>HG992298.1:0-10000000 GCA_905220595.1 Spilosoma lubricipeda | reverse complement strand
AACCGTGAATTTGATTTCTTCTACTTCATGACTACAAAGAAATATATACTGTAACTAGCTGTCCCGGCAAACGTCGTTTTGCCATAACTACTAATAAATTAAAAATTAATTAAAAAAACATTGTCCAGCGGACAAAATTGTGAATCTAAACCATTCCCAGATCCCCTTGAACACACACAAAAAATTCATCAAAATCGGTCCACTCGTTTGAGAGTAGTTCAGTGACATACACACTCACAGAAGAATTATATATATATATAAAGATTATTGTAGCGAGATATATGTATAGAAAGAGTAGAAGAATTTGCAGAGTAGAAGTGAGTAAAAATGAAAGCATAATAGACAGGTGGAGTTACCTTCGAATTTATAATATTAGTATGCATATAGCACAAACTAGTTTCAAGCTCACCAAGGCTTACATAGATATTTTCTTGAAAAGGCTGCTTGAAATAATTTTAAATACTGTTCTAAATAAAACTCGATACATATACAAAATCTATTAAAACATTGCATATTTAAGAGCACAACAAATACCAACGTTAAATTGAGAATGTTCTACAGTTCGCTCGTTTGCGAATAAAAATCCTTATGGAGGTCAAGCCCCTTCAATTGCTCTTATCAACGAGAAACACCAAGCACGCATAACGATGGACGCTTTTATGCTCTTTTAATTGATATTCATTTTTCATCGCTGCGCAAACATGCCAAATACTATGGTATTGTACATTTTTTCGCAGAATGTAATCGACTGATAAACAGTCAACATCGAGTAGAATTTCTGATGCTTCGCTGATAAGATAATGTATTGTGGAACCTCGGGTTTGAAGTAATTATCAAAAATAATTTTTAAAAATCTCGGAAACATAATAAGAACTTAGTAAAATAAATTGCGTTTTGGGTGGTATAACTTTACAATAACCAAAAATTTTTATTACTGTTGTTTAAGAGTATTTAATTATCTACAATACAAAGTTAATTCCAATAAGCTTGCATTTTTATTTCCTACATTTTTATATCACCAGGATTGAATGTTCTCAAATGTATATTTGCTTTTCTAAACAACTGTTCAAATCAGATATTAAACTCGAAATTGAAAAAGAAAAATCGAGAGTATCAAGTTTCATAATTTCAATGAAGACCACCAGTAAATCATTAGTCAACGAGTCAATCTGATTCAGCGGTTAGTCAAACCACACACATTTGCCGATGTCGTAATATAATTCCCACTTAGTGCGCGTATGGTGGAGCTACTAATAATATCATTTTACGACTGATGGCTTTCAGTTACTATTGGAATACACTTACAATTCGTGTATAAAATTTAAGAATGGTTCTCTTAAATTTGCCAATAACGGTTTTCAATAAAAAACAGCCAAATTAGTTTTAGGGCTTATTGTTATGTCAGTAATTACTAAACATTTTTTTTCTAGACCATTTTACTTTTTAGATGAAATACAGCAAACGAGTAGATGGCTTCGCTTGATAAAAAGTAATCCTCGATGCCCGATAGAAGGCTCGTTGGAAGTTTTGTGATCTTTTCTTGAGCTTTGGGGTTTTTATCGTTTGGAAAATACTGCTAGCAACAATATGTTCCACAAATTAGATGTGCGAGACAATAACTTTTATAAGTTGGACTGCAATTAGTCTGAAACTCACTTAGCCTAGATAGTATTTCTCTTAAATCAGTTACAAGTACGGCCACATTGGAATTTGACAGAATTCTATTGTGACCTAGATGAGTATTTTCAAAGACGAAAAGCTCAACTATCTATCTGAACGAAACGTGGTATGTAAATTACTTAACTGATAAAGCATTCTGAAGTTTGATGTCTCAAAGAAACATAAAGCGATCGCACTTATCGCTAAGTTAAAGTATAACAGTCGTAGAGCCGATTGACACGTTTGACAGACGCCCTTCATCTCAACACTCCTCTCTGCTCATCAAGTGTTTATAACGAGAAAATATCCCTCAAAATACAGATCTAATAACACATTCCAAGCGTTCTTTCAAACAGCTTCCAAGCACGTTCTATGAGAGAAATTCTCCAGCAGAATTTTAATACGGTAATATACGAGTTTTAGTTTCAGACAGTCTGTAGCCCAGCCCATGTGGAATTCAGAAGTTTCCGTAACTGCACATATTTCTGATATGATAGGTGCTTTATATTTAAAATCTAGGGAAATTTTGACATATTTTTATGTGTTCTAGCCTTGTGAGTTATGTAGAGAAATATCTCAATATAGAACAATTTAATGGTACATAAGACGCACTTTTTAAAGACATTGAAATAAAAAAATGTCTTACTTAGTTTTGAAATTTAAGTGCAAATTAGCTTAGTAATAATACCAACACTTAATTTAATTCAATAGAAAATTTGAAGGAAATTAAAGAAAGAAAGAACGAAAAACATTTAATTTGGCAACAAAAAGTAATCGTAGGAACATAAAAAAGGTAATTTACATCAATTTTGCAAGATTAGCTGAAATGTATCAAATTTCTGTTAACGAGTTTTTTTTCTATCGAATAATGATTGTTGATATTCGATTGATTACTGTGGTCTAAAGATTAATTAGTAACCACCTAATGAAGGCGTTAAGAAATCACTCAGAGTTTTTCAAGCAAGTATAAGACGATAAATAGGTGTTATGTTAATTGTTGAGTTTGGTAATCGAGAAGTCCACTTTTAGAGTTGTATCTGAATTGGATTTTTTCAGTCTGAAGTGCATAATATATCACACCCTCTTGTTCCGTCTAATGGTCACTAGATGGCGTTGTACCGTCGTTCAGCGTATTTGCCTTCCATGTAAAATACAATTAAAATAATCTAATGTAGATTAGACTACAAATGTAAAATTAATTGTGTAGTCTTGCTGGGAATTGGAGTGCCGCAAAGTTCCATACATTATTGAAATCAATAACGGTATGTTTGTGTTTATATATGTATAGTTTTTGTACGTAATCGAGGGGCTCTGCCTTTGCCATTGATTAATACCTTTATTGCATGTTTTAGTTCAATTTTGGAGTTAAAAACTACAATTTTAGTTGGGTTTCGAACAAAGTTTGGAAAGAAACGTGTACGCTTGTTGGTGAAATCGCGTTCATAACGTATTAAAGTTGACTGTATTATTAGTTCGGAATCTAAAACTAATATGACATTTTAACGAGTTGTTGAACGGAAAAGGTGCCATATTGTAACTTGCCAAAATAATAGTAAGTGGCGTGTGGGTAATACTGACTCTTTCTAAATTAGTTCAGACAGATTTTACTTATTAAGACTAGCCACAACCCTTCCTCTGGCTGATGTCAGATAATTCAAATGTGCAGTTCTAGAATTGCTCAGTTGTCCCCTGTAGACTCGGATGCAGTATTCCGAATTTACTTTTTTTTTGGAAATACCTACTAATATACTATTCTTAAATTAGCGAACTTGTTTCATTTTAACCTGGTCACGGCGAAGTGAAGAGTAAGGGTAATAGCTTTGGCAGTCTATGTCTGTTTGTATGCTCCACCGAAGATGTCAATAGATTCATAATAATGCCTCCGGTGATATAAGCTATAAAAAATTGATCAAAAGTTTTTACGAAATCAACTTATTAGTTTTTAAACTTTTTTTTGTGTTAACATTGTTGTTGACAGCGAGTAAGATCTAAGTTTGTATAGATAATATTGGTATTCTTCATGTGTTATGTACCAATGCCTATGTCTTTATTGCTTTTACCCGATTGTGTCAGAAGGAGGTTATTAACTTTTTATGTTTCATGACAAAATATGAGACAGAGATCTCTTACGACTGCGTTATTTTCGGGCTATTTCTTACGGCAGTTCGAATCATGATCTATTTCTCAGAAACGTAATGATTAATCTTAATTAAAATTATAAAAAATATTTATTCTTAAAACCAGTTGAACCGAAACTTGTCATCAAATCATGTGGATGTTGCTAACGATAATATGACCGGACATATCCTAAGAGAATGATATGATACCACTATCAACATTCATATTATTTATATTTCAGACATCTAACAATTGCCATCCCGTCCCAAACTAAGCTGAGCTTGTACTACGGATACTTGACACCTGAATAATTCATATAAATACATAGTACATATATAACCGAAGGTAAGTTTTCTAAAAATGAATACTAGCTGGATCAATTTATCGCCCCCAAGACCCCTTGCATACTAAATTTCATGAAAACGGTTGGAGCCATCCGAGTATCAGGTTATATAATATACTAGCTGAACCCCGCGGTGTTACCCGGTACGGCGACAAAGTTAGTCTAAAAAGAGTAGCCTAAGTTACTCCCTGAATCATCAGCTACCTGCTAGTGAATGTCACGTCAAAATCCGTCCCGCCCGTGTTCCAGAGATTACCCGGAACAAACAGATATACAGACAAAAAAATTTTAACTACAGTTTTGGTGTGTGTACCGAGTATCCATACATATGCATTTAGTAAAAAGCGGTTATTTTAATATTACAAACGGACATTCCAATTTTATTTATTTGTATAGATTTACAAGAATTGCTCGATTCAATACTTACTCACTTTTTTATTTTTTTTTCTTTTTAGTATTCAGATTATAGGTACTTCTAACTTTGTACAGTAGGAAGGTTCTCTTTAAACCCTTTTCAACGTTACACGTTGCGCCGACCTCAACAAAAATTTGGAAAAGGCCGACAAGATGATTGATGAGCCATATTTCCTACAGACAGAAAACGTATACGTATCATGACTGCCTCGTTGGTTTAGCGGTTGGCGTGAGCGACTGCCGATCATGAGGTCTCGGGTTCGATTCCCGGGTCGGACCAAATGTTTGTATGATCTACAAATATTTGTTTCGGAGTTTGGGTGTGTTCTATCTATAATATGTATGTATTTACAAAGAAAAGGTTTATATGTATTTGTATCAGTTGTCTAGTACCCCATAACACAAGCTCTGCTTATCTTGGGACTAGATGGTGTTGTGTGTTTAGATGTCCGAAAATATTTATTTTATTTTATTTTTTATTTTATAGAATTATTTATGCTAGGCAACCATTAGCATAAATGTGGTAGAAATACAACCATAACTAATGTAATTTCTTTTTTTTTGTTGTAAAGCGCGTGTACCTTTTTTTTGGACAGAAAAGTTCCCACACAGGAGGAGGCAAACCGTAGGTGGCCCGAGGTACGTTGGGGTTCCAGGGATTTCCTTTCGAGGGTGCACATGGTTTCCCGGTTTCTAGTACCTGAGAGGGTGCGGTTTTTGGTCGGTTCGAGTTCAAGAAACCACCAGCCGGTGGTATCTGAAGGATTTCCGCACAGACAAAACAAGGTATATTTAGGTTTCTCTTTTATACAAGTATGTGAGCCTGCCAAAGTGACTCTACTCTGCCTAATGGAAAGCATGA
The DNA here is from genome assembly GCA_905220595.1 of Spilosoma lubricipeda. Taxonomy (NCBI): domain Eukaryota; kingdom Metazoa; phylum Arthropoda; class Insecta; order Lepidoptera; family Erebidae; genus Spilosoma; species Spilosoma lubricipeda. The sequence continues at coordinate 9,994,604 of HG992298.1, read as the reverse complement.
GTAGAATCCAAGAGTAGTGGTCGCCATACTCATTACGAATGTAGACAATGCAGCATGGTAATCCACACTATGGCGGCTTATTGGGATGCTTCTGCATTATTATGGCTCTGGGATCGCACTCATCAACGAAACACGACAGCACGAATATTGTCCCCTGCGGTCGAGTCAGCCCGTTCATGCTGCAATCAACGTGGCTTTACTACAAGTATAGTACAAAAATAGAGTTCTCCTAAAACTAAGGTCATTAGCTCGTTAGCGAGTGAAATATTTAGCAGTAAAGTCAACAGGTGCGAGTCTACAAACTACAATACCTAGCACGGTTTCTGAACGGCCGTCGTCAGTCTGGACTCGCGCCAAATTGACAGCTGAAATGGTGTGAAACTTTAAATTGCCATATAAGTGATTACTTACTTCCAGTGTTATTATATTGCAAAAAGTACTACAATTAAATTTAAAAAATATAGATAAGATAAGGAGTGAAGAGACATTTTTAGTTGAAACGTTTGATTTTTATTTCTAAACTAGCTGTTGCCCGCGGCTCCACCCGTGTGTATGTCGGTTATCGCGGTAATTAGTAGCCTATGTGATATTCTGATATATAAGCTATATTACTGTAAAGTTTCATGCAAAGCCGTTCAGTAGTTTTTGCGTGAAGAAAAAACAAACACACACACTCACAAACTTTCGCCTTAATATATTAGTGTGATTAGAAGATCTCGCATTTTTGTATGACTAGCGTATGTCAAAATATTGTGCGATGTTGGGGTCTAACTCAGCTTTTATACGAAAGAAACATTTCACTGCCGACGTGCCAACTAGATAAGTTAGTAACCACTGAACGGAGTCATATCCGAAACAGGAGAAAAAACATGAGATTCGTATATTTGTCAATAAAATGTTCATCGTAGCACATAAGACAAATTGTACCTGCTAAATAATCGTTGGTCTTCAATGTCTATATGCTGCAGATATGATATAAAAAAATATCATTGTCAAATTTAGAAATATCCCAGAATAAACTGAATCACTCGACCAAATTTCTTAGCACTTTATTTGTGTTAAAAATCTTTTCAAAATTCTGTACAGTTTTGCAATTAGAGCTATTCAGTACGAATCCTGAATAACAATGGAGTGTTAGCGGGCATAGACAATGCGTTTATCTCATCTCTCCTGCAATGCAGGTGGCCGTTTTAACGACCTGCTTCCCGATTTCGCGCCTACTACTACTCCAAGGAATGGGGTCAGAATACAAAGTTGGTCACATTAAGATATATTAAAGTATATAAATATTTTGTTATCCAAGTAAGATGAGTAAGATGTAAGAGAAGAAGAAGAGAGTAAGATGAATAAATTACGATACTTGGAGTATCGTAGATTTATTCATCTTACTCTTTTAAGGATTAGTTGTCTGAAAATATAAGTGTAGAAGTAAAATTAAATAAATAATGTTATACTTATGCAAAGTGTTAACCAACTTCTAATTGTAATTACTATTCAGAAATGTCAAAATATATTGTAAATTCTTTTCGTTGTAAATATCAAAGTCGACTTGTCGATCAAAAAGTTAAAAACGTCAAAGAAAAAATCAGTTCTGACAGATTTTATTTCAAAACTTTTATTAATCAATAGCAGACTAGAACGTTAAAGAAATTCTGATAAAAAGTAAGTATAAGAAAGAAAATAAAAAACATTATATAAAAACAAGTGAAGCAAAGCCCATAGTCCATTTGTTGTTCAGCGACCTGAATTAAGAAGTATTTCTGACAAACTGCCAAAGTTTTCCATAGCCCTCGGTTGGCAAACAATTTTGCCATTCGAGGGCAATGCCACATTCCCATAAAATACAAGTATATTTACCAAACATAGAAGTAGCACGAAATAATTATTTACTATGATTTAAGTTCTCGTTTGAGATGGTGCCAACGGGTACAATTTGGCACTAGATGTCAAAATCCTTAGTCTGTTTCAAAGGATTAAGGATGATTTATTTCAAGAAGATTAAGAATTAAAACTGTAGTAGAATTAGATAAGATCAGTTATCTGTAGTCAAATGACAGGAAGAGCGTGGGAGGTTTTGGCCGGGAGACTGTCATGGCGTTTTGGGTAATACAGTCAGAACGAGAAACTAAAACGAATAATATTAATATTAAAAACTAGTAAAAAGTTTAAACCAAGTTTACAACGTTGTTTCAATAACGACATTGGATAATACAAAAACAATTGCTTACTCAAATCTATATATATTTTTATTCCCCAAAAATATCCCAAAATATGTTGCCTACAAAAACTACTATCAAGTTTATGGAGTTGATTTGTCCATGTTTACATGGTTTGAATAGGAAAACTGCCCAATGAACAATGTATTCCGATATAACAGTATTGTGGTTAAAGGCTTTTTGATCTATTACATAAAACCCTATTTTGGCAGCTAAATGTTGTGTTTATTGCCGCCGCTATATATTACTGACGGCCTGAAACTATATTAGGGGAAAAAACTTCGAACTGTATTATTTTAGGCCTAAGACAAACTTGATGTAATAGCAATAAGTGCTTTTCCTGTGTTCATTTATCTTATTTGCACTCGAAATAACTTCTACCAGTAGAGTAACCCTTCCAGAAGCAAGTAATGAAAATAAAATATCATGGAAAATGTATAGATATAAGGAAAAGGTACTGATAAGATTTTGGAGTTTCCTGGGATTTAAAATTGTTTTTTTTTTTTTTTATGTACGAAATTGGAAGAGTTTATGTGTGTAAATGTAAATGTTTTATTTTAATTTTTATGTGTAAGTTTGTAATGACAGGTGATTATTTTTTTATTTTCCTCCGCAAGAAAATTACTGACTGTTTTGCATCGAATAAATAAATTTTGGGTATACATAAGGTGTTTTTTTAAATTGCCTTTTACACTGTAGTAAGTCACATAGTCACCGAAACAATGAATTTACTGCAAAGCATATAACCCGATCGCATAATTTTACGATATTCAGCTGTTAAGTGGCCCTCTCGATCATGTGACTTAACACCGCTAAATTATTTTTTGTGAAGTTGCAATGAATCTGAACCTATTGCAGCCGTAAAACTAAAAATTTGCGAAGTGATCTAGGGACTAGAGACGTTTTTGTTTTTTGTATGGAATAAGGGAATAAGGGAAACGAGCAGACGTATCACCTGATGGTAAGCGAATATTGCCGCCCATGGACACCCGCAACACCAGAAGCGTCACAAGTGCGTTGCCGGCCTTCGGGGGATGGGGATATGGATGTGGGGAGGGGTTGGGGTATTGGTCTCCGGTATCCTCACCCACTCGGTGAAACACAGAGCAAGCGCTATTTCACACCAGTTTTCTGTGAGGCCGTGGTATCACTCCGGTCGAGTCGGTCCATTCATGCCGAAGCGTGGCTCTCCCACAAAAGTGTACCGCCATTTTGACAAAAAGTCATTAAAACTTTGATGAAAAAATCGATATCTGTAATCGCTTCATTCAAATAATTTCATTTCGTTTCATCTTTTTATATCATCAGTTTGTCCTTTAAATGGTATGTAGGTAGAAAGATAATTAAAGACACTCCTTAAACAGCGTGGGAAAGCTTGCTATTTTCATTCAATCAATATCATCCTACAGTATCCCGCGCTTTAAGTGTAGACGTACCTATAATAAGAATTCTATTATGGTTGAGACTTATAACGATTCTCAGTAAAATTATTTTCGCTTATTTTTTCTACTAATATAGAGTTAGGTTTGCTAAAGTTGTATTATATACAATACTAGCTGACCCACACAACGTCGTTTGCGCCTTATATTGCCCGTAGCGTGAAAATTTCCCCCGTTTTTGAAACATTCTTCATTGTTGCTCCGCTCCTATTAGTAGTAGCGTGATGATATATACCCTATAGCCTTCCTCGATAAATGGACTATCCAACACCGAAATAATTTTTCAAATCGGACCAGCGGTTCCTGAGATTAGCGTGTTCAAACAAACAAACAAACAAACAAACAAACTCTTCAGCTTTATATATTAGTATAGATATACTATACAAATACATAAAATTTTAATGTCGGTTTGTAATTTCAAATTAACAGTTTTTCACTAAAGCGCATTTGTAAGTATATACATCAAAAAAGGCTATATTAAATAAAAAAATCTATTTTTTTAATTTCTGGCTATAATCTCTGGAACGGGTGGACCGATTTTGACGGGACTTTTCCTGGCAGACAGCTGATTATATAAGGAGTAACTAAGGCACTTAATTTTAAACTATCTGCATCCCACTGTGTTACTTGCAGTTATTAACGTTAAGATACAACAATAACCGCGGGGAGCAGCTACTGTGGATGTAAGAAGTGCTAGGTAGGTTAATATTTATCTTTACAATGACGATCAGTTTTTAGATGTCATATATTATTCATTTTTCTGCTAAATTTCGGTAGATTACATAACGTAAGTATTTGTTTTACAATGGTCTGCGCCGTATGCTATAAAAAGGGTGTTTAGGTGTTTAGGTATAATAGTACGAAGAATCTGATTATCCGGTAGTTGATGTCCAATTTTGTGCTCGTTTAACGAAATCTGCGCGGATGTAATTAAGCTTTGTTTGACCACGCAACATATCGAACGGGGCACAATACAGCTCCTGGTTTATGAAACAGATTACTAGTCTAGACACCACAGTGCCCATACTTATAAAGGAGCTAACTTTTATAATAATTTTATAAATTACTGTTTATTTTAATATAGTTACGTGTTTTGCAAAAAAAATGTTGGTAAAGCCAATCCAGCAGACGGGTTATATGATTGTAAGTGACGACCACCGCTCGTGGACTTTTGCAACTCACTCACACATCACAAACGCGTTGCCAATTATTAAGTCCTCACTCCAGTCAAGGAAGGGGGCAGGTTTGGGTTTCGGAACCCTCACTCGGTACAATGGAATGAAAAAAATGCTGGTCTGGCTTTTCTGAGAGGCCGTCGTATTATTCCAATCATCATCATCTTCATCACGCAATTGCAGTCCACTGCTGGACATAAGCGTCTCATCTTGTCTATTCCGATCGTGCCTTTCCATTTATGCCGAAGAATGGCAGTTCCACGTTTTCAAAATCCTGCAGTGAACTTGAAGTCCTATGTTATTAATATTACGTATGTTTTTCCTCTAATAAATCTCTGAAATCGTCAATATGAAGATAACTTTAATCCTAATCATCGCAAAGATAATATAGACTTACTTATTTTTTCCAATTTCCATCTCATTATCTCAAGATATTCCTCTAATGACCTCATTACAGTAATTTAGATGTAGACGCTTTGCAAAGTAAGTTTAGTAAAAGAATTCGAAAATCTGTTTACTAAGAAATTAGATTAAGCTAAGAAGTACCTCTACAAACTTTCTTAATAAATACTAGCTAACCCGCACGAGTTGGTCTATGTTTCAAAAGGAATGCTCATTGATGTTTGGATGAATGCATTAATCTCACAAGCTAGTAGTTCAATTGAAGACAATATTTTAGTCTTGAAAAGTCCATTTATCGAGGAAGACTATATAGGTTATACAAAATCAGGCTACGAATAATTGGAGTGGAGCTTTTTGCAAGAATGTGGAAAAAAGAAAAGTAGTAATAAAATTTCTTTTCAGACGCAAACACCAGTAGCCGACTCCAAATCTTAGGAATAATAAAGGCGAAGATGATGAAAGACGCAAACAAAGTTGCGTGGGACAGCTAGTTGTGATAAAATTAGAAACCACACATTCGATATATACTTACATAGATTTTTTACCAACGCATTTTTTTATCGATGAGAAAGTATAAAAAGTACGTTGAAAGGGGTAGTAATGGAGAAAGAAGGAGAATATAGGCTCAAAATTAAGACGGAATAGAAAGCGAGTTGCAGAATTAAAAATAAACTCAATATGAAATAATTTTTTGTACAATACATCTCAAGTCGTGACTTGCCACCACAGAAGAGGAGAATTAAGTAGTAGAAATGCGATGTAGGCGGGTCAGGCGCGCCGCAGTTAAGCACCGATGTCACTAATGTCTCTGCTGCCATCAACTGAACGCTTTAATACACGTATTACTTTCGTCGGGAACGTAGCTGCGTAAAAAGTTATTGCTATGCCGAACTGCGCTATAATTACGTGCTGAAAACGAAGCAAGGACTACAATTTACTCAAAGGAAACATATCGTATCATCAATGAGTCTAAAAACGTTTGTTTTTAAGTGATATTAACAAAAATCAAAAAAGTATCATGTAATACACATACAAACCGTTATACTCCAATCTATTAAAATAATCACACATTACGTATTAAATTTAAGTATGATTTGCATAGTTGCCAATAGAGCAAGCAATGAACTGCATTTTCTGCGGGAATGTTTTAAAACATTTGGCGTGAAAACATTTAGTAAAAGTAATGTCTACAATTTTTTGCCATAGGGACGTAGACAAATTTAATCGATATCGTAATAAACGTTAAACTTTTCGATGATATTGATTTTTACAGTAATTTTACTTTTTAATATCAGAATTATATTGTACTATGGTTTTAAAACAATATATGATTTTGTTTAATTGCAAAAAAATTATTAAACTTATTTTGGAGGTATATTTGAAAATAAATGTTATATGAAATGTTAAATAAAAAGTTTATAAATATTTCATACACCAAAATTTTACAGCCACCAGACCAATAAACAGATTTGATTAAACAAAAGATAGTATGTAAGTACTTTTGATTAAATAACAGTACACGGTAAAGTACACCAAGACTCGGAACAACAATTTGTGAATTTAAGTATTGTTCTTCCGCAGTAAAATGCATAGTCGTTTTTTAGGGTTCCGTGCCAAAGGCAAAAGACGGAATCTATACTAATATATAAAGCTGAAGAGTTTGTTTGTTTGTTTGAACACGCTAATCTCAGGAATCGCTGATCCGATTTGAAAAATTATTTCAATGTGCGATAGTATCGAGGAAGGCTATACGCTATATATCATTACGCCAAGACCAAAAGGAGCGGAGCAGCAATGAAGAATATTGCAAAAATGGGGGGAAAATTATTACTCTCTCGACTCGCACTTGGCCGCTTTTATTTTTTAAAGTTTCTGAAATTTAGGTATATTTCAGAAACTTTAATAATAATAATTTAAAAACACAAGTATATAATTTATTTTAGGTAGATAAGGGAGTTGCAATGTTTTGCAACAAAATAATTATAAAGTAGAATGAAAGGTTATCCGAGTATGAGCCAAATAAATGTAATAAAAAAATTATTGTAATATAATTATATTCGACAAATGTCAATCCCTAAGGTCTTCGACGAAACCAGAAATATGCAAGTGAAACCCTACCTTAGTAGAAAGCCATAAGGTTGTATTTAGTAACATTGTAAGTGGCTGTTATAACTTATATATTTGAACATCATTTGGACGAATTAGGATATTGTTCTTTATGTGTGTATAATATTATTGATCATACATGTGTGCGTTTAGGCGACACAGTGTACCTTGCACTTGCAGCTCGACACCATTTCTAACTATTAATTCGTTTGTTCTGTGCTTGCCACCAACAAAGTAAGTAAGGAACTACTCTCTTGCGGCTGAAATTGTTGTTGCCTTTATTATTAGGTCCAATAAAAAATCATCAGTAGATTTAATCTATTTGCGAATAACCAGTTATGAATCTTAACGTTTTAATGCATAGATTTACGAAAGTCTCTTTTTATTTAACTTTAAACATGATTTTAGTATTTACTTAATATTGACTGATATGTTTTATTCATATTTACTTTATTCCTATGCTGTTTAGTCTAGAACGAGATGAAATAAATTTATTTTTATCTTTAGTGTTAATCTTTTTCTTGACTTAAATTCAAGTGGTTTTAGTTTTAGTTTCCATTTGGTTATTTAATAAGCTTCTTAAAAATATTCATCGTAAACTTCCCCATTAATTTTATTGTTAGCTGTTACGTCAGAAAATATGGCTTTGAATAGCTAGAAATAGAACAGTTCTCTCAAAGTAAGAAGTGTTCCATTGACCTACCACGTTGTTGGAGCGTATGACGTAAGTACTCGTAAAGCTGTCGTAGACGAGGCGCCGCGCCGATTTGGATGGTTCTCACATAAATGACTAATAAATGTTTGTTGATTTTGTACAGATGGAGTTGTACAATATTTTATTAGTGAGTCATTGTTCGTGTTTTAAATTCGGAACATAAAAATTGTAACATTCATAATTTAATGAAAACTATTTTTAATCTATGAACTACTAGAACAGTACGTATGAACTGTATACTTATCATATTCTTTAGAAATGTCTTTGAGACGATTAGTAAATCAATTTTCCAGGAACAACCAGGGTCAACTCAAATTCTACCCGATTTTCCATATTATGATAATCTAGCGATTTAGGGCTTATACCAGCTAAGTCAGTATCGCTTTCTTATTTTTAAATAGGTTTTGTGAGTCAGTGACTAATTGGTTTTCCCTTGTGCTGATCAGGGAAGTGATTTTTTTGCATTATAAAATCGGTTTAGATTTTCTATGAAATCCGGAACAGTTGAAAAATCAAAGTCCAAATACATACCATAGTAGTTTTTTGGATAATCGTAGTACTACAGCAATTTTTTTACCTTTCCATATTCAGGAAAGTAACTATTCTACCGTCTTTAAAATGGAATTTACGTATACATACATTTACATTGGAACAAGAAGACACAGACAAGGAAGATAGGTTAGAAAGGAGAAGGGTTCGTGACTTACCTGATTTTCTTGGTTGAGCAGTTTTAGTTGGTCGTTTATAAGGCTGTACTTGGCGCTTTCTTCTTTCCTCAACGCTCGCTCCTTTTTCAGCTCGGGACTCCAGAAGGTCTTTATGCTATGCATGCTGGAGCCGAGTTTTTGATTGGTCAATTCCAGCTCTTTCTTAAGATTCCCCAACTCCCTTTGCAGATCGGAATTCTGAGATTGCAACTCTCCGAGGAAGAGGGGGGGTGGTTCGCGTCTATAGTAGTCCTCTTCAGGAGGGGGCGGCGGCGCGTAGGAGCGGTCATAGTCGCGCTCAAGGGACTGGTAGCGGAGGGGACGAGGGCGCGCGCGGTGGTGGGCGCCGGCCGAGGCGGAGCGGCCTCGCTCGTCGGGCGCCGGCGAGGGCTCGTCATCTCGCGTCAGGTAGGGGCTGCGGCGCGACGGGCTGCGGTCCACCTGAGGCAGGCGGGCGCGCGCGCCGCCGCCGGCCCAGTCCTGCCGGCGCCACTCCTCCCGGCACGGCGGCCGCTCGTCCTCCGCGGCGTACTCGCGGAGATACAGCTTGGCTCGTTTCCCGCGTCAGTGGGAACGCATTGTGCACTGGACTGCGCGACGGGTACGCGACCACTGAACGAAACGCCCGCCGCATCGATCGCCCTTCGGTTGCGCATGCGCGGAACTCGCACAACTTAGCGGCTCGAGCGCTACCGATTGATTCCCGGTCGGTGTTAGTCGTAAGACGGGATCGAAGGCGGCTGCTACACGACTTGCTCATAATTTAATTAACATGATATGATATTTTCGGATTCAATCAACCCGAATGTGATTATTAGTAATTATGGCGACAGTATAACCAATTACGGTAAAATGCTCCGCTACTCCCGTGTGGTTTGACGAACCGATCGATGATGTAGGAAAACACTTTTCATTAATTTATAATCATGTTAAATTTAAACACATACATTAATAATACCTACATGAATGTTGTACCTATATAAAGGTTCATATTTTTAATAATATTTATTCAAAATGTATTGAATTATTTTATACCATTTATTCGACTATTTTTCCGACTGAAATAATTAAACGCATACGTGATAAACTGATGATTGAAAAAGAAATGACCTACGTGCAAAGAAGTTAGGAACTTCATTTTATTTAATCTGGGTAAAGCAACGCTACCATAATGTACCTACTTTCATGAGATCGTTTTCATAAAAATAATGCCTTGTAGAAATTTTCTGAAAATTATTCCTCTTCGGAAAAAAACTTTTATTCCGAGTACTTAAGTGAGTACAATTAATTATAAGTTCTGTGCCTCAAAGTCTAGGTATCTATTTATAGACCTCTGTTTTCAACCACCCATTTCCCCAGAGCCATGTTTTTCAGCATTTCAGCGCTTAATAAAAGCGGTAGCAAACCGCCTCTCATCCCGTGACCCACTTATATTTTTTGTCTCTTTCTCCTCTCTTCAATACGAATGTTGTTATCTCTCTTTATAGTAAGGTCGACTTATGTCGGTCAGAGGCGGTGGTAGCGATTGGGAAGAGTGTAGTGAAGTGCTGTCATATCGACAAATTCAGTTATTTATGTTCGGTTACTTAGTTCGCCCGTGTTTTAGGGCATGAGACTTTTGTCTTGGATTAGCATCGGCAAGTATGATAGTAAACATAACCATGATAAAGAAGCCGGTGGGATAGCTGATGAAAAGGGTTTAACATGGCCTTTGTTGAAACTCTGACTTAGGTGTCAAAAGCGCGTTGAGGACTTTGAACTATTCTAATAAACTTCTCAGGATCAGCACGCTGAAGTGGAAGTGGACCGGTCATGTCTCTAGGCGGGCTGATGGTCGCTGGAGCCAAAAAGTGTTAGAGTGGAGACCACGATTAGGCAAACGCAGTGTGCACTACACTTACACTGCCTTGCGGCACGATGAATGAGATGGATGCAGACTACCCCAGACCTATGTTTGGCGCTCTTTGGGGGAGGCCTTCATCCAGCAGTGGACGACAATGAGTTGAGAGAGAGAGAGAAAATAAACTTCTGTAGGCAAGTTTTCCATGGGTAGTAAATTCATCATTCAATTCATTCCAAACAAATAATTTGCATATTCAAAAATAACAACGATTTTTTTACAGTTTATTTAAATTTTAAAAGAGGGCTCATCAACCAGACTCTTATTCTTACTTGCATGTAAGGTTAAATAAGACATCGATAAACAAGTCCAACCCTATCGCTAGATGGACGATGAATGAAAAGCGGAGAATCGCTAACTGTGCGCGCCTCGTAAAAAATTACACCATCGTCGTCGTCGTTCGGTCGCGGTCGTTAGTGGCGCCACTGTTGCAATAGTGGGTCGTAGCATCTCCTATTGGTTTACTCAACTCTCGACGACTAAAAAATTAGTCCAGTATTATGTCTACAGTAAAAACGTTAAAACATAATTTTAGATGGAGGGAGCGTTTTTAAACACAGAACCATTTTAGTACTGTTTAAGAAGTTTGAAATGTCTCAAAGCTAGATTTTTGAATTGAAAAACTTTTCCAAAAAAAATGTTTTTTTAATAAAGAATAGTTAACATTTTTGCCATAAGTTGTTGAAGCCTGCTTGGTTGAAATCTTCATATAAATGATAATCGTTTTTTCTGTTTTGTTACTTTACAGAAATAATAAGAATGTTCCGAACAAGTTTTATATGATAAGAGTACGTAAATTCCGAGGTAAAGTAGTTTTTCTTTAGTAAAGTGTGCGGTATACAATAACGCCTCTTCGCGCCAATCCGCTAAAAGGATTTAGATTCAATTTGGCGTACAGGTAGGTGGTACGAATAGTCGTATTCGGCAACTGAGATAGACGTGGGCGAAGCCTTGGGTAAAAGCTTTATGGAAAGCAATTCGAGCAAGCTTGTGCAAAAAATATGAATGAATCCAAATGTTCATACCTACATATTTTCACGTAATTTATCCTTGAAAGGGTAGGTAGAAGCATATTAAATGCCCACAACTCAGTACAAATGTTTAAGACAATGTCAAATGATAACTTTTTAAAATTTGAATCCGTTCTAAACAGATGCCGTATATTATCTGTCTAGAATGGTAAAATGATGTCCTTACTTATACCATAAGCACAAAAGTAGCTTTTGTGCAGCCTGCATCCATTGGTTAACTAATAGTTAACTAGATAGAAAACCTCAAGGTAATAGAGCCACGCTGATTTGTGCACGAACGGGCCGATTTAGATTGGGGCGGCACTACCCTCTCACAGATGATCGACCTAAAATGCCAACATTTGTTCTGTCGTGTTTCGTTGGTGAAGTCCAATAATGCAGAAGTTTCTCAATATCCGCCATATCAAAAAATCAAAAAAGTTTTATTTCATTATTACACATAACATTTACATAAAAGTTGAAGGTGACTTCTTTTAAGCATAAAAATGCCTGTGCCAGAAGACACCGCCATAGTATGGGTTACATTGTCTATATTCGCAATTAGTAGGTATAGTGGCCATGGCCACTACTCTTGCTTTCTGCTCATGCACAGATGCCTTATGGAAGAGGCAGAGTCCTCAGAGTAGGGTCTATGCAAAATTGAAATTTCTATCTATTAAGTGATCTTAATAGATAGAAATTTCTGTAATCCATACCTCAATACCTATATTATAAATGCGAAAGTAACTCTGTCTGTCTGTCCGTCCTGCTTTCACGGCCATACCGCTGCACCGATTTCAATGAAATTTGGCATGGAGTTACTTTGATTCTTGAGAAAGAAAATAGGCTACTCTTTGCCCCGAAAATCAATAAACACGCTGACAGTTTCCAAGCTGCAAGAGCTGGGGTTGGAAGCTCATCCGCCATACTAACCAGACCTTGCACCTACCGACTATTACTTTTTCCAAAATTAAGACGGCTTTTTAGTGGGTAAAAAATTCAATTCCCGAGAGGCAGTACAAAATGCCTTTGAAGAGTGTGTTGCCTCCCGTCCAGCTGATTTTTACAAGAAGGGCATCAATAAACTGCCAATAAACTGCAAAGATGCGTCGATTGCAAGGGTGATTACTTCGAATAACAGAAATAAAAAAGTTTGAAAAAATAAGTACTTTCACTTATTGCATACAAAACGGCAATTTCATAGGTAAAGACTTATTACTTCGATTCAATCACATAAATGTCAATCAACTTTTAAAGGATGTTGAAACATTTTACTACCATAACTTAACCCGACATTTCGACAGAACTACTTTTAATAATAGATATCTATTAACAAGCAATTTGTTCATAAATGAGAATATCAAAATAATTATGACTAACCTACTAGCTTTTCTATATATATAAATGAAAGTTTGTCTGCATGTCCTTCATAGAATCGTACCTAAACTATGCATTTGATCATTTCATGATCTTCAGCAAAAGTGTTGTGCATGAGCCCACAAAGGTTTCTGAGTTAGTTGGCCGACATAAAAGTGGGCAAAGCCGCGGGCAACAGCAAGTTCTTAATAAATAAAACTAGCTGATGTAAGTCCACTCCACCGCATATATGTCGGCTATCGCGATAAAAAGTATACCTACCTATGTTATCTTGATATATGAGCTATCATACTGTAAAGTTTCATATACATTCGTTCAGTAGTTTTGCATGACAGAGTAACAAATATCCATACATCCTCACCAATTTCAACATTTATAATATTAGCAGAGTGGGATAGGAGTAACAGGAAGTACGATTGATACGTTGCTCTGCATCTTGGCTAACGCTCTTTGATTCAACTGATTCTATGTTTCTGTACTCAAAAGTTGAACTACCGGACTCCACGTCCCCAAGGAGGTAAGACTTAGGTAAGACTCTTGAGTTGGAGATGTTGGAGTGACCGACAACCATAAAATAAGCAAAAAAAAACATTGGCACACATAGGATGTCTTGTCGTTACAAAGACGTGTCTACAAATGAATTGTAGTTTTAGTTTTAATTTAGTTCCAATGGTTCAAATGAAGCGAATGGTTGCGACTCTATAAATATACATTGACTGCAAAATAACTTCTAAAATTGCCGTAAAGAATAGACAAGCAGATCAATGACAATTTTGCAATATTGAATAGGTACATGCTCTTGAATCAGAAACCACTTCGTTTATTTAGTAAATTAATTAAGTAGTAGATGGGTTTAAATCATAAAGCATTAAATGTTTCCCACTTTTCACATTGTTAAAAAACATACCACATTGCTTAAAAACGGATTCTTGATTTTTGAATCCAGGTTACAAATTAAAGTAACTACATAAATATTTTTAGTTTGTTCGGTAGATGGCGCTAAATAGGTATTACTACTATTTCTGATTCATATTTTATTATTTAGGTTTTGATAGCATAGGTGTAACTTTATAAGTATTACTTATTTCAGTAGTATTTATTTCACCGTATATTGCATATTTTATTTTGTAAAAGTTTAATTTGATAAACATTTCTTTTTGACATTAAAATTTTGAGTGGTCCCAATTTCTGAACGAAAATCCAAAGTAGATTTGTCAGTTGAGGTTATTTTTTACGCGAAAAATATCAAAATAAATAAATTGCAAGAATGTCGTTACCTCCAGCTAGTGGTACCGGCAGATATTTCGCAAGAGCAGCTAAATCTATTCGTCTGATCCGTCACGGGTGTACTAACCGACCTTTTTTTCACATTTCTGTCACTCACGTAAGTAACCTAAACCGTGTAACAAAATTACATACCTTTTGAATTAACTTATATACTTTTAAGTTATTTTTATTCTTCTTTTGTCACTATTATAATGATGTGCATTAGTAGTTTATAAATGTATACCAATTCTACTTTTATTCAGAGAAAAAGAACAAACGCCCAGCCAGTAATTGAGCAGTTGGGTTCGTATGACCCAATGCCTAATGTAAACAATGAAAAACTAGTGGCTTTGAATTTGGAACGGATAAAGTACTGGCTTGGAAAGGGCGCTCATGTATCTACTCCTGTTGCTGAGGTGTTTGGTAAGTACTTGTATTATTAAAGGCCTATGTACATTATTTTTGAGAACCATGTTGCGTAAAAGTAAAAATAATATTTTTTATTTATATAAGTCTGATATAGACATTTTATGGTACCATTCTGAAGATAGATATTATTGTTATTTAACAATTTTCTTCTTGTTACTTTTCAGGTCTCTCTGGATTTTTCCCCATTCATCCTAGATCCTACATGACAGCTTGGAGGAATAGGAGAACGCAAAGGGAAAACTTGGCAAAATTGGAAAGTGAAAAAGCTAAAGAAACTACCGCTTAATTAGTCTGTAATTGTTAAACTAGTTTATTTTGTAGTCAATAATAAATAGATATATAAAACTTCTAAATTATTCATGAACTTCTTTTATGTAGTTATTCATACTCTATCTTCTGTAGAATAGTTTTGACTATGCATGTGTTTAAATAGATCATTTTCATTAGAAGCCTATTTATTATATTGAAGGGACTCCAGCATCACTACATAGTATAAAACAAAGTCGTTTCAGCTGTCTGTCTGTCCCCATAAATGCTTAGATCTTTAAAACTACGGAACAGATTTTGATGTGGTTTTCTTTTATAGATAGAGTAATTCAAGAAGAAGGTTTATATGTATAATACATGCATAATATAGTAGAAATACACTGATTGATGTCATAAATAAATCCCTTGTTTACGTGTGCATCTGAACTGAGGGCCCATTTTTTAAATTTTGGTGAAACAATATAAAATTCAAATAGGAATTAGTTAAAAATCTAAAGCCATGGGTCATAAATTTCTTAAACGTGAAATAAAGCAGTTATGATCAAATTACTTGGGCCCTCAGTTCAGATGCTTGCAAAAGTCTAGATCTCAGGAAGTACTGCCTCTAGGTCAATGCTTTTCATCATCAAAACTTCTAAGAAAATCCCAAAACTGTACAAACAACATTACGGATTTACGGCGGCATAATATAGGGCCCTCAGTTCAGTAGCGTCTGAACGGAGGAATCTGCGAAAAATGCAGTTATCTGAAAAAATACGTAACTAAGACTTCAGAATATTTTAGTTAAATACCTCTGTGAGTTATTTAAAAAAAATGAGACAGAAGCCAATCGTTAAGAAATAAACAAAGGTTGAATTTTTCTAAAACGTTTGAACTTAGGGCCCAATTTTTTTAACTAATTCACAGAGGTATTTAACAAAAATATTCTGAAGTTCTAGTTACATATGTTTTCAGATAATTGTATTTTTATTAACAATTATTTTTACGGGAATTAACGCGATCACTTATTAAAAGGTATTACATCCCTCTGATTTGCCTGACGTTTCGACCAGGTTGCACTGGCCGTGGTCACAGCAGCCTGTGACCACGGCCATCGTGACGGTGATCGCGTTAATTCCCGTAAAAATAATTGTTAATATATCATGGAACGCGAAAGTTTAATTGTATTTTTTGCAGATTCCTCCATTCAGACGTTACTCAACTGAGGTAGTCCAGTAGACTGGTCTACATCTGAACAAACTGCCTTACCATTCAGTTTTGTTAACTTGAATTAGAGATGTGAATTTCATTCTCTGTTTTAAATACCAGTATTTAAAACAGTGAATGACATTCACATCTCTATTTAAAACAGTGAATGACATTCACATCTCTAATTCAAGTTAACAAAACTGAATGGTAAGGCAGTTTGTTCGTTAACAGCTTAAACTCATAATTTAAAAATTAGTATCTCCTTATATCACTATCCTCAACTTAGATTGTGAAGTGAAAGGGTTTCAAGGGTTGTGACCTCTATTTCAACACAATCTGTAAATGAACAAGTAGTATACAAATAAGCAAACAATATCCAATGAATTCCTTTTATTATGTGAAAAATGAATGAATAACAATTCGTTGAGTGAATACATCAATAAATTGGTAGCCAAATGACAAAGGCACGTTACAGATTTGCATTCAAAGCGTAAACTCGAAACACTTAAAACATGATTACATTTAAAAACATGGGGTTCTCTGCAGCGGTCCGACCTCGCCATTTATCTATGATTATCGCCAATTATCTATATATGAATACCTCAAAATACGTTGTGTAGAAACACATTTTTTTTTATGTTGCTCATGAAAAAATAACATAGTCCAGCTAAGTCAATCTAAAATAAAAAACATGAGATCTGAATAACAACTTATAAAATAAATGTTAAAATAAGAGATAAGTTGGTTTTAGTAAGTGCAATATCAGTTTCTCATCAAAAAAAAAAGCAAATCATTTTTTTTTTTATAAATGTGAATGGAGTTTATTGCAATTTCGAGGACGGAACACCCAAGCGGTCAGTCACGAATAAAAGCTATACATCCTTAAAATCCTACAAAAATACATTTTTAATGTTGATTTTAGTTCCTCAACAATATTTCACACAATATGGCAGCACTATGTCTTATATGAATCTGGCAACATTGGCAAACTAATCATAAACTCCCAACCGAAAAAACTTAAACATGAGGAATTATTACATACCTTGAGCAAAAATATATATTAAAAAGGAAAGTATAGAAATTCATTGTTCCACAAGAGATCTTAATATAGGGGAAACTATTAGCTAAGCAAAACTTATGTTTCTATAGGTTTCACAATCCCTACAAGAACACAAAGTCAGGCAATTATATTTTCAACTAATAAACTTTAAAACTAAGTAGTAAAATAATAAAAAAAAAGTGTCACGATTATAAACAACTAGTAATACATGGGTTTTGACATGTAATTTTGTACCAAGCCCTTTACCAGGTAAGAAGGAATTTTAACACCATATTTAAAAATAATAGTTAAATTAGCTTGCAGTCAATGTCACTTGCATAATATTACATATATTGTCGTAAAAATTATAAATATGTATATCTTGATAATCTTGCGAATATATGGTAACTTGTAGAAAAAAAAGAATAACGAGGCTCCTATAGAAAACATTTCATAGTATTTTACATATTCTGGTACATTTTGTATATAAGTTCCAAGGTTTTTTGGCCTGTTTTTCTTCCACAAAGAACTTTACTTTAAGATGAATTTTATCAACGTACTTTATTCCAAATACAAAATCTGCCATCAACAGGTTCTTATATAAACAATTTGTTTTACTTAAAATTGAGGGTAGTGCTATAATTGTTAATCAACGTGTAACAGTTGTAAGTTTCGGTATGTTAACAATAATTGAAAATATACCTGATTTACTAAATTATTATTAGTCTATCTCACTTGATTTGAGCAGGGGTTCCTTTCCAAAGTGAAAAGGAGTTTTTAAGGTCAGAAATGCGAGAGTTATTTCGGTTATGTCTTAAAGGTCATACAGGAATGTTGATCATTAACAATTAATTGACAATTTATTCGATGATAAAGAATTCTTCACCTTTGAATTTTATTAAAGTGATTGTGCTGCAAAGCTCGTGATGGAAAAAGCGGGTGCCCAAATAATATTTTGTACTTTCGCTCCCCACAAACTTGTATAGTAATAATTATGTTTAGGTAGTCTTGGATTTGATTGTTTCGGCTACCACGCGGGATGCTGTAAACAAAATAATAAGTTATAAAAACAAATCACATAATGGCATAGAATAAATAAATTTGTAAACTTTGTTATATCATTGATGTTAGCATTATTTTTACTTGTTTTACACACTACCAAGTCGTTAAATTACAGTTTCTAAAAAATAACAGCCAGAAACAAATTTGATTACGTGAAATTAGTAGAATAAATTCATATTGTTTAAAAACTGTGGCGTTTTAAAATAACTGGGCACCAATAACATTTAGATTATTTCCTGTTACTCATTTATGTGTAAATCAGTATATTGTGGGGTTAATTTTAATCAATACGCACTCTTATATAAGTGCCGGCATCTAACTTGGCCAAACTTCGGCGTAGTGGGGGTAAGTTCGCGCATAGTACATTAGTGCAACAAATCAAAACAAAGGAAATCGAAGTGTAGTCAACTTTCGCGCCAATCGCTTGCTCGGAACGTCCAATTGCTTGCTCGGAACGGTGCTACTACAATCCCCGCGTCCCTCTATCACCAAAGGAACCTAAAAAACGAGTTTCTGCGCATGGCCAAGTAAGCTGCCGGCACCTATACACCTAGTTGTTGAGTAATATACCACCCTGGCCAAATGGTTTGGTAGCGCGCAATAGTGTTTGTTTCAAAATTTTCTTTTCCTTTGCAGTGATGTTGTCCTGATTGTTAGCTCCCTTATTCACCCATATTCACATTTTAACTATAATTACGCAACAACAATTGTATCACATTTGCGCACATGAAACTGACTAGAAATTATTTAGGTAGGTACTTATAAAATAATATAAATTTTATATTTTACATTAATATATATTTACTTAACTTTAAATTATTTTACTTTTCTATTCTATCTAAGTAACTAATTAGAATTAATACTTCTTTATTGTTATTTAGTTAGTTTACAAGCTACAATAGGCATAAGAACACACAATCTATTATCTATGTTACAATATCTGGCAGAAAATAATCGTAATTGCTAGGGATAAAAACAAATGAATGCAAAAACCGAAGAATACACCAAGGACCTTCACGAATACAACATTATAAATAAGTAGTTGGGTTCTGATAGGTATGTTATTTTGAATTGAACGAGTTAGGGACGTCAAGAGGTAAGGTAATTAATGTACGTCCGGGTTACGGTAAAACGGCACATAACAAAATAATTTTGTAATTAAAAAAAATGATTTGTAGGTAAATAAAATAGAGTATATGAAATGAATCAATGCTCAAAAGTTTTCCTAAAAAACACACCACACCTGTACAAGCTCCAATTACTACTTTATGAGACTTGCAGTCCATCTGTGAAGATTTAACGTAATAACTCCCATTAACTAACGATTAGTAAGTAACTTTAATAGCAAAATAACCAATAGCCATAGAAATTAGAGCTAGGCCGGGCTGAATAGGTAAGGACTTGTTTGTGTATTTACCTTCTTCTCTTTCTGATATAAAGGGGAAAAAGTACATACAGCATCAGTTAAGTAGCGCGCTTAGTGTGAGTTTATTCAAATCTACACGATCGTAACGGTGACAGCGCTCGGGGTTGCGATTGACCCGCACGGAAATCCACCAATCTCAGTTATGAGCAACTGGCAAGTCACGTAGATATTTAGGGCAATTAACTCCAATGTTCGACCATAATTAAGGTTTTTATGTCAAGTCGATAACATATTTACTGCCAGATATTTTTAAGCATTTAATGTACACAAGCATTTAGTAACTGTTTCGGGATCGACTTACCAGTGACGAATTTTGATTGTTATATCAGCTTAATCATGTTTACCTAAAACGATTAATGTTAAGTGAGTAAGAACTAGAAATAATGTAGTTTCTAAGGTATGGATAGTCTATTTCTAAATAGTTTGAGAAAATAGCTACGTGCAATATATTCGTGATTACAATTGCCAACTAAAAATAAATAAATTCAAAATAAATAACTAAAAAATAACGGTAAATAAATAACCGTATCTCGTACTTTGCAGTGCAAAGCGAATAAATCATCTTGTTCATTTATCGCCCAACTTTTTCATTGAACTCTCTATGTTGGTAGTAACACCTTGGACCATACGTTGGACATTTGCTGTTTGTAAAGAGAAAAAAATATACTACACCGACAGGCACAATTAACCGCCGAACCTCATTTTTTGGCACGTTACTTCTTTAAGTATAATGGCTATCCAAGATCCTTGTCCTTTACGAAATTTTTAGCAATAAATTACAGACTTCACATTTGAAACTTAGCAATAAATTACAGACTTCACAATTGAAACTTAGCACTTACAATTTTAGGTTAAAGCAATATTTTAATCCTGGACTGCATTGCAAGGCTTTGATAAGACTTCTTTCGCAAGAATACGAAAGAAAATTTTTGTGTTATGAAATTTAAGTAAATTTCAAATGTTATTAAATACTATTGACAATTACTAGTTCCTCTTTGATCAACTTAATTCATTGATATTTATTTAAAACGAGAATAAAACTACTAGATTTTTGGTAGTTTCGTGTTCTCGTAAATGACAAGGACAAAATATAGGTCAGCGGTTAATTGTGCCTGCCAATATTATTTCAGCATATTGATTAATAAAAAAACACAACCTTTAAACCCCTATCCCGGACAACAAAAACACATAACATATTCGATTAATTTACACTTAAGCTGTTAAGCATATGAATGAACAAATCAGGCTACCATATCTCTCCTGATTATTAACCCATAAAAAATTACAATGAAAACAGATTAATTTCATGAAAAATACAAGAACGCACGAATCCCATACTAAATACTGAACGATTAATCAACAAATGTCCATCCCCGACATATAATTTACGATGTTATAACACAACTAGTAAATATTATGTGTAGAGCCGGTATTCACTAACGAGAGAGATAAAAAGCAACAGGAAGGAAAACTTCGAACGCTACATTTTCCCTTTCTGCATGTTTACGAGTGTTTACGAGTTGTTTGTGAGAGTTTACAGTGGTAAACTAACGCACATTTTCTTTTCATCTCCTAGTATTCCTTGTAACTTGCTGTCACACATTCGCCGTTGGCAGCACATTACACATGTTTCTGTTTTGACGTGGGAACCGCCTTGCGTCACAAGTCGGCTTTGGCGACTGGTAGACGGTAAGCGGCCGCTAACGTTACTGTATCCGTCTACGAAAAATTACACATTTCTGGTATCCTGTTACATCGATATTGGGACCAAGAACCTATAGGTTAGTATACGTCTCTAAACGTATCCTCTCATTTAAGGGCGTCACACACGGCGAAGATATGTACTTTAAGGTCTAATATAAATATATATTATCTTAAAGGACCACACACAGCAAAGATACGATAATATATCTCAACTGCATCATTCTATTAGAAGGCGTCTTGCGAGTCGGCGGTTTCGTTCCTTATATAAAATGTTTAGTTCTTGCGATGAAACGGATACAAAACTGGCTGTTGTTAGATTTACTTTACAGCTCGTCTGATGATGAATAGGACAGTGAATTCGATAATTATGTTGCATCAAGAAGTAAAAATCGTAAAATCTGGGTAGAGGACCACATAAGAACCAAAAAACAACGAGGGGATTTAATCTTTACCATGATCTATCTAAAAGTAAATTTACCATGCACTTTAGAAATACCATAGAAATATGTCAATTTTTGAATAATAAATACGGATAAAGTCACGAGCAATTGCTAATAATATATATATATATTTAAAATGTACAAGTAACGCCCATCCGATGATGCATATTTATTTCAAATTTATTTTTAACAGTACTTTATGACAGCTAGATTAGATTCAGTGACATCATATAGCCTATAACCAGCGGACAATTAAGACGCTTCTAAAGATACCTCATTTATCCAGTTCTAATTAGTAGTTGAGGAGCTATGAGGGAACAGATGAACATACATACATAGCCTGTCAAAATCATAACCCTTCTTTGGCTTTGCCGTAGTCGCCGATTATGTTAACATATATCTTAAGATGTCTTTGGTATGTTAAGATATCTTTGACATATCGGTCAGTATCTTAAGATACTTGAATGTGAAATATATATTATACTAGCTGCCCCGGCAAACGTCGTTTTGCCATAATTTTTTTTTAAGGATGGGTCACCCTTATCATTTAGGGGAATGAAAAATAGATGTTGGCCGATTCTCAGACCTACTCAATATGCTCACAAAGTTTCATGAGAATCGGTCAAGCCGTTTCGGAGGAGTATGGCAACGAAAACTGACACGAGAATTTTATATATTAGATTGTGTGTGGTGGTCCATTGAAATGTATGGTTAGCGATATATAATATATTTTATAGTATGTTCATTGTGTGTGTCGCGCTTTATGGATACCGGCCCTAATATTTGTATTGTGTGTACCCATTGCCATGCAAAGCATGCGTAGCAATAATGCACCTTAAGTACCTTATAGGTCTTTAAAGGCTTTTTCGAAAGCCTTCACAGTTTTATCAATATGTTTGTTAGCGTCCTTCACTATTTCTTTCAGTGTTTTATCTAGAAGGTAAAAAAATGGAAATTTAAAAGATCGTACAAACAGTTTCGAATGTTAAAAGTTACGCAGCATGCGTAAGTATGTACAGAAATAATGTTTATTAATGTGTCAAAATATCAGACCCAGTTTTTGATACACAAATAATAAAAAAAAAACATCAGAACGCTATGTCCATAAGCTAAACTTACAAATATCGAATACGAATCTACGTTTACATTAATACTGATTTGACTGATCATCAAGTGTATTGTTAGATAACTATCTCTACGATAAAAAACACATAAAAATATCATTTTATAATGGCTTTTACCAATTAAAACTAAAGTCAATTCCGTAAATTAAGAAAATCAATTTTATCGTAAGAACATTTTTGCACATTTTAGATTAAAGCGTTGAAATATTTTTTGTTTATTGTTATTCAGTTGCTTCAGTTGAACATACAGCAATTATAATATACATTACGGATGGTATTATTAAGTATAATAGTACGGATATGCACATTGCACATTTAATTGTTACTCGTAATACCTAAAATGCTCGAAAGAATAATATATAAACCAAAAAGTAGTAAACGTATTAATTAATAGTTGGGTAAACATTGCAATAGCGAAAAAACTTATTAAAAACAAGTACAATTTTAATTAACAAAATAAAACCGACTTCAAGGTTCGACTCGATTTATCTTGGATGCCATCATCAGATATTAATGTCCTTATCATGGTACCACCGTTGGGACATCTCCTTTCCATTAAAAAAATAATCATCAAAATCGGTTCATAAACGACAAAGTTATCCGCGAACACACATAAAATATATATATATATAGATATCGGTCGAATTGAGAAACCTCCTGATTTTTTTGAAATCGGTTAAAAATTGGCAGTCATAAGGACTGTCGATAGAAGTGAAAACTTATAACTTAGAATGTTACTTTTAAAATTAATTAGAAATTTCATGTTAAAAATTTAAATTATCAACATCAAACATGTCTAATCGGTGACGCGAACCCAAAAGATTTTACCCTACCAAAAAGTGCCCAACGTGACTAAATGAGTTTTGTGACGTCAGCATGGCGGTGACGTGAACTCATAAGATTTTCTCCTACAAAAAAAAATAAGCGCTCAACGCGTATAAAGGAGTTCTCACTTCAAAAATAATTCACTGACGAGTATTTTAAAGATACTTTTTTAAACATCTTAAGGAAGTTCGAGCACAAATTACCTACACTATTATGTAATATCCTGACATAGATCTGTGTAGTAATAGACACAGTCATTGTATCCGTCACGTCACATCCCTCTACAACGCACTTTGTACTTACATATACCTACCGCAAAGAACTAGTGTATTAGCTGTAACAATTGCATTATACTAACATACAGTTAGATCTATTTGTATTTACGCTGCACCGATAACAGAATAATGGATGTGATAACGTAAAACTAAATTTGTTATGTCATTTTGTTCTAAACGGTGTTTTAATTAACAGCAAACATGACCCGATTGACTAATTAATTAAACAAATATTCGTTTAATATGTAGCTATATTATTTATTATTTGTATACACTGATATGCATTTAAAATGCAAACGAGACCTTGAGAAAATTACCTAATAACTAGTAACGTATTTTAACACTATTTTTATTTTAAATTTACAAATACAGACAAAGAGTCTGTGATTTATATACTCGTAATACAAATCACTTTTAGTATTTTTTACCAGGGTATTAAAAAACTGTGTTACATTGCACTATGTATGTGATTCATTTAAAATACTTCATTTTATACATTATGTAGGCACAGTTTCAATAAACTAGCATTTCTGCAGTATTACTTCTGTGCGTTCCTAAAAAAATCTTAAACCAACGACTTTCACTTAACGCAAATATGTTTAAGAATAAAAAGAAAAAGTAAATAAAGTACTCGTGCCTAATTAAAAAAAAATCCTAACAAAATAAAATTAAATAAACAATTACAATACAAATGCGTTTATTTCTCATAATTCTAGATTTAACAACTGAGACTAAATTACGCGAGGGTTATTATCATTCAACTCGTTTTTGACAGCAAACTGGGGCGGAGGCTCCACTTCTTGACATTCCTGTGAAGTGAGATAATACCGCCCTAGTAACGGTCAGACACCACACAGACGCATGTAGCCACATCGGTAATATGTGCTATTGTAGTTCACATTCTCGCAACAAAACCAAAAAGGTACGAAACTGATTCTCTATAAATTATTCTATTTGGGATATTTATTACTTGCTACCGTAAAACATACATATTTTTTAAATTCCCAAATCTAAATCAAGTTTTAATGGAGCTATACAGTTATTTAAAAAAAGAATGGAATTTTCCCCGATTTTCGCATAAATGTTGGATCGTGGCGTCAACGAAGCAGCGCGCATAATTGAGAATGTACTGGAACAGGAGGCGCGAAAGGAATTATGGTCGGCTCAGTGTTGCTAACTACGTTTTAAGAGGTACCCGAGTAGAAATTACTAACAGCAAATATTGCTCTAATATTCCATATTTATTTTTAGCAATAGATTCCAACCGTTACTAAGTCATGAATAGATAGAACAGAACGAATGGATTCGGATGCAGGAGAAAACGGCCAATGGTTTCCTGGAGTGCGATGAAGTGGCCAATGAGCTTCTGGAAGCTTAGAAGCTACTGATCACTCAAAGCTTCTGAGAGGAGCTAGTAAGTCTCAATTTGCCAGCCATATCCGAACGCATCATGTACCGACTACGAGTCTAAATTCGAAAACCAGGTCTTCTATAACTTTTTTTACCTATTATGAATTGTGTTTCGTGTTCAAGTTTTTATCTCAGAAAAACTATTAAAAAGCTACACTAGCCTCTAACAATATAATGCAAATTCAATTTTTAAGCAAACATTGACAAATTATTGCTAAATATTCATTGATGCGAACACATGCGGCTGATCGTGGCGCATCATTATATAGCGTAACGATATATAAAGTAACTTTAAATAGTACATACCCGAGTTGGCCATATTATCGATGGCACCATGGTGCTTCTGGTAGTACGGACGGATTATGCGATTGTAAATGATCAATGAGCCGTTGTAGTCTGTTGGTAGGTAGCACCATATAATGAAGATGCACTGTGGAAAATACAAACAAAACATTAGGAGAAACATTGTATTTAAATATCAACAGATATCTGTGTGGTGACGGATTTAGCATGCGGAGTTTAACCACCCCCTGTTCACGCCATGGGTTTCTTAACCGATTAAGGAAGTAAAAGGCGGACCTTTCTTCATTGAAACGAGCTTCTTTTCAAGCATTTTCTTGTTAGATAAAGAACAGTAGTAAAACTTGCGCGTTCTTTTCTTCAAATTTGCTTTACTGACTTACTGCCCTCTTGATCACCACGGCAGAATGGCACAGCAAAGAAGACTTGAAACAAACTAAGGAGGTTTCTAAGGAGAGGTCTATGTCCAGCATATAAACGCTGTTTATGATACACTAAGACCACCTCTGTCAAATTTCTAACACCCATCTATACTAATATATAAAGCTGAAGAGTTTGTTTGTTTGTTTGAACGCGCTAATCAGAGGAACAGCTGGTCTGATTTTAGGGTATATACCATCACGCTAAGACCAATAGGAGCGGAGCACCAATGAAAAATGTTTCAAAAAACGGGGGGAAATTATCACGCTATAGGAGAAGCAAACGAAGTTGCGTGGGTCTGCTACTTCGGGATAAAATGATTAAAAAATATTATGTAATCTCTAAGGAATCCATAGCTTCATGCAAATAACTCGAAAGTATCTCTGACTATGCCTGATACAGTTTCACGGCTAAACCGCTACACCGACTACAATGAAATTTGGCATGGAAATACTTTGATTCTTGAGGAAGGACATAGGCTATTCTTTATCGCAATATCTATACTAATATATAAAACTGAAGAGTTTGTTTATTTGTTTGACCACGCTAATCTCAGGAACCGTTGGTCCTATTTGAAAAATTCTTTCAGTGTTAGATAGCCCATTTATCGAGGAAGACTATAGGCTATATATCATCAAGCTAAGACCTACAGGAGCGGAGCAACAATAAAGAATGTTACCAAAACGGGGGAAAATTATCACGATACGGGCAATAGGAGACGCAAACGACGTTGCGTGGGTCGGCTAGTCTGACACAAACCCACGGTATTGCCAGCGCAAGTAAGCCATTTTTGTACAAAAATATACAATTGAAATACTATTACCAACTCGAAAAGCTAACTAACTCGTATAAAAGAATAATCTACATCACATCTGACCAGCTCCATTATCACTATTACGTCATATAACACATTATTATGCTTGCTTAATGAAACAATTACAATTTTAACAAAAATAAAACCAACTTTAAGGTTCGACTCGATTTCTCTTGGATGCCATCATCAGATATTAATGTCCTTATCATGGTACCACCGTTGGGATATCTCCTTTCCATGAAAGAATCATCGAAATCGGTTCATAAACGACGAAGTTATCCGTGAACACACATAAAAATATATACATTTATACGGTCGAATTGAGAAACCTCCTGTTTTTGAAGTCGTTTAAAAAGTGCATTTATTTGGTCGCGAGCATTAAATAGCCTTGCAGTATTTTATTTTTGTTACAAGAAGCGTTAAGCCATTATGTCCGTTGCATTTAAGAGAACTACCGCAGTATGAATTAATCCCGTCGCGGAAAGGAGAAGAAACAAGAAATACCCAGACTCAGTACAACAATTCGTGGATCATGCAAAGTGTTGTCGGACCCACAACATTCAGCGTTCTATAAAGCAGCAAGGTATATAGACAGGTTTGAGTTGTGTCTGTTGCATTTAAGACAACTACTGCACTAGGAATTAATCCTGTGTCACGTTCGCATTGAGGTTGGTGACTACCACTCTTGGATTCTACTCATGCTGAGCTGAGGTAGGCAAGGTAACTGCTAAAACCAATATGTCATTCGTGCAGTCACTAAAACATTTTATCTAGGTGCTAACTGCACTAAACTAGTCCAATTTTAGAGTGCAAGAAGAGTTTAAAGAAATTAAACGGTAGTAATTACAGTAAATACAATAACATACACTGGGTATGTTTTTTCTCAAATGAGGTCATATACTTCTCTAAACTAAGCATTATTATTCAGTTAGTATTATAATTACCGAAGTTATGTAAAATAGTTGCACAATATGAAATGTAACAACTCCTCAAAGAGAATTAAATGTGATTTGTTACTGACTGACTCATTATATTTCGAATTCATAATGACTTGCAAGAAATTAAAAACAACAGTACTGTCTTTAGGTAAACTATGAATATTTCTTATTCTTCTTAAGAAATATTTCTTAAATTGACAGCTCCCACATTAGGAAAATATATCCTGTGTCGCTTTAACAAACATGAAGAAGACTCAGAACAACAATTTATGGATCACATAAAGTATTGTGCCATGTGGGATTTGAATCAGAGCACAGAGCACATTTTGGAATCAATCAAGGTACTAGAGTCACGCTGATTTCAGCACGAACGGGCCGACTCGACCGCGGCGGTACTATCCTCGGTCAGAAAATCAACGTAAAATGACCGCGATCATGCTGTCGTGTTTCGTTGGTGAGTGCGAGACCGGAGGCATAATGATGCAGAAGCATCACTAGCCCGCCATGGTGTGGGTCACCATGTTGCATTGTTCCATTGTCTGCATTCGCAGAATGGTGACCACCACTCTTGGATTCTGCTTATGCTTTCCATCAGGCAGAGTAGTCATTTTGACAGGGCCAAACATAAAAAAAAAAATGAAACTTCAGATGGAATAGCAATTGAAATGGCATATCAAATATCATTTGGCAGCTAGTGCTAAGTGTCTAGCTCACAAAACAGTGGCAATAAAATGACAAAACCTGCTGTCTGATTGACACGTTAGTTAAGTATCCCGCGTTGTTATCCGCGGTACAACAAATGCCGTGGGTAACGCCACGCAGCGAAAATAGTCTAAAAAGGTAACCTAAGTTACTCCTTATAGTCACAGCTTTCTGGCAGTGAAAGTCCCGTCAAAATCGGTTCAGCCGTTCCAGAGATTAGCCGGAACAAACAGACAGACAAAAATTGTAAAAACTGTGATTTTACTACACGGTACATGGTATATGGCATATGCATTTAGTAAATAGCGGTTATTTTAATATTACAAATAGACACTTCAATTTTATTTATTTGTATCTAGATAAATTGTTGAAGGTTCTATGTAGATTTGCTTAACACTTACTTAGAACCTTCAAAGAATCACTTATATTTATAAAACACTTTTACATTTGGCACAAAATTTTGCCAATGGCTCCGCTTGTGTCTATGTTGTTATCTCAAGCAAAGAGTAGTCTATGTCATGCCCAAGACTCAAAGAAATTTGGCATGGAGATAGCCATGTTAAATTTCATTGAAATAATTACAGCTGTATAGCAGTGAAAGTAACAGACATACTTGAGTTACTTTGAAGTATAGATTCAAATGGCTATTCTCATTGTCTTATTAGATGCACTGTGTTTAGATACAATAGTTGAAGAATTGGTATCCTTATGATCATAGATTTAGACTTGGGACTACAATGACTGCTGTAGAGGCAGATTATCCCTTAGCTTAACTAGTGCCTGTGTTAAATCTATACTTACTAGTATATAAAGCTGAAGAGTTTGTTTGTTTGAATGCACTAATCTCAGGAACTACTGGTCTGATTGAAAAATTCTTTCAGTGTTAGATAGCCTATTTATCGAGGAAGGCTATAGGCTATATATCATCATGCTAAGACATACAGGAGCTGAGCACCAATAAAGAATGTTACAAAAACAGGGGAAAATTATCACTATGAGCAATAGGAGACGCAAACGAGGTGGTGTGGGTCGGCTAGTTATAAATAAACAGATTTAAGTTAGCTAGAGATTGTTACAATATGTAAAATGTTATCTACATTACTACAATGACTTTTTTTTATTAGCCCACCATAGTAACTCTACTCTGTCTGATGGAAACATGAGCAGAATCCAAGAGTAGCAGTCACCATACTCATTGCAAATGCATACAATGCATCAATGTAGCATGGTGACCCACACTACGCATTCATCTTAATAAGCATTGAGATGATGCTTCATCATTATTGCATCATTTGTAGGTATAATAATTTGAGATAACAACCCTGGGTCAGCCAAACTAGTCCCCTAATAGTCATAATGATATCACAAGATGTTATAATACTGTTTCGAGAACATATTTAGCCAAATGCTGGTAATGCACTTGTGAAGTCTCTGGTGTTGCGAGTGTCCCTGGGCGGCGCTAATCGCTTACTGTCAGGTGATTGTTCTGTTCATTTGCCCCCTATTCAATATTAAATATGCTGCATTTATTCTATGTACTGTCTTAACCCATATACCTACTTCATTCAAGTTTCAACATTAAAGTGATTGATTCTAAGCATAAAAGTAAAAAATTATGACTAATAAGATACTAGTAATAGCATTTCCTGATAAGGAAAGTTAGATACAGAAATTGACAGGCAGAGAAACAGCATGTTATCAGCAAATGTGAGATTACACAGATAAGGAAATTTATCCCATTTATGTGCTTGTATAGGATACTGAATTATAAATAATTTTCCTAATAATGTGTAATTTAGACAATGAATTCAAATTTCCATAACTATGAAGGTTAATTAATAATTAAACTTTACTTTATTACCATAGAGACTATTGTGAGCACATGTTACACCACTTACCTTGATTAACCAGTAAAGCGGGAACCATCCAACAATGAAGTTTGAAAAGTATTCTACACAAGAGAAGCAAGCGTATACCACCCAGTATGTCAGCCATTTAGTGTCATCATCTTTCATTGGTGACTCCAATGCCTTCATTGACATATACGCCGGGTATAAGAAACCAATTAGATTGCATATCAAACCAGCTCCAAACCCGAACACTAAATATAACCCGGTGAACGCCACTAGACCTGCACAATACAAAATAAGTATTAAAACTACATCTAAAGATATAAATAAACGCGAAATAAAAAACCTACGTACCTATGAAAAGATGTAGTCTATCTGCCCCGGTCTTTTGTTCAGCTATGTCGAAATACTTTGTCCATGGCTTGCTTTTGTCTTTGAGGTTGCGCTCTAAATTTTCTTTATACTCTTGGAATTTGGCAGCCATTGTGGTAAAACCAAATAAATGTGTTTCTGGCCGGGAATAACTGATGGTACTTTGGCAGACAATCTACGACGGCTGCCTGATGACAAGATAGTGACAGAATGACAGTTATTTTGTAATGGCGCCGGCGCCGTGGTGCCGCCAACAGAATCCAACATGCATTTTGGGTTGCCATTAAATAATAATTTTATTGGATAAAATAAAATCTCAAATCTTGAAAGAACTGTCGGCCGGCCGGGACCGTAGTTTCTCTTCCAGCGTTTTTACATTTTTATTCATTGGATTAGAATATTTTAAAATATATAAGATTTTCTTCCTTAAAATTTTAAATTGTTCGAATAAGCCCCGTTCGCACGGGCATATTTTTTACATCGTGTCGGGCGTGAATTTTACGCTCGGCGTTGACGTATTTTTTACGCCCTTGTTGTTACAGCAACGCGTTTAATCACCAGTGCTGCCAAAATAGTGGGTTTTCCACTAAAACTGGTAAATCGAGGTTTAAGGACTTACCTGCTTTATTGAGAGTGCGCTGTGGTTTGAGGTTGGTAGGAAAATGCTGCAATGATTACGAAATTCCAGATGCCGTTTTAAAACAAATTTGGTATAAAAGAGTCAAATCAATCTGAATATCATGTAATTATGGTACAGACAAAAATGATTTGTTTGAAGATGTTGAATTAATTTATAATAGTTGTTATTGAATAATTTTTGTGCTGATTTACCTACAATAGTGTATTTTTAATGTAGTTCCATATCTGTTAGTGGTTTTCTGGTGGTTTTTAAAGTAAAAGAATCTAGTGGAGAGCTAGTTAACTGTTGGCAACACCAACACGCAACGCTCAAAACGGAGCAATGCGCGATAAAAATACGCCGCGATATAATAACACTACACTTTCAGTGTGTGTGTACAGTTACATGGAAGTACGTTTGTTCTATTTGAGCGTATATTTTTTAACGCGCCTTAAAAATACGCCCGTGCGAACGGGGCTTAAGGCTCATTAAAGAGTGTGTGTTAAGTTCATTGATATTTATCACAATTGAAAAGAAAAATGTTGTCGTAGGTATTATTTTGCTAAATCAAGGCTGTGACTACCACGACCACCGAGATCATTTTCGTAATTTTGTTTTAATTTATACCTAAGTATTTCGTTTGTGGAGATTTGATGAACTTTCACAATTTTACGTGACGGTCAATGTTTAATTTTATTATAACACTTTCGATTTTAGCTTGATGTTCATGCGCCCGTCGCGATGGCTACCACGTTTTCTTTAAATTGAAAGCGTAGTTGAAAAAATAATAAATTAATATTTCGGACATTTTAACACAACGCTATCTAGTCCCAAGCTAAGCAGAGCTTGTGTTATGGGTACTAGACAACTGATATAAATACATAATATAAACTTTTTTGTAAATACATACACATTTATCATAGAAAACACCCAAACTCCGAAACAAATATTTGCAGATCATACAAACATTTGCTCCAACCCGGGAATCGAACCCGAGACCTCAGTTTAAAACTACCAGACATGTTTGTGTATATATCTAGGTTTCTCGGGGACATCCTCTAGACTTTTAGAGAGTAGGTATACCCGAGTTCTATTAAATGGATAAAATGGACTCGCATATGACGAGACGCCATGTGATTTTAGCCGGTTCGAATCCGA
Source organism: Spilosoma lubricipeda (assembly GCA_905220595.1). NCBI lineage: Eukaryota > Metazoa > Arthropoda > Insecta > Lepidoptera > Erebidae > Spilosoma > Spilosoma lubricipeda. The sequence goes on along the minus strand of HG992298.1, from coordinate 9,961,929 downwards.
CATACCATTTCGCCGTCGGTCCGGTGAGGTGATGACGTGTGTAATTTTCACCTATGTTTATTTTTTTATATGGGGGCTACCATATAAAAAAATAAACATAGGTGAAAATTACTACGTTATTACTACACTACTGTTTTTTTATCTGTGTGTGCATTTATACCTACTTGGGTAATCTAAAGTAATGAATGAAACTTATGTTACATAAACATGTAAATACAATACAAAATTGTAGTCATCATTAACAGTCTATGGTAGTCCACTGCTAGACATAGGCCTTTTCTTAAGTAGCGTCATCACTACTAGCGAAGTTGAACGAGGTTAGGCGAATACGATAGTGTGGAGAGGCACTTCGTCTTACTTCGTACAACCTCGGGTCGCCTCGGGTAACTTCCATTTGCCATTTCCATTTGGAAATCCTCTCAGATTTTAGTTTAGGCCACGAAATCTACAGTTTTCTTAGTGAAGACGCACCATCTATTTTATTTCCTACATAGTCCGTCGTTCGTATTCGGACTTCGGACAACTGTACCGAGTACTTCGTGGAATAACTTCGCGAGTAGTGTGGAGAGGTCATTCGAAAGATTTCGGTTACCACACTGAACAGACGGATAGGGATTGCTGTTTCGAGGTTTACTTCTCTTTGCAGTAGGTATTGTTCGTTTGCATAGTTTGCTCCCTCAGTCTGCTCTTACGATATTTACGGTGGTGATACTCCATATCCATAATCCATCAACAAATGGTACAAAGTCAATTAAGTAAATTAGATTTATAAAACAAACAATCAGTATTTTCTTATTTTTTAATCATTTTTAAAATATGAAAAGCATTAACATCATTTTTATCTTTGTGCTTCAAAAAATAAATTTGTTTAATACATCGAAATGGACATGAGCTTAGATATTTATAATTTTGTAAAGCCGATACAATGTTGATGTTTCAGTTAAATAAAATAATTAGAATACCTACAATATGATCATTTCAAGCTGGAAAATGACCTCTTGTGATGTTATCCTGCGACAGTTTGTCCAAAATGATATTTTGCAGACTGAACCTTAGTTAATGTTTAAATAATAGTAGGTACAACAGATGGCTCAATTAAGCAAGTTTTTAAATAGACAACAATTTATTTGGTTTAGAAAGAGAACCAAACATTTCCCCATCACCCAAAAGCAGACAGGCTCCTATCCTGTAGTGTAAGTTCACTGTAGAATTGTCATTTATGCATACAGGATTCAATACATAGCGGTATAATAATTCCAAAATAATTATTGCTTAAGACATTTTCTTACATTAAATAATATTATAACCATCTGCTAAATGTTAAAGCTAAAGTAGTAGCTAAATATATTAATCTATTTTACCGAATAAAACAGTTCTGAGTTCTGTCTATTACTTATTTATTCTGTGGTCGCCCTTTAAACCGTTAGACCTCCAGACTTTGGCAGATTTGACTACCTCACTGTTTAAATTTTTAGTAGTCAAAACTTGATGAATAGGTTCAGCGGTATTTAGCTTCAGCGGTTTGAGCTGTGCGTTGATATCTGGGTATGTCAGTCACGTTTTTTTTTTTATATCTGCATCAGTAATTCCTAGATCCTAGATTCATTTCACAAAAATTACATCTAGTTCTAACTAGATGTAATTTTTATTTTCTGTTTGAGGGTTTCGATAGTAGAATAAAGAGTGCGTATACACATTAACCATGCGAATCGGAACTTTCGCGAATATTTTGATACGATACTTTTTAGTTAATCGATTTTCAGATGTAATTTTAAAAGGAATTTTAGTAGGTACCTTTTAAATTTATAGACGGCTAAGTGTGGGTTTGGGTACACTTCATTTAATAATCTATATATAAAGTATGTATATAAAAGAAAGTCGTGTTAGTTACACTATTTAAATATAATTGGTGGGGAGGTAGCTTAGAACCAGGAGACGGACATAGAATACTTTTTACATAGGTTTTTTTTTACTTCACACCGCGGCGGTAACTGCGGTAAGTAGTTGTTGTACTGCGGGTAACACCGCGGGGCTCGGCTAGTAGGTATATAAATTAATCGCTTAGAAAATATATCAAAAACATTTGAATGTTACTTCCCTAAAATTATAATAAATGCAAGTAGAACGGTTTCATTCTGAAGTTATTAAAAAAACTTTTTTTTAAATGTAGTTAGATACTTAGATCTTTTTGCATTGAAAATACGTTAAATATACATTTTATGTACCTACCTACAGATTCTTTATTACTATAATTGATATTTTTGAAAACACTATGATCATATTGTAGAGATAAAATCAGAGATCTTTTGAATAAAGAGTGATAAACATTTGTGCGTTACATTGTGCAAAAAAAATTAGTGACAATTAGGGAGAGGGCGCACAGGTGACATTGGTAACACAGTGATGTCATTTGTCACCATCTTTGAACGAGTAACTTACTTTACGCATTTGGATAGTTAGAAATTTTCGATTACTACCAAAAGTCAACCGTGTTCACTCTCCTGTAGACTATAAAAACATTGAAAAATAGACATTTAATTGTAGTGTTTGCGATAAAATAGAGATCGAATATAGAGAAAACAGTTAATAGTAATTATCTAATTCTAAGCTAGACATAGACTTTATAAATTGGAATGAGAATTCAGCTAAAGAAAAGCTGTGATAGTTTTCTTCGTAAAGTTAAATATCTCATCTAGGACAAACGTACAAACACTTTTCTATCTATCCTTGACATAATGTAATGAGATTGGTCTCAGTCTTATTCTATACTATCGTATATGGTGTAGATAGAGATATGAGCTACAATGATTTTATATTAAAAAAATATTTATAACATTAACACAACAGTAACATTGTTAAAAAACTGGCATTATTAAAAATCCTATCTAAATTTTATTTTAGTCTATGGATTTTATACAATTTGGGACTTAGATGCAACCTATGACAACTTCGATCAAGTGCTGTTTGTGATCGAAGTCTAACAAGGATTTTTTGGAGCTGTGTTCATATATATATTATAATCTAATATTTGTAATACAAAGCTCCGGTTATTTATATTAATGGACTACAATTTTAATAGTAGGTAGGTATGTATATCGTTTAATTTACATTTGTTTTAATATATAGGTTTTATGTACCTACTTAACATTTTTGCAATGTCATAGACAAACACACACGTTTCTATTAATTTTCATCTAGCATGTTCTAACTAAATAGTATTTTTGGAAAACAGTGGAAGAAATATTCATTGTACATCGATTTATGTATTTCTATTTTGTATATTATAATATTTGGTGTTATTATTTTACAAAATAACAATAGATAGGTAAGTGATTAACTAATTAATACAAAATCACAGACTTTTGGTTTAACAAACAAACACCACGTCAAAACAACTAAGCACGAAACAAATTACGCATTTCAATATTTTGGTCTCACTTTAAAAGCACTTAAATTTTCAGAAAGCTAAAAGATCAGCTGCATGAAAAGTATCTTCCATTTTGAATTCCTAGATTTTTTTTTTTTTTTGGAAAATAACTTTGATCAGTAGGTAGGGCAGAAGTTAGGGCCAATTTCTGGAACGACTGACTAGCTTGTCAAATTTAATTCAAATTATAGAATTTGTTATAAAAATAAAGATAGATTTGAATGTGATTAAGTAGATATGTAGATATTTTTCAATATTTAAGTGAAGCGAGAAGTTGAAACTGTTCGATTATTAATAGGTTTAATGTACATTATATGAACATTTTCCTTTTTAGGAAATCTATGACTATAGAACCTCGATCAAAATCTACCAAAGATTTTGAGTTTGTATAGTACGTTCGCTCAGATATGGTCACTTTGATCGCGTCGCCGTCGCACGTGCGACTTTTTGTTAAAGCGAAGCCGCCACGAAATCACAGAACACCTGCGGCGTACACCCAAAAGTTTACGCCGTGTTTGAAATAATATATTGTATTTCACAACATTAACTACTATTGCGTGCGAGGGTACCGACACTATGTAAACGAATGAACTATACACACAAAGACACGTGGCCGCAAACCTACATAATGAAAAACTGTGCACACTATGCACAGTTTTACTTATTATTGCCTGTATATTTTAAGTTTTAATACATTTCAGTGCCATTTTTTTATATAAAATCAATGGTATTATGCGATCGAAGGTGTTCTTATGCTCATTATCATAACAAATGGACAGATACAATATTATAGATATGGCTTAAACATAAATGGAGAGAGTCCCTCTAAAATGTATTAAAAACATATAAGCTTATTGGGGCCAGCAAAACTAACATTGAAACTAGGCTTAAGACTTAAATCCAGCTCTTTGTCCTTATCGCACTTAGGACTGATATACATTTTTTAAATACATTTTAATGCCTTACGAATACGAAGACCATTCACTTTAATTCTTAGATTCAGCGCAATTTTCTTCACCTTGAAACTTACAGTCTTAAGAGAATCGTGAAATTAAAGTAAAATAACGTTAATAATATACGGGTTGAAAAATATAGTTAAAGGTTTATCACAGACAAAGTTGTTTCATTTTATATCCATGACATCGAAACTGGCGATACCATTAATAACGTGAAAAGTATCGAAAGTATTTCAGGAACCATAAAAAATTTGTTAACTCATTCGAAAATTTCGATAATTCCTGTTTTCAATTTAGGTAGCGTTAAAAGACTTTTTGTGAATTTCAACGTGGAGTGCGCCATCTGACTATTTTGCACTGACGATAAAACTGCAACATAAGATAAAGGCCCGTTTTGTCCTTAAGAACGTAAGAAAAGACTTCTCTCTCTCTGTATCTGTCGCAGAAAAATCAAGAATTTAAATCATTGGTCTTCGTATAACATAGGTAGAAAAAAGGTACTAATCTCATATCACCCCGATAACAACTATCTCACTGTAACCGGCCGCACTAAGTGCGCCGCCAACATCACTACACTTTGTCCTTATTGCTGAGATTTTGCACGTATAGCCGGACCCGGTGACGGATCGCCTTTGGAGACTGTTACGATGCTTTGTGCTTCTTTCTGGCGTCTCGACGGTGTTCACTCTGCGGATGTGGTTTTAACTCTCTGCAGTCCAACTGGAAAGTTATTACAAAGTTTAATCGAAGAGGAAACTCAGTTAAACACAAAAAATTGCGTTCCAGCCTCAGTCACCAAGTTAGAAAAATAACAAATGGATGGGAATGATGTCATCTCAACGCTAAGTCACGTGGTCAAAACAAAATAAGTACCTAATACAAGAGAATTATTAAGCATTAGCTATTGTAGAAAGATATTCTCTAAAAAAGGGAGAAATACTCGTTTTTTGCGTAAGGGACCGATTTCGTCGAGCTACTTCAGCTACTGAAGTCCTTCACTTACATAATCCTTACTTTGTCTAACTTAAACTATCCGTTCTCTCCACCCCGATTTTCCTTTTCCTTTTTTTCGTTTGAAAGTGATCATATTACTAAGGAGAGTTGGTGTCAGACTGGCGGTTGGCCATGTAAATGATCAGCAAAAACGTTAACAATGATAAACATTGTACAAAACCCCATAAAAAGTGCCAAAGATGCCGGGAACATCATAATCTTCTCTGCGTGGTGACAGTTTAAGAACGCGGAGTGTCAAAGCACGTACGCAGGACAACATCAACGCAAAGAGAAGGAAAATGTGACACAAACGTTATTTTAACATACGTCGAAACCTCCATGATAAAGAGAGGCCTATGACCAGAAGATGAATGTTTTTTTTGTTTTTTTTTTTCCAAAGTATGTGTAGGAGAACTTAGATCGCACTTCTGTGCATTTGCCAGCGTCAAGTTTTAAAGTTGAATGTTTAATGCTGTTAATGAATGAACGAATGAATGATGAATGGTGACTCAAATAGAACCATTTACATTCCTTTGATGTCCAATTTTTAGTATCCCTATGGAGTTTTACTATCTGACAGAAACATTTTTTGACTAGAAAAATAAAAGGCAAGTGTTCTTACCAAAATTTCATCATCAGGCACCCTAGATAGTAGATCTAAAACTTCATTATTTGGTATCGTATGAGGCCGGAGGATTTTTCTTGTAAATTTATTAATACCTAAAATAAAACAATAATTAAATCATATGAATTTTTACCCCAATTCTAATTTTAATATAAATTAATCACAAATACATCTTTAATGTCATGCAAAATTTGTGAAAAAGAAGTATACAATCATATGTAATTAGGCTTTTTAGAAGGCATATGATTAGTATTCTAGAGTCATTGGCCGAAAATTGTTGAGCGTAGTTCTATCCGTTAAACCATGGGTATAAGGCTGATACTGGTACGAGAGAAGAGGACCATAGACAAGAAAAAATGCCCGTGGTATTATAGTACCCAATAGTACCTTAAAAAGTCATTAATATAGGAAAAGAAAGTGCCTGAAAAGGCCTACTTGAAATGCAAGCTTTTTGATTTTGAATATAGTAGGATCATGGGCAATGAACCTACTAAAGCCAGAAAAGAAAACTATAAATTAAATATTCATAAAAAAATTAAGTTTAAAGACAAACTTACCCCAAGCCATTAGCAGGTATCTTAGTGGTATTACGTATAGAACTAACATTGCTCCAAATAACATTATAATCGCTAAATAACTTAGATATGGCACTGTGAAGTTAGTCAGGCTGAAAAGAAAAGTTTAACATTATTTTTTTTACAAACAAACCTACATTATAAATGAGAAAGTAACTCTGTCTGTCTGTCCTGCTTTCACGGCCAAACCAATTCCAATGAAATTTGGTATGGAGATAATTTGATTCTTGAGGAAGGACCTAGGCTACTCTTTGCTGCGATAACCGACAAACACGCGGGCGGAGCCGTGCGCAAAAGCTAGTAATACATATTTCGTCATGACGAATGAACAACATGGTTTATTTAATGCATGCTCACAAGTGCATTGCCAACCTTTGGAAGATGGGGACGGGATGTGGGGAGGGTCACTCACTCGGTGAAACACAGCGCAGGCGCTGTTTCACACCGGTTTTCTGTGAGGCCGTGATGTCCCTCCTCAATTTTTTTTTGTATGTGTTTGTTCCAGCCAATCTCTGGAACGGCTGAATCATTTTTTACTGGTCTTTCACAGACGTATGTTGATGATAGAAGGAGTAAACAATGCTAATTATTTTTTTGACTAACTACGCGCCGCAGCGTCACTCGTAGTTGTTGTTATAAAGTAATCAACAAAATCTGCGGGTAACACAGCTGGGCACAGGCAGTGTAAAGTAGAATTATAATTTATTACAACTTATATATTGAATAATAGTTCTTTAATTTTTAAAACCTTTTTTTAGTAAGAAAAATATAACGTAATCATACTTTTTGACAGCTTCTCCTAGAGAGGCAACGTATCCTATTGCGTTCTGCACCGTTTGTGTCACCTCTTGTATCGCTTGCAATCTCTCTTTTAAAGATTTTTTCTCCTCCTACAACAAAAAATATTCAAATTTTCAAATTCAAATTCATTTATTCAATTAAGACACTAAGTGACATTTATTAACGTAAAGTAACGTTAAATTGAAGCTGCAGTTAAAAATCATAGATCGACACAAACAGACGCCACAGCATGTGCTGTATTGTCGAGGTAAATTAGGCGAAAACACCAAAATCTACTGCCTGCCTGTGTCGATCCATAACTTCCAGTTTCCAAAATGCGTAGAGCCTCATGAGAAGAATACCGGCAAAGAAACTCATGGCCACTCTTTTCAAAGTCAGATTTTCAGGTAAAAAAAAGGTACAATAGTGTTAGTATTACATGTAAGATATATATTTTCTTGTTTTGTTTTTGACTTTAAAAGTGAAACTTAAGAATTAACCACAACTTGATTTGGTAGGCGTTACGCTATTCGGACCGAGCGAAGTGTATAGGAAACGATCGCAGCGCTTGCCGTGGCAGAAATTTACAATAAAAGAGGCTTAGTAAAACTTGTCAATTGACAATTGCTTTAAAATGGGTCATTAATTATTGTTGTTGTATTGTAAACTGCAAAAATTCCAACAGCAATAGTCAGTGCAAATTGTATGTTTTTCCTAAAGCGGCCTGGAAATTAGATCAAAGTTTTAAATGGATAAAATAAAGCATGGACATATTAAAGCAGAGATATGTTTGCACTTTCAGCTCTAGTTATAAACGCAACTGCAGTTTACTCCAGTGACAACTCGAGCTTTATTTATTTGTAATAAATTAATTAAAACGTTAATAGATATACTTATATACTGTAGAATACCAAAATGTGTGTTCTTTTTAGGTTAGGAGAGTACTTACCTAAAAAGAACATAAATAAATTTATTTCCTTTCAGCGTAGTTTGGCGCCGGTAACAGATTTTGTGTTTTACACTGTCAAAACCAGTATTTTTAATAACATCCCTTTTTCTTATTACTGTTTCTAACAAAAGCCTCTAAAAGTACTATTTAGTATCTCTCCATATATTAATTTACTTTATTTTACATAAAATAGTACGAACTTGTCAGTCTCTGTTTTACTAATGCCCCATAAGTTGCGTTTGCGAGATGGCGCTACTGTCGTGCACGTTCCTAATAGGGAACTAAGTTTGTAATAGTAATTTTTTACATAATTTTATTAATCTGGATAGTGTATTACTTGAGCCAGGCAGTCACAATTATATCTATTCTCCAGGGTTTTTATAGTAATTTTAAATTAGACGATAAATTGAAGTCATCTCAAGTTACAATCACCGGGATCGCGAACACAGTACCTGCATGTCTGAAGGTGAAATTTGTTATTATGTAAATACCACATTTATATTTTTTTAAAACGGTACCTTATCAGCTTCATCCTCGTCATCTTCTTCAGCCAACAAATCGTCATCATCTACTGGCACTAGTAAAATATTTCCACCTGAAAAAACCGTTTTTTTTAAATACTATAGACCGGACATGTCGTAAATAAATGTCATCTGTATATAGTTACTTATTTACTTAAAGAAGTCTCGCTTACGAATGATTACAGATCCATTCAAAGTTACAGTAAGACATAAGTATCTCTAAAAGAGTAAATAAAAAAACAACTTATCTGATTTAACTGGGTAACGTAAATTATTAGGTGAGAAAATTTTACAATGGAGAGTTTATGATTTTTATTATTTACTTCCATTAAAAAAAAAACATTACAGGCGTAGCCCAATGCGATAGTGTTATACAGTCTGTTTATTTATATTACAACCTACTAATTAAAATAACCAATTATTGTCAATTCACTCATGATTTTTTATTATTACTTTGAACGTTAATTTTCTGTCCTTAAAATTTAAGGTAATTGACAACTGAGTACAAAAGTGACGCAGTGGTATCACAACACAGTCAGTGCAATCAAATTACAACACAAATTATTGCACATACCTACACTTCATATTCTTATAGACTTATGACCTCAGATCAACTAAAAAAGGAAGATAACGCAAGGCGTTGTACTTGTTGAAGCAAAAAAAGTAGCGTAGTTGCAAGTAAACACACAACCATGCTAAGAAACTACTCTACTTTTCGTCAGATTCCTACAAGTTGTCGATACTTGTACGATACCGACGAAAAGTAGCGAAAAGTGAAACTACGCTACTTTTTTTGCCCCTCTAAGAACAAGGCCGTGCATTATCTACCTTCTTTTATTTGATCTGACCTTATGACAGACTGTGGGCTGGCAGGAAGTTAAAGACACCACTAAAATATAATAACGATAATCCTATATAATTGCCAGTTTTCTAATAATATTTACGTTTTTAGAATGTCACCTTGGCTAGGGGGCAGGTCTTTAGAATTTCGTCACATTCCTTTAAAACAAAGATCTTATCTTGAAACCATTTTTTTAAGGCATGCAGAACAAAGTCATTAGGTTATATTTTTTCTGAACATCTTAAGATTCGTTGAAAGAAAGAATTAGTAGGTTTGGGACTAACTCCAGTCACACGCCCACCACTGTAACTGTAACTCATGTACCCTCGAACATACCGAGTTGTGACATTCGGGAAGTCTTGGAACCCGCAACGAAATTAATCAGAAGAAAACTAGAGGAGCAAAAATAATAAGTCCACTTCCCCCCTCCTTAGCAAATGTAGGTTTATTGTTATTTGTTGACAGTATTTTGTGACAATTACATCTAGTAGGTATATTATTTCGGGAAACATGCACATTCATTTGCATGCAAATGGTTATATGCTATTCTTGATCCATATTCCGAAAAATCCATTGCCATGATAAATCTTATTCAAATCAACGAGAGTTAAAACATTAATAAGTTGTGTAACATATTAAACATTCAATAGATTAAATTCCCTTCTTCAACAGATGTAAACCATGCAATGGTGTATGTAATAAAAAGCGGTTTAAAAGAAATAATATACAACCAAACATAACGCTTGCACTTAAATATTGGCAAGTGAAATAATAATATAAGCGTACATACATAGAGTGTATTTGTGTTTTTATATGAAGCAAGCATTATACAACATCTATCAACTTACTGGGCTCAATAGGCGTACTATCTACTAGCGAGGACAAGAAAGAGAGACGACCGCCAGAGAAATATCTGATCAATAGTCTGAACTCAACTAAAAATAAAAGAATAAATGGTGTTCAAACAAAACAAAAGCATAAAAATTAAAACTTTTTCTTTAATTTGTTTGTGTTATTTTACGTTATCTATGTTGTGTGTTCCAAGTTTGTGTATTCATATATGTTTAAGAAAATATTAGTTAAATATTACAATAGTTATAAAGATTAATAACATTATGATTATTTAAATTAATGTATTGTTAAATCACCAAATTAATGTAATATGTTTCGTAATATTTTATTCTGTAATAAACAAATAATTAATTCAGTGAAACACAAGCTAAATAAGACTAAAAAGCTTTCTTTAAAATGCGAAATAAAGCTCTACGATAGGCCTAGTGTGAGTTTACACATCACATTTCACACATTCATTCGGTCTTGCGATTGGCCCACACTGAAATCCTTACCAATCGCAACGTAGAACACACTCCGTCGAGAGCGAGTTGACGTAAAATAAACTCACACTAGGCCCTCTGATAACTACCGCATTAAAAATTCTCCAAAAAAAATGGTAGAGAATTTACCTGTCAGCCGATAGATAAGCCAGCTCCTCAAAAAGAACATCAGTATCAAAAATGGAAGCATCCACATCTCATAATAATAGCAGAACGCGAGCCACACCAGGAGGCCCATAAAGGATCTTATTCTGGATTCCCATTCGAAACAGTCTCTGAAAACAAAACGTATAATACCGTGAATAGGGTTTATTAATACCTATTTCTAAATGTTTTAATAGAAAGTTCATAGAGTGCAGAAGGAAGAGCTGGTAGCTACAACCGAGTAGATTACATCATTGAAATGCTAGACAGGTCTTTATATGGATACCCATCTATACAAATAAATAAAATTGGAATGTCTGTTTGTAATATTAAAATAACCGCTTTTTACTAAATGCATATGTATGTACGTCTTCCTGTCTTTTTGTCTGTCTGTCTGTTTGATCCGGGTAATCTCTGGAACGTCTGGAGCGATTTTGACAGGACCTTCACTGGCAGATAGCTGATCATATAACGAGTTACTAAGCTACTTTTTTTTAGACTAGCTTCGCCCGGCGGCGTTACCCGCGGTGCGACAGTGACCGCGGGTAACACCGCGGGGTTCATTCTTAATACATTGAGACTGCTCCGTGCCTCGAATAGCATTTTGAGCCGTCCGACACGGTTGGTTTCGACTATGTCGAAATTAATTGTAAAAAATATTGTTTTTTACATATTGCGATTGATTAAATCATTCTTATTTCTTCTCAAAAAAGAAAACAAAGTCGATCATTCATTCCAAGTATCTAACTGAGGTATACTTTAATGCATTGAGTCATCTATATCTACTTATAAAATTACTTGCCCTTCCCTGACTGATTCATTAATACAGAACCTAAACTGCTGTGGATAAAAACTCGAAAATTTGCCAACTAATGTTTTTTTGTAGGCAACCATTAAATAAAGGATTTTGAGAAGTTCGTCAAATTTAAGGCTCGGCCTCCTAAACAGCATGCCGATGGCCTGGCTGAGGAGTTTAGGTCGGGTTTTACCGGCAATATTAGGCTGCTGTCACATGCCGCTGGAGACCGCAGAGGAGCATTTAAACCGTCACGTCCATCTACCAGCATGGTGTACGGTCTTAGAAATACATATTAAGAAGTAATCACGCTATTAAAATTGCCAGCAATAGCAATTTTATTAATATACTCACTGTAAAATCTTGCCGACTTCGATAAACCACATAATGATAGCCTTTAGCCTCATTACATTTCTGATGAACAGTTGTCTCTTGAATTTCGCCTCTTGGTGCATGTACTTAGGCTCTATTGGATTTACTACTCTTATCGCTGCTTTTAACTGAAACAAAATGTAGGTAATTTATTGGCTTTAGTAGGTCTATTTTAGGTTTTTCTAATTTATAGTCATTGTTGTCTTTTTCAAGTTTTCTTTCAAAATTTACAAGGAACTCGATGCGTCTTGCCTCCTTGGCCTCTTGACCTCCTTTTAAAGGAGATGCTTTTGTCCAGCAATCGACTATTAACAGCTACTGATGTTTGATGTTGTCTTTTGCCCTCTTCACCATTTAATTGAGTTCGACGCGATCAATATTATTGAATAGAGTTTGTTGTACATTATCGTTACGAAATAAAGAGCCGGCATTAAGTATTTTTTATTGTATTTCATCAGTGATGGGTTACTAGGTTACTGGAATTCAAACCTCCCTACTCGTCCACCGGTTTTGAGGGAGAACTCGAAATCTGGTAACTAACTTATATCTTTTGAGTTGTAGCTATCCATGGCTAGCGAGACCACCTATCATCAATAAGTGATTTTTACAATCTTCAACGGGAAAGGGTTGCTGTACATTTTTTCCTTTTCGAGTATATTATGGTAGACTATCGATCCTCAACATTTCATCTCGCCTAAAATGACGTAAGTCTGGGCTGACTGGAGTCTTGGACTAATTGTACATAATTAAAAATCAATCCAATACCTTGATACAACTACTAGATGGGCTGAAAAGTTTGCGACCTCAAATTGTCAATAAAAGCTAGTGACTGTAGTTGTGCATTTTTGCATTTGTATTGTGTATTGTTAAGAGAAGTGTTTAGAACAAGAAAACTATAGAAAACAAAAATAAGAGGAAATGTTTTGTATATTTTTTTCTTATGTACGTGGAAGAGCCACGCTTCGGCATGAATCGGCCGGCTCGACCTGAGTGATGCCACGGCCTCACAGAAACCGGTGTGAAATAACGCTTGCGCTGTGTTTCATCGAGTGAGTGAGGATATAGAAGGCCCATACCTTCCCCACATTCCTCTCCCCATCCCCCAAGGCCGGCAACGCACTTTTGACGCCTGCGGTGTTGCGGGTGCCCATGAGCGGCGATAATCGCTTACCATCAGATGATACGTCTGCTTATTTGCCCCCTATTCCATAAAATAAATAAATATCATCGTTAAATCAAGGTAGTAGAGCCACGCTGATTTCAGCACGAACGGGCCGGCTCGACCGGGGCGGTACTACCCTCGCACAGAAAATCAACGTAAAATGACAGCGATCGTGCTGTCGTGTTTCGTTGGTGAGTGCGAGACCGGAGGCCCAATGATGCAGAAGCATCACTAGCACGCCATTGTGTGGGTCACCATGCTGCATTGTCTGCATTCGCAGTATGGTGACCACCACTCTTGGATTCTACTCATGCTTTCCATCAGGCAGAGTAGAGTCATTTTGGAAGGGTAAAACATAAAAAAAAAAAAAAAAAATCGCATCTTCTATCATCTTTTTCGACAACCCACGTATAATAAATTACCATACAATTGTAATTAGTATAGGTTTCATCTTTCATGACCTACATAATTATAATCAAAGTTCTTAACTTTAATTGAGTAGGATCAGATTTAGAGATACCAAATCTAATAGTAACCCTTTCTCTTAATTGGTAAATCAGATCAAAGCTATATCGATATAAGTTAATGGAACGAGCTTTTACTGTACAGAAATGTTTTCTTTATAAATGTACAGTATTTATTAGTTTCTTTGTATATTTTACATACACGTTAATTACTCTTCTTTATTTTCAGTATTGCCTCTTTATTTTAAAAGTTTGATAGAAGAGAACCCGGTATTATATGAATGTTTTGTAGTACATGAATTATTGGGCTCACTTAATTTCGTCTTTTTAACTAAATACGCACGTTAAGCCGTCGGTCAGTCTATGGCAATCATTGTTTGAAAGTCAGTGACTTTAAATATGCTGACAACTAGTTCAATCTTCGAATTTAGTTCGCCCTCGGAGGCCTGCTGCCTTTGCTCCGCGGTAACACTGGTTATACTGATATTCAGGTAAAACCGGTTGAGCTAGTAGCTGACCCTAAGTACTCAGTAATATAAACAATAAAGGCTATGAAGCATAGGTACAACATATAGATACAATTCTAATTGTGTTAACTTTTTCAATGTTAACTTTTGTGTAGGCACAGTAACAAATAAATAAAATTAGGATCATGTAAACCGTCAAAAAGCCTATGTATTATAAAGCAGAGGGATTCGGTAATAGGTTTATAATATACTTTTTGGTCTGTCCCACATATCGCTCGTATTTGAACAAGGCTTTTACGTCATAATATAGAGTAGATAAGTAGGTAATGGCGTTGGACTGATAATATTTTAAGTGCTGTTTACATTTGAATACATTAATCAATACATTACATGTAACAATACTTTCTAGTTACAGGGGTTTCCTCTATAAGGTACACTGTGACTTTGCCCTTTTTTATTTTAACGGGGTGGAAATTCTCTACGGATCTCCGGCTTCTCGGGGACTAAGGAGCCAGGTATACGGTGATTCCTTTAGAAACCACCCCGAAGGCCGGTCTCAGGCGACCTGCTCTGAGAAGGACCTGGACCATATTATTTCAGGTCTCCTTCAGATCGACACTGCGTCTTATCCAGACTCTGGAAACCTGGGCCTCCCCCTGCCTGTCGGCCCAATCATTATATGTACATATGTTGCGATCTGACCGCAGTTTTGCATCTAGGCCGCCCTAATACTGCTGAAGGCACACTGTGGTTTTGGGCCTAGGATGAAGTCATCAGAATTACGGGATTCTGTATTGTTTAAAATGTTTCGAGTCCGATAAAAGTGATAGATACAGGTGAGGTGGAGTAACGATCTACGCAAGATAGGAGCTGGATTCCAAATACATATCTATCTATATATAAAAATGAATCGCCGAAATGTATGTACGCGCATAACTTCCGATCGGCTGCACCCAATTAAATAATTCTTTTTTTATGCGTTCATTAGTGATACGACAAGATTTGTGTATAAGAAAAATGAAAAGATAACGGGAAAAGTAAATTGGTTTTGTCCACGACGGGAAGCTAAGACAGACCCATAATAAGCTCTTCTTAGCTTGGGACTAGATGGCGTTGTGTGTAAGATGTCCGAAATATTTTTCATATTTTATTTGACAGGTAATTGGCTAATACTTACTGGATTCCAAATGACTAGCATTTCTAAAAGAATCTGCGGATAATTCCCTTTCGCTCGAGCTCTCATTTTCTTGTCTTTCAGCGCGTACCATCTCTTCTCTCCATTTCTTATGTTCAGCAGTGGGACTGCCAGCTTTCCCAAGAATTCCACTTTGTGGTCGTGGTCTTCATCGTATACAGTAATTTCTAATATCGAACTGATATCTTTTACTGTACTGAAAGAATAAATAATTATTTAGTAGTAAAGAACAAAAATGGAATAAAAATTGTAGTAGAAATGTATGCTTAGGAGATTATTCGCAGTCCTACGATTCGTATCCATATGAATGATATGAAAATGAATTATGTGGATACGTCCGAATATTTAGTCCGGGGTGCCATCTGGTCATCGCTACAGTGTAATGAATAACGGGTAATGTAATTCTAATTGAACCTAATCTATACTAATATATAAAGCTGAAGAGTTTGTTTGTTTGTTTATTTGTTTGTTTGTTTGTTTGAACACGCTAATCTCAGGAACCGCTGGTCCGATTTGAAAAATTCTTTCAGTTTTAGAAAGCCCATTTATCGAGGAAGGCTATAGGCTATATATCATCACGTTAGGACCAATAGGAGCGGAGCAGCAATGAAAAATGTTTCGAAAACGGGGGAAAATTACCACGCTACGGCCAATAGAAGACGCAAACGAGGTTGCGTGGGTCGGCTAGTCGCAGATAAAATGAGTTTAAACAAGTATGTTATAGCACATTCATGCATTCAATCATTTGATAAAGTAAATACAATAGTAATACAATAGTAAGCTTTCATATTCCTTGTAACTAGGCTTTCTAGGCCTAGGCCTGGAAAATAGAATAAGAACTAAGACGATAATGTATAAATATAGAAATCTACAGTTTTGGATTTAAAGTCAGGCAAAAAACAGAACCCTTATAGATTCATCATGTCTGTCTGTCTGTTTGTCCGTCCATATGTGACAGCCATTTTTTATGTCCCCATACTTAGAACTGAAACTCAAAAATATTTTTTCAAATATATACATATTCTAATGAGAAAAAATTTATTGGATCCATAATGGATCTGGCCAATGGATCTTCTGAGAATGAACCATCAACATGTGAAGTAATTTCTAATACTATATCCAGCTACTAAAAACCTCCCGCCTATTAGCGTAAATACATTTCTTAGTGACCTTCAATTGCCTGGAGGATACTTTGTTATGAGGGAGTAAACGTTCGTTCCTAACTTGACCAAGACTAAAGTACGACTTCAAATTGAGATTCTAATTTCACCAGAAACATTGTTTCGTTAACCCACAGCTACATTATACATGGCATAAATTTCTCACGACCTAATAAATTCTACCGCGAACTACTTATGGAATACTCTGTACGAAGTGTAGTGTGGTGATCTAACTGTTACAGCAATGCAATTTTAGACTTAGTCTAGACTGCAAGCTGAATGCCGTAAGCAGTCGTTTGAAACTTTGTCAGCTACTTGAAATGCATTTCACAATGAACGATGGTAGAATATAACAGCATGATTTATATAACAGCATTACTTCATTATGTCACTACAGTGGTAAATTTTCCGGGAGTTTTGAAAGTTGGGGATATTATCGATTTCGACGTGTTCTTTTCAAATTTTCACGTAGGAAATTTTCTCTTAACTTCATATTTTATAAATATTTTCAGAGTCAGAACAAAGTTATTCTAAAAGACAGTTTTTGAGTGCCATTTTTCCAATATGGCGGGGCGAGCGGTAAAGATACGAGGTGGCAAAGTGAAAATCGAAAAGAGCAGGTAAAATCTATAAAATCACCAATTTTCAAAACTCCCGGAAGACTTATCAGGTTATCCCCTTTTTGAGCACCTATACACAAATTAAACTTGCATGTATTTCATGTTAATATATTTAGCATCACTAGCCCGCCATGGTGTGGGTCACCATGCTGCATTGTTGCATTGTCTGCGTTCGCAGTATGGTGACCATCACTCTTGGATTCTGCTTATGCTTTCCATCAGGCAGAGTAGAGTCATTATGGCAGGGTAAACATAAAAAAAAAAAAAAAAATTTAGCTCTACTCTGACTGATGGAAAACATAAGCAGAATCCAAAAGTGGTGGTCACCATACTCATTGCGAATGCAACAATACAGCATGGTAACGCACATCAAGGCGGCCTAGCGCCTAAAGTGGACTTAAATTTCAAATCAACAAATTAGTGATCTAGTTACAATGATTTTCTTTAGACCAAGATCAGTGTATACGAATTATGATTTAAGTTAAACAAAGACAACACTGATAAATACTTACAAAGTAAATATCTTCATCCAGTTCGGTGTCAAGGTCTTATACTCGGTGTGGGTCTGAAGTCTGGCGTTCCCCAGCTCAAGCACACAGAAGGGGTCCGATTTACCTCCTAAGTCTGCTGCTGCAAGCCCTTTAGCACCATATACCTTAACACAGAGCCAACCGACCCCTGCAGACTGTTCGTTTAGGTGATACCACGTCTAGAATGGGTACAAAATAAATTAAGTATGCATTTTTAATAATATAACCTTATACATCTGTAATGTAGGTACACTACCAAATTGCAACATCATAAGTATAAGTAGCCGGCACGTAACATGGCAAGGATTTGGTATAGTGGGGGTAAGTTCGCGCATCGTGCACTTAGTGGCACAAAAAAGTAGTCAGTTTTAGTGCTTGTCATTATTCTATGGTTATTGCCATCATTTATTTTTTATTTTTATTTTTAATCGTGTCTGTTCATAAGGAACAAACAGAATTCGTGATGTTTATTAGATGTCAGAAATAAAAAATATGCATTTAAAAGTATTTTTTTATTTAAAAATATAGTCAAGTGGTCTCGTCACTATCACTTAAATATCTTATCCCTGGCATCAAATTGACAGCACCACCTGAGCTGGTGGAAGGACGTGGCTCTTCATCATCGATAAAACTGTCCAATTCGCTCTCATTACTGGAGGAGTGGCTGTCGTCACTGGCGTAAATAATAAAGAGGTTTTTTTTAATTTCTCGCATAATTTAGACCATTCATCGGCGCCCATTAGTGCCTTTGCCTTTGCCTTTCTCCTTAATTAGGTCTATTACATGTTAACAACAATAACAATTAACAACAATTCGTAACAAAAATAAATATCTAACAATAACAACAACTAATAACAAAAACGAAATTTAAAACATAACAATAACTCGTAACCAAAACTTAACATAAACAAAGCGGTCAACTTTCGTGCTCGCAAGTGTATTCGGGAGCGAACGGGACGTAGGCACAATGCGAGGGGCGAAGGTCTACTAATGCACCAATCGCGCGCTCGGTTCGGCGCTGTCTCACACCCCGCGTCCCGCGCGCGTACCAAAGGGACCTAAAATATGACTTCTGCGCATCTAACGATTCTTGCCAAGTTACGTGCCGGGAACTATACCCTCCAACGACAAAGAAAGTGGATTTAGATTAAAAAAAAAGAAATTAAACGGGCCAATTTGTTCAACCGTTAGTAAATCTAACTGCTAAGCTACAACTAAAACAAAATATTTCCAGCATTCTTATGTTATCGATTCTTTTTTTTTATTCTTAGGGTTCCGTACACAAAGGATAATACGATACCCTATTACTAAAACTTTGCTGTCCGTCTGTCACCAGGCTGTATCTCATGAACCATTGATAGTTAGACAATTGAAATTTTCAGAGATTACGTATTTCTAATGCCATTATAACAACAAACACTAAAAAACAGAATAAAATTAATATTTAAGGGGCTCCAAATACAACAATTTTTTTGCTCGTATTTGCTCGATATTAATGACGGCAACAGGTAAACGCTTGAAATGTATAGATGACTAGCTGTTACGCACGCGTGTATGTCGGTTATCGCGGCAAATAGTAGCCTACATGTTATTCTGATGTATAAGCTATATTACTGTAAAGGTTCATCCAAATCCGTTCAGTACTTTTTGCGTGAATGAGCAACAAACACACATCCTTACAAACTTTCGCATTTATAATATTATTAGTTAGTTATTAGTAATTATTAGTAGGATTGTACGGAACCCATCCTGCGCGAGTCCGATTTACACTTCGCCGATTTGTAAAAGACAACTCCTGCATTAGGAATATCCTTTATAAACATACATGAAACGGATACAAAGAACACACAAACTCAGAACAACAATTTGCGGATCACACAAAGTGTTTTCCCATCTGCAATTTGAACCCACAATACTTGGCGCAGTAGAAAGCGGCGTGGCGACCGTTTTAACCACTTTTTTTTTAACTTGTGGAAGCCCCCTCGGGCCGTCACCTCGCCGGGGTTTGCGGCGGGGTGGTGTGTCGGATTCGAACCGACTAAAACGACACGGTGTGCCACTCTGCGCCTGAGAAGGGAGAGATCCGGGAAAAAAAAGGAAACAAAAGGGAACTGCTGTGTTACCACCTCCGGACCAACCGTTTTTACCACAAGGCCAACCGTGCAGCAACGTGATGAGTATGATCAGATCAGTTCTCTTTTAGCATGTAACAGATCTGTGTGTACGTTATTTTTTATAAATGTATACCACCAGTCTGGATACCACAATAGAGAAAAGAGTCAGGTAATATTAAAAAAAAAATGCCGAGGTGGTCGAGTGCTCCGTGGTCGAGACGCTCTTTAAGACACGTTTATACCTTTCATAATAGTTAGGGAAAGCTGTAAACCTCTTTGGAAAATGATTGTTAAGATTGTTTGTAAGAACATATTTGTATTTTTTTTTATTAAATTTTGCCCCTATTTGTATAAAATAAATATAAGTTTCTAGTTTCTAAACTGGCGACAATAATCGCATTGTCGTCATTTGACACACCTAAGTTACCTGAATCTCACAAATTAAAATTGAGGTCAGAAATTACCTTTTAGGTATATTATTAGATGAATAATAACAAAACTATAGTCAACCACAAATGGAGTAACCCTAACCACAATTATTGAATGGGAAAATTTAAAGCAATAAATCCTACTAATTTTGATGGATAGATGGATGTTTGTTACTCTTTCACGCAAAAACTATTGAACGTATTTGGATAAAACTTTACAGTAATATAGCTTATACATCAGAATAACAGATAGGCTACTTTTTGCCGCGATAACTGACATATAAGTGGGCAGGGCCACGGGCGACAACTAGTCAATTATAAGCTTCAATATTTGCTTAAGTTAAAAATTTGTAGAGAAATGATTTTCGTGTCATCATTCCTATTAATATTGTTGGTGTCCCAAGAGGCGACTAAGGCGCAGGACAGAATCCCTGCAAAGGGAAGGAAAACTTAGAAGAAACCTTGTACCAACCCATCTGACTGGTGGGGTATGGTCGGCCAAACTTTTCTTCTAAGGAGTGGCCTAGGCCTCAGCTGTGTCCTGTAAAACACTGTTGATGATGATTCTTTAAATCGCTGTCAACACTTACATATCTCCTCTCAATGATCTCCAAATCTCTAGGATTTTCTTTATAGCTACTCAGGTCAGTGATAGTCTCTGATTGAGTCGTACCACTGATAGTTAACAAAAGAAATATTTGTCCGTTTCCATCTTCTAAATCCTTCCATATATTGTGAGTTTTCTCTCTTTCTAATTGTGATAAATCTATGGAACACCTGAAAATTAACGATTCAGTCAGAACTTTAGAACTGAGTTATCTTAATTAACATGAAACACTCATACAAACTCTGTTCAAGTACTGAACTTAATGCAAATTGTTTGTTCAGAACTTCGAAATGGAAACTTTAAACATACAGATATGTTTATAGACGTTGTGTGTTTTAAAGCAGACAACTATATTCAACCTGAGATTTAAGATATTTCAATATATTAATAACTTATGTAGTTTAGGACGTTCATAGGTCAGGTGGAGTGCCGACTTGCACAAGATGGCTGGTAGGAGCTAGATGCGAGACACGCAGAATCGATTAGTGGCATGTAATGGGAGAGGGCTATGTTCACTAATAGATTGCAATAGGCTGATGATGATGATGATGAAAGTAAAAACAAAATTGCTAGAAATAAAAAATAAAATGTCAAGAATGCATATCTTTTATTTAACTATCAAAGTAGCTTATTTCATTCTTTGGTAACTTCTGTATCTGTTCTGTATATTTTATAATTTAAGAAAATAACGTTGGCACTTCTTTATACTTCTTCGTCATGTAGAAGTATTTCATTAATGGAAAAGTATTGTGCAAATGTGTGTGTAGAGCTATCAGTTGTCAAAGAATTTGGTGAAAAATCCTACCTTCCTAGAAAATCATCTTTAGTCTGTTTGTCCTTATCCCACACAGTGACTTCAAGTACTTGTTCCTGGTCGTCATAGAGATGCAAGTCAAACTGCTCCAACCACGACGGATGTAATGATTTCCATACAACTTTACTTTTATATTTCTCGTTGCCTAACCTGAAAAACAGATTCTTTGATTAACAATTCTTGTAGTTTTAACGATTGATTTGACTGTTTACCGGTACCTGTGCTTTAGATCTCGGGTTCGATTCCAAGGTCCGAACAATTGTATGATATGCGCTACTACAAATATTTGTTTCAAAGTTTTAGTGTCTTCTATGTATAATAATATATATGTAATTAAAAGAAATTAAGTTAAGTACTCTATTAATCAATGTAGCTGTTGTAGTAGGTACAATTACTGCTTAGTTTAAAAGATATTGTTAAGTTTATTATGAGTGGCTTGTTTGTTTAGTGTTTAGTAGTCCAAGATTCCAAGTCAAATATTTTGAATTTAATTCTTACCCAGGATGAATTAATGTGAGAAGATATTTTTTTTCAATGATTAAGTATATGATGGGTATTTAGAAATATAAATAGTCGGCCAAAACCTATTTTCTAAGGGCCTTAGAAAGAACGTACGTCTTTCCGTTACCCTTTGAAATTTTGCGGTCATAATTAATAACGTTATAGCTAAGACTGACAATGATGTAGACATTATTCTATCTTAAACTAGAGAACATTCATGACACAACCGATAGAGAAGCAAGTGTTTATTCTGAGCACTATATTACGGCAAGTGTAAATACTCACAGTGTGTAATTTTGGCTGGTAATCATAGTTTATTACACAGTAAATTTGACGAATTTCATCTACAAACTATAAATCATTGTACTGTAATTTAATTATGTCGGAAGGGAACATACTTCTAATGACAGGCTAACAGTGTTTTTAAATTAAATTACCCTTTATTCAATTTTTGGCGATAGGTTGATCTGCTTCTGCTTCTGTTTAAATGTAGATCAACCTATCGCCATACAATGCTGAACGAAGATCTCCTCCTAGGAGCCCAAGCTATTATGATTTTAAGCAGATTTAATGCATACAGTACTCAATTTGGCTTTACTATTAACTTAGTCGGGTCGGTTCTAAAGTCTAGTAGTTAATGAGTCTGACTACTAAACTGGAGGTCTTGGGTTTGATTCCCTACCATGACAAATACTTTTCGGATTGCCTCAATGCTCAGTGGCAATGTATGTGACTGACGTGCGGTCTAGGATTCAATTCTAGGGTTGTAATAAATAAATAAATAATATTTCGGACATCTAACACAAAACGCCATCTAGTCCCAAACTAAGCAGAGCTTGTATTATGGGTACTAGACAACTGATATGAATACTTATATACTTTTTTTTTGTAATTACATACATATTATACATAGAAAACACCCAAACTCCGAAACAAATATTTGCAGATCATACAAACATTTGTTCCGAACCGGGAATCGAACCCGAGACCTCAAGAACAGCAGTCGCGTACGCTACCACTGCGCCACCGAGGCAGTTAAATGGTTGTATGATCTCAAAATATTTGTTTCAGAGATTGGTTGTATTCTATGCCATATCTGAATGTATTTACTAAAATATGTAATATATATTTATACATAGATATTTATTTCAGTTGTCTTCTAGTACCCATAGTGCAAGTTCAGTTTGAGACTAGATGGACAGCGAGTCAGATGTGCGGCGTTCAATTACTGTATTTATATTCAGAATGGGTATTAGATACAGTTATCGTAAATAGAAGTATTTTTACACTAGCAGTACAGGACCTACATAAGGAAACAGGAAGCTGTTCAGGAAATGTGTTATCTAGATTATTCTTAGACGCTATAACAAACAATGAATAGCAATGTTTATTTTATATTTTAAGCTTTGGTGCAAAACATATAGAATAATTATAACAATTGGAACCCGTAGATTTATTAAATAAATCTGAAAATATAGTGACAGTCACTAGTTTCATTGTAGAACTTAAGGTAAGCGTTGATAAATAGAGTCTCAGCGAAGAGACTAATTCAGTAACAATTTAAATTCAACCTAGTTCTTCATTATACAGCTATATTTGATGCAACGATTTAAGTCTACCGTCCTTCGCCGTCATTTTAGATATTGTCGCCGACGTCATCCACGCTCGGGATCGACCCTCTTATCGTTTAGCGGCGGTTTTCTGGAGCATTACAGCCTTGATACATGACAGCAATAATCGTCCCATTTGGCCGACTAGAACTTCGTGTTCAGATGTCAACCTTTCGCAGCGTTGGATGGAGTTCCAGTCGTCTGCGCCAGAGGTGGAGTTGTGCCCGTTTTCTCGCGTCCGATCTTATTGAGATACTTACCGAAGCAACCATGACCAGTGAGTATCTGCGTCAGTCTTAACGTGACGCGACCTCTGGTAAGTACCTACTGCTTGTAGAAACAGATAACATAACATTCAGTGGTACCCACCTAAACTTACAATAAGGATCACTGGACCTGGTATCCAAGTCCATAGCAGGAAGATTCTTTGCTTCAACTAGAACGATGGTGACCACCGAACTCCATATCTGCGCCTTCAGTCGCTTGTTCACGTCGCTCAGTCGTGTGTTCTTTAGGAGGTACTGTAAAGAAATATTTCTATGAAAAATGCAATAAATTAAAGTAAATAAAATATTCCCTGAGGTGTCACGTCACTTTGAGATAAGCATAGCTTGAGTGTCACGTGGTTTGTGGGATAATTCCATTAGTATTATTAATAATTCCCGACTCGCGGCCATAGACCGGCCAGTGGCTGGCCGGTGACACAATAGACCATGTTTTAATACGGCCAATGAAAGGCCGTGGACACCTATAAAGCAATCTGAAAAAGTCGATTAAAGATGGATGGATGACATATTTTAAGGACACGTCTATTGGTATATGACGGGTTTATCACGGCAGTAGATAGATGGATAGGAGATCGTTTTTTGTTTTTTTCGAAAGAAGTTTCAACTAAATCACATTTTTTATATTTTTATCATTAATTTCACCACGACGAAGTCTTGAAGACTCGAAGACTAAAGTTTTAAATACTTGATATTGGCAGAAATAGCTGATTAACTGGTTGCCATCTTTTCAAGAGAAAATGTGGTACTCTTTATTGCACATCATAGTTTAGCAACATACAACTTAGGATACAAACAAAAAAAAAGGTGTATAATGGGATTCTTATCGCAGTCTACGATCTCTTACCTACAAGGAACCTCTAGATAGATTATACTGTATAATATTGTGTAGTTTGCGTTGCACATTTTAGTATACAATATGAGTATATTTGTTAAAAGAAATACATTTTCAAGACAGCAGAGGCCTGCGTAAAAAAGCACACGACATCGAATAAAAAGTGTCAACATTTTACCCATTAGTAGTATCATATAAAACCTAACGAAAAAATAAAAATATAAAATCTTTCAAAAGATTACCCGGAACAAACAGACAGACAGACAATTTTTTTTTAATTAACCGTGTGTACATACATATGCATTTAGTAAAAAGCGGTTATTTTAATATTACAAACAAACACTCCAATTTTAGTTAGGTATTTGTATACACTGTAAATATTTTGTACATATAAGTAAATCATTGTAAATCCGCTAAGTTAAAACTAGAACAATCCAAACCGAGTACATTTAAACTCAACTGCGCACCACACAAACTTGTCAATCGATGGCGCTCTCAACCGTTGTACTATAGATAGACCAACTTGTGTACTCTATTTCCCGTTGCAAGAGCTACATTACATCAAGTACATAGTAAAAAATCTGGAGTGTATTTTCTGTATCTGTTTAAAAAGGCTAGTTCGATCGAAGTAATAAGTGATATGCCTGCCTAACTGACGCTACACTGCCTGATGGAAAGCGTGTATTTATTCAAAGAGAGGTTACAATACTCATTG
Organism: Spilosoma lubricipeda; assembly: GCA_905220595.1. Taxonomy (NCBI): domain Eukaryota; kingdom Metazoa; phylum Arthropoda; class Insecta; order Lepidoptera; family Erebidae; genus Spilosoma; species Spilosoma lubricipeda. The sequence continues at coordinate 9,936,110 of HG992298.1, read as the reverse complement.
CGGATGTAGTTAATGGAGCATAGTCGCACACAATATGGCGGCCCAGCGAGATGCTCTGTCAGACCCTTCTTAAAGGACCTGGTAGTGAATTGCAGGTGTCCAGGGAGAGACTTAGCATCAAATGACCCGTCTGATCTTTTGCCCACCAACGAAAGCAACTTTTTATATGTACCTAAGCTCTTTCCGTACTCATAAATAACTGTAACGAAAGTAACTATGTCCCTTAGGTACACTGTTAGTGTGGTATGTGATGGTACATGGCGAAACAAATTTATGAATAATTTCGAAAATGTGCGGGTGGACGAAGAACCTTTTACCTCACGGATTCGACAACGGGAGTGCGTGCACCGCTGAGCCAGTTAGCCTGTGACCACGGCCAGTGCAACCTGGTCGAAACGTCAGGCAAATCAGAGGTATGTAATACCTTTTAATAAGTGATCGCGTTAATTCCCGTAAAAATAATTGTTAAAACAACAATTTATGTAAGATCTAATGACACAAGACTTAATAATGTTTTAATATAATAACTGAACGTAAATAACACTCAAACGAAATATAAACTAAACAATCCACGCATAATACAGATTAAGGTTCCCATACATAACTGCGAATTCGCAACGCATCGCAAATATCTGCGAGCTCGCACGAATGCACCGCAAAGAACCTCACGCTGCATCGCATCGCGTCGCATTTATGTGTGGGAGCCCTTATACAGAACCAATTGAACGGTAAAACTAATTTCTCATTCAAAATATACAACCACGACTCATAAACAATGTACCAAAGCGTAATTCGTGAAGCCTTCCTCTAGAATCAAAGTAGCTTACTGCCTATGTCCTTACATAGGCTACTTTTTAGCGCGAAAACTGAGAAACACGCCGAGTGAGCAAAAGCTAGTAAGAAGTATGAAACAAGAACCATGATGTCATAATCCAAATGTTATAATTTACTAGCGACCTGGACCGGCTACACACATATGTCTGTGAAGTCTTGGATTATATCACTCTATCTATGCAGAAAAACTGCGTTAAAACCCGTTGAGTAGTTTAAAACATCTAGGCGAAGAGCCAGTGTGTTTATTGTTTGTGAGTTACCCGTCTGCACGTTAGCCTCCTCTGTCATAAATAAATAAAATATGGGTAACAAGAATATGTGAACTATTCTGCGAAAAACAAAGACGCTGAATATAAAAGGGATAAAATCAATAATAACATTGTTTACGTCGACGCAAGTTTTATGGGTAAGTGAGTTTAAGTGTTAGTATGATTGATATAAAGTTGCGATTTGCTTAAACTGGCTATTAAAACTATGCTGTCGTAACTATTTCAGTTTGTTTAGGAAAACTTTATCTCGAATCTATTAGAACCACTTTGAAAACTTACTAAATCGCGTGATATGATATGAGATTATTCGTTAGGTAAATGAAAAAGCCTATGTTCAGCGGTAGATTATTATAGCAAATAGCTTATCCGGCGAACTTCGCCATATTTACATATTATCTGTCTCAGTTTCCCGTCACGGACAGAAAAATATACTTTTCCCGTTATCTTTTAATTTTTCTTGTACACAAACCTTGTCCTAACAATAACAAACAAATAAAAATTATTTAATTTGGTGCAGCCGATGGGAAGTATACTCGTATAAATAGATCAATGATAATGATGATAATTCAATATACGGATCCCTTAGAAATGATATATAATTAACTAGTTAATATTTATGTTATCGTTTTTTGAATACTCGAAGTAGAGAGAGTTTATTTTTCAAAATCATTATCTATACTTATATATAAAGCTGAAGAGTTTGTTTGTTTGTATGTTTGTTTCTTTGTTTGAACACGCTAATCTCTGGAACCGCTGGTCCGATTTGAAAAATTCTTTCAGTGTTAGAGCCCATTTATCAAAGAAGGCTATAGGCTATATATCATCACGCTAAGACCAATAGAAGCGGAGCACCAATGAAAAATGTTTCAAAAACGGGGGAAAATTATCACGCTACGGGCAATAAGAGACGTAAACGAAGTTGCGTGGGTCAGCTAGTGACTCATAAAAATAATTGCAAAAGTGAACTCGTTTGTAATAAGCATGACACTTTATTCTTTCTAATTTTTAAAGGCAAGTCCTGCATTAGGTATATACATCCTGTGTCGCAGGTGACTTTACAAAAGGCACAAAAAACATCCACACTCAGGACACCAATTTGTGGACCACTCAAAATGTTGTCCTATGTGGGATTTGAATCCACAACACTTAGTGTAGTTTGAATATAATTTATCTATGAGTAGCTGTTGAATGTACATAAAAATACATAAGCTCGGAGATTACAACATACAGACAAAAGGAGACCTGTGTCTCTTTAGCTACCTAATCATTTTGTTTATTTAATAACTAGTTGAAACCCGCGGCTCCGCCCGCGTGTATGTCGGTTATCGCGGCAAATAGTAGCCATGTGTTATTCTGATGTATAAGCTAAGTTACTGTAAACTTTCATCCAAATCCATTCAGTAGTTTTTGCGTGAAAGAGTAACAAACATACACACTTACAAACTTTCTCCTTTATATATTAGTGTGATATTGGCCAGCTTTAGTGTAGCTAAATAAATATAGTGATTATTTTCCCTAGCTACATCTCAGTTCAATTATGAACAGTAATTGAACAAATTACATTCCAATTTACGGACTAACAAGGTTTTCTTTGTCGATGTTTTGTTCGCATAACAAGTACCATTAACTATTCGTAGAATAAATTTAGCTGGCAGTAATATGAAGACAGAAAACATCTACAAAACATGAGTTATGTGGAGCGTGGTCACTGGTTCACACATATTTGTACGTACAACAAAATGTTCAAATATAAATGTTTATAACGCTAAAAACTATTTTCAGACTACGGTTTTAGAATCTAAATGGTTTACTTATTATCTATTTCTGTTACAACTCTATGTTTGCAGTGGCCTAGTGGTTTAAAAGGTCGCCATGCTGTTTTCTACTAAGTCAAATGTTGTGGGTTTAAATACCACATGGGCCAACACATTCTGTGATCCACAAATTGTTATTCTGAGTCTGGTGTTCTTTAGTATGTTTGTAACGGTGTACATTTTATGTGTGTTTGTAATATCATCATCCGCCTATCGCAGTCAGCTGCTGGACATAGAGGCCTCTCCAATTGCGAGTCACTTGGTTCGATCCTCGGCTTCTCGCATCCAGCTCCTGCCAGCCGTCTTGCGCAGATCATGTCTCCACCTGGCCTGTAGACGTCCTACACTACGTTTGCCGAGACGCGGTGTCCAGTCAATTACCCGTTTACCACAACAGTAATCAGTTCTGCGTCTAATATTGCCAGACCACCGCCACTCCAGTTTGCTAGTCCTTTGGGTTATTTTGGTTGACCCGGCAGAGAGGAATGATCCTGATGCGATCCCTCAGAGAAACGCCAAGCATAACCCTCTGCATAGCACGCTGAGCGACTTTGAACTTGTAGACCAGCCATGCCGTAAGTGTCCATGTTTCGGCTCCGTATGTCATGACGGGTTAGGACGCACTGATTGAAGACTTTCGTCTTATGGCATTGTGGGATCGACGATGAAAAGACCCGACGACATGTTTGTAACGTCACTCAAAAATCCATTGGTAATATGTGCCATCTAGTGGTTCATAGTATCATAAACACACACGGCCATACGTTTATGTGACTATTAGTACTAGGTTTTTGAGAAGATTGCGATGAAAGTTGTCGATTGTTATATTTTACGGATTGTTTAGTTACGGACCTGTTAGGCCGAATCACCATATGTGTTCCGGATAGATACGTGTGGCGGCGCCGCCGGCCACCGCTTGTGGCTCTCCCGAGCGGGCGCACCAACCTGCTGAGCAAGGCGCCATTCACGCGCGCGCTTCACACTCTTAATTTAATTGCGGAATCGGTAGACTTATTTTATTCATCACTGAGTGAATTCACAATGATAGCATTAAAAGTAATTTGTTATAGTAAGCAAATTGTAAAATAGATTGATGGATTTTGTAACACTGTCGCATTGGGCTACGCCTGTAATGATAATTGTGTTTAAAGTGTAAATAAATAAATAAAATAAAATTTTCAATTTTGAAATATAGAAAGAATATAGGCCTTGAAAAGTTTTGTAAAACCTACAATGAGTTTATTTATTGTTATTCTAAGGTAATAAATATATTCCTACTGCAAAATTGTTGTATTATCTGCATACACAATGAGTATGGTGACCACTGCTTATATTCTGGCACAGTAGAGACAATTAGGAAGGCCCATTTATTAAAAAAATACCTTACTGTAAATTTTACACACTACAAAGTTATGTTTTATCGCTCCAGTTACAATTTCAGAGACAAAGTCACTTATTTTTAAGCCTCTCTAAGCGACTAGATCTTTCTAATACATAAAGCTAGTCTGTTAATTAAACGGTTCCCTTTTAACGGCAGTGGGATTAAAATGTACAATTTATTATATGGTATAATTTATAATTTAAGTTCGTACCGTGAAGCAATTATCTAAAAATCTAGGCAATTTAAACCGTTATGAAGGCAGAGTCGCAAAATTAGAACAAGCAAGTTGTAGACTGCTCAATTTTATTTTGTTACTAGCTGAACCCCGGGACAAACTTAGTCTTAAAAAAAGTAGCCTAAGTTACTTCCTAGATCATCAGCTACCTGCCAGTGAAAGTCCCGTCAAAATTGGTCCAGCCGTTCCAGAGATTACCCCGAACAAAAAGACAGAATTCCGGTGATTCATTTATATTTGTATACAGTTAATTCTGTAAATGTAAAGCGACTCCACACAAAAATACTTTGAAACAAGAAAAGTTAAAAACAATTCTAACCCGACTTTGCATTTTTTTATTTAAATAGTCTATGTCACGCGAGGCATTATAACGAATCTATTGACACCTCAATCATTAAAATCGGTTCATTAGTCGGACCATAAAACATACACAGACTGCTAAGCTATTACCCTTTCTTTTGGCTTTTTTGGGTAAAACTGAAAATACACTTATAAATGTAGGTTAGAATATAGGTAAAGTTAACAAAAACGTGTTAATAAGAGGAGATTCTGTGGATCGATATTATGTTTTTTTTGTAATGAACCAAAGGCAAAATGTCGTTTAGAATATTTCACAGCTATTTATTTTATGGCAAAAAGATTTTTGAATTGTTTTGTTTAGTAATTATAGGTTTACACGAGCTAGGTTTCCGCAACTAGACGACTTTGAACCGCCTATTTAGCGTGATGGGTTCTGTTTAATAATAATTATAAATGAGTCTCTCGACAAATATTATGGAGGGTTTGTCACGATTCTTCCCCACTCTGACCTTGGCGTTTATTCACTTCAATATATTTTGATATTTTGTGAAATATTTTTGATAATCCAAATAGACTGCACGATTGGCCTTGTGGTTTCAGCAGTCGCCACACCTCTTGCTACTGCGCACAGGTGTCGTGGGTTCAAATCCCACGCGGTACAAAACTTTGTGTGATCCACAAATTCTTGTCCCGATTCTGGGTGTTCTTTGTGTCCGTTTTTCGTATGTTTGTAAAGTCCCCCGCGACACTGGGTGTTTATTCCTAAGGCAAGTAGTGTCTTTAAAAAAAAAGATTGGATATTTCTTTTATAAAATGCACATGTTGTCACTATTATTTTTAATTCTTAAAATTTTTGATGACAATTTTTTACTCTGAAAAGTAGTTTGTCCTTGTCTAACTATATCTTTCCAAGGTCGTTACAAAACAAAAGTTTTATCTCAGCCATCTAGAATCGATAACTGCGGTCGTTGTACTGCAGAAATGTTGAGTTTCTTGCACCAAATTCTGTACTGTGTTTTTATATATATCCCCTAGGTAGCTGATCCACGGAACCTCGTTTGCCTCTCCTATTACCCGTAGCGTGATAATTTTCCCCGTTTTTGTAATATTATTCATTGGTACTCCGCTCCTATTGGTCTTAGCGTGATATATAGCCTGTAGCCTTCCTCGATAAATGTACTATCCAACACTGAAAGAATTTTTCAAATCGGACCAGCGGCTTCTAAGATAAGCGCGTTCAAATAAACAAACTCTTTAGTTTTATAACATTAGTATATATTTCACATAACAATTACTTATCATATCATCAACAACAACATGCACCTTTAGCATTTTATTCATGTTTTATTTTACTAGTACGTTTAGAAATAAAATCCATTTTAAGAGGATTGATTGAAAACCCATTAACTATAACTATCATACAAATTTCAATACACTTTAAAATGTTCTTCTATTTACTTTGTTATTATCTATGTTACTATATAATCGAAGTAAAGCACAACATATTACATAATTTTAATATTATAATTTTAGAACATTTTTTATAGTAGAACACACACAAAAAAATATTAAAGTACAATACCCTATGGATCCTGTCGCTTTGATTTTTAAGTTTAGGAAACCGGTTGCCAATTTTCTCTATCAGGTCAGAACACGCCAGCAGAGTAGGAGATTCCAGTTGAATTCCTGTAGCACCTGGTGGTAGACTGCCGGCTCTGGGGCGTTGGACTATAGTCTCCCTATAGTTAAATAAACATCATCTCAGACAAAGAGTAACTTGATCAGAACTTGAATGCGAAACTGACAGTAAAAGAAAATAGTTCATTATAACCTTGAATTAGGAAAAGTCTTTCTCTTTCTAATCTTAGGGTGGTAGTCAATTACTCCTCTCCCTCTTGTCCCACGTAATTTAGACATTCAAAGATGTAAATACAATTCTAAAAATATTTGCGGCTATGTAAAGGTAGGTAATAATAATTTAAATTTTATATTTAAATCAATATAAGAAATAAACAAAATCCTACTAATTTCTTTGATGCGTTAAAAAATAAATATCACAAAAGAAGTCTTAAATAGATCAGATTGATCATAAAAGTCATGAGAAACATAAAAGTAGAACATAAAGAACTAAGTCGAAAAATGTATGAATATTTCATGATCCACCTATGGACCTTTGATAAAAATGAAAAATATACCTTCCCTTTTAACTTAGTATGGCTTTTGATTTACTTAGTTAAAATTTAAAAATACATTTTTCGTATTACAGCTCTGATTTATTATCTCATTTAAATATTTATCTAATTATTTATTGCAAGCCAACAGACCCCCATAGTTATTGTGATGCAAACTTAACTTTTAAGATTCTAATCTTAAGCAACTGATTACGTAAAGAAAGATCTATTTGTTAATCGTGTCGTACCTAAATATAACTATTTTAGACTTTGAAATATCAATTGCCATAACCTACAAATTTAATCTCACAAAACATGCTTTTAAAATTATATGACAAAATAAATTCTAAGGCAGTTGTGGATATCGACGTATAAAGGTAAAAACTTACCTTCCAAATTCATCTTTTCCAAAAGACAAACAAGACGAACAAGATTCACTGGAGGTATAGTAATCCGTATCATTGTTATTTACGAGATCACACACTGAACGACTTTTGTACAGTCCTATTGCATTCCCTTGTTCAATTGTTATAAAATGTTTGCAGAGCTCTCCAGGATCTAGGCAATCAGTCGGCTCATCAATTACAAACGACGGAATGCTCAAATTATCAAATTCATTCGAAGTTTTCTCAGCTGCTTCTGAATTATCTTCAACAGAGCTTCTATCTTCCGACAAGTGAGAAATAAACTTAGAAATTTTGGACCGCTCAAATTTATTGTGCATACGATCTTGAAATTCATCCACGCGGTCTTGTAATGTCTCTTGGAGTTTTGTAAAATGTCTTCTCATCCTATCTATTTTCTTTTCCGTCATCTTGTTTTTGTTTTTGTAACAACACTATTCACCTATCAATTTTGCGGCAAATTTCATACGCATGGATGTCTAAAACTAGCATCATTAGCGGAATCCGAATATTTAACTGACTAGATTCAAGAAAACAGGTTTTATGACTTTATTTACTGTAAAAATTCCAATAAAACCATGTAGTTTGATTGAAATTACACGTAATACTGGATACAGTACAAGCGCTATTAGGAGAAAAACAATATAACTTAAACAAATGTATATTTTTGGATACAGATGCTGGTCAATTAACTGTTAACGATACACAACTCATGGAAGATGAAATGTAAATAAATACACATTGAAAATTTATTACAACTTGGGATCTGGTGGTCGATGTTCAACCATAATTACGAAAATATTTATTCGCAAAATTTATCGAAGTAGAGTACCTAATAGCATTGTCCAGCAGTGGGTTACAGAAGACTGTTAATAATGATGTTGATTAAAGTATGAGTTACGATTGTGAATCATTTTCACAGCCTTCAATTCGTAATAAATTCCACAAATTTTTCACACTATTCCATTCTGTCATTTATATAAAAAAAAACAACAGATTATCATAAACTATAAAGTTTTCTATCAACCGTCACATCCTTGTATAGGGTGACGTAGGAATATTGTCACTCTTCGATTCATCTCTAGTTGAAACAGAACAACGAAAACTGTGACTCTCTTTCAGAGAACAAGTACAATCTAAAAATCATTTACATACTCTTACTACTGTAATAAAATATGTAATGTTAATATTTCCATAACATAACGCAGATATAGAAACGGCAAATGTTTGAATCTGGAACATTTCAGTTATCTCGGTTTATGGAAACTCTTAAACAAAGCTCTCAATGCCTGATAGTTGATGGATTAATTTAAGAAACCTTTGAAAAACCCCATCTTTTGTTTCGCCATTTGAAACATTGTCAAACATTTCAAGTATTAATAAAACAATTATTGAAATTCAAAGAAAAGTAATTTTAGTTCTTTGTTTGATCAATGTTCGGGGATATCTTTGATAAATTGTTTATCCGTGATTCTTTATTAAACATAGTAAACAGTAGTCGGATATAAGAACAAAGTAATGTTAGATCATGAGTATTACATGTAGCGTTGACCTGGTTGCGCCAAATTACCAGGTTATTTGAAGGTCAAACCAGCAATATAACGTGTAAATAGAGAAATAGAAACAGAATTACACTTTAGACAACATTTGTGATAGTATTTATAAGTGTTGGGATTGTAATAGTTCAAAATTTTAACTAGAAACGAAAAAGAGCAGCTGTTTTGTTCGTTTCCTTCTGAATGATAAGAATATATGTTTAACTCGGTTTTGTTAGTTTCATTTATAACCTTAAAATGTGGGATCAAAATGTTTACCTATTCTCTTTTACTTGTTGAATATCGATTAGAGACTGGGAACTCAATAGTTAGGCTGTCATTTAGCTTGTTTACTACTGATATCTTGATATTGAACTTAACAAAAGACACCATGACATCACCTTGATAATTTGCGCAGTTTAACAGACTGGAACGGTTTCAAGGCTACTCAGACTACCGAAATGTCGAAGAAACGAAATTGCAAACAAAAAAAAAACAATGAAATACGGGACTCTGATGCGATATGGCTAATATTTATGTAAATTGGTGTATGCGTAATGAAAATAAAATTTGTCTTTAACAGATTAAAAATAAACAGTATGCCTTAGGAAACTCCATCTATACAAATAAATAAACTTGGAGTGTCTGTTTGTAATATTAAAACAACCGCTTTTTACCAAATGCGTATGTATGTATACACGCTATATATATCGAAAATGTAGTTAATATTTTTTTTGTCTGTCTGTCTGTTTGTTCCGGGTAATCTCTGGAACGGCTGGACGGATTTTGACGGGACTTTCACTGGCAGGTAGCTGATGATCCAGGGAGTAACTTAGGCTACTTTTTTTAGACTAACTATTGTCGCCCCGCGGCGTTACTCGCGGTACGACAATAACCGCGGGTAACACCGCGGGGTTCAGCTAGTCTACAATAAATACGAAAAGCGCTGGTTATCATCTATATATACAAATAAATAAAATTGAAGTGTCTGTTTGTAATATTAAAACAACTGCTTTTTACTAAATGCATTTGTAAATTGACGGGACTTTCAAAATTTGATGAAATATGGAGTAACTTGGGCTACTTTTTTACTTACTTACTTCGCTCCGCGGCGTCACTCGCGGTATGATAACAACTGCAGGTAACACCGCTGGCCTCAACTAGTAGGTATAATATATATATATGTAACGTAATTATCGATTACAATGAAGCTAGTCTAAAAAAAGTAGCTTAAGTTACTCCATTTATCATCATATAGTGAAAGTCCCGTCAAAATCGGTCCAGCTGCTCCAGAGATTAGCCGGAACAAACAGACAGATAAAATAAAAATAAAAAATGTTATAGTACATACTACATTTACCAAAAATGTATACGTGTATACATACATATGCTATTAGTAAAAAGCGGTTATTTTAATATTACAAACAGACACTCCAAGTTTATTTATTTGTATTATAATATGTGTAGGTTAATTAGTTGTATGTATACTATGTTGTACTTATATATATATATAAATATATATATATATATATATATATATATATATATATATATATATATATATATATATATATATATATATATATATATATATAGATATCTCTTTTCGGCCCTTGTTGATCTGACGCGACGTGGCGTCAGTTAATTGTTGATCTGTTGGCGATTGTTGATCAGCAACGGATTTTGTTGATCTAATGTGTATTCCGGCGTACTAATGTGGCTCCGCTCTGGATCAACAATTGCAACCCCTCTGCTGGCAGAATTAAGAACTATTTACATCTTTTTTATACAAATCCACACCAGCTATTGTTGATCCGATTCAAATGGACCAATCAGAGGCCACCTTCTCCACGATTGGGTCTTTTCTATGGCAGACTGTTTCCACTTTGCTTCACAATTAATTAACGAATTAATGCGTAAAGTAATCAGATATAGTTAGGTACTATTTAACTTTACCAAAAGTAAAAAAATGAGTTGATACGTATTTAAGCCTTTCTGGATAGTCTACCCCTAAGGAGTGAAATAGGGGTTTAAAGATTGTATGAAAGTCTGTGATTTTTTAAGTTAGAACATAAAACTTTATCTTTGGGCTACTGATTAAAAATGACTAGATACATATTTAAGTGTTTCTGGATATTCTACCCCTAAGGGCGTGAAATAGGGGTTGAAAGTTTGTATCAAAGTACGTCCTTTTTTAAGTTAGGAAGAGGAAACTATTTCACGGTTATTGATTAAAAATTTGTGGTTACATATTTAAGCGTTTCTGGATATTCTACCTCTAAGGGGGTGAAATAGGGGTTGAAATTATATATATATATTGTCCTCTACTCGCCAATTGTTGATCAGGCCGAGATATGTAATAATTGTTGATCCACCTTTTTGCTACTATTTCTAAGGAAGTTTCCAGTGTAATGTCTGAAGGGCGCAATATAGTATTATACGGTTTGGAACGCTGTACCTAAGTCTACGGCAAAATCTTTATCTCGATTGACTCGGCAATTGCAGCTCTAATAACCGTCATCTTTTTCATATTTGATACTATGTTGATCACTTTTTTCATACTTGATGATACTTTGTTGATCAATATACACAACGTTTGATTAACATATGCCACGGGAACTAATATTTTAAAACGGCGTGGTTTACACTAAGTAGTTAGAGCAGAATTTCAATATTCATTCTGTTTGGTTTTTTTTTTTAAACGTGGTATCCCTTTTGCGTTGTAAAACCTCTTAAAACTACCTACTTGGAAAAGTTTTTTTAACTGTTTTGTTGGTCTAGGTAATAAAGTTTCATTTGTATACCTTAAAAAATGCTCATTCCCATAAATGCTACGATACAAGTTTTCATTTATTTGTAATCAAAAGTCTACTTCGAGACTAACCTATATACGAAATGTGAACCCCTATTACATCCCTTAGGGGTAGAATCTCCGGAAACTCTTAAATACGTATTAACTTATTTTTAATCAGTAGCCAAAAGATACAATTTCATGTTCCTAACTTAAAATGACGGACTTCCATACAAAGTTTCAACCCCTATTTAACCCCATTTGGGGCAGAATACCCTTAAATACGTATCTAATCATTTTTAATCAGTAGCTCAAAGATAAAGATTCATGTTTCTAACTTAAAAAATGACGGACTTTCGTACAAACTTTTAGACCCTATTTCACACTCTTAGGAGTAGTTATTCCAAAATTCCTATTGCTATATATGGTATTTAAAGAATCAGCCTCTAACTCCAAAAGAATACAAATTTAGATCTATACGTACATGTAATATTAAAATCATCCTCTAATCCCTAACTGTTAAAGAGTTTAACCTTCTACCATCAGTTGAACTAAATAACTTGAAACTACACAACTAAAGATCTATAGATGCATATGAAATCAAAGGATTATCCTCCATCTCCTAACCGTTGAGGAGTTATACCTTCCATCATCAGCTTATCTAAATAATTTGAAAGAATACGACTTAAGGTAACATACATACATATGATATTTAAAGATTTATCCTCCAACTCCTTACCGTTCAGGAGTTGTACCTTACAGCATCAGCTCATCATCATGAAATGATGACTACCAGACGCAAATATCGGTGTAACAATATAAAATATACTAAAAACATAATACGTGCCTACAAAAAATGAGCATACCCTTTCGAACACAAAAATAATTTTCAAAATTGATGATATAGTTTCAAGAGTTAGGACTTGTTCATTGAAAATTTGCTTGTTTTTCAGGATCTAGTTTCAACAATTCCTTAAATATTAGAATTTTAGAAGTTTTTAACGAAAAACTAAATACCTTGTTAATAACAATCGCAATTTTTTATGCGCTAATAAATCCTTAAAAACATTTTTCTAGACGTCATGACACTCATTACGAATCGAATGAGCTATCCAAACTATTTTTAGGAACTTTATTATAACAATAATATACCTGTTCCTTTCTACCGAGGTTGCTGCTCCGGCCCCCGCGTTTTAAAATGCTAGTGTACGCGGCATATGTTGATCAAAACGCTGTGTATATTGATCAACAAAACATCATCAAGTATCATAAAGTTGACCGTTATCAGAGCTGCAATTGCCGTGTAAATCGATGACGAGCTAGAGTATTTGCCGTAGACTCAAGCACAGCGTCGCAAGGCGTATAATACTTATATTGCGTGTATAAGACGATACACTTGATACTATCTTAGAAATAGTGCCAAAAAGGTGGATCAACAATTATAGCGTATCTCAGCCTGATCAACAATTGCCGAGTGGAGGACAATATATATATATATATATATATATATATATATATATATATATATATATATATATATATATATATATGTTATTGTTGTTTAAAGTTTTGGAATGCACCATATTCATAAGGAAATTACATAAAGATAATATTATTCAAGGCACGCTCTTTAGCTGCTAACATTCAAGGACATTCTTGTTAGAATCATTTAGAACTTTTATTTGGGTTATTGAACTTTAATTTATACTCCAAGGCTTTATGTAGACTAGAGCCTTTTATCGCTGTCCTTTTTGCGCCAATGGGTAAAAAATTCAAAGTAAAATATAATTCTCTTTGATTTCGCATCAAAGAAATATTTGAATTTTCTTTCATTGACCAGTTTAATTTGAACTAAGAAGCATGAAACTTCTTTACATCGTTTAAACTAATCAACGGATTTTAATGGAGTTCTCAGCAATAGCAATAGATACAGTGATTCCAGAGGAATGCTTAAATAAATAAATATAAATATTTCAGACATCTAACACACCACGCGATCTAGTCCCAAGCTAAGCAGAGCTTGTGTTATGGGTACTAGACAACTGATATGAATACATATATACTTTTTTTTGTAAATACATACATATTATACATAGAAAACACCCAAACTCCGAAACAAATATTTGTAGATCGTACAAACATTTGGTTCGACCCGGGAATCGAACCCGAGACCTCATGATCAGCAGTCGCACACGCCAACCGCTAGACCAACGAGGCTTATATGTATAATACACGTGTATCATAGTGGAGGAAATCCTAGAATTTTAAAGACTTTCGTCGGGTCGTTTTGCTAGTCTTATATATAAATATAAATTGCTATTCGTTTTTCTCGCTAAAACTCGAAAACGGCTCAGCCGATTTAGCTGATTTTGGTTTTTAAATATTTGTCGTAGTCCAGGCTTACCTGGACTCGAGTTATTTTCAAAGTTATTTTCAATTAGGTCAAAAATAGAAAATAACTTGAAAATCCAAATGTCACGTGTACGAAGTAGCGGGCACAGCTAGTTATAAAAAAATTAGGAGCAGTAATACTACTTTACTTACTGATAATGTAGCTTTAAATTCATTTATAGTTTGTAGGTACTAGGTACGTTCTTTATCTTTTCTTAGCTATTAGAGATAAAACATTATCCAATTTCTTCGACAACCGTGGGAGAGCCACGCTTCGGCATGAATGGGCCGGCTCGACCGGAGTGATACCACCGACGAATCACAGAAAACCAGTATGAAATAGCGCTTGCGCTGTGTTTCACCGAGTGAATGAGGATATCTTAGGCCCATATCCCCTCCCCATGTCCCTTTCCCCCAACCCCCCCAAGGTCGGCAACGCACTTGCGACGCCTCTGGTGTTGCAGGTGTCTATGGGCGGCGGTAATCGCTTAACATCAGGTGATATGGCGGCTCGTTTGCCCCCAATTACATTAAAAAAAAACAATGTTCTAAATCAAAGTGCATTCATTAACAGTTTTGAGTTTAAAGTCGTATTTGATTTAGTTTAAGCATTTACAGTTGTTAGAAACCAAGCATTTTAGTCGTAAATGAGTCGACCTTGTTAGTAACTTAATGGCTGTATGCTTTGTTGGGTATATGTTCGTTTAATAGATGTGTGACGTCATTAACTAGGGAGCGTGACGCCTGTTTCTATAGATATGATTGGTTAGGAGTTTAAATAATAATTAGTTTGAATACCCAATGAGAATCTGATTTTCCATTTTGGGCTACAGGTTACTCTATCGCACAGAAAAAAAGAATTAAGTATATTCCTTTGTTCTGTGCTCTATCGTGAAAGGAATATTTTTATGAGACGTCATAGTACATTGGTCCTTTCTTAGGTAAGGAATAACAGCCAATGTATATAAACAGGACATATGAATGAAAAATATCACTGTAATAGTTCTCATCTATCAACGTAGTAACTTTTGGATTCTGCTCATGCTTTTCGTCAGGAATAGTAGTCGAGTATTTTGCTAAAGAAACGTATTCTTACGTGGTCCGATACCAACGCGGTATATGTAATAGGTCTTTTCCAAAGTTACATCAGCCCTTAAACAAGACCCAAAACAAGTGAAAATCTAAGAAATACACTCGTAAATATTTACATGTTGAAGATTTATGCTTTGGTATATAGACTGGAACTACCTAATTAAAAACACGGTCTTACCGAAAAATATACTTGCTTTTCACCGTTAGAGCTATGTTAGTGGATCCTAAAACCCTTCTTGCCACTTACTTTCCCATATGTTTCAAGGGGGTTCTAAGGCAGCCATGCACTCCTGACTTTTGAGTCGTATGTTTTTTATTTTATGGTACAGGTGGCAAACGAGCAGACGTATCGCCTGATGGTAAGCGATTACCGCCGCCTATGGACACCCGCAACACCAAAGGCGTCACAAGTGCGTTGCTGACCTTTTGGGGATGGGGAAAGGGATGTGGGAAGGGGTTGGGGTATAGGCCCCCGGGATCCTCACTCACTCGGTGAAACACAGCGCAAGCGCTATTTCACACCGGTTTTCTGTGAGGCCGTGGTATCACTCCGGTCGAGCCGGCCCATTCATGCCGAAGCGTGGCTGTCCCACGTAAGTATCCGTGAGGGTCGGTAATCACTTACTATGAAGTAGACCGTCTGTTTGTTCGCCCTACCAAACTAAAAAAACTTTGATGATATAAATACTGCTATCGATTTTTTTATTCTAATCATTAAAACAACTGAAACCAACAAAATACCATTAAACTATAATCAAAGCATTAAAAATACTATTACAAAAGCAGACACAGATATTGTAATGTAATGTGTGTAAATGTTATCTGTGGTACGATAAAGGTCAAGCTGAGTTCAGACCGCAACTCATTCACTAGGAAAAACACATGCTCACTGAATATTCGAGGCAGCAAGCAGTTACTCCGCAGATACTGTTTGTCTTAACGAGCTTGGTATAAATAATTATATGACTATTGGGGAACTCGGTTATAAATGTAAATACTATATACGAAATTCTGGTCTATTAAAACACACTAGCCAGATGGGTATGTGTCGAAATTGCCTTCTCTTTACAGTTCACAAACTACACTCATTTAAATTAGTGGATCACCACTGTGTCAATGCTCAACACCTGATAATAGCTGTGAACAATCGGCTCATCATGTTCTCTGGGAGTGAAGTCTTTGGTACAATGAACGAAATACAATGCTAAATAGCTTACAAATAATATCTAGGGCGGTATACTATGAGGATCTTGTGTCAACTACGGTGAATTTCCGTTCGTTTAGGCGATTCTGCCATACATACTATAGTAATCAAATATAGCTCACTTAGGACCTATAATATTTCATTCGTGGTGCTTCCCGGTTTTAAAAAAGGTGTTTGCCTATTTGGACTTCATTTTGTCTCCCGCTTTGCTAGGAGAGAAGTGGACTTATCATATTTCCAACTCCTCCTGGTATTTCTTCTGATTAACCTCGTTACGGGTTCCAAGACAGTTAATTTTTTTCCTGGGACTTCCTGAGTGTCATAACTCGGTGTGTTCGTGGGTCACTGCTGTTGATCCTGGTGTACAGGAGTTACAGTGGTGGGTGCGTGGGCGGGATTAGTCCCATTCTTTTTACAGTTGTGTAGATCTTTGTCGTTTGCTCCCATTGTATAGATTGCTGTATCTCTCTTATTTAGGGCTCATAGGAGGAGCTCATAGCCCAGCTGCACTCGGTGATCAGAAACAATCACAGAGGGAAAGCAACGACGCCGCGGTCAGTACCTAGACGGCTTACGGCTAGTGGCATGTTACCATGAACGTTTACGTGATTCGGAGTCGGTCCCAATTGTTATTATAGGAAAGCGTGAAGCTTAGTTGGGGGCTAAAAAATATCCCACAGCAAGATTACGTAGCCACAACGTTGTCTTGCCAGTCCTTAACCCGTATTCGGCTAGCGTGAGGACGTATGACCTTAACTCTCTTCTAAGAGGAGACCGGAGCCCAGCAGTGTGACATTATGGGTTGTTGATGAACACGGACTTCACGGACGGATGAAAAAAGAAAGGAAAGGTTTCTCAATCTTTCTACTAGTAAGTAATACATCCCGGGTATGCCCGAGCCCAGCAGTGTGGTATTATGGGTTGTTGATGAACACGGACTTCACGGACGGATGAAAAAAGAAAGGAAAAGTTTCTCAATCTTTCTACTAGTAAGTAATACATCCCGGGTATGCCCGAGCCCAGCAGTGTGGTATTATGGGTTGTTGATGAACACGGACTTCACGGACGGATGAAAAAAGAAAGGAAAAGTTTCTCAATCTTTCTACTAGTAAGTAATAAATCCCGGGTATGCAAAATTAGTCTTTGAGGAGTGCTCAACACCACTATCGACCGATGTCATTATAATGCAGACCCTTAAATTGAAGTAGGTATCATAGTGCCACTTCGCTTATTAGAGCGTCTGCATGCTTAGTTAGCAATACACTGATAAGTAGATATAGTCGATATAGAAGCTGAGGATAGAGCCATGTGGCATGCAATTTCAGACGTTTATTAACACGCTTTTAAAATAATTTCTTTTTGATTACAGTTCTCTAATTTAAAAGAGTTTTCTGCTTACTAATTGGCTATTACAGTTGAGAGAATAGCTATTTCCAACTCTATGATAAGTATTGTAATAATATGACATTGCGACATAACAGAATCATGTTTTACCTAAGCTCGATCGTTTTATATTAATCGTCATAGTGCACACTTAACAGATCGAAAAGAGTTGTAATATACAAACGCAACAATTGGCGATTACTTAAAAAAAAAAACATAAGAACCTCATCAAAATCCGTCAAGCAGCTGTTGAGTTTATCGCGAACAGACAGACGGACAGATGCGACGGAGGACTTTGTTTTTAACCGACTTCAAAAAAAAGGAGGAGGTTCCCAATTCGACCCTATATATATATATATTTTATAATTTGTAATGTAGTGATAGTGACTTAGGTGTATTACATATACATTAGGTGTTATCCGCGGCTATTGTCGTACCGCGGGTAACGCCACGCTTTGAAGTTAGTCTAAAGAAAGACCTAAGTGACTCCTTATTTCATTAGGTACCTATGAGGGAAAATCCCGTCAAAATCGGTTCAGCCGTTCCAGAGATTAGCCGGAACAAACAGACATATAGACAGACCGACAGACATACAGAAAATAAATGTAAAAAAAATATTTTGTTATATGTACCGTGTATACATACGTTAGGGGCGCCGGTTGCGGTGCCGAATCTGCGCGCTTAGAAGCTCAGAAGCTTAATAAAGGGCGCTAGGGGTAATGATTTCAAGAGGAACTTTTTACTGCCTATAAACAATTCAACTACAATCCTATAAGCGCAGTATATTTCTCGAAACCATAGTTCTACTGACAATTTTGTAATCCAAAAATAAATAGTAATAATAGAAGCTAGAACTTACAGTAAACATACAAAAATTGTACTGATTTGATTGGTCTAAGTGCCCATACATAACATATAAGAAATACGTTCACATGAATAATTTTGATTGCTTACATTACATATACTACAGTTGAGATTACATTATAGTGTAAATTAATTCATAACATGAGATCGATAGAGTGCACTTTGTATTACAAATACGTAAATGAACCGTTACCCGCGCACTCTTTCAAAATAAGTAGCAATTGAAAAGAAGTGGAAAAAGCGCAAACTCCTTTATATTGTGAACTAGCTGAACCCCGCGGTGTTACCCGCGGTTATTGTTGTACCGCGAGATACGCCGCGCGACAAAGTTAGTCTAAAAAAAGTAGCCTAAGTTACTCCCCGGATCATCAGCTACCTGCCAGTGAAAGTTCCGTCAAAATCCGTCCAGCCGTTCCAGAGATTACCCGGAACAAACAGACAGACAGACAGACAGACAGACCGACAGACAGACAGACAGACAAAATTTTTTTAACTACATTTTTGGCATGTGTACCGTGTATACATACATATGCATTAAGTAAAAAGCGGTCATTTTAATATTACAAACAGACACTCCAATTTTATTTATTTGTATAGATGTATAGATAACATTATAAACTTTATATACTCCTACATCTCTGTGATATTATTCTGACTCGCGCATACACAAAATGTAATTTCGGAACTCTTTCATTTTTCTTTTGCTAATATTGCAATAACTACAACTACCAAACTCTTCCGTCGGTCTTAAAGTATATTTATTTTCATTCTATTAAATTACATCAATGAATAAAAAGTATTTTTCAAGGTATTTCATAGATATTTAATTATTACTATCGAACCGACCTGACCTGTCAAATGTTCTTCTGCACTATTTATTTTCAAAATTATAAAAAATGGGGAGTAGAGCAACAAATACTTTAGGACCCATTTTCAATCTCAAAAAAAAAAACATAACATCCACCACAAACAAAATGATACCAAGTTTTTAAGTTTTTATATAACAAACTTTTCAAAACGCACAGATAAAATACAGTTAGTTACTTTTTAATATGAGCTAAGGTAACGTTTATAGCGAACTTATGGGTACGAAGAATTAACAACGGCGATGAATAACGATGGAAGCAGTATTTATTACGCAGAAGTCACGGCTCCATAATACTCTACTATTACATGGTGACGTCTGGTATCTATTCCAACTTACTGCGACATTATATATCCTATAACATATAATCACGTCTTATTCTCAACGAGATAAGTAGTGTATATACTTCGTGATCGATAACATATCACACTGTAATCTGCTGACCTAGCTTGTCGGTCTTATCTATAATAAAAAATCTATTGATATCTATACTAATATATAAAGCCGAAGAGTTTGTTTGTTTATTTGTTTGAACACGCTAATCTCAGGAACCGCTGGTCCGATTTGAAAAATTATTTTATTGTTAGATAGCCCATTTATCGAGGAAGGCTATAGGCTATATATCATCACGCTAAGACCTATAGGAGCGGAGCACCAACGAAGAATGTTACAAAAACGGGGGAAAATTATCACGCTATGGGCAATAGAAGACGCAAACGAGGTTGCGTGGGTCGGCTAGTAATAATATATGACGTAGGAATAACCCTGCGATATCAACGTCGGTGGTCCATGAATCTTCATTATCTATGTGATAATTATAACGTGAACATCGTTAGCTAATTTCCCGAGGATGTGTGAATTAGTATTCTTATAGCATTCTCATTTGTTATCTTTCCGTTTTGTATTTGTGATCCTTTACCTGCTATTGCAGTAGCATCTTGGATAATGGATACTACAGATCCATTGCTATTTACGTTTAAATTAATGTCAAATGTTCTATATAAAGCAGGTAGTTATTGAAAAAAGTATCACCGAATACAATTCTAATCTAAAAATTATGATATCGGTCCTTAAAATATAGCTTGATCTCTGCGTCAGTTTGTACGAAGTAGCTTTGGACAAATTTTATGTTCATATTTTATTTTGTATGACCTATATTTACATTCTTTACTAGCTAGCTTTATCTATACAAATAAAAAATTGGTGTCTGTTTGTAATATTAAAATACTGCTTTTTACTAAATGCATATGTATGTATACACGCTACATGTACCAAATATGTAGTTAAAAAAATTTTTGTCTGTCTGTTTGTTTGTTCCGAGTAATCTCTGGAACGGCTGGGAACACATATAAAGACGAGCGCACCGAAGGCTCGACCTCTTTCGGCTGGCGTCTACCACGCCTGTCTACTACCGGCCTCTAAAGCCAGGGTCCAGCACTGCTTCTCTTCTCTGCCTGGTGGTTTACGACTCCAGCAACGGCGCGGCCA
Source organism: Spilosoma lubricipeda (assembly GCA_905220595.1). Taxonomy (NCBI): domain Eukaryota; kingdom Metazoa; phylum Arthropoda; class Insecta; order Lepidoptera; family Erebidae; genus Spilosoma; species Spilosoma lubricipeda. Next base: position 9,915,089 of record HG992298.1, on the reverse strand, counting down.
CTAATAACGACTCCAGCGCTTCAGCAAAGTGCTTCTCCAGCAGTAGCCTACTACGTGGCTACTCGAACTCCAGTTAAGTACTCTTTACTTGGAGGATCGCTGCTAATCGAACCTCTCAGAACCCTCACCCTGACTACTATCTATGTCCATTCTGCTCTTAACATAACTACTGCGAATTAACTGTAATTGCTTAGTTGAAATAAATAGTGTGTAAATCTTCGTGCTACGGTGTATAATTTATCTTCAATTCAATCTTGTGGCCTCACTACCCTCACCTCATGGCTTCCTATAAGACTTCTTTAGCAGTGTGGGTCATACTATGGCGTATTAAGATGCTTCTGCATCGTTGGGCCTTCGGTCCCGCACTCACCAACGAAACACGACAGCTCGAATTTACATCACAATAAAGCATTACCTTTAAAAATAACTAGTAATAAAACTTCTAAAGATTTTTAATATTATGTTTTTGCCGTGTATTATTTTTGTCAGCGAGTACGGATAAGAGAAATCAAAAAGTTTTGGCAACCAGCCAGTAACATTTAAATCGTATAATCGGACCTGTATCTGTTCTTAAATTTCCGTATTCAAAATTACCCTGTTTTCCAATTACAAAGCATAGTGCGACTCATTGGCGCACAATGCTGAATTATGCTGAAGCTTAATTGGAACGTGAATTAGTTTTCAAATGCACCAGCAGAGTGCGCTAAGTTCAGTGTTGAAAAAAAAAAATATTCAGAGTTAGCAATAACCTCATTAATTTGTAAGCAAAGTGGTATACATAAAAATTGGTTGAAAACTATTTACGGTTATTTTAATTAATTTGGATTTTGATAATTACATTAACATTTGTTTGATTTGAGTAATTTTTTTAAATGAGTTCTACCTTCATCCATACTTATATTTATTTTTTTAACACAGTTTGAATTAACTTTGATTATTTCGAAAAAACTGCATCGAAACGAAAGCTTTAAAAATTTTTTCAACAATAAATACTAACGATAATATATAAATAAAACATTTTGATCAATGCCACCTTAAAGAAAAAACACTTGTTAATTTTTGTCAAGTTGGTATCGATTGCACGCATCACGCAAAAACACTACTTTTGAGAGTGCTCGATTGTGCGAAGCGTTGCTGTAGTTGAATCATTCAAAGTTAAGCATTATGCCGCATAATGCGCTCTAGTGCTGTAATTGGAAAACAGGGTAAGCCTAGTTGTATGACTATTGTGTATTTCAAAGCATTATTTAGTACAGTCTAACGTAGACTACAGAGTATCTATAGTTTTGTGTCGCGCAATCTAAGTTCTCTCTCTTGATTAGTGCTCGCGGCTGAACATGAATGTTAGTTACCTCGATAAAGAGCAGTCTATGTTCTTACTCGTGAATCAAATATCGCAGTCGCATAGGCTACCACTGTGCCACCGAGGCAGTATGTCTTATTCTTTCTAAATTAGTCTAAAAAAGTAGCCTAAGTTACTCCCTGAATCATCAGCTACCTACCAGTAAAGGTCCCGTCAAAATCGGTCCAGCCGTTCCAGAGATTACCCGGAACAAACAAACAGACAGATAAAAAAAAATAAACTACATTTTTGGTATATGTACCGTGTATACATATATATGCATTTATTTGTATAGATTGTTTAATTTCTGTGTATCTTTACTTGGAGGGATAAAAGTGTTAAAATGTTAGTTCAACTCCCACTTAGTTTCATCATTGTTTTGTTCATTCCTAGGTATATTAACCTATTAAGATAACGTCAGCGGTTATTTAAAAGCCGTCACTACGTTGGTAAACAATGATGTCCATATGGGGATTATCAGATAACCTTTTCGGACTTTATCACTAACTAGCTGAACCCCGCGGTGCTACCCGCGGTTATTGTTGTACCGCGAGTAACGCCGCGGGACAAAGTTAGTCTAAAAAAAAGTAGCCTAAGTTACTCCCCGGATCATCAGCTACCTGCCAGTGAAAGTCCCGTCAAAATCGGTCCAGCCGTTCCAGAGATTACCCGGAACAAACAGACAGACAGACAGACAGACAGACAGACAAAAATTTTTTGAACTACATTTTTGGTATATGTGCCGTGTTTACATAGACATGCATTTAGTAAAAAGCGGTTATTTTAATATTACAAACAGACACTCCAATTTTATTTATTTGTATAGATGACCGTAAGTGTATTGTTTACACAGCAGGAAACTGCGATAATAAACAGCAGAGGTAAGCAAAATTTAAAAGGTTAATCCAAGTATGGGATTACCAGATGCTTGTTTGAATTTGAGCTTTGCCATTGTGTTAGGGTCACTAAAATTTAATTGTATTTAAGGTTATTTTTTACCCGACAACGTAACCAAACGGAAATTAATAATGCTTTTGGCAGTCTATGTGTGCTTGTATGTTTTACCGTTGAGCCTAAATTACCAGACCGATTGTGATAAAAGAGGTGGCAATAGAATCGTAATAATGGGCCGAGTGAAATAAGCTACGTAAATTTTATCAAGTTTTATAATGTCCGGCCATAAAAAAAGTAGAAACTAAAACCCAACTACAACAAAAAAAAAGACGCTGAAAAAGTATGAAACAAGTTTGAAAAGCCGAAGTCACGCGTTGTTAAGTGTTATGGTACGTTTCAATGTAACGTGTGTCGTTTCTATGTTCGGTGTCAGATTATCCATAATACACACATTAGTTGAAGCGTTTACCTGTACTAATATTTAAGGCTGAAGAGTTTGTTTGTTTGAACGTGCTAATTTCAGGAACTACTGATTTATTAACTAATATTTCAGTGTTAGATAGCCTATTTATCGAGGAAGGAAGGAGGAATTATAATTTATAATACCATCATACTGAGACTAATAAAATGTTTTTTTTCGTTTTCCGTTTGTAAGAGAACCCAAATACGGAAAAAAAATCTCGTAATCCTTCGAAGATAACATATCAACATGGTAGTTACAATTTTTCTGAGTAAATTCTGTTTATAGACATTCGCGGAGTTTCGCGTCTTTTACACATTGTTTTGGTTGTATAAAAGTTACGATAAGAAAGTACCGCAACCTTTTAAATAATTTAATCGCGAGAAAGTCCCGCTATACATAAAAAAATATTGAGTCAATTCAATCCATGCCATCTTAGGAGCAGGTCACGTGTCCTGACGCGAGTTTAACATTTTTGATCCATCCCAAAATAAATTTTGCTTAAGTGCAAATTGCCACTAAAGAAACTTTCACTTCAAAAACTGACTGTTTCCTATTCCCTAACTTGAATTAACTCAATATTTTTTTTGTATAGCGGGACTTTCTCGCGATTAAATTTTTTAAACGGTTGAATGTTTTTATGTGCGTTTGGACTGCTTGTTTACAAATAATAGACATAAAATTATTATTACACCTTACGATTACTCATCATCCTTCACAAGCATGATGAGTAATTGTAATGTAATAATTATGCATAATGACAGGTCAAGATTTGAAGAATCCATTGTGTTCTGGCAACTGTTGCATTTAATAATAATTAATTTAAAAATATGTAGGATAGACGCAGAACCTTGCAGCCGTCTGTCCACGTATACATTTTTTTATTGACAGGGTGGAAAATCCCTTCAGATCTGCGGCTCCTAGGGGACGCAAGATAGGGAGTATGTGTGTGGTGTTTCTACTAAAAACCAACCAGTGTTTGGCAGCTTACTCTAGAGAGGACCTGGGCAATGTGAGTTCAGGTCTGTCTCGAATCGGCACCACATCTAACTAGAGCTATGGTCTAGTAGTACTCTTAATGCAATTATACGAATTGTGAAATGAACGTTATCGTCATAAGGTAAGGAATAAATCTTAACTGTTTATTACAATGCTTTTAAAAATCTGTAAACAACAGTTATTAGTGTTTATGTTATGCCATATCCTCATAGTTTTTTTACCGGTTTTAATAGTTCATGTTCTGATAAAACCCTTGTACAAAACTCTTATTTAAAAAATAAACACTTCTAATTGTAGAAAATTTATAAACAAAGATTACCTAACAATTACTGATCATCACTGAGAACCTATAACTACAGAACTGTTTATTGTGATTTAATAAAATATAGGTTAATGGTATCCAGTATAAACATATTGCCCGTGTTTTCATCTACTCCCTCATTTTCTTTCACTAATAGAGGCACTTTGTTCAATTTCCATATTTTATACATAGATATATTAAATATGGCAATTGTTTATTATTTATTTTATATATTTACACTTGATGTACACGAATTTTACAAGTACACAGTTAGTCGTCGATCCCACAGTGCCTTAAGACGAAAGTCTTCAATCAGTGCGTCCTACCCGTCATGACATACGGAGCCGAAACGTGGACACTTAGGTACGGCACGGCTGGTCCACAAGTTCAAAGTCGCTCAGCGTGCCATGGAGAGGGCTATGCTCGGCGTTTCTCTGAGGGATCGCATCAGGAATGAGGTGATCCGGCAGAGAACCAAGGTCATTGACATAGCCCAAAGGATTAGCAAGCTGAAGTGGCAGTGGGCAGGCCATATTAGCCGAAGAACTGATTACCGTTGGGGTAGACGGGTTCTTGAATGGAGACCGCGTCTCGGCAAACGTAGTGTAGGACGTCCACAGGCCAGGTGGAGCGATGATCTGCGCAAGATGGCTGGCAGGAACTGGATGCGAGAAGCCGAGGATCGAACCAAGTGGCGCGAAATTGGAGAGGCCTATGTCCAGCAGTGGACTGCGATAGGCTGATGATGATGATGATGATGATGACAGTTAGTCGAGCCATCAGCTGTCCGTGCATGCGCGTAGCAGACTGTAGTACAAACACACACGCACATTTGCCGATTAAACGAAACAGCAGGAGCAGGCATACATTTTAGGCAGGTAGAAAGAGAGGGGATATTACTTCCTATCCTACGCCACGCTTCCGTCTTACGAATATTCGATCAGGTCACGTGTCCTGACGCGAGTTTAACATTGTTTACCTATCCCAAGTGCACCACGCCGCTACAGAAGTTTTCACTTCAAAAATGTTTAATACGTAGTATATTAATAATAACAAAGTCACCATAAAACCATACCACCATACAAACACTTTTATCCAAATAAAGAGAAATAAGCATTGGAAAAGCAAACCGCCTGAACAAACATACAGACACTCTTTTAGATTAATGTTGTTTTTCCCTCACGCTATCTAATCACAAAGAAAGGGCATTTACGAGCATAAGCTCATAAACTTTATACCCCATTTCCTCTCAAGGTAAACGTATTAAGTCCGACGGCTACGTGAGACTTCGTAACGCAACCATATGTCCCTTTTAACCTTGCATTGCTCTGAGAAATTAAGAAAAAAATAACAACTACATCTGCGAATAGCGTTGAAAGCTTCTAATTATACATACTACAATAGTTATTGTATTGTAAAACTAATACAACGTTTTGTTATTAGAAGTTTCACAGATCACTACTTCATACTCATTTTATATATTCGAAAGTATGTGTTACGCTTTACCGGCGAAACCGCTGCATCGATAACAATGATATTTGACATAGATATACTTTGATTATTGGGGAATTACGTAGACTATCTTTACCGTAATAACTGACATACAAGCGAGCGGAGCCGCGTGCAAAAACTAGTACTACTTTTAATAAATGTGGTGTGAAACGAATTCAACGTTTTGTTATAAAAAGCTCGAAAGATAAACAATAAAATTAGGATAGTAGGTTTTGTTTATCTAACCTTTAAAAACTACAAGAGCTTTTAACTGCTCCAGAGCCAAAAAAAAACTATTAGAAATAATAGATATTCGATTCTCTGCAAGAAGAATGTAAGAAAAAAATAAGAAGTAAGAATCGATTTTGAATCTAATTTAGAAGATTCAAGACCTTAGGCTGCTAGTTTTAGATTCTGCTATCATATTATCTGACTATTAATATTTCATCGCAAACATCGTATCCAAAATATACATTTAGAAGTCTTGTTTAATGTCAATCAACGCATGTTATCCAGTACTACATATAGGTACAAACCTCACATATGCACCTTAAATAAAACCGTGTAAATAATAACACTGACACTAAACTTGGATCCAAATTCAAACGGCACTTACAAACTTTCACTTTCTATTTTTCTTATAATACACTAACTTACACTGAACAAATTAATTTTTAAATCAATATAGCACTTTTCAAATTACTTCTTGTATTACATACAGTTCGTATTTGTCGATTTATTTGTATGTAATTTATTGTTGAGTTTGCGGGACGCGCTTGCGCGACGGAGCCGTCCGACCAAGACTGCCTTGGAACGAGGTGAGCACATGGCTCGACGCGCCGGTGAACATTAAGAAATTAACTGTGGGTAGGACTGCCACAGTACTCTTTAGGTTTTTCCAGTTGCTGTTATATTATTACTGTCTGTGAGTCCGTGGATTAAAAATACTGAGTAACGACATTCATCCAGAAGGTGTAAACTCCAACTAAGGGAGCTTACGACGAATAACAGCACTGCAAGGATAAGGTTTACTTGAAACAAACCCTATACCCGTTAGACCTGGATGATGTAGCAGGCTAAACCCTTTCTAAGCAGCCCCCCTAGCCAAGTTGCAAGCGTTCTTCGTTCTGCAATCGTTAACGCCTAAATTCTCGTGTGTCAGTGGCTAATCTTAGACAAAGTATCTTAGACAAAAGGGGAGCATAGCCTATGTCCAGCAGTGGACTTTTCAAAGGTGTTGATGATAAATACGAGTATATACTATGGAAATTCAGAAAAAAAATAGGTAACGCAAATTAACCGTTAATGGGCATCATTCCGATAGTGTGCGAGAAGTAGTGATTAAAAATGAGGAAACTTTAGTATTATTTATACCATATTAATTGTACCAGTAGTTAGTTACACTATAATTACCTAAAATGTAGTACGTAAGTGTATATATGTGTACGCTATAGTGTGCGTATAAAATACAACAAGTGACAACTCTAGCGTTGTCTTTTAGTTATAAGTACCTACTGTTTTATGTATATGCTGAAGTACTAATAAACTGGATCCGAGAAATGGATTGGATTCTCGCCGCGTCTTTCGGTTGGTTAGCACGTGTGTACAGAATTTCTAAAAATTTTGAGTGGTTTTGTGACTTTTGGGTTTTTTCTTGATATTTTGTGCTGTCCTATTGGTAAAGGTGTGTTGTTTGTGTACTTTTTATCAATAATAGTTTAGACATGACGCGTAACAAACCTCCCGATCCGCCTGACCCTCCCGACAAACCATCCCCCGTAACTCCCCCTTTCATCCCCACCTCATTCTTTCCTGTCGCCCCTTCGACTCCTTCTAACCCACTGGAACAATTTGTTAACGTTGTATGTAATGCAACGGAGCAAGATATCAATGCTTCAAGCTCGCGAAAACGCCCTGTGGACGCCGAGGTGAGTACTATCCACCCTACTAAGCAGATGAGAAGCCAACTCGGACGTGATAAATACACATCCGCTGACAATGGACCTTTCATCGTTCACGTTTCCCGTGTTGAGAGCCAAATAGGCTCTGGCACCACCCTTCACCCCGTATCATTTGGACTTTTCCTCTTCAAAAACAATTTCCATAACATTGTCAGAGATGGAGTGAAAAGAGTAGGTAGAAATAGAGTGTCGGTACAGTTTGCATCCCCTCAGGATGCAAATTCATTTTTAATTAACCCCTTATTGAATACCAATAAGTTTGTTGCCAACATCCCTACCTTCAACATCACCAGAATGGGTGTTGTATCTGGCATCCCCACCGACATGACCGATGAGGATGTCATTAAATTTGTGTCAGTGCCGCAGGGCTGCGGGCCAATTATAAAAGTCAGGCGCATCAATAGGAAAACATTTAATGAAGCTATTGTAGAATGGAAGCCTACAGAAACCTGTGTCCTCACCTTTGATGGCCAGGTTTTGCCTAAAAGGGTGTTTGCTTGCTACAACTCTCTGCCAGTCCAGCAATACATCTACCCTACCATCCAGTGCAGGAAATGCTGTAGGTTTGGTCATGTGGAGTCAGTCTGCAGGTCCAAGCCAAGATGCAGCAAGTGTGGACATGATCATCCCGGCAATGGCTGTATAGTCACAGAGAGGGAAGCCTTCTGTATTCTGTGCTCCGGTGGGCACTTTGCTGATAGCAAAGCTTGTCCGGAGTATGGTAGACAGAGAGCCATTAAAACCATGATGGCAGAAAAGAACATCTCCTACATGGAAGCAAGCAAAGTTGTTCCTTCTCCTACTCGTCGATATGCTGACACCCTGAAAGCAACACAGCTTACCCAGTCCCCACCTCCCACTCAATCCAACCCTACCCAATCCCCTCAGCTTACCCAGTCCTACCGTAAAACTGTTCTTCGCCAGCCTAAACCTCGGCCACAACTTTCTCAATCCTTCGACAAAGTTGCACACCAAACAATTACTCGCTCTCCCCAACCTTCTCAACCCAATGGTTGTGCTCTGAATAATCCACCCCTAGATCCCGCTACTATTGACCTACTAACCCAATTACTAACCTCCCTTCTAACTGCTAATTCAACTGTTTCCTCCTCTGCTATACCGTCCAACGCTGCTAATCTACTAATTCAGCTACTCACCAACCTTAAAAATGGCGTCCCAACTAACATTTCTTCAATGGAATGTGAGGAGTGTATTTCATAAGAAACACGACCTCTTATTCCTTATCAATAAATACAAGCCTTTGGCTATTTCTCTTGCTGAGACCTGGCTTCTGCCAAGTCTCAACTTCCATGTTCCTCACTTCAACATCCTTAGATGCGATAGGTCTGATGGCTATGGAGGTGCTGCCCTCCTTATTGAAAACAAAATCCCCCTTTTACCCCTATCCTTGCCCCCATTCCCAGATGATATGAGCATTGTTGCAGTAAAAATCTGTAGTGTATCTGTGCTCTCCATCTACATTGCTCACCCCTATCACACCTTCCTTCCCATATTAAGAGGCATTCTGCAGGGCTTACGGGGCCCAATATTGGTAATGGGTGACTTCAACTGCCATCACTTCAGGTGGGGGTCTCAACACTGTGACCCTTTTGGTTCAGGTTTAGTAGACATTCTTGATGATTTGAACCTCTGCATACTCAACAATGGCTGCTCCACTCGTAGAGTTCTCCCTGGACAAAATAGAAGCTGTGTGGACTTGACCTTTTGCTCTTCTGACATTGCTGCAGGTGCTAGCTGGCAGTGCACAGATTTGTCCCATGGTAGTGATCATTATCCAATTTCAGTGTCCCTCCCTAGCTCAACCTACTTAGGAAAATCTCCCCCTCCCCTCTTAAAGTATATCCTTTCAGGTGCTGACTGGCAAAATTTCTCACAAACCCTTGAAAACTCCGTTATAACCCTTCCCAGACTAGACCATAGATCCTTATCCTACAATGATCACTGCCAGGTTGCGGACTATTGTGATGCGTTTGTGGAGGCAATTGGGTCGAGTGCAGACAGCTGCTTCAAAATTAAAAACTCGAGTAGCGGCAAAATTCCATCACCCCCTTGGTGGGACAGTGAGTGCACTAGGGCTATCAAGCATAGAAAGGAGTTCGAAAGGAGGTACAATGCTGATATGACCACCGAAAATCTACTGCACTACAAGAATGTCTTTGCTTCCACCAAAAGACTCCTTAGACGTAAAAAGCGTACCGGATGGGTTAATTTCTGCTCCTCCCTGTCCCCATCCACTCCATCCTCAACTGTGTGGAAGAACATCAAACGATTCCGGTCAGGATGTTCCCCCTCAGTCTCCTCTTCTATCTCCCCCGAAACAGCGGAACTTTTCCTAGATAAAATCGCCCCTCCTTATGTCCCACACCTAGATGAAGTCTTCCAACCAACTATACCACTTCATTTGCTGGGTTCACACGATGAACCATTCTCTTTAGAGGAACTGAACATGGTCCTTCACAGTGTGCGAGACTCTACTCCTGGCATTGATGGCATCCCATACTCCTTTGTTGTCCATGCTGGGCCTAATACAAAGGATTATTTTTTAAACTTAGTCAATTTCTGTTATTGCAATGGCTGGATCCCAGACAAATGGAAAACTCAAATCATTATCCCCATCCTGAAATCCGGAAATCATGCTGGTGATCCGGACAGTTTTAGGCCAATTGCTCTCTCTTCAGTTCTTATTAAAATACTTGAACACCTTATTAAAAATCGCCTCGAATGGATCGTAGAATCAAGAAATTTGCTACCAAATTACCAGTTTGGCTTCCGCAAAGGGCTTAGCACCATGGACAGTTTAGCAGTATTAGTAACCGATATCCGTCTTTCTCTGTCTCAAAATGCATCTGTTATAACATCTTTTCTTGACATAACATGCAAAAACTGCATGAGCTGAGAATACCGGTTAGGATGATCCACTGCATATGTGCAATGCTTATGTCACGAACTCTAATCCTAAGGATCTTGGGTGAAGAGTTTGACCAGAGAAAGACCTGGAGGGGCTTACCACAGGGCTCCGTACTGAGTCCTTTGCTGTACAATCTGTACACTGCTGACATGGGTTCATGCTTAAATAATAATTGCAGTATACTACAGTATGCCGACGATCTGGCACTGTATATTACCAATCATTCCATCCAAGATGCAGCTACATCACTCTCAATTTCCCTGAATTCTCTGTGGCAATGGCTATCAGCTCACGGTCTTAGCCTTTCCGTACAGAAAAGTGCTATTGTAGTTTTTACAAGAAAGAAGACACTGCCACAGATCGATGTCCAAGTACAGCTGCAGGAAATTCCACTTGTAAATAAATTCAAATTTCTAGGAGTATACCTAGACTCTAAGTTGACTGGCGTCCACCACATAAACCACATAACATCAAAATGTGAACGGATCATCCCAATCTTGAAGGCCCTAGCTGGAGTCTGGTGGGGAGCCCACCCATATTCCATGAAGCTCGTGTATAACGCTTTGGTGCGCAGCTTATTGGACTATGGTCTATTTTTGTTGACTCCATGCAATAAAGGCTCATTAACAACTCTCGACAGACTTCAAACTAGGTGTCTTCGTATCATAACGGGTTGCATGAAGTCCTCCCCTGTCAACGCTCTACAAGTGGAATGCTCAGACCCACCCTTAACAATAAGAAGACAGTTCCTTGCTTCCCGGTTTATTTTAAAATTTTTGTGCAAATCCACACATGTCCTCTTGCAAAAACTAACGGACTTGGACACTATCTGTAACACTCATACATTTTGGACTCATAAAGAAATCCCTTTGATTCTACAATCCTTTCGCCACTATTTTCCTTTTTTGAACTTTGCTGTTAAATTTGATAAACTTCCTCTTTTCTCATTTGATTACAATATACTTTGTTTCAAGCCAAATATTGTTCTGGACGCTGGAATCTCTAAGGGATCCCTTTCTGCTCGCACTGACTTTAATGCATATGTGGAAGACCACTGGGTTGGGTTTGAAAGGTTTTTCACTAATGCATCGAAACCATCTAGCGATAGTTATACTGGAGCCGCTGTATATTATCAATCCTCTAATATCGTCCTACTGTTTAAGTGCTCGGAAGGGGCTTCAGTGTTTACTGGTGAATGTGTCGCTATTTTGGAGGCATGCCTGTATGCTGAGAGCCATAACATCAACAAGGCAGTTATATTCACAGACTCTCTTAGCTGCCTTAAAGCCCTGCTGCAAAATCCATTCCATGACAAACTCCACAGTCCCCTGATCCTGCAAATCAAGGAAAGCCTTTTTAATAGTGCCAGAAACGATAGAATGGTAAAACTAGTATGGGTTCCCAGTCATAGTGGCATTGTGGGCAACGAGTGTGCTGATTCATTGGCCAGAAGTGCTACTACTTCTGCAATAGCTTACCAAAAACACTTGATTCATCAGCACTATGACCTTTTGAGACTGCCCCAGAAAGAATTGGTTTCATCCTGGCAGGTGGAATGGGACAGCTCCTCACAAGACAAGGGACGTCATTATCATGCAGTACAGCAATGCATAACTCCAAAACCTTGGTATTTCAAATTTAAAAAGGTTTCCAAACCCGTCATCTCCACTATATGTAGGCTCCGCATAGGTCATTGCAGCTCTCCCGTCTTCTTACACAAAATTCGGGTACGGGACTCATCTTTATGTGAATGTGGTTTGGACGAAGGCAATCTGGACCACATATTCTTCAACTGCTCTAAAAATAACCCTTCCCTTGATCTCTATTCACACCTAATAAAACTAAAAATCCCCACCCCTATTAACTTTGCATCTCTTCTAACCTTTTCATCCCCCAACCTCCTTCAAGCCTTGATGATGTTTATCCGCTGTAATAACATCAGACTTTGACTCATGTACCTAAGAATGTTGCACTGAGAATTAATTGTGTTTGTCCTTTTAAATATACATATATATATATATAACTAACACTAATTTTATTTTATTTGTTTGTGTTTGTCTCTTTGTTTCAGTGTACTAACCTCAAGAAAAAGCCCTACATTCAGCCAACTGCTGGTTCAACAATATTATATTTTTCATTTTTTACTTTTGCTCTATACCCACGTATTTCCATCGCACTTGACATTGGCAGAATTGTCGACATCGGCGCAGTTTGCCATTTAATAAGAAGAAGAAGAAGAAGAAGAGAAATGGATTAATTAAACATTTACATCTAAATTGCACTAAATAATATGTAGTTTATTTCTATTGTATTGTGGCTTTGCTGTATTGCAACTTCGTTCGTGAAATTACGAATAACAAATGTTAACCTTCTTTACTAGATACTGCTTCGTGATCTAAATAAAAATAAACATTAAAGAATTTATCACATATCAATGGAGTCTATATAGTTTTAAATTAATTTCCAAACATATTGCTTAGCGCAAAGCCTATTTACTTTTAACTCCATGGTGCCGAATTCAGCGTGCGATCTTTTTTAATTTGTTAAGAACTCAGACTCGGAACTTTCTTGGGATACTTTTTCCTGCTTCCTTGCTTTCCCCGCGTCATTTTCTTTTCACGTCATTTAGTCATTTCCTCGCTGAGGTGGAATGAAAAGTTACGTGTTGCACTCGAGTGCAAAGATTTTTGACCTTGTGCTCTTTGATTCCCTCGCTGATGCTCAGGATTCTAATTTTTCGCCTGATCGGTCATCAAAATTGAGCACGCGATTAAAAAGCAACTTTGCACTCTTGTATAACAAATAACTATTGACAGCCTGAAGTCTAAAGGGATATGTAGTCTATACAAATTAATAAAATTGGAGTGTCTGTTTGTAATATTAAAATAACAGCTTTTTACTTAATGCATATGTATTTATACACGGTATCTACTCACGGTATACCGTAAGTAGATACCGTGTATAAATGTGATTTTGGTATATATACTTTTTTAGACTAGCTTTGCCCCACGGTGTTACGCGCATTTATAAAGCTAGATCAATAACCGCGGGCTAGTTTAAAAATAACACTGTAACAACGGCTTTCGCGTCTCGACTAGATGAACTGTTCTTAAAAAAATGTTCCTTGTAAACTATATATATAATTATGGTTATATTAAATAGATACCCATAACATTATATATAATAATGTTATGGTTACCTATTATAATATGCTATATAGCATACAATGACGTACTTAATACCCGTAAGGACATCAATATTATCAGTAGGAGTCAATGGTTTTAAGTAAACATAAATTACTATCTGATAGACAGTAGACTTTTGTATCGATCAATAAAGTTTTGTCTATTGACAGCTTAATGATATTATAGTCCCAGTACACCTTGGACCAAGGCATTCCTCGAGTGTGCTCAACAGATTTATGTGGTACTGTTCACACGTTGGCCTGTTTCTTAATTATTTTGATCTATGCACGAAAAACGACACTAATCGAGTCGTCGACCAATGTTGGTCACAAACGACAAATGGGCACAAAATTGCCCAGTACACATTGGCCGAACGCGCTGAGATATACACATTCCTCTTCATAGTCTCAAAGAGATAGGTACCTAGACCGCTTGATCTCAAACTACTGAGATCATGTACATTGATAACCAGTTTGCTGATAAAAACACTTTTATATATCTAAACTAGCTGAGCCCCGCGAAGTTACCCGCGGTACAATAGGTCCAGCGGTTCCAGCCGGAGTTCTTAAAGGGAAGTTTTTCTCCATTTTTGGGGTCATAGCGTGGTGTTTTATAGCCTTCCTCGATATATGATTTATCTAATACTAAAAGAGTAAGCGAAATTGGGCAAGCCGTTCACCCGTGACGTGATGCAGTCACCAAGGGAAATACCCAGTCAGTTTCATGTAAATATAATTTCGATAAAGATATAGCTTGGTATGATTTTGTTACAACCAGATAGCTTAAGTACTTTTACCCACTTGTATTAATCAAAATGTAAACACAGTGTTTTAGAATGATGTTCTCCTAGCCGATTACGGCCACGGCGGCCAGTCTCAACAGAGACCAACCAACTACGCAAGAGATATTATAGTGCACAAGTGTGTGCGCGAACACAAGTGCACTCTCTGTTCCCTCTCTCTCATAATCCGATGGGACGGTTAACCGACACGACCGGGGAGAGATCAGGCGCAGGACCGACAGCTTTACGTGCTCTCCGAGGCACGGGGGTTCAGACCCCAACTTCCAAACTCCGAGCTGTTATTTAGTGTTTCTATAATCAGAAAAACTCAATAACACTTTTGGCCCGACCCGGGATTTGAACCCGAGACCTCTTGATCAGCAGTCGCATACGTCAACCGCTAGACCAACGAGGCAGTTGTTTTAGAATATTATCCTTGTGTGTGTATAGAAATATTACGGAAACGACCTCTAATCACGAATAATGACCGGAATTGGATCATTAGTTGACACATGACATTGGAACTTTGTGATTGTTTTATAATATACGTGGTCCTAACCATGGTCTAAGAAAATAAGGTCCCGGATTCCGAGAGGTCCCCGAAGTGACGTCACTATCCAGTTAACACGTGGTAGGAACATGACACGAAAGGGACCAACCAGAACCAGCGATGATGACGTCGTGCGGTTCATCGGAATGCCATACCTGGCGTAGAATATTGTTATACCATGGCCCTAACTAACATACGGGGAGGCCACAGTTTGTCTAGAAATGTCCGTGTGGTTACAGATTAAAATACGAATAGACTAAGAGAATTAAAACTTGACACAAGCCCACACCAACATATATGACCAAGGGGTTTTAGGAAGGTTTTTGGCATACTAATTAGCCTGACTATAAAGGCCAAAACCTTACTAACCTAACCTCACTCTTGGATCCCGTTTATGCTTTCCATCAGGCAGAGTAGAGTCATTTTGGTAGGCCCATACATAAAAAAAGTAGAAGCCTATATTCAGTATTGGACAGTAGACTTTTATGTATATAAGATATTGATGATCATTAGTATTATTACATTTTCTTCCCTTCACGTATTAATTTTCGTACGTATACGTTATAATAATAATTTGACTACCTCGATGTGTAGCGTGTGTGTGGTAGTGGTAGCGTAAGCGACTGCTGCGCTCGAGGTCTCGTGTTCAATTCCCGGGTCGTATCAAATGTTTGCATGAACTGCAAATATTTGTTTCGGAGTTTGAGTGTTTATGTATTTACAAAAAAAAAAACAGTTTACTGATACCCATAGTACAAACTCTGCTTAGTTTGGGTCTAGATGGCGTTGTGCGTTAGATGTCCAAAATATTATTCTTATTAATTTTAATCAATAAAACTGAAACACAGTCACACCTATATATTGTATAAATCACGAAACTGATCTATTATCAGACAAAATTTCCCTTTCAATAAATATAACAATAAACCTAACCTACATTATGTCAGTATTGTTGGTCATCAACCAGTCTATTGTGTCCAGTTATCTTTACGAAATCATCTTTACATTGTGTGTGTCAGAAGTATAATAATGTGGGGTACATAATGCCAGGTTCAATGCCCTGGATATATATTCGTTTATAAGCATAGTGATATACGAGTACTATAAATTATCGATAGTATTGCAATTGTTTTTATATGTTGTAGGTAAACCCCGCGGTGTTACCCGCGGTTATTGTTGTACCGCGAGTAACGCCGCGGGACAAAGTTAGTCTTAAAAAAGTAGCCTAAGTTACTCCCTAGATAATCAGTTACCTGCCAAGAAAAGTCCCGTCAAAATCAGTTCAGCCGTTTCAGAGATTACCCGGAACCAACAGATAGACAAAAAAAAATTTAACTACATTTCCGGTATATATACCATGTATACATACATATACATTTAGTAAAAAGCTGTTATTTTAATATTACAAACAGACACTCCTATTTTATTTATTCGTATAGATTATCTCTTTCTCACGATAATGGCCAGTGGTTAGGCATGTTTTATTTATTTATTTTTTTTCACCATAAGAACTTTTACTGTACATAGGAACTTTTACCTTACAAGTTCAATTTTAATAAAAATTAAACCGACTTCAAGGTTCGACTTGGTTTCTGTTGGATGCCATCATCAGATATTAATCTCCTTATCATGGTACCACCGTTGGGATATCTCTTTTCCATTAAAAAAAGGATCATCAAAACCGGTTCATAAACGACTAGGTTATCCGTGAACACACATAAAATATATATATTTATACATATATACGGTCGAATTGAGAAACCTCCTCCTTTTTTTGAAGTCGGTTAATAAAATGGAATGCTTATAGACTATACAGCATCATGCAATATCTCTTAACCGAGAAAGTGGAGGGGTAACCATAAAATTTTAACGTTAGTGAACCATAAACCGTCAGTACAGTAAATAATTCATAATCACATTTAGGGAATTTATTGTTCTACCTAAGTAAAGTGGCTAAATTAGTAATCTACAAGATGTTGGTAAGTTATTACACAGATTAATAATAGATTTCTTTGGAGTGGGACTTTATTTAGTAGCTTGTGTAACGGTGGATTAGCCAGAATGGCGACAAAACAAACACGTTCTTCTAGCTTTATCTCACAACACTCTCGAATGTAGGTACACCCAGTAGAACGTCTAGAATATGTATTATTTAAACACCATCAGCCCCCTCGTGGGGGTTATGAGGTAGTTGGAGCAACGCTCACTCCTCCGCGCTGTCCTGTGGAATTCGTCACCAGATTAGCAATTCCCCCACTGGCAAATATCGCCTCACACGGATCAAAGGGAGAGATAAAGGACAAATTAGCCGGTACTCGCACACACGATATAAAACACATAAATACAGTAAATGATAAATCAAATCAACATCAACCGTTGGGCAGTGGCCCGCCAGGCATGATCACCTCGCCTGGTCGGAGGATCCTCCCTTTGTGTTGGAGGAACACGACAACCATTCCCACACAGGTTATTTATATTATTTATGTATGTGTTTGTATTTAAAACTATTTAAGTATATTATATTTATTGCTGATTGCTATTTCATTGCGATAGAACAGACTCAGCCTTTTGGATCAGACTGCCGCGTGTAAGATGTATGAGGTTACTATTATTTATATATTTAAACTTAATGTGATTATTTATGTATTTAATCTTGTGCACAGGCGGACTTTTAATGCCATGGGGCATTCTCTACCAGTCTACATTTGGGTGATGTGAAAATATGAGGCGGTTGGAGCAAAATAGAGTTCTATTATATTTATCTCCATACGAAATTTTCTAGAATTTTGCCTAAACTACATTTATGGTAGGATTTAATCTTAATTACATAATGGTAGCCGCAATTACGCAAGCGAAATGAACCTTTTTGTTTATGAAAACAATTCCGGGTTGATAGCGTTGTTTTGTTGTGGAAACTGAGAAAACTTTTTGGTACAAACGAACCCTTCATTAACG
Organism: Spilosoma lubricipeda; assembly: GCA_905220595.1. Classification (NCBI taxonomy): domain Eukaryota; kingdom Metazoa; phylum Arthropoda; class Insecta; order Lepidoptera; family Erebidae; genus Spilosoma; species Spilosoma lubricipeda. Next base: position 9,897,241 of record HG992298.1, on the reverse strand, counting down.
CTTAATGGGGTTATTTATTCTTTAATTGAAGTAAAATCTTCTTTAGCGGCGTTGTACACTTTTAAAAAATGTAACGGGATGGGTTAGAAGTGTTAAACTCGCGTCAGGACACTTAAGTAACTTCGCAGCATTTAAGTATAAATGCACGAGTTCGTTAGACCTCTGTCTGTATGTTTAGTGATTAAAATGTAAGTGTATGTATTTGCCGTCTATTGTCATCCACTGCTGAGAGGAGGCTTCCCTAAAGAACGCTAAACATCCCGGTGGTGAACAGTCTGTATCCATCCCCTGCTAGCTTATTCCCCCGACGCAAAAAGAGGGGAGTTATAAGTTTGATGTCCATATCTGTCTGTGTCTGTCTGTAGCATCGTAGCTCTCAAACGGATAAATCGATTTCAATATTTACAATTAATGCGTTAATTTAAACACGATACTGGAGTGGCCACACTTTGACGGTCAACGTTAGTGTCCGTTCTTGGCAATAAAAATTGCCGTTAATGTTCCTTGATTTTCATGCAAGATGGACGTTGACGCTGCTACACTTGAATGTAAATTTTTAGTATATGACTATAGTTTATCATTACCGAATGAAGAAAAAAGTGCAAGATGGTGGATTAAGTGTGGCCGCTTCATTGCGTTAATCTCTTTGATGTACCGCCACTCGAGTTGTCGCCAAATGGGATTAACGGTGTTTCTCGTTCGTGTAGCCCCAGCATTAAAATGACGGTATGTGACGAAAAGAATATGTTAATATTTTTTTTTTCGTCGCATTTTATATTGACACGTAAGTATCAATATAAACTCACAATTTCCAGATGTAACGTAATCCCTCTGAAACCATTTCATTGATACTCTTTACATAAAAACCCTTTTTTAAGTAAGTAGGTATGAAGGCTCCATACAGCCGTTTAAATGTACCTACATACGAGTATTAATGCAAATTATTACGGGTTCTCGAATGAAAATACGAATATAGCTATAATTACTGGATATTAGAAGTATAAAATTTCAAATACATCTATACTAATATTGTAAAGCTGAAGAGTTTGTTTGTTTGAACGTGCTAATTTCAGGAATCAGGATTCTTTTAGTGTTGGATAGTACATTTATCAAGGACGGCTATGGGCTATATATCATCACGCTACGACCAATGGGAGCGGAGCACCAATGAAAAATGTTTCGAAAACGGGGGAAAATTATCACGCTACGGGCAATAGAAGACGCAAACGAGGTTGCGTGGGTCAGCTAGTGTTTTATAAAAAGGTGTAAATGATAGTACTTATAAAAAGTGTTATTTTAGAATAAAATTCCAAAAGGACTCAATTCTGCATGATAGAAAGCATTAGTAGAATCCAAGAGTGGTGGTCACCATCCTCAAAGCGGTGGCCTACTGTCATAGTTTAACACCTCGTTTAAAGACCCCGAGATCATAGTGACAGATCCCGGTGATCATATTGGCTGCAGGATACAGGAACGTAGAAAGTAAGAGAAGGAGGTTTATGTCATATTCTAAAAGAAATACAGTGAGCCTAGTGTGAGTATATTTTATATTAGCTCAATCACCGCGGTGACCGCCTTGGCGTGGGAAATGGTGAAGCCGCAGCGAAGAGTTCTCCGTCACAATGAAGTTGAAGTGAAGTCAACTCACACTAGGACCTCTGGTTTTTTTCCTTACCTGTTCTTTATCTTCTTGAGATTTTGGCCACAGCGTTACGTTCAAGACAATTTCTCCCATATCCTGGGTCGGTTTGCTTGGGTCTCGGAGACATAGCACCAAATCTTGAGTTCGACCAAGCTCCAACGCCGTTAAATCCAGTTGGCAGGAGCCCATGAAGTCGTCTTGAAGACCCCAATCGTAGTCGAAGACCTAGAAGATATTGAAACTTTGAAACATGGAAAATCCAAATGAAGAGTTTCTCCAGTTTATTTATTTACTTAAACTTAACTAATCAAACTTAACTAACTACTTAAGACGAAGACGGATATTATTACTTTAAGAGAGATAGAAGACACATGAATAACCTATACCGTAATAAACTGAGATAATAGGTATCTAAAGAAGGTGTTCCACTAAATATACGTATATACGTTACCTAATACATATATGTATGTACCAACAGCAATATATATTTTTAACTAGCTGAGTCCCGCGGTATTATCCGCGGTTCTTCATCTTATTCAATCACAGTGACTAAAAGAAAAGAGCTTGTTATTCTTAATACCTAACAGACAAAGAGCTTCATCAACTTCAGTATTCTAAGCGAAGTGTTCCTTCAAAACATAATTTAAAAAAAAAGTAAAAACTAAAACCCAACTACAAAGAACGACGCTGAAAAAGTATGAAACAAGTTTCAAAAGCCGTAGTCACGCGTTGTTAAACTGATATGTACCATATGGTACATTACACTACATGGACTACGGCTTTTGAAACTTATTAATGTTCCATATCACTTTAACAACGCGTGACTACGGCTTTTAAAACTTGTTTCATACTTTTTCAGCGTCATTTTTTGTCGTAGTTGGGTTTTAGTTTTTACTTTTTTTTATTTAAAATGTTTTGGTGCCTCAATAATACTAATTTCTTTGCAAAGTATATTTTAAATAGATACCACAGATATAATATCACAATTATCGAATAAATACGGACAAAGTCACGAGAAAATGCTAATAATATATATTTTTGAAATCTACAAGTAACGCCCTTTCGTATGATACCGAACACGGCATATTTCTCTCATATTTATTTTTTAACTAGCTGTTGCCCGCGGCTTTGCCCGCGTGGAAGTTTGTTATATGTATTTAATTAAAACTGTGTAAAAGTATGTATTAGTAATTTATTCATGTTTTAAACCTATTTATTTATTTTTGATCAATAGCCCATTTAAAAGAACTTTCATACAAACATTTGACCCATATTTCATCCCCTTTAGGAACAGAATTTGCGTAAATGCTGATATAAGTATTCGTCTATTTGTAATCATCAGAAACATAAAGCCGAAAGTTTTCAGGCTGCTAAATTAAAAAGTTATGGACTTCCAAACTAACTAATATATGAAATGCCAATGCCTATACATTTCTCCCCTTAGGGGTAGAATACCCAGAAACGTTTAAATATGTATCTACTCGTTTTTAATAAGTAACCCAAAGATAATATTTTATGTTTCTAACTCAACAAATGACAGACTTCCATGCAATCTTGCAACCACTAATTCAACACCTTAGGGGTATAATATCCAGAAACGGTTAAATACATATCTACTCATTTTCAATCAGTAGCCCAAAAACAAAGTTTCATGTTTCGAACTTCACAAATGACGGATTTCCAGACTAACCATTTCACCCCTTAGGAGTAGAATATCCAGAAACGCTTTAACGGGTGTCAAGTCATTTTTAATCAGTAGCTCAAAAATATAGTTCAATGTTGCTAACCTTAAAAATGACGAACATCCATGCAAACTTTCAATCCCTATTTCACCCCCTTAGAGGTAGAATATCCAGAAACGCTTAAGCACGAATCTACTCTTTTTTAATCAGTAGCACATGAATAAAGATTCATGTTTCTAACTTAAAAAATGAAGAACTTCCATACAAACTTTCAACCCATATTTCACCCCTTAGGGGTAGAATATCTAGAAACGCTTGAATAGTTATCTAGTCATGTTTAGTCAGTAGCCCAAAAACAAAGTTTCATGTTTTGAACTTCGAAAATTACGGACTTCCAGACCAACCTACACGTTAAATGTCAACCCCTATTTCACCCCTTAGGGGTAGAATATCCAGAAACGCTTAAATACGTATCTACTCATTTTTAGTCAGTAGCCTAAAAACAAAGTTTTATGTTTCGAACTTAAAAAATGACGAACTTCCATGCAAACTTTCAACTCCTATTTCACATATTTAAAATATCTAGAAACGCTTAAGTACGTATCTACTCTTTTTTAATCAGTAGCACATGAATAAAATTTCAAGTTTCTAACTTAAAAAATGATGAACTTCCATACAAACTTTCAACCCCTATTTCAACTCTTAGGGGTAGAATATCCAGAAACGCTTATATACGTATCTACTCATTTTTAATCAGTAGCCCAAACACAAAGTTTCATTTGTCGAACTTCAAAAATGACAGACTAACCTAAATGCGAAATGTCAACCCCTAATTCACCCCTTAGGGGTAGAATATTCAGAAACGCTTAAATACGTATCTACTCAATTTTAGTCAGTAGCCCAAAAACAAAGTTTCATGTTTCGAACTTAAAAACTGACGAACTTCCATGCAAACTTTCAACCCTTATTTTACCCCTTTAAGGGTAGAATATCTAGAAACGTTGAAATACGTGTTTATTCATTTTTAATCAGCAGCCCAAAAGTAAAGTTTCAGGTTTCCAACTTAAAGAATGACGAACTTCATACAAACTTTCAACCCCTATTTCATCCCCTCAAAGGTCGAAATTTCAAAAACGCTAGAACAAATGTTTTATTATTTTTTATCAAGTGCTTAAATATAAAGTTTCATGGTTTTATCTTTAAAAACTATGAAATCCCATACAACTTCTCCCCCCCCCCCTTTTAACCCCTTACAACCCCTTTTTCGCGATAAAAAGTAGCCTATGTTTTATCTCGGGGTCTAGAATATCTGTATACCAAATTTCATTCAAATCCGTTCAGTAGTTTTGGCGTGAAAGAGTAGCAGACAGACAGACAGACAGAGTTACTTTCGCATTTATAATATTAGTTAGGATACACTACTTTACGTCGGCTAGAGGGCGCCACATTAAATTCAGTGACACGTCATATAGTCTATTATCAGCGGGCAATCAAGACGCTTTTAACGATACCCCATTTGTCTTATTCTGACTAGTTTAGAAAGAATGAGGGAACAAAGAAGCCTGCCATAGAAATATCACACTTTTCGAATAAATACGGACAAAGTCACGCACAAATGCTAATAATATATGTATTTTTGAAATGTACAAGTAACGCCCTTTCCAATGATACCAAACACGGCATATTTATCTCAAATTTATTTTTTAATACAGTACTTTATGTCGGCTAGAGGGCGCCACATTAGATTCAGTGACACATCATATATCCTATAACCAGAAGACGATCATGACGCTTCTAGAGACACCTTATTTGTCCAAATCTAATGAGTAGTTAAGGAGCTAGGAGGGAACAAACGAACATACATACATACATACATACATACATACATACATACATACATACATACATACATACATACATAGCCTGTCAAAATCATAACCTTCCTTTGGCTTTGCCGTAGTCGGGTAATAAAAGCCACTTTTAACTTCATAATAGCATTGAAATTCTTATTGATTTTGAAGACAATCTAGGCGTCTGCTCTGTCTACAGGCATAATGAGATAGACTAAATTATTCAAACTCATAATGGCTTCTTCAATATTGAAAACCTGAATGAAATGAATGACGATACTTGCAGTTTCTAGATAATATAAATCTTAACCATTTTTGATTAAAGTTCTTGTTTGTTAAGCAGTCTTTACTTTAAAAAAAAATCTTTATTTTAATAAACTCACTGTAGTCTTTTACAGTTTCTTTTGTTGAATTTTTGAGGTTAGTTTTTTATTTTTTGTATTTGTATTTATTCTTTATTGTACATAATACACACATAAATAGGAAAAACAAAAATACAAGAAAGTTACATGTACAAAGGCGTGCTTAACCCAAAATTGAGTTTTCTTCCAACAAACTTTATGTTATTATTATTTATAGAACAGTTATTATCAATATGTATAATATAACAAGATTTGCATTTATTTTTACCGGACTGCGAAAGAAGGAGAGTTATTTTTTTCCGAGTGTATGAATGTACTTGTATGTATATTTCTTTGGTACTCCCTAGAGCCTAAACGGCTTGTCGTATTTTTATGTGAATGGTGTCAATAGATTCGTGTTAGTCTGAGAGTGACACTGGGTATATCAAACTTTAAAAAATCCTACTAATATTATAAATGCGAAAGTTTGTAAGGATGGATGGATGTTTGGATGGATGTTTGTTACTCTTTCACGCAAAAACTACTGAACGGATTTGGATGAAACTTTACAGTAATATAGCTTATACATTAGAATAACACATAGGCTACTATTTGCCGCGATAACCGACATATACGCGGGCGGAGCCTACTAGTCTATACAAATAAATAAAATTGGAGTGTCTGTTTGTAATATTAAAATAACAGCTTTTTAATCAATGCATATGTATGTATACACGATACATATACCGAAAATGTAGTTAAAAAAATTTTTGTCTGTCTGTCTGTCTGTCTGTCTGTTTGTTCCGGGTAATCTCTGGAACGGCTGGACGGATTTTGACGGGACTTTCACTGGCAGGTAGCTGATGATCCGGGGAGTAACTTAGGCTACTTTTTTTAGACTAACTTTGTCCCGCGGCGTTACTCGCGGTACAATAATAACCGCGGGTAATACCGCGGGATTCAGCTAGTAGTAAATAAAAAAAGTATTAAAAGGACATCTTTTCTCTTTCGATCTTTTCAGTTCTTCAATGAATTTAATAAAGATGGCAGATATTGATACAATGGTTTTTTTAATAATTCGTTACTTGTTAAATTAAATTAACACTAGCTTTTGCACGCGGCTTCGCTTACGCAGACTTTCATTCCCGGATTTACCCCCATGGGGGTGGAATTTCAAAAATTCCTTTCTTAGTGCTCACTTACGTTATATAAAGAACCCCCATGCAAAATTTCAGAACGGTTCAGCGGTTTGGGCCGTGCGTTGATCTCTGGGTATGTCAGTCACCGTCCTCTTTTATATATATAGATTTAGGTCCTTACGGCGCCAAACACACCTGTGCCATTTCAAATCTATCTCTATATCTACTATAGTAGGTAGTAGTAGTTCTCTTCTACTTCTACTCTTGTACAATGTTGAATATATTTTTTTTAAATAAGAAAGAGAATTTTAAATATTTAAAGTACTCCTAAAGTATTAAAGTATTTATCTAATTCTAGGGTCAGATTCTAGCTCACGATGAACTTCGAAACTATTTTATCGATTTTCACGTTTTTTAATGACGCTTATGCAGCATTAAAAACCGTACATGACTCTAAAGATTCTCATACGAAGTAACGTGGGTCAGCTTGTAGTATTTAAGTATTGATCTCTCTCTCTGTTATGGTTTTGGAGAAAACGGCTTTTAGTTTTATTTCTACCCTAACATACATTCTGAATTTCGGGTATTTTCCATCAAACAAACTGATTCTGTATTTATTCATCGTATCTTCAAGTTTAAACCTATACAATTCATCTATACAAATAAATAAAACTGGAATGTCTGTTTGTAATATTAAAATTACCGCTTTTTACTAAATGCATATGTATGTATACACGGATGTACCGTGTATACATACATATGCATTTAGTAAAAAGCGTATACCAAAAATGTAGCTAAAAAATTTTTTGTCTGTCTGTCTGTCGGTCTGTCTGTCTGTCTGTCTCTCTGTCTGTCTGTTTCTTCCGGGTAATCTCTGGAACGGCTGGACGGATTTTGACGGGACTTTCACTGGCAGGTAGCTGATGATCCAGGGAGTAACTTAGGCCACTTTTTTTTAGACTAACTTTGTCCCGCGGCGTTACTCGCGGTACAAAAATAACCGCGGGTACCACCGCGGGGTTCAGCTAGTCTTCTATATGATACAATTTCGGAGTTCCAAATATACCTTCCGGCTATACTTAAATCAAATGAAAAATTCACAAGGGACGTAACCAGCCCTATTTTATAGGCTTTATAACGTATTTAAGAGAAATTAGAATTTCATGGGTATTCGCGAATAGCCTGACCTGACGAAGCACTCGTTATATGCCCTTCCGAATTTGGTGTAAAATAATTTGGAAAGAAATGTACGTTGTATTAAATAACCATTTAATCTCTTAACTGCCTCGGTGGCGCAGTGGTAGCGTACGCGACTGCTGTTCTTGAGGTCTCGGGTTCGATTCCCGGGTCGGAACAAATGTTTGTATGATCTGCAAATATTTGTTTCGGAGTTTGGGTGTTTTCTATGTATAATTTGTTTGTATTTACAAAAAAAAAGTATATGAGTATTTATATCAGTTGTCTAGTACCCATAATACAAGCTCTGCTTAGTTTGGGACTAGATGACGTTGTGTGTTAGGTGTCCGAAATATTTATTATTTATTAGTCCTTAAAATTCTGGACAATTCTAAATGACTTGAATGAAGGTTTAATACTGAGCTGTAAAAAATCTAATAAGTATTACCTAATAATATGGTGTAAATATTAAAATTAATTTCAGATCTATAGAAAAAGTAACCAATATGAAAGTTTTACGAATTTCTGTGGAAATCATTTTTTACACAACAAATAAATTCGTGTGTTTACAGGTGAAAAAAGGTGAAAAAAATAAAATGACTAAAATACTACAACATTTATATTTACCGACCGATATTTAATCAACATTTTTTTGGTAAAATTTTCTAAAGACGAATCCTAGCTAGATCGATTTATCGCCCCAAAACCCTCTGCATATAGTTAAAGTCGTTTCCTATATTCAGATTATAAAATCAAATGCTACTCTGCAGTATTCTGCTAGATGCTTAGAATCCATGTGGGATTCTAAGCATCTGGCATTTTGGCAACCACCATTTCAGCAGTTTCAATTGGACGCCTGCTTATATTATAACTACAGCCTGCCCATCCCACATACGATAACTCTCCTTTGTAAAGTCGCGCGGCACAGGGTATATTTCTAATGCAAAAGTTATCTTTTATTTTAAGTGAAGGTCTATAACTTGATTTGTACCTTCTTAATACCTAGTATACAGTAGAAATTTGCATTTCGGATACCAGTAACACGATTTACAATGCTTTATGTAAATCTGTTCATAGACCGCCCAATCGGATTTGGAATAAATTTCATACGTTTAAATTTATGGAAATTTGATCACGACCGTAATGCTCCCAGAATTAGAACGTTCAATATGAACATTGAATAATCCAATACAACCTTAATAAACCCTTTATAAATAAAATATCAAACGCTACGGAACATAGCGACTACTATTCTTGAGGTCTCGGGTTCGATTCCTGGGTCGTACCAAATGTTTGTATGATCTGCAAATATTTGTTTCGGAGTTTGGGGTTTTCTATGTATAATATGTATGTATTTAAAAAAAAAGTATATAAGTATTTATATCAGTTGTCTAGTACCCATAATACAAGCTCTGCTTAGTTTGGGACTAGATGACGTTGTGTGTTAGATGTCCAAAATATTTATTTATTATTATATAAACATTGGGAAAATGATGCTTTGGTTTGCCTGAAGAACCAGTCTCACAGAAAGTATTGAGCAATTATTTCGTGTTCATTCAAGGAGTGTGTGAGGTTACCAGAGGTCAAACCTCGCTCCTCTGATTTGGACCGGGGAAGGAAATCTAAAGGTGTTCATGTCACTAGCTTCCAAATGACTCATCTTCTCGTTTTCTCATATACAATAAAAATACAATTATTAATACTCTCTGTTTCTTCTCCTTTTAACACTAGTACGTAAACCACACTCTTATAGAAATATTAGTCATAAATTCTTTTAACATACCTTTAATTGAACAGCTTGAAAAGGATCTTCGACAGGAACAGTGAAACATTCATCCCAAACTGGATTGAGGTCTCTATACACTATCCTGGATTTGTGCAGCAATCTCCCGCCAGATTTGAACTTCACGTAGGGATCACTCGTGCCTGACAACAAACCTGGTTTTGGACCCCACAAAACACTACAGTTAGAAGACGAAAAAGCAAAAATAAATTAATAACGTAAGCTAAGGGATAACTACGTAATACACTTCGAATGGAGAAATTTGAATGTAAAGGACAATTCCTTACAAATTTGAGGTTAAGTAATTTATGATTTAAATCATGGGATATCCTTTTTATAACAATTACACTTTCGAACAGTCAATGATCGATCACTTCTAAAGTTTACCACAAAGAGTCTAAACTGACTGTTAATTGTAAATTTTAATAAATCAGGCTGGAACATTTAGCCTTAATATATGTCAATCGAATTACTTGGAATAAACGGTTCATTAAATCAAATGTCAATTCTTATAAATTTAGAAAAGAGTAAGAATACATTTAGAATTTACTCTTCCATAATAAGTTTAGAAGACTCTTTATTGAACACTAAAAACAGTAACTCATATCGATGAACTTACTTTAGTGATTTACATTTATAAAAAAAAAACGATAATGATTTTTTCATAAATAATATCATTTATTTAAAAATATTTAGTTTTAATGAATAATAGGTGAACTAAGGGTGTACTAAAGTACGAAGGTAAAAGCAAATTGCAGAAAATAAACAGAATAAAACATGCAAAATAACAATAATTTATAATGTCTGTATCGTGTTTTGTGCGAGTGTGAAGATGTTTACATAATATTATATTAATTTATACACATAGCGAAATTATTATCAGTAAAATAGCGGTTTTTTGTTATGTGATACAACAAATGGGTAAGAAAATATTGGTCAAATGTCACGTATTTTGCGATTCTATTGTATTTACCCTTTTTTTTTATTTCAATAGGGGGCAAACGAGCAGACGTATCACCTGATGGTAAGTGATTGCCGCCGCCCATGGACACCCGCAACACCAGAGGCGTCACAGGTGCGTTGCCGGCCTTTTAAGAAGGAGTACGCTCGTTTCTTGAAGGTTTATTATATAGATGGCATTTTTTTGTCAATGCCGAAGAGACATCAACAAACATACCTTTACTACATAATTTTCATAATTACTTATATAGGCAAATGGGATCCCCCCTCGCACTTTGCATTTGGGTAAAACTCGACTTTGACTTTTTGATGAAAAGTTTCTTATGTTGACGTAAACTATAGTGCTTGCGTGAATGATAATTATTGTTAGAATAGTAAACGTGAGAAATACGAAATATGTATAGTGCTTTATTTCTACTGATGTGTAGAACTGATAGACCTTCAAAAATAGATGAGAAGTTTGCTAATACATAAAAACACCATAGACGAGTGGTTGTAAAACCGTTTGCCATTAGAATAAGATTTAATTTGACATCCAGGAAACTTAACCTAATGGATGCGAGTAAAACTAAATTAATATTAAAAAGGAAGAGGAAATATAGTGATCTTGAGAAGAATCAACTCAGAAAGTCATAATAGTTTTGTGTCGACTTTGGAGTAGATAGTATAGTCCAAAATCTGAACAGAGATTTCACTATTATAGACAAATTAAAAGACAGAGTGTATCGGAAGATTAAATAAGTTGACTTTGCTCGACAGATAGAGATTTTGTCCAGGACTCCAAACAACATCTCCAGAACAAAAGATTATATTTTCCAGGCAAAGGAAAAACTGTTAACATGTTGCATTCTATAGAAGGTCGATAATTGCCTTAAAGCAATTTTGAGTGTCATAGTGAATATGTGACAGTGATAGTGTAAACTCACCATTTTTATCCATAGCCACCAAGTTCTGTCCTCTCTTCAAATGTATTCGTAACTGGAAGAATGAATATTGTCTTAATTGTTGTTCTCGAAGTCTTTGACCTTCGTCAGGTTCCTGGAAAGCAAAAGCGTTTAATTTTATTTTGGTTTTTTTTTGGTGTATGGTGAACGAGCAGGTCGGTCCCCTAATGGCAAGTGATCACCACCATTCATGTTTACCTGCAACTCAAGAATCCCAAGTATATTGTTGTCCAGTCCTTTTCCCAAAAGCGGCGAAAGAGGGATGGTTTGGGCTCTAGTGGACCTTGGGAGAGGACCTACGTCCTTGAATGGACTGTAACTGGCTAATGATGATGAACCTCACGTAGTAAGTGAAAATCTTAAAAAACCGCTTAATATCCGTTTTCTATGGCCGTGGTATCAGTTATGTCGAGTCTAGCCGATAATAATAACGAATAGTTCTAGAAATCCATATGTCCTATTTATTTATCATATATCCAATATTTGTACATTACATAATTTAGCTTAAGTAATCAATTAGCTAATTTTATATAACTCTCTGGTGAAATTCTATACCGTATTTTTCCTTATATAATATGGCTGCATTAGTCCGGTTAAAGTTCCATTCTTGGTGTTGACAACTATTGTACTACAATCAAAGTGGGATTTAAAAATGAATAATATAATAACATTCGCTATACTTTTTTGATACATGACAAAACAGCAGTAAAATAAACGCTGCTCCGTCAGCAACAGGAAACCATTAGAATGCATTAAAAACGTACCTACCATACTCGTAAAATTGTGTGCATTAACCGTATTAAAAATAAATATAAATTCATCATGGAATCTACGAAAGGGCGGTCTTCATTCAATATTCATACCCAATTCATACACTCATACACTTTTATATTAGTTTCCTTTGATATTCATAGTTAATGCCAGTGTAGGTATACCCCAATGCGAGACTCAAGTACCTACCAGAATAAAAATTTAAATGAATTTAGATCAATCATTGCTATGAATTTTAGTACAGGCGTTGCTTTCTCTGTATTGCTGTACAGGCTGAAGGTACTCTTCCGATAAAGCGTTGAAGTCAAAATTAGATTTAGGTATATTTAACTGTTTGCATATTCCTACAACAAACTACAGTGTTCGCTAGTGTTAAAAATTAAGCTAAGAAGAACCCTTACGGACATTTAAGCTAACTAAGGAAAGTATCTAAAAATGCGTATTATATCATGGCAGTAATCTTAATTATGAATCAGTCAGGGATTGAGCTTGAGCTGCTCATAATGTACAAGCAGTATTTCTTTTTTGACGTGATGATAACTTATGATTTGATGAAAATTCACCACTGATAGGTATAGTTATTGACATTTTTATTTGTGACTTAAAAATATAATATGCACCTACGACATCTTATTTCTACATCACCTGAAAGTCGACTGGGAAAAATCCTATCCTACTAATATTATAAATGCGAAAGTTTGTAAGTATGGATGGATGGATAGATGGATGGATGTTTGTTACTCTTTCACGCAAAAGCTACTGAACGGATTTGAATGAACCTTTACAGTAATATAGCTTTTACATCAAAATAACACATAGGCGATAACCGACATTCACGCGGGCGGAGCCACGGGCAACAACTAGTAAATAAATAATAATAGTAAATATTAAATTCGGACATCTAACACACAACACCATCTGGTCCCAAGCTAAGCGGAGCTTACATTATTATATTATATTATTAAGCTGAAGAGTTTGATTGTTTGTTTGAATGAGCTAATCTCAGGAACCGCTGGCCCGATTTGAAAAATTATATATATTTCAGTGTTAGATAGTATATTTATCGAAGAAGGCTATATGCTATACATCATCACACTAAGACTATTAGGAGCAGAGCACAAATAAAGAATGGTTCAAAAACGGGGGAAAAATTTCATGCTTCAGGCAATAAGAGACGCAAACGAGATTGCGTGGGTCAGCTAGTATAATATACTTTATTTTTTGTATATATACACATTATAAATGAATATAAATATTTGCAGATCATAAAAACATTTGGTTCAATCCGGGAATCGAACCCGAGACCATCAAGCACAGCAGTCGAATACGCTACCACTACACCACCGAGGCAGTGAATGCCTCAAAGCATTAAGTCCACCTATGTACAAGAAATGCAACAAGTTGTAAATAAATAAATAATGTTTTTTGCATTTTAAAAAGATTGTCTGGACTTTAAGAGAAACGATAGTCCCTGAGTTTGTTTCTTAGGGCTAGATAGACGTTAAAAAAGGGCTCACTCATCTACCCAAAAAAGTTTAACATGCTAAAGAGTTCACTAATGTACATAATTTCAATTTAAAAACAGTAGGAGTAGGAGAGTTATTCTTCAGCACAAATGAACCTTGACTAGATTGATACTTGGTACTATTTCATTGATAAACCGGTTAATATTTTTTTTTATCTTTACCCCCCATGACTTCTGAAATTCGCAAACTTTACCTTTATATAATACTAGCCGACCCACACAACCTCGTATGCGTCTCCTATTTATTGCCCGTAGCGTGATAATTTTCCCCCATTTTTGTAACACTCTTTATTGGTGCTCCGCTCCTGTAGGTTTTAGCGTGATGATATATAGCCTATAGCATTCCTTGATAAATGGGCTACCTAACACTGAAAGAATTTTTCAAATCGGACCAGTAGTTCCTGAGATTAGCGCGTTTAAACAAACAAAAAAACTCTTCAGCTTTATATCTTTATGTGTGTATGTCACTGAACTACTCTCAAACGACTGGACCGATTTTGATGAAATTTTTTGTGTGTGTTCAAGGGGATCTGGGAATGGTTTAGATTCACAATTTAGTCCGCTGGACAATGTTTTTTTAATTAATTTTTAAATTATTAGTAGTTATGGCAAAACGACGTTTGCCGGGACATCTAGTATTAGTATAGATTAGTATCGTAATTTGATATGATTTGAGTTACTATATAAACCCAATGGCTTAGGTTCTGTAGACAATAAAGGCTTATAGTTTATCAGCCAATAAATAATTGATTTAACTATACTCTATACCCGTATCTTACCTAGCTTCGATGTGTCAACACCTTTTTATTATTGTCATTCGCTTTTCCCTTCTTAGTAAATATTAAAGACTGTCTAATATTTTATGAACCTAATATTTATTTTGTTCCCGAAAAGTGGAAAGATACCTGTGTTCTAACCAATATCTTCTAAAAACAATGAGGAAAAATTTGGGAAATTTAGTAAATTGTTTGACGCTTCCACGAGCCACACTCAATAACTCCCACTCTCACACAAATATATACTTAAGAAACTTTATGTACTTAACAATTCGGTATATATTTCTACGTTATTTTTATCTTTTGATAAAATACTAGTTTTTGAACGCAACTTCACCCGTGTGTATATACTAGTCGGTAATAGCTGTAAAAACAGCCAATGTTACTCGTAGCTTTCATTGGTGAACGAATTTTATACAAACACTAGCTGACCCACGCAACCTCGTTTGCGCCTTATATTGCCCGTAGCGTGAAAATTTCCCCCGTTTTTGAAACATTCTTCATTGTTGCTCCGCTCCTATTAGTAGTAGCGTGATGATATATACCCTATAGCTTTCCTCGATAAATGGACTATCCAACACCGAAAGAATTTTTCAAATCGGACCAGCGGTTCCTGAGATTAGCGTGTTCAAACAAACAAACAAACAAACTCTTCATAGTATAGATATAGAGAAACATATATAATAATACAAGCAGCCCGTCCCGGCTTCGCACAGGTTATTTACGGAAAATAAAATATAGTCTATGTAACTCTCTAATTATTTGCCATGTGCTTATTTTAAAGTTCTAGCTGCCCAAATGACTTTGCTCTGCCTGATAGAAAGCATGAGCAGAGTCCAGGAGTGGTGGTCACCATCCTCAATGCAAATAGGTATAATGCAGCATAGGGGCCAACACTATGGCGACCTAGTGAGATGATGTTTCACGCGATGCGTCCTCCACAAATATCGTTATATTTTAGCCAATATACTCAAAAATTTAAGAAATTAAATATGCAAACCTTCCTCGAGAATCACGCTGCCTATTGGTAAAAACAGCAATAAATATCCGTGCAGGAGCTTTTGAGTTTATCGCGAACAGACAAAGGCGGCGGAGGACTTTGTTTATATATTATATGTAGTGATTTGGCAGCGAATCTTACCGTGGTCACCTATCTATGATTCTTCTTGATCTATGAGCTTTTAGCTACGGCTTTGCCCCCGTGTATATCATCTCCATGAAAACTCAAATTGAAATTGATGCAGCGGTTTAGCCATGAACGCGTAACAGAGTTACTTATGAATTTATAATAATAATATATTGTAAGGAGTAAAGTTTTCTGCTAAATCGTATCCTTAGTGATTTTTAATCATCCGAATATACTACGAATAGGCTTACTAATAAACTTACCAGTTGTAGTAATTCGGCGGGAGGAGGGCGCGGATAATGAGCAGGAGTTCCTGAGGTGGACGGCGCAGGATCTGTAGACACTTGTCGCGTCACAGAATCTGTGGACAAGAGAAATATAAAACATTAATTAGCCAACTAATATAGGTCTATAACTTTGTAGATAGTAGAGCCACGCTGATTTTAGCACGAACGGGCCGGCTCGTTCGGGGCGGTACCACCCTCGCACAGAAAATCAACGTAAAATGACAGTGTTCGTGCTGTCGTGTTTCGTTGGTGAGTGCGAGACCGGAGGCCCAATGATGCAGAAGCATCACTAGCCCGCCATAGTATGGGTCACCATGCTGCATTGTTGCATAGTCTGCATTCGCAATGAGTATGGTGACCACCACTCTTGGATTCTGCTTATGCTTTCCATCAGGCAGAGTAGAGTCAATTTGGTAAGCGATACATTAAAAAAACATGTAAAGCAAGTTAATAAAAAGCTTGTAAAATAAACATTATTTTTATTTCCGCCATAAAGAATACATTCATGGAAATTAATACCTTTGTATTAATATTGGTATTTTGGAGTGGACTGGAGCCTAAACTAGGTCAAGAACTTTATTTCAGGACTCCAATATGCTAATTGATTCTATTGTCCGTCTAATTGTACCTAAACTAATAATAGCTCTACTACGAGTTGTATGCTTGCTTGTATGTTCAGGTGGAATCTTGCAACTCAATTTTGAAGCAGATATGTTCAAGCGATTTTGATGAAATTTTGCAAGCATATGTATACAGCGTGACAATACAATATTATAATGACACGGAGCTGATCTGATGCTGGAGCTGGAAGGAGGCCATAGAAACTCTATAAAATAACGTCGCAACATCATCGAGTTTGGACGTTTGATTCGTCTCGAACCATTCTCGTTAAAAACTTGTTTTAAAAAGGCTTTTTAATTTAATTTATTTATAATATTTACTTCAAATTATAGCCCGTAACGTTTTTAGTTTATGTTTTTTATTATCTTCACAGAATACATCATGCTTACAGTATTCAGTTGACAGAAAATTTTACAAGAAATTCGTAATTTGTGGGAGACCGGAGATCTGGAGTCTAAACTAAGCCGAGACCTGTACTATGAATCTCCAGGTTTATTATATCCTTTTGACTCCCCAACCTTAAATCTACCACTTACCATCACGCTTCCGGAAGAGGCGCATTCTTCGCCACTTCCTCACTGCGTTTTTAATTTTCTTCATGAGCACACAGTTGAGGAAGGCCGTTGCTATTCGCCGCCGCCATATTGTGCACATCTATCTATTATTCTCTATTATTTTATTATCTTTGGTTGCCATTAGTTTGGTTTGGTTCAGTGGTATTGGTGTTTATAAACTGTGTTGTAGAAAATAATACCTCTTATAACATTTGTGAGATCAAGATATTCAAGAGATCAGATACAGATATTGACGAATTTTTATGACGAAAATTGAGATTCTGGTCAAAATTTTTATAATTACATATTAAGTGATAATCTAGAAGTAGATGGACAGACGACGTTCAAAGGACAGCGGGAAAATTAGGGAGTGAAAAAGTCACAGGTAGAGACTACTGGTTATCTCTGGAGAAATCCTGTGCCCTTGAGGCGTGGAGGGTTCAGGTTAATGTAAACCAAATCTTATAAATCTTGCTGGACCATTATCTTTTTCTATACATTTAATTAATAAGATTTTTGTTATTTATAAAAACGTTTTGTAGGGATCATTCACAAATATGCGTGCAATGAAAACTTTTTAACCCACGATGCAAAAAAAGGGGTGTTATAAGTTTCACGTCGATGTCAGTCTGTCTCTGTGTGTGTGTGTGTGTCTGTCTGTGGCATCATAGCTCTAAAACGGATGGACCGATTTCGATGCAGTTTTTTTCATTTGAAAACCAGTTTCCTTGCAGTGGTTCTCAGCTATGTTTGCATAATATCGGTACAGCAGTGTAAGAGTATCAGCTCTTTTCCAAAATGATGTAAGGCATTTTTGGCGTTTGATTGCTCGATTAAGTGCTAAGTAAGGGTTTTTTAATTTTTAATTGTAGCTTGTTATTGATATGATTATTACGCACGTGACAACTTTTAATTCCCGTATTTATACATACACTAAAATCATACTAGATAATTCCCACAATATATTTATCAGCGCTTGGTTTCAACCGCAAACTCAGGAAGGGACGATAACTGGAGCAGATAGGAAACCAGTTGTTGCCATACATGAAGGTTAAATAATAAAACGTGCGACATACAATACCTAGTTATTATGTAGTGATTTATATTTTTTTTAATGTTAACCCTTCCAAAATGACTCAACTCTGCCTGATGGAAAGCATAAGCAGAATCCAAGAGTGGTTGGTCATCATACTGCTAATGCTGCAACAATGCAGCATGGCGACCCACACCATGGCGGGCTGGTGATGCTTCTGCATCATTGGGCCTCCGGTCTCGCACTCACCAACGAAACACGACAGCATGATCGCTGTCATTTTACGTTGATTTTCTGTGCGAGGGTAGTCGGGTCGGCCCGTTCGTGCTGAAATCAGCGAGGCTCTACTACCTTGATTTATCTTGTTCACCGTGTGGTGCTGGATTAAGAATACGTATTATCACCCCTTCTATTCATCCTATGGGTGTCATAACACCTGATTATGGGAGCAAAGTGCTAAAAAGAATGTAAACTTAACACTCATCCTATACCTATCAACCTGTCTGGCTAATCAGGTATAGTAGGGTAAAATGTCCATTCGAAGAAGCTGCCCATGTCCATCAATTGATGATCATGATGATAGCTCATCAAATAGATCAGACGTATTTTGGAACTATGTTTTCCTCATAAAGTAATCAATAACCGTATACAGTGTAATAGTCTAATAAAAAAAAGTATCTTTAAATATTACTTGCTGTTATCCGTGACATCTAATTGTTGAAATATTCTACACGCAAGTTTCAAGAACTAATTTAGGTCATCAATCACCAATAAATAGAATCCTTAATTATTATAATCATTTCCAAACTAATAATCCAGACATTGACATCTTTAGCCAGTCGTACGATGTATTTAAAGCTGAAATAACAAAAATATTCTAAGTCCAATCATATAAAGAATAGTAGTAGTAAATTTAGTTATTTTTATCTTTAAGTAGATCGCTGTTGTCATATTATAGTAAATGCTATGTACACCTTAATTGTCATACATATCAGTTACAATTCCACAGGTTATTATAATTAGTAGTTTAATATGTGTGATGTGGCAGTACTTTATACAAATTAACAAAAAAAATTGCGAGATATGTCTTACACTTTAAATTGAATTTCAACTTTTTCTTCAAAGTTGTGCAACAAGTACATAGGTACTTACGAGTATCTGTGCTACGAGTATATCGTTATGTCATCAATAGTCTTTTATGATCTAGATCATTTATATTTTTTTAAGTTAGTGTATGTTTAATAAATATGTGTTATGCGACTTTTATACATGTAAATTCCTTTGTGATTTCCAAAAATCTATACAAATAAATGAAATTGGAGTGTCTGTTTGTAATATTAAAATAACTGCTTTTAACTAAATGCAAATGTATGTATACACGCTACATTTACCTAGAATGTAGTTTTTTTTTGTTAGTCTGTCTGTCTGTCGGTCTGTCAGTCTGTGTGTCTGTCTGTTTGTTCCGGGTAATCTCTAGAACGGCTCGACTGATTTTGACGGGACTTTCACTGGCAGGTAGCTGATGATCCGGGGGGTAGCATAGGCTACTTTTTTTAGACTAACTTTGTCCCGCGACGTTACTCAAGGTACAACAATAACCGCGGGTGACACCGCGGGGTTCAGCTAGTGTTTAAATAAATTTAGGTACTAATTGAATTAAGACAGTATGAGCATTTGTAACATATTCGTCTTTCAAACTGTTTTAGATAAGTGGCGTTTGAGTTTTAAACCTGTATAAATGTCTGTATGTAAACTGTTATAAATGTCTTTATATATTATTCTCACTTGATGCAACATTGGTCTTAAGCCAAATAGGTCAAGGTTAATTTGTTAAAGCAGAAAATTCAATTTTTAACAAATATATTTACTGAGAAAATATATGTTATTCAATTGCAGTTGCAATTTGCTGAATTGCTACTTTTTACACTTATACATTTTTACTTCATGGCACGACAATAAAGTTAGCATGATAACTGATAGAAATTTCAAAAAATCTAAAAAAATACCTATTATTTAAGAAAAATGTAGATGGCAAATTGGCAAACTTTTAAATTTTAGAGTTCCGTGGGAAGGATTAAGAATTCGGAGATTTACAAGCCCCGTACATTTAATGCTGCCTCGTGGTATTGGTAATGGTGATAGAGTTGTGGACAATATTTGACCACATCGCGTTGTATATGCCAGCCGAGAGGTTTTTAGAAATCGAGCATATTTTTGGGCCTATGCCACAATCGTGTAATCACGATGATTTAAAAAGTAATAACAAGACGTGTTTATATTTGGGACAAAAATAACATGTGTTAAAATGAATCATATGCGTAGGAGTTCCATGACATAAGAATGACTGAAGCAGTTTTCAATTACCTACGTAAAATTGTAAGTGGTAGACGTTTAATTAAATTGAGTTATTCAGTCAGTTAATAGATGTTCTGACATCATGGGACTTAGATCATTTCAGACAATGGTCTGGTATATTATGCCCACGTTCTAAAATGCAAAGCGTGAATATTAGTTCAACTGTCTTAAGTGGTAATTAAACGACATTGATAACACTACTACTAAAGACAGTGTCATTACAAATTATTATAACCTCATCCATTAGCATGACACTAAATTTTTAGCAATAAAAGAAATATAATATTTATTTTTGACAAATTTATAGTAATATACAATAGAACAGACTGAAGAAATATTCATCGTCTGTTTCATATGTTCTGAAAAGGTGATTTCAATGTGACATACGAAATTTTTTTAAGTCAAAATTTTTTGTTTATTTATATTTTAGCTGCGCCAAAATGACTCTGCTCTGCCTGATGGAAAGCATGAGCAGATTCCAAGAGTGGTAGTCACCATCCTCAATGCGAATAAGGACATTGCAGCATGGTGACCCACACTATGGCCGCGTAGTGATATGCTTTTTTACGCCCCGCTTAAAGGACCCGCGGTCATAGTGGGAGGTAAACACGAAGGAAACATTTTAGTAAAAAGTCTTATGAGTACAGAAACTTTAACAACATACATAGAAGCATATATACAGCTGTAATAGAATACTTTATTTGAAACATAATTAAAAGGAAACAATTCGCAGAAACGACATTTCATGGCATTTGTTAAAAACTAGAAAGTTGGCGCCTGGCAGTCACACCTTTCCGCGAACAAAGCTTTTTCCTTGATTACACTTTGACTAAACAGAACAATGTCAGAAGTTCAAAACTCTCCACAGTAAAAATAAACTTTACAAAAAAGAAACAGCTTTTACTTTAACATTTATTAACAAACAATGGCCGATGGAAAATAGCACTCGGATCATATTTTTTTATGTGACAACGGTATCTGATAAAACAAGTTTTGTGTTTTTTTATGTATGGCCCTACCAAAATGACTCTAATGCTGCATTGTCTGCAATGAGTATGGTGACCACCACTCTTGGATTCTGCTTATGCTTTCCATCAGGCAGTGTAGAGTTATTTTGGCAGGCCCATACATAAAAAAAAAAAAGAGAAAAAGATATTTGTTAGAAATGTAATTAGGTAATGTAACTCCAGTTAGGAAAATAACTTAAATATGGCTGTAAGTATTCATATTATGCTTGCGCCTAATTAGTAGTCTGCTTAGGGGAAATTCCTAACTACTATTTATTTACCAGAATCCTATATAGAGTTGTTCTTATAAAGAAAACAACACTTTTCGAATTCCATAGACCACACATCAATATTTCTTGCATTTGTTAATGTAATTTCATAATACAACGAATTTCTTACAATGAAACAGATCTGTGTTTTGATGGGAGCTTACAAGTTAGTCTACTAATAATATTTTTTTTATTTTTTTTTATGTTTAGCCCTGCCAAAATGACTCTGCTCTGCCTGATGAAAAGCATAAGCAGACTCCAAGAGTGGTGGTCACCATACTGCGAATGCAGACAATGCAACAATGCAGCATGGTGACCCACACCATGGCGGGCTAGTGATGCTTCTCCATCATTGGGCCTCCGGTCTCGCACTCACCAACGAAACACGATAGTATGATCACTGTCATTTTAATAATAATAATAACATCTAACATCTATTCTGAGACTCAAAATCGCTGCTCATATTAATAATAATTCGATAATTTCCGTTTCTCAGAATGGATGTAGAAGTGGGACCCGTGGCACTAAAGAGCTCCTTATAATAGACATGACCATTAGCCAGCAGGTACGTCGCAATCGTAAGAGCCTGGCGACATGCTGGATAGATTACAAGAAGGCTTATGACTCGGTGCCACATACATGGCTTTTGAGGGTGCTGGAGTTGTATAAAATTGATACAACTCTGTGCACGTTTTTGAAGTCATGTATGGGGCAATGGAGAACAGTACTTCGCTATCCAGGATGTCGGCAGTCTACGATGAACGACGTACTTATAAAAATCGAGCGGGGCATCTTTCAAGGTGACAGTCTGAGTCCCTTGTGGTTTTGTCTAGCTTTGAACCCTCTAAGCGCTCTGTTGGAGGATTCAGGGTTAGGCTATAGGTTGCAGAAAGATGATCAAGTTATATCTCACCTTTTTTATATGGATGATTTAAAACTACTTGCCCCCACTAAATTACAATTGACAGCGTTACTAAAAGTCACTGAAAACTTTAGTAATTCTATCAAGATGGAGTTTGGTGTAGACAAGTGTGCAGTCATGTATGTCAAGAAAGGTGTGATTGTGGAATCTGAAGGAACAGAGCTTTCGGATTCTACAAGACTTAGATCTCTGTCTGCAACCGAAACCTACAAGTATCTAGGTTTTTCACAGTCCTTAGGAATACCAGAACCTGACATGAAACAGTCGTTGCGGGAACGCTTCTTTGGCCGCCTGAAAAAAGTACTTAAAAGTCTTTTATCAGGCGGTAACAAGGTGCGAGCCTTCAATGGTTGGGTCATGCCGGTTCTGATGTATTCCTTTGGTATACTTAGATGGACTCAGACCGAATTAGATGCCATAGACAGGAGAGTCCGTACACTGCTGACTGCATTTCGAATGCATCACCCACGTTCATCGGTTATGAGATTGTATATCCCGCGAAAGCTTGGGGGTCGTGGTCTATTAAATGCCAAGACCCTACACAATCGCGAGATATACAATCTTAGAGAATATTTCCTTCATACTGATGTGGGAATGCATCGCAGTGTAGTTACAGTGGATATCGGACTCACTCCGCTCGCTTTGGCTAAAGAGAATTGGCGCAAACCTGTAGTACTTAGTACTAATGATCGCAGGGAGGTATGGAAGGGCAAAGAACTTCATGGTCGATTTTATCGGGCCCTTAATGGGCCTGATATAGATTTTAAAGCATCTACGTCCTGGCTACGGTATGGTGATCTCTTCGGAGAAACCGAAGGTTTTGTTTGTGCGATTATGGACGAAGTTATCATGACGAATAACTATCGGAAATATATCCTGAAGGATGGTACGGTCGACATCTGTCGGGCATGTCACCGTCCTGGAGAATCTATCAGGCATATTATTTCTGGTTGTTCTCGTCTTGCTAACGGCGAATATTTGCACAGACACAACCAAGTAGCCAGGATTGTACATCAACAACTTGCCCTTAAATACCATCTTGTGAGTTCAGAGGTGCCATACTATAGATATGTGCCCGACCCAGTTCTCGAGAATGGTCGTGCTACGTTATATTAGGATCGATCTATTATCACAGATAGGACTATTGTTGCCAATAAGCCTGATATTGTGGTGATGGATCGATTGGAGCGCCGCGCAATGATTGTCGATATCGCCGTTCCTCATGACGAGAATCTCGTGAAAGTCGAAAAAGAAAAACAAATAAAATATTTGGATTTATCTCACGAGATTGTCGATATGTGGAATGTGGATTCGGCGATCATTGTTCCGATAGTCGTTTCTGCTCACGGATTGATAGCCAAGAGCCTCGACCAACACCTTAAGAGGCTCACGTTAGAGGGCTGGATCAAGGGTCTGATGCAGAAGGCAGTCCTCCTTGACACGGCACGTATAGTGAGGAGGTTCCTGTCTTTGGAGCCCTAACCACCGGTTTCTTGGTCCCTGTACCCGAAGTCGGTGGTCTACTATTTTTTATATTTTTAAATGTATTTGTTTTTATATTTATATTTAAAAATGTAATTAATATGTATTTATAATGTTAATAAAGAGAATAATAATAATAATCTATTTTAATATATTTCAATCAATAAATATCATACAGCCAATAACAAAGAAGAAAAATGCATAAATATTTTAAAAATAACAATGTAACACGCCTAAAATTAATGTATAGAAAATAAAGATCTACCATAAGACATGACGTTTAACGTCATGTCATAACAATATAAAAATGAGAGAATATCTGACAAAATGTTAACAAGAGCTAGATCACGAGCACTTTTACCATCTTCGGACTCGTCGCTACGCTCCGCCCTGCCGTCTTCGGATGCCAGAACAGAAGTTCCAACAGTCGCAGAGGCGTCGAGCTCATCTTCCAGCGACGAGTTTTTCTCTCCGCCGACGTCGCCAACACCTGTACGTCGGCAGGGGAGAGGCCGGCCACCGACCAGCTTGGGATCCCGAGGACCACTGACCTCGAACAGGGCCCCCGCTGCCGGTGGTGATGTGCGCCGCATGAAATGGACACAATCTATTAATGAGAATGTCATGCGGGCATATTTTCGGGCTACAGAGTTGGGAACGAACCTTACTGCGTACCGTGTTCGACTAGTCTCTCTGTTTCAGGAACTTGAACCGGCTGTCAACGTATCGGCACAACGATTGTCGGATCAAGTGCGAGCTATCCAGCGATGTCACCTGCTGGATGATACCGTACTTGAAAGGATATGCTCTGACATACGGAATAGCTTGACTGTCCCTTCTTCACCACATGTGGTGGATGTGGTAACAAACTCCACACCACAAAATGAAGACGTTAGTGAATTAGTGGACAGTGAAATTATATCTGTAAGTACCCTATACAATGATAAGATAAGGAGCACTTTGGAAGATGTGATTCGGGAATACCGATGCGTAAATTTTAATAACAGACCCCGTTTGCCCCGTTTGCCCATTCATAAACGAAATTTAGCGCTGGTGAGTGCCTTGGATTCGTTATTACCGGATTATTTCGGTAATAGCGAAGATCTCAGTGATACACATTCCATTCTATACTGTGCGGCTATTGCAGTTTGTCGAGTAGCTGGTATTAAATTTGCAGAAAATATAACTACTACTCGACCAGAAAATACTGTGCCAGCTTGGCAGTGTAGAATTGAACGTCGTATTGCTGGGGCCAGGACACTCATTGGTAAGCTAATTAGTTTCCGATCAGGTAACACGCGACCGAAAGTGATGCGCTTTGTGAAACAGGCATTCTTGGGGACTACTATTAGTCCTCAACAGTATATGTCATGTGTCACAGAGCGCATAGACTTTCTGAAGCAAAAAGTTTATGCATGGGCAAACAGAATAAGGCGGTATAGAAAGCGAATAGATCGGTATAATCAGAATCGCATGTTCCAAAGAAACGAGAAGTGGGTGTACCGGAAATGGGAGAACCTGAGTCCGTGTATGAGTGATGGGCAAGTCCCAGATGAAAATGCCACGAATTCGTTTTGGCGCAGCATCTGGTCAGTGCCTGTCGCTCATACAGAAGGTGATTGGTATCGGGATGTTGAGCGCTCATGTGAGTCTTTATTACCTATGGAAGTAATTAACATCGATAAAGAGGATGTAAGTTGTGCAGTCCGTTCATTACCGAATTGGAAAGCACCTGGTCCAGACGGACTGCACAACTTTTGGCTCAAGTGGTTCAGAAGCTCACATGCGTGTTTAGCATCTCAATTCCAAACAGCATTGGACTCGGGTTCATTACCACAATTTTTAACCACTGGCATAACCCACTTACTCTACAAATCTGGTAGTGCCATGGATCCCAAAAACTTTAGGCCCATAACTTGCTTACCAACCTTATATAAACTTCTGACATCTATTCTGAGACTCAAAATTACTACACACATTAATCAGAATTCGATACTTTCTGTTTCTCAGAATGGATGTAGAAGTGGAACCCGTGGCACTAAAGAGCTCCTTATCATAGACATGACCATTAGCCAGCAGGTGCGTCGTAATCGCAAGAGCCTGGCGACATGCTGGATAGATTACAAGAAGGCTTACGACTCGGTTCCACATACATGGCTTTTGAAGGTGCTTGAGTTGTATAAAATTGATACAACTCTGTGCACTTTCTTAAAGTCGTGTATGGGGCAATGGAGAACAGTACTTCGCTATCCTGGATGTTGTCAGACTGCGGTAAACGATGTACCAATAAAGATCGAGCGGGGCATATTTCAAGGTGACAGTCTGAGTCCCTTGTGGTTTTGCCTGGCTTTGAACCCTCTAAGTACTTTATTAGAGAGTTCAGGGTTAGGCTATAGGTTGCAGAAAGACGCTGCACTTATATCTCACCTCTTTTATATGGATGATTTGAAACTATTTGCCCCTACTAAATTACAATTGACAGCGTTACTAAGGGTTACGGAAAACTTTAGTAATTCTATCAAAATGGAATTTTGTGTAGACAAATGTGCTGTCATGCATGTAAAGAAAGGTGTGATTGTGGAATCTGAAGGAATAGAGCTTTCAGATTCCACAAAACTCAGATTTCTGTCTGCAACCGAAACTTACAAATATCTAGGTTTTTCTCAGTCCTTAGGAATACCAGAATCTGACATGAAACAGTCGTTGCGGGAACGCTTCTTTGGCCGCCTGAAAAAAGTACTTAAAAGTCTTTTATCAGGCGGTAACAAGGTGCGAGCCTACAATGGTTGGGTCATGCCGGTTCTGATGTATTCCTTTGGTATACTTAGATGGACTCAGACTGAATTAGATGCCCTAGACAGGAGAGTCCGTACATTGCTGACTACATTTCGAATGCACCACCCACGTTCATCAGTTATGAGATTGTATATCCCGCGAAAGTTTGGGGGTCGTGGACTATTAAATATCAAGACCCTACACAATCGCGAGATATACAATCTTAGAGAATATTTTCTCCATACTGATGTGGAAATGCATCGCAATGTAGTTGCAGTGGATACCGGACTCACTCCACTCGCTTTGGCTAAAGAGAATTGGCGCAAACCTGTAGTACTTAGTACTAATGATCGCAGGGAGGTATGGAAGGGCAAAGAACTTCATGGTCGATTTTATCGGGCCCTTAATGGGCCTGATATAGATTTTAAAGCATCTACGTCCTGGCTACGGTATGGTGATCTCTTCGGAGAAACCGAAGGTTTTGTTTGTGCGATTATGGACGAAGTTATCATGACGAATAACTATCGGAAATATATCCTGAAAGATGGTACGGTTGACATATGTCGGGCATGTCACCGTCCCGGGGAATCTATTAGGCATATTATTTCTGGTTGTTCTCGTCTTGCTAACGGTGAATATTTGCACAGGCACAACCAAGTAGCGAGGATTGTACATCAACAACTTGCCCTTAAATATCATCTTGTGAACTCAGAGGTGCCATACTACAGGTATGTGCCCGACCCAGTTCTCGAGAATGGTCGTGCTACGTTATATTGGGATCGATCTATTATTACAGACAGGACTATTGTTGCCAATAAGCCTGATATTGTGGTGATAGATCGATTGGAGCGCCGCGCAATGATTGTCGATATTGCCGTTCCACATGACGAGAATCTCGTGAAAGTCGAAAAAGAAAAACAAATAAAATATTTGGATTTATCTCACGAGATTGTCGATATGTGGAATGTGGATTCGGCGATCATTGTTCCGATAATCGTATCTGCTCACGGATTAATTGCCAGGAGCCTCGACCAACACCTTAAGAGGCTCACGTTAGATGGCTGGATCAAGGGTCTGATGCAGAAGGCAGTCCTCCTTGACACGGCTCGTATTGTGAGGAGGTTCCTGTCTTTGGAGCCCTAACCACCGGTTTCTTGGTCCCTGTACCCGAAGTCGGTGGTCTACTATTTTTTATATTTTTAAATGTATTTGTTTTTATATTTATATTTAAAAATGTAAATAATATGTATATATAAATGAAATAAAGGAGATAATAATAATAACTTTATTTTGAATAAACACAGTATACAACATAAAAAGTAATTTTAACAGTACATTAAACAAAAGTGGATAATATATAAAAAGAAACCAAACATTTTTTTTTTTTTTTTCGGCTGTTATCATTTAAGATGTCAAATATTGTCACTTGTCACTTGTCAAATGACGTGGCAATAAAGAATTGATGATGTGTCGCTCTTCACACGCGTTTCTTTTGTAGGTAGGTAATGTACGAAAAGAAAATTAACTGAGTTTAATGAATTTACACAATTTTTACCTATACCACAATTTAAGCCTCTAAGTCAAAAGCCTGAGCGATTTACTGTGATAAACGTAGGTTGTACGCCGTGTTCAACAAAATGGGTGGACTCTCAGCATTCACTGCGATGGGCATGACCCATCCCAGCACTGATTTTCAGTGCCCACCGTAACAGTCGACCTAACGCCGGTAGCCGCGGCCATCATCAAAGCAGTCAACTGTCCCCCGTGGGGTTTCAGTAACATGAGTTGAAGTTTTTTTTGGTAAGTAACTAATAAATTACATATAGCATTGAGCAATAGTTAGAAGTTTAGAAAAGCCATACAATAACGCAAGTTACACACAAACAGTCAAATAGTTTTTGCATATTTACATTAAACTAAATTTACGTTTATTTTACGTTGATTTTCTGTGCGAGGGTAGTACCGCCCCGGTCGAGCCGGCCCGTTCGTGCTGAAATCAGGGTGGCTCTACTACCTTTAGCTAAATCTACATAAACTTTATGAGATATGGTCAAGAAAACGTTTAAAATACAACAAACACGACTACGTAACTTTTCAAGTGGAAAAAGTTTTGTGTAGTAACATGAAAAGGCTTTCCAATATTAATGTTATCATTGGGGGACATCAATCATATTTGACTAACTCACTATAACGATTCATGTTAATCACACATGTATGATAATGATAAGGATTTTAACTTTGAGGCTTAAAGGCTTCAAAGTTAAACTGTTTCGTAAGTAATTGAAATATAGTTAACTAACTTTTGCTCGTGCCTTCGTCTGCATGTTATCGCGACAAAAAATAACACACGTCATTCTCCAAAGGCCAATGTTTTTCTCTCATCCAAATTGGTTAAACAGTTTAAACGTGACAGACATACCGACGGAGTTACTATCGAATTTATAATATTAACTATTTGTGCCCGCGGCGCCGCCCGCGTTTATGTCGGTTACCGCTGCAAAATTTTAGCCTATGTGTTATTCTGATGTATAAGGTATATTACTGTAAAGTTTTATCCAAATCCGTTCAGTAGGTTTTGTAAGAAAGAGTAACAAACATCCATCCATTCATACTTACAAACTTTCCCGTTCATAATATAAGTAGGATATGAATTTAGAGAGCATATTATATGGGGATAGTACGAGTACTGATTCAATACGTAAAACTTGAAATCTAAATCTCTCTGAAAAAAGAAGGGGAAATGGGCAGATCATATAGTACGTAATCCAAAAGGCTATCAAACAGTTTTATGTGAAAGATGTTTTATTGTTAAAAAACATTTTAACCCTTCATGCCAAGTCTCTAGGGATGGTCACGTACTTATACAGAGTTAGTCGATAGCATGCATTATTCCAACATAATATTGTTTAAACACTAGAGTGTAATCGTCACGAACTTTTTATATGTTCGGCTAAGAATTAGTACAACAATAACATGTGAAGTCAGTATTATTTATGATATTTCTGATAGATATCTCTTTATTGTACAACTAGTTGTTGCCCGCGGCTCCGCCCGCGTATTTGTCGGTTATCGCGGCAAATAAGTAGACTATGTGTTATTCTGATATATAAGCTATGTTTCTGTAAAGTTTCATCCAAATCCGTTCAGGAGTTTTTGCATGAAAGAGTTACAAACATCCTGCCATCCATCCATCCATCCATCCATACAAACTTTCGCGTTTATAATATTATTATAGATAACACAAATGATGGATGGAGTAGGAGATAAAATATAAAAATAGGGAGTTGCGAACTGCAGTACGGATTATTGATAGTAATCTAATTGCTATTTGTTCATATATACCTACTGCGTGGGAGAGCCACACTTTGGCATGAATGGGTCGGTTCGACCGGAGTGATGGTCATAAGCTTATGAAGCCTTTTTTTGTATCGGTAAAGGAGTACCTATGTGAAGCTAAATTAAATAAAAAATCTCTGTCAATAAAATCGAATTTCGATTAGTTTCAATTTTTTAAAATGTTTATGGTAATTATTAATCTGAATAATAAAACGATTAGTCTAACAATCTGAATAATAAAATTCTGAAAACAGTTGAATACTCCACACAGTTCATAAATATAAAAGCTTATTCAACAAAACATTTACATTAATGTAAACATGTTAGATGAATGTTGTAAGTAATTTTAATTACACAAAGTGGCAACATTATAGTTAGATTAATTAAAATAATGCGGCATAAATATGTTAAGCCAGGGTATTAAATAATTTGTTTATATAAACTTTGAAATATTATGCGGTAGTGGCTTATCTATACAAATAAATAAAATTGGAGTGTCTGTTTGTAATATTAAAATAACCGCTTTTTACTAAATGCATATGTATGTATACACGGTACATATACCAAAAATGTAGTTAAAAAAATTTTTGTCTGTCTGTCTGTTTGTTCCGGGTAATCTCTGGAACGGCTGGACGGATTTTAACGGGACTTTCACTGAAAGGTAGCTGATGATCCAGGAAGTAACTTAGGCTACTTTTTTAAACTAACTTTGTCCCGCGGCGTTACTCGCGGTACAACAATAACCGCGGGTAACACCGCGGGGTAATAAATAAATACTTGTCGCATAACAAGGTAGTTTAAGCATGTTAAAAGTTAAAAATATTAAAAAAGGTTCCTAAAAGTTTTTAATTTTATATTAAACTAGGTAAACCCCGCGGTGTTACCCGCGTTTATGGTTACGACGACTTTTACCGCGAGTAACGCCGCGGGACAAAGTTAGTCAAAAAAGTAGCCTAAGTTACTCCCTGGATCATCAGCTACCTGCCAGTGAAAGTCCCGTCAAAATCCGTCCAGCCGTTCCAGAGATTACCCGGAACAAACAGACAGACAGACAGACAAAAATTTTTTTAGCTACATTTTTGGTATATGTGCCGTGTATATATACATATGCATTTAGTAAAAAGTGGTTATTTTAATATTACAAACAGACACTCCAATTTTATTTATTTGTATAGATAAGTGAATAAATATTCACATTCGCTTCCACACAGCGTTAAACAGAGTTGTAATATGACAACCTTATATTTTGACGACTACAATATTGTCGATTCTAGAAATCAGATGAAGATGTTGTTGCCGGAAACAAGCTTTAAACACCTATCAAACTAGAGTATACCTAAATAACATGTATACAAACATGTCTATACGCGTATTTATCACTAATCACTAATATTATCGTTCTCAAATTTAAATTTTATCATTTAGTTAAGTACCCATCAATGAGCACAGACCCTAATATTTTATCGTGAAAGGTAGCACGCGATTTCAGTTTAGTTCATCATTTAATATTCACATTGTTGTAAAAAAGTCTGAAAAAATTAGGGCAACGACTGACTGCTCCAAACCTTGTCCCTAAAACCATACAACTCCTTCATTTGTATGAGGATATGAATAGCTCTTGTTGTGTGTGTAAATTTATTTTCTTCCTAAACACAAAAACACTGGGGAAGAAAGTACTGTCAGTTGATGGGTAATTAGTATGTGAGATAGATATATCTATACAAATAAATAAAATTGGAGTGTCTGTTTGTAATATTAAAATAACCGCTTTTTACTGAATGCATATGTATGTATACACGGTACATATACCAAAAATGTGGTTAAAATTTTTTTTGTCTGTCTGTCTGTCTGTCTGTTTGTTCCGGGTAATCTCTGGAACGGCTGGACGGATTTTGACGGGACTTTCACTGGCAGGTAGCTGATGATCCGGGGAGTAACTTAGGCTACTTTTTTTAGGCTAACTTTGTCCCGCGGCGTTTCTCGCGGCACAACAATAACCGCGGGTAATACCGCGGGGTTCAGCTAGTTAATCTATATATATAAAGGAGGAAGGTGACTGACTGACTGACATACTCAGAGTTCAACGCACAGCCCAAACCGCTGAACCTAGAATTCTGAAATTTTGCATGTAGGTTCTTTATATAACATAGCTGAGCACTAAGAAAGGAATTTTTGAAATTCCACTCCTAATATAAATCAGGGGATGAAAGTCTGCGTGCAAAAACTGGCTATTTGTATAATTTTTTTTTTGGAGTGAATGTTCCTAATGGATCGTTGCGGAGGTAACTTTAAATCCGCAACGTTAAATCAAAAAAGCGTAAAATTAAAAAAATAAAATAAAGCGCCATCTGTATACCCTTGCCGTAAAAAAACGTCCGTAACGTTAAATAAAAAAAGCGTAAGATTAAAAAAAAAACTTGTCCTTGCGTACAAGAAAAATTATAAAACCTTGTCATAACAATAACGAACACATAAAAAAAATTAGTATTTAATTTGGTGCAACCGATCGGAAGTTATGCGCGTATATACATGCAAAGAAAGTCAACTTCTTTAATTTTGAATTTGGTGTCTTTATAAACGTCAAACTTGATAGTCTATAGTTTGTCCAGAGATTAAGAGTAATGGAAATGGTGTGTTATGAAAATGACCGAAAAGTAAACTTTTATTAAGATACATTTTGTGATAACACAATTAGAAATAGTGAAGAAGTAAACTTTGAATGTCATTTCTTTGTTCTCAGGTGAGGTTTTTACAATAGTGTACTAAAGTAAGTGTTTTCTTTAATGAAATAATTAAGAAAATAAATCTTTGTTTTCAGAAGCAACACATTAGTCTATTTCTATCCAAAACGATAAGAGTTGGTCTTACTAATTTAAACTTTTGATAAAAACTATATAGCCATAATTATCCGAGTGATTATGACGAATCTATTGACACCATATTCATGAATACGGGTCAATAGTTTAGGCACTACGGTGAAACATACAAAGCAACATAGATTGCCAAATCCATTACCCACCCTTTTCACTTCGCCGTAAAGTAAAGTAATGGAAATCATTTGATTTAGTAATAATACTTTTACTTCGCCTGCGTTGAATGTTTGTTAAGCCCCGACAACTTCAAAAATAACTAGCTCGAATTGTCCACATTTTATTACCAAGATATACACTCCAATAAATCCTTTGAACAACGAGTACAAGTAAAACATAAATAAAATAAACGGAATTAAACAGAACAAGCGGCGAATTGAGATATTCAAAACAAAACAGCAATTCTAGTACAGAAATAATGGAGACGAAAATCATAAATAGGTTCATATAAATTAAGTAGGTTTTTATGTATCTAGTGAATTATAAAAACAAGCATGCCTACGTCTAAGATTTAGTTTATCTGTGAACAATTCGACGACTTCTAAAGCATTAGTTCATACGACTGACACGCTGAAGTCAGCTAGTTTCGAGTGTTCGATTTTAAATCGAAACGAACTGATGATTGAAACTATAACTTATTAGTATTTTTTTTTTAATAATCCTATAATATTCTTGTGACAATAAGACAATGGCAGACTAGATACTTCGGCTGGTAGTAAAATAAACGACTCGTTGAGACAAAAGATTAAAATTGGAGTTATTAAAATCAATAACAAAAAACCGGCCAAGTGCATGTCAGGCCATAAATAGTATAGGATTCCATGGGCACCCATTTGTTATGATTGATTATTTTTGACAAGTTAGGCCTCTGACTCCTGAACTAACAAATTTATTAGAGCCGGTATAGTTTTCCTTCTATATGCATCACATGGAGTCCAATCATGATTTTTTTCAGATTATTTGAACCAGTCGCAACAAAAAATAGCAGACATCCAACACACAACGCCATCTAGTCTCAAGCTAAGCAGAGCTTGTGTTATGGGTACTAGACAACCGATATCAATACATATATACATTTTTTGTAAATATATACATATTTGCAGATCATACAAATGATAGACCTCATGCACAGTAGACGCTTACGGTACCAATGCGCTAACGAGGCAGTTAAAATGCGCTCTAAAGTTGAAAATGACACCTAAAACAAAATATCGTCGAGGCATCTTCTCAATGTTTTTAAAAGATCTATCTAATGTTACCCCATAGGGTAGATAGGGTAGATGGGAGAAATAACAATCATCCGAATTGTACAAATAGTAATAGGAAATACCTCCCTCCGTCCGACATAACCACCAGTTGGTGGTATCCGAGGGGATCTCCCCTCAAAAAAAAGGGGAAATACCCCAAAAAATAATAGTTTTCGTGATTTTAGTTTAGCACTTAGTCAACGTGGTAAATAAATATATGTATATCATCCATCACTTATCCATGCAAAGTTTCATCTTTCTAGCACTATCCGTACACACTACAGAACGAAACTATATAAGGGCGACATGAACTACTTACGGAATCCTAAAAACTATCTATAAAAAAATGGATTAAATTGTGAAAATAAGATAATTTACAAATAAGTATACTTTCGAGGTGAAATTACAAAAATGCTTATAAGATTTACTAAAAAAAATAGAGTCAGTCTGCCGATAGAAATGAAAGCTTTAACTATTACCAAACAGTTGCTATTTTTGGATATTCAAATTATTTGGTCTAAAATAAAAAAATGTGGATCTGTGTTATTCGTACTGGCTGCGCGCACAACAGTAGGGATATTATTTATAGAGAAAGAAAGAAATAAATATTTATTTTGGCGACAGCAAGAATTTATAATAATATATAATAATAATACATGTAAAAAAAAACTATTATGCAGTGCCAAAAATGGACCCGATTCAGCATTGCGTCAACAGTCAGTCAGCAATGCGTCAGGCGAAAGCAAGACGCTGGTTTTCAACTGGGCCCAAGTGACATTGTACCTTCTTTTATTGGAACCACTTGTAGACAATAATTGACGCTACACTTAAATCTAATTTCAGGCCATAATCAATCAAATAAAGTATAAATACAGCCAAGCCAGCCACACATACAGGTACATACTTGTGTGATGATTTCTCACTGTTCGGGATCAGGGGGCTGTTTAAGTCGTTTAATCAAACAGGTGATTCATGAAGATAGTGTAATTACAATATTTAACCAACAATAATTATACAAAATGTCAACGCTTCAACTATTACTTCAAAAACTGTCTCGGTCGAGAGCTCTCGTCCGAATGGCCATACATTTTTCCTTTTTAAAATAATTTCAAATACATTTCGTTTTTGGCAGGCACGAATTGTGTCATAGACTAACAAAGTACTGGCATTTTGAACCGACCTTAGAGTATACATAAGCAAGGTTATGTATACTCCAAGGAACCGACTAACTACTGACAATGATTAAAACATTTAAATCAAATACAATCATCGACTAGAATATTTTAGATTGAATAAAATAACATTAGTTATCATCCATTCATTACACTTGTATACACACACATATGTAATACTTATACATGGTCATATACACACATATATGTCTATAGCAGCTGGCTCAAGCATATCATATAACGTGATCACCATGTCGGTGACGAGCTAGCCCATAGCAATTTACACTTCAAAAACTTACTCCAGACTAGAACTCCGTCGCAAGTTTACACTGTATACAGTGATATTGTAGCTCGCTCCACCCAAGAAGCTTTTGTGAAGGGGCGCTTTGCTTGCCTAGTAGAATAGATGTATATACGTACCATATATGCTGAATACAAATTGGATCCTAAGATATCAACAGTCCCGTAAATTTACATGTTATTTATGCCAAACGAAGCGTTGAACTCTAACTGAAGAGTGCCTGGTACTTGAAGCCCGACTAAGGATAACAGTATTAATAAGGAACATCTGTTACGGAATCGATGTATGAATATAACGCTATACTAATACCCAAAAATCATAAAAATAATAGTCTAAGAGCCGGTGAAGATCGACTTACACCCGTCTGATAACCAGATCAAACTTTTTCTTTTGAAATTGTGTTAGTTAACGAACACATCTATGATGGCTTGCCTATCGCAAAACTATCATGACTATTTTTATAATAATTTTTAACACATTTTTTTCATCTCTTTCACTCTATTGATAACTAACGAAATTTAGTCCCAAATGTTAATTTTCTTTATAGAGAATATGCCTAAGTAGGCTTGCATACTTATTTCTATATAGCTTCCTGGCAACGGATATAAACAGGGAAATCAACATAGGTAAATACACCGAGCTAATAAGTAATCAAAATTGGTAGCAGAATAAAGGTTGTCAAGACTATTTTTTGTTATAATTTTTATTGATAATTTTTTTCAGGCAATCCTCTACCACTTATACACACATTACACAAGATCACTTGTTAAAGCGATAGGGAAACTATCTTGTGGGTGTTCATTAATTAATGATATTTTAAAAAAATGTTCTCGTCTGGTTGTCAGATCTCAGAGTCGCTCTTCACTGGCTCTTAGACTATTATTTTTATGATTTTTGGGTATTAGGATAGCGCTTGCCTGCGACTCTGCTCGGCACCATTATCGGGGTGACTCTTTAAACTGATCTTATCTTTACCTTTCTTTATTTTTTATAGATCTTTATTTATATCTAGAAACAAACGACAAACAGACAGACAGCGGTGTCTTAGTAATAGGGTCCCGTTTTTCATGCATTCCTTTGGATATGGAACCCTAAAACTAGACTACCTCAACTAGAGACAAGTTATTGAAAATGGCCCTTATAATTGACAGGTTTACCGTAAAGGTCTCTAAATAGTACATTATTATTATTTCAAAATATCGATATGAACATACTCCAAAATGAATCACTTGAAAGGCTCGAATCAAACTACATAGTTAAGAAAAAACGCTTACAGCTTTCAGTAAAACAGATGCTTTACTTAGCAGTACGTGATTTCGAGCAACATCGAGTAGGTGGTCGAGATATCGAGTCGTTTTAATTTATTTTGAACAAGCAAGGACAGATAGAATTCCATTTCAGACCGACTAAATTAAGAGCCGTATTCAAATATATACGTGGATTTCGAGTGTCTAGTGTTGGATAATCTATA
The DNA here is from genome assembly GCA_905220595.1 of Spilosoma lubricipeda. NCBI lineage: Eukaryota > Metazoa > Arthropoda > Insecta > Lepidoptera > Erebidae > Spilosoma > Spilosoma lubricipeda. Next base: position 9,859,824 of record HG992298.1, on the reverse strand, counting down.
CAGTTTTTTTATCTTAATAAATTTTGGAAAACGCAAGAGTTGTAGAAACATCTATAGATGTTTACACAAATAAATAAAATTGAAGTTTCTATTTGTAATTTAAAATACATACAGTGGAATATAGAACATCCTCCTTTTTTTAAGTCAGTTAAAAAATAACAGCTTTCCATCAAATGCATATGAAAGTATATACAGATTTACAAAAATTTTTTTTTTTGTTTGTCTCTGTCTGTTTGTGCCAGCTAATCTCTGAAACGGCTGAACCGATTTTAACGGGAGTTTCATTGACCGTCAGCTGATAATATAAGGAGTAATTAAGACTACTAATAGAATTATTGCAGAAAAATCAACAGATATATCTTTCGCAGGTTTAAATACGCCGTGTTTAAAGTAACACAACTGACGTGTAGTATGGTTTTCAACCATACTACACGTCAGTTGCTGGCACACAGCCATTGGATGGAAGCTATGAAAATAGTTATTTGTTATACAAGAGTGCAAAGCTGCTTTTTAACCGCGTGCTCAATTTTGATGACCAAGCAAGCGAAATATTTGAATCCTGAGCGAGGGAATAAAAAGAGCACGAGGTGTAAATTTTTTGCACTTGAGTGCAACACGTAACTTAAGAAAAGTTACTAGTTGCACTCGAGTGCAAAAAATTCACACCCACCTGAGCGAGGAAATGACTAAATGACGTGAAAAGAAAATGGCGCGGGCAAAGCAAATCAAATAAGTACACCAAAATTCGGCACCATAGAAGTAAAACTAAATAGGTTTAATGGTGTTTTGAATTCACATCCTTAGGGCACACGATGTTCTAAATTCAATTTAACTTTATCCTCTAGCGGATAGAAACGGCTTTTGCAACTCAGATATCGAAACAAAAATATATATCGATAACAAAAATACTCTTTCCGAGATGGTGGGATTAAAAAAGAATTTATTTAAGGAAGTGGTGAGCGTTATACATTTCAAAGGGCTTGTTACCCTTTGAAGGATCACGTAGATAATATGCCTTTTGTATTGCAAAATATTGAGGATGTTCAAAAGACGATTTAAGCAATATGTTAATGATTAAAGAGGTTATAAGGAAGGTTTTGACCATTTCCCATTTCATTATTAACTAACTAAATCCCGCGGTGCAACTACCGCCGGCAACGCCGCGAGACTAAGTTAGTCTATGAAAGGAGACTAAGTTATTCCATATATAGTCAGCTATCTGACATAAAGTACGATCAAAATCGATTTAGCCGTTCCAGAGATTAGCCGGAACAAACAGACAGACACACAAATAATTTAATAATTTTTTTTGGAACGAAATTCCATAATGGGCGTTGCAGAGAGGTAGCTTAGCCGGGAAAAAGGTCCGTAACTTTAAATAAAAAAGCATACGATTTAAAAAAAAAGATATAGTGCCATCTGTATACCCTAACCGGCAAAACGTCCGTAACGTTAAATAAAAAAGGCGTAATTGCATATATTATTAATATATTTTATGATAAGGTACTTCGTTCTTATCTGGTGTCCTACGACACCACACAACTTTTTCTTTGTATTCTCTATTGCAAATGTTTTCAGAATGTTGACATAATGTTATGGTTAATAGAAGCCATTACATATGTATATGTACCGTGGGTAATATCGCGGGATAAAGCTAGTCTAAAAGAAGTAGCTTAAGTTTCTCCTTAGATCATCAGCTATCTGCCAGTGAAAGTCCCGTCAAAATCAGTTTAGCTTTTCCAGAGATTACCCGGAACAAACAGACAGACAGACAGTTTAAAAAAGATGTTATTTTGGTACATGTACCATGTATACATACATATGCGTTTAGTAAAAAGCGGTTATTTTAATATTACCAACAGACACTCCAATTTTATTTATTTGTATAGATATACATACATCTCATACATATGCATGATTACGTATACTGTGGTCGTTAGTGACTTTTTTTTGACCAATAACATACAACGCCATCTAGTCCCAAGCTAAGCAGAGCTTGTGTTATAGGTACTAGACAACTGATATAAATACATTATTTTTTTCATTGAAACATTTTGTCTGACCCGGGAACCGAACCTGACACCTCAAGCACAGCAGTCACATACGCTACCACTGCGTCATCGAGACAGTCGGAATGTCCTTTTGTAAAGTTCATTATTTACAGTGCTACTAATTAACATTTACACTGGCATAGTATAAAAGTAATTAAAATCGTTAACAATTTCTCTCTTTGTTAAGCTTTACGTAATTCGTAACATTTTATTCCCATTTCAATCAACGTCATTTAATTAAAAACTGTGTCGGTTGTGGTCAAATAAAGTTTATTAGTGCTATTGGGAGTACAATTTATTTTATTTCATACATTTGGTGACCGAAAAATTTTGTTTATATATTTGGACATATTTTGGACATCTAAACACACAACGCCATCTAGTCCCAAGATAAGCAGAGCTTGTGTTATGGGGTACTAGACAACTGATACAAATACATATCGACGTAGGAATGCATATTTGCTGTAAGTAGGCATATTGCAATTGTTCACCAGAGCCAAAAAACTTTATTGATTTCGGAAAAAAATTCATAGTTTCTGACCTATCCATGATATTGCTACCATTTTTGGAACATAGGTTTATTTAACTGCCAGTCACCATTTGCAATGTAAACTTTTTATCCAAAGTTACTATAAGTATGTGTTTGGCTAGTTACAGCAATCAGTTTTTTAAATCACATACCTTTAAAACGCTGTAACTAAGGAAGAAAAATGTACGCGTAGATGGAAATATTATCAATTTACAGGCGGTAAATGTGCTGTATGCAGTAAATTTATTTATATGGGTACTGCAATTCAAGGTGTAAGATTAAATTTATAATTATGATTAGATCTAGAAATGCAGTGGGTTAGTTGGTAATGTAATGTTTGGTTGAAATAAAATTTCGTGAATGGTTAATTAAATAATTATTTTATTTTATTTTATTTTACAATTGTAGGAAAACTTACTTATGGTCTTTTAAATTGTTGAAACAAAATTTTAAACTCTAATTATACTTACTGCCAGAACTTCTTTTCAACAATACAATGAATTAAGAAAGTATTTTCCTCTTATATATAAGAGATAAAACATAAAAAAATACAAAAAAAAATAAGGCTTTAAAACTAATTAATAACGCTAGATGTAAATAAAAACATTGTATCCAATCAAAAAATATTTATTTAAAAGTAAAAAACAGAAACTTAGTAGCAATTTGCCTTATTTTAGAACGAAAATACAATTATAATTGAAACTTAACATGAAGACATTGTGTTCAATCAAAAACATGTAATAAGGGAAAGGTAGTAGAGCCACGCTGATTTCAGCACGAACGGGCTGGCTCGACTGGGGCGGGACTACCCTCGCACAGAAGACCAACCTAAAATGACAGCATTCGTGCTGTCGTGTTTCGTTGGTGAGTGCGAGACTGGAGGCCCATAGATGCAGGAGTGACGGTTAACGTGATAAGTGTGTGAGCGAAAGAGTGCACGCGAAGTCATAGTAAGGTTGGATCGAACCGTCGGCTAGGGAGACCCGTAGAAACGGTGGTGCCGCTGGCCGCCCGCGGCATAGAGAGGGATCCAACCACGGCTAACCACGCTGGGAGGCTGCCCCGTCAGGTCGCGCATAATCCACGGAGTGGCTCGTCGTGCCGGTTGGTGACCGGACGGTGGGACCAGGCGACCATTTCCGGGAGGACTCAAGAACTACGCACCAGAGTTGTCTCCCGTACTGACACCCTTGTACCGCCTGTCCTATTCCTCAGGACTTGTTCCGGGGGCTTGAAGAGAGGCAAACGTTCAACCTATCCCCAAAAAAGGTGACCGTTCAGACCCGGCTGATTACCGACCTATAGCCGTAACTTCCATTGTCTGCAAGGTGCTCGAACGGATCATCAACAAGCAATTGGTCCTCTATCTGTAAGATCACTCCTTGCTAAATGATCGGTAATATGGCTTTAGGCCGAACCGATCCACGGGTGATCTTCTAGTGTATGTCACTCACCTTTGGGGTGAAGCTATTGATGGTCATGGGGAGTCCTTGGCCATTAGCCTCGACATGGCCAAAGCTTTTGATAGGGTTTGGCACCGCTCGCTTCTCTCCAAACTTCCCGCAGTCGGCCTGCCTCCCAAACTCTGCACATGGGTCTCCGCATTCCAGCACCAGCGCCGCAGTAAGGTCCTTTGCGACGGTGCGGCCTCTGATTATCGGCAGGTAAACTCTGGTGTACCTCAAGGCTCTGTCCTGTCGCCCACGCTGTTTCTTCTGCATATCAATGACATGTTGGCCCTAGGCAATATACATTGCTATGCAGACGACAGTACAGTTCATGGGCGATATTTTGGTCACCCTACAGCCAAGTCAAGGATAAGCGACAGGATTTTGTCGCTGAGCTCAACCTGGTCCTAAGCCGCATCTCTCAATGGGGCACTGAGAATCTGGTCGAGTTTAACGCCAAGAAAACACAGGTGTGCGCGTTATCTACCAAAAAGTCTCCCTTCCTTCCCTTCTCCACTTTTCGGAACACTCAACTGCCCCTACAAGATAAGCTCGGTATCCTGGGTATGGATGTCTGCCATGACCTCAACATGCGTGAGAACATCGAAAGCGTCATTAAAGCGGCCTCGCGAAAGTTAGGTGTACTTAACAAGATGAGACGCTTCTTCTCGCCCGGGCATCTGTGTCATCTCTACAAGACCCAGGTTCGCTCGTGCGGGGAGTACTGTTTTCATCTATGCGATGGTGCCGCACAGTATCTGTTTGACGCTTTCGATCGGTTGCAGCGGCGAGCAGTCCGCATCATCGGTAGTCCCGAAGCCACCGAGTTTCTTGAACCTCTGCAGCTGTGAAGAGATATCGCCTCTACGGCAGTCCTCTATCGCCTGTATCATGGAGAGTGTTCTGAAGAGCTCTTCCAACTGGTCCCCCCTTCTCCATTCCTCTACAGGACAACACGTGCTGGCCTTCGCAGTCACCCTTTTAGAGTAGAAGAAATATAAATGATTTATCAAAATGCATTATCTCAAATTTCTAAAAAACCGTGTGTCTAAAAATACGTGATGATTTGCTGTAAATAACGAAAACTAAAACGATAGGTTCCCTAAACTTGCTGTAAGTAAACGAATGTAAAAATCACACACCGCAAATATGCTGTAAGTAGCGAAAAGTTTTTAAATGGGAAGAAGTAAGTATTTGTAAAGCAAAAAATGCAGTCTTTCTTTTGCTGTAAGTATAAAATGTCTAAAATGACTGGATTTTAGCCTACATACAGCATTTAATCTTGCTAAAAAAAATATAAGTACGGGCGTTTTCAACGGCATATGTAATTTTTTTTTCATCGTAGAGCCACAGGACCCGGGTCAGTCGATGCGGCTTTTTTTTCTGATTCTAATGATGGTAAAAAGTCACTTTAGGTATTTTGTCTACTTACAGCAAATATGCTTTCCTACGTCGATATATACTTTTTTTTTGTAAATACATACATATTATAGATAGAACACACCCAAACTCCGAAACAAATATTTGTAGATCATACAAACATTTGGTCCGACCCGGGAATCGAACCCGAGACCTCATGATCAGCAGTCGCTCACGCCAACCGCTAGACCAACGAGGCAGTCATATATAGGCCTGCTACAGTGACTCTACTCTGCCTGATGGAAAGCATAAGAAGAATCTGAGAATAGTGGTCACCATATTTCTTGCGAATGCAGACAATGCAACACCACAAGTCTTGGATTCTGCTAATGCTTTCTATCAGACAGAGTCACAGGCAGGCCCATTTATAATGAAAAATGTCATGACTGATCGCTTTGCCTGTTTTTGAAGTTGAGTTGCCTGTTCAGTCTTTGAAACTAAAAACTTTTGAACTAATATGGCCTGGTGAATTTACATAGATCAGCTGCAAAGGTTGACAACAATTGCAGGCGTTCAAGGGCGGTGGTAATCAATTTCCGTGATATATTTAATCGTTTGCCATGTACATCATAAAATTAGTAGTAGTTTAAAAACTAGTAAACACGCTTACAAAAGTCGATTACAAACAAACATATAGGTGAAACTAATAAAAGCGTGTTGAAAAGATAAATTATGAGAAAATTCAGGGTCTTACTAAGAAGAAAACATACGTGGGTTCAGTGTGACGTTGTACTCCTCATATACATTGTGAGACCGCTTACAGTAACAAATTATTCTTTTCCCGTGCGGAACTCTCTTATCTACTCTTTTTAAGGTGAATTCAGACTGTTTTCAATCAATCTAGTTAAAACTAGAGATAGGTTATTGAAAACCGCCGTAAAACCACCGGGTGTACCCTAAAAGAGAAATCCCTGGTTTCCCGATCTACCCTATACCATCTACGTCTCGTGGATGACCAAGTGGAAACGCCCATGTCATATAAGTTGCAGTCTATTACCCCCACATCCACAGTTATAAAACCTTTTACGCGATACTTTCCTGTTAAGAACACATTTAATGTTCACCATTATAGTCGAAGTACTAAACGTAATATCGTATCATTTCCCTCGTGTCCTTCATCCTATTTCTTCAATGGTTTGGAAATAAACACATAAAAATTGTAGCAAAACACTCGTTTTATCGCCGCTTCCGTTATTTATTATATTATTTAAATGAATTTAAACACAATTTTATATATCCACATTCATGATTTTATTTGATAACAATGTTGAGAAAATGTGGGTGCTACTCATTTGCCTACACTTTTGGAAGTGTGTTGGAGTATGGTAAAATCTACAGTATTCTTATATGAAAATGGTTTCAGCACTACCACTGCTCTTCTCAAAGTGACTGGCGATATTAGGGAGGCCCTGGAAGATACTAAGGTGACAGTTTTGGTTCTAGTGGACTTCTCGAACGCTTTTAATACCGTCAGTCACGATATTCTCTTGGCCATCCTCTCCTATCTTAAGATCTCGTCTGAAGCGCTGGAATGGTTTTTATCTTATCTTCAGGGACGCCAACAGTCTGTTCGCGTTGACGATCTCTCCTCGAGATGGTGTGATGTTCACTCTGGTGTCCCTCAAGGCGGTATACTTTCTCCTTTGCTTTTTTCAATATTTATTAATCTCCTTACTCACGAACTTCACGGTGCGTATCATCTGTATGCCGACGATCTGCAATTGTACTCTGAGGCTAGTGTTGATGATTTGGCAGGGGCTATAGATAAAATTAACATTGATCTTAGGACTATTGAGAACTGGTCTGCTAGGTTCGGATTGTCAGTTAACCCGACTAAGTCTCAGGCCATACTAATCGGCAGTCGGCGTTCAATGGACAGAGTCGATTATGAGGTGCTCCCTAAAATCATACTGAATGGTTTCACCATACCTATTTGTCAAACGGTAAAAGACCTAGGCTTACAACTCGATCGTACACTGAACTGGCGCGATCAAGTCACATACGTTTGCCAGAGGGTTACCGGCATCCTCAGAGCACTATATCGTTTAAAAAACTTCCTGCCAGTGAAAACTAAGACAATGCTTGTGCAATCTCTTATCTTCCCCCTGATCGACTATGGTGACGTGTGCTATTATGACCTGAATGCAGATCTTCTCAACAAGTTAGATCGTCTTCTTAATAACTGCATTCGATTCATCTTTAATCTTCGTAAGTATGATCACATTTCCAGTTTTCGTTCCCAGTTAGGTTGGTTACCTATTCGTCTACGCAGAAAAATGCGCGCTCTCACTTTCTTGTATACTATCCTCAATTCCCCATCCTCTCCTACTTATTTAACAACACATTTTCAACTTTTATGCAATAACCATAACCGAAACCTTCGCTCTACTAACAATCTCCTCCTTCTTTGTCCTTCACACACTACCGGTTTTATGGGCTCTTCGTTCTTTGTTCAGTCTGTTCTCTTGTGGAATGCGCTACCTCTCGAAGTCAGGACGGCTAGAAACCGTTACACTTTTAAGCTCAATATAAAGGAGCTTTTATTGGTTGAATTGGCGGAGTCATCGGGGTCTTAGTTCATCACATTATAAATTTATATGCTATAATAATGTACGTGTATGAATATAGTCTTGTATATGGATGTCTATGTATGTATTGTTGTATATATTTGTGTTTTCCAATATATTAGTATCTTTTTTTTTTTTTTTTAATTTATTGTAGTTACTATGAAAACCACTACAGCTATAATTTCTAGTAAGTGCACCTACCTCACCTTATCTCTGCATCGCTCAATCGGTCGACTGGCAGAGAATGCCTTAGGCATTAAGTCCGCCGATGCATGTATTTGTGCATAAAGTAATGAAATAAATAAATAAATAAAATGAACAGTAATTAACAGTTGGAGAACGAATTATGAATCTTCAAAATATTATATTATAGAATTCCAAAGAGGATTCTGTGACTTTCTGTTTTCAGAGTGAACTGTGTTCTAATAGTCAAGCCCTTTCATTTGATACCCATATTGAGGCAGCCGTGGCAAAATTTTTAAACCGCCATTTTGCAGCGGCGGCCATCTTTGATTCACAATGAAACAAAATTTATAAAATTTTAGTGTCACTAAAACTAAAAGTGTGTGCTAAATTTCAGATCAATCTGTCAACAAGAAGGGGGTCAAATTTCAATTACTAAATTTGACCCAAACAACACCCAACTCAAGCTAAATAAAACTGTTTAATAAAACCGTTTGAATAATTTTAAAACAAAATATCTATTTAGAAACAAGAGCGTGACTATGACGATTTAAGAAACAAATATTTACTCACCAAATCGATCTACCTAAATCTCAATCAATCAACTATTTATTCAGTGAATATATTCATAACAAAAAGCTAAATCAAACCAAAGCTCGAAGTTGAAATTGATTGTTCCAATATCAATCTGAATTACCATCCATACAATGAAACTATTTAATATTATAATTTCAAAAATAAATCTGTCTGTCTGTCATGCTTTCACGGTTATACCGTCGCAGGAAAAGCCTAGTTAAAAAAAATATCTGATAATTTTATATGTGAATGGATAACACTGTGAAGACAAGTCATGAAGAAAAACAAAGATTCAACACCTTTTATAGATGGAATGATATGAAATCAGTTATTCTGCAAGTAGCACTTTTGCAAGTTATTTTTTTTCTGAGCAGATGAGTTCGACCTTTCGTAACTGGACTAACCCTGAGAAGAAAGTACGAAACAAACTCAGGGATCATTGTCTCTATTAAAGTCCAGGCAATCTTCTCAATCTCAATATGTTCTACAATTATCAAGGCAAAACACAAATATGTATTAATTAACAAATATCCCAAATCCTTTGTACAATTTATCCGAACGGTTTAACTTGCTCAAGTATTTTGTAGATCATAAAACAACTTGCAACTACACTTATGAAGTTATGTTAATGTACACTTATAATTAATTTTACTTTCACATTCTGAAGTTTATACTTCAGACTGTGTGTTCACGGTATAGTTATTTTGTTTTCTTGAGCTAATCTTGGATCTCAAAGTGCTCATATAGCTTTCATGTGTTTTAAGATTTTATAACTTGTTTGTGCTACTCAATTTAAGTAATTTTCAATGTTTTTTCTTCCTGAATGTAACTGATACGATTAATAACTTATGAGTTCGTCTTAAGGAACCCTTCGCGCTCATCTGTATCATCATCAGACTATAACAGTCCACTATTGAACATAGACATCTTCAATTGCACTTTAAATTAATAACCAACTTCAAAAAAGAAGTAGGTTCTAAATTCGCCCGTATCAATTTTATATGTGTTTGCGGATAACTTCGTCGTTTATGAGCCGATTTCGAGGATTCTTTTGGAACGAAGTTCCTTATGGAGCGTTGCAGAGGAGTTCCCTAGCTGGTAAAAAGCGTCTATTCAAATTCAAGTTCAAAATCTTAGATCGGCACAAACAGACGCCACAGCATTTGCTGTATTGTCGAGGTAAATAGGTGAAAACACCAAAATCTACTGCCTGCCTGCATCGATCCATAACTTCCAGTTTCCAAAATGCGTAGAGCCTCATGAGAAGAAGACTAGTAGAGCAACTCATGGCCACTCTTCTGTTAAATTCAGATTTTCAGGTACAATAGTACCGTAACGTAAGATTACTACCTCGGTGTCGCAATGGTAGCGTATGTGAATGATGTGCTTGAGGTCTGGGGTCGAATCCCGGATCAATTTTTTTTTATGAATTTTAACTTTAAGGTAATATGTTTTGTGTATTAAAGTCGTTACAGGAGCTACAACTCTTTTTGGTCTGGAATGACACGACCGTCTGAAATATTTATAAGACTAAAAAAGAAATATACTCTTAAGGACCTGTTAGAACTGAAATAAGTTACACATCCACTCGCACACATGTCCTATACTGAAAAATAAATAATGAATTTTAACAAAAAAAATATTCTACGTTTTTTTGCTTCTATCTTAAATTTGATTCATTCTGTAAGGAGGAAAAGTTTCATGTTCTTTTGTGTGAATATGTGTAAGTACATTTTTGTTCGTCGGATAACTTGTTTGCTTGTACATTTAGGCCATGCCCATATTTGTTTACATGTTTGATGTTAGAAAACAGAAAAAAGCGTCGCAGGAGACCCGGCTTAAGTGTGAAGAATAACTAAGAGTAGTTCTCATGAGAGTAGGATTTACTTCACCTCACTTATGTGGTGCGAAAATAGCATTACTATTACAATTGAAATAAACCGACTACGTTATTCAGTGTTACAATACTGATTTCAGAAGATGTTTCTGCTACACCGATTAAATATGGGCTCTTCGTTATAAGTTTAGTTAGTAACTTAGTTCACATATTCACTCTTTCTACTTAGGTTTCACACTAATCCCGCCTACACCACCTACCGTCTACCCACTTTAATTCCTGTTCACCAGGATCAAGAGCAGTGACACTCGAACACACCGAGTTAAACCACTTCAGAAGCCCCAGGAAAAACCGCGTACCGTACCGTGCCGCTTTTTAACGTGATCTCCGAATCACGGAGATACTCATAGTAATTTGCCACCAGCGGTCACCCATCCTGGTACAGACCGCGTCGCTGTTCCTTACCCTCGGTGATTGTTTTTAATCACCGAGGGCTATAAACGCCTATTTTTTATATACATACATTTTATACATAGAAAACACCTAACCTTCGAAACGTATATTTACAGATCATATCATCATTTGGTTCGGGAACCGAGGCACTCAAATGAAAGTGATTTAATTGAATATGCTTAACATTTATTTACAAATACTCGTTAAATATACTTTAACGTTATAATTTTATTAGTATTACTGTTTGTAACTTCCTTGAAATATCAAACTTCTGGGCCGGGTGTAGAACTTTATTAATCTGGTTTACGCCATCCGGTAAGGTCCCTTACACATCAACGCTAACCACAGAGGTACGATATTTTACTATTCAATTTCTTCGAGGCTGCTTATTGTTTATTCAAATTGATGTTTACGCAAATAAGTTCATATGCAATTACTTTTTAAGATGAAGTACTGTTGTAAAAGGTACTGTTTATTTAGCTTCCTCGAACCAAATATGATGTTAAGAACTAAAAACGAATACAGACATTTAAGAGTATTAGTACTTGAAAATTAGTATTAGTTGGTATATTCTTGTATGAAGATGGCTTGAAACACAGGTCTTACCTCTAGGTCAATATTTCAAATTAGTGTTGCGTCTGATCCATTAGGCAGATCACTAATGGAAATATACACACATGCATACACGCTCACACGTTAAAATTACGTTAAAGTAGTTGAAATGTATAAACCCGTAATGAATGTAAGTTTTAAATGAGAGAGGGACTGGTATCCACAACACAAGTTCAATCTTAATGTGGATACCAGAGCCTGACTATTTATTGTGTACGTAACTAATGAAAATGTAATTTGTATGAGAAAATCTGTACTTAATGTGCGTAAATAAATATTATTATTACACATAGGTATTACCAGTGATAAGAATTGACTTACTGTATCTTCGATAATCCTGCTTTAAGTCTCTTACCTACTTAACTATTGCTGCGTTTTTGTATCACAAGTTTAAGGATCTTCAGATTACTTAAGAAGGGTGAGCTTATTTATATAGAGTTGTAGATACTTATCTCCTCTCGTTCGGAGTCAAATAAGTTTCAGTGGATATTTTTTTGGTTAGAAACCTTCTGACTACTTCGTTTTGATATTGCAGTGTTTAATGTATACGACTGTCAAGTTGATGGGAGACATGGAGTCGTAAAGTGTTTTACATTGATATTTTACTACCTGCTAAGTTTATAATTATTAATTACTAGCTGAACCCCGCGGTGTTACTCGTGGTTATCGTCGTACCGCGAGCAAGTCATGAGTCACCGTATTTTGTTTTTGTTTGGCCCTGCTACAATGACTCTACTCTGCCTGATGAAAAGCATAAGCAGAATCCAAGAGTGGTCGTCACCATTCTGAGAATGTAGATAATGCAATAATGCAGCATGGCGACCCACCCTATGGCGGGCTAGTGATGCTTCTGCATCATTGGGCCCTCGGTCTTGCACTCACCAACGAAACACGACAACACGATCGCTGTCATTTTACGTTGATTTATAATATGTCATCGTACGTTGCTGTGGTAGAGAACACCTATTTCAGAAATATCCTTATCTATTAGATCATGTTTTTAAATATAGATTTCATTTTTAACCGACTTCAAAAAAGGAGGAGGTTCTTAATTCGACCGTAAATGTTTTTTTTATATATTTTATGTGAGTTCGCGAATTATATCGTCGTTTATAAACCGATTTGATGATTCTTTTTTTAATGAAAAGCAGACTTCTCAACGGTGGTACCATGATAAGGACACTAAGATCTGATGATGGCATCCAAGAGAAATCGAGTCAAACCTTGAAGTCGGTTTTATTTTTGTTAAAATTTTACTTTACTTGTTAATTAAAACTTATCAATGCAAGAAGTAATTTCGAGACCCAAAATCACTTTTCAAGCTCAGTCTAACGCTAAAAACATCTCATTACCGGGCCAGTACTGAAATAAATGTACAATTTTCATTTATATTTTAGGGGAAAAAACTCTTAAACAAAGGCTGGGCAACGCGCCAACGCAATTTAAAATAACTGAATTATAAAGAGTATATTTTATTCACTGTGTAAGATTTCCCGTTCCTTAGTTTGTAGTTTTGATGTCAGAATTATTTTTTTCGGTCTTATATTTAATAAAGTTGACAACCGTAAATATAAATATATGTTACTAAATAATTTGTATAAAATGACTAGAAAACCTTGTCATGAGCGTTATTGGGATGTCAGTGCTCTGAAATATACTGAAAAGTAGCTTAACCTTCGAATTCAGTGCGCCCTAAAGGCTAGGGACGCCCGATGCCATTCACTGTGTGGAAAAACTGAAATTCGGATAAAACCGGTTGAACTAGTAGCCGACCTTAAATGGTCTTGGGAATAATAAAGGCTATGAAAATGATGAACACGTTTACACAGCACTCTTCCTTTCCAATAACAAGTTAATAAATTAGTATTACTATGTTCAGTAGGTACATAATAACGAATAAACAGAGGTACGACAAGAAACATTTAACCGTGGGAGAGCCACGCTTCGACATGAATTGGCCGGGCGGCGGTAATTTTTGACCATCAGGTGATACGTCTGTTTGTTTGCCAGTAAAAATAACTACCATAAAAAAAAAAAACAAAAGTTAGCGTAAGATAATTGAATCATCATCAAGAAAAGAAAACCGAAAACATTTACTAACTTATATTTAAACCACTTTGGTTTTTCTTCTTAACCCCTTATATCTACTGTTCTAACCTCAACTGTGACAAGGATTCATAGATTCCAATTACATCTTTCTCGTTTGGAAGCTTCCTCAAACGTTTCAGGCTAAACGGAACCCATTAAGCGAGTCAGAGATGTATGCAAATTGTTCAAACACGACAGACGACGATCAGTGTTTATTGAACAACTTACTTACGTTTTATTTACTACCAGCTTGACTTACCATCTATATAGGTATAATGCGTAACATACCTTTACAAAAAGTAGTGATCGCCCCCGAAATTCGACCATTTTTGAAGTGAAAACTTCTAGCGGCGTTGTGTGCTTTTAGGGGATGGGTAAAAATGTTAAACTCGCATCAGAAACTCGCATCAGGACACGTGACGATATTCGTAAGACGAATGCGTGTCGTAAGAGTGAAAGTAATCCTTTTGGCTTCACCGGTGACAAATCATATGGCAGTTGATTGTGATTCAGTTTCATCACTAACCAAAACATGTCTATGGTAAAAAGCGTCTAGGTAGAGACTATAGAACTAAGTTCAAGGCAAGTAAATAGATTTCGTAACAGTTTCTAGACCCTTCATATTGTTGTTATGTAAAAATAGCGTTGCAAATGCAAATTACATTCATGCAAAAAGCTTTGACTGCCTCGTTGGTCTAGCGGTTGTCGTGTGCGACTGCCGATCATGAGGTCTCGGGTTCGATTCCCGGGTCGGACAAAATGTTTGTATGATCTACAAATATTTGTTTCGGAGTTTGGGTGTTTTCTATTTATAATATGTATGTATTTACAAAAAAAAAGTATAAATGTATTTATATCAGTTGTCTAGTACCCATAACACAAGCTCTGCTTAGCTTGGGACTAGATGGCGTTGTGTGTAAGATGTCCGAAATATTTATTTATTTTGCAAAACATACCTAAGCTTAGATCTTGACAATAGACTTTTTCTTTTTTACATGGATAACTCATGTGTGTACTATTAATTCTTCCACTATCAAAAACTAATAGAAGAAAAGGTATAATAGCTAAAACGAAAAAACAGTATTTTATTATAAATGGTAAGACGTAATTGCTCTTGACCTCCATTTGTAATTTATATACTTATGTACAATTATTTTCTCCGGAGTAAAAGAAAATGTCACTGAATCTTTATTTCTAATCAAGATAGTTTCAAGAATTACACTCATTTTTTCCTGACTACGCTGAAGCGACACGGAATGGTAATATTTTTGGCAGTCTAGGTTCCACCATTTCCACCATACCGTCTAAACTGATGAACCTATTTCAATGAACGACTTATCAATAGATTCGCATATTTCTAATGGGGGTATCGTCTCCAAAAAAAACTCGAGTAATATAGGTTTTAATTGAATTTTATATAAATTTTCAACGTTTAGTTTTTGAATTTTTTTCATATTTTTTTAACGCTACTACTTTACTTACTTTACTTTTCTAGTTCTAAGTCTAAGATCGACTATATAGTCACATATTTTTCGCATTCTATCAAGATTTAAGTTGACATCCTTCTTCTTTGTATGTGATATTAATCATTACTATGCAAATTTTAGCAAATGATGCAAATCCTATTTGCCATAATCCCTTATTTTCTTAGCACAAAGAGACTTACAATAAATATTTAGAACAATAATAATTTTAAGTAAAAATCATAATTTTACAAATAGCTTGCGTTTAGATACTAACATATATTTAAAAATAAACCCCTTACCCTCACTTTTAGTTCCTTTAACCACTTGTATTACTAAGTACGTACTCGTCCGAGGCCTGGACAAGTTGCTATTTTTGAAAATTTTACATCTTTATATTACAATTCTTAAATATTCTACGCGAAATATATGAAAAAATTAACAGACTGAACCATAAGTGTGCTAGAATGTAACATAAAGAATCGTTTATTTACCGCCAAAATCATTTCCTCGCTTTCATTTTATCCGGAATGACCAATATGACGCAATAGTCTAGCCCTTGGCTCGATTTCAAGGTCAAACACCTCGTGCAATATGAAATAAATATTTATCACTTGGTAGTTTTTCTAAATGGTAGATATTTTCACTGAAAAGTTATTAAGCCGTACATTTCATTAAAAACTGTGGAATGAACTATCACCTGCGGTATTTCCAGTCAAATACGATCTTCAGGCCTTCAAGAAAAGAGCGTACTCCTTCTTAAAAGGCCGGCAACGCACTTGTGACCTCTCTGGTGTGACGGGTGCCCAAAGTCACCAGTAATCGCTTACCATCAGGCAACACGTCTGCTCGTTTGTCCCCTATTCCATATAAAAACTAATTCGCCTTAAGGTCTAGTGATTTGCGCTGCCTCGTTGGTCTAATGTTTAGCATAAGTGACTGCAGAACAAGAGGTCTCGGGTTCAATTCCCGGGTCGAATTGCTGTTGGGTTTTTCTTACAAGAAAATTTTAATAGAAGCCCGGAGTGTGAAAGATGGCGGTGTTTCCCGCCCGTGCCTCGGAGAGTACGTTAAGATATCGGTCCTGGTTGTCATGAACATCTATGCCAATCGTTTTTGGCAAGTCAGTGCCTTCAAATATACTGACAACTAGTTCAATCATCGAATACAGTTCGCCCTCAGGGATGCGGAGGTCCGATGCCAGTAGCTTCGTGTAAAAACTGATATTGAGGTAAAACCGGTTGAACTAGTAGCCGACCCCAAATTTTGGGAATAATAAAGGCTAGGAAGATGATGATGGTCTAGCTAGTAGTTTGTGATTCTGACTGATGGGCCAGAGTTTTTCGCTGGTTTAAAATAGCCTTTAACAGTCCACTACCTCTCATTAGAAACACACCTCTCATTAGAGAGGAAGTTTGGGCCTACTTTACCACGCTGGTTATCCGTCTCGGTATAGGGTTTGATTCAAGTTTTTCTTTCTTTTTGCAGTGATGGTATCTTGGGATGGACACCCATGAGACTAATCTCATGGGTGTCCATCCTCCCCTAAGGGAGGTGGACTATTTATTCATAATCTGTCACCACAAGGAGATAGTTCTCACCTCTTATACTGAGTGATGAGCTCTTTATTTAGTAAAATGTTATTTTTTTTGCGAGACAGAGATTTGGAAAGTAGGATTAAAATATTAGTCTTTAGAACGTCCACAACGTTAGATACCCTTCTGCCTACTCCTTCGCAGATAAACACTTCAGTGATATGTGTATGATGTGTTTATTTATTTAAGGATCTCACAATGAGGAATACACAAAAACAAAACAAATATAATTAGTAGAATAACGAGTTATGTCCTTCCTCACTTGTAGGAGACCACATCATGCATAAGAAAGTTCACACAAATTTAAAAATAGGAATATAAACTTGAAATGTAATTAAATGGACACTCTTTCAATCAATTTTACAAACTAAAAAGCATGCAAGTGACAAATGAGATGTGTAGTGATATTTTTTTCTTCTGTTGTAATACAACTATAGTTAAAAACTAAAAAGTAATTAAGAAAAAAAAAAATTATCCAATTGAAACCAATTGACATATTATAAGCACCTACATAGCCAGTGAGCTTTGAACGGATTAGATTCTTAAACCTTGTTTAATAAAAACGGACTCTTTTTTATGTTAGGCCCTTCCAAAATGACTCTACTCTGCCTGATGAAAAGCATAAGCAGAATCTAAGAGTGGTGGTCACCATACTCACTGCGAATACAGACAATGCAATAATGCAGCATGATGATCCACACCTTGGCAGCCTAGTGATGCTTCTATATCATTGGGCCTCCTGTCACACATTCACCAACAAAATACGACAGTGTAATTTTACGTTGATTTTCTGTGCGAGGGTGGTACCGTCCCGGTTTGAATACAATTTGCGGAATAGAACTGTACTAAAAGTCGATGAAGAATTTCGACATTCTTGATATTCAAGCAAAGTTTTAACGGGAAAACTTTTGGCTACATGTGAAGATAATAAAATCGATTTTATTGAAATAGTTTGAAATAGAGCTAGTATTTTTGTCACTATCGGGATCTGCTTAGTTTTTGAATAGGACAATTCATTGATAACAGGTTGTCAGTCAAAAACTGCCCGCAAATATTTGAAATTTATAAAATGGTAATTCATTATCCAGAAAAAATTTCGTTCATGTTGTAGTTAAATATAATAAATAACATAAATACCGTTTTTGACTCGCAACTTGTTATCAATGTTTTGTCCTATTCAAAAACAAATGTACAATTTTAAGTTTGAGTGAACTACGTGATGGATACGGGAGATATACTTTCAATAACATAAACTTGGAAGAGCCACGCTCCGGCATGAATGTGGTCGGCTCAACCAGAGTGATACCACGGCCTCACATAAAACCGGTGTGAAATAGCGTCTGCGCTGTGTTTCACCGAGTGAGGCCCGTACCCGAACCCCTCCCCACTTCTCCATCCCCCAAAGGTCGGCAACGAACTTGTGACGCCTCTGGTGTTGCAGGTGTCTATGGGCGGCGGTAATCACGTACTATCAGGTGATAAGTCTGCTCGTTTGCCCTTCTATATTATAAAAAAAATGTATAGATTGCGCAGCAGGAAATATGCCATATATTATTAGGGCCTTTTATAATTGCCTTACATAATATTATTCAAACTTTGTAATGATATTAGTTTCATATCAAAGAAATCATCGTAGATTACAATAAAACTAGTAGAAGAGTTTGAAACAGCAGTCTTAAAAATAGTGGGTTTTTATTCAAATTTGGAGATGGTAATAAAGATAGAAACCTGTGAGACAGATAATTTTATGTACATAAAGTTTGAAAATAATTGAATTGATTATACTTAAGGGTTGTGATAACCTTCATTTCTTTAGAGAATAAAGTACTGGTCTAATGGTTATGAGTGATTCCAAAGTGCAATCAACTTAAAACTTCATGAATATGTGGAGTTGAAAGGGTGCAATCTCCTTTGTTGAGAGTAGCTTTTTTAGACCAGCTTTGCTTCAGGTTCAGCTAGTTAAATATATATTTTACTAGTTGTTGCCCGTGGCTCCGCCCGCGTGTATGTCGATTATCGCGGCAAATAGTAGCCTATGTGTTATTCTGATGTCTAAGCTATATTACTGTAAAGTTTCATCCAAATCCGTTCAGTAGTTTTTGCGTGAAGAAGTAACAAACATACACACTCACAAATTTGCACATTTATATATTAGTGTGATATACTTATACATAAACACATTTAACTGTACGGTCTAGTGGTTTAAAAGTCGCCACGTAGAATTCCACATAGGACAACACTTTGTGTGGCCCACTAATTGTCGTTCTAAGTCTGGGTGTTATTTGTGTCCGTTTCATATATGTTGGTACAAGTTCCCCTCGACGCAGGATGTATAAAATCTAATGCAAGCGTTGTCTTTAAAAAAAAACTTAAATTTTATTGTATACTTAAAAATACAGGAAAAACTGTGAAAACCTTTTTGCTAAAATGAGGCATGAGCATTGAACTATTGATTGCCAGTATTAAAATATATATTTAGCATTCTATACGAATTGGTTTTAATTTTAAACAGATATATAATACGAAATCTAAAAGCTTATGTGCGTTTAGTTATTAATATACTACAAGAAGGATATGTATTAAGTTTAGATTTAACTATGAACTCAAACTTTTAATAGTAACAATATTTGATTTATAACAGTTAAAATGATAGTAATTATTCTCATTTATTCAGGATAGACCTTAGGAGGTATTGTCTCCGGCCGCCAATTGAATTACAATCCAATATCTCACAATCAATAAGATAGGTATTGGCTTCGTAGACTTGCTGCGTCTACGACGTAGTCTCGTAGCGGCTTAAAGTAAATTGATTGAAGAAAATTTCAGGTACCGACGTTGTCAGGTTATGTAAAGTATTAGTAATTGATTTAAGATATCTCGGTTAATTTGATTTAGTTATATACTAGATGTGCCGCGAGGTAAAGCTAACTTAATTAACCTAACCTAGTTTCAGGACTGACAGACTGATTGTTGATATTTACAGAGAAATAATTTATTCAATAAATATAAATCATTTTGTATTTATTTAGATCATTAGTCGTTGGTGTGGAGTAGACTAAATGTGGAAGCAACATTTTATGGTTACTACGTGTGACTAGCTACATAGAAAAAAAATACTACAGCGCCATCTAACGAAAACCCACCGAATTACGGACCCTGCATCGCGATATAAATAATTTGCACGTCGACTAACATTAGGTAGTTAAAATTTGGTCTGTGAATGACCTGGCATCACCTAGTTTGCTCAAAGCTATCTCCCATTGTGTCGAAGAGCAATGTTAATTACTTCTACATATTTAATCGCCACTTACGATATCCATGGGATGAATAGAGGCTGTGAAACTCTGCAGTCTTAATCCGTCACCATTTTGGACCGAAAAAAGAGCAAGAAATATATTATGGTAACACAAGAGATGTCCTCAGCTTCTCGTAATAGTGAGTAATATTTCAAGCTAAAATCAAGTTAAGATGGCACAAAGAAGGAAGTCCTCTATGAAATATGTTTCGCAAATATGAGATAAATCACTCTTTGTCACATAACCTCACATCCTCCGCAATCTTTTCCACACAGAAGTCGAATTTTGTATTATTACGAGTATACTTGCGGGAGATAACGCGCTCAGGCTATATAATATTATGTGTTGGTATCTATCTATACTAATATATAAAGCTGAAGAGTTTGTTTGTTTGTTTGAACACGCTAATATCAGGAACCGCTGGTCCGATTTGAAAAATTCTTTCGGTGTTGAACAGTCGATTTATCGAGGAAGGCTATAGGTTATATATCATCACGCTACTACTAATAGGAGCGGAGCAACAATCAGGAATGTTTCAAAAACGGGGGAAATTTTCACGCTACGGGCAATATAAGGCGCAAACGAGGTTGCGTGGGTCAGCTAGTTATGTATAATAGGAGTACAGGGTGACCACGGCTAGTATTACTAACCGATTATCACATTACAACAATACAACGCCAACGATATCACTAAATACTTTTCTGAGAATCTGTCATCATTATCTTCTTTTTCTTTTTTTTAAGGAAATGGCAACCAACCGGATCTCTCGGATCAGCTATTTCTGCCAATGTTAAGTGTTTAAAGTCGTCAAGTCTTTAAGTCTTCGTCGTGATGAAATTATGGATAAAAAATGTGGGTGAGATGAAATGGGGACCGTCTTTCGAAAAACAAAAAACGTTGTTTTCGTCATTATCATCATTAATAGCCTTACAGTCTACTGCTGGACGTACGTCTCTCCTCAGAAAGGTGGTCTTAGCCTAATATTATAGAAACACTAGCTGGCGTGTTTGTATAGAGTATGTATGTATTAAGTTTGTTCTCTTTACAGTTATGTTGTTCAATTAGTCTGCAGTTACATCACCCGTGGAGTGAGTAGGGGTGGCGATACTCCGTATCCTTAATCCGTCACCATGGAGATACTACTTGGTTAGTACTTTTAGTAATTCTAAGGTATGTACTTAATAATATCGTGAGTGTGTGCATTCCTGTCAACATAATTATGTTTTTTGGAACGTGATAGTTTCAACAGTAAAGGTAGTAGACCCACGCTGATGTCAGCACAAACGGGCCGGCTCGACCGGGGCGGTACTACCCTCGTACAGAAGATCAACGTAAAATGACAGCGTTTGTGCTGTTGTGTTTCGTTGGTAAGTGCGAGATCGGAAGCCCAACTATACGAAAGCATCACAAGGCCGCCATGGTGTGGGTCACCATGCTGCATTGTTTGCATTCGCAATAAGTATGGTTACCACTACTCTTGGATTCTACTTTTGCTTTCCATCAGGCGGATTAGAGTCATTTTGGTAGGGCCAAACATAAAAAAAACCTATCAAATAGGTATATGTGCATGTACATAACTTTATATTTCATGTCGTGATTCTTGATTTATCATCACAGTATTGGAAAAAACCCTTTTCAATGCAAGCAATTTTTATACTTTTTATTTTAAAAACTAAAAGAAACGACGGAGAAGAAAGGCATTAAAGTGGGAGTCTCAACGGAGTCTTTTGTTTTCGTAAAGAAAATCATAATAGTCAATATTAATTAACTTTTAAAAATCACTGATTTAAATGCGATTACATCAGTATGAAATGTTTAAAACTATGGTCTTCATTTTAAATATTCTATCTTTAGATTTACTCGCATTAAGTCTTCATTAGAATTGAAATGAAATCGTTCTGATGCAATAAGCAAAACTGCAACCGAATTCAGCTCTTCTATCTATCTATCCGTCTGTTTTCTTTTAAAAGTATGCCAAAAATAGGGTTCTTATCACACCTAGGGTGGCTATCTTAAAGGTGCACCTTTAAGGTAGCCAAAATCTCATTCTCTCATTTGTTGTGTTCTTATGCAAATCTGCCTCGGTATACTATTTTTCAATTTACATAATACTGCGGTGATGATACCTACTTTCGGTTCTAGGTTTATCTACGTCTCTCGATAATATACTCATTTCTATTATGTTCCGAAATTAAGGCTTTTAACAGGCGAGACTGGAAGCCCAAAGATGCAGAAGCATTGCAATAGGCTGCCATAGTGTGGGTCGCCATGCTGCAGTATAAGATTGTCTGCATTTGCAATGAGTATGGTTACCAACAAACTTAGATTCTGTTTATGATTTCCATCAGGTAGAGTAGAGTCAATTTTGCAGACTCACAAATAAAAAAATAAGTGCAAGGTGAATAGTAGTCCCATATAAAGTAATCTTAATAAAAGGAATCCTAAGTAATATCATAAATATATCGTAAACGCGAAAACTGAATTATTATAATAGATTATCAATAATTTTAGGCCGCACTAAGTCTGTGAGTTACCGGTTAGCGAAATAGGTTTCATATATCTTTGTCCATCCATTCAAATAGCAATCAGTATCTGCAAGCTACTTGTGTGTATAGCATTATACAGATCTCCTAATACAAAAGGGCGCGGCGACATCTTCCAGTGACCTAAGTAGATAATTATGTCTCATAAATAAACAGTCACTCTAAGCTATAAACCTCCTTTTGGATTAAAACAACCTCTTTGATAGAAATAAATATACAAGTAGCCTGTATAGCGTCGCATAGAATACGTAATTTCGCATTACAGTAGGCTATTTAAGTTGAAAAATAAAGCAACATTTAGTAAACAAGATTAAACAAAATTTTAAATCGGATTTTAAATTTGAAATTATAACATTTGTAAAATGAAAATCCTCTCAAGTCTTTCAATCCATTAAATGAAACGACTATATTAATTTGTTTACGAAAATCACAGTTTCGCACGAGTTATTTGTGTTAAGTAATGTATTTACCACTTGAACTTGAACTTTCACAAACCAAAAGCACACCATTACACTGTCGTCCTGTTATGAATGGCCATTGATATATTTCTCTGTTATATAAACATATAATAAATATTTGCTTCACTTCACTAAATAAAAGTTATACACAAATGAATTTAATCTATGCGATTGGCATTATGGTATACGCAAAATCAAAAATAGATGCAATAGTAAAAGCGCGGTAAAATCAAGGCGGGAAAATTAAACTTGGAACACATAAGCGCGTCTGACTCGGGCCAGTGGCGGGGGCGTACTGGCTGGTTATGTCTCTAGAAACTAGAATAAGGTCTGTTCAGGTTTTGACCTCATATATTGTGATCGTGACAACATCGGCTCAATGTATTCTGCGTACAAATTGAATATTTATGGATTAATTTCAAATTGCGAAGAGTATTGGTTGACATGGAAAAAAAATCTAGAAAAATAAAAAGACAAGAAAAGGACGTGAATAACATCGTACGCAACTTAAATGATAAATATATAAATTGTTGTGACTGATAGACAGTTGCGTTGCTGACTTTATAGTTTTGTTTTGGTCCTTATTTGAAAAAGGAACAAATAAAGGGTAAAGACGCCTTAGTATTCACCTAGTTCCTATGGAATGAAGTCGCTTCCTTACTTCGAATGTCAATGCGTAGGCCTGAGATTTTTAAACCTAATGCAACTTACAGTACTAGACAGAGTGATTTAAGAGATATGTTTATGTGTATAATAAATGCATATTATAGAGGAGGACATCCGAGAACTACATACCTACCTAAAGTATTTACAACAAAATTAAATACAATGTGAAATTTTTTTCGTAATCTAAATATTAGTACATGAGATATATGTCTAAATTGTTTATCTTAGTTAACATAGAAAGGTTGTGTACATTCATATTGTTTTGTATATCCTATCTATATTAATATTAAAAGCTGAAAAGTTGGTTTGTTTGTTTGAACGCGCTAATCTCAGGTACCGCTGGTCCGATTTGAAAAATTATTTCAGTGTTGGATAGTACATTTATCGAGGAATGCTATAGGCTATATATATTAAATATAATATATATATTATTATTACGCTAAGACCAATAGGAGCGGAGCACCAATGAAGAATGTTTAAAAAATCGGGGCAAATTATCACGAGCTTGCGTGGGTCAGTTAGTTACTTATAATAATGCGAAGTAATATTAATTGTTGCGTTTTGGGGCTGGTGGTAGATACCGGAAAACAGCGCTACCAATCACACATAATAGCATGTCCATGATAAGGTTACAAGTTACAATAATTATACCTTAGTTATATATTGGCTGCTGACCTTGGGGAAATCTGATGCCTTTAAACAAGGGAGATTTTTTTGTATAATTTAAATACATTTAGCGTATTTCTTTAAATGTAAAAGATATATTGTTGAGCATAATCTATCTCATTTCGTTGTAATAATAATGTTGGCTTGCAGTTTAGTTCAAAATTTGTATGTATTTCCCTTCCACAATTTTCTTCTTCACGATGGGCTTGAAAAAGCAGCTCACTAGGCCGTCATAACGTGGGTCACCATGCTGCATTGTCCTTATTCGCAATGAAAGTACAGTCTCCTCAAACTACAGTCGCGCAAAGTACAGTCATTCAGGTAGGCCACTTTAAAAAAAAAGTGTGACATATCGTGAAATGGCAATACATATTGAACATACTTACATACATTATGTTTCAGTACTCATACTGAAAAATAATGTATGTAAATAAGATTTGAATACATAATAGGCGCTGGCGAATCGGAAGCCAATTCAATTCCGAGCAAAAAGAATATGATAACATAACACCGTGGGACAGCCACGCTTCAGCATGCGTGGGCCGGCTCTCAGATATGATCTGTGGGCCGGCTGGACCGGAGTGATACCACGGCCTCACAGAAAACCGATGTGAAACAGCACTCGCGTCTTGCGCTGTGTTCACACCGTTCATCGAGTTCACAGTTCACACAGGATACTGGAGGCTTATACATCCCCTCTCCCCATCCCTCCCCCCAACCCAAATTTCCAAAAAACAAAACCCCTCATCCCTTTGCCCGTCCCCCAAAGGCCGACACCGCCCTTGTGACGCCTATGGTGTTGCGGGTGTCCATGGGCAGCGATAAATGCTTACCATCAAGCGATAGTCTACTCGTTTGCCCTTTGATTTTATTTTATAACTAACTGCCTAACCTATCAGCGCCTCATGCTGAGTGTGGTCGCGGATGGCCGGGACGGGTTTTCCCCTCCATCCGCTTTACGCGAACGGTGCCCGCAGGAAGAGATCCGGGAATTACTATTATTAACATATGTTAATCATCCTGGATCTCTCCCTTCTCAGGCGCAAAGTGGCACACCGTGTGGCTTTGCTCGGTTCGATTCCGACACACCACTTCACCGCAAACCCCGTTGTGGTGACGGCCCGTGGGGGTTTCCATACGTTAAAAAAAAGGCTATATACATTTTATGAAAAGTTTTTACGTAGTGGGGTTATGGCTTTTAATTTATATATTGTTAAAAATGTCTTAGGCACAGATAACTTAAACGGGTACAGAAAACTTAAAAATAGCATTTTTAAATACGTCAGATTCGATATTCAAATAACAAACACAACTTTACAATGATTAGAACGTCGATTGTCTTTGACCTTAACCTGAAATTAATTAAAGTGAAACGTCAATTTTTCCTTCTCTCGGTAAACAGGTTTTATTGAGTGCCAACACTAAATATAGAGCGGATAGAGCGTGTTCTATTTTTAAGATTAGTTTTAGGCGTTCAATGTTAAATCATCATCATCAGCCCGTTACAGTCCACTGCTGGACATCGGCCTCTTCTAAGGAACACCACAGAGCCCGGTTTATCGCTTTCTTCATAGTCTAGACTCTAGTAGATCAATTCAAAGTTCGATTTTGAATTCATTTTCAACTGATTTATTCCGTGACTGTACTCAAAGTAAATTAAAAACATTAGTTAGCGTCTGAAACGGGATAAAGAGAACAAACAATGATCTATTCCTTACACTGAGTTTTGTTGTGTAACAGTAAGTGGATAAGCGTTCGGTACTAGTTATAAGTTAATTCCAATTTAAAAAAAAACATATTCCAGAGAATTTGTACATGTACTTTAATGCTCAAAAGACGAAACATAGGTTGGTACAGCAACATAAGATATTTTGCATATGGAAATTTCGTAATTTCATAATAAAAAAGCAGCCAAGTGCGGATCGGATTTGCCAATGAAGGGTTCTGTAGCACTAAGTAACATAATATCATTTTTATTTTATTTTGGTTTTGATTGAATGAAAGGTAAATTTCGGTTCACGTTTTATGAGGTATTAAAAAAACTACTTATTAGATCTAGTTCAGACCAATTTTCGGTGGAAGTTAACATGCTAATATACCTACATCATACATTTTTTTTTACTTTTATCATTCTCTTATTTTCGAAGTAACAGGGAGGGTGGATATTTTACCACTTTGGAAGTGTCTCTCGCGCAAATTATTCAGTTTAGAAAAAAAATATGTTACAAACCTCAATTGAATTTTTGAAGACATATCCATAGATACAACACATTTGTTTGTTGTTTAATGTTGATGTTTGAGGTTTGATGACAAAACTTTTTCGTTTCAGTCCAATGTATGGGGACCCCCAAAATTTATTGTTTTTTTCTTTCTATTTTTGTGTGAAAATCTTAATGAAGGGTTGAATGAAGGTTTGAATGAAGGGAGTGGTTCCATTTTTTGCCTTTGGCACGGAACCCAAAAAAGGATTAAAAACATTTTAGAGAAATAAATACCAAAGTAATGTTTGGTATTATTTTAAGTGCTTATATTCAGGTTATGAAACAATATATTTATAATTTTTGACAAATATTTCTACAAATCTAAATTTGGCATTACAAATTTAGATTTGTAGAAATATTTATTTGTTTTGAAAAGGACAAATTATAAAATGAGAGCAATGGCAAGGCTCGTTTGGCTAAGATTCCTTTCCTTCATTCTCTGTTCTTGGATAAAATAACAAAGTGTTAAATATTTAAACGATGTTAATATCGTCGTCTGAAGCTATGTGACACTTCTCACCGCCATTTTCAAGTTGAGATACGAGTGCCGAACTAATTAGACGTTGAGATTCTGAAATATGCAAAGAGGTTGTTACCTATTAATGTACTTATGTACTCACTAAGTTATACTAAGGAATTGTTTTTCCTTACAACTAAAATCTTTTTTCTTAATAAAAAGGTTTATTCTTTACTATATCGCTATCAAAGTTTATGAAAAATGACGTAATTATCAGATAAACGATACGGCAGAAAAAAATATAAAAAAAATTATGTCCATGTTTAATTTTTGTTTTTTTGTAAGATATATATATCTTACAAAATCTGACTGAGGGTCTGACATTCTTGTCCAAAAACATTCTGCAAGCTAGCAAAAAGTGTTAAAACGTGACCTCATTTTGACAAGCTTTTTCGTAATGACATCAAACATTTTATAGCCTCATTTTAACATTATGGTCTATAAAATCGAACAGTTATTACAGTTAATCGTAATCTTTAACATGTAATCAGAGCCGAAGGACATGCGAGCATCGAAAATATCGTTCTGAACTATTTCTAAGACGTCTAGCGTTTATTACGTGGATTCAAAAAACTGAACTCAATTTCCTACCATGGGAATGCTATGCACAAATGTACTAGCCGATCCGTGTCCATCTAAAGTATACCGCGGCCGCTTATTAACTGGAGTCTAAATCGTTCTTCCTGATTTTGAACGATCATATCAGACACCTGTGACTCTCGATTTACGTATCTCCATGGGTGAAGCTTCTCCCAGTTTGCGTCCCTATTCCATGATCAAAATATCAGATACTGGCAGTATAGAAAATCATGCCAGGTGGTGTGAACACTACTTGGACAGACAGCTAATAAGGGAAGAGAGAGAAAAACCATAGAGTAAAATATTTTTTTACCACTTAACGAAAATAAACTTTTTTTTAAACTGACTTCTGTCAAGGGACATTCAACTTTGTCCTTGTAATATAGATGTCGCTGTAATAAAATTTATGACAGTCATATGTCGAGACGTAATGAATGAAATCTTCCTTGCTGCTTTCAAGGAACAGTCACGTTTCGACGAAAATTGGACATAAAAAGCGGCCAAGTGCGAGTCGGACACGCCCATGCAGGCTTCCGCATAATTTTTATTTTATTTTTATAATTGTGTTGATTGAATGAAGGGTAAATTGCAGTTTGCGATTTATGACATATTAAAAAAATTACTTACTAGATTTCGTTCAAACCAATTTTCTGTGGAAGTTTGCGTGGTACATCATTTTATTTTATTACTAACCGAACCACGCAACCTCGTTTGCGTCTTCTTTTGCCCGTAGCATTATAATTTTTCCCCGTTTTCGAAACATTTTTCATTGGTGCTCCGCTCCTATTGCTCCTAGCGTGATGATATATAGCCTATAGCCTCTCTCGATAAATGGGCTATCTAACACTGAAAGAACTTTTTAAATCGGACCAGCGGTTCCTGAGATTAGCGTGTTCAAACAAACAAACAAACTCTTCAGCTTTATATATTAGTATAGATATCATCTTATTTTAGAAGTTACAGGGGTGGGAGAAAGATACACATTTTACGTCTTTGGAAGTGTCTCTCTCGCGGAAACTATTCAGTTTAGAAAAAAATTATATTACTCAATATCATTTTTGAAGACCTATCCATAAATACTACACAAGTAAGGATGAAAAAAAAAATGTTCCAGTTCTAAGTATGGTGACCCCCAAATTTATTTGTTTTTTTTTCTATTTTTGTGTGAAAATCTTAATGCGGTTCACAGAATACATCTATTTACTGAGTTTCAACATAATGGTTCTTATAGTTCAGAAAAAAGTGGCTGTGACATACGGATGGACAGACTGACGGATGGACAGACAGACATGATGAATCTATAAGGGTTCCGTTATTTTCCTTTGGCACGGAACCTTAAAAAGTCAGATTACCAGTTCAGAAATGTATAAAAAGCAGAAGCACATTGAACTAATGAATTAAGTAGACTAAAAAAGTTGGAAAGACAATGACTTAGGTAAGAATATAATCTATACTAATATGAAACAGTTACACTTTGACGGCTGAATAGCTAAACCGATTTGGATGAAATTTGGAATGGAGATACTTTGATTCTTAAGGAATGGCACAGGCTACTATTTACTGCGATAACCGATGTACACGCGGGGAGGGCGGAGCCAAAGACTATTTTATTAGGGGGGTATGGCCCTAGGCAGCCGCAAGCACCACGATTTTTTATTTATGTTTTTTTAATCATATAATATAAAACTAAAACATTTCAAATCATCGAAACATCGTCGGTCAATAAATAGTAGACGTACATAAGAGTAAAAGTAACTAGATAAAAATTTGGATTGTTTTCAAGATTATCGATAAAAATAATAAAAAAAATAAAAACTAAAACCCAACTACGACAAAAAACAACACTGAAAAGCATGAAATAAGATTCAAAAGCCGTAGTCACGCGTTCTTAAAGTGTTATGGACTATGGTACACTACCTACACTACACGGACTATGGCTTTTGAAACTTAGTATTACTAGTATTACCTCAGGTAAATGATTCTTATTATAGATTTGTAAACACTATTAAAATATTAACTACGTATTAAATATTTAAATGTCTCGCCTGTTGACCTAGTGATTAATGACCTTCATTGCTAAGGTAGAGTTTGTGAGTACCATTTTCGTCTAGGATTAATAATGATGTGTTTGATAACCATGATTATTTTGTTCTGTATCTGTAATTTATATACGTACTATGTATTTAGTAATAAAGCATATATATTCGTATTCTAGTTACCATATACAGGTTTTACCTAATCACAATAGAGATGGCAGTGCAAAATATACGAAAACGGGACCTATCTAGGACGATGTGTAGTTTTTCTCTCTTGGACTCTGAAGTCAAGACTTGCGGCATGGTATAACTAGGTATACTTAATATTAATGTAGATAATATCGCTGAGACGGAGTTAAGATAAAATTGAACAATAAATAGACGTATTACACTGCAACCACACAACCAAGTACTATTTCAATTTAGTGTAACAGATACAATTCAGAAAATTTGTATAGCGCCATCTATGAGAATTTTTCTGTACTACTAAATACACATACTTACACGTGGTACATTTAAAGCACAAAAATGAGCAACATTTTTAAATAACATAATTATGAAAAAAATATTTCAATCAACAATTGAATATATATTGTAATTTTTGTGCTAATAACATTTTCATAATAACTTTGCAGTAAAATTAATTCGTATAGAAAATCTTCCCATGGAGCTAATGACATAATATCTTAGTTTTCTCAACGAAAAATTATTGACAAAATCAATCTAAAAAACTCAGCAAAGTCAAGTGTAAAAGTTATCTCTAGAAACGATAAGACGAAACAAAGTTCAAAAAGAGATCTCTCCGGCGGGGAATCGAACCCCGGTCTCCCGCGTGACAGGCGGGGATACTTACCACTATACTACCGAAGACTTATATCAATTTACAAAATAGGTGGTTTAAATAATACAAATGAATAAATATAACATGATATGCCAAATCATGTATTGCTTCTGATAATAATTTATAACTATAAGTTTCTGAGATTTTAGAAGGTAATCTCTGGATCATCTGGACCGAATTTAAAAAATCTTTTACCATTAGAAAGCCACATTACGAAAAACGATAACCGCCATATCCGACATACACTCGGTTGAAACCGCATTCAAAAACTAGTCTTATAAAATTAGGATGTGGGGGGGGGCGGAGGTTAGGGCAAACGCGCAGACTGCTCACCTGGTGGTAAGTTACTAACGCCGCCCATGTATCTAAGCCTGTCTTATTAAGGACGTTATACTACATTTAATACCTTTCAACGAGCAATTCTTGTATATTGACATCTCGTTAAATAAAAAAGAATCTCCTAAATAAGTAATAAAGGTACGTGCATAACTTCCGATAGAGTGCACTAAATTGGATAAAATAAAAATTGCACACTGAGGTGAACATAATAACTAAAACAAGATTTTCAGAAAGTAGTAGAAAACGTTTAGAAAAAATAATGTGGCGATACGAAGTTCGCCGGGGCAATTTATAAATCGATAGCAATTAATCGAATTAGCTAGGATTCGTTTAAAAAAAAAAACTAAATAAAATACCGAGCAAAGCATTCGGGTACTATTTCTTTAATAGCTACTTCATTTTCACCACCCTAAAGCCGTCCACTGACCATTGTTATACATAGGCCATCACTCAAATTGCACAATTCAAATTGGTTAAGTTTGCCTCTAACGCGTCATAGTTCTCTATGAAGATATTTTTAACCTCTTTCAAAAAAGAGGAGGTTCACGTTTCGACTGCTACTATTTTTTTGGGTTTGTTGTCAGACTTCTGTTATAATAAAAAGTCTGGTGAAAGATTCATTTACGATTAAAATTTATAGAAAAGATTGACGACGATATTTGCTAGCTCGGTTGCTAGTGACTCTAGAGATGTGCTGAATTTCCGCATCTTTATCTGCAGATATACGAGTATGGAAAGTTCTATATCCATTATGCATTATTGGTTACAGTTTGATACTAATATTTTGTAAATAAATTTTGAATTTATATGGAGAAAACGAAATATTACATAATATATGTATAAATACTGACAAATGTTTACATTGTCAATGTTTTAATTAAAAATACTTTAAAATTAAGAACTAAGTAGGTACTACCTCAAAAAGGAGATAAAAATTCAACACATTGCAATATGTATAATTTTTAGTCAAATAAGTCACATTTTACAATATTTAGATGAATTAAAATTCGAAACAGAACTTAGGATTCGTATACGTATCCGCAAATCTAGGTTCTAAAAATTCGTGTGTGTGCGGCACATCACTATTATTTACCAATATGAAATGTAAATACTACTTACCGCCATCTTCCAATTTCGACACAAACATCATCTTAAATGTTTAGAATCTGTTCACGAAACACACTTCACTACACTGCAGTTTACTATTGTTTTTGTCGTTTGACGTAGTTATTACAGTATTTAGTAGTTGTAGTTAATGTTTATTGTGCTAGTAGTAGAAGTATAATTTCCAATTTAACCATTTTAGAAAATAATACAATAATAGAAGGTTTTTGTATAGTAACACATTGCGTAAGCGATTGTAGTGCCATCTATTTACTCCATAGTAAAATTTGATTTGATCCGCTTTGTCGTCTATGTGAAAAATCGAATAAAGTTTCAATATAGAACTACTAGATGGCGTAACCAATCTATTCGCAAAACAGAACAAGGATGCTGTCGATAAACATAACATACGCGGTAGTCCTAGCATAAAATACATTAGGTCATTAGTCGTAGAATCCATCTGTTGCAATTCATATTTTAAGACATTATGATCAAAGTAATTGACTCATTGGAATAAGTATATGACACATTTAAAATTAATGTTCACAGTTATGATTAGAAATTAGCATAAATCAAGTAGAAATATTTGAAATTATAACATATCTCGTAGGTATAGTGAGATTTGATATGGCTCAATCGAAGGAGCATATTGCTCTCCTTAAACTTTGTATAGATTATTTTCACACTTTGGATCTTTAAAAAAACAATAGTAGGTAAGCACTATGGATCACACGTAATATTTTTTTTCCATCTCACTAAACTAAATTGAATGGGAATTTTAATTAGAAGTTTGTTACCATCCCTCGATCACAGGTCCTTCGAACATTTCTTGATATACCTACGTTTAAATCTTATCACAAATTAGATCACAATCTAACTTGACACTGACTGACTCCAATTATACATTATTAAGATAGGTAATTCGATTTAGCACAAAACGGCTCTGAAATAGGATGAACACGAGCAGAGGTGAGTAGTTCAACACTGATTCTCTTAACGAGGCCACTTGTGTACTCCCACACGTTGTAATATTAAAAAAGCACTGACCACAAACTACAGTTTTAAATCTATAAAATGTTACTATTATCCGTGTGGTGATATATAAAGAGTACCGACTGTCACATCCCTTTTCAATCCGTGGGTGATGTGAGAAGAGAGTAAACTACGAAAGACAACACTATGGCTAAAAATGGAAAACTTGATACTTGAAATAACCGCTACACCAAACCCTCTAGCTAGCGTGGTATAGAAGGCCAAATCTCCTTTCTACGGGCCCATATCCAGTAGTGCACTATTAACAGTTGTTGATGTTCTCGCAACGAAATCACTTACCAAAAGGTGATTCATCTGCTCGTAAATACCCATATAAGTATAAAAAGAAAACAATGTATTATCGAAATGTTTGTCATAGGATATATTTCTAAAGCTGATATTGAAATTATACTTAGTTGTATCTACTTGGTCCTTCGAGCTTTCTTTATAATTAAATAACCGTAAACCGTTACTGTTTTACGTTCCTTAAATTTTACACTGAATGTATAAATGTGTGTGTTAAATTTTCCTGTAAATTTATATGCGATCAAATATGAGATATAATTACCCATTAAAATTAAAAAAACCCGAATGCAGTAATAAATGACAGGGCGTTGTCGTTGAAAAAATCCAAATTGTACAAGTATCAATAGATCCTAATTACGAATGACGTAAGCTTGCCGTGGGAGAGCCACGCTTCGGCATGAATGGGCCGGCTCGACGAGTGATACTGGTACTCATAGAAAACCGGTGTGAAATAGCGCTTGCGCTGTGTTTTACCAAGAGAGTGAGATTCCTATCTCTCCCCCTCCCCATCCCCATCAACCAAAGGCCGACAACGCACTTGCGACGCCTCTGGTGTTGCGGTTGCCATGGACGGCGGTAATCGCTTACCATCAGGTGATATGTCTGCTCGTTTGCCCTACATTCCATAAAAAAGTCGTGTCGTGTCGTGGGACACTAGATAGGAAGGAAGTTCCTTATCATAAAAATTATAATATATACAACTAACAGATACTACGAGTATTATACAGTACAGATACTATGCTATACTATAATTTTTAAAATCTTACGCTTTTTTTTATTTAACGTTACGGACGCTTTTTACCGGCTAGGCTACATCTCCGCAACGCCCTATAAGGAAATTAAGTTTATTTATTAAAGTGTTGGTCAGACCAACTCGTCCAGAATTGAGTAAATTATATTCAAGACGGCGCGGCGCTTCACAATGTCTTTCATTAAGGCAAGGCGAATTTCCGTGATGAAAAGTTTATCTCTGCAATTGTCTACGAGGCATTTTCAAAATCGGAAAACCCCGTTTTTTACCTTACTTTACACGTAAAAGTATACTTATTCTTTATCATTATTACTATTACTCGTTAGTTTTTCCTTAAATTTGAATATACATTTAAGTAGGTATATGTAAATGGAAAACTCATGTTATCCAACGACTTTTAATTGACAGTCATGTTACGGTGCCACCATTATCTCATCAGTGTTGTTTAGACTGTGATATGTCAAGTGACAAATTTAACGTTTAAACGGTAATACGGTAAATAGTAGGTACTAATAAATTGCTTTATTTATTAGTCTTTCTAACTTTTCTACCAGGGGTTGTGGGTACGATTATTACAAAAAATAATTAAGTGATGAGTACTATAACCTGTTTTATTTCTGAGTGACAATTATAATAACCTATCATATCATTTGAAACAGGTAACAGGTCTTTCAAAACCCTAACTAGTGAGAGACTGTACTATGAAAACTTAACACATATATTTTCTAATATATACATACCTACTCGTATTATAGACTAGCTGAGGCTGAGCAAAGCCGCGGGGCGAACCAAGTCTAGAAAGTAAAAACTAAAAAGCAAATACGACAAAAAATGACGCTGAAAAAGCATGAAACAAGTTTCAAAAGCCGTAGTCCATGTAGTGTAATGCAAATTTGAGGTCCACACGTATTTTCTACCTATCATTGATCACCTGCATTACGCACTTGCACTTGCACTAATCAAAGTTAACTGCCTCGGTGGCGCAGTGGTAGCTTACGCGACTGCTGTTCTTGAGGTCTCGGGTTCGATTCCCGGGTCGGATCAAATGTTTGTATGATCTGCAAATATTTGTTTCGGAGTTTGGGTGTTTTCTATGTATAATATGTATTTATTTACAAAAAAAAAAGTATATAATATTTATATCAGTTGTCTAGTACCCATAATTCAAGCTCTGCTTAGTTTGGGACTAGATGGCGTTGTGTTAGATGTCCGAAATATTTATTTATTTATAAAAAAAAAAAAAGTGAATACAGGCCTTAATCAAAGTGAATACGGGCCTGTAAAACAAGTGCAAGTAGTAAGGGGCTCATCACAAAATAAACAGACCATTTTCAACATAAAAAACAGTTATTTTAAAAGCTTTCTAGAAACTATATTCCGAGGACGGTGAACTATCAAAATAAAACATTTATGTTCAGAACTGGAACTGCTATCTAATATAATTCTATTGCGGTCAGCTAGAAACTAGTTGCAATTTATTTCTGAAAGGTCAGTTAATTCAAAACTAGTATCAAAATAGACAAGTGGATGTCTTAATAATATGTATTGGAATATTGGATTGAGCTGGGGTTGGAAGCTCTGCCTCATCCGCCATACTCACTAGACTAGACTATTACTTTTTCCAAAATTTAGACAACTTTTTAGTGGGTAAAAAATTCAATTCCTGAGAGGCAGTACAAAACGCCTTTGAAGAGTTTGTTGACTCCCGTCCAGCTGATTTTTACAAGGGCATCAATAAACTGCCAATGCGTTGGCAAAGATGCGTCGATTGCATGGGTGATAACTTCGAATAACAGAAATAAAAAAGTTTGAAAAAATAAGTACTTTCACTAATTGCATACAAAACGGCATTTTAATAGGTAAAAACCTATTATATACAACTAGCTGAACTCCGCGGTGTTACCCGCGGTTATTGTCGTAAAGCGACAGTAGTCTAAAAAAAGTAACCTAAGCTTATATCATCAGCTACCTATCAGTGAAAATCCCGTCAAAATAGTTCCAACTGTTCCAGAGATTAGCCGGAACAAACAGAAAGACAGACCGATAGACAGACAGACACAAAAATTAAAAAATATGTTATATTGGTACCTGTACCGCGTATACATACACATGCATTTATTAAAAAGCGGTTATTTTAATATTAAAAACAGATACTCAAATTTCATTTATTTGTATAGACGTATCTTAAGTTTTTTCAATGATGACATTTTTGTATTTTTTATTTTTATTTTTGTTTTTATTATTATTTATTGTAATGGTGTAATGTCGTGTTGGTTAGAACTTTTTTTATTTATTATGTTACAATTAGTGAAAACCTGTAATTGGCTTGATGTTGCATATCAAACAAACCATATTCTTATTGCAGCTGTTGGTTTTCCAAACCATAATAAATAAATAAATGTCATTATGCAAAAATATATGGCCTCAATGAGCATGGTGACCACTACTCTTAGATTCTTATGCTTTCCATCTGGCAGAGTAGAGTCACTTTCAACACCTCACATATCTATACAAATAAATAAAATTGGAGTGTCTGTTTGTAATATTAAAATAACCGCTTTTTACTTAATGCATATGTATGTATACACGGTACATATTCTAAAAATGTAGTTAAAATTTTTTTGTCTGTCTGTTTGTTCCGGGTAATCTCTGGAATAGCTGGACCGAGTTTGACGGGACTTTCACTGGCAGGTAGTTGATGATCCATGGAGTAACTTAGCCTACTTTTTTAGACAAACTTTATTGTCGTACCGCGGGGTTCAGCTAGTAAAATATAAAAACAATCTAGGGCTATATTTAAAGCGTCTGAGATATCATTTCTCAGAAAAAGAAAGGTGATTGCCAAATAATACTTAATGAGGAATACTTATTAAATAGCTGAAGGGATACTTAAGCACGCGTTATATTAAAGAAAACGTGTCCGTTTACAGTTTATTACTGTTTTTAATTCCCAGGTAGAAACTATCAACTCAGATTCTCATAAAAGCAGA
The DNA here is from genome assembly GCA_905220595.1 of Spilosoma lubricipeda. Taxonomy (NCBI): domain Eukaryota; kingdom Metazoa; phylum Arthropoda; class Insecta; order Lepidoptera; family Erebidae; genus Spilosoma; species Spilosoma lubricipeda. The sequence goes on along the minus strand of HG992298.1, from coordinate 9,822,618 downwards.
AAAAATCCATTACCATTACATACCGTAACAATTTCAATTGCACTTTATCTTTTAATTGTTGAATTTTTCAAACTAGTAATTCAAACTAAGTAACAATTTCAATTGCACTTTATCTTTTAATTGTTGAACTTTTCAAACTATTACGGAAAATGCTTATAAAAACTAACTCGAGGAATTTTGAGTTGTTTTTGCAATTGAGTAAATAAGAAGGATAGATATATAGAATATATTACATTATATAATATAATATGAAACCCTCTATAACGTTTAATGTATTGTCAATTCAAACATTTATTATGTATGAAACAAGTTTTATAAGTATTTTTATTTTTAAATCATTTTCAAGGACACCACAAAATTGGGGTACAAACACTAGAGCCATCACAAATACCTAAGGAAAACTTCGAAGTAGTTCCATTCATTCGCCTCCTAAATAGTTATTACCAAAGTAAGCAGATGGCGTTACTATCGGAAATGTTCCAAACTGAATCATAGATGGCTCTGTTTAATACTGCAGAAATTTATTTGATGTACTTTTTTCAGTCATATTAAAAAAACTGATTACGTTTGTTCGTGATTTATGCAGCGCAGATATCGTACGACTATAAACATATGTGTTGATAAACATACTCCACACGCCTTTATTTACTTATGAGTACATTAATTTTTCTAGTAAAAACTATCATAACACCTAAACATCAATTATTTACTTCTTATGTGGATTTCATGAGGTCGGGTTTGATTCCCGGGTCGGAGCAAATCTTTGTAAAATCTACAAATATTTGTTTCGGAGTTTGGGTGTTTTCTATGTATTACATGTAGGTGTTTACAAAAAAAAAATTATAATGGTATGTATTTGTATCAGTTGTATAATACCCATAACACAAGCTCTGCTTAGCTTAGGACTAGATGGCGTTATGTGTTAGATGTCCGAAATATTTATTTATTATTATTTATATTTAATTAAACTGCTGTATGTCTTCATGTGTTCCTCTGGGTTTTTGGATCTTTTAGATGTTTAGAAGCACCGACCACTTTTTATCCAGTGAATAATATCATCGATGCTTGTATTACTCAGTTTCTTTAGAAATGGATTTATCAATAAGCGATTAAGGGTATTACAGATATACCTACACTAGCAGACCCACGCAACCTCGTTTGCGTCTTCTATTGCCCGTAGCGTGATAATTTTCCCCCGTTTTCGAAACATTTTTTATTGGTGCTCCGCTCCTATTGGTCCTAGCGTGATGATATATAGCCTATAGCCTTCCTCGATAAATGGGCTTTCTAACACTGAAATAATTTTTCAAATCGGACCAGTGGTTCCTGAGATTAGCGTGTTCAAACAAACAAACAAACAAACTCTTCAGCTTTAAATATTAGTATAGATATAGATAGATTAAAATCTAAAGCCGGCGACTGAGTGTGACTGCCATGGTGTGATTCGACTTGCTGCATTGTGCCTTATATGCATTCACAGTAAGTGTGGCGACCACCAACCACTCTTGGATTCTACTTATGCTTTAAATTAGGCAGAGTAGAGTCATTTTGGCAGGGTCATACATAAAAAAATATGGGTTCATAATTTGAAATACCAGTTATTTTTGTAACCGACTTATGAAACCCTTTTGTTAGGGTCAAGTGTCAATCGTCCTTCTATTCACCCTATCGTATTCAAGGGCTAAGACCAGCGCTGTCACAATTACACGATGAGAATGCTCCAGCTGTTATAAATTCAATAGTAGGTCCATTAACGCTATAGAAAATATCTTCTGAATAAATTAATACTACGTCAATAATAAAACACTTATTATGAACTAGCTGTTACCCGCGGTTATTTTTGTAGCGCGAGTAACCGCAGGACAAAGTTAGTCTAAAAAAAAAGTAGCCTAAGTTACTTCCTGGATCATCAGTTACTTGCCAGTGAAAGTCCTGTCAAAATCGGTCCAGCCGTTCCTGAGATTACCCGGAATAAACAGACAGACAGACAAACAAAAAAATTTTAACTACATTTTTGGTATATGTATCGTATATGCATACATTCGCATTTAGTAAAAAGCGGTTATTTTAATATTACAAACAGACACTCCAATTTTATTTATTTGTATAGATTCGAAAGTAATGCCATTATTTGGACATATTTTCTTTAATAAGATACTTACAGCAATAAATTTCCCCCCTTCTACAAGCAACGTCTATTTGTTAATAGGAATATTAAATAAATAAATAAATATTTCGGACATCTAAACACATAACGCCATCTAGTCCCAAGATAAGCAGAGCTTGTGTTATGGGGTACTAGACAACTGATACAAATACATATATACTTTTTTTTTGTAAATACATACATATTATAGATAGAACACACCCAAACTCCGAAACAAATATTTGTAGATCATACAAACATTTGGTCCGACCCGGGAATCGAACCCGAGACCTCATGATCAGCAGTCGCTCACGCCGACCGCGAGACCAACGCGACAACATTTGCCGGGTCAGCTAATTACTTAATCCTTACTAATATATATAATTGTGAAAGTAACGCTGTCTGTCTATCCTGCTTTCAAGCCAAAACTACTGAACCGTAGTAAGATTATATACTCTCATGGATGTAGGGTACAGTCATTCGAGGTTCTGTTATATATCGTATCTCTGCAATAAAGTTTATTGCGAAGTAAATCCAAGCACAATTTTTTTTATTGAGTTCATTAAAAAAGCATATTAACACTTTATAGATCACTAGCCGACCCACGCAACCTCGTTTGCGTCTCCTATTGCCCGTAGCATGATAATTTTCCCCCGTTTTTGTAACATTTTTCATTGCTGCTCCGCTCCTGTAGGTCTTAGCGTGATGATATATGGCCTATAGCCTTCCTCGATAAATTGGCTATCTAACACTGAAAGAATTTTTCAAATCGGACCAGCGGTTCCTGAGATTAGCGTGTTCAAACAAACAAACAAACAAACAAACTCTTCAGCTTTATATATTAGTATAGATTTATTGCGAATGACTAGCAAAATGACATTAGGTTTCTATTTCGAAAAATATACACACAGTGGAACATAAGACGTCCTTCTTTTCGGAGTCGGTTAATAAGTATCGGACAAACTAACAGCCGTGATCTAATTAGCTAATTGCATTTTTAATGTTTTCTACTTATTCATAATATTATCTATACTAATATATAAAGATGAAGAGTTTGTTTGTTTGTTTGAACGCGATCTCAGGAACTACTGGTACGAATTGAAAAATTATTTCAGTAATAGATAGCCCATTCATCGAGGAAGGCTATAGGCAATATATCATTGCGCTAAGACCTACAGATGCGGAGCACCAATGAAGAATGTTACAAAAACGGTAAAAAATTATCACGCTACTGGCAATAGGAAACGCAAACGAGGTTGCGTGTGTCGGCTAGTATCATATATGAATTGAAACACGAGAAAAAAATAAGTAATATAGAAAAAGAATGGCTATGTTTTATTTATGACTGCCTCGGTGGCGCAGTGGTAGCGTACGCGACTGCTGTTCTTGAGGTCTCGGGTTCGATTCCCGGGTCGGATCAAATGTTTGTATGATCTGCAAATATTTGTTTCGGAGTTTGGGTGTTTTCTATATAATATGTATGTATTTACAAAAAAAAAGTAGACAAGTATTTATATCAGTTGTCTAGTACCCATAATACAAGCTCTGCTTAGTTTGGGACTAGATGGCGTTGTGTGTTAGATGTCCGAAAATATTTATTTATTTACAGGCGACATATTACATGAAGTATATATACTACGATATTACATATGGGCTCGATATATATGAAAGAAGATATGGCGTGCCACATCTTGTTTATATGGTTGGTTGGTTAAATGATTGCATAGTTAGAAATGAGAAATAATACTGATGGAAAATAAAATAGATAAAAACAATTTTTAAGCGATTTGTATCATGTTACATCACATTAAAAGCCATAGTCCACTATTGGACATAGGTCTCGAGGCGGTTTACCTATTATCCTTTACCTTTAAAAAATTGAGCTAAATCGATTTAGAGCTTATTTAGTTTTTAAAAGGTCAAATATAACGTTTTTACATACCTGAGCCAAGCGGTACGACATCAACGCCGTGGGGCGAAGTTAGTCTAAAAAAGTAGCATTAGTTACTCCTTCTATCATCAACTACTTTTCAGTTAAAGTCTCGTCAAAATCGGTACAGCCGTTTCAGAGATTAGCCGGAACAAACAGACAGACTGTATGTACTGTGTATACATACATTTGCATTTAGTAAAAAGCGGTTATTTTAATATTACAGACATTCCAAGTTTATTTATTTTGTATGTATAGACTAACTGAGTTCCGCCGTATGATATCAACCGTGGGCAACGCTGCGGGGCGAAGCTAGTCTAAAAAAAGTAGCCTTAGTTACTCCTTATATTATCAGCTATTTACTAGTAAATATCGGTCCAGCCGATCCAGAGATTAGCCGGAACAAACAGACAGACAATACATTTGAAGATTATTTTTTTTTGTGTTAGTGTCACAAATGCTTTCATTTGCATTTAAACAAAAGTGGTTAATTTAAAATTACAAAAAGATACTACAATTTTATTCATTACTAGCTGCCCCGGCAAACGTCGTTTTGCCATAATTTTTTTTTAAGGATGGGTGACCCTTACCATTTAGGGGGATGAAAAATAGATGTTGGCCGATTCTCAGACCTACTCAATACGCTCACAAAGTTTCATGAGAATCGGTCAAGCCGTTTCGGTGGGGTATGGCAACGAAAACTGTGACACGAGAATTTTATATATTAGATAGACTCAGTATTATAATAATCGGGATAGGTTAAAGAACGTACCTACAAAGAGGTAATTTCTGTAACAAACTACCATACTTACTTTGAGGAAGGTAATTTCTTAAATCACTAATCTCTTCATCAAAATCTACTTTAGAATTGGACTGGTTTTACCCAGTCCAATTCTAAAGTAGATTATAAGTAGAAATAGCAAAAAGTACAAAGCAAGAACGAAAGCTTTCATCCATTTCCAACCCTACCCGTTTGTTACAAAATCATTCAATAATTTATCGCAATGAAATTGAAGGTAATGGCATTTTATTATCATTGTATATTTGTCACAAAAGCTCCATTTAAATAAGGTCCCCTTGAATAATCGCTTTAGGTTTGCTTTTCACTTAATGGCCGATTTCAATTAAAGGTATATATATTTCTGAAAACGGTAAAAGGGTTCTTTGTAAGAGACACTTCGTAGAGGGACTTTTTTTCTGAAATAAAGGGCAAACGAGCAGACGTATCACCTGATGATAAGCGATTACCGCCGCCCATGGACACCCGCTAAACCTGTGTCGATACAAGTACGTTGCCAGCCTTTGGGGGACGGGGGAAGGTTTGGAGTATGGGCCTCCGGTATCCTCACTCACTCGGTGAAACACAGCGCAAGCGTTATTTTATACCGGTTTTCTGTGAGACCGTATCACTCCGGTCGAGCCGGCCCATTCATGCCGAAGCGTGTCTCTCCCGTATATATAAATGCGATTTTTTTTGACAATGTTTAGTTCCTTAATGGCACTGCATTAAATTAAATATGAAGAAAATTTCCTACAGTCGTCTATCACAGAAAAATACATAGACATGCTGTGACAGGGACGTCTGCATCTCTGTTTTGTGAACGTGAGAGAAGTCGAGGGTCAAAGTTATTATTATGTGTGCTCTTTTTATTTGTTTTTTTAGTTTATCTACTACTTTTAATAAATCTATCTTATCGTAATTCTACTATGTAGATTTAGATGCGGATTGAAAATCATTGGTATGTTAATGTATATTGTATTTAGGATAGTGTTACATTATCTAGCTTAATCCTACTAATATTATAAACGCGAAAGTTTGTAAGTAAGGATGGATGGATTGATGGATGGATGGATGGATGGATGGATGGATGTTTGTTACTCTTTGACGCAAAAACTCCTGATTGGATTTGAATGAAACTTTACAGTAATATAGCTTATCCATCAGAGTAACACATAGGCTACTATTTGCCATGATAACCGACATATACGCGAGCGGAGCCGCGGGTTATAAATTAAGGTTGTACCCACCCACAAAAGACCGTTGTGAAGCCACTCTTGAGATACGATCGTGCTATTGTGTATCTCTTAACATAGTCTTCTTTTAAAAAAAGCCTGCTTGTGTCACTGATTTACTTAGTTAGTGTACATTTTTAAAAGATGATGTGATATCGTTATTACTAAACTATCGAATTGGAAATTAACACTACATTCTGATAAAGGTAACAACTGCTTAAATAAGGCAATGCTTATATAGATCTGGCTGTTCCTCCACACTCGGTCGTTTATAAGCGACCAACATGCACTGGCTTAAAGGTTATCTATTTGCGAAAGTTCACTACAATTAGTTCAGTGGTTTACCAGTGGACGCGTACAGAAACGTATATAAAGTAGATATATTTCCACAATGCACATTTCAACGGTTATTTTTACTTTTTACCGGACTACGCGAGGCAAAAGGAGGGTTATGTTTTTGTTAGTAAGTATGTATAATTGTTTGGCACGCTCTGCGGCCTAAGCGGCTCGAGAGGGAGAGAGGGAGAGGGCAGGTGTCGTTGGATTCGTATTTACTGTGTATATCAAAATAAAAAATAATGGCGAATTTTTGGCGCCGAATTCATTGTTTCATATCTTAGCAAAATGGGTATCAAATGAAAGATCATGAAAAGACAATTTTTTAAAATATATGTATCACATCATGTTTATGCTACTATTTTAACACAAATTGTCAATTAGTAAAGTCAAACCCAGAAAGTTCTTATTTCAGTTACATGTCCAAAATTGCTTGAAAGATTTGCAACGGCTACTACATTTGAACCCTTTAAATTGATGCTCGAAAAATCAGAATCAAACCCCAGAAAAATGATACGATTAGAGTATTTGGAATATTAAGAAGCTGTATGGTATTGAAAGTATTATGAAAAATAAATAAATAAATATTTTCGGACATTTTAACACACAACACCATCTAGTCCCAAACTAAACAGAGCTTGTACTATGATATGGGTACTAGACAACTGATATTAATACATATGTCAATTTTTTTGTAAATACATAAATATTATACATAGAAAACACTCAAACTCCGAAAGAAATATATACAATCATACAAAGATTTGGTCCGACTCAGGAATGGAACCCGAGACCTCTAGCACGCAGTCACTCACGGTACCACTGCGCCACTTTATTGTTGTTCTCAGACTGGGTGTTCTTTGGTTCGTTTAATGTATGTTTGTAAAGTCCCCGCAACAGAGGATAAACATTCCTAGTGCGAAAGTTGTCTATTTAAATTAAATTAAAATAACTGCCCAACATCGACCGTAGGGCCCGCCAGGATGCCTCGCCTCACCTCGCCTGCTCGGAGGATCCTCCCTTTGTGTTCGAGGTACATGACACCTGTTCCCCCACATCTGTTTTCCCTTTCCCAGTTTTACAAGTTTCTTATTCCTTTTTCCGTATGAAAATTATTACATTCTCAAGGAAGGTTAGCGTAGTATTTTCGTCGAAATATTTTATTTAAATATCTCTCCTACTTAAAGTTAATTGAATCCGAAACAAGACAGAAATAACGAAAAAAGTTGACATTTTATTAAAGAGACTGTAAAAAATTATGAAACTTGAAGCAATTTAGGGATCAAGTTAACTAAACGATTCTCTTTGTCTTTTAGATATTGCGTTATTGTTGTATATAATGAATTGTTGGTTATTATTTTCAGTACAATTCCGCTTATAATATTAGAAATTGTTTGATTAAGTACTTAAATGCCGAATTCTCTTTTAATGAAGTCAATCATATTAATTTCATTAAAATTAAACAAAAATAAATATGCTTAAAAAGTTATGATATAGATGTTTAAACTGCTTGGTTGGCATAAGCGTTAGCATAAGCGACTGCCAATCAAGAGGTCTCGCGGTTTGACTCCCGGGTCAGACTGCCGTTGGGTTTTTATTACAAAAAATTCTTCAGAGCAGCCCGGAGTATGAGCAGCACGTAAAGCATTAGTCCTTGTTGTCATGAACACCTATGACAATCGCTATTGGAAAATCAGTGATATCAAATGTGCTGACAACTATTTCAACCTTCGAAGTCAGTTCGCCCTCAGCTTTGCAGAGGTCCAATGCCAGTCGTTCCGTGTAATATCCTAACCAAAATAATAAAGGAAATAATTAAGGCTAGCAAGATTATATTTAAGGTAATATAATTAGTTACATATATAAATTGTCTGTAACGTTCTTCGCTAGCGAATTTTAGCAGCAGAAATGCCGTAATTTAAGCCGTCCATGTTGTAACCTAATTGTTCTCACAAGAGCTCGGAAGAGTACATTTTAGTTATCCTACATTCATTATATTGTCTGTGGTTCTACGTTAAAACATTTTAGACGGACTTTGGGAATAGGATAGCTTAAGTAATAATTTTACTAACACTATGTTCTTGAAACTTTTGAAAGCCTTTCATTGAAAGTACCTATTTTAGTGTATTAGATCCTGCGATCTTATGAAACAGTTCTTTAAAGTCTCAAAAAGCCTTTGTATTACTCAAACTGTCGAATTGTTTATTTCTATAATATAGGTCATAGAAAGATCTTGTAAGTATATTCAATATATGCACCTACATAGGCCTATGTTTGTAGTATACAGTGACCAAAACTATCCTTCCTGATAGCCTTCTAGATGTACGATCCATCTTCTGAGATGAAATTAAATAAAATGAGATTAATTGCATAGAACATGGTGACTCACATTTTGATGGCTTATTGAGAATGAAACACAACAGCACGGTATGCTTTCTTTTTAGGTTGGACTTTCATGAGAGGTAGTACCGCCCCGGTCGAGCACTTGATTACAGGCAATCGGGTTGTGTTAAAACGATTAGTAATCGAGAGCACATAGTATATCTTTATTACGTACTAGCGGAACCCCGCAGTGTTACCCGCGGTTATTGTTGTACCGCGAGTAACGTCGCGGGACAAAGTTAGTCTAAAAAAAGTAGCCTAAGTTACTCCCCGGATCATCAGCTACCTGCCAGTGAAAGTCCCGTCAAAATCCGTCCAGCCGTTCCAGAGACTACCCGGAACAAACAGACAGACAGACAGACAGACAGACAGACAGACAGACAAAAAAATTTTTAACTACATTTTTGGTATATGTATCGTGTATACATACATATGCATTAAGTAAAAAGCGGTTATTTTAATATTACAAACAGACACTCCAATTTTATTTATTTGTATAGACTAGCTGACCCGCTCAACTTCGTTGCGTCTCTCCATAAGAAATATTTTTTTCCCATTTTCCCAACATTTTCAGTCGTTACCCGGCTCCTATTGGTCGAAGAGTGATGTTACATAGCCTAAAACATTTCTCACTAAATGGGCTATCCAACAAAAATAAGAATTAGCAAAATCGGTTCAGCCGTTCACGCGTGATGTCGTGACCAAGGCAAATAAGGATTCATTTTTATATATATACTAGCTGAACCCCGCGGTGTTACCCGCGGCTATTGTTGTACCGCGAGTAACGCCGCGGGACAAAGTTAGTCTTAAAAAAGTAGCCTAAGTTACTCCCCGGATCATCAGTTATCTGCAAGTGAAAGTCCCGTCAAAATCCGTCCAGCCGTTCCAGAGATTACCCGGAACAAACAGACAGACAGACAGACAGACAGACAAAAAATTTTTCAACTACACTTTCGGTATATGTACCGTGTATACATATATATGCATTTAGTAAAAAGCGGTTATTTTAATATTACAAACAGACACTCCAATTTTATTTATTTGTATAGACTAGCTGACCCGCTCAACTTCGTTGCGTCTCTCCATAAGAAATATTTTTTTCCCATTTTCCCAACATTTTCAGTCGTTACCCGGCTCCTATTGGTCGAAGAGTGATGTTACATAGCCTAAAACATTTCTCACTAAATGGGCTATCCAACAAAAATAAGAATTAGCAAAATCGGTTCAGCCGTTCACGCGTGATGTCGTGACCAAGGCAAATAAGGATTCATTTTTATATATATACTAGCTGAACCCCGCGGTGTTACCCGCGGCTATTGTTGTACCGCGAGTAACGCCGCGGGACAAAGTTAGTCTTAAAAAAGTAGCCTAAGTTACTCCCCGGATCATCAGCTATCTGCAAGTGAAAGTCCCGTCAAAATCCGTCCAGCCGTTCCAGAGATTACCCGGAACAAACAGACAGACAGACAGACAGACAGACAGACCGACAGACAGACAGACAGACAAAAAATTTTTCAACTACACTTTCGGTATATGTACCGTGTATACATATATATGCATTTAGTAAAAAGCGGTTATTTTAATATTACAAACAGACACTCCAATTTTATTTATTTGTATAGAGTATAGATATGTAAGATGTATTAACGAGAAAATGGCTATTAGATATCTTTAGAAATACATTATGAAAGAAGCTTCGTCTTCACCCAAATTGCCTGTCTTGTGAATTTGGAATAAACCAAATACGGATCGGGGACTTAACTGGTTAATACATCTTACATTAACGATTCATGGTCATGCAGAATATATTGGAAAATGTCTGTGACTGAACCGAAGATGTTTACTTGGGTTTATTTATTTGATACAAGCCAGAGCTTAAGAATTCTAACGTATCGTAAGACATGTAGGTAAATATTTCCTAGCATATTAGAAAAGCTGATATCTATACTAATATATAAAGCTGAAGAGTTTGTTTGTTTGTTTGTTTGTTTGTTTGTTTGTTTGAACACGCTAATCTCAGGAACCGCTGGTCCGATTTGAAAAATTATTTCGGTGTTGGATAGTCCATTTATCGAGGAAGGCTATAGGGTATATATCATCACGCTACTACTAATAGGAGCGGAGCAACAATGAAGAATGTTTCAAAAACGGGGGAAATTTTCTCGCTACGGGCAATATAAGGCGCAAACGAGGTTGCGTGGGTCAGCTAGTACTTAATATTTATCACGTCGTGTTTCGTTGGTGAATGCGAGACCGGAGGCCCAATGATGCAGAAGCATCACTAGCCCGCCATGGTGTGGGTCACCATGCTGCATTGTTGCATTGTCTGCATTCGCAGTATGGTGACCACCACTCTTGGATTCTGCTTATGCTTTCCATCAGGCAGAGTAGAGTCATTTTGGCAGGGTCAAACATAAAATAATGATATGCATAACATGTAAATGATATATAATCTTTGGTACCACGCGATCTATTAAAAATAGGTTATAGTTAAATGCACACGAAGTACATCAAAATAATTATAAATTCACGATAGTTTAGAGGTTTAGAGTTTGTCTGCATTTCAGATGTTTTACTACAGATTTTATTTTGTGGCGGTAAGTTTTAGAGTCATATGTCCAGTAGTGGATTGGTAGGCTGATGATGAGATGATTTTAATGACGTAGTATCTTAATATAATGTAATACATGAGATATTTCAAAATCAAGAATCTCGGGCACTGGAAAATCTCACACACAAATCACTGTTATCCTTTACACCAGGATTAACAGAAGTATTTTAACACAAAAATATACCGATTATATCTTTATTTTTCCTATTTAATCTACACTAATATTATAAAGAGGAAAGATTTGTACCTATGTTTGTATGTTTGTAATGAATAGGCTCAAAAAGTACTGGGCCGATTTAAAAAATTTTTTCACCAACAGAATGCTACATTCTTCCAATTTGACATAGGCTACATTTCATTTTGAAAAAAATTAGGGATCCTTGGTAAAATTTGAACAATGTAACCGAAGGTGTAGAAAAATGAGTCTTAAAATGTCTTTCGTCGAATGCGCTGCCGAAACTATTAGCGATAGAACAAAATAATGTACAACAATATTGAAGAACATCATAATGTCTACAAAAAACTCCGCGGTAGCATATGTCCAACTATTGTAGTTATGTCACTACAACAACTTTTTTCATTTTAAACATTAATGAAAATGCTAACCAAATCCAAACCATGCTATTTATGTGTTTATATTAATCATTATCAAAATAAATTATTTTATGGTCAAGACCATTTAAGTACCTATAAAATAGTTTTTAAATTATTTAAATTGGACTTTCCATTCAAAAGATATTACGAATTAAAAAATTCAAACAGTAACCAAAACGCCATAGCGCCGGTGGCAGATCAAAAAATAGCATTTCGATGCTATAGTACAGAGTGTTGAAAATCACAGCGGTAAACTGTTTTTTTTTGGACGCGCCCGGTGGAACAGGCAAAACCTTCCTTGCCAATTTAGTGTTGGCAAAAGTACGTCAATCTGGAAAAAAAGCTGTCCGCTGGGGCAGCTCTTACAAGACACTTCGCTGGTCATCTGGGACGAGTGCACCATGAGCCACAGGGCGCACGTGGAAGCCGTGGAGCGCACGCTGAGAGACATCCGAAGCTCAGACCGTATAATGGGGGGCGTGACGTTTGTTTTTGCTGAGACTTTCGTCAAACATTACCAGTTATAACAAGAGCTTGCCTTAAATCATCAACTTTATGGCAATCGATTGAAACTCTTAATCTGCGCACAAATATCAGAGCACATTTAAGTGACAATAACGATAATAATTTCTCACAAAAAATTCTAAAACTTGGAGACGGAAAATTACCGTCTCCGGTTGCAAACAGTCCCCAGATATTGTTGGATAACGAATTGGGTCAAATCGTTCAGAGTCTAGAAATTCTTGTGGACACAATATATCCGGACATACAAAATCTTACGGAGAGAAATTTCAATTGGCTCTGTTCGAGAGCGATAGTGTCCGCGCGAAATGAATCGGTTAATGAGATTAACAAAATTATTATGGAAAAAGTACCCGGTGAATTTAAATCTTACAAATCTATTGACACAGTATGCAACATCGAAGATACAGTGCACTATCCACAAGAATTTTTAAATTCCCTGAATCCTTCCGGCTTGCCGCCCCACGAACTACAATTAAAGGTAGGCACTCCCGTAATGCTGCTGAGGAACCTATGCCCTCCCAGCATGTGCAATGGCACGAGACTTCTGGTGAAGGAATTGCGGGAGAACGTCATAGTAGCCACTATAATCACCGGGGCCGCGGCCGGACAGCTCGCCCACATACCGCGGATCCCCATGATTCCTACGGACTTGCCTATATCTTTTAAGAGGTTACAGTTTCCTCTAAAAACATCATTTGCCCTCACAATAAATAAGTCCCAGGGTCAAACATTTTCGATGGTTGGCATCGACCTAAGAAAAGAATGCTTTTCTCATGGACAACTATATGTTGCCCTTTCTCGAGTGGGATCTACTGAAAATCAATATATTTTGTTGCCATCTACAAATACCACTGCCAACGTAGTTTACAGTGAAGCTTTAAGATAAAAACTGACAAATATAAAAGTAAAAAACGTAAATCTACCTTAATATTATATCTGTAAATAATGTAAAAGTAAACCTGTAAAATAAAAAATACTAAAAATGTAAATTATTAAGTAATAATAAGAATGAAAATTAATGACAAACCCTTTTTTAATAAAAAATAAAAAACAAAAAAAAACACAAAAAAATATATAAAACCAAAATAAAAAGCACAAAACAACAAAACCAAACAAAAGAAAATAATTTTGTAAGGAAAATACTAAATAATGATAGGCAAGTTTCTATCGACACGAACAAAAATGTCTTTGAAATACCTAGATGTATAGGTAGATACATTTTTAGTTGAAAGTTGTCAACGTTTAATTTAGACTGTATATATTTTATTCGACTCTGCGTTTATTCTAATTACTTAAAAAAACATAGTAAAAATGTATATGATATCCTATTTAAATATTACTTATTTAAGTGCCCGCCAATTAAACCATCAAAGAAATTGAACATAAATAGACTTACATACAAATATAACTGTGGGTTTTTTTTTTAATATATAATTAATAAATAATATTTTTTTAATAAATAAAAATATTTGTGAAAAACTGTTTTTATATCCAAATTTCCAAAAATAAATAATTGTCTACCCCGTGCGAAGCCGGGACGGGCTGCTAGTTGGTAAAATATAATTCAAATATCTATTGCTTCCGCGCACAGACATTATCTATAACGCATTCTATTTTGTTTGGCAGGTACTAACCACATGTTTTCACTTCAATCTATACAAAACTGTTGCACTGTAAGATTTCACAAGAAATAAAACGTTTTTTCCAAAAAAAAACGGGTTAGTTACTTTCAAACTTCCAAATGACTCATACAAGTCATTTACCGTCTAAATATCCTCCATATACATATATAATAGTCCACCAACAACTATATGTGGATATTACTGAGTCGTGTAATTATAGTATTAAGAATAGAAATGATCACAAATCTTACTTCTCTTCATACGATGACGGGGTGAATGTGCAGGAGTGCTGTGCTCGGAGCTCTGGTCGCCCGCATATTCGGTTCCACTGGAGTCGTGCCCTGGTGCCAATGTGAACATAGTGCCAGCCGGACATCTCTCGCGGCTGCGGCTGCGTTGCCATCGAGACTGTTGAGAGAAGTTTACGGTTAAAAAGCCTTCAATATACTCTTTCTGGGTCATTGTTGTTACTTTGGGACCATCAGAATTTCATTGAATTGAAGAATACCGTCATTCCAACATAAGAGTAATTCTCGTAGCAAAAACACAGTCTGAATTCAGTTTAGATTTACGTTCCATCTAACAAATTTAATGTAATAAAACATATCCTCGTAGTACATCAAACGTAATGAGATGAAATTCTACGACATCCACTGTAGGAACAGCTGAATTTTGGTATTCTCAATGTTCTGAAAAATTGTTACACTTTAATAAAACTATAACTGAAAGATACACGATGACAAAGTAAAAGATCTATATTACAAAAACAATCTAGTGTCACTGGACAGGATTGAAAAACGTTATCAAGGCTATCAGTCCAAGTATGGTACAAATAAAAGCCATTAAAACTTCGTACGAACTGAAGTGTTATAATTGAAACTACAAGCCCTGATGCGCGCTGATCGCATCAATCAACACGGGTGTTCAATCAATGAATGACGTCAGCGATTGATCACTTTGGGAGACAAATTGAGTGACGCATACCTGCTACTCTTGTTAATAAGAAAAATAGGAACTGAAATATGTTGGTATATTTTTATCCAGCTGAGGCGAAGCCAGCCTAAGAAAAATAGCGATAACCTACAAACACGGGTACTAGACAACTGAAAAAAATACATATATACTATTTTTTTTTTGTAAATACATACATATTATACATAAAAATCACCCAAAGTCCGAAACAAACAGTAGTCGCATACGCTACCACTAGCAACGGAATAGCAATAGTATCTAACTATATAGGTATATAGGTACACCGATAACTTAAACCAAATAATTATCTAGGGTTGACTACTCGCATCCAGCTCATAACAACCATATTGTACAAATCGTCATTCATTCTGACCAGTGGGCGGTCTACACTGCGTCATACATATTACAAATAACGTATCTAATCTAGCATAAAATCTAAATCTATAAAATCTAGCATATATCACGTATATGTTACAGCTTTACTTTCGCTCAAAAATATTGCTATTAACAAATGACAGTCCTCGTGAAATTAATTAAGGTTAATTAATGCCATACATTTCATAATATTGAGCTGTCACTTGGGTGGCGGAGAGTGTAATTTATTAGCTTACGCCATTAGATATAAAGGTTTAAAGGGCATATCTATTTACAATGTGTACTCATGTATATGTGTCCTAAAGAATTTGGTACGTTTTCATTTCTTTTATCTGAATCATCATCAGCATATCGTAATCCACTGTTGGATGAAAAGGTACAACATGATCCTTGTGTTATTAATAAACATTATATTATTCTCAAAAGATATAACATTTGATCTATTCTGTACTAGCCGACCCACGCAATCTCGTTTGCGTCTCCTATTGCCCATAGTGTGAAAATTTTACCCCGTTTTTGTAACATTCTTCATTGGTGCTCCGCTAATGTAGGTCTTGGCGTGATGATATATGGCCTATAGCATTCCTCGATAAATGGGCTATCTAACACTGAAAGAATTTTTCAAATCGGACCAGTAGTTCTCGAGATTTCAAACAAACAAACTGTTATTATATGTCTATTTTGTACCGGAAATATCACATATTATCTGTGGCTCAAGCGTTTATTTAAAAAAAATACAAACAAACTCTTCAGCTTTATATATTAGTACTAGCTGTCCCGGCAAACGTCGTTTTGCCATAACTACTAATAAATTAAAAATTAATTAAAAAAACATTGTCCAGCGGACAAAATTGTGAATCTAAACCATTCCCAGATCCCCTTGAACACATACAAAAAATTTCATCAAAATCGGTCCAGTCGTTTGAGAGTAGTTCAGTGACATACACACTCACAGAAGAATTATATATATATATAGATAGATAAACAAGAAGAGTCAACAAAGTGTTATCTCATGTGCGATCCAAACCAACGACACCGTAGCGTCGTTTTAATATGTATGTATTATATGCAAGTACATATGAAATGCTTACCCATAAACTGGACTTTCTTTTCGTAAGCTTTTCTTCTTTATCTTTTTTGTTAAACAATGAAACGGTTCTACGTGCACACTTCATTTTGAGATGTGCCTTTTGTGTTACTGTCCCTAAAATCATTTCTTTAACACTGTTCTTATATATATAATATATAAAGACTGTTCTTTATCACCAAGCGCTACGGTTATAACACGGATTATTTTTTTGTACAATTGATGGCCTTAAGATCGAACTGATTGTAATTGAAGTCATGACGTAACTGAGGCAATTTCACACAAGAAAAACACACTAGAGACATGAATTATAAAGAAAGTACTGTTTCTCTAATCACTACATTCTCAAAGAATTTTAAAGTTTCTAACTTCACAAATCTTGGTATAACAAGTCATCGATAGATCACCTTGAAAGTCACGAATTCATAACTACACAGGCAATTCCCTTTCGGAATTAGATAAAAGGGGTTTTTAGAACCGGTACATGTACAAATGCTTTCACATTTATTCTGTTAAGTTTTTAAATCACAATTTTTTTATATATTTGAAAGCTAGTGTTGTGTTTTTACGGAATAAATACCCAACAGACTGCAGTATTTTTCAACTTATTCTGAACTGAAAAATAAAAGTATACCATATTCCAGACAACGGATTAAACCAAGTACTTAAACACACTTTTGAAAGTAAGAAAATACTAGCGCGAATATTATACGTTTGCGAATCACGAGAGTACTGTATCCGAAGAATTATGTCATGCACTGTTTGTTTTCTATTAAAGACGACATTGTATTTTATTTGCACTCAAACTAATATGTATAAAACTCTTTTTGTCTCGCTCGCACTTAAGGAAGTGATCGAAATATCGTGAGATAGTTGATAAGAGAATTGAAAATCTCAAATCAATGATAGCGTAGATCAGAGAACTCAATCAAACAACCTTGTACAAGTTGATTTAAAGATGATCCGCGGGTTTTATATCTGGTGTTACCTGATCTCTCTCATTTCAGTTTTAGTAGTCTCGATTATTACCTTCCGACCACCTCGCATATATATCTATACAAATAAATAAAATTGGAGTGTCTGTTTGTAATATTAAAATAACCGCTTTTTACTTAATGCATATGTATGTATACACGCTACATATACCAAAAATGTAGTTAAAAAAATTTTGTCTGTCTGTCTGTTTGTTCCGGGTAATCTCTGGAATGGCTGGACGGATTTTGACAGGACTTTCACTGGCAGGTAGTTGATGATCCAGGGTGTAACTTAGGCTACTTTTTTTAGACTAACTTTTTCCCGCGGCGTTACTCGCGGTACAACAATAACCGCGGGTAACACCGCGGGGTTCAGCTAGTACTACATAAGAATATATATGGAAAAGTAAATGGGTGGAGTCTTTACTCGTTCTATGGGTGTCGAAAGAGACGTCTAAAGGGGCAAAATACGCTGGAAAACATTACTCCATCGAGAAGGAATACTCTAAACAAACCCTATAATAACCCGACTGGCCCGCGTTGGTATAAGTTGGCCAAAGCCTCATTTTTAAGGCAAGGCTTCTGTCCACTAGAGGACTACAGAAGGATATTGATGATATATGTAAGTACCACTAGCTTTTGCCTGATGTTCAAACGTACAGACATTTGTATGTAGTCATACAGATAAAAATTCGAACAAGTGATTAATTTAATAAGTTTTTTTTTTTAAAACAAGCTTTTATAATTTTTTAATAAGAAAATAACTTTAAGCTCTTTCATTTTGTATCCATTTTGGGTGGTTAGTTCAGAAATGTGTACGCCGCCATTTTGGTACGGCGATGTATTGAGTAACATATATGTACATATACAGTGTATTCATGTTCAATTTCACGTAATAAGTATGAAGAGAAATGGCTGTAATCGATAATGCAGTGACAAGGTTAAATAAAATTGAAAACTTAAACGACAAATAAAGGGGTTACGGGTGCTTGTAGCAATTGACGTTCAAGGCCAAATAATTATTGCAAGTAATTCTCAATTGGTTCGTTTAGTTAATGTCTAGATTTATAAAAAATAGATTGTTCATTCTGATTTAAAAAAATAGTAGGCCAGCACTGGACTTGAAGGATAATAATTTCTGCTGATTTAAAAAAACCGACCAAGTGCAAGTCGAACTCGCCCATATAGAGTTTCGTATCATTATCTATACATAAATACGTACCATTATATTCACTGTTTCTAGGAAACGTCTCTAAAGATTTTCAAGAAATTTAGTATGCCAGAGGTTTTGGGAGCGATAAATTGATCTAGCTGAGATTCATTTTTAGAAATTTTACCAAAAAATAAATACATACAAAAGCTTGGTCATCCAGAAACTTAATAACCCACTTCTTTTAATCGTATCCGATGAGACACCTAATACACAGAAATGCTCGTTAAATAAGTTTAACGAGCAATTCTGTGTATTATGTACTTATGTATGTACTTATATATGTACTTATAACACTCTATTTTAAGCTGTTCTAGGTCAGAAATGAATCGCCCTTAAAGTCGTACAATTCAACAAATATAATTAGACATTGGGATTCGACAACACTTATCGTAAAATATCAAATATTTACTTTCATTTATGCGTCCCTATTTATATTTACTATTACTTAGCTACTGTCTCTATGGGTCAAAGACACATCAGTACACTGTAATCTTAAAACCATATATTATTACGAGTATAGGTATAAAACAATAGAACAGATTTTCGAATAATAAAGTAACTAACTGAATATTTTAGGCACTATTAAATGCTAGTTGTTGCCCGCGGCTCTCGCGGCAATTAGTAGCCTATGTGTTATTCTGATATATAAGCTATATAACTGTAAAGTTTCATTCAAATCCGTTCAGTAGTTTTTGCGTCAAAGAGTAACAAACATCCATCCATCCATACTTAGAAACTTTCGCGTTTATAGTATTAGTAGGATAATAGGTAATTTATCAACTAGCTAGCAGTACCAGCGCAGTTACACTCAGTAATTAGAAGCAATCACCGAAGGAATGCAACGACGGGGGGCTTAGTACCTTGATGGGTGACCGCTAGTGGCACTATACCATGAGCGTCGTCGTGATTCGGAGGTCACGTTAAGCAGTCGGTCTCGGTTGTTATCATAGGATAACAGTCGTGAAGCTTAGTTGGAGACCTTTGGGCGGCTTAAAAACATCCAACGGCAAGATAACATAGCCACAACGTTGTGTTGCTAGTCCCCAACACGCACTTGGCCAACGGGGGGACGTATGGCCTTAATCCCCTCCTCAGAGGAGACCCGAGCGCAGCAGTGGAACGTTATGGGTTGTTGATGACGAGGTACCTAATAGTGCATGAAATATTAACCAATTATACGTATTGTGTTAACCATCGAGCTATAAATTAAACTAGTATATGTATGTTTTTTTATGCATGGCCCTACTGTGCCTGATGGAAAGCATAAACATAATCCAAGAGTAGTGGTTAGCATACTCATTGCGAATGAAGATAATGCAGCTTGGTGACCCACACCATGGCGGCCTAGTGAAGCTTCTACATCATATCACACTCCCGCACGCGCACACACACACACACACACACACACACCACACACAGACCACACACACACAATAATATGTAAAATAGCATATGTGAATTTTGTATGGTATGTAAAGCATGTTTGTATTCTTATATTTAGCATCGCATGGGGTTTGGGACTGGTACTCCTTAATACAGGTTTTTTCAAAACCTATCTAAGAGACAGCGCTCTGACCACTTATTGTACTTACTAGCTAAATTGAAGTCTGTGTATTTATTATGTGTTATGTATTACAATTACCTTGAGAAATAAATAATTATTATTATTATATAACATGTATTTATTTATTTAAAAACAAGTAAGTATTTATATTAGTAATCTGATGACCATTATTTGCCATGTCATTTTGGCAGGGCCATACATAAAAAATGTCCCATTTGAAATCAGGTCATTTGTTACTATCATGCTTTGTGTCTAGTAGCGGACTTTTAAAGATGATAGTGTGAATCATTTATTAAAAAAAAAAAATCTTGTACGCTTAATTTATCATTGAAACTAATGAAGTTATCTTTTAAAACATTAACAGTTTTTCAAAAAATATAAACTCGAGTTTTACTAATCTGATGTAGTTAATCTAGAATGAATGAAGAGCTTTATCGAGCTATGAAATAAAGCAACAAAGATTGTCGCTAGTAATCTTGACGACACGATTATAAATTATAAACTTCGGTACAAGTTTTATTATAGGCTTTAACGTTTTTATCTAAAGGTTACTTTTGCTTTTGTTTGTTTGTAAAAGTTTTCCTATATATTATTTTGGCGATCCGTTTTACTTGAAGTTTCAATTCATTTTCGTTTTAGACCTTGAAACTGATTTACAATAACAGAGTAGCTTTTATTTACAATGAAATATTCATTAGCTATTTCTCGAAAAATTTGTGTAGACGAATGCTCTTGAAAATGAAGAAGGCTTTCGATTTGATAGTTTTTTTTTAATAAATATAGATGTATTTTTTATCATTTGTGAACGTATTTAGTATAGTTTATAGATATAGTTTAAGTTTTTTGTTGTGAATTAAGTTACACTAATATTATAAAATTGTGCGTGTTTATATGTGCGTCAATGATTCACTTTGAAATGGGTTTATCCACTAATGAAAAAATTTGGTGTGAAGGTAGTTGTAACCTTAGATTAACATCATACACTACTTTATCCTGAAGGAATATTATTCCATTATTTACATATATTTATAAACATATTATTATATATTTATTACGTGTGTATTCTGTATGTGTATATATATGCATATGTTTTTTTTGTACAATATTTGTTTTTATTGATTATGTGACCTCGATGCACCATCTACCATACAAGATTTCTTTATCACTATAAGATTGACTGGGCATCAAGTCCGCCAATGTACAAATGTGCATAAAGTTTGAATAACTAAATTATTATTTATTTGGTAAGAACGGGTAACATATCGGGGATTAATATACAAAAATATCAAATTGTCTGTGATCTGGATAGCCCCCTCCGAAATTAATTAGATGGAGAGTATATGTTTGCTGTTCCAAATATTGTTCACACTTTTTTACTATTTACAGATAACTACCATTTTTTTACAACAAAAAATATGAAGTAAAATATTTGAGTTGTCGTGCAAATAACATTGTTGCATGTCTCGATGTGAGTAACACGCGATGTTAGTATTTAACAACGGCAATTAATTATGCCCACCAGCACTTACTTTAATAAAACTGTAGTTGTATAAATGAGAAATGAAAGGTGGTAATGAAATCCTTTTTTTTTATAGTCAGCTGCCAAAATGACTCTTCCCTGCCTGATGGAAAGCATGAGCAGAATCCAAGAGTGGTGGTCACCATTGCGAATAAGGACAATGCAGCGTGGTGACCCGAACTATGGCGGCTTGGTGAGATGCTTTTTCACGCCCCGCTTAAAGGACCCGGGATCATAGCGGGAAGGAAACACGTATGCTGGTAGTGAGTTGCAGGTTGTGACCGCTCGGCACAGGAAGGAGGCACCGAAGCAATGAGTACGAGAACAAACATACATACGAATAGATTGGTGGCTATGTGATTAGTAATTTTGTCTGTCAGATGTCGTGGTTTTAAATCCCACTCAGCTCAAATAGTTACGGAATAAGTAAACATAATTTGTTATTTCATCATCAGCCTATCGAAGTACACAGCTGGACATGGCCTCTCCAATTGCCACTTGGTTTGCTCCTCGGCTTCTCGCATTTAACTCATCACTCCACCTCGCCTAGACGTCCTACATTATGTTCTATATCTAGATGTAATTTATATAGCTACTAGCAGACCCACGCAACCTCGTTTACGTCTTGTAATGGCCGTAGTGTGATAATTTTCTCCCGTTTTTTGTAAAATTCTTCTTTGGTGCTCCACTCCTATTGATATGGTGATGATATAAGATTAGCTAGTTCAAACAAACAAACAAATAAACCCTTCAGCTTTATAATATCTATATCTATACTAATATCAAGCTGAAGAGTTTGTTTGTTTGAACACGCTAATCTCAGAAACCGCTGGTCCGATTTGAAAAATTCTTTCGGTGTTGGATAGTCCATTTATCGAGGAAGGCTATAGGGTATATATAATCACGCTACTACTAATAGGAGCGGAGCAACAACGAATAATGTTTCAAAAACGGGGGAAATTTTCACGCTACGGGCAATATAAGCAGTAAACGAGGTTGCGTGGGTCAGCTAGTTATAGTATAGATGTGTTCGGCTCTAGAAACTTATTAAGTTACTAACTACTTCGTTGGTCTAGCAGTTGACATATGCGACTGCCGGTTTTGGGCCCGAATCTCCGGTCGTGCCTAAAGTGTTTTTGAATTTTTCTGATAATAAACATATTTAATAACACCTCGGAGTACGGAAATTGGGGTCTGAACCCCGTGCCACGTAAAACTGTAGGTCCTACGCTCGATCTCTCCCCGATCGTGTCGGATAACCGTCCCATCGGATTACGAGAGTGAGGGAACAGAGATTGCACCTGTGCACTATAATATCTCCTGCGCAGTTGGCTGGTCTCCGTTGCAACTGGCCGCCTTGGTCGTAACCGGCTAGGAGGACATCAATAATTTAGGAATTTACTAAGTATGTTTATTATCAGTCAGGGTCAGTACAGCTTCTATCTAGCTTAAGATCAGATGGATCAGTGTGTAAAGGTCGCTTACGGTGACTTCAGCAATCACTAGGTAACACCTTCCTGTTAAAGTTGCAAAGGAATAGCCTACAAAAGCATATACATATAATGACAAAGAAAACAACGACTCATGTACGTAACAAATTAGTCTATACTAATGGATGGATGGATAGATGAATGTTTGTTACTCTTTCACGCAAAAACTACTAGACGGATTTGGATGAAACTTTACAGTAATATAGCTTATACATCAGAATAACACATGGGCTACTATTTGCCGCGATAACCGACATATACACGGGCGGAGCCGCGGGCAACAACCAGTATGTAATAGACTGTAAGGAAGTTGTAGCATACCGAACTAAACGCAGCTCGACAGAGTCACCCGATAACATAGTTTTGTAACCAGTAACTAGATTTTTAGCAAACGTTCGGTGGACCAATTATTTCACAAATTCGAGCGCAATGTTCGCAGTTTCGAATTATGGAAAACCGCCTGTATACCACATCTTTCTAAATCCCACCTGCTTAAGAAACTAAATAATAACTTAATAAGCTTTATTTATTTATTGTTTGTTTCTCACCTTTAAGTTAGTGAAGAAGTGCTGTGTACGATGCACGACGGAAAGTGGGGCGTGATGATGAGCGGAGCGAGCGCGCGGCGGTGACGCAGCGACGGGTGCGCATGACAACTCCGACGCTGACTTCGACAGCCTACTACTCAGTGCTTCTGAACGTTCTGTGAATAATAATTTTTATTTATCGATTGCAACTTTAAACTTTAGTGTGATTAATGGTTAACAGGACTTAGACTAGTCTCCCATTGGGACCAGTTTACGCCGTGAGCACTCTAAGTGAATACGTACTAAGCTCGAATTAAAAACGAGCAATTCACTCTATTAGTTTTCATGGTAAGATTTTCTTTTTTATGTATGGCCCTGCCAAAATGACTCTACTCTGCCTGATGGAAAGCAGAAGCGAATCCAAGAGTGGTGGTCACCATACTCATTGCGACTACAGACAAAGCAACAATGCAGCATGGTGACCCATACCATGGCGGCCTAGTATTGCTTCTGCATCATTGGGCCTCCGGTCTCACACTCACAAAACGAAACACGACAGCATGAACGCTGTCATTTTAGGTTTATTTTTTATGCGAGGGTAGTACCGTCCCGTTCGCGCTGAAATCAGTGTGGCTCTACTACCTTGTAGTAGTAGTTGTCCATTTCCTTTTATAAGATATTGATTTCTAGAAGAGAGAAAGTTAGTGACAGAGGTAAGACAGAGTGTTTATAAAAGCTTAGATATGTATGTGTATTTTTGCAACATAAAGGGAACTTAATTAAAAATTTTCAAGCTTTGACAGTTGAAAGTACCTATTTTATAGGTGCTGCCCCGGCAAACGTCGTTTTGCCATAAATTTTTTTTAAGGATGGGTGACCCTTACCATTTAGGGGGATGAAAAATAGATGTTGTTCGATTTTCAGACCTACTCAATATGCTCACAAAGTTTCATGAGAATCGGTCAAGCCGTTTCGGAGGAGTTTGGCAACTAAAACTGTGACACGAGAATATTAGATTTTACATCAGTCCGTTCAGCGCGTGTTTTCCTGACGCTAAATACATCGTCATGATCAACAATTTTCTAAAGTACATAGCTGGACAAAGGCCTCTCCTTAGAACAGGTGTGTCGGCCGTGCCGCCCTGAGTGTGGACGCGGATGGTCGGGACAGGTTTTCCCCTCCATCCACTCTAGTGGTCACCCGCGAGAAGGTGACGTTTCGCGTGTGCCTAAATAGAGAGTTAACAGCAGACGGTGCCTGCTTTAGTGCGGGCAACCGCTTGGAGGGGTTTCGGATGTGTTAATGTCAGCAATTCCCGGACCCGTCCCGTCTCAGGCGCAGAGTGGCACACCGTGTGGTTTTAAATATTTGCTGATCATACAAACACTTGGTTCGCCCCAGGAATCGACCCGAGACCTCAAGCACGGCAGTCGCAAACACTATCACTGCGCCAAAGAGACAGTCCGTCTTTAGTTACGTACTTTAGTGGTACCTATAAAATAGTGGTTTAACCCATTACCAATTATTCAAATTTGTTTAAAACACAGAATATAGTAAAAGCTTCAATGAATTCAGCGCATAGACTTAATTTTTCAAACTTTATTATTTGCATGGTGCGGGACTTCAGAGTGTGAAGTGAGTCACGGAATTTTATTACGTGACAATGTTGTATTATGTACGCAACAATGTATTCTACGTGTATATATATACGTAATGGTGAATATTGTAATAGTCTAAACATACCTACCTTGTGTGTTATTCGGTAATTAACATTTGGGTTATTTGTGATGTACGTACGTAAGCAAAAAGCAAAACAGGCCCACAGAACGGAATGGAGTAGCCATAGTTCCTTTTACCGATACAAAACTGTCTCTAATTTTATGTGGGGGTGGACTTCACAGTTTAAACACATGCACATTTTAAACTACATACAAAACAATCGACTATCACTACAAACTCACACATAATCATTAAAACAAAATAATCACAATTTCACGCACACATAAATACATTCTGTGTCATAACATAATGTATTTATGTGTGTAGTAAAGCGTAAGCCCATTTGGGCTTATGCTTTGACAGGGGGGAGCGCTTGCGTATTGCTACTAAATACCGTGTTGGTCTATGACTGTAAGTCAATTAATTTCACTTTGAACTCATGACAGTTAAGAGTTAAATTTAAAGCACTTCAAAATGGAAATAATACGTACAATTATATTTTTTTGTCCCAAGCTAAGTAGTTACGTTAATTTGTAAATGCGTCAACAACTTAAAAAATTCTGAATCGATTGAGTTCAAAGTTTGACACAATATTCCCTGTTTCAAAATCGTTTCATCTATTTTTAAAACCAAACCTATCAACTAATATCATTGAGAAATAGAAAACCCTGAATTGTGGTGATGTAATTTGTTAGAGTAATTTCAGTTAGCAATAAGAAAAAATATTCATACCAAAAGTAGCACACAGAAACCCAAAAAGATTTATCATTTTAATATAATTGTTTCAGTATTATAATTCAGTATACATTATCAAATAAGAAATATGTTTTCTAACAGTATCTTAAACATAATACGACGTTAATAACGTGTGTTATTCTCAATCCTTTTGTGAGTTCTTTCTTTGCAAAAATAATTGGAGTATCACATGAATATTTATACATTTATATTACATAAGAACTATACGACAAAGTAAATCTACTGCGTCTGATGGAAAGCAGGAGCAAAATCCATGAGAGGTGGGCACCATACACATTGCGAATGCACACAATGCAACAATGCAGCATGGTGACCCACACTATGGCGGCCTGGTGATGCATCTGCATTATTGAGCCTCACTGGCATTCACCAACGAAACCCGACATACTGTCTTATTACGTTGATTTTCTGTGCGATGGTAGTACCGCCCCGGTCGAGCCGGCCTATCGTTCATCATCTTTGGGCCTTCAGTCTCGAACTCACCAATGAAACACAAATGACAGCACGAATGCTGATATTTATGCCTACATCTAGTAGATAAGACCAAAGGATAGTGGATGATGTTTGTATAGGTATTTATCAGTCCAGTATGCCAGAACTGCTGAACGCACCTAGATGGGCACCAAGATAGATAATGACTTCCCTTCTAGAATAGCATATAGGATAGTTTTTGTCAATTCAAAAGTCAGGCAGTGACTATGGTCAATGCAATCTGATCGATTTATTATTATTGGAATTCATGCACTTGGTGTGAGTGAGGATACCGGAGGCCAATACCCCAACCCCTCCCCACATCCCTTTCCCTATACCCCAAAGTTCAGCAAAGAATTTGTGACGCCTCTGGTGTAGCGGCGGCGGTGATCGCTTACCATAAAAAAACTTAGGTATGGTACGGCAAGCCGTAAGCACTCTAATTCCCATAAATATTATTCGTAGGTATATATAGTAAGAAACGCGATCGTTTAAAATTTACTAACTTTTACGATCGTAAGCTTACAGATCCGAATTGTAAGCTTAAATCAGGTTCATAGGTACCAATAGTTCTATTGAACGAAAAACACATACGAACGGTTGTCTCTTAAAGAATCTCATTTTTTAATTTGTAATACGAACTCCTATAAATTCTATTATTTAATTAAAACAGTGTTTAGTAAATAACTTCAGACTTCAATTGTTAATCTCATCTAAAGCGGCGCTCAAGTTGATTGGAGTTTAAATATTGTTCTCTGCTACTTAAATTAAATATCGAATTCGAGATACTTTGAACAGTAATTAGTTGAAAACAGTTTATGCGAGCCTGGAGTCAAGTTCTGTAAAGCGATACTGACTTTAAAGTTACATTTCCAATTTGTTATCTAACGAAACTTAACACTAAACAAAATAAAGATATTTATTTCATCTTATTTTACTGCTAGTTGAACCCCACGGTGTAACCCGCGGTTATTGTTGTACCGCGAATAACGCCGCGGGACGAATCTAAGTTACTTCCCGGATCATCAGCCGTTCCAGAGATTACCCGGAACAAACAGGTAGACAGACAGACAAAAATTTTTTTAACTACATTTTCGGTATATTTACCGTTTATATATACATCTGAATTTAGTAATAAGTGTTTATTTTAATATCACAAACAGACACTCCAATTTTATTTATTTGTATAGATTATTTATCGACAAACTCTAACAGTCCAAGGCTGGACCTAAACTTCTCCTTCGAAATAAGATTTTGGCCTACATATAATACCCTAGCTTGATGGGTATGTATAGGATTTCTTTCAAATATTTCTTTTTTTTGTAGTAATATTGATCTGCGTAGAATGTTCTAGTTTAATCACTTTTGTTTGTAGTAATATTGATCTGCGGAGATTGTTCTAGTTTAATCGTTTTTTTTTTTGTAGTACTATTGATCTGCGGAGATTGTTCTAGTTTAATCGTTTTTTTTTGTAGTAATATTGATCTGCGTAGATTGTTCTAGTTTAATCGCTTTTTTGTAGTAATATTGATCTGCGTAGATTGTTCTAGTTTAATCGCTTTTTTTGTAGTAATATTGATCTGCGTAGTTTGTTCTAGTTTAATCGCTTTTTTCCACACCCTTTCACCCTTTCACCCTTTCTACTGCTTCGAGTGTTGTGTGTTCTAATCCCACATGGTATAACACTGAGTGATTCACCAAGTGTTGTTCTGAGTCGAGGTGTTCTTTGTGTCCGTTTCATGTATGTTTGTAAAGTCCCCCGCGTCACAGAATGTATATTCTTTCTTTGAACGAGCAAACGTATCGCCTGATGGTGAGTGAATACCGGAGCCCATGGACACCCGCAACACCAGAGGCGTAACAAGTGCGTTGCCGGCCTTAGGGGGAAGGGGAGGGGGTGGGGGAGGAGTTGGGTTATGGGCCTTCGATATCCTCACTCACTTTGTTTTCTGTCAGGCCGTGGTATCACTTACAAAGAATAGATGCCCTAAATCCTGTAAGCCTTTTAACGCGTAAACAAATTTTCTGATGATCGAATACACGATACGTAAACTCATAAAATACAAAGATCCTTCAAAAAAGTACCTATAAAAACGAAAGCGTTTTTAGCTAACAGCTTAGGAGCTAAGTATTATCACATGTTTATTCTATAAACAGCTCAGCGTGTGAGCCTTCTCTGATTATGCAATGGAGTGTTTAAAATGTAATCGAGTATATTTACTTATGTTTATAATACCAGGCGTAGGTGGAGCATGCTTACTTAATTATGCGTGAATTTCAAGCAGGAAATCAGAGGCGGAATATGTTTGACTGTATACAATATGTTTTACTATTAATTAATGAAATTTATATTCATATATTATATAAAACTAGCTGAGCTGGCGAACTTAGTACCGCCATATTTACATATCTGTCTCAGCTTTCCACAGGCAGTGTACAGTCGCGGATAAAAAACTTGACTTTTCCCGTTATCTTTGAAATTTTCTTGTAAACAAACTTTGTCCTTACAATAACGAACACTTAACACTTAAAAAATGAATTATTTAATTTGGTGCAGCTGATCGGAAGTTAAGCGCCCGCACTTTTTTTTTTATGTACTAGGCAGGCAAACGAGCAGACGTATCGCCTGATGGTAACCGATTACCGCCGCCCATTGACACTTGCAACACCAGAGACGTCACAAGTGCGTTGCCGGCCTTTGGGGGAATAGGGACGGGGATGGTGAGGCGTGAGGAGGGGTACGGTCCTTCGGTATCCTCACTCACTCGGTGAAATACAGTGCAAGCGCTATTTCACACCGGTTTTCTGTGAGGCCGTGGTATCACTCCGCCCGAGCCGACCCATTAATGCCGAAGCATGGCTCTCCCACGAAAATACATTTCGACGATACGTTTTTATATACATATATAGATAGATATATAAATTTCATATAAAAGTGATAATTGCGTAATCTATAAACATCTTCATATAATAATTGATAATATTTGTTTGATAATTGGCAATCTATATTTCACTGTTCGCTTTCAACTTTAGACCTTTGAGTGAGTACGCATTTTTCCAGAAAATTTAAAGGTCGTATTGATCCGAAAATACCGCAGGTCACAATTTGTTCCACAGATTGCTTCTTTGAGGTTAAAAGCGTATAGGGTTCTTTACAGCTATCCTTGTAAAAAAGAAATGTAATCAATTATGAATGTCAAATTATTAATTTACAGTCTTCCCTGATTTTGCAACTTAAATCTATACAAATAAATAAAATTGGAGTGTCTGTTTGTAATATTAAAATAACAGCTTTTTAATCAATGTATATGTATGTATACACGATACATATACCAAAAATGTAGTTAAAAAATTTTTTGTCTGTCTGTCTGTCTGTCTGTCTGTTTGTTCCGGGTAATCTCTGGAACGGCTGGACGGATTTTGACGGGACTTTCACTGACAGGTAGCTGATGATCCGGGGAGTAACTTAGGCTACTTTTTTTAGACTAACTTTGTCCCGCGGCGTTACTCGCGGTACAACAATAGCCGCGGGTAACACCGCGGGGTTCAGCTAGTAAGTAATAAGACCAAAGAAATACTGCCAAGTAAATATCAAACCTCAAAATTCCTTGGAAAATGTATTGATGATTGAACCTTTCACATTTAGAGAGATGTTTGAATTCCCCACGTCATAACGACATTTCGTATATTTACAACCTTATTGGAGTAAATTTTACCCATTTGGATCCACTGAACTGATTTTGCAAAAACCTTTTAACAATAGAAAGTCACATTACTTGTGAGTGTCAGAGGCTACATATGAATCCGAGAAATGATTACCGTAGTGTACAACATACACGCGGCCGGAGACGTGGACAAACGAGAGTATATCAGTACAGTCAATGGTAGAATTTTTATTTAGTATTTATTTTAGATTCAGTATTTATATCTCGCTTAACAAATAAACAATATTATTTAGAATTTCTAACCAAAATTATCTATCCCTATTGGTATACCAACCCTAGTAAAATAGTATTTTTTAGCTAAAAAACAATGTACAAGTGATAAAAGAAAATTTCGTGCTGACAAAAATACGAAAGATAAATTAAAGTAGCGGTCGCTTGCTAGAATAAAAGACAAACAATAGTTAGATAGCTTTTGTAGACTGACTTTCAAAATTACGTAACAGGAAAACTTGCCGAGCTTTAGCTTTGTACGTCACAATTAGTGTGGTATGACAGATTCGCACGTTTCAAACGTCAATTGGTCGAATACAAACCAAAAACAGACGTAAAGGACTGCTGGGCTCTTTGAATTACGACTTCTGTTTGAACTGAAATTAGTGGGCTTTTTAGAAAATACAGACATCGGTATCATCGTATTTTAGCAAAGGATTAGCCTTAAAACAAATTTCAAAGAGAAATAAAATAGAGGATTATAATATGGAAAGGTCCTGTCAGGTTCATTTCGGGGCTTAACGGAGTCTACATTAAAGATTTAAATTAATAAGTAAATTAATGTAAATGAAGTAGGTACATATTTAATACTAGCTGAACACCGCGGTGTTATCCGCGGTTATCGTCGCACCGCGTGTGACGCCGCGGGATAAAGTTAGTCTAAAAAACGTAGCCTAAGTTACTCCCTGGATCATAAACTACCTGCCAGTGAAAGTCCCGTCAAATCCGTCCAGCCGTTCCAGAGATTACCCGGAATAAACAGACAGACAGACAGACAGACAAAAAATATTTTAAATACATTTTTGGTATATGTACCGTGTAAACATACATATGCATTTAGTAAAAAGTGGTTATTTTAAGATTACAAACAGACTCTCCAATTTTATTTATCTGTATAGATATTTATATGAGCAGATTGTTCTTGTAGAAACATGTAATTAAAAATATTAATAAAAGAAACATAACCAACAGTTTCGTAGATACTTTTTCCTAGTGATTTTTTTTTTTAAAAAGTATACTCAGATTAGACCTGAATAAACATCAGTATTAGTATTTTATGAGGAGTGGTACTGTATGCACTAACTCCACCTTTCTGCCACCATCGTTCCATGCGGCAGAACATCTATCCCCATTGCTCATAGCGCATAGTAATTGAGTGCCAATTATTCAAATTGACACTCCACAACTGTGCACTTTACAAGTTTTGTCTCATCTATCTCTGGAATAAATTCATTTCACTGATTTATGAGGTGTATGCCTCCAAAGGCATTTTCCTTTTTATAAATATGAAGTTCCTTTTCATCAAGTAAACCATCTGGAAATTTACCATACAAATCATACAAGGAAAAGTCTAAAAAGCTTTTCATGTAAAAAAAATCATAACATTTATGTATATTACCACTAATTCATTGACCACTCATTCATTAAAATCTATTCAGTAATTTAGGCTTTGCAGTGAAACCTACAAACATATACAGACTGCTAAAACTATTATTCTTTTTATTAGATTCGCCGTAGTCGGGAAACAAAAAGGTTTGGTACTTTCATTGAACAAACACAAGATGTACACTAAACGGAATTGACATATCATTTTAATCGGTATTAGCGGTTGATAGCACAGAGAATAAATAAGTACCCTAATAAGACGGTTAGACATCATGCTTTAGTTAATTACAATGATGTTGAACGCACTGTTGAACAAAGGGAGGGTAGAAGTTTGATATGTCTATTGAGCTCAGTTTCTCGGTAATTTATCTTGCGTTCGATATGTTTGCTTGGGTTCAGTATAGGACGTGAGAGGTCTATTCTGAGCAGTATGGTGCAATCAGTTCTGGTAGTCTCTATTCTTATTTAATGGGAGATTATATTGCCTTGTTGATCGATGTAGCGGTTAGCGTATGCAACTGCTGGGTGGGGCTCAAAAACTTTATTGAGGTTAATAACAAGCTCGAAGTATCGCAGGATATTTTACAAACATAGAGAAAGCGGACACAAAGAACATACTCACTTAGAACAACAATCCCAAACAACGTGGCACATTAAAAAGCGGTGTTGATAACTTAAACTATTTCTCTAGTATGTCTATAACTACCAAATCATTCGTCACAGTATGAAAGTTAACTTAACAGGTAAAACGAAACAAATACTTTGCAGGGAATCCTCAGTGTGTGAGTTAGCATTTATCAATTTTTGTCAGTCCGGGATAAAATTCGCGTGAAATATTTTTGTTTACTAAGATATAAACGTGACTACTATATAAGATGTAAGATTTCTTTTTCCATTTCTCGGTCTAAGTGGTGACAGATTTGTTATTGAGGTTTTCTGTTAGGTAATTCTTATGTCGGCACGGAGTCTGGGAATGTAATGGTAGAAGTTAGTAAGGTCGGCTCTTATTTTGTATGATCAACAATATTTTCAGAGTAGAGAATTATAGAAAACTAGCTGACCCACGCAACCTCGTTTGCGCCTTATATTGCCCGTAGCGTGCAAATTTCCCCCGTTTTTGAAACAATCTTCGTTATTGCTCCGCTCCTATTAGTAGTAGCGTAATGATATATACCCTATAGCCTTCCTCGATAAACGGACTATCCAACACCGAAAGAATTTTTCAAATCGGACCAGCGGTTCCTGAGATTAGCGTGTTCAAACAAACAAACACACTCTTCAGCTTTATATATTAGTATAGATGGTTTTGATTGACTCTCTACCATTTTGACAATAAATGTATGTGAGTTTGCGTTTCCCGTGACGTGACGTATGAGCATAATAGGGAGTGTTACCGCCCCTATGCATTCCGTGAGTGTCGTAGGGGGCACCTAAGGGAGAAAACTATACAAGACAACATCTCTACAAAGAGAAAAAAAACATGAAACAAACTTTATACCAACTCATCTGAACATCTTAGTAAGCCAAACCCTGCTTTCTAGGAAGACCTTTGGGGCTTGAAAAATGATGACAAAGATAGCAGTTCAGTGACATAACATAACGACTCACTATTGTCAACGATATTAATGAGTCGATCAGCTTAGGGTCTAACTAGTGTATTTGATAAAGCTTAAAACAATTTAATTAAATTTACACCTGACCCGTTTCGCCTTATGGCATTCTTGAAAGCCACCTTAGCTCAATTTAATTAAAATAGTGGAATTATTTATTTCCATCCCACGGTTGCCTGGAAGAGATTGCCATTAAGCAATAAGGCCGCCAGTTGTACTACTGACCTACCTAGCTTAAATTATGTACTTAGTTATCTGGTGTACAATAAAGCGATTAATTATTATTATTAAGTACAAGTGAGTTTAATTCTAGAATGTACGAGTATTACTACAAGTTCCATCAAGTGCCGACAATCGAGAGTATAAAAGTTACTTTTATTTATTTGTTTAGACACATCTATACTAATATATAAAGCTGAAGAGTTTGTTTGTTTGTTTGATTGTTTGTTTGTTTGTTTGTTTGTTTGTTTGTTTGTTTGAACACGCTAATCTCAGGAACCACTGGTCCGATTTGAAAAATTCTTTCGGTGTTGGATAGTCCATTTATCGAGGAAGGCTATAGGGTATATACCATCACGCTACTACGAATAGGAGCGGAGCAACAATGAATAATGTTTCAAAAACGGGGGAAATTTTCATGCTACGGGCAATATAAGGCGCAAACGAGGTTGCGTGGGTCGGCTAGTATATATATAAAGTCATATAAATGTATCTGGAGTACTGCCTGTTTGAGACAATCGGAGTCGCGACAAAATTCTTTGCTTCCTGAAAAAGGGGTGCCTGTTGGTTTCAAAAGCTATCAGGCATGCCCGAAATATACACGTGAGTAAATCCATATATTTTTAGGAAATGTAATTAAATACACATAATATATTACATTTAAAATGTAATATTATATGTATTCATACAATATAGTTAAGGTAGCGATTTAAGGGCTACGTGTCGCGGCTACGAAGATACAGTATGTAGATATCGTAGCATTTGTCCACGTCAGAATGAACCTCCCAAAATTGGACGTCCGAGTATGAGCGTGATAAATGACCCGTGGTTTTCAGAATCGTATGTATTTGGGAATTGCATTTTATGTGCCACTAAAGTGACAATTCAGACACTTTGGTAGTATAATTAAGCTAATGAAATGATTAAACAATTATAGGAATCCAGTCTTTTCTTTATAAAGAAATTAATTAGGTGTTACTATATTACTGTCAGTTATCTTAAATACTATGATATGAATACAAACCCGTGTTATTGTGTTGTGTAACCAAAAAATCCATTCCAAAGTTAAAATAAAAGAAGTTTTACACCAGAAAATGCTCGCTGAAATGCATGTACGCAAATAACTTCCGATAGATTGCGCCAAATTGGATATTTTTTTCTATAAATATGTTTATTATTATCAGGACAAGGTTTGTATAGAAGAAAATCAATAGTAAACGGTAAAAAATATTAGTTTTTATCCATTACTGCACCGTGGAAAGGTGAGGCCGACATAACTTTCTTTTTTTTTTTTTTTTTTTTATATTTGGCCCTGCCAAAATGACTCTACTCTGCCTGATGGAAAGCATAAGCAGAATCCAAGAGTGGTGGTCACCATACTGCGAATGCAGACAATGTAACAATGCAGCATGGTGACCAACACCATGGCGGGCTAGTGATGCTTCTGCATCATTGGGCCTCATAACTACTAAAAACAAGTATTTCAGAAATTTTGTAAATATTTACGAAAGAAAGATATGGCAATACAAGGTTCGTCGGGTCAGCTAGTCTTTTTATAAATCTTAAATATACAAAACCACTCAAAACCTTTTACATCACTAAAAAAATTGCGGAAGAGGTAATCTATAATTAAACCTGAGCATAAATTAACACAAATTGACAAATGAATAATTCATGGCAAATATAAGTGATATACTACTCTTTAAGTCAATTTACTGCGAAGTTGTTACGCCCGTTGTACTACTGTTTATATTCTACTAACAACCCGCCCCAGCTTAGCACGGGTTCTAAATTCAAAATATAATATAGCCCATGTTACTCTGAGAAGATGTGCGGCTTATATGTTCCGATATCTTCAACAAATATTGTTATAATTTAGCAAATATATTCAATAATTTAACTAAATATATACGAAAACCTTCCATCCAAGAATCACTCTATCTATTGGGAAAAATTGCATAAAAATTCGTCCAGAAGCTTTTGAGTTTATCGCGAACAGACAGACAGACGCGGCGGAGGTTTGTTTTATTATAATTGACGATTGTTTTATTATAATAAAGTGATATTATATATTTCCTCATCATATCGCAGTCCACTCCTGGGCATAGCATGCCACTTGGTTCGCTCCACAGCTTCTCGCATCCAGCTTCCACCAACCATCTTGAGCATATCACCACTCCACGTGTACTGTGGACGTCTTACACTACGTTAGCCTTTTAAAAATAAACATAAATTTCAGATATTACACAGTAAAATAACAGTCTTCTTTAGTTAAGTCATGTAAAAGTATTAAAATAATTACTTTATTGTAATTAAGTTTATTTTAAAATTGAGTTTTCTAGGTTAATGCGCGATTACCTTTACGATATGTACCTGAAGCAACAACCCCGGTTGTGTATATTTTAATGTTAATCCCTGTTACTGAATTAAGCTTCGTATTTCAACGTGTTTATTTTTTTCCTCGAAACGCGAAATATATAAATTATAATTAGGGTAACGCAAAGGTATACATTTGTATATCTGTGTATCGTGATTTAGTAGCTTGTAGTTGATTATTCTAGGAAACATGTTTAAACAGAAGATTTTACGGTAAATTAAACAGTTTCCAAGAAATATTGTTATTGTAAATATTTGAATCAGGTTGAATTTATATCTAAGTAATATAAATTACGACTCTAAAAAGTTTTTAATTGTCGCGTATAAATTTGTGTATTAACATTGTATATGTAACCGTCATAGTATGGTCACTAACCTGCATTGTTCACATGCGCAATAATCTTGGTGACCACCACTTTTTGATTCTACTCATGCTTTCCATCAGGCAGATTAGAGTCATTTTAGCAGCTACTACCATTGTATATATTCCTCGATCACAGAAATTTAATAGATTTTATAGTGTAGAGCCACGCTGATATCAGCACGAACGGGCCGGCTTGACCGGGGCGGTACTATCCTCGCATAGAAAATCAAGGTGAAATGACAGCGATCATGCTGTCGTGTTTCGTTGGTGAGTGCGAGACGGGAGGCCCAATGATGCAGAAGCATCACTAGCCCGCCATGGTGTGGGTCACCATGCTGCATTGTTGCATTGTCTGCTTTCGCAGTATGGTGACCAGCACTCTTGGATTCTGTTCATACTTTCCATCAGGCAGAGGAGAGTCATTTTGGCAGGGCCAAACATAAAAAAAAACACTGCAATTTGATTTATGTAAATATGAAAACTCGGAAATAAATAGAAGAATAAAAGTATTTGAAACTCAAATCATGAAAATATACCTAAAACTCGAATGGGCTACTCTTCGAAAGAACAAGTAGCCCTTCGAGAGGCATAATGCACATGCAATACATACTACACCTACGTCTACACTACACCTACCTTTCGGAATATACATCTGCCGAGACCATACTTTTATTCGTATAGGCCTTTAATAGAGGGCTTTTTATTGCCTTTTTACAAAGCTACTCGAGTAACAAATATTCTAACCCTGTCATGACTCTTCTGATTATGATTATGACTTTATCAACACGGTCAAAATAATAGGTACTGTGATAATTAAATTCTTACCTCTATTATTTGAATACTGGTATTGCCCGTGTCCCATTTCAATTTAGTCTAGTCCTTGAAGTCGTTTTTTATTAAAATTTTCATTACGGTGACTTAAATATAACTCACAATTCTATGTATATACTTACTTGGCTGCGGTGAGTGTTTCTTAGTGGACATGACGTCATTCAGCTCATGTCAGCTGTCACAGCGCACACACGCGATCATTGAGTAAGCGTGGTGGCGCCACAAGCGACGCCGACGAGCGCTCAGCTTTTGTGACTGGCGCGCTACTTAGCGTGTGTTCTGGAAGTCTGTTAAAAATATAAATACGAATTAAATATACTGAATTAGGTGTTATAATATCAATGTTTACTGATGATATTTTCTTTCACTCTCTAACTATTTACTTTAGTGATTGCGTCATAAAGGATGGAGGTGCCGAACAAAAACCCTATTTGACTAACAAGCGCGAACGGTGCTTTCTTGATCTTCTAGATCAATGGATATTAAATATAAATAGATAAAAAATGTTTTGTTCCTGTTAAATAAATAAATTATCATAATTATTATCAGATATGTATCTTTTTGTTACGATTTAAATTTGGTACAATCTTGAATTATTATGTAAGCATAAGTCATCGGAGACGTCATGGCAATATATGATAATAAAGGTGAAATCCTCATATATGAAAAAGACTACTTTCGTTTATCGAGGCCAACTTAAACTAGATAAACAGTACTTAAAGTTGTACTAAAGTTTTTATACTTAATTAGTACAAATCAAAACGTTCTCCCTTGGATCGTGGAGATGCGAAAATCTGACTTAATTGGAGTAGAATGTATTCCTAAACACTATTTTATAGTATACTAGCTGAACCCCATGGTGCTACCCGCGTTTTTTGTTGTACTGCGGGTAACGCCGCGGGATAAAGCTAGCAAACTTCACATAACCCAACTAACAAATAGTCCGAACAAAGCCTAAACATTTGGTTTAGATAGGTGAGCCTGTTCTTGTATTATAAAATTGCAACTAAAAGTGGCATTGATTTTTTACCGACTTCAAAAAAAGGAGGAGTATATATATATATATTATGTGTGTTCGCCTATAACTTCGTCGTTATGAACCGATTTCGATGATTCTTTTTTTAATGAAAAGGAGATGTCCGAACGGTGGTACCATGATAAGGACATTAATATCTAAAGATGGCATCCAAGAGAAATCGAGTCGAACCTTGAAGTCGGTTTTATTTTTATTAAAATTGTACTTGTATATATATTGATTCATCGATTAATACATATATGAACAACTGTATTCACCGCTGGAAATAGACATCTCCTTAGAAAGAAATGGTATATATAAGTATACATCATTTATAAATACATAAATGAAGTTAGGACATCCCAGTTACACCTTTCTAGAGCTTCAATTTTGATCAATCCAAAAAACACCTGATATTCACGTGAAAATCACACCCCTTTGACACGGGACCGGAATCCGCAATTTACGTTCGAGAAATTGGATTATCTATGTTACACCGAAAGCATCAGTAATCCTAAATCTGTATAATTATAAGAAATACGAGCAATATCTGTTCGGAATTCGTGTGGAGAATTTATTTTGACCTAAATTCTAAATGAAAGGTGAAACTTAATCTGAGTATAAGATAAAGTTACTAGTTTGACTTATGCTTTCCTTAATCTGGTAAGTTTTTCGTTAACTTGTTCGTTTCTAAATCACTACTCACAAAAAAGAAATCAAGAGTCTTAGAATAATAGTAAAATATGTAAAACATAGATATAACTAGCTGAACCCCGCGGTGTTACCCGCGGTTATTGTTGTACCGCGAGTAACGCCGTGGGACAAAGTTAGTCTAAAAAAAGTAGCCTAAGTTACTCCCCGGGTCATCAGCTACCTGCCAGTGAAAGTCCCGTCAAAATCCGTCCAGCCGTTCCAGAGTTTACCCGGAACAAACAGACAGACAGACAGACAGACAGACCGACAGACAGACAGACAGACAAAAAATTTTTTAACTAAGTTTTTGGTATATGTACCGTGTATATATACATATGCATTTAGTAAAAAGCGGTTATTTTAATATTACAAACAGACACTCCAATTTTATTTATTTGTATAGATAAATTATTATTAGACTGCCTCGTTGGTCTAGCGGTTAGCGTATCCGCCTCAAGAGGTCTCGGGTTTAATTCCCGGATCGAACCAAATGTTAGTATGATCTGCAAATATTTGCTTCAAGAGTTTCGGTGTTATCTATGTATAATATATAAGTATTTACAAAAAAAGTATATAAGCATTCTATCAGTCAATTTAGCTATTGAAACTAGATGGCGTTGTGTGTGAACTGCCCGAAAATATTTATTTATTATTCAGTGTTCTGTTTTAGAAGCTTAATTTGTTATATAAAAATTGTGTGGATTAATTTATTGTTTTCGTTTGAACTTCCCATACAAAGACCACAAAAATGTCAAATGAACAATGCCACGTCATTCGACTTTGAAGTTACCAAATGTTGCAAGCCTCAAAAATGATTGTTTTCTTATTATTTTTTTCACTGTGTTTGGAAAATTGCATTTTAGTTGGTATGTCGTGTTTCAAATTTATTTTTTAATAATAATAAAAGAAGTTTTATAAATTTAAATTAAGACATAATTACTAAAATGATTTTGAGACCATAAGATATTGATAAGATAACTTTACTTACACATGGGAATTAAAAAACTTTTCGTAGTCGACATTCACAACATATTGCGTAATGTCTCCTATTTCCCAGCCTCCTGCTTATCTGAATAGATGTGGCCTCCGCTCTGGCACCTATTTATGTTTATGTGGATTTACGTATACGGTTGAGCTGTTTTTTAACCTTTGACGTAGGAAAGGGTATGATTTGCTTTAAGTAGGTATATGTTTGTGTGCGATATCAATAGTATGAATGGCAGGTCTCAATGCTTTTCAGTCGCTTTATATGAATTTAATTGCGTACTTTTGTATTTTTATTTATGTTTATTATTTATCTCTTAAGAACGTCTTAAGACGTAAGAAACGATTTGTTTATCCTTTTTATTAAAAAGGGTGGCCATTTTTATGTCAATACATATTGGGGTCATCTATAATTTGAAACGAAAGTACTACCCCAAGTTTCAGTTTATTACGATTTACGAGTATACGCATTAAGGATGGTGACACTTCTTATAGGCATTAATTTTTAAAACGATAGAAAGATAAAATTCATAGTTAAATACTGTCTTTTTTTGTTGGGACTAATCCCGCTCACACGCCTACCATTTAACTCCTGTACACCAGGATCAACAGCAGTGACCCACGAACACACCGCGTTATGACACTCGGGAAGTTACATACTGTCTGCCTATCATGTTTTTAAACCGTGATAATCGACACAAAAGCGAGCAAAGCCACAGGCTAAAACTAGTATATATATAAAAATGAGTCCCTATTTGCCTTGGTCACGACATCACGCGTGAACGACTGAACCGATTTTGGCTCGCTTAACCGAATTATTTTTGTTAGATTAGATAGCCCCTTTAGCAAGGAAGGTTTTAGGCTATGTAACATCACTCTACAACAAATAGGAGCCGGGTATCGACCGAAAATGTTGGTAAAATGGGAAAAAAATATTTCTTATGGAGACGCAAACGAAGTTAAGCGGTTCAGCTAGTAAATTATAAAGAAGATTCAAGAGTGTTGACCATTGTTAACTTTAACTTCTGTTTATTGTGGATTTATCTTATAGTTATAAGTGTTATAACAAATATCACCTTTTCACTTATTTCCGCACCACCCAACGGTGGCCTGGTAGAGAATGCCTTTAGTATTAAGTCCGCTATCGTACACTTTGTCGCACAACTTTTAATGATATCGAACAAATTGCATAGATAATAATTGATCATCATCAAATACAATCTGAAATAGTCCACTGAGGACTTTCAATCTTTCAAATGGCACAAGCACATATCTTACCTCCCATTCATACGCCACTGATCGATCTCTTCTTTTAAAACTGCCGTTAATAAAAGCTTTATTCGTATCTTGCAGAGCTCAATGATAATGAAAATGATCTAAAAGAAAATTCAGTCTCCGTAATGTACGTTGAAACGCTGTGTCAAATGTCTTTTATTGAAACAATAATCGTTCCGTTTCATTGTTCAATTAAACCTTCGTAGATGTTTTAAAGATATGTACGTTCCTTTTTACGTTCTTGTACTTTAATTTAATTATGCTAATGACTTCAATATGGCGCCTTAATAACTGCAGACGATAATTTATAAGTATTAATTATTGATTTATACCCTCATGAATGAATGAATAAATCAATAATATCAATAACCAATAAAAGCAAGACGGCACGGTCAGTACAGCGGATGAGTGACCGCTGGTAGCATGATACCATGAGCGTCTCCATGATTCGGAGGTCACATTAAGCAGTTGGTCCCGGCTGTTATCGTACGATAATAGTGTGGAAGCTTAGTTGGAGGCCTTTGGGCGGCTTAAACCGGACTCGGTGCAACCGGAGTGATACCACCATGGTTACTTCACTGCTCAGCCTAAAGCAGGAACGAAATTACTTAATGGTATTCAATGAGGCCGTGGTTCAGAGCAGATGGTGCCAATGTTATAAAAAAATAATACAACACCGAATTCGGGTATAGTATAGGGTGGTCCCCTAAAGATTTATTGTATATTTTAAGCTCTAGATGTATTTTTGATAATATATCATATTAATATTTTTAAATACTTCACAGATTATACACATAATATCTAACAAAGAATTGTTTACACATTTTGTGAATCAAATAGATAGACTGTGTAGCCATGGCTGCGAATTCTAACTGATATCCGGACAACCGTACTAAAAAATAAATTAGCTGATTTTATATAAATCATTTTTTTGATTTATTGGAAAACTAGAAACAATCAATACTTACTAATACTTACTAATTAGAACTCTATCTAATTAATTTTAAAGCCCCAATCTCTTTGTTCGCTTTGGTATTACGATGAAAGCTAATTTGTACGTTTACCCGTTACATATACTGGTTAACATACATTCACGTAATCCTATAATACGTACGTATATTCACGGACCAACAAGTTTACTTTTAATTAAATTCAACAATGGTGTACGGCCGGACATTCAAACAAGTGTCCATTCATATGAGAATGTACAGTTAACTACAAAAGAGTATTCAACTTCAAAAAAATAGCAGTAAGGCATAGTGAAATACTAGTTGTATTAAAAGTATTAAAAAACGACACATACCACGAGCGCTTTATATATTTTTACTAACATTTTTATTTATAGAAGCAAGTATTTCTAAAGCCAACAAACTAAAAGTAGAAGTACGATTATGTGGTTCGTATTGAGATACTGACCTATTCTAAACATTTTTCACTACTACTTTAATACTAACAATTCTACTCGATCTTAAAGCTCATTTCTAATATCTAACGATGTTACTCAAAGACTAGGGGGTACAAAAGAAGTCGGTCACCAGTTGGTAAATGACCACAACCGTGTAGCGCTTACTCCCTACACCTAGTGTTAGGGAAAGGTACTCCCTTGAACATCATTGGGCCTTATTATACTTGTTTCTTATATTAGTATAACGGTTCATTCATAACATAATGCATAGAGTCAAAAAAGTATTGGTAATGGATGATTTGTTTATGGTTCCAATTTTTTTTTCTTTTGTTGTTGTTAGATTGGCTTAATTGTTTTCCATTTTGGTGCGGAGTTAGAGTTGCATATGTTGTTTATATTACATTGTGTATTAAATACAGTGTTGTTTTTAGGTATCATATCTAGTGTGTTTTGCGAATTTCATAATGGACAAAATCATTGAACAAAGAGTTTGTCTTAAATTTTGCATTGCCAATAGAATTTTATGTTCGGAGTCGCTGAAAATGTTAAAGACGGCTTACGGTGAATCAACTTTATCAAAAACTCGCGCTTATGAGTGGTACAAAGCGTTCAAAAGAGGTCGAGATGTGATGGAAAATTTGCCTCGCTCTGGTAGGCCATCAACGTCTGCAACTGAAGTTAACATCGCTAAAGTGAAGGAAATAGTGACTGAAAATCCTCATTCAACTTTGAGAGAGATAGCCGCTGAACTTTCTGTAATTTATGAGTCGATCTGTACCATTTTAAATAATCACTTGGATATGAAACATGTTGCCGCTCGGTTAGTCCCCAAAAGATCAGAATTTTCTCCAAAAACTCAATCGCATGAGTGTCGCTGAGGACATACTAGAACGAGTCAAATCGGACCCAACATTCATGAAACTCTTAGCCCAGTTAGTGCTCATAGCCCAGTTGCACTCGGTGATTAGAAACAATCACCGAGGGTAAGCAACGACGCCGCGGTTAGTACCTGGATGTG
This sequence comes from Spilosoma lubricipeda, assembly GCA_905220595.1. NCBI lineage: Eukaryota > Metazoa > Arthropoda > Insecta > Lepidoptera > Erebidae > Spilosoma > Spilosoma lubricipeda. The sequence continues at coordinate 9,778,681 of HG992298.1, read as the reverse complement.
GTAAGACCGCTAGTGGCATGTTACCATGAGCCTTTTCCGTGATTTGAAGGTCACTTGAAGCAGTAGGTCCCGGTTGTTATCATATGATAACAGTCGTGAAGCTTAGTTGGAGGCCTTTGGGCGGCTTAAATTTACATCCTACGGCAAGATTATGTAGCCACGATGTTGTCTTGCCCGTCCCCAACCCACACTCGGCCAGCCTAGCGACATATATCCCTAACCCTCTCCTGAGAGGAAATCCGAGCCCAGCAGTGAGACGCTATGGGTTGTTGATGATTCATGAAACGCACTGTTACTGGTGACGAGACGTGGGTTTACAAGTTTAATGCAAACTCAACAAGTCAACAAGCATCGGAGTGGCGCCTTCCAACTGAGATAAAACTAAAAAAAACACGCAAAAGTCGATCAAAAGTCTAGTGTGTACTATACTATATACTGTAGTATGTCTTAGTCATTTATTTTCATAATTAGTTCAAAGTTAATTAAATTTGTTGTATAAATAGCATTCCCAGATCCTCTACCTTTTTTTTTAGTTTGCAAAGTTTTTAGGTTTTTTATCTAAGTAATTAATTTTGAGCTAATCTCTCAGCTTTGCGATTTCAGTTTCAGAATAAACTACCTTTTGTTCTTTCAATCCCGAAAGCAGCTATTCTTTTCTGGGACCAATTAATTAACTTTTTTGTGGACCGGTTCAAAGATTTACACGTGAAAAGATGATTACCACAATAAAAAAATAATTACCCAAAATTCTTTATCGTTAAAAATAAATTTCTTACAGGCAACCTTTGGATGAGGAAATATAATGTAGAAGACGAATTCATGGGCAAAGCTTGTGTGAAAAATATTTTAACAATTCATGTGATTCAGACATAAGTAGATAACAAAGGAATTATTGCTTTTAATTCACATTAATACAAACAAATAAATACATAGATAAATACACAATATCTAAATTTACTTTTTAAATAATTACAACAGATAAAATATGTTTTGGGTAAATAACAAATTACAAAGACGGTTTTGTTAATAGTACAATATTTATAGCCACAATACAGCTTGAGTCACTCTCGTTCCTTTGTGATAGGCTGGTTTTTGACGATTATCTTAAATAGAGTCAAAGATTTCCTATACATTATAGCTATTGGTAAAGCATTCCAAAATCTAACATCCTGTACAGTACGACGTGTTGTAAAACCTGGCATAGTGAGTTGGTAACGAGTTAATTAAAAAAATATACAAATAGTCTATTGCAATGTAACATTTTTTGAACTTAGCTTGCATTTTTCAAAGGAGATGTTAGTGTGTGTGTTAGATGTCCGAAATATTTATTTATCTTATTTATTTATTTATTTATATTCGCTATAATTTTGTTTTGGTCATTTTACCAAAAAAATCGCTTGCAATATATCAGATCGTTTTCATAGCGGCGTTTGTAAGGAATAATTTTCACTATATATTTTTCAATTACATTCATTTTTTAAGGTAATTTCCAATATTAGAAAGAACTATGTGATTTCCAATATTTTTTGATAATTTTTTAATCATATTGTAAAAATATGTATAATTTAAATTATTGAGTTCGGAAGAGCGCAGAACAAAGATTTCCCATTGCCGTACACAAATATTAAAAAAACGACAGTACCTATTATAATACATCTTACTTTATAGTTTCTGTTTAGTATTTAGTATTAAAATTATTGCCTCGGTGGCGCAGTGGTAGCGTATGCGAATGCTGTGCTTGAGGTCTCGGGTTCGATTCACGGGTCGGACCAAATGTTTGTATGATCTGCTAATATTTGTTTCGGAGTTTGGGTGTTTTCTATGTATAATATGTATGTATTTACAAAAAAAAGTATGTATTTATTTATATCAGTTGTCTAGTACCCATAACACAAGCTCTGCTTAGCTTGGGACTAGATGGCATTGTGTGTTAAATGTCCGAAATATTTATTTATTTATTATTACAATTCCGTTTTAAAGTCTGCTCTATCTAAACGACGAATCAAAGCCGACCACAAAATACAAGCGCCAATAAACCATTTATTGAAGTATGAAACATGTAATGGTCCAGTAAAAACAAAGTATTGGACAAGTCTGAATCGGAAATTGGCAATTGCACACCACAGACTGTAGGTTGGGCAGACCAGGAGTGTTGTGTCAAACCCCATATGGACAACACTTTGTGTGATCCCGTGTATTTGTGTCCGTTTCATGTATTTTCGTAAAATATCCCGTAATACAGGATTTATTTCTAATATGAGAGTTATTTATTAAACCAAATAAAAAACGGTTACCGTATTTCAGGGTTAGTAGAAAAGTAGTAGTAGAAGTGGTTTGTTGAGTACTTCAATTTATTAAAATAATAGTTTTTACCTGCAGCTTCAGTCGCATTTGTTAAAAAGTATTCTATGTCACTTCTAATACCTCCAAGACTATGTTTACAAAGTTTCATGATGATCGGTTAAGTAGTTTTTACGTGAAAGCGTAACAAACAAACTTACATTCATATTTATAGTAGTAGTAGTACTTTTAGTATGATTAGCTATAGTGTCCAATGTTCATATCATTTAATGGTGTTGACTCAAAGTCTTGCTTAGTTAGCAACTTCGATCCGTAGACATATTTGTCCAGTAAAATATGGTAAAGTTAACTTAATAACTACTTAATCAGTTTTGACAGGAAAACATGTAGATGAATAGACATATAGCAAAATTATCCTTTTTTAAGCTCCAATACCTTAAAAAGTAAGAAAAACATTATAGAGAAATTTGGACTACTATAATTTTGAAAAGAATAGTGTAATGAAATTTTATGATATTTTTGAAGTATATTATGAATAGATGATGTCTTAAACAAGTATTTAACGGCTCATAATCTGTTTCGTTTATGTCTTCGTTAGTAAAACCTTAAAAGTAAATATTATAGCAACACTTTGTGATTTAAGAAAGGTGAAAAAGCAAAACCATTATTTGGTTTATTACTCACATACAATACTAAATTGCAGCATAACTTTAAATAACGGTTCGGTGTTGTTCTCAACATTAAGGCCGTAAGTTTAAAGTTGAAAATAATTTAGAACCTTTTTTTAAAATTCAATAACGTTTATGAATACACCCTAAAAAATAAATAAAATCTCTGAATGAGAACAACTGTTTAATAAGTCTTTAATCTTTGAAATTATAGGATTTATATAATTTAATCTGCCACAAGTTAAATATTTTAATAGTTACGAGTATAAGGACAATACAGTTGTTAATATTGAAAACTCACTTAGCCTAAACCGCAACATAACTAACAAAGGCAACATCCGAGAACCGTGAACCTTAATAAACAGATCTGAAAATTTATTTGTTTAGCCAAATTCTGAGATTAAATTTTATGTTTGTCTTTAATGTTAACTGCTATTAAAACTCGATTGATTTATCTTCTAAAATTCGTTAAATTAATTATAAATATTATACATTTTTAAAATTCCGTTTTTTTATTTGTGGTCCTGGCCTGACGGAAAGCATAAGCAGAATCCAAGAGTGTTGGTCACCATACTCATTGCAGACAATGCAGCATGGTGACCAACACCATGGCGGCCTAGTGATGCTTCTACATCACATCAACATTTAATCATTATATTATAAAGTTTATTTTATTTTATTTGGGTGGTATTTCTTTTACATCTTATTTTGGAAAAGTCGGTATACCAAAAATAAAACCTCTAGCATCAAAATTACTGAAAGTCTCATACAAACTTCCACCCCCAATTTTGGGGGTTGGGGTCAAAAGAAATATGTTAATGCTTTTTTTTGTTGTTTGTATACTAAACTTATTTTTCATATCAAATTTCAGCTTTCTAACACCTCACAAAGTACCCTAACAGTTTTGATGATCGTTAGTATTTCAGTGCCGAAATCGGTGTATTTTAGGTATCAATAAAATCTAAAGTATCATTTAGTAGTATATAACCGTATACCGTATAAATGTATAGTATATAAACGATGAAACAATTCGAGAAAAGGAAGGTAGTGGTTGTATTATTTTAAATGAATTGTTTAATGCCTAAGTGTATATGTGACGCTGACGAGATTTCTTCGGGTACGAGTCGTAGCAGACTACGTTTTGCGTCTGCAGCTAGAGTGTCGAGTGACGTCACTGCACCGCGTCACCGACGAAGGACCAGTCTCCTTAGCCTTCTAAGAGCCGAGCCGCTGGGAGCGCCGGCTGCCACAACAGGCACGTTCATCCCGTACGCGACACCAATATTTGTATCCCTGAGACGAATTACCCACGACCCTAACACTGTAAACTGCCGGAGCACATATTTTGAAGCGAATAAAAATCACTGTAACGTATCTCTTCTTATATTTATATATAACCAGATTAAAAGGTTACTACACTTTCTGTTCCCTCACCCTCCTAATCCAATTGGACGGTTATCCGACACGACCGGGAAGAGATTAGGCGCAGGACCGACAGCTTTACGTGCTTTCTGAGGTACGGGGGTTCAGACGCTAACTTCCAAACTCTGAGCTATTATTAAGTATTTCTATTATCAGAAAAACTCAATTACACTTTTGGCCCGATCCGTGATTCGAATCCGAGACCTTTTGATCGGCTACGGTGTACTCTACCGCGCTGGCCATACAGGTAAGTAAGTGGTTTGGTTCAAGATATTCTTCTCTTTGCAGTGATTTTGTCCTGGCTATTTTTTTTTTTATGAAATAGGAGGCAAACGAGCAAACGTATCAGCTGGTAAGGGATTACCGCCGCCCGCAATACCAGAGGCGTCACAATTGCGTTGCCGACCTTTGGGGGATAGGGAAAGGGACATGGGGAGGGGTTGTGGGATGGGCCTCCGGTATCCTCACTCACTCGGTGAAACACAACGCGAGCTCTATTTCACACCGGTTTTCTGTGAGGATGTGGTATCACTCCGGTCGAGTCGGCCCATTCTTGCCGAAGCGTGGCTCTCCCACGGTAGGTTCCTCTGATTGGTCTGTATGTCTGTATACAATTTAAAACATCAAAATAAGTCTAAGTATTAAACAAAATCTCGTATACAAAACAATTTATCAGCACAATTATTATTTTATTCATAAACTTGCGTCTGGTTTCCTTAAGTTTGCATAACAGAATACGGGCTTGGGATGAGATTCGCCAGCTGGAGAAGAATATCGAATAATGAAATAATAATGGAAGTAACTACAACAAATATATGACGTGTTTTATGTGGTTAACTGTACTTACATATAACAAAAGATTATATAAATTGATGTAGATTTTTAGTTGACGTTATTTTAACATTACGGGATTCCACCATGACAGTGTTTATCACTTTTTTATGCTGAAAGATATGGTTCTTAAAGACAGTGAGTTTACTCCTAAAACACAAAAAAGTGAAATAAATTCGTAATCTTCGACATTCTAATCAGAAACTAGTCTAACTTGTTACATTTAGGTAATCTATTAAAAATGCAGTTCAGACTAAATATTATATATAAACCTCATTGCATTATTTTTTGTTTTTATGTTCCCGACTGTACTGTTTGCTGCTGAAGTCAGTTAACAAAGGCGCTTTGTTTCTAAGTCGTGCTGAGTTAAACTCATTGCGATTTGTTTGAAGTAGTGACAGTTCATTTTTCAAGTTTACCTTACAGTTCGTTAACTTTCCAGTAAAATTTGTGTATTTAATGAACTTTTGTTTCTGTCTATAAAGAGTTTTTGCTTTAATTACTCGCGAAAACGGTACAATAGTAAATGATTGACAACAGTTGGTCACTATTTTTTTACAAAAATATCAATTTTTACGTATTTTTATTATAGAAGAAGGAGCAAACGAGCAGATGTATCCTGCCTGATGGTAAGCGTTTACCACCGCCTATGGACCCCAACACCAGAGGTGTTACAAGGACGTTGCCCGCCTTTGGGGGGTGGGGAGGCGGAGAGGGGTTGGGGTATGGGCCTCCGGTGCGGCGTGGTGTTGGCGGTGTCCCTGGACATCGCCAACGCCTTTAATAGTCTGCCATTCAGCTGCATCGGGGAAGCACTCCAATACCACGGAGTGCCAGAGTACCTGAGGCGGCTGGTGGCAGACTATTTGCAGGAGCGTACCGTCGTGTACGAGGATCGAGATGGCGCCTTGAGACGGCGACCCATGTCGTGCGGCGTTCCGCAGGGGTCTGTCCTTGGACCACTCCTGTGGAACGTGGGATACGACTGGGTCCTACGAGGTCGTCTCCCCCCCGGGCTGGGCGTAATTTGTTACGCCGATGACACCCTTGTCACAGCCCGGGGGGCGAACTTCCAGGAGGCGGCGCGCCTGGCCACCATTGGTGTTTCTCTGGTGGTCGGGCGCATCGAGGCGCTGGGCTTACGGGTGGCCCTGGACAAGACGGAGGCCCTGTTATTTCATGGGCCCCGTCGTGGGCCGCCCCCCGGCGCCTCTATAGTGGTCAACTCGATCCTCGTACCGGTTCGGGCCCAGATGAGGTATCTGGGCCTGATCCTCGACGGTAGGTGGCTCTTCGACGAGCACTTCCGACAGCTTGGTCCCAAGCTGGTCGGCGCTGCCTCTGCCCTTGGGCGACTTTTGCCCAACTTGGGCGGAGCCAGCGTCGCAACGCGACTCCTCTACACGGGGGTGGTCCGGTCGATGGCGCTGTATGGGGCACCGGTGTGGGTGGCGGCTCTGACTGCCCTCAATAAGGCCCGCCTCTGGCGGCCTCAGAGGATATTGGCGGTCAGAGCCATCCGCGGATACCGCACGGTGTCCACCGAGGCGGCGTGCGCCTTGGCCGGAACACCTCCGTGGGATTTGGAGGCGGAAGTGCTCGCCGAAGTTTATCGACGGGTGGCTGAATTCCGGGCGGAGAGAGGCATTCGCCCTCCGCCCGAAGAGGTACGCGAGTGGCGTGAAGCCGCCCGTCGAGCCACGATGGCTCGCTGGTCGTTCCGGCTGGAGACTCCACGCGCTGGCTTTGCCGCCGTGGAGGCTCTCCAGCCGGTCATCCTCGAGTGGGCAGGGCGGCAGCACGGGACCCTTTCCTTCCGACTGACGCAGGTTCTTTCCGGGCACGGATGCTTCGGAAAGTACCTGCACTCGGTCGCCAGGAGGGAACTGAGTCCCGCCTGCCACCACTGCGACTGCAGTGAGGACTCGGCCCAGCATACGCTGGCGATTTGCCCCGCTTGGGCGTCGCAGCGCCGGGCCCTCACTGCAGTCATCAGAGGGGATCTCTCGCTACCGGCCATCATTCGCACCATGGCCGGTAGCGACAGCAGTTTTACCGCGGTCGCAGCCTTCTGCGAAGACGTAATTTCGCAGAAGGAGGCGGCGGAGAGGGCCCGAGAGGACGACCTCCACTCGGACCCGATCCGGGCGGCGGAGGCGCGCCTATCAGCGCCTCATGCCGCCCTGAGTGTGGCCGCGGATGGTCGGGACGGGTTTTCCCCTCCATCCGCTCTAGTGGCTACCCGCGAGGGGGCGACGTTACGCGTGTGCTGTACGTCGCCCAAATTGAGAGTTTTTAACCAGCAGACGGTGCCCGCTTCAGTGCGGGCAAGCGCTGGGAGGGGTCCGGATGTGTTAATAACAGCAGTTCCCGGATCCCTCCCGTCTCAGGCGCAGAGTGGCACACCGTGTGGTTTTAGTCGGTTCGATTCCGACACACCGCCCCGCCGCAAACCCCGGCGGGGTGACGGCCCGAGGGGGTTTCCACACGTTAAAAAAAAAAAAAAAAAAAAAAAAAAAAAAAAAAAAAAAAAAAAAAAAAAATGGGCCTCCGGTATCCTTACTCACTCGGTGAAACACAGCTGTTTGACACCAGTTTTCTGTGAGGCCGTAGTATCATTCCGATCGAGCCGGGCCATTCATGCCAAAGCGTGACTCTCCCACAGTTAGCGTATCGGGAACAACAGTGATATAAACGGCTTATATTTATTTTTGACGTCCTAACAGCTTCGATAGACTTAAGACGTCATAGTTCACATTTTTCGGCTTTCGTAGCTCAAGCATAGACTGCTTTCCCTAAAAGTCCCTACCAATAATCTTAGCTTCTATCTATAACTTCCATCCATGTCAATAGAGTTCATTTTTGAATGACTTTAGTTAAAATTATTTGTCATTCATCCTATACAATCCGAAAGGTTAAAGATATCGCAAAACGGATTTTTAAAACCTTTTTTGTTATGGAGAACCCTTAAAAGGTACTAAGAAGTTGTCGATACTATCCGATAGTCTCCTTTAAAAGCTGTATTTGAGAATGATAATAAGGGTCGTCAGTCGATAATCGAGGAACATTGTATAGAATGTAAATAGAGGTCCGACTGTACAAAATGGTAATCTTTCAATGGAGTTTGTCCTTAAAATTCAGGTTGGATATATTATGTTGAATAGATATTTAATCGACGTAAAGTAGATTTCTGTAGAAGTTTATCGCATACGTCGGTTATAACGGTGGAATTATGGCCTATATCCCTCAAGAACCAATATCTGTTTCAAATTTTACTGAAATCAATCGTAACACAAAGACAATTAAGTTACTTTTGCTTTTATAATGTTAGTAGGGACATGTGGATCACAAAAGTTCGAAATTGTATGTTATAAAGGTATTGCTTTCTTTTTTTTGGGACGAAGTTTCATATCAATTGTTTTGATTATTATTATCCGCAACGCCCCAAAAGGCGTCCGTCAAAAAAATTAAAATGAATAGTTATTTTCTTTATACCTCGCATATAACTTTTATACATTTTTATAACTTTTATATAAAATGAAGGTGTTAAGGCAATTTTTTGTTTTTAAAGAGCGTGAAAAATTTAGTATAACGCCATCTAGTAGTACTTTAAGTGGTATGTATTATTATATCAATTTCGTTCCTGTCTCGTATCCCATAACATCACACGTGTATTTTCATGTTTTGCCTTGCCAAAACGACTCTACTCCGTCTGATGCAAAGCACAAGCAGAATCCAAGAGTGGTGTTCATCATACTGCGAATGCAGACAATTTTGCAGGATTATCACAATAAGAGCAGAGAAGTTAGACAGTGAACCTGTGATCGACAAAATCCTCTCTTTTAAAGGATTTGAACCGAATCTTCTAGAATCTCCCACCACTTTCGGCTAAAATGAGCACTACACACTCCGATATATTCATAATCATTAAATAAATTCATAATCATAATCATATATACCTTATCATTTATTTTTATAAAGACACCATTTTGAGAAGTAAACAATTGCATATAACTTAATACTAAAAAATGATATTCTTAAATTTTGAAAGATGCGAACTGTCAACAATGCTTTGTATGACGCAGCGCAGAATCACGCCATCTGGTGCCTCTTGGATGAACTGATCGGCCAGTCGATCCACTCGCAAGGGCGTAACACATCGTGAGGGCGCTGTGCTCACCTTCTTGTTGATACAACTACAATTAAATCAAATTAAGAAAAAACAAATGCTACAAATGCAACAATGCAGTATGGTGCCCCACACCATGTCGGGCTAGTGATGCTTCTACATCTTTGGGCCTCCGGTCTCGCACTCACCAACGAAACCCGACAGCACGAACGCTGTCATTTTACGTGGATTTTCAGTGCGAGGGCTGTACAGCCCAGGTCGAGCCGACCCAACCGTGCTGAAATCAGTGAAGCTCTACTACCTCTAAAACCTCTGTCTTTTTATATCTACTTATTATATTATACAGAGGTAATGTAAAGTGTGTGAGTTTATGACGAGAGTAATCTCTGGGAAAACTGAAACTATTAAAAATTCTGTCATAGTTATATGGAAGAGTTATCGTGAAATGATAGCTTACATTTCATTACGCTACGACAAAAAGGAGCGGGGGCAAACGGGGGAAAATTAGTCCTTTTGAAAGTTTTCATTGTGAGCGTGCCTTGCCAAAACGGTTAAAGTTTCACACAAACAAAATGTGAAAAAATACTTCTCCTTTAAATGTTTTAAAGAACCTCCGCGTTTTCACAATAACCTTTTTACAACAATTTTAATTTATTTATTTTAATATATTTATTTTAGTTATTAAACAAATTTATTTATGCTACAAGCAGTAGAAGACACAAACAAGGTTGCGTGGGTCAGCTAGTTTATTTACACAAAAGAATTTTCAAAATCGGTCCATAATCAACGGAGTAATCAATGAACATCCATAACACATACAGTGGAACATAGAACCACCTCCTTTTTGGAACTCGGTTAAAAAGAGCTACTAATACATTAGACTTACAATACCAGAACAATCAATTTCATTTCTAATAGTTTTGTTCAACAAATTCCTTTGTAATTCTTTACATTTTGCTAATAGTATTGTTGTTTGGAAATCCTTGAAAATAAAATTCGTATCTCAATTTTTTTTTTATCGGTGTAATGGTTTCGCCATGAAAGCGTAGTAAACAGAGTTATTCATTCATCAATTTCCTGAAAATCTTTGGAGCCGTCTACTATATTCATATTTTATATATACAAGAATTACACATACATACATTGTATACATAGATTATAAAAAAGCCTTCGAAACAATATCCCATAAGAGCATCTGGAATACACTAAAAGAACAAGGAGTAAAAAATGAGTATATAGAGGTTATTAAAAGTATATACAAGAATAACACGGGTTCAGTAAAACTAGAAAAAACCGGCCCTAGCTTTCCCATCAAAAGGGGAGTCCGGCAAGGAGACCCAACTTCGCCTAAACTATTCATCGCCGTCCTGGAGTCAACAATAAAAAAGATAAATTGGAAAGGTTGTGGCCTTAACATCGATGGAAAACACTTGAGCCATCTCCGTTTTGCCGATGACTTGGTACTATTATCAGAATCGAGTACAGAACTCCAATTTATGATCGAATCACTGAATAGAGCTAGTAAAGAAGTAGGCCTAGAGATAAACCTTGAAAAAAAATGCTAATGACAATTAGCATAGAAAATACTATAGCAATCGATAGTAAAATATTAAAATACAATGCAAAATACGTGTATCTAGGGAAACAAATTAGCTTAGACAGAAGAAACAATGAAATTGAAGTGGACAGACGAATACAAATGACCTGGAATAAATATTGGAGCCTCAGTGAGATCTTTAAAAGTAATATGCCAATAATAATTAAAAGTAAAGTCATGAACTCCTGTCTGTTACCGTGCCTAACATATGCGTGTCAAACATGGATATACAATTCCAAAATCAAAAATAAAATAATCACTTGTCAACGCGGACTAGAGCGTAGCATGTTAAAAATAAAAAAAATCCAAAAGATACAACACACCAAAATCAGAAGCTTATCAAAAGTCACGGATGCTCTAATATATGCTAAAAAGCTGAAATGGAAATGGGCGGGACACGTAGCCAGACTAAGAGATGACAGATGGACTATCAGAGTCACATCGTGGAAAGGCCCAGTAGGGAAACGCCAAAAAGGTAGACCGCATACCAGATGGGAAGACGATATAAAAGAAACGGCCGGCCCACAATGGATGAAGAAGGCACAAGACAGAAACGAATGGAAATCCTTGGAGGAGGCCTTCACCTGAGGAGGGGTTCTTGCAAAACTCATTAAGTTTAGCATTGTATTATATGTAAGTGAGCAAGAAATATAAGGCTTTTTTATTTTTTATTTATTTATTTTATTATTTATATACAAGAATTACTCTTTTACAGGTATTAGATACATGGGTTTATACCATTATTATAATATAAAACAACATAACGGACATAGACATCACAATTATAATATACCTCTGAATGAAAGGTTGGCTGCCCTGTGCCACGGTTATTAGCCTGACTGAATCACGCACATGCACGCTATTTATTTAATTTACATACCTAAATAGCATTATTTCCCTTAACGTAACCATGTAACAAATAACGTTACTGTTAAGGCAGTGTATAGCTACATACAGAAATGCAGACCTGTCTAATGCTGCCTTTTAATATACATTCATCATTATCATCATCAGCCTATCGTAGTCCATCGTTGGACATAGGCCTCTCCAATCCTCGCCACTTAACTCGATCTTCGGCTTCTCGCATCCAGCACATCTATACAAATAAATAAAATTGGAGTGTCTGTTTGTAATATTAAAATAACCGCTTTTTACTTAATGCATATGTATGCATACACGATACATATACCAAAAATGTAGTTTAAAAAATTTTTTGTCTATCTGTCTGTTTGTTCTGGGTAATCTCTGGAATGGCTGGACGGATTTTGACGGGACTTTCACTGGCAGGTAGCTGATGACCCGGGGAGTAACTTAGGCTACTTTTTTTTAGACTAATTTTGTCCCCCGGCGTTACTCGCGGTACAACAGTAACCACGGGTAGCATCGCGGGGTTCAGCTAGTATACACTAATATTAAAAAGGTGAAAGTAAGTTTGTTTGTTACTCGTTCACGTAAAAACTATCATATCTTTCTACTGTCGTAAAATCATCATGACACTTTGTACACATATTCTTGGAGTTATTAGACGTAACATAGGATAGTTTTCATTAAATGCGAATGAAGCCGCGGGTGAAAGTTGGTAATTCATATTGTTTATTTGATTTTACAATGTGATAAATAGATGATGAACATAGTACCTATGCTTCAAAACTGGGAACATTTTTATGGACCCTGAAGGGCATAGTATATCCTACTAATTATATAATATTAATTAATTTATTAAGATACTTTGATTATTGAGGAGGGAAACAGGCACAACACCCAATATACACGCGGATGGAGTCACTGAAGCTAATCTACAAGTCCCTACTTAATATTATAAATGTGAATGTAAGTTTGTTTGTTACACGTTTGTTCATGTTTCACGCGAAAACTACTTAACCGATCATCATGAAACTTTTTACACATTTTCTTTGAGGTATTAAAAGTAACATAGGATACTTTTTGTTAAATGCGAGAGAAGCCGCGGGTGAATGCTTGTTTTATATAAAGAAAAGTCATAGAACTCGACTAGGTACTATTCTTTCTAACTATCTTAATACGAATGTAATTTGATGTCTTGAATATGAAGGGAATAACTAAGTTAAAACCACAAATGTTAAACCACAGTTGGAACATAATTTATGTCCTGATTCCTTATAACGATCTTATAACTTTTAGACAAGCTCCAACTTTGTCGTTAACAAGTTTTATTAAGACAAATTACTGGGATCACCCTTGAGCTTCTGAAGACTCAGAGCCAGTGACGTTGATAAAATTATTTCACGAAACTGTCTGTTCAAAATGTGTATCTCGTTAGTTTAAATTCGAACTTAGTTCGTATAATTCAAAGATAAATATACCCAGAATACTTTTTCTTTTCAACAAAACGGTGATTATGTTTGGATAGAATCTATCAAAAGAGTTTGTAACATTTCGTATTTTATATGAAGGTGTATGTACCTACACGATTTGGCCGTAGATCATCGTCTTAAGGCAAGTTTCTGGACGACCACTCTGTGCGTAGTAGAGCAAATAAATAATATAGAATAGGAGATCAAAATTATAGATTTATTTCTTCTTTATTTAAATCATTATTACAGATATTTCATTAGTTTTCGGACACTATTTCTTACATATAAAAGTTAATTCGATAGTACTGATAAAACTTGGGAACGGTCATACCATGTTGGATAGTTTAGTCTTTAAACTACTTTAAAGGTAGTAGAGCCACGCTGAGTTCCGCACGAACGTGCCAGCTCGATCATACTAGAAGACGAATCTAAAATGACAGCATTCGTGGTATCGTATTTTATTGGTGAGTGCAAAACCGGAGACTCAGTGATGCAGAAGCATTTCAATAGACCGCCATGGTGTGGGTCACCATGCTTCATTGACTAAAGTTGCAAGAAATATTTATAGCGAATTCAGACAATGACCACTCTGGGATTCTGCTTAGACTTTCCATTGGGCAATGTATAGTCACTTTGGCAAGCTCATATATACAAAAATAAACTTATTTGTGGTTCAGGGAAAGATAAAACTATGATCAAATACAGAAAGAAAGCCAAATGATCGACATAATTATGTGTTTGTTGGTTGTCGGGTGTTTATAGATACGTGCAAAAATCAATTACCTGTAGTGACATCAGTCATCTGCCATTTTTCGTAAAAAAATCACATTATCTGTAAACCGAGGAAGGTATTTCTTTCCCCAAAATGTTGTTAAACCACGCTTGAAAGCATCCTTATGGCCATGTCGTTGAATGATGCGTGACTAAGTGTACTTTATATAATTACTTTTAGCGCGCAGTTGAGACACTTAAAATATTTCAAGGCCCTTTACAGGCGACAGGCCTTTTTTAACCAGTTGTTATAAAATTAATCATGTAGTCATGTATGACTGCCACTAAAAGTATAAGCAGATAGTCATATATGTTCTACTGAAGCATGTCTGAATCTGAAGCAATTACCGTGGGAGAGCCACGTTTCGGCACGAATGGACCATCTCATCCGGAGTGATATCACGGCCTCACAGAAAGCCGGTGTGAAATAGCACTTGCGCTGTATTTCACCGAGTGAGTGAGGATACTGGAGGCCCATATTTCTTTTATATATATAGATACTATGGTAGTCGAAATTTAAAGTCAAAGTTTTGTAATACGTACTTAATTAATAGACTTCTCATTTATTTCTATGTTTGTGACAATATGTACTTAGAAGAAGTAGATTTCATGTTGAAGTGACGATAATTTTACATTTTTTTATTGAAATGTAAAAAACTGGTTTTATGTCAGTTAATTATACTATGTCTAAAAAACCAGCCAAGTGCGAGACTCGCGCACCAAGGGTCTCGTACAAACCTTTAGGTATATTATAAGATTTTTGTATTTGAGTTGACTAAATGAAAGGTAAATTGCGGTTTACGATTTATGACGCATTAAAAAAAACTACTTACTAGATCTCGTTCGAACCAATTTTCGGTAAAATTTCGCATGGTAATGTACATCATAATTTTTTTTAGTTTTATCAATCTCTTATTTTAGAAGTTACAGGGGAGAGGACATAATTTACCACTTTGGAAGTGTCTCTCTCGCAAACTATTCAGTTTAGAAAAAAAATACATTAGAAACCTCAATATCATATTTGAAGACCTATCCATAGATACCCCCCCCCCCCACACGTATGGGTTTGATGAACAAAAAATTTTTGAGTTTCAGTTCTAAGTATGGTGAACCCCCAAAGTTTATGGTTTTTTTTTACTATTTTTGTGTGAAAATCTTAATGCGGTTCAAAGAATACATCTACTTACCAAGTTTCAACATTATAATTCTAATAGTTTCGAAAAAAGGTGGCTGGTTGTGGCAGACAGACGGACAAACATGAATCCATAAGGTTCCGTTTTTTGCCATTTGGCGACGGAACCCTAAAAATATATACATCTCTTCATACATTTTTTCACCGTATAAATTTTATTGATATTAAACATTCAATTAGAGTCGTGAAACACCGAAGCACATTATCACTTGACGTAAAAATAAAGGCCTAAACTCGTAAAACTAACCGTTCCGGGTCCCGTATATAAAGATATGAATAATTTTATGTCAAAGCAAATTTTCGGACCAACTGTCGATTTTGAAACGGGTCCTAAAATAAAATGAATTTGCCAGCTGAATTATTTCGCGATACGAAATCGAAGATGTTCCACAACTTTTTGGATTGCTAACCAATCCAATAATTCAATTTAAATAATTTATCATTATATTAATTTCATTAGGACATTGAATTCTTTACTTTCCGTTCTCCTGTCTTAAAAGAAAAAAGAAAGGAAAATGTTTAATGAAAATTACATTGAATATAATATTGTAAGGATTATTTACACCAAAAGTTAAAAAAAAAAGATTACACATTATTTTTTAAGTATTTAGTTGATTTTACTTTTATTTTAGACCTAGTTTAGTAGGAATCTGATTTCAGTCAAACAAAAATTGTCCATGATATCTTTCAGTCACAGTATGCGTCACATCTTATCTTTATATAAAAATGAATCCCTATTTGCCTTGGTCACGACATCACGCATGAACGGCTGAACCGATTTTGCTAATATTTTTGTTGGATAGCCCATTTAGCGAGGAAGGTTTTATATAACATCACTCTACGACCAATAGGGGCTCCTATTTTCGGTCTTTAACCGGCTGGGTTTCGACCGAAAAAGTTAGGAAAATGGGAAAAAATATTTCTTATGGAGATGTAGTCAGCTAGTTTTCTTATAAAACACAGAAATTTCTAGTTTACGTAAAGTCTATCTAGTTTAAGAGACGCTCCAAATATCTCCTTTTTAGCTAACTGAACAAGAATATTCGTTTAGGTATATGATCCCTATTTCAACAACTCCTAAGAGATTTTATCAGTGTGAAGACAGACTGAAAATATCTTATGTCTATACTAATATCATAAAGAGGTAAAGCTTGTGAGGTTGTAAGGGTTAATCTCTAGATCCATGTGATCTAATATTGAAAATTAGTTTACGAATGGAAAGCTACATAATTTGTGAATGTCATAGGCTATTTATAAACCAAAAAAATGATTACCACGATATCCGACATACACGCGGTCGGGACGCGTGATAGACCTAGTCATGTATATGAAACAAACATTACATGTATTCACGTTTCTTATCCCCTTAGGATAGAAAATAGGTGTATTAATCACTTTTTTAGACCTTACGTATTAAGTACTTAGTGCATTCCCTTAAAGCCTTTACAATAACATCATCTTCCTAGCCTTTATTAAGTTCAACCGGTTTTACCTGAATATCAGTTTTTACACGGAGCAACTGGCATCGGACCTCCGCAACCCTAAGGGTGAACTAATTCGAAGGTTGAACCAGTGGTCAGTATATTTGCTGGGAGGGGTCCGGATGTGTTAATAACAGCAGTTCCCGGATCCCTCCCGTCTCAGGCGCAGAGTGGCACACCGTGTGGTTTTAGTCGGTTCGATTCCGACACACCGCCCCGCCGCAAACCCCGGCGGGGTGACGGCCCGAGGGGGTTTCCACACGTAAAAAAAAAAAAAAAAAAAAAAAAAGTGGTCAGTATATTTGAGGGCACTGACTTCCCTATAACGGTTGCCATAGATGTATATGACAACCGGGACCGACGGCTTAACGTGGTCTCCGAGTAAACCCTTTACAATACTATTAAATAAATATATTAGAAGGAGTTACGGTTGCCAGGATTTTAGTTGATATAGAGCCACAAGCGGTTGATAATATTCTAATAACAGATGCTCGTTATATTTATTTTATTGAAACCAGAGAGCTTTTTGCGGTTTTGTTTTACCAACTTAATTGGACAGGAACAGGCTTATTTGCGAATATATTATTTCAAACAAAATGTAGCACAGAGATATTATAAGTATTCACTTTGGCAAGCTCATATGTATACTAGTTAGTAGTTACTATACTAGTATATGTAATACTAGTTGTTGCCCGCGGCTCCGCCCGCGTATATGTCGGTTCTCGCGGCAAATAGTAGCCTATGTGTTATTCTGATGCGCTATATTACTGTAAAGTTTCATCCAAATCCGTTCAGTAGTTTTTGCGTGAAAGAGTAACAAACATCCAAACATCCATCCATCCTTACAAACTTTCGCATTTATAATATTAGTAGGATAAGATTATTTGAGTAAATGTGTTCACGTAAGGATAAGAAGTCGAGTTATATTTCCACAACGAAAATAAGTATATCTAATCATACAGATTAAATTCTGTTAGATAAATTCTAAAAGTATTGTTTCTCTATTTTCAAATTCAGTCATAATCCAGACATCCTACCAATAATGCTAATATAATGAATCAGGAATTGAATTGATATTTCACAAACCGAGGGTGACACCGTGGGATGCAACTAGTTTAAAATAATTTCATACTTTATTATGGACTAGCTGAACCCGGCGGTGTTACCCGCGGTTATTGTTGTACCGCGAGTAACGCCGCGCGACTAAGTTAGTCTAAAAAAAGTAACCTAAGTTACTCCCCGGATCATCAGCTACCTGCCAGTGAAAGTCCCATCAAAATCCGTCCAGCCGTTTCAGAGAATACCCGGAAAAAACAGACAGACAGACAGACAGACAGACAGACAGATAGACAGACAGACACACAAAAAATTTGTTAGCTACATTTTTGGTATATGTACCGTGTACACATACATATGCATTACTTAAAAAAACGGTTATTTTAATGTTACAAATAGACTCCAATTTTATTTATTTGTATAGATGAATCACAATATTTTTATCCTCATGAGGATCAAGACCAGAATTCGCAGGTTTGTGTGGGCGCCCTTACTTAGAAACAGTAGATACGATCTTACTCTCAAGAGACATCTCCAAGTTTTCACCTTTCCTCGGCGAAATTCAAAAGTTTAATAAGTCTGTTCAAAAGAAATTCTTGAGAAAGGAATTTGGAACTTGTGTTTTAAATCTCTTTCAAAGCGTAGAGTACATATAGATACCCATATATATGTAAGAATTTAAATAAAATCCGTACTATTTATGAGTTTGTATACATTGTCAAAATGAACTCAATTGTTTCATGTATTTTATAAAAACGTTGTGGGGTTTACGGGTTACAAATGATAGTAATGATCCGCCAAGGAAAAACTCATGATTGATAATCATGAGAATTTATTCTGTGCAGTGTGTAGGTTATCTTTCCTGTTTACTTTTCTAAAACTAAAACTACACCCGCACTGGGAATATATCCTGTATCGCAGATGTGGGATTTGAACCTTCTACACTTAGCGCAGTAAAAAGCGGCGTGGCGAACGCTGAAACCACTACACCATCTATGCAGTCATTTTATCTATGACTAACTAAAGATCCAGATATCGCGGTAATAATTTTTCGGGGATATACATAGCTCATGACATCAATAATAGGCTTTCTAACAGTTAAAAAATTTTCAATACAGTTCAATAGATGTCTGCATCTATTGAACTGTATTGAAAATCTTTTGATTACCAGCTATAAACTCACATAATAATTATACCTCTTTTAATATTAGTATCTAAAAGTATGTTATTCAGCGGTTTGGTTACCAAAATAAAGCCTTAACTTAGCGCATATGGTCGTGAGTAAACTGTGTCAACTAAAACACGAGTAAGCATCTTGCTGGTGGCTGGCTGTAAAATAAATCACCCAAAACCTAGAGTATTAGCTCCAAATATCAAGAAAAACCAAAAAAATAGGTGACAATGAATACCGTAAACTGAGAAGCTATTTGTTGAGATTAAAAAAAAAAAAACTTTTAATGTTGAATACTCCGTTTAACAAGAAATGAAATTAAATTAAATTAAATAAACAACTTGTTGGCTGCAAATATCATCAAGTGCTTTTAATTAATCTCAGTATAAACAAAGTTTAACACACAAAATATAAATCTAAGTACATAACATATTTATTAATTTCTTCAATTAGTCATACATGTTCATTTTTCTTATAATAAAGTGCAATTCTTTACAACATTGAACAGCTTCGATACTAGAAAACAGTTACCAACCCATTTAGCACTGCTGGTTGGTGGCACAAGGAAGGTTACATAGTCTGAAGCGATGACCAATAAGAACCAAGTATTATTTAATAAACTAGTTGTTGCCCGCGGCTCCGCCCGCGTGTATGTCGGTTATCGCTACAAATATTAGCCTATGTGTTATTCTGATGTATAAGCTATATTACTGTAAAGTTTCATCCAAATCCGCTAAGTGTATTTTGCGTGAAAGAGTAACAAACATCCACCCATACATCCATCCATCCTTACAAACTTTTGCATTTATGATATTAGTAAGAAGATACCCAGAACGGGGGATACTAATGCCTTTTGAGAGACACAGACGAAAATACACGGGTCAGCTGATAATTAATTTGTCAGACCAACATCAAAACTTGGCCCGCAACCTAATTTGAATGTTTGACCAAAGTTAATTTGTAGACGCGCTTGTCTTGTTTAAGTCCCGCGTTAGCTCAGCTTAACTTATAATCCGCTTAAATGAAATTGTTATTACCTTAATGATAATGACGTAATTTTCGTCACATTGAAATTTTGATTACAACTTAGAAGTTCTGTGTCTCTTTTAATCATTCCTATCCTATCTTAGGCACAACAGAAAAACACATATTTTAAAAAAAAATGTATAATATCCGTTTGATAGTTTTGGAGTTCATCATTCATCATCGTAAGCAATAAACTGACACGTGAATGACACATAAATTAATTTGAAATATAGCAATACTATTTTTAGTCTATACAAATAAATAAAATTGGAGTGTCTGTTTGTAATATTAAAATAACCGCTTTACTAAATGCATATGTATGCATACACGGTACATATACCAAAAATGTATTTAAAAATTTATGGCTGTCTGTCTGTATGTTTCTTCCGGGTAATCTCTTGAACGGCTGGACCGATTTTGACGGGTCTTTCACTGGCAGGTAGCTGATGGTCCAGGGAGTAATTTATTATTTAGGGATTGTCCCGCGGCGTTACTCACGGTACAACAATAATCGCCGGGTAACACCGCGGGGTTCAGCTAGTCTTCTTATAAAAAAGAATCAGTTTTCTTTTTTATTTAAGTACCCCAGGTGATACGCTAGCCATTTTTCAACTATAGGAAACATTTACAGTGGGTTTGAAAGCATTTGACGTATAAAATAAAGTGGTATAACTATTATTTAAAAGTCAAACTAACGTCGTACATGAACCAATATTTTTATATTAATAAATTACACGTGGTCAGTTACTTAGTTTATTACAAAATCAATATACCTAATTCCATTCTATACACATATGTACATATGACATACAAAGAATTATAAGATGATTGTGACAAGATTATTATAATAAAGAAAAAGTATTGTTCAAACATCACTTCGATAGAAAAATAAGCCTATGTGTTATTCTGATGTATAAGCTATATTACTGTAAAGTTTCATCCAAATCCGTTCAGTAGTTTTTGCGTGAAAGAGTAACAAACATCCAAACATCCATCCATCCTTACAAACTTTCGCATTTATAATATTAATAGGATGTGTAACATTGTTTACTATCATACAAAAGGGCGTTACTTATAACTGACTGATGAACGCGTCCTATTCACATTTCCTGTTTCCGCAAACCTTGAGCAAGATGGAATGAACTACCAAGAAAGACCGCCGCATCGTTTCGTCAATTGTCAAATAATAATAATAATAATAATTTATTTATTTCTCTTCTTACAATCACCAATACATGCAATATGATTATTGTTTTTTCACAATACAAAACAATACAGCAATTGTAAGAGGACTGGTGTCTGAATTTGACGTGAGTATGTAGCTCAGATCACCAGGCTCTCACCCCGCTGTCACATAGCTAGCTGTTTATAAAGTTTTACACTATAGTATATTGGAAGAGACATAGAATTTGTGGCCGAAACAAAGTAAAAGAAAAAATAAAAAGCAAACTAAGAGAAACGAATAGAATAACATACCGGACAATTCGAAGTGTGTTTTGCGCTAGTGTATGTTTGTATACAAGAGTGTGTGCGTGTGTGTGTGTGTGTGTGTGTGTGTGTGAGAGTGAGTGAATGAGTAAGTGAGTGTGTGTGTGTGTGTGAGTGTGTATGTATTTGAAATAATAGACATCCTCGTGTTCGACATTATTAACTATGTAGTAAATTTTCTGTAATGCAAGTGACAGATCAAAAAAGACCGTCGTTGAGGGTAGTCGATGCGCGCCCGCATTCCGCATAATTAACAAAGTGTTGTCGGTCTTCGCCTCAACCGTCGTTGAGGGCAGTTCGCGCTCGCAAAAGACTGATGTGACGAGATTAGGAACCGCATTTTCCCATGTGAACTATTAAATTTCTTCCTGTGTCAAAAGAGTGTAGTTACGAACAGTGACAGGCCTTGGTGAATCGTCAAGCAGCCCCTCGCGTCGGCCGCCGACATCAACGCGTGAAGACAACACAGAGTGGTTAGTCCCTTACCTATTAAACGAACTGTCTGTCCATATTCTCCTGTTTCCTAAGGGCAGTTCATCATTCCTGTGTAGCGGTCAATCAGTCAGTTTAGATACGCATCGCAGATACAGTACCAGTAGATACTGCGTCAGTCATTTTTTAAACCTCGCATAAAGATACAGTCCATTAAAGTCGCATTATTATATTATTCCCGCCCCGCATTGCATTTTCTTTAACTATTGCGTATAAAGCCGTATTTCCGCACTCATTATTTGGTCCTACCGAATCGCACATCCAACATGTATTATTAGCATTTGCTCGTGACTTTGCTGTGATTGTAATTGATTTAATGTTGAAAATGCCTCACAGCTTTAGAATTAGTTATATAAAATTGTTGTGACAGTAATATTAATTTGTGATCAATTAAGGAAGAAACGAAAAAAGTTCTAACCTAACTCTATGGCCATTTATCAGCCTACTGTAAACCGACCAATCAGGGACGGACAGCCACGAGAAAATGGTAATCTATACAAATAAATGAAATTGAAGTGTCTGTTTGTAATATTAAAATAACCGCTTTTTACTAAATACATATGTATGTTTACACAGTAAATACACCAAAAATGTAGTTAAAATTTTTTTGTCTGTCTGTCTGTCTGTCTAGTCTGTCTGTCTGTCTGTTTGTTCCGGGTAATCTCTGGAACGGCTGGACCGATTTTGACGGGACTTTCACTGGCAAAGAGCTGATGATCCAGGGAGTAACTTAGGCTACTTTTTTTAGACTAACTTTGTCCCGTGACGTTACTCGCGGTACGACGATAACCGCAGGTAACACCGCGGGGTTCAGCTAGTTAATAAATAAAATGTGTGTAATGTGTATCTATAATCTGGGCTGGGCTCGGGTCTCCTCACTTCAGCAATCTTTCTCAATTTGAAATAAATGACTATATTATACAGTAGCCCTTTATTTGTCTTTGATAAATTTCTCTATTTACTTTAGCGTCTGTCTCGAACCATCTTCTAATCAAAGTGATTTACTCGTAATTCTACAAAAGGCCCGTTCAGTTCGATAGCTACAATTAGCTTCAAAAATTTATTCCACAAAGATCAACAAAAGACATACATAATTCAAAATCAGTAATATATTTCCTAAATGGTTTCCTTTTTAACCGACTTCAAAAAAAGGAGGAGGTTTCTCAATTCGACCGTATATATATATATTTTTTTTTTTTATGTGTGTTCGGGCATAACTTCGTCGTTTATGAACCGATTTTGATGATTTTTCTTTTGTTGGAAAGGAGATGTCCCGACGGTGGTACCATGATAAGGAAACTAGGATCTGATGATAGCATCCCAGAGAAATCGAGGGGAAACTTCGAAATTTGTAGGGGCGACTAGTGCATTTGTAATTTTTTTAATAAAATATTTGAAAGCACTACAATTTAATGGAGGTCAGGAGTCGATCTGATGATGGAGCCGAAAGATAGTCGAGGGAACTCCTCTACGATTTATAGCAGTTGCCTTGTGTTTGGGCTTGTTTAATTTGTATTGATGAGAACTTCACAACTAGAATAGTTGTAACTATCATTAGCGGTCTAATAATGAAGACGAAGAACAGTTAAGGGAACTTCTCAACGATTTAGAGTAGGCAAATTGTGTTTCGACTTTATTGTGATCTTAGTGAAATTATTTATTTATTTATTTCAGTTCTTATACTTCCTGCAAACATGACGTGTGACAAACGTGTGGCATTCGTATTTTAATACGATAAATTAATCATAATGATATGGCATCCCACTCAAATTAATTAGAACTAGCTTTCACCCGCGGCTTCGCCCGCATTTATATCGGGTTTCACTATAATAATATTTCGGGTTATTATGCCTATCACACAAATAATGTGGCTTCCTACTGGTCCAATAATTTTCAAAATTGGTTCAGTAGATTACCTACCTATACAAACTTCATATCTTTATTATCTTAGTACGAACTTGTTGTTATATGTTATAGTTTAAGTTTTGATCTGTTTTTATGTTACTTTTATTATTATTATTATTTTTTGTTGAAGCTTGTAAAATGTGTGTGTCCAATAAATGTTTCATTCATTCATTCATTCATTCATTCAACTTTCGTCATAGGCTTCGCTCGCATTTCATAAAAAAGTAACCTATGTTACTAGTAATAATCTCCAAGAATATGTGTACAAAGTTTGATGATGATCGGTTAAGTGGTTTTCCCGTGAAAGCGTAACAAACAAACTTACTTTCACTCTTATAACCCTTCCTTCCTTATTAGAACTACTGTAAGCGCCTAAAATATCGATCCCTTCGATATTATCCCATAAACTTGAAATTAGTAAAAATCATTCGCATTTTAAATATGTAATGCACGACTTGATAAGGGTACATAAGTACCTTCCACTCATATCGATCAACCATCAACCCTATTGTCCCTAAACCTGCATGGAATATCACTTGATTTAATTGATCTAGATCGTGATATTGACCATTTGTGACCTCATAAATTTGAGTTGTCAACACCAAGTGGTAATAAATAATTTGTCAAATACTTGGTAGTATTATAGCCTATTTATTAGTATACTAGCTTTTGCACACTTCCTTAGTGCTCACTTACGTTATATAAAGAATCTACATGCAAAATTTTAGGATTCTAGGTTCAGTGGTTTGGGCTGTGCGTTGATCTCTGGGTATGTCAGTCAGTCACCTTACTCTTTTATATATATAGATTATATTATAGTAGTATTGGAACAAATTGCTGTAGATAAAGGAGCATAGTGAGCAATGTTAACATTTTACATTATTTTTCATTTTTTTTTTGTGGTGTAACCGGGCAAAC
The DNA here is from genome assembly GCA_905220595.1 of Spilosoma lubricipeda. Classification (NCBI taxonomy): domain Eukaryota; kingdom Metazoa; phylum Arthropoda; class Insecta; order Lepidoptera; family Erebidae; genus Spilosoma; species Spilosoma lubricipeda. The sequence goes on along the minus strand of HG992298.1, from coordinate 9,753,900 downwards.
GAGCGGACGTATCACCTGATGGTAAGCGATTACCGCCGCCCATAGAATCCTGCAACACCTGCAACACACAAGTGCGTTGCCGATCTTTGGGGGTTGGGGAAAGGGATATGGGAATGGGTTGAGTATGGGCCTCTGGTATCCTCACTCACTCGGTGAAACACAGCACAAGCACTATTTCACACCGGTTTTCTGTGAGGCCACAGTGAGCGATACCACTCACTCCGGTCGAGCCATTTCATGCCGAAGAGTGGCTCTCCCACGTGACTTTATTTTATTTTATTTTGTTTAGTTCACCATGCTGCATTGTTGCACAGCACTGCTGATTCTGCTCATGTTTTCTGTCAGGTAGAAAAGAGACACTTTTGAAGCCACACATTTAAAATAATTGATAATTTAGAAAGTTCAACTAGCGGCTTTGTTGTAATCAAAGTCCACATGGCATTAGCACAATGGCTGATTCCTCAGTCTTACTGTTGACTTCAAAGAACTTCGTATCAACCTAACAGATCTACAACCGGCATTTCAATTAGTTTTAAACTACACCCTTATAAACTAACGAACTTACAAGACAAGGACGATAAAGATAGTGTCTCACATGTTTGTTTGAAATTAGTAAAATAACTCCAACATAGAGACCCAAGAATAACGACAGTATAATTTTAGTATTTAGGAAAATGATTACTACAATAACAGTGAAATTACAAAGCACATTAGTCTTCATTCAAATTGGTGGCCTTTTGTCAAATTGAGACCTTTGATTCTAACAATGGAGTACAAATTCCAGTAATTTTGTGGATTCTCAGAAATGGTTTCCTATAAAATACCAGCTGACCCGGCTTTGTACCGCCATTTTTACATATCTGTCTCAGCTTCCCACAGAGAGAGTACAGCCGCGCCAAAAAAATTGACTTTCCCGTATAATTTAGTAATTTAATTTAATATTTATATGTATATTTTTTTAATTTAATTTTTCTTGTATGCAAACCTTGTATGCAAAACTTGACAAAAACGAATTATTTAATTTGGTGCAGCTGATCGGATGTTATGCATAGGTGTGTATATTAGATGTATGTATTTAGAAATACATAAATATCTTTATATCTATTACTAGCCGACCCACGCAACCTCGTTTGCGCCTCCTATTGCCCGTAGCGTGATAATTTTCCACCGTTTTCGAAACATTTTTCATTGGTGCTCCGCTCTTATTGGTCCTAGCGTGATGATATATAGCCTATAGCCTTCCTCGATAAATGGGCTATCTAACACTGAAAAATCGGACCAGCGGTTCCTGAGATTAGCGTGTTCAAACAAACAAACAAACTCTTCAGCTTTATATATTAGTATAGATCAGATGACATGTGTGATATGTGTGAGAATAAATTATTATTATTATTCTGACCTATTGAGAGTGTTGGAATAAAGAACTTAGAATGGAAAATGAGATGGACGTGTAAAGTTGATTAACCCCTAATATATAAAATAGATAAAGCCTTTTGAGTCTGAAACACGTCAAATATTCTGAATGTATGAATAACTAGCTGGACCGTGCCCACTTCCTTGGGCGGTAAACATTTTTCTCCGATTTACTTTGCAAATCCGTCTACCACGAAAAAGTTTTTCCACTTTTCGGGTTGTTATATAGCCTATGTTACACACAAATAACGTAACCTTCTATTGGTAAAGTATTTTCAAAATCGGTTCAGGTTCCAGAGATTACCCCCTACAAAGTCATAAACTCACAAACTCACAAATTTTACCTCTTTATATAATAGTATAGATGATAAACTTATAGATTAGTGTTTAGCAGCGATCTGTCTAATTAATTTACTCAACTATTTTTACATACATTGCCATTTCTGCTTCTCTTCGGTTGTCCAGCCAAAGCATTAGAGGTTTCTTCGCTTAGTTATAGTAAACATTGCTTGATTTATCTAGATATATTGAACTAAGTCTACACAATAATAAAGACGCGCTACCGATAAATCATTTACAACACACAATTCTATACAACATCTCACTCTAACTGACGTCCATCTAACCTAGTTTATCACGCGATAAGGCAATCTATATCTCCCAGCGTACTACTTCTGTACAATATCTGTTGGGATCCCCGTCATTGATTACGACATGGCGAAACGAATTGAAATGAATGGGTATTATCGGTCAGAGTAATCTTTGTAAATCTGTTTCTGATCCTGAAAATGCCGTAACAAACGTAACTATGATTCATCGAAGATACACTTCTGTTCTTTATAAAAATTTACTGAATTTTAAACGATTTCCAAAGAAAAAGAGGTCAATTCTCAATTTATATTATTTTTCCAATTGAGAACATATTATAATAGGTCTTTACGTATGAAATTGCCGTTTCGTATGCAATAAATGAAAGTACTTATTTTTCCAAACTTTTTTATTTTTGTTATTCGAAGTAATCACCAATGCAATCGACGTATCTTTGCCAACGCATTGGCAGTTTATTGATGCCCTTCTTGTAGAAATCAGCTGGACGGGAGGCAATAAACTCTTCAAGGGCATTTTGTACTGCCTCTCGGGAATTGATTTTTTTACCCACTAAAAAGTTGTCTAAATATTGGAAAAAATAATAGTCGGTAGGTGCAAGGTCTGGTGAGTATGGCGGATGAGGGAGAGCTTCCAACCCCAGCTCTTGCAGCTTGGAGACTGTCTGTTGGACAGACTGTCCCGTCCACTCGGTGAAACAAGGGCAAGCGCTGTTTCACACGGATTTCTGTGAAGCAGCGGTATCACTCCGGTTGAGCCGGCCCATTCATGCCGAAGCGTGGCTCTCCCACGTTAAGAGTCGAAGAATTGAAGTCGATGCAAAACATTTAATGCAAACGGACTGATATTACTACTTTAATAAAACTTTGTCAAAATATTACTTTTTCAGAGCAAAAATACACAATCTATTAGTAAAATAATTTCAAATATTCTATGCTGAACAGCACAGGTGTGGTATGTAAGGATAAAACTAATATAGTCATGTCAGTTGTGTCTCATTGCCTCGAGGGACATCGATGCGAGTTTAGATCTGTCGTAAATTCAAGTCCCTGGAAATCATAAGCAATGTTTTTCCGATAATTTGGAAAGGACAACCGTTAATACGAATTTGTCTGAACATTTTCCTGCTACATTAAACGATGTCCAATCGAACCAATGGTGTATTACATTTGTTTTTCGACCTAAATGGCAATCATTTCTCAATGTAACATATTGTGTGTTAGGGTTCGATGAATTTGAAAAATAAACTTTCTGACGAAAAAAAGAGACTTATTAAAAAAAAAAATAGCACAATATAGCTCAGAACAATAATCCTTAATTGTTACTGAGGTCGCTAGGTTCATCACAGGTACTTGTCACACTGCGGCTCAAATCGAACTGTGGCCCGTAAGACGCCCTTTTAACCGACTTCAAAAAAAGTAGGAGGTTTTTCAATTCGACCGTATAATTATATATTTTTTTATGAGTGTTCGCGGATAACTTCGTCGTTTATGAACCGATTTTGATGATTCTATGGAAAGGAGATATCCCAACAGCGGTACCATAATAAGGACACTAAGATCTGATGATGGCATCTAAGAGAAATCGAGTCAAATCTTTAAGTCGGTTTTATTTTTGTTAAAATTTTACTTGTTGTATTACATACCGATATTACTAGAACATTCGGGAAAGTTCAACGGCCTTTTGCCATGACAGGTTCCGAGAACACACCAGTCGCGTAATTTCGACGCTATGTGTATCCACATAAGGTTGATTGTTCTGTTGGTCAGTAAATTGACTAGAACTTTTTCAACTTATATCTCTGCTCTTAGACTACTTACGCAGACGTATGCGCCACTAAGACTTTTATATTCAGACGATTTCTAGAAGAAAACTGATTGTTCAGTTTTAACTAACCATTATTAAATCTTTCAACAGCAAGCTCATTCCTTTAAAGAAATAAAAAATATGCAGAGACAGAAATATATATATACACATATTATTTTCATGCTGAAATAAAGCTTAGTCATGCTTTTGACATAATATTTTTATTACTCAAACACACACACACACACACACACACACACACACACACACACACACACACACACACACACACACACACACACACACACACACACACACACACACACACACACACACACACACTTTCACTCACACACATACATACATAATAAATAATGATAATAATTTAAAATATATCCGTGAATTATTCAAATTCAGGATTGAGCAGTTTAATCTACCCTAGAGGAACAAAGAGATTGTGGAAAACTATCACGCATTTAAATTGATTGCATTGTATTTATTCACTATGTTTTATTTATGTTTACCGTAAGAGTGAGTGAAACAGTTGAATGTCTGTAGTCCAATCAAGCAGGCTGAACGATATTACCGCAATCCCTATTTACTATTTGATTTCAAATTTTGGTTACGCTTTGCCGAGTTACCTAAGGCAGGTGGGATATAGAGATTCAATTTTGAAATAATCGACTTCACAATTTCTAGGAAAGTCATTCAAAAAGAAGTGCAATTGACTTATCAGAATACTGTTTCCTACCATCATCTTAGAGATTCTGAGGTCAGAGAATTTAGGCCAGGGCGTTTATACCATTACCTGAGGCGAGCGCCTTGTTTTTATTACTTACTAGCGGAGCCGGCGAACGTTGTATCGCCTTATTTATTTTTGTGAATATTTTCCAAATCATCTAAAAACATTTTTTCATAAGTCCCGTGTCAACTTCCCGTAGTGCAGCAGTGTAGGTATAGAACTAAACGGACTAAGAGAACATAACACCAACTTTTTTTTTTACTAAACATACCTTGTCCTAGCAAAAATAAAACATAAAAAAACAATTTGTTGTATTCGATCGAAACTTATGAGCATACATACTTTTTTGTGATTCATTTTTATTTATATAGATTAAGGAACCTTCCGAATTAAATTTAGTATAAATATGATGAATCAGATTTCCAACTGAGACACAGATCTCAGAAAACCATAAACCATAGAATAAAAAAAATGATATGGACCTAAATCATACCTTACCTCCCTTATCTTACCTTATCTTACCTAGCTGTGCCCGCTACTTTGTACACGTGACAATAGTTATTTTTAATTTTTCACCGTGGACTATGACGAACATTCCAAAACTAAAATCAGCTAAATCGGCCCAGCCGTTCTCGAGTTTTAGCGAGACAAAGGAACAGCAATAAATTTTTTAATGTAAGAAGATTTAGTGTGAATTAGAGGACCTATACATATAACGAATCAATAAATTGAAGCTGGGATGACTGCAGCCCGATGCGCAGATACTTAAGGACTAAGAAGAATTGTCGACTTGCGAATGGCAGAGGGAGAAAGAAACTGTCATAGGTTCACTGATTGTTGGAACGATAAAAACAGAAATGTCAAACAAAAATAAGCTTTATGTTTATAATAACTGAGTTTGAAATAATTCCAAAGCATCTCGTGACAACCCCGATACAAGTATTTCCAATAACTTACTGGGGTTTGCCTCAATTTATTTAGTGTATGACAATGTATGAGAAATAATAAACATATTTTTATTTATTTTATCTCGTTCAAATAATGTATACTCCAATTATTATGACAATCACAGTTCTAAATAAACCGTTTATAGAACTCCCAGCGTTCCATAGCCTATCTCATCCAGTATCTTTTTTAAAAAGTAATCACCCATCATATTCTGTTTCAATGAACCGAGCTCTGGTAAAAGGAACAGGGACATCAAAGTACTGTGTATCAAAAGATTACATCTTAGTCAATGAGCTGAAAAGAATATAGACCAAACTGTTTCGTTTTCCTTTTATAAGAATACTTTTGATATGAAAAGCCTTGTCACTGTCAGGTTCCCAATGATTTTTTTATTTTATAAAAAAAACTAGCTGACCCGGCGAACTTCGTACCGCCATCGCGCCATATTTACATGCGCCATGAAATATATATATATATATATCGACACATGGGCATCATTAGTCGGTTTCGGGTTCATTGCGGCCGCCGAGCTACCGTGGGTAAGCGGGCGAGGAGAAGTATAACCACGTATTGTAAATGATTAACAATGCAACAATTATTATTAGAACAAAATATGGACAGAATTACAATCAGCAATATAATTAGAATACGACGCTCCACCGAACACGTCTTATTTCTTCTGCTAAGAGAGCCCGGGGTTGCGTCAAGAGTCAAGAAACGTCAACCCGTCCTTGTCAAAATCTTAGCTGCCAGTCTTCACGTTTCTTGCCACTCTTAAAATATCGAAGCGCCGTCACGGCCGGACTGACAAATCGCACGTCCTCGTGCGACCCCTCACACCTCGATTTATCTGCAAAGACCAAATATAGGTCTGTAGTACATGTCTGGACCTGCTCGCCCATCCCTGACTAGCTACCGATTCATGACACCTGTTTAAAAAGATCTCGATCTTCACCCCTCGCATCTGAGTTAAACACACTGGGCGGACAACTGACCTCAGGCGCCCCTTCGACCACCCACCAACTCACATGGTGCGATGGACCGGACAACCCGTCAGCGCCCCTTCCACCAGTCACAAAAACACACACAGCTGCTGCAATCAACCGGTTCGGAACGTCGACCCACATAGGCCAGTCCCAGACCAATCTCTTGCCACCCAGCTCACACAAGAACAGTCGTAGTCTGACCGTGGGCATCGACCCGGTTTAGGCCAGCCCAAGCGATCAACTACGCTACATACCACGTAGTCTGATCAGAGGCATCGACCCGGTTTAGGCCAGCCCCCTTGATCAACTACGCCACTACGCTACTCCAAACTCGAGATCCCATGCTGTAGGCTCTAGATCGAATCTCAATAGAAATACAGGGTTTACTCAATTATTATAAACTCACCATTTACTACTAATCATGTTCGGAGGCAGAGAGGGTGTCAGAGTTTGCCGTCAAAGTATGTGAACTAGATACCGATACTCTATCACTATCATTATCATCGTTCATTCTTATAGCTATGGATTTCCGCCGTCTCGGCCTCCTATGCCTCAATATCTAACGAGATAACTACTTCAATTAACCCATCATAGCTCCTGGGTACTGCACGCAAGTTTTCATGGGCGTACTTATGGTTCGGTTAGACCCATCTATGCCTCTCAGCTCGAATCTATCGTAATCTAGTAAGATCTAATCTAGTTAACGGTCTTACTATTGCTCTACCCCGATTGAAGCGTTCTACTTCTGACGAAGCAGCCTTTTTAATATTCTCGAAAGCGTTGTGCCTAATGGTATTCAAGTCGAAAATAGGCTCAGGTTCAGCATGCGATGATAAAATTGATATTCCTAATGACTTTGCTCGTGTGCCAAGCATTGATTCCTATATATAACCGGATAACCGACGTGGTTCATGCTAATGCCCTGCTTGTGAACAATATTAATATCGTACGCTAGTAAGAAAGACCACCATCTATGTACACGTGGAGTTAAGTCGGTTTTTGATTACGCTCAATTCGGTCAATATCGAGAATGCCTGTCGTAACCCGTCGTAATTCTAATCAAGGCTAATTTGTCATTACCTCGTAAGTCTGTATCAATATTCATAAAATCAAAGCTGCTAGATTTATCAGAAAAATTAGCTAGTCTACGTTGAGAAAAAGTAACTTTGTCGTTAACACGCGTAACTGGCTTAGCAATAGTGCCATCAGGTACTATGTGAAACAACACTGAGAGCAATAAGCCCTGAGCATTGATGGGGCTAATAACCATACAAAAGCCCGTCAGATAGACTAAATCATTCTATGCTGTACCAGAGAACTTCTAAGCGTATCTGTTGGTTATCATTGAACAAGCAGATTCACTATCAAAAAGAAAGGAAACTGGCTCACCGGATGATCTAGTCAAAGTGCTCCTCGATGCCTTGCGTTCACACACATGGACATCTTTGACCGCCGCTGCTCCGCTGCCACTCACTCGATCTGGACACGACAATGTTAAGTGTCCTGGTCGTCCATACGCGAAGCAGGTGATTGGTCTTGGTTTATCAGTGAGTCTGGATGTTTTGTTCTGCGTCTTCTCTAAAATAACAGGCTCCTTTCTTCGCTTGCGGAAGTCTATCGCTTTGTGACCCGAAGTGCTTCGTTTCAGTGAAATGCCGTTGAGAACGCGAAGAAGTTGAGATCTAGTGGTCAGGTTATGGGAGTGGAACTCTCGGAGAATCACGGCTTCCTTTTGGCATAAAATCGCAGACACAGATCCCGTTGTAACATCTTCAGACAGCTCCATACGCAGAATGCGTTCGATGATGTTCAAAAGGCGCATGGCCGCCTAACTCGCAGTTTCTTTAACACCAACTTGAAAACGTAGAATTTCATCGCAGTAATCTTGTGGCAATATATGTGTCAGCTGCGATGCCTGCAGTCGTGTTAAACATGTAGCAGCTCGGCCTTTGAGTGCACGCGTAAGTAATAACAGTAGTGCCGTACCTCGTAACTTATGGCTGTTGATAACAATTTCTGTTACGTGTCACCAACCCTTTATGTCCGCCTCGTTGCCATCAGGATCAAACTCGATTGAGCACGGCTATTCTCCTCTGAAGTAAGCCCTTCACATCCCACTTCTGATATCGACACATGGGCATCATTAGTCGGTTTCGGGTTCATTGCGGCCGCCGAGCTACCGTGGGTAAGCGGGCGAGGAGAAGTATAACCACGTATTGTAAATGATTAACAATGCAACAATTATTATTAGAACAAAATATGGACAGAATTACAATCAGCAATATAATTAGAATACGACGCTCCACCGAACACGTCTTATTTCTTCTGCTAAGAGAGCCCGGGGTTGCGTCAAGAGTCAAGAAACGTCAACCCGTCCTTGTCAAAATCTTAGCTGCCAGTCTTCACGTTTCTTGCCACTCTTAAAATATCGAAGCGCCGTCATATATATATGTTAGTGTATAGTGCATAGTGCAGTTATGCGCATACATACATTTCGGCGATTCATTTTTGTATCTACACACGCTTTAGCATGTCAGGCCAAGTTCAAGCTAACAGAACTGGCGAGCAGCACCATGTGTAATATTACACGAACCATTTTTTCTTTCTTCTTTTTCCAGTTTCTTCAGTAATGTTGTTTAATCCAAATTAGATTCAGTGACACATCATGTAGGCTATAACCATCTAACGATGCCTCATCTGTCTTATTCTGACTAGTGGTTTAGAAAGAATGAGGGAACAAACAAAGATATCATTGAATTATCACACTTATCGAATAAATACGAACAAAGTCACCTACAAATGCACAATAACATATACAACATATGTACAACTAACGCCCTTTCCAAAGATACCAAACTCGGCATGTTTATGTCAAATTTATTTTTTATAGAGTACTTTATGTCGGCCAGAGGGCGCCACATTAGATTCAGTGATACGTCATATAACCTATAACCAGCGGACAATCAAAACGCTTCTAACGATACCTCATTTGTCCAGTTCTAATAAGTAGTTAAGGAGCTATGAGGGAACAGATTAACATGCCTATATACATACTTAGATACATACATAGCCTGTTAATGTCATAACCCTCCCCGTGTCAAAATCATAAACCTCTACTCTAACGGCTTTGCCGTAATCGGGTAATAAAAGAAACTTCTCTAGATGTCACTCTGGTATATTATCGTTAAATATTGATGTCAAAATAATCCTTGAATTCAGACAAAATCCTTGTTACCCAGATACTCAACTTAATCCAGTGGCCCCTTGACTTAAAAACTTATTTGAACATGTAACGAAACTTGTTAATTATAAAGTTTGGACTCAAGGCATGGGTGGTGGCGAAGTTCTTGTTTTATTCACTGAACTTATATTTATACTAAGTAAGTTCTTTATGTATATGTTGATCTGCAAGAACCATTCCCCTGCTAGCCTTATTTAATGAGAATGTTGTCTCTTTTAGTTCTTTTGTGGTTATTTTTGTTTCTCTCTAACGTCCATATACTTGGCTGCAAAATCGAGGGCTTGGTTTTCACTCTATCAATGATCCAGTAGCTTGATTTATCGCCGTCATACAATATTATTTTTACCCTATGGCTGACGATCCTTTACCTTATATACTTTGAACTCTTGATATTTCAACTTTTTCTTAAAAAGCAAGGTAGTAGAGCCACGATGATTTCAGCACGAACAGGCCGGCTCGACCGGAGCGGTGTTTGCAAAGAATAGCCTCAGGAACTATTCTTTTGTAACGTAATTACAATTACGTTACAAATCAACGTAAAATAACAGCGATCGTGATGTCGTGTTTCGTTGGTGAGTGCAATACTGGAGGCCCAATGATGCAGAAGCATCACTAGCCCTCCATGGTGTGGGTCACCATGCTGCATTGTTGCATTGTCTACATTCGCTGTATGGTGACCACCACTCTTGGATTCTACTCATGCTTTCCATCAGGCAGAGTAGAGTCATTTTGGCAGGCCATACATAACGTATTAACAGCTAAACGCTCTGTGAGAAAACTTTTATGGTAATGATTGATATGATGCACAGAAAAGGAATACTCCTTTTATAAGGAATATACATTCCTTTGATCTGTAATATGATACATGAGCTTGTTAAAGTTAACCTCGAATAAACTTCATACTATCAATATTATCAAATACAATGGCAAACGAATGCGAACAGCAATTAATTTATAGTGTAAAATTAGATTTCAAAAGTAAGGTTTATGATAGCATATGTTTTTTTGCTCTGTGGTTTTTAACCTCTCTCCTCAATTCAGCATACATTTACAAACAAAAAGCTATCGGAAAGTTTTCAGTACGTAACATGGAATTATTCAAATTTTGAGCCCAAAATTTGTACCTTCGTGTGATAATGATTTTACATGGACCAACATTGAGGTACCCTTTGAGGGGTCTAGTATTAGTTTATTTCACAGTAATACATGTATTGCCGACACGTCCCCCCCCACGCCTGTGGTCGCCATTAATGGCAATAATGATTGCTGGCAGAGACAGGTCTCGTCCGATTTGGTCGTCTAGGAATTCGCGTTCAGGTCGTTCTAAACTCTCAGAGTGCCTAGTGCAACAATCAGAATATTTAGAAACTACTAAAGTTAATCATTAATTTCTACGCAGTATATTATGTCAACAGTATATTCTGTACATATATATATATATATATATATATATATATATATATATATATATATAGATATCTCTTTTCGGCCCTTGTTGATCTGACGCGACGTGGCGTCAGTTAATTGTTGATCTGTTGGCGATTGTTGATCAGCAACAGGTTTTGTTGATCTAATGTGTATTCCGGCGTACTAATGTGGCTCCGCTCTGGATCAACAATTGCAACCCCTCTGCTGGCAGAATTACGAACTATTTACATCATTTTTATACAAATCCACACCAGCTATTGTTGATCCAATTCAAACGGACCAATCAGAGACCACCTTCTCCACGATTGGGTCTTTTCTATGATAGACTGTTTCCACTTTGCTTCACAATTAATACCTTAGGCATTAATGCGTAACGTATTATTGCCTAAGGACCCTTCAAACAAAAAAAGGTACGTAATCAGATATATTTAGGTACTATTTAACTTTACCAAAAGTAAAAAAATGAGTTGATACGTATTTAAGCCTTTCTGGATAGTCCACCCCTAAGGGGGTGAAATATGGGTTTAAAGATTGTATGAAAGTTTGTCATTTGTTAAGTTAGAACATAAAACTTTGTCTTTGGGCTACTGATTAAAAATGACTAGATACATATTTAAGCGTTTCTGGATATTCTACCCCTAAAGGGGTGAGATAGGGATTTAAAGATTATATGGAAGTTTGTCATTTTTTAAGTTAGAACATGAAACTTTATCTTTGGGTTACTGATTAAAAATGACTAGATACGTATTTAAGTGTTTCTGGATATTCTAACCCTAAGGGGGTGAGATAAGGGCTTAAAGATTGTATGGAAGTTTGTCATTTTTTAAGTTAGAACATGAAACTTTATCTTTGGGCTACTGATTAAAAATGACATGATACGCATTTAAGCGTTTCTGGATATTCTACCCCTAAGGGGGTGAGATAGGGGGTTAAAGATTGTATGGAAGTTTGTCATTTTTTAAGTTAGAACATGAAACTTTATCTTTGGGCTATTGATTAAAATAACTGGATACGTATTTAAGTGTTTCTGGATATTCTACTCCTAAGGGCGTGAAATAGGGGTTGAAAGTTTGTATGTTGTTGTAAGTACGTCCTTCTTTATGTTAAGAAGAGGTAACTTTATTTCACGGCTACTGATTAAAAATTAGTGGTGACATATTTAACCGTTTCTGGATAATCTACCTCTAAGGGCGTGAAACAGGAGTTGAACATTTATATATATATATATATATTGTCCTCTACTCGCCAATTGTTGATCAGGCCGAGATTGCAATAATTGTTGATCCACCTTTTCGGTACTATTTCTAAGGAAGTGTCCAGTGTATAGTCTTATAGGCGCAATATAGTATTCTACGGTTTGCAACGCTGTGCTTAAGTTTACGGCAAAATCTCTATCTCGATTGACTCGGCAATTGCAGCTCTAATAACCGTTATCATTTTCATATATGATACTTTGTTGATCACTTTTTTCATACTTGATGATACTTTGTTGATCAATATACACAACGTTTGATTAACATATGCCACGGGAACTAATATTTTAAAACGGCGTGGTATACACCAAGTAGTCAAAGCAGAATTTTAATATTCATTCTTTTTGAGATTTTTTTTAAACGTGGAAGCACTTTCGCGTTGTAAAACCTCTTAAAACTACCTACTTGAAAAAGTTTTTTTTAACTGTTTCGTTGGTCTAGGAAATAAAGTTTCATTTGTATACCTTAAAAAATTGACTTTCACACAAACTTTCGATCTTTTTATTACCCCTTTAGGAGAGGAATTCCCATCAGTGCTCATTCCCATAAATGCTGTGATATCAGTATTCATTTATTTGTAATCAAAAGTCTACTTCGAGACTAACCTATATACGAAATGTGAACCCCTATTACACCCCTTAGGGGTAGAATTTCCGGAAACTCTTAAATACGTTTTAACTTATTTTTAATCAGTAGCCTAAAGATAAAGTTTCATGTTCCCAACTTAAAATGACGGACTTCCATACAAATTTCAACCCCTATTTCACCCCATTTGGGGCAGAATACGCTTAAATACGTATCTAATAATTTTTAATCAGTAGCTCTAAGATAAATATTCATGTTTCTAACTTAAAAATGACGGACTATCGTACAAACTTTCAGACCCTATTTCACCCTCTTAGGAGTAGAAATTCCAAAATTCCTATTTCTATATATGGTATTTAAAGAATCAGCCTCATACTCCAAAAGAATACAAGTTAAGGTCTATACGTACGTGTAATATTAAAATAATCTTCTAATTCCTAACTGTTGAAGAGTTTAACCTTTTACCATCAGTTCACCTAAATAACTTGAAACTACACAACTAAAGGTCTATAGATGCATATGAAATCGAAGGATTATCTTCATCCTAACCGTTGAGGTATGATGTATGTTACCTTTCATCATCAGCTTATCTAAATAATTTGAAAGAATACGACTAAAGGTAACATACATACATACGATATTTAAAGATTTATCCTCCAACTCCTAACCGTTAAGGAGCTGTACCTTACATCATCAGCTCATGATCATGATGATGATTGATGACTACCAGAACGATGATGAATGAAAATATCGGTGTAACTATAGAAAATACACTAATAACATAGTACGTGCCTACAAATAATGAGCGGGTATGCTCATTTCTTGAAGGTTCGAACACAAAAATAATTTTCAAAATTGGTGATATAGTTTCAAGAGTTAGGACTTGTTCATTGGAAATTTCCTTGTTTTTCAGGATCTAGTTTCAACCTTAAATATTAGTAATAGAAGTTTTTAACGAAAAACTAAATACCTTTTTTTTCCTTTTCTTATTTTGTTAATAACAATAGCAATTTTTTATGCGCTAATAAATCCTTAAAATCATTTTCTAGACGTCATGACACTCATTACGAATCGAATGAGCTATCGCACATTATTTTTAGGAGCTTTATTATAACAATAATATACCTGTTCCTTTCTACCGAGGTTGCTGCTCCGGCCCCCGCGTTTTAAAATGCAAGTGTACGCGGCATATGTTGATCAAAACGTTGTGTATATTGATCAACAAAACATCATCAAGTATCATAAAGTTGACCGTTATCAGAGCTACAATTGCCGTGTAAATCGATGACGAGCTAGAGTATTTGCCGTAGACTTAAGCACAGCGTCGCAAGGCGTATAATACTTATATTGCGTGTATAAGACGATACACTGTATATTATCTTAGAAATAGTGCCAAAAAGGTGGATCAACAATTATAGCGTATCTCGGCCTGATCAATAATTGCCGAGTGGAGGACAATATATATATATATATATATATATATATATTAATTCCTATGTTTTACCTTTTCAGAGTATATTTTCTGTTTTCTGCTTTTAAAACATTCAGGCACATCAATTTATAAACAACTCAGTTTGGCACAAAACCTTGTGCTACCTACAATTTTAACCATTGTTCATCTCAGACTTAATTTTATTACATACTAGCTGACCCACGCAACCTCTTTTGCGTCTCCTATTGCCCGTAGCTTGTTAATTTTCCCCCGTTTGTGAAACATTCTCCAATGGTGCTCCGCTCCTGTAGGTCTTAGCGTGATGATATATAGCTTATAGCCTTCCTTGATAAATGGGCTATCTAACATTGAAATAATTTTTCAAATCGACTCTGTAGTACCTGAGATTAGCGCGTTTTAACAAACAAACATTTCAGCTATATATATTAGTATAGATAAATGACCTCTATTGCAGATAACCGATTTTTGATAACTCGGTTTCATAAATGTTTTCGTAATGTAATAAAAATAGTTCTAGATTTTTATATTTGCAACTTTATTCACTTATTTACATCGGCGGACGTAATGTCTCGAACATTCCCATTTCGTGTTCATTTATAATTTAAAATCAAAGATACAAACTAGATTCAAAGCGCTTACCAATACTTATTATGTCTACGTTAAGTACCAAGGCAATCAAGTTTTACTGAGCATTTTTCGTTCGCGTTTATTCAAATAAGACACCTATACCGATAATTTAAAAAGCAAAACATTATGTAAATACGAAATGTTGTCCGACCGTTCGGGCCGTTTTCGAGATACCCAAAAGAAGTACGTATATAAATTTATATAAATAAATACAATTTCTGGTTGAAAGTTGTCTATACAAATAAATAAAATTGGATTTAATTACGGAATAAATTTTGGGATAGAATGTGCTTCATTAATTTTCGTAATTATAAGAACATGACAACAATTTACTCATCTATACAAATAAATAAAATTCGAGTGTCTGTTTGTAATATTAAAATATCCGCTTTTTAAATGTATATGTATGTATACACGACACATATACTAAAATATAACTTTTCTTTTGTCTGTCGGTCTGTCTGTTTATTCCGGGTAATCTCTGAAATGGCTGGACCGATTATGACGGTACTTTCACTGGCAGATAGCTAATGATAAAGGGAGTAACTTAGGCTACTTTTTAGATTAGCTTTATACCGCGACGTTACCCGTGACAATAACCGTGGGTAACACCGCGGGGTTCAGCCTGTATAGGCCTCCGGTATCCTCACTCAATCGGTGAAACACACCACAACCGCTATTTCACACCGGTTTTCTTATAAGCAGAACAATGATCACAAATCCAGAACTAAAGCCTAAAACCTAAAACCTTTTCCCCAGTCTCCTTCCCCAAATATAGCATTCAGTTATCAGCATTCTTTGATGAAGTTAAGATCCAATACAATAATAGAACACAATAAATGTATAATACAAGATTTAGGTAAAATTATATCTATACCTTTATAAATAGTAACTGCTGCTTCACTTGACCTAAATCACTGAAATGGTAATTACTTTGGTAGGGAAAATATACAGTACAAGCTCCAGAACCTTCATTTACAAGAGTAATTAAAACATACTTTTAGATATGTAGTCACTAATTAATGTGGAATTCATGTAATAAAATGACATTGGGTTTTTCTCACAAGAAATTCTTAATAACTAAAAAGTTAATAATTAATATAATATTGGGAGCAACAAAGGCTATGACGAGGATTAAAATTATATGTTTAACAATCGATTTCAATTGCCATCACTGTAATCATTATCTATATATTATATAAAAGAGGAAGGTGACTGACTGGTATGTCAACCCAGAGATCAACGCACAGCCTAAACCACTGAACCTAGAATCCTGAAATTTTGCATGTAGGTTCTTTATGTAACGTAAGTGAGCACTAAGAAAGGAATTTTTGAAATTACACCCCTAAGGGGGAAAATCAGGGGATGAAAATTTGCGTGAGCGAAGCCGCGTGCAAGAGCTAGTCGTATATAAATAGAGCTCTCAATCAGTTCACTATACATATACAAACACGCAAACCAGTCGTTGATAATTTTCGTTCAATAGAGGCTATGGAAACGATTTTCATTACTTTAACCATTTTCTAAATCGGATCTCAACTGGTTTTTGTCACAATACAAGAAAGGGTTATTTTATGCAACTCGTATTTTTACAGGCGTCACTTATCCTTCTCGATTTTTTTAACGAATTATTTGCTTTAAAACTAAATATGAAAAATCAAATCGATAGGTAACCCATATGTAGATTTACTTCTGTATGATGTAAATTTTGTTTTCGGAAGTTGGAGCAACATAAGAAAAACTTTTTCATGTCAAAGTAATTCAAAGTAGCAGAGCTAGGTTGATTTCAGCACGAACGGGCCGCCTCCGCGTGATACTACCCTCTCATAGAAGAACAATCTAAATTGATAGCATTCGTGCTGTCATGTTCCATTGGTGAGTGCAAGACCAGAGGCCTAAAGATGCAAAAGCACATCATACTCGTAAGCTGTCATTGTGTGCGTCACCATGCTGCATTGTTGCATTGTCTGCATTCGCAATGAGTATGGTGACTATCACTTTAAGATTCTACTCATGTTTTCCTTTAGGTAGCATAGAGTCATTTTGGTAGACTCATATAAAAGAAACTAAAAGCAATTACGCTATACTATAGAAATATAAATAATTCAAACGGTGTGTAAATAAGATTGTGATTTAATTTCCATTAGGTTACGTTCCAATTTCGTGTTGATTTTATTTATAACGATTTGATCTCATCTCTGAATGTTTGGCAATATAACTCAGTAAGTGACGCGAAATCTGTATATTATAACATTTCAGTGAATGTAAAAAGGAAGCTGAAACCATTTAATACCAGTCCATTATTCGTTGAATCCAAATCTCCACAAATATATCTTTTTAATCAACTTCAAAAAAGGAGTAGGTTCTCAATTCGACTGTATTTTTTATGTTTTTACCTCAGAGCTTTCGACTAGGTGATCCCATTTTGATGATTATTTTTTTTTGAAAGCTGGTGCTTCCCGTGTGGTCCCATTTTAATTTAGACCAGTTCGTTTTTAGTTAAAATTTTGTATTATTGAAATACGAATTTGCATAAAAATATTTCAATAGTTTGTCAAAAATAAGAGTAACAATCTGTTCAATAGCTACAGACGACAATAGTTAAGAATGTCTAAAACATGATTATTCTTAATTTTATTACATAATACAGAAACCTATGTACATAACCTTAATTAAAAAGAACAATAACAATACATATATACAGGCGTCAAAAAACTCCACATTTTTGCCTACTGGTAGCGTTCACAAAAGGCTGGCATCATTACCACGTTGTATGGCAATGCTGATTCTCTGTGCTAGAAAAAGGCTGACCTTCTGGTCGCGAGAAGCGTCATTCAGTTGCTTAGCTAGTTGTAAAGCATTGAATATATGACCTGAGGAAACGTAAATAGAAATGACAGCAAAAGTAAAACGGGTACACAAAATAACTGTATGTGTCAAAAGGTCAAGTATATTATTTTATGAAACACTCCGTAAAAATAGTGATTTATTTACTGAAGTAGGGAACGAAGCGGTTGTCGAGTTTTTCTCTTAGTAATTTGTTATTTTATTCTAACAAAATGGTATATTTTTGCAAGAAATATTACTTATGCCAATGAGTTTTTCTTGTGAGTTCGCTGGAGGTTGGAGTACAATAATATTTCAGGAGATCTTAATATTGTAAATGTGGTCATGAATTTATTTTTGTACTGTTTACCAGGATTGAATAAAAAGTTGTGATATTTCATCATGCACTGTTGCTTATGCGTCCTCTGTTACTTCTAATACCTCCAACAATACGTGTACAAAGCTTCATTATGATCGGTTACGTAGTTTTTGCGTCGGACAAAAAAACTTACATTCACATTTATAATATTAAGTACTACTGAACCCCGCGGTGTTACCCGCGGTTATTGTTGTACCGCGAGTAACGCCACGGGACAAAGTTAGTCTAAAAAAAAGTAGCCTAAGTTACTCCCTGGATCATCAGCTACCTGCCAGTCAAAGTCCTGAAAGTCCCGTCAAAATCTGTCCAGCCGTTCCAGAGATTACCCAGAAAAAACAGACAGACAGATAAAAATTTTTTTACCTACATTTTTAGTATGTGTACCGTGTATACATACATATGCATTTACTAAAATGCGGTTATTTTAATATTACAAAAAGACACTCGAATTTATTTATTTGTATAGATGATGTCACCCGTGCCTTTATTATGAATCTATTGACACCTCTTTCATTAAAATCGAGTTATTAATTTTTCCTTTCCTTTTAGTGTTTGGCGGATAACAAAATCTACATTAATCAGTCAAAGCAGTATAGTAGGGTAGACAAAGGTAAATTTTCATGCAGCCAATACTATAAAAGTTTCAATAGCAGTAAATGTAAAAGTTTCGCGTTCCATAATTTTCAGACATGCAATTTAGTAGCAAAGTGCTAGTTGAATTCCGTTAATTGTAATCATATACTTTCTGTTACTAATGAGTGTTAGATTAACATTTAAGTATTCGATGTACGACGGTTGATGTGATGTGATGATGATGAGAATACATTAGATAATGACTTTAAGGTAATTAATGGTGTGTCAGGTAGACTGCAGACTTTATTGTTTGTATTTATTACTATCAAAAACTTAAAAGGATTAATATCATTATAAATTGTAAGTAGCTACAATAGTTTGTTTTATCAACTAACGTTCTAATATATTTCTAAATGTAAACACATTGTAAATCAAAGGGAATACATAGGCAACATATATCCAGGCACCACAAATTAAGACGAAACGTCCAATGCTATTATTACGTCCATTTGTTTACTATTATAACGCTGCTAATGATTACGACATAGTAATATTTAGCAGTATAGTCTACAATTACGCCATAGCGTAAGTTTTAGCAGCATAGCTTATAATTACGGCGTAGCGTAATATTTAGCAGCGTAAGCGTCCTAAACTCAAAAAGGCAGCATAACACGCATAAATCTACCACAAGGCCTTCCTATTTAGAATTACATTTGTGGTCCATAGGGTCGATAGTCTGGTGTCATTTTTCTGTATAATTTATAATACGTTGTCTCAGTCTACGTGCCTCAATATTTTTATTATATGACGAAGCATAGTAGGCACGTCCGCTGCCAAAATATTTAGGACAACAAATTGTGAGTCAATGAACTCACAGATTATACTATTGTGAAAGAGACAGTACTAGACATTCTAGACAATACTAGAAAGAACACAATATTTCTTCCATATAACTGCGGCACAGTTCAATAGTTTTTGCTAGAAAACTTATTACTTTAGTTTTACTAAAAGAACTGCGTAGAAAAAAAATTGGCAGTCGTAAGGACCGATAGAAGTGAATACTTATAACTTAGAATGTTATTTGTAAAATTTATGTGTAAAATAATAAATTTCATAATGTTTAAATTAAAACTATCAACATCAAACATAAGCATGTTGGTCACGTGAATTCATATAATTTTCCCATACCAAAAACAGCTCAAAGCGGCTAAACGCGCTTTTTTTTAACGTGTGGAAACCTCCCTCGGGCCGTCACCCCCGGTGTGTCGGAATCGAACCGACTAATACCACACGGTGTGCCACTCTGCGCCTGAGAAGGGAGAGATCCGGGAACTGCTGTTGTAAGGCCTCCGGACCCCTCCCGGCGCCAGCCCGCACTGAAGCGGGCACCCTCCTACCTTTAGATATCCTTTTTTTTTTTTTTTTTTTTTAACGTGTGGAAACCCCCTCGGGCCGTCACCCCGCCGGGGTTTGCGGCGGGGCGGTGTGTCGGAATCGAACCGACTAAAACCACACGGTGTGCCACTCTGCGCCTGAGACGGGAGGGATCCGGGAACTGCTGTTATTAACACATCCGGACCCCTCCCAGCGCCTGCCCGCACTGAAGCGGGCACCGTCTGCTGTTTAAACTCTCAATTTAGGCGACGTACGGCACACGCGTAACGTCGCCCCCTCGCGGGTGACCACTAAAGCGGATGGTGGGGAAAACCCATCCCGACCATCCGCGGCCACACTCAGGGCGGCATGAGGCGCTGGTAGGCGCGCCTCCGCCGCCCGGTTCGCCGGCGGCGGATCGGGTCCGAGTGGATATCATCCTCCCGGGCCTTCTCCGCCGCCTCCTTCTGCGAAATTACGTCTTCGCAGAAGGCTGCGACCGCGGTAAAACTGCTGTCGCTACCGGCCATGCAGCGAATGATGGCCGGTAGCGAGAGATCTCCTCCGATGACTGCAGTGAGGGCCCGGCGCTGCGACGCCCAAGCGGGGCAAATCGCCAGCGTATGCTGGGCCGAGTCCTCACTGCAGTCGCAGTGGTGGCAGGCGGGACTCAGTTCCCTCCTGGCGACCGAGTGCAGGTACTTTCCGAAGCATCCGTGCCCGGAAAGAACCTGCGTCAGTCGGAAGGAAAGGGTCCCGTGCTGCCGCTCTGCCCACTCGAGGATGACCGGCTGGAGAGCCTCCACGGCGGCAAAGCCAGCGCGTGGAGTCTTCAGCCGGAACGACCAGCGAGCCATCGTGGCTCGACGGGCGGCTTCACGCCACTCGCGTACCTCTTCGGGCGGAGGGCGAATGCCTCTCTCCGCCCGGAACTCAGCCACCCGTCGATAAACTTCGGCGAGCACTTCCGCCTCCAAATCCCACGGAGGTGTTCCGGCCAAGGCGCACGCCGCCTCGGTGGACACCGTGCGGTATCCGCGTATGGCTCTGACCGCCAATACCCTCTGAGGCCGCCATAGGCGGGCCTTATTGAGGGCAGTCAGAGACCTTTAGATATCCTAGGCCAAGGGAAATTGCGTGACTTCTTTTGATAGGATTTTCAACTCCACAGCTCATTGGAAAAGAGTTTGTGTTATTAAAAACCCGTTAACAATAGAGACAAGATTGAATATAAGTATTTAACACTGAGGTAGTTTGCGGTAACTCCTCATAGAACTGAAGCCAAATTAATTTTCTGTCAATCCATCTTTTTTTTTTTTTTTTTTTTTACGTGTGGAAACCCCCTCGGGCCGTCACCTCGCCGGGGTTTGCGGCGGGGCGGTGTGTCGGAATCGAACCGACTAAAACCACACGGTGTGCCACTCTGCGCCTGAGACGGGAGGGATCCGGGAACTGCTGTTATTAACACATCCGGACCCCTCCCAGCGCCTGCCCGCACTGAAGCGGGCACCGTCTGCTGGTAAACTCTCTAATTAGGCGACGTACGGCACACGCGTAACGTCGCCCCCTCGCGGGCGGCCACTAAAGCGGATGGTGGGGAAAACCCATCCCGACCATCCGCGGCCACACTCAGGGCGGCATGAGGCGCTGATAGGCGCGCCTCCGCCGCCCGGTTCGCCGGCGGCGGATCGGGTCCGAGTGGAGGTCGTCCTCTCGGGCCTTCTCCGCCGCCTCCTTCTGCGAAATTACGTCTTCGCAGAAGGCTGCGACCGCGGTAAAACTGCTGTCGCTACCGGCCATGGATCGTATGACGGCCGGTAGCGAGAGATCTCCTCCGATGACTGCAGTGAGGGCCCGACGCTGCGACGCCCATGCGGGGCAAACCGCCAGCGTGTGCTGGGCCGAGTCCTCACTGCAGTCGCAGTGGTGGCAGGCGGGACTCAGTTCCCTCCTGGCGACCGAGTGCAGGTACTTCCCGAAGCATCCGTGCCCGGAAAGCACCTGCGTCAGTCGGAAGGAAAGAGTCCCGTGCTGCCGCCCTGCCCACTCGAGGTCTGTCAATCCATCTAGTTCAACCTTCCAATTAAAATGATTACTATTGACGTGCGTTCATAAACGTCATGGAGCTAAATTGTTTGAAAAGGGTGAAAGGTAATAAAGGCCCCTTAATTGTATATTCAATCGATCCTAAATACCCTACCATTAACTTAACAACTTATTGCTTTTTGCTTCTAGTTTTGTTAACGGTGTTTCTGATTAAGTGTTGCATTCACTAACATTCATTTGTATAGGCCATTTGCTTAGATACGGTCACATTGATCGCACCGTCGTCGCACGATCGGGATGCCGCCACAAAATCAAAGGGCCCGCATACGGCGTACACACACCAGCAAGTATGATTTTTCTATTTACGCCGTTTTATGTATTAATATATTCGTATTTCACAACAATAACCTCAATTGCGAGCAGGTGCACCGACACTATCTAAACGAATAGACTATACGTACAAGCATAACATATAATTCCGGAAACACAGCAGGGATTCAATACTCAGTGGTATAAGTTATTTTAATTTGTATGATTTCTTGTTGAAGACCTTTGGGATATAGTTCTGGTTGTCATTTGCTTTGCTTTTAAATAAATATTAATATATATAACGCTGAAGAGTTTGTTTGTTTGTTTGAACGCGCTAATTTCAGGAAGCGATGGTCCGATTTGAAAAAATCTTTCAGTGTTGGATAGTACATTTATCGAGGAAGACTATAGGCTATATATCATCACGCTAAGGCCAATAAGAGCGGAGCACCAATGAAAAATGTTTCAAAAACGGGGGAAAATTATCACGCTACGGGCAATAGGAGACCCAAACGAGATTGCGTGGGTCAGCTAGTTCTTTTCTAAAGAGAGACTTATGTCTAGCAGTGGACTATTAAAGGCTGTTGGTGATGATATGATATTTAGTTACTATTTAAAACTTTAAAACTTAACATATATTATTAAACTAGCCGATAGCCTTCCTCGATAAATGGGCTATCTAACACTAAAAGATTTTTTCAAATCGGATTTAGCGCGTTCAACCAAACAAACAGGAGCGGAGACCAATAGGAGCGGAGCACCAATGAAGAATCTCACGAAAACGGGTGGAAATTATTACACTACGGGGAATAGGAGACGTAAACAAATTTGCATGGGCCAGCTAGTATTACTCGTAGTATAGATGGCAAAGTATGTGAGATTATAGGGGGCAATCTTCTTTCCCGGTATGGGAAGTACTTCGGAGTGATAGAAAGTATCCTATTACACCAAACTTTTGAGCCCCTTTGAAGCCAATGTGGTTGTTCTCTAATACGTAATGTATCTATCTATACTAATATATAAAGCTGAAGAGTTTGTTTGTTTGTTTGAACACGCTAATCTCAGGAACCGCTGGTCCGATTTGAAAAATTATTTCGGTGTTAGATAGTCCATTTATCGAGGAAGGCTATAGGGTATATATCATCACGCTACTACTAATAGGAGCGGATCAACAATGAAGAATGTTTGAAAAACGGGGGAAATTTTCACGCTACGGGCAATATAAGGTGCAAACGAGGTTGCGTGGGTCAGCTAGTCTATATATATATAAAAGAGGAAGGTGACTGACATACCCAGAGATCAACGCACAGCCCAAACCTCTGAACCTAGAATACTGAAATTTTGCATTTAGATTCTTTATGTAACGTAAGTGAGTACTAAGAAAATAATTTTTGGAATTACACCCCTAAGGAGGTAAATTATGGGATGAACGTAAGCGAAACCGCGTGCAAAAGCTAGTGTATGTATTTAGTAGTTACTAAAAAATGAGCCAAAAATAATGAGTCACTTTAAAGCCAATATGGTTGATCTCTAATACGTAATATGTGTATATAGCAGTTTTTTAAAAATTACCTAAATAGAAACTATTTTGTACTGAAATTAATTCTCAAATGGTCATCCATTTGAGAATTAATTTCGATCATGTACATCTACACGCAGACGGGTCCCGTGAGGTAACCTGGAGATACAAACCATTGCCAAAGCAATTATTGAACATGCGAACCATACAGATATCATATATAATACACTGTCATGTAGAGAAGTGAAATACTTATTTTGACCAAAAAGGCAACAGTACTTCTTATCTTTTGAATATATAATGACTCAAGAGTGAATGTTGACAAATATTACATCCCACAAAAACCCAAAATACCTTTTCTGTGACAAGCTTTATTTATAACTAGCCGACCCACGCAACCTCGTTTGCGTCTCCTATTGCCCGTAGCGTGATAATTTTCCCCCGTTTTTGTAATATTCTTCATTGGTGCTCCGCTCCTGTAGGTCTTAGCGTGATGATCTATAGCCAATAGCCTTTCTCAATAAATGGGCTATCTAACACTGAAATAATTTTTCAAATCGGACCAGGGTTTCCTGAGATTAGCGCGTTCAAACAAACAAACTCTTCAGATTTATACATTAGTATAGATAATTGTTTTCTTACCACGAAACAAGAACAACTAGATTTAAATATGAAAAATACTACAAAGAATACAATTAGAATTCTCTTTGACTGGACTTGAATTTGAAACTATATCATGTTAACCATATTAAACTGTCAATGTCCATTACTGAACGAGCTACTGAATTTAAGTATATATATCCCTGAAAACAAATTTACACAACAACACAACAATTTACACAACAATACAACAAACAAAACAAGACAATTAATTATCACATAGCAAACAAAGTAGTCGCTTAAAGAGGTACCTATTATCTTAATTAATTGAACAAATCGCTGATAAAACTATCAAGTTACGCTCTAATAATACAACAAAATACGAAATTAAAATAACAAAAGACCCTATTATTAAAAGAGCTACGTTGAATCCGAAGTATTTGCTAAAGAAATTCTCTCATCCACAATACATACGTATTGTTAGTCATTCTGCACACGCCAGCGTAATTTGTACAACTTATGTGACCGACCGACAAATATTCGAACATTCGTGTAGGGAAGTAAACGAGTCTAGAACGTACGTGTAGTTATTGTTTATTATTAGCATTTAAAAGACCTCAATGGATTAATGAGAATGATTCTTATTACAACTCTATTTAGGTACAATTTGGTTTTACCTTTTGTTTTTGAACTTTGCGATTTGAAAGTCACTAATGTAATGACATAGTTGCCTTGCAACTGATTGTGAAACTATCAGGAATCAATTGATAATGTGATTAAATTATTTCTTACTAATCTACTTGTTGTTTTTTTTAAACTTATGTTATAAGTTACTTGAGACTAGATAATCTTCCTTTGTACTAACTTTTAAACTTTCGCGTTCCATGATATTAACAATTATTTTTACGGCATAAAACAACATAAAACGTCAGGCAAATCAGAGGTATGTAATACCTTTTAATAAGTGATCGCGTTAATTCCCGTAAAAATAATTGTTAATCTTCCTTTGTGTCTTTCATCCAGATTTGTTTAGTGGTTTTTGCGTTATTGATTAACAAATATTTATTTAACATTTTTTCAAACTTTGTCGTTTAATGCCATCAATTTACACCAATATCATAAATTCAAAAATAACTCTGTCTGTCACGATCTTTGGATGAATTTCGACATAGAGATAGTTTAGACCTTGAAGGCCGTGAGAGAGCTTCGCTTCGGCATGAATGGGCCGTTTCGACAGGAGTAATAACACAGCTTCACAGAAAACCGATGTGAAATAGTGCTTGCGCTGTGTTTCACCGAGTGAGTCAGAATACCGGAAGCCCACACCCCAACCCCTCCCCGTATCTCCTCACTTCCTAATCTTCCAAAGGCCGGAAACGCACTTGTGATACCACTGGTGTTGCGGGTATCCATGGGCAGCGAAAATCGCTGGCCATCAGGCGATACGTCTGCTGGTTTGCCCCGCCTATTCCATAAAAAAAGAGATAGTAAAGTATATTGATACAAAAGCTAGTAAAATATATACCTCTTTCACAATTAGTTTCAACAATATTATTGTAAAAGTTTCATAGAAATCATGGTGTCGACTTGCCACTGTTATAACAATATTGATTTAACAACCTACATACAGACATTTTACGCCTACATACAATTCCCAAAGGCACTTTAACGACTGTTTTCATGAACTTCTAATTTATGAGATTCATAAAGAGTATTTGATAAAGGCTGGAGTAATAAACATCACTCGTATCTCGGAGGAGGCCAAGGGCGTATGTACATCACGGTATTTAATAAGACGAGAACAAAAGACGAAAATACAAGAATTCGTAGCCAGCTTTATTTAAAGAGAATGCTTACAAATTCGTATATTTTCATATTCATTCTATCTTCTTTCTAGTCTATATTTTGTTCTAAGAATATTTGTGGTCGGTTACTAGTTCAACCGGTTTTATCTGAATTTAAGTTTATCCATGGAGCGACTGGCATCGGACCTCCGTAACCCTGAGGGCGAACTGAATTCGAAGGCTGAACTAGCTAAACGATTTCCATAGATACTCATAACAATCGGGACCGTCGGCTTTACGAGCCCTCTGCGGCATGGGGGTTAAGACCCAAACTCTCAAAACTCCATGCTGTTATTAAAATATCTACAATAAGGAAACCGCAATCATATTTCCAACTCCTCCTGTTTTTCTTCTGATTAATTTCGTTGCGGGTTCCAAGACAGTTAATATTTTTTCCTGGGACTTCCCGAGTGTCATAACTCGGTGTGTTCGTGGGTCACTGCTGTTGATCCTGGTGTACAGGAGTTACAGCGGTGGGCGTGCGGGTGGGATAAAAAAAAAAAAAAAAAAAAAAAAAAAAAGGAAACCGCAATCATAATTTGAGCCTTTAACCATAGATTAAGGCATGACTCATAAGGACTTCACTTGGTAAAAAAGCAATGAAAAACCTGTTTCTATGAGTTAATGATATCACTCAAGTGATAGGTATGGGTTATAGAAAAACATTCGCCCCAATAACAACAGAAGACACTATAGTAACTCAAATTTTATAATAGAACCCGCAAACAATGGACGTAGGATTGATATTTTTGTAAATTACAGGGAAACCTTAATATTAGAAGAGACAAAGAAGGCTACTGAGATATATTTTTAAGAAAGAAGTATGTTTAATTTAAACTATTAAGCCCATTTGGCCAAATATGGACGACTTATAAAACATTGAGCGAAATTAATTAAATTTCTAGATTATTAATTTATTGAAAACGTTTATGGCAATAATTTTGCAGATAGTACATATTTAAATAGTAATGTTTATAAACAATAATAAATATTTTTGGACATTTAACACACAATGCAATCCAGTCCTAAACTAAACAGAGCTTTTATTATGAGTAGAAAACTGATATATATACATGTATATCTTGTAGATCTTTTTTGTAAATACATACATACCTAGTTTTCCAATTACAGAGCATAATGCGACTCATTGGCGCACAATGCTGAATTATGCTGAAGCTTAATTGGAACGTGAATTAGTTTTCAAATGCACCTACTGGTGGTAATTTTTTTTTTTTTCAATACTTTATTTAGCGCACTCAGTAGAGTGCGCTAAATAAAGTATTGAAAAAAAAAAAATTAATAAAGTGGTATATACATAATAATTGGTTAAAAACTATTTACCTTCATCCATATTTATATTTATTTTTTTAACACAGTTTGAATTAACTTTGATTATTTCGAAAAAACTGCAACGAAACGAAAGCTTTAAAAATTTTTTCAACAATAAATACTAACGATAATATATAAATAAAACATTTTGATCAATGCCACCTTAAAGAAAAAACACTTGTTAATTTTTGTCAAGTTGGTATCGATTGCACGCATCACGCAAAAACACTACTTTTGAGAGTGCTCGATTGTGCGAAGCGTTGCTGTAGTTGAATCATTCAAAGTTAAGCATTATGCCGCATAATGCGCTCTAGTGCTGTAATTGGAAAACAGGGATATTGTGCATAGTAAAACACTCAAACTCCGAAGCAAATATTTCCATTTCAACTACATAATATCTATTTGAATAATTTCGCAACATATTGTTGGCTATAAAATTGGCCTCTTTTGGTCTTAAAAGTAAAACCAGCAAAATGTAAATTTTTTGTATCTGCCCCTAGTATTATTCCAAATTTATAAATTGATCATCCTATTTTCACTTTATCGATATGAATTTTACATTTATCATTTGCCACATTCGAAATTGCTCAACTTATCTATACATCTATACAAATAAATAAAATTGGAGTGTCTGTTTGTAATATTAAAATAACTGCTTTGTACTAAATGCATATGTATGTATACATGGTACATATACCAAAAATGTAATTAAAAATTTTTTTGTCTGTCTGTCTGTCTGTCTGTCGGTCTGTCTGTCTGTCTGTTTGTTCCGGGTAATCTCTGGAACGGCTGGACGGATTTAGACGGGACTTTCACTGGCAGGCAGCTGATGATCCAGGGAGTAACTTAGGCTACTTTTTTTAGACTAACTTTGTTCCGCGGCGTTACTCGCGGTACAACAATAACCGCGGGTAACACCGCGGGGTTCAGCTAGTTAATTTATAACATTTGCAATAAAATATGACTGCCTCCCGATTCCCGGGTCGGATCAAATGTTTGTATGATCAACAAATATTTGTTTCGGAGTTTGGGTGTTTTCTATGTATAATATGTATGTATTTACAAAAAAAAGTATATATGTATTTGTACCAGTTATCTAGTACCCATAACACAAACTCTGCTTAGCTTGGGACTAGGTGGCATTGTGTGTTAGATGTCCGAAATATTTATTTATTTAAAAAACCTACCGGACAGTAAAACCATTACATATTACGGTTTTCGTAAATGACCTCGGAAAAATTATTCTTCTTCTTCTTTGATGAAATGGTAACCAGCCGATTCTCTCGGATCAGCTATTTCTGCTAATGTCAAGTGTTTATAGTCTTCAAATCATAAGTCTACAAGTCGTTAAGTCTTCGTCGTGATGAAATTAATGATATAAAATATAAACAAGTACAATTTTAACAAAAATAAAACCGACTTCAAGGTTCGACTCGATTTCCCTTGGATGCCATCATCAGATATTAATGTAATTATCATGGTACCACCACCTTTAAATTAAAAATAATCATCAAAATCGGTTCGTAAATGACGAAGTTATCCCCGAACACACATAAAATATATATATATATGTATACGGTCGAATTGAGAAACCTCCTCCTTTTTTTGAAGTCGGTTAAAAATGTGGATGAGATGAAATGGGATCCGTCTTTCGAAAAAAACAAAAAACGATCTCCGAAAAAATTATTACGTAGTTACCAGATTACACAGTCTAGTAAAATTAATATACAAATAGAATTGACACTGATATTGGATATTGATATTGGGTGTGTTCTATCTATAATATGTATGTATTTACAAAAAAAATGTATATATGTATTTGTATCAGTTGTCTAGTACCCCATAACACAAGCTCTGCTTATCTTGGGACTAGATGGCGTTGTGTGTTTAGATGTCCGAAAAAAAAACTGACACGGAATATGAAAGCTTATTAGGTTAGTAGGGTAGCAGGGTCATTCGTCATTTAGGTTCGTAATATGACTGAAGTGGTAAAACCATCTCCGCTACTGATGTAGGTAGACTTTCACACTAAATTGATACATAAAACTAAAGCGGAGCGAAAATGGGCTAAACTTTAGTAATAACTCACATAATCCAGGACAATAGTTTTGCCCAATTAAGGAGGTGGGAGCAAAATTATTGTTGACAAAATGAGGTTGTTTTTACTCTTTTGTGTCTACAATTTCAGGGATAAAAGTATGACTATTTGTTTATCTAGTACCTTAAACGAGCAATTCTTGTATTTATATATATGTATAAATGATCTGTATCTCGGAATTTTTATTCGAGGGTTTTCGGGGGCGATAAATCAGTTTAGCTAAGATTCATTTTTAGAAAATTTACCAAAAAACGGACATCCAGGTTCTTAATAATTATACTGAATTTTGAATTCACAAGATTTTTAGTTTCAAATTAACTCGGAAAACTGAAAAACAATAACTGAAACTGAAACTGAAAAAACGAAACATTAATCTCCTTCTTTGTTCCAATTTTAAATTTATTTCATAACGAAGTGATAATATTGATAAATTGTGTAATAATTACGGTACTTCAAAACAAAAAGAAGTGAAAAACTATTCATAAAACGCATGTCTCTTTTACTAAATTGTAAATCTTTGTAACTAGTGTCACGATGCGGAACAATGTCTATGCGGCTTTCGATAGCAAATCTATACATGTATTCACAATTTGAAGGTCTGAAAGGAAAACCGTAGGTGGCTTTTAAAATATCGATTTTGCTACCCTCCTGATTTTGTTCGCCTTTTTTGGTACACGACGTATTCGGTGTTATGACTGCTTTGGCGATACACAAAAGATTATAGAGACTAGTAATATATTTATGAGTACTTTCTTTTTTTAACACCCAATTTTTAGATGAAATTGTAATACTCATAGAGAAACCTTTAGCTACTGTACTTTTTACCTAAAAAGGTACAATTAATGTGTCTTTCTTGCCTTGGGAAAACCATACTTCGGCATACTTGGACTGGCTGAAACAGATAGATATCACAGGAAACCACTATAAAGCAATTATTTTATTATTTGTCTTCGAGTGAGTGTGTAAACCAAAACCCCAACCTCCAAACTCTAAGGTACCCAAACCCTTCAGTTACTTGAATTGCAGGTGGCCATCTGGTCGTTGCCATTTAAAAAGAAAACTAATAAAATATTTGACCTACAAAGGGCTCCCACACATAACTGCTAATTCGCA
The DNA here is from genome assembly GCA_905220595.1 of Spilosoma lubricipeda. Lineage (NCBI taxonomy): Eukaryota > Metazoa > Arthropoda > Insecta > Lepidoptera > Erebidae > Spilosoma > Spilosoma lubricipeda. The sequence goes on along the minus strand of HG992298.1, from coordinate 9,722,802 downwards.
ACGCATCGAAAATAGTACCCGACTGTGTACTAGTATAATATATAATTTATGTATGTTTGATTTTAATATGTATTTTATTATATTATTAATTTATGTAATAGTAAATTTATGTTAATTGGTCCTATTTGAAGGAGGTTAAATATTATTTTCAAACCATTATTTACCATGAAAATCTTTATGTTTGCACCTACCGCATCTTATTTCTACATCACCTGAAGGTTGATTAGGAGAGAATGCCTCATGGCATTAAGTCCATTTTTTGTACAATAAATGCAACAAGTTTGAATAAATAAATAACAGGATTTTTTTCCTTGTACAGTCGTTTTTGTAGAGACTGTGATAATTAACTCTAAAAGCTCTTCAAATAAAGAAATGTTCATTCTAAATTAATCAAAACAAAATCTCTTCTTCTAGTCTCAAAGAATATTATTTTCGAGTAAAATAATTCCCATCAACCATAATTGTACTCAAAATCTTATTTTTCTATATATCTTTAACAATATAAGCAGTGAAACAATCTTTTTACGATCCATGTCACTATACCTAAAAACACCTCCAATACGTCGTTTTACCGTCAGAAGTATGGTCATCTGAACCAATGCTTTGCCGCACGACTTCTTATCGCAGCAATACGTATCGCAAGTTCCTACGAAACGACGCCGCATCGCATCGCAGTCATGTGTGAGAGCCCTTATACCACGCTAATCATAAAAATTTGTGTAAAATTTTCAAATCATATTTTCAGGTAATTTTTGATAATTTAAGACGTGTTTACTAAGCATAATGCTAATCTATACAAATAAATAAAATTGGAGTGTCTGTTTGTAATATTAAAATAACCGCTTTTTACTAAATGCTTATGTATGTATAAACGGTACATATAACAAAAATGTAGCTAAAAAAATTTTTGTCTGTCTGTCTGTCTGTCTGTCTGTCTGTCTGTCTGTCTGTCTGTCTGTTTGTTCCGGGTAATCTCTGGAACGGCTGGACGGATTTTGAAGGGACTTTCACTGGAAGGTAGCTGATGATCCAGGGAGTAACTTAGGCTACTTTTTTTAGACTAACTTTGTCCCGCGGCGTTACTCGCGGTACAACAATAACCGCGAGTAACACCGCGGGGTTCAGCTAGTATAACTATAAAAGGCAGAAATAAAACACACGTTTCTTTGATAATATGTTTGCCACTTAACTTAGCAAGGAATTACAGAGCAAATAAGTATGGTTTTTAACGTTTCCTTTTGGTATTCTCCACGAAGCTATTGTAGGTGGAAATGAGCTTGTTAAAGTAAGAACGGCTTTGAAGAATACGTTCGTACAGCTATACTGTAGAACAGTAAAATGTAATGTTCCTTGAAGTAATAGCATTATGTTGTGCAAAGTCTTTGTAAGGTACAGAGTACCTACGTTTAAGCATTTATAAAATGTTTTTTTTATTCATATTGGGGAAACGGTTTGGATGTTGGGAAATTGGGAAAGTGGATATTGGTGAAACGACTTTTGTAACTAAACATCCACAAGTGCTTTGCCGTTTTTAAGTCACAGCTCACTACACAGAACCGGGAGAAAGAAATTTCAGTAATTCACTCTCAATTCTTCACTGAATGTAAATGAATGAAGGGTGAGTGAGTGAATTAGTGAAGATAGAATGAGTAAATGAGTTTAGATTGAACAAGGGAATTGTTTTATTAAAAATATTGTTATTACAGTTTGTTCAGTAGTGTATATTTACCTAACCAACTCGATAAGTTATACAAAATCGCTATTCTAAAGATTTCAATATCTTTGTTTTTAAATATATCTTCTCAACAAAATACCCCTTAAAGTTAACGGTCCAAATTTCGATTACTTTACAGCTGTAACACCATTCACGTAACACACGTATCTCTATTCCCGATAGAAAATCCTCCCGCATAAATACACCTATATTCCACACATATATATTCTTAAACACAGCATAAAGTCTCTATCGAAAAGATGGGCCCATCACTCTAACAAAGCCAAGCGATTTATTAAACAAATTCTAAGACCCAAAAAAGTTACTTCTTATTTGGTTCGCCTAACATAAGACTTGTCAAAATAGGAAGAGGAAAAGCGGTCAGAATTATAAACATACAAATCTATTCAATTACATGGCCGAGTTCCTAGAGACCCTTATTAACTCGTATTTATTTAAGACTAGCTGAACCCCGCGGTGTTACCCGCGGTGAATGTTGCACCGCGAGTAACGCCGCGGGACAAAGTTAGTCTAAAAAAAAGTAGCCTAAGTTACTCCCCGGATCATCAGCTACCTGCCAGTGAAAGTCCCGTCAAAATCCGTCCAGCCGTTCCAGAGATTACCCGGAACAAACAGACAGACAGACAGACAGACAGACAGACAGACCGACAGACAGACAGACAGACAAAAATTTTTTTAGCTACATTTTTGGTATATGTACCGTGTATACATACATATGCACTCAGTAAAAAGTGGTTATTTTAATATTACAAACAGACACTCCAATTTTATTTATTTGTATAGATGTATAGACTAGCTGAACCCCGTGGTGTTACCCGCGGTTATTATCGTACTGCGGTAGTCTAAAATAAAGTAGCCTAAGTTACTCCCTGGATCATCAGCTACCTGCCAGTAAAAGTCCCATCAAAATCGGTATAGCCGTTCCAGAGATTACCCAGAACAAACAGACAGATGGACGGACAGACAGACAAAAATGTTTTTAACTACATTTTTGTTTTTTGTGTCGAGTATAAATACATATGCATTTACTAAAAAGCGGTTATTTTAATATTACAAACAGACACTCCAATTTTATTTATTTGTATAGATAGACCACGGACCCCTAACTTAACACAAGGTATTTGTGTATTATCTATGTTACCAGAAAATTGTTTTGGTTATCTGCAGTTTTTGATATATTAAATATTTCGAATAAGGACATCGGCTACTCTTTACAACGAAATTAAAAAAAAGGACGGATATACTGGTCATATTATAATCCTGTGATAAGAAGAACAAAACTTTCTAAGAAAGAGATTGTAAAGACGATTAATTGTTAAAATCCCAGTTTTTAAGTCTCTACAAAAGAATTATAGGATGAAGATGTTCTCTTCGTTTTAGTGGTAATTGCGTTTTCACTCCGTAGTTAAAAGTTTACTTAGAATTTATATATTTACACGTAAAAAAAGACATATGGCACTCGGGGACTGCCGCGGTAAAGCTATTGCATAGCATTTTTATCAACTTATGCAATTATAATTATTTATTTGTTTTTTATTTATGCAGTATTTCATTTTATTTTTTCTTTGATATTAATTCAAGTTTTTTCTTTAATAGCACCAAAAAAAAACTAAACTATTTTTCAAATGCTCCATCGCATTCGAAGTACGCTGCCATCTATATTATTGTTGCATAATGCAACAAATGTATGTTTGGAATTACCGGACCGTTAGAATTTATCAAGCAATATAAGAACAACAAATTTAACAATTAGTAGTAATGAGTTATTGGCTGGAAGGTGTAGGTGAATGATTTATGACGAAGGTGCCTCGAGTTCAAATCTCATCTGGGTATCGTCGTCTTTTTGTGAATGTTTCCTAGATATTGTGGTAAAAGGTATTCATTAAAGAAGTAATACAAAATTACACAAAAGACACAACCAATGCGAGGCGAGTTGCTGAACTAAAGAGACAAGCGTGATATTTCAAAAAAGTCATTAAAAGTTCTGCTATTCATCGATAGATGGCAAAACTAAAAACTATCACCTCTGTGCCGGTCGGAGTGGGGGGTGTTAGGTTTATTTTCGTTACGGAATTTCTGGATTCGGTCTCCACGCTCAAGGCCGCGATAGAAGCTATACAATAGCTTAAAAACGAGTCAGCTTTACGGTAGTATGACATACTTATACATACCTGTTCTACCATCTGTTCGCCAAATCTAACACTACCTGCGGCTCTGCCCGCGCTTGATGGTTTTCGCGGTAAAGAGTAGACTATGTCCTTTCTGAAAAACCTAAGTATCTCCATGCCAAATTTCATTGAAATCGGTGCAACGTTTAAGAGTAACACACAGAGTTACATTCGATTTTATAATATTAGTTAGGATATATAAAGATAAATTTTATTTTTAAAGTTATGCTCAAAGGATTACATAAAATTTTATGTTTATCAAATCTCAGATATTGGAAGCCTTTTCTCATGCAAAATATTTTCATTATTATCAGTAAATATCCAAACTCAATTTGTTAGCTTCAAAATCATATACTGAATTGTTAATTGTGGTTTTTATCTTAAAAAAATTGCTTGACTTTTTCGTTACTATAGTCTGATCACTAAGTGTTTGTTTAACTAACGTAATACTCGTCATTATTAGTAAATCGCATTTTACTGCTGGGTATAGTCCTCTCAATTGCACATAAAAACAGTGTACAGCGTTTTTTTTTAATTCACCCTGACTATGTAAATTTATCTTGGGACACTATAAAAACAATCTACATTACTCATAATGAGTATATCTTACACAGGACTTTAATAGGAAAAAAACTGATTTGCCTCGGAATTTTGATGTTGATAACACAATCTAGGTTAAAGTCATATACAAGTCTAGTCGGGAGAGACATCAGCTCCTACTAGAGAGATCCAAATTTGTTTTGTGTTTAAAAGTTCGTTGACTTAAGTCTGATCATAGATACTTTTATGTACAAAAATCCCTCCCCTCCCCCAACCTCCCAGAAATGATGTGTTAGTGTAACCGAATCTATCTTTTTTCTTTCAATACTCTCTGAATTTTCCAATCCCCTATTGCGTAAGTTAGAGTAGAAAATGGCCGACAATAATCGGCGTTCTACCTGTATCTACCTCTTTATTTATATAAGCGTGCGTTTATGATGACGTATGTATTATATATTTAAAACATCATCATCGTTTATTATCATTCTCTAACAGTCTTCTGCTGGACATTGGTTTCCCTCTATAAAAAGGGTTTAGCCTAATATATCACGGTAACCAGCTAGGTTCCAACCTGTTCCAACAGGGTTTGTTTTTGGTGCCGCGGATGGTGGGGACGGGTTTTCCCCTCCATCCGCTTTAGTGGTCACCCGCGAGGGGGCGACGTTACGCGTGTGCCGTACGTCGCCTAAATGGAGAGGTGTTGGAGGAGGGTGCCCGCTTCTGTGCGGGCTGGCGCCGGGAGGGGTCCGGAGGTCTTACTACAGCAGTTCCCGGATCTCTCCCTCTCTCAGGCGCAGAGTGTCACACCGTGTGGTTTTAGTCGGTCCGATTCCAACACACCGCCCCGCCGCAAACCTCGTCGGAGTGACGTCCCGAGGGGTCTTACACAGGTTAAAAAACAAAAAGAGGGTTTGTTTCTGGGAGGAGTCCGGATCTGTTGTTCCGGCAATGGGCTGTCACTTAAAATATAAATATAATCAGTATTCTGTGAGGAGGCTACGAAACTCATCTATCTTTTCCAGCCTCTAGATATTGAGCAAAAGCACAATGCCCTTACAAGAGCTTCTTAACCTTATTTGCATATTTTTAGGGTCTTATTTACATTGCTAATATAATGTAACAAGATGAAAAAAGCCTAAAGTAATATTTACAATTATTTATAAATGTGCCCGTGAGACTAAAGGTATTTTAAATTCAGCAGCTTTAGGGCAATTTAAACCCACTCCGATCACTTAATTTCAAAAAAATAAAGACAGTCTTGTTTTGAATATCGTGGGCGTACTTCTCCGTAATGACTTGATCGATTTCCATGTTTTTTTGTATATTTAACAAGTATGAGGATAGGCCGTAAAGTATCTTTATCTTCCTATCTATTATATATTATTACTTGTGCGGTAATCCCCTCGGATACCACCGATGTGGTTATGTCGTACTCGAATCGACTAAAAACCGCACACCGTCTCGGGTTAGTCAAAAGTATAACTGCCTTTATTCTTTTTCACTCTCTTTCTCTATTCGCTATACGATATCTTTTCTAAACCCTTGACGAACAGTGATTTTCGTTATGATGGGCCTTAGAACAATTATAATGGCTTACTTGCACAGAAAATTAAATTCCCAAACTCATTATGTTATTTTCACAGTGTTCTGATACTCTCATTCGTATAATATATATATATAATATCGTCTAATGCCTATTTCTAAATTATATGGAAATTTTGATAAGTATTGTTCTGTCCATAACCATGTGGCAACCATTACATACGGCAACAAAATCATACTACTGGGCCATCTATCGAATATGCACCGAACTGCGGAGTAAGTACTAATCCTGCATCGGGATATAGAAGTTCTTGTACCGATTAGCATAAATACAACTCCTTAACATCAACTGTTAGGCCACGGCCCACCTGGCATGATTACCTAGCTTGGAGGATTCTCCCTTTGTGTAAGACGGACATGAAATCCGTTCGCCCACAGCACCGTTTGAAACTTGTAATTATCTTAAGATTAAAGTTATAAAGGCTAGTTCTGTATGCTTAGTTAGTTAAGCGTCCAAGTAATAAACGGTAGCACATGGGTGCAGACAAAATCTAACTTGTTAGATTCAAGATCCAGAATGAGGTCAGATAAAGTATTCAACTCACATTAAGACACATGTTTCTCTTACCACGCCAATACGCCAGTAGGGACAAGCAGAAATAATACCGCTGACTATAGTCTTAGAAAAGATTATTTTGTTTTTTGTACACTAGCTAACCCGTAGAACTTCGTCGGCACCTCTAAAAAGGAAATGATGCTTATTATTTTTCTCGTATTTTTTTCACTTTTTAAACTTTCCCTGAACTCTAAAGAAGATTACAATAGGTAGTAATTTAGTCTCCCTCTGAATGTTCTAATTTTATTACAGCACGTTGCTCTTACGATTATGTTATGAACAAACAAAATATAAGCTTGCCGTATATACGTCTAAATTACTTAACTCCTAAATTCTATGGGCCTAAATTCTAAAGGCAGAATCTAGTGCATCTTCAGTTGCAGATGTCACTGTCTGGCGTTAATCTATCAAATTTCCTCTCAATTTTAAATCCCCTAGTCCATTTAAAACCCCTAAACTTATACTCGTATATTTAAATATTTTATTAGCTAAACCGTGCTTCGCTTCGTATGGCCGTTTGTTTACCAAAAAATGACGAAAAATGAGAAACAAGATTCACTTAAACAAGTAATTAATTTAAAAAGTTTTTTATCACAAACAAGCCCTTACTTACTTGTTGGTAAATATATATATATAAAGAGTTGTATAGAATTGCATTGTCGTCAGAACTAAAGGTATATTTTAAATTTCAGTGGGTCAAATTTAACTTGTAATTTTGATTTCAGACAAACATCGGGACAGGTGAAGCTAAATAAAAAGAAATTTTAACTCAAGTCGGTGGTCGAATTCCTCCTCCATATTAACTTTAACTATGTCATATTTCATTTAAAAAGGGGTACAAGTTATTTGCGTAACATATTCTATACTAGTATTATAAACGCAAAAATTTGTAATTATGGATGGATGGATGTTTGTTACTCTTTCACGCGAAAACTACTGAACGGATTTGGATGAAACTATACAGTAATATAGCTTATACATCAGAATAACACATAGGCTACTATTTGCCGCGACAACCGATATATACGCGGGCGGAGCCACGGGCAACCACTAGTATATAGATAAAAATGATGATGGTAATGTTCTCCTAGCCGATTTTAGGCACGGTGTATAGGCTCAACGGTGACCAGTCAACTACGCAGAAGACGCTATTATTATATACAAGTGTGTGCATGTTCACCCTATTAATGCGATGGGGTGGTTAGCCAAAATTATTATCTTTAAATATAAATACTAATGTAACAGTCCATTTAACGTTTGATTACCAACCGCAGTTCTTCAAATTACCCCTTTTACGTAATTAAGCTTATCAAGGATAAATTATTCATAGTACAAACGCAAGCAGTATTAGCCGGAGTAATATCACTTGATCCTTCGCCGTTGCTTATCGAAACTGAGATCATAATTTACATGCTGAGTTTCGTTGATACTATTTTCGAGGTAGCTGGGTTTATATATCTTTTGAAAATTTTCGGTAACTGCTTAATTCTTTTGTTTAATATGCATTTGATTTAAATAATACCTAAATATTTTGACTGAGATATTTTATGTAAGCTCCAGAAGGGAACACAATTTTTCATTTAAACTGAATTTCAGTCTCGATCTCCCGAGAGGACTGTAGGTGGACGCTTCGGACGTAATACTTTGCATACGTAGATGGTAAAAATAAATACAGGTATATTATTTGAATGTATTACATAATATTCTCTAGGTAGGATAATTGTTTAACATTTTATTCTACAAATTAAAATATCTCTTATGATGTAGGTACATGAAAAGCAGCACTTAGAATTTTATACTATCGTGAAATTAGAATTCAATCCAAAAATTTTTAGCTTAAATGAATCCTTAGTTTTATCCTAATTTAAAGCAGGTTGTTTTTGTTGTTTCTTTTTTAATATATCTATACTAATATATAAAGCTGAAGAGTTTGTTTGAACACGCTAATCTCAGGAACCGCTGATCCGATTTCAAAAATTCTTTCACTGTTAGATAGCCCATTTATCGAGGAATATTAGGCTATATATCATCACGCAATAGGAGCGGAGCACCAATGAAAAATGTTTCAAAAACGGGGGAAAATTAACACGCTACGGGCAATAAGAGACGTAAACGAAGTTGCGTGGGTCAGCTAGTAAAGGTATATTTTTGCATAACTAAGTCAAGGGTACGCACGTCTTTGTTACACGGCAACAGTCTTAATTAAAAATCATTAAAAAAAACCACAACCACAAAATAATATACTCACACGCCATTCCAAGCACGATATTAGCCTGCACGTACAGATTACAATAACACAAAAAAATAACGTTTTCTCACGTCACCAAATCGTACACCACGAGATACACCACAAACACCTGAGCTACGGTTTAAATATCACAATTGACACCAACTAAAACGATAACACAATTGTGTTGATTAACGGGTGCGGTTTTAATTGAGAAAATAAGCTTTTTGTCAGGAAAATGGCGATGTAGAGCCAGCGAAGACCCGGGTGCTACGAGGCTCCGCTACGGACTGACGTAGCGAGTGAAATGGAGGGAAAGATCTGCGCACGCTACGTCGACTACCATGTCTTGATACTTTTAATTTTATTATAAGTTTTGCTTAAGTGAATTTCGTTTAATACTTGATTCATTTGTTTATATTCTTTATGACAGTTCAATTAATAAATAAATTAACTAAGTAAAGTTTAGTAAAAATATAAAAGGACATAATTAGCACAAGGACGATATAAATGAATTTATGTATATTTGTATGTATATACATACAGTACATACACACGAAAAATTAAAATTCTCCTTTCGACACAATCATGAAAAAAAAATGCAGTGCCTTTCTTATTTAATTATTCCATGTTTCTTTGTAAATGTTTAAACTAATTTTATTTATATCTACACAAATAAATAAAATTGGAGTGTCTCTTTTTAAATATTAAAATAACCGCTTTTTAGTAAATGCATATGTATGTATACACGGTACATATACGAAAAATGTATTTAAAAAAAATTTGTCTGTCTGTCTGTCTGTTTGTTCCGGGTAATCTCTAGAATGGCTGGACGGATTTTGACGGGACTTTCACTGGCAAGTAGCTGATGATCCGGGGAGTAACTTGGGCTACTTTTTTTAGAATAGCTTTGTTGCGCGGCGTTACTCGCGGTACAACAATAACCGCGGGTAACATCGCGGGGTTCAGCTAGTATATGTATATAATCTGTTATAAAGTATTAATAGTATTCTTAATGAGTTTTACTTATACTGCGACGACGTCTTAAATTTTAAAGCACGCATACGTAGGAAGTACTCGTATATCAATTTTATCACCCACCCTTAATACAAAGGGTGTTGGCAGTGAATACACCTGAGTATAATATATGGTAGTAATTTATAACATCCCTTTAACGTTATATAACTTCACAAACACGTACGTTTATATCTAAAAACATTTGAATGTTCAGACGACGAGCGCTCAACGCGCGTTTTGCTGACGCGCGATAACAACCACATGTAAAAACGCGCGTTAGCATGTGTACTCCTAGAACGAAATTACATGTAGTTGTAAACGCGAGTTAGCAAAAGGCACGTTGAGCGCTCGTCATCTGAACATGAGCAAAAAGTGGCATATTATAGATTACTAGCTGACCCGACGAACTTCGTACCGCCATATTTACATATCTGTCTCAGCCTCCTACAGGCAGTGTACAGTCGCGGACAAAAAAAAAACACTTTTCCCGTTATTTTTCTTGTACACATACCTTGTCCTAACAATTACGAACACATAAAAAAAGAATTATTTAATTTGGTGTAGCCGATCGGCAGTTATGCGCGTACATACATTTCGGCGATATATATATAGATTACTGAAAAAGAAAAAAGATCTCCGAAAAAAGATTTATTTCATCGGTGTGTATGTGTGCATGTATATGGGTGTATTTTTCGATATTAATACAAATTACATAAGGTTTTCTGATTATTTTGTAATATTCGAGTATTTTAATTTAATACTAGTTATTTTTCTATCCTTACAATAACAACAGCGGTTAACAGATAATAAAACGAATACGTTAGCAGATTAGAGTTTGTTAGCTTAACAGATAATAAACGATAATAAAATGATGCAACCTAAGTTACTCCTTATATCATCAGCTACCTGCCAGTGAGAATTCCTTCAAGATTGGTCCAGCCATTCCAGTGATCGAGCTAAACAAACACAGACAGAGAAATGTAAGTACCGTATTATTAGTACTATTTTCATATGCATTTTGTGAAAAGCTGTTAATTTGAAATTACAAAAAGACACTACAAAGTTTTAGTCTTACGTTATTTGCACCTCTTGTGTTATATAGGAGAGGGCATTGATATCTGCGACAGTTTTATTACTTCTGCTATCAATCTCATCAGCTGAATATCATCGTTTTCAATTGTACTGTGTAAAAATAATGATTATTTAATACATATATATGTAACTAGCCGACCCACGCAACCTGCGTCTTATATTGCCCGTAGCGTGATAATTTTCCCCCGTTTTCGAAACATTTTTCATCGGTGCTCCGCTCCTATTGGTCCTAGCGTGATGATATATAGCCTATAGCCTTTCTCGATAAATGGGCTTTCTAAAACTGAAAGAATTAAAAAGTCAGGCCCTGACTGACTGACTCATGAATACATTATAAACCGAAAATAAAGACCTGATGGTAAAAATAAGTTTATACAATGATAATTTATATTATACTAATTCAGTTGTAAACCAAAACAGTCTGTGCAAAATGAGTTACGGTATAAATTCAATAACCAGACCCTCTAATTTAAATAACATGAGTACAAAATGTTTTCCGTGAGATGCACTGTTCATCATTTGAAATTCAGTTGAGGTCACAAACTTTGCAAGTCTGTTGTAAAGAATTCTTTATGAGTCGTGCCTCACAACCTGCATTGGCAGTTTACAAACACCACCTTGCATAGGTTTTTGAATGATGAAAAGAAACTGTTGGGATTTCATTAAACTTTAATTTTATTTTAAGAACTTAAGGGCTTACTGAAGTAACATAAAAGGTTAAAATTGTAACCATACTACATACGTACGTGAAAACTTTTGATAAAATGTTTATAGCATATGTTATCTGGGCCATTATTACAAATATATATATTAAAAAATATATGTATTACATCTCATTCATTAAAATCAGTTCAGTAGTTTAGACGGTTTCTTCGAAATGCATCAAACCTTAATGACTCACTTTCTCATGAGTCTCTATGTCAGTGAATTAGATTTTTCAAACAGAAAAGACGGAGAAATAGCGAGGTACTTCGTTTTATAATAAAAAAAAGTTTATTACTGAAATTTATTTTAACTAATAAATGGATAAGTTATATCCATTTTTTTGCTATTTAAGATTTAAAATACATATTTAAGATTTAAAATATAGATATATAGGTATATCAAATGTCTAGGTAAATATTTCGGGCACTAGTTCAACCGGTTCACCTGAATGACAACTCTTCCACAGAGCGACTCGTGCAAACTGTTGGCTAGGTCAAGACTAAGAAGAAGAAGAAATTAGTATATGCTTTACTGCCTGCCTCGTTGGTCTTGCAGTTGCCGTGTGCGACTGCTGATCGTGAGGTCTCAGGTGAGGTATGATCTACAAATATTTGATTCGGAGTTTGGGTGTTTTCTATGTATAATATGTAAGAATTTATAAAAAAAAAAGAGTAAATATGTACTTGTATCAGTTGTCTAGTACCCATAACACAAGCTCTGCTTAGCTTGGGACTAGATGGCGTTGTATAATAGATGTCCGAAATATTTATTTATTTATTTTATTATTTATTTACATGTTAATGTACTTGGTTCCATTAAATTATCATCGACAGTAAATTAATCATTAATTTTAGCAAGACGACCATTATACTGCCGTGGTAATCGAGAGGGCAGAGGTAAGTCAGTAAAGGTGACTTCGAAAATAGAACGCGCAAGTTTTATTGTTTTTTCACGTACATACCAAATGAGCAATAAAAAATGAACGCCTTTAACTTACTGCCGTCTTGATTAACACTGCAGAATTATGCAAGATTAGCTTTTACACGCGGCTTCGCTCACGCAGATTTTCATCCTCTGATTTACCCCCTCAGGGGCGATATTTTGAAAAATACTAAAATACGTATTTCATTACTTTAACCCTACTATATTTTTACAAAATTTAAAGTAAATTCATCAAAGGAATAAAAAGTTTCATACAAACTTTCATCCCCTAATTTACCCCCTTACGGGTGGAATTTCAAAAATTCCTTTCTTAGTGTTCACTTACGTTATATAAAGAACTTACATGCAAAATTTGAGGATTCTAGGTTCAGCGGTTTGGGCTGAGCGTTGATCTCTGGGTATGTCAGTCAGTCACCTTCCTCTTTTATATATATAGATTGCGAATCACATTTTTCATCAAAACTTAAAACAGTTTCTCTATAAGCAAAACTTTTTTGTGCATTCTTCTTGATATACGAAAAACAATTTGCTTCAACTACGATGTTTTTGAAAGATACGAGAAAACAATTGACAATTCCAAATATGTCACCCTTACAACACCTCAGAAATATATTTTAGACTAAAACTTTCAAAATCTAAGTATCGAAATCCTTGTTTTAAACTCAAATGTTGTAAAAATTAAGCTAGATTTTATTAAATTTTAGTTTTTTGCGTTGGATTTATCAGTATCATGGCTACGTAAGTATTTTTGTCCTCTCAGAGGACCTCCTTTACTGTACTATACTCAGATCATTGTCAACTCTTTGAAAACGTTGAAAAAAATATTCAACTATTAGTGCCCACTAATGTCCTTGCCAGGGTAACTGTATGTTAGCTATTTTGCAGGAACTATCTTGCAGGAATACTGTTAAGTAGTGTCAGCGTGGTATAGTAGAACCGTAGGAGGTCCATGCCTCGGCATGGCTCGACGGAGTGATACCACGGCCTCATAGAAAACCGGTGTGAAAAAGCGCTTGCGCTGTGTTTCACCAAGTGACTGAGAAAACCGGGATACCCACATCCCTTTCCCCATCCCACAAAGGTCGGCAACGCACTTGTGACGCCTCTCGTGTTGCAGGTGTCTATGGGCGGCGGTAGTCGCTTACCATCAGGTGACACGTCTGTTCGTTTGCCCGCTATAAAATAAAATAAAAAAGAAGACCAAAATCTCCTCGCTAAAGATAGGCCTATGTCCAATGAAGCAGAAGCATGTTAATAGGCTACCATAGTGTGGGTCGCCTTACTGATTTATTGCATTGTCTGATTCGCAATAAGTATGGTGACCACTACTCTTAAATTCTTCTCATGCTTTCCATCAGTCAGAGTAGAGTCACTTTGGCAATTTCATATCCTACCGAATATTATAAACGCGAAAGTATGGATGGATGCATATTTGTTACTCTTTTACGCAAAAACTACTAAACGGATTTGGATGAAACTTTCCATTAATATAGCTTAAACATCAGAATAACACATAGCTACTATTTGCCGCGATTACCGATACACGTGGGCAGAGCCGCAGGCAACAACTAGTACTCATATAAAAAAGGGTCGATGATGATGTCCGATATTCCATCTAGTCACATTAATCGATAGATGTAATCATTAAAAAGTTTGTGAATTTGGGATTCAATACCATTTTTTCTATGTAATCACTATCAGTAAATAGTAAATATGTTAACAATCACACAAAGCAAACAATTTTCATATTATATAATGTCTATTCTATGCACAGTATAAGGTATTTGTGTGTGATAATTTCGAGAGAATCATAAATCACTCGGTACCTGGTAAATTATAAGGAGGGCTTCTTAAAGCATTTCTGTTGGAAGCAGAGGCTGTGTACCATGTCCTGCGGCAGCGCCGTGTGCAATGTCAGCCGGCATTAAGTCGGGCCTTCGCGATGACAAGCCTATCGACGGGAAACAGGACTGTGGAAGTTATGCTTGTGATTCTTGCTGCCGTAGGCCTTCGCTGTTTGGACCTGTACGTATCACTTTTCATATCACTAAAATAACAAAATAACATTTTTTAAATCATCATCATTATATTTTACCTCTTTTTTTTTAAATTTCTTCAGGTTATGGGCAATGACTGTCTTAAATTCTTCTCTTTACTTGATATCCTCTTTCACACAGTGCTTCGCTCTCTCTCTGCACAAAAACTTAAGAGGTCTTTGCTAGAACTAAGCGTAACAAGAAATGTTCCATTCTAGTTATATCTAGAAGATGACATGGTAAGAAGTCGTCAACATGGATAACTTTATTTTTCAGTGTTACAAGCAACCCCGTATCCCAGACTCGTACGCACCACGTCGTTGCTACATGAGACCTTGCGCACCCATGCAGTCTACCACCACCTATAACATGTCCTACCTACCATCTACAGGGTGCTGTAATCTCAGGGGTATGATGCGCAAACCTTTACCGAATCTGGTACCGAGTTGTGAACCGATGGAAAGCTGTACTATACAAAGGGTGTGTGTTTATGTTTATATTAATTTATATTTTATTTTTAAAATTTAAATGGAAGGCCTATGTTCAGCAGTGGTCTATTTGAACCCTGTTGATGATGAGGACGTTTAAATGGATCATCATTTCTTGATAGAAAAAAATGTTTATTGTTTACTAAAACTTGATATTTTTGTCTGTTTCTTTTCGGCGATATTTACAATCGAGTCGTTTCATTTTCGGAGTTATTTAGCTTGTTTGTATTACAGAAAAATTATCGTGTTGAAGGGTGTTATAGTAGATTCTGTAAGTAATGTGAAAGGTTAACAATCTCAAGGAACACTTTATTTTGACTCTAAAGCTTACAACCTCGATTTTAAAAATAATATAAAACCGCTGCTTAAAGTTAAACAACTATTATGAATTAGGCTGTCAGTTTTTGTGCCTCCCAAAATGTAGTAGAACGAGAAAGCGTTCATGAAAAATAGCGAAATTTGCTAACTGCATTGATTTTCTGAGAGTCAGTTGTATAAATTTCCGTTACTAATAACAAAGGAACTTCAATAACGAAGAACAATTATTCAAAGATCATATATTTTCAAACAGCTATTTCCTTACCACAAATAACTCTTCGAAGTCTTATATTTTATACTACCTACATATGTACTTGTAGTCTGCCTCTATCAAACCAATTTACTTTGTTTGTTGTCACCAGCTATCGTTCCAACCAAATCCTGTGTACGTCACGCAGCCGATCCGTCCTTGTCACCACGACATGTGGGGTCAGGGTCCTATGCAGAATATTACGACACAGCGCCACGACTACGTACCGAAGCCGTCCATACCTCGCCCAAGCTGCAGACCTCCACACAAGTTTCACTGTATTGAACAGCCGTTTGAACGTAAGTTTAACTTTAATAATATCATCTCACGTCCTTCTCAAGGAAGTAGAGGCACGCTGATTTCAGCACGAACGGGCCGGCTCGACCGGGGCGGTACTACCCTCGCACAGAAAATCAACGTTCATGCGATCATGCTTCGATCATGTTTCGATCGTGTTTCGTTGGTGAGTACGAGACCGGAGGTCCAATGATGCAGAAGCATCACTAACACGCCGTGGTGTGTTTTGTTGTTGATTGTTGAATTGTCTGCATTCGTAGTATGGTGACCACCGCGCTTAAATTCTGCTTATGCTTTCCATCAGGCAGAGTAGAGTCATTTTGGCATTGCCAAACATAAAAACCTATGAATTCGTTTTTCTGAGATGAGAAATGAGAATGAACAATTCAAATAAGTCTGTCTGGCTAGAGTTATATTATGAAGTTAAATCTAAATTTTATTTAAAACATACTGAAAAACAAAGCCTCGTTCATAGTCTACTTGTATTTTTCTCGCAATGACTAGTACGACTTAGAACTATTAGTAAGTCCTTAGGTAATTACCTAATACCTTGCTATCACAGGGAGGACGATCAACCGACTATCATATGTGGACCCTGGCCGCTGCCCCGTGACGCCATCGTATGCACCGCTCAACTGTTACGAAAGAGCATCAGGTGAGGACATTTACTTAAATCGAATAAAACTAGATTACATGCCCTTAAGAGCTATTTAATTTAATTAGAAGACTATTTGAGTTGAACTTCTAAAGCTAGCATTTCTAATGTTTAAATTATAGAAATTATTTCAAGCTTAGACCATAGTAAAACGCATACTTCAATAAGGATTGGTAGCTATTGTGTGGTTCCGTATGAAGGGGCTCTTTGTTAAGTGATACTACACTCTTCTCTATCGCTTTCGTGCTAAGCTGCATTGACACTAATTGAACCGATTTTGGTGACGTATTGAAGACTTTTCAAATATTTCATAATTGCTTTAGATATTATTTTTGCGTTCGAATCATTCTCCTTACTATTAATAATCAAATGAAATCCTCAATATTTACCCAATTTTTGCAGCACCTATGGAATGCAGTACTATTCACAAAATGTCGTACCAGCCAGTGTGTGCACCACAGCCGCAGAGGCCACCATGGTCTTGCAAGGGCCAGTACCAAAAACCATGCCAGAGGGTATGCGTTACTTTAAATTATCTTAGACTACTTTTGCTTGCAGATTTGCTCACTTTTTGTGTGGAAGGTATTGCCATATTATTCTGAACTTTTATTTTGTGTGAAAGGAATCTCTGTACTACTTTAAACTTGTTTTGTACATGTTAGCAACGAGCACAACAGTTCAACTACTTCTTACCGTTTCTTTACGGTATCTTTTATTTTAGTTAAGTATTCTAATATCAAACATCATGAAAAGTAAGTATAAGTGTGTCGGCTCAATTTTTGACACTATATACAATCCGCTACAAGATCATTTTTACATATATTTCACGTTGGTCCTGTTCCTCGATTCACACCACAGTGTCACAGCGATGCGTGAAAGGATACATACAGCTCGTTTATAGTAATAATGTATCTATTAAAGATATTACTTTTCCAATTACAGCTGGAATCGGCAACGACTTATAGAATGTCTTTCCCCGCTCCTGGCGTAGACTGCATACAATACATGAACCCTTGCAGTTATGGTGACTCCAAGCGTAAGTATCTTTATATGTCGAGACTTCATTCGAAAGAGGTCCTTCTATAGTACAATTTAATAGCACGTAAGAAGGACTGAAGAAGAAGTGAGGTGGTCAGTAGGCAGTTCAGTAGGTATATCAGTCAGGCAGTTTCTGATAACCACAATGAAACCACTACTTCTTTGGACAGTTTGCCTGTAACATGTCATGCTAGTATATTGCCAACAAACAACAATAATATAATTAGTATACAAAATAGCAATAAAAATATTCAACATCAATTACACTATAGCAATAATAATATAGTAATGTTTAGCGATGAAATTGGTAAAAACATGGGCCATATTTTGTGTGAAACTTTGGGGCAACCAGTGACAAACTACTGTAGTCCTAATGCAAACTACTCTCAAATATTATCTAAAGTAATAGAGAACAAAAATTGTTATAATACAAATACTACCTTAATTATTGTTATTGGGAGAAGAGGAAATGCAAACATAAACAAATTTAAATTTTTCTTTGAAAATCTTTCTTATTTAAATGTTAAAAAAATAATTTTATTTGCATTTCCTTACTGTAAGGGCTTGCCACAGATGGAAAATAACATTAGATTTAAATACAATATTAAATTACAAACAATGACATATTATAATGATAAATTTGAATTTATTGACACTAATGCTGTTATTAACAGTAATTATTTTACGACAAAAGATAATTATTATCTTTCTGGATATTTTAGACGACAAATAGCTTCTTCGCTATCCTATTTTATTTTTAAATTAGCCAAGTCTTTGGCTGTGACTTCTGCTTCTATTGAGCAGAACAATACTAGTTGTAGTAGTGTATTTTTGCCTTTGACATCTGCTCCTATTGAGCAGAATAATACTAGTAGTAATAGTTGTAATATAGTCCTGACTTCAACATCTGCTTCTATTGAGCAGAACGATAGTAGTTATAGTGTACATAACCCTCAATCTATTTCTAGTCATTTAAACCAAAGATTACGACAATAGAGTGTACCTCTAGCAACACTGTATCCTCAAAAACTTCTAATAAAAACTGTATGAACAGAAACAAAAATTGTTTGAACCTGGTACATCAGAACATTCAGGGATTGATGAGTAAAGAATTAGAATTAGAGCTATATCTAGACTGTAATAATATTGATATTTTATGTTTAACTGAACATTGGCTTAGTAGTCATCAACTCTTGTTTAATTTCAATAATCACCAGGTTACTAGCTCGTTCAACAGAACCAATATGATACGTGGTGGCTCATTAATAATCACTAGAAAGAGTATTAAAGTAAATGAACGATCAGATATTGTCAGTCTGTCTGTTGAGCGAATTATAGAAATAGCTTGTGTAGAATTTGAGCGGTTCATTGTAATGAGTGTATACAGGCCCCCATGTAGTTTGTATGATGTATTTGATAAAATCCTTGAAGATGCATTATTTAGGGCTACACAATGTAATAAGACGGTTTTTGTCTGTGGTGACTTTAATATAAATATTCTAGTAAAGTCGAATATAACTGTAAGGTTTCTAACTTTATTGAAATCATATAATCTATGTAACCTTTTCTTTGAACCCACACGTATTACAGCCAATAGTGCCACTTGTATTGATAATATTTTTACAAATATCAAACCAATTAATAAGTGTCTTGTAAGTGAGCTAGATTCAGATCATTGCGGACAGTTCGTTACCTTTACGCGAACAAAACTAGAGGTTCAAAGGAAGAGTATTAGTTACGTTCCGATTACGGAGAGCCGCATGAGCCTGTTCAGAAATAATATGGCAGATAACTTGTTAAGATTGCCCTATGATAGTGACCCTAATCAAGCTTTTACTTTGTTATTTAAAATGATTAATAATGAATTTCAATTAATTTTTACATCAAAAACACTAACGATTAGTGATCGTGTAGTATTCAGTGACTGGGCCACTGTAGGTATCTATAAAAGTCGACAACGGCTATATGAGTTGTATTATGAAAAAACATATAATCATAACTTAGATTTTAAAGAGTATGTCAGAAATTATTCAAAGACGTTTAAACGCGCCTGTTATGTTGCCAAATCTTTATATTTAAAAAATAAAATAAAATCATCTGGTAATAAAATAAAAACTACATGGGATATTATAAACGCTGAAACCGGAAGGTCCATTGTACGAAATCGTAACTTCTATTTAAAAATTAATAATGTAGATATAAAAGCGGATGTGGAGGTTGCGACTGAGTTTGAAAATTTTTTTACCAACATTCCAATTCGAACAACCAAGACTCTCTCGTCATCCTCTGCCTCTGCTTGTTTCTTATTAGAAAATAGTGTAAACCGGTGTGATGGAGGTTTTGAATTTTCAGTTGTTAGTGTAAATGACGTTATCAAGGCTTTTAAAAGTATAAATGTAAAGAAAACAACTGATTTATGGGGCCATTCAGTACATACTATATCTGCAATAATTGATATGATATCCCCATATTTAGCAACTATTTTCAATTCTTGTATTGCATGTGGTGTGTTTCCTGATCTGATGAAACAAAGTAAAGTGATTCCATTGTTCAAATCTGGTAGCAGTTCAGATCCATCAAATTTCCGACCTATCTCAATACTTCCAACATTGAGTAAAATTTTCGAAAAATTGCTTTTAAACCAAATGCTACAACATTTTATTAAGCACAACTTGCTTCATCAAAAGCAATTTGGTTTTACTAAAGGTCGTTCAACTACGGACGCGGGCGTGGAATTGCTTAAACACATATATGGCGCCTGGGAGGAGTCACAGGATGCGTTTGGTATATTCTGTGACTTGTCTAAGGCCTTCGATTGTGTCCATCATCCTACACTCATCAGGAAGTTACAACACTACGGAATAAGGAATAATGCTCTAAATATTTTAACGTCGTATTTGAATCAAAGAGTTCAAAAGGTTGACATTAATGGCAAAACATCTTCGGGATCACCTGTAACAATGGGCGTCCCACAGGGTTCTATTCTAGGGCCATTTCTGTTTCTCATATATATAAATGATCTAGCTTATTATGTAAGTGACAATCATGAGATTGTATTATTTGCGGATGACACATCTTTAATTTTTAAAGTTAGGCGCCAACTTGACAGTTTTAATGAAGTCAACAGTGCACTCTCGAAAGTGGTACATTGGTTTAATACAAATAATCTTCTCCTTAATGAGAAGAAAACTAAATTCATTAAATTCTCTACACCAAATGTTAGGCATGTTAAAACCGATGTTCGATTGAATGGACTAGAGTTGGATCCTGTGGAATCTACTGTATTTTTAGGTATAACTATTGACGCTAAGTTACAATGGGGTCCCCAAATAGAAAAACTATCTAGTAGGCTAAGCTCAGCGGCTTTTGCTGTGAAAAGAATTCGACATTTAACTGATGTTGATACAGCTAGAATAGTTTACTTCAGTTACTTTCATAGCATAATGAGTTACGGTATCCTACTCTGGGGTAACTGTGCAGATATTAATGCCATATTTCTTCTACAAAAACGCGCTGTACGAGCCATTTATCAATTAGGCCCTCGAGCTTCTCTCCGTTCCAAATTTAAAGAGATAAATATTCTGACTGTATCTTCACAATATATATACGAAAATTTAATTTATGTTCAAAAAAATATATCAAAGTTTCTTAAAATCAGTGACGTTCATTCGATAAATACTAGAAACAAACATAATATTAGTGTTCACGTCACTCGTCTCCACAGAATAGGCAACTCGTTCATGGGACAATGTATACGCTTTTACAACAAGCTCCCTATTACTATTAGGAATTTGCCATTAAAAAAATTTAAGAATACCATTAAATCGAAGCTATCCGCAAAGGGGTATTATACCATAGCAGAATATCTACATGATAAAACCGCCTGGGATTGAGCTGCCCACTCTGCACATGCTGTTTACCTTGAATGTTTAAAATTATTTTGACGTGACGATAATTTATACTTTGAAATAAATTGATCTACTATTGTTATAGTTGACATTTTTTTTAAATTATCTTTACAGATTATTATAATTGATACAAATTGTAATTATCGCTTTTTTTTATTGATATAATGTCTTTTGTTTTATGAAAATTGTCTGAATTTTAAAAGAGACGTTGATCCCTGAGTTTGTTTCGTCCTTTCTTCTCAGGGCTAGTCCAGTTAGGAAAGGCCGAACTCATCTGCTCAAAAAAGTTTAACTTGCAAAAGTGTTTTGTATAACCTAATTGCAGAATAAATGATTTCATTTCATTTCATTTCATTTCATTTCATTTCATTTCATTTCATTTCAGTCAATTTTGTTATATCAAAACAAGTGTCATTTAAGGTGTGGTTTACAGCTGAAAACAGTTTAAAACATTCAACTTAAGCACTGTCTAGTTGAAAGGAACTTTATTAGTGTCATATTTGAGGGGACCGATGACGGTATAATAAGGCACTGAGTAAGCAAAAACAAAAGGAGAATGAGAATAGTATTGCTTAGTTTTAGTATTACTGAATCTTGAATTCTATATATATAAAATAATGTTAACTTTATACAGTGTTTTTAGTTTTCTTTAAAAACAAATTTGTCCCATATCCTCACTCTGAAAACCATGTGCATCCTTCTTTATAAACCACTTTTTTAACCGACTTCAAAAAGAAGGAGATTCTCTATTCGACTAATGTACATATATATATTTTATGTGTTCGCGGATAACTTCGTCGTTTATTCAACGATTTTGATGATTCTTTTTTTAACGGAAGGGAGATATCCCATACGTGTAACATGATAAGGACACTAAGATCTGATGGTGGCATCCAAGAGAAATCGATCGATTTGGTCGTTCTTGGAAGTCGGTTTTTTATTTTGTAAAATTTTTACTTGTTTCAGCGTGCAATACTTTCTCCCCATCTACGTGCTATACGACGAATCCTTGTTGCTGCAACTTCCCGAGGGCAGCTTGCTGCGGTTAGAGGCCTACCTGCGCATTGATGAGAATGTGTTAAAGACTAGATGCCATTACATAATCACTCTAAATTCGATTTTGTGGTGGAAAAAATACAACAAGCTTGGAATCGTATTCACTTTGAAATTTAAACAAGTGACGGAAACGTGATGCCATTTCATGATCGCGTTCTAAATTCAAGTGTAAGAAGGAAAGATTATAAAATGTTTAGTTAAATTTAGTGATCAAATCCTTTATTTGAAATAATGAATGAAAAAGATCACGCCCGTTTGTGAAGATTTTGTGAATGTAAAATATGTTGACTGAAAAAGTGTTGTTAAAATCGTGTGTAAATGTCTACTGTAATGTTCCATACTGTCATTTTTAGTACCAATTAAAGCGTCAATTTATAAATTTGTTTTATTTATTAATGACAATGTATTCTGATCTTAATTAGCTCTAGTAGATAAGTTTCGTTATATGATATGGTTAGTGTTATATCTTATTGTGGTTGTAATTAATACAACTTTATAAATTTTTTCAAACTTTATTTCAAACCTTACAACCTTGAAAAGTGTAGCCATTTTTTAGTAGCGTTATACATTTTAGAACGTACATACAAGAAATAATCAACACAAACGTACAAGAGTTAGTCGCTATTCAGTGTTACGCGGAAGACCGATGCGGATTTTGGCGACGGATGGTGATGTATGAAGCCTATACAGCGCGTTCAGTGCTAAGCGAAGCTATCCACGACGCAGGCAGCTCCACGCGTGGACGCCATTGCACTGTCCACGCAGAACTGAACGACAAATACATCCGCGACCAACCTAGACCAGACCAGACCTATTACTCCATTAATTTTATTGAATTTTACAATCTCTTCTCTTTCTAGTTTCTTCTTTTATTTTCTAGTTATCTCTTTCGTAACATTCATTTTCGCCCTTTTTTTTAACGTGTGGAAACCCCCTCGGGCCGTCACCACGCCGGGGTCTGCGGCGGGGCGGTGTGTCGGAATCGAACCGACTAAAACTACACGGTGCGCCACTCTGCGCTTGAGACGGGAGGGATCCGGGAACTGCTGTTATTAACACATCCAAACCCCATTTATTTTCGTCCTAAGCTAAGGCAAATTTTGACATATAATTATAATATATTTACAAGGACGAACGTGAGATATCATGTGCTCAAAGAAGATTACACTGTTATACGAAATCTGTGGTATTAAAAATAGGATTTGACAGTAAATTTGTCATCAGTCATGTGATAACAACAATTTTTTATAAATCTTAATATTTTGCCGTTTTAATTTCGCAAAATCGTTCACAAATTGTTTAAAATGTTTGTATTGAACAAAAGTATAGGTAAACCATGATAGGTTTACAGTTTTCTTTAAAACATGAAGTGGTTGAATAAACTTCCTTCTGTAGAAACATGCTGTGGTTGTATTCGTCTGAAAATTGGCTGTTATGTAGTCGCATTTACCACTATAATTTTCGCAACAATGGTATACATTTCTCGTATATAAGTCACGCGTGCCTGTATTCTTAACTAAGTAGTGGTAGCGTAGTATTAGTGGGACTACCTGGATTCGGTAAATTTTCTAAAAATAAAAGCTATATAGATCAATCGCCCACGAAACCCCCTGCATACTAATTTTCATGGAAATCGTCGGAGGCATTTCCGAGATTCAGGTGATCTATATATTAATACGTGAAACAAAAACTTTGTACCTCTTTTTGTGAAAAATTATGCGAATGGAGGATAAGAAATTTGGCATAGTTAAAGTTTTAGTGGAGTTCAGAAAGAAAGAAAATAAATAAATTAATTATGATCTAATTTTTACCACTGTATAATGACTAGTATATATGTTTATTTATTTTTGTTTTAGGGTGCAAACGAGCAGACGTGATATAGCGCTTGCGCTGTGTTTCACCGAGTGACTGAGGATACCGGAGGCCCATA
Source organism: Spilosoma lubricipeda (assembly GCA_905220595.1). NCBI lineage: Eukaryota > Metazoa > Arthropoda > Insecta > Lepidoptera > Erebidae > Spilosoma > Spilosoma lubricipeda. The sequence goes on along the minus strand of HG992298.1, from coordinate 9,698,242 downwards.
CCCCAACCCCTCCTCACATCCCTTTCCCAACCCCCCAAAAGCCAGCAACGCACTTGTGACGCCTCTGATGTAGCAGGTGTCCATGGGCGGTGATAATTGCTTACTATCAAGTGATACGTCTGCTCGTTTGCTCTCTATTAAATAAAATAAAAAAAGAAAGAAGGTACATGAAATCTGTACATAGAAAACAGCTCATAACAACTAAAGGTACAAACTACCGAACATCACTCTGCAAAGAGAAAGGAAAACTCGCAGCAAACCTTATACTAACCCGTACCTAATGAGAGGCCTAATTGACTTAAACTTTCATTTGTATTTTTCAGGTACCCTCTTTAAGCGCCGAAGTATATCGTTGTTATGATTTTAAATATACTTCTGTGAAAATAGTTGTATTTACTACAAGTGCTATGTATGTGTTCTCAGTTGGTGTTAGTATTTATTTCTTATACGGACTCTGCTCGGTGAGTAATTAAAAGTACAAAAACATAAAAACTTCAGTATCAGATGTTTAGAGGTAGTTATATTAGATTATCGTTCTACGCGACGGCAGTTTCATCCTCATCATTCAGATGGTTGGCAGTCTACGACTTGAGCACCACAAAACTGTGTGTATTCCCGGACGAATACGACCTTCAAACTTTCAAGAAAAGAGCGTACTCCTTTTAAAAACACGGCAACGCAGTACGCACTTGTGTCAACGAGATATCATTAAAATATATTTTTGCTTAACTGTAAGAAAGTAAGTTAAAGGCCGTGTGTGTGACGCCTCTGATGTAGCGGGTGTCTATGGGCGGCGGTAATCGCTTAGTATCAGCCGATACGTCTGCTTGTTTGCCCTTAAGGGGCTCTCATACCTCTCATACCTTTACCACAAATAAAGTGGCTTTACCCAAACAGCTGAACCTAGAATCCTGAAATTTTGCATGCAGGTTCTTTATATAACGTAAGTGAGTACTAAGAAAGGATTTTTGAAATTCTACCCTTGAGGGGATGAAAGTCTGCGTGAGCGAAGACGCGAGCAAAAGCTAGTATATAAATTTACATATATACTAGCTGATGATGAACTCCGAAAACATCTAACCGATTTTCACTTTTATCTAAATGTATATTTTTTTGGCGTCCCTAAGGTAGGAGAGTTAAAATAACGCTTAGATCAATAGATTTGTTCATCATGAGCCACAACGTAACACAAGAACTATTTATGATAGATTTACATATCCACGCACGTTTTAACAATAACATATTGTTTGTTTACAGAAAAAAAGTGATCATCCGACCGTGGTGATGATGTTCATGATAATGAAAGCAATGATACTTACCATAATCGTGGCGATTGTAGTTTTTTTTGAGACTCCGAAAAAAAAACTGTGTCCTGACGGTTTTATATTAGGCACATCAACTGCTTTGAGTTTGTGTAGTAAGTACATTGTCATTGTTGAGGTATAGCTGTTCTTCGAATCCTGACTGATGAGTCAGAACACAATCTCTGATTTGCCTGACGTTTCGACCAGGTTGCACTGGCCGTGGTCACAGGCTGACTGGCTCAGCGGCGCATGCCCTCCGTCGTCGAATCCGTGGAGTAGAAGTTGTGAACAGAAGTGACCACGGCCAGTGCAACCTGGTCGAAACGTCAGGCAAATCAGAGCTATGTAATACCTTTTAATAAGTGATCGCGTTGATTCCCGTAAAAATAATTGATAATATATAATGGAACGCGAAAGTTTAAAAGTTAGTAGAACACAATCTTCTCTCATTTAATCTTCAAATGATCCTATTTTTCAGTACAAGCCTACAGTCTGTTAATTGTAAACAGTTTTCGTCTAGAAGAAGGTATAGGGGTAGACGATTGTGATGAATAATACTATGAAGTGGTGATAAAGGTACGTCACGTAAAGATGAACAAAGTAATGTTATAAAGCAACTGAATTAAAATGTCTAAATTAGCCTAAGCTCTGAGAATATGTGGCACGAAAGAGTAAACACGAAAATAAAAGGATAAAGAGAAAGCAGAAAGAGAAGAGAATGTTAAATGAATGATTTAATGTGATTGTACAAATAAGAATAAAGTATTTTTTTACTACCCAAACCTACTTATTTGGTAATATTTATATAAATAATATAAAGTTGCTATAATTGTAAAAGCAATTGATAACTTCTTATTTCTGGCAAGGAACTTACTGTATTATTGCGTTTTAATGGTATAAGGGGCAAACGAACAGATACATTACTTGATGGAAAGCAACTCCCATCGCCCATAGATATCTGCAACTCAAGTGAAAAGGGTGTTTTCGCCCTTTGAGTTTCTCCTCTTAGACAGCCAGTTTACACAAGAGCAACGAAATAATTACCTTTTTTTTCTGTTGATGGGATGACAAACCTCTTCGGATATCCAGCTCCTCAGGGACACAGGAGTCAGGAGTATGTGGTGTTTCCACTAAAAACATCCCGAAGACCGGCCTCTGGCGCCCTACTCTGGGAGAACCCGGATTATGTTATTTCAGGTCCTTCCCGAATTAACGCCGTGCCTTGTCATCCCCAGTCCCGGAAGAAAATAGTTGCCCCCGTAACGAAAGAATTACTTAAGCCCGGTGTTCTGTTAGGCTACGCTATCACTTTTGTAAAGCCATACCATTCGTGCCGAAACGAAATATGGCTCTCCCATTTGTTAACTTACATTGGTAGATGGAGAACAAAAACATACAACTGCGCCATCTACCGAAGACACACAGAACTAGAGAGTAACTGCTAATCCTGTATCGTGATAAATAAATTTTCAAGCCGATTATCATATCCATAACTTTTCAACAACCATTGAGCCGCGGCCCGCCAGGCAAAATCACCATCCCTTCTTTTTTTTATGTATAGCCTGCCAAAATGACTACTCTGCCTGATGGAAAGCATAAACAGAATCCAAGAGTGGTTGTCACCATACTCAGTGCGAATAGTGACAATGCAACAATGCAGCATGGTGACCCACACCATGGCGGCCTAGCATAGAGGTAGGAATAATATGGAGTGAACGTAATGTACCATAAATACATTTGTTAATGAAATCGATATAGCAATACCAAAAATATTACTCTTTCTTTCTAACTTGTACTGTCTCGCGTAAGGAAAGCAGGACGTCAATATATTTGTTTTTGCTGATTTTGGCAACATCGTCATTAGAATATAGAGGCATAAAGGATTCCTTATTCATAACGGCCTAGTGATGCTTCTGCATCTTTGGGCGTCCGGTATCGCACTCCCGTTCGTTCGTTCTTTGTGCTGGAGGGGCATGAAACCCGCTTCTAAACAGTAAATTTTGAGCTATAGTTAATACAATCGTTTAATATCGAAGCCATTATTTTTATGCTCAGGCCAAAGAGTGAACCAAAGACTACACGAAATTACTTTTATACATATTCACACTGTGAAACAATGACAGATGTCTCACAGGTGAGATCGAACTTTTTTTATAAATGTATTATTTGTATTTTATTTATACAATCTAAATTATGGAACGCCTAGAAGATTTAACTTTAAAAAAGTGTTGTTTCTGTGTTGAATTGAAATTTGCTTGTTACATAATAGCCATTCTATCAATAATAATTTTGGTAAGTTAAACGCCCGACTGAGGCACCATATTTCTATATTTCAGGGATGGTAAATTAAAAATGAGCTTTGTAGCTTCTTAGCTATAAAACTCATTTTCAGGTAGCATTCTATCTATTCAAACTCAATGGGTTCTCATACGAGTTTTGTTGAAGATATTGTATTATTATAAGCAAATTTGCTCTCATACTTTAACTGGTATAACTCCTACACCAAACCAACATCGACAGTTATTTACATAGAAGCTCAAGTTTCCCTTACTTTTCTTTCGATTCGATTCTTTTACTTTTGAACTTATTCCAAGAGAGTGCGTTGTAATTGCAGACTTTCAACAAATTGCCTGCCTCTCGAGTACCATCAGTTCTAATCACTCCACGGGTATCTTAAGAGAATATAAGATGTGTCGAGATGTGTAACGAGGCTTAGTCATGCCAATACGTGCATAGTTAGGTAAACAAACATACTAAACTTATTGTTGCTATTTGTCAAAAAAAAACTTTTATTAGCTTTAACGAATTCAATTCATAATTATCTATACTAATATTATTAACGCGAAAGTTTGTAAGTATGGATGGATGGATGGATGTTTGTTACTCTTTCACGCAAAAAGCACTGGACGGATTTGGATAAATCTTTACAGTAATGTAGATTATACATCAGAATAACACATAGGCTATTATTTGCCGCGATTACCAACATACACACGGGCGGAGTCACGGGCAATAACTAATAAGCAATAAAATAGAGTAATTGGCTGGCATCTCTTAATTTTATGGTCTTCAAGAGCAAACCATGCTGGACCACATCACTGCAAAGAGAAATTGAAAGCTTTAAACAAACGCTAAATCAACTGGTCTAGCCAGCGTGGTATTATAAGTCAAAATTTCCTATCTAAAGAGAGGCCTCTTAACTCTTCGATTTCTTTAAAATTTACAGGTTCCAGGTACGTCAGGTGCTGTAGAACACTGTTATGCGGGTTCACCACCAATCAGAGCTATTCAAGGACTTGGGGCTTTCATGTTTTTACTTGCGCTATTTGTTGGAATATTTTTCATTTATGGCCTATGTACGGTTGGTAATAAAATTGTTTCTTTTATATACTGAGCAGGCATACAACTTCCAAGGATTTCTCCTGTTCCTATGCTAGTAAGAAATGCATGGTACGGGTAGGTAAACAGCTTAGTTACAGCTATCTTTATATAAATAAACTAGTAATCCGGCTTCTCAAGGGTTCTTTACGGAAGGTAAAGAAGGTGTGCGGCTTAATTTTGGCCGACCAACAAATGTCTATTAGCCAATATATTAAAAAATCTAACAAATTATATATGAAAACCTTCCTCAAGAATCACTATCTTTTGTTAAAAACCGCATCAAAATCCGTGCAGTAGCTTTTATGTTTTTCGCTAACAGACAGACGCGACGGAGGACTTTGTTTTATAACATGTATTGATAAAATAAAAAAAAATAACTTCACACATCTCGTACAGTTATCTTATCCCAAAATACAAGAGTCCATACTATGGTTACCAGATTGTTAATAAATTATACTTGAATGAATGCATGAATGAATGAATGAATGAATGAATGAATGAATGAAACATTTATTGGACACACACATTTTACAAGCTTGAACAAAAAAAAATAATAATAAAAGTAACATAAAAACAGATCAAAACTTAAACTATTATACTTGTGATATAACTTACATACTTTGACCCACAGAAGAGGAGAAATTCTTTTGTTCTGTGCTTTGACCGCACGATTGGCCCAGTGTTTTAAGCGGTCGCTACGCCACTATACACTGTGCTGAGTGTAGTGGGTTCAAACTCCACAGGGGAAAACACTTCGTGTGATCCACAAATTGTTGTTCTTAATCTGGGTGTTCTTCGTGTCCATTTCATGTTTGTTTGTAAATTCCCCCGCGACACAAAAATATATTTATAATCCGGGAGTTGTCTTTTAAGAAAAAAGAAAAAAATTAATACACCCTCGGAACTAATGTTCGCGCTCATCACAAAATCTCAATGAGCGGGTCCTAATCCTCTGGTTCACCATTCAGTATCAATCAAAATGACAATGAACAAGGATTTTGATCTAATCTTGAAACTAGGTATACAGACCAGATAAGGAAACAGAAATACCATTACAGAAACGGTCATCAGGCTTAATTTAATCAGGGTTGCATGCAGGCAAAATCTAATCTCATCTTTGTTCACAGGAAGTAAGACTACCGACCATGACTTATATGGTCGCGGTACTCATATCTGTGGTCGTCACTTTCATCACAGCTGCTCTAGTTCTTACTCAAGTACCCAACAAAAAATCTTGCCCTGCGAGTATAGCCCTTGCAGGCTCATCTCTCATAGAAATTGCAGGTAAGGTTTTTAAACTATAATTTAGGTTTATTGTTTGACACAATTTACATGGAAGCTAGGTCATTTTATCTGTCAAATAAGCTACCTGATTCTTACCCGTGACAGGCGAAACAGGGACTGAGGCGCTATTCAGTGCAACGCGGACCGTCCGCGTGGATGTCCGTGACGGACGGATGGTACAAAGTATGAAGCCTATACAGCGCATTCAGTGCCACGTGGAGCTATCCGCGACGCGGACAGCTCCGCGCGCGGACGCTATTGCACTATCCGCTTAGCACTGTACGACGATTTCATCCGCGACGGACGGTCCGCGTGCGGACCTCTGCGCCGCATTAAATAGCGCCTAAAAGTGGTAAAAATAATTATTTTGATGTTCGTTATATTACTAGCTTTTTCTGCAGCTCCGCCCGCGTGTCGTATGACGCGGCAAAGAGTAGCCTGTATCTTTCCTCAAGATTCGAAGTGTAAATATTTCTGCAACGTAGCGATATTTTAAATAACGATAAGCTCTGCTTCTGACGCTGTATTCATCTAAAGTGATTTTAATCTGAACCGATTTTAATGAATGAAGTGTCAATAGATTTTCAATTATAGCCCGGTTAACATTCGCAGTCGGTTTGTAGTTTTTTTCTTGTGGATAATTATATTCTAATATTATATTATTTTATTTTACAGTGCAAGTTTATTGCTTCGTAATTGTAAACAGTTATAGAGTACTTGCAGAATGAAGAGTAAAGTTAATAATTATTAATAGATTCCACGGGTTCCAAGTGCATAAAATACGGAACCCTTATGCTTACAACATGTTCGCACGGACTTATTCATAGAACATGTTTTATCTCGCAGTGTTGTGTGACATTTGTGAAACGTTTAAAACATAACTACATAATTGGTTAATGATTTCGTACATATAAATGAAATGTTACCTCTTTCCTTTTGTGCTAATAGTCAATCTTCATTGATATGCTTCATTAAAGATTATGTGATCTATCTAGTTGTTTTAGTTTTTTTTTAAATAAGTATTACTTACTATGGTTTTTGTGTTATATTTTTATATTCAAACAAATTATTCAAGTCTTTAGATTTGCTCGAGACAGCTTTGTTTAGTTGAAAATTGGTATCAATATACATAAAAGAGGAAGATGACTGACATAGAGAGAGAACAACGCACAGCCCAAACAGCTGAACCTAGAATTCTCAAATTTTGCATGTAGGTTCTTTATATAACATAAGTGAGCACTAAGAAAGGAATTTTTGAAATTCCGCCCTTAAGAGGGTAAATCAGGGGATAATAGTCCGCGTGCAAAAGCTAGTTCAGAAATAAAACAACATACCTTAGATCCATATTTCTATTTAATTTTATGCATTTAAAGTTACATATCATATATTGGTAACTAATAAACGAATTCCATCGTGTTATTGCCTAATTTGTAGTAGATGTCTTATGTTACATTAATTTTTTTATATATGAAAGAAACAGCCAAAAAACCATATTAAACTCACTTGTGCAGTGTAGTATGATAACAAAAACAATAAAAAATGAAATTGTGTAAATGAAATCAGTTTTGAAAATACCAAATTTTTTGTAATAATCGGTTTGATTTTATGATGCACCACTATTAAGTTAATATAAGTAGCCAAGAACTAGGTGTATTAAACACTGTTATTGTGTATTTTAATGTACTCCTTGATGAATCTACCGACGACAATCATCGGTCTTTTTTGCCAGTCGGTCATAGTCGCTTTGCTTGGTGTAACCTGGAAAAAAAACAAATTTTAAATTAGTACGCCCAATTCATGTATGTCGCCTAAATGTATGCACGCGTATAACTTCCGATCCGCTGCACCAAATTAAATCATTATTTTTTATGTGTTTAGTGTTAGGACAAGGTTTGTATAAAAGAAAAAAAAGGTGTTATATTCTCTTAGCCCGCTTAGTCCTATACACTGCAGCGCTGCGGGAAGTTGACACGGGTTTACGAAAAGTTTTTTTAAACATTTAGGAAATATTCACATACATAAATAGAGCGGAACAAAGTACGCTGGGTCACCTAGTTTTCTATAAAAGAACGTTCTGTTTCCAGAGATATATACTAACTGACCAAATAAATTTAGCGCAAGCTAAGCCACGAAATTAAACTAGAATTTTATTTTTCAGCCCGACGTGACGAATAAAAAACAGTTACTGGTTATTTTTAGGATCTATTTACTGATATCGGTAGAGTTTCCCAGTCGGTTTAGTTCACTAAATCAATCAAACTGATCAGACTGCATTTAGTTTTAATGCAGCAACTAATGCCTCCAAAACCAGACCTGAAATTTGATTTGTTTTTTTTTCTGTGATAAACGTCCAAAGTATGGCTTTCAAATTCACTAAGAATAATGTCAAAATAAGAAACTTCTAAACTTCAAGAGGCTACTAACCTGATCACCCAATAGTCTGTCCAAAAAGGTAACACACACAATAGCTGCCCTAATTCCTGCTTCCCTGGTAAACGCAGAGAACGCTGTCGCTTCCATCTCAATGTTTTTCACACCTAATTCGCAGATGGTGTTTAAGAATTTCATTTTATCTGCTTCTGTGTAATCGCAGAATGGACCGTCTAGTCGCGATTGACCTGAAAGTTTTGAGATAAAACGTTTCATAATTAAATCTTTTTTGAGATGAATACTAGTATTATGACTAATTATGTAAATGAACAGAATTCATAAGTCTACTTTAACATGTGAGCAATATTAAAAGTTATAGTTGTTGTTGTCTACATTTAAAGTTTTTTTACGAGATGGCAACCAGCTGGATCAGCAATTTCTATATAGCAATGTCAAGCATTTGAAGTATTCAATTCCTAGGCGCTATTGACTGCGACGCGGATTGTCCGCGCGTGGAGCGTCAGTCGGGGATGAATTCGTCGTTCAGTGCTGCACGGACAGTGCAATGGCGTCCGCGCGCGGAGCTATCCGCGTCGCGGATAGGTCCACGTAGTAGCACTGAACGCGCTTTACAGGCTTCAAACATTGAACCATCCATCGCGGACATCCGCGTTGGTCATCCGCGTCCCACTGAATAGCTCCTTAAAGTCTTCAAGCTAATGATAAAAAATATAAAAATTTGGATGAGATTATGAAATGGGGACCGTATTCTGAAAAAAACAGAAAACGATCTCCATTTAAAAGTTAAAACAGTACCTTTTATTGTAAAGTTACTATTAAAATGTTAAAGCTCTTAATGATCGCATGATAATCCAATGCTTCATTGTTCAAACTAATAAACCTTTTTAATAACGTATAACTAGCTGGCTAACATTACAGCAACGAAAACTATCTAACTAGTAAGTGATTAGTGACGTACATGTACCTACAAAACAAATAGCCGATGCAAGTATCAGAAAATACTAACGTGTTTGCATTGTATGCTTGACTTTTCCTTATTTTTATTTTACCATTTCTTAAACGTACCTCTATAGAAGTCATCGGCACACATAGTGCCTCCAATATACGTCTGAAAGTCGTCTTTATCCGAAGATAGCGAGTGTACTTCTTGGCATAGCCGTGAATCGAGAATAGCGGGGATGGTGCGCATCTTGCCGAGTACTGGCTGAGAACAAATATTATCTCTACAAATAAATAAAATTGGAGTGTCTGTTTGTAATATTAAAATAGCCGCTTTTTACTAAATGCATATGTATGTATACACGACACATATACCAAAAATGTTGCTAAAAAAATTTTTGTCTGTCTGTCTATCTGTCTGTTTGTTCCGGGTAATCTCTGGAACGGCTGGACGGATTTTGACGGGACTTTCACTGGAAGGTAGCTGATGATCCAGGGAGTAACTTAGGCTAATTTTTTTTAGACTAACTTTGTCCCGCGGCGTTACTCGCGGTACAACAATAACCGCGGGTAACACCGCGGGGTTCAGCTGGTCAAAAATGTATTTTAAAAAAATCTGTCTGTTTGTTCCGGGTAATCTCTGGAACGGCTGGACGGATTTTGACGGGACTTTCACTGGCAGGTAGCTAATGATCCAGGGAGTAACTTTTGTTAGACTGACTTTGTCACGCGGCGTTACTCGCGGTACAACAATAAACGCGACTAACACGGTTCAGCTATTTCATTCTATATGACGACTAAGGAAGCAAACTACGCAGAACACATCGCTGCAAAGAGAAAGTAATCTTGAAGCAAACTCTATACCAATCCATCTGGCAGAGTGGTAAAGTAGGCTATAATTTCCTTTTTAAGGAGAGGTTTATGTCCAGCAGAGGTCTATTATAGGCTGTCTTAGCTAAAATCAAAACTCAATACCATAAATTCGAAAGTTACGCTTTGACGAATAAACCGTTTCACTGATTTCAATGTTTGGCACAGAGATACTTTGTTCCTTGAAATAACAGACAGAAATGCGGGCGGAGCCGCGGGTAAAAGCTAATCATGAATACATATAATAAAATCGTAATGGTTCGCTGTCTGTACATGGAAGATTTGTAAAAAAAACAGTTATAGGGGGCTTTGTGAACGCAATAGAACCCAAAATAATGATTTTTTGAATTTTTGTCTGTTTATCTGTTTGTAACCTAATTATGTAAACAGGAAAATATAATTCTGGAGGTTCCTAATGAAGATAAAACGTAAAATTAAATTACGAAATGATCCAAGGTCAGTGAGCTGATACAAAACAAATGGTAAACTCAGAAATATCAGGCCATCTTCGTCGCGTTTTCCGCTTCTGTCCTACCTACCTACCCTACACAAAGAAAACATTTTTTTGTTTTCGTTTCACTTTCCGAGAAAACCCCTATTTTATGTCTAATTTGACTGGACTACGGTGCAAGCTAATTCTTTATCTAAGATTACTTTGTCCAAGATTATCCAATGGCACACAAGAATTTAGGCGACAACGATTGCAGAAAGAAAAGCGCTTGCCACTTGGCTAGGGGTGAAGAATCGAGAGAATTGATTCCTGTGGTGTACGAAAGCAAAGGAACAGATGGCTCACCTACACGATTAGCCAAGACGCAAATGTTTCTCATTGATTCTCTATCTACATTCGCTTACACCTCTATTCTTTTGTATTTTGGCTAACGCTTTGTTTTGATCACGTGACTTATCGTTCAGAGACGTCGTCCCTATACATTTGTCAGTTTTCTATAAACGTTTAAGTTTATAGAACGTCAATTTGGCTGAAGACTGAAGTAACTAACGCCGTCCAATGACACCTGTTATTCAAGTGTTACAAGCGCCTGCTTTGAGTCGTGTTTGTAAATATTATCCTAGTATCAATTGATCTAGTATAAATAGTATTAAAACTAAGTACTTACAATAGAGTAACTTTTTTCCAACATCCCATTGAGACCAAAAGACGATACCACAACGGAACCCGCGGGTATACTGACGCCCCCACTTGTACCGATCCTGAAGATGATTGGGTCTTTCATTTTTGCATAGGACATTAGTTTTATCACCTCTTGGAGGAGAGTTGTCATTGAAGGTACTCCGATACCGTGCTGTAAGAAATATTCACTAGGTTTTAGTTCAGGGTACTTCGGCTTATGTGTAAACTGTTTGATTAAGTGCTCGCCTGAGTAACACAGAGCGGAGGTAGGACGGGAATGGGAGAAAAGTTTTTTTATTAAGGGTCTCTAGATATATATCCTTAAGTAGTATAAATAAAATCGCTTCCGCTGTCTTTTCGCTTAGATCATTTAAACTACTCAAGATGTCATTGTAGTTTTCAGCATTTAACGTTAAAGAGCTTTAGAGGGCCATTAGGTTTTATGGTGAAGCCTTAATGTTGAGATAACGATATACAAATTAGAATCAATCAAGATAAATCACAGTTTTAATTGTGACACAACAAGCTAAGTTTACATCAAATGAAGTAACAGATATATATAGGAGACATGAGATAAGTTCATGGCGAGGTTCTGTGAAGTATTCCACGTGGCGTTGTCCTTCAGATAAAGAACTTAACTTGCTGGCTGCGGCGGGTGTAGAAAGGGCCGTCTCTTTTTCTTTTTTTTTACTTTAATTATTAGCCTAAGTTAGCCTCTACAATTTTACGCGGGTTTTTTGGTGAGCGCTGCGGGCTCTCAACTAAGGGTCGTCTCCAGCGCGTCCCCGCTTATATATTGTTCCGTCGCACGGTGAGATGTTGGTCCAGCGGTGGGGTAGCCGAGTGACGCGTTTGTGGCGGCGAGAACGATGTTCCTGCGTGACATACTCCCCCCGTTTGACCAGAATTTTGTCTCTGACCAGAATTGGGTCTCCACTGTCCTCCAGCAGCTCCTTGCTTGTACGCGTATATAACCGTGTGCATTCGCATGTTTCTAATTGCTTTTTCTATTGTTTTTTCTCGTTATAAACACGTGCCAATCGAAACCACGTGTACATTCACGCACTTTTAATTGCTTTTTTCTTTTTTTTTCGCTATAAACACGTGTTAATCGAAACCACATGTGCCCTTATATACTATCATTTACATACTTTTAATTTCTTTTACTTAAAAATTGTGTTCGCTTGTGGCTTTTGTAAACATCAATAAAGGCGAGTGTGAATGCGCTTGAGTCTCGTTGCCAACAAAAACTTGGTTTCGCCCGCGTGCGCGACCGAGCCTTGCCCTATTGCTGAACTCGCTTGACCATATTATAATAAATAAATAAATATTTCGGACACCTAACACACAACGTCATCTAGTCCCATACTAAGCAGAGCTTGTATTATGGGTACTAGACAACTGATATAAATATTTATATACTTTTTTTTGTAAATACATACATATTATACATAGAAAACACCCAAACTCCGAAACAAATATTTGCAGATCATACAAACATTTGGTCCGACCCGGGAATCGAACCCGAGACCTCAAGAACAGCAGTCGCGTACGCTACCACTGCGCCACCGAGGCAGTTCAATTACCTGGATGAAGTTCCATACAAATTACATTTCTTTCAAACACCCTGAATAATTAAGATCGCTATATCTAACCTAAATGAATTCTATTCAACTATAAAACGCGCAATTTTTTTCTATCAACTTCTACATACATCTGCGATTATAGTCATTCATTTATTATCTAAATCTAATTCATTGAGAGCGAGATTGAGTTGAATTGGAGGCACATTACTGCAGAAGCATCGCAATAGGACGCCGTATTGTAGATCACCATTCTGCATTTTGCATTGTCTGCATAAGCAATGACTATTACTCTCGTTTTCTACTTATGCTTCTACTTATGCTTCTATCAGGCAGAGTTATATAAAAAGGGGTTTGTTTAGTACCATTTATCAACATAAAAAATGATTTAGAACTAAGAATTATAAAAGTACTTACGCTAACAGACAGCACAGGTCCAACCTTGTACATGGCGTACCTCTGCGAATGTTTTGTCAAGTTGACCAGCTTATCGCCCTTACACGGCAAATTCAGTTCGTGAGCCATATACTCTGCGAATTCTCGCATCCGATATTTAGTTCCACCAATGCATACAAACTGTAAAAAATATTGAAATTAATGTTTAATATTAAGCTGTTAAGGCTTCTCCCAAGGCACAACACAGAGCACGCATTGCTGCTTTTAGCGTCCTGTCTCCGTCGGCCCTCTTACGGTTACGCAAGGGCGCCCCACACTACAGTTGCTTATTACGCAAATTAGATGGCTTAGGGGCCAATGAACAGACGAGACATCTGATGTCTTATAGCGCCATGACGACTCTAACAACATTCTGAAGGCCTCATCATCATCGACCCATTATGTCCCACTGCTGGGCTCGGAAATCCTCTCAGGAGAGGGATAAGGCCATACGTCCCCACGCTGGCTGTGTGCGGGTTGGGGACTGGCAAGACATCGTTATGGCTACGTAATCTTGCCGTTGGATGTTTTTAAGCCGCCCAAAGGTCTCCAACTAAGCCTAGAAGGCCTAGTGTGAGTAGTAGTAGTGAGTAAATCCATTTACTCGATCGTCACGATGACTGCGTTCGGTCACTTACTCTCCCTCGTCTTTTCTTTTCCTCCAGAAACTAAAGAAATAGCTCTGGAACTATAATTGACGATGAGACCGGAGGCCCCTTGATGCAGTAGCATTTCAATAAACCGCCAAAGTATGGTTAGCCAAGCTGCATTATTACATTGTCGGCATTCAAAATGAGTATGGTGACCACTACTCTTGGATTCTGCTCATGTTTCCATTAGACACTTGTAAAAAACACAGATATGAAAGGGTAATGACTATGTTACAACTTACTTTAACATCACCAAACATGGCTGGTAGGTCATAGCTTTGTGTATCCAAGCCCAGATGATACAGAATATCTACTTCTAGACCTTGAAGGTGTTCGTTCAACAGTTTTATACTGCCATCTGGGTTTCTGGAAAAAAAAAGAAATTTCGATTAATTAATCTTCACTAACTTAGTTCACTTATTTCAATGTCTATTTAGTTTAAATGATCAGTAGGTTAAGTTTTTTTCTTCAAAATTATAACGGCTAAGTACGGCAACTCCTAGCTTAAGATGGCTATACTAGTTATATGCAAATTATATATAGTGTAGCTGGCCACATGAATAAGAATTCAAAACAAAACCAAAATGATTAACTGAACTGAAAGCCTAGTTCTATTCTATGAATAATTAGGATACACTTAAGTTAACCACCAGTGTTCGGCTGCCCATAGCTCTAGCGGCTAGTATAAAAGTTTAAACATATTTCTAAGCGAAGATAACTAAGATACATAACAGTATATGGCAGGCTTCATCTAGTTGTAGTCGGCTAAAACTAGGTGTAGCCACATATCGGCTATTAGCCGTAACATAATCATAATCTTTTTTTTTGTTATGTTTGGCTGGCCCTGCCAAAACGACTCTACTCTGCCTGATGGAAAGCATAAGCAGAATCCAAGAGTGGCGGTCACCATACTGCGAATGCAGACAATGCAGCATGGTAACCTGCACCTTGGCGGGCTAGTGATGCTTCCTCATCATTGGGCCTCCGGTTTCGCACTCACCAACGAAACACGACAGCATGATCGCTGTAATTTTACGTTGAAATTCTGTGCGAGGGTAGTACCGCCCCGGTCGAGCAACCGGGGCGGTACTACGGTAGACGTGGATTTATTTCTCACAATATAGGTATATATTATAACGTTATATTACAACATGTCCCATTTACATGTTATCAGAGTTAATGCTTTGTAAATATTTGTCTTAGTACATTTTAAATATGATATCATTATTAAAAGGAATTGAAAGTATATGAATGAACTGTCGAATTTAATTTACTTTAACCTCTTGACTTATTTAAATTTAAAGAAATATATTTAGCGGCGGAGTATAGTGCTTCATGAAACCGACTGCTGCGCCAGAGGTCACGGATTCGATTACAGATCAACTTATTCAAACGTAAAAAAAAAATTATACAATGAACTGTAAGACGTTTAGTGATAGGTAATAATATTATCAATGTCATTGTTTTGTGACTTACTTTACTGTTTAAAATTCAACAAATTTCCAATTTCACCTCTTTAAGGGCTCATTAATAAATATTCAATCATTACTGGTTCAGTTAATTGTATTCTTTTCAAAAACAGGAGGATTTCATTCAAGTTTTAAATAACAGTAGACTACGTTACTTCTAATGTCATCAGCTATATGCCAGTGAAAGTCCCGTCAAAAGCGGTCCAGCTGATCCAGCTATTAACCGGAAGAAACAGAGAGGCTAAGATTTTAAAACTGTTTTTTTATGTAAGTACCGTATACTCGTATACTTTCATATGCGTTTAGTAAAAAGTTGTCAATTAAAAATTTACAAGTTATTCAAATAACACTTAAATTTTATAAAACAAAAAAAAATTACAAAAATCTAAACAAAATGGAAGCTTGCAATTCTCTTCGGGAATTTAACCTTGAAGAATAGATGTAAAAATATTTACATCTCTCATGTTCGGTAAGTAGTTTCTAATTACCTCCAAATGGGGTTTGTAGGTAACTAATTAGCTACCTAACTAGGTTAATGATGTAACTAGAAAAGCCCTAGAGCGCTAAGTAATTATAAAAACACTTCTTTCTTTCAAAAAGTTCGCGTACCATCATACTGGCAATAGACATCATGCATTGACAATGATAAAGAGGTAGCTTTGCTATTCAGCCTTGTCTTCGTGTGGGTATATCATCATTTTTTTATATCGAACGGCAAAGCTCAATTTCGTTCTTGAAAAAAAAACAGCCCTTAAAATTTGAAAATTGTTTTCATTTCACTTTAAATTTTAACAAATAAAATGTTTTATTCTTATAATGCCGATTTTTTTCTACTTACCTCACAATCAAGATGTAAAGCAGAATAGTTAGCTCGGGTGTAATCATCAATTGCACCCTCGAACTTATAAATCCAGGCCATCTCGGGCTGCAATTGATGCCTTACAGCCCTTGGCTACTAATCTACTATTACTCTTCAATGATAATCTTTATTACTATTAAATGAAGCATCTACAGCTCATTTGTTTATAACATAGTACTCGAATATAGTAATACACATTTAGATAATAGCATTAAATGGCCAATCAGCGAGACCAGATGCCCAATGATGCAGAAACATCTCAATCGGCCTCCATAGTGTGTGCATTGTTGCATTGTTTGCATTCACAGTATTGGATTCTGCTCATGCTTTCCATCGGACAGAGTAGTCACTTTGGCAAGCCCATATATAAAAAATATACAATCTGAAGGAGACTGAAGATATGGAAGCGCTCTCTAGAGCTGAGACACATAGATAGAGTCAGATTTCTATTACTCTACTACTAATCTACCGTGGGAGAGCCACGCTTCGGCATGAATGGGCCGACTTGACCGGAGTGATACCACGGCCTTACAGAAAACCGGTGTGAAAAAGTGCTTGCGCTGTGTTTGACCGAATGAGTGAGGATACCCCTTTCCCCCCACCTCTCCTATCCTCCAAAGGCCGGTACGGACGCACTTGTGACGCCTCTGGTGTTGTGGATGTTCATGAGCGGCGGTAATCGCTTAACATCACGCAGAAGATAATATAGATAGGTTCTTGTAGGTGAATAGATGGGAAAAGAAAGAGAGGAGAAAATAAACAAGTAGATCAAATCTAAAGTTACTCGAACCGGGGAACTTGACAAAACAAATAATATTAAATACTTCATACATTTCACACAAAACGCCATCTAGCCTCAAACTAAGCACAGCTTGTATTATGAAAGTTAAATTGACTGGTAGACTGCTTATAATGTACTTTTTTATAAATACATACATATTATACATACAAAACACCCAAGGTCCTAAACAAATTCATAAGGTCCGACCGGGACGGAGGCCCAATAATGCAAAAAAGCATCCCAAGCCGCCATGGTGTGAGTCACCATGCTGCATTATTACATTGTCTGCATTGGCAATGAGTATGGTGACCATCACTCTTGGATCCTGCTTATGCTTAAGCTAAAACAGAGTGGAGTCTTTTTGGCAGAACCATACATAAACAAAATCTTTGCAGAGCATACAAACATTTAGTTCGACCCGAGACAGTCAAAGAGAAACAGAACTGCACATGAGAAATTACAGCTGGGATGTATTACATGGTATAATTTAGAGCCGAGCACACAATGAGAGACGTCTTGTAAAGCAGTGGACAGTAACAGGTATAAGATGATGATGATCAGCTACTTACCTAGGGCATTCCTTTCCTGGATGCTGTTCACTCCACCTCGAAATGCAGTTGTCGTAATGAGGATCTAACCCCTTTACGCCTTTGGTGACGTAATCACAGTTACAGGCCATCTTGATCTGAAAAAAGTAAACAAGATATACTCGTATATATTATTATATGCCATTACTAGCTTTTACCCGCAGCTCCGCCCACGTATTGCCGGTTGATGCAGTAAAGAGTGGCCTGAATTCTTCTTGTTGGTTTAGCCGTGAAGCGTGAAAGCTTACCAGACAGAATTACTCACAAAGTATTAATATTAATATAGATATATTTATTTGCTTAACTTATTATCTACTAGCTGAACCTCTCGGTGTTACCCGCGGTTATTGTTGTACCGCGAGTAACGCCGCGGGACAAAGTTAGTCTAAAAAAAGTAGCCTAAGTTACTCCCCGGATCATCAGCTACCTGCCAGTGAAAGTCCCGTCAAAATCCGTTCAGCCGTTCCAGAGATTACCCGGAACAAACAGACAGACAGACAGACACAGACAAACATTTTTTTAACTACATTTTTGGTATATGTACCGTGTAAACATACATATGCATTTAGTAAAAAGCGGTTATTTTAATATTACAAACAGACACTCCAATTTTATTTATTTGTATAGATACAAATAAAAAAGACATGTGGCACTCGGGGACTGCCGAGGTAAAGCTATTACATTGCATTTTGATCAACTTATGCAATTATAATTATTTATTTATTTTTTATTTATGCAGTATTTTATATTATTAATTCAAGTTTTTTCTTTTTTAGCACCAAAAAAAAACAAAACCATTTTTCAAATGCTCCATCGCTTTCGAAGTACATCGCCATCTATATTATTGTTGCCATACTGACAAAAATCAAATGTATGTTTGGAATTACCGGACCGTTAGAATAAATAAATAAATAAATAAATATTTGGGACGTCTAACACACAACGCCATCTAGTCCCAAACTAAGCAGAGCTTGTATTATGGGTACTAGACAACTAGAATTTATCAAGCAGCATAAGAACAACAATTTTAACATTTAGTAAGAATAAGTTATTGGCTGGAAGGTGTAGGTGAATGATTTATGAAGAAGGTGCCTCGAGTTCAAATCTCATCTGGGCGTCGGCGTCTTTTAGTGATGTTTCCTAGATATAGTAATAAAAAAAAAGGTATTCACTAAATAACTAATACAAAATTACCCAAAACCACTGACGAAATATATACTAGTACTTAGTATATTGTGTCATTGCCCAAAACAAACAACCAATGCCACCTAAAGGCGAGTTGCTGAATTAAAAGAGACAAGCGTGATATTTCATAAAAGTCATTAAAAGTTCTGCTATTCATCGATAGATGGCAAAACTAATTTATTTTTTATGTAATAGACGGGTAAACGAGTAAATGTATCGCCTGATGGTAAGCGATTACCGCCGCCCATGGACACCTGCAAACACCTGGAGGCGTCACAAGTGCGTTGCCGGCCTTTGGGGGATAGGGAGGGGAGATAGGGGGATAGGGAGTTTGGGTTATGGGCCTCCGGTATCCTCACTCACTCGGTGAAACACAGCGCAAGCACTATTTCACACTGGTTTTCTGTGCGGCCGTGGTATCACTCCGGTCGAGCCGGCCCATTCATGCCGAAGCGTGGCTCCCCCACGGTAGAATTTGAATTCCATGTCGCATAGCAAGCATATATTGTTTATTTTAATTTAAGTATAGTCTAGCAACTAAAAGGTAAGTCCTATCTAAATCGATTTATCGCTCCTGAAATCCGTGTTGATAAAGACTGACGTACAATCAACTATTGGATTATAATATAGCTCTTGTAGCTCTGTTAATACCGTAGGTAATACTTTAATGTATGCATAACACGATACACGTTTCCGAGATTTAGATTATATAAATACAAGAATTGCTCATGACTTACTGTTTTTCCGTAGGAGAGCCACGCTTTGGCATGAATGTGCTGGCTAGGCCGGAGTGATACCACGGTCACACAGAAAACCGGTGTGAAATAGCGCTTTGTTTCACCGAGTGAGTGAGAATACCGGAGGCCCATACCCTCCCAACATCTTTTTCCCCACCCCCCAAAGGTCGACAACGCACTTGTGACGCTTCTGGTGTTAAGGGTGTCCTGTGCGGCAGTAATCGCTTACGATCAGGTGATACGGCTGCTCGTTTGCCACCTCTACCATAAAAAAAACTATAGTTAATATATAAATAGTAACCACAATACTAATTTAAAATATCTATCTTAAGACTTCTTGTACGCTTAAACCAAATCATATTTTATCTAACAAATTTAAACATTTATACCTTACTTAAGTTTTAACTACTGCTAGAATCTTCATAAACCTACGCTACAGGACACAGACAAACAGACTCTCAATATTCTAATTTAAATACACACAGTAAACACTCACAGATTAAAATGCACAACGTTATTATGTACAGTATCGACACAAATCATTAAATAAATTTACGTCGACCAATTGAACCAATTTATAAAACAACTAACAAACACGACAGAACTCCACCATGTATTGATAAAGACTGACGTACAATCAACTATTGGATTATAATATAGCTTTTGTTACACTGTTAATACCGTAGGTAATACTTTAATGCATGCATAACACGATAAGTCATTAAATAAAAGGCCTTACACACTTTTTCTAAAGGTATGCATATACTTACGCCTTTTGTTTTGTGCGGACATCCCCTCGGTTACCACCTACTGGTGATTATGTCGGACTCAAACCGACTAAAAACCGCACACGGTCTCGGGCACTAGAAGCCGAGGAGCCAGGTGCACCCTCGAAAAGAAATCCCTGGATCTCCGACGTACCTCGGGCGACTTTTAGGTGGCCTATAGAGTGTAGAGTACAGATCTCACACCGCCGTCCCGGCCTGCTTCTGCTAGGGTGACTGGTGGTCTCACCTGTCACCCCCAGGTTAACGCTTATGGAGGATGGAGATCGTTTTTCGATCTCCGGCGTCCGAGTTGTCTGCGGTACCTGACCCGCTCCAGGGCCTGGCGGACAGTGAGTTCTATACCTCTTTCGGTCCCGTTCCGCCATCTTCTTCGCAAGCATAACTTGCTCGCAGAAAGAGACGGCAGAGTTCCACGCGCTGCATTTACAATGGGGCAGCATACGACAACAGAGGCCTCCGAACGGAGACGAGTACCCATAGCGCCTTTAAGCGACATAAAACATTTTGGGTGAATATACATTTCAGAGTCACATACACAAGTACAATTTTAACAAAAATAAAACCGACTTCAACGTTCGACTCGATTTCTCTTAGATGCCATCATCAGATATTAATGTCTTTATCATGGTACCACCGTTGAACAGGAGATGTCCTTTCCATTAAAGAATCACCAAAATCGGTTCATAAACGACGAAGTTATCCGCGATCAAAAAAAAAAAGGTATAAATATGTATACGGTCGAATTGAGAACCTCCTCCTTTTTTTGAAGGGTTGCAAAACTGTAACGCGTATTGGATGTTGCCAGGATTTTAAAACCACGAAGAAAGAGGTTTAAACACCCCCTCTATCTAAATCACATCAACTCTATTTTATTAGCAGCGTGGATAACGGGAAGTTAACATTGGATTTCGAGACCGCGTCCTTAAACTAAACCCTTACAGTACTAAAGTCTTAAAACAGCCAGTGCTAATTTCTGACGTGTATTAGACTCATAGTTTACCTCACTTTTAGGTACGTTGGTGCATAGCGATACATTATCGCATTGCACCACAGTCATTTTCAATGATTATAACATTTGATAAACTCGAGTTATCTTTTTTAAATCTCTACAGTGACTAAAAGCAACCTTCATGTACAATATTTTCGCTCAAGATTGAATGTCGTAAGAACTAAGGGAGAAAACTATGCTGGACAAAATCCCTGCAAAGAGGCGTAAAACTTGAAAAAAAAACCAAACCGTCTGGCTAGCATGGTTTAGCAGACCAAAACATACTTGCTAAATAGAGGTCTATGTAGGTGTGGACTGATAAATACTATTTATGATGATGATGATGCATTAAGACTCCTTAAATTAATTAACAACAACCCATAATGACCTACTGCTGCAATGGTTAATTGCGGTTTGGGGATTGGCAAGACAACGTTGTGGTCACGTAAATCTTGCCGTTGGATGTTTTTAAGCCGCCCAAAGGCCTCCATGTAAGCTTCACTACTGTTATCCTATGTAAACAACTGGAACCGATTGCTTAGTTGTGACCTCCGAATCACGGAGACGCTCATGGTAACATGCGACCAGCGGTCACCAATCCAGGTATTGACCGCGCCTTCGTTGCTTACCCTCGGTAATTGTTTCTAATCACTGAGTGCAACTGGGCTATGAGCGCCTTAAATTAATACATTCAGTGTATTCCAGAAATTCACTCATGTCATTTTGACCCGACCTTACATTACCAGCTCGTTGTCCGAATTTTAAGCGAGACAGCTTTTTTAATTCATTGATCCCGTTCCCGGATCTCTCCCTCTCTCAGGCGCAGAGTGGCACATCGTGTGGTTTTAGTCGGTTCGATTCCGACACACCGCCCCGCCGCAAACCCCGGTGGGGTGACGGCCCGAGGGGGTTTCCACACGTTAAAAAAAAAAAAAGGTATATCCATAGACTGTAACCATAGTCTGGGAGGAGTCCGGATGTGTTAATAACAGTAGTTCCCGGATCCCTCCGGTCTCAGGCGCAGCGTGGCACACCGTGTGGTTTTAGTCGGTTCGATTCCGACACACAGCCCCGCCCCAAATCCCGGCAGGTGACAGGTGGGTAAAAAAAAAAAGGTATACCCACAGAGTTATTATTTAATATAATAACTCTTTATATATATATACCTTAGAGATTAGGTATCAAATTATACCGGCCACTATAACGATATTCAGGTAAAACCAGTTGAACTACTTGAACGGTCGCGGTCCTGGTTTCCGGAACTCGATCTTCATACCGGTTGAACTAATAGCCGACACCGAGTAATATTGGTAATAATAAAAGCTAAAAAGATAATTATAATACCTTATTGACAAGAAAGAAATATAGTTATACATTTATTTATTACAATGGATAACAATTTTCAAAATATTAACCAAATCTTAAGGTGCGAACTGCACTCCTAGATAGACTACTAAGCCACCTGTGATAAGGATGAATGAAATACATTGTAATAAATTGATAGCGTTAATGTAATATATGTTTATTATTGCAAGGTAGTAGCTGATTTTAACACGAACAGGCCGGCACGAACGGGCCGGCTCGACCGGGGTAGTACTACCCTCGCACAGAAGGTCAACTTTAAATGACAGCGTTCGTGCTGTCGTGTTTCGTTGATGAGTGCGAGACCGGAGGCCCAACTATGGGAAAGCATCACAAGGCCGCCATGGTGTGGGTCACTATGCTGCATTGTTTGCATTCGTGAGTGAATGAATGAGTATGGTTACCACCACTCTTGAATTCCACTTTAGCTTTCTACCAGGTGGAGTAGAGTCATTTGGGCAGGACCATATATAAAAAAATCTTAACATTTTACGATCCGCTTCTGATGATATTATTCGTTAAGATGACAATTTATCATTTGACCTTTTTTCAATGATCTCCATGGATCTCGTAGCTTAGGCGTCCTCACGCAGCTTTCTATTGTGTTTGGGTTCTAGCCCCATATGCAACCAGTGTGATCCACAATTTTTAGAACGAAGTTCCTTAAGGCGCGTTGCGAAAGGGGGCTAGACGGAAAAAGTGTACCGACATAAAAGTTGTAACGACACATTTTGCTTTATTAACATTGAGTTGACGTTATAGTGCAGGATACTTAACGTTAAATATAACAAACTAATTGCCAACGTCCATATCATGTTGAAGACACCGGTTCTCCTCCGATCACCAAAGTTAAGCAACGTCCGGCGTGGTAAGTACTTGGATGGGTGACCGCCTGGGAATACCACGTGATGTTGGCTTTTTGCATTTATTTACAGAAAATATATTGTTTTACAGTATATTTTGTACAGTCTGATTATTTCTAAAATAATATCTTATGCGCATTTTTATTAGTAGAAGCATATCAAACTTCGTTCCATCCGGGTGTCCCTTTACACAAGTTTTTTATTCTTAGTCCGTTTTAAATATGTTTGTAAAGTCCCCAGTGACACCAAACAATTGCCAACCCGCGTTGTCTTTTAAAAACTAAAGAAAAATATACTAAGTTATTTCTACAACGTAAATGTATATTTTATAAGTGTATTTTAAAAGAAATGAGACATAAAAGTGTGTTACAATAATTAAACCTAACCTAGCTAACCTTTTCTAGTAGTATTTTTTTAATTTTTGAATAAAGAAAAAGGCAACTAGTGAGCCTCCAAAAAAATGAAACACTATGTCCAATCATGTCACTTTTTGATCTACATTTTAGACTGAAATGTTTTTATAAAATTATTTTCAGTTAATTTACATAGTATTTTAATTTTTATTTAGATTTTTTTCAGTACTCTAGTATAAGGATTACAACAAAATTATGCCGGAGTAAGTACTTTCTATTTATCTTTTTAGATTTACGGTTTAGACATTACAGGAAATACTTGGGATCGGTTTTGACAATTGTACGAACATATTTACTTAGGCAAAACGTTGTCTATAAAAAAGATTGAAGCTGTTGTCTCTTAGTGAAACAGTTAACTATTATTTAAATTCGACAGAAAATACATTTACATACATTGCACAGATATATTTACTCCAGGGTAAAGCCTGGAGTGATTCCAGAGCATTCCAGTCTTTTTAAATATTACATATATACCTACTTTTGTATTGATGCTCTGAAAATTTAAAAAGTACAATTTCAACAAAAATACAACCGACTTCAAGGTTCGACTCGATTTCTCTAGGGTGCCATTATCAGATATTAATATTCTTATCATGGTACCACCGTTGGGACATCTCCTTTCCATTAAAAAACGAATCTTCAAAATCGGCTCATAAACGACGAAGTTATCCGCGAAGTTATACACACATAAAAAAAAATATATATACGGTCGAATTGAGAAACATCCTCTTTTCTTTAAAGTCGGTTAAAAGAGAGAATTATCTAACTATTGGCCAATAAGTTTGTTTCTATTGTAGCTGTTTGTTTTCGCTTTTTAAGAGACCCTAATGTGAGATATACATAAAATGATAGTTTCACAACATCAAGCTTATTTCTGAATCTACTGGAGATAATTCTTCTGGCTCTCCGAAACACATACACAAAGTATTCTATTCATTGTAATGTAAAACATTATTATTTGGAAAAATAGCTGCGTTCATTTTGAAAAACGTCTTAACTTGCATGAGGTTTTCTTGATTTTTACTTGTATTTTCATATATGCTTGCTTAAAAGTCCTCTCAAACTTCCCTGCATTAAATATATCTTACTATTCAATCCTAGCTTGATATATTTAAGTTCTTTAAAAGTAAATTAAGGCACTGCACAAACGTGTCGCCCGTTGCTACTACTGGTCACTGGTAACCGTAGTTGCTGTGATCGGTGGCGGCAATCGGACACAGTCACCAGTCGCTACTTCTGGTTACAATTTGTCGCTTGTTTTCCCTTAGTCTCACAATGGTTGTGGATGGTTTGTGTCGCACACGGAGACACCGAATTCAACTCTAAGTTTACGCAGCTCAGTACAATTGTAAGGAAATTTGTTAATGTTGCTTGTGTCTTCAACTGACGACTTTTATTTTCCAGTTACCGACACCGAACACTTTTGTGTTAAGTGGAAGCAACTGGACACAAAAATGTTTACGTATGAACAGGGAGTGGATGATTTCATACAAGTTCTATAGAAATCAAATATTCATAGGTAGCTTGTATCTGACACAAGACACAAAAGTGTCCACGTTTGCGCCCTGCTTTAGTTGCCATACAAGTAACCGTGACAATGTTTACGGCTAGTTGATAGCCTTAAAAAGTCCAACAACAGTCATTTTACAGAACTTCGATATCACCTAGACTTGGGTTGTGAAAGTGTAATGCTATCTAGCGATGTAGGGTGCTAATGACTTCTGCCACCTCCCCTTCGAGCGGGATCGTCCCTTTCCTGATCTCGCTCTTGATCATAGCGGATCATAGGGACACCGCGGTCTCCTTCTGTGAGGATTCACAGAAGGAGACCGCGGTGTCCCACCTCTCACACTCTCCAGTATTGCCGCGATCAATTCTGGTTGTCGTAAGTTTCGTCCGATCTGTCCGACCAAGACTTGACGCTCGGACTCCCACGCAGAGTCCTCCAGAGTATGCTAGACAGAGTCGCTTTCGGAACCGCAGTGGTAGCATTATGCAAAAGCCTTTCGTAATATGCGATTCAGATACTCATTAAAACAGCAGTGCCTGGTGAGTATCTGAGTCTATCGATAAGTGACATAGTAGGTCATCTTTACCCACTTAGTTTATAAAAAGGTCTAAGCGATGATCGTTGAAAACAGATTCATTACCGTAGGAGGATATTTGGATCGATCACTATCATCACTAGTCTAATATATAAAATTCTCGTATCACAGTTTTCGTTGCCATACTCCTCCGAAACGGCTTGACCGATTCTCATGAAATTTTGTGAGCATATTGAGTAGGTCTGAGAATCGGCCAACATCTATTTTTCATCCCCCTAAATGGTAAGGGTCACCCATCCTTAAAAAAAAATTACGGCAAAACGACGTTTGCCGGGGCAGCTAGTAGTATATAAAGTTTTGTTTAAGTCTAATAATTATTGTTAAATAGAGGTACTAGCTGACCCGTGCCCATTTCGTTGGGCGTTCTTCGACTTGATTTACAAATACTATTATGTTAACAGAATTTTTGTTCAATCGTAATAAAATATAATTGAACAAAAAATTCACTGTCACTCCTGAATTGTGTTGCTTTCTGTTCGTGAAAGAATTTTCAGGATCGGATCAGTACTTCCGAAGATTACCCTCTACAAACAGAAACAAAGTTAGAAACTTCTTTTAATATTAGTATAGGATACTTGTTTGTAAGGGGTAATCTTCGGAACATATTATCTATAATATATTAATATTAATTATTATCTTATCGAATACCTGAGCGTAATACAAGATATATATCTATTTTAATTGTTGCGCGTGGCACCTATGATCATATGTTTGTTGCTGAACAGATTCCACTATTTTGTTTACATTTTAATACAAATATAAAAAAATAAAAGAAACCGATAAATGATAAATGGGACCACACCACAATCTTGCAAATAAAAAAGAATCATCAAAATCGGTTCACCCAATCGAAAGTTCTGAGGCAACAAACATTTAAAAAGAAACGTCGAATTGAGAACCTCGTTTTTTGAAGTCCACCTAACTCATTTACTCTTAAGCAAATAGTCACTAAATCAAATTTACAATTGCTGCTGTTAAAGCAAAATTTATAAAAGTATCAAAAGGCTTACCACTACGTTTAACTACGTACGAAACTCACAAATTATATTAAATAAAATTGAATGATTGTAAAACGTTTGCCACTTATCGAAACTCACAACCAACTACAACTAACAGTCGGAAATACAAAGCGATGACATAATAAGATGATAGCATACATTTATTTTGTATGTAATTATTATTCATGCTAATCTAATACGTATTAACGAGCAATTCTTGCTTATATATATATACTATGAATCTCGGAAACGGCTCGCTTTTCTTCGGCTTCGATTTTCGACGAAATTAAGCAAGCAGGGGTTTTGGGGACAATAAATCGATCTAGCTAGGCTTCGTTTTTTAAAAAATAACAAACAAAGCTCGATCAGTGGGTGATTAAAAAGTGATTGTATTGTGTTGTTATGTTACGCTTTCAAGTCTTTTCTCTATGAAATTTTGGTTAGAGCAATATCACTGCTATTGGAATGAACATAGTTACATACAGAGACATTTATCCGGGGATGAAGTACTATAACAGCTTGGTTAAATCCAAATTAATGCAAGTAACCTCCTTGCTAAAGAAAAGCACATATATTAAAGGTCGTTGATGATGGTGATGAAATCAATGCGAACAAAATCACAGCAGAAGCGAGTGCAGACTATATACCTTTAAGCTTGTTTGAGTAAGTGGTAGAGTATTAAACGACTCAACGAAAGCGATCATGATTCATGATAACAATGCAATCATTATATATTTCATGCAAATATAATTTATTCGAATCTCATAATACATATTATTTTACTTGAAATTATCTACAATCCGATAGTTTATCAGCAGCTTGATGCATTTATTATTGCAACGTATTACATGATATCTCGTAGATTTTATGTAGGTGACGGTTTTTTTGCATTTAACAGAAACCAACACAACTTTTGACTGTTTTTTTGGTAACTTCTCCAAATTTATTTTATTGAATTTGTTACGAGTTCCAAGATCGCATTGAGATTCATCACTGAATGTTAGAAATTTCCTAAGGTAAGGTAGGTCTTGATACAGATATTAGATACTCATAGAAGAGGCCAACCAAAGTTCACATAAACTCGGAACAAAATAATCTTGTCCCACAACTATTGTCCTGGATGGGAATTTAACCTCCAACTTCTGGGTTAGCAGTCAAGATTACTAACTGCTAGACTGAAACCTCGTTACAATTCAGTCCATCTCTACAACATATTTCTTTAATATTATTATGACCTCTATGGACGACCTCTAGAGCGACGGTGATGCAATGCAAATATTTGAACGTGCATGAATTTAAACTGCTATTTGTAAAATACATTGATAAAAAACTACAATTGACTCAGATGTCTAGATCTAAATCATGCTTAGTTTTTGAGATAGCTTTTAATTTGCTGACACCCTAGATTGGCACATCATAATTTCAAACTAATTTCAGCTTAAAAATCTGATAAACCATGGGTAGCTCAACGGAGTACAACCGTTTTACACCGTTTATAGTCTTTAACGACATCGTTGTGTGACACACTAATGTGATGTGTGTATGTGTCATCAGGTGCTGTGTACCATGTCCTGCAGCTGCGCAAGGCGGAGTGGCGCCTGGCAAGACCGTCGACGTGAAACGAGATGGCTCGTGTGCTGGCTGCCCGTGTCGAGCATGCTGCTGCGGCAAGAAACCCATTGTCAAGCCGGTAGGTGACGCTAACTGGCATTGATCACTGACCGACGCTGCTAACAATAAATTAGAAATACCTACATTCAATTATGTATTATTAACCTACTTGTAACTGTCTTACCTAAATGGAACTATGTTTGTTTACATCCACAATGTTTTGATGACAAAAAGTTTTGTTAAAACCAAACTAAAAAAACAAGGTCTCGTATTCCGAGAGCGACACGGTGTGACGTCACTATCCAGTTACCACTTTATAGCAACATAAGTAACATAATACGAAATGAACTAACCAGAACCAGCGACAGCGATGATGACGTCACGTCGGTTTCTCTGTCTCGTCACTATGTCTCGGAAAGCCTATACACTATAGCCTATATACTATAGGAATACCTGGCGAAGTATATTGTTATACCATGGGTAAAACCTTATCTCACTACCTCTCTCCTCTTACCTATTTGTGACCATAAAACGATGACTGTCTTCAGCGTGTTATTGCATGGGTTTATACATTCCTTAATAGTTTTAGATGGTGACTTAAATTTAGCCTTGCAAATGGTGCAAGCGCGTTCTGTTTTTACACATATTCCTATTATCATACTAAACATATAAAATTGCATATGATGTACGCAATTTTTAGTGTGAATTCTAAGTTTCTTGGTGGACTGCTTAAATAAAGAATTACTGTTCCAGTATCAGTTACGATTTATCAACTCTATATTATATCTAGTATAGTATTATATAGAGTCTAGTAAATACTACAAGAAATCCTTTTAACGCTTATCTCTGTTTGCATTTTTTCAGACACGTGCTCTTCACGTGTCAGAACTGATAAAATATGCACTTCCACATTTACGGGGAATAACCAACTATAGAATTAACGTATAGATAAATAATATTAGGTGCATTCACTTGAGTACGTGACAGTAGTCACCTTATATGTGCCGCTAAATTTATGATATCCTCTGTAACTAAACAATGTGCAAATAGCACATTGTTTAGTTACGTGAACTGACAACGTAGTTCATTGAATACTGGCTGACCCGCTACTATGTCTGAGTCTCTCGAAATCAACAATTAGATAACTAGCTAGGCGTTAGGAAGGCAGCCGTCTCCGAAACTTTAGTCCCAGTCACAAACAATATTCTTTTCCCTTGTTACTTAAGCGGGACTTAAAACACAAGGTAGTCTGAAAAATTTTCGATCTTAACGTGAAGATAGCAGCACTCGTTAATAAAAACCAGCGAATGTAGTGTGTGCATTTCCATTGTGCATCCGTGGGTGAAATAATAATAAATAAATAAATATTTCGGACATCTAAACACACAACGCCATCTAGTCCCAAGATAAGCAGAGCTTGTATTATGGGGTACTAGACAACTGATACAAATACATATATACTTTTTTTTTTTGTAAATACATACATATTATAGATAGAAAACACCCAAACTCCGAAACAAATATTTGTAGATCATACAAACATTTGGTCCGACCCGGGAATCGAACCCGAGACCTCATGATCAGCAGTCACTCACGCCAACCGCGAGACCAACGAGGCAGTCAATATGTATAGTTCAAGGAAACTATGTAAAAAGGAATAAAAAAATAAGAAAAAATGTATTGTATCATCGTTAGGCTACCCACGTATAGTCATTAAAATATTCTCATGGTGTACGGAACAAATAAGAAGACTTGGCAACTGATGGTAACTACCGCTGCCATGGACACCAGCAAGTCTAGAGCCTCAAGTACGTTGCCGCTTTTTGGTCTCCCCATCCAGAAACAATGGGTTACGTTGACGAACCCAGAGGGTGTTTGGTAAAGTGCAAACGGTAAGTGGCAGAGGAGGGAAAGAGGTCACTAGCCTAACGCATATATGCCGATGCAGAGCTCTCACGACTTTTAGGACACCTACCTCTTTGTGGATGATATAAACATGAATGATGCATACGTACTTTTTACTTACGAAGTTACCTGTTTGTTTCAGTGTTACAAACAACCGCGTATACCGGCGTCTTACGCTCCGAGGCGATGCTACAGCAAACCAGAAGCTCCTGTCGAGTCTGGTACCACATACAAGATGTCGTTCCTGCCAGTCGAAGGCTGCAAAGGGCTTAGGGGTGACTTGCGTAAACCTGTCGCAAATATCGTACCGAGCTGTGAGCCGATGGAAGGATGCACTGTGCAAAAGGTATATTTATTTTTTCAGGTTTCATAACCTTTTCCAGAATACATTCTAGAATAAAACTCACTTGTACTTATTCCACTATTTCATTTTATTTTACACCTGACCGGTTTCGCCTTATGGCATTCTCAAAGGTTATAAATTTTCCAGGAATTTCATTACAAGGGTATACGAGACGACATGAGGTTTTTAGTTGGTTTGAGTGCGTTATGAGCATCCAGCACTGGTCTTCTGGTGGCGGAAATTCAAGCGAATTTCTGCACAGAAAAGCTCCTATATTTTTGATCGGTGTTTTGCAATTAATGCAATTAATTTTTAAAACCTGACGAATTCCTTGAGGTGACAAATTAATAATACAGAGTATTACCACCCCTATTTATCCCGTTGGCGTCGTAAGAGGCGACTAATATGGCCAACTAACCAGAACAGCATCACGGTGAAGAGAAGAAAAACTTAAAACAAACTATACCGCCTCGTCAGTCCTCGACTCTGATGATTATGATGCCTGATAGAAAGTGACTATCTTCGCTAATAACCGCTAGTTCTTTCACTAGTTATTTGTAACAAAGAGTAAATGGATGAATCTCTTTTCTTGTAGCTGTCGTACCTACCGAACCCAGTGTGTGTGACTCAAAAGATCCACCCGTGTCACCACGACATGTGGGGGAAGGGTCCCATGCAGAACATCACGACGCAGCGCCACGACTACGTGCCGAAGCCCAGCATTATTCGCGAGAGCTTCAAGCCGTCATCTGACTACAAGGGCGTTGATCAGCCTTTTGAAAGTAAACCTAAAATACTAACTTCTTCCATATAATATTAGTTCGCGAGAGTTTATGAATGTTGTTACTTTTTCACGCAAAAAAAATCCTGAACAGATTTATGACAATTTAGAGGTATATTTCTCAGACCTTAGAATAATACTTAAACTACTTTTTACCACCCTTGTAACTTTAGATTATTACAGGTATTTACGGGATAATGACCAAATTGTTTTAATCGTTTAATACAATTGTTTATTTTTAATTTTCTCGTCTGTCTATTTTAGATCGCACAGTGAACAAACTGTCATATCTACCGCCCGAAAGAATGGAACCGACGAAGTCCTTTGCGCCGCATCGCTGCTATGAACGTCCGAATGCGAAAATGGAGGGTACCACTACTCACAAGATGAGCTTTATGCCTAATCAGGTATACCATAATCAGAGGCGTCTCTAGCCTGTAAAGCGCCCGTATGCAATCATTACTCTAGCGCCATTTATTAATGGTAGCGCCCTTCAGTAAGCGTGCAGATTAATTAAAAGTGCTGCGCCTGTATGCACGGCACATCCTGCACAATGGGTAAAGACGCCCCTAGCGCTTATACCACACTGCACAAAGGTGCCGACATAGTGGTCTATTTGCATTGAATAACAGTTGTTCCCGGCTCCCTCCCATCTTAGGAGCAATGTAGCACAACTATGGTTTTAGTTGATCCGATTCCGACACACCACCCTGATGGAGTGACGGCCCGTGGGAGTTAAAGCACCCTTCTTATCTGAGTATTGGCGTGTAAACAATAAAAACGAAAATTTGTATCGTTTATTTTTAATAGGCAAGTGAACAGGTCGTCAGTATAGCACCCAGATAAATTCTAAGAGATTTTCGTAGTTTGACCTGACATTGGTGGAGCTATTTAAGAATATTGATATATGATTTAAAAAAGCAATCATCTATATATATAAAAAAATCGTGTCACGGTGTATGTGAGCGGTAAACTCCGAAACTACTAAACCAATTTTTATCAAATTTTATAAGCATCTGTAATTTGGTCCAACTTGGTAGATAGATTAGTTTTATCTCAATTATTGATCTAAAAATTTGTTATTGCAAATTAAATGTGTATTTATCGGTTAGTTCCATAAAATCATGATATAATAGATGGCTTTTTTTGTTCGTGACTGTAAACCTACTGTAGGGGAACCTTATAAACTTTTTTTCAGTCTATTAGCACTAATAGCATTATAAACATGAATTGCCAGATTATGCCCAAACAGCCGGTACCGTGGGCAACCAGAGAGCAATATCAGAAACCTGAGACGAAATTGGATGGTAACACAACTTATACCATGAGGTACTTATAACATTGGTTTGATAAAGAATATCAATTTGTACAAACTTAATTATTTATTAAGTTTATACAAAAACAAGTACAATTTTAACAAAAATAAAACCGACTTCAAGGTTCGACTCGATTTCTCTTGGATGCCATCATCAGATATTAATGTCCTTATCATGGTACCACCGTTGGGACATCTCCTTTCCATTAAAAAAAGAAACATCAAAATCGGTTCATAAACGACGAAGTTATCCGCGAACACACATAAAAAAAAGTAAAAAAAATATATATATACGGTCGAATTGAGAAACTTCCTCCTTTTTTTGAAGTCGGTTAAAAAACAATCATGTCTTTCGCCGACATACTGGCTGGCCCAACAGGAGTGAAACTACGACCTGTTGGAAAATGTGTTAAGTTATTTTGTTTAGGTATGCTGAAGGTCGCTTTTCGCCGTGTGAGTGAAGTGACCGACAGCGTAACGCCTCTTCCTAATTCTAGAAGATGCACTCAAGGGACGACAACCATTTTATACACGATTAAACAAATTGCTGGATGTAGAAATAAGACTATAGTTTCAATAATTTACTATACATAATATTCTATTCTTTCGAGTTTAAAAAGTATTCTATTTTAGAGTTCAAAATGTAGCCGATTTTATAAGTACAGTCCATTGTTGCCCATACCAAAGGTTTTTAGCCACAATTTTTTTGCACACATATTACACGATCTTTTTTTTATTTAAATGTATAATTAACTTAATTTACCGTCATATCTTAGACAGAAATCACGATAGAACAACTTCGCAACTCGCCAACTCCGACGAAAAAGAGGATAGATTGTATAAATCTCATAGCAGTGGCTCTTCTTTTTGTTATAACAGATGACCATAGTCCATAGATTCACATTTATAACACCGTTGTGCACAGCCAGTAGTTGTTTATCCTGTAATTTGATTTTTCAGTTACTTGGATGCGCAAAGCGATTGTCGTCGCCGCGCTATCGTGCCAGAGTCTTGCACCAACCCGGTAACGTCCTCCAAGGCATTTGAAACTCAAACGGTGTACAAGAACAGGTAAGAATATAAAGAAACAATATTGTGCTTGATATAATGTATCGAGCTGTAAAACTTCTTAAACCATCCCTGGGCCTGGCCCTTAAATAGAGAGAGATATATTTTATGTTTGTATTTTACAGTTACTTACCAGCCAAAGCTGTAATACCGACCCCAGCAAAGCCGAGTCCTAACTTGGTACCATCGACAGCTCAGATGGATGGCGACACTGTACAAAAGGTAACTTAGTCTACTGACCCTCAAAAGTTTTTGGTGCTAAAACCAAACCCGTTAATCAAAAAAACTAATGTTATTCCAGCCGCTAGGAGTTACTTCAATGTTTGTCATCTTTTCTCGGCGATGACTATGCAGACATATGATTTCACTTTTCGCTTTTTATTTAAGTTAAAATTCTACGTAGTCTTCTTTCTTCATCTAGATCTGTGATGCAGGAAATGACATTTTACACTTTTCTTCTCAGCTGTCGTATCTGCCAAACCCAGTGTGTGTGACTCAAAAGATCCACCCGTGTCACCACGACATGTGGGGGAAAGGTCCCATGCAGAACATCACGACGCAGCGCCACGACTACGTGGCGAAGCCCAGCATTATTCGCGAGAGCTTCAAGCCGCCACCCAAGTTCCACAATGTTGATCAACCGTTTGAGAGTCAGTAAACCTACCCATTTTATTACGAAAGAAAGTTTAAAAACTATAACCCTACCTATATATAGCAAGCATTGTTTGATTGATGATATAACGTTAATATTTATTTATATAGCCAACGTCACCCGGGCTATTATTTCCAATCTATGGACACTTCATTCATTGAAATAGGTTTAGTAGCCTTAACGTTGCGGTGGAACATAACAAAACACACAATGACTGCCCAAACTATTACCCTTCCTTTTGGCTTTGACGTAGTCGAGCAAAAACAACTGGTGTTTAATCTTTGAACCTACTACCAGAGGTTAAATGATATTTTGACTTGTTTCGGGCCTAAACATACCGTACTCTATAAAGGGTTAAAATACTAATAACATCGCTGTTCTCTTTAATGTTCAATATTTCCTGTGTAGTGGTCGAATTTCAACCATTTTTTTTACCGTTCTGGGAGAACAGGTGCCATGTCCCCCCAACACGAATGGAGGATCCTCCGACCAGGCGGAGTGGTTATGCCTGGTGGGCCACTGCCCAATGGTTGATTTTGGAATGTTGTATATATGCTAGTTGGCGCGAGAATTTCTATTGCGCGATTCAGGATTATGTTGTTGTGTAATACGTTTCTCCGTAGTTCAGTGCATCATCGGTAGGTGGCGCTATAGTATATTTCTGTTGTGCTGTATGTGGAAGTCGCCACACAATAATTAACTTTTACTTTTATTTATTTATTTTTTAGCTCTCTGCTCTTCTCCTTATAAACTTCAACATTGCCAAATTTCATACTCCTTCATTTCGGATAGCACTTATATAGATTTAGGTGAAAAAAATCACCTACCACTTCAACTTAGGCAATTATAATTTCAAACGCATAGGGCAACGCCGATTTAATTGATGAAATAACGATCCTGAATTTAATGGATCTTAATTATAATCGTATAAAGGATTTCCAGTAATATATAGAAACATTATCATTTATCTCCAGTAAATGGATTTGGTACTTCAGATATACTTTTTCGAAGATTTGGACTTCGATTTAGTTTTAAATTCACTGCTTCTCGTAGAAATTAATTATTGTTTTGTTTGAATGTGTTAAATAGGTACATTTTTTTATATTTGTGTGTTGTCATCGTTTACAGTAGTAACTAAATCAATAAAAGTAACTTTG
Organism: Spilosoma lubricipeda; assembly: GCA_905220595.1. Classification (NCBI taxonomy): domain Eukaryota; kingdom Metazoa; phylum Arthropoda; class Insecta; order Lepidoptera; family Erebidae; genus Spilosoma; species Spilosoma lubricipeda. The sequence goes on along the minus strand of HG992298.1, from coordinate 9,662,306 downwards.
TACTTCCAGGTCGCACGATTAACCGCTTGTCATTCCTGAACCCCGGCCGCTGTGCAGTACCTGAGAACTATGCTCCGCAAAAGTGCTATGAGAGACCGGCAGGTTTGTCATTTTTTTTAATTCATGAAATGTTATACTAACACTATCGCAAAAATTCATGGATGGCAATAAAAGAAAATAATTTGAAAGTTTAACGTCACGATTAAAACACATCAACAGCGTTTGACAGTCCACTGTTAGATATAGGGTCTTTCTTAGAAGTTTTTGGCCCACTGTACTCCGCTGGCCAAATGAGTTTGGTTTAGGGTTTGTTATAAGTCCTCTCTTTGCCCTGATGTTCTTCTGTATAGGTAGCAATCTATACAGGAGCACCCTTAGTCGCCTCTTACCTCTTACGACACTCGTAGAATGAATAAGAGTGGTGGCAACCTGTATTCTTAGGTGCTATTCAGTGCGACTCGGACCGTTCGCGCGCGGATTGGGACTTGCGTCCATCACGGATAAATTCGTCGTTCAGTACTACGTGGACCGTGCAATGGTGTCCGCGCGCCGAGCTGTCCGTAACACTGAACGCACTGAACACCTTCATACATTGTACCATCTGTCGTGGACATTCGCGTTGGTCATCCGCGTCGCACTGAATAGTACCTTATTCTCTCACCAAATGGAGATAAAAAACAATGATAAAATAGGATTCACTTAGTTTCGGGCAACGAGGAAGAAATTTTTAACGCTAGATATTTAGGTACAAGTATTTCTTAAAACTTAATGTTAACACTTGCAGCTAAAATGGAAGGTACAACAACACAGAAGATGTCTTACCAGCCAATATGTGTCCCACAACCACAGCGTCCTCCGTGGGCATGCAAAGCACCGTACGAGAAACCAGCCACAAGGGTAAGCTATTTTTCAGTCCATTGCTGTCACATTGCACAACTGTACATAGGTTTCTCTGTAATTGTCTGTAATTGTAAATCATTTAAATCGATTTTCGGCTTCTCGCCTCCAGCTCCTGCTGATTCATTCTTAGCTGATTCATTAATCAGATCCGTGATCTATCGAATAGAAAAACATTCACAAAAAATCAAAACAACCTAATCAAAAAACACCGAACGTTTACCAAACTAAATATTATTTTTTAAAGTATCGATTAGCTGACTAATTAAATCTCTTTATGTTCGATAGTTGGAAGGCACGACAGTCTACAAGTCGTCGTTCCTGCCGCCCGGCGAAGACTGCACAGAGTACATCGACCCTTGCACGTATGGTGATTGTCAACGTAAGTTCCTTCTTTACAGATTGCCCTCTCAATTATTAGGCGAAACGTTCCTACATCAATATTTTCATAGTTCTAATGTCATTATACTTCGGTGCTGAGTAATATTTGACTGTTTTACTGGTCTGGCGGTAAGCGTATGCGCCTGCCAATTAAGAGGTCTCGGGTTCGATTTATTTCCAAAGAAATGTATAAATGTATTCATGTCAGTTGTCTGGTACCCATAGTACAAGCTTTGCTTAGTTTGCGGCTAGATGGTGTTGTGTGTAAAATATCCGAAATATTTAAAAATATTAAATACTAGGTATGCCCACTACTTTGTATATGTGACGTTTGGATTTTCAAGTTATTCTTAATTTTTCACCGTTTAAACCTTCCCTGGACTACGACAAACATTTCAAAATCAAAATCGACTAAACCGCCCCAACCGTTCTCGAGTTTTAGACAGTTTTAGACATAAACGAACAACAATTGATTTTTACATATAAGATGAACGTGAAACCAACATTTAAAAGGTGAATTGACTATTTTCACATCACACCAGCCTTTAGAGTCCACTGCAGGACATAGGCCTCTCATAAAAAGAAGGATTTGATTTGATCACAGACTGTGGCTTTGATATGCCAAGCAGGGTTGAACGGGTTGGTTAAACGAGTTGGTAACATCAATAGAGGTGGTGGACACTCGGGTTTCTTTATGTCACATCATATTATTGGTGATACCGTCAAATTTGTCAATGGATTATAGCATGTCTATAATGTTTATTTTTTCTAGCTTGCGTATGCACCTGCCCAGCAGAATGCATTAAGACAGATCCATGCGCCTGTGATTTCCCGAAAGCGGCGTGTTGTGCTTAAAATCGATCCCACAGTTCAAAATCTAATGTGTTAGGAAGCGAACACTGTTTAACTTTATGGCTAAGAAATCGGATCAAGTGTATCATAGATATCACTAGCAGCATATAGATATGCTGTTGAGTAGTGTTATGGATAATTTAGAGTAATAATTAGATAATTAAATAAATTATATAGACATTGTTATTTGTAGTAAATTATATTATGGGTTTTTAAAGAGCTGAATAAATATTTATTTGTACAATTGTCTATCATTTTCTCTTTACCACAGAAGTAATTTTTCCCATAGGCTTAACGATTATAATAGTCCAAGATCCCAGTTAGCCCAGACTTGCGTCATTTTAGGAAAGATGAAAATTTTATTGTCGAAAAGGAATGGATACTCACTAAGCTGAAAGTGGGGCCGTTTTACTGTTAGCAAGTATCAAAGGTGGAAAGAACCGTGCTAACTTACGTCATTTTAAGAAGCCTCAATTTAACATCTGTACTAATATTATAAAGCTGAAGAGTTTGTTTGTTTGTTTGAACGCGCTAATCACAGGAAAACCGCTGGACCGATTTGAAAATTCTTTGTGTTGAATAGTACATTTATCGAGGAAGACTATAGGCTATATATCATCGCGCTAAGACCAATAGGAGCGGAGCGTCAATGAAGAATGTTACAAAAACGGGGGAAAATTATCACGTGACGGGCAATAGGAGACGCAAACGAGGTTGCGTGAGTCTGCTATTTATGTCATAAAGTGTAATATTTTTAAATGTATTCCAATCAGACAGACAGTCTGAAGGGGCTTTGATCTCCCCAGAGTAATTTAAAGTTTATATGAACTAACGCCTCGGCTATATTTAGGCCATGTTGAGCACTCATCATCTGAACATGGCCTTATGACAGACATACGCGTCATATGTATTGCTATATAAGTTAGCGTAGGCGTTCATACTTCTCAACAATATAGACTAAAAACTAACAACACACTAACTCAGAACTATTCTAAAATATTTCCCAATGAGTTAAACAAATCTGACAGGCCAAATAAACACCAACCAAAGAAGACTCGTTAAAAGATCCGATGTGTTAGGAAGCGCTACTCCAACTTATTGTTGTAAATTTTTCTATATCGTAGAGAAGTATGAACGCCTACGCTAACTTATATAGCAATCAATAGATATGTCGCGTAAGTCTGCCGTAAATGTAGCACAGGCTTTATGTTCCTATACACTTTAAACGAGTCTGGGGATGTCAAAGGCCCCTCAGACCAGGGGCGGTTCCAGTCTGGAATTTTGGGGGGGGGTCACTAATAATTAACTTAAGTCGAGTAAACTAGACTTTATTGCACAATATTAAATTTTATTGCACACATTAGAAACAAATCGATATGTATTGTTTTATTGTTAAGTCTATTGAGATGACAATATTTGAATATGTGAGACGTGTGGGACAATCTTATAATGAATACTTAGAGGACCTAGCTCCGTAGCACGAAGTATGTGCGTGGGACTCCGGACAAATCAGTCTATCCTCTAAGCCCCGCGGCAACCTAACTCGGCTGTCAAGAGGAGCTCCAGAAACGCATCAGCGGCATCTGGAGTACTCACTGCCGTACCTCACAAGTAAGGTACATCCCAGGGTTGTTAGATTCACTCCCGTGGTAGATCGCTATTGAACCTCTCATAGCTCTATGCAGTAAGAGTCGGAACACCGACCTGCCTTAAACGACATCCCCCGGCCGCACCGAGGTGTCACCTGTCTCGCTTCGTTTGTAGTGACCAGATTTTCCCTGGATATGGCCACAACGATCCTTAACCAACGATTGGGGAGCTAGCGGTTTATACCGCGCCCGTTTTATCGCCTCTTTCAAGCGGGATCGACCCTTTCCCGATCACGCTCTGCGGACTCCTTCTGGAGCATAACGTCTCCGCAGAACGAGCCCTCGGCCTCCCATCCCTCACTACTTGCCAGTATTGCCGCGATCAATACTGGTGACAGGTTTCGACCGATCTGTCCGCAGTGGTAGCATTGTGCCGTAACCACACGTCCGATTCTGTTCAGAAATTCACCGAAGCAACCGTACCCGGTGAACATCTGAGTGAGTCGGTAGGTGACACAGTCAGTTCTCTCTACCGAAGCTTCGAAGCTCGTCAGAACGGCTCCGATATCGCGTTGGCTGGCACAAACCAGGGCGAGTAGCAGACGATGTGGCGCCCCTGCTACCACTCGTACTCGGGGGATTAGCCGCACGAAATGCTCTTCAAAGCTCTACCGACTGTCCAGGATGAGGCCTAGGTACTTTATGTACTGGCTCACCTGGCCTTCAGTGTCATCCACCCGGAGGCATGAGCTGGATGGTTCTTGGCGCTTACATAAGCCATGGAGGTATCACCTTCAGGCTCAACTCACGAGTCTTATGCACGACACAAGCCACTCCTTGCTCGGCGAGCAGAAGCACCTCCCCGAAGCGTTATCCTCTAGAGCCCTGGGAACAGCACAACACACCTCCATTCGATATGCCACTCCGTTCAGATCAACAAACTTCACGCAGATAGGCCTCTATGACGGCGTACAGGTGAGGCGGCACCACGTAATATTCAAGGGCCGCCCTGATAGCGCGCCAGGGAATGCTGAAAGCGTTAACGATATCAAGGCTAACTGTCAACATGACCCTCCCGATCACAGGGCACCTGTTACGGTCAGAGATAACTCTTTCAAAGAGTTTCCTCGTTTCGTTCAGGCAAGTTGGAACGCAAAGATAACATCTGCACCTTACTTTTTGAGGAGCAGCAGTCTCGCTTCTTTTTAGTCGAGGGGGTAGATACCGAGGCCGAAACACTGAGTGAAAATTTGCCTCAGTTTGTCTCCCAGCATCGACCTGGTACCATCAGGTCCTGGAGCGGTGTTCCGAGAAGCCAGTCTCCATACGGCTCGATCCAGCTCTCTCTCCAACGCCTCACACACGTCGGACTAAAGTTGCCGATCCAATTGCGTAGGAGGGATTGGGGGATAGTGCTTGGAAAGAGCGTGTCTGTCTAGCACTCTTCCTAGAAACTCTGGTCCAGACTAGTAGTGTCATCTGAGTCTTTATGGTAGAGCAAACCTGAATCACGACAGTCTTGGAGGGCAAAGTTTTGTTATTCACATTTTGTTACAGTTTTAATTTATAGGTGTTAAACAATTCCTATTCTTTGATTTCTTATGTCGATTGAACAATTATGGAAACTGAGGAGAAAAAAAAAAGGTTAAAAAAATTACTTGTGTACGATTTTGGGGGGGTCATGTCCCCTGTGACCCCACCCTTGGAACCGCGCCTGCCTCAGACTGTGTCTGGCTGATAGGAAAATATTTTAAAATCTTAAACTTAATAATATTGTATAAAATTCACCTTTAATACCTGCTAACTGTAAAACGGCCCCACTTTCAGCTTAGCGAGTATCCATTCCTTTCTGAGTATATGTTAGACTACCGACCCTAAAAATTTCATCTATGAGTATATCTACTCTATACAAATAAATAATATTGTATACTTATGCATTGTTATTATATTTTTGAAACTCACTCCTTTTGGTCTATATTAGACAAAACTAAGTTTTTCTCACAGAGTTCATAGTTTTTCTTAACTTTGTCTTGTCTCTACCTCTGTCACGTAGCGTAGTGACAGAGGTAGAGACAATGACTTTGGAATTGTATGTGTATGTAAAGTCATACACATACAATTCCAAAGTGTATGTGTATGACTTTACACATACATCATGTAGATTGACTCACGCTACATGATATATGTTTAAAGTCCACCAACCAAATACCATAACCAAACCAAATGAAAGTCACAAAAAGGAACTTAAAAACTTTATTCATTGACCGATACACTGTTTGTGTTCCGCGCAATCGCGTTGAGATAAGTCTTCACGTTCAGACCTTCACGTGAGAGTCATCAACGACAAAATGTTTCACATACATAATTACAAATCTAAATAAGCTGATCTATAAATGCTACAAATCATTTTCTTGTCAAAGAAGATCGATTTGTGAGGACAATTTAAGAAAGAAGAAAATTGTGTGATAAAACCTATTATTTTTTTATAAAATATTTTTTATATATATATGAGCTTGCCAATCTCCACTTTGCCTGATGGACAGCATGAGCAGAATCCAAGAGTGGTGGTCACCATACTTATTGGTCGTGCAGACGGCAACAATGCAGCATGGTGACCCACACCATGGCGGCCTAGTGAGATACTTCTGCATCATTGGGCTTCCAGTCTCACACTCACCAACGAAACACGACAGAACGAATGCTGTCATTTTAGATTGGCCTTTCGTGAGAAGGGAGGAAATCAGAGTGACTCTTCATGTAATGTGTTACTTAAGTGATAAGAATAGTGTTTCCGTCACTGAAAAAGGGAATGAGTGACACTAATTTACGTATAACTCTAATTTAATAATATTTGTTTATTTGATCAATCTTCTTTGACAAGAAAAACATCATTCTGTTAATGAAAACTCTCACTCGAAGTCTACAAATACTGCAAATGAAGGTTTTATTTTAGCCGCTGCAGCAGCGTGGAGTTGAGTATGTTGGCCTGGGCTAGCGTGGCCGTGGGATCGCTTAGTTCACTGCTGGGGAACGTCGTGAGAAGAGCGAAAGCCTGCAGCTGGTACGAGGGTTCAGCTCTTGACACGTATTCGTGCAGGTCTGCCACAGTGTGAGTGTGGTTAAAGCGACCGGTAATACGACTGCCGTCTGCTAAACGGAACTGGAATTAGAAAATTTAAGTTAAGAGCTTAGGGAATGAGTATTGATGTATAACATTTTATGATTGCAAAGATGTCAGTGTTCTCTCACAGAACTCGCCGCTTACTTTTGTGAGTTCATTCTCAACAAGGGCCAACACTGTGTGATTCACAAACTGTTTGAGTCTTGGTTTTCTTTGTCCGTCCGTTTTCTTTGTACGTACCCTGGACGTCCAGGGTAGTAACACTAGACAGTGTTACTTTACAGTGTAACACTAGACAGTGTTACTTTACAGTGTAACACTAGACAGTATAGCTAGACTAGACAGTATTACTATACAGTGTTACTTTACAGTCTAACACTAGGCAATGTTACTTTACAGTGTAACACTAGATAGTGTTACTATACTGTTTAATTTTACAGACTACTTTGTACATTATATATTTTATTTAGAAAGAAGAAGATAGAAAACTCTTTATTTGTACACCGTATTACAGTTTTACAAGAAATTACAGAAAATAACAAATATATAATGTACAAAGGGCGGCCTTATTGCCGAAAGCAATCTCTTCCAGGCAACCTTAGGATGGATCAAGATGTATCGGAGATATAGTAGCAGTTGACGGTGCAATGAGTTTTGATGAGTTATAATTTTCCAATGATTATAACTAGAAATACATATATATCTTCATACAGGCATATTTACACAAGCATATATACATTAAAAATAAATAAATTTATCACTTTTTATTTACTTTCTTGTTAATCTATAATATGGTGTAATATTTATCTATCTATCTAAGACATGTAAGTTGGTGTGTAAAGTACCTGTATGGTGGTTGTAGGCTGGGCGGTATCAAGTTTGACTTGGTCTTGGGCGGCGCGTTGGTTGGCAGCTCGCTCCGGCACAGCTTCGGCGTGTGTCGCACCCACCGTCACTGGCGTAGGGCTGCGGGACCAGGGGAACAATGTGTCAAACAGAACAAAGGACATTGACCATTCTTGTATGAGAGTGGCCAAATACTGTCCAGAATGAACACATAGTACATAATGTACCTTAAGCGAATACTTGTCTGATAAGAAAAATAAAACCGACTTCAAGGTTTGACTCGATTTCTCTTGGATGCCATCATCAGATATTAATGTCCTTATCATGGTATCACCATTGGGACATCTCCTTTTCAATAAAAAAAGAATCATCAAAATCGGTTCATAAACGACGAGGTTATCCACGAACACATAAAAAAAAGTAAACAAAAAAAAAACGGTCGAATTGAGAAACCTCCTTTTTTTGAAGTCGGTTAAAAATGAAATCTCAATCTCATCAAAATCTATCCTAGCAGTTTCGAGAAAATAATTTAGTACGTAACGTCAAGTAAAATGTAATACTCTCATGTCTGGGCAGTTTGTGGCCCGGTCAATGTCCTGTGTGATAGATTATTAAGTACTAGTTCGTGTAACGACCAATGAAGTATACGAAATTTCTCCACCCCTGTTCCGTAAGTATCGTAATAATAGACTAAGGGAACAAATTAAGAATGGACTCGACATTCGGTTCGACTGTACAAATTCTAGATAATCTAATATATACAATTCTCGTGTCGCGATGTTTGTAGTTAAACTCCTCCGAAACGGCTTGACCGATTCTTATGAAATTTTGTGTGGATATTGGGTATGTCTGAGAATCGGACAACATCTATTTTTCATACCCCTAAATGATAAGGATGACCCATCCTTAAATATTTGTTATGGCAAAATAACGTTTGCTGGGTCAGCTTCTCTTTTTTTCAAGGTAGTAGAGCCACGCTGATTTCAGCACAAACGGGCCGGCTCTCGCGGGGCGGTACTACCCTCGCACAGAAAATAAACGTAAAATGACAGCGATCATGCTGTCGTGTTTCGTTGGTGAGTGCGAGACCGGAGGCCCAATGATGCGGAAGCATCACTAGCCCGCCATGGTGTGGGTCACCATGCTGCATTGTTGCATTGTCTGCGTTCGCAGTATGGTGACCATCACTCTTGGATTCTGCTTATACTTTCCATCTGGCAGAGTAGAGTCATTATGGCAGGGTCAAATATAAAAAAAAAAAAAAAAAAAAACTAGTTTCTAATGATAATGCTTTGTGGCACAGAACAATGAATTTTATTGTCTCGCTTTGGCTTATTAACATTTCTCAGAAACGGCCGTGTTCGATTTTTTTCTGATGGTCGGCAGTTTCAAGAATTGACCAGTGCTCATAGTGTATATAAAAAGGCGCCTTGTGGACCACAGTTCAGTTTAAGCTAAAATGCGATTAATATCTGTGTGATCTACCTCGCTTTAACTCTTCATCGCCCTAAGGTCGACTGGTAGAAAATGTCTACGGCATTAAGTCCACCTTTGTCACTAGTAATGTGTATATAGTATTAAAATAAAAGTCGATTATTATCATAAAAAAGTCTCTTTTAGTCGTTGTAAAGCTTAATTTATAAATTGTTCGTGCTTTAACACTTAAAACTAAGTAGTATAAGAGCACTGCAAAAGGAAAAATAAATAATACTATTGCTTAATGACATTCATACCTTCCAAGCATATGTCCCTTGCCAGTAAAGGCTTGAGACTTGGTGTTTCGCGGGCACTCCTCATGACGCCGGTCTTCTAAGCTCACGCGGACCTCGCCACCAGTCCCTCGGGATAGTTCAGGGGGGATCACTCTATTAGATGGATGAAATAATAATTATTAGAAAAATGATCCTTAAATCTCGGTGAAGCCACGATGTAGCAGCCACTGAGTGTGTGACCCCACTAAATGATGACTGGAATTCTAATTTTTAACTTAAGGAGGTGTAATTTATTTAAATCTTCAAGACCCCAATTTTGACAACTTTATAAGGTCAGATACAGAAAACTTTAAAATTGATGTTTTTAAAAATAGTTATGATAGTTTCTTACCCACTACGTATACAGTTGAGAAACTCAGCGTGGTCGGGATCTGTGTAAGAACGGAGAGGGCCCGAGTCAACGGTGAACCCTTCTCGGTATAACCGCAAACGCACCGAACGTACCGCGTCTTGCTGGAAGGTATTTAGGACAAACGACATATATTATTTTCTTTTACAATTTTAAGAAAACTTACAGCTAAATTAATACGAAACAAACTTATTACGAAAAAAAAGGCCAGGAAAACTTCAATTTCACAGATCACAGAAAGTTTTTGAAATTTCCTCGACTATAATATGAATGTATTACACATATGAAACTTCCTCTTGCATCACTCTTTCTATTGCTGATAACTGCCTTAAAATCCGTTAAGTGGTTGAAAAGATATGAGCGAAAAGACAGCGACTTCATCTATACAAATAAAATTAGAGTGTCAGTTTGTAATATTAAAATAACTGCTGTTACTGTTAATATGTATGTAACTATGTGTACACTGTACATTTTTTTTGTCTGTCTGTTTGTTCCGGCTAATCTCTCGAAAGGATAAGAAGTAACTTAGGCTACTTTTTCTAGATTCGCTTTGTCCCAAGGCGTCACTTGCAGCTGTTGTAGTACCACGGGTAATGTCGCGGGCCTCAGCTAATTATTTATATATGTAGTTTGAATAAGGTACCTGTTGCCCATCAGCCTGCTGCTCCCCGGTAGGTACAGGCTCATGGTCATCTGCTGTTTGACCTGGAGTTTACAAATCAATCATACATTTAAGGACATAAAATGACTATGCACGAAGTAGACTCGATAGAAATGTATGTAATGAAAACACGCAGACTTTTTAACATTTAAAAACAGTATTAATGCAAATAAGAATAATAAGAGTATGTAAAATTTTAAGTATTACCATGCTAAAAATGAAAAACAATGACAACAATTTTAACAAAAATAAAACCGACTTCAAGGTTCGACTCGATTTCTCTTGGATACCATCATCAGATATTAATATCCTTATCATGGTACCACCGTTGGGACATCTCCTTTCCATTAAAAAAATTAATCATCGAAATCGGTTCATAAACGACTAAGTCATACGCGAACACACAAAAAAAAATGTATATATACGGTCTAATTGAGAAACCTCCTCCTTTTTTGAAGTCGTTTAAAAATGCGGCAGTCTTTCACTGACTGCCGATAGAAGTGAAAACTAAGTAAATTATGAATTGTATCGTCGAGCTATAATTTTATTATCTTACAATTATTTTTGGTTTGTAAAGAAGTCTTAATGATCAATTTAAACTTTAATCCAAAGTATTCAACCCGCCTAAAGAAGGTTTCACTCCAAAATCTTTGCAACCTTCACCAATAACTCCATTTTATGATGTCATAAAACACAAACCCAAAACATAAAAGAATAAAAAACCAATTCGTTTTGACTTTTAAGTTTTTTGCGCAATAATACCGTTATCACATCATCACACATTTCACACACCACACATCGCAATAAACGATTAATAAATAAATAAACATTTATAAACTTACCTAGTCTGTATCCGACGCCGCTGAAAGCCGCGCGACCTCGGTTTGCAGACGATGGCTCGTCTTCAAAAACTACTGCTCCTCGCCTTCATAAAACAAACACGTTAGAACAACATGGGTAGGCCACAGGAAAGAAATAAATTCCCCTGGTACATTCATTTACACTGCGGTGGACCACGGAAAAGAAATAAATTCCCCTGGTACATTCATTTACACTGCGGTGGGCCACAGGAAAGAAATAAATTCCCCTGGTACATTCATTTAAACTACGGTGGACCACGGGAAAGAAATAAATTCCCCTGGTACATTAATTTACACTGCGGTGGGCCACAGGAAAGAAATAAATTCCCCTGGTACATCCATTTACAATGCGGTGAATCCTGGGAAAGAAATAAATTCCCCTGGTGCACATATTTACACTGCAGTGGACCAAGTGAAGTAGGTGGGTCAAGTGCAAGAAGTGGTTTCAGTAGATATTTAGGGATGGTAAATGCGTTAGGCTAAGGAAAGTTTGTTATGGATATTTGTTAATCTTTTACGCAAAATTTTTTAACGGATCTGGATAAAATTTAGCACAGAGATGGACAATTTACGGAATAGCGCATATGCTACTTTTTATTCCTAAAATTTTAGTGTTCCTGTAGAATGAGTAAGGTACAGCAACAACAGCGAGTAATAACGCGGGGCTCAGCTGTGGTACTTCTTTTTGTATGAAGTACATTTCAATTTGTACTTAATACAAATTGACACCTACAAAAAACGCCCTGTCAGTCCTCCGCAGTAGAATCAGTGAGAGGATTTCGTTGAAAAGCAATGAAAAGATTGCGTTTCTCCCCAGTTTACTTTGAGCCCGCCAATTTATGAAAACGAAACAAAAACTCACTCTCTAACACTTTTGAACACCTCGGTGACAATATCCTTCCTTCCCTTTCCTGGGCCAATAATCTGTTGACCAGATCGCTCTGAGCCACCAGCATAAAATGCTTGTCCTGTAACAAAACAAAAAACAATTTTAACTACATAGATACATACAAAACAGGAGGGACTCCATGAACAAACATCAAAATAATGCTGCTAATAATTTTTGCTGTGTGCTCTGCTGAGTTTTCCAAAATTTTATTTTTTGCCACTTTTGCTTTACTAAAATGACAATGTGCAATAACTAAACGCACAATGCTAAAAGAGACGACAATCCCTAAGTGAACTTCGCTGTTTCTTTGCAGTCAAATGACCTCGAACTTCATTCTAGACTTTTATATCTCGCCTTTAGTCATCTAAATCAACAAACTACATCATCAAACTGCCACAGACCTGACTGCGTCTGGTTCTGACTAGCATTATCATTTTGCACTTTCAGTCTTGCAAGCTCTTCTCTCAACTTACAATTCTCACTTAATAATCTCTCAATTTCTTTTCTCATGTTTTCAAGTTCTAGCTTAGTTCCACTATCGTCTGACGACACCACATCATTATCGACTTCTCTTCTAGAAGAAGTTTCTGGTATTTGTTGATCATTTTTTGGGCAACGAGTGTCTTCATTATGAAACAAATCTTGGACTACGAACTGAATGTGTTTTGAAATCCATTCACAACACAACGATGGGTAAGTTTGTTGTGGTTTGACCGTTATAGCTTCCATTGTTAATCGTACTAGAATACGGAAAATAAATACAAAAAAGAATATAGACTGTCTTAGTTCACCCCTGGTTATCTATTTGGTGACGTATCAAGAATATGGTGTGTCACACCCCTATTCGGATGAGTTTTTTGTCAGACGTGGGTTTCGTATGAGGCGACCAAGGAGCAAACTACTTAGGACATCATCACTGAAAAGAGAAGGAAACCTTGAAACAAGCTCTATAACAACCCGTCTGACCTCTGTTGTATGGTATGCCAAAAATTCCTTGCTAAGGAGAGACCTTTGGGTTTTGTCTATAAGTGGACTGGTAAAGGCTGTTGATGTAGTTCACCCTAATAGTCTAAAAACCGGTGAAGATCGATTTACACTCATCTGCTACCCATATCAAACTTTTATTTTTTAATTGTATTAATAGTGAACACATCTATGATGACTTGCCTATAGCAAAACTGTCATGATAATTATTTTTTTAATAAATTTTATTGATTCTGTTTTTTTTTCAGGTAAGCCTTTAGAACCATTAGATTACTTATTTAACCTTTGTTTTGCTACCAATTTCGATTAGCTTTAGCTTGGTGTATTACCTATATTGATTTACCTGTTCATACATGTTGACAGAAAGCTATATAGAAATTAGTAAGCAAGCCTACTTAGGTATATTCTCTATTATAGTAACATAACATTTAGGATTAAATTTAGTTGCTTCATTGATAATGGAGTGAACGGGATGAAAAAAATTATAAAATTAATTTAATTTTGAAAATAGTCATAACGGTTTTCGATAGGCAAGTCATAATAGATGTGTTCATTAATTAATACAAAAAAAAAGTTTGTTCTGGTTATCAGATGGGTGTAAGTCGATCTTCACCGGCTTTTGTACTATAAGACTAAACTCTAAGCTATCTTTGACTGCCTTGTTGGTCTAGCGGTTGGCGTGAGCGACTGCTGATCATGAGGTCTCGGGTTCGATTCCCGGGTCGGACCAAATGTTTGTATGATCTACAAATATTTGTTTCGGAGTTTGGGTGTGTTCTATCTATAATATGTATGTATTTACAAAAAAAAAGTATATATGTATTTGTATCAGTTGTCTAGTACCCCATAACACAAGCTCTGCTTATCTTGGGACTAGATGGTGTGTTTAGATGTCCAAAATATTTATTTAAATATTTTAAGCTACTTAATTACAATTACGTAACAAAATGCAATTAGGAGTAATCATTTAAGAACTTTAGAAATGATATAACTTGGATTTATAGGATGGATGTTAAATTCATTTATTTTTTAACATCATGAATGCATGTAGCTAAAGTTGTAAAAAGTACAGCTTGAAAAGCAACTTTTGTGTATCAAAAATGCTTTTTTCAAACAAGCAAATTGATTAAAACAAAGACTTTTATCTAAGGAATGTTAGAGTATAGCCAAAGAATATTTCAATTCCAATCCAATTCCAATTATTGTTTTAGGATCAATATTATCAAAAAAAAGTTACAACAATAAATCGAAATATAACTAATAAATATAAATAATAAATTTTCACATTGATTGTTTTCGAATATTAAGTATCCGTATTTGCATATTGTTACATACAGCAAATTTAAAAAATCTTAACATCAAGGTACAAACAAAACCTTCTTCTACTGGACAATTAGTCTAGTTGCTTAGCTTGGGACTAGATGGCATCGTGTGTTAGATGTACGAAATATTTATTTATAATAATATTATACTATATATATAATAACATCATCTAGTCCCAAGTTAAGCAGAGGTTGCGTTATGACTAGACACTGATATAAATATATACTTTTTTCTTGTAAATACGTACATATTATACATAGAAAAAAAACAAACTCTGAAACAAATATTTGCAGATCATACAAACATTTGATCTGACCTGGGAATCAGAAAAAACCCCAGACCTTAAGCACACCAGTTGCATACACTACCATTGCACTACAGAAGCAGCCTAATATCTCCTGTTAGTAAACTGTTCTTTGTTTAGACTCTCCGTCATGGCCGAGATCAGCTAGGAGTACTTCATGAATACACAATCAACAAGAAACATAAAAAAAATCGAGTTCATAACAATTTATTTCGTTGTTTGCCAATGACCAGTAGCCGAGTTTTTTAAAAGACTTGATAGAGATTGTTTATGAAAAGGGATACTAATGTTACTTCTACCGATTACCATGTTACTATTGTAGTGTGAGGATTTCAATAATGTAAATAATTTCTTATCATAAGACATAGCATAAGCATTTAAATTCCTTATGTTTAAAGAATAACCACTTATTCAACTAGTGTCAACTGTATAGAGGTAAATTGATGGCCCCAGGAATTTTATTGTGTTACAAAGAGTCTGTACTGACTGTAAAAATCTCACAAATGAATGAGACTTTTTCTTCAAAACACAGTTTTTCTTTAATTCGCCATCTTTACAGTTTGATAACTCGAATGCAACTAAGACTACAAAACATTAAGATAACCCTGTGGTATAACAATATACTTCGCCAGGTATGGCATTCCGATACACAGTGACGAGACAGAGAGACCAACATGACGTCACCATTGCTATCATTGGTCCTGGTTGGTTCATTTCGTGTTATGCTGTTATAAAGTAGTAACTGGATAGTGACATCACACCATGTCACTCTCGGAATGCAAGACCTTGTTGACAATAGTAGGAAGTCTAGTAAGTAAACAAGTGCTAAGCAATTGCAACAAATTAATGAACACATTTCTCAGAATTGTATGGTACAAATTATTTACAACTATGTACAAGTATTGTTGTTGTGTTTGAGGGTAAAATTTATGTTTATTGGGTCTAAATATATATATATGTATATATATATATATATATATATATACATAAATACCTGAAGCAAAAACTTTGTACCCCTTTTAATCAAAGTTATGTGAATGGAGTATGAAATTTGCCACAGTTAGTTTTTATGGAAGAGTGCAAAAAATTGTTTTTTAACATCAATAAATTATGGTTGCATTTTGACTACTGGGAAAATCTAAACATCAAAGATAAGTAATAATGTATTGTTTTACCATTGAGAATGGTCGCTACACTATAAAGAGTGTTACAATTCAAGCGTAACAATGTAAACAAAATGTTAACAAATTCTACATGATAATGAGTTTTTCCTAAAAAGATTGCTATATAAAGTTTACATTGTACTTCTAAAGTATGCCAAGTTATAAAATAATAATCACCTTCTTCCTCATCACTTGAAGAACTATCTGGCAAAGTATCGAGTGTGGCAAACTTTGAATTGGCAACCTTCTTCTTATCTTTCTTCTTCTGAGTTTGTAACGGGGATCCTGGTAGGGAATCCATATCACTATCTGAGAGAGAAGGCAATGATGATACTGCTGCAGTAGGATTTGCTGCAGGTGCTTCGTCAGCGTTACCGCCGTGCTCATAAAAACTTGACAATGCTACCTGTAAACATATATGACCTAGTTTAAGACCAGTTCTTTTGTGACAAAACTATTTTGTAAAAATTTATCTTCTAAGATATCAAAGCTCAATCTCACGGTAAATAAATTAATACTAACCAATAAAATATTTGTATTAAATAAGAATCTTATTTGATTTAATAACAATTGTCAATAGAAAAATCAGTTATTCCGTCAGTTGCTTGCTTTTCAGAGAATTATTTTAAAGACTAAACTTACCGTGAACACGAAAATTTATTTTTTTAAGATTTTTATACAAGTAAATTACAATTTATTAGAAGAGAGGTTGTGTTGTTATGATAAAACAATAAAAAAGGTAGGTAACGAAGCAAGTAGGGACTTACGTCTAGCTGCCAGTTTGACGATTCCAAAAAGAACTTGCTTCGAGACTCGTCGGCACCCGTTACATCGCAAAACTGCCTCAAAGTCTCTTCCTTATTGGTCGACATATTTAGAATTTAATTTATTTTCTATTCAACACAAAGTATGGTCCATGAAAACGCCGATGACTTGCTCGGTTTTCGTTTTGTTTTGCAATTTTGGCAGAATTGACAATACAATAGTAGTGATGTCCAAAAATTTATATGACAAAGATGAAAGAGTTTTGTTATGTTGTATGCTAAGAGCCTTAGAGCATATATTATATACCTAAGGGGCAGTCGAACGGGCGGAAAACGCGATCGGAAAGGACAGAGAGTCTGAGTTTGGGTAGTGTCTGTCTCTCTCACGCAAGATTCTGATTGATATATGCACATACCAATTCGCATGACTGATTTGGCGGAAAATATACCAACCAATCAGAAGCTTACGCGAGAGAGACAGACTAACTAAACTCAGTCTCTCTCTCTTGGCTTGAAATTCAAAGACAGCTTATGAATTTGTGGAAGTTAATTTTCAAGTTTTAATAATAGTTATTCAAAAACATATTTGTTCAGTTTAGAAACCTATTCCTGTACAGTAACTAGATGGTAACAAATTGGGAAACTTCTTTGCCCCTGCCACTTTTGAACTTCTTGTTATTGGTTATTTATTATTTATTATCCATATTCTATACTTAACTAAGAATTTTTTATCAATATTCATTACCTAATATATAATGAAGAGTTTGTTTGTTTGAACGCGTTAATCTCAGGAACCGCTGCTACAATATTTAAAATTCTTTCAGTGTTGTATAGTACATTTATCGAGGAAGGCTATAGGCTATATATCATCACGCTAAGACCAATAGGAGCGGAGCACCGATGAAGAATATTACAGAAATGGGGGAAAATTATCACGCCACGGGCAATAAGAGACGCAAACGAGGTTGCGTGGGTCAGCTAGTTGGTAGATAAAAATATCATCTCACTGTTAATTTTTATTTGTAATCAGACCTTTTTATAATGCTATGTTCTTGTTTTTGTTGTGTTTAAAAACATTGAAGCTAACACTAACAGGTATTGTAGAATGTTACATTTTTATGTTTTACTAGTGGTTGCCCGCGGCTCCGCCCGCGTTTATGTTGGTTATCGGCGTTATCGCGGCAAAAAGTAGCCTATGTGTTATTCTGATGTTTAAGCTATATTACTGTTCAAACAAAGTTTCATCCAAATCCATTCAGTAGTTTTTGCATTAAAGAGTAACAAACATGCATCCATACTTACAAACTTTCGCGATTATAATATTCGTAGGATTTAAATAAAAAAATCTTTGAAATAAGGGAGCAAAACCTAGGGAAGTTAGGTTTTATTCAACATAAAATTAAACGTATTTGTAAAACAGACATTGAAATTATACAAACAAAGGTAATAGAAGTACTGCATTAAAGCAATGTCAAGTTTTGACACAATGTCATAAATCACATCATCTACTGCCTGCGATGCACGCACTCGCAGTACTGAAGGAGGTTTAATATCATATCAATTATTAAGTGTGGGTACATTTTGTGATCTTACAGTAGTTTATCTCATTCTTTTGCAGGCATTGCAAATTTTAAAATAATATAAAAAAATACTTATTTAGATACAAGCAGTTGAACTGTTGTAATTTATTTTTCCTTTGTAATTTTCTGATAGAAAATAAAAAATCTTGCACGTTTCATCGGTTGCCTCTCTACTAACATACCAACTTACAGAAAAAATATTTCATGCATGTCCTATTTGACACTTGACAGTACCCATGACATATATTCGTTCTTCAAGTAATTGCTGGCTGAATGAACTTTAGTATTTTAATTCATTCATCACAATCTCTGTCACTGCAATGCCGTAAAATTGCATTTCATACAAAAAACCTAGATATTCTGTTATTTTGCATTTATTTAATTAAGTAAGTTCCTTCTTGATTTTCACTATACTTGGTATAAACTCCGTGAACACGTAATAACCATATTTTAACGTTTTAAGATGCCGGTGATTAAATGAAGAAACAGCGAAGTTCTTCAGGGACCACCACAATGAGGAAATATTATCAACTTTTACTCGTCATCATATGCTTTTTGAGCGTCGTAACATTACTCATATACCGCCACGAGTACTATAGGTTGAGGTATGTGTTGGAAGTATTGAATTTCTTTGGAAAACCAGGTTTGTCCGAAATAGAATTCTGTGGCCCAGGATATAATGCTACAATGTTATCAGAAATACTACGGAACTCGTCAATGGAAGTTCGTGAGACACCTCCACTATTCCAGCAGATTGATGATAACTTCTATTCATATTCCTCCTTTTTAAGATCATACCAAAAGTATGAGAAGTTAACTCAAACTCAAGCTCACATCATAGATACTATTGTTATAGGTAAAGCACAAATTACACCAAACTTTCGTTGCAATATATGGATGGAAGGTTCTAACATGCCAAAAGCAGGACGCTTTACACACAAAACAATATCAGAACCTGTCAATGATTTCAATTTATATATATTTCAGTGTTCTTTGAGTAAGAATTTGGGTAAACCGAAAGGAGTAAGCTTCTATGCTAATGATTATAATATTAACCCAATATATGCACCAATAATCAGAGTGATTCAAGTTAATACAAAGAGGAAACCTAGAAGAACGGCTAATATTAAGTTTGTGAACAATATTGAACCAGCTATGTGTGTGATACCGAACCAAATACCATTAGTATCGAGAGACTCGTTTATAGAGTTCCTTGTCTTCCACCACATGATGGGTGTCAAATACTTCACCATATATGATAGTATGATCTCTGAAGACATAATTCGAAGATTGAATTTAGTACCTTCTGATATCACACAGTGGAATATACAATTCTTTCCTTTGAATTATCCATTTGTATTTGCAAAGTCATATAATATTGTTCGGAATGCTATTGAATTAGATTGCCTATTCAGACATTTCAGATTAGATAAAGAAGAAACAGAGAAAGCCAGTCATGCTATAGTCATGTCTTGGGATGAATTCCTAGTACCCAGAATCCATAACAACATAAAAGAAATATTTAATGACTTTGACCCAACGAGAAGAATCAGAACATTGCAGTTGAAACCACTATTATTCTGCTTAAATCAAGGTGATGATGAGGATGTTGAAGTTGGGTATCCAGAAATAATGAAAAAAACTCATTATTACATAATCCCACAGAATACGAGTCCTATTTATGTCAGAAACTTAGACAGTATGGTGATCTTTGAAGACATATTTAGCCTAACCTTGAGTACAAAAGAACTACCTCTAGAAGTGTTAGGGGCCCACAAGTATACAGAATGTAGGGACCCTAAAGTGTTCAATTCCAGTGGTATGGGGTACAATGAAACACAAATGAAAATGTTTCAACACAGATTCGAAGGTGCCATGGCAAAATACGGGCCAAATATAGTGAGTAACAAAATTTATAGGTTGTATAGATCTGGCAAGATTTGGGAGAAAACTAGCAGTGAATCTGTCAGAGACATGTTATGAATTTACAAAGTATAATGTTAATGTTGAATATTCTTTATTTATAAGGGACTATATAGAGATTATAATAGCAAGTTAGTGATTGTAGGTGCTAGTCAAACACAAGAAATAATCACCAATCAACTTATTCAACCGTAACCAAACTCAATCTTATGTTAACCTTGCAAATTGATTTCAAGCATAAGAGGTAAAGAATGAGGTTCTCTCTCAGGTTATTTTTTTTTTCATATTTGTCACTTCATATGAAGTTATTTGGAAAATCTTTATTATTAAGATGATTATACTTGCCATTTATTCACACTACAATAAAAAAAAAAAGGTAGAACAGGACATGCGGATATCACGACACGAATACTCAAATGTACTGTACAAGAGATGTGTAGGTGATTATTTCTTGTAACTGAGAAAGAAAGTGACTCACCAGCCCTCAACTGCCAAGCTAAATATTTTTTATCAATGGAAAACAGGATGACCATTCAGAGAAAAGTATTATTTGCAATGGACTGTCATAATACATAGTTTTCATGTGTATTTATTTTTTGTTTTTTAATATTATGTTGGTTTTTATTTCGAATATGATTTACTCATGAGTTGTGGGGTCTATCTACGCGACTTTATATTTAAGAAAGAGATAGTTAAAATCATCAGTTAAAGCTGTTAATAACGGAAACTATAGCTTTATTTAAATTGATGTAATAAACATTTTATTTGTTAGTTAGATGACGATAGACGACGCGATTGTAGACGTATAACTTATTTTTAACCGTCTTCAAAAAAGGAGGAGGTTCTCAATACGATCGTATTTTTTTTTTGTGACATTAGAACTTTTGACTAAACCTATTTTGATTATTCTTTTGAAAGCTGGTGCTTCCCGGGTGGTCCCACTTCAATTTGGCCCAGTTCTTGAAGTCGGTTGTTTTTTTGTTATTACAAAATTATTCCCTTTTCTATTAATAATAAAACGTTTAGTTGTGATTACCTGATACTTTTATTATTCGTCCGTCCTATTCGTCGTGGGTGCTGGAAATTTCATTTATATTGATTGCTTCGCTAGTTTATGAGTTTACTCTGAAAATGAAGAGAATTAAATTTTCACACAGGATATTTTTTTATGTGATCTACAAACGTTGTTGCGATTCTCAGAGTCTTCTTATTATAGTCCAACATCCCAGCTAGCCCAGATTTATTTTAGGGCAGATAAAAGTTTTACGATCGGTAGTCTAACATATAATCAGCGTAGTATATAGCATAGCTCTGCCATTAATATAGCAAAGGCCTTAGTTCCTATAAACTTTAAACGAGTCTGGTAGGGTGTTTGGCCCGTCAGATTTGTCTGGCTCATTGGAAAATATTTCAAGCTTTTTTTTATGTAGAGGCGAGCAAACGAGCAAACGTACCGCTTGATGGTAAGCGATTAACGCCGCCCATGGACACCTGCAACACCAGAGGCATCACAAGTGCGTTGCCGACCTTTGGGAGGATGAAGGGTGAGATAGGGCAGGGGGGTTGGGGTATGGGCCTCCGGTATCCTCACTCACTCGGTGAAACACAGCGCAAGCACTATTTCACACCGGTTTTCTGTGAGGCCGTGGTACCACTCCGGTGGAGACGACCTATTCATGCCGAAGCGTGGCTCCCCCACGCTTCCTAAAATGACGTAACTTAGCATGGTTTTTTCCACCTTTGATACCAGCTAACTGTAAAACGGCCCCGCTTTCAGCTTAGCGAGTTTTTCTTCCTTTCTGAGTATATGTTAGACTACCGATCCTAAAAGTTTATATTTTCTAAAATGACGCAAGTCTGGGGTGACTGGGATCTTAGTCTATTAGTAGGTGTTATTTGTTCCCGTTCACGCAAATCGAGTCGAACGCAATAACAATCGAGCGTAATGCATAATTTTAAAAATGCATTAGGATTTTTAAAAGGAATGTTTGTGGTTTTCAAATTCTGATCTCTTTTTACCCAACTACGGCGAAGATAAAAGGATGTGTAATATTTTGGCAGTCTGTATGTTCCAACGTAACGCGTAAACTATTGAACCGATTTTAATGAATGGGGTGTCAATACTCGTAGATTCGTAATAATGCCCAGGTGATATAGGCTATATCAATTTTATCAACTTTTTACGTAGTTGGGTAATATTTTTTTTTATTGTTTTCTTGTTATAATTGCCCTTTTTGGTTACCGATCTTCGACGGATATAAAATCCTCTAGGATTTAGCTATAACAAGCTAAGCTAAGTTTTAACAATAGATTTTGATTAGTGGATATTGTAACTAAAAATATATTTTAAGGATTTTAGAAGATATAGTTAAGTGCCTTGATCGTAATGATGGCTAGCTAATACCTACTCAATTTTCTCTCTTAAATATAACAGGATAAGAGTGTTTTTAAAGTAAACTTGAAGCTTTCTCTTACAGTTGTCAAAAGGAAAAAAAAATCGTTTACGACTGTGTATCAAATTAAATGTAATTAACTCTGTATGCAGACTATCCCATCTATCTAAATATATGCATACTCAATTTTCATCCTTAACCCTAGCTGTATAAGACTGCTTTTAGAAGAATAATTTAAGAACAATATGTACAAGTGTATTAACCATACTGTTGACCCCATAGCTCATCATTTTTAACATCATGTTAAAATTATTATAGCACTGATAGGTGATGCCGCACTTACAACATTAAATATATCATGTAACATAACTCGGCGTAAATAAATCGTCCATTATTTCATACAAGAATTAAGTTTGAAATATCTATCGTCATTGGCCATGTAACAAAATATAAGAAGCTATCGACAGATAGACGTAAACTATAAAAAACTTAGGAACTGATTGATATTAAAACTTTGTTGAGTTAAAGGCGTGCCAACATTATAACATTTTATTAAATGAACTTTTAATAGGTAGTAGAGCCACGCTGATTTCAGCACGAACGGGCCGGCTCGACCGGGGCGGTACTACCCTCGCACAGAAAATCAACGTAAAATGACAGCGATCATGCTGTCGTGTTTCGTTGGTGAGTGCGAGACCGGAGGCCCAATGATGCGGAAGCATCATTAGCCCGCCATGGTGTGGGTCACCATGCTGCATTGTTGCATTGTCTGCATTCGCAGTATGGTGACCACCACTCTTGGATTCTACTCATGCTTTCCATCAGGCAGAGTAAGAGTCATTTTGGCAGGGTCAAATATAAAAAACAAAAAAAAAAAAAAACAATTAGGTATTGAATCTACATCTGTACAAAATAAAATATATTTATAAGTACTGGAAAACAGAAACAAAATATGTGTAAACTCTGTTTTTTTGTTAAAAATAAGTCCATAATATAATTTTCTTAACATTCACGTTGTTTCCTAAATATTTCTGAAATATTCATTATTATTTGTTTAAGTGTAAAATGTCCATTATTTTTTGTTTTCTTATTTCTTTGTATGATTGTTGGAGTAGTTTTTGTGTAGATTTGAATAGTTCTTATTTCATGACGTTTACTTGTTTTTTTTTATAGTAAATGCAGTTGAGCAATATGAAATTGAGAGATTATTGCTCTCATAAATAGCTTGATCTCTGTGACAAATGGCTACGATTCCGTCGAAGTAAGTTAGAACAAGCTATTTTATTTTGTATCATATCATATATCATATATCCATTCTCTACGTGCCAGTTTTATCGCTAATGAAGGAAAACACTATAAATATGAAATTTCATACCTAAAATAAACCTCTTAAGTTTTAAAGGTACACAAGTGACAACTGCCACAGAGATCAAGCTGTGTTATAAGGATTATAGTACCTACATAGTAATAGGACAGTACC
Source organism: Spilosoma lubricipeda (assembly GCA_905220595.1). Taxonomy (NCBI): domain Eukaryota; kingdom Metazoa; phylum Arthropoda; class Insecta; order Lepidoptera; family Erebidae; genus Spilosoma; species Spilosoma lubricipeda. The sequence continues at coordinate 9,638,175 of HG992298.1, read as the reverse complement.
AATGTTGTAAAATTGTAGTACAGCACAATTAAGATACGATGTATATTGAACTTCCATTGTTTATTTTCTATATTTTAAAAATAAAACAATAAATGATACTAGGTAAATGTTTATTTCTGTCATCTATTCTAAAATACAAGGCAGGCATTGCCCGCAAATCTTCACAGATCAATTTATTAACATAATCAAATTATTACGAACAGTAAAACGATGCGAATCGTTCATAGTATACGAATAAAATATTTAATATCACTAGAGAAATAAGTACAAGGGTAAAATGAGCATAATTTGAGCAATACATACTGTATTGTCGTTGCCACAAAATAATTGGGAAGAGTTTTGGAGGGAACACATTAATTAAAATATAAATATACTTAAAGCTTATAATATATAAGTTTTAAATATTGCAACAAACGAACTTATTTTAAGGCTACATTGTTTAAGTACTGAATAATATCTCACTAAAATAACGTCTATTTACGGTGATAAAATACTGAAAGATTACGTTTTGTTGAAACGTAAACGTAATGATAAACAATAGTGATGTTTGCGTCTAACTACTTGTACGGAATCTACCCTGTTGACTGTCGGGTTAAATAACAGTATGAAATGTAATTACCGAATGGAAACTTTCATTTTAGTTAGTTCAAAATTCCACAGTGTAAAAGAATATATCGTTACTGACATTGATTACCGGACAACCTAACGAACTCAAAAATAATGGAGGTGAATTTATTAGAGAATAGAAGCTCCAGGAATGAATTTTACTGTATTGAACTAGAAGTAGGCTGCCATTTACGGAAAAATCATGTATATATATGTTTTCCTACAAAGATCAAAATTAATAGAAGACATAAGTTACTCTAACGCAAGCGAGGTTGAAATGGATTTTAATTGGTAAGTAAGTGATTATTATGCTTCCCCTTATTCATAAAAAGGAGTAATTTTCTATGCATAACATGGATTTTTCCACAGGTCTTTACCTTTTGCCACACGTTGCTGAAAATTAAAAATAACGACAAGGTTGTCTTTGAAAGGCAAAATATTTATATTATAGTATTAAGGTCATGAATAAGCTTAAGCTACCTAGAGAGCCGTCATAAAGTTTAATGTATATTAACATTTTTTTTGCAATATATATATATATATATGTTTGGTTATTTGTTAAAGTTATAACTTCTTATGAGAGGGTAACCCGCTTCGTTACGTAACGCGTTACGGCGCCAGTTTGTCTGGAGATCAAGCTATATATTCGCGGCATGTTGTCGCAGTGGCGAGTATTATAAGCACAAATAACAAAAGTGCTTTATGAATAAGGAGGGCAAAACGTATTAGTCAGTAATCATTGCGTAAAAAAAAAGGTATTTCTAAACAATTTGATTTTAATGCTTTTATTATGCTTAGGACTACATTAGCAAAATGTCGAATGAAAATGAGAAACATTATCTTATATAAGGAACAATTTATATTATATAAATGCATCGTTTTGGCCATGTGATGAAGCGTTACTTGTATTAAGTCAATGGCCTTATAAAAAGCATCATAAAATGAACGATACGGTGTGACTATATTTATATTAACGACGACACCATGTCTGTTATGTCGTAATCGTTCAGAAAAATAGAACTTTTTATTTATTGTCATGATATTTTGTAGTCAAAACTCGGCGAAACGCCAATTATACTCACAAATAATAAAAAATATCTGTAGTCTAAATACGTTTGACCGAAACATTACTAATAATAATAATTATATAATTGCCATACACATTTATGTTAAAATAATTTATTGCAAGTTGAAAATATTATTCCAGATCTAAACTCACGTATACTCATTTTACTATTTAATCAATTTCATCCATAAACTACCGAATAAAGGTTACTTTTATGATGCCATAGGGTAGATTTCAGGATTTAAGTGGAGTAAATATTGGAATGAGTACAATTGAATCTAATTCTAGAATGTTCCTCAACAAGTTCCACCAAGTGCCAATCGAGAGTATACATTATTGAAAATATCAGTATTCTTTATAGAAACCTAATTTGTTTAACTGTTTTATTAAGATTTATCTTACACTTAATATTTTCAAACATCAACATCAATATATATACACAGTATGAAAAGGTATTTTCTAAACAAGAAAATAGATTTAAAATATCACCTTGTCTAAAGACCTAATAGTAAAAAGGATTACAGTAAATGCACGAAAAATAGTTACATAGTCTTATGAGTTTTATAACAACAAGTATTACTAGACGAGCTAAACAATCCTTAAGATCTGACGCAGAATAAACACTTCTCATAATGAAAAACGCTCACAAAACAACCAAAAATAATAAAAAAAACCTCAGCAAGCTCTTAATTGCGTAATCATACTCCAAAAATGTCTTATATCATTTTGGAAAAGAGCTGATACTCTTCACTGCTGGACCGATATTAACCAAACATAGCTAAGAACCACCGCAAAGAAACTGGCTTTCAAATGAAAAAAAAACCGCATCCAAATCAGTTCATCCGTTTGAGAGCTACAATGCCACAGACACTCACAGACAGACATCGACATCAAAGTTATGACTCAAAGAGAGGGACTCTTTGTGTTGGAGGTTAAAAACCAATTTCTTTGTCACAGCCTTTGACACCCCATTGCTGTATATCTGCTCTCCTTAGCAAGGAGGTTTTGGCCACACTGGCCAGGGTTTTTTTCAAGTTTCTCTTCGCAATGCTGTTCTTCTGCATAGACCTGCTTTAACATGAATAGACATAGTTAAGTATTACTTATCGTGTTCAAAAGCCCACTGCTGGACACAATACTCTCCTTAAAAAGGAGGTTTTGGAATACTCCACCACGCTGACCGGATAAGTTGGTTTAGGGTTTATTTCAAGGTGCCTGGATGGAGGATTAAATTAACCACATTCCGGTAATCCATGGTATAATAGTATACTTCAACAGGATAGCATTCCGAGGCAAAGTGATCACGTTGGCGACACGAGCTTTATGTCATTACCGCTATCGCTGGTTCTGGTTGGTTCATTTCGTGTTATGTTGCTATAAAGTGGTAACTGGATAGTGACGTCACACTATGTCGCTCTCGGAATGCGAGACCTTGTTTTCTTAGACCATGCGGTGATCTTTTTAAGAAGCGATATTTATGCTTAACAACCGTCACCACCATCGATAAACAAGAAGGTTCCGTCACAAATCGATGCAGTTATAAACCTTATTCGTTTACCTACATTATTCGAATAATCGTTTCAGTAAGTTTTGTGTTCGCTATGCCATTACAAGAAGTGTTATTATGCGTACGTATGTTTTGATTATAATAGCTGTGTGCATTTCGTACGTCTATATTACATCATCGACGAACCGATAAATGCACACGAATCTACAGTATACTGATAGCAGCCGAATTCGCAGACATTTTACATGAAATTTTCAACCTTCTGTTATTGCTTTAAAGTTGATTTTACCCTGGTGGTTTATGTTACTTATTGTCAGTGAATTCGGCCGATAGACTAGCAATTGTATGTTATTTAAACTGCAGTTATTATGCCAAATACTTTAAATTGCATAAATTTATTCCGTCTCGAATTCCTTTTATTTGAATGGTGCAGCATTCCAATTATTTTTAAACGTAAACATATGCTAACTGACTAACTTGAAATATGCAAATTATTGACGTAATTTGTGCACCCATAAGAATACCGTGCTATAGGCATTTCTTACAAAAACATGCAATTGCCACTCTATTAGATTTAACTAAAATTTTTGCCTGTCAAGCGGGAGAGGCACACCACGCGTTCGTTCCAAATCCTGAGTGAACGCATTCGAAATTTTAATCATTACACGCATGCATTGTACACAAACGCATGCATTGCATACACTCGCATGCGTTGCATACACTCGCATGCGTTGCATACACTCGCATGCGTTGCATACACTCGCATGCATAGTATACACTCACATGCATTGCGTACACACGCATTCGTTGTGTACACTTATGCAATATGAATCGCGTGTAGAAACATCCACATGCAAGATGAGAGGTTATTTCATTATACACTTAGTCGCAGATAACATTCTATTACATATAATATTAAACATTCCAACATTATATACACAGATTAACAGTATTACTTTATCTGATTAAAATGTAGTGTCTCTTATAAAATTTAACATTTCAAATTGAAAATATATAATGTAGTTTTATTATTTGAAAATGCAGCGTGCTTTCAAAGGATAAATTGTTTAGTGACTGGAAGAGTAAAGAGGATGGACGTAGCCTGAAATACTTATAGCTGTGTTGAATATTAACACTTGTCATAAAATTTGTTATTGAATACAACTGTCATTGTTTAATTAAATTGTATCCAATATTTATAAACATAATTATGTGGTGTTGGATATCAACATATCCGCATTTAACATAATCTTTACTTTATAATAACAAACAAACATAGGTCTATTCAAAAAAAAGTACCACCGACCCCAAACCACTTATATATATATATTATAATGAATAGAATGTTTTGTTCTAAACTAATTGAAATAAAAAGATTAAAATCGATTCAAAAATAGTAAAACATTCAATCGAATTAAAAACTCCTTTTGTAGTCGATTAAGAAAGTCCGATTAACTTCTCGATATTTTTTTTACTGTGCTAAGGAGTCTGGTTGTACCTCAAACTACGCCCAAATTCTCTTCGAGTGTTATTCGTGTATCGTATAAGAACACAGCAAATTCGCTTAATACCAAGTAACAAGTAATTTAAAAAAGTTATTTATGTAAAAATGTTTTATAACAAACAATTTTATTTTCAAACACGATCATGTTTCGCGGAAAACATTCGCCAATACGATTGTTCAATTTATAGAAACAATGTTATTGTAAAATGTTTTCATGAAACATGCTCATATACATATCAATGTATAAGTCAACAACAAGATTTTTATTTATTTCCAAAACATCTAATATAACAATTTCTATAATTTTCCTATAGACCGCTAGAGTGTAGACATAAGTCTACCGTTAAAATCCTAATTTTTTCTTCATTACTTATAGACATCGAATCGACGAAATTTCTTGGAAACTTGGAGACCATCGCCAGTATATACATACTAACAACTAACGTTTGGATGTTTTATTTAATATGAAACAGTAGTAAAAAGGAAAAAGTAGTAGTAATTATATTATATTACTATTTAGTCTCCATAAAAATCGACTAAACGTCTATAAGTAACAGAACATGAATAAATTTATAATTATCGCCCACCTCTTTGTTCTATGGATAATAATATACAATTCATTATTTAACTAAAAGCGAACCTTTACATTGGCCGCTTGAATAGTTCTCAGATCTCGTATAGTTCGAACTGTGATAGAGTATAGCATCAAATTAGTCTAAATGCATCTCACATTAAGCTGCCCTAGTAAATCGATTAAGAATATCGACTAGCAAGTATTAGTATCGATTATTCGATATAATCGATTAAAGTCATTGTGTTCCTAATATAATTATATTTCTCACTCGACCTTCCTATTAAATAAAATAAATAAATAGGAACGTTTGAGTGTAATAGTTGCCCAAGTGCTGCCTGTTATAAAAATATTGTTAGAATAAACTATATTTTGATAGTTTTACAATAGAGATCATTTTTAATTAATAAATGGAATGAATGATATTGTCTTAAGCTCTGATCGTGATTTTTGTACTTTATACATATTTAAAGTTATTCTCTTTAGAATGAATAATGGTAAAGTATTTCGAAAACACTATTGCTATTAACAATTAACGTTAAAAATAATGTCTTTACTTTCAATGAATTAGTAAATTTTGATGTAATTATTAATTGTGGACTAGAGATGCACTGATTATAGAATAATAAATTCTGATTACTAAATTGTGTGAAGCACTAAATTTATTATAGTGTTTCCAATCATTTATTTAACTTTTGACAGCTCTAATACTTAATCAAATAGTGATACCCTGACCCGTTACGGATTCGATTTCTTTTATCGATCGATTTTGTACATGAAGAAGTTTTAATCGATTTAACACACTCATTATTTTACCGATAATTTCGTAATTTTATCGATTATTAAACCGCAACACCGGACGCGTAGCGGACATTTTGTAGTTGTCATAATTCACATTTTCATACGTCGAGTTGAGTATTTTTATTCCTCCGTATTGATTTATTTGTGAATTCTCACGTTTGGTTGAGTTGAGCGTATCGTCCCTCCCTTCGTTACTGTCAAAATGCCAAAAATTAAGGTGCTCAAAGGACAAACAAGAGAGTTTGTCTTGCGACTTCGTGAATACTTTGAAAAGGAGAGCTGTAATAATGGGCCTCTTATATCAGTGACTCAAGTTTAGAGACCGTGTGATTTGATATAAAATATAATCACAATAATGTTATTGTATGTTTTATTAATATAATCGATAATCGATTTATTTCAAACCCGTTTTTATAGTCTGTGGTCATTCATTATGAATGACACATCTCTAAGTGGGCGGAGCCCGTCCATGAAGTACAGTATTCCCTCTAGTACATTGATCAAAAATTATTACAAAACTTTATGTGCGTGATCTGTCAAAAGTTAAATAAACGATTGGACGCACTATACAGTTGCTTTAGTTAAAAGACCGACAGATTAAAAATATATTTGTTACGATATTTGAAAGTAAGATATTAAAATTAATATTACTTATACAGGGTTCTAAATAGGCCTTATTAAACTCTCATAATTTAATTATAAAAGGAAATGTGATTGACTATATTTGCATTCTTGTGTGTTGTATTTCAATTCTTATAGTATATATATATATATATATAGTCCATTCGCGATAAGAAAAGAGTGACGCGAATTAAGCCTTTAATATCCTTTCGAATGAAAGCTTGTATCCTGATTTGTCAAGAGGCGGCTACAGTTACTTCTGTGTTGTTTTCATTAGTATGTTATGCTGTTTTAAATGATAGCAACCCTTATGACGTCACGCTTGTCAAATTTCTAAAATTGTATAGTAATGGTGTGTATGTAGTAAAATAATGTACTCTATTAGTTCATTAATAGATCTACTAAAAAACTACCCAATTTGTACTCTTAATCGTTTCGAGATGATCGCTCCATTTTGGATTTTATTGCTGATTATTTACAGTTGAATTTACCGTAGTCCAGCAGTTGGCACATATTACAAATGGGTATCTTATAAGTATTAAATAAGGTTTAGAGCCAGTTTCACTACTTGCCGATAAAGCTTTATCGCCTGGTGGACTAGTGTCAATTTTTCTGTCAAATAACTACAGATTTCAGTTTTATAAATCTTGGATAGAGACGTATTATTTGTTAGATATACATATATTTATCAGCAATATTTATCTGAAACTGGCTATAATATAATAAAACAGAAGTATGTGACTAAGGCGAGTCGCGTCGGGCGCAACACAAGTTACGAAGAACACAATCCAAAGCACAGGGCGGCAGAGAGAAGTGGAAGGTCTTATGAGAGTCGGCAGTCTCAGGAGCGCGTGTGCGGGGCGGGGTGGCGCTGCTGTCAGAAGAAGATCACCTCCTCCTCGGAGGGGGGCGCGGGGGTGGGCGGGGCGGGGGCCGCCCCCGCGCTCACACCCGCCCCCACACCCGCGACCCCCGCCACTCCCGCCTCCGGGGAGCGCACGCGGAACTTGTCAGGTAGCTTCGGGTATGTGTTTGTTCTGGGAATAGTTAATAGTTGCTATTGTATTGTGTGCGCGATAGTTTTCCTTGAAGTGACTTAATACATAAGGGGTAGCAGTGTCCTATAGACGTAATGATCAATGAATTGCTCTTAGTGGTGTAAAACGTTTAGAGTACTCTATTAATATTTAATTGTTCTTTAGCTGTCTAATATGACACCTACGTCACTGGTAGACTATCAATTCGAAGGTACATCACAGTTCTTTAATAGTTCATTGCTGGACATGGGGCTCTCCTTATTTAGGTTTTGGCCAACAATACCATGCTGATCAGGTCGGTTAATATAGGGTTTTTTTTTTGTTGGGACTAATCCCACCCACACACCCAGCACTGTAACTCCTGTACACCAGGATCAACAGCAGTGACCCACGAACACACGAGTTATGACACTCGGGAAGTCCCAGGAAAAAAAAATAACTGTCTTGGAACCCTCAATGAAATTAATTAGAAGAAAACAAAGGAGGAGTTAGAAATATGATAAGTCCACTAAGTAAAAGTAAAATAAGTAATGAAGGGCTTGTTTCAAGTTTTCCTTCTCTTTGCTGTGCTATAATTCTGGTTCACGGTTTGCACTATTAATCGGCTTTTACAATAACCACGGGCAACCACTCTCGTTGGGAGTTCCAAGACTTTTATTTTTTTCCTGGGACTCCCCGAGTGTCATAATAAATAAATAAATATTTCGGACATCTAACACACAACGCCATCTAGTCCCAAACTAAGCAGAGCTTGTATTATGGGGTACTAGACAACTGATATCAATACTTATATACTTTTTTTTGTAAATACATACATATTATACATAGAAAACACTCAAACTCCGAAACAAATATTTGCAGATCATACAAACATTTGTTCCGACCCGGGAATCGAACCCGAGACCTCAAGAACAGCAGTCGCGTACGCTACCACTGCGACACCGAGGCAGTCAAATAACTCTATATAACTATATAACGCTGCTGTTGACCTGGTGTATAGGAGTTACAGTGGGCGTGTGGGCGGGATTAGTCCCAATACCCACGGGACTAATAGGGTCTCATATCGATCGTAGTGAGCAATTGTCGTAAAGGCACATATAACGTCATATCTGCATAACCAAGTTATTGTAGAATATTTATATATAATAATAATAATAATAGTTTATTGATAATCCATCTTTGATACAATAACAAAATACGTTAATGGCTGCAATAGTTAAAACTGTGACGCAGTCATTAGCGCTCACATCCGTGTTTATAGTAACAGAAAATCAAGAAACTTAACAATAAAAATCATAAAGCAAGGAAAACAAAGCATGCAGTGATTATATTGTTAAATAGTAAGCGCACCTTGGTGTATATGATTGTGTTTAAGAGAGTGAGTGAATTTAAATGTATGTGTATGAGTATGGGTGTGTGTTTGTGTGTGTGTGTGTGGTCAGTATTGAGTTAGTTGTAGATTGTAGAAAACATAGTGTGTAATAATAGATATATATATATTAACGGGAAGTCTCACCAAACATTCTTTACATTGAGTATAGGACGGGGAGCTCACGTGTGTTTCAATTTACGTATCCTGCACAAATGACCAGACTATCCCACCATAAGTTCCTCAGTTTGATTATAGGAGAGGGAGAAAAGCCAGTCTGTCACTTTAACCTTACATTTATGCAATGTCATATATACCTGGTAGCTTTGTTGTTTGTCTGTTGTTGTGAAGGTAGAGGGGCGGGCGAGCTCCCTGTTCTTGTGTGATGTATCACTAAGCCATGCGATTGATGCTGGAATTCACAAGAGAAATTTTATTGTTAAAAATCCTACTAATATTATAAACGCGAAAGTTTGTAAGTATGGATGGATGTTTGTTACTCTTTCACGCAAAATCTACTGAACGGATTTGGATGAAACTTTACAGTAATATAGCTTATACATCAGAATAACACATAGGCTCCTATTTGCCGCGATAACCGAGATACACGCGGGCGGAGTCGCGGGTAACAACTAGTTATGTCATAATTACCATCTTATTCATAACGTTATTTAACTGTAAACTACCGTAGTGTTATTTCCGTCTTTGATTTTACAGACTTAAAGTTGAAAATATTGTTCATTTAATATTATGTAAAAAGAGGTTAGTCTTTTATATCTAACTTCATCTACTTATAAAAAGCTTGTTTTAAATTAAGAATATATTATTTCTTTCAAAACAAAGCAGAAAACAATGAATTTTCATCTCTGCTCATAACTGTTCAAAGACAGGTGAGAGGAGATATTCTCTCTCCCGAACTAGAGTAGCAGTAAATTTCTTATTTACGAGAACTCAATTTCTGAAACGTGTTGAAATTATTATGATGTATTCCTTCTCTCTTTATTTTCAATCTGTATATGTTGTATTCAGTTAATTGAATACGCATAACATACACATTTTCTTATGGAAAAAAATATTTTTTAAGATAACTTTGACAGCGCATTTCCTGTTTGTATGTTGGCTTTCAATTTACTTTTTTTTTATTTATTAAGGAATAAGAGATAGACAGCCAAGGATTTTCATACTTTGAAATTAGAATGACCATAGACAATGCATTTGCTTGTAACCATAGTTGACTTTTATATGTTTTGTTAAATTTTAAAATGTACAATAAATCTGAAAATTTCAACAATACAATGATCGCTTACTACGAAAGTTTTTAATGCAAACTTTATTCTTATAAGAAACTCATCTTTAATATTTTCTATGTCACGTTTAGTATGCAACTGTACGTACGTAGACACGTACCAATAGTTATTTTCATAATGAAAGGTATATTTACACAAATATTTGCTTAATATGACCAATATAAGAATGGACCTTGTGAAATCCTTTATATACTTATCCTATATTTTCATAACCGCCTTTATTTATTGGCGATTTGCGATTGAATTTTGGTCACATTAAGCAAATGTTTGATCAAATATTAGCAAATAAATTCTTATAGAATAAGTAAACATGCTAATCTAACATCAAAAGCCTTACAGACGAAATGGTTGTACATATTAAACACCGATAAAGACGAAGCCAATTCTACCGAAGCCGAGATAGATAATACGTACTATTTATTTGTGTAAATTTTTGTACACGGCAACACTTAAGCGATAGGAGCTAATCTTAGAAGAAATTGTGCAGATACTGGCAAGAAAAAGCAGATTACTGAAGGTGTCTAATTATTGTGTAAATATTTTCAAACGATTCGCTGCAGTATTGTATTTTATTACCATTATAGATTATCTTATCTAAGTTTGGTCACCACGGACACATTAGTATAGACTATACTAATGTGTCCGTGGTGACAGTGCACAGGTGCAGGCTTAAAACAGCGGACAAAACTAAGTAAAAATTTAATTCTGTTTATAAAATACGATGTTAATAGAGGGTGCGACAGACAGTGTGTAACATAGCAACACAGAGTTACTGGGGTGGAACTATGTGACGCTTTACACAGTTACGAAAGGCTTTGACTGGACTTTTTGACTATAGAGTTCTTGACGTTTTGAAAAAAGGGTTTTTTTTTACTGAAAATTGGGTCAATAAATGCGAGTTTAAAATGATTCAAAAAGGCGTAACTGTTTACATCTGAACCTACACTCCACCCGTGCAAGTAGTATCAAATTGCTTAGAAATAAAACCGAAAGATATTGAATTATCGAATGTCAATTCAGAGCAGGTCTTAAGAATGTATTATTTATGAACCAAGCTCACATGATTAGGTTGGCCGTTGCCTCAAGTTGTTAGTAACGAGATTTATGTTAATGACAGTTATATGATCTTGAAATGCGATAACAATATCTGTATTTCACAAGATGTACGAAATATATACCATGGAGACTAAAGCGATTTTGAGTAGGAAATGGATTAGAGAACTCTGATGAGACCGGGACTTCTATCTCCCTTTATGATACCGTAAGTCATTACAACAATCTAATAACTACTTTGAAAAGAACAATTCTTGTTTATATATATATACTAGCTGAACCCCGCGATGTTACCCGCGTTTTTGTTGTACTGCGGGTAACGCCGCGGGATAAAGCTAGCAAACTTCACATAAACCATCTACTAAATAGTCCGAACAAAGCCTAAAGATTCTTGAGTTATAAAATTACAACGAAAAGTGGCATTTATTTTTATATATATTGATTGATAATCTAAATCTTGGAAACGTCTCAAACGATGTTCATGAAATTTTGTATGAAGAGGGCGATAAATCGATCTAGCTGGGACTTATTTTCAGAAAATTTACCAAAAAAAAAGAAATACCGTTCATCCAGGTACTCTCCTTTAATATATATGCTAGTCAAAGTAGAATTATGGAAACAGAAATATCTACATAGAGTTCTGATTACCACATATACGTGTTGCTGTGTACACAATACGATACGACAATAGTCAATAACTATCTACTCTATATTACTTACAGTATAAAAACTGTCGTTAAAAAACGTTGGGATACTCGGGGTCCTGTAAATATCAACCATTTGGTCTGTATCTATATGTACTAAGATTATTTTATCTATATATTAATACGTGAAGCAAAAACTTTGCATCCCTTTTTAAGAAAATTATATGAATGGAGGAGAATGATAGATGGCAGGGGTTCCCAATCTTTTTCAGCCTACGGCGCACTTTCAAGATTACAATATTGTCAGGGTGCTCCCCCCCCTCCGTACCTAGCCATTAGACATAGATAGAATCAAAAGAGTTAGGTACCTACAATAGTAGTTATTATTGGTTGCAAGGCACAAAAATTTAAACATAAATGCAAATAATTAACCCTTTCGGATAATGATAGAAGACCGACTCGTGGCGCACCTCGCTACTTCCTGCGCACACTTTGGGAACCCCGGATATATGGCATAGTTAATGTTTATATGGAGGAGTGCAGAAGCGAAACCTTGAAATATAGTCGAATTTCGAATTGAGCAATCACTACTTTATATAATTACTAGCTTTTACACGCGGATTGCTCACGCAGACTTACATCCCCTTAGGGGTGTCATTTCCAAAAATCCTTTCTTAGTGCTCACTTACGTTACATGAAGAACCTACATGCAAAATTTCAGGATTCTAGGTTCAGCGGTTTGGGCTGTGCGTTGATCTCTGGGTATGTCAGTCAAGTTACCTTCCTCTTTTATATGTATAGATAACTTTATGCACCTTTGTACAGTGGCGGACTTAATACCTAGCATTATTAATTTTTATTTTTACTTTATGCACATTTATGCACAAAGGTGGACTTAATGCCGTAGGCATTTTCTACCAGTTGACCTTAGGGTGATGCAGAGCTAAAAAAGGTAGATGCACAAAACTAATTAAGTTGATATCTCAATATGAAATAATTTAACCAAAAATAATAATTATATTAATACACATAATAAATACGTATTAGTTTAACAACCATCATATTCACCCTTAGTTCCCTCTTTACCTTTTTTGAGAGATGTCTGAATGTAACGATACTAACCTCACTAGGTGATTCGTGTAATCGGTGGTATCCTGGCGGTGGTTGCTGACCTTTGCCACTGGCTAATTTGAGAGGTAGTTGCTGTTTCACCATTTGCTAGAATATGACAATAAATTAGGTGTTAAGAAAAACGAGTTACTGACAAAATTTTAAGGCGATTAGGGTATATCAAAATATTTTAAACACCCGTATATTTGTTTGTTAGCTTATTTTTATTTCTATTGACACTGATAATGAAACAGTATGTGATCATCAACCATTTCCTTGAACGTGGTTGCCAAATGCAACATAGAAATTATCAAAATTGCATTTCTACAAACTGTTTCTGTTTCTTTTCATTATTGCTTTCGGTCATCGGTCGGCATAATAGCATGTTGTGTTTAATGTGTGTGTATGTATGCATGCATATGTGTGTGTGTGTGTGTGTGTATTTATACCGAGATGTTGGAGGCATGCACGGTGGCACGGGTCTCGTTCTGCGCGGAGAGCAGTTGCGGCGGCGGCAGCACTCCGCTTCGCACGCTGCACGCGCTCACCGACGACTCCGAGCCCGTTGAGCCGCGGTTATCTGAAAATCACACCCACTAATGTAATATCAACCTTATGCAAATGAAATAGAGCTGGAAATTGTAATAACACCGATGTAATATTTTACAGTATTTTGACGGCATTGAATGTGTAGTCAACTGTGCTTTATAATAAGTGGATAAAGCTGTCTGACCGTTTGTCCTCCAATAACAAAAAACAACCGCATTTTTGTTTTGTTGAATGAGGGACAATAAACCTTTAGCAACCTTAAAGTCATACACTTTAAAATTCAAATCTACTTGTACGTCTACAATCATAATCTTCAAACTAAGAAACAAAAAACACCTACTTCGCCATTTTGGTTCTTTCCGCCGCGTAGTATCGCTAACACTGGAGTCAGGTGATAGGGTTCCCACACTTGCTATTTCTTCCTGCGAACCACCTGCAATCAAAAAAATATTCTAGTACAATACACATACGGTCCAATTTATGTTCATTCAATATCTTTTATATACCATGCTGTTGCAGTCTTTCTAGCCGCCTGAACAATCTCTCTCTCTGTTGTTCTACGTCTTTTTGTTGTTCCGCTAACTCCTGTCTAGCCGCCTGTAACTGCTGCCTTTCTGTAAGTCATAAATGAGATAGTGAAAGTATGGAAAGAATTATTCAAGGAGGTTGTTTGAAATCGAAAAAATAAAGAAAGTATTATTTGGTTGAAATCAAAATTGTTAAGTTTTAAGCAAAGATAATTTTGGATTGTTAAAAATAATTTTTACAACTGTTATGTTAATTAACATGGTATGAATAAATTACGTGTTAATTGTTATTACCCGTTCAGTAGCAAGTTATAGTTTAACGTTCAAGTACAGCTTACTTAGGTGTAGAGTAATAAGTGCAGACGTGATTACTGTGCGAGGGTTGTTAACTTAGATGTGGTGTATAAGTATAAGCGTGGTAAATGAATGGGGTATTTAACCTTCATATGGAAAGGATAAGTGTAGGTTTCGTAAGTCTGTATCATCTTTAGATGTAGAGTGTAAGTGTAGGTGTGGTAAGTGGGTGGGGCGTGTTATCTTTAGTTGTAGAGTACAAGTGTACTGTCTTAAGTTAGTGGAGGATGCTATCCTAAGATGTCGTATAAGTGTAGAAACATCATATTTAGGCCGCCATGGTGTGGGTCACCATGCTGCTTTGTTGCACTGTCTCTATTCACAATGAGTATAGTAACCACCACTTTTGGATTTTGCTTATGCTTATCACTAGACAGAGTAGAGACACTTTGGCATACTAATACATAAAAAGAAAATTAACAGTCATAAGGACTGTCAATTGAAGTGAAAACTAGTAACTTGTGTTATTTGTGAAATTAATGTATAAAATTAAAAAATTATTATGTTTAAATTAAAATTATCTACATCAAATATTAGCATATAGGTGACGCTAACCCATCAGATTTTCACCTACCAAATAGTACTCAATGGGGCCAAAGAAGTTTTAACTTCGAAATTGTCATGTCACCATGTCGGTGACGCGGTGATGCGAATTCATAAGATTTTCTCCCACCAAAGTGTTCAACGCGGCTAAAGAAGTTTTCACTTCAAAAAGTGTCTGTGTAGTAAGTGTGTGGGGATGTGTATGTGAAGGGTGTGGGTGTGAGGGTGTGGGGGGTGTGGGGCGTTACCTTGCGCGAGTAGCGCGTGGTCGTTGGCCCGCTGCGCGTCGAAGGCGGCGCGGTCGCGCGTGAGGCGGGCCTGCGCGTGGCGGAGCTCCTCCAGCTGCGCGTCCGACCAGTCCGGCCGCGCCGCGCCGCCCGCCGTGCGCCACGCGCTCACCTGCGCCTCCAGGCTACACACCGCATAGGCACCATACATACTGATATTATACACTCCTAACTAACTATATCTCTATGTTACGATTTCACGCCTAAATCTAATTTAACTATTCATTATTCTAAAAACTGAGCTAAATGCGAGAAGCCGCAAATGGCCTGCTGATGATGATTATGAAAATCCCTCATCGACTTACTTGAACATTTAAAGGGTATATTTTATCTTCAGTTACATTGATAAATACATATTTTTTTTATGTTAATTCATTCACTGTGACTGTTTAGTGGCCCCTCCAAAATATGAAAATACCTTATACGCCAATTTCGATAAAATTTAACATGGAAATAGTTTCATTCTTGAACACGGATAGGGTAGCCGCAATAACCGACCGCAGGTGGAGCGCAAAAGCAAATCAATTTTTATTTCGGAGATCTAACACAACGCTATCAAACATCACACATCACAAAACTGTACGTACACCTAATACAGTGGTCGTCAAACCGCTTTCTACTGCGTTGAGTGTTGTACACCCAACAACATTGTGTATTCAACACGTTATCGTTCTAAATCTGAATGTTCTTTGTGAAATAAAATAAAATTTTGTAAATAAAATGTATCATACGAGCTTATATTAAACACTTGACCGAAAGGACTCTTATACAAAATATCTATTGATCGCGGCTTCGTTCGAGTGAATTGAAATTACAATATTATTAATCTATTCATACACACTCATAACATTTACTACTCATAAATTATCAATGAACATTATGTCACAATGCCATAAGTCATAATGTTTATGTTTTAAAACTGAGACCGCCGTGGAGGCGCAGTAACAGATCGGACTAAATATTTTGTATTATCGGCAAATATTTGTTTCGGACTTTGAGTGTTACTTATGTATAATACATATGTATTTAGAGAAAAATGCATAAGTATTTTATACGCCCTAGCTTTCATAGTATAAACTCTGTTTAGCAGGTGGCTAGAAGGCGTTGTGTCAGATGTCCGAAATATTAAAATGTTATTATATATAAATATTTTGAAATCCTACTATATAATGTTACTAGTTGTTGCCCGCGGCTCCATCCACCCGCATATATGTCTGTTATCGCGGCAAATAGTAGCATATGTGTTATTCTGATGTATAAGCTATATCACTGTAAAGTTTCATCCCAATCGTGAAACTACTTGCCGCGATAACTGACATACACGCGGGTGGAGCCGCAGGCAACAGCTAGTATATTATACATTACCTGTGTATAGTAGTCATTTGCTGCCACACAATACACGTGAGCGTGTATATAGCATGCTGCAGTTTCAGAGCCGCGTCTCCTGAGAGCTCAGGTCGTTCTCCTTCCACGACGGGTTTGGGTTCTATCGACTCGTTCTCTGTACCTTCTGTGGGCGTATCCGTTGACATACGGAGGGTCACGCCTACAATTTATATAAAAAAATAATCATCATCTTTACATGGCATTAAAATTAAGTCGCTTTTTGTTCCTCTACGTTGAGACCCTTCAAATTATGCAAAGGATTTTTATACGTTTTTTTAGGATTTGAGAGGAAGGTTAACGAGGATTTCGAAGATTAACGTTCGAAATCGGGGCAAGTCGATAGTTTTTAATACTTCTATTTAGGTATATGTTACTGTTGTAATTGCTTTGGAGACAACTCCAAGCGAGAGCAAATGTGTAATACATTTAGATATGTAAACAATAGTAGAAAGTAATGGTATAGTGACAGACCGCGGTGCCGGTTGGCGTCGAACCCTGCGAAGGTGTCAGCTCGGCGCGGGAGTGCAGGGCTCTCGTAGGCGGAGGAGTGGCGCTCCCCGGCCGAGCTGGTGCTTCGCCCCAGCGCTCCGCCCGCGCACCACGGCGCGCTGCTCGCGTCCAGCGCCTCCTGCACACCGACACCACCCGTTCAGACAATATGCCATCATAAATTACAAATACAAACTTGACACAAACCCTTTACTAACCTACTTTTTCAGACCAACACATCCTTTTTAAAGAGATACCTATATTTAGTAATAGGCTATTAAAGGTTCTCAATAAATGCCTATAGGAGATATTTAGTATATGTGTAAATGACAATTGAGTTAGTTAAGTTTGTTAACACCACTATTTACTTGTAGTTTCATACCTTTACGGGTCTAGCCTATTTTATAGCTTTTACCGCTTTATTATGTCACTAATAAAACTGACTTTTACAAAATATAAAATAAAATATAACATAGTGTCGAAGCTTCGTCAGACTTTACCTTTACAACTTTGCACACTTCTTGCCACAAAGCATACTTGTCGAGTGAAGGCGCCGCTAGACGTACGTAGTCTGGGAACACCAGTCCAGGGAATGCATTACCAGATCCTATGGAAATTAAAAATATATTAAAGTCAAGCTTTTAATATATTTTGTAATAATCCTCTTTGAAATAACATTTTGACAAATATTTTCGTATATATTATGCTAATGTCTTAAATTAGAAAGTAACTATGTCTATCTGTCTATATGTTACGCTTTCACGGTTATAAGAAAGCGCTTACAGAAGTAAGTGCACGACATCTAACGTCAGTCTATTGTTTCTTTCAAAGTCTCTATTAAACTATTCCGTTCGACTATTTTTTACTCTGAATGGCAATCTATCCGTGTAACCAGCTTTTCAACATTTGCGTTACTGTACAATAGACTAACCTGGTACTGGAATTTGTATAATTACCGGGTATTTGATTTAATTTAATTGATTCTTGAAGTGAAAACTTCTTTAGCGGCGTTTTGCACTTTATTGGGATGTGTAAAAAAATGTAAACTTGCGCCAGGACACGTGACCTGATCGAATATTCGTAAGACGGAGGCGTGGCGTAGGAGAAGAAGTAACATGAACAACGTTAATGTTCAAGTTTTCACTTCTGCCGGCATACCCGAAATGCAACTGGTTGCTCTTTTTTTTTATTCGTTGTTCCTAATCTGTCTTTTGTGAGAAAGACGAGATTTGGTTTATATGTGATATAATTCAATATTAATTTTGTATTATTATTTTAATTACTTGACTAGTATTTGTTCTTTTATCAATTTACGTATAATTCTCTCCATTTTAACCATACTAAGTAGCATGCTGTATTCAACTTTAACCAGTCGGATAATTTGAAGAAGACTACATTTAAAAAATTGTAATCATATTGTTTTGACTGTTGCTGATTTTACACTAAATAAAAAAATAAACTGTGTATTACATACTTAGTTCTGTTTCACGTAGTATTGCTATAATACAATATTGTGATTATAAGATGTTTTACTCTTAATAAGCATGCAGGTTATTTTTGTATTCACGTTTCTCGTGTACATGTGACTTTATAAAAAGGTGAATTCAAATATCTTTAAAACGAAAATAACATTTTAACATCGCTACGTATATCAAAGTATATAAAAGATCAAACCTGAATTAGGAACAGTGATCCAAGTCTCGTCAGTGATGCCGACCATCTTCATTTGTAAGGCCATTTTCTCTTCGAGGAGCGTAGCATGCTCTCTGTCCTTCGCCCTCAGTGCTTCTGTGCAAATAAAACCAGACACGTATAGGTTCATGCATATCTTATTTATGTCTAATAAATAGGTTGAATATATTGACACGTATTAGAAAATGTATG
Source organism: Spilosoma lubricipeda (assembly GCA_905220595.1). Classification (NCBI taxonomy): domain Eukaryota; kingdom Metazoa; phylum Arthropoda; class Insecta; order Lepidoptera; family Erebidae; genus Spilosoma; species Spilosoma lubricipeda. Next base: position 9,618,960 of record HG992298.1, on the reverse strand, counting down.
GATTGTGTTTTGGCAAGCAATATTGAATTAATAAATAGATGTTCACAATTCTGTTAGAAGTAGCTTGAGAGATTTTTGATTACTTTGAAAGTTATATTTTCTTTTTTATTTTAGTGTTAAGGCGCGATCTTACTTATATAAAGTAAATTATTTACACGGTAATTCCTTACAAAGGTACTAATGAAATTTCAGACTTTTATTACTAACTATTAACTAGTGACACGGTCCAGCTTCGCAAGGAAGAGTTTAAAATTCTCGGATTTCCTATAGTATAAAATACCTATATTAAGCATATATCTTCTTAAATCACTCCATTGCTCTCTCATCTATTGCTAAAAACGGCATTTTAATCTGTTGAATAATTAAAAAGATATAAATAAGCGATCATATAGCGAAAGAGACTCCGTTTTATACTATGAAAAGTTATTTATAGACTATTGGTATCAGGCGTATCCTGAGATAGGTGCTGGTAGATGTTTTACATCGTATGAATATTTCCTTTCCCACCTTTATGAACTCGACCTTATTCAATATTGCTTGTCAGTCGTAACATGGTAAACATAAACACTCAATATGTTTTTATTGAACAAGAGAATAATATATTTACACATAGAAATTCGTAAATCATAACAAATGCTACACACATGGATACATTCACTTATATTAGAATTTTTTGATGTGGCAATAGGGAATATTACTGCCAAATTATCCCGATAGAGGCGCCACCGAACTACAACGTAAACAAATTAGAACGTTCGTGTTGACATTTGACATAATAGTACTTTTTGCATCAAAAATATTTTTGTTTATTGAGAAAATAATTATGCATGCAGTATTGTGCATTTTGGTGAAAAACATCGGAGGACATTTCGTTTCATAAAGATCTAAAGCTGCGCAAGCAATGGGAGATAGCTATGCATCGTAAAAACTTCAAGGCTATTATGCACTCAAGACTGTCATTTTAAAGCAGAAGATTATGTTATTGAAGGATTTGCGACCGGTAAGCGTAATATTCAATGTTAATTTTATTACTACTTATCCCAAAAATTTACTGTAATTTGTTTATAATATAATGTAACCAATAAAACCAATACACTATTCCTTCACATTTTTTTTTCCTTTGAGGGATGGAAATTAAATTAAATATTAATGAAACTTTAAAAGTTTACCGTGCTAATCTGTTTACGTTATAGTTCGGTGGCGCCCTCTAAGATTAGCTTTGCGTAAGCAACCTAATTCACGGAACATTTTTATGTAACCGAGTACAAAGATACCTTAGCTGCATCGGATAAGATGGACAGTGAATGGCCGGCTTTATTGAAAGACTATAGGAATTTCATGAAACATGCTGTCATGCAACAACAATTTGTTTTTAATTAATATTATCACCTTCTATTTGCCACCACGGAGTTTCATCTGTTCAATCACAAAATTACTTTTGTTTAAATAAATTCATTTTGGGAATGATACCTACGGCGTTGTGGCCCAATATGTTTTAAATTGTTGTTTAATTTTGAGTCCGTAGATATCATAACGTATTTAAAGTTCATTTCGATAGAGTAATGGTGTGAATTTTTGAAATATTTGATTTAAACATGTTTTTATATTGGCATCACTCATGACTATCAACAAATAATCGAGAGAAAACCCAGTTTAAGTGAACACACGCGAATAACATTTATTTAATTTATTTCTCTGAGTTAGAAACAGGTATTTAACTTTTATTTAACATATTTTCTTATTGACTATGCAACATGGTAAACAAAGCTACAAGATATTATCCATTTAGTCAAACACGACACGACAAGGCATGATTTCCACATTACACGAGATTGTAAATTTCAGAAAGCCCTATATCTACATAATACGATAAATATAAAATGTACGTTATATTGCTGAATATAAGGTAGAGAATGGTACCTGTAATCAGTCTTATATTCTCATGTCTGGCGTCGAGCTGCCGTTGCCTCTCTTCAGCGGACTGCGCCGTAGTTCCCGCTTCTGATTCCTCCACCTCTTCTGGACAGTTTTGAACTGCCGCTCTGTAGACCAAATAATAGACTATTGTAACTTTTCTCAAGGCATTTCTCTTAAATTTACTACATTTCGGATTAATTTCGCTGTTACAACATTTTTAATTTAGTATTTTTTTTAAACATGTAATAAATTACATTTTAAACTTCGTTTGTATTCAAGGTTATTTAAAAAACGAACATACATTACTTTAAACTTGAGATGGACCATCTGTGATCCAATAGCGAAGTTAAAAAACTAGAAAAATGGTACATTCAAGATGGTTCACTCTACGATATTTATTTGTCCAAGTTTAAGTTTCCAAAGTTAATTCTCAATATTTTTTTATTATATTTTTCACGTATACTTACGTACGTAACATTCTAAGAAGTATATGTAGAAGTTCTGCTATTCGGTATGGAAACATTCTAGTTACGATACATACAACTATACAAATAAAAATAATAGAAAAGAATGGTGAAATTTATTATAAAAAAAACCATTTTCATTTGTGTATAAACCGCTGTATTGACCTGATCAACAATATTTACCTGATAGCTTGTATCCAGGTGTGTATGTCCTTAGGTCGATGTACCCTCAGCTCAAACATCTCGGGCTCAGTGGGTCCACTGCATATCAGGTACAAGCCTCGCCCTTCCGCCCCTGCCTTCTCTCGGACTAGTAATTTCACTAGAGACACCACTCCAGTCTGTGGGGATAGAACTTGTATAACAACAATAACAAAAACTTGCAAAACAACAATATCATTTTTGAAAATAAAACTAGTTCGTTAATCCAGGATGTCAGCTACACATACAAAAGTTTTATCAACATTGCTCAAGCTGTTTGAGCGCGAAAAAAAAAACAAATGTAAACACACATTCACATTATTAAAATTTTAACAAAAATAATAACTTCCAGAACTGGACCAAATTGAAATGGACCACACGGGAAGCACCAGCTTTCAAATAAAAAAAGAATAATCAAAATCTCTTCACCCAATCAAAAGTTCTGAGGTAACAAACATAAAAAAATACAGTCGAATTGAGAACCTCCTCCTTTTTTTAAGTCGGTTAAAAATTACGCCTTTCTAATGTTGCTGTGATATAGTGTGAGTTCAACTAATAGCAGGCGTGATTTTACACATTGCTTAATTTTATTTTTTCCTTTTTCAAATTAATCTACAGATATAATACGTGAAGGGCGTCACTTAAAGTATCTTAAGAATAGTGTACACCAATGTTCCGTAATTGTTACCCTTTCAAGTATTAGGTGCAAGTAAATAGTTACCTTATTGTCAGGTGTAAAGAAAGTATATTTGTTGTTGTTGTCATGGAGAAAGAAAAGCACATCTGTCAGAACTATTACGAGTAACGTTTGCATTTTACTGCGGCCTTGCATCAGTGTTGCTACACCTTCGAACCTGGAAGTGAAACGTATTATACAATTTTAACAAAAAAAAAACATCTTTGAGAACTAGAACAAATTGAAATGAGACCCACACGGGAAGCATCAGTTTTCAAATAAAAAAAAAAACATTAAAATCGGTTCACCCAGTTGAAAGTTCTGAGGTAATAAACATAAAAAAATACAGTCGGATTGAGAACCTGTTGTTTTTTTTAAAGTCGGTTAAAAATTAAGTCTATTATGCTGGTTTGTTCGATTAGATCTTTTAAAATATTTAACGGATTTTAATGAAGTTTTCAGGAATTGATAGATTGGTCCAAGAAGAAGGTTTAATGTGTGCATATGATAGAGGATATCCGAGCAATGCTAAGCTTTATAAGTATAGTTTAAGTATAATTCTATGTTTATTAAGGAATTAAAAGGTCATATACTTAGTTAGGATAATAAAGAAAAGACAGAAAAAAAACATATGACATACGCTGTATGCACTATATCAATTCACATCATTTAAAATGATGAGAAGAAAAATTATTTTAATACTTTATTTGGCAAATGTACAAAGGAAGACTTCATGCCTTAGGCTTTTTCAAGCATCAACAGGCAGCCTTCCCATGTAAAGAAACAGGCTGTTGTTTATGATATGATTATAAACACATATATAATATATATATAGTACATATACGTACAATATTTTATGAAAAATAAGATACGTTTAGAATAAATCTCAATAGTTTAACATCAACGGTAGGGCCAAAATTAACGCAACTTACTTGAGACTTCTGTTCCCCTGTAATATATCACTCTTCTTGAACTTCCTCCCTCTGAAATTGGCGAATGACTTGGCATCGATCCGGTGATATATTTCCAACTTGCGATCCTCGCGTTCCTTTGCAGCCACTTGGTTGTCCACATCCACTAAGATTTCCTGTTCAAAAATATTTTAAATGTAATACAATACGAGGCGCTCAGGTGATTATAAACAATCACCGAGGGTAAGCAGCTTAGTTGGAGGCCTTCGGGTGCCTTAAAACATCCAACGGCAAGATGACGTAGCCACAATGTTGTGTTGCCGGCCCCCAACCCGCACTCGGCCTGAGTGGGGACTTATGGACTAAGCCGTCTCATGAGAGGAGACCCGAGCCCAGCAGTGGGACGTTATGGGTTGTTGATGATTAATGACAGTAGCTGACCTACATAATTTCGTCTGTCTTTCGGTGGTACCTATCATCGTTTACATAAGGTACACAACTCATTCGAAGGTCTTGGTATACGTTTTTATAATAGAATTCCTATACATGTAATCGACCTTCCTATAAATAAATTCAAGCTAACTATAAAAAATCACCTTATTAGGAAAGCCTACTATACGATCAACGACTATCTAAACGACAATCAGTCATGGGCTTAAGGTGTCATTAGATAGATACACACAAACTTCTTTGTTATATAACTAAGCTAAATATTAACAAACAATTGTTAGTTGAGGGTAATGCGTGGCGATTATCATGGTAATTTAATTAGTAGTGATTTTTATCAGTATCTCGACTATGGTCTGTCATGCTCACTAAAATATCATTGCTTGCGGTGTCGTCGTGGGGCGGGTCGTTTCTTTCCCTCTGATATGGCGAAGGAGATGATGGCTGGTCCATGCGTCATACTCGTGAACGGGTGCTGCTTGGGGTGATTGGTCGGCCTAGTCAGCGATGCTTTTGACATTCTATTATTTTGGTTCGTTCAACTGCAACTGTAGCCTTTTAATCTAGTCACGAATTATTTTCAACAGCAGATTTTGCAACTGATTGTAAGTAGATGTGCACCTTGAATGATTTCTATGTTTAATAGACTAAAACCTTTAACGTTATCAATGAGTGATTTTTCTTTTCTTTTTTTTGTTTGAGCGTTAGATTTTGGAGCATTTTAATAAAAGGAAATTCAGGTGGCAACAGCTTGCATACTGTTTACCTTACATGTAATACTAACACTATTGTACCTGAAAATCTGACTTTGAAAAGAGTGGCCATGAGTTTCTTTGCCAGTATTCTTCTCATGAGGCTCTACGCATTTTGGAAACTGGAAGTTATAGATCGACACAGGCAGGCAGTAGATTTTGGTGTTTTCACCTAATTTACCTCGACAATACAGCACATGCTGTGGCGTCTGTTTGTGTCGATCTATGATTCTTAACTACAGCTTCAATTTAACGTTCATAAATGTCACTTAGTGTCTTAATTGAATAAATGATTTTGAATTTGAATTTGAATTTGAATTTGAATTTGAATTTCCCAAAAAGAAAGAAATGTTACCGTTTTTGCAAGATTTTTCTTTGATATGGGTATCTAACATCAATAAAATCCAATTACAGTTCATATCAAAACAGTGGTTCCTGAGATTAGTACAATAAGTGCAGAGTTATGTTGGAAAACTTTTCTATGAGTTTAAATGTTCAATGACTACTCAATTTATATTTAAAATTAAAATTATTTGTTATTAGTTCCTACAACTCTTTTTAAGACTACGAAATCTATCAATTTAAGAACTGGTGAAGCTAGTCCTACCAAAGCCCAAACACACAATAAAAAAAAAATTACGTTCATTAAAATGACGTATTCATGTTCGTATATTAATTTTTAGTTAAGTTAGAGTTTACCTTGACACCGCAGAGGGCTTTCTGCAACAGTTCTCTCTCGGTGACGTCATCGCCAGCAGTCTTTAGCAACGGCTCCAGCAATAGCGGATATTTGGTCAGCCTTTGTGCAACGAACAACACGCATTCTGGTACACCCTGTACAAGTAATTTTTTTTTATATCTAACACACAACGTCATCATAAATACATTTATACTTTTTTAAATACGCACATCGTACAGTAACTTTATTATTACTAACTGGTTGTTGCCCGCGGCTCCGCCCGCGTATATGTCGGTTATCGCGGCAAATAGTAGCCTATATGTTATTCTGATGTATAAGCTATATCACTGTAAAGTTTCATCCAAAACAGTTCAGTAGTTTTTGTGTGAAACAGTAACAAACATCCATCCATTTTTATACTTACAAACTTTCGGGTTTATAATATTATTAGGATTTCTACTAACTACTAATATTAATGTGACTCACTTTCTTCCTGAGTAACGGATTCTGTTGGCACTTTCTTATAAACCTTGATAGGCGGGCTTCTCGCGCACAACATTCTTTGAATACCTCCACTGCATCTCGATGGCGGGAACAAAATTCACCTGAATGACAATTAAGTATAATGATTCTAAATTCAAATTATTGTCAATGTTGGGACTACAGAATACAGAATGTTTTTTTTTTGGATGTTGCAAACCATGCCGGTGTCGACAATTCTGCCAATTACGAATGTGTATGATGGCGAAGAGGTATGAGTAATATTAAGGAACAAGAAGAGAATAGGTTAAAGTTTAATGCTATTACAGCGTAAAAAGATCATTAACGTCTGAATGAGTTCTGGAGATGAATAGGTTAAATGAGAAGAGAAATTAATAGGGATGGGGATCTGCAGAATGTTACCAATCTTATTCGACCCGTAGGTGTCGTAAGAGCCGAACAAGTGAACAAACTAAACGGAAACAGCACTGTAAAGAAAATAAAAACTTGTTACTACCGTTCATGCCAGTGTGGTGTGGTAGTCAAATGCCACCTTTCTAATAAGATGCCAGCAGTGGATTAATAAGTTTAAATTCAGACACTTTTGTCAAAACAAAGCAATAAGTATAATATGCGAGTTTATTAATATGTTATACGTATTTTATCTCGCTCTGCTGCAATTTATTGAAACGATTTCATGAAAAGGGACGGAAGTATGTAAGGTATTTGGAAAAGCGCGCGAAATTCGATTAGGCGCGAGAATATGCAATGTGTTCTGCGTGGCTGGTTGAACTGCCCGTATACCACTCCTTTTTTTTTTAACCTGTGGAATCCCCCTCGGGTCGTCACGCCGCCGGGGTTTGTGCCACTCTGCGCCTGAGACGGGAGGGATCCGGGAACTGCTGTTATTAACACATCCGGACCCCTCCCAGCGCCTGCCCGCATTGAAGCGGGCACCATCAGCTGGTATAATCTCAAATAAGGGGAAATACGACACACGCGTACGTCGCCTCCTCGCGGGGGCCTACTACTCCTAATTTAACCTCGTAAAAAAATCTAAATAAAATCTGGATAATTTATTTGTGTAAATGAACGAATTTCTGGCGAATTATACATGAATAAATTAACCTGTAACGATTGTTGGCCGATAGTCTCGGGTCTCCTCTCAGCAGAGAGTAAGGCCATACGTTTTATACCCGATCACAATGTGTGATATGCCCGATCCTACGCATACGTACCGTAGGCGGCCTTGAGCTTGTGATGTGCGGGAGGTGCGAAGGTCTCGGCGAGTATGTCCGCGATGGTGTGCACTCGAGGAGAGGTTCGTTGCCTGGCCCTCAGGCGAGCTAGTAGTGCAGCGTGTAAGGCCCACAGCTCGTCCACGCGCGGGAACATGCGAGCCACCTGCGCCGTGGACACGCCCGCACCACGAACCATGCCGCACGCAAACATCTGTCAACGTACACACCCATAGATTATAAATAGAGCATGGGAGCCAGGCCGTCGTTCAGTTAGAAAGAGAGAGACGACGATCTATCTGTCTCTCTCTACTCGAATATGCGGAGTTAGCGCGGAAAATCAGTATTACAAAAGGATTCGACGGTTAATTGTTGTGATGTATCGCTATCTTCTCTGTCTTTTTAACCGTTGGACGTTTGCGCTTACAGGCTGCCATATGTCTTCCCTAGGTACTCTTATCTATAATAGCTCTATATATACATTACGGTTCAGTCTATCAATTAGGGTTCTTTCATTTTTAATATAAATAAATAAATATTTCGGCCACACACACAACGCCATCTAGTCCCAAAACAACGAAGAATTTTTTTTTAAATAAAAGTTAAAAAAATCAGTCTTCGTTTTAAATACTTACTAAATTCTCTTCAACAAAATTTTTGAAATACAATATTCAAAAACTACCAAAAATAAAACCAGTTCAAAATTTTCCTTAAAATCTATCTTGTATATACCCTTTTTTTTAATTGTTAATGTTAATCGTTAATGGAGTAACGAATGCTTTATTAAAAAAAATTAAAGCAAATACTAAAAAACTATTCATACATAACTAGGAAAAAATTACCTTCTGCATTAGCCTTATAGTTAAACAATGATGTTTCTCTGTCAGTATTAGCTCGTATATGTGTTCTTGTCGTTTCGTTTCTCTATCACCAAGTTGTCTGGAAAAAATATATTTTATTATAAACTAACTGACCCGAGTAAATACGTCTGCGTCTCATAAAATGAATTGTTGTTTAAATAAATATTTTCGTCCATCTGACACAACGCCATCTAGTTTCAACAAAACAGAGCTTGTACTATGTATGCTATGCTGATAGGATACTTTTTGTAAATATTTAAATAGTAAAAACATGTAAAAAGAATCGTTGGGCGTAGCATCAACTGAGTTGACTGGATGAAAACATGGACCCACCGATTTTTTGCCAGATCTTTTAGTACATTATGTTCAATATCCGTTTAAATTAAAAATAAAATTACACATTTTATTATTTTCGAGTTTTTAGTTTTTCTTACTGAATTGTGTTCTAGTCTACTAGTCAAGCCCTTTCATTTGATACACATATAGTGGCAGTCGTGACAAATTCGTATACCGCTTCGGATTTACAATGATACAGAATTTATTTAATTCTATTGCCATCAGAACTAACGGCGTGTACCAAATTTCAGATCAATTTGTTGACAGAAAGAGAGTCAAATTTTAATTACTAGATTTGACCCAAAGAAATACACAAGAAAATAAATAAACAGTGTAAGCTATATAAAACCGTTTAATAATAAAACAAAACACCCAAACTCGGAAGCAAATATTAGTGGATCATATAAATATAGCAATGTCATACGAGGCATTATCTTATAATGTACATACAAAAAATATATTGATTTAAAAACTTTTCATAATCCTTACTATAATAAACAATATGATGTATTATAAATGCGAAAGTAACTCTGTCTGTTTGTCGCGCTTTCACGCCAAAACTACTGAACCAATTTAATGAAATTTAGTACACACATAGTCTAGAGCCTGAGAAAGGACATAGGCTTCTTTTTAATCCAAAAAAAGGATTGTAAGGGGTTAAATGGGGGGTGGATGATAGTTTGTATAAATGCTACCCAAAGTAACTACACCACGCGGACGAAGTCACAGGCACAGGTAGTAGATTATATAAGGACATACTTGGCAAGTCCTTTAGGCGCGCCAGCAGCCCACGTGTCGGGTTCCGTAGCGCCCAGCCCGAGCTGGATCGCCTCGTCTCCGAGCTGTTCTGGTGTTAGGAACACTTCGGGCCATTCTGATACGCCTGCGTCGTCTGATGCACTGAAATATTATAATAAAAATCTTTCTTATAGAATGTTCTTTTTTCTTTTATGGTATGACGACAACGAGAAGGCGTGTCAGCTGACGGTAAGTGGTTTTTCACCACCACCTCACTAGCAATTCTCATTATTTTGCTTTTCGCCGAGTGATAATCTCATTCGGCGAAGTGCTTTGCTTCTTCGATTTTCGGTGAAAATTAAAATTGCAGTATTAAGTTCTAAGCAATACGTTTTTAAACCGACCTATGTTGGTTGATATTTTACTTTCACTCCAAATTAACTTATCGATAGTCCACTTCCATCTCACCTATCAAGACGAGGGTCTTGATAGGTGAGATAGTCTAGCGTTATACTGTTATGACAAAATCCAATTATGTGTGCATGAATTTCGGAATGTTGTGTTTTCATTGTTGTGTGAGTTCGTAGTAGCATGCGATTGTTTTTGTATGTAAGTTTAAAATGTATATGTGTAAAGATGTTCCGAAATAAATCGGAACTGGAATGCCTCGAGACGAATCAAACGAGTCCAAACTCGATGATGTTGTGACGTTTCTTTACAGAGTTCCTATTGCCACCTTCTAGCTCCAGCATCAGATCAGCTCCATGTTATTATAATATTGTACAAGCTGTATACATATGCTTGCAAAATTTCAGCAAAATAGGTTGAAGATATCTACTTCAAAATTGAGCTGCAAGATCACGCATACATACGTTGCAAGTTAATTAAAAGCTTGTAAAAAGGTCCGTTCGGTGGCCCGTTTGCTCTATTAGTTTTTACATTTACATTTTCCATGGTTATCTAGGGTTGACACTCACTTGCTTTGGTCGTGTTTGTGGTCCGAGCCGTCCTTGTCGTCGTAAATATGACTCGTGCTGAAACCGAAATTAAAAAATCAGCGTGACAATTTCAATATACATAAAAGTGTAGGCAACACAGAATAAACACGTACGGTAGAAGGAATTCTAAAAAGATTGACAAGTTGACAGAAGTATACTTTCAAAATAATGGTTCAAGTCGGAAGATGTGTTAGTTATTGAGGGGTGTTTGAAACTCTGTGTGTTATGAACTCTTTAATTTTTTACAAGTTTTTTTATCACTGGCAAGGTCAGTCTCAAGAATAATGATTCATAAAAGAAGTTTATTTGATAGTGAAATGATATAATATTCATTTAATTAAATTAATAGACTATAAGCTGTAGATAACATAATGAAATCAATTTGATAATTATTTCGCAATTTGAAAGTTCAGGGGTGCTAACTACTTAATTTTCTGTGTTGCCCTTATAAACAAAACTGAGGCGACACAGGGTCACTTAACAATCGACGTTGACGTCACAAATTACTGAAAATATTTTACATACAGTTCTTACCTACACATAAAAATATAAACAAATAATATTAGTTTATCAACAGTTTGTTTTCTTAAGATTTACTTCAGCAAAGCCTAAATAATAAGAAGAAGCATAGAACTGACAATAAAACTTCAACATCATGCAAAACCTTGAATAACAAAATAGTGTGGAATAAAAAATCATTATCAAAGATAATAGCTTCGTTGCTGCATCGAAGGAAACTACATCTGTTCGAGGTAATACTGATTCATGTAAAGGAATTTTTGTCCAAATATATTTATTTACTATAATACCGATAATCCCCGAGTACAACATAATTACTGACAGATTTTTGTTCTATTAGATACTAACCACAGTTAAAAGCTAAATTATTTGCCGCGATTTCACACATCTATACTCGATTCGATTATAAATAAATCCATCTCATTTTCATCTCAGTAATATTAGCTCGCACGAGATGGCAGTAATAATTAGATGAAAATAAGATGCCATCTCAGAATAAAAAAAAAAGTTGAATGCAGCGGTTTGAAAAAAAAAACAAAAACAAAAATCCCTTTGCATCGAATACCTCAATCGAACAGTAAACCTGTGACCAACAAAACAACCAGCATAACGAGACAGTAAATAAATCTTATTGTTCGGATCAAGTGCTACAACAACAATCTCAAGAGAAACAAACTACCTCCATTATAGATAGAAAGATACACAAGTAAGGCGTCGTGGATGATTCGAGTACAAGAAGAAACTCCGTATGTTAATGGACACGTGTGTCCGTGTGTACTAAACTTTAAGGTGTGGATTGTGAAATAACATTGTAATATTTACACCACAGTGAACCTAAGTTCAATAAAGATGAATTCATAGTCACTATATTCACGTAATCTTGTTATTCGCTTAGATCTTCCAAAGTACACAAAAGATTTTAATGCGATTTTCACCGATGGAAAGAGTGATTTAAGAAGAACGTTGTATGATGTATATTACATTCAATTTTTTTTTTTTAGGAAAATCTACCATTTTGAAGATTTCCGTATTGTGCCAGATCGGGGCGCTAGTAAAAGGTGTTAAACTAACATTAGCGATTTACCCGACAAGACTAAAAATAATCTTCATTTGCTTTCAATTTGACACCAAAAACAATAGACAAACATATTAATAAATTCTATTGTATGTAAAAATAAGCCAAAAAAATCTGTTTAATAACAAAACAGCTATAAGTGCTCACACTTAAAAAAAACACAAATCTTCACTTTTTATTAACTGACTTCAAACTGACTTCACTTTCTCGTGTGGTCCCATTTCAATTTGGTCCAGTTCTTGAAGTAGCTTTTTTTTGCTAAAATTTACTTGTTTTATTTTGTATGTAAATTATTAAATTTTTTACGAAATATATGTGATAGAAAAGTATTTTAATGCTTTGCGAGTAAAATAAATTGACGGATCAAGGGGTAAAATATGTAATTATATCTGGTTCGAAGGACCAAATATTGAGTATATTTTCTTTGCTCAAGTGATCTTTTTTATAGATAAACACCTTCTTTATAGATTGTAGAAATTAATTTTATTGATTGATTGACAGTTGATTTTGTTTGATTTTATTAAACAGTTCTTTCCAATTTATGTGTTTTGTCACCACAATTACTTTCTTTAAAAGCCATTTAACGTTCATTGAAAGCCCAGTTTTTTTTAATGATTTTTAATATTCAGGAATAAAAATGTGGGAATCAAAAGATGCAAGTGCGAGCGTTCTGGTGAGCTTATATGATACTAAGGTGGTTATGAAAAAATAATGTGCGGTAATGTATTGTATGGCTTATTTAATTTTGTGAATCTGCATGTTTGCATAACTTTTATTTCTTAAAATGGTCAAATAATTATTGACAGGTTTAAAGTATGAATGTTTTTCTGTAAACGGTTATCCTACCTACCCTATTTGAATAAATCATATATTTACATTATTTAGCATGATCATATAATCATAATGAAGGCAAAAAAGTATGAATGTTGTCCAACTGTATTTATTGTCTTAGGTTCACTGTGATGATACGATTAAACATTATACAAGTATAATAATGGAACATTTCCTTCCCATAATCCGCCTCATAAAGATAGAGGCACTGTGGGCGATCTGCAAAGGTTTCTAAAGTATGAGTCGACAGCAATAATGACTTATATTATATTAATTAATAGCACAATGCTTTCTTTATAATATCAGGAACATTATATATTGTTTGTTACTAGCACGAAAAAGGGCCGCGAAGCGACGCTTAATTTATAGCTAAAGTTGTTCTGACATTAATGACTGAAATGTCACATTTATTTTATGTCATTATTATTATTATTTATGAAACAAACAACGCCCTAAAACATTTTAATTTTTATTAAATGCTTATTGACTACATAATAATATTAACGTAGGTAAAATAATTGCCTAGCAACTGCCTAACCAGGAGCACATAACTGCGAAATGACAAGACGGACAGAGACAGATATACAACGAATGAACGTGTGATGTATGTATGAATGAGAGAGTAAGAAATAGGCAGCGCGTGTCTCAGCATTCCCTGCACTTACTGCACGCCGAGTTTGGTCGCCACGCGTCGCCACGGCGAGTAGCATCCGGTCGACTGCTTCTTGCTGTGTGCGTGCCGCGGGAACGAACACGAATACACACGTGTACATTTGTGTGCGTGGCAAACACATTTTTGTAGAACGTGACGCGATTGGACAGATCGAGGTGATTGGTACTTGAACTTACAGATAATAAGAATGATGTTCAAATTGTTTATGCAGTATATAGTATTTTTTATAAGCTAGCCTATAAAATGCATGTTAAAGGCATGTTACTGTTTTAAGGTATATCGTGTCGATTGATATGATTTTTTTTTAAATTACCAATACACAAGAGAAGAGATTTGAAGAATTTCACTATATTATTAGGTCACCTCGATATCTCCAAGCCCAATGAGTACTTTTAAATCAACATTCCATTTAAAAAAGAAACGTAAAGAAACAATAAAAAGACTGAGAATAGCTTACAGGAAAATCAATATCGCATATTTGAGAGTACAAACATATAATATATACAAAAAGAGAAACAATAGCAAGATTACAAAGCAAAATATATATTTATGTAGAGTATAAAAATATTTGTGTATCATTTGCGTATGGTCACGTAACCAACCTACAATTTTTGACAATTGTTCGATGCATTATTTGTATTGTACGAGTTTCTTTTGAAGAACAGATTCGTATCGTTATTATCCTGATATTTTTGTGACAAAAATATATGTGAGTCTTATAGGTCATTCTCACGTAGAGGTGTTCTGATTCTAACTTATGTAAGTTGTTTTATAGGCTACGTGCAGCATCTTAGTGTGTTGATGCATTAAAAATGTGATTCATGGCATTATTCATACCATGTGTCGTAAGATGCGATTAAGGGAGCCAACTATGCAGGAAAATATCACTGCAACGATAAAGGAAAACTTGAAAACAAAGCCTATAATAACACATCTGTGTGACATAATAGACCAAATTCTTCTTTCTATGGAGAGTCCTGTGTCCAGTAATGGACTGTTAAAGGCTATTGATTATGTTGATGTAGGCAACGTTACATTGGGAGGGATCCGGAGGTCTTAATAACAGCAATTCCCGGATCCCTACCGACTCAGGCACAGAGCGGCAGGCACACCTTGTGGTTTTTTTTAGTCGGTTCGATTGTGACACACCGCCTTGCCGCAAACCCCGGTGGAGTGACGGCCCAGGGGTGTTTCCACACGTAAAAAAAATACAAAAAAAGAGGCAACGTTACATGAATACTATAAAAAAACACGTTTTCTATGTTTTATAGTCATACAAAAAAAAAGCGTGACTTAAATTAGAATGACAACACATCTACGTAAGAATGACCGAATTAAGTCAATCCTAAAATAAACCGATGAGTAGGAGACTTTATGACGATGTTCATAAATATTTAACTCCCTTTTCGTGAGCGAATATTCCTATTTAATTTTTCTTTATTTTAATATTTCATTATAATATAAGTAGTGTTAATAGACAACCTTCATATATTTATTAACGAGGCTAACCCGCTTATCAAAAGAAACAATCTCGAACTAATAATGCAAGTTGGAACAATATGCACCAATGTCAACCACACACAAAAGCATACAGAAACATACGAATTTTAAAACATTCACACAATTTTTTAAATTTCATAAAATTGATCGTAACTTTGATTTAGTAGTAAATATATTTTTAATATGGTAACACTAGCGTATATCGATCCAAAATTTATTACCAGCCTTCAGACCGCATATGCACATCGTCGTACGCAAAACAATAAAAATGCATTAGCAAAATCCATTTCTTTCATTTCATATCCCTCGCAATCAAAATACAAAGCAGCAAAATATATGCCATAACATAACTACGCGTTTTATTGGCATTATTTTTCTCTTTTTAGTTTTTTGTTTGTTAGTTTATTTGTTGTTAGTTGGAAATAGATAGTGTACTCACCTATTGGTGTTTTGTGATGCGGATGACACTGAGCTACGTTTGCTGTTCTTACCGCTGCTGGCACTCAGTGATTTGCCGACTGAAGTCTGAAATTATAAGATAAGAAAAGATCAGATCAAAAGCACCGAGTTTATATATAACATCACATAGTGTTTATTAGTTATAATAAGTAGATGTTGTCCAAATATTACAAGTAAAAAGTAGAGAGACATGTTTTTCCACATTTTTTTTTATCCGTACCTATATTTAAAAAATGACACTGAAAATTCTTGGATTTTAGTCTAGAAGAAAATATCTATCTAACACATTTAAATAAGCAATTTATGTATTTTTTTTTAATAGGTGGTAAACGAGCAGACGTACCACCCTTGCACACCGGCGTCACTATCGTCAAGTGCGTTGCAAGCCTTTGGGGGATGCGGCGAGGGTTTGGGGTATGGGCCTCTGGTATCCTCACTCACTCGGTGAAACAGCGCAGGCGCTATTTCACACCGATTTTCTGTGATGCCGTGGCATTACTCCGGTCGAGCCGGCCCATTCATGCCGAAGCGTGGCTCTCCCACGGTAAATTTATATTTAAACATTTAATCTGAATTTAGGAAACGCCACCAACGATTTTCATAAAATTTTGTATGCAGGGGGTTTCGGGGGTGATATCTCGATTTAATTTTTAGAAAATTTACCAATAAAAATCCCGAGCAAAGCCTATCATGGCTTTCTCCAAGTACTATTTTTTAAATTAAGATAAAGATTATTTATTACCTTAGAAGTTTTTGGTTTGTTGCATTCTACTATGTAGTCTTTGCATACATTTTGATGCACCGTCATCGTACAATCTGTAACGTTATAAAAATCATTGTTAAGTGAACCAAATAATTTTGCACTGAATGTGAGCGATGTCTTTCTTCTCTTAGAATAAATCATAACTCTATTCTAACTGTTAATCTAAAAGAAAGAATACACGCACGCACATGCACGTATACGCTCGCACGTACGTACGCACTTATATACCTATTCTTCTTCTGTTCGTTAACATCCGATGACTAAGTACATAACTTAATGCTAGGTGGTGCTTAATGCAAAACAACTTAAGGCCAACCGGCCAACCGTGATTACTTTTTGATAATTTTCAAGGCTTAGTGTTACCATTAAAAAAATATACTAGTCTTATTTTAATCAGTTACTTACTTACTCTTTTCTAAGGATTACCTAATAATATAAGCTATTATTTGAGGTAAGGTATGTGTCTAGGAGTGGACTAATAAAGATGGTAGATGTAAAATATATTACTATCGCAGTAGAGAGAAGGTTTGTCAGCGAGTGCGCGTCCGCACCAGTCGCAGTCCCCGCCGCTCCCCGCCGCAGACCACGCGTGAGCCGCTTTACGAGACTTGTCCTGCACACAAATGTTTACTTACTTACAACTGATTTTTTATCTCCCATAATTGATATTATTGTTTTTTTTTTAAATATATTTGGCCCCGACACAATGACACTACTCTGCCTGATGGAAAGCATAAGCAAAATCCTAGAGTGGCGGACACATACTGCGAATGCAGACAATGCAACAATTCAGGATGGTGACCCACACCATGGCGGGCTAGTGATGCTTCTGCATCATTGGGGTATTTTTATTAGGGCCCGTAAAGCTAGATTTCGTTATTCATTTCGTATCGCCTCGTTATTTCTGACAGAAAGCTACCCTATGTACTGATTGGTAATATTCACATTTATACACTTATGAAATGTATTTTAGTAATAGAATTTGCCATTTATGGAGTACATAAACATGATCTACTTCTTCTTTGCTACTTTAATCTTGGAAAAAATTTTTAGGAATTCAAGAAAATTATGAAAAAGTATGTTGAAGCTATTCCATTATATTATCAATGTTTTCAGTATTTATTAGATTTATATGTTACTTACATTAATTTTATTAATATATATATGCAAATAAAACTTTTTCAATTCACATATTTTACCAGAGATCAAATTAAATTTAGAAATATAAAAAAAAAAACAAAAATTTAGAACACATTAAAGTTCAAAAACGATGATTTTTCTTTTTTATTATAGCGTCAGATTGTATGTAACTAACATACCTTCTTTTTCCTGAAGAACAAACTGCCCCGTTTCCGCCTCTTCTCAGCATGATGATCAAACGCAGCTCTGTATAGGTAATCACACTTTATTATAATGAACCATAAAACAACAGTACTTACATTTATATTCCCGCAAACGGTGATGTGTGTCATATTATTTTATATATTTGTGGCATGCAGAAAAAGCCAACATAATTTCTTAAGTTGAAAAATCGTGTAAAAACAGACACATCAAGCGAAGCTTATTACTAGCATGCTAGTTATAAAAATTGGTGCTTATAATTGTGAAATATTGCCAAATACTTAATGAACACTCAACCATAAATCCTATTTTTATTAAGACTTCAAAAAAAGGGGGAGGTTCTCAATTCGACTGTTTTTTTTTTATGTTTGTTATCTCAGAACTTCCGACGCGATTTTGACGATTCTTTTTTTATTTGAAAGCTGGTGCTTTCCCTATGGTCCCATTTCAATTTAATGAAGTAGTTTTTTTTTTAAATTTTACTTGTTTTATATTATTTAACTTGAAGTAATTTATAGTCAAATAAGGGCTTAGAACCGAGTGGTTATTAAGCAATGGTTTTTTATTTATACTAGGTGGTCTGAAAAGTTTCCGACCTCAACGTGAAGATAGCAACACTCGTTAATACAAACTATTTATTATAGTTGTGTATAGTCTATTCGCTTAGATATGGTCACCTTGATCGCGCCGCCGTCTGCGGCAAGAGGGCATAAACTCAAGGGGCCCGCCTGCGGCGTACACCCACGAGCAAGTATGATTTGTCAGTTTACGCCGTTGTGAATGAATATATTTGTATTTCACAACAATAACCATATTTGCGTGCGGGCGCACCGACACGATTAAACGAATGGAGTATATATTTGCATTGTGCATTACTTTGAGAAGTGTGTAGAGTTCAAGAATACTTCAAGAAGAAGTAGAAAAAAAGAAACCAATGTCTTGTAGCATCGTTGGATCGGAAACTTTTTAGACTACCCACATACTTACTCATAACTTGGTAGAGAACTCCTAAATTTTATTTTCTAAATCAACATTTGAAGGTGAGCTTTTTTGTAGAACAAATAGTACCTAGCTGTATATTTTTTGTAGTAAAATAAAGTAAAGAAAAATATAAATATTTTTTCTGTATTTTTTTAAAACGAAATATAAAATTATTAAAGCGAATAAAGCTAGTATTATTACTAGCTAGTTAGTAATACGAATTAATTACCTGCTGTCGAGGAATACTGACTGTCGCCTGACTTCCTTTCTTCCTAATAAAGCTAATGTTTAAATGTACACTCGACGATGGTCTAAGTCTCTAATGCCTTAAATGTTCTCTGCTTTTATACGAATTTTAACTAGCCGTAATTGAATAAAAGAAAATTTGAAGGAATACTTTATTTGGCTAGTTTTTAATTTAAATGAAATCTAAACCTACGATGGCTTTGAAACTCACGAGCTCTTCATTTACATTTTCGTACAAATTTTATCTTTTTTGGAGTGTTAAACAATCGTCAAGTGTGAATCACTCACTGTTCCAAAAACGCTAGTCGGTGCAATCCAAGATGGTCCTGATGTGTGTTGTTGCGTCTCGTTGGTTGCGTGGCCCCAACTGTAGCTGCGGACGGTTCGTCGCTCTCGCTGTCGCTGTGGCCCGCCGCGCTAATTCCACACTTACTTAACTGATGTATGTACTAACGTGACTTCATTATATTGCTGATCTTGACTTTACAAAGGCAGAGATATCATAAAACGTGAATTTTCGATTTTGTATTCTATATTTTTTTATATAAAAATTTAAAATATTCGAAATAAAATCACGGTAGTTATACATCAGTGCTAATAAATTAAAAACAACATTGATTCTCGTGTAAATCTGAAGTGCTATATCAAACATTCAATAGGAGCAAAGCAGAGTGCGTAGGTACACATAAAAAAAAACAAATTGATTCACACATCATGCACAACACAAACTAGAATACTAAAAATGGAATAGTAGTAACAGTTTCTGGGTTCCATTCGGGTATGTGGTAGTGTCGGTAGGTATATAGTGTAAGTATATGAACAATAAAGAATAGATAAATAAACGACAAGGCATTGATATAAAAGGAGATATGTTAAAAGGGGTTTCAGTTAGGGTTTTATGATTAATTTGATATATTTATTACGCTTATTTACTAGATTATTTTTTTTGTTATTATTTGTAACAGGGTATTTTTTATACTTTCATGATCTATTGTATTAAATGTGAGATATATGGTCTTGAGTTAGTTTACTGACGGGTGTCACTATGTCAAAGAAATAATATAAAAAACATTTAATGTGTTCTTGAAAGTAATTTCATAAAATAATGTTAAGATCGTTTGTTCAGTTACTATGTAAACCTACTACTTCTAAAGCAAATTTATATATCATACACGTGTCATGTGCGAATGTAGTGTAGCGTGTAAAATGTGTACTGTCGCGTATGAAATGTGTAGTGTCGCGTATGAAATGTGTAGTGTCGCGTACGAAATGTGTAGTGTCGCGTATAGAATGTGTAGTGTCGCGTATGGAATGTGTAGTGCTGTACCGATACATACACATTGGGCTGCGGCTGCTGCAGGTGCGGTTGCACGGCAGCCACAATGCTGGGCGTGGACACGGACTTCTGCAGCGGCAGGCGCGGCACGAGCCGGCCCGCGTCCGTGACAGAGGCGCCCGCGCCCGGCCCGCTACTGTGACCACCGAAACCACCGCCCGCCCCGCCCGCTCGTAATGCTGCAGTTACCTTCTCGAAGTCTTTCTGCACCACAATACACATTTACACTGCAATGGTTTCTTTAATGTCTTAATTATCTAATTTCAAAGAAGTTTTAGGACGTTACTTCTTTTGTTAAATCACTATATTTTTTAAACTATCCATCTTTGTTTGTTATCTCATTTCATTCTGTATCCTTAATTTGAGACTGAGACTGAGACTGCCTCGTTGGTCTAGCGGTTGGCGTGTGCGACTGCTGATCATGCGGTCTCGGGTTCGATTCCCGGGTCGAACCAAATGTTTGTACGATCTACAAATATTTGTTTCGGAGTTTGGGTGTTTTCTATGTATAATATGTATGTATTTACAAAAAAAAAAAGTATATATGTATTCATATCAGTTGTCTAGTACCCCCCATAACACAAGCTCTGCTTAGCTTGGGACTAGATCGCGTTGTGTGTTAGATGTCTGAAATATTTATTTATTTATTTACTTACCGATAGAAGTGAAACTAAGTAACTTGTGAATTGTATCGTCGAGCCATTAGATAATCATTTTTGGTTTGTAGAGAAGTGTGAGTGATCAATTTAAACCTTAATCCTTGATCATAAACACTTCTTTATTAACAAATATAATAATCTATCTAATCTCGACGATACAATTCTAAAGCGTTCGGTGACGATGACGCTAGTTCCATGATTTTTGTTCACCAAAAAGTGTTCAACCGCCTAAAGAAGTTTTCACTTCAAAAACAAGTGCACGAGTGGTATAAGAGGACACTTCGCGGGTCTCTACTGTGCTATTTTACGAGATTTATCTCCACATGAGACAACACTAATACTTTGTCTGATTTACAAATTGTATTTTTCAGTCTTGGTGTTCTATTTGTTTGTTTTATATTTTTTTATAAATAAGCAAAATCAACAATAAATTAAATATTTTTGGCTCTCACATTGATTCACTGACTGACTTTCACATTGTACTAAACATTTTCACTTTCACATTTCTACATTTTGAACTGGTTTTTACATTGTAGACCAGGATTTTATTTTGGTAGACATATTTATTGATGTAATAAAGTGTGAAATCATGATATAAATATACTAGCGATACTTACGGCGAGATCATTATCATTGAGTGAATGTGTGGAGTGTCGCACGGGCCTCGGCACCTCCCCTTCTGACTCCATAGATGACAACGACGCACTATGACCGTTCAATGTGCTGAAATATTAGAGTAGACTGCCTTGTAATAAAAAGACTCACAAATCTGTGTACCTAATGTGTTTGAGTTTGTTTACACACTCAGCTTATTTAATCTTATTTCTGGAGCCTATTATCCAGTCCTTATTGGTACCAAAATGTGGGTGTTTGAGTCTAGGGTAGGTTGAAACATTAAACCTCGCATTCTGAAGGAATACTCTAGAATGCGTATCATAAAGTTATCGTGAAGTTTCAAAAACTCCAGTGGATACACAGAGAATAGGGTAGTTAACTGTATCCCAAATAAATACCGATGTCTCCTTCAATAAATCGAATATTACAAAACATCTCGGAAAATATAATTATTACGGCTTTTCATTTCTATTATAAATTTTATTCTAATAAACATTGAAATATATTGTTCAATTGAGTAGTCTAAAACTGTGACGACACAAGCCACTTTTTAGTATATTATATTTGTCATACAAAGTTAGGGTTTTTTTTGACAGATGATACAAAGTAATTGATTTGACTAAGGTGTCAACTACCCTATTATGAGTACAAAGCTGTTAGTGCAACAATTTTTAGAAGAGTGTATTTTACTTACTTACTTTGAATAAGGTTTGGAAATGAATATGTGACTTCCCATTCAGGGTGTGATAGGGTCATTTTCATACCTAGAGGAGCTGTGGTTCAAAACATAACTTGATTTTGTCATAACTTAGTGACGACACTTTAGTTCGACTCTAGAACGAAAACTCATTGTCACTTTTGTAGCTGCCACAGGTAGTTAAAAACGCCATATAGTTAGTACCTGCGTTGTCTGTGCGGGTCGTGAATTCTTGGGCCTGGTTCGAGTGCGGCCCAACTGCTTCGACGACCCTCGTCGCGACGCTCCCATAATCCCCATTGCCTTGATTCACCTGATAAAAATATTTGTTTTTAAAAAATTGTCTGTTTAATACGTCTTTGGCACGTTGGCTCTTTCAGTTTCGAATATTTTACTATATTAATAAACTAAATCTTAGATTATCAAAATAAGAGGGAAAAATCCTTCTTACAGAAAACTGACATCACTTCCTTTTTTGCATAGATAAGTTGCGTTTCATATTTATGTTCAACTACCTTTCGCGGTAAATATTTGCTAACGTGTTATTTTGATATACTCGTATAAGCTATATTTCTGTAAAGTTTTATCTTAATCCGGTCAGCAGCTTTTGTGTAAAAGAGTAACCAACATCCATACATAAATCCTCACAAACTTTCACAACTATACTAATACTAGTTGTTGCCCGCGGCTCTGCCCGCGTATATGTCGGCTATCGTGGCAAATAGTAGCCTATGTGTTATTCTGATGTATAACCTATATTACTGTAAAGTTTCATCCAAATCCGTTCAGTAGTTTTTGCGTGAAAGAGTAACAAACATCCAAACATCCATCCATCCTTACAAACTTTCGCATTTATAATATTAGTAGGAAGAGTAACAAACATCCAAACATCTATCCATCGTTACAAACTTTTGCATTTATAATATTAGTAGGAAGAGTAACAAACATCCAAACATCCATCCATCCTTACAAACTTTCGCATTTATAATATTAGTAGGAAGAGTAACAAACATCCAAACATCTATCCATCGTTACAAACTTTCGCATTTATAATATTAGTAGGAAGAGTAACAAACATCCAAACATCTATCCATCGTTACAAACTTTCGCATTTATAATATTAGTAGGAAGAGTAACAAACATCCAAACATCTATCCATCGTTACAAACTTTCGCATTTATAATATTAGTAGGAAGAGTAACAAACATCCAAACATCTATCCATCGTTACAAACTTTTGCATTTATAATATTAGTAGGAAGAGTAACAAACATCCAAACATCTATCCATCGTTACAAACTTTCGCATTTATAATATTAGTAGGAAGAGTAACAAACATCCAAACATCCATCCATCCTTACAAACTTTCGCATTTATAATATTAGTAGGAAGAGTAACAAACATCCAAACATCTATCCATCGTTACAAACTTTCGCATTTATAATATTAGTAGGAAGAGTAACAAACATCCAAACATCTATCCATCGTTACAAACTTTCGCATTTATAATATTAGTAGGAAGAGTAACAAACATCCAAACATCTATCCATCGTTACAAACTTTCGCATTTATAATATTAGTAGGAAGAGTAACAAACATCCAAACATCTATCCATCGTTACAAACTTTTGCATTTATAATATTAGTAGGAAGAGTAACAAACATCCAAACATCCATCCATCCTTACAAACTTTCGCATTTATAATATTAGTAGGAAGAGTAACAAACATCCAAACATCTATCCATCGTTACAAACTTTCGCATTTATAATATTAGTAGGAAGAGTAACAAACATCCAAACATCCATCCATCCTTACAAACTTTCGCATTTATAATATTAGTAGGAAGAGTAACAAACATCCAAACATCTATCCATCGTTACAAACTTTCGCATTTATAATATTAGTAGGAAGAGTAACAAACATCCAAACATCTATCCATCGTTACAAACTTTCGCATTTATAATATTAGTAGGAAGAGTAACAAACATCCAAACATCTATCCATCGTTACAAACTTTCGCATTTATAATATTAGTAGGAAGAGTAACAAACATCCAAACATCCATCCATCCTTACAAACTTTCGCATTTATAATATTAGTAGGATTATAAAGAGTTAAAGTTTCTAACTTAGTTTGTATGGTTGTAGGGGGTAATCTTCGGAAGTACTGGTCCGATCCTAAAAAATCTTTTACTAACAGAAAGCGACACTATTCTGGAGTGCCATAGGCATATTTTATTATGATTGAACAAAAAACTCAATAAAAAATAATATTATTTGTAAATCAAGTCAAAGAAAATTGGGCGATTGACGCTTAACGAAGTGGGCACGGGTCGGCTAGTTAATAATAAAAGTAGAATTTAGAAAACTAAATAACTATTCCTTAAACTACATTTAAACGTCCCATTCATTACTTTCTTAGTAGTATTTAGAAAAAGAAATTATCCTCCTTCTTACGCAATACAGGAACTGTATCAAAGAGTTAGTCAGGATTTTTTAAAGGGCTTAGTTGACAAACGAGCAAACGTATCTCCTGATAGTAACCGCATTTGCGTGCGCGTTGCCGGCCTTTGGAGATAGGGTATTTTCGTGGGTATTTCCCATCCCCATAAAATGAGCAAATCTGTTAAGTAATTTACTAAATTGTTCAAAAATCCTTATAGCATTGCACTATAATAGTATCGAATAATAATTGTCAGTCTTACCGCTGCCTTTTCGGCTCTGTGGGTAGAAGTCAAGATGTGTGGGTGATGAGCAGTCTGGTTCTACCACGCCGTCTTTGCACAGTGAGGGGCATGATGTACTTAAACGGCTAGAACCGGTTGCCTGTGTCACAAACAATATCACCCCGTCAAGGATTACTATAGAAATGTACAACACGATTCATTGTGCTAAGTGATAACATAGTTATTTTTTACAACTTAAATCTGTTTTATGTTATTTTTTGTTTTTTTTTTTTATTTAAACGACAACTCCCGCATTAATAATAAACATCCTGTGTCGCGAGGGACTTCACAAACATACATGAAACGAGCACAAAGAACACCTAGACTCAGAACAACAATTTGTGGGTCACACAAAGTGTTGTCCCATGTGGGATTTGAGCCCACAACACTTGGCGAAATAGAAATCGGCGTGGCGACCTCTTAAACCACGAGGTCTACCGTGCAGTCAGCCAGGCGCACTTTGTACCCCTTTTTACGAATAATTATGCGAACAGAGGAGTATGCAATCTGACACAGTTAATAGAGGGGTGAAGAAAACTTAAAAAAAGTATTTTTGATAAAAGTACTGATCAACAGATGTAGAAATTTTATAACAATCAAATCATCACGATTTAAACAAAAATACTGTACCCATAGTTCAGTGGGTTAAGCGGTCAACTTGCCGCTTCCTACTCTGTCTGCAAATATTTATTGTAAGTCTGGGTGTTCTTTGTGTCCATTTCATATGTAAGTTTGTGAAGTCCCACGCGGCTAAGGATATATTCCTTTGCCTATAGACGATCTCTGGCGTCCGGCTCTCTCCATTCCGGGGGAAAGTACTCAATTCCGGCGTAGCGGCCCGATTGCAGACCTATATGCGATAAGCCCGCTATCCCATTTCCTACATTCCCCTATAAAAGAAGTAAATAAAATGGTACCAGTAATGGCAACGGCGCAGTTCTCATACGCTGAACAGCAGCATGTAGTCGACGTAGTTGCTGTAAGCTGTCTTCTAGCAACCCGGGACTGTGAGGCGTCACCGATATTGTCGGCACCTGGAAAATAAACAATTAAGTACAAAATTTCTCATTGGAATGTAGATATTATGGAAAGCCGTTAGATGAGGTTAGCAAATTCTCGTACGTCATTGGTTAATCTTAGACAAAGTATTAGCCAATGACATACGAGAATTCAGGCGTTAGCGATTGCAGAAAGAAGAACACTTGCAACTTGGCTAGGGGGACTCTGCCGCCTTTGGCCAAAATTCGTCCCAACAACTGACTGTTGTGGCGAATCTTGGAAGAAGGCTTATGGTCACCAATGGTTTTTAGTTTTTAGGCTGCAACGATAATAGTAGATATCAAATTTGAAAGACATTATATTTGTAACAATATGTTGTTAAAGGCATATTTACAATAGGTACGAGAATATTACATTAGGTATGCATATTCCATAGGTTTTTCAACGAGCAGTTAGATTACGTCCCTATTCAACTAGATTTATAGAATCGATCGAACGCAACACATACTTGTGCCCTGGCGGCGGCCATGTCTGGTGGTGGCGTGGAGTGGGTCACGTGCTCAGTTACCTCGTCCTCGCTGCTGTCTGAGGAGTCTGAGCTGCCACCGCCCTCGTCTGCAAAAGGAGAAAATTTGTTTATCACATAATTGATCATTGTTTATTTGAGAGGTATTTTTCAAGGTCAATTATAAAAACGTAAAAGTAATTCGGGTATTTCTTAAGAGCTGCAATAAATAGAAGGACCTAAAGAGTGTTTGGTTTAAAGCGATAATCTCAACAACTCGTGGCTCGAATTGAAACATTCTTAAAATTTCCCATTGCCCATCTATTAAGGAAGGCCATAGGCTTCATAAGGAACAGGTGGCAACAGCTTGCATACTGTTAACCTTTCATGTAATACTAATACTATTGGATATGAAGACCTGACTTTGAAAAAAAGTGGCCATGAGTTTCTTTGCCAGTATTCTTCTCATAAAGCTCTACACATTTTCGAAACTGAAAGTTATGGATGGACACAAGCAGGTTTTCTAATTTTCTCACCTAATTTACCTTGACAACACAGTACATGCTGTGGCGTCTGTTTGTGTCGATCTATAATTTAACTGTAGAGTCAATTTAACGTTTCATAAATGTTTCTTAGTTAATTAAATAAATGATTTTGAATTTGAACACCAATGAAGAATGTTGCAAAAACGGGCAAATATTATTCGTTTTAAAGACGCAGTTGAAGTTGAGAGGGACAGTTAGAATTGCAATAAATAAAAAACACATCGTTTAAATTATACAGAATTTAAAACAACTGATCGTGTCTGAAGGAATGTGTTAACGATTTGTTTACATTCAGTATCTATAAACCTTCGAATATAGGTGTTCCGATTGTGTTCGTGAATTAATGGCGTTTTATTTTTGTATTCATTTGCATATCTAACTGTTGAAGGTGAAATACCGAGGTAACGTGATTACCTTAGACATATATCTATTAGGCATACATATACTTTCTTGTATTACGTTTTCTAAAAATAAAAGTATGATGACTTCACACACAAAGGGATAATCCGTATCCATACGAATGAGGAATTTAGTGATCGGGTGTTTAATGTTTTTTACATATATTTTAGCGCCAAAATGACTGCTCTGCCTGATGGAAGGCATGAACAGATTCCAAGAGTGGTGGTCACCGTGCTCAATGCGAATAAGGACAGTGCAGCATGGTGACCCACACTATAGCCGCCTAGTGAGATGATTTTTACGCCCCGCTGAAATAATCCCGGGATCATAGTGGGAGGGCAACACGTGCTCTGAAAGCGAGTTCCAGGTTTTGACCGATCGGCACAGAAAGGAGGCACCAAAGCGGTGAGAACAAGATCGTATGTCTACCACTCTGAAGCGGTGACTTCCAAGGCCGGCACGTGTTGTCCTGTAGAGAAAGGGGGGATTTAAGTGCTGACCAGAGGTTGTGTGTTCAAATTCCAACCCGGGTCTAAACAATCTGAATCGCCGAGGAGTAAGAAATCCGAAGGGATTTCTTACTCCTCGGGGATCTTGACTGTCTCGTTGTGGTAGCGTACGCGACTGCTGGACCAAATGTTGGTATGATCTACAAATATTTGTTTCGGAGTTTGGGTGTTTTCTATGTATAATATGTATGCATTGTTCAATGTATTGTTGTCTAGTACCCATAACACAAGCTTTGCTTAGCTTGGGACTAGATGGCATTGTGTGTTAGATGTCCGAAATATTTATTTTAATTATTTATTTTCCACCCCGTCTAAAAAACAATCAGGCGAACCGGCTTATCGTCGTTGCATTTAGTATGTTTACCAGCAGTATGTTTATCACTGTACCTACCTAGTAGTTTTGCCTAGTGTAGGAAAGGTTAGCGTGTGAAGTGTTCTCAGGGTATTACTATATTGATGGAATACAGCCATGAATAGTCCACTGTTTGGTATAATATTAAAAAGTATATGTCACATATAAGTATCATAAGAATAATAAAGACATCGATTTAATATTAATTAATAAATACATTCAGCTTATCTTATGAAAGAACCGACCAAAAAGCGCTTAAGTACTTATATTTCCCGAGGTTACGTTTCGCTTACGAAGTATCTCGTTAAATGAAAATACCGTACCGTTCAAAGAACATTTAAATAAAAAGTTAAACGTTTACCTCAAAGAGAAACATCCAACTAACAGGCTGCAACAGGCGTAAACAAAGGGAAGTTATCTAACTCAATCCCCCGCAGATCCGGTACGGTACCTACCTACCTAACGAATGTACATGTTTTAACCTCAGTAGGCGAAAATCGGTCGGTATTGTGGTGTTTTCGGCCTATTTGTTGGCCTGTTTGTGACTTCGTTAGTGATATATTTGTCTTTGGTCCACTTTAAGCTCTAATACATAGTAGTAATATTAAAAGCTAAACCACACAACTTAAGCTGCGTCTCTTTTCAATCATGCTCGGCTCCTGACACGCATCTTAGGTACGCTATCAAAACGCATGTTCGTTTGCCCGTATCTTTTAAAAAATAAAAAACACAAATTAAAAAAAAACAACGTGAAACGAGAATTAAACGTAATAGATTTGTTTTGTACAATTTTTAATGGCATAGTCATTATTTTTAGTTAGGACTAACTGAACCCCGCGCCCGCGGTGTCATCCACGGTTATTGTCGTACCGCGGGGTGAAGCCAAATTAAAAAAAGTTGCCTAAGTTACTCCTTATATTATCAGCTACTTATCAGTGAAAGTTCCGTTAAAATCGGTCCAGCCGTTTCAGAGATTAGTCTGAACAAACAATTTTATTTATTTGTATAGATGAATTTAACAGGTAAGTACCTACAACTTTTTTTAATGACTTCTTTACATATCGGAAGCGAAACTTACGCTACGGTAATCACAGTGCTGATAAAGATACTTAAACATTTCTAAATACATCGCTGATAAGTTACACCGAGACACGGAACAAATGGTCGCGCTCATCACAAAACTATTTGCCCTTTAAAGTACTGCTACTGTTTCCCGTAGTTTACAGATAGGAACACACTAATTGTGAATACAAGGCAGGCATGTTTTTCTAATAACCACAAACACTACAAAAAAAAACCGTTCAAAAATATTCTTGTGCAAATGTGAATTTTATTAATGGTTAACAGTTTTATGCGTCTTCTGTGACTGACTGCACGAAGTACTATTATCTATTATCTGCAGGCAGTAATAAACACACTCGCACGTATAATACCAGAAGTATAATTAATAATAAATACTTTATTTGAAACTGGCTTTTGCACGCGGCTTCGCTCACGCAGACTTTCATCCCCTGATTTACCCCCTTATATGTAGAATTTCAAAAATTCCTTTCTTAGTGCTCACTTACGTTATATAAAGAACCTACATGCAAAATTTCACAAAAAGTTTCTGGGCCTCCGGTATCCTCACTCGCTCGGTGAAACACAACGCAAGCGCTATTTCACACCGGTTTTCTGTAACTCCGATCGAGCCGGTCCATTCGTGCCGAAGCGATGTTCTCCCACGGCTAAGAGAACCAAGTTACTAGATAACAATTCCATTGGATTAATATTCCAATGGAATTGTTATCTAGTAATTCAGTTCAGATACATTACTGACACTGTCTAATTTATATGCAGTTGCATGTAAATTGCAGCATGACAATAAGATGAAATCACCACACCACTTAAGAAATCACATAATGTACGTGCTGGTTTAAAATTCAACAACATATGAATAAGATTAGTTATTTTTCAAGGCATTATTTGTATAGAAATAACTGATATGAACACGAAACTGTTACAAATTGTAGATTTACACACAGAATTAACTGACTTAAAAATAGGAAGAGTATCTCAATCCAGTAACTTTTTAATGTATTT
The DNA here is from genome assembly GCA_905220595.1 of Spilosoma lubricipeda. Classification (NCBI taxonomy): domain Eukaryota; kingdom Metazoa; phylum Arthropoda; class Insecta; order Lepidoptera; family Erebidae; genus Spilosoma; species Spilosoma lubricipeda. Next base: position 9,588,452 of record HG992298.1, on the reverse strand, counting down.
TGGCAATTCTTGATTGAAATTGATGATTTTTATATATGTACATGTTTCAACTTTCGTCCCATTCAAATTTAAAAAAATAGACTCTAAAAATTTGAAAATAAAAGAATTATGAATAATTCATTAAAATCTTCATATATCTTATAGATTTATAATAAAATTAAATAGAACAAAAAAACATTAAGCTAAATATTGAACCCTGTGACGCAAATGTCGATCTAAGTTTCTTTTTGATCGCAATTAGCAATTGAACTCTATTAAGTATCATTAAGGGCTCTAAATTGTCTATTAAACAGACAGGCAAAAGGTTCATAAATCCATTACGGCTTTTGTGTTATCTACATCGACAATGTTCTACGGAAATGGAAGTAGGTTTACCGCCGGACATCCCCGTCTACACGTGAAGACAAGTGAAGCGTCACTTGTCACTATTTGTTACATAGATACTTATTTCTTTTTAACCAACTTCAAAAAAAGGAGGAGGTTTCTCAATTCAACCGTATATTTTTTTCTTCTTTTTTTTATGTTTGTTCGCGAATAACTTCGTCGCTTATGAACCGATTTTGATGATTCTTTTTTTAATGGAAAGGAGATATCCCAACGGTGGTACCATGATAAGGACACTAAGATCTGATGATGGCATCCAAGAGAAATTGAACGATTTGGTCGTTCTTGAAGTGGGTTTAGTATTTTGTTAATTTGTTTGTTAGAACTTTCGACTGGGTGAACCGATTTTGGTGATTCTTTTTTATTTGAAAGCTGGTGCTTCACTTCCTATTTCAATTTGGTCCAGGTCTTGAAGTTTGTGTTTTTGTTAAAATTTAATATAAAATAAATACAAAAAAAAGTAAAAAACAATAAAGGGAAAAAGTATGTGAATTTGTATTTTCGAAGTAAACTGAGAAAATACTGGTGCGAATACAAAAATTATTTTAGCGTCTTTATAGAGAAAGAATATATGCTATGTATATAAAATCATGCTACTCTACTAATACAAGCTAAGAATCAATTAAGTGTTGGAAGTACAGGGAAACTTTATTTCTTTTGGGAGAATTATTCATGCATTTCGAATACCATAATAAGAGCTATTCCTAGATTCTTTCCCTAAGGTCTTTAATGATACATCGTCTGACGGCAGAGACAATGAAGAAACAAAACATATCGGCCAAGTGCGAGTCGGACTCGCGCAGGAAGGTTTCCGTACCTTCCATTATCTATACATTTCAAGCGTCTACCAATTGCATTTATCAATATCCAGCTAAAACGATAAAAAAATCACGTTTGTTATATGGGAGCCCGCTTAAATACTTATTTTATTCTGTTTTTTAGTATTTGTTGTTATAGCGGCAACAGGAATCCATCAACTCTGAAAATTTCAACTGTCTAACTATGACGGTTTATGAGATACAGCCTGATGACAGACGGACAGCGAAGTCTTAGTAAAAGGGTCCCGTTTTACCCTTTGGATATGGAAATAAATTTTTCGATTAAACGAGTTTCGAAAGATATCTATATTCATGCATTCCATACCTTTTCCTTATAAGTAGTTCTAGTAAAAAAATATATAAGAGAAAGTATGTACTGATTTATTACTTAATTTGAGACCATAAAAAAACTCAACTTTCATTAATTGTAATACACATGCTACTATAAATAATAAAGACACCTCTCATTAAACGAAGGCCGTAAAGGCAAGCACGATTACACAGCTTACATAATACGACAGCAAAAACATCGTGTTGTCTCGTTAACACAAATTTCCATTTATTCGCACGCAAAAAAAACGTAAAACAAAGCCAACGTGTCTTACGTTTCCCCATTTAGCTTCATACAAAATGCATAATCATCCGCAGACGGGGCCGCCCGGCCTGACATACTTCCTCACCATGTCAAGGTCTTACAACCAACCCTGTACGCAGCCCAAAACCAGTCTAAACAGAGATCGACTGTGCGCTGACAACCAAACAAAGGATTTGAGAAAGTGCAAACTTTTGGGACAGATATATAGTTCTACTCAAGTTGGACAATGTGCCATTTGTAGCTGGCATGTCAGCTTGTCAGGTATTTCGTTTGAGAAATCAAGTTCTATATATGGAGGCGACTGCTATCTTGAAGGTTTGTCACAATAAACTTACAGGTACAAGATTATGTAGAAGATGATTTACAAAACAATAGGCTAATATGTCATAGCTGGTGTAATAATAGATACTGTAATCTTCACGAACAATGACAATTAAGATTACTAAGATTATACAAATCGGTAAGTCGAAATAAAAAGGAGATTATTTGGATTTTCGCGGATGAATATATTCTATTGAAATAAAAACAAACTACATTTGTATATAGGTCACAGTTACTTATGAGATGCTTCTATTTGCCTCAAATATTAGTAGGTACTTACAGCAGTCGAACCGCGGAACTACGTTTACGTATACGTTTTTTTTTGTTATGTTTGGCCTGCCAAAATGAGTCTACTCTGCCTAGGCCGCCATAGTGATACTCTTGGACTCTGCTTATGCTTTCCATAAGCATAAGCAGGGTCCAAGAGTGGTGGTCACCATACTCATTGCTTGCGCAGACAATGCAGCATGGTGACCCACACTATGGCGGCCTAGTGATGTTTCTGCATCATTGGGCCTCCAATAATACGTTTTTGAAAAGGAATAACTTTACCACGTTTCCCTATCCAACAGTATATATTTTTTTTAAATCGAACTTGTCGTTCGTAAGATAAATGCGTTTAAACAAACTTTGGCTCTATAATATTAGTATCATCGTCATCTCAGCCGAAAGACATCGACTGCTGGGCATAGGTCCCCAAGGGTCTTCACATTAAAAGAGTTCTATGCTGCCCCTATCCAATATGAGTATAGATAGGTTTTATTGCTATAGATAGATATATTATTCTGAAAGTAAGATACAACACGAACATCGTCGAATCATTGGTTGCAATTCAAGAGATATCGTCTTATTTGCAGAATCACACTGCGGGCTCTGAAGATATATGTTATGAGAATATTTTAAAATATTTATTTACAACAAGCTGAGACCCGTGGTGTTTTACCCGCTATTATTGTCATCAGCGGGGCGAAGCTAGTAAAAAAAAAGTAGCTTAAGTTACTCTTTATATCGTCAGCTACCTATCAGTGAAAGTCCCGTCAAAATCGGTCCAGCCATTCCAGAGATTACCCGAAAATTTTAGTATATGTACCGTGTATACATACATACGTATGCATTTAGTAAAAATTAAATATTTCAAACAGATACTCCAATTTTATTTACATGTACAGACAATGAAAAAGTGTACTATCTTCGCGGTTCTTACGCTTCCCCGGCTCCCTTTGTATGTACGACATGCGGGCGGAAACACAGACCAATGAACCGACATCGACGACGCACGGCAAAATTCTTTTCAATGACATTTTCATAAAACAGAATTTAAACTGTCTTTCACTCAATAAATTCAGTTTTGAAATGCGAATGCTGCCTGGAAATGAAGAGATTGTGTGGAATCTAGTTGAGTTAGCGAGTTGTTACTTTGACACTTTTAAAGAAGGAATTCTTCGTCTGTTAAAATTCAATTTTATTAACAGTAATTCGAATTTCTCAAGTGTGTAGTTCTAGTTAATGTTACGATTTTGTCCAGTATAATAATTGGTCTAATGTTATTCGTATACCTATTATACCTATACAAACGTTAAGTAGACATCATTCGACTGATATGCTGATAATGAAAGTTGAATTAAGAACAAGACACTGATTCAAATGGTACTGGTACGTATGATACTCATAAAAAAACAAACCTGCAACCTTAAAGTTGAAAATAACACAGAACTGTTGCTCATCTATACAAATAAATAAAATTAGAGTGTCTGTTTGAAATATTAAAATAACAGCTTTTTAATCAATGCATATGTATATGTACACGATACATATACCAAAAATGTAGGTAAAAATTTTTTTGTCTGTCTGTCTATTTGTTCCGGGTAATCTCTGGAACGGCTGGACGGATTTTGACGGGACTTTCACTGTCAGGTAGCTGATGATCCAGGGAGTAACTTAGGCTACTTTTTTTAGACTAACTTTGTCCCGCGGCGTTACTCGCGGTACGGCGATAACCGCGGGTAACACCACGGGGTTCAGATAGTAGTTAAATAAAGTTTATGAATAAGTAAAACATCATTTAAAACTACTTAATATATATTATTAGGTAGATAATAATATTATGTAATTAAATGCAAAAAACTGATTTTAAATCTACTTAGATTTTTCATACGCTGAGATAGCCATCATTTTAGTTTCATCCGCAGTGTACATAAATATTCACTAGTCGACTGTCGTTTAAGAATGTAAAACACGATATCCCATAGTTGAAAATATTCTGATGACGTTTTACAGTTTATAACCCATGAGACTTTTATCAAGGCTCTTAATCCAAGGTTATGGTGAACTGCCATCATCATCTTCCTAGCCTTTATTATTCCCAAGATTTGGGGTCGGCTACTAGTTCAACCGACTAGACTAGAGCGACTGGCATCGGACCTCCGCAACCCTGAGCGTGAACTAATTCGGAAGTTGAACTAGTTGTCAGTATATTTGAGGGCACTGACTTCCTAATATCGATCGCCATGGATGTTCATGACAACCGGGACCGACGGCTTAACGTGCTCTCCGAGGTACGGGCGGGAAACACCGCTATCTTCCATACCCCAGGCTGCTATTAAGAATTTCTCTTAAGAAAATCCCAATAACAGTCCGACCCGGAAATCGAAACCGAGACCTCTTGATCAGCAGTCGCTTACACTAACCACTAGACCAACGAGGCAGTGTGGTGAACTGCTATATGGTTGGAATATATCTTTATTATTATCATGCAACACGACAACACCATAAAAAAAAAAGAAATATAATTTCATTTATATACACTGCTGTACCTACATTGACAGTGTTTAATTGCATTTCTGTGATAACAACTGCCGTTTACAGCAATTTGGAGTTTAAATTCAAGTATTCATTCACGGTTTATTATTGTTATTATCTAACACTATATTTAAATGGTACACCATCAACAATTTTTAATAGTGTACATCTGGTCATAGGCATCTACTTCAAAAGGAGGATTCGGCCTATTATTTTTTTTTTTTTTTTATTTATTTAAGACTTCATGCATAATTGTTGCACAGGCGGACTTAATGCCGTAGGCATTTTCTAACAGTCGACCTTAGGGTGATGCAGAGTCAAGAATGGTAGATGCACATTGTTTAGAAATGTTAAGTAATAATCCCAACACAGTCATATTTCCAGAGAGTGAGAGAGAGATCTTACAAACGTAAATTACATAACAATAATCTTACATTCTTAATTATACTATATCTTTAAGGATACACATCTAAATGAAGGTAATATACTCATATATACCTACACAAATACACACATATATAGATATATATATATACACATACATAATACAATATATTTTTGTTATGGACAGGCTAAACTTAGGATTGTGGTGTTAATGTTTTTGTGAAATGTTTCCGCAACAAGTATTTAAAGGTTTGACGTGTTTTTGCCATCCTGATCTCAAGAGGGAGCGCATTCCATAACAAGACAGTTTGAACCAGGAAAGAAGAATGCACAATATCCGAGCGGTGAGTGGGGCAATGAAGAAGTAAGTTGTTTGACGATCTAAGGTTTTTTGTGTGATTAGCACCTAAATATTGAAGTTGAGAAGTTAGGTAAGAAGGGGAACTTGGTGAGTAGAGCAGAGAATATAAGGTAGTTAATGCTCGTATCTCTCTGCGTTGGCGAATTGTAAGCCACTTCAATAGGGAGCGATACTGAGACACATGATCATATTTACGTAAATTGAAGATGAATCGAATGCAATTATTGAGAAGACGGTCTAGTTTATTGAGCAGATCTGCATTCAGGTTAAAGTAGCACACATCACCATAGTCAATTATAGGGAATATTAGAGTCTGTACAAGCATTACTTTAGTCTTCAGTGGCAGAAAGTTTTTAAGCCTATAGAGGGCGCGCAAAGAGCCTGTGACTTTCTGGCATACAGTTGCAATTTGTTTACGCCAGCAAAGGGTTGTGTCCATATACAGTCCAAGGTTCTTTACACTATCACAGTATGGAATAACCATACCGTTGTAGGTGAGTTGCGGAATTAAAGTATGGTCAAGCTGGCTCATAACACGGTTACCACCAATGATGATGGCCTGACATTTATTCGGATTCACCGAAACACCAAACATGTCAGACCATTGTTTAATAGCTGTCAGATCACTATTTACGACTGAAACCGCACATGACACATTGCCCAGCTCAGATTGATAGTACAATTGCAAGTCATCAGCATAGAGATGATAGGAACACTGAAGTCGTAGGGTGATGAGATTAATAAAGATGGAAAATAGGAGAGGAGACAGAATACCGCCTTGAGGGACCCCCGCAGTGAGGTCACACCAGTTGGAAGAAGAATCTTCCACAGTGACTGACTGCTGACGGTCCCGAAGGTAGGAGGAGAACCAGTCCAGTGTTTCACGAGATACTGAGAAATGGGATAGGATAGCAAGGAGAAGGTTGTGACTGACAGTATTAAAAGCATTGGAAAAATCAACCAGAACCACGGTTGTAATCTTAGAGTCCTCCATTCCCAACCCAATATCGCCAGTCACTTTAAGAAGAGCAGAAACTGTGCTATGGCCTGGTCGAAAACCAGATTGAAAGGGACTAAGTAAGTTGTTACAATAAATGAAGTGGGAAAACTGTTTATGGACGCAGGCTTCTAGCACTTTAGAGAGGAAGGGAAGGATGGAAATAGGACGAAATTGATTTGGAAGTGACGGATTAGGAGTTTTAGGTAACGGGCGTACATACGCTTTCCGCCAAAGAGAAGGAAATGTGCCGGATATGAGGGAGAAGTTGACAATATGGGAGATAGCGGGGAGGAGGTAGACTAGCAATGTAGTAATCATTTTTCTACCAATGCCATCACTACCAATCGCTTGAGATTTGATGGACAGAATAATTTTCTTAACTTCCTCCTCTGTGACTGGACTGAAGTGGAAAAGGTTTACTTGAGGGCGCGGTAGACTATTGATATAATTAATGGTGTTCGTTTCAGACAGGCTATCCAAAGTGGAAGTGGAAGCAAAATGTTGATTTAAAGCATCGAGACTTATGGATTGCGGAAAGTCTATATGTCGCGATTTGCCAACACCAAGAGTCCCGAGGAACCTCCAGATATCCGCAGGAGAAGAAGAAGAAATGTTATCTAGAACATGGCGGCGTTTAGCGTTCCTTATCAACTGGTTACACCGATTTCTTGCAATCCTATACCGTTCCCAATAGATTTCGACGCGGTCCCTCTTATAAATCTTAAACGCACGATTTCGACATTTCATGGCCAACTGTATATCCTTGGTCATCCAAGGCGCCGGTGGTCGCTTGACTCTTATCTTCTTAACTGGGGCATGAGTATCATAAAGTTTGGTCACTACTGCATTAAATACGTGCACCTTGTCATCGATCGAAGTGGAATTGATCAAGGGTGCCCAGTTAATACGTGAAGCATCGTCATTCAATTTCTCCATATCCATTCGCCTAAAGCTACGCCTGTACAGAATTCTGGGTTTGGGTTTAGGGGGTCTGAAGACATAGGAGAGGAAAATCAGGTCATGGTGTGAGAATCCGGAAGCGTCAAGTTGACCATGAGAGGAAACAAGGGAAGTGTTAGAGGTGATGATTAAGTCGAGCCAAGTGTCCTCGCCGGTATTATTGTGGTGAGTGGCATGTAGTGGCAGAACACGAAAACTGACCGACTCAAAAAGGAACTGGAGCTTGAGGGAACGAGGGGAGTTTTGAGCTTAAAGATTAGTGTTGAAATCGCCCATGATGATGTAATGAGCATACTCTGTACCCAAAGATTCAAGAACTGATTCGAATTCAGTGAAATAGTCAATGGAAGGGGGACAATAGACAACGCCAAGCACAGTTTTGGCACCCTTGACACAAACCTCAAGGAAAAGGAATTCAGCAGAGGCAACATAATTAGAATTAGAAGGGGAAGATGATATGATTCGATACGAAAAGTCACTACGTAAGTAAATAGCTACACCACCTCCACGCTTCCCCACCCGGTCGTTCCGGATAAGAATGAAGCCAGGTAACAGATAAGAGGTGGAAAGCAGATGCGGTTTGAGCCAAGTCTCGGAGATCAGAATGGCGTGAACATTGGTATCACAGAAAGCCTCGTACAGATCAGCGAAGTGGCTAGGAACACTTTGTGCGTTTAAATGACATACATTGAAAAGCTGATTGTTATTGTTACCATTAAATTTATTGCGTAGAACACCACCAAGAGTATCCGTCACTGAGGAAAAACTTTCGTCACTCAAAGAAGTTTCCAATTCATGAGCAGAAACATAACATTCACTGTCAGAAGACATAAAAATAAAATGCTATAAATATATGTAAATACTATGAATAAATATAAAAAAGCTAGAAATATTAATAAATCACGTGCAGATGTTCCAGTACACCGTTTTTATCTCTGCACCACCCGCCAGCTTACATCACTGGGAAAATATAAATGAAACAGAAAATAAAATTAAAGTTACAGTTCAACAGATGTAGAAAACTTAGAGCAGAACAATAAACATCGCGTAGTGTATCCGAACGTTAGTGACCGAAACGATTGAATGACTTATCATATATAATCTATGTTCCATGCTACACACAAATGTCACTTTAAAACAAGTGTTATAAATTGTAATTTTGTATTAAAGTAAACAAAATTAACGCAGTACAAATGAAGGCATCTGGAATAATTTGTTCACAATTATGAGCTACATGAGTTAAACAATTATGAGTTATGTACAATGAGCCAACTATACTCAAACTAGTCAATGTGTGGTAACAATGTTAATGGCAACAGGTAAAAGGTAAATGTAAATACTAAAAAGTTTGTTTACTTATTTTGGAGACCCGATTTCCCCCGCAGGTCGACCACTAGATCCTGATGGAGCATTATGGCCCCTAGGATATCTCTTCAGCAGCGGGTCCAGCTCCTCGCTGGTCGTTATCTTATGCCGGATACCACCAGGGACTTTGACGACTATATTACCTTCCTGAGTCCAACACGCAGAGACGCCGAAGTGTAGCCTAGCTCTAGCGAAAATGGATTGCCTATTTTTAGTCAGGAACTCCTTAACGGTGATGGAAGAACCCTTTAATCTTGATTTGTCCTTCCATACTAACGATCTGTCATCCACAGTGGAAAATTTTACAAGTATAGGCCGCTGACGATCTTTACTCGACACTCCAAGACGGTGGCACACTCTGATAGAGGAAGCAGAAATATTCATGAGGCCTAAGTTGTTGTTGACGACTTGAATTATGACATCTTTGCAAGCCTCCTTCTCAGTCTCCTCAATGCCCAAGAAGATCAGCGACTTCCGCCGCTGTCTAGTTTCCATGGCATCAACCTGTTTGGAGCATTCATTAATTTGCTTTCGTAGTAAGCCCAGCATCGAGAAGACTAATTCTCTAAAAGTTTGAAACTCCTCTGCAACCTTGGCCACAGTGTCTTTTGCGGGACCTGCGCTTTGGATCTGAGCCTCCAGATCAGTCATCTTTCTTGTGAAGGTCTCCTCAAGTGTCCTCTGCGCTGATAATATTTCATTTATTTGTGACATTCTTTAGTTGTAGATAGTAATATATGTGAAATAATAATGTCAAGCACTGTAACGTGATGCGCCGGCAGGTGGTGTTGATTAAGTGGCTTATTATTACATTAAATACGCTCCGAATGTGAGTATCAATATACTAAATGTGTTTTATTGTCCAAAACTACTAAGCCAAGCAAAATATACAACAATTAAAATATTACTTAAATTCCGAAACTCACGACACGTCTATACTTTTCCACATCTACCGCCGAATTCTATAATTCCTATTAATCTGTTTTCCTTCTCTTTTTCAGTGTTGGTCTGCGTAGTTAGCTCCCTAAGTCGATTCTTACGACACCCATGACATGAAACTGAATTTGTAATCACACGGAGTACACCTATGGACATGTTAAAGTATTTTCGAATGATTGACCTTAATTACTATTTTAATACATTTTAAATCTTTTAAGTAACTTTCGAAAGCATTGCACAAAATTTTTGTTACGTTCAACCAGGTTCTTTTTAGGAAGATGCCGAATTTAAGTATTTATCTAACATCGTGTTAACGCACACAGAAAATTGAAACTCAGTTACTACAAAGTGCAAAGTAAAATTTTAAATAAAATGATATTTTAAGTAAATATTTAGCTCAAAAGTATAAAAATATTTTGCAACGGTTCATTGGACAATCAGAGATTGCCATGACCGAGGATTCATTGCTGCCAATATACGAATACGAAAACAAAACCGGCCGCATCTTGACAGAAATTGCGAAGCACACCTTGAAACGAACAAAATATACTAACTCTTTTAATTACTTTTCTATAAACCCCACGACCTATCTTTTGTAAGAAAACTTGACTTTCACTTTATATTTTATTTCGATATTAATACCGGCTTATATCTACTTTATGAAATACAAAATTGTACACACCTGCATCACAAAAAATTGTTGCTTTAGCAAGCCACATTTCGAGTTCGAGGCAGAGTTAAGAAGAAAGGTTGCCTGTTTGTATGTGGATGACTATGTAAGTATAGCCGTCGGTCACTAAGTACAATAGCAGCAGTACCAATAGTAACAGGATCAGAAGTAGAAACAGCAACATGCTAAGATTGTTCTTCGAGTTTATCTATCTCTTGTTAGGTACTATCGACAACTGGATGGAAAAAATCGCGCAGTGCATTGGACATCAATCTATAGATTACGTAAATGTATTCGAAAGATGTGAGCGCGTCGGACTTTATTGTATTCGTTTTCTGTGTCGAAAACAGTTCTATTCTTTAGGCTTTTCAACGAAAACTCGGTACGAAGAGATGTTTATCTTTAATTTGCTATTCAACCAAATGCAAATAACGCCCAGTCATATATTCAGAAAGTTTCCTTTTGTTTCCAAACCAAAATATTATCATTAAATTAAGGTGCGTACATTAACATTCAGCAACATCTAACAACGTTAAAGAATATTTATCATGTCTCTAAAGAATTGTTACGTGGCTAAAGTGCCTTGAAGGTATGTACCAAAGGTAAGGTTCTAACCGTAAACCATGTACCTACTGCCGTTTTCAATAACTTATCTCTAGTTGAAAATGGAGAGAGTCTATATATATATTTTTTTATCGCTATGGTTGATTCAATACTCTCATTGATATGCAAGGTAAGTTTATTACTTTTTTCTTAAGTTTTAGTTATCAAAAAGAGAACAAATACTCTTTTCATCCCCCATCTCGGAAAGAGTATTTTTGTTCCTCGATATCTGAGTTCAAAGGCCGTTTTATCCGCTAGAGGACAAAGTAAATTGAATTTAGAACATCGTGTGCGCTAAGTTTGTGAATCCAAAATATCATTAAACCTATTTACTCCATGGTGCCGAATGTATCATATAACCTCTCTGAATTTGTTAAAAACTCAGACTCGAACCTTCTTGGAGTACTTTTTTTTATTTGCTACGCCCGCGCCATTTTATTTTTTGCATTTAGTAATTTCCTCGCTGAGGTGGAATTAAAAGTTATGTGTTGCACTCGAGTGCAAAGATTTTTCACCTAGTGCTCTTTCGATTCCCTCGCTAACGTTCAGGATTCTAATTTTTGAATCACTCGGCTCGGTCATCAAAATTAAGCACGCTGTTGAAAAAAAGAAATTTTGCACTCATGTATACAAATAACTATTTACAAGCTTTAATTTAGTTTCACCTAACCCGATGTTTGTCTGTAATCAAATCTTGCAAGTTAAATTTGATCCACTTCCACTTAGCTCTGATGGCAATGCAATTATATATAATCGGAATTATTATTAATCCAAAATGGCCGTCGTAACAAAATGGCGGCGTACATATTTCTTAACAACCCACCCAATATGAGTATCAAATGAAAAGGCCTAAAGTAATTTTTTTAACAAATACCGAATAAAAGCTTGTTTTTTTTTTAAATCAAACTTTACATAAGTCACTTGTTTAAGGTATATGCAGACCGTTTTCAATAACTTTTATCTGGTTAAAACCGGAGATAGGATTGAAAATGGCCTTTACAAGTATGGATCCCTCTCATATCATTAAACAATAGATACTCCTGACCGATCAAAATCATAAGGGCTGATAAGGATGCTCATGCATTGTTCTCTTGTGTTCTGTAGGAACATGGTGCGTGAGAACACTCAAGGTAAGAGTTCTTACTTCTGATCGACTTAAAAGCAAAAAGTATCGCGACTTTTACTAAGAGTTATTTAATCTGACATCACAGCCTTCTCAGATGTCAACAGAAGCAGGTCATTAAATCCTTTTAATCTGAAACTCTACATTTATTCAAAAATATTTTTACTAAGTTCTTTATACTTTCTTAATTAGTCAAATAATTTATTAATTACTAGCTTTTACCCGCAGATCCGTTAATGTACGCGTATGATATCGATTATCGCAGTAAAAAATAGCCTTAATCAAGAATCAAAGTATTTCCATGTCAAATTTCGTTGAAAGCGGTATAGCGGTTTATCCGTGAAAGCGTAACAGACAGACCGACAGTTACTTTAAATTAACTAAAATTAATTAAAGAGATTAGAATATTCTGTATTTTTATGGATATATATAGAGCTGTATTAGTAAAATCTAGTAAAAGTTACGAATAAGATTAACGTGGAATGTAAACGATTCCTGCAAAGAAACGTTTTAGTTTCCATAAGTAAATTCTTGTGGGAAAGTGGAACTCAATATCAGATAACGCATCTCAGATAGGTATTGTGTTACATAGCAATCGGTTGAGCGTAGACGCGAATAACTAGATAAATATTATCGTTGTCATTTCTTCGTCATAACCAAGGCGATAGCAGGTAGTTGTTTTATTAACGTGTCATGACCCGGTAGGCCGTAAGGCAAATTATTATCCTTTGAGGATTGTTCAAGTTGGGGTCGGCTTTCAGTCCAATAAGCCACGACTAAACCTAAATTTTTACGTGTGCCGACACAACACACACTTTTAAGGTAGTAGAACCACGCTGATTTCAGCACGAACGGGCGGGCTCGACCGGGGCGGTGCTACTCTCGCACAGAAAATCAACGTAAAATGACAGCGATCATGCTGTCGTGTTTCGTTGGTGAGTGCGAGACCGGAGGCCCAATGATGCGAAAGCATCACTAGCCCGCCATGGTGTGGTCACCATGCTGCATTGTTGCATTGTTTACGTTCGCAGTATGGTGACCATCACTCTTGGATTCTGCTTATGCTTTCCATCAGGCAGAGTAGAGTCATTATGGCAGGGTCAATATTAAAAAAAAAAAAACCTATTTCTACTAGAAATGGCTGCCAAAGCAATTCATAAATGGCCAAGTTATATGTTCTTCAGTGCCCTGTAACCTCCTGGTTCGTAACCGTGTGGAGAGGATTCTTTAAAGAATGTTGAATCCCCTTAGGATCGTCTTCTTTAGTAATTATTTCGGTAATATTATTAAGCTGAAGAGTTTGTTTGTTTGAACGCGCTAATCTGAGTAACGGCAGGTCCCATTTTAAAAATTATTTCATTGTTAGATAGTACATTTATCGCTTAATGCTGTGGGCTATATATGTCACGCTAAGACCAATAGGAGCGGAGCACCACCAAGAATGTTACAAAAAAACGGAGAAAAATTCTTACGCTACGGGCAATAGAAGACGTAAACGAAGTTGCGTGGGTCAGCTAGTGTTATATATTAGCTCCCCTTTCTTGTAGCAACAATAAAAAATCAAACTGAATATTCATCCTTTTTTTAAGTCGGTCTAAACTAATTAATCTTTTACACGTAATACATAACAAGCAAAAGGCATGCACATGTTGTTACAAAACAGTTTATAGCAAGTACATTAAAGATATAATCTTCGAATTCGACGAAACGATCCAATCTCAGATAAAAATAATATATTATATATCAACACATTGCATAATCCTAAGGCATAGATAAATTCAATAAATAATTCCAGAAAATGGGCTCGACTTTACTATCATAAAATGATGTAACCAATATTGTAAGATAATATTATAGTGAAGATGCAGTACAAACTGATAAGCTGGTTGAAGAGTGAAGAATATCGCTAGATCCGGCAAAAAATGACTGGTCTATTAATTAATTATCATACAAGCTATAATTAAAAAAACCCCGTACGCAAGCACTTAGGTAATCTAGTAATCATACGCCAAAAATACCTTACATCATTTTGGAAAATAGCTGATGCTCTTACACTGCTGGACCGATATTAACCGAACATAACTAAGTACCACCGCAGGGAAACTGGCATACAAATAAAAAAAACACCGCTTCGAAATCGGTCCATCCGTTTCAGAGCTACTATGCCACATACAGATCGACACACATCGATGTCAAACTTATAACACCCCTTTTTGCGTCAGGGGTTAAAAATAGTAATAATAATCCGTTGATTCCCACACAGTATCACTGAGAAAACTATCGGGGAAGATAACCCGTGGTAGAGTTTCAACATTCGTCCAAGAAACATCTCAGTTCGTCAAAGAACGAAGAGGCTACAGGAACCAGTAAAGAAAAACACTTCTTGAATACTTCAGCAGAAATAGTCTGAATACTAAAATGATATATTGTTTGTATTGTAATTTCGAATGATATAATAATACTTCTAATGTCAGATTTTTGTTAATTTGGATCAATTTTACGTTCCAACTATGTTCATATCTCAAGACGAACCGATGATCGTTACAGCCGACATGTGTTAGAGTGGAGACCGCGATTAAAAACGTAACGTAGGGCGCTCTGCGGCACGATGGACCGATGATTTGAAGAAAGTAGCTGGTGGCGGAAGGATGTGGACTGCCGAAGACCGTCGTTCGGCAGTGGACTGCGATAGGTTGATTCATTACGTTCCAACTAGGTATATTGCCATTTTAGTGGGTTAGTTCTCTGTGTTAATTGAACAGAACGAACTTTCTCTCATAATATGCCGATATTAGTTAACAACGCTTCCACAGAGCATTACATCACTTCAATAACATAAAATGTTCCGATACAAAAATCAATGAAATCTACTGATTTGCGGTAAGTACTTACCCAGCCCTTTTAAGCTGTCTATACCTATTTGTTCCAACCGTTGCCGTTGTCCTTTCGAGGACAAAGGGCTCTAATTTTCCGATTGGACGATATTCGAGGAATCTCATTAACACCGACATATAAACGGATTATGGCTGTACGTGACAACGGCATTTTAAGTGTATAGCCACACTTGCGAAAACAACGAACAAATATATGTTTTAACAAATTAATGTTAGTAGTAAAATGTGGTTAGGTGATACGTTACTAAGGTGCAACCAGCCATACAAATCCACAAGAAACAAATCCAAAAGCCAAAATCAAAATCATTATGCTTCCCGCCTTGATCTTGACGATCAGGGCGGGCAGCATAATGATTTTGATTAGAGCAAAATATATACTACGTTGTAATTTTTAACATTTTTTGCAACTTAACACCACAAGAATCATAAAACTATGTACATTGTTGCAAAACTGGCGCCACAATTGTAACGACAGTACATTGTCGCAACTCGCAAGCATTCCTGATCATTGATCCTACCTTTAGAAACGTTACGGTTCATTTGGTAACACGGGATTGGAATGCTTACTCAAATTACATTCGAATGCTTTTTAAATAAATAGTTTCTCTATTTTAAAAGCAAGTGTTATGTTCTCAATGGTATTTATTTATGGTTGTGTCTATGATAACTTTTATTTTATGTTCCGATCGAACGAAGATATTACTAATAATGTGTTTTATTATCCGATGCCCGACGAAACATTAATCAAGTGTGGCCGTACTCTATGCTGATTTAGTGCCGAATTAGCAAACATATATTCGATATTAATTAATCGAAGGTTTACTATTCGTTTACGTACTTAGAGTGTATATATACGGTGTTAATTACGATTTAGTGTACAGAAAGTGAGTCAGACTTTCTAGCTTACAGTCAGTCCTTATTATCAAGCTTATTTTAAACAAGCTGTTCCCTGCAGTATAGTATTACCCGCGGTTTTGTTGCTTTTCAATCAGATATTGTTCATCATGTTATTTATTATAACATCGACTAAGTGCCATCGAAAGTTCTGTCAAAATCGGTCCAGCTGTTCCAGAGAAGAGCCGAAACAAATATGATGATGAAATATGAAAATCATGTGCATATAGTAAAAAGCGGTTATTTTAATATTACATATAAACACTCCAATTTTATTTATTTGTATGTATAGATTACCTTTATGCAAAGTAGATTTTTACCCGACTACGGCAAAGCCACAAGTAGTAGGAATGTTATTGGCAGTCTATGTATGTTTGTATGTTCCACTGTAGCGTCTAAACTATTGAAACGATTTAAATAAATGAGGTGTCAATACACTTGTAGTAATGACCCGGGTGGCATAGACTGCATGTTCTCAAAAGTTTTTCTGTAGGTGGGTTTAACTTTTTTTTAAATTCTTGTTTGCTTTATGGTAAGTAGAACCCTAGCAGCCTTATAATTTTGTACAAGAAGGTATTATAGAATCGTGTTAAAATTGCCCTCAAAGAATAACAATGAAGAAAGAAAATTCTATAGACAGACAGGCGCCACCGATGGCGCCAGGAAAAGTTCCCAGCCGAACAAAGATAAAATGAATGGTTAATGAGGTCTGTGTAATCAAGTTAAGAGTATACGAGTACTTGTTAATTCTGTAGACATTTTTATTGCATACTAGCTGAACCCCGCGGTTATTGTTGTACCGCGAGTAACGCCGCGGGACAAAGTTAGTCTAAAAAAAGTAGCCTAAGTTACTCCCCGGATCATCAGCTACCTGCCAGTGAAAGTCCCGTCAAAATCCGTCCAGCCGTTCCAGAGATTACCCGGAACAGACAGACAGACAAAATTTTTTTAACTACATTTTTGGTATATGTACCGTGCATATATACATATGCATTTAGGAAAAGCGGTTATTTTAATATTACAAACGGACACTCCAATTTTATTTATTTGTATAGATTTAAGTAAAAATCGTGAAACATCATTACATATTTCACTAGTTTATCCGATAAATTCCGACCGCCTTGTTTATCCAGATTCGTGCGCGCTTTGTCCGATGTTTGATTTCGAATTATCTTTTTTTTACTTTGAAGTTAAAAGACTTTATTGTCGAGAATCGATCGATACTACGAATTTGTGGTATCGATCGATTTTCTCGACAATCATGTGGCAACAACAATAATTATTGAAGAGTGGCGCCTGCAACACACCTGGTTTGGCGCAGTGGGATGATACAGTGCTTATTTGACAAAGAGCCGATCAGATCCGAAAAGTCCAACAGTCTTACAACGTGTGCATCTACTGCAAAAGGAAAAGGTTCATATAAATAATGATCGTGTGTTTCGTCCCTCTTATACATAAACATCTCTGCTTTCCCTTCAGGAATAAACAGGACTACGCTATATAGGCAGGATTTAAGTGAAATTTTGGTTTGAGTGCATAAACACCCAACTTATAATATCTTGAAAATATGCCATATAAATCAGTTTGAAATTTGAAAGTTCTGGAATGATGAATTTCAAGTGCGGACATAGTGGAAAATATGCGTATTACGAAAACAAGTTTCCTTCCGGAAACTGTGTTATCGGCTCTGTCGCTTGGTCAGTAAGATGCGTAGGTGATATTGTAAATTCTCTTAATTAAAAGTTACCAGTATTAAAAATTATACTGTATCTATTTTTAACACTTGAAACATTTGAAAATTTCCCTATGATCGCTGAAAACCGCTGCCTTTTTCAGTTACCTCATAAATGTATGGGATAAGATTATCAAATATCCATAAAATTAAGTATGAAATATAAAAATTTACGAAACTTAGCACTACAAATCAACCTAGTAAGCTGTTATAAAACTGTGAGTACCCTCCACTACACTAAATTGCATTTGGTTTCAGTAGGTATACGACTAACATAAAGATAAAACCAATTTCACCTTTAGGATCAGACAGACGTGTGTGAGACCAGGGAAGTTTCCTTTCAAATTCTCACTGCCCCAACTCGGCAATTGAACAAAGCAAATGTCCAATAACGAAACATTAGTACAAAAACGGCATATCACATCGATAAATGTGCGTGAAGCTCACAAAATCAAGCGTGGCGAATGCTCGAGCATTTTAATATGGTGTATTATGTGTTTCCATAGGCACTTACTTGACATTATACTCGGCTGAAGTTGTACTATTTCCTTCTATTATGATTCTAAAATGAGGACATTTCCAATTAGGTCTTTGTTCGTATACGTTCAGAGTAATGGAACTATAGTAACAACCGTCTATACTTTCATATGTAATAGATGAACGGAGCGAAGCTCTCCATCCAATTGTTTGATTTAAAACAAGAGAATTTCTCTCGTTTCGTAAATAGGTAGGGTTTTCTGATCAGTATTGTCACGATTTATTTTATATGCCAATGCGTTTGGCAACCAAATTTTTTTTTATAATGTACCAAGAATTTTAATATACTTGTTAGAGAATTGGGTTGCATTATATTTTATACTGCCACATTTTATGCCATTCCACATATTTAATAAGCCGACTGCCTAAGCAGTGAGCATCAGCAGCGTAAAGTGTCAGCAACGCGAATTTGAGTTGGCGTACTTTGCTCCCTTAGTCGAATCTTACGGCACTGACACATGAATTAAATGTTCATATCTGTTTTATTATATCTTATGTACATACATAAATACATTCAGTTTGTCTTTCAAAAACATGACATTGGCAAAATTGTGGTCACACTCTACCATAGAGCCATCAAAGTTGAAGTTATATCTTCAAGTCTACAGTAAATATACAAAGTTTGAAAATAGATAGGTTTGACGTAATTCCATAAACTATACTAATATATAAAGCTGAAGAGTTTGTTTGTTTGTTTGAACGCGCTAATCTCCGGAACCGCTGGTCCGATTTGAAAAACTCTTTCAGTGTTAGAAAGCCCATTTATCGATGAAGGCTATAGGCTATATATCATCACGCTAAGACCTACAGGAGCGGAGCACCAATGAAGAATGTTACAAAAACGGGGGAAAATTATCATGCTACGGGCAATTGGAAACGCAAACGAGGTTGCGTGGGTCGACTAGTATTTCATAAAAAAATGTACCGCATCTATCGCTTTGACGTTTATTATTGATTGATTTGACAGCCATCTACTCTACTTAAAGGGTTTATCGCTCCTCGGCCTTTTGGCTAAGATCAAAGTGTAGTATTTAAAGGGTATGTAATACTTGTTACGTACAGACTATAAAATATACCCTTGATCTCTGTAACAAACGCCTACTAAACGAAGTAATTTATTTATTGAAAGCGATTTTAGTTTTTTCTTCATATGTTTTAATTTTATTACGCTTTATCTATTTAATACCTTTAAACGAGCAATTTTTGTATATATAATCTGAATCTTGAAATCTCTCAACGATTTTCGGGAAATCTATACTATTATATAAAGCTGAAGAGTTTGTTTGTTTGTTTGTTTGAACAGGCTAATCTCAGGAACCGCTGGTCCGATTTGAAAAATTCTTTCGGTGTTGGATAGTCCATTTATCGAGAAAGGCTATAGGGTATATATCATCACGCTACTACTAATAGGAGCGGAGCAACAATGAAGAATGTTTCAAAAACGGGGGAAATTTTCACGCTATGGGCAATATAAGGCGCAAACGAGGTTGCGTGGGTCGGCTAGTAATATACAGAGGGATTCGGGGGCGATAAATTGATCTAGCCAGGATCCGGATAAGTTCTCAAATTTTGCTAGGGACAAATGTCACAACTATCAAGCTATATTTTAAGGAATATAATGACGTTATTCCTATGTATGTACTCTATTTTCCAGTTTTAGCATCTGTCCCCGTGGTGGACAATGGGGTAATTAGAAGTAGCTTGATAATTTATTTGCGTGAATTATGTGGAACAGATGTTCGTCTTTATATAGAGAACAATAACCCGGCCCTGGTGGTAAACGTATTAGGATTTAAGTAGGTGGTTTAGTTTGTCCGCTAGAACTTAAGCAATAGTGACTCTCTCTATAATCTATAATTGATGTCAAACTGTGACTAACCCATGCTTCGATAGTGGCTTCAGTGCTCACATAATCATAAATAAATGTATTTGTTGACGAAGATTGTCTGAACTCTTTAGGGTTCCGTATCACAAAAGGAAAAACGGAACCCTTACAGGATCACTTTTTTGTCCGTGTCTTTCTGTCAAGACCCTTTTTCTCAGTAACGCGTAGAGGTAACAAGCTGAAATTCATATCAAATACTCAGGTCTACTGCCCCTTGGAACTGTGAAAAAATCAAACTTCTAAGCCAACGCAATTAAAAGATACAGCCGTTGCAAATTTTCAACACTCACAAGGGAATCAAAACATTCAGGGTACTTCCCGCGAACTCAGAATCTTCAAATTTAGAACGAAGTAAGTCTTATAGCACAGATAAAGGGAAAATTGCGAAAAGCATAAATTTTACTTATATACCTACAGGTTTGTACGGAACCCTCAGTGTCAGTCCGACTCGCACGCACTTGGCCGGTTTTTTTAAAGGATGCATTAAAAATTTAGGAATAAATCCTGTGTCACGGGGGACTATACAAACATAAATGAAACGGACACAAAGAACACCCAGGCTCAGAAAAATAATTTGTGGATCACACAAATTTTGTCACAAGTCAAGTCAAGTTTTAAAGGAGCCACGCTGATTTCAGCACGAACGGGCCGGCTGGACCGGGGTGGTACTACCCTCGCACAGAAAATCAACGTGAAATGACAGCGATCATGCTGTCGTGTTTCGTTGGTGAGTGCGAGACCGGAGGCCCAATGATGCAAAAGAATCACTAGCCCGCCATGGTGTGGGTCACCATGCTGCATTGTTGCATTGTCTGCATTCGCAGTATGGTGACCACCACTCTTGGATTCTGCTCATGCTTTCCATCAGGCAGAGTAGAGTCATTTTGGCAGGGTCAAACATAAAAAAAAAAAAAACAAACTCAGCGTAGTAGAAAACGGACCACGTAAACCACTACGCTATTCGTACAGTCAACTTCAAAGAAGATGATAATCCCTGAGTTTGTCTCGTGCATTCTTCTCAGCCTCCTTGGCCAAGATGCAAGTGTTTTGCGTCGATTCTCTTTCTACGATCGTTAACTCAGAGGAGAAAATAATAGAGATTATTTTGTATTTGGGCTAATATTTTGTTTTGATCACCTGACTTAGCGTTGAGAGACGTTATACCCATACATTCTTTAGTTTACTATTTACCATGCCAACTTGCGTAGGGGGGCAGGATTACTCCAGTTAGGAAACGCCGAACTCATCTGCTCTTATAAAGCTTGACAAAATGCGTCGGCTTTATAGAAAAGCGACTATAACCAATTCTTTTTTTAGGGATCCAATTTACTTCTGCGATCCATATCGACCATAAAAACTATTTGGTAACAGCTATGACTTAATCGTTAAAAAATCAGGTGGATATAAAATAGTCATAGTAAAGCTCGCTCGCCCTCTTATGCTTAAAGGAGATCACATGTTAGTACAAAAAATAAAGGATTTTGCAAAACTAATATGAATTAAGGCACATTTTTAGGGTTCCGTAGCCAAATGGCATAAAACGGAACCCTTATGGATTAGTCATGC
This sequence comes from Spilosoma lubricipeda, assembly GCA_905220595.1. Lineage (NCBI taxonomy): Eukaryota > Metazoa > Arthropoda > Insecta > Lepidoptera > Erebidae > Spilosoma > Spilosoma lubricipeda. Next base: position 9,566,622 of record HG992298.1, on the reverse strand, counting down.
CTGTCTGTCCGTCTGTATATAACAGCAACTTTTGTCCGAAACTATAAGAACTATAATGTTGAAACTTTGTAAGTAGATGACGTATTCTGTGAACCGCATTAAGATTTTCACACAAGAATGAAATAAAAACAATAAATTTTGGGGGTTCCCCAGACTTAAAACTGAACTCGAAAAATATTTTTTCATCAAATCCATAGTGGGGTTCTATGGATTTGTCTTCAAAAATGATATTGAAGTTTCTAATTTCATCTTTTTTCTAAGCTGAATAGTTTGCACGAGAGACACTTTCAAAATGGTAAAATGTGTGTGTGTCCCCTCCTCCCCCTGTAACTTCTAAAATAAGAGAAAGATAAAACTAAACAAAATATATGATGTACATTACCATGCAAACTTCCACCGAAAATTGATTTCAACAAGATCTAGTAAGTAGTTTTTTTTATGACGTCATAAATAGTAAACCTCAATTTACTTTTCATTCAATCAACTCGAATACAAAAATATTTATGTTACTTGCTGCTACGGAACTTTTCATAGCCGATTCCGAAACACACTTGGCCGCTTTTATTTTTTATATTAAGTTTAACAGTATTTATTAGTGGCTGCCAACTAAAGTAATTATAACATATATATGTGGGTACTACAGAGCCCAGAACTTTCCGAGGGCAAGTTTGCTAATCTTCTGATTAGAAAAAGACTGACTGTACACCATGAGACGAGCATCGAGCATCATCACTCAAAATTTGCCATCTTTATGATGGTAATTGATTGTAATTTTGTCTTCTGTTTAATATAAATTCATAATTAATTTATTCAATTATTCATTTATCAAACTCATCAATAAATTAAAAATATAATAAATGAGATATAATAAACAGAATATAATTCGAACTCTAATTAAAAGTTAAAAATCAATTGCGTCTATTTGACCGTATAACTCGAAAAGACATAAGTCGCAACTCTTTTACTTGCTTATGCGTACTTAGTTTAATTGATTTTTAAAAGCCTGCCCTCATTAGGCAAGCGTACAAAAAAAAATACCTTTACAATAAATATCATCCATATATGATATTTATTGTAGAAGACTGACTTGACTGACCCACTAATAAATAGTTTAGATTTAAAATCTGAATTAAAACAATTAACCATTATGAAAAACATTTTAATGGTAATTAAGAATGTGTAAAACGCACCCGGGATAGGTCCATCTTAAATAGTATTAAAGTAAGAACATAAAATAGCTATAAATGGTAGACTCAACGGTTCAGAGCCGCAATAAAATTTTCTCAACAATCGCAAAATCATTAAACTTTATAATGTCACATTACGTAATCAGTACATTAAAATCAAGCGCAACAAGTAAAAAGAATGCTACAAGTTTAATACATACCAATATGGGCGTAGAACAATCAGCTACATTTTCCCGAGTATTTCGATTACCGATCAACACGAAAAACACACTCACATAAGAAATAAAACATAAAATCGAAAGATAATTTCAAAAGAATTATCAAAACACAGTTAAAATCAAAATGTATCTAACTTTCAAACTTATTTCAAAACAGTTTCATTATGAAAAGAAGAAAACCAAATAATATTTATTTGAAAAATCATAAGTGAGCGCGGTCGCGTGCAAATTTCGCGAAAATCGTGTATTATTTTGACAGACCCAGCTTGCAAGGGAGCAGCCTTGCCTTTGTACGGGCGAGGATCAGGGCGCATGCGTGGAATCGATCCCGCTGAAGCCTTCTACTGGGGCTAAAGTATTCAACACCCTTAGTCGATGTGAAAGCGTCTTCGAGGTTAACGTGTGGGATGATAGTTAGGGAAATAGGTTACGTATAACCAAAACAAATCTTCTTAATTTTCACTTCAATAAAACGATTAACACTTGTTACTATTTTCTGGGTTGCAAAGTAGATTTAATTTATATTTTTATAGATAACACTGATTCATTTCACGCTAGTTTACTCCACTCGACTCGAGTAAACATTGTCTCTGACTTTTGATCTATTGTCGGGACTTCGGGCGAAACGGAAAACTCACGCGACCCGGTCCTATCTCTTCTTGGTCAGGGTTGTTGGTCGACCGGTCGTCCGGTCGTCGGTCGGATGGTTGCCTTTGTGAACTGATTCCTACAAAACACACAGTTCCGGTGGGGTGACTTTTTTGGCAAGTTCGTTCCTCAAAGATTTTTAAACAATAAAATGGCAATTTAATTGTTCGAAGGAAACTTCAATGATTAATTAAGCTATACATAAGTAAAAAATGTCTCAGCGTGTAATAGTACAGTTTCACTACTTATTGATAAAGTTCGTGATAGGCTAATATCAACTTATACGTAAAATCTACATGTTTAGGTTTCACGAGTCTTGGATAGAGACATGTATATGTCAGATAATATATGATGAATAGTGTTAGTGTAATACGAGTATATAATATATCCAGAAAACTTACTGGACCTTTATCAGGACCTGTTGAAACTGGGCCATACTTGAATAGTATCTACAGGATTATAAATAAGTTAAGGCTATGTATTCATAGACGATTTCGAAAGAGAACGCCAATTTATTAAATGTATGCACAGACATTGTCATTCTGCCAAAAGACGCGGTAACGGAGCTCAGCACTTCGTCACAAAACTAACTTCATCTAATGACAAAAGGGGCTTGAATGTCTTTGTAAAATGCAACACTTTTTAATTAGTTTGCATGTCAACCAACGACAGCTTCAGTCCGCAAGTCCGTTTGAAGACAAAAACTGATCTCAATTTATGATAGACCGCCTCGGAGCGTACGACAAAATGGACGATGTAATTAACGTGATATATGGTTTTGTGACTATGAATCCGAAACAATAAGACTAGTCTGGTATCTTCTAACTTTTTCTTCGCCACCAAATTCTTGGGTTACAATGCTCACTTGCCTGATTTATCTACCTAATGAAATTAAGCATTTCGTATTTATGTTCCAGAACTCTTTTTGGTAGTATTTTTTCTTGCTGGAATATATTTTTCCTAAACACCACGGCTTAATGATTCTAGTAAGGCGATCTACTTTAAAAAGAGAACCTTTTTTTCTCAGACCTATTCTATATTAACAATTATTTTAACGGGAATTAATCTGTGTGTGGGAGTCAGCCTGTGACCACGACCAGTGCAACCTGGTCGAAACGTCAGGCAAATCAGAGGTATGTAATATACCTTTTAATAAGTGATCGCGTTAATTCCCGTTAAAATAATTGTTAATATATCAAGGAACGCGAAAGTTTAAAAGTTAGAGTAGACCTATTCTACTTTGATGATGAATTAACAAAGTTAAATTAATTGTTAAAGTGGATATCGCGTCAATACTTTAAAAGGATTTCCACTCCATTCCAAATATTCATCAAATATATAAGAGGCCCGTGACATTTATTCTATACATCAAGATTTCAAACAGTTTGACTTTTATTTGTTACCTTGCTAAATACCTATAGCGATTCAGGTAACTGTCATACTTAAGTGTTACCTTGTAACAATCTATACTTTCCATACTAATATTATATTATACTAGTTCTTGCCAGAGGCTCCGCCCTCGTTTAGGTCGGTAATCGCGGTAATTCTTTAAAGTTATTTAACTTTTTTTATGAACCGATTGGTCATTGGTGGTTTGATCATTCTTTTGGATTCTATTGTGTTCATAAATCCCCCCTATACCTATGTATGTGTTTCATGTACGGACAGCGACCGGTTACGATTGTATTACATGCTGGATTTGAAAGTAACTTTGTTGTTTGTCTGTCTGATTTCAATGAAATTTGGAATGGAGATACTTTGATTCTTGAGGTCCTTAAGCAAATTTTTGCCGCGATAACCGATAAACAAGCAGGCGAAGCTGCAGGCAAAAGCTAGTGATGAACATATGTATTACTTTTAATTTAAAAGCTACAAAAAGTGGAATACAGAACATATTTCTTTTCGTGCTTTGTCTAAAACAGTATAGCGTCTTTCCCACATAGATATGAATGCTTGAGAAACTGACTATTGTCTTATTTTTAACTATTAGAAGAATGAAATTCTTTAAATACGATTTTTTTTATTTCACCGATCCAACTACTGACTAACTGCGCCCCACGTCTCACCCGCGGTATCACATTGTATGACCCGCGGTATTACACCGTATTACCGGGGTATCACCCCGTATTACCCGCGGTACCACGCCTGTATTACCCACGGTATAACTCCGTATTACTTGCGGTTTTTGTTGCTTTTGAATTGAATATTATTCACTTTTGGATTGGTTTTAATTTTGTTTTAGTGTAACTCTATTTTTTTCTAAAATATAAGTAGCCTTAGTTACTCCCTATAACAGCTACAAGCTATATGCCAGTGAAATTCCCATTACAATTGGTCTAGCAATTACAGAGATAGGTACAGTAGATTAGGTGCGACTTCCAGAATGAATAAAAGTGCTGTAGTTACGTTTGGTCAGTTAGTATAGTTTATTCTGTAAAGTTATTTTAAAAGACAAAGTAGAATACATCAATTGCATGATTACGTATGAAGGCTAACCTTATCACAGAGGGATATATTACTAGAAATCTTTGAAACAATTTGGCTCGATTACTTTAGATTAGATTACTAGCCTTTGAAGTACTGAGATCTGTCTATTCCACGAGAAATTGCAATAATTATTGTCATGATTACATTATGTTCTCTGTATCCGTTTCATGTATGTTTGTAAAGTCCCCATGACACAGGAAGTATATTTCTAATGCGGGAGTTGTTGTTTTAAGAAAGAAGAAAAAAAAGTAATCTATACTAATATATAAAGCTGAAGAGTTTGTTTCATTGTTTGTTTTTCAATTTTTTTCGTTATGGAATAGGCAGGCAAACTAGCAGACGTATTGCCTGATGGTAAGCGATTACCGCCGCCCATGGACACCTGCAGACTAGAGAGGCGTCAAAAGTGCGTTGCCGGCCTTCAAGGGATAGGGAAGAGAGATAAGGGAGGGGGTTTGGGTTATGGGCCTCCGGTATCCTCACTCAACCGGTGAAGCACAGCGCAAGCACTATTTCACACCGGTTTTCTGTGAGGCTGTGGTATTACTCCTGTCGAGCCGGCCCATTCATGCCGAAGTGTGGCTCTCCCACGGTAAAGATCCACAAGGTAGTCCTAGTACTAGATAACTGAAAGATTGAGGCCAACAATTATGCACCTAAAACTTATTTTTTAAAACTTTATGTTGTTTTATTTACCTGAGGAGAATATATTCTCCAAAGTTGGTAAATTCATCCTTGTTGCCGTGGCTTCCATGCTGAAAAAGAAAATAATAATTATTAATATATTGAATAACACAAAGAAAGAAATATAATTATTTTTTAGAATATAATACAAAAGATACTACCACATTATATTATGTTCCTTATATTCTACTATTTCTTCTGGACAAATTTTAAATCTTATGAACTAATCTTAGGCCTAAAGAATAGAATTATATTTATTTTAGGTCTAGACAGTGCCATTAAATAAATATATCTTTAACACTTAGAAATTCGTTAGTAGTAGTAACATTTGCTTAAGATTAAGTGAATTAATTTACATTTAAACTGATTTAAGTTAAAACATTTGAGGCAATTTGGTAACTTATTAAAGATTTGTATCAGTCTACAGAAATAATTTTTGTTATAAATAGCAGTGCCTTGTTTGGGAATCAGTAATTTATTGGCGGATCTACTATTTATTGTTGTGATTGTTATTTTTTTTTTTAAAAAGAGTACAATCATATAGATTTCCTGAATGAAAAGGCATAGAGAAGTTTGCAAATAAACCAAAAATTATTTGACAGGTTGGATTGTGTATAATGGAGTAAGACCACCCTGACAAAAAACCCACCGAGATCATCTGCTAGATGTTCTGATTAGTGCAGTAATATTGCCACTGCATTATTCAACTAGCTTGACTGATTGACAGACATTGACCTGTCTACCAGCTACCATGGGCAAGACATGCGGCAACCACAAATAAAATTATGAGGAGGGACAGACAGGCAATGCAAAAAATTCGAAAAGTTTGTAAACATAAAAAAAAAACTATTTTGGCCAGTATCTAGTTCTATAGCAATAACTACACTGCACACTTGTTATCAGGTATAAATTATATATCATAAATGATATATTGATTCTTGATATAGGTATCTATACAAATATATAAAGTTGAAGAGTTTGTTTGTTTGACATGCTAATCTCAGGAACCGCTGGTCCGATTTGAAAAAATCTTTCAGTGTTAGATAGCCCATTTATCGAGGAAGGCTACAGGCTATATATCATCACGCTAAGACCTACAGGAGCAGAGCAACAATTAAGAATTATACAAAAACGGGGGAAAATTAACACACTACGGGCAATAGAAGACGCAAACGAGGTTGCGTGGGTCGGCTAGTAGAATATAAGTGGAAATATCAGCAATATGTCATTTTAACTTTCCAATAAGTTTATTAGTTTTGAGCATAATGTTATACACAAAATGAGGACACATAGATGTACATTTGTTTATATTTAGTGTATAAATATGAAGTGAAAGAAAAAAGTAACAAATTCTTTTTTTAAAGTATCTTTTAAAATTTTGTCTGGATTAATGAATTGTGAAACAGAAGCTCTTAATTTGACTGCATTAGAAGAAAGGAGGTTATTAAATAAGTTTTTAAACTTTTTAAATATTTAAGAAACTGGTTTTAATAAGTTTTTAAATTTATAATGTTTACCAAAGTTAAAAAGTTTTAACCGCTGAACCACCATACTGAGTTGATAATAATTTCTTTGTAATAGGTATTAAACTAAAATAGTATTTTTGTTCATTCCGCTTCAAGTACAGACATTTGTTTTTTAAATGACAAGTCAACTAGCTGCACCAAGAAGCCTAACAAGTATTTCCGCTCGCCTTTGAAAATTTTATCTATAAATTCGACTGTTTAAATGAACTAAACAACTTTTAAAAAGTATAATTTAACAATTAAATACTCAAGATAATGAGATATCATACACGTTCATTTAATTTTAGCACCGTTTAGTAAACCTTATAAATTTTTTAATTATTGTATTAGTGCATTGCGGTCACAAACTTACCAAACACAAAATTCAGGTGCTCCTTTTCCGTAAAATAATGCACATTTCACTAAAATGAGGCGACTCCTTACGCAAGTTGCACTTATTAGCGTTTTTCCCAGCGTATACCCGGAAAGATCGAACAATGGGATCTGAATTTTATGCGAAAACACTTTCACATTGGGCCCAACTACAATAGTAAGTAGCCACCTACATGAAACAATAAACAGTTACACAGCCTTCATGCTTTAATAAAACCACATTCACAGCACTTAATACACTAGTTATTCACATAAATATACCATAATATTATTCTAAACACAAAATCGTACGTACAAAAGTAACTTTAGTTTAATCGTAAAACTTTGAAAACTTATGTCTGAAGTCTGACGACGACGAAACTCTTGAATTTTTGACTGATAGAAAGAGATGAAGCGATACGCAACGCAACAATCCGGCTAGCCGGGCAAAGTTGTTGAAATATTGCCACCAAGAGTGTTCGACACTCTCGAACACAGCAATTTTTCATTTTATGAGTATACTCTGTCATCAGCCAATAGAGTTTAAAATTGAACGACCATTTCCTCTGAGAGTTTATTCTTTCGCAGTTGGAATTGCGTTCTTAGGGTTGCCCACATTATGCTTAATTTAATACCTATGAAATGTTATTTATAAAATAAAATCTGGAGGAAATCCAGGTTTTTCGCATTGATTAAACGATATTATTCAGTAATAATAACAATTCACCTTATCATCACTTAATTCCGTATATATTTCTTATTTTGAAATTCTTTGTTAACGATTGACTATCGGAATGACTGTTTCACTCCGCAAGTAACATTTTTTTAAACAATTTTACTGTTAACTAACTGTGTTTTTTTGTTCAAAAGATATATCACTTATAGAGCCCTATTTCTTAACATTTGTCAAGTACTTGTTCCTTAGTATCTATTCGTTCTACTGGCAACACGTTTATCTGAAACGTTTTGTTGTTGTACGAAAAATATTTCTAAACGGGTATGAAAACCTTTTCATATTTTTATTTAACTTTCTTTGTGATCACAGGAAAATAACTTAACATAATCAATTTGAGCTACTTAGCAAATGATAAAAATTATCATTTAGCCCGAGACACTTACTGTTATCAAATACACGTAGTTATTTAAAAATAAAATTATGTATAACAACCACGATTGTAAACCCAGAACAAAAAGATTTATGTAGAAGTGTAATGGTCATTTACAGCGGAACGACTGTCGCCAAACTCAGACAATTAAAAGAACTATTTATTATTGCACACTAATAACGAATTGTTTTGATTTGATGTTTGTATTTTGCTCAAAACTAGCCTACAATACATCAAGTCACAGGTTTAATAATATTTCTTCTCGCGTAATGTTAAGAGTTATTTTGCCACAGGGGAAGAAGAACTTACGTTTCGTAATCTCGACAGTAAGAATACTTCATTGCAAGCTATTCAAAAACAGATGGCGTTATTCTAAATGCACGCAATTATAACATTAATCTTTATAGGAATAAATTCGATATTTGTATCATTCTTCGACTTGTACCGCTACTCGATTAGCGTTGTAGCACATATTAGAATATTATCAATAATATCGATACCTAACTTCTGTTTGGACGGAGCAGAATATAAAACATGAATTGAAGGATATCTGAGGAGGTAACATTATAAAGGTAAGGAAGCTAAAAAATAAGTACTTGCATAACAATGTTTATTAATTTTAAGAATCTGTCTTAGAATCATAACTCTACTAATCATATTACACTTCACACTAATACATAAAGGCGAAAGTTTGTGAGTGTGTATGTTTGTTACTTCTTCACGCAAAAACTACTGAACAAATTAGGATGAAACTTCACAGTAATATAGCTATCATCAGAATAACACATAGGTTACTTTATGCCGCGATAATCGCCATACACGCGCGCGAAGCCGCGGGCAAGTAGTAATATTATCTATACTAATATATAAAGTTAAAGAGATTGTTTGTTTATTTGTTCGTTTGAACGCGCTGCTCTCAGGAAGTACTGGTCCGATTTGGAATATTCTTTCAGTGTTAGATAGCCTATTTATCGAAAAAGGCTGTAGGTTATATATCATCACGCTAAGACCAACAGAAGCAGAGCACCAATGAAGAATGTTACAAAAACGGGGAAAAATTATCACGCTACGGGCAATAGGAGACGCAAACGAAGTTGCGTGGGTCTGCTAGTATATAATAAGGACTGTTTAAGCACTTAACAAAATTCAAAACAGTGGTTCCTATATAATTAATTTTTGGCATAGAATGTACCTATATTAGTAGATTTTAATATGTTTAAAAAATTACTATATTCATTTTTATTTTTTTGGAAATACATAGTAGCAATAATCATAAATTGATTCTAATGAAGAAAAATGCAATATGTAGTTATAATATAATTGACTAGCTATTGCCCGCGGCTTTGCTCGCGTGGAAGTTGATTATATGTATTTCATTAAAACTGTGTAAAAGTATGTATCAGTAATTTATTCATGTTTTTAAACGTATTTATTTATTTTTGATCAATTAAAAGAATTAAGCCCATTTAAAAGAACTTTAATACAAACATTCGACCCATATTTTATCCCCTTTAGGAACAGAAGGAATGCTGATATAAGTATTCATTCATTTGTAATCAGAAACATAAAGACGAAAGTTTTTAGGCTGCTAAATTTAAAAATGACGGACTTCCAAACTAACCAATAGGTATATGAAATGGCAATGCCTATTTCTCCCCTTAGGGGTAAAATATTCAGAAATGCTTAAATAGGCATACATTCATTTTTAATCAGTAGCTCAAAAATAAAGATTCATGTGAATGTCATTCAAATGACGAACTTCCATAAAAACTTTCAATCCCTAGGGGTAGATTATCCAGAAACGCTTAAATACGTATCTACTCTTTTTTAATCAGTAGCACATGAATAAAGTTTTATGTTTCTAACTTAAAAAATGACGAAATTCCACACAAACTTTTAACCCCTTCTTCACCCCTTAGGGATAGAATATCCGGAAACGCTTAAACACTTATCTATTCATTTTTAATCAGAAGCCCGAAAACAAAGTTTCATGTTTCGAACTTCAAAAGTGACGGACTTCCAGACTAACCTATATGCGATATGTCAACCCCTATTTCACCTCTTAGGGGTAGAATATTCAGAAACGCTGAAATACGTTTTTACTAATTTTTAATCAGTAGCCCAAAAATAAAGTTTCATGCTTCTAACTTCATCGATACTTATACAGAATTACTGGTAAATTATACCAGTAATTCTGTATAAGTATCATGTAAAACTATTCAACGTTTTCTTTGTTATTCAATAATTTGTCCAATTCGAAAACTAGACAATAAGATGTTAGAGTTAGGTAAAAAACGGAACCATTGAATTTGAAAATGAATAATGAAATGATCCACAAGAATCCACAACAAAATAAGGGACCACAATTGACGCCGTATTTTCCAGATAGTTAGAGGATTTCAAGTCTCAAACTTATGTTTCTAATTTCAGTTACCATAAACGTATAATTTCAATGATAAAAATTCCTGAATAACGTACATATATTGTAAGACAATAAAAAAAACGATATTAACTGCTCATTTATTCAATAAAAGAAAAAAAATATTCTAATCAGTCACCACGCTCAAAAAGTGTAACTTGAATTAATATTAAAGAAAAAACTTGAATTAATATCAAAGAAAAAAAATACTCCATAAATAAAAAAATAAATAAATAAATATAATTGCATAAGTTGATAAAAAAATGCTATGCAATAGCTTTACCTACCGCGGCCGTTTCCGAGTGCCACACGTCTGTTTTTTAGTAATAAAATAAATAGATAGAATGATTCAGGAGGAAGGTTTATTTATAAGAAATACATGCATAATATAGTAGAGAAAATGATTTACTCTACTATATTATGCATGTGAATGAATGAAATTCTTGGATTTTCTGAAAAGAGTGTAAATCCAAGAATTTCAAAGACTTCCGTACGCAACCACGCCGAGGGGCTAGTGCTTAGTTACTAGTCTGTATTAACTGTTAATACAGACTAGTAACTAGTAATTAACAATGTACTCTGTGGTTACTAGTTATAAACTATAGGTTAGCACTACCATAGAACAAAAAGATATCTTTCTGTTTTGTGAGCACTACACATAGATATGTAAGTAGCGATTTTTTATGTCCTTTTTATCAGAATAGAAGAACAGAAGATAGAAGCCCAAGTCACAACAAAGTGTTAAAACTAACTGAGCCTAACGTAATTCAAAAATATTAAAACTTTTACCCTTTTATACGAAATATTTTTTGCATAACAAAACAAATATATGTGCTTACCTAAATATAATATAGCACTTTCAGCGAGTGCAAACTATTGTTTCAGATAATCAAGTTATTTTATATACCTACGTCATCATGTTTGCATACTTTAGATGACATAAATATCTATACTAATCACACTTATATATAAAGGCGAAAGTTTGCGAGTGTGTATGTTTGTTCACGAAAAAACTACTAAACGGATTTGGATGAATCTTTACAGTAATATAGCTTATGCATCAGAATAACACATGGGCTACTATTTGCCGCGATAACCGACATCCGCGGGCAACAACTAGTAAATAACATATATGCTTTGAATTGTTTCTTAATTTTTTACGTAGGTGGTTACTTAGTCACGCTTTAATTTTCATGTTTTTTGAATTGTTAGGCTGAATCGATTGACAAAGTACCTATCGTAATTTTTAAAGATGTTTAAAGTTTTTTTTTTACGAAAACTCTGTCTTGAAAGTTTCTCGACTGATTATTATAATGGCCTATGAACTAAGGGTTAAAATACTTAGTGTATTTTTTTAAATTTATAAACACATGGCAACGGTGATTGTGTGATTATTATTTACGTATTTATGGCTGGTAATGTAAGTAGAATGACAAAGGTTGTTGACAAAAGATATTGTCAACAACTATCGGACATAAAAAGTTAATAACTGTTGTGTAAATCTACCGATTTTTTTTTATAAAAACAGTGTATTAGATACAAGTATACATTTAAAAATAAGTACAAACTATGATTCAATAAAACCAACATGTATTCTTTTCAATTTTAATGTACTAACAAATCCAATAACACTTTTTAGACATGTCTTGCACAATACATTAATAACAAAACTTATGCAAAGATTTCAATAAGATATTTTAGTCCGGATCCTCTTTCACTTTTTAACTTAATGTTGACGAAACCGAAGCCCAATCCGCCGCGGGTGATCGACGCCTGCGCTTTATCTTCGTGCAAATCCTTTATAGCAATGCCTTTTATCTTCTGATCTCCTGCTGGATATTCGAAAGACACTTCCTCTTCTCTCTTGAGGAGTGGTATAGCTACAGATTCAACCATTTTTTCGTACACTTTCCTCACCAATCCAGTGTGATCATAAGTTTGACCAACAAAAACGCTACTGGAATGTGCTAAAGCTATAACACTCAATAATATTATTAATTTAAACATTTTGACTGGATGTGGTCAACGCGATATGTTTACTGTGATGCCTGTGATACTGTTTAAATGAGGTTGTTGATAATTTTATGAGAACGTGCGAAGGAGACGGAATCGTAAGAAGGAAAGGTCAAATGATTGGTAAATCTGTTCACTGCCAACGTCGTGTGCGTGTAAAGCAGTGTTTACATGGCGTAAGATAGCTATTAATATTAATTATTTTATTACATTTTTTTAAATTCTAAAAGCTCTTCTACATTTCCTAAATAATGTAGCTAAAACTTCCTCTTTTGTACCTACATAATTTGCCTCCCGGAGCTATCTATACTAATATATAAAGCTCGGAACCGAAGACATAGAACGGCTTCATATTCCGTAAAAAATGAGTAGATTACTTGGAACACTGCTGGTCTAGTTCTAGTGACTAGTGATCCTGTCTTCTGGTTTGAAAACTCGCGACAAGTTCGATTTCTATCAACATATTTAATTGATGAGCAAATCTCTGTGAAAAATCAGGTGATACGTATGCTCGTTTGCCGCCTATACCATAAAAAAATCTGCTATTTCTTTCACTGAAGACCAACCTAATGTGACAACAGCATTCATGCTGTCGTGTTTTGTTGGTGAGTGGGAGACCGGAGGCCTAATGATCCAGAAGCATCACAATAGGCCTCAATAGTGTAGAGTCGCAACGACTATGGTGTCCACTACTCTTGGATTCTGCTCATGCTTTCCATCAGGCAGAGTGGAGTCACTTTACAAACCCATACATAAATAAAAGAAATTGGCTTTATTTTAAAATATGCCGTTTATTAGCTAGGTGTGGTACCTTTAATATATAACACACGATTTGTCAATATATAGGTTTCAAGTTTTTACCATACACAATGATTCAGATAAACAAGTGACAAAAAGATAATATGTACCTTAGTAATCGATTATTTTTGGTGCGAATGGAAAAACTTACACGTGTTTAAATATTTGTTCTAGTTTTCCTTCATCCATGTAATACTACTCTTATATTGTTTAAAACTCACACATACGCAACGGTCTAAGGTCAAATATCAGATCGTTCTACATACTAAATAGTGGGATTCTTAACTGTGAACCTTATACATTGGTAATAGGATATTATTTTATTGAATTATTGTGATTAACGTTGTGATATGTAGTTGTAAAAAAGATCGATGACTAAATATAGTAAAATGTGTTGTATCTACTTAATACTTAATGTGTCTATTTCTTTGTCTCTAGGAAATCTAATAGTGCTTCTGATTCCTACTACTATTCCTGCTACTGAGATTTAAATGCGAAAGAAACTGTTTTACGCTATCATGACTAAAATTCTGAATCTCGATGAAATTCGGCATTGAATACTTTGAGTTTTGAGCAAAGACATGACACACTTCTTTTCTCCGTTATCATCTCTTCTTTTTTTTATGTATTAGGCGGGCTAACGAACAGACATATTATAGCCTGATGGTAAGTGAATAATGCCGCCCATGGACACCTGCAACAACAGAGGCGTCACTAGTTCATTGCCGACCTTTGAGGAGGATGGGGGAGGGGGCAGATAGGGTAGGGGGGTTGGGATATGGGCCTCCGGTAGCCTCACTCACTCGGTGAAAGACAGCGCAAGCACTATTTCACTTCGGTTTTCTGTGAGGCCGTGGTATCACTCCGGTCGAGCCGACCCATTCGTGACGAAGCGTGGCTCTTCCACGGTTTAATCTCTGAACAACAGCCCTTAATAGTCTACTGCTGGACAGACTGCTTTGGACTTCGGACTTCCCCCTTAGAAAGTAGATTTTGATCCATCATACTACACTCACATCGTATTCTTGATCCGTCACCACATGTATGACTTGGTCTACGTCACGTTGTCACACTCACTTGAGGCAAAGAAATCAAACAATTATTTTTGTCAGTACATATTTTACAGATATTTTTCTCTGGGTAGAAATGCCTAAATAAACCACAGAGGTGTCTTTTATTTTTAACTGACTTCAAAAAAGGACGAGTTAGTTACCTCAGAACTTTCGACTGCATAAACCAATTTTGATGAATTGTTTTTTATTTGAATATTGCTGCTTCCCGTGTGGTCCCATTTCAATTTAGTACAGTTCTTGAATTCGGTTTTTTCTGTTAATGTTAATTTTTGTTTATCCTAATACAGATTTTGCTTGAGGCTGTTTTATAGGAGTGTAATGGAATGGATTATTATATTTCGTTCTCCTTCAATTAACTCTTAGATGATTTGGGGGTACGGTCGTACCCCCGCCAAGACGAGCCAAGCGAAGCGTATGAGCAGTACCTACTTTTTCTCAAAGTGATTCGTCGTTTTTTGAACCCTAATAACTTCTGGTTTCCGTTATACCAGTGAGTTCAAATTCTCAGGATATGAAGTCAATAATAGATTAATTATTACTACTTAAACATACAACGTTATAATTGCATACCTCTGATACTATAGATTTTATTGATATCTAAAATACACCGATTTCGTCAATGACACACTGATGATCGTAAAAAAGAAGAGAAGACTGTAATTTAGTATGTAATCTAAGTTTAGAGCACAAGCAACAGAAAAAAAGAAACCTAATACTTTTGCTCCCCAACCTCAAAATTGGGAGGTCGAAGTTTGTATAAGACTGTCACAAATTTTTATACCAAAGTATTGGTACACGGACTTTTTGTTAGAATCAAAAAAAGTGCAAAAAAAAAAAATGAAATGCAACCAAAATCATTTTCATGTAAAATGTTGCCAAGACGACTGCATGTGGCTTACACTGTGAAAAAGATATCAGATCTCATGTAGAGCCAATGAATCTACACGTAATAACTCTACCAACCCTAACTTCACAAACTCTACATCTCAGTAAAAATGTATGTTCGTTATTTCAGAAACTAAGTAATTATTCACATAACACATTACTTCAGAAATGAGATATTTGCAAACACAAAAGGCGTTCGTTTCGCCTTCGCCGAAACGGTAGTGAAATGGCGAAGCCATACACTTTTACTGAGATGTAAAGTTTGTGAAGTTAGGGTTGGTAGCACAGAACAAATTATATTCTCTGTTCTGTGGTTGATAGAGTAAGGGCTTCTAGATACAGAAGCTTGGCTCTACATGAGATCTGATATCTTTTTCACTGAGATCTAAACCATATGCAGTTGTCTTGGCAACATTTTACATGAAAATGTTTTTGGTGGGATAACTTTTTCTGGGACCACTGACGAAATCTTATCTTATCCAAACGTTATAATTCGGTGTATTTGTTATACAGAAGATACATTAAATAGCGTACCAATATGGTAGGTATTTAGTTCAATTTATAAAATTGTGAATCTATTTTTTTTTACAAATAATACCAAGACTCAGAACCACAATTTGTAAATAACACAAAATGTTGTCCCATGTGGGATTTGAACCCACAACATAGAAAGCAACGAGGTGACCGCCTAATTCACTAAGCCATCTGTGCAGTAAATCTGTTCTTTGAATGCATTTCGCTACAACCGAGCTCAAAAAGAAAAACTTGGTGGGGCAGTCTTAAAACAAAAAAAAATATAATCAAAAAATATTTCATTTAATGGTTCAATTTATAAAAAATAATGACTGTCTTTACCATCAATTATTATGAATGATATCTGCTTATGCGTAGTACTTATAATTTACAGTACAATACCTTTGGTTAATTAGGTAACTAAACTAGATATTTATAATTAAAATACAAATACATGTATGCGTATAAATCTAAATTAATTACTCCTTTTCATTTAAAAATTAGCAAATTATTAATTAATTATCTTAAAAATAGTTATTATTACATTGATTTATTCGTATCTACTTAATTCTACTATGCCACACTTAAAAAAAAGCTATTGACAACTACTTGACAGATTTAAACATGAAACAGAATAAAAACAAAAAATCATTGTCTTCGTTGTCTGTATTTGTTGTTTTTCACATTAAATCTCTTTTGCATGAATTTTCTGTTCCCATTCCTTTACGGTGATTTGCGAATGCTTTTGGCGTCTTCTTTTCAAATGATTATGTGATGTAAATAGCAATGACTAATAATATATCAAATATTCATACATTTTTCAATGATATCTGATGTCAGAAAAACAAATTCCAATGACATATTTCCGAGATACCGTTGAAAATTTACCGTTTAACTGAGTAGCTTTGTTCTTTCAAATCTTGTGACCCAAAAGAAAGCTTTGTTTTTACCTCTCTTTACACTTACCTATCTTGCATTGATTCGGTAGTAACTAAAGGTAAACTACACCAACTATACCTAAGCGAAATTGGACGGAGATCTATGCGCGCTAAAATGCTTTTTTCTCTTATGTTTCCTTTAATAAAACTCACACACAATAGTTTGGAAATTAATTGAAACTAAAAATGAATTCCACGAACCTTATTGAGGAATATACATTACTAATTACATTTAAAGCACCATTTTTAAAAGTTCACAACTGTTTTAGTATATCATTTCAATCACTGCGAGTTAAAAGATAAGAGATCGCTTTATAGTTTTATAATACAGTAAGTACTTCACAAAGCTACGTCTTTGTACTTAGTCAGGTCGTCAGACTCATTACCAACAGACGTATGGCTGTTCCTAATACCGTAGTACACGCGGTCTCTCGACCCGCTGAAGTGGTACGGCTCATGTCGTAGAAGATTAACTCCATACGCCGCATCTTCTCTTTCTCTTTTATAATCCGGGTAAAATCTTGGATCATAATCTGGAGAGTAGACTCTAGGGTCGTATGGGTAAGAGCGGTAGTAGGGATATGCCATTTCGCTTTTGCAGTCTGTTCTGTCTTCGTAAGTTTCGTAGCCTTTTGGTGGGTATTCGTCAGTTTGGAACGTTCCAACGATGGAGTGTCGTCTCTTGTAGGGGTTGTCGTACGGCCCGGCGCGAGGACCGACCCAGGTGCCGTATGCTTGTGATGCTTGGTAAGATTTAGGGTAGCCCCTGAGGCTGGCCGCGTACTGTCGGTCGGCGAGGTGTTGCCAGTATGCTGGTGGGGGCTGAGGTATCATGTGTGGTGGAGGGTATCCCATGCTCATGGATTGGCGACTAGCGAGGTGCCGTCTGAGATCCGGCATGGAACCGGATTTACCTGGAAAATTCATAAAATATACCTATGATCTTTAAGATTGTTTTAGTTTTATTTGTACCTTTATGTTGTCAATTTGATTTAGACTTTCTGGACTGGACTGAACTTAGCATAACCTACTAAATAAGCGTACGGGTGCATGCAGGTTGCATGTATTTATTTATTTATTTTTAATATTTAAGGTCTTGTTGCTAGTGATCACGTTTCACGATCGTAGAGTCAAGCGTTCGAAACCAGAACATTTTTTCCTCGGTCGGTTGTGTGTTTACTATGCCGTGTTTGCGATTGCGTTACTTTTAATATTACCATTATCAGGAAGGAAGGCATCGTTAGTAAAGGCTGAGGGCGCGTCAGGCACGTAGTGACTCGCATCGAACTCGCTGCCACTAACTGCTCCTGGGCCCGCGTTATAACCAGCATTCCTGAAAATAATACGAATCACAAACAAACATAAAAAAAATCATTCATATAGTAATTAAATCTCAATTAAAAAATCTTCTGATATAAACAAACACACGCTTAAAGAATTGATTTAAAGCCTATTGCAAGCATTGATAGACTAATCAGCTCTTAGACACGCGAAAAGAATAGTGTGAGGTCTTTATTCTATCGGTTAGCGGGTATTATGTGGTTTAAACTTTCGCGTTCCATGATATATTAACAATTATTTTTACGGAAATTAACGCGATCACTTATTAAAAGGTATTACATACCTCTGATTTGCCTGACGTTTCGACCAGGTTGCACTGGCTGTGGTCACAGGCTGACTTATTAAAATGTATGTAATACCTTTTAATTAGTGATCGCGTTAATTCCCGTAAAAATAATTGTTAATATTATGTGCTTTCTGTGTGACATATATCAGCATCTTTATATAACCAGATCAAAAGAAATGGACCTCTCGGGTAAGTACTTAAACACCTTGTTAATATTAGTAGTGACGCCAGATATGAATTAGTATGATGATAAAATTACCTGGCTTCTCTTAGTGCGTAAGCTGATTGTACCAGAACGACACCACAAACGATTGCCGGTAATCGAGCCACGTAACATGCTAGCTCTGCGCCACCATATACTCCTTGGAGACCCTGCAAACACACATTTAAATATTTTTATATTGATTGATCAAGTTCTTGTAAGGGGGCGACAAAATTGTACAGGACTGACTCAGTCTAAACGTATCGGACATTATTCACAATTATTTTTACGGGAATTAACGCGATCACCTATTAAAAGGTATTAAGTACATACCTCAGTCAGCCAGTAAGCACGGCCAGTGCAACCTGGTCGAAACGTCAGGCAAATCAAAGGAATGTACTTAATACCTTTTAATAAGTGATCGCGTTAATTCCCGCAAAAATAATTGTTAATATATCATGGAACGCGAAAGTTTAAAAGTTAGTGAATCTGACATTATTTTAATTTTTTTTACTATATTGGCTGGGATTGGCTTTTCTCACAGTGTTTAATTTATGTCAATGATCACTGTATGTATCATTTAATTTACTAATATCTGACAGCTTTATTCACTTTCAATTTTATTAGAAACTAGCAGACCCACGCAACCACGTTTGCGTCTCGTATTGCCCGTCGCGTGATAATTTTCCACCGTTTTTGAAACATTTTTCATTGGTGCTTCTCTCCTATTGGTCATAGCGTGATGATCCTCGATAAATGGGCTATCTAACACTGAAAGAATTTTTCAAATCGGACCAGTAGTTCCTGAGATTAGCGTGTTCAAACAAACAAACAAACAAACAAACTCTTCAGCTTTATATATTAGTATAGTTAAAGCTGAAGAGTATATTAGTATAGATATAGATCTGAAAAACAAAATATTCGAATCTCGGCATCTGATTTTCAAGTTTCTCGTAAATCAATGTGATGAAGTGTATTTAAATCCCTTACCCAATGACTTATAGACAAGTAGAAGACTAGAACACATTCTGGTATCAGGACAAGAATGACTGCTATCAGCCACGCCAATAGACACCTGTTGTTTTTCTGAAACATAAACAAACTAATGAGGCATAATTTAAAAAAAAAAAACGTATTTATAACTAGCTGAACCCTACATTTTTGATATATGTACCGTGTATACGTACATATGCATTAAGTACACAAACAGACACTAAAATTTTATTTATTTGTATGAAAGATTAGAGCTATTTAGATTATTGTAAATATGCTCAAATTGTTTCAAGAGTAACCTGTTAGCTACCACAATTGAAAATTTTTGGTCATCGCAGTGAAAGGTGGGCCCCTTATCAAAATGAAGCCACTCACGAAAAATTAGCTCGGTAGTAATAACTTGTTAAATTTGTTCTGGGGATCTCGGACTAAATGGACAGAATGCTTGAGACAATCACTACATTTTAATTTGTTAGATTTACGACTTATATCAACGGGTGTAGCCAGGTTTTAGGGTTTCAAAATAATAAAATGACTATGTCCCTTTCCCTTCAACCGTAATATTATTATAAAAAAACCGACGTGTAAAAATACAGTATTAATACTGTAGAAACATTTCGAAGGGACTAGCCCTAGCTACGCCCATGCTTATCACACTAATATATAAAAGCGAAAGTTTGTGAGTGTGTATGTTTGTTACTTCTTCACTCAAAAACTACTGGACGAATTTGGATAAAACTTTACAGAAATATAGCTTATACGTCAGAATAACACATAGGCTACTATTTGCCACTGTAACCGACATACACGCGAGCGGAGCCGCGGGCAAAAACTAGTACCTATTATAAACGTGAAAGTTTATAAATATGGATGGATATTTGTTACTCTTTCACGCAAAAACTACTGAGCGGATTTGGATGAAACTTTACAGTAATATAGCTTATACATCAGAATAACACATAGGCTACTGTTTGAGCGATAACAGACATAGACGCGGGCGGAGCCGCGGGCAACAGCTAGAATATCTCATATATTCATTCATACTTACAGCTATAAGTCCATGTACGAGAGTGACAGTAGCAGCGATGACCACACAGTAACACACCATGAGCAGCGCAGAAGCCAAGGGCATCCCGCTCTGAGACTCGAAGATCCAAACTATTTCATATATTAATGCTATCGCGTACGCCACCTGGAAAATATATCATTGATAGGATTTAGAAAGATTTTATTTAGTAACTAGCTGAACCCCGCGGTGTTTTCCGCGGTTATTGTTGTACCGAGAGTAACGCCGCGGGACAAAGTTAGTCTAAAAAAAGTAGCCTAAGTTACTCCCCGGACCATCACCTGCCAGTGAAAGTCCCGTCAAAATCCGTCCAGCCGTTCCAGAGATTACCCGGAACAAACAGACAGACAGACAAAAAATTTTTTAACTACATTTTTGGTATATGTGTAGATACAGACACATGCATTGATTAAAAAGCTGTTATTTTAATATTACAAACAGACACTCCAATTTTATTTATTTGTGTAGACTACTCTTACCGGTTTAACTATCTTTCCTATTGGTACATATAACACCGTTCCAATTATAAATGGTTAAAAAGCAGTTGTTAAGTAGCATTTAGTATAAGACTAAAACACATCACAATTACAGTAAAGTGTAAAAAATCGGTGCTTCATAATCTACCTTGCCAGAATGCGGAGTGAGAATTTAAATTCGGATCCAATATAACGATTAGTTTATTTTGACTAACATCTGCATATTTGTAATTGAAAAAGATCTATTAAATTCATTTAGTTGCAATGTATAATTTGGGCTGGCCATATTAGCCGCAGAACCAATAACCGATGAAGTAAAGCTTTTCTTGATCTTATCTCGACAAACGTAATGTGAAGCAGGTCGTATACCTATCCACAGGTCAAGTGGAGAGATGATTTGCGCAAGATGGCTGACAGGAGCTGGATGCGAGAAGCCGAAGATCGAACCAAGAAGAGCAATAACTGCCTCGGTGGCGCAGTGGTAGCGTATGCGACTGCTGCGCTAGAGGTCTCGGGTTCGATTCCCGAGTCGAACTAAATGTTTGTATGATCTGCAAATATTTGTTTCGGAGTTTGGGTGTTTTCTATGTATGATATGTATGTATTTACAAAAAAAAAAGTATATATGTATTTGTATCAGTTGTCTAGTACCCATAACACAAGCTCTGCTTAGCTTGGGAGTAGATGGCGTTGTGTGTTTGATGTCAGAAAAAAAAAAAAAAAAAAATATTTAAGTGGCGTGGAGAGGTCTGTGTTCATCAGTGGACTGCGATACGAATGATTATGTATAATGTACGTCAGTTAAGTCAATATGTACGCACACACCTACAATAAACGTGATCAATAAGAAACTACTTAGAAGGATAAACTGTTTTAGCAATTTTTTTATTACTGTATTGTATTATCTTTGTCTCTTTATATGTATATTCATCCACAAAGTATGCGTCAATCCTAGGAGCAACAATAAGAATACTTTCACCATTACGTCTTGTGGTTTCGTCATCATGAGATAATGACATAGATAACCTGTCAGACAGGATTCTAGTTCTGTGCACAAATGAAGTACCTACCTATCTATACAAATAAATAAAATTGGAGTGTCTGTTTGTAATATTAAAATAACTGCTTTTTACTAAATGCATATGTATGTATACAAGATACATATACCAAAAATGTAGTTAAAAAATTTTTTGTCTGTCTGTCTGTTTGTTCCAGGTAATCTCTGGAACGGCTGGACGGATTTTGACGGGACTTTCACTGGCAGGTAGCTGATGATCCGGGGAGTAACTTAGGCTACTTTTTTTTAGACTAACTTTGTCCCGCGGTGTTACTCGCGGTACAACAATAACCGCGGGTAACACCGCGGAGTTCAGCTAGTATGTAATAAAATATGAGATAAATGTATTTTACGTTGTTATTTAGATCTGAGCTTTTAGTTTGCAGAGCTTGTTTTGTAGGTAATACGTACTTATTACGTACTAGCTTTGCGGTAAAGAGTAGCCTATGTCTTCTTATCTCTCCTTAAAAAATAAAAATATCTCCATGCCTAATTAGTAATTTTATTGAATACGGTGTAGCAGTTTATCCAGAGGGGTCTTATTGAAGCGCCCGTGTGTAACTTTTCCCCCAGCTACCTTTAGTAAGCGTAGCGCCCTTCAGTAAGTGCGCAGATTCATTAAAAGTGCTGCGGCCGGTGCCCCTAACACTAGGTACTGCGCGAATACACTATAGGTAAAGACGCCTCTCGAATTGAACCTACCACCCGTAGCATGACAGTCAGAATCAATATCCACTAGACCTAAAAACAAATAACTAGATAAATGAACCTCTTTACAAAATGTAAGAAGTGCGAACTCTATGCTCTATGGTTACAATACCAGTAATAAAACACTACATTGGTTTTTATTTTACGATGTTTTGAGAAGCAAAGACTCGTAGGGCGTTATTAATATTATTACCGTTATATTTTAAAATACTGTACCGTATCAAAATGTTATAATATCGTAGGCCTACGCCTACGTACTGTGTTACCTAATGTAATTAGTTTGAAAATAATGATTATGATGTAAGAATAACATTCGTAAATTATCATATTTTAAATGATAATATTTTAAATATACAAGCAACATTTTGGGAATTAATTTTGTATATTAATACTTCTTTATTAAATTTGTTAAGATTATTTCGTATTATGCTTTAACTAACTTAGGTACTTGGCACACCTTGTACCAAAACTGTCATTTGACTGTATCGTATCTATCAAGCCAAATTGACATTTTACAAACGTCAACATATGTAGAAAACTAAATATGTACAGGAATGACGTCATCTCGCCGCTAAGTCACGTGGTCAAAACAAAATATTAACCAATAATATAACAGAATAGAGGAGTTAACGATCGACGCGTAACACTTGCATCTTGATCTTATCTAAAGGGTTCATCTCTATAATTATATCAGAGGATACGATTCAAAAAGGTCCTAAATTTGCTAGAGGGTTCATCTTTAACCAGAGACTAAAGTGAGACAGCACTGATAACAATATCATCATTAGGTATTTGTAAGATCACAACCTGTATTATACAAAGTTCAACATTTTAACAAGAGTTCATCTATACATCTATACAAATAAATAAAATTGGAGTGTCTGTTTGTAATATTAAAATAACCGCTTTTTACTAAATGCATATGTATGTATACACGGTACACATGCCAAAAATGTAGTTATTTTTTTTTGTCTGTCTGTCCGTCTGTTTGTTCCGGGTAATCTGTGGAACGGCTGGACCGATTTTGACGGGACTTTCACTGGCAGGTAGCTGATGATCCGGGGAGTAACTTAGGCTACTTTTTTTAGACTAACTTTTCCCCGCGGCGTTACTCGCGGTACAACAATAACCGCGGGTAACACCGCGGGTTTCAGGTAGTTTAATCATAAAGTAATATAGTCGATCCAGTTCCCCTGGCCTACCTAACATTCTTCAAACGTAAACGTTAATTAAAAATTAATATGGGAAAAACGTCGTCATCACAACCCTAAGACACGCGATCATAACAAAATATTTGCCAATAAAACAAGAATATTCAAGTGCTACAGATTATAGAAATCACTTTACTAAGTTCAAATCAGTTTAACATTAGAACAGTCTATTAACTATTCGTCATACGATATAATTTTAAGTAAATATGCTCAAGATATAAGTCATAAATATATCACATTAATTTGATAAGTGCAATAAACAGAAGTGCGTAACAGTTTTTAAACTAGCTAATAACGTTACCAAACAACCGTTATTTGTAACTTGTTACTCAAAATGCGCGGCAATATGGTTACAATACAGTTATTTGTCATAGACTATACTCTACGTGTTGTGTATACTAAAACTGTAATAATTTATAAACTTAGAATTAGAAACAAAACTGATTATTTTTTAAGGTCGGTTAGAGGACTCGCTTTTTCCAGTGTCAGAAATACTACCAAGACCAATCTACTATTCCACCAGCAGAAGCAGGGAGGTATTTGTTTGTTTTACCCCCTCGTCCACATTTTCGTTGAATATAAACCTGATTTTCTTTAGTGATTAGATGGGAAAATAAGATTGAATGATTTGTTGAATTGCTTTTTTTTAAATCATAATTAATTATTGAAATCACAATACATATTGACACTGACATTTATTGTATTGCATGTGCTAGTTGCACACCATTGTTATGGTAGAATGTACTTGAACTTTATATAATTATTGTGACCTATTTTGTACTACATTCTTGCAAATATATATAATTTCATTTCATTTCATTTCATAACAGTTGAAAGACATTCACTGTTCGATATAGGTTTGGCACAACAATTCCGCTCAACAGTTTCCAATCTGTTAATCCTGTTTCGCGTTACATAAATTTATATGCCGCTTAAATACAATTTCAGTTAATTTCCCAAAACCAACCGTTCTGTGACCCGCCAGGCATGTTCACCTGGCCTGGTCTGAGGATCCTCCCTTTTTTTCCACAATTAAGTGTATAACAGAGTTAGTAACACGGTTTACATAACATAATCTACATTACATTATCTACATGACGCACTGGTCTTGTACGAAGTTGAAATTTAGTTTAATTATTTAAATATATATTTATTTTTTACTTACAATTTACATTTTAAAAATTTGAGAAGACAATAATGATAATTTGTAAGATGTGTATCAATGTATAAGTACGAACAAACTAAGTTGGAAAACAAGTATCAGTGCATATCAGCAGTTGAAACACGCTCGATCTCACTTGCATATTGACAAGTATCAGTTGAAAGTAACTTAAACTGACTGTGTGTGTGTGACTGATATTATCTGCAAACAGCTGCACGTAGTTGGAAGCTTGGTTTATTTAGCAACGTATAATGTGCCAAGAAAGTTGTAGTAAGCTTACTGTGCAGAGAAACTTCAAAGCGCTTATTTTGTAAAATTTGAGTGACACTAAGTTAGGTTGTATCTTTTTTTATATATATTTGGCCCTGCCATAATGACTCCTGTCTGATGGAAAGCATAAGCAGAATCCAAGTGTAGTGGTCACCATACTGCGAATGGGGATAATGCAACAATACAGCATGGTGATCCACACCATAGCGTGTTAGTTATGCTTCTGCATCATTGGGCCTCCGTCCTCCATCTTCACATCAACAGCTAGTCTAAATTAAAAGTAGCTAAGTCACTCAAGTTGCTTATAAGCTATCTGCCAGTGAAAATCCCGTTGAAATCGGTTCAGCAGTTCCAAATATTAGCCGGAACAAATAGTCAGAAAGACAAAAAAAAATTTTTTTTATATAAGTTCCGTATACTTTGATATGCATTTAGTGAAAACTGTTAATTTGAAATTACAAAAAGACACTTCAATTTTTTTTTTTTTTGGTTTAAGTATATTGCGTAACTACAATTCTCTCCCTGATATTATTATAAACGCAATGAATAATAAGAGAGTGCATGCGTGTGTTAGCATGTTTGTTACGCTTTTACGATTAACTGATACGCTGTTAGGAAGTGACTTGGACACAGATATATAGTATTTTGTCCATTCAGGACATGGCTGGCCCATTGGTCTAACGGTTAGTGACCCTGACTGCTAAGCCGTACGCTGTGGGTTCGATTCACACCCAAGAAATAATATGACAAGCGCTATAATTTCTTCTGTGCCTGGAGTGTAATTTATCTATAATACGTATGTAATATGTATGTATTTAAAAACCGTCAGACTTCGATCGGCCCACATGAGGCAAAACTTTATCCTACTAAAAAAAGCAAAAGGATGGATGGATGTTTGTTACTCTTTCAAGCTACTACTCTTACAAACTACTGAACGGATTTGGATAAAACTTTACAGTAACATAACTTATACATCAGAATAACACATAGGCTACTATTTGCCGCGATAACCAACAGAGACGCGGGCGTAGCCGCGGGCAACAACTAGTAATAAATAAATTGTTGGTACGGGTGCTCCGTGTGTCCGATTCGTAAATGTATTTAAAGTTCTGCGTGACTCAGGATACATTCCTAATGCAGGAGTTGACAAGAAGAAAGTAGAAAAGCAATCTCACCATTGTATTAAGCAACAATGAACCCGGAGCGGAGTTGTCTTGAAGTAAAATTTTAACAAAAATAAAACCGACTTCAAGGTTTGACTCGATTTCTCTTGGATGTCACCATCAGATCTTAGTGTCATTATCATGGTACCACCGTTGGGATATCTCCTTTCCATAAAAAAAAGAATCATCAAAATCGGTTTATAAACGACGAAGTTATCCGCGAACACACATAAAAAAAAGAAAAATGTATAAACCTCCTCCTTTTTTTGAAGTCGGTTAAAAACTTAATACATAAGAAACGATTCTCACCAATGCATAAGCAGCAATGAATCCAGAGGCAGCAGTAACGCTACAGCAAAAGATTCTTCTGACTGCCGGCTTCATTCGCAGCTTTGGTGTCTCCGGCTCGCTCAGCTCATTGCTTGAAGACATCTTCGCTGATGACAAGGTCTCACTTCAAAGCATTTCTTCTGCTCCCGATCGTGATATTCAGTCTTATTTGACGAGTTGATGATGCTGGTGAAATACTACATCTTCTCAGTGGAATGAGATGAAGGTTTTCTTGATGAAAATGATGATCTGAAAACAATTGAATTGACAATTGATGAATGTTGCTTTTTGTGTTTTAACAGAGAATACAATATTTTTATTAATGTAATCCTACTAATATTATAAATGCGAAAGTTTGTAAGGATGGATGGATGTTTGGATGGATGTTTGTTACTCTTTCACGCAAAAACTACTGAACGGATTTGGACGAAACTTTACAATAATATAGCTTATACATCAAAATAACACATAGGCTACTATTTGCCGCGATAACCGACATATACTCGGGCGGAGCCGCGGGCAACAACTAGTTATGTAATAATTTTTAGTGTGTATTAGGATACCTGATTCATCTCGTGGGTGTTGACTAAGGGAACAAACCGTGCATGACAAATGGCATTGCAAAGAGAATGAATACTTGAAACCGACCCCATAATAAAACGTCTGGTCATTATGGTAGAGAAAACTAAATACATACATACATACATAGCCTGTCAAAATCATAACCCTCCTTTGGCTTTGCCGTAGTCCGGTAAAAAAGGGCTAATCATATATCCTGCAACAAACCGATAAGGCTGTTGTCGCTCTTAATGATATCATAATTGGTTTGGGTACCACCAGAAATTACTGTAACTTTTTGTACAAGTATTTGAATAAAATTTTAATTTGAATAACCTAATTTTTTTTTAAGACTGATTGAAGATTGTTTTATTGTATTTTGTATTTTAATTATTATACTCCACAACAAAAAATGATAACTATGTTATACCATGTACTACTTATATCTGTGTATAATATCTTTATGATTAAGGTATATGTAATAACTAGCTGAACCCGCGGTGTTACCCGCGATTATAGTTGTACCGCGAATAACGCCGCGGGACGAAGTCTAAAAAAAGTAGCCTAAGTTACTCGCTATATCATCCTATGCCAGTGAAAGTCCCGTGAAAATCCGTCTAGCCGTTCCAGAGATTACCCGGAACAAACAGACAGACAGACATTTTTTTTTAAATACGTTTTTGTTATAAGTACCGTGTATACCCTACAATTTTATTTATTTGGATAGATATAAAATTAATATTATGTAAATTATACATGTAAGCTCTTTCTCTATCGCTATCGCTCTTTGGAAATATGATATAATGGAACTATATAATTTAAAAGACATTTCTAATCATTGTGCATCTAACATGCTTAACTCTGCATCACCTAAGGTCGACATACAGAAAATCCCTACGGCATTAAGTGCACCTGTGCAACAATTATGCATAAAGACTTAAATAAATAAATAACAATAACATAGCTGATTTTTAAATGTCGCTTAAACGCCCGTGTCATATGTTAAGAATGTTGAATGACATTCCAATTTTAAAACAAAAAAAAAAACAAAAGTATTTTTTGTTTTAAAATTGGAATATTTTAAATACTGAATATTCAAATTAGCTCTCATTGTAGGTCTTAGTCAACATTGAAGTGCACTTAGGCAGAGTGTTCGTACATGTGTACACAAACTATTAGCTTCACGGGAAATAATCTCAGAGACAATAGTGGGAACTCGTAATTACGGAAAACAAGGTGTCAATCAGATGCTATTCAACCTTTACTATAAGGCCGCTGTAAAACCAACGATGTAAATAATGATACTAGCTATTGAATTGTACTTGTGAGTGTAGAAATTACACTCGTGTAAAATGTGAAATGAAATTTTTCTCAAGGAACTTGAAATGTAAAAAGTATCTAAAGAATGAAGGAGATAATTTCTTATTAAATAAACATAAATTCTAATTAAATTTTTGATTTGTTTTAAAAAGAAGTTTTAGCTACTTTTAACTTTTAGCAACTGCAGATTTTGGCTTTGGCTTGCAGATCTTCTTAATTGCGCGATGCAGAATGGCATTAACTTTGTAATTCTGCACTAGGTGGCAATGCATTTGAATAGCCGTAGAATAAATGGCAAATACAAACTGAAAAATCTTGTACTAATTTAACTGCCTTGATAGTTAATTTTTCTGGAAAACTATAAGGTAAGGTGACCGTAACAATATTTTCAGAAATAATTTCAATCGCTCGCCGTGAGACAAATTCCTTAGAGTGTAGTTGTATATGCTAATGGGGGACTATCGACCTCGAACAGAATGCTGTAAATTGTAGAGCTATTGTTTACGGATATCGTGAACTAGCCGACCCACGCAACCTCGTTTGCGCCTTATATTGCCCGTAGCGTGAAAATTTCCCCCGTTTTTGAAACATTCTTCATTGTTGCTCCGCTCCTATTAGTAGTAGCGTGATGATATATATCCTATAGTCTTCCTCGATAAATGGACTATCCAACACCGAAAGAATTTTTCAAATCGGATCAGCGGTTCCTGTTGTTCAGCGGTTGTTCAAACAAACAAACAAACAAACTCTTCACCTTTATATATTAGTATAGATGGTATCTATACCTATACTAATATTATAAACGCGAAAGTTTGTAAATATAGATGGATGGGTGGATGGATGTCTGTTACTCTTTTATGTAAAAACTACTGAACGGATTTGGATGGAACTTTACAGTAATATAACTTATACATCAGAATAACACATAGGCTACTATTTGCCGCGATAACCGACATATACGCAGGCGGAGCCGCGGGCAACCACTAGTTTACCTTCAAGTACCAAGTGCATTTATTATAAAGATCATTGCAATTATATAAAAGTCCTTAAAAGTAAAAGTTGATTTAAAATACAGATTCAGTGATTAATGATGTTGATAGCTAAGGTAGTTGTGGGAATTGATTACCACCTACGAACATCTGTTTGTTCTGCGTCTGGGTGTACTTACTCATAATACGTTTTATTCATACTAATATTATAAATTCTAAAGTAATTCTGTATGTTTGTCTGTTACGCTTTCAAGGCTAAACCGCTGCACCGATTTTAATTAAATTTGACATGGAGATACTTTGATTCTGTTTTTTTTTTATGTTTGGCCCTGCCAAAATGACTCTACTCTGCCTGATGGAAAGACATACACGCGGGCGGAGTTGAAGGCAAAAGTAAGTTGAAAAAAAAAACATCTGACTGCAAATAAACATCTGTAGTCTAATTATCATAGCACAGGTCCTGCCTAATTTGAGATCACATGGCAGTATGTGATATTTGTAGAATATTAATAAAAAAAAACATTTTTTTGTAAACAGTAATGAAAATTAAAAACAGTATTAACATATAAAGAAAACAAAGAATTTTTGATTGCGTTTACGTATTTCCATCGACCTTCTTTTTTTTAAACTTTATTTATATAGAAAAACAAAATACTACAATATTGTATTATTCTGATATAACCGAATGTGATACGAATTACGAATATGCATATAATTATAAAAACGATATACTCCATACTAATAATATAAATGCGAAAGTAATTCTTTCTGTCTGGTACGCTTTTACGGTTGAACTACTGAACCGATTCGGATGAATTTTTGGTAAAGAGATACATCGGACCTTAGTGAAGGATAGAGGCTACTTTATGTCGTGATAACTAACATAAACATGGGCGGACTCACGGGTAAAAGTTTGTCTATACATATAAAAATGTTAAGGTGGTTTAGATAGGTACGCTTCAAAAGCTCAAAAACCGATTGAGCTCATGACAAAGTATATTAAAGATGGTTTTTTTAGCTTATTTTTTATGTTCTTTTTTCTTTTTGTTCCTTATTTCTCATTAATGTGTCACATTAAAGCGTGGCAGGGTTTAGCTAGTTCTTCTTCACATCAAATACTTATTTATTTATCTATTACAAATAAATAAAATTGGAGTGTCTGTTTGTAATGTTAAAATAACCGCTTTTTACTAAATGCATAAACACGATACATATACCAAAAATGTATTTAAAAAAATTTTGTCTGTCTGTCTGTTTGTTCCGGGTAATCTCAGGAACGGCTGTACCGATTTTGACGGGACTTTCACTGGCAAGTAGCTGATGATCCAGGGAGTAACTTAGGCTACTTTTTTTTAGTCTTACTTTGTCCCGCGGCGTTACTCGCGGTACAACCCCGCGGGGTTCAGTTAGTTAATAATAAAAATTTAACTTGCCAATCTGAGACCACGTCGGAACGTCAAACGATTCAAAGGTATAACGTAGCAAATGTTACATGCTAATGCCTCTATGCATGCATTATAATATCTCCACAATCATTATACTAATTTTACAATTAACGCAAGTAAGCTGCCCTACTAAAGAACATGCAATATTTACATAGACATCATAATGAAACCTTATTTTGCAAAAGCAGTTTCATTTTAATAAGTTTTGTTTTTGTCAATACCACTGAGTATTATAAGTAGAATAGGTATATAAACTGTGTCAACTTTTAAACTTTCGCGTTCCATGATATATTAACAACTAGCTGCACCCCGCGGTGTTACCCGCGGTTATCCTCGTACCGCGAGTAACGCCGCGGGATAAAGTTAGTCTTTAAAAAGTAGCCTAAGTTACTCCCTGGATCATCAGCTACCTGTCAGTGAAAGTCCCGTCAAAATCCGTCCAGCCGTTCCAGAGATTACCCGGAACAAACAGACAGACAGACAGACAGACCGACAGACAGACAGACAAAAAATATTTTAACTACATTTTTGGTATATGTAGCGTGTATACATACATATGCATTTAGTAAAAAGCAGTTGTTTTAATATTACAAACAGACACTCCAATTTTATCTACTTTTATAGATTATTTTTACGGGAATTAACGCGATCACTTATTAAAAGGTATTACATACCTCTGATTTGCCCGACGTTTCGATCAGGTTGCACTGGCCGTGGTCAGCCTGTGACGCGTTAATTCCCGTAAAAATAATTGTTAATATAAACTGTGTCGTCGTATTTCTCATTTTTAAAATAGTATATCTCCAAAATAATCAGCCAACGAATTGATAACTTCCTTTTTTAAATCAGGTAAGTACTATACTACAGTCTTTAAAATATAGCTTGATCTCTGTAACAGTTGTCACATGCGTCATTTTAGAACTTAAAGGTACGTTATTTATGACAAGTTGAGCCCCGTGGGGTTACTAGTTATTGTTGTAACTTTATAACAAAAACGCGAGTAACACCGCGGGGTGAAGCTGGTCTAAAAAAGCGGCTAAGATACTCCTTATAACATCAGCTATCTGTTTGAAAATTTCGTCAAAATCGGTCCAGCAGTTCCAGATATTATCCGGAACAAACAGACAGACTCTATGTGAATGTATACACACTTTTATATGCATTTAGTGAAAAGCTGTTAATTTGAATTTCTTTATTGTTCTTTATTGTATAGATATACGACTCTAAAATATGACCACACACATTTGAAACATCCTGTATATGCATGTATGTAGGTATAATTATAATTACAAACTCTTGGCATGCAACATGTGAAGGACATTATAAGATCTTAGATTTGATCGTGGATGTATTAGGTCAGGGTCGCGATAGCAGGTAGGAGAATTATAAAGCCACGCCTACATTCATATTGTTTCCAGCTATTGTGACTCCTACATAGTGATTAAAACAATTAAATCTGATTGATTACCGGTAACGTTATCTCGTGTCTTAAGAAATATCTATTTACTTGCTTGTGCCTGTGATTCGCTCGTTTTTTTTGTAGATTTTGGTAAGAAATTCAGACAAAGTGTAGTGTAGGTATGCGAAATGTACCTAATTATAATCGCTTGACTAGTTTAAGCTAATTAAGTTTTTATTCAATAGTTTAAAACAGAAAAATATTAACTGTAAACAATTATTTTCACGGGAATTAACGCGATCACTTATTAATAAGTATTACATACCTCTGATTTGCCTGACGTTTCGACTAGTCAGCCTGTGACCACGGCCAGTGCAACCTGGTCGAAACGTCAGGCAAATCAGAGGTATGTAATACCTTTTAATAAGTGATCGCGTTAATTCCAGTAAGAATAATTGTTAATATATCATGGAACGCGAAAGTTTAAAAGTTAGTATAGAAAAATATTAACATTACAAAAATGCTGTATTCCTTGTCTCTTACGTTTCTACTAAAATAAAATTTATCTATCATGCAGAATTTATTTTTCAAATATAAACGAGACCTATATTTATCAGTTGACTTAAGACAGAGAAAAAAACAGTCGACTTAACTTGAAAAATATTTTTTGCCTTTTTACCCGACTAAGGCGAAGCCAAAAGGAAGGGTAAAAGTTTTGATGATTTATGTATGTTTAGGGTAAGCAATGATTGCGCGGTCAGTACCTGGATGGGTGACCGCTGGTGGTATTATACCATGAGCGTCTCCGCGATTCGGAGGTTACGTTGAGCAGTCGGTCCCGGTTGTTATCCTAGAATAACAATCGTGAAGCTTTGGGGGGCTTAAAAACATTCAACGGCAAGATTACGTAACCACAACGTATCTTGCCAGTCCCCAACTCGAGCGTGGCGACGTATGGCCTTAACCCTCTCCTGAGAGGAGATCCCAGCCCATCAGTAGGACATTACGGGTTTTTGATGAATGAATGTATGTTTGTAAGTTCTACCGTAGCGTCTAAAATTCTGAACCGACTTAATTGAATAAGGTGTCAATACATTCGTTATAATGACCCTGGTGACATAGGTTTTATAAAATTTATCAAAAAAAATTATTTCATCGGGGATAGTTTTATAAAACTACTCTTGTTTATTTTGATGGAATGATTTATGTATGGAACAATATTTGTGCGCTGAAGGACCTAATTCTAGTTCTAATTCTAGTTGCTAGTGTAGAAGGAACTAGTTTAAGTCACTAAAAAAAATTTTTTTTAATGACTCTCTTTGAGCTTTGACAGCTGTCAGTAACTTGTTAGTCGATTCCTTGTCAGTCGATTCCTGTTTGGTGCAATAAGCAGGGCGGTAACTAATTATAAGATATTGCACTAACATGCAGTCTGTAATATTGATTACCATACTCGTAATTGTCCTTGATTATAGGAACATTGATTGGTAACTTAAGGAACACAAAGCAAGGTCAAGAGCAGTCAACAAGTTGACAATTGTCTCGACATACCTACTCAAAATGAATCATTGAATCGATTAATCATTATGACATACCTGTCTATTATTAAATGAATATCTCATCATTATCAAAAGTCTTTTACAGGCCGTTGCTGGATATAAGCCTCTCCTGAAGCCGAGTATCTAAATCCGAGTAACAAAAGTTGAAAACTTTCGTATTGTCAACACGTGTTGGTGACAAAAATTTCTGTAAGTTCCTTGTGTTGGCAACAAAAAAAATTTTAACTTCATTTTTGGCATTTGTACCACAGAACAAAAGAATAATTTCTCCTCTTCTGTGATTTGTACCGTGTATACATACATATGCATTTCGTAAAAAGCGGTTATTTTAATATTTCAAACAGACACTCCAATTTTATTTATTTGTATAGATAAAGTAGATATCTATGTATTCTAGGAATGATTAAAAAAATAATATTTAATACGTTCCTTTTTCGTCTTACAAGTTTTATCTAGTAGAAAATTGTAGATACCCATCTTAACCTACTTTTTTAATTTTCATTACTGTGTTACGTACTCTCGTCCCGTGTAACACAATTCCTAAGTTCGTAGTACTTTTAATCGTACTCTAAATTACAATTTATAAGCAAAAACGAATTCATTGAACGTATGTATTTACTTTCTCCTTAACAGGTACTGTTCAAGTCGGTACTTTAGAGACAGGAAGCATCGGTCTGCACCCATTCTACATTATGTGCTTCGCATTTTAACTCACAATTAAAAAGTTTATACAGTTGCTTTATACATGTCTGTTAGACAATTAGAGCACGTAGAAGAAACTTGAGCAGAAGCATCACTAGGCCGCCATAGTGTTGGTCACCATGCTGCATTGTAGCGTTGTATGATTTCGCAATGAGTATGGTGACCACCAGTCTTGGATTCTGCTTATGCTTTCCTTCAGGTAGAGTAGAGTCATCATAAAAAAAAATATTATATAAAACTTTATTTGAAACAACTTATCACTGTCGGTAGTTTGATCCTCAAGAGCATACTGCGCCGGTATACATAAAGCGATATGATTTTGCTTTTCTCCGTAAAAGTTCTTATCTGAGTGCAACGACCTGGCGCTTGTAAAAACGTGGAAATACATGTAAATAGTACGAGTGTGTACGGGCTTGGAGAAACTTGCCAACCATTACAACTGTTGGAAAATACGGATTATATAAAGACTTCCTTGTTTCATAGGTAATACTATGAGTTATTCGACGTAACATAGTACAATCCTGATTTATTTCTGTGGACAAATTATAATAAGCTAGTTGTTGCCCGCGACTCCGCCCGCGTGTATGTCGGTTATCGCGACAAATAGTAGCCTGTGTTATTCTGATGTATAAGCTATATTACTGTAAAGTTTCATCGAAATACGTTCAGTAGTTTTTACGTGAAAGAGAAACAAACATCCATCCATACTCACAAACTTTCGCGTTTATAATTTTAGTAGGACTAATATAAGTACTATTTAAATAAGTATGACTTTATTTAATTATTCAGCACCATAAGACACAGTGGAAAAAATTACGGTGGTAATATTATTTATGCAATAGGGGGCAAACGAGCAGACGTTTCGCCTGATGGTAAGCGAATACCGCCGCCCATGGACAACTGCAGCACCAGAGGCGTCACAAGTGCGTAGCCGGCCTCCGGGGGATGGGGAGAGGGCTAGGGAGAGGTTTGGGATATGGGCCTCCGGGATACTCACTCACTCGGTGCAACACAGCGCAAGCACTGTTTGAGACTTGCAGCAATGCCGCGTTGAATGGGAATAGACAACCTTTGCATCAGGAACTAGCCGGAACACCCTTAAGCTCCCCCCCCCCCCTCCCCTCCTTAAGCAGCATGCACGCAGCAGGACAATAGCAACGTAAGTGGACAGGTCCTTGAAACGTGTGATAGAAAACTATTTTTATATTTATAACAACCCGTTATAAACAACACGTTATAAACAACCCGCGCGTTGAATGAATCGCGTTCAACCCTTGGCACCGGATCAAGAAGAAGAATTGGCCAAATTTTAGAAAATGACTCACTGCATTTTGTGTTTTCACATCAGCAACACGATTAATCCCATCATGTTCGGGATAAAATGATATTATTCGAGCATGCTTTCATTTCAGAGGCGGAAGATTGTAGATATGCATGTAGGCCTGTAGATTCAGCAGCGTATAGAGATGTAATGAGTGAGAGTTCATCTTCCACGTCCTTTCTGTCGTTACTGCAATTAAGACACATTGTTATGCCACGAAACTGAATTATTAAACCTATAACTAAACGTGTAAATAGATAAGTAACGAATTAATAAAAAAAAACCCGACTGCGTCAATATCTGCTATCTTTATTAAATTAATTGGAGAACTGAAAAGATAGAAAGAACTGAAAAGATTATTTTTTTAAATCTATTTTATTTTGATGTACCCAGTGTGACTCTCACGACTAAGACGAATCTATTGTCACCACTCACATAAAAGTACGACAATCAGTTTAGGCTGTGGGGCGGGTCAAAGAAATATACATACATACACACTCGAAACACATAACCCTCCAACTTTTGCAGTTGGGTATAAACAGATCTCTCTTTACCGCGATAATCGAGAATCACGCGAGGGGAGCCGCGGGCAAAAGCTAGTAGTAAATAGGAAGTCGATCAATAAACCAGGCAGTACGATATTTCTGATCTGATCGAAATTGAGATTTGATGATCGAATCTAACATGACTCGATCATCAAATCTCAATTGAATCAAACCTGTATTTCTTACTTTTGATAACACACAAGTGACACTTCCAAACACAAAATTAAATAACAAAACAATGTGGTAATGATTAATTGACATCATTATTCCAAATGATATAATCGTAATAATTAATTTAGGCCGTGCAACATCACACATCCATACCTTCCCTTTTATAATCTGTAACAAAAGAAACAATTTATGAGCCTCTCACATCTGTGTAAACTGAAACACCGACCTACTTCACTTGGTGCCAGTGCCAACTCATTTGTAACAATAGTTTCGACTCTCTCACAAACGCAACAAGTTTTAATTCTTATTTAACCGATTGCGTTCATTCTTCCGCGTTAATTTAATTGCATTTCTTTGGTTTTTGCGATGTTTGCGGATGAGTAAACTTGCATCCGTCGAGGAAAACACGCAATCTTCATGTTATTGAAGGTTTTAAAGCGTAATGTAGTTATGCAGCTACTGTTTGCTGGTATACTTTCAGTAAAAAAAACATTTATGTGTTTTTGTTTAGATAACAAATCGATAAAACACGGTTTCGTCACAGTTTTAAGTGTGTATGCGTGTTCGAAATATTTAGACACCGTTCAATGAGGCAATCTGCAATTTTTAACCGACTTCAAAAAAAGGAGGAGGTTTCTCAATTCGACCGTATATATTTTATTTTTTTTAACTTTTTTTTTATGTGTGTTCGCGCATAACTTCGTCGTTTATATATCGATTTGGATGATTCTTTTTTTAATGGAAAGGAGATGTCCCAACGGGGTATCATGATAAGGACATCAATATCTGATGATGGCATCCAAGAGAAATCGAGTCGAACCTTGAAGTCGGTTTTATTTTTGTTAAAATTGTACTTGTTCGTTACTTAATGTTTTGACGAATTGTCAAAACACAGCAATGTGCATTTGTTTACTTTTTGAACGACGTCGCCACGCCGCGACGTCAAAAAGGCGGAAGTTTCCAATTTATCTGCTTTTTTTATCTTAAGATCTCTTTATAGGATTTTGTTTTTTTATTATTTAAAAGTATACTATCTGTTTTCAGTTTGATGATATTTGAATTCAAAAAGCAATCCCATCCCTGAAAGGTGACATAATTTGAATGAAAAACACAGTAGATGTTTAACAACTTATCACGCTTGTTATTTTTTTTTTGTAATTATGATGACCGTAACGTAGTCTGAATACGAAATTGAAGTCAATATTACATGTTTCGGTACGTAAGTAGGTCCATTTTTTAAATTAAATATTAATTTTATTAGTCAATAAAAATAAACTACAGATCTTATCATGCAAATTGCACAAATAAATGTGTAAAATGTAATAGAACAGTTAAATAAAATATTTGTTATACATATTTACTTATTAAATATTTTTTAAATAATTGTGTTATTGTAGTTTAAGCAGTGTGGCATTAAACTACCTGCCGGCTAAAAATGCTCTACGTGCTACGTTTCTGGAAAAAATTAATCTCAAAAAAAAAAAAAAAACCGACTTCAAGGTTTGACTCGATTTCTCTTGAATGCCAACATCAGATCTTAGTGTCCTTATCATGGTATCACCGTTGGGATATCTCCTTTCCATTAAAAAAAGAATGATCAAAATCGGTTCATAAACGACGAAGTTATCCGTGAACACACAAAAAAATATATATATACGGTCGAATTGAGAAACCTCCTCTTTTTTGTGAAGTCGGTTAAGAACTGCCTTTAAATGTGTTAAATTAATTCAAAAGCATTTAATTACCTACCGATTTATTTTTTAACTTAACCTTCCACTATTAATATCTAGTACACTACATATTTTCATTGAATAATTTGGCTATGCAAGTTTTCATCTGAGAAAACAAACAAAAATATGAATTTTGCTGCACTCGTCATATTTGGACATATTTCTTTTTGCAATTTTATTGAGATAAAGATACAAAGCGGCATGCTACGACCATGGAAAGCGTAATATTAAAAGCAATCAATACGGTTGATTGCAGGCAACTACACACGAAT
Organism: Spilosoma lubricipeda; assembly: GCA_905220595.1. Classification (NCBI taxonomy): domain Eukaryota; kingdom Metazoa; phylum Arthropoda; class Insecta; order Lepidoptera; family Erebidae; genus Spilosoma; species Spilosoma lubricipeda. Next base: position 9,527,500 of record HG992298.1, on the reverse strand, counting down.
AAAATTACTTAAAACCTCATTGAAGAATGAAATAATATACCTGGCCAAATACATCTCTACAAACACTTTTTATTCTAAATTCTTATTTTCATATTTGGAATCTATTAATTACAATCGGAAACAGATGAGCTTAGGAAACTGTTACCACTAACCTAGATTTTCAACCTAGTTTAATCTTATACAGAGTGCAATTCACATTATGGTGGAATACAGTTAGGGCCACTTCCGCGGAGGCGTGACAATATGGGTACGCACGTGAGTTGGCTGTCAGGACGAACGCGAGTTCAATGCTACGATGCGATGTACGAAGCTATGGGGACTGGTAACGTGGTCTGAATATATTATTTTCTCTGAATCATTTTGAAAAGGCATAATATGGTAGCAGTGAATTTCATCTGTTACAATTTTGAACAATTCTATTTTCAAATGAACTGGTTACAAGGCTTACAAGTTGAATGTTAGTTTTTGTTTTTTTTTTCTTATATTATGCTAGTTTTCAGGACGATTAACTCAATCGTATAAAGAAAGTAACTTTGCAATATTTAAATCTTTGAAAAAGGAACACTCAGGAACACAGATAAAAAAACTGGTTATTGTATAACTTGGTAAATAGTTTTTTATAAGGTAAATATTTTGTGATGAGTTGATCAACAGATCTTTGTTATAAAGAAAACATTCTGACTGATTTGGACCTTATTAAGTGTCTGGGAAAAAGACCTAAATACTGACTTGTATTTTGGCATTGATTTGACAGAAGATGTACTTAAAACGGTCAAAAGTAAGTTAAAAACATGATCACTTCCTTATAAATTCATAGGTAAAGTTCATTGCTATATTACGTAAAGAAAAACAGTAAGTTATTACGAAATTACCTACATATGATACTTTATTAAAGTTCATGGCTAAGCTAGAAAGAATGCTTACGTTTACATGTTGGCACTTTTACATTCTCTTGAGGATTACCTTGAAAAGGGTGATCAATAAAATGCAATCAAAAACATGTAAAAAAATCAAGTCTCGCCACTTAGTTTTTCTACCGTAAAATGTCGTGGGATCCATGTAATACCAAGTCTAATATAGAGATTGACTTGGCAATCGCACTAAACAATCTAATATTACTACTCAAACTTTAATATTTTCAATTTTCGATATAAAAAATCATTATCAAAAACTAAAACCACAGAGATTAGATGACCCTAATGATCTAGCTAGTGTAAGGTCATAAGAGTCACATAAATACATTTATATCCTTATTACAAGGCCACATATAAACCAGTCTGCCGGCACTTAAAGCCATAAATTTAATTGTAAATAAATAATATACCTTATAAAAATCTTGTTTAAAAACCATCCAATGTAATAAATATTATCGATTCTTAAGATTCTTGAAATAGTAATATGCAGTAAGTAAGTGCATATGTATTGAGCAATTTCGCTAGTGTTTCAATTGAATTCAATAAAAAAAAGTGCTAATAAGTACATCTTTCCGAAGAGATAGCTTTTTGACAGAAAACTTAACGACAATGAAAAAGAAAGCTGCTCTTGTTCGTATTTCAACGATCCTGAATTCATACTAACAGTATATCAGATATATACCTACCGACAGTTATATTTTCACTTTCTTTATTCTACTAAGCTATACAGTAAAGGAAGTGAAATACGGGAAACTAAAGTGTTAAAAATAAAAATATAACCCGACAACGTACAATGTTTTATTAAATTTATACAGCTGTTACCCGAGATATTTACCTTTTCTACATTATTTATTTATTTATCTATTGTGCTGCACTATTGACACCTCATTCATTGAAATAGGTTCAATAGTTGCGTCGCGGTGGTGGCTAATATAACAAATTATAATAATGGTTTCTATTTTTGGAGATTTTTTATATAAAATGTGGATCTAAGAATACAAGTTTAAATATTCCCTTCATTATCATCACTTATCACCGTCGAATGCTGAGCGAAGGCCATCCTAGAAGAGTGTCAACCAGATCGATCCAGATCAGTCCCAGACACACTGCCACTGAGGTGTTGAATACGATCGGCGAAATTGAGGCAGTATTCAATCTGCCTATCATGCGTTTGCTTCCTACAATGACCGCCTGGAATTTGGAAGGGTTTACTAACAGAACAGATTCTAGGTCTTTATTGACTTTGTCAACGACCTGTGCTATGTCCTTGTCTGTGAATACAGGTGCAGATCATCGGCATACATGTGATATTCGTTTTCCTTTATCATTACACTATTCTACTTATTTTATCGTAAATCTTTGTTAATCCCTCATTATCATTCTCTTACAAACTAATATATCCAAGGCTCTATAAATCCAACAGATTAAATAATTTTTTTAAAGTGCCACTCTCTTTTATCGAAAAATTGACTACTTACATTGTTTTCTATAAATCGTGTTAAGAAATATTTGGTATAAAATAACAATGTTGCAAATATATAAACGGGTTTAAAGGCAATACGCACATTCTAAAGGCTGCTAAGCAGTATATTTTATATAACTTTATTATCGTTTCAGACAGTTACAAAGTTCGCCAACATTTATATTATTTTACTAGCTGAACCCCGCGGTGTTACCCGCGGTTATTGTTGTATCGCTAGTAACGCCGCGGGACAAAGTTAGTCTAAAAAAAGTAGCCTAAGTTACTCCCCGGATCATCAGCTACCTGCCAGTGAAAGTCCCGTCAAAATCCGTCCAGCCGTTCCAGAGATTACCCGGAACAAACAGACAGACAGACAGACAGACAAAAATTTTTTTAACTACATTTTTGGTATATGTATCGTGTATACATACATATGCATTAAGTAAAAAGCGGTTATTTTAATATTACAAACAGACACTCCAATTTTATTTATTTGTATAGATGTATAGATTGTATAGATATGCTCACGATGCTGCTGATAAAAAGCTTTTTATATTTAAGTGAAACCTGTTGTACGTACTTTTGTGTTCAGATTATCTGAAAAGTCTTTCAAAGAGTTAACTTTCATCAAAATGTTACCAAAATGTAGTCAATTAATATTTAAATTATGTGTCCTGATGTTGATTACGCAAATCCTTATCTACCGTTTTTTTTATTTTGAAGCATGCTCTGATAAAAGTAATCTTATCAAGTTTGTTTCGGTTAGTTTTTAACCGACTTCAAATACGGATGAGGTTCTCAATTCGACCGTTTATATTTTTTTTTATATGTGTTCGCGGGTAACTTCGTCGTTTATGAATTGTTTGTGAGGATTCTTTTTTTGGAATGGAAAGGAGATATCCCAACGGTGATACCATGACAAAGTTTGATGATGATGGCATCCAAGAGAAATCGAGTCGAACCTTCTAAATTAAGTTGTGGCGACTAGTGCATTTTATTTGAAAGTTGGTGCTTTTCGTGTGGTCCCATTTCAATTTTATCGTTCTTGAAGTCGGTTTTGGTCGTTTTTTTTTGTTAAAACTCTTTGTGTGGTACTGAGCTAGTCGCCTTTCCTTTTGCAGTATGTTCCCTAATACACCAGATACTACCCTGTACCCTTTTCCAAACTCGTCAGTAGTTTTTATTTTCGTCGCTTTATCTCTATGGATTTAGAAAGTGAACCCTGTGACGACCCAGAATAGATGTCTCTGGAGAAGAAGAATAAGGAGAGCCGACACTGATTAGAAAGCAAAAGGCCAGACGATGAAGAAGATCGCTCAGAGGCAATCTCTTACTGCCTGTAAGAGATTGCCTCTGAGCGATAAAGCCGCCACTTGAACTGGCCTGGCCAATTATAATATTAGGGCATTAACTAATATTATAATTAACTGGTGTACAATAAAGAGACTTGTCCCTATTATAATAAAGTCTGTTTCCATAATGTCAGAATTAACAGCGAACCTTCATTCAAACAAACCAGTGTTATTGACATTTCGACGCCCGCACAGTTCGCATATTAATACCATGAGTCAATTGTAATTTACATATTTATAAATGCGACGACAATACTATGAAAACCGTTCGTAATTACGTCACACGAATGTTTTATCTTAGCATAGGTATTGTCTATAGCCGGATTGTATCTTACCTACATTTTAATATTTAGATATCGACCACTGCTGCTGAGGCGCTCATAGCCCAGTTGCACTCGGTGATTAGAAACAATCACCGAGGGTAAAGCAACGACGGCGCGGTAAGTACCTGGATGGGTGACCGCTAGTGGCATGTTACCATGAGCGTCTCCGAGATTCGGAGGTCACGTTAAGCAGTCGGTCCCGTGAAGTCTAGTTGGAGGCCTTTGGGCGCCTTAAAAACATCCAACGACAAGATAACGTAGCCACAACGTGTGCCAGTCTTGCCAGTCCTCAAACCCGCACTTGGCCAGCGTGACGACGTATGGCCTTAACCCTCTCCTAAGAGGAGACCCGAGCCCAGTAGTAGGACGTTATGGGTTGTTGTTGACCACTGCTCAAATTTAAGGTGAGGCCCGTGAGCAGTATGTCCACCACCAGGTTTTTGGCTACTGTACCACGCTTGCTAGATGGGTTGGTATGGGGTTTATTTCAAGTTTACTTTCTCTTTGCAGTATTATTATCCCGCGTAGTTTGCTCCCTGCTTAATAATATAATATACTAGCTGAACTCCGCGGTGTTACCCGCGGCTATTGTTGTACCGCGAGTAACTCCGCGGGACAAAGTTAGTCTAAAAAAAGTAGCCTAAGTTACTCCCCGGATCATCAGCTACCTGCTAGTGAAAGTCCCGTCAAAATCCGTCCAACCGTTCCAGAGATTACCCTGAACAAACAGACAGACAGACAAAAAAAATTTTAACTACGTTTTTGTTATATGTATCGTGTATACATACATATGCATTGATTTAAAAGCTGTTGTTAATTAACATTAGTAACCAAACAGACACTCCAATTTTATTTATTTGTATAGATAATATTTTCGCTATAAATTGAATAAAAATACATACCGTTTTCAAATGTTCCTTTCTAGTGATTCATTTTGTTTTTGTATCACCATTAGGTACCTGCCACTCTGCAAAACAAAATCGTGATCTCACTTTTTGCGGAATTTACAATGATCATCATCTTTCCGATATTTAAAATAATAAAAACTGAAGATTTTTTCCTCTTAGTTAAAACATTTCTGCATAAACTTAGACGGTATAAGCATCTATATATATCCAGAGCTCATTTACCACAAAGGTAATTTTAAAAAATGAAATCATCCATTCTTTTTTCAAACACGTCTGCTTGATCCCAAACTCGGCAGAGCATGTACTGTGGTGACCAAAATGCCAGTAACGTAGCTCTGCCGCCCTAGTCTGGAAGAACCCGAACCATGTTATTTCAGGTCCTCCCCGAATCGATGTCGTGCCTTATTACGCCCTCTCCCGGGGAAAAATGAGAGAACTATCTTGTACGAGCAAATCCGTACATTTATAACAGTTAATTAAATCAGCTAGTACCGGCATTGTACTCATGTTATTTTATGCATTAAATTGAAACACATAATTCTGTGCATTATTCAATAGCAATAAAACCATCGTTCGGTAAAGTTGTCTACTCATTTATCAACCCAACTATCAGTAAAGTTAGAGAAGGGTCCTTCGAGCTATTAAGAAGAACATACAATAATGATCCTTCGAGCTTTTAACCGTACAATAATGCTACTTATAGCTCGTGTCATACGACCTTACGTTATTATAACTAGTATAGCTTTATAACTTTTGAAGTATGTTAACATGCATGTGATGTTATGATGTACCTTGTGTTGTCTGATGTTATAGTTACCTTGAATGAATATAATGTTGTAACATAAGTGTGTTAATTACTCATTTCAATGTTTAACTACAAGACATTAGACGCGAATCGGCGGAAATCCAAACATAGCAGATATAAGTGCATATTTCCTCTTAAATTATCTCCAATTCAAGTAACACAGAACTGTGAGCGACTGAGAAATCGTGAATTCTCGACTCGACCATTGGCCAATATTATGCTTTTACGATATCACAATTTGGAGCAATTTGTGACCGGCCATGAAGATAATTGGGCCAAAAGTTTGATTTATGATTGTTTTCGATGTACGTACTTCTAAGAAGAAATAGCGCTAGATATCATGAGTATTAATGTTACTTTTTTCGTGAAAAAATATCGTGTGTTCTGACAGCCACGGCTAAATTGTAATGTAACTTTATGTCTTAGGTAGGCTTTGCTCTTACTATTTATTATAGTTTCTGGCTGTTTATTTTTATTATTTCATTTTTTTTAATTAAAGAAAATTTCTTTATTCTACTTTTAAGTTCTACAAAATACAGAATCTTTTATTCTGATGATAGCATAATTAAAAACATTTTAAAAAGTTAATTATTTACCTAGCTCAAATATGGGTAGTAAGTAATGAGCTTAAATATTGTGATTAATCTTTTATTTAACACTTAATCACAATATTTATTTATTATTTCCTGTGTGCCTTTCTACAGGAACGAGCCAAGGACTGATCTGTCTAAACTGTAATGAAATGTGGACCTAATTATACAAAAACTAGGTACTACATGTAGTTACTGCTATCAATGGCGGGGAAATATCCATTAACATTGAAAAACTGTTGTAAAATGTAGTTGAATTAAAGTAACTAAAATCGACACTGAAGAACTAATGACGAATAAGTAAGCTTCCAGCTACGCGTTACGCATATCGACTGCATGTAGTAAATTTTAAAGTTATGCTCTCCGTTATACATAATTATATTTCGTAAAGCGTAAGGTTCGGTGCGTATACGGGCGTAAAATCAAAGATTTTGGGTAAATTTCACTGGTTCCTGATAAATCTGTCATTTATCAGTATTTAACAGATAAACTTTGGTTTTAATCTTTATCTGACATATTTGTCAGCTCTACTCAAGACGTGTAACTATACTCTGCAGTTATTTGTCAGATAAATTTTAAATAGTTTATCAGATACTTTATTAGTCTGTGTTGAAACTGGCCCTTGGTTTATTTAACTTACTTCAAAATAGAACGAACATATCACTAGACAAGGCTACGGAATCATGTAATTTGCATTCAGAAATAGGTTTGCATGGCTTATAATTTATTACTAGGTTTGATATTAAAGCTTGATTTACGTTGTAATTATGATCAGAATGCTGAGTCATAATTAAAATTGTAATCGATGCGATGACTCGTTGAATCTTAGAGTCAACGTTTTGGTAACATTAAATATATAAATGACATTAAAGGATTATTTGTATTTCTTGCGCTGCCATATAGGTGTATCCTACTAATATTATAAACCTGAAAGTTTGTAACTATGGATGGATGGATGTTTGTTACTCTTTCACGCAAAAACTTCTGAACGGGTTTAGATGAAACTTTACAGTAATATAGCTTATACATCAGAATATCACATAGGCTACTATTTGTCACGATAACCGACATACACGCGGGCGGAGCCGCGGGCAACCACTAGTAAAGCTAGTTAACATGTTCTACAAAATTTTACAATTTAAATGAATATGCCATATTAGCCGCAGAGCTGGTTACCGTTGGGGTAAACGGGTTCTTGAGTGGAGACCGCGTCTCGGCAAACGTAGTATAGGACGTCCACAGGCAGGTGAAGTAATGATCTGCGCAAGACGGCTCGCAGGAGCTGGATGCGACAAGCCGAGAATCGAACTAAGTAGCGTGCAATTGGAGAGGCCTATGTCAACAGTGGACCGCGATAGGCTGATGTTTATGAAATGAATATTGATAATATTTTTCTTAATTTTTTAATCCTCAAAAAGACCGCGAATTGAGAATTCAGTGTATCACCATCCCTTTTTGTCCCGTGGGTATAGTAAAAGGACTGAAAGGTAGGTACTTAAGGGAGCATACGATGTAGGACAACAACATCACTGATCAAAGAGAAGGAAAGATTGATATAAATTCAAATATACATCTATATAGATAGCGTGTTATACCTAGCAGGCCTTCTTTCTAAGCAGTTGCGGTCGCAGTCTGAAATTTAGGGGGGGATCACTAATGTAAAATCAATTTAAGTCGAGTAGGTAAATTAGACTTTATTGCACAATACACAATTTTATTACACACATTAAAAACAAATGGAGATCTTTTGTTTTTATTGGTAAATCTATTTGGGATTATAATATTTAGTAATCAGGTTCTAGTAGCAGGAAAATAGTTACATGTGTACGATTTTGCAGGGGTATGTCCCCTGTGATCCCTCCCCCCCTCTTAGAACCGCACCTGTTTCTAAAGCGAGGCCTCTGTCCAGTAGTCGACTGGTAAAGGCTGTTGATACGGTGTTATGTCAAATTATAAGTCACTGTTACAGTGTATTCTATCATCATCGTCAACAAGCCATAATGTCCCACTCCTGGGCTCGGGTCACCTCTCAGGAGAGGTTTAAGGCCATACGTCCCCACGCTAGCCAAGTGCGAGTCGGGTACTGGCAACACAACGTTGTAGTTACGTAATCTTGCCGTCGGATGTTTTTAAGCCACCCAAAGACCTCCAACTAAGCTTTACGACTGTTATCAAATGATAACAACCGGAACCGAGACTGCTTAACGAGACCTCCGAATCACGGAGACGCTCATGGTATCATACCACCAGCGGTCACCCATCCAGGTACTGACTGAGCCGTCGTTGCTTACCCTTGATGATTGTTTCTAATCACTGAGTGTAAATGAGTTATAATGTATTCTATATTTCAAAAAAAAAACATTATAAAGGGTTTACATAATTTTATTTTAATGTCTCCTGAAGTTAGGTAATTAATGATCGGTCGCGTGTAAAGAAATTTCAAGCAAATATTTTACAATAATAACGTAAATGCATATTTCTGTATGTACGTCATAAATATTTTTCCGCAACATGCATTCTTATTACGATACTAATTATAATAATATTACAATTTTATTGTAATAATAAAATTATAATAACCAAGCATTACAAAACAAGTTAAACAAGAAACATTAGTTGGTGTCAATCGATTCTTGCATAAAGCTCTTCCAAACCTTCTAACAGACTGACAGACAGGCTACACATACCTACAATCAGAACGAGTTTAATAATTTTACTTCTTAAATATTCATTTGTTTATTTTAATGACTTATGGTTCGTAGAGTATCAATGTGGTCATAAGTCAGTATTGCGACTATAGCTTGCATAACACTTCGCACTGTTTTGAGTTTTAGCAACACGATTGATGAATGTATGTCGTTTTATGAAGCTCTTGACATCTTTTTATAGTGTGAGTCGAAACTTGCGATATTCTTCTACTGACGTCCATACTCGAATGTAAAGTTACTGATCTTAATAAGTTACTTTAGATCCATAGATTTCTTTAGGCTAGAAACTTGAATTAACTAAGCACACAGAGTTATAACACGAGGATAAAATCGATATCGTTAAAAAAAAGTAAAAACTAAAACCCAACTACGACAAAAAACAACGCTGAAAAAGTATGAAACAAGTTTCAAAAGCCGTAGTCACGCGTTGTTAAACTGATATGTACCATATGGTACATTACATTACATGGACTACGGCTTTTGAAACTTATTAATGTACCATAGTCCATATCACTTTAACAACGCGTGACTACGGCTTTTGAAACTTGTTTCATACTTTTTCAGCGTTGTTTTTTGTCGTAGTTGGGTTTTAGTTTTTACTTTTTTTTATTTAAAATGTTTTGGTGCCTCTATAATACTAATTTCTTTGCAAAGTATATTTTAAATAGATACCACAGAAATATCACAATTATCGAATAAATACGGACAAAGTCACGAGAAATTGCTAATAATATATATATTTTTGAAATCTACAAGTAACGCCCTTTCGTATGATACCAAACACGGCATATTTCTTTCATATTTATTTTTTAATACACTACTTTACGTCGGCTAGAGGGCGCCACATTAAATTCAGTGACACGTCATATAGCCTATAACCAGAAGACGATCATGACGCTTCTAGAGACACCTCATTTGTCCACACCTAATGAGTAGTTAAGGAGCTAGGAGGGAACAAATGAACATACATACATACATACATACATACATAGCCTGTCAAAATCATAACCCTCCTTTGGCTTTGCCGTAGTCGGGTAAAAATAAAATATAAATACACGTTACTATCCACGCTAATATTACTCACAAATTAAGTCTGTCTGTTTCTTACGCATTCACGGCTAAATGGCTGCCCCGATTTTAATGAAATTTGACATCGGGATACTTCGATTCTTAGGAATAGGCTAGTCTTTACCTTGATCACCGACATACATGCGGACACACATTTCATTTCACATGATCAGTCAGAGATTTTCATTAACATTCAAAAACTAATAAACTTCGTTTTTTTCCCAAAGTATTATGTAAAAAAAAATGATTGTATTTTGTACGCCAAACATCAAAAACAGCAAACACATAGCCAAGGATATAAGATGCATTTTGTGACGCCTTCCATTAAAAAAAAAATCTGAACGTTACGCAGATGACGTTTTTAGTAAAAGTTAGGTAAATTATACGTTACTAGCTGACCCACGCAACCTCGTTTGCGCCTTATATTGCCCGTAGCGTGAAAATTTCCCCCGTTTTTGAAACATTCTTCATTGTTGCTCCGCTCCTATTAGTAGTAGCGTGATGATATATACCCTATAGCCTTCCTCGATAAATGGACTTTCCAACACCGAAAGAATTTTTCAAATCGGACCAGCGGTTCCTGAGATTAGCGTGTTCAAACAAACAAACAAACAAACAAATAAATAAACTCTTCAGCTTTATATATTAGTATAGATTTTTCGAATGGACAAGGCAACGACATAATATATTTGTTATTGTTTAACTCACGAGTCACGACCAGTAGACAGTGTTCTGTTAGGACAGTCACAGAGCTAATAGAACGAAACTAGATCAAGGATGTATTTTAATTGCAAACGCAAAGTACCGTGTGAGAAATAGCCTCTAGGGTTTGTGCGACGTATGCTATTTCGATTGTTTACCTACTTAACTAGCTGAGTCCCGTAAAAAATGATATTTTGGTATATGTACCGTGTATACATACATATGCATTAAGTAAAAAGCGGTTATTTTAATAGTACAAACACTCCAATTTTATTTATTTGTATAGATTTACATTATGAAAACACCATGTGACGAAGATTTTGCTTGCGTTACTTGAACAAAAGTATAACCTACCGTAACTTTTAAGTTAGTTGTATTACGTGTGGAACGATTCCTACGAAGTTTATTTATAGAGTCTCTCAATTTTTTTTTATGTTTATCTCCTATTAGACATAGCATGTTGTTCGATAGCCTATGGCCTTCTTCGACATATGCTATTCAACACTAAACGAATTTTCCTATTCTAAATAGTAATTTCTAAGATGACTTCCTTTAACCCAACAAACATACTTCACTTTTTATAATTTCGTTATTCGCATTCCATTTTTTTTTAATTTATTACTTTACCACGATTAAGCCCCTTATCTGTATCCGGTGAAACAGGGCCTACACTTTCTTTAAGTTCGCATGTGAGTTTGTGGATTCAATTTAATCTAAAGAAAACCTGTAAGAGTTAACCCCTAAGGTTATCCCACAAACCACGTGACACTCAAGCTATGCTTATGTCAAAGTGACGTGACACCTGAGGGATTAAGAACAGCAGTATGACAGTTCTGTTACTGGTCTGTTGCAGATTATAATCAATTTTAACTTAACTGTCAAACTGTAAATGTAAAGAGTTGTTAACTGTCGAACTCTCTTGATATGATTGACGTGTCTTGATGTTTTACTTAACATTAGACACAGTTCACGAATCGAGGCGATTGCAATTGTGATATTATTATTATTTTATAAAATAGGGGCCAAACGAGCAATTGTATCGCCTGATGGTAAGCGATTACCGCCGCTCATGGACACCCACAACACCAGGGGCGTCACAAATGCGTTGCCGGCCTTTTAAGAAGGATTACGCTCTTTTCTTGAAGGTTTGAAGGTATTGTAAGTTTGACTGCCTCGTTGACCCATCGGTTAACGTTTGCTACTGTCAGTTAAGTCTCGGGTTCGATTCCCAAGTCGCGACAAAAGAGTTTTTTTTTCTAGCATATGACCTTCCTAAAGAATCAAAGTATCTCAATGACTAATTTCATTGAAATCGGTGCAGCGGTTTAACAATGAAATCGTAATAGACAGAGAGACAGAGTTATAATATGCCTGCATAATATGCATAAATAAAAACATTATTATTATAGTAACGCTATATTTATTACTAACCTACCTCAATAAACATATCCAACAGAAAAAACTTTTTTCAAATTGGTCTAATCATTTTTGAGATAAAAGTCTTCATATCCACATACACTTCCGCATCATTAAAATACATCTTCAAGAAAAAAACTTATTACAACTGGTTTCGCATATTACCTTGATGTAATTAACCTCAAAAAACGAATACGTCACGTAAATAAACGCACATAAACTATACATACTCATATTAATTCATTTAAAAACTCAAATTAACTTCTAAATGTGTAAATTAGCTATTCAGAGCCGCACAGTTACGTGTCTTCGAATAACGGAAGCAAGACAATAACAATAAGCCGTTGATGCCTTTTCTATGCTAATATAGTTTGTTAATATAATATGTGTACCTTTTAAGTCAACTATTGTTCGCAACAAGAAGGCGGTCCCAATCGCATCGGGGTTGAACTTGCAATATGCAGAAATATAATTATAATCAACACTGTGGAAATGCACTCACTAAGTATATTCGTGTGGTGGGTGACAGATTAGATTGCAATTCTAATCTGTCACCCAGTATCTCCGCCATTGAGATATAAGACTCCACCCATATTCAACTCATGGGTGTTGTAACAGGCAGCTAAGGGAACAAATTACGCAAGACAACTGCAAAGAGAAAGAAAATTTAACAGACAGACAGACAGACATTAAAAAAAAAAACTTGTATGTACATACGTATGCATTTATTAAAAAGTGGTTATTTTAATATTACAAACAGACACTCCAATTTTATTTATTTTTATAGATGTATAGATGTCTGTGAGTAGGCGCGTAAGAGTGAGGTTCCGAACGACTACTGCGCTACTACAATGGTCCTGCACCAATCCACTAAAACTGAACCTCGTTTAAAAACCATCCATGGGCATATATGAAAGGCCTGATGAATTTCGAAGAGGAGAGATTTAAATGGTCAGAATTCTATCATATCGATATCACATATGATCGACTCTGCAGTACCCCGGATAGGAATGAAACCAATGAGCATAATGTGTTCGGCATTCGGCATTCAATTTATTAAATAAAAATAAAGCTCTAACAGTCGTGTATAGATTAGGCTTTGAATAAGTTTCAAGCGAGCATTAGTGAGTTAGCTGTATTTTTGTAAGAAATACTAGACTTAATTAAAATCTAAGAGAATTTAATCCTAATGCGTAAATGTGTTTATTCTTTAGGCACCCGCTGCAAGTTTTGATTGTTGTCATTGGTTTAAGTACTTTAAATTTACCCTAACACTGACGCTAGCGAGTACTCTGGCCGACATAAATAAACATCAACTACGTATAGAAATAAAATTAAATATAAGAATTAAGCTCTAGATTAACTTGCCTTCTTTGGCGTTACCACGATGTCAACAGATATGACTTTAAAGATTACCGTGATCCGTGTTGGTCTAACTACGTTTACACTTTTGTTTGCCTATGATTGTAAGGTCATGGCTTCGTTTACTTGATTAGATTGGATTTTTTTTCGTTAAGATATTGGTTGGCATCACATACTTTAAACCAGTAGAACTTTTAGTTTTTTAGTACCGTCATCCAGGTCTAGGTAGCATTATCCGTCTGGCTATCTATTGGTGTGTGATAAAACTTATACAGTAGATATTTACTGCTGCTTCATGTCTTGATAACTCATTCATTCATTACATGTACTTAAATAAAAACTGAGATGTTTTAGCTCTTTTATGTCATATACACGAAATATCAGGTCGTTTTTAATACTTGTAGTTACATGCGATTACAATGGCAGAAGTTGAAATAAGTATTTAATAACCTTAACCAAAGACTTATTACCGCAGTGACCCAGTGACTAGTAACATAACAAAATGTTTTGCAAGTTACTCAGAATAACTTAATATTTACTCAACATTACCTCACCATTCAAATAACTAAAATATGTACTAACCTTCCAATTGCCGAAAAATTCCAGTAGAAAAATATCCTCAATTAAATTAGTATTGAACACCAAACATAGTAACACTGATTAAAAAATAACACTTGCTGAATTAAAAAAAAACGTATATTTCAGAACGCGAATTCAAATTTGAACATAGAATGCGCGCGCCTGCGCAGGCTATCGGCGCGATACTACTGCCTGCGTGATTGGTGTTTGGTTAAAGCGCGGGAACGCACATGTCAGAGTGACGTTTTAAGAACGGGTTTGTGTGAACACAAGAATGGCGCAACTTTTACTGTAACTACTCAATGGTCTTGCACATTCGGTAAATAGCTTCCAAGTGCCCACATAGTTAACATTTTTGAATAACTTCGTAAAAACTCTTGAATTATTGCACACACGTTACATTATTTTAAGAAGTTTGTAATAAACAAGTTCAAATTTATTTGAATGTGGCTGTTTTACTTTTTACCCAAATGTGACTATACATACCTATGTATATTAATAAATATGTATTTAAATAAAGGAAATGTTATAAAATTTCAGGGTCGTTTAATAGTAGAGTATTTATGATATGAGTAGGTAAGGTAAGGTAGGGTAGGTAAATCGCAAAACAACTTCAACGAGAATTTGCAAATTTTAAATTAAACAGGATCATTCATGTAAACGTTAATTTTAAAGATGATATTAAATTAGTACCTACAACCATTTTCTATTAGTTTTGGAAGTAAAATGTAACACTCAAACAATATACTTATTAAAAGTAAGTACCTATACCTAGGTACTGCACATTTATCTCGAAATTACACGTCACACGCGACATCTGAAGTATCTTTAATTACCTTTGAACACGCCTATGTCTTGCAGCAATCAAATTCTGTTTAAATTGAGTTTTACTGATCTAGGTTTACCATTTAATTTAGCAAATGCATACAAAGAAATAAAATTGTGTTTGTTTGAAATTATTTGTAATTCCAAATTAATAGCTTTTTCCTAATTAGATATGAAAGTATACAGATACGCAGTACTTAAGTACATAAAAAAAATCAATTTTCTCAATCAATAGTCTGTTTGTTCTCACTAATCTCTGGAACGGCTGGACCAATTATGACGGGACTTTCAGTGGCAGATAGTTGATGATAAATAAGATAGGTATCCTATGCTAAGTGATAGCATAGTACCTATGCTAAGTGATCTCTCTCAGTCTATCTACTGAATAATACAAATCAGAAATGTGAAAATGTATCACGTTGTTTTGACGATCACATTGCAATAGTTATTCATGCCGTCTATACAGGTATGTGAAGCAAGAATCAATCATTTATCAGAAGTCTATCACGGTATGTGAAACTATGATAGATTGACCGCTGCAATGCGTACCGAGTTTCTTTAGATTTAAATGGAGCGTTCAGTATTTCAGTTGTTTTGTAATGGCGATAACAAGTATCTTGGAATGCAACGGCTAAGGTATAGAAAGTGGCCGAGTAAAACTAATTTATGTGCGGATGAATGATGCCTAACATTCCGTAAACTAGACAACATTTATTATCACTATAACCTCTTAAAGTTAGACCCTCTCTTGTAGCCCACTCTGTTCCTTCTTAAAGAAGAGAATAATAAAACTAAAAACAATACATGATGTACATTATCATGCAAACTTTCACCGAAAATTGATTTCAACGAAATCTAGTAAGTAGTTTTTTTTTAATAAATCATAAATCGTAAACCGCAATTTATCGATCAAGGTTACAGCGAATTACAAGAACTGTTATATTATGTTACTGCTACGGAACCCTTCATGTGCGAGTCCGACTCGCACTTGTCCGCTTTTTTTTAAATTTTTAAGCCAGGTTCTTAGCTATGTTTGGTTATTATCAGTCCAGTAGTGTAAGAGTATCAGCTCTTTTCCAAAATGATGTACGGCATTTTTGGCGTATGATTACTCGATTATGTGCTTTTCTTTTATGTATGATCCTGCCAAAATAACTCTACTCTGCCCGATGGAAAGCATAAGCATAATCCAAGAGTGTTGGTTACCATACTGCGAATGCAGACAATGAAACAATGCAGCGTGGTGGTAACCCACACTGAGTTTTGTTGAATGGCGGCTTAGTGATGCTTTTGCATCATTGGGCCTCCGGTCTTGCACTTACCAACGAAACACGATAGCATAAATGCTGTCATTTTACGTTGATCTTCTGTACGAGGATAGTACCGCTCCGGTCGAGCCGGTCCACTAGTGCTGAAATCAGCGTGGCTCAACTACCTTATAAGGGCAGTAGAGCAACGCGGCAAAGCGGTTTTTTTTTAATTTTAGCTTGTTTTAGAGAAAGATTTAGATGTATTTTTTTTAATTATAAAACCTATAAAGGCGTCTGAAAATAGAACAAACAAACAAACTGTTCAGCTTCCACCCAGCGCGAAAGGCGGATGACGACACCACTTTTGGGTTCTTCTCATGCCTTCCATTAGGCAGAGTAGTCATTTTGACAGCTAATACAAAAAAAACTAAAATGCTTTAAATGTCAACGACTTAGTGAAGTAAGTTTGCCATACCAGTTTCAAGTACAAACCTACTATTGTTATAAATGGTTGTTCCCTTAAACTATCACTCAACTCAACTGCCTCGGTGGCGCAGTGGTAGCGTGCGCGACTACTGTTCTTGAGGTCTCGGGTTCGATTCCCGGGTCGGACCAAATGTTTGTATGATCTGCAAATATTTGTTTCGGAGTTTGGGTGTTTTCTATGTATAATATGTATGTATTTACAAAATAAAAGTATATAAGTATTCATATCAGTTGTCTAGTACCTATAATACGACCTCTGCTATTAAAAATAAAACCTCGGTTTGTTATTTGGGATTAGTTTTAGAAATATTTTTTTCATTTGTCGAACATATTAAAACAGTTAATGTAAAGTCTAAAAAAAGTTTCTTTGCTCTGACGAGAATATCAACTGCCACATGGGGTCTTTCATTTAATACATTAAGAATCATATATGGAGCTACTTATTTAGGTGCTGTTTGCTATGGTGCTCCCGTATGGGCCGATAGAGCGACTGTAGGTGCTGTCCGTCGCAAACTATTACAAGGCCAACGACTTGCATTGGTGCATTGATCTTCTTGCGCAAAGCATATAGGACGGTTAGTACTGAGGCGTTACCGGTGTTGGCGGGTGTTCTTCCGGTCGATCTCGAGGTGCAGAGACGTGCAGCCATGTACTATTCCACACTACAAAACATGGAATGCGATTTTTTGGGCGTACGAGACCGCGATAAAATCATAAGATTGTTTCAACAGCAGTCCAATGTCTATAACGACCTAATGGATGAATGGCAACAACGATGGGACGAATCATCTAAGGGGCGCCACCTCTACCAGTTCTTTCCATCTGTTCGCGAACGGATGTCGAGGACATGGCGCGAGGTAGATCACTGTGTCGCTCAATTTCTTACAGGCCATGGTAACTTTAAGAGCAAACTACACTCATTTAAATTAATCGATTCACCATTGTGAAAATGCTCAACACCTGATACTAGCTGTGAACAGTCGGCTCATCATGTTCTCTGGGAGTGTAGTCTTTGGTATAATGAACGTAACACAATGCTAAATAGCTTACAAATGACATCTGGGGCGGTATACTATGAGGATCTTGTGTCAACTGCGGTGAATTTCCGTGCGTTTAGGCGATTCTGCCATACATACTATAGTAATCAAATATAAGCTCACTTAGGACCCATAATATTTTATCCGTGGTGCTTCCCGGTTTAAAAAAAGGTGTCTGCCTATTTTGACTTATCTTTGTCTACCGCTTTGCTAAGGAGGGAAGTGGACTTATCATATTTCCAACTCCTCCTGTTTTTCTTCTGATTAATTTCGTTGCGGGTTCCAAGACAGTTAATTTTTTTCCTGGGACTTCCCGAGTGTCATAACTCGGTGTGTTCGTGGGTCACTGCTGTTGATCCTGGTGTACAGGAGTTACAGTGGTGAGCGTGTGGGTGGGATTAGTGCCAGTTAAAAAAAAATACGAGCTCTGCTTAGTTTGGGACTAGATGGCGTTGTGTGTTAGATGTCCGAAATATTTATTATTTATTATCTACGTTTTTAGAATGCCTACCTGAAGTAATGTTGAATCTAGGACCAGGTGCTAAGGCCCGCTGACTCACGCGTACCTACCCAACATTCTTGCTGAATATTGATCAACTCTGTGGTCACAATGGTACGGTTCACAGAATACATATACTTACCAAGTTTCAACAGTATAGTTCTTATAGTTTCGGAAAAAAGTGGCTGTGACATACGGACGGACAGACAGACATGACGAATCTATAGGGGTTCCGTTTTTTGCCTTTGGCACGAAACCTAATAACCCCATCGAAATCGGTTAATCCGTTTGAGAGCTGCGATGCCACAGACAGACACACACACACACACACACACACACAGAGAGAGAACTTATAACACCCTCTTTTTGCGTGGGTTAGAAATAAACTGTTAAAATACGATTGTTTTATTTTATTGAAATCAATAACGCTTAAGGTTTTAAAAGTAATTTGATAGATTACTTTATCGAATTCAACAAAAAGCAATTATTGTTGTATTACTAAAACATAGATATACATACAATAGTTTTGTGAAGCAAATTTTCAATGAGTTGTAAAATTTTATCTAACATGTACTTAGACTTAACCAAACCTTGAATTTTTTAGTATTTAACACATTGTGCGGTGTCGAGGGCTGTTTTCTTTACAAACGAGCAAATGACTCAGAAGTTTTCTCACGACTTGAACAATATGTCTCCCTTCCTTTTCGAAGCAATAGATTAAAAAGAGACGGTATAAACTAGAAGACAGTTGAATACAAACGCTTCAACCTTGCTTGTAAACTCATTAATATTTACTTAGATAAATAGTTTAACTGTTACGTATTACTAGCTTTTGCACGCGGCTTCGCTCACGCAGACTTTCATCCCCCATCCTCCTTTAGGGGTGGTATTTCAGAAATTCCTCTCTTAGTGCTCACTTACGTTATATGAAGAACCTATATGCAAAATTTCAAGATTCTCTGGGTATGTCAGTCACCTTCCTCTTTTATATAGAAGAAGACTAGATGAACCCCGCGGTGTTACCCGCGGTTATTGTTGTACCGCGAGTAACGCCGCGGGACAAAGTTAGTCTAAAAAAAATTAGCCTAAGTTACTCCCCGGATCATCAGCTACCTGCCAGTGAAAGTCCCGTCAAAATCCGTCCAGCCGTTCCAGAGATTACCCGGAACAAACAGACAGACAGACAGACAGACAGACAGACAGACAGACAAAAATTTTTTTAACAACGTTTTTGGCATATGTATCATGTATACATACATATGCACTGATTAAAAAGCTGTTATTTTAATATTACAAACAGACACTCCAATTTTATTTATTTGTATAGATAAGTGTCAGTGGCTTCGTCCCCGTGTGTGTCGGTTATCGCGGTAAAGAGTAGCCTATGTCCTTTCTCAAGGATCAAAGTATCTATATGCCAAATTTTATTAAAATCGGTGCAGAGGTTTAAACGTTACATTTTCTTTGTTAAAAAATAAGAGACTCACCCCGCCCTAGATGTTTAGTAGCTAGAATAATCTATAAAAATAAATAAAATTGGAGTGTCTGTTTTTTTAATATTAAAATAACTACTTTTTAATAAATGCATATGTATACACGATACAAGTACTGAAATAACATTTTATTAAGTTTTTGTCTGTCTGTCTATTTGTTCCGGGTAATCCATGGAACGGTTGGACCGATTTTGAAGGGACTTTCACCGGCAGATGACTGATGATCTGAGGAGTAACTTAGGCTACTTTTTTTAGACTAGATTCGTCCCGCGGCGTTACCCACGGTGCGACAATAACCGCGTGCAACACCGTGAGGCTCAGCTAGTACATCATAAATTAAAACTGCACCCGCAGGCCGCAACTAATAGTTTCTTATTATTATATTCCCAGTAATAGACATAAGTACAGTGATCGACGAGAGTTTGATATGAAACAATAAATACGGAACTTTGTTTTTTTTTAATTAAATGGCATAAGTAGGTAGGTCATCTAGCGCTAGCATCGAACTACGGTAACCACATCTATACTAATATTTAAAGCTGAATAGTTTGTTTGTTTGAACACGCCAATCTCAGGAACTGCTGGTCCGATTTGAAAAATTCTTTCAATGTTGGATAGTACATTTATCGAGAAAAGCTATAGGCTACATATCATCACGCTCAGACCAATAGGAGCGGAGCACCAATGAAAAACTTTTCGAAAAAGGAAAATTTCGAAAGGGGAAAATTATCACGCTACGGGCAATAGAATGCGCAAACGAGGTTGCGTGGGTCGGCTAGTATTCCATATAGCGCTATTGTTCTTGTGACTGATTCACTGTTCTTTTCCCTTTATTTTCTTTTACGAAAATACAACTGCAGCATTAGCATTAAATTCTCCGTCGTCGTAGTCGTGGGGTACTGACTTACGTGCATTAATTTAATTTAAACGAACACAAAGATTACTCAGATTTATAACAACAATTTTTGGAGGACATTAAATTTGTACTACGTTGATCGAATCCACAATACTTATTACAGTGTCAAGCGTTGAGGTAATCGCTTAAACCAATATGTCATCCCGCCTATCCATTTAATAAAAGTCTTGAAGCAACTCATCGCCAATAATACTTCTATTTTCGCCTGTCGTTTTAGCATGTCCTCAATTTAAGCAACTTTTCCCGTTAACTGTACTTACCATCCTACAACGTAACCTATACACGTAACCTTAACCCAATGGTAAGTACAGGTGGGTGCATACACTCACGTAACTACGATATATTCACAGTACGGAGGTGAATCATCGCGACATCTTTTGTTTTAACGCCTACTTATCAATAACTAACTAGCTTTGCTCGCGGCTCTGCGTGTATATCTTTCAGTTATTGCAGTATAAATTGCTTCTCTCCTTACCCGAAAATCAATTATCTCCTACCACATTTCATCAAGAACTTCTAATTAATCGTAACACAGAACGGAAAATTCAAAGTTTCCCATTAAAGTTGTGTAATACTTAAAAAAAATATATATATACGGTCGAATTGAGAAACCTCCTCCTTTTTTGAAGTCGGTTAAAAAAGAGGAGATTTTCTTTAGGATATTGTTAAAGTAATGTACTTCCCTGAAAAAAAGACTCATTTGTTTCAGCGTACGAGAGCCGCAAAGTACACTCCAACACTCGTTTTGGCCCAATGACTTATATCCACACCACCATGATAAATTGATACCATAAAAAGAGCGTCACTTACGTAGAGTAAGTGGCGCTTAAGGTTTTTTTTTGTGGTATCCTCAGCAGCAGGCCTAATGTACTTGTAATGCACTATTACAAAATTTTGTACTTTCTCGCTTCATTGATAGACCAGGTTGACCATTTTGAAAGTTCATCGTCTTAGGTACGTACCGAAATGTGACACAGAAATTTCTTCCACGTCGAATCGTCAGCTTTGTACTCCTCTCGATATAATAATAATAGTAGTAATAGACTTGTTATTTTATTGTATTTATGGTGGATTTTTTATAGTGTTTGCTAATAACTTCAGCGCACTCATCGCCTTTTTATTTGTTCTAAACC
The DNA here is from genome assembly GCA_905220595.1 of Spilosoma lubricipeda. Taxonomy (NCBI): domain Eukaryota; kingdom Metazoa; phylum Arthropoda; class Insecta; order Lepidoptera; family Erebidae; genus Spilosoma; species Spilosoma lubricipeda. The sequence continues at coordinate 9,505,672 of HG992298.1, read as the reverse complement.
CCGTGGAGTACACCTCTTCTTATCATGAGATATAAAGACTTAATTCATCAGTCAGCCATAATTACGAGACATTTTTCCCTGCAGAAATCCCCTCTGATAAAACCCGCCGGACGACTGTAGGGTACATGCCATGTCGGTTTTGACCCAAGCAAAGAAATCTCTGGAACCCCAACGGCCCCTAGCCATGAGCGGAAGGTAAATTCTGGATTGGCTTGAGTCAGAAAAGTAGGAAGAAATGATTTAGAAAAGGGTGAAGGCATTGGGACATCGCAATACGTAGTAGTAATCGTACGAGTAGGCATTTTTGTGAATCTAAAGGACCATGGTTATGTTCATAGACTAAAACTTCCTTTCAAAGCAGTAGAATATTAACGGCTGGTTGATGACGATATAGGGTACGATGCATCAATACTGAAGTAGAAAATAAAACAGCAATAACTACTACACATATGAATATATTTTAATCGTGAAATACATACATAAAGTAGAACAGATCCAAACATCAAATACAGATCGTAATAACATCATATAGTACAAGAGCTGATGAAGATCGACTTACACCCATCTGCTAACCAGATCAAACTTGTTTTTTTTTTATTGTTTTAATTATTGAACACATCTATGATGGCTTACCTATCGAAAAAACTGTCCTGCCTCTAAAAAATGACTCTACTCCACCTGGTGGAAAGCAAAAGCAGAATCCAAGAATGGTGGTCACCATACTCATTGCGAATGCAGACAATGCAGCTTGGTGACCCACACCATGGCGGCCTAGTGATGCTTTTGCATCGTTGGGCCTCCGGTCTCGCACTCACCAACGAAACACGACAACACGAGTGCTGTCATTTTACGTTGATCTGTGCTGTGTGTTTAATCCCAAATGTAAATTTTCTTTATAGGGAACATGCCTAAGTAGGCTTGCTTATTTATTTCTAAATAGCTTTCTGGCAACAGATATGAACGGGTTAATCAATATAGGTAAATACACCGAGCTAAAAACTAATAAAAAGGTTATTTGATAAGTAATCTAATGGAATAGGCTTGCTGAGAAAAAAAAGAAGAATCAATAAAAATGATGAAAAAAATTAGTAATAACAGTTTTGCGATAGGCAAGCCATCGTAGATGTGTTCATATTAATTAATACAATTCCAAAAAAAAATACGGTTTGATCTGGTTATTAAACGGGTGTAAATCGATCTTCACCGGCTCTTAGACCAATAAGTACAGGCCTCGTGTGCAGTATAGATATTGAAATGTTCGACAAACTTATAACAGTAAATACTGATTTTTTTTCTCATATTTCTTAACATATTTGGTTAAAAATGATCTATATAAGAGTAAACATGTATAAATATATCTTCAGCATGGTATATTTTATAGTATAAAGCTTTAAGCTGCATTCGTCTGTCAAACATTTCAAAATAGAATTTGGAAAATTTAACTATGAGTAAGTACTAGTAACATAGAATGTTGTCTACATTAAATATTACAAGCAGTAAGGCGAGGGTTGTACATAATTCATACTCGTCACATATTTATTATCTATTTATATTATTTCATGCAAAAGCTAGTATGCAAATACACGTTCAATATATTATTTAAAAACATTTAACATTTTTAACTATACCAATTTAAAACAGAAAATATTTAATATACTTTTTCGAACATTTAATTAAAGACAAAGATGTTTCAACATCAAAACAAACAGATCTTAATAATGAAACACATATAAACTCTTAAAATATAATGGTTAAAGGTCCACTGATAACATTTTTTTTTTAATTAAACGAAACAATATATTTTAGTGGACCGCACACACAGTTGTTAATAACATATCACTGTTTCCTTCCTATCTTCCACATTCCCTTTTAATTATCACTATTAGATGGATAAGTACAACAATTTGGTCTAATTCTAGGCAATTCGGTTCAGCAAGAGATTACTCAATGCCTATGCGACATTAGACGTCATACGCTCACATGCTACGGGATTATTTGACACACTACTGCACGGTATGACGTCTACAATCGCATACGCGTACCTTTTAAATATCGAGTTATAAAACAACTATCATCATTAAATTGCAAGCAAAAAAGTTAATACACGCTGTAATAATTTTATAACTCGATAGTGATAGGTTTCTAGTGCGAACGTTCAAATACAAAAACTGACAAAAATAGCGCTAGGACTTTTTACCGAAGGTTTTTTGCAACAGTTCATAAATTAGATAAAAATTGTTTTCTTATTTTTTAAACATATTAATATTGTTCGATATTTAAAAAACGACGCAGTGTTCCTGAAAACTTATCTAATATGTTTGTCGTGATGAACTCATAAAAAACATAGTCTATGATAGTTTTTGTATTTGATTATGTACGAATTCGGACTAGAGTTATTATGAATGTTAATATGTTACATATAAATTGATATTTTTATTACAAAATGCCAAACCGAATTCAGTTGTTTCACAGCCTTATTGAGTCTTGGTGATTTTTATATAAATTGCTATTTGAACTCTGTCCTTTAAAAAGAAAATACTAATATAGGAATGTAGGTGATGTCAAATGTTTTTTTAAAGCTTAGAAATTACATAGTCCATGTAATTAGTCCCTAACCTACGCCCCTCTACTGGTTTCGAATGTGACTTTTACTAATATCTGTATCTCAAGATGTTATAGTTCAGATTTTTGATGACGAGGAATGTAAGCAAATCTATACTTCATATTAGTTTAAGGTATTATCGACAGTAGCGCTGTAAGAACACTTATGCTGATTGTATCCATTGAATTAGTGTACACAAAGAATCTGAACCTATTGAATTATTGACATCAATAAGATACACCTGATGATTGAATGAGAGTCGTAATTTCGGGGTATTGTATTTTTTTTAATAATTTTTATGGTATGTCGATTATCGAATTACGCCATAAACTAGGCTCACAGTATTGCTACCCGTGCCATATAATTACAAAAAAAGTAATAGCTATTAACTATGTTGTTGTTAGGGGCACTGGAAGTTAAATATGCGGTCAATACAATTTATGAATAAGGACAGAGTCAGATATCGATAACAAAAATGAGTGATCTTCAGTTATTGTTCTTACACCAAACGGGTGTCTCGTTTATAACACAATTAAAAAATAATACACTCTTTATACTTGTGTTGTTATATAGTTCTTAATATTACTTTGTTTTTATATTTATAACGTTGTTATTATGATCTTAGCCTCTTCTATTCATTTCTCAGTCTCAGGGAATGTAAGTTGGTAAGTCTCTTCGTTGCCTTACAAAATATATTATGTTCATTCGCGATCGAACTTTTTATAAAATGTCATAAAAAATATTTTAAGCAAATCATTTAACTTTCTTTCGATATAGTATTATCGTGACCTAAGTTAAACGAGTACTTATTACTAAATACTATTTGAAGCAATTATTCTATTGGGCCTTTTTACATTGGCCTTATCTTATTTCATTGAGACGTGTTTATGGATGTGGCACCAGCGCCAAATTGACCAATGTTGCATTTTAGTTGTATAATATTACATCAGCAGGACAAAAGTAATACAAAGTGCTATTGTGATCAAGTGAATAGTAAATGACATAGTAATAAATTTAAAGACAGATATATTTAAACTGAAGTAAGAAAAAAGATGAATAAAATGTCAATGGCTTCCACGAATACTTTGCAAGTCAGTCTTTTTATCGTAAGAACATTTATAAATCATAATAATAAAAAACAAGTATTTAAAAACAAGATAAGAGTTTCAAACAAACAAAATTACTAGAAAGTTATAGTAAATCTATTTTTGACATGCGATCTTGCAAATGTCGACTTCGCATAGACTCAATATACGTCCGATCCATCATATTTTCAGTGATTTATGAAGAGAAATATTTATTTATTTAATGTCTGTCAAATCGTACTGTCCCCTGGACTGTTAGATTGTCCCCTGGATGAACATTATTAATTTATTCTCAATGTCAAAACATAAAAAAAAGAATCCTAACTTTTTATTAAATATTTCACGTCTCAATGAAATAAGACTATTATAACTAACATTAATGATTAATAATATAAGATAAAACTGAAAATATTTTTTTGAAATTTGATAGTTTTATGTATAGAAGGCATGAATGTTGTCTTTATTTATTTAATCACATTTATTGTGCGTGACTTTTGGAATACAGAATGTTTACTTAAACCGATTTTATAAGAAATACATATGTATATAGGTGTTCACTATCGTCGTCGTCAATCTATTATGGAAGCCGTACATTTATTAGAATACTTAACCATTATAAGTTGATCTATTGATACTTGAATGTATAAATAAATCAATCGGTTAGAAATTGGTTTTTATTTACACGGTTTTTGTATTGTAATTTTATTTAAGTTCCGTCAGCCGCCATCCCGAGTCATTAGTTAACAAACCATCTCAGTCTATACTTTCAAATGCGTTGAATATGTCTTGGGGACGGACTATTTATGCGGTTCGATTTGATAGTGATATATAACGATTATCTAAAATGTCTTAACATTTTGTTATATCGATTTATCGAGATTTGTATCGTTCGTCGCATCGTCATTCTTAATTGTAAAACACAACACATCATTGTCACAGATAACTATAGTTTTTTAGGAAAAGTTTATCTCTTATTAAAAATGTGTATTCAAATTTCTTTTTAGTAAATTCTAGCTGCATTGTTCGCGTCTGATTATATTTTATAATAAAATATTCATATATTCGTTTGTCTAACGTTTTCATTCGTTTACATTTTCACAATAGCAGTGTGGCACTTTGTATTATAAACTGTATTATATACAGTATCGCGATCGATCGCTTAAAGCTCTAACTTGATATAAATTATGTATTTGTAATACTTTGTTTTCAATTTGTGCAATGTTCTTCTAACCCGTTTATGTTTTGGCTTTTCAGTTCTATATTTACAATTTTACACGGGTCTTGACTAGATAGATGTTCACACTTTGTTTGAATTTTATTCCCTCACACCAAAAGCATACGGCTAAAAGTTACTGTTGTTCTATATGCAGTCGCAAAACTATTGGTATTTGTGCAATGTATTGGCGATTTTTTACTTTTGGTGTGGAGACCGTTCAAAACTGTAGTTCAACCTGTATAGATATATTTATAATACTTTTTGATCAATTAATCTCGTATTGTCTTTAATCACAAATAAAGGAGTGAGCAAGTCTAATTATATATATTTAATTAACGAAGAATATATTTCAAATTGCGTTTTCATTTAATACTAGCCCGTCAGGTCGCACTACATTTTTGGACGTGATGAGGTTAAAAATATTGTGTCTAACATTGCAATTATTACAACTACATGATAAATTCGCGATTTTCAGAGATGTTGCCTGTAAACATATCATTCGGCCTTTCTCTATGTTATCTATACATCATTACAGAACTATTTCTAAAGGAAACAAATTAAAGCAAAAAATCTATATCAAAAAACCAATCATACAATGTTCATTTTGGGCAAGGTGGGGATGTATTAAGGTCGGTTTACAATAGCCACATTTACAAATTTTTTTCAAGTTCTTATTTTTTAATGGCCCGTACCATTTTTCTACGAATCACAATTATGCACACAAAACTGTACTAATTGAATCGATGGGACTTGTACAACAAACGATGTACAAAATTGGCCTTCGCAGGCTAATGGTCGTGGTATTTATCAGGCCATTTTATCAACACATATATTATTTATTGTATGAAATGTCCACAATAAACGGACTAACGTAAACGTACCGTCAAATTTTAAGTAAATATCTTACAAATATAATTACAATTTAAAATTCTTGATTACAATATTGGTATAAACTTCGTTCATGATCATGATTTATTCTTATATGTATACGAATTTCTGATTTATTTTTGAGAAAATATTTTTTTTAATACTTATTAGAGACAAATCTACATTTAGGGCTATATACATGCGTGTAGGGATATAAAACATTTAAATATATTCTGCGATTGTGATTATACGCAAAAATCATAACTATTTATATATTCATAAAGATTTTTTCATTAAGGAACTTCATTTTTATATTGTTGAAAGGATAGATATTGTATCGTATTCAGAACTTTACTAGGTGGTAATAAAGACGTATTCAACAGTAAGGTGTAACGCCAGCTTAACAAAATACATCATTTATGAGCTTCCAGTATTTTAAGTAGTTTTAATATTAATGTCAGTCTCATATAATCAGATAAAATTATCACTTCAATTGATTTGCAAAAGCTCGGATGTCAATTTTTAAACGTCATAACTAGATTGTCCCCTGGACTGTTAATTGTTGGATAATCAACAATTTGCGGTTGGAGAGAAGGTGTGCCAATAACTTCATACAAACAAACCCCTATTCCCTTATATGTCCAGAACACAGCTATTTACCTATTGGACCATTAAGGCATGTATTCACTTTGCTAAGTGCGAGTGCAGGTGCTTAGTGCGGCTACTCAGTGATTGCTGGAAAGTACAAAAGTAAGTGGTAAAGTACTTACGGGAGTTAACAAGTGATTTGCCCGTCTTTAAGATGGGAGTACGCTCTTGTCTTCAAAGTGTCGAGGTAGTATAAGGAAATACCATACGTATAATTAAACCCAGGGGACAATTTGTTTAAAAAAATAAAATGAGTAAGTTATTAAATTCAATTATTACTTTTTACGGTTATTTTAATAAGACATTGTGACCATAAGTACAAATCAGCACGCAAAGTTGTTACATCATGAACTATCTAAATTAGTTCCAGAGCCTATTTGCTACCTTCTTTCACCACAGTAGAGAACTGAATACGACTGTCATTTTAATCGCTTGTATTTTATTCACAGATCATAAATAGGCGATCATTTCGATTTATATAAAGTTTTAAAATAAATATATATCCAAGATGCAGATCAAATCGATTAGGCCTTAGATTTTGAGATTTGCAGAGATTTTTGTTTTTGAATAATAACAAGTATATATAGCGAAAAACATTTTTATACTTTTACCTACAACTACAGATATATCATAAAGGATATTTTAACAATAATATACTCTAGAAAAAATCCATATCAATACTATCTAACGGTTTCATTTTACGAGGGTTGTATCGTGCAGTAAGTAGATTAGTAATTAAATTACTCTTACAAACGTGAAAACAAAACCTAATGCTGAAAATCATTTGCAGTAATAAGTATATAGAACTGATATTTACTCTAAAACAATTATATAGATGCGTCTATGTAAATATTACTACAAGTAATTTTATATACAGGTTGTATATTATTGCTGGGTTAATCTGAATTGGATGAATAAGAAATACTTAAACAATCTCGTGTAATCAAATTAGTTATATTATAATAAAAACTTTGTGAGTTGAATTTATATTTTTTAAAGATATACAGGTTTGTTGTTGCAACGGAATTGAGTAGTGAAACCAGTTCGGATGCTTTACCCTTGAAAAAATAACCCTGTAGGTAAGGAATAAAGTAGTAATTTCCTAAATACAGTAAGGAAAAGAAAATAAAACTGTATATCGTTAGAAAATATAAATACTAGATAATTATAATAATAAGTATTCGTAAGTCTGTCTTAGCATTGTTCATTTAAATATTAAAAGAAACAGTAGGCACAAATGTAAATAAAGCTTTTTAAAAATGCCTTATTGTAGTACCTACCTCTTATGCGAATTCAGTAAATATTCTTATTTTCGAGATTCTATTTTTTATTGCACGCATTTTTACATTAAATATGTAAACATTTGTCCGATTTATTTGTTCATTTTATAAACAGACACATTCCACACTGTTATAGTTAAGAAAGAAAGAAAATATAAAATGCAGTAAGAAGATTTGTAGTAAACAATATGCCAGCAGTTCCTAACCGAACCGAAAGATAATAAAAGAAATAACGAAAAGACTGATTTATTAGCGATCAACGCTACAAATCTGTACGTATTGGCTCATATAAGAAGATTTCAGAGATAAACTAGCCAACAATTAACAAAATCAATAATAACAATAACAAATGCTATAGACAGACTCCACGAATAATAAACAATAAACACTGCAATAATATTCGTGGTAAATATTTGATATTTTAAATCTTTTTATACAATTAACGTTCATATATGTAAATATATATAAGAAGTTATCTAATACAGACTAACCCGTTTTCCTCTCGCTTTGTGTCAATATTCCAATAGCATTTAGGTAAGTTATTGAAATGTAATACTTTCCAGATATGACCAAATCTTCTGTCTTCAATCTTTCACCGTTCAATACAACCTGTATAGAAAAAAAATAAAAAAACTAAAATGATAATAAACGTAAATACCAATTATTTATTATTTAAATTGCTAGCTTAATTGGTTGTTTAACTAATGTTAGATAAATTTTTAATTAAAAAAAAATCATAATTAAAGAAATCAATATTTTACGCTAGATAAGAGTACATGAATCTATTAATTATTTGAACTAATAAATAAAAACAATTAAATAATATCGAAAACATAATTAATTAAGTGAATAACTAGACCTAGATTGAAAACATGGGAACAAGCTGAATATATAGAGAAAATGCGTTCTAAATTGATTTAAGTGGATACTTTAATTTTATTTATATATTTTTTATTTGAAAGATAAAAAAAATAATTTACCAAAAACCAACACTGTTAAATTATTTATGTCAATCGGAAGAAAAACTTTTGTAAAAAATTGGGTATATAGAAGAACCAATTTGAACAGTCAGTTTAGAGGTACATTTTTTCCTAATATGCTCTTAAAAAGTATTTTTATACAGCTCTCTGCAAGCAATGGATACACATACAATCATATTTATTTAATATGTATCGGTATAATTTGCTTTAAACTTTCTAATGAATGAAAGAACGAATGGATGATAAAAGAACGCATGGATGAATGAAAGAACGAATGGATGAACGAATGAATAAAAGAACGATGAAGTGAATAAAGGAATACATGATTGAGTTACAGAGTTTACAATTATTATAGATAAGATAATAACTGACGAATAAGCATTAGGAATACACATTTCAATTTCTTAGCAAACAAAGGTTAACTTTAAATTAAATTGAAGTTTTAGGAATCACTATTCGTCATAATTTTTCTCCTCCTAACGAAGTCTTCATATTTCAAACATGTTTTTTTTTATATTAGAAGTTGTTGCCTATTTTTTACTTGAAAATATTAATATTTTTAAGCTATGTATATGTCAGAATACAAGTTTGATAATTACTGGATTTGCCACCACTTTCATCCACCATCACTTACTTGAATGTAAACGTTCCTTTCTATTCTATTTCAAATACAGCCAGAGAGAAAGAGATAGAATAACAAGGGTAGAGTTTTTTAAGAGGTAAAACAGCAACTGGTATTGAGACCAGACGCAGAGCATATCCACCAGACACGATTAGACGATGAGCATACTTAGTGTTGCACTTACGTAACGCCGAGGGGTTGCCTTGCCTCACTGAGCAGGTAGTCGGCTCGCTCGGCGGGGGAAGCACGCGCACGCAACCCGCGGTGCAGCGAGCCCCATGATATCGGCTGCCAGTTGAATTCTGTGTATTCGTTCACCTCCTGGAACAACATATATGAGGATGTACTCCTAGCTGATTTTGCCTACGGTAGTAAGTCTCAACGGAGATAGAAAGGCAGGAGATAATATAGTGCATAAACACAGTTGGTGTACCCTCTGTTCTCTCACGTAATCTGATGAGACGGCTATACAACACGATACGATCTATCGGGTGCAAGATCGACGGCTTTACGTGGTCTCCAAGCCACAGTCTTATAGATCTAGGATTCTTATTAAGACGTTATTATGGTGTCACTCAGTTGTGGTACCTCGATTGGTTTTTACCTGAAATACTGATATTGACATTCTTCTTGGCGGCAAACTCTTCGTCGAATTAGCTACTAGTCAGTATAGAATCGATAAAATTACAGATTTTTATAGATGTCTTTCTAAGCTGTAGCTCGCTGCCGAACTGACCCTAGTAGTACACAATACCCACATATATACAGATTGTGTCCAGTTTAGTAAGTCGCTGGGTAACTAAGACCCTAACGATACCCTACTCATTCACATCTCGCTGTTGAACTGTCAAACTATCCCTACTAGTACACAGTACTCACATCTATACAGACAGTGTTCAGTTTAGTAAGGCATTCGGCTACCATGACCCTAAAGGTACCCTATTTTTTTACAGCTCGCTGTCAAACTGCCATAGGGCCCCTATTATTAAACATTACTCACATCTATGCAGACGGTGTCCAGTTTCGTAGGTCGGTCGGCGACCATGACCCTGACGGCACCTTCCTCGCTCATCTGCAGCTCGCTGTCAAATTGTCCCTGTTTGTTGTATATCGATGATATCTCGAGCTGAGTTAGTGTTTTTCGCAGGCGGACGAAGCCTAGCAGGTCATAATGCCACATCCAGTAACCTAAAAATTAACGATTTCAAAATATGAAGACTATTAGATACTGTGCTCTCAATTTATTAATGTCTTATTTATTCTATGAAATCAATTTAAAATTGATAATTAAATATCTAGTCACCCCCACCTAGTATTATTCATAAAATTAAAATAAGGTCATATGGTGTACGTTTATTAAAATAATTTTAAGAGTAAAATTTTGATAAGAAATTGCATGGCATGCGTTTTAATTTTTATGCACATATGACGCAGGCGAGACATTTACGATAAATTGATATATTATTTCTACGCTTATTGTTTATACTTACGTAAACTGCTTCGTACATAACATGGATAAGTTTACGTAACTAATATGAGCTAAAAGTGTTATTAAATTATTAACTTACCATGAATAGCCAATCTCCTCAAATGTGTACATTGCCAGCAAAGTAACACAAATGGGTTCACATGTGCGAAGTGGTCGGGCTGCAATTATAAAAGTAAATAAATGAACAAACAAATATCTTTGTAAAATACAACACTGATTTGTATATCATTTGACATTGACGTGTTGTTGTGCCTTGGTATCATTTGTTAAAAAAGAAACTAGAATTCAAAATTATGGGTACATCTTTTTTTTTTTTAAAGATAGCTCTACAAACATACGTGTAACGGACACATAGCACCCAGACTCAGGACAACAATTTATGGATATCACAAAGTGTTTTCCCAAGTGGGATTTGAACACACAACCCCTGGCGCAGTAGAAAGTAGCTTGGCGCTCGCCAAAACCACTAGGTCGACCGTACATCAACATCAATTATTGTGTTTCATTGATTTATTAAGTGACATTAGTATTGAAAATATTTATGGGTATACATAGTACATAGTTTTTTGAATACAAGTAAAATAAAAAAAAATCAGCAAGAGTTTATAAGTACGGTTTTTTTATTGAATAAGGAGCCAACGAGCAGACGTATCACCTTATGGTAAGCAATTACCGCCGCCCGTGGACACCCGCAACATCAGAGGCGTCACAAGGTTTATAGATATAAGTACTGATTTTAGTATAATAGAACTTGCACGAGCCTTTTAGTCAAATTGGAGCTCGTTTTAAAGTTCCATTGAACTGGCAAAATCACTCAGTGATATGAAATAAATGATAGCTTAGGTTTTATGTATTAAGAGATGCTGACTTAGTCAAAGCAAAAAATGATCTGCTTGGCTCGGTGGCGTAGTGGTAGTGTATGCGACTGCTGTAACTGAGGTCTTGGGTTCGATTCCGGGTCGGACCAAATATTTGTATGATCTGCAAATAATTGTTTCGGAGTTTGGGTGTTTTCTATTTATATATTATTATTTAATCATCAGTGTCTAGTACCCATATTACAAGATCTGCTTAGTTTGGGACTAGATGGCGTTGTGTGTCAGATGTTAGAAACATTTGTTTATTGATATTACCTGCATTTGTCGCAAAGGTCTCACGATGCGATGATAAGGGTCGTTGGACTCGTAGGGGCTGTCAGCCCACACCACTTCGCGGAGTGACTCCTGATACAGACGTGACACATGCGACAGTAGAGGAGTGTATAACTGAAAATATATAAATAACAGTTAGTTGAGACAATGAATAAATTAATCAAGTATTAATTAATTTTATGGCATTTATGAACTAAAACATAAGGAATTAATGACAATAAAAATAATCTGGATATCCGATTCCGTACACTAAAATGATTCTCATACTTTTATTCAGTAAGACATTTACAGCGTGTGAATTTAAAGGGTCTAGGGTTTCCCCCCATATAGAGTTTGGATAGACGCGGCATCGATCCTGAGGGAGACCTGAAATAACATGGTCCGGGTCTTCCTCAGATCAGGCCTAAGACCGGTCGCCAGGGTGGTTTTTAGTGGAATCACCACATAGCTGGATCCTTGGTCCCCGAGGAGCCGGAGATCCGAAGGGATTTTCCACCCCTCCGCAAAAAGGCCTCCTACACACCATGCAGACAGGCTTAGGCGCGTATACACCTCTGACATCATTTCAATTATGAATAACCCGGCATGAGGCCTTAGAAGTGGGCACAAATATCATACTTACAGATTTACAAAACATGACTTTCAAAGATATCAGGTTGAGCTCTTCGACCAGAATATTGTCCATAATGTCGTTGAACCTTCTGTATGGCACTGCGATCTGTAATTAAACATTTTCGAAGTCATATAAGATGTAACCATATGGTTTTAGGTCAGAGTTCGGAATAGCGCCTGCGCTGTGTTTCACCGAATGAGTGCGGAGACCGGATGCCCATACCCCAAACCCTCCTCACATCCCTTTCCCCATTCCCCAAAGGTTGGCAACGCAAATAAATACCGATATCTCCTTCATTAAAATCAATATAACAAAACATCTCGGAAAATATATTTGTTACAGCTTTTCATTTCTATTACAAATTTGAATCAAATAAACATTGAAATATATTGGTCAATTGAGTAGTCTAAAACAGTGACGTCACAAGCCAGTTGTTAGTACATTTTTCATACAAAGTTATCGCTTTGACAGATGATAAAAAGTAACTGATTTGACTAAGGTGTCATCTATCCTATTGTATAGCAACTGTATTTAATATTTAATATCACGATTCTGATCAAACTAGGAACATTTGGTATAGCAACCAGACAGCGAATAGATATCAGCATAACTGCACATGCAAGAGTTTGTAGGTTTTGAATCCACAACGTTTGTTCGCTTAAGGGGTTCAGTCAACCAGTCAATCATTCTTTAAGTTTAGTAGTATTTTTTAGGATAACTATTATTGAATCCTGTGTAGCGATGGATTTTAAAAACATACATATAACGGACACAAAGACTCAGTGACACGTCACATGACCTATAACCAGTGGACGATCAACACGCGTCCAACGATACCTCATTTGTTCAGTTCTAGTAAGTAGTTGAGGAGATATGAGGGAACAGATGAACATTAATCTATACTAATATTATAAAGCTGAAGAGTTTGTTTATTTAATTGGCTATATATCATCACACTAAGACCAAAAGAAGCGGAGCACCAATGGAGAATGTTTCAAAAACCGAGTAAATTTATCATGCTACGGGCAATAGGAGACGCAAACGAGATTGCGTGGGTCATATTAGTATAGATACATAGCCTGTCAAAATCATAACCCTTCTTCGGCTTTGCCATAGTCAGGTAAAAAGAAAAAATATTTTGCTATTCTAAAAACCATATGTATAAAGTACTTACAATGTTAATAATGACTTGCAGCGGTTCAACATACATGCTCTGCACGTGGCCCCAGTCGATCTGCGGCCAGGGGACGCGCTTGTTCGTAATGTTCAGTGTTAGATAGCGCAACTGACGCAACACTCCCAATGTACGTAGACTGGACGTATTTATTTGAGAATAGTCTACTATTATGTGCTGCAAACAATAGATGTACTACATTAGAAATATCACAACTTCGGAATTTCGAAGGTTTGATTCGATTTCTCTTAGATGCATCATCAGATCTTGATGGTATCATGTTACCACCGTTGGAATATCTTCTTTCCATTAAGAATCATCAAAAGCGGTTCATAAGCGACGAAGTTAGCCGCTAACACACATAAAAAAAGTACCTTCTCCTTTTTTGAAGTCCGATAAAAAGTGGCGAGACCACTGTATCAATCGCGCTAAAACAATATTATAGAATGACTAGCTGACCCGGCAAATTTCGTACCCGCCATATTTACAAATCTGTCTCAGCTTCCCACCAACAGGCAGTGTGTAGTCGCGGACAAAAAAAAAAGACTATCGGTTATCTTTTATCATATCTTGTACACAAACTTTGTCCTAAGAATAACGAACACATAAAAAAATAATTATTTAAAATAGAATGTCAATAAAAAAATAGAAGTTGGCCGATTCTCAGACCTACTGAATCTTTATATATATAATTCTTCTGTGAGTGTGTATGTCACTGAACTACTCTCAAACGACTTGACCGATTTTGATGAATTTTTTTGTGTGTTCAAGGGGATCTGGGAAGGTTTAGATTCACAATTTTGTCCGCTGGACAGTGTTTTTTTAATTAATTTTTAATTTATTAGTAGTTATGGCAAAACGACGTTTGCCGGGACAGCTAGTATTATTATAAATAATAAATCTTTATATATATAATTCTTCTGTGAGTGTGTATGTCACTGAACTACTCTCAAACGACTGGACCGATTTTGATGAAATTTTTTGTGTGTGACCAAGGGGATCTTGGGCATGGTTTAGATTCACAATTTTGTCAGCTGGACAATGTTTTTTTAATTAATTTTTAATTTATTAGTAGTTATGGCAAAACGACGTTTGCCGGGACAGCTAGTATGCATATAAAATTTCTCAAAAATCGTTCTAGCCGTTTCGGAGGAGTATGGTAACTAACACTGTGACACGAGAATTTTATATCTAAGATATAAAATATTATTATAATGAACTAAACAGTAAATGAAATTTTTCAGAATTATGTATCGCAAAATTTTAATTTAAATCAAAGAAATTTCTTATTACAAATAAATGATCATCATTAATTAAATTATAATAATTAGCCGACAAAATTAGTTTATATTTAAATTGTATTTATGTTAATAAATTGTAAAGTTTGAAAGTGCAGTGCTGGAATGCTTACTTATTCGTCTGCTGGTCACGTTTTTTGTTAAATTTTCTTTATTATATAATTATATCTAACTAGCTGAACCCCGCGGTGTTACCCGCAGTTATTGTTGTACCGCGAGTAACGCCGCGGAACAAAGTTAGTCTAAAAAAAGTAGCCTAAGTTACTCCCCGGATCAACAGCTACCTGCCAGTGAAAGTCCCGTCAAAATCCGTCCAGCCGTTCCAGAGATTACCCGGAACAAACAGACAGACAGACAGACCGACAGACAGACAAAAAAATTTTTAACTACGTTTTTGGTATATGTATCGTGTATACATACATATGCATTAAGTAAAAAGCGGTTATTTTAATATTACAAACAGACACTCCAATTTTATTTATTTGTATAGATGTATAGATATATAAAATTCTCGTGTCACAGTTTTAGTTGCCAAACTCCTCCGAAACGGCTTGACCGATTCTCATGAACTTTTGTGAGCATATTGAGTAGGTCTGAGAATCGAACAACATCTATTTTTCATCCCCCTAAATGGTAAGGGTCACACATCCTTAAAAAAAAATTATGGCAAAACGACGTTTGCCGGGGCAGCTAGTATATAAATATATAATTTTGTAAGTTTTGATATTGTCTGAAAGATTTTTATACTCGTAGTTTTGGTGTGATTTATATTCTGACATGTTAAAGGAGACTAAAATTTTACTTTTAAAACGTTCAAATTAAATTTATCATAAATTTTTAGAGTTTAGTATATTTTCAATGTGAAATTGACCAAACTGGAAATACTAATATAATTTTATGTACCTAGCAAATCTAAATAAATAATAATGAATCATCGAAATATATGTACGCGGATAGCTTCCGATCGGTTGCACCAAAATGGATAATCCTTTTTTGATCTTTTTTGTTATAGTAAGGACAAGGTTCGTTAAGCAAAAAAAAATAGAGAAAAGCAGAAGTGTTATATTTTCTTAATCCGCGACTGTAAATAGTAAACGTGATTTTCGGAAATTTAGTAAACATTCACAAAAAAACCGGACAAGAGCTAGTCGGACTTGCGCACCGATGGTACCGTACAAACCTGTAGGTAACTAAAAATGTATGCTGTATTGTATGCAACTTTTCCTTTATAAGTACTATAAGACGTTGCTGCATACAAAATATCAAGATTTTGAACTCACGGGAAGTACCCTGGTTTTAATTTCCTTGATAGTGTCGAAAATTTGCAGCACAAACGGCTGCATCTTTTGATTACGTTGGTTTAGAAGTTTGATTTTTGCACAGCTCCAAGGGACAGTAGACCTGAGTATTTGATATGAATTTCAGCTTGATACTTCGACGCATGCTAAGAAAAGGGGTCTTGATAAACAGACAGAAGGACAACAAAGTGATCCTATAAGGATTCAGTTTTTTCTTATGAGGTACGGAACCCTAAAAATGGCAGTACGAAGTTCGGCGGCTTAGCTACTTTATTACGATACTACAAGATTACGTGGAGGCTCGAAGGACCATGCTGCAAAAATATTGATTCTAATATCGTAAGTGGTTTTGATATGATTTTGATAAATTATTTAGAAATGACTAAGTTGCCTGATAACAAGAATAGAAAAATTACAGCGAAATTGAGAATTTACTCATTTATTGAAGTAGGTTACAAAGTTGCAGCGTGTATCAATGGGAGATAATAATACTCACCCTTAATGAGGAAGAGAAATCGTGGATGTCCATGTTGACAGCTGATATGATGCTGTGTGGGCTAAACAGTAGCCCTCGGGAGTAGTATTCAATGTGTTTGTGCTGAAAATAGATATAACTCATATGAATTACAAATTTTCTGTCCATATTGAGGTCGGGTCGAGAATCTTTTGCTTTTCACTTTTTAAAGTTTAAAATATAATAGTAGCAGTAGAATGCTAAAGAGGTATTCCAAGCCTGGTTCAAAACGCTATATTTATAGATTATACAAGGCGCCTTTCCATAGGTGTATTGTACTTAAAACATGTCAACAAGTCGTTTTCCATTCAAAAAGAACGTTAATAACTCTTGGCGAGATGGCAGGAAAACCACACTTACAAGTAAAATTTTAACAAAAATAAAACCATCGGATGCCATCATCAGATCTTGAGTGTCCTTATCATGGTACCACCGATGAAATATTTCCTTTCCATTAAAATAAGAGTCATCAATTTCGGTTCATAAACGACGAAGTTATACGAAAACACATAAAAAATATATAAATATGTTCGAATTGAGAACTTCCTCCTTTTTTTGAAGTCGGTTAAAAATACAATCTAATGACTACTCACAGTGTACGAATGTAAAGTTTATGTATTACATAGTTAGTGTGTATATATAACCATGTTCATTTGTGTATATGTTTAGTTACATGTAAGTTTTTGCTATGTCAATTCTCTGAATCTACTAAAGCAATTGTAACCTCTGATTTCCATGACCTTTTTTTACCATTTACCTTACAAAATTTCTACATCTATACTAATTTATAAAGCTAAAGAGATTGTTTGTTTCTTTTAACACGCTTATCACAGGAACTAGTGGTCGGATTTGAAATATTATTTCAGTGTTAGATAGCCCATTTATCGAGGAAGGCTATAGGCTATATATCATCACACTAAGACCAATAGGAGAGGAGCACCAATGAAAAATGATTCAAAAACGGGGGAAAATTATCACGCGACGCGACGGGCAAAAGGAGACGCAAACGAGGTTGCGTGGGTCTGGGTAGTCACCCATATGTTGGCTAGTAGAGAATGCCTTGGACATTAAGCCCGCCGATGTACATGTGTGCATGAAGTTTTAAGATATATATATAAAACATATAACCTAGCACCACCAAAAGGTACAGGGTTCGCTTCTTTGAACACGATAATCTCAGGTTCGAATTGAAGATGTATTACAATGTCAGATAGACCATTTATTGAGGATGACTACAGGCTATATACAATCAAGTTACGACCAACAGAAGTGGAGACTGGAGTACCAACGAAAAATGTTGCAAAAACTTAATTATTTTGAGATGCAGACAATGTTCTCTGGTGTAAGTTTAGTATCGTCGATATCGGTTTATAATCACAAATTTTAACAAAAAAAAGGCTTCATGAACTGGATCAAATTGAAGTGGGACCACACGAGAAACACCAGCTTTAATAAAGGAATCATCAAAATCGTTAACCAGGCGAAAGTTATGAGGTAACAAACAAAAAAATAAACAGTCGAATTGATAACCACCTCTTTCTTTATTGAAGTCGGTTAAAAATTAAACAAATTATGGCGACCACAGCCGCCTCCGTCTGACTCTGCGCAATTGAGGCGCCATTTAACGGTACGTTAGTCTAAAAAAGCAAAAACTAAATACTAACAAAAACCAGCTGCGATTACAAACAACTCCGTTATGGTATTAGTGTCTGCGTTAAAAATAAATTATTATGAACAGTTACTAGGTTGACCTTGACTATTATGCAACATATAATTTGTTTCCTCACTTTCCGTGTTTAATTGATGTAAATGAAACTATTGCATAAAGTTATTTGCTTATTACGTTTATCACTATAATATATTTTCATACGTTAATTGCTCTTTTAATACTTTTTGTTAAACAGGAGTTAGTTTCTACGTAAAACTTTTTAATAAAATTCATACAGCCTCTGTCACCCGGGCCATAGTTATTTGTTATTCATCTATTCATATCTTATTTATTAAAATCAATTCAGCCCCCTAGCCAAGATGCAAGCGTTTTTCTTTCTACAATATTTAACGCCTAAATTCTCGTGTTTCATTGGCTGTTGTTACACAAAGTATTGGCTAATGACACACGAGAATTTACGCGTTAACGTTTGCAGAAAGAAAAACGCTTGCAACTTGGCTAGTTGGGCAGGAGTTTTGACGCTACGCATTCGGTAAAACATACATAGAGTTCAAAACTATTACCCTTCCTATGAACTTCGACGTAGTCGCATAGTAAGTAATGGTACGATATTTTAAATTACTACTTTATAAGGTAGTAGAGCCACGCTGATTTCATCACGCTTGGGCCGGCTTTACCGAGGCGGTACTAACCTCGCACCGAAAATCAACGTAAAATGACAGAGTTCGTGCTATCGTGTTTCGTTGGTGAGTGCGAGACCGGAGGCTCAATGATGCAGAAGCATCACTAGGCCGCCATGGTGTGGGTCGTCATGCTGCACTGTTGTATAGTCTGCATTCGCAATGAGTATGGTGACCACCACTCTTAGATTCTGCTTATGCTTTCCATCAGGTAGAGAAGTCATGGCAGAGCCATAAATAAAACTACTTTTTTGTATCATAGGGAGCATACGGGTCACCTGATGGTAAGTGATCACCGTCGTCCAAGGACAATGGCAGCTCAAAACCCAAGAAGGTTGCCACGTCTTGAGTAAGGTAAATAGGAGATTGGTGTGCTCTGTGACGCAAGAATCTGTGATGCAAGTCTCCATGCTGTGACGCATTAAGAATACTGAGTGTCACCGCCATTATCAATTCCTTGGATGTCGTAAGAAGCGACTAGGAGTCTACTTAGGACAACATCACTGTAAAGAAAATGGAAATCTTGAAACAACACAACATAGACCCGTGTGGCCAACGTGATATAGACAGATAAAACTTCTTTTCTAAAAAGACTATGTACAGCAATGGACTGTTGATGGATGAGGGGATAGAAGATTGAATCTCCGTTCCAGACTCTGGGGATCTCACTTACTCGAACCGAAAAGTAAGAAAATAATCGCCTAACATCTGTTTTCTTTGAAGCCATTGTATTATAACTTAACTTGACATGACAAACACAATTCCCAATCAATAATAAAGTAGTTAGAGACAGACATTGATTGCCAACGACCTCACGTGGTGGTACCAGGCAGTGACACAGCAGGAAGAAAGCTGAGCGGATAACTTTGACCTTTTACTTGCATATTACATGTTGATTGTTGAAGGCTTTTGTGATGCAGGAAGTCTTTCAATAAGGTAATGTGATAAAGGTACGTCATACCGATGCCTCATTGGTGGTAATGAAGTTAAACAAGTTCAAACCTGTTCTTGCCGTTTAAGAATGATTTCGGATTCTTTTTTTTCTGTTTTCACTAATACTATAAATGAGTAGAATTAGCTACGTAGATGTTCTCCACGAAAGCTAAATTTTCAGAAATTGTTATAGAGATCTCTATATATACTACTACTGCCGTCTACTGCAGAACGAAAGTGAAAGCATTCCGTTCTTGGGCTACTACCATTGGCATAATGTTTGTTTGCTTTATTGATTGAAATTATGGAATCACCAACATCTCCGGACGGAATCAATTGTACGGAAATATCTCTCACCTTGTAATACGCAATCACCATAAATGTTTTATGTAATCGTGTGTATATACGTGACTAGCCGACCTCGTTTGCGCCTTATATTGCCCGTAGCGTGAAAATTTCCCCCGTTTTTGAAACATTCTTCATTGTTGCTCCGCTCCTATTATTAGTAGCGTACCCTATAGCCTTCCTCAATAAATGGACTATCCAACACCGAAAGAATTTTTCAAATCGGACCAGTGGTTCCTGAGATTAGCGTGTTCAAACAAACAAACAAACAAACTCTTCAGCTTTTTATATTAGTATAGATACATAGTGCTTTTTTAGATTTTGGTTTACTATATACCAAAATCTCCTTTCTACGGACATGTGGACTGGTACAGGATGCTGAATAATGTTTGATGGAGTCATACTTACAATAACCTTCTCCTCGTCGTCTGCGACGTCCAATTCACAGCCTAATAGTGCAAACGTCTCAATACAATGTATATTCTTGAAGATCAAACTCTCTGTTAATATCCTGGGAAGAAAGAAAACTTTCTTAAAATAAATAAAAAGAAAATCAACATAAACATATTCGTTAAAGTTGTTTTCTTTTAAAAATACTTCTTTCGCACCAGTATATCATTACTTTACATACATTAATAAAACGTACACAAAGAACATTCAGAACAACAATGTGTATATTACATTAAGTTTTGACCCATTTAGGGATAGAACCATAAACTATCAGTTTAGTGCAGTGACAGCTTTAATCACTTGTCACCTGTGCGCAGTGCAAGCTAATAAATAAAAATATCTGAAAATGCAATTATCTTTCTCAAATTAGTTTAATATCTTTATTTCAAAAATTGGTTAAAAATTCGACAACTTCATCTATTATCTTTTTTGACGACTATTACGAGATCCTTTTTTGTTTTTCGAAAGACGGTCTTCGTTTCATGTCATCCACACTTTTTATCATTATTTTCATCACTACGAAGGCCTAAAGACTTTATATGCTGGTTGCCATCTCATCAAAAGAAGGAGGAGATAACTGGCGTAACGAAGTTTACTTTATCCACTTAACATTTTTAGCAAAGAAAATGGAAAACAATACCGTCCTTTCAATTTATAACCAAATGTATTCAAATAGTTAAGCCTTATAAGAAATCATGACCACTCTTTGAAATAATTTGTTCAACATTCAGAAAGGGTGTGTACTTTTAAACAAGTTATGCCTTTCTTTTATCTATAAAGCTTTAACGATTCTCTTTCACTGCGCGGGACACTTCACTACGCCTACGTGCATGTCTGGCTCACAATTCATAGTTTTATTTTCTTCAAGGACAAAGTCTGGCGGAATTTTTCTAGCTTTGTTTAAAACTGCTTATAGTACGTAAACATTTTTTACATGACTACATATTTTAAAACAAAGTCCTCCGCCGCGTCTGTCTGTCAGTCTATTCGCGATAAACTCAAAGCTACTGCACGGATTTTGATACGGTTTTTAATAATATATATAGTGACTCTTGAGGAAAGTTTTCGTATATAATATGTTAAAATTTTGCGTATACCTATTGCCTAAAATATAATGATATTGTTTCAAGACGTCGGACAAAATTAACCACACATCTTCTCGTCGTAACGATATAGGCACTTATATTTTCCGTGAAGAGTTCCGTTTCGCACGTGGCGAAGCCGGGTCTAGTCTATACTTATAAAATAGTAAGTCCTGACTGACTGACTGACTGACTGACTGACTGACTGACTGACTGACTGACTGACTGACTGACTGATTCATCATCGCCGAGCGTAAACTATGATAGTTAGGGCTATGAAATTTGGTGAGTAGGATCCTTTTATTAAGTAGACACGCACTAAGAAAGGAATTTTGGAATTTCTACCCCTAAGGGGGTGAAATAAGGGTTGAAAGTTTGTATGGAAGTCCGTCATTTTTTAAGTTAGAAACCTGAAACTTTACTTTTGGGCTGCTGATTAAAAATGAGTAAACACGTATTTCAGCGTTTTTGAATATTCAACCTCTAAGGGGTGAAATAGGGGTTGACATTTCGTACATAGGTTAGTCTGGAAGTCCGTCATTTTTGAAGTCTGAAACATGAAACTTTATTTATGTGTTACTAATTTAAAAAGAGTAGAGACGTATTTGAGCGTTTCTGAATATTCTACCCCTAAGGGGTGAGATAGGGGTTGAAAGTTTGTATGGAAGTTTGTCATTTTTTAAGTTAGAAACATGTAACTTTATTCATATGCTAAGGACTAAAAATGAGTTAATACGTATTTAAGCGTTTCTTGGTATTCTACCCCTAAGGGGGTGAAATAGGGGTTGAAAGTTTGTATGGAAGTTCGGCATTTTTAAGTAAGAATCATGAAACTTTATTTTTGGGCTACTGATTAAAAATGAGTAGATACCTATTTAAGCGTTTATGAATATTCTACCCCTAAGGGGTGAAATTGGGGTTGACATTTCGCATATAGGTTAGTCTGGAACTCTGTCATTTTTGAAGTTCGAAACATGAAACTTTATGTTCGGGCTACTGACTGAAAATGAAATAATACGTATTTAAGCGTTTCTTGATATTCTACCCCAAAGGGGTGAAATAGGGGTTAAAAGTTTATATGGAAGTTCGCCATTTTTTAAGTTAGAAACATGTTACTTTATTCACGTGCTAGGGACTAAAAATGAGTTAATACGCATTTAAGCGTTTCTTGGTATTCTACCCCTAAGGGGGTGAAATAGGGGTTGAAAGTTTGTATGAAGTTCGTCATTTTTTAAGTTAGAAACATGTTACTTTATTCATGTGCTAAGGACTAAAAATGAGTTAATACGTATTTAAGCGTTTCTTGGTATTCTACCCCTAAGGGGGTGAAATAGGGGTTGAAAGTTTGTATGGAAGTTCGTCATTTTTTAAGTAAGAAGCATGAAACTTTATTTTTGGGCTACTGATTAAAAATGAGTAGATACCTATTTAAGCGTTTATGAATATTCTACCCCTAAGGGGTGAAATAGGGGTTGACATTTCGCATATAGGTTAGTCTGGAAGTCTGTCATTTTTAAAGTTCGAAACATGAAACTTTGTGTTCGGGGTAAAATGAGTTAATACGTATTTAAAGCGTTTCTGCATATTTTATCAATAAAAGGGTGAAATAGGGGTTAATTTTTTTTATGAAAATCCGTCATATTTAACTTAGAAACCTGAAACTTTACTTTTGGGTTGCTGATTGAAAATGAGTAAATACGTATTTCAGCGTGTCTGAATATTCTATCCCTAAGGGGTGAAATAGGGGTTGACATTTCGTGCATAGGTTAGTCTGGAATTCCGTCATTTTTGAAGTTTGAAACATAAAACTTTATTTATATGCTACTGATTAAAAAAGTGTAGAGACGTATTTAAGCGTTTTTGGTTATTCTACCCTTAAGGGGGTGAAATAGGGATTGAAAGTTTGTAGGGAAGCTCATCATTTTTTAAGTTAGAAACATCAAACTATATTTTTGGGCTATTGATTAAAAATGAGTAGATAACTGTTAAAGGTGTCTGGATATTCTACCCTTAAGGGGTGAAATAGGGGTTGCAAG
This sequence comes from Spilosoma lubricipeda, assembly GCA_905220595.1. Taxonomy (NCBI): domain Eukaryota; kingdom Metazoa; phylum Arthropoda; class Insecta; order Lepidoptera; family Erebidae; genus Spilosoma; species Spilosoma lubricipeda. The sequence continues at coordinate 9,481,640 of HG992298.1, read as the reverse complement.
ATTGCATGGAAGTCTGTCATTTTTTGAGTAGAAACATAAAATATTATTTTTGGGTTACTAATTAAAAACGAGAATATGCATATTTAAGCGTTTCTGGATATTCTATCTCTAAGGGGAGAAATAGTCATTGGCATTTCATGTATTGGTTAGTTTGGAAATCCGTCATTTTTTGTAATTTAGCAGCCTAACAACTTTCGTTTTCATGTTTCTAATTACAAATAGATGAATACTTATATCAGTATTTATGCGAATTCTGCTCCTAAAGGGGTTGAAATATGGGTCGAATGTTTGTATGAAAGTTCTTTTAAATGGGATAATGATCAAAAATAAATAACTTTTAAAACATGAATAAATTACTGATACATTATTTTACACAGTTTTAATTAAATGCGTATGATCAACTTCCACGCGAGCAAAGCCGCGGGCAACAGCTAGTTATTATTATAAATCTGTAGATTAACGTTGTGCCTTCGTAGGCTATGGTCAGCGCCAACAGAAAGAGTGACGGCTAAGAGACTCGGTAACAATTAAAATTCAACCTTAAGTTCTTCAGAATACAAATGCTTTTGATGTAACGAAATAAAATGACGGCGAGCTATGGTTGATCGTCCTTTAATAGAGACTGTCTGTCGGGATTGACCCTTAATTTCCCACTGATAAATATTTTGCTATCATACTAACTTTTAAACTTTCGCGTTCCATGATATATTAACAACTCAATCAGTCAGCCTATGACCATGGCCAGTGCAACCTGGACGAAACGTCAGGCAAATCAGAGGTATTAATAAGTAGTCTTTTAATAAGTGATCGCGTTAATTCCCGTAAAAATAGTTGTTAATTTTGCTATCATGATCATTTGTTTTATAAAAATGTCTGGGTAATGTATCTATTATAAGTAGCTACTTATTTAGAAAAACATAAATAAGTATCTCTTTCCAGTTGTCTGGCGATTAGGTACAATTAAAAAGAAAATATAAACTTTCTGAAAATAAATATAAAGAGAATGAAACTCCAGTTTCTTTTACTTACCTCTTCAGTTTGGTAAATGGCACATGTTGATTTTGCTGTAAATAGCTTGATCCTATAAATATTAATTCTCGTAGCTTCACTGTGTCAAAATATCTGTAACAAACAAATTTAAAATTAAAATAAACTTCAGAATAAAAAACCCATTCGATGTTTATAGAATACCTGACAATCTTCAAGTAACTAAAATATATATATTGACTAGCTGAACCGCAGTGTTACTCGCGGTTATTGTTGTACCGCGAGTAACGCCGCGGGACAAAGTTAGTCTAAAACAAAGTAGCCTATGTTACTCCCTGGATCATGAGCTACCTGCCAGTGAAAGTCCCATCAAAATCCGTCCAGTCGTTCCAGACATTACCCGGAACAGACAGACAGACAGACAAATTTTTTTTTAACTACATTTTTGGTATATGTATCGCGTATACGTATTTGACTGCCTCGTTGGTCTCGCGGTTGGCGTGAGCGACTGCTGATCATGTGGTTCGATTCCCGGGTCGGACCAAATGTTTGTATGATCTACAAATATTTGTTTCGGAGTTTGGATGTGTTCTATCTATAATATGTATGTATTTACAAAAAAAAGTATATATGTATTTGTATCAGTTGTCTAGTACCCCATAACACAAGCTCTGCTTATCTTGGGACTAGATGGCGTTGTGTGTTTAGATGTCCGAAATATTTATTTATTATTATTATACATACCTATGCATTTAGTAAAAAGTGGTTATTTTAATATTACAAACAGACACTCCAATTTCATTTATTTGTATAGACTACCTGAACCCCGCGGTGTTACCCGCGGCGGAAGGAAGATGTCTCAACAGGAGATATCTGATGATGGCATCCAAGAGAAATCGAGTTGAACCTTGAAGTCGGTTTTATTTTTGTTAAAATTGTACTTGTTGATGAGTCAGTGTGTATACCTAGTTATGAATTTCTAAATTATTTTAATACGCAGTTTTGTTATCGATATCTACTCTGAACATTCTAATACTAAAATACGAGTATAATTTTACTCGTATATCAATACCCTAATATAGTTACTACAGAGATATGTTATTCTAGTATATCAGTACCTATTAAACTTTAGAGTTTACTTTTATTTGTTGACAGTTTGACAGTGGTGTCCTCCGTACCTACTCGTACCATTCGAATATAAAACTAAATTCTTTTTGCATTTAATAGCCTTAATGCTTTTCGAAATTACGTAACTACCTTTTCGAATTGATCCACTACCCATAAGTAAAACCGAATGAAACGGCTAATACACTAAAGTACGGTACATGCGGTACCGCTACTAAAGGCCTATAATTATACTGTATCCTTCAACAAGAGTACAAAGTCTTTGCAGAAATTATCCTATCTATACTAATATTATAAACCCGATAGTTTGTAAGATGTTTGTTACTCTTACTCTACTAAAACTACCGAACGGATTTGGATGGAATTTTACAGTAATATATATAGCTTATACATCAGAAAAACACATAGGCTACTATTTGCCGCGATAACCGGCATACATGCGGGCGGAGCCGCGGGCGACAACTAGTTTCCTATATTTATAAGCTGAATACTGTAATAAAGGTAATTATTCAGTCTGAGACTTCTCGAACGCTATTGCCCTTTTAACAATATGTACTAAGATTATAAGATTTAAAAGTAGGTATAGGTTTTTATACATATCAAGATATTAAAACCGGGTGATAATTAAAGTTCAAGATCGCATGCTGCATAACTATTTTAATTATGAAGTAGGTACTGCTTTGTTATTGTAAACATAAATTTTACTTTAAACTAATAGGTACGTAAGTTATCTAGGTAGAAACGTGTATGTATTTTATTGTTGTGTTGTAAGTAAGGACATTGCACTTTGCCCTACATAAGGATATGAATGTGAAATATCCTTTGAAAAGTTGATAAAATAAAACAAATAATTCCCTTGAATTAGTTTCGGTAATTCGATATTGTTCCATCAACTGTCCACTTATATACACGAACAAATGGAAAGAGAAGAAGATTCCTAGCCTTCATTATTCCCAAGATTATTTGGGTCGGACACTAGTTGAATCGGTTTTACCTACCAACAATTATAATCTATCTATACTGATATATAAAGCTGAAGAGTTTGTTTGTTTGTTAGCTTGAACACGCTAATCTTAGGAGCTGCTGGTCGGATTTGACAAATTCTTTCAGTGTTAGATAGCCCATTTATCGAGGAAGGCTATAGGTTATATATCATCACGCTAAGACCTACAGGAGCGGAGCAACAATGTTATCATGCTACGGGCAATAGGAGGCAAACGGGGTTGCGTAGGTCGGCTAGTTACCTATATACGTACACACGAAAATAAATCACAAAGCAATCATGAGGACTGCCGACAGAAGTAAAACTATAAACAAACAGCTGTTTAAGCTCAACTGAAATTAACGTATAGGTTCTCGAAAAAAATTCGCGTTACAGAGTAAAAAATATGGCTAATGGAAAGCGTTCGGTGACGATGACACGAGTTCCATGATTTTTGTTCACTCAAAAAGTACTCAACGCGCTATAGAAGTTTTCACTTCGAAAACTAATTTAAAATGACTTCATATTTAGATGAATGATCAAGGATCCGTTACTAAATAAAGTTAAAGATGTTAGGTTCTCATGTTACTATGGGTACATAACAAAACATTGACGACTCTCTTTTTAAAAATCTGTTAAAAACTGTTACTACGAATACGTAACGATTAGCTGCGTTACTTTATATTTTATTCATGAATTCAAAACAGTATTTCACAACTGTATAAAGAAAGTATTGTATAATGGCTGTTACAATACCAAATTACTAGGAATAATATCAACCATTGTGCATTATACCACAAACCACCCATCTATCGAAGTATTGTTGCGAGGGGTGTCCTATTTAAAACTAGTTCCTGTGTTTAAGAGACTCGCTTGTTTACTGAGAACTTTATCAACAATAAAGGCCTTTTGTAATATTAACAAACCTAATGCAAACATGAAAAAAAACTAGAACATTTTTTTTTGAGATCTAGCGTGTGTATGTTCTAAATAATATTGGCTTGCAGTTGTAACTGTCTAGGCTTCTACAGCGAATCAGAAAAAGGAAGTCGCGCATACATGATAATACGCCTGTAATAATCAATGACATATTAAAGTGAAAGTATTTGTCATTTGGGTCCTCAGTTGTTGTGGATCTTCAGTGCAGTATTGTTTCACATTGATAATTCAATTTTCAAAACAAAGAAATACGAAATTAAACCACCTACCTAGTAGACGAAAGTAAGAGTTTTGTAATGGGTCGATGACTTTTTTAAATATTATTTTTTGGTTATTATTTTTAAATATTATAATTAGATAAATAGTTGAGCAAACTATTTCTACTATTTATTTTTAATTTTGGAATCTATACAAATAAATAAAATTGGAGTGTCTGTTTGTAATAATAAAAATAACCGCTTTTTACTAAATGCATATGTATGTATACACGGTACCTACAACAAAAATGTAGTTAAAAAAATTTTTGTCTGTCTGTCTGTCTGTCTGTCTGTCTGTCTGTCTGTCTGTCGGTCTGTCTGTCTGTTTGTTCCGGGTAATCTCTGGAACGGCTGGACCGATTTTAACGGGACTTTCACTGGCAGGTAGCTGATGATCCAGGGAGTAACTTAGGCTACTTTTTGTAGACTAACTTTGTCCCGCGGCGTTACTCGCGGTATAACAATGACCGCGGGTAACACCGCGGGGTTCAGCTAGTCATCAATAAAAAGCAAATTAGCACATTACATAATTGAAGACAAATTCCAACAAAAAAATAATGACTTTGTGATGGTTTAATTTCAATACCGTGTCATTCTATTTATTGCATTGCATCATGATATTCATGATGTATTATGTGTCGATTTTTCACCCTGTTTCCCGTAAAAGTAAAGATTACGCACGCATTATCTTCATACATTATTTAGTGTTCCTTCTATTTTTTTATATAAAAAAGAGTCTAAGAGAATAGAACGCAGAAAACACTGTTAATGTACTTATTTTTACTTGAGATAAATATTCGTCCATTGTTTTATTAAGTCATATTAGCGCAGTTGTTTGTTTCATAGGTTTATTTATCTCACAAGGAACTAGTAAAATTTTAACAAAATTAAAACCGACTTCAAGAACGACCAAAACTGTCCAAGTCAAATCTAACCTACTTTAAGATCACACATTTTTAAATACCAGCAATTGTTATGGTATTTAATTAAGCAAAGAAACAGAGTTTAATACTAGTTTATAATGTTATTTTGTTTCTATAAATTTGGATTTTGCATAGACCTTGGCACTCATTTAGATCCCCATTCTTTTTGCGGCGAAGCCCACAGCTAAGCATTTTTTTTTATTGAACTCTCCTTTTTTACATTTTTTTGTTTTTAGAGGGATTTAATTTTTAATTAAAACGTCTCACAATTTGAATGCCACGTGTCAAAAACAAATTAAAATTGTCTCAAGTTTTTACTACCTAATGGAAATGTCAAGTAATCAAAAGTAAACCTTAATTTGGAGGCAAACAACTTTTAAATTGCGAACGTTCAACATTCAACAACAACAAAAGCATATGAAATGAGTTGTTAAAACATTTCAATAGACGGCGCGCTGGCAATTATGCTGAATCGCTTCATAGTTTTGTATTAAAAAGCAAATAGCCGAATTGTTGGTTAAATGCATTTTTTGACAGTTAAATTGATAAAAAAAAGGGTTTACTTCTAAATAATAGGCATAAACAGGATATTTTAAAAAGTATTGACTACTTTTTTTCCTGGTGACCTGGTAACGCAGGTTATATTTTATAACCTACATCACGCACCAGTCTTTCACAAAGGTGGAATCCGAAATTTCTTTTCAAATTGTAAAAATATCGAGTAAAGTGCACAATTTTTGATGACTGCGAAAAAAATTAAACGCACTTCATTCGTACGTAAAACACTTAACATTTTTTTTTATCATATTTGTGTTTGAGACTGTTCAACGAACATTCATGAAATTTAAATGGGATATAAGTGGAATAGGTTTAAGTGACTTTTAAACAGTTAAGCGTTGCTAGCCATTTTAATTGTAAATTCGCTAAAGCTCGTTTCAGAACCGCTCTGAAACTCGCGAAACTGGCATGATAGTTAATCATGCTTGTTTCTAATTACACTATTTGAATATGACAAAATAGAATCGAAGAAGGCGATTTGGCAAAACCTTTTTTCCTAACTTGGTTTTCTAACACTCGAGTGTGTATAGTGTACTAGTTGTTGCCCGCGGCTCCGCCCGCGTATAAGTCGGTTATCGCGGCAAATAGTAGCCTATGTGATTCTGGTGTATAAGCAAGTAGTAGGTAGTTTTTGCGTGAAAGAGTAACAAACATCCATCCAAACATCCATCCATCCTTACAAACTTTTGCATTTATAATATTAGTACGATATGTTACAAGGAAGAAGTCTAGACTGACATTGCCCGAATAATGACCAATCTCCGGTAAAGAGGATGTTCTAGCCAAAGCCCAAAGATGCGGAAGTAAATACACAGTTGGAGTTTTAGTATTTTCACCTCTTCGAATTATTTGGCGGGTAAACTTGCTTTTTGTTTATCAATAGCTTCTCCATAATAATATTATAAATTCGAAAGTAACTTTGTCTCAAGGCTAGCTCACCGATTTCCTATAAAGAACATACGCGATAACCTACATATACGCAGGCGGAGCCGCGGGCAAAAGATAGTGAGTTATATAGCAACAGAATGTAATGTTCTCCTAGCCGATAACGGCCACGGCGGTCAATCTCAACAGATACCACCCAATTAAGCAGGAGATATTATATTGTATAAGTGTGTGCGCAAATACAGGTGCACTCTCTTTTCCCTCTCTCTCATAATCCGATGGAACAGTTACCCGCCACGATCGGGGAGAGATCAGGCGCAGGACCGCCAGCTTTACGTGCTCTCCGAGGCACGGGGGTTCAGACCCAAACTTCCAAACTCAGAGATGCTATTAAGTATTTCTATAATGTGAAAAACTTTTGAACCGAGGATTGGATCCTGAGACCTCTTGATCGGCAGAATCACAACGTATACGTTGCGAGGCAGTTAATATGTATAATGTAATATACTAATGTGTGAAACAAACCCTATACCATGGTGGAAAAAAACCTTTTTTTGTAAGGGGATTCCCATTTCTAGCAGTGGACTATTTTGCATGCATTAATTAACTGGACATATTTAATTTGCAATGATACCTTAGTTAGATGGTAAATGATTATGTTCCGCAATAAACTCATTGACTGATTGCTGTAACATGACTGTCATTTGAATGTAATCCAGCCTGCAAATCTTCTACATTTGTGCACCAAATTACGGTACTGAAGACCTTCCTTTCATTCTTCTTGCATTGATAGTTCCATATAGTTTATGCTCTAATTGTCTCTTCCAGAAGTTAACGCAAACAAGACTATTTCGTAAATATATTATTACGTGTCGAGTAAATCGTGTGACGCGTGACACCGCATGTCACAGTTACATCACAGACGACGATTCGTATTGATTAAACACGTTCTAATAATATCAGAGTACATCGATAAAAGCAATCTTTCACGGTCATTTCCGCGAATAGATGCGGTTGGAGTGTGCAAGGATCCATGGAAGCTTCCCGAACATTCGCGTTTAATGATATCCAGATCCCATCACTAATTTGGAGTCATGCAAATACAACAACACAAGTACAATTTTAATAAAACTAAAACCGACTTCAAGGTTCAACTCGAGTTCTCTTGGATGCCATCATCAGATATTAATGTCCTTATCATGGTACTACCGTTCGGACATCTCCTTTCCATTAAAAAAAGAATCATCAACATCGGTTTATAAACGAGGAAGTCATCCGCGAACACGCATAAAAAAAACGGTCGAATTGAGAAACCTCCTCCTTTTTTTTTAAGTCGGTTAAAAACAACCTCCCCACCTTGTGCCCTTATCCTCAATTCTCTATTTAGAGCCATTCTGCGAGTGATAGCTCGCCACCTGTTTCTATTTTGAGCAGTGTGTAGGGCAGCATGAATGCACTGCGATCCATGCTGCCCTACACACTGCTCAATTTAGTAGAGAGTAGAGCAGACTTGATTGGCCCAGCGCAACGGGCTACGACCTCTGGGTCTCTACCTCTTTACCTTACCCTTCACCATTAGTCTTTCGAGGTTATTGCCTTCTCTCCTCAAAACAACAATAAGAACAACTTGGTGGGGGTCACAATTGGTGCGTACCAAAACACGTGCTGATTGACCAATAGGAGTGAAGATTTCGGTGTCAAGATCGAAATCGTTTGTCTTTGTGTTTCGATTCTTTCTCGTTATGCAATAATAACTTGTTTAGTTGCACTTATCGCACGAACACTTCAGATTTCGACGATAAGAAACACTGAAGTTGACGTTTTAATTTATTTCAATTCCGATAAAGCTAAATAAGAGGGCAAGACAGAATTAGTAGTTTGTGTATCAATAGTCTAGTTGCCATAGCACAGGGCACAGGTTCTGCTTTATTTGGAATCAGGCAGCTTATGTTTAGCCCTGCCAAAATGACTCTGCTCTGCCTGATGGAAAGCATAGGCAGACTCCAAGAGTGGTGGTCACCATACTGCGAATGCAGACAATGCAACAATGCAGCATGGTGACCCACACCATGGCGGGCTAGTGATGCTTCTGCATCATTGGGCCTCCGGTCTCGCACTCACCAACGAAACACGACAGTATGATCGCTGTCATTTTACGTTGATTTTCTGTGCGAGGGTAGTACCGCCCAGGTCGAGCCGGCCCATTCGTGCTGAAATCAGCGTGGCTCTACTACCTTGAAAGCTTTGTGTAAGATTATCCTACTAATATTATAAACGCGAAAGTTTGTAAGTATAGATGGATGGATGGATGTTTGTTACTTTTTCACGCAAAAACTGCTACACGGATTTGGATGAAACTCTACAGTAATATAGCTTATACATCAGAATAATACATAGGCTACTATTTGCCGAGATAACCATATATACGCGGGTGGAGCCGCGGGCAGCCACTAGTAACTAATAAATTTGCATATTAACATACATATGCATTGAAATACGTAAATCACAAAATACATTTACTTTATGACCGTACACTGTAAAGGCTAGAATATAAGAAAGTACTATTGATAGGGTGATTCAGACATCATGGTCTTTCTCTTTAGATGTGTACGGGTTAGTTGACATCCTATTTTCTTTCCTCTCCATATTACACCGCACATTACAAGAACACTCAATAACTAAACAGATCTGTGCAAACAATTATCAACCCTATAGTCGTTGACATTTTAAGACCTAGTTACCTTAACGAGTAAACTTAAATGAAGTCAGTAATATTAAATGAATCACTTACTGTGGAAGCACAAGGTTCATGAATTTCTCCAGCTCGTCTTCGTTGCCATCTAAGTATATGTGAAGCTTTCGTGTGTACCGCCTGAAGATGCGGGTCAGGAATAAATTCTTCCTCATTTGTTTCGCTCGTAACTTTAATGTGTCTCTAAGGAAAAATAACATATATGATTATTTACGTATAAATAAAATTGTAAGAAAATATCCATACATATAATGAAATGGTAACTGTTCGGTATTTGTATATGGAAGATATATAAGAAAATCTGTTATAACGGCTTTATGAACGCAATAGAACTCAAAGTGTCAACTTCCAGCAGCGCTGCAGTGTACAGAATTAACCGGACTATGAGAATTTAACACCTCCTTTTTTTCTTCTATAAAAACCTTGTCCTGACAATAACAAAAACATTAAAAAAAGAATTATTGAATTGGGTGCAGTCGATCGAAAGTTATGGGCGTACATAGATGTTTGTGATTAATTTTTATTTATATAGATAGATAGATGCTTTCCGTGTGGTGGAGAATGAAGAATACAGTGATGACTAAGGACTCATGAGAAACGTCAATGTGTCAATCTATTGCAGATTACACGGACTACTACTACTAGCTACATTGGAAATCTATAGATTAATACGTGAGGCAAAAACTTTGTACCATCAACAACCCACAACGACCTACTGCTGAGCTCCCAGGATACTCAAGAAAAGACTAAACTTTTTATCCCATTATGTTTTTTTTTTAAATAAGCGGCAAACAAGCAGCCGTTTCTCCTGATGGTAAGCGATTAACCGCCATAGACACCCGCAACACCGGAGGTGTCACAAGTGCATTGCCGCCTTTTAACAAGGAATACGCTCTTTTCTTGAAGGTTTGAAGGTCGTATTAGTTCGGAAATACCGCAGGCGACAGTAAAAAACTGAAAATAAAAATATAAAGTATGGTCGAATTTCGATCGCTGTGCGACCACTAGTATACAATGTATCATAAATCTCTCTAACTCTCCCTAACTTACAAGCTATCAATATTGATGTAAAACCGCGTAACGTCCATATTATGCAATCAATACAAAAACAGATAATCTCGATATATCCCTTCCATAAAAACATCTTAATATATTAAATAGGATACCTCCTTTTATTTGCGTAGAAGAGTTTCTCAATATCAATACACATAATTTAGAACAGTTAATTGGTGCTATCAATTTGTAGACTTTATCATTTCGACATAACAAGGTTTATGTAAGATACAAATATATCTATCTGTACGCCAGGATACGATATTGATCCATACAATATTACGGAGGATATACGTACATTTTGTTGAGTAAGGAATGATACCTGTATTATATTTGTAGGTGACTCATTTAATACATCGGGATTGCGGTAAATACATCCCGAAAACCTTCGTATATGAGAAATATTGGAAATGTTTCATTTGGTTATACAGACGTGGCAATATAATGGAATTACTACGGAGATTTATAAATAATAGGTGGTTTGAAGTTTTTTTTATGGGATAGGGTTAAAACGAACAGTCTGAATTGATGGTAAGCGATTACCGATGCCCATAAACTCCCGCAAAACTAAAGGCGTCACAAGTGCGTTGCGGGCCTTTTAAAAAGGAGTGCGCTCTTTTATTGAAAGATTGCAGGTCTTATTGGTCCGGGAATACCGCAGGCGACAGTTCATTCTTTTGTTGTGCAAGGCAGAAAGTTTCTAGAAAAGAGCTCATTTGTGGGCTGACAATAGTCTCCAAACTCAACGTAAATATAACAGCGCACTCTTTAGTAAAAACAAGTGAATATGGTTGTGCATTTGCACTGTGCATCGTTCGGAGACGTGTGTAGAGTTCAGAAAGACTCTATATAGAATAAGAAAAAATGAATTTTATCATCGATTGGTCGAAAACTATTCTAACCACCCACGTATTATAGCTATACAAGTGACATACTAATTGCTAGGTAGTATAAGCTAGTACTACTATTAGGGATACTATTGGTATTATTATTATTTCTGTATAAAAAATCCATCAGAATAGTTTGCATAAGGTGTCAGGTTCTTATAATACAGTATTATGTGAATGATTTGTTAGAGTAATGCTCATAAAATGTCAAGTGGTTGCCTCATTGCTCCAAGGACGGAGCCTCACGGGCTCACGTGGACAGAGTAAGAAGTGTATTAATTTAATAAAGATTGTAAATAGTGATTGTATTGAAAAGGTGTGCTAAAGCATATAATACAAGGCTGTATTCTAATAACGTTTTTCATTAAATTATTGAATTCTGACTGTACCCAACAGTACCTAATGACTGATTGTGGTCATAGACGAGTCAATCAGTAACCGCAACCAGTACAGCTTGGCCGACATGTTGCTCAATTATTCGGTATTACGGTACGGTATAGGGGCAAACGAGTTATTTATCATGAGATAAAAGTCTATCATTGTTCATGGACATCTGCAACTTAAGTGACACAGTGGATTTGCTCTATAAACTGCCCTAACCCCGGTATACTATGGGGATCTTGAGGCGATTCTGCCATACATACTATAGTAATCAAATATAGCTCACTTAGGACCCCTAATATTTTATCCGTGGTGCTTCCCGGTTTGAAAAAGGTGTCTGCCTATTTTGACTTCATTTTGTCTCCGGCTTTGCTAAGGAGGGAAGTGGACTTATCATATTTCCAACTCCTCCAGTGTTTTTGTTCTGATTAATTTCGTTGCGGGTTCCAAGACAGTTAATTTTCTTTCTGGGACTTCCCGAGTGTCATAACTCCGTGTGTTCGTGGGTCACTGCTGTTGATCCTGGTGTACAGGAGTTACAGTGATGGGCGTGTGGGCGGGATTAGTCCCAAACAAAAAAAAAATTGCCTTTTAAGTGTCCCTAGAACTACCTAACTTCATTTGTGTCTGGGTGTAATTTATCGATATCGCGCCTGCGGCTCCGTTTGCGTTTTTTTATGTATGGCCTGCTAAAATGACTCTACTCTGCATGATGAAAGGCATAAGCAGTATCCAAGAGTGGTGGTCACCATACTCATTGCGAATGCAGACAATGTAGCATGACAACCCACACCATGGCGGCCTAGTGACGCTTCTGCATCTTTGGGCCTCCGGTCTCGCACTCACCAACGAAACACGACAGCACGAACGCGTCATTTAACGTTGATTTTCTATGCGAGGGTCGTACCGCCCCGGTCGAGCCGGCCCGTTCGTGCTGAAATCAGCGTGGCTCTACTACCTTTATGTGTATGTCGGTTATCGCGACAAAAAGCCCAAGTCCTTTTCCAAGGTCCAATCTATCTTTATAGCGAAGTTTATCCAAATCGTGAAAACATAACAGACAGACCGAGTTACTTTCGAATTTATAATATTAATTATGAAAATATAGATAGGCATGTGTGTATTAAAAAATATATAAGTATTAGAACGGATTTGGATGAAACTTTACAGTAATATAGCTTATACATCAGAATAACACATAGGCAACAGCTAGTAACATAATATTTTATTTGCATACTATACTAACAGTAAAAACAATGTAAACAAATAATAATGAATATAATATAACCTCTCATTTCCTGTTTGTAATTTGTTTACATGAATTGCGTTATGAGAAATGCGGCTATTTATATTGTTATTTGTCGGCAAGTGTTTGCCCATAATTTTAGCATATTTTAAAATTTACTTTGCCCTGATTTATTGTTGTGACTAACTTTTGTATTCTTCGTTGTCGACTATTACGGTAAAAAATAGCCTAAGTCCTTCCTTAAGAATTAGAGCATCCAAACTTTATTAAAAACGGTTCAGTGGTTTAGCCGTGAAAGCGTGACAGACAAACAGACAGTTTCTCTCCAGTATTTATAATAATAAAGTACGCATCTCACTTGTGTGACACATCATCTGGTGCTGCCTGGTACACATCCAAAGACATCCATAACTCTGCCGGTGGCTTTTTGGCCAAGGTATTTCTGCCTTTTGATAATATGTTCGGAGAACTTGTTATAACTGTTATTTGTCTAAATTAAGACATAGGTTGTTTTAGTAGGAGTAATAGTTAGGTACTATAACCTCTAGGTAGAAAATGAACAAGAAAAAGTATAAAAACTAAAACGGCTACAAAAAACTTTTGATAAAAATTTATATATAAATGTCATTCGGGCCATTACTACGAATCTATTGAGACCTCGCTGTTCAGTAATTTAGACGCTAAGGTGGAACATACATAGATTGCCAAAACTGGCTTTCTTTTGACTTGGCCAATTCCGGAGTCCATAAATCTGCATCTGCAATGCAGTATTGTTTCATTCTGTTGAATTGAGTGATCTTTAAATGACAACTTTGACTCTAGATTCAACAACTATCGCTCAACAGGGTGGTTACCTGTATCGTAAATAAATACCGATGTCCCCTTCATTAAAACGAAAAAACGAATATTTACAAAACGTCTCGAAAAATATAATTATAATAACTTTTCATTTTAGTCCGAGATCCTGGAAGTAATTTAACAAGTTATTACTATCAAGCAAAATTTTCTTAAGTAACTTTATTTTGATGAGAAAACCTTACAAAAATTTTCGATAGTGGTAGCTAACAGTGGTAGAAGGGACAAAACTCCGGAGAACCCGGACAATTTCCATTATAAATTTTATTCAAATAAACATTGAAATATATGTATATTGCTCAATTGAATAGTCTGAAACAGTGACTTCTCAAATTAGTATTTAGCACATTTTTCATACAAAGTTATCGCTTTGACAGATGATCAAAAGTAACTAATTCGACTAAGGTGTCATCTAACCCTATTCTGTTTTTCCTTGTTTGTCCTTATTAACGTGATGGGATTTTTACTGCTCTGCTACCGTGATTAATGTTGCGACTGTTTGATATACGAGTCATGAAGTATTTTCAAAGATTTGAAGTCTAATAATACTTTAATGTTGTACTTCATCACTTCCAGTGTATTTTAACCGTCACTCCTTAAAAATAAATAACCCTTCAGTACGTGGATGAACCAGTTTGATTATCATAAAGCCGTTTCCAAAACTAAGATTATATATACAAGAATTGCTCGCTTAAAGGTATAAAATGTATTTGTTTGGTATCCATTTTATTTTTTCCTAAACAAAACAAGCGAGCACTTCATTTTCCAAGGGTTCGAAGATTACACAAATCGTGGGCGGTTGGTTAAGGAATCTATAGAAATAATATCAGTAATGTGTGTGGGCGTTATTTGCTACAAAGCGAAATTGTGCACATTATAAAATGAACGCTGGATTACAAAAAAGATGTACGAAACACAGAAACGACTAGAACTGTATGTGATAGAAAAATATCTACATTGCACATACTTGACCAAATATAACTTTTGCAAGTCATTGGTCTTACTTAGACAGGAAGTTTTGGTCTACTGTACCAGGATAAACAGATGGATTGGTAGGGTTTGCGGTTTGCGCTGGGAGGGGTCCGGATGTATTAATAACAGCAGTTCCCGCATCCCTCCCTTCTCAGGCGCAGAGTAGCACACCGTGTGGTTTTATTCGGTTCGATTCCGACACACCGCCCCGCCGCAAACCCCGGTGGGGTGAAGGCCCGTGGGGGTTTCCACACGTGTAAAACAGAAAGTGTTTGCGGGTATTAAAATCGATTTCCTTTTTTCCTGAATAGGAACAGCAGGGTTACTGTTGGCTTACGTTTTCATATTTATATATCTTTGGGGTGGCCTATATCAGGCAGCGGACGTCTTTCGGCTGTGTTCAGGATATCTTTATCAGTATTTTACGATCGAGAAAGGAGATGATACTTCCATTTATTACGTAAATTTGCAAATCTGGTATTTGGCATTTATACTAGCTATAAAAAATAACGTAACCTTAATTAAAAAGAACAGTAACAATATTTACATACAAGCGTCAAAAAAACTCCATATCTTCGCCTACTATTAGCATTACCACGTTGAATTGCAATGCTGAAATATTGAATTATTTTCTTCCCCGTCAGACAGAGAGTTGTCTCTATTTCAGATGAAAAAATACTCATGGCAGCACGACAAATGTATTCAGGATTTAGTAGGAACTGAAGCAGATGATAGTTTTATTTACACTTAACGTTAAGCAATCCTTGCCAGGACAGTATGTGTACTGGTGACCATTCTTATATTGAAACCCTGTTACGCCTCGGAGAGCACGATATGTTTTCGGTCCCAACAACTGAGTTATCGTTACTTGCAATTAAAGAAGTTTTAGGACTAACCTAAAACTTCCGACAACAGTCAATCGAAAGAACTTCCATATCGCCTATTATATATGTAATATCTAATATAAATATAATATTCGTACTGTATAATAACCCAAGTAGGGTTGTTGAGAACTAATAGCAGTCGCTCCAGTAAAAATGGAAGTAGCTGATCCCAACCTAGTCCGAGAAAACATTTAATGGATATTTTATATGTTTCATTATCTCATAAATAATAGTACCTGAATGACCGGGCTTAGTTCAGTTTTATTTTTACCGTAAATATTCTAAAAATCAATTCTAGGCGGTCACCTAGATGTGGGTTATCATGATGCATTGTTACATTGTCTGGATTGTTGAGTATGGTGACCGCCTCTTTTGGATTCTGCTTATTCTTTCCATCAGACAGAGAAGAGTTTTTGGCAGTGTCATACATAAAAAAAATCTGGATCGATATATTGCTCCGTAACAATTTCATGAAAATCGTTGGAGCCATTTCCGAGATACACATTATACATATGTACAAGAATTGTTTAAATTCGTTTAAAACATATATATAGATAGATTTAAACTAACTACTTCAAGTAACCAGAACGCGTAACAGTGACAATACGCAGTCACACATTTTATGACATCAATGTCTATTGTTTGTAAATTTTGATCATCAATTATCCAAAGAGTCTCTCTGAATCATGTTATGATCTCTATTCATAAGAAGTTATAACATCACATTTATACAACTAATCATATTATAAACTTATTACACCGAACAAATGAAGGAAAGAAATTTACACCGGCTACAGCGAAGCCAAAAGGAAGGGTGAACGTTTTGGCAGTCTATTTATGTATGTTCCAGCCTGAACTGAATTTCTTTATTTCTTTTTTTTTAAACACACAACTCCGGCATTAAAAATATACATTCTATGTGACGGGGGACTTTACTAACATATATAAAACGGCCACAAAGAACACCCGGACTCAGAACAACAATTTGTGAGTTACACAAAGTGTTGTCATATGTGAGATTTGAACTCACAGCACTTGGCGCAGTAGAAATCGGCATGGCGAGCGCTAAAACCACTAGGCCGTGCAGTTTAATGAATGAGTTAATAGATTCGTAACATTGATTCAGGTGACAGAGGCTATTTAAATTTTATAAAAAGTTTTTACGTAGGCAGGTACCTGCCTACTTTACGATTTTTACAGATATTCTAGAGCCTATCAGTAAAAATTGAAATTGTTAATTTCCCATTAACTGGAATGATTCTACGGCCTCAAAGAATACTGATGTTAAAAAGTTCTCTCAGTGCTTTTCACTGAACGCGATTACGGAAGCACAAACCCCGAGGCTAATTCTGAAAGGAGTGACCGAAAGGGCGAAAACGCAGTTGTGACTGTTCAGTGGAAGGTGTCCATGGGAGACATCACTTACCATCAGGTGATTCGTGTGCTAGTTTATACATGCAAACAAAAACAAATTGAAGCGTCTCTTTGTAATTTAAAATTAATAGCTTTACATTAAATGAATGAAATTATCCATGGTGCTTGCGTGAAAAATTTTTTTTTTCTTCTTATCTTATTGTCCAAAAAGACCCACTTAGACTTCTCTAATGTTTTTCGTTTGTGGTATTTCACGCAGACGCAGTCGCAGGTAAAAGTTAATCTATACTATCTAATTATCTATAGACATAAATGAATCCCCGAAATGTATGTACGCGCATAACTTTCGATCGACTAATTGGATAATCCTTTTTTTATGTGTTTTTATTGTCAGGACAACTTTGTATAGAAGAAAAAAATAACTGAAAGTATATTTTCTTAGTGCGTTTAGTCTATACACTGTGGGGAGATGAGTCGGGCTTAAATTCTAAAAAAAAGTTTTTCAGTAATTTAGAAAATAAGAAAATAAATATGTCGATAGGAAGTTCTCTGAGTCAGGTAGTGTCATATAAAACAAAAAGAACTTACTTGTGACCTTCATAAAGCAGTATAGTATTTCTCCAATGGCGGCAGGTGGACATGGCTGCCAGTGCATCCTCCGTGCTCAGGTGATCCAACACACACCTCAGTGGAAGAAGCGGCATGGTGCCCCATTCTGGCGTCATTCTGATACAAGAATTTTTTTTTTTATAATTGATCTATACTAATATATAAAGCTGAAGAGTTTGTTTGTTTGTTTGAACGCGCTAATCTCAGGAACCACTGATCCGAATTGAAAAATTCTTTCAGTGTTGAATAGTACATTAATCGAGGAAGGCTATATATCATCACGCTAAAACCAATAGGAGCGCAGCACCAATGAAAAATGTTTCAAAAACGGGGGAAAATTATCACGCTTCGGGCAATAGGAGACGAAAACTTAGTTGCGTGGGTCAGCTAGTCTAGTCTATACATCTATACAAATAAATAAAATTGGAGTGTCTGTGTGTAGTATTAAAATAACAGCTTCGTGGTTAATCAATGCTTATGTATGTATACACGATGCATATACCAAAAATGTGGTTAAAAAAATTTTGTCTGTCTGTCTGTTTGTTTCGGGTAATCTCTGGAACGGCTGGACGGATTCGGACGGGACTTTCACTGGCAGGTAGCTGATGATCCGGGGAGTAACTTAGGCTATTTTTTTAAAACTATCTTTGTCCCGCGGCGTCACTCGCGATACAACAATAACCGCGGGTAGCACCGCGGGGTTCAGCTAGTTATAAATATAAAGCAGTCCTTAAAATGTATAAACTTGTCTAATTTAGAGGTTTTTGATGTGATCACGTCTTAAAAATCGACGGACGCCCGCTGCACGCACGAAAAAGCATGACTCGTTGTAACGTTCCGCCTGAACCATAGCGTGAAACTATCACGTAAAATTATCGTCCAAAAAACCAACTTTACAAGCAACTATATTTTTTTTTCTGTATATTCTAGACTATAACAAAATACTTTTTCAAACTGTTTTGCCCTTTCAAAAACCATCAATACCCTATGGTAGTGACGGTTTTTGAAAGAGAAATACAAAATGTACAAATATAAGTACATTTTCATTTCTTAGAAAAATAATTATAAAATGTATATTGGCATCTAGTGGGTCTAATTGAGTTTCAGAACACCCGAGAACCCATTGAAATATACACCTTTCATCTTTATTGGTTCAGCCCTTCAAGAGTTAGATGACAAACACATGTATGAAAGAGTTATTAATAAATTGTATTACACAGAGAAAAAAAACAATATTTTTTAATAAAGAGATTTTTTATTATAATTATAATGGTGTGTGTGTGAGTGTAATTCTTCTAATATTTGGTGTACATACCGGTATGTATAGATATAAGTGTATTTCGAATTAAATATGAAATATATAAACAAACTGAATTATTTTCAGGCTATGCTGTACTAAATATGTTATTCAAAACACTTATAGTTTGAAGACATTTGAAGAAAATGTACATTGCAAAAAGATTATGTAATTATATAATAAAAATTAGTTACCAAAGTCATCTAAAACAAGTGGAATATCCACATCTCACTTGTTTTAGATGACTTAAGTTACTATTTTTTTAAAATTCAAATCCATTGTTATAATAACATATTTTTTTGTTGTTGTTTTTTAGATTTAAATAAAGTGGTCTATCTTTTATTTCTTGTGATTACTTTATCTCTAATTGACTTTAATTTTATCAACAACAGCTGTCTATGATAGTCAACTGCTACAAAGCCTGAGTAACTCAAAACCTACTTTCTAAAGAAATATTCTCTGAAGTAAAGTCTCTATGGAGGTTTTGTTCTACTATTGTCACCATAGTATTCCAATAAGCACTTCTTACATAGAGTATAAATAAATTAAAACCTTGAATATATCATATCAACTATGCATGTGCCAACATAGGAACTATGCATCTGCCAACATAACAACCATATGTTTTTAAAAGTTATGTTAACTTAAGCCATAGGCATGTGCCACTTAAGGAATATTAAATTTACATGTATTAAAGTAAATAGATTTGTAAATAAATTTATATACTTGTATCTACACTAAATATTGGAAGATAAATACTTACACACATGTTATAATTCTAAAAAAAAATCTGATTTAATAAATTAATAAAAAAACCTAATTATTACAATTTAGTGACACTTTTGTTGAATGTTGTCGCAAAAAAATAATAGAAAAAATACTTAAGAATAAAATAATGACATTTTACTACAAACAAACTTTGGAAAAATAGAAAATGTTACAGTGGAAAACTACCTCCAACAAAAAATATTGATTTATTTAATTTATTCAGGGTCATACACTGTAAATGAATTAAATAAATTCCTCAAGAGATGTTCGACTTAGATGTCACACAGCTCAGCTGTTATTAGGTGTGACGACTTAACAGCTGTTTTTTTTGTGAAAGTGGGTTAATATAAAAACAAAAAATACACGTTTTAAAAGGCAAGTGAAACGTTGCCTTCTTATCATAAAATACCTTGACAATATGCAGAAATAGTATTGAACACATAAATCAAAGCAGAAATGTAATTTTAGAAAATTGCGACTATTACATAGGTACAAAGAAAGGTCATTTATGAACACAGTTTTACATACCTAAATATTTACAGGATTCCTCTCACACTAACGATTTTACCGGCTTCAGGTGCTCGCGTGTAATCGTTCAAACACTTTTTACAATTAAGAGAAAGTCGCTTCGATTTCTTCATTTACACGTCCATTGTAACTTGTATTGTCGCGCAAAATAACGAACGTTCAACGTTTACAAATGTAATGACAGCAGGAAAGTGGAATATTTTAAAACGTTCCAATTCCTCCAATGTGACTGGTTTTAAATACTCAATGCCTAAAGTTTGATTGTTTAAAGGAATAGTGACATTTATGAAATAAAAAATATCTTCTTAATTATATTTCTGTTAATTAGTCATTTTCCAAAACTGTAGTTATTCCCGATCGTGAATCAAAATATTTTTAGTCAGGTATTCGAACATGTTTTGTTTTGACATAAAAAGGTAAAACGTTGCTAGAATAAAAAACCTCTTGACAAAACTTTCACTAAGTGTAAGTATTTCTTAATATTTGTGTCGTTAGAGAAAAATTGTATTACTTACTTTACAACTGTTTCAGCTTTTTAATGAATGTTGAATTCCAGTTTCTAGGACCAAGAATCTTAGCACATGAAGACTGTTAACACTGTACAAAAATGGCGGTCAAAAATCAATTTTGAATTGTGACAGCCGCCTGGCTAGCTAGCCGCGATCACAGTTTTGTCTCCAAATAAAATATTTATGAAGTAAATAAACCGCATTTCGTTAGTTTTTTCTTGCGGTGATAAAAACAGTCTGCTTTAACATGTTGAAACGACACTACATGTATTTTGTAATGTAAAAAGTGCAATATTATTATTATAGTGATTGTGATCAAATATAGTCGATGATGTAAGAAACTGAAGGTCTATACGTACTTCATATGCGTGTATTGTTGTATTGTTATTGTCTTGCGTACTGTTCTGTTAATTTTCGCCATGGACGGTGAAGACGGCGGTATGGGGAGCCCTGAGAAAGAAGATTATGAGAGCAGTTCTCATTCAACACCTCAAGAACATAGATCTTTCGCTGAATTTGCGAAGGATAAATTGGACAGTGGTGCGTATTAAGTTTTTCTGCCGTACCGTGTAATAATATTTTCTTTTAAACAAAATGTTACAAAAATATTATTAATTTGTTTGCATGTTTCTGATATGATATTAATCTTCTCAAGGAGTAGATTAGTTTAATAAAGTTATTCAAATTTACTACTACAATTTTTAATAAAAATAAGGTTGTGGCTACCTAAGATAAAAAGGTTTAATAATTTAATTTAGTTATTCAATTAATTTAAATTCAGTATAAATATTATAATTGACTGTGATTTACATTTCTTTTTCTAACTACTGTCTGATTAATTTAAATATTAATTCAGTAATTATCAAAATATTGGTTATGAAAATATATGTTATAAATATGAATAGAAAAAATATTTGTGAAATATATCGCTACTGTAATTTTTAAATAGCTGGCCGTGAACTTCGCCGCCGCCTTCCTATGGCAGGACAGCTCGGAGCTCACTTGATGCATCCAAGACGCTTGCTTCTGCACTCCACACCTACACAGCACACAGATGTTGTCTTGATTTTCCCTAAAGGTAAGATATTGACTAAGACCTGCTGCTAAAAAAGCAACTCATCTGTATTCAAATGACTATTTAACTTGTCTTAGTGATATAAGTGTGACACTTAGCAGAAAAGTATGCTATATGGATATGACTCCAATAACCATCAACTAATTGCCAAAGGACTAACCTAAGGAGAACCATCCATCTCAGACAAT
This sequence comes from Spilosoma lubricipeda, assembly GCA_905220595.1. Classification (NCBI taxonomy): domain Eukaryota; kingdom Metazoa; phylum Arthropoda; class Insecta; order Lepidoptera; family Erebidae; genus Spilosoma; species Spilosoma lubricipeda. The sequence goes on along the minus strand of HG992298.1, from coordinate 9,459,606 downwards.
CTTCATCCAATAGCAATATGACTCCAGCATACTAATTAAATTTACATGTCCAATCTGGAACTTGCTACCCTATGTGACTGAGTTGACTGCTAACTTGGTCATTGTTCCAAGAATTTTGTATGGTTTTATGGTGAATCTGGAACTTAATTGGCTGCTAAAAGTGTGAATTTTTATATTTTGCACATTTTTCTCGAGATATGAGAAGAATGTTATTGGCATTAACAAAATAATAACAGCAGGTCCCAGATCCCTCCTGTCTAAGGTGCAGAGTAGCTCACTGTGTGATTTTAGTTGGTCCAATTCACACACACCACCCTGCTGCAAACCACACTTAAAAAATACCTTTTTATGGCACTTTTGAAAACTGTGAGAGATATGTCAAAATTGTTGAATAAATGACTACACAAGACTGTCTCTGGCTTTTATATAAATTTACACATACATCTTACATGTCGTACAATGGTGTCCACTTATCCTAAATATGTTATAACATAATTGTTACATATATTAACATTATCTATGTAATGGCTTATTTTGTCACAGATACTCTTACTTCAGATCAAATAAAAAAGGGTAGATAACGCACCGACTTGTTCTTGCTAACATAAAAATGTTGCATAGTTCCAAGTAAACACATGTTACGCACTAACTATGCTATAAACTACACTACTTTTAGAATTTCGTAAGTATCGTACAAATATACGATACTGACGAAATTCTTATTTTATTTGTTTTGTTAATTGTATTTTTATTTTAATTTTGTTTTTAATAAATATAAATATTAATGTAATAAACAGACATTTTATTTAATTTCGATGTTTCACATTTGCCAGGCGTCCCGTCATTTCTAATGGTTTTCCGTGTTTGCATATAGCATAAACGGAAAACCGATGTATAAATTTTACATAGGTATATACATAAATATAAATAAATATTAGGGCCTTAATATCAAATTGGCATTTTGTCACACTGGCAAATATATTCTTGGGTTAAGAATTCCCCAGAATTCCAAAATTCATTTAGCTGGTATATTTGAGTTTCGAAAACTGTCATTCATTTTCATTTTCCTCATTAGATTTTTCTTTGGCGTCGCTCATCTCGCACAATGGAAAACTTGGAATATACCTTTATTTACAAGTACGGTTTCTACCGTGGCACCAGTGCTGTAAAAACAGTTCGAAGGATTAAAAAATTATCTCCAACGTGGCAATCCGAAACGCTTTCAGAGAGTTTATTGATTCTCGCCCCCATGGTTATTTTAGTGAAGGGATCAATGAACTACGTATGAAAAGGCAGAAGTGCATAGACACCAATAGTACATACTTTGATTAATTTAATATATTTTATAAAAAAAAAATATATATTCCTCCCGTACAAAACGCCAATTTGTAAGCATCTAATATTAATGTCGTAGGTTTTAGGTTCAGTTTTTCAATTCGTTTTAACTTAGACAGTTATGTGCATAACAGCAATACTGTGTTTATATTCTTTTATAAATATTTAGTGTTGATTAAATACCCTAAAGCAAATTCGCTATTACAAATGTGACAAAATAAACGTTAATCCTGGTACGCCATTACCTCTTTTATAGTCTACACAGCTACATTAGTCACAAAGGCTAGTTTTTCCATCGACTCTTTTATTACGCTCAATTTAGTAGCCTATTCATTCTAGTTGTTACCAATCTGTTTTCTTTATTCGAATTTAATGAAAAAGACGAATTGAATAAAACATATTAACCTTCCTTAGAGGCTTAGGATACGTATTCACACAAAAATGATTAAAAGGTACATGTGTAAAATGATCCCAGTCCCATCTTCAAATGTCAAAGGGAAAACTTGGAAGAAACCTCATACAAACCCATCTTGCGAACGTTGTATAAATGGCTAAAAGCTTCTTTCTTTAAAAAAAATTAATTAAAATTATAAAAATTATTACTCAAAGTAAAGATCACCTCTTTAATCATTGCCCCAATTACATAATGTTCACTGTAGATGCATTAGTGGAATTGTGAATCATACATATCTAGACCAACAAACTACTAGCAAATGTTTTATATCGTCCATGAATACTCAATTTCTACCGGAGTTCACGTTCAAGGTTAAAAGGCTTCATAAAATTACGTACACCGAATACCCTTCATTCTCTTTGACGTAGCACTCGGCTGTATTATAAAATAGACGCTTTATTGGTACCATGGAACGGTTCGAGATTTTGTTTAGTGGTTCTGTTGCTTTACGTAATAAATTGTGAACTAAGTTCCTGTAAAGTGTCATAAATTTATTGGAAGTTATACAGCGTATAAGTTGTTATTGTGTCTAAACTTTACTAGAACACAGCGCTTTTTTTGATAACGTAATCTGCATATTAGAATAGATAGATAGATAATATGATATTTGAAGCACATCTTTGTACCCCATTTTATGAAAATTATGTGAACGGTTGAGTATGAAATTTGTTACTAATTTATAACTCTCGATTGTCAGCACTCGATTGATGGAACTTGTTGTAATACATTCTTGATTAAAACTCACTTGTACTTATTCCACTATTTTATTTTTTTTCACCCCTGACCGGTTTCGCCTTATGGCATTATAAGCTTTGAGAATGCCTTAAGGCGAAACCGGTCAGGTGTGAAATAAAATAAAATAGTGGAATAAGTACAAGTGAGTTTTAATCCAGAAATTTGTTACAGTTACAATTTTATATGGCAGAGGAGTGCAGCAACCTAAAAAATTACATATTTAAACATGATTCATTTGGCGTTTTCACTCATAATGGTACTGAACTGCACTTGGTTGGTTTTCATACAACTGAAATAGATGTAATATATTCAGATATTATGAAGTCAACAGCTTTTAATATTCCTCTCCTGGACGTGCGCCTCTCCTTCGGAAGGTTCATGTCTACTGTACCATGCTGGCGATATGGGTCGTTGCAAGTTTTCCTTCTTTTTACTCCCTTAGTGATCCTTTTCCACACTCATGTGATGGATAGAAATGATTACACTTTGTATTCTTAAGCTATCATCATCACACGGACAACGTAGCCGAATTAATGCTCATTAAAGAAAATTGCCTCATAAAAAGGCTCAAAGTCGCACAAAGAGCAAGGAGAAATCAATGCTTGGAGTTTCTCTGCGTAATTGAATCAGGAATGAGAAGATCCGTAGATGAACCAAGGTCACCGACATTGCCCGTAGAATTGCCAGACTTAAGTGGCAGTGGGCAGGGGACATTGCTCGCAGACACGATGGCCGATTTGGCCACAGAGTTCTGGAGTTGCGATCATGTACCTTACGAGGTGGTCCGACGACCTAGTGAAGGTCGCAGGAAACCGCTGAATGCAGGTAGCACAGAACCGGTTATTATAGGAAGACTTAGGGGAGGCTTATGTCCATTAGTGGACGTCTTTCGGTTGAGATGATGATGATAAAAGAAAATTACACTTACAACTGTTATTGTAGAATGTTAAGTTATTATTCACAAGGACTAAAGTCTATGACATCATTCACGACTAATTCGTCTTAAGATTAAATACAGGTGGGTGGCATTTGACTAAATTCTTGATCGAATTGAGTAAATCGCTGGCAAGCCGATATTGTCACTCGATTACATCTAATCTATACAAATAAATAAAATTAGAGTGTCTGTTTGTAATATTAAAACAACTACTTTTTACTTAATGCATATGTATGTATACACGGTACATATATCAAATACATTTTTTTTGTCAGTCTGTCTGTTTGTTCCGGGTAATCTCTGGAACGGCTGGACCGATTTTGACGACTTTCACTGGCAGGAAGCTGATGATCCAGGGAGTAACTTAGGCTACTTTTTAGACTTAACTTTGTCTTACGGTACGACGATAACCGCGGGTAACACCACGGGGTTCAACTAGTATTCAATATGGTCCGTCATTGAGAACGCACTGCTGAGTATTATTTGAAACACCTTTAAACAGTATTTTTAATGAAAAAAAATTACATGTGAATGGATGAACCGTCCCCTAAGTCATATTAGTGGGATGATCATAATAATAGAATGCAAAATCCACAAAAGAAAAAAATTAAAGGAAAGTGTAAAACTCTTAAGGCTCCTTAACATACCTATACGTACTTACATGTTACATATTTAATACCTCAGTGTGCGACACGACAAGAGCTCTGATATTTAAGTGCTATGTGTCGGAAGTGTCATTCAGCCCAAGTTCTCCTTAATGTATCGGAACTCTCATGTGAATAGGAAATATTTAGGTAGGTTAGATGAGGTACCTAACAGAAAGATGTTTTTTATATAAAATAAGTAGCTATGCTCTGCTGTCGAAATTTAGCAGAACTTGTATACGCAACTCCATAGCGCCAGTAAACATGTTCGACTGGTGCACTGCAGTTTTAGTTCAACGCGACTATTATATCGAATATCGTTTATGCTGGCAGCCTATCAGAGTGCAACTGTGTTTTGTTCTATTGAATGGCTGAACTAATTAGTTTATAAACAAGTAGACCGGGAGGTTTATGTGCTCAGCCCTTCATAGCGTTCACACGTTTAATATATTATGTTCGTGACGTTTTATTGCTTTACTAATATGTAAGTGGGTTATCGCTACAATAAAACTGTGTTAATGAAGAAGACCATCAGTCCGGTTGACCCAAAAATAACAAAAATTAAGTAATAAAAGACGATACAAAGTTTTATAACAAAAGATCAATATTATAGAATCAAATAAGCTTACAAATATAAAGCATAGATTGGATGTCCAGATCCCTTAATGCACTTACTGCCATCTGATTATAACATACTAGCTATCCCCTCTCCCAGCAACTTCGTCAGAATCTCCTATTGCCCGTAGCGTGTTGTTATGAAGCGGGAACAAATTAGATTTCCATAAAAAAGTTATAGTAACCGTAAGTGAATAGTACGTGAAAAAAGTGAAAGATAGGTATATGCTGTAGCGGATTTTTTTTTCAGATTTTTTAAAGAGGAGCAATTCTTTCATACATGTGTTTGTGAAACTTTCACCGTTTACGCAGCGCACACAATATAAGCTCTCAAAAGAAATAATTTATGCCCGTTGCAACATATTTCATTGATATCCTGCTCGTTTTGGTCGTAGCGTGATGCTATATAGGGTATAGTCTTCCTCGGTAACTGGGCTATCCAACTCAAGTTACTTTTAAGAAACATTTCGTTAACGTAGACTGTTAATGAAAAATAACGAGTAAAAAAATTATTGTACTGAAATTAAATATTCCAATTTTTATCAATAGATGGTCGGTGCCGTACTACAGACCGACGAAAGAATGATTTAGCTATTGAACATATTTCGAAAGAAGTTGGACTGTAAAATGTGGACATACTGCGCTTATTAAGAGCATTGAAATAGGTCACTGCCAAGCGTTCTACGTAGCTGAATGACACGATAGATGCAAGTAGCATCAAATTTTTTAAACAAATGCTTAAAACTTCTCAGTACAATTTATGTTCTCTATAAAATGAACTTTAATTTTTTATAGACATTATATAAAGACCGCCTGCCGACCAAAGCTGAGCAATCCAAAAATACTCATGTTCTTTTATGTTGATTTTAATCTAGTTTTAAAGGCGGAAAAGGTTCAATGTTAATGTCGATAAAGAGTTAAGTAAATTTAACGTTACCTTATACTTATGCAACAAGAGTAATAACGTACAGTAGCTTTATATTAGACAAATGTTTTGACAGACATCTCGAATGTTCACTGCTGGTATATTTTCCCTTCTGTATAACAATTCTGGCTTTATGCCAGATTCTGCATGCTGTAAGCGCCAAGCTCGTCGTTTGTCAAATATTTTACCATTTGAGATTTGAACGCCAAGTCCGTTAACTGCGACGGTTATTTTCATATTCAAGATATAAGGAACTTTAGTTTTGACAACTTATTCTGCATCTAGAATATAGTATCAAATCTAAAATGACGTCTCAGATCTAATAACTTTTGTGAAAATGCTGCAATACTATTTATTGGCTTGGTGTATTTTTGGACGCTGAGAGAGAGTGGAGATCTCTGGCAGCAGATTAATTGCGGCGGCCTGGTCGCAAAACGCGATCAGGCTACATAATGCGGCGGCTAAAAAGCCTCTTGATTGGGCCGATATTCAAAGAGAAATCACTCAGCTTATTTTAAGACAGAGACTGGTTAGGCGTGGCGTCCATTCTGGGGAGACGTGAGCCGCCCGTCGGGGTAGTTTTAGTGGAAACACTACATACTCATGGCTTCCGAGTCATCAAGGAGCCGGAGATCCGAAAGGATTCTCCACTCTGTCAACAAAAAATACATATCGCGATATTATTTGCGCATTTATAGTCTGTCCACTAGGTTATTTTCTTCTTGACTGCTCAAGAAGTCAAATAGATATAAGTTAACTCAAATAGATTAAAAGAAACATAAACCTCCTTCTCTCACAGTCGGATAATTACCATAGGCTTTAATTAATTGATTTTGTTAATTGATTTGTCTTTTTTTACATTAATGTTTTGTTATATTTCTTAACTATTCTGAACCTAGGAGTATTCATTTGTAGAATATATTACCTGCGGTGCTACAATTGCGAGACTGTGGTTACACTGTTAATTAGACTGATGTTCCGATTTATACAAAACATACTAGTGTATAATAGATTTTACAGTGTTACATGTATATACCTATGTTCAATACTGAGGTACATAAACCTAAGGTAGGTTAATTATTATCATCACTATTTTTTATTATTATTAAATATATGATATCATCATCATCAGCCTATCGCAGTCAACTGCTGTTTTTTACACGCCACTTAGTTTGATCCTCACGGCTTCTCGCATCTAGCTCCTGCTAGCTGTCTTAATGATATACGTTCCTTACATTATGAAACTTTCCCTGAACAACACAGTACTCGCAAAATTTATAAAAAATCTATTAACTAATACTTTAAATTTCTTCATAGTCTTGAAAACTGCTCTAGAATGCTGATATTTGATGACAGATATTAATAATGACAGTTCTCGGTTGAAACTGGATAGCGAATGCCATGGATGAAATGCCTGCAAAAATGATTTTATTCGAAACTAACTCAACTCATATTTGTTTGTATTGTAAAACATATGGCTGAATTTTACTTCTTTCTGTAATATTATTTTAGACATTTGGTAGGTTTACTGTACATGCGTTTACTAGGGTTTTTAAAGTAAAATTTTAAGATTTTTTTCTTAGATTAGGCTTACTAAGGACATTACGATAAAAAAGCGACCAAGTGCGAGTCGGACTCGCCCATGAAGGCTTCCGTCGCAGCAAGTAACTTATTATAAAAGTTCCTGTAGTTCGTTGTAACTTTGATCGTTTATTTTTATATTTGAGTTGATTGAACGAAAGGTAAATTATGTTTTACGATTTATGACGTATTAAAAGAGTACTTACTAGATCTCGTTCAAACCAATTTTTTGTGGAAGTTTGCATCATATATATTTTTTAGTTTTATCAATATCTCATTTTAGAAGTTACAGGGAGGAGGGACTCATTTTACCACTTGAGAAATGGCTGTCGCGCAAACAATTCAGTTTAGAAAAAAAATTATTAGAAACCTCAATATCATTTTTGAAGATCTATCCACAGATAGGTACGGGACCGATGAAAAAAAAAATTTGAGTTTCAGTTCAAAGTTGGGGAACCCCCAAAATTTATTGGTTTTCTTTTCTATTTTTGTGTGAAAATCTTAATGCGGTTTACAGAAACATCTACTTCCTGATATGATAACTTATAAAGTTTCAACAGAATAGTTCTTATAGTTTCGGAAAAAAGTGGCTGTGACATACGGACGAACAGACAGACAGACATGACGAATCCATAGGTTAATTTTTTGCCATTTGGCTACGGAACTCTAAAAACCGCCATTTTACTTCATGATAATGAGTGTGGTTTTGAATGCGTGTTGAGTCGTTTTAAGTCTTCGTAAGCTGTAAAACATTAAAAATTATTGTAGATGAATTTTAAAATTGCCTTAAAATGAGGACAAATGGAGCAAAGCAATGGTTTTAAACGTTATTATGTATTCTGTTATTGAAGGGCCGGGCCGTTGGTATAGATATTAAGTATCAAAAAAGAAATTTAAAAAATACATCGCCTTATATATTATGTTCTTTTTACCCGACTTCATAAAAAAGGAGGAGGTTTCTCAATTCGTTAATATTTTTTTTTTATGTATGATGATTCTTTTTTTAATGGAATGGAGATATCCCAACGGTGGTACCATGATAAGGACACTAAGATCTGATGATAGCATCCAAGAGAAACCGAGTCAAACGTTGAAGTTGGTTTTATTTTTGAAATTTTTTTTATCCCAGAACACATTATATATACCTAATCTATCTTGTGATCAGCGCCAAATGACTACCTTTACAGCGTAGATTAGATACCCAATTGAGCTAAAATATTGAGCAACAACCAACTTCAAAGCTGGTTTTTTTTATTTTGTTTTTATTCTTTACTAGCTATGCCCGCTACTTCGTACACGTGACATTTGGATTTTCAAGTTATTTTTAATTTTCCACCGTTTAAACTTTCCCTGAACTACGACAAACATTTTAAAACCAAAAACAGCTAAATCGTCCCAGCCGTTCTCGAGTTTTAGCGAGACAAACGAACAGAAATTTATTTTTATATATAAGACTAGCTTTTGCCCGCGGCTCCGCCCGCGTTAATATCGGTATTAAAATTTTCAAAATCTTTTTAAATTTTAACTTACTATGTTATTCCGATATCTAAGCTATGTTACTGCAGTTTCATGAAAATACATACGTTCAGTAGTTTTTGAGCGAAAGAAAACAAACACTCATCCTCACAAATTTTTGCATTTATAATGTTAGTAGGATTGTACACACTCAACATATAAATAAAAGATACAAGCAAGTGTCATGTACAAGGGCGGGCTTAACCCGAAACTGAGTTTTTGTCCAGCAAACCCTGAGAGAATAGAGGATAGCAAAGAATGTAAGAGTACGGTCATGCGTAGCATTTTTGTCTGCTTTTCGCATTTACGATGTTCAACAGCGCAGCGTGGCAGAGTACAGCTACTATATTTATTATGTTTTATTAATTTATACCTTACTAGCTATCGTCCGCGGCTTCGCTCGCATTTAATAAAAAATATCCTTACTTCTAATATCTCCAAGATAATATGTACAAAGTTTCGTGATAATCGGTTATGTTGTTTTCGCGTGAATGCGTAACAAACAAACTTACGTTTACATTTATAATTATATTAGGATTGAAATGAACACACATTTCAATTATTAAGGTACAAGAAAATTACATGTAGGTACAAAGGGGAGCTTAACCTAAGATTTCTTGCACCTAACTATTAGAGAGAATAGAGGATAGTTTAGAACGCAAAGGCAAAGTCATGTGTACCTACTTAGGAGCAAGTAGAAAAAAATTACCTTTGTGCCGACTTTCTTGTAATGTCGACTTTATACAAATATCATTATATGTATTCTCTTATCCCGACTTATTATTTACACTTAGTATCTATACTAATATTATAAAGCTGAAGAGTTTGTTTGTTTGAAAGCGCTAATCTTAGGAACCGCTGGTCCAATTTGAAAAATTATTTCAGTGTTGGATAGTACATTTATCGAGAGAGGCTATAGGCTATATATCATGACGCTACGACCAGTAGGAGCGGAGCACCAATGGAGAATGTTTCAAAAATGGGTGAAAATTATCACGCTACGGGCAATAAGAGACACAAACGAGGTTGCGTGGGTCAGCTAGTACTACTACCTACGTTAGGAGTAGTTTATGTATAACTTTCGAAATCCAATCATCAATTATTGATAGCAAAACAAAATAGCAGTTGGTTATATATCATATTTATATTATAATGTCATCCATCAGGTCTCCCAGACAGCATGTTGCTCTGGTTACTGCAGAAGTTGCGAGGAAGCCGGCCGAGGCTGCGTGTATGTGTGCGACAACACGCCTCTTCACAATGCTCTGCGTTCTACATCACCGCTGACGACGATGTGTGAGTTATGTGTTTGTTTACTCTTACACTAGAATCGAACACTAAATTAAGTACCTACCTGGAGATTTCAGTAATAAAAATATCAATATATATTTATTTGATCACCATAGTATGTTTTACTGTCAATATTTCAATTTAAAATAGATCTTAGACTGCCGGTAGAAGTGAAAACTAAATAACTTGTGAATTGTGTCGTCGAACTATTAGCGTACGGTGACGATGACGCGAGTTTCAAGTTTTTTGTTCTTGAAGTTTTCACTTAAAAAATTCCATTTGGGCCACAGTTGATGTCTGTCAATTCATTAGTATTGATCATTTTTATTTCTTTGCTGTTATCAGCGAATAAATTACATTTAATTAAAATCAATGTCCAGAAATTTGTTCATCCTGAGATTTACCACCACCACATTGTATTTAATAAAATTTAAATTCTTCAACTTGAATTACACCTTTGAAAATTTAATTTTATATAAATAAACTAGCTGTTCCGGCAAACGTCGTTTTGCCATAACTACTAATAAATTAAAAAATAATTCAAAAAACATTGTCCAGCGGACAAAATTGTGAATCTAAACCATACCCAGATCCCCTTGAACACACACAAAAAATTTCATCAAAATCGGTCCAGTCGTTTGAGAGTAGTTCAGTGACATACACACTCACAGAAGAATTATATATATAAAGATAATTTAATATACCTGATATTTTTTTTGGCTTTATTAATAGGTGATAGAAAATTCTTATTAAATAATACAGAATAACGTGTCTCCGCAACCTTATCGATGTTATCAATTTCAATCAGTCAATCAGGCTGTCAGCGTCCGTTTCTAGACAGACATATCTTATTTATCGCCGTAGCACATTGAATTCACATAACTTTCCGAAACGACTTACTCACACAAGACCTAGACGATGCAAAACCCTAGAACAATAACAGATAGATAACTCTTTTACACATTTGACTTATAATCTAAGAATAGTCACAAAAATTTTTAGCCTTAACCCGATATACGATCTCTTTGAGACAATCACACAGAAGATTGTGTGTAAAAAACATTACAGTGGAACATACAACCTCCTCCTTTTATGAAATGGGGAGTTGCATATAAATGTATATGTAAATATAATAAATCTGCAAGTTTTATTATACTCATTAGTTAAGGGCCTACCTCCCTTTAGATGCGTAAAAAAGGTTGCATTCCAAAGACTACACCTCATTAACGGCTGCATCAAAAGATTGGAAAAAAATGTATGTTTACTGTCAATTCATGTTCAAGAATGTGGCAAAAAAAATTTTAAAGTACGATAAATAGTATTGTCATAAAAAAATATATAACAACACGCTATTTTGTTCGCTTATTTGCTTACTGCTTTTAAACGGCTTTGAAGCTAAAAAATATTTTTATATAGAAAAATTTGTGGTTAAATTTGCTATAAATTCGCCATTACTTATATTTAAATCAATCAATATTTTGTAAAGGAAATGTTAAATATTGAGATTTCCAAAGTTAAAAGTGTAGCGGGTCTCTGTGCGGGCGCAGGCGGCAGTCGTGCGTTGGCATTCAGAGGGGAAGGCTGTGTCGTTCGCTGCTCCGCTCGCGCTATCGACTAACTATGCGTATACATTTGCTTTTTGCAGGTGTTTACGTACTTTCTGGGTTAGTGTGCATTAGAGACTAACTCGCTGTAATGGACTGAAAGTAATCGTGCGCTTGGACGCTTTATTGATGTTTTGTGGACTATTGTTTTTATGAATTTATAATTTTTTTTTTTTTGCTTGCATTGTACATTGTGCTTATTTCAAAATAGATGTTTATCGCCTCGTTCGCTCGCTCGCTAATAAAGCTCAATGCAAACCTCTAAAGTCATCTATTTTTAAGTTTTTGTGTCTGTCTGTCTATTTGTTCTGGAACGGCTGGACCGATTTTGATGCGACTTTCACTAGCAGATAGCTGATGATATAAGGAGTAACTTAGGCTACTTTTTTTAGACTAGCTTCGACGCCGCAGCGTTGCACGCGGCTACAACTACAAACGCGGGTAACACCGCGGGGTTCAGCCAGTAATAAATATTTCGGACAATACTTTTGACTGACAATAGTTTTAAGCTATTTTTGTAAATAAATACATATTAAACACTAGTCGAACCCCGCGGTGTTACCCGCGGTTATTGTTGAACCGCGAGTAACGCCGCGGGACAAAGTTAGCCTAAAAAAAGTAGCCTAAGTTACTCCCCGGATCATCAGCTACCTGCCAATGAAAGTCCCATCAAAATCCGTCCAGCCGTTCCAGAGGTTACCCAGAACAGACAGACAGACAGACAGACAAAAAATTTATTAACTACATTTTTCGTATATGTACCGTGTAAACATACATATGCATTTAGTAAAAAGCGGTTATTTTAATATTACAAACAGACACTCCAATTTTATTTATTTGTATAGATAAAGAACACCCAAACTCCGAAACAAATATTTACATATCATACAAACATTTGGTTCAACAGGGGAATCGAACCCGAGTCCGAGAGACGTACAGCAGTCGCGTAAGGTACCACTGCGCCAATGTAGAACATGTAAAATATTATCTATACAAATAAATAAAATTGGAGTGTCTGTTTGTAATATTAAAATAACCGTTTTTTACTAAATGCATATGTATGTTTACACGGTACATATACCAAAAACGTATTTTATTTTATTTTTTTGTCTTTTTTTAGACTAACTTTGTCCCGCGGCGTTACTCGCGGTACGAAAACCGCGGGTAACTCCGCGGGGTTCAGCTAGTTAAAAATAAAATCATGATAGTTATCTGTAGGAGACGATTTTATTTCAATTTGTGGACATTGGTGACTAGGGAACCCTATTCTATGGATGACCTGACACGCACTTTCTGTTTTTTTTAAAATTAAAAATGCTACTTTTAGATTCAGTAATATGAATTTTTTTATTAAAAAAGTATATAAGCTGAATAAATAGTTTATCAGATTTTTTACTCTCTTCTATACAAATAAATGAAATTGAAGTGTCTGTTTTTAATATTAAAATAACCGATTTTACTAAATGCATATGTATGTATACACAGTACATATACCAAAAATATAGTTAAAAAAAATTGTCTGTCTGTCTGTCTGCTTGTTCGGGTAATCTCTGGAACGGCTAGACGGATTTTGACAGGACTTTCACTGGCAGGTAGCTGATGAGCCAGGGAGTTACCGCGGGTAACACTACGGGGTTCAGATAGTATCAAATATAGTTTGATCGGTAATTTGATTAAACTATTTATTTAAATGCTGAGCCTGAAACTTCTAGTCCGACTCTCACATGACCGCTTTTTTTTGTACTTAGTACCTACCGATGATAAAATGTTTTAATTATAAATCTTACTAAAACTTTTAAAAATATTTTGTTTTTTATGTTAACGTTATAACCATTTTTAATCATTATGTTTTGAAGTTTAGGCAAAAACGCCGGCCAAACGCGCATGTCTGTCCCGCTCCCAAATCTTTGATCATCGTTTTGAAGTAGCGCGTGCGGTACGGAGATATGAATGTGTGCGGTGCAGATGTGATAGTATGCGTTTAGCTTCGCCCAGACGCTCAAGGTTATTGAGGCTACTATACGCCTTAAAAGATGAAATTAAAATAAATTGTCGACTTTTATATGTATGTGCGTCGTACGTTCTGCATTTGTTATACCTAGAAGGTAAATGTTCGGCTTGAATCTAATAGAGTTTCTTCGTTATTGTAGCTGTGTAGGACTTTTAAAGGGCTCCCATAAAATCCTTTGGCCTTTGGCAAAACGGCCCCATTACATTATACCATTAAAGGGCGGTTTACTGCGTTGTTATTGGCACCGTATGAGTTTTTTTAATACTGTTAGTCTAAATATTTTTACAGATTTGAATCAGGCTTAAGTCTGGTCTTGTAATAACATGTTATAGATCTTGCAGCCGGATTGTTATTTTCTACCAGCAGTTTCAAACGCGAGCAGTAAGTTAATTAGAAGTCTACAAAACATGGATATTATTTTATCAAACAGTGAATAATGAAAAAATAACTAAAACAACTAATCACAATAGAAGCGCAATGAAGTCAGTTACACTTCTTATTTAAAAAATAAAAAAGAATCTTACATGTATATTATTGTATATGTTAGATCGCTATTAAACAATCTAGAGTAATGTAATTAGAATTACACAAAGACAAACCAAAATATTCAAAACACAAGATCCATTACCAATTAATATAGGCGCTTAGGTATAAATTCCCTTACTCATGACTTGTAAAACAATGATAATTAAAATGTTTGTGTTGTATTACTATTGTTATACCTTTTGTAAGATCGTTATTTAAAGTTGCTATAAAGCTTAAGGATATGCCAATACGCTAGAATCGTAATTTAGTAAGCCATATCGGTAAATATAGACCAACAAAATATGTATAAGATTGAAATAGAAAAATGAAGCACAACAAATTGCATGTCCTTAATTGGAGTAAAGCTTTATTACAGCTCATAATTACAACTGCCTCGCAATACACTTGAATACAAAAAATATTTTATTTACTCCTTATAAAACGTTATATGAAAACGTGGTATGAATAGAAAACGTTTCTTTCGATATATTTATTTAACATTATCTTTAACTTTCTTTTAAAGCAAGGGCTTCTACGCTATTTTAGGCCTATTACTATTTAATAGGTATACTTTCTAGTCGATTTATAGACTTCATTCCAACATAATTTATTGGCCTTATTAATTTTTGAATAAATGATATCAATGTTGCGGCGGAACGGTATAAACATACGTAATTGATTAACATCGTTAGTGGTTCAACACTAAACGTTGTGACGTTTTAAAATAGAGACTGGTTTTGAAGAAATCGACGCATTACCTACGATGCCTTTCATTCAATATTTTTAATACACAAAGATATTTGTTTTAGGTACAAGGCGATTAGATTATCCAGAGATTACATCTTACGTCATAAATCATTTAAGACCCGAATGTAGAACGAAATTCGAGAACGTTTCCTATAATCAAATACTTCAGTTTACCGCTACTTAAATGCCAGCTATTGTTAAGGAACAGCAAATGGGTTTAGGAGGGTGACCTCGTCGGTCGGTATACAAATATTTGAAAAGGAAACTCGAGCGGTGAATTCACATAAGTCTTGTTTTTACAAGATTTCGATTAACTTGCCTGTTTTGTATGAGTCAAATTTTGCGATTAAATGAAACTGGTGTAAATCTAGTCACTATTTACAAAGTCATCTCATAGTGAATTCGGAAGGGAGGCATATATGCTATAAATACAGAATTTAATGAATGGAGGAAAAGAATTTTACCCTTGTAGATTAGGAAAAACTTTCTTGTTCACCAACTAATACAGCTTACATAAAAGAGCATATTAATTAAATGACCATGTACAAATAGCGGCAATATCCCTGAAAAGTAATTTCTTCCAGGCATAATTTTACTGAAATAAAAAAAAGGTTTTGCTCAATTATTTGTTTCCAATGTCAAAACCTTATGAGACGAGGTGACAGGAAAGTATAGATTGCAAAAGAATTTAAGAAACAAGAGTGCGAAAAACAACTAGAAAAGATTCTAGAAGATTCAAACAAGATCTACATTTGAGGTATTACTGTGGCAGTACTTATTTAAGAAATTTGCTTCAGATTACTCCAAACTGCTGAAGAGATGCATCTACCCAAGTTGTTAAAACCAGAGTTCGGCGGTGGCTACAAGGAGTTTACAGTCCGAGATATGCATTGTTTTCAAAAGGTAATTCGATCATTTTACTTAAATCATTCTCAACTTTTCCTGCTTTATATCTGATACTAACTTCTTTTCTTATTGTCACCTAATACTACTGATAGCTGAGTTTTCTTCGTAGAAGTTCAGTTTTGTGGCCAAAAATTGTGTACGTTAAATAAAACATTAAAGGTATAATAAAACGTACAGACCTTTATGACATCTTGAGTAGATATAAATTTCAAAGAAGTTAAAATCTGTTGAAATATTATATGATCCTAAAAATACGTGAGACCGATGGATTAGACCTCCGACCTAGATTGATGAGATCGCTGAATTATATCCGACAGAGAAGGCCATCTACAAAAGAGGTCGACTCCGTCTTTACTCAAGTTAATTATTGCATTTACAACCTTAAGTTCACAGTATTGCGGACTAAGCTTTAAGATGATTTATATTACAACATAGTTCTGATTTAAACCACGCTTTGGCATTGGCAAATTTGTGACAGGAGAAACCACAGACAACTAATGATAACAGTTTTTTACATTCAAATATTGTTTCTTTAGCGTTATTTCAATAATCATGTACCTGCTTTTGATGGCTAAAATATTTTCTATCGAATCATAAGGTCTAGGCAGGATTGTACATTGTTCTGCAAATCATAGTGCTATTTCGTACAAGCTATGCTCCGCTTTCACTTCATTTCCAGCTTACCGTACTAGACGAAAATCTGAGAATAGTTAGTAGGATTAGAAGTCTGTACAAGCCCTTTCTCTGTTATATATTTAGATCATAAAGAATAAATGACAAGGGAAAAATGCCGTGTAGTGAATTCAGCTCTAACCACGCGAATATTTCGAACAGTGTAGTAAATTAGGATGCCTACGTCTCGGGCTTACCTTGAGAGAGCTCAAGATCGTCCAACATAATTCTCTATCTTCAAAGACATAGGTCTTAAAGTAAAATGCCCATAACCTGTTAACGTATTACCAGGTTCGAACACTTTTCATGATGATAATATAAATAACTGTAAATTGATAACTTGTGAAATCCCACTTAGATATATTTGAGGTTCTTACTGGAAATGCTCGCTGTCTTATTAAATGTTCCACCGCGGTCATACCCGTATCATCTATATGTATAAAAATGAATCCCTATTTGCCTTGGTCACGACATCACGCTTGAATGGCTGAATCTATTTTGCTAATTATTTTTTTTGTTGGATAGCCCATTTAGCGAGGAAGGTTTTATTTTACGTAACACTCTACGACCAATCAAGGAGCCGGGTATCGACCGAAAATGTTGGGAAAATGGGAAAAAAATATTTCTTATGGAGAGACGCAAAAGAAGTTGAGCGGGTCAGCTAGTAGATAATAAAACTTTATCTCTGTACATTTAGACAATACAACGCTATAAGCTGCTTTGAAATTTACCGTATATGATAAATGTAATAGCCACTTCAATATGTTAATCTCTTTCCATTTCCCAGTTGTTGATTCACCATTTATCCTGACGTCATCATCATCATTTAGATTCCATTCCTGGACATAAGCCGCTCCTTAGGAAAGGGGTTTTTAACCTACATAAGTCTAATCATAACAGCAAGAAAAAATCTAATCAATATGTAACGTTTTTGCTGTCTATCTTGCAAATTGATCAAGCAACCATGAATTGATCAGTGAAAATGGAAATAATTTAGATGTATGCAATGTTAGAATTGATAAAAGAGTTTATTCGGTTCAATACCATTAAGTACTTATTCCGGATCAAATACATTCGTTCCTTACCCAAAAGAAATGTACTTGACCGAACTCTGTAGGTACTTTATCGGTATTATTAATGCCGACCGCACTTCGAATATGTATTGAAAGTTTCTATCTGTATTTTGTGTTCGGTATTCACAGCACTTACTTACATAAATACAAATAAATACTTTTCTTTTTAAGTATTTATTATTTAATATGACTGTACAGTTGGCGTAGCGGTTGAAGCGGTCGTCACGCCGGTTTCTACTGTACTGGGTGTTGTGGGTACAAACACCACATGGGATAACACTTTGTGTATGTGTGTGGGTGTGCTTTGTGTCCGTCTCATATATGTTTGTTAAGTCCCCCTCGGGGCCGCGACACTGGATATATTCCTAATGCGGAAGATGTTAAAAAAATGTCGAGGGTAACAATTTAAGCAAAATTTTTGCCAAATTACTATGACGCTTTGTTTAAATGTGCTGTGTGCGCATGTTTTACGTGCCTACGTGGCTGTCTCATGAGTGCTTGAGTCGTTTTTGCAATCTTCTCTTGTTATTTTGAAATTGTATTTTGTGCTATTTTAATATTACTAATGGATAAATCAAGCAACTTAAATATTATGGCATAGACCTTAATGCTCAACTCATTCGAGAAAATGTTCTCAAACACATTGAGTACCATTTAACTACTCAATGTCAATTCACGGACATACCTTTTTTCTTTTCGAGATAAACTCTAAAAAAACGGGCAACCGCTGTCGGACGAGACCCTTTTATCTTTTAGTCGACATTGATACCATTACAAGAAAGTAAAAGCTTTTGACCCGTCATATCTATGATTTGATAGAGAATCCCAAAAGGATGGCAACAATACCTAAAATAGAATTACAAAACGAACAAAACTTAAACTATTTGATATCGATGATTGAGACAGTTAAAACTATTTAATGAGTATCACCTACGTCAGTCAGCCTAAACTCAATAATATCTATTTAATGACTTTCGGAAATAAACGCGATTAAAGTTATTATAAGTCTTTGAAGTGCTCTATTGTCGAGTCAAGACGGCTGGCAGGAGCTGGATGCGAGAAGGCGAGGATCGAACCAAGTGGCGCGCAATTGGAGAGGCCTATGTCCAGCAGTGGACTGCGATAGGCTGTTGATGAAGATCTGAATGTCCGCCATATGTTCCTCCTTCCAGGATCAAATTAAGTTTTTCAATAAACACAAAAATGTATCGTAAAATCATACACATTTAATCGCACATAAAGCCCAGCGATGCGATAAAAATCTATTGCTAAATAATGTTGGTATAGTCTTCGCTATTAACTACGCTAGCTACTTCGTCTGCGTCTCTTCAAAAGAAATATTTTTTCCCCAACATTTTCAGTCGATACCTGGCTTCTGTTGGTCGTAGCGAGATGTTATATAACCTTAAACCTTCCTCGCTAAATGGGCTATCCAACAAAAAAAGAATTAACAAAATAGATTCAGCCGTTCACCCGTGATGTCGTGACTAAGGCAAATTGGAATTCATTTTTATATATTTACTAGCTGTCCCGGCAAACGTCGTTTTGCCATAACTACTAATAAATTAAAAATTAATTAAAAAAACATTGTCCAGCGGACAAAATTGTGAATCTAAACCATTCCCAGATCCCCTTGAACACACACAAAAAATTTCATCAAAATCGGTCCAGTCGTTTGAGAGTAGTTCAGTGACATACACACTCACAGAAGAATTATATATATAAAGATATTAAATTAATTGAAATTGATACTCCATAAATGTGGGATTCCTAAAGCGACACTAACATAACACGCCGTCATATCTTCTGGAATCAATATTTATGATGAATTATTTATGTTATGCAGGAGTAACGATCTCAGACACGCATATTGTTCGCGATGGCGCCAATATTATACTAGTCGTAGATTATGGGAAGTATTACTATAGTAGTAAATTGTTATTACGTTTGCTCCGACTGAGCTTTATGTCTATACAATAAAAGCGAATATGTCAAGCGAATCGTTGCGAATTTTCAACACAAAAAGGAACTGATTATGTTTCTTGCTCTCAATGTTTAACAGATTCTTATGAACTAGATATGGTAGAAGGTAATTATGCTTCATAAATGTAATCATGGCCTTAAACGGGGGCATGTTGGCTTTTAATAATTAAAGGAACTAGAGATTTCAAACAAAAGAAATGGAAAGAAAAAGTAAATGAATCTATAACGCTTAAAAGAAATCTATCTGTGAAGATGTGATAGATATAACAAGAGACTTAAGCTAAGTGGATTCTGAAATGCCATTATTGAACGGCCAAAATATAAATACTCATCACTGACCTTACGTTTCTGTACATATATTAATGTTTTTCGTGTTTACAATAAAGAATGAATAAAAATATACCCACCCATGTTGAAGTTTCTACTAGTTCTATAAATTCTAATTTCTATTTTCATTGTATCATGACCGGCTACTGCGTGCAGAGTTCAACCGCATCTGAACTGTTGAACTCTCAAGAGCGAGCAACGTTAGTGAAGCATGTGTTGGAGTCAGCACGAGCTGAACCAGGAGATGAACACGCCCTAGAACCCGCTCTCACGTTGAGACCTGGACAAAGCATTGGTGAGTTTTCTATCTAGCAATAATGCGGTAAAATCAGTTGATTTTATACATCGTACTTCGATGTATACAATCGGCCTGATATAAAATTCCTGATACTTGTGATCACTTGCAAACGGAAAACACAAACTGACCAAAACGCTTAGGGGGTGGTTCAAAAATAACTAGTAAGAAAGGGACAGCCTGTATCTGAAAGCCTCCAGTAGATGCCATTATTAAAATCATCTTTTTATATGAATTCAACAACTTCATCCGGAGGAGGGTGCGAAATATATGTGTGTATATTGACGAGATCTTAGTTCCTTTAAACAAAGTTTGTTAAATCAAATGAAATACACAAAGAAAATATGTACATTATTTTATATATACCATTGTTCTCGGACCATGAATAATTCGCTAAAGCCTTGATGAACGTGTTTGGGCACTTTTTATGTAGCTCGACTAAAACTAAGCGCTATTTAGAATACAGTGTGCCTCAATGTCAACATTTTATATAATGTTTAAATTTTGCTGTAATTTGACAGAGGATTTTTCGTACTTTTTTTTAAAAGGTTGGATAAGTTGATACTTAAGTTGGCCTTTTCGCAAATTAGGTTGGTGTCGGCTTTAAATGCTACTACTACTAAGGCTACTACTGCAGGGCTGAAGTTAGATTTTTACCTGAAGCGGCTGCTATCATACCTCTACAACTCAAGTGTTAGGCGATATCGAAGTTCTGTACATTGAAAGACTTGTCGACTTGACGACTTAACGTGCTCTACATGGAAAGTGTCTTAATGTGTTAAATTCTTAACATATTAAGACTCACTCATTCAGAGGCTGACTTGGCTAAAATTGTTTAACTTGCCAATGCGTTTATCTTAGACGCATTTCTTTTTTGTTTTTAATTTAATAATTAGTAGAGTCTACTCTGCCTGATGGAAAGCATTGAGTAGAATCCAAGAGTAGTGTTACCATTTTCGTTGGTGGACCCCTAATCTTGAATGGTGACTCACACTGTGGTGGCCTAGTTAGAAGCTTCACGCCCCTCTTAAAAGAACCCGGAATCATAGTGGGAGGGAAACACATGCACGGACACGTTGACTTCCAAGACCAGCTAGTGTTCTCGTCTAGAGGAAGAGAAGAATTAGATAAATGTTCAAAAAGCACTGTATTTTAATCAGTACTGTGATCTAATGTAGATATTCCAAGATATAACGGTAAGTGGTTTTATTGCAGTGCCAGCATGCGTGAGCAGAGGTGTCGTGGCGAATATGTTTCCTTTACATGAAAGAAGCGCCTTGGAGAGTCTTAGAAAGAAGTGGGTAAAGACACTGTTTTCTCCTCAACCTTTAGGTGAGTTATAAAACTTAAGGATGAAAGTATTATTGCCGTATAAACTAAATAAGTACCTATCTAAGTATTGAAGATGTACACGAATATTACACATACTCTCATCTCTGGGGAGTTGAGGGTGAGATTTAGTCAACTTATAGTCCCACGTTCACCTTACACGGGGGAGGGGTAGTCAATAGGACAACTGACCAATAAAATTAGGACTACATTGTATATTCTATCTTGTTTTATGTATGTTTAAGAATATTGCCTATTTCTGTGTTTGAGAATGGAACGCCATGGAAAGATTAGCTTTTACTTAAAAGATAGACTGAGCTAAGTTTGCGAAAGTGATTATTAATGTAAATTCCGGTCCCTTCAGCAGACAGATTAATCTATCGTGAGGCTAAGTTGATTTATATCAAGGGTTATCGCTGACGGACTGAGTGACGGCGAAGAGACTAATTCATTAACAATTGAAATTTAACCTAAAGTTCTTGAGAATACATCTGTATTTGATGTAATGTAAAGAAACCAACTGTTGCTCACCATAATTTTTAACCGACTTAAAAGAAGGAGGGGGGACATTATTTATTGGTACTCCGCTCCTATTGGTCTTAGCGTGATGATATATAGCCTATGGCCTTTCTCGATAAATGGCCTATCTAATACATTTTTTTTCAAATCTGACCCGTAACCTAAGTAAGATTAACGCGTTCAAGCAAACAAACAAACTCTTCAGCTTTATATATTAGTATAGATATGTTTTAAAGCCTATTGTAACATCGACCTTGCAAATTCCATTTAATGTTCTTTATATGTATGTTTTCAGATGAAATAAGTGAATATTTTGGTGTTAAAATAGCAATGTATTTTGCCTGGTTAGGGCATTATACACAATCGTTAACAATACCAGCCGCCGTAGGTTTCATATTTTGGGTAAGTCACATTTTTTAGTGCAATTAGTCTAGATGGATGCCGATATGGACGGCCTGGGACTAATTTTATTTTTAATTGCAGATTTGGCTCGGTACAGCAAATGATAATTGGAAGGATTTAGCATACGTTTTGTTTTCTCTCTTTAATGTACTATGGGCGTGCGTCTATTTAGAAACGTGGAAAAGGTATGTGAACATTAAATAAAGGGCTATTTTAGTTGGAATTTTAAGGATATAATTCATTCATTGTGTGTATGCTTATAAATATATATAAGTACCTGGAAGACCGAGTAAAATGGTGAATTTTCTAAAAATGTATCATAGCTAGATTGATTTATCGCCCTCCGAAACACCCTGTATACTAACTTTCATGAAAATCGTTTGAGCCGTCTCTGAGGTTCATATTATATATATATTAGAATTGCTCGGTAAAATGTATTAGATTATAATGTAGATGTATGTATTTAGAAATATATAACTATATTTATCTAAGCTCTGCCTAGATGGATCCGAATCGTGGGAGAGTCACGCTTCGGCATACATGAACACATAAAACCGGTGTGTTTCACCGGGTGAGCGAGGATACCGGAGGCCCATATTGCAACACCTCCTCTATCCGCCTCCCCACCGGCCGGCCGGCAACACACTTGTAACGCCTATGGTGTTTCGGGTATGTTTATGGGGGGCGGTAATCGCTTACCATCGGCGATAAGTCTGCTAGTTTGCACCCTATGCCATAAAAAAATATTGGGATCAGACGGCCGTGTGTGAGATGGGCGATGATATTATTATTAAGTAAGATATACAAATGTAATAATGCGATATAAATATTGTAGTCTATGTTCAATTGTAAAGGGAAGTTTCATTGAAGTAACAATTTAATGTTTTTCTTTTTAAACTAAGTATCTAAGACGAACAAAGGTATTTTAGTTGATATTTGTTTCAGGTTCTCAAATGTGCTAGCCTATAAATGGGGTACCTTGGATCAACGAGATGAATTACTGGTAGAACCGAGACCGCTTTTTCAGGTATTTCTTTTTACAGTTCGTGTACTTTATGGTAAAGAAACAGTAGAAGTTTAATTAATTTCCCCTATTTATCCTGTGGGATAGAGCGGAATAAAAAAGCAAACTAAGCCGTACAACATCACTGCAAAGAAAAGAAAATTGGAAACAAACCCTATACCAATTCGTCTGCTCAGTGTTGTATGTAGACCAAAACTTTATTTCTATATATATATACTGACTGACTTGACTGCCTCGTTGGTCTAGCGGTTGGCGTGTGCGGCTGCTGATCGTGAGGTCTCGGGTTCGATTCCCGGGTCGAACCAAATGTTTGTGTGATCTACAAATATTTGTTTCGGAGTTTGGGTGTTTTCTATGTATAGCATGTATGTATTTACAAAAAAAAAGTATATATGTATTTATATCAGTTGTCTAGTACCCATAACACAAGCTCTGCTTAGCTTGGGACTAGATGGCGTTGTGTGTTAGATGTCCGAAATATTTATTATTATTATTATTATATATGGGCTTCCACACATAACTGCGATGCAATGTCGCATCGTAGGAACTTGCGATGCGAATCGCTACGATACGAATTCGTGTGGTAAAGCGTTGGTTCATGTGACCATACTTTTGACCACAAAGAGAAGATTATTATTATTAATGAGATTTTTGTATGAAATGGATGATGAAAAATAAAATAATAAATAAAAATAATGTAAATGATTTATGGATACAAATAAATAAGAAAGTAGTTTTGTATATGTCTTAAGGACGCGTTTGCAAATTTGATAGATATAAATTCGAATTATACGTTGACACAAGTTACACAAACAAGTGCAAGTCGGATAGCGGCGGGAATGAATGTCAACTTGCCTAAATTGATATTTTGAAAGTTTTTTATATTTTGTCATTTCTATGTAATAGGTACTCACCTCCGGACTTGCTGTAGTGACCTGAGTGTACTACGGTGACTGCTTATGGAACTCCTCGACGAGAGAACTAGATGTGCAGGGTTTGGGCTCGTTTTGTTAGTTATGATGAGACCTTACCTCCGGACTTGCTGGAGTGACCTGAAGGTGTACTTCAGTGACTGCTTATGCAACTCCTAGACGAGTTGACATAGACTTACCGAGTTTGGGCTCGTTTTGTTAGTTATGATGAGACCTTACCTCCGGACTAGATAGATCTACCTGAAGGTGTACTTCTGTGACAGCTTATGGAACTCCTAAACGAGTAGAACGAGGTGTGCCGAGTTAGGGGTCGTTTTGTTAGTTATGATGAGACCTTACCTCCGAACTAGATGGAGTGACCTGAAGATGTACTTCGGTGACTGCTTATGGAACTCCTTGACGAGTAGAACTAGGTGTGCCGAGTTTGGGCTCGTGTTGTTAGTTATGATGAGACCTTACCCAAAATCGGTAAGACTATGTCAACTCGTCTAGGAGTTCCACTAGCAGTCACCGAAGTACACCTTCAGGTCACTCCATGTAGTCCGGAGGTAAGGTCTCATCATAACTAACAAAATGAGCCCAAACTGAGTAAGACTATGTCAACTCGTCTAGGAGTTCCACTAGCAGTCACCGAAGTTCACCTTCAGGTCATTCCATGTAGTCCGGAGGTAAGGTCTCATCATAACTAACAAAATGAGCCCAAACTCGGTAAGACTATGTCAACTCGTCTAGAAGTTCCAAAAGCAGTCACGGAAGTTCACCTTCAGGTCACTCCACCTAAGCCGCAGGTAAGGTCTCATCATAACTAACAAAATGAGCCCAAACTCGGTAAGACTATGTCAACTCGTCTAGGAGTTCCAGAAGCAGTCACCAAAGTACACCTTCAGATCACTCCACCTAAGCCGCAGGTAAGGTCTCATCATAACTAACAAAATGAGCCCAAACTCGGTAAAACTATGTCAACTCGTCTAGAAGTTCCAAAAGCAGTCACGGAAGTTCACCTTTAGGTCACTCCACCTAAGCCGCAAGTAAGGTCTCATCATAACTAACAAAATGAGCCCAAACTCGGTAAGACTATGTCAACTCGTCTAGAAGTTCCAAAAGCAGTTACCGAAGTTCACCTTCAGGTCACTCCACCTAAGTAGGAGGTAATGTCTCATCAAAATGAGCCCGAACTCGCACAATACTACTTAGTTTTAGCAAACTAAAATATTCTTATAAAAATCTGTAAATAGAAGAAACCTCCTCCTTTTTTTGAAGTCGGTTAAAAATAATCTTACCTTGTCAAGTATCAACCTATTCTGGTTTATCGAATATATTGAATTTGTAGAGCGATCTTTTCAACAAGAGCTAATACAAACAGGCGACACAGTGTCCACTCATGACGGCGGCCGAGCGCAGACTGAGATTACGAAATTTTTACGCAATAAATCAAGAGAGGTTCAAAAAAATAAAATAACCCTTATTGCAATCGACTACGATTCATCCGTAATAGCAAAATATGAGAAAATATAAGCTCCGGTTGTTATTTTTTCTGCGACTTTCTGTAACACTTTAATACTATTTTTTTCCTCGGATTTATAATTGACTATATATGCCTCATTACATTATTTTTAGAAATTATAAAATAGGTTGATTGTAGAATAAAAATGTACCAAAACTCAACCCGATATCGTAAATACTGTGGAAAATGGTTACGGAAGATCGTTTTTACAATATTAAAAAATACAATTTCCAAAAAAATTGTCCCTCGGATTTGAAGATAAAGAACTAATCTATAAGTGTTAGTACTTTGTAATATTCAATTTGTTTAGTTTAGTTACAAATTGTACCGAAAAAAAGCATAATTTTGTACGAATCGTAAACGCGCCCTTAAAAGACAAAAATTAAATGTTTAACAAATATATTGTTAATATTCTTCACTATTTGAACCAAAATAAAATAACATCTCAGATCCTGCAAATTATGCGTAACGTATAGTTACCCAATTAGGTAAATTTACACTACATATGTATAAAATAATAATACATATTTAGGACATCTAACACACAGCGCTATGTAGTAAAAGTAAAGTAAAGAAAAAAGAAAGCAAGAAAGTAGTGCCATCTAATAAAGTCTCCGAGTGGACCAAAAATGTTGTCATCAAGTGTGACGCAATATCGCACGAATACACGATGCGAATTAGATCGGAAGTTCTTGTGGTGCATTCGTGCGAGCTCGCAGATATTTACGATGCGTTGCGAATGCGCAGTTATGTTTGGGCGCCCTGAGCCTTTGCCCAGCATTAAATTACCAAAAGCTATTGATAATGATGTGATGAAAGACATGGAAGGGTCCAATATATGTTGTGTTATAGGGTGAAATGAGTACGAGTGCGGTGACTGGGCGACCGGAACCGCAGTATGCGGCGTGGCGACGGCGTGCGTGGCGACATTTGGTGTCGTTCCCGCTCATGCTGCTGTGTCTTAGCGTCGCCGCAGCTGCTACTTGCGCCTTCCTTAGAGCCCAGGTACGTAACACTATAAACCGACCATTTTAGAATACCTTTGATCTGGTTGTCCTTTGAATCGCGAACAGACTTCTGCAAGTGTATGAGCAGGTTCAACTGGAGTAGTAACATGACATTTGAGGTCATGAAATGACGGTGTTAAGCAGCTCATTCTTGCTTTCAATTCAATTCTCGAATTTTTCAATCATACCCATGAAAAAGTTCAATCCAGCCCACTTTATCGAGTTATAAGGATGTATATATCCGTAGTCGATTCATGTGATGCAAATTATTGAAATTTTCGGTCAATTGCTATGGTGCTCTTGGTTTTATATTTTAAATTTGTTCACTATCTTAATGGCGTTAATTTTAAAATATTTTTTATTTATTTGTATAGATAAATGTACCTAACTGTAACGTCTCTTAATATGACATTTCTTCCTGTCAACAGTTCCCTACTACCTCTAGAATACTTTTTCATGTATAAATTATATTAAAATAAACCGTATCTGTTTGCAGGATTGGTGGGACACAAACATAGTATACTTCACGTGGATACCTCGCGCCTTACTCGCTGTTATAATAGCGGTGGAAGAGGAGGTCTACGCGAGAATAGCCAGGTGGCTCAACGATAAAGGTAAAGCGATATATCAACTTGCTAAAAATCATGCTGGGTTTTTTTGAGTGGGTGTGATATCGTGTTACAGTTTGGTTCCTGTAATCTTTCTTTTTAAAGATGGTTTGAGCTTTTGCACGCGGGACAGTGGGTTTGTGTACAACATTTTGTTTTTTTTTTTAATTATTTAATATACCGGATTAGGCTCGAACTCGTAAATACCTAATCGCAAGTTCACTGGCTTAGCCATTATGTTATCATTGCTTGGTTTAAAGATAGTGATTACAGTCGCAATAAATATTGCGTTTCTAATTCTAGAGCCATTTAAATCTGTTAACTTTTATATCAAGTTTATTGATTTGACACGGAGTCATCAAGTAAGGTAAATTATTTTAATGGTAAATAAATGAAAACCATGTCCTCTCTTAGCAATTAGTTATCTGACAAAAGAACAGATAATTTGATTGTAATAAAAATCGTTAAAGAATTGCAGAAAATATAAAAGATTCTGACAGACTGACTTTGTCTTTTAAATTAAAACATATTGACACTTTATTGTTGTTGTTTATTATCACATCTTCACTACATCTTAGTTGAAATATAAAGGAATCGATGAGATAGATTACAGGAATCGATTTTTTTATACTTTTTTTAAAATAAAATAAGTCCATTATATAACAAGAAAACTAAGTTATATTTTAAAGCTTTTTACTCTTTGTTAAAGACAATTATAAGTACTAGTTACATTGCTTGTTTTGTACTCAACTCAACTTGTAAAATCAGTATCTAATCAGCAATGTATGTATTACTGAATTTTTATTACTTACATTTAACAAAATGTGAAGTAGCAAGGTTGATTATGTAACACTGAGAGTTGTGTGGGACGTCTTGTACTACATATCCAGATTAGTAGCTCCATGAGTATAGCTTATCTATATACAAAAATATCAATATTATATATTTAATATGACAAAAAGATCCGAATGATCAGCATTTTTTTTTATATGTAATAGTAGATTCGTGTTAAAATAATAGTGACATATTAATGATAGATCATCAAGGCATGCGCCCTGACGGAACCTTGGCATGTTATTATGACAAGGTTTCGTAAGAGACGATAATTTCTGAGAACCTGATTGATCAAGGGGCGGAACTTAATCGATGCATCACTATTTTTTTATAGCGAATGAACTACACATAGTTTTAGCTGACTGTGTGGAAGACTGAGCTCTTACGCACATGTCGGCCCGTGACCCTGACATATCATGTCCTAAATTCAGTCGCTATCTCCTTCTTGTTTCTTGCCCGTGATCAGAGAGACTCGAATTATTTTTATTGAACCTATTTAACTATTATTGTGTTTGTGTGAGTCACATTGGGATTGGACATGTATAACATATATTAAGTATTGCCTAGTTTAAGTTATTTAATGGATGTGTAGTATAAGATGCAATATATTTGAATATTTTATGCATGATATTTATAGTTTGGGAAATCAATATTTTCTTCCATAGCAATAAATAGAATGAAATTTTAAAATAAAGTATATTTTAAATAGTAATAAATAAATAGATAAATTTAGACTCTAGTCATATCAGTAGATTAACACAGTGTTGTGTAGAAGATACTATAGAGCATATTATTTTTCTCTTTACTGCTTACCTTACGGGATTGGACGACACAAAAATAAAATAAAAAAAAAACACTGAAAAATCATCAATTTTTCCGAACAGAGAACTATCGACTCGAGACAAAGTATGAGAATCACCTGATTGTGAAAATAGCATTGGTTTGTATATAAAAATGCTGTAAAAAAAACTAACGCCATGCCAAAAAGCTAAGCTTCGATCACGCTTTGCTTTTTAGTAAAACGGAGAAGGTATTAACCAAAAAGATTGGTAAATGGAATAATAATCTGAGGAACAGTCATGTGTTAGTTGCACGCTCTTCCTATTTCGCTCGCATGTACTGCATTCACACATAAACTCTTATCTCACAGGATTTGGCACTCTATTTATTGCGCAGAGGGATTATTTTTGATAGCATGATTTATTGGATAAAAATATTTTAAAAATTTAATCATTACTTTCTCTTGTGCTAATAAATGGGACTTTTACTTCTCCTTCTAAAAGCAATATACGTAAACTTTAAAGTATTATTTTGTTTTATTATCATTTTATTTAAATTAAGTATATGTAATGTTCAGTATACAAGATGAGTTTAAATTATTTGTGTGATTTCCTTAATTATATTTCATACCGTACCGTAAGTACCTAAGTATGTTCAAATTACTTTTACAATAATTAATTTATCTCTCTCTCTCTTTTTGTGATTTCATTCTCTTATCTGAATCTGTGGGAAATGGTCTCAATAAACGAAGCATATTATTGAAACTCATCTTGTATAAAACAGATAACAAACTTTTACTCATAAATTTCTATACCATTATTATATGTTTATTATGTTGTAGGGTACAAATAGTATTGCTTTAGATGTGAATAGAATGTTCTAGCATATTTGACTATTATTTAGTTAAATGTTGTATTTATTTCAGTTTCAGTTCGTAAACTCATTTATGAGTTTGTTCTACATAGCGTTCTACCTGCAGGATATGGATAAATTAAAAGAGGTAAGGTTTCATTTGACTCACATTGTACTTGTTTTTGATTTCTTTAGTATTAAGCAAATAATGTTACCGTCTCTTGGGAGTCGAGTATTTTTCTACATTTAAAATTACCCAAAACCTTTTTTTTTCTTTTCCGATTCTGGTATCATGTGTGCAAAAGTTTAATGATGTTTGGATGTGATATTCACAATAGCATATAAAAATACATAAGCATGTTGAATTATATATGGGACCACATTGTTTTGTTACAAAAAAAGTGTGGCTTAAAATTATAGATGCCAATGTCAATAATCGATTTACCTCTAAAAAATAACCTGAGTTGTACCTAAAAAAATAGGTACATTAATTAAATCCATCTTCATCATATAAACTAGGGTTTCTATGAAATACACATTTTTATAACATAAGTAGTGGTTTAATAATATAATTTTTGTTTTTAGCAATTAGCAGTTTTGTTGATAACAAGACAAGTTATCGGTAATCTTAAAGAATCGGCGTTACCGTACATTATTGAGAACTTGAGATTGGCGAAGATATGTGTTGATGTGTTCGGCGCTATCAGCCCTAGCAAAAGTAAGTTATTTTTCGTTCTTTTATTGTTTCAATGCCATCATTATGAGTTAGAGTAATCTCGACCCTTGCTTTAATGTCAGTTGAAATATAATTTAAATATTCTAAATAAGCAGAGAACATTACAAAACGTATATAATAAATTCTACTAGTTTAGTCGCAGAATACCATAATTCGCAAAATGTTCAGAGATCGCAAATTTTCCTAAACCCATTCAGCAGGTGCCAGAACCTAACTACTTGCGTTATATTAACTAATAAACTAATTCCACTCGCTGTATCCACTTTCTAGATTTAATGACTTCAATAATTCAGTCACAGACTATTTGTGTTGAGCAAATATGAACGAAATGATACGTCAAACTTTTAATGAAAATCTCGCGAGTCTGAGGAATATAATAATAATAATAATAACCCCCCCCGGGGGATCACCTTGACGTGGTGGGGGGGCTTACGGGTATCTGGTACTGGCTATGATCAAAAGAGCTTATCATTTTGTTGAGTTTTCACTTGTGGAGTTTCTGTTTGTTTGGAGTTATTGCACTGATCAAGCGGCGATTTCGAGGGCGGAGACCTGACACTAACACCTACCCAACCAACGATCCCAAACCCATTAAATGGAGAAATGATGGAAACTGACAAGAAGAAGTATAATTTACGGCCGCTTCCCGGGGAGCGCCGGGGCGCATCTGGAGCCGATGCTGGGTGCCACAGCATGCGAACCATCGGTGGTGGGACGTCGAGCAGGCGGGCTCTCATCAAGCAATCTACTACAGCCGGTCGCGGTGAATTGAGCAGGCGGATTCATCGCGTAGAAGTTACAGCCGAATCAATGGGCGATGATACAAAAACGTTATCTTCTTCTACACCTTCAACTCGCCCTTCATATATGACAAGAAGAACAACTCGCTTGGCAAGCACTAACAGCCTTAACAGTGCTGCACAACACCTAACAACCGAGCGATCACCTTCACCCTCATTTAGCACCACACAATCAGATCATTCACTTTTCTCAAATATTCCATCACCATCTTCAACCCATAGCTTATTTAGATCACCCAACTCATCACCGTCATCTACATATTCATCCCGAACTACAAGGTCAACAGCTGTTGTGCAGGAGGCATTAGCCATTAACCCTGTACCCACTGCTGGCCCTTCTCGTACGCGAAAGAAATGGACTGAAGATATGAACCGTTTTATATGGCGTACATACCTTCTCATAACAAAATGCGAAACGTCGGAACTGAACAATTAC
Organism: Spilosoma lubricipeda; assembly: GCA_905220595.1. Taxonomy (NCBI): domain Eukaryota; kingdom Metazoa; phylum Arthropoda; class Insecta; order Lepidoptera; family Erebidae; genus Spilosoma; species Spilosoma lubricipeda. Next base: position 9,427,669 of record HG992298.1, on the reverse strand, counting down.
TTAGAAACTTTACATAGAGAATTTAACAATAGATATCCCGACATGCAAGTCACTCGACAACGGTTAGGAGACCAAAAGAGAGCTATAATAAGAAGAAAATTGCTCTCACAACATGTGTTAGACGAAATAGCTTCTGAAGTAAGAAAACAAATAGGAGATGAAAACGTTAACCATTCACACACACATAGCCAAAACGAGCATTTATCACACACACAAACAGTCTCTAGCAACAATAGGATGAAATGGACAAAAGAAATGAACGATGATATTATTAGGTGTTACCTTGAAGCAACGGATCTAGAAACAAATATGACTGCTTATCGTAAAAAACTTTATGAATTATTTTTAGAAAAACAACCGAATTTATCTAATCTAACCGAACAGAGAATTGCAGACCAAAGAAGAGTAATATTCATTAATAAGACATACACCAACAGAATAAATGAAATAAAGCAGGAAGTACAATTATCACGAACAGATTTGAATAACCAAACAATATCTGACTTAAACCACTCTATTGCCAATCAAACAAATAACACACCCGAAAGCACATTGAACACTATATTTACACTGACCGAACCAACCGCAACAACTCACAATGAAAACTACACCACTAATAACACCGATACCAATAGTAGTAATAGTATGGATAATAATAGGATAGAAGTAGAATTTAATAATGCTCTTACACGATTCAGAACAATCGACCCAGAAGAAAGACCATACATCCCGAAACAAAAGACATCACGAAAATTTGCTGAAATAACTCAACATTTAAATTGCAATATCCTACCGAAACACTTAAACCTAGATTTAGATTTTAACTCACTACACACTCTAATTTATTCAGCAGCCTATACGGCAGCTTCCTGTAATGGCACTAGATTCAACACTGAAGGTAATACAACTACTAATAAACGACATAGGAAACCAGCGTGGCAAAGAAGAATCGAAAGTAGAATAAAACAATATCGATTAGAAATAGGAAGATTAACACAATACATATTTGGAAATAGAAGTCAGAAAATAGTAAAGACTGTAGAGGAAATAAAGAATAAATATAAAACTCATTCACAACACGAAGAACCTAACACTGACCCACAACATTTTCTTGACACACTGAAACAGAAACTAAGCGCGATTTCAAATAGACTTAAAAGATACTTAAATTGTACTAAACGCAAACAACAAAATACAAACTTTATAAGTAACGAAAAACAATTTTACAGAACCCTAGGACACAATAATCAAATAACATCAAATTCCACAGAATTACCCTCTCCTCAAGACCTTCACCAATTTTGGGCAGGTATTTGGGAAAACCCTGTGCAACATAACACACATGCTGACTGGTTACAAAAAATAGCAGACACATCAAATATTAACGAAATGGAGTTTGAAAACATCCCAGTTGATACATTCACACAGGTTATTAATCGCACACATAACTGGAAGGCACCAGGCACCGATCATATACACAATTACTGGTATAAAAAATTTAGCTGCACACATTTATTCATCCACAATCATATTTGCAAATTCATACAATCACCACACACAATGCCAACATTCATAACACAAGGAATCACATACATGCTACCAAAAGGTTCAGACCCCAAAAATCCTGCAAATTACAGACCTATCACATGCTTACCAACTATATATAAAATCATTACAGGATGCATCAGTGAAATTATTTACAGTCACCTTAATCAACATAACATCCTAGCAGAACAACAAAAAGGATGTAAAAAGAATAGTCAGGGTTGTAAAGAACAATTAACCATAGACTCTATAGTAATGAGGCAGGCCCAAACTAGAAATAGGAATATTCAGATGATGTACATTGATTACAAAAAGGCTTTTGATTCTGTTCCCCATAGTTGGTTAATATATATATTAGAACACTACAAAATTCACCCCAGTCTGATATCATTTCTAGGAGCAACCATGGTTCATTGGAAAACAAAATTAAAACTATTGAACAACACTTCAACTACTCAGCTGATTAAAATAGAAAGAGGCATGTTTCAAGGAGACGCACTTAGCCCGCTCTGGTTTTGTATGGCACTCAACCCCTTATCTAAGTTACTAGATGATACAAATATAGGTTTTAGATTAACATCCAATAATTCATTCCACATACTCTCACACCTACTTTACATGGACGATATTAAAATTTATGCAACTAATTATACCGAACTTAGTAAACTAGCTGACATTATACAGTCATTTTCAACAGACATCCAAATGCAGTTCGGGGTAGACAAGTGTAAAATTCACTCGATCAACCATGGTAAGACAGAATACAACTCTTATACACTTAGTACAGGTGAACAAATAGAACCGTTTGACGAACATACAACATATAAATATTTAGGATTCCATCAGTCCAGACAGATTCAACAAAAACACACTAAATTAGAGTTAACAAGAAAATTCAAAGCCAGACTAAATCAGATTCTGAGAACTCAATTAAATTCACGCAATAGTATCAAAGCCATCAACACATATGCAATTCCGGTCCTTATTTATTCTTTTGGGGTTATCAACTGGTCTCAAAGCGATCTCATTAAATTACAACGCACAATCAACACACACATGACAACCAATAGGAAACATCACCCCAGATCGTGCACACAACGCCTTACATTACCCCGCCAAGATGGAGGTAGAGGCCTCATCGACATACAGAATTTACACAATACACTCATAGATAAGCTACGCAATTATTTTTATGGAAAAGCCGAACAATCCCAACTTCATAAATTCATAATCGATATAGACAAAAAATTAACCCCGCTCAACTTATATGACAGAAACATTCACCCCAAAATAGCAAGTAAGCAACAGAAAATAGACTTATGGGCACAAAAGTCTCTACATGGCAGACACCTAGCCGATCTCAGCCAAACACATGTCGACAGAAAAGCGTCGAACGAATGGCTGTTGCGCGGAGAACTCTTCCCAGAAACCGAGGCTTTTATGATCGCTATTCAGGATCAGGTTATAGATACTCTTAACTATCAAAAACACATAATCCGTCTCCCTAATCTTCCAACCGACTTATGTAGACGATGCCATAGCAGTTCTGAAACCATCCAACACATCACTGGCGCTTGTAAATCTATTGTACAAACTGACTACAAACACAGACATGACCAAGTTGCCGCAATTATCCACCAAAATCTGGCTCACAAATATTCTTTCATTCCCAATAAAACTGCTTATTATAAATATAAACCCAGTACCGTTCTTGAAAATAATGCATTTAAAATATATTGGGATAGGACAATAATTACCGACAAAACCATACATTACAATAGACCTGACATAACAATCCTGGATAAGGTTAACAGTACAGTTTTTATTGTGGACATAGCAGTATGTAACACACACAATCTTCTTACAACGCACTCAGAAAAAGTTTCAAAATATATAGACTTAGCTACTGAAATCAAAAGACAATGGCAGGTAGATAGAGTTAAAATTGTACCCATTGTCACATCCACAACTGGTGTGGTTCCGAAGACCCTTCAAAATAGCCTCAATACACTGCAAATGCCGAAATCCACCCTAATGCTGATTCAAAAAGCAGTTCTTCTAAATACATGCCGTCTCACACGAAAATTTCTCGCATCATCGTCATCCTAATCTCACACCATTTCCCCCTGGCACACTTGGCTAAAGCCCGTGTGTTAGATTTAACTTCCCTTTTAAAATAAAAAGGAGACCAGAAAAGGTATAAAAAATAATAATAATAATAATAATAAATCTCTTTATTGTACACCAGCTTATAGAAAATATAAGATAAACTTAAAACTAGGTACAAAAAAGTATGTACAAGTGGCGGCCTTATCGCTCCAAGGCAATATCTTACAGGCAACCACATAGTAGAAAAGTTTCCATTTCTTCCAGTACCAACGTCAGCACAACTGACAGAACTGTTTGAGAAGAAAACGAACTCAAGTGGAGAACCGCCAGAGAACAGTTTGGTCAATGGCACCACAGAAAAAGACGACCGACGTGACTCGGAGCCTATTGTCGGACAGAAAGTCATACACCAAGCGGAGTTAGAGTCACAACTTTTTAAGGTAAATTTAAGTTTAAATGTAAATAAATATGAAAACTTGTTGTTTAGGTTTCTGGTCACTTCTTTAAAAAGTTCGCTTTAATCGATTTCAAATTTAGTATTTACGATTATTAAGTAAACTTCTGGCATCTCTGCCTCGACTGCCTCGTTGGTCTCGCGGTTGGCGTGTGCGACTGCTGATCGTGAGGTCTCGGGTTCGATTCCGGGTCTGACCAAATAATTGTAAGATCTACTAATATTTGTTTCGGAGTTTGGGTGTTTTCTATGTATAATATGTATGTATTTACGAAAAAAAAAAGTATATATGTATTTGTATCAGTTGTCTAGTACCCATAACACAAGCTCTGCTTAGCTTGGGACTAGATGGCGTTGTGTAAAAAAAAAAAAAACTTGTTTGCCAGCGTGATTTAAATGGAAAAAAACTGGAGAGGGGTACGCTCTACAGATAACTATTAAAGGTTTTTTATTATGGTAATCGGATAGTAATAAGTATTGCGGTCTGTCCACAGTACGAAGGCACGTTCGCGGAGTACCTGGAGATGCTGACGCAGCTGGGCCACGTGGTGCTGTTCTCGTCGGCGTTCCCGCTGGCGGCGCTGTGCGCGCTGGCCAACAACGCGGCCGAGGTGCGCGCCGACGCCTTCAAGCTGTGCCACGTGGCGCAGCGGCCCTTCGGCGAGCGCGTCAAGAGCATCGGCAGCTGGCAGGTACGTACAACATGACGCACACCATACATACGTTCCCGCTGGCGGCGCTGTGCGCGCTGGCCAACAACGCGGCCGAGGTGCGCGCCGACGCCTTCAAGCTGTGCCACGTGGCGCAGCGGCCCTTCGGCGAGCGCGTCAAGAGCATCGGCAGCTGGCAGGTACGTACAACATGACGCACACCATACATACGTTCCCGCTGGCGGCGCTGTGCGCGCTGGCCAACAACGCGGCCGAGGTGCGCGCCGACGCCTTCAAGCTGTGCCACGTGGCGCAGCGGCCCTTCGGCGAGCGCGTCAAGAGCATCGGCAGCTGGCAGGTACGTACAACATGACGCACACCATACATACGTTCCCGCTGGCGGCGCTGTGCGCGCTGGCCAACAACGCGGCCGAGGTGCGCGCCGACGCCTTCAAGCTGTGCCACGTGGCGCAGCGGCCCTTCGGCGAGCGCGTCAAGAGCATCGGCAGCTGGCAGGTCATGTCACTTGCACATAACACACGCCATACGTACACCATACACACAATCAGACTCTCACTATACACACAACTTGATGCGCACTACACACACAATCTATCACACACTTTAGACACAACCTCACAGACACTATACACACAACCTGGTGCACACTGTATACACAACCTAACGCACTCTATACACGTTACTTGACGCACATTATACACACAACCTGACGCACACTATACTTACAACTTGATACACTATACACGCAACCTGAAGTACCCTTTACATATACTATACACATAACTTGACGTACACTATACACATAACTTGACGTACGCTGTACACACAACTTGACGCACGTTATACACACTACCTGACTCACACTATACACACAACTTGACGCACACGTCACACACAACCTGACGCACTCTGTTCTACAATCGTCATGTTAAGATCGTTGTAAAATCTTATACCAATTATTGCTGTCTTATACAGCAATATACTTTACTAATTTTAAAAGTTATAAAGTACAATAATACAAATCAGTAAACAAAACTATTAACTACTTCATAGTAATCCTCATTCGTCGACATCTGTCATCTCCAACCAATCACCAAAACAATTAAAATAATAGCAATATTTCGTTTCTGTACAGCACGCAATGGAAACCATGGTAGGCGTGGCAGTGCTGGTGAACTGCGCGCTCATCGGCCTGTCGGGGCCTGTCCACCGCCTGCTGCCGGACGCCACCCCCGCGCAGACCATACTCGTCATCGTCGCACTCGAGGTACCTGCTTGACTCACCTGGACTGCCTCATACCTTGCTTGCTTTACTTGCTTCCATACACTCCTATATAGACCGGCGGGACTATATAATAATAGTAACTTTTGCGTGTGGCTCCGCCCGCGTGTTTGACCGTTATCGAAACAAAGAGTAGCCTATGTCCTTCCTCAAGAATCAAAGTATCTCCATGAGAAATTTCATTGAAATCGGTGCAGCGGTTTGGACGTGAAGACAGGGCAAACAGATATATATAGTTACGCCTGTTTCCCAGAGGGGTAGGCAGAAACAATTGATCTCCACTTACAATGGTCTTACATCTCTTTTGCCTCGTCCAAATTCATCAGTCGCTGCATGAATGCTCGTATATTTATATGTCAAATGTTTGTGGGTTCGTTTCCCGATCGGTGCAATAATTTGACTGAATGTATATGCGTGTTCTCGTACGTACATATTGTACATACATATACATTTAAAAAAACTGATTAATCCATTGTTGGAAGAATTTTTTCTCCATTTAAATAGTTCTGACTTTACGAAATTGATTGCTTCCTTTTAAAATTAGTTGTCAAATCCTTTTATGTAATGTATCCTTAGTATCTTTATACCTGAATTTCAACAGCAAATTCTGAAATATGACCATTATTTCAAAAATTATTTGTATATTTATTAGTTTGCTTTCAATTCCCTTAGTCTTCGATAAAACAAACTGGGATATTATGATACCAAACTTTAAAACACATTCTTTCTAGTATAAATACTTTAACCAATTTTAAATTTCAGCATGTGGTACTGGTGATAGTTCTGGCATTAAGAATCGCTATACCAGAAATTCCAACATGGCTGGCTACCGAAATGGCCAAGGTTGAATTCCAGAGGCGAGAAGCTATCAAGAATGCTCACGCACCACTCATGGTAATTTTTTTAACGTTTTTATCGTCAATTTGTAACTAATTATCAATGCAAACAAGAAAAGCTAATTTGTTTACTTCTATCTAATTGTCTCTAAAAGATCTGTACTTCCTGTCCTGTCGTGTTTCGTTTGTGAGTGTGAGACTGGAGGCCCAATGATGCAGAAGCATCACTAGGCCGCATGGTGTGGGTCACCATGCTGCATTGTCTGCACGAGCAATGAGTGTGGTGATCACCACTCTTGGATTCTGTTTTTGCTTTCAGAGAGCAGAGTCATTTAAGCAGGCCCAGACATAAAAAAACTTTAAAAAATCCTTAAATGATATGCAGTAGCATACAAACAAAAACGAGTATGCTTTAGACACACGATTAAGTAAAACTTCAAGGGTTATAAGGACTGTACTGTATCTTAGATTTACGAAACGTAACTGTATATAAGAGAAAGTGAGAAAGAAAATGTGTGCTCGCACCTATCTGTACTACCCCTACAGTAATATACGAAACATAACCCTCTCTCTTTCTATCTTCACTAACTTATATCTCTCTCAACTGCCGTTGGCCTCACCCGATCACACTTTTCGTAACGTTCTCTTCACGGATTCACCAGCTTACTGTCCAAGTTAAGCGTGCGTAAACACTGCCCAGGGTAATTAGATTGAAGTTTCAAACGGTTGTTAACCAATAACATAAGTCGTATTTGCATTCTCATAAATGATTTTTTTTTGGTTCATCTTCCAGTCGGAGTGTCCGAGCCAAGACGACATAAGACCTTCTGCCCGCAACACGCCTCGCACTATCACTCCAACTACACCGAAACAGAACGACAAAGTGACGAACGCTCTCATTGATAAAAAGAAGATATTTATCGGCAAAATACCAGAAATACCACCGTTCAGGTTAGTGCAATAGAATAGTTTAATGCACTCGTAGTTTATAGTTATTGAAGTAATATTTAAAAAATAGGTGGTCAATTATATTCAATAGCATCTCAATGACGAAATATGCTAAAGTAGACTTTATTTCAAATAGCATAAGAACGAGATTTTTTAGGATGTTACGATGCTGTCGTACTTAGATAATTATGTTTAGGTGTAAGGCGCCTAAGAGAGGTTGCCAGGAGACCAAATTTATTAACTGCACGTTATACTAATTTAGATCGATATGTTTTAGTAAATATATTAAAAAATAGTCTTTTGAAAAATATTGCAGCCTATACGTTATTTTATTACTATTTTGAGTAATTCATTATACAATTTGTATTTATGTAACAGATTATGTATTATTTTTGAAAGTAATGCCATATCATTACCATGAAACCACGAACATGGGATACTCTTCCAGACGGTATGAATTACACGAGCATGAGTTGCCAATTGTCAAAATATTTAAAATTCGAACAAACTCATGTTTTTGGTTTCTGGCAAACATTATTTCATAATGTAGTTCATAGATATTTAAATATTGTTTTATTTTTTGTTTTCAGTTAATTTTACACAAGTATATAAATGGATGGGTGTGTAGTGACATGTATTTATAAGTTTTATTAATTCCATTACTTCAGTAGGTATTTTATATTTACGCTTGTTTAATATTATATGTTATTTTAACTCTTTTTTGCAATAAAATCTTTTTGATCGCTATAGAAGTTTTACTTGTGTATGTCCTAAGTGAGAGACTGTCGTATACTTTCATCAATGTACCCTAAAAATGTTAAGGGGTTTCTTAAAGCTACAAAGTAGACTTTAGTAGCCATTAAAGCTTTGCTTACATCATACTGTAGACAGTATGATGTAAGCAAAGCTTTAATGGCTTACACTACGTTTGTCTGGTCCTTACATTTGCATAAAATTATTTCCATTTCTTGGGCGAAATTTATAGTTGTAAACCTACATCTTATCCAACCATCCATCCAACCAAGACCAACGAGGCAGCCAATACACGTACATATGTACGTGTATTGGCTGCCTCGTTGGTCTCGCGTTTGGTGTGTACGACTGCTGATCATGAGGTCTCGGGTTCGATTTCCGGGTCGGACCAAATGTTTTTATGATCTACAAATATATTTTAGGAGTTTTTGGTGTTTTTATGTATAATATGTATGTATTTACAAAAAAAAAGTATATATGTGTATGTATCAGTTGTCTAGTACACATAACATGTTTAGTCTAATCACCAGGCGCTGCATTCCCCGTTTGAACCCTTGTACTAGTCTATAGGACCCATAGTATACCCAGACAATCGCAGGTGGATCACCTGGTGAAAGGATTTTAACAAGAGGCGCTTCACCTCTGCCTACCACGTATAAATCTTCTTCACTCTTGGCTGCGGAGACACCTGTCTGCTTACAGTTCACACCGAAGCTTTTCTAGAGAGTTCTAATCTATATCCCGAATCACGAGGTATCGCTACGACTCCCGAAACAAGTAACAACGCGACAAACAAATACTCGGTAAATATATTAACTAGCCCACAACAATCCGTGGCCGTATCAAAATTCAATACTGGGGCTAGTTAACCACAATTCACAATTTCTGTTATTAATTATACCAGTGCGTGCCATGACACGTCCGCACGTGTTACATATTTCCGAACAAGCTCCGGGAGGACCTTAGAGCATACAATAATAGAGGTACATTTCCAGAGCGTACACCAAATAGACGATTTGGTATCGAACAACGAGCTCTGCGTAGCTTGGGACTAGATGGCGTTGTGTGTTAGATGTCCGAAATATTTATTTATTGTCCTCTATTTAGAAGGTAATAAAAGTATAATCGAGACATATTTCTACATTAGAAAAGTTTTGTTACCAACATTTTAGTCTTAATATTCTATACTTACTGGTTTTTTAATTCATGATTATCATCATCATCTCTTTGTAGTCCACTGCTGGACATAAGCCTCTCTTATTGCACGCTACTCTGATCGATTGTGGCCTTAAATTCAAGTATTTTTGTAACCGTTGTATCTCACGGTCGGACAAATACAGTAATAGGAATTATTAATTAATTTGAATTGTAGTCGGTCTAAAACTATCACCGACTTCAATGCATCATGACTAATATTATTAAACTGCGTTCCTTACTTTTCCGCATTTCATATCAACAGCCTTTACTCTCCACTGCTAGACATGGGCCTCTTCTTCTACTACTTATTTCTAAAATGTGACTACACCAAAATATGGCTAAGTGTATTGTGAATTTCGTTACTTAAAAATAAATATATAAATATTTCCTATGGTAATCTTAAAATTAATTTATAAAACAATTTATATAGGTTATTTAATTTTGACTGCCTCGTTGGCGCAGTGGTAGCGTATGCGATGGCTGTGCTTGAGGCCCCGGGTTCGATTCCCGGGTCGGTAAATATCTATGTATTTATAAAAAAAGTACCTATATTTGTATTTATATCAGTTGTTTGGTACCCATAATACAAGTTCTGCTTAGTTTAGGATTAGATGGCGTTGCGTGTTAGATGTCTGAAATATTTATTTATTTAACTGTAAAAAAAATATGTATAAAACAACTTTAGCATTGAAACAGCACTATAAACTATCTGCACGTCACGTTTTCCTGTGTAAACACGCTTTCAGCCTTCATTCAACGTGTTTATGAACGATGTTGCCACGCTACCTCTTATAATAACATTACAGACCTAAAGCCGCGTCTATAACTGAGCCACCGGTGACGACAGGTTCACTGCAAACGTTGCAAGATGTTAGCCCTACGAAACCGATACGACGTAAGGTAATATTTTGAGTTTTATCTACCATTAATTTAGGTACATTCATCGTTTACAAATTTCTACCAATTGGTAGAATTATTCAAAACAAAATACTGTAGTTTCCCATGATGCAAATAATGTACGTTTAAGTTGGGTACTGAAAGGTTAGTGACTTAAGGTGTATAGAGGTAGTTAAATTACAATGAGCCTTCTAATATCATTATGCTGTTGAATTGGTAATATCTATCTACGTAATTAGCTGATTTAGAAGATATCATAAACTGTATCTTAGTTAGTACGCCAGTTTCACTAATGGAAAGTGTCAAGTGACTGTTACTGCTCGCTCAGTGCTGCTAGCCAAATAGACACCCACTCAAGACAAATCCAAACACACAACAAATACTATATCATGAGCAAGATGAAGTCTTTTTTTCATATGGAATAGGGGGCAAACGAGCAGACGTATCGCCTGATGGTAAGCGATTGCCGCCGCCCATGAACACTCGCAACACCAGAGGCGTCACAAGTGCATTGTCGGCCTTTAGGGGGATGGTGGATGGTTTGGGGCATGGGCCTCCGGTATCCTCACCCATTCGGTAAAACACAGTGCAAGTGCTGTTTCACACTGGTTTTATGTGAGTATATAGTATCACCCCGGTCGAGCCGGCTCATGCATGCCGAAGCGTGGCTCTCCCACAGTGAAGTGTTCTGTGTTTATCTATAATACAAATTTGAACTTGAAAATAATTAAGTATTGTTACCAGTAGTACCGGCTACCGTAGTAGAGGATCTGCCTTGTTTGATATTAGATCGTGTGTACGATGTTTGTAGTTATATACTGCCTCCGTGGCGCAGTGGTAGCGTATGCGACTGCTGTGCTTGAGACCGCGGGTTCGATTCCCGGGTCGGACCAAATGTTTATATGATCTGGAAATATTGATTTCGGAGTTTAGGTGTTTTCTATGTGTATTTATAGGAGTTATCTAGTACCCATAATACAAGCTCTGCTTAGTTTGGGACTAGATGGCGTTGTGTGTTAGATGTCTGAAATATTTATTTATTTATATTATTATTTCGTCACACATGTCATGTGATGTGCAGAAACGATGAGGTAATGATTTCTGTTTATAGGAAGGTACGCCGGGTGCTCCTTTGTCGTTGTTGGGTGTGCGAGGCTTACGAGATGAGCCGTTGCATAGATCGGCTCACTGCATCCCACATCCTGCACAACATAAGCCACTAATAAACCCTACGCTTCAGGTAACCTTCCTTCCTCTTAAAATGAGTGGTATTTTTAATACGCATTTATTAGCTTCATTCGTATGTATGTAAACTTTGAACATCATTTTAACCCCTTCAAACGTCAGATTAACTCGAGGCATAGTTATCAAGGACCGATGACAATTCAATATTATCCGTTATCCATACTAGGATAATCGGGATTAGTGATTTTTTGTTTTCCTCAAACTTGAATATAAAGTGTCTTTGCGCCAAGAAAGCTATCTGATGTTGTTTTGAAGTTAGTCATATACCTATGTTTTTTTTCTTTTCTTTTTATGTTTGGCCCTACCAAAGTGACTACTCTGCCAGATGGAAAGCATAAGCAGAATCCAAGGGTGGTGGTCACCATACTGCGAATGCAGCCAATGCAACAATGCAGCATGGTGACAAACACCATGGCGGGCTAGTGATGCTTCTGCATCATTGGGCCTCCGGTCTCGCACTCACCAACGAAACACGACAACATAATCGTTGTCATTTTACGTTGATTTTCTGTGCGAGCGTGGTACCGCCCCGCGAGAGCCGACCCGTTCGTGTTGAAATCAGCTTGGTTCTACTACCTTGTAATGTCAATTATAACGACAAAATCGAATTCAAAGAAATCGGTTCTATAAAAACAAATACAGGTCAATCTAATAAATGACTGCACGGTGGTTAAAGCGGTCGCCACGTCGCTTTCTACTACACTGAGTGTTGTAGGTTTAAGCCCCACATGGGACGACACTGTGTGATCCACAAATCGTTGTTCTGAGTCTGGGTGTTCTTTGTATCCGTTTCATGTATATTTGTAAAGTCCCGCGCGTCGCAGGATAAGACAATTAATGCATGATTGTTGTATCCAATGGCTATGTCTATAAATGAGTCACATGTATGAACGTAATCCGTAAAAATATTCGCATGACTGACTGTAGCAATTAGTTTCTTACAAATGTTTTTAATAAAATTTTAATCAAAGTTCAACATTCTTATTATTCTATGCTCCATTACTAACTTACCGACCCTGGCCTTTAAGTTGCTGAAGCTTTAATAGGCTAACCTCTGGTTAACATGTAAAGCGAACACAACATGATATAATCAATTTTGAATATATTCCCTAAATGGTAAGAACTTTTGATAACATTTATATAGCCAATGTCACCCGGGCCCTTTTTACGAATCTATTGACATCATTTATTAAAGTCGGTTCAGTAGTTTAGGCACTACGGTGGAAGATATATATAAAGACAGCCAACACGGTTACTCCCTTTTGGTTTGCCGTAGTCGGGTTAAACAGTAAAGTTAAATTTTATATTTTCGTAGGAATTATCCGGTAGTGTTAGCGCGGGTGGGTCGGAGCCGGACCTAAACGCGGTGCCGTCTTCAGCGCCATCTATTGATGCAAGCGCTACATCTAGCGAGGACGACAAACCTAAGGATAAAGGCGGTAAGTAATGCAAGTTAATTTATAGATGTAAAATAGTTTTAGATGTAACGCGAATAAAGTTATTAAGTTACGAGTATATTTTATAAGGTATTTATTAAGGTTGCTTGGAAGAGATTGTTTATGGTAATAAGGCCGCCCTTTGTAACATATACCTCAAATTGTAATATTTACTCTCTTATAACTCCACAATATGGTGTACAAATAATGAGTTTTCTATGTATCTTTCTTTTTATGTGTATGGTGGAATATCTGCCTGATGGAAAGCATGAGCAGAATCTAAGAATAGAGACCACCATACTCATTGTGAATACAACAATGCAGCATGGTAACCCATATCATGAGGGCCCATTGAGATGCTTCTGCATTATTGGGCCTCCGATCGCGTACTAATCAACAAAACACGATATCAACACGATACGCTGCTATCATTTTACGTTGATCTTTTGTACGAGGGTAGTACCGCCCCGGTCGAGCCGGCCCTTTTTTTCTTGTGCGGAAATCCCCTCGGAATGGAAAATCCCCTTGGTCGGTTCGAGGTGGTGGTGCCACCACGGTTGTACAGTCTGCTAACTGTACAGCTTTGGGAATGATTGATAGATGATAATTGATAGATGTTGATATATTTTACTGATATTTATTGATATCTGATTAATTAGGTGAGTGACATGTATGTCGTATGAACGCGAGTTGTGCACTGATTCACAAAAAAATGGTTGAAATGTAATGATACAAATATGATGAGAGCGCAGTAATTGTAGAGTACGGTTGCACCGTACAACGGTGGTTATGTCGGACTCGAACCGACCAAAAACCGCACAACATCTCGGACACTAGAAGCCGGGGCCGTACGTACCTCGGGCCACCTACGGTTAGCAGATGGCTCCCTCTTCTGTAGGATTCCTGATACTCCTTTTTCTACTTAGAAAAGGGGCGCGAGCACTATGTAGATCTCACGGCGCCTCCCCGGCCAGCTTTTGCTAGGGTGACTGGTGGCCTCATCTGTAATCCCTAGGCTTGCGCTTATGGGCCCCGGTCCAGCCGGCCCTACCGTGATGAAATCAGCGTGACTGTACCGCAAGTTTCGCACATCATTCGTAACTTATACTCTCGATTGTCGGCACTTGATGGAACTTGTTAAAAAACATACTAGAATTAGAGTCACTTGTACTTTTCCCACTATTATATTAACTTTACTGGTTAATAGGGTGAAACAGCCGGTCAGGATTAAAGTTAATGAGAATAGTAAAACAAGTACAAGTGAGTCTAAATCTAGTATGAATAACACATCATTCGTTTTTCAACAGTTGATTTGTCCATTCAAAGGTTGCCTATAAAAAAATTTTTGTAGTGATAAGGCCGCCATTTGTACATGGTCGTTAAATTGTTATGCTCTTAAATGCAAAATGTATTAACTAGTGTATAGTAGTAAGTAGTTATGTAATGTTACAAGCAGGTAGGTCCCGTGCGAAGGCGGCGCTGGTGAAGCGCGTGCGGTCGGTGGCGGTGTTCTCGCTGGGCCTGCGGCGCGCGCGGGAGGCGGCCGCCGCGACCGGCGACAAGCACGACCGCACTCCACACACGCCCGACAAGAACGCCATGGTGACTCATCTACCTCACTTATACAGCGTTTCATCAAATACTTCCTTTGCCAAACAAAGTAACTTAGATGAATACATTCTTCAGGGAAATATTAAAAGTATATTGTGTTAATCGAAGCTAAAAATATCTCTCTAAATGTAATGTAAGGTAATGTAGTAATAAAGACAACACTTGTTTGCGTAACTGCCAACATGGTGGCAAAGGAACTATTCTGTGAAACGCTCTACTATAGGAACAGTTTCAACCATAGAGCTACACGGTAGGGATTAGCCATACACAGGCGTTTCCCTCTATCAAAGTATTCACACAATTGGGCCTACGCATTATATACTGTTATGATAGAGAATGTATTTATGTATGCGTGAAATTGTGAATGTTTTATTTTTTTATGTATGAGTTCGTAGTGACAAGCAAAGACATAAGATTGGTTTGTATGTGAGTCTTAAATGTGTTAAAAAGTCCCCGCCGCAAAAAATACGGACTGTTTTGTATCGGAACAAGTAAAGACGGGAGACCTACGTTCAGGAGTGGACGGCTATTGGTTGAGGAATGCAAAAAAAAAGTAAAATTTAACCAAAAAAAAAACCCGACTTTAAGAACTGGACCAAATTGAAATGGGACTACTCGAGAAACACCAACTTTCAAATAAAAAAACAAAATCGGATTAAACCAGTGGAAATTCTGTGGTGTAAAACACAAAAAAAAAACAGTCTAAGATTACACAACTTCGACCCGCCGGCCTGTGTTGTTAGACAGGTATCTGCCATATAATACAACGAAGAAAGTAGGTAGGACAAAATAACTGCAAAAAGAATGAACACTTGAATCAAATCCTATACTACCCCGTCTGGCCAGCCTGATATTCAAAGCCAAACAAAAGTTAAAGGCTCTTGATGTGATGTAATTACCTGTTGTTCAATAATGCTATTATTATTATAAAATGTTATAGTAAAAACATTTGTTTGTTTCCAGAGCCTGCCAGCACCTATGCTCGGTGGCGAGCTCTCCCTCATACCTATAGAACAGCTGATACAAGTGGACGATGTCAAGCCACGTCCTTCGTAGACCGGTACCGCTTCTTTGTACTACTCACCAACGGTCGTGTTGTTGGCACTTGAATATGGCATATTATAGTACCTTATTCTACATTAAAAAAAAAAATCTTCTGAATTTGCAACCTCCTTGATTTGTTTCGGGGAAATTTGTTCCATTTCTATGAGTTTTATATCTGCTATATAACTTACGTATAGTAATTCCTTACACGTAAACTGATAAATTCTGATAAATTCTATAAAAGAAAAATGAAAAAATAGCTATAAAAATAGTGAGTACTGATATTACCTTTAAATTTAGCTGTTAAATAAATGATTAATAATGTAAACAAGATCAATATTCAAACCAACAACATTTGTGTTACCAGTAAAAAAAATTGGAGTACAAGAGTTAGTTGGCAACACCGTCAGTAGATAGTGCATATTTAGATTTAGACTAGTATTAGAATAATATTGTGTAAAGGTATTAAAATACGAAAATTTAGATATTGCCACTCGGTCGAAGGTAAAAGCGTATGGCACTAAACAACTCCCTATGATAAGGATCTGTAATTAATGTTTTTAACACTCTTCGATTGACAAACGTTAGAAGAAGAGTTAAAGAAATGCATCTCTTAAATCCGTCAGAAGATATTGAAAGCAAATCAGATTTAAATGCATTGCTCTGTGCAATCTAAATTGCACTTAATTGCGTTGTGTTAAGAGTTGATATTTATTTGACTGAGTTGTGAGGTGAGAATTGTGTACCAGTACTAATCATGCATCCGAGAGGCAATCTTTATTGAATCGTGGTTTATAGGTAGTTCCTTTTATATTCTTTTACTCTAGCTATTGTTATAGAAAGTTGTAACTGCGTGATATAATTTATTTATAAGATTTTTTAATGATTCCTTTAATTGGTACAAATTGTAAGGGCGGTTTGTTAAATTTGTAATGTATTGAGTACCGTTTGAAATGATTAAGTGCTACTGTTAATTAGCTACTGTTAATAATATTATGATAGTATTAGAAATATTTTTACCTTGACAGTTAAGCGAACTATCCAGTACTAGCTGGTGTTACTCGAATATTCAAATTACAACCTTATTTTAATGAGGTTATGACATATTATTCTTTGAACGGTACTCAAACAACATTATTTTGAGGTAAAACAACGACGTGAATAAGATGGATATCAGATACATCTCGTTAGGTAAGTCGAATGATGGCTTTTTGATGTATTTTACGTATTTCGACGACATTTTTCAATGTTAAATATTTTTGGTATTTTATAAGCATTGTACAAATTTCGCGCCAATCAAAAGAAACTTGATAAATTTAAACATTTGTTACTATACTCATTAAAACCATTATTTTTAAATGCTGTCTATTAATTGAGCAGAAATTGTCTGTAAATTATTTTACTATAAATTGCCCGCAGTTTTACTCATACACTAAATATTAGTACATAAGTACGTACTTAGATTTCCTTGTAAACACAAAATGAATGTCGAAAGGTATGTTATATATATTCGCTGTTCCAATACCTGTGATTTTGAGTACGATATTTATCTGATCAGAATATCTAGTATACAACAAAATGCACTAGTATTCTGGTTTCTTGCAATACATAGTCGTTTTCTAAGGCTTCTGTCACAAGCAATTGTCAGACAATAATTTCGTATTGCTCTCTGTTCGTTGCATGTTCTTTTGCAAATATCTGGCCGAGAGACAAAATTTTATTATTTATTTTCTTTTTGGATGGCTTAGTCAACTTGTAAACCTGTAAAGTAACTTTATTGAAAAGCGTTACACCTTTGACTAGCTCTATTTCTCGGTCTGTCTCTTCTAATTGATACTTGGCTCCTATTGGTAGTAGCGTGATGTTACATAGCCTAAAACCTTCCTCGATAAATGGACTATAATACACTGAAAGTATTGTTGAAATGGAGCCAGTCGTTAACGCGTGATGACGTGACCAAGGGAAATGAGACTCATTTTGATATATAATTATTATTATATTTGACTCCCGGCCAGCTTGTATATATAATTTTTAGATAGTAATAAATACTATAAAACTATATAATCCCTTTCTAACACTGCTAAATTTTTCCCTCCTTCTCATATTAATTAGGATAATCGAATTTAGTCACGTGCCGTTTATTATTAAAGTCTTCAACGCCATTGTCACACATATATGTGATAAAATTGCAAACCAAAATTGCACATTAATAATCACATAATCAAATCAAAATAATCATTTTTTTATTCCACATAATGTGAGTAGTAATATCGTCCTAAAATATTTATTCGTCCCTTGTATACGTCAGTACAAAATTAAAGTTGAATTGAGTTTACGTAATAATAAAATAAAAACATAAAAATAGGTAGCAAATCTTTAGTCTATCAAAAACAATCTTACATTTTTCTGCTAATATTACCTACATTCATTATTAATTAATTTATTTTTTACTGTGCATTCATTAAGGACTACGAACTACGAAGTGGATTTCGATCAATATGAAAGCGACAATGGGCATGATGACTAATCTCGAAAAACTGTTTTATGATGTTCGGAAGTATCTCCGATTGTCAAAAACAATCACATTCCACAAAAAATAAAGTTTTAGTAGGAAAATAATACGATTTAAGTTTAGAATTCACACTAAAACGCCCAACGATCCTTGGTGTCATGGCGTCTGCTTACCATTTGTCAACCATCGTCGGTTAAATCCAAATAAAATGACGTTTACAGAAGCGTGACGTAACTCGCTCTGATTGGTGTTCAACTTAACATGGCGGATTCCTGTATTTTATAGTCTTATTTTTGTTAATTAACTATTAATCTTGCTCTAAATATGAAAATAAATATTATTTTTATACTCTATGAGCACGTTTTCATTGGATAAAACATAATTTTACTGGTTCTTGATTACTGTCATCATGCCTATTGATTTTGAATATTTTTTTTACAAATAAGTCTTCCAGTTGCTAAACAAAGTTTGATGACATGTTATTAATCACTTAATATACTAATTAACGGCCATTTTTAATAACCTATATGGAGTTTTAACCAGAGATAGGTTATTGAAACGATGATCTTGAATATCAATGAAAGACTTGAATCAGTGATATTGAAAAAATAAATAAAAAATAAATGGACTGTCTCCAGTTTTAACTAAATATAGGTAATTGAAAACGGTCGTTAATTACAGATACACTTTTGTTCTTAATGTAAGAAATTAGGGTTAAAATTTCCGAAAGATTTTTTTATCTGTTTTATTTTTTATTTTCTTTATAGGCAAAAGTGTGTCTGAAATTTGTACTTCCATATCGCATCGAATTGTTGTAGTATTGTAAAGTAATTGTAGAAGGAATCGGCTCCGTATATATTACATTTCAGTTCTATTTTTTTCTGAATAAAACTCATCAATGCTGTCAATTAATAATGTTACCTATATATGTTTAGAAATAGCTACTCTATGATATCTGTGTTTATTGATACTCGCTTTATTTTTTATTGATTTTACTTATACCGTATTGTACTTTAGACAAGTTAGATTTAGTTGAGCATTCATGGCTTAAAATCTTGTTATTTATAGAGGTTATTATTAGAACTTGTATATTTGATATAGTTGTTAAAGATTAGCATAATGACATATTTATATCATCTGTTTTAGTGAACTTATCACTTAGTGCCTAGCTTGTACTCTGCTATTAAAGTAAGATGGCCAGCAATATTTTTTTAGTGTAAGTCTTTACCGCTTCAAGCGTCTATACAAACTTTCATTCTCTTTCCCTCGCCTTCAAGCTTTTATATTCTAAAAAATGCTTTTTTTATGGACTACTAGCTGATTCGCGCAACTTCGTCTACGTCTCTCATAGAGCAACACGGTAGGGAGTAACCATATGTAGGCGTTACCCTCTGTCAAAATATAAGCCCAAATGCCTGTACATTACACTGTTATAACACAGAATGTATACATGTGTGTGTGTGAAATTGTAAATGTTTTGTTTTATTTATTACTAGCTGAGTCCCGCGGTATTACCTCGTAGCTAAGTAACTTAAGTTACTCATTATATCATGAGTTACCTATCAGTGAAAGTCCAATCAAATTCGGTCCAGCCGTTCGAGATTAATTGGAACAAAGAGACAGACAGAAATGGTAAAAAATGATATTTTGGTGGACACTCAAATTTTATTTATTTGTATAAGTCTGTGTATGTGTGCTAATATGGCCATATTAGCCGAAGAACTGATTACCGTTGGGGTAGACGGGTTCTTGAGTGGAGAACGCGTCTCGGCAAACGTAGTGTAGGACGTCCACAGGCCAGGTGGAGTGATGATCTGCGCAAGATGGCTGGCAGGAGCTGGATGCGAGAAGCCGAGGATCGAACCAAGTGGCGCGAAATTGGAGAGGCCTATGTCCAGCAGTGGACTGCGATAGGCTGATGATGATGATGATGTGTATGTGTGAAGATTGGTCTGTTTTGTGTCGGAACAATACGTTTTCTCCCTCAGGTCCGCTTCAGGTCCAGCTTGTGTTGGTCTATGACGTCCCTGAAATACTACTCAAAATAAATAATATAAAGTTTTCAATATTTTTCTTTGATACTCAGCTCCCATTAGTCGTAGCGTATAGCGTCGTATTAAATACAAATATCTTCTCAGTTTAGATTTATAGATGTATCCTAACTTTTAAACTATCGCATTCCATGATATATTAACAATTATTTTTACGGAAATTCAGTCAGCCTGTGACCACGGCCAGTGCAACCTGGTCGAAACGTCAGGCAACTCAGAGGTATGTGATACCTTTTAATAAGTGATCGCGTTAATTCCCGTAAAAAAATTGTTAATAGATGTATCCTAATTCATTGTTATTACAAACTTTCGTTACTCAGTTTAAAATGCAAATACCTCTCAAGTAAAGTATCCTACTAAACGCTGTTATGTAAACTAAAATGTTCGTGTACTAAAAAATAAGCAATCTTAGTTTTTAAAATTAGTAGCAGGTGATATATTTATGACTAAGTAATAATTGTTGAATTTTGTTGCGAAATTTTAGATATACCTACAGGTTGAATTAAAATTGTGTACTTAATCATTTTAAAATTGAAAATTATCTTAAGACTCCTAGGATTTCTATGTTCATTTGAGTACCAGAGAGTTTATTTAAAACAAAAGTAATCTAAGTTAAGCCTGACAAAGAGATGTTCAGAGAGGTAGTCAGATGTGTCCTATGTTGATCAATTTATCACGTTAGGATAATCTATAGATATATATTATTATATATATCTACTATTATTTATACGACGAATTAAACTTAATTATACGTAGTTAAAAATGACTTGTGTGTCATGTCATGTGTATAAATATTACGTTATGAACATTCCATTGAAGAAAAATAATGATTAACATAGATTATTCCTGTTTATCTTGATAAGCACATTCGTGGGTTATAGGTTATAGGGGCAAACGAGCAGACGTATCACCTGATGGTAAGCGGTTGCCGCCGCCCATGGACACCCGCAACACCAGAGGCGTCACCAAGTGCGTTGCCGGCCTTTGGGGGATAGGGAAAGGGATGTAGGGAGGGACTGGGGTATGGGCCTCCGTTATCCTCACTCAATCGGTGAAACACAGCGCAAGCGCTATTTCACACCGGTTTTCTGTGAGGCCGTGGTATCACTCCGGTCGAGCCGGCCCATTCATGCCGAAGCGTGGCTCGTCCACGGTAAAGAGGTATTGAATTTGTTCATCATTTATTGTGTTGTTAAAAGAATTAAGTATACGATTTTAACTCGTCCTGTAAACAATTGAAAATTAACGTCCAATTGTAAAGCTTTTAAACTACATAGTCGCTTATTTTTTAGCATTTTATTCTTGTTTTAGACTATAAGAAAGATACAATAGAATATTTTTTTAAACTTTAGCCTCGTCACTTTATATATTTATATCATGAAAACAGCTAAATTCCCGGGTACTTTGTTTTATATAAATCTTTCTTGCGGTTTGTGTTACTGTGTAATCGACGACCCATTGACAAATGTCGTCTATATTTTTAGATGGGGATGCTTTCGACTTTCGACTGTGGACAAGGTGTGCCGGTCATTTTGACGTAATGTGTTCTCATTTTACGTCGGGCTTTTTTAAGATGTAAGCTATATTAATATAGCTTTGCACAGAAAATATAATATCATTTACATAATTTCTAAATAATGTAGCCAATAACTTAAGATAAAAAAAGTTTAAAAAGAACACGCCTACTAAAGTCGATTATAAACAAACATACATACAGGTAAAGCTAATAAAAGCGTCTTTAAAAGCATGACGTAAATTAGAATGAGATACATTACACGAGAATAACCGATTCGTAAATTAAATTTAAAGATAATAAAAATTATTCTCTTTTATTCCTTTTTTAAATTTGATTTAGAGCTAAAAGTTAACAATTTTTTTTTTTTACTAACTTTTTCAAGTTTTGGTATCTGTCTCTGTATTGTTATTTAGTTTAGTTAGACTCTTGTAGTCTTTAGTTTAGTACTTTAATCCTACTTGATCATTATTCCCTACTATTACTTAATTTAATGTAACTTTCTATTTTTATTAATATTGCTGTACAAAATATTTCTTGTACTATATGAACGATTCATATTTACATATAAAATATACGTGACACATACCAAGAATATTTGATTAGTACTATTTCTTTTAGTGACTGGGTGGGGATTGTCCTCTTGGATCCCCGAGTCTTTAGGCAGTGGTTCGACCGCCGACGATGAACGACAAACGAATAGAACGAGTTGGCGATCAGCGGGAAGCGAGTGTGTAGTTTCAATAGTTTTGTCGCTGGGCTAGAAGCGAGTGTACAAGTGCGGTGAGCGATTACTGTCGCCACTCCAAGTTCCAAGACACTATGGATGACTTTCTTATTGAATGTGTGAGCATCGCTGAGCGAGTTTATCTTTGAAAGCTCTTATCGCTCATCAACAAAACTAGTAAAACGAGTCGTCGCCGGCAGTGTAAACAGTCTGGGAGCTACTATTGATATATGCATCTCTTTGGTTTACAGGGAATGTTTATTTATTTTGCGTTTCTTGAGAGAGAAAATCACCGATAGGTAGTCGTTTTCTCGCCGGCGGTTGGACCACTGTTTAATGGACACAGGAGCTAGCAGGCCTAGCCAAGATATAAGTGTTTCACGTCAAATCTCTTTTTACAGTCGCTAACATTTCTATTCTCTTCTATTATTATGTTTTGAAAACGTAATGTAACGTTGAGATGACGTCGTTTCCATACATTTGATTAGTTTTCAAACGATAGCAAGTTGAAGTGGCCATATTAGTCGCAGAACTGATTAGTGATTACCGTTGGGGTAAACGGGTTCTTGAGCGGAGATCGCGTCACGGCAAACGTAGTGTAGGACGTTCACAGGCCAGGTGGAGTGATGATCTGCGCAAGACGGCTGACAGGAGCTGGATGTGAGATGCCGAGCCGAGAAATACGTTTTGTAGAATGCCAACTTGGCTAGGTCTGCAGGATTATGTGACAACTAGGCCCTATCACATTGTATAGTGCGTTCAGAACACCACCTTATTACGTACTGCAATAATTAATCGTCTTAATGTTAAGTGCTGATCTAATATAGTTTCTCTATAGGTACGTTGTATGCAGGATTTGGAATTTGATAAAATTTACTAAGAAAAAACTAACATGTGAAAATTCAGTAGAGAAAAAGTTCGCTATTAGACTAATAGATTTAACGAAACACGGAGTAAATAATATTCAAGAACTTAACTCGTAGAAAAATAGCTCTTCAGTAACATTTCAGAAGGACTCATTTTGTATGTAGATATCAGTCGTCCATCACTATAATATAGTAAATAAAGCTTCATTCTAAAACGTATTGTGTCGTAGATATTAAAATTTGTTGTTGTACTTATTTTTTATACAGGATATTGATAAATGTTGCATTTTTGTGTAGATTAAATATATTCGCAGAATTAAACAGCTTGTTTTCTTTCAATCACCTGATATCTATTAATCTAAATATCTATTTTTACCTTAAAACAGAAACTTTTTTACCGACTTTAAAAAAAGAGGAGGTTCTATGTTACACTGTATGTATTTATTTGTAAAAAAAAAAAACAAACAAAAACTGTTCTAATCTATCTATCTGTAATTATATAGTATAAAGTCAAGTTTTTTTATTCGCGACTGTACACTGCCTGTGGGAAGCTGAGACAGATATGTAAATAAGGCGGTACGAAGTTCCCGGGTCAGCTATCTATATATATCTATAGATACATTAATACAAAACACTATAAGCAAAAACTTTGTTTCATAACGGAGGAGGATGAAATTAGTACCCGAGGCGGTGTGCGGTTTTTCGTCGGTTCGAGTCCGACATAGCCACCAGTCGGTGGCATCCGAGTGGATTTCCACTCAAAAAAAAGAGGAGTGCAGAAAGCTTAAAAGCAAATAAGAAATTAATTGTTGTGGAATTTCGACCCCTAATCTATGTAAAACCACTTGAACTAGTTGTTAACCCAAATAATCTTGGCTTTTAAATAATTAGTTACTTTGTCCGTATTTATTCGATAGTTGTGATATTTCTATAGTACGTATTTAAAGTAAACTTTGCAAAGAAATTAATATTATATAGCCGCCAAACATTGTAAATAAAAAAAAGTAACAACTAAAACGTAACTAAATACGCAAAAAAACGACGCTGAAAAAGTATATTTTTGATATGTAACGCACTTTCCAATCATACCAAACACGGCATATTTATTTCAAACTAGCTGACCCGCTCAACTTCGTTTGCGTCTCTCCAAAAGAAATATTTTTTTCCAATTATCCCAACATTTTCGGTCGACACCCGGCTCCTTTTGTTCGTAGCGTGATATTACATAGCCTAAAACCTTGCTCACTAAATGGGCTAATCAACAAAAAAGGAATTAGCAAAATCGGTTCAGCCGCTCACGCGTGATGTCGTGACCAAGGCAAATAGGGATTCATTCTTATATATTACAGTTACACATTAGAATCAGTGACACTTCATATAGATATAGTCTATAATTAGCGACCAGCGGACGATCAAGACGCTTCTAACGATAACTCATTCATTTAGTTCTATTAAGTAGTTGAGGAGCTGTGAGGGAACTGATGAACAAACATATATACATAACCTGTCAAAATCATAACACTCCTTTGGGTTTGCCGTAGTCGGTTAAAAAATAACCACATACATAATTCCATGTTATGTAAAAAGATCACCAAGAGTGATGAGATACCTATAGCAATAGCACATGCCCATCTATGTCTGTTGAACTATACCGTCATCATCATTAACAGCATTTAGTCCACTGCTGGACACAGGCCTCTCCTTAGAAAGGCGGTTTTTGGTCTACTACTAAGACCAAGCTAAAATGACAACATTCGTGCTGTCGTGTTTAGGTCTGAGTGCGAGACCGTAGGCCCTTTAGGGTCTTCAGCAAAACAGTTTAAGACGTTTTCCGTGAAAGAATCGCTCATAATGTTGACTTTTCTATGTACACTGAGCACAAAAGCCCATTTATTCTATCTTTGTTCATAGTCGATCTCAGCCACGGTTTTACGCGTCTGAGTAGTGTAATGAATGAACTTCAATGAAACATTTCGGGTAAAAGTTAGTTTTCTTAACTTTGAAAAAGATAGTAGGAACGTAAACAAAATCCAGTGGGAGCAGTTGCCCACCTCTGCCATACCCTGGGTACGCCCATGCTATCATTACAGTTAGGTAGACCTAATGCTACAGAAAAATAGAAAACACACTCGGTACGAAATAAAAACTCAATGAAAATAACCAACCATGAAATAACCAGTACACTCAGTTGACACATAAAAATATCCACAGAAACGGTTTACTCGATATTTAGGCTTTAAATTCAAATTGCCTCGTCTTGATTACGAACAGCGATGCATTCAACTTCATCTTCTACCTCTTTTTTGCCGTAGGAAAATATCTGATATCTGCCTTCTTTTAAATATAGCGCAGAGCAAGTTAGATTGTTCTGATTTACTTAGCAAAATTAAATTTAATGTGCCCACTAGAAATTTACGTTCCAAAAACCTACTCCACATACCACTTTGCCACAGTAACTATCGGTATAATAGCTTCCTACCGCGAGTTTCCAGGTTGTTTAACGAGCTAAACCATTTGGAACACATTGATCTATTCTATAATAGCAAGTATAATATCAAAAGTCTTATGTCTCATGAACCAGAAATGTTATTTTAGTTACATATATTATGTTATATTTTAGAGTTAATTACATTCTGATTGTATTTTACAGCACTGTCTTCTTTCTATATGCGGAAGCTTTTAATTGGTATATAGATAAGCAATATTTTAAGTATATTGTAAATTTAGCTGTAAGCTCCCCGAATAAAATAAAATAAAATAAAATAAATAAAATATCTGCGATGCGATAAGGGTGTTTTCTCAAATAAATAAAACAATAGTAGGTACATGTATAAGAATATGATTTAATAAAAAATGAAACTATGACATCTGGACGTCTTTTGGCCGAAATAATGTTAATAATTTAAAAGTGTCTTTCTTCTTACAATCAGAGTTGATAAATTTCTGAAACGTAAGCGCAGTTACGTCTTTATATGTACACATCATCATTTCGCTAAGTATTTTTTTATAATCCGCATAATATAAACCTGTGTAGTTATCCGGTACAAGAATTAGTGTTAACAAATAATGTTCTGGTGTTTTAAATCTGAGTAGTGCTAAGCCGATGACAACTAAAACGTCATCAATGTCTACGTCTTTTGTTGCCTTAACTATTCTGTTAACGTTGGGGAACGATTTATTAACAACAATTGCCGTCAAATTTTTTAAATACTTATTTTTTTCGAGATATGTATTTATTACGTTACCAATATAATTTCCAAAACTTAGTAAGATTTCTCTAAGTGTTGAGAGTTTTTCAGTAAAACTTACTACCTGACTATAATGTAGATAAATATTAATGATTGCCTTTCTTACTGCCATATCCACGTGCATGTCCCATATTATAAAGTATGTTTGTTCATTTGGCACTTCGGCGCTCAACAGTTCGATAATCTTCTCAAAAATCTTGTTGGTGAATTTAATAAATACGCAATGGTGTGTATAACTTTGTTTTTGCATAAATTTTATAAATCTAATTAAAACATCTCGACCAACATAGTCGTATTTATTTTCTTCAGAGAAACTGAATCGTGTCATGCATTCGCGAGTTATGATATCGGTAATTTCTTTCTTCGTATAAAGGTCTTCATCGTTAGAAGCACATGTAAGAAACTTTCCAGTAAGCTCCAATTTTTTATTATACAAATTAAAAATAGCATCATCTATTTGTGTTGACTTATCTATCTCTTTATTATCAAATAAATCTTCAATCAGATCTTCAATAACAGCTCGAACGTGTTTTTGTTCCATAAGATAAAAATATTTCAACATGTAATCTATTACATCTGCCCTTCTGTATAAGTTTATATTATCTTTCGGCAAGGAGTTAATGGCTATCCAAGCAGTATTTGCAAAAGCCGATACTAACTGCTCTGGTATGCCTCCTGACACTACTATTGTAAATATATCCTTAACGTCATTTTCGTCGAGGCCGGCAGTTAAAGCAAGTAAGTTATCAAACAATGCAGTTTGTGCAATTGTCTTTTTTTCTCTACAAACTCTATCATACAAAGTTCTGTATAACATCAGTCTCACTGAAGGATTTTTGTTTTTATTCCAAATGTGCAGGATTACTCTTCTTAATTGTTCTGAAGTGAAACATGTAAAAGCTGCATGAATGCTATGTTCTTGCGCCAGGGATCGCATTTGCATAATTTCGGTAAGGAATTCCATACAAAGCGGTAAAGGCAAGTTTACTAAATAAGAATTAATTAAGTGTAAGCAACTCCGAATATATTGACCTTTTATGTACATTATTACATGTTTAATAGGAACTGGCGGACGTGATTGGAATACAGTAGCACATATAGCATGCTGAATGCGAAGCTTTTTGCGGTCTATCTTGCTTTTCTCGTCGTCTATTGGAACATTCGTCGTCATAAAGTGTACCTTGAAAGCATCATCACCTAATAGGAAAATGGCATAGATAGCAGCTTCTGTACACGTCTTTGACAAGGAATTTTTCAATAACCAGTTTTGATAAAATTCAAAACATTGGTACGAAACATCTTGGGTATCATTTGAAAAATAGACTTTTAG
The DNA here is from genome assembly GCA_905220595.1 of Spilosoma lubricipeda. Classification (NCBI taxonomy): domain Eukaryota; kingdom Metazoa; phylum Arthropoda; class Insecta; order Lepidoptera; family Erebidae; genus Spilosoma; species Spilosoma lubricipeda. The sequence continues at coordinate 9,399,394 of HG992298.1, read as the reverse complement.
TTTCTTAAATAACTGGCTTACTCGAAAAGTGGGACTGATCTCTTGAGTTTTTATAATTGTTGGCAGCTTATCAACTACCATTTTTGGATCAACTTTGAGGAGTTTCATCATTTCTTTCTGTGTAACTTTGTACGAGTGTACATGAATTAATTTATGAGTCTGCAAGTCACTGCAAGTTTCCACGACGCTCATTACCACATCTGGAATATCATCCTTAGTTTTGCCATAAAAACTCATAAGGTCCAACATTCCAGTTACATATTTCTTAAGCAACTCTGTTACTTCTTGTTTTGGATCAAATTCAGAAATATTTTCTAGGTAAAAGTCAAAAAAGTATTTGTATACCTTTTGTTGATCTGCTAACTGTGTCTTACGTGAGAGTGTAAGTAATGGATTTAAGTATTCAGTTTCACTGATGTAGGTTTTCAACTCTTCAGAGAGATTCTTTTCGTTAATTATATGGTACAAAATTGTAATTGTTCTGAAATTTTGTATTAAAGCGTTGAAACCAGTACTAAAATCATACACTTTTAGCTTTATAAATATTTCATTCAAAATTGTCCAGCAATCTTCATTGAAATAATATGCTTCATGGTCTCGAAGTAACCGGTTAATAAAATCCTGTTGAACAAGTTCGGGTTCTTTGCTATCACGATAGAAGTCCAACAGTCTCTTTATATGAAGTTGATTTTTAACGGTCGGAAGAATAAAGAGCATCATGTCTAATCGGGTCTCTGACGAATCACAACTTTTTACCAAATCTGTTATCTTTTCAAAAGCAGTATCAAAAGCGAGAATATTGTAAAGAGAATAGTGTTTCATTTCTGGATGCTTTGTTATCTGATCCTGAATCCATTCAAGCTTTTCTTCTTCTGTCATGAATTTGTAGCAATGTTTGTTACAAAATTCATAGGAGTTTTCGAATATTTCACATTTATATTTTGAAAAGTATGTACTTTTTAGATGTTGATATCTATCCGCATATGGAATTTTATTGATAATACTTTCATAAAATAAACAAAAGCATTCATTCCAGTATTTTCCTACGGTTTCAGGAAGTAGTTCTGTAACAATAATTTTGGCCTCGTCCGGGGTAATACAGTCAACTATGGTTTTCGCGTGTAAGAAGTTAATGTATATTTTTGCATTGTTAATTACTCTCTCTTTATGTTTTTCGATTAAATTTTTAGTAATCAAAGCACCCAAGCGTTTGAAGTTAGTAAATGGAGTAAATGGTACATATTTCTCTACCAGATCTAAGTAATTTAAATTATTTAATGAATACAAGTGTCTAATATTATATAACACTTTAAGCTTGTTTGATTCTATTTTTATTAACTTTAAAAGTTCCTCTGCAAGTGTAAAAGAGTCTCCAATAAAATGTTGAAGATAGGTATTAGATAGAATTCTTTCTATAATATCAGTATTATCCGTTAAAAATTTAATCTTAGTTTCTTCTGAGGCATGAACAACAAATTTGAAAGCTAATTTTGGTGATTGAATGTCCATACAACACTTAATAAATTCAGCTATACGCTCATCGTCTTTTATATTCATGGACATGAATGTTAACATTTTCCGTCTCATCTTTACAGACATGAACGGAAATATATTTGCCTCAACAAATTTTGCATTCATTTTTGCGGAGTGTTTAACTTCATAAATCCAAGAGCATTTGAGAGCCCTAGTTATGTACAAACTGTCGCCTCCTTTTAACACCTCTATTAAATAATCTAAATTTTTAAATTTTGAGGCCAGATCAATTTTGATCAATTTTTCGATGTCGGTCATTTCCATCATACTTTGTATATCTTCAAAGCTATTGTGTCGAATGACTGCTTCTTTTACGATCATATTTAGTTGTTTTTGCCTTTGGCCGAGGGTACCTTGAAGCCTAGCCATGTTGATATTTAGTTTAATCTGAAATTGAGAAATAATAGTATTAAACTCAACTCAAATTCCAGCCTGGTGCAGTGGACTGCTGAACGTGGATATAGACCTCTCAACAAATAGCGGTGAAGCTAGTAAAAGCGTGTTTAACATAGCTTTACTCTCTTGATGGTAAATGGTTGACGTCAGTTGTTATAGAAGTTGGCAAGACAAGAGTGTTGTGGGGAATTCCCCTGCTACCAATTTTTTTTTCGGACATCTGGCACACCGCCATCTAGTCCCAAACTAAGCAAAGCTTTATATACCTACTATGGATACTAGACAAGTAATATAAATATTTTATATACTTTTTTGTGACTAAGTACATACATATTATACACAGAAAGCATCCAAACTCTGAAATTTTACATATACTTATATTTTTAGATCATACAAACCTTTAGTCCGACCCGGGAATCTCAAACACGAGACCACCGAGGCATAGTTCTAGCTAATGTAATAAGTATGAATGTAATACAACTCATTATTATTATTGTTGTTTGTAATAATAATAATGAGTTGAGTAGTTAGTTTACCCATTATGTATGTGTAGAGTGGATACAAATACTTGGATAGTCTGAAAAATTACCGACCTAAAGATGATGCAATACATTTTGTCATTTTTATTTTATAGGTGCATACAGTTCAAGCATCAAGAGCCTTGAGACTTGAACTCTACACACTTCTCCCAGCGACACTCAATGGAACAAGTAAAAATCATTATTAAATTCAGTTTTTTTTTAAACCGACTTCAAAAAAGGTGGAGGTACTCAATTCGACTGTATTTTTCTATTCGTTACCTCAGAACTTTTGACTGGGAATTTGAAATGGACGTAAACTGTGTATTATTTGTATTTTTGCTTGACACCTTACTACATTGCAAAATCATCTTGTTATAAAAAAACACCGATTTCAGTTTATTTGAATTGTGATATGTTTCCTCAATGGAAGTCGAACCCATGACCATTCACGTCAAAGTAAAAAATATTCATTAAATCAAAACTGCCTGCCGTTTTCCAATCTAAAAACGCTGTTAGGAATATAGAAAAGTTCTCAAGGAATTTTGTTACTTGTTGAATGAGCGAAATTAAGAGAAAATTGTGGTAGATATTCCATTTTTTTCTTTAAACCGCAAAATGCTATTTTAAGAATATATTATTAATAAATGCAACGAACAAAAAGGACACCCAGACTCGGAATAACCATTTGTGCATTACACAGTTTTGTCCATTGTGGGAATCGAACCCATAACACATGAAGCGCCGAGATGACCGGCATTCGTGCAATCAAATTATTTATGACTGTCGATTGGTTTCTCATTTTGAAATACGAAATGAATGTAAATCCATCTATTATTTCATGATAATAATAATATACTAAACTAACTACTAAAGTTTGTTTGTTTGAACGCGCTAATCTCAGGAACAGCTGGTCCGATTTAATAAATTCTTTCAGTGTTGGATAGCGCATTTATCGAGGGAGGCTATTGGCTATATATCATCACGCTAAGACCAATAGGAACGGAGCACCAATGAAAAATGTTTCAATAACGGGGGAAAATTATCACGCTACGGGCAATAGGAGATGCAAACGAGGTTGCGTGGATCAGCTAGTAATATAACATAAAAACCTGAAAAACCTACAATATTTTAAGTTCAGTATTATTGAAATTTGATTATACCATACCCTCTTTTTAATTTTGTTGTACAGACTTGAATCTTTTTAATATTTGGGTATCTTTTAAAACATTTTAGACATGATTTATAAAAATCTAAAATTTAATTTTTGATTCATGAAGACTTCTTAGCGAAAGTCTCTGTAAAAGTCGCGAAAGTCTAAATATAAAGAACATATATGCGATATAAAATAATATTGCATCTTCTTTTTCTTTGAGTAAATGACAACCAGCCGGATCTCTCGGATCAACTATTTCTGCCAATGTCAAGCGTTTATAGTCTTCAAATCACAAGTCTTTAAGTCTCCGTCGGGATGAAATTTATGTTAACAAGTACAATTTTAACATAAATAAAACCGACTTCAAGGTTCGACTTGATTTCTCTTGGATGCCATCATCAGATATTAATTTCCTTATCATAGTACCACCGTTGGGACATTTCCTTTCCATTAAAAAAAGAATCATTAAAATCGGTTCTTAAACGACGAAGTTATCCGCGTACACACATAAAAAAAAAAATACGGTCGAATTGAGAAACCACCTCCTTTTTTTGAAGTCGGTTAAAAAATATGTAAAATATGGATGAGATGAAATGGGGACCGTCTTTCGAAAAAACAAAAAAGGATCTCCAATATTACTAAGTTAAGATAGCCGTCTGTCACAGATAACAATCAAGATCTATATTATAAGGACTGTAATGCAAAGTTTTGAACCAGATAAGTGTTTCGAAGTTTGGGTGTTTTCTATGATAAGTATTTACTAAAGAAAAGTAGGTAAGTGTATATGTATGTATTTATATCAGTTGTCTAGCAACCATAGTACAAGCTTTGCTTAGTATGGGACTAGATGGCGTTTTGTGTTAGATGTCCGAAATATTTTTTTTAGATTATATTGACTCGGTGAAAACCATACTACGTCTTTTTGAGACTCACTATACTGTGTAGGTAGAACAATCTTTGTAAAAAAATATAAATTTCTATAGACAACAACCCTCTTTAAAAATTATCAGTCGTGAAATAAAAATATCTTGCGATAAAAACAAAAAAAAATTATACACTTGAATTTGGAACACACTGTTTTTGAAGTCGATTAAAAATTCACTAAGGAATATTTAAATCTCAAAATCTTTAATTTAATACCGAAAATTTTTCATGTTGCAATAACGTATATTAAGTATATTTCAATATTGACACTGCGCTGAAAATGTATTAAAAATATCTAAAAACTAGCTGAACCAAGACTGACAAGAACTGAACTAGTGTTACCCGTAGTTATTGTTGTACCGCGAGTAACGCCGCGGGACAGAGTTAGTCTAAAAAAAAGTAGCCCAAGTTACTCCCTGGATCATCAGCTACCTTCCAGTGAAAGTCCCGTCAAAATCCGTCTGCTGTTCCAGAGATTACCCGGAACAAACAGACAGACAAAATTTTTTTTAGCTACATTTTTGTTATATGTACCGTATGTACATACATATGCCTTTAGTAAAAAGCGGTTATTTTAATATTACAAACAGACACTCCAATTTTATTTATTTGTATAGATATCATAATCTTGCATTCACTCGGAAAAAATAATTTGAATGGAACTCGGTTAAAAATCGAGTCCTATTTACTTTTTAATAAAATGTAGGTAGGATGAAAGTAAATGAACGTTGGTTCATGAATATTAAATTATTTTCATTTAACAGTTACAATAATACTCACTGTTATTTACTTTCAATAATAGTCCGCATCTCCTTTTAAAAATGTCGCTACGAGAGTTCAGGTTTCGAGATTAGAAGTGGGTACTTATTTATAATGTCTCTATGGCTACTTTAAATATGTGATTACAATAATAATTTAAAAAGTCAACAATTTTAATAAAGAAAAAGCCCTAGTCAGAGGCTTTACTGAATGTTTGTAGGTTTTTAAACCAAAAAAAGTGATATGATCTCACGTTGAAAAAGTACAAGTGAAAAGAATCATAACAAATAACTTAAAAATTATTATTTATTAAATTACTTACCAACTTAGTAAAATGCAAGCAGACTTTACACCGTACAATGTAATAAAACGAATTTACAAAATTAACCAATTTACGAAAACACTGGGTTGACGAAGATTTGAAATTGAATTGTGGTGCTGTTTGAAAAAAACCACTCAAATTTTTATAGAGATGGCCATTAACGAGAAACTCGATTTACGATTATGTCTAATAGTTATAACTATTATTTAAGACTATTTTTACTCCGCTCGATTGGAAGTACCTATGTTCTGTGGTTTTAAGTAGAAAGAAGAAATTTTTGTCTGTCTGTCAGTTTGTTCCTGCTAATCTCTGAAACACCTGGACCGATTTAGACGGGGCTTTTACTATTAGGTAGATGATGTTATAACTTGGCTACTTTAATTTACTTATTAACCGACTTCAAAAAAAGGAGGAGGTTTCTCAATTCGACCGTATCTTTATATATATAATTCTTCTGTGAGTGTGTATGTCCTGTCCGTATATTTTCTGAAAATACTCTTATATTTGTGTATATGCTGCTTAAATCTTATAGTAGTCATCATTTAGTGATGATGAGCTGATGATGTAAGGTACAACTCCTTAACGGTTAGGAGTTGGAGGATAAATCTTTAAATGTAATATGTGTGTATGTTACCTTTAGTCGTATTCTTTCAAGTTATTTAGGTAAGCTGATGATGGAAGGTACAACTCCTCAACGGTTAGGAGTTGGAGGATAATTCTTTCAATTTCATACGTATCTATAGACCTTAAGTTGTATACTGTCAAGTTTTTGAGGTGTATTCGAAAGGGTATGCTTCCCAAGTGGTCCCATTGCCACCATATCAGGATCTGATGATGGGATGCCTGGGAAATGGAGGGAATCCCTCATTTTCTTAGACACGTACTATAAATTATATGAAATAGTTCAACTTACTGATAACCTACGATTGCTTGCACTAAAAATGGAAAAATAAAAAAAACCGACTTCCAAAAAGCATCCAACGAAAACTCCCTGCCAAAAAACACAAAAAAGCTTAAAATAAACTGGCTCTTTATAGATTGCTATGTCAATTCTTGTCTATACCTAATTCTTTGTTCATTTAAATAGTAGTATCATTATGTGTGAAAGGTACCTAAAACCTGTTTGAAGTCGGCGCCAAGCCAAAATGTAATAGGAGATACCGCACTCCCGAGAGGACGATGTCCACTCGGACCTGATCCGGAGGTGAACCTACCACCGCCTCATGCCGCCCTGGGTGTGGCCGCGGATGGTCGGGACGGGTTTTCCCACCATGCGCTCTAGTGGCCACTCGCGAGGGGGTGACGCGTGTGCCGTACGTCGCCTAAATTGAGAATCTACCAGCAGACGGTGCCCGCTTCTGTGCGGGCAAGCGCTGGGAGGGGTCCGGACGTGTTAATAGCAGCAGTTCCCGGATCCCTTCCGTTTCAGGCGCAGAGTGGCACACCGTGTGGTTTTAGTCGGTTCGATTCCGACACACCACCCCGCCGAAAACGCGGGTGACGGCCCGAGGGGGTATCCCCACGTTAAAAAAAAAGCGTGTGTACGTAACCACGAGTAGCGCGAGTCAGTCCGCCGTTGCTGATCGTCTAAAAAGACGTGTACAATAAAAATAGATTTACGAGTTGGAACGAAGTTCCTTATGGCGCGTTGCTAAAGGCTAAAGGGGGCTAGACGGGAAAAAGTGCTTCCTTGCTCTTCTTACCTCACAGAGTACATTGTTAAATACAGAAATCACACCTTTACTATTACTACATACTACGGATTAAGAGCGTTATTATACCATCCTAAATTTAGGATCCGATATTCAGTATCCGATTTAGGACAGTAAATTCAGTCACTGAAGGTCCTCATCACACGTTAACTGATTCAGGGCTCTGAATCAGTCTTGGACGAGCGACAAGTGACGGACGTATCGAGTGACAAAACGCCTCCAATTCTATTGAAATACCAGGAGGTATTGGGTTAGATTCCCGGTCGGATAAAATCTTTGTATTAACTTCAAATATTTGTTTCGGATTTTGGGTGTTTTCTATGTCTAATAAGTATTTACAAAAAAAGTATAAATTTATTAATGTCAGTTGTCTAGTACCCATAATAGCCTATAATAATAAATAATAATTAAATACTTCTTCTTCTTCTTTGATGAAATGGCAACCAGCCGGATCTCTCCGATCAGCTATTTCTGCCAATGCCAAGTGTCTATAGTCTTCAAATCATAAATCTTTATGTCATTTAGTCTTCGTCGTGATGAAATTAATGAGACAAAATATAAATAATGTGGATGAGATGAAATGGGGTCCCCATTCTTCCGAAAAAACAAAAAACGATCTCCATATGTAAATACTAATATATTTTTTCTTACTAATTGTCTATGATTACAAGGCTGCTTAATGTATACTTTTGCCTTGTTGGTTACGAATATTATGAAAGTGAAGTTTTAAGCAACAGAAAATGGCGGTTGTTGTCTTTGGAAGATAATTCTGTAATAGTTTCTATTTTCAATGTATTTGTTTTCAAATTAATTAACTTAGAAATATGGTATAATTGTTTTAGCCTATTTTATACATACAGGGTAACACTTGAGTGTTTCTAAATCCTGATTGTGTAATAGAAATCAAATTTATTAACAACGCGGTTTTTCTCGGCGTTTATTTGTTCACATAGTGTTGTGTTGATTATGTGTTAGAGTTGTAATGGTTATTCCATTTAAATAGTGATGTTGGTATTTTTAGAACGTATTTGAACTAAATATTTAACCACAAACCTATACGTTAAACAACAATGTGTCAGTGACCAGTTTTAGTTTGCAAACAATGGGTGAAATTGACGAATTCAACACTTTAGCTTTTGAAAAGCGGCTTATGCAGCTAAAGGATACTCAGGAGAGTATTCAGAGCTTGTCTTCATGGTGTCTTAAGCAAAAGGCGCATCATAAGAAAATAGTTCAAAGTTGGTTAAATGTACTGAAAAGGGTTAAGCCTGAACAGCGCTTAGTGCTATTTTACCTTGCGAATGATGTTATTCAGTACAGTAAAAGGAAGAACTATGATTTTGTAGAGAGTTGGGGTCTCAACCTGCAAAAAGCAACACCTTTGGTCAGGTTAGTATTCGATAATACTTATTTTTATTTGTAAAATCGTCTAATTTTGTAAACATTGAAACAAAAAATTGCTGTCAATATAGCCGGCTAATATATGACTCTTACGTCTATATATTGCGAGTTTCAGTTTTTTTCGTTCTAAGCTTTTCTGTTAATATGATTAAGTTTGCAATCGAACCCTGTTACTGACTTTAAGTTATGTTAGGTTAGCTATTACCCTGCTACAGCGAAGGCAAAAGCAAGAGTAATACTATTGGTAGTCCATGTATGTGTGTATGTTCAACTGTAATGCACCAATTTTAATGAATGAGGTGTCTATAAATTCCATATAATGGCCCGGGTGATCAGGCTAGTTAATTTAGTTTTTATTTAGGTTTATAGCTTTTAAAACTTAATTTTGAATGTTTTGCAGGGACGATAAAGTGAGACCTAAGATTGTTCGAATATTTAAGATATGGGAACAAAGACAAGTCTACGATGATGAGTTTTTGTCAGATCTAACGGGCTTATTAAGTGCAGGAGCTAATAAGAAGACAGGTGATGATGATCCGCTTGACTTTCAGGTAAGTTTCACAATTCTAATAAGCTACAAACAAAGCTATATCTGGGTTTATACCTGGACAGATGGTGTAGTTTTATTGAGGTGGTCATCACACTGCTTTCAGTTGTTTAAACCCCATATAGACTGCCTCGTTGGTCTAGCGGATGACGTGTGCGACTGCTGATCGTGAGGTCTCGGGTTCGATTCCTGGGTCGGATCAAATGTTTGTATGATCTACAAATATTTGTTTCGGAGTTTGGGTGTTTTCTATGTATAATATGTATGTATTTACAAAAAAAAAAGTATATATGTATTGGTATCAGTTATCTAGTACCCATAACACAAGCTCTGCTTAGCTTGGGACTAGATGGCCTTGTGTGATAGATGTCCGAAATATTTATTTATTTATTTATTTATATGGTACAATATTTTGTTGGACCAGCTGTTGAGTTGGGTGTTCTTTCGGCACATTCCTGTATTTCGTAAAGTCTCCCACGACACAGGATTTATTTAAATATATAGATATAAAAAGGATATGAAACTAAATATCCTATAAGAGTTTTAGTAAATAATTGATAAGATTTTTTTAATTTGAATAATGAAGAATTGATTCCAACACTGAGCACCAAGTGAGAGTGTTGTGGTTTACATGGAAAAATTAAAAATTATAGGTACCCAATTATTGATAGGTGTGTTTGCCTTTCTGTATTCCACAGAATTCCATAAAGTAAATCAGTAACTCAGTAATTATTCAGTACTCATTTGAGTATTTGAAAAAAAATAAAAGAGATTTTGATGCACTATCTTACTCTTACATATCATAAATATTAAAAAATATTTAGAATAAAAAAAACTTGGTAATTCTGTATAGTCCTATGCGTGGAACCATTGCAAGAACAGTCTTCATCGTCTGATCAGTCTGTCCTATAAGAAAACAAGTCATATTGTTCAATCAGTTTGATGATGAGATTGATTTATTTGGTCATAGCCCACTTATTTATTGTTTAATGTATGATAAAATTGTAAGCAGTGACTGAAAACAATTTTATTGCATGTATGGATGTTTTTCAGCTGCATGGTTACAGTTCAGCTTGAGATGGCCATATGTTACATTTCTAAAGATGGTTTTAATATTATTTCAGCCAAATCAATTGGTTAACAAAATAAAACAGTGTGCAGTGCTGGAGGCGGACACTGATTTGAGACTAAAAGCCATTCATGACAGTCATTTGGAGCTTTCTGATGCTGACGCATTGCGTGCCAGTCTTAAAGGTTTGTTTTTTTTAGTAGTGTCTGTATGTAATATTAAAATAATTGCTTTTTAATTAATGCATATGTATGTATACATGATAGATGTACAGAAATAACATTTTGAAAATTTTTTGTCTGTCTGTCTGTTTGTACCGATTTTGACAGAACTTTCTTTGGCAGATAGCTGATGATCTAAGGGGTAACTTAGGCTACTTTTTTTTAGACTACCTTTGTCCCGCGGCGTTACCCGCGGTACGATAATGACTGCGGGGTTCAGCTAGTCCTACTAATATTATAAATGCGAAAGTTTGTAAGGATGGATGGATGTTTGGATGTTTGTTACTCTTTCACGCAAAAACTACTGAACGGATTTGGATGAAACTTTACAGTAATATAGCCTATACATCAGAATAACACATAGGCTACTATTTGCCGCAGTAACCGACATATACGCGGGCGGAGCCGTGGGCTAGAACTAGTATTAAATAAAAATAGATACTAAAAGAACTAACCAATAAGTTGGTAACGTTGAGGAAAAAAGGCTTCTTTAATATTTAACTAGAGAAGGTTATATCTCCCGGGAACATCATAGGAATTGTATCTCTTCTATAGGATAGGTTGCATGTCTGAGATTATGATAATTTGTTGACTGATGTATGTTCTTAAATCATCATCAACAACCCATAATGTCTCACTGCTGGGCTCAGTCCTCCTCTCAGAAGAGGGTTAAGGCCATATGTCCCCACTCTGGCCGAATGCAGGTGCTCATGGTATCATGCCATCAGCGGTCACCCATCCAGGTACCGACCGCGCCGTCGTTGCTTACCCTCGGTGATTCTTTCTAAGCACCGAGTAGTAAAACTGGGCTATGAGCACAACTAAATTTTCTAATTCATATATCAATTACCATATTATATATTATCATATTTACTCCATACAGGCAAAAAAAAAAGTTGCTCTTTATTTATATAAAATATTAAATTCTTTGAGTACGCACTTACTGAAAACTGAAGTTTTAACAACAAATACTTTTTTTGTATTATCAATTCAAATTTGAGAATTTATTGTGTGAATTCTTAACTGTTGCTAATAAAACCATACATTCAGTGTCAGTTTTTGGTTTGTGGCAATATACATTAATTTATATATCTATGTAATACCTTCAAAGGAGCAGTGTTATTTTATTTCTATTTTTGTATCGACAATATCACATATTGCAAACTGGTAGCGCCATCTAGTGTAAAGTATGTAGTATGGTACTGTATGTTTTACTAATAAAGTACTTCACTTCTTGTCTGTGACTCAAGCGTTTAATTTATAATAAGCAGCAATGCTTGTGTATCTTATATTTAATCAAAATCTCGGAAACGGCTACAACGATTTTTATGAAATTTAGTATGCAGAGGGTTTCGGGGCCGATAAATTTATCTGACTAGGATTCCTTTTTCGAAAATGTACCAAACAACCCAGTGAAGCAGTCAGTTATCCAGGTACTATAGTACTAAGTGGGTAAACAATCGCCTAGTAATAAGCAGCATAATTAAAAGCATTAGTTATTAGTTTTACTACATTATATACTATACAAATAAATAAAAATGGAGTGTCTGTTTGTAATATTAATTTTTTTTTACAAAATGCATACGTATGTATACACGGTACATATACCAAAAATGTAGTTAAAAAATTTTTGTCCATCTATCTGTCTGTCTGTCTGATTGATCCGGGAAATCTCTGGAACAGCTAGACCGATTTTAACGGGACTTTCACTAGCAGGTAGCTGATGATCCAGGGAGTTACTAGGCTACTTTTTTTTGAAACTAACTTTGTCTCGCGCGGTCGCGGTGTTACTCGCGGTATAACAATAACAGCGGGTAACACCGCGAGAATCAGCTAGTTTTTAATATAGCTTAATAACCGTTATTTACAAAAGAGTATTTTAGCGTCATCTATTACTGTATAGATTATAAAGTATGCCGACATGATATAAGAGTACAATACTCTATTTTAGAGCATGTTTGTCAACCCTAATTACTTCATTTATACCATGTTGTAGACAGGAGCAATAAAGATGACGTCGAAAAGGAGCTTAATGAGGGTATCGGCCATGTGGAGAAATATACTCAAGCGTTACAGCGTGAAATAGTTGCCAGAGAGGCCTTACTAGCTTTACTTGCATCTGCTACGCAGTATTATTCAACTCAGAGGGGTGAAGTCAAAGTAGTTGCTTATGTAAGTATCACTGACTAATTATTTTATGTTCTTTAACCCTCCAGTAGAGTTCACATGTGTTCTTCTAAAGTTCCAATTATTATCGTCGTTAGAACAATGTTCGAAATTTTGATTCTCGTTTGCCAGTAACATATATACTAATACATGTAAAAAATCTATTATACCTTCGTCCGATTACGAATTCTTGTAAAAGAAATGTCACCAAAAAGGTTCTAAGAATTTTAAGAAGAAAATTTTGATTCTTGAAGGCATACAAAAATTTCGGTGCCCGAGTGCGAGCTTTGAAACGTAAACTGGACGAGTTGATCCCGACGCTGCCGGCCGCCGCTCCGTCCCCCCCTCAGAGAGACGAGGACGTGCCTTCACCCGGACCTGATGAGGATCTGGAACTCCCCGCTCCACCCGTCGTGGCTCTCAGTGACGACGATGACAGTAAGTACTCTCGGCGCAGTCGTGGTAGCGTATGCAATTGTTTCATTGAGATCTCGGGTTCGATTCCATGAGCAGACCGAATTTTTTTCGAAGATTGGGTCATTTCTATGTAATATGTATGTATTTGGAAAAAAGTAATAAGAATTCTATCATCATATCCAAAAAAAAAAAAAAGTATAAATGTATTTATATCAGTTGTCTAGTACCCATAACACAAGCTCTGCTTAACTTGGGACTAGATGGCGTTGTGTGTTAGATGTCCGAAATATTTATTATTATATTATTATCATCAACCTTCATAAATTTGCTAATGGTAGTTGACATCTTAGTCAAATTAGTAACTTTTATCATCTGTTAAAATTATAACTTTGTATGAAAAATGTACTAAATACAAACTTGTGACGTCATTGTTTTAGACTACTCAATTGAGCAATATATTTCAATGTTTATTTGATTCAAATTTGTAATAGCAATGAAAAGCTGTATTAATTATATTCGCCGAGATGTTTTGTAATATTAGTTTCAATGAAGGAGACATCGGTATTTATTTACGATCAACTACCCTATTCTGATAGTGGATGTTTTCGAGCCCTAACACGACTGCTTTCGTTTCAGTTGGATATAACATCGACCAAACATTCAACACATCTTTGGCAGCTGACGGATCTCTATACAACTTGGGATTATCTTCGTTTTTATCTTCAGAGAATCAATTGTCATTGTTCCATGAATCCAATGATATAGTCAATAGCGGTGAGTTTTATACTATACTCTTTTAAGACAGTTAAATTTATCCGGGACTTCCGAGTGTCATAACTTGGTGTGTTTGCGGGTCACTGCTGTTGATCCTGGTGTACAGGAGTTACAGTGGTGGGCGTGTAGGCGGGATTAATTCCATACACTCTTTTAAAATAGATACTGTATGTCAGAGTTTAAAGCTCAAATTATTATTTTATAGACAGAAAGATGGTTGAAGCAAATAACAAAAGCCTGTTTCATGAGAAATTCCTATTAGTTGTCCTTCTAGTAATTAAAACAATAATGTATTTGATATATCATACCTCTGGGAACTGCCAGTTGGCTAATTCAATTAAGTACAATAATTATTCAAATTGTATTACTTTCTACGGAATGAGTTTTAAGTTACATTATGTGCATATATAATATAAACTACGGTATTTTGTACGGGTTTTATAAATAGATGCTCAATAAACTGCTAAATATTATATCATTATCTGACTGCATACCGTGGAAATGAACTTACTTCATCCTTCTCGAGTTGTATTCAAACATTTTTATAACTTTTCCTAGCCAATTTGTAATTGAGATGTTCTGCTCATTTTTGGACAAAGAATACTCACTGGTTTTTCATAACTTTTGAGCCTTCTGGTCAAGTCGTTAGTTATGCTGACTGCTAATCCAGAGGATCTGGGGTTGATTCCCTTCCGAAACAAGAAATTGTGTCATCAAACCCATAATGTCCCACGGCTGGGCATGGGTCTCCTCTCAAGAGAGGGTTAAGGCCATACGTCCCCACGCTGGCCAAGTGCGGGTTGCCGTTGTATGTTTTTAAGCCACCCAAAGACCTCCAACTAAGCTTCACGACTGTTATCCTATGATACAACCGGGTCCGACTGCTTAACGTGACCTCCAATCACGGAGACGCTCATAGTATCGTGCCACTAGCTGTCACCCATCCAGGTACTGACCGCGCCGTCGTTGCTTACCCTCCGCGATTGTTTCTAATCTCCGAGCGCAACTGGGCTCTGAGCGCTCTCTATGAGAAATTGTGTGATGAGTATGATATTTTTTTCTGTTTCCGAGTGTAATTTATTCAAAATATGTATTATAAATTTGACTACACTTGGTTTAAGCGATCGCTACACCGCTTTCCACTGCGCGAAGTGTTGTGGTTTCAAAACCCACATTGCGTGATTCACGTATTGTTGTTCCGAGTCAGCTGTTCTTTGTGTCCGTTTCATGTATGTTTGTAAATGACACACACGACCGTGACACAGGATATGTATTATAACACGGGAGTTGTCTTTAAAAAAAAAAGATAAGTATGTTGACCTGCAGTCTGAATACTATAGTACTGAACTAGGCAATGCATCTTGTCCTAAACCCCCGATGACCCCCGCAACCTCGTTTGCCTCCTGATAATTTTCTCGAGTGTTTTAAATATTCTTCTTTGTTGCTCCGCTCCTATTGGTCTTAGCGTGATGATATATAGCCTACAGCCTTCCTCGATAAACAGGCTATCTAACACTGAAAAAAAAATTCAAATCGGAGCAGTATTTTCTGAGATTAGCGAATTCAAGTAAACAACATGTTTGACTGCCTCGGTGGCGAAGTGGGAGTATTTGTTTGTTTGGGGTATTTGTTTCGGAGTTTGGATGTTTTCTATGTATGTTAAGAAAGTATTTATAAAAAAAAATAGATATGTATTTATACCAGTTGTCTAGTACCAATAACACAAGGTCTGCTTAGTTTGGGACTAGATGACGTTGTGTGTTAGATGTCCAAAATATAAAAATATTTATTTATTTAAGCAAACTCTTTAGCTTTATATATTAGTATAGACTAAGCAGTCAGTCTAGTTTATCCTCATAATCATAATACACAACTTAAAACTCATTCTCAAAATCAGTTTTTCTTCAACAAACACAAAAAAGGTAGTACAAAATATAAGTAGTAAATGTATAATTTAAATTTCAGCCAACAAAATAGAAGTTATAAATAGTAGACCGAATGAAAAACAGGACTTTAATATCAATGATGTTTTAAAAAATCTTATTTCCAATGACAATACTGCAGGGTCAGATAACTCAGGTCAGTTTGCTTGAATATTTGTTTCGTATTACGTGTGTGTAGTGATTTTGTTATGTGCAGGTCGTTTTTATTGTGTGATCTTCATTATATTTCAAACTGTCATGTCATGTCTTGATAAAATGGGTCAAATTGCACTGTGCTTCTTATTTTTATTTATAACTAACCGACTACCTGTGAATTTCTATTAACTCATGAAGCAAAATACATTACGTAAGAGCTCCGCCTCGCGATATTTATTGCTTTTGAATTGAATTTGGTTCATTTTCAGTTCGTATTTCCTTGTTTTTTTTTTATACTTGGGATTATAGGACAATGTTATAGTAGTAATAGTTGATGGTGCAATGAGTTGTGAAAATTTTTATAGATAAATAATTATATTATTATGCAACATTATATAGATAAACACTGAAACCATACACAGAACCATACCAACATCATGAACAGTTGTGAAAAGTATACACAGAGACATAGATAAACTTTAATTTTTTTTTTCTTCTTCTTCTTCTACGGGAACCGGATCTCTTTTTCCCTGAAGATGACATAGGGCAGGAATTCGGTGTCGATCCAAGTTAAAAACTCGAATTATTCATTACATTTTCAAATGCAAAAACAAATTTTTTTAGAGCCCATCATAAGAAACTTATCACAGATTTTTTTATATCTTGCTTTATCTTTGTCACTGTTGGTTGGTTGGTTTACAAACCCTCTTCAGCAATGGAAATATAACCTCTTGATTCTAAATTTGAAGTGTTATTTTCAACTATAGGGTTGTTAGATTTTAGACTATATACCATACTAGCTTACCCACGCAACCTCGTTTGCGTCTCCTATTGCCCGTAGCGTAATAATTTTACCCCGTTTTTGAAACATTCGTCATTGGTGCTCCGCTCCTATTGGTATTAGCGTGATTATATATAGCCTATAGCCTTCCTCTATAAATGTACTATCCAACACTAAAATAATTTTTCAAATCGATCTAGCGGTTCGGAGCAAACAAACAAATTCTTCAGCTTTTTATATATTAGTATAAATAGCAACACAGGCCGGCGGACCAGAGGATAGTATCTATAACGTCTTTATCCGAATACAAAACAGTCTCTCATTTTTTGCCGGGATAAATCCTGCAACATACACATTTTAGACTTGCATACAAAAACAATCGCCTGCCACTAGAAAATTAACATTATAACAAAATTTCACACACATAAACTCATTCTGTGTCTTATCACTGTAATGTGTAGGGCCATTTGGGCTAAACTTCGACACAGGGGAACATGTGTATGGCTGCTCCCTACCGTATAGCTCTTTGTGACAAACTAATAGGCCTGTTATGACTAGCTTGTTCAGTGGGAAGTCACATTCATATAAGACATTTTGGGCCTGCCAAAGTGACTCTACTCGGAGAAAATAAGCAGAATCCAAGAGTGGTGGTCACCATACTCATTCCGAATCCAGACAATGCAGCATGGTGACCCACACTATGACGGTCTAGGGATGCTTCTGCATTATTGAGCCTCCAGTCTCGCACTCGAAACACGACATATCGTTATTGGCGCTATTATATTTTTGTTAGACTGAATACTTCTTGTTGGCTCAGCATGTTTTGTTTTAGTTCTTGTGCAAAATCTCACTTTGTGACGTTTTCTCGCTTTATTTTTTCAGTAGTGTTTTAACAAATAATGTTTATTTATAAACTTAGTTATTTTAAGCTGCGTTCGTTTTTAACCTTAAGATTCTTTATGCTTTTTTCATTATGAAATAAATGCTTTAACCATAATGAATGAAATATATTTTTAAGTAATCGCATAATCAAATAACTAATAGAAAGTTTAACATGCACACATTAATCACGCTTTTTTTTCAAAAAAAAAAAAATTGGTTCTTTACATTTAAAAGAATACATAAGCAACAATTTAATTTAAAAGATGGATTTTGATTTTTTTTTTTAATAAATAAGTTATTGAACGTCATTGTATTTCTGGCATTCCTTGCTAGTTTTTTAGCTTTGGGTAACATACATAATTATCTAAGACTTATTGCTGTGTAATCATTTTGTATGTCAGTAAAATATCTTAGTAAAATGGAATAAGGCATGGTCATATGAGCGTTTGTTTTACGTTTACGAACATTCTTAATAAATCCATAAAGTCCTTAAAATCATTTTTTTAAATTACCGTATATAAAATGATAGATTGCTTTTATTATCATATATGATACTAGCTGTCCCGGCAAACGTCGTTTTGCCATAACTACTAATAAATTAAAAATGAATTAATAAAACATTGTCCAGCGGACAAAATTGTGAATCTAAACCACTCCCAGATCCCCTTGAACACACACAAAAAAATTCATCAAAATCGGTCCAGTCGTTTGAGAGTAGTTCAGTGACATACACACTCACAGAAGAATTATATATATAAAGATAATAAGAAAATCAATCTATTATGTCATATTATGATATATCACAAGGTACCTCTCAGGAGTATATCCAAGGGACCGTTATTCAGGGTCTATGAGTTCTAACAACATTTTTGCTTTTGAATTTTTATATATTTTTAGGAATAATCTTGTAAATTATAGAACTTCTTGTCAAGTGTGTGCCAAAGGTGTAGTACGAGTTAATTCCAAATTAATTCGCTCTCCGCACCAAACGCGTTTTTCGTTAGGCTTGATGAAGATTTCTCAATCGCAATCGTTTGTTCTGGTGTCAGTTTATTTTACATATTTATTTATTTAAAACTTTCTGCACTTTTGTACATCGGCGGACTTAATGCTCAGATCAGCCTCTACCAGTCAACTTTAGGGTGGTGTAGAAATCTTGTGAGGTAGGTGGTAGGTTGACATATAATCGAGATGTAAAATAAACTCACGCTATACCCTTATTATTACCTTGTAAACCTTACTCAATACTTTTACAATAATGTATGATATTCTCTCCAGTGACAGGCGCGTCGATGGCTCAGAAAACACAGGACGCTTTACCTGGCTTGGACCTTCTAACTCCTGAGAGTACAGGCAATCCACCGCCGCCCACCTCCTTCTATGGTTCGATGGAAATTAATGGTATGTTCCTATAATATATTTTTGTGCCTAATATTTTCATCCTACATGTGCTAGAATGAAAATGGTCCACTACACAAAAAAAATTGTGTAAACTTCTAAAGGTTTATTTGAATGGCGAGTAAAGTAATTTGAACATCGACATGGTCACGTGAAGTGTTAAGGCTTGAGTTGGCTGTAAATTTATAAAGGCTAGTGATCTCCCAGAGATCGAAATTCGACCATAATTCTTTTAAATTCTTTTAAATTTTAGTTAGAAAGTCTTAGAGTCTTTGTCGGCTAACGCTTCACACCTCTTTAATCAAGGATTTCATCATGGTAACTTTTGACATTCAGTATGACAGTATACACAAAAAAATTTTTTTTTTTATTTGACTTTGATGTACATACATTTGTCTATATGGTTATTTGTGTATGTGTGTGTCATACGCATGATAGTGTGTGGAATTTTATTTTATTAATCAAACTTTTTTTATGTATAATTTTAATACAGAGTTCTACACTTGTTCTCTATATAAACTTATAAGTGTGCGAAATTCCATACTACTCCGTCACCGCAATTTTCGTAAAAAGGGCTTCAAAGTTTTTGCTTATAAACAGATATGATAAATATACTCACTGGTGTATAGTTCACTTAACACGGGTCCACAAAGTTTATTTAAAACTAGCTGAACCCCGCGGTGTTACCCGCGGTTAATGTTGTACCGCGAGTAACGCCGCGGGACAAAGTTAGTCTAAAAAAAGTTGCCTAAGTTACTCCCCGGATCATCAGCTACCTGCCAGTGAAAGTCCCGTCAAAATCCGTCCAGCCGTTCCAGAGATTACCCGGAACAAACAGACAGACAGACAAAAAAATTTTTAACTACATTTTCGGTATATGTAACGTGTATACATACATATGCATTTATTAAAAAGCGGTTATTTTAATATTACAAACAGACACCAATTTTATTTATTTGTATAGATATCCAAACGTAACAAACTTTTGTTTATAGCGTTTTAATGTTACTATTGTTAAATTTACAGACGATCCTGAGCCATATCATCCAGAAACAACTAGTCCTTGGAGCAGTAATTGGAATGCTCCCTCTGTAAATTCACTCGTCAATCAAGTAAGTTTAATGTACACATAATATACACTTTTAACATGATTATTTGTATAGTCCATTCGTTTAGATAGAGTCGGTGTGAAAAAGAGGTTTCAAACAAAACGTACATAAGAAGAGAAGTTAAGTTTATTAAAAATGTAGTGGTCGTCTAGCGGTTGTCATCATTCATTTAAATTTTTCATATTTTTTATGCTTTCTGCACTGCAACTCCATATCAAGATTAACTATGGCAAATTTTATTCTTCTCCTTTCTCAAAATTATCGTAAAATTTGGTACAAAGTTTTTGCTTCACGTATTTTATACATAGACTAGCTTTCGCACGCGGCTTCGCTCGCATTTAATAAAAAGTATTGTAAGTTACTTCTAATACCTCCAAGAATATGTGTACGATTCATGATGATTCATGAAGATTCAGATTTTGCGTGAAAGCAAAACAAACTTAAATTCATATTTATAATATTGTCGTAATGAGGGTATGATGATGATATCCTTGATCCCTTAGCAGGGACATAGGGCTCTCAGAAGTGTCTTCCATTTTTCCCGGTCCTGCGCGACGTCCTCTAGTTGCTGCCAGCTGAGTCCAACCGACGCGGCCTCCTTCTTTACTGACCTTCTCCAGGTAGTTCGTGGGCGCCCCAGTCGTCGTCTTCCGGCAGATTGCCAGCGCAGGCCCTGTTTGGCAATGTGGTCGTCAGGCCTTCGGAGCACGTGCCCAATCCAACGCCACTTCCTGACCAGAATCTCTTCCCGTATGGGCCTCTGGTTTGTTAGCTCCCACAGCTTGCTGTTCCTTATGGTTCTCGGCCAATAAATCCCCAGAATTCGTCTCAGGCATTTGTTAACAAATACCTGGATTCGTCTGGTGATATTATCCTTCACGAGCCATGTTTCGCATCCGTACAGGAGGACAGACTTGACATTGGAGTTGAAGACTCTGATTTTTGTGCGCCGGGTAATTACAGAGGATGTCCACACTGGCTTTAGTTGCGCATAAGCTGCTCTCGCTTTGTTTATGCGTTTCTCGACATCAGCATCCGCTCCTCCCAAAGGGTCGACAACACTTCCCAGGTACGTGAATTGCTGCACTTGCTCAACCGGTTCCCCCTCCACTTTCACTGCATCTGCGCTTACGGCGTTGAGACGCATTTCTTTTGTTACAGGGGGGTTTGTTGCGGTTAATGAGGGTATCCGAATAATAAAATTAGTACTAACATGTGACTCGTTTGCGTCTCCTATTGCCCGTAGCGTGATAATTTTTCCCTGATTTTGAAACATTTTACATTGGTGCTCCTCTCCTATTAGTCTTAGCGTGATGATATATAGCCTATAGCCTTCCTCGATAAATATACTACCCAACACTGAAAGATTTTTTTAATCGTACCAGCGGTGCCTGAGATTAGCGCGTTCAAACAAACAAACTCTTCAGCTAATATTAGTATAGATATGGAAAACTGTAAGTGGTCCGATTTTCAGCATAGAAATGCTAATAAGATTGATGCACACCGAGTCTAACCTGTGACCATAGATATTAATTAACATTAAAAATAATACACGAAATTGTAACAATGAAGGCAGGCTTGTAGTGACGTGTGTGGTATGTGTCCAGCACCTCGGAGCAGTGGCCGCGGTCCCTCCGTACGTGGACACGCCCGAGTCCCCGCCGCCCGCGCCCGTCCCACCGCCGATACTCTCCTACCCGCAGGTAATACATATAAACTCGACTAAACAATTGACAGGGTCTTGCTCTAGTAGTAGTATCCTGATTGCTAAACCAGAGCTCGTGGATTCGATTCCCGCCCCGGATAAATCTTTGTGTGATGAACAGGATCATTTGATCTGTATTTAGGTGTAATTTATCTGTATAGTAGACTTTAATTTTTCGTCAAGTTATAACAAATAATACTGAAGTAACTATACTACACACATTAAAATTACACTGTACATTGATGCAGAAGCATCACTAGGCCGCCATGGTGTGGGTCACCAGACATCATTGTTGCATTGTCTGCACGAGCAATGAGTATGGTGACCACCACTCTTAAATTCTATATATGCATCATCAGGCAGTCATTTTGGCAGGGCTGTTCGAATTACTGCCCTCTATTGGCATGTGGAGGTATTGCACGTTTCTGGATTGACAAGATGGCGAGGATCGATAGTGGTCAGTTACCTTGTTGAAGTTTTCTACAAGTACTTCACATCACCAGGAGTGAGCGCAGTTGACAAGACACAATGACATAGTCACTTTTTTCTAACTCACTTGCTCGCTACCGATGATTTACCATTTTTCTCTGTGATACGTGATACTAAGAAATAAATTAGTACTTACTTATAAAAGAATACACGCTTCATTGAAGAGTTCCTTGTATTTCCGCACCTTCCGCCAATGTCAATAACATCTTTGGAAATGCATGTCTGCGTCTCTGTATTGTACAAATACCTACTTCATGTTACCTACCGTGTTATTATTTTCAGGAAATACCTCCGTCAGATGTGGACCATAGAGGAATACTGCCACCACCTCCTCCGCCTCCCGTGTTACCAATACTAGGGCGTGAGTATTCAGATATTAAAATAACAAATATTTAGTGCTAGTGCGGTTCAAAACACAATGGTTTCACATTAATCTGGGCCAATTTAAAATTCGGTACTACCAGCTGACCAGGTGTACTTCGTACCGCCATGTTTAAATTTCTGTCACGGCTTACCACGGGCAGTTTACAGACGCGGACTAAAAAATGAACTTGACTTTTCCCGTCTTTTAATTTTCCTTGTACACAAACCTTGTCCTAACAATAACGAACACAAAAAAAAATTATTATTTGGAAGTGATGCGCGTACATAAATTTCTGCGATTATTTTTATATATAGACTAGTTGTTGCCCGCGGCTCCGCCCGCGTATATGTCGGTTATCGCGGCAAATAGTAGCCTATGTGTTATTCTGATGTATAAGCTATATTACTGTAAAGTGTTATGAAAATCCGTTCAGTAGTTTTTGCGTGAAAGAGTAACAAACATCCATCCAAACATCCATCCATCCTTACAAACTTTCGCATTTATAATATTAGTAGGACTAGCTGACCCACGCAACCTCGTTTGCGTTTCCTGTTGCCCGTAGCGTGATAATTTGCCCCCATTTATAAAACATTCTTCATTGGTGCTTCGCATGTACTATCCAACACTGAAAGAATTTTTGAAATCGGACCAGCGGTTCCTGCGATTAGCGCGTTCAAACAAAAAAACTCTTCAGCTTTATTATATTAGTATAGATTAAATGGTATGCTACTACCAAACAATTGTCATATTTTGACACATTGCAAATTTACTCTTGTAAGGAGATTTCTGTTTTAAGCTATGGACTAACTACGTCCAATGGTAGACTTATTATCTGATTGATTTATGACTGCGTTAGAATTTAGATTTTTTGAATACGGCAGCGTTGTATGATATACCAACACCTCATTTCTTCACGCTTCCCAGACGGGGTATTCAAAGTAATCCAGCAGTGGACTATGACATACCAAACCTTAAAATATTTCCATCTTTTATTCCCAAAGTGACTAAAACGACGTCAATTTTTTTTAACCGATCTTCCTAAAGAAGGGGGTTCTGAATTTTACCGTTTTTTTAAGCATAATGATGCGGAGCCCTCTGATTAAGTGCCAAATAAATATTATGTTATATAAGTATCATTAAAAATCATTATATGGTTTTACTTTTAATATACCAGTATATGTAATTATAGTAAAATATTTATGTTCTTATGTGTACTTTATGCTATGCTCAATAAAAAGGATGCGATTTGAGTCCGCAAGAAGTCGGACTCTCTCCAATCACTACACGTAAGTAACATTATTATGATTATAAGACTTGCATTCAAAGTATTTATTTTTCTTATTTCAACAGTACTAATGTTGTGCATTTACACATAGAACAACACGATAGTAGTACACGTTACACTGTTATGACAAACAATGTATTTATGTGTGCGTGAAATCCGGAATGTTTCCCTTTAATTGTTATGTATGAGCTTATTTTTGTATGAAAGTCTAAAATGTGTATGTATGAAGATATCTCTCCGCAGAAACGATAGACTGTTGGCCCGTGTTGCTCTATCTATACATTTAACAGCATCGTAGCTGTTAATTAATGATGATTATAGTCTAAAAAGACGGAGCAATCTAAGCTAATTTAAATTTAGTTACTATTAAATGGGTATGTTACGCTGCAACAAAATAATTAACTGTGATATTTTAATACCTTGCAAATTGTTTTTTTTTATATATAAATAGGCTTTGTAATGAATCAACCCTTGACTGAAAACATAGACGAAATCCAATACGTTAACATACCTACTAAATAAATTCCTTTTATTTATTGTAGAGAACTGTGAGTTATCGGTTAGCGACGTAAAAAAGTAATTTTATTTGCCCTTTTCTCACTTAAATTAGGTTTTCTTAAGCTTATCACAATCTGTACAGACTTTTAGCAATAATACGTATCTTTATTTACGTAGATAAAATGTATATTATTATTACCAATTTCAGATTTAGAAGACGTAGACCACAGGCTGCTACCGAGCTTGCCTCCTCCACCCCCGCCTGTTACTTCAACGCCTATACGACATCCCCCTGTACATCAAGGTATGTAACAATGCAGTTCTATCTCCTTTAATTGTAGTAGGAGATGCTCTATAAATAAAAAGCTGAATATAAAGGCGCGTATCCACCGAAATTGTTGGCAATATCAATGTTTCCAACTGTTGGCAACTCTTCAGAAATCGCCGACTTTTGTTTTCATTGTGTGTACACCGAGTCGCCAACAATTTGAAAAACATTAGATCTAAGCGTCTCCACAGCCAATGAAAAACTGCAACAAGCATACTCTTTTGATGTTTACCGCCAAAAACAGTAACACGGCTCTGAAAATTTGTTGACAATTTAACAATTTTTGTTGTCAACACAGAAACTTTTGTCACCGACATGTGTCAAACATGTCGGTGACAAAAGTTGGCAACTTTTGTTCGGTGGAGACTCGGCTTAACACAAATCCTGTCTGACTTGACTATAGTTTTTTTATTAAGAATATATCCTGCGCCATGTAGAATTTTATAAACAGATGTAAATTGGAGACGAAATAACGGTTTCTACAAATCGTGTGGCCCATGTTTAGATCGAAACAGTGACGTGACAGCTTAACCGCTGAGCTATTTAGGCAATATGAATAATAATAATCGTGGTGTAGGTATCAAATTCAAGAACTAGCAACTAGGTAGCAACAACACAAGAGTTTTAATTTCTATATTTATTTTGATTTTTATTTTAAATTGTTTACAGATATGCTTAACATGGAAATTAGTAAGATTTTTAAATTCAGTCATTAAATGATAGTTTTTCTTGTCAAGTAGCGCAAGGAATATTAACATTAGTATGGGATGTTAGTCTTTAGTCTTTTAGACGAGTTTTGAGAGTACGGTAGTCGATATTGACGTTTGTGAACTCATAATTTAGTAATTAATTTTCATTTTACATCCTTATTTACTATCACTATTAGATGTATATAATGCTTCGCGTTAAATTTACTACATGAAACAATACAGTAATTACACACTGTAGTATACGAACCAAACTTTATGGCGGCTCGAAACATCGTGCGTGACAATGCGTAGCATACCATTTTAGGTATCAGCGGGACGTACAGGGCTGCGGGGGGAGGTCAACACACGGCGCATCTTCCTTGTGTGTGTGACTTATGTACCGACACTACACATGCACTCATAATCTTGTCTACGTACAGTCGAATTGTGAATAGTTTTGAATTGTTTCGTAACCTACTTGTTTTGTATTTTTATTTGGTACTTGATTTATTATTGGCTGTTGTAGTTTAGTATATTTTACGTAAACTTTTCAATGGTTATATATTTGATGTCTCGATTAAGTAATGACGAAAGTCATTTATTTCTGTAAATAGGTTTTCACAAAACACTTCAACGTACTAGAAAACTTTTAATATAATTAAATAGTATTAGATTAATATTTGAGATCATATTCTTTTTTGCCTCGAACAACGTCTCAGAAATAATTCCTCGGTTTATAGTTGGATAAGAATGGTAGGATCCTACTCATGTTTTTATAAATTAAATATGCTAAAAAAAATTACATGTGGTAATAAATTTCATATTTTAATTAAATCCACTCATCTAATTATTTTCGACTTAACTTTACCTGCGCACACCTGCTTGCGCAGCTAACTTCAGAAACGCCATAAAGTTTGGTTCGGACTATACTTTGTCTAAACATCAGTATAAAATAAGCTTTACAATCAATTTTTACATCTTTAAGTCGCCATCCATGTCAGGTTTTGTATAAATCCTTTTTTAAAGCGTGAACTGGAATGGTTACTTACTATGGTAATATTTATTCACGCTTGTAGTTTTGAAAGGGTAAACAGAAACGTATGAAACAGTTACATATTTAGTCTATATTTCGTTCATTCTGTCACTAAGTGCAATCGGGTGATGTTGGAAAATTTTGCAGATTTTGTTTAATTTTTGCTGCAGTTTCTTAAACGATAACCTGTACGACGACCAAATTATGAATAATATACAATTATTTTATATATCAAAATACAAAAAAAAAAAACAATGACTTACTTAATAGTGCATTTTGGTTATTATTATAATCTCATTTCTAAGGAGAGGGTGAACTATTAAAAACTGTTGATGAATTATGAAATATTTAATGAATAATTATGAATAATTAAAATGCTGTGTTATTTTCAGATGTAGATCATAGAAATCTAATAGCATTAACGCATCAGCCACCACCCAGGCCAGTTCTGAATACAATGAATACTCCGATCATCAATTTAGATCAAGTAAGTTCTATTAGTTACGTACGCGAAGTATTTAACAGAAGTAACCAAATTTGTCAATTTTAAAACTCTGCTGATTTTGGTTTTGAAATGTTTGTCGTAGTTTGCATGCATTTTAAGTTTTCGTATCTTTTCATACTGCAATCTTATTGGACCGGTTCGAAAGCTTAACCCAGATCTTATCCATACTTATATTAAATGCGAAATAAACTGTCTGTCTTGTTATAACTTGTCTGGTCAAACCGCTGCACCGATTTCAATGAAATTTGGCATGGAGATACTTCGATTCTTGAGGAAGGACATATGCTTATCTTTGCTGCAATAACCGAAAAATACGCGGGCGGAGCCGACGTACATAAATATATATCGTAAATATATACATGTGACTATAACACGCTATGTTTTCGCAGGACTATAGAGTGCCAGCCATGGTGCCTCCAGTCTCAGACATCGTGGAAAGCGTTGATATGGACTTATCTGAAGATGAAGAACAACGTAAGATTGTCCCAAAATACTTTTTTCATTTAGTATAATAAGTTTCAATTTATGTGCTAGTTCTCTGTTGTTTGGTTTCTTGCTTGAAATAAATATTCAGGATGGATTCATACACGATAAAAACACAGTATGAGCCATATTACAGTCCGAACAAATCTAACATAGCTTTTAAAGAAGTCGCCTTACAAGAGTTGTAGTGACGTTCTTCAACATACTAATTACAGTTAGTAATATAGGGATGTGACATCCCTACATATGGACTTGGTAATTTCTATAGTTGTTCGAGAGGAAGCGGGGAGTCAGTTATGGGATGAGACATTTGTTTTCCTCTTTCATGCTTTATGTTAATGTGTAATGGAGTACGAAATTTTATGCTAAAACTTGAATAATTTGTTTTGTTACAGTATCATTAGCAGTACATTAACCGTGTAAATAATTTCAGAAGGAATGTACCCCAATCAGCAGTCGAGTCAACCGGAACACTCTCGGCGACATAGCTTCAACAACAACAACAAAGTGCTCGTCGGAGGAGACAATGGCAAGACAACACACAACGATACAAACCATGCCAATCTCATACAAATAAACAGTGAGAAGAAAGAACCAATATCAGCGCCCATCATACCTCCCATGGTCAACCCATTCGATGTCATGCCTCCCTCACTCAAGAACTTCAACATGTCTATTAGACCACCTCCCTTCCGAAAGTCATTCGAAGGAAACGAAACGGATCCTCAACAGAGTTACGACAAGGACTTAATAAATCGAGGACCTGATAAAGTGATGCAGGAGACTCGCAACCCGTCTCCACCATTCGAGGATTTCCCCGAGCAGGATTGGCAGCAACAGCCGAGGTTCATGAACCCTCGGTTCCCAAGGAACTGGGCCCCGCGGACTAATTTCAGACCTCCGGGGTTCGGACCCCAACATCAGTGGCCTAGAAACGGCCCAAGGCCTCCCAACAGGTGGATGGGCCCGAGACAGAGGTTCTGGTGATGTGTGCTAGTGATTAGTGGCTTCGAACTGTGTACAAGACTAATTCTGTCTTTAGTTTAGTTGTTTGGAGAATGGGTTTCATTTTACAATAGTTAACCTTATGAAGCGTTTATGCAAAATATTATTATGTATTATATTTGTATGTATAATGAGTGTTTAATTCATTAAGAGTTGCAATAGAAAGGAAATATCGTTTTATTTTTAAAATACTTACCAGCTTGGTAATAGATTTTGCACACTAGAATAGATACCTTTAGTATAATTCTCCAACCTTACTGAGCACTGATATTGGAACCTGTTATAAGTTGTCAAAACAACGTCATTTATTTCATTAAAATTACAGTTTACAAGATATTTTGCTATAGAAATAAATTAAGTGCTACTCGCTTCTGGTACCCTAATTACCAATGCGAGCACAAACTCTGACATCATGCTATACTGTCATAAAATTAAAGAAGAAATCTTCTATAAAAGAATTCCCTTGTTTTATTTATGTTTTATTTATTGGGGATAAACAAACACATGTGATTTTTATATCGAACCGAATTTTTGTATCGAAAAAGGTATTATAAAAATCGAGCCAAAGTGGTACCATACATTATATAAAAAAATCCTGGTTTTTAGGTACCTATGTTCTTTGTAAGTTCAATGAACTAACCCCTTTTAATTTTTTTATAAAACCTGGCCTTAAGGTATGTTCTTGGTAAGTTCAGTGAACTAACTCATTTTATACTTTTTCCAAAATTTTGTATAAATGCAGTTACGTCCAGTATTTTTAAACTCCTATTGTAAAATGAAATCCAAACAGTATAACGACTGTGCTTTACAAACTGATGGCTAATACTTCCGATTAGAGATGTAAATATTGAAGAACGTAAATAAGGTTTATCATATAGATTTGGTTGAATGTACGGCTAAATGGCACAGAAAACGTTTCAAGTGTACAGTTTTCTGTATATATATAGAGTAAATCCACTGGATTATTGAGAAAGTTAAGTAGATAAGAGATACATTGATTGGTTCAGATGTAGACTGAATGAGGATATTTTGCAGTAAGCTGGCATTGTCAGACCCAAAGAAACCTTTGATGAAATCGACCTCAAAATTAAATAGTTTTTATTTCAAGTAGACATTTTCAGGCAACATCGAAACGTTTCGTGAATTACTCTAGCTGCATGGTTAATGACATGACAATGACGTCATGAATGACCTAAATAATCGTGTTCTATCACACACTATTTTAACTTGCCAGTTGATCTATGGTTTCAAAACAAGAAGTTGTGACAAAGATACGCACTTGATATTTCTGTGTAGAGGTGCATATAAATGAATGAAACTGCACCCTGAATAGGAGAGACAGGACCTCTTTTTAATTGAAGTTTGTCAAATATTGAAAATTAAAATATCATAGACAAGGTTTTAGTCTTTTCCTTGACCAAACGGGTTACTATAAGATTGTTTCAAGTGTTCCTGCTCTGTGCAGTGCTGTTTAACTGTCTTATTGGATATCTGAAAGTCTGCTTTACATATTTTGTATGGCACAGTGGAAATTCTGTTTATTGTTTCTCGAGCATATTTAGCGAATGGCCAAAGTGAGCGATTGTACTAAACAAAGTGTTTGAAAAAGACTGTTTGAGACAAATTATGTATACAGTTACACAGTACATAAGTTTGTTCTAAAATGTTGTTAATATAAAAACAATCAATACATATTTTACTAGTGTTTGTGCTGTTTTATGTTATTTTATAAATATTTTATCATCAAATTACTTTTAAATCCCAAAACTACTAAAATTGTATATAAAAGCCGGATATTTTATTCTAGGGACCCTCGTAGTACTGAATGATGATGATGATGAACGTCTATACTTTATCATCATTATCATCAACAGCCTTTGACAGACCACTGCTGGTCATAAACATCTCCTTACAAAGGAGGTTTTTCCACCATAGACCTTACCTTCCTTAAAATTATTTACTTATTTAAGTGTGCAGATAGTTTGTTTGTTCAGAATAATTAATTCTTATAAAAACTGTCTATACTTAATAGCACTCATTCTCAAATGAAGTTAGTCACACTTATATTTGGCACAATTCTCTCAAACTAAACTAAAAATTACTAAACATAAGTTTTGTCCCTTTAAAATGGTGGTGATTATCTTGTTGTCATCACTAAACTAAAATTCACTAAAATTTGTTATTGGCTTAAATACTCTAATCTCATTCGCTTACAGTCCATTTTTCGATATCCCACATCTCAGCTGCCACTTAGTTTAGTTTTGATTAATCACACGCTTGTTTATTACTTGAAAAAGGAACATTTACTTTGGCATAACCAAAATTAGTTAAATTACTCAACTTAGACCATATATTTCTTTTGTTATTATTGTTTTGAACGTTTAAAACGTGTAACGTGTGACGTAAAACTTGACATGTCGCACCAAACTTGGACTTCGCTGTCGTGTAAATACATGCCGACCAAATTACCCACGTAATTTTTTTTATAACTTTTGCATTTAAAGTTTTGTTTTTTTTACTAATAAACAAGCGTGTAACTCAAATCAACTTAGCCGGTACTGAACTAAACATAGTCAAAGCTGAGATAAGAGATATTGCAAAATGGACTGTAAGTTGATGAGATTAAAGTATTATAATATATTTGAATAACAAATTTTAGTGAATTTTAGTTTAGTGATGATAACAAGAGAATTACTACCAATGACGTTCTAAACGCCGAAGAATGACTAAAGTAAGGTGTATCATACTAAAAATAGACGTTATCTAAATACATACATTCAAGAATAGCATTTTTTAATCCTTGATTAATCCTTTTACTTAAATAAAATTAGTTTTTAAAATAATTTAGCGACGTAGCAATAGAATTAGGACAATGAATACTTATATTACAAGTACTAGTAAAATATGTAGGGTTGAATACTAAATCAAAATTTCTCATTGATTTTTTAAGACTTGAAGTTGCATTTAATGCAAACTATAGGCAAAAGGCACTTTGCCTTTTGTTTCTGCCACTTAATGTGGTAAGAGACAGCGTAACAAGACTTATAAGTCGATATTAGATTTATTAAAGGAGAAATTAAATTTCGGATACAGTGGGCGTATTACAATTGTGTTGAATAACAGTGTCATATGTTCTTTGATGGTCTTAATATATCTTAATAATAGTATGCAGCCGTTTTTTCTTAGTATGTAAAATATTATTTGACGTAATAACGTTTTATAGATCGATGAACGCCACTGCACACACGAAAAAGCATGTCTCATTATCGCGTTCAGCCCGAGCAGAGCGAGCGAGCGGAACTAGCGATAGAGAGCTTCGTGAGGTCTTAGACCACGTTCGGCTTATGACGCATATTGTTCATCAATGTTGTCTTATGACGTTATCACGTAACATTATCGACCGTAAACCGACTTTACAGACAGCCAAATTTTTTAATCATTCTTTCGTGTGTAAAATTCAATATATATATAAATATATAATATGCTACTGAAAGGCAATAAATAACCTATGAACTAAAAGGTTGTGATTCTTAACGAGGATATAATATTTTTACCTACTTAATACCAATAAGCAATCTCTTTTAAATTCTAAGTATAACTAGAGGATATGCAATGAAATGTTTTACTTTGATTTAATAATATAATTATCATACGCTCACTGTATCCCAAATAAAATGATTCATGGATTTATAAGTTGTTACATCAATAAACCATGAATTTATATCAAGATTGTTTGTATGTTGTTCGTTTCTAATCTAATATTTTTAAATCTAGGATTACCAAGAGAAAGTTGGTAGTTTATAATTTTGATGTAGAGAAAACCCTATAGTACTGTCCAAATTGTTAATTTCTGAAAATTAGAGCACGTGAAGCCGTCAGCCCTGCGCCTGATTTCTCCCTGGTCGTGTCGTATAGACGTCCCATCGGATCGCGAGAGTGAGGGAACACAGAGTGCACCTGTGTTAGAGCACACAATTGTGCACTATAATATATCTTGTGTAATTGATTGGTTTCCGTTGCCCGAAATCGACAAGGAGTACACGATTTTGAAATTAATTCAGTATTACATATTAATTTTGTTGTTAAACAAACATCTTTCCTTCCTTCCTGGGAAAGTAATTTCATGAAAAGGGGCAGCATTGTGCAATAATGTATGACGGCCTAGGAAGTGAGCAAGATATGTGTCCACTTTAACATATAACAAAACATTATGTACTCCTAGCCTATTTCGACCAAGACCAGTCCAGGACACCGGAAATATTATAGTGTACAGCTGTGTGCCCAAACGCAGGTGTACTTTCTGTTCCCTGACTTTCATAATGCGATGGGACAGTTCCAATACGATCCGACGAATTTACGTGCTCAAGAACATACTTCAGTGTCAAGACAAAGTTCAACAGTTGAACTACAAAGTAATTGCTAACCCTGCATCGCGCAACATAAGTTTACTCGTCGATTTTATCATCGAGCGTAAAACCGCGTTCAAGTCAGAGGTTCTATCAATCCTCCCTTTGTATTGTCATGTGCGAGTATCGCATGATTTGGTCGTTTTTTTTACATTCAGTAAAAAGTAAAATATTTTTGATAGAAATTTACACAAATAAAATGTACTTTTTGGACAGTAATGTTAGTTTTTTCTCTAAATCGCAAAAAGATGGAACTAATATAATAAGAGTGTAAAGTAAACGATGTCTGATGTCGGATGTTTTGAAAGAATCAGTGATTTGTACATAATTTTACATAATTGTACCGCAACAGGTCACATTTTCGTGATCTGATTGTAATTTTATGAGAGATATATACCATACGAATGAAAAGCAACTCATATCTTTTTCTTCTAGTCGGTAAAATCCTATTTTTTTTGTACATAACTTGACTGTTTTATAATAATATGTAAATTAAAAAAGAAAATTAATCTGCAGGGTAGTTTAACACGAGTTATGTGAAGTAGAGAGAGAGACAAAAAATAATACTTTTTGTTAAATATTTGTAAGTTATTTTCTAAGACCGTTATTTAGTCTCGTTTTATCTCGCTATTTTTACTGCAGAAAAACTAATCTTATATTCTACTTAAGGCAGCACAGTTTTAAGGTAGTTAAATAAACAGTCAAGTTGCTCTAGTATAAGTAATTAGTATATAACTATAATATTAAAATAGAAACTCGCTATGTTTCAGAATAACAGTAGGATGAAAGTAAATTGTCGTAGGAATTAAAATATGAAAGAATTCTTCGTTTTGCTTATTAATAAAGCTTCACAGTATAGTTGTATATTATTTTGATATCATCTCGAGGTGAAATGTTGAGCACATTTAGTCTAATCTTTCTCGTCATATGTTTGTAATAGTGTACGAGTATATTCAAATATATCTCTCCTCTACATACCTCTATTTTTAAATTCAAGACTTGGCTAAACTAAAATCATGGAAATTTACCGAGAAATAGCCATACCCAAGACTTTTTTCAATTATTTTAATATACTAATTCCTATCGCTAAATGAAGTCTGTGTCCACCGATGTTTTGTATTTAACTGGGTACTTTCAGGAAAACGTGGGTCATATTAAGTCTTTTAAAAATTATCCCGTAAATAGTAACAGATCCGGAATGACAGTGAAATTCGTTTTTAAATTCTAACGGGTCAGAATTTGGACAATCAATGCATACTGAAGATACAGTTTAAAAGTAAAGATCGAGCATAAAATATTCGTTGAATCTTGGTATTGTCTCTCGATACAGTTTTTTGAGCTTGGAAATAACCACAGCCGTTACAAGAATCGAATACGAATGTTGAACAGAAGAGGTGCACATACATATTTCTAAGATTTTGGATAAGGCTCCTGAAATTGGCTTTATTTGCCTTCTTGTTCAAAGACATAATTTACCAATAAAAACATCAGCGAATTCAATGAAATTTTCATGTTTAGGGTGGTATTTATTGTGGTGGTAAACATTTCTTTATTTTTCCAAATCAAAATTGAATGATAAATAACGGAGTTCTGAGGCAACAAAAAATATACAAGAAAACGTTAAAAATTGCCAAAATGTAAATGCGAAATGTCACTCGGACCATTATTATAAATCTATTGACACCTCATTCATTAAAATCAGTTCAGAAGTTTACACGCTACGGTATAACATACAAACATACATAGACAGCCAAAAATAGTATCCTTCCTTTTGGTTTTTCCTTAGTCGGATAAAAAGTATACGAATAGAATTTCTCCCTTTTCTCCCTTTGAAGTTGGTTAAAAAGAAAAGACGCGCGCCATCATCATTCATCTAGATAACTTGATTACACTTCACCATAAGGTGTGTTATATTGTTGTTTTCGATCTGTTGACCTAAAAGAATCGCTACAGGGATGATTACAGCTAAGCTTTGGCTGACTTTGATATAGTAACGGTCGTTGAAGCGTTATAGTGGCGCATGGCGTACCATCGTCCCAAAGTTTTTTTAGTAACTTTTTGTGAAAAATATTGTATGAATGGCCAATTTGTAATTTTGTTGTTGTCTTAGTCAAGTTGTCTTACAATCGTTGGGAAAACTATTCTTTGTCACATAAGGGCTGACTGGGCCTTACTGATAATAGAAAGCCATTGCTAAGTATTGCGATCCTTTTGCATCGAGTGAATGATGTTACCTGAGTAGCAGAGTCCAAGTGAATCCCTCATTTTCATGAATTCTGAGGCAATGGGCACTCAATGTGAAGATACACCTTAGCAAAGAAGTGTCCGAGAACACTGGCAGAACTTGACCGTCATAGGTACCAACGCCATTAAGTGCAAAGAACCCTTCTCTTCTTTCCCTTTGGAGCCGTTACCATCAGGCTAGAGCTCATGGAGGTCGGATGTCCTGCACTCTCAAGTCCTTCGGGACGCGAAAGAAGCCCTCTCCCATTTCTTTTTTTAAAACTCTTTTTCCTCACGGTATGCATCTTTTAAGAAAGAAATGCTTTTAGAAGTTCGGTTGCGTAGGTTCGTTCGTTTAAGCAGGTATGTTTGGTTGATATTCTATTTAACTATCACCATTTACTTATTAAAATACAGGTATTTAAAAAAAAAGTTTTCTAATAAGGCGGTGCATATTTAATTAGCTTACTCCACTACTGTGTGTTTTCCAAGAAGTATTCTGCCTCGCAAACTTAGTAGTTCCAGAAACGATTCTCCATAAGAAAAAAAAATATTTTTCCACGTCAAAGACTTGGGAAGCCTGTTTTATCTGTTCGGAAATCCCCCGGATACCACCTAGAAAAGAGAACTTGGAGCTCCGATGTACCTCGGGCCATTTACTGTTCGGTAATGATCCCAAGAAGGGAGTGAGTAAAGTGCATGGGCTCCGTATGAGTCAGGTTCCAGGCTAACTGCTTTGATCTTAGCCAAGATGCAGATGTTTCGTCGATTCTCTTTCCACGATCGCTAACGTCTCAATTCTCATGTTTTATTGGCTTATCGTATACGTATCGTGACTTAGGTTGTGATGACGTCATTCCCATACATTTGTTACTTTTTTAATAACCTTCATGTTCGGAGAATGTCAACTTGGCTAGGGGGACTAAGGACGGTGGTCCTTATTTTTCATCCATGAAATGTCTGATTATTATGTACCCCCTAAATAAGCTTGTCTTGTGAAAATGTCAACTTGGCTAGGGGGACTAAGGACGGTGGTCCTTATTTTTCATCCATGAAATGTCTGATTATTATGTACCCCCTAAATAAGCTTGTCTTGTGAAAATGTCAACTTGGCTAGGGGGACTAAGGACGGTGGTCCTTATTTTTCATCCATGAAATGTCTGATTATTATGTACCCCCTAAATAAGCTTGTCTTGTGAAAATGTCAACTTGGCTAGGGGGACTAAGGACGGTGGTCCTTATTTTTCATCCATGAAATGTCTGATTATTATGTACCCCCTAAATAAGCTTGTCTTGTGAAAATGTCAACTTGGCTAGGGGGACTAAGGACGGTGGTCCTTATTTTTCATCCATGAAATGTCTGATTATTATGTACCCCCTAAATAAGCTTGTCTTGTGAAAATGTCAACTTGGCTAGGGGGACTAAGGAGGGTGGTCCTTATTTTTCACCGATGAAATGTCTGATTATTATGTACCTCCTAAATAAGCTTGTCTTGTGAAAATAAGTTCGTTCCTATGTCTAAAGCTTTCTTTTAGTTTTGAAGGATTATTATTTTGATAATATATTAAAAAGCACGCCCTCCCATATCTTAGATGAATAAATAATATTTAAAACAAAGTTTGTAGCGAGTTTCTATTTTAAGTAAATCCAATAGAGTTTAACTATCTAACACTTGGAAATCCGTATTTGCCAAGCTAGTTTAGCTCTTAAGGGCAGTTGAAGTAAGCCTTTACAATTAAAGAACATCACCAATGTGTTTTTGGTAAGTGCTAGACGTTAAACTTTATTTTGTTAGTTATGAATATTCTAATTTATATTTTCAAAGTGGTAAAATATTCCACCAACAACAATACTAAGAAATACTCGTATAAAATAGGAATTTTCAGCGTTAGGAACAGATACTAAACCAGGTAAGAATGAGGATTTATATATTTTTTTCTTTGGCGATTAAACTCCTCTCACTACCGTTTGGAATTTCTGTGGACTTTATTCAACTATAATCTAAAAGTTTCTTCATAATTATGGACTTCAAGACTGAAATTTGTATTCCGTCTTGATTACTATAAGTGCTGCTATAACTTACAAATCATCGAAAACCGTTTGCAAGGTTTTACTTACAGAAGAAAATTACAAGTAAAATATGATATTGTAAAATTTAATTATTACTACCGCGAAAGTCATTACGATCAGGTTAGTTCGTAGGTATTTAAGGTATTTGTATAGTTACGTGTGATGTCTTAGAGAGAATTTATTTTAAACACTCTTATAACCTTTTCAGAATAATGGTCCTTAACAGGTCCAGGTCGCTGGGTTAATCACTTATATCACTCAGATATTAATCCCATTGCATTGTAGCTGAAATCCGAATTGAACTGTGGTCAACGAGGCATCTTTTTATATTAGACGCCATGAGCACTGGCTCATCCCCGAAAGTTCCAACAGCCAAAGAACATGTGAACATACCCGTTTCCTAAAAATGTGAGCTGGCAAAACGTGGGACAATCATTCCATATTCGACGTTACATTTATTAAGGTAAGGTTTATTGTTCTGTGACAAAATATATTATTATTAGAACTAATCTAGAATTTGTAGCGCCGAACTGACTGATTGCTTTTCTCGAATATTTTTGTTTGTTCGTTTCGTAACAGTATGCTCCTGTTTGCTATGGTTATTTACTTAACATTTTATTACGTTCTCTTCTATCTAGATATTCCTAGAGCGTGTTTCAATTCCTGTAAAATAATTCTTCTCTCTAGTTATCCTATTGTGTTAGGTATATATCCCTAACATCCATTAAAACAGATCAAACTGCAGTATTGCTGGACGAATTTTGAGCACATAAGCATCATATTTAGAACTAACCAAAAGTGCAAAATTCAAAAAAAAAAAATATTGTTTCTGAGTATGAATTTTTACCTTAAAGTTGATAGTGAGTAAGCAAGGCTAGTTCATTTAGCCCCATGGTAAAAACAAACACCGTCACCTAACGGCAGCAACGCAACGCAACACAACAGATCACTCAATATTTACTCGCTCTAAACGGATTAATGCCATCGGTGTGTTTGAATCACTGCAGAGGTATATTTCGTCGGGCAGTGGTTTATTCTTGTGATTTATTACCACCGTATTAATTCTTTACAAAGTTGTAATTGTAATTTTATTTCAATATCT
The DNA here is from genome assembly GCA_905220595.1 of Spilosoma lubricipeda. NCBI lineage: Eukaryota > Metazoa > Arthropoda > Insecta > Lepidoptera > Erebidae > Spilosoma > Spilosoma lubricipeda. The sequence goes on along the minus strand of HG992298.1, from coordinate 9,361,045 downwards.
CATTGGATTCATTTAATCATCCAATTAATGTCGTCTTGAAAACCGGTGCAACGATTATGTACTTATTCAACATAAACCAGAATCGTAATGAAATGTATTTTTAACCGACTTCAAAAAAAGGAGGAGGTTTCTCAATTCGATCGTATATATATATATACATTTTTTTTATATGTATTCGGTGATAATTTCGTCGTTTATGGACCGATTTTGATGATTTTTTTTAATGGAAAGGAGATGTCCCGACGGTGGTACCTATTTGCAATAGCTGAAGCGTATCCATACTCCATATTAATATTACTTAATATTGTAAAGATTCTCTGTCTATCTGTAAGCTTTGTCGGTTAAACCGATTTAGATGAATTTTGGCATAGAGATAGATTGCACCTTGGAGATCGCCATAGGCTATTTTTTTCGCGATCACCGACATATACGCGTGCGTTGCCGTGGCCAAAAGCCACATAGCAGTTTTTATAAAAAAATGTGTTCTGAGGAATCAAACAAAAAAGTACAGCCCAATTAAGAACTTCTTTCTTATAGCACGTCTAAGAAATAAATAACGAGTTTTATTGACTCAACTGAAACATCGCGTCCAAAGTCTTTACAGAATACGAATTTCCAAATAAATTTACCAACTATCAAGTCTCAACTGCAATTTATATTGACGCTGTGGTGTATTGAAACTGCGTTCAAGTTTGCGAGGTGCAACCTCGACTGCTCTAAATTGTTTTAGCTGCAAGTTGCCCAATCTAAGTACGGGCCAGTTTCTGTTGTATTGAATACTAACTTGTTTACCTATGTACACTTCCAAGGCAACTTGCAGTAGGTTAACTAAATATACTAAAATTAATGTAGAAGTTTCCTTTTTTCTCTCCTTAATTTTTGAGAACAATCTTTCTCTAATTCTAACTCTCTCCTTAAGTATGGATCTCATCAACATTTTGGGAATCTAGTTTATTAAGCTAGTGTGATACTTTAAAAATCTGACGTTAGTCCGCGATTTTTACCCTACATTTCAAAGTCCATGTTAAGATGGGTCAGCAATGCATAAAGCATTACTAAAGCATCTATAATAGCGGATTTTATTAGTAAACTAGCTGAACCCCGCGGTTTTACCCGCGGTTATTGTTGTACCGCGAGTAACGCCGCGGGACAAAGTTCGTCTAAAAAAAGTAGCCTGAGTTACTCCCCGGATCATCAGCTACCTGCCAGTGAAAGTCCTGTCAAAATCCGTCCAGCCGTTCCAAGTTGCTAATTAAGTGAATACAATTCGGTCGGATCAAATTTCGTGTGTAGTAAAGAAGACGCTTCGGTGTTGTCAACTCAAAAGTGTTGCCACATGACAATCTCGTGGTCGGTCCAGAAACTGAACGCCGCCACATACTAAACATATTAAGTTAACCTACTGTAAATTGCTTGCTCTGCCGAACGATATAGCTAGGTGTTACTTGAATAGTCGGATACTAGGATCGAATCGAGACCGTTAGTTAGGAAGTTTGACAGAGAATAACTTGATGGACTTAGACAAACCTACGCTTTGAGATAATATGTTTTAGGGCCGGTAGTTTTTCTAATACTTTATGGTTGAGAGCTTGAAATTTTGTAAGGTGTTGCAAAGAATTTAGATAGCATGGACTGGCTATGAAATGCGACTGCAGATCAAGGGGTCTCGGGTTCGATTCATGGGTCGGAATGCTGATGGGTTTTTCTGACAAGAAATTCTTAATAGCAGCCCGGAGTATGGAAGATGACAGTGTTTCCCACTCGTGCTTCGGAGAGCACGTTTAGTCCCAGTTGTCATGAACATCTATGGCAATCGTTATTGGTCACAAAATCACATTCTTACAATTTTTGTCTGTCGGTCTGTCTGTCTGTTTGTTCCGCCTAATCTCTGGAACGGCTGGACCGATTTGACCTATCGATTTCTAATGATCTAAGGAGTAACTTTAGGCTACTTTTTTTTAGACTAGCTTTGTTTGTACGACAATAACCGCGGGTAACACCGCGGGGTTCAGCTAATATAAAATATAATTTGTAAAAAATTAACAAGAGAAATATATATATACACAAATATTATATTATGACAAAATAGATTCCATGATTGAGATAAAGAAACTATTGGTGTTGCACAATCCACAACTAAAAGTAAGATACGATATTAATTATTTCGCAAACAACGGTAATTACTTATGCTCGTTTGCCATCTTAATAATATAAAACAAACAAAGATAAAAAGTCTACTTGCATAAAAGACCTGAAAATTGTGTGTGTTTGAAATATTTTGTGTATGTGATATCATTACTGTCTGAAGTAAAGCCCGCACTCGAATCCAAATTATTTGCTATTTGTTCAACTAAAACAACGTATCATACTAATTACACTAGTTGTGCCATTTCAGCTTTGCACTTGTCTAGAACTATACGTTCCAACTTCAAACTTAGTCTACACGTAACTGCATTTGCACTAAGTTTCAACTAGTTCTGTCATGATTTGTAAATGTAGCTTATTAAGGCGTTAGTGGCGTAGACGTTTCTCAAATATAACAATACTGTTTTTTTGTTTAGAAGCTCTCTGTTGTTTTAAGTTTGCGTGCGCACGGAATAAGCTATTCTGTAAAGTACTTATCCAACCAAAACATTATTCTGTAAATGACTACCCAAGTCTCGATGGAGCTGCTTGTTTATCTCTAAAAAGTAATCAAATCTAGATAAAGTCGTGCCAAGTCTAAGGTTCCTTATTGCGATTTCTTTATTATTATAGTTAATGTTGTGTCACTTGGCCGTTGAAGGGTACACAAGGGTACTTGAAATACTAGGGCATTTTTTAAAGTTAGACCTTGGCTCTTGTGAATTGAATATGCCACACAGATTGGGAATTGTTCTCTGTAGATATGATCTCAAATTTCCCTTTTAGGCAATAAGTCTTGAATCAAATTATTAGCGAATTTTACTACCAATTTTTTAGGCTTTGTTTAGCCTTCCGTGTCCCACCTGACTTTTTGTACAAGGCCTATCAACCCATTCACTAAACCTAAACTAACATCAATGTTTCTCCTAAGCATTACTTTAGCTCCCTCTTTAATGATTATAGTTTCTTCCAGTCCAGCAGTCATCGACGCATCATCTTCATATTTTTGTAAACACGCTCAGGCTTTTGTTATCATACATTTAGAACAATCTTAGGAATCTTTAGCGACTAACTTTATCTCGGGGTGTGGAATCGCTTTTAACATAGCATTTTATTATCATATTTATAGTCGTTAGTAAACAAACTTCTGGTAAGTCCCTCAAACATTGTGCTATTTCCATTAACCTTCCTTCATTGGAATGCGAGAGCAGAGGTATCAATCGGTTAGACAGTATATCTCTGTCTGATTGAGTGATTTCTTCAATCGTGGAATCATCCCGCTGTCTCATATTCAACGTAAGTTCGTCTTTACTAAAAAGTTCAGTCCATAATTTTGAAATACTTACGGAGCTTACAAGTTTATCAATTTCTAAAGGGGTTAGTTTTTCAAAATGTGACTTTTTTCTAACTGATAGAAGTTGCAAAAGATAAAATATGTGTGGTAGAAGAAATAAAATATGTATTTCCCTTAAACTTTACTTTGTCACTAGATCTCTTTTGAGCTAAGTTTTGACTATTTACTTCCGGACGTGAAGGACGGTAGCTAGATACTGCGGCCTGATTGACTTCCGGGTGTGAAGCATTGTAACGAGATACAGCAGCCTGATTTACTTCAGGGTGTGAAGCACTGTACTGTGCTACAGATGCCCGGTTGGCGCCTTGATGTAAAGAAATCTAAAGTTCTACGATTTCTCGACGTTTTTCAATGTGTTTTTGTCGGTAACACTGTCCCGATGAACAACGCTGCAGCTTTTCCAAGTTGTACAGATCGGGACAGTTCGCATGCCTTAGTTCATCCTTTTTAGTTTTAGTCGGTTTACCGCCTTTTCCCTTATGCTTCATGTTCAATTCACTTTGCATAGAGCTTAAGTTATATAATGTACATACAGCAGTATCTGATGTTACATAATTTAACGTTATGGGATCAAAGGGGGAAGATAGAGAGGCATCTTGTATAGGAATGAGTACATCGTAGTGGGCGCTTAAGTAACTACCGGTATAACGTAAACACTTTTTTTGGCTAGCATCGCCAAAGGAACCTCTTAGTGTACCGTTCTCATACTCTTCAAAAGTGAAGGGATAGATTTTTCCAGCAGCCATAAGCTCAGAAGCTGAGCCGTAAGTAGTGGGTATCATCATATTGCTCGTGTATGATTGCGCGCTCGTGTATACGTCACCATCAGCATCACACGTATACACTTGCATTTCGACCCAATGTTCAGCAACGTATGCAACTATAGCAGATCTGATACTGCAAGTTGAGTCAGTTATACAATACACCAAGAAAGATATTGAATGGAAGAGACAAGACCCGTCTTTGGGCATATCAACTACTTGGTAACCACTACGTTCATCGTCGTTTTTTTATAATATCGACATTTTTTACCATATTATCTTGCGAAATCAAACACAAATAAACTGAACGACTTTTAGTGGACAATAAATAAGAAATACCGATATTATTTGGACTAAAACAATTATAACCTATATCTTTAAGACTTCTTTTGTCTTAATAAAAAAAAAAAACTCATAGAAAATATTATAATCAGCCTACTCAATCTATACAAACTATAAATAAAACGTTAGTAACTCTAAATTATTAGACAAGTGTTAATTTAATTAATTATCAATGAACTTTGTACCAAAGGTATTACCTACCTACTACTGAAATACAGCTAAATTAATGATATTTTTAAACGAAACGAAGTAATATCTACCTAAATAAACTAAACCTGGAATACTAGAAAAGTACTTATAAACACGAACGCGAATTCGAAGTACTGGCTAACTGTAAATTAAACCTATTAAAATAAGAGTACCTACTAAATAAGTAACAATTAAATAAAGTAAGACAAGCTGAGGGATCTTCATCAGATACTTCAGACCTTCGATTTTTGACATCAAATGAAGAGGCAAACAAATTTGAATATTTTTTGTAAAGACGGTATGTCGATCGCGAAATCCAGCGTTGGTGCCATGATAAGGACACTAAGATCTGATGATGGCATCCAAGACAAATCGATCGATTTGGTCGTTCTTGAAGTCAGTTATTTATTTTGTTAAAATTTTACTTGTCTAAAACTAAGGAGACTTAAGAAAAGATAATATTTTGTTTTTGTTCTGAAGTGCTTTTTCAGGTTGTAAAAAACTCAATCCATACTATGCATAGAGCAACGAGCTTCAGTTTTTTGTAGTTACGCTTTTTTTTTGCAAATTTTATGTCGATGCACGTTCACTATTCGAAATAAGTGATATAAATATATATATATATAGAGTGAAATCAAGATTAGTTCATTTCATGTCGTTTAAAGCAAATCGTTCCCTGGATTTGAAATTGTCTCGTCTCTTGTACAGTCGTACAGAGCTTTCTTTTTATGGATTCAGACGAAGAAAGAAATCAGTTTGCTGTCGTAAAAGAAAATTTGATTCAACTATAAATCAGAATTGCATAACGTAGAGCGCATCATGCACTGTACTCTCTGAACTACTCTCTAAAAATACTGAGAGTAGAAATGTTGGTTTTAAAATTTAGTGAACGCAAGCTTTAGTGAACGGTCATGGAAAGACGTCTTGCAAATTATATGTCAGAATTTAGAAAAATATTGATTTCAATTTAAAATTAGGATGTTCACAATATTGGACGCTTGTATTAGCTGGCGTATGTCAGCAATTGTTTTCAATAGGATGCCGGCGATGTTTGATAAATCTAACGAACAGTCTTAGTATTTTTAAAGTTAATTTTTAATATCTTGAATTATGCCAGGTAAATTTCCATTCACTTTTACTTGGGGCCAAAATATACATTACTGGCGAATTATTTAAATTGTTACCTCTGCCTTTCTCTTCTGGAAAGAGATGTGTGAATATATATATTTACAGTATTAGGTACATGAGATTTTTTTCTGCTAATGATAATGAGATATGCTACAACAGTGCTTATAATACAACTTTACTCAAAAACTTATTATAATTATGAGCACAAAGTCACTGTTTATACATTAAAATAACATTGGCGCTTTTGTGTTTGCGATTTAAAATTTTCTTAACTTTGCCTTAATACATGAGACTTACGTCTTTCGGGGAGCGACGGAACAGCAATTAAGTTATAAACACAAGCTTACTTCCTACGCACTTAACATCAAAGCACTTATAAGTTAAATGCTAAGTATATAAGGAAGTGTGTGGAGCCATAAGAACTTCGGAAAATAGTTAATTACGCAGTAGTATACTCGAGTGTACGTTTGATAAATTATAAGCAAGTATAGTGGAGAAGACAACATAAACAGTTTATCGTGTCAATATAGTCTATGTCCTTCTCCAAGATCCAATCCATCTCTATACCGAAATTCATACATTTTGATTCAGCGGTTTCGTCTTAAAACCGTAACAGATGTCTGTCTGTTAAAACAGATTTACTTTCGAATTTATAATATTAATAAGGATTTATAGTGATCGCATCTCCAATGCATTAAAATAATTATTTTTAATTATGTTCTAACTTAATTAAGTGAAAATCTTCCCATTGTAACAGAGACGTGAGTTTCTTCGCACTGGCTAATTCATTCTGCTTTAGCTAACGTAAAGTTACGTAGATGGTTTAAATGTTACTGACTAGTCTCACAAAGTTTCTGTTGCTAATTAAGAACTTTAGGAGCGGGTGCTGGAGAGTTTACCTGAGGATATCTTTGAACCAAATATTTAAAGATAAAATCGATCAATTTGATTGTTTCTTCGAATGCTGTACCTATATACCATTTAAGAAGTCACAAAGAATGCCTGTGTCATTGAGTTGACGTCTTCAAGAAATATTGTTATATTTTAGCCACGATACTCAAAAAGTTTACAAATTATATACGAAAACCTTCCTCAGATATTATTCTATCTATTAGTAAAAACCGCATCAAAATCCGTGCAGAAGCTTTTGAGTTTATCGCGAGTAGACAGACAGACGCGGCTGAGGACTTTGTTTTATAACATGTGGTGATAAATAAGTAAAACAATATATGTAACAAATACCTACATTTTTAAATATGTGTTTTGCTTTTGTTTGAACATATTTTGTGTCATTTCGGTATAACAAATGTTTATGAATGGTTTCCATGGTTGCATATCAATGAAATTATTCAATCAATTAATTAAATTTAAACTTACCTTTCTCAAACAATTTGATTGCACTTGAAAGCGGGTAGTCAAACAGCCGCTTGACATTGCACTCCGCCATTTTGAATTCGCAGCCCTCGTTTTTACTCGTTACCTCACTGCCGTTGTTTGACGACTCCGTTTCTGAACTGTTTCCACTTGGCCTTTAGTTTAAGAGAAGTCAAATCGGGCTCTTGCCTTTTGTCTTGTTAACTTTTTGTTCACAAGCCGTATCTTTTGTTGGGAAACATTTCGTTTTTGTTTAGATCTTTTGTTTGTGTTGAATATGAAATAGTTGTCGTCTCGGAAACACCATACATATGTATATAACTAGAAAAAGTTTAAAAACCTAAAATCCGACTACGTAAATCTTTTGAAAAGACATTTTTTTTACATTGCCTGTGACTCGGGCCAATATTTCAAATCTATAGAAACCTTATTAATTATACTTCCCTTTGACTTTGTTTTAGTCCTGTTAATAAGCAATTGTAACATATTTTTCAATGGTTTCCGTATTGTCCCTAGTGATTATGAATATAGAAAAGATATTTTTTATAGATTGTTCATCCGTTACAAAGTCAGGAAGTTAAGATCGAAAGCTATTTATATTTTATGTGATATTAGAATTTAAAGCAAGACATGTCAATAATGTAGACGCTTCGAACGCCGTTGAAGCTTTCAGAAAATTCAGGTCTTGGCAATACTTGCTGGAAGGTTTTTGTTTATTATCTTATCAAAGAAAATCGTTCTCATGTTTGTTCTCACGATTACTAACAGCCGAAGAGTTCAAAATATTACGGACGTCTACACTTAACGCCATCAAGTCACAAACTAAGCAGAGCTTGTATTATGGATACTAGTCAACTGATATAAATACATGAATGCTGTTTTTTGTAAATGCATACATATTATAAATAGAAAACACCCAAACTCCGAAACAAAACATTTGCAAATCATCCTAAAATTTGAACCGACCCGGAACTCGAACCCGAGACCTCGCATACCACAGTAGTCGCATACGCTGCCACTGCGCCGCCGAGGCAAGATCTGAGATCTAAAACTCGATTGGCAAAAATAATCTATACTAATATATAAAGCTGAAGAGTTTTTTTTTTTGGTTGTTTGTTTGTTTGAACACGCTAACCTCAGGAACCGCTGGGCCGATTTCAAAAATTCTTTCGGTTTTCGATAGTCCATTTATCGAGGAAGGCTATAGGGTATATATCATCACGCTACTACTAATAGGAGCGGAGCAACAATGAAGAATGTTTCAAAAACGGGGGAAATTTTCACGCTACGGGCAATATAAGGGTCAGCTAGTGCATATTACAATATTAAGAATAATAGAATGAACGGGTCGGCTCTACCAGGGTGGTACTACTCTCTTGCAAAACACCAACCTATGTCTGCATTCACAATGAGTATGGTGATCACTACTCTTGGGTTCTGCTCATTCTTTTCATCTTACAGAGTAGAGTCGCTTTGACTGTGTTGCCTCATTCTATGGACAGCAATGGGAACATTTGGGTTTTAGCACAGTAGGGTGCTATTTATAAACCATAGGTGGCCCGAGGTACGTCGTGTTTCCAGGGTTTTCCTCTCTAGGGTGCACCTGGTTCCTCGGCTTCTAGTTTCCGGGGGAATTACCGCACAGAAAAAAAGTTAAATATAATGGCTCTTGGTGATGACTTTACATTAAAATGTTTAATTTTTCGGAACCAAACAACATTTACATAAAACAGAAGAAATAATCATTTTATACCAACCTCATTATTCTAGCAATGATAAAGAAAAACGAAGAAAAATTGCACGCTAAAAATATAACCCTTCAGTTTAGCAGACGATTTATACAACCTAATCTGGATGGCCGTTAAGGCGGAGTAAGTAATTAGTGGGGTTGAAAAACACTTAAATTTCCCGGTTAATGTGTTTTTGCGACACCCCCTAATGACCTGTAGGAAGGTGAAAAGGGAGCAAATAAACATCTTTTGCGGCCTCATTTAACATTGCCATGTCGGGGTCTATTACTCAAAGACACCGTTTTCCTACTTAGGTATATATATATTTTTAAATTCTTTTATAAAGAATTCAGAAGTACAACGACAATGTCCGTCTTTTATGGTATATTCTAGGAACAATGAGAACAACATTTTTCATGAAAAATGCAACAGAAATAATATAGTTTTTAATATGCCTGGCATCTGGTCTAGAGAATGTAATTTGCATAAAGATAAAACTATTGTCTACCTGAAACGTCCTTTGTGCCGACTTTAATGATGCTGTTACTCCTCATTCTCCGTTTATAACACAATTTTCAAGTAGTATTCGTACACCACTTTCCATTTTTATTCCATACTCAAGGGAATGTGTCGGTTTATGAGTAAACTAGCTGTTGCTCATGGCTTTGCCCGCGAGGAACTTGATTGTGTATGTATTTAGTTAAAACTGTGTAAGTATCTATGAATAATTTATGTACGTTTTTAAACGTATTTATTGATTTTTAATCAAAAGCCCATTAAAAAAGACTTTTTACCTCCCTTAGAAATAGAATTTCCATAAATGCTTATATAAGTATTCATTTATTTGTAATCAAAATCCTAGACACAAAGTATAAGACTGCTAAATTAAAAAAATTATGGTCTCCCAGACTAATCTAGGGGTAGAATATCCAAAAACGCTTAATACCTCTCTCTCAGTATTTCATCATTATATATTTATATAATCATCGCAGTCCATTGCTTGTCATAGGAACGACACTTGGTTCAATCCGTACTTTCTCGCATCCAGCTCCTGCCAGCCATCTTGGGTAGATCATTATTCCACCTGGCCTGTAGATGTCCTACACTACGTTTATCGTGACACGGTCTCCACTCTGGAACCCGTTTACTCCAACAGTTATCAGTATAATGGGCATCCCGTATCCGGTAAACACTGCGCAAGCGCTGTTTCATGCCGGTTTTCTGTGAGGCCGTGGTATCACTCCGGTCGAGCCGGTCCATTCATGCCGAAGCGTGGCTCTCCGACGGTAATTCCCACGATTTATTGTATTATAGATAATAATATTAACAATTCCAAAACAACCCTATCTCTCGTTATGTTACGGTTTCACGGCTAAACCGCTGCACCGAGTTCAATGAAATTTGGTCATTCGACTTTGATTCTTGAGGAAGGACAAAGGCCACTCTTTATCGCAATAACCGACAAATACGTAGACGGAGCCGTGGACAAAAGTCAAAGTATATTAAAAAAATGAAATCATTAATTACTAATAGTATTACAATTTGATATATTCAGATTTTTTTCTTTAGCTAAGTATTCGGTTGTATCTATCAATTTTTATTACATCTGCTTACAAAATCTCTTTGCTGACTCGATTTCAATTACAAATGCGATTCTAGTAGTTTTGAACATTAGTATAAGTTACAAAGTAATAAACGTGTTTTAATATCCGACATAAATGTTGAATATTTCAAATGTAATACATTGTTACTACACAGTTCTCGGCAATTTCAATACTTATACGAATTCCAATATTTGCTCGAATACTTTCCTCGTGTAGTGTGCAACTTATACGATTCATCTCGCTGTAATATATAAAGTAATATTTTCCAAGCTGTTTGAATTTTATATGCTTAATAATGTTGTTCATATATAACATTTTTTTCCTCAATATTATTGAAAAAACGGGACAATATTTCTTTGAACAGAATCTAAGTAGATAAATAAATAAATATGTGAAATGAGACCTAAATGGTTTCATTCTGCCATTAGGTTACGTGAACAGTTTTACATGATAAGCTTTTTAAGCAGATGATTTTGGTTTTACCTAACTGGACTAGCCCTGAGAAGATTGGACGAAACAAATACTCATATATTATCATCTTTCTTAAAGATCAGGCAATCTTCTTAGAATGCAAACAACATTTTCTCAGTAACGAAAAAACTATCACTGTTCTAATTGAGTCACAACTGTTATAATTTGGTAAAAAAAGATGTAAGTTTTTTACTGACTCCGTATCTTTTTTACTAACTCGATATCTTTTTTATATCAGCTCTATTTTTGCGGCGGTATTATGTTTGTAAAGTTTCTTTAATGCAAAAAGTGGGGTGTTATAAGTTTGACAACGATGTCTGTCTGTTTAGGGCATCTTAGCTCTCAAACAGATAGACCGATTCCGATGCGGTTTTTTTATTTAAAAGCCAGTTTCCTTGCTGTGGTTTTTAGTTATGTTTGGTTAATATCGGTCCAGCAGTGTAAGAGTATCACCTCTTTTCCAAAGTAATGTACGGTATTTTTGACGTATGTATTACTCGATTAAGTGATTCACGCGTGCTAGTATAATCGTTAAATGACAATGATTAATTGATAACTTCGACCTGATGCTGCGTTGGGGGTTTTTAATTTTTTTCTTTATGATTATTAATTATGTCAATTGCAATACAATTTTGCTTTATATATCATCCACAAATAGACTGCCTTGACTGGGGTACCGTCTTTCATATTTTTTTACCTAGATGTTAATGATCAAACTCCTTCCTGAACCTGCTTCCTTTTTTGGAACAGGTGGATTTCAGAGGGCTCAAAGAGTGGCATCGCATTTGTGATCTTGAGTTGTTTAGGCGTCTTGGCAGTTTTTGACTCGTATTGCATAAAAGTATTGAACGTAGAGATCTTACAGTTATACGCTACCAAAACCATGAACGGCAAAATAATTTCCAAAGAAAACTTTTTTAAATTAAAGGTAGACTTCTGTACTACGGTTGACAATTGAAATCATTCGAAAAATGATTCTTTACCAAAATTTCCCTAACGGAAAATGTCTTTGTTGAATCTTCTATATCACTAGCTGACCCACGCAACCTCGTTTGCGCTTTATATTGCCCGTAGCGTGAAAATTTCCCCCGTTTTTGAAACATTCTTCATTGTTGCTCCGCTCCTATTAGTAGTAGCGTGTTGATATATACCCTATAGCCTTCCTCGATAAATGGACTATCCAACACCGAAATAATTTTTCAAATCGGACCAGCGGTTCCTGAGATTAGCGTGTTCAAACAAACAAACAAACTCTTCAGCTTTATATATTAGTATAGATTTGTTGGAGGAAAATGTTAATAACTCATCAACTATCCTATTTCATTTCCTGACATGTTTCCGCCGTATTAATATTGCCATAAATATAGCTCCAGATTGGTTTATTAATGATCCCTTGTTAACCTCTTTGCAGGTGTTCTTGAAATGAGTAAGAAACAGGCGAATTACGCAGTTTAAACTTCCAAACTCTGAATTTAATCCATACTAATATTATAAAGCTGAAGAGTTTGTTTGTTTGAAAGCGCTAATCTCAGGAACCGCTGGTCCGATTTGAAAAATTCTTTCAGTGTTGGATAGTACATTTATCGAGGAATGCTATAGGTTATATATCATCACGCTAAGACACGCTAAGAAGGCAATAGGAAACGCAAATGAGGTTGTTTTAATATTCTAGTTTTAATATATTTGGGGTTAAATAGGAGAGATACAGTCCCCTCATACGAGGTTGAATATTTTCTTTGATGATTGTGGGCGCTGTCCCAATAAGTAACTAATTCATTGAAATATAATTCGTTAATACCTTGGATTCGTTAAAATGAAGAAGAAATACTTCTTTCATTTAATGTTTTGTATATAAGAACTAGCGCAACTGCGATATCTCTTGTTTAATATTAATTCAAAATAAATAGTGGGCAATTGGGAATACTTTCAGATAATAAAAGTAATGAAGAACTAAAATAGATTTCGTGCACGTCCACATACCTACTAAAATAAGAAGTAGTTGCAGATACTATAAATATATAACCACTATAATAATTTTTTGTTACAAAAAAATGAGTCACCTAACGATATCTGAAGTACAGGCCAATGACTTTTAGGTACCACTTTTTACTTGATTCTCCCGACATAAAATATTTTTATTAACACATCGAGATATACATACATTTTATCGGAAATGGTTTATTAAGGTATTCCTTTGAACGCACCTGTGGTCGGATTTCAGCAATTCAAAACATTCCAATTTAGATGTCGCCGGGCAAAAAGCCGGGTTTCCAACACAAAGAAAAATGAAATGAATACTCGGGCGGGTGGGGAGCGTTGGGGCATGCCGTGACACGGCGTGGCGGTTAGTATTCAAGGCGATGGCTCCGGCCCGCGTTTTATTTATAGCGTATCATACCATGATTAAAAGGCATTCATTTCTTCCTTTTTATGTCCGAATATTAGAGTTTAGGTATATAATATGTAAAGACATAACGGTTGTTCTTGACTTTTAATGAAACTTATATCTAAACTAGCTGACCCACGCAACCTCGTTTGCGTCTCCTATTGCCCGTAGCGTGATAATTTTCCCCCGTTTTTGTAACATTCTTCATTGGTGCTCCGCTCCTGTAGGTCTTAGCGTGATGATATATAGCCTATAGCCTTCCTCGATAAATGTACTATCCAATGCTGAAAGAATTTTTCAAATCGGACCAGCGGTTCCTGAGAGTAGCGCTTTCAAACAAACAAACTCTTCAGCTTTATATAGTAGTATAGAAGTATAGATTAAAAATATTTCCGTCTCTATGTGCACTTCTATATGAGCTCAAGGTTGCTTTCAGTCTATTGCCGTCTTTTGCTGAAGGGCCTCTCCATAAAAACACTAACGAACTAAGATAATACTAAAGAGCTTGAAACGTGCATGAAGATTAAAAAAAAATTGACCAAATAATTCATTAAATTGAATTCATTCAGTCGCTTATTTTGTTTAGTTTTAAATAAGACCTTTTCATTTAGACACAGTAGACTAGAAGATTAGTGCAGAGAAAGAGAAAACACACGAAAAATAACCACCGAATAGCTTCGGTAGGTGGTAGAAAACGATGATGTATGCCTACCTTGCATATTTTTTATTAAAATAACCTGTGAATAGAGCGATCATAGTTGAACTGTGGGTCGAAAAAAAAAGTAAAACTAAAACCCAACTAAGACAAGAAACGACGCTGAAAAGGCATGAAACAAGTTTCAAAAGCCGTAGTCACCCGTTGTCAAAGTGTTATGGACTATGGTACATTACTAAGTTTTAAAAGCCGTAGTCCATGTAGTGTATTTTTTAAATGTACAAGTAACGCCCTTTGCAATCATGACGCTTCTAACGACATCTCATTTGTCCAGTTCTAATGAGTAGTTAAGGAGCTATGAGGGAACAAATGAAGATACATACATACATAGCCTGTCAAAATCATAACCCTCTTTTGGCTTTGCCGTAGTCGGGCAATAAAAATGGTTTAAAATCTTAACATGCACGATTAAAAAAATGACTATTTTATCTTCAATAAATGACAGATGTATTTTGTGAATATTTCTTTTTCGTTTCTAACTCAAATACGTTAAAGTATACATTAGGATTGTTGAAGTAGGTTTGTTTACTAAGGGAAAGGTCGTAAGTGAATAGCAATTTATAACTGATCTTGAGGTTGTCAATACAATGTTGATGGATTTTAAAATATACATTAAATCTAAACAACAGCTGAGAGCGACTATTGTACTAACATTAATCGGCATGTATTGTGTACTAAAAAGATTTTATCTTCAAATACTGAATATATTTAAAGGCTGTAAAACTGCTGTAACGTGCGTTTAAATATGATACAAACTTGTTAATGAGACAATAATTATATGCTTGTATTATATGTTCTTTATAAATTCAATATCTGCCATCTTTATTAAACTCATTGAAGAACTGAAAAGACAGAAAGAATTAAAAAGTTTTTTTTTTGTACCCAGTGTCATTCTTACGACTAAGACGAATCTATTGAGATCACTCACATAAAATACGACAAGTTGTTTAGGCTCTAGGGCGTGCCATAGAAATATACATACATACACTCGAAAAACATTACCCTCCTTCTTTCGCACTCGGGTAAAAGAGACAAACGAAGTTGCGTGGGTCAGCTTGAGTATTATACATTCCATATTCCTTGTTTTATCCGCAGTTTGTTCGAAGGTCTGATGAGAGTATAATGAAAGAAGAAAGGGTTGTATTATATGCCATTAAAAATGTAAACCTTTTATGTTCAGTAATTAAAACATCGTAAAAATGACCACCACATGTGGTGTTAATGTATGTCCTGGGTTTTACCAGCCATCGTATTATTAACATGATATTATTTTACATATTTTTTTCATATCAGTTTTATTTTCTTCAAAGATTTGTTGCACAATATATACTTCCATACTAATATTATAAACTCGAAAGTAACTTTGTCTGTCTGTTAGGTTTTCACGGTGAAACCACTGCATCAATGAATTCTTGAGCTTATGTTATCCTTTACCGTGAGAAGTGACATGCATACGGGCAAAGAAGCTATTGATTTATAAAGTGGCAAGCATGTTCACATGTATAGATTGATTTTTATAAAAACTAAGTAGTGTAGAAGATATCTGAATATTTTCCTGGTGAAATTTGCCAGATCATATAAAATACCTAGGCCAGAGTAAAGGAAAGCGATATTTTTTCTAACAAACAAATTGGTTCCTACGCTACAGTTACTTTTGGCAGCCTATTTGCAAAGTTAGTACGTTTATTTTTGAAAATTTGTTCGGACAGACCCAAGTAACGGTATCCATTTTAAAATTGAATCCATTTCATTATTGAAAGTCGAAATGTAGCTAAACTCGACTTACCATGTGTGTACCTATACATCAGGCAGTATGTTTTTTTATCTTATGTAGACATTTAATCGATTTAAAGTAGGAACTAGTTTAGAGTTTTTTGTTAAATATGACATTCCTGCCTCGTTGGTCTAGCGGTTGGCGTGTGCGACTGCTGATCATGAGGTCTCGGGTTCGATTCCCGGGTAGGATCAAATGTTTGTATGATCTACAAATATTTGTTTCGGAGTTTGGGTGTTTTCTATGTATAATATGTATGTATTTACAAAAAAAAAGTATATATGTATTTATATCAGTTGTCTAGTACCCATAACACAAGCTCTGCTTAGCTTGGGACTAGATGGCGTTGTGTGTTAGATGTCCGAAATATTATTAAAAAAAAATATTCCTTAGAATATTCTGAGGTCAAGGTCAAGGTCGGGGCTTTGGCTTGATGCTCCTATCGTCAGTCTTCTCGATGCTAATCTTTCTTGATAATTTAATTGCTTTCTGGAACAAAGGGGAGGAAAAAGGTCATGCAACCTTCACGAGTCTGAGAAGCTATTGATGATTTAAGTTTAAGTGGCAATGAGCTGATCACACATGTCGCAGAACTGACAACCGCTGGAGTAAGCCTATTCTTCTCTGACTTCATTTTAAAGGACGATACTAATGTCTTTTTTTACTTCCATAATCTAAAAAGTAACATCAAGATAAATCCTGTTGACTAACTGTGAATGAGTTTATTAAATACGTAGACAACAGTTGCAATTATCACTTAGAAAGGCCCCGTACCCAAACTGAAGGGGTGAAAATTATTTACCACGTCTACGAAGGAAGTTGGAGGTGCCACGATAAATTATTCCAGCTAATTATCACAATAATAAGCTTTGAGAGAGATTTCTTAATTAGCAAGACATTCAAACTTTGTTTTTGTTGGAGCCTTATAATTTTACTTTAAAAATTTTCACCCTTACCTTAAATATGCGAAGGGTTTTTTTATAACAACATTTTTATAACAACAGTTCCAGAAAGGTTTTTATTTGTTTGACCTATACAATGGAAGATTATTAACTTAAAAAAATGCAATGACTCTATTGCAAGAATGACTTCGCTCGTATTAATTTCGTTTCTGTAAATATGTTTTTCTAGAAAGTTGCCAAGTTTTATTCAAATACGTTCAGCCATTTTGGAGTAGGTAAATAACAAACATGCATGTACACATCCTCGCAAATTAACGTATTTGTAATTTTATTATGAATCATCATCATCATTATCATCATCATCAGCCCGTCGCAGTCCACTGCTGGACGTAGGCCTCTCCCAAGGAACACCACAGAGCCCGGTCTGTTGCTTTCTGCATCCAGTCGCTGCCAGCCACTCTTTGCAAGTCGTCCCGCCACCTGGCCATCATTATTATGAATAGACTAAACGAATTCTGAAACATATTGACTGAGTATTGGGTGCCAATTTATAAGTTTCAAGATAAGTGGGACGTCTTTTTGCCCTACTGCGAAAAAAGGAAGGTTATGTTTTTCGAGTGTGTGTATATTTTTTTAGCACGCCCTCTAGGGCGTACTAACACACACAGGTACACACACAGGTACACAGGACAGATAGTAGGTTAGGCTCTAGCCTAAACGGCTTGTCATATTTTTAAGTAGGTGGTGTCAATAGATTCGTCTTAGTCTTGACAGTGACACTGGGTACATAAAAAAAACAAAACAAAGTATTTCAAAAAATCTTTTCTTCTTATTTCTTCAATGAATTTAATAAAGATTGCAGATATTGACGCAGTCGGTATTTTTTAATAATTCATTACTTGTTTAGCGTTGGTTTTTATTATCGGATAAATTAATCAATTATTCAAATTATAGAAACCGTTACAATTTTATACTCTCGATTGGCACTTGATGGAACTTGTTGTAATACATTCTAGAATAAAACTCACTTGTACTTAAGTGAGTTTTATTCTAGAACGTTACAATTTTTGCATTGGTTTAATTATATGAAGCTTAAATATGATAAGGCTTATGAAATTTAAGTTTGAGGAATAAAATCATCGTACTTGTGACTCATGTTACAATGTTACAGGCGTTCATGAGCCCCGGTGGTCACTTTCCGTGACCTATTTGTTCGTTTCCCCCCCCTTCATAAAAATGTAGGATTTTCCTTGATGTGAACAGAAAAAAATTGTCTAGACAGATAGTAGGTTTTAGCTGCCACTGTGGCTTTGCTCCGCCTGATGGAAATCGTGAGAATGATTAATAATATTAATGTTCTTAAGCATCATTGAATTGTCTCTGCATTCACGTGGAGAAAGGAAAAAAGTATTTTAAACCTAAATGTTCTCCTTGTTCCTTACTTAAATGCTTTGATACCAGTATTCTTTTGAGCACAAATGCATATAAGGTTAAACAATCGTTCGACCAACGGTAATTTCAAACACTTCATGAGAACAGAGACATTTGCAGCTGAAATAATGCTTTTATACAACGGCAGTTGTCTTTTATTTTCTGATCTTGAAGTACCACTTTAAACTTATAGATCCATTTGGCACGAGCGGGATAGTTCAAAGAAATACTTTAGCAAACATTCTTAAAAGAGAGATTGTCCTTTAATTGCGCCGTGAAATGAATATAAAAGTTATTTTATTTGATTGCTTTGCGTAAAGAATGCGTTACAATCTAACTGGCCATTATCTCTTGCAATTAGTCGTTACGATGGTCAACTACTTTGATAGAATGGAAAATTCCACTTAATCTCCAGCTCATTCGCAACGTAAGTCATAATATATGGCTTTTTCAGTACTAATATCATAAACCGACCTTAGACTCCTGAGCTACTAGTACCCGGACTAGAGTGACTTTAGGTCCCTCTAGAATCGGTGCAACAATGGTCAGCTTATGATGTCAAATTAAATGTAAAATTTATTTCTAATTCCCGTCAACCGAAATTTGCATCAGTTAGGCGTCCGTGAATGGTAAATGGAAATAAATGTAAGGTTATGAAGAAATCAACCAAAAACCTTCGCTATGAACAGATTGAGTTAACCCCAGATAAAACGGGGGAAAAGTAGCAACATGTAAAGTAACTATTGAATGACTTTAAAAATAAAAAAATGATAAAAAGATTTTCATTAGGAAGTTAATTTATTGTAGGTATATTTATTTATTTTTCTTCAGTAAACTCTTGGCACTATCCCAGTCTTAATTTTAGCATGGTATTTACCTACCTAACAGTACATCAGTATCCAACATCTCTGGCTGTATTAAAATTAATTACTACTGACTTTTTATCATAAACACCTTGATCACGCAGTGCCATGCCACTTAATTCTGTATTACATATTATATTCTTCTTGTCTACCTACAAATACAGTTGCTTGTCTCCGCCTGAGTCACTCCAACTTAAGTAATACCGAGTAAATCTTTGAATGCAACTCTTGTTCGTAAACTTTGCGGTACTGAGGTGGCAACAATAGAAAACTTCTTTATCCGACAGAGCTGAAAGAATAGCGCCTTAGTTCTCGACAGTACGTCTTGTGTTGAAAAACTTTTCGGCTTAAGTTGTTGTGGTGAAGTGGCCAACTTCGGTAACAATCTTGAGTTAGTGTCCTTCGTACTTTGTAGTTATATTAAGACATTAATCATTTTATGCTGAACTTGATGGCTACAGCAGGTTATAATGGTATTTCTGTTCAATGTATGACATTATCACTTGCAAAAGCAATAAAAATCTCTTATCAACACCTTTGTATGTACACCCGTTGTAGTATCGAAATTTAAGTGGTTCTGTACAACTTTTCCTCCTTTGATCAATAGAATGAGCAATTATTAATAAATAGACCATTTTTCAACTTTATGTTTTATGATCACAACCCTGAATTCCTGAAGTAACGGAACAGAGAACAGAACAGAGCCCAACATCCTTCTTTAGAACGATTCTTACCCAGATTTTTTTTTAATTCAGCATTTGCTAAGGAATTGCAAAAGCTAAGAATAATGATGATTTTCATTGTCAACTAATAGATTTTTAACCACACATTTTCAAGTGAGTTAAATGTAGTAAAAATATCTTTAATTCCACTTCAACGGTACCTACTAAGCATATTTGGTATTCATTGCACAACACTAGTTGGAATTTTGTTCGAATACAAATATAAGTGGAATTAAATGTGGCCCTTATAAGGAGCTTGTGTTGTAGATTTGTGGCAATCACTATGATATGAGGTTGTTTGAAAATGTTCTATGATATAAGGTATAGCTGCTTGAATCATCAAGGGGACAGTACTAACTAGGTTTTGAGTCAGGAACGGTGTCGGTGTTGTTGCTACTTCTAAGACACTTTGAATGAAATTTTTATTTAACGTGTTCGATAATGGCCCTGTCGTAAAATACATCATCGTCGTTGTCTGAACTAGACAACAAGGAGAGCTGTAAGAGTTGTTGATATCCATATGTGTACTTTCAAAGCCGCACTGTATAGAAATGATCAAGCGAGCATCGCTGAATGAGTTTATCTTTGAAAGTTCTTGTCGCTCAGCAGACAAAACTAGTAAAGCGAGTCGTCGCCAGCAGTGTGAACAGTCAGAGAGCAACTACTAATATATGCATCTTTTTCGTTTACACGGAATGTATATTTATTGTACGTTTCTTGAGCGAGAAAATCGCCAATAGTTAGCGATTTTTTCGCTGGCGGTAAGACCACCGCCTAATGTAGGTAAAAAGGTTCAGTATAAAATACCCTTCTCAGCTTCTACTGCGACCCATTTTACACAAACACAAAATTGAGTTACCTGACACGAAACGTACAAAGCGAAATTAAAATCTGCACTAGGTATATTAGGACGTAAGACGAATCTTGCCGCTTATTTAAATTCAACTCCTGTTGAATACCTAGCTGCTAAAAGGGTACGGAGCTAATTAAATCTCGTGAAAGATGCAGACGTTTCAGGGTAGAATTTATTCCGTCCGCACTATGTTCTCATTAAAGTCGTTCCCAATGTGGGTAGTTCGCATGCGGTCGGTTTATCTTCCTCTAAAACTAGCTTTAATTAGTTTTAAATATTTTGGTTCTCCAGAGTAATATTTTTCCTGTTTATTTGATCTTCTACTGTTTATTGATGTCAGGTATAGTCTCGACAGATTTAAACTAAGATATCTTATCCTTAGTTTGAAGAAGAAATGATATTTTAAGTTGTTATAAATATTTGATGTTGTTATAAATAAATTTCAGGACTGACAATTAATAATAATAAAAAATATTTCGGGCATCTAATATATACAGGGAGACGTATAGAAATGTGGTCGCCGATCTCCGTGGTGGAGATGGTACTTGAAGAAGAAGAAGAATATATCTATTTATCATACTATTGAACTTGGCTCTCATTTCACATTTATGTTCTTGATGATTTTTTATGGCTATTTTATTCGGGGCAAACGAGCAGACGTATTGTCTGATGGTAAGCGATTACCGCCGCCCATGGACACTCGCAACTTCCAAGGCGTCACAAGTGGTTTGCCGGCCTTTGATGATGACGGTGAAAGCGCTGTTTCACACCAGTTTTCTGTGAGGCCGTCGTTGGATTCGTTTAGCAAGCATAATATTTGGTTTACGTAAATTCATTTGCCTTTAAATTAGTGAGAAGTCATAGATCTACAATGCAGTTTCCATAAGACATGTTTTGTTTGTGTTTTGGAAAATGAATTGTTATATCATAATTGAGCACAAGAATGCTCAATTAAGAGCTGATAGCAAACCGAGTTATTTATCCTGTTATTGTGTTATTTACCGACAAATAGTTTTCACACTTCCGAACTGTTTATCTATCAGCCGTCGCTTCCAACTTAAAACTGCCCACACATATAGCAACTTCAGACTTATCCTACTTCAGAATTACTTAGACAACTTAGCACGACTTTAAACTTTCAATTGCGACGAAGCAGGACTTTGTAGAAGGAGTGCAACGGGATAAGTTTGGAACACTTTGTTTGTTTCACTTTAAGTTGAATAAGTTTTAATTTTTATGTAATTAGGATACTGAGGATATAAAAAATAAAAGTTTATTAATATTCAACGAGAAACAGAAGTGTAAAACATTCAAAATTATAGCTTGGCTTATCAATCTTCATAAACAAAAATGAATCGTCGAAATGTATGTATGTAACTTCCGATCGGTTGCACCAAATTAAATAATTCTTTTTTACGTGTTTGCTTAGGACAAGGATTGTGTACGAGAGAAGTTAAAAGCTAACGGGAAAAGTTTTTATTTTGTATGCGACTGTACACTGCCTGTGGAAATCTGCGACAGATATGTAAATATGGCGGTTTAAAAATCGCCGGGACAGCTACTCTATACAAATAAATAAAATTGGAGTGTCTGTTTGTAATATTAAAATAACCGTATTTTACTATATGCATATGTATGTATACACGGTATGCAACGTATTAAAAAAAAATGTCTGTCTGTCTATCTGTCTGTCTATCTGTCTGTCTGTTTGTTTCGGGTAATTAGCTACTTTTTGTAGACTAACTTTGTCCCGCGGCGTTACTCGCGGTACGACGATAACCGCGGATAACATCGCGGGGTTCAGCTAGTTTGAAATCTAAATCACTTGTCTTTATGAAAGGAAATGGTATTTTTTTTCTTCATTTAAGTTTAAAATGCCAAAAAAGATCAGGTTTATATGTGTGTATTACCGGTATTTTTTTATAGGTAGCTCATTAAATCATAGATACTTTTTTTATGGAATAGGGGCAAACGAGCTGGCGTATCGCCTGATGGTAAGGGATTACCACCACCCATGGACACTCGCAACACCATTGGGGGATGGGGAAAGGGATGTCGGGAGGGGTTGGGGCATACCCCAACCTCTCCCTACATTCCCAGTTAATCACACCGCAAGCGCTGTTTCACACCGGTGTTCTGTGAGGTCATGGTATCACTCCGGTCGAGCCGGTCCATGCATGCCGGAGCGTGGCTCTCCCACGTGGCACTCCGCTTTATTTAAAGCTTAGGTATTTCGTTTGCCGTATCCACACTCTTATTAAAATTGTTCGATGAAATTGAAAAATTAAAAAAAAAAAAATCTCCAACTTGTGTCACATATATTCTTCCCATGTATAAATAAGTCGAGTAATTTATATTTTCAATATTGTATTACTTCGTCTGGAAACTGTATGTATACGGTTTCACATTGAAAGCCTTCAGACACCCAAGATAAGTTTTATATTGAAGTCGTGCGAATATTTCCAATAAATATTCAGATTATTTCATATTAGAATTTTGGCTGGGAAGAATGCGTGGTAGTTTGAAGGATTCCGTCACAAACTTCTAATAATTTTGAGGTATTGGGTTCCATAACCGTGTGTGGAAATTGTTGTGTATTTTAATAAAAAAAATTATAAATACAAATACCAGTGTACAGGGGAAGGCACAACTATCTATGAATGAGCGCAAGCCTAAGATAAAACCGTTTAGGGGAAGTTCTTTGCTCTTTTCGGACTGGTGACACACTTGGTAAATACAATAATGTTTCCAGCCATAGAACTATTTTTGAGTTTCTATTTCAGTTTCCACGCACTGTATATATGATTTTTCAAGTTTCTATTTAAGCCTAGTTGTTAACTAATCCACCGTGAGCTGCACGATGCCTAGGAAAGATAGTTACTTAGATTTATATTAAAACTTACTAGTATGAAATACTAGCTTTTTCCCAAGTTCCGCCTACGTATATGTTGGTTTTCGCGGTAAAAAGTACCTACTCTATGTAACTCGCTGATAAATATAGCTTTCCATTGATAGGTTTAGTCTTGAAAACATAAAAAAGAAATAAGTGAAATTACATTCGATTCGATACTATTATTTATTATAGGACTTAATGCGCATATTATCTGGCGATTGTGCAATTGTGTTCTTCAGTTAAAGAAAACAGTTGATACAAGCTGAAACAACCTCACGTTAGACCAGATGGCACTAGCCATGGACACAGGTCCGTATGTTCTCAATTGCGAAGGTATTAATTCAATTTTAATTTATATCAGTTATAGTCTCGTCATAAATAAAAAGTATATCAAAAAATATTTCAGTAACATGTAGTCGAAGGCTCATTATATTTGTCATTCACATGCCGCTGACAGCCTTAATTAACATGTTGCTTGTATCATTAATAATATTTTTGATCTACAATAATAACATTTCCAATAATAACACAGTCACCCTCATGAAGACTTGTATGTTTAACCTTAAAATAGAGGTCAATTAACCCTAAGTCGTTCACCTCGATGTTATACGTACCCTCATTTCTAAGGAGAGGCATATGGCCTATGATACTTTTAAAGGCTTTTGATGTGATTGATACAACCCTAGTTCCGTATCACCATGTTCAAGCCAAGCTCTTCGTAATCAAGACAAAAAGTAGCCCATGCCCATAATTCAGTATGACAGTAAAAGAGGCGCTCATACCTCAGTCGCACTCGGTGATTAAAAGCAATCACCGAGGGTAAGTGACAATGGCCTGGTCAGTACCTGAAGCGTCTCCCTGATTCGGAGGTCACGTTAAGCAATCGGTCCCGGTTGTTATCGTAGGATAACAGTCGTGAAGCTTAGTTGCAGGCCTTTGGGTGGCTTAAAATATTTAACGGCACGATTACGTAGCCACAACGTTGTCTTGTCAGTCCCCAACCCGCACTTGGCCAGCTTGGGGACGTATGGCCTTAAGTCTCTCCTAAGAGAAGACCCGAGTCCAGCTGTGGAACGTCACGGGTTGTTGATGATGACATTTGTCTCCATAACAATTTTTATCAAACTTGGTCTTGCTAATAGGGAATATGCATAAAATTTTTGTGTGTCTCTATTTTTTTTTTCTAGATTCTTTATTGTTTTTATAATATATTTAAAAGGTATTTCTTTTATTTAGTGATTAATTATACCCAGAAAATGTTCAATAAAAAGTGAAAATAAAGAGAGGGAAATTCAAATCTACAAAATGCGTCCTATTGGTCGAAACGAAATGTGACGTCGATTGTTACTAATAAATACTCACTTATTTGGTATTTAATGTTTATTTTAATAAATCTGAAGACCACACACGTTACTTGTAAGACACCCGTTTTACAGAAATGCTATTACTTAATTTAGCGCGAACTTCGGTGTTGCCACATACACCACAGTTACTTTATCGAAATATCGGCGTCGAAATTCCTACTGTGATAGTAGGATAATTTGCGAGAAAAAATTACTACTACCATGATTTTTTTAGCAATTAAAACAGTAAATATGTATTAAATAACTGAAACAATAGTAAACAAACACGAAATGACAATGACGTCATTAGATTTGTCTAAAAACGCGTGCAAAATGGAGGCGTTTGAATAGCTCAAATTAAGTCTGTGTCTTAAATTTTACTTTGAAAATTACTTTGTCTATTTTCAAGCCTATTTATATTTTTCTATGTTTAAGAGGTGTAAATGATCAGATTAAGAAATAACAAGTACAATTTTAACAAAAACGAAACCGACTTCAAGGTTCGACTCAATTTCTCCTGGATGCCATCATCAGATATTAATCTCCTTATCACTCCGTACCACCGTTGGGACATCTCCTTTCCATTAAAAAAAGAATCATCGAAATCGGTTCATACACGACGAAGTTATACCCGAACACATATAAAAAAAAATGTATACGGTCGAATTGAGAAACCTCCTCCTTTTTTTGAAGTCGGTTAAAAATAGACATGAATATTCCCTATTGCGTGTAAAGAAGTAACAAATATCACGAAGTAACACACGCTCATAAACTATCGCCTTTAAAATATTAGTGTGTTACATATTGCTGTGTACATATAAGTTAGTATGGTACAGTACAGTTAGATAGTTTTAGTGTTAGCTATGTATCTGTTGAAGTACATTTACACGACATTCAGTTGTTTGACTTCCAAAAATAAACAAAAGAGCCCATGCAACAATAACAGAACTCATCTTGCAGTTTGCTTTCTCGTAACAGAATCTCGTATTTGTGTAACTTCAGGTATTGCAGCTATAGTTTAAATAAATGGTCAGTGTTTGTACCTCCACTTTTCCAATTCACTATGATTGGGGTTTGAGTTTTGTTTATAGGTTGGCTCACAGACAGCGCCTTTTTCAATTACTTGTAGAGTGTTTTCAATGACATGAATCACTGCTCTGTGTTCGCTTCCTAGATGCTACTGATATAGTCTGAAATGCGAGCTAATAGTCGGAATAACAGATTATACGCTATTCAACAAAGACTTTGTGATTCTGAAGAAGTTTAAACTAATTAGAACGACATCCTGTTCTGATCTTTAGTCGCGTCGCTTAATTAATTCCTTTGTTATGAGCTTAAAAGTGCATTGGAATAATGTAGCAGTTGTTAAAGAATACTTTATAGTTTAAAGATGTATTTGCATTAAATCTTCTGATTTGATTGGATTCTGAATAAGAAGCTAAAGAGTGGATCCTGTGACTGAACTTGATAAAGCAACTGCCGGAGTGTTGTTTGTTATGCAGGATTTTATTATTATTATCATCATTAGTTCACTGCTGGATATAGACACAAAGGAACACCCCTTAAAAAAGAGATTTCAGTTTACTATTCTACGTTGGCCTGGCGGATTCTTACAGGGTCTATGTCCAGATTTTCTTCTCATTGCAATTCTGTGGTCCTGCTTAGTTTGCTGTCTTAGTCGGTTCTTACGACACCGACATGAAATGAAGACGTTTAAAACTACGTACTTTTAATCTGTCACCTATTAAAAAGTGCTTTTTAGATAAAAAAAAATTAAAAAGTAAACGATATAAAAGTGTTTTTTAATTAAAAGAAAATTTAAAAAAACTTCTGGATGGTGTCACGCGATATATAAATTACATAGCAATCTGAAACACGAGCAATTGTCATTTATACCTCAGCTGAGCTTCGTGCAATTCAGTGAAGAGCTAATACGTAGTCGATTCGATATTACGGTATATACTTGATATCACTTTCATGTTCAAAGTCATTTCGTGTGTTGCAGGCAAACGTATGTAGTTTGTGTTTATTACAAACTCCTCGATGATAGGTACTATTATCATCATCATTATCAAGCTTTAGTAGTCCACTGCTGGACATAGGCCTCTTCTTCCAAAGGAGGTTTTGGCATACAATACCACGCTGCTCAGGTGGATTGGTATATTTTAAGAATTATTTTTACGGGAATCAACGCGATCACTTATTAAAAGGTATTACATACCTCTGATTTGCCTGACGTTTCGACCAGGTTGCACTGGCCGTGGTCACAGGATGTCAGCCTGTGACCATGGCAGAGGTATATAATACCTTTTAATAAGTAATCGCGTTAATTACGTAAACATAATTGTTAATATATCATGGAACGCGAAAGTTTAAAAGATTGGTATATCTAATATTTCCAGTTTTTCCCTTTTTTTCAGTGTTGTTGTCTTCTATGATTTGCTTTTTAGTCTTGTTTATAACACATACAAAATAAATCACCACGCAGAGTAGTATTAGTTGCCATGCGTAATGTTAAGTTAATTAATGCATATCACATGTTCATCAGTTCATTACCTTCATCCGTTGTACACGGTTTTTGAAATATGTTATCACAATTGTATTTGCAATTTAAGTCCACTTTCGTTTAATACATAATATCACATAATTACCAAAAGTTTGAGAACTAATAATGGACTAACATCTCGATAATCGAGTAACGCTCAGCACTATCCATTACAGCAGATTGCGACTCTCATAAAACTATATGGCTGTCGTTCAAATAAAAGTAGTGATTTACTCGAAGCTCCTAATAGTTTTCTGCAGTGTTAGTATTTAATATATTTAAGAGGTATAATGATTGTGGTAGTGTTATAGCTTAAAACAATATCATTAAATTTAAAGTTATGAAGCTTAGGAATTGATTTTTATACATGGACATGCATATACATATATCTACTAAGATGAGCACGGTTATTAAACACCCATTTTTTCAAAGTATAATTTCAACCCAATTTCTCTAATTATTGTTGTGGGTTTCTTGACGAAAAAATTCTGAGTATAAAATAACTAAAGATATTTTAGCGCGTGATGCCAAAAGGCCTAAATCCGGCAAGAATTGGAGAAAGTGTCCGACCGACACCAGCATAAAGTTGACACTATACTCAATACTTTATTGTATTTCATAGGTATATTATGACTATATTCAATAATTTGGGAATTAACCTTGTATAACATAACCTTAACTGCAAGATAGTGTATCGGTTTAAGCGATTGCCAGCACTAAGTGTTGTGGATTCAACCCACATGGATCAACACCTTGTATGATTTACAAATTGTTGTTCTGACTCTGGGTGTTTTTTGTTTCGATTTCATGCAAGTTTTCTAAAATCCTCCGCGACACAGGATATATTCCTAATACGAGAGTTTTCTTTTTAATTTTAAATATTTATTTTGCCATCGCTATGAGTTCAAGAGGACTAGGCTACTGTACACATTTACTGATTTTTTTACCCGCACAAGTACGACTTCTCTGAACTCAACTCCCAATAACTGTAATATATGATGCTGAGCGTAACCTCCAAAAAATTTTACCAAGAAAATCTAGAATAATGATGTACCACCGCGTCTCTTATAAATATTAAGTGTATACTACTTTATCTTGTTTCAGCCGACTTGTACCACTTCATGGCCATACACCCGCCCTGACTGATGAGTGCTACTTACTGTGATGTGACATTTTATGGCACCAATTTTCGGTAGACGTCATGTAATCGCCTACCAAGCTATAGCCTCCTCTATTACGTAATTCATAGAGTAGGTTTTCGGAAAAAAGGAATATTAATTCACTGATTGAATCGAACAGTCAATAATATGGACGGTAGTAAACCCTTTATGGGGTGTCAGAAAATAAACTCAATGTCTAATGTGTTTGGTTTGGCAAGTCGGCGGAATTTTTGCATGACCGCAATAAATGTCTTAAGTATTTTTACCTTAAATGTAGGGTTTTTCGTTAAGAGTTACTTATAATTCTAAACTAAAATAAAATTTTGTATTCACCACTTTTCCGATAATATTCTGTGTTGACCTTCTATGAAATCACCGATTTTCTCATAATATTCTTGCTCACAAGGTATTCAAACAAAAAAGCAATGTAACTAAAATGAAAGATAAAAATAACTTACACGAAAGCTTGGGGGTAGGTTGGGGGTTATGAGCCTCCGGTATCCTCACTCATTCGGTAAAACACAGCGCGAGCACTATTTCACACCGGTTTTCTGTGAGGCCTTGGTAACGGTCAAATAGGACCAGCGGTTCCTGCTCTGTTCTTCAGCTTTATAATATCAATACTAATATATAAAGCTGAAGAGTTTGTTTGTTTGAAAGCACAAATCTCGGGAACTGCTGGTCCGATTTGAAAAATTATTTCAAGGCTAGATAGCCCATTTATCAAAGAAGGCTACGGGCTATATATCATTACGCTACGGCAAATAGGAGCGGAGCACCAATGAACAATGTTTCAAAAACCGGGGAAAACTTTCACGCTACGGACAATAGAAGACGCAAAGGAGGTTGCATGGGTCAGCTAGTTTAACTCATATTTATATTTTGAATATAGACTGCGCTACTTCCTTCTATCTTAACCTCGTATAGCGACAAGTTTTACGCATCACAGCTATGTATAGCAATGTTACTTACTTAGTGTAAACACAAGTTGTTGTTTGTGACAGCAATTTCTATTTGTCTTGCAATGTGAGCTGAAACAGGGCGCAGATGTCTCCATACTTAGAATATGTGTTTCCAAAGTTTGAACTTATTGTTTTAGTAACTGTAACTACAAACCTTTTGCCCGAGTCTAGCTTTGTAGTTTCATATATCGTCAACACCGAAAAAGTGTCAGAACTTCAGTACTATAACTTCACCCATTCCAAAATACAGTGATAATTAATTTTCTACAAAGGCAACGATTACTGACTGAATTAAATTTTATGGGTGTAAAGATATATCTAGTGAGAATTTCTTGTAACATCGAGACTATTTACCATTAAAAGTTATTACATTTGTAGAGAATAATGTAGATGTTAGCTATTTTTGAATTAATTAAATTGTAAATGAGGTAATATTTACTTTAATGTACTAAAACTAATATAATTCAGCCTATGCAGTCTCAAACTAAGAATCATGTCCGTCTTTGACGAGGTCGTAACGTTGAGCCCAACATTAAATTCCTCTGAGATATAGATGAATACTTAAATTTAAGTGTCGAGGCCTCTTTATGAACGAATGACAGCTTTATGTTAGGTTTATAGACGCCTTTGAAGGCCGTTAGCGGTCGATAGATCTTGGCCTTTGGAAATCCTTCGTAATTAGAACCTTCCTAAGTTATATATGGGCACATAGTTACATACAAACCTTCATCTAAATCTTTATAAGTGTAGATAAAATGTGATGACATAATTTCTAAACCTTTATTTGACTGTAAATCGGGACTTAATAGCGATAATATCTACAATGTACAATACCTTTTTTTAGTTGCCCGACGTTTCGATCGAATTGCACTGATCGTGGTCACGGGTAGACTAAGCCTTGATCTGGTTCTGCTATTATTAAATTGTTTAGAGAGCTATGATGTCTTCCTTTACAAACAAGTAGTCGGTGCCGGCGTTGGCAGATTTTATAAATTCATTATTGTCTTGTGACCAGAGAATACGGCAAACTGATTTATCAAGACAACTCGAATTCATTCTTGAAATGAAAAAGAAAACACTGCATACCAAGGACATTAAACAACTGGTGAATCCTTTTTTTTCATTTCTTTCCAACCCTATTTTCTTAATCGGAAATCAATCTCGAGGTACATTTAAGTACGTTCTCTCGGTATACATTCTGTCTCCCTATCTGATCAGATTGTAATGTTACACTGTGTAATGTTACAACAGTATGTGGGCTTTGCTTCTCTAAAGCTCTAAAAGTATAACATGATTTCATCACAAACAGGCAGGCTTGATTGGGGCGGTACTATCCTCGCATAGAAAATCAACGTAAAATGACAGCGTTCGTGCTGTCGTGTTTCGTTGGTGAGTGCGAGACTGGAGGCTCAATGATATAGAAACCGCCTGGTGTGGGTCACCATGCTGCATTGTTGCATTGTCTGCATCCGCAATAAGTATGGTGACCACGACTCTAGATTCTGCTTATGCTTTCCATAAGGCAGAGTAGAGTCATTTTGGCAGGCCATACATAAAAAAAGGAAACCGAGAGAACGGTTGGTATACATTATTTATTTATTTATTTAGAAACTTTTACAATATTATATTATTATATAATTGCACTAATAATAAATCGAACGATTTCGTTTTTATTAACGATCTTTTACAAAATTATTAAAGTAAGTATAATTGATGGAGTTACAGCTGGTGATAGAGCAAAAAAATATATAAAAGCGCAATGAAAGAAAACGATTCCAACGATGAAAAACTACCATATAAAACTCACGTCTTTATCCCTGAAATGTTTCTAAAACAATATATAGACATACTTTAACGAAAATTACAACCAGATAAAGAATAAAAGATCGGTATTTGTCTTGGGTGAAATTTGCCCCAGCAATGTCACTAATAGCCGCATCAACTTGTCAAGCACGGTTGCAAAACATCAAAATGTTTCATTGCTGTAGCATTTAAAAATGTCCGATAAAACAGTTAACAGTAATTTTTTTCATGAAATCTAAATTTCATGTCTACAATACTCATTATTTAGCTCGTCTTGCTATTACTGAAGTCTCAAATGACGGTTATTATTTCTGACGAGCGTAAGACGCTTTGAAGAGTACTTCGACAAAGTTAGGAATGCTTCGGAATGCTTCGGTAGTTAAAACAGTTGACCCGGTATTTGATGCCGTTTTCAAATGTCTGACAATCGTTAACTCGCAACTTCAAATTAGGGGACATCCGTTTTTGGACCTATTTACGAGAATTAACTCTGAAGATTAATTTGCGTTGACTTTGTAAGTTTTATGGCACTATAAAGAAAAGACGACGAAATTGGTGTAGGTAGAAGTTTCTTTACTTAGCGTAACTAAAAATAGTAGATGTTCAAATAAAGGACCAGTTTCACAACGTAATGATAAAGTCCCTATTATGAACTTATCAGTCAAATAACTACAGATTTGGGCCTTACAAGTTTTAGATGAAAACATTAAAATCAGATATACTCAAATATATCAGTGACTTTTATATGTCAAATAGTGTTATATGTCATATAGCTATCTGAAATTTGACTTTAAGAATTATAACTTGGAAAATTTTGTATTGGATCTGAACATTTCAAACTTTCCACTACTAAAGAAACTTCATAAAACCATTTCCAGTAAGCTGATATTCTCCGTCACTGGGTATTACTCGTATTGTTTCGATAAATACCTGAATCGGATCGGACAGAAAGACATATGCACGTGCGTTAATCCCTTTGAGCTTCGTCCGTCTGTGAATCTGTGTGTGTCTTAAATGTATATATGTGTAAGGATTAGGACAATAAGTACTATCACCTGATTTAGTGGGTAGTCATGGAATTTAGGCCTATCTAGTTTTATATGTAGTGTAACTTACTGGCTGTTGCATTTATAGTCATTATATCGTCGAATATTTCTATACTAATTTTGGTTTTTAATAGTTGAGGATGTATGCTGCAAATGTTGTCTATATCTCGGAGATGCCTTAGTAGTTCCAAACCTATTGAGGCACCTTTATCAGGAGTATTTTCAAGGTAGCAGACCCCCGCCGTACGAACGACGGGTTCGACTGCAATAGTACTACCCTTCTACAGAATATCAACCTAAAATGACAGCATTCCTGCTGTCGTGTTTCGTTGGTGCGTGCGAGGCCGGAGACCTAATGATGCAGAAAAATAGGCCGATACAGTGTGGGTCACCATGATGAATTGTTGCATTATCTGCATTCGCAATCAGTAAGGTGACCACTGTTTTCAATTTTGCTCAAGCTTTTCATCACACAGAGTAGAGTCACTTTAGCAGGCTCAGCTGTTCCGATAAATGTTGTGCTTAAACGTTGCAGCTGTTAGACTATTATAGGTTGTATTGCATTAGACAAACGTGTACGTGCTTATTATAATTATACCTGTTTTCACTATTGCACGAGACTTGGTCTAATATAATCAAAGTTGGATCATCACTCAAGAATTTGTGCCATGATCACGATCTTTTCTTGTGTGTGTGGGTGTTTTATTCCAAAATATAAATGAATTTTTAGATACGTTTAAGT
This sequence comes from Spilosoma lubricipeda, assembly GCA_905220595.1. Lineage (NCBI taxonomy): Eukaryota > Metazoa > Arthropoda > Insecta > Lepidoptera > Erebidae > Spilosoma > Spilosoma lubricipeda. The sequence continues at coordinate 9,327,828 of HG992298.1, read as the reverse complement.
GTCTATTAGCAGTATGGTGAACACAGCACAGTCTTTGTATAGTTTGGAATCAGACGGCTTTATGTGCCATGTGTGCAGTTATAACATTATTCACATAAGTGTGTATAGCACACAGAATATAAAATAAACCTATTCCTATTTTATACGTTAACTCAATAAAAATCTAATAAAATATAAAATGACTTTAAGCACTTTCAAGAAAAGTTATTGTCACATTTTATTATTGTTCTCAATTTGAACCTATTACAACATAAAGTACTCTCAAAATAAGATTTACATTTATCATGAGATCGTATCGCATATTCAGTATTCGTTCGCCAAATGGGCTTATATTCTAAAGTTTAATTCATTTTCTTTTACGAGTTTACCATTTAGTTTTTATGAGTTCTTGCCAAAGTTTTGATCTCTTCAAGGCGTGCGTCGGTATGAGGAAATCCTGAGATCATGTGGCAGTTGTTTTGTGTTTGTTTTTTAGTCGGAGAGCTGAAGGCAAAAGTATCTGTTGATTCTTAAAATTTATTAAGTTTAAAAATGTTATGATGATGATGATGATGAAAGATAATGACTACACTGATATTTGTAACACGATCGTTCAAATCTCTTATGAACTTTAGGAAAAAAAAAACATATGGCGTTCAGTTTTTGGTTCCTTCTCAAATAATGTTATCCAAACACCATTAAGTTGTTGCGATCAGTATATATACTAGCGATCGCCCAGTGGTCGATTTTTTTTAATGTATAGTCCAAAATGAGTCTACACTGCCTGATGGAAAGCATAAGCAGAATCCAAGAGTGGTGGTCACCATACTAATTGTGAACGCAACACTGCAGCATGGTGACCCAAACCATGGCGGCCTAGTGATGCTTCTGCATCATTGGGCCTCCGATCTCGCGCTCACCAATGAAACACGACAGCACGAACGGTGTCATTTTACGTTGATCTTCTGTGCGAGGGTAGTACTACCCCGCTCGAGCCGGCCCGTTTGTGCTTAAATCAGCGTGACTACTACCTACTACGATCCTACCACTATAATTATTCATTATTAATTCATTTTATTTTTCTAACTTTCTGCAGTCCTTCTCCATATAAACTTTAGCTGTGCCAAATTGTATACTCCTCCGTTCGCATAATTTTCGGGAAAAACAATACAATTTTATTGCTTCGTGTTAAAATATAGATCTAACAATCAAATAATATGAGAAGCTATAGCAATGCACATAGATTATTTTATATTTTTATCTTCTACTCGCAACCCTTCGCTTCGCACGGATTCTTTATGGAAAATATAATTTAAGCCTATGTTGTTCTAAAATATACAGCTTGAATTTTGCCGACGTCCTCAACAAATATCGTTAGATATATTCTAGCCAATGTACTCTAAACTTTAACAAATTATATACGAAAACCCTTCTTTAGAAACACTTTATCAGTTGGTATAAATCACATAAAAATCCGTGCAGTAACTTCTGAGTTTATCGCGAACAAACAGACAGGCAGACGCGGCGGCGGAGGACTTTGTTTTGTAATATATAGTGATATTCTCCCCTTGTCTATCTTAAATTCTTGTAGCCATTGCTTGCCGTACCATGTTAAAAATATATGTACTAAAAACATACAGTTCACTATAGTAAACATATAATGTGTATTTTTTCAAGCGTTGTCTACTTAGAAATATAAACGAAATTTACATTACACATATACATACATAGCGAAAGTTTGGTGTGTGTGTGTGATTGTTACTCTTTCTCGCAACAACTACTGAACGGATTTGGATGAAACTTTACAGTAATAAAGCTTAGACATCAGAATAACACATAGAATACTATTTGTCGCGATAATTGACATACACGCGGGCGCAGTCGCGGGCAACGGCTAGTAAAGACATAAGTTCTACTCAGACGCAAATTACATTAAAATTAAATGTATTTTCTTGTTTAAATACAGTACCTCTCCCTGATGAAACTATTTTACGACATCATTATATAGCTAAGAACACTTTTTAATTTTAAAAAAAATGTTAATAATGTGCCAACGGCTCTTTGGTAAATGTTTCTCAACTGAGTTAGCGATGGCAGGCGTAGATCATAATTTATTTTGGCTTCCAAGCAGTTACGAAAATGATATTAGATTGTTGTTGTAATGAATAAATATCGTAAATATGTTTTTTCTCACATTGCCCATAGTTAAATTATTAATATTAGGTTCTTATGAACTATGTTTTCAATAGAAGAATTCAGAAGGATCTAGTTACGTGTATTCTGTTTATATTTCAGTAGAAGGCAAACGTGCGTAAAATTTGACGTGTGAATGTCTTCTGGACGCCCAAGAACACTCGCGTCCAAGAATCACGAGTGAGTGTTGAATTCTATCAAAGCTGAATTAGAATCAGAGAGAAGGCCCTCCTTCTCTGAGTTCTTCTCCTCCTTTGAGTTCTGATAACCACACTGCTACTAAAAGTATTAAAAAAATGTTTAACAACTGTGCCAGTATTTCAGTGACGTCTTTATATCACGATTGAGCCGGCATATTCTCTTTATTAACTGACTTCAAAAAAAGGAGGAGGTTTCTCAATTCGTTTTTTTTATGTGTGTTCGCGGCTAACTTCGTTTAACTTCTTTTTTTAATGGAAAGGAGATGTCCCAACGATGGTACCACGATAAGGACATTAATATCTGATCATGGCATCCAAGAGAAATCGAGTTGAACCTTGAAGTCGGTTTTATTTTTGTTTTTAAATTTAAGTACTCAATCCTACTTGAAATTAACTGTTCACACATAGAGTGCCTTAACTAACTTAACAATTCATTATCGCACATACCAGTATCGAGTGCTAGGGAATGTATCTCATCGCGTGCCATCCTACAATTAACCATTTTGCTAAATCGTGCGTTCGTGTTATCGGATCGAGAACACTTTTCGATCATCACATTATTATCCTTGTTACCGGGTGAAGTTCTTATCGATTTCTGATACCTTAATTTATTGAAAGTTACCTAATTCAATAAAGTATGGCGGATAAGATTGGTAGTAGGTTCTTTTTACGATATTTTTTTATCTATTTGCAACATTTTTCCTTGGTTTCTCGGCTCAAATTGGTAGCGTGATATAGCCTTACTGGGTAAGTGGGCTAACCAACAAAATTTTAATAAGAAAAAAACAGTTTCCGAATAAATAAACTCTGCAGCTTTGTAACATTAGTAAAGACTAAGGGAGAACCCAGAAGTAAAAAAGAAAGATATGTGGCATTCGGGGACTGCCGCGGCAAAGCCATTGCATAGCATTTTTATCAATTTATGCAATTATTATTAAATAAAAAAGTTAACTATTTTTCAAATGCTTCGTCGCATTCGAAGTACACCGCCATCTATATTACCAACCAATGCCACCTAGAGACGAGTTGCTGAACTAAAGTGACAAGCGTGATATTTAAAAAAAGTCATTCAAAGTTCTGCTATTCATCGATCGGAGTGGGGGTTTATTTTCGTTACGGAATTTCTGGATTCGGTCAAACATTTAATTACTTTTTCTTAATAGTATTTTTTTTCTCTCTAAAATATTTTTGTCTAAAGAGATATGGAACCAATAAACCGTTAGATGTTTTATCCCTATAGAAACTGGTAACATCACCAATGATGTGCAATACCCATCACTAGTTTTCTTGTTAGGTGAGCAAATTGCTTGGATATACTTAGAAAGGGTCGTGTCGACAGTATATTGGGTTCAAACTCGTTATCTCTTAATGCCTAGGCTTACGTGATTACGGTTACCTCGGGTAATCACGCACTTGGTATATTGTCTTCTACGTTGTATATCTATTTACTGCAAAAGTCGGACGAAGGGCGACTAGTTGAATGATTTACCTAAAAAAAATACCAAATAAATACAACAAGCGGGGCGTAAAAAAACATCTCACTAGGCCGTACCATAGTGTGGGTCACCATGCTGCATTGTCTGCTTTCACAGTCATTATGGTGGGGTGGCCCTCACGCTTGGATTTTTTTTAATGTAATAGTAGGGCAAACGAGCAGACGAATCGCCTGATGGTAAGCAATTACCGCCGCCCATGAACACCAGCAACACCAGAGGCGTCACAAGTGCGTTGCCGGCCTTTGGGGGATGGGGAGGGGAGATAGGGGGAGGAGGATTTGGGTTACGGGCCTCCGGTATCCTCACTCACTCGGTGAATTACAGCGCAAACACTATTTCACACCGGTTTTCTGTGAGGCCGTGGTATCACTCCTGTCGAGCCGGCCCATTCATGCCGAAGCGTGGCTCTCCCACGGTAGATAGGATTTTACTTATGCTTTCCGTCAGGCAGAGTAAAGTCACTTTGATAGGCTTTAAAAAGAAGAAAAAAAATCAAAAATGCCGTAAGCAATTAATATCGAAAAATGAGATTATATAAACTGATTTAAGAAATTTATAGTATATAATGAAAAGTTATTTTCAAGGAGATATTTTTAGCTGATATATACGACGACAAATATATGTATGTAACTAATATAGAAAAATCACGACCATACTTCTCTGACAAGGACAGGCGAAGAAAAATTGTGCAAACGCGTGATACAACTGGATTATTTCCAATCTCCATCATTTACCATTTCTAAAAGTATATTTTTTGGCCTAGGTCTTTTTAACAAAAAGTATTTTTAAAATTGAAAGAATAATAAATTCTCTAGGCACGTGTGCTCCGTATGAAATCATATTTCCGACTGATTATTTTATTTATATTGACTTGACTGTTAATAGGGATATGAAATAGGATTGTTTATAAATCTATCCTAATATTATAAACGCAAAAGTTTGTAAGTATGGATGGATGTTTGTTACTATTTCACGCAAAAACTACTGAACGGATTTAGATGAAACTTTACAGTAATATAGCTTATACATCAGAATAACACATAATCTACTATTTACCGCGATAACCGACATATACGCGAGCGGAGCTCTGGGGAACAACTCTGCCGCGCTTACGATAAATACAGTAAGTCACATTTTTGTCGATATTTAGTTAAGTATATATTTGGAATGTAGAGATTGAGACCTACATTTCTGTATATCTAAAATTTTAAAATGTGGTATAGAAAATCAAATAAGCTTAAGCATAATTACAGTATGACACATTTGCGCCAAATCATACTTATTATGATTACAGTATGAGCACATACGGTTGATTTTTTCATAAAGTTAAAACCATTTCCCTATGTATTGCTACAGTAAGTAATTTTGCTATTATTATTTTTAAGATATGAGAATTTTTCATCAAGTATCACTGAAACATATTAGCAGTAAGTGCCACATGCTATTATTATATTAAGTGTTGGAAATAAAACATTACTTTATTAAACCTTAAGATATCTACAGTAAGAGCATATACTATATTAATGTCTATGAGTTTCGCAATGTATTATCGTATTATCTTAGCATAAGTACAGTAAGTTGAACTTACTGTGTATATGATAAGACAGCGAATTAAAATGTTTATTTTTATGCGTAGTCGTAACAACAGCAAGATTCACTACTGTAATTCCATTAAGGAATACTTCATATTAAGCGTAGGCTTGCCTGGAACATGTTAGGTAAACACGTTACTTACTGCAAATATTATAAGGCGTTTAGGGTCCGAATGAGTAGTGCGGGGCGGGGCCAGTACGTCAATTTGCAGTGTACAAAAACTTTTGTGAAAAGTTTCCCGATTTGAAAGTATCTCTAGAAACTTATCGCACTGTAGTAAAAATGAATTAAATATATATTTTACCCATCTAGGAAATGAAGAATGTGAATTATGTGCAATATTTAAACTACATAACCCAGAACATTATAAAAATCCTGATACTACCTGTGATGTTTGTAACAAGTTTATTGTTCATAAAGTGAGATATACAGAAAGCCGAATAAAATATAAAGAAGATGTGGATAATGCCATTGTTGATAAAACCACTATTCGTTATTCCGTAGATTTACAAAAAGTAATCATGTTGCCAAGATTGGACCAATATAAAGCCTCAATTTTTTGCCCCAGAATAATTGCCTTTAACGAAAGTTTCGTGCCATTAGGCAAAACATCTAAAGAAGAAGTGGCATTCGCAGTTGTATGGAATGAGTCCATCTCAGGTCGCCATCAACATGATATTATTTCAACATTCAGGGCTTCTTTGCTTCACAAACGAGATGCTGAAAATGTGATTTTGTGGGCTGATAACTGTGCATCTCAAATTCAAATTCATTCAAATTCAAAATCATTTATTCAATTAAGACACTTAGTGACATTTATGAACGTTAAATTGAAGCTGTAGTTAAGAATCATAGATCGACACAAACAGACGCCACAGCATGTGCTGTATTGTCGAGGTAAATTAGGTGAAAACACCAAAATCTACTGCCTGCCTGTGTCGATCTATAACTTCCAGTTTCCAAAATGCGTAGAGCCTCATGAGAAGAATACTGGCAAAGAAACTCATGGCCACTCTTTTCAAAGTCAGTCTCAAAATAAAAATTGGGCATTGATGTCGTTTTTAGTACATGTTATTAATAGTTCCTTAATATCTGCGAATACAATCGAGATACAATATTTCGAGCCGGGACATAGCTTTATGTCAGCTGACCATTTTCATCACCAGGTTGAAAAAATGTTGGGTAAAAATAAAGTGTACGATTTCGATGATTATGGGTAAAAATGGCAAACAGTCGCAAATGTATTGTCAAATCATTAAGTGCTTCGGACTTTTATTTATATGAAGACTTATCGTCACAATATAAACTGAGAAACATGGAAAACAGGATTTACCTTAAAGATATAATTAGTAATTTAATTAGTAGTTAAAGTTGTCAGGGGTAAATTCATACTAATGTATAAAACAGGTCATAATGAGATGTTTCAATCATTGGACTTTTTACAAGCTAAAATTGTAAAGGACTGTTTTTAGACTTCACCTCGGGAAACTTTTGGTTTTCCCGAGGTGAAGTCTAAAAACAGTCCCAGAGGAATCACTGCAGATCGTAAAGCAGATATTATACAGAAGCTTGTAGCTCTGATGCCTGAGAATAGAAGGGATTTTTGGCTAAACATTCCTGTTTCGAATTCTGCAACAAATTTATTAACCGAAGAGTTTTGAGTTCATATTTAAAAAAAAAATACCTGTATGTAAGCCTACATTTTGCTAGTCAATTAAAATACATTTTACTATCTATCTATACTAATATATAAAGCTGAAGAGTTTGTTTGTTTGTTTGTTTGAACACGCTAATCTCAGAAACCGCTGGTCTGATTTGAAAAATTCTTTCGGTGTTGGATAGTCCATTTATCGAGGAAGGCTATAGGATATATATCATCACGCTACTACTAATAGGAGCGGAGCAACAATGAAGAATGTTTCAAAAACGGGGGAAATTTTCACGCTATGGGCAACATAAGGCGCAAACGAGGTTGCGTGGGTCGGCTAGTACTAATATATAAAGCTGAAGAGTTTGTTTGTTTGAACACGCTAATCTCAGGAACTACTGGTCTGATTTGAAAAATTCTTTCAGTGTTAGATAGTACATTTATCGAGGAAGGCTATAGGCTATATATCATCACGCTAGGACCAATAGGAGCGGAGCACCAATGAAAAATGTTTCGAAAACGGGGGAAAATTATCACGTTACGAGCAATAGAAGACGCAAACGAGGTTGCGTGAGTCGGCTAGTGATGCATATAATAGTTTAGTAGTAATAACCGTCCTAAGAGGTAAAATGACAATTATAATAATTTAAAGTGCCTTAAGTATTTTTTTCCAAAGAGAAATTATCTTAGTTTTTAGAAACATTGTTTATATTTTTGGTGTTTTCTTTATTGTGTAGGAAGAAACAAAAACAAATTTAAAAAAAATAGGTACGGTATTTTTCTAGATACTTACAGAGCTTGATTTATTTGATTTATGATTGTTTCATGATCGAAGCAGATTGTACAAACACGAATTGTGTTTTTTTTAGTTAGTTTATAATAAAATTCTAAATGCTTTAAAAATTCCATAAATGGAACTTATTTTACAATTAGTATTACCAAAGTTGTGTAATTATTTTAGTAAACTATTACATATTTCATAAGATCTCTTTTGTTTCATTTATCTACAAATAATATCGGGGAAGAGTAATTAATTATGGTTCCGGTGCTTTATGGTAGATGCGTAAGTTTACATATTGCTCCTAGCTATAATTACAGTAAGTGATTAAGTTTCATTAGGCAAATTGTGCAATTTTTGTTATTCTATTTAAACATTTACCTCATTCCGTAATCATAATTGCAGTATGTAGTTCAAACTAAAGATTGTTACAGTAAGTCACACACTTACTGTATATATACTAAAAAACCGTTATTTTTTAATTATTAATTCCTTAATATAAATATTTTTTTCTATTTTTGCAAATTAAATATTATTTCTAAATAAAAATGAAAATAGAAAAATTGTTACAGAAGCCTATATTTATCTTAAACATTTGTAAAAACTTAGATTTAATTTATACTTCGGGAGAAAAGTCAAAAGTAAAATTGAAATCTTTTACCGCCTTTTTCTCAAAAGTTTCTCCAAGGCACTTACTGTATATATCACAAGCACGGCAGAACTAGTGATATGATATTGTTCTTACATATGAAAGACATGAAAAATTTACAAATTATGAGATTATAGTCTATTAGAGTTAAGGACAGTGATTGTATGTACTGAAATTCAAATTTTCACTCAAACAACTCAAACTTCATATTCGAGTTACATAGTTATTTAAGAAGATTTACAAGAAGAAAAAGAAGTGGTAACACTATTCTGTGCGGGGTCGCCTCTCGTTGTTTTACGGGGTCAAGACAAGGGCTGTTATCTTATACATTTTTTTTTATCAGAAGCTTTGTTATAATGGTCAATCATTTCGAAGTAACTGATGAACTAAAATGATGATGTTCTGGGTTCTTATGACGCCATAATTTTTTTTATGTTCGTAACATGATGTACCGGTAATCAACTAAATCACAGCAGAAAGTTCGTCTAAGTATATACCTACCTACTATGACCTACTTGTTTGACTAGTCATATGAGAGGTCACCCACTTGCACCCTACACTATTCAGGTTATATAACCGTTGTGACGTCATCACTGAGCTAGAAATTAGGTGCCTGGGTGAAGCACAGAGCGTTCTCTAAACCGAGATTTTGATTAGAGTTTTTGAAGTAAAAACTTCTTTAGCTGCATTGAGCACTTTTTCGTAGAAAAATCTTATGAGTTCGCGTCACCGCGTTACCGACGTCATGACGTCACAAAATTTCTTTAGTCGCGTTCTGAATATTTTGGTAGGGGAAAATCTTATGGGTTCGCGTCACCTGCAAGCTAATGTTTGATGTCGATAATTTTAATTTAAACATTATGAAATTTGTAATCTAACACATTAATTTTACAAACAACATTTTAAGTTAAAAGTTTTCACTTCTATAGGCAGTCCTTATGACTGCCAATTTTTGTTTTTCATCACTTAATGTATATGGATACTTAATCAATAGGTTACTAATATTAGAAGGATGTAAAGATATTGAGTTTCTGAAGTTGTAGGGGGTAGATAATCTCCGGATCTACTGAACCAATTTTGAAAATTAATTTATCAATAGAAAGACACATTATTTATCAGTGTCTTAAGCTATATATAAACCGGATTTTTTTAGGAGTTAATAGTTAGATATATTGGACTGCACTGATGGCCTAGAGGTTTAGGTGGTCACCTCGCTGCTAGCCAATTCGCCAAGTGGTGTGGGTTAAAATCCCACATTGGAAAACCTTTTGTGTGATCCACAAATTAAATAAATAAATAAATATTTCAGACATCTAACACAGACCGCCATCTAGTCCCAAGCTATTTGCGTTACTCGCGGTACAACAATAGCCGCGAGTAGCACCGCGGGGTTCAGCTAGTCATCAATAAAGATGTCTTTAAAAAAAAGAAAAAAAATACGATACAAGACGTATCGGGTTACTTTGAGTCACTATGCATTTTGTGCATGCATGTGTGTGTGTACTGCGGTGTGGCTTTAACTTTCAACCACACTAGCCGACCCACGCAACCTCGTTTGCGTCACCTATTGCCCGTAGCGTGACAATTGTCCCCCGTTTTTGTAACATTCTTCATTGGTGCTCCGCTCCTGTAGGTCTTAGCGTGATGATATATAGCCTATAGCCTTCCTCGATAAATGGGCTTTCTAACACTGAATTTTTTCAAATCGGACCAGCGGTTCCTGAGATTAGCGCGTTCAAACAAACTCTTCAGCTTTATATATTAGTATAGATTTATGTTGGTGGTGGTAAATATGAAGTTATTATCCATGGCCAACAGGCATCAACTAGAGACCATTATATACATAACAAAATCTCTGCAAAGAGAAGTTGTTTTTTCGGAAGACGGTCCCCATTTCATCTTATACACATTTTTTATCATTAATTTCATCACGACATAGAATTAAAGGCTTGAAGACTTTAAACACTTGACATTGGCAGATATAGCTGATCCGAAAGACCCGGCTGGTTGCCATTTCATCAAAAGAAGAAGAAGAAGAGAAGGAAAGCTTGAAACAAACCCTATATCAATCCGGCTGGTTAGCTTGGTGCAGTGGACCAAAACCTCCTTTCTAGGAGAGGCCTATGTCCAGCAGTGGACTGTTCTTGATGGATGATGATGATGACGATGACGAGACTTAAGTAAAGGAAAGAATAATATTTGCTGGAACTGAAATAAATAATTGTTGATTACATCATCTATAGATCTATACAAATAAATAGAATTGGAGTGTCTGTTTGTAATATCAAAATAACCGCTTTTAAATAAATGCATAAGTGTGTATACACGATGCATGTATCAAAACATTTTTATTGTCTGTTTGTTCCGGGTAATCTCTGGAACGGCTTGACTGATTTTGACGGGACTTTCACTGGCAGATAGCTAATGATCTGAGAAGTAACTTAGGCTACTTTTGTTTAGACTAGCTTCGTCCCACGGCGTTGCCCGTGGTACACCAAAAACCGCGGGTAACATCGGGATCAGCTAGTTTGATCATATATCTATATAATATTTGTATATTACAGTAGATGCATCATTCATATCATTCGTGGTGGTTCTTAATTTCAGGATATTCACCACCGTCCTACGAACTATATGTGGAGCTTAATCATTTTTGTGCAAGTTATGAGATGTAGCGATTAAATTTATTGGTTTGAAATAATAAATGAGAAGAAGCATCTACAAGCAAGTCCTAGAAGCAGTCAGTTAGCATTACTCTGGTAGTAGATTGGAGTACATTGCCAACTGATAGTTGAATAAACTTGAAAAAGTTGACACTCATTCTGTGCTTTGATGGCTGTGTTATGGATAATGTTCCTCCACTTTTGTTTTTTTTTTAATCTAGCTTTTGTGGTTGGAAGTTACGTAAACTTGTGTTATTATTAGCTAAATGGATGATTGATAGAATTCTTATTGTTTCGTTTATTTCGCAAAAACATGGCAATCATTTAGATCATAGTCTATACAAAAAAATAAAATTAGAATGTCTGTTTGTAATATTAAAATAATAGCTTTTTACTAAATGCATATGCATGTATACACGGTACATATACCAAAAATGTAGTTAATTTTTTTTTGTCTGTCGGTCTGTTCCGGGTAATCTCTGGAACGGCTGAACGGATTTTGACAGGACTTTCACTGGCAGGTAGCTGATGATCCAGGGAGTAAATTTTTTTAGACTAACTTTGTTACGCAGTGTTACTCGCGGTACAACAATAACCGCGTGGTTCAGCTAGTTAAATATATAATTGGTAGAAAGTAAGTAAGGAGACAAGATATCGAAATCATATTATTATAATATTATAGTATTACAGTTCAGCCAGGTTTTGTGAACACATCAAAGAGTAACTAAATATCTTGATCTACCCTTTTCAGAAATCACGAGTGATGGTAAAGATGTTTATTTGCTATGCGACCTTGAAAGAATTTTCCTCAGTGTGGGCGGCAACATCGATACTTGACTAAGTCAATAACATTGGAACCATGCTGAAAAAAAATAATATCTTAAGAAAAAAATCATGGTTACAGAAAATAGAATTCTAAACTCTACAGCCTATAACTTAGATTTGTTCGTTAAGACGCAGTGTAAAATCTAATCCAGGGCTTCACGTCCTGAGGCAATCTGACTTGAGAGGAACTTAATCCTGTACTAATTTCAACTCAGTTTAGGTGAAATTGAATCGAAATGCCTATGTGAGCGTACCGTTTCCTGCTTAATGATTTAGTGGATACAAGGTGTACTGCCGTGTGTTACCTTTGCTACCGGGACGGTACGTATTATGTGGACCTTCGGAATATATGCTTAAACGGGATTAGAAAGATCAACTCATAATTCTATTAATTGTACTACGTGTTATACAGTGATATGAATTTCTACGTGTAGGCGACAAATGGTAAAGACAACTTTTGATTAAGATTAAACGCTCTAAATCAAAAAAAAGAATAAAGTATTTAACAATATTTTTAACTTCTGTGAACGGAAACGAAAACTCTGCAAAAATGTAAAGAGCATTACATTTCTGAAAGATACAATGTTTTTTGTCAAATTACGTTTCAAATTCAAATTTTATGTGTGGTAATGAAATAAGAGCATAGCGTGTCACTATCCCAGTTCATGATACGGGTGTCGTTAGAGACGACTAATGGAGTAAATTATGCAGGACTACATCACTGCAATAAGTAAGCAAAATTCGTTACAAACCTTAACAGTCGAAAATGAATAAGGTTTGAGACTATCTTTTTTATGGTATATAGGTGGCAAACGAGCTGGCATATCACTTGATGGTAAGCAATTACTGCCGCCCATGACATTACAACACCAGAGGCGTCACAAGTGCGTTACCGTCCTTTGGGGGATAGGAAGAGGGATGTGGGGAGGGGTTGGGGTATGAGCCTCACTAACTTGGTGAAACACAGTGCAAGCGCTATTTTACATCGGTTTCCTGTGAGGCCGTGGTGTCACTCCGGTCGAGCCGGCCCACTCATGCCGAAGCGTGGCTCTCTTAATCCAACCATGGGGCAAAAGTTATTCCTAAGAAGTGAAATTAAACTTTATTTATTTAAAATATAAGTGTTAAGTATTTGCCAATTTTAAGTAAGCCAATAATCATAGCAAATCAAAAGAGTAACGTTCTTTCATAATGAACTTAATATCTTAATAATTAAGTTTTTAAATACACTTTTGATTTTATAGATATAAATTTTAACAAAGTATAGTTGAATATTGTAATTATTAGCATTTAATTAAGCACTCTTGTTAATTATTTTGCGTATGAAATTAGACACAAGAGGTTAGGTAATTAGGACCGCGTAACATTTTTTTCCCTTAATGGCCTTAATGACCCGTCTGAACTTCTGTGTTTAATCACATGCCGTGTAATTGTAATATAAATTGTTGTTTTTGCTCTTTAAGAGACGAGCACTTTTATATTACTCTAATTGAGCCGCAAATTCGTCTTTGTCGCTCGAAAGGAATCATTTTTACCTATATTTATAACTAGTAGTAGTCAAAAAAGTAGCCTAAGTTACTTCTTATTACATCAGCTATCTACCAGTGAAAATCCCACCAAAATCGGTCCAGCCGTTCCAGAGATTAGCTGGAACAGACAGTGGAGTAAAAAATGATATGTTGGTAAATGTACCGTGTATACTTACGTATGTATTTAGTAAAAAGCGGTTAATTTAAAATTACAAACTGGTACTCCAATTTTATTTTTATTTGTACAGATGTATAGATATCCCTCACACATCTTACACACGTCTGGTTAAAAACTAGGCAAAGTTTGTATTATTTTAACCAGATTGCTGATAAACATACTTATATTTTATAGATAAATAACACAAAGATTTGCCCTGGCTAGGAATCGAATCACCACCCTGGTATAGCAGTGTGGATACAATGCTGTATTGTCCACATTCGCAATGAGGATGGAGACCACCGCACTTCAATTCTGCTCATGCTTTCCATCAAGCAGAGTAAAGTCATTTGGTAGGTCTTACATAAAATAAAAACTGAACTGAAAATACACTGAATTTGCAAATTGTCATTTGAATCAAAAGCATCTTGTTCTCCTTTATTTGTGGCTACAAGAGAAAAACCTATTAAGCATAGGTATTAAAGAGAAAATATATACAGGCAATCGATAAAAGCTTTAAAACGTTTAAGAAGAATAAATTGATTCCCTAATAAACAGACCACGAAATCCTATCGACCGGTAATACCTACATAATCCGAAGAAACCATTATTCTTTTTTGGACACTTTAATATCGGCATCTCAATAAATACTGTAGGCTTTCACCAAAGATAGTAGTAACTCGAGCATAAAGATTACATCCGCTGATTAATGATTTTACTATGGAGAATTTATATGCATTGTTTTTAAATGATACTCCGTTTGGACTTTGGACATTTGTTGAAGAAATATGATGAATAATATCATATTTATATTTTATTATGAACACGATATAGCCTAACCTAACCGATTTTCGGCCAAGGCGGCTAGTCTCAATGGCGACCAGCCAACTACAAAGATTTTGTTTTGCTCAGATATGTGCGCGAACACAGGTGCACCCTCAGTTCAATCTCTCTCACAATCCGATGGAACAACTATCTGTCATAGCCGGGGAGAGTTGAGGCGCAGGCGCAGGACCGACGGCTTTTCGTGCTCTCTGAGGCACGGGGGTTAAGAACCCTATTTCTAAACTCCAGGCTGGTTTTTTATTCACTTTTAAGAATCAAATCTCTAACAGTTGCATCACTAACAACTATTTGCTTAAAATTCTATAGCTAGTACATGCCCATATTCTTAATGACAATACAACTACTACTTATTTACACTTTCTTTTATAATTTATTAAGGTTTATCATTAGTAAAGCATTTGAAATTAAAATTACAATTGAAATATTGTATTACATTATTTTTTTTTCATCTGCGTCTCTTTTCAATCATGCTCAAATCCTATTGGCCTAAGCGTGATTAACTAGCTAAGGGTAGGTATACTGTCCTAGGCAAGGTACGCCAGCAAAATACAACAAAAAACGTGAAAATCGGTGAAGTAGGTTGGACTTCAACGCGAAACAAGAATAATGTATAAATACACTAGCAACCCGACCCGGCTACACACGGGTTCATTATGGAAAATATGATAGGTAATAGACGTCAGAAAATTTAAGCAGCACACCTCTGGGAAAGTTATTCCCTGAGGTGTGCTGCTTAAATTTGCTGACGTCTTCAACAAATACCTTTATATTTTAGCCAATATACTCAAAAATTTAACAATTTATATCCGAAAACCTCAAAGAACCTCAACCGCATAAAAATCTGTGCAGTAGCTTTTGAGTTTAGCGCGAACAGACAGACGCGGCGAAAGACTTTGTTGTATAATAAGTAGTGATGATACATGTGTACTTTGTCAAATATACATAAATGGATTTAAACAAACAATTTTCCTAAAATGAACAACTATGCCCCTTAACCTATTTACGTCTGTGGTTATGCCCACAGTGTTGCTGTGGGTGACAGTAACATTGGATTTAAAGTGTCTGCATTTAAATTAACTTTAATAATATAAATAAATATTTATAAACATTCTCCTTTAACAATTTTAATGAGAACATAAAGCACCTACCAGTAAAGTGTTATCTCCTCTCAAGCACACTTATTTTAAAAGAAACACTCGACAAACACTTTTAAGATTTAGAATGAACACAATGAAGGACTCATTTGCAACAATTATGGCTGGAATTGAGGAACGCATGGCTGCCTTCGAGACAGAGCTGCAGAGGACTGCCAAAAGTACTAGTACACCAACCTTGGCGACACTCGCATTGGATTTTGAGAGTTTCAAAGCCTTTGTCATGAGTACAATTTCTGGATTTCGGTGTCAAATTGAACTTTTGGCTCATCAGGTAGACACCATTGAGATGCGTACACGTCGGAAAATGTTATTATTGCATGGACTACCTGAGGACAAGGATGAAGACCCAGCGCAGTCGGTTGTGGATGTTGCGACAGGTCATCTAGGGTTAAAGGAATTCTCGAGGACAGACATACGGAGATGCCACAGAATGGGAAGACAGGTTGGTGCAAAAAAACCTAGACCCATATTGGTCAAGCTCCAGCTAGCATCTGTACGGGACAAGTTATGGTTAGCTAAGACTAAACTTAAGGGATCTGGCATCACTTTGTCTGAGTTCATCACTAAGACTAGGCATGAAGTCTTCATGGCTGCACGTGAGCGGTTTGGTGTCACGAAATGCTGGACACGAGACGGTCACATTTATGTTCTCGACCCCAATGGGACACGGCACCGCATAGACTCGCTTGGTGAACTCAATCGTCTGGATTTCACGCAGAAGGCGGCTCCAGTTGAAAAGGTTACAACGAAATCTAGACGTGCTGGAAACAAAAAATAGATTCGTTTTGTGTTCGCGGTGATTTTAGCATTACGTCCAGGTATTGTTGAATAGTTTCTATTGTAGTTAGTTCTCATACTTTTTCTTTCCACCTAATCTTACTGTACCCTCCTTATTCTTTAAACTTTTAATAATACCTCAACTTTTACATTAGTTGTTTACGATTTTTACTTTTTGTCACTTGACATAACACTGACAGACTACAGAGTACAACATTAGTCGTTCACGCAACATGCAGTTGTTCTTTCCTGATATTCTCGTTGCTTTCATTTTTTCAATTTTAAGTTACCTATGTCATGTAACTTTTACAGTATTTTTTTTTTCTTTTAGTTTTTAATCATTATTCTCTTGCTGTTTGTTATGTGTGTATCTTGATTGTTTAACATATATCTTTTTTTTTTCCATTATTTTCTTGAAACTATTCTTTTCAAAGTTTTAAAATGTTTTTGTTTTGTGAATAAAATATAATTGTATTATTTTGATAACACAACTGGCGGTTGAAAGGAAAAATTAAAAAGACAAAAAACTAAAGCGATTAAATTTAACATCATCATATTTATTTAGATATATTCACTATATATTTTTACATTTTTTTTTTTTTTTTAAAGTGTTTACATAATTTTATGATGGATAATTTAGGTATCGACAGTGACAATGATGGTAGTTTTCAATCAGCCTGTAGTCATAACGACAGTTTTGTAAGTATTCCTTCACTCTCTGACACAATAAAAGCCCAGTTTTCGGATGTAATCAGGAATTTCAATGTAGTCCACATAAATGCCCAGAGTATTCCGGCCCATTTCCCAGAGATGCTGGCTAATCTTGACTGTAAGAGTGTCCATGCTATTCTCGTTTCGGAGTCATGGCTAAAGCCATGTCTCCCTTCTACTACTTATTCCCTTCCAGACTTTCATTTAATAAGAAATGATCGTGTGAATGGTGTTGGAGGAGGTGTTGCCATATACCTACGTAAAAGTATTCCTTTCAAAATTATAGATGTGTCACCACAACCACCACCACCAAACGCAGGTGAGCATTTATTTCTGGAAGTGGAACTCTGTCACGTTAAGATTTTACTTGGTGTTTACTACTGTCCCTCTTCTCGCATAAATTTTTTGACATCATTCGATAAATTAGTAGAAAGTACAACACCCGCCTTCAGTCACTGTATTATCATGGGAGATTTTAACACATGCCTGTTAAAAAGTGATCTCCGCTCATCATCTTTCTTCAGTACAGTCGAGTCATATAATATGTCTGTCCTTCCTTTAAATGCAACTCACCACTTTCCTAATTCTACTCCATCCCTCCTAGATCTTATACTTGTATCCTCTCCAAATTCAGTTGCTAAGCATGGACAGTGCTCAGCTGATGAATTTTCCTACCATGACCTGATATTCCTATCCTATAAACTACGCTCCCCTAAACCTAAAGTCAAAATCCTTATGCAACGCAATTTTGGAGACATGAATCTTGATGATCTCCGTCGGGATGCCGCCGGAATCGATTGGAGTTTGCTGTCGGAAATGGACTCAATTGATAATAAAATCCAGTTTTTTAACGACAAACTAACCAACCTCTATGATGTGCATGCGCCGGTTCGCGCTGTAAGACTCAAACATTTACCCGCTCCATGGCTAACAGATGAAATCAAAAGTTTAATATCAAAAAAAGCTGCAGCCAAAAGCAAGTTTAAATCTAGACCAACACCGAGCAACCGGGAAAAGTATATTGATATCCGAAATCTCTGCAGCAAGGCTTGTAGGAAAGCACAGCGCCAACATGTTCATAATTCGGTCGAGAACGGAGACCCAGCAAAAATTTGGAAGTTTCTTAAAACATTAGGAGTTGGGAAGTCACGATCGTTTTCAGATTCCAAGCAAATAGATATCGAGTTGTTAAATCAACATTTCTCTTCTTCGTCTAAATTTAACCAGACCAGTAAGGCAAATACCTTACAATATCTTTCTACGCTTCCAGCTCCTCATTATCCACCGTTCTGTTTTAATCAATTGACTGCTTGTGATGTTGAGAAATGCATTATGTCCATATCTTCTAACGCTGTTGGAAGTGATTGTATAAGCCGTAACATGATCCAACCAATTCTCGATGAATTGTTACCTGCACTTTGCCATATTTTAAATCACTCCCTTTTTTCCAGCACTTTTCCAGAGATTTGGAAAGAAGCACTTATTATCCCACTACCTAAAAAGAACAACCCTAAATCCTTCTCTGAATATCGTCCTATTTCCATATTGCCCTTCCTTTCGAAAGTCCTAGAACGTCTTGTGCATACCCAATTAAATTCATTCCTAAATAGAAACCAACTCCTAAATCCTTTCCAATCAGGTTTTCGAGCAGGCCATAGTACAGTAAGTGCATTGATTAACGTTACGGATGACATCAGACTAGGTATGGAGAGTGGAAATCTTACGGTTCTTTCTTTACTGGACTTCAGTAACGCTTTTACTAGTGTAGATTTCCACATACTGCTAGGCATATTGCGCTCTATCAACATATCTCCGACAGTAATTGATTGGTTTCAAAGTTACCTGTTTGGTCGAAGGCAACGTGTGCGCCTGGAGGAATCTTTATCTTCCTGGTGTAACACGTCTGCTGGGGTTCCGCAGGGTGGCGTTTTATCTCCTTTACTTTTCACCATATTTATCAATTCTATCTCTAAGTCATTAACCTCTTCCTACCACCTTTATGCAGATGATTTTCAAATATATATACAAGCTCCGTTGCGTAAATTATCTGAAGCCTTTTCGACTAATAGTCAAGATCTGGAGCGTGTATGTGAGTGGAGTGAGCAATTTGGAGTCGTGGTTAATCCATCCAAAACCCAACTTATTGTTGTAGGCAGTGCCAGAATGGTATCCAGAATAGACTGGACGCAACTGCCTAGCATTACATTTAATGGTACCCAATTACCAATAAGTACTTCTGTTAAAAATCTAGGAATCTACATCGATAGCACATTAACCTGGGGCCCTCAATTGCGAGAGGTCAGTCGGAAGTTGTTTGCATCGGCGGGATCCTTACGACGACTACGCAATTTTCTCCCAACAGCTACTAAAATTGCACTTGCACAATCCCTCCTTCTTCCTATACTCGACTATGCTGATGTCAGTTATCTCGACATTACGGAGGAGCAACTAGATAAACTTGAGCGCCTTCAAAATTTCTGTATTAGATTTATATTTGGACTACGCAAATATGATCATGTTTCTGAATATCGCAATCAGCTTAAGTGGCTCCCAATTCGCCTTCGACGGAATGCTCATATTCTTTCCATACTTTATAGTGTTCTATTTCATCCGTTTACTCCACCTTATTTAAAGAAACGCTTTGTTTTCCTCAGTGACACACATTCGAGATCCCTGAGGTCATCTGAATCTCTTGAACTGGCAGTACCAACACACTGTACTAGTTTTTACGATAAGTCGTTCACTGTGCAGGCTGTCCGACTATGGAATGCTTTGCCAATAGCTATTAGACGTGCTAAATCGTTACCTATTTTTAAAAAACTGGTCAGAGATCATTACCTGTCATCTTAATTTGTTATGTGCCTAATATAAGTATCTATTTTCAATTTATTTATTTTTTCTAGTGAGAATGTAAATATTGTATTTGTGTATTTGTATTTATTTATATAAGCATGTATAATAATAGATATTTCTTGTGTTGGTTACTTCTATCTTCACTTGAATTCTTTTACATTCTTTTTATTATTTACTACCCATGAATTCATTTCTTTTTCCTAGTACAATTTTTTTTTCATCCCAAGGTTGCCTGGAAGAAATTGCTTGTTAGCGATAAGGCCGCCATTTGTACATGGACAGTTAATTGATATATTTTTTTTTTTAATGTAAACTGTATTATTTAATGTACAATAAAGATTATTCTATTCTATTCTATTCTATGCCCAAATTGCCCTGATTGCAGAAGAAAATGAAAATATTAAAAATTAATAGTCTCAAGACATTAGGTCCGCCTAAGTTTTAAATATTGGAGTTTTAGAAATCGTTTTTTGTTTTTTCAAAAGATGGTCTCCATTTATCTCATCCACATTTTTTATATTTTTTATCATTAATTGCATCACGACGAAGACTTAAAGACTTGAAGACTTTAAACACTTGACATTCGGTTGGTTGCCATTTCATCATAAAAAAAGATTTAAATAAAATAAATATTCACATTGAATAGTTTTAAAATACAAATGAATGTGGAACTCAAAGCGACTAATAAAAAAATCAGACAAGATCAAAGAAATTTTCTTCAAAGTATCCTAAACGTAGAAGACTACAATGCGCAAGGCAAAATAAAAATTGTCAAATGAAGCAATCTTCTCTAGTATTTGATGCAAAAAAGTCTGAGTTGCAAAATATCGACGCTCTAAAAAACTCATCACAAATGCACTCGCTCGACTTAAAAACTTATAAGACATCACATCGTTCGCGGAAGTTGCATTTTATTTCGCCGGGTGCCTCGCTTCAGACACTCATTTCAGATAGCGTCATTCACACGTCCAAAGCGTTTACCGGTGAACTTGGTGTGTGGCCATAAGACATGCGACCTGGCAAATTGCGTGGTTATTTTTTTAGTTTCAGGATCTAGTGACAACACTCACACTGGCCGTCTGGTGACGGACCAAAAAGACTAAAGGACCAAACTATCCAATACAAATATACTATCAAATACAAAGAGAAGGAAAACTTATATTAACCTCTCAAGCCAGCATGGTATAGTAAACCTTTATGGAGAAAATGCAACGAAGTAATTGCTTAACATAAGTTTTATTTCAAGCTTTGGTGTTGCTTCGATCGAGCTGACCTGACTGACTGATACTATGTTTAATAATTATACAAGTAATTAATAACTTATAAACTTTCGCGTTCCAGGATATAATAATTATTGTTTTTATTGTATTATGTTTATACCTTAAATTTTCTCGAGTTTCGATCAGGTTGCACTAGCCACGCCCTCCGTCGTCGAATCCGTGAAGCAGAAGGTTCTTAATCCACCCACACATTTTCGATACTACTGATGAATTTGTTTCGCCATGTACCGTCACATACCACACTAACAGTGTCCCTATTCTGGTGTTTATCCGACTGTGCAGAACAGCCAAGTAGTATGTTTTTTTTTCACGTTAGGCAAATCATATGTAATACTTATAAATAAGTGATCGCGTTAATTCCCGTAAAAACAATATTAATTAATAATTATTTTAATAATTAATATTAATTATAATTATTTTAATAATTAATAATTATTATAGACAGCCAACTAACATGGAAACCGCAATCGGAGGTCATATGTAAAAAATTAAGCACGTCTGCCTTTGCTCTTTACAGTCTCTCAAAAAGAGTGAATACAGCCACTCTTCTGATGGCATATCATGGTCTAGTATCGTCAATTTTAAGATTCGGCATTATATTCTGGGGTAACTGCAAACAACGAGAAAGTATATTTAAGGCTCAAAAGCGTTGCATAAGATCTATGTTCGGATTAAAAATGACTGACAGCTGTCTGCCTGTGTTTAAGTCCCTTAAAATATTAACATTTCCTTGTTTATATATTTTGGAAGTAGCTATCTTTGTCAAAACAAATATGAACTTGTTTTCCACGATGTCAGAGACTAGCAAACGCTCAGCACAGTTAAGAAGTAATTATAAAAATGTACTTAACCAGGGAGGATATAAAACGGGTTTATTAAGAAAAAGCATCATGTGCATGGGTCCTATGATTTATAATAAAATACCAGAACATATTAAAAATCAAAATATATACAAATTTAAAAAGTGTTTGACATTATTATTATTTGACAAATGCTATTATTCCGTACTATGTTATCTTAATGACAAATTGTAATTTATTTTCTAATACATACTTTGACATATCAAATTTATTAATGGTTTGGTACTCGCTTTAATTTAATTTATAAATATCAATCACTATGTACGGTTTTAAATTCTTTTAATCCAATTGTATATCACTATTTAAAGTTGACATGACTTATTTTTCACTATTTAAAGTTGACATGACTTATTTTATATGACACAAATTTTTGCATGCCTAAATGGCAGATTGTATTGAGACTAACACAGTACCAAAGACCTTATTCATGTCACTACATAATTCGATGCAAATAAATGATTTGATTGATTGATTAGGCAAATATCTTAAGGTAAATTTATCTTTATAAAAAAGTATTTTAGACTTTTAAGTAAAATTGATTTTACTCATCATTTGTGCCAAAATATGTGCTTCCACTATTTCCTGACTGACACAGTACTTCGACATCGTGCTAACTTTGGGCCAATATTTGTTACCCAATATTTAAGCATGGTTAAACAATTATTAAAATCAAAATTAGGTCTGTGAAAATCAGTAATTCGAATTCAGTTCTTTTGTGAAGTACTACGATGTTGAAAACTGGTATCATTAAATTGATCTTTACATTTCAATACTATTTTGATGTTGAAGCATATGATATTGAAAATAAACTTGAATGCATTTAAATGAAAATTATTTTTATTTATAAAGTATAAGCATGAATTATTCTGTGAAGTTTTAAAATATTTTTTAGTAATCAGCAAATCGTACAAGAAATGGCTTTGAGAAAGACTTTTTGTTAATGTAGCTAATTACGATATTTATCCTTTTCTACGCTACGCTACGCTATGCTTACTATTTACATCACAGTAATTTATTATTATATAAAATACCTCAATCATTTTCAATCGCGTCTCTCAGAGCCATACCATACAAATAATACTCGACTTTGAAAGAAAAATCTTCTTTCAAAGAAATATGCTAAATTTGGACAGATCCTTTATGTAGGTATCACATAACAGCAAGAAAAGTTAAAGTAATGTCACATATTTATATCAATGTACTTGCTTATATTTAAACATGTTTGTGCAAGATCAAATAGATACACATAATATAAGTACGCTCTCTCAATCAAATTATACGCTGTAGAATGCATTTATTTATCAGTCTGCCAAAGCGACTCCATTCTGCCTGATGAGATGCATGAGTAGAATTCAAGAGTCACCGTACTCATTGCGGATACAGACAATGCAATAATGCAGCATGGTGACCCACAATATGGCGGCTTATTGAGATGCTTCTGCATCATTGGGCCT
This sequence comes from Spilosoma lubricipeda, assembly GCA_905220595.1. Lineage (NCBI taxonomy): Eukaryota > Metazoa > Arthropoda > Insecta > Lepidoptera > Erebidae > Spilosoma > Spilosoma lubricipeda. The sequence continues at coordinate 9,304,180 of HG992298.1, read as the reverse complement.
CCGGTTTCGCACTCACTACAGCACGAATGCTGTCAGTTTGGATTGGTCTCCTGTAAGATATAGTACCGTTGGTTGAGTTGGCCCGTAAGTGTCGAAATCAACGTAGCTCTACTAACTTGAAAATATACATAAACACATGTATGCTAGTATAAATTAAACAAGCAAAGTATGAAGCGCAAATTTCAGAGGCCATTATGTTCTTAAATCTAACATTAAAATATAAAATTAGTCAATATTTACATTACTAAATTGCATTAAAATACTTTAAACTGCAGCATGTCTAAAAATCTCAACAAAAGATTGGTCTTTTTTCGCATCTGGGTATTGGGTTTTCTAATAAGCACCAGCTTATCACCCACTATTTGTTCTGGATGGGAATCAAATCTCTAACCCAGCAGTCAGGGTTAATTATCAATAGTCCTGTATTTTAGGAGTTTTGATGATTATTAGTAAGCTATGATAATGCATTAGGGCGAAACTGATCAGGATTAAAGTTAATAAAAATAGTGGAATAAGTACAAGTGAGTTTAATTCTAGAATGTCAAGAAAGTAGACATTAGCAAGCCTTAATTACTTATCTTTTTAGGAACTGAAACTAAGAGAGTAAGTTTATCACTCTTCCGCTATATCGATAATATAAATAGTAGAGTACTATGAATATTATCAAAAAAGAACCAATAACACAGTACATTATCACGTTAGTAGACATTTCATGGTGAAAATCTAACGACTCATATTTGAAGGTATAAATTGTAATTGAAATTAAAACCTCTAAAATAATATATATACACGTACGTAACCTCACAGCAGACTCTCTTACGTTTAATGTTTACTAATTATATGCCACTTTTAGATTATTTTAGTGTTTTGTTATATCTATCATCGAATATATTAAATTCTCGTGTCGCGGCGTTTGTTACCAAACTCCTCCGAAACGGCTGAAACGATTTTTATGAAATATTGTGCACAAATCTGATAGATCTGAGAATCGGCCAACATCTATTTTTCATACCCTTAAAGGATAAGGGTGACCCACCCCTGAATATTTTTATTTATTTTCACGGCAAAACAACGTTTTCTGCAAGTCTCGATATTTCCATTCTAAGCTTCAGAAGATACTGTCGAATATTAATATACGTTTATTCTATAAACAGTCTTTGATCTTATGTCCTTAGCGATGTTCGCTTATTCAGAAAAGTTCAGCGTTCTTGTAAACTTCACTTAGCTTGTAAAATATTTTGTACACTTACTTTTTTTTTTATTTGTAACTTTTTCAAATGTACACTGAAGTAAATATTGGTTTATTTAACCAATTCTGCCGTAATTTTTATTCAACACAATATTGTACAGTTTCGCAGTAAATTTTCAGTTTTAATTAAGTTCAAGATTTAATTTTCATCCACCATAAAGGCTGAAAAATCAATATATGTTAGAAAAGTCTTATGATAACTCCGTCTGCTTATAATAATAATACATAAGAAATAATAGGAACAAAATCACGATTCCTACAAAAATGTATATCACAATTTTATGAGATTCTTCCATTTGTTCGGTAACAAAAAAATACAAAATATGTGTCTATCATAGGAATGATTTTATCAACCTTTATTTACGATTAGTGTGATGACTTCCATATAAAACGACAAACATACGGCGATACCATCAACCGAAGACTAATACTAATCCTGCAACTCGCAATTAAAGTTTTCAGACAAGTTAGTATAAATAAACTTCCCAACGGTAACCGAGTAAGACTAGGTTTAACTCCGTTTACACCCGGATCCTCTCTTTGTCTCCAAAGAACACAATTGTCGTTCTTTCACATGTGTTTATTGACTGGCATTCTGTAACAATTTTCAGTCATATTTTTTGATTATTAAATTGTTTGTTTTTATTGTTTAGGTATTATCTCATGAGGCACAAATCTCTTCGATGAAATAAATACAACTTAACCAGAACAGACGTGAGAATTATATCCAATGCCAATTAAATTAAAATATATATAAGTTTAAATGACAGCATGTATCACCATTTACAAGAGACAGAATGACATAAATAAAAACATAAAAACCATAAAAACACAAGGAAAACATCGATTATAGACGTATCAAGAAGATTAAATATCTCTGAAACTATCAAGAAGAAGGTTGGTTATGACCGATTGATCGGTTTTATATCAGTACTAGCTGCCCCGGCAAACGTTGTTTTGCCATAATTTTTTTTTTAAAGATGGGTGACCCTTACCATTTAGGGGGATGAAAAATAGATGTTGTTCGATTCTCATACCTACTCAATATGCTCACAAAATTTCATGAGAATCGGTCAAGCCGTTTCGGAGGAGTTTGGCAACTAAAACTGTGACACGAGAATTTTATATATTAGATGTTCAAAATCAATAAATCTCTAGCAGATTATCCTCTGACTCTAAGATGACAATACATTCAGTGGCACTCTTTCTGATTCATATATATCAATACGTTTTACATTTGGGCCAATTCCCGAGATAGAATTTTCGTTTTCTACTGTTAATTTAAATAGTACTATAATAATTAATTAAAGTATAAACTCGTTGTTTGATAAATATTACAACGATGCATAAATAACACAACGAAGTCAAGTAAACATTTGTTTTTTCAAATCAACGTTAGAATGTTACGCAAATTTAGCTGACTTGAGTTTCTAATTTCCAAATGAATCGACATATTTATGAGTCAAAATTAAAACATTTCTATAATTATCGAAACCGCTTCGTCAACACGTTCGCTTTTCGAGGGTTTCAAATTAACTCGACCATTTTTTTGCAACACTGATTCAGTAATGCTATCGTTTTGGAATTGCAACGTACCTTAACCCTCATTATAAGCATAAAGGTTAGACCCACTATCATGGTAACATTTCTTCTCTGTTGAAGAAAAAGAGGGTGTAACGATGTTAAAGTCCGTTTGGCCAGCACGTGTCTATTATAAGTACAAGGTCGAACAACCTTCAGGGAATCATGAGTCCCCTTTTAATTTGGAAGAGAAATCGAAACCTCTATATGATGGCGGTCTTCTACATGCAAAATTACTTAAAACATCTGTTGTGAAAATCCTCGACTTTATATTTGAGAGAATAAGAGTCAATTTCTTTTGCAGTTAACTTTGTAAGGTCTTTTGGTAAATTTTCAGGAGGTCACTCAATGGAAATACGTGATATAATTCGCATATTGCATGGAAATTTTGTTAGAAATTTGTGTATTATCTCGGCGTTTGTATTTTATGTTTTTTTGCTTCTAATATGTGTTCGGAAAGCTTGGGATTTGTACATCTAGTACCAATTTACTTTATTTATATTTTTTTTTAATATTACACTTACAATATGCACAGCGGTGGACTTCAATATTTATACAGAGTTGAATTTTCTGAGCTTTAGAACGATGTAATTAATAAATCAATTGAAATTAAATGAAACTTCATTAAAATGAAAAGTACATATTTTAAAACTTTTAAACTTAACTTTTAAATTTTTAAAAACTTTTTCAATTCCATATAAGACCGGTTCGAATAACATTACAACGTATTTTAGCTAGTAATTGAAAAATGATCCGTCACCTAGAAAGTGTAATATCGTAGAAATTTAAGTATCTAATAAGTTATTGTTCAAAATTTTAAACTATTTTTCGCATAATTTGCTTACTTGTACATTTAAGTAGTTAAATAGGAAACATCCACGGAGTTAATTACTGAAGCGAGTCAAAGTGATTGATTGGGGGTTGCGTTCAAACGACCCTCAGCCCGTAATAACTAATTACCTGTCCTTAAGTAACTCTTGTGGCCGCAAAATGGCCGCTGTCGATTATATTGATAGAGATACAAATGTTTGTGAAATTAGTTCATGAGCCATTACGTGCAGTTCAGTTGTGTTAGTTAACAAATCTGATATTTGTTCAATCTAAATAACTAGCTATGACTCACTACTTTGTTTGTCCTCTTTCGTATTTTTTAACCGACTTCAAAAAAAGGAGGAGGTTTCTCAATTCGACCGTATATACTATTTTTTTTTTTTTTTTTTTTTATGTGTGTTCGGGCATAACTTCGTCGTTTATGAACCGATTCTGATGATTCTTTTTTTAATGGAAAGGAGATGTCCCGACGCTGGTACCATGTTAAGGACATTAATATCTGATGAAGGAATCCACGAGAAATCGAGTCGAACCTTCAAGTCGGTTTCATTTTTGTTAAAATTGTACTTGTTACTTTGAAAATCATTTATGCTTATAATCAAACTGTAAGAGGTCCGTATTTGTATATTAAAGATGTAGAAGAAAAGTCAAGAAGGTGGTCTTTTATTAAAGTTACAGAACTTAAAACAACAGTTTTTAGATTTTTGCTCTGTTTGTCTTTGAGTTTGTGCGCACTAATCTCAGAAGAGACTTAAACGATTTGGGTGCAGTTTTTTTTTTCATGTATTGCGCTAAACTTCGCTTAACATTTGGTGTTTGTTTTATTTTAATCAATTGATTGGCCAACTTGTTTTATATGTATAAATAAAACAATAGTACTTGACAAAGTGATATTTTTAAACCCTAAAAATATAGACACACTGAACTTTTGAAAGCTCTCCAAATATAAACACCACTGGGTCCCCTGTAGTCCCAGGTGGAATTTGAACAAACGATTTCTCACTACATCACTAATTATCCCAGAAGACCGGTTAGTTACAATTATCTTGGTATCTGTCAAAATGACTCTACTCTGCCTGAGGAGCCCTTAAATACCCTTTGGAGGCATAACTTATTAAACAGTTCCCGAAAGAAAATAAACTAGACAAAGTATGATGTTTGATTGAGTTTTGATAGCCCAATATATAGCGAGAATGGTGCAAATGTAGTTTCAATTTCCTTGATCTTTTACTCTTGCAAACGATACAAAACTATCATCTCAATATTCACAGTGAATATTTCTATTGAACGAATTTCATAAATCGCAGTGACAAGAACCAAATTCGGTTCACGATCTGTTTCTAGATGTGTGGCGGTTTCTTGGGAGTTACTTGGATGGGTTTAGATTTAAGCACGTTTGTTGTTTATATTCAAGTAAGTTACCGAATTTAACTTCAAAGCAATATGTTGTTGAGACACTGTACAGTTTGAATTCGTTTCCAATGTCACTTTGTGTTAACATTTTGCTTTCTTAGTCTTCTTAGTTTGTAATTCATACTTCCACGCATAGTATTACAAATTCTAAAGAGGCTTTGACTGTCTGTTACGTTTACAGAGCTATGCCGCTGTACCTATTATTTAGACTATTCTTTACAGCAAAAATTTACATACACGCAGGTGGAGTCGCGGGCAAAAGCTAGTTAAATATAATATTATTCATTGCGATTTATATTAATTAACCGACTTCTTTTCATTAACTTCTCATGTTTATGAATTTTAGGAATGTTGCGAATTTGCAAGTAAACCAGATTTTTTAACTTGTGTAATTTTTAGGAAAACATACTATGTTTTATCCTTTTAATTATATTATGGATATCCTGTCTAAAGATCCTACCGAATAATTACGAATTAGAATAATTAACTCATACAAGTTGTTGCTGAGTGGTCGAAAATCGATGATTATTCATTTTTAGGGTTCCGTATCTCAAAAGGAAAAAACGGAACCCGTATATGATCACTTTGTTGTCCGTCTGTTTGTCTGTCAAGACCCTTTTTCTTAGGAACGCGTAGAGGGATCAATCTAAAATTCATAACAAATACTCAGGTCTACTGTCCTTTGGAGATGTGAAAAAATCAAACTTTAAAAGTTTCATTTACCAACACAATTAAAAGACGCTGCAAATTTTACGAAACTCGTAAGGGAATGAACACCTACGAGTCCCGTGAACTCAGAATCTTGAAAGTTGGTACGAAGGAACGTCTTATAGCACAGATAAAAGAAAAATTTCTAAATACATAGTTTTTTTTGTTCCTCCTCCTCGCGTCGTTAACCACACTACTAAGGGTCGTGATTCCCCAGGAGTGGTATGATCTTTTGCCGTACAGCTGCTCGCCACTTTTTCCACTCCTTGGCCGAATGAAGATTTTCCTTTCCCAAGGTTAAGATAGCCCGGTCTGTTGCTTTTTCATCCAGTCGTTACCAGCCCTCTTACGTATGTCGTCCTGCCATTTGGCCAGAGAGCGTCCCACACTACATTTGCCAAGATGCCATCTCCACTCGAAAACAAGCTCACTCCAGCGGTTGTCAGTTCTGCGACATATGTGACCAGTCTATTGCCACTTGTTTTTTATTATATTGTTCAACCTACTAACTTTCAGAGCTATGTCCGGTTGAGCCATTTTGGAGAAGGAGACTACAAATGCCGTGATATCGGAATTTCCTATAATGGATAAAAAAGGTAGCCCAGAATTATAGCTTTATTTGACTTTGCTGTAGACAGGTATGTGATTTTTATACCTGGCCATGACAGAAGAATTTAATTCGCTATAAACCTGGGATTATCTTTTTATAAATTCATAATATTTTATTAATCCTTATGTAATGAATCTTATTGTAAGATGTTCGTACAGTCACAATATACAAGAAAACGGAAAGAATTTACAAGATATCTGTGGATGCGACGTAATATTTATTTCCATGTCGAATCAGGTAAATACGAAAGATTGCTGTGCACCTTAGACTGGGTCTAAGTACAGCAGTGGCAGACGTTGCCCACGTAAGTGTAGACAGGCGGTGGGAGCGGTCCGGATTTGTTAATAGCAGCAGTTCCTGATTCTCTCCCTTCTCAGGTGCAGAGTGGCACACCGTATGATTTTAGTCGATCCGATTCCGACGCACCGCCCTACCGCAAACCCCGGTGGGGTGACGACCTGTGGGACATCTTTCGGCTGAGGAGATGATGATTATATAAACAGAAAAAATATAAAATTGAACACCGATTACAAATTTATAAAATAATAACCTCACACTTGTAAACCATAGCAATCTGGTTATTAAGTACATGCTCTGCCAAGTTTGGGATCATACGACCGAATGTGACATGAGTCCGCTTATTATTATTCTCTTTATTACATTTATATACATATCCATTACATTTTTAAATACATAAAAAAAGGTAAACAATAATATATATTTAAAAATATAAACTATAATTAGACCACCGACTTCAGGTACAGGGACCAAGAAACCGGTAGTTCGGGCTCCTAAGACAGGAACCTCCTAAATTCACAATACGTGCCGTGTCTAGGAGGACTGCCTTCTGCATCAGATCTTGATCTGGCCGTCTAATGTGAGCCTCTTAAGGTGTTGGTCGAAGCTCTTGGCAATCAATCCGTGAACAGATAACGCTCTCGGAACAATGATCACCATATGTACATTATAAATGTCGACAATCTCGTGAGATAAATCCAAATAATTAATATGATTTTTTTTCAATTTTCACGAGATTATCGTCATGAAGAACGGCGATATCAATAATCATTGCACGGCGCTCCAATCGATCTATCACCATAATTATCAGGCTTATTGGCAACTTCACATTTTTTGGCATCTAATACACGGCTTCTGGCTTAAAAAACAGGACCAGCATTGGCCAATAGTGGTGTGGATGTAGGGTATCCCATCTTAGATGTAAGTCTTTTCAAGTCAGTCTAAAAAAGGAAACAATCGAATCCGACGACAAAAGTTAGTACAAAAGGAATAGCGGGCCATACATTCCAAGATCTTATTAAAACATTTTTTTTTCTCATGAAAAATTAGCTGCCGCGATTAGTTTGAAGAATCTAATTTTAATGAAAGCTGTCAAAAGATGCTCAAATTTAACAAAATTCATAAATTTATGTCGCTCAAACTTTTCTTTATTGGAAATTACTTATAATTAACTTTTTTGTACTGTCATGTTCATGTCAGTTAATACATTTTCTTGAGACTATTGATGAGTTCCTATCAGCCCAGTTTCTTGCAAATAAAACTAGGTAGTCATTAGGGAGTCCTAATTGTTCTCACGTCTTATATTCTAAAAACAAGTATTTATTAATAGCATCACTGTCCTCAATATTCCGTCTTCTGATTTTACTAGTTTGTCCTGTATATGCATGAGAAAAACTATCTAGTCAAGTTATTTGATAGGATACTTTCCCACTATACGTGCTTCTCATTCGCCTATTAGAGATTCTGTTGAGTAACTGATAACCATATCAGCTACTCAACAGTTATTCTAAACTTACTGGCACTCGAGACTTGGAAAAAAGCTAAAAAATAAGAGCAATAATCGGCGCGTCGTTAATGTGCCAATTGTTCCTATACCGTATGATATGAATCCTCTCTGGGAGCAGGGTGCTTGGTGCAGATACAACATACTCCTGGCTGCTTCATCCTTAAGGAGCCGGTAGGGATTTTGATTTCGGCATTAAAAATGGCGTTGTGTCTAGAAATTCAGTATTTCCGTGGTATTTTATTATTTTCCGACACAATATGATATTATACTTTTTACTATGCGATGCAACTGTGTATGTTCATAATTGTAACTCAGAATGTTCTCTAGAGGCAGGAGATTATCCACCGTTGGTGCACTGTTCCATTTTCTATTAAAATCCTCAAAAAGCCTCTTTGTATTGGAGTCATAAATCTAGAAAAGCGGGAAGAAAAGCGGGGCGGGGATCAAAATCTTTCATCCAAATAGAAAAAGATTAGTCTTTCCTGTTTTGAAGTTAGATTCAGATTTTACTTTAGAGTAAAATAATAAAAAACTTAATGTTCATAATTATAAGAACGTTGTAGTTTATGGTCGATCAAAGAAAAAAGAAAGATCTAAGAGGGGCAAATATCAAAATTAGTCCTCTAAATCTAAGGTAGGGTAGGTAAGACTCAAATAGCAGCAACGTTCGTCAGCTGCAGGTGCTAAGACCAGCAATGATTACTTAACATCGCATGACCCATCTGCTCCTTTCATACTTATACATAATAATTCGACAAATTACTTTATAAATAGAAGAGCACATATTACCACATCCTTTTTACAAATTGCACTTTAGATCTGTGGGCGGAATTAGGAAGTAGGGACGGTCAGGTAGACGGATGAACGGACAAGCGAAACAATCCGTGCGCACTGTTTACAAATGAATCCTTGAGCCTCTCCTGTGTCACAGATGCGGAGGGAATGGAAATGAGAGCGGTGATTTGAATTCTACGAACTTAACTTGATTTATAGGTTTCTTTTGATATTAATGGTGATTCAATAAAGATAAAAAACATAAACACACATATAAAAATCTTATAATGCAGTTCTTTCATTTTGGCAGGGGAATCAAAAAGCGTTAAGACACTCTGAAGTTGGACGTGTCCTTGAACAGTAGTAGTAACTTGCCATCACGTGGCGTTTCCTAGTTCGTCTTGCTTGTAGTATGAAAAGTCATCTTTAACGTAAGTAGAAACCCAGTTGAAAAGCGTAGCGTATACACAATATTTTAGTACTTCTATTTAATAATGATCTCTGACTGTACATATTACAGCTATGATGAAACGCTTTTATTATTATTTGGGTCGCGGTCGCTTATTGTGGAGCATGATTTAATTTTAAACATCCAGCAAGAATCTTTTTGTCCGGATGCCTTTGATGCTTGTGCAAATTTTTCTCTTTCTATTTGGAGTATGGGCGAGCATTTCTTTTGCTAACGTTTGATATTAAGTATTCCAAATAAAGTTAAAACGTACTGATGACATTTGCCTTTTTAACGTTAGACAAAGAGTACTAATTGTATGTTTCTACCTACCAGTTACCAGTTTCTAATAAAACCTTTATTTGTAGGCTTCATTCCCAAAAAGTATGCCTCTGCTTTTCGGAAATATAACCAAAATACTTACTCAAATTTTGTTAAATTGAATTTTAGCCACATTTTCGTAATGTAGCTAGTCTATTTGTACTCAACAGGCAGTTTAGGTACTATATATGCATAGGATTCGTAGGATGAATTAAAAAGGCTGGATGAAAATGAAACATAATTAAAGTGGCGAGATGTTGATTACAGAGATAGATTCAAAAATTAAGTAACTTACGACGATTTTAAACGTATCAGTGAGGTTATTGGAGATTCAATCTCTTTTTGTTACTTCGTACACCATATATAAGCATCATCATTACCTGTATGAATTTCAAACCTAACCTAAACGAGTTAAAGTAATATTAACAGCAAAAGTAGTGAATACACCTTTAATAGTTAAATTTTACCGAGACAAGAAACATGGTCGCTCGTAAGTCAGGCGAGTTACCCGAGCCGAAGCACGTGGGTAGTTTGTAAGCCGGCACTAAACTGTACACACTAACGATATTATGTGAATTATCGTCGCATTAGCTTTACAAATGTGACATGAAAATATTCTATGAAATAGGGTTTTATATTTTATATGTAATGCAATATTTCAGGTAGGAATAGGTGTGAAATAAAAATATTGTTTATGTGTTGAAATTAATGCAATCATATTCAGTATATGGTATTTTCAATGACTGTGAAATTATATAATTACTAGTTGTTGCCCGCGGCTCTGCCCGTGTATATGTCAGTTATCGCGGCTAATTGTAGCCTATGTGTTATTCTGATATATAAGCTACATTACTCTAAAGTTTCATCCAAATCCGTTTAGTAGTTTTTACGTGAAAGAGTGACAAACATCCATCCATTCATACTTACAAACTTTCGCGTTTATAATATTAGTAGGATAAGGTAGGTAGTTACTAGTCAATATAATTATATTTTATTGTTTTTGCACCCAAAGATATGTTCAGGCTTTTTCTTGTGCAAAATGGTGAACCTGAATGTGTCGCCTCCCCTTTTCCTACTGATATGTTGGAGTTCATCCCCGAATGAATTAACACTTTGTGTTATCCAAAAATTGTTGTTTTTACCTGGTGGTAAGTTTGAGTTTACCTAGTGCCCGTTTCATGCATGTTTGTGAAGTCCCTCACGACATAGGATAAATCCCCACTATCCCCAGTACAGGAGCTATAGTTTGTTCAGAGTATGAGTGATTTACAAGAATAACCCTTTGGGGTAGTAGTGGAAAAAGTTTTACGAATGTTGTATGGTAAAATTTTACACCTACACCTGTGTCTCGTTGTAAAATACCAAAGGGATTCCTTTGTCCCCTTTGTGGTGACTAGCTCTGTAAAATCTTATATTTTATTTTAAATACATTAGCGCTAAAGTAATTAGACTACACACTGCGTTGATGGCAAAAAGCCAACTGTAAAACTAGAACCGCTTCAGGTAAGTGCGAGTAAAACTTACGTAAGTATATTCTGTCTAATAAATTCAACGAGAAGGAAACAAGAAATGGGGACGCAGGCAGACTTTTATTTACGGGACTGTTTCGCAAAATATTAGCTGGAATACTTTAAGTAAATAAAATAATAGCCCAGATCCCCAAGGCTTGCTGAGCCGGATATTTATGAAAGATGACTCATGAAAATAATGTAAGAGCTTCAGAGTTCTACGGTTCTACTAACTTGAAGAAATGGCACATAACTTTTAAGATTTTAACTGACTTAAGACGGCTATTGTACAATATTATTGTTCTCGAAATATAAAAATGTTATTTTTTCATCATTGTATATTTTAAAAATTAAAAGTATAAAGGTAAGAACGCACAGCAGTACCCGATTGTAAGACTGTATAATTTGATAACTCTTTCATAATCTATACAAATAAATAAATTGGAGTGTCTGTTTGTAATATTAAAATAACCGAACCAAAATAACCGATTTTCACTAAATGCACATGTACATTTACCAAAAATGTATTTTTTTCAATTTTTTTCTGTCTGTTTGTTCCGGTAAATGTCTGGAAGTCCCGTTAAAATCAGTCCACCCGAGACTGATTTTGACGGGACTTTCACTGATAGGTAGCTGATGATATAGGAAGTGACTTAGGCTACTTTTTTAGAATAGCTTTTCCCCACGGCGTCACCTACGGTACGACAATAATTGCGCGTAGCACCGCGGGACTCAGCTAGTCTGTATTATTAATGGATGTATATTTATGTATAAATGGAATATATTTGAAGTTTACTGATATTTTTTTTATAATTTACATAGTAAATTTATAATCTATGCGTCGTACTGCTGCTGTAATATTCGTATAAAGGTTGTCTGTAAGAAATCGCCATGAGCTGCAAGACCACCAATTATCACGTTTCTATATTGCAAATCTTTTCTTATATCTATTATGCGTGAACAATAAAGATGAAGAAGTAAAAATGAATACATAAATATGTCATTTGCTACATGTAATAAAATGGACGAGGCTTTCATAATTATACTTTGGTTGTTTAGAATAAAAAGAAGTAATTAGAAGAGGAAATTAGTACTAGACATCATCATCAACCCATGAACGTCCTACTGCTAGGCTCGAGGCTCCTCTCAAGAGAGGGTTAAGGCCATATATGAATATAATATATATTCAATATGTTATATTCATGTACTAGACATTTATGTAACATATTGTTCCACATGTTATTTTATGAACCTGTTATTGTATATATTTATATCTCATCATTTCATAAAGACGAGACTCGTACTTTTACTTAGGATTCAATAGCCTTTTAGAGAAGATTAACGTAAAATGACAGCGATCGTGCTGTCGTATGTCGTTAGTGAGTGCGAGATGCAATGATGCAGAAGCATCAATAGGCCGCCTTGGCGTGGGTCACCATGGTGTATTGTTGCATTCGCAAGGAGTATGGTGACCACCACTCTAGGATTCTGCTTATGCTTTCCATCAAGCAGAGTAGAGTCTTTTGGCAGGGTCATACATAAAAAAAGAACAGCAGATCGATATTGAACAGAAAATTACTGAAGTTATGGGCGGTCCGACAATCTAATGCAGATCGTGAGAAGTTGTTGGATTCGGGCAGCACTAGAACGGCTATTATAAAGAACCTTAGTGGAGCCCTCTGTACAGCAATAGACGTCTCTTGACAGAAATGTTAATGAACTCTAACCTTGAGTTTTCTATTACAGACAAGTTAAACTCACAATAATTTAATACTCAACTAAATAGCTCAGTTTGTTTTTACAGCACCATTTCTATTACATTTTCTCTATTTATTTCTTTTGATCCATTAAATTATACTCATTTAGATCTTTCAATAATAGATGTGTCTCGTCATTACTTGCGCTACGTGAGTTCATTTAATAAATAGTTCACAACAGGCTTTAAAAATGTTTACTATCAAAATATCTAGCAAAGTATGTAACACATGTATTACATAATATATACCTATATTATTTTAGCGAATCATGAGTGAACTAGCCGTATGCCAGGACTCAGATAGCGTTGCTTTTGTATCGATTCTTGCAAATACATAATGACATACTATTGTCAGCGCTTCTACTCGCGTGAGCTCAGTTTCTATTTATTATATCTAAAATACAAACGTCCTTACAATCGTTTATCCCATATTTTACCGCATTTCCAAAAAATATTCTACTGTCAACATAAAAAGCATTAGATGCCAACATTTAAAGTTTGCAGTCCTATCGGTTAGACTCTGTCAGTCAGTTATTTTATATGAAACTATTAATTGAAACAACTCACTGCAAAAACATAAGGTTTTTCACATAGATAAGAGCAATAATACCAGAGTCGACCCTCTATTAACAGAACAAATAGGGATATTTTCCTTATATTAGGACCCTTTTGTTTTTATACTTAATAGCAACATTAGATAACTCAGATAATACTGGATGTATGGACCATGTTAATAAATATTAGAAGTTTAACTTCGAGTTTTGAACTGATTAAGTAGAACATGTATTATTTTCGCTTTGGACAAAAATGTATTGATGTTTGAATGCATGTTTGTGTTTCTATCAAAGTGTGTATTTGTATCATAAAAATCATAACAGAACTGTGCTTATACTGGATATATAAGTGTAGGTCTAGAAAGCACTGTTTTTTTATGAGATAATGGTAAAGGAGCAGACTTAATAACCTGGTATTTCTTCATACAGTAAAGAAGCCGCGAATTCGTCATTATTGCACAGATTGCAAATGCCATCAATGTCGTGTTTCTCGGATTTTCTACCACCCTACGGACATTGCTTGGATCGAAATAATTTCTTTGACCATTTTCTTAATGGATATCCAGATGTATTACTGCGGGAAAACGTTCGTGAATTGAAAATGATAACATGCGCCAGATTGCCTCGGAAGTACTAATATATCTTACATTTTGATACGATGTCACTTCATCGTTATAATTTTGTACACCAAATACCGCCAGGTCTGTACCTTTATTGACATACTTACAAATGCATTTTATGGACTTAACAGTGCTACAGAGTTCAACATTGATATGTGCTTTAAAAATGCGTGACAGAACCGGTGAAAATGGAACAATCTAACGATTGTCGATATCGATAGAGTCAATTCGTGTTTGGATTGTCGTCCTTATACCATTTTTAGGCGAACGACGTCTGTAAAATGGATAACCATCCTCACCTGTAACAGTATTTGTCTTAAAATATTTAGAAATCTCTTACTACAGATACCGTTTTTTATACACGGAGATCGAAGATTGTAAGAACCATATGGACCGTGCACCATGTGGGTTTTAACAACAACAAATAGCTCTGGATCAATTTCTTGATCTGGCAATTCTGCTTGAATAATATCATCTATTTGCTCAGCTCTTATTTTTGTTTCCAACCATATCAAAATGTGGGCATGGGGCAAACCACCCTTCTGCCATTCTACACTATACATAAAACAGCGAACGCAATCAAAAAGTTTTTCTTTCACCAGGAGATTCCATCCGTTTATTTATTTTTTTGTTTAAAAACTCTTGCTACAATATCAAGCCGATCAGAATCCAACTGACCTGTAAAAAGTTCGTTTGTAATTTCATCCTATTTAGGGTTTGTCGTGAACGTTCCAAAAAGATCGGAACGTCCATATTTTCTAACATAATAAAACGCATCCTGTGTGAGTTGGTGCATATACCTCCTCCCTTAAACGATGAAGGTAGAATAACTAACTGACCTAAGTTCTCTACATTCTCATTCTGATGGATTGCGTCTTGGAGGTGAATATAATTTTCTACACGAAGCTTCTTTTGATTAGTGCATATAAAAATAAGTCTTTCTGTTTCGATTTTAGCGTATACGTCAACTAAGTATTGGTTAAATAATTGTTTGTAATTATGCGAATGATTATACTCATTTTTTCTAAATTTTTTTCTAAAAATAGTATTGTAGGGCAGATACTTTCTTTTGGAAATTTGATTGGCCTGTGTTAGGTTCGATTTGATAGACCGCAAAGTTATATCCATCTTCCCCATAAACAAACATTAGATGATACTGTAAAGCATCATATGATCTATGAGTTTATGAGATTCTCTGCAATTGATTATCATGTCTGCGAAGTATTATATCCCGCTCATTAGAATGTTGATCTACTAGTAGCACAGATACTTCTTTTGTTGTATGATAATGAACTACATTATGGCGACCTGGATGCTCCGTTGAAGGTCGACGATCAGCATTTATAACTATTTTATAGTCACTTTCGTTAGAATTTGATACAAAAGATTGAAGAGCAGTTTTGAAGTCATGAATGTAACTGTTATTTTCAATAAGCATACCTTGCAAGCTTTCTACTAACATAGGACTTAGAGTTGGATAACATTGTAACCTTGCGTTTGTAGTACATAGTCGCTAATGAAATATATTTGTAAAAATGATTCTCTTGCATTATCTACTGGTAGAAGAGAACCAATTAAATGATACACCTGCCCCTGTATTTTAGACGTGGGCATATAATTTCCTTCATGTATTTCTTTTGCCCCAAAAGAAGTCATTTGAAAAGCAGAATTATACCGTCTAATATTATATAGGAAATGCTGAGATTGATTATGTTTGCCCCATAACAAATACTTAAGCGGTTCAGGTGGCTGCTGAATTGAGTTCAAGCGCACCTTTCCTGACGAACAACAAATCCCTTTTTTTTTTTTTTTTTTTTTTAACGTGTGGAAACCCCCTCGGGCCGTCACCCCGCCGGGGTTTGCGGCGGGGCGGTGTGTCGGAATCGAACCGACTAAAAACGGTGTGCCACTCTGCGCCTGAGACGGGAGGGATCCGGGAACTGCTGTTATTAACACATCCGGACCCCTCCCAGCGCCAGCCCGCACTGAAGCGGGCACCGTCTGCTAGTTAAATTCTCAATTTAGGCAACGTACGGCACACGCGTAACGTTGCCCCCTCGCGGGTGACCACTAAAGCGGATGGAGGGGAAAACCCGTCCCCACCATCCGCGGCCACACTCAGGGCGGCATGAGGCGCTGATAGGCGCGCCTCCGCCGCCCGGTTCGCCGGCGGCGGATCGGGTCCGAGTGGAGGTCGTCCTCCCGGGCCTTCTCCGCCGCCTCCTTCTGCGAAATTACGTCTTCGCAGAAGGCTGCGACCGCGGTAAAACTGCTGTCGCTACCGGCCATGGTGCGAATGATGGCCGGTAGCGAGAGATCCCCTCCGATGACTGCAGTGAGGGCCCGGCGCTGCGACGCCCAAGCGGGGCAAATCGCCAGCGTGTGCTGGGCCGAGTCCTCACTGCAGTCGCAGTGGTGGCAGGCGGGACTCAGTTCCCTCCTGGCGACCGAGTGCAGGTACTTTCCAAAGCATCCGTGCCCGGAAAGAACCTGCGTCAGTCGGAAGGAAAGGGTCCCGTGCTGCCGCCCTGCCCACTCGAGGATGACCGGCTGGAGAGCCTCCACGGCGGCAAAGCCAGCGCGTGGAGTCTCCAGCAGGAACGACCAGCGAGCCATCGTGGCTCGACGGGCGGCTTCACGCCACTCGCGTACCTCTTCGGGCGGAGGGCGAATGCCTCTCTCCGCCCGGAATTCAGCCACCCGTCGATAAACTTCGGCGAGCACTTCCGCCTCCAAATCCCACGGAGGTGTTCCGGCCAAGGCGCACGCCGCCTCGGTGGACACCGTGCGGTATCCGCGGATGGCTCTGACCGCCAATATCCTCTGAGGCCGCCAGAGGACGACAACAAATCCCTCTTGGCTCATCCTTCCATCTTAAAGCCTTACAGTAGTTGCAACTTACAGTCATGGACGCAGCAGAATAATCTAATTGCGCATCATAATTGAACCCCCTATTATATTTTTCTCGCCATGCAATATTACGGCTATTAGTTCTTCTAATTTGGTCATTATTCAGTCTTTGTCACTGATTTGCTTCACTTTCAATATCCCGCAGAGCACTTGTCGTTTGTCTGGATATATGCAGACGCCTTTCTCAATCAAAATTCGTTTCTGACTGACGAATGGTACTCACACTTTCACGGAGCTGAGGTAAGTGCTCGATTCTTAGTCCTTGTGACTCATGATATCGATCACATTGTTCTGTAACACGGATGTCATGATGTTCCCGACTTTCCAATTCACGTCGATTTTGATGATGACAACGATCATTCTCCAATCTTTGGTCTCTTGAATCATCTGATTCCATATTTCGCGAGATAGCGTGTCGAATACGATCATCTTCTAATCGTTGTTCTCTAAAATCAGTTGATTCTAGACTTCGTGAGATAGCGTGTCGAATACTATCGTTTTCCAAACGATGCTCTCTTGAATCATCTGACTCTATACTTTGCGAGATAGCGTGTCGTATACGATTATCTTCTAAGCGAAGCTCTCTTGAATCATTTGATTCTTGATTTCGCGAGATAACGTGTCGTATACAATCATCTTCTAAGCGATGGTCTCTTAAATCATTTGATTGTTGATTTCGCGAGATAGCGTGTCGTATACGATCATCTTCTAAGCGATGCTCTCTTCAATCATTTGATTCTAGACTTCGTGAGATAGCGTGTCGAATACTATAGTTTTCCAAACGATGCTCTCTTGAATCATCTAATTCTACACTTCGCGAGATAGCGTGTCGTATACGACCATCTTCTAAGCGATGTTCTCTAGAATCATTTGATTCTTGATTTCGCGAGATAACGTGTCGTATACGATTATTTTCTAAGCGAAGTTCTCTTGAATCATTTGATTCTTGATTTCGCGAGATAGCGTGTCGTATACGATCATCTTCTAAGCGATGCTCACTTCAATAATTTGATTCTAGACTTCGTGAGATAGCGTGTCGAATACTATACTTTTCCAAACGATGCTCTTTTGAATCATCTGATTCTTCATTTCGCGAGATAGCGTGTCGTATACAATCATTTTCTAGACGACGATCTCTAGATTCCAATGTTTCTTGAGACCTTAACGATGAATGACGCGTTCTATCCAACTGTAATCGTTCGTTCCTCTCAGAACTCCTCTCATTCGACCTAAACACGGACACCCGTAATCTACAATTTGTAAGATGCCTTTCCCTATCCTGTTTAGATACATTTTCACGTTGTAATCTTTGGCTTTTGGCCTTTCTCGTGTTTTTAGAGAGATTTGACTTTCTTTTAGGCATAACTAATGGGTGTACTCTTTCTATAAAAAACTAAAAACCCAACAAAAATATTAATTTTAAGAAAAACAACTATCTATGTTACTAACTAATTATAATAACCTATCATTTCAAATATTGAACAAAAATTAAGCATACCTACAAAATAAATTGTTTTCAAGAAAACGTTAAACATTAAGTTAGGTATAATTTTAGTTATTTAAAAAAGGAAAGATCTGACAAACAATTTAAATAGGAAAAACTAATTCGTAGAATTATAAAAGACACCTAATCATACAATAAAAGTAGTATATAATTTCTAGTAAACAGTTCTTTAAGAAAATCGTTGCGACGAAACCTTTTTTAAATAGAGAACAAAAAGTTTTCACAACGCGCGATAAGGAACTTCGTTCCAAAAGTAGCTTAAGTTACTCCCCATATCATTAGCTACCTATCAGTGAAAGTCCCGTCAAAATCAGTCCACCCGTTCCAGAGATTATCCGGATTATTTTTTAAATACGTTTTTGGTATATGTACCATGTACACATACATATGCAGTTAGTAAAAAGCAGTTATTTTAATGTTACAAACAGACACTCCAATTTTATTTATTTGTATAGATAATGTGAATAAATTCCAAGCAGACGAAATCGGGGCTACACCTATTCTCGTTGTTATTCATTGCAAGAACCGCGAACCATAATCTAGTTCCTGTTTAGTCGACTAGTATAATCAATCGCGCTGCAAGGATTTGCAATACAATTCAAACAGAATAAAGCGAAACACTTATTTTATTTAAACGTGCCATATTATTTTTTCAATAAATCTGTTTAGCGGAATTGCTTTTCTGTTTAAATTGTACAGAAGACTAGCTGAAACCCGCGGTATTACCCGCGTTTGTTGTTGTAACCGCGGGTAACGCCGCGGGACAAAGCTAGTATAAAAAAGTAGTCTAAGTAAGTTAGTATCTGGATCATCAGCTACCTCTGCCAGTGAAAGTATCGTCAAAATCGACCCAGCCGTTCCAGAGATTACCCGGAACAAACAGACAGACAGATAAAAAAAAATTACTATATTTTTGTTATATGTACCGTGTATACATACATATGCATTTAGTAAAAAGCGGTTATTTTAATATTACAAACAGACACTCCAATTTTATTTATTTGTATAGATAAGCGTAATGTTTTTGCTATAGATAATATTGGGTGATAAAAGGTCAATGATTTTACGAATGGTATATTGGATTAAGTAGTCCTCTCGCCGTTTGCAAGTGTCATGTGTTGATACTACTACAATACTAAGTGAGATGAAGTACCTATATAACTTTGTGGATGGAACTTAAGAGATGGTTTGCTATACGATACTGCAGCTAAACCGAAACTGATTTGGGTCTAGCGTATATATAGAATTCATTAGTGCATTAGTTTTATCAACCAACTTCAAAAAAGGAGGAGGTTTTTAACCCATTTCAAAAAAAGGAGGAGGTTTTTCAATTCGACCGTATATGTATATTTTTTTTATGTGTGTTCGCGGATAACTTCGTCGTTTATGAACCGATTTTGATGATTCTTTTTTTAATGAAAAGGAGATGTCCCAACGGCGGTAACATGATAAGGACATCAATATCTGATGATGGCATCCAAGAGAAATCGAGTCGAACCTTGAAGTCGGTTTTATTTTTGTTAAAATTGTACTTGAAAATTGCGTATTAAGAGCCAAAAGGTTTATCACTAAGCCTATTACTTATAAATGCTTACCATCCAATTGTCGAGTGCTTATTTGTTACCTGAGTTGTGTATATGATAATCTAACAGAAAAATAATCGTTCAATAAGACGTATGGCGTTAATTCCCTGACAGCCAGGCAGAATTTATTATGCCATTAATAATTTACTGCACATTAATACTTAATTCTGAAGGCTGCAAAATTGCCCTCCTTATTTAACTCTATTCATGTGTGTGGGAACCTTTTAAACGTTTATTTGAATTTAATGATGCGTGAGTATGAGGCCACCGCCCATACTTGTTTGAATTCACTAATTACGTATTTCTTATAATGAAGCTTATATAAATTTTGGAATAGATTAAAATACTTATTATAAGAGCTAACTGTTGTAAGCGGCTCCGCCTGTTATCGGGGTGTTTAGTAGCCTATGTTATTTCTCAATAATTAAAGTTCATTTCATTGCAATCGGCAGTTTAGCCGAGAAAGCTAGCAGACAGATAGTAACTTTGGAATTTATAATGTTAGTATGGACTTAACTAACCAAGTTCTCGTTTCGCTGAGTGGGACAGGAATCGAACCTATAAATTTCGTGAAGATTGGGCAAGAAATCTACTATACAACTATAGAATAAAACTCTTATTAATTCTGTTGTGTAATAAAACTCAATACTATCATCCGTTCACACTGGTGTTGCCAGTCAGCCATTCAAAATGTCCCAATAATCGAAATGATTTTCGACGTTTTAATAATATTATTTCAAAACCTAACACAACAGTTGCACTCACATTCGCTTATACCTACTGCACATATTCGTCGATTCAAACCTAGCAAAATTATGGGGTTATTTGAATTCAGATCGAAGGAACATAAATATAATTCGAGTACTATTCTACAACTGTTATTCTTCATCTTAATGCCCCGTTATCTGATCTATCTAAATAAGGTCGAAATCATCAGCATTCACCTTTACCTTCCTACTTTACCATCCAATTTTCGGCTAGAAATAAGTTTTGCCGACTATTCCGCGGTTAGGAAAAGCAGGAATACAAATAGTTGTTATGGAATAAGTCATTTACGTTAGGCAGGTAGATCGAAATATGTCTTATTTGTGATTAAATTTACATGTAATTACCTATAGTCTTTAAGACCTGTGTAACTTTTACGTTAATAGAAATGAGTCTTTATTGTTAAATCTCCTTTTTTCTTGCTTTATATTTATGTATGTTTAATCATTCGTGTAATAAAACGGATAAAGGACAAAAGATATCTACGGAGTTTATACTTGAAGCGGAATAAGATGAAAGGCATAAACATCTTACGATAATTTACGCAAAATTGCTTGCGACTTAGACTATATCTTTAGTATTCCTCGACAATATGGACAGTTTTATTATTCTATTACTAGTAGTAGACATTCAAAGGACTTAGACTTTGTTAAGAAATGAGTAGCTCTGTCAATGGCTAAATTCTTTTTTTACAGGAATATATCAGTTTGGTATATACCGTTATACCGTTACAGAGACTGAGCCCTGGGAGTTGGGAATTTCGACCGTAGTGTTTTAAGTTATTTTCTTTGATATAAACTCCTTCATGCAGTTCTAAGAGCTCATTCTAGAACTGAACATAGTATACAAATAATGGTTCTTTTTTTATCTCTGTCCCTGCCAAAATGACTCTACTTTGCCTGATGGAAAGCATAAGCAGAATCCAAGAGGGGTGGTCACCATACTGCGAATGCAGACAATGCAGCATGGTGACCCACACCATGGCGGGCTAGTGATGCTTCTGCATCATTGGGCCTCCGGTCTCGCACTCACCAACGAAACACGACAGCGTGATCATTGTCATTTTATGTTGATTTTCTGTGTGAGAGTAGTACCGCCCCGGTCGAGCCGGCCCGTTCGCGGCTCTTATACCTTGAGTTCAGAAGTACATAAAAGAAATGAAACCAAAGATTAATTATTGTCATAAAATATATTTATTGCTTATTTTGATTTTATCTTCTAGCTTTTTACATCAGTCTTCTTTCTTCTCTTATTCTTGTTTTATTAGTCACAGCAATCACAGAAAGTGTATCCAAGAGCAGTATTATCATTATTCCTGTAAAATAAGACAGAGTTAATACAAATTTGAATGTATAAATAAATTAATTTACTAATAATAATATTCTTCAATCATAGTCATGCTTTTTTATAGGACGTTTTAAGTTTGTGCCTTAGCATAGTAAGTTTTTTAATACTACCTAGATTGGGATCTAAAATGAATATATTTAAACTTTCTGCAAATGTATTACTTAAGGTAAACCTAATGTTACAGGCATTTTTTTATTTAATTTTGTTGCAATTTTCGCACGGTTTAGAAATTTATGACATATTTTGATTCAATACTTTGACTTCAACTTTTCAATTGATATCTTTAGCTTGAAATATACCAAAATTCAAATTACTCCTTTCGTGAAATTTTGCCTAAAAATTTCTTGTGAAATATTACCGACTAGCTTTTGCCCACGACTTCGCTCACGCAGACTTTCACCCCCTGATTTACCCCCTTAGGGGTGCTCACTTACGTTGTATAAAGAATCTACATGCAAAATTTCAGGATTCAAGGTTCAGCGGTTTGGGTTGTGCGTTGATTTATGGGTATGTCAGTCACCTTTCTCTTTTATATATATACTAGCTGACCCACGCAACTTCGTTTACATCTCTTATTGCCCGTAGCGTGATAATTTTCCCCCGTTTTTGAAACATTTTTCATTGGTGCTCCGCTCCTATTGGTCTTAGCGTGATGATATATAGCCTATAGCCTTCCTTGATAAATGGGCTATCTAACAGTGAAAGAATTTTTGAAATCGGACCAGCGGTTCCTGAGATTAGCGTGTTCAAACAAACAAACAAACAAACAAACTCTTCAACTTTATATATTAGTATAGATATATATATATATATATATTATATATAGAAGAAACTTACTATATTGTGTTACATTTAATGTAGCTTAAGTGTGCGCAAATCCACTTAGCTTGATGATTTTCAAAAATACATCCAAAACAGAGGTGTACAGCATAAAAGCACCAACTGCGTAATTGTGATGGCCAATTTCTATACTTTTCCCTCCCAGTATCATTTGTAGTTCCATTATCAATGCCTTTAAACACAAAAAAAAACAGTAAATTATGAGACTACAAATTGTGGATGACACAAGTTTCCCGAGTGTCGTGAGAGATTACCCGGAACAAACAGACAGACAGGCAAAAAAATTTTTAACTACATTTTTTATGTACAGTGTATACATACATATGCATTTAGTAAAAACTGGTTATTTTAATATTACAAACAGACACTCCAATTTTATTTATTTGTATAGACAAGTATCAACCGTAAAATGTTTATTTTTCTCCATAAGTAATACGTACCAGTGAATGTAGCAAAGTAGTTCCAAGCAATATGGCCAAATGCAAAAATATTAGATGGACCCCCGTAATCAGGGTGCTCACAACTATACTTAAGGCCACGACTGTGAACCCACATGATATGACAATAAGGTACAACCAAAAACTCGTAAAATCGAACTGTAATAGAAAAATATTACTGTGTTTTAAGGAAAGAAGTTTTACGGTATTAGAAAATCGAGGATCAATACGAAAGAACTATCCTCATATACAGGTTTATAGAAAACTCTAAGTCATACTTTCGTTTTTCTCCAGTTATGGAAAAGAAAAATGGACTATGTTACATTTTTATATAAATTTACGTTTCGTCTTTGTAATAGTATTTTAGTCTCTTGATAAAATTCTGAGTGAACGTATACATTTTCAATTGCCACATCACCTGCATCATTTCAGCCATTGGAAGTATGCTGCGGGATGTAAACCTCTCTCTATAACTTCTAATTCAAATTTATGTAGAAATATATCTGAACCACTTTTTTACATGTTTTAATTTCTTTAAGAACAAAAGAGAGTTTAATTCAATGTAATAAGTACCGACTAACTCCGGCCCTCGGTTTAACATGTTGATTATCGCAGACAAAAGTAGCCCTTATAACTTGGTGATAGCTTTCCGTTGGTAAACTTTTTTTTTCAGGAAAAATTATATTTAGTACTAGCTGACCCACGCAACGTCGTTTGCGCCTTATATTGCCCGTAGCGTGAAAATTTCCCCCGTTTTTGAAACATTCTTCATTGTTGCTCCGCTCCTATTAGTAGTAGCGTGATGATATGTACCCTATAGCCTTCCTCGATAAATGGACTATCCAACACCGAAAGAATTTTTCAAATCGGACCAGCGGTTCCTAAGATTAGCGTGTTCAAACAAACAAACAAACAAACAAACTCTTCAGCTTTATATATTAGTATAGATTTTAAGCTGTCTTAACGTTGTTTAAATAATATAAGTTAGTTAGCAGACCCACGCAACCTCGTTTGCGTCTTCTTTTGCCCGTTGCGTGATAATTTTCCCCCGTTTTTGAAACATTTTTTATTGGTGCTCTTCTCCTATTGGTCTTAGCGTGATGATATATAGCCTATAGCCTTCCTCGATAAATGGGCTATCTAAACTGAAAGATTTTTTCAAATCGGACCAGTAGATCATGAGATAAGCGTGTTCAAACAATCAAACAAACTCTTCAGCTTTATATATTAGTATAGATGATGGCATACAAAACTGGTATAATTATATTTAATTTAGAAACAATAACAATAGGATTGTGACAATGAATATAATAAAAATAATTTGCAATTATTTTATCTTATTTGTTATTAAATTTCCTATGTATTTTTACTAAGTGACAGTCATCTATTCGTCTCAATTTCTTGTCATTTCGTAAAAATGTTTTAGTGATTTCCAGAAACTTACCGAAGTACAAGCCAGTCCAAAACACACTAACACGACAACTGTTGCGGCAAGGAACCCGTGTATAACAGCTTCAGCTTTTAAACTGCACATCATTGTAGCAGCCACGAGACTTGCAAACATAACCTAAAACATGGACACCACCAACTAAAAATTCACAGCAGCATTAATGCCTGCCTCGATGGCGCAGTGGTAGCGTATGCGACTATTGTGCTTGAGGTCTCGGGTTCGATTCCCGGGTCGGACATATGTTTGTATACGTATGATCTGCAAATATTTGTTTCGGAGTTTGGGTGTTTTCTATATATAACATGTGTTTAATCCTGTCCAGCAGAGCTGCTTCCTTCTCGAGGGTCAAGAACTTTGTGATTTAGCCTTATACGACCCATGGATATAAGCTAATTGCACCCGCAGATCAATCACTGCTGAACAATTAAACAGAGGCGAAACGCCTCTTTAAATATGACATGAAAGGCTCATCATGGCGCTGCGTTGGCTTCATTTACATCCGCAGCGGGGAAGGGGCCCCCTGTACACCATCAAATGGATATCTGGTACACTACACAATGTCCTGGTACACATACACGTACAAGCTGAAGTTCGGAAGTGGAATCTGTCATTCACCGAAACCTAACCCCTTCGCGTGGTTCTGGAGTGTCGTTCTGGGCGGAATTCAAACCTCGTCTATATATTAATTAGTTTACCAGATACTAGTTAAAACTAACAAACACTGAAACTAATTCAATCTAATCACGGTCCGCCCAAAAATTTCGTCTGTTCTCGACCGATCTATATTATTATTCAAAAATGTTGAAAACTCTAGCTGTTGATAGATTTTTAATTAAAACATAAGGTTACAGAAATACATTATTGCTCGTTTTAGTTTTTGTGTTAGTTTTGCATCGATACTTATTAGCACATAGAATCGTAAGCTAGTAAACGAAACAAAATAAATTTACCGTGAAAGCTAATAAAATGTATCCGCAGGGTGTTTTGTAGCCCCAATTCAAACACAGCATAGCGAAATACACAAACAACAGACCGCCACTGTAAAAGAGGAATAATTTAAATTATTTGTTAGTAGTCATGCACTTTTTACTTATCTATAGAAATAAATAAAATTGGAGTGTCTGTTTGTAAT
Source organism: Spilosoma lubricipeda (assembly GCA_905220595.1). Classification (NCBI taxonomy): domain Eukaryota; kingdom Metazoa; phylum Arthropoda; class Insecta; order Lepidoptera; family Erebidae; genus Spilosoma; species Spilosoma lubricipeda. Next base: position 9,278,035 of record HG992298.1, on the reverse strand, counting down.
ATTAAAATAACCGCTTTTAAATAAATACATATGTATGTATACACAATACATGTACATTTTTTTTTTGTTTACCATTTTTATCTGTGTGTCTGTCGGTCTGTCTGTATGTCTGTCTGTTTGTTCCGGCTAATCTAGAACGGCAGGACATATTTTGACGGGTCTAGCACTGATAGGTAGCTGATGGTATAAGGAGTAACTTAGGCTTAGACTAGCTTCGCCCCGCAGTACGACAATGACCGCCGGTAACACCGCGGGACTCAGCTAATAAAGCTCTCTAGCTATGTAAAAATGAATCGCAGAAATGTATGTACGCGCATAACTTTCGACCGGCCGCACCAAATTAAATAATTCATTTTTTTTGTATGTTCACTATTGTTAGGACAAGGTTTGTGTACAAGAAAAATTAAAAGATTACGGGAAAATACATTTTTTTGGCCGATATGTAAATCATCTAGGGTCATCTAGTTTAAAAATATAACAAAAATAGAAAAGGTCTGAAAATAGTAGTTTTTCCCAAAAGCTTAAGAGTTCAGATTTATCGGATTCATTTTAAAAAACGTATGCTTGTGTCAACATTGAATTAATTGATACACTGCAATGATATCGATACAGATACGAGTACCAAATACTTATTCGTCTTTTGGGTCGCTTCTCAAAAGTACAAGCAGTGAATGAATAAAGAGGAGAGTGTTTCAAGGAGTTTGATTGAAGATTATTACTTACAGTGAGACAATATGAAGAAATATAGGAGGCTTGTTGAATACTTTGAATAACGTTTGTCTGTAAGGCAATGTATATCATTATTGGTAGGATTAATTTAATTAAATGTAATTATAAAATGCCAGTTAATTTACTTTATAAAATTCTTGTGATCATTCTTAGATTTCTGTTCCTTTCTACTTCAATCATGTATTTCATTATCGCCTGACCAGCACCTGCTTCTCTCACAAGGAGTAAATTTTATCGTTTCTGTTCAATGTTTAATTGCTGTTTGGCTTTTGCAGGTCGTATCTACCGAAAAGTTGATTGAAGAAGTCTACAACCTTCCTCGATAAATAGTCTTACGAGAAATAAGGAAACGCCAAAAAAAAAAAAATCGAAACACTTGCCTTGTTCTTATGCACGTTTTATCATGTAAACAAATGATATCTTAAGCTTTAAAATAAAATGCACACACACACACACAAAGAACCAATGGTATTAATTCAGTTACTCTTAGATTTACAAAATGTCAAATATATTATAGTTATGATATAGTAATCGCATAAACTTACACGTTATATACAATTGCTAAGAAAACAGCAGTGAAAAACAACATTGAAGCTACCATTGACAGCACTGTTTTAATGTACGTAACTCTTGGAAATGGATCATCCAATATTTCATAATCATCATCATCATCATCATAATCGTCGTCGTCATCATACCCACAGCGTCCAAAAGCTGCAACATAAGAAAAAAAAAAACAAAAAATAATGAAGAAAGAAGAAGAAAGTCTATTGTAATGTATCGTTTCTTTTAGCTCAAGTTTTATATAGCTACAATGGACAATCGGCAAAACTAAGTCCATTTCGCTTTTTTAAAGTGCTTAATAGTTTTCATAACGGAGTTCAGTTACTACAAACTACAATTTAAAAAAGTCGTAACTTATTAAGTTACTTTAAACTTTTTAGTTTTTGAACGGTTCGGTTTTTTTAAATGAAGTTTTTTTTTATTTTTCGCTTTTAAAAACATTGAAAGAAAACTCCCTGCTCGGAAAGACTACTTTCTAGGCAGGGAGTTTTCTTTTGACGTTTTTTAAAAGTTAGCTTAATAACTCGAATGTCGTTTCTTTCTTACAGACCACTAGTTACTATATCGGAATCATAAAGTTTCATCTATTTCCTTACCTGTCAGATCATCTACGCTATCAGACGCTTGAAAAAATACATACTAAGGCCCTATTCGTGTATTTGGTATTTAAAGAATCAATCTCTAACCCCTTATCAATTTACATTCTATCATCAGCTCATGTGAATTACTGAGTGCTAAATAAATTAATGTCGATGCATACGTATGAAATTGAAAGAATTATCCTCCAACTCCTAACTGTTCAGGAGTTGAACATTCCATCATGATTTCACCTAAGTAACTTGAAAGAATACGACAAAAGGTAACATACATTATACATGACATTTAAAAAAATATCTTCCAGCTCCTAACCGTTAAAGAGTTTTATCTTCCATCATCAAGTCACCATCATGACTACCAAATGTAAATAGACTACCAAATGTAAATACTGTAATAGCTTTTAAAAATATAAGAAAAACACAGTGTGTCCAACAAATTTGAGAGTTTCCTTCGATTTCCTAAGGACCCCATCATCAGATCCTGATATAGTGGCAATCGGACTACATTGGGAGCATACCATTTCGAATACAAAAATAATTTTGATAATCGGTCCACAATTGACGGAGTAATCAGTGTACATACATAAAAAAATACCAATAACTTGAGAAGCTCCTCCCTTTAGAAGTCGGTTATAAAAACCCACTGCAATCCATCCATGCGGCTTTTATTTAATTTCAGATCGATTTCCCATACTTTGGTGTGAAAGATAAGTAAAGTGACCAATAAATTAAATTAGTCTTTAGATTTTTTGGTTTAGTTCACACATAATTGACATTCATGAACAATGTCTTTTTTATGGAGAAAATTAAGTAATACTAACAGAACAGTACGCACATCTTAGTTTTCTTCCGTTGATTCAGATTCTTTGACTTCCCGGATTTTCTAAAACTTGTTAATCTTTTACTGTTTTTCTTCGAAACTACTTTCTCTTTCATATCTATTATTATATCTTTTAAATCTCTTGATGGAGCATCAACACTACCTTCTTTGATCAACGAACCATCGTTACATTTTACCATAACTACAATATTGTTTTCATTTATCTTTTCCCCCGCTGTTTTCTTTTCAATAATATTCTCATTATGTTTGTCACTTTTGTCATTTTCAGGATCGTTTTCTATGCGTTTTACACTATTGATATTGTTTGAAGAAGAATTGCTCATTTAATTTTAGAGTAGTTAAAGAAAAATGTAATGTATAAAGTGACACTGTCTTATGTCAAGATAATTTTGGTTTTTGAAGAGTCTTTAGCGTTGAAGCAACACAACGTAGTATATGTATACTCTTTGCATTCAATTTTAATACATATTAAAATCCTTATTACAAATATTATGCTTGTTCGTAATACATTTAATAAATTGAGTATATTCTAACTGTATTTTTGTATAAGGCTGTTCATCACAACCGGTCCTATACAGCTTCTATCCAACGGCAACTTGACCTTCTATAGAGATTGCATATCAATTAGTTGTAACGCCTTGTTTATTCAAAGGGTGTTCCATTTTGAAAAAAAACACTATAACTGTGTAAGGACCAAAATCATCTTTAGCTTTTTAAAGGATTTTCCTTAAGCATTCACGGCGGCAGATAGCAGTGAGTGTTTCTCAGCTGAGATGATGATAGACAACTCATAATCGAAATTTACTATCCACTACAAAATCAAACTTCCGAGAAATATTATTATAACTACTTATTTATGTGACGAAGCTTATCTGTGATGTTTTTAAAATATATTATAATAATATTTATTTCCAATAAAAGACATGCAAGTGGGTATACTGTACACTAAAGATCACACGTCGACATCCGCTGTGCAATGATTTAAAAAGTTTGTAGACACTGGCACTCATGGTAAGAATTAACTTGTGTTATGAGCACCAATGTCCACTTCCACCAATAAAAATGATTACAAAGACAGTTAAAACAATAACAATAATTAGAAAGTAGTGCAATTTAGTGATAAAATTAGAGGAAGATTTTCTATCAGATCTATTCAGTAAAAAAATCAAGTTTAGAATTACATAGGTAAAATTAACATACAACACTTGTGTGTGTGTGTGAGTTTGTGTGTGTATATGTGTGTTTTTGCGTATGAATGTGTGTATGTGTGTAGTGTGTATATGAGTGGTTGAATGTTCTGTATACCACTGTGTGACTGGAGTATTAAGATGACATCTTTATCAAAACCTACCAAAAAATGATCAGTAATTAGAGTTGATAACAGCCAATTACATTTTCTGTTTCGATGTTAACCAAATATAGTTTTCAGTAAGTACCAATGGCTCTAAAATAATTGTTTGTAACGATCTCAAAAGGGCGTCATGTTCCGCACTTTCCAATTTCCTAGTTAATGCTACTTGAAATGTCTTATTACTTCAATCAGCTATTTAACCCTACATTTTTTTAAAATTAGTTTATACTTAAAATTAGGTGTCAAATTTATATATTTTTTAATTAAGACATCTTTCGGTACTTACCTACATTTTATCATGAGGGTTTTTTTGTTTAACATAAAAAACGCGTTTTTCTTAAGACAAGGAAAGTTGAATCTCAAAAAGCTCAAAAGTTCTTACCAAATGTTAAAGCTTAAAAACGCGCTACTTAAATTCTAGTCTAGTCTACTTAAAGTCTAGAATTTACCATATGTAGATAAATAAATAGGTTACAAAAAGCAATAAATAAAAGCATCTCAGAAGGTCGCCATAGGTCACCATTACTGCTTCGTTGATCTAGCGGTTGGCGTGTGCGACTGCTGATCATGAGGTCTCGGGTTTGATTCCCGGGTCGAACCAAACGTTTGTATGATCTACAAATATTTGTTTCGGAGTTTGGGTGTTTTCTATGTATAATATGTATGTATTTACAAAAAAAAGTATATATGTATTTATGTCAGTTGTCTAGTACTCATAACACAAGCTCTGCTTAGCTTGGGACTAGATGGCGTTGTGTGTTAGATGTCCGAAATATTTATTATTATTATTTATTTATTACGCATTCTCTACCGCATTCGCAATGAGTATGATGCCACCTTTCTTGGATTTGACTCATACTTTTCATCAGAGAGAGTCTTTAGTTACTTTATCAAGCACTCTATTTACGATAATGGTACCTATATCATGTCTGTCTGCTGTAAGACTCGCAAACTTTTTTGTTGGTCTTAATTACCAGCTTCATTCATCCGTACAGATTATAACCGGATACGATTGTCGCTTGCAGAGTACCCGGACCTTCTGGTCCAGATTAACAGCTTATCGCAATGCACATAATTGACGAAGCGACTATAGTCACCACGAGCTTGCATCTGATGCTAAAACTTGCTTTTTTTCTATTAGAACAGTTGAAAAGTCGCTTTATATTTTAGCCATATACAATGTATTAATTTATCCAATTAATAATTAAACTTTCCATGCTATTAAATTGATAATACTTTACACTACATACATTATAACTACTTAAGCTGGACGCATCCAACTCGGTACATAAATCAAATGTAGCTGACTGGGCGAGGCCCTTTATTAGTTCCTCGTCCGTATTTTAGATTCCCATTTCGAAAATGTGGTTGTTTAAATATTATTATCAGTAAGTCAGTGACAATGATACTAAGTATTGTTTAGTTTTAACTAAACCAACAATTACTAGTACATAAAAATAATCTCTATTGTACGTCGTAAGAATAAAATCTTATTGGAAATGACAACTCCAGAAATCTCTTTGTTAAAACGGGTTTAAATATTGTTATACCATGGTTCATATACAACTTTATCAGTCTAATGTATATACCATGTTGAAAATATCCCTATTGTCTTATACATATATACTAGACTGGCTGAGCCCCGCGGTGTTACCCGCGTTTATTGTTGTACCGCGGGTAACGCCGCGGGATAAAGTTAGTCTAAAAAAAGTTGCCTAAGTTACTCCCTGGATCATCAGCAACCTGCCAATGAAAGCCCGTCAAAATTGGTACAGCCGTTCCAGAGATTACCTGGAACAAACGGACAGACAGACAGACAAAAATTGTTAAAAATGTTATTTTGGTACATGTATCGTGTATACATACTGTCACGCGGCAACATCATCCTCCCCGCCACTACGCGTCTCACGGCTGCCCCACCTGTCGACCGCCGTTCCACCACCGCTGGGAACAGATATAAGGACGAGCGCACCGACGGCTCGATCTCTTTCTGCGCGCCTCTTTCTGCGCGACCTCTTTCTGCGCGCCGCTTCCTGCGCACCACTTGCTGCCGGCGTCTACCACGCCCGGCGGCTGGGCCGCCGGCCTCCAACGCCGGAGCCTTATCTCCAGCCTGATGGTGTCTGCACCTGACTGACGCTTGGGCCTCCAGCCTCCAGCCCATGGCGTCCTTGCAAACCAACAAGTTAAGTGCCTCTTGCTTGGAGGTGCAGCTGTGGTCGAATCTCTCAAACCTACGCCCTGTTATGTAAACTTACATACCTACAATAAATAATTCTCTTCCTATTGTGTCTAATTATTGAACCTCATGGCTCCTAAAGCCGCTACGTGACAATACATATGCATTGATTAAAAAGCGGTTATTTTAATATTACAAACAGACACTCCAATTTTATTTATTTGTATAGATATGTCGTTGCTTACTAATAAATCCTTTACTGTTTTTGCTATGTATGGCCCTGCCAAAATCACTCTACTCTGCCTGATGGAACCCAAGAGTGGTTATCACCAAACGCATTGGGAATGCATACAATGCAACGATGCAGAATGGTGACTCATGGCCCACACTATAGCGGCATGATGCTTCTGCCTTGCATTGCATGCATGCAGGGCCTACGGTCTTGCACTCACCAACGAAACACGACAGCACATAGTACTTATTATACTATTAAGTTCATCAAGCTCTTTCATTATTTTGATACCCATATAGATGTAGTCCTGACAAAATATGCCATTTTGTAGCGGCGGTCATATTGGATTTAAATTTTGTTTAAGTGAGAAATTGTTTGATAAAAAAATAATATTTTTTTAAGCATACCGTGTAAAAGCAGAACAAAGAGCTCGGATTATAGTTCTAAGTTAGCAAGGCTACGGTATAGGAGGTTTTTCATATGAAAATAGGGGGCAAACGAGCAGATGATTATCACCTGATGGTAAACGATTACGGCCGCCCATAGGCATCCGCAACACCAGAGGCGTCACAAGTGAGTTTGCCGGCCTTTAAGAAGGAGTACACTCTTTTCTTGAAGGTTTGAAGGTCGTATAAGTCCGGGAATACCGCAGGCAACAGTTTATTTAAAGGAGTGTTACTCTTAAATAAATAACTCAAAGAAATCAGGAATGCGAAACCGTTATGTATTTTTTTTAATGAAAGTCAAAAATATTTCCTAGAAAATATCACACTCAACTAAAATTTAATAACACCAACTTGCGATCAAAAGTTAATAAATAATTTTCTTATCTGTATCGTGACTCTGAGACTGCATTCTTAGCTGTGCCAATTAATTAATTACCGGGGTATATTCGTATTTTCGTACAGTTCAGATGAATACCCAAATAAATTGTTCGTCGTTCGTTTCCCCTCTATTCCATAAAAAGAAAAAAAACATTTTATTGTTATAAATAATGCTAATGTCAGTGTGACTGTCAAAATTGTTTAATTTACTACATTGTTTATTGTTTGAGTGCTGTAGTGAAGTGTGTGTAATGAATCGAGTACGAAACATATTCTCATGTAAGTGAATAGTAAACTTATTCTATACAAATAAATAAAATTGGAGTGTCTGTTTGTAATATTAAAATAACCGCTTTTAACTAAATGTATATGTATGTACACAAGATACGGATACCAAAACCATTGGGAATACTTAGGAACACTTTAGGGACCTAGACACATATTTTTTTTTTATGGAATAGGCGGTCAAACGAGCAGACGTATCGCCTGATGGTAAGCGATTACCGCTGCCCATGGACACCTGCAAACACCAGAGGCGTCACAAGTGCGTTGCCGGCCTTTCGGGGATAGCGAGGGGAAATAGGGGAAGGGGGTTTGGATTATGGGCCTCCGGTATCCTCACTCACTCGGTGAAACACAGCGCAAGCACTATTTCACACCGGTTTTCTGTGAGGCCGTGGTATCACTCCGGTCGAGCCGGCCCATTCATGCCGAAGCATGGCTCTCTTTTGTGTGTTAGATGTTCGAAATATTTATTGTTGTTAATTGCAAATAAGTTTTGACTGTCCGCGTGTTCGCAGCAGTCTCAACAGGATCATCACCTGGTTCAGGCCCTGAGAGAATCTCAAAATTAGCCTGCATACTTGCTTGCTATTGTAGCAGTAGGCTTTTTAAAATACTAGCCAACGCAGTCAACGCCTAAACTCAACGCTATTGTGGCTTCTTCAACGCTGGTAGATAAAGCCGAGTTAGTTGTATTGTTGATCACACAACTGATTTCGGCTGTAACCAAAATCCGTTGCAAAATCGATGAAGGCGAGCGTTGATTGAAAATCTTGGTGTCTACAAAGTGAGTTCAGTTCAAGTAAGTAGTTATTTTGCTACAACTGAAAAATGTGAACCACTAATATCATTATCATCATCATCAGCCTATCGCAGTCCACTGCTGGACATAGGCCTCTCCGATTTCCCGCCACTTAGTTCGATCCTCGGTTTCTCGCATCCAGCTGCTGCCAGCCGTCTTGCGCAAATCATTACTCCACCTGGCCTGCGGACGTCCTACACTATGTTTGCCGAGACGTGGTCTCCACTCAAGAACCCGTTTACCCCGACGGTTATCGGTTCTACGACAAATATGGCCAGGCCACTGTCACTTCAGCTTGCTAATCCTATGGGCTATGTCGATAATCTTGGTTCTCTGCCGGATTGCCTCCTTCCTTATGCGATCCCTCAGAGAAACGCCGAGCAAAGCCCTCTCCATTGCACGCTGGGCGACTTTAAACTTGTGGACCAGTCGTAAGTGTCCACGTTTCGGCTCCGTAGGTCATTACGGGTAGGACGCACTCATTGAAGACTCTCGTCTTTAGGCACTGTAGGATCGACGACGAGAAGATCCGACGAAGCTTATCAAACGCTGCCCAACCCAGCTGGATTCTCCTGTTCACCTCGTCCTCAAAGTTGTTTCTACCCAACTTCAAGGTCTGCCCGAGGTACACATATTTCTGCACAACTTCAAGAACGGCACCGTGTCTGAAAATCGCAAGTGAGAGATGTATTCGCCATTGATGTTGATGCCATGCCCTTTCCAGTGCAGCGTCTTGAACAAATCCTCCATTGCATTTGTGAAAAATTTCGGGGATATAACGTTCCCTTGTCTCACTCCTCGATGCAATGATATGGGTCTTGTATGCTGATTCTGGACTTGGCAGATATAGTGGCGGCTTTGTAGATACTTCTCAGCACTTGGATGTATCGCCAATCCACTTGGCAACGCTGTAGGGACTCTAGAACAGACCCGATCTCGATCGAGTCAAAGGCCTTCTCATAGTCCACGAATGCTAGACACAGGGGCTGATCCTTGAGTTTGTTTCGTCCTTTCTTCTCAGGGCTAGTCCAGTTAGGAAAGGCCGAACTCATCTTAAAAAAAAATTTAACTTGCAAAAGTGTTTTGTATAACCTAATTGCAGAATAAATGATTTCATTTCATTTCATTTGATTATACTCCTCGGTCATCTGTATAATCTGCCGCACTGTGTGGATGTGGTCTATGGTGCCATATCCGCTCCGAAATCCAGCCTGCTCAGGTGGTTAGAATTCGTCGAATCTTCGCGCAAGACGGTTCGTGATGACTCTTGAAAACAGCTTGTAGACATGGCTTAGAAGGGAAATGACCACACTTCTACTGCACGCCTCTGGAGTTCTCCCTTCGAATAGGACAGCGTTGAAAAGTTTTCGGCCATTACTAATAATTATATAATATTAATTTGAAATAAAGCTAATCATTGATTATTAATTTAGTATACAAAAACTAAATAAACACAAAGTGTTAACACATATTGAATAAATAAAAATTGATTATACAAAGAGTAATCTATATAAATATAAATATGAACACAATTAATTACATAAACACAAAATATTATAAATAAAATAATAGAAAACTATTATGGCTCAGGAGTGATCTATGTTACAATAGTTTTAACAATTGAGAGGTGTGAACGGAGAGAGATCTGAAAAGAAACTGTCCCCTGTTTCCGATCGCGCTGCTTTAAATTTATATAGTACCGTCTCCACCTAGCCCGACTCATACGATTAAGTGACGTGTTTGTAACAACTTTAATATTCAAATACGCTCATGTATGTAAAAAATGACGACCCAAATGATACTGAAATTTTAGTCGAGTTGGTTCCTGTTGCCATGTGTGATTTTTAGAACTTAAATATTGTCAGAGTTGTTACTCTGACAATATTTAAGTTCTAAAAATCAAAGTTCACCCTTTTAATAGTAGACTTAAAGCTGACCCCAATGTAGTCTGGGAAACGAGCTCTAAAGAACATTAGAACTGATTACATCTAATATAGACTAAAGCACAGAACTCAACAAAAACAATTTGTAACTTTATTTCGACTATATAAATAAAAAACATTAATAGAAAAAAAAAAACAAAACCATATAAAAAATAAACTATTACAATGATAATATTTCTTGTTAGAGGTGTACAAAAGAGTTCTAATAAACGACTCTTTCATAAGTTCTTCTATGATTTCCACACTGTTAATTCCTCAAGCATCCATCAACCCTAGTATTTTTATAAGGTTAATAAATATTCTCACGATAGATGTATATAGCAGAAAAGCAGCATATATATAGTCATCTTCTTCTATTTCTACACTCTTTCCTCCCATTATCATTTGTATTTCCATGACTAATCCCTTGAAATAAAATAAAAATATGTTAAAAACTATCCACTATAACGACCGAATGAGTTGGATCCATTATTGGCCTTGCATAATTGTTGTATGTTACCTTTTTATCACTTTTTTTAATTGCCATAATACTTTTTTTCTTTCTTTTAATTCTAAACTTACTACATACTAAGTATATAACAAATTGCGAATATTTAGCTGGGAAGCATCCCAGTAGGGATAAGTGTAAAAAAATAACACTTGGTCCCACCTATTGGGCTACTGAGTAGGTCTAAGTGTAATGATCGGATTTTTGTTTGCCAATTACTCATTTAACAATAACATTGAGTTTGATAATAAGATGAATTCCTTTCAGTAACAGTCTTAAAAGGTCTACTGTTGGATTTACTGTTCTTTATAAAGAAGATTGTGGCCTACTAAAACATTGATTAGATGAATTGGTATCAAGTTTTTTTTAAGCTTTCCTTCTATTTGTAGTATCCTTCTGCTATCCCGCTGAGTTTGCTCCTTAAGTCAGTTCTTAGGCACCTAAAGGCTAAATAAATGTTGGGGCAGAAATTCATTAATAAGTACATATTGGTGTTACAATCACAATGGTTAACATTTGATTTTTAAAAAGTCTTCAAATGTATTAAAATGTTCTTTATCATCATCATCATTGGCCTATAGCAGTCCACTGCTGAACATAGCCCTTGCCAGTTACACATCATATGGTTCGATGCTCGGCTCCGATTTAAATATTACATGCGAGTATTAGAAAATAATTACCACAGACTGCAAAGCAACAAGTCCACATAATATACAAATATGCAGAGTTTTTATGTAAGTTCCTGCAATTAGCATACCGACGGAGATACATATGGCAACAGCTGCGAAGCCAAATACTATTACAGCAAAATACAGCCACAAACTTGTGAAGTCAAACTGAAAAAGATGAAAATTACAAATAAAAAGTTGATAGATAAAGGGATCACGTATATAAAGTACCTACTAAGTTTTTTTCTGCGACTCCACCCGCGTGTATATTGGTTACAACGGATAGCTGCTTAGCTCTGAAACCGTACCAAAGTTTCGAATTTGTAATTTTATTATGCAATTTTCTTAGGAAAACTGCACTACAAAGCGGGTTTGTATAGTATTTGTGTCAAGTTTATCTTTTCCTTGCTGTGCTGTCGTCCAGCGTAGTTTTCTCCCTTAGTTGGGTTTTATGATACCCATGAGTCGAATAGGGTGGTCCAATACCACACAGATTGGGATTAAACAATTATTGCTAAATTTGAAGATAAATATATAGGTATATTAATGTCGAAACATTTTTTTTTGGAAAGAAAACTCTTATTCGTTTAAGAACGATCCTATCAATCATCAGGATAAAACTTGACTTGGGTGACAACAGGGGTGGAAAATTTGGTATGACTGTGTTTTGATTGATTACTTAATAGAATTATTCATTTATAATATTTCATTCATAATTAAATAGGAAGTAATGCATAACATGAATAATAAATATTCATGTTATGCATTACTTCCTATTTAATTATTTTGTTAATTTGAATTTAAGTCTCATTTCTTCGAACACCAAAGCTACCCATGAATCTGTTTTGCTACATTCTATTTGTCCATCCAAAGGTTGCCTGTAAGAAATTGCTTTTTAGCGATAAGGCCGCCATTTGTACATGGTTGTAAAATTAATATACTCCTAAATGTAAACTGTATATTATTGTATTCTATTCTATTCTATTCTATGACGTAGGCTACTTTTACCTAGTACAACTATAATAGGAATACACGCGGCTGGAGCCGTAGGCTGTAGCCGTGGAAAGTTAGTATTAAATATTTTGTGTCCACTTACCCGGGTACATGCTAGGACTGTACAAAATATGACTATTACTGTGGTGGTCAGAAACGCATAACATACAATAATTGCTTTGAAGCGAGCCCCTACTAAAGACGCCAGTAAAGATAATAAGATAACCTGTAAGTTATTATTTAAATTAGGTCCTTTCTGTCTTCAAATTTGAGAACTCACAATCGATATTGGTGCTAAACTAAACTAAAATTTGTATGTACCTATGCAATTGGATGTATCTAATTTTAGCCAATCTTGGGCGTTTAGAACGTCGTTAGACGTTACAAAATCTATTTTTAGATATTTTTAGTTTAGTTTAGATAGTTGCAATAAAATTAGCATCATTTACTAGCAAGAAATGACATCATCACTTGTGTGTTTATGTAACTTCGTCATCATAGGGTTACAATACAAGGATACTGTACAATTATAGATAGGCCTTAAATTTGGGTCGAAATGCAATTTGTTACTTCATCATCAACATATGATATCAGAAGGCCAGTTTACGTAATAAAAGTTAGGTATCAATTCCGTTCCTAATCAACTCTCAATCTCGCAACTGTCATAAGAAGTTATATACCATGGTATAACAATATACTTCCCCAGTTATGGCATCCCGATATTCAGTAATGAGACAGAAATCGAGATGACGTTATCGTCACTATCGCTGGTTGTGCTTGGTCAATGATAGTATATAATATCAATGTGGTTGGTTCATTTCGTGTTATGTTGCTATAAAGTGGTAACTGGATAGTGACGTCACATCGAGCCGCTCTCGGAATGCGAGACCTTGTTTTGACAAACAGATCACAAATTATTTGGTCAAGTGGTTTAAGCTGTCGCCATACCACTTCCTCTTACGCCAAGTGCTGTCGGTTCAAATCCCACACGGAACAACCATTGTGTAATTCGCAAATTGTTGTTCTGAGTCTGGGTGTTGTATGTGTCCCTACCATGTATGATTGTAAAGTCCCTCGTGACACCCCCTGCACCAGGAATTAATTCTATATTACTAATAAGGGATGTAGTTTTCTTCTAAAACAAAATAAAAAAAAACAATACGATCAAACAACATTACATTCATCATTGGATCATTATTAGTACGTTGATCCTTTTAGTTATTTATTTATGAAAGGTATGCCCACAGATCACTGCCAGTACATGTTAAACGTTATGGGTCGGTAAAATATATGTAAAATATAAGTCTACATGACGTCTTTATGGCAGGTGCGAGATGGAGAGTTAATCAGAAATGAACTCATACCGCACATTGCTACGATTGACCTTCAGACATTGAGTACTGCAAGTGCTCGTTTGTCAAAATAGCTCTGATAGCCAGGTTGCATTGTATAAAGGCAAACATTAATGGAAAACTACTACTAATTAACAAATGTATAAGAATATTGTCTCTTAACCTTAAGTCACGAGGTCAAAAAAAAACAAAAAGAATAATAATAATGCAAGAGAATTGTTAAAGGATGCAGACAAAGAATAGGGTAGATGTCACTTTAGTCAAATTAGTTACTTTTATCATCTGTCAAAACGATAACTTTGTATGAAAAATGTACTAAATACAAGCTTGTGACGTCATTGTTTCAGAATACTGAATTGAGCAATATATTTCAATGTTTATTTGATTAAGCTTTCATGCGAAAACTACTTAACCGATCATCATGAAACTTTGTACACATATTCTTTGAGGTATTAGAAGTAACATAGGATACTTTTTAGTAATATAATACCATTAAAATTAATATGATTGCCCCACACGGTGGTTTGCGCACAGCTGGTATACACATCATTGCGTAGTCTAATATCAGCGCAGCAATACTTGAAAAATTAATATAGTTATTAATTTGTAAAAATTTTTTTCGGAGTTTGGTAATTTTATACGTATAATATGTATGTCTTTACAAAAAATAATAAATGGAATACCTAGTTAAAATTACAAAGTTTTAACATATATCAGTTGTCCACTACACATAATACAAGCTCCGTTTAGCTTGGGAATAGATGGCGTTGAGTGTCGGAAAAAAAAAATTATTAGTACTTGGAGCGTCGAGATTTGCTTGGTATTTTTTTGGTAACTTTTCAAAAAACGAATTCCAGCTAGATCAATTTATTGCCCCTAGAAACCTCGTGAAAATCGTTGAAGACGTTTCTGAGATACTTATTATATAGTCACCGTAAGATCGTAAATACTGTTACTTTATAATTATAATCTCCCTAGAGAGATTGTAAACTATCGAAAGATTGTCAAGTGTTATTTTTCGTTAGATTATAAAGTATTCAAATAAAACCGTAAAATCACAATCTGTGGCGCATCAAGTTGTCAATTGCCCCTGATTGGTTTGTGTTACAGTAGGCCGTTCAGGTTAGGTTAGAACTGCTTTTATTGAAGTCATTCACTGCGACAACAATTTTATGTAACTAATTCTGAAGCTGTGAGGTGTTTTCAACATGAAATCAATTATCAATCACAAAATATACTTTATATTCGGCATCAAATGAATTAACAAATAAATATGGCGACGCGGGATACATGCTGTTCAACCAATCAGCGAACAAGATGCTATCCGTCGCATACCATATCACAACACGTTTCACTCGATAGATTATAATTTAATTAGAAAAATTGGTTGTCTGTAAAGTCTATTTACGGATAAAGTTTCACGTGATAACGTTATAACCAAAACATTGATGTAATGATGAGACATACTCATACAACGACGTACAATGAGCTCAACGGGACAATGAGCGTAACTGGATAATGAGTCATTCTTTTTCGTGCATGCAGCCGGCTTTCAATTTATTAGACGTTGTCACGTCAATAATATGTTAAATTGTAAGTAGTATGATACAGTTCACAATCTTTCGACAGTTTACAATCCCGCAAGATAATCTAACGGTTTTGACAATCTCTTTTTTTCTTTTTATGTTTTGCCTTGCCAAAATGACTCTACTCTGTCTGATGGAAAGCGTAAGCAGAATCTAAGAGTGGTGGTCACCATACTGCGAATGCAGACAATGCAACAATGTACCATGGTGACCCACACCATGGTGGGCTAGTGATGCTTCTGCATCATTAGGCCCCCGGTCTCACACTCATCAACGAAACGCGACAACACGATCGCTGTCATTTTACGTTGATTTTCTGATTTTCTGTGCGAGGGTGGAACCGCCCGTTCGTGCTGCAATCAGCGTTGCTCTACTACCTTGCAAATCTCACGGTACCATATATATTTATACAAGAATTTCACGCTTAAAGGCATTAGAAATATGACAATCATAACCTGACACATCTCAAATACGGTCATCTTTACCCAAACTAGATAGATCCTGAACAATGATAACCAAACTGTTGATACATGTATTTAGATACATATTATGTTTTATTCGTTATGCCGTGTACATTTCGTATTTTAATACAGATACATATTTAAATACATAGGTGTATCATAGATAAGTAATGCCTAGACACAGAACTCATGCTCGTGCTCATCACACAAACTTTTGTTCTTGGTAGGAATCGAACCCGTGATCTCAGGCATATTTAGCATCACCAACCACTAGCCCAGTAGATCAGTCATCTCTAGAAAAATAACAAAACGACTTTAAGAACTGGAACAAATAGAAATGGAACCACACGGGAAACACCAGCTTTCTACTAAAAATAATCATCAAAATCGGTTAACCCATTCAAAAGTTCTGAGGTAACAATCTTAAAAAAACTATAGTTGAATTTAGAACCACCTCCTGTTTTGAAGTCGCTTAAAATAATTCCCTTGTTTATTTCTTAAACAATGTAATTAACTTTTTTTAATATGAGTAAATATTATCATATTTGAAAGTGAATCATTAGAATTACAAGCTAAGTTTACCCCGCGTGTGCCATTATAGTTTTTATATCTATAGTAAAGACTGTTTCTAAATAAAAGTAACTTACCCAATACCGATTACATAAAATTTAGATGCGCCTGCAAACATTTTATTTAAAGTTGGTCTGTAACATAAAACACTTGATTAATATTAATCCTAGGAATAATTTTCGCAGTTATACCTAAAATACTAGTGGAGCTGTCAAGATAATTATTACTTAATTAGAGATAAACAAAAAAGTAGTTGATTGTTTTTTTATCTTTCTTTAGAAAATGTACTCTGGCCAAATTATTAGGGACAGTGCTCGTATTTATGTAATTTATAGTGTCATATGTGTTCTCCTTCCTCTTCGCGTTTCGAGGGAAAATGTTTTGTGTCGGTGTAATTAAATTTAAGTAGAACAGAACGCGGCCACTTTGACTGCATTGTCGGTAGCAGCCATCAGATCCTCATTTGTGCAGGTGTCCGGGCACGCAGGGCATGCTGCAAGGTGGGACATCGTTTGAGTTTCACCGCATAAACAGCCCCAGTTGTCTGCGTCCGCAAATCCCCAGCTAGACATATTTCCTTGCTCCGGCCGACCTGAGTCCGAAGTCTATTTAAGGACCTCCAGGTCGGCCACGGTAATTCGTGTCCAGGTTATAGGCACTTAGCCAGCACCACAAAGGGGTCTGATAATGACACGCTGTCTCTCCACAATTTGCACCTCGCTTGACATGGGTTCAAGTTTAATGGGTCGACACATTTCACAAAACTCCTACGGCTCTTTAGTCTCTGTTGGGGCAGTGTTTTACCGGAATTTTACCGTGGGAGAGCCACGCTTCGGCATGAATGGGCCGGCTCGACCGGAGTGATACCACGGCCTCACAGAAAACCGGTGTGAAATAGCGCTTGCGCTGTGTTTCACCGAGTGAGTGAGGATACCGGAGGCCCGGTTCGTCGGCGACGGATTGGGTCTGAGTGGATATCGTCCTCCCGGGCCTTCTCCGCCGCCTCCTTCTGCGAAATTACGTCTTCGCAGAAGGCTGCGAACGCGGTAAAACTGCTGTCGCTACCGGCCATGGAGCTCTAGGGATACATTTGCGAAATGTAGTGGAGACAATATCAACTATAATTCTGTGGCGTTGGTGGGACATTTAGTAGGGCCTCGTCCTCAAACTCCGAGAATCGTTGCCAGTTAACCTTAGACTAATTAAATCGGCGTTTGAGAGGGAGCGCATTTAGAGGTTTTATGACGGGCTCTATTGTGCACATAATCGGCCTATGTTGTGAACGAAGTATGGGAGTGCACACGGTCGTAGTACACTGTGAGAAGATGTTTTCACTAGTGAAGGTTAAATCTGGATGTAATCACGCTTCCAGCGGTATATGTGTTTGAATAATTGAAGTTCTTTGTAAGGATTATTTTATCTGATATTGTTACTGGTATCATTATTATTATTTTTGACCGACGGTGACCGACGACCGGGAATTCACCAGAAACAAATCCTATAGAAAACATGTGGGAACGCACCATACGGGTTTTCCCGAAAGAAGTGATAACAACCAATGACAGTCGATTGAAACTCTGATCAAAGAATGGTATCACCAAACCAAACTTCAGGAATATGCAAAAACGTGTATTGAGAGGATACGCCACGCATAGGAGCTCTTATTGCAGCAAAGGGGCCATCAC
The DNA here is from genome assembly GCA_905220595.1 of Spilosoma lubricipeda. Classification (NCBI taxonomy): domain Eukaryota; kingdom Metazoa; phylum Arthropoda; class Insecta; order Lepidoptera; family Erebidae; genus Spilosoma; species Spilosoma lubricipeda. Next base: position 9,259,890 of record HG992298.1, on the reverse strand, counting down.
TAAATATTAAAATTTATTCAATAATTTTCTCCAATATTCACATAATTCATAAAAAGAATATGAAAAAGTTTCGTAAAATGTTATTGTAATTTTTGTGACCCCAATAGAATAAAGATAAAAATAAAAAATATAAAAAATGCCTCCAACTAATAATTTGTTATAAAAATCAAATTAAACTAGAAAACAAAATACTGAATACTGTTCCTAATAATTTGGCCACCTATGGTACAACTCATAAGCAAATCTTGAAACTAAATACATTTAATTTTACCCACTTCTGCCCATTTTCCTAGATACAGCTAACACTAATATTATCTACTTGGCATCTTAGTGCTAAATTTGCTCTAGTAGTCATCATGGTATAACAATATACTGCGCCAGGTACGGTATTCCAAGACACAATACAGCACAAGCTGACGTCATCACCGCTATCGCTGGTTCTGGTTGGTTCATTTCGTGTTATGTTGCTATAAAGTGGTAACTGGATAGTGACGTCAGCTTGTGTAACTCTCGGAATGTGAGACCTTGTTTTCTTAGACCATGGTAGTCATTAAATAGAATAAAACCTCTCGGGTATGGACTCGTACGATTTACAGATTCATACTTGGGTTGTATGTGACTATTAAGCCAAGAATGGTTATATCAGGAATAACATAATCCGGTTTCTATAAACTACAACAAAAACAAAATAGACAGAGTTTCAATGTCCAAGACAAAAAAGAAATAAGGGTGTAAGTATTCCGCTATATACTAGCTTATATTTAGACTGCTATTTGCTTTTATTGAGTAAAATAATATATACATACACTGTGAATACAATAGTAATCCAGGCTGCGGTAATTATCAGCAACACTAGCACTATAATCAATACCAATCTAATGAAAGGCTTTCTTTCGTCGTCGTCGCTGCCTTTGCCAGAACCTCTTCCTTGGCCAAGAGCTACAATGCCATAAACACATTGAAATTTAAATTTTTAATTTTTCCCGGATTTTAGAACTGATATACTCTATTTCTCATTTTGACCATATTGATAACGCATGAAAATCAAAACTTCAGATTTTATTTAATTCTTATTAATATGAATATTTTGGATATTATAAAACAAAAAACAAACAATACTATCAAGCTAGGTAGAGAAAAGGTAGTAGAAAAAACTATTCGCCGTTTTCACACGTATCTATGTATAGAAGACTAGAGACCAGACCCGGCTTCTCACGGAATTCTTTGAAATTCTCGGAGTTCCCAAACTATATCTGTTGGTGTATGGCTTTAACCCTCTCCTGAGAGACCCGAGCCCAGCAGTGGGACATTATGGATTGTTGACGAATATACGTGTACCAGCTTTTGAACGCGGCTTCGTTGGCGTTAGATTTGATTTTGAGTGAATGAATAAATGTCAAACTGACTAAATAAAAATTTATAAAACTATAAAGCTTGCTTATAGACAATATTCTTCACTAATCCAGGTGCCAAACCACTAAACTACTGGGCGATCTTACTCACTAGCAAGCAACGTAGAACTGGCCATGAGAGAAACAGTTTCTCTTAAATCTACTCCAACAAAAAAAGACGTTTAGAATTAAAGGAATTCGAGGTATAAATATGGTTTCCTCTTGCGTTACAGTACACCCAGTTAAAATTATGGCTTCCACTCATTTACGTGTCAGTTTTTGACTATTATTGTAATCGTAGGATCGTAAATTTTGTAACCACTTAATAGGGGTACCCACGCTTAGAATAAGCCTATATTATGGCAGACCCGGTGGTTTCAAAAAATGCAAAAATTCTACAGTGTAATTCGTAGCTTCGTCTATGTTCACTGCGGGTCTATAGAAGCATTTCTTCACCGAATGGAGAAACAACAAAGGATGCAGGCAAACAAACGGTGCAGTTGGGTAGAACCAAAAATACTAGCCTGTAACTTGATTAGACTGAAAAGGGAAGATCTCAGGAAGGTCATAGGTACCCTGACTGGGTATTGCCCCCTAACCAAGCACCTATTTACTATAGGCAACAGACAGCCCTCTGTGCAGGGGATGCACCAAAGCAGAAGAAACGCCGCAGCACGTTCCCACAGAATGTAGGAGTATGGCAAATCAGCGGGCAGACATGATTCAATCAACATCACTTCCGGAAACACGTAGTGACCTGAAAAGGAGCTGAGCTTTTGAAATGACATGGGATGGTCGGAGTAAGAGGACGACAAACCCACGTATAACGACCCAATCAAGAGGCTAAGTACGGAAATAGTCCGGAAAAACCAACAAACAGTAAGGTTTTGTTAAAATTTTGGTAAAAATGCTTTATATCATATTACTAGGCTAAACTTTGTGCGTCATTTAATTGTTCCTAAAATCAAAAAAATGTTTAAAATATTTTTTTTTATGTATGAGCCTATCAAACTGACTACCCACCTGATGGAAAGCATGAGAAAATCCAAGAGTAGTCACCATACTCATTGCGAATGCAGACAATGCAGTATGGTGACCTTCACTATGGTGGCTCGTTGACATACACTAACGAAACACGATAGCACGATTGCTATCATTTTAGGTTGATCTTCTGTGATAGTGTAGTGTCTACTCTTCTATCTAAGATTTAGAATATAAATAATATACTAACAATATTGTACACAGATTTCCCGATTAGCCTGGTTATGTAAAAATTCGTGTGAATGTTCTCTGATACCGAGTTTAATATATTTTTGAAGAGGTATTGATTGATCTTCCAACTGTTCATCTTTTTTACTACCAACATTCTCGGAAACTTTATCTGTTAAATCGATTATTGTGTCTTGAGTAATTGTCGATGAAGTGTCAATATTATCTATTATTATCATCAAATTTTCATCAAACTTTGTAGTTCCTTTAATTTCATTTTTAGATATCTTCTCCTCTGATTCGTTATTTTGTTCAGAATTATCAGTCTTTTGTTCACTCGTATTGTTCTGTTCCCTATCATCATGATTAATACCACTAGTTTCATTTGTATTCAAGTTGTTCATTTTATTTTAAATTTATATTTGTGAAATATTTTTGTAAGTTCCTTTGTGTACCCTTCAAAAACTTAAAGGGCCTTCGCCGATTGCGCTAAAGTTGTTACGTGATATACTATTCAATTCAAAGAAAATTTTTCTGTTTCATTCCGTATTTCTCGTCACAGCAAACATCTATTTTATAATATTAAGTATGAAATTGTACATAATTGAGTCACCAGTCAGTCATTTGAAATGACAGTTATTGTAAACCTATGGTTACTCTGTACATAGATACCATTTAGATGCGATAAAATAAAAACAAGTCTAGTTCATGAAGTGCGGTTACATCGAATTTTCTTATAAGTTATATAAGTTTTGCAATGTGTGGTTAAAATTAGTAATGTTTCAACACAAATAAAAAATATCAATTCTTAATGTACAGCTACGTAGTACTATTAATGGTTATTGCTTAAAAACTTTAGCTAAATCTAGTATGTAAACATTCCCATTACTCAAACATAGTCTTCTGGTTGGACACAAATCGTAAGCGAGTACGAATAAAAAGTCAAGGTTAACACTAAATATTATTTGACCGACATTTTAAAAAGCTGAGGACTGAACCAAGTGGTGTACAATTGAAAATGCTTATGTCTGGCCCAGGCTGGCGATGATGATCACAAGATTGGTTTGGAGAGTTTGAGTTCTAGGGGCTAAACTAGTTGGGTACCTCGGAAAGACATACATATAGAATCAAACCTCCACTTATTCCATTTTTTAGTTTCTTTTTTTTTTTGTTTGGGCCTGCCAAAATGACTCTACTCTGCCTGATGGAAAGCAAAAGCAGAATCCAAGAGTGGTGGTCACCATACTCATTGCGAATACAGACAATGCAGCATGGTGACCCACACCATGGCGGCCTTGTGATGCTTTTGCATCGATGGGCCTCGTTTTGCATGGTTTGCATGGTTTTGCATGGATGGGCATTAAGTTTACACCTGACTAGTTTCACATTCAGTTTGTTTCTACAGTTTGATTCTAGAATGTATTGCAACAAGTTCCATTAAGTGCCGAAAATCGGGAGTATAAATAATACAAAGAATGTTAATGTAGTTAACTCAGATAGAAAGATTAACGTAAATAAGTCATTTCACGTAGTGTTTCAAAAGTTTTCAAGGTAATAGAGCTACGTTGATTTCACCACCAACAGGCCGGCTTGACTGGGGCGGTACTACCCTCTCACAAAAGACCAAGCTAAAATGACAGCATTCGTGCTGTTGAGTTTCGTTGGTGACTGCGAGATTGGAGGCCCAATGATACAGAATAATAATGATGCAGGATAGAATAATAATCTACGGTGGTATGGTTACAATATTTACTTTACTTCTGTCTGTTTTTTATACTCTTACTATGTGTTGTAAAACTCATTAGAGAATCAGAACCATAAAAGCCTGTGATTGTTGCTACCCTCAATTTTATTTTAAACAGAATATTTTATCACTTTGTTCTTTTAAAGGTAGAGTGGGTTTTAAGTGGTTTTGTAAATAAGTCATAAGGCAGAGTACATACTACAACACAAACTGAAATGTTATTAAACACTGGATATATGTATAAACATATTCGTTATGTTCTCGTTCACGTCAATTTTGCTTTTTTTTTCCTCCCAGACAATAATCTATCTTTGTGGGTAGTGTTATTAAAATCTAACAGTAACAAACTAATGTACATCTATTCAAAACTTTATTTAAGATAGTAGCAATATAGTATGTACGTGCTATTTTATATTGTTTAGAAGAAATGAAAGGAAAGGACTTTTTTTATAAATCCTTAGACAACTTCAATCCCTAATAGATATGTAAATTTGATACTTGAAATGACGCTCACATAGTGTCGTTAAAATAAGTTTCAATTATATTTGAAGCACATAAATTATATTTATTTATTTATTTAACTTATACTGACATCGTTAGCTAAAAATTAGTGAACCTACGCAGAAATTAAGTAATAATATGAACGCGCCTTTATAATCAAAACAGTGGAGAGACAAAGTAAAATTAACTATGACATTCCTTTGAAAAGTATTTTTCGTTCAAGTTTTCTTGTTTCGAGTTTTAACATTAAAATTTTAATGCAAAGAATAAATTGGACATTACAGACGCTTAGTTGTGCTAATTTTATAGCTGTGGATTTTAAAATACTTTATTCCTTACTCAATATTGATCGTTTTAAGTTTCTACAACATTTTTCGTTAATGTACTTAGGATATTGCTGCAAAAGTTTATGTTTGTTTATATACTTACTTATTTAGGAACTATAATGCATACTAACGTACGTTATACTCCCCAGAACAAGGTTCCTGACTGGCGACTAGTTTTGAATAAATATACCAGCCAGTTCCTTCTTTCAAATCATCTTCAGCTCCGTCACCAATAACAGGCAGACGCGTGTTTCAACGTCAACGATACTTTTAGTTCCAAGATTTGGGCACTTTCTTATATAACGTGTAACGTTTAATGGATTCAGAGGAATGCTGTTGTTTTTCTTTGTTGCGCCAATGTCACAGACTAACTTGACTTACTGAGTGATGCCTAGATGGGTTATCACTATTTATGGCATAGATTTTGTTTTCCATTGGTGAAACCCAGGAAACGAAAGTAGTAGTTAATTGTGTCAATTTATCTGCTCACATAATTGAATACAATTCTGACCATTAAAATTACTATTATTACGAATATTACGACTGAAGCGCTAATACAACTCTAAAATTATGGAATGCTAACATTAAATTCAGTTCAAAAGTGTAAACTTCGCCGTATATTAAACTGTGACATTAAGTGGTCTACAATAAATCGAGGCTCAGACCACCACGCTCTGTGCGGAAAATACGAAGTCAGGTTGGTGACTCCGGCCAAACGAATGGCGAGTCGAGCGGGCGTTGACGCCAAACGAAGATTTATGCTGCTGTGGAATATAAAAAGGTGTTGAGTGCTGTAAACGAAGAAGTCATTAATTTAATATATCCTATGTTAGCGTCCGTGTGGTGAAGTATTAAGATTATGGATATTCATCATTCCAAATCCTCCGGTAGTTGAGAGCTAACTAAGAAAGCAATGTACGCAGGATAAAAGCATTGCAATTTGACTGGCTGGCTTGACATTGTGGGGCTATGTTTAGCAGTAAACTAATAAAGTTTGCAGTTGATAATCATAATAATCTAGGCTGAAATGTTGTAGATAGCTTTTGCTCAAGAATCTGCCGGCGTGTATATCGATTATCGCAGTATAAACTAGATTATGTCCATTATTATAATATCTCCATTACAAATTGAGGCGTGGCTCTCCCATGGTAATCCAAACCCATTGATCATTATAATACAGGGACGTTTGTGTATCTGAAAACTATTTCCTTTATTTGATCGCCCTTGGTTAAGTACACGTGCATTCACCTTTATACCGCTCTTTAGCTTTTGAGCATATAACAAGATGGATACTGCAACACATAATTCTCTGTGTAATTAAATTACAGATAACATGGTAATCCATATTTACGCAATGTTCGACCTAATTGCAGTTGAATTTTTGAAACACAGTAAGCTAATGGTAGGTCACGGTTCTTTGTCGATAGAACGCACTTCTCTAGGAAAAATCATTTTTAAACGAGGGAGTGTCACTTTTAAGTAACTTACCCAAAGACATCAAGAATAGGAACTTGTTAAGTATTAAAAAAACGTCCTCGACAATATCACACTCAACTATAATTAAATTATCACAACTAATACGATCATGCGAACAAAAGTTAAATAATAATATTCTTTTAACTGAATCGTGGCTCTGAGACGGTTCCTCTGTTCTTTTATCCTTTATTCCCCCCAAAAATCCGTTTTTGTTTATATAATCTATTTGAATGATAGTGTAACATGACAGTGGGGTGGTGCTGCTAAAACAATTTTACTGCCGTTAGAACATGTTCAGAGAGTTATTTTAAAGTCCACATTTCGCAATTTTAGGTTTCCGACACATCAGCTTTATTCCGAATGCAAAGTACTAACAAATTGACAACTGTTTATCCTAATACGATCCTAAAACAGCACAGAGAGGTTCAGTAGAACCCAACAACAATAGATAAAAGACGAAAAGACTTGGCCTGTGCAACCCCGAAAACAAGACATTCATTTTGAATTTATTACAATAAACCAAATAAAATTATGAAACATAAATACTGTTAATAATATAGTATGTAAAAAAGAGTATCAGAATATTTAGATACACTTAACTTTCAGATACCGAAAATATCTTGGTAATTTAAAAATAGAATATAGTATTGTTACATATGTTACGTAGTGTTATCCTACGATTTAATAAAAAATATATTTTTCATAGTAAGAAAATTATTGTAAGATCAGTAATTGCCTGAAACACAGGTCTTACCTAGATCAGACAGATCAAGTCTACTTTTTAAGATACACCCAAGTCTTGTATATTTAATATGATTTTTATGTAAAAAATTTTTTTTGCCGTATTAAGCACTTTTTGGTAGGAAAAAATCTTATGATTTCGCGTTACCGACATGCTAATGTTTTAATGTTGATAATTTTAAGGGTTCGGCCAAACCAGCGCGTCAGTAACGCGGTAAGCGGGATGCGATGCGGGAGCGTCTGCAACGCGAAACTTAACGACTGAATCGCGTGACATCGGAATCCAACTGATTCTAACATTGGTATCGTACCGATACTTTATTTTCATTCTAACATCGAATATTCAGTTCTGCATGATAAGGAAGTAATACACTCGTGTGATATTATTAAGAAACTCGCCTGATCACACTCATGTTTCAATTGCCTCTCATAATGCAACAGCCTCATATTTCCACTACAAATTCCGGACCGATCGAATCCCATATTTTATCTTTTGTCGTAAATTCTTAGTCTTTGTTTTTCAAATCATATATAATGGGTTATTCTGTACCCCGAAACTCAGGGATCATCGTCTCTTTTAAAGTCCAGATTATCTTTCTTTCTTCTTGAAATGAAAAATATGTAATAGTAAATTTTTTTTTGAAATAGGACCAGTATTTACTAAGATTAGCGCGTTCAACTAACCAAACAGACAAACTTTTCAGCTCTTAAATATTAGTATAGATATGTCAAAATGTAGGTGAGTGAAAATGGGCTAACTTTTTACATGAAATTAATTAATCATATAAAAGATGGTCACGTACCATCAGGTGACTAATTCACCACTTACATTCATATCATAAAAAGGGAAGAATTTAAGTCTTTAATAGTTAGCTGCAAAATGGACGCACTTTGGTTATACCAATAAACGCACGAGGCGGTAAAATTGGACGTTAGATGAATTGGAGTATCAGATAGGTAGAACGAGCAACTGTGGCAACCTTTACGGGTAGTTTGAGCACTAAAAGTCTGGCAAAAGTCTTTCTACAGAATTTTGATATCGCCTACTTGGGTTGTGAAGAACTGATAGCAATTTATTTGGAGGGTAAGGCCAAATTAGCCTTGAAGTAACTTGGCGTGCTCAATAGATGGACACGGTATTTCCCTTCATCGTAACGCCTTTTGCTTTATAAGGCACATGTTCGGCCTTGTAAGGAATATTGTTCCCTTACCTCTGAACCGAATACAACGGAGTTCAATTCGAATTGTCGACTGTCAAGATGTTTCAAATCAGCTGAACTCTCTGGCGATTCGTAGAGATGTATTCTCTCTATGCATCTTGTATCTCATTTACTATGGGAAGTGTTCCGATTGTTTGAACCGATCCCTGCCGCCTTTTTCCGCTATCGCTCTACGCGGTAGCAGTTCAACCCCATCATTTAGATTATTGGCCGTACACAAATGTGCACTCGTACAACAAAACTCTGGAATGAACTGCCCACGGTATTCCCGGAGCATTCGTCATTGCGTCCTTCAAACATCAAGAAAAGGGTGTACTCTTTCTCACAAGGATGGCAACGCACTTGTGATAGCTTTGATGCTGTGGGTGACCATTAGGCGATACGTTCGCTCGTTTATCCCCTGTCCCACAAAAATATTGCTCTGCCTGAAAATCGAATTTCAGCCGTATAATGGTAGACTTAAAGCTGACTTTAACGTAGTTTGGGAAAAACGATAATAAAAACGATAAAGAAGGAATAACTAATAACATATTTAAATTTATTAAGACTTTAGCTATACTCTTTTTGAAGTTTAAAAAAAACATATGAAACATTAATACATAGAAAAACCAAATTGATGTGAAACAAATGAAACTATTACAATGATCGTATTTCTTGTAAAAGTCGTACAAAAGATTCATTGTCTCAGAAAAAGCTACAAGACTTCTACATACATTTGCACATTGTTACTTCGGATTTTGTTTCACATATCCACACTTTTTTAAAACGTTAATAATGATTCCCACGCCAGCCGCTTGTAGCAAATAAGCAGCATACCAATAGTCGTCATCAGCTGTTTCTGTATTCGTTCCTTCAAGTATATACTGAAGTTCCATTGGAAATCCCTTAAAACAAAACATAAATATGTTTAAACATGACCGCAATATATCGAGTGTATAACACATTGCGAATACTTAGTTAGGCATCCTCACAAGATTGTGCACATAAAGGAAAACTGATTGGTTTGTTTATAATGCAATAAACCTTACGTAAGAACATATATTGTAAGTTTTATTCAACAGCTACACTTAGTCTTACACATTACCAACCCCCCCCACTCTTCTTCTTTTATGTTCATATTAAATCATCATTATAGGGAACTTTGTAGTACATGAATAATAACGGCGACGAATAACTTTGGGGTCTGGATTTATTATGCAGGAGCCACGGCTCCGTAATACTCTAATTGTTACATGTTGGCGTCTGTCCTCTATTCCAACTTCTGACGGTGACGATGATTCTGAATGGTTATTTACCTTGTCCGCCGATAGGGTGCTGTATGTGGAAGTCGTCGCTCGAATATCTGAAGAGTGAGCTGTCTGTGCTCAGTTTCGGAGCTTACCAGTGCCAGGAGTGAGAAGTTCCATTGAATCGGAACTGAGTGCCGCGAGTTCCAGTAATCGGAACTAAATACCGCTAGTCCCCGTGAATCAGGACTGTAGTCCGCAGATCCCGGTGAGTCGAGATGGCGTGCGGTACGCGGTGGTGAGGACCCCAGTGAGTCTGGGCGGTTGTTGGGTAGTGGCTGACTGTTGCGTAGACGGGAGAGAGATGCTCTGCTTACATGGACCGTATGTGCAGTGTGCTGTGCCTAGACGCTGTTGAGGCCGTAGTTGCTGGCTGGCTGTGACTGACGATACCTCTGCTACCATTTTGCTTGAAACTCCGGCTTTTGCAGTACTTCCAGCTCCAAGCAGCGACACCCTGTCGATAGTCCTTTACTGCTATACAAGTTCACTATATTTACTCCTTCAAAAGGCGCGAATAGTTGCTTCTTTTTCTTGTTCACTTGTCGGTGTCACCAACTGTAGCGAACTTTTAGATACGAGGAATAATAACGGTGATGAATAACTTTGGGAGCAGTGTTTATTATGCAGGCGTCACGGCTCCATAATACTCTAATTGTTACATGGTGGCGTCTGTCCTCTATTCCAACTTACTGCGATATTTTATATCCTAAATTCTATCAGTCATTAACATATAATCACGTCTTATTCTCCGCGAGATAAATCGTGTCTTCGTACTACGTGCTCGATAACATCTCCACTGTAATCTGCTGACCTAACTGGTCGGTCTTTGCTTTGCTTCCACATCTTCAACCGATTTTGCTGAAATTTTGCAAGCATATGTATAGAGTGTGAGAATACAATATAATGATAACATGAAGCTGATCTGATGCTGGAGCTGAAAGGTGGCCATAGGAACTCTGTAAAGAAACGTCACAACACGGTCAAGTTTTGGACTCGTTTGATTAGTCTTGATGAGTACTTCTTTTTAGGGCATTCCAGTAAAAGGTTGTTCTTAAAAAAGTTTTTTAATTTAATTTATTAATAATCGGAATAAACATTGTGCCGGTAAGATTAAGTGCAACTGTCGATTTGTGGTTTTCCTAAAGATCGTTAAAATGCACGTGTGAAACTACTCAAATATTCAGTTTCACAATTATATGAGTATGAATTCCTTTAAAAAACAGCCTTGAATAGACCTCCTCACGATATAGACCCTTCTTTAACAAGGAGGTTTCGTCCTGAACCACGTTCATTAGACGGGTAGGTATCGCGTTTGTTTCAATCTTTCCTTTTCTTTGCAGTCCCAGGATACTGCATAATTTTTTCTTTAGCTGTCTATTCACCGTTTCATCATAGGCGAATTCTTTATCCATCACCACCAGGGCAGGAATTCATTAATAAGTATATCGGTGTGATGTTACTTTTACAATAATGGGTAACGTTTGGTTATTGATAAGTTATTACGTAGATTTAATATGGTAGTATTAGAAAGTATTTACCACAGACTCCAAAAGAACACCAAGACACAAAAGTACAATGAATAATACTTTCACATGAATTCCTTCTTGAATTTGGTTATGGACGGCAAAACTTATTCCAGCAAATGCAAAGCCAGTTACTATTGTAATAAGATACAGCCACCATTTTGTAAAGTCAAACTGAAAAAGATAAAAATCATAAATAAAAAAGTTGCTAGATAAAAAGGATCACGTTTTTGACGCGGCTTCGCCCGCGTACTGGTCAATCACGGTAAATAGTTGCCTATATTCTTTTCAAGAATTATACGAAGATTTCAACATTTCGTAAGACCATTCAAGTGCAGCCCCTTCGTTTCTTAGAACAGTCATTTCTTAAAAAAATCGTGATGTCTATAAGATCAAATGACAGTCTACTTAGAATTTTTGACACAAATTACGCAAAAATCATAGGTTCGGATTCTTGTATTAGCTTTAAAATCTCTCGCAAACTTTTATGTTCAGCACCTTCCTTTCTTCGCGTAATCCTATTATTTGGAGCCACTAATTATACGCTAGTATTTTAGTTGTTTCGATATCTTCTAAGGGATAAGTACTGATACATATTTGTAGTATCTCAGGCAATGTTTCTGCTTTATTGCTATTGAAAGTTACAAGCTCATGAATCACAACACAACATTTGCCACATTTCACGTCTTCTAGCAACGAATCAATCGCGTTATTATTTACACTCGAGAGTTTCTGCATACACGTGTATTGCATGCGTGATCTATGAGCCGGCTAAAAAGTTAAGTTTAAGAGTTATGTCATCAATGATTAAGGATACAATTTGATTTGGGCGACAACAGGGATGGAAATCTGTATCGGGGAATAAATAATTGCTGAACCGATTTAACTACGTAAGAACATAGGCTACTTTTTAAGCACGATAACCAGAAATAAACGTGACCGGAGCCGTGGACATTAGCTAGTATTAAATATATTCCGACTACTTACCCGGATATATAGTAGTATTAAACAAATGATTGCTATGCCAACTTCTGCAAATAAGTAGTAAAATAGTACAATTCCTTTCAAGTGACACACTATATAAGAGCACACTAGACACATCATACACACCTGAAAGAATTTATTTAATGTTTTAAGATGCCGCAAGTATTTATTTTATGTTAGGTGTTTTCTATCGGTGATTTGGTGCTAATTCTCTTGTTGCGTCATTAAACTAAATATTTTCTTATTTTATTTTAAGAAAACGATTTACAAACAACTAGATTGAGAGTCACCGATCCGCAGACTTACAGAGTAGCGAAGTCTATATTAACATTAACTAGGTATACTAGTTCACCTGCCGAAGTGAAGTAGGGATTCGCTATTCCCATCAAATCATCAAAATTTACTTAGGATTCGTGATCGCAGATTGTCCGCCATTTTAATACCTTAAAATATTAAAAACAAGCTAAAATTTTACACACTTATTGCGGGTCTTACTATAATTTATAGAATTTCAAAACTGCGAAAATTTTATGCAACCTTACGTTATTTCAGCAAAGGTGAAAACTGTATATTTATGTCATTTACATTATTATTACATACACATATTTCTTTCAATATCGTGAGTCACGATATCCTTCTAGCAATACTTTCCCACTATGATTTTTGATGATGCACTGGAATGGTTCTCGTCCTATCTTCGGGGACGCCAGCAGTCCCTCAGAAACGATGAGTCTTCATCCATGTGAGTCGATCCCGACTCTGGTATTCCACAAGGCAGTATTCTTTCTCCTCTTCTCTTTTCTTTATTAATGATCTCATTACCCTCGAACTTCAGTGTTTGTATCACTTGTATGCTGACGACCTGCAGATCTATTCACATGCTAGAGTGTAAAATTTGGAGAAAGCTGTAAATAAGGAGTAGAGAAGAAAGCGGAAGCGAACAAATGCTAAACAGCTTGTATTTTTTTTCTTTTTTTTTTTTTTTTTTTATGTTTGGCCCAGCCAAAATGACTCTACTCTGCCTGATGGAAAGCATAAGCAGAATCCAAGAGTGGTGGTCACCATACTGCGAATGCACACAAGGCAACATTGCAGCATGGTGACCCACACCATGGCGGGCTAGTGATGCTTCTGCATCATTGGGCCTCCGGTCTCGCACTCACCAACGAAACACGACAGCATGATCGCTGTCATTTTACGTTGATTTTCTGTGCGAGGGTAGTACCGCCCCGGTCGAGCCGGCCCGTTCGTGCTGAAATCAGCGTGGCTCTACTACCTTGCAAATGTATATGTCGGGCATCCCACCGGTTGTCTACAACAACCTTTACCTCTGAGTACAGTGGTACAGAGTACAACACTTGATTGGCGGGCACAAGTTACACATGTCAGCCAGAAAGTCACCTCGTGCCTCCGCGCTCTATATCGTCTTAAAAACTTCCTTCCAACTAAAACTAAGGCTACACTTATGCAGTCCCTAATTATTCCCTTAATCGATTGTAGCAATGTGTGTTATTTTGACCTGAATGCAGATCTTATCAATCGATTCGCGTATAATCTTCGCAAGTATGACCGTGTGTCTGCTCTAACTCCTATGGGAAGTTGCTGTAGAGAGTTGGTAGAGTTGGAAGTCGAAAGTTGGAATTGAGAGACGAAGGTCGGTAGTGGTACATGGTACCTTCGTCTCTTATGGTTTAGTCATGATCGAAACCTCTTCTTTGTTCAGTCATTTCTCCTTTGGAACGCGCTCCCTACCGAAATTGGGATGTCCACAAACCGCCTAACATTCAAGATATGTACGCGATCTACTTCGGGGTGAATTGGCAGAAAAGCCACAACAATAATATCCGACTGAGTGCCTATGTATTACATATTAAACTAATTTATATGTATGTTATTGTATTGTGTGTTTTTTATGTACTATTTTATTTTTGAACCTAACGCATCACATTTTTACATCATCCAAAGGTTGATTGGCAGAAAATACCTCATGGCATTAAGTCCGCCACCGTATAATATGTGCATTAAGATTAAATAAACAAATAGTATTAAGCAAGACTAGAGGTCATATAATCTAGTCCAGCAGGTTTGGTTTAAAGGTGAACCCATCAAAATGCCAAACGATCAACATAAGGAGTTCTAAAACGATGGGCAGAATTGATCCTGATGGTTTGCTGAAATCATCTTTAATGATGCTGTTTTGCCCATCAGTGCTTCGGTCAAGAATCTTGGTTTGCTCATCGATACTACTATGAATTGGCACATTCAGGTAGGTCAGTCAGAAGGTCGCCTTAAAAATTTCCTGACAATAAAAATAAAGACGATGCTTGTGCAACCTTTAATTTATCCGCTTATCGACTATGGTTATGTGTGTTATCTCGACCTGAATACAAATCTGCTCAATTAATTAGAACGGCTTCTCAAATATTGCAATCGATTTGTATTCAACCTTCGAAATTATGATCATATTTCTGCCTATAGTACGCAACTGCCATGGTTACCCATAAGACAACGCCGTAGTTTAAGGGCTCTTACTAAGTTGTACGCCCTTCTCCAGTCACAGAACTTCCCTACCTACTTAACATCCCACCTCCAATATCTTTGCTCTTACCATGAAAGAAATCTTCACTCTTCTAATAATCTTCTTCTTCTTTGTCCTGCACGTTTCCAGTATAGTCCATTCCCCTTTTTTTGTTCAAGCTGTTACACTTTGGAACCACTAGAAATCAGGACGGACATCCACTAGCCGATCAAGTTTCAAATTAAACGTTTGGAAGTACTTTAGAGACTTGCTGGCGACGTTATTCGCGGAACAACACTAACCGCGGGTAACGCCGCGGGGTTCAGCTAGTTACATATAAAACTCCCAGCTTTGCTGAAATAACGTAAAGTTGCATAAAGTTGCCGCAGTTTATAGTAGAAACCGTGATTAGTGTCATTAAGTTCTTGCACAAATAAATAATATTTTAAAATAGTTAAACAGCAAACAAACTGCGATGACGTTTTCAGAGTCAATGTCTATCTTTTGCGACTTCTGGTCACGCCCATGGGAACCTGTGATGAGAATAGTCAATCCCCACTTCATCTAAGGCAAGTGAAATAGTATATCTAGTATTAAAATGAACTTTCTACTATACCGGAAGTTTGCTGAAAGCTGGATCTTAGTCCAACCATCCTTATATGTATGTATTTACATAATTTTTAGCAATAGAATTAGCACCATTTACTAACAAGAAAAACTCGAGAGGTGTCAAGGGACACCCGGATGGAACGAAGTTCACTGTCAGGATTCATTATTTTTATTATTTTATTTATTAACAAAAAACCTGTATATACTCAACAAAAATAATCGTCGCGACACCACACTGTTCAATGCGAAATGTCGTGACAACTTTTCGTAAGAATTTTTGTGTCGTGACAACTTTTCGTAAGATTTTTTTCCGTCTAGCCCCCTTTCACAACGCGCGATAAGGAACTTCGTTCCAAAACTTCGTTCCAAAATTATATCACCACTAGCGTGTTTATGTAACCTCATTATCATAGCGATACAATACAGGAATACTTCACAAGATAGCCAGTAAATTATTGTCTGAATGAAATCTTTACATTCATCACGTAGTTACTCAAACTCGATATTCTACATTCGTTTTTGAATAGAACAATACATTGAATAGGCTGGCAAACGAGCAGACGTATCGCCTGATGGTAAGGGATTACCGCAGCCCATGGACACCTGCAACACCAGAGACGTCACTAGTGCGTTGCTGGCCTTTGGGGGATGAGGGAGAGATAGGGGGAGGGGTTGGGGTTTAGTCCTCCATGTTTTAGTTTGAGTAACTACATGATGAATGTATAGATTTCGCAACTGGATCTTAGTCCATACGTCGTTTATCGTATCTGCTAGATTAAAAAAAAACGATTAAACCTACCAAGCTGGATTGTAGAAATATTGAAATAAAAATTATCCTGCTTAGAAGTAATTAATATTTTGAAAAATATATTACCGTTAAAATTTGCATGATTATACCGTACGGTACTTTGCGAGAAGCTGGTACAAACCCCAATACACATGATATTCCCAACGACAACACACTTGAAAAAATCAAAGAAATTATTACTTAGACATACATTTCAATCGGTCCCACACTACAGTCACGGGACTCATGCTCGTACTCATAACACAAACATTTGTACTGATTGGTATCAAAACCCTACTTAACATCCAGGATTACCAACCATTAATAATAAATAATAAATAAATAAATATTTCGGACATCTAACACACAACGCCACCTAGTCCCAAGCTAAGCAGAGCTTGTGTTATGGGTACTAGACAACTGATACAAATATACATTTTTTTTTGTAAATACATACATATTATACATAGAAAACACCCAAACTCCGAAACCAATATTTGTAGATCATACAAACATTTGGTCCGACCCGGGAATCGAACCCGAGACCTCATGATCAGCAGTCGCACACGCCAACCGCGAGACCAACGAGGCAGTCGAGCATTAAGCCAACAAGCCATTCTAAGAAAAATATAATTTTAAACTTTATTTCTTAAACATTGTGATTGAAATATTTCATTAAGATCTAAGATCCGAACAGAAACGAGCTTCACCCATCTGTCAATTGGATGAAAAGTATTTTATATCAAATTTTATGTTTTTAGGGTCGAAAGTAAAATAAAAACAAAAAATAAGTACACAGGAAACTACCTTTTACTAATATTAAAATAGAACTATACCCTGTACAAGTTAGCTTGATCTTTTTCACAGATGTAAATTTTATTAATCGACATAACTTTGCAATGACAAACATATTATTTTCTTAATTTCATGATTTTAAAAATTGAAAAAATATTTGAAATATACATATAACACAAAAGTCTAAAGATTTAAGCGTTATCCGAAAATTTTAAGACTTTTACTGCTTCAACTGCTTTCTACTTCAACTTATACGCGACTTGGATTATATCCGCGCGATGCCCTAGTGAAGGGCAGAGTAGACCCGGAGTATATTCCTAGCTTACACTGATAGCCAGCCGGCAGGCAAGAACCAGGTCCGTAGCTGGGCAGCAGTTTAGCTAAAGAACAACCAACTGAACGAATTTAGGAAAATCTTGCGTATTTGTAGCATAATTATTGCCGATTTTTAATATTGTATTTAAGTAAATCAGCAATAATTTCAAGTCAGCATTTTACCATATATAATAGTGCTGTGACGGAGTAAATAGGGATGTAACAGATAGTAAACTTTCGAATGGTAAAATTTATTTAATGCAGTTCGTACATAAACGTTTTGTCAGGAACTTTGAATAAAATGTTATTAATTATCCATTTACTTTCAAGTTAAAACTCAAAAATCAGGGCCGCACATCGTTTTTTACGAAACATGATGACGCCAAAAACTGACAACTACGCGCCCCGGTACTGTTGCGTTGTGAACGACTACCGCCTGTTAAGTGTGTGAATACTCACACCTATATCAGACCATTGCCGACGCGCGATGCTATGATGGGAAACTGCGGACTCCGAACTGTTGATGTGTAGTCGCAGAAGCTGTGCCATGCCAATGCCGGCAGGCAATAATTGCTTTAGTGTGTAGACGTTATCAGCCTAGGACGGCAGACCGCTCGATAGGATCAGAAACTGCAGGCGGACTGTTAATCTGTGGGGCCCTTTACAGCTTATGAGTAGTTATGAGACATCTAACAATATATTAAATAATATAGAAATTTCTTTTGTCAACCCACCCGGGTGTATTATTTATTATATTAAATCTATACAAATAAATAAAATTGGAGTGTCTGTTTGTAATATTAAAATAACCACTTTTTACTAGATGCATATGTATGTATACAAGGTACCTGTACCAAAAATGTAGTTAAAAAAAATGTTGTCTGTCTGTCTGTTCCGGGTAATCTCTGGAACGGCTGGACGGATTTTGATGGGACTTTCACTGGCAGGTAGCTGATGATCCGGAGAGTAACTTAGGCTACTTTTTTAGACTAACTTTGTCTCGCGGCGTTACTCGCGGTACAACAATAGCTGTGAGTAACACCGCGGGGTTCAGCTAGTTTGATAAAAAATAGTTTTTATCTAATAAACAGATGGATGAAGGTGGTTCCTAATCGTTTCCTCTACTATTATAATATTTTAATGGAAAACATCGCAATTGTGCGCTAAATTTACTCCACGTGTGATTACAGTTTCTTTAAATGGAGTAAAGTCTATACATCTATACAAATAAATAAAATTGGAGTGTCTGTTTGTAATGTTAAAATAACTGCTTTTTAATAAATGTTTATGTATGTATAGACGGTACATGAACCAAAATAACATTTTTTACAAATTTTGTCTTTCTGTCTGTCTGTCGGTCTGTCTGTCTATCTGTCTGTTTGTTCCGGGTAATCACTGGAACGCCTGGACTGATTTTGACGGGACTTTCACTGGCGGATAGCTGATGATCTAAGGGGTAACTTAGGCTACTGTTTTTAGACTAGCTTTATCCCGCGGTGTTACTCGCGGTACGACATTAACTGGACTGAAACTATAATAAAAGGAACTTACATTAATATAGGGAACATTACTTTTTTAGAAACGCCTTCAAAAAACTTGGAAATAATTGGCCTGTAACATAAAAATATCATCTTCTTTTTATAATATACAGAAAAATTTTTAAACCGAAAAATGAAATTGAAATTACACTTTAAATCTTAGTGTGTGTTATTGTTACTTAATAAAATTTTAGTTTTGATTGACTCTTTCTTTAAACAATGAAGTTTAAAGTACAACTTAACGAGTTACATTAAAATACAAGTAAAAAAATAATTGAAACTTTGAATATTTTTTTTTAAAACCACCCACCCACTGCTGTCGTAACAAAATAAATTCCTTTTGCTAGATACCTACAGCTAACACTACTATTATTTGGCATATAAGTGCTAATTAAATGTTGAACTATTTAGTGGCTCTTGCAGTCATGGAATAGAATGGAACCTCTCAAATCTGAACTCGTAGTTGAATCTGTGGGTGGTGTCGTAATGTATTCAACAGATTCAGGCTTGGTTGATACTTGACTAATAAAACAAGGTTAGCTGTATTAGGAATAGCGTCACTCGGTGCATTTATACTTATGTAACCTCATCATCATCGGGATATAATACAGGAATACTTTACAAGATAACCGATAAATTTTAGGTAAGAATTTCAAGACTTCATCATCATCAATTCTAGCATCAACATATGATAATATCAGAAAGCCAGTTTATGTAAGAAAATATTAAAAAAAACTCCCTGCCAAAAAACACAAAAAAGCTTAAAGTAAACTGGCTCTTTATAAATTGCTATGCCAATTCTTGTCTATACCTAATTCTTTGTTCATTTAAATAGTAGTATTATTATGTGTGCTAGGTACCTAAAACCTGTTTGAAGTCAGCGCCAAGCCAAATGTAATAGTAGGTACCACACTCGCTACATTTCGAGACGACCATCAACGTCGTTAGCCCGCGCGTGTCTGCCCGCTTGGGTTGTTTTGTGCTTTACGAGGAGTAGCTATCCGGCAGCGGCGAGTGCGGTATCTCCTATTACATTTTGGCTTTGTGAGAAACCTCCTCCTTTTTTTGAAGTCTGTTAAAAAGAATTAAGCATGACTTGAAACAAAAGGAGAGTAGGTATTCCGCTATACACTAGCTTCTATCTATATGATATTTAGACTACTATTTAATTTTATTGAAAAAAATATTAGATCATACACACGTTGCGAATGAAGTTATAGTCCAACATATGATTATCAGTAACATTCCTAGCAGTATTATTAATGACCAAAAAATTAAAGGTCTTCTGTCTGTTTTGACCTCTTCGGCGGTGCCTTTGCCAGAACCTCTTCCTTGGCCAAGAACTAAAATTTTAAAAACATATTGTACTATTTGCAAGGTAATGGACATTTAAATAAAGATTTTTTTATAAATAGGACCCTGCTAAATGAATCTACTCTGCCTGGTGTAAAGCATAAGCAGAATCCAAAAGTGGTGGTCACCATACTCATTGCGAATGCAGACAATGCAACAATTAAGTGTTATGATTCACACCATGATATAGGTGCCGGCATCTAACTTGGCCAAACTTCGGCGTGGTAGGTGTAAGCTCGCGCATAGTTCACTAATGCAACAAATCAAAACAAAGGAAATCGAAGTGCAGTCGACTTACGCACCAATCGCTTGCTCGGAACGGTGCTACTACAATCCCCGTGTCCCTCTATCACCAAAGGGACCTTAAAAACGACTTTCTGCGCATGGGCAAGTAAGCTGCCGGCACCTATAGTGTAGTGATGCTTCTGCATTATAGGGCCTCTGGTCTTTCACTTATCAACGCAACACGACAGTACGAACGCTGTCATTTTACGTTGATTTTCCGTTTCATTATTTATTCCAGGACTGATTTACTATGTAATTAACGCACAAATCAAAACTTTACATTGAATTTCTAGTAATTAAAATGTAGATTTTAACAATTCACTTGTACGATGAAAAACATCATATAGTTATTTCTTTTTAGATAGAAAAAAGAATTTAGAAAAAAGAAATAGAAAAAAAAAATAGATAAAGGTAGGTAGAAAAATAAATATGCGCCAATTTACTAGCTTTTAGTTTGCTTCACCTGTCCCTGACCTGACCTGATCAAAGTTACAAGTTAAATTTTACCCACTGCCCGAATTCCGATTGAGCTGAAATTTTATACATACCTTTAGTTCTGATGACAATGCAATTTTATATATATATATATACTTATCAACAAGTAATAAAAACTTGTTTTAAAAAAAAACTTTAAATTAATTACTTGTTTTAGGTAGTAAAAACAAATTGTGAATTTAAGATCTGTAATATTTAAATTTATAAGACTATTATTCATTAAATATTCATAATTTTGAAAGTTATTTATTATTATACTTGTACTTTTATTACTAATATATAAAGCTGAAGAGTTTGTTTGCTTGAACGCGCTAATCTCAGGAACTACTGATCCAATTTGAAAAATTCTTTCAGTGTTGGATAGTCCATTTATCGAGGAAGTTGAGGCTATATCGTCACTCTAAGACCAATAACAGCAGACCACCAATTAAGAATGTTACAAAAACGGGGGAAAATTATTACACAACGAGCAACAGGAGACGTAAACGAGGTTACGTGGCTCAACCAGTAATGGTATAAAAGTGAAAATCAACTTAAGCGAGTTTTGATTTTCATATTTTTTTAAGGAATAGAGGGCAAACAAGCAGACGTATCACCTGATGGTAAGCGATTATGTAAAACCACCAGAGACAAGAGAACTCACTCTATCTTGGACTATTTTGGACTATTTTGCACGGAAATTTAGATGTATGTTTTGGCTTATGTTCAAATTTTGGCAAAAATGCTTAACATTATATTACACGGGTAAACTTTGAGCATTCAATAATTGTTTCAAATATACTAACAATATTGTACACAGATTTCCCGATTAGGCTGGTGATGCAATAAGTCATGTGAATGTTCTTTGATACCGAGCTGAATATACTTTTGAAGTATTGCCTGATCTTTATTCTGTTCATCTTTTTTACCATCAAAATTCTTGAAATCGTTATCCTTGAAATCGATTATTGTACCATCAGTAGTTGTCATAGAAGTGCCAATGTTATCTTGTTTGATCAATTTTTTATCAAACTTTGTAGTCTCTTTAATTTCATTTTTAGACAACTTTTCGTCAAATTCCTTATATTGTTCAGAACCATCAGTTTTTTGTTCACTCATATTGTTTTGGTTCTTATCATTATGAATAGAACCATTTATTTTATTTGTATTTAAGTTGTCCATTTTGTTTTAAAATTTATATCTATAATATAATTTGTTTAAGTTCTCTTTGTCTTTAAGTCTTTATGTATCCTTCAAAAACTTAAATATTCTTTGCCAATTGAGCCAAAATTGTTACGTAATATACAATCCAATTCAAAGATTGTTTTTATCAGTTTTATTCGGTATATCGCGTCACACCAGTTAATATATTAAGTCGTGTATAAAATTGTAAATGAGCCATGTATATGAGTAAGTCATCAGTCAGTCATTTGAAATGACATTTATTGTAAACCTATGTTATTCTGCACATAGATACCATTTAAGTGTGAAAAAATAAAAAGAATATCAATAAGTTTTGCAATGTATTATTATGAATATTGATGTTTAGACAAACAGAAATAGAAAAAAAAAATTCTTAATGTACGTACGTAGTAACATTAGTAATTATTAATTTAAAAAAATACCTAAGCCTAGTGTGTAAAAATTCGATCACTAAAAGCTCTGTCTTTTAGTAATAGAATCTAGTTGAACAAATTCAAAAGTTGGTGCGATAAAAATACAAGGTTTTTTTCATTTATAATTTAGAGGAAGCCTCATTTTTTTAAGCTCAAGGTAACGATAAATCAATGCCACCAATGTTTTACAGGAATATTAATTCGGAAAAAAATTACCGTTACCTTACTTAAATCCAGTTTTTGTATATAAATCAAGTAAGTTACAATAATAATAATAATAATATATAATAATATATTTATTCGATCAAGCAACATGACTCATAGTGTTAGTAACAATTTATTCTTAAGACTATGTTAGTTTACCAATTCTAGTTTTACACACAAAAAATAATAATTAAAATGAAACAAGCAAGAACTACTTGACCCGTACACACGAGTCACCGCTACAGACTCATCACTGAAGTGGAAAGCCTGCAGCAACGACTCACATACACGCAGTCAAGTCTACTCGCTACACACTTTAAAATGTTCTTGGGGCTGGACCGCACACGACGCACCAGGGAAGCACATCTCTTGCGCATTGAGGCGTAGAAACAGTCCACGTTGGCATCCGCAAACATCCCTGATGCGCTGCAATACCGGGGCAGCCCCACTAAGACCCGGAAAGCGTTATTGTATTGAACACGAAGAGCGCTATACGCCCCATGACTACAGTTAGCCCAGAGGCTGCACGTGTAGAAGGAGGTGCAGTATGCGCGGAACAAGGTTATTTTAACCGATAAGGCACAACGTGCAAACCTGCGAGCCAACATGTTAGCTCTGACCGACAGCGCTCCCCGCTCCCGTTCAATGTCATCATCGTCCCTAAGGTCGGCGGTCAATAAATGCCCGAGGTATTTGAACTTGTATACTCTCGTTAATGATGTCTCATAGAGTTTGACCGGAGGAATAACTGTCGGGCATCGATCGCCGGCCCCAAAGACCATGATTTCGCTCTTCTTTACATTATATACCAATCCGTGTCGCTCTGCAAAGTCTTGACATATGGCAATCAATCGTCTGAGACCACATACCGAGGCACTCAGCAGAGCCATATCATCAGCATAGCTGATGTTGTTAATGCATATTAAATCAATATAACAGCCAACGCGCTCTCTGCTGAGTGTCTCGATCAGTTCGTTGATATAAAGATTAAAGAGTATAGGCGAACTCAACCCCCCCTGTCTCACTCCACACTCCAATCCATACGGTTCAGACACTACCCCTGCCCATCGTACCTGATTGATCTGGTCTCCATACCAGTACCTGAGAGTGTTAATGAGCTCTTGAGGTACTCCCTCTTTTTTACACTTCATCCAAAGAATGTCGTAGGAAACCAGATCAAACGCCCTCGATAGATCGAGGAAACACGCGTATACAGGCGTTTTCCTATCATTGTAATACCTGACAGCCCATTTCAGAGACAGTATAGCGCTTTCTGTAGACAAGCCCGGTCGAAAACCGAACTGATTCTCGTGCACCTTGATGAATTTATTAAGCTGTGTCCGAAATAGACTGTCAAGCACGTTTGCTACAACAGTGGCCAAGGAGATGGGTCTATAATTATTTCGATCTGCAATGTTACCCGTTTTATTCTTAACAATTGGTACAACAATAGTTTTCGTCATCTCGTTGGGCAAGTAAGAATGACTGACACAAAGATTATAAAACATTACTAACACACTAGGTAGGTGTGGGCCCGCATATTTAAGGTGCTCAATACTTAGACCATCATGACCAGGCGATTTTCCTTTGGACATTGTGCTTATCACATGTTTAATTTCCTTCGCCGAGAATCTTATACTCAGATCACTCCGAACAATGTTTATCATTCGTTTGCATATTATGATTGTTCCCTTCGATGTTAGATTCCACGTAATGGTGGGTGTCAATTTCTTCCACTTTGTTGGATTCCACGTCGTGGTGTTTTTTTCCCGGTCTACTCTAACCATGAATTTAGCTACTTTATATTGTTTGCATCTTTGACGCACTTTATTATAACATCCTACTAATATTATAAATGCGAAAGTTTGTAAGGATGGATGGATGTTTGTTACTCCTTCACGCAAAAACTACAGAACGAATTTGGATGAAACTTTACAGTAATATAGCTTATACATCAGAATAACACATAGGCTACTTTTTTGCCGCGATAACCGACATATACGCGGGCGGAGCCGCGGGCAAAAACTAGTAGGGAATAAAACAGAGATGCATAGAGGTGCCATTTTGACCCCACTACGTCAGTTGACAGTCTAAAGTCTAAATCATTCCCATTCGGCGGGGTTTTTTTTGTGACGAACGGTTGGTGCTCGAGTGTATTTTCAAAACGTAAATTAAATATTAATTCGGGTGTGAATTTCTCAGCCGTGGTGATTAAAACATGGATGAGTAAGTTATAAACATTTAATAATCATTCGATTGTGTCGTAAACGAGGAATTCGATCAACATAGCTACATTTTGCAAACATTGGTCACTGACTCGGCCATTACCTAGATGTAAATCATATAATTTCATTTAAAAATGTTATTGTGCTTGCTATTTATTGTTGAAAACATAAATTCATGTATATATTAATAATAATAATTTATTTACTCAAATACATGGTGCAGCTTACAATCTATTAGGTAGGTAGTAACAATAATTGATAAGACACAAATAGAAATTGAGTGAAACGACGGTGTCTGAGCTAGTAAGAAACTGTGTGACAGACACCGACGCCATTCCCACTATAAAGTTGAGCCTTTAGATTTCGAGTTACATGGTGTTTGACAATATTAATTTAATAACACTTATAAATAATAAGGAAAAGTAACTTAAAGCAAAATATTCAAGAGTGTGTGTACGTGTGTGTGTATGTGTGTGTGTGTGTGTGTGTGTGTGTGTGTGTGTGTGAGTGTGTATGTGTGTGAGCGCGCGCACGCGCTCCTGTGTGTGTGTGTGAATGTTTAGGTACATGTCCATAATTGTGTGCGTGTATGTGTGAGAGTGTGTGCAAAAGAAACACGTGGTTTAACATTTCTATACAAATTGAATAGCTACAGTCCACCCTCAAGTAGTCTTTCGGTCTCGTCATAAGCAAGTAGTTGAAGGCTCTCCACTAGCACCTTCTTGCATTCATGCTTGGGTAGAGAGAATATTTGTAGTTTTTTATTTAGCTTGTCGTAAAGGCGACAGCTGAGGGTTTGATAGTGTCGGCCCGCCAAGGCAGTTTTAATTCTAGGTGCAGAGCAAATATGAGTCTTGCGACGTTTGTCAGCCCGTGGGCAAATATATAAGAGTGACAAGTGTTTACGCATGATATTTTTTTATTTTTTTATTTTTTTTTCGGGTAGGTGCTAAAAAAGAGTAAACACGCATATTAAAAACCTCTGATTAAAATTAATTAATTTAATGGGCAAAACTTCACAATTTTAAAAGAAAAAGTATAATAAAGCCTAGACTTGCTGTACTTACAGTTATACAGTACTATAACAGTGCAATATAGTGTCTACATGATCTGACACTGGTACCTTGATCACCTGCCAGCACAACAACACATTTCACAAGGTTTACTTATTGATTCTCTTGAACATACCATTTATCACCATGTCACAGTTGTCTGATATACAAGAAGCGCAGACCAATCTCGAGGAGAGCTTTTCTAAGAGGATGGCTCAGTTGGAGGCTCAACTGCAGACTGGTGGCAACAGCAAGGAGACCGTTGCTCGGGTGTCCGAGGACTTTAGAACTTTCAGGGAGCTGATGTTTTCAATGTTGGGGCTTCTTCGGAAGCAAATAAATGAATGCATGAAGTTGGTAGATGCTGTTGAGACGCGCCATCGCTACAAATCACTCATCTTCTTGGGAGTGCCCGAGGCCATCAAGGAGGACTGTAGTGCAACCCTGGTGATGAATAAGAGGATGGGGCTTCATGACATATCACAGCTTAGTATAAGACACTGCCACCGCATTGGAGTCCCTTCTAAGGAACATCGGCGACCAATTTTGGTGAGATTTTCTTCCAGAGAGGCTAGGTCCGCCGTGTGGAAATCCAAGACATCGCTAAAAGGTTCTGGCTACTCGGTTCGAGAATTTTTAACTAAAACGCGCCAAACAGCCTTCGCCATGGCACGACAGCATTTTGGCATGTCAGCCTGCTGGACACAGAACGGCAGTATTTTAATAAAAGTCAATGACAACAGTCGACATAAAATCACATCCACTGACGAGCTAAAGCCACTGATGATTAAATTTCCAAAAGCATCATCCGCAGTCAAGAATGTCTCCGGTAATGCGAGCTCAGATGTTAACAACAAGAGTTCGCGGCGACGCTAGATGTATGTATGTGACTCACTGTTTCTCACTTTGCTGTGTAAGCGTGACGTGAGTGCTACTGTGTATTTATATTTGTACATTTATATTGTAATATTTACATTTTATACTAGACGGTGGGCTTTTGTCTTATACCTTCAACTTTTTTACAACTTGTTTACAACAAACTATGTCAACACACCTGTCAAATGTCAAATCACGTTCGTTTCTCACCCAAAGTCATTCACAACAGGTGCGTTCCGTTTTCTGCAATGTTACGTAGAAACACAGCTCACAGTTGAAATAATGTATAGAACACTGTACCTTTGTATTTTTTCAATATTTTATTTTCCTCTATTTATTTTACATAATTTATGGTAAAAAGTGCTCACCGATCTCACAGTAATGATTATACTCCACTTCTTTTTGTGTAATGACCACATGTGTGTAAGCTGGCGGGTGATATAAAAATACGTACCAAATTCATCCTTATAGGCTTATAAACTCATATTATAATATATTTATTTTGTATATTTATTTATAATATTATTATTATTTATATAATCGTCTAAGATTTACTTTATGTAATTGTTTAATTTGTGTACTCGGCTGTAATGATGATAGATGAAGAACTTTATTTTTCTGCCAACGACTCCTCTGAAGACGCGAGCTTCAGTTCCCTACCTGACACTTTAGGCGACCAATTACGACAATCATTCAACCACCAATCACATTCTTTATTAAATGTCTGTCATATTAACGCTCAGAGTGTCCCCAGTCACTTTAGTGAATTGACTGATACTTTCACTGACACAAACGTGCATGCCATCCTGATTTCGGAAACTTGGCTTAAGCCACACCTCACTTCCACCTCCTATCCTCTCATCGACTTTGTACTCATTCGTAACGACCGGTTCGAATCGAGAAGGGGTGGCGGGGTTGCCATCTACCTTCGTGGGAATTTACCCTACAAAATCCTCGCCACTTCCTCTTCCGACGTTTCTGTTTCTACAACTGCAGAATTCCTCTTCCTTGAAGTTTATGTCAAGGGATCTAATGTCTTAATGGGGGTAGTTTATTGTCCCCCCGCTGTCAACTATTTCTCCAGTCTGGAAACAGTTCTGGAATCTTTAGGGTCGGAATACTCACACCACATCATTATGGGCGATTTTAACACCGATCTTCTGGCCTTTAACTCTACCCGCACCCGTAATCTCCTCCACATCATCCAATCCACTAGCCTCCATCTCCTCCCTCTTCAAGCAACTCACCACAACATTGAGCACCAGGATACTTGGCTTGACCTAATGCTCACCTCCGCTCCAAACCTAATCCATTCGCATGGTCAATATCCTGCTCCTGGATTTTCACATCATGATTTAATTTTCCTTTCCTATGTCCTGAAACCTCCTAAATCCTCTCCCAAAATCAAGCATATCCGTAGTTTCAGACAAATCGATGTAGAAAAACTGTGTGCAGATGCCTCTGCTGTAGATTGGTCCAGCTTGACAGCGGCAACAGATATGAATGACAAGGTCTGTATATTTAATGGCGCAGTCCTTAAATTATATGATACCCACGCACCCATGAGAAAAGTAAAATTGAAGCGCCCACCAGCTCCATGGATGACGGAGGAAATAAAAATGGCCATGAGACGTAGGGACCGTTTCTATAATAGGTACAGGAGGAATCGTTGCGAGGAGAATTGGAACGTCTTTAAAGCTGCTAGGAATCGGTGCAACCAGGTGATACGAAACGCCAAACGCCGCCACATAATTCAAAATTTAGAAATCTCTACAACTTCCAATTTGTGGAAGTTTCTCGGAACACTGGGTATAGGTAGGCAGCAGCGCTCTGAGGTTAAGATGGCAATCAGTTTGGATGATATCAACCGTCATTTCTCAGCCACACCACGGTTGGATCATCTGCCTAAGAGTCATGCCTTAAGCTATGTAGCTAGCCTGAACCAACCTGATATTAAATCCTTTGATTTTTCTCCGGTAGCTTCTGAGGAGATTAAAAAGATTATCCTATCCATCAGTTCTAATGCTGTGGGATGTGACGGTATCAGCCGTCGCATGATCGTCACTATCCTCGATTACGTTCTACCAGCAATGTCTCATATTATTAACTATTCACTTGACTCTGGAACCTTTCCCTCACTCTGGCGCAAGGCCTTCATTATCCCTTTACCCAAAAAAACTAACCCCTCACTCTCTGAACACTTTCGACCTATTTCCATACTTCCCTTTCTCTCCAAGGTCCTAGAGGCCTGTGTTCATACACAGCTCTCACAGTTTGTATATGAACAAAACCTTCTCAGTCCTTTCCAATCTGGGTTTAGACCCGGCCACAGCACATCCACAGCTCTTCTCAAAGTGACTAGTGATATTAAACAGGGTATGGAGGACACCAAAGTCACAGTGCTGGCCTTGATCGATTTCTCAAATGCCTTTAATACAGTCAATCACGAGGTCCTACTGGCCATCCTCTCCTACCTCATGATCTCCTCAGAAGCTATGGAATGGTTCTCTTCCTATCTTCAGGGACGCCAACAGTGTGTACATATCGATGACTTGTCGTCGAGTTGGTGTGATCTTCTTACTGGCGTCCCTCAAGGCGGTATATTATCTCCTTTACTATTCTCAATTTTTATAAATCTCGTAACCCAACACCTTCGGTGTGCGTATCACCTGTACGCTGATGACTTACAGCTGTACACGCAGTCAAGTGTTGAGGACATATCATATGCTGTTGAGAAAGTCAACAATGACTTGGACTCTATAAGGGATTGGTCAACGAGGTTTGGTTTATCAGTAAACCCAACCAAATGTCAGGTGATCATCGTGGGAAGCAAACAAATACTAAGCAGGCTGGATATGTCGGGCATCCCACCGGTTATCTACAACAACCAGACTATACCTCTGAGTACAGTAGTAAAGAATCTGGGGTTGTATATAGACTCAACACTTGATTGGCGGGCACAAGTCACGCATGTTAGCCAGAAAGTTACCTCTTGCCTCCGCGCTTTATATCGATTTAAGAATTTTCTTCCCACTGAAACTAAGGCTATGCTTATGCAGTCCCTAATTATTCCCTTAATCGACTATGGTGATGTGTGTTATTTTGACTTGAATGCAGACCTCCTCAATAAACTAGACCGCCTTCTCAATAACTGCATTCGATTCGTTTTCAATCTTCGCAAGTATGACCATGTGTCTGCTTTCCGTTCCCAGCTGCAATGGCTTCCAATTCGTCAGCGCCGTAGTTTGCGTGCACTCACTTGTCTCTTTTCTTTTCTCACTTCTCCATCGCTACCTGAATACCTCGAACCCCACTTTCGTCTTTTATGCTCCACTCATGATCGAAACCTTCGGTCAAGAAACAATATGATTCTACTTTGTCCCCCCCACACCTCCAACTTCATAAATTCCTCCTTCTTTGTGCAGTCAGTTCTACTTTGGAACGCACTTCCATTCGAAATCAGGATGTCAACAAACCGCCACACATTCAAGACGAAGGTACGCGATCTGCTTCGTAGTGAATTGGCAGAACGTTCACAATAATAGTAACCGACTGAGTACTTTTATTATACATTATATCAATTTAATTATTATATTAATTTATTTGTAAGTATGTTTATGTATTATGTATATAATATATATATAAGCTATACCCTTATGTTTATATCACACCTATATATATATGTATATATTTTTAGGATTTGAGTTAAATTCTATATATACCCCATTTTGCACCGACCGCCTCATATTTTTACATCACTCAAAGGTTGACTGGCAGAGAATGCCATATGGCATTAAGTCCGCCTATGTACAAGACGTGCATTAAGTATAAATAAATAAATAAATAAATAATGTGAAGTATAAAGAGCTGCCTCACGGTTAGTGTTTTGACCTCTTTGTAAAGTTGTGTGGTGGGATGACGAAATCTTTTATTTAGCATGGTCTTAATAACAGCACGTTGAGCTCTTTCGAGTCGAAGCATTAAGGTTTTGTAGGTACCTCCCCAGACTACTATGCAGTAGGTGATGAGAGGCTGCACCAGCGCAAGATATATATTTTTTAATAACTTCGCGTCAACAGCAGTTCTAAGTTTCTTCATAGGAAACATCAACTTGCGAACACGGGTTGTAGTGAGTTCTATATGCTTTTCCCAGTTAAGTGTTGAGTCTATCTGCACACCCAAGTACCGAATATCTGAAACTCTCTGTATGAAAGGACATTGACAGGTATCAGGTGACATCATCGAGCAGCTATGTGCTTTCAAGTTGATCGTAGTTGGCTGAGATGTGGGGTTTGCCGTGAAAGTTATGAATCGAGTTTTAGATACTTTAAGGTGAGTAAATTGGTGTCCAGCCAATCCATGACAATTTTAAGTGCATTTTCGGTAGATTGGATTACACCACTCCAGGACTCACCGCTTATAATAAGTGCGGTGTCATCAGCATAGGCTAACAGCTTACAATTTGGGATTTTGAGCATACTAAGTGTATTTACATATACTAGGAATAGCGTGGGGCCCAACACGCTACCCTGTGGCAAGCCAAAAACGAGGTTTTCATCATTACTGATACTATTTTTCACCTTAACACGTTGAGTGCGCCTACTAAGATAGTCACGGAAAATATTTAAGGCAACGTCTCTTACTCCTATACTCTCCAACCTTTTCAGCATGATGTGTGTCGAGACCGTATCAAAAGCCTTGGCCAAATCTAGGAAGATACCTATTGTCTTAGTCCT
This sequence comes from Spilosoma lubricipeda, assembly GCA_905220595.1. Taxonomy (NCBI): domain Eukaryota; kingdom Metazoa; phylum Arthropoda; class Insecta; order Lepidoptera; family Erebidae; genus Spilosoma; species Spilosoma lubricipeda. Next base: position 9,228,103 of record HG992298.1, on the reverse strand, counting down.
GCTGTCTAGATTTTGAACAATAGAGTTAGTCAGATCCAGTACAGCATCTTCAGTTGACTTGTTTTTCCTGAAACCATACTGATTTGGGGCTAGGGCATTGTTGTGTTCTAGAAAGTTAAGCAATCTCCTATTGAGAATTTTTTCCAGAATTTTTGATAAGATGGTTAGGATAGATATTGGTCTATAGTTTTCGATACGGTCCCGAGCACCACTCTTGAAAATGGGATGAACAATTGCTCGTTTGCAGACATCGGGGAATACTCCTTTAGTAAGGCAAAGATTGCAAACGTGTGTAATGACAGGTATTAGCACATGTCGGGCTGATTTAATAACCGATACTGGTATCTCGTCGTAGCCAACAGCACAGTTTATTTTTAAGCTAGAGATAATTGTATCAATTTCTAGAAAGTCCGTATCCAATTGCACAAGAGAGTTACCTTGAAAATTGTTCAAGTTGTGCATCTGAAAGTCATTGCGTATGTGGCTTTGTTTACCTTGAATATTCTGAGCAAGGTTGTGTCCAACATTTGCAAAATAATTGTTGATGTAATCGACTGACGACTGATGATCACTACGCATGTTCAGTAGATCTTCCGTGGTGTTTTCACATTTTTCGTTCAAGTGACCTATAGATTTTAAGATTTTCCAAGTAGCCTTCGGATCACCCTTCGCCTTTTCGAATACATATATACATTTACGAAATGTATATTTACGAAAGTAATAAGCTTTACTTTTGTGTAAACTTCGGTTAAAACATGTTACTACATGAAACATTTTTTTTGTAACAGTCTGTAAAGTCAGTCTGTTTTCAAGTTATTGACTATGTACAATAAGCATATGTATTTCTTCTGACTAAGTTGTTGAGTTTTTCATACTTTTTTGTATTTTTGTAACATCCTCTATAATTTGGTACTGGCACCTGGTGGGCATGTATCGGACGGACACTGCATCGGGTTTTTTAATTTTCAGTTTTCGTGATTGTTTACATGAATAATATTTTTTGTAATATGTTAAATTTAGATTTACTTGTCCTCCGTCGGCGGTCTCATCCATGTTATGCATCGCGTATAATTGTAAGATTTGTATCAAAATTGTATACTTTTCACCTTGATTTTAACAGTATTTTTGTATGAAAACCTATACCTTTGTTATGTTTTTTAGCAAGGAAATATATTAAATTACATAAATATAAAGTTGAAAAGACATAACTTTAGCAATAACTTGATATGTAAGGCAATGTTTAAGGATATCTCTTTAAGTGTCAGTTTACAGTGTTTGTTTTATATTCTTCCTACAACATAAACTAAATGATTTTTTTTATATGGGACTAATCCCACCCACATACTACACATATAGTATGCTTAATATCAGAAAGTCTGACAGATTGAGAAACTCCGTCATTAGAAATAAAACAAACACTACAGATGTAACAGTTAAAATCAAAAGGCTTAAATGGAGATGGGCTGGTCACGTGATAAGAGGACACGATAAATGGAGCAAAAGAGTGACCCAGTGGTATCCCAGAGAGGGCAAGAGGAAAAGAGGCAGACCGCAGAAAAGATGGGATGACGACATTAGACAAGTGGCTGGAGTCACGTGGAACAGAGTGACACAGGAAAGGAAAGAATGGAAAAGGTTGGAGGAGGCCTTTGCCGATTGGCAAACAGATCTAGGAAAGATAACCAAGCAACAGATATTAGCTTAAATATTTTATTTAGTTTATGAGTTCAGTGTTATTATATTGTAAGTCAAATGCATTGTAATTAATTAAGAGATCTGAATAAAAGGCTATATTATTATTATATTATTATTATATAATCCCACCCACACGCCCAATGGTCATGATAGTTGTGGGGAGTCTGACTATATTGAGTTGGTGTCTCAGGCAACCGAATATTTGGCAAAAATTAACGAATTAGTAAACGATCAAGGGTCGCGAATGAATGTGGGGAATAGGACGGCAATTATGGACATAACCCAGCGGATTACCGGTATCGTCTCATTGTTGGATATTAAACTAAATGATTTGTGTATATTTGCTACTTTAGATCCCAAGAACGTTAATTTAACTTTGAAATAAATACGGTGCAGAGCCACCTGAACCAAAGGGTGAAGTGTGAACATACCCGATTTTTTGTCGGGATTTCGAGCGGTCCAAATGGAGCCCAACCGTTAGCCTTCTGGTGTAAAAAAATTGTATGAAGAAGGGTCTTTTTATTTATGTATATTGTTAAAAATATTTTATTATTGTAAATAAAATAACTATTACTTGTACCAAATGTTTTATTTCTCATCAATACACCTTTTAATACAGTACATCGAGGAAAAAAACACTTTTCCTATTTTAACCTTCGATTTAGTAACTTTATCTACATAAAATCAACATTAATTATACATCATCTGATAGTTTATTTAATGACCATTCTTAAGCATACCAATGTCTTATATAGCCCCAATACATTTTTTATTTGAAATCGACGTTTCAATCAGAGGTGAAAATGTAACGGGAGTACTGTCGAAATCGCCCCACAGCTGTGCCAATGCCGACCAAAATGCCGCCTTTGACAAGTAATAAAATCAATCGCTGATTGAATTGTCAATTGCAATTGTCATATCACAACATCCCTTTCAAATTCTGTGAAGGGACCACTTCAAATGACTCATCTGTCTTTAACAGATCTCTTAGAAAGAAGAACACTTCGTTCCCTTAAAACAAATCCTAAAATGAATACGCAAGCATTATCAGTTTTGACATTGCTTGGGATGGCATTCATTTGACAAAACTGAAATTCATTTACAAGCGGAGCGGTAAGCGGTAAGTAACATTTTGTAGGTATCGTGGGTACTGTTTTTTTAAGGAAACAAGTTGATGGACAAAAATGTTACTTGCTAGTCATTTGCTACCGACCTAATATTACCCAATAATGCAATAACCACTGCAATTGAATTGAAGAATAAGTCCTTTAGACATCGATAAATTGAAATAATTTAAGACAATTAAATTCGTAGAAATGTAGTCTGAAAGTAACAATACAATCACACTAATACATAAAGACGAAAGTTTGTGAGTGTGTATGTTTGTTACTTTTTCACACAAAAACTACTAGACGGATTTGAATGAAACTTTACAGTAGTACAGTATACATCAGAATAACACACAGGCTATTATTTGCCGCGATAACCGACATAAACGCGGGTGGAGCCGCGGGCAATAGCTAGTAAAAAATAAAACAAGAACAATAGTTCGTAGTTAGTACTTTATTGATGCGATAGGATTACCGACGTCCAACTCCATCCTCATTTAGCAATACCATGTTTAGTTTATACCTATAGCTTGATATTTACTATATGTAAAAAAACTCACTTATTTCAAAAACAATGTCACAGTGGTCTCTAGTTTAACGTGAGACTGGGTGATTATTCGAAATAACCGACAATCTCAAATGGAAAAAGGAATGGAATGGCAATCTATTTGGGCTTATTGCTTGTCGGTCCCCGTTTACTTAGCAGTCCTTTTAATGCTAGTACGACGTGTGGAATTCTCTCTCCTAAAACTGATTATAAGCACACAGTTGGGTGAAATATTGACAGTTATTTTTTGCTGAAAAGAATTCTGGATTGGCGTTTTATATTTGAGTATCAGTGTAATGATGAAAGGGAATGTAATTATATGTTCTTTGATTTATCATTGTAGTGTTCAGTCTTTAAGATTTATTTTTACTATGTTCTGATTATTGCCTATAAGAGAATTAAATCGATTGGATGGGTCATTAGAGAAAATAGTATCCATATATATTGAGAAGTAACATCTACATTGAAAAATTCTTCTCCTTCAAAATTCTACGCCCCCTTGACGACAATTTATGGGTCATGTGAACCACCAAATAACCTATAGCACTATGCCGTCACTTGTAAGCTGTCTAACTGAGTACTGGTAAAAGGGACGGGGAAAAAATCGTATGGCGTTGCGGAATAATGGGTTAGAGATTAAATTGTATGGAACCGATGCCGTACGAAAATAGTTGCTTTTTTTTTTAATTTTCCGGCGATTCTCTCGTTCATTGGTCAATTGATTTTGTTATATCATTATTCCGCAACTCCGTACAAAAATCATGTGACAAGAGAGAAAAGTCAAGGGTTGCTACCCCTCCCCTTCACTTGTACTCAGTTAGACAGCTTAAAAGTGATGGCATTGTGCTGAATGTTATTGTTTTATGCCTCTATATCTTTCTAAAAAGGTCTCCTGGTGGTTCACATAACCCATTAATTTTCAACACGGGCCCGTAGTCTAACAGCTACAGTGGCGCTACCTACCTAAACTATGGTCAATAGTGTTAATACTAGCTGACATGGCGAACTTCGTACCGTCATATTTACATATGTCTCAGCTTTCCACAGGCATCCCGTTATCTTTTATTTTTTTCTTGTACACAAACTTTGTCCTAACAATAACGAACACATAAAAAAAGGATTATTTAATTTGGTGCAGCCGATCGAAAGTTATGCGCGCACATACAATTTGGCGATCCATTTTTATATATGAAGATTCATGCCAGTATTTCAATTTTCAACAATTATCAAAAAAAATATACTAAATATTTATTTACAACAATTCAAGTATTACTTAAGATCTTCAAATCAACCTCTGGCCGTCTACTGCTGAACCAAAGTCTCCCTCAAGGAGTGCCTTCTCTCCTGGTTTTAGGTAGTCTGCAAGTCTGTATCTATCTGTTGCCAGAGACTAAAAAGAAGTATAAATACTTCTTTACTCTTCTGAAATAAGATTTAACAATTAAGACGCTGTCAAAAGATGTCAAATAGTTCTGCAAAGTCAATTGTTGTAGTAGGTATACATTTTTTATACGTCGGCCACTGGTATTTGCCAATTTTATTGATATGTATAATTTTTTAACAGATGAGTAAACCTAACGTTAGTGCCGCTGAATATAAACTTGAAAGTGAGGGTAAAGTTAATTGTAGTATAAATGACTTGGGAAGCGTCAATACTATTCAACTGCAAGAAGAATTCGAAAAAGAAATTGAGTACAATGTAGAAACAAATGGAATATGCGATAAAGAAATTTTGAATAAGTCAAGTAAAGCTCCAAAAAATGTGATGATATCGCAAGAAACAATGATAGACATGACATTTATGCAATCAAACCTAACAACAAGTAATATTGTGTCGTATACAAGATCAAAGCTTAAAAAACACATAACACGACAGCTGATTAGAAAACATCAACAAGGACCTAACCAACCAGTATATCCCCCACATGGATACCCACCGCAGGGCTATCCACCACAGGGCTACCCACCACCAGGCTATCCACCGCAGGGTTATCCACCACAAGGATACCCACCATTTGGCTACCCACCACAAGGCTATGCCCCACCATTCTATCCGCCACTAGGTAAGATAGTTTGAAGATGTAATAAAGAAAAAGAAAATTAAAATTTCTGTATTTAAGTCAGTTTTCAATATATCATCATCAATGGTTTTTACAGTTAACTGCAGAACATATTATTTTATTATATATATGTATATACCTATTATGTCACGCTTGTTGGATAAGGTTCGTTCTAAGTATTCCTTCTCTTTCCAGTGACTCTGTACTGCAAAGTTTGTTTCCTTAGTAGCCTCTTACGACACCCACGGTATGTATAGGGGTGGGTGAATTTTATGATAAGAAAAAAATATTTTCATAGTTATTAAATAACATTGTAAATGTAAATAAATAGTCGTATAAATTCCTCATTTTATGCATATAATATTTTATGCATGGAATGCATACAAACTTGTGAAATGCGTTTCTGAAAAGTTAAAGCAAAGCAACTTTCTCCTACAGGTATAGGTTTGATGAATAGGATACCAAATAATTAAAAATTGTTAATAACATTAATACATTTATGCTTAAAGGAACATCTAAAACGAAATAGTCTTACACAAAGCCGTCATTTATTGATCACTACACTACACTACTACAAAATATATCTAAATCACCATCTATAATTTTCAAATTGATATCTTCTACTAACATTGTATCATTTGCAGGTGGGGGCTTCGGATTTTTTAATGGAGGTCCACCCGAACAGTTCGAACCGATACCATACGATCCAGAAACAAGGAATTCTTTTATTCGTTTAGTGATGATCATAGTATTTGTAATGCTGGTCGCTACTGCTATATTCGTCGGCGTTTCTATAACAACGTATGTCTTCTCTTTAACGTTAAACTTTTGTATTTTTCTATCGAAAAGATATTTGGAGACATTTTTTTTGTTTTTTTTTATGTTGTAAGCGGGCAACGAGCAAACGTATCGCCTGATGGTAAGTGATGGACACCTGCAAACACCAGAGGCGTCACAAGTGCGTTGCCGGCCTTTGGGGATAGGGAGGGGAGATAGGGGGAAGGGGTTTGGGTTATGGGCCTCCGGTATCCTGTTATTGCTAACGTGTGGTGATTTACTAAATTTCCGTATAAGACAACAAGTAATTAATTTTAAAAGTTTTTAAAAACAAGCTTTTGTTACTTTTTAATAAGCAATAACTTCAAGCCCTTGTATTTGATACCTGTATTGGTGTTGTTCAGAAATATGTACGCCGCCATTTTGTTACGGCGGCCATTTTGGATTAATAATAATATCGATTGTATATAATTGCATTGTCATCAAACGGTATGTTTAAAATTTCAGCTCAATCAGAAGTTGATTCAAATTTTACTTGCAAGATGTGATTACAGACAAACATCGGGACATGTTAAACTAAATAAAAGCTCATAGACAACAAGTTTCGAATGTAGTTTGATAATATAGTACGGTCTCAAGATAAAACAGTATTTGGACTTCGATCTTTAATGTGACTTCAATCAAGTTGTAACTCGTTTTCAGCCAAACTGGATTTTTAAACATCTGCATGCTTTATTACGTTAAATAATGATTCTTTCCCTACAACTGATTTTATTCCCTTTTTCTAGCTAATATTCATTGGAATTTCTCTACTTCTCTCTTCTATTTGGTTTCTCTATTTGTGCTTCTCATCAGCTGCCTATTGCAATAAACTGCTAGACATGGACCTTTGGATAGGCTGAATAGAATAGGTTCAAAGGCTGGATATGTGATTCTGATTTGGTATTGAATGTTCAGTTGTTACAAATTCGCATGATTATTTTCGCATAAGTTTAATACATGACTTGAATTTAACTGGAGTAGAGAATCATTCACGTCAGCCTCTCCTTAGGAAGGATGTTTGACCTACTTTGCTACACCGAACAGACGGTTTGGTATAGGGATGGTTCAAATTCTGGGAGGGATCCGGATGTGTTAATAACAGAAGTTCTCGGATCCCTAGCTTCTCAGGCGCAGAGTGACCCATGGGGGTTTCCACAGAAGGAATTGTTCAAGTTCCTTCTTTTGCTCATTACAATTTTGTTGCTCTACGTAGTTTGCTCCATTAATAGCCTATTGTGATAATCGTGGGATGAATAGGGATGGTGAAATTATTTTTATTCTTAATCTGTCACCACATGGGCAAGAGAAACAGTAGTCTTAGTTAATTCAATATATTCTAATATTTTATTTTTACAGCCCAGCCATCCGCGATGTATTCAGGAAAGCCGGGTTTCTTATATTTATACCAGTGTAAGTTTTTTTAGGTTATAAAATATAATAAAATACTTTTGGGTTAACTAATTACTTGTTAAGAATTATTAGTTGGATGTAATTCTGATTTTAAGAAAATATTTTTCCTTGTCGATTTTTAAGCTGATCGCCTCATTCGTTCGGGGTTTCAGTCGTACCAACCTTCTTCTGAGTGTTACTATGGCATTTGAACAATGTTGATTGCAATTTTAATCTACACCGTTTGGTACCTTTTATAGGGATTTCAGCATGAAAAGGCTGGTTCGACCAGAACGGTACTACCCTCTCACGGAATACCAATTCGCACTAAAGTAACATAATTCGTGTTTGCGAAAGGAACAGAGAGTGCACCTGTGTTTTTGCAAACACTTGTACAATATACCATCTCCTGTATAGTTGGCTAGTCCTTATTGATAGAGGTCACCGCGCCATGACCGAAATTTACGAGGGGGACAACATTATCATTTATACTTTTCTTTCAGAATTGGAGTTACCATGTGCAGTTGTGCAATGTGCTCAGATTGTTCTCAAAGATCCCCGTGCAGTTTTGTCGTACTCACATTTACGGTATGACCGTAATATTTATATATTTTGAATTACTCATAAATATTTAACATCCATAAGTAACATAATACAGTAAATTTATAAGTATCTTTAAACACAGTCACAACTGTTGGCAATAGCTAGAAATTTATACATTTTAAAAGGTTTTGCACTTATGAATCCTTCTTATGTAGTAGTAACCTCTTATAACTCGAAACTTTATATATCGTTTAATGGTTTTAATGGTAATTGGCTATCATCAAATTAAAAATTTATATTGATTAAAATCCATAGCTTTTAATATTTCAAATTAAATATTTACAAATATGTCTCTTTACGTTAATCGATTTTAATATCATTTCTTTTCAGACCGTATTCATGAGTTTATTTGCTGCTATTATTTCATGCCGATTTAAGACAATAATAGTAATTTACGCTGTCATTGCCACAGCGGCTGTCGTATTTGTATGTGTGATACTAGCATGCTCCGCTGTAAGTAATCAATTATAATCCTTACTTACAAAAATATATACTAATTTCATTTGATCAGAAATAAAGGAGAAAAAAATTGTGGAAGAAACACTTTTCCAATTTTGAAGAACAGAAGGAGGAGTAATAGCAAAAAATAAACTTTTTTTATGAGAATTTTTGGCGAGCTTCACATGTAGTGAAACAGAAACTTACTTAGTATCATCTAAAGAAGATACACAGAACTACGGAGTAAATACTAATCCTGCATCTCGAAATAAAAGTTCTCACGCGTCACAAATGGACATAATGTTTAGCAGTGTTAGACCATGTGACATTTCAATTTTTATCAATAATCAGTAAAGCAAAAAATATCTATCAAGTAGTAGTATAGGGTAATGTTAGTATATTGTGATATGCACTTTCTATTGTTTTATATAAAAAATGGTTTCTTTTCAGTTCGATTTTACGAGGTGCTTACTGTATGTCATCGTAGTGAGCGTTGCATTGTCAGTCGTTGGTTTACTTGTTTTGGGTGGAATGCTTATTGCCAACGTTTATTTGAAGCCACTACATATTTGCATTTTGGTGTTAAGTACTTTAGTACAGTCTGTGGTATGTATCATTATTAAAACGTTTCTAAACCTGTTCATTTTTCTAAAAACAGTGTCGATTCTCTAACATTTTAGCTAAAACCCAACCTATATCGAGTATCTAGTAAATACTAATAAAAATGTGTTTGATACTTACGGCCTTTTTGGTAAACGTATAACTTTTAGTAGCGGTTATGTGTTTTAAGTTGGAATTTCTTTTTATTCATACGTCTGCCAAAGTGGCTCCACTCTGCCTGATGGAAAACCTCTTTGCATACCGGGTCATATTTCCACAACACATGAAGGTCGACTGGACAACGTGGGACTGGAGTAGTGGTGACCATATTAATTGTGAACGCACACAATGTAGCATGGTGATTGATCCACAGTATGGAGGTCTATTCAAATGCTTCTGCATCATTGATACTCTTGTCTCACACTCAAAAACAAAAGACGACAGCACGCATGCTGTGATTTTTGATTGATCTTCTGTGAGAGGGTAGTAACACTCCTGTCGAGCCTCTCGTGCCTCTTGTGAAATCAAAGTCGCTCTACTGTCTTGAGAGCAACACAGAAATGTTGCTTAAATTTTAATATTTTTATGAATACTGCCGTTTGTGCTTTGTTGTTCTGTGAAGTAAATACTAAAACTAATCCTAAAGACATTTATGATATCTGAAATTGATTTTTGTGTTTTGTTTCAGATGTTAATAATTGAGATGCAGATGATAATAGGTGGCAGATCTGTGGAATTAGATGATAGTCAGTATGCTTATGCAGCGTTCATGCTTTACACCTCTATTGTATTAATATTTTTAAAATTGGTTCAGATAATTGGAATTTCGAGCAGATGAACAGAAAATATGATACACTTGTGTGTGTGTTAAGTTTCAAATATAATTTCAAGGAAAACCTTTTGCAGTAAAACTTGAATCGGCGAGAAACATAGTAAAGTTTGTACTCTACAAATTATACTGCACTGGACTATTTTGTTGCATACGTTTTACTTAATTACCGTATATACCTATTACTTGTTTTTAACCCAATAGTAATTAACTGTTTCCGTAGCCTAATATTTGAGATTACTAAATAAATTGTCCATGTACTACAAACTAAAACGGGTAAAGCAGTACTAAATAAATTTTATTGTTAAATTTAAAACACCACGCCATTTGTATAATATGTATTTTGTATTCGTGAATGTTTTTTTTGAAGTTTTATTTTTGAAGAAATATATTTTATTTTATTTCATGAGACAAATTTATTTTGTAGTCTAGAATTGTTTTATTAATCACATCAAGAAGTTTAGTTTTGAACATCACTCCACCTTGTCTTTTGGGACAGTTTTTAAATACACACACATAAACTTTGACACATTGACTGCCTGTGTGTGATCCACAATTAATTGTTATTCCGAGTCTAAGTGTTTTTTGTGTCAGTTTCATATACCTATGTTTGTATGGTCCCCCACGATACAGGATGTAGTTATATTCCTTAAGCAGAAGTTGTCTGTAAAAAAAAAACGCTAGCTATTATTCTATTTTGGGAATCGTCATTTTAGTGAGAGTATGGAATTTCAAAACAAAATTCCCTAGATGGCGACACACTTGTGCCAAATCGGGAAAATCGTGACACACACGAGGGGATAAACTGTAGTTTTATACTGTATATATATACTGTATACATTAAATTGTATTTTTTTAACGTTCATAAACTTGTTATGAATATTAAGGACCAGTTACTTTTATGATATTATGCGATGTTTCTAGCATAATCATATTGTTAGATAGAGAATCATATCTGATACGATTACAGTATAAAAGATCAAATATACTCATTATAAAAGGTAAAATATTAATGTTACTTAGAACTAAGTATCTAGTCATCATCTCAAACGTGTTACATTATTATTGAATACACTACTAGCACATACTAGCTAAAGTTCGATAGTTCCAGAAAATATGGTATATGATATAGTGGAAGGCGCGCGGATTCAATTTCCTTTCATATATTTCATAAGGAACTTTATATTTTATTTTGTAAACTGGTGTACATTTTTTAAACTTTTTTTTTTAAGTTTGCCTAGGTGTCTCTACTCTGCCTGGTAGAATGCATAAGTAGAATCCAAAATTGTATTCTATTCTAGTTTATTCTAATCACATTAACAGTTTAAAGTAGCCATCACCATAAGTATATATCAGTCTCTTATGTTCCAATCACGACCGAAACTTTCGGTCAACACATAATCTGCTTCTTCCATGTCCTCCGCAAACCTACAACTTCCTCCATTCTTCCTTCTACGTGCAATCTGATCTTCTTTGGAATGCACTTCCTGCCTGAACAGCTTGGTGTATGGGCCTCAGGTATCCTCCACCGGATGTACACAAACCGCCTTACATTCAAGTTAAAGCTACGTGAACTTCTTCGGAATGAGTTGGCAATACAGTCACAACCCTAATAGCCGACTGGGTACTATTTAATATTAAATTTAAGTATGTATAAGATTATATGTATTTTATATTATTAATTTATGTAATAGTAAATTTATATTAATTGGTTAGGACCAATTTCTATTATGATTATGGGATGTTCTATATATGCTGATTGGCGCGAGAAATTCTATATAACGATGCAGGATTGGTAGTTTCTTCGTATTGTACGTTACTCCGTGGTTTTGGTGTATACGGTAGATGGCGCTGTTGTGTGTTTTCTAATATCGCTGTATGTTGAAGTCGCCATAGTATGTATATATATGAACGGTAAAGAACATACTACTGAATCTACTATTTTTGACCCCCAAATTTGTGTTTAAAGAATTTTATTTCTCGTAAGAACATAGTTAGTTCACTTATAATGAGATACATAGCAATAATAACTTATGAATAATACAATGTCACCTTTTAGCGTATTGGAAGCTACGGGTACAATGTACACACATATTTTTTAGCCCACTTTTAAATACCTTTAAACTTCACATTCCTTTAATTCATTCGGCAATTTGTTATACAGTTGTGCTCCCTCATATAATATTGTTTTTTTCCGTAGTTAGTTCTTACTTTCGTTAGTTGTGTTTTATTTATATTCCTTAAATGATGTGTAATTGGTTTCTTGTGTAAGTGTATGTCAGTTTGAATGGAATGGTTTGTGATCTTTTTAACTAGAATGTATGTTTTATAGGTGTAAAGTTGTTAGAGGTTCAGTAATTTGGTCTTTTCATATAGTACTTTGGTACTTAGGTAATGGTAATTAAATAGTACTTTAATAATTGGGTTTTGTATTCTTTACAGTGTATTTAAATTAGATACAGCTGCTGATACCCATATCTCAATTAAATATTCAAGGTGCGATTTCACCAAAGAATTATAAATAATAGTACGGGTTTTGGAATGCACTTTGATACTTTACGCAATGCCCCCAGTATTGAAATTAACTTTGTTCTAACGTGATCTATGTGTAGCTTCCAGGTAAGTTTGTCATCTATAATATAATTTCATTCCGAAACTTTAAATGTATAATGTACTAGTGACTCGATCCGTCTGTAAAATTTTCATATTTTCTCTACTGCACTATGCATGATAACACATAGACCTTCCTCTATTATTAATATTACTGGAAACTGGTTTATAATGCGTTAAGTAGGTTCAAAGATCAAAGCGAACATCATTTTATACTATGTAAAGAAAAATCATTACCGAGAGCACAGCTCAGCTCTGATGTTACCTAAGGGACAAGCTTATTAGGTTATGTTGCCATCAGATTAACTACGTCCGCTAGGATATTAATGTGTACCTAACAAGCCTTGAGCTTTACGTTGAGTGAAAATAGATTACATAATAACTGGTCAGATTGCGTAAACTCTGTGTGATGACGAATACGGAGCGTCATTACCAACGAGCTATTAAAGATAGAGTAGGGAAGACATACGGCTGCCTGTAAGCCGAAACGTACAACGGTTAAAAAAAGAGAATCGCAGTACCCCATCCGTATTTTTCTAATAATCCAATCACAACAATTAACTGTCGAATCGTTCTGCTATGCTCCTTTTCCGAGCTATCTGCACGTGGGTCAGTGGAAAAAGACATATAGGTACCGCAATTGCCTCTCTCTTGCTAAACGAGGGACAACTGGCGGTCTGGCTCCCCTGCTCTGACTATAATAACTCTATGGTCATGACCCCTATTTATTCCATAGCTATCGTGAAAACCAATAAAAAGATCAGGGAAGATAGCCATCAAATAGCAAAGAGAAGGAAAACTTCAGACCAAATCCTATACCGACCTGTTTGGCCAGGTAAGTCAAAAGTCTTTTCTAGAGAGAGGCAATGTCCAGCGCTAGACTGTTATAACTTGTTGATAATGAGAACTGGTCAGAAGGATTTTTAAGCAAATAGTGGTGTTACTAGTTAGTCAGCGTTGTGAATTCCAGAACCATTTCGTGCCACAGCACGTACGATTGCACGAAACTGGGTCCGTTTTTCGGTTTTGATAAAAAAATGTCTGTGGTAAAAATGACGTTCATTTGTTTTGCTTCGGTATTCGAATTTAAATTTTAGTAGTGTTGGTGGTAATTCTGTTGTTGTCATCAATTTTATTCATTTGCATTAAAGGAACTAAAAGAAATTACACCATGTGTAAGAAAACATAACCAGCAGTGAAATATAGAGTATGTGAGAAAAATAAACTTCATAATCGAATCCCATCGAAAATTCACTGAACTGAAGACTGATCTGTGACTTCGATTAGTTATCTCTGCGGTTACTTATTTATTTATCATCATCTTCATCAACAGCCTTTGACAGCCACTGCTGAACAAAGGCCTCTCCTTAGACAGGAGGTTTCGGCCTAAGTGCTTGCTTATAGTTGAAACTTTCAAATTATTCTTATTACTAGGTATTCATGGTTAAAGTAATTATTTCTAGTTCACACGGAATATTCCTTTAACCGGTTACAAATTTCCTTCCTGCATTTTTCTACCAGTAATAGTTATTACAGTGCACAGATCTAAGAGTTTTGCTGAGCAAAATAAAATTAAAAAGAGCTTTTAGTAAAACTGGTCAATGGAACCTGTCGTTAGTGCTAAACGATGGCATAGAAGCTTTTGTAGTTTAAATAAATAAAGAGAGAAGCGCACCGTACCGAGCGAACAGTAGCGACCAGAATCGGCGCATCTATTTCTGATGGCTATTGAAAACTTAAGGATGCTATCACACTGTAATGTATTTCAGGATTAATAAAAAAAAGTAGTAGCTATTTAACTGAAATTAAAAATACAGAAGGTCTGTATTTTAAACTTTTTTTTCTTTTTGGGTATAAGAAGTTTCATACTTTTTAACTGAGTTTATTGTTTCAAAAAATTCAATTAAAAAGTAAGTGTTAGTTATTTTTTCAATTAAACTTTAGTGTCTACCCGTGGGAGAGCCACGCCTCGGCATGCATGGGCCGACTCGACCCTAGTGATACCACGGCCTCACAGAAAACCGGTGTGAAACAGCGCTTGCGCTGTGTTTTACCGAGTGAGTGAGGATACGGGAGGCCCATACCCGAACCCCTACCCCATTCCTCAAAGGCCGGCAACACACTTGTGACGCCTCTAGTGTTACGGCTGTTCATGGGCGGCGGTAATCACTTATCATCAGGTGATACAACTGCTCGTTTTCCCCATATATTATAAAAGAAATAAAATCTTTTCAAAATTAAATATAGACAGAGACAAATTTTCTAAACTATCTTTGAGCTGAAGTTGAAATATTGTGATTTTTATGTGTTATGTTTTTGGGTTAAAATTTCTAATTTTAGAATGTATAATATATGTGTTTGTAATCGTAACAATGTACACTTATACTTCACTAGATTCGCCCTCATTTACTTTGGTTATCGCGGCTAAGAGTAGCATATGCCATTACTTACAAATCAAAACATCTCCATGCCAAATTTATTAAAATGGTAGTGGTGGTGGTTTAGCGGTTAAACCGGGAAAACATAACAAACAAACGGACATATCTACTTCAGAATTTATAAAATTATTATGGATGTATTTCAAAGGCATTTTCTGTAATACTTGTCAATTTTGCAGGTACACAACGGTGTAAGATGCAGCCACGGCTGTGAAAAATGCATGCAGAGTACAGCCATACAAAAACAACGCGATTGCTACCAAGGCCTACATATTGTACGGATGGGGTTGGACGAGTGCTGCAGTATGGCAGTGTTTGTAGAACTCACTTTGTATCCGAATAAATGAATGTCAGTGTGAAGTAATTGTTATGACGCAGTATCCGAGAAATGTTCTTCAATCAATCTAGACGTATCACTCAGTTCCGTTTTATTTATATGTTAATACGTAATACACAGCAAAAACTTTGTACTCCAATTTACAAGAATCATGCAAATGGAAGAGTAAGAAATTTGGTAGAGTTAAAGTTTATATGCATACAGATACATAAAACTAAAAAAAAAAACAATGTGGTCGAATTTCGACAACTAGGCAACCACAAGTCAGGTTTTGGGAATTTCAATTTGGTTCAAGTTCGGATTAATGTGAAGTGTTCTGCCGTTAGATCTGAATTCGTTACGTCTTGCAACTCAACTTGAAAGCTTTTATTTAAAGCGTTTCTATGCGATACTAAAACTAGAAACCGTCGAAATGCACGTGGAGTCACGCTCAGTGTAGAGTGCCTTCGTAAGGGCGTTTAGATTTACACATTACAAATTACATTAACGGTTTTGGTGATAACTGTAGTGTCGAAATAATTAGTCCACTATTGTTCGCACTATTTTGGCAATCTTTCTGAGGCTGAAATCTTTCTGAGGCCCTTAGTGATGATTTGAAGATTGTTTTTATTAAATAAAGTAGCAAATCTCGACCTAAAATCGTTCGAACTGATTTGAGTTCGAAATCAATACACTCTGAAACTCCGAGAATAATTTATTGAACTAATTCTCGCAGCGCAAACGAACATTAGTATAAGGGTCAACGCGGAGAAGCAACGGAGCGAGTTAAATCGACAGTGATTTGAACACGACCAGTTTAATATAAATCTCATTTTGTCGTTGTCGTTATTTATTGCAGCTTATACTATAACATTTATTAAATTAACTTTTATTAATGTACTCGTATTTAGGTTTTTGGTGATACATTTATGAGCATTTATATAAAATGTTTGATTTTTATTTTTAATTCCATCCATTCTCGGGAGTCTAAACCAAGATATCTTGATTGACAGTCACCTTTTTTTTTTACGTGTGGAAATCTCCTCGGGACGTCACCCCGCCGGGGTTTGCGGCGAGGCGGTGTGTCGGAATCGAACCGACTTAAACCACACGGTGTGCCACTCTGCGCCTGATACGGGAGGGATCCGGGAACTGCTGTTATTAACACATCCGGACCCCTCCCAGAGATTGACAGTCACCTACGCTAACCAACTAGACTAACGAGGTAGTCAAACTAGACATCTATCAAGTATCCAAAACAATACTTAGTCTAAAATTGGTTTATTTAAAGTTCTATGACCTAGAATCTAATTTTTTTTACAAATTTATACTTTCTACTACTATGTTGATATTAAAGTACTATTCTGTAACAGTTGGGACATGAAAATCAATTAGAAATTCAAACACTATTTGAATTTATATACAATACGTGGACTACGTGGTATAATATAATTTAGTCTAATTATAATTTAAGTCTTTACGTTAAGAATAAACAAATAAACTCAATATTTTGCTCTGTATCTGGACGTAGTTTACCTGTGATAAATATATCTGGAATCATAGTCTCTGTCTAGTCTAGGATCAGACGTCCCTGTAATGACTGAAGTTGTAAAAAAGTAACATAATTATTCCTAATCCCGTAACTTTCCACAATCACAGCTGCTTGCAGACTACAGTGCAGATGAAAAAAGTAATCTGTTACAAATAAAAAAAAACTGTCACAGTCTGGTTTTAAATTCAAATTTCATGGTAAAATGAAAAAGTAAATACAAATTATTTTTAGACTACCACATAATAGATATTTTTTTAATCGGAGCAACGAATCGTCTTCACATCAGTTAGCAATCGGTCGAACATCGAGAAATTCATTACTCAAGTCATTTATCATCACTAAAATCGTCGAAATAAGTTTATTTCAGTTTTGTGTCAATTGACGAGGTTTTTATTTCAAACTCTAGCAGTGTGTTGGTCATTTTGACAGTTCTTGTCTTCGCCTTATTGGCTCGAGGAAGTGATTTGACGATGCTGTCTAAGGAGACGCGACTGGTTTTATTAGATTTTGGTGTATTTTTGTTTGGAAATATTACTGTGGAAGTTAGCTTTGCTCTATACGGGTGTTGTTGTAATATCTGAAAGTCACAATTAAAGTTTTTGAAGTGAAAACTTCTTCAGCCACGTTGAGCACTTCTTGGTAGGGGAATATCTTATGAGTTCGCGTCACCGACATGCTAATGTTTGATGTTGATTATTGGGAATTTGAACATTATGAAATTTATTATTTTACACATGAATTTTACAAATAACATTCTAAGTTACAAGTTTTCACTTTTATCGGCAGACTACCCAATTTTTTAAATTTAGCCTGCCAAAGTGACTCCACGGTGCCTGATGGAAAGCATGAGCAGAATCTAAGACTACTGGTAACCATACTCATTGCGAATGCAGATAATTCAAATTCAAAATAATTTATTCAAACTACAACACAACACTCACACGAAAGGTTATGATAAGTTTTATTCTAGTATCAGCTCGATGAAGATCGATCTAGGTCCAGATCTTAGACCAGAACGTTAAATGAAAGCTACAATTAAAATCATAGATCGACACAAACAAACTCCACCAAAATCCACTGCTTGCCTGTGTTGATCCATAACTTCCAGTTACCGAAATGCATAGAACCTTATGAGAAGAATACTGGCAAAGGAATTCATGGCCACTCTTTTTAAATCTCAAAACTTCAAGTACAATATTTTATATATATATATTACTAAAAAGGTTAACAGTATGCAAGCTGTTGCCATCTGAATTCCATTTTATTAAAATGCTCCAAAAGCTAATAACGTACCCACTAACTCTACCAACCCTAACTTCACAAACTCTACATCTCAGTAAAAATGTATAGCTTTGCCGTTTCGCTACAGTCACGAAGGCGAAACGAACGTCTTTTGTGTTTGCAAATATCTAGTGTCTGAAGTAATATGTCATGCGAATATTTTGTTTCTGAAGTAAGGAAACAGCCAAACCATACATTTTTACTGAGATGTATAGTTTGTATTTTTAATTAGTCTATTATTGACTTCATATTCTGAGAATTCAAACGATCTGGTATATCGGAAACCAAAGTTATAAGGGTTAAAAAAACGACGAAATACTTCGAGAAAAGGTAGGTAGTGTCCTTGAGCTTCGCTTGGCTCGTCTTGGCGGGGGCACGACCGTGCCCCCATATATAACATGACTTTACATAGAAAATCTGTTAGACCAAACCACAATGATTATGCATTTCCAGTGATAGATTGCTTTGATTGTTCGGAACTAAATGGATATGTAGGTCGATAAATGCTTGGTTCCGATGTAGAACTGAGTTTCATTCATTAGATTGTTCATTGATTACCTACCACAGGGTATTTGATGACCAGCGTCGTTTATGCCCCTGGTTTGCTTGGCGATGATTGACTAAGTTTTGCATTCAATTATATATCTGTTACAATTATTTTTGATGTTTAGAATTACCATTTCCTTAGAGACTTTGTTTTCGTTGACGACTGTCAGGTTTTCGAGGACGACGCGAGGGATAGAGTGAACTGGAGGAGATAGATGAAGATAGCTGAACCTATCACCTTGTGGGATGAATAGCGTGGAAGGTATTTATTCATCTTAAACTATTGTTATGGTTGACTTTTTTTTAAATTGTTATCTTTACTGATTATTATAATTGTGACTCAAATTAATTATCGCTTTTTTTTTATTTAAATAGTGAATTTTGCATTTGTGAATATTGTCTGGATTTTAAAAAAGACGGTGATCACTGAGTTTGTTTCGTCTTTTTTTCTCAGGTCTAGTCCGTAGTTAGGAAAGGCCGAACTCATCTGCTCAAAAAAAGTTTAACTTGCAAAAGTGTTTATGTAACCTAATCTATACAAATAAATAAAATTGGAGTGTCTGTTTGTAATATTAAAATAACCGCTTTTTACTTAATGCATGTATGTATACACGGCACATATACCAAAAATGTGGTTAAAATTTTTTTGTCTGTCTGTCTGTCTGTCTGTCTGTCTGTTTGTTCCGGGTAATCTCTGGAACGGCTGAACGGATTTTGACGGGACTTTCACTGTCAGGTAGCTGATGATCCGGGGAGTAACTTAGGCTACTTTTTTTTAGACTTACTTTGTCCCGCGGCGTTACTCGCGGCACAACAATAACAGCGGGTAACACCGCGGGGTTCAGCTAGTTACAGAATAAAAACAAAATATAAGAAATTATAAACGAAATATGTAATTTACAAAAATAGATCTAATAAAGTCCTATTTCTGGGGCCTTCATTTATTAAAATGATTAGTAAAAATGGTTCATAACATTATATACTCTGATCTAATATAAGTATTGGAGCCATGTGTATTTTAAACTTACTTAAACTATTGGCTTTAATTTTAACAGTAGGGTTTGTATCAAACACAAAGAAAACAAAAGTTCCTTCAGAAGATCGAGTAAACTTCTCAATGTCTTAAGGTCGTTTAAAATGTTTACTAAGATATCCTTAAGTAAGACATTGAATTATATTTCAAGACGGTCTTGTAGCGTTTTGTTTAACAAAATACATTTGTAGAAGTCAAAGTAAATCAAATTACTTTCAGAAAATCGGATCAAGTAAGAAAGTTCCTACAGTAACAGTTAGCATTCGCGTTATGTTCATTGTATTCTTTCAGACTAAGAAACATGCTTCTTTTTTAACCGACTTCAAAAAAGGAGGAGTTTCTCAATTTGAATGT
The DNA here is from genome assembly GCA_905220595.1 of Spilosoma lubricipeda. Taxonomy (NCBI): domain Eukaryota; kingdom Metazoa; phylum Arthropoda; class Insecta; order Lepidoptera; family Erebidae; genus Spilosoma; species Spilosoma lubricipeda. The sequence continues at coordinate 9,207,884 of HG992298.1, read as the reverse complement.
ACCTATTGTTTAATGTTTGTTGCCTTGATGATTCATATTTTATTTGAAAGCTGGTGTTTTCTTTATGTTCCCATTTTAATTTGGTTAAGTACCTGAAGCCAGTTTTCCTTTTGTTAAAATTTTGTATTATTTTTGAGATTTAACACACAACGCCATCTAGAACCAAACTAAGCAGAACTTGTACTTACTATGGATAATAGACAATTGATGTTAATACATTTTTTTTTGTAAATGCGTACATTTTATAGTTAGTAAACATTGTAACTCCGAAATAAATATTTTCAGACCATACAAACATTTGATCCGACCCGGGAATCCAACCCGAGGTCAATACACAGCAGACGCGTACGCTACCACTACGCCAAAGAGGCAGCAGGGCAACCTTTGTCTAGTAAGCGGTTTTAGATAGAGTGAGTCTTGAGGAAGGTTACAACAAATAACGTCATCGAAAGCATGGTACAACAATATACTTCGCCAGGTATTGCATTCCGTGACACAGTGATCACGTGGGTGCAACAAGCCTTATGTCATTACTGCTATCGCTGGTTCTGGTTGCTTCATTTCGTATTATGTTGCTATAAAGTGGTAACTGAATGCTGACGTCACACCAAGTCGCTCTTGGAATACGAGAGCTTGTTTTCTTAGACCATGATCGAGAGTAATACATCAAATCCGAATTAACCAATCGCCGACTACTGCTGAATCTTTATCCGCATCCATCCCTCTGAAGACCTTTGTCTTCAGAGGGATAGATGCGGACTACCTAAGACTGGAATAGTTGACGGTCTTTGAGGGATACCTTCGTTAACACATATTCACTCACCCTTTTTTTCTGAGTCCTATACATTTATCTGTATCGTAAATATTCAACAACAAATTTTAATACCAACACAAACAATAACATACCATTTCTTTTTTAAATTCAAACATGTTTTTATACTCTTTTATATACTGAATGTCGATTGGATCTACATAGCAAGAGTAATTCATACTGGAATCATAACAAGCTTGCATTATTTAATCGGGATCCCGCGAGTATTCCATATCAATTGGACCGCAAATAATAGATGCTTTCGATTAATATTGTGCTGTAATCAAGGAAGCGAATGTTGATTTAGAAAATCATAAAATGACTACGACTAGCCCTTTGAGTCATGGATTGAATTCTAATAAGGAAAAATGATTATATGCGATGAGTTTGTCTTACGTTAGGCCGTAATCATCTATATATATAAAATCCCTATTTGGTCCCTTGGTCACGACATCATGCGTGAACAGCTGAACCGATTTCGCTAATTTTTTTTTGTTGGATAGCCCATTTAGCGAGGAAGGTTTTAGGCTATATAACATCACTCTACGACCAATAGTAGCCGGGTATCGACCGAAAATGTTCTGAAATAAGAAAAAAATTGTAATAGCTTGTAGTAGTAGCAGTCTGGTTATCCGTTTATTTATTTATTTATTTATTTAAACTTGATGCACATTTTGCACAAAGGCGGACTTAATGCCATGGGGCATTCTCTGCCAGTCAACCTTAAGGTGATGTGGAATTTCGAAGTGGTAGGTGCGCAACAGAATATAGTATATATTTGATACGTTGGTATGAGATAAAACTAATATACACAAATCACTACTGGACTTTGTACATAAATACATAGAAGTAATACCTACACAATACATAACTATAGATATACATAAATATAATACATAATTACTCAGTCAGAGAACTATCGTTGAGATTTTTCTGCCAATTTACTCTGAAGTAGGTCGCGTACTTTCGTCTTGAATGTGAGGCGGCTAGTGGACATCCTGATTTCGGAAGGGAGCGCGTTCCAAAGAAGAACTGACTGCACAAAGAAGGAAGAATTGATAAAGTTAGAGTTATGAGGGGGGCAAAGAAGGAGCATATTGTTTCTAGACCGAAGGTTTCGATCATGATTGAAGCATAGTAGACGGAAGTGGGGTACGAGATATTCGGGTAACGATGGGGAGTTGAGAAAAGAAAAAAGAGAAGTTAGTGCACGCAAGCTACGGCGCTGTCGAATTGGGAGCCACTGCAATTGGATACGTAAAGCAGACACATGGTCATACTTGCGAAGATTGAAAACGAATCGAATGCAGTTATTAAGAAGCCGGTCTAGTTTGTTGAGGAGGTCTGCATTCAGGTCAAAATAACACACATCACCATAATCGATCAAGGGAATAATTAGGGATTGCATAAGCGTAGCCTTGGTTTTAGTGGGAAGAAAGTTCTTTAGTCGATATAAAGCACGCAGACAAAAGGTGACTTTCTGGCTGACGTGTGCCACCTGAGCCCGCCAATCAAGTGTTGAGTCTATATAGAGCCCCAGGTTTCGCACCACTGCACTCCAAGGTATAATCTGGTTATTGTAGACAACTGGTGGGATGACTTTCATATCGAGTCTATTTATCATTTGTTTGCTCCCTACCACGGTCACTTGACATTTGGTTGGATTAACTGCTAAACCGAACCTCGCAGACCAGTCCCCGATGAAGGCCAAGTCCTTGTTGACTCTCTCAATGGCATGAGATATGTCCTCAACACTTGACTGCGTATAGATTTGTAAGTCATCAGCGTACAGGTGATACGCACACTGAAGATGTTGGGTTACGAGATTAATAAATATTGAGAATAATAAAGGAGATAATATACCGCCTTGAGGGACGCCGGTGAGAAGATCACACCAACTTGACGACAAGCTGTCAATACGTACACACTGTTGACGTCCCTGAAGATAGGAAGAGAACCATTCCAGAGCTTCTGGGGAGATCATAAGATAGGAGAGGATGGTTTATAATCTATGAGCTTTGGTCCTTCCTGTAGAATGTAAGTATCACCGTGCCTAATTTCACTAAAATTGGTGTAGCGGTTTAGCTGTTAGACAGGCACACAGACAAAGTTATTTCGAATATATAATATAACTAGTTGTTGCCCGCGGCTCCGCCCGCGTGTATGTCGGTTATCGTGGTAAATAGTAGCCTATGTGTTATTCTGATGTATTAGATTTGCCTGTGGGAAACTGAGACATGTACGTAAATACAGCGGTACAAAGTTCGCCGAGTCAGCGGATCAGCTTGTAGACTATAAATATTTCTTTTTTTTTCAAAATAAAAGAACGATAATACTATTTTTAAGGTTGCTGCTAAACTGCCTGTATTTAAACAGGCCGTTTTTGATAACTTATATAATACATTGAAACGAGCAATTCCTGTATATAAAAAAGTTATCCAGGTACTACCCGTCGGAAATATCTGCGACCTGTTCACCTCTCGCTTCCCTACGCATCGCCTACCTTCGCCTATTAGATAGGCGAAGACGGGGACGCGAGGCGCGAGGGGCGACTCATGGTGAAGGAAAAGGTGAAGCGCATTCCAGCCAGGTGCGTAGATATTTCCGACGGGTAGTAGCCTCTAGTTAAATCTTGTTGATAGCCTGTCAAATTATTTCATATCTTTAGTAAAAATAAATAGTATTTTAAGAATAATACTGCGCGTTTCTGTAAATTGTATAACGCCTTTGGACATAAAAGAAACAAGAAAAAGAATTCGAATTGGAAGGGCAAATACGACAGTAGTACTACGAGAACATTAAGAACAAATTCAAGTTGTATTTCGTGCGTGTGACGGGGTTTCTTCCTAAAATGAGTCAGTAGTCTATAATTGTTAGGTCTGATATCAGCCTTTATACTACGTCCTAAAACGCAAACTTTCCTTAAGCTAAAATTACTTGATACTTAAATTACAAAACTTTCTCACCTCTAAGGTTTAATGAGATAGAGTTTGTCTAAGTCTGCGTAAGGCCTATGCCTGGCAAGGGACAATGTTTTGGATTAAATAATAATGAAGATTAAGCCTGATTAACTACAGAACACGTGAAAGTTTCTGTGACGAATATTTAAGTCAACCGCTGCACCAAGCCTACGACGGTGTGACGTGGATGGAGCTTACGTCTACTGTTTCCATGCAACATGTTTATAGGATTAAAAGTGAATAGTATTGAAGAGCTTTACCCCAGGAAAATCGCCTTAAAATTGTATATCATGGAACTCTAAAGTATAATAATGCATTTCCAGTAAAACATTACAAGGCAAAAATGATTAATTGTTTTTTTCTTTGCTTGTTTCATAACAATTCCAGCGACATAAGCATTAAATACAGCTACCATACAAAACTTTACAGATATTTTCATTTAAATAACATGTAATAAAATTTCTCGAGACCACGTAGAAGTGATGACAGGTATATTAATTAGATCAGAGGAGGGTGACACATGCCAGTGGTTGGATGCGGTTGTTATGGGAAGTCTTGAGATAAGCCTATGGCCAGCAGTGAACGGCAGCAAATCATCATCATCATCATCTCAGCTGAAGACGGCTGGGTTGATCATGATTTGCTGTTCCCCTTTTGTATACTTGTTTGTTTTCGCTACTAAAAAAATACTTTTACGTGTAGCGTTATCTTGTATTCATAAAATTCATATCACATTAGTACAGGATAAAGTTGTAACCTCTATGTCCTTTTATGTACATTTTAAAACGCATAAAACTATTTTATTATTGAGTAACGTTCTAATCCGCTTTCGCATTTATGACATTAGTTAGGATTTGTGTCTACCAGTTGATGCAGCAGCTAAAATACCTCAAAAACATTTACAGTGAGCGGTTAGCTTTGCATTAACCAAACACGAGAAATCTCGATCGTCAACTGACCTAAGTCCTTGCAGAAAGAGGATTAAACAAACCGAATTCCCTAAATATTTTTCTTTATTCCTGAACAAAGCTTTCTAATTACCATTGTTGTTTTTTATAAACTGATATTGTATTATAGTTTTTCCAGTAGAAAAAAAAAGTTTCTGTACGATTAGGTACTATATTACTCAACTAGGATAAAGGAAATACAAAATGGTCTGTAAAATATAAGGCTGTTAAACTTAATAAGATCACTAAATGTTTTTAAAAAAATATTTATATAATATAGCCTGTGTCGCGGAGGGCTATACAAACATACAAAAAACGGACACAAAGAGCACCCAGACTATGATCAACAATTTATGGACTATAAAAAGTGTTGTCCCAAAGTTTGAACCTGCATCACTCAGCTCAGTAGAAACGGCAACCGCTTAAACTACTCAGTCAAGTCGAATCAGCCGTGCAGACAATATAACAAATATTTATCACATAACACATAACACACCTTACCGTGGAAGAGACACGCTTCGACATGAATGGGCCGGCTCGACCAGAGTGACACTGCGACCTGACACAAAACCGGTGGAAACAGGGCTTGCGCTGTGTTTCGTCGGCAACGTACTAAGGACGCCTCTGGAGTTGCGGGTGTCTATGGACGGCGGTAATCACTTACGATCAGGCGATACGCCTGCTCATTTACCCAATATTCCAAAAAAAAACACATGAATCTACCTATTAAAATCTACAGAAAAGGTAGTAGAGCCACGCTGAGTTCAGCACGAACGGGCCGGCTCGACCGGGGCAGTACTATCCTCGCATAGAAAATCAACGTAAAATGACAGCGTTCCTGATGTCGTGTTTTGTTGGTGAGTGCGAGACCGGAGGCCCAAAGATGCAGAAGCATCACTAGGCCGCCATGATTTGGATCACCATGCTGCATTGTCTGCATTCGCAATGAGATCAAAATCAGCTAAATCGCCATCGGCCAGCGGTTCTCGAGTTTGAGCGAGATAAACGAACGGCAATTGATTTATATATATAAGATTACATCAGATCCTATATTTTTTTATTTAAAAGTAATAAAATAATTTGCTTATTGCAATTTTTGTTCGTACAAATATGAACTATGATTTTTTTTGAAGACTCTTCACACGAATTCATTTTGCATTTTACTATATAGATAATTTCACAGTCGAAGTTGTTGGTAATCTATTTTCTGGTATTAAGACATTGTATTTTATCTTCAGTTCAGTTTTTTAAATTGTTAATATAAATTGTTAAACAAGAAAACTTCTGATAAACTGTCACCCGACTTGGTAAAAAGTCTTGCTAAAATTAATATAGCCTAAGTATTACGTGGCTTGTTAATATATACCTATTGACGATTTACTAAAATTAGTTCTGTAGATTAAGTGTTACGAACTATTACCCTTCCTTTTGACTGAGCGTAGTCGGGTAAAAGAGACACATCGATTTACCAAACATTTGCAGATGAAAAAAAAAAGTGAATAATTGGTAGCATATTATCGAACAAGAGCCAGCAGAGCATTTATAGCAAAGAGCAATTTTGGTCATATAGTGAAATGGATTAAATTCACTGTCATTCCAGCTAAAAGGTTTGTCCTCAGTAGCAGCGTATTTATGTAGTTAAAACATGGTAATAGTTAGACTTTTAATAAATATATTATTTATTAAAAATGATAATGATACAAAAAAAATACGGTATTGGAGTAAATAATAAAAATTACAAATTCGTGTTTTGATAGTTACCATGATAGTTAAGACATTAAGTGTAATAAAATAAGATAGAATTGAAAAATAGTTCTTGAAGGTAATTTAATAAAATAATAACAAATATTTCGGACTAGATGTCCTAGACACACAACGCCATCTAGTCCCAAACTAAGCAGATCTTGTATTATGGGTACTAGACAACTGATATTAATAAAAACTATTTTTTTTTGTAAATAAATACATATTATACATAGAAAACACACAAACTATGAAATAAATATTTGCAGATCATACAAACTTTTGGTTCGACCCGACGATCGAATCCAAGAACTCAAGCACAGAAGTCGCATACTGAATTTAGAAGATCAGTTAAACTGAACTTTAAGTTTCCTTACTTCCACGTAAATAAGTAAAATTGTATTTATAGAAGCCCGTGACTATGGCCAATTTAAAGGTGCCTATAAACTGCTTATTACATCACCGAGTTAATTACTGTGCATATACGTAACTAGCTGACCCACGCAACTTCGTTTGCGCATTATATTGCCCGTAGCGTGAAAATTTCCCCCGTTTTTGAAACATTCTTCATTGTTGCTCCGCTCCTATTAGTAGTAGCGTGATGATATATACCCTATAGCCTTCTTCGATAAATGGACTATCCAACACCGAAATAATTTTTCAAATCGGACCAGCGGTTCCTGAGATTAGCGTGTTCAAACAAACACAAACAAACAAACAAACTCTTCAGCTTTATATATTAGTATAGATTACATGGCAGTAGCAAATTCTTGCGATTATTAGATAACAAGAAAAAGTTTAAAAATCCAACTACGTAAACACTTTTAATAAGATTTATGTGGCCTATAGCACCTGGACTTATGTCATGTAATCCATTATTATTCTGTATCATCGCATCGCATATATGATGGATAAGGCAGAAAAATCAAGAGCTGCTACCCCTTCCCCTTCACTTGTACTCAGTTGGACAGCTTATAAGTTTTTTTTATTGAATAGGGGGCAAACGAGCTGACGTATCACCTAATGGTACCTGTTGGTCCGAGAATACCGCAGGCGACAGTTCATTCGACAGTTTTGTTATGCGAGGCAGAAAGTTTCTTGGTAAGCGCACAGTTTTAGACTGCCAACCATCTAGATGATGGGGAGGAAAGTTCTGTCGCGTAGAACGATAGCAAAAAGAGGCGGCAGGTATCAGTCCGAACAATTCCTCGGAGCACTCCCCATAGTAGATGCGGTAGAAGATGCCAAAGAGCCCATTCGAAATAAAATTTCTTGGTAGTCGACAATTTGATCTCCGTTGAATGAGGTCCATAGGAAGGAGCTGGTACTTGGGAGCCCCCAGTCAAAGATGAGGACAGTATTCCACATAAAGTCGAACCTGTGCTTTATAAAGTGACGGTATGTATCTTTCTAAAAAGGTCTCCTGGGGGTTCACAAGACCCATCAATTTTCGACACGTAGTCTATAGTCTATATGTCATTTTTACGAATCTATAACTCACTTAATAAAATCGTTCAGTAGTTTCGGCACTACGGTGGAACAGACAAACGTAGACTGCCAAAACTAATCCTTTTGCTTTCGCCGTAGTAGGGTAAAAATAGAAAACATTGTGCTCAAGGAAAACGGAGTTGATTCTAAAGGTACACTATTCTATTACTTACTTTTCGTAACTATAGGGTCTGTGGGGATTTTATGAGCGTACATTTATAGCTGTAGTATGGCCCTGGACCTATACAATTCGTTATACCAATAGTTGGGAAGTGGCCGTTATAAGTTGCTTTAAGTGCTCTTATGTTGGGTAATTCTTGAAATTATTATTGTATAAAGCGGTTTGCATGTAGTAAGTAGCCTGTTTACTAGTTTTTGTGATATACACGAAGATGCAAGTTGTTCCAGTCCTGCCCGCCCTGAAATAAGAATACACTGGGAATAAAGTCCACCGATTTACGAACTTTGTGCATAAAGACTATAAAAAATAAATTCATGAGTAAATTACTAGTTACTGGTGACTACGTGAATAGATAATACAAGTCTATTTAAAAGGGAAACGTAGACTAGATCTCAGTTGCTGGAAACTTAAGACGAAACGAACAACTTCAAATGCAAGTTTTTATTAAATGTGGATATAACCAAGCTATTTATTAAAAACTAGCTGAACCCCGCAGTGTTACCCGCGGTTATCGTCGTAACGCGGGTAACGCCGCGGGACAAAGCTAGTCTAAAAAACAGTAGCCTGAGTTACTACCATGATTGATGAGCTTATCTTTCTATATAGCATTAGCTATCTACCAGTGGAAGTCCCGTCAAAATCGGTCAAGCCATTTCAGAAATTACCCGGAACAAACAGACAGACCGACAAACAGACAAAAATTGTAAGACTGTTATTTAGGTACATGTACCGTGTATACATATATATGCATTTATTAAAAAGCAACTATTTTAATATTACAAGTAGACACTCCAATTTTATTTCTTTGTAAAGATGTTATTAACTGGATAGGAAGAAGTTTTAACTTAAAAAACTGTACCTATACCAACGGCAACAAGCATATTTCAGATAATCGTAAATTTTGTGATAATTTCCATAGTGTTTAAAGTGCACAACTTGATATGTCCGTATCTGATTTTCAAACAGGTTGATAGGAAACAACATAAGTAATAATGTAAGAAAACTAATAATTTCAATATATACAAGAATATAGAAAAATCTGATCGTTCTCAGGCGCTCCCCACCCAATAAAATCGAATAAGAATTTCCAATAAGACGGCTCGTTTGCCTAACGACAGTTTTTTGCCGACCCGTCGCACTAAATGTGATTATGAAATTACCCGTGCAAATGAAATGATCAACTATTCATATAACTCCTGATGACTTGCAAATTGTTTAAACATTTCCTGGACATTTTTGACTTAAACCTGATTAAAAGGATTTAGGTTTAATGACTTTATAGTGAAAAGGTTATCGTATCTTTTCACTCTCGTTTTAAATGAAGATATATAATAAATGTAATAAATCTATCACCTATTTATCTCAGTGTTATAATTATTCCGCTTATTAAGGTAATAGCTTACTTTATTTTGATTGCGGCCGTGGTCCAGTGGTAGTGGATACGATAGCTGTGAAGAGCTTTCAGTTTTGTACGATTTGCAAACATTAGTTTCGGAAATGAAATCAAAGGAAATTGGTGAGTGCGAAACCGAAGGCTCAATGATGCAGTGGCATCTCAATAGTGCCACCATAGTGCGGGTCAATAAGCTGAATAGTTGCATTGTCTGCATTCGCAGTGAGTATGGTTTTACCATACTCACTGCGATACGGTTTACCGCTACTCTTGGGTTCTGCTCATGTTTTCCATCAAGCAGACTTCACCAGGCCCATAAAAAAGTATAAGCTTTGCTTAGTTTGTAATTAGTTGATGGTTTGTGAAATGTGTATGCATGTTGTAAATATTTATCATTGTAACATTTAAATTAAATCATTTTTTAACCGACTTCAAAAAATGGAGAAGGTTTCTCAACCGTATATATATATATATATATATATATATATATATATAGACCGGATAACTTCATCGTTTATGAACCGATTTTGATGATTCTTTTTTAATGGAAAGGAGATATCCCAACGGTGGTACCATAATAAGGACACTAAGATCTGATGATAGCATCCAAGAGAAATCGGGTCAAACCTTGAAGTCGGTTTTATTTTTCTTAAAATTTTACTTGTATTTTATCCCATTCATTTGATCCCAAACTAGACAGAAAGTTACATAGCAGATAAATATTTAATTTACTTTTAGAATACCTAATTGTGATGTTCACAGGTATTTCCCACTAATATATTTGTGTGGTAATCAAACATACATAACAGTAATTAAGCGGAATCATTACGCAAATCAAACATATTATTACTATTTGATAATAGGTTGTTTTGTGATCGCGAGTACCATTTGGTAGAAAGCCAAATCCATATTTTAGGACAGTTCGTGCGTAATGAACGAAATCATGGACTCCCTAATGCGGTGTAGTTTGTAGTATTGTATTACGATTTCAGTACTAATAGACGGGACTATCATTAAAACTTTGTACTTATTAGAGTGGCAATGGGCCATCTGTATTCAAATAATGTGCAATGAATTAATAAGTACCAATTCAATTTATTAATCTGATCTACATTAGTGTAAAATATTTAGTTTATTAAATAAATAAATAAATATTTCGGACATCTATCACACAACGCTATCTAGTCCCAAGCTAAGCAGAGCTTGTGTTATGGGTACTAGACAACTGATACAAATACATATATACTTTTTTTTGTAAATACATACATATTATACATAGAAAACACCCAAACTCCGAAACAAATATTTGTCGATCATACAAACATTTGGTCCGACCCGGGAATCGAACCCGAGATCTCACGATCAGCAGTCTCATACGCCAACCGCAAGACCAACGAGGCAGTTAATTTTTTAATTTAAATTATTGCCTAGGTTTACTATTGTGTTTTATAAATTCAGTTGTTTTAAGAAAATCAAAAGATCTTTATGAGCTCCTACACATAGTTGCAGATTCTTAACCTATCGCAAATATCTGTGAGCTCGCACGAATGCACTGCAAGAACTTTACCCCGCATCGCTTCGCAGTTATGTGTGGGAGCCCTAAAAGTGCACTTACGATCAAAGTAAATTTAACTTTAGAATTTGATGAGAAGTTTATCAAAAAAAAAAAAAACTAAAGCCCGACTACATATTAACTTACTTGAATTCTACTTTCTTATGATAATTAAGTTATTTAAATGTTTAGTTCTTTAAAATTTAATATAATACCTTGTTTTTAATTTTAAAGAAGGACTTAATGAACCTCGTAAATGTGCACTCTGAAAATTACATAGCCCCATTAATTAAACAATTCCACAAAAACCAAAATCTGAAAAAATCTACACAATTTGAACAGACAAATTTCATTCCACAATTAAGTAGGTGGACCGGAAAGCATCAGTCAGTCGGGCGAGCGCCGGACGCGACCGGATAACCGGGGCGAGGTCCGGAAAGAACGGCGAGAACGGAAAATTTACATTCCCGCTTTGTGAAGTCTTTTGAGGTGCGATGGGTTATAATTGTAAGTAGAAAGATAATGTGTAACCGGTGCTTTGAATGATCGTGACCTCGTAGACCTACTACTACGACATTCGTAGATGCGTAGACAATTATCGTCCTCGTAGAGGCATCGTGTCTTTAAAACTGTGTTATAATCCATGTAAGTTTATGGTTTGTTACAAAATGTTTAGGATGAGCCTTTGCTGAAGCGTATTGAGTTCAGTTCTATGGGTAGGGTACATTCCAATCCGAAAAAAAGAAATCGTATTTAGAGATTGTTGTCCTCAGTTTAAAAGTATTTTATTTATTTATTTATTTATTTTATCTTTATTGTACACACATAATAGAACATAAAAAGAGAATTACAACATACGAACGTGACGGGCGGTCTTATCGTTCGTGGCGATCTCTTACAGACAACCTTTGTAAGAGGTTTATTTTTTATTTTAAATGAGGTCTCAAAGATAGTGCTGGTTAAATATAATAATTAACATGTTCCTTTAATAACATACTGAATTCCAATAAAGAAGGACAGATTAACGACCAAATTAGCTTCAGACTCTCAATTAGGGCTAGCATATAGCTTAAGAACTCTGTCAGTCTAAATAAAGACATTTTCACAGTAGGAGATTTCAATATATATCTAAAATTTTATCAATATTGCCACAATTGAATCTAATATAACTAATAAATATTCATGACATTCGAATACCGATCACATCCCTAACGAAATATATACTCGTAAATGAAATATCGACATACATATATATGTATAAGATAGAGTAATTTGTCCTTGTTCGGACGCACTATTAACAGTTTACTTTCATAACTTTCGGTCACCTTTACGTGACTTGAATACTAACGAAATATCGAAAACACCGATTAATCTCCACCCTACGATAATCTCTCAATATATCCATTTGAAAACATCTTTACTTACTAAAGAATAAGGTTCAAAATCAGATACCTTAATAGATATGTAACTAATAGTACAACATTTGCAATTCGTCTCAACATCCTTTCATTGGAATTCCAACTGTAAGTATAATACGTTTAAGGTTTGTTTTAGTGTGTGCTAAATAATTTTTTAGGTACTAGCAGCATTGTCAAGTTAAATTGAGATCAAAATTATTGTTTTAATTACACTTGAAATTGCTATGGAGGTGGCGGTTGATTGGTATTTGTGAGAATATCCGGCGGCCATTGTTAAGCTTTTGTTTAAACTCAACCATTAAAGTTGATGGAGATTAATGAGGTAGTTATATCTTGATTGATGAATTATTATGTTGTTATTGTATCAACTGTTTATGATTGAAATTTTGATTTAGCAAGTTAGAGCGGTGAACCCGAGTTGAATCGTGATACAGATATGGAATAGTTCTGAAGGGTTTTGATTGAATGATGAGTGAATACTTTGTTAGTTGTGTATAATTGAAAAAAAGTAACATACTGTACAAAAAATATCTTATTTTAATAATGATGTTCTCCTAGCCGATTTCAGCCACGGCGGCCAGTCTCAACGGAGACCACTGAACTACACAGGAGATATTATAGTGCACAAGTGTGTATACAAACACAGCTACACTCTCTGTTTTCTCGTTTTCACAATAATGGGATATCTATTTGACACAATCGAGCAAAAATAAAGCTCAGCACCAACTGCTTACGGGTGTTAAGATCCCAACTTCCAAACTACGGGCTGTTCCTTTCCGTTAAAGTCAATACCAATTTAAAAAATAAAATGTTATTCCTATAATATACAGATATCCTACTAATATTATAAATGCGAAAGTTTGTAAGGATGGATGGATGTTTGGATGGATGTTTGTTACTCTTTCACTCAAAAACTACTGAACGGATTTGGATGAAACTTTACAGTAATATAGCTTATACATCAGAATAGCCGTAACAACAACTAGTAATCTAATAAAGTAATCAAGAACTTCTAAATCAACGTTATATTATTAACTGGCTTAATGAAGTAGTAGATAGTGGCTTAAATTCCGGTGCAAGACAAATAATTGTGTGCACAACATGATTTGTACTGCGTCTGAGTGTAACTTTTCTATTACCTGCTGACCCGGCTAACTTCGTCTCAGCTTCCCACAGGCTGAGTACAGTCGCGGACAAAAAAAAGAGACTTTTCCCGTTACACAAACCTTGTCCTAACAATAGCAAACCCACAAATTAAGAATTATCTAATTTGGTGCATCCGATTGGAAGTTATGCGCGTATATACATACATTTCGGAGATTCATTTTTATATCTTACTAGCTTTACCCGCCACTTCGTACACGTGACATTTGGATTTCCAAGTTATTTTTAATTTTTCTTAACTGATATATAAAAATCTATTACTGTTCGTATGTCTCGCGAAAATTCGAGAACAGGTGACAGGTACTTGATTTTGGTTTTGGCTTCAAACGGTGAAAAATTAAAAATAACTTGAAAATCCAAATGTCACGTGTACCAACAGACTAACAGCTAGTTTATAATGAAATAAATATCATCTATATTAGTTACATCAAATTGTACATTCTTTCTTCATCTTATTGTAACTTAAAAAAATACAATCTTCTAAATACTTTATTTAGTAGTCTTATTGTGTGTTTTAGGGAAGATGCAATTTTTTTTTTCTTTTTTTTAATAAATTTAATGTAGAATAGACCACGAGTATAATGAAAAATTTAAATACTTTAACTTATTGCCAAAAATTGCAGTTATAAACTGAACAGTTTAAACTTCGGGCGAAACGGCGCACAATTTCGATGACGTCATCTTTGTATGTCACTTGCCATTTTTGTTCATCGACTATTCATGCTGGCTCTCATGGTTGCTTAAAATTAAGAAGCTCGTGATATTTTTTGAATAAATAGATGCATCAAGCTACTATAAATGTGGACTATACAAAACAGTTAAAAATGCCACTAATATTCTGAAAAAAGTCAAGTCCATAGCAATAGAATAGCAGCATTTTTACAGCCACCTGGGTACAGATTTTAGTTGTAACTAGCTTTAACCCGCGTACCCGACCGCGCCTATTTTATTTATTACCGGTAGACAGACAGTTACTTTCGAACTTTTAATATTAGTATGGGTAAACGGGTAGATGGACATTATGATTACGTTTTGACAGAAGTTTTTAAATTTTATTGATGAACTAGCTGAGTCCCGCGGTGTTACCTGCGGATATTGTTGTATCTTTACAACCGCGTTTATTAACACCGCGGGGCAAAGCTAGTATAAAGATATATATGTACCGAGAAATATATGAGCATGTTTGTCAGCCGTGTGTTACCAGAATATTGATGAACATTATTTATACCCAGAGGTCCATGCTTAATTCTAATTCTTCTTTTTGAAGGATGCAGTCGCGGGGATTAGCTAGTCTATACAAATAAATAAAATTGGAGTGTCTGTTTGTAATATTAAAATAACCGCTTTTTACTAAATGCATTTGTAGTTAAAAAAAATTTGTCTGTCCGTCTGTATGTTCCGGCTGGACGGATTTGGACGTGACTTTCACTGGCAGGTAGCTGATGATCCAGGGAGTAACTTAGGCTACTTTTTTTTAAACTAACTTTGTCCCGCGGCGCTACTCGCGGTACAATAATAACCGCGGGTAATACCGCAGGGTTCAGCTAGTACTAAATAAATATACAGAACCAATCACGTTCCAACCATGTTCTGATCATTCAGCGCTCAATTGAATTTTCAAAAAGGAACATAAAAGTACACTATCGTTATTTTATTATTGCACTACAAAGCGAGGAGCAAACGTTTATTTTCTTCGTTCATTTTTCCAACTACAGTGCTGCAATGTTAAACATTTCTGGTGTTGCCTCTAGTTTACGAGTAACTCCGTGCAATGAATTCTTAAATTCACGTTGTGCACCGTGTCGCTAGTTGGAAGACAATTTATTAAAAGTAGTTTGATATTTTAAACCTGTCAATGTTTTTAAATCTTCATTGCTATTTATATTATTTAATTAATTATCTTTCAAAGGCATTTTATCCAAGTATCTAGGCATTTTCATGTGATTAACATAAAATACTCCTAGACATGTGTTACTGTAATATTCCTACATGTTATTAAAAATAAAATTATTGTAAGTAATAAATCGCACAGCACGTGGAATCAAAGTAAATACTGTTGAGTTACTTTTGAATTGAATTTGTCTTCATTTATAGTATAAAATTATCTTCCAGCTTTACCTGGAGTAATTCTGGTTTATCTTTTTAAATACACATTTCAATTACAAGTCTCGAGACCAATTTTATTCAAATCAAATTTCTACTGAAGTATAAATAATAAGATTCTAATGAAGCTCATAAACACTAGTTTTCAAATACGATATAAAAGAAATGAAGTAAAAGTTAATCCAGCAAATTTAAATGTAGGTAGAGGTTTAGTAAGTTTCATACTTTAAATGATAACAGGCAACATAATAGTAAAAGAACTGTATATGTTGGCATATCATGTAAATTGAGCGTTATGCTTTTCAGTCTTTGGATTTATTGCTTAAACGAAATTTTGACAAGACTTATTGAGTAATTTGTTTACAACATAATTATTACATTACAATTATTTTCAATTAACAATTATTTTTACGGGAATTAACGCGATCACTTATTAAAAGGTATTGCGTACCTCTGATTTGCTTGACGTTTCGACCAAGTTGCACTGGCCGTGGCCACAGGCTGACTCGCGTAAAAATAATAATTCCCGTAAAATAATTATTAATATATCATGAAACACGAAAGTTAAAAGTTAGTAATTATTTTCAATTTTAATTTCTATAAAAATAAGTTAATTTTAAACATGGATTCTGAAACAGCTATCACCTAGCCCATTTATACATCCGAGATTAAAATCGAAAAATATCTACCGCTTTTAAACATACTCAAAACTATCGTTCTTGAAATAGTTTTTAGATGAAAATATTTTTCCGCACTAGAATCAGATGCTATTGAAGCACTTGAAAGTTTAGCTTTAAAGGGAATACTTTAAAGTCTTATGAAACTTAAGCTTGTAATTAATTAAGTACCATTAAAAAGCTTAAAATAATGTCTTGAAATCTCGTGTATATAAACGGAAATCGATGCAATATATACTTTTCTTGACCCGATTCTTCGAATTACTTTCGAATTTTTATAAAAGCAAATAAATGCTTGAATAATTAGAAGAAAATGTAAAATAACTGAACTGGAATATGCATGAGAACAGATTATAATTGAAAGACGTTATATGCCTCTTTACGTTATGGTTTGATGTAATTTACATGGTAACTTTATATTGGGGTTGACTCTGATCCTAACGAATATTATGTAAATCAGCATCAGCCTACTGTAGTCCACTGCTGGACATATGTCTCTCCTATGTTTCAATTAATAATATAAATAAATAAATTAATATTTCGGACATCTATCACACAACGCCTTCTAGTCCCAATTTGTATTAGACAACTGATACAAATCCATACATACTTTTTTTTGTATATACATTCCTATTATACATAGAATACACCCAAACTCCGAAACAAATATTTGTAGATCATACAAACATTTGGTCCGACCCAGGAATCGAACCCGAGACCTCATGATCAGCAGCCGCACACGCTAACCGCGAGACCAACGAGGCAGTCGAATTGTTGACAAACAAAGTATAATTAAAAATTATTAAATCCTTCGATGGCTATAAAACTTTGGAATTTCGTTTCACCTGATAATGCATACTTCATAAAGTATAAGTCCGCAGTAAGCAGTCAATTAATTCCCATAACTCACTGGCTGCGTTACACCATACACTGATAAACGATCTCGGTCCAGTATCACCATTTGTAGGCAAATACACATTACTGAGTGATGTCACTAAGTGTCAGGATGTTCCGGCGGCTATTGTTGGAACGACAGAGATTTATGTGTGTCTACTAACTTAGGAATCAGGAGGCATTTAGTATGACTTTGTATTTACGTGTCGTGATATGAAAAGCGTAGTCATATAACTAGCGGAACTTAGGGGGGTTAGAAATTAAATGGTATGAAGAATTTATGCACTAATTTTAACGCGTAGTTTAATAATAATAATAATAAATCGCTTTATTGTACACCAGATAACTTAGTACATAACTAAAAACTAGGTAGGTCGGTAGTACAACTGGCGGCCTTATTGCTCAACGGCAATCTCTTCCAGGCAACCAGTTTACGGTGAATTCAAACTTTGATATTTTCTGTCTGTCGTATACGGTTGCGTGGATCCAAAATGACGCAAATATGATGTACCATACGAACCCCTGCTCTAAAAAAAATACTTAAAAATATATGTTCTTTAATATTTAAAAGACAAGAGAAATAGAGTACTTCATGTGATATGAAACGATTCGAACGAAATAATAAACCAATCAGAATACTTGGTATAAAATTCAAATCTTGTCTGTATATACACCTAGGTGCAGATACCTACTATTCAATCCGCTGTTTCAGAAATTAATTTCTCGCTTCTTCCTTTAGCAAAATGTTATAACAGTTTCTGAACGGAAAGTCAACGCGTTCAGACTTTCTGTTATCAAAGTAAGACACAGCAATACATTTTGAGGCCCAAGTTATTTTGAGCAATAAATCTCACTGCGAACGAGTTTGGAAACTCATTACACGCTTTCCAGAACTCAAAATGTCGGGATTGGGAAGAAATTAAAATATCCAGTGAAACAATTCCCTTTACTTATACTTTACGCAATGGTTAAAATACGTGCAATGGAATCTTTTCTACTAAAAATATAAATAAAGTTTTTAAAATTGTTAGCGTTTTTACGGTACAAATGGTGCAAGATTACATTGATTAGTTTACTTATTGCCGCCCCATCTGGGGATAGCGTTGTGTAATAGTCCAAAACCTGCTTTCTAAGGAAAGGTCTATTGTAGTCCCTCGTGGTTCTTCTCGTAGACCCCCTGGAGTCTCGGGGTAACCTTTCCAGGTTTAAAACCTGTCCAAGTGGCTTTCAGCGCCTCCTGCAACTACAGGTCGGTCACTGGGGTGGGCCCAAAGGCCTTGTTGGTTATCCTGGGGTGTTAGTTCGGGTGGGGTGGGCGTAACTAACGGGATCGTGTCTTCGTGGGTAAGTCCCATGGGGTAAATGACCTGCTAGTAACGCCAGGGTCTTGTCCAGTGTGGTGACCTGTGCTTAGCGAGGTCGAGCTCCTAGGTGTATGGACGTCAAGGAACGCCTTTCAGCAAGCAACTAGGTCGGGTGTTGGGAATGGTTCGGGAAGGGTTTCCACGGAAACGAAGGTCTATTGTGGTGATCTATTAAAACTGTTAATAAAATTACGCTATGCAGATTACTATGATAATATTTCACATACGTGTATATTTAACTAGAGACAAAATTTAGTCTGTTGGAAGGTATCTTTAAAAGACAAATATAATAATATCTCCAATACATAAAACTGTCATAATATGTATAACAGCATAAATATCAACTGCTCAGTCTACTATATCTTATAGTTGATGCAATATATATTATAGAAAGTGAAATAACAACAACCAACAAACGCTATGGTGGTAACTTATAAATATAGCTAGTAGCTTTTTTTTACTTTTAACTTCTTACTATAAAAGTTAGAAGAAAAAATTCTGTAATATAATCTTTTAAAGATTAGTACAAATATCAACTAAAGAATTTAGTGTAACCATCTATAATGCATAATTTAATTAATGTTTGAAATTGTATATCTGCGTAGGTAGTTATTGTAAATTTATTGTTTAAACTTTAATTTATTGTATTTTAAAATATAAGTTTTTAGTTAGAGATTTAATAAGGTCTAGAATTTCAGTGTTCAAAATTGTAATCTCAAAGTCGTTTGATGTTTATATCTATATTAAACATCAAACGACCTCCGATGTTAAATAACTTTTAGTAATATTTATTTTAATATAATTATATGGGTTTATAGCACACATATCGTTTTTCATTCAAGGTTACTAGCGGTTAGTAACAGTGAAAAGTAGATTCAAAGCTTTATCAGTATTTTCTTTTTGTTAAACAATTTTTGAAGTGAAAACTTATTTAGCGGCGTTGCGCACTTAACCAAAATGTATTATGGGATGGGTAAAAAATGTTGAGCTCGCGTCGGAAGTCGGATACGTCGCGTAAGGACACGCAACCTGATCGTAAGATGGCAGCGCAGGGGGCTTTCTCGAATGTGCATAGTGACGGCTGATGGCTCGACTGTCTAAAATGACATGACTGGTAATAGGTTTGTACTGTATAGCTTTACCCTATATTTTTTAGCAGATATTTGTAGTAATCATTATTTCAACATCCTACTAATATTATAAACGCGAAAGTTTGTAAGTATGGATGGATAGATGGATGGATGTTTGTTACTCTTTCACGCAAAAATTACTGAACGAATTTGGACGAAACTGTACAGTAATATAGCTTATACATCAGAATAACACATAGGCTACTATTTGCCGCGATAACAGACATATACGCGGGCGATGCCGCGGGCAACAACTATCCTACTAATATTATAAACGCGAAAGTTTGTAAGTATGAACGGATGGATGGATGGATGTTTGTTACTTTTCACGCAAAAACTACTGAACGGATTTGGATGAAACTGTACAGTAATATAGCTTATACATCAGAATAATACATGGGCTACTATTTGCCGGGATAACCGAAATATACGCGGGCGAAGCTGCGGGTAACAAGTATCCTACTAATATTATAATCGCGAAAGTTTGTAAGTATGAACGGATGGATGGATGGATGTTTGTTACTTTTCACGCAAAAACTACTGAACGGATTTGGATGAAACTGTACAGTAATATAGCTTATACATCAGAATAATACATGGGCTACTATTTGCCGGGATAACCGAAATATACGCGGGCGAAGCTGCGGGTAACAAGTATCCTACTAATATTATAATCGCGAAAGTTTGTAAGTATGAACGGATGGATGGATGGATGTTTGTTACTCTTTCACGTAAAAATTACGAACGGATTCGGATGAAACTTTACAGTAATATGGCTTATACATGAGAATAATACATAGACTGGGTACCATTTGCCGCCATAACGATGACATATATTATGTACATTAATAAAACGAATAAAAATGTTTCACTTGTGATGCATATTTTTGTTTTAAACTAGCTGACCCAGCGAACTTCGTATCGCCACATTTATTTTTGTTAATATTTTCTAACAAAAATATTTTATAAGTCCGTCTCAAGTTCAGTGTATAAACAAAAATATAGTGTAAAACAAGTGTACTAAGAGAATATAACACCTCCGGTTTATTTTTTAATTTTCTTCCATACAAATCTTGTCATGACATCAAATATATTAAAAAAATATATACAATTTGGTGCAGTCAATCTAAAGTTATGAGCGTACATACATTTTTATGATTCTTCTTACTTATATACAGATTTTAGTTTATTCACAAATTCAAGTATTTAAATCAAAATTTATGTTGACAGTTGAAGTGCAGGAACGTTTACTAAATGCTACGATTCATTTGGTTCTAAATGTGTCTTAATAAAAGTAATTTGCTGTCCTTACAAAACAGACAATGAAAATAATACTTTAACAACTATATTTAGAACGAATGCGCCTATATTTCCATTCAGAACAAATGAGTATGTGATAAACACCAATATCTTTTCTGTGTTCTTAATCCATTCTAGAATCAGAAAAACTCTCTAGTAGTTTTTTTTTTGTAACATTTACTGCTAGTTTTGAATCATGTCAATCATCCTATTTTATTTGCTTTGATATTGTTTATTGCGTTACTAACTTGAAAAGTTACTCATAATTAATCGAATATGGACAAATATTGTCGGAAATATGCTTTTGATCCCGATTTGACGTTAATTGAACATGTTAAATTACTTTGTTGTTCATATCTTTAATATCTGGTTGACATGTTTTATTATATTTAATACTTAATTTTTCAGCTATATTTAATATGTAACTACTGATAAACCATTTTTAATAATTTAAGGTAAGGACAGAGCTATTAAGCAGATATGTTTTTCTAATAAAATATTTACACTATCTCCATCTTCCTAGCCTTTATTATTCCCAAGATTTTTGGGTCAGCTACTAGTTCAATCGGTTTTACCTGAATATCAGCGAATCCTTCTGCGAAGACGTAATTTCGCAAAAGGAGGCGGTGGAGAAGGCCCGGTAGGATGACGGATCCACTCGGACCCGATCCGCCGCCGGCGAATCGGGCGCCGGAGGCGCGCCTACCAGCGCCTCATGCCGCCCTGAGTGTGGCCGCGGATGGTCGGAACAGCTTTTCCCCACCATCCGCTCTAGTGGCCACCCGCGAGAGGGCGACACACGCGTGTGCCGTGCTTCGCCTAAATTGAGAGTTTCCCAGAAGAGGGTGCCCGCTTCAGTGCGGGCAGGCGCTGGGAGGGGTCCGGATGTGTTAATAGCAGCAGTTCCCCAATCCCTCCCGTCTCAAGCGCAGAGTGGCACACCGTGTGGTTTTAGTCGGTTTGATTCCGACACACCACCCCGCCGCAAAACCACACGTAAAAAAAAAGTTGTCAGTATATTTGAGGGCGCTGACTTACCAATAACGATTGCCATAGATGTTTATGACAACCGGGACCGATGGCTTAACGTGCTCTCCGAGGCACGGGTTTGAAATCCATCTTCCATATTCCGGGCTGCTAATAAGAATTTCTTGTAAGAAAACCCCAACAGTAGTCCGACCCGGGAATCGAACCCGAGACCTCTTGATCAGCAGTAATTTACGCTTATCACTAGACCAACGAGGCATTCTTAATTATTAAATGTTTACAATCTACACTAATATTATAAAGAGGAAAGATTTGTACCTATTTTTGTATGTTTGTATGTTTGTAATGAATAGGCTCAAAAAGTATTGGGCCGATTTAAAAAATTTTTTCACCAATAGAATGCTACATTCTTCCAATTTGACATAGGCTTAATTTCATTTTGAAAAAAATTAGGGATCCTTGGTAAAATTTGAACAATGTAACCGAAGGTGTAGAAAAATGAGTCTTAAAATGTCTTTCGTCGAATGCGCTGCCGAAACTATTAGCGATAGAACAAAATAATGTACAACAATATTGAAGAACATCATAATGTCTACAAAAAACTCCGCGGTAGCATATGTCCAACTATTATAGTTATGTCACTACAACAACTTTTTTCATTTTAAACATTAATGAAAATGCTAACCAAATCCAAACCATGCTATTTATGTGTTTATATTAATCCTTATCCAAATAAATTATTTTATGGTCAAGACCATTTAACTACCTATAAAATAGTTTTAAATTATTTAAATTGGACTTTCCATTCAAAAGATATTACGAATTAAAAAATTCAAACAGTAAACAAAACCGCCATAGCGCTCGATCCGCAAAAACGGTCCGCTGGGGCAGCTCTTACAAGACACTTCGCTGGTCATCTGGGACGAGTGCACCATGAGCCACAGGGCGCACGTGGAAGCCGTGGAGCGCAAGCTGAGAGACATCCGAAGCTCAGACCGTATAATGGGGGGCGTGACGTTTGTTTTAGCTGGAGACTTTCGTCAAACATTACCAGTTATAACAAAAGGTACTCGAGCTGACATTATTCGAGCTTGCCTTAAATCATCAACTTTATGGCAATCGATTGAAACTCTTAATCTGCGCACAAATATGAGAGCACATTTAAGTGACAATGACGATAATAATTTCTCACAAAAACTTCTAAAACTTGGAGACGGAAAATTACCGTCTCCGGTTGCAAACAGTCCCCAGGTATTGTTGGATAACGAATTGGGTCAAATCGTTCAGAGTCTAGAAATTCTTGTGGACACAATATATCCGGACATACAAAATCTTACGGAGAGAAATTTCAATTGGCTCTGTTCGAGAGCGATAGTATCCCCGCAAAATGAATCGGTTAATGAGATTAACAAAATTATTATGGAAAAAGTACCCGGTGAATTTAAATCTTACAAATCTATTGACACAGTATGCAACATCGAAGATACAGTGCACTATCCACAAGAATTTTTAAATGCCCTGAATCCTTCCGGCTTGCCGCCCCATGAACTACAATTAAAGGTAGGCACTCCCGTAATGCTGCTGAGGAACCTATGCCCTCCCAGCATGTGCAATGGCACGAGACTTCCGGTGAAGGAATTGCGGGAGAACGTCATAGTAGCCACTATAATCACCGGGGCCGCGGCCGGACAGCTCGCCCACATACCGCGGATCCCCATGATTCCTACGGACTTGCATATATCTTTTAAGAGGTTACAGTTTCCTCTAAAAACATCATTTGCCCTCACAATAAATAAGTCCCAGGGTCAAACATTTTCGATGGTTGGCATCGACCTAAGAAAAGAATGCTTTTCTCATGGACAACTATATGTTGCCCTTTCTCGAGTGGGATCTCCTGAAAATCAATATATTTTGTTGCCATCTACAAATACCACTGCCAACGTAGTTTACAGTGAAGCTTTAAGATAAAAACTGACAAATATAAAAGTAAAAAACGTAAATCTACCTTAATATTATATCTGTAAATAATGTAAAAGTAAACCTGTAAAATAAAAAATACTAAAAATGTAAATTATTAAGTAATACTAAGAATGAAAATGATTAATGACAAACCCTTTTTTAATAAAAAATAAAAAACAAAAAAAAAACACAAAAAAATATATAAAACCAAAATAAAAAGCACAAAACAACAAAACCAAACAAAAAAAAATAATTTTGTAAGGAAAATACTAAATAATGATAGGCAAGTTTCTATCGACACGAACAAAAATTTCTTTGAAATACCTAGATGTATAGGTAGATGCATTTTTAGTTGAAAGTTGTCAACGTTTAATTTAGACTGTATATATTTTATTCGACTCTGCTCTTATTCTAGTTACTTAAAAAAACATAGTAAAAATGTATATAATATCCTATGTAAATATTACTTACTAGCAGCCCGTCCCGGCTTCGCACGGGGTAGACAATTATTTATTTTTGGAAATTTGTATATAAAAACAGTTTTTCACAAATATTTTTATTTATTAAAAAAATATTATTTATTAATTATATATTAAAAAAAACCCCACAGTTATATTTGTATGTAAGTCTATTTATGTTCAATTTCTTTGATGGTTTAATTGGCGGGCACTTAAATAAGTAATATTTACATAGGATATTATATACATTTTTACTATGTTTTTTTAAGTAATTAGAATAAAAGCAGAGTCGAATAAAATATATACAGTCTAAATTAAACGTTGACAACTTTCAACTAAAAATGCATCTACCTATACATCTAGGTATTTCAAAGAAATTTTTGTTCGTGTCGATAGAAACTTGCCTATCATTATTTAGTATTTTCCTTACAAATTTTTTTTTTTTTTGTTTGGTATGTTGTTTTGTGCTTTTTATTTTTAAAATTTTTTTAAATCGGCCCAATACTTTTTGAGCCTATTCATTACAAACATACAAACATACAAAAATAGGTACAAATCTTTCCTCTTTATAATATTAGTGTAGATTTAAGTGCCCGCCAATTAAACCATCAAAGAAATTGAACATAAATAGACTTACATACAAATATAACTGTGGGGTTTTTTTAATATATAATTAATAAAAATATATTTTTTTAATAAATAAAAATATTTGTGAAAAACTGTTTTTATATCCAAATTTCCAAAAATAAATAATTGTCTACCCCGTGCGAAGCCGGGACGGGCTGCTAGTAAATTAATAAAAATGATTAACAAAATGCAAAACGTATCAATGTTTATTTTGACAAACACCGTGTTCTAATACCAAGTTATTTTCCTTATTTACAAAATTGTGTAATCTCTAGTTAACAAGCTTGTTGCTACGGTACCCAAGAGTCAACATTTTCTCATTCAGTCAAATAAAATAGAATGTCCTGAATCTGACGATGTGAAAAATTTCACAAAGTGGTAGTAAAAAATACTTAAATAAGCACATCAAATTGTTAAATTTTCCTTTACCTTTTATATCTACAAACCCGCGAATGACGTTCTGGATCAAAGACTATAGTTGAAGTGATTTAAAACAAAATATATAAAACTGATACTATACTGTTTGAATCTTCGTTATTGCGGCCACCCAGTGTAGTAAAATTGCTAATAATATTCTTATTGGTCAGTTTTCAATACTTTACCGTGGGAGAGCCACGCTTCGGCATGAATGGGCGGGCTCGACCGGAGTGATACCACGGCCTCACAGAAAACCAGTGTGAAATAGCGCTTGCGCTGTGTTTCACCGAGTGAGTAAGGATACCGGAGGCTCATACCCCAACCCCTCCCCACATCCCTTTCCCCATCCCCCAAAGGTTGGCAACGCACTTGTGACGCCGGCGGCGGTAATCGCTTACCATCAGGTGATACGTCTGCTCGTTTGCCACCTATACCATAAAATAAAGAAAAACTTGAATGTGTGTATGTTGTAATTCTCCATGTTGCAGTGTAATATTTGGGTGAGATGACGATATTGTCAAATAAACAAACAGCACAATTTTTTTTATGCAATCCTATTGTTATTCCCCTTTTGATCTTAACACTCTCAGTTTGACTCCCGCGAGTAGTCCCAAAATAACTTTAACACATCAAAATTTTCATATGTACAAAAAGGACATATTATATAACCAACTCAATATCAAAGAGAATCGTTGAAAGCTTTCGATACATTAAAGCTGCCAAGTGTAACCTTTTCTAACCTTCATGAATGATCATGAATCGTATCGTTATGTACTTAAGTGTAAGTGGGTGTTATATTTTCATTAGGGTTATGGAAAATGGAGGTAGTGGTTAGTTCTTATTATACATGCGGAATGCGTGAGGTGAAAATGAAGTCCAGTGGTTGCAAAGATTTTTAATATTCGAAACACATAAGACAAACTAGAGACGAAAAGTAGACAAGAAGATTTCTTAAAACAAAGAAATAATCACGGATAATTGTCAGTGTTTGGCTCGGTCGGTGATGAATCAGTTATTTTGAGAAACAAGAAAAAAAATTAAAGTGTACCTTGTATATGTATACGTAAAAAATTTTTTTGAACGAAGTTCCTTAAGACGGAAAAAGTGGAACCACACTTTTTGCTATATTAACATTGAGTTGACGTCATAGTGCTAGATACTCAACGTTAAATATAACAAACTGATTGCCAACGTCCATACCATGTTGAATACATCAGTTCTCGTACGATCCACGAAGTTAAGCAATATCGGCCGTGTTTAGTATTTGGATGGGTGACCACCTGAGAATACCACGTGATGTTGGCTTCTTGCATTTATTTACAGAAAATATATAGTTTTATAGTATATTTTGTACAGACTGATATATATGGGTGTTTTTCCTATGTATTATATGTATGTATTTACAAAAAAAAAGTATATAAGTATTGATATCAGTTGTCTAGTACCCCATAATACAAGCTCTGATTAGTTTGGGACTAGATGGCGTTGTGTGTTAGATATCCGAAATATTTATTTATTTATATATATATATATATATATATCCCTTATATATATATATATCCCTCTATAACCTATTTCGAAAAAAAAAAATATGCCTCTCAAGTTTTTAGATTATAAAATTTATGTGGTGTTTTTGCACGGCCATTTATCATCAACAGCTTTAAATAGTCAATTGCTCTCATTACAAATGAGGTTAAGGTCTACTATACTATGCTGTCCAGAAGGATTAAGAAGAGTTTGTTTCAAGTTTTCCTTCTTTTTTGCAGTGACGTAATTCTGAGTAATTTGTCTCTTAATCGACTCTTACGACACTCATACAATTGAAACCTCATTGATTTCAATCGGTTCAGTAATTTAGGCGCTACGGTAGAACATACAAATATAGATATGGGCTGCTAAAACTGTTACTCTACCTTTTAGCTTCGCAGTAGACGAGTACAAGGTAAAATTTATTTCAAAAAACTAAAAAAGAACACTCAAAGACGACTCAAAGACATTATATTATTTGTACAACCTTTTGAATATCAAACTTATTTACTCAACAATTACAAATCTAAGTTTAGTTAGGTTTCGTATTATTTCTCATTCAGAGTCTGTTGCGTCAACACAAAAGGGTAATGTTATTTATTGTAATAGTCAGTACAATAACAATAAGTTATTTGTTTTACAATAATAACTACTTAAATACAACTTTGAAAGTATGATACCTAAGAGTTATTATAATTTTATACAAAACAGTTGGCCAACCAAAATTGTTTTGGGACTGTATTATAGTAATATGCGATATAATTTTAGTATCTGTTTCGTTTTATGAGCTTTTTTAAGACTTATTGCAAAATACCTTCATGATTTAGAATGTTCCTCTTTTTATTCGTAGCCTTTATTATTCCCAAGATAATTCGGCGTTGGCTACTAGTTCAACCGGTTTTACCTGAATATCAGTTTTTCCACGGAGTGACCGGCATTGGACCTCCGCAACTCTGAGGGTGAACTGAATTCGAAGATTTAACTAGTTGTCAGTATATTTGAGGGTACTGACTTCCCAATAATGATTACCATATATGTTTATGACAATCGAGAGAGCACGTTAAGCCGTGGGGGCTTAACGTGCTCTCCGAGGCATAGGATCTTGATGACTTAGAATATTCCTAAAGAATTACATTGAGATTGGTAATAATCACTACCTATATTGACTCACATAAATAAAGAACTTACAAGAACTTTTGAGTTGTCTCTAAGTAGAGGAAAAGATAACCTCTGAATCTTGTAAATTAAGATACTAAAGAACAAATATTTTTAACTAACTTTAAGACAGTTGATATTACTTAAATATTCCGGTCCTGTTTGATCCAAATCAAAATAACCCATAACTGTTTTTTTTTTATGTATAGACCTACTAAAGTCACTTTACACAACCTTCTGGAAACCAGCAGAATCCGAGAGTAGTAGTCATTATAGTCAGTAATGCAGACAATGGACCGATAAAGTATGGTGAGCCCCACCATAGAAGCCTAGTGATGCTGAAATCAGCGTGGCTCTGCTACCTTTAAAATTAAGGAATAGAAAATACAGTTTATTTTCTTCACCGAGATTATATGTAGGCGCATCGAATTTATAGGTACTCTTTTATAAGTTAGTAGTTATTGTATCTTTAAAGTATTTGTGTTAATTGCTATCTTTATACTAACCCACATATGTGTTAAAGTTATGTGACCCTGTGACCTATGTTTCAAACACACTCCAGTTGTGGTTTAATTATAAATTATGTAGGAGGCAACAACGACACTAACTTTTCACCAAGGTGACTTTAGTTAGATTAGGCTTATAACTGATTAAAAAGTAAGTAACATTGTGTGTACGTCTACTTATACATATTTAGTTTACATTTATATAACCCCAAAACACACATTATATAAATCTTAAAAGGTATGGCAGTAGCATCATAATTACATATGAATGAATCCTCGAAATGTATGTACGCGCATAACTTCTGATCGCCTGCACTAAATAGAATGATTCTTTTTTCTATATATTATGTTCTTTATTATTAGGACATGAAAAGAAGAAAATCAAAGATTAACGGAACTTTTTTTTTTAATAAAATATGAATAAAAGAAAACAAAAAAAAAATCGGACGTCAAACATATCTAACACACAACGCCATCTAGTCCCAAGCTAAGCAGAACCTGGTAATGGGTACTAAGACAAGTGATACAAATACATATATACTTTTTTTGTTGTAAATACATTCATATTATACATAGAAAACACCCAAATTCCGAAACAAATATTTGTAGATCATATAAACACTTGGTCGGACCCGGGCATTGAACCCGACACCTAGACCTATATGGTAGTACGAAGTTCATCATGTCAGCTAGTATTATGATAGTCTCTTGTTCGATTCCCGGTTCAGACTGCTGTTGGGTTTTATTTACAAGAAATTCTAAATAGCAGCCTGGAATATGGAAGAAGGCGGTGTTTCCCGCACGTGGCTTGGAGAGTTACATTAAGCCGACAATCCCGGTTGTCATCAACATCTATGGCAATCGTTATTGGGAAGTCATGCCCTCAAATACACTGACGACTAGTTCAACCTTCGAATTCAGTTCACCCTCAGGCTTCTGGAGACCCGTTGCCAATAACTCCGTGGAAAAACTTAAATTCAGGTAAAACCGTTTGGACTAGTAGCCGAGCCTAAATAATCTTGGGAATAATAAAGACTACGAAGATGATGATGACTTTCATAGATTGCATAAAAGTGAGGGAAATAATTTCACATACAAAATACCAAATTCAAAATTTATGCACTTAGGAAATGAAGTAGTTCTTATTTGAAAAAAAATTTGTTAATACCCATATATCTATAAGAAAACATATTGTAGAAAAACGTCATACGTAAATTCTAAAATGATTTTCTCTTAACAAGAGGGTAACGACAGTCGTATGATTTTAATTACGAGCCGACGGATGCTGCAGCTATTCTCCTGTGGGATTACACCTATATATACATATGTATAATACATATATATGTAAGAATTCTCATTCAATGTTAGCACTCAACAACCCCTAGTCTAGACGATAAAATAATGAATATATTTATTTTGTAAGCACTTTCTTAACTAGATGATAATGTTTGTTTTTGGGTTTAGCATTATTGAATAGGGCTGTGATGTAAAGTAAATGGTTAATGAACATTAAAGTGTAAAGTTCGTGTCGTTAGCAAGTCAAATAATCACAGCTACGTGTCTCAGCCAAAATATTACTACAACTATTTAGTGAGATAATTGACGCAAAGAAAAAAACAACTTTAGACTCAATCTGAAAAGAAATCTGCCTCTTCTGTCGAGACTTGCTTCACCTTCTATATCTTTGCTGATCTTGCTTCATTTGTTTCATTACAAAGTTATTACCTACATTGGCAAATAGTTGACATGATACAGAGGACTCTCTATATAAAAAACGAGCCTCATCTTTTGTAACTTTGCGTAGTTTGGAAACAATAAATGTTGGGAAAATGTGCGAAATAAAACACACGAATGATGCGTCTCAAAAAAGTTGCATGTGATTTAAATTAATATTCATTAATATTAAAGTTAATCAACGTTGTTGTTTTGCGACTTGAAGCTACTTAATTTTATTAGGTTATAGACCGATCAATAAGGAGCCGATGGTATTTCTGCAACGTATGCGAAAATTCAATATTAAATCTTTTATATAAAATCAATTGCTGTAGGTAAAAAAAAAAAATTGAAAATCCGAATGTCACTTGTACGAAGTAGCGGGCACAGCTAGTTTGACATAAAAATATCGAATGACAACGGAATAGTCGCACTTTTAAGCACCTGGTCTATTCATATGCAAATACTTATATTATAAAGAGGACTGAGAGTCAAAGTCTGCTTGCATCCTGAAGCAGCAAAGTTTGTTCGTTGTGTACAAAACTTTATTCTTTATTGTCTTGGATGAAATAAGTTGTTTGATATAAAACAAAGTACCGCACAGAAGTTTCTTGTTTCTTTGTTTGAGTACCTGCTTTCATTTTCTTGATAGTTGTGAAACATGATCGTAAAATATTTAAAACTAGTTGTTGCCCGCGGCTCCGCCCGCTTGTATGTCGGTTATCCCAGCCAATAATAGCCTATGTGTTATTCTGATGTACAAGTAAATTACTGTAAAGTTTGATCCAAATCTGTTCAGTAGTTTATGCTTGAAAGAGTAACAAACATCCATCCATACTTACAAACTTTCGCGTTTATAATAATAGTACGATGTAATATATACTAATATATAAAGCTGAAGAGTTTGTTTGTTTGTTTGAACACGCTAATCTCAGGAACCGCTGGTCCGATTTGAAAAATTCTTTCAGTGTTGGATAGTACATTTATCGAGGAAGGCTATAGGCTATATATCATCACGCTCGGACCAATAGGAGCGGAGCAGCAATTAAAAACGTTTCGAAAACGGGGCAAATTATCACGCTACGGGCAATATTAGACGCAAACGGGGTTGCGTGGGTCGGCTAGTTTAATATAAAAGGAAATAGAAAGGAGACTAAATTTACTTTAATCAAGGAAAGGTATGAAGTAGATTTTAGATTTTATAACTGTGGGGGACAGGTGCCATACGTCCTTCCAATACATTCCTCCTACCAGGCGAGGTAATCATGCCTGGCGGGCCACTGCCCAACAGTTGATGTTGGAATGTTGTATATATGAATAAAGGTGCGAGAAATGGCGCTGTCATATGTTTTCGTGATGCGCTTTATGTGGAAGTTGCCACATCACTCCCTTCCAAGACTGGAGGTCGATGTATAAAGAGTCAGCTATCTGTGCTCTGTTGCGGAGCTTGCCAGTGCCAGGAGTGAGTAGTTCCAATGAACTGAGTGCTGCAAGTTCCAGTGAGTCGAAACTGAGTGCCGCTAGTCCTAGTGAGTCGGGATGGCGTGCGGTGCTTGGTGCTGCGATGAGTTCCCCAGTGAGTCGGGGAGATTGCTGCGTAGTGGCTGGCTGCTGCATAGACGGGAGAGATATGCTCTGCTTACATGAACCGTTTCGGTGATTCATTTTTATGTAATAAATATAGATTGTCCCGGCAGTTAAAACGTGAAGACGTAACGAATATGCAAATACATACACTAACATACTTTGTAACCTTTATGATGATAGTATCATCTGGCACTTTAACTTTCTAATATTATATTTACAAGAGTGAATTCACTATAATAGACTCTAACAGTTTCGATTTCAAATAAGCGTCTCGATCTAGCTTCTATTAACAAGGAATAGTTAGGTTAATAAGATCACGTTCGACTATGATTGTGAGAAAATCTGCCCCATTCTGTTAGATTACTTTGGCTTGTTGACCGACTTGACTTGAAAATTTCAACGACTATGAATATTGGATATCTTAACGTCCAGAAAATTTATAGAGAGAATGTGTGTAGAGGTGTTGGAAGGGGCCGTCAATGGTGTAAATTTACCGATCAAATTTTTGATGTTTTTAAAATGAGGGATGTGAAAATACTATCGATTGATGAGTGTGGAAGAAGCAATAGTGGTGTGTCAATATGTGTCCGTAGTACCGATAATAGTTACAAAAAATGAAAGTTATCTATCAAATCGCAATATAGCGTAGTTGCATTAATTCTGTTTGTCCTCAGGCCCTTACTGTCGTTTATCTGTAAAGAAAAAATGCTTACATTATTAGTCTATTTAATTATTTTTTGCTTATATCACTCTCCCTAAATTTAGAAAACACATGTTTTAGTGACAATTTAACATCACTAGCCCGCCATGGTCTGGGTCACCATGCTGCATTTTTGCATTGTCTGCATTCGCAGTATGGTGACCACCACTCTTGGATTCTGCTTATGCTTTCCATCATGCAGAGTAGAATCATATTGGCAGGGCCAAACATAAAAAAAAAACTCATAATTTTATTATAACCGTACCATTTTTTTTTGTTAGAGAGATTTAAATTATTCCTTTTAAATTTATTTAAACAAGCTTTTGCTAGGAACTTTTAATATATCCTTTAATAATAACCTATTATTTTCTTTACTTACTTTGATACTTCTTAAAGTATCAAAGTATCTCCAGTCAAATTTAACTGAAATCAATACAATGGTTTATCCGTGAAAGCTATGAGACACACAGACAGAGCTACTTTTAAATTTATAACATTGCTATGGATTCCCAAAAATTATGTTTTATTATTGCTTTCTTATTAAATTTATAGTACGTTTTTTTTTGTTTTGTTTTAATCCAAGAATGTTTTTCTTTCTATACTGGTATGGCGTACATCAGTTACGGAAATCGATGAAACTGCTCAAACAGTTTGATGTAGGCAAACTAACTTGTATTGACAAGTCGTAAATAGCAAATTAACCTATTTGCCTTAATTGCCAGCGGTAACGGAACGGAACCGACATCAAAAATAGGGAACAAAAAAAATTTTAACTATAGTTTTTAATTTTTACTTTAGGAATTTATTATTAAAGAATTTTAAGAAGAGAAGAAGAAATTTAAGAATACCATTAAATCTAAATCATCTGCATAGGGGTATTATACCATAGCAGTATTTCTTGATGATAAAAGCGCCTGGGATTGAGCTGCCCATTCTGCAAATGCTGTTTATTTTTAATGTTTAAATTTATTTGATGTGACGGTAATTTATAGTTTGAAATAAATTCATCTTAAATTATAGCTATTGTTGACATTTTTTAATTATTATCTCTACTGATTATTATAATTGTGACTCAAATTGTAATTATCGTTTTTTTTAAATAATACATTGCTTTTGCATCTGAGAATATTGTCTGAACTATAAAAGAGACGGTGATCCCCGAGTTTGTTTCGTCCTTTCTTCTTAGGGCTAGTCCAGTTGGGAAAGGCCGATCTCATCTGTTCAAAAAAGTTTAAATTGCACTAGTGTTTATGTAACCTAATTGCAGAATAAATGATTTCATTTCATTTCATAGAGACTGCCAAAACAATTACCCTTCCTTTTGGTTTCGCTGCAGTCGGGTACAAAATAAGTAAAATATGAGTATACATTAATACTCATAAATAAGGGTAATAAAAAGTTATTACGTATATTAAACAGTGATCCATATTTTTATGAACCCTAGATAACATGAACAAAGGGATTGTCGTCAGCAAATTTGCATTTACGGGCACTCTTCCAAGTTTACGATTGTAATCATTTTGACGACCAGTTCTGTGTGTCAGATTGTCTCGTCAATTGATACGAACTGCCTGAGCATAAAGTTTTTTTTTATAAGATCTAATAATACTGTGACTGCGTGGTTTCCTATTGTGATTTGTGTTGGGGTTTAAACCCCACTTGGGGTAAGACTTTGTGTGAACTACAAATTATTGTTGTGTGTGTGTTATTGGTGTCCATTTCATTTGTGTTTGTAAAGTCCCACGCGACACAGGACATATTCCAATCGCTGTCACGTTGACGGAGTTGTCTTTAAAAAAAATTAAAAATAAAATACAAAAAATATACAATAGTAGTGGTAACAGTTTCCCACAGTACATTATCATTGAAAAATTTGTAATCTTTTTATAGCAGTTCTAGCTTTTGCCCAAGACACCGCTTGCGTGTATATACTTTAACGTAGTAAAGAGTAGAGTAGAGTTTCTTAAGAAACAAAGTGTGTATCCATGTCAAAATTCATTGTGAATAGGCATGAAGACAGTAACCAAGAACCACTAAAATAATGTATTGATCTTATAAAATGGGGTTCATAGAGTATCATATTTAGAGCGTGATTAATAATTAAGTAACAAAAATAAAACTGCATAATACAGCAACCCGCCATGTTAAGTTGAACACCAATCAGAGCGAGTTACGTCACTTTTGTATAAAGGTCACTTTGTTCGGACATAATCGACACTGGTTGATAAATGGTGACGTCACATCAGCACAAAACGACGCCATGACACAACCGAGCGTTTTGGCGTTAATTTTAAACTTAAAATTTAAATCGCATTTTTTTCCTACTAAAACTTTATTTTTGTGGAAATATAACTGTATTTGACAATAGGAGATACTTCCGAACCTTATAAAACAGTTTTTCAAAATTAGTCATCATGCCTATTACGGATAAACCGACGGCTATACAGCTATTTATATAAGATTAAATTACATATACAGAGTTGTTTTAAGTATTTATAATTTTAAATTGTGTAACTCATAGTCTTAAACTACTAAAATTTAATAAATACTCATCTTGCAATAATTATTATTAAGAATGAAATAACAAAATTCTATTTAAACTCCACCAAAAGGCAAACAATTTACCGTCACAACAGATTGTAAAATTATTTATTCAATTAGTTTGGCTTACATTTTCATCATACATTGTAAAACTTTTGCGATTTTGACAGCGCACGTCAGTATAGCTCACAGATGGTAGATTTTTTCTACTGCCTACTTGATACTTATCATCATATTTTAGTCAATTCACAGAATATCTTTATAATTTGTGGCCTATGTGTTATTCTGATGTATAAGCTATATTACTGTAAAGTTTCATCCAAATCCGTTCAGTAGTTTTTGCGTGAAAGAGTAAGAAACATCCAAACATCCATCCATCCTTACAAACTTTCGCATTTATAATATTATGTCACGTAGCGGCTTTAGGAGCCTTGAGGTTCAGAGATGAAGATGGTGGATAGGCCACGAGGTTGAGCAGGAGATAATTTAGACACGTACTACACTATATATATACGATATTTATTTGTAAGATGTACAAGTTGACAATGAAATCAGTTCGTGAGCACAAAGTTATATAGATTCTACAAGCAAGCAAGAGGCACTTAACTCGGTAGCAGCAGGAAGAGTAGTCCTGGGCTCCGGCGTTGGAGGCCGGGCGGCCCAGCCGCCGGGCGTGGTAGACGCCGGCAGGTAGTCAAAAAATCATTCATTCAAAACGCTATGATCATTCAGCTAAATGATTTACTAAATGCATACAAATATTCCTTGAAAATTTTTATTACTCGTCAATAGTTATTACTACATTCGTTAATTTTCTTTGCGACTTTCATGTTTCGAAATATTAAACTGTAAATATAAACCCTAATTTTGGTGGAAAATAATAGCTTAAACGATAAGTAATTTAAATTAAAAACTTTATACTTAATGAAGTATTTAGTGCCAGACTACAAAGCAAATCTAAAGGGACTTTTCAAATAATTACAAATTGGTTCAGTTATTTTGGTTTGAGACAATTAGACTTGGGAATTACGATGTTAAGTTTATTGAACAGATTTCTCTAAATATTCATACTTAAAATAGTATTTAATTCATTAGATTCAAAAAGTTTCAAATCACTTATTCCCTTGAAAGCATTTTGTATAGCGTTAAACATTTTATTAGGCTATTCAAGTCTTTGAGAGGTATGTGCTAAATAATGCTGTTGTGCTAAAGATAATAAAGGCAAATTGTTGAATTTCCAAAGATAACTAGATCACGCGTTAGTAATTAAGGCCTTTTAATTTTCCTTCTTAACAGAACAAACATGAATTTGAAAATAATTCTGTGGTAAAAAGTTTATTTTTTAGGTACCTACATGGGAATGAAAAATAAATTCTTCATAGAGATGGCCACAAAAAAGTAGAACTTTCCACTGTTTAATTTCTTTTGAGGTTTTAACATAATCTATATCTATACTAATATATAAAGCTAAAGAGCCGAGGATCGAACCAAGTGGCGCGCAATTGGAGAGGCCTATGTCCAGCAGTGGACTGCGATAGGCTGATGATGAAAGAGTTTGTTTGTTTGAACGCGCTAATCTCAGGAACCGCCGGTGCGATTTGAAAAATTATTTCAGTGTTAGACAGTCCATTTATCGAGGAAGGCTATAGGCTATATGTTATCGTCAATTACTTTTCGAGTTAAATCGTTACAAACAAACATACAAACAAACAAAACATCTAATATTGCTCTTTATAATATTAGTCTAGATGACAAGTAATTCTGCCAGTTTGTTATATTCTTATGTATAGAGTTTTGTGTACACAATGTGTGAGACACTATCGTAATAATAGTACATTATTTCAAAGGCCGGGAAATAGGCAGTTGCAGGTCGAGTATGAGTTTGAAGGCCGAGTCGTAGGCGAGGACTTCACTAATGTGAAAACGAGACAGGCAATTGCCATTTCCGCCGAGGCATATATAGTGCCTTTCTCAAAAGAATGCAGGGAAATAAAAGTAGTTAAATTTACATAATTTTTCAAATTAATGCCGTTTTTAACATGAACTGTACATTTCAGCATGGAATAAATTGCCTATAATGTAAATGGCTTTTTAGTCTTAGCAATCTCATCAAAATACGCCAAAAATACTGTTTCGGAGAAAATGTTCACTTTTTATCTTTTTTCCAAATCATAAAATCTTAATATACTTTCATGTATTGTTCTTTTGACTTCGCTGGAAGCCGGTTTTCCATTGCCTATTTGGCTTCTGATCTTTAATCTGGTGGAATACAATCAATTTCCGTTTCACTCTCTGAACTGTTTGAACTCATTTTTTAATTATTCAATTTATATTTATTAAATATTTAAATAACAAATCAAGACGAATTTTCAGCTTTGCCGCCGATTTTCTATTTATCATCTGTGCCGAAAGGCAAATGCATTTACGCATACAGCCACGTGAACGCAATTTGTACTAAGCAAAGAGATTTTTGTATGCTAAGATGATAAAAGAGATCCAATCAAAGAGTATATAATAACCACAGCACGCCGTTTCATACAACATTGCTGGAGCGTTGTAATGTTCCAAATTCAAAAAACGCTCCTGCAATGGATTTATTTTTCGCTGTCTGTAAATTAGATACTTCGCGTGTTCTTTTTTTTTTTAAATAATGTCAATATTTCCATGCATGTTTGAGAAAAAAACGTTTACCTATAATTTAAACCCAACGCATTATATGTATAAAATGTTGTCTTTAAAGTACTCTATTCATTTATGTCTACTTTTAGCACTCAACGCGATTGAGACCAAACGAGCCGATTTTTTAAATGTAAATTTCACTTCATTTGATTTGGAATATTGAGTTTAGATTACGGGAGGTTACTTAAAAATACATTAGCAATCTTATTTTTCTTTCAGCAGAATGTATTAAAGGTTCATTCTGTTCGTTTCCTTTTCAAAATGACAAGATAATTAGTTGGATTTACTTTTCATTCGATTTCGATATATATTTTTGAAGTGAAAACCTTTTTAGGCGCGCTTTTTTGGTGAACAATAAGTACACACATATACATGCTCCCCATGAATTATATGGGATATGAAGGCAAATAAGTAGACAGACAGCTCACCAGATCTTAAATGAATAGCGATGATCACGACATAGACCGCGATTAAAAATAAAAAATAAAAATATAGCGGTACTTTCACGGTAATTGCTTACCATCAGGCGATACGTCTGCTCGTTTGCCCGCCTATTCTATATTCCAGTAATAGATTATTAAAAGCTGTTGATAATATTAACACGAGGAGAAATAGCTAGCCTTGTAAAACAGATTATCGATTTCTCATCTCTCAAATGACTTTATATAATTTTCCCAACCGAAAAGCTATAAATTAAACATGTCATGTACATCTGTTCCCTCAATACTTCAAGATAATTTTTATTAAAAATATGCACCACTTGGCAGGTGGCCCTTTGAAGCTGGTAGTGGTATGAATAAATTATAACAGTGCCAACTCAAGGAATTTCTCTACGTTTTATTTAGAAAATTCAGACGATGATGCTATATCACCGAAAAAGTCATATCTGTTATAGGGTTTTAACTTCTTTATTGATCTCTTGGAATAGCGTATTCATCATCATCATAGTTGCAAGACCCTCCATTACTTACAGATCAGTTGTATGGTGGCCCAGAACGCAATTATCCGCAGCTAAAATGATAAAGATCATAGGTATCCTAATTGGATATTGTCGCCTAAAAAAACATCCATATGTAACAGACAGCCCTCTGTGCAGGGGATGTATGGAAGCTTATGACGCCGCAGAACGTTCTCACAGAATGTTGAAGTGTGGCAGATCAACGGGTAGACATCCTCCAATCAACATCACTCTCGGAAACATATAGTGACCTGAAAAGGCTACTGAGCTTCTGGGCTGATTTAGGATGGATGGAGTCCTAGAGCTATTCGTGTTCAAGGCTTCGTACAGTAAGAATGAAGCATACTTAGTATTTGCGTAGTTTTAGATTAGTTTTAGATTATATGATGTATCGGCAGAATCTTCTGCAGTGATTATTTTTAAATGTTTTATATACTTAACTGTTCATCAAAACGCTAAACACATGTTGAGGTGCTTAGGATTTAATGAAACAGGTCAACAAAAGTTATTCCTACTAACAAAGATCCTGTAGTCAGGCTATTTATTTAGTAATTGTCTTGTTAATTATAGTGAAAACAAACAATTTAGATTAAAGTTAATATTTACGTATCGTGAAATAGAATTAGGTGTAGCCCTTGTTTTATTTGTTCCCTAAATTATTTTAAGAAATCCGACATTTTGGAATCTTTATAAAGCTGTCAATTAAAAAAAGAATCTGGTTTTGTGTAAGGGCAAACTCGTATTTTTTCATTTCAATATGTTTACAACTGCCATTTAAATCTGTCAAATCTTCGGGCAATGTTAGTGACCTTGGTTTGTATGAGAAAATACGAACACTAACCTCTCCTGCACTTTCGATGACTTTGAGCTTTTTTATAAGCCATTGTGAGCCATCATGAGCTACCACTTCTCCGTACCATAGGTAATCACTGAATGAGTGAATGAGACACTGTATTTGATTTGTGAAAATGTCACACCCACAAGGTGGTCTCCGACAACCTGGTAAAGATCGCAGGAAACCGTTGAATGCGAGCAGTACAGGAATGGTTCTCGTGGAGAGCCTTGGAGTTATGTTTTTTTTTCAATCAATCAATCAATATTCTTTATTGTGAATCATAGGTATACATAAGGATGTTTAAACAGTCTAGAATTAAACTCACTTGTACTTATTCCACTATTTTATTTCCTTTTTTTTTTTTTTTTTTTTTTACACCTGACCGGTTTCGCCTTATGGCATTCTCAAAGGTTATGATCTGAGAATGCCATAAGGCGAAACCGGTCAGGTGTAAAAAAAAAAAAAAAAAAAAAAAAAAAAAAAAAAAAAAAAAAAAAAAAAAAAAAAAAAAAAAAAAAAAAAAAAAAAAGGAAATAAAATAGTGGAATAAGTACAAGTGAGTTTAATTCTAGAATGTATTACAACAAGTTCCATCAAGTGCCGACAATCGAGAGTATAAATTATATGTTTAAACAGGTTTTTTAGTTCAACATTAGACGTATTTCGGGTGTGA
Source organism: Spilosoma lubricipeda (assembly GCA_905220595.1). Taxonomy (NCBI): domain Eukaryota; kingdom Metazoa; phylum Arthropoda; class Insecta; order Lepidoptera; family Erebidae; genus Spilosoma; species Spilosoma lubricipeda. Next base: position 9,167,438 of record HG992298.1, on the reverse strand, counting down.
TGATGATCACGAATTAAAATGTTTAATGACGTAGAACTAATTGTTCTCATAAACTTATAATTTTTGTTGGAGTTTGCTCCTTTGGTATGAAAATTTAAGGAGAAGTAAAATCGAGCGTAACTAAAAGTGAGGCGTTGTGCTACAGTGTTTTGTCATTAGTTATGTCGTCTAACAAACTAATATAACAAAAAGCTGGAGCGCTTATTATTAGTATAGTTTTTTTGCGCAACGTTTTAAAGCGAAGAAGCTTGTGTCAACTGATGGTAAGTGCCTACCGCCACACATGTAAATCTGCAACTTAAGAGTCACAAATGCATTATCGCCCTTTGAGTTCACTCTTTCCCCACTGTCTTTCTTCTGTCCAGGTTCCATCTGTCACTACTAAGTGCGTGCGAGGGCAGAAATGGAACCTCGAGTTACTACATAGGAGAGGCCTATATAGAAGCCGTAGGTGGCCGAAATGCGTCGTGGTTCCAGTGATTTCCTTTCCAGGGTGTATCTCTTTCCCTGGATATTAATATCCGAGACGGTGTTCGAATTTTTAGTCGGTTCGAATCCGACATAACCACCAGCGGGTGGTATCCGGGGTAATTTCCAAACAGACAAAATATGGGAGATAAGGATTGTTACTCCAATCAGTCAGTGATAAGCAACAAAAGAAATGCATGACACTTTTTTTATGATGCATTGATATTACCCATTTATATATATATTATCTACATACTATATATATAACCATTTAGTTAGTAATCACACAAAAAATCTCCAAGAATATTAATCAACAAAACACATTTGATTTTCAGCTCAAAGCCGAACAATCTCGGTTCTCCCAAAACTTATTCGATCCCCATCCTATATAAAACTGGATTAAACAAACAAAGAAAGGGCAGAAGAGGTCATTTATTAGCGCAAATAAACCCCTAGACGAGAAAAAAATGTGCCTTAAGCTTGAATGATAACTGCATAAGACTATCCCGTACAAATACTAATAGAACTTGCTTAAGATTGTGTGGTACAAAAAAATATGTTGAGCGATTTAATAGACCTTAGAGTTACCTGTTTATTTCAAACACACTAAGGAAATTCTTTACTACGAGAGTATTGATCGCAATCGTATGTTAGCCCTTTTTCTCAATTTTTTTCAAAATCAAGATCTTTTCACCAACAGAAAATCACATTATTATTTATTTGTGAGTGTCATAGGCTAAATACCTGCTAACTTAACAAATTTTACTGCAATATTCGATATACACGCAGGCGGAGCCGCGAGCAAAAACTAGTAAACAAATAAATAATCCAGACCAGTAGACTGGTCAAATCAGGTAACTTTGTAGATTAGTAGTTGAACAAATTACCCCGATTTGGTATTTACAATTTGTTCCGAAATCTGTTGAGCCCTATTGTATACTCATTATTAAAAAAAAACTCTGTGGCATTATGACGTCATCTTTACAAGCAATTTCTTTGTATTTATACATATATACAATCTGAATCTCAGCTCTAATGCGGTAACGATTTTCATGAAATTTAGTTTTAGATTTCGGGGCGATCAATTGATCTAGCTAGTATACATTTTTAGAATATTTAACAAAAAAAATACCAGGCAAAGAACAATATCAGCCATTCATGTACTTGATATTTATACCACACAGCCTTTGCAGTCAGTATTCCATACACGTTGTTGTTGCTAACGGCACTACGCATTAGCGCGTTCATTTTTCCTTCATCCTTTATTATGACGTAACGTGTAAGTCATTAATTAGTACCTCGCTTTTAATATTATTCCCATTACAACAAAATAATAGAATGCCATTATTGGATCGTAAAATAAAGAACAATCATTTCGTTCATTGACCTATTGGGAGTCAATGACCGTTTTATTACAAAAAAATATAATAGGAAATTAACAGAAAAACATTTAATTTATTAAAGGAATGCCTACGGCTATGATAAATGAAAAAAATATATTAAGTTTTTACTCTAGTTAATATGGTTTATAAATTGGAAATTGAATGGAAAAGTTCGAATTAATAGACTAGTATGTTTTAGTTTTTACAACAGTCTTGGTCAAATCTGTATTAAGCATTTTTTAATTTGAGTTGAGCGACAAGCCATATTGTGCCAAGCTTCGGCACATAAGCTGGCTCTACTGAGGTGATGTAGTAGATCCATAGGAACTACGAATCAAACTGCTCTTCCATTTCAATTTACCGAGTGAGTGTGGTTAACCGTTGCCCAAACATTAGTTCTAGGGTGATACTCAAAGACTGGCAACACACTCTTGTGATGCAGGTGTAAATAGGAGATGATATAAACTAAACGTCAATCGACACGTTTAAACGTTTGATAGCTATATCGAGTGAAAGATTTTTTTACAACAACGCTTTTTCAAAAAACCGTCTGTTTATTGGCCTAGTGGTTAGCGATCCTGACTGATCGTGGGTTCGATTCGCAGGACAAATCTTTGTGTGATGAACACGATCATTTGTTCTGTGTCTGGGTGTATATAAATAATATTAGAGTGTCTGTTTGTACGGTACATAAACCATTTTTTTTTGCTGTCTTTCTGTTTGTTTGTTTGTTCCGGATAATCTTTGGAACGGCGGAACCGATTTCGACGGGACTTTTATTGGTAGGTAGCTGATGATTTAAGGAGTAACTAGGCTAGGCTTTTTAGACTAGCTTCATCCCGCGCTGTTACCCACGGTACGACAATAACCGCAGGTAATACCGCGGGGTTCAGCTAGTTTACAATATGATTTTAAATGAATAATGTAATAATTTATCTTTAAATTAATTAAGTATTAAGAAATATATAAGTATATTTATCAGCAGTCTGGTACACATGGTACAGGCTTTGGCTAGTTTGGGATCAGACTACCGTGTGTAAGAAATGTGAGGATATTATTATTACCAGCTGAACCCCGTCGTGTTACCCGCGGTGATACTCGTCCTTATCGTCGTACTGCGAGTAATGCTGCGGGACAAAGTTAGTCTAAAAAAAGTAGCCTAAGTAACTTCCTTTATCATCAGCCAGTGAAAGTCCCGTCAACATCGGTCCAGCCGTTTCAGAGTTTTTTTATAAATACATTTTTGGCATATGTACCGCGTATACATACATATGCATTTAGTAAAGAGCGGTTATTTTAATATTACAAACAAACACTCCAATTTTATTTATTTGTATAGATTTGTACGGCAATAGTTATGGTTATAGTACATACTTTCCACCAAAATTATTTGATTTCTAATAACAATTATGTATAACTATTTTTGGATAATTACTACCGCATTAGAATCTTTCATAACTATTATCAAGTTATTCCTAAGAATAACGAGAAATGAACAAAAAAAGTTTCGTGTAATCAGATGGAGGGAAGAATAAATGTCGAATAGACCGCTGACACTGCTTAACGATCTTAACGAAAGCGGATGTCTAGATTGACATTTGTAGATAAAGAATTATTTGGGGTTAGTGACCTTGTCATGGATGAAAGGGGACGAGCAGTGACGCTGAAACTTTTAAAGGGTCTATTTATAGGCATCCAGTCTTTTAAAAGCTTCAAATTTATTTTGCATCCTATTTATATGTTCGTTATGTTCTGTTCATGTCTTCTTATGTTGTGGATTCTACGTTATCATTTTACGCACGTTGATCTTCTGGTACAAAATTGTAACAACCATAATTTTAATTATCAAAATTGAAACAAATATGGTTCGTAATGATAAAAGTGTAAATAAACAATTTGATATTTCTTCAATTCGTTGAGAAAGTTACTTTAAAAGTTGTGAAAACAATCGCATTAAAATGTTCTTCAATACATCAATGCTAAATTTTATGAGGATTCTCTGGATCAGTGTCAGGCCTGTTACCATAGTCAGTGTCATCTGTTCGTAATGATAATCTTTATATATATAATTCTTCTGTGAGTGTGTATGTCACTGAACTACTCTCAAACGACTGGACCGATTTTGATGAAACTTTTTGTGTGTGTTCAAGGGGATCTGGGAATGGTTTAGATTCACAATTTTGTCTGCTGGACAATGTTTTTTTAATTAATTTTTAATTTATTAGTAGTTATGGCAAAACGACGTTTGCCGGGACAGCTGGTCCAATATATGTGTGTTAATTCTTGATAGTGTGTGTATATTTAATAATGCAGTTCTGAAAAAGAAACCGAGAAATCAGTAGACTGGGCTCTGTGATGCGCTTTAAGAGAGGTATAGAACTGCTACGGGATGATGATGATGTATTAATTCTCCTAACAAATAATTGTTAAGTAATGTAATAGCCGGTGAAATATATTTTATTTCGCATTATAATTTTTCAAACTAGCTATAAGATAATTTCCTTTAAAAGTGCTGAAGCAAAAATAAATTAACGCATGGTAAGCAGCAAATCGGGTACTTTCGTAGGTCTTATTAATATTTCATGGTGTGAGTTTTGTAGAGAGTCGAAAGAATGGCAAGTTGAAATGTGAAGCGCACATTCTTGTAAAACTTTAACAGATAAGTCAGAAGTTCATTTGATATATCATTTACGGATATGCTTGTAAAGTATCCAAGTTGAAATCGCAACAACAGATTATAGTGTTTCGACTGATAAATTGTATTCTTGTCTGATATTTAGTTTAGTTATTTGCACCAAATCATATTGGCACATTTCATGTAAATATTTAGATATATTGTTCATACAATAATAATATAATTTCATGAAATTATACTTATATTTTGTTGGTTCAAATAATAAAGTATGTTTTACAAACCTTTTAATCTACTAATCCAATCAATACAATCCTTACTGATGGACCAGATATAGTGGTGCCTAACGGATGTCTACATCCTTAGGAGCTCAACATCGCTAGGTATTAGTCACCACACTGGACAAGTCCAGGCCATCACTGATAGGTCGGTCAACTCGGGGGGCCCACTTATAAAGTCACGACCTCGTTAGTTATAACGAGCCCAGTTATCCGCCTATAGATGCAGGCGGTGCGGACTACCACTTGATCAGACCAGGAAAAGGGTTAGGCCCAAGACCCTAGCTAGTCTGCTAGAAGAACCACGAGAAGGCTCTTCTTAGAAAGGAAGTTTTAGCCTTCTACCTATACCACGGTAGACAGACGGATTGGTCTAATCAGGTGCAGAGTGGCACACCGTGAGGTTTTAGTCAGTCCGATTCCGACACACCATCCTGCCGCAAACCCCGGTGGGTGAAGGCCCATGGGGGTTTCCACCCTTTTTTTTTTTTTTTTTTTTTTTTTTTTTTTTATATATTTGGCCCTACCAAAATGACTCTACTCTGCCTGATGGAAAGCATAAGCAGAATCCAAGAGTGGTGGTCACCATACTGCGAATGCAGACAATGTAACAATGCAGCATGGTGACCAACACCATGGCGGGCTAGTGATGCTTTCGCATCATTGGGCCTCCGGTCTCGCACTCACCAACGAAACAACGAAACGAAACGAAACAATGGGATGATGGCCCATGGGGGTTTCCACCCGAAAAAAAAAGGTAAAAATTTGTTAGATGAACACTAATATTGGTATAATGTTTGCTGCTTTTGGTTTCCATATTAGAAGGTCGCCCTTATTTTTTACTGTTTTCATATACCGACAAACAAAGTCTCACAAAACTTCATATTTGCCTGCAAAAAGATTGTATCAAAAGTAGTTTGAAGTAATGCACCGAGGTTGCACCCTCTCGAGACACGTCTAGTGCTCTCCAAGAGGTACTTATAACGTCTTTTAATTTGAAAGTCTTTTGTTCATTTCATGAATATTCTATAGCAGTTTTATGGAGCAGACTTGATTCTAGTAGAATATATTTAGTTTGAATTCAGTATTAGGTTTTTATTAAGTTTGATTTAGAAGAAACTAACCTTTGCCCGCGGTTCCGCCCGCGTGTATGTCGGTATCACGATAAAAAGAAGCTAATGTAATTCTCAAGAATTGAAATGTCTCTATGCGAAATTTTATTGAAGTGGGTGTAGCGGTATAGCCATGAGAGCGTAATAGACAGATAAAATTACTTTTGAATTCATCATATTAAGTACGGATTAATGTACCTCCAATATTTAGGGGATGATCATTTTATTTATTTTAACACTAGAACTACTATGAATTTTAATTTATAATTACATTAATTACTATTTTGAACCTTATTATTACGCTCGCCCTCTTCTTCCGAGTCTTTCCAAGGTCAGGGTCGACTTTACTCTTCTAGGATAATACGAGTTTTTATATACAACTTACTTACTTCCATTAGACCTCCACAACCCAACTTAAGTAAATGTAAGTTTGTAGAAAAAAATAATTCTGTTGACAATTTTCTTCATTGATGACAACTTCAGTTTTTTTTTAAATGTATAAAATCTTCAATAACTAGAGAGATCATTTAGAAGTGAATAAAAAGTATATGAAAATAAAATATCTAATCACCTTTGGCCATCTGGAGTAGTTCCAAGTTCTTGGTACTGACAGTTCAATTTCCAGAAGCTCTCGACTGAAAGCGCTCCGTGCGGACCATATGGACCAGAGGCATTTGATATTAAAATTTAGTTGAACAAAAATACCTAATATAGTTTCGCTATTAGAACATAATATACAAATGAATAAAAAGTGACTGTATTCAAAAGAAGAATTAAGATGTTTTAAAATGTTTGGTTTAATTACTGTAGATAGATGATATTAATGAGGTAACGATTTTATTGGTTACTAGCTGAACCCCGCGGTTGCTGTTGTACCGCGAGCAACGCCGTGGTTCAAAGTTAGTCTAAAAAAGTAGCCTAATTTACTCCCTGGATCATCAGCTACCTGCCTGTGAAAGTCCCGTCAAAATCCGTCCAGCCGTTCCAGAGATTACCAGGAACAAACAGACAGACAGACAGACAAAAAAATAATTAACTACAGTTTTTTATATATACATATGCATTTAGTAAAAAGCGGTTAGTTTCATATTACAAACAGACATAATTTTATTTATTTGTATAGATTGGTTTGATAAGAGGAAAGTGGGTAACACCGCGATGATCAGCTAGCAGTGAAAGAAATAAGAAGGGACCGGAGGCCAATGACGCAGAAGCACCTCAATAAGTAGACTTATTGTAGGTCACCCGGCTGCTGTTGTATTGGTCAATGAATATGGTGACCACTAAATCGGAGTCACTTTCTCAGACGTAAATATAAGGACTTGAAAACCCAAGAAACTTTTCATAAAAAGTTAAATATGAACCGTAAAATATTAACAAGTATAGAAATTTAATACCTGAGACAATTAATAAAAAATATCGAACTCTTAACATGCCTTTGATTAATCTGCTACCTGCTAACGATGTTCCCATGATTCTGAAGTAAAGTTAATCGCTGGTTAACTTTAAATCATAATTAAAAGGCAATTAGGGAAGTGTACCGGGAGGAATTATTTATCCTGGCAACCTCTAAACCCTTCGGCTAATTGAGCATGGGCGTAACTTTTGCTGTTTCTTTTAGCCTTGACTTAATTGGAAGGGTTTTGTGAAATGTTTTTTTAATGCTATCTCGTTTTTAAGTGCCTACAGATACGCAAACAAGTAAGGTCATTTATTTAGGCCATCTTTGACAAGAGTTTTATGACTTCACGGTAGGTCTAGTGGCTTAAACCGCTTTCTATTGCACCAAGTGTTGTGGGTTCAAATCCTACGTGGGACTAAACTTTGTGTGATCCAAAAAATGATTTTCTGAGTCTGATTGTTCTCTGTGTCCGTTTCATTTATGTTTGGAAACTCCTTTGCGATAAAAGATGTACATTTATTCCTAATGCGTGAGTTGTCTTTAAAAGAAAAGCCAAACAAAAAAGGTTTACTGGTAAATATTTGATTTGACTGACAGACATGGTGTTACAGTGGTGACACAGACTGCTGTGCTAAGACTTAGGATTTGATTGCCGGGTTGGAAATGTTTGTATGATCTGCTCATATTTGTTTGAGAGTTCAGGTGTTTTCTACGTATAATCTGTATATTTACAAAAAAGGATATTAGGATTCTATCAGTCAATCTTGCTTTTATCTAAAGTTTTTAAAAGGATGAGGGTGCAAAGGAGCAGACGGTTCATTTGATGCTAAGTAACTACCTCATGGACAAATGCACCTCAATAGCTGTGACTTAGCTCAAAGGAACGATATAATTGCTAAACGCTACTTTTCTGTAAAGCCGTAGTTATTTGGCTCTACTAGTTTCTAGTTGCAGACATTCGAAAACTTTATTGTTGTTATGTGGTCAAATGTAAATCATTTATATTGACCCAATCAGGATTCATACCAGTGCAATTGGTAAGTGATGTAATGAAAACAGCATTGAAAGCGGCTGTAGTGTCGCAGACTCATAAGCCAAAGTCCCAGAAGATAGACATTTATGAATGACTGGTTAAGTATTAGAAAAAGTATTGTACTCTACCAAGGGGTAAAGTTTTCAAGGTAGTAGAACCACGCTGATTTCAGCACGAAAGCGCCGGCTCGACCGGGGCGGTTACCCTCGGACAGAAAATCAACGTAAAATGACAGCGAACATGCTGTCGTGTTTCGTTGGTGAGTGCGAGGCCGGAGGCCCAGTGATACAGAAGCATCACTAGCCCGCTATGGTGTGGGTTACCATGCTGCATTGTTGCACTATTTGCATTCGCAGTATGGTGACCATTACTCTAGTATATTGGCAGGGCCAAACATAAAAAAAAAGTGTCTTGGAAGCGGATGCTCGACAAGATGAGAAATATTCAAGACGATCAGCAGTGAGGAACGACTAGTACAAGCTTTCTGATAGTGAAATTACTAGCTTTTGTCGCGATATAAACTATGTAAGTAGAAAAAGTTAGTTACGATAATTATCATATTTTTATTTATTACTAGTAGTATGACTAATAAATAAAATTATGATAAAGTCTTTTAACCATTTCTGTAACGACCTTTATCTAACTTATCGTAGTAAACGTCTAACTTCGTTTTAAAAATTACAAAGACTGCAAAAACAAATAACTATATTTACTTATTTATCTCTCCATTAGTCATTATAGAAAAAGTGCAATGAATGACACTATGAAGTAGGAATGAATATAAAAATGTTGTTTGTATTTTCTTTTATGCAAACGAGTAGATGTTTCGCCTGATCTTAAACGATTAGCTACCGCCGTACATGGACACCCGCAACACCAGAGGTGTCACGTGTACGAGGTAAGCGGGGTAGAGTGTTGGACTTCCAGTATCCTCACTCACTCGGTGAAATACAACGCGAGCGCTGTTTTACAGGTTTCTTGTGAGGCCGTGGTATCACTTACGGTATTTCTGTAATTTTCTGTAGTTCAAAACAAACCACTAGTATTTTCCAAAGTTTTGATTCGTAACATACAAAACTGTTATTAATACGCTTACAGTTTTAAAATAGTGCACTTTGCATCTCATGTGGTGCAGTATTTAATAAAAATCAACTATATTTTTATAGATACAAGATACAAGTATTAACACACTTATAGACAGCAAGCAAAACGAAGTTGTTGATGCCCCTAGGGATATTAGAAAAGTCGCAAAAGTTTTGCTTCTTCGAAATCTGCGGAAAATTGGCCCTGCTAAAGTTCAACTCGCAAGCGTAGCATACGAATTGAGTTGAAAATGTTACACTGGTTGGTAGTGAGAGCCAAGTTTTTAATTATCGAACCATTGGACGCCTCAGAATTTCTTTTCGTTTTTCGCAAAAGATGTTGTGACAATGCGTAACCTTTTGTATGTAATAACTATCAGGGTCGCGGGTATTTCGTCTCAGGGTTAAATAAACTGTGGCCGCACATGGGATTGAAGATATACCTGTACAGATATTGCACAATTACACAGTAAAATAAAATGCAAATACAACATAAAGAAAATATTAAACAGTAATGCAACTACAATTATGTAATCACAAATTCCCTCAATGTGATCGCGGGTATTTGAGATAAAACATACACATTTAAACTAACAGAAGAACGGAAGAAGAGAGATTTAAAATATGTAAGTTAAACTTACCGAATATTTTTGAGTCACGTACACACTTACACTTAATTTTGAAAATAGGACAACGACGACAGTTCGCTAGTGGCTGGTAGTAAGCTTGTAACAAGAATGAAAAGATTTGAAATACCGACCATGTTGTATTACACATAAATAGTATTGTATCTAGCAACTCGACTTAACCTTGCGTACGCCTAAATGAAATAATCGACTATTTATAGTTTATTGGCTAATGATTTCTACCTTTCTAACAAAATTGTAACTTCAAGAAAATTAATTTAAATAGATGTACCATGACTTGAATTGTAATTGATACTAAATGTTTTCTTGATAATTTTTCAAATAGTTGGTTATGAAATAGCTTACAACATGTTGGAGGAAGGAGAAGGCGATAAAGAGAGCAGGAGGAGCAAAACAGATTTGAAGTCTGCTGTATACGACCTCGAAAGACTTGAGACGGTGACGGGTAAGGTAGAGGGAAAAAGACCCAAAGGCCGTAGCCAGTTGCACTACTCCAACCAAATTGCTCTAATCAAGGTATTACAATTCATGTTGCCCTACTCACTGCTCAAGATACAAACAGGTGGCGAGCTATCACTTATAGAATAGCTCCAAACAGGGGTTAAGACCCTCGGAAATAAGGATAATGACACAAGGAGGAAGAAAATATTATGAAAGTCTGCCATTTACCAGTATAAATATTACGTGTAAATCGTCGTGTTCAATTGAGTTGAACATAAACTCATTGACTGAACTGACGTAATAATAATTTAATATACCTGAATCTTTATGTAACCATAAAAAACATTCTTGAGATTGCACTATAATGTTTGCTTAAGGTTCATTATTAGTTACGCGCGAGCATTTACTCCTGCAGTTAAACGTGTGTGTTTTATAATAATAGTAATACAAAATAAAAGATGCAAGTTGTCACTATGCATAAACTATTATTATATAATGCGTTGTTTAATGAATAATGTTTTATCCACTACGTAGTATTAAAACTAAGAAAATTGAAACTGCAAATAAGAAATATACCTTTGTTGATATTATTTTTTTAAACTTGGCCCGGGCACTTCACAATCTCTCAATGCCGTCGATTTTATCAGATTGGGGAGGAAGTCTGAATGTATAAAGTTTAATGTTAGGTTGTTCATATAGATAACATACATTATTGTAAGTTAATTTAAAGATATTGAGGTTTTACAATAAAAAAAGCACTACCGGCATCTAGTTTTGAGTCCCAAAACGACCTCTTAATTGGATAAACTAAATATTCATAGTAATTATGATGGATTCAGAATACCACTACCCTCAATCCAGTGGGTGTTGTAGACAGAACAAGACAGTATCACTGCAAAGAGAAGGAAAACTTAAAACATGTTTCTACCTACACCATACATTTTTATTATTTACTAGCCGACCCACGCACCCTCGTTTGCGTCTTCTATTGCCCGTAGCGTGATAATTTTCCCCCGTTTTCGAAACATTTTTCATTGGTGCTCCGCTCCTATTGGTCCTAGCGTGATGATATATAGCCTATAGCCGTCCTCGATAAATGGGCTTTCTAACGCTGAAAGAATTTTTCAAATCGGACGAGCGGTTCCTGAGATTAGCGTGTTCAAACAAACAAACAAACAAACAAACTCTTCAGCTTTATATATTAGTATAGAGTATAGATTAGCTGAACCCCGCGGTGTTAACCGCGGTTATTGTTGTACCGCGAGTAACGCCGCGGGACAAAGTTAGTCTAAAAAAAGTAGCCGAAGTTACTCCCCGGATCATCAGCTACCTGCCAGTGAAAGTCCCGTCAAAATCCGTCCAGCCGTTCCAGAGATTACACGGAACAAACAGACAGACAGACAGACAGACAAAAATTTTTTTAACTACATTTTTGGTATATGTACCGTGTATACATACATATGCATTTAGTAAAAAGCGGTTATTTTAATATTACAAACAGACTCTCCAATTTTATTTATTTGTATAGATTGTTTGTTGAGTATTATTTTATAACTGTAATGTATTTAAGCGTGTTTATTGTGATCATGAGCTTATATCAGTGTTATTTGCTTTAGAACATAAAGTGTTAATTTCTTGTAAGTCCTAACTGAGTGCGTTTACACCTAGTATTATATCAGATTATTATTGTTTTTTGAGACGTAGTTGAAGGTATATAAGACATGATAATGTGGGTATGTACTAGTGCTTACCTATTACCTAACAAGTTTAAAGCACGTATTACTATGGGTACCTATATTTAAAAAATATCATTAAACTCACTACTATGTAAATATTGTTTCTTTTGTTAAATGTTCTCATAAAGTGAAATTTGTTGTTAATTTATTTTGAGAAAATAAAGTTCTATAACCACAAAACAAAATCCTATACCAACCCGTTTATCCAGCATGGTATAGTAGCCCAAAATCTTCTAGATAAAAAGAGTCCTATGTCCAAACTGTGATGATGAAGTGATGTGGAAAAATATTCATAACTATTTAAGTTAAATTAAAAGTACAGATTTCAATAAAACCACTACTGTTTACATAAAAACTCGACAGTCGTTTTTTTACAAACTACCAACCTATTTACAAAGTTGTTTTTATTAACTGTTTTCAAACTACGTTGTTGCAGGCAGGAATATAGGAATATATTTATGCAAGAATATAGTGTACCGTTTGTGGATATCAACGTCCAATGGCTTGTAAAAAGACCACAGAGACAGATTGCCTCGTTGGTCTCGCGGTTGGCGTGTGCGACTGCTGATCATGAGGTCTCGGGTTCGATTCCCGGGTCGGACCAAATGTTTGTATGATCTACAAATGTTTGTTTCGGAGTTTGGGTGTTTTCTATGTATTATATGTATGTATTTACAAAAAAAAAAAGAAAGTATATGTGTATTTGTATCAGTTGTCTAGTATCCATAACACAAGCTCTGCTTAGCTTGGAACTAGATGGCTTTGTGAGTTAGATGTCCGAAAATATTTATTTATTTATTAAGTCGCAATTTTAAAAAGAGCAGAATCTCACCTTCTGGTAGATATGATCACAAGGTCTTCTAAAACTTGGACACTGCGCGTAACAATCCAACGATCGTCTTTTTTTTTTTGTTTACGTTTGGAAACCCCCTCAGGCCGTCACCCCGCCGGGGTTTGTGTCGGGTGGGGCGGTCGGAATCGAACCGACTAAAACAACACGGTGTGCCACTCTGCGCCTGAGACGGGAGGGATCCGGGATCTGCTGTTATTAACACATCCGGACTCCTCCCAGCGCTTGCCCGCACAGAAGCGGGCACCGTCTGCTGGTAAACTCTCAATTCAGATGACGTACAACACACGCGTACGTCGCCTCCTCACGGGCGGCATTCGCATACTCACTATAAGATACATATTTCATTTGAAAACTTAAAATCAAATCAATCAGTGTGTTATATGCATCAAATGTCTAAGCAGGTATTTTAAAAACGGTAAAATAATAAAAATATTTATTTGATACTTCGAAGGCAAGGTTGTTTTAATTATTTTTTTAATTATTAAATTTAATTTTCACGTTAGCGTTTGTGTTCAGTTATGAAATAAATAATTCCATCGCCATTATTCATACTTCTAAAAATGTTTATAGAATTTCATTTAAAACAATCACTTACTTCCAAACTGATTTACTTCACCAATGTACAATCGAATACGGTCGGACGTTCAGCCATAAATTTGCTGCAGTTTCAGACAACAGCTTTTACCGTACGTGAAAAAAGAACCGCAATCTCTGCTAACCACATTTCCCCTAACTATTACGTCACTTTACTTTTTAATTTTACAGACCGGACCATTGAGTGTGCAACATTGTTACAAATGGCGACACCTACATACTAAAGTTAGAGCGAGAGTTGGTGCGGTTATTCGATTTCAACGCAAAGAAAGTTTGCCTCGAATACGCTCGGGAATTTGAATTTCGAAATGTATGTTTTGTATTTTGGTACATTTGTTCTTTTGTTTTTAACTTTGGTTTACTGGTTTTATTTTGTGTTTAGAATTGGAAAGTTAAAAAAGGCGTTACTTTATTACAGAATCCGCTTTGGACACAATGTTACCTTAAAATAAATTTTCTCATAGAGATTCACCCTAGTCATATCTTAGCTACCTTCAGTGTAGCATATTGTGGTTGTATGGAATGGGTAAAATCATCTTTGAAGCGTGTTGTGGTCAAACGTCAGAGATATGTATGATTTTAATTTCGATTCGATACGTCAAAATACAGAGGTGTAGGGTTTTGACAGACAGACATATACTATAAAGGTTCTATGTAGTGCAGGTAAGGATCCCTACCAACCATTTTAAACGAAATTAAAATGAATATAATATATTTATTATTAAATTGTCTAACGTTTCTTTCTAAATGTAAGACATATTCCATTTCTTACAAATCTTTCGTATTTACGTCGCCTGCATTTTAAAAGACATATATTTAAGTAAGTTCTATTCCGGTTAGTGCAAATAGGACGGTAGGACCTAGGACACTCATCGCAGGGCATGAGCTTATCCAATGGCGTAATCACTCTTTCGAGAGGATTCATTGTGGTCCTTCTTTTAGTTCTTGATACTTTTCTCACTGTGCTATTAGAGTGCACGCCAATCACAATTGACAATAGTAGTATTATGGCTACTGAAATAAAATATTCAAACTGTATATTATAATTTTATATAGCCCGCTGTGCCCGCTACTTTGTATACGAGACATTTTGGATTTTCAAGTTATTTTTAAGTTTTCACCTTTTAAACCTTTCCTGGGCTACTATTTCAAAACCAAAATCAACTAAATCAACTCAGCCGTTTTCGAGTTTTAGCGAGACAAATGAACAGCAATTGATTTTTATACATAAGATTCTTCATACATTGATAGCTCTTATCAACTTCATATTTAGTCCCATTGCAATTTGATAAAAAAAAATCACTAGAGTGGATTGCGGGATAATAAAATATGATAGGCATAGGCTTAAAACCTATGCTTTTCTAATGTCAAGTATGTTTATTTATTCTTTCGTCATAGTCCGGGATCCCCGGTACAAATTTGATAAGTAATTACTATCAAGCAATTTTTTTGTGAGTGGCTTCATTTTGATGAGGGCCACCCACGGAGCAAATACAAAGAGGAGATGCCCTAATGAGATTTTTGTATGAAGCAATGCGTGACAATTTGCGGGGGTGAGGGGGTGTTAGTTTACACTTTTCCATCTACCAGACAATAGCAAAACTACTTGCATCGTTGTACGAGTATATTGCTATGTAGTTTAGCTAGCTGACACTAGTGTGGACGTACTCAGAATTTCAAGGAGTAGTTTTTTTCAAGGTCGATTTTGTAAGCATCTTGAACAAAAAACATCATTAATAACGTAAATAATTTTGCAAAAGTGAACTTTTTTTTTCTAATAAATAACCCTAAATAAAACATTGTTCAATATGCTTGGTTTACACGTGGATTATGTAGAACAAAAATTAATATATGTAGTGCAAATCATTTTATTTAAAAAATAAATAAATTTATATTTTATTTCACTTCGGAATTGGAATGCTTAAATAACGCCAATCTCAGAAAATCAACTAATCTAAATCTGAATTGAATGGTCATACCAATGTTGTCTCTAATATCCACATCTAATCACTTTTAATCTTGCCTAATTTGGGTTTAGATAATAAGTTCCTTTTTCGATTTTTTATGATTTTTCCTTGAAATGAATCACTATCATAACAACGGGAAGAACAAATATTGGTGTATTTTGTAGGAGTCCAGTTTTGCCTATTATTTTTTTGATCAATTGCTCTTCAATACTATCTTTAGATGAAAATTTAGAACATTACCTGTATACTGGTACATTGTATTATTTTAATGAATTTAAAAAAAACCCGTCAAATCATCAGCATAAGTAAAATTTCTTTTTTTTTTCAATATTTAAAGTAACAACTTTCAATGCAAGATTAATATAGTCGTAACTTGATAAAATATTTGGATTCTAAATACGACCCTGTCTTTTTATTTTAGAAAAGATGTCGATAGATGTCAGTCTGTTTACAATATAATTAAGAAAAATACAAAAAGAATACCATGATGAATAAAAATTCATTAGGTAAGAATGTAGAACTCATTTCGGTATCTTCTTATGGTATGTTTTATTAATATTCAGCTCAACGTACCATTGTATCTTTATTTCCAGTAACACAAAGTTTTGCCATCTAGTGGCGAGTAAATATAATAACATTTCAATAAAACACCAAGAGATTTTTCTAGAACTTTTAAAAAAATTCGCTATAAAATTACTTATAAAAGAAATATGATGCCACTCATGGTACCAGAACGTCTATCTGAGTTATTTGTACAAGATAAAACACAACACTTCATCTTTTTACTTGATTGTTCCGAGAACATTCGAGTATATTTGTTTCGGAGTTTGGGTGTTTTCTATGTATATTATGTATGTATTTACAAAAAAAAAGTATATAAGTATTAATATCAGTTGTCTAGTACCCATAATACAAGCTCTGCTTAGTTTGGGCCTAGACGGCGTTGTGTGTTAGATGTCCGAAATATTTATTTATTTATTTATTTATTTATTACGATTTTTCGATGCAGTTCTAGAACATTGACGTTAATAGTATAATTTGCAAGTTGCGTCAACTGCGATGACGTCGGGGTGAGTATTTTGTCACGGGGGTGATGCGCTTATGCCATCTCCTCTTTGTATTTGCTCCGTGGGGCCACCTTTCACTTTACAATAACTTTCCATTGTGGTAGCTAACAGGGGTAGCAGGGACAAAAACTTTTAAGCGTAGAACCTGGAATACGTACTACGCGATTTGTAGGACTATGTATGTGGCTGTTAAATTATATATATATATACTAGCTGACCCACGCAACGTCGTTTGCGCCTTATATTGCCCGTAGCGTGAAAATTTCCCCCGTTTTTGAAACATTCTTCATTATTGCTCCGCTCCTATTAGTAGTAGCGTGATAATATATACCCTATAGCCTTCCTCGATAAATGGACTATCCAACACTTAAACAATTTTTCAAATCGGACCAGCGGTTCCTGAGATTAGCGTGTTCAAAGAAACAAACAACCTCTTCAGCTTTATATATTAGTATAGATAGCAAACATCGGTACATAAAATTTAAAAGGAAAGGAATTTTAGTAATTTCACTCTTAAAGAGGCAGAATAAAAGATTATATAAGTACATCATTACATTTAAAGTTAGTAACACATTGTGAGCAGTAATCACGCGAAAGGGTCCGCTGACAATAGCTAGTTGCATAAAAAATTACCGAGTCTTCACTTACATTTATAACTCATTTTTGTATCTCTATAAACTATTTAACTTTGTAGTACAAAGTTGTGTTAAAATATTTGAAGATTATTACACGTTGTACTGAAAACCACTTAGGTTTATTACAAATCTTACTCATAATTTCCTCGATAATAGCCTATCATTTTGACTTAAAACCTTGTACAATTACACGTTCAATTAAGATTAACCTATCGTTTGATGATTATGACATTATTTAAGATTATTCTTTCATGTACAACGTTATAATAGTCTGACAATTCGTAATTGTATTTTTTACTACTGGTAAAAAATATAACACTAGGCAATCTATAAAATTCATTATTTTGCTAAAATATCTAGATTCTTGTTGTCTGTTCATTTAGCGATATAAATAAACTGTGAAAGGTATATAAATTATTTAAAAATAAAGATTTATTATGGTTTATTTTCCTTTCATCTTTTCTTTCTTTAAAGTTAGTACCCCAGTCGTTAGTGGGACTTACGTTGGACAAAAGTCCCAAAGAGGCTTCCAGAATTTAAATTTTATTATTTTTGGACAATTTACTAATTACATATATCATCACGCTAGGACCAATAGGAGCGGAGCACCAATGAAAAATGTTTCGAAAACGGGGGTAAATTATCACGCTACGGGCAATAGAAGACGCAAACGAGGTTGCGTGGGTCGGCTAGTAATCAATAAGAGTGAACCCACGGGCGTAGCTAGTGTTCAATATTTTTTTTGGGGCCAATTCTAGAGCATAAAGAGCAATATTAACTGTTTATTTTTGCTCTTCACCTGCAGCGATTTCAAAACTAGATTCAATTCAACATAGACCGGGAGCTGGTGACAGGTGACGTTCCACGATTTTGTCGATTTTTTTCCACGATAAATAAAAACCAATCAAAGGGTTATTATTCAATCAAAGGCTTCCGTCTAGCATATAATTCTGCTTTGGAATTCAAAAGGTATTTAAAAATGAAAATGGTATGTATACTTAATTAAGCGATTCAAACAAAAAGTTATGACAGTAATAAAAGTCTTAAAAATTGTTCATGAAACTCAATTGGCGACGATAATAAAGGTGCACGGTGACATTTTCTTTTTTTTTCTTGTTTTCCTTTCACATTTGGGTCGGAATGTTGCGGAAAATTATTCGTAAGTAAATATTTCTTTCGAGACTTACGACCAAACGAATGTGTGAAAATAGAAAGGGCTTTTCATTTTCGCAGTTGAAATTTATCTACGATTTTATTTTCAACCCCGGACGCAAAAAGTTTTACGTGTTATATGTTTGAACGCTATGTTTGTTTGTATATGCCTGTGGCATTATAGCTCTTAAACAAATGGACCGATTTGAATGTAGTTTTTTTTATTTGAAAGCTGTTCAGATCAGTCAACCCTACAGTCATATTAGAATTTTGGAAGTTTAGCAATAACGCAGTAGACTTAAAACCGATCCCAATCTTATTTGTGACTAGCTGAACCCCGCGGTGTTACCCGCGGTTATTGTTGTACCGCGAGTAACGCCGCGGGACAAAGTTAGTCTAAAAAAAGTAGCCTAAGTTACTCCCTGGATCATCAGCTACCTGCCAGTGAAAGTCCCGTCAAAATCCGTCCAGCCGTTCCAGAGATTACCCGGAACAAACAGACAGACAGACAGACAGACAGACAAACAGACAGACAAAAAAAAATTTAACTACATTTTTGGTATCGTGTATACATAAATATACATTGATTAAAAAGCTATTATTTTAATATGACAAACAGACACTCCAATTTTATTTATTTGTATAAATAATTAGCTAAATTTATTTGGATCCTTAATAGGGACTTTTAATTTTCAGCGCTTTTAATGATTTTGCAATTTTGCAATGGACAAGATATTTGGACGTTGGACGACACTTACACCCCAGTTGATAATTTCCCTATTTTGGAAAGGCTTGGGTGTTATAGATGTGAAAGAGTATATGCACCTGTATGTGCCACAGATAATAAAACGTACACAAATGCCTGCAGATTGAATTGCATGAATCGAAGGAGACGTAAGAGGTATCGAGCTAGAATAAGAAGGTAATAGTTTTTTTTTATATTTTCTTAAGTATGTTAGATTTGTAGCAATATTATGTAATTTTCTACATTCATACTGAGCATGATGATTGCTACTCTTGAGTTCTGCTCATGCTCTCTATCAGACAGAGAACAGTTACTTTGACAGACTCACATCACATCACACTAATATATATAAAGGCGAAAGTTTGTGAGTGTGTATGTTTGTTACTTCATCACGCAAAAACTTTGGACAGATTTGGATGAAACTTTACAGTAATATAGCTTATACATCAGAATAACACATAGGCTACTATTTGCCGCGATAACCGACATATACGCGGGCGGAGCCGCGAGCCAACTAGTGTTAATATAAAAAAGAAAATATTCAAGTCAAGGTAGTAGAGCCACGCTGATTTCAGTACGAACGGGCCGGCTCGACCGGGGCGGTACTACCCTCGCACAGAAAATCAACGAAAAATGACAACGATCATGCTGTCGTGTTTCGTTGGTGAGTGCGAGACCGGAGGCCCAATGATGCGGAAGCATCACTAGCCTGCCATGGTGTGGGTCACCAAGGTGGATTGTTACTATATCACTCTTGGATTCTGCTTATGCTTTCCATCAGGCTGAGTAGAGTCATTTTGGCAGGGTCAAACAAAAAAATATTAGGAATATGGGACATAATTTCGATTTTTCCAACATTTCGAGAAATACGGGTTATATGACTGCACGGCTTACTAGTTTAAGCGGTTGCCACGCCGCTTTCTACAAGTGCTGTGAGTTCAAATACCACATGGGAGCTCTCTTTGTGTGATCCACAAATTATTATTCCAAGTCTGGGTATTCTTTGTGATTGTTTCATGTCTGTTTGTAAAAGTCCCCTGCGACAAGCGATGTGTATTCCTAACACGGGAATCGAAAGGCTTAGTAACAATAGACTGCATAAATTGTTACCGTAGGAGAGCCACGCTTCGGCATGAATGAGCTGGCTCGACCAGAGTGATACCACGGCCTCACAGAAAACCGGTGTGAAATAGCGCTTGCGTTGTGTTTCACTGAGTGAGTGAGGATACCGGAAGCCCATATCCCAACCCCTTTTCCCATCCTCCTCCCCATCTCCCAAAGGGCGGCAACGCACTTGTGACGCCTCAGGTTTTGCGGGTGTCCATGGGCGCGGTAATCACTTACCATCAGGTGAAACGTTTGCCTCCTATTCCAATAAAAAAAAAAACTTGTTTTTCAGGTACGGGCCATGCATAAATGGAGCGTAATCACATATAAGTCATTATTATGCAATCATCCACTAATATAATTAAATTCTGGGTTCTTAATGTATTTTATTTTGATTTTAAATATCCGAAGAAAAATGCTTTTAGGGTAATATTGTGCATCATCTGGACGCGATATTAGGAGTTGAATCCACGCCCCCAGCGTAACAGTCAAGACCAAGATACTGACCTTAAATAAAATAAATAAACACATACATACAAATAGGTAAGGTGGGTATACTATTAGGTAGGTATACTATGAGGATCTTGTGTCAACTGCGGTGAATTTCCGTACGTTTAGGCGTTTCAGTCGTACATATTATAGGCATCAAATATAGCTCACTTAGGACCCACAATATTCTATCCGTGGTTCTTCTCGGTTCGAATAAGGTGTATTTTGCCTTCATATTGTCGCCCGTTTTGCTAAGGAGGGAAGTGGACTTATTATATTTCCAACTCCTCCAGTTTTCTTCTGATTATTTTCTTTGCGTATTCCAAGACTTTTTCCTGGAACTTCCCGAGTGTCATAATTCGGTGTGTTCGTTGCTCACTGCTGTTGATCCTGTAGTACAGGAGTTACAGTGGTGGGCGTGAGGGCGGAATTAAACAAAATACATACAAGTAGTTAATGATTGAAGGTATCTATGTATTTATAAAAGACAGATGCTGACGGACTTATTCTGAAAAGGTTAATTACCACACTTGCAATAACTTATCTATACATATAATTTTGACTAAATACAAGTCTAAATTCAAGGTCAGGTTTATGGCTAAATGGTAACCGAGTAGAATATCTCCTTCCAACGTTAAGCTATTCTATGCAGGTCAGTTTATTGGTGATTGGCCAGTTTTACTTTATTAAGACCCCTCCGTGAATAGGACACGTTCAAACGTTGGTTTTGCTTGCCAAACGAGCACCTGTGGCTGTGGCAATCGTTACGGGTCTTAGAGCCCTAAAAGTCCAGCAAGTCTTTCTACAGAACTTCAAATTATATCGCGTAGTACTATAATTTGAAGTTCTGTAGAAGTTCGTAAATAAAGGCTTTAAGGAACAGCACTGCATCTAAATTATCCCCCGATGAACATAGTGTTGGCGCCACCAATTAAAACAAAGGAAATGACGTGATACTTACCATCCAATCAGGACGCTTTTACGGACCGCTTTTTCTTCTAGAACCCATGGTATAACAAAATACTTCGCCAGGTATGGCATTTCGACGACCGACATGACGTCACTATCGCTATCACTGGTTCTAGTTGGTTCATTTCATGTTATGTTGCTATGAAGTGGTAACTGGATAGTGACGTCATACCGTGTCGCTCTCAAAATGCGAGACCTTGTTTTTTAGACCATGTTAGAACCTACGTTCTCAACAAACTACTTGTAATGTGCACGCGCCGAACGCCTATATTTGCATTTTTTGTATAATACAGTCGATTGTTAAGAAACTATCTTTCCTTTGTATCTGTTGTGAACACCCTCTTTATTAAAAGCATATTAAAAGATCCAATAACGTAAAACCTTCATTAAAATATCCAGCAATAATTGTATCTACGTGCAGAATTACTTTTGTCATTAACATCCTAAACAGTAATAGCCCTATTACTATGTTTATGTACGTATTAAGAAATTAAAATGACTTGAACGTTTCCTCGAACGCTGGTCAAAGAAACTTTAAATATAAACCAGTTGACCTGACCCGAAAGAATACAGAACATTACAAAGAATTGAAACAATGAAAGAGGTCAACTTTAGATAGACGGATTGTTATTCTACATTCGTACACGCTAATGACTCGGGTAGACTACGTGGTTTTTATTGGATTCAGGCAAAAAAGACACCACCTAATGACACTAATGAATGTTTTTCTTTTTATTTCCTTGAAAATAATACATTATTTAATCTGTGCATAATATGTGAAAGTTTCTTTACGTTTCTGTGAGAGTGTAAGCAGTTATATAACATTTAAGTCGTAATATAAAGTTACGGCAATTAAATAATAATGAAAATGTCGATTTTATTAACATTTGAATCGTTAATAGGACAAGAGAAAGTAATATAAAGTTTGTACGAGGCTTACTGGTACAAAGTTTAGATCATAAAGACTACATACAAGCCATTGCTCAAGATTGCTCAAGCTTCAGTTTAGGTATGCATCTACGTATAACCAAAATATATGTAGACTTGATAAGTATCAAGGAGAAAAACATTTTAAATGAAGAGATGTTCTATTTTGGTTGGTTTATAACATAACGCGAATGCTACGTGTGCTAATTATCTGTATAATTTGACCGTGTAATGTACCGAATGTCCCCAAACTCTTGTAATCTAAACCACAAACGTTGCTTATTTGTTTTGTAGGGTCTCTTTAACGCAAAAAAGGGAAAGTTTTTGTAATTCACACGTGAAATTAAATTTATAACCTTAAATATAGGAATTTATTTATTATAAAAAAAATAATATCGTTTTTTGGGACTCGTAATATGAATACATGATTTATGCTCGAAATGGTATTCAAATTTGTATAAAATTATAATCTAAGAAGGCGAATGTTATTGTATATGTTGGAACGAATGATCAATAGTGATATGGAATAAATAAAAGTAGATATTTACGCGTTGGACTATTGTGTATTTGTCTATAACTATAAAATAACATAGACAATGTTCTATATTTCTTTATAATTCAGAATGCTATCAATCTATGATTTAATTGTGGACGAAGGTTTTAAAATAAATAATATTAGTTGCGGTAGTTGACGCTTAAATGTAGACATTTGAATAAAACACGTAGTACTTATTTTCTAGTAAGTAATTTATTATTTAACTAGCTGAACCCCGCGGTGTTACCCGCGGCTATTGTTGTACCGAGAGTAACGCCGCGCGACAAAGTTAGTCTAAAAAAAAGTAGCCTAAGTTACTCCCCGGATCATCAGCTACCTGCCAGTGAAAGTCCCGTCAAAATCTGTCCAGCCGTTCCAGAGATTACCCGGAACAAACAGACAGACAGACAGACAGACAGACAAAATTTTTTTTAACTACAGTTTTGGTATATGTACCGTGTATACATACATATGCATTTAGTAAAAAGCGGTTATTTTAATATTACAAACAGACACTCCAATTTTATTTAGTTGTATAGATAAAAAATTGATTAGTATAGTAATTAAAGAGATCACTCACTAATCACTATTCATAAACTTACATATAAATTAATTTCAATTATTGAAAACAAACTGTCCATTTCATTTTGTAATAACTAGGCAGTTATCCAGATTTATTTGGTATTTCCTGAGAAGTACTTTTCATATTTCCATTGTGTAGAATCCAAGAAATTTCTTCAAATACTTATAAAAATGAAATGATATAACAATGAAACTGTAAAACCTTCTAAAAATAGTGAAGTTACATACACAATAGTTGTATTTGCGTCTAAAATTCAAAGGACAGATATAATAGTCCAGAATTTGTTCCTTAATAACAAATTACAAAATACCGTAATGTCAGTCAGACGAAAATGATATATGAAATGTCATGAAATGCAATCTGCGAGTGCGGAAATATTGCGCGGAGCAACCGCAATGCGAACCATTCCCACTTAGCTGGTTGTATTCAATCCATCTTAGCGGCTATATTAAATACATCCTTTTTGAGAGAGACTTGAAATTCAATCAAGATTATTTTGATAGATTTTATTTTTTTATTGTGTGGTGACAAGAAAAAACAAAATCTATTTATCACGTGTAGTGATTATTGATTATCGACTAAGGAAGAAAACTTGAAATATTTCCAATACCAATCCAGCTGATCAGCGTAATATAGAAGGCAAAAACATCCCTTCTATAGTAAAGATTGTTGATCATAGTTTAATTAGATAAATATGAGAGTATCATATCACGTAAGAAATATAAAAATACAAATATTACTTTATTTTCAGAAACATAGGAAAAGTTAATATAATTTAATTAAAATAGCTTATTATAGCTGCAGCTGCAACAGAGCTATTTACTCTATTGCTTCATATACGAGAACCATAAAATTAAATTTAATAAGCGTCGCAATCGTCTTGTTTTCGTTTATACAGAATTAATAAACGTAAATATATTTTTCTCCCAGCTTCTTTGGCTTTATGTGAGAATTTATTTCCGTTACTTAACCGTAAAAAATATATATTTTGGAAAAAGATCGGATTGTTCAACGACACTTGCATATTTTACCCACTTGCCTATCCATTTCTCATTGAATGTTATCAATTCAGTGATTAAAAACAATATCTATGATTTCGGTGAAACAGCAGCTTCTGAAAAGATTTGAATACCATCTTTAATCTAAATCGGTAACTTTAGTTATTAACAAAAAGAATAAGTGGCCTCTTATACCGTGGATAAAATTTATTTTTGTTTGTTATAGTTACACTATCTGTACAGAGTGTACAGTTACGTAGTTATTTCTTATTTTTGACATAATTAGTATTTTTGATTATAGAATTATAATAGATAATAGAATTAATAAGGACCCGGAGTTTGGTATTGGGGGTCTTAACCGCCATGTCTCGGAGAGCATGTAAAGCCGTTAATCCTCCACTTGAGCTCTCCCCGTCGGTCGTATTGAGCGTAAAAGTGAGGAAACAGAGTAGTTAGCTAGTCTCTGTTAAGACTGATCGCTGTATTTGAAATCGGCTAGCGCATATCATAAAAACAAAAATCAAGTTAACAGAATCAATTAAGTTTGCCTTAATAGCAGTATTCCTCCAGTGAGGCGAGGTGCAAGAGATATATCGTGCAGCGTTATTGCCGAACGAACAATGGATACTAGTGGGCCAGATACACATTGTAACTAGCCAGCTATCAAATGTTTTGAGCAAACATCATCCTCACTGACATACCATTGACTACACACGATACTCAATTTGCAAATTGACGAAAATTATATCAGAATAGATAAAGTTTCGTTTTGTCATAAAATAACAGACAGGGAACAGATTGCAGATTATTTGGTGAAGAATTATGCGAATTGTTCTCTGTGTTTTCGAATTATGCGGTGAAGTTTCTTTCTGGCTGTCTGTGTTCTTTAATTATTAATTATGACGTATATTAGCAAAAAAAAATAGTTTTACTGATAAAAATACTGAGGCTTCAATCAAAGTCTTGATTGAATTTCTAACTTCGTATAAACTATCAGTTATATTAATGATTTTCTCACACTTATCGAACAGACTTGTATAAAATTTTAATTCATTTCTAGTTCAGTATACCGGTATCAAATTACAAAGCAATCAACTAAAAGCAAGCTTTTCGTAATTGCAAATATCAAATAGAATTGCTTCTAAATTGGCCTAATGGTTGTGCTGTAGGTGAATTGTTGTTGAAGTCAGTTATGTCTATAGGGGAACAAATGAACATATGTAAGTACTAATAAT
This sequence comes from Spilosoma lubricipeda, assembly GCA_905220595.1. NCBI lineage: Eukaryota > Metazoa > Arthropoda > Insecta > Lepidoptera > Erebidae > Spilosoma > Spilosoma lubricipeda. Next base: position 9,141,369 of record HG992298.1, on the reverse strand, counting down.
ACAAAATTAAGGTATAACTGGATACTAAAGCCCAGTGTAGGCATGCACATCACTATTTAACATATAAAAGTTACTGATAAATATAAATTGGGATATCCGACATGTGATTTCTCAAGATGACTACAGCTGGATGCGAAAAGTCGAAGATCCGGAGATTGGAGGCCCAATGATGCAGAAGCATCACTAGGCCGCTACAGTGTGGGTTGCCATGCTACATTGTCTGCATTCAAAATGAATATGGTGACCACCACTCTTGGATTCTGCTTTCCATCGGGTAGAGTAGAGTCACTTTAGCAAGACCATACACAAAAAAAAATTAAAGAGGAATACGTCCAGCAGTGGATTGTGATAGGCTAATGATAATAATGAAGGCACTATCCATGATTTATTTGAGTTGGAATTAGTCTATCTGAGACTTTATCAACAAGTAGTGAAACTGTCCCCAAACAATATTAAAGTGTTACTATTAATACTAGTAAGGTCCTTAGAGGTTGTGTACGTAACAATAAAACGGTAAATGAACCAACAGACATCTGACTTTGCGTGCAAGTCAAAATTACCAGCTTTTTGTTTAACTAGAAATACGGGGAGGGGGCAGGGGCTATTTTGGTGTAAAACTCATACGCTAGTTGTCAATACTGCCTCAAGTCAAGATATTAAAAAAATAAAAACGTGTGCTTCTCGATGATCGGCACGCCCGACAGAAATGATAACTTACTGTCAACAGTATATATCTATCCCACACTAAACACTGGCTAGAGAGAGGGTGAAGCGTTTGTCCTAAACACGGCTAGCGTTGTGTGAAAGAGTGAGAGAGGATGAGCCTACCTACTATTGCCGTATGTGTGAGAGAAAGGGAAGCCAGACGCACTGGCCGTAACGCGTTACGTAACAAAGTGGCTTACCTAACCATAAGAAGTTCATCATCATCAGCCTATCGCAGTCCACTGCTGGACATAGGCCTCTCCAATTGCACGCCACTTAGTTCGATCCTCGGCTTCTCGCATCCAGCTCCTGCCAGCCGTCTTGCGCAAATCATCACTCCACCTGGCCTGTGGACGTCCTACACTACGTTTGCCGAATCGCGGTCTCCACTCAAGAACCCGTTTACCCCAACGGTTATCGGTTCTACGGCAAATATGGCCAGCCCACTGCCACTTCTTCATAAGAAGTTATTACTTCAAAAAAAAAGAGTCTAAATGACATTTAGCCGAAAATACATATGTTACAGTAAATAAATAGATATAAATATATTAACCCACAACATGGCTATCTGTAAATTGAACATGAAAATCTCTCCTATTTATACCGTGAACATTGCATATGCATAGAAATGGTAACGAGGCTATGGGCGAGTGTCGAACAGGATCGACGGTAACACGCGGGTGACAGACGTGTTCTGACAACGCTGTATATTACATTTCCAACTTTTTTATATCAGCAATAGGTTACACCTGATTGAAATATTATTTACGACATGTTAAAGGATTCTACGCTAAAACACAAACAATTTTTTTTTATATATAAAAATATTAAAATTTTTATCCCCAGATTACAAAACAAAAGGCAATTGGAGTGCACCAAACATGAAAGTGATACCACCAAAGCAGATACAATTTGGGGGCACAGATTTTTATGTTATATAAAAATCCATTTTGCATTTTTAACGGAAGAAGGTAGAACATCCTTCTAGTATAATAAGGTTGGGCGCACACCGAACCGGTCTTCGATGAAACAGTTTTTGTAGAGACGGTTTTCGACTGTTGTCTTGTGCTGACGCACACTGCATGAGACCGAATAGAGAGTCATTTCAGTGGCCACTTCTTCTCTTGCCTTGTCCACTGTTCCTCGATTTTTGTGGTCTGATAGTTTGTATTTATAAATTACCGGCATCTCTTCCCTAGCAGAAATTAATCTATCCGAGTGGCAAGACATCTCTGAAAATCAATTTCTTTAATTGAAAATAATACAGCTATTGCTCGTGCCTTTACAACACATAATATTGCAAAAAAATGCATAAAAAAAGTTGGTTAATATTACTACAATATTACTACAGTAAGGTCGGCTTCGTTGTCGAGTCGAAAACATACTATCTGAATTGGTCTAGGTTTGCGACATTCTCCCTTAACACAACGCTTTTACGGCAACCAAGTCAACCCCGACAAACTGTTTCATCGTAGACTGTCTATCGATACCAGTGTGACTCAGTCTTATATGCACACAGATTCACGTGTTCCTACAGTGCTTCAACTAATTGTCACGCACACAAAAATAATATACACCGTCATACTGTTTGCTGTGTATGTTCCAGCTACATTTTGTTCTATAATTTGAGATTTTATCATATAATCTTTTGGAATGATGTACATATTATGTCAATTAGGCGTCATTCAGTCCCCAACTCGCATTCGTGCGGCCTTAGGATGTATGGCCTTAAAATCTCCTGAGAGGAAACCCGAGCCCAGCAGTGGGACATTATGGGTTATTGATGAGGCGTCAAAGCGTAACTCACTGTAAATATTTATCATTTTTTCTATTTGTCTATTCTCGAGACACTGGAGCCTTGACGCTCAATAAAAAGACACAATAATTGACTTTAATGTTGAAATTCGTTCTATTACAGTATTTTTTTACAATTCGTGTATGTTCGTATTCAATTTAGAATGGCAAGTACAAGAATACAATAGGAGGTAGTAATTTTTGCTTTGCTTGAAAAATTATTTATTTTCTAAGTACCGACATACTTTGAAGCGCCTACATAAATAATCATAATAAAAGGTTATGATGACTGCCAGGCGTTAACATCATCCCTCCCGTTAAAGGTCTCCGACCTTTAACCTTCTTGGAGATGCTCCGTAACTGGTAGAGGGCAGAGCCGTGTAAACGACCTTCGGTATGTTCCATGGGTGGTTTGGACGTCTGCAACGCGACACACTCCATCAGGAACCAGGAAAGAGTTTCATGATTCGACCCGTTCGCTAGCATAATGGTGGTAGGTTTTCCTCTTGCAGCAGCACCAGGTCACCAACCTTCAATGCAGTGTCGTTAGTGCGCCATTTTGTTCTTTGTTGGAGTTCAGCTAAATATTCCTTCTGCCATCTTCTCCAGAAGTGCTGTCGGATTTGCTCCAGCCGTTCATAACGCTTTAGCTGAGTGGACTCGCAGTCTTCTAGGCTTGCCGAAGGTAACGCAGTGGCCCGCCCGATCAGGAAATGTCCCGGAGTGAGGAAAAGGAGATCGTTTGGAGACGAGGACATAGGGTAAAGTGGACGGTTATTTAACAAGGCTTCTACCTGTGCAAACAGTGTGGATATTTCCTCCAGCGTTAAATGCGTATTACCCATTACGCGTCTAATGTGAAACTTAGCGGATTTCACACCCGCCTCCCAGATGCCACCAACGTTTGGAGCGTAAGCGGGCGACAATGAAAATTTAATTTGTTCCTCGTTTGAGAACTCTCTGTTATGGCCTTGTGATTACATTTAATGAAGTCACCAATTTCTTTAGCGGCAGCCACAAAGTTACGGCCGTTATCGCAAAAAATGGGCTGGCAAGGCTGGTTTACCACGACGGGCAATGAATCTGCGTAAAGTAAGGATGAAAGCGTCCTTCCAGAGATCCCCTACTGCCTCCGAATGAACGCATTTATATCTCATGCAAACAAAAATACATAAATAACATTTTATAATCCTGGATCCACGACCCCTTTTGTTCAAAATAAAAAATGGTCCAGCAAAATCTATGCCAACACTTCTAAATGGGAAATCCACCGTAACGCGCTGAGAGGGCAAGTTCCCCATAATGGGTGATAAAGATTTGCCTTGCCCTTCTGCATTGACGCAATTGTGTACGGTCCTCCTAGCTAGGTGTCGACCATTGATAGGCCATACGTATTGCCTGACGCTAGCCAGGAGAAGCTGCGGGCCAGCATGTAACTTATGTAAATGTTCCCTTTCAAAGATAAGTTTGGTGAGATGATGGGATGTTTGCTATCAAACACAATAGCTGAAGCATCCAAACGGCCTCTTACTCGAATTAATCTTTCTGTGTTTATAAAGGCGTTAATGATAAAATGTCAGACCTTGAACTGAGAGGTTTGCCTTTGGACAACAAACCGTATTCAACAGGAAAAGATTGTGCGATGCGACATAAAAGCTGAAATGAATTCCTCAATTCTTCTAAACTTGGCGTGCCAAAACATCTAAGGTTTGTAGGTTTACGCAAATTGTGGAAAAATCTTAAAACATACGCATAAACCCGTTTAATTCTGTGCAGTTTACTATAATTTTCGAATGGAATTATTGAAGGATTATCGATTTTAGCAGCAATGTTAGACTTTATTTCAGGAATTTCGAACTCCTGTTGGAAATCATTAGATAATGTAGGCCTGTCCACCTGGTCTTGACCACCATAAGTCACAACTTTTAACCTCTTCAGGGTAAACGCCTCGCTAGATGAGATCAGCGGGATTGTCCAGAGTAGGTACATAACGCCAACAAGCGATATCTGTCAATTCAAGTACCTGCTACCCTGTTTGCCACGAAAGTTTTTAACTTTCTGGAGCTAGTATGCAGCCATGTAAGGACGACACTAGAGTCACATCAATACACTTGACGTGCTATTGGAAACCTCAAAGAATCAACCACAGCAGTGCAGAGCTGCGCTGCTAGTAATGCCGCCGAAAGCTCCAAACGTGGTATTGTGCATGCCTTTATTGGGGCCACCTTCGACTTTGAGCATAAAAGTTTAACATGTATGGTGCCAGTGTTATCTATGGACCTTGTGTAGATGCAAGCGCCATAGGCTCCTTGGGAAACATCGCTGAATGTATGCAACTCGGTTACCACAGGTGAATCACATAGAGTCTGCCTCGATATTGTGATAAGGGTTTTTTTTTTTTTTTTTTTTAAATGTTATCCCTTTGCGGGATAACTCAGCTTTTCCCCGTCCATAGCAACGACAGGACCTTATTATTCGTTTGATTACATGTCTTCTATTATGTAGGTCATCGCACTATGTGCCTTACGTCAAATCCTTCTTTTTTAAAATCAACTTATTAATTTTTTTGCATATTTTATGTATCTATTGCTTGTTTATAACTTATCTTATCAACTATTTATTTTTTCTTTGTTCAAGTCTAATTTTTATTTCTAGTTTTGGTTTCCAATTTTTTATTTTCGATCTGTTTGATTTATTTAGTTGTCTCTATTCCTACTTACATTTTTTTTGTTTATGGCTAATAATTTTTTAACTCAATATTTATGTTTTCTCATATTATTTATTATAGTTTTTTCCTTTCAAAAAAACAGAATATAATGTTGTACCTAATTTAATTTCTTTTGATACACTTCCCATTTTATTTTATTGTTATTTCATGTGTCTTTTCACATTTTTATGTTCCGTTCTATTATCCATTCTTAATTCGTCTCACGCAGCCATCATTTTTCAGACTGTGACATCGTCATACTTATGAATCTGTATGTTTTGTTTGTTTTGTGTTGTGTATGTTTTTTATTCCTATGTTGTCAACAATATACATATATACTAAAATATATGCAATTGTTGACCCTTCATTGAGTAGTTTGTTAAGTGTTTCTGTGTGTTTATTTGTTCGTGTTTTGTATTTGTATGTATGTTATGATATATTCATATATGTGTATTATATATTACCTATATCTATGTGTGTCTATGTGTGTGTTTCTGTGTGGTGTGTGTGTGTGTTCTGATGAGTGGGTGAGTCATAAGTATGACGTTGTCTGCCGTGCCAGGTAATCCCATTTAGAGCGGGTTGGGCATTCGGCGCTAAAGGCGTTATGGCCTGTGTTCTTCATCCCAGAGTGCGAACAGTTGCAGCACCGCGGTTCGGCTCCCTTGGCTCGTTCAGGGCATTTCTCGCGTAAGTGCGGGCCTCCGCAATGGCTGCACCTGTCCACACTCTCGGTGCAGAACTTTCGGCCGTGTCCGAATGCCAAGCACCTAGTGCATTGGATGAGCGGAGACTGGTCCTCCACTCTAACCCTTTGCAGGTCCAGGTAGAGGGTTCCAGTCTCCGTCATCCTTTGCCACACCCTAGGCCTCACCTGAACGACGACGTGAGAGGCTTTTGGATTTTTGGTCCGTTTTTTAAATTTTACAAGAACTTGTTGCTCTTCCTGTGGTAGGCCCATGAAAACTTCGGGGTTCTGGGTGTAAAGGGCCCGCACCATCTCGTCGTCCCCACCGTCCAAGAAGACGTCTTTGAGGACGACGAGTGGATCCTTATTTTTCATGGGCGCTACCACAAGCCCACCTTTATGGCCTTCTAGCTGCACCCTCACCCTGTCCCGCTCCACTTCCGTGTCACAGCCCAGGATGACGGTGCCGCCCTTGGCCTTCCTGGCCTTGCAAACCTTAAGACCAGTAGTCCTGGCGTCAACCGCCTTCTTCACCCTGGCGAGTACCTCATCGGCAGTCTCCTGACTATCCGATGAGGTCACCGCCAGCGAGTGGAGCGCCGGTCGGCGCCCGGGCCTGGCTGCTGCAGCGCTGGCGTAGGTCATGGGGGTGCTCTCGGGCGTTCGTCCCTTCACGGCCTCGATGATGTGCGTTTTGGTGTCGGTCACTATGTCCCTGGCGACAGTCCCAACTAGGTCTTCGAGTTGGGACTGCGCACGCACTATCATCCCCTCGGTCGCCTTGTCTATATCGACCTGGGTCTCTTCTATTTTCTCGAGGATTTGATTGAGGCCTTCGGCTCCCCGGTCATTGTAGTTGTTGTCGAGGTCCTCTATCTCCTTTTTTAATTTAAAATAGGCCTCATTAATCCAGGTGAAAACTGAATCTTCCACCTCCCCTAGTCTCGCCAGCACCTTTTCCTCTTGTGCTGAAGATGCGGCTACTGTGGCTGCATTCTCCTGTACAGGAGTCACAGCCACTGCAGCCGCACCAACGGCCCTGGACACCTCCGCTTCTAAATTCTTCACTCGCTTGCTCAGTTCGAAGAGAATACGGATACCTTTGTCTGATTCTATCTCCAGGAAGGCTTTAATGTCTTTCCTCATTGAGGGATATTGTTTAGTGTTTAGTTCGAGTGACCACCTACTCCAGGATTACCTCCTGGAGTAGGTGGTCACTCGACTGCTCAGCGTAGATGTTCTGCTGCTTTTCGTATTTTTCCATATTGTCGAGTGACCTTCTCTTCGTTCCGGGTCTTTTAATGAAAGTCCTGGCAGCGTCTAGAACTATCGAAGGCGAGGTAGAGGTGACAGGAGCAGGAGCAGCTTTCCTTCCGGCTACGCTGGATGTTGGTGGCGTCTTGTACATGGTGTGTGAGAGAGTGTATTGTGTAGTGTTTCGTATGAGTGAACGGGGAAATTTGTCGTGTGTGTAATGTGTATATTCAACCCTGTATAGGGGGGTGAATGTCAAATGTATGTCTACCCTGTAAAGGGGGGTAGGTGTCAATTTGTTATCTAAAACAATTAAAAGCGTAGAATCGAATTATACAATAAAATGTTTTACTCTGATTTGAGTCGGTCTATTAATAATTTAGAGGTGTAGAGTGCCTCGGTCAATGAGTTAAAATATACGAAATTTGATAAATGAAATTAGAATAATAAATAAAAAATTATGAATAGAAAAAATTTTTTTGATCGATGCCACCGGTAGACAACCCCTGGTCTACAAAACCTATATACCACGTAAAAAGTGGGAGGGTGGGCGGTCAATTTTCCGGATTTTCTTACGTCTGATGTTAACAATTTTGGTGTCGTTCAACGGGTCTCGACGAGAGCTATCCAAATATGTATATATTATTATTTCCAAAATAAGTGATGTCTAGTTATTCGACAAAAACCTCGAAATTTAACAATTTAATTTTTTTATGTAAAAATTTTTCCAACTTCTATTTGTCCAAACTGAACAAACAGGGTGTCTGTAGACGGGTCTTGAAGAGACCTATCTAGATATATATAAATTATAATTATCAAACAAAGGGTTATCGAAGAAATTGAAGATAACCTCAAAATATTTCAAAAATCTAAAAATTTTAAAATGAATGTAAAATTTTCTAAGTAACTATATGCCGAAACTATGTAAAAGGGATGTTTTTAGATAGGTCTAGATGAGAGCTATCTAAATCTGTAACTATATAAACTATATGAAGGAGGGCTATCGAATTATTCGACAAAAACGTCAAAATTTAACAATATTTAAAAATTTAAAAAATTCAAAGTACAAAATTCTAATTTTCTTTTGATTTTCCAGATGAAAATTATCCTACGCGACGCAGGAGTGTCTACAAAGGCGATATCTAGCAAAAAGGGTGCACTTCAAAGGTATTATGAACAAAAAATTTCGTGTGATAAGGGTTAGGTAAGAAAGACTTTCAGAAAACTTCTGCCAAGCTCTTTCGACATCCTTTGAAACTGGGTCATCCCAACCCACCCTGTCGAGTCAAAGCTGCTGCATAATTAATTTTGGTATAATGATGCAGGGGCTAACAAAACCAAGGGGATCAAAGACCTTAAACGAGGTGGATAATATATAGCGCTTAGTAACATTTTCCTTCACAGGTGGCATTTCAAAAGAGTAATGTAAATGGTCTGTTTGGGAATCCCACCCTAAGCCAAGAGTATTGGATGATTCACTGATGATTAAAGTATCGTTAGAATTTTCCGAGCAAGCCTCGAGAACGTTCGGCGAATTGGATTTAAACTTTCTTTAAGGCGTCCGTCAATGACTGCCTTATACGTTGTAAGTCTGTTTGACTATTACAACCAGTGATGACGTCATCAACATACATGTCATGCTGTATTATGGTATTAATGCGTGGATCGTCACACTCCTCGCCCAACTACCAAAGACACCTTGTGCTCAAATAGCTTGCGCTGGAAAAACCGTAGGTCACAGTATTTAAAGGTAATATTTTAAGGGGCTTATGCTCGTCTTCTCTCCATATAACAAGTTGAAGATTACGACGTCCCAATGCTCAGTGGACTGTCCCAAGTTAGAAAGAGCACGCAGATTTTTACTCACGTGATCCACTAAGAAGCGCAGTGATTTTTCGGACTCTTTATTGATTGAATTTTTACTAAGTAATGCACTGAGGTGATAACTTATTAATAGGCGCTTATTATCGTAACGTTCGAGTAATAGGTTCCAAGCTTCCTGATAATTATCAGAAGACACTTCTAGGTTTGAGATGGTTCGTGCTGCCTCGTCTTCTAGATATGAAATTAAATAGTGAAATTTATTGACTGAACTAATTCTACTATTCTCATGAACCAAGGGCCGGAGGGTGTCACGAAAAAATCCATCCAACGGAAGTATGATCCATCAAATTTTGCTATTTGTATCACCCCTAGCCTGACACCCCGTTTCACCCATTTTCAACGCAATGAGATGTAATATGAGGGCTACTTGAGTCGTGGACGCTCTCATCCCTGCTGTGTAATTGTAATAAATTTTGTGCTTTCACAATATTTTCAATAAATTCCCTTTCTATGTTTTCTCGTTCCTCAAGCTCGTTGTCTAATAAACTAGAATTTAAAAGTTCTATTTGACCTTGTAAGTCGTCAAACCTTGACGACAAAGTTTCAAACTTAATTAATTTGAGTGTAAGTTCTGCTAGATGTGTGGCAGTAAAGCAGTTGAGCTGCGACAGTTTTTCTAAATAATTTCTAAACTTCGTTACTTGGCCTTTGACAGAGCTACGTCTGACAATTAATTCCGCTAAGCTCTTTGTATCGTCACCTGAAGTCATTATTACTATTTATTTATTACTGGCTTGGTAACTTAATAGTTACACAGAGATGCCTCAAGAGCAAAAAATTAAATTTATGTATTTTTTTTTATGATAATCAACGGAATTATGTTTAAATTAAAAATATATAAAATAAGCTCACGCTCCTCGTTGGTGGTGTTCACTGTACCGGAGGCCGAGAAGCAGCTGTGCTCAGCGCGGATCGGCGAGCTGCGCTAGCGTTGACGACGCTCAGCAGCGCGCGGCTATGCAGTCCCGAGCTGAAAATATTCGGCGTAAATAATCACTACAATGTATATTATAAGGCGCGGTAGCCTTTTGTAGGGTTTTTTCATACAGTGATTTTTCGGACTCTTTATTGATTGAATTTTTACTAAGTAATGCACTGAGGTGATAACTTATTAATAGGCGCTTATTATCGTAACGTTCGAGTAATAGGTTCCAAGCTTCCTGATAATTATCAGAAGACACTTCTAGGTTTGAGATGGTTCGTGCTGCCTCGTCTTCTAGATATGAAATTAAATAGTGAAATTTATTGACTGAACTAATTCTACTATTCTCATGAACCAAGGGCCGGAGGGTGTCACGAAAAAATCCATCCAACGGAAGTATGATCCATCAAATTTTGCTATTTGTATCAAAGGTAGCCTGACACCCCGTTTCACCCATTTTCAACGCAATGAGATGTAATATGAGGGCTACTTGAGTCGTGGACGCTCTCATCCCTGCTGTGTAATTGTAATAAATTTTGTGCTTTCACAATATTTTCAATAAATTCCCTTTCTATGTTTTCTCGTTCCTCAAGCTCGTTGTCTAATAAACTAGAATTTAAAAGTTCTATTTGACCTTGTAAGTCGTCAAACCTTGACGACAAAGTTTCAAACTTAATTAATTTGAGTGTAAGTTCTGCTAGATGTGTGGCAGTAAAGCAGTTGAGCTGCGACAATTTTTCTAAATAATTTCTAAACTTCGTTACTTGGCCTTTGACAGAGCTACGTCTGACAATTAATTCCGCTAAGCTCTTTGTATCGTCACCTGAAGTCATTATTACTATTTATTTATTACTGGCTTGGTAACTTAATAGTTACACAGAGATGCCTCAAGAGCAAAAAATTAAATTTATGTATTTTTTTTTATGATAATCAACGGAATTATGTTTAAATTAAAAATATATAAAATAAGCTCACGCTCCTCGTTGGTGGTGTTCACTGTACCGGAGGCCGAGAAGCAGCTGTGCTCAGCGCGGATCGGCGAGCTGCGCTAGCGTTGACGACGCTCAGCAGCGCGCGGCTATGCAGTCCCGAGCTGAAAATATTCGGCGTAAATAATCACTACAATGTATATTATAAGGCGCGGTAGCCTTTTGTAGGGTTTTTTCATACAGTGATTTTTCGGACTCTTTATTGATTGAATTTTTACTAAGTAATGCACTGAGGTGATAACTTATTAATAGGCGCTTATTATCGTAACGTTCGAGTAATAGGTTCCAAGCTTCCTGATAATTATCAGAAGACACTTCTAGGTTTGAGATGGTTCGTGCTGCCTCGTCTTCTAGATATGAAATTAAATAGTGAAATTTATTGACTGAACTAATTCTACTATTCTCATGAACCAAGGGCCGGAGGGTGTCACGAAAAAATCCATCCAACGGAAGTATGATCCATCAAATTTTGCTATTTGTATCAAAGGTAGCCTGACACCCCGTTTCACCCATTTTCAACGCAATGAGATGTAATATGAGGGCTACTTGAGTCGTGGACGCTCTCATCCCTGCTGTGTAATTGTAATAAATTTTGTGCTTTCACAATATTTTCAATAAATTCCCTTTCTATGTTTTCTCGTTCCTCAAGCTCGTTGTCTAATAAACTAGAATTTAAAAGTTCTATTTGACCTTGTAAGTCGTCAAACCTTGACGACAAAGTTTCAAACTTAATTAATTTGAGTGTAAGTTCTGCTAGATGTGTGGCAGTAAAGCAGTTGAGCTGCGACAATTTTTCTAAATAATTTCTAAACTTCGTTACTTGGCCTTTGACAGAGCTACGTCTGACAATTAATTCCGCTAAGCTCTTTGTATCGTCACCTGAAGTCATTATTACTATTTATTTATTACTGGCTTGGTAACTTAATAGTTACACAGAGATGCCTCAAGAGCAAAAATTTAAATTTATGTATTTTTTTTTATGATAATCAACGGAATTATGTTTAAATTAAAAATATATAAAATAAGCTCACGCTCCTCGTTGGTGGTGTTCACTGTACCGGAGGCCGAGAAGCAGCTGTGCTCAGCGCGGATCGGCGAGCTGCGCTAGCGTTGACGACGCTCAGCAGCGCGCGGCTATGCAGTCCCGAGCTGAAAATATTCGGCGTAAATAATCACTACAATGTATATTATAAGGCGCGGTAGCCTTTTGTAGGGTTTTTTCATACAGTGATTTTTCGGACTCTTTATTGATTGAATTTTTACTAAGTAATGCACTGAGGTGATAACTTATTAATAGGCGCTTATTATCGTAACGTTCGAGTAATAGGTTCCAAGCTTCCTGATAATTATCAGAAGACACTTCTAGGTTTGAGATGGTTCGTGCTGCCTCGTCTTCTAGATATGAAATTAAATAGTGAAATTTATTGACTGAACTAATTCTACTATTCTCATGAACCAAGGGCCGGAGGGTGTCACGAAAAAATCCATCCAACGGAAGTATGATCCATCAAATTTTGCTATTTGTATCAAAGGTAGCCTGACACCCCGTTTCACCCATTTTCAACGCAATGAGATGTAATATGAGGGCTACTTGAGTCGTGGACGCTCTCATCCCTGCTGTGTAATTGTAATAAATTTTGTGCTTTCACAATATTTTCAATAAATTCCCTTTCTATGTTTTCTCGTTCCTCAAGCTTGTTGTCTAATAAACTAGAATTTAAAAGTTCTATTTGACCTTGTAAGTCGTCAAACCTTGACGACAAAGTTTCAAACTTAATTAATTTGAGTGTAAGTTCTGCTAGATGTGTGGCAGTAAAGCAGTTGAGCTGCGACAATTTTTCTAAATAATTTCTAAACTTCGTTACTTGGCCTTTGACAGAGCTACGTCTGACAATTAATTCCGCTAAGCTCTTTGTATCGTCACCTGAAGTCATTATTACTATTTATTTATTACTGGCTTGGTAACTTAATAGTTACACAGAGATGCCTCAAGAGCAAAAAATTAAATTTATGTATTTTTTTTTATGATAATCAACGGAATTATGTTTAAATTAAAAATATATAAAATAAGCTCACGCTCCTCGTTGGTGGTGTTCACTGTACCGGAGGCCGAGAAGCAGCTGTGCTCAGCGCGGATCGGCGAGCTGCGCTAGCGTTGACGACGCTCAGCAGCGCGCGGCTATGCAGTCCCGAGCTGAAAATATTCGGCGTAAATAATCACTACAATGTATATTATAAGGCGCGGTAGCCTTTTGTAGGGTTTTTTCATACAGTGATTTTTCGGACTCTTTATTGATTGAATTTTTACTAAGTAATGCACTGAGGTGATAACTTATTAATAGGCGCTTATTATCGTAACGTTCGAGTAATAGGTTCCAAGCTTCCTGATAATTATCAGAAGACACTTCTAGGTTTGAGATGGTTCGTGCTGCCTCGTCTTCTAGATATGAAATTAAATAGTGAAATTTATTGACTGAACTAATTCTACTATTCTCATGAACCAAGGGCCGGAGGGTGTCACGAAAAAATCCATCCAACGGAAGTATGATCCATCAAATTTTGCTATTTGTATCAAAGGTAGCCTGACACCCCGTTTCACCCATTTTCAACGCAATGAGATGTAATATGAGGGCTACTTGAGTCGTGGACGCTCTCATCCCTGCTGTGTAATTGTAATAAATTTTGTGCTTTCACAATATTTTCAATAAATTCCCTTTCTATGTTTTCTCGTTCCTCAAGCTCGTTGTCTAATAAACTAGAATTTAAAAGTTCTATTTGACCTTGTAAGTCGTCAAACCTTGACGACAAAGTTTCAAACTTAATTAATTTGAGTGTAAGTTCTGCTAGATGTGTGGCAGTAAAGCAGTTGAGCTGCGACAATTTTTCTAAATAATTTCTAAACTTCGTTACTTGGCCTTTGACAGAGCTACGTCTGACAATTAATTCCGCTAAGCTCTTTGTATCGTCACCTGAAGTCATTATTACTATTTATTTATTACTGGCTTGGTAACTTAATAGTTACACAGAGATGCCTCAAGAGCAAAAAATTAAATTTATGTATTTTTTTTTATGATAATCAACGGAATTATGTTTAAATTAAAAATATATAAAATAAGCTCACGCTCCTCGTTGGTGGTGTTCACTGTACCGGAGGCCGAGAAGCAGCTGTGCTCAGCGCGGATCGGCGAGCTGCGCTAGCGTTGACGACGCTCAGCAGCGCGCGGCTATGCAGTCCCGAGCTGAAAATATTCGGCGTAAATAATCACTACAATGTATATTATAAGGCGCGGTAGCCTTTTGTAGGGTTTTTTCATACAGTGATTTTTCGGACTCTTTATTGATTGAATTTTTACTAAGTAATGCACTGAGGTGATAACTTATTAATAGGCGCTTATTATCGTAACGTTCGAGTAATAGGTTCCAAGCTTCCTGATAATTATCAGAAGACACTTCTAGGTTTGAGATGGTTCGTGCTGCCTCGTCTTCTAGATATGAAATTAAATAGTGAAATTTATTGACTGAACTAATTCTACTATTCTCATGAACCAAGGGCCGGAGGGTGTCACGAAAAAATCCATCCAACGGAAGTATGATCCATCAAATTTTGCTATTTGTATCAAAGGTAGCCTGACACCCCGTTTCACCCATTTTCAACGCAATGAGATGTAATATGAGGGCTACTTGAGTCGTGGACGCTCTCATCCCTGCTGTGTAATTGTAATAAATTTTGTGCTTTCACAATATTTTCAATAAATTCCCTTTCTATGTTTTCTCGTTCCTCAAGCTCGTTGTCTAATAAACTAGAATTTAAAAGTTCTATTTGACCTTGTAAGTCGTCAAACCTTGACGACAAAGTTTCAAACTTAATTAATTTGAGTGTAAGTTCTGCTAGATGTGTGGCAGTAAAGCAGTTGAGCTGCGACAATTTTTCTAAATAATTTCTAAACTTCGTTACTTGGCCTTTGACAGAGCTACGTCTGACAATTAATTCCGCTAAGCTCTTTGTATCGTCACCTGAAGTCATTATTACTATTTATTTATTACTGGCTTGGTAACTTAATAGTTACACAGAGATGCCTCAAGAGCAAAAAATTAAATTTATGTATTTTTTTTTATGATAATCAACGGAATTATGTTTAAATTAAAAATATATAAAATAAGCTCACGCTCCTCGTTGGTGGTGTTCACTGTACCGGAGGCCGAGAAGCAGCTGTGCTCAGCGCGGATCGGCGAGCTGCGCTAGCGTTGACGACGCTCAGCAGCGCGCGGCTATGCAGTCCCGAGCTGAAAATATTCGGCGTAAATAATCACTACAATGTATATTATAAGGCGCGGTAGCCTTTTGTAGGGTTTTTTCATACAGTGATTTTTCGGACTCTTTATTGATTGAATTTTTACTAAGTAATGCACTGAGGTGATAACTTATTAATAGGCGCTTATTATCGTAACGTTCGAGTAATAGGTTCCAAGCTTCCTGATAATTATCAGAAGACACTTCTAGGTTTGAGATGGTTCGTGCTGCCTCGTCTTCTAGATATGAAATTAAATAGTGAAATTTATTGACTGAACTAATTCTACTATTCTCATGAACCAAGGGCCGGAGGGTGTCACGAAAAAATCCATCCAACGGAAGTATGATCCATCAAATTTTGCTATTTGTATCAAAGGTAGCCTGACACCCCGTTTCACCCATTTTCAACGCAATGAGATGTAATATGAGGGCTACTTGAGTCGTGGACGCTCTCATCCCTGCTGTGTAATTGTAATAAATTTTGTGCTTTCACAATATTTTCAATAAATTCCCTTTCTATGTTTTCTCGTTCCTCAAGCTCGTTGTCTAATAAACTAGAATTTAAAAGTTCTATTTGACCTTGTAAGTCGTCAAACCTTGACGACAAAGTTTCAAACTTAATTAATTTGAGTGTAAGTTCTGCTAGATGTGTGGCAGTAAAGCAGTTGAGCTGCGACAATTTTTCTAAATAATTTCTAAACTTCGTTACTTGGCCTTTGACAGAGCTACGTCTGACAATTAATTCCGCTAAGCTCTTTGTATCGTCACCTGAAGTCATTATTACTATTTATTTATTACTGGCTTGGTAACTTAATAGTTACACAGAGATGCCTCAAGAGCAAAAAATTAAATTTATGTATTTTTTTTTATGATAATCAACGGAATTATGTTTAAATTAAAAATATATAAAATAAGCTCACGCTCCTCGTTGGTGGTGTTCACTGTACCGGAGGCCGAGAAGCAGCTGTGCTCAGCGCGGATCGGCGAGCTGCGCTAGCGTTGACGACGCTCAGCAGCGCGCGGCTATGCAGTCCCGAGCTGAAAATATTCGGCGTAAATAATCACTACAATGTATATTATAAGGCGCGGTAGCCTTTTGTAGGGTTTTTTCATACAGTGATTTTTCGGACTCTTTATTGATTGAATTTTTACTAAGTAATGCACTGAGGTGATAACTTATTAATAGGCGCTTATTATCGTAACGTTCGAGTAATAGGTTCCAAGCTTCCTGATAATTATCAGAAGACACTTCTAGGTTTGAGATGGTTCGTGCTGCCTCGTCTTCTAGATATGAAATTAAATAGTGAAATTTATTGACTGAACTAATTCTACTATTCTCATGAACCAAGGGCCGGAGGGTGTCACGAAAAAATCCATCCAACGGAAGTATGATCCATCAAATTTTGCTATTTGTATCAAAGGTAGCCTGACACCCCGTTTCACCCATTTTCAACGCAATGAGATGTAATATGAGGGCTACTTGAGTCGTGGACGCTCTCATCCCTGCTGTGTAATTGTAATAAATTTTGTGCTTTCACAATATTTTCAATAAATTCCCTTTCTATGTTTTCTCGTTCCTCAAGCTCGTTGTCTAATAAACTAGAATTTAAAAGTTCTATTTGACCTTGTAAGTCGTCAAACCTTGACGACAAAGTTTCAAACTTAATTAATTTGAGTGTAAGTTCTGCTAGATGTGTGGCAGTAAAGCAGTTGAGCTGCGACAATTTTTCTAAATAATTTCTAAACTTCGTTACTTGGCCTTTGACAGAGCTACGTCTGACAATTAATTCCGCTAAGCTCTTTGTATCGTCACCTGAAGTCATTATTACTATTTATTTATTACTGGCTTGGTAACTTAATAGTTACACAGAGATGCCTCAAGAGCAAAAAATTAAATTTATGTATTTTTTTTTATGATAATCAACGGAATTATGTTTAAATTAAAAATATATAAAATAAGCTCACGCTCCTCGTTGGTGGTGTTCACTGTACCGGAGGCCGAGAAGCAGCTGTGCTCAGCGCGGATCGGCGAGCTGCGCTAGCGTTGACGACGCTCAGCAGCGCGCGGCTATGCAGTCCCGAGCTGAAAATATTCGGCGTAAATAATCACTACAATGTATATTATAAGGCGCGGTAGCCTTTTGTAGGGTTTTTTCATACAGTGATTTTTCGGACTCTTTATTGATTGAATTTTTACTAAGTAATGCACTGAGGTGATAACTTATTAATAGGCGCTTATTATCGTAACGTTCGAGTAATAGGTTCCAAGCTTCCTGATAATTATCAGAAGACACTTCTAGGTTTGAGATGGTTCGTGCTGCCTCGTCTTCTAGATATGAAATTAAATAGTGAAATTTATTGACTGAACTAATTCTACTATTCTCATGAACCAAGGGCCGGAGGGTGTCACGAAAAAATCCATCCAACGGAAGTATGATCCATCAAATTTTGCTATTTGTATCAAAGGTAGCCTGACACCCCGTTTCACCCATTTTCAACGCAATGAGATGTAATATGAGGGCTACTTGAGTCGTGGACGCTCTCATCCCTGCTGTGTAATTGTAATAAATTTTGTGCTTTCACAATATTTTCAATAAATTCCCTTTCTATGTTTTCTCGTTCCTCAAGCTCGTTGTCTAATAAACTAGAATTTAAAAGTTCTATTTGACCTTGTAAGTCGTCAAACCTTGACGACAAAGTTTCAAACTTAATTAATTTGAGTGTAAGTTCTGCTAGATGTGTGGCAGTAAAGCAGTTGAGCTGCGACAATTTTTCTAAATAATTTCTAAACTTCGTTACTTGGCCTTTGACAGAGCTACGTCTGACAATTAATTCCGCTAAGCTCTTTGTATCGTCACCTGAAGTCATTATTACTATTTATTTATTACTGGCTTGGTAACTTAATAGTTACACAGAGATGCCTCAAGAGCAAAAAATTAAATTTATGTATTTTTTTTTATGATAATCAACGGAATTATGTTTAAATTAAAAATATATAAAATAAGCTCACGCTCCTCGTTGGTGGTGTTCACTGTACCGGAGGCCGAGAAGCAGCTGTGCTCAGCGCGGATCGGCGAGCTGCGCTAGCGTTGACGACGCTCAGCAGCGCGCGGCTATGCAGTCCCGAGCTGAAAATATTCGGCGTAAATAATCACTACAATGTATATTATAAGGCGCGGTAGCCTTTTGTAGGGTTTTTTCATACAGTGATTTTTCGGACTCTTTATTGATTGAATTTTTACTAAGTAATGCACTGAGGTGATAACTTATTAATAGGCGCTTATTATCGTAACGTTCGAGTAATAGGTTCCAAGCTTCCTGATAATTATCAGAAGACACTTCTAGGTTTGAGATGGTTCGTGCTGCCTCGTCTTCTAGATATGAAATTAAATAGTGAAATTTATTGACTGAACTAATTCTACTATTCTCATGAACCAAGGGCCGGAGGGTGTCACGAAAAAATCCATCCAACGGAAGTATGATCCATCAAATTTTGCTATTTGTATCAAAGGTAGCCTGACACCCCGTTTCACCCATTTTCAACGCAATGAGATGTAATATGAGGGCTACTTGAGTCGTGGACGCTCTCATCCCTGCTGTGTAATTGTAATAAATTTTGTGCTTTCACAATATTTTCAATAAATTCCCTTTCTATGTTTTCTCGTTCCTCAAGCTCGTTGTCTAATAAACTAGAATTTAAAAGTTCTATTTGACCTTGTAAGTCGTCAAACCTTGACGACAAAGTTTCAAACTTAATTAATTTGAGTGTAAGTTCTGCTAGATGTGTGGCAGTAAAGCAGTTGAGCTGCGACAATTTTTCTAAATAATTTCTAAACTTCGTTACTTGGCCTTTGACAGAGCTACGTCTGACAATTAATTCCGCTAAGCTCTTTGTATCGTCACCTGAAGTCATTATTACTATTTATTTATTACTGGCTTGGTAACTTAATAGTTACACAGAGATGCCTCAAGAGCAAAAAATTAAATTTATGTATTTTTTTTTATGATAATCAACGGAATTATGTTTAAATTAAAAATATATAAAATAAGCTCACGCTCCTCGTTGGTGGTGTTCACTGTACCGGAGGCCGAGAAGCAGCTGTGCTCAGCGCGGATCGGCGAGCTGCGCTAGCGTTGACGACGCTCAGCAGCGCGCGGCTATGCAGTCCCGAGCTGAAAATATTCGGCGTAAATAATCACTACAATGTATATTATAAGGCGCGGTAGCCTTTTGTAGGGTTTTTTCATACAGTGATTTTTCGGACTCTTTATTGATTGAATTTTTACTAAGTAATGCACTGAGGTGATAACTTATTAATAGGCGCTTATTATCGTAACGTTCGAGTAATAGGTTCCAAGCTTCCTGATAATTATCAGAAGACACTTCTAGGTTTGAGATGGTTCGTGCTGCCTCGTCTTCTAGATATGAAATTAAATAGTGAAATTTATTGACTGAACTAATTCTACTATTCTCATGAACCAAGGGCCGGAGGGTGTCACGAAAAAATCCATCCAACGGAAGTATGATCCATCAAATTTTGCTATTTGTATCAAAGGTAGCCTGACACCCCGTTTCACCCATTTTCAACGCAATGAGATGTAATATGAGGGCTACTTGAGTCGTGGACGCTCTCATCCCTGCTGTGTAATTGTAATAAATTTTGTGCTTTCACAATATTTTCAATAAATTCCCTTTCTATGTTTTCTCGTTCCTCAAGCTCGTTGTCTAATAAACTAGAATTTAAAAGTTCTATTTGACCTTGTAAGTCGTCAAACCTTGACGACAAAGTTTCAAACTTAATTAATTTGAGTGTAAGTTCTGCTAGATGTGTGGCAGTAAAGCAGTTGAGCTGCGACAATTTTTCTAAATAATTTCTAAACTTCGTTACTTGGCCTTTGACAGAGCTACGTCTGACAATTAATTCCGCTAAGCTCTTTGTATCGTCACCTGAAGTCATTATTACTATTTATTTATTACTGGCTTGGTAACTTAATAGTTACACAGAGATGCCTCAAGAGCAAAAAATTAAATTTATGTATTTTTTTTTATGATAATCAACGGAATTATGTTTAAATTAAAAATATATAAAATAAGCTCACGCTCCTCGTTGGTGGTGTTCACTGTACCGGAGGCCGAGAAGCAGCTGTGCTCAGCGCGGATCGGCGAGCTGCGCTAGCGTTGACGACGCTCAGCAGCGCGCGGCTATGCAGTCCCGAGCTGAAAATATTCGGCGTAAATAATCACTACAATGTATATTATAAGGCGCGGTAGCCTTTTGTAGGGTTTTTTCATACAGTGATTTTTCGGACTCTTTATTGATTGAATTTTTACTAAGTAATGCACTGAGGTGATAACTTATTAATAGGCGCTTATTATCGTAACGTTCGAGTAATAGGTTCCAAGCTTCCTGATAATTATCAGAAGACACTTCTAGGTTTGAGATGGTTCGTGCTGCCTCGTCTTCTAGATATGAAATTAAATAGTGAAATTTATTGACTGAACTAATTCTACTATTCTCATGAACCAAGGGCCGGAGGGTGTCACGAAAAAATCCATCCAACGGAAGTATGATCCATCAAATTTTGCTATTTGTATCAAAGGTAGCCTGACACCCCGTTTCACCCATTTTCAACGCAATGAGATGTAATATGAGGGCTACTTGAGTCGTGGACGCTCTCATCCCTGCTGTGTAATTGTAATAAATTTTGTGCTTTCACAATATTTTCAATAAATTCCCTTTCTATGTTTTCTCGTTCCTCAAGCTCGTTGTCTAATAAACTAGAATTTAAAAGTTCTATTTGACCGTGTAAGTCGTCAAACCTTGACGACAAAGTTTCAAACTTAATTAATTTGAGTGTAAGTTCTGCTAGATGTGTGGCAGTAAAGCAGTTGAGCTGCGACAATTTTTCTAAATAATTTCTAAACTTCGTTACTTGGCCTTTGACAGAGCTACGTCTGACAATTAATTCCGCTAAGCTCTTTGTATCGTCACCTGAAGTCATTATTACTATTTATTTATTACTGGCTTGGTAACTTAATAGTTACACAGAGATGCCTCAAGAGCAAAAAATTAAATTTATGTATTTTTTTTTATGATAATCAACGGAATTATGTTTAAATTAAAAATATATAAAATAAGCTCACGCTCCTCGTTGGTGGTGTTCACTGTACCGGAGGCCGAGAAGCAGCTGTGCTCAGCGCGGATCGGCGAGCTGCGCTAGCGTTGACGACGCTCAGCAGCGCGCGGCTATGCAGTCCCGAGCTGAAAATATTCGGCGTAAATAATCACTACAATGTATATTATAAGGCGCGGTAGCCTTTTGTAGGGTTTTTTCATACAGTGATTTTTCGGACTCTTTATTGATTGAATTTTTACTAAGTAATGCACTGAGGTGATAACTTATTAATAGGCGCTTATTATCGTAACGTTCGAGTAATAGGTTCCAAGCTTCCTGATAATTATCAGAAGACACTTCTAGGTTTGAGATGGTTCGTGCTGCCTCGTCTTCTAGATATGAAATTAAATAGTGAAATTTATTGACTGAACTAATTCTACTATTCTCATGAACCAAGGGCCGGAGGGTGTCACGAAAAAATCCATCCAACGGAAGTATGATCCATCAAATTTTGCTATTTGTATCAAAGGTAGCCTGACACCCCGTTTCACCCATTTTCAACGCAATGAGATGTAATATGAGGGCTACTTGAGTCGTGGACGCTCTCATCCCTGCTGTGTAATTGTAATAAATTTTGTGCTTTCACAATATTTTCAATAAATTCCCTTTCTATGTTTTCTCGTTCCTCAAGCTCGTTGTCTAATAAACTAGAATTTAAAAGTTCTATTTGACCGTGTAAGTCGTCAAACCTTGACGACAAAGTTTCAAACTTAATTAATTTGAGTGTAAGTTCTGCTAGATGTGTGGCAGTAAAGCAGTTGAGCTGCGACAATTTTTCTAAATAATTTCTAAACTTCGTTACTTGGCCTTTGACAGAGCTACGTCTGACAATTAATTCCGCTAAGCTCTTTGTATCGTCACCTGAAGTCATTATTACTATTTATTTATTACTGGCTTGGTAACTTAATAGTTACACAGAGATGCCTCAAGAGCAAAAAATTAAATTTATGTATTTTTTTTTATGATAATCAACGGAATTATGTTTAAATTAAAAATATATAAAATAAGCTCACGCTCCTCGTTGGTGGTGTTCACTGTACCGGAGGCCGAGAAGCAGCTGTGCTCAGCGCGGATCGGCGAGCTGCGCTAGCGTTGACGACGCTCAGCAGCGCGCGGCTATGCAGTCCCGAGCTGAAAATATTCGGCGTAAATAATCACTACAATGTATATTATAAGGCGCGGTAGCCTTTTGTAGGGTTTTTTCATACAGTGATTTTTCGGACTCTTTATTGATTGAATTTTTACTAAGTAATGCACTGAGGTGATAACTTATTAATAGGCGCTTATTATCGTAACGTTCGAGTAATAGGTTCCAAGCTTCCTGATAATTATCAGAAGACACTTCTAGGTTTGAGATGGTTCGTGCTGCCTCGTCTTCTAGATATGAAATTAAATAGTGAAATTTATTGACTGAACTAATTCTACTATTCTCATGAACCAAGGGCCGGAGGGTGTCACGAAAAAATCCATCCAACGGAAGTATGATCCATCAAATTTTGCTATTTGTATCAAAGGTAGCCTGACACCCCGTTTCACCCATTTTCAACGCAATGAGATGTAATATGAGGGCTACTTGAGTCGTGGACGCTCTCATCCCTGCTGTGTAATTGTAATAAATTTTGTGCTTTCACAATATTTTCAATAAATTCCCTTTCTATGTTTTCTCGTTCCTCAAGCTCGTTGTCTAATAAACTAGAATTTAAAAGTTCTATTTGACCTTGTAAGTCGTCAAACCTTGACGACAAAGTTTCAAACTTAATTAATTTGAGTGTAAGTTCTGCTAGATGTGTGGCAGTAAAGCAGTTGAGCTGCGACAATTTTTCTAAATAATTTCTAAACTTCGTTACTTGGCCTTTGACAGAGCTACGTCTGACCATTAATTCCGCTAAGCTCTTTGTATCGTCACCTGAAGTCATTATTACTATTTATTTATTACTGGCTTGGTAACTTAATAGTTACACAGAGATGCCTCAAGAGCAAAAAATTAAATTTATGTATTTTTTTTTATGATAATCAACGGAATTATGTTTAAATTAAAAATATATAAAATAAGCTCACGCTCCTCGTTGGTGGTGTTCACTGTACCGGAGGCCGAGAAGCAGCTGTGCTCAGCGCGGATCGGCGAGCTGCGCTAGCGTTGACGACGCTCAGCAGCGCGCGGCTATGCAGTCCCGAGCTGAAAATATTCGGCGTAAATAATCACTACAATGTATATTATAAGGCGCGGTAGCCTTTTGTAGGGTTTTTTCATACAGTGATTTTTCGGACTCTTTATTGATTGAATTTTTACTAAGTAATGCACTGAGGTGATAACTTATTAATAGGCGCTTATTATCGTAACGTTCGAGTAATAGGTTCCAAGCTTCCTGATAATTATCAGAAGACACTTCTATGTTTGAGATGGTTCGTGCTGCCTCGTCTTCTAGATATGAAATTAAATAGTGAAATTTATTGACTGAACTAATTCTACTATTCTCATGAACCAAGGGCCGGAGGGTGTCACGAAAAAATCCATCCAACGGAAGTATGATCCATCAAATTTTGCTATTTGTATCAAAGGTAGCCTGACACCCCGTTTCACCCATTTTCAACGCAATGAGATGTAATATGAGGGCTACTTGAGTCGTGGACGCTCTCATCCCTGCTGTGTAATTGTAATAAATTTTGTGCTTTCACAATATTTTCAATAAATTCCCTTTCTATGTTTTCTCGTTCCTCAAGCTCGTTGTCTAATAAACTAGAATTTAAAAGTTCTATTTGACCTTGTAAGTCGTCAAACCTTGACGACAAAGTTTCAAACTTAATTAATTTGAGTGTAAGTTCTGCTAGATGTGTGGCAGTAAAGCAGTTGAGCTGCGACAATTTTTCTAAATAATTTCTAAACTTCGTTACTTGGCCTTTGACAGAGCTACGTCTGACCATTAATTCCGCTAAGCTCTTTGTATCGTCACCTGAAGTCATTATTACTATTTATTTATTACTGGCTTGGTAACTTAATAGTTACACAGAGATGCCTCAAGAGCAAAAAATTAAATTTATGTATTTTTTTTTATGATAATCAACGGAATTATGTTTAAATTAAAAATATATAAAATAAGCTCACGCTCCTCGTTGGTGGTGTTCACTGTACCGGAGGCCGAGAAGCAGCTGTGCTCAGCGCGGATCGGCGAGCTGCGCTAGCGTTGACGACGCTCAGCAGCGCGCGGCTATGCAGTCCCGAGCTGAAAATATTCGGCGTAAATAATCACTACAATGTATATTATAAGGCGCGGTAGCCTTTTGTAGGGTTTTTTCATACAGTGATTTTTCGGACTCTTTATTGATTGAATTTTTACTAAGTAATGCACTGAGGTGATAACTTATTAATAGGCGCTTATTATCGTAACGTTCGAGTAATAGGTTCCAAGCTTCCTGATAATTATCAGAAGACACTTCTAGGTTTGAGATGGTTCGTGCTGCCTCGTCTTCTAGATATGAAATTAAATAGTGAAATTTATTGACTGAACTAATTCTACTATTCTCATGAACCAAGGGCCGGAGGGTGTCACGAAAAAATCCATCCAACGGAAGTATGATCCATCAAATTTTGCTATTTGTATCAAAGGTAGCCTGACACCCCGTTTCACCCATTTTCAACGCAATGAGATGTAATATGAGGGCTACTTGAGTCGTGGACGCTCTCATCCCTGCTGTGTAATTGTAATAAATTTTGTGCTTTCACAATATTTTCAATAAATTCCCTTTCTATGTTTTCTCGTTCCTCAAGCTCGTTGTCTAATAAACTAGAATTTAAAAGTTCTATTTGACCTTGTAAGTCGTCAAACCTTGACGACAAAGTTTCAAACTTAATTAATTTGAGTGTAAGTTCTGCTAGATGTGTGGCAGTAAAGCAGTTGAGCTGCGACAATTTTTCTAAATAATTTCTAAACTTCGTTACTTGGCCTTTGACAGAGCTACGTCTGACAATTAATTCCGCTAAGCTCTTTGTATCGTCACCTGAAGTCATTATTACTATTTATTTATTACTGGCTTGGTAACTTAATAGTTACACAGAGATGCCTCAAGAGCAAAAAATTAAATTTATGTATTTTTTTTTATGATAATCAACGGAATTATGTTTAAATTAAAAATATATAAAATAAGCTCACGCTCCTCGTTGGTGGTGTTCACTGTACCGGAGGCCGAGAAGCAGCTGTGCTCAGCGCGGATCGGCGAGCTGCGCTAGCGTTGACGACGCTCAGCAGCGCGCGGCTATGCAGTCCCGAGCTGAAAATATTCGGCGTAAATAATCACTACAATGTATATTATAAGGCGCGGTAGCCTTTTGTAGGGTTTTTTCATACAGTGATTTTTCGGACTCTTTATTGATTGAATTTTTACTAAGTAATGCACTGAGGTGATAACTTATTAATAGGCGCTTATTATCGTAACGTTCGAGTAATAGGTTCCAAGCTTCCTGATAATTATCAGAAGACACTTCTAGGTTTGAGATGGTTCGTGCTGCCTCGTCTTCTAGATATGAAATTAAATAGTGAAATTTATTGA
Organism: Spilosoma lubricipeda; assembly: GCA_905220595.1. NCBI lineage: Eukaryota > Metazoa > Arthropoda > Insecta > Lepidoptera > Erebidae > Spilosoma > Spilosoma lubricipeda. Next base: position 9,115,413 of record HG992298.1, on the reverse strand, counting down.
CTGAACTAATTCTACTATTCTCATGAACCAAGGGCCGGAGGGTGTCACAAAAAAATCCATCCAACGGAAGTATGATCCATCAAATTTTGCTATTTGTATCAAAGGTAGCCTGACACCCCGTTTCACCCATTTTCAACGCAATGAGATGTAATATGAGGGCTACTTGAGTCGTGGACGCTCTCATCCCTGCTGTGTAATTGTAATAAATTTTGTGCTTTCACAATATTTTCAATAAATTCCCTTTCTATGTTTTCTCGTTCCTCAAGCTCGTTGTCTAATAAACTAGAATTTAAAAGTTCTATTTGACCTTGTAAGTCGTCAAACCTTGACGACAAAGTTTCAAACTTAATTAATTTGAGTGTAAGTTCTGCTAGATGTGTGGCAGTAAAGCAGTTGAGCTGCGACAATTTTTCTAAATAATTTCTAAACTTCGTTACTTGGCCTTTGACAGAGCTACGTCTGACAATTAATTCCGCTAAGCTCTTTGTATCGTCACCTGAAGTCATTATTACTATTTATTTATTACTGGCTTGGTAACTTAATAGTTACACAGAGATGCCTCAAGAGCAAAAAATTAAATTTATGTATTTTTTTTTATGATAATCAACGGAATTATGTTTAAATTAAAAATATATAAAATAAGCTCACGCTCCTCGTTGGTGGTGTTCACTGTACCGGAGGCCGAGAAGCAGCTGTGCTCAGCGCGGATCGGCGAGCTGCGCTAGCGTTGACGACGCTCAGCAGCGCGCGGCTATGCAGTCCCGAGCTGAAAATATTCGGCGTAAATAATCACTACAATGTATATTATAAGGCGCGGTAGCCTTTTGTAGGGTTTTTTCATACAGTGATTTTTCGGACTCTTTATTGATTGAATTTTTACTAAGTAATGCACTGAGGTGATAACTTATTAATAGGCGCTTATTATCGTAACGTTCGAGTAATAGGTTCCAAGCTTCCTGATAATTATCAGAAGACACTTCTAGGTTTGAGATGGTTCGTGCTGCCTCGTCTTCTAGATATGAAATTAAATAGTGAAATTTATTGACTGAACTAATTCTACTATTCTCATGAACCAAGGGCCGGAGGGTGTCACGAAAAAATCCATCCAACGGAAGTATGATCCATCAAATTTTGCTATTTGTATCAAAGGTAGCCTGACACCCCGTTTCACCCATTTTCAACGCAATGAGATGTAATATGAGGGCTACTTGAGTCGTGGACGCTCTCATCCCTGCTGTGTAATTGTAATAAATTTTGTGCTTTCACAATATTTTCAATAAATTCCCTTTCTATGTTTTCTCGTTCCTCAAGCTCGTTGTCTAATAAACTAGAATTTAAAAGTTCTATTTGACCTTGTAAGTCGTCAAACCTTGACGACAAAGTTTCAAACTTAATTAATTTGAGTGTAAGTTCTGCTAGATGTGTGGCAGTAAAGCAGTTGAGCTGCGACAATTTTTCTAAATAATTTCTAAACTTCGTTACTTGGCCTTTGACAGAGCTACGTCTGACAATTAATTCCGCTAAGCTCTTTGTATCGTCACCTGAAGTCATTATTACTATTTATTTATTACTGGCTTGGTAACTTAATAGTTACACAGAGATGCCTCAAGAGCAAAAAATTAAATTTATGTATTTTTTTTTATGATAATCAACGGAATTATGTTTAAATTAAAAATATATAAAATAAGCTCACGCTCCTCGTTGGTGGTGTTCACTGTACCGGAGGCCGAGAAGCAGCTGTGCTCAGCGCGGATCGGCGAGCTGCGCTAGCGTTGACGACGCTCAGCAGCGCGCGGCTATGCAGTCCCGAGCTGAAAATATTCGGCGTAAATAATCACTACAATGTATATTATAAGGCGCGGTAGCCTTTTGTAGGGTTTTTTCATACAGTGATTTTTCGGACTCTTTATTGATTGAATTTTTACTAAGTAATGCACTGAGGTGATAACTTATTAATAGGCGCTTATTATCGTAACGTTCGAGTAATAGGTTCCAAGCTTCCTGATAATTATCAGAAGACACTTCTAGGTTTGAGATGGTTCGTGCTGCCTCGTCTTCTAGATATGAAATTAAATAGTGAAATTTATTGACTGAACTAATTCTACTATTCTCATGAACCAAGGGCCGGAGGGTGTCACGAAAAAATCCATCCAACGGAAGTATGATCCATCAAATTTTGCTATTTGTATCAAAGGTAGCCTGACACCCCGTTTCACCCATTTTCAACGCAATGAGATGTAATATGAGGGCTACTTGAGTCGTGGACGCTCTCATCCCTGCTGTGTAATTGTAATAAATTTTGTGCTTTCACAATATTTTCAATAAATTCCCTTTCTATGTTTTCTCGTTCCTCAAGCTCGTTGTCTAATAAACTAGAATTTAAAAGTTCTATTTGACCTTGTAAGTCGTCAAACCTTGACGACAAAGTTTCAAACTTAATTAATTTGAGTGTAAGTTCTGCTAGATGTGTGGCAGTAAAGCAGTTGAGCTGCGACAATTTTTCTAAATAATTTCTAAACTTCGTTACTTGGCCTTTGACAGAGCTACGTCTGACAATTAATTCCGCTAAGCTCTTTGTATCGTCACCTGAAGTCATTATTACTATTTATTTATTACTGGCTTGGTAACTTAATAGTTACACAGAGATGCCTCAAGAGCAAAAAATTAAATTTATGTATTTTTTTTTATGATAATCAACGGAATTATGTTTAAATTAAAAATATATAAAATAAGCTCACGCTCCTCGTTGGTGGTGTTCACTGTACCGGAGGCCGAGAAGCAGCTGTGCTCAGCGCGGATCGGCGAGCTGCGCTAGCGTTGACGACGCTCAGCAGCGCGCGGCTATGCAGTCCCGAGCTGAAAATATTCGGCGTAAATAATCACTACAATGTATATTATAAGGCGCGGTAGCCTTTTGTAGGGTTTTTTCATACAGTGATTTTTCGGACTCTTTATTGATTGAATTTTTACTAAGTAATGCACTGAGGTGATAACTTATTAATAGGCGCTTATTATCGTAACGTTCGAGTAATAGGTTCCAAGCTTCCTGATAATTATCAGAAGACACTTCTAGGTTTGAGATGGTTCGTGCTGCCTCGTCTTCTAGATATGAAATTAAATAGTGAAATTTATTGACTGAACTAATTCTACTATTCTCATGAACCAAGGGCCGGAGGGTGTCACGAAAAAATCCATCCAACGGAAGTATGATCCATCAAATTTTGCTATTTGTATCAAAGGTAGCCTGACACCCCGTTTCACCCATTTTCAACGCAATGAGATGTAATATGAGGGCTACTTGAGTCGTGGACGCTCTCATCCCTGCTGTGTAATTGTAATAAATTTTGTGCTTTCACAATATTTTCAATAAATTCCCTTTCTATGTTTTCTCGTTCCTCAAGCTCGTTGTCTAATAAACTAGAATTTAAAAGTTCTATTTGACCTTGTAAGTCGTCAAACCTTGACGACAAAGTTTCAAACTTAATTAATTTGAGTGTAAGTTCTGCTAGATGTGTGGCAGTAAAGCAGTTGAGCTGCGACAATTTTTCTAAATAATTTCTAAACTTCGTTACTTGGCCTTTGACAGAGCTACGTCTGACAATTAATTCCGCTAAGCTCTTTGTATCGTCACCTGAAGTCATTATTACTATTTATTTATTACTGGCTTGGTAACTTAATAGTTACACAGAGATGCCTCAAGAGCAAAAAATTAAATTTATGTATTTTTTTTTATGATAATCAACGGAATTATGTTTAAATTAAAAATATATAAAATAAGCTCACGCTCCTCGTTGGTGGTGTTCACTGTACCGGAGGCCGAGAAGCAGCTGTGCTCAGCGCGGATCGGCGAGCTGCGCTAGCGTTGACGACGCTCAGCAGCGCGCGGCTATGCAGTCCCGAGCTGAAAATATTCGGCGTAAATAATCACTACAATGTATATTATAAGGCGCGGTAGCCTTTTGTAGGGTTTTTTCATACAGTGATTTTTCGGACTCTTTATTGATTGAATTTTTACTAAGTAATCCACTGAGGTGATAACTTATTAATAGGCGCTTATTATCGTAACGTTCGAGTAATAGGTTCCAAGCTTCCTGATAATTATCAGAAGACACTTCTAGGTTTGAGATGGTTCGTGCTGCCTCGTCTTCTAGATATGAAATTAAATAGTGAAATTTATTGACTGAACTAATTCTACTATTCTCATGAACCAAGGGCCGGAGGGTGTCACGAAAAAATCCATCCAACGGAAGTATGATCCATCAAATTTTGCTATTTGTATCAAAGGTAGCCTGACACCCCGTTTCACCCATTTTCAACGCAATGAGATGTAATATGAGGGCTACTTGAGTCGTGGACGCTCTCATCCCTGCTGTGTAATTGTAATAAATTTTGTGCTTTCACAATATTTTCAATAAATTCCCTTTCTATGTTTTCTCGTTCCTCAAGCTCGTTGTCTAATAAACTAGAATTTAAAAGTTCTATTTGACCTTGTAAGTCGTCAAACCTTGACGACAAAGTTTCAAACTTAATTAATTTGAGTGTAAGTTCTGCTAGATGTGTGGCAGTAAAGCAGTTGAGCTGCGACAATTTTTCTAAATAATTTCTAAACTTCGTTACTTGGCCTTTGACAGAGCTACGTCTGACAATTAATTCCGCTAAGCTCTTTGTATCGTCACCTGAAGTCATTATTACTATTTATTTATTACTGGCTTGGTAACTTAATAGTTACACAGAGATGCCTCAAGAGCAAAAAATTAAATTTATGTATTTTTTTTTATGATAATCAACGGAATTATGTTTAAATTAAAAATATATAAAATAAGCTCACGCTCCTCGTTGGTGGTGTTCACTGTACCGGAGGCCGAGAAGCAGCTGTGCTCAGCGCGGATCGGCGAGCTGCGCTAGCGTTGACGACGCTCAGCAGCGCGCGGCTATGCAGTCCCGAGCTGAAAATATTCGGCGTAAATAATCACTACAATGTATATTATAAGGCGCGGTAGCCTTTTGTAGGGTTTTTCAATCAGTGATTTTTCGGACTCTTTATTGATTGAATTTTTACTAAGTAATGCACTGAGGTGATAACTTATTAATAGGCGCTTATTATCGTAACGTTCGAGTAATAGGTTCCAAGCTTCCTGATAATTATCAGAAGACACTTCTAGGTTTGAGATGGTTCGTGCTGCCTCGTCTTCTAGATATGAAATTAAATAGTGAAATTTATTGACTGAACTAATTCTACTATTCTCATGAACCAAGGGCCGGAGGGTGTCACGAAAAAATCCATCCAACGGAAGTATGATCCATCAAATTTTGCTATTTGTATCAAAGGTAGCCTGACACCCCGTTTCACCCATTTTCAACGCAATGAGATGTAATATGAGGGCTACTTGAGTCGTGGACGCTCTCATCCCTGCTGTGTAATTGTAATAAATTTTGTGCTTTCACAATATTTTCAATAAATTCCCTTTCTATGTTTTCTCGTTCCTCAAGCTCGTTGTCTAATAAACTAGAATTTAAAAGTTCTATTTGACCTTGTAAGTCGTCAAACCTTGACGACAAAGTTTCAAACTTAATTAATTTGAGTGTAAGTTCTGCTAGATGTGTGGCAGTAAAGCAGTTGAGCTGCGACAATTTTTCTAAATAATTTCTAAACTTCGTTACTTGGCCTTTGACAGAGCTACGTCTGACAATTAATTCCGCTAAGCTCTTTGTATCGTCACCTGAAGTCATTATTACTATTTATTTATTACTGGCTTGGTAACTTAATAGTTACACAGAGATGCCTCAAGAGCAAAAAATTAAATTTATGTATTTTTTTTTATGATAATCAACGGAATTATGTTTAAATTAAAAATATATAAAATAAGCTCACGCTCCTCGTTGGTGGTGTTCACTGTACCGGAGGCCGAGAAGCAGCTGTGCTCAGCGCGGATCGGCGAGCTGCGCTAGCGTTGACGACGCTCAGCAGCGCGCGGCTATGCAGTCCCGAGCTGAAAATATTCGGCGTAAATAATCACTACAATGTATATTATAAGGCGCGGTAGCCTTTTGTAGGGTTTTTTCATACAGTGATTTTTCGGACTCTTTATTGATTGAATTTTTACTAAGTAATGCACTGAGGTGATAACTTATTAATAGGCGCTTATTATCGTAACGTTCGAGTAATAGGTTCCAAGCTTCCTGATAATTATCAGAAGACACTTCTAGGTTTGAGATGGTTCGTGCTGCCTCGTCTTCTAGATATGAAATTAAATAGTGAAATTTATTGACTGAACTAATTCTACTATTCTCATGAACCAAGGGCCGGAGGGTGTCACGAAAAAATCCATCCAACGGAAGTATGATCCATCAAATTTTGCTATTTGTATCAAAGGTAGCCTGACACCCCGTTTCACCCATTTTCAACGCAATGAGATGTAATATGAGGGCTACTTGAGTCGTGGACGCTCTCATCCCTGCTGTGTAATTGTAATAAATTTTGTGCTTTCACAATATTTTCAATAAATTCCCTTTCTATGTTTTCTCGTTCCTCAAGCTCGTTGTCTCATAAACTAGAATTTAAAAGTTCTATTTGACCTTGTAAGTCGTCAAACCTTGACGACAAAGTTTCAAACTTAATTAATTTGAGTGTAAGTTCTGCTAGATGTGTGGCAGTAAAGCAGTTGAGCTGCGACAATTTTTCTAAATAATTTCTAAACTTCGTTACTTGGCCTTTGACAGAGCTACGTCTGACAATTAATTCCGCTAAGCTCTTTGTATCGTCACCTGAAGTCATTATTACTATTTATTTATTACTGGCTTGGTAACTTAATAGTTACACAGAGATGCCTCAAGAGCAAAAAATTAAATTTATGTATTTTTTTTTATGATAATCAACGGAATTATGTTTAAATTAAAAATATATAAAATAAGCTCACGCTCCCCGTTGGTGGTGTTCACTGTACCGGAGGCCGAGAAGCAGCTGTGCTCAGCGCGGATCGGCGAGCTGCGCTAGCGTTGACGACGCTCAGCAGCGCGCGGCTATGCAGTCCCGAGCTGAAAATATTCGGCGTAAATAATCACTACAATGTATATTATAAGGCGCGGTAGCCTTTTGTAGGGTTTTTTCATACAGTGATTTTTCGGACTCTTTATTGATTGAATTTTTACTAAGTAATGCACTGAGGTGATAACTTATTAATAGGCGCTTATTATCGTAACGTTCGAGTAATAGGTTCCAAGCTTCCTGATAATTATCAGAAGACACTTCTAGGTTTGAGATGGTTCGTGCTGCCTCGTCTTCTAGATATGAAATTAAATAGTGAAATTTATTGACTGAACTAATTCTACTATTCTCATGAACCAAGGGCCGGAGGGTGTCACGAAAAAATCCATCCAACGGAAGTATGATCCATCAAATTTTGCTATTTGTATCAAAGGTAGCCTGACACCCCGTTTCACCCATTTTCAACGCAATGAGATGTAATATGAGGGCTACTTGAGTCGTGGACGCTCTCATCCCTGCTGTGTAATTGTAATAAATTTTGTGCTTTCACAATATTTTCAATAAATTCCCTTTCTATGTTTTCTCGTTCCTCAAGCTCGTTGTCTAATAAACTAGAATTTAAAAGTTCTATTTGACCTTGTAAGTCGTCAAACCTTGACGACAAAGTTTCAAACTTAATTAATTTGAGTGTAAGTTCTGCTAGATGTGTGGCAGTAAAGCAGTTGAGCTGCGACAATTTTTCTAAATAATTTCTAAACTTCGTTACTTGGCCTTTGACAGAGCTACGTCTGACAATTAATTCCGCTAAGCTCTTTGTATCGTCACCTGAAGTCATTATTACTATTTATTTATTACTGGCTTGGTAACTTAATAGTTACACAGAGATGCCTCAAGAGCAAAAAATTAAATTTATGTATTTTTTTTTATGATAATCAACGGAATTATGTTTAAATTAAAAATATATAAAATAAGCTCACGCTCCTCGTTGGTGGTGTTCACTGTACCGGAGGCCGAGAAGCAGCTGTGCTCAGCGCGGATCGGCGAGCTGCGCTAGCGTTGACGACGCTCAGCAGCGCGCGGCTATGCAGTCCCGAGCTGAAAATATTCGGCGTAAATAATCACTACAATGTATATTATAAGGCGCGGTAGCCTTTTGTAGGGTTTTTTCATACAGTGATTTTTCGGACTCTTTATTGATTGAATTTTTACTAAGTAATGCACTGAGGTGATAACTTATTAATAGGCGCTTATTATCGTAACGTTCGAGTAATAGGTTCCAAGCTTCCTGATAATTATCAGAAGACACTTCTAGGTTTGAGATGGTTCGTGCTGCCTCGTCTTCTAGATATGAAATTAAATAGTGAAATTTATTGACTGAACTAATTCTACTATTCTCATGAACCAAGGGCCGGAGGGTGTCACGAAAAAATCCATCCAACGGAAGTATGATCCATCAAATTTTGCTATTTGTATCAAAGGTAGCCTGACACCCCGTTTCACCCATTTTCAACGCAATGAGATGTAATATGAGGGCTACTTGAGTCGTGGACGCTCTCATCCCTGCTGTGTAATTGTAATAAATTTTGTGCTTTCACAATATTTTCAATAAATTCCCTTTCTATGTTTTCTCGTTCCTCAAGCTCGTTGTCTAATAAACTAGAATTTAAAAGTTCTATTTGACCTTGTAAGTCGTCAAACCTTGACGACAAAGTTTCAAACTTAATTAATTTGAGTGTAAGTTCTGCTAGATGTGTGGCAGTAAAGCAGTTGAGCTGCGACAATTTTTCTAAATAATTTCTAAACTTCGTTACTTGGCCTTTGACAGAGCTACGTCTGACAATTAATTCCGCTAAGCTCTTTGTATCGTCACCTGAAGTCATTATTACTATTTATTTATTACTGGCTTGGTAACTTAATAGTTACACAGAGATGCCTCAAGAGCAAAAAATTAAATTTATGTATTTTTTTTTATGATAATCAACGGAATTATGTTTAAATTAAAAATATATAAAATAAGCTCACGCTCCTCGTTGGTGGTGTTCACTGTACCGGAGGCCGAGAAGCAGCTGTGCTCAGCGCGGATCGGCGAGCTGCGCTAGCGTTGACGACGCTCAGCAGCGCGCGGCTATGCAGTCCCGAGCTGAAAATATTCGGCGTAAATAATCACTACAATGTATATTATAAGGCGCGGTAGCCTTTTGTAGGGTTTTTTCATACAGTGATTTTTCGGACTCTTTATTGATTGAATTTTTACTAAGTAATGCACTGAGGTGATAACTTATTAATAGGCGCTTATTATCGTAACGTTCGAGTAATAGGTTCCAAGCTTCCTGATAATTATCAGAAGACACTTCTAGGTTTGAGATGGTTCGTGCTGCCTCGTCTTCTAGATATGAAATTAAATAGTGAAATTTATTGACTGAACTAATTCTACTATTCTCATGAACCAAGGGCCGGAGGGTGTCACGAAAAAATCCATCCAACGGAAGTATGATCCATCAAATTTTGCTATTTGTATCAAAGGTAGCCTGACACCCCGTTTCACCCATTTTCAACGCAATGAGATGTAATATGAGGGCTACTTGAGTCGTGGACGCTCTCATCCCTGCTGTGTAATTGTAATAAATTTTGTGCTTTCACAATATTTTCAATAAATTCCCTTTCTATGTTTTCTCGTTCCTCAAGCTCGTTGTCTAATAAACTAGAATTTAAAAGTTCTATTTGACCTTGTAAGTCGTCAAACCTTGACGACAAAGTTTCAAACTTAATTAATTTGAGTGTAAGTTCTGCTAGATGTGTGGCAGTAAAGCAGTTGAGCTGCGACAATTTTTCTAAATAATTTCTAAACTTCGTTACTTGGCCTTTGACAGAGCTACGTCTGACAATTAATTCCGCTAAGCTCTTTGTATCGTCACCTGAAGTCATTATTACTATTTATTTATTACTGGCTTGGTAACTTAATAGTTACACAGAGATGCCTCAAGAGCAAAAAATTAAATTTATGTATTTTTTTTTATGATAATCAACGGAATTATGTTTAAATTAAAAATATATAAAATAAGCTCACGCTCCTCGTTGGTGGTGTTCACTGTACCGGAGGCCGAGAAGCAGCTGTGCTCAGCGCGGATCGGCGAGCTGCGCTAGCGTTGACGACGCTCAGCAGCGCGCGGCTATGCAGTCCCGAGCTGAAAATATTCGGCGTAAATAATCACTACAATGTATATTATAAGGCGCGGTAGCCTTTTGTAGGGTTTTTCAATCAGTGATTTTTCGGACTCTTTATTGATTGAATTTTTACTAAGTAATGCACTGAGGTGATAACTTATTAATAGGCGCTTATTATCGTAACGTTCGAGTAATAGGTTCCAAGCTTCCTGATAATTATCAGAAGACACTTCTAGGTTTGAGATGGTTCGTGCTGCCTCGTCTTCTAGATATGAAATTAAATAGTGAAATTTATTGACTGAACTAATTCTACTATTCTCATGAACCAAGGGCCGGAGGGTGTCACGAAAAAATCCATCCAACGGAAGTATGATCCATCAAATTTTGCTATTTGTATCAAAGGTAGCCTGACACCCCGTTTCACCCATTTTCAACGCAATGAGATGTAATATGAGGGCTACTTGAGTCGTGGACGCTCTCATCCCTGCTGTGTAATTGTAATAAATTTTGTGCTTTCACAATATTTTCAATAAATTCCCTTTCTATGTTTTCTCGTTCCTCAAGCTCGTTGTCTAATAAACTAGAATTTAAAAGTTCTATTTGACCTTGTAAGTCGTCAAACCTTGACGACAAAGTTTCAAACTTAATTAATTTGAGTGTAAGTTCTGCTAGATGTGTGGCAGTAAAGCAGTTGAGCTGCGACAATTTTTCTAAATAATTTCTAAACTTCGTTACTTGGCCTTTGACAGAGCTACGTCTGACAATTAATTCCGCTAAGCTCTTTGTATCGTCACCTGAAGTCATTATTACTATTTATTTATTACTGGCTTGGTAACTTAATAGTTACACAGAGATGCCTCAAGAGCAAAAAATTAAATTTATGTATTTTTTTTTATGATAATCAACGGAATTATGTTTAAATTAAAAATATATAAAATAAGCTCACGCTCCTCGTTGGTGGTGTTCACTGTACCGGAGGCCGAGAAGCAGCTGTGCTCAGCGCGGATCGGCGAGCTGCGCTAGCGTTGACGACGCTCAGCAGCGCGCGGCTATGCAGTCCCGAGCTGAAAATATTCGGCGTAAATAATCACTACAATGTATATTATAAGGCGCGGTAGCCTTTTGTAGGGTTTTTTCATACAGTGATTTTTCGGACTCTTTATTGATTGAATTTTTACTAAGTAATGCACTGAGGTGATAACTTATTAATAGGCGCTTATTATCGTAACGTTCGAGTAATAGGTTCCAAGCTTCCTGATAATTATCAGAAGACACTTCTAGGTTTGAGATGGTTCGTGCTGCCTCGTCTTCTAGATATGAAATTAAATAGTGAAATTTATTGACTGAACTAATTCTACTATTCTCATGAACCAAGGGCCGGAGGGTGTCACGAAAAAATCCATCCAACGGAAGTATGATCCATCAAATTTTGCTATTTGTATCAAAGGTAGCCTGACACCCCGTTTCACCCATTTTCAACGCAATGAGATGTAATATGAGGGCTACTTGAGTCGTGGACGCTCTCATCCCTGCTGTGTAATTGTAATAAATTTTGTGCTTTCACAATATTTTCAATAAATTCCCTTTCTATGTTTTCTCGTTCCTCAAGCTCGTTGTCTAATAAACTAGAATTTAAAAGTTCTATTTGACCTTGTAAGTCGTCAAACCTTGACGACAAAGTTTCAAACTTAATTAATTTGAGTGTAAGTTCTGCTAGATGTGTGGCAGTAAAGCAGTTGAGCTGCGACAATTTTTCTAAATAATTTCTAAACTTCGTTACTTGGCCTTTGACAGAGCTACGTCTGACAATTAATTCCGCTAAGCTCTTTGTATCGTCACCTGAAGTCATTATTACTATTTATTTATTACTGGCTTGGTAACTTAATAGTTACACAGAGATGCCTCAAGAGCAAAAAATTAAATTTATGTATTTTTTTTTATGATAATCAACGGAATTATGTTTAAATTAAAAATATATAAAATAAGCTCACGCTCCTCGTTGGTGGTGTTCACTGTACCGGAGGCCGAGAAGCAGCTGTGCTCAGCGCGGATCGGCGAGCTGCGCTAGCGTTGACGACGCTCAGCAGCGCGCGGCTATGCAGTCCCGAGCTGAAAATATTCGGCGTAAATAATCACTACAATGTATATTATAAGGCGCGGTAGCCTTTTGTAGGGTTTTTTCATACAGTGATTTTTCGGACTCTTTATTGATTGAATTTTTACTAAGTAATGCACTGAGGTGATAACTTATTAATAGGCGCTTATTATCGTAACGTTCGAGTAATAGGTTCCAAGCTTCCTGATAATTATCAGAAGACACTTCTAGGTTTGAGATGGTTCGTGCTGCCTCGTCTTCTAGATATGAAATTAAATAGTGAAATTTATTGACTGAACTAATTCTACTATTCTCATGAACCAAGGGCCGGAAGGTGTCACGAAAAAATCCATCCAACGGAAGTATGATCCATCAAATTTTGCTATTTGTATCAAAGGTAGCCTGACACCCCGTTTCACCCATTTTCAACGCAATGAGATGTAATATGAGGGCTACTTGAGTCGTGGACGCTCTCATCCCTGCTGTGTAATTGTAATAAATTTTGTGCTTTCACAATATTTTCAATAAATTCCCTTTCTATGTTTTCTCGTTCCTCAAGCTCGTTGTCTAATAAACTAGAATTTAAAAGTTCTATTTGACCTTGTAAGTCGTCAAACCTTGACGACAAAGTTTCAAACTTAATTAATTTGAGTGTAAGTTCTGCTAGATGTGTGGCAGTAAAGCAGTTGAGCTGCGACAATTTTTCTAAATAATTTCTAAACTTCGTTACTTGGCCTTTGACAGAGCTACGTCTGACAATTAATTCCGCTAAGCTCTTTGTATCGTCACCTGAAGTCATTATTACTATTTATTTATTACTGGCTTGGTAACTTAATAGTTACACAGAGATGCCTCAAGAGCAAAAAATTAAATTTATGTATTTTTTTTTATGATAATTAACGGAATTATGTTTAAATTAAAAATATATAAAATAAGCTCACGCTCCTCGTTGGTGGTGTTCACTGTACCGGAGGCCGAGAAGCAGCTGTGCTCAGCGCGGATCGGCGAGCTGCGCTAGCGTTGACGACGCTCAGCAGCGCGCGGCTATGCAGTCCCGAGCTGAAAATATTCGGCGTAAATAATCACTACAATGTATATTATAAGGCGCGGTAGCCTTTTGTAGGGTTTTTTCATACAGTGATTTTTCGGACTCTTTATTGATTGAATTTTTACTAAGTAATGCACTGAGGTGATAACTTATTAATAGGCGCTTATTATCGTAACGTTCGAGTAATAGGTTCCAAGCTTCCTGATAATTATCAGAAGACACTTCTAGGTTTGAGATGGTTCGTGCTGCCTCGTCTTCTAGATATGAAATTAAATAGTGAAATTTATTGACTGAACTAATTCTACTATTCTCATGAACCAAGGGCCGGAAGGGGTCACGAAAAAATCCATCCAACGGAAGTATGATCCATCAAATTTTGCTATTTGTATCAAAGGTAGCCTGACACCCCGTTTCACCCATTTTCAACGCAATGAGATGTAATATGAGGGCTACTTGAGTCGTGGACGCTCTCATCCCTGCTGTGTAATTGTAATAAATTTTGTGCTTTCACAATATTTTCAATAAATTCCCTTTCTATGTTTTCTCGTTCCTCAAGCTCGTTGTCTAATAAACTAGAATTTAAAAGTTCTATTTGACCTAGTAAGTCGTCAAACCTTGACGACAAAGTTTCAAACTTAATTAATTTGAGTGTAAGTTCTGCTAGATGTGTGGCAGTAAAGCAGTTGAGCTGCGACAATTTTTCTAAATAATTTCTAAACTTCGTTACTTGGCCTTTGACAGAGCTACGTCTGACAATTAATTCCGCTAAGCTCTTTGTATCGTCACCTGAAGTCATTATTACTATTTATTTATTACTGGCTTGGTAACTTAATAGTTACACAGAGATGCCTCAAGAGCAAATAATTAAATTTATGTATTTTTTTTTATGATAATTAACGGAATTATGTTTAAATTAAAAATATATAAAATAAGCTCACGCTCCTCGTTGGTGGTGTTCACTGTACCGGAGGCCGAGAAGCAGCTGTGCTCAGCGCGGATCGGCGAGCTGCGCTAGCGTTGACGACGCTCAGCAGCGCGCGGCTATGCAGTCCCGAGCTGAAAATATTCGGCGTAAATAATCACTACAATGTATATTATAAGGCGCGGTAGCCTTTTGTAGGGTTTTTTCATACAGTGATTTTTCGGACTCTTTATTGATTGAATTTTTACTAAGTAATGCACTGAGGTGATAACTTATTAATAGGCGCTTATTATCGTAACGTTCGAGTAATAGGTTCCAAGCTTCCTGATAATTATCAGAAGACACTTCTAGGTTTGAGATGGTTCGTGCTGCCTCGTCTTCTAGATATGAAATTAAATAGTGAAATTTATTGACTGAACTAATTCTACTATTCTCATGAACCAAGGGCCGGAAGGTGTCACGAAAAAATCCATCCAACGGAAGTATGATCCATCAAATTTTGCTATTTGTATCAAAGGTAGCCTGACACCCCGTTTCACCCATTTTCAACGCAATGAGATGTAATATGAGGGTTACTTGAGTCGTGGACGCTCTCATCCCTGCTGTGTAATTGTAATAAATTTTGTGCTTTCACAATATTTTCAATAAATTCCCTTTCTATGTTTTCTCGTTCCTCAAGCTCGTTGTCTAATAAACTAGAATTTAAAAGTTCTATTTGACCTTGTAAGTCGTCAAACCTTGACGACAAAGTTTCAAACTTAATTAATTTGAGTGTAAGTTCTGCTAGATGTGTGGCAGTAAAGCAGTTGAGCTGCGACAATTTTTCTAAATAATTTCTAAACTTCGTTACTTGGCCTTTGACAGAGCTACGTCTGACAATTAATTCCGCTAAGCTCTTTGTATCGTCACCTGAAGTCATTATTACTATTTATTTATTACTGGCTTGGTAACTTAATAGTTACACAGAGATGCCTCAAGAGCAAAAAATTAAATTTATGTATTTTTTTTTATGATAATTAACGGAATTATGTTTAAATTAAAAATATATAAAATGAGCTCACGCTCCTCGTTGGTGGTGTTCACTGTACCGGAGGCCGAGAAGCAGCTGTGCTCAGCGCGGATCGGCGAGCTGCGCTAGCGTTGACGACGCTCAGCAGCGCGCGGCTATGCAGTCCCGAGCTGAAAATATTCGGCGTAAATAATCACTACAATGTATATTATAAGGCGCGGTAGCCTTTTGTAGGGTTTTTTCATACAGTGATTTTTCGGACTCTTTATTGATTGAATTTTTACTAAGTAATGCACTGAGGTGATAACTTATTAATAGGCGCTTATTATCGTAACGTTCGAGTAATAGGTTCCAAGCTTCCTGATAATTATCAGAAGACACTTCTAGGTTTGAGATGGTTCGTGCTGCCTCGTCTTCTAGATATGAAATTAAATAGTGAAATTTATTGACTGAACTAATTCTACTATTCTCATGAACCAAGGGCCGGAAGGTGTCACGAAAAAATCCATCCAACGGAAGTATGATCCATCAAATTTTGCTATTTGTATCAAAGGTAGCCTGACACCCCGTTTCACCCATTTTCAACGCAATGAGATGTAATATGAGGGTTACTTGAGTCGTGGACGCTCTCATCCCTGCTGTGTAATTGTAATAAATTTTGTGCTTTCACAATATTTTCAATAAATTCCCTTTCTATGTTTTCTCGTTCCTCAAGCTCGTTGTCTAATAAACTAGAATTTAAAAGTTCTATTTGACCTTGTAAGTCGTCAAACCTTGACGACAAAGTTTCAAACTTAATTAATTTGAGTGTAAGTTCTGCTAGATGTGTGGCAGTAAAGCAGTTGAGCTGCGACAATTTTTCTAAATAATTTCTAAACTTCGTTACTTGGCCTTTGACAGAGCTACGTCTGACAATTAATTCCGCTAAGCTCTTTGTATCGTCACCTGAAGTCATTATTACTATTTATTTATTACTGGCTTGGTAACTTAATAGTTACACAGAGATGCCTCAAGAGCAAAAAATTAAATTTATGTATTTTTTTTTATGATAATTAACGGAATTATGTTTAAATTAAAAATATATAAAATAAGCTCACGCTCCTCGTTGGTGGTGTTCACTGTACCGGAGGCCGAGAAGCAGCTGTGCTCAGCGCGGATCGGCGAGCTGCGCTAGCGTTGACGACGCTCAGCAGCGCGCGGCTATGCAGTCCCGAGCTGAAAATATTCGGCGTAAATAATCACTACAATGTATATTATAAGGCGCGGTAGCCTTTTGTAGGGTTTTTTCATACAGTGATTTTTCGGACTCTTTATTGATTGAATTTTTACTAAGTAATGCACTGAGGTGATAACTTATTAATAGGCGCTTATTATCGTAACGTTCGAGTAATAGGTTCCAAGCTTCCTGATAATTATCAGAAGACACTTCTAGGTTTGAGATGGTTCGTGCTGCCTCGTCTTCTAGATATGAAATTAAATAGTGAAATTTATTGACTGAACTAATTCTACTATTCTCATGAACCAAGGGCCGGAGGGTGTCACGAAAAAATCCATCCAACGGAAGTATGATCCATCAAATTTTGCTATTTGTTTCAAAGGTAGCCTGACACCCCGTTTCACCCATTTTCAACGCAATGAGATGTAATATGAGGGCTACTTGAGTCGTGGACGCTCTCATCCCTGCTGTGTAATTGTAATAAATTTTGTGCTTTCACAATATTTTCAATAAATTCCCTTTCTATGTTTTCTCGTTCCTCAAGCTCGTTGTCTAATAAACTAGAATTTAAAAGTTCTATTTGACCTTGTAAGTCGTCAAACCTTGACGACAAAGTTTCAAACTTAATTAATTTGAGTGTAAGTTCTGCTAGATGTGTGGCAGTAAAGCAGTTGAGCTGCGACAATTTTTCTAAATAATTTCTAAACTTCGTTACTTGGCCTTTGACAGAGCTACGTCTGACAATTAATTCCGCTAAGCTCTTTGTATCGTCACCTGAAGTCATTATTACTATTTATTTATTACTGGCTTGGTAACTTAATAGTTACACAGAGATGCCTCAAGAGCAAAAAATTAAATTTATGTATTTTTTTTTATGATAATTAACGGAATTATGTTTAAATTAAAAATATATAAAATAAGCTCACGCTCCTCGTTGGTGGTGTTCACTGTACCGGAGGCCGAGAAGCAGCTGTGCTCAGCGCGGATCGGCGAGCTGCGCTAGCGTTGACGACGCTCAGCAGCGCGCGGCTATGCAGTCCCGAGCTGAAATATTCGGCGTAAATAATCACTACAATGTAGATTATAAGGCGCGGTAGCCTTTTGTAGGATTTTTTATGAGAGAAATGACCTAACGAAGAAAAATTTTCACAAAAAAAAAAAACCGTTGTGGGTAAACGAGAAGTAAAATTTTGAAAAATCCGCTTTAATGTTTGATAAAAGTGTATATATTTAGTAATACGCAGTGGAAATATTCGTATGGATTGCAAAGAAACAAACCATAAAAGGGAGCTTGTAAGAATATAACGAAAAAATATGTATGACGTGATATTGTAACTTCGACAAGTTAAATCTGTACTTTTACAAATTACACGTAATTTGCACAGTTATGAAACCGAAACAATGGGTAGGCAATAGGTTACTTGAGGTACAGGTTACAGGAAGTTTAGGAGTAAGGGAAGCCACTTAGCTGCAATGATATTGCTGTGCTGCGGTGCGACGTTGTATATGGCGTCTAGGTTCAGCCTACACGGGTATCGGAAACACCAGCATTGTGTTTCCGATACCCGTGTAGGCTGTTTCCAAGGCTCTAGATGCTTCGCAGTGCTGACCGGCTGTTGGCTGCGGTGCTGTGCTGACCAGCTCCAGATAGACCTTGGTACTGCAAACTCCCTTCAGACTCGTGTCCTGTCACGGTCGCCAATTATGTCTATTCTCGAGACACTGGAGCCTTGACGCTCAATAAAACGACACAATAATTGACTTTAATGTTGAAATTCGTTTTATTACAGTAATTTTTTACAATTCGTGTATGTTCGTATTAAATTTAGAATGGCAAGTACAAGTATACAATAGGAGGTAGTAATTTTTGCTTTGCTTGAAAAATCATTTATTTTCTAAGTACCGACATACTTTGAAGCGCCTACATAAATAATCATAATAAAAGGTTATGATGACTGCCAGGCGTTAACACTATTAAATATTATGTAACCAATGGCAATCTACAATTATTGACGAGCAGTATAGGATACTTAATATTCTAAAAACCGAAATAAAATTGAAATGAGCCGCGGATAAAACATAATTTGAAAAATAATTTAAAGTTTAAAATTTTCAGTTATGAAAAGTAAAACAACAGTAAAAGATTTTTTTTAGCGCAGTGATACACAGTAAACAAATGAATCATCAGTATAGTCAGGGAGACTTATTTTCCACACAAGCTTAGCTCGCGGTTGCCGGCGATGTAGCACAACTGGTGTGCCCTAAATAATTGATGTAAGTTTCAAAATGTCCAGTGCGTAGCCTCGGGTGTACTCGGAATACTGAACGTCTTTATTATTAATGTGCCCATGGCTTTGTCATGACCGTTGTAACAAAATAAAACCTGCAGAAATATAAGAATGCAGTTTGTTTTTTGAAAAAGTTCTGCATTTTACACTCTTTTTGCTTGCGAAGAGATGAGCCATGCGTGCTAATGAATTCCCTGCTCGTAAGATAGAGTTTTTGGTTCTGTGAGACCATGGTATCACTCCAGTTGAGGCAGATCGTTTCCGCTGAAGTATGAACATCCACTTTTAGAACTAAAAAAAATGACACTATCTTACTGATCTTTATTGACGAGATTATTTGGGTCCGGCAATTAGCTCAACTGCTTTTACCCGAAAATCGTTTTTTCCGCAAAAGGGACTGGCATCGCACTTCTGCAACACTGATGGCGAACTAAATTCACAGGTTGGACTAGCTGTTAATATATTTGAGGGCACTGACTTTCCTATAACGATGGCCATAGATGTTCATGATAATCTAGACCGATGGCTTAATGTGCTCTCCAGGGATAGCCATCAAATAATGCCAAACTACCATCCTCTTTGTCTGTTATTGAGTAAAATCCAATTACATTTTAGAACCTACCCGTATATCAAACCCAAGGCTTCTTTATTGCCAATCGCATAGGCTAACTGCAAGATAAACAAGACAAAGATGAACAAATCTAAAAATAATGTCTATTTATGAAATGAATAACTTTTGTATTTTTGTAATACGTATTCGAATACAAAATTTACCCACTGTTTACTCATTACGTAATTTGCTTTCATTATTATAATGTTCTATAGACATTCAAAATTGACGCAGGTTTGTTTACTTATTTGTTAGACCGCGTACACTAACTTAGCGGGAGCGGAGCGGGTGCAGGAGCGGAGCAGCAGCGGCAAGTTTTAATGTATAGACATGTATGGGAGTGTTCACGAACACAGCGGAGCGGGAAGCGGGCGACGAGTGGGTGAATCAATCTTAGACAAAGTATTACATAGACTTGACACGCTAACAGCGTTACCACGAGCGAGTAAGTTAATTATACCATTTTCTTGTGTGTTAGAGAAAGATAGAGATCACCGTATCGCTTTTGTTGTATGGTACATAAACATGCGTGCCAAACAGTGTTCAAAGCGGGAAATGTATTAGGAGTAAAAATCACGTTTTGTGACGGAATTACTGTGCAAATTCAAATCAAGTGTATTTAACTATTTTTAACCCAGATACTTTACAAACAGTAAAGTATTGCACAGTGTTGTGTTGTCGGCTGCAAAAGGCGCAATGAACGTAAATATGAAAATATAACCTTTCACACGAAAGTATTAAAAATACCGTTTGATCAGCATAATATTGTTTTTAAATTTAAACTACGATTTATATCATTAATTTTTGTGTGTTAATATGCAGAAATAATTTAAAATAAGTAATAAAAACTAGTTTCTAAAGTGTTAAAATTTTGTAGGTAACCGACCAAATTGCGACCAGATTTGATTGAATATAGTAACCTAATACCTCTCTAACTTGACAATTATAGTATATATATATATATATATTTTTGTGTTTACAATTACGACTAATCAAGATTTTTTAAGGTTATCGGGTTTGGATTGTATGATTTTACAAAAATAAATTTAAAATACTTAGTTATGACGTTTATGACTTATTACATAAGTAGATATCCTAATTAAACAAAATATTGTCAAAGATTTATCGTTTTCACAAATTATTAAAAATCACGAATTATTTTTTTGTGAAATCTGTCATCTGTATCAAGCTAAATTTTATGAGGTATTATTTCTTGTAACTCATCACTAAACCGCTCTAGCGCCCGCTGCTTAGTCGGGTGGTTTCGAAAACGCGTCAGCGTTACCACTCCGCTGCCCGCTGCCGCTTCGCTCCCGCTCCCCGCTGCCGCTTCGCTCCCGCTCCCCGCTGACTTCGAAAACGCGGTCTTATACCTGGTTTACACAGTTGTTTACCAAAGTAGGTAAAAGGGTATTGGTTTATTTCCTGACGTCTTGTTTCTTTCACCTTGACATCTTGTTATGACCTGAAAACCTACTTATTGTGTTATTCATTGTATTAATGTGTACAGTATCAACTACGAGTCAATAAGATTATTGTCTTCTTATGTTGTTATTATATTATTTCAATTTAACATGATGTATTTATGTTTAATAATTATGACAATATTTACTTATTTACAACTTAGACAATATTTTTGTGGTAAATTCAAAAGATGCAAATTAAAAAAATAAAGGAAAACCAAAATACTGCTGAAAGTAAGATGGCTCCAAATTTCAGAAAATTGCAAACTCAAGTTACAAGGATTCATCCCTTATTTGTTTTATGTAATTTTCGCGCGTGAATTACGTTATTTATACTTATACTAGCTGAACCCCGCGGTGTTACCCGCGGTTATCGTCGTACTGCGAGTAACGCCGCGGGACAAAGTTAGTCTAAAAGAGTAGCCTAAATTACTCCCTGGATCATCAGCTACCTGCCAGTGAAAGTCCCGTCAAAATCCGTCTAGCCGTTCCAGAGATTACCCGGAACAAACAGACAGACAAAATTTTTTTTACTGCATTTTAGGTATATGTACCGTGTTATATGCATACATATGCATTTAGTAAAAACCAGTTATTTTAATATTACAAACAGACACTCGAATTTTATTTATTTGTATAGATAAGTTATTTAAATGAATCTTGGCATACAATAGAAGTTTAATGCGTCTCTGGCTATCTATTTGGGAGAATAAGCGTATATTTATTAAATTATGTAAAACAGCTTGATATTTAACCAACACAGTTTCAAGATACAGTAGCTAATCATGATGAAAGACGATACTTAAAAAAAAATACTGGTTAACGGTCACACAAAACCCATGAAACCAATCTTTTATTACTTCTGAATCCCAGGTGACAACGTTGGTCGCTACAGTTAATAAATTTGACCCTGACCCGTCTTTTCGTCCAAGGTTTATTGGAAAAAAAGCTATTTCATAACTTTATTGCGAATTGCATGTTTCGAAACCCACTTTCTAACATCCGATGGATTCGATAAATCTCGACGGTCCACGAACGTCCAAAATTTCCCTCTCATTCGCTACATATAAATTTTTTGTACATAAAACGCACGAGAAGTTGATAAATGTATACTCTTGGAACCTAGTCGCCCGATACTTTTTTGGACGGCCAACGGAAATATAACGGGGAGAAATTATGTTGGCAGTACTCTGTTATTGTTATTTATTATTCTGACATCTTTCAAATTTGTTTGTTTTGTCGTCGTTGTCGTTTTAAGCTAAATTAATAATAGGTCTTTACCTATGAAATTGCCGTTTTGTATGCAATAAGTGAAAGTACTTATTTTTTCAAACTTTTTTATTTCTGTTATTCGAAGTAATCACCCATGCAATCGACGCATCTTTGCCAACGCATTGGCAGTTTATTGATGCCCTTCTTGTAAAAATCAGCTGGACGGGAGGCGACAAACTCTTCAAAGGCATTTTCTACTGCCTCTCGGGAATTGAATTATTTACCCACTAAAAAGTTGTCTTAATTTTGGAAAAAGTAATAGTCGGTAGATGCAAGGTCTGGTGAGTATGGCGGTTGAGGGAGAGCTTCCAACCCCAGCTCTTGCAGCTTGGAGACTGTCCGTTGCGCAGTATGGAGTCGCGCGTTGTCGCTTGTGTGAATATAACAAAGATGACAGATATTTACGCAGTCGGGTTTTTTGTTTTAAATATTTTTTTTTGTAGTAGTGTAATAAGATGTTAAGTTTGTAAGTTTGGCCAGATTCTGCCCAGTTTGAGATTGACAAATGTCATATTTCGTAAACATACAAAATACTCTTCCAAGACATTTTTCTTATGTAAAATTAGTTTCATACTTAACAGTATTTCATACTTAATTTATAGTTGAGTGGAAAAACTACTTCTTATTCACACTAAAATTTTAAGTTTAAATGTAACTCTGTCTGTTTATTACGCTTTCAGGGTTAAACCGCAAAACTTATCTAAAAGAATTCTTTTTGTCGCAAAATCTTAATAATTACTCAGTCCATATTTATTATCTCTTATAGCCTCTTTAATGTTAATCGGGTTATATTAACCTAATACACAGAAACCTTCGTATATGATCTGGAAAACAGTGACATATTTAATGATTGAAATAAAAATATTTCATTACAATTATTTGTCAGAATCATTATAGTCCCATTATTTTAAACATCAGAGCAATAAAAAGTTCAAAATAATGAACATAAAAACGTTATAAGTAAAAGAAAATAATACAAAAACATTCAATTTTATCGATGTTTTTATTTTCTACACAATTTAATCTGAAAGCTTGTTTAACAAAAATAAAATTACCAAAGACAAAAAGGAAAAGTTTGTACGAATTTCCTGAATTGGTTGTAACAAAGTTGTTCGTTCCGAGGCGGTTGTTCACCTGACTGAAGGCAAAATTTACTAAATCTGTTTCTGAATATTTGACTGTTGATTTAAACTTGATAATGTATGCACAGGACGGTCATGCTAATTGGAAGTACAGAGCACATTTTATGAAAACAAATGCTAGCGTGCATTGCTGTGAAAGAAAGTTCGTTAAAGGTACTTGGTTAGGTTAGTTTTTAGTTTTTGTGAAAATCTAAATGGTTAAGCAGGTTTTAATGTATCAGATAGCTCTGCTGTTCTTATGAGGTTCATGTGAATTTATTTACCAGCATGCGATTAACAATAATTATAACCATTATAACGAAAACGTTTTTTATCTAGCCTTTGTTATATTTAGGTACTCTTAAAGCTTCTTGGAGCATCACTGAATTTTATGTCTTCTAAATTTTACACCCAAACTCTAGATTTGCGGAGTTGAACATCCGTACGTGAAAACAGGGTTCAATCTGAAATTGAAAAAAAAAATATTGGATAAGTATGAAAAAAAAGATATTGTTATGTTTTACCTCTTGGTCGAAAGTTTAAAAATTCACGATACCTTTCTCTTTGATTTTAATTTTACCGCTGACTAATATTTTCTTTCTTGGCGTGGAAACTTCCTCGGATCGTTACCTATCCGGGTTTAGTGGTAAGAATGTGTGTCGGAATCGCACACAGTGTGCTACTCTGTACCTATAATAGTCTCTACTATTTATCCGAGAATAGCAATTATTGAGACTCCGGACTAGTTCATTGACCTAGTATATTTCTACTGTTAATATTTTCCGTAAGGAAATACAATAATTGGGAAGAACAATTAAAAATACAAATTATGAACTGTATTTTGCTGTATTACGGCTCAATTTGTAACAACCAAAAATACTTGAATTATTTTGCTCTCTTTAAATATTTTACCTCAACGTGAAGCAATGTCTACTTAAGTTAATTGGATTAAAATATTTTGTTGGTTCTTAAGGTTATAAAAGTTCATGTTAACATTACTTTACAATGTTTTTAAGGAATATCTTTTTAGATGAGATTCAAAATGATACGTGTTGAAGGATAAACAATACGAAGTGTTACCACCTTTGCATATCACATAATATCTGATTGAATTCAAGTCATATTTCAAGTCTAGCATTTATTAGAGTTGTCAGTAAAATTTTAGATGAAAGGGTGTTATCTAATGCAAAACAAAGGGAAGGTCGTACTAGGATCCAACGTTTGATGCAGATCAAGCTCAATAACCAGTATGAAGGCAACAGGAAGTCATCTGAAAACTGATTTATGAAAAATTATATTGATATATCTTAAATCAATTTAGCTTAATTTTCATTCTCAATCACTTTATTGTACACCAGATTAATTACAAAGGTAACACAAAACTCTCCATGATATCATTATGCTCTCCATTTCGAAATTATATTGTATATATATTATATGTATGTGTGTTTTATATATGTAGTGATGTGTATGTATGTGTATTAGCACGAGAATATTAATTTAACAAGTTTTTGTTATGTGCATCTACCTTGATTTAGCTCTGCATCGCCCTAAGGTCGACTGGTAGAGAATGCCTACGGCATTAACTCCGCCTTTGTCACTGTTATTGTGCATAAAGAACAAAAAAAAAAAAAAAAAAAAACTAGGACGTACAATTGGCGGCCTTATCGCCACTAGGCAATCTCTTACAAGAGAGACGTGGAAAGTGGTGTATTAAAAGTTGATAGGAAAAAGAAGTATATACACATATTATTACAAAGAAATAGTAACACCTAGTGTGGATGATTAAATAATTATATAGACATATTAATAAATAACCATAATATTAATTAATAGATAATATAATCCATACTTAGGTACTCAAGTGGAGTTTGGTGATCCAATTAGGAACGAGGTCGTTGACACCTTACGGTCTTCTTTTTAGGAATGGGTATGATTTCAGTATCCTTATACCTTATCCAATATTTTATAGCAGATTCTATTTCTTTTATGTAAAACTTAGAAACGTACTTATAATTATAAAATTCATTCTAAGTTATTTTTAAATACTGACAGCTACTTAACAGTACTTAAGTAAAGAAACACAACAAACAAACGCACAAGATCCAGTAAAAGTTTTAAATTTTCAAAAAGCCATAAAAAGTTAACGCTTGCCAAACAAGTGTAAATTTAAATTTCAAATTAATCTTCCAGGATTATGTTAATTTTGTTGAAACTTTTGTTTTAATCTCCACATACGTTTGCATCTATTAATGGGGGACAAACTTTCACTTGAAATAAGTAAAGTTAGTAGACGAATGACGCTGAAACATATTCATTAACGAACGAGTGTACAGCAGACGTCGAGCACGGTGTGTTCATTTGAATATGCAATTCAGCGAATTTCAAGTGATTGTTGCGTTACAGAGAGTTGCAGTAATGAATGTGCATCACAAGTTTGCAGTCACTGTCAGACTGTATAGTGTTTAAAATAAGATCAGCAATAAAATAAAAAATTTATAATAATCAATTAGTCTCTTTATCATGGTACCATTGTTGGGATATGTCTTTTCCATTAAAAAAAAGAATCATCAAAATCTGATCATAAACGACGAAGTTAACCGCGCACACACATAAAAAAATATGTGCGGTCCAATTGAGAACCTCCTCCTTTTTTGAAGTCAGTTGAAAATACGGATTTAAATCCTCCTTAAGTTACATTCTTGAAATTGAACGCGCTTATGCTTTGATTGGACTATGTTAATAAAATTTATTTATCATTCTATTTTATTTCATTTTATTTAGAATAGTAATGCTCCATATTTTTATAACTTTATTTTTTTCTCTAAGTTTCTCATTCATGTAGATTTTCTCATCATCTTTTTTTTTATTAAACTAAATGATGAATAATTACAGAGATATGCTTCTTAAGGTCAAAAATCAATTAAACAACAAGGTTACTTTTTAATACCTAATTCATTCGAGTATCCGCCAGTTTCTAGAGAATTTCATAATTTACTAGTTGACCCGTTCAACTTCGTTTACGTCCCTCCATAAGAAATATTTCATTTTTGGTCGATACCCGGCTCCTATTGATCGTAGTTAAAACCTTCCTTGCTAAATGGACTATTCAACAAAAAAAAAATTAGCAAAATCGGTTTAGCCGTTCACGCGTGATGTCGTGACCAAAGTAAATAGGCATTCATTTATATATATGTACTCAGAAGTCAATATTGACATTTGAAATCTAGTGGTTAGACAAGTAATCCCAAATTTAAAACACTTTTTATCTTTGTATATTCAGAGATTATCAATTATTTTATGACTTTCATCTTTTTTATTTACTTAAAACACGAGGTTAATAAACTGTCGTTTTTTTATATTATAGCCACGTAGAACTGAAAAAAATTGACATCAAATTGCACTTCTCCCAAAAGTCAACTACGAATACTTGTTAACACGAATTACAGAGAGAAACATATTTTCAGCAATTATAATTATCTGTTAATTAAAAGAATCATTTAATTCATCCGAACTTATATCGGTAAGATTCGGCTCATTCAATTCATCGATCAATTTGTGCTGCGCAGAATATATTGTGCATACGGGTAATGTAATGTGTCACGTCAGGATTGGTTGATACAGATACAGAAACTCGTCAACATCGAATTTATAATTACATATTAAAATTTACAATATCACCATTGCTTGCTTTATTCGTTTTTTTTTTTTCATTTCTTCTCCATTTCTTCTCGGTCTGTGAATTACACTTCATCATCATCGTCACCATCAACCTGCTGCAGTCCACTGCTTCACATGGACCTTTCCTAAGGCACACCACAGACCTCGGTCTGTTGTTTTTCGCGTTCAATCGACGCCGGCCCTGCTAGGGTCCGTTCATACAGACCGGCTCGGAGAGCATCGGCTCCCTTTTTTATATTAAAAAAAATATAAAAAATACCGGCTGTGGAATTGGAGCCGATCGGCTGTACGAGCGAGAAAGAGCCTGCAATCGGTGCCGGTCGGTTCCTCTTATTATTTCACACGAAGCGCGTTCAAGCATTCTGAATGACAAAAGAAGTGCACATACAAAAATAAACCTTACCACAATTACTCAAATCTCTGTTTCCAATGTGATAAAAATAAGCTCTCCTCTGCTAGCCGTTCTGTGTGAACGGACCCTTACGCAAATCGTCCCGTTATCTGATCAGAGACACGCAAATAATTACTTAATTAACTTATAATATGTACTTTTATATAAATGTACATATTTACCTTATAAATGCAGGTAGTGATGAGTGGATTAAGCGGCCAGCATATGACCCGTTGTTGTCTTGGGGACTTTACAAACATACATGCAAAGGACACAAAGAACACCCAGATTCAGAACAACGGTTTGTGGATCACGTCAAATGTTGTTCCTTATATTATTGACAACTTACTGTCTAACACTTGTGACAGTGTGACACTCGCTTTACGATTTAATCCCAAATACGAAATTATGTGGATTACGAGATAAGGCTGAGAGCACACTTAAAACTTATTGATGAGCTTTTCAAGAGTGTTTATGGCTCAATCAAGTGAAGTACCGATTTAAGTGCCATTATGTGTATTTTTACTGTAACGAGGTGTAATAAACAAGAAATGTATTCTTTTGTGGTATTATTTGTTGTCAAAAACTGTCTTCATCAACAGTTTTTGATAATCCACTTCTGGGTCAAGGCATATTCTTACAAAAGTACTTTTGGTCTTCCATACTACGTTAGGGCTCCCACACATAACTGCGATGTGATGCGATGCGTTGTGAAGTTCTTGCGGTGCATCCATGCGAGCTTGCAGATATTTGCGATGCGTTGCGAAATATCTGAGATACAGGCTCGGCCTAGTTCAGGTGCTAGTGTACACTATATTATTATTGTGTCAGTGTTCCTAGTTCTTTGACCAGTGTTTATACAGTTATGTATACGTTCTTAACCACTCGTCAGTGGTGCCATATTGGTCCGAATTGACACAACTGTGGGGCGATTTTGACAGCACTCCCGGTACATTTTCGCCTCTGATTAAAACGTCGATTTCCAATAAAAAATGTATTGGGGCTATAAAAGATATTGGTATGTTTAGAATGGTCATTAAATATACTATCAGATGATGTATAATTGATGATGATTTTTTTTTTGAATTCACATCCGAATTAATATATAAATTCAATTTCAAAGTTCACTTGACCAGCAACCGTACGTCACAAAAATTCCCGCCGAATGAGAACGATTTACATTGTCAACTGACGTAATGAAATGGCGCCTCTGAGCATCTCTGTTTTATTCTCTTTAATATAATTAAGTGCGACAAAGCTGCAAACAATATAAAGCAGCTAAATTCATGGTTAAAATAGACCGGGAAAAAAACACCACGACGTGGCATTCAACAGACTGGAAGAAATTGACAGCGACCATTACGTGGCGTTCAACATCGGAGAGGTTAATAGTGGTTGATTTATTGACAATTCAACTGTTTGGTATAATCTATGTCAATACAAAGATAATGTTAAACAGGAATATAACATGTGTAATGTGAAGGTGTACATTATAGTGTTTCATTGGTAAGTTACTGATAATTTACCTACGTATGTGTAATTAGTTTTATTGTCACAGTTTTGGGTTCATACACAACTTTTGGAGCGCCTTACTAAAATGCACATGTCAGTGTGTTGTTGTTTGTAATTTTTGAAACAGTCACTCCATGTTAACACTGTATACCCACATACCACTAACTAATTATGTATGTACTTGATTGCTATGTAATTTACATTGTAAGAGAACTTAATAAATTATTATTATTATTATTAATTCGCAGTTATGTGTGGGAGCCCTTAGCCAGATTGGTTGGTATAGGTTGTTTTACCACCTCTATTCTTCCCGTGGTTTTGAGTGAACTACGTAGGGGAACAAAACTGCAATTGGAAAAAATACTTGAAATATTTCCTTAGCAACCCGTCCGTTAATAATGACATTAAACACAAAAAAAAAATCATATATAAATTCTAAATAATACTGAGTTCATTCTTGCTGTTATGTTTCGTTGGTATGTGCGAGACCGGAGGCCCAATGATGTAGATGTATGTAGTTTTCATTCGCAATCAAAATTGACCACTACTCTTGGATTCTGCTCATGCTTTCCATCAGGCAGAGGAGAGTCACTTTAGCAGACCCCCAAAAAATTCATATTCAATTCAAGCTTCTTACCATGTTATTTAATAATTACATCTGTAATTATAACCATTAAGAAAGCTTCTTTTATATTCAAATCATAATTAAATTACTGTCGTAGTCACTCAAAACTTTTCTATTCACAAAGGACTCTTCTTCAAAGGCGAATTAGTAAATAATTAATGTTACAGATTTTTTCTCGTCCTTAGAGTACACAATTAATGAATAATTTACTCTATATAATAATTTATGAAAGTCCATATTACAGTGGCTTTTAGATTAGACTAAAACTTACTTAAGCGACTTTTTTGACGACTGTGCCATCTAATATAAGGACGTTCTGTATCCTACAATGTGTTGTTTCAGTACATTACAGAGGGAACGCGTTACTAATACAAGGGAAATCACTTGTGTGTGATGCTGTACCGCGTGTTCTGGATTGTCTTAGATGTATATGTATACTACAATATATGTATGAGATACTGCTCCCTTTGAGAAAAGAAGGGAAGTTGATTTTCCTTCGAAAGATTAAGTTTAAGACAAAAGTAAAAGGAAAGTATTAATAATACAATATATAACACACTAGTAAACCCGCCTGCGCATTGCTGCGTTGAAAAGATACGTGATAAAAACTATCCTATCTTAGGCATGCCAGCAAAACACATTTAAAAAAACCATGAAAATCGTTTAAATACGTTTAAATAATTTCGAAATTCATCATGAGTAAAAACGAGACACAGGTATAGTAGTAATATGGCTTAGAGTCATTACAGAAGACCAAACTACTTATCGTTCCGAATAAATTAATGATTTTTTTATTTTAAATCTGCACTGTGTTAGAATTTCGGATATCAGAATAAAGGGTAAATATATATATATACAAACGTATATATTTCCAAAAAAAAGTATAAATGCTGTATTCATATCAGTCATCTAGTACCCATAATAAACGAGTATACAAGCTCTGTTTAGTTTTAGACTAGATGGCGTTGTGTGTTAAAGGCCCGAAATTTTATTATTATAGATAAGTATGAAAAATTCTACTATTAAACTTTTAAACCTATTAAGGTCGTGTTTAACAGTAGCAACTTCAAAATACAATTATTATTTCTCGAATAAACATATTAAAAGTCACATATTTCACAGCGCGACCATAACTCACAACTTGAGGAAACGAGTTAAACAGAGAACAATGATACAAGTAGTTATTTGCTGCCGAGAATTTAATCGAAAACAATTCGTACATTAAATGGTCTGTTATTTGTGTAGGTTTAGATGTTAAGTTTGTGGTACACTGAGCAATAAATCATGTTTTCACTGAGATAAGTGGTACTTTAGTTACCGACTAATGTAGTTTGTAGTTATAATGATTCAGTGTTCAACATACATTTAATAAACCTGACGAAATGACTTCAGGCTTTTCCAAACAATGTCTACAGGTTGTATTTGGGCGATAGTAGCGAGAGTGAGTGAACTGATGAAATACTAGGAAAAGAAGACAAATGAACTACTGATGATCTTGACAGTCATGTATCTAATATTGTACCTTAACGTATGTGTACAACTGTTGAACTGAACAACACATATGGCCTAAACCCTTAGTAAGTACAACTGTAGCTAAATTAAATACTTTTATTAATTCTGGAAGGTCTCCCCAGAGGAGCGCCATCTATATATTTTAGCTGCCAGTTCAAATCATTGGTCCATCCTAGGATTTTCCCGTACCTTGATTCCTTTTATATTTTAGGCATAGGATGGTAGGTATTAATATAGGTTATAAGAATAAAATAGATTAACAGTCATTTTCTTGTAATAATCTATTTCAAGCTAAGACTAGGACAGTCTTTACTTTTTAAAATGTAAACTTTTTTAGTCCCGTTAAGCAGTTTTTCGGTGAACAAAAATCATGGAATTCGCGTCATCGTCACCGAACGCTTTTCATGAGCTATGGTGTAATATATTTTTTTTATGGAATAGGCGGGCAAATGAGCAGACGTATCGCCTGGTGGTAAGCGATTACCGCCGCCTACACCTGCAAACACTAGAGGTGTCACAAGTGCGTTGTCGGCCTTTGGGGGATAAGGAGGGGAGACAGGGGTTTGGATTATGGGCCTCCGGTATCCTCACTCATTCGGTGAAACACAGCGCAAGCACTATTTCACACCGGTTTTCTGTGAGGCCGTGGCATCACACCGGTCGAGCCGGCCCATTCATGCCTAAGCGTGGCTCTCCCACGGTTAATAATAATATAATTTATTTGTTATATAAAAACCTACTATAAATATTTGTGTTCTTTTTTGTAAACAAAAAATGTTAAACTGGCATCACTGTCACCGCACGATTCCTCGCATATATACTGTGAATATATAGTTTTCACTTCTTCAGCAGTCCCCAAAGTCTGACCCGTTTTTTTTTAAATATCATTGCTGATGGAAGAATATTTTTTTACTGATTAAATACTCCTTTTAAGGTAAACACACCGTTTTCACTAGTCAAACTAGAGATAGGCTATTTAAGACGACGGTCCCTATTTCATCTCATCCAAATTTTTTATATTTTATATCATTAATTTCATCACGACGAAGACTCAACGACTTGAAGACTTATGATTTGAAGACTATAAACACTTGACATTGGCAGAAATAGCTGATCCGAGAGATCCGGCTGGTTGCCATTTCATCAAAGAAAGAAAGAAAATTGCTGAAACTGTAATAACAACTAAATGGCAATTTCACAAAACTTTATGGATTTTTTTACTTTATAGTCTGTAGAGTCTTGTATAATTTCGTTTCAACCCATGAATACAATCTATACTAATATATAAAGCTGAAGAGTTTGTTTGTTTGTTTGTTTGTTTGAACACGCTAATCTCAGGAACCGCTAGTCCGATTTGAAAAATTCTTTCAGTGTTAGATAGCCCATTTATCGAGAAAGGCTATTGGCTATATATCATCACGCTAGGACCAATAGGAGCGGAGCACCAATGAAAAATGTTTCGAAAACGGGGGAAAATTATCACGCTACGGGCAATAGAAGACGCAAACGAGGTTGCGTGGGTCGGCTAGTTAGCTATATAATTTACTACTAAATATAATAAATAAAGATCATAGTTCGATGTTCAATAACCAGAAAATGTGGCCTACATTTAGTGCGGTGTGTCACTGCTGGGGACTGGTCGTCAAAGTAGTGCTCATTTCCTGAGAGGAAACTGGATGCGAGGCACTTTCCATAAGGTCGGCACAGTGAATTTCGCTACCAAAGATTATTGTTGTACTGGAGAAACGACGACGTCATAAATAACAAAATATATTATACAGAGTTTAAGGAAAGTCTTTTATAATGTACTAGCTTTTATCTGTGGTTTACTCTACGTATATGTTGGTTATCGTTTTAAGAGTTAATGGTTTTTCTCGGGAATCAAAGTATCTCGATGCTAAATTTCATTCAAATCGATGCAGTAATTTAGCTGTGTAAGCGTAACAGACTGACAGAGTTATTTTCAAATATATAATCTATACAAATAAATAAATTGGTGTGTCTGTTGGTAATATTAAAATAACTGCTTTTTACAATTTTGGTCTGTCTGTCTGTTTGTTCCGGGTAATCTCTGGAACGGCTGGACAGATTTTGACGGGACTTTCACGGATAGATAGCTGATGTTATAAGAAGTAACTTCTACTTTTTTTAGACTATCTTCGTCCCGCGGCGTTATCCACTATGCGAGAATAACCGCGCGCTAGTATTAGTATAATTTCATCGGTGTATTAATGGAATATAATTATAGCATAGGACAAAGAGAGAATTCAGACGCATCTCAATAGGTTGCCATACTGTGGTTAACTTTCCTGCATTGTCTGCATTCGCATGAGTATGTCGACCACTAGATTCTGCTCATCCTTTCCATCCAATATTATCTTTTTAATGTTAATTGCAGATATCCAACATAAACATGAATGTAAAAAAATTAATTGACAAGGACATTAGACTAGCCCATTCGTATTTAATTGGTCAATTGGCTAAAGTTTATGTCACTAAGTAAATTTATTTAGGCGTCGGACCATTTAAATCAACAGCCAATGGGGTTTAAAGGGTAGAAATGGTTCAAATTATAAAGTACTTAAAATGTTTTGTAATAAATTTTGTATTATTGGATCTTTAATTCAGTACAGTGAAGTAGGGAATTGGATTTTATTAATTTTGAAGCGTTTTACTTTATTACATTTTAGCGATGAGGAAAAAAAAGTGAGATTTTATAAATTAGAAGTAATTAGAAAAAAAACTGTTACATCTAATTACTTTTTAATATTATACTGCTTTTCAAGTTTGATTATTTTATAGATTAGATCGTATTATTACCAAAAATGAAACTAAATATTAGATTTACTTCCATATAGATAAATGTTTGTTTTCATATATGCCGAATCATAGATATTTCTCCTGTCACGTAAACGATGAACTTCGCAACCATCCAACCGATTTTCACGTTTTTGCATCTGTAAAACACACTTACGCAAAAAACGTAAAAATCGCTGGCGTGTCTTAGAATAGTTAACATTATGCTTAAAGCAATAGAAGCCGAGCATGATCGTAAAGAGGCCCAAATGAAGTTGCGTTTATCAGCTAATAAATTGTCCGTAGGAGAGTCACGCTTCGGCATGAATGGACCGGCTCGACCGGAGTAATACCACAGCCTCACAGAAAACCAGTGCGAAATAGCGCTTGCGCTTTTTTCCACCGAATGATTGAGGATACCGGAGGCCCATACCCCAACCCCTTCCCACATCCCTTTCCCTATCCACCAAAGGTCGGTAACGCACTTGTGACGCCTTTGATGTTGCGGATGTCCATGGGCGGCAGTAATCGCTTACCATCAGGTGATACATCTGCTCGTTTGCCACCTACACCATAAAAAATAAAATAATAAATACGATATATTTATAACAGGCTATCTACCTGCAAAAGTCATGCAGGAATCGACACGCCAACAGTCCGGTAAATAACTTTTCAAAAGTAATTTTTGATATCAGTATTGTATAGTATAAACATTAAACTTCATTTAGTGAGAAACTGTTATAACGATATTATTCGGTATATCAAAGACGGGAGCGTAGGTTGGCCCCCCATTAGTTGGTCCGACGACCTGGTGAAGGTTGCAGAAGGTCGTTGAATGCGGGCAGCTCAGAAGTCAGAACTAGCTGTTGTGTCGAATCTTGGGAGATGCATATATCTGGCAATGAACATCCTTTAGCAGAGATGATAATGATGACGATATTGATATAAAAGTGAAACTTTAATTTATTTATGTAGCTAAACCATATCTACAAACAGATGTTCCAACAAATATCTATGAATATATTACCTACATGTTGCACTTCCCGACAGCTGTCACAACAGATATTACGGCTCAAGGAACGAGAACATTGAACACCTGATTTTCACATCATGTCCATTAGGTGTACCTGTCAATAACGACTGTTGAACAGGTTCTATTTGATGCCATTCATTGGATTTGGTTTTTAGCCAGAAATGAAGAGCGAAAGAAATAAGAGACGTAACACACTGTGCGTTGTGTATTATGTTTGTTAAATTTGATTTAACTTTGATCAATATTCACGGATATCGACTGCCTCGTTGTTCTCGCGGTTGGCGTGTGTGACTGCTGTCGTGAGGGTTCGATTCCCGGGCCGGACCAAATGTTTGTATGATCTACAAATATTTGTTTCCGAGTTTGGGTGTTTTCTATGTATATAAGTATATATTTACAAAAAAAGTATGTATTTGTATAGTTGTGTAGTACCCATAACACAAGCTCTGCTTAGCTTGGGATTAAATGGCGTTGTGTGATAGATGTCCGAAATATTTATTTATATTATTTAGTTATTTATTGTCACACCCGCTAAAATAGATAATTAGTGTCTCATATGTTCCTATAAAATTATTTTACAGTTAAATCTAACATTAAATTACTAATTGCGTTTCGTGATTTCAAATACACTAAAATGTGTATTATTTAAGATGTAATCTAAGAGAATTGCTTGCTTATCCCATATGTACTAAAATTTTCGTGATAAAAAGTATGCTTATGTGTTAATATAAGGTGTCAACTACGATTATTCAAAATTTAACCAGGATTGGTCAAAACGGTTAAGGTTGAGGAAGTAACAATAATGGAAACAGTCAAACACTGACAAAGTAAGTATTAAATGTTTTCAAATATTTTAAATACGAAACAAATATTAATTTGTTGTTGTCCGCGCCACAACATGAAACTTATAAGGAAAAATAAAATACAATGTAGAACTTATTTAATACAAAACAATTTAGTGAGTAGGTGTCAACAACTTCATGTCGCCACGAGGCAGGGTAACGCGTGACGTTACATGAGTCAACACTACACGATACGACATGGAGTTACGTTTTTACATGTTACATTATTTTTTAATGAATATTATTTTATACAATTACATTCGGTAATAAATTATTTATCCTACTATCCTACTAATCCTACTAATATTATAAATGCGACAGTTTGTAAGGATGGATGGATGTTTGGATATTTGTTACTCTTTCACGCAAAAACTACTGAACGGATTTGGATGAAACTTTACAGTAATATAGCTTATACATCAGAATAACACATAGGTTACAATTTGTAGCGACAACCAATACACACGCGGGCGGAGCCGCGGGCAACAACCAGTATGTAATATTTTGACATTTAAACTCAATCAAATATCAAGCAAATAGTAAGCAAATCAAATGCAATTGCCAACCGACAAGTTCCTTTAAAAAGCTAAGAATATCTTTAAGTCAATTGATACTATTTGCCGCGATAACCGACATATACGCGGGCGGGGCCGCGGGCAACAACTAGTATTTCATAAATTCGCTATAGCGACACTAAACAATAACTAGATTATTTTTATCAGGTTCGGATCGAGGATGATATGAAACTACCTTCGCAAAAAGTTAATTTTAATTGACTAGATGTGAAAGGGTAACATACATACACAGACGGCGCTAGGTTTGCATTTATAGGACTACAAAATGGCTCTCCCATAGATTATAATTATTAACATTTACGTATTAAAGTGTCATCTTCAGACTAAACCAAAGTCACGTGATATTTATCTATGCAAAGATGTTAATTGAAATTTATTTCTATAATTTCAAATTAACAGCTTTTCACTAAATGTATACGGGGAGTATATACGGTACTTTCATATTAAAATAAGTTAAATTATTTATGTCTGTCTATATATTCCACCTAATCTCTGAAATGGCTTCACCGATTTTGACGAGACTTGCACTAGCAGATGGCTAATACTACAAGAAGTAACTCCTTAATAATATAGGCTACTTATGTTTTAGAAAGTTAAAGTCAATAAAGTAGTGAACAGTATTCAAAAGCAACAAAATCGCAGATAATATAGAATATAGGTGGTCTTGAGATTACTAGAGATTTCTAATCTCTAGAGACTATAGAGGCTCGTCTTACTAGACGTACATTCAATTAGTAACTAGTTCGCCATTGTAATACGTCTTTGTTTCGCAATTTACAAGATTTATCACTTCAAAACTTTATTCAGATTGTTGTACAAAATGAGTTGGGTACATAAATTCACGTTCCCTAAGTTTACTTATAAAATACAAAAAGATTTTGTACGTAAATTTATCTTGTTTAAGCTTGATAATAAACTCACAACAATGTGTTAAAATTTTGGAAAACATTGTTTGTTATAAAAATTTGAGTGCTGCAACGAGAACTTAATGTTTTTCCTCTATATTTAAATACTAGCTGACTTACGCAACTTCATTTGCCTCTCCTATTGCCCGTAGCGTGATAATTTTACCCCGTTTTTGAAACATTAGTCTTAGCGTGATGATACATAGCCCATAGCCTTCCTCAATAAATGTACTGTCCAACACTGAAAGAATTTTTCAAACCAGACCAGCGCTTCCTGAGATTAGCGCGTTCAAACAATCAATCAAACTCTTCAGCTTCATATATTAGTATAGACTAGCCGACCCACGCAACCTCGTTTGCGCCTTATACTGCCCGTAGCGTGAAAATTTCCCCCGTTTTTGAAACATTCTTCATTGTTGCTCCGCTCCTATTAGTAGTAGCGTGATGATATATACCCTATAGCCTTCCTCAATAAATGTACTATCCAACATTGAAATAATTTTTCAAATCGGATCGGCGGTTCCTGAGATTAGCGCGTTCAAACAATGAAACAAACTCTTCAGCTTTAAATATTAGGATAGATTATGAATTCGAAAGTAGCTCTGTCTGTTATGATTTCACGGCTAAACCGCTGCTCCGATTTTAATGAAATTTGATATCATCATCATCATCATCATCATCAGCCTATGGCAGTCCACTGCTGGACATAGGCCCCTCCAATTGCACGCCACTTAGTTCGATCCTCGGCTTCTCGCATCCAGCTCCTGCCAGCCGTCTTGCGCAAATCATCACTCCACCTGGCCTGAATGGTATAATTCTTGAGGAAAGATATAGGTTACTATTTACCGCGATAACATACATAGATATTACAAGTTATATTTAAATAAATAATTTTTCAAAATAACGTGTCTGGTAGAAAGGTTCAAAAATGTATTTAAAAACAAAATAGTTGAAGGGACGCTAAGTACACAGCACAAGTAATGGCTTTTAAAGGGTTAAGAGAACCGCCTATTTGATATTATAAAGAAAACTTTTTGTAGAAAATTGTAATTCTTTGCTATAGCCTCAGGGATTATTATGATGAACATTTAGAGTTACGTAATATTTTATTTTCTTGTTTTACTATTTTTATTCCTTCAATTTGAAACGAGACAAGGGCTTGCTTTATTTAATTTTATATAACATTCAGATTATAAATAAAGCTGGTATCTAACTAATACTAGGTTATATACATCTTTGTCTGTGTGTATATATTTCCCATTAAAGAGAAAATGAATGAAATAAAATATAATTTCTTTTACATAAGACTTCATAGAAGAGAAAGGTTTCATTCAGATGTTTTTTTTTATCAATCCATGCAATACAAAATGCTGTTTACATTCGACAGATAGTGGTTCTTAATGTACATTGGAAATCATGTTGTCTTTATTTACCCGACTGCGAAAGTAGGAGAGTTATGTTTTTCGACTGTATGAGTGTATGTATATTTCTTTGGCACGCCCTAGAGCCTAAACAGCTTGTCGTATTTTTATGTGAGTGGTGTCAATAGATTCGTCTTAGTCGTGAGAGTGACACTGGGTACATCAAAAAAAATCTTTTCTTTTCAGCTTTTTTTTATTGATGCCCTGCCAAAATGACTCTGCTCTACCTAATGGAAAGCATAAGCAGAATCCAAGAGCGGTGGTCACCATACTCATTGCGAATGCAGACAATGCAACAATGCAGCATGGTGACCACCACTCTTGGATTCTGCTTGGCGGCACACACATTTTACACTATGGCGGCCTAGTGATGTTTCTGCATCATTGGGCCTCCGGTTTCGTACTCACCAACGAAACACGACAGCATGAACGCTGTCATTTTACGTTGATTTTCTATGCGAGGGTAGTACCGCCCCGGTGGAGCCGGCCCAACCGTGCTGAAATCAGCGTTGCTCTACTACTTATAAAATCTCTTTCTATCTTTTAAGTTAATAAAGATGGCAGATATTAACGCAGTCTGTATTTTTTAAATAATTCGTTACTTGTTCACATGCTATGTTTGTATCTCCTCTGATATTTTAGAAGAGTAAGTATTGGGTAATCGCCTAATCTTTCACCGTACAAGTTATTGGTTTTCGGCAGAAAATAGGGTATTTGTTTTATTTATAACTTTTCTCATATTATATAGTCTATTCCTTTTTTAATTGACAATTCAGATTAACAGCTAAGTGTTAGTGTGTTAAATTTATATCTTTCAAAAACATCAATTACATTACAACATTACAATATTGAAATAAATCTTTAAATTTTTGTTTAACATGTTTTGGCAGTATTATTTTAAGTAATCTTAATTTAGGCTTTCTATCGCATTAACGAACATACTCATAGACACGCGGGCTGAGAATATTAGCCGCCAGTAATATTATTAAGGCAACTTATACTTATATTTACTAGCCTAACGAACTTGTAGTCTACATAAGTAATGTTAGTTTATTTACATCTCTTTACACCCCGATAACCTTTCGTTCTAACCAGAAACTTTCACAAAAATAACTCCCAAAGAAATCATTATTCAAATAAAACTTGGGGGCATAGTCAATTGTACGTAGTACGTGACAACAGAAAAGCATGCCTCCATAATAAAAATGTCTTGATTGACAGTATTGAAATCGTTCGGATTTCTTTTTATATTGGGAAACTTTGGGAAAGTATTTTTGCGGCAAAGTTGGTTAATTTGATCATTTCACTTTGTATGGATTGGGATGAAAGTATTTCGATGAAATATAAATAGTAATACATTTTGATTAAAGAAAGAATAACGTTTTTTATGCATTGAAGCTGTTGGATTGCGTTGATTTCTCTCATTGGCAAAATAAGCTGTAGAATAACAGTTTATTTACGGCTATCTTCAAGAATTTATCTCTAGTTTTAAATAGATACAAGTTATGGAAATTGGTTTTCATTTAACTTAAAGAAGTAATTTGTTCTTTTTTTGAAATCTAAATCTTGTCAAGATAAAATAAGAAAGATTGATCCCGCATAGCATTAAAAACATTGAAGCTATCATATTAAAAAATATGCAACACAGATTGATCATTGCCATTGTCTTCATACGTAAATATAACCAATTCTAAAATTTTGGAGTATAACCCTATTAGGTTATACTTCAAAATTTTAGAATTGGTTACAGCATGTATATTAATGGATTTATAAATTACCGAGTTGTATAACATAGTTTTTTAACATGTAACAATTTTATTAATTTTTAAATCAATGACGTAATGTATAATAAGTCTTTCCCCATGGCTTTCCTGCTCCCCTATTAATAAAACCCAAGTTGTGGGGATTTGCACTACAGTGCCATCTGTCGTACCCCACAGATTTGAATCACAAATTACAAACTACAGCTAATGTTCTGTGTAATTGTATGATTCTTTCCACTCTGGAACCAGATTACTTTTAGGGATTAACTAACTAAGGGTGGTGGGCTAAATGAATGGGTACCCTATTTAGGGTAAGTATTCCGTGTTGATTAAATTTGGTGAATTGATGTCTTCGGTGGTGCATATAAGCCCACGGAGGATAAAATCATTCTGACGTTTAATTATAACCTCAAAAATTCTTATATAAATAAATAACCTTATAGCAAAGATGAGTACAAGTAGGAGTTCATCGTAAGTTTACTCATTCATTTCAGTCAATTAGGATGTCACCCCAATATTTTTATAATGTACGAGCTTTTGCTTTTGTACGAGCTTGCGGACTGCCCAAGACCGGGATAGTTGGCACTTCTTGGGGGAGACCCACGTTCAGCAGTGGACGGCGATTGGTTGAAGTGACGAGCTTTTTCCCGCGGCTCTGACGTCGTCTATGTCAGTTACATCGGTAAAGAACAGCCTAGTATGTCATTCCAGAAGAATCAAAATGTCTTCATATCAAATTTCATTGGAATCGGTGCATCGCTTTAGCCTTGAAAGCGTTATAGACAAACAGGCTTAGCTTGCTAGCTTTTCCCTTTGGCTCCACCCGTTTGTTTATCGGTAATCGCAGTAAAGAGTAGATCCTTCCTTAAGAATCAATATATCTTCATTCCAAATTTCATTAAAATCGCTGCAGCCCTTTGGCCGTGAAAGCGTGTCAGACAGACATAATTAGTTTTGATATCATATTATATTATTAACCTGGATTATATGGCTAATTTTCTTCTGAATATTTTTCAATTATCCGATGATTTAGCTGGAATGTCATATGGGTCTGTGAAAAACCACATTTCCTCTTCAGCAGATAGAGAACGAGTCATCAAGTAAATCAGAATCAGACAAATTATCTACGGCAGCTAATATTCAAATAATTAACTCATGGGGGGAATTTTATTTAAATACAATTCTCAAATTAATTACTGATTCTGTAGCATCTGCGTTGCAGTAAAATGAAAGGTAAAAATAAGTTTCGCATGTAAGTTAATATTGATAAGTGGTCTGCATTGTTCGCAACCACAACAATTAACTGTCTGTGTTGTGGCATTCACTTCATTAACACTAATTTTGTTCATCCTGCTTGAGGTAAAGTCGGCTTTATTGTGTACTACTTGAGTTAAGATTCCAGTGGTACTCTGTTAGAAATTGGTATAATCAGCATAACGAGAACAGTTTTGATTTGAAATATATACTAACTTACTTAAGACCGAGCTTTACACTAAATTATTACTAAATCCTATATTAATTTAAAAAATATGTAGGGTATTAAAAAGTTGCTCGACAAGTAAATGAAAAAGATGTCTCTTATTCGAATTTTTCCCAATTCTAATTTATGACTAAACCCAGGGTTTAAATTTTGAAATAAACCCTTGTTCGCTCTCTAGCAAATATCATAGAAAACAAAAGCTTGTAAAGGACAAAGGCA
This sequence comes from Spilosoma lubricipeda, assembly GCA_905220595.1. Lineage (NCBI taxonomy): Eukaryota > Metazoa > Arthropoda > Insecta > Lepidoptera > Erebidae > Spilosoma > Spilosoma lubricipeda. The sequence goes on along the minus strand of HG992298.1, from coordinate 9,073,464 downwards.
GGTCTGAATGGGACTTATGTACCGCCTTATGGCGATACGCTTATTTTCAGTACAAAATTTCTTCACACTGATAGAACTAAGCTTAACGCCCAAGTGAACAGAACCTAAGAGGAAGTCTGTTATCGGAGTTCACACTTCGCGAACATTACACCAGCTTAACTGCGACTTACATTGTTGTAGCTTTATAACGGTGTAAGTTATAGTTTTAGAAGAATGTGAGTATATATAAATTTAGAGCGCATTTGCTGTTTAAGATCATAGAAGTACATAAAATACATATAATTTAAATAAAGTAGCTAGTTGATGTATGGGCACATACGTTTTGAAGATGTTTCTTATTCAATTGTTTCATGAACTTTTGAATGGATTAAGAAGACACGGCATGAAAATACGTTGTTAAATATTGTTGTCTGGTAGCTATTGCAAATTATTACCACTATTTTCTTTAGCAAGACAGTCTGCTGTATCTATTATCAGTTAATTACGACGAAATATATCCTTTCAGTTTTTTTTACTACCTCCAACGTTACTGCATTATCAACTCTTCGTAATTGTTGCAATAATAGATGTAACTCTATACTTTTAACTGATCGTTATAAATATTATAGCTATCAAACACCTTCTTTACATCTCTAATACATTTCATCACTGACTTTTTCCATATTTAATCATATTTTCAAAAATCTAATTGAATCTTGCAGAAACGATATAAATATTTTAACCAGAGTCAATAATACCGTGGGAGAGCCACGCTTCAACATGAATGGGCCGATTCGACCGACGTGATGCCACGGCCTCACAGAAAACCGGTGTGAAATAGCGCTTGCGTTGTTGCAACAAGTGAGTAAGGACACCGGAGGCCCATACCCCTCCCCACATCCCCTTCCCCATCCACCAAAGGTGTTGTGACTCCTCTGGTGTTGCAGGTGTCCATGGGCGGCGATAATCGCTTACTATCAGGCGATACATCTACTCGTTTGCCCCCTATACCATAAAAAAATGTCTTTTGTATAAATTTTAATTACTCTGTTGAGATATACTACATCGAGCGAATTTCCATCAGTGTCGTGTATAAAACTAATTGCCCAATCAAATCAGAATTGATCCCAAGTCTCTACGAAGCCTCAAACATCGATCATTCGGCGCCAACACAATAATTTTTATTCCAATCACTGATTGGATATCTACCAAGTCCTTAGGGAGACACACCATCAATCGTGGCCAGAACTAACCACAAAGTTGGTACTGACATTTTCACTCTCAGCTTAGTTTCGTGACAATTCTTTCACGAAACCAATAAATAAATAATAAATATCTTTATCTGAATAAATCAAATTTACAATTATGTAAAAAGCTGAAAAAAATATATATTAGCGCTCTTTGAAACTACTAAGAAGTCACAAGTACATATCTGAACTGTGAAAAGAAAAAGAAAAAACCTAATACACTCAAAATAAACTTATTACAATACTGGAGATAATTTTCTTAGGTAACTTACATTCATACTTAATTACGCAAAACAATAATTTTTAATTATCATATCAGCCGTGAGAAGCCCACTGCTGAAGGTAGGCCTCCCCCATTGACTTCCATTGCGACCGGTCGGTAGCGGCCTGCATCCAACGAGTCCCTGCGATCTTAACTAGGTCGTCCGTTCACCTTGCGGGAGGCCTTCCTACGGTGCGTTTGCCGTCACGTGGTCTCCACTCAAGAACCTTTCTGCCCCATCGGCCATCGGTTCTCCGAGCTGTGTGCCCTGCCCACTGCCACTTCAGCTTGCTGCCTCTCTCTACTATGTCGGTAACTTTTAATTATTGCAATTTATATATTATTAGTATCTACATAGGTTACTAGTATTAATATTCCGTATATAAGATACTAGCAATATTTTATTATATATATATTAAATTCTCAAACGAAACAATAAAATTTCCTTAACAATACATATCGTTTAATGAATTTAGTAATCATCGCAGAGACATTATCGTATTAAAGTAATTTTACGTTCTTTATATTCTCAAAGGTTGACTGGTAGAGAATGCCATATGGCATTAAGTCCGCCAATGTACAAGACGTGCATTAAGATTTAATAAAAAATAAAAATAAATATTGGCGTGTAACAAGCACTATTTTAAAGTAAAATCTTATGATTGGTCTTAAAAGCAAAACATTTCGTTACTATCAACCTTCAATAACAACTCACTTTGTAAATTATCACTTAGTTTAGCCATCCGACCCGGACAACTTTTTTATAATCATGGGTATCAGAAAACAGTTTATGCCTAAAACTTTGCCTTTCTACACGAAAATAAATGTTATTAAATTCCAAGTAACTTAAAAAGGTTTTAATAGCGAACCAAAAAGGCTAAAAGTTTTATTATTAAAATTCTTTTTAACTATGAAGTAACAATTTAGTTTAAGTAGCTTGTAAACCTCAATTAAAAAAATAAAAGTATGTTTTTTGACATAGTTTATAAATTTTTGATAAATAAATGTAGTTATTTTCTTTGGAGTAGGCGACTTCGACTTCGGTTGGCACCATTGTCCAGATGTGATATTGTTATATACAATTCATTTTTATTAAGAACTTGCTGTTGCCCGCGTCTCCGCCCGCGTGTATGTCGGACAACCAACTCAGAAACCTTTGTGGGCTCATGCACAACACTTTTGCTGAAGATCATTACATGATCAAATGCATAGTTTACGATTCTAGAAAGGACATACAGACAAACATTCATTTTTATATATTACTAGTTGTTCCCCGCGGCTCAGACCGCGTATATATCGTTTATCGCGGCAAATAGTAGCCTTTTTTATGTAAGGACCAGAATCCAAGAGTGGTGGTCACCATACTCATTGCGAATGCAGACAATGCAATAATGCAGCATGGTGACCCACACCATGGCAGCCTTGTGATGCTTTCGCATCATTGGGCCTCCGGTCTCGCACTCACCAACGAAACACGACAGCACGAACGCTGTCATTTTACGTTGATTTTCTGTGAGAGGGTAGTACCGCCCCGGTCGAGCCAGCCCGTTCGTGCTGAAATCAGCGTGGCTCTACTACCTTTGCCTTTACTAGCCTTTGTGTCATGCTGATGTATAAGCTATATTACTGTAAAGTTTCATCCAAATCCGTTCAGTAGTTTTTGCGTGAAAGAGCAATAAACATCCATCCATCCATCCATACTTACAAACTTTCGCGTTTATAATATTAGTAGGATATAGATTCAACCACTGAGCTGAATAAAAATATTTTTCTTTATGAATTGAAACATATTATATTCAACTGTAATAGAGAGTTTAGCACAGACATATATAATAATAGCTGATCCACGCAACCTCATTTGCGTCTTCTATTGTAGCGTTAAAAAACTTCCCCCGTTTTTGAAACATTGTTCAATGGTGGTGGTGGTGTAAATGTACTATCCAACACTGAAATAATTTTTCAAATCAGACCAGTGGTTCCTGAGATTAGCGCGTTCAAACAATCAAACAAAAAACTCTTTAACTTTTTTTTTTTTTAATTCTTTAGCTGCGCGAAAATGACTCTGCTCTGCCTGATGGAAAGCATGAGCAGATTTCAAGAGCGGTGGTAACCATCCTTAATGAGAATAAGGACATTGCAACATTCTTTATATATTTGTATAGATATAACGAGTGGGATTCTACACAGACAACAGACTGAGACACAAAAATGTTTTGAAATGCTCTAAAGCCATACCACAGAGGTCATCAAATACATATATTATTATTATTACTTCGAGGTCAATACAACAATAATATTACTGAACATGAAGATACTGTTCCACTTTATGATGACATCAAATCTTTATGACTGGTGCGTTTATGAACCTTTCAAGCAATAAAAGTTGTAGGTTTGGGCCTTTCAAGTTATATTTAATAATGAAGAACTGCATTATTGGGTCATTTTATAATTTTCTGGATATTTTGCGGTTGGAGAATTTATGATTTATGTTAAGTTATGTTAAGTGTTTTCTGGGAACATTTCGGCAAGAAAATTTGGGTGAAAATAGTTTCGTTTTATAACAAAACTTTATTGCGATTGCGAATATAAGACAGACTGTAGTTTGTATTAATCACTAACATCAAGAAGCTTCTTAAGGTCTCTGCTAAGCTTAGACTTTTCTCAATAACTCCCACAAAGAACATGGAAGTGAATCTTTGTTTTTCCATCGCTCGATTTATGTTCTCCATCTATCACTTATTTTTCTAAAGCTACCTGTTTTCTTTATTAGTCTACTTCACTTCAGTATCATCAGATATTTGGCTGTTGAGTTGGCTTTTACGGCGATTTAGCGTCCTATTTGAATACTCGTAATATACAGATAGTAAACTCCGACGATCTCTAGAAATCTTTTGAAACACCTCAAAATATCGTTTTTGCTCAAAAACTTTCAAATGATTTGGTTATAAGACTTTAATAACTATTAAAAATTGTATACCTTTTTTTCCAATACTGTTAATATAAATAAAACAGTATAAAACAAAGACAGGTACAATATTCTCGTCTCGTATAAACATTAAAGTAGAAAGAATAATTAAGACTCAGGACAACCATTTGTATTAATAAATTAGCATTACATCAATATATTTTAGCATTACCAAAAGTCGGAGTGTACCTTAAAGGCTATCAATAGCGTCAACTCATTTTTTGTTGTTAGGTTGCAGATAATAATATTTACTTTGAAGTGACCTGTTTGTTTATTCACCAAGCAAGCGAGTCAACTCATAAGACTGTTACGATTTTCCCACGAGATGAATTTCATTGCATACGTGTAACTTGTAACATTTAATGTACAACAATTCGAATTGCTGGCTTCCAGTTTTCCAAACAGAATTGCCAAAAACTTACTGCTCGATTTTATGCTGACAATAATTCTTCTTCGTAAGCTTTACGATCCTGTTCCTCCGTACGTGACGCTTTCGTTGACACGGCATACTTACATACTTACCTTTATGTGCTGTTAATAAAAAAATGTAATGGTGACCTCCATTTCGCCAATTTCATTAGATTATGTAATATTGAAGAAAGATTATAATTCTATATCACCTTCAACATACTCCAAGCTAGGGGTTAAATATGCTTAAAGAGTAAGGGTAAAACAAAAAACGCAAAGCAGTCATGAGGACTGCCGACAGAAGTGAAAACTCAAAACTATAAACAGGCAGTTGTTTTTTGCTCACCTGAAATGAACTTATTTGCTCTTTAAATAAACTATACTTTAAATACTTATACTTTAAATTTTACTTTAAATAAACTATGCAATAGAAAGGAGTAAAAAAAATGCTTATTGTGATGTTATAAAAATATAGATTAATTCTATACGGTGTAAACATATTACTGTACCCTTATAGATTCATCATGTCCTTCATGATGATGAATCTATGAGGACTATACTGTTGAAACTTGGTAAGTAGATATATTCCGTGAACCGCATTAAGTTGTTTATATAAAATAGATAAAAAAGCGGCCAAGTGCGAGTCGGACTCGACCACTTGACCCTCGACTGGAACCCTTCAGCAGCAAGTAACGTAATATTATTTTTATTTTATTTTTGTATTTGTGTATATTGAATGAAAGGTAAATTGCGGTTTACGATTTGTGACGTTTTAAAAAAACCAACTTAATTGATCTCGTTTAAACTAATTTTCGGTGGAAGTTTACATGGTAATACACATCATATATATTTTTTAGTTTTATTTATTTATTAATAGAAAACTCAACAACTTTTTTACAGTCATCATGACATATTTACATGTAATAATGTTTCTAAAGCCAATTAGAGCCATCCTTATATAATTAAAAACATTACTAATTTAAATAAAAGAGAAGAAAAATCTAAAACAATGTAGCAACTACAAAAAATGTAAATATAAAATATATAAAGACTTAACAAATGAATTAATTACTGGTGAGTACTCTTACGACTCTATCGCGAAAGGATTTCTTGGACAAGACCTTCGAACTTGTCATTGTAGGTATGAAGCAGTCGCGTCATAATGTATGTAATCAAAACACTAGCCAACAGAACAACATTTTACCAAAAATAAGGTTAACAATTACAGATATGAAAATTTTGTGAAGCCGAATCGAACATTATTTTCTAAGTTTATTGCTAACTTGTCGAAGTATGACAAACCAATGACAGTAAGTAAGAGAATAGTTTGAAATTCGGAAAACCTCTCATGTTATAACTTTGATATTGACAGTCCCAGATTTATTAATATACTAGCTTTTTCTTTCTTCCCACGTGTATGTCGGATATCGTGGTAATCATTTTTGGGTTAATTTATGTGTAATATGTGTGTACAATTAAAGTGGTTCTATATTGAAAAAAACAAGTAATCACTATTCAGGTTTAAATATATTATGACTCCCACAAATAATGTGGATTTATAAATTGTAAAGGATTTTTTAATATCGATTCAGTAAAGATTACTCTCCAATCTACCTACCTACCTCACATACTCACAAACTTTACCTCTTTTTCATATTAGTATTTATTATTTTATATAATATACTATATTTATTATTTATATAATATACTGGTTGGAGTATATTTCTACCTTACAAATTCCTCGTACATCACATTGAGATGATCTGTATCCTTAGATTTGTCGGTAGGGTTGACTGTTATTATATACTCGTAAATGACATGAGATTTATCGAAGTAGTAGAGCCACGCTGATTTCAGCACGAACGGGCCGGCTCGACTGGGGCGGTACTACCCTCGCACAGAAAATCAACGTAAAATGACAGCGATCATGCTGTCATGTTTCGTTGGTGAGTGCGAGATCGGACGCCCAATGATGCAGAAGTATCACTTGCCCGCCATGGTGTGGGTCAACATTCTGTATTGTAGCATTGTGTGCATTCGCAGTATGGTAACCACCACTCTTGGATTCTGCTTCTGCTTTCCATTAGGCAGAGTAGAGTAATTTTGCCAGGCTTTCAGGGTTTGTTTCCTTTTTCGCATTTGCCATATTTATTGGACCTTGTACTAGTTTTGAATTTCTCCGGTACAATACTTATCAAAACAAGACTAGAATCTGATGGCTAATTCATTTTTTAATAAATATATCTAGTTTAGAAAAACTAAAAATTGAAAAATTACAAACATACGATGAAGCTGATGAAAGCGTTTCAAAAAGTGAGTATTTGAGTACAACTCCTTCGCGACAGCAGTTCCATTACCATCATTTCTCATACGTCATTATAATGTTTGGCAGACCACAACTGTGCACTTTTCCAGAAACTTTTTGCCTCGCATAACTGTCGCCTGCAGTATTCCCGGACCAATATTACTTAAAAAAAAGATCATACCTATTTCCATTTAAAAAATTACTTACATTGACTACTAGTTAGTAAACAGTTTATATGATTCCTATTTTTCAAATCCAACTTATGTAATGAAGTCATGCGACACGTAATAAAAACACCAGCTCTAAATTGCACATACAAATATGACTCATACTTCTGGTTCTGTAATTCTTTAAAAGCTACATCATCTGAAATAGTTCAGTCATTTGTAACTGACTTACAATTGTAAAGCTGCTTTCAAGTAACACTGCAACGTTACATATATAAAAGGTAGTGAATTTATAAGACATTATTATATTGATCCTCTCAAATGCAATCAATTATATCAACACAGATGAACAGGAAAACCGCAATACCGATATCTGGTAAATCAATTGATTCACGTCGTCACCTCTTCACGAAAACAGTAAAACAATTATAACAGTAATGAAAGACAGCACTATAATAATAGTGATAGATTATATCACCTCTATTGTTACGGAGAGCAAAGTTGTGAAGGTATAATTTGATCTTTTGTGTCGATGAATTAATGTTATTTGTTTATAGTTTGTTTGTATCGTAGTTACAAAACAATTTTCGCTTGTCATTGCTGTACCATTATTATTTGATTCCATGAAGTAAACCGTAAACAAAATTAAACTATACTTTTAATATAAATATACTTAGAGTATCATGATTTTTTAAAGTCATTTAAAGGTTTGAATATTCTTTATTTTTGGACTGCCTCGTTGGTCTAGTGGTTAGCGTAAGCGACTGCAGATCAAGAAGTCTGGGGTTCAATCGACAGCAGTCCGATCCGGGAATCCCCGGGTCGGACTGCTGTTGAGTTTTTCTTACAAGAAATTCTAAGTAGCAGACCGAAATATTTAAGACAGCGGTGTTTCCCGCCCGTGCCTCGGAGAGCACGTTAAGCCGTTGGTCCCGGTTGTCATGAACATTAATGAAATTGTTATTAGGAAATAAGTGCCCTCAAATATAGTGACAACTAGTTCAACCTTCGAATTTAGTTTACCCTCAAGGTTTCGGAGGTCTGATGCACGTCGCTCCGTTTAAAAACTGATATTCAGGTAAAACCGGTTGAATAAGTAGCCGACCTCAAAATATGGGAATAATAAAGGCTAGGAAGATGATGATTTATATATTTGAATATTAATATTTAATTATATGTGTACTGCTAACTTACGCGTGTTCATTTATTAATTTATGCATGTAAAAGTCAACAAATTAGTATTTTTTTAATTTCATTTACCAAAACTAAATTATTTTTCCCAGCTCTACCAAAGCTCTACATTAAATCCTTTGACAGTTTGGCTTTCAAAAACATGACATTAGCAAAATTGCGGTCACACTCTACCATAGAGCCATTAAATCAAACGTTGAAGTTGAATATGCCATTAGTATTATGTTTTCTTCTAATGTTGTTAGGATTTATAGGATAACCTTGTCAAAAATATAAATATCAGAAAGGATTTACATAGATTTTAGATTGAATTTAAACACCTCCTCAATTTATTAAGTGGATAAAAGCAAAATAACAATCCAATTACAACCATTTTACGGGAATAGGAGCTTATACACAACGAATATTATATAATATGTGGAGAGAAAGAGCAACAATAACAATGGCGTAGATGACCATGACGAAAGACTTTTCAATTTAGGAGACATCATTCCTTATTGCGGTTGCTCTGCAGAAACTTAATAGGCTTACACAGAAATTACAAGGATACTACTCAACAATAAGAGGATTCATGGATTAGACTATACTTAATTCTCCTAACTGCGTTCAACCTAATTTTACCATTATACCAAAACACACAAAGTCCATTTTAATAAAATAAGAATGCGTCACTTTAACTACGTTGACGATGCGTACGCGAAATAATTCCTGTCGTTTACCCGCTATCCCAGAAATATACTGAGTCAGTGGAGTATAAAATCAGTTCACGCGCGATTTATGTTGTGTGGCCACCCTGAGTTTTGAGAGCCATGGGTAAAATATACGATTTGGGATCTATACGGCCAATAATATTATTATGATGTTCTGTTTAATATTCATATGAGCAATTTAGGGTTCAAGTGAAGAGTGGCCGTTTGCATTTATGTGTAGAGATAGGATCGTGTTGATTATTGAAATTTTCCTACTAGAATACTAAGACAGATAACAATATATACATTATAAGTTTTAATTTATAAGGTTCTGTACACACTCCAATAGATTGTAAATTGCTAAGTAGTAAATTGGGCACTATTACGCTACCAATAGAGGCTGCCTTTTTACTTGATTCCATTCATCATCATAATCAGCTTTTTACAGTCAACTTGTGGACATCCACCCCTCCTTAGATAGAAGGTTTGAAGAAGAAGCATCCTATACCACGCGGGCTAGACGTGTTGATATAGATTTGTTTCAAGTTTAACTTTACTTTTACTTGTTAGTTCAGGATATAATATTACGTGGGAGTTTGTTTGTATTGTGTAGATGTTCTCACACAAGCATAGTGTGATGTTGAGACAACTTACATGATGACACGCAACCAACTGATTACAATTACAACACCTAGTTTGAATCAGGTTAAAATTTATTTTTAATCGATAAAAGCAGCTTACAATATTGTATTACATCCATTCATCAAGCTATCGTTGTCCACAACTCATGAAGGTTCCCAAGAAGAAATGCCAACCATCACGTATATTCATTTGTGGTGAGGATTCAGTGCAGTATAATAATATTTAGTTCAATCTTTTGTAGTTGCAACTCAATCTAGTTTTTGCCAGAAAAGTTCATCTGTTCTCAAAGCTATAGTTCAATATGGAAATAAGATTAATTAATAATAATAATCAATATTTCGTACATTTAACACACAACGCCTCTAGTCCCAAGCTAAGCAGAGCTTGTGTTATGGGTACTAGACAACTGATATAAATACATATTAACTTTCTTTTGTAAATACATACATATTATACATATAAAACACCCAAACTACGAAACAAATGTTTGCAGAACGTACAAACATTTAGTCCGACCCAGGAATTGAACCCGAGTCCTCAAGCACAGCCGTCGCATATGCTACCACTGCGCTACCGAGGCAGTCGATATTAATGTGAAATACGAGTTTTAAATGTAATAATAGTAACACACTTCTCTCATTTTATATTTATTTTGCGTCAAAGGGCCGGCTCGCACTAAAGATCAAGCGTACGTGACAGCATTCATGCGGTCTAGTTTCTATGGTGAGTTCGAGACCGGAGACCCACTAATGCAGAAACACCACTAGGTCGCCATGGTGTGGGTCACCATGTCGCATTGTTACATAGTCTGCATGCGCAAGGAGTATGGTGACCACCACTTTTGGATTCTGCTTATGCTTTCCATCAGGCAAAGTAGAGTCACTTTTTCAGTCCCATACTTAAAAAAACTTACTAATGTCTAGCAATACAGATTAACTTGTATGTAAACAATTTGCAACGAATAAAGTTGTTATATAAAACAACCACAATCAAATATCAAATCAAAGCTCAGCATTAGAAATAAAAGTTGTTAGAAGACTTGGATTTTTATTTAAGTTAATTGTCTTATAACACTAATACTTTTGACCTAACTTTTAGATATTTTTTGTAAAACTTTCCTAACATTTATGAACTTAAATTGGAAATAAAAGAAATTTATCAAAATACGTAGAAGACCAAGACAGAAATAGATTTAATTAACAAACCAAACCCAGGAATTATTTTGTTTCTTAATTATGTCCTTCCAAAAAATTTGTTCTTATTTCAGCAAGCGAATCGCGTCTCCCTTGCCTTTAAGTTGTAAGTGAATAAGCATCCACTGTTTGGTTATACGTGTGTACTTTCTTGTTCTTACAATATTTAGGCGTTATCTTGTTTTCTATTTGGTTTTGTCACATTTAGTTGGATCCAAATTCTGAAAATCTAAATAATCATTTGAAATAAAAAAGAATGATGGGAGAGTGAAAAAATAAATCACTTCCCGGAAAGAAAATTTGGGAAAACGCTGTGAAGATAGTGGTGACGACGTTTGTCTAGATCAAGGATAAAAAAAATTAACAAAAACAATAGATTTTACCTTTGGCTCCGTCCGCGTGTATAACGGTTATTGCGGTAAAGACTAACCTATTTATTTTCTCTTGAATCAAAATACCTTCATATAAAATTTCATTTTAATCGATGCAGTGTAACTTTCAAGTTTATGATATGACTGTGGATGTCAAACAAGTTTCGAAATCTAAATTCCAAAAAATCTCATTTCACCTCTTCTGTATAGATAACAACTTAGAGAATTACCTTAATCTTTTCAACGTTGTATTTCTTTAAAGCCGAAATCCCCAAGCTATCCTAACATCAGAATAAATTCGAGTCCCAATGCATAAATTCGTTTCAAGACCCAATTCGTTCACAATATCGGCTCAAACAGCAATTCTGGTACAAATTGAAAAATATTGAGGGTACTATCACCTTGATTTAAAATTGGTACTTGGGGCTTTGACAGTTTACTGTTTTGATGGCAAAACGAGGTGCGGTGGGAAATCCATGGACAGTTCTAAAGCTGAGATTTCCCTTACCATAGTTATTGATTAGAGTCTGCCTCAAACGAAGATTTTGTTTGAAATGTTTTTCTGAAATTGTAAACGATAACAAAATAATTAGATCATGGCTATTACCCTATAAATGATTCCTATACACACACGTTACTTATCATAAAAATTATTGCTTGTTGTCGATGATCTATCTCAGCAGGAGTTACCTGAAATTCCTTATTTATAATATCCAACTTAATTAAATCTTAAGCATCTGCACCAAATAGAGCCACGGAATATCTGCCGGAAGAATTAAGGCTGACCGTACAACAAAAACATGTCAAATACAGACAAACGGTAAAACGTAACATCTAAAACAAATAGTAGCGCTTGTTGCAGCCGTCTCGTTAGGTTGGATACGTTTTTCTATTTCTAACAACGTAAACTACAATCAGAGCTCACGCCCGCAACCGCTTCAACGAGAACTGTGTGTGTCACATATAATAAGCTTGTGGATTTAGACTTTTAGCTGAATTTATTTTCTGCTCTCGTTTAGTTAGGTAACGGTAAAGGTAGGTGAGTTTATTTCAATTTATGAATTAACGAAATATTATCAGATACTTAAACTAGGAAGCTTAAATTCCATTAGGGAACATGCAAAAACATTAAAATAGATTTTTTAGGCCATCTCTTGTAAGTCCTATATTTAGGAGGTTTAAAAATGCCCTAGTATGTGTTTCTGAGCAACGAAAGATCTTTCTACATATTAACACAACAATAGTACAACTTGGCAGTCAATTACAGATCATTATTTGAGCTTTTGTACACTTTACCGTGTACATCTGTTCATGTATTAATTTTTAAAACACGATGTTTATTTCATTTCTTGATTCGAGCTGAACCTACAATTTCTGGCGATATTATTTGGACTAGCTTCATTACATGGTAAGCCACGGTAGCTTAAGTTTACAGCCGCATTAGACGATACATATCGCTTCTAATGTGGTTTCTTCAACAATACAGAACCAGGTGGTTAATAGGGTTAGACGACTGCGGCCGGCGCTTGATGGCTAATAACATCTCTATAAGCTGGTTTTGCCTGTATCTATGGATATTTGTTGGATATAATATCATAAATATTTTATGGTCAGAAGAAGTAAGATATTTTCTTGAAGTTTTCCTCAATAAATCGCTACTTATTTCTGTTACATGTGTTTGGGATTTCTTAAGTGAATAAGTTGTTTAAATCCTCTTCTTCAGAGTAAAAATCGCCTGCTGATGTCTTTCCATCGCCTTTCCAGTTTCTAATAGTTTTTATAGTACCTACACATGCTTAGGTGTTGTAACATACCTAATTCTATACTTGTTTACATTTGTCGCCTAATGTAGTAATACCTTATTTTATTTTGGGTGTATTTATATATACCCTATATACCTCGTAGTCCCAAGCTAAGCAGAGCCTGTGTTATGGGTACTAGACAACTGACATAAATACATAAATACTGTTTTTTGTAAATACATTCATATTAAACATACAAAACACCCAAACTCTGAAACAAATATTTGCAGATCATACAAACATTTGATCCAACTCGGGAATCGAACCCGAGACCTCGAACACAGCAGTCGCTACCACTACGCCACAGAAGCAGTCAAATATCGTTTGAAATGTATTTATATTGTGACCTATTTATTTTACGATGTATGGCAAAGCATTTAGCATGAAAATCGCGAAACAAAATTCCAATATAAAAAATATGAACAGGCCTTTATATGTTTTATGCCTAAAATATTTGCAAGGGCTCAAATGCTATCTACATTTTCACAGCTATTCGAAAAGTTAGGTCACTAAAACAGCGATTGGAGAGCCAAAAGCTATAAATTACAAACTAGCTTTTACGAACCTTTTGGTTCTGTGGTTAGTGATATATAATGGTTAGAAAGACAATAAAATATTTCATGTTATTAGAAATCTGGTCTGGGCACCTTAGTACAGTTTGTAATTAGTGCGGTCATCATCATCATCAGCCTATCACAGTCCACTGCTGGACATAGGCCTCTCCAATTTCACTCAACTTAGTTCGATCGTCAGCTTCTCGCGTTCAGCTCCTGCCAGCCGTCTTGTTAGTGCGGTAATAAAGTTTCGTAGCTTATATTTATTATAGTTATCTTCACAGTTTCCAAACTATCAAATAAAAGAATAGAAAAAAGCAACATTATTTTGTTGTATAAGACAATCGATGAAATTTTTCCTGTCAAAACCACCTGAAATCTCAAATGAATTTAGTCCAGAATGATCATAAAACGGGGAAGTAATGAAGTAGGTTTGATGAGGATTTTAGTTGTTTATTTAGAATCAAACTTGTCTAAGTAAATTACGCACCTTGTACAAAACAATTGCTTATAATTAACTTCTATGATTAATCGCTGCTCTCGTAGCCTCTTTACAAGTGGCGGACAGCCAAAGCAAAAGTCAAACAAATAACATTTATAGGAGTATATATTTCCGGATATGCCTACACACCAAAATAGGGTTTGTTTATGCAACCGTGGGAGCAATATAATGAGTAATTTTATCTGTATGTTTGTTATGGTGTATACTTATACTTACTTCATCATCATCATCATCATCAATAATGTAGTCATATGCATCAAATTGCATTCGAAATATATATTTAGCAAATGTCAACTTTACAAGTGACGGTATCGTGTAAACATAAAGTGATATTTTTATCCCATTTATGAACAAGCCAACAATGCTATAATATTGATCAACCCTTACCTGGGAATATTCTTGAACTTACTTGCTATATTTAACAAAAGGATTTCCTCAAAAAAAGTGATGACAGTAGTTGGAAATGAATATTAGAGTCAACAGAATTTTTAGAACGCGCTCAGAAAGTAAAACATTATCATTAAAAAGCTTTTTCCTCTAAAGAATGCAACTTTGTATTTTTCAAAGAAAGTAGGTACTATCGTGCAGTTATATCCTACGAAAGTGTACGCTAACACAATTTATTTAAACTTAAAAACCTAAACCGTACAATTTTCATAAGACCTTTTTAGTAACCACACTATCATGCTCTGAATATCAAAAGTACAGTGTTTGAAAATATGGCCAGTTATTGACTACCTGTTCTCGATCATTATTCTCGGAAGCCTCTTGTAATTTTGGCCTCCCGGCGTCATTAGATTTGTATTTGGATCATGAAGACATCTAAATTTCTATCATCATAATATAAGAGGAATGTGAAGATTTAAAAAAAAATTCTGGGTCTATATGTGCACTATGATGTGAACCCTCTGAAGCGGAGTGCTAGACTAACTATTGGCAACACGTCACCGCTTGAGGTGATCACCACGCTATGTAACTGTAACGTAATTTAATCCTCATTATTTCTTTAAAACAATTGCAATAATTCTCATCTGTCAGACTTTTGAGACTCATACTTTTACCTAAATGATTATACACTGTGACAAGTGGTACAAAAGAACTAGTTATTTAGGTTTAAAATCATGTTTGAAGTCTGAAATACTTGCGGTAACTTCTGTGTAATGTATAGCATAATAAATAAAATGTTGGTCTAATAAATAGCGTAGCTTATGCCAATGTTCCATTTAGTTCCAAAGGAGTAGTCACACAGATGAATGTGTATTTGCGAGCACATTTGATTTCATTATAAATCACATTTTTCAATTTAACGTATTTCTACGTCGCACTGAAATGTGTGTAAACAGAAAAAAAGGCTTTAATAGTGTTGCTTTTCAACCGTATTTTACACGGCAAATATTTTAATAAAAATATTCTTTATGTGTTACAAAATATGGTGTACATTTGGTTGTACTATTGCCGTATTAAAAAATACTTGGGCGTTTGATGGTACTTGGAATACAGGTATATGACTTTTCTACAGCGGTAAGTAAATGTACTTAAAAGTCCGCAATTTTACTCAAAAATATCAAAAGAGTAAAATGTACTCTTTTGCTATTTTTGAGTAAAATTGAATATAGTTTTCTTATGACATTATATTGTATGAAATTTAAATGATGGAGTTTTATTTATGAAAAACAAAATAAAATAAGTGAAATGTTTTCTGTTCCGAATGTGAGAGAATTTTCACATAGGCTCTCCCATGCATGCATGCTTCGGCACAAATGGACGAACTCGACCGGAGTTTATGATAAATGACAAAATCTTTTAGTGTGTATATATCGGTTTGTTCTGTAGAATCTTAATAAATGGCGTTTTGGCATCTAAGTTGCACAGATATCTGGTAGGTGGCGCCGTATTTCTATTTCTAGATTATCCAGTAGATGGCACCGTATTTCTATTTATAGATTATCCAGTAGATGGCACCGTATTTCTATTTATAGATTATCCAGTAGATGGCACCGTATTTTTATTTCTATAATTTTCAGAAATGTAGAAAATATTTACAAAATAAATGTGGCGGTACGAAGTTCGCCGGGTGAGCTAGTGTATAATATGTATATATTTACAAAAAAAGTACATAAGTATTTGTATCAGTTATCTTGTACCCAGAACACAAGCTTTGCTTAGCTTGGGACTAGGTGGCGCGTGTTTGATGTACAAAATAAAATAAATAAATAAAAACTATACGAATACAGTACAGGGTTTGGGTTGATCTTTTGAAGAAAGGGCCATAGTTTTGGGTCGGCTTGTCTATACAGACGACATACGAGCCCCAGCCTTCATATATTTGCCAAGACTATTTATTATCATTAAATTGCGTTGCAATAGATTCAGTTCATTTTGAATTTTAAAGGACTTGGTGTCCCTGACCTTACTCAAGACCAATTTATTAAATATCAAAAGCATAATTATTTTACTGGGGAGACAGTCATAATAAACAAATAAATAAGCTTATAAATATTATTAAATCTTGTTATTACTTTGTGACTGAATTAAAGAGATAAAAGTTACTAGCATTAATTTTGTACGAATAAAATTTAATTTAAGTACAAAATTTGTCAAACTTTTATGAATGAACTTGAAAATTATTGAAATTTTATAAAGGCTGATAAATGAGGCTGTTATGACATTACTCATGTGTATTAAATATTCTTAATACTACGAATACTTTGCTGTGTGAAAGTTGCTTTTAAGAAGCTTCGAAAGTAACTCTGTCTGTCTGTCTGTTACGTTTTTACGATAAACCACTGCACCGATTTTAAATAAAATTGCGCATGCAGATATTTGAGGAGGGACATAGACTACGCTTATCGCGATAACCGACATACACTTAAGCGAAGCCAGGTGAAAAAGAAAGTATTATCATAAAAACGTCTTTAAAATATTAGCTAATAATATGGTATAAGATCAAGAGGCCGGTTGCTCTGGCAGTTGGTGATTCTGACTGCTAAGCTAGATAGAAGCTACAAAACCTTTTAAGTGTTGCAATTTTGTTACCAGACTTATTTTCAGACTCCAAGCTACTGACTACCGAAACAATAACGTGATTGAGTTTGACGACCTTGACCTTTGATGACCTGACCATATGGATGGTCAAACATACTAAGTAATTAATTCGTCTAAACTTCAATTTAAAACCATTCATTTTACAACATTATTAAGTTGTAAGACACTTATGTATTTGAAACTTAATAGAGAATTACAAAAACAATGTAAGTGTTATGTTAGTCACTACATAGTTCAAAGTATAATAGACTAATTTGTTTAATCTGGGAATAGTGCCGCAGCGTTAAGCTCGTGTCGCATAACTAAGCCCTTGACAATGCTGTGAATGCAGTAAATTTTAAATTATATTTTAGTAAGAGTAAGTTTTAAGTTATTACTTGACGTAATGTTCTTTTTACATCATGATCTCTGTGTAGTGGGAACATAATCTAAAAAATTTAAAAGTGTTTTGAATTCTATCTAAACCGAGTGAGTGAGGATACCGGAGGCCCACAACCCAAACACCCGCCCCCTATCTCCCATGCCTATCCCCCAAAGGCCGGCAACGCACTTGTGACACCTCTAGTTTTTGCAGGTGTCCATGGGCGGCGGTAATCGCTTGCCATCAGGCGATACGTCTGCTCGTTTGCCGCCTATACATTAAAAAGAAAAAAAATAACACCATTTAAACAAGAAAGCAGTGTGTTCAAGTAAGCTAGACCTCAAGTAATTTTGTTCAGTTCCAAAGGCGTGTAATTGTACGATAATGGGCCTATGCAAACTAAAGTCGTTAACGTCTTGCAGTATTGCTATCTTTGTTTCACGGACACTTTAATTGTACGGCTATTTCAATTAAAGCGAGAACTTGAATATGAATTTTCGAGATTCTGGTTATTTCTGAACTAGAAGCGTAATTGGACAAATCCAGGTAAAATAATTGTGAAAAATATCTATACCATTTTAAATATAAAATTTAGTCTTGGTCTTTTTATACAACGAGAATAATCGTGAATAATTATTCGCGATAAGTCCCGCTGTATAAAAAAGACTATGTGTATACGTGTCGCGAAAGTCTAAAATCAAACATTAAGGCTATTTAAATTTTACTATCTTGAATTTATTTTTTTATGGGATAGGAGGCAAAAGAACAGCCGGAACGCGACACCAGAGGCGTCGCAAGTACGTTGCCGACCTTTACTTCTTTGCTTCCCAAATTTAACCAGGTTCAGCACAGTACTAGCGGCTTGGTGTTGAAATCTTGTAATGATAATACATTTTTTACTTATGTAAAACATATGGGTCGAGAGACATAGATTTAGAAACTCTGCATATTTTGAATGGAAAATTGAAACTGAAGTCTCAGTTTCATTTTTCATAGTAATACAGTCTACTACAGTCGTAGTAGGTTGAAGATTAGGAGTCGCGTATTCTTATGTCTCTGTGCGGTGATTAGAGAGGTTGTGAGGATAAACCACCATCCAGTCATTAAGACTTATTCATCGGCATTAGAAATCACTGTTAAGCAATTCTTTTGAGTAAATGACTAGACTAGACTAGACTCAACTCCTGTAGAAAAGATTCAGAGGGCCTCGATAAGTGTATTACAATGTGTCAAATCAAATCAACTTAATGCCGTTTTTAACTTCAATCTTCATGATCATCATTAGTCCGCCGTAATCCCCTGCTAATTGCAGGCTTCTCTCAATACATACCACAGAGCCCGGGCTGTTTCTTCTTGCGTCCAGTCACCGCGCACCCTCAACGTAAAGTAGAATCTACAACGCTACGTTCGTTGTCTCCACACAATGTTTGTTTAATATTATTACTATCACTTGATAAAATACTTATAAAATATATTTTAACACTCCGATTACACTGAAATCGACAATATCTAAACAAAATTAGTTTTTTTTTATTATAGTATGAATAAAGTTCTTTCCGCTGTCTGTTCGCTTATGTCTTTTAAACTTCTGCACTTTCGCACAGGCGTCTTTACCTAAAGTGCAGGGTGTGAGACGCACATGGGCGCAGGAGTGTTAAGGTTATCATCTGTGGTATTAATGAATCTGCGCGCTTACTGAATTTCGCTTAGCTCACGAAAAGGCGCTAGAGTTAGAGTAATAATTGCACCGCCGCTCATGAACACAACACAAGAGGCATCTCAAGTGCTTTTGGAAGTTGCCTTTTGGGGATGGGGAGAGGGATGGAGGGAGTGGTTGTCATACGGGCCTCCGTAATGACTTGGTGAAACACAGCGCAGGCGTTGTTTCGCACCGGTTTTCTGTGAGGGTGTGGTATCACTCCGGTCGAGCCGGCCCATGCATGCCGAAGCGTGGCTCAAATATAGTAGAGGAAATCCGAGAATTTCAAAAGTCATCCGTCCGAAGCCGCGCTGGATCGCTAGTATATAATTATAAATGTACTGTGCCCATTGAGTTTAAAAGCACCATTGTTATGGTTTGCTTTAATTACAAGAATTCGGCTCATTACCCATTTCCAACTCATTTACCACTTATTAAATTAAATATTCGTTGAACGAAATAGATTCTATTACAGCGGTTGGAAATATTTGAAGTGAAAACTTCTTTAGCGGCGTTGTGCACTTTAGCAAAATTTATTTCGGGACGGTTAAAAAAAGTTAAACTCGCGTCAGAACACGTCACGTCAGGACACGTGACCTGACCGTAAGAAGCCGGTATAGGGCGCTAGCGCGAGTACGGTGGCGCAGGGCGCTTGCGCGAGTGTGCATGGCGACACCTGATGGCTCGACTGTCTAATATGATATGACTAGTAATATGTTTATACTGTATAGCATTAACCTATATTTCTATAACACCAAAATAAGCTTTTTTTTTTTAAATTTTTATCGCGCATTCTGTTTAATGGGCAAAGAGGTTCATTTCAGGTGAGCTTAAACAACTGTTTGTTTATAGTTTTGAGTTTTCACTTCTGTCGGCAGTCCTCATGACTGCTTTGTGTTTTTGAAAATACAGACGTTTAAGTGAAATCATTGTGTAAGTAAGTAGCACATAATATATGCGTTGCCCTTCTTTTTGTTTAGTTAGATAGCTTTTTTTCAGCCAAAATTACGTTACCAAGTTCAGCAATGGAAGATGGATAAGACTAACTACTCCCAAAACTAAGCAGAGCATGTATTATTGCTTAGATGTAGGTATGGAAAAGGTAGCTATATCTACCAACAAACTGAAAAAATCTGTTTGGCAGACGCAAAGCAGTTATTTTACTTTTTATTTATTTTATTTTTTATGGGTACTAGACAACTGATATCAATACATTTTTACTTTTAATTGTAAATACATACATACCATACATCGAAAATACTCAAACTCTGAAACAAATATGAGCAGATCATATAAACATTTTGGCCGACCCGGGTAACTTATAGCGAACTTATTGGTACGAGGAATTATAACGGCGATGAGTAAATTTGTGAGCAGTATTTATTATGCAGGAGCCACGGCTCCATAATACTCTTATTGGTATATGGTGGCGTCTTTCTTCTTACTCACTAACAGTTCATTATATATATACTATAAAATGATTCGTTACAATGCATTTAATCACGTCATATTCTCGATGAGATAAGCCGTGATGTGTGATGTGTGTGTGTGTGATGAGATATACAACGTGATCGGTAATCTACTGATATCTGTAATCTGCTGACCTAGCTTGTCGGTCTTATCTATGTATATATTTTATTGATTTAATAATATATGACGTAGGAATATAACTTTTTAGAAACTAAAAGCTGAATGGCATGCATATAATATCTATAAGGAACCCAAATTCTATAAGACATATGACAATAATAGAACAGTTTTAAATGACTCCGTCGCATTACCATATTTTCTAATCTTATTTTATCCTTTTATATAAAATAGACTTTATAAAGAGCCTCTTACAGTCTATTATACATACATGGAAGTTAATGAACACTGCATTAGAGTAAACACGTACGTTCCTTCTACTTCATTAGTTCAGATGAGCTCATTACCGACGCCATTGAAAGCTGCAAGGGTAATTACATGCAAGTATATTTTGTTGCAGATTCTTGTGTTAGTACATACTGCTTTAAAGGACGGTGAACAGCTGAAATGAAAATTTGTAGGTTTATTATAGATAGATTAGTTGTTGCCCGCGGTTTTGCCTGGCTGAATGTCGGTTATCGCGGTAAAGAGTAATCTATGTCCTCCTTCAATAGTCAAAGTATCTCAATGCCTTATTTTATTAAAATCAGTGCAGCATTTTAGCCGTGAAAACGTAATGAACAGTTAGACAGGCAGAATTACTTTTGAATTTGTAAGATTTGTATGGATGGAAATCTTTTAATTCGTATCAGTATCCGAATCAAAAGTGTTCTATTCATACAAATTTCTGTGTTAAAAATATATTTGTAATATGGTTATTACAAATATATAGTCCGGGATCACCAGTACAAATTTCACAAGTTGTTACTCTCAACCCTTTTTTAATTTGATCTGAGCTATCAAGCTAATTTTTCATGAGTGGCTTTATTTTAGTGAGGGGCACACCTTTCACCTTACAAAAATTTTTGATTGTGGTTGATAACAGGGGCAGCAGGGACAAAAAACTTTTGAGCGTAGGTCCGGGATAAAGTATTGTATATGACTGTTGAAATATGTAAATATTAACTAAGCAACTGTTAAAAAATCAGCTAGTTAGTATCGATAAATGTTGACTTGTACTTTTTCAATTAAAAAAAAAAACAATTTTTGAGAGACTTGTGATTTTTTATTTAATTCTAAAAAGGACAAGTTCCGATTAAGTATAGAATGAAATAATTAGTCAAATGCCGCCCTTGGCTCTGATGAGGGGCCATTACTTTTCACATGAAAATTTTCATGATTTTTTCTGGATTTCACCGATGTCCCTTTAGAACTTGATTTATTATCGACATAGTGCCTGAGTTAGATAGTCGAGTGAGCCTTGTGTCGCGCTAAACAGCTAGCGTTTCTAAGACTAATCCCAGTATGTTCATGAATGCACTATTAATTACCGTGTAATGAGGCGCCAGATATTTAGCTACAGAATATCATTTCAAGAGTAAACACTAAAAACGCGTTTGAAATTCGTTTCTTGAGATTATTTGCATAATAAAGTGCAAAAGTTTATCAAAATGAAATAAATAGTAGTGAGTTTCCTATTGAGAAAGTAATTATTAGCGATAAAGGAATAATTTAAAATGTGTTTCTTAACACTGAGCGAGCACCGCGATGTAAGCCGCAGTTGTCGTTATACCTTTACAACAACAACCAAACGTAGTCTTGGATATTTCTTTTATAATCAACTATCTTACAATGAAAGTACCGTTAAAACGGTCCAGCCGTTCTAGAGATTAGCTGGAACAAACAGGCAGACAGACAGACAAAAAAAATTTTCATATAAGTATCGTAAACTATAGCAGACCGTTCAATCGATCGACAAGTGACTTGCCATCCGTTCGCTTTTGGAAGTATGGGAGTCATGAGGGAGACCTGTCAAAACCATAACCCTCCTTTGGCTTTGCCGTAGTCGGGTAAAAAACTCTTCAACTTTAATAACATTATTGTGCTGTATATTTTTCTTTCCAGGAAAAGGAGATGACGATATTATAACACTTAAAAATGTTACTTATATATTTTTTATTCAAGTCGCACTTAGGATATATTTGACAATGTCACTCCACATTTTATTTTGCATAAAAACTTTGTACCAAAGCGGAGCAACAGAGAAAATTCTTGTCATTTAAGACATACTTGCTTCAGGAATAAAAAATGCCTCGTTTTTATTATTTAATGTTAGTTTTGTTTTACTTTTATTATTTTATCTCCTTTATATAACCGCTAACATGTTTATAAAGTCGCAAGACTTAGTTAAAGCAATTATGTCCGACAAAGTTGTTTACAAAAATATACAACTATTATACGCAATTCCCAGCGCCAAAATTTTTAGTTCATTTCATTACTATATTCCAAAAGTTAGAACCTTCTTTACATTTCTGTACAATTAGGGTTGAACTCGATAAAATTTTGCGAAAAAAGATTAGTTTACGAACAAATTGAGTGTTAAAAACAAATTAGAAAGCTGATATCTTTTAACGAACAATTGTTGTATACATAATCTGAATCTCGGAAAATTTTACAAAGATTTAGTATGTAGGGGGTTTTGGGGGGCGGTAACTCGACCTAGCTAGGGTTCAGTTTAAGGAAATGTACCAAAAAAAACCGGTCATTCAATTACTAAACATTATATGGGTAAAGAGGATTAAGTTCATCTATACTAATATATAAAGCTGAAGAGTTTGTTTGTTTGTTTGTTTGTTTGAACACGCTAATCTCAGGAACCGCTGGTCCGACTTGAAAAATTCTTTCGGTGTTGGATAGTCCATTTATCGAGGAAGGCTATAGGGTATATATCATCACGCTACTACTAATAGGAGCGGAGCAACAATGAAGAATGTTTAAAAAACGGGGGAAATTTTCACGCTACGGGCAATATAAGGCGCAAACGACGTTGCGTGGGTCAGCTAGTTGTAATATAAAAATACTAGTTGTTGTCCGCGTATATGTCGGTTATCGCAGCAAATAGTAGCCTATGTGTTATTCTGATGTATAATATATATTACTGTAAAGTTTTATCCAAATTCGTTCAGTAGTTTTTGTAAGAAAGAGTAACAAACATCCATCCATCCATACTTACAAACTTTGGTTTATAATATTAGTAGGATATTGATTCATATTACACGCGCGCCTTTATCTAAAAGTTATATCAATAAGGCTATATTACAAAGGTCACGGTTCTAATGCCTGTTACAATTTGAGGAAAAACAAATACCAGGAATTGCATTTGTAGTTTTCTTGTTAGCTCTCTAACTAAGCTACTTTAAGTCGTGCTAAAAGTAGATTTAACACAATAGTGGCACAGATCCATTAGGATTACTTGGATTTAAGTCCAAGAGATCCCATGTTAACAGACTAAATAATTTAATACCATGTTTTGCCTTTGGAATTAAGGTTTAAGATAAAAAAAATTAATTCGTTTTAGTTACGTTTTTATGTGTCGTAATTTTATTTGAAAGATATTTTTTTACATGCGTATTTATTATATAAGAATAACATAATTCGAGTTTATTTAATCAGAATCGAATCCAACACCGAAAGAATTTTTCAAGTCGGACCAGCCGACTTGAAAAATTCTTTCGGTGTTGGATAGTCCATTTATCGAGGAAGGCTATAGGGTATATATCATCACGCTACTACTAATAGGAGCGGAGCAACAATGAAGAATGTTTAAAAAACGGGGGAAATTTTCACGCTACGGGCAATATAAGGCGCAAACGACGTTGCGTGGGTCAGCTAGTTGTAATATAAAAATACTAGTTGTTGTCCGCGTATATGTCGGTTATCGCAGCAAATAGTAGCCTATGTGTTATTCTGATGTATAATATATATTACTGTAAAGTTTTATCCAAATTCGTTCAGTAGTTTTTGTAAGAAAGAGTAACAAACATCCATCCATCCATACTTACAAACTTTGGTTTATAATATTAGTAGGATATTGATTCATATTACACGCGCGCCTTTATCTAAAAGTTATATCAATAAGGCTATATTACAAAGGTCACGGTTCTAATGCCTGTTACAATTTGAGGAAAAACAAATACCAGGAATTGCATTTGTAGTTTTCTTGTTAGCTCTCTAACTAAGCTACTTTAAGTCGTGCTAAAAGTAGATTTAACACAATAGTGGCACAGATCCATTAGGATTACTTGGATTTAAGTCCAAGAGATCCCATGTTAACAGACTAAATAATTTAATACCATGTTTTGCCTTTGGAATTAAGGTTTAAGATAAAAAAAATTAATTCGTTTTAGTTACGTTTTTATGTGTCGTAATTTTATTTGAAAGATATTTTTTTACATGCGTATTTATTATATAAGAATAACATAATTCGAGTTTATTTAATCAGGTCTTTATAATCACACTAATATTAAAAAGGCGAAAGTTTATGAGTGTGTATGTTTGTTATTTTTTCACGCGCAAACGACAGAACGGATTTGGATGAAACTTTACAGTAATATAGCTTATACATCTGAATAACACATAGGATACTATATGTCGTGATGACATACACGCGGGTGGAGCCGCGGGCAACAGCTAGTTGTAAATAAAGTGACGCGATTCTATGGCTAGTTTGTGAGCTTGTATGCACACATAAAATCGCATATACACTCACAGTTGACAGTACTAAGATCCTTGAAATACAATAATCAAACAACATTAATCTACGTTTTCTATATTATGGTTTAAGAATTCAAAGAGTCTCAACCCGTAATAATCCCATGGATGTCTTAAAGGGCGACTAAGAGAGAAAACTATGGATATCATCGCTGCTAAGAGCATTTGAAACAAAATTTGGAAAATATTTTATGAAAACACTTTGTAACTGCGTTGCCCTTATTATTGATCTCTAAATAATCGTAGAATAATATTTCCAAATAAAAAAATCTGTATCGCTGAATCGAATTTGACGGGACTTTCACTGATAGGTAGCTGACGATATAAGGAGAAACTGAAACTACTTATTTAGACTAGCTTCGCCCCGCAGCGTTACCAGCAGTACGACAACAACAACGGGTAATACCGCGGGGTTCAATTAATTTCCTACTAATCCTTCTAATATTATAAATGCGAAAGTTTGTAAGGATGGATGGATGTTTGGATGTTTGTTACTCTTTCACGCAAAAACTACTGAACGGATTTGGATGAAACTTTACAGTAATATAGCTTATACATCAGAATAACACATAGGCTACTATTTGCTGCGATAACCGACATATACGCGGGCGGAGCTTCGGGCAACAACTAGTAATTATATAAAATGTAAACAAATAAAAGAGATGCAAATAAAATGATGTTTCCCGTTGACCGGTTCTGAAATGAAGACGTGAAAATACAGCAAACAAATACTCGCATATTTTTATTTTTTTTCTGTTTGGCCCTGCCAAATGACTTTACTCGGCCTGATGGAAAGCATAAGCAGAATCCAAGAGTAGTGGTCACCATACTGCGAATGCGGATAATGCAACAATCAAGTATGGTGACCCACACCATGGCGGGCTAGTGATGCTTCTGCATCATTGGGCCTCCGATCTCGCACTCACCAACGCAACACGACAGCATGATCGCTGTCATTTTATGTTGATTTTCTGTGCGAGGGTAGTACCGCCCCGGTCGAGCCGGCCCGTTCGTGCTGAAATCAGCGTGGCTCTACTACCTTGTGAATTTTACCTACATTTTCACTTTTACCCGACTGTGGTGAAGTAAAGAGGAAGTGTAATATTTTTGGCAGTCTATTGTATGTTTATATATTTCACCGCCTTGAATACTGAATCGATTTTATTGGATGAGTTGTTTATAGATTTCAATAATAGCCCGGGTGAGATAAGAAAAATACATTTCATGAAAGGTTTAACTTAGGTTAAAATTTTCTTGATTATAAAAGTCTGAATTCTACCTGTTTTTTCTTTTACCGATAGTTGCTTGCAACATAATAAAATACTTCAAAGACATTAAGGTAGCGTAATCATAGATTATAAAATAGATAATAATAATGTAAAAACCTTGTCACAAATAGTACTGCTCTGTATTCACAGGTTTATTATCTTCGAATATATAATATAAAAATAATATCTGATATGACATTTTATATACATATTTATATAGATCATAATTGGTTCTGTCTTGGTGTAAATTTTCTGGGACTAGCTAGACCTGCTCAACTTCATCTTGATTTCTCAAAAGTAATAAATTTGCCCGAATTTTATGCCATTTTCATTAAAACTTGGCTCTTACTAGTATTAGCGTGATGCTTTAAAACCTATATCCTTCCTCGGTAAATAGTCTTTCCAATACTAATAGTAGTAATAAATTGGTTTAGCTATTTACGAGTGACGCCGTGACCTTGGTCAATAGAGATTCACTTTTATATGTATAAGATCTTTGTATTCGGAATTTTATACTCAAGTATCTTTAATCCTGGCTGTTAAGTTATTATAGCACAAGATTTGTCTAATTTACGATCAGACATTCGCGTTTAAAATGTGTGAAGTTACTACTATTATGATGCTATATTAACATGGTTTTTTGTTGGGACTCGATCGCTCTACATATTTTACGTCCTCCTTGTGTCTTGTGTGTGTTATCCTTAGTTCTGAGGGTCCTGACCCCTATTTGGAGCTATTTTGCGAATGATTAGTGATCGTCGCCTGTGTGTAAGGCAGTATAGATCGAAGAGTAGAGGAAACTTGGTCCGTCCAGCGCAACGGGCTACGGCCCTTAGGTCTTTTTCCCTCTATCTTACCCGTCACCATCAGTCTTTCGAGGTTATTGTTTTCTGTCCTCGCATACTTACATCATCAACAACCCATAACGTCCCACTGCTGGGCTCAGGTCTCCTCTCAGGAGAGGGTTAAGGCCATACTTATATGCCTGCATTTAAATACCATCGAGATAATAAGTTTGATTATTTCTCTCCTCTCAGTGATTTAGAGGGAAGACCTAAGGTACTTATGGCTCGTGAATTTTAGGTATCGATGGACGGTTGAACACCCAGACTCATTACACAAAGTGTTGAATTAAAATACTCAACACTTGGTATAGTAGGAAACAGCGTGGCGACAGCTTAAACCACAAGGCCGTACTTGTAGTTGGAAATCGGAGTAGGCTTTGCGTTCCTGCTCCGTAAAAAGCACATCTGCTACATTTTTATTTTATTACACAGCAACATACTACATAGTCACGAGTCAAGAGAAGCAACATAATGATCATGACGTAATAAAATCATTAAAGTTAATGAAGTCACAGCTAAGGAATAATACGATCATAAAGTTTTTAATGTACGTAACTTGAGGTGGTCTCATCGCTTAATTAAAATGACAAAATGAGTGGGGAAGGGTGCTCCTAACGAATTCGTGGATGTAATGATTAAGTTACTTTAGCGATAAACTAACTTTTGAAGCTTAAATTTACATCCGTTGTGGAATTCGAAAAGAAAATCACTAAAGAAGTAATCGATATTTTTTAAATATCTACTTTTTCAGGAATTTTAACGAAAACTGTATCTTTGAATTTATGTGTCGCAAATACTCGAAGTAGAAATAATGATAAACTCTTTTAAAAGCTATTTAATAATTGTATTCCAGCTTTAATATCAAGAGCTGTGAAAAAAATAAACAAATCTAAGGAATTAGCTCCTTTTAAAATTATAAACGTTTCTACGTCTGACTTAAATGTTTTACTTGGGTTTTAACCTAACTAAATAAATGATCATACCAAATTCTAAATCTACAACTTCTAAATTAACAAAATTATCTATACAAATAAATAAAATTGGAGTGTCTGTTTGTAATATCAAAATAACCACTTTTTATTAAATGCATATGTATGTATAGACGATACATGTACCAAAATATTTCTTTTACAATTGTTGTGTGTCTGTCTGTCTGTCTTTTTGTTCCCGGTAATGTCTGAAACGGCAGGACCAATTTCGACAGGACTTTATATATATAGCTATAGATAGCTGATGATCTAAGGATATACTTGGCTACTGTTTTTTTAGACTAACTTCGCCCCACGGCATGACCCGCGGTACGTCAATAACCGCGGGTAACGCCGCGGGGTTCAGCTAGTGTATAATATAATGGTCCGAATGTGTTAATAACCGCGCAGAACGGCACAAACTGGCACACCGTGTGGTTTTAGTCGGTTCGATTTCGATACACCACCCCAAACCCCGGTGGGGTGACGGCCCGAGGATGTAAGTAATATAATAGCTCTGTATAAATACAAAGTTATTTGTAGTTTCAGCTATAACTTATACAAATATTGAATAGATTGGAACAAGGTACTTCAATTTTCAAAGTCTTGTTTGGTTCGGTTCGGGTTCGGTTGTTATGTTAGAAGAAATATTACTTCTATGTAGCGTTCATGAAACATTTTCTTTCTCTATTAAGACATGAGTCATTCCTCTGAAGATTGAATCTACCTAATTTAAGACGATGCCATAACGATGGCTCATATAAATGCAAATGTTGGGTGAGCTGAGGTGAGCCCCTCACCTTTGTTAAAACTTGTCGAATTACTACCGAACCTCCGCTGGGCTCCGAAACTTGAGTTTGTTAAGCACTCTACTAAGACAGAAGAGTTCCTAAAATAATTTGTTGTAACTTCTATTTCAATGTAAGGGCACGATTGCCTTCACTTTGACCCAATTCCATCAATCTAGAATTACGCTATAATCCCTCCTAAATTCTGGACCCATTTTGTTGAATTTGAGTTTAGAATAAACAAGGTTTTGGAGAAGGTTAGGTCATGTTTTTTATTCGGTGCGAAAATAAACCTTGAAAGTCGAAAAATAGGAAATCATGGATCTCTGGACAATTTTCATACATTACGTGCCTTTGTGAATCAGGAGCAATGTCCAACGCAACCTACTTTGGAATCCTTTTGTTCCACGTGACATGTATGGGTTCAAGGTTTTTCCATTTAGTATGAATCTAAGATAAGTAGTTTATCTATATTTAGAAGAAAATAATGTCTCATTGACGATGACTTAATACGCGGTTGAAGTGAGTTTTAACCGACTTCCAAAAAGAAGGAGGTTCTATTTTCCACTGTATGGAGTTTTTTTATGTATGTTCACCGATTACTCCGTCAATTGTGGACCGAGTTTGAAAATTCTGTTTTTAAACAATAGTAAAGACAATAACGGACTTTAACTTACGCCGTAACTATTTCTGATGTCTTCTTATTCAGAAAGTAATCGAATTTAATAAAATCCAATTTATTCATAACTTTGATTTATGTTCAAATTTTACTCATATCTGCTTACTCAACAACTTTACCTACTAGAATGTTATTGGTGATGACTTAATAATTTTTCCTATAAATGTAAGAATGAACATTGATGAGCAGACGTATCGCCTGATAATAAGCCATTACCGCCGCCCATGGACACCCGCATCACCAGAGGCGTCACAAGTACGTTGCCAGCCTTTGGGGGATGGGGAGGGGAAGGGAAGGTATGTGGAGGGCATGGGGCCTCCGGTGCTCTCACTCACTCGGTGAAACACAGTGCAGGCGCTGTTTCACACCGGTTTTCTGTGAGGCCGTGGTATCACTCCGGTTGAGCCGGCACATTCATGCCGTAGTGTGGCTCTCCGCGGTGAATCCAAATTACTAATTGAACTTCAATCTCAATAAAATTATGATTGAATAAATCAATATGCACAACACACTATAGAGTTTATTCTCTTAGTTCACAAAATAGAATTAACTCGATAAAATCAATTAATCTTCCACTTAAAGTTCATAATTATCACAATTTTCCACTCGAAATCAGCTCTTATGTTCAATTTTATAATTAAAACAAATTTAAACTATCAACCTCAAACTGTATACATCACTAAAGCAACTATTTACTAAAACTTCTTAGTCGACCTCTTTACATAACAGAAATGTGATTTACTTGAGGAAAATTTAGGGTAGATACGTCCTGACTGGCGCATTATTTTAAGTCGAACTATTTAATATCTCGCTGCACATTGTGGCTGTGAAATATGAGTCGTTTATAAATACTTGTTCTTAGACGGCTTCTTTTAATTGTTTTTTTTTTAATTTTACTTATACACTAAAATTAATAGCAAGCGGTTTGTATTATGTTATATTGTATTATGTTTATATTATGTATAGAAATATTTTACAGACACAACATAAGCCAGACTGTTAACTAAATGTGTAGCTGCAAAGTTTTTTCATATTAGGGTTCTTTTTATGTAATAGGCGGGCAAACGAGCCGACGTATCGCCTGATGGTAAGCGATTACGGGCGCCCATGGACACCTGCAACACCAGAGGCGTCACAAGTGTGTTGCCGGCCTTTTGGGGATGGGCGGGAGATAGGGGGAGGGGGGGTTGGAGTATAGGCCTCCGGTATCCTCACTTACACGGTGAAACATAGCGCAAGCACTATTTCACACCGGTTTTCTGTGAGGCCGTGGTATTAATCCGGTAGAGCCGGCCCATTTATGCCGAAGCGTGGCTCTCCCACGGTATTTATATATATATAATAATATTTTGTCCTAAATTGTATCGAGATTCAACATACGGGTAACTTGTATACCTGTGCCTGCGGATACACTTGTGCACAATAATAACTGCTGCGTAGTTAATTGATCTCCGTTGAGGCTGGCCGCCGTGGGCGAACATTTATTCGGATAACATCATTAGAATGCTTACCGTTTTTCAGCGACTAAATTTCAGGTAGGTGGGAATGTGTTTTAAATTAACTTTGAAACTGACGTCAACATTACCCAGGTACAAAATGCTAGTATAAATATGACACAGTTTGCATAAACTGCGGAGAGATGCATTATATTCAAAGTATGTGTACCCTCTGATGTTACACAGAAGAATATACAGTTAAATATAACAAAAATGTGTTATTTTCCTAACTGTCGACAGCAATATAAGTAATATGTATTTTTTTACAATTTACTGAATGTAACTCCATTTCAATAGTCACAGAATGTATCATTTATAGTTAATCAATGTGGTAACCAGTTTAGAATACAGAACGTTACCTATTCTGTATTATGTATTATTCTGTATTATGGATGATGCACCTCGGGTAACGCCGTGAGGTGAAGCTAGTCTAAAAAAGAGTAACCTAAGTTACTCCATATCATTAGCTATCTGCTTTTCGTCGTATATCCGTCGAAATCTGTGCGGAACAAACAGACAGACAGACCAAAATTTTAAAATGTATTTTTTTATGTAAGCACCGTATATTACTTTCCTAAGCATTTTGTGAAAAGCTATTAATATTAAATTAGAAATAGACACTTCAATTTTATTTGTTTGTATAGATTTATATAAAAATTATCTAATCATACTTTTAAAAAAAAAAAAAATTCATTTTCATATCAATAAAAATGGATCTTGAAAGTCTTTATCCGTAAATGTACAAAAAAATAACTCTGAAAGCCGACCCTGGACCCGAAGCTTATCTTATTCGTAACTTGAATGTCAACTAAGGCAAAAGGATCGTGGAACGTATGAATGACTTCATATCAACATTTATTTTCTTGACATACAATTTAACAGGAACAACTTCATTCTCATAGATCCTCATCTCGATGCATTAAAGGATCACCTATAATATATACCGTTGACTAAGAGACCTCGTGTTGCTTATAAAATATACCATAAATGTATTTTCTAATGCATATAATTCTTTTGACACGTTGTTGCTTACGATGGACTCCAAAACGATCTGAACAATTTTCACTTTTTTTTAAATGTGTGTTTTAATAGCCTAAGATATGATAGTTAACACCACGCTTGGACCAATAGAAGCCGAGCAGAAAGCAAAGAAACTAGTATACTTTACTACAAACTGAAATCCTCCTTGCTGATTGTGTTGTAACATCACTACGACTAAACGTCCAACCCTAGGACGGTACCCTGTATTTCTTGCCTTTTCAGTTAAGTATTTATTAGGGAAATATGTTTAGTTTATATTGCAGCTAAGTTTTGTTTTTTCCAAGAGCTATATTAGCTCTGAAGTATTTATACATAACCTACGTATTATAGCACTAAAGTATTTATACATAACCTACGTATTAAAGCTCTGAAGTATTTATACATAACCTACGTATTATAACTCTGAAGTATTTATACATAACCTACGTATTATAACTCTGAAGTATTTATACATAACCTACGTATTATAGCTCTGAAGTATTTATACATAACCTACGTATTTGACTGCCTCGTAAATCTAACTTACTATAATTAGTACGTTAGATTTAAGATTTAGTAGAACGTTTAATCCAATAAAACAAATAAGCTATATTTACAGTAGTTGTGTAGTAATGACCCAACTGATTTTTATGATACATATTTTCATATCATTCATTATTTTAACGTGGGAGAACCACGCTTCGGCATGAATGGGCCAGGTCGACCGAAGTGATACCACGGCCTCACAGAAAACTGGTGTGAAATAGTACTTGCGCTGTGTTTCACCGAGTGAGTGAGGATACCAGAGGCCCTTACCCCAACCCCTCTCCCATCCGTCTACCTAATCCTCAAAGGTCGGCAACGCACACCCGCAACACAAAGGCGTCACTCTTGTGCGCGAGTTGCGGGTGTCCATGGGCGGTAGTATTCGCTTACCATCAGGTAATGCTCGTTTGCCCCATATTCCATAAAAAAAAACATTCTAAACCATCACCTGCAGGCCAACAACAACACAACGCGTGTTTCCACGTCTTCTGTCACATACCGCTGCCTCTTTTTACGAAATCATTCCCACATATAGCAGGAAAATGACGAGAAATATGTCCC
This sequence comes from Spilosoma lubricipeda, assembly GCA_905220595.1. Classification (NCBI taxonomy): domain Eukaryota; kingdom Metazoa; phylum Arthropoda; class Insecta; order Lepidoptera; family Erebidae; genus Spilosoma; species Spilosoma lubricipeda. The sequence continues at coordinate 9,039,734 of HG992298.1, read as the reverse complement.
AACAAAAATGTTTCCCTACTGACAAAAAATTGAATTTATTACCGATACACGTTTTCACAATATTTTCCAACCGCAACCCTCAATAAGCCCCCACTTTACAAAATTATCAAATTTATTTTGTCAAGAACCCGCTGCGATGCCTAATCGAGACACGGGCGCTCGCTCCGTACAATAAATTCTTCAAAATCAACGAACTCGTTATTTTCTGATGTAGAATGTGCATTAAAATCGTCTGAAATTTAATTACCGATCCCGCTCATCTATAAATGGTCGCTCTTCCAAAACCACTTAGCGAGTAGGCACTCAAATTGATATTCACCTGCATCTATATATAACTGTGCACATGTATGATCAGTTTCTATAAAGTTAAACAGGGAGCAAGTAGTACTTCAATGTGCGGTCAACGCTTTAGATGTTTTATTTAGTATAACCGGGTTGCCCAATGCCGAGTAATTGAGATGATCTTTGAGTACTCCGTCGGAATTCCGGGGATTTAGTCTCCGGTAACTTAACTATATGATATTGAATGAAAATATACTTAATATCAGTTTTCTGTGAGACCCTGGCATCACTTAGATAGATTAAGCTCATACTTTTGTTAACGGGATGGAAGATCCTCATGGAAATCTTTCACTCATTGGGGAGGAGCGAAGGGGTCGGACTTTAACTGACTTAAAAACCATCCTGTTGTCTCCTTTGCGTGCCTATAGCCGGTGGAGTAAAAATCACAATTGCATTCTTCCGCCATCCCCAGCAAGCATCGAACCGTCTCAACGAAGACGGGTTTCGTAACCCATTACGATGATCACCCATTGGTCGCAGCTCTCTAAGAGCGCACAAGGAACACTTCCTAAGGCGGCCAGAGATAAACGAATGCTTTCTGGCGTATATCAAGTCCAATATATTATTATGTCAAAGCATGACCTACGCTACTGTTAGATATTATTCAAAGTAATATTGCAAGTACCGCAGAGGCAGCGCAAGTTGACATAATTTACCCATTTTGCACTAAGGGACCGTCTTCACGAACGAGAGAATAGCAATGGATCCTCGCTGCTATCGTCACGTAATCTCCACGAACGAGCAATTATTCCTTCAAAGTATTACCGCGACTCGTAACGGAATCACCGAGTAGTAGAATACGTGACACAAAGGTAATATTCCCTCACCCATCTAATATCTTGGCCTATGTAGCTAATAACATTTAGTTAGATGCTGATGATATAACAATGTCGTTTAAATTGCCTATTGCACTTAGTAAGATACACATAAATACTTGCCAATTTTTACCCAACTAGCGCAAAGCTAAAGGAGGGTTAGGGCTGACAAGCTATACATATATGTGTGTTCATCTGTTCCCTCATAGCTCCTTAACTACTTATTAGAACTTGACAAATGAGGTATCGTTAGAAGCGTCTTGATCGTTTGCTGGTTATAGGCTATATGCCGTGTCACTGAATCTAATATGATGCCCTCTGGTTGAGTAATGTTAAAAATTTAGTAAGGTTAGTTAGTAAAATTTAGTTAGTAAGGTTGAAAATTTATAAAAAAATACGCAGAAAAGCGGTCATTAAGGTACTTAGTATTAATATTTATTTTTGCCACTCTATTCACGTACCAAAAGCTTTAGATTTCTCTAAAAAAATACTGCTAATCATAAAAAAAAACCAAACAGTCATGACGACTGCCAGCGGAAGTGAAAACTCAAAACTATAATCAAGCATTTGTTTAAGCTCACCTTAAATGAAGCTATTTAAATTAAATGCGCGACAAAAAGAAGCTAATAGAATATAGCTCATGGAAAGCGTTCCGTGGCGATGACGCAAGTTCCATGATTTTTGTTCACTCAAAATGTGCTCAATGTGCCAGAAGTATTTACCTCAATTAAAAAAATAAATATGGTGATATTAACTATTCTGATGCTTAAAATAGTCAACGAGAGTATGCATTTATTATCATATCTATCGTTAATTGAAAAACGGATGACAGCATTTTTCGGCTTTATACAAATCAGGTCAGGTCTTTTATTGCTTAAATAGTTTATGAAGGCAAAATATTAAAGAGTCGCATATTTTATACCTAGTACACTCAGCATCGAAAGTAGGCACCATTAATGTTTTTTGCTAACACATGCATTTAGAGATTAACAGTATAAAGGCGCGTCTCCACCGAATATACACTGTTATATTTCAGTGTTTCCAACTGTTGGCAACTCTTAAAAAAATAGTCCAACTTTTGTTTACTTTGTGTCTACACTGAGTTGTCAACAATTGGCAAAATATTCCAACTAAGCGTCCACAGAACCATTATATATCTGCAACAAGCGTATTCTTTTGATGTTTACCGGCAAAAACATAAAACACGATTGCCAATATTTGTTGACAATTTTTGTTGCCAACATAAGGAAATTACAGACACTTTTGTCACCAACCCGTGTCGACATCACAAAAATTACCAACTTTTGTTCAGTGGAGACTCGGCTTAGACTTACTATCTTAGAATTGAGTGTAGGTACATCGGAGGTAGTTAAACATTGCAGTGTTCAAATAAACAGAACATCAAATTTTTAAGAAGAATCTCGACGATATTGCATTAAATAAATCTTCATACTATGCAACATAAATGTTTGTGATCCTTATTACTGTTCATTTACTATAGATGTTGACTGCACTATATATATTAAAGTTTTTGTTTCAAACACTAGACTTTAAAATTTATAAATTCACTGTGCAAGTTAAATCATCATTAAATAATCACAAATTTTAACAAAAATAAAACAGCTTTCAAATAAAAAAATAATTATCAAAATCATTCAGTCCGTTGAAAGTTAAGAGGTAATAAACATTTAAAAAAAAACAGTCGAATTGATAACCACCTCCTTTTTTGAAGTCTGTTAAAAATAGAAGACGTCTTTAATTATGTTTTAAAACTATTCTTACAATATATATGGTGGACATATTAACAACTAACCCATACAGATATTGACACGACGATACGACAAAGCCATTTTCAGAATTGTAATTCCAACCTTAACATATTTATCTTTAAAGTTTATTATATTCCTTTCATTAAACAATATGCTTTAAAGCATCAAAATCTCCGTAAAAATACTTTTTTATTTCTATGATATCATAAATAATACCTGCGACTGTTTACACGACGACATTGTAATCCTCTGAAAACTGACATCCGCACACACTAAGGATAACACTGTAATTTGTTTTGAGTTGTGAAAAAAACATTTTTTGTTTTAAAATCTTTTGTATAAAACAAACATGAATCCTAAACGTTAACGAACCGTTCTTTGAAAAAGACTTATATTAGTTGCTTGATTTCGGTAAGGTAGGATGAGTAAAAATACTGTTTTCATTTGTGCATTCACAAACTGCAGAGAGTATCTCATTTTTGTTTCCTTTTTTCATTTTTTGTTTATTCAGACTGTTTTTTGTGATGTCATTACTACGTTGACTTTCTAGTAATTAGGTATTTTATTTCAAACTTGTGATACAGGTGACTGAAATAATAAGAAAATTCAATGCTCTGACCATAAATAAATTTTGGAAAAGCGTAATTTTTTTAATTTAAATGATAATAATGTGTTTTTAGTCGTTATGAGTAGAATATGGCTTTATAGTTTTTACCTCTTTCCATTTACTAGAACTTGTACACAAGCTCACCGGTTACTAGTGTTTTTATATCAATTGTTAAACAGACCAGGTTTGCGCAAGACTTCTGACAGCCGAAAATCGATCATATAGGCGCGCACTGTAAGAGACATATATGTCCAGAAGTGAACTGCGATATAGTTTTAGACGATATTTTAAAGTACTTCTTTAGCGGCGTTATGCACTTTTAAAAATGTAATGGTATGGGTAAAAAATGTTAAATTCGCATCAGGACACGTGACCTGTAAGACTGCGGCGTAGAGCGCTTGCGCGAGTGTTTGTACTACAGGCTGCTACGCGCATGCACAGATGGTGACAGCTGATGGCTCGACTGTTTAATATATATTGTATAGCATTAATCTATATTTTTATAACATCACAATAAGCATTTTTTTTACTTCTTTTTATCCGCATATTACAAAGAGAGCAAAGAGGTTCATTTCAGGTGAACTTAAACAACTGTTTGTTTATAGTTTTTTCAACTCTGTCCGTCTGTGTGTGTTTTTGTCTGTGTTTTTTTTTATTTAAGTATCTGTTTACGTCAAATTCAAGTTTAAAGGACATTATTTGACTTTTATAAATTTATTTAAACCGATTTCTTTAACTTTAGTAATGATCAATACAAAATACTAACTTTTAAACTTTCGCGTTCAATGATATGTTAACAATTATTTTTACGGGAATTCCCGTAAAAATAATTGTCAATACAAAATAGATAAACAAAGCCTGTTAGAGTTTCTTCCGGAACGTAACAAACATAATATATCAAGCCTCTTGGACATTGTACCCAACGAAAGAAATACCTTTAAATCCCAAGTTTGCAGCGATAAGGAAGTAAGCGATCGGGGTGTGATCCAAGTCATTGACTTTCAGATAATTACGTAACTTTTACAATCAAAATAATATTTCGTATAAGAAATAAAATTATCTAATTGAATAAGTTGAAGTAACAAAATCATCAAACAGTTACAGTTATATACATATCTTTCTCAGCAACTCTCAGATATAGATGGAGTGATTCAAGAGGAAAGTTTATATGTGTATGCATATTATAGTAACGAATAAATAGAAGTAAATTACAAATTCAAAGAACCCCCTAAGCAGCATCAGGTCAAGTTATCAATGTATTGTCAGTTAACGATTATACTGACACGCGTGGAGCACTTAATCGAGTAATCATACGCCAAAAATGCCTTACATCATTCTGGGAAAGAGGTAATACTCTTAAACTGCTAGACCGATATTAATTAAACATAGCTAAAAACCACCACAAGCAAAACTGGCTTTCAAACCGCATCGAAATCCGTGCATCCGTTTGAGAATGACGATGCCACAGACACACAAACACAACGTTAAACTTATAACACCCCTCTTTTTGCGTCTGTGGTTAAAAACTGAAAATTACAAAGGTTAAAAGATTATATAAAATAAAATATAAGGCAACTAACATCAATGAAACTATCCGTATTATATTAATAACTAGCCGACCCACGCAACCTCGTTTGCGTCTCCTATTGCCCGTAGCGTGTTAATTTTTCCCCGCTTCGTAATATTCTTCATTGGTGCTCCGCTCCTATAGGTCTTAGCGTGATGATATATAGCCTACAGCCTTTCTCGATAAATGGGCTATCTAACACTGAAATATTTTTTCAAATCGGACCAGTGGTTCCTGAGATTAGCGAAACAAACAAACAAACAAACTCTTCAGCTTTATATATTATATATATTAGTATAGATATAATAATAAATAAATAAATATTTCCGACATCTTACACACAATTCCATCTAGTTCTAAGCTAAGCAGAGCTTGTGTTATGGATACTAGACAACTGATATAAATACATAAATACTTTTTATTGGTAAATACATACATATTATACATAGAAAACACCCAGACTCCGAAACAAATATTTGCCGATCATACAAACATTTGGTCCGACCCGGGAATCGAACCCCCATCGCTACCACTGCGCCACCGAGGCAGTCAATAATATTATGTTAGACAGACAGATGACAACCTAACTCATGTAAACCACAGCACACGTGTTGGAATACAATGAGCTCATTTATTCCGCATCTTACAAGTGACAGTTTATTTAAAATTAATATTCTCATTAGGTTTATTTGTTATATTATTTTCAGTCTCTAACTTGCACCAACTATCAACAAAGTAACGATTAGGATGGCTGAGTGGCGCGAATGTAATTTATAGCTAAACGTGCAATTGCTTTTTTTCTGCATGCCCACTTTCCAAGAGTTGGTTCCAATTTGAAACAAATAAAAGAATAACTGGGAACGGATCGAATAACACTGACGGTTTGATTTCAAACGCAATACGCAACTGATATGCTTTTGGACTGGATGAGGGCCGTTTATGCAGAATGTGTCTGATCTAGTATCGTTGTAGTTTGATTGGAAACGCTAGACAATTGGTTTGATGCTGAATTCTATTCATTTGTTAAGTTGTTTGGTATTTTTTTAGCTTAGCTATTCTGTAAAGTGGTAAAAGAAAGTAAATTAATTTCATGAACAAAGGTATTAGTTATTATATTTAAAACTTTTTCAAAATGACTTAGAAATTCCATTAGTTTTTTTGTTGACATAAATCATTCAAGCTAGTATTTTGGTACCATATATTTTAAAGAACTCGTCCATATTAGTGTACCTTTCCTCTTTGTGATTTTTTTATCGGGCTGAATACGATAATGAAACACGAAACAACAACGCTACCAGTAGGCGAAGATGTGAAATAGTTTTTGACGCTTGTATGTAAATATTGTTTATTTTTTTAAATTATGGTTATGTGTATAGGTTTCTATATTATGTAATAATTAGATAATTTAAGACAAAATATTGAAAAGCTGATACTGAAATCAATTTAGTAATTTAGGTCACAGGCTAAAGAAATACCCTAAAATGGGTATTTTTTTACTATACAACTTACAGTTACACTATAAAATATTACTCTCTCTGGTTTTATAAAATCTAAGGACTGATGATTTACAAGCACTCGCTTTGAACGTGCTTTTTGCATAAAAATTTGCCCGCATATATATAATATTGATTATATTATTATTGAAATTTTTGTCGAGCACAAAGCCACAGTGGTTGTTTTATCTATCTATACTAATATATAAAGCTGAAGAGTTTGTTTGTGTGTTTGTTTGTTTGTTTGTTTGAACACGCTAATCTCAGGAACTACTGGTCCGATTTGAAAAATTATTTCGGTGTTGAATAGTCCATTTATCGAGGAAGGCTATAGGGTATATATCATCACGCTACTACTAATCGGAGCGGAGCAACAATGAAGAATGTTTCAAAAACGGGGAAAGTTTTCACGCGACGGGCAATAGGAGACGCAAACAAGGTTGCGTGGGTCGGCTAGTCATTTATATGGCTCTATTATTATATGTCTTTTTGGTATGCTTGTGTAAAGCAAAAAACCTTCTCTTAAATTTATATAGCATAGAAAAGTCACCCGGATCATTATCAAGAATCTATTGATACTTTATTAATTGGTTCAGTAATTTAGGCGTTACGGTATAACATACAAACGAACATAGAATGTATATGTATATTTTATGCTTCTCCGTAGTTGGGAAAAAATACAAGACCTTTTACACGTTCATCTTATGCTTACAAGCGAAAAAAAGCTCTTAAACGTTTTGATTAAAGATAGACTAGGTCATCTAGTAGTATATTGTAGGGTGACTACCACTGAAAAAATGATTTCGCAAATGATTAGATACCTATTGGGCTGTGTATACTAGTATATAGTTTAATACATGCTTCATAGGATAAGCATTTGGTGAAGGTTTAAATTCAGTTCCATTTTCAGATCCTTTTTTATGTTGATGGTGTGGAAAATTGCTTTGGATCTACTCGTTGGAGATGCCTTCGCAACGCGTTGATAAGGATGTTAGCAGTATGTGATTGTCGCACTAAAAATCATTTGCTGATAGATTAAGAATACGTTGTGTCATACGGCTCCTAATCCCATGGGTGTCATAAGAGAAGCCAGGACAAATTCGTCGCAAAAAGGGAGAAAAACTTAAAACAAACTCTAAGTCAACCCATCTGGTCAGCGTGTCAATGTCAGTGGTCAAAAACCTTTTGTATAAATAGAAGCGTATGTCTAGACATACGCTTGCTCTGCTAGCAGAGGACTATCAAAGATTATGTTGATGCCACTAAAACCGCCGTTTCAACCCTAATCAGGCTACTCTGGGAGAATCATATAATTTTCCCTCGACCTCCTTTCCTACCTTCCGACGTTTTGAGGTCAGACAAACCGATCTTTTTTTATGGTATATGGGACAACGAGCGGACGTATCACCTGATGGTAAGCGATTACCGCGCCCATGAATACGCAACACCAGAGGCGTCACAAGTGCTTTGCCGGCCTTTGTGGGATGAGAAGAGGGATGTGGGGATGGGTTGGAGTATGGGTCTCCGGTATCCTCACTCGGTGAAAGACAGCGCAAGCGCTATTTCACACTAGTTTTCTGTGAGACCGTGGTGTCACTTCGGTCGAGCCGATCCATTAATGCCGAAGCGTGGCTCTCCCACGTTCTCTTAGAGTTCCTACGGTGTAGATGTGTAAGTAGCCAAATACATCCACACTAGAGGAACATGGAATGATATATTACTACATATGTAGGTAGGCTACGGCCTTCTATACGTGCATGTTTAGAGCTTGGCTATTTATCTTAAGCTTCTTGTAACATACCAACTACGCCACTGAACACCATAACACACTTCACCTCCCACAAAATAAATGGAAAAAGACACATTTATAAAAGTATCTATTTCAAGTCCTGTTAAGTTTTCCGCTTCGCTGGACCGAAGAATTACTTCGCTGGCCCTGTCATTTTTTTATTTTATTTATCTTTAAAATAAGTACACGCTGGACGAACTTTTGCTTCACATAACAACACTACAGTTTACTCTATATTTATTGGTTATTGTCTCTACATAAATTGTTAATTAGCTAAATCATAAATATGGGTAAAGAGTATTGTATTAATTCTTAATTATTATATATTTTTAAAAGTGTACATCGACAGATGATTAATTACAATTGTATTTTAAAAATACAAAACTAAAGAGAAATGAATAAGTAATTTAAGCACAATTCCTTTCCTTTCTATGGTTCGTGTAAAAGGTCTCCTATTTAATTCTAAAACACAAAGGTAATTTTGAGTAATTCTTATTAAAAACATATGTTTTTTAAATAACCTTAACTTAAAGAACGTACAAAATAGTATAAATTTTGTGCGTCGATTGAAGTATTCAGCAATGATTAGATATTTATTTTATTTATCAAGCCCGTGAGTTCTTTATCTCTGTTTGATTTAATTGATAGGAGTTCATAAATACAATTTATGTGTAAATAAAAAATTTGCAAAAGAAATTAAACGGTCTTATTTAAAAATAATATACTAAAAAATAATTTGGTAAAAAATATTCGGTATAACTCGTTGGGCATAGCGTAAACTGAGATGACTGGATGGAAAAACTCTCAGCTCAACAATAAAAAAAAACTTAACTTTTTAATTTCATTACATAGTACTTCTCATTTGTATTCTACCACTACTACTAGTCGTATTGTCACCAGAACTAAAGGCGTGTACCAAATTTCAGATCAATCTTTCAACAGGAAGAGGATCAAATTTTAATAACTAAATTTGACCCAAACAAAAAACTAACTCAGGCGAAATAAAACCGTTTAATAAGTAATTAATAGAATGGACAAAAGTCATGTCAATGTCTTGTATTCTTATATACTAGTTGATCCCCGAAACTTAGTCTATGTTTTACAAAAACATTACTATATTTTATGACTACAAGAACTGGACCAAATTGAAATGGGACTACAGGGGAAGCACCAGCTTTTAAATAAAAAAAGGAATCATCAAAATCAGTTCATCCAGTCGAAAGTACTGAGGTAACAAACGTTAAAAAAAACAGTCAACCTCCTCCTTTATTGAAGACGGTTGAAAAGGAATAAATTTCACCTCTCCAGTAATCTTATTTATCATAGCACGATATTTAATTATAGTCTACTAACTGACCGACGCAAATTCATCTTCGTCACTTTTCAATTATGCACGGCTCTTTTGATCGAAGCGTAATATTCACTACCATAACTTACGCGCGCTAGTAAAACACAAAAAAAAACATGAAAATCGATTCGATGGTTTCGTAGTTCATCTTGAGCAACAAAGTGTCACGTAGATAATATGTAATAGATAGCCTTCTTTTATTTTTTTATGTTTGGCTCTACCAAAATGACTACTTGGCCTGATAAACATGCATAAGAAGAATCCAAGAGTGGTGGTCACCATACTCTCTGCGAATGCAGACAATGCAGCAATGCAGCATGGTAACCTACACCATGGTGCCCTAGTGATACTTCTGCATCATTGGGCTTCCGGTCTTGCACTCCAGCACAAACGCTGTCATTTTTCGTTGATTTTCAATGCAAGGGTAGTACCGCCCCGGACGAGCCGACCCGTTCATGCTGAAATAGCGTGGTTCTATTACTTTGAAATAAAAATCAATAAGCTATCTAACGTATAAGGGCGCGTTTACGATTCGTACAAAATTATGCTTTTTTTCGGTGCAATTTGTAACTAAACTAAACAAATTGAATATAACAAAGTACTAACACTTATAGATTAGTTCTTCATCTTCAAATCCGAGGGACAACTTTTTTGGAAATTGTATTTTTTTATATTGTAAAAACGATCTTCCGTAACCATTTTCCACAGTATTTACGATATCGGGTTGAGTTTTGGTACATTTTTGTTCTACAATCAACCTATTTTAGAATTTCTAAAAATAATGTAAGAAGGCATATATAGTCAATTATAAATCCGAGGAAAAAAATAGTATAAAAGTGTCACAGAAAGTCGCAGAAAAAATAACAACCGGAGCTTGTATTTTCTCATATTTTGCTATTACGGATGAATCGTAGTCGATTGCAATAAGGGTTATTTTATTTTTTTGAACCTCTTTTGATTTATCGCGTAAAAATTTCGTAATCTCAGTCTGCGCTCAGCCGCCGTCATGAGTGGACACTGTGTCGCCTGTTTGCATTAGCTCTTGTTGAAAAGATCGCTCTTCGAATTCAATATATTCGATAAACCAGAATAGGTTGATACTTGACAACGTTAGATTATTTTTAACCGACTTCAAAAAAAGGAGGAGGTTTCTTCTATTTACAGATTTTTATAACAATATTTTAGTTTACTAAAACTAAGTAGTATTGTGCGAGTTCGGGCTCGATTGATGAGACATTACCTCCTACTTAGGTGGAGTGACCTGAAGGTGTACTACGGTGACTGCTTTTCTAACTTCTAGACGAGTTGACATAGTCTAATCGAGTTTGGGCTCATTTTGTTAGTTATGATGAGACCTTACCTCCGGACTACATGGAGTGACTTGAAGGTGTACTTCGGTGACTGCTAGTGGAACTCCTAGACGAGTTGACATAGTGTTACCGAGTCTGGGCTCATTTTGTTAGTTATGATGAGACCTTACCTCCGGCTTAGGTGGAGTGATCTGAAGGTGTACTTCGGTAACTGCTTTTGGAACTCCTAGACGAGTTGACACAGTCTTACCGAGTTTGGGCTCATTTTGTTAGTTATGATGAGACCTTACCTGCGGCTTAGGTGGAGTGACCTGAAGGTGTGCTTTGGTGACTGCTTCTGGAACTCCTAGACGAGTTGACATAGTCTTACCAAGTTTGGGTTCATTTTGTTAGTTATGATGAGACCTTACCTCCGGACTACATGGAGTGACTTGAAAGTGTACTTCGGTGACTGCTTGTGGAACTCCTAGACGAGTTGACATAGTCTTACCGATTTTGAGCCTATTTTGTTAGTTATGATGAGACCTTACCTCCGGACTTCATGGAGTGACCTGAAGGTGTACTTCGGTGACTGCTAGTGGAACTCCTAGACGAGTTGACATAGTCTTACCGATTTTGAGCTTATTTTGTTAGTTATGATGAGACCTTACCTCCGGCTTAGATGGAGTGACCTGAAGGTGTACTTCGGTTACTGCTAGTGGAACTCCTAGACGAGTTGACATAGTCTTACCGATTTTGAGCTTATTTTGTTAGTTATGATGAGACCTTACCTCCGGCTTAGATGGAGTGACCTGAAGGTGTACTTCGGTGACTGCTAGTGGAACTCCTAGACGAGTTGACATAGTCTTACCGATTTTGAGCTTATTTTGTTAGTTATGATGAGACCTTACCTCCGGCTTAGGTGGAGTGACCTGAAGGTGTACTTCGGTGACTGCTTTTCGATCTCATAGACGAGTTGACATAGTCTTACCGAGTTTAGGCTCGTTTTGTTAGTTATGATGAGATCTTACCTTCGGACTACACGGAGTGACCTGAAGGTGTACTTCGGTGACTGCTAATGGAACTCCTCGACGAGTAGAACTAGGTGTGCCGAGTTTGGGCTCATTTTGTTAGTTATGATGAGACCTTACCTCCGGACTATATGGAGTGACCTAAAGGTGTACTTCGGTGACTGCTAGTGGAACTCCTAGACGAGTTGACATAGTCTTACCGATTTTGAGCTTATTTTGTTAGTTATGATGAGACCTTACCTCCGGCTTAGATGGAGTGACCTGAAGGTGTACTTCGGTGACTGCTAGTGGAACTCCTAGACGAGTTGACATAGTCTTACCTATTTTGAGCTTATTTTGTTAGTTATGATGAGACCTTACCTCCGGCTTAGGTGGAGTGACCTGAAGGTGTACCTAGGTGACTGCTTTTGGATCTCATAGACGAGTTGACATAGTCTTACCGAGTTTGGGATCGTTTTGTTAGTTCTGATGAGACATTACCTCCAGACTAGATGGAGTGACCTGAAGGTGTACTTCGGTAACTGCTAATGGAACTGAAGTACACCTTCAGGTCACTCCATCTAGTCTGGAGGTAAGGTCTCATCATAACTAACAAAACAAGCCCAAACTCGGCACACCTAGTTCTACTCGTCGAGGAGTTCCATTAGCAGTTACCGAAGTACACCTTCAGGTCACTCCATCTAGTCTGGAGGTAATGTCTCATCAGAACTAACAAAACGATCCCAAACTCGGTAAGACTATGTCAACTCGTCTATGAGATCCAAAAGCAGTCACCGAAGTACACCTTCAGGTCACTCCACCTAAGCCGGAGGTAAGGTCTCATCATAACTAACAAAATAAGCTCAAAATCGGTAAGACTATGTCAACTCGTCTAGGAGTTCCACTAGCAGTCACCGAAGTACACCTTCAGGTCACTCCATCTAAGCCGGAGGTAAGGTCTCATCATAACTAACAAAATAAGCTCAAAATCGGTAAGACTATGTCAACTCGTCTAGGAGTTCCACTAGCAGTCACCGAAGTACACCTTCAGGTCACTCCATCTAAGCCGGAGGTAAGGTCTCATCATAACTAACAAAATAAGCTCAAAATCGGTTAGACTATGTCAACTCGTCTAGGAGTTCCACTAGCAGTCACCGAAGTACACCTTCAGGTCACTCCATCTAAGCCGGAGGTAAGGTCTCATCATAACTAACAAAATAAGCTCAAAATCGGTAAGACTATGTCAACTCGTCTAGGAGTTCCACTAGCAGTAACCGAAGTACACCTTTAGGTCATTCCATATAGTCCGGAGGTAAGGTCTCATCATAACTAACAAAACGAGCCTAAACTCGGTAAGACTATGTCAACTCGTCTATGAGATCGAAAAGCAGTCACCGAAGTACACCTTCAGGTCACTCCACCTAAGCCGGAGGTAAGGTCTCATCATAACTAACAAAATAAGCTCAAAATCGGTAAGACTATGTCAACTCGTCTAGGAGTTCCACTAGCAGTCACCGAAGTACACCTTCAGGTCACTCCATCTAAGCCGGAGGTAAGGTCTCATCATAACTAACAAAATAAGCTCAAAATCGGTAAGACTATGTCAACTCGTCTAGGAGTTCCACTAGCAGTCACCGAAGTACACCTTCAGGTCACTCCATGTAGTCCGGAGGTAAGGTCTAGTCATAACTAACAAAACGAGCCCAAACTCGGTGAGACTGTCAACTCGTCTAGGAGTTCCATAAGCAGTCACCGAAGTACACCTTCAGGTCACTCCAGCAAGTCTGGAGGTAAGTACCTATTACATAGAAATGAGAAAATATAAAAAACTTTCAAAATATCAATTTAGGCAAGTTGACATTTATACCTGCCGCTATCCGATTTGCACTTGTTTCTGTAACTTGTGTCAACGTAGTAATTCGATTCTGTACCTATCAATTTTGCAAACGCGTCCTATTCAAACCAATAGTTCAATCAAACAAATTAACGAAATTTTCAGCTTTTTAAATATCTGTAAACAGTGATGTATGACTTTTATCTATACAAATAAATAAAATTGGAGTGTCTGTTTGTAATATTAAAATAACCGCTTTTTACTAAATGCATATGTATGTATACACGGTACATATACCAAAAATGTAGCTAAAAAATTTTTTGTCTGTCTGTCTGTCGGTCTGTCTGTCTGTCTGTCTGTTTGTTCCGGGTAATCTCTGGAACGGCTGGACGGATTTTGACGGGACTTTCACTGGCAGGTAGCTGATGGTTCAGGGAGTAACTTAGGCTACTTTTTTTAGACTAACTTTGTCCCGTGGTGTTACTCGCGGTACAACAATAACCGCGGGTAACACCGCGGGGTTCAGCTAGTAAATTATAAAGACGTAGGTACATTGATTACAATGACTCAATAAAATTGTTAACAAACGAAACTAAATAAATCACATAATTCAATCATTTAAATTGATTAGAGAATTTGAAAGCACAGAATAGTCAACACTAAGAGTTTTATAAATCACGTCAGCATCGATTTTTAATACTGTAGCCGTTTGATAAGTTGTTCAGTAAACAAGTTATTGCTTATTTCGTCGCCTTTTCCATTGCCTGAAGTTTTTAATCAATTCGTCTTTCCTTTTTAACGCTTCTTGCACTGCAAAATAAGTTTGAACTGTTTCCTTATAAAGTTTTGCATTTGAATTATTTATATGTCGCTACTGATAATAAATTTACAAGCGTTATAATCTGCAGAATAAATTTCATTAACGCAATCAAACGTGATTGATTAACGCAATCAAACAGCTGAGCTGAGCTAAAACATCTGAATTAATAATCTTAATTTTTTTATGTTGTGTTTATATTGTACAGAAGATTATTTTTATATTAAAAGCATTCATTAAGTAAAATGAAATAGAAATAGGAAGGATTCTTGGAAACTCCGTCCATGCTTTATTTTGGCCCCTTGAGGCCAAAATAAAGCATGAATGTTTTATGGAGGTTTGTCATTTACGAATTTTGGAACACAAACGAAGCAGTGGTTAATCTATACATCTATACAAATCAATTAAATTGGAGTGTCTGTTTCTAATATTAGTATATATTACACGATATATGTACCGAATTTTTTTTTAAATTTTTTTTCTATCTGTCTGTCTGTATGTTTGTTCCGGGTAATCTCTGGAACGGCTGGACCGATTTTGACGGGACTTTCATCGGCAGATAGCTCATAAACTTAAGGAGTAACTTAATCTAGCTTTGTTCCGCGGCGTTACCCGCGGCACGACAATAACCGCGGAGTTCAGCTAAAATATAATGCTTATTATTTTTGGTTTTTGACTATAGTTAGTAATATTTTGTGTTGTTCTAGTATCAAAAAAACGTTTATTAAACAATCTATATATTTTGTGCCCCTAGTCTCTTGGTGATACGTATCTAAAGACAACATACGATAAACTTCTAACACCTTTGTGTTAGAAGTGTTATCAGTTCTCACTTGGTGAAACTCTAACTACGCACTGTCTAAAATTCTCAAATTGTTTATAACTATATACCTACCAATATCGGTAAATCTACAAAGCGAGTTTTAGAATTTCCATTTCTTTAGGCTCCTTTATTACGATAACAAATCTTAAGACGTTCGTACATATTATTTAAATTTAAATGTATGAATGATATTGCATTGAAAACTGACGTTATGCGATTCGATAACTGATTAAGAATAGAAAGTGTCACAATTCCTATCCACTCCATGGGTGTCGCGTAGTACTAAGGGAGAAACTACGCCAGACAACATCAAAGAGAATAAAGACCAGCTTCATGTCATCATAATATTATATTGTCACGCTGTATACATATGCTTGCAAAATTTCAACAAAATGGGTTGAAGATATCTGCTTCAAAATTGAGTTGCAAGATTCCACCTAAACATACATGCATACATACATACATTGCAAGGTAATACAAGCTTTTTACGTGTTTATAATATATATATATATATACGAGTATAATTGCATTGTCATCAGAACTAAAGGTATATTTCAAATTTCAGCTCAATCGGAATTCGGGAAGTGGGTCAAATTTAACTTGGAAGATTTGATTACAGACAAACATTGGGACAGGTGAAGCTAAATAATAGCTTGTAATAAAGCTTGTAACAAACGTATGATGTCATCAGAGGCGTAAAATACAAAAAAAGTTTTATGCTGCCCGTCTACTCTGTGTCATCAACATTTTATGTGTACTATACAAATTAGTTCTGGTTCTAGCTAGATGATAGACGTGAGTTTGCATAGCTAGGGTCTAGTTATTACGTCAGTGCAACCTCATAGTCTAACTCAGCTCGTATTCGCATTGAGGCTGACGTAAGCCTCC
Organism: Spilosoma lubricipeda; assembly: GCA_905220595.1. Lineage (NCBI taxonomy): Eukaryota > Metazoa > Arthropoda > Insecta > Lepidoptera > Erebidae > Spilosoma > Spilosoma lubricipeda. The sequence continues at coordinate 9,023,343 of HG992298.1, read as the reverse complement.
TGTAACTACTTTAATTACCATCTTAAGTACACCCTGGAGTTTAATAACAGTCCATCAGTTAGTTTCAGTATTTACATTGAAATATGAAGATTGACACTTATATTACGTAACCATATTTATGCACGTAACCTACTTTTTTTCCTCGTAACCTTTTTTAAGTATGATTTGTGTCATGGTTACTAAATGATTTTAAGTGTTACGATATTGGTTTCAGGAATGTAGATGTTTTGAGTGTTCTTTTATTAAGAAGTAGCTTTTGCCATTGTCTCCACTCGAGTGTATGTTGGCTTTCACAGTTATAAGTAGCTCATGTCCATTCCTCAGGAATCAAAATATACCTATTTCATTAAAATCAGTTGCGTGGTCAAACGTGGATGCTTAATACATAGATACTCTTCTAATAGCTTATGCTATCTTCCTAGCCTTTATTATTTCCAAGATTTGAAGTCAGCAGAACTAGTTCAACCGGTTTTATCCGAATATAATTTTTTATACGAAGCGACTGGCATCGGACCTTCGTAACCCTGAGGGTGAACTGAATTCAAAGGTTGAACTAATTGTCAGTATATTTATTGGCGGTCAGAGCCATACGCGGATACCGCACGGTGTCCACCGAGGCGGCGTGCGCCTTGGCCGGAACACCTCCGTGGGATTTGGAGGCGGAAGTGCTCGCCGAAGTTTATCGACGGGTGGCTGAATTCCGGGCGGAGAGAGGCATTCGCCCTCCGCCCGAAGAGGTACGCGAGTGGCGTGAAGCCGCCCGTCGAGCCACGATGGCTCGCTGGTCGTTCCGGCTGGAGACTCCACGCGCTGGCTTTGCCACCGTGGAGGCTCTCCAGCCGGTCATCCTCGAGTGGGCAGGGCGGCAGCACGGGACCCTTTCCTTCCGACTGACGCAGGTTCTTTCCGGGCACGGATGCTTCGGAAGGTACCTGCACTCGGTCGCCAGGAGGGAACTGAGTCCCGCCTGCCACCACTGCGACTGCAGTGAGGACTCGGCCCAGCATACGCTGGTGATGTGCCCCGTTTGGGCGTCGCAGCGCCGGGCCCTCACTGCAGTCATCGGAGGAGATCTCTCGCTACCGGCCATCATTCGCTGCATGGCCGGTAGCGACAGCAGTTTTACCGCGGTCGCAGCCTTCTGCGAAGACGTAATGTCGCAGAAGGAGGCGGCGGAGAAGGCCCGGGAGGATGATATCCACTCGGACCCGATCCGCCGCCGGCGAACCGGGCGGCGGAGGCGCGCCTACCAGCGCCTCATGCCGCCCTGAGTGTGGCCGCGGATGGTGGGGACGGGTTTTCCCCTCCATCCGCTTTAGTGGTCACCCGCGAGGGGGCGACGTTACGCGTGTGCCGTACGTCGCCTAAATAGAGAGTTAACAGCCGACGGTGCCCGCATCTGTGCGGGCAAGCGCTGGGAGGGGTCCGGATGTGTTAATAACAGCAGTTCCCGGATCCCTCCCGTCTCAGGCGCAGAGTGGCACACCGTGTGGTTTTAGTCGGTTCGATTCCGACACACCGCCCCGCCGCAATGACGGCCCGAGGGGGTTTCCACAAGTAAAAAAAAAAAAAAAAAAAAATTGTCAGTATATTAGAAGCCACTGACTTCCCAATAACGGTTGCCATTAGATGTTCATGACAACCGGGACCGACGGCTTAACCAGCTCTTCGAGTCACGGACGGGAAACACCGCCAACTTCCATAAGAAAAACCCAACAGTAGTCCGACCCGGGAATCGAACCCGAGACCTCTTGATCTGAAGTCGCTTACGCTAACCACTAGGCAGTTATCTAAATAGTAATCTAAAAGTTCTTGTTTAGTAATCTAAAATCTAAAAGTTATCTAAAAAGTACAAAGTAAAAATAAAGAAAACCCATTTAACAAACATGGCATGAAGTTATTAGTAATATAGTTATTTTTACTCATATTCCTTCTTCCTGGTTAAAATTGAAATAAGTGAAAGTAAATTGTGTATTAAGTACACAATTTACTTTCACTAATTTCGTTCATCATACTACATATACATACATACATCACTAATCGTTTGTATACTAAATCACTTTACTAATGTTCTAAAACAAACTGCGATTTATATGTATAATGAAATACACCCACCAGTTTCCTTCTAAGACTACGTCGAGACTAAACCAATGTACATTTATAATAACAGCAAAATTATTTTGAATAGGCAACTGACTGAATTTCAATTAATTAATTCAGTTTTAGATTACACTGTGTGAATAATATGGAAATACGCAAACAGTTTGCAAAGACACAAAACGTAGATTATAACGTTACATAATCCAGCTGACTGTTAATTTACATATTTATCTATTGCTCTGTTTATTTACTTGTTTGTATCCAATATCACACCTGCGTTTGTTGAATGAGATAGGCGGAGGTATCAAAATATTTAGAAAAAAGGTATCTGACGGTAAGTAATAAAGACACAGTTTTGTTTAGTGACTTACGGTTGATTTTCAATAGTCTAGTCAATAGTCGTCAATAGCCAATAGTCAATAGGCGATAGTCAATTTTATTTTTTAATTTAATATTATTGAATATTGAAATATGACTGATATGCAGGATCAAGTTTTGGATGTCAAAAACATATTTTTTTGAAGTAAAAAAATCTTTAGCGACATTGTGCATTTTTAAAAAGTGTATTGGTATGGGTAAAAAATGTTAAACTCGCGTCAGGACACGTGACCTGCCCTAAGACGGTGCAGGGCGCTTGCGCGAGCATGGCGGCGCAGGGAGCCTTGACAACGAGTCAACAAGGCCATCACTTTCATTAAAAACTTTATTGTTTCTTAGCGGTTATAGCGGTTATATATATAATAAATCGGTTTTGTATGTTCAATATATTTGTAAAATAAATAAGCGTTTAAATTATGGAAATTGAACAAAGTGCATCTATTATAAAAACATTTAAAATGAAAAAAGTGACGAAGAAATATTGAAAGAAAATACTTTATAAAAATGCTAGATGAAAACCCAGCTTCGCTCGGGTTATATGTTTATACTGTATAGCATTAACCTTTATTTTATAACAATACATCATAATAAGCATTTCTGTAGTTATATAACGGTTGTCAAGGAATATTTTACTTCTTTTTATCGCGCATTTTATTTAAAGAGCAAAGAGGTTCATTTCAGGTGAGCTTATACAACTGTTTGTTTATAGTTTTGAGTTTTCACTTCTGTCGGCGGTTCTCATGATTGTGTTTTTTTTTTATATTAATATAGTTTGTTTTTAATCTAATAACTCATAAAGAGACAGTTTAGTTTTATGGCTTAACGACATATTTAATAATCTATCTCCGTTCAAAACTGAAGATAATCTATAAAAAAATACATTTTACAAATTTTATTTAACTTCTTCTCCCTTCCCTGGTCCCATTATGTGGGGTCGGGTCTCCTCACTTGTCTGCGCCAAGTCCTTGTCTTGGTTTGTCGGTTCTGGCAACTGGGCTTTTTTGAGGTCTCTTTCTTATTTGACCACCAGGTCATTGGCGGGCGGCCTTCCGGCAGACCAAGAGCGACCTGCACCACGTGGTTTTCAGTGCGTCTTTTCACATGTCCATACCAGTGAAGGCGGCTTTCTTTATTTTTCCAAATTTATTTAACAACTAGCTGAACCCCGCGGTGTTACCCGCGGTTATTGTTGTACCGCGAGTAACGCCGCGGGACAAAGTTAGTCTAAAAAAAGTAGCCCAAGTTACTCCCCGGATCATCAGCTACCTGCCAGTGAAAGTCCCGTCAAAATCCGTCCAGCCGTTCCAGAGATTACCCGGAACAAACAGACAGACAGACAGACAAAACATTTTTTAACTACATTTTTGGTATATGTATCGTGTATGTATACACATATGCATTAAGTAAAAAACGGTTATTTTAATATTACAAACAGTCACTCCAATTTTATTTATTTGTATAGATTACAAAAAAAAAACAAGTGCTCTTTTAAAGTTAAATACAGTCCGTTTTCAATAACTTATTCCTTGTTCAAATCAGAGACTGATTATTGAAAGAAGTAACTGGGCACCTGTAACGCAAGACCATCATGTTGCCGATAATTGAGTCCTCCCAGAGAATAAAGAGGAAAAGGTCGGAGGGCAGGTTGGTCTCTGGTAACCTTATTATTTACTGAAATAACTGCTTAGAAACTACTAGACACTGACTTTCTGTAACTCCATGACTCTCTTACGGTATACGGTATAAATAAATAAATATTTCGGACATCTAACACACAAGGCCATCAAGTCCTAGCTAAGCAGAGCTTGTGTTATAGGTACTAAACAACTGATTCAAATACACATATTCTTTTTTTTCTAAATACACACATACGAGTATTATACATAGAAAACACCCAAACTCCGAATCAAAAATTTGTAGATCATACAAACATTTGGTCCGACCCGGGAATTGAACCCGAGACCTCAGGATCAGCAGTCGCACAAGCAGACCAACGAGGCAGTCAGTAATATATCAGTAAAAAAATACATGTGCAATTTAATTGTTCAATATTAATTACCTAATTTGCCTTTTGACAGAATAGGATTGGATAAATTGAACGTCTCGACAGAATACAAGAAAATATTATGTAAATGTATTTAAGTCATGTTATACATTTGAATTTCTTATAAAATTAACACCGACATATAGGGAGAGATGCTAATATGAAATGCTATCAAATCATAATACTAAAATTTTACCATTCAATTTATGTTAAAAGTGGTTGTTCCCGTTTTAAATATCAGTCGCAAAGATTTACAACCAAAATCGCAATCACTTATGTTATTGTTAGTTTTTATATGACCTTCAGAGGTAAATCTTTTCAGGAATTTCCAATTGTATAATAACGTTTTGGAGCTTTTTTCGACTAATATATTATTTTCCAGTTGTCAAAATCAAAATTTGTATTTCAAATGTTGAATTACACAAGTCTAATCCTATTCTTGTGTGACTGAAAACATGAGGTTCTTTACTGATATTTCTTTTTATGAACTTCACAATACACACATACAGATCTTATTCGCATTCAGGTTAGGCAAAAATGACAGAATGCAAGTAGCCATGATCCTGGCGTTCAAGTCTTTTCTCTTCTGCATTGTTTGAGTTTGAAGTCATGTTTTCTTGAGAAGATACTTCCACAAATTCAATATTATAGAAATTACTTCAAGAAAATATTATTGGGAACAAAAGTCTTAGAATATCGACAACACGACCTAATTTAATAAAAGAAATATCAGTGGAACTGTTCTCTAATAAATATAATATTCTTCATAATTCACGATTCAAAGCTAAGATTGGCATCATGTATTGAAAGCACAAATCAAGTACTCGTGGTAACGTGAAGCGTTTCCGAAATGAAATATTCAAATAACGACCTCACAAAGAAGCTAATTTTAATGAAAATATTATAACGAAGCGATCAGAATTTCAAATTTTATATAAACGTATATATTTTTTATATATTCGTTTCATGATTGATTATATTATAAATGAGTTCGGCACCTGTTACATTGTGATCAGCATTATAATGGGTTGAAATACTATGTTCTTGGTTACAATAGTAATGTACTACTTCTAGAACTTATTTTAATATTTTATTTATATACTTTACGTGATTGATTTACGTGCGTTTGAAATACCGCGAAAAACTTACGACACATAAGTGGTTTGTGGGTGTACTGCTTTTACGAATTGAATTAGTTTAGAAATATTATCACTCACTCAATTAAAACGAAAAACATAATTATTTATCAGTTTTCTATATGGTAGCCCTCTGTTTGATCTTATCCGATTTGGGTCGGTGTTTGTTGTGAATTTTAAAAATTTTACTATTTTTGAACTCTTCATTGATAGGCTTCGTTCCCATAAAAGTACTATCTATTTGTTAGTTTTACAATAACTTTTAAATTTGTAGAATGTCATTTTCTTTAAGGTTCACAAAGTAATTGTAAAATTTAGTGCAATAATGACAAGTCATGAGGTTGAATTTCAGTAACTTCAAATCTTGCTTCGTATCCGACACAGCTCGTTTTTAATCTCAGTCATTTATAAATTACCTTGTTAATATTAACCTTACATCACAGGCTACTAATTAAAATAAATTATACCCCAATTATGTTCAAAACATTAAGGTCCTGGTATATCCACGTGATAATTTAGCTCAACAAAAACTGAACCATACACAACATCTATCATCTCACATTTGTGCTATACACAAGACTAAATATTTTTTGCTGAAACCCATATGTCCACGTCATAATCAGCTGTAGTCTGCAAATAGTAGCAGTTGCGAACTAAACTTTTGTACACAAAACAATGAAGAGAGTGAATTTAATCCCGAGGGCGCCAAGGGTATACACAAAATAAATAACTCGCTAAGGGTTGTGTACCTAACAAAATTTGGCTAATTGAGTCTGTTCGTGGTTATATATATAGGTATAAATAAAGAGATATGACTATAATCATAAAGGTTTCGTACATTTGTAATTTGTATTATTACTTTGTTTAAAATAAAGATAGTTTTATATCAACTGCCTTAAGTTTGTTTATGGAATAACTAGCCGACCCTCGCAACCTCGTTTGCGTCTACTATTGCCCGTAGCGTGATTATATTCCCCCGTTTTTTAAACATTTTTCATTGGTCCTCCGTTCCTATTGATCTAAACGTGATGATATATAGCCTATAGCCTTCCTCCATAAATGTACTTTCCAATACTGTAAGAATTTTTCAAATCGGATCCGCAGTTTCTGAGATTAGCGCGTTTGAACAAACAAACAAACAAACTCTTCAGCTTTATAATATTAGTATAGATATACACTTAGCCTAACAATCACATATATTACATTTTTTTATTTTCAATATTATCAACCCATTTCAGTTCTAGTCTTTTGTCTTATTTTTATCAGCGGGGCTACAAAATTGGTCAGCAGATCCGGATATTTCCCAGAACAAATACAGACAAATAATTTAAAAAAATGCTTTTTTGATATACCGACCCTGTAAACTTTCATATACAAGTGCTTTCATATAAATTGATAATTTGGAATTACAAACGGACAGTTCAATTTTATTTAATTGTATGGATTTGAGAAAGTATAGGGACTTTCCGTTTTGTCCAATTCAGTATGCATGTTTATTTTTTTTGTTCCTTAATTTTAGTCTCCCTAAGCTCCCTATCCCCAAGGCAGTCAAAAGCACAGTACCTATTTGATAAAGCAAAGGAAGATAATGAATTTGTTACCAATGAGATGAAACCACACAAGTGACGTAAAATGTGAACCGCCTCCTGCCTTGGGCAGGCGATCTTTCCTTGTACAGTCGTGCAGGAAGGTGATAACTGAATATTTCTTCACAAAAAACCTTAACATATATTTTATTATAATTTAATAGTTACTGGAGCCGTTTTCTTCTGGCTGTTCAAAGGTTTTTTTTTAAGTAAATTAATATTTCGGACATCTCACACACAACACCATCTAGTCCCAAGCTAAGCAGAGTTTGTGTTATGGGTACTTGACAACTGATACAAATACATATATACCTTTTTTTGTAAATACATACATATTATACATAGAAAACACCCAAACTACGAAACAAATATTTGTAGATCATACAAACATTTGGTCCGACCCGTGAATCGAACCTGAGACCTCATGATTAGCAGTCGCATACGCCAACCGCGAGACAAATTACTTCCACGGTGTAGGTGAATGTTAGTTTAAATATTTGTAGTGAATAAATTACATTATTTACATGCTTATTATTCATAAATCGCAAGTTGTTCTCACAGGTTAAAAAAAATCTCTCATGAAGCGAGAACGAGAGAACATTTCGGTTACAGAACAGCGAGTTACAGAAAAATATTTCGTTAAATTGTAAGCAGTATGTTATAGTTCATCATTTTTCGACAGGTTTTAACCTCGAGAGATAGATTACAATCTCACGGTAACATATACATAATGAATATAAATCATAATTTACAAATGGTACCAGTCATATTAACGCAAATTGTGTCTATACACAAAGGTTTAAAATCACCACCAAGTTTTTTGAACTATAACATCTTTTAAATTTTAAGAAGATAATTAAGTAAAGTCAACTAATATAATTTGTCTCGTAACTTAAGAAAAGATTACACTTAAATATTGAATTAGTCAGATTTCAAGAATCCGTAATGTCCCACAGCTGGGCTCAGATCTCCGCTCAGGAGAGGGTTAAGGCAATACGTATAGTCAGATTTATTGGTATTTAATCAAGAAAAAGTTGTTTATTTCACACCAAGAGAAATGAACATAATATATTGAGCTGAAGAAATGATACTTGATTAATCCAAGAGTAAAGTTCTGGGCAAGTTAGTTCGTAAACATTTTCTGTAAGGAATGCTTTTATTGTAAGAAAAAGTTAATTTGGGTTCTAATAACTTGAATACCAGTTCATCAAGCTGAAACAAAAATTGTATCTTCATCGTAATAAACTTCTAAAAATCGTCAATCTAAAAGAGGGATTTTGACTTTAATGGATAGGTAATCTATAATATTTCATATTTTTAAGAGCTCTGTCTTTCTATCAACAGGCTGATCTAATCTAATCAAACTATTGCTTGTGTACATTTGCCAATCAGTACGTATATATCCCTTTCTTATCTATCTTTCTTTAAATTTTAATTCATATGTATCATCTAATCTCTAAAGTTCCAAGCTGACAGCAATAGACTGGTTCCCCTTTTCTGAAAGTGTCAACTTTGGGCTAAATATAGACAAATAATATACCTCTGTCTCGGAGATATAGCTGTGTGTGTGTGTTTATAATGATAATCAATTATTTAATTTACAAGTGAAGTAAATCATTTAACTCAAATAAACATGAATCCTTCTCATTGGAAGTCATTTATTTTCATTTATAGTCATTTATTTTTATTTTTCATTTATTCTCAACATCATCACGAAATTTAACCGCAAAACTTGAACGTCTTTTAAAATTCATTGTTACACTTTTTTCTTCAACTGTCCATTTTTTTCGTTCTCCAGGGAACGTCGAACGTGATATTTCTTGTGTCTCCGATAAACTGTACCATATTTTCTTGACTCAGACGGCCCTTGTCTTATTCCTATCTTGTTATGTTTTTGTTGATTTGAGAGTTGTTTAAGAAAACTTTTTTATTTGTCAACGATTGTCCAGATAGTATTGGCCCTGCTCTTAAATCAAATAGGTTTAAAAAATATAATTCGTCACTTGTTTGTTATTATTTTCAATAAAGTTTACGATGAATACATTATATTGGACGACAATTCGTCCAATAAAATTTATGGTTAGGTCTTCAAAAATGGTATTGAGGTTTCTAATTTTTTTTTTTTCTAAATTGAATAGCTTGTGCAAGGGACACTTCCAAAGTGGTAAAATGTGTATCTCCCTGTAACTTCTAAAATAAGAGAATCATAAAACTAAAAAAAATAAGATGTACATTACCATGCAAACTTCCACCGAAAATTCGTTTGATCGAAATCTAGTAGGTAGTTTTTTAATACGTCATACATCGTAAACTGCAATTTACCTTTCATTCAATCAAAATAATATAAAAAATAAATTATAATACTTGTTGCTGCGGAACCCTTCATGGGCGAGTCCGACTCGCACTTGGCCGCTTTCTTATTGTATCAATTTATTTTATATTGGAGGCAAAATACTTAGTAAAAGACGATCGGTAAAGTTGATAGGAACTATAAATAATATCATTAGAAGTATACGTGGTTTGGATACAAGTGTTGTTATTGTTTGTTTATACAAACTTACTCAACAATAATTTAGAGTCGGCTTTTAGATTTCAAAGGAACTTGTTTGAATATTATTGATCATTAGGATTGTTTCGGTTAGATCTGTGCTTTTATGTACGAAATAATTTGAATTATCAAAGTCAACTTTCGCAATACCAACAAATATGACGGAGATCGTTTTATGTTTTTTCGAAAGACGGTCCCCATTTCATCTCATCCATATTTTAAATATTTTTTAACATTAATTTCATCACGACGAAGACTTAAGACTTGAAGACTTATAATTTGAAGACTATAAACACTTGACATTGGCAGAAATAGCTGATTCAAGAGATCCGGCTGGTTGCCATTTCATCAAAAGAAGAAGAAGAACAACAAATATTACAAACGCTGTCAACCATACGTTGTAAATTCAAATTATGTGGCACAGCTTTAAGTAATCATACTTGTCATTGCACAAGCGAAGTCTTCTGTAAATCAGTAGCTTTAGTTCCAGTTGATATATTTAGATACATTACATTTTTCTCTTTTGATGTGCAATCCGCATTGATTATTATCATTTTAGCTATGACAGACATATTGGTATATTCCTCTGGTTTAGTTTATCACATAAGCAATGATCGTGGCTGATAATCCGAAGCTTGTGGGTTCAACTCACAATCAGAACAAATAATTTTATGCTAGCACTAACATCGGTTTAGGTCTGAATATCATTTATCCAGAATATGCACATATTTATGAATATATAAGTAACTATATATTACGGTTCAAACGGGTCACCGCAGCACACACTCTGTGTAGCAAGAGGTCAGAGTCTGTTTGTGTTGCCATTATTCTTTAGTTTATATTAAAACATTTCTTTGAGTACTCACATAAATTCTATACAAATAAATAAAATTTAAAGATTTGTTTGTCATTTCAAATCAACAGCTTTACTCAATATGCATATTAAAGTATATATAGTAATCACACAAAAAAACCTATTTAAAAAAAAATCGCCTGTCCTTTGGAACAGCTGCACCGATTTTGACAGGACTTTTTACTGGCTGTAACTTAGACTAGTTCTATTTTAGATTAGCTTCGGTACGTGTTAACGACGGTTGCTGTTGTAAAGATACAACGACAACCGCGGGTTGCAGCTAGTAGTAAATATAATATAATCTTACCATAGATATGTGACAATATTGAACAAACATTGGTGATATATGGAATAGTATTTCTTTGCAAACACAAATAATTGTACTGAAAATAATTTCAGCAGTCGTTTGTGCTCAAAGCTACATTGTAAGTAAAAGAAAAAAAAAGGAAGCGAATTTTATGTATCATTTTTGAAATATTGTCGTAAAACGTTTCTCATTGTTGACATATATACGATAGTAATAATTGGGTGTACTGTTTCCTACATCAAAAGCCTTTGGTTTGAGGTTAAATCAGACACGAAATCTCGGTCCCTTATTTTGACGTTTCATGTTGTATTTTATATAATTTTATCTTTTTGTGGAACTATATTATGTGATACCACTCCATTAGTATCGGTGAACTATTAAAGACGATTTCATTTATATAATATTGAGTGGTATTTATTGTGAGAGCCATGCTTCGTTACGAGTGTGCTAGTTCAGTTAGAAAGAAAACTGATGTTTGATTTTCATGTAACTAAATTACTTAAATTCAAAAGTATCTCTGTCTGTCCGTCTATGTTCCTTTTACGAAGAACAGTGGCTTTGCCATGAAGACGCGCACAGATTTCCATGAAATTTGGCAATTTGCAATGACAATTGGAATACTTTGATTATTGAGGAAGGACAGGCTGGACATAAACATGAACCCCCCCCCCCTTCCCACCACTCTTCCCCTTCCGCCAAAGGCCGGCAACGCACTTGTGACGTTGTGACGAAGCATTCGCATACGCTGCCATTACGACACCGAGGCAGTCAAACTTACTAACATAAGATTCAACGTTACGGACGCTTTTTTCCGGCTAGGGTACCCCTCCGCAACGCCCCATAGGGAACTTTGTCCCAAAAAACGATACCGTTGTCTATTTAATAATCATAGACAAAAGATATAATTAATTGATTATATTGGTATACGGAACCGGAGGACGATTTTTATGGCAAAGCAAATCACCCTGTTACAGACCTGATTGTTGATAAACTAGAGCACTTATGACATAACTTATGTTTAGCTTACTCGTTATTTTTCCAGCAAGGTTCGAACAACCCTATTTTGATTCAGCAAAAAAACACCAAAACACCTATTTAACGTAGTCATTCTATTGCTTTTGTAGTCAGAAAAAACTGATCCTAGATACGCAAAAAGTAAATATATTCAATACATTCCCTATCTTTTATTTATTACATGTATTCCAGTGGGTACAAGGATCTTATTTGTCTTGCTTTCAACAAAACGTTCAGTTATCATACAAACAACATTTTTACACCACTACTTCAACCCAATAAACTAACTATACGATACGCGTTATAAATACGAAATTTATATCATCATGTTTTTATTTCGAGTAAAAGAAAAATGTATTTCCATGTTGGACTATAAGAAAAACTCAGAAACATTATAAACGGTACCATCTCAGTACTTTGCAATTTATGTTATGTTTAAGTTATTGAATACTTTGCTCAATCCAATTGATTTATGTTTGACGTTCAGTATTTTGTGTCATGAAACTTTACGTACGTATATCGTATGTAGCCAGTTCACTAATATCCTTTTCATTACATCTGTAAGATGTAATCAGCTGCTTATAGGCTACTTTAGTTGGTGTAAGTGTTTTAAGTTACTCTATCTACTTGGTTTGTTCATTCTTTCCTACCTATATGACATGTAGCCTTTTCATTACTATTTTAACCCGCTGTCCCATCTGGCTATGTCAATAATCTTCGTTTGTTTACGTAAATCTTCTTCTTCTCAAAAATATTTTGAGTTTTTTAGCCCTGCACCGTTTTTCTACACAATTATATCATTTCTGTGACAAATTCATACGCCGTCTAACTTTAGACCATGTATATCTAGCTAGCTAGGCCTAGCGGCTAGCCAGGAATATCCTGAGAAAAAATTTCGACTGATATAGCCGCCACGAGATTACGTCTACTTTATGAAGCCTTTATTTACACGTGTTACTATATTTTAATTTATGACAATTTAAAAACAATAAAAAAAATATGTATTTTGTTATTATTTCTTGTTATTCTATACACATCTATACTAATATTATAAAGCTGAAGAGTTTGTTTGTTTGATTGAAGGCGTTAATGTTAGGAACCGCTGGTCCGATTTGAAAAATTGTTTCAGTGTTGGATAGTACATTTACCGAAGAAGGCTATAGGCTATATATCATCACGCTAAGACCAATAGGAGCGGAGCACCAATGGAGAATGTTTAAAAACGCGGTAAAATTTTCACGCTACGGGCAATAGGACACGCAAACGAGGTTGCGTGGGTCAGCTAGTTATTAAATAAAACGTTGAACTTGCTCGTGTAAACTAATATAATCAGCTGGCAAAATAAGATGGCTATTAAGGCTTTAGGCTTAAAATATTGTTTTTATAATATGTCAATTCTTCAATTAAGTGATGGAAATTTATTCAAAAATTTCTTAAATTTTATTTAGAATTTTTTGGTTGTGAAATACGGCCATGATTGTAAATCCGTCACTTATACTGTTTAATGGCATGGGCTTGCCCGTTTTTTTCTCACTTCAATTTTAAACTAAAATCTAACATTTAATATTATTCTTCTAGTATCGTCAATTACTGGTATTTATAACATTTTATATTACTTTGAAAATTTCTTCAAAGCTGTAAATGAGTTAAACACACTCTATAGCTTCACTAAAAAATAAGCATAACCGGTGTAAAAAAATGTTTTGCTTTCTATAAAGTCACAGGTGGTTCTCGGTAGATTATACATCGCAAAAATGCAAACAGGTTTATTCAACTACTACTGGCAGCTTGCTCTAGAAATGTCAACTGGGAGAGAATGCCCCATGACATTAAGTCCGGCTTTGTACAACATGTGTAATACAAATGTATACATACATACATAAATAATGAATACAAAATGGGAAATAACTATTTGCTTCGTGGAAATAACTGACCGTAAACTTCTTTTGCGTATACAAATACCAGAAATCTTACTTTTGAGAACTCAGTTTCGAAAGCTTCTGACAAGAAGTGAATTATAACTTAGTGTTTTACTTTATATTTAATTTCTTTTCTTTATATTATTATTATCTATATTACTGGTATGAAAATGTGTGCCTGTAAAAATACATGAATATTTTGAAGTGTTTTTCCGAACTATATATTTGTACCTTCAATATTAAGTTAATCTGTTAATGTTACGCCCACCGCCGATCAAAACGATAATACATATAAAATTTATGCAAAACATTACGAGCGTTATAAAGGTTACTGTGGACTAAATCATTAATTTGTATCTTAAAGTGATTATTTAAAAATTATTTGGAATAGATCTTGGCTTCTAACGGATATTCCATATATGTATCTTTGTGGTGACGCATTTAGAATATGGAGGAACACCACCCTTATTCATACCGTGGGTGTCCTAAACAACGACTAAGGCAGCTAAATATACAGGACAACAAAATGAAATAGAAGAACTACTTGACACAAATATAATACCAATCCGCCTGGATAGCATGATGTGGTAGGGTGAAAACTTCTTTCTAAAGTGACCTATATATCTGAATAAAAATCTATACTAATATATAAAGCTGAAGAGTTTGTGTGTTTGTTTGAACGCGCTAATCTCAGGAACCGCTGGTCCGATTTGAAAAAATCTTTCGGAGTTGGATAGTCCATTTATCGAAGAAGGCTGTAGGGTATATATCATCACGCTAAGACCTACAGGAGCGGAGCAACAATGAAGAACGTAACAAAAACGGGGGAAAATTATTACGCTACGGGCAATAGGAAACGCAAACGAGGTTGCGTTCGTCAGCTAGTAATATATATATGTATACTACTATAATAAAGCTGAAGAGTTTGTTTGTTTGAACGCACTAATATCAGAAACCGCTGGTCCGATTTGAAAAAATCTTTCAGTGTTGGATAGTCCATTTATCGAGGAAGGCTATAGGGTATATATCATCACGCTACTACTAATAGGAGCGGAGCAACAATAAAGAATGTTTCAAAAACGGGGAAAATTTTCACGCTACGGGCAATATAAGGCGCAAACGAGGTTGCGTGGATCAGCTAGTATATATATATATACTACTATGTATACTATTAAAAACTGTTGATGTGATAGCATTTAGGTATAAAACTCATGTAAGAGCTATGCTGCTATGACCAGAGTGCTAACATGTGAAATCACGACTTCATTGAATAAAAAATTAATAAGTATTTTGTCCTTTCTGTTCCCGCCTAATTTGGCAGTGACAATTGTTGACCATTACTATATATCTGTATTTATCGATTCATTAACGAGAATATATTAGGTCTTCCATTACAAGAGTGATTGATTATTATTTTTTCTTAATTCTAAGTATTCTTTTATTTATTCACAATTTTATTCATAACAATACCGTTTACAAGTCTTATTTTACCAACAACTTCTGATATTTTCTATTCGTAAGTATATCAAACCCAAAATGATTTCATAAATCCTCTTTATTTTACCGCTTTATGATTTGTACCTGATATTGTTACACCAACATACACTAAAAAGAAAAATGATAATATAAGAGCGTTGAGAGCTTTAGCTCAAGTCTTTGATTTTCCCTATCGGGCTTATAACTTAGGTGGTAGATTTGGGTTGGGAGATTTGTAGTATTGAGGTAAATTTAAGAAGGAAAATTTTCTTTTATTTTTACTAGCTGAACCCCGCGGTGTTTCCCGCAGTTACAGTCGTACCGCGGGTAGCGCCGTGGAGCGAGGCTAGTCTAAAAAAAGTAGCCTAAGTCACTCCCTATAATATCAGCTACCTATTTGTGAAAATCCCGACGAAATCGGTGCAGCGGTTCCAGAGATTAGCCGGAACAAATGGACATACAGATAGACAGACAGATAGACCAGACAGACAGACGATCAAAAATCCTAAAAAATGTTATTTTTGTATATGTACCGTGTAAATGGTGGTATTTGGTATATGTACCGTGGTAAATAACCGATTTTTACTAAATGCATATATATGTATATAACATATGCATTTAGTAAAAGGCGGTTATTTTAATATTACAAAGAGAGGCTTGCGAATTAAACTGAAGTCACAATTACTAGCAGATGGGTAACAAGTGTAGAGGAATTAAAATGAAGTTTTATTTCGATTTTAATCAAAGCTTGTACGTTGTAATAGGTACTACAGGTTTTTCCCGTGCTGATGATGCTATATCAGATGAATGTTAATTTGTCAAAAAAGGACCAAAACCTTTAGATAATTATTGACTGTTTCAAAGGACTTCGGATTTTTTATCTAGGATTTCGTAATTATTAGTATATAGGAAGAGATTTCTTTGTTATAATTCAAATACTAGGATGACTGAGGATTGCTCGGTTTTTTTGATAATTTTTCTAAACATGATAGCTAGATCGATTTATCGCCCTGAAACCCCCTTACATTAAATTTCATTAAAAAACGTTGGAGTAGTTGCCGAGATACAGAATATATAAATATAAAAGAATTGCTCGTTTAAAGGTATTAACGTTCTTTTTCCATTTTAAATTAGACAATTCCCGCATTAATTCTGTGACGCGGTGGTCTTGGCCAACGTATAAGAAATGGACTCAAAAAACCGATCGCACAAAGTGCGCACGGTTCTTAAGTAAGCGCAGTAAAAAATGATGCTTCGATCGCTTAAATCACTACGCCATTATGCATCACTAGGTGGCCTCAATGAAATTCGTTGTTATTCAATTTTTTTTTATTGTGTAAACATAATTCGAACAAATTTAATACTTTTTACAATATTTAAGTCGCCAGACTCATAATTCCTGTACACGAAGAAAGAATGAAAATACTGTATTTGAAACAGGAATATTATAGTATCACTTACCTGTCGGCATTGTAGAGATATGCGAGGACAACCATTTTCAACTGACACTGGTTTCAAATTATTCTACACCAAAAGCTTCATACCGAATTGATTTTTGGAGAGCTTGATTGACTACTAAACCTACCAACTTAAAAATTAATCACAATAAACTAAGTAAACTGAAAAGTATAAAAAATATTATCTACCTCCGGCAAACCACATCTGTTACTAACTTATTTTTCTAAAATTATTAATGCGCAAATTTTAAAGTTACAGTCACACACACAAAGTAACATTTGCATATAATGCTAATGCTAATTGTAATATTAAAATAACCGTAAATGCATAATACAATGACTGTCACTGATAGGCTACTTTTTTGGACTAGTTTGGCCTGCGACACTAACCGCGTTTAACACCGTGGGGTTTAACCAGTTCATTATAAATATCAAAAGTGATCTTTGGCATACGAGTCCAAATAATACTGATAGATTTTTCCATGATATCTGTGAAGAGTCTCGTAAAATCAGGGAAGCTGTAAACTTCAAGAGCCTTTCCAATTAGGTAAGGTACCTCAAGCATATCTGTCGGTGGATGTAGAATATCATTCGTAAACCATTATATCGATGATTTCGATAGAACGTCTTCAGTGAAAAATTAAAGTATAAAGCCATAAGTAGAATGAAATACTTGATAATTTATGATGTGGTAATATTGGTTTAGATACACTGCAATAAAATTAAGGTTAAAAGCAATTTACTTTCTTTAATAGCAATTTATTGATTTTAAAGTTAGTTATAATAATTACTTTATTGAGAAATTATATCTATAATGTATTAGTATACAAAATTTTGATCTTTATAATATACTAGCCGACCCACGCAACCTTGTTTGCGTCTTCTGTTGCCCGTAGCGTGATAATTTTCCCCGTTTTTGTAACATTCTTCATTATTGCTCCGCTCCTATAGGTCTTAGCGTGATGATATATAGCCTATAGCCTTCCTCGATGAATGGGCTATCTTACACTGAAATAATTTTTCAAATCGGACCAGTAGTTCCTGAGATTAGCACGTTCAAACAAACAAAAAAATTCTTCAGTTTTTTATATTTGTGTAGATTTAACATACACTAGTCATATCATATCGATTATAAATCATAATCTAATATCTTTAAATGAGCAATAGGCATGATGACAGTAAAAAAGAACCACTAAAATTATGTATCTATTTAATGAAATGGGGTCATGGAGTATAAAAATAGTATTTATTTTCATATTTAGAGCGAGGCTGACAGTTAATTGTCAAAAAATAAAACTACAAAATACAGCAGTCACTGTTCGGTTTAAATCGACGATCACTACTATTATTAAGAGCTATATTTGACATTGGTTGAAAAATGGTGACGTCACGTCGCCTACTGTAAGACCGAACAATCAGGGACAGTTGACAATTTGACACGCTACAGATTGTGATTTAACCGTTTTACTTCGATACATTATAACAAAAATGGTACGTTATATTGTAAGCAGTATGTCACAGTTGACAATCTTTCTACAATTAATAATCTCGCTAGATAGATTAGGAAGATTCAGATTGTATAATTATGTCAAATACCGTTAGTATTTGCAATCTTATGGTGACCATCCAGGTACTTTATTTTTAAATAAAAAAAACATACAAGTTAATGTTTTCTGTGCTTATTATTCTTGTAGTATATGTTTCTTTAATAAATTTTTTCAAGCTTTGTATGTAGTAGTGCTGGCTAATTAACAGTATTTTAATATGATTTTCGTCTCATTATCTGTAATATTCTTTTTTTTATTCATTACAAATTAACCTTAATCTTTACATAATATAAACTGAAGTCAATTTCGCTGTTCAATATGCTTGTATGAACAAGCATTGATTAAAGTAGAAAGAATCCGAGTGCGCGAGGATATCGCAGACCAATACACAAATCCCTCCCCTCATCCCCTTTGCTCATGGGCGGCGATAATCGCTTACCTTCAGGCGGAACGTCTGCTTGTTTGCCCCCTACTCCATAAAAAATAATATTGAATATTTTGTTTTTGCCATATTTAGTAGTCGTGTAACACAACACACCCTCGAGTCTATCAAATGAACATATTTAATTGACGAAGAAAGGCAGTTAACTCAAGGTTACTGTTTTTAATTGACCTAATTTAAGAGAAGCTTTAACAACGTTTAAAATATTATCTTCACATGGGAAAACCTCTCGTAAGTTTGTACATGGTAAAATTAGAGAGAGACTGGATTTGAAATAAGTAATACTTTTACTTATTTAAAAGAAAACTTTTCTGTGTCTAATAGCTGGAAACTGTTGCTTTTAATGGATAATAAACTTTTATAGTAATCAGTTTTGATGTAAATGATGACTATGGTACGGCTTTTCAAACTTGTTTCATACTTTTTCAAAGTCGTTTTTTGTCGTAGTTGAGTTTTAGTTTTTACTTATTTTTTTACGTGTCAGTTAGCGTTGTTCTTTTTTGTAAGACAACTTCCGCACTAGTAATAAATCCTGTGTAGTGGGGGACTTTATAAGTCTACTCAACTAGACTTATAAAGTCCCCCGAAACAGACACAAGGAACACCCAGACTCAAAACAACAATTTGTGACACGGCGTGATGACCGCCAAACCATTAGGCCAAACGTGCAGTCGTTTACCTGTATGTCTTGAACGATGTTAGAGGTTCGATGTCTGCTCCATTATAATTTTTAATAAAGGACGAAAATATTCATTAGAAAATGACTATATTAAAAAGGTGTTAGCTTTATAGCAAATACTGCGCAATATATAACGTAACACTCACTTAATTGCTACGGTTGACCGCGTCTCGGTAAACATAGTGCAGGACGTCCACAGGCCAGGTGGAGTGATGCTTTGCGCAAGACGGCTGGCAGGAGCTGGATGCGAGAAGCCGAGGATCGAACCAAGTTGAGGATTGACTTCATCATCTCAATAATTTCTTTTTTTAAATAATCTTAGTTCATGTGTGTGTAACATGTGTGATCTCTGTGGAATTATTATTATGTTCATTACCTGGCAGGCAAGGCGATTTTCAATGTGATTCTTGTATAAATTAAGGAAAGTTAATTTTTTTACGTTTTATTCACAAAATATACATTGACGGACCATTCAAATTACATTATTTATTTATAAAAGAGTTCGTTGATTTTTAACTGCTCGTTATTTAAAAACGACGAACAAAAGCTGATAAATTTAACAGACGTGTCAATGGTTACGCCGATTATAAATCAATAACAAATTGCAGTCGTGACTGTCATTGAGTTAAAATACTTCCTGATAAAGTCATTAAAACTCTTTTTACAAGCTTTTAATGAACTTGCAATGTATGTATGTATATTCGGATGGAATCCTGGAACTCAATTTTGAAGCTGATATCTTCATCCGACTTGCCGTCAATTTGCAAGCACATCTATACAGCGTGACAATGCAATACATTATTTTCAGGACATTCCAATAAAAGCTTGTTTTTAAAAAGTTATTTAATTTATTGAACTATACTTTTTCAGGTTTATGGAGTCAAAAAGGTAAAAACGAAACTCTAATGGTTAAGTCATGTCCCTCTATCCGTGTGTTCATACCGTCATAACACATGTACATGTATCTCACATACTAAAAGTGCCAGAAAACTGTGATTTTTCATGAACGTACTGTGGCGATCGAGGTCTTCATGGTGAAGAGGCATACAACCTCCTGTTACAAATATACAACTGGCTGATGAAATCTCCTGTTTAAACAATTATTCTTAAATTTGATTTATATAATTCGAAAACTGGAATTTGAAATGCTGAAGGAAGAGATTCGCTGCAGGAGTCGCGGATACAAGACCTCCTAGCAGTGAATTATAATTATCTGTATTATTATATTGTAAAGTTCTGATATTATAGTAAAAGCGTATAGATACGTTTAGTCGTGTTATTTCCTAAAATTCAGGTACACTAATTCCCTCCTGAGTACGCAAACCCCTAGGCGTCGTACTTGCAAGAGTACGGTTGCCGCAGTACATATTAATCATGCAAAAAAAGTGGAAAAGCGACATCAAAAAAATATTTATTAAGACGCTATTCAATACGACGCGGGCCGTGCGCGACGGATGGTACAATGTATGAAGCCTATACAGCGCGTTCAGTGCTACGCTGAGCTATCCGCTACGCGGACCGTCCGCGTAGCACTGAATAACACCTAACTGTTCAAGGTCTATTATCCATTACTAGCCGACCCACGCAACCTCGTTTGCGTCTATTATTTGCCCGTAGTGATAATTTTCCCCCGTTTTTGTAACATTCTTCATTGTTGCTCCGCTCCTGAAGGTCTTAGCGTGATGATATATAGCCTATAGCTTTCCTCGATAAATGGGCTATCTAACAGTGAAAGAATTTTTCAAATCGGACCAGCGGTTCCTGAGATTAGCGTGTTCAAACAAACAAACAAACTCTTCAGCTTTATATATTAGTATAGATGTACGGAAAACTTTACACAGAGCAACAAAATTCATATAAATATGCTACTAGCCCTTCTTACTAAAATAGATAGGCGACGTTTTATGAAAGGTTGCATCCCTACTGACTATATAGAATCAAAGACTATATTGGGGACCTTTGAGCAGCTTTGTATTTTCGCTCTCTCTATTATTTAGAAATAGAATATTCGTAACATCTTAGAATTTTACCTTTGCAAGCGAATTAATCCCCTGTAGTATAGTAACAATATATTTTATTCGTTCTTTGTTTATTTTTGTGAGAATTTTCATATTTTTATTTAAAATTCGAGTGATTTTTATTCTAATTGTTCGAATAGCTGTCAGACTCATCATGAAGTGATAGGGAATACAGAGTCAAGCGACATCTTTTTGCAACGTCAAAGGGCTTTGCAAAAAAAAATGGAAAACTTGAAATAAACCCTATATCAGTTCGGCTAGCCAGCATTGGGACTAATCCCACCCACACGCCCACCACTGTAACTCCTGTACACCAGGATCAACAGCAGTGACCCACGAACACACCGAGTTATGACACTCGGGAAGTCCCAGGAAAAAAATTAACTGTCTTGGAACCCGCAACGAAATTAATCAGAAGAAAAACAGGAGGAGTTGGAAATATGATAAGTCCACTTCCCTCCTTAGCAAAGCGGGAGACAAAATGAAGTCAAAATAGGCAGACACCTTTTTTTTTAAACCGGGAAGCACCACGGATAAAATATTATGGGTCCTAAGTGAGCTATATTTGATTACTATAGTATGTATGGCAGAATCGCCTGAACGCACGGAAATTCACCGCAGTTGACACAAGATCCTCATAGTATACCACCCCAGATGTCATTTGTAAGCTATTTAGCATTGTGTTACGTTCATTGGACCAAAGACTACACTCCCAGAGAATATGATGAGCCGACTGTTCACAGCTAGTATCAGGTGTTGAGCATTGACACAATGGTGAATCGATTAATTTAAATGAGTGTAGTTTGCTCTTAAAGTTACCATGGCCTGTAAGAAATTGAGCGACACAGTGATCTACCTCGAGCCATGTCCTCGACATCCGCTCGCGAACAGATGGGAAGAATTGGTAGAGGTGGCGCCCCTTAGATGATTCGTCCCATCGTTGTTGCCATTCATCCATTAGGTCGTTATAGACATTGGATTGCTGTTGAAACAATCTTATGATTTTATCGCGGTCTCGTACGCCCAAAAAATCGCATTCCATGTTTTGTAGTGTGGAATAGTACATGGCTGCACGTCTCTGCACCTCGAGATCGACCGGAAGAACACCCGCCAACACCGGTAACGCCTCAGTACTAACCGTCCTATATGCTTTGCACAAGAAGATCAATGCAAGTCGTTGGCCTTGTAATAGTTTGCGACGGACAGCACCTACAGTCGCTCTATCGGCCCATACGGGAGCACCATAGCAAACAGCACCTAAATAAGTAGCTCCATATATGATTTTTAATGTATTAAATGAAAGACCCCATGTGGCAGTTGATATTCTCGTCAGAGCAAAGAAACTTTTTTTAGACTTTTCATTAACTGTTCTAATATGTTCGATAAATGAAAAATTTCTTTCTAAAACTAATCCCAAATAACAAACCGAGGTTTTATTTTTAATAGTAACATTTTGAAATTTAATACACGGCGGTGATTTGAGGTTACCTTTCAGAAGTAGCTGGAAGGTTTTGTTTGGTGCAAAAGTCAAGCGATTACGTACACCCCATAGAGATACTAAGTTCAAACATCTATTAGCCAGACTCTCAAGCCCCGCTCTAGTATCAGATTCCACCAGTAATAAACCGTCATCCGCATACGCGTTTAGGGTACATCCGGGTGGTATTGGTATTGTAAGAAAATCGTCGAAGCCTATATTCCACAAGTATGGACCTAGCACCGAGCCCTGAGGACACCCCATCGTAAGCGCCTTCGACACAGAATGATGCCCTAGTCTCAATTTAGTTGTGCCTTGTGTGAAGTACGAGGTGATAAGGGAATAAATATTTTTAAAGCATCCTCTTGATTTTAATTTTAGCAATAGCATGGGCCACCACGCGTTGTCGAAGGCGCCAGATATGTCTAAGAAGATACCTAAGACGTATTGAAACCTTGACTCGGCGACAGTTTTCCTTACAGATATAACCGCATCTGTTGTCGATTTTCCCAACGTAAATCCGAATTGTCTATCATGAAATTTAACTCCACCCGGTAGAAGTCGAGGCACTACAAGACGTTCTAAAAGCTTTCCTAGCGACGGCAACAATGTTATGGGTCGATAGGACCCAGGATCGTCCGGCGGCTTATCGCCACTTTTTGGTATTATACGAATGTTACCGCACCGCCAAACACTAGGAAATACTCCTTCCGCAATGCAACGTTTAAAAACTAATAAAATCGTATCACCCGAGAGTTTACAAGCTTCTTTTATCATTTTATTTGATATTTTATCGTCGCCCGAAGCCTTGTTCAGTGGTAATGACCTAACAATACTAAGAAATTCATCTGAAGATGGTAAGTCAGACATTGGAGACAATGGTGGTTCGATAGCCCACTGCCTAATTTGTCGGTGATAATCCGTGTCATCCTCCGGCCGATCGTCAGGCACAAGTGATTCTAAAAGATATTTTGCTGTTTCTTCTACTCCTGTAGTATAACTATTATTAATTTTCATGTTCTGTACGTATGCAAGGTCGATTGATCTATTTGCCTTAAATTCATGATACAAGGGTGACCACGGACCCTCTCTATCGAGTTTATCAACAAGTTTACGTATTAAATTTCCCTTCGATTTCTCCACAGTAGCTCTGTAATGAGACCTGGCAACTCTAAGAGCAATGAGAGCATTATTGTAAATATCTCCAGTTACGTTACGCTTCTTTATGCCATTTAGTTTTTTACGAGCTTTCCGATGAATTCTACGTAATTCGACCAATTTATAGTTCCACCAATCACATCTACGAGTGCTAGAGATAGATCCGCGGCCTATACAAACATCAGCGCAATATGTAAAAGTGTCTGACAATATGTCTGCGCTTTCCTCAGCTGATAGACAACTGCGAGTGAAGTCTCTGGCATGTACTGCAAAGAGTGAACCAAATAAAGCCCAATTTGCCCCTTTAGTTTTATATCTAAAATTGTACGGAGTTCTTAGTGGATGTTGTGCAACCATTGGTATGAATTCGTACACGATTAAGCGGTGATCACTACAGGATGCGTCCGGTAGGACACGCCATCCAGATATCGAGACGTCACCGCGCGTAAGCGTCACGTCAATAGAAGACTCACCCATGGGGCTCCAAAAAGTTGGTGGTGCATCAGGGGTATTGTGAATGGAAAGATTCATTTCCGCAATAAAATCTTCAACTGCACAGCGCCGGGCCATGTCAGTTGAACGCAGCTTGCCATACCATAAAGTAGAGGATGCATTGACATCAGCGCCAATGATAATTTTGTGTCCCACGAGGGACCGCAAAACGAAACGTAAATGATGTAGATGAGGATCAATGGGATGTGAAAACTGAAAATAACAGCTCACTACATAAACCTTACAGGTGGAGGATGAAATCTCAGCAACGGCGCAGTGTGACGTCATAAGGTTACGCAAAGATGTTACCGTAAAATTAGAACTTGCAACATATATCCCAGCCCGTGACCGGCCATCTAGTTGTACTACATTGTTCCGCAAGCGAGCGCTTTGATATTGCTCTTGTATAAGGACAATGTCTAACTTTTGTTCCAAAACTAAATTGTCTAATTCTGACGTAGCTATTTTGTCATTATGAAGGTTTAACTGGCCTATTGAGATATTATCCATTATTAATTAAGTACTACAATTACTAAAACTACTGCTGTAAAACTATTCAGTAATTAGTATTTAGGATTAGCTGCTCTAATTTAAGTTTATATGTGGAGCAGTCCTGTGATCCACATCGATGGTCACACGGTTTTTTGTACCGGCTGCATTGTGCGCATTTCGGTTTAAAATCTGGTGTGTCCTTAATCGAACAAGCTCTTGTATCGTGGTTGGCGGCGCAATTGGCACAGGTAGGCGTTTTAATAGTGCAAAACTTTTGAACATGACCGAATTGTTGACAGTTTAAGCAACGAACTACTTCTAAGTCGTCTATAAACCTACAAGTGGCCCAGTCTATATATAATTTATCTTTTGTGCTAGCTAAGTGTTTCCTAACTTCTGTCTCTAATTCTAAGCCTATCCATTGGCGTCCGTGTTCTAGTTTACGATGCCTGACAATTTTGGTTGATTTTAAAAAGTCGCTTTCGCTTAATTTTAATTCGTCCTTGATATTCTGACGATATAACGCTGTTAGAAAGGTACGATCCTCCATAGAACTGGGTACGTCTTTTACAATTATACGGGGCCTTCGGCCTTTCGGTTTTTCTAAGCGTAAGCCTGCAGATTTAATGGCGTTTACTGATTCTAGTTTTTTAAGCTGCCTTTCATTTGCAACCCGCAACACGACGCCTGCCTTTGCAGTTTTTTTAACGCCTACAATTTGAAAAATAGCCAGCATGTATAGTACAGTACAGGAGGCCAAAACTTGAAGGAGAGGCAGTCCAGCAATGGACATTAAAGGCTGTCGATAATGAGGGCTCAACCCGAATCGAAATATCCTCTCTTTGATTCAGTTTAACTCAATTTATTGGGTGGCCTTGCCAAGCTGTAAGAACAGTACTCAAAATGCTTTTTTAACTATGTACATTGTTTTATTGGGAAATAATTGCTTATTAAGTGATAAATAAATTAATTTTACCGTCAATAACACCAACTTATCTAGTTTTCATATGAGTAACCTAAACAAAAGATGGATTATGCTTTGTACTAAAAATATTATAATACAGTACATTGACAAAAGCCTCCGTATGTGACGTCACAGCCCTCAATACGCAACCATAAAGCCCGTGTACTGTATGTATTATTCAAATTTGTTCCAAATTCGTCTCTGAGGTAACGACGACGACCTTGTTCTCCTTAAAGCGAGAAACTTAAATCTTTTATCTTTGTCATAAAGGGGACTTATTAACTTAGCATTTTGGTCCTCTAAATACAGGGGCTTGCGTGTGTTGCTTAAGTAAGCAAAAATAATGTAACGGAGAAGTCTATTTGAATTAAACCCCCTCTCTGTTTGTAACTTTTATTATTTAGAAGATAGTGAATAGGGACCATTAGGTCAACTAAAACAATTTTGAATAGAGATATAATACACATTGTCACTATCAACTAACTTGATAGTTTAAAGTGAAAAATGTCACAATGCTTTTTGTCGCATCTGTGTAACAGCACGGTGCTAAAGTACCTAATATTATTGAAACCAATAACACATATTGTACAGATTAGTTTTGCTGATGGGGTCACATTATTCGTCAGCTTAAAATGGAGTGGGGTGATAAAAGCCTAGAATTACATTACGAGTTTTATAATAGTCACAATGCATACTTGAAATAGGAAAGCATAACATTTACTATTATTTAATGATTTTTTATCAAATTTACACTTTTTAATATAATATATATATAATAATAATAATAAACAATTAATATTTCGGACATCTAACACACAACGCCATCTAGTCCCAAGCTAAGCAGAGTTTGTGTTATGGGTACTAGACAACTGACACAAATAAATATATACTTTTTTTTTGTAAATACAAATATATACATAGAAAACACCCAAAATCCGAAACAAATATTTGTAGATCATACAAACATTTGGTCCGACCCGGGAATTGAACCCGAGACCTCATGAACAGCAGTCGCACACGCCAACCGCGAGACCAACGAGGTTCTATGATACTCTAATCAAATAATAGTCTAGTCACACAACATGTATTACGTGATAAAACTACAATGTCAAAAAGCGTTCAAAACTAATATGTTAATAATGTTCAACGTACCAGAACGTGTTCGTTTACCGTCCGAGGACAATCACAATAAAGGCTATTTTGGAGGCTTATTACAGTTACGGCGATACCATTTGTAGGATTACAGTCATATTGTTTTTTAAAAATATTTCAAATTATCGGGTATGTAAAAAAAATAAAGCTTATATATATACCTTTCTATATTTAAGTTGTTCATACCGCTTAGTTTTCTTCCTTCTGGATCCAAATTGGTTTTTTAGTTTGGAATACACACATTAAAACTGATGAGATTGAAGAGTTTAATTATAAACGAACTGAGTGCTGTGGCGTAAGATTTTGTTAGTATGTTTCGTCCTAGTTTTAACTAACCGTGTATAAAAGCCCTTCTCAGTAATGCGCATTTAAAATTTCAATTTTCAATTTTTCAAATTCAGACATAAAAATTTCAAGTTTTGTAGACCCAGCGGCTTAAGTTTTCCATTAAAGAAACTGTATTCAGTGCTACGCGGACGGTCCGCGTCGCGGATAGCTCAGCGTAGCACTGAACGCGCTGTATAGGCTTCATAAAAGTTGTGACAGGCTTTTACGATGACTGATGAAAATATTAAAACGTCTAGTAAGATAAAAGTAAACTAACATGAAATAAACTTGTCTTTTAGGTTCATTTAAAAAAAAGGTCTTCATCATCATCATCATCATCATCAGCCTATCGCAGTCCACTGCTGGACATAGGCCTCTCCAATTGCACGCCACTTAGGTCAAAAAAAGGTCTGTTGGATATTAATTTCGATGGCAGAGCGTGCGCGATCAAGATCAGTGAGAGTAAGAATAAAAGGAGATACTATTAATAATCTTATATGTTGGTATTACATATATTTTTAACTAGCCGACCTCGTTTGCGTCTCCTATTGCCCGTAGTATGATAACTTTCCCCCGTTTTTGTAACATTCTTCATTGTTGCTCCGCTCCTGTAGATCTGAGCGTGATGATATATAGCCTATAGCCTTCCTAGATAAATGTGCTATTTAACACTGAAAGAATTTTTTTAAATCGGACCAGCGGTTCCTGAGATTAGCGTGTTCAAACAAACAAATAAACTCTTCTGTTTTATATATTTGTATAGATGTGCTTTAATATTACATAGCGGATAGAAACCTTACAGGTGGCAGTTTAGCAGTTCCCAAATAGCAATGTCCATTAACCTTATCTGTGAGCCACGAAGTGTTATGCATTCACATTATAACTGGTTTATTTTAACGAGTACGCTCATGTGAAAGTACTTATCCAATTTGGTTGAACGTTTGAATTTTCGCATATTCGGAACGCTTCTTGTCGGATGAGCGGGTATTAGACGATTACGACAATTTTCTCTTCCTCCAATTACTGAGATCAATGGCACAATATTTCGTCAGTACTGAGATTAAACAATATTATTCAATAAATTTTACGTGATCAAAAAGATTGTTTAAAGTATTTTTTTTTCTTTTAATAGGTAATGTACTATTTTGACTGCACGGTTGGCCTGCCGCTTTCTACTGACCCAAGTGTTGTGGTTTCAAATCCCACATGGGACAACACTTTGTGTGATCCATAAATTGTTTTTCTGAGTCTAGGTCTTCTTTGTGCCCATTTCATGTGCGTATGTAAAGTCCCCGAGACTCAGAGCGTTTATTCCTAATGTGAGAGTTGTGTTTAAATAAACTATAGCCACGATTTTAACTAGAATCCTTAATTATAAAAATGTTCCCATAGGACAGGGAATAATAATTGGAATAGATAAGTAATTGTAATCTTAACAAATATATAAAATTTAAGTGTTACTTTGTAATTTCATCGAAACAGCATTTCACTAAAGGCATATGAAACCATACACAGTAGGTACTTGCACCAAAAAATAATTATGTAAATTTTTGTCTTTCTATCTGTCCGTGTGTCTGTTTGTCTGTTTGTTCCGGCTAATCTTTAGAACCATGGAATTTCGATGGACCAATTTTGGCGGGACTTTCACTTTTCGTTTAACTAACTATATAAGGATAACTTAGGCTACTTTCTTTAAACTGGCTTCGTCGGTTATCCGCAGTTAATAGTATAAAAGTAATGAAAACAACAACCGCGGGGCTCAGTTACATAAATAAAACAGTCATACAGAAATACAATATAATTAAGTCAAAAGAAAATTGATTGTAGTCGCCAATATATGTAGTCGCAAATATTGCAGAATCCGACATCTTCGGCTTCAGATTCTCACATAACCTTAATCATTTTTCATAAGTATCTTGAAGAAACTTGAACCTTGGAGAAAAAAGGGCCCATATGGCTGAATAAGAGGTTGTAAAGAAGATAGCGGATGGGAGTACTTTGACGATAATGAATTGGATTTTCCATAAACTTTTGACTAAAAAACATGATAATACCTTATTACTAAAATCAAGCTATCAGTTAGGAATTTACTTAAAATTATCAAATTATGCTTTAGCTAACACTTTAAACTTGTTGACTAAAATAAACGCATTGTACTTATATTATAGTGCCACTGAAATAAAAATATTAACTATACATAAAAATACTGGGAACTACCCTTTTCATCAGCTTCTTAGAATTTGTTTTAATAATATCCACAAAGTCATGTTCCAACTTGTTGATTTATCCTGACGAGTATCAAAAACCTTATGATGACCTGAGAAGAAGGTCATCTCAGTTCATTTGAAGGTCAAAGTGCTATGTTATAAATCGTTTAATCTCTGAAATAAACAACTTAACTAAGGCACTCAGAATTTTACAAATTGGAAACTTAATTCCGGGGATTTCTCGAGCTAGCTTTCCGTATAAAGTTACTGTACATTGTAGGCGGTACGTTGTTATATTTAGTAATATTATTTTTCCTTAAATGATAATTCTAAAAATGTTTAATATCGTCATAACTATATTGACATTGATTGCAGATTATCGTGTATATACTTATTACCTTTCTAAGTGTGTCAATTCTCATAAGCACACCTAATTATTTGAGAACTATTAAATATTAAAATTTGTATAACTTCTGACAATTGGATACTGTAAGACTGGGGTTGCCATTGAAATTAATATCCAATAGACCTTTCTTTTCAATGAGCCTAAAAGACAAGTGTGTTTCATGTTAGTTTAGTTTTATCTTACAAGACGTTTTATATTTTCATCAGTCATCGTAAAAGCCTGTCACAACTTTTACTTTACATTATCGTGGTTTTAATAAACAAGGTCAACTTATGATAGGGAGAGAAACAATTTATTTTAGGGATATCTTTGTTTGTCAAATATATGATCCTCCCAGGAAAATTTATCTTTGCACTGATTCAAGTTTTTTAGAAAGCTACTCAACGAAAAAATTTTTAGAAACTGCTTAATAGAGTAGGCCAAACGTGCAGGTAAAACTGTGTCAGTGTATTGTTCTAAATGAAATTTTGATTATGATAAATAAGTAGATAAATTACACTCACCACATGCTAGTCACTTGAGATTCAGGTGCCCATAGTCGGTGGTAGTTACTACCATGTGGTGAGTGAGTCTGTGTAAAGACCTCCGCGACACAGGGTATATTATATTCCTAATGCAGGAGTTGTCTTTAAAAATAATAATAATAAAAAGTGAAAGTTGAAAAAGAAAAACATATGACTTATCTCAAGAGATTGTCGATACGTGGAATGTAGATTCGGTGATCATTGTTCCGATAGTTGTATCTGTTCACGGATTGATAGCTAAGAGCCTCGACTAACACCTTAAGAGGCTTACGTTGGACGGTTGGATCAAGGGTCTGATGCAGAAGGCAGTCCTCCTTCGTACAGTATAGTAAGGAGGTTCCTGTCTTTGGAGCCCTAACCAACGGTTTCTTGGTCCCTGTAACCGAAGTCGGCGGTCTATTATTTTTCATATTTTTAAATGTATTTTTTTATATGTTTATTTAAAAACGTAATCAATATGTTATGTATATGGAATAAAGAGAATAATAATAACAACCATGAACACCTGAATATCTTAAGAGTTACAAGAATATTACCAAAACTAGTATGTTGAGTTACCAGAATCACACATTACCTTCATTATCAACACCATTATAGTCGCTAGTCATTGCAATCCCCTGCTGGACATAACTTTCTCCCAAGACACATTACAGAGTCTGGTCTGTTATTTTCTGCATTCGCTGTGGAAAGAAATGTCGTCTGCGGTACTTCGATCAAAACGATCGATTTCTTTTGGATGCCATCATCAGATCTTAGTACCCTTATCATGGTACCACCATTGGGATATCTACTTTCCATTAAAAAAAAATCATCAAAATCGGTTCTGAAACGACGAAGTTATCTGGAACACACAAAATAAAATAAAATATATATATACGATCGAATTGGGAACCTCCTCTTTTTTTGAAGTCAGTTAACAAAGTTAACCAATAAACATTTACACAGTGTTTGATATTTATACAACTAGAATAACAATAATTAGTATCCTCTTATCAATTGAAATTTACGAAATATATTTATATTTGTAAAATCGAAGTTTACATTTATGAAGTCAAATAAGTCAAATAAATAATTAGATTTTCTTGTTATGAATAATAATTAGTCTCATTGAATGAATTGAATCTACGCACCTTTGTGTAAGCACGTTCGTGGTGCATGACATAAACACCATACATCAACTGTTGTTGTTTAATAAAGTATGAAATTTATTGAATAGAAATGATAAATAATCTTATATACTATTAAATATGACTTTGTGTATGTTATATCAAATATCCAGATTCTGAGTTCTCCCTAATGTTTTTGATTGCCTTGCGAGTGCCAAAAGTTTGAAGTATAAACGACTGCGTTTATTGACTGCGTTGGCTTAGAGGTTTTATTTTTTTTTCACAACTCCAAGGGACAGTAGACCTGTGTATTTGGTATGAATTTCAACTTGATACCTCTTTATAAGATACTCGTTCTTGAGAAAAAGGTTCTTGGGAGACAGACGTACAGCAAAGTTATCTTATAATAGTTTAGTTTTTTTTTATTT
The DNA here is from genome assembly GCA_905220595.1 of Spilosoma lubricipeda. Lineage (NCBI taxonomy): Eukaryota > Metazoa > Arthropoda > Insecta > Lepidoptera > Erebidae > Spilosoma > Spilosoma lubricipeda. The sequence continues at coordinate 8,991,106 of HG992298.1, read as the reverse complement.
TGAGGTACAGAACCCCGAAAAATATTAGGTTTTTTCTTGGAATGATGTAACATAAAAAATATCAGTAACAACCGTAGGAGAATCATGTTCCGGCACTTACGGGCCATCTCAACGATGGATGGATAGCTTTTTTACAGCCTTTGGCGACTTTCAGGATGTACATCATCAATATGGATTAGGGATAGATGTGGGTCTTTCATCAATCTTAAATTCAGTTATCGTAATTTGCAAACCCTGTGGGGCTTACAAAAGTAGGTAGACACTAACATGTTTAAATTTGTTGATATAATTAGCCATGACATGTTAAAATGTTCTCTTGACTATATTAACTGGTATCAGATTTTAGGTTTGCTTTTTAACGATCCGTCAATTGAAGATATCGATTTCTCTAAAAGTGATTCAGGGTATTTACAAAGTAACTACTTTCATAAGTAAGTTGTTGAAATTATGTCTTTACAAATGTGTTGTATCGCACATTCAGATATTTAAGATTATGACGATAATTCTATCAGGTCCAATTTGTTCATTACTATATGTGTTATGGTATGTATATATCAAAGCCTTGTTTGCCATTTAACGCTATATTAAATGAAGACAGAGAAAATAGACTTTTACCTAAATATGTGAACCGGTTGAAAACCCGGTTCCTATATTATACTTACTTATCGAAGCGTTGTCGAGGAGAACATTAATTTTTGTTATTTTAATAAGAAATACCAACGTTTCCCTCGGAAAATGAAAGTGATACTACTTAAGAATATCTAGAATAGAATAGAATAGAATATTATAAATATGACATTGTAAAAATTATAGTAACAACATTCGAAAATATATCTTTATTTTACTCAGGTATATAAATCTTCGTTAACATATCTATTATAATTATTAATATATAAAGCTGAAGAGTTTGTTTGTTTGTTTGTTTGTTTGTTTGTTTGTTTGAACACGCTAATCTCAGGAACCGCTGGTCCGATTTGAAAAATTCTTTCGGTGTTGGATAGTCCATTTATCGAGGAAGGCTATAGGGTATATATCATCACGCTACTACTAATAGGAGCGGAGCAACAATGAAGAATGTTTCAAAAACGGGGGAAATTTTCACGCTACGGGCAATATAAGGCGCAATCGAGGTTGCGTGGGTCAGCTAGTAATTATTATAAAATCAACAGATAATTGAATGAGCATTAGAAGGTTCATTTATTTCCAATTAATACTATAATGTAATATATTGTCTTAAAATTAAGTTAAGACACTGAGATGTTAAGTCAAAACACTGGGAAATAATACTAAAAAAAAGTAATTTACACAGCATATTTACTACAGTACATTTTTTACACATTTTTTTGTATATCTGTTATATCGCATCAAAAGTGTAGGTTTCTCATTGTAAAAGTGTTCTTATTATTGTAATAACGTTTTAAAAAATGTTTTCTAATACCCTGAAATAAATTAAGAATGTAAACATTCTCATAAGGAAAATTTGGAATAAAAACATCAAGATATTCATTTTAGAGACAAAATGTACCATTGGCAAGCAATACAAGATTTGTTTTCGATTTTTTTCTATTCTGTTCAACAAACAAAACAAAATACGTAGGTAAATCAGGATCTTATGAAGTATGTATACGACATGACGCCCGGAAATTGATTTCAAAGCAATGCCTGACAAAACAAAAAGCAATCGGATATGAAGATGGCTTGGGATTTTACTTTTTAAATTCTTAAAAGATTTGAACAAAATAATTTTGTCTGTTTTTAAACTAAATTGTGTCGTATTGTTATCCATGCTAATGTTATAAATTTGAGAGTAACTCTGTTTGTATGTTACGCTTTCACGACTAAACCACTACACCAATTTCTATAAAATTTGGCATAGAAATAGTATGAATCTTAAGACGGATATACTCGTACACATGGGTTGAGCCGTGTGCAGAAGCTAGTGTTAACATATTTAAAGGGCCAAAAAGAGCAGGAAAAGATAGATATCTATCTGTAAATAGTTTAGTAACTTGCAAAAAATACATCACATATTCATCCTTACTTATAAAAGATACAAATAAGGAATAAGAATTGTTACCGCCCGTATCGTGGATGTTGTAAAAATCGACTGGAGTAGTAAACTACGCAGGAAAATAGCCCTGCTAAGAGATGGAAAGCTTCAAACAAATCCTATCCTATCAATTTTCTAGGTAGTAGAGCCACGCTGATTTCAGCACGAACGGGCCGGCTCGACCGGGGCGGTACTACCCTCGCACAGAATATCAGCGTAAAATGACAGCGATCATGCTGTCGTGTTTCGTTGGTGAGTGCGAGACCGGAGGCCCAATGATGCAGAAGCATCACTAGCCCGCCATGGTGTGGGTCGCCATGCTGCATTGTTGCATTGTCTGCATTCGCAGTATGGTGACCACCACTCTTGGATTCTGCTCATGCTTTCCATCAGGCAGAGTAGAGTCATTTTGGTAGGGCAAAACATAAAAAAAAAAAAAAAAAAAAAACCTATACCGTGCTGTCCATTCAGGATGGTAAAGTAGTCAAAAACTTCTACTTTAAGGTTAAGCGTATGTCCAGCAGTGGGCTACCAAAGTTTGTTTTGTATTCCTAGAATATCAGAATGAGATCCAAAAATTAGTTACAAATTTATAATGTCGTCCTAAATTATAAACTATGCAACATATTATCTTGACTGAATTTCCTCTGAGTACCGTGGTTGTGCCATCGATTAGAAACATCTTGGCAAGCGACGATTCGAGCCGCTCTCCGTTGGATACAGTCTAAAGAGAGGAGCTGGTACTGGGGTGCCCCTGCTCAAAGATGAGAGCAGTACTCCACATGCGGCCAAACCTCTTATGAAGTAGAATCGATCGATCAATCTAATGAGCATGCCAAGTTTCTTCGAGGACAGTTTGACCTTACCCTCTGAATATCCACGAAACTGGACTTCACTCGAATACTGGCTGAGACAGATTGGGCGGTGACTTCAAAACGAGGACATACGACCATCCGCAGTTTTTTTTTTACTATTAGACCAAAAGACTATGATATTAGTTTCTTTGAAGTATTGATGCATAAATGTATTTTTTCTTAATGTTAATATAAAATCAACCTTACTAAGATCAGTTCTAAATAAAGCAGTCACTAAAGAACTTTAATAACAGAGAAGGAACAATTTAAAATTTGAGATTTAAGAAATTTAAAATTATTAATTAAATTTTGAAAGGAACATCGAGTTATCCATTATATTTATCAACTACGCTCAGAAATTATTTCAAACAACAATAGTTTTACTGAAATTTACTTCTATTTAAGTTATAAATGAGAGTATTTGTGCAGATAACAGAGAAGTAACACAATATTCCTATTTAGTAGAACTTTATTTCATTAGATAAACTAATATTAGAGATTATTTGGAAGACAAATAGCAGGACGAAACTAAGTAAGTCGTTTATAGAACGAGGAAACCACGGAACTCGAAGGAAACTCAATCAAGATAATCTTTTGCCAAGTTTATAACGAATGAAATCTGACGCAGTCTTCATATTACTGTCTTTTTCTAACCTTTCAGGATGTAACAACTTCTCGTTCCCACGATAAGATTTCAGTTCTACCTTGAGATGTAAAAGGTAGCTATTAATGAAATGATCTACGTGTAGTAATGAACTTGCTATATGAGCTACTCTTTTAGGGTAGAAATAAGTTTTGGACAGGTAAAGACTCGTATCCAGAACTTTTATGACATAGAATGATTTTGTATGTATCTATTAATAAATAACGTCATCATCAGGTATATTCACACAGTATAAACAACATTTAGCTTGTATTAAAAAGCATTTAATATTTTAAATAACATTTTTAAACTTTTAATGGTGGATGTATATTCTATACTAGCCGACCCACGCAACCTCGTTTGCGCCTTATATTGCCCGTAGCGTGAAAATTTCCCCCGTTTTTGAAACATTCTTCATTGTTGGTCCGCTCCTATTAGTAGTAGCGTGATGATATATACCCTATAGCCTTCCTTGATAAATGGACTATCCAACACTGAAAGAATTTTTCAAATCGGACCAGCGGTTCCTGAGATTAGCGTGTTCGAACAAACAAACAAACAAACTCTTCAGCTTTATATATTAGTATAGATATATAACCAAAGTCGTGTTAGTTATACCGTTTTTAATTCAAGAGAGTTCAATTTTTATGAAATTATATTTTTTTGGATTTCTTTTAATCCGAAATAGGATAGTAAATATTAAAATATAATATACATAAATAAAAAAAAAAATCATAACAATAATCTAGCCGTTCATTATTAATAACAATATACAACTGACAGCGCACGTCATGTTATCTATAGCTTGTTTTGTTTATGTCAGTTTACAAAACCGTTGGAGAAGCATATTTCGACACAAATCGGTTGTATCAACTGGAGCTACACTACGGTCGGAAAGATAAGCAGTGTTTAGCAATACCAATGTTGATTTTAGCTAATGAATAAATATTGGAGTCCACTCGAGTAGCAGGTATAAGCAGCGATAGTCATTCACCAGGTAACTCATCTAGTCTTTTGCAAGCCAAAAAAATTAAATACCTATTAATGAAAAAAAATATCCGTACATTCAACACACAACGCCATCTAGTCCCAAGCTAAGCAGAGCTTGTGTTATGGGTACTAGACAACTGATATTAATAAACATATACTTTTTTTTGTAAATACTTACATATTATACATAGAAAACACCCAAACTACGAAACAAATATTTGCAGATCATACAAACATTTGGTCCGACCTGGGAATCGAACCCGAGACCTCAATCACAGCAGTCGCATACGCTACCACTGCGCCACCGAGGCAGTCTTTTTATTAGTCGTATATTTTCCTTACGATTGTATTACTGTACTATATATTCTCATCTGGATTGGAAATTTCATGTAACAATATTATGACATGGTATTATATAATATTGTTTGACCCAAATAATGTAATATAAAATACCTTCACCCAGGTTCACTTGGTATAATCCTACATCAATGTCGGGCAGAGCACCTGTTACCGACATTATGGGATTTACGCACGGCCCCGTTTGTCTTGCCTGACAACTGGAGATTTATGAATTATATTAACATTATATTTAACTGCCTCTGTGGCGCAGTAGTAGCGTAAGCGACTCCTGTGCTTAAGGTCTCGGGTTCGATTCCCGATTCGATGCAAATATTTATTTCGGAGTTTGGGTGTTTTCTATGTGATAATATGTATGCATTTACAAAAAAAAAAATGTATTTATGTATATTTATTATGTTGTCCTGTACCCATAACACAAGCTCTGCTTAGATTGGGACTAGATAGCGTTGTGTGTCAGATGTTCGAAATATTTATATATTTATATTTTATGAATGTTACCGGTTATAGAATATTTTGTTAAAAACTTTTAGTTGACAGTGTAACAAGATACCTGTTCAAATTTGTTGCTCACGATTGTTGAGATGTCGCATCCTTATGTTACTAATCGTATTTAGTATGTTGTAGAGTGACACTACAACTGTCATACAAGGCAATTCCTTTATAGTCATCGAGACTGGTCTGTGATCTATAATTGTCTAAGCATAAACCAAATCCATCCCGAATACATATTTTATTAAAGCAACACAACAACGATGTACTCTGAAACTATCTAACCGAATTTTACTTTTTTTGTCAATTCCGGCTCACTCGATCTCCTCACTCCTGGCAATGGCACGCTTCACAGCCGAGCACAAACAGCTGACTAATTATATATTGACATCCGGTCTCTGAGAAGAGTGATTTTGTAACTTTCCCCTACAGCGCTAACAGAAACACACTACCTACAGCTCCATCTACCGAAGGTGCATCAAAATACGGAGTCATGTAGTAATGGAGCAACTACAAATTCTGCATCGCGATATAGAAGTTCTCGCGTGATATAACTATATATATAACTTCCCAACATCAACCATTGGGCCGTGGCCTGCCAGGCATGATCACTTCGCCTATTCCGATGATCCCTTCTTTATGTTGGAGCAACATGACACACGTTCCTCCACATCATCAATATCCTTTAATAGTCCTCAAAGTATGATGTAGACGGTAATACAGGCTTGTCTCCTACAAACGGGGTTTAAATTTATAGTTAAAAATGATTATTAACATATAATACACCTCTGCCAACCCGTACGGAGATACATGCATGAAGGTATATATGACTCATTTAATTACTCTTCACTCGTAAATTAATCATAACTTATAGTACCACCAGAACAAATCTTAAAGATTTCAACATGTCAAAGTGTCACAAACAGGATACTTGTTTACAATACTAGACAGTTCCGATAAACTTAACCCAGTATATGATAAACATACCTGTACAGTTATGAATCCGAATTTCCCATTTTATGATGCACGAGTATTTAAAAAGTTTCATAAAACTAGTTTCCTGATATAGTGAAGCGTTTTTTGTGTTTCGTTTTCTATTTTCAACTTTCATATAACACTTTTAAATGTGTTCGCAGAGTTGAAATCTAATGCGCTTGAAACCAAAACGTAGTTTACTTTTGACTATAATTGTAGAATAGATAAATCTTTTAAAAATTTCCCTTCAACTTTAAAAAAAAGCATTTTATTCGACGAATAAAGAACTGTTTGTGACTGTTATTGTTAATGCACTTAACACATTTTTTAGTGTAAAGGCAAACAAGCAAACAACAAAAGTGAAACTATGGTCAGATGTAAAATATTTAAATTTTTCCATATATGTAGCTGAAAGTATAATAAAAAAATGACAATAACTGCATATTTAACAAGTCAATCAAGTACGAGTCAACGAACGGGCCGGCTCGACCGGGGCGGTACTACCCTCGCACAGAATATCAGCGTAAAATGACAGCGATCATGCTGTCGTGTTTCGTTGGTGAGTGCGAGACCGGAGGCCCAATGATGCAGAAGCATCACTAGCCCGCCATGGTGTGGGTCACCATGCTGCATTGTTGCATTGTCTGCATTCGCAGTATGGTGACCACCACTCTTGGATTCTGCTCATGCTTTCCATCAGGCAGAGTAGAGTCATTTTGGTAGGGCAACACATGAAAAAAAAAAAAAAAAAAAGTGGGTACAACGTAATTACAATACAGCTTTTAAATATCTTAAGGGCTAGAAATTTAAAAATGAAAGATGTATTTTAAGAAGAGGTAATAAAAAAATATATATCCTTACGAACTTTCACACGAATATTTGAAACATAAAACTAAAACAATATGCACACTACTTTCATCCCTGTGAAGTATTCGCGGGTTATTGTCTGCACTGTAAACGGAACATATTATTTTTCTATGTTGAACACCGTGTCTGTGGTATATTCTGTTGGCAAACTTTCCAGCGTGTCTTCGTAAATTTCACAGGACTTCCTCATAGTGGTTCTGTTGAAATTTAGCTGTTATTACCTTCGTAATAATAGCAAAAGTTTCCCACAACACGCTTGTGCATTTCCTAGTTCATACTTAGAGTAAACACTGCAAGATTAATGTGAACCAGTGTTGTAGTATAAGATTTGTTTGAAAATAGTTCTTATTAAACTTAATATGTTGAAAACTTTTATGTATAATCATTATTGGATAATGGAAAAATTGGTGTAAAAATTCTTCAAACTATATGATACGTAAGTTCGGTGTAATATGAGAGTAAAGAGCTAAGAGTTTCTAAATTAAAGTAAGTATATTAAGTACATACACTTCAAGTCTGTGCCTGGAAAAGGAAGATAAATAGATTATGATATTAGATAAATACGCTACTTATAATTTGTTAACACTCACTAAAAATTATTATTACTCGTACCATTGTTTGAGTAAGTAATTGTAAATTTTAACGAGAAAAAGTAAAAAAAAAACTATAACCCGACCAACTAAAAACTTTTCTTAAAATTAAATTAAACTTTGTAGCTGGCCCATTATAACGAAGTTTTGCTCAAACATTGAATAACTATTAAGTAGTTTAGGCACTACGGTGGATCATACAAACACAGAGACTGTCAATACTTACCCTTTTGCTGATTCCCTTTCTTTTTGGCGAGCACGTTAAGCCTTCGGTCCCGGTTATCATGAACATCTATGGCAATCATTACTAGGAAGTCAGCGCCTTCAAATATACTGACAACTAGTTCAACCCTCTAATTCAGTTCACCCTCAGGGTTGCGGAGGTCCGATGCCAGTCGTTCCATGTAAAAACTTATATTCAGGTAAAACCTGTTGAACTAGTAGCCGACCCCAAAATCTTGGGAATAATAAAGGCTTGAAAGATGATGGTGCAGCCAATCGGAAGTTATACGCAAATATACATTTCGGGGATTCATTTATATAGTTATATAGATCCATACCTTGATATATGTACACATAAGCATCAAATACGACAGAATATAAAGTGTCAGCGGATGGATAAAAAAAAACTTATATATATTTAAACGTGAGACACAAAATGCATATTATCAATGGTCTCTAAATAGTTCACTGCTGCATATGAGCCAATCCCCAAAAAAAAAAATAGCAGACTCCAATACAGCATGATAAACCGTAACCTTTTTTTTCATTCCTTATATTTTTACGGTTAAATGTAGAATCTATAGTAAACTTTGAATACCAGGACTAAATGTGAAGCTTAAAAACATAAATGTCAATTTACTAAGAATAGTTAGATATATTTGTCGCAGTACATTTTCATAGTTGAAAACGTCGAACGGAACAACGTTCCTGGCAATATTACGTTAACATAATTCTTATCTGTCAAACGTCATATTATCAGAATAGCAAATACCCACGCAACACCTGATAGTATTACTTTTATACCTATACTAGCCGACCCACGCAACCTCGTTTGCGTCTCCTATTGCCCGTCGCGTGAAAATTTCCCCCGTTTTTTAAACATTCTTCATTGTTGCTCCGCTCCTATTAGTAGTAGCGTGATGATGTATACCCTATAGCCTTCCTCGATAAATTGACTATCCAACACCGAAATAATTTTTCAAATCCGACCAGCGGTTCCTGAGATTAGCGTATTCAAACAAACAAACAAACAAACAAACTCTTCAGCTTTATATATTAGTATAGATTCTCTAAAATATTCTTGGTAATAATGTTATTAGATCTAAGACGTACATGACTGGAGATGTCACCTCTAAGGCAGTCTTCGATTGCCTTTGTAATAGAGAGTGTTCTGTCAAAGTCTTCAAATCGGTCCAACCTTTTCATTTTAATACAAAAGTTAAGTAGTATCTTATAAAACACTTGCAGTACCAATATCTATTATTCTTATATACACCTTTTTGCTTATGTATATGTATTTAGTTGTATGTATAGTTTTTTTTTAATTTTGTGTGTCAATGTACTAGGTGTGACTCTCACGATTAAGTCAAATCTATTGAGACCAGTCACACAAAAATACGATAAGCCTTTTAGGCTCTCAAAATAGAAAGATATACGTATATCTTTCTATTCTGATGATCCATCATAGAAACAGCGCGCGCGCCGAGTAGGTAGGTAAAACGACAGCCGACATTCTTTTACAAACCCCAGTCCTCAAACCTCAGCGAAGTCTCGGTAGAGGAAAAAAGTTTTGAAAAGATTTTTTTCTTTACTTTATTAAATAATGCTGTTTTATTTATAAAATAATGAAGTACACACAAAGAACGGGGTACACCCGGAATTACAAAATGATGAATGGTGGTGTGTTTTACGCTTTCTATGTGATCCTACAAAAAAAATGTGTCGAAATTCACAAGGAGAAAATAACATAGTTTCTCATATGGCCAATAGTATTTGCTGTTGAAAAAAACTAAGCATTATACTAAATTTCCAACTACAGAGGACCAAAGCAACATTTCCGAGGAAAACTACTGCATAATTTCGAATTATATAACTGCACTATTAAACGAATTCAGAAAAAGATTCCAGGATCTCAAAAAAAATTTGTTACTAGTAGAAAATCCATGCCATCTAAAAACAACTAGGTTCTATCTCAGAGTTGGTTTCGATTTAAATGTTTTATTATTCAGACTTGTTTAATAAATTTATCGATTTTAAACACGAGACCAACTTAGAAGTTCTGTTTAGAGAAAAACGAAAAAACAGGGAATATTTGGCGTTTTGGAGCATTGTTCTCTAACTACCACTTCACTACCACTGCACCACCGAGGCAGTCATATAAATAATATAATGTAAATATCGATAATATATACAAATTATGGTTAAAAAATCACGATTATATTTAGTTTAATTGTGACCACCTTGCAATTTTCCAATATTAAATTATTATACATCGTTAGTATAGAATTATGTTATTTCTTCACCCTACCTAGCCCTAAATTATTTGTGCTTGGGGCCCGCGAAACTATGACTTGAACGTTTTTGTGACCCGTAAAAAAGGTTGAGTACCAATACTCTAGGGCGTGCAAAAGAAAATACATACACTCAAAACACATTACGAAAGGAAACGAAGAAGGGTGGATATATAGTTTATGCAATACGTTAAAAATAAGTTAACAATATACTTTGACAAAATATAAAACACAATGTTGAAAATAATAATTCAAAAACTGGGAAATTAAGTTAAAAGTTTAACCATTCATTTTGGTGGTAGTGGCCATCCGTACGAAGCGTAGGCATTGTTACGTAAATTTAAATGTGAAACGAGAATTGTTTGGTTAATGTCGGAAAAACGATATAAGTAATGTTAAATAAAATGTCCGACCCAGTACCTTTTCAATATGTTTTGTTTGTTTAGAGAATTCAGTTGCTAATAATTGTTAACTGTTTGTAAAGTTTTTTTTAGGACAAATGACCTTAAAAAAGAAGGTAGGTAATTCACTAATCGATTACATTATTTGATGCAAGTACATGATATGTTTCTTAATTTATTTTAAAGTTCGTGACAAAGTAACTGAAATTATTATTTTAGACTGATATTTTTTAAATTTATTGTTAAAGCGTTTAGGTGTTTTCTGAATATAATTGCTTATTTGCTATAATAGTAGTTACTAAACAAAATAGGATGCGTAAATCGAATACACTATAGTGTCCTATATAGATGAATGTAACAAGATAATTTACTTACAGCGATTTTAACCGGCTTTAGTATGTAGTAGAAAATATTTTCAACTTTAAAAAAAAATCTAAGAAAAATCGCTTGCAATGTAAATACAGCTAGTAAATATCTATTATGATTTAAGAAAAAAATATAGCAACATAATTTTGTTAGTCTAAGGTTTTGCGAAAAAAATAATATATATGCTTATTCAATATGATTGTCAAATCTTGTACATAACAAAGAAGGAATCGAATAAATATTAATACTAATGTATGTCTCTGCACAACAAATGAAATGAAATATTCATAACTTTCTATTAGGTACCTTATTCGTTTTGTTTCAAAAAGCCTTTAGAACCTAAATATTTCACGCAGAATATTCATCATGATAGTCTATCAAAAAGGAAACGCTTGGTTTGGACTTTTGCCAATGTTCAAAATCAAAGTTGCCAAGCTAGCAAAAAAACGTCGAAGTGAATAATGGCCTGGGGCTCTTCAATTGGCAACTATTTGTGAGAAAATATTGAGAAAAAGGCACTAGGTAATCATTTTATAAAATTTAATTCATAAAACTTGACAGTGGCGTTTCGAATGAAGGTTTAATTTTTCATTGGGTTATCTGATTTCGTTATTTGAAATGAATTGTTTTATTCACCCCCGACGCTAAAAGCGGGGTGTTATAAGTTTGACTACTTTGTTAGATGTCTGTCTGCCTTTGTGTGTGTGTGTGTGTGTGTGGCATTGTAGCTCTCAAACGGATGGGTCGATTACGATGTGGTTTTTTTAAAATTTGAAAGCCAGTTTCCTTGCGGTGGTCTTTGGCTTTTTTTGGTTAATATCGGTCTAGCAGTGTAAGAGTATTAGCTCTTTTCTACAATGATGTGTGGCTTTTTTGGTCTATGATTACTTGATTAAGTGCTTGCCTAGGAGGTATTTTAAATTCAAGCTTTTATAATTCTTATATATAAGACAATACGTGCACTTTTCATTAATCGATTAAACGAGCAAACGTATCACCTGATGGTAAGCGATTATTGCTGCATATGAACACCCGCAACACCAGAGGCGTCACAAAAGCGTAGCCAGCCTTTGGGGGATGAGGAGGGGGATGGGGGAGGGTTTGGGGTATGGGTCTCCGGTATCTTTACTCACTCGGTAAAACACAGCGCAAGCGCCATTTAACACCGGTTTTCTGTGAGGCCGTGGTATCACTCTGTTCGAGTTGGCCCATGCATGCTGAAGCGTTGCTCCTCCCACGATATAATGTGCGTGATGATAAGTTTGTCAGATACTACAACAAATGAAGTAACAGTGAGAAAAATTACAAGTTGATCGCCAGAACTTACAAGTAAATTATTCTGTAAGAATGTTTCATAATCCATTTGGAGATTTGGACAAACAACAGACAGTCGACATCCTTGATAATGAACTCCATTACTTAATTAAATCTTGGCTGTAAGAGCTACCGTGCTCCGTACCGTGCACTGAAGAAATTTAATCAACCCATAGTTTGGCAAGCGATATGTACTGTGGGTTATTTTGAAAAACAATCGTGATTAAAAATCATCAAACTAAGTAATGAGTATCTTCAATTCGCATTTCCCACTTGAAAATTATGTAATCAAATTATCAATTGTAGCCCGATATCGACCTGAATTCTCGAAGAAGACTACTGCAACTAGTTTTAGAGAAATATTTTACGTGTTTTGGGCTACATTTGCAGTTTTTAAATCACGCGTCACAATAAGACTGAACTGAACAATCCAAACTGAAAAATCGATCAATAAATTGATCATGGTTAGCAGACACAGTTATGTTCCAAGACGATTTATGTTTTTGAATGAAATCTATTCGGTTACCACCTCAACTGGCTTGCTAGTTGTTTGAAGGTTCACGACTTTCAAAAAAATTGTTTAGTCACACTTCCGAAAACTGGTAATGCATTCCTGAGTTACACCTGTCCATTGGCGACAGAAGTCACTTCTTATCTATTGACCCGTCTATTTATGTACTCTCAAAAAAGTGTTATTGTTTAATTATAAAAAAATACTTCAGTAAGCGTTTTTGTAATGAACTTCAGGTCGTTATTATAGTCCAGATTTTGGAAGTTGGGGTCTTAGTCAGTTCTATGCCTAATGTCTCCCCGGTCGTGTTGGATAGCCATCCAATCGTAGTCTAGTCGACAAGTTGAAAATGGTGTGATAGCTCATTGGATCTGGAATGACGCCTAGGAAAAATTGCAAAAGTTATAAACGAAATAAGATGACAAAAATGGCATTTAGTTTTTTGCCAATATTTCAAAAACTGTTAATATTTAAAAATATTCTGAAAAAGGAGAAAATTTACAATAAAAAACTTTCAGCTTTTGGAACTCTATCTCCATTATTTATAATTTTAATTTAATGCTGAAAATGGGTCTTCGCGTGACATTTTTACTTCGCGCACGGCGTCAAAAGCGAGTACGACACATTGACTAATTTATTTAAGGTATTGAATATGAAAAAAAAAACAAAAATAATGCAGCTGGGTGTTTTTTATTGGAAATTTCCTCTTCTTTCAGAATCTCTTTTTTTTCTTTTTCTTCTTTTAGACTATCGGATTGTGATAATAACAAAACAGAGAGTGAGACTGTGTTTTGGACTACAATATCTTCTCCAAAGTTGGGTGTTCACCGTTGAGACTGACCGCTGTGGCGAAAATCGGCTAGGAGTACATCATCATCATCAAGTAATTCAAAATATATAAATTATTAGTAGGCCCGAACCCTAACAAAGGATGCTTTGGCAAGCAATAGATACATCATTGATACGTCTAATGAACTGTTCCAAGGGAGTTAAGATGCCAATCTTAATATGTAGGAATAGGAATACATTAAGTCGTAGTCTCGAGGCATAGTTTCGATAGACGAGAAATCATTATAACTTTGTAAAAACGAATTCCACAGGCATTTCATTAATTTATTTTAATTACAACCGTGAAGAACTACGCTGTCGAAACAAGCTGAACCTTTTAAACTGCAAATGAACACCGAATAGGCAAATCGTTTTCCTAGCAAAGTTAAATGCTTTTACGATAAAAATAGTTAACATACACTTTTTTATCATGGATTGTACCGATGCAGCTTATAAACTCAGTCGGTCGATGGAGACAGATGGGTTGTTGGATATATATTTTGTTTATTTTGTAGTTTATTTATATAACTGTAGTTTAGGTAGGTATGTGTTCAGTCCTACCAATCACTATCTCCACTACGTCTATCTGCGTATAGGTAAGTTTATGGTTTATAATAACAACATTTTTCTAAGAATTTTTGTATCAACATTTCGTGTTTCATTATAATTACTTTGATGAATATTAAAACGGTCATCTACAAGGTGACACTTGACACTTGACCGCACTTACAGTATTTTATTTTAACCTTTCTACATATTTAACGTGGGAGAGCCACGCTTCAATAAACATGGGCCGGCTCGACCGGAGTGATATCACGGCCTCACAGAAAACAGGTGTGAAACAGCGCTTGTACTGTATTTCACCGAGTGAGTGAGGATAAAGGAAACCAGAGGCCCATACCCCAATTTTAGTCTTTCCAACTGTTCGCAACTCTTCAGAAAATCGCATACTTTTGTTTCCATTGTGTCTACATCAACAATTAGAAAAAGATTCTAACTAAGCGTCTCTATATAGCCAATAAATATCTGCAACAAGCTTATTCTTTTGATGTTTACCACCAAAAACAGAAAAACGGTTCCCAACATTATTATTGTCAATTTTTGTGGCAAACACAAGGAAATACGTGTTGACAACACAAAAGTTGTAAATTTTTATGTGGTGGAGACTCGGCTTTACATACTATGCATACAAGTTAATATTTTTACACATAAACTTACATAGATACATACACAAATGGGTGTACTAGGAATTATAGATGTCAATTATGTAGATGTTGATTCTGCAAGTTATTTTCTAGACTAGACTAGACTGCCATAAAGGTAACATCTTCAGTCATATTCACGTCTAGGATCTAATATCATTATTAACAAGAATATAGGTATAAAAGTAATACTATCAGATGTTGCGTGGGTATTTGCTATTCTGATAATATGACGTTTGACAGATAAGAATTACGTTAACGTAATATTGTCAGGAACATTGTTCCATTCGACGTTTCCAACTATGAAAATGTACTGCGACAAAAACATCTAACTATTCTTAGTAAATTGACATTTATGGTTTCAAGCTTCACATTTAGTCCTGGTATTCAAAGTTTACTATAGATTCCATTATTGGAGTTGGCTATATTATTATTTTCTAAGGAGAGGATTATGTGCAGCAATGGATTATTTAGAGACCATTGAAAATATGCTTTTTATGTCTCATGTCTAAGTATATATAATATGTCTAAGTATACGAGTATATCCATTTCTATTGACACTTTCATATTCTGTCATACTTGACGCTTGTACCTACATCACGGTATAAAAATAGTATATTTTTAATAAATAAAACAGTTATTTGACTGCCTTGTTGGCGCAGTGGTAGCGTATGCGACTGCTGTGCTTGAGGTCTCGGGTTCGATTCCCGAGTCGAACCAAATGCTTATCTACAAATATTTGTTTCGCAGTTTGGATGTTTTCTATCCAAAATATGTATGTATTTACAAAAATAAGTATATATGTATGTATATCAGTTGTCTAGTACCCTTAACACAAGCTCTGCTTAGCTTGGGACTAGATGGCGTTGTGTGTTAGATGTCCGAAATATTTATTATTTCAATTTAATATATTCATTAATTTTTAACCAGCTATTGTAATTACTCGAATTGATATATTGACTTACATAGAACCAATATTCAACAACAGTGGCCTTCGAGCTATATGTAAAAACAAACAAATAATTACCTATTTGTAACAGTCTTCATTATTTATCGAAAAATGTCATTATTTATTCTGCCTTACAGCTGAATGTTTAAAGGTAATTATGGGACATTTTAAGTTTTAATTAGATGTATGAACCTACTAATAGGTTTTATATAACGAAATGGGAATCGAACATTAAAATAATACTTATTTAAAAAGTATGATTGCACGGTTAGCCTGGTGGTTTGCAGCGGTCGGTTCGGATGTGTTAATAACAGCAGTTCCCGGATCCCTCCCGTCTCAGGCGCAGAGTGGCACACCGTGTGGTTTTAGTCGGTTCGATTCGGACACACCGCCCCGCCGCACGGCCCGAGGGGGTTTCCACAAGTTAAAAAAAAAAGTGGTTTGAGAGGTCGCCACGCCGCCACCGTAAGCCAAGTGTTGTAGGTTCGCATGGGACAACACTTTGTGTCATCCACAAATTGTTGTTCTGAGTCTGAGTGTTTTTTGTGCAGGTTTCATGTATGTTTGTAATGTGGGTGGGTGGTATATTTATAACGAATAATAATTAATAGGTCTATTCTATTCGTCCTTAATACCAAGATTTCTGCGTCATGTCAAGCTTTGAAGAAATTATAGTTTCAAAGGCTCCTGGCTACAGTAGCTACCTAACTCTATACGGATCCATTGATACAACTACAATGTACCTACGTGTAACTTATACCTAAATTTAGACCATTCGTATTATCGTTTTAATTTAGTAAACTAGAAGACGAGTAGAGAATATTAATAGTTAAGATCGAAAAATATCCATCATACCACCATAGTTGTTCCTTTTTTTCTAACTCTAAACACACCCGACACTGCCCAGTACTCAATCCAAATCATATTTTTCTCTCGTTCCCATGATTGCCTATAAGAGATTGCTTTAGAGCAACAAGGCCGTCACTTGTACACACCTAGATTTAAATATATTTATAATATCTTCTAGTGTACAATAAAGTTATTATTGTTATAAGCTAATTGCATCAATAAACTCAAACATATTTATGAAAAATAAAATAAATATAAAAGTATACATTTCATACCACATGACGCCACATCACATTATAACACACCACATCAAATCATACCACATCACGCCACACCACAATATATCACACCACATCACATCATACCACATTACATCACACCTCACCATTTCAACACATCACACCACATTCATCACACTACACTAAATCATCACAGCACACGACATCAACACAGTTAAAACATCAAATCAAAACGCACCCTACGATTATAGGCACATAATGAAACCGAACGAAGAATTATGTATATTCCTTTTTTATGAGACAATTAAGATTATTATTATTATCAATAACAATCATCATCAATTGGAGAGACCTATATTCAGCAGTGGACTGCGATAGGCTGATGATGATGATTTGCATCAATTCGAAATATATAGCAAAATACAAATTCATGTATATTATTCATTATAAAACGACTAGCGATTGCCCGCGTACATGACGGTTATCGCGGTGAAAAGTAGCCTATGTCCCTTCTCGAGATACAAAGTATATCCATGGCAAATTTCATTAAAATCTTTGCAGTGGTTTTAGTCAGTGCAAATCCGTGAGAGCATAACAGACAGAGAGACATAATTACTTACGAATTTTATAATATTAATATGGATTAGTATAGAAACCTTCCTTAAATATTGTTTGTCCACTCGCTTTTTCTTTGTGTTTGTACCATAAGCTCAACAAATCTCTCTTGTATCCTTAAATCTAATTGCGTTACTAAGCACCTCGGAACAGGTACATGATTAAGGGTGCCTTACGACTGCCAGTTAGCCGTGATTTTATTGCCTGTAATTCTTTTGGTTATACCATTGCGAGACGGGTCCGGGATATTGTGAAATGACAGGGTTTTGGCGGCGGATGTTAGAAAAGTGACTTAGAGAGGGATTTTTTAATTTTGAGCAACTTTTGAGTAATAGCACATCACAGATAAACAATTTAAATCTATTTGTTTTTATAAAAAAATATGAAAAAATCTAATCTATATAAATAAAAGAGGAAGATGACTTACTGACTGACTGACATACCCAGAGATCAACGCACAGCCAGTACCGCTGAACCTAGAATCCTGAAATTTTGCATGTAGGTTTTTTATATAAGGTAAGTGAGCACTAAGAAAGGAATTATTGAAATTCCACCCCTAAAGGGGTAAATCAGGGGATGAAAGTTTGTATGAAAGTTTTTGTTCATTTGATGAATTTTCTTAATTTTATTCAAATGTAGTATGGTTAAAGTAATGAAATACGTATTTTAGTATTTTTCAAAATATCGCCCCTAAGGGGGTACATCAGAGGATGAAAGTCTGCGTGAGCGAATCCACGTGTAAAAGCTAGTTATATATAAAACTAGTTGTTTTTGTACTTTTACAACAAAAACTGCGGGTAACACCATGGGGCAAAGTAAATGGAGCCTAAGTTATTCCTTAATAAGCTATCAAAGTCGAAATTCAGCCATCCAGAGATTACTGTCCAGTAGTTTTCCGGTACGAACAGAAATCCAAAAATCTTAAAAAATCTTTTATATTTTTATAACATCAAAATAGTATTTTTTTACTTCTTTTTATTACGCATTTTATTCAAAGAGGAAGGTTCCTTTCAGGTGATCTTAAACAACTATTTGTTTATAGTTTTGAGTTTTCACTTCTGTCGGCAGTCCTCATGACTGCTTTGTGGTTTTTTTCATGTAAATGTCGTATACTTTCATATCCATTTAGCAAAAACCTGTTAATTTCAAATTATAAACAGACACTCTAATTTTATTTATTGGTATAGATAAATTTATGTAACATAATTTTTATAGATAAATTTATGTAACATAATTTTTATAGATAAATTTATGTAACAGAATTTTTTGGCATTATGTTTATTCAGGCTTCAAAAATAAAAATATTATAAAGGTGAAATCATCTTTATAATGTTTTTTATTTCTGTCTTTACAGTGAAGGATTTTACAATTCTAAAATGCCAAGTACTTAACATTTCGAGTAAGTTGTTAAAATTGTCGGCGACAATATAAAATCAAGATTTACGTTTCTGTAAAGTTATGTAGGTAAATTAAAACTTTTCTTTGCCTTACTTTTATAAACAGCACTTGTTAAAAACATTTCTGTACTGTCAACTAAAGGGTTACGTATATGTGTGTTTATATATATTGTATCGTAAAACTTATAGGTATAAAAAATTTAAGCCACATATCAGAAAATCTACTACATAATTTCGTGCCTCGATGTTGTAACATCATGGTTTCAAAAGCTGAGCTTGAGAAGCTACAAAGCTTGTAGGATGTATCAATGACATAGGAATAAAAATTAGGAGTTTAGAACAGCTTTTAACCGAAACGCACTGTAAAATTGGAACCGTAACATTTTGAAATACATTTATAGTGAACGAAAATTTATTTACTTGGAATCAAACCTTGATTTTAATCTGTGGGAGTTTTTTTTTTATGGAATAAGCGCCGAACGAGCAGATGTATCACTTGATAGCCCATGGACACTCGCAACATTAGAGCTCTGAACAAAGTCATTTTACAACAAAATTAACTAAGACACCAAAAACGTGATCAGTAACTATTCTGTAATCTGGTGTTTTAATATCTAATCGTTGAGTTGATTAATTAATGTTGCGGAGATCCATTTATTTAAAAAAGAAAACATAAAGCAGTCATGAGGACTGCCGACATATGTGAAAACTCAAAACTATAAATAAACAGTTGTTTAAGTTCACCCGACTTGAACCTCTTTGCTCTTTAAATAAAATGCACAATAAAAAGTAGTAAAAAATGCTTATTTTGATGTTAAAAAAAATTGATTAATGCTATACCGTATGTTTATATGTCTGTCTGTCTAATATGACATGAATGGTAATATGTATATATTACAATATGTATATATTACCAGTCATGTCATATTAGACAGTCGAGCCATCAGCTGTCACCATGCACAGTCGCGCAAGCGCCGTGTGCCGCCGCTTTACGATCAGGTCACGTGTTCTGACGCGACGTATCCTGACTAGAGTTTAACATTTTTTACCCATCCCAAAGAAAATTTCCCAAAGTCCACTACGCCGCTAAAGAAGTTTGCACTTAAAAAAATTACAGCCTTGATTCTGCAATGGATCTATAAAATCAACTTCTTTTGCAAAAGGTTTAAATTAAATTTGTATTTCTATTTTAAATACTTATTTTCATCGAAATAGACTTGATTAGAATAAATTTTCTATTTCAGTTTCAAATACGCTTGATTGAGTAAATTAATTTAGAATATTCCCAAATTCATTTTCCGACATTTTAATTCTCTTACTTGAATGAGCAATCAAGTTATAGCTAAAAGGAACCGTTTTCTGTAGAAGTTTATTATTGGGTACAACATGATAAGTAGCACGAATAAAAGATCGAAAACTACATTCTTTTACCAAATGTGAGAACACATATGGACCAGATTCGACCAGAGGTATGCCACAACCTTGGAGAAAATCTGTGTTCAGTAATTTTTCGTCGCATTTCACCGAATTACTGAAGGCCAAACCTCTCTCCATTATATATGACTAACTGTTGCCCGCGGCTCCGCCTGCGTGTATGTCGGTTATCGTGGCAAATAGTACCCTATGTGTTATTCTGATGTATAAGCTATATTACTGTAAAGTTTCATCCAAATCTGTCCAGTAGTTTTTGCGTGAAGAAGTAACGAACATACACACTCACAAACTTTGGCCTTTATATATTAGTGTGATGTGATGATGTGATATAGAGGATGATCGTGCTATGTTCGGTATTTTTTTAGTAAGTTTTCTAAAAATAAATTCTAGCTAGATCGATTTATCGCCCCCGAAATCCTCTGCAAACTAAATTTCGTGAGTTCGTTTTCGAGATTTTGATTAATATATTATCTACTGTTGCATTTATCAGCTAGTGCGATTATGTCAATCCTAAACGCTGTTAGAGTGCACTCACAAATTTTTCGCTTTAGCTCCCAACCTCTATGGACCGAAATTTACATGTGACCTTAAGCGCCGACATTTCAAAAGTACTTAACTGCTTTTGTTAAGCTAGCCTTAATTAAAGCTGACAGGCTAATAGGAAATGATGTAGCAACAAACCTTTAGGCAATGTGTTACTATACAGGAAACGATTAACTTTGTAGTTGTAGTTAAAGTTGTACCATTGGTAAGTAATTATTATGAACCAGCAATTGCCTGTGGCATCGTGTTTCTAAGTTTGAAACTATGAAGTTTCATGAAGAAACAGTCAGTCAGGCCAACTTTGTACAAGTTTAAACTATGAGGGGGGAGTTTCTATGTTTGATTTAGTTCCTAATAATGACAACAGGTACGAGCAGATTCATCTGGTTGGATATTAAATAGAATTGAAAATTATGAAGAAATACGTTCCAGTAGGTGTTACTCACAAAACTAAAACGAACAACCTGAAAATTTAATAGGTACACTAACTTTTATAGAATACTAGCTGTCCCGGCAAACGTCGTTTTACCATAACTACTAATTAATTAAAAAACATTGTCCAGCGGACAAAATTGTGAATCTAAACCATTCCCAGATCCCCTTGAACACACACAAAAAATTTCATCAAAATCGGTCCAGTCGTTTGAGAGTAGTTCAGTGACATACACACTCACAGAAGAATTATATATATGTCGGAGGCATACGTGTGGGGAGCGATCGGTCGAAGCGGTTTTTATGAAATGGTGACGTCAGCTTCGCCGACGTCACTTGGATATTTTGTCAAGTGGCACTCATGATTTAAAGCAATAGAAATCGCTCTTAATCAAGTCTAGTCTAGTCTAGAAATCAATCTTCATTATTACACACGTTGGTAGGTAGGGTTTATTTGCACAACCAAAGACAATATAGAATTCCAATAGTTTATTGAATCAATGAAGCTACAGTTAAAATCATAGATCGGCACAACATTATCAAAGTGAATTAGGTGAGAACACCAAAATCCACCGAACGTCCGTGTCAACCTATAACCTCCAGTTTCCAAAATGCGTAGAGCCTTATGAGAAGAATACTGGCAAAGAAACTCATGGCCACTCTTTTAAATCCTAACTTATTAGTTACAAACGTTTAACAGTTAATTACAACAATTAAGAAACCTATGTACTT
Organism: Spilosoma lubricipeda; assembly: GCA_905220595.1. Classification (NCBI taxonomy): domain Eukaryota; kingdom Metazoa; phylum Arthropoda; class Insecta; order Lepidoptera; family Erebidae; genus Spilosoma; species Spilosoma lubricipeda. Next base: position 8,968,963 of record HG992298.1, on the reverse strand, counting down.
AGCTTATTTACAGCTTGTCCTTCCTGATACAATGCTCGAACTAAAACTGATCTGTTGATTCTATTTTACTTCAATACGAAACGGTGGGTAGTTAGATTAAGAGCCAATGGGTTAGTAGTCCCGCAACTCGTGCGGCCGCTCTCTCTTATACTAGCTGCTCGCTTTAACTAGTGGTGACACCTACCACTATATTCGGTGTTACCCGCACACATTTTAGTAACATTTAATATTGCTTACAGAATCGACTAAAACTAAACCAACATTATTAAATCAAGCTGTAAGTAAACTAAGACGTAATAATCACATCGTTAATAACAAATAATCAGTGCGCCTTGTTTTGCATACACCGTCCACAGATTCCACCCAAACTGCCATGTTTCTCGATGCACAGTTTGACGTTTCGAATAATCGATTGAAATAAACACGAATTCAAATTAAAACTTAAGAAATCTACTCGTTCTCCGACACGGCCGTCCTGATGCATCACACGTCCTCGTGTGAGTCATCTGTAAACAAAGAAAAAAGCAACCACAGTAGCTCAATTTATTCGGCCGGTATTGCCTTGCAGACAGGCATTCTGATGGACTTACACGTCTACGTGTTTGTTAACTGAGGAAACATCTGGACAGTGAATCCGTCCTCTCGGCTATTCCTGACCAAATTAAAGATTCATAGAAACCAATTTCAATGATAACAAATTATTTTGCTTTCATGATTTTAATTTTAAATTTGATTTTTCTATTCACGTCAGTATCACGATAAGGTTCTGACCATGCTCATTACGTCTCTACCAAGTATAATCACGCAAGTCTTATTACACACAATCACTATTGTTAACCTAGGTTCAGCACCCCTGTCTAAATCGCCAGTAACAGCGTTAAGACGTTTTGACTTAGTCGCTTAACCAGCAACTGAGTATAACCACTTCACCAGCGGCTTTTTGCTCAACTCTTAACCAGAGTTCGAGATCTTTTTATTGTCACTTAACCAGCGACTAACATTCGCATAGCCAGATGCGCACCGCGCACTCTCTACAGATAAGTACTGCACGAGCTACGGCTACAAATGACCAGCGAGACCTAAGGAGGTAGTGAAACCAGGCTACCAACACTACATCACTTGTAATTAAATAACTTTGTTTATTAATTAAAATAAACTGAAAGAGTGTAATCCTATCTCTATCAACAATTAACGATGGTCTGGTTAAACGTCACAAAATACATTCCAAATAATTGTTCACGAACAAAATAATCAAAACAGAGAAACAAAACCTTCGATTAATTTAATAAACTATTCAAGGATCATTGTTTTCTACATCATGTTCATCGGACATATCAATAGGGACTTCACTAGTAGGTATCTGACGGTCTGTATTCACTTTGATTACTGCGAGTGTAGATGATCAGTGGTTGGTAGAAAATATGTGTGAGTAGAAAACATGTGTGGACAGCAAATTCGCGGTCTCCCTCTAGTATTTCGGTGACCACGTAAGGACCTTTATACAGTGGGTCTAATGTCATTTGATTGCGATCCTCATTTTATAAGAGAATGTAGGCACCAATAGAAACGACCTTATTATTTTAAGAACTTTTCGAAAATTACAACTGAAAAGCGTAAAGCAAGCAGATTTTCATTCTTTTCTTTAAATAATTATGTCATTTGAAATACAGTAATCGTGTACCTACTACAGGAAATACTATTCAGTGCATTTCTTCAACCCGGATTTCTTGACAGAATTTATTGTTTTATTAAAAAGACAACTTCCTCACGAGGGACAAACATCGTATGTCACGGGGACCTTACAAACGTACACAAAAACACCCAGACTCAGGGCAACAATTCGTGGACCACACAATATTATGTTACTATAAGGACGGGCGTTACCTACCCTCAATAATATTACTACACTATATTCTTGTTGGCCCAGAAATCTATCTGACAGAATTTGTCTTATTAAAGAGCATTTGAAACAAAATGAAAACTTCTCACCAAATCTTTCTTGGAGCTGAACTAGAGCTGGTTGGATGGAGCTGACATTTACTGGTTACTCGGTTTGTAAATCGTTTGCCTTGGCATTCATACTGGAACTGCATCTATGACACCACACTTGAATAAGGTTCAAGTATTCGTCTTCTGCGCTTTGGTTTCCTTTGACTGTCAGGCGAGGTAGTATCTGAAATCTCAGATTATGTGTTAGCAATATGGTCACGAGTAAAATTGTCCTAATCTTTACTGGATAACGTAACCTTTTGATTTTGGCATAGCTGTGACAGCGCTTGTATTTTCACACATCACTTCTACAGTCTGAGTACTTCTCTCACTAGTTGGCGGTTCTCGTATAGCACAATTTATTCCGTATCGAAAATATTTTTTTTTAACGTAGGGTAAACGAAAATAAAATAATAACAAACTGCCCTGTATTTTGTTCTTGATCCGTTATGGGTTATCTATAGCGATAATCCATAGGGGTAGTTCATGGGGGTAATCTCTAGAGGTAGTCCACAGGGGTAATTCACAGGTAATCTCTAGGGGTATCACAGGTAATCCCACTTCTGATGTCGGAGGCATACGTGTGGGGAGCGATCGGTCGAAGCGGTTTTTATGAAATGGTGACGTCAGCTTCGCCGACGTCACTTGGATATTTTGTCAAGTGGCACTCATGATTTAAAGCAATAGAAATCGCTCTTAATCAAGTCTAGTCTAGTCTAGAAATCAATCTTCATTATTACACACGTTGGTAGGTAGGGTTTATTTGCACAACCAAAGACAATATAGAATTCCAATAGTTTATTGAATCAATGAAGCTACAGTTAAAATCATAGATCGGCACAACATTATCAAAGTGAATTAGGTGAGAACACCAAAATCCACCGAACGTCCGTGTCAACCTATAACCTCCAGTTTCCAAAATGCGTAGAGCCTTATGAGAAGAATACTGGCAAAGAAACTCATGGCCACTCTTTTAAATCCTAACTTATTAGTTACAAACGTTTAACAGTTAATTACAACAATTAAGAAACCTATGTACTTAGCTTATTTACAGCTTGTCCTTCCTGATACAATGCTCGAACTAAAACTGATCTGTTGATTCTATTTTACTTCAATACGAAACGGTGGGTAGTTAGATTAAGAGCCAATGGGTTAGTAGTCCCGCAACTCGTGCGGCCGCTCTCTCTTATACTAGCTGCTCGCTTTAACTAGTGGTGACACCTACCACTATATTCGGTGTTACCCGCACACATTTTAGTAACATTTAATATTGCTTACAGAATCGACTAAAACTAAACCAACATTATTAAATCAAGCTGTAAGTAAACTAAGACGTAATAATCACATCGTTAATAACAAATAATCAGTGCGCCTTGTTTTGCATACACCGTCCACAGATTCCACCCAAACTGCCATGTTTCTCGATGCACAGTTTGACGTTTCGAATAATCGATTGAAATAAACACGAATTCAAATTAAAACTTAAGAAATCTACTCGTTCTCCGACATATATAAAGACTAGCTGCCCCGGCAAACGTCGTTTTGCCATAAATTTTTTTTAAGGATGGGTGACCCTTACCATTTAGGGGGGTGAAAAATAGATGTTGGCCGATTCTCAGACCTACTCAATATGCTCACAAAGTTTCATGTGAATCGGTCAAGCCGTTTCGGAGGAGTTTGGCAACTAAAACTGTGACACGAGAATTTTATATATTAGATTTGCAATTTCTCCATCCCATAATGGAGTCCTTACTATTGTATTGTTTTATTTGAAAAATTATGGTTTTTACAATTCTTATATGTTTGTCTATCTCTGAATCATCTCAAGCGATCTAAAAAAAATTGTGAACTTTAAATAGCACTTATAGTGAAAAATAATACAAGTAGGTATAAAAATAAATGTTTCCTTCTCCTTTCCTCTACAATACAACACGTGCTGGCCTCGGAAGTAACCGCTTCACAGTGATAGACAGACGCTCTCACGCTCATCGATTCGGTTCTTCCTTCTTGTGCCGAGCGGTTAAAACTTGGAACTCACTACCAGCGCACGTGTTTCCGTCCGACTATAATCCCGGGTCCTTCAGGGCGTGAAAAAGCCACTCACTAGGCCGCCATAGTGCTGGTTACCATGCTGCACTGTCCTTGTTGGCATTAAGGATGATGGCCACCACTCCTGGACTTAGTTTGTGCTTTCCATCAGGCGGGGCAGAGTCATTTTGGCAGTTAAAATATAAAAAAGCGACCACATCATGTAATTTAAATTCAGTACATTTATACAGTCAACTATCCTGACATGTGAACTAATAGTGTCATTAAGCTACATCATGGGACAGACGTGTACAGGCGAATTTTTAATAGCTTATGGTAATTATGTACAGTAGCGTGTTAATTACCAGCCTGTCACGTTAAAATCAACACCTCGTAAGTTCATTGCATACGCAAATGACTTAATAGCACGCAATAATTACTTTTCTTGTATCCGTTTAAAAGATAATTAAGTTGTCCTTTTAGAAGACCTTAGTTTGTTTCATTTTCTATATCATTTAGTTTGAAAGTTAGTTAGTACTAGGATTAATGGTCGAAATTCGATTATAATTACCTGCCTCGGTGGCGCAGTGGTAATGTATGCGACTGCTGTGCTTAAGGAATCGGGTTCGATTCCCGGGTCGGCTTAAATATTTTTACGATCTGCAAAGATTTTTTTCTATGTATAATATGTATGTTTTTACAAAAAAAGTATGTATAAATAAATCCGTTGTCTAGTATCCATTTTTTTTAACATATAGGAACCCCCACGGGCCGTCACCCCACCGAGGTGTCGGTGTGTCGGGTTTGCGGCAGGATGGTGTGTCGGAATCGCACCGACTAATACCACACAGTGTGCCACTCTGTGCCTGAGACGGGAGGGATCCGGGAACTGGTACGAATATTGCATAAGTCGGACAGAAAGGGTCCCGTACTGCCACCCCGCCCACTCGAGGATGACCGGCTGGAGAGCTTCCACAGTTGCAAAGTCAGAGCGTGGAATCTCCAGCCGGAACGACCAACGAGTCATCGTGGCTCAACGAGTGGCTTTACGCAATTCACGTACCTCTTCGGCTTGAGGGCGAAAGAAATTCAGCCCGTCGATAAACTTCGGCGAGCACTTCCGCCTCCAAATCCCACGGGGGTGTTCCGGCCAAAGCGCACGCCGCCTCGGCCGTTACGGTGCGGTAGCCGCGTATGATTCTAACCGCTAATACCCTCTGAAATGCGCCTTACTCTGGGCGGTCAGAGCCACCACTCACACCGATGCACCATACAGCGCCATCGACCGGACAACCAACGTGTACAGCTGTCACGATGCTGGTTCCACCCAAATTGGGCAAAAATCATCCAAGGGCAGAGGCAGCATCGACCAGCTTAGGAGCAAGCTGTCGGAAGTGCTCGTCGAAGAGCCACCTACCATATAGGAAGTTGTCCAGTACACATAATTCAAGCTCTGCTTAGCTTGGGACTATATGACGTTGTGTTTTAGAAGTCCGAAATACATAATAAAATATTTCTTTTATCTTTCTGTACTTCTCCTCCGTATGAACTTTAACCGTGCCTAATTTCAAATTTCATCAATCACATCATTTTCGTAAAAAGGGATACAAAGTTTTATTTTACGTAGTAATATTTTGATATAATGATTGATAATACTTGGGTTGTAAAGGTTTACGGGAGTACGTAAAAATTTAAAGTTCAGCCTAAAAACGACCCCAGCTTAGTTGGGAAAAAAGTTTCAAAGGAAATGAATACATATTTGAAAGAGTCTACATCTTGTCAGTTTACTGGGTAATATGTTATATTGGAAATGATTTTTTAATCGATACTGAAGCCTCAAGTTTTTATCATGTATGTATCTCTTTTTGTGTTTCGGCTGTGCATCATGTCAAAATTGCTGAATATTGCTGAATGACTTTAAATGACACTTGGCATGACCTGTTTTTGTACTAGGAAGTGAAATATTAGCTAATGTTAAACTGATAACTTAACACGGTTTCTTCGAAGATAACTGTCTTAGTGGTAGCATAGAAGATCAAAGCCTAGTTTTACCAATTATTGGTAAGGCTCGTGATGACTGTCAAATGACTCTAGATCTCTGTTTCACAAGTTGTAGACAAAGACATATATGTCAAATATACATAAATTTATGTAAGTATACTTTTATTATTGAATGAACTAACGTCATTAATAGGTACTTTTCAGTTACTTGACACGTAGATTAGACTAGCCATAGTCACAGGCGGATTGACTTCGTTGTGAACTCCCATCATCGCCTAGTCCATAAGGTCCTTTCATAGTTGATAATTTTACTGTTTTTATTACGCCTTAAATACCCTGGAAATATTTAATACAAATTGCAAAACATAAAATGATTTCCCAAGATGCATTCCAAATGAAAAATAACTCAAAATGTGAGAATGAAGCTGCAGAGGTTGGGGTGGTTTTGAAAGAAAATATTCGTTCACATTCCAAGTTTTACAAATGAAATAACAACAGTCTAACTTATAAGTCTGAGTGGGTCTCTCATAATATTTTCTGTCCGCACAAAAATAACCATTAGGAATACCGTCTTATACACCGAGTTCAAGACAATAAGGAATTTTAAATAAAGTTGTTTCTAGGTATTCAGGACAATACTCGTACCAACTGTGGAGTGCTACCTTAAAATTCAGGTAGTATTTATATTAACAGTTAAAATAAAATATATAACGTAGTATTTTTAGATGACTTCTACATCATCATCATCATTATCATCATCATCATCGACAGCCTTTAACAGTTCACTGCTGGACATAATTCTCTACTTCGAAAGAAGGTTTTTTTCTAGAATTCCACACTAGCCAGACAAAAGACAAAGACTTACTAGACTAAATCTTTAAAATATTTAGGGCCATCTTTACCTCTTGTTACTTGACTTAGAAACTTAGAAATTTGAACATAATTAATCATTACGATATAAAGACTAGATTTTCAAAACTGTGCTTAATCTATTAGTGTACTGGGTGAAGCCAAACCCCAGACAAAGTCTAGTCGGTAAGAACTTTTCCAGACTCCGCACATATAATGTTATCATTCAATTTCACGTTCAAAGCTACATTCTAGTTGAAAATTTCTGAGCAAGTTCCGAAACTATGTTTTCTAAGAAGTATGCTAACTTTGAGTAGTCGTTGTTTTAGCGCCTTGAAAACTATCCTAATGTTGGGTTCATTTTGTTATGAAACGTTTCTTACTATCTACATATTATCTAACTAAACTTATCTATCGAAGACCGAAATCGATCAGAGTTAAAATTTCAGTTCAATTCGTATAATAGAGACAGTTAATTGCTTTTTTGGGAATTCAAGAGATTATTTTTGGCAATTTTTATTTATTTCAACTCTTAGAACAACCGATACATAAAAACATATCAAAGTATGCTACAAGGAATTAGATTATAGTAGGTAAATTTGCAGAGTTAACATATCCGTAAGAGCTTGTCGTCAAAAGAAATATCCATCTAAATAAACTGGCACTCGCTGCATTTCTAAACAGACGTCGCAACTCGGAAATCGATGGTTCCGTTGTTACACCAAAGAAATATACTTTAAATATTTCTACAAAAAATTGTTAGTTTTTTTTTCCACTTTAGTTTTAAAACTTTTACATTAACTTTAAATAATAATAAAGCGAACTATACTTAAAAATAATGTGCAGATGGTTGCAGAGATATCTACGTCGCTCATTTATCACTGGTTAAAATATTTAGAAATGCAAAGCTATGTAATTCTTGGATTTGATAGGTAAAAATACAAAATTAAAGCAGAAATAACATTATCGAAATGAAAACACCAGAAGAAAAAAATAAATCCGAAAAAAATGTTTATGTAACAGATTTAAAATAAGGTAAACCATATAAAAAATCCTACATATCTGTTTCAAAGAGTGAATGTTAAATTAGATCAAACGGACTTTGCATTAGTTGCTTGAGAGAGTCAGAAGTATACCGTTTTTGCTTTAACGCTTCTGGGATTATCTTTGGGGATTGGTCTAAACGAAGAAAGAAACGATGGTAAAGATTTGAATAAGAAATGTGAGGTGAGAGATGAGACGAAGGTAGCTAGGTGATTACTACTGCTTTTGGATACTTCAACTACCTTGGCTCGAGTGCCTTGCAGCTTTTTTTTTGTATAAGCTATTTTTGTATAGGGTGACTTTACCTGACGGAAAGCATGACCAGAATCCAAGAGAAGAGTTCATCATAGTCATTGCGAATAAAGACAATGCAATAATGCAGCATGGTGACTCACACTGTGGCGGCTTATTGTGAGAGCTTCTCAATCATTGAGCCTTCGGTCTCGCACTCACCAATGAAACACGGCAGCACAAATGCTGTCATTAATGATGTTAAAGGGTAGTACTGCCCATGTCGAGCGTGCTGAAATCAGCGTGGCTCTACTAACTTAGCCACCTTAACAATATTTTTTTTTTTTTCTTTCAGTATGTAGATTTAAAAATTCCATAAAAAAGAAATATAAATCAATTCTCAAGGAACTGTTTCAGGCTCCGAGAGCGACAAATGCTAAAGGCGTGTACAGATTTGCGAAATGTAGCATGCAATGTAACATGAAAGGAGCATTTCATAAGTATGGACGCAGGGCGCGCACGAACCGAGCATGTACGTACTTGCATCTGTTTCCGGCATGCGCGCGGCGAACATAGCTTAGTCTTTTGAGAACACGCGAAAATAATGAATTTCAGATGTTTTTTGTAAAAAGATTCATTTTGTGGATTCCACAAAAAATCTCTAGTTCTGTACAACTCAAGTAACTGCATTACTTTGTTTCACTCCATGATTCAACTGTAGCCTGTGCCGTACCTGTATTTTCTGCCATGGTTCGCGCGCATTCCTTAGTATAGACACACGTAACCAATCCGCATTGGCGGTCCGTGCTCACTGCGTGCACCCCTTTGTGTTCGGCGAAAAAACTGACAAATTGCGGTTCGCGATACGCATGAGTTGAAATGTTCTGTTCGTGCGCGCAGTGAGCACGGTTCGTGCGCGCAAGCCGTCCACACTATGGGAATTCCCTTACATTGCATAATACATTGCCACAATGTGGAACGCAAATTCTTTCATTGCGTGTAACATCGCATGCTACATTTCACAAATCTGTACACGGCTTAAGAACAGCTAAGTGAAGTTACTTAAACACTTTTTTGTAGAGTACTTCTTGATTGCAAACAAAACTTAGCCACTTTTATAGTCTTAAGTTATGACAATAACTTGGAGGTAGGTTGAGTGGAGATTTCCCTATTAATCCCCACTATTATTATTAACTCCAGAGAGTCTGTTACGCTTTCATGCCTAAGCTGCTGCATTTATTTCAATGAGATTTGGCATCGAGATAGGAAAGACATAGGCTATGCGGAGCCGTTTACAAAAAAAAGTTTAAAATAAGTCTTTTACATATTATATAGCGGATTGTTTTATTCTGTGTATTCTCGATATAATTAATTACTAAGATAATATGTATATATATATATATTTATTTTTTAATTATTATTACAGATACATATGGATTTAATAATTAACTTCTCCCGGCAGAGGACCGGGAGAAGTGGCGCACCATGAGGGAGGCTTATGTCCAGCAGTGGGCATCAGTAGGCTGAAGTGATGATGATGATGATGATATGGATTTGGATTTTAAAAAGAACACTACTACAAATAAATTTAAATGTGAAATGAATTATGTTAACATAAAGTTATAGGCACCAATGCAGACTTTACCAACTTGTATTTTTTTTATCTAAGACAATATTATTATAGTTCTTATAATAAACATGAACATGATTATTAGTACAATAAGGCAGATTGAAATAAAATTTTAGACTTTATCCAAATTTTCGAAGATATTATATATAAGTAATGTGATTAATACTGTGTTATTCATCACTTTGTTTAAATTGAGTAGTTATTATCAATAATGTCTGGATAGTGTACATAATATCCGGATTTATTATTTTGGCTGTAACATATAGACTGATACCCTTGGGGTAAAATTTAGTTGATAGTAAGCCCTTGCTTGCTAATCGTAAGATACTTGGAACCACAAGGGAGTGGAGCTTACAGCATTAAGCACTAAGTACTTAATAGTCTTAGGTTATTTCATCTCCTTTACATAATTATACAATTTTAATATGTAATCCTCTGTAATTCATCACATCCTCTCATATATTAATAATTACTTTTACGGGAATTAACGTGATTACTTATCAACATACCTCTGATTTGCCTGACGTTTCGATCAGGTTGCACGGGCCGTGGTCAAAGGCTAACCGTGACCACGGCCAGTGCACACAACATATGTTAATTCCCGTAAAAATAATTGTTAATATGTTATGGAACGCGAAAGTTTAAAAGTTAGTATCCTCTCTTATCTTTCCTTAGAAGGGAAGTTTAGTCCTACTGTGCCACGTTGCCACGTTAGCTAGACGTGTAGGTTTGGTGATTATTTCAAGTTTTTGCTTTATGTGCATTGCTGTTGTCCAACAGAATTTGCCCCTTCAGTCAGCTTTTACATTACCCATAAGATAAACAGGGGGGCTTCCTAAATTAAAGAAAGGTATTCATTCTCTCGTGTCTTCTTTCCAATCCGAAGCAAAATGGACAAATTACTATTTTAATAAAGTTGAATTCCCTTCGGACGGCATTGATATTACATTCCATACTTGAATTATTGTAAATGTTGCAGACCCAATAGGCGTCCTATTCAAATGAAAGGTCCTTTTCTTGATAATTAGATATCGTAATTTTATCAGCAAAACAAATTAATTGAAAAGTTGACGGTAAAATTTTTGATTTAAAATTTAAATTATATAATTTTACGAATTCAATTTCACCGAACCAATTAAGTCCAATCGTGAATTTTTCATTTGAAGGCACACTCAATATTTTTGGTATCACTTGCTAGTTTATTGACTTAAGCCTACTCAAATACCTACATAACCAACATCAACAGCTTATAAAATGACGGACCCACTGCTGAACATAAGTCTACTGTACTTGAATTTACATTATAGGAATTCAGTGATTTGTATATATTTTGGACATCTATCACACAACTCCATCTAGTCCCAAGTTAAGCAGAGCTTGTGTTATAGGTACTAGACAATTGATACAAATACATATTATATACTTTTTTTTTTGTAAATACGTACATATTAAACATAGAAAACACCCAAACTCCGAAACAAATATTTGTAGATCATACAAACATTTGGTCCGACCCGGGAATCGAATCCGTTGCCACGTGATCAGCAGTCAACCGCGAGACCAACGAGGCAGTCTCAATTAAAACAAAACATTCATAAAAGTAGGGAAACCTGATCAGTGTTATTATTTTAGCTAAACTCACTGTTCTCTCAAACCAACTGCAAATTTCTTATTCCATTTGTTAGTGCAAATACTGAAAGACCAGAACTGTTACTAACCGAACAGTGACTATAAACTCATATTGAACTGCGTTTAAAACTGATCTTTGAAAAGGGTTCAAGTATTATTCATACACCTTTCCTTTTGATAAAGGCACATTACACCAATGTTTAGCTTCTTTTACGCTACACTACTTGTATTACGCACTAGGAGAAAGCTTACTGCTGTAAATTTTCTAGCAATATTGTGAAATGAAAATTCCAAGATAGTCTTAAGCACTTCTTAAAAGGTGTTTAGATAAGTACATGCTTATCGTAATTAAACTATAAAACATTCGCGTAAGTAATTTTACAGTTTGCTAATTAATTTAGTATTTGAGAACAAAACTCGATTTCGCTTCTCCTACTTACAGTGATACTGGACCCGACCGTTAGGGCTTTAAGAGTAATTTAATCCCTATTTAATTAATTAATAGCACAGAGTAAATAAAACTGAAGGTACCTCAACAGTTATAAGATTAGACATACTCAGACATAAAACTAATAAATATAAAAATAAAATATTTCAGACATCTAACATACAACGCCATCTAGTCCCAAGCTAAGCAGAGCTTGTGTTATGGGGACTAGACAACTGATACAAATACATATATACTTTTTTGTAAATACATACATATAATACATAGAAAACACCCAAACTCCGAAACAAATATTTGTAGATTATACAAACATTTGGTCCGACCCGGGAATCGAACCCGAGACCTCACGATCAGCAGTCGCACACGCCTACCGCGACACCAACGAGGCAGTCAATAATTATCCCCCTCACATAATAATTTGTACTGTATAGAAATCGTTTCTTTTGGCTTTTATACGACCTTCGGCCTAATAGACATAGTTATGAACAATCAAATATACCAACAAATCAGCAATATTGTGTACCAGCGAGACAGCGAGCGAGAGCGTCACCAGCCAAAGAGTATATTGGTACTTTCCATAATGTTCCGTAAGTGCGATGTCATCAGCCAAAGAGTATATTGGTACTTTCCATAATGTTCCGTAAGTGCGATGTCATCAGCCAAAGAGTATATTGGTACTTTCCATAATGTTCCGTAAGTGCGATGAATCCTCAGTTAAACGATCTCACTTCGATTACAAATCCTGCTGTTTCTTTCTTTAAGTACTACGACCTCAAATTGTAAGAAACCAAATCACATTGATATTCAAAACAATCCAGGGGTTTACATTATAAACCAATCTAATTAAATTATACATCACAGTACAGAATATTTACATGAAAGTCATTTTCAATACACAGCACACGAAAAATTTTCTTTGAATAAATTCCGTCTGTAGGTTTGATCAAATATTGCTACCAATGGTAAACAAACACATAATCCCCAAGGAAATAAGGAGGATTTTGTGTAACGCGGGTAGGGACAGGTGATTGGTTACCAGATATTGGATCTAAAAATCGCTCCAACACAATCAGTTCATTTAACGGTAGATTCTACATGTGGAATACTAATTCCATTTTGGAAGCTTATGTGTTTTATTTAGGGGGAATTATTGTTTAATATTTCATGTGAATCATTAGTAGACCACGACTTTTAATCTGTCATTCTCCACTATCACTTGAAATTTTATTGCAAAAATGGTTTTCACTTTTCTTTTGTGGCCGGTTGCTTGTCAGTAATTTGTAATTTATTCTTATTATTTTTGTTAATATGAACTGTTTTAATCATTTTATAATTATTTATAAGCTTGCAACTCCCTTGGTACATAATAACTTCATCCAAGTAAATGAATCTGAAAATTGTAAGGCAAACTTCAGATAGACACAAAAATAATTTCTACGTGCACTTGGGATTTGCACACAAATATTTATCGCCTTGCTATTCGCTTGATTTATAGTTTTGAGACTGTTCTCTCTAGCAATTTACTTCTATGTGAGATTTGGATTTGGTATACATCAGGTTATTTTCGTAAATCAAGCATTGTCTTCATAAAATATAAAGACTAATCGTAGCAAGTATTCCATACTCAAAATTCTGTAATGTTAACCCATAACGTTTAAAAAAGAAATCAAAGAGACAGCCGTACCATTTCTTCCCTGAATTTGCAAGTCATTCTATTTACGAGAGAAATAGAAAGAGAGATACTCTGTCCTACGGGTGAGAACGCAGTGACTTCTCTATTATTATCTATAGAAATATTGTAAGGTAGGTGCACTGTGGTGGAAGTCAGACTGTTACCTCTTCACGCAAAAACTACGGGACGGATTTGGGTTATACTTTACAGTAACATAGCTTAGACATCAGAGTAACACATAGGCAACTTTTTATCGCGATAATCGACTTAAACGCGGGCGGAGCCGCGGGCAACAGCTAGTAATTTATGTAAATATGTTATCATCACTAGAAGCTCATCGAAGATCAAACTGTGTATATCTTCAAAACATTAAACTTTCTAGATAACGTCTAACCTATAAATCCTATTGAAATATAAATAAACAAAAATAAATGGAACAATTTCACCATTTACGCCTCATATTCCTTGAACTGATGACATCGCGAACATCTGTGGACATTAATATAATTGTGACAGCTTCAGCTTAGGTTGGGTTTTATTACTAAAACTTGAGCGGTTGAGAAGCAACCACTCGTTTAGTTTTCAGCATTTAAAGCAAACTATTTATTCATTACGTTAAATGTAAGGAAATTTATGTTTGAAATCATAATATTTTGTTTTAATATTTATTTAAATACGAATAGGATAATATATTAGACATTCGGTACTGTTTTCAAACAGACCACAGTGATGTCAGTCAACAAAGTTTAAACTTGTATTTAGTGCCACAATCTGCCTTGAGAGTAAACAGAGACTACATCCCGCCTCTTATTTCTATCACTATCTACCATATGAGCTTCCTCTACGGTCATTAAATCTTTCGTACAAAGCCGTTGGTTCTAGGTATTTCTTACTAGCTGTTTCTTCACAATACTGAAGTATGAAAGTGAAATGTTCTACGTACGGAATCTTTCTGGCCATATGGCAACATCATTAGATAGATACATAGATAGAAAACTCTTTATTTGTACACCGTTTTACATATTTTCAAGAGAGTACATAGGGTGATCAATATAATAATGTAATGTACAAAGGGCGGCCTTATTGCCAAAGCAATTTCTTCCAGGCAACCTTAGGATGGATTAAAAATGTATCGGAGAGACAGTAGTTGACGGTGCAATTAATTGTAAACAATTATTTTAATTGTACATATATATCCATTTATACATACATGCATATAAAATATCTAGCATCATACATACATTACAAATATAACCATATATGACATACGTCGCAATCATTGTGTACATTTTAAAGTCATGACTCTTAAAACAATTCTGTACTAACGCCATTTAGTTGAAAATAAAGACATACTATTATTAAACTGTCTTTAAGCTTTACATTCGAGGTGTATAATATATTTCACCTCCTGGTTTAACTCTGCTGATTTTACATCTTAAAAAAGACAAGTAAAATAAATATTCTGCGATATTGAAGCTTTTATTTTAATTGAATCTAAAAGCAGATCCTGAATAAAATATACCTATCACAACAAACGATAACTAATCTGTCGCTAGATGATTTACTAGCGACTTGCATAAGTTGTTTTATCACTTTAGAGTAAGTTTTAAATTCAATGCATTTAAAAGGCGGAATTTGTTTGTATAAGTAACGGTAAAAAATTATCTAACATATGAAATTCTCGGGTCGCGGTGTTTGTTACCAAACTCCTCAGAAACGGCTGGACCGATTTTTATGAAATTTTGTGTACATATCGGGTAGGTCTGAGAATCGGCCAACGTCTATTTTTAATACCCCCAAATGATGAGGGGGATGCACCCCTATTTTTTTTTGTTTTTGGTAAACAACGTTTGTCGGATCCGCTAGTATTATATACTGTTACTAGCTTGTGGGAGAGCCACGCTTCGGCATGCATGGACCGCCTCGACCAGAGTGATACTACGCCTCATAGAAAACCGTTGTGAAACAGCGCCTGTGCTGTGTTTTACCGAATGAGTGAGGATACCGGAGGCCCATACTCCAACCCCTTCCCCCAAAGGTCGGTAATGCACTTGTGATGCCACTAGTGTTGCGGGTGTCCATGGGCGGCGGTAATCGCTTTTGTGTGATCCACAACTTGTTATTTTGAGTCTGGACATTCTTTGTGTTCATTTCATGTATGTTTGTAAAGACCCTCGTTACACAGGATGTAAATTCCTAATACGGAAGATGTCATATAAAAAAGGAAAAAAAAAGAGCCACTTTTGAATTGATAACATTATTATTCATCTATCACATTACATAAAGAGCCTCTTTACACATCTATACTAATATATAAAGCTGAAGAGTTTGTTTGTTTGTTTGAATGCGCCAATCTCAGAAACCGTTGGTCGTATGTGAAAAATTCTTTCAGTGTTAGATAGCCCATTTCTTGAGGAAGACTATAGGCTATATATCATCATGCTAAGACTTACAAGAGCGGAGCACTAATGAAAAATGTTACAAAAACGGGGGAAAATTATCACTATAGCAGACGCAAACGAGGTTGCATGGGTCGGCTAGTATAAAATAAACCTACTAATATCATCATTGGAAACCTGAAAAACTATTAGATTATTGTTTGAAACAAACAGATTGCTAACTAGCAGGATTTATAAAAAAAAACATCATGGAAAGCTATCTTATATAGCACTACACCACAACCACATTTGTTAAGTATTTTCTTTGAATATCCAAAATTAAATAACTTCTGTTAGTCCCAGCCGTTCCACGTATTTCTAAACCAGGAATTATTGTCAACCGAACATGATTCATGTTCCTCATAGAATAAAGTTTTTTTTACTTATGTTAGAATCCGTTTGATGTCCGAACACTAGCCCGGATGAGAGAAAATCAAATGGTGTACAACATTAGCTCGAATTGAGTCCTTTATTTTATATTCTCGGTACTACTAATGCATATGGTATTACTGTTGTGCAGATCTCGTCAAAACGGAAAATAAAACACAACTTGGTAATGTTGGCAATTAACTTGAAAGCAAAATTTCGTAAGTGCTATGTATGTGTCTGAAATATACAGTTCTGAAAACATAGTTCTGAAATGAAAGAAATATTAAAAATAAATTGTTTTTAGCAGATTTTAATAATGTCAGTAGGTTCTGCATTCAGTTATTTTATTGTTTGTTGCCTCAAGGTAGATTATACTTCCCGTTTGGTTTCATTCCATATGACGGAAAATATCAAAATCAAATTGTGAATAATAGAGTTCATTCCAATACGTCACGATAATGGGGTATTGAAGTTAGTAATACTCTTTCAAAAAATCTAGTATAAATAAAATTTCAAACAAAAATTGTCCACAAAATTGAAAGGAACAATTGTTTTTTTTAATACAACTTAATTTGATTGTTTATGTAGACTTTAATTGTAAGAAAAAATGAAGTGGGTAAAGCGAGTGTATAATTATTGGATGTTGTGGCTAAAAACCGCAACATATTGGTTTACGTTGTGTCGTTGCGGTATTGAGGCTTTAATTTTGTAAGAGTATAAACAAAAAAGTATCAGAATTCTGAGTAATTTTCTTAATTTGAATCCAAAACAGATGTGTAGATTAGTAGATTTCCTAAAATAATAATAATAATAAATCGCTTTATTGTACACCAGAAAACTTAGTACATAACTAAAAACTAGGTAGGTCAGTAGTACAACTGGCAGCCTTACTGCTCAACGGCAATCTCTTCCAGGCATCTCAAATATATCATGAAAAATTCGAAAACTTACATCAGGGTCTAGGGAGGCGTCTTTCTTCTAGATGACTTGCCAGGAGTGCCCTTGAGGGTTTTTACAACATGAATGTCCGGGGAAGGGTTAATTAAACATATCATAAGCAAAAAACTGACTAGACGGGTCATTTGATTTAAGTAACTATCTACTGCTGCTCATGGCCACTTGTGAATTAGGAGACACAAGAAAGCTTAATATTTTTTTTTACGTATACATCGAAAAATTATTGATATCATAAAATTTTATTTTATTTTAAAAATAGATTTAGTTTCGAAAATTCTAAATACAAAATAAGTAGTGTAATGATATCGAATGACTAAAATTAAAGTACTTAGTGGCATGTGATAAAGTACAATTGAGACAATTATGTCAATTACTGTTCATGTTACTATTACTTCTGGTTCATCAATAAATAACACACTTAACAACTCTGTCGATACCAACAGTCTTTTGAATTATTTATGCAAGGTTAGTATTGCTCCTGTAATGTAATAACATGTGCTGGACATTAAAATATGATATGGTTTTTTGGAAGTGCAAGTATTTATAAAATGCAGTGCAATGTCGCCTTTACCTTCGAGAGATTGAAATTTGTGCTTTATAATTACTATTTTAAGAGTAGTATTTCAAAGAGTCGCATCTTTAAAGATGATTGTTTATTTAATAGACGATAATTTAGGTAAAATGGATGTTTCTCTTCTGAGTATGATGGTCAAAGATATATGTTCTGAATCTGCCCGAGTTTTATATTTAAACACTTATTACTTTACTTTGATCTGCTGTAAAAGGTGTTGAGCAAGTGAAGGTTTTGGGTATTTTTAGTTTACACATAGGTTTGGATGTAGGTATGTTCTTCAGATTTTGTAAAAAATTGGCAAAACCGAGAGTACTTGCTTATCGGACTTATAATCAATATTGTAGCGGATTGAAATAGGAAAATAGAACTTAATTATGCATGATTCATAAAAGTAAAAAACATTTTCACCTTAACTTTTCAACTTTTGAAGACTTGCCTCAATCAAGTAAGATGTTTCAACAAATAATATTAAAAGGCTAATAATAGACGGGGATAGTGATTCTCCATATTTACGTTTTTAATCTATCTCATTACTTAATCTATCACCAAAGGTGATTTTTACATCTGAGTTTTATATCGTGTAAGTCAAGTGATTGACAAGCTATGGTGTACTTTTTATATTATGCTACATAGGTCTTGAAACATAATTAAAATAATAATAATAAATATTTCGGACATCTAACACACAACGCCGTCTAGTCCCAAGCTAAGCAGAGCTTGTGTTATGGGTACTAGAACAATTGATATAAATACCTATATACTTTTTTTTTTTTGTAAATACATACATATTATACATAGAAAACACCCAAACTCCGAAATAAATATTTGCAGAATATACAAACATTTGGTCCGACCCGGGAGTGGAAACCCGAGACCTCAAGAATAGCAGTCGGGTACACTACCACTGCGCCACCGAGGCAGTTAAACATGGATGATAAGTCGTGATAATTATAATTCACCATGAGACAAAAGTGTACATCGTTTGAAATAAGTCAGCCCAACACAGATTTTCATAGTATTATCTAAATTCAAGTGTGCTTCATTTTGCTCTTACAATTTATAATAGACTACAGTATAAAGATGAACAATTTAATTGGAACTTTACTCCATTATTAGTTATAAACTCTGTAGAGCACAACTTTCAATTTTGCCTTGAAACAAACTCTTAATTGGGAACTGCATGGAAACTAAAGCGTTTTATGTCAACATGTTTTAAGAAAATAAATAAGAACAACTAATACTGCAATCGATTTTTATCTTTATTGTAAAAGTTATAAAGTAACATTTAAGCTAGTATAATCAGACGAACATGAGTATTAATTAGGAAACGAATTTATGACTTCAAAAATCATTTGGTACTTAAGTTATTTTAAGTATTATTTGAAGCCATTAGCGATGGGTGTTTATGGTTTCACTTTTTAAATGTTTTACAGACATAAAAGTGTTTTTGAATGTTCTTTGCTTTGATGTTGATGTTATTTATTAATTTATTTACTGGCTTGCTGTATCGAATGACATCTGCTCGAGGTATGTTAACTGATGTTATGAATCTTTTTGGCATTTGAAATGGATGTATTTTTAGTCAGTGTATAAAAATGTTGGATCCTTCCGCAGTTTGTTTATAATAAAACTAGACATCAGATGGTGGTCGAATAGTGACTATTTTGAATGGCTTTTTATATAAAACGTGAACCATCATTGAATAGAATTTTCTTTCTAGAGAGTTGAAATGTGTACTGGATGCCAGTAGCTTTTAGCTGGTAGCACAATTTTTCTCTAATTTAATTTCCTACGGATACATTTCAATATTATTTAAGTTTTTAAATATGTTTTGCTTTCGTGTAAAAAAGAGGAGAAAAGGACACGTCGTGACAGAACATGTGTTATATGAGTGATAAATCGTAAGACAGCGGCACAGGGCGCGTGCGCGAATGCTTATGGCTCAGCTGTCTAATATGACATGACCATGACTGGTAATATGTTTATACCATAGAGGTAGGAATAATAATAGGAATAATAGGATTACTTATTCATATGTTTATACTATGTAGCATTAACCTTTTTTTTATAATATCACGATAATATTTTTTTTACTTCTTTTTATCGCGCATTTTATTTAAAAAGCGAAGAGGTTCATTTCAGATGAGCTTAAACAACTGTTTGTTTATAGTTTTGAGTTTTCACTTCTGTCGGCAGTCCTCATGACTGCTTTGTGTTTATTCAGCGTGTTTTTTGTAGTAGTTGGATTTTAGATTTTACTTTTTTTATGTATTAAGACATAGATAAACTTTTAGTCATTTCTGAATGATGGTAGATGTACTGATGACTGTTAAAACTTCAAGTGAATGCGATAATCACACCAAAAACATTTTCATGTATAATGTTGCCAAGACGACTGCATATGGCTTACCATGGAAAAATGATATCAGATATCAAGCTTCTGAATCTACGCGAACTTTACCAAGCCTAATTTCACAAACTCTACATTAGTAACAAAAACTAAAACCCAACTACGACAAAACATGACGCTGAAAAAGCAGGAAACAAGTTTCAATAGCCATAGTCACACGTTGTTCAAGTATTATGGACTATGGTACATTACTAAGTTTCAAAAGCCGTAGTCCATGTAGTGTAATAACGCGTGACTGCGGCTTTTGAAACTTGTTTCCTGTTTTTCCAGCGTCGTTTTTTGTCATAGTTGGGTTTTAGTTTTTACTTTTTTTTATTTAAAATGTTTTAGTGCCGCTATAATATTATTTTCTTTGCAAAGTATATTTTAAATAGGTACCATGGAAATATCACAATTATCTAATGAATACGGAGAAAGTCAACAGCTGATGCTAATAATATATGTATTTTTGAAATGCACAAGTAACGCCCTTTCCAATGATACTAAACACGACATATTTATTTAAAATTATTTTTTAACACAGTACTTTATGTCGCCTGATGGTGCCACATTACATTCAGTCATATAGCCTATAACCAGAGGACGATCAAGACACTTCTAACGACACCTCATTTGTTTAGTTCTAACAAGTAGTTAAGGAGCTATGAGGGAACAAATGAACATACATACATACGTAGCCTGTCAAAATCATAACCCTCCTTTGGCTTTGCCGTAGTCGGGTTAAAATGTATGTAATGTAACTTTTGATGGTAGCTGTTAAAAAGAAGTTTCAATAACAGAGATTTCCAAAAATGTTCATGTTGTGCTTAACAAATTTAAATACCCTGAAAGTTGAAGCTTGACAAAGTAAGAAGGTAAAAATTAATCTTCTTTTCTTTCCACGCAATGCTTATGACCAAACATTGTATAAAAGTAAGAGAAGATTAATACCGTTTCAGTTTAATAATTTAAAACATTTAAAAAAAATGAACGCCGTTATCTCTTTTCAGTAAATAGTGGGACAACGAATTAGTTACAACTGCGATAGGTTTCATTTAAATACATTTGCTTCTTGGTTTACATAAAGTGATTGATATAAGGAATCGATTTAAGTTAAGTTTACGTCCTTATGTCCATGAATTCACGAATCATCATTATAATCGTCTTCTTAATTTGAGTTGGCGTGGCATAATGTGTAACATTGTAAAAATTATGATCAACTGACTGCTTGATGCCAATTCTATTTTTACTCGATGGGAATTAGGACAGGACCAGGCAGTTAGGACCACAAAAAATCTCTTGGATAGAATACTAGATTGAGACGCTCTATCTCAAAGAGGCTCAATGTTGCCCACGTGTGGTGTTAAGAGAGGCCACTAAGACAGAAGACTTTTACAGCACTAATGATGGACTTTAACAGGATGGAATAAAGGTATTAATAATTAGTAAAGTAATAATAAAGTCTAATTTACGAATATGTGTAATTCTTGCATAACATCGTGCGTAAGTGTAGGAAAGTCCTTGACGTAATTTGTGTGAGTGTGTGGTTGTGTATTTCTTATATAATATTTACAAAAAATAAATTATAATACAATTTTATGAATACATATTTAGTATGAAATATTGATGTACGCATATGTCTATACATCATAATTAATCGAAACTTCACGCAGCGCGCTTATGATGATTGATTACAACTCACGCTGGTTCGTTCGTCCGGGGGAAGCTTGTATTTATAACTGAACGAGAGAATGTTTAAGTATAGACATTACGTGACTGTATATATGCAACTTTCTTCCGTATCAAATATATATGTAACAAGGAAGAAACTTGAAGATGTAATTTTTTTTGACATATCGAGGTCACGGTTCAGTTCTCTAAATGTCGTATTTTAAAAGATAAACAACTAAGTTAAACTTACAACACGTTTTTTATAAGTTATGTGCTTAAGATTTGATCTAAACTGAAAATAAATATCGTATAATCAGGGTTCAATAGGTACCTGAGGCATCTTTTGAAATACGAGCTTAATAAATAAGCAGATCAAACCACCCGTACATTAATTTCAAAAATTGAACGAAGGAATGTTTCAAGAGGAGAAGAGAAGAACATAACTAAAAGTAAAAATTACTGCTAAAAAGTTTAATTTAATCCAAAGACTTGTACTTTTTGTTAAATAACCTGCGTAACAATTACGTATTACCCATTTTACAATAAGGTACAAAATATCCTGTTCAAATCCGAATCAAAGTTTCATTCTACTTTCTGGATTATTCATTACATTTCGGATTATTGTTTCACGAAACTCATTGTCCGCTATTTCGTTTATAATCTCTGAAATGTGTTCTGTCTAGTGTAAGCTTAGTTATTTTCAAAGTTTAATTAGAATGTGCTTGAATAGACTGTTAGCTTCATATTCAGAGTAACTCTTTCATTATAAACCAGTAGGTACATTTTATTGTATAATCTTTATAGTAAATCGTTTATTATACAACAAAATGAAATTAAATAACAGATAACGTGTATGTATAAATATATAACGTGTCAGTTAACAAATTGGCAATATTATCAAAGTTAAAGTCCCGAACGATCATTGGAAATATAAATTAATGTTTTTTTTGCAATAGTACATAATATATAAACTCATGTTAAAACATGCATCTGAACTATGTCAAAGTGTTTAATTACGTAGGTACTAGTTTTTGTAATACTTGAGTTCATTTGGGAATAAACACAATTTTACAGACATAAACTTAGGTATCTTTCACGAGGTATCGAAGAAATAATACTGTTTGCTCTTGTCCATTATATTCAGAAGCAACTTTGTTTTTTTTTATAAAGTAGAAGTGCGGTATAATTTTTAAAAGTAGTAGAGCCACGCTGATTTCAGCAAGAACCTTAGAGCATAGTGTCTGTCTCTCTCATGCAAGCTTGTGATTGGCAGACGCACATAGTAATGTGCATAATAATAATTGCACGACTGAGTTGGCGGGAAATACACCAACCAGAAGCTTGCATGAGAGAGACAGACACTAACTAAACTCTTTCTCTCTCTTTCTACTCCGTGCACGCTTTCCGCTTGTTCAGCTGCCCCTCCATATATATATGCACGGCACACATATATATATATCTAAGGCACGAACGGTATGCTCCACCGGGGCGGTACTATTCTCAGACAGAAAATCAACCTGAAATGACAGCATTCTTGCTGTTGTATTTCGTCGGTGAGTGCGAGACTGGAGGCTTCCAGAGCCAGTGCCAAGTGGGTCCACATGCTGCTTTCTCAATAAGTATGATGACCACCACTCATGAATTCTGATTATGCTTTCCACTAGGCAGATTAGAGTTACTTTGTCCCATACATACAAAAACAGATTTATATGAAGATAGCTATGTTTAAATACTCCATCCATTATGATAAAAGTATACTTAAAAATTCATTCAAGCAAAGTATGTGACATCTCGAATTTCAAGACAAAAGTCAAATCGAATATTTTAAGCGACTTTTATTTGCTCAAGCTATTACTCACAATATATTGATCCATCCGATTCTATCCGGTTTTCATCATCTAATCTTTCATGATCTAGTTCCTTATATACACGGTCAACTACAAAGCTTTAAGTTTTACCAAAGGTAAGGCGGAAATAAAATTTTACTCTGAGTCTGTACAAACTTCTTTTGCCTATCAGTTTCATATTCCTAAATTCATATTATATTGTGTGTACTGCCTCGTTGGTCTTGCGGTTGACGTATGCGAATGCCGATTAATAGGTCTTGGGTTCGAATCCCGGGTCAGGCCAAAAGTGTTATTGAGTTTAAATATAGAAATACTTAATAACAGCTCGCAGTTTGGAAGTTGAGGTCTGAACCCTCGTGCCTCGGAGAGCACGTAAAGCTGTCGTCCTGCGCCTGATCTCTCACCGATCGTGTCGGTTAACCGTCCCATCGGATTATGAGAGAAAGGGAACAGAGAGTACACCTGTTTGCGCACACACTTGTGCATTATAATATCTCCTGCGTGTTGTTGACCGTTAAAACAGGCGCCGTTAACGGCTAGGAGAACATTATGTGTGTATATGCAACTATTCAAGATATAACAAGTTAAGCAAAAACCAGTCCACCATATTGCAACCGATGTTTTTCCAAAGAAGATTAATGAAAGGCGACAAAATTTATCCACAGTTGGTTAACGTTACAACCTAAAGATCAGCGAACCGTCAAGGCTTGTAATTCTTCTTATGTTTTTGCTTATTGCTCGAGGCATCTGTTTTATTTCCAAGTAAACCTTATTAATATTCATTTGCTACATCAGCTGTCTTGTTTGTATTTCTTGTCGACGTTGTTTTAAATTTCCTCTCTGATTTTGTAAGAAAAACATTATACTTTTATTATAGAGAGATTTACCTTTCATATTCTATATAAACTGAAATAAGATTACTGAAATAATGAACTCTAGTTCAGTCTTGAACTGTTACTTGAACTTTAAAACTTTTGAAATGTCTATGTGACGAACCGACTAACCACCAAAGTTTTATTTTTAGTGACTAGGGGGTTAGTGAGCAGACGTATCGCCTGATAGTAAGCGATTACCACTGCCGATGGACACCCGCAACACCAGAGGTGCACAAGTGCAGCAAGTTGCCGGCCTTTTAAGAAGGAGTACGCTCTTTTCTTGAAGGAAAAGCTACTGAAGTTAGGAATGAATGTCCAAATCAGTAGTGTTACCCCTATAGAAAGTTATTTTTTTTTATATAGGTATATGATACGTATATGTTCAAGCACACATATACGTATATGGATGAAAAATAGATATTAAAATACACGTAATAGAAATTATGTGTTTTTTATTTAAACTTTTTTATAGAAAATAATGTAGGCTTAACGTAAACTGAGACGACTGGATGGAAACACGGGCCCCGAATATTTTTACCAAATATTTTTAGCTTTAGTACATTATTTTCAATAAAAACGTTTAAATAAAAATTATGTATTTTTTGTTTTCAAGTTTTTAATTAATTTAATTACATAGTACTTCTCATCTGTGTTCTACTATTCAAGCCCTTTCTTTTGATACCCATGTTGTGGTAGTCTTTGACAAAATGTGTAAACTATTTAACATCATTTTGTGTCGGCGGTCATCTTGGACTTTAATTACAAGATTTGACCCAAACAACAACTAGGTCAAGCTAAATAAAACCGTTTAAAAATGAAATTTGATAATGATACAATTGCAAATTTAGATTAGTATTAGCACACAAGGCAGTTACATACCATCACGTGACAGGTCTGCTTGTTTCCCTTTAGACATGGAAACGATAACATAGATATCTCTACTATGTTATCGTCTATGCTACTAAGAAACTCTCCTCTTAGTCAAGTTCCAAGTGTTTCGCGTTGATTCTACTATCGCTAACTCCTCAGGTCTCTTGTTTTATTGGCTAATATTGTTTTTACCACGTAAATTAGCGTTGAAATGACATCATTACAATTCATTTTTAATTTTTTAATAATGCTTACGTTTGTAAAATTTATAATTGCCTATAAGGACTAACATTAAGTGAATACCGCCGCTCAAGTATATGTATAAGATAATAATCACAAGAGATTAGTCAGCATTTGTGGTTATACTATCGTCCTGGAAATATGGTTAATGTATTGCGAAGTTATGCAACCTAGGCTAGGTCGGTCTATGGATGGGTAATCAATCTTAACGCAGTGAGGCCCCTCCGTGCCTCGGAGAAATAGTTAATCTGTTGGTTTCTGTTGATACAAATATAATATTTAATTTTTACCGAGTAATTGGAGTCCAAAAATTAAAACAACAGTCTTTCTTCAGAACTCCTATTTCGCCTAGTAAGTATAAAAGTTTAGTTGTATTGTAGTAAATTAAAAGCCGAGGTAAACCTAATTTGCGAAAAAGGCTTGGAGAAAGTTTATCAATAGAAAGGTACATGCTTTTTTATCTTTTTTTTATTCCAAAAATATAACCAGTGTAGCTACCATTAACCGTGCCATGAACAACCATTAACTTAATGTTTTATGTCGTTTGCTTTACGAGGGCATTAGTCAATATCGCTAATGAGGTCAATTTAGCATTTGTGCAGATCACGCGACACAACGGTATTCATGTCTGAAGTTGACAGAACAGATTTGTTCTAATTTTTACTGACCTGGCGAACTTTGTACCGCCATGTTTACATATCTATCTTAATTTCCCACAGGTAAACCACAGTGTACAGTCGCGGAAAAAAAATCATCCTTGTACAGAAACGTTGTCCTAACAATAACGAACATATTCAAAAATAATTATTTAATGCGGTGCAGCCGATCGAAAGTTATGCGCGTACTTACATTTCAGCGATTCATTCATATGTATTCAGGAATTTCTATTGTCTAAGTAATATGAAGACCTGTTAGGATCTCTTTCGGTTCAATGAATATTAATCCAACATATCATTACTGTACAATAAACTCCGAAAGCTTTATATAAAACTAGTTGTTTTAGTCTGTTATAAACCGTCCACCGTTATCGCCGTCAATAAAATAGACAAATAAAGTCTTCAGCTTCATAACATTGTAGTTTATATTTTCAGTTTTATTTTTATAGTAGGCAAAACCTCCGTTCTATACACAGGCCTATGTCCAGCAGTTGATTGTAAAGGCTATTGACAATAACGATGGCGATGATGATGATAAATCGTTACCATGACCACTCTAAAGCTTTGCAAAATTAACTGTCTGAGAAAACTGATACTATTTTTGCACTAATTTGTCTACTTGTATAATACTACTGTATAATAATACTAAACAACTACACAACTATTATAGATGTTCTGAATTATTTTAAACAATAAAAAAAAATTAACAAAAATAAAAACCGACTTCAAGGTTTGACTCGATTTCTCTTGGGTGCCATCATCAGATTTTAGTGTCCTCATCTTGGTACCACCTTTAGGATATCTCCTTTTCATTAAAGAAAGAATCATCAAAATCGATTCATAAACGACGAAGTTGGTTAAAAAAGGGTTTCTAGTCTTTTTTAATTCGATACTATTGTCCCAGACATTTTGTGATTTCAATCAAACAGATAAACAATTTCTGCAGCTTTATAATATTTTAGTTTATATATTCAGTTTACCAACTTATTATAAAAATCAAATGTTAAATATTTATAAAGAAAAAGATTTAGAAACTATAAATAAATATTTTCGGACATCTAACACACAACGCCATCTAGTCTCAAACTAAGTAGAGCTTGTATTAGGGGTACTAGACAACTGATATTAATACATTTATATTTCTATATATATGTCTTCTTGTTGTCTCATAGCACCCAACAACCAGCAAGAGAGTCTAAACAACGTTAATGGTTTCTTTGCTGGGGTTGGAAAGAACCTCGCTGAACGCATCATCTCAACTAATCAATGCGTGCCAGTAATCTGTGATGATTCCTCATCCGTTCCCCTCGGTTCATTTGTTATCTTGCCCACCGATGAGGAGGAAATCTCTCATCTAATCAAAAACCTTAATGATAAGTGTGCGGTGGGAGTGGATCGGATATCGGGGAAAATTATCAAAAGGTATGTACACTGTCTCGCAGCTCCAATGGTACACATCTTTAACTTAGCTCTGTCAACAGGCGTTTTTCCAACCGCGTTTAAGACAGCTGTTATTAAACCTATTCATAAGGGAGGTGATGGAGTCAGTGTAGAGAATTATCGACCCATTGCGATTTTACCGACGTTATCTAAGATCTTGGAACGTATAATCAATCGACAATTAACGGGATACTTGGAGTCAAACAGTCTTATTTCAGCTGCACAATTTGGTTTTCGCCGCGGTTTGTCTACTAATGAGGCGGTACATGAGCTTTTACAAACAATAGTAATGGGCTTAGACAATAAGAAAAAATGTTTAACAGTGTTCCTCGATTTAGCAAAAGCATTCGATACAGTATCTATTCCGCATCTTATACAGAAGTTGAGTTGTGTCGGTGTAAGAGGAATTCCCTTGAAACTGTTGGAGGACTACTTGACGAATAGAAGACAAATAGTGAAGATCGATAACAAGCTAAGTGATGAGCGCCCTGTCGAATTTGGGATACCACAAGGTAGTATTCTTGGGCCTACGTTGTTCTTGGTCTATGTGAACAATCTCTGCAACCTTCAACTCCATCAAGGAAAAATTATCGCATTTGCCGATGACACTGCTCTTTGTTTTAGTGGTGATTCTTGGGAGGAAGTATTCGACGCTGCACAGAGGGGGTTTGATACGGTGTGTAAATGGCTGCATTCCAATATACTGACTCTCAACATATCAAAAACCCAGTATGTTACATTTGCATACAGGTCAAACCTCTTGCCTCCACCTTGTTTCACTATTTCCGCAACTGCATGTGTCACTGGTCTCCCCGTGGATCGACGCCCCACTCTTCAAAGGACCGAAAATATCAAATACCTAGGCATTACGATCGACCAGTTTTTAACATTTAGGCCCCACATAAACAACCTCGTTGCAAGATTACGAAAGCTCATCTATATTTTTAAAGCTCTTCGACACTTAGAAAATCAACGAGTGATCACAATGGTCTATTATGCCCTTTGCCAGTCGCTCATTGATTATTGTGTAACATCATGGGGAGGAGCCGCGAAGTCCCATCTTATTGAAGCTGAGCGTGCTCAGCGCGCCATCCTGAAAGTGGGCGCTGGTCTTTCCTTCCTATTCCCCACGGTCAAACTTTACGAAAAGTGGAAAGTACTTACTGTTAGACAAAGGTTTATTCTGCATACGGTCCTGAAACAACATTCTTTATTGCGATATGATCGAGATTTATTAAAAGATAAACGTCGAAGGGGTACAGTCTGCCAATCCAAAACTTTTAATTCATCTCACACTCAACGATTTTTCTGTTTTAAGGGTCCTTACCTATACAATAAATTAAATAAAATCCTAAACATCTATCCTCTATTGAAAACAAAATGTAAGGCATCGGTAACGAACTATCTTCACAACTTGGACTATCAGGCTACTGAGATCCTTTTGACCACCTACAGTTAGTTTATGCCTATTGTGAGGTTCGCATCACCCCTACACAGAGCTTCCAGGAGCTCTCACACAATAAACAAAAATACATATATATACACCCAAACACACTACAACACTTTCAAGAAGGCTCTGGTTTCCAATTTTAGCTTAAGAACGCGTCTTTTTTTTGCTTTAATTTATTTTTTTGTTCTTATTTTGTCTTATTACTGTTCCTTTAAATATATTATTGTCAATATCTGATAGATTAGTCCTATTTAAAGATTCGTGGCTGCGGGGGGCTCTGGTGACCTGTAACTACAGGTTTTTTTTACACCTATTTCAGGCACCAGACTCTCACGAAGTTGCTTAAATATATGGCATTTTGTAATGTAAATGTAATTTATATAATTTTACTATAACCGGACTACGTTAATACTTTTCATAAAATGTATAATTGTATATAGCCTATGTTATCCGGGTCATTATGACGAATCTATTGACACCTCATTTTAAAATCTTTAGTTTAGACGCTACGATGGAATATACAACTATATAGACTGTCAAAAATATTACCTTTCCTTTTGGATTCGCCGCAGTCGGGTAAAAATGAATAAATACCGCTTGGCAACAATTGTTCCACTCGAACAACGTAACCGATTTCGCTTTCAAAACACGCAACTTTATGAATCCGGAAATGTTAATCCGCCAAGTAAAACATATATACCGTTGTTAATAATCTGCATATTCAAATCATACATAGGGGCCAACAAAAGCTGGTTGGTGGAGCGAAAATTTGAAAAACATTCATGCAGGAGAGATGGGGGCAGATACGATCACAGTATAATACTCCCATCGGCTGAGATTGTATCGTGTCGCGAGATTCATAATTTATGAACCGGCAATACCTAGGGGTAGCGTGTGATATGTGTTTGCGAAGATTTAGGAAAACTGGATGTGGTAACATTTATTTTTTTGATCTTCTATCTACAAATTTAGACCTACATCTTATTGTACTAGAGTTCTAATTTATAAATGCATTCAATGCTTTCTTTTGAAATATAATAAAAATAATAATAAATATTTCAGACATCTTTCACACAACGCCATCTAGTCCCAAGCTAAGCAGAGCTTGTGTTATGGGTACTAGACAACTGATATAAATACATATATACTTTTTTTTTGTTGTAAATACATAAATATTATACATAGAAAACACCCAAACTCCGAAACAAATATTTGTAGATCATACAAACATTTGGTCCGACCCGGGAATCGAACCCGAGACCTCACGATCAGCAGTCGTACACGCCAACCGCGAGACCAACGAGGCAGTCAATATATAATTATATTATTAGAACTGAATTCGGAAAGAGAAAAAAAAGTGCATGACGTAACAGCTTTAGGACTTTTGAATTCACATTTTTTTTCACACAAATCGAACGCTGAAAGTTTGTTTTATAACTGCTTTCTATAAGTTAAGTCAATTTGATTGTTTATCTTTGAAATAAATTTAATTAGTATTGTGGACATCTGACAAACAACGTCATTTATTTATTTATATATACACATCATGCACTTTAGGTACTGCAGGCAGACTTAATGCCTAACTAAGGTATTCTCTACC
The DNA here is from genome assembly GCA_905220595.1 of Spilosoma lubricipeda. Lineage (NCBI taxonomy): Eukaryota > Metazoa > Arthropoda > Insecta > Lepidoptera > Erebidae > Spilosoma > Spilosoma lubricipeda. The sequence continues at coordinate 8,938,066 of HG992298.1, read as the reverse complement.
AGTCAATCTTTCAATGATACAGAGAAAATAGGAAGTAGATGCATTTAGGTAATTTGGACTTACCATACACTACACATAATACATAGATGCATATGCATATACATACTAAAATATATATATATACATATTTACACAAGTAAATACCATAACCAGTTTGAGATGTCATTTATGTATTGGTTGATTCTGCGAGCTGTTTTAATAAATATTTTAGCTTCAGACTTAACGGAGCTGGTACTATAAAAGTTAAATAGCGTGATAAAATACTTATAATTTAAATACTAAGCTAGACCCGGGTATCGAACCCGAGACTTCAGTACAGCAAGCGCAGACGCTACCACGGTGACAACAAGGCAGTCAATTTTTTTTTACTAACTAATGTGTTAAAGATGCAATACAAAAAGAAAATAATAATTTATTTGAATTATATTTACTTGAATAGGTTTGGAAAATATTTAAAAAGGTTTAATACCATTTCTAGTACAATACTGCATATCGACTGGTATGTAGCTTGCTAAATCTTTATGGCAATGAATATGTTTGGCGATATACTAGTGTTTCTGATAATACTAGTACTAGTATATTGCTAAACATATTCATTCATCATAATTGCTTACCGTTTAATGATCTCTGTTGTTTTATGATAAATTACTTACTATACTTCTTAGGATTAACGGCTATGACCACTCAAAGCTACAGATACCCATATAAGTTCGTCCTGGCCAAACTTACAGTCTTCAACTCGTCTCTTCAAACGCCTGCTCGGTATTTTTGCAACCTTAATTACACAAAAAAAGTTTAAAAGTAATTACTTTAAAGGCATTTTAATGATCTTGTTCTATTACTAATTAAATCATACTTGACTATTGACCTCAAGGTCAGTAGTCAAGGATGTACTTAGAGAAACACTCAAGTGTTTCACTAACTACACAGTTTAGCTCCACTTGAAAACTTTCACCAATTTGTCCAAACTATAACTTCAAGTGGCACAAAGTGGCTGTTTATTAAGGAGTTAATTACAACTTTTAGTTTAAAATATCTATAGATGACTATTAGACTATGTCGTAAGTAATAAGCAAATACTCGTAAGTACAACACACGTTAAATATCAACCAATCATGAAAGCAATCAATTATAGGTAGTAGAGCCACGCTGATTTCAGCACGAACGGGACGGCTCGACCGGGGCGGTGTTATCCTCGCATAGAAAATCAACGTAAAATGACAGCGTTCGTGCTGTCGTGTCCCTTTGGTGAGTGCGAGACCGGAGGCCCAATGATGCGGAAGCATCACTAGGCCGCTATGGTGTGGGTCACCATACTGCATTGTTGCATTGTCTGCATCCGCCATGAGTATGGTGACCACCACTCTTGGATTCTGCTTAAGCTTTCCATCAGGCAGAGTAGAGTCATATTGGCAGGTCCAAAAAAAAATACAAATTATCAATCCTCACATTATCCACAGAGAATCAAAGTACTGATCGGGTTCTGTAGTGTGCCTTTAGAAAGGCATAACAGTGGACTGTTATGGTTTGAATATAAAGAAAGCACTAAATGTATTTGATATATTTAACATTAAAATTATTTTAAAACGTCCGCTCTGTAGTAGCGACACGTTTATCAGTTTTACATCCTTGTAACTAGTCCAGCAACAGACCAGAACATGTTCTGTTAATGCTAAGGTATCGTATTAGGAACCACATCGAGATCTCGGTAATGGTCTAATCATGGTTTATAGGATCGTTGTTCTTTAATTTTAATTAATAATAATATGAAGATCAATAACTATGCAATTATGAAGCAAAAGATCAAAGTGAGAAGTAGAACTTCACCCTATAACAAATTGAGATTGAGATTGCTTTTAATATAAACATTTTCCCTTTTTTTCCTTGTACTCGTAATATACATAAAATTATAGTTTAAAAAACTAAAAAACACTCTTTATATAGTAATCTAACTAAAAAGAAGAAATTTAACAAACTCTTGAAATATTTTCAGAAAGCACATTTTTTTTTTTAATTATTGTGTTGTCATCGGCCCTTGAACCCTGTGCAAATTTCCAAGTTATTCAGACTTCTAGAAATAGGTAAAATTAAGTTAAAAGATTTTGTTACGTACCTAGATACAAACATATAGGTCAAGCTAATAAAAGCGTGTTAAAAATATACCTAAATTTTTTGTGTTTTATCCATAATATTTCAAGTTTCATATTCAATTCTAACTTTCTATTAAATTTATCCTCTAGAAAACATTTGCCCACTTTGCCCTGACAATTATTCCATCAGCTGTTATTTAAATACTCAAATATTTTTCTTATGGATTGATTATAGAACCAGTAATTTATAAATAGACCCGAAGATATCAATGAAATCTTAGAAATAATTCTGCTCACAGGAACCTTTGAAAATTACAATTCAAAAAGAACACCAATAAAATCGGAACAAAAGAAAAACAGTAATAATTGAGTATATTGGCCATATTCTGTCAAACCCTCCTCTACAAGAGAAGTCATAGGCAATAGAGAGCAAAGCGAAGCGATAATATCGGCTTCGAACAAACAAAACCACACGGCGTTCCCAACTTTACTTGTTTAGGTTTTATTTTTATGGCTTTAACGGTCATTTTCGTGTATCAGTGATATTTTTGTTCAGTTTTGTTTAATCCATTCTCCGTACATTTTTCTGCCTTAATATTTACTGATTAACTTCCAAGGGTGGAACCATAATGTTACCTATCCCATACACTTCTTCAATACTCTATTCAGTAAACTAAGATTATTATTAAAAATAGAAGTGAAAAAAACATTTTCAATTTAATATTTCTAAATGGTTGATTCTAAAAAAGAAAATCTTACAGTTGTTGGTTCGCACAATTTCGTCTTCGTTTCCCAAAAATAATAAATTTTCTGTGTTTTATGTAAAATATTTCTTGATATATGTTTTTTATTAAGTTATAAAAGTGTAATGATTAAAGCCTTTTATCGAGAATCAGACTCAATTTGAACTTATATAATCTGAGATTTGCACTTCCAAACAAATAAGCTCTATAGTTTTAAAATATTTGTGTAGAGAACCCATTATTATTGATTCAAAAATAACTCTGTCCGTCTGTTATGCTTGCACGGTTAAGCCGTTGCACTGATTTCAATATTTAGCGTGGAGATAATTTAATTATTTAGGAGAGGAGACAGGAGGAGTAGCAAGCAAAGATAGTTAATATATTTATATATAGATATACTAGCTGACCCACGCAACCTCGTTTGCGCCTTATATTGCCCGTAGCGTGAAAATTTCCCCCGTTTTTTAAACATTCTTCATTGTTGCTCCGCTCCTATTAGTAGTAGCGTGATGATATATACCCTATAGCCTTCCTCGATAAATGGACTATCCAACACCGAAAGAATTTTTCAAATCGGACCAGCGGTTCCTGAGATTAGCGTGTTCAAACAAGCAAACAAACAAACAAACAAGCAAACTCTTCAGCTTTATATATTAGTATAGATTTATAGAATACCCAAATATATTTTAGACGTTTCGATCATTACTTTTCCGAAAAAGCATCTAAAACGGGTGACAGAAAGCAATATGTATGATAACTTTGATAAATTATAAAAACCCGTGTGTGGTTCGTGGGTAAGAATAAGCACACCCTGTTAATTCTCATGGGAGCATAAGAGGATATTCCGCAGGCGGTTAGGGCAGTACACTTATCAAGTTACAATAATCATCAATCTACCTGCCAATATTTCTACAAAGCAGTTTTGATTTCCTATCGTTTCTCTGCACAATATATTGTAAGAATAGATACTGTTGGTTTTTACTGAAAGTTTTAGTCAGTTTAATATGTTGCATTTCATAATGCTTTTTTTATGGAATAAGGAGCAAACAAGCAGACGTTTCGCTTGATGATAAGCGATTACCACCGCCAATGGACATCAGAGACGTCACGAGTGCGTTGCCGGCCTTTGAGGGATGGGGACGGGGATGGGGGGTGGAGTTTGGGTATGGGTTTTCCATATCCTCACTCACTCTGAGAAACACATCGCGAGCGCTATTTCACACCGGTTTTCTGTGAGGTCATGGTATCACTCCGGTCGAGTCGACCCATTCATGCCGAGCCAAAGCATGACTCAACCCCCTCCCTCTCATCAGTGTAATAAATGTGTTTATCTATTTTTGTTCTCGATTATAGAAATAAATAGATTAGTAGCCACTTTAAAAGTTTAAAAGAAAATATATATTTTAAAATAAATATACAAACATCTTTCATGTTACCAGAGCAAGGAGTAAAAATATAACCAAAATATTATTTAATAATAAAAATGTTTTCAGATATAGAGTATAGAAAATCATTTCAACACTTCCCCTTACACTACGTACGCGTATTTATATTACTCTGCTACCACAAATAATATAAAATAACCAAAATACTTCATTGAACGTGAAAGATGGTTCCGCAGATTAACAGACACTATAAAATCTTAACTATGTTTACAAAAGTCTTAGTTTACATTAAACCAGACACTTCGAATTTATCTATTTATAGATAATTACACCAAGGGGGAGCAACAACGAAAGATTGAAATGATAGGAACTTTGAACATTCTAATAGCTCATCAAATAGTATGTAAGCGTTTTCCAACAAAACTTAATCAAAAATTACTTTATTTACCATATCATGAAAAAAAAATGGTTCTAGCAAGCCATTAGCAGTAAACTTTTTCGCCACAACGTCACCGCAAAATTCTTGGAAATCGATTTACTGCGGCAGTGTTGTGAGATTGAAGACTGATTAGAACTACGAACGACGCGGCGCCTCTATGTTCGTGGACGAGTCAATTTGTTGTGGGGTGAGGTTCCAGTTATTGCTGTGGTCGTGCGGTTTCGAGATGCTCAACTTCTTTTGAAACTTTAGTTCAGTGTGTATATAGGTAATGCTTCTATTTATAATCTTTTTTTATGTTATTTTGATTACTATGGTTTGAGTAGAGTATAAAATAAGGTAATACTCACTTGAATAATCCAAATGTCTTAATCACAGTAGTTCCCGAATTCCTCCTATATTAGAAGCAAAGTAGCATGAATTTTTAGTCGATCCAAATTCGACACAGCATCACACCACAAACCCTGGTATCATTACGGCCCGAGTGGGTTTAAAAAAGGTGATACTTTACCACGGAAGAGCCATAGCTGGCTTGGCCGGCACGAGATTCCACGGTCCGATTGATAAGTTTAATAAATTCCTTCATTGCTTGTAGTAAGTTTGCTGCACTTAGAGAATGAAGCCGGAGCCTTTAGGTTTGATGACAGGGGGCAATCAAAAAGGATGCCCATTTAAGTGCCTGTCCTGTCCTCTCCTGTATCGTGTTCGTATTTCTATCTCTCGAGTTCAACGTGATCTTGGTTGGCTTGGTAGGTACATATTATTAGAAGACCTGTTTTGTGTGATATTAATTTTCACCAAAAGAAAAAAACACAAAGCAATCATGTGGACTGCCGACAGAAGCGAAAACTCAAAACTATTAACAAATAGTTGTTTAAGCTTACCTGAAATGAATCTTTTTGCTCTTTAAATAAAATGCGCTATTAAATAAAGTTAAAAAAGCGGCCAAATGCGAGTCGGATTCGCCCATGAAGAATTCCGTAGCAGCAAGTAACATAATATAAAAGTTCTTGTAGTTCTTTGTAACTTTGATCGATGTTTTAATATTTAAGTTGATTGAATGAAAGGTAAATTGCGGTTTACGATTTATGACGTATTAAAAATAAGTACTTTATAGATCTCGTTCAAACCAATTAGTATATTTTTTTAGTTTTATCATTCTCTTATTTTAAAAGTTACAGGGAGGGGGGGACCCACATTTTACCACTTTGGAAGTGTTTCTCGCGTAAACTATTCAGTTTTTAAAAAAAAAATAGCCATTTGGCTAAGGAACTCTAAAATTGCTTATTATGATGTTATAAAAATATATGTAGGTTAATGTTATACAATAGAAACATATTGCCAGTCATGTCATATTAGACAGTCGAGTCATTAGCTTTCACCATGCACACTCACGCAAGCGCCCTGCGCCGTCTTAGGTCAGGTCATCTGTACTAACGCGTCACATGTTCTGACGCGAGTTTAACACTTTTTTACCCATTTCAAAATAAATTTTGTTTCATAACGCACATAAAGAAGGTTTCATTTAAAAAAAAATGAATTTCACTTTCATGTGTATTTCGGACAAGTCCGACAAGTTTGAAGTTCAACGAAAGCTCATTTTCTAAGAGTGACACGTCCTGAAGCGATAAAAAGAATTGGCATTTTCTCTAATTAAGTTTCTGTAGTAGACTTCTCACATCAGAGACATCACATCTTGAACAGTAAACCTGCAAGAAATCGAGTTTTCTAAGTATATGTACTGAATTATTATTAAGATTTACCCATCATCATTTTGTAACAAATAACTTCGTATTCCAGACTTTACTTAATAATAAATATTAAGTCAGTTTCAAGATGCCTGTATGCAAGCAACGCAGCTTTACAAATAAAACTCCCAATACCACGCGTGTCATGCGCATGCGTTCAAACTAATTTATGGCTATCTAATATTTAGTCACGGTTTGCATTACACATTTGGCACGTGCCGCATCTGTGACGTCATTTTAATTAAAGCTACTTGATATTTCCTGCTTAATTTACTTTTCTTCTTAATGTTTTCATAACCACGTCACATAATTTTACGCACTAAACTTGTTGACGTGTTCATTATAATCTTTTAGTCCTAAGCACGGCGTCGGGCCTTTAATAATAATTATTTTTCTCTGGTTATTAACATATTTTAAGGTTAATCTACTTAATTCGCTGTTGACTTTGATTATAATAATTAGGTCCAAGATTTGAAAAAAAAATTACATTGTACTTTTTTTTATTTTAGTAATGCAGGCTGCTGTGTAGGTACATTCTTTGAATATTCATATATAATATTTATTTTTGTTATCCCACTAATATTATAAACGCGAAAGTTTGTAAGTATGGAGGGATGTATGTTACTCTTTCACGCAAAAACTACTGAACGGATTTTGATGAAACTTTACAGTAATATAGCTTATACGTCATAATAACACATTAGCTACTATTTGCCGCGATAACCGACATACATGCGGGCGGAGCCGCGGGCAACAGCTAGTAATATTATAAATGCGAAAGTTTGTAAGGATGTGTCTTTTTTGCTCTTTTACGCAAAAACTACTAAGCGGATTTTCATGAGACTTTTCATTAATACAGCTTAGACATCGAAATAACACAATAAGTTAAAATTTATAGAGATTTTTAAAATATACATGCCGACATAAACGCGGGCGGAGCCGCTGGCAAAAGCTGGTTTTATATAATTAATCTAATACTCGTTCATTGAAAAGTTAAATATTACTGTACACTATATTACTGTATAGTTTCATCCAAATTCGTTCTGTACTTTTTGTATGAAGAAGTAACAAACATACACACTCGCAAACTTTCGCTTTTATTTATTAGAAGAAGAGTGTGATGTGATATTAGTAGGATTTATTATCCAATTAATCTATTGAAATGCCTACAAATTGAAGTGTTAGCTAAAGCTAAACATGATACACCGAATGATTTATCGTAACATGTGTGTACGACAGTTCAATTTAATATATCACTAACTATCACACGTCACGGTTTTGTCGGGAGATTTGTCCTCACACTTTTGTCACGTGCCGCCTGCGACACCGCCATTTTTGAGGGTTTAACCATTGTTTGTGGTACGCGGTAAGTGCCGCGTTTTGTATAATTTATGGCTTCTTTTATTGTGGGGTGATAATAACGTTTTTGTACATTTTCTATAGGGTAACTGAACTGCGTTGATTGTGGTTTTTATACGACCGTATGAGGGTATATTTTTCGCGTGTACATCTAATTGTTTGGTACACCATAGCCTTAATCGTTTTAGCGATTATCATTTAATTAGTTTTAATTGTAATAATAACATAGCATTATATTTTTTCTTTCAGTTGTTCGGTTTACGATTCAATAAATATTCATGGCGTTTTCACCTCTTTTAAAAGTGATTCATGAGGACTTTATAGGTCTATATTTTATTCAAGAAGTAAATTCTTTAAATTGTACGGTTAATTGTTAAAGATCATGAAAGAATCGAAACGTTTGGAAGCTTTGAGCGAAAATGAAGTAAATTCTCGCTGGTGACTCTGATTATGGGATTCATGCTCTACTACTCGTGCGTAACCGAGGCGGGACACTAGTGACATTATAAATCACATATTGTCATATTATTGTAAAGGAAATAATAAATATAATGTGTAAAAGTTGAGACATCAGTCAAATCAATTTATTTTGTATTAAAACCAAATTAGTTCGAGTTACGTAAACTTCAGATATATAGGTGCGAACATTTCTCTTACTTAGATATAAAAATAACTATTAAAAACCGTAAAAAAATCTTGTTATTGTATAAAAATGGTAGTTAGTGGTCCTTAAACTAGTAGTGTCTGTTTGTAATATTAAAAAAAAACGCTTTTTACTAAATGCATGTATATGTATACACGGTACATACACCAAAAATGTAGTTAAAAAATTTTTTGTCTGTCTGTTTGTTCCGGGTTATCTCTGGAACGGCTGGACGGATTTTGACGGGACTTTCACTGGCAGGTAGCTGATGATCCGGGGAGTAAGTTAGGCTACTTTTTTTAGACTAACTTTGTCCCGCGGCGTTACTCGCGGTACAACAATAGCCGCGGGTAGCACCGCGGGGTTCAGCTAGTTATTGTATAAAAATGGTAGTTAGTGGTGAAACTAGCAATAATAAGACACTTATAAGGTTAACAACTACTAAACCCTCTTAATTGCTTGCAGATGTTTAGCGAAGTCTGCTTATCCAAGGAGGGCTCTCTTAAAACTTCTCCCAATGTTTACGAACTCTAAGCTAGAAACATACACAAGTATTCGAAATTGGAATATCCATTACTTAAATTCGGCTATTAAAAATTGTTGAATTGATAAAACTGTTAATTAATTTATGATTGGTATTTAGTTTTCATCAAGTTTTAGTTTTATTTACTAACTAACTAAACGTAGTGTTACCCGCGGTTAATATTTTACCGCTGGTAACGCCGCGGTACACAGCTAGTCTAAAAAAAAGTAGCCGAAGTTACTTCCTGGATCATCAGCTACTTGTCAGTGAAAGTCCCGTCAAAATCGGTACACCCAAACCAGAGAGTACCCTTATAAACAGACAGATAGCCAAAAATTTAAAAAATGTTATTTTTATCATGTATCGTGTGTACATACAATTTTAATATTTACAAACAGATACTCAAATTTTATTTATTTATATAGATAACAAAGCCTTGCATCGCTCTTAAAGTTTTCATAAATCGTTATTGAATACTGTTTCAGATATTTTATATATACATATATATATCTGCCAGAGTGACATACTCTGCCTAATGGAAATCACACTCAATCACAACCTCAGATCAGTAGTAGTGATCGCCACACTTACTGTGAATGCAGACAATGCAGTATAGTGACACATTTGTATGCATGTTATAACACTTATATCAACGAAATGGTATGGCGCTTGAAATGCCGACATTTTGCGTACTAAAATTTTAGTCTTACATACGAAATAACTTGTTGGTATATATAAAATACAAAGCAATTTTACCAGAATATCGGTTTTTCTACCGACTTTTCTCAGGGTTTCGAGGTCCAGGCATCGGATCTCGAAACCCTGAGGGCGAACTGAATTTAAAGGTTGAAATAGTTGTCGGTACAATTCAGGCCACTGACTTCCAAATATATAATTGAATAAAAAGATTTTGCTTAACTAAGAAGTTTACAAAACCTTTTGTTTATTTTACATTAGGTACATCAATGGATATACGCGAATTTGATAGTAGCAAAAAATTATTTGAGTTATGTTTGATTATTTAAATGAAAAGCAATCACCGTTCTGTTACAATAAAGAACTTTAACACTGTCCTTTGTACAAAGCGCTTTCTGGGTAAATACACTTTTACCGAATGCGTTGTTTTGCCGTTCCCTCTTAAGCTTATCCAGCTTGAGCTTGTTAAAGCTGCTGCAAATCGACATGGTTAGGAACGCATTGTTGTTTGCGTAAATGCATGTCTAGTTCAATCGTCACTTTAATGTTTTAAGACTACGACAAACATTGACACAACTTGTTAAAACATTACGAATAGTTTAAAAATGAGCATTGGAAAAGCAAGGTAGTATTATTAGTTGCAGTTTGAACGTGAGAATATACTAAAAATTCTTTGAATATCGATCATGAGACACTTGACTAAATATTTGCTCAAACCGCTAAGCCAACGACCTGTACACCTCTATACATTTACTGTAATACCTTAATATATGTACATTAATAATAATTTAATATAACCTTTTCCCGGGGTACTCAGCTAAAAGCACTGAGTCACAAAAGGTTTGCTGCTGCAGAGTCTTTGCGCTGATTACGTAATTTTCTGCCTATATCAAACAAGATTGCTCTTACAGAATAACTTCTTTTCCCTATCTTTGATAATGCTGATGCCAGTTATCTAGATCTCACTGAAAACCAATTGAATAAGCTTGAGAGATTCCAAAATCTCTGGAAAACATTTATATTTGGATTACGCAAATATGATCATGTCTCTGTGTATTATCGTAAACAGCTTAAGTAGTTACCCATTCACCTTCGCCGGAAAGCTCATTTTTTTCTCTTTTTTATAATATTCTATTCAATCCTATTACTCCACCTTAAATCCCGGTTCTCCTATCTAGATGACACTCACTCCAAATTGTTAAAATCGTCAGAGAACCAGAAATTGAGAATGCCTGGATTTAGTACTTAATTCCTCGATCACTTCTTCACCGTCCAAGAAGTTCGGTTGGGGAACGCCCTACCAGTAACAATAAGACGTGCGCAGGCATTAGCTGCGTTCAAGAGAGTGGTGAAGACATATTACCTGGAAGACCTCAAAGACTCGTAACCACCCTGCTGTGAATTGGATCTCAAATTCCACTGGAGTTATATGGAATATCTATTAATTAATATTTCTACGTATTTATTTGATCATCAACCGTAGATGTTACTATTACCTTATATAATATGTATATTTACTTTTTTTTCGGTCAAATTTGAACACACCAGGCACTACCCTACACTTTCCACGTCTTTATTTCCATCCCTTGGTTGCCTGTAAGAGATTGCCGATAAGGTCGCCAATTTTTTGTTGTTCTAGAAATCCAAATTTCGGTATTATAATGAACACCACGGGCCTGGGCCAAGTAGAGTTCATTTTAGTGATTTGGGGCTGAGGCTGTAATCTGTGATGTTCTATCTTCCTGTGAAAACATTCGAAAAATACGGCAAGTGTTTGGGGTAGTAGTAATGAATGTGTTAGTGGGGAGTTCAATCTGTCGTAGGAAGTGATAAAGATGTTTTTGGTATAACTCCGGTACTGTGGAGTACCGTACTTGTCGTTCAACTCGACCATCTTCAGGGCCGCAATTTTTAAATGTGGCTGTGAGAATCTGGTCGAGTTCAACGCCAAGAAAACAGAGGTGTGCGCGTTCTCTGCCATAAAGTCTCCATTCCTTTCCCTTCCCACTTTTCAGAACACTGAAATGCCATTATAAGGTAAGCTCGATATCCTGGGCATGGATATCTGTCAAGATCTCAACCCACGAGAATACGTTGAGTGTGATATGTTAAACAAGGTGAGACGGTTCTTTTCGCCCGGGCATCTGTGTCTTCTTTACAAGACCCAGGTTCGTTTGTGCGTGGATTACTGTTCTCATCTTTGCGATGGTGCCGCACAGTACCTGTTTGACGCTCTCTACCGGTTGCAGCGACGAGCAATCCTACTTCCTACATATTTATATCCTGACTGTATTGTGTTGTTATCACACTAATATATAAAGGTGAAAGTCTGTGGGTGTGTATGTTTGATACTTCTTCACGCAAAAACTACTGAACAGATTTGGATAAAACTTCACAGTAATATAGCTTTTTTAAAATGATATGATTATATTAAATCATACAAAGATGGTACTGTGTGAAGTTCCACCGAAATTGTTGGCAATTTCAGTGTTTCCAACTATTTGCAACTGTTCAGAAAATTGCCAACTTTTGTTTCCAATGGTAACAAAAGCTGTCTACACTGAGTCGCCAAGAATTTGAAAAACATTCCAACTAAGCGTCTCCACAAAGCCAATAAATATTTGCAACAAGCGTATTCTTTTGATGTTTACCGCCAAAAACAAAAACACGGTTACTAACTTTTGTCCCCAACACGTGTTACAACACAAAAGTTGCCAATTTTGTTAGGTGGAGACTCGGCCTTAAAACAGCAAAATAAATTCCTTCTCTTCGTATTCGAGTATTAATTACAGAATGTATCATTTATTGGCAGTATTTGCGAAGAATACTTAATAGGTCACCGATCTGTTTGTGTCTAGTAGTAAATATCAATATTGATTGTAACGGACATATGCATTAGTTAATATATTAAGGTTCAGTAAATACGATATTGTAATAAGGAGGCACTTTCGCCTCTCTTGATCGGTCCAATATCAATACGCATCAAATTACTTTAGATATATATCAAATAAAAGTGTGATGGTCTGAATTTAGATTACTTTCTTTTGTACAACAGATATATAAATAATAATTTCAGTTGGTCCTTACATTAAATAACTACAGCTAACAAGATACTTATATATTACTACCTATGTATAAACCAACACAAAATCGTAGCTCTCAATTACTAGTTTAAACAAATCTAGACAAATGGACGACTAAAAGATGAATTAAAGTATAACGATAATAAGAGGAGACTACACAATGAAAGAAACAAAGTTAACAAAATAAAACTCAACTGTATAAATATGAAATAGAATAATAAACTTTTAAATTCAAATAGTTTATTCAATTAAGATACTAATTGATATTTATGACCGTTAAGTTGAAGCTAAAGTTTAAAATCATAGATCGACACAAACAGACGTCACAGCATGTGTTGTGTGGATGTGCTGGATTGTCAAGGTAAATTAGATGAAAACACCAATAACTTTCAATTTTTTATTATCAACCTTGAACATTTATCATCTTACAATTAGACAACTTAGAAATATACATTTTATTTTCTACGATGACAGAGTAAAAGACAAAAAGGTATAAATTACTTACCGACTGGATCTAACTTTTAAAACTGTTTCTTTTCGAACTTTTCAAAAATACATAGGACTTATTTATTTGTTGAAAAGTTCGCCTAGTTTTCTTCTTCACCATAGTTTTTATACGATGCACAAGTCTAAATAAGAACTTGTTATTAATTTAAAATAAGTAACATGAATTTCTTAGCCTAGTTTTATATTTATTTCGAGTGATTATAATGGTCATTTCTGGTCTTCAGTACCACATTTGATGACAACAAATTATGTTTTTTGAAAGCAAATGCATAAGTAGTTTACAATAATGTCTATGCGTAGTATTTGTAGGCTTCTGATTACGAGTATAATATTTTAAGAACCTTAATAAATTTATTTTGGAAACGGTCACCAGATTTAGATTTGATAATATACATAACTATTTAAAGAAAGAAGGAATTTAATAGAACAAATCGGACTTTAAAAGTAACTCCGCAAGATTGTAGTTTTCATATCATTGCAAACCTGAGTTTGACAGATTCCAATAAAGGAAAATAAAATATATATGCCAGGACGTTGGACGTTTGATTGCAATATTGCAGTTCAGTAAATTTCCACCGGGGTGCTGTTATGGCGTACGTGACATTACGAGCAACCTGTAGGAGTTAGACACCACACACATACTATATAGCACACTTTACAACACAGATACAGTGGTAAGTTGTGAAAAGGTGAGTTAGAGAACATGCTGACTAGAATACTAATAGAAAATGTAGGATACTGATATCGGTTTACGATTTTCAATTTGTAAACTGTTTTGTTACAAAGTTACAGTCGTTGTTTTGTAATTGAGTAAGATCAGTTTCCATGGGAGAAAAGCTATGGCTATCAACACAGAGACGATAAAAACGAATGATGTTTTAAGTTTTTTTGGAACTTGTAAAGCCTCTTAATCAACGTTATTGTGTAAAAGATTTAGGCAGCTTAGAAACAGGGCTTTGTTAGGGATTCGAAGGGGCTTATGTAAACAAGACACAACTAAAAGGTAGCCTTAAGTTGGAACGGAAGTGAAACTTCTTATTGGTAAATTACCTAAATTAAATTTTTAGTTATGAATACGGTGGAACAGAAGTATAAACTTATAAAGATAGATTAATTAAGAAGCAGGTCAACAAATACTGTTTATCGTATGTCCCACTTAATTTTGATCTCGTCCAATATACGCAAAATGTGCCAACACAAAACAGAGCGCATTATGCAAAGCCTCACAACAATAGTGACAATATAATCCGAACATTCGCGGGCATGCACGAATGTGCACGATGTGACAACTGTTCTTTTGTCCATCCAACTGTTGGTAAACGCTTTTGTCCTGTGTTCATAATACTACGTTAAAACATTTTCGAACAACGCTATTGAAGTCATTGGAGTATTCAATGTTTTGTGGATTTGTTAGTGATGTTAGCGCTCCACTGGAAGAGGTCTGTACTCTAGAAAATGGTTGAAGGTTTTAAATTGATTCAATTGGGCGCGTAAATGATCAAAAAGGATACATTATATTAACTACAACTAACTATGAATATTTGCAAGTCAAATCCAAGAGGCACAAATGCGCAGTCAATCTTTTTTTCGAAATTAGAAATTGGGTCTTCGGTAACTTCAATCACTTGATGAGAACCAACGAAATAATTGCTTGATGCTAGTTTTCCGTGAGGCCGTTATATTTCTCTCGTCATTGTTACTCATATGTGTCTAAGCATATAATGTTTAGGGGACCTATTTAACAGTCGTCAACAGCCTATGTTCAGCAGTGAACTGTACTGCTGAACATAGGCCTTTTTTATGAAGGAGGTTTAAGCCTACTATACCACACTGATCAGACTGGTTGGTATAAGGTTTGTTTCAAGAATATTCCTCTCTTTGCAGTGATGCTGAGCTCCGTAGGTACATTTGATGAATAGGGTTGGTCACAATTCGTAGGCTAAATCCATCGTCACTTAGACAAATACCATTATTTACTTTAAATAATAATAGTTCACGAAAATAAACGCACTTTTGAAGGTTAATTATGCAAATTAAATCAAGTATTTAAATTTAACTTAAATATGAGCGAATGAAATAAAATACGAGTAATTGAATCAGTGCGGGAGTTATTTAATTATCGCCTGTACAAATACATTCATTAGTGTTGTATTCAAGTTACTCCAAAAGCTGACAAGCTCGTTTCGGGAACACGAAATTACTTTGGCAACTGTTTATTTGGAAAGAACGGGAACGGGAAATGAAAGGTGAAAAAGCCAAAGAAAGGCAAAAGAAAGATATAAACTCGTTATAAGTAGTTGGCAAAGGTAGATGGATTTATTAACACTTATGTGCTTTTGGGAATTGAACTCTGTGTGAATAGTGACTACACTATTTAGGATTAAGCGATCACCTTACTACTTCTGAATGCGTTCAGTGTTTTGGGTTTGATTCCCACAAGGGAAAACACTTACTATGATCCACAGATTGTTTTTCTGAGTCCGATTGGTACCTGTGTCCGTTTCATGTGTTTGTTAAGTCTCGTGCGATATAGAATGGTATTCCTAGTGAGGAAGTTACTTATTTAGCCCAGTATGGTACTTAATGTGACGTGACAAGCTAATTCACAAGTCAAGTCACAGCAAAAGTTTGTAACTATTGGTCTCTAGTTAATTGGCCTGTTAGTATTGTTCCACATAACTGTTGCTATTTACGGTGTCTAAGATCTATCGAGCTTACAAACAAAATAAACCTTAAAAAGTGCATTGTATGTGCCCAAACATAAACATAAAATATATGAACAGTTGTAGCCAATTTCCTGCGAAATTACCTTCCATCCATTTACATAACTTAGGCCTAATTTAAAATTAAAATAAGCCACGTCCACACCCTCTGCTCCTTGCAACAATGCGGGGCTTGTTCCTACATCTATTAATCTATTAATGTGTATTCCCCCTTAAAGTCGTATGTCTCATACTGACATAAAATGACATCTGCAAAAATACGTAGCGTTATGTATGAACCTTATCAGTCTGTAAATTAAGCTCATAATACTATAGAAATCTCCAAGGAAAGTGTTGGAATAAATAGGGAAGTGTTAATAATTTATCGCGGATTAATTTTATAGCTTGTCATGTTGGGACCATAAAGCCCATAGTGTACAACCGTGTCGAGCACTTAAAGTTTTGGTAGCCAATGTGTTTTTCTTTAATCCGTTTTTAAATAAAAGATCATATTTTACTAGTTTTAGTTTCTTACTAAATTGGTTAGAGACAATATTTGCGTCAACGTTACTAATAATATACTCTTGGACATATAGTAGTAACAGATCAGTAGTAAACTAAATCAAACGTAGTTATTCGTAAACGTAGTAACAAAACGTTTTATTTATAAAATTTCATTTTTATTTTGTTTATTAGAGCCAAATGTAAAATTGCATAGCATATTACTAATATTAGCATAATATTTTGGATAAAATAAAAACTATCGCTACATTCGTACAAGTATATACTAGATAATTAAACACAACTGCTTAACGATGTTTATTGAAGCATAAAAAGTTATTTTAGCATATCTCTTGTGACGTTTCACAAATACATAGGTAAATAAAACCGGTGTGGCGACCTCCATATACAGCGCAACGGCCACCAGCGTCATCGACCAGAAATACACCGAACTACGGTGTGACGTCACGACGAATGAACATTACCAATCCTGAATCGCGCAATAAGATTTCTGGCGACAATAAAAATATATTCAACTTCCCAACATCAATCTTTGGGCAGTGGCCCGCCAGGCATGATCATCTCGCCTGGTCAGAGGCCCTTTGTGTTGGAGGGACATGACACTCGTTCCTCCACACCGGTAAAGTGGATCGGTTAAAAAATACATCTAAGAGCGGTTAATAAAACACAGTATTTAAACACTAACTTTCTTATCAGTGGTTCACGCTTCAGAATTGAACTGACTTATTCGTATAAAAACGATGCCTAAAATACACTATTTTGTTTCCTGGATATTTATTTAATAGAATCACGAGTACAGTTACAACTGGGCGATTATAACAATTTATTGTTATAATTATCCAGTTGTATTGTTAATTCAATATCGTAAAAGTGACAAACAGAATCACTGTTAACCTTTATCTGTAAATAATTATTGTTAACTTATTGTGTACTAGCTGAACCCCGCGGTGTTACCCGCGGTTATTGTTGTACCGCGAGTAACGCCGCGGGACAAAGTTAGTCTAAAAAAAGTAGCCTACGTTACCCCCCGGGTCATCAGCTACCTGCCAGTGAAAGTCCCGTCAAAATCCGTCCAGCCGTGCCAGAGATTACCCGGAACAAACAGACAGACAGACAGACAAAAACTTTTTTAACTACATTTTTGGTATATGTATCGTGTATACATACATATGCATTAAGTAAAATGCGGTTATTTTAATATTACAAGCAGACACTCCAATTTTATTTATTTGTATAGATAAGGTAACAGTCATGTAAAATGTCTACGCCAGATACTCTTGACGTCTACTATAAGTTTGAGATCAAAAAATGAATCGGATTGTAGTGTTTCTGTCCTTAAATCATTGTCTCGTTTATCATAATAGATTCTTAAAAGATTAATATACCACTCAGCTACAAATAATGGGAAGAGTAAGTACATATATCACAATTTATATCTCCAGCCACAAACAAAATATTTATTTACAAAGATTATGAGTCGAGCCAACACAAATACACAACAATCCCGAATCAAACTAAATATGTAATACGAACTAAACATAACATATAACGGTCTATAACAATAATAACAAATTGTAGTTCATAATTCAGCAATATAAATGTAACCATCGTAAATTGAGCTCTAAGTACATGTACTGACAATAATCTTTATAGTCATCCGGATCCGATTGTGATTTGCGGATCTATTTATAACATTCGTGTTATTGTCACGTCGCGTATTGTCAGCCCCGCTTTAGTGAATCAGGTCTGGGAAACTAACAGAATGGTGTTAAAATAGGGCGACCACAATGGCATTGTCTGAGCGGATTGCGAATTGTATTAGTAAAAGTAAGTTATATAACAGAGTGTTCGTGTCTAAATAAACAGTAGATTTTCTCACCCAGTTTAGTTTCTTAAGGAGCTTTGAGGTAACATTTACATTGTGCTGGAAATTTTGTTTTTTGTGTTGGTACTACGAGTAAAAGCTTTAATCTGATCTCTCTTATCTTAGGTATTAAAGAATTTATGACTGTGTTATAGCTACTATGTTTCAATGCCTATAATGTTATTTATTCCCATGATAAGGTTGAAACGGAGTTGTAATACTAAAATTCGAAAAATATTTCACTTAAATGTGAGTTGACAACCAACTGCTACTTACTTTCAAGTTCACTGACTTGAAAGTTTATCTGAAAGCGCATTTTCTTTTTATCTAGGAAACAAAATGCCTTTTAGAGACAAATACGTTCTAATTGAACTACTACTATGCTATTCTACAATTCTAGTTGATAATTAAATTAGTGGTTATTTTCAACATGGTCTTATTAGATCAATATTTAACCTTTTTTTAGTAAACGGATTACTCTTATGTAGAAAAACTCATCCATTTTAGCTTATTTATTTCTTATTCATTATGGTTGTAGAAGTTTCGCATTACTAAGAGATTGTTTGTTAGCACTAAAATACCCACCTAAAAGTCTTTTGAACTTAGTGTAATATTTATTTGCTGTGTCTTTTCTCAGTTGAGAAAAAACCTAACAAACAAATGAATGAATGAGAATGGCTTAATATAATAAATGAAACACATTTTCTTTTCTTTGGTTTTTTACTCACAATTGCGTTTAAGATATATTGAATAGACTTTTATAGATATTGATAAAATGATAGAACAAAACTTTATCATCATCAGCCTATCGCTGTCCACAGCTGGACATAAAATAAAATAAAAATAAAAATAGCCTTTATTTTCTACTACAATCTTTGCATAGATACATATAAGTTTTAATAGTATACATAAATAGATATCAATGTTTACATGCTTTCTTAAATCTAACCTTATTTGTAATTTAAACTTTAATTGTAATAGTCGCCTCCGCGGCGTAGGCCTCTCCTAAACCTTTCCATACACCTCTTTCACGCGCCAATCCCATCCAATGCGACCCACATCTCCGTTTAAAGATGTCTCTCCATCTTTTAATTGGTCTCCCTTTTTTCCTTTTCGAGTCTCTTGGTAGCCATTCTGTTACACGTTTTGTCCATCTATTGCTACCCATTCTGCATACGTGTCCTGCCCATTGCCATTTCAGTGCTCTCGTTCTTTTTCTTACGTCTATTATCCTTGTTTTCTTTCTGATGTTATCGTTGCTGACTTTATCTGTAAGTTTTAAGCCAAGCATGCTTCTTTCCATTTTACGTTGGCAGATAGCTATTTTTTCTTCGTCTTCATTTCTTAATGACCATGTCTGGCAACCATAGGTAAGGCATGGTAGTATCACTACTTCGTAGAGTTTTTTCTTGATGTTTATGTTTATAGAGCTGTTTTTCATAATTTCTTTTAAACTCCAATACTTCTGCCAAGCTAGAGTGATTCTTCTTTCTATTTCTTTTCTTGTATGGTTTTTTAATGATATAAGCTGTCCCAGGTATACATATTCCTCCACATAATCTAACTTTTCATTTCCTATTTTAACTACTCGGGGAACACCATTGGTTAAAATTTTTGTTTTATTTAAGTTCATAGACAGTCCAACTTTTTGACTTTCTCTAGCTAGTTCAGTGACCATACTCTCTAACTCTATAGCACTTTCTGCAAAAACGACAATGTCATCCGCGAATCGTAAATGATTTAGGAGCTCCCCATCCACCTTTATTCCCTTTGTTTCCCAATCTAGACGTCTGAATATAGATTCAAGTACGGCTGAAAAGAGTTTTGGGGAGAGTGGGTCCCCCTGTCTTACTCCCTTTTGTATGGGGAACTCCGCACCATCACATTCTAAGCGTACTTTCGCGTGGCACTTTGAATATATATTATGGATTAAGTTTATATATTTTTGATTAACATCCTGTTGTCTGAGTGATGTCCATATAGCTTCGTAATGTAAAGAATCGAACGCTTTTGTATAATCTATAAAGCAGATATATACCGTCTTTCCATATTCCTTTACCTTTTCTATAAGTTGTGTTATGACTTGTATGTGATCTACAGTCGAGTACCCTTTGCGAAAGCCCGCTTGTTCGCGCGGTTGATTTTCGTCGAGACTGTTTGTTATTCTGTTTAATATGATTTTTGAGAAGATTTTATATAGGTTTGTCATGAGACTAATTGGTCTATAATTACCCAGATCGGATCTATCCCCTTTTTTGTGCAGCAGTATGATTGTAGATTTTGACCATTGTTCTGGAGTGCTTGTCGTTCTAAGGATGTTATTGAATAATGCTTGGAGAGGTTTCAGAAGTGAAGTACATAACGCCTTAAGGACCTCGTTGGTGATGTTGTCGTTTCCTGGTGTCTTGTCATTTTTTTGTGATTGTATTGCGTGTTCTATTTCTGACCTCAGAATGCTTGGTGGCTCTGTGTTTGTTACCTCAGCACTAAATTCGCCAAGCTCTGTGCATAAAATACTGCAATCACTATTTGGGGCAGTGTAGAGTTTTCTATAGAACTGTGTAGCTGCGTTTATGATGTCAGGACGTCTTGACTGTATAATTCCTTGTTTGTTTTTAAGTTTCACTGTCCACTCAGATTTATCGCTCAGCTTCTTGAACGCTTTACGTAGAGCTCCCAATTTACCTATGAATTTTTCAAAGGTTTTTTGTCGTATTGTTCTTTTTTGTTGTGTAATATTTCTATTTATTTGTTTGCTTATTTTTGTTATTTCGCATTTTATTTCTTTTGATCTCCTTTTCGTGTATAGATACTTTCTCTGTTTTAAAAGGTTTTTTGTTTCTTCGTCTATATACTTGTTTGTATGCTTTTTCCTCCTAGGTAATTGTTTCAGAAATTCTTGAAATACTATTTGTAACTTGTTATATTGGTCCTGAACTACTGCACTTGTGTCAACGGCTTGCATGAATTTATTTTCCCAGTAGCTAGCAACATTTTCTGATAAAGATGGTAGATCTCTGGTGTAGTCGGCAGATTTAATTTTCCTTCTTTTTGGTTTTGAAGCCAAATATAGCTCACATCTTATCATCCTGTGATCTGTATTAAAGTTCAGGTTTTTTATTATATCGAAATTCTTTATAGAGGTTGGTTGGTTTGTTAATAAATAGTCAATTTCGTTAAACAGTTTATTATTTGGGGATTGCCAAGTCCATTTTTTGTGTGGCTTACATGGAAACATACTGTTTATGAAATAGTAATCGTTTTCTAGTGCAAATTCTACCAATCTCTGGCCGTGTGGACTTCGCTTCCCATATGCATATTTTCCTATATTGTTTCCTTCGTTTTCTTGAGCTTTTCCGATTCTTGCGTTGAAATCTCCGAGTATAATAATATTTTTTGTTTGAATAGAGTCCAAGGCGGATTGCATTGTTGTATAAAAATTTTCTATTTCTTCATTGGTGTATTTTTCTGTGGGGGCGTATGATTGAACTAGTGACCAAGTAGAGTTGTCGGGTGCTTTTAATTCTAGTGTCGCTACGCGGTCCGAAAAGCTTTTTAAATTCAATATGTTCTTCTTTAGGTATTTTTTTATCAAGAACCCAACTCCGTTTCTTCCATTCGTTCCAGATGTATGAAATAGGATGAAGTCGGCATGTTCTTGTATTGTTTCTTTCTCTCTTCTTGTTTCACATAAACCTATTATATCCCATTTAATTGACTTAATAGCGTATCTTAATTCTTCTATTTTACTATCAGAAAGTAGTGTTCTTACATTAAGACTTGCTATGTAGAGATTTTGTGATTTTTGTATTTTTTTTGTACTATTATTGTTAATATTGCTCGATTTCTTTTGGTTTAGGAGGTTGTGGTCTGATTTCTCCACGGTGACCAGCCGGCTTGGAGAAGGGGGAGAGGTTGAGGAGGCGCTAGTTAGTTTTTTTGAGTATCTTTCAATATCTCATTAGGACGTGTTTGGTTGTTAATATTCAACTGCGATGGACGTAGAAAGTTTGTTATAGATTGTGGTTTATTTTTCTTATGTACTCGTTTTGTTTCTTCGCTGCCACTTTCTTTCGCAGTTTCTTTCTCGGATTCCTCAGGTGAAGTGGGCATAAATCGCTTGTTTGTGACTCTATTTGGGGGATTATATGATTCAGCTTCTCGTGTTTTTAGTGTCACAATTTTGTCATAGCGTAGAACAACTCTTTTGCCTGACTCTCGTTCACGTTGAAGGGTATCTTGCAGTTCTTTCCGTTTTTGTAGTACACTGGGTGAAAAATCTTCTTTAAGGTAGATATTAGTACCTTCGAGCATTTTTTTCTTTTTGAGAATTTCAATTTTCCTGCTGCTTGTTGTAATTGTAACCACCACAGGTCTAACTCTTACTGATTTTTTCCCCATCCTATTGACATGTTCGATTTCCCATTTCTGACAAGGTATTTCCATTTTGTTGTTGATTATATCTAGGACTATAGACAGTAAACTTTCATATCCTTTTTCTTTTTCTTCGATCCCAAAAAGTATGACATTTTTCCTTCTTATTTGTTTATCTAAGATTTCTATAGTTTTTTGCTGTTGTTCAATTTTAGTTTCCAACTCTTTAGTTTTATTTTCCATTCGAAGGAATTTTTCGTCTATGTTGTTATTTATAGATTCCTTAATATTTAATTCCATCACTTTCATATCTTGCTTGTTTTTCGATAGGTCATCTTGTATTTGTTGTAAAATTTTAAAGACCTCTTCCATTGTTACTTACTTCTCGCGCCCTCTATTGACAAACTGTCGCAACAATCAACAATCTATTTGGTGTTCGTAAGTGGCGCACGAGCTTAGTTTGTGGTTACTTAGTTTGTCGTCGCTAGATGGCGCTCTTGCAAATTTTTGGTGATCGTGATTTTGCTTTTTTGTGTATAATATTTAATACACTTAAAATTATTCACCAGAGATATTTGCACTTATTCCTTACTTGGATTATGAGAAGAGCTGTCTTGAAAATTCCCTGTAAGTGTTGTTTCTTCAAAATGGTTCAAGATCAAACGCTTAGTATCAAATTCAATCTTCCGTACGTAAATACCGTATTTGTGACGCACATAACATTTGTCCTATAAATTCACAGTTTATTTCACCTTTTCAGCGTTATTTCACTTTGATTTGTAAATTTTTGAACTTTTAAACGATTTAATATAGCGGAGCCGATGTAAACGGTGGGTACAGCCTACCCTCAACCTCTACCGCTACTTACTTTCAAGTTCACTGACTTGAAAGTTTATCTGAAAGCGCATTTTCTTTTTATCTAGGAAACAAAATGCCTTTTAGAGACAAATACGTTCTAATTGAACTACTACTATGCTATTCTACAATTCTAGTTGATAATTAAATTAGTGGTTATTTTCAACATGGTCTTATTAGATCAATATTTAACCTTTTTTTAGTAAACGGATTACTCTTATGTAGAAAAACTCATCCATTTTAGCTTATTTATTTCTTATTCATTATGGTTGTAGAAGTTTCGCATTACTAAGAGATTGTTTGTTAGCACTAAAATACCCACCTAAAAGTCTTTTGAACTTAGTGTAATATTTATTTGCTGTGTCTTTTCTCAGTTGAGAAAAAACCTAACAAACAAATGAATGAATGAGAATGGCTTAATATAATAAATGAAACACATTTTCTTTTCTTTGGTTTTTTACTCACAATTGCGTTTAAGATATATTGAATAGACTTTTATAGATATTGATAAAATGATAGAACAAAACTTTATCATCATCAGCCTATCGCTGTCCACAGCTGGACATAGGCCTCTCCAATTGCACGCCACTTGGTTCGATCCTCGGCTTCTCGCATTCAGCTCCTGCCAGCCGTCTTGCGCAAATCATCACTCCACCTGACCCGTGGACGTCCCACACTACGTTTGCCGAGACGCGGTTTCCACTCAAAACTTAAATTCATCAAAATCAGTTTGTCAATAAACAGTTTCAAAGTTGAGTGAAAATTAATACTAAAACTTTTGATTATACTCTGCTAATTCCTATCGGTTAAAATCGTTGTGTGTTTATAACTAGTATTTGCTATTTTTACTTGACTTTAGTAAAAGTATAAGTAAGTGTCCGAATTGGAGGAGGGTGGAAGTTTTAAAGGGAGGGCCTGATTGGGTGGTGTCGATTCGAGAAGTACCAGAAGTAGTATTACCCGGATCATCCTAGAGTACGCTTAAGGCCGGTAGACGGGCAGATTTTTACTGAAAATACCGCATACTTATTGTTTAAAAAGTTCTTCTGATTCTTATACACCAGAGGAGCCGGAGATCCAAATAGATTTGCCACCATTTCAACAAAAAAATTGTCCGAATCCGTCAGAATTACAATTATTTAACAAAATTGCTGTCACCCCTTCAGAACGATGGAAAATTACCACTGTACTAGATTATCATAACAGAATGATATTCCAGCAAAGTGAAATTACGCATAACTTATTTGACAGCTTTGTAAAATGTGTCCTGTATTTGACGTTGACTTATGGCCGCCGGAGTTTGCGGAGTAAATTAAATAGATGTATTAAATCTTACTCGAATCACGAACTGCAATCTAGTGGAAGCAATGCATTGTTCGTGAATTAACCCACTGTATAATACTATTTAGTTTTATTAGATGCACGTCATAAACGACTTATTGTTCAGAATGAACAATAGAACGAATTACGATAACCGATGTCATCGGCTTTAAGCTTTATTAATCTGTTCACAAACAGCGCTGGACAATCTATAATACAGATCTCCGTCAATCATTGATGAACTTACTGACTAATTCCATTGGTAAATTATTATATCCAGTTATGTATCTATCAAGTGGTGAAACCACTCTTGGTTTCTAGTTATGTTTTCCATCAGGCAGCGTTGAGTCATTTTGGCAGGGCCAAACACAAAAATAAAGTGGTACGTACAATTATAATTTTAGCAAATTTTTAAAGGAATACAGCAAGAAGCTATTCATTCTATTATATATCTATAAATAAATAAAATTGAAGTCTCTTCAGTTAAAATTGACAAGGGTTCTTATAAAAGATACATTCGATTAGTTACATGAAAAGATAATGAAATTCGACGTTCCTAATAGAGTTTTGGCAGTTAGAGGTAGACTATACTACTATTCTAAAATAAATTCAAACATATATCACGTAACGTTTAGAATGCTAAATAAAATTTAAGAAACGTAACAGATTGTGTAGCCGGAAACATCCCACGGGACAAGACAAAAAAAAACTGATAACCAGAGACAATCACAGTAGTTTCTCGAAACGGACCATATGACAGCTATGATTGATGACAGGACGCGAAGCCAACGACCCCTCGCTGAATCATTTCGATATTCTCGAATATTCATACTATAATTTCGAGTCGCAGTCGGGCACTTGTCATGATTTTAAATTGATGAATCCGGGACGGTTCGTTAAGGAAAGTGAATTCTTCAACTGTTCGCTTCTTTAACGACATATTGGCTTTTGCATTAATCATTTGAGGGTTATTTTAATAGATATAGTTAGCATCATCATCAAGAGTTTTCTTCCGGTTTCAATGTGCTACTTTGTCAAAAATATTTTTCCTTTAAATATTTTAATCTTTATTCAGCAGTGGCATATTACGTCACACACATCCACAGCCTTTAACAGTGCACTGCTGGATATCTTATGCCTCTTCTTAGGAAGGTTTTGCCCTGTGGATGTACAGAGGTGCTAAGACTGTACTATTAATCCACATGAACCACATCCATCCATCCACCACATGAATATCTATGCATTTCTACTTCAGCCTACTGCCGCCCACTGCTGAATGAAGACCTCCTTCAAAGAGCGACAACCATCCCAATCCATCCCCGATCCCGACAACAGAAAACCGGTGTGAAATCATACTTAAGCTGTGACACAACGAACTTGTGACGCCTCTGGTGTTGCGGGTGTCCATAGGCGGCGGTAACGGCTTACCATCCGTCGATACGATCTTGGGCAGCCCGCATGGATGCGTGCTAAGACTGTACTATTAATCCACATGAACCACATCCATCCATCCACCACATGAATATCTATGCACTTCTACTTCAGCCTACTGCCGCCCACTGCTGAATGAAGACCTCCTTCAAAGAGCGACAACCATCCCAATCCATCCCCGATCCCGACTACAGAAAACCGGTGTGAAATCATACTTGAGCTGTGACACAACGAACTTGTGACGCCTCTGGTGTTGCGGGTGTCCATAGGCGGCGGTAACGGCTTACCATCCGTCGATACGATCTTGGGCAGCCCGCATCCATCCGCATATAGTTAAAATTTATTTAACATCATAACACATTTTACATTCATTTTAGACACTTTTTAGAAACAGAAATTTGTCACCCATCTTTGAAATATATTTCTGATGTGAATACATTCTTTATTAAGTATGCATTTAATATCATAAATAAATCAATTGTATAGCATGTCGCATAAACAGACATTCCATTATCTTGACATCCCATTGCACGCGCTATTTAAGGCAGTCAGGCGCACATAAATAAACTACGAAATATTACTATGTCATATGATGCATAGCGATGAAGTTGAAACATTAAGATTCTCGGAGGACTTGGCAACCATGTTTTGTTTTAAGTGTGTTTCATGCATGACATCAATATATAACAAAATAAACTTATTCAAATGGTCATATAAAACAAACGACTGCCTCATTGGTCTAGCGGTTAACGTATGCGACTGCCAATCAAGAGGTCTCGGGTTCAAATCTCACATCGTGTTATTGTGTTTTTCTGATTATTGGTATACTTAATAACCGCTCGAAGTTTGGAAGTTATGATCTGAACCCCCGGGATCTGAAGCCTCGAGAGCACGTGACTCTGTCGGTCCTGCTTCTAATATCTACCTGATCGTGTTGATTAACCGTCAGATCCGATTATGAGAGAGAGAACCAGAGAGTGCACCTGTATTTACGCATACACTTGTGCACTATAATATCGTCTACGTAGTTGGTCTCCATTAAATCTGGCCGCTAAATTTCATCATAGAACAAGCGAATATTTAAAAAATACTGAATTTATAATAGTTTTACGGAAAATGGGTGTTATGTCCCTGTAATAAAAAAGGAGTATCCTCCGACCAGGTAGGGTGTTCATGCCTGGCAGGCTAATGTTCAACGTTTAATGTTGGAAAGTTGTACATATTCTAATCGGCTCGAGAATTTTTATATTGCGATACAATATAATAACGCTAATAAGACCGGTACGACCCTCGTATAGAAAATCAACGTAAAATGACAGCGTTCGTGCTATCGAGTTTCGTTGGTGAGTGCGAGACCGGAGACCCAAAGATGCAGAAGCATCATTAGCCCGCTATGTTATGGGTCGCCATGCTGAATTGTTGCATTGTCTGCATTTGCAATGAGTATGGTGACCACCACTCTTGGATTCTACTTATGCTTTCCATCAGGCAGAGTAGAGTGGCAGGCGATACAAAAAATATCTTGTAAATCTGTACTACGATGTACAAATAAAGAGTTTTCTATATATTCGTCTATTAGCTTTACAGTGCGGATCGGCCCGCGTGTATATCGGTTATCGCGGTAAAGAGTAACCTATGTCCTTCTTCAATCACCATATCAATTTTCAAAAAAATCGTTGCAGTGATTTAGCCGTGCAAGCATAACAAACGAACAGACAGATAGAGTTACTTTCGAATTTATCACATTAGGATTGATATACAAATATTTAAAAGCATAAAAGATAAACACACTGTACAATAAAACGAATTTGTTAATATACTAAATAAACAAATAAAACTATAGTAGTTAATATCGTTATGAAGTGTACAGTACCATCGTTTTCATATTGCAGACCAAACATTTATAACGGGATATTGAAAATAAACTCGTAAATAAAACACGTGGCATTCATTAATCATTGTAATAAAATACGAAATATTAATCTTGGCGTTTTAAGTTGATGTGAGTTATGTTCTCGTATTCACTCAATCCGTTTCGCGCTCTGAAAGTTTTATTTTTCTTTACCAAGCTGTTATTCTGTCTGTAAATCTGTTTAAGTTTATAAAATAAGAACCTAATGGTAAATTTGACCTAGCTAAAAGTTATTTTTTATTAATTTGATGGTCTTCTGTGTGGTTTTGGTCCCACCACCTAAACAAGATTCCATATTGTAGCACAGGTTCTGTCTAAATTGGAGTCAGGTAGCCGTAGTTAGATTTTTTTTATAACTATTTTTAAAAACTTGGCAAACGTTGTGTGGGACGTGTTCTGACCAGATGGCGGGACGTCTTACGTAAGAGAGCTGGCAGCGGCTGGATGCAGAAAGTAACAGATCGGGTTCTGTGGTGTTCCTTGGGAGAGGCCTATGTCCAGCGGACTACAACAGGCTGATGATGATGATTATGATGAAATATTTTTAGCAGCATGTACAATTATAACTATTTAATAGTTTAATGACTAACGACGCAACAAAAAAAAAACAAATCTTTAAATTCAAATTCATTTACAATACCTGTACGGTGTTTTAAATTAAATTAGTATAATTTTACACAATATAACAACAAGATTGCATGTAGCTCCAATCATCTATTTCGATTTCTTATGTTATACGTAATTACAGGAACTACTGTAATGTATTATGTTAAAATCACTTTACGTTGTCTGACTATCAAGAATGAATATAGCATTAAGTCCGCTTCATGCAATGTAATTGCAGGAAGATTTAATAAATAAATAAACGTCTCATACTGTTATTTTCTTCGTTCTTACAGTGATTGCTACATATCGGATTAGTGGTAGATTATTAAAAGGAATGGGTTTATCCTTCCCCATAAACTATAATTAAAGCAACCCCCGCAAACGCGTCACAATAAGGGTGAAACATGTCATGACTTGTGATTTCATACGCCGTATGTTGTGCCTAGTGCTAGCCAATTACTGGCAATTTTGATGAAATACTTTTACAATATACGACTTTACGATAGTGTCAGTAATCAAATTGAGTTCTCAATCGATTTATTCGACATCAGTAACTCGAGTGGGTAAAGTTACGCACTAATTTTGATATCGCCGCACTTTCCGAATACCATTGCAACTAATATAATATGTCGGTAAATAAATATTAAGTTTACAAAATAATAGAATGCTAATAACAAAATATTAATACTGACATCCCTAATCAGGGTAGTAGATAGTTCTCGGCAATGGTTGAGAACTTACAACCCTTCAAACATGTCATAGAACATGAGAGTGATCTCTATTCAACATAATATATATATATATATATATATAGATCTCCCGTACGGATCGGTGTCGAAATACAATTCGGTCAAAGCATACTATTCTAAAATACAATTGTACTGTAGGACATAAAGCCAAACTTCAATTCGGACAATGTGAGGGTCCCACTTCGAATTTCGATAACAATTGACATGAAATACTTGTCAATTTGTAGTTCGAACGACTCGCACAAGTGCAATTGCATTTTATCGTAAATCGCCCAATGTAAAGGGGACTCCAAATTAAAATATAAGGGATTTTAAATGACGTACGCGTACAGTGTAATAAACACCTCCTAAGGGTAGTAAATATTTACAAAACGCTCGTAACACGTGTTATTGCAATAATTACTAAGACACGATCCTGAAATTACAAGGCGGTAATACCGGATGATTGCTCTATTATCGCCTTTTGTACCACTGTAGAATAAAAAAGCGATGATAAATAGTTCCACTGGTTAAATAAGAAGTGAAAATTATTACCATACCAAAAGAATAATACATGATCACAAAGTTTATGTTCATAATGCTGATGATGATAAAGATATAGTAAGTATAATTATTACTCATAACGACCTCTATCGAAACACCTAGACTTCTGCCGAAATACTCTCGGTAATAGAATTAATATCATGAATAAGTTGTGACTAAGAATATAATGTACTACTTCATGTTATAAATTTACTAAGTAGACATGACATAATTACATAGTAGTGGCAGAAAGTATAACTCAGGGGCCTTTAATTTAAAAAAAAGTTTACTGAAAGAAGTGTTTCATTTAAACATTTATAAATAGTGAAGAACAAGTCAGTGTAGTTGATAATTCTGAATTATACTGGTAATAATTTATGAAATTAAATTATTCGTCGATACCGCATTTAATTCGTTTTTGTTATGAATTGTATAATTCTCTGATGGTTGGCAATCATCGGAAGGAGGTTATACTCTGTAGTATCCAACGATAGCCTGGTGATGATTTCAAAGGGAAACCAATTTCTCAAAACAAGTCACTACATACGCATGCAAATACGGATTCAATTATAAATGTTATGATTATTTCTTAGTCCTGTCTTTACTAGTAGATACAGTATAGGTGTCGGCATTTAACTTGGCCAGATTCGTTAGATGCGCAGTAGTCGTTTTAGGTCCCTTTGGTTGATAAACAGACGCGGGGATTGAGGTGGCATCGTTCCGAGCAAAAGAATGGTGCGTAAGTGGGCTACACTTCGATTTTGTTTGTTTTGATTTCTTGCAATAGTGTTCTATGCGCGAACTTACCCCCACTACGCTGAAGTTTGGCCAAGTTAGATGCCGGCACCTATAGTTTGAGTAACCCCAGAATTGGGAAAATACTTTGTGTGATACACAAATTGTTGCTCTGAGTATGGGTGTTCCTTGTGTTCGTTTCTTATTTATTTGTAAAGTTTTACGTGACACTGGAGTTATTTCTAAGGCGGCAATTGTTTTTTGAAACAAAAAAAAACTGAATAACATCTAGAATACGTACCATAATATCAAGTATAGGCAAATAAAACGCTGTTTATGTTCAGTAGCACAAAGTCTTAAGGTTTAAACGTTTACTTCCTACCGACCGACTCTCTGTAACTTAATTTAGTCGTTTTATACTATGAATATTTTTGATAAGACATGATTAATTATACTCTTTTGTGGGTCTGAGGCGGGTAATTTTTTGGTTTTAATTAAACCTTTTTAGTTATTTTTTAGTCTTTAACCTTTGAAAAGTTTCCAAAATGATTACCATTTTTTCTTATTTCTGCTAGAAACGTTTGCTCATAATAATAATACTTTATTGGTATCTACTAAATTTCATTTAATTATTAAAAATTAGTCAGTTGTTTGTCGAGGAAATGCTATGCTACCATGGCTCCATACATACATACGGTGGTAGTCACTTAACTACTGGAAAGAGGTCACGTCACTTAAAAAGATAGTATAATAAAATAAGAATGAAATTTAAGTCTAAACAAAACATTTAAAAAATTATAATGTCCACAAAACAAGAGCTAAAGCAATGTTAAGAGGAGTTTCTTTAAAAAATTCAAAGTTTTATTTCTATTTCTATATTTACGGTAACGGTAACGGTTGCCTGTAAGAGATTGCCTCCGGGCGATAAGGCCGCCAATTGTACTTCTCTAATTTTAAGCTTACCTTGTAATGCATCTGGTGTACAATAAAGCGATATATTATTATTATTATTAGACATATATATTTTTTATATCTATCTATATATATTAGATTTTAATATACTTTATAAAAAATTCAACATTCGTAGAACAAATGAAATGAAGGAATGAGATATAATGATGAATGAAGTGTATTATGAACTCGCAAAATAAAAACCTTAAAAATCCAAACCTAATGATTCAACTTCATTGTCATATCTGTTTAGTTTAATATAGTATTATATATCCTACTAATATTATAAATGCAAAAGTTTGTAAGGATGGATGGATGTTTGGATGAATGTTTGTTACTCTTTCACGCAAAAACAACTGAACGGATTTGGATGAAACTTTACAGTAATATAGCTTATTCATCAGAATAACACATAGGCTACTATTTGCCGCGATAACCGACATATACGCGGGCGGAGCTGCGGGCAACAACTAGTATATAATATATTACTTATTATATTTGGAGTCAAGAAAAATATTTACTATCTAAAAGTTAAATATCAAGTTAAATTATATACCTAGAGTTGCATAATTTGCATATAAAATTAAGTTGATTAATAACATAAACGATTTTGAAGTAAACAGGAATTAAATAAAATGAATGTAAACACTTCGTTTACATGAATTATGAAAACAATTAACATTCACATTTCTCACTAGATTACAATCAAAAACATTTTCTTCCAACAAAAAAGCCTTTTATTTAACTCGCCAATTAAAATTGCGGTTGTTGACTTAGAAAAATTATTGCTATAAAGGCCCGTTAAAGTACACAATAGATCTGGAATAATGAAACCAAAGTTGGCGGGTTCGGTTTCTCACTGTCTCAACATAGTTAATCTAGATTTGGGAGACAAAGTAATCAATCTTGATCTGAGACAATTGTGAAGCATTAAATACGATTTATATTCAACAATTGTTTTGACTTTACACGATTTATGTTGTAGCAACGGCATGTTGATAAGTTCGACACTGAAGAATGTGCCGTAAAATAGAACTGTCATGTTTCAATTTAAATTTATATTTTGAAGGAGAAAATTATCATAATCTGATACACTTGTTGCCTAATTTTTAACTAGGCACAATGTGTACTGTGTAATAAAGATAAATTTTATCCTAAGACAGTAATTTTTCTTGGATATCGTCGAACCTACATGGTCATACTTGTTCGGTGAAATGACTAAATACTAGATCAAAAAGTTTTTCAAAAAACTGAAGAACAGAATTGAAAACAGGAGAGTAAGCATACGTCTATTATTAACAAACCCATATTATGTTATAGAACAATGGAATTGATGTTTTTTTATTTCTTTTTTCTTATTGAGTTTCAAAGGTTTAGTGCCAGAATTTCATTAGCCATCAAGAGACCTGATAGACCGTTCGCTTTGTATTTAATAAGAAATTTAACTCTAAGAATACATTTATGGCATTGATCTACATAATATTTTTTTCTATAATAAAAAAAATATAATATTTGAAATACTAACTTTTAAACTTTCGCGTTCCATGATATATTAACAATTATTTTTACGGGAATTAACGCGATCACTTATTAAAAGGTATTACATACCTCATACCAAATCAGAGGTATGTAATACCTTTTAATAAGTGATCGCGTTAATTCCCGTAAAAATAATTGTTAATATATAATATTTGAAACATTAAAACTGATATACTTTAAATGTTCTTCCCATAATCTTTCTACACAATAAATGACGATCACTTTTTCACTTTCATCTTTTGTTTCGTCGCCGAGGGATTGATCGTTCGTCGTTAAAAATGCTTTCATGTTGACATTATGCAATTACATTAGCATATCACCATTTATAGAACTAATAGCCTCTCGAGAGCCATAACAAGAGCAGATTATCTGCATCGTTACTCAGTTTAATTGTACACGAAAACAATGAGTACTTAAATAAGTTAAACGCATTTTGTAGTACAATATGGAAATAGTATGGACAATTGTTTGGAAAAGGTTTAGGACAAATGAGTTCACAACATTAACTTTGTTCCGATATTTGTGTCTACATATTTTTAACTTAATTTTATTGTGGTGGAATTCCTTTTTCCTTGGGCCTGATCATGTTTCTTAGCTCTTTTTTTGTCCTTTATCCCTTCACAAAAAAGATTACATTTCCAGAATAATATTAAAGTAGGCATTCCTGCGGTCATAAAATAAACCAATGTAAACTCTTCTACTCAAACATTACACCGATCTTACATAAAATTCAGAAAAAAGGGAGAGGTTTTGATAATGAATGAAGGTTTTTGAAAACTCTGACTGCACCAACCGGTTTCGTAAACTGTCATGTCTTTCTAGACCGAAAGAAAGACAGAGCCTTCGACACTTAACGATGTGAAAACCTAAAGGAGACCTGTTCTGCTCAAAGTTTCAAAGACTTTCTTCCAAAGATATACCCTAATCACATGTAATGGAACACCATATAGTTTTAGCTGTTTCGTTTTCATCATATCACTTCACCGTAAACCCTGTGAGCTGATGACCATTGTTGATTTTCACACGAAAAAAGTGGACCTTTCAGAAGTAAAAAAGAAATGAATTAAATAGTCTAGCCATTATTTCAAAACGCGGTTTTATTTATATTTCGGAGCTTTCAAACGGTTTCGGGAAAGTTTGTAAAATTACAATATTTTATATTAAAGTAAGCCTGTTCGGGTGAAACCGAAAAAGTCTCACGCTTTTACATTTGTTTATGATACGTCTGACCTAGTCTGATAAACAAAACTGTGAAAAAGGGGAATTTATATTTCAATGTACCTTGTTCCTACAGCCAATAAATTATACCGCAGTTGGAATTGTATTTTCACGATCCACACCTATTTGTGCTGTGGTAATAAATAACAATTTGCGTATTTCGTAGAGGACGTTATTACTTCGCATTTATTATTTACAATATCAACGATATTTGGCATTCTTTTGACAGAAGTTGAGCAAAAATTCTTTAGTAGGTACGTAGGCTGGTATGTAAATTGAAACAGTTGTTATGGGAGGTATTTTTTTCGTAATAAAAAGTCTAAAAGTATATTAGTTGAGAAGTTAAAAGCTATTGGCTCTCAGTTTTGGTTTTAAAAATAATAATAATAATTGATGCACTTACTTCGTCAACATAAATTGTTAAAGACAAACAGTTTTGTTTTACATACGGATATGAATCGTCCTGCGTAGTTTGTTTTCTACAACGTATCAATAGTTAGAACTGGAGATAGTCTAAATATTTTTACAATAAAATTAATCCAATACTTTCATTGATATGCAGTATCAATTTTTACCTTTTTGTCACATCTGAAACTATTTTCATCTGTTTTTTAGTGTTTGTTGTTATAGCTTCAACAAAAATACACCATCTCTGAAAATTTCAACAATTTTACTATCACGGTTTAAAAGAAACAGCCTGTTTGCAAGACGATTCCTAAAAAGGAGAAATAAATATTTTAAAGAAAATTTAGACCACGTTAAATAACCTGTCTCTATTTAATTTATACTCTTGATTGTCGGCATTTGATGGAACTTGTTGCAGTACATTCTAAAATGAATTATACTTGTACCTACCTATACTTACTGTAAAATAAGTACAAGTGAGTTTCATTCTAGAAAGTATGTCTAGATAACACTGAAAATAAGTTATTTAAATTAGTCTGCCCTTACGATACCTACAGAACATGGAATGTATATTGGTGGTGACACTCTGTATTCTGGATCAGTCACCACACAGATTATATTTACTATACCATAATTTTATCAGTTTCCTGTAAATTTTTTGGGTAAGTTACCACTCACGAAATCGGTTTTTTTAATTCACTCATCCTTGAAACATGTCCAAAACGAAGCAACGTTCCTTTGTAATTTAATTCTGGACACTTACATTTTCTTTCATAATTGGTATTAAAACGCTTTTATACAGGCTGTTTTAAATTATTTCATAGCGAATTATAAATATAAAAGGAAAAGTTTGCTGAGTAAAAATACCATCTTTGACGAGATGTTTAATGCACGGAATAAAAAGTACGACAGCGGTATTGTAGAACTTTAGTGTAATGCTGAATTGTGTTATGAAAAACTTAAAGGGTGAATTTATTTATATAGATTGCTCTATTTATGGAACTGTGTTTTAATTGGATTTTATGCTGAAAAGCTAATGTAAGGCTTCTAAAAGGACGCAGCTATATTTATCTAACTGACTTTACAGTAAAGCTGGGATAGTAGATCATTACCAAATTCGTATTTTAATTATGGTGATTAAGACAAATGTTAGCAGGGTAATTTAAACGTAACCATAGATTCTTTTATTTATTATCGTGTTTGAAAAGCTGATGGCCGAATGGCGCAGTGGTTTATGCAATGGACTGTTTCGCCAAAATTGCGAGTTCGATTCGCAGTTATTTGCATGATTGAATATTTAATATTACTTTCATCTGGGTTTTCGCATGAATTATGTATTTACGTATTTTCAAAAAAGTATATGTTTTTTCACAAGCTTTTATTTAGTTTTACCTGTCCCGAAGTTTCTGTAATCAAATTTTGCAAGTTCAGTTTGATCCACTTTCCGATTTGCAATTGGACTGAAATTTGAAAAGTATCTTCTGATGACAATGCAATCGTACCTATATAATAGGTATTATTATTAATTCAAAATGGTCGCTTTAACAAAATGGCGTCGTACAGTTTTCTGAACAACACACCGAATATGGGTATCAAATGAAAGGGCCTAAAGTAATTTTTTATTAATAAATATCAAAAGCTTGTTTTTTTTAAAAAACCTTTATTTTGTTATCACTTGTTTAGTATCAAATGTACAAGTTGAACTTAGTTCGGGATAAGATGGCGTTGTTTGAATCTCTGTACTCTGTTATTATTTTTACAGCAAAATATTTACATTTTAATGGCTCCTTAGTGGGAATTGTGAACAATAGACATATTAACATATCATACATTCGTAGGTAAAGAAAAACTTAATAATATTTTATAAAAGAAACAAAGTGAATGAAAGAAATGAAGGTCATTTTCTTTTGATACCATATGAATTTAGTTCCGGTTCTTTGTAATATGTGTTCTTGCAGATGTTGCCTTCATACATATGATAGATCGACATAATATGGCGACAGAAACAAAACATTGAACAAATGTTCCAAATAACTCAATAATGTAACGACATAAAGAAATATGCTAAAATAAATATATTACATTTTCTTTTTGGTTATAATGAGTGTTTTATCAAAAAGACTGCCTCGTTGGTCTCGCGGTTGGCGTGTGCGACTGCCGATCATGAGGTCTCGGGTTCGATTCCCGGGTCGGACCAAATGTTTGTATGATCTACAAATATTTGTTTAGGAGTTTGGGTGTTTTCTATGTATAATATGTATGTATTTACAAAAAAAAAGTATATGTGTATTTGTATCAGTTGTCTAGTACCCATAACACAAGCTCTTAGCTTGGGACTAGATGGCGTTGTGTGTTAGATGTCCGAAATATTTATTATATTATTTATTATTATATATTATTTATTTATTTTATCTATACTAATATATTAAGCTGAAGAGTTTGTTTGTTTGAACGCGCTAATCTTAGGAACTACTGGTTCGATTTGAAAAATTCTTTCAGTTTTTGATAGCCCATTTATCGAGGAAGGCTATAGGCTATATATTATCACGATAAGACTAATAGGAGCGGAGCACCAATGAAAAATGTTTCAAAACCGGGCGAAAATTATCACTCTACGGGCAATAGAAGAGGCAAACGAGATTGCATGGGTCTGCTAGTCGATGATAAAAGTGAAATGATTGTACATCAACAACAGATTTTGATAGTTCATTGCTAGTTAGAGAATCAGACAGACACACTGATGCTCCTTAGAGAGGAGGTCTACCATGCCATGCTGACCAGACCAGGGTTAGTATACGCTTTGTTTACAGTTTTTCTTCGTTTTGTAAGACTAGCTGAACCCCGCGGTGTTACCCGCCGTTAATGTCGTACCGCGGTTAACGCCGCGGGGCAAAGCTAGTCTAAAAAAAGTAGCTTAAGTTACTCCTTAGATCATCAGCTATCTGCCAGTGAAAGTCCTGTCAAAATAGGTCAAGCCGTTCCAGCGATTATTCATTAACAGACACATAGACAAAAATTTAAAAAAGAAATTATATTGGTGCACGTATCGTGTATACATACATTTTTATTTATTAAAACGTCCAATTTTACTTATTTGTATATATATAGACAACAGCAGTTGGTAATGCTTGTGATAAGCCTTTGAATGCGGCCAGCATAGCATCGGTTGTTATGACAAACTTAATGGCAGATCCATGTCTAATAGTGAACATCTTTCGGCTGAGAAGATGATGATAATAAAATAAGATCATGAATCAAACGCAAACTTGATAACTAGGCCTGTAACTAAATAATAAATATTTCGGACATCTAAACACACAACGCCATTTAGTCCCAAGATAAGCAGAGCTTGTGTTATGGGGTACTAGACAACTGATACAAATACATACATATTTTTTTTTTTTTTTTGTATATATATATACATATTATAGATAGAACACACCCAAACTCCGAAACAAATATTTGTAGACCATACAAACATTTGGTCCGACCCGGGAATCGAGCCCGAGACCTCATGATCAGCAGTCGCTCACGCCAACCGCGAGACCAACGAGGCAGTAAATACAAAACCAATGTTCTCGAAATACAATCTGTGAGAAAAAAACAAATCTGTGTGAAAAAGTAAATGAATAATATGTGTTATGAATAAAACATATTCATAGCGTATAAGACTACTAACAATATCACTAGATATATTGATAGAGTATTGTCTGTACCCTTTGCCAAAATACTGCTTCGCGTAAGCCTTCTAAAACCATATTGAAATAAGCATAAACGTATTCGATAGAATCTACATTTGTGATTCTTACTTACACCGATAAGTAATATAATATTCACTGAATGTAAAGAGGGGTTGATGACCAAATAAACTAGATCTCCCTAGCATAGCTTTCTATTTGAGAAACAAGTTTCAAATAATAGTAGCGTAGTGACTGCACAGTATATGGTAGCTGAATTCTGTTGGGAGATCATCGACTTCGCCACCCCCTGATATCGTTCTGTGTTAGTTCACCCCTATGTTATATGAGGGTGCGTTCGGATGTGCGTGAAACTTTTTTTTTATTGTTATGCTTTACTAAATAGCTTTTATTATAAATCTCGAAAGGGATTTCGGTTATAATAAACTAGATTACTTACGATTTTAGTAATTCCTTAAAGTTATATTTGTTAATCACCGAACATAATGTTACATTGAACATTTAAGTTGTGGTATAATTTTAAATTTTTAATATCTATAAGGGATGTTTAAACCAACCAATCATCCGATAGTAAGTCGCTAGCGTCCACAGTCGTATATGGACACCTGCATTTCTCTCAAAAAATAAGTCCCCGTTGAGACTGAGGTCCGATCTCGAACCGGTCTATTTATAATGAAGCATGGCGGTAAGTAGGTACTGAGTAGATAGCATTAAAGTTATAGTTAGTTTGTGTACTTAACTCAAATTAGACGAATAATCACTTTACTATTCTTTAAGAGGTATCGACGGAGTCAAATTGAAATATAATTGAGTAGTTGTTAAAATGGTTAGTGATCCGGACTCCTAAACTCTAGAACTAATTTGTCTGGGTGTAATTTATTTACGATATGTACGTATTTGATTGCCTTAGTGTCGCAGTGGTAGCGTATGTGACTGCTACGCTTGAGGTCTTGGGTTCGATTCTCGGGTCGAACCACATGTATGATATGCAAATACTTATTTCAGAATTCGGGTGTTTTCTATGAATAACGTCGTACATATTATTTACAAAAACAGTAATGTATCTACAGTACAAGCTCTGCTTAGTTTGGCTACAAGAGGGCGTTGTTTGACAGATATCCGATTCTATTCATGATTTTAAAAAAAAATGTTCTACCTGTTTAGTCTGCTTAGATTTTGATCAGAATGCCGAGTGTAAAAACTTACTATTACAATCCAGATACATCCTACTAATATTATAAACGCGAAAGTTTGTAAGTATGGATGGATGGATGGATTTTTCTCTTTCACGCAAAAACTACTGAACGGATTTGAATGAAACCTTACAGTAATATATCTTATACATCAAAATAACACATAGGTTACTATTTACCGCGATAACTGGCAGAGCCGCGGGCAACAACTAGTACTACATAAGAGAAACTATTACAGGCAAGGTTCAAACTCTTATATCAGTAATCTAACAAAGAATCTATCTGAAGGATTAAACGTAGATATACTATCGTCCGCAGACATCGAGGGT
Organism: Spilosoma lubricipeda; assembly: GCA_905220595.1. NCBI lineage: Eukaryota > Metazoa > Arthropoda > Insecta > Lepidoptera > Erebidae > Spilosoma > Spilosoma lubricipeda. The sequence continues at coordinate 8,897,925 of HG992298.1, read as the reverse complement.
AGACCTTATACCATTTATCACTTACAGGAGAGTCCCGCCCCGTAATTTATGTTTCATCCAAGAAAATAACCGTAATGAAAATATTCCTACCTGCTCTTCTACCTTAGGCCTTTTCATAGTAGAAGCTTAGTATTCTGGGATATCTTTTCAAGTTATTGTACATAAAACATTGTGTTCCAAAATATTTTGACAGTATTACTTTTCAAAGGACTTGGAAAAAAGCTTTCAATTGAACTAAATACATTTTTTCTTGGGTGGGTTTTATTATTTTATTGTGTATATCTTAGTCATTTGTGAATCGATATCATGAATAGAATTAATCGCTTTTACTTAAAATTGATAATGTATAAATTTGAAGAAAATAATCCATTCTTAATGATAAAAATTGTCGTCTATCTATATGAATGATGGGAAGCATTGTTATGATTTGACCATCACCTTTCAGATTTACGTATTACCTCACTGCAGTATTCATCATCAGCTCGTTGCAGTCCACTGCTGGATATAAGCCTCTCCCAAAACTCATCACACAGCCCGGTCTGTTGCTTTTTGCATCCAATCTACGCCATATGGCCAGAAGACACACCACACCACGTTGGCCAAGACGCGGTCTCCTTTGCAAAATGCCATAATATTGAATCCCTAATTTTCTTTTAAGGTATATGAGGACAAATGAGCAGAGGAATCACCTGATGAGAAGTAACTTGGAACTCAACAGTGCATTGACCTTTTATTTTTTTGAATCCCTATATATTTGATGAAGAGGAAGTTTGGACTCTGGTCGCTTGATTGACTCGATTAAAGTGAAATCCGTTTTCTGCGAGACTATGATATCACTAAGATTGAACAAGATATTAACGCCATGGTCTAGTCATAGGTGTTATTATAATTGACTATGTCCGTTCCACCCAAAGGATATCGCTGTAAACATTTTTCGGGTTAATTAAAACCTATTACACTCACAAATAATAACGTGTTTATTACCTATACGTTCTTTTTAGTAAATTATAATTGAAAGTGTCGATATCTATTCATATATAGGTCATCCACTTCTCATCGGTCCCATGTTCTTGATTGCTAACGATACAATAATTACGTCAATCAATTAATCTCAGCATTGTTGAAGACAATCCTCTTAAAGTCTGTGATATTTGTTTTTTTTTTATTTTCCACATTCAATTCACTTTACACATCTTTATAACTTTATTTGCCGAACTAGATAGGCGAAGTTTATCTTTTGGGTATTCTTACGAGTTACTTGAATTTCGGTCTTCTAAATCTACTACTGACTTTGCATTTTTAATTTTTGAAGTATCTAAACTGTTTTGATGTTTTAAGTTGCAACTAATGAAATGTGTTAGTTAAGTACTATTGTTTACAATTACAGCATACGTGACATGCATGACTTGAACCCGTGCGACTTTTGTAAAGGTTTACTAAATTCTACGATTTAGTTTTTTTCTTTGGAAATGGTTTGTATACTATATATTGTTTTAAACTTTCATGGTCAGTAACATTAAAATAGGAATCTGCGGGATTGCTACCATGTACCTTTGAGTTATTCCGTGATCACGGAGTAACTCAAGTTACTCCGTGATCATGGCGCTTACAACAGCGTCGAAATATCGCATACTCACAAACAACAAGGTGGTACATGGTAGCAATCCCGCAGATTCCTATTTTAAGGTTTGTATACTGTATTGTATATCTAGAAAAAAATATCATTTTTTGAAAAGTCTAATATCGAGGTATCGGATCAAACACATTTCTGAATGATGCCAATTTCACTTATAAAAACAAAACAAAAATAAGACCAAACTGATAAAGTGAAGCCGCATTGAAATGTAATATCATCCACATACATATGTTGGAAAAAAAAACACCGCTACCTTCTCCAATCCCCTCATGACGACTGACATCAATTCTGTTAGATTACATTGAGCTCCTTACTGTATTTCAGACGTATAACATATTGTATCGAATTGCTAACGTGTTATGTCCTTTGTAGGGCCCTGGACGCGTGTTTGACTATGCGGTGTGGATTATGCTGAGTGATATAAACCTGCGATTTTTTATACTAAGTATGGTATTTGTATTGTAAATAAATTGATATTTCTTTTTTTAATAGGACTTAATTCAATTTACTTGTGACTAAGTATGTAAATAAGTTTAAAAAAAAAATTCTTAATCGCTCGTCGAAATAAAACTTTGTATATATACGAGTATGTAGATAAAGCCCGCGGTGTTACCCGCGGTTATCATCGTTCCGCGAGTAACGCCGCGGGACAAAGTTAGTCTAAAAAATTAGCCTAACTTAATCTCTGGATCATCAGCTACCTGCCAGTGAAAGTCCCGTCAAAATTGGTTTAGCCGATCCAGAGATTACCCGGAACAAACAGACAGACAGACAAAAAAAAATTAAATACATTTTTGGTATATATATACATACATAAACATCTAGTAAAAAGCGATTATTTTAATATTACAAACAGACACTCATATTTTATTTATTTGTTTAGATGTATACATAAACAAAAAATAATGGAAATGAATGGATTGATGTTATGATGTTACTTGAAGGTTGATGGTGGAACTTTTTAGTGTCTACTGTTTTTGTCCTATTTAGTTCTTAATATTAATTTCGATTATTCGTTACAAGAGATTCTATTTTGTGACACTGCTCTAATAGTAAGCCAATGGAAATATACTTTGTAATTTTTTACAGAATGTTCGTACTTATACTAAATTACTAGACGTAAGCATTAAACATTTCAAGCTAAAATACAGTAACAAAATATCTTAATTACCATAATAAACTTTTTCTAAACGATTTCTTTAGTAACGCATACATGATTTTCTTTAGAACAGCCTACTGCCGTCCACTGATGAACGAAGGCCTTCCCCTAATACTAAATGCCCAAGCCATAGATGGCTACCGCTTTTTGGGGAGGCCTTTGTTCTTTATTAAACGTATATTTAATCGCCCGTCTGCAACTCTGTAAGATTCAATAACGATCACCCTGATAAATGGGATGGGAAACCATTACAATTTATGGATGGTTTGCTTTATCTACCAACGGATGTGACGTAACATGATAGTTATAATAAAAGCGGTCAAGTGAGAAAGGGGGCATACAATAACTTTGTCTTATAAGAATTTGTCTTTGGTTAAGATTTAAGAACATTTACGCGTATGACTTAGTGGTTCAAGCAGTCACCATGTCGCTTCCTACTTTGCGAAGTGTTCTAGGTTAAAATCTTATATGGGACGACACCTTGTGTGAATCACAAATTGTTGTTTTGAGTCTGGGCTTTCTTTGTGTTTGTTACATGTATGTTTGTAAAGAGTCCCACGACGCAAGATTTATTCCTAGAGTGGGAGTTTTCTTATAATTATTAATGCAACTGTTGTAAAATAAGGGGTATTAAAACACGAATAGTATCACATGAGTGTTTTAATACCTAATTATCTATAGTTGCATATAAAAAATTATCTACACCCTTGATATTAATCCTCTATAAAAAAGTTCTGAAACAGCTGGCTAAATAGCGAACAAAAATGGCGAACTACGATGTGAATTCAAATCCGTTCTTTTTTTAAATACGGCGCTTTGGTAGTGAAAAGCGCATGCCTGACAATGTTCTTTTTTGACAAAGGAGTTGCTTCATGAAATTTAGTACAACATTACATTCGTTTGGATGATGTAATGAATATTATGACACAGGATGTTTTAATGTTGGCAATAAGTTAAATGTTTCAAAAACTTATATAGAGGACTAGCCGACCCACGCAACCTCGTTTGCGTCTTCTGTTGCTCGTAGCGTGATAATTTTCCCCTGTTTTTTCTAACATTCTTCATTGTTGCTCCGCTCCTGTAGGTCTTAGCGTGATGATATATAACCTATAGCCTTCCTCAATAAATGGGCTAACTAACACTGAAATAATTTTTCAAATCGGACCTGCGGTTCCTGAGATTAGCGTGTTCAAACAAACAAACTCTTCAGCTTTATATATTAGTATAGATTATAGCATGGGTGTAGATAAAAACAAAAAGAGAACTTGGTCAATATTAGAATAGTTAAAAAACTAAAAGTAGACCGTGGTGTGAAGAATAAAGAATAAGAAGTGTTACCGATTCTATTTATTTCATATGTGTCATAAGAGCCGACTAAGGTAGCAAAATACGTAGGACAATAGCATTGCAAAAGGAAGAAAATTTTAAATTATTCCCGTAGCCCGTCTAACCAGCACGGTATATTAGGCCTAAGCCTACTAAATGACAGGCCTATATCCTGAAATGGAATATTAATAATAATAATAAATATAATAAATATTTCGGACATCTATCACACAACGCCATCTAGTCCCAAGCTAAGCAGAGCTTGTGTTATGGGTACTAGACAACTGATACAAATACATATATACTACTTTTTTTGTAAATACATACATATTATACATAGAAAATACCCAAACTTCGAAACAAATATTTGTAGATCATAAAAACATTTGGTCCGACCCGGGAATCGAACCCGAAACCTCACGATCAGCAGTCGCACACGCCAACCGCGAGACCAACGAGGCAGTCGCAGTAATGGCAGATGATGATGATAATGAGAGTTAAAACTATCAATAATTTTCTTAATCTGAAATCTGTAACACACTGTCTCCGTAACACAAATGGTAGCGAAAGCGTGGATTCAATTTCCGGGTCGGATCAAATGTTTGCATGTTCTACAAATATTTGTTTCGTAGTTTGGGTATTTTCTATGTGTAATGTGTATGTATTTACAAAAAAAGTATATATGTATTTTTATCAGTTGTTTAGTAACTATAATACAAGTTCTGCTTAGCTTTTAAACAAGCTCTATCGTTCATGAAAATATAAAAAATATGACACTGTTTAAACTGTTAATTTCAGTTGACAAATTTCACCAGTTGACAAAAACCACAAGAAATTTTAATTTCTTATCCAAAAAGTTTCGTGAACCCAGACTGACTAAGATATTTATGAGAAAAAATGTTAGATCCTGTGAATTTACCGCGTTGACTGAATACTCAAACTCTCAGAGAAGTTTAGAATTGACTTCGTAATCTGTATCGTTATATTTGTCAAGTTCAACAAACTTAAATATATTTTGTATTGTTATCTACTTCAGTTATTGACAAAACATACATGTGGTATTTGTTCGTAAGTAAATTTACTTATTAGATTTGTTCAAGTCAACGATGGAATAAAAACAATCACATTTATACAACGAAAGATTTACAAGAAATCCCTAAAGGAGTTCAAAACCATAAGAAAGAGTAGTTAGAGTAAGTAGAGCCCAAGTTGAAGGATTAAATGTAAATAGTATTACTTACACATATAACAAAATATTGAAACCTCGGTTGCTGAACTCATATTGATCATTCCATCATTAATACGATGATTATATTAAGATAGTAAACATACAAAATATTTATTATCAAACGGTTTTAATAACTTGACCTGGTTTATTTATAATTTTTTTTGGGTCTAATCTAGGTATTAAAATTTGACCACATTCCTATTGACAGATTGATCTGAAATTTGGTATACGCCCTCAGTTCTGGTGACAATACAATTAAATGAATTCTGTTTTATTGTAAATCCAGGGTGGCCACCGCTACAAAACAGTGGTTTTCAAATTTTGTCAAACACTACCACTATATGGGTTTCAAATGAAAGAGCTTGAATAGTAAAACACAGATAAGAAGTAATATGTAATGAAATTAAGAGCTAAAGACTTGAAAAAAAAAAAAAACATTTTATTTTTTGTTTGTAAGATATTTTTTACTACTGTATATATTTAAATAAATCTAATGCTGACTGTACAAAGCCTTTCTTAAAGTTTTGTATAATATTCATTCAAATTGAAATGTCAAAATCATTCGAACGCTATTTAAAAAAGTATTGCATTTGAATTGACGTGAAAGGATTCGAAAATCAAAATGAATCAAACTTTTTTTATTTTCAAGTACTTATATTCAGTTTGGCTTTTAGTAAAACCAATTTTTACGGAAATTGTAAGGTTTAATACGATGAAGAAATCAAACTCTATTCTAATGAGTTTGAATTTTATGTAAATCTACTTCTTTATATTTTTATTGCTCTTAAAATATAGATGAATTTGATCAAGAATCTTCTAAAATGACTAAGAGAGCAAAAATTATATTTAGGATATTTAACATTTATTTCTGAATATAATTATAAGTCAAATCATGACATGTAATTTAATAGTTCGAAAAAAAATGGGTCACCGATGGTCGTCTGGAATATTTACACCGTATTACTTGTTTTCACGTCAATCGCTGGATAAACACTCTTTTTATGTTTGGCTCTGCCAAATTGACTCTACTCTGCCTGATGGAAAGCATAAGCAGAGTCCAAGAGTGGTAGTCAGCATACTTATTGTGAATGCAGACAATGCAGCGTAGTGACTCACACCACGATGGCCCAGTGATTTGCCTTTGCATCATTGGGGCGCCGGTCTCGCACTTACCAAAAAAACACGACAGCCCAAACGCTGTATTAGATTTTTTACATCAGTATAATTAAAGTCTGTAAACTGATATATTATGTAACTAAATACCGTATTACCTAGTACCAAACATCAAACACTATTTGAACCATATTTTAGTGTTAGTACCCCTTTTATCAAAGACTACTGAAGTTATCACGCGTACGTGAAACAATGCATAATCAATTGAACTCGTTCGACCTCGACCCAACGCGAAATCAAATATTTTCTCTGTATCTTGAAAATGTAAACAACCCTTTGACTCTTCGCGAGCTGTCTCGAACACCTACTATTTGCTTTCAGTTAGAAAGTCGAACGTAAATTCTTGGAAAATTCTCCTTCTATGAGTGAAATCACTTGTAAAGTTATCATTATTAGGGCTTCTTGAAGTGGCATTAGTGTCTAAAAGTTCGATGTTCGTAACGATTACACTAATTTAATCAATATCAAATAAGTGTACGTATTCGATGTAACTTTAAAACATGTCGGTGCGAGGTTTCGAATGCATTTACTTTGATTCTGCACTATATTAGTGAAAATTCGCCTTTTATGAGTGAAATCACTTGTAAATTTATCATTATTAGGGCTTCTTGAAATGGCATTAGTGTCTAAAAGTTCGATGTTCGTAACGATTACAGTCATTTAAACAATATCAAATAAGTGTACGTTTTTGATGTAACTTTTAAATATGTCGGGGCCGGGTATCGAATGCATTTACTTTGATTCTGCCACTATTTTAGTGAAAATATGTAGTTCATTCTCAATTGGTTATTGGTTCTAACAGTTTTATCAATAGACTCAAATGGCTTTAACATTTAATTTTATTAGAAATACCAGTACCAATAGTTATACTAAATATCTATTTTGTATCGCACATTCATGTTTTTTTATTTATCATCAATTCTTATTTTATATTTATTAGGTTACCAACGGGTCGTACACTATTACAATGTAATTAAAACGAGGTTTATCAAATTAATCATATCAGAACCAATATACAGATGGTCGAACCAAATTGCTGTATGACCTGCAAATATTTATTACAGAGTTGTGAAGTTTTTAAATATAATAAGATAAGATTAATAAGTATGTATTTACGGAAAAAGTATTTACGTATTTAAATCAGTTGACTAGTACCCATAGCACAAGCTCTGTTTAGTTTGGGACTCGATTGCGTTGTGTGTCATATGTTCATTTTTTTAATTATTATTACTCTTAACTGCGAGAATTTATTACAGACTAGCTGTGTCCGCTATTGCATACACGTTACATTTGGACTTTCAAGTTATTTTTAATTTTTCACCGTTCAAATCTTTCTTGAATTGCGACAAACATTTCGAAACCAAAATCAGCTAAATCATCGCAGCGATTCTTGAGTTTTAGCGAGACAAACGAACAGCAATTGATTTTTATATATAAGATAAATGTATCGAATACCTTAGTAAGAAAATAATAATGCAAGTAAACAAGAACAGTTGTATTTACTCAAGAATTTATCAAAAAACAGAACGTGACTGCGAATGTAGTAACAGAGTTATAGTACTTAAATTTGGTATTGAGGATTGCGTAGATAAGACTGTAGACGATGGAATAAAAATGAGGAAAAGTATTCACAAAACTGTTTGTATCAATGATATTTTTGGAATAAAAAGATGTTCTAATGGAATTGCGTCAATTTTGTGCCTTTAGAATTGAGAACCAAAAGATCCTTGATAAGATTTTGGACGGGTAAATTGTGAACACATAATTGATGATTTGTTTTTTCTTATCGTTTAATCGTATTTACGTTTAATGGTTATTTATAACTTGTTTATTAAATTTTTAATGACGAAATATATACTAATATTATAAACATAATTACAATTAGATTATAGAAACTATACAATTCAATAGATACAATAATTATAATACAAATAATTACAGGTAATTTAACCTGAAACTATGCGGTGGGAAGTTCCCCATTATACTTGCAGCATTTCATTTTACGTTTTTAAAACCATCATTATTTACTACAATAGAATTATCTTTCAGAACTAAAGTATTCTAAAATCTATCAAAAGAAATAAATAAAATTGAAGTGTCAGTGACATAGGCCTCTACAAATGCACGCCATTTGGTTCAATCCTCTTACAATAAATATATGTCTCGTTGGTCCCGGGTTGACGTGTGCGACTGCTGATCATGAGGTCTCGGGTTCGATTCCCGGGTCGGACCAAATGTTTGATCTACAAATATTTTTTAGGTGTTTGGGTGTTTTCCATGTATGCATTTACATAAATAAGTATATATGTATTTGTATCAGTTGCTTAGTACCCATAACATAAGCTTTGCTTAGCTTGGGGCTAGATGGCTTCGTATATTAACTGTAAGAAATATTTATTTATTTATTGTATTGTATGAAAGTATAATATTTACAAAACAAAAAAAACTGTCTATTCTAATCTCCAGGATGGTTAAACCGATTTTGACGAGACTCTCACTTACATATATATGGACTGATTATATTTTCAAAATAAACTAAACTAGTTAAACTAGCTAAATAATCCGCACTAAAGATGGTATTATCTGGAAGAGGAATATAGAACGAGGTAAGAAATGTAATAGGTTTATGAATCAGTGGAATGTTCTTGAAACCTTAGTAACGGATCTAATTGTAATTTGTTTGTAAAATGTAATGAACGAAATGAAATTAATTTGCATAGAACATAGGTTAATACCAAGTATCATACTGGTGGTTTTTAATAATAATAATAATAATGTATGATTTATTTGCTCACCAAAACCGCAATACAATACAATAAAATGAGGTTACATAATAGCATAAAAGTTATGTTGTTTTTAATCATACCATATTCTGCCTTGTTTTAGAATGCAAATGTCTATTCACTGTGTTTAGTAAATGAGACATGTAGTTACTGCTAAAACTGAAAGTTAGCCGTTTGAGTGTAATCTAAACTGATTCTTCATTTAATATTATGGTAACAACTAATTTATCTGTAACTAGCCGACCCACGCAACCTCGTTTCCGTTTTTGAATCATTTTTCGTTGTTGCTCTGCTCCTATTAGTAGTAGCGTGATGATATATACCCTATAGCCTTCCTCGATAAATGGACTATCCAACACCGAAAGAATTTTTCAAATCGGACCAGCGGTTCCTGAGATCAGCGTGTTCAAACAAACAAACAATCAAACAAACTCTTCAGCTTTATATATTAGTATAGATAAGTAAAACTCAAAACAATATATCAGTTTTTAAAGCCGTTGTATTATTGTTGACTAGCTGTTGCTCCGTCGTCATGTCGGTTATCCCGGCAAATAGTAGCTTATGTGTTATTCTGACGTATAAGCTATGTTACTGTAAAGTTTTATCCAAATCCGTTCAGTAATTTTTGCGTGCAAACAAACATACACACTCACAAACTTTCACCCTTATAATATTAGTGTGATTAACAGTATACATAGACGAGTAAAATTAGTGCTTATTCTGCTGTTCGAATACCCTCAAAACTAAACTAAAATCATCAAAAATGAAATTTGTCATGTCAAACACAGCTTTAAATGTCATTTTATTGTAAATATACCTATACTACCTACCTATAATTGTAGGTGTATATATAAATATACACCTACAAAAATACAAACATTTTGGTAATCGCTTCATTTAAATAAGATAACAGTAGATAATTTGAGAGAAATTAAGTTCAGTGAAACAACAACATAATGGGCATTATCAATAATATAAATGCCTGAATGAGCTAGAAAGTAAGGATATTCATAAGTCCGAGAGTTTATGAATAATGTTAGTTTGAATGTTAGTTATAAGCATGCGTGTGTGTAGTAAATTCAGATTATGATTTTACAATTTTTATTGAGCATTCCGATTTACATATTTTATGATGATCCACTACTGAACAAAGGCATCTAGTTTGGAAGGAGATTAAGTTGGCTACACTGCGTTGCCAAGACGGGCTGCTCTAAGGTTGATTCAAGTCTTGGTCCGGAGTCTTCTGCGAGGTGGGGCCCGACCTGTCGGACGCCCAATTCGGATTCCGAGAGGGGCGTTCGACGGTCGATGCCGTGATGCGCCTTAGGGCCGTGACCGAAGAGGCAGTGAGCTGTGGCGGCGTGGTGTTGGCGGTGTCTCTGGACATCGCCAACGCCTTTAATAGTCTGCCATTCAGCTGCATCAGGGAAGCACTCCAATACCACGGGGTGCCAGAGTACCTGAGGCGGCTAGTGGCAGACTATTTGGAGGAGCGTACCGTCGTGTACGAGGATCGAGAGGGCGCCTTGAGACGGCGACCCATGTCGTGCGGCGTTCCACAGGGGTCTGTCCTTGGACCACTCCTGTGGAACGTGGGATACGACTGGGTCCTACGAGGTCGTCTCCCCCCCGGGCTGGGCGTAATTTGTTACGCCGATGACACATTGGTCACGGCCCGGGAGGCGAACTTCCAGGAGGCGGCGCGCCTGGCCACCATTGGTGTCTCTCTGGTGGTCGGGCGCATCGAGGCGCTGGGCTTACGGGTGGCCCTGGACAAGACGGAGGCCCTGTTATTCCATGGGCCCCGTCGTGGGCCGCCCCCCGGCGCCTCCATAGTGGTCAACTCGATCCTCGTACCGGTTCGGGCCCAGATGAGGTATCTGGGTCTGATCCTCGACGGTAGGTGGCTCTTCGACGAGCACTTCCGACAGCTTGGTCCGAAGCTGGTCGACGCTGCCTCTGCCCTTGGGCGACTTTTGCCCAATTTGGGCGGAGCCAGCGTCGCAACGCGACACCTCTACACGGGGGTGGTCCGGTCGATGGCGCTGTATGGGGCACCGGTGTGGGTGGCGGCTCTGACTGCCCTCAATAAGGCCCGCCTCTGGCGGCCTCAGAGGGTATTGGCGGTCAGAGCCATCCGCGGATACCGCACGGTGTCTACCGAGGCGGCGTGTGCCTTGGCCGGAACACCTCCGTGGGATTTGGAGGCGGAAGTGCTCGCCGAAGTTTATCGACGGGTGGCTGAATTCCGGGCGGAGAGAGGCATTCGCCCTCCGCCCGAAGAGGTACGCGAGTGGCGTGAAGCCGCCCGTCGAGCCACGATGGCTCGCTGGTCGTTCCGGCTGGAGACTCCACGCGCTGGCTTTGCCGCCGTGGAGGCTCTCCAGCCGGTCATCCTCGAGTGGGCAGGGCGGCAGCACGGGACCCTTTCCTTCCGACTGACGCAGGTGCTTTCCGGGCACGGTTGCTTTGGGAAGTACCTGCACTCGGTCGCCAGGAGGGAATTGAGTCCCGCCTGCCACCACTGCGACTGCAGTGAGGACTCGGCCCAGCATACGCTGGCGATTTGCCCCGCTTGGGCGTCGCAGCGCCGGGCCCTCACTGCAGTCATCGGAGGGGATCTCTCGCTACCGGCCATCATTCGCTGCATGGCCGGTAGCGACAGCAGTTTTACCGCGGTCGCAGCCTTCTGCGAAGACGTAATTTCGCAGAAGGAGGCGGCGGAGAAGGCCCGGGAGGATGATATCCACTCGGACCCGATCCGCCGCCGGCGAACCGGGCGGCGGAGGCGCGCCTACCAGCGCCTCATGCCGCCCTGAGTGTGGCCGCGGATGGTCGGGATGGGTTTTCCCCACCATCCGCTTTAGTGGTCACCCGCGAGGGGGCGACGTTACGCGTGTGCCGTACGTCGCCTAAATTGAGAGTTTTAACAGCAGACGGTGCCCGCTTTAGTGCGGGCAGGCGCTGGGAGGGGTCCGGATGTGTTAATAACAGCAGTTCCCGGATCCCTCCCGTCTCAGGCGCAGAGTGGCACACCGTGTGGTTTTAGTCGGTTCGATTCCGACACACCGCCCCGCCGCAAACCCCGGCGGGGTGACGGCCCGAGGGGGTTTCCACACGTTAAAAAAAAAAAAAAAAAAAGTCTTGGTCCGGAGGTCTTACAACAGCAGTTTTCGGATCTCTCCCTTCTCAGGCGCAGAGTGGCACACCGTGTGGTTTAAGTCGGTTCGATTCCGACACACCGCCCCGCCGCAAACCCCAGCGGGGTTACGGACCGAGGGGGTTTTAACATGTTAAAAAAAAGTCTTACTTAATGTGGCGATTTCACATACAGCGCAACAAGAAAAACATATGACAGTGTCAGCTACCAAAGATATACCGAACTACGGAGTGACGTTACTACACGGAGTACCGTCACTACTAATCCTGAATCGCGCTATAGAATTTCTCGCGCCGATTATCGTATATGTGTACGATATCCCGAAATCAGCTGCTGGGCAGTGGCCTGCCAGGCATAATCACCTTGCCTGGTCGGAGGATCCTCTCTTTGTATTGGAGGAACGTGACACCTGTTCCCCTAAACTTATCTTTGTAGTGCTTTTGTCCTGCGTAGTTTGATCTTTTAATTTTTACTATAACCACGGGATGCATACTCCGTTTATCAATACACTTTGGCCCGTATTATGAAAGGCGTCTCAAGTATCGTTTAAACTCTGACCATCTGAAACTAGTTTTAAGTTTACATCAAATCTCAAGCATGGATGGCTAGATATTACCTATAACGGAACGTTCAAATTGTTATCAATACTTGTCATGTTGAATTGTCAAACTATGTTTTGGTTTTTATAAATGTAATAATGTTATATTTTTTTCATAAACCAAAAGGTTGTGGGTGATAATAATTGAAACAAGTGGTTAAATGTGTATTTTAAGTGAATTGAATTTCAATTTAATTTTAATTAAAGTGAATTGAAATGTGTATGATACGTAATTCTTTCGTAAATAAAGCAAAGTAAGGTGAATCTTTTGTTGTTATTCAGAAAATCATCATAAAATACGTTTATTTCCCCTAAAAGCCCTTAGAAATTACCACTTGAGACTTGATTGAGCCTGCCTCAAGTAAACAGAGATCATTTCTGTCAAAATCTATTCCTGAGAGGAGGTTTTGACTTAAGCATCGTTCTAAAATAAGCTGTTCATTGATCGTTTCTCACTTGTGACTTACTTACTCACAGTGAATCTTGCTTCAAGAGATTTTCAATAATGAAATCTCTTTTTAGAACTAGTTTTAAAACTAGATTAACAACTGAGACGCCTTTTAAAATACGGGCCTGAGTCTTCACTTTTTATTTAAAACATGAACACAGAAACTGACTTCATTTCAAGTAAACCACTTTTTTAAATAAAACTCACAAAGTAACAAAATGGTTGTTCTACTACATTGTTCAGATCAAAGTTGTTCTACTCACACTTGTTATTCTATATTGCAGACTTGTATTCTAGCAAATTTAAAAGTAACCGCCACCACAAATGCAATAAACTAGATAGTACAAAGGGTCTCCATCCTTTGTGCAACCAGTTTCCTTTTCTGTCTCAACATGTACTTTTCAGTTTACGCTCCAGTAGTAAAACTTCATTGCCACCGTTTGATTCAAACTTATTCTTATATATATTTCTTCTTTTAGAGAATTGCTGTTCTGTAAATTCTTATTTATCATTCTCACGTTTACGTGAATCAACCATGATACACTAATGTAAGTTGTGATCAGTTCAAATTTGATTTTTTATGAAGGAGAAAATGTCGAAATCATTAACTCTACATATTTTATAGCGAGGACTCTCACCGCTTTAATCTGTCTATTTCGCGACAAATTAAAACTACTGATTGAATTTTAATGCGATGTAGATACAGAAAGACAGAGATTCGTGATGAAGGTTGTAGCGAATAATTTGTTAAGGTTTTGTGTAAATTGATTAAATTGTGGCGATAATTAGCATTCAGATATAACATGCAAAGTCGTGACGGGCGGCGAAGTTTCAACTAAAATATATATGTATGTCTTTTGAAAGAGTACCGTAGTATAGAAGCTTGAGCTACTGCCCCGCGAACCATAATTCATTCTATGTAAAACTGGTGTCTGCAGCGAAGATTCCTGATAGAAGTCAATATATCAACCGTTTGGACAATAGGCCCAGACAATATTTCACATTGAAAGCTTTTGTTCAGCAACGTCCATTGTCGGTGAATTAAGATGTTGAGCTAAATAATGGCTTTCAAGAATTTCGATATTTGATTTTTCTGAGAAAAGTTTTATATGTTACATACTTTGTGTTAACTCCGTCGTGATTAATAGAAAAATTATGATTTAGTAGGTCGTTCTGTAGTCATTAAATTATAAAAGTTTTTTTTTACCATACTTTTTGTAATATAACCACAGTGTTTTATGTTATGAGTTCTGGAATTGATGAAGATATTCGTATTTTTGGAAACTGAATATAAAACAAAGTGTTTTTTTTGTTGAATGTGGGCAAACGAGCAGACGTATCGCCTGATGATAAGCGATTACCGCCGCCCATGAACACCCGCAACACCAGAGGCGTCACAAGTGCGTTGCCGGTTTTCTGTGAAGCCGTGGCTTCACTCCGGTCGAGCCAGGCCAGCCAGCCATATTCACGCCGAAACTAAACTGAAACTAAACTTTCTGCAAATGCCGTACTATTACAAGTAGGACGTTGCTATTACGGTCTAGGCTACTGAATAATGAGTAATTTTATTTTGACCTAAAGTAATAAAACAAAACTATATTAAGATTGTGTACAATAACACTTTTCTTATTGTCTCTGACTAATTGAGGACACTCTGTTCATGTATTCTTATAATTTACTGCACTAAATTAGCAGTATTTTGTTCAAAGTCTTTTAAATCTCAAGAAGCTGGATAGACGTAACGATGATATAGTCGGCGTTCATGACCTTTGGCGCTGGTAAGTGGTATTATCGACGAAAACTCTACTAGTTAAATACTTTTTTAATTTTTCTGTGTATTACGAATAGGCTTGCTTGCTTGATTAAAAAAATAACGCCTTTATAATATGGCAAAATTAATGAGGCTTATTTATGGCCTTTGACTATTTAAGGGTATGAGCTCTATATGTATGTATGTTTACACCACAGAAATGATAAACAACTAATAAATTATTAAAAAAAACCCGACTGAGTATATTTTTTTAGTTATGTTTTTTTTTTTTTTTGATGTATCCAATGTCATTCTAACGACTAAGACGATCTATTGATACCACTCACATAAAAATATGACAAGCCGTTTATGTTTGGCATGCCAAAGAAATATACACATGTATATACATACATACACTCGAAAAACATAGGTTCCATTCGCAGTAGTTTAAACATATCGTAGTCTTTTTGACCATATTTGTGAATTTTTAATTAATAAAATTTGCATTTCAACCTTTCTACATAGATCCTTAAATTACCAGAATCCCTTCACGAGAATTCTGACTTTAATCATCTATTTTAATAAGCTATACTTTCCATGAGTTCTCACTCGTAAGCCTTTTAGAAATCAAAAGTTAAATTAATAATTAGAACTCAAATAACAAAATTGAACGTATAAACTTGTTTGTTCTTTAAGTATATTTTGTTAGTGTTTGGTTAAGAATAGGTAATTACAGTTAGCAGGTATTATAGGAAGTTTCATGGCCACATACAGTTATGCATTAAATACGAACAGAGTTTGGTATATAAACGTACCGCAACCAGGATACAGTGATTACAACCTTGAAAGAAGAAGAAATATAGAAATTGATAAGAACAAACTTTTGCAAAAGAAATAAATCTGTTATGTAATACGGGTGAAAATATATTTTTTTTTTGATTTCATCTAATGATTCATTTGATTTCTGTTCTTAATTATTTATGTATCCTTCAATCAAGTTCAATGTTTTCCATAGGTACGTACGCACATGTTTATGTCTTCGACGATGTAGCCGTACTTGGCCCATAATTTTAATCCAACTTAGGAAAAAACGGTCATATCAAATTGTCGACAAACGGAAACTTTTAAGGATTAGATAGAAAAATTTACAGCCAAAGGAAAGGGATATTACTTTTGGTTTTGTACATCGATTAAACTATTTTAAAATAATTATTAACTTCTGTTGCCAAACTGTACTGTGAAAGTTTTGAGGAACAAATCAAAGACAATAGAATGTCTTAACGCAAGAAAAGTGCTTCTAATATTTATATTAGCGGCAGCGTAAGGGTAAACAAAATCATTTAGTACGATTGGCTTAACTACTAATAACAATTTAGCAGTATTTTAAGAAATACTATATTTGGATAGTATATACGAATAGTGAATATAACTATTTTTTTAAGATATAGGGCAAAAGGGGCAGGCATATCGCCTGATGGTAAGCGATTAGCGCCCAAGGAAAGCAACACCAGGGGCGTCACAAGTGCGTTACTAGCCTTTTAAGAAGGAGTACGTTCTTTTCTTGAAGGTTTGAAGGTCGTATTGCTCCGGGAATATCGCAGGCGACAGTTCATTCCACAGTTTTGTTGTGTGACGCAGAAAATTCGTGGAAAAGCGCACAGTTTGGGCTGCCAACCATCTAGATGAAGGGGATGCAACTTCTGTCGTGTAGGACGGCGGATGGGATCTGCTGCTGCACGAGGTTCGTAGCCATTTGGATGTGCTCAATGTGTCGGTCTGTTTCGGCATCACCGCTATGGGACCTGTCGTCGTTGTCTACACGGAGCCATAAGATGGAGAGGTTTCCATCTTCAAGGTTGCTGAGACGACGAGAGCTGATATCGTATCTGACGTACACGCACACTCCGGCTTTAGATATAAAGGAATGTTCCAGTCCGTACCTAGGGTAGCTGAGGTAGAATGAGTTCGCTGGATATGATATCTGCGTCTTAGCCAAAAAGAGCACTGCTGCTTTTGCTGTCTCGAAGTGGTGATGGATGACATAATATGTTAACTAGTAGGACATTTAATAAACCATAATATTTTTAACATTCGGTAATTGATTTGTAGAAGTGTTTTTTTTTTTTATAAAATCATAATTAAGCCAATGAAATCATAATATTGATAGTGAAATTTATTGTATTGCATGCCATTCATGTAATATAAGACATTGCTAGTTGCACACCATTGTTAAGGTAGAACGCATTCGACCTTTATAGAATTGTTGTGACATATTTTGTACGACATTCTTTAAAATATATATCATTTCATTTCATCATTTCAGTTCATATACCTGTCTGTTTGTCTCTTTCACTTGCACAGCTAAACCACTGTACCGATTTCAGTGAAATTTGGAATGGAGATATCTTGATTTTTGTGGAATGACGTAGGTTACACTCTTTACCGTCATAACCGATGTAGGAATATTATATTATTAAAATGCACAAATCGTTTATAATTGACAACTTGCATTTTTCATTACCACCTTTGTTTATATAACTGTAGTTGATTGATTCGAAATGAATCTCCAATTTTTATTGTTTCTATAATCAGTTTCTTTTGACGAGTCTAACAATTGCAATTAATCTATTCAACAAAACTGCTAATTAAACAAAATCGACACGTAAAAACACGTCAATATTTATTTACACAGCCTACGGCACTTCAAATGAAAAAACAAAAACCTTTTCAAAGGTAATCCCGGGTTGACACACTTTTCACAAAAGTCTAAAATCCAGAATTAACATTTGTAAACAGGTATTACTAGTTACAGGTGTTCAGGTTTAGTTTTTACAGGTATTAACGAGAATGTTTTAAGGTTTCAACCTCCGTCAAGTGGAGGATTACGTTATGACAGCTTGTCGCCCTTCTGTCGTACCGTAATCCTTATTTCATCCGCGAGCATAGATTTTTTAACCTGGTTCGATCGTACTTACTGGCTATACTTATATTTATTTGTTTGATGAAATTGAAAGTTCTACTATACTGTATACTGCTTATGGCTAATGTGGCTAATGTGTTAATATTTGGCTGACATAAGTAGCGTAATTTTCTTACTTAAAAATGTGACAACAACTAAAACTTATTGATTGTTGCCAAATATTTGTCAATCTATTGTAAATCTGTTAGATGTTCGTTCCGTATGGATAGACGTCTTTTAAGACACATTTTATTTTTAATAATGAAAATATTTGTATTATCGCTGAATTGTGTGTTAAAAAATAACCTTATTTATCTAAAATATTTTCTAAAGTCTTTTTTTCACTTAGCTCATGTCGAATTAGATGATTTCCTCTGTATTAAAGTCTTCTGTTAACCATACGCATTCACTGTCTAGAAATTTTACTCATTAACTGGGAATTTGTGCACAAAGTTGATATCTCTGGAATAACTTAACTTAAAAATGTTTCAGAAACTTATAACTCCAGAACCAATTCTGGTCATAGAATATGGTTGAAAATTTCATCAATAAAAATGATTGTGAATAGTTTTGCTTTTAAGTGTAGCGTTTTTATATTCATTATTCAATATACTTTATCCAGTCAAATGTTACTTATGTGTTTAAGTAAAATTTACCTAGTTTTTTTTTAAACTTCATTTATTGAAACACTATTATCACTTTTTAAGTTCCATCGTACCTCAACCTTTACTATACTTAAGCAGGTCAAATATTTTGATGCGAAAATATTCTAAATAATAAGTTAACATTAAGTCAATAATATTCTAAATAATAAATGTTTACACTGGTAACCGACTATTTAAAGATATCATAAAAGTCAATTTTGATCTATTTTTAAATAATACCATTTCCAAATGAAACTTGAAATGTATTTAGTAACTAGTTTTCGCTCGCGGCTTAGTCCGCATGTATGTCGGTTGACGCGACATAAAGAGTAGCTTTTATCCTTGATAAATAATCAAAGTATCTCTATGCCCAATTTCATTGAAAACGGTACAGCGGTTAAGTCGTGAAAGCGTAGCAAACAGACAAACCGATATGTAGATGGACAGATAGACAGAGCTAGTTTCAAATTTATAATATTGCAGTGGAATGTGAATGATTGTGATATTTTATAGTTTATTTTTAGATTAGACCTGATAATATGATTTAGTGGTGAAACTCTACAGAATTTCCTACTAAAACCATAAATTTTTAGTTCGAATGATTTCGTTTGACAATTTGCGATAGCTGTAAAGAAACTCACTCCCAATAATGCAAAGTATCGTTTTAAAATTATGCAATACACTACACAAACTAACTTCATGAACTAACTTTGCAATGCATAAACCACATAACTTTACACAAATGAAATGGCACAAATTCGAGCTAATCTACATTAGAATTTGCTTATTCCACGAGAGAATCGGTCCGGTTTGTCGAAACACGGATATATTCGAGCGATGTCTGTACGCTTACACGTGACTAGGATGACAGATAGCCGTCCATGTTTCTGTTGTTGAAGGTTTCACAATCCGTTTTACTCACTGAATTTCAGATTTGGCCATAGAAGGATTTTTTCAAGGGATATCTTTAAGTGTATACTCTTAGGTCACGTTAAGCAGTCGGTCCCGGTTTTTATCGTAGGATAACAGTCGTGAAGCTTGGTTGGAGGCCTTTGGACGGCTTAAACATCCAGGGACAAGATTACGTAGCCACAACGTTGTCTTGCCAGTCCCCAACCCGCACTCGGCCAGCGGGGGTACGTATCTTCTTAACCTTGTCCTTAAAGGAAACCAGAGTCCAATAGTGGGATACAAAAGGCTGGCAAAGCACTTCTAACTCTTGAATGATAGATCTCCCTGGATCGAGTAGTTAGCTAGAACTATGCAATTCGTATGCTCGTGTTTCTACTTTACTAAAAGAAACAGCTGACCGATCTTGACATTTGACGTTATAATAGTTAGAATGTAATCTAAATGATAACGGATATGGCGTGTAGCCTATTCTTTAAAAATAGCTTCTATGTAGAAACATCAATTATGAGGTAAAAGTTTACGAATCGTTGAATTAAATTAATTTACTTAATAAACTATTTAAAAAGAAAACCAAATTAAAATATAAGTTTTTTTAAGAATACTACTACTAACTTAAGGACTAATTTAAGAAAATGTTGCGAATGCTGAAAAAGTTCATTCAAGAACTACTAAAAGCTTTTTGTTGTAAGACCAAGATACAATCGGAACCGTAGCCCCTAGTTGCCTCGCAAGATTTTTACTCTAACTAGCTTCGACGAAACGTAATAAATTTTAGGAGTGCCGTGTAGTACCTGGTTTAGAAGTTTATGTAGACTGTTGAACTTAGGCCCCTTCTTTGAAAGGAAGTTAGTAGCAGTAGGCCACGCTACTGCAGTGATGTAGTGTTAAATATATTCCTCTTGCCATAGGTTTTTAACTGTGAAATTTCTAGCATCTAATATAGGTACATCTTGTAGTTAATGTATTCTTATAATTTTATTATCACCGAATAACTCCTGTACACCAAGATTAACAACAGTGACCCACGAACACATAAAGTTATGACACTCAGGAAGTCCCAGGAAATATTAAATTGTCTTGGAACCCGCAACAAAATTATTCAGAAGAAAACTGGAGGAGTTGGAAATATAATGTCCAACTTCCCTTCTTAGCAAAGTGGGAAACAAAATGAAGACGAAATAAGCAGACAGACCTTTTTCAAACTGGGAAGAACCACGGATTTTTATTCGTGTTGCTTTCCCGAATATTATGGATCCTAATTGAGCTATATTTGATTATTTTAGTATGTATGGCAGAATCGCCTAAACGCTGTGGTGACTATGGTATTATGTTTGTTTATTGTTTAGTCTTGCTTAATGTTTTATTAAAGTGAAAACTTCTTTAGCGGCATTGTGCACTTTAGCAAAATTTATTTTGGGATGGGTGAAAACGTTAAACTCGCGTAAGGTTGCGACAGGACACATGACCTGATCGTAAGATGGCGGCGCAGGGCGCTTACGCAAGTATGCATGGTTCTGCTGATCTGCTGAGCTGATCGACTGTCTAATATGACACGACCAGTAATATGTTTATACTGTACTAGCTTTTGCACGCAGCTTCGCTCACGCAGACTTTCATCTCCTGATTTACGCTCTTAGGGGTGCAATTTCAAAAATTCCTTTCTTAGTGCTCACTTACGTTATATAAAGAACCTACATGCAAAATTTCAGGTTTCTAGGTTCATCGGTTTAGGCTGGGCGTTGATTTCTGGGTATGTCAGTCAGTCACCTTCCTCTTTTATATATATAGACTAGCTTTTGCACGCATCGCTCACGCAGACTTTCATCCCGTGATTTACCCCCTAGGGGTGGAATTTCCAGAATTCCTTTCTTAGTGCTCACTTACGTTATATAAAAAACCTACATGCAAAATTTCAGGATCAAGCGTTCAGCGAGGAAGGTTCAGCGGTTTAGGCTGTGCGTTGATCTCTGGGTATGTTAGTCAGTCACCTTCCCCTTTTATATATATAGATAACAGCGCGTTTTACGTAATGAGCAAAAAGGTTCATTTATTTAAGGTAAGCTTAAACAACAGTTTGTTTATAGTTTTCAGTTTTAACTTCTGTCGGCAGTCTGATGTCAGATGTCTGTTAAATGTAAAAACAAAAAATAAAAAACCATTTGTTACTGACATATTGAACGTATTTAAAACGAAGAGAGTAATACTTTTCTAGCTTAAATATTTAACGCATTAATTTATTCATTCCACTGAGTCTAGCCTTTCAGCAGTAATTTTAAAAAACTTTGAAATGATACCAATAAAATTTCATATAAAAATTTTATAAGTCCATTTCACATGCCACTATACAAAAGATATTATTTGATCCATTATTGAGTTGAGTTTCATATAATGAACTTAATTTGAATAACCGATACAGCGTCGGTCTTTGTAAAATACTTTTCATTTCGGTCACCCAAAATTGATCCGGCACTTAATCGTTCTCAATTTACGACCCAACTGCGGTTTATATTTACGATATCCGAATAATAAACAGAGCTTTGGTTCAAAAGATTGGGGACACTTTTTTCTGTTAATCAATAAACTCAGTGAAGGAGAAATAATTGTTGTTATTGTCGATATTACTGCAGGATTAGATCGGTATTAGCTTTATATTTTGTAACTCTGCTTAAATGTTGATACTGGTACAAGTAATTTCATAAACTACTCAGCCTTAGCGCTAGACCGAGTTAAATTAAATTTGGCGTGAAGATATTTTGATTCGTAAGGAAGGATAGGCTACTTTTTGCCGCGATAACTGACAAACTCGTACATGCTGGCAGAGCCGCAGGTAAAAGTAAGTTGACTATAAATGATGTTCATGTAGGATTAGTGTACGAATGATATACCTACTTTTATGCATGTGTATGGAGCGACTACAAGAGTAACATGATCAAGTTCTTTCTTTCCTTGTGTTCGTATTAGTGCCCTGTAAAATTAACCAATAGTTATATAAAAATGAAAAGCAGCATTTATTGGATGAAGATAGTCGAGAACTAAGACAGACACTTTCATAAAGAATATTGACTTCATGAGAATGTATTCAGCCATATTCATTTATAATATTCAAATTCGTTCACGTTCATCAATCCAGGTAAAGTTTATTAGGTGACATCATAGAGGGTCTAATATAACTATAAAAATAGTAATAAATATACTTTAAACAATAGTAGCGTTAGTATCTGATCCATATACCAATATATTTTTTATCACTTTTGAATTTTATGTACTTATTTCATAAGTAAACCTGCCACATTTAACGAGAAACTAGGTCAACCGTTTATCAAACCAAAAAAACTGTTTAATAACCGATAGAATCAAAACTTTCATGCCACATTTAACCCATAGACACTATTTCAAATATTAAATAACTTCGAAATTGAAAAATTATGTTTTGTCTCATAAAACTGTTACAGAGAAATGTAAAGTGACAAATTTCTAGTATTTCTTGAAGTGTTAGACATTTGTTAACCTGGCTAGAAAAGGGTTTGGTCACGTACGAAAGCTAGTACTATTTGATGTTGTAAAATAAATTCTTCTTAACGTAAGGAAATTCTCCATGTTTTTCCGTGGAAGAGCCACGCTTCGGCATTAATGGGCCGGCTCGACCGGAGTGATATCACGGCCTCACAGAAAACCGATGTGAAATAGAGCTTGAGCTGTGTTTCTCCAAGTGAGTGAGGATGCCGGAGGCCCATACCCCAACCCCTCCCTACATCCCCCATCCCCCAAAGGCCGGCAACGCACTTGTGACGCCTCTGGTGTTGCGGGTGTCCATGGTAATCGCTTACCATCAGGTGATACTTCTGCTCGTTTGCCATCCGAAACCATAAAAAAAGGAAATGTCTCTAATATTATTTTTGACTGGCCTATTAGACTAGTAGTCAACTGACTGTTAAACTGTATGTGTTTGATTTCTATCCAGGATAAATATCGTGTGATGATCACAATTATTAATTTGTTGTGATGATGTAATTTATCTATCATCATCATCAGTGCACTGCTTGTAGTGCATATACGTCTTTCTTTATATTATTACTTTTGCACTAGATGAATGTAAGGAGCTGTATATCGATAAGAGTGGCAATGCATTTTATCTAGAACATTATGAACACTCATAAATATGTATAAGTAACTAGCTGACTCACGCAGCCTCGTTTGCGTCTCCTGTTGCCCGTAGCGTGATAATTTTCCCCCTTTTTGAATCTTTCTCCATTGGTGCTCCGCTCCTGACGCGCTGACGCGGGATGATATATAGCCTATAGCCTTTCTCGATAAATGTACTATCCAAAACTGAAATAATTTTTCAAATCGGACCAGTGGTTCCTTAGATTAGCGTGTACAAACAAACAAACAAACTCTTCAGCTTTATAATATTTGTATAGATTTAATCAGTGGGCTTATTGACAGAGTACTAGTTTCTGTACTGCCAAGTTTGGTATCTAACTGCCGTGTATAAGATGTGTGAAGGAATTATTCTCGTATTTTCTATTATCTCTAAAATCTTAAAGACATATCAAACATAATTAAGATAAATGAAAGATATATGAAATATTGATTCTAGTTAAATTTCAAAAAATCGTAATGATGAAGTTGATTGAAGTATAATGTATAAAAAAAATCTTTCCTCAGTGGGTTTTTTTTCCATCCTCTGATTTTGCGTTTAAAACCAGAATGGGAATACTACAGTTATGTTTTTATCGTGGCACATTTGTAGTAATAGTCGCGACTTATTGTTTTATTGTCTGTGCATAATAAAAGGGGCATTTTGCGGTTATTATGACAGATGGTGGGAAGGTGACGATAATAACTCAGAATAATGTCCTCATTGATCGCATTTCCGGGAAATCTATTGAGTTTAGTGGACTTTTTATTATTTCACCAAGTATTAAACGTATGATGGATGTAAGGGACCGTTTTAGTAGGTCAGTAGTTAAATGTTTATAAAGCATATTAGAATATCGAAATGGTTGTCGGGAAGAGATTGCCGTGAGCTATAAGACTACCCATTGTTATATAAAATGTAGATTTCCATATATATATGTACAAAATTTATATCTTAGTGGTATACAATGAAGTTGTACAAATAAATAAAATAAATCAAAATAGTTTAAATTATTAGACATCTATGGTGTTGCAGGTTTCTATGGGCGGCGGTAATGGCTTACCGTCAGGCGATACGTCGGCTCGTTTGTCACCTATTCCCTCAAAAGAACTACATATTATATAACTATCCCAACTAATTATGAGAGTGAGGGAACAGAGAGTGACCTGTGTTTGCGCACGAACTTATATTTGCACTGTGTTTGCACAGTGTAATATATCCTGCGGAGTTAGCTGGTGTCCGTTGACTGACGCCGTGGTTGAAATTGGAAAGAACAACATCATCATCACATGCATCAGTATATACAAATACACAAACAATTTATTCCAATGTTCTCAATGATTTTTAAAACAAAGAAGTGCAAATTAATAACTTAGCTGGTGGTAGTAACTGTTCTTCAAGTGACCTATCTATTCGATTCGCTCTTTTATTCTAAAAACCTCTTAAAAGGGCCGTCGATAAACATGCTTTAATATTAAAAATACATATATTTTAGAAAACCAAAACATTTGAACTTAGTACTAGCACACGGTTTTCCTGCATTCTACTCATACTTTCCATCACACAGAGAAAAGTCAGTTTGGTAGCAATCATATTAAAAAAATACACCTACATGCGTAAAAATCATCGTACACATCATACACTCATTTGTCTGGGATGAGAGTCGAATCCACGACCCCCGCCTTAGTCAGGGTTAAATATTAAAAGTGATTGGAATTATATTCTAAAACATACAGAAATATTACTTCATACTGCATGGATATAATAATCTTGTAATCCTACATTTTGTCTTATTTGATAAACATAACCCCGAGATATCAAATGGCATTTAAATATAAAACGTAATACCATTACAAGTTCGTAAACGAGTTTTATGTTTTCCTCCCCAAGGGACTGGATACAGAAAAGATGTGAAAAACAAAACTTTACGGGTTAAGAATGTCTTAAAGGTTTAAAATTGTCACTAAGTTTATCAAACGGAAAAACGTTTTACTTTTAGAGAAAAATTAAGTGTTAAACTTAAGTGATGATACTGGATACTTATAAATTGTTTTTTTTTTTTATATTTTTTTTTTTGTTTTTTTTTTTTATGTTTTACCCTGCCATAATGACTCTACTCTGCCTGATGGAAGAGTGATGGTCACCATACTAACGCAGACAATGCATCAATGCAGCATGGCGACCCACACCATGGCGGGCTAGTGATGCTTTCGCATCATTGGGCCTTCGGTCTCGCACTCACCAACGAAACACGACAGCATGATTGCTGTCATTTTACGTTGATTTTCTGTGCGAGGGTGGTACCGCCCCGGTCGAGCCGGCCCGTTCGTGCTGAAATCAGCGTGGCTCTACTACCTTGGAAATTTATGTTGTTTTTTAGACAACTTCCACATTTGGAATTTACATCTTGTGTCGTGGAGGACTTTACAAGCATACATGAAACGGACACAAAGTACACCCAAACACTTAGAACAACAATTTGTGAATTACACAGAGTGTTACCCATAACACTTGGTGCAGTGAAAGGCGACGACGGCTGAAACCACTACGCTAACCAAGCAGTCAAAACACTGAGGATTAGAAAATAACAACTTAAAACGAACGATTTAAAAGTATGTTCAAATGTCTGTCTTTATCAGTCTAAAATACTGGAACATATATATACTCTGTTACTCAAATATATACGTACTAGCCATCCGCACGGGCTTCGCAAGGGCTCTTTATGGTACCCCTACAAAATGTACGGTTTATGTATGTCTTCAACAAAAATCGTTATATTTTAGCCTGTATACTCAAAAATTTACAATATATAATAGGTCTTTACCTATGAAATTGCCGTTTTGTATGCAATAAGTGAAAGTATTTAATTTTTCAAACTTTTTTAATTCTGTTATTCGAAGTAATAACCCATGCAATCGATGCATCTTTGCCAACGTATTGGCAGTTTATTGATGCCCATCTTGTAAAAATCAGCTGAACAGGAGGCAACAAACTCTTCAAAGGCATTTTGTACTGCCTCTCGGGAATTGAATTTTTTACCCACTATACTTTGACTATATTTAGACTTTAAAACTACGAGTCAGTATTGGATATAAAATATTTACACGAATATCGAGTGTAAAATCCCACTTAAAATCGTTTTACTGAAAAATTGTTCAGTAAAATGTAAAACTTAGTATTTGATAGGTCTCTGAATACATTAATAGAGCTCACAGTTAAATAAAGTTGTACATAGTTAATTGATATTGATATGGTACGCAAATAGAACTATTACATTATGAAATGGAATTTGTATTAGTTTGTAGGAGAGCATTGATTTTGTGTTACCTGCTCTGTCATATTGTTAAAAGCCACCAACTTTCTATGTAATAAAACCTTTAAAATTAATTAAATTAATAGCAATATTTTAATTTTCTGTAATAAACAATCGATCTACCGATCATAGTGGGAGGGAAAACGTGCGCTGGTATTGAGTTGGACTCTGCAATGGGAGTCTGAAATTTCTACTTGTATACATTGGTACATACATATATATACGAGTACTTAGCAAGCATCTGTCCGATTCGAACAAAGTTCGAATATTATACATCATCATCATCATCATCATCATCAGCCCGTTCTAGTCCACTGCTGGACGTAGGCCGAATATTATACGCCGAGAATAAAATATAAGTCTGGGTGAAATTAATTCTACATAACTATGATTTACGTAAGTAATATTCTACTATTGAAAAGAGTCCGGTCTAAGAAAAATAACACTGAATATGCATTTTGCGATTTGCTTAGTACGAATTCTCGTTACGAAGTTAATAACAGTTGGTCAAATTTTAATTAGGTACGCAGCTGTGGAATAAATTAATTGAAATCCTAACATTGGGTAAATGTGATTATTCATTTTTCTTTGTATTTTTAAACTGTTCATTTATGATTTGAGATTGTTTTTTGTTTTTTCAAAAGACGATCCACATTTCATGTCATCCACATTTTTAATATGTTTTATCATTAATCATAATTCATCACGACGAAGACTTGAAGTCTCGAAGACTTAAAGACTATAGATACTTGACATTGGCAGAAACACTTGATCCGGCTGGTTGTCATCTCATCGAAAGGAGAAGACGAAGGAATGATTTCAACCATTAGTCACACTTGTGTATTTTACTCTGCAATATTCTAATGCTTGATAAGATAAGATAAGATAAGATTCATTTATTCGCTCAAACACATGTGTACATACAATAAACAATCGCATGTAAGATATAGTTTTGGAGAAGGCTCAAGACATGTTTGCCACATACCATGGGCTTGCGAATATAATTATAATTAAGTATGAATAAATTTCAATTCCAATCACCGATCATTTCCAACATTAACCCGATATTAACTGTTAATCTTAAATGAGTATAAATATATTATCTAAATTTGCAAAATTTGTATACAATGTCAAATCAATTAAGTTAAATAATATTGAATGTCCAGATCAATTATGTCAAATAATTATGATATACAATAAATAAAGCATTTACCTGGACACTTACTTATGTCAAATCTAATGTATCATTTAAAAAGTCACTTACATTATAATAGGCTTTGAAGATGAGTTGAACATATACATATTATAAATTTGAAAGTAACCATGTCTATCCATTACGCTTTCATGGCTTGACCGATGTACCGATTTCGATAACATTTAGTACCTCGCCCCGGCTTCGCGTGAGTTTTATACGGAAAATATAACATAGCCTGATGAGATGTGCAGCTTAATTTTTTTTCCGATGTCTTCAACAAATATCGTTTCATTTTAGCCAATATTCAAAATAAATGTATTACATACCAAAACCTTCCTTAAATCACTCTATCTATCGGTATAAGCCGCATAAAAATATGTGCAGTAGCTACTGAGTTTATCGCGAACAGACAGACATGGCAGAGGACTTTGTTTTATAATATGTAGTAATACTAATTTCTATTATTGGTTTTGTGAAATAATGCTCACGCAATGCAGTTTACAAATTGCGCTTGTGTGATAGATATTGGCAATTTATTTAATGAAGGCATATAGTTAGTAGAAAGAAGAAGAAAATTATTTTTGGAAAAAAAAATCTTGGCCTTTTTATTTTATGAAATAGGCGCGACAAACGAGCAAACGTATCGCTTGATGGTAAGCGATTACCGCCGCCCATGGAAGCCCGCAACACCAGAGGCGTCAAAAGTGCGTTGCCAGCCTTTGGGGGATGGGGAGGGGAATGGGGAGAGGGGTTGGGGTATGGGCCTCCGGTAAATGCCTTGCTAATTCCATTTCAAGTGTATGCCATGAAGAAACTTAAGGACTGTAATTTATAGTTTTTAAAGGCTTCGGGTTCTGTGCTACTAGAATAGAACACTTAAACACTGCTTAAATTTAATCTATTGTTCAAATAAGTACATTACACATGCCTTTGCGACTCCCTGGCTTTTACGTAATTATATTGCTGAATATACCCAACAAACTCCGCCTTAGCTCTTAAGCAGTAAAACCAGGGCTTATTACTCATATTCATATTATAATATCGCACGATACTTCTATGGTAACATATTTTGATTTTAATGCACCAAGCGTCTTTGATGCTGAGAGCATCCCGACTTGCATAATTAAACTTGATCAAGCATTGCCACGGTATTAGAAGGTAATCTTATTATGGAGATTGATTACATCATACATTGATTACATGTTTGAACGATAGATATTCTATGATATAGGAATTTATATAGCCTTCAAAGCTCTCATCATCATTATCATGTAAGCTAAAAGACGTCCTCTGCTGAACATAAGCCTCCCCCAAGGCTTCCCATAATAACCGGTCTTGTGCTGCCCGCTGCCAACGGTTTGCTGCGACCCCCCCCCCCACAAGGGAAAAAGCTCAAAGCTCTATGAATAATTATTTAAATTTTACGCGAAAGTTTGAAAAATGATCAAAAATCCACTATAGAGAACAATTTTGAATACTCAAGAACACTTTATAATTTTATAAGATCTCAACAATCTCTCTTCTAATTCTGATCAGAAACACGAAGCAGTTGCTGTGAGGCTACAATAAACTCAGCATTCAGCGTTTTATTCATCCCGAGATTCCCGAGGCTACGGTACACGACAATACTGGGACAGTGAAGATTCAGGTTAAACTATTACCTTACTGGCCATTTGAAAATCTAATAAGTTTTTACCGGTTTTTACGATCATGTTTAATAAGTATAATAACTTATTATGTCACAGATCTTTGTAAATTAAAATTTATTTTTTGCGTTTTAAATATACATTTGTTGCTGGACCTTCTTTTAAGTTTGAATAACTTACTTATGCCATGAGACTCCGCTTTTCTATTAATTACAATTTAATTTATACATTCTAACTATAACGTCAAAAAATGACTGCAATGCTCCTATAATACAAAGGACAAATTCTCCAACCAAGCGAGGTGATCATACCTGATGGACTAGTAATGCGTGATTCTTTAGTATGAGACATTTTGTTTCCAAAATATCAGAATTAACTGGCTATCTATTTCATTTACCTTATAAATTAAAACGGTTCATTGCTTTACCTCCCAACGTGAACTGATTATCTGATTCTAAGAAAGCTATTAACTTAAAGTCGAAGTCTGCTGCAGTAAAGGATATCTAAGTTGGTTCTGTGCCAAACTGGTCAAGTGGGGCTATGATACCCACATATTATTTACTCTTTCCGTAGTTTACCTTAAGCTGGATCTAGCGAACTAAGTCCGAATGCATTGTTATAAAGCTAATTTACGACTAACGGTAATGAGACGGTCAAAAAGCTGTGTGCAAATAATTCTTTTGGGTCCTCAAATGAAACACAAACGTCACGGTACCATTAAATTTATCACAAGGTTGGCACGTAGTACATAAATATATTAGTATTTTTAATTCGTAATTAAACGGTACCACGATTCAGTCCATAGGCACAACGCCATGCGTCGAGCTAAGGTGAAAACACTTAATACAAAAAAAATTGACGGGCTGTATGGATTTTAGAAATCGTAAAAACTCAACAACTGTATTAGAGACATAATACAAAATCTTACATAGGGGGCAAACGAGCAGACGTATTGCCTGATAGTAAGCGATAACCGCTTAAGAATAGGCGGTCAACGAGCAGATGTACCGCCTATGGTAAGCGATTATTGCGGCGACCATGGACACCCGCAATTCCAGAGGCATCACAAGTGCGTTGCCGGCCTTTGGGGGATTGAGATGGAATTCACCGGTTTCCTGTGATGCCGTAGGTCAAGGTAAAATTGACGGTAATTTCAAATATCTAATATTAGTTTGAATTTAGTACACTAATCAAGTATTATAGTTAATAGCAATCAATATTTCTGTAGGCTATAAACTATTGGATAGAAAATGTCATGAATATTTACGAAAACCGTCACAGTCTATAATTATTCTATAATAATGGAAATGAACAATAGCATAATTCATGGAAGGAAAATTTGTATTCTTTGATCGTATCACAGATCTTATTGTCTATGCAGCTCACACTGAATTTTGAGCTTCCTCACTTAGTTGAAGACGTGCAATAATGGCGATGCTTGAGTCGTCAAAGCAGATCGTTTCTTTATCGAGGTAGTGGAAGAATATTCTATTATAATTTAGGCAAGGAATTGCCGGAGGATATATTCTAGCTCATATTATTGAATAGCGATTTTCTACCAAGAAAATCTTTAGGTTACATATCCCGTCTTTTGTGCTCCCACGGACTAGGGCTGATAGATTCAGCATTAAAAGTATCTTCTCATGCATTATGTACACCAGTATAATTATGTGTATGATGAAGGAAAGTAGGTAGAAATTTCGTTTGTTTGTTCAAGAAATAGTTATTGGTCAAAATGTTAGACTAAAATGTCGTCGAGAAATATTAGAGAATGATGATGAGATATAAATTCTATGTTTTCTTTTATAACACGATTACTGTCTACTACTGTCATCTTATAATCCTTTTAAATTTTTAATGAAATAAAAAAAAGTTCAATAAAAATGTAGTTGTTTTGATTCTTGTTTTACCTTCTGTATTATCTACAATGTTAAACATTATATTAAATGAGGCTGAAACAAATAGTTTATAATCATAATTACCATTACTTAATGTAAATGTAATAAATTTATGTATTTTTACAAGCTTTTTATTAACTTGCAATATATGTATGCATGTATGTTTAGGTGGAATCTTGCAACTCAATTTCAAAGCAAATTTCTTCAACCGATTTTGTTGACGTTTTGCAAGCATATGTGTTGCTTACATACAGTGTGAAAATACAATGTTATAATGACGTGGAGCTGATCTGATGCTGGAGTTAGAAGGTGGCCATAGAAACTCTGTGAAGAAACGTCGCAACATCATCGATTTTGGACTCGTTTGATTCGTCTCAAAGCATTCCAGTGAAGGATTGTTTTTAAAAAGCTTTTTAAATTAATTTATTATCAAATATGCGGAATATCTTTTTAACAAAATATTAGAGCACAATAATTTTTTTAATTGAATTTAATGGGTCACAAATAAAACACCTAAATTTTCTAATATTTAAACGGGATTCCATGTTCTTAATTTAAACATTCTACGATTGGAACCTTTTCAAATTACGAAGTCTTGTTGCTTTTCTACAGCCGCAAAACTGGTGACACAAAACTTTTAACTTGATGTCTAACTCCTCAAAGTAATAAGGGACTATTTAAATATTTAAACAGTAACTTTGACACAGACCTCTCTCAATTCCAAACTTTCTAATATATTTCGTATGAACTTGTGAGCAATGATCAAGTTTGGAAACGTGTCTACAAATATGAATTCGAAATGACAAGCATTTAAGACTTTGTAAGGTAATACTCGGAAATTTGAAAATCTACGTTTACTCTTTGTGTGGAGAGTGCTGGACATGAATGGGATGTGCTCACAAAGACTAAAAGTCTTGATTCGACTCGAGTGTAACTGTATTCGAGAGAAGTAAAAGTCACTCAGAATAATTCAGGTGTACATATTTCAATACCTAAATATTAAAAAAAAATAGGTTTTAGATAAGAAAATTTTCAATTTTTTTTTCCACATGTTTAATCGGAAAGAAGTTCCTTATCGGGCGTTGAGGAGAGGTACCTAGTGCAAAAAACGTCCGTAATGTAAGAATACAGTCTCGTTGTCGCAATGACAGCGTATGCGAATGCTGT
Organism: Spilosoma lubricipeda; assembly: GCA_905220595.1. Taxonomy (NCBI): domain Eukaryota; kingdom Metazoa; phylum Arthropoda; class Insecta; order Lepidoptera; family Erebidae; genus Spilosoma; species Spilosoma lubricipeda. The sequence goes on along the minus strand of HG992298.1, from coordinate 8,864,789 downwards.
ACTTGAGGTCTCGGATTCGAATCCTGGATCGGATTAAATGTTCGTATGCTCTGAAAATATTTGTTTTTTCGGAGTTTGAATGTTTTTTATGTTTAATATGAACGTATTTCAGTAGTTTTCTAGTACCCACAACACAAGCTCTGCTAGCTTAGGAGTTGATGGTGTTGTGTGTTACATGTCCGAAATATTTATTTATTTAATTTTATTATATACTAGCTGTTGCCTGCGGCTCCGCCCGCGCATATGTCAATTATCGCGGCAAATAATAGCCTATGTGTTATTCTGGTGTATAAGCTATATTACTGTGAAGTTTTATCCAAATCTGTTCAGTAGATTTTGCGTGAAGAAGTAACAAACATACACACTCTCAAACTTTCGCCTTTATATATTAGTGTGAGTTTTATCCAAATCCGTTCAGTAGATTTTGCGTGAAGAAGTAACAAACATACACACTCTCAAACTTTCGCCTTTATATATTAGTGTGATAGTAGGATTTTTATATACACATTTAAATAATTTGTGGTTTTGAAAGAGCGTGAACGAAAAATTTCTATAACGCTATCTGTAAGTTGCATGTATTATATTATATTTTATGATAAGGAACTTTGTTCCTATCTGGTGTCCCACGACTTTTTTATTTCTTAGTTTTCTGGTTATAACGTATTGCATCTTCTCATCCCAATCCCACACGTAAGTTTTCAATCAATGCTTCCTAACCGTCATGACGTAATGTAGCCAAAACGTGAAAATTTACGGTACGCCTGGTCTACAAGTACAAAGTCTATGGAAAAAACTTTGCACGGCGTTTCTCCAAGGGGTTATATCAGGAATATAGTGATTCGGAAGAAAACCAAGGCCATTAACAAAGTCCACAAGATTAGCGAGATAAAGATGTGGGATGGCTATATTAGCCGCAAAACTATAGCAAAAATAATAAAATTGTCAATAATAAAAATAAAATAAGCTTTTAATAAAAAAAAGGACGTATCCTCAACACATAGACCCGTAACGCACTAGTAATTGACCATAACCCACGTATATAAGTAAGATAAGAACTATGATAAATATCTTCTCGACGAATAAAAAAAATACTCACTGTGAAGTTACATCTACACAAAATGTCCGGAAAACATATTAACTTTGACTGTCAATAGATACTTCACACAAAATTTAATATGTACATAACTATTTAAAATATTTCAGAAGTATGTTTTCAAATGTTAAGCTCTACCGTTAAGCTCAGTTCTTAATACTTCAATATTTGGATGTGAGTTTCTGTGAAACGAATAAGTTAAATACAACCAGACATGACTTCAACTCGAAACATTTTTTTATTTTACTAAACTTTCTGGGAAATTGCTGTAGATTTTCATGACAACTGGAATCAACGACTTAACATGCTCTCCAAGGCACTAGCGTATAACACACCCAACCTTCATACTTTGGGCTGTATTAAAGATTTCTTGTAAAAAACCCAATAGTACTTTCTGGCCTGACCCAGGAATCGAATTCGAAGCCCCAAGAAGCCCAAGCCGAAAAATCAAAATGTGTTTTAAGTGTAATATGAATGTTTTGAAAGAAATATTTTTTAATATCATTCTGCTCTACTAAATAAAATATGAATATCAATCGCATGTACCCGTATTCATGGAATACGAATAGGGTATAAATTCGCCACATTTAGGGTAGCACGCGTAATCGAGTAGCCCACTATGGCGAACCCCTGACATAAGTTATTATGAAAAATGAATAACAGATGTGGTCGTAATCTGATGGATGAAGAAATTTGTCGTAATACTGTGTATACTCGGGTTAAATGAGATAGAGAATATGGAATGTTGCCAAGTAAGTTCATTTTTATGATTCATATAAAAGGTTGGGCTAAAGGTTCGGGTTGCCATTAACTTGTATTTATATTTAATTTTCCTTATTTAGATACTGAATTATATTTCATTTCATTTCAATTACAAAGATTTATCGAATCTAGTTCATACTTAACCTTATTACACATTTAAAAGTAACTCTGTCTGTTACATTGTTACGGCTAAACCGCTGATGAGCCCTGAATAAAAGCTAGTGCTTGGTATAATTAAATTGTTTCTGCCCTATGTCTAGAAGTGAATTACAATAGGCTGATGATGATGATGTAATCATTTGGTCTGGCGGGGGAATAGAGCCCGTGAGATCAGTAGAGCAGCACTGTGCCACTGATTCAGTCACTATTATAGAAGATAGAGATAATTAAAAAGAGCTTGTTAAAAACCTCCCACCCATAAATTAATGCAAATAAGTGTAAATATTAATCAAAACACTTCGCAAAATCTTTTTATAATATCTATTGACACCTCATTTATTGAATTAATTTTTTAATCAAACATATTTATTTAAATTGAACAAATGACTTTCCGAAACAGATAATAATCATCATCTTTATCCTAATTTATTTTGGGTCGGTGCAGTATGTTTTATCCTTCCATTTTCCTCCTTTATCATGTCACTTTTAACTTCCCTTCCCTTCCGAGTGATATCCTCTTTACGCAATCCATCCACCTTTTTTTCGGTCTTCTTCTCCTCTTGTACCCTTCAACTCCCACACCTACCACCTTACTCAACACCCTTTTATCATGCCTCCGCATAAGTTTTTTTTTATATATGAGCCTACCAAAGTGACTACTTTGCCTGATGGAAAGCAAAAGCATAAGCAAAATCTAAGAGTGGTGGCCACCATATTCATTGCGAATGGTGTACCATACTCACTGAGCATGGTGACCCACGCAGTCGTATTACATTGATCTTCTGTTCGAGGTTAGTACCGCCCCGGTCGAGCCGACCCGTTCGTGCTGAAATCAGCGTGGATCTACTACCTCTACATACCACATCGATCCACACCTTCATCTAAAGCACATAATAGTATACTTGTCGATATTATGCTGAAACACCTTTATCCAATGCCGTTTGTACACAAACGTTTGCATTTGCTGATCGCATGGCTTGCATTGTGGTTGTACGTAGAATTTGTGTCGGTTGCTAAATGACAATAACACACACAACACTGATTGACAAATTTGTATTAGGCTCATTAGTTTCAGTCTGCGCTCAAACACGCCAATCAAAATAGAATGACCACTTTATTACGAACTTTAAACCACTTATTCTACTATTTTCAATAACCTATCTCTAATTTTAAAGAGACGTGTCATAGAATGCGGTCTAAATCTATCTTAAAAAGAGTATTTGTTCTTTTTATTGACAGTTAAATCCCATAAAAAATATTAATGTGGTTGCCAAGTTGTTGAACTTGGCAGTCATTTCACTATGATATAAGTCTTGGTTGTTCACTATAATGACAAAAAAAAAGTGAGATCTAAATGGGTACCAGGTTCAATGGTCAATCCTTAAATTAATTTATAACAACGCAATATTTTATAACAATTTAAAATATCGTTTTTTTTTTAACTTAGGATAATATTATATTGAAGCCTAAAGTCTGCCTTGGCCAGTTTTAAAAAAGTCTGGGAAGATGATGATGAATGCTTTCAAAAATAAAAAAAAAAATATTTATGTTTGGTGGTAAAAATTAATATTTAATATTAAAAACTAAAAATTAATATTTTTGTTGAACAAATGCTTTTAAAATTTAATTATGGTTATTTGTGTCATATTAGAAATAAATATTTTTGGTAATTCAAACCATGTTTCTTGGAGACAACTACTGTTTTACACAATATGAAGGGAATCTATCCCGCACTGCAGGCATCTATTCTTCTATTTATTTTTATGGTGGGGCAACTATCCATACAGATAGGCGTCTATTCAACATGTATAACTAACCAAGCCACCTAAGCCAGATCTATAGAAATTATAGATTTAAAATTCATATTTTTTAAATTGAATTTCAAAATGATGATAATGAAGGAATTTCAAAAAGTCTATCTATCGATTTAACCCTATATTTCCTTGTATTTCCGAAATGTTCGAGCGAATTGACCATTCAGTATTCTGTTTTTTACGCGTTTTCTGTGTATACTGAATTTCGCCAAGTCGGGAACGGCATAAAGTGAGCAGGCAGTTGTGTTCTACAATAGAGCTCTCTTGTGCCGTGATTTGACTTGGAGTTAAATTGATAAGATGTATTCCATCTGGGGTTTTACCTCTGGAGAGTCCAATGTGAGCCTGCTACTAACCTGCTATATATAGAGGTGCCTAAGTCAAGAAGAGCGCTGTCAAGGCTAAGGCCTTGTGATTTGTGTAAATGTGCCATGGTTCTAAATACTTACTATAAAAATATTGATGGGCGCTAAATATTGAAATAATAAATAATGCTAAATTCTACTTAGAGCGAAGCGAACACGAAAGGTGACTATAGTCTTAATTATAAGTACTAAAACTTATAAATTAAGAGGCATAAAGAAAATTATTCAACTCGTTATAATATTCACGTGAAGACCTTAATAATATTAGTACGATGTTCTTGCACTGTTGATGGGATTACTAATAAAAATTTAAAGCTAAGTATTGAAATTATATTAATATTAATAATTAATAACAAATCCCAGTTAATAACTTAATAAAGTCGAAAGTCGACGAATTTTGAATTAAGGCTGGGATTTCACAATTTATATTTTCACGTTAAGACCTTAACTTCACATACAAAGAGGCGGTGATCAATTTTGATTGCTGATTTTTATATTATATGTAGGTACTATAAGTAAGTGTTCCTAAATAAAAGAATCAATTAATTGAAAAAGTAAAATAAAATGATAAAAATTTACTTGATTTTGATTTATTCTTATGTTAGAGGCACTAAGATTTACACAATTAATTGAAAAATTACAATTAAATGATAAATAATTACAAACTTTTACTAATTTCTAATTTATTCCTATCTATTCACCTAATTACCTATCTGGTTGCCAAACTTGAACTTTCTAGGTCATCTGGAACTAGGTTACAAATTAGATCTATAGGTAAGTCAGTGTTAAAAATGACGATTTTTGGACGTTTATATCTGAATAGCAGTTTGAAGTGTGGTTAACAAAATTTAGAAGACACGTGTATCTCGAAAGTCTTAATATATGAGCCATATTTGACATGTTTACGTAAAATAGTGCAAATGGCTCGTGTTATATTTATTACACACGGTGCTGCTCGCCAGCTCTATTAGGTTGAACTTGGCTTGAGACGCTGCCGCGTGTCTAAAACTTGTCAAAAAAAAGAAAAAAAAAAGATTCTGCATATCAATATCATTATTAAATCATTTGTACTGAAAAAACATTGACTAAATTCTTTAGTTTTAATTAGATATGTTATTGGAAACAGTAGTTTATTCGTCATTCTTATCTAATGTATTCCCATTGTAATAAACGTCACCCTTTTTATTTTGAAATTGTAGATAGATATTGTAATATTTTTCATAGCTATATAAAACTTTTAAGCGAGCAATTCTTAAACGTATATAATCTGAATTTCGATTTTTTAAGAAATTTTGTATGTTTTTTTTGTTCTGAGAGCGATAAATCGATCTAGACAGGATTAATTTGTAGATCTTGCACGTACTATCCATATTCTTATATTCTGACTGTACATAACTATGGGATAAAACTAATTAATTTAGATGTCCTATTTCCAATTTTGAATCGAGTAATTTTTAGAGACAAACATTTAACATCCAACTTTGTTTATTAAACAAAAAAAACTGTTGATCGAATACATTTCGGTCATAAAACAAAAACCATTTCATAAAAATCTATCTATAGGAGAAAAAAAACAGCGAGAATTATAAACTAAAGATTGTACATTTAACTTTTTAAGTGCTTTAAAATAAATACATTAAAACTCGTGGCCGTTAAAAGTAATACTATAACCAAAGTTTACAACATTCTATTTTAAACTAACTGTAAAAGATTTGAAATCTAAACGAGATAGTTATTTGTGACGCTAAAAACTATACGACTGCCCTTATTCGATATAAATTTAGCACTTTAAATAATAATAATATAAAACTGAACACATTATACAACTCAGAGGACATAAAATAAATTTACGTTTTCGCGGTCAACGGCAATAAAACGTGCGGTACTTAGATGCGCTTACTTTCCATAGTTTCGTCTGCTCGTGGCCATAAAAAGAGCGATTGGTGCATGAATTTATATTGTTTATTTTTTTGTTTTTATTATATTGTTTATTGTTTATTGAAGAGTAGTAGAGGATATATTTATATGAAAATGATGTGATTCTATTTATTTTATATTACTACACAGACTTTAAAATAAATTTTAGAGCCTGTGTCCCTTATATATATAATTCTGCTTCTTCCTTAAAACTTTTACTTATACAATAATTAAGAGATATTTAACAAATTACATTTTCTATAAGAACTGATAGTAATGAAGAGAGCAAAAACGTCATTGATGATAACTAATGTAATTGAAGTCCCTTATTGAAAATACTATATTTTCAGACTAATCTCAATCATATTATTATATTTTTTTATATTTTTTTAGGGTTTACTATAAAAAAATATGTAATTTCTATTCAAACTAAAAGATAACTACTTGTGTAATTTTATTTTAAAATAGGTTAATATTTGTAAATGTGATTTCCTTTTTAATTTATTTATTTTGCACTAACAACAACTATCCCGACAGATGTAGCCTAATGCGATAGTTTTAAATTGTCTACTTATTTAAAATAACAGTAATTTTTCACCTGTTCCGATATTTGTAATCAAACTTTGCAAGTTAAATTTGTTCCACCTCTCGATTTCCGATTGAGCTGAAATTTTAATTCTATCTTTAGTTCTAATAACAATGCAATTATACATAATCGATATTACTATTAATCCAAAATGGCCACCGTAACAAAATGGCTACTTACATATTTCTGAATAACTCACCCAATATGGTATCAAATGAAAAGGGTTAAAGTATTTTTTTTAACAAGTTTATAATGCTTGTTTTACGACAAACCTTTTTAAATTTATCAATTGTCTAAACTTCAATAACCATAAAAAAATGTGATTCAAAATGATATTACAGTATAGCTGTTTTCAAAGCCCACCATCAAGATTCCCTAGCCCATAAATATACCCTAATCTACACTCAAATATCTCTCCGAGATACGACAGATGTGTGTAATGTTTTCTTGTGAACTACAGACAGATTAGTGCAAACGATTGTAATAATTAGTTGTAAAAATACTTTTAGGTTCTTAAACATTTTTACTGTTTCCGGGATTTGCACGAGTTTATTTGTTTTGTAATCAAAGTTTATTTATAGAGTAAATATGTAGATACTTTCAGAGGTGACATAAGTAAGTTTGCAAGGCTGTTGAGCCATCCTGATTTCGGCACAAACGGGCCGACTCGACTAGAGCAGTAGGTACTACCCTCCTACAAAAGACCAACCTAAAATGACAGTATTTGTACTGTCGTGTTTTGTTGGTGAGTGCAAGACCGGAGGCTCAATGATGCAGAAGCATCTCAATAGGCAGCCATAGTATGGGTTACTATTCTACATTGTTGCGTAATTTGCATTTGCAATAAGTGTGGTGACCACTAGTCTCGGATTCTGCTCATGCTTTCTATCAGGTAAAGAAGAGTCACTTTAACAGGTTTATATATTTAACAAATTAAAAAAATCAAACAAACTATAGCTCAAACGAGAATTTGAATCACACATTTGAGACCCCTCCATGCCTTTGAGAGCACGTCGTCTTCGTCGATCCCGTTACCATACGAACATTTGTAGCAATGTAGTTGTAGGCCCATAACTTTTAGAAATTATTTCTACAAAAGTTTGATACCACGTAATACTTGGGTTGTCACTTCGCGTAATAAGTGTAAGTACAACCGTATTTGTAGATTTGAAGCCGAACCCAATTTAACTTAGGAAGAAAGGCTCCGAGGTTAAAACTAGAGAGACTGTCTTCTCTTATTTCCTTGTCAAGTCTAACTTGAACTTTTTTCTTTTAAATAGATACTTTATTGCACCTACGTACTGAAAAATTTAAGTTGTGTCTTCAAGCCTAATAAATGTTTTAAATTATCCATAACACTTTATCTAGTAATAGTTTTTACGGTTTCACTTAAACTATACAACCAAAGTCATTTTATCATAAGAAATAATAAGAATAAAATTACTAGAGGTTGTTTGTACCGTATCCTGATCTGATCTGATCTGATCAAGCCAAAATTGATGCTCAATTTCTAAAAAAGTTTCAACGAAAAATACGAGCACGTAGATACTATAAAATATAATAAAGCCGTGTAAAAACATCCAGCCACTCAAAGAAATGTCACGAAAATGTTTAACGAGATAAATCACTTGAACAAGTGCTGTGAAAATATTTACGATACAAGGAAAATGAATAATACCATTCATTGATTTTGTAGCTCTAGTACACAGCAGTAGCTATAGACACGTATGATGACTAACGCAGTGTAACAACCTTTTGTAAAGTAATTTTACTTATTAAATTGCAATCAACGCGATGAGCGACATAGTCATAATTGTAGATAAGCTCCGTAAATAAAGATAAAAATAAAAACAACGCGATAACATTGAAAGATTTCTGGAAATTTTCACAGCCTTAGTTATGATGTATAGAAAGAAGCTGATGACTGAAGAAATATGTTATTTTCATTGAAAGTCATGCTACATTAGTGACAGTATATTTTTGTTTTAGTAAACTAAGAACGTCTGTTACTTCAGGAATTATTGTCAATCAGATTCCATAGTGCTGCCCACGCTTAAAAGTTTTGTAATTGATTTCATTCAATTTATATATCTAAGGTACAAGTGAGATTTAGCAGAGAGACCAAAACCCTTTGATTTCAAAGCAAATGGACTTCAGAGTCTGTAACATTAGTAATTGCATTTGCATTCGACGGAATTTGCGGTTCGGTACAACGCGAACTTACGGCACGGTCAAATGGCGAGCCAATTTTCCAAGTACACTGACGTTTTTATTGGATTCGTGTTATTCGAGAGAGCTCGGTGTGTATATATATATATATATATATATAACGAGCGAGCTAACTATTTACGACTAATGGTTAAACGATTCTTAATCAGCATTTTCGAAAACTATCCATTGTTTGCGACCTTTGAACCTTAACTTGTTACTGTCATAATAGATTTCGGATATTGCCATTGTCACAAAAATGAATTCGCCATACGGATCAACACTTTATGTGACTAGTTTATATATTATATTGAGTCAAATAATTACACATGAATAGACCATGTGAAAAGAAAATTTAGAAATAGAAAGATCAAGTAGTAAAAAATTGTAGGTACCTGGGCCTGAACTTTTTGAGTCTAATATTTTCTTGGAGAAAGGTCAGCTACTTTTTGATTATTACGTTAATCCATTACATAAATGTAATCGACCTTTTGGGTAATATTTACACCCAAATGCGTTTATGATGACTACATTTCATTATTACAAACATATTTTTACGGATTCATTATTAACGACAATTACTTGACAGGTATATTCTTAGTTACATATTTTTCTGAATCATGAATCATAAATTGATAAATATTGAATGTCAAAAATATAACGTTCTTAAATTGCAAGGACTCACAAACTTGTAATGATAAAATTTATTGTGAAACCTTATCAATTGTATCAATCAGTGTATCATTATAAAATTCATCTGAAAAAATACAATACAAAAGAAATGTCTCGAAAGTATTAAAAAACTTTTAGGCGGTTTCAAGCAATTCACTTAAAGCAATTGTACTCCTTCGTTAGACTTTTCGAAGATCTAAAAGTACTAAATGTTGATGCGAGTTTATGATGAAAAGTTGTATTCTATATAATTCAGTCCCATTACAATAATTACTAACTGTATAATTTTTTTATGAGCCTTCAATAGACTTGAAACATTGTTATCTTTTGGTAGTCTAACCCGAAATAGTTTTTACGACATTTATTTATTCTATATTCAATCAACTGTATTTTTGGAAACTTTTAGGTTTCTTTTACAATGGCATGTTTTACTGAAATAGAAATCTTTTCAGACTTACAATTACTTTACCGCTTTTTTATTATGTCGAATTACGTAAAAAACTACACAGAATTTATTTCTTTATTATATAGATCTTTATTCTCACTATTTATTAGAATCAACTCATTAATCAGTTTTATTTGATCGCTAGAAATCAGAATATTTCGTCAGAAATTATCTCTAGTTAGACTTATCTAGTACAGTCATGTAACTTCATTAATACATGTATCTTCCTAGCTTTTACTATTTCCAAGGTTCATTGAGGATTGGTTACTAATTCAATCGGTTTTATATGAATATCAGTTATGGCGGACGTCCGCGATTCTCAAGGCGAACTGAATTTGAAGGTTAAATTTGTTTTAGTATATTTGAGGGTGCTGACTTACCAATAACTATGTTTTTTGGCGATTAATCCCATCTACACACCTACCTGTACACCAGGATCAACACTGAATACAACAATACTGAATATAATACACTGAAAACAATACAGAATACAAAACAAATATAACAACAATGAATACAACAAGTAATGACACTTGTTACCAATAACGATTGGTAAAAATCTTAATGGCAACCGACAACTTAACGTGTTCTTTGAGGCACGGGCGTGGAAGACAACTGCCAAACTAAGAAAGTCTTGTGAGGGAAACCTAACAACACTTTAGGCTTGACTCGAGAATTGATCCCGAGACCTCTTGATCAGCAGTCACATATGGTAGCCGTTAGACCAACGAGACCAGTACAGTGATACAAGTAAAATGAAAAAAATGAACATGACAATCCTTGATTTCTTTTGTTCTTAGTCAATTAAAATGTGTCTGATGTGGAGAAGTGTAGCTATTGAGTTCATTACATCGAAATCCACTGTACTATGTTAAGTTTTGGTGTTTTGATAATTGACGTAAAGAAACTACTGATGAAGAGTAACAATCCCACGTTTGTGTCTGAGGGTTCTCAAGTCACATATCCATTCACGACCTTTAAATAGATTAATGCTAGTGAAAGTTTTAGATGTTTTTTTCCTGCCTTTGAGCCTATGCCTAGAGTAAATTTAAATAATACTAGGATTATTTGAACTTATTTCTATATATAAACTAGCTGACCCGGCGAACTTTGTTCCGCGTTAATGGCAATAAATAAGCAGATTGTGTTTTTTTTATTGGAAAAAATACAAAAAAATTAAATACCTAAATTAGTCATTCATTATTATTTCTGTATTTTAGGTTAGGTTCACTTAATAGGTAGGTTGCTCTTCACGTAAGTACCTTGTGATACACGACATTTTTTGTTTTATTATCAGGCGCAAAAACAAACAACGCTGATGGTCTTTCGACCCGTGAACATGCCACGTATAATTGACCATGGGAAAAACATGAATGTTCTAGATTTAAACCACAAACTTTTAAGGATTGGCCTTGTGATTTGTTGATGGTCATGGCAAATGCAAGACGTATCGGAAATTGAAGTCTTTTAAATTCAAACGGCATATCGGTTGGGATCATCGGGATCCTCGGAATAAGAACGTCCTCACCTTTGAATTTTCCGATCATTATCGTAGCGTAAATTACATTGTTCATCATGTGTCTTGAACGTTTTAGAAATAAGTGGCGAATATGGAACAATCCAACTGTTGTCGACAACGAAATCCATTCTTTTCACTTTTGTTGTGACAGTTCGACCGTTGTCATCTGGTGATCGACGCCGATACAGCGGATAACCATCGTTGCCAGTGACAGTCTCCGCCGTTAATTTCCGTGGATATCGTTTAGAGCACTTTCCATCGACCATGCAAGGTGATTGGGGATTGATGGCACCACACGGTCCATGAATCATATTAGTAGTAACAACATCATGTAGGTCTGGATCGACTTCGTGATCAGGAATCTCAGCACATATGATATCATCTATTTGGTCAGGCTGAATTCTTTCCACTAACCAAATAAGAATGTGTGCGTGCGGCAGGCCTCGCTTTTGCCATTCGATTGAATACATCCAGCATCGAGTATCTCCAAAGACGCGTTGCTTAACAATAAAGTTCATCAGGGACCGAATTTTTTGCCTGAATATACGTGCTGTGATGTCGTGTCTATCACTTGATGTTTGTCCGGGAAGCAGCAATTGAGTAATTTCTATCCATTTTGGATTACAGGTAAAAGTAATAAAGAGATCTGGCCGACCGTAATGACGAACATATGTCATTGCATCTTGTGCATATTCATGCATATGACGTGGACTACCAATGTACGTCGCCGGCAGAATAGTTAATCGACCAATATTAGCTGCATTTCCTTCAGTACTAACTGAATCACGTAAATGGATGTACTCCTCAGAACGCAGTTTGGCTTGGTTCAACCTAATGAATGTTAAACGTTCCGTTTCTATTTTTACATACATGTCAACGCAATACTGCTGAAACAATCGACGAAACCGAAGCAAATAGTTGTCAGCATTTTGACGAATCATCAAACGATATGCGTAATAATTCATTGAGCTAACTTTCTTTGTAGTTTCTTCACCTGAAATTAAAAATTTGATAATTAACCATTTCAAAGGCAAACAATACTGACATTAACTATTTTTTTAATAAGCATTATTTTAAATCAGTGTCTTTCACAAATAAATGAAATAAATTATGATACTGATACTCACCATTCAATGGATTTATCATTTTAATATTAAAATAATATCCATCTTCTCCTTGCCAAAACATCAGCGGGTATTGCAATGCGTCATATGATCGATGAGTTTCAGATATTTGTTGCAGTTGCCCAGAATCGCGACGTGTAAGCACAATATCGCGTTTTTCCAATTGTTCACCAACAATCAGGATGGCAACTTCGTCCAATGTTGGAGCATTAAATGTGCGTTCGTGTGTTCCAGATGGTCGTTTATCTGCTTTGATGACAACTTTATAGTCATCATTTGGCATGCGCTCTAAAGCACTCTTAAACAACCTGACCAACGCATGATGTTCATGAAGCAGACACTGCAAGTCTTGAAGAATTGCTCGCTTCATTCCTGCATTGATCCCTAGGCGTCGATCAAGTTGTTCTTCCATGTTGCCCATGAAATATATTTGTAAAAATTTATTCTGTGTATCTTCGAAAGGTAGTAATGATCCAATTCGATGGTGAATCTGTCCTTGAATCTACAAAATAAAAACCAGACCGTATTAACTGGGTTATAAACACTTTTTTCGGTGGGAGAGTAGAGTTCAGAATTAGAAAACATTTTTGGGTGGGAGAGTAGAGTTCAGAATTAGCAAATATAATACAAACCAATAGATAAAGTAAGTTATTCTTTAACTACATTCTATGTAAGTACAAAAATAAATACCTTAAATGTCGGATTAAATCCTCGTTCTTCGATAATATCTGCTCCAAATGATGTCATTTGGAAACAACCATTGTATTTTTGAGTGTTTCCAAGAAAGTGGCGTGATTCTTGTGTTTCGCCACAAAGCAATGAATACAATGGCTCATGTGGCGGAGTCAACAACGGCAATTTCACTTTACCATTGTTTTGTCGATTTGTTCGATAACCCTTCATCCAATAGTTTTTATTTTTACATATTTAGACGTATCTCATCGAGACCCGTCTATATTATATACACCCCCTTTATATAGTTCCGGCAATTTAAAGTTAAGGCAGCATAATCCAGCCGTTTCTCCGGAAAACTTTAATGCACCACAATACTCACAAACAACGTCCATTTGCCCAATGTAAACGCTTTGATGCAAGCTGTAATCATTGCTGCAATCGTATCGAAACGCAGCTCGATTCAAATCAGCACTTGATAAATATCTTGTTCTGCGTCGCAAATTATCTATTTGTTAACCTCTGTTGTTCGCTCGACGATTCCGCATTGCCAACCGAGCTGTTTCACGGGCTGCTTCACTTTGCTCTCGTGATTGGGAAGCACGAAGTCGAGCCATACTATCGCGGCGCTGTTCACGTGCAATTTCTTGTTCTTCTTCAGTCCTTTCATTTGCAGTATTTCGTATTCTTCTTGCATTACGGCTTTGTCGGGAAATATTCGACCGTCTTGCTCGCGGCATTATTAATTAAACTTCACTTCACTTCAATTCACCTAAAAATTTATTTTAAAACTCAAATTTTCAACCATACCGAGTTTTATAGTTCACTTCACTGTTTATACGAATTGGCAATGGCACTATCATTACATTATAATTGTTAATTATTTATTTAATAGAAATAGTTTCAATATTGATTTCTTACAAATATCAAATTGTCATCTATACGTCATTACATAGCTGTCATTATACGTCAATTACATAGCTGTCATTTTGTTATTCCAAGTCTGATTCTTTTTTGTTTTATAGTGAATGACGTTTCATGTCAAGTCACACGGGAACGCTGTCGAACGGGATAAAAAGTATCCTATGTCCGTCTCCTGGTTCTAAGCTACCTCCCCACCAAGTTTCAGCCAAATCGGTTCAGCCGTTCTTGAGTTATAAGTGGTGTAACTAACACGACTTTCTTTTATATATATAGATGTTAAACAAGCAACCTGAACAGGTCCAGGTTGCTTGTCTAACATTAAAATTTTTCCAACAAATAATGTTGAAAATATCGTAAAAGATATAGAAATACTTTGAAGATTTATACATTTAGATACTGCCACTGAAGATTTTGCCATAACACTTGCTCTTATAATATCAGTCGTAGTGTAGTGTATAATACAAATTTACTAAACTTGTTGTAGCAAGCCAACTTTACACCAAAACTTTCAAATCTTAACAAGAATAAAACTTCCAAAACAAGGCATAAAAAACATTTTCCTTTCGTTCAATAAAAAAGTAATTGCATCAGAAGACTTCGTTTTCAAGTAATTGTAGGTACGAAAGATTTTTTGAGTTCCGGCACGGGGCCAGAAAAAAATACCCGAGAGGATCTTTTGTTGAAGATTTTCCTAAAGGCTCTAATGAACCGTGAGCATTCCGGAATTCGAACATAAAATTTGGTTATGCTTTTTTATTTCTTAAGCTGGATGGTGATAGCCCAATATTAAACTTCTGACGGCATAAGCAAGCAGAGTAAGTGAGTTTTGGTAGTTTGATTTTATGATCGCTAAATGTTCATTTTACCAAGACTCAGGATTTAAAATGTACCTATGCATCATAGATATAAAAATAAAATCTTTCTTTTATTTTACTCTTTCTTAGTCGATTCGTTTAGTCGATTAAATACGAGGGAATTAGGATAATTTCAAAATTTTATTGGTAAATGATAAACTGTTATCACATTATTTATAACCGGTAACTCCACCCCACACTAAGCAAATCTATTCTGTAAATAAAATAATAATAAATATGTCTATAAAGACATTATTATAAGATAGGAACTGTGAACTACTAGAGTCAGAACAAAGGCCAATTGCTAAAAATAGTGAACCTACCTCTGACATCGTTTCTATGTTCAAGTCACTTACAATTATGAATACATTAGACAACTATGATTAAAAAGAAGTCTTCTTGGTGTCCATTATTTTACAAGCTATTTAAAAGACCTATTAAAACTAATAACTATATTTCAAACCATTCACAGACCGGATCAAATCATGACGTGGGCCGGATTTGGCCCGCGGCCTGTCAATTTACCTTCTATGCCAGTATGTTAGTAGGTGACTATACAAACACCAAATAGTTTATATTTTTATGTATTCATTACAATATCAATAGCAGTTAAATATGTTTTAAGGGTATAAACTATCCGAAATTTAATAATACAATAAATTAACACATCTCACAACCGTCACACATGGCCGTCTAATCTTAAATAAGCTAGAGAGTAGAAAGAGTGCTATGGTAATCAGACAGTTGAAAACATACTTAAAATACACACATATTACTGATAAATTACACCAAGACACAGAAGAACTAAACATGATCATCATACAACACTTTTTCTGGGTTAGAAACAAATCCACGACCTCCAGCTTAGCAATTAGGGCCACTTACCACTAGACTAACAGGCTCGTCAAAAAAACCAAATAAAAATAAATACCTCGCGCAATGATTTAGTTATTAAAGCTCTTAGAACCACGAAACAGGGGATGATTACAAAGGTATAGAATTATACTGGAGTTCGTAGTAAGCTTAGAGCATTAAATATTAATGATTTTTTGTTAGAAATGTAATGTTCTTGTTTATTTTAATATCCTTGGCTGTAATAGGCTAGATGAAGACTTTACGACATAAAACATTACTAAAAAAACTTTGTAGTAGCTTAATTACAAATCTGAAAGCCTCGGTTGTGGAACGTATAAGCGACTGCTGACGTGTTTGACTCCCGGGTTAGACCGAATATTTGTACAATCTACCAATTATTTTTATAGGAGTGTCTATCTATATATATAAAAAAAAAATATATATACGGTCGAATTGAGAAACCTCCTCCTTTTTTTGAAGTCGGTTAAAAATGAAACTATTTGCCTTGGTCACGACATCACGCGTTAACGGCTGAACTGATTTTGCTAATTCTTTTTTTGTTGGATAGCCCATTTAGCGAGTAACTTTATTTATATTAGGCTATGTAAAATCACTCTACGACTAATAGGAGTCGGGTATCGACCGAAAATGTTGGGAAATGGGAAAAAAATATTTCTCATGAAGAAACGCAAACGAAGTTGAGCGGGTCAGCTAGTGCATAACATATTCTGTTAGTCTATATACTTTTTTACTATATACAACAACTATCAATAGTTAAACGTTGTGAACAAACTGAATTCGAAGTTGATACTACGATTCAGTACATTTAAGGATACTGCTTTCCAATATCCGGGACCGACGATTTAACATGCTCACCGAGACAAAGGCATGAAACACCGTCAATTTCCATACTCCTGGCTGTTATTAAGAATAACTTGTAATGAAAGCCTTTCTGTAGCACTTTTTAGCTCGACCCGGGAATTGAACCCGAGGCCTCTTGAACGGCAGTCACGTACAATAGAAGAAATTATCCTCAATTGTGTACAACTCTTAGAAAAAAATATTTGACAGTTTATGAACTCTGTATTTTTAGATATCTTACATTGTAAGAAATTCGTTTCATTCGAAAGGAAATTAAACGTCATATAATGTGTTGCGTTTCAATTTGAAAGAAAACTAGGTTTTTGCTACGGTAATGCAATCGAGGCCGATAACTTCCTTTTTATTAAAAGTGGTTATCGTTGTAAGGAATAGCCTCAAGAAACAAAGTATCTCCGTGCCAAATTTCATTAAAATAGCTGCAGTGACGTAGTGGAGAAAGCTTCACTTACATACAGTCAGAGTAACTTTTCAATTTAAATAGTATGAAGTATGAATTTGCACCTGATCGGACATTGACTTTGAGGGACTTTGATCACACTGTTGGCCTAGTGGTTTAAGCGATCGCCATGCCGATCTATACTGCGCCAATTGCTGTGAGTTCAAATTCCACGTGGAACAACACTTTGCGTGGTACACAAATTGTTTTTCTGACTCTGGGTGTTATTTGTGTCCGTTTCAAAGTCACTATAACATCGTCCTACTAATATTATAAACGCGAAAGTTTTTAAGTATAGATGGATGACAGATGAAAACTACTGAACAGACTTGGATTAACCTTTACAGTAATATAGCCTATACATCGGAATAGCACATAGGCTACTGTTTCTCGCGATAATCGACATACACGCGAACGTTGAACAACTAGTTATAAATAATATTCACTTATTTTCGTTAATAGGATAGGGTTTCACTAAATAAAGCTGTCTTAAAATTTCAAAATGACCCAAATAATATAATTAAAGTTTTCATCGTTACTCAGTAAGTGGCAAAATCCAATTTCCTTAAATCAAATGTCAACGGATTTGTGTGGCTCTTGATACATTTAACTTAATTTCCTCTATTTTCCTGTCCTTCCAGAATCCCTTGATAAAACTTTGTTTAAAATGTTACTTGTACGTCATTACAGCTAGATCCTATTTCAGCAGTTTTGAGTTTATCCATTACGTCTAGTCATTCACTGAATCAGTCTAATACCAGTTGAAATACATTTAGTGCTTATAAGAAAAGAAACATTTTGCTCCATTAACCATACTCCCGAGTCACGAAAGCATTATATAATGGTCGATGCCATTAGCACTTGACGGTGGCCAAATATTCTTCAAGAACCTATTGACGTCCACGCTGAATGGCCTGAGACTTCCGTAGTATTTTCGTGGCCAGTTTATAAGCTCCATATAGATTTCACTGACTACCCCTCTTGCTTTAATGTAGCTGTCTCGCTCTCACGCTCGCACCTACCTAAAGACACCCCAGTGCGTTTTCGTACCTCGTTGTGGATAGTCGCTAACGGACTATCTTCCGAATCGTGAGAGATCGCGATTAAATTTTTATTCCGAATACTGTGAAACTTAATTTCTTCTGAACATATGTGATGTTAAAATGAATTGATTTTTTTTTGGGTTGTGTCTGTGATTTAAACTTAAAATAGAAAATTAAGTGTGAATTGTAAATAAAGTGTCAGACGTTAGTGCTTTAAGTGAAAAAACCATTTTGGATATTACAAGGTAATTTTAATATTATTATTTTTAGCGTATAAATTATTGATCTTATAATTCTTCAAATGGTGTGTTTTCGAGTTGAAATACATTTAATCTGCTGTAATTACTTTAAAAAGGATAATAATATATGGTGGTCACCTTCACAAATTCTGTCTTATATTCAATTCAGAGGTTAAGGATTAACAATTAGTTTTTAAAACTTATTAGAAATTCTGAATAGCTAATATTTAACTAAATACTTTAAGAGTGTTTGCTTAAAACTATGGATTAAATTTGATTTATACATGTACAACATTTCTGCATCATTGCCTACTGGTAGTAAATAAATAAATACATATTTCTCTATTAAAATATTTACTTTTCATTAAATGTTAGTGGGTAAATTTTTTTTTTATTTAATGATATAAATTATTATTATTGAATAAATTACTAATCTAAAATTTTAAGTAATAATTTTTAGGGCGTATACGCCTAAAAAAAATGATTACTTAAAATTAATACCTAACTAACATTTTTAAATCAACTTTATAAAGATAGAAAAAACTATGTTGAGCTCTATCTTTTGCGTGATTCAATCCTTTGATTTGAATGTCAGTATTCTCTATTTCTTTAATTAAAAGATAAGGTTAGATAAGTTACGTCTGCTTTGAAGATAAACATCTGGGAGTTTTTCTTGTGGATGGTAATTAATTAAATAAAATTGTAAGAAAGGATCAAATTATACTGAAAATTATTACTATACTGTGCTACTCTAGCTGTTTCGTTATGAAGTTGGGATGGGTCACTCTTAATAGTAATTCACCACGGCTTTGGTGAGTAGCAAATTTAGTAAAAAACAGTTGTTTGTGATATAAATAATAGCTACAAAACTTCTCACAATTACCGGCTAGGCTTATCTAAAGATTACCTAGAAAAAACTTACACAAGTATACCTACTACTAAATGACTATGTGTGCATTTTTATATAAGTACTTACTATAATAATATAATACGTATAAATATTTATACTTATAAATGATACCTTTACGCATCTTTAAAAAGTGTACTTTCTAAAATAATTTAAATATATTCTATAAATGATTTCAATTAAAAATATATGTATGAACACACTTTGCTCGATATTTTCATGTTATATTTTCTAAACATGAATCGATTCATCGCCCCCGAAAACACTTGCATACAAAATTTCATGAAAATCGTTGAAGCCGTTTCTGAGATTCAAGTAAAATACATAATATTTATAAATATAGAAGAGTTGATTACTTATCTGATAAATACTTATAAAAAAATACTTTACCCATCTTGATAAAGAAACAAATAAATAATTGTTATAAGTATATTTATTCAGTATAGTTGGTGCCTGTGGCTCCGAACGCGTAAATGTCGGTCATCGCGGCAAATGGTAGCCTATGTGTTATTCTGATGTATAAGCTATATTACTGCAAAGTTTCATCCAAATCCGTTTAGTACTTTTTGGGTGGAAGAGTAACAAACATCCATCCATCCATACTCACAAACTAACAAACATAAACCCACTGTCATTGACTTTGTTACTTAATTCCAGATTATCTTAAGTCAAATTAACTATCGTTTTAAACATTACGAATTAATATTACCTACTTAGAATAAGATGAAACTGAAAGACACTTTTATTACTAGCTTTTACCTGCGACTTCACTCGAATTTAATAAAAAGTATCCTATGTTATGTCTAATACCTCCAAGATATGTGTACAAAGCGTACAAAGTATCATGATTATCGGTTAAGTAGTTTTTGCGTGAAAGCGCAACAAACAAACTTACATTTACATTTATAGTATTAGTATATTAGGATATTTACAGGAGTAATAATAATTTCAGTTTAAGACTAACAGTTATCAAATTTAATTCTAGATTTATATTATCGATACACAGATATGCTTTTGCCTGCGGCCCGCGGCATGTATGTCGATTATCGCAGTGAGGATTAGCCTATGTCAATAACAAATTTCATTGAAATCGGTGCAGCAGTATAGCCTCGAAAGCAAGAGACGGACAGACAATGGATTTCCTTTGAATTTATAATATAAGTATGTATGTTATAACATTAAAAACAAATTAAAATTTCTCACAAAAAATATACTTTTAGAAATTAGGAGAAAAAAATACAAACCCTACCAATCCATCTGACTAGCGCTGCCTATATAATATACCAAATTCTCTTTTCTAAGGCTCTCCTTAGAAAAGAGATTTTGAATATGATTTTTTTTAATAGAATAGGAGGCAAACGAGCATACGTATCACCTGATGGTAAGCGATTATCGCCTCCTATGGACACCCGCAACATCAGAGGGATCACAAGTGCGTTGCCCTCCTTCGCGGGATTGGGAAAGCGATCGGGAAGGGGACGGGGAGATTAAAATAAATGCAGATAAATTGACTATATTTATTTTTATATTTGTGCCACTAAAGTAAAAAAACAGGAAATTAGAGGGTCCGAGGAGTTTATGTCCAACGTGTAAAAAGTGTTGTAGTGCCATTGCTGAAAAACAAAAACCCAACACTTTTTTCTGAGAACGCCCTTTTCTCTCTGAAATTATAATGCTACAACAGGTACTTAGTGAAGAAAACCGAGATAAGGAATAAGGAATTGCGCTGAGCAGGGCGGTCTCAACTTGGCAACATTGATAAATGTTTGTTGGATTTAGGTGGTTGCAGAATTGTCGGCTGGCAATATTTTTTTTAGTGCACAGTGTAATGTAAAGGATAGCTGCGTAATAAATTATGTTTTAGCTAAGTGTTGTTTATTTTCCTTAAGGGTTATGTTTGACTAGCATTTGTAGAGGGGTTTACTTGTCCTAATGTTGCCACAGTGTTTATGGTATTTTTTAGCCGTAGTTAGTCCAAAATACTATAGATGAACAGATAAGAAAAGGTACACCGCTTGTGTCTATTTTACATTTCAAAATAGCTGTAATAAAATATATATACATTTATCTATACGTTTGAACAAACATAGAGATGATGTATATTTGGTTATGAAGGTGTTTAATAATATCAAGACGAATCTTAAAACATTTATATTGCTACAAAGTCAATGATATTTAAAACAATAGATTGTTATGTACGTAAAAATTTGCGCTGAAATCTGTGCCGTGCCGGCTGTGCGGTCTAACTGCGTGCATTATCTAATTCAAAAAACAAAATGGTGGCATTGCCTTTACAAAATATTCTTATGACCAAAGTTACTACCGGAAAAATGAATGAGAACACCGTGTGGTTTTAATTCGGTTTGAATTCGAGTTCCGACACACTGCTCCAAAGTTAAACCTCGGTGGTGAGACAACTGAGAAGGTTTCCACATGCTGAAATAATGTGGTCCTACTTACTTAATAGTTGTAGTGTAGTACTTGATGAATAGTACGAAAGATACGAAACAGCAGTAACAGAAAAAGATAGCTAAATCTAATCATCTCACTACAAATGTCTTCTTTCATTTCAAATGATTGTATAGACAAACATGTTTATAGCAGTAGGTAGGACACTCGATTGAGAAGTTTTCAAGTGTTGACTCCAACTCAGTTTATTCTCAAATGTGTTAACGCCGTAAAGGTAAGCGTAACCGCCTCTTAACATAATTATTAATTTGTTAGTCCTAAAACTAAATCTTCATATAAGGAAGAAAAGTGAGTAGGTAAAACTTTTGTCTCTATACCATTTTTTTTTAAATATATGCATATTTATTATTACAATAATAGAAAGATTTAGTAACTAAAGAAAAAACCATAAACGTTCAAACTAAAGTAGACACAAAATAACATAAACTTTATCTCAAGTTTCAAAACAACAAAAATCATTCTCTATCGATAAAAAAAAACCTCTACGTTAAGACTAAAAGCCAAAAAGTCAAGAAATATCTCACAGGTATTAAGTATTTACATTTGTTTTTACACCAAGCCAAGTTTTAAGCCAAGATAGTAGAGCCACGCTGATTTCAGCACGAATGGGCCGGTTCGACAGAAGCAGTACTACCCTCGTACAGAAAATCAACATAAAATGACAGCGTTCGTGCGGTCGTGTTTCGTTGATTGACCGACCGCCCAATGATGCAGAAGCATCACAAGGCAGCCATGGTGGCGATATTTAAAAAAAAAAAATTGTACGAAGAGGAATGCTTCGTTTTAATAAAATCACTAAAATAAAGTCTAACTAAGATAGGTATTGTCAAAGTTCGCTTCTGTAAAACTAATCTACGTTCGCCATTGATGTTCGCAGTCCACGCATCTTTATCACTCTCATGGCAACATTAGTTTACTCTCTTTCTTCACCTACAATAGCGTCTTAAGTGTTATCACCTACTGTAATTGTGAGGTAAACCAATTAAGTTGCATTCGAGTCTTCACTTTTCATGCGCTGATGACATATCTCTGCGATAGCTAGAGCTTCTTTTTATATAATATCATTGTATAAAGCCATAAATACAACCAAGGCCACCAACAAAATGTAACTCTATAACATGACTACTACTACTTTATTTCTATTTGAAAATAAATACGCCATACATACATAGGTACAGTTTATAAGCAAGGTAAAACATTCCAATTGGTCAAAGCAGATAATTAAGCGTTTTAGAAACTTCAATTCAAATTCGACGACCATTATGACCGAAATGAATAAATATTGTTTGAGACCCCAACATAGTACTAATGAAGATTGGAATTAACATTTATATCGGGTTCAATTAGCAATATGTAACCTCAAACCTCTGTCTGAAAAGGTAAACTTATTATAAAACCATTTAAGCACCCATTTCGAGATTTTACATAAGAGTTTTAAACGAAAAGTTACTACATTATTTTAAATAGCTTTGGAATTATTGTATTATTATGGCTAACATTTTCATATTTCACGTAAGAATTTTAGATGAAAAGTCAGCATATTTTAATGAAAATGGGTTTGAAATATTATAGTCGCAGAAAATAAATGGTGTGTTTTATCAGCTGACGGGGGAACTAGAGATTTTACTAAATATTTTCTGCGAGACTGTTGAAATATTACATTACCTGGTTATAAATGTAGTAGTAGGTAACAAGAAAGGATAAACTATCCTCATTCATTCATTATTAAGTAGTGAGCCACGTATGTAGGTTCCGCACTTTATAGATGATTCAAGTGTAGGTCACGACACTCTCCCAGCTAAGACTTTGTTATATCTTCTATTTAAATAAAAATGAATCGCCAAAATTTATGTACGAGCATAACTCCCGATCGTGTGCACCAAATAAAATAATTCTTTTTTTCATGTGTTCGTTATTGTTAAGACAAGGTTTGTGTACGTCAATTTTTGTACTAGGTGTTTTGGTGCTACTTTAAGAGCTTGTGAATACTTTTATTTAGATAATATTACGTAAATTATTAGTATTAACGACTAGAGGAGTAGGCGGTTTTTAACAGACTCGTGTCAAGAAAAGAAAAATTTTAATGTAAAGGGTAAAGTTTTTTTTTGTCCGCGAATTGAAGCTAAGACAGATATGTAAATATAGCGGTACAAAGTTTTCCAGGTCAGCTAGTTATCGTATGAAAATGATTTACAGTAGTCAATATTGTCTCACTATGTAAGCCTTTATGAGTCTCAATATTCAAATATCGGTAATTGGTTTTTGTAGCATCTAGTTATATGAATGTAATATATATATATATATATATATATATATATATATAAACTAGCTGTCCCGGCAAACGTCGTTTTGCCATAACTACTAATAAATTAAAAATTAATTAAAAAAACATTGTCCAGCGGACAAAATTGTGAATCTAAACCATTCCCAGGTCCCCTTGAACACACACAAAAAATTTCATCAAAATCGGTCCAGGCGTTTGAGAGAAGTTCAGTGACATGCACACTCACAGAGAATTATATATATAAAAGATGTAATCTTCAGCGTAATATTTAAAAAGAATAGTAATAAAATATGAAAAAATGTTTATCTTTATGAATGGACCTGTCAAAATGACTCAACTCTGATTGATGGAAAGCATAAGCAGAATCCAAGAGTAGTGAGTGAGTGGCTCAACTACCTTAGTTTTCTGAATAACTAGCTTTTGAGCAAGTCTCCGCCCGCGTGTATGTCGGTTAACGTAAATAAAAAGCCTATGTCCCTCTTCAAAAATCTAATTATCTCTATGCCAAATTTCATTGTAATCAGTGCAGTGATTTAGCAGTGAAAGCGTAGCATTCACACAAATAGACAGCTATTTTCGAATTTATAATAGTAGTATAAATAGATTACTATTAAAAGATATGTAATTGAAGTTTTAAACGATAGTAGTAGGTAGTGCGTCTAACGGCTTTAGATTATTTTTATGAATACGGTTTATTTGCTTTGTTTCTTCTTCTTTCAACATTTTTATATCAAGTACGCAATGTATCAAAGCACGCAGTGTATGATGTTACTGATATTTATATTTGTTGTGCTTTTGTTACTGGTATTTCTCACACTCTTCAGAAGTACCAGTTAATATGTCGCTAATGACAAATTACTACTTCATTTTATAGGCAACGAGTGTTTTATGTTTTTCTTTAATTGCCGACTTTGCTTATTTACTTAAACCCTATAAGTAATCTGTGGAAAACGTAGTGGGTAGTATATTTACTAAGCTTACTTCTTTTAATAACAACCCTATGAACATTTGATATACTGCTGTTTGTGTTCCCTAAATAAATACATAAACTTAATCTTTTACTGTTACTTACCTTTACTTCATCTTTAAAGTTTCAACATAGTCTCGTCCACTGCTTATGTAGCCACTACAGAAGAAAAAGAAATATAAATCATATTTTCTCAAGTCCAGCATTATGTAACAAGTTTTAAGATATCTTTCATTATTTAAGATAGATTTCTTAACTTTCTGAAAGTTTTTTTTTGGCCTAGTTTTTTTTATCTTTCATTACGGAGCTTAGCCACAATTATGACTATGTCGCTTCATATGCCTGATATTTCATAGGCCTTTAATTCAGCTAGCCGAATTGAGCGTGTCGGTGGGATTAGTTTGTGTAATAAAACACAAACGACATGAATTATTATAATAATTTGAAAAATATTTTTTCTTCGCAAAAATGGTTCTTACAATAATATGTAAGTTCAATACATTCAATTTTAACAACATTTAGTGTGAGACAGATGCCATTGATAGGGTAAAACGGAACCAA
Organism: Spilosoma lubricipeda; assembly: GCA_905220595.1. Taxonomy (NCBI): domain Eukaryota; kingdom Metazoa; phylum Arthropoda; class Insecta; order Lepidoptera; family Erebidae; genus Spilosoma; species Spilosoma lubricipeda. The sequence goes on along the minus strand of HG992298.1, from coordinate 8,839,032 downwards.
ACCTAATTTCTCAATATTATTAGGAGTTGGCGCTAAGAGTTTTTCAAAAGGTTGTTTATATCGTTAATATTCGGCCTGCCTGTCACCGACTTTCGTTCATAATATAAACGTTTTCAGAGGAGACTAAATGAAAAAGTAAATCGGTGAAATGAAAACGGACACGACTAATGATAAGAAATATCACAAGACTTGAATGGTAAGACAGGATTTAGACTCGAAAAAAAACTCAGTGGCTTTGGGGTCAAGTATATTTCTCCTGCAATTAAAGAGAGATAAATAATCAGTTCTTCTATTAGCTAGTTTTTTGTACTGTTTGTAGTCAATATGAAAATAACATACATCTTTTACCACAATCCCAAAATAAAGTTCCGTGACAAATGACAGTATATTATGCTGGAAACATTATATACAAGATTTCATAGTCATATAAGTGGAAAACATGGTTTCATATTGTAAAACTGAAGTAATTATATACCATTATTACATACAATGAGAAAAAATAGCTGTTTTAATGTGTTTGCGTTTAATAATGGGTGACATTCTTAAAAGCCTTCCAAATGTAACTTTTACGCTCATTTTAATTTTGAAAGCAGATTTTTATCCGTCGGTAAAATTAAATTCGATAAGATATAAAACACTTGACGAGATTTATATGAATGGCGAAGTCATCTTAATGCTCATTCAATTTATTGGTACAGAATCAAATAAATGGCTTCAATTTGCATTCAATCGAATTTAAACAGTTTAAATAATCCTATTTTCTTTTCAGAATAGAATATTTATCTTAATATATGCATCTATAGCATATAGCTGTTTGCAATGTATGTATGTATACAATTATGTTTGCACCAGAGTAACTGGCACAGCTATTTTCTATTCCTATGGTAGGTTTGTTCAGGTAGATACCTATATATGACATAAAACCATGCAATTATGCTGTGGTTCGTCATTACGAGTCCTATGGGGAAAACTACTAAATACTCAGGATTGTCAGGGGTATTATTTACACAGTCCTCAACCTGGCACGTTAGTTTGTTAACGGGAATTTAATCACGGTCTTCGCTGAATCGAGAGGTCTGTGGAAAACTGTTACTTGTGCAAATTATTAATATTTGTGTAGTGATTATTTGTTCTATGTTTGAGTGTAATTTATTTATAATGTGTAGGTATTTTGAAATATTTAAATATATTTATCAGCAGTCTGTTTAATAAACACAGGTTCTATTATAAGATACAGTCAGTCAGCCAAGTGTGTAATGTGTGTGATGGTGTTATTTTTGTAATTAAACAAGAGGTTCATAAGCTATTTGACAAACATTATCTATACTAATATATAAAGCTGAAGAGTTTGTTTGTATGTTTGTTTGTTTGTTTGAACACGCTAATCTCAGGAACCGCTGGTCCGATTTGGAAATTTCTTTTCGGTGTTGGATAGTCCATTTATCGAGGAAGGCTATAGGGTTTATATCATCACGCTACTACTAATAGGAGCGGAGCAACAATGAAGAATGTTTCAAAAACGGGGGAAATTTTCATGCTACGGGCAATATAAGGCGCAAACGAGGTTGCGTGGGTCGGCTAGTGTAAAATAAACGCTCGCGGGGCGATCTGCCCCGCATGGGCGTCGCAGCGTCGGGCCCTCACTGCAGTCATCGGAAAAGATCTCTCGCTACCGGCCGTCCTACGCTCCATGGCCGGTAGCGACAGCAGTTCTACCGCGGTAAGGAGGCGGCAGAGAAGGCCCGGGAGGACGATCTCCACTCGGACCCAAACCGGGCGGTGGAGGCACGCTTCAGGTGCCTGCCTGCAAACGAGGTTGCGTCTCCTATTGCCCATAGCGTGATAATTTTCCCCCGTTTTCGAAACGTTTTTCATTGCTGCTCCGCTCCTCCGAGTGGTCCGGTCCGAGCGTGATAATATATAGCCTATAGCCTTCCTTGATAAATGTACTATCCAACACTGAAAATTTTTTTTTAAATCGAACCAGCGGTTCCTGAGATTATCGTGTTCAAACAAACAAACAAACTCTTCAGCTTTATATATTAGTATAGATTTGCAATTTTTAATATTTACAGCTTGGCTATTAATTACATTTTTATGACGTCTATAAAATCTTAATATGAATCATACAAGAAAGACAATACAAATCTTTTTGAATATTGTATTTCGGAAACTGTTCCAGATACGCAAATAAATGATATTACGAGTGTTTACTTTGAAAAGTGATCAGTGTGGGTTTTCAAAGGACTGATACACCATTCCGACTCGGTCGACCGCCCGCCCTGGCTTTTGTTAACCTCCGATGTATATTATATCTTTTGATGGTTTTGCTTAAATTTTATTTGTTCTTGCTTTTAGTAATTATAATTTTAAACTTTTTTTTTATCGAATTTAAATTTCGAGCCCAAATTGAGCACTGGTTAAAATGGATCTATTTTTTAAGTTTAGTTTCAAAGAATGCTATTAATTATTTTGTTTTATATCTACTGATATCTTCGAATGATACTTGCTTATTAACGATAATTATTTATATTGCTATTAGTAGCAAAGACAGACATTTCCATAAATATATATGTTTGAGAAGGGTATCAATACTACATCATCGACATTGTTAAGACTATTATAAAGTAATACTCTATTAAATGGTGGCTTTACTTCTAGCATTTCTATGACGCATTTAGTAAAGAGTATACATTATTTTAAATTAAATAAACTATGTTTGTATTAAGGACAATCTAATATACCGAGTATTAAAATTGTTTTGAGATGCTCTAGTCTATATAAATGTATATAAAAAAAATACCGAAATGTATGTACGCGCATTAATCCTTATTGACTGTACCAAATTGGATGATCTTCTTTTATGTGTTTGTCAGTGTCAGGATAAGGTTTGTATAAAAGAATTATATGTTATATTTTCATCTGCAACTATACCCTATGTTAAGCTGAAGCGGACATAATTATTAAAGTGAAAGTAGTAGGGTCTCGTTGATTGCAGCACGGTTGGGCCGGTTCGGCCGGGGCTGTACTACCCTCACACAGAAAAATCAACGTTAAATGACAGCGATCGTACTATCGTGTTTCGTTGGTGAGTGCGTGCGAGACCGGAGGCCCAATGGTGCAGAAGCTCACTAGGCCACCATGGTGTGGGTCGCCATGCTGCATTGTTGCATCGTCTGCATTCGCAGTATGGTAGCCACCACTCTTGGATTCTGCTTATGCTTTCCATCAGGCAGAGTAGAGTCATTTTGGCAGGGCCAAACATAAAAAAAAAAAAAAAAAAAAAAACAGAGTTAGGGAGCACCTTGTAACGCGTTCAATGAACTTCAGAAAGTTATGATATTTGACTAATTCTTATAAATGAACACTTGTTTTACGCACACTCAACAATAAAAACCTTCTATTAAATGGTGAATTTCATGTTACCTGTCTAGATTCTTTATTATGATTGTTTAATTTTGAATGCCAACTTTGTTCTGAGTGATACTTTATGACTTCTTAACTTCGCAAAACTTTGTTTCAGTACTAAATAATTCTTGAAAAAGAGAATAGACATGCCAGTACAATTGTAGCTAAAGAAACAGTTTTTACTCATTTTAGAGTCAATCATGTCAATTTTGAGTGCCTTTGACTTGACAGAATTTGAATTTGAGTGTTTAAGGTCTCGGGTTAGATTCTCGTTATGGACAATATCGTTTGACAAAACAAATACTTATTTCAGAGTTTAGTCTGTGTATTTTACTTTACTTATTTGTATTTTAATTTACTTAAATATATTTTTGCAAATGTATATTTATAAAAAAGGGAATATATTATGTAAGTATTCTATCAATCAATGTTATTGTAGTAGTACGAGTTTTGCTTAGTTTTAAACTAGATGAAGTTGTGTGTTAGGTATTCGAAATATTTATTTTAACGCGCAAAATGCAATGTTCATTTAATATATACCTTTTAACAATATTAATTTTAAACTAAACAAATTTTAAATATAAATTTTGGTAACAAATATTTATAAATTGTATATTTTAAGTTGATTGGTTTAGTATTTTTTAAGGGACCTTCTTGCAGGCGATATTAGGAATATGTGTATTGGTATACTTGTGTATGTGAATATGTGTGTGTGTACCAGTGAGTATACTTTTATGATTAGAGACGTAGGAAATAAAGAAAATGGATAAATGAGCGTGAAATTCTCAAATCTTGCGTTAAAGTGAAATGGCGTGTTCTTGCCATAAAATCTTCGGTATATCCCGGGATAAGTCTGATAAATAGAGATTTACAACATGGAAGCTCTTTAAATACAAGAAATACTAGTAAAGAAAATTTCGTTTTTTACTAACATAATGTTGTCCAATAACGTACTGACTATAGTGTAGTACCTACCAGCATTTAGTGAATAGAATATGTGGATAGTGTGTAGTTTATTTTGTAGAAAAAAGCAAGCATTACTAGCTGAACCCCGCGGTGTTACCCGCGGTTATTGTTGTACCGCGAGTAAGGCCGCGGAACAAAGACAGTCTAAAAAAAGTAGCCTAAGTTACTCCCTGGATCATCAGCTTCCTGCCAGTGAAAGTCCCGTCAAAATCCGTCCAGCCGTTCCAGACATTACCCAGAACAGACAGACAAACATTGTTTTACTATATTTTTGGTATACGTACCGTGTATACATAGCGCATATTTTAATATTACAAACAGACACTCCAATTTTATTTATTTGTATGTCAGTTATTGCCGATTGATCAAAATTAGCCAATGTCCTTAAGAATTAAAGTATCTCCATGCCAAATTTTATTGCAATCTGTACAGCGGTTTAGCCGTTAAAGCGACACAGATAGACAGAGTTACTTTCGTATTTATAATTATTAGTGTTGATTATAATTTCGGTCAAACATTTTCGCACATTCGACGCTCAAAGCCATCTAGCTTCCAACTACGCAGAGCTTGTATTGTGGTAGCTAAATTGACTGACAGAATACTTAACAGCTTTTTTTTTGTAAATACATACAAACTCCAACGACGAAACAGCAGTCGCATACGCTACCACTGCGCCAACAAGGCAGTCAATAATAATTTCACTCATAGACCTCATCTGCCTTAATTGAAGTGGTAACGAATGCGACTGCTGTACTTACTAGAGCCATGAACAAAAGCAAGCAACAAATAAAACCTTTTAATTCGTCAAGCTCTCTTCATTAATTTGTGAGTGACGTGCTTCAAAAGAGTGACACGTAGTTCGGAGCCACCGTGGCTCTGTAATTGCGCAAGTGTCGCCAATGATCGTTAGTTTGATTGGTGTCGCTATGGGGATCATTAATTTTAATACCTTCCATTTCATGTTTGGAGTCGTAACCCTGTATGAAATAAAAAGACGAATTTCGACCATAGGCATAGGACGTCTCTACGGTTTGGATTGCTAATACTTAATGATTAAAAATTAATAAATTGGTCAGATTCGTTATTAGTATCATACTTAATTAATTCATTTGTTATCTAATAAATTTGATTGAATAAACTGATCTTATAAGTAACTGCCTCGGTGGCGCAGTGGTAGCGTATGCGACTGCTGTTCTTGAGGTCTCGGGTTCGATTCCCGGGTCGGAACAAATGTTTGTATGATCTGCAAATATTTGTTTCGGAGTTTGGGTGTTTTCTATGTATAATATGTATGTATTTACAAAAAAAAGTATATAAGTATTCATATCAGTTGTCTAGTACCCATAATACAAGCTCTGCTTAGTTTGGGACTAGATGGCGTTGTGTGTTAGATGCCCGAAAGATTTATTTATTTTATTTATTTATGTATAACTAGCTGCTGCCCGCAGCTCCGCCCGCGTGTATGTCGGTTATCGTGGCAAATAGTAGTCTATGTGCTATCCTGATGTAGGTATAAGCTATTTCACTGGAAAGTTTCATCCAAATCCGTTTAGTGCTTTTTGCGTGAAAGAGTAACTATATATACCCACTAACAAACTTTCGCCTTTATAATGTTAGTTTAATTGATGATAAAAACGGTTAAACAAACAAAAACATAATGCCATGTATAATTTAACATATTTTTATATAATCTGAATCTCAGAAATGGATTGCAAGATTTTTATGAAATTTAGTATTTAGTATTTAATTTAGTAAATAAGCTAACGAAGTTAGAAGCGGGTTGTTTATCGTTACAAAGTCTGAGCTCAATTGAACAAGAGGAAGAAGAATTTATTCAGACCTAGGAGAGGCAGGACAGGATAACTAATGTTTTTATACAGAGTTAAGGTAACGGTACACATAATGCAGAACTTCTAGTATTTAAAATAAGCTAATATTTTTATAGATATAAAAGCTGATCCACGCAAGTTCATCTGCGCCTTTTTTTAATCATGCTCGACTTTGATTGGTCTAAGCGTGATGTTAACCATCCCATCTTAAGCAAGTCAGTAAAACAAATCTTAAAAGACGTGAAAGTTAATAAGATAATTTCGGAGTTCAACGTGACACTAGAATAATATTTATAATAGATATATGTTTTGATGGCTGAATAACAAAAATATATTCCAATGTTGAATACCTAGCGTATAGTAACCGACAATATTCAGGTAAGTATCTCTTTGAGTGCGTCGACTCGCGGAGAGGCATCATTAAGTATACAATATGCACTTCACTTGATTGCTTTAAAATTGTAGCAAGCAACGTACACATACTTTACTGAATACAAATATGAACATTTAATTGTATGCGAAAAAGAAATCCTTCGTATAAAGTAGGTACTTAAGTTTTTGTTCAGTTATAGCTTGATAACATTATTTAGCTAGTTATTTACTTCACAGATAGTTTGAGTTGTACAGTTCAAGTTATAAGAGAGATTTTCGATTTTTTTTATCTGGTAGTTCGAAAGTTTCCATAACGTTATATCACCATGTCAGAAAAACACCACGACACTATAGCTTGCTTTTACATTGAGTAAGTAATTGGAGACTCAAACCTGCTTCCCTCTCTGTCTCCTAGGGTACCAGCCACTTATAGGGCGACACGTTTGTATCGCTAAACTTGAAGGTCCATATGTGGCGGTGGCCACTTACCATGAAGTGGTGCTCATAAAACTCCTATAACATACGACATAAAAACTAAGATAACTGTTTTCAGGTTAGGATGTTTCAAGTTGTTATCTCTCAACTCATCAACACGAAATTTTCCATACACATTGACATAGAAAAGGGTAAAAGGACACTCACCCAAAAAAGTTATTGTTCCTTAAGGAAAGCAAAATAATTTAACATGTAGGTAAATAATTCAACGAAATGTTGGCTCATTTATTTTCACGAGAAAAATGTTTGTGATTGGTTGTACGAAACCAGAAGCTGTTAGATTAACTTAGAAATTTTTTTTGTAAGTCAAATTGTAGTTAGTTTTTAATTAAGTGTTTTAAAGGAAATTTCAGTCAAAAATAAAGTAACATTATTAACAGCTAACTTTATCTCTACAAAGTCTTTTATTCATGCACAAATATCCCTTTAATCTCACCTCTGTGTGAGCATTATGATAGAAGGTTGGTTTAGTTGGTCTATTGTTCTTTATTTTCTTCGTCTTTTTCTCTGGTTTAATTAACTTACGTGTTATGTTATACTGTACTACTTTATTAACCGGCGCTATAATTGACTTAGCTATTCATTTAACATGTTAAACGACCATTTTCCCCAAGCTCTACGGGCGAGAACTCGGCTTACCTTCATTCTCTTGGGAACTGTGCGATATTTTGGGTTGAAAATGTATCCTTATGTTTTCGGAGCCGAGCCTCGTTTACTTTTTTCTAACTACATTTATCCCTTTAGCTTCAGGTACTGAAAATCTAAAAACATGATCCTGAAACAACTATTTGAATTAAATTAATTAAAATAAAATAAAGTGGAGCTTCTTTATATCATTCGTAAATTTAACTTTCACTCCTTAATAATAATATTATAGACAGTTTCATAACTAGTTAAATGACTAGACTTGATCATTTAAAACAAAAAAAGAATTAGTAGCTGCTGATCTCTATTTTTAATCACAGACCTCCTCTTAAGGAGATGAATAGCGAGTTATGGAGGATGATATAAATACTTATATACTTTTTTTTTGTAAATACATACATATTATACATAGAAAATATCCAAACTCCGAAACAAATATTTGCAGATCATACAAACATTTGGTCCGACTCGGGAATCGAACCCGAGACCTCATGAACAGCAGTCGCGTAAGCTACCACTGCGCCACCGAGGCAGTTAAACATAAGTTTAAGTTTACATCTTTGTAAAAACCTAAGAAACTTACAATATAGCTACATTTCTATACACAACGGTAAAAAAACGTAAATAAATACTAATTAATACATGACTAATGATAAAATGTAAATTATACTACTGAAAGGGCTTAGCAGGGAAAACAATTAAATATGAATAAAACGGGTTTTGCAAATCATTTCATTATGAGACGATATATAATACATTACTTAAAATTATTAGAGGTCAATTTATATACCAAACTTAATTTAAAAACCTTAACGGCGATTGCTAATACAATTTCCTAAATTTAAATTAATTTATGGGATATATTGGATTATATTAATCCTCACACTAAATTTTTCCATCACTCAATAACATTTTTGCATTTTATTTACCCAGTTTGCTTGCATTTGCAAAATCCATATTTTCATCAAATCTGTCGATTCCCCGTGAAATGGAAATCCACCCTAATCGACCGCTTGCGGAAAATTTTGTGCTGCTAATAAAACTGCCCAACAGTAAAAGGGGACTATCGAGCTTCGTAAAGTTGACGGCCCTAACCCGTTTACTGCGACACACCCAGCCGGGACTTAACGACCTAACATAGTTGAATATTCAAAAATTCATCAGCTCTGCACAATTTAGTAACTTGTTGTTGATGTATTCAATTTTGACGTAGACAAAACCCAGAATAACTAATGTGTATGAGATTTTGCTGGATTGTAATACTTTTTCATAGGACCTTCTCATTTTACTATCATTGAATCGTTTCTCAGTTAGGAAGTTCCTAGTCCCCACGACACAGGGAATCCGCATTTGAAAATTTTGCATGAATGAAACAGTTAAATTATTAGGTAATGTAATATTTTAAAAATACAGTTGGAATGGCCAATCTCTTCCTTTTTCAAGTCTGTTAAAAAATGCTTACAAATTATTAAATAAACATATAAAAAACTTTCAAGATAAGAGCGTACACCTTTTTAAGGGCCGGCAACGTCATCCTGTCCATTAGCAGCGGTAATCGCTTACCATCGGGCGATCCGTCTGCTCGTTTTACTATAAAACAAAATTTATATATTTTCTCCAATACGAATACCAATACTTTTTTTTTTCTTATCGTGTGTAGACACGTCTAAAATGAAATTAATTTCATAAGATTCTATGCAAAAAAAAATTAATTAAAATGTTTTTGCGCTTTATATAAATTTGATATTAATCTATTCGCCAACTGAGATCGATTCGCAAGTGGAGCCGTCACAGATTCAAATATTATGAGTCCTTAGTGAAATATGAATATTGGATTCTGTTGGAAATCCATTATTCTTTGTTAGTACGGTATATATTACTTTCAATATAAACCATATTTCATTTTAATGCTTGGTCAACTAAATTGCAAAAAACGTTGTTTAACTGGTTTATGATCACGAACGGTCATTAATAATAATAAACTGCTTAATAATTTAATGTTTTATTTAGATCTTAGAGATTAAAAAAAAAAAACAAATATAATAAACAAAAAAAAAGAAAAACATATGTTTCAAGAATTTTTGTAAGAGAAAAGAAACATCCGCTGTCCTTCAACCAGACCTCAAATGTCTTATTTAGAGGTCCTTCAAGAACAATTACAAAATTGTTTCGTAGTACCTTGAGATCTTATTCAAAATTATTCATCAAACCCCGGAATATTGGAGATACAGAACATGCAAGTAATAAAAAATATTGTTCATGACAATACTGAAAATGAAAAGAAGTAATGAAATTCCAAGAAATTCAGACTACTTGCGTACAAATTCTTAGAGGCAAATAAAATAGAGAATTGACTAATGTCAGCATGAAAGCGTGGATTACAAAAAAAAAATGTTACAAAAATTAGGGCGAGAAAATGTTCTCGTATTTCAAATGTAACAACATTGTAAGAAAATAATCATACAAAAACCTCGACACGAATTCATTTGAATCTTATGACTGTGGTATTGTGATTAGCGCGATATTTTCCAGATCACCGTGCCATTATTGCGATGATTTAATTTCTTACACGTTTACTTGGTCTTTTTTAAATAGTGTTGGGTCCTTGTGGTGACAGAATAATAAGTGGGACTACCGCCATTTATCAGTAGGATTTCATGAAAGCTGACCAATGGAAGAAACAAGGTAAAGCAATGGCACTGTAAAGACCAGACAGACTTGATACAAAGCCTTTATCGACCCGTCTTGCCAGATGTTCAGCAGAAAAATATTAAGGATTGTTGATTTGATGGGTTCAAATACAATTTTTACACATTTATTACTCTTATTTCTGACGCATGACGCCATAGGAAGAAAGCTGCCATGTTTCATCTAAAATTAATTTTCCGGAATAAATTCTGAAATGCTGGAAGTATATATGCTATTCTCTAATTAGCCCACACAGTGTATTACGTAAATGCAAAATGTTAATACGTAGAAATAGTGACTATTAGCATGCCCTATTTTGTAACAAATTTGTATGGTTCTGACGTCACGCTTTATTACTCCAGTAATGGTGTTTAATATTACGAAAACCAAGATAAAACCATAACGTACAATGGAGTGCACATAACAATATCTCCTCATCCAGTTGAAATCATTTCAATGATATATAGGCTCATATCCGATAATGGTCCTTTGCGGACGAATAAAATGATTATAGCGATAAATTATGAAATTGTTCCAAACGAGAAATTACTTCTAAAATGGTAGAACAGTTTAACACAGTTCAGAACACCCGTTTAGATGTGAAAAAATATACAAAAGCAATCATAATAAATTTATTGCATCATAAAAAAGGAACCTACAAGCCCTCGGGCGGATAGGTATTAAACTGTCCTGGAGTCCTCTCACGAACTACCAACCCTTAGTTTCGAATTCGTTTCCAATGTACATATATACCACTTCATTTATTACAAAATGATCTATCTTTTATTCCATGATAAAACCAGCCTTCATGGTAGTTTCAAGTTTCAGATATCTGTCAAATAGTGTTATATGCATAGAATTATAGACAGAGTGCGATAGACATACGGCTGCCTGTAAGTGGAAACGTCCAAACGTTAGAGAAAGAGAGAAGATCGCGGCACCCCATCTTTCTTCCTCAACTGATGCATGCGTAGTGAAGGATTGACTTGACACTGACGTAGTGACGTCACACTGTGTCGCTCTCGGAATGCGAGACCTTGTTTTCTTATACCATGGTTCTGCTATGCTGCTTTTCCGCGCAAACTGCGTAAATGCGAATAGAGCGAGACAGATAGGTACCACCACGATTGTCTCTCTCTTTCTAACGGAGGAAGGGCTGGAAGCCTGGCTCGCCTGCTCTATCTATAATAACTCTATGGTTATATGCCATTTAATACGAATTGAGAGACTTTAAAGAGAGGTTTTAAATTTCTCTTCTCTTTGCAGTGTTGGTCCTATTTTACTCTATTTGTTGGTTCTTACGATACTCACGAGATGAATAGGGGTGATAATCTATATATATATATATAAGAGAAAAGTGACTGACTGACATACCCAGTGATCAACGCACAGCTCAAACCGCAAAACCTAGAATCCTAATATTTTGTCCGTAGGTTCTTAACATAACGTAAGTGAGCACTAAGAAAGGAATTTTGGGAATTCCACCCCTAATTACAGGGTAAATCAGGGGATGAAAGTCTGCGTGAGCGAAGCCGTGTGCAAAAGCTAGTATTCCATATTCTTAATATGTCACTTCATAGACAAGTACACACATTCAAGGTAGTAGAGCCACGCTGATTTCAGCACGAATGGGCCGGCTCGACCGGGGTGGTACTACCCTCGCACAGAAAATCAACGTAAAATGACAGCGATCATACTGTCGTGTTTCGTTGGTGAGTGCGAGACCGGAGGCCCAATGATGCAGAAGCATCACTAGCCCGCCATGGTGTGGGTCACCATGCTGCATTGTTGCATTGTCTGCATTCGCAGTATGGTGACCACCACTCTTGGAGTCTGCTTATGCTTTCCATCAGGCAGAGCAGAGTCATTTTGGCAGGGCTAAACATAAAACAAAAAAAAACATAAGTGTATAGTACTCGTAGTCTTGAATTGTATAGATATTGATTAAATATTAGATTTTTTTACTTAATACAAATATTAGCTTTTTCTTGGGCCTATATTGCATTTAGTTGTCGCGACTAAGAGCAGCCTTTTTTTCCAAGGTTCGATATATCTATATACCGAAATTCATCAAAATCGGTTGAGCGGTGTAGCGGTAAAAATATTACAGACAGAAATATTACTAATGAATTTATAACATTGTTATGAATATCAAGTAACATAAAAGCTTGTGATTATTTAAGATTTTGATTATTAAATTTGATACTTTTGACCTTTGAACACTGTTGAAATAGTTATCTGAGAAACTTACTAATTGTACCTATTTGTAAGAGAGTTTTCACAAGTAATAAACATAATTTGTTGTAATTTAGGAAATCTCTACAAAAGTATTGACTTTGTTCTTAATATTTTTTTTTTTGCGTAAATACTGCTTATAATGGCCATTAACAATAAAATGATAAACAAGTCCCATGTTGAGTAAAAATGTATCCAGGACACTAAGAAAGAAGTAAGGTTTTTATTTATTTATATTTCCTGCATTACATCACGAGGTGAACTTAATGTCACATGGCAATATTTTATTCCAAGAAAAAAATTGTTGTTTCCAAAACATTTTACAAATGGACTACATTTTGAATCAACTGTAAAGTATATCCACATATTATATATCTATATTTTGCACCAGTGTGTCACAACTCAATACAAAATTGTGTAACTACTACTTTCGCAAATAGCCGGATTTACGCACACGAAATTGCTGACTACCTTGGGATGATAGTTTTTTTATGTTGTCTTTTGATATTTTTGAAGACTTGTAATGGCCATCACCGTGCTATTACTTTTATTTGAGTTGTATTCCTAGCTTTAAAAATTGTAAAAAAAAAAAAATGCAAAAATTTTTTGCTAATGTTGCAAAACTTCCATCAAACATAACAAAATAATAATGGTATTTTTTATATATACCTGAACATAGTATAAAAACAATAGTGAAAAGTAGTAGTGAACATAAAATCCGCTCTATGGTACCTACGCCGCAACTTATAGTGCAGCAAGAGGAAAATTTACACGACTGAACATAAAAGACACGATTGAAGACTTCACAGAAAACTGCGAGACTGAGTGATTCGGTTGAATTCGATGAATTCGGTTAAAAACTAGATAATATTTATAAAAAAACTTCATTCAGATTGAAAAGTATTCGTGGTTATGGAGTTATTTTTAGATTGATGAAGATTAAAAAAGTGGTTGAGTGTGTGTTGACCATAGAGCAACACGGTAGACAGATGCCATATGCAGGTGTTTCTTCCTGTCAAAGTATAAGCCTAAAACTCGTGGACCGTGGGAGAGCCACGCTTCGTCATAAATGAGTCGGCTCGACCGAAGAAATACCACGGCCTCATAGAAAACCAGCGCTTGCGCTGTGTTTCACCGAGTAAGTAAGGATACCGGAGGCCAATTATGAAGGTTATTAAAAAGAGATCTGGAATAAACTAGGATAGATGACCACTCGAGTAATAGGAATCATTATTGTGGAATGGATAATGATTTGTTCTGGATCTAGTTATAATTTAGTTGTACAAATAAATATGTTTTTTTATCATTAGTCTGGTTTTACTTGCTTTTGCTTGACTATGAAACGGCAGGGCGTCTGCAGCTCTTGTTTTAAAAAACACTAGACTTAAGTTCAATGTCATATTTTTATTACTACGCCCAACACTGTTTTTAATACGCTGACTACTCTCACAAAAACAAGATAAATAGTAGGAAGGTATAAGAAATCTTTAAAAAGAACATAAAAAAAGAGTCGACAGCTTACAAATTACGCCCCTGACGACGTTGTAAGCTTACGTGGACTATCCTCTTACCATAAAATATACTTTATTTAAAGCTTAACTGGTAGTTGTTACCTTTTATGTGTAAACCGTACCACTGAAGGACTTAGTAAAAAAATATTACTGCAAAAGCTATATGTATTTATACTCAAGTAACTTGTGTATTTCTAGCTGTGCCTCGAGGTAGTACTCGCGTTTATCAATATATTTTAGATCTCTCAAGTTCAGTAAGTAGGTTCTTATTACCTCCAAATGGGACTTGTAGGTAACTTATTAGCGCTCTAGAGTAATAATGTAGCTAGAAAAGCCCTAGGGCGGTAAGTAATTAAAAAACAACAATTCTTTTTTTTTTAAAGTTTGCGTACGTACATCTAAGTATCATACTGGCAATAGACATCATGCATTCAGCCTTATGACCAAAAAGGTCGCTTTGCTATTCAACCTTGTCTTTGTGTAAGCATAATAGTCATCAATTTTAAATATCGAACGGTGAAGCTGTGAAGAAAAAAAAATCTGTCCTTAAAATTTGAAAATTGTTCTCATTTTACTATAAATTTCAACAAATAAAATGTTTTATTTTTATAATACCGGTTTTTTACTACTTACTTCACAATCGAGATGTAAAGCAGAATAGTTAGCTCAGGTGTAAGCACAAATTGCACCCTTGAACTATAACTATATCGAAATATCTCGGGCTTCAATTGATGCCTTACAGCGCTTGGCTTCTAATCTACTATTAATTTATTCCTCATCTAACGGGTACACTACATTTTTTACACAATATAAAGTAGCTTATGTGTTATACCAGGATGTTCAACAACAATAATAGTAGTAATAGACGTTGGCTTTCGTTATAAGTGTAATGATTCATGATTCATGTCATCATATATATAACTTAGTCTATAGTTGTTTTAAATCTTTTAGGAATTCTAAGTCGTAGTAAATATAAGCTACATTAAATAGGTTTTCACTCATCAATTAAAAAAGCACTTACGTTCTTTTTATTTCATTTACATAATAAAAGATCGTAAAACCGTTCATAAACCTTGGCTAATTATAAAATTTAACGTCACATCGGCTTGTGTAGTCGTTGAGTAAAACAAAAACACACTTTATGGGTAATCCACGCCCTAGTAATTAAAATTTTGCACCAATTTTCTGCGTTTGCTTATGTTTCGTTCATAAGTGTAGGTATATAGTTCCATGAATAGATTTGATAGCACTCACCAAAAAAAACTGTTTACATAAATATATCTCCAAAGTAAACTTCAGTTCACCCTCAGTGTTGCGGAGGTCCGATGCCAGTCGCTACGTGTAAAAACTGATATTCAGGTAAAAGCGGTTGAACTAGTAGCCGACCCCAAATCTTGGGAATAATAAAGACTAGGAAGATGACTTTATGGAAGTAAGTAAATGCTAATAGTATAAACTTTTTACTTTAAGAAGAGGCCCAAATCTAGCAGTGGACTGTTAAGGGTTTTTGATGTATTGAGATACATACTTTCAAGTATCTGAAACAAAATACTTGAAGCTGTCCTTGTCGATAATAAATAATAAATATTTCGGACATCTATCACACAACGCCATCTAGTCCCAAGCAAAGCAGAGCTTGTGTTATGGGTACTAGACAACTGATACAAATACATATATACTTTTTTTTTTTGTAAATACATACATATTATACATAGAAAACACCCAAACTCCGAAACAAATATTTGTAGATCATACAAACATTTGTATTATGTTTCAAAAATAAAATAAACCTAAAAATATATTCATTTTTGATAATTAATATTAAAAACAGCAAACACAAAACCAAAAGTAAGGGTTTTCTTTAACCTCATCTAAAATTATAAGGAAATTAGTTCATAAACGGTAACTCACAATACATTGACAGCAACAAAATCGCCTCGCCAATAACACTAAAAATCAATAGCTTTATTCAGCATCTCGAATGCTTCAAATTGCTTATTACCTCAATTTAAGTAAATCCAGCGATCTAAACTTATATACTCTCACAAATATAAAGTTCTTTAGGAACGCTTTATTATGTAAATTGCTGTTCCCCTCCTCGATAATCGACTTATGACCTGAGTTGATAGCAGTCATATCCATAGAATGCTCTTAGGAAATTCAATATAATACTGAAACTCGCAAAAGATCTCTTAAGAGTTTACAGAATAAAATAACAACAAATGGCTGACGTATGAAAAGAGACAATCTCGGTCTTTGCTAAAACAGTTAGGAAGTAAAGATTAAATGTTCATATTACGTTAGCAGCTCTTATGTCTCATTCATAAAAGCAAAGATAATGAGGAGGGCAAAAGTTTAGTCCTACAGTATGAGTTCCCGGATTTCTCCTGTGTTTGAGTTGGGTGCTGCAAACCTTGTTGGGGTTAAAGCCGTTAGGGGCTTTTTCATGTCACAAAAAGACCATAACAGACAAAGAAGACCTACAATTAAATCTACCCTGTAACTCAAAAATTCAAAGTGCATTGACGTATTTCGAGTACTCTTCCAGAATCAGAGGAAGAAAGAGTTTGAGCTCCAGGAACTTCACTCACTTAGTAAAAAGCAGCGAAATAATAATTTAGAGCCTTGGTATCACTCCACTCGAGCCTGGCCATTTATGCTAAAGATGCTTTTTATACCTTCGACGTTTTCTGCAATTCAAGGTCATAGATAGCCGGTTAAAAAGGTCACAGTAACGTTATCAACGCTTGACTTGAAATTTAGTTCCTCGACGCAAGTTGTAACAAAAAATGGCCGCTAAAGGAGTTTCTGAAAGATAAGATAAAGTTCCTGCCCTATCTAACCTGAATTGAGAAAAAGGATACAAGTTGCCACGCAAAACTTTTTCGTTAGCTTCTTAAAAGAGTTTTACAGACCTTTTTGTTTCAAAGCTTAAAAAAGTTAACGCTAAAGCTAGATAAACTGTTAATATATTTGCGTGACCTCTGCACATAAGAGATAATTATAATGCCTCCATTTCACGAAGCCTTTTAAACTTCGCTTATTTTAATTAAGTACTCTTTTGTAAATTAACAACATTTATTGATACATTATGTTGATATTTTTAATTAAAATAGTGACAGAAATAAGTGGGTTCTTTCAAAGTCGTGTAACAATGTAATTGGTTGTATTTTTTAGTCTTACAAAGTAGCCGTTAATAGGTTTAGCGATTTATCTAACTCAATATATCAAGAATCAAGATCATAACTTACTGATTGTAAATTTCCTGCAAAACATTGACATAACATTTATTATTTATATCTACATTTCTATATTACCTTAAGTTACCTACATCTTTATTCTAAACTAGCCGACCTACGCAACCTCGTTTGCGTCTCCTATTGCCCGTAGCGTGATAATTTTTCCCCGTTTTTGTAACATTTTTCATTGCTGCTCCGCTCCTGTAGGTCTTAGCGTGATGATATATAGCCCATAGCCTTCCTCGATAAATGGGCTATCTAACACTGAAAGATTTTTTCAAATCGAACCAGCGATTCCTCAGATTAGCGAGTTTAAACAAACAAACAAACAAACTCTTCAGCTTTATATATTAGTATAGAAGGGAGATGAATCAAGCAGTCATATTTTAC
Organism: Spilosoma lubricipeda; assembly: GCA_905220595.1. Classification (NCBI taxonomy): domain Eukaryota; kingdom Metazoa; phylum Arthropoda; class Insecta; order Lepidoptera; family Erebidae; genus Spilosoma; species Spilosoma lubricipeda. The sequence continues at coordinate 8,821,254 of HG992298.1, read as the reverse complement.
TAACTAAAATATACTTTAATTCTCACTTGGATATTGAAAGGCAAGTCTATGATCATCAACTAGGCATATCATGTACGTGTAGGTATGAATTATGAGTACGGAGTATAATCACTCTAAAATGTCGCATGGGTGTGCATCAAACGATAAATCTGCAAAGACCTGGTTATGACCAGCACTGTACTATTAAAAGCTGTTACTGATGATGTTATGTGGCCACATAGTTATGTTATATACTTATGTGTTAAGAAACTTCGAGCAAGTTATAATATTATGTTATACACGTGCAGGATAGCATAGTTTATGTTACTTATTTATGTTTATAACCTTATAAGTTCTCATGGCCAAACTTGGATATAATATGTACGATTCAACTCTGATAGCTTATAACATATTTATTTTAATCATCTTAATAACAAAATCTAAGCAAATTCAAGAAACACAAAGTAGTCTGGAGGACTGCCCACAGAACTGAAAACTTGAAACTATAAACAAACTGTTGTTTTTTTTTATTTTAAATTAACATTTGTCGATCTGTGTTATGAGTGCTGGATCTATAAATATACATTGTACTCTGTGGTGCTGGATACACACCTTCACATCTAGTATAAGCGGTAATACGTCACGTTACCTTGAGCAATAACAATTCGCATGAATTTTCAAACCAGCCTATAGAAAAACTTTACTAACATATTACAATACTTTTTAGACTTTTTCTATGACATATATATTACCAATTATTTTGGGAGTTGAATCGTCAAAGTGCAACAATTACAAGTTGTTTATGGTAGAAAAAGTATGAAGTAAGGTAGAAAATACAATTATTGTCGTTTTATTAATATTCGTAACACCTTGAAACAATCATATAAGGGAGCTTTAATAAATAATCTATACTATTATATAGATAATAGTATAGTATAGAAGTATAGACTTCTATACTTATTACTTATTTTACTTATATATTTTGTATATATTTTATTATATACAGAGGTCTTTACCTCTTTTTGTGAGTTTGTGACGTTGTAGGGGGTAATTTCTGGATGTAATAAATCAAAATGTACTATAGGTTTATTAAATAAACTAGCTAAACCCCGCGGCACTTCCCGCGGCTGTTGTCATACCATGTCTAGTTGCCTAAATGACTCCTTAGATCATCAGCTATCTGCCTGAGAAAGTCCCGTCAAAATCGGTCCAGCCCTTCCCGAGATTACCCGGAATAAACAGACAGATATACAGACAAAAATTGTAAAAATGTTATTATGATATTATACGTGTATACATACATATGCATTTATTTAAAAGCGGTTATTTTAATATAACAAATAGACACTTTATTTGTATAGATGACATGTTTCACAAACATTTTTTGTATATTTTACTTGAATTATTAATAAAATGTTTGGCTAAAAACGAATAAAAGTCAACGTTTAGGATAAGCTCACAAATACAGTTGTGTATTATGCAAATAGACCATTCACCTTACGTTTCAGTAAGTTGGGTATACCCTCTTACGTTTTACCTTAAGGCTTTATGGCCACAATATATTTCTTCTGTCCAGAAATATTATAATTGTAGATGTTGAGACATTTTTATAGACAAATATTTTTCTAAATAAATACTAATATTATTTACCTTGGAAGATCATTTGATGGTCCGCAGTTACGTACACTACGGTTAGTTTGTCTTACTTATATTACGGTTACGTTATAATAATAAATAATAGTAATAATAAATATTTTCGGACATCTAACACACAACGCCATCTAGTCCCAAACTAAGCAGAGCTTTTATTATGGGTACTAGACAACTGATATAATTACTTACATACTTTTTTTTTTGGAAATACATACATATTATAGATAGAAAACACCCAAACTCCGAAACAAATATTTCCAGATCATACACAGACTTGGTCCAACTCGGAAATCAAACCCGAGACCTCAAGCACAACAGTCGCATACGCTACCACTGCGCCAACGAGGCAGTCAATATCTGGCAAAATAACTGTAAGGCGAGAAGGAAAACTTGAAGCAAACCCTATAACAATCCATCTAATCAGCAGTAGTAGGAAAACCTGAACCTAAAAAGAGAGGCCTATGCCCCACAGCAGACTGTTATAGACTGATGATGATGAAAACGATCTGACGCCATTGCAGACGGTTAAACATGACTAACGAAGATTACTCTTTAACACAAATTTTAAATGTTATGAATTCATCAACTTTAATGCTAATAAATAACCTACTTATGAAATTACTTCATCACTTTTATTCTTAATTCTCCTAACAATATTTATTCTTTATTTCAAAGCTTTTATCATGAAATTTCTGTTACCTATTTCAAGGCAATTGAACTGAACTTTGGCTACTACGAGTATAAAAACATTGCTACTCGCAAAATAAATTATTTGGTAGAAAACATTCTGCGCAAATAAAAGACAAACGGAATGACACGTGGAATATGACTCGCTTGCCTTAGGGTGCACACACACTAGTACGTTAAAAATATAATTTTCTTTTTGTGGCAAGAAACCCAAATTAGGCACAACACAAGAAGTTTATATTTGGAATACACTTTACATATGTAGGTGTAGTCAGGTGTACGTCACTCCCACCTATTACTTTCTTTGAATGGAATCAGTAAAGGGTAAGGCTCTCGCTAAATATCATCTTTGTTACACCTACACATATTTGTGAATATACTGTGTCTTAATTTTTTCATAAATATTAAATGATGAAATATAACTTTTATGCGTGCGTAACGTTGACAAATATTTTCGAAAGATGGATGGTATTTTTAGTTTTCTTTTCACAAAGTTACACTTTAGTACATAGTAGCTATGGATCTTATTAACGATAAAAGACGTGTGGCACCCGGGAACTGCCGCGGTGAAGCTATTGCATAATATTTTTTATCAACTTATGAAATTATATTTTTTATTTATACAGTATGTATAATATTGTGGATGAAAAACACTAAACTACTTTTCAAATGCTCCATCGTATTCGAAGTACACCGCCACCTATATAATTGGTGCCATACTGACAACAAACAAATGTATGTTTGGAATTATCGGATCGTTAGAGTTTATCGAGTAGCATAAGAACAACAATTTTAACATTTAGTAGTAATCAGTTATTGGTTGTAAGGTGAAGGTAACCGTAGGAGAGCCACATTTCGGCATGAATGGGCCTTAAAATTTGTTTCCTCCGATAGCAAGCCTGGTGCTCATATCTGGAGTCACAATGGTTGATGTTAGAAATTTGTATAGATTCTAATTGGCACTTTAGACTTTAGACTTTTAAAAACTTTAGTTACAGCAACTAACTAACCAAGTTTTTTTATAAGTAGTAGTATAGTTTTCGTTTCATGAAGAAATCGATTTTAAATTTGTTTTTAAGTAAAATTTAAGTTTAAAAGAACAAAAAAAATACAATAGTTGGTTTGTATCGATTACAAAACACTGTAGACTTGCCTTTATTTTCCCAAATATCTCAAGCGTTTGCCAAGATGCTTGGAACGCGCCTCTCTACAAAAGTATTTCCTAAGCTTATCTAATAGTCCAAGATCCCAATCAGCCCAGAGTTACGTCATTTTAGGAGATATGAAAGCTACAGGGTCGGTAGTCTAACATATAATCAGAAAGGAATGAATATACTAAGCTAAAAGTGGGGCTGTTTTACAATTAACAGGTATCAAAGGTGAAAAAAAAACATGTAGGAAGCCTGAATGTTATATAATGTCATTAAGTATTTTAAATATTTTCCAATCAGTCAGACACAGTCTGAGGGGCGTTTGACCCCTTCCCCCAGACTCGTTTAAAGTTTATAGGAACTAAGGCCTCGACGGCTATATATTATTTATGGCAGACATACGCGTTATGTGTATTGCTATATGAGTTAGCATATGCGTTCATACTTCTCAACACTGAATGGCATCTCAGTCTATAAGAGTCTCTAAGTGGCTGGCCCCAATTAATATGTTTAAGTTTGCTGTAAATATTCTCTATTCCTTAATTAAATTACGTAGGTACTTTAATGTTTTAGATTTAACTTAAATCTTTTTGAAATCTGAATATAGAATTTAAATTGACACAGGCAATGTGTTATATATTCTCACTAGCTTTTGCCTGCTGCTCCGCCCACGTATACATTGGTTGTCGCTACAAAAAGTTGCTTGTCTCTTTCTTCAAGGTCCAGTCTATCGCTATACTAAAAGTTCATCTCAGCACGTTAGTCGTGAAAGCGTAACACACAGGTATACTTTAGAGTTTAAAATAATAGTGTGGATTTTGAAAGTTGTCACCTCTTTTATATGTCAGAGTTGCCAACGGAAATTTACATTCTGTTATACGACAGCAATTAAGAATGTAGGATTCTAAACGTGCTAAGCCAATCGACTCAGATGAAAGTGATTTCTATCTATAACTATGTAAACTGCTTCCATCAGTGATTTTTTGAAATGTATTCCTTAGTAGCTAATTCTTCTTGTACACAGAAGATTTTTCATTGAAGACTAAACTCATTAAAAGTTGAATACAAAGAAGTTCAGATGCTTTAAACAAAAAAATATTTCTGTACAATTCTCATATAAAATTTTATTCTCAATTTAAAAATTTTACTCATTTTATTCAGATGTTAACAAATTATTTCCAGTAATACGGTTTCTTACCGTATTTTCAATCAATATAACTTTACTTCTTCATATAGAGTTACAGCGAGTGTGTTTTAGTAGAAAATATATATTTCAGCGATGTTCAAAGGCTTCGAGCGAGCTCTTTACGTCAAATTTCATTTAGACACTAATGAGTTTTACAATAATGAAACCTGTTTAATTGTTTTTAATCATTTTTGTAATAACGAACTCATATTTGAAGCATATATTGTTTAAAGACATCCATTATTATTAATTAAAAATATGTTAAAATTTGTTTTAAAATATCCGGAGACAGGATAGTGCCCCGCCAAGTCGAGCATGCAAAAAATAAAAATATACCATTCTTTTCTCGAAGTAGTTTAAACTGTTTTCGACACCCTATAACTTCATGATGAACAAAACTAGAAGCCTATTTTCGGTAACCAAGCAGACATTGTATAAACTCTACACTCAAAATACAATTCTCTTTAGGTGGGTCAAAAGAAGAAAAAGTCAGTAAATGCTTTAGCACAAGTAGGCAGGACCGACTTGGGAGATATAATAGGTGTCCATGGGTGGCGATAGTTATTTACTAAAGTTTTAATAATTTTGGTTTAAGTTTATTTTCCTATTTCAATTCTTTGATGCGCTAATAACAGTAATAAACATCTCTTAGTTACAAATCACTTAGAGATACATCAAGTTAGATCTCCTCAAAGTTCAGAAATTGAGACAAAGTCTGAATTGTTCCAACCTTTTGTTTTATACGAGGTGCTGTTACAAATTAATTTGGATGTCTTACTTTCAATATTCTTGGTAACTTTTTGATTAATAGCCTCTGCTGAATAGGGTCAAAACACAAGTTGTTATAAACTCAGCTTCAATTTTCAAGGCACGTCAATTGTTACATACAAATTACTTTAGACCGCAGTTAAAATAAGATCAAGTACAATTTAATGATTAATTTTATGGTTTAATGTTTACTTTGCGTTTGGTAAGCTATGTTTTACAATACTCAAATATAGAGCAAATATTGCGTGTAGTCAACTTTTACTACTTATATTATGATTGTTTCGGACAAGTTCAGAAGTTGAACAGGTTTTAAACAATGTTCGTGTTGTTCGTTACTTTATCCTTCACTTTTTGTTAAGTGTTGAAGCGAGTGGAAAAGTTATTACAAATCAAACTAGTTTTGATTAATTTTACAGGCCTATTGATCTATTAGGTGGTGTTTTTAATTCCTGCCCTGGACTAATATTGTGAGATGAACACGATCTGTTGTTTACGGTCTGGTTGTAATTTATCTATTGTATGTATGTGTTAAATCCGTGACCTACGGGTGTAAATGAAAATCAAGTGGACTATAACTTTGCTATTATAATATTCTTCGAGATTTTTATAACGGCGTTGCGCGTGCGATGTTAGCGGCATTTCGTGGGAAAAGTGGTCAACGCGGTCAAAGAAGTTTTGAGACGTCAGCATGTCGGTGACGTGGTGACGCGAACTCATAAGATTTTCCCCTACCGAAAAGTGCAGTAAGTATGTTTATCAACAATCTGGTCACCATAGTACAAGCTCTGCCTAGTTTGGTATCCGTTCGTGAGATGTATCCAAACATGTGCCCAATATTAGGTAATTAGATATCATTATAGTAATTATGTACTTAAAATAATATTATATACATGTATGAAATATAACTATATTTGTTACGTAGGTAACCACTACTTTTAATAGATCATTAAAACTGTCAGAACAACACAAATAAATTCACGGCATTCATTACATAAACCAACTAAACCACACTTAAAATAGATTTTAACAGTTTGTAAAGTGATTATATGCTCGGGAAATTAATTATATTTTCGTTACTGTTGGCAACTGACATTTAAACAAATTAGTCAAATCACTGGGAATTCGAAAGTGTTGCTTTTGAATAGTTTACGACAAGTTGAAGTTGATATAATACGTCTTTACCTATGAAATTGCCGTTTTATATGCAACTAGCTGACCCACGCAACCTCATTTGCGCCTTTTATTGCCCGTAGCGTGAAAATTTCCCCCGTTTTTTAAACATTCTTCATTGTTGCTCCGCTCCTATTAGTAGTAGCGTGATGATATATACCCTATAGCCTTCCTCGATAAATGGACTATCCAACACCGAAAGGATTTTTCAAATCGGACCAGCGGTTCTTGAGATTAGCGTGTTCAAACAAACAAACAAACAAACTCTTCAGCTTTATATATTAGTATAGATAAGTGAAAGTACCTTTTTGCAGCTTGGAGACTGTCTGTTGGATAGACTGTCCCGTCCAAGCTGTCTCCAAGCTGCAAGAGCTGGGGTTGGAAGCTCTCCCTCATCCGCCATACTCACCAGACCTTGCACCTACCGACTATTACTTTTTTCAAAATTTAGACAACTTTTTAGTGGGTAAAATATTCAATTCCCGAGAGGCAGTACAAAATGCCTTTGAAGAGTTTGTTGCCTGGCGTCCAGCTGATTTTTACAAGAAGGGCATCAATAAACTGCCAATGCGTTGGCAAAGATGCGTCGATTGCAGAAATAAAAACGTTTGAAAAAATAAGTACTTTCACTTATTGCATACAAAACGGCAATTTCATAGGTAAAGTAGGTAGGTAGGTAGGACCTATTATTATTAAATATTTGATTGTGACTGTAAGGGTACCAGTTTGAACAGTTTTATATAGTTCATCAACCTGTATCTAACCCAACTACAGTTGCCACCCAGCAATGTGGTAGTATATTATATGAAATCCTTAATTTCTAGTTACAAAGGATGAGTACCTTACTTACTATTAGTGAGCAGTGAATTAAGAATAAATACGCTGGTGTCTTAATTATTTTCGGCTATCATTTTAATACTTTTTTTTTCAATTATTTAAGCCCAAACATATTATGAAGAATTTTTAATAAGATGAAGTCGGAACCAGATTTAGGAACTATCCAGCTATCCTTACTATCCATATTAATATTAATAATTTGAAAGTAACTCTGTCTGTTAATCTTTAAAGACAGCACCGATTTCAATTAAACTTTTAGGGCGATAACTGACATATACACGGGCGGAGCGCAGGCAAAAGCTTGTAAAATATAAGTCAACTCTGATGTTGTCCTTGAACAAATAGTCTTAATAAATACTCTATACGCCGCTTTTTCACATAACACAACCTGTTAATCAATTCCTGGATTGCTTTTTATCGAGTCACGTGATATTACTAGAGCCTAAACTCCTGCTTCGGGAAGCGAGCAACTCTACTTGTGTTCGCCTGGCTGAGTGGCGCAGTGGTAGCGTATGCAATTGCTGTGCTTGACGTCTGGGGTTCGGTTCCCGGGAAGGAAGGAATGTTTTTATGATCTGATTTTTTTTAAACGGTTTAATTTAACTTGACCTGTTTGTTTATTTACTTGTTTAATTGTTTGTTTGGGTTAAATCTTGTTATTCAAATTTGACCCCCTTTTTACGGTTTACAAATTTTGTTAAAACTACCTCAATATGGGTATCAAATCATCAAATCCGAAAAAGATGCCAGGTTACTTCAAAGTGATCTCAATAGACTAGTAGAATGGTGTGAAAATAATAAAATGTACTTAAATATTGATAAATGCAAGTATTTAACATTCACTAGGAGCCGTAACCCCATCATCTTTGAGTACCAAATAAATAGCACCATTATTGACGAATTGGATAAGATTAGAGACCTCGGTGTGATATTTGATAAAAAACTAACTTTTATTCATCATCTGGATCACATTATAAAAAAAGCTTCCAAAATGCTAGGCTTTGTCTTAAGAACTTGTAAAAACTTTCGTAACAACAGGACTAAACTTATGCTTTATAATAGTTTTACTCGAAGCACGTTAGAATATTGCAGTGTGGTCTGGCGACCCCACTACGCAACGCATTCCATGCGATTGGAACGTGTTCAAAAGCGATTTCTATGGCATCTCGCATATTGTAATGGCATATCTAAAAAAGTTCGCTCCTATTTAGACAGGCTTAAATATTTTAATTTAAAATCTCTTGCCAGTCGGTTGGAATTAAATGACGCAATCTTTGCTTTTAAGACTATCAATTACAAAATTGATTGCACCCCGTTACTGGCTACTCTTAGATTTCGAGTGCCTTTAAGGATTCCGCGCAGACCCATCACGCCACTGTGTCCGCCATTTAGAAGAACTGTTTTGGGTGCTAATTCTCCATGTGCGAGATTGTGCAGGGTGTTAAATAGCTGTAGCGACATAGTCGATATCCATAGCGATTCGTTATATAGATTTAAATCTATATTAAGCTCTAGGTCAGACCTTGATTAACTTCTGAATTCACTATTCTGATACTAATGTCAATGCTAATAACTATGTTTATATAACTTCAAAAATTGTTGACTTTTTGTACTTATTTGTTTTTCTGGTGTTTGTAATTTTTATACTTCTTTTTTGTGTAATAATCCATGCTGTGCCTACCTATAAGTAATTGTTACATTACGATTCATAAAATTGAATTTGTAGTATTTTTAAGGTGAAAATGTAAACAATTGTTGGTGGGCCTTAATAAATAAATAAATAAATAAAATGAAAGGGCTTGACTAGTATAACACAGTTTACTATGAAAACTTAAAATCCAAGATGGCCACCGTTACATAATGGTGGTTTACACATTTTATCACGAGTACCACTATATGGGTCTTAAATTAAAGGGCTTGACTAAACACAGATAAGAAGTACTATGTAATGAAATTAAAAACAACAAAAAAAATAGGTATTTTTTTTTACTATAAACGGTTTTATTGAAAATAATGTAGTAAAAGCTTTCATGTTTCCATCTAGTCAACTCAGTTTACGCTACGCCCAACGATTTTATTTTTTGTCTTATCAATGCCTTAGATTGATGAGGGAGAGGAGAGTGATGACTGGAACCTTCTTGTTACTTGTGAGACTTGAGTTTAAAATGTCCATTGGTAGCATAAGTACTTACCATCATCTGACCCGTTTGCTAATTTGTCCCTCTAATTCATAACAAAAGCATGTTATTATTAATCATAAAAGTTATTAACACTAAGAAACGGTTATGTATTATTTTGAACTTTAACCTTACCACCTTAATAAATAAATATTTCGGACATTTAACACACAACGCCACCTAGTCTCAAGCTAAGCAGAGCTTGTGTTATGAGTATTAGTAAACTGATACAAATAGATATATACCTATATAAATATATATTTTTATAAATACATAGAAAACATCCAAACTCCGAAACAAATATTTGTAGATCATACAAACATTTGGTTCGACACGGGAGACCAACGAGGCAGTCAAATGTTAATGTTTAAAATAACACAGAACCGTGAATTTAAGTTAAATAAAGTTTATGAATAGGAATATTCAAAATATTTCTGTTAGTATTTCTTTAAGTTTACACAATTGTACTTGAATCTCGAAAACAGCTCCAATGATTTTCATTTAATTTAAAATGCAATTTTGGGGCTGTAAAATTTACCAAAGAAAAACTGAGCAAAGATCGGCGATCTTGATAATATAAACAGACAGACGACATCTAAGTATTTATTGATGTAATTATCTTATCTTTTATACCTTTACTAGCTGACCCACGCAACCTCGTTTGCGCCTTATATTGCCCGTAGCGTGAATATTTCCCCCGTTTTTGTAACATTCTTCATTGTTGCTCCGCTCCTGTAGGTTTTAGCATGATGATATATAGCCTATAGCATTCCTCGATAAATGGACTATCCAACACCGAAAGAATTTTTCAAATCGGACCAGCGGTTCCTGAGATTAGCGTGTTCAAACAAACAAACAAACAAACTCTTCAGCTTTATATATTAGTATAGATTTGTAGGTTACACTTTTAACGGCTCCGGAAAGAGAATACTCATGGGACACAATTTGTATGATTATCTCTTTACACGCAAGCTTCGTTCTTGCGTGTTATAAGACTTTTGATGACAATTCGTAGTAATTAAAAGAAACAATAAATAAAAAAATTGTAATGTGATGTAACCAAAACATCTTAATGTAAGTTAAATTAATGTTTTAAAAAGAATATAAAATATTTAAGTTAGTTTATTACTTCTTTTGTATTTCTATTTGCTAAGATCTTAAATATATTAGTAGGTGAAACTTATTAAGTTTAAATGAAATATGATAATACCTAATATATTGCACACCTAGTTATTTGGCACAAAATGGACAACACAAGTGTAAAAAGACAAAAGTACTAGACATGTTATTGCATAAATATTATGTTTCATCATTATTCATCTAGAAATTGTTAGCTTAACACTCTTAATATCGGTTTCATTGGAGAAATAAATAAGATAGGTATATAGGCTAGAATTAATAAATGTGAAGCACACTTCAATTATTATGTAAATATACGTAAATAAGAATGGCATTAATGTTAAAATTATTTAAAAGATCAGGATACCTACCTTCTTTATCCCAACGTATGTACGGGTTATACCGCGTGGGTATAACCCGTTCAAAACGTCCCGTGATCACAAGCCCGTAATTTTTATAGCCAATAAGTCCCGTTATACAACAGTAAGTATGTGTAAAAGTTGCGAAAGTCTAAAAGCTGAATTGAACCAATTTCGATTAAAGTGTTTAAAAGCAGTCCATCCATTCCATGTTAATGAAGTAAATAGACAGACAAAAAATATACCGATTAACATTCATTCAGATCTATCTGGTATAAATGTCATCATAACATAACAATACATAACACGTGGGGGAGCCACGCTTCGTTAAGAATGGGCCGGCTCGACCGCAGTGATACCACGGCCTCACACAAAACCGGTTTGAAATAGCGCTTGCGCTGTGTTTCACCGAGTGAGTGAGGATATCGGAAGCTTATAACCCAAACCCCCTCCCCCTTTCTCCCCTCCCTATCCCCCAAAGGCCGGCAACGCACTTGTGACGCCTCTGGTGTTTGCAGGTAAAAAAAAAACGAAGAAACACTGCAATTTTAATTTATAATTTTGTATTATATAGCTTTCAAACCCCTTTTGTACTATTTTAATATCTAATACTATTAAAAGAAGTAATTTTCTAACAACACAGAAGCTCTTAAAATAAAATTCTTCAAAAAATTAATTTCAATGTGAAATTGAGAACAGTACTCCACAGAGTCTGTTATAAGGATTAAAGAAACAACATTACAGACAATTTTGAACCTTAAATGTAATTCCCATAATGTTAAAATGTCATAAGCCAAACTTTTGTTTCTAAAATGTTTGAAAAAGAAACCATTGTACAATGGAATGTTATAATAGAACTGTCTAAAATATGTACGTGTGACATTGCTGACCTGATATTTTATTAGTATTGTGATTACTCTTATCACATCAAATTATATAATAAACTAGCCGACCCAAGCAACCTCGTTGGCGTCTCATATTGCCCGTAGCGTGATAATTTACCCCCGTTTTTGTAACATTATTCATTAGTACTCCGCTCCCGTAAGTCTTAGCGTGATGATATATAACCTATAGCCTTCCTCGATAAATGGGATATCTAAAACTGAAAGAATTTTTGAAATCGGATCAGTAGTTCCTGAGTTTAGTGCGTTCAAACAAACAAACAAACAAACTCTTCAGCTTTATATTTTAGTATAGATAAATAAGCATTTTCATTTCTTGCTTCTAAAAAGTTTTGAACACGGAAATTACAAATAAATGTTTAGTGTTAGTATTTAACTATAAATAAAATTTACGTTTGTTAGTAGTTTAGTTAATAATCAAGTTTAAATAATATCTAAGTGAAAAATAATATTCTTCTTTAATATTTTTTAGTCAGTAAAAACCCCGGTTTGGCTAAAGGCCTCCTCTAAAAATTCCCATTTATCTCTAGCCTGCGCTATTTCTCTCCAGTCAGGGGCGGCTGTTCTCCTGAGGTCGTCTTCCCAGCGGGTCAGTAGTCGTCCTCGGTTTTTTCGACCATGCTTCGAATCACATCAATAGCCTTAAATAATCCACTACCGGCCACAGGCCTCTCCTGAGAAAGGAGGTTTTGGTTTTAGTTAAGCGGGTTGGAAGGGTTTATTTCAAGTTTTCCTTCTCTTTGCAGTTGTTGTTCTGCGGAGTTTGGCCCTTAAGACGTCTTTTGCGATACCCACGAGATAGATACTAGTAGTGACTCTCCGTATTGTTAGACACTGCACGAATTTTGTGATTACCGCCCCAACTGAACAAACAAATGTGCAAATGTGTACGTACTATTGATTACTTTACAGTAACATTTAAAAAACATCAAGGGCCAATTTCGCCAGTGCCTGGTAAATTTTCTGATAGTTATCTGATTGATAAACACTAATAGATAAAAGGTGCTGATACGTATAAGGTTATATGATCTATTTGTGTTAATCCGAGGCTTGGGAAACCGAAATCTGCAGTTATCAGGCAGATATCTACAAAACCTCCTTTCGAAGGAGAGTCTTATATCCAGCAGTGGACGGTTATGAACTTATGCTTATGCTTATGCAGAAGGCTGTTATGATGATGTTCAAAACAGTCTATCAAAAACTGAATGAGAAAGACGTGAAACTGGACAAAAATTTATTTGATAGCTAACACACATATCCTGAAATGATAGTAAGAAAAGTAATTATATTAAACTTGCCAAAAGGTTTCATTTGGAAGAAAAGACGTTCGCATTAGGTTGTACCAAAATATTTCTATTTTGTGTAATAAAACTTTCTGCGTAACCAAATTGACGTTGACCCGAATGTTCTAGTAGGTCGTGTTATGTTACTTCCATTTTAGAACAGAGTGAAGGTTAAATAAATACATCATATCAAACATTCATTGTACATTTCATTTACTAATATCAAGATTATATTTTATTTATAATATGAATACGAAACCTTCTGGGACTCTTTTGTCTATATGCTATGTTTAAAACTAGTACTACTAAATAAATTTTGAATGCCCGGAACAAATTGTACGGTGCTGTCTCGGGTACAAGTAACCGGGGAAAGAGATGTTTCCTAGGAAGGAAATCACCCTCAAGTCTCGAAAAACAGCGATCATGTCGTCGTGTTTCGTTGGTGAGTGCGAGACCGGAGGTCCAATGATGCGAAAGCATCACTAGCCCGCCATGGTGTGGGTCACCATGCTGCATCGTTGCATTGTCTGCGTTCGCAGTATGGTGACCATCACTCTTGGATTCTGCTTATGCTTTCCATCAGGCAGAGTAGAGTCATTATGGAAGGGTCAAACATAAAAAAAAAAAAAAGCTTTAATAAAAATGAAACAGTGCGAAATGTGAAATCCAAACTACCCATAATAATATTATAAATTCTAAAGTAACTCAGCTTGTCTATTTCTTTCTTACACTTTCACAGGTAAATCACTGACGCGATTTCAATAACATTGGCTTTGAAATACTTTGATTCTTGAGGAAGAACAAAGAGTACTCTTTACCGTGATAGCCGACATACATGCGGATGAGTCCCGGGCAAAAGATAGTAATATAAATTTTATGTAGTGATTATTTAGTAGTGTTGAAGAGACAGCTCCACAGACTCCCAATAATACAACTATTTCAGAGCTTCTGTATTGTAACATCTGTCACATGAATAGATCCTGGAAAGTGGAGTTATAATTTTATCTATCTTGGTCACGTTTCATAAAACATGGTCCGGGAAAAGCGATAATACGTTACTTAAAGGTTTTATCCTTTGGAAATAAGATATTATATTCCTATATTTGATATTCAAACCTTGCTATGATACTAACTATTGGTATTTACGATAATTTTAAGTATAACGTACTGGGACATGTAAGACTTTTATGAAAATTGAACCCATCTTTTTGATTTTCAAACCTATATATACAGATGGTATGGTTTAAAAGATTTTAGGTATTCTTTATCCGACTACGACAAAGTCAAAAAGTATGGGTAATAGCTTTGTCTTCTGTCTGTCCGTTCAAAAGTAGCGTTTGAATTACTGAACCCATTTTAATAAACAAAATGTCAATCGATTCGTAACTGTAGCCTGAATAGTATAGGCTATATACATTTTACTTAACGGTTTTTTACGTAGTCAACAATCACAGGCGAAAAACTCAAAATGAGGTTAGACCGTCTTTGTTCCCAATTTGTGTACAATAAAGACTTAATCTTTACAAAAAAATATCAGGAATTCGTCTGATCTTTTTTGTAATGACTTAGCAGTAATATTTTCCTGAATGGTCTATACTTATCCTCCATACACTGACAAGAATCGCAAGCGAAAAACTCAGAATTGGGTTAAGCCCGACTTTGTACCGTATGGTGTACAATAAAGACTAAATCATTACACAATAGATCAGGAACTCGTCCTTGCACCATAAAAAGACACTATATTACAGTCAGTATTGTATATTACAATCCATACTTTCATACTAATATTATAAATTCGAAAGTAACTCTCTCTATCTGTCTCTAACGTTTCATCGATAAACGACAGAACTGATTTCACACGGGTAGGAGGGGAAACGGGGACAAGAGCTAGTCTTCCCATAAACAGCCACTTAATTACAAATCGGTCGATAAAAATGTTAAATATTTATATCACTTATAATAGTACAATAAATGCTGTTTTACTTAAATTCTCTACAGTACATTTATAGTTTAATTTGGATTAAAGCTTTCACTGTTAGCCCGTTTATAATTTGAAATATTCAGGACAAACCAAAGTCCAAATTATTCTCAAATATCTTGCATAGTTACTAAGGTTGGCAGTTACGAAAGTACTCAAAACTTTAAACCAGCTCGCTAAGACTTTAAGATGTTGAATTTCTCTAGTTACTAAGTAGATAAAAGTTTAACTATACTTAATAACACAGGTTTTTACCTTCAGTAAAATGAAGACCAGTTTTAAACCTACATATATCCAATAATATATAAATAAATAGACGATCTGATACATTGACAGATCAATAAACAAGGGTCTAGATGCATGAAATTTTTAACAAAATTTTCTCAAACTGACATATTATTTTTTTATGGAATAGGCGGGCAAACGAGCAGACGCATCGCCTGATGGTAAGCGATTACCGCCGCCCATGGACACCTGCAAACACCGAAGGCGTCACAAGTACGTTGCCGGCCTTTGGAGGATGGGGAGGGGAGATAGGGGAAGGAGGTTTGGGTTATGGGCCTCCGGTACCCTCACTCGGTGCAACATAGCGCAAGCATTATTTCACACCGGTTTTCTGTGAGGCCGTGGTATCACATAGATGAGCCATAGACATTTTTTTTATTTAAATAATTAATATCCACAGGTGTTAAACGGTGATTGAAAATTTATTTTAAACGTCGTTATTTTTCATAGAAACCTTATCACACTTATAGTAAATACTCAATAGTAGGCGGGTACGAAGTTGAGGGTGCAGGAATACCAACCTCGTTAAAACAGTTATGTTAAAAAGTTTGAAAGTTACACGTACAGATATCAAATACGTCTGGAAGCCGAGATAGGTGATACTATCAAATAGATTTTCAATAAACTTTGGAATTAAGAAAAATTGTGGAAATGACTTTGCCTTATGGAAAGATTAGTAGAATCACAATCCTCATTGTGAATATATCTATTTGCAGACTTTGTTATAATATACACTTTTATATACTACTAGCTGAACCCAGCGGTGTTACCCGCGGCTATTGTTGTACCGCGAGTAACGCCGCGGGACAAAGTTAGTCTAAAAAAAGTAGCCTAAGTTACTCCCCGGATCATCAGCTACCTGCCAGTGAAAGTCCCGTCAAAATCAGTCCAGCCGTTCCAGAGATTACCCAGAACAGACAGACAGACAGACAAAAATATTTTTAACTACATTTTTGTTATATGTATCGTGTATACATACATATGCATTGATTAAAAAACGATTATGATTAAAACTGTTATTTTAATGTTACAAACAGACACTTCAGTTTTATTTATTTGTATAGATAACACAGATCTTTGAGACCAAAGAGCTTCTTACTGGTTTTCGCTCTTAAGAAAAATGTTATTATTTTTGTATTTTGTGAATCGTAGTTTCTCTAAATGTAATAAAATATTAAAAGGTCTCAAAAAGGCGTACAAAACTTTCCGGTGAATACGGCACACGAACAGGATGTTTTTTGTTTATTGTTGTCTTCTAATGCTTGCAGCGTGATTGATTTAAACACAGTAATACCCAGAGAATATCCCATTAACACACCTGTGTTGTAATAAATTTGTTTGTATTTTAATTTAATCAGTATATTAGGAAATATATTAAGAAGTTCTCACATATTTTTTTACATTACTAATAATGTTAATTAGTTGTTTTTGGTATAACTACCCTGAAATGAAAATTGAACGCACTATTCACAAAACAAAAATAACCTTAATATTAAACACTAATTTAATAGTTGTTATATAACTAACAACATTATGCAAGACGATAAAACAAATGAGAATGGAGAAAATAGAACCAAATAACATTCCAGGTCTCATGGAATTTTAAGCATCATTTTAAACTGGCAATGTTACGAACCCAAGAGATAAATTCTGGCTGAATTCGGTGAATATAAATTGCCAATTAACTATATTTACACGGTAGTAAAAAGTGGAAGGTATTTCACCTACGGTAACTACTCATTTGCACGCATAGATATAAAGCGTTTTTTTAACCTGCAACAATACAGTAAAACCTGACATAATCCTTTTAATTCGGATTTAATATTATTTCTAAACACTTCTAACTGATGAATAAATAGCTTTTTTCCAATTTTTCTAACAACATCTACTTTTTTAGGCAGAGCCTATACCTTGGTATTTATATTATTGATAAACTATATCATCCACATTTACGATACGTATATATTATGTAGATAAATGATATCCTGACCTAATAAATGATCGTGTTCGATTGTCATTGTTTGTTTGTTTTACCGGGCCATTTTCGCACTTAGCCTCTTGAATGGGCCGTTGTACGTGGGTTTGTCATCTTCCTACTCATACATCCTTCAACCATCCTAGATCATCCCAGAAGTTCAGCAGCCTTTCAGGTCACTACATGTTTCCGGGGGTGATATTGATTGAATGATTGGACCCCGTTGATCTGCTATACTTCTACATTCTGTGACAACATGCTGCGGCGTTTCTTCTGTGTCCATGCATCCCTTGCACAGAGGGCTGTCTGTGGCGCCTTTAGTGTATAGGTGTTTGTTTAGGAGACAATACCCTGTCAGGATATCTGTAACCTTCCTTAGATCGTCCCTTTTTAGTCTGATCAGGTTGCGGACTAATTTTTTTGATGCTACCCTGTCTTATTCGTCATGTCCCGGAGAACGTAACCAAGACATCTAGCTAAGCATTCAAGGCCACTAATTACTATATGATTTTACAATAAAAACGTGAAAAATATATCTGGTGCCAGTGTTTGGTGTTTTTGGTTGTATCTGCTGGTCTTTATTACTCATTTCACGCTAAAACAATGCCAATTTGTTTTTGGAAATTTTCTTATCATCTCTTTTTCCACCGAAAGTCAGACCTTAACCAATAATATTTCAAAGCTCGCTAGTCGGTTGACATTTTCATTAAAATTAATAGAGGTACAGATAAAACAGTAGGTAGTTTATAAAAGTCGAGTAGTCGCATTAAACATGTATACGAGGGTGAATAAGGTGTGGAGCCTTTATAACGATAAACTTTTTGTTTTTACTTTATGGAGATTTTAGTTGTTAAATGAACTGAAATGTTGATGTTATATTTAAGGTTGGATGTACACAAAAGCGAGCAATGTTTGATTTTAATTATGTGTTTAACGTGGGTAGGGATACAAAAATATTGTTGGAAATAGAGCCACGGCTTAAGCCGGCTTCTGACACATCTGTGTAACGGACCTTTCGGATTTTGTTAGCTTCAGATTATCCCTGCCACCCTGCTCGCTTGCTCGCTTACCAAATTTTTCTAACCTTCATCCTGTTTGTACTGGTTTTTAAATCAAAATTTTTAACCTGTTTTACGGTTTTATTATTTATAGACTAACTGCATCCTGCGGAATGCCTCATGCCCATCTGTTTTGTTGCTTTTGAATCGGAGAGTATTCACTATTTCATTGATTTTTCTTTTTTCAAAAATATTTTCCTATTTCTTTTTAAGAAACGAAACATAAGTTAATCATTATAATATCAGATATTTGTACCTAAAAGTCTGTCAAAATCGGTTGAGCCACTCTAAAGATAAACCGGAATAAACAGACATAGATAACACACGGCCTTGTTCTTGTTGAAGCAAAAAAACTCAGGTACTTCCAAGTAAATAATAATAAATAAATAAATACACACGTTAACGTTAGTTTAAATTTGATAGGAATATAAGTAAAATAGATAAAAAATAATATATTATTATGTCATTAATGAGCGTAATTGAATACTTTGTCGCAGGTGTAAGAGTGGCCCAGACGTCTCAGAATCAAATTACCAGTTGCAACGAGTGAAATAGGTTTGTACTGCACATTGCCTATATTATTTTGATCAGGTTTAATTAAGTATATTTATGTAAACAATTCAAGATACATAATAATATATATGTAGGTAGGTAGGTATCAGAAGCTTGCGTGAGAGAGACAGATGCTAACCAAAACTCAGTCTCTCTCTCTCAACTCCGATCACGCTTTCCGCCTGCTTAGCTTCCCCTGCAGGTATATATGCTCTTTTTTTCATGTATGGCCTGCTAAAATGACTCTACTCTGCCTCTGCATCATACTCATTGCGGATGCAGACAATATAACAATGCAGCATGGTGACTCACACTATGACGGCCTAGTGATGCTTCTATATCATTGGGCCTCCGGTCTCGCACTCACCAACGAAACACGACAGCACAAAAGTTGCCATTTTACGTTGATTTTGTATACGAGGGTATTACCGCCCCGGTCGAGCCGGCCCATTCGTGCTGAAGTCAGCGTGGCTCTACTACCTATAAAAGCTCTAATTGAGTTGCAGACATTTCTGGGTGTTGGTAGTCATAATCTATCAGGTAGCATGTTTGTATGATCCACAAATTGTCAGTTCTGAGTTTGAGTGTTATTTATTTTTATTTCATTTATATCTGTAGAGTTTCCGCAATAACATAAACGTAAGTGTCCTACAAAAGATTTTACTACACACTGCCACATTAGTTATTTCCGTAAATTTTTTAGTGTCCAATATCTCAACAACTGTATTTATAAATTTAATATAAATAATTAAGTTGTCTATGTATAATATGTATGAATTAACGTAAAAAAGTATTAATATCAGTAGTCTAGTACCCATAACACAAGCTCTGCTTAGCTTGTCAAGTGTTATATTATATACTTATTTCAGAATTATGCTTCAAATATAACGAATTGATATACGAAATGAAATTATTTATCAAACAGCGATCGTGATGTAACGTAATATCAACGATGAGTGCTGGTATGTTTGGTTTAATAATATACCACCTACGTTAAGTATTGGTTTTCCTGCTTATTAAGCGTACGAGGTTGTTATTGATTTTTGAGACGCGTCAATCAATACAATCATAAATAATTATATTTTTAGTCAGGTAGCAGTACTTACTTTTTTAATATTGGTTATATTTCAATAATCCTTTGAAATTCAATTGATCGTAGAAACGTTTTCTCTCATTGTTATTAGACTAGCTGTTGCCCGCGGCTCCACTCGCGTGTATGTCGGTTATCGCTGCAAATAGTAGCCTATGTCTTATGCTGATGTATAAGCTATATTACTGTAAAGTTTCATCCAATCCGTTCAGTAGTTTTTGCGTGAAGGAGTAACAAACATACACACTCACAAACTTTCGCCTGTATTTATAAGTATGATGATGAGTGCCTCTGTTGGTATTTTCTACCCGACCAGCGGAAATTAAAAGGAAAGGTAATATTTTCGGCAGTCTATGTATTTTTTTTTGTATGCGAGCCCTCCAAAATGACTCTACTCTGCCTAATTAGCAGAATTCAATAGTGGTGGTCACCATAATCATTGCGAATGCAGACAATGCAGCATGGTGACCTACATTATGGATGCCTGTTGGAATGGTCTTGCATCATTGGGCCTGTGGTCTCGCACACAGCAACGAAACACTACAGGGCGACAGTAGGAATATTTTCATTTCAGGTTGCATGTTTGTATATTCCACTATCGCATAAACTACTGAACCGATTTCAATGAAATGTATGTCAATAGATTCGTAATGATTCGGGTGACATAGGTTATATATTTTTTGAAAGATTTTACATAGTAGGGTTATAGTTTTAAATATTTAAATTTTAAAGTTTAAAAAAAACGAAAGTTTAAATACATTGTTCGGACATTTAACACACAACGCCGTCTAGGCCCAAGCTAAGCAGAGCTTGTGTCCTAGACAACTGATACAAACACATCTATACTTTTTTTGTAAATAAATACATATTATACATAGAAAACACCCAAACTCTAAAAAAATATTTCTAGATCATACAAACATTTGGTCCGACCCAGGAATCGAACCCGAGACCTCATGAGCAGCAGTCGCATTCACCAACCGCGAGACCAATGAGGCAGAATTTGATTGTTGGTTGTCTTTTTTATGGTACAGATGGCAAACGAGCAGACGTATCACCTGATGGTAAGTGATTACCCCGCCCATGGGCACCCGCAACACCAGAGGAGTGGTTGAAATACAATTAGAGTTCAGAGCAAAATAGTTGAACTTTTGCGTCTTGATTGCCCCCTAGTGAATTTATCGAGTTTCTGTTCATTAGGTCCAACTGAATACTGATCTAACTGGCAACGTGTTTGCATGATTACAATAACTCGATGATGAACTACAGAGATTAATATTGGTACGATTTTCAATTTATAAACAACTTCAAAAGGAGGCGGTTCTCAATTCGACTGTTTTTTTTTATGTTTGTTACTTAGGAACTATTAAGTGGGTGAACCGATTCTCATGATTGTTATTTTCTTTAATAGCTGGTGCTTTCCGTGTGATTCCATTTCGATTTAGTCCAGTTCTTAATGTCGGTTTTTGTTGTACATTTTTAAATTCAGTACCCTAAGTATAACATTTATATTTATGCATTAATTACTCACGGGTTTTGTTACTTTTGAATCGGATTATGGTCGTTATTTCATTTGTGTACATTGTGTGCTATAAACCTTGTTCCTAGAGTTTTGAAGAAGTTGATGTATTCTTCTTTTTTGATCACATGGTTTGGGGGAGAACACAGTGCGTTTAGATGACCTCGCTAATCCTCAACAACAACACTTGTGGCTTTTATCAGGAGTTCTAAATGGTTCAGTCTCATAATGTTTAATATTACTCTTAATGAGAATCGCTTTTGATTTTTTGACCAACTACAAAAAAAGGAGGGAGGTTCTCAATTCGACTTTATTTTTTAAGTTTGCTAACTCAGAACTTTTAACTGTTTTAATTAACAGTATTATTATACCATGACACGCGGCAGTTTGAAAGTTAGTTTTAACTTGTTGAATCGATTTTGATGATTCCTTTTTTATTTGAATGATGTTGGCTTCCCGTGTGGTTTCATTTCAATTTGGTCCTGTCCTTGAAGTCATTTTTTTTGTTATTTTTTTTCTAAAATAGAGTACCCTTAGTTACTTCTTAAAACATTAGCAATCCTCCAGTGAAATTTCTGTCAAAATCAGTACAGTCGTTACAGAGATTAGCAGAAACAAACAGATAGACATTTTTTTTCACATATTACTTTCTCAAAAAAAAAACAAGTATAAACAGACAATTCAATACTAGTTATTTATATACATTTATAAGTAAAAAATCCTTAAGCATAGAACAACGAGAAGCCAGGTATATAATCGGAGACTATATTAACAAAACACTCTAAAACTTGGATAAGTCGTCCATCCAAATAAACAGTTCCAGAACATCTTTCGAAAACTCCTTAAACTTGAACTTTACAATAATAGTCCCTAGTCCCGAATTTATTACGTCCCTTAGCCCGTAAGAAGCAAAACCCTTTTACTTGTACGACTTTTGCTGCGTAGGTAGCTGTGTATCTTCAATGTATTTAGCAAAAGGTGTGTTGATATATAAATGGTTACTTAAAAGCTACTGAGTACTATTTTGTAATTATTAGAACGAGATATGTTATCTAATACCTTTAAATGAGCAATTCTTGTCTATACTAATATATAAAGCTGAAGAGTTTGTTTGTTTGAACACGCTAATCTCAGAAACCTCTGGTTTCATTTGAAAAATTCTTTCAGTGTTAGATAGTTCATTTATCGAGGAAGGCTATAGGTTATATATCATCACGCTAGGACCAATAGGAGAGGAGCACCAATGAAAAATGTTTCGAAAACGGGGACAAATTATCACGCTACGGGTAATAGAAGACGCAAACGAGGTTGCGTGGGTCGGCTAGTATTTATATATAACCTGAATCTGGGAAATGGCTCCAAAGATTTTCTTTTAATTTAGTATGTAGGGGTTTTGGAGGCGAAAAATCCATCTAACTACAATTTATTTTTAGAAAATTTATCAAAAAAAATACTAAACCAAGCTCGTTCATCCAAGTACTGAAAATAATATACAATGTAAAATCGTAATTTTTTTTTTCTCTTATATGGAGAAAAAAAAAATACCGTGGGAGAGCCACACTGTGGCATGAATGGTCCGGCTCGACCGGAGTGATACCACGGCCTCACAGAAAACCAGTGTGAAATAGCGCTTCTGTGTTTCACTGAGTGAATAAGGATATCGGAGGCCCTTTTTTTTTTTAACGTTTGGAAACCCCCTCGGGACGTCACCCCGCCGGGGTTTGCGGCGGGGCGGTGTGTCGGAATCGAACCGACTAAAACCACACGGTGTGCCACTCTGCGCCTGAGACGGGAGGGATCCGGGAACTGCTGTTATTAACACATCCGGACCCCTCCCAGCGCCTGCCCGCACTGAAGCGGGCACAGTCTGCTGGTAAACCTCTTAGTATAGGCGACGTACGGCACACGCGTAACGTCACCCCCTCGCGGGCGGCCACTAAAGCGGATGGTGGGGAAAACCCATCCCGACCATCCGCGGCCACACTCAGGGCGGCATGAGGCGCTGATAGGCGCGCCTCCGCCGCCCGGTTCGCCGGCGACGGATCGGGTCCGAGTGGATATCATCCTCCCGGGCCTTCTCCGCCGCCTCTTTCTGCGAAATTACGTCTTCGCAGAAGGCTGCGACCGCGGTAAAACTGCTGTCGCTACCGGCCATGGAGCATATGACGGCCGGTAGCGACAGATCTCCTCCGATGACTGCAGTGAGGGCCCGACGCTGCGACGCCCATGCGGGGCAAACCGCCAGCGTGTGCTGGGCCGAGTCCTCACTGCAGGGGATATCGGAGGCCCATACCCCAACCCCTCCATACATCCTTTTCCTCATCCCGGCCGGCCGGCAAGTGCGTTCCCCAGGCCGGCAACGCACTTGTGACGCCTCTGGTTTTGCGGGTGTCCAAAGGCGGCGGTAATCGCTTACTATCAGGTGATACGTCTGCTTGTTTGTGCGGCTCATACCGCAAAAAAAACTGTTAGAAAAGACCAAAAGTAACAAAAATATACTTTCTATATCGTTAATTATATGGACAACTGAGTGCAACTCTTTTAAATTCCACTGTTTTAATTACTGCCAAAGATATTCAAACTGCAAAATATTTTATATATATTTTTGTGTCCTCAATTGACATGGATATCAGGTCACAGAAACACATACAATACCTACACATTAGCAAGTTTTTTATAAAGATTTAGATCATACTTATATTTTCTAACACTTATTCTCCATCACCTCAGTCAGTCATCAAGAGCAGCCTTAAATAGTCCACTGCTAGACATTGGCCTCTCCTAAGATACGATGTTTTATCTACTTTACCACGCTAACTGGACGGAAATGTACAGAATTTGTTTTCAAGTTTTCCCTCTTTTTCCAGTGACGTTGCGCTGTGTAGTTTGTTCCCATAGTAGCCTCTTACTACACCCATGGGATGAGTAAGTGTAGTATCACTCTAAGAATCTCATCTTAGTAACATAATTAAATACAAATCCAACTACAAAACAACTAACTCTAGTATTACACAAATTACTGTCAAATTAAAAACAAAAGACTAAACACATACCAAAGTAATCTTATAATGAGCTTAAAGACATTACGCAAGCATAATCCGCTTACAATATGAAAGCCCTACACGATGTTCTTGTACATAAGTTATGTTTATGTTTGTTGCTACTCCAACGTCTTTGGTGTAAAGTCAACGAATAAAGTTGATTGAGTCGTTGAGATTTTCTTAGTGAATGGCATTTTTATAGGTGTGTAAAAGTGATGTGTTCCGGGGTTGTTTATTTTAAGAAATCAGTATCTATCTACGGATAGATGTCAAATTTCGATACAATGTATCGACATTACAATTTATGATTAAACTCTTAAGATTTAGTATTATATTTTCTACTAGCTGACCCACGCAACCTCGTTTGCGTCTCTTGTTGCTCGTAGCGTGATAATTTTTCCCCATTTTTAAAACATTCTTTATTGTTCAGTGTTCCGCTCCTATTAGTCTAAGCTTGATGATATATAACCTACTAGTTGTTGCCCGCGGCTCCGTCCGTCGGTTATCGCGGCAAATAGTAGCCTATGTGTTATTCTGATGTATGAGCTATATTACTGTAAAGTTTCATCCAAATCCGTTCTGTAGTTTTTGCGTGAAAGAGTAACAAACATCCATCCAAACATTCATCCATCCTTACAAACTTTCGCATTTATAATATTAGTAGGATTATAGCCTTCTTCGATAAATACTATCTAGCACTGAATTATTTTTTCTAATCTGACCAGCGGTTCCTGAGATTAGCGCGTTCAAGCAAACAAACAAACAAACTCTTCAGCTTTATAATTTTAATAGTATTATTATATAGTCATAGATTGCTTCTTTTCACTTTCTGTTGTAAATTTTAAATAATGTATATCTTATGCTTGTATTTCAACAGTACTGGTTAAATGAACATACATACAAACGAAACATTTCTGGTTCCATGATGACAATTTCAACAGCCTCCAGCCAGTCTCAACGAAGATCAGACAACTACGGCGGAGATATTATAGTACATAAGTGTGTATGAAAAATACAGGTGAACTCTCTGTTCCTTCACTCTCATAATACGACAGGATGGCTATCCCATACCACTTAGGAGATATCAGACTTTTATGGGAATGGTTATATGAACCCTGAACTAGACGATTCGATCATTGACGTTCATGATACTGGGTATATTTCCATATATAATTCTCGCTAATATAAGTAAATGAAAAAAAACATGTATTTCCTTTCTGCTTTCATGTTTTTCACATTCAATGGAACTAGTGCTCTATACTTACGTCTTGGCACCGTTTAAATGTAGAACTGCTATTAGAAACGCCTTTTACGGACTTCAATTAAGTCAATTTAAAACATGCAAATTGCTTGTTGTTTCGAGTTGGAATAAGTCCAAAGATTGATTCGATTTTCAAATTATTTTTATGTAATCAAGTTGTTCGTGTCATGCTGACCCGATTGGACACAAATCTGTGCCAATACTGAAAAATTATGACAAGCTGTCGTTACAACTCGTACTTGCCATATTGTCTTTCACAAGTTAAATAGATTATTACGACATTCTTAAGGACGAATTTTATAGTATTTTGCTAAAAACTTGCTTCTGCAGCTTGCTTAGAAATAGTAAGCTAGTCTTTATAGTCCTCTTATTAATCTTAAAAATATCAACAGTTATGACTTTTAATGAATATCGACTTTAAGACTGAACGTGTCCGTTTGATGAAATCCATTCTCCGACCAACTCTGCTCCAAGCCACTATGGGATGAACGTGTCCCTTTGATGAAATCCAGCCTCCGACCAACTCAGCTCCAAGCCACTATGGGCACAAGGCAGCGTTTGGAAAGCTTTGTCGGGTCTTCTCATCGTCGATCCCACAGTGCCTAAAGACGAAAGTCTTTAATGAGTGCGTCCTACCCGTAATGACATATGGGGTCGAAACGTGGACACTTACGGTACGGCTGGTCCATAAGTTTAATGTCGCCCAGCTTGCTATAGAGAGGGGTATGCTCGGAGTTACTCTGAGAGTGGCATCAGGAATGAGGTAATCCGGCAGAGAACCAAGGTTATCGACATATCCCATAGGATTAGCAAGCTGAAGGGACAGTGGGCTGGCCATATTTGCCGTAGAACCGATGACCGTAGGGGTAAACGGGTTCTGGAGTGGAGACTGCGTCTCAGCAAACGTAGAGGACGTCCAGGTGGAGTGATGATTTGAGCAAGATAGCTGGCAGGAGATGGATGCGAGAAGCCGAGAAATCGGAGAGGCCTATGTCCAGCAGTGGACGGCGATAGGCTGATGATGATGATGACGTTTAATTCTACCGAATGTCTTGAAATATTGTTTTACTATAATTATTGTTGCTATGGTATAGGAATAATTTCGACTCAGACCGGTAAGAAAAATTATTAAGATTAAGGGCTTAATCTGACTGTACTAATACTTAAAAATTAAGTTATGCAAGCCAGTAGGCTTGTATTAGTATAATACTGAGATACTGGAAAGTGTTTCTAGAAAGACAAATTAGAGCTTGATTAAGTATTTCATTTACATTGAAAAGATATTAAATTTATTAATTAATTTGAATAAATAAATTTAAATAAAAAAATTTTTTTTTTTTAAATTTGATTATATCAATATTTAGATTATTGGCTACAAATAAATCAACAGAATCATAAAATGCTATTAATGATCATATTTGCATAAACGGACTTATTTTTTTGCTTTCAATATTTGAAACATGATGAATCTCTGTCACACAAATTTAACATTAAAGTTAGTTTAAAACAGGACTAAAATAACAGTTATGCAATATCAAAATGCGCTTTTATATCACTCCAAAAAGTCTAATATTTATTTAAGATAAATTTTAGTTAGTTACTTTAGTAAATAAAGTTATACAAAAATTAAAAGTGGTTGGATTACTTCTAACCCTCACTCAAGTTCGATTTGTTTGATTCTTCAAAACGAAACTTAAGAGACCAGTCGAGAGATTCAGTAAGAGCTAGAGTGAATGATTTCTTTTTCAATTTGAACCATTTACTGTAAAGATTTCAGAAAATGCCTTATGTGTCGATATTCCTCTCATATGATTATTTTTGGTAAATATTGAGAATCAATATTCATTATACGAGTTCTACATTATAAAATTATGCGTTTGTCATAATTTTAAGTCGTTTAAATCAGTTCAGTGTGTGTGTGTCAATCTAGGTATATACGTAAATAAGTTTTAATATAACCTCTAATTAATGTGTCTATTGACAGAAGTTTGAAGCACGGTTCCTTGTTACAACAACACATTCTTACAAACTCACTTCTTCAACTCATATTATGCCTATCTACACATATATTTATATGAATTGAGGTAGACAATCCGTACATATGTTAAGCAGGGCGCAAATGTGGACACTTTTGTGTCTTACGTCAGATAAAAGCTACCGATGAATATTTGATTTCTATAGAACCAGTATGAAGTCATCCACTCCCTACGCATACGTAAACATTATTGGTGTCTAGTTGCTTCCACTTAACACATACTCATGATGATCAAAAAGTGTTCGGCGTCGGTAACTAGAAACTAAAAGTCATCAGTTGAAGACATAAGCAACATTAACAAATTTCCTTACAAGTGTACTGAGCTATGCAAAAAGCATGCAAAAGACGTACAACTCAAGAAACATTAGAGCGTTACGCCTTTTCTAATTAAAAAAAAGGTTAATTATCTGAACACCGCTACCGCACACCACTGTAAGACATAGGCCTGTCTTTACATGAAAAAAACTATTTTAAACTGTTTTTGTCGATCTGTTCATTTTGATTAATCTCTGGAACCGCTGAACCGACAGGACAGGACTTTTGCTGGCACATAGATAATGATATAAGGAGTAAAGTAAGCTACTTTTTTGAATGAACTTATCCTAGGGGCATTTCCAGCCTTACTTCTTGTAAAGGTACATCGAAAACCGTGGGTGACATCATGTTAATAAAATAAATCCTCTTAAAAAAGTATTTCTATATATTTACTCAATCCACTTTGAATTAGAAACTTTCTGTAACATGTTAATAGTACTGAAATAAAGAGCAATCTATCCAAACTTCTGTTGCCTGGGGCTAGTTAATTACACCGAAGAGAAATTAAAGTTCATTTCAAGATAAGATTGTAATTTGTTTGTAAAATATGGGTACTAGCTTAAATTAAAGTAATAAATTCAAGACTATTTAGTTATACAACAGTGTTATTTTTTCATGAAACAAGGGTTTGCAAAGTGCCTGGTATATTATATCCTAGATATTTTAGGAGATGTTAGCGAGAACGTCTAGATTGGAAAGGTCAGTGCCCCAATGTAAAAGAAAATTACTAGTGGGTATCTTCAAATATTTACTTTAATATAAGGAGTATAATTTAAATATATACAAATAAACGAACTTAAAGTGTCCGTAATTTCTTTTCAATAAATGTCATTGAACGTATAGAAGGTACTTACATCAAAAAATCATTTTCTTGTTTTTCTGTCTGTTCCGGCTAGTGTCTAAAACGATTGGACTGATTTGGACGGGAATTTTACTAGAAGATAACTGATGACACAAGGAATAACTTCTATTTTTGTTTAAAGGTGCTCCCACACAGCAGTTATATACTGTTAGAGAATGTTGTATAACATTTTTTAACAAATTGTATCAAAATTTTTAAAATGTTACTGATGTTATACGTAGCTAATAGAGCCAAGCTGATTTCACCACGAACATTTCAGGGCGGTACTATCCTCGCATAGAAGAACAACGTAAAATGACAGCAGTAGTGCTGGCGTGTTTCGTTGGAAAGTGCGAGACCGGAGGCCCAATGATGCAGAAGCATCACTAGGCCACCATAGTGTGGGTCATCATGCTGCATTGTTACATTCGCTATGTGGTGTCCACCACTCTTGGATTTTGCTTTTGCTTTCCATCAGGACGAGTAGTATCATTTTGGCAGGCGCAAATGTAAAAAAAAACGTCATGTAACAGCATATAACATGTTGTAGCAAATGTTATATAATGTTATCGTATTACATAATGTTTTATAACGTTATATAACTGCTATGTGGAAGCACCTTAACTGCTCTCAACGGTGATGATTATTCTTATTGATGTTGAGTTACAACAACGGATAATCACAGTTTTGCTATTACGATAGCCAAAACTTTTATTTTTTTGTATACTTTTCATTTACACTATTGTTAAAAGATTTTAATCTCTCTTCAAGGTTGTAGAGCAACGCTGATTTCAGCATGAACGGGCCGACTCGACCGGGGCGGTACTATCCTCGCACAGAAAATCAACGTAAAATGACAGCGATCATGCTGTTGTGTTTCGTTGGTGAGTGCGAGACCGAAGGCCCAATGATGCAGAAGCATCACTAGCCCGCCTTGGTGTGGGTCACCATGCTGCATTGTTGCATTGTCTGCATTCGAAATAGGGTGACCACCACTCTTGGATTCTGCTTATGCTTTCCATCAGGCAAAGTAAAGACATTTTGGAAGGGCCAAACATTAAAAAAAATCGCTTATTTATCGATTAAATTACATTAATGTCTCTGAAAATGAATAAATTTACTATTTTTTTAATATTTTGCATTAGTTCATGGCTCCTATAAGCTATGTGTACTGACGTTTTACACCCTGACAGTTTAGATGCGTTATTCAATACTAAAACAGTTTTTTCAGCTTTGTAACATTAGTATAGATTAATGTTAGGATCGAAAATAATATTCTTAGATAATATAAACTGTCATACATAAATAACA
The DNA here is from genome assembly GCA_905220595.1 of Spilosoma lubricipeda. NCBI lineage: Eukaryota > Metazoa > Arthropoda > Insecta > Lepidoptera > Erebidae > Spilosoma > Spilosoma lubricipeda. Next base: position 8,790,722 of record HG992298.1, on the reverse strand, counting down.
CATCAAGCCAATTAAGCTTTCCACCCATCTAACCTCCGCATAAAAACTCAAAATGTAACCATTTAATACACATGCAGATAGATATGTATGTGTGTTCATATTTCTTTGAATCTTTTGACGTTCAGTTCCTCAATCAATATGTAGCACAAACGGCATTTGAAGATATTTCTTCGTGTGAGTTTCCCGATATTCCTTTGACAATACAGGAAAATTTAAGGGATAATCAACCTTTGAACAGTCACATCAATTAACTGTGTTTCAATTTAGAGTTGAAATATTTTAATACAAACTTGATGTTACATTTTTGAAATAATTTATTTTTAGTAACTATTTAAAAGTTATACCAATGAGAAGTAGTGTATTAACATTTGGTGATCTAAAGTATAGTAGTGCCAATCGAAAAACATTATCTTCCAATGTACCTTGTCCTACGTAAAGTTTTTACTTCAAAAGTGACATAAAACATGATGTATATAGAATGATAAGACGTTTTATATATACTCGTAGTACGGTTAGAATTCATTTATTTCTTTAAGATTACAAATCACTTTTTACAAAGAAATAAACATAAAATCATCGGTATGTTTCAATTGTTTGTATGATCTACAAATATTTGTTTCGGAGTTTGGGTGTTTTCTATGTATAATATGTATGTATTTACAAAAAAAGTATACATGTATTTGTATCAGTTGTCTAGTACCCATAACACAAGCTCTGCTTAGCTTGGGACTAGATGGCGTTGTGTTAGATGTCCAAAATATCTATTTAGTTTTTTATTTATTTATTGCGGTCCTGAGCGTCGATTTGCTACTATGTGATATTTAGTAAGTTAGTAGGTACTTTCATAAAATGTTGTCAATGTTATCTACTTCGGTTAAGTTAGTTAGGGCCAGTTCACACTCAATATTTTTATGTGTATTTATTTTGCTATTTATTATACATACTATATTAACACCTAATTATCAAAAAAACGGAACACTTTTCGGTCACAATTACTAATTCAGGAATTGCCTTGAATACTAAGTATTGACAATCCTAAAATTTTGTGACTTTTGAAGAGGCTAATTCTTGTAATGAAAATTCGGCCAAAATTAAGTGCCGATCAGCTTTCGATGTTGTCATAATGGCTATTTTTGACATTCGACGTGATCAGAAAGAACCGAATTCAATTCCGAAACACTACACTAACACTATTTTATATCACTGAACCCGAAAGTCTAAAGGTTAATAAAATGCTATTATTTTTTTTCACACTGCTCGTTATTTGAAATTCATAATGAACAGAGAAGAATAAATGAAGAACTTTTCTGAAATTTCTCAGCCTAGCTAGTTTACGACAAAGTTGATGCAAAACACAAACTCATGTGGACATGTCTTCACGTGATTTGCATATAAATATTTTTCATTCAAATTTACTCACCAAAGTTGTCACGTAGTTCTATCAAGTTTTTGCGATGTAATAACTAAGTTTAGTGAAGTTGGTGCAGATCTTATACGAGATTGTTGAGAACTACAAAGTCGGAACACTATTTCAGTATAAAGGGTATAAACTCTACCCACGCTTTTCTACGATAAGTGTGTATTAATGAAAATCATTTTGCATTTTTAGTATATATTTTCTTTTATATTTAATTACAAAAAAGAAACAAAAAATTACCTGCCTCAGACCATTTATTTGTAGACCAGTATTTCTGGGTCAAAAACATTAGAATAAAATGTTGTTAATTGTCAACGGTCCTTCATTATTATACGAAGTTTCAATCAATTTAAACGTTTAAAGGAAGTCAAAACCGAAAAGTAGTAGTATTGTTTATTTACATATAATATACAAATTTACAAATGTAAACTAATAAATTTCTTTTTATCGTCGTTGACGGTAAGTAACGCCAACGTTTTTATTCAAACAGCAACATTTGATTACATAATTTACGTCTTAATCTTACCAAAGATACAAACATTAAAATATCCATTTAAATCTTATTCTCCTTAACAATTTATCGTGCCACGTAAAATATCAAGGCGAAGTACACACGCCGAAACACTTTGAAACGAAACTCCCTAATTAGTCATGTTCCAACTCTTGACTTAATGTGTACCTGCTGCCGGAAACAGATTACGTTATGCCTTGATTTGTCTTAAGCCGCGTCTACACTGATCCCTCGATTAAATGCTAGTAGATTACGTCACGAACGGTGCATTGCGTAACGTCTTCGTAACTACTAATAGTTGTTACTGCTAATGGCATTCGGGTCTAATCTAGTAAGCCCTTAGTATATACATTTCTGGACATAGGCATCGGCCTAGAAAGGAGCTATGATGACTTATATTGTAATGAGTGGTAGGGAGTAAGGTAAGAAGGTTTCGGCCTGTTGTATTACCAGGTTGATTGGTATAGGGTGCGTTTTAACTGTTGTTCTCTTCGCAGTGCTGTTATTCGGCTCTTATGACACTCATTGTATGAAAAGCGATGGTGACTCTCCGTAATCTTAATTAATCCGTCACCGCACATATAATATACTTTTTTTTTTTTTGTTTTTTTTTTTTTTTTTTTTTATCGTGTGGAAACCCCCTCGGGCCGTCACCCCGCCGGGGTTTGCGGCGGGGCGGTGTGTCGGAATCGAACCGACTAAAACCACACGGTGTGCCACTCTGCGCCTGAGACGGGAGGGATCCGGGAACTGCTGTTATTAACACATCCGGACCCCTCCCAGCGCCTGCCCGCACTGAAGCGGGCACCGTCTGCTGTTAGAAAACTCTCAATTTAGGCGACGTACGGCACACGCGTAACGTCGCCCCCTCGCGGGTGACCACTAAAGCGGATGGTGGGGAAAACCCATCCCGACCATCCGCGGCCACACTCAGGGCGGCATGAGGCGCTGATAGGCGCGCCTCCGCCGCCCGGTTCGCCGGCGGCGGATCGGGTCCGAGTGGATATCATCCTCCCGGGCCTTCTCCGCCGCCTCCTTCCGCGAAATTACGTCTTCGCAGAAGGCTGCGACCGCGGTAAAACTGCTGTCGCTACCGGCCATGCAGCGTATGACGGCCGGTAGCGAGAGATCTCCTCCGATGACTGCAGTGAGGGCCCGACGCTGCGACGCCCATGCGGGGCAAACCGCCAGCGTGTGCTGGGCCGAGTCCTCACTGCAGTCGCAGTGGTGGCAGGCGGGACTCAGTTCCCTCCTGGCGACCGAGTGCAGGTACTTCCCGAAGCAACCGTGCCCGGAAAGCACCTGCGTCAGTCGGAAGGAAAGAGTCCCATGCTGCCGCCCCGCCCACTCGAGGATGACCGGCTGGAGAGCCTCCACGGCGGCAAAGCCAGCGCGTGGAGTCTCCAGCCGGAACGACCAGCGAGCCATCGTGGCTCGACGGGCGGCTTCACGCCACTCGCGTACCTCCTCGGGCGGGGGGCGAATGCCACACTCCGCCCGGAACTCAGCCACCCGTCGATAAACTTCGGCGAGCACTTCCGCCTCCAAATCCCACGGAGGTGTTCCGGCCAAGGCGCACGCCGCCTCGGTGGACACCGTGCGGTATCCGCGTATGGCTCTGACCGCCAATACCCTCTGAGGCCGCCAGAGGCGGGCCTTATTGAGGGCAGTCAGAGCCGCCACCCACACCGGTGCCCCATACAGCGCCATCGACCGGACCACCCCCGTGTAGAGGAGTCGCGTTGCGACGCTGGCTCCGCCCAAGTTGGGCAAAAGTCGCCCAAGGGCAGAGGCAGCGTCGACCAGCCTGGGACCAAGCTGTCGGAAGTGCTCGTCGAAGAGCCACCTACCGTCGAGGATCAGGCCCAGATACCTCATCACACATATAATATACTAGCTGAACCCGCTGATATACTAATATATAGCTGAAAGCCAAACCCGGTACGACGTCAACACGCGTTTAACGTCGTATCGCGAGGAACGCCGCGGGACAAAGTTAGTCTATAGCCTAAGTTACTCCCTGGATCTTCAGCTACCTACCAGTGAAAGTCCTGTCAAATCCGTCCAGCCGTTCTAGAGATTACCCGGAACAGACAGACAGAAAGACAGACAATTTTTTTTTAAATACAATTTTGGTATATGTACTGAGTATACATATGCATTTAGTAAAAAACGGTTTATTTAATATTACAAATAGACACTCCAATTTTGTTTATTTGTATACTTTTCTGAAATAAATTAAATCAGAATTTAATTTTTATGATTTGGTTGGTTGGTTTAGTTTGATAATGAGTTTAGAATTTGTTAAAAATAAATCTAGAAGTTCTACATTTAAGTTTCATTTTATTTAGAAAAAGTAATTTTTCAGTTTATCTTATGTCAAGTTGATTGTAGGATTGAGAACAAGTTATATACATAAGTTCTGTGACTTTCTATAATTTTGAAGTAACAGATGTTTATGTTGTATAACAAATTAAGATAGATTAAGTTTAAACTGCAAAAAACATTAAAAATCATAAATTAAATTAAGTATTCGTAAATGTAAATGTTGAACAGTTTTTTTATGTGATAAATTGTTTTTACCCGACTGCGCCTAAGCCACAGGGAAGGTTATACGTTTTGGCAGACTATAGATGTTTTTATGTTCACCTTAGTACCTAAACTACTGAATTGGTTTCAATGAATAATGTGTCAATACATTAGTAATTATAGCCCGGTAGACATAGGCTTAAGGAATTCTATAAAAGTTCTTATGTATTCGGTTCATAGTTTTTTTTTTACTTTTTCTGTTATTTGATTGTTATTGGTCTGAAGAAAACATCTGAAACCTGTTTAAAAGTTGTTGATTTAACGGATGATCTCAGTTATTTGCTTTTGACCATTTAATATTCTCAATTACTTACTAGCTGATCCACGCAACCTCGTTTGCGTCTCCTATTGCCCGTAGCGTGATAATTTCCCCCCGTTTTTGTAACATTCTTCATTGGTGCTCCGCTCCTGTAGGTCTTAGCGTGATGATATATAGCCTATAGCCTTTCTCTCTAAATTTAAAAGATTTTTTTAAATCGGACCAGCGGTTCCTGAGATTAGCTTGTTCAAACAAACAAACAAACAATCTCTTCAGCTTTATATATTAGTACAGATTTAAGGAGTAAGTGTAACTAGGCTTTGTAATATTATTTTTTTGAACACAATTATAATCTACATACTTTTATATAAGTACTTTGGTAATTTTCAGCTGAGATTCGTGAATTTCTACAAATGTAATCAGAGTGTTTGAGATTTTATAAAACTAATTTAAATACAAATTCAAATTTAATTTAATTTTTTAATAATGTCTATCATCGTAAGTATATTCCACTTAAAAAGCTTTTAGTCCTTGTAGTGCTTTCTTGAAACTATTTATTTCCGTAATAAAAGTAATATTTCGGACATCAAAGACACAACGCCATCTAGTCCCAAGCTAAGCAGAGCTTGTGTTGTGGGTACTAGACAACTGATATAAATACATGTATACGTTTATTTTGTAAATACATGTACACATTGTGCATATATATTATTATTTAGATATTACTTAGATTTTCATTTGCTCTTTTTTTTGTAAATATATACATACTAGCTGCTACCAGCGGCTCCAACTGCATAAATATTGGCTATCGCGGCAAGTGGTAGCCTATGTGTTATTCTGATGTATGAGCTATATTACTATAAAGTTTCATCCAAATCCGTTTAGTAGTATTTGCGTGAAAGAGTAACAAACATCCATCCATCGATCCAAACTTTCGCTTTTATAATATTAGTAGGATTGTACATAGAAAACAAAACATAAAAGTAATGTAACATTACACCTAATAATACCCATCGTCATACTGATTAAAAAACTTACTAAAGTTAGATACAAGAGGAACTTATTTAAATCATATTAAAATAGATTGCTGTTGGTAAATCTCACTAAAAGTCAAGAATTTTTGGAAGTCTAGGAAAAGTTTAGTCTGTTTTAAAAACAGACAAATTTCAAACGTACGTAATAAGTAACGAGTACACCTCGATAAATACTTAGAATATAAACATTCACAACCTTAAAATGACGGCATAAGACACGATATACGATAAACACTATAAACTTTCCGCTCCGCCCGAAACTTTAAATAAACATCTGCGTTGTTGCTTTAAGACATGCTTACTGTGCATCTGAGTGACTTAAACAGACAGTTTCTAGTTATTCTTGCTTCATCTTGTATTAAGTGCCTACCACACGCGCAAGTATCACCACAGTTATAACTGCGCAGGTAAAACTGTCTTGAAACAGTTGGTTGGCGCGTGATACTATTTTACCACGGACGGTGTTCCGTGTACATGTCGGCCTGCGCAGGCAAAACTATGGTGATACTTGCGCGTCTGGCGGGCCCTTTACTCAGCTGTGCTAGCGATAAAATTAAGATTGTTAAAATGTAAGGATGATCATTTATCATAACATTTAAGACTACTATGATTTAAGATTTTTCATGATACCAGGTCCTTTAAGCGAGGGGTAATAAATATTTTTTCTATAAATAAATATTTCGGATATCTATCACACAACGCCATCTAGTCCCAAGCTAAGCAGAGCTTGTGTTATGGGTACTAGACAACTGATACAAATACATACATACCTTTTTTTTGTAAATACATACATGTTATACATAGAAAACACCCAAACTCCGAAACAAATATTTGTAGATCATACAAACATTTGATCCGACCCGGGAATCGAACCCGAGACCTCACGATCAGCAGTCGCACACGTCAACCGCTAGACCAACGAGGCAGTCAATTTCACAAGAAAGACTGCTGTTGTTTAGTGTAAATGACAACCAAGTAACATCAGCTGCGCGTTTATCTTATTTAAATAGGAGTATAAATACTTATCATCATCTATATCTTTTAACCGTCTACTATTGGAAATAAGCCTCTGTTGAGAAAAGAGGTTTTGATCTTATACACTGCGCAGACCAGACGAGTTGGAACAATGTTTTCCTTCTCTTTTTAAACCGATTTTTGCCTAGTTTGCCCTCTCATTCGCCTCTTACGACATCTATGGGTATGACATATCTTCCTTGTCAGTAGAAAAGAAAATTTTCTTCGTTTAGTATTTAGTTATTTTTTTATTTATTGCCTACACTTTAATTATTCCCAAGATATTTTGGGATCGGCTGCTGGTTCGACTAGGTTTATCTAAAAATCTGTTTTTTTTTTTCTACATCCTTATGATACTTAAATATAATATAGAGTGCATCTTTAAGAAAATGTCCGATGTTACTCAGATATGTTCTTACCTAGATAAATTTGAGTACATTCAGACATGTTCTATTTAAACTTCATGTAACGTTACTCCTGCGGTAATGGAAGCCTGCGCTCCTTTGAGAAGCATTTATTCAAACGCGAAAGTAATCACTTAGCTAGAAAACCGCAGTATGCAATTTTCCTTATCCTCATTTAAACAACGCTAAAGGAGCACCTTAGTCCAAAAAAAGCTCTTCAGAAGTTAAGCTAGTGCTATGTTTATTTATATTAACATTACTAGTTAGATGTGTAGAAGGTTGCTTCATTCAAAAACATACTTTAACAAGTTTCAGTAGTTAAGTCAATCAAAAAACACCCTTTGCGTCAATATCTGTCATATTTATTAAATTTATTGAAGAACAGAAAAGATGGAAAGAACTGAATAGAAAAGATTTTATTTAATTTTTTATTTTTTATTTTGTGGTGTGACTACTTACATAAAATAAGACAAGCCGTTTAGGCTCTGGGACGTCCCAGAGAAATATACATGCATACATTCAAAAAACATAACGCTCCTTCTTTCACAGACGACAGAGACAGACAAAAAGAAAATTTTATTGAACTCGACTACGTAAAAACCTTTAATAAAATGTATTTAGCCCCTGTCACCAGGGCCTTTATTACGAGTCTATCGACACCTCATTTAATAAAGTCAGTTAAAATAGTTTAGGCTCTACGGTAAAAAATCTCTATCTCTTTCTCTTTCTTCATTTTACGATGTATGTTTTACGATGTATGTACCTTACGTCATATCATTATTCGTCACTATTTTATTTTCAAAAAATGTAATCTAAAAATTATGTGTTAAATTTCTTACATTTATATTTTTTTAAATAAATTTGAATTGTACCAAACTGACAGATATCCATTCAAATATGAACAACATATACCCCACGAAGTTTAGAATTAATAACATACAAATCAATTGAGAACGCCCTTCTCTTTTAGAAATAAATTAAAATCAGAAGTAGAAGTATCAGCTAAAAGAAAATACCTTCAAGGATATGGTTATTTCAGACGCCTAAATTGAGCTACGGTCTCATTGGCTGATAATGATGATACAAATAGCATTAACCAAATCTTTGAAGCAAATAAACGAGCACAAAATAATGAAGTAAGACTATTTAGTATGTCATCACATTGTTATCCCATCAAATCTATATCTATACTAATATATAAAGCTGAAGAGTTTGTTTGTTTGAACACGCTAATCTCAGGAACCGCTGGTCCGATTTGAAAAATTCTTTCAGTGTTAGATAGCCCATTTATCGAGGAAGGCAGGGTTAGGGTATATATCATCACGCTAGTACTAATAGGAGCGGAGCAACAATGAAGAATGTTTCAAAAACTAATACACTGTATAAAATAGTAAGCATTTCTAATAATTACTAGATGTAGGAAAGTAGAACGCCATGATACGAATTACAAGTAAATCTGAAACCTCTTAATAAATTCCAGTCACGGAGTATTGGAGACTTCTGATTCATCCATTTTTGGGTACACGTTCGATTTGATCGTAATAGGTTATCTTGGAATTTCCTTTATTTCCATTTTATCTCTTTGACATTAATTTTGGAACGTATTTCTTCTTTAGAATATATTATTTTAGACTGTTTTTTTTGCCAAATTTAATGGTAATGTAACCTTATCCGTAGCAAAGTTACAATTCATTTTTAATCGATTTGTTAGTCTTGGTGGAGTGATGATCTGCGCAAGATGGCTGGCAGGAGCTGGATGCGAGAAGCCGAGGATCGAACTAAGTGGCGCGCAATTGGAGAGGCCTATGTCCAGCAGTGGACTGCGATAGGCTGATGATGATGATGATGATGTTAGTCTTGCATAAACATTACACTTGCCGAAAATAAGAAATATATTAAAAGCCATAAAATAAACTATGCTGTACTTTATTTACTTCAAATCCTAAGACTTTCATACAAATTTTCAAGTAGAATAAGTTTTCTATTCCCCATGGGAAATGAAATTGAAGAAAAATATTATCAGCAAACATAGTCCTAACAAGTTTAAGAAAACTTGGCACGTTTGTCAGAATGTTAGCTGCTGTAAAATTCAAGGTTCTATCCATGACTCATTTAAATATTCGAGCCAAATGTCATCACTATCATGCAAGTTAAGTATGGCGCATTACATCAGATGATCAGTATACAATTAACAGAATTCTTGAGACCATTATTCCTACGTCATATATTATTAATTAATTGGAATTTATACATAGGAAATAGTATTTAGATATCAGCAGATTATTTATCACGTAGTTAGACATTCAATATCTCGTCGAGAATAAGACGTGATTAAATGCAAGATATCGATAGATTTTAGTATAAATAAGGAACTGTAAGTAAGTAAGAAAACAGACGCCACCATGTAACAATTAGAGTATTGTGGAGCCGTGACTCCGTGAATTAATCATCTGATATGTGAATTCAGTTCAAGAAGTAATATTAACAAGCTGGCAAAAAATATGAAACAGTATAGTTTCCCAGGGATTAGTTTAAGTACCACTAACTAGTCACAATAAATCAATAATCGTTATAATCTAATATAAAAGCCCCCTGCACTCAATACAATGGTGGTTTGTTGATGTAAAAGTAAAATTTCAGTTTGGTTATCTACTAAATAAATATCAGAATGCTTACTTATTAAAATCCAGTAAGGGAAAAGTAATACTATTAATACAAGCCTCTCCACTGGCTTCAACAAAGCTAACATAATTCCTAAGGTCAGAAATATGAAGGCTCAAGGACACACCCATATGTACGCAATGGTCTCTTATTGCCGGAATTGTGAGATTAGACTGGTATTACGAAGGTAATTCTACTGGGATTTTGAATTATTGAACACACAGATCAAGTGTAGGTACAAACCTAGATGCTTAAATAAGTAATATGGTACGAAGGGTAGATCTTCTCAGCTTTCAGGATTTTAAATAAGTCACAGCATTTGAGTTGTTAAATAAGATAATTTGCCTTCATTAGTCTGGAATTCAGAATTTTAGGCAAGGTCATTGGTCTAAAGAGATTTTCCGTCCTTGAAAAAAGTGTGAGTGTATATTCCTTTGCAGGTAAAGGCACTTAATTAATTACGTGCTTTATCTAAGGTACTTAAAAGGTGCGAATGGCCCTTGACAGAAGCAGCTGTTTAATTTGTGGCGAAGAAATAAAATCTCCGAAATACTCGTAAGTGCTTGGTAAGCTTGTTTAAGGCAACTAAGTAATGAGTTTAGCTATCTGAAGTATACATTTTTAAGCAACAGAAATTATATATAGATAGTCCAGGAACGGACCCACGTAATTTATTTCAAATTATAATATGAAATTATTGGTATAGGTAATTAACTAAGCTATGTTACAGGTAACTATTAATAAGTGAGATTCATTAAGTTTGAATCTATATTACGAGTATAACTTGGTCTAAACCAATGGAGATTCATCGGTTTTCAAATTTAAAATGTTTTCTTTGTTCTATTCTTATGCTGCAAATAACTACAAGAATCGATGTCGTTTAAAGCATCGTGCATTGTTCCAATGTCTTCAAGTTTTTCCACTTCTAAGTTTCTTCCCACTTTTCCAAACAATTCAACGTTTTGGGAAATAGTTTTTGTTTCACAAATTCAAAATTCACCTACCGAGAACAATATCCACTGTTTTTAGCATTGTATACATACTAACTTTTAAACTTTCTCGTTCCATGATATATTAACAATTATTTTAACGGGAATTAACGCGATCACTTATTAAAAGGTATATTACATACCTCTGATTTGCCTGACGTTTCGACCAGGTTGCACTGGCCGTGGTCACAGGCTGACTGGTCAGGCAGTCAGCCTGTGACCAGAGGTATGTAATATACCTTTTAATAAGTGATCGCGTTAATTCCCGTTAAAATAATTGCGTACATAATACAAACATATTAAATTCGGGTTCTGTTTGATAGAACAAGAAAAAGTTTTGAAGCGATTAGTTTTTGCTTCTGGAATTTATAAACCTGCTATAAATATTGTATGATTTATATATTTTCAGAAGCACTACCGTGGGAAAGCCACGCCTTAGCAAGAATGGGCCGGCTCGACCAGAGTGATACCAGGGCCTCACAGAAAACTGGTGTGAAATAGCATTTGCGCTGTGTTTCACCGACTGAATGAGGATACCGGAGGCCCGTATGCCAAACCCACCCCACATCCTTTTCCCTATCTCCCAAAGTTCGGCAACGCACTTGTGACCTTAGTGTTACGGGTGTCTATGGGCGGCGGTATTCGCTTATCATCAGGTGATACGTCTGCTCGTTTACCCCCTTAAGCAATTACAAGGGTTATTAACTAATATTAGTTTATGTATATGGCAGACACGTACGTTGCAAGCAGAATAAGTCATTTAATCTAAGAATAATCCCACGAAAAACATTTTCATGTAAAATGTTGCCAAGACGACTGCATATGGCTTACCTTGTGAAAAAGATATCAGATCTCATGTAGAGCCAAGCTTCTGAATCTACATGCCTTAACTCCACTAACTTTTACTTCACAAACTCTACATCTCAGTAAAAACTCCATGAATATCTATTTCAAACCAGCGACAAACTATAGTTATAATATTAGTCACATAATCGAGAACATGCTGTATCGAATAATCGAGAACATGATCGGTAACATTTTCTCAATAGACAGTTGAATGACAATAATGGTAGACAATAAATAAAGCTTTTCTCTTAATATTACCTACTATTTTTAGTTACTTTGTTCCATAGATATAATAGACAACTATTAGTGATGTTATTATGAATTGCTCTTTCTTTTACCCTTGGTATCTAAAATCTTTGTTGTGGATGAGTTATAATAAGCCATTTTCACGTTATTTGTGGTCTAGCAATGGTAAGTAATAATCGCTCAAGAAGAGCTCAGAAGCGTAGTTCTCAATGTGCGTAATTTTACTTGTTTAATCATTTTTATTTTTCTTTCGGAATGCCAATCCTTCGCCTACTGTTTAGATAGTAAAGTCTATTTCTTCATTTCCAAAGGAAAATAGCTTTAATGGTTTCTTCAAAAAGGTATTACGCCGGAATAATTTTGCCATTCTTTCCTTTGTATTTGTGGTCCATTTTCAAAGCTTTAAGTTTAAGACACAAACAAAACGTATAGTATTAAATGTTTTGAGAATAATCGGTAGTAACTGATATAAATAACTAATTTGTAACATTACTTTGTTCAGACAATGACTCATTCATATATTATGGATATTATTTTTTACAGCAAAGACAACGCGTAGACGTAGACTATATAATGCCCGTTGACTTATAGTTTCTTAGATTATATTTATATACCTAAATTAATTACATAAAAACCTTCTGAACTTAATATATTTCTTGTTGAAACCTTGTACATTGAAATTAGTAGAACGTAGTTTAATAACTAAATAGGAAATTATTTTATTCCATAGTACTGCACATAAAGGTTGATAAAATTAAATGCAATAGTAATTAAGAATGAAGTAAAACTAAAAACTAAATACACTACGCGTATAATAAATTAAAATTCAAATCAAATCCAATTGTGTTCAAAGCAAAGCATAAATATTGCAACATAATTTTATTTCTTTCCGTTTGATTGGCGCGCATGCAAGAAAGATGGTAGTTAAATACAAGACATTCGTTTTCAATTAATTTCCTAGGTCGTTCAATTCCAGAAATTGAAAGACCTGGGCAGTTAATTGCACAAAAGATTATTGTTATGTCTAATTAGTATCACTATACCTATTATTATAATTCTATTAAAGTTTTACTTTAACTTGTGGTTTTGTAAGTTTACCACCACCAAAGTTACCACAGTTTAGCGACTCGGATTTTGTGTTTTCTGCAAAGGGTACCAGTAATCTATATATATAAAAGAAGAAGGTGACTGACTGACATACCCAGAGATCAACGCACAGCCCAAACCGCTGAACCTAGAATCCTGAAATTTTGCACGTCGGTTATTTATATAATGTAAGTGAGCACTAAGAAAGGAATTTTGGAAATTCCACCCCTAAAGGGGTAAATCAGGGGATGAAAGTCTGTGTGAGCGAAGCCGCGTGTAAAAGCTAGTATTGTATAATGTTGTGTTGTCGCTTGGGTGTACTAAGTATCACCTAGTTTTTCGGTCTCGTTTTTAACTGAACAATACTTACCATCATCACGGGTCACGATTTTAATATGTCCCTTTGTTACCTGGTTAGTAACTATTGCCTGATCCCGAATTGAAAATATGTATACTGCATATATTATTATAAATAGTTACATATCGCACATAAAAACATCCAAACTCTGAAACAAATATTTGGAGTTCGTAATAAACAATTGGTAGGAATCGAACCCAAGATATAAGGCACAACAAGCGCATACGCTCCCACTGCGCCATCGAGGCAATCGACTTATAGTAAAATCAAGTCAGGTCCGTTACTTGTTTTGACACGACCAGATGTCTATATTGTCTTTATTCATTGGACTATACTATACTGTAACATTGCCCATAATTGCTGATCAACCAATCGCCGTCCACTACCGAACGAAGGTCTCTCCCTAGCAGTGCCAACTATCTAGGTCTTGGGCAGTCCGCATTTATCCTCTGCCAGCCACTTTCTTCAAATCGTCAGTCCCACTTGCCAAGCGTAGTGACTATGGCAGATTCCCCCATGAATAGCAACAACATTTCATAATTGTATTATCTATACAAATAAATAAAATTAGAGTGTCTATTTGTAATATTAAAATACCCGCTTTTTACTAAATGCATATGTATACATACACGGTACACATATCAAAATAACATTTTTACAATTTTTGTCTGTTTGTCTGTCTGCCTGTCTGTCTGTCGGTCTCTCCGTTTGTTACGGCTAATCTCTGGAACCGCTGAATCAATTTTGACGCGACTTTCACTGATAGGTAGCTGATGATATTAGGAGTAACTAAGGCCACTTTTTTAGACCAGCTTCGCTCCACGGCGTTCCCCGCGGTACGACAATAACAGAGGATAACACCGCGGGGTTCAGTTAGTAATAAAAATAATTGAATATTTGTTATTTCATTCTTAATGTTTAGAAGATTAACGCAATTTATAGGTATTACATGCCTTTAAAATGTCTAACTCTGATCCGATTGAATCAGTTGTATACACGTAGATACTGAAACTAATTAAAACAGTCTTAATTATAATATTCCTCAAAAAGACTTTAGGATCGTATGACATATCTATAATAACTAAGAAACATTCAATCCTTTAAATTAAGTCAATTATCATCTGTAGATGTCACATTTCTAAGAATTTTGTAGACATAAAATTAATCCGTTCTCGAAAATTACCAAAGTAAGTTCCTGAAGTAAAGCATTATTTCCTTAATGGGTAACTGATCTCACATTGTAACGATTTTGAAGCGATTATACTTGAATCTTTCAACAGACTAATGGTCAATACAGCTATTTATAGGGTTGCTCAAAACTGATACAAACATTTAGATAAAAAGAATGCAAATTACTTGAAGAAGAAAATGTAAAAGCAATGTCAAAAGAATTTTCTTTTAACAAAGCGCTCTATTCTAAGCACCCGTTAAAACTCTTGTAAAAATACAAGTAGGGTTTTTCAATAAGTTTTCGATACCAAGAGCGGAACAAGAAATTTTTGCATCAATGAATATAGAAATTGAATCGAAGACGAATACTTCGTTGGAATTTATTTCTTTTTGCAAGTATTTCCATTGAACAATCATATTCTGGTTTTATCCTAAGATATTGGGAAGGGATTACATCAACATTACGGATTTATTAGAATTTTATCGGAGAAACAAAATGCTTATTGATGAATTTTTTGTAAGGTGGTATACTTTGAAACGTGATACAGTGTTTCGTATTTCGATATTTTATCTTTCCTTTATAATTAGTAACTATCTGACCCGGCGAACTTCGTACCGTTATATTTACATATCTGTCTCAGTTTCCCACAGGCAGTGTACAGTCGCCAGTCGCGGAGTAAAAAAAAACTTTTCCCATTATCTTTATTTTTTTTTGTTTACAAACCTTGTCCTGACAATAGCAAAAAAACATAAAAAAAATGATCCAATTTTGTGCAGTCCGACGGAAGTTATGCGCGTACATACATTTCAGAGATTATTTTACTCTACCGAAGAACCATGCTCCCACTTCCCCTTCCCCTTCCCCTCCCTATTCCCTAAAGGCCGGCAACGCACTTGTGACGCCTCTGGTGACTGGGTGTACATAGGCGGTGGTAATCGCTTACCATTAGGCGATACGTCTGCTCGTTTGCACCCTATTCAATAAAAAAAATATAAATCAATTATTTTTCTACATATTTCTGTTTTAATTAAAATGCGTATGAAGCAGAAGCAGGAAATTCTCTTGCCTCATCCCTATCTTTACTGATTTTACTATCTTCATAAACCTAGAGAATAGCATAGTCTGTGCTTATGTAAGCAGATATATGAATAAAATGAATGAGACCAACAGTAGCAGTATTAAATATGACTGTCATAAACCAACCAACTGACTAGGAAGGCCTTTCAAATCTAGTATGATTAACTGGTCTATGACGGTATTCGAATAACGCCGTTGGAATTACGATCTCTGCAATGAGTTTCGCCAGTCTGCATATTTTTCGCTTCACTTCGATTTATTATCCCTGTTCTGAAGTATTAGGTTTTTACAGACATTTAATATAGCATAAAATAAACGGACGGTGGAATATAGCTTGTTTGAGCTTTGATGTAGCATTTGTATTATGTTTTAGTATTATAGATATTCATTTTGAATTCATAGCCGTTTTTTATTACAGTGGGATTGAGGTGGAACTGGTATTACCTAATGATCTTTACCGGTTCAAACGTTAAAAGGTTCAAATGTTGTCAAAAATAAAATATTTAATTAGTTATGAAGTATTTAAACAAAAAAGACACAAAAGTTATTGCTTAAAGAACCTTTACCGACCATTGGGTCGAGAATTCGAACAATTTTATTCCTTGCAAAATAATTTTACTAGAAGGTATAAATTTATTTCAAGTCTTGGTATTATAAAGCCTTATTATTTTTTCACGAGACCGCTTAAATCAAAGAAATACCTGAGGGAATAGTATTAGATATTGGACTTACCTCACTTCTCTTTTGGAATGGAGTTTGGGTTAAACTTGTTTAAATTCTGTTTTTTTGACATTTTTGATTAGAAAAAGCTGAATTTACTAGAAGTCTAAATGATTTGAGTGTTTATAGTTTATTTTACTGCGGATAGTGGATTCAAATGTACATAGTAAAAACATTTGTTAATTTAAGTCTAAGTAATTAACATCATAGGTGATCTGAAAAGTTTCCGACCTCGACGTGAAAATATCACATATTAACAGAAACCAGTGAATGTAGTTGTGCATCTTTGAATTTGTATTATGCATTAATGGAAGAAATATGTGGAAATCAAAGAGGCTACGTATTTATAAAAAGAAAATATGTTATACTTATCATTAGGCCCGTAATTTTTCAGACCACGCACGTATTATTGTTAATATTATTATTCTCCGCATTTCCGATTTAATATGAATCTCTGCCATGTGTTGGGTACAGTCAGGATTTAACAATTTAATAAGAAACATTCTCAAGATACTGCCTTGTATTATATGCTTTAGCACACTTTTTTAACACAATCATTATTTACAATCTTCAGTAAATTATTACACTTGATACTCAGCTGAAAAGTAAAAAACTAAGGCCATCTTACGGGCGCCTCTTTCAAAAACCATCTTAAGTACCGCGCTCGGAGTCACGTGACCACCATTTGACATGATACTAAGTTATAGAACTTGGTAATTTATTACAATTATTTTGGTGAAATATTTATACAGTACTAGTTTATTGAACTAATAAGCTAACATATGGATGAATGAAACTATTGAAATAGAAAAATCTAGTCTAGGCTCAATGCCAATATTCAGACTGTTTACTTGTGGGTTACTGAATGGAAATTAAATATTCCTTTGATTATACTTTGAAATTTTTATGAAGAAAAGTATGGATATGAGTAGTAACCGTATGCAAACCAAGTTCAAACATAGGTATGTTATACATTTACTGTAATCTACTATTTTTCTTTCCCTTTTTTTCTCTTGTACAGTCAACCTGAAAAATTGTTGCACTATGATGTGATTATATAAATGTATTTATTTTAAACACGTCTAAAAAGTAGTGAATATGGAATCAGGAATCCATAAAGAAATATTCTGGTAGATGTAAACATATAAATATACTAGCTGTTGCCCGCGGCTTTGCTCGCGTGGGAGTTGATTATATGTATTTAATTAAAACTGTGTAAAAGTATGTATCAGTAAAATATTCATGTTTTTGAACGTATTTATTTATTTTTGATCAATAGTCCACTTAAAAGAACTATCATACAAACATTCGACCCATATTTCATCCCCTTAAGGAACAGAATTCGCATAAATGCTGATAATGCATAAAGTTTCATGGTGCTAATTTAAAAAATCACGGACTTCCATGCAAACTTTCAACCCCTATTTCACCCCTTTAGGGGTAAAATATCCAGAACCGCTTAAATACGTCTTTACTTTTTTTTAATCAGTAGTACATGAATAAAGTTTCATGGTTCTAACTTAAAAAATGACAAACTTCCATACAAACTTCCAAACCCTATTTCACCCCTTAGGGGTAGAATATCCAGAAACGCTTAAATAGGTGTCTACTCATTTTTAATCAGTAGCCCAAAAATAAACATTCTTGTATCAAACTTATAAAAATTACGAACTTCCATACAAACTTCCAACACCTATTTCCCCCCCCTTAGGGGTAGAATACCTAGAAACGCTCAAATACGTCTCTACTCTTTTTAAATCCGTAACACATATATAAAGTTTCATGTTTCGAACTTCAAAAATGACGAACTTCCAGATTAACCTATGTACGAAATGTCAACCCCTATTTCACCCCTCTGGGGGTAGAATATTCAGAAACGATGAAGTACGCGTTTACTCATTTTTAATCAGAAGCCCAAAAGTAAAGTATCAGATTTCTAACTTAAAAAATGACGGACTTTCATACAAACTTTCAACTCCTATTTCACCCCCTTAGGGGTAGAAATTCCAAAATTCCTTTCTAGTGGGTGTTTACTCTATAAAACGATCCTACTCACCAAATTTCATAGCCCTAACTATTATAGTTTACGGTTCAGTCAGTCAGTCAGTCAGGACTTGTTATTTTATAAGTATAGATATTACGATATAATAATATGTCTCTTTAAATATCTCTTATTTTAAACGTTTGATAAATCAAAAATAAAATTCTTTGCGAAAATAGTCCTTAGATAAATTACTTTCTTGAGTAAACGATTCTTTAAAATAAAGAGTCTACTTTTACGGTAAGGTTTGAAAATAAACTACTATTTAGTGATAAAATTAATCAGAAATGTTTATTCATTGTTGGCATCCAAAACTTCTAACTGACTTGTTTCAAATGAAATTTAGTTTCTTTTGCTTTAATTATACTTTTAACAAATAAATCAACTGTATAAAAACACTATCATAAAATGTTGTTTGTAGATATTTATGTTAAAAGTTTATCTTTACTTACTGAATATCAATTAATTAAAAGCAACATAATACAGCTGAAAAAGAATTGGATTAGTTTTAATACAAATACATATTATTATTATGTTTTTTTATCTACATACACATCTAAATTATATTTCAAAATATATAAAAAAGAAAAAATACATATTTAACAGTAAATAGTAGACCACCGACTTCGGATTAAGAGACTAATGAAGTTAATATAAGTTTACAGTAGATACGTGATTAAACAGTGCAGTAAACAATAATAATACGTATAATCAAAACAAGCATTTCTATTTTATACTATTCATTTTTTTGTGATGATATTCTAAAGAAAATTCAAACACGCAAAACCAATTTCTTTACAACACTACTAAAGTGAAAAAGCCTGAAGCATTTACCATATTCTTTTTCACGACTGTACCGCAACCCAACTTGTACCACGCACGAAAAGGCACTCGAATATGTTTGACTCATATTTCCTCATCTTACTACCGAATATGAATAAAACATAAGGGTAGAAGAACCAACAATTTTTTGTACAAAGATGTTGTTTCCGACCTAGATACAAATCTAGATTGTGCTGCCTTACAAGTTCAAGAACGTAGGATTTTTATTATGTTTTTATGACAACGTCAACCTATCTAGGCTAGCATCAATTATTACCGTTCAAAGCTAATGTTTGTGTGTGTTAATATCACACGTAATGAAGTCAAAACCGGGCGATATATGAACGTGTGCGTGGAATACCAATAACCCTGATATTGGAATAAAAACAAGCTGTTAGGAGGACAATGTTGGCATAGACAATTTGATGGCATAAAAGAAATGGATCAAAAATTTCATGATAGGAGCGTTGAAATAGGATGCTATTGTACTGACGAATGAGGCGCGGACTTGAAATTGGAATAGGCTGTATAAATGATGAAGTATGACGTCATAGTGGACAGTGATGGAAATATAGAACCTCAAACAATGCAGTAGATAGATTGGAAAAATATAGCCTACTAAAAATCAAAATACAATATTTATGATGATATGTTGACATGATTATGACTTACAGAGCCGAAACGTGGACCCTTACGGCACGGCTGGTCTGAGGAATCGCATCAGGAATGAGGTGATCCGGCAGAGAACCAGGTCATCGGTCATCAACAGGAGATAGCCCAAAGGATCATCAAACTGAAGTTGCAGTAAGCTGACCATATTAGCCGCAGAACTGATTACTATTGGGTTAAACGGGTTCTTGAGTGGAGACCGCGTCTCGGCAAACGTAGTGTGGGACGTCTACAGGCCAGGTGGAGTGATGATTTGCGCAAGACGGCTGGCAGGAGCTGGATGCGAGAAGCCGAGAATCGAACCAAATGGCGTGAAAATGGAGAGGCCTATGTCCAGCAATGGACTGCGATAGGCTGATGATGAGGATGATATCATTTACTGCTTTGTTGTAAAGAAAAAAACAGTAGAATTTTCTTAAAGATTAAAAATTTCAAAGCACAAAGAATTTATTGATTATATTGTGAATAGCATTACGGACCCCCAAACGGATGGGAGTAGCCATAGTGTCTTTTTCGGATACAAATACACATACATATTTTCAACGCACATTCGAAAACAATCACCTGTTACTACGTGATTACACATAACAATTAAAACAAAATATTTAGAAATTCAGGCACACAAACACATTCTGTTTTATAGCAGTATAGCGCGTAGGCCCATTTGGGCTTCTACTTTAACAGTGGGTAACGCCTGCGCATAGTTATGTATAGCTTAACCGAAGTGGATAAATTTCTATGCATTTAGTAATAAGCGGTTATTTTAATATTACAAACAGACACTCCAATTTTATTTATTTGTAACATTCGTATAAAAAATGTTAATTTGAGATTTCAAACTGACACGTCATTATATTTATGTGTAAATATTGGATGGTTCACCTCTCTCTGTCTACACTACAATATCCCTTTGAACATACACAATGTTGGTATTTTTTTTTGGCCTCATCACTAAACTAAAATTCACTAAAATTTGTCGTTACTGAGCTGACATGTCAGATATTGAAAACTGGACTGTAAATATTTAACATTTTTTAGTGAATACTCGCTGACCCGCTCAACTTCGTTTGGGTCTCTCCATACGAAATACTTTTTCCCATTTGCCCAACATTTTCGGTCGATACCCGGCTCCTATTGGTCGTAGAGTAATGTTACATAACTTAAAATCTTCTTCGCTAAATGGGTTATCCAACAAAAAGGAATTAGCAAAATTGGTTCAGCCGTTCACGCGTGATGTCTTGACCAAGGCAGATAGATATAGATAAGTTTAGTGATGACAAGAAAATAATTACTACCAATACCTACCAAACATTAATTTCATGATATTTCCCAATTCGCAAATCAAGTGGAAGTAGTAGCTATAATGGAATCGAATCGAATAATCGAATGGAAAGTATTACTCACATTCGATTATTCACTTTCAACCTCAGAAGTAATGCTCGTGTTTTGTATAGACTCCATATCAATCAAATAACAACACCGACTTCCATCAATTCAATACTATTTCTAAAGAAGTGTAGACATTATTTATATACGTAATACCATTAATATAACTATTACATGGAAAACTAATATGCATTAGACGTAAATAGTTACATTTTATTATTAGTATTTGATCAAATAAATGTATATAGTAACTAGCTAAACCCAACGGTGCTACCCGCTTTTGTTGTCGTACTGTGGGTAACGCCGCGGGACAAAGTAAGTCTAAAAAGTAGCCTAAGTTACTCCTTAGATCATCAGCAATCTACCAATGAAAGTCCCGTTGAAATCGGTCCAGCTGTTCCAGAGATTACCTAGAACAAAGAGGCACACAAAGAGCACATGTACCGTGTAAATAATCTGCATTTATTATTATTTTAATATTACAAAGAGACAGTCCAACTTAATTTATTTGTATAGATAGATAATACCAGCCTGTATAGAAGTAAGACATAGTAGTGACAGTTGACAATTTGTTAAACGATTAAACTGATTTATAGGCATTTGACATTAATTTGGTTAATATACCTCCTTCCAAAAAAAGCCCATGTCCATCAGTTTTCTGTTAAAGATTGTTGATGTGACATATTGAATTTATTAGCTAATTTTAAGTAGCCTTTGTTGCCCCTCATATCATCAGCTATCTCCCAGTGGAAGTTACATCAAAATCCGTCTAGTCGTTATAGAGATTAGAGGCAACAAACAGGCAGAGAGGCAAAAATATTTTGATGCTGTTGTTGCTGCTGATGTGTCAAATTGATATTAATAGGTAATTTAAGACTAAATACATCATTGCCTGCTTATACTAATACTAGCTGTGGCCCGCGGCTCCGCCCGTGTTTATGTCGGTTATCGCGGCAAATAATAGCCTTTATGTTACTCTGATGTATAAGCTATATTACTGTAAAGTTTCATCCAAATCCGTTTAAAAGAGTAACAAACACACATCCTAACAAACTTTCGCATTTATAATATTAGTAGGAGTAGGATTATAAACAGGTAAAGTTGTAACTACCCCCGTATTTACTGAACCCCGTATTTACTGAAATAAATATATTGTATTGTATTGTATTGTATTATATTATTGTACTTATATATAAAGCTGAAGAGTTAGAGTTAGAGTTGAACGTATTTATAAAACTATTTTATTATTACAAAGCCAAATTGTTTGTAAGTGTTATAGGCTATATATTCAGTGCCGGATTAGCCACGTAGCAAGAGTAGCAAATGCTACAGGCCCCGCGCTTTGGGGGGCCCCGCACGCCATCGCCCATTGGCCGTAAAATAAATAGGTTTAAATGAGCGTAAAGTATCTTGCATGCCATTAGCTAATCCCGGATGAACGGTATTTAAGTTCGCTTGTCTCTTCTCCTTCTTATCTTTAAAATCTAAGGAAATGTACAGGAATGTGGCAGTTATAGAGTAATAAAGCTCATTCCACATAAAATGAAAGTTTTAGAGAAACCTATTGAGAGGAGAATGAGACTGAAAAGTGCAATAAGTAGAAACCAATTTGGGTTTTTGCCGGGCCAACAGATGCCATATTTGCAATTCGATAATTGAGTGAGAAATACATAAAGACGCACAAAGACTTGCAGATAGTGTTTATTGATGTAGAAATGGCATATGGTAGAGTACCCCGAGAGGTTTTGTAGTAGGCTTTGAAAGAAGAAAGAGTGCCTCGCTAAGTATGTGGCATTGCAGTGGCGGATTTATAGATTTGCCGCCAGTAGGCTATAATTTTTTTAGCTTAGACCCTTCTGCTAAGATGTCATCGCGCGAATGGAGGCGGCGAAGAGGGCTCGGAAGAAAGATTCTTACTTAGACACAATTAGTCGTTGGCAAACCGGATAGTGGACTCACTGATTCCAGGGCCTGATGCCACCGAGTTCTGGTCGACCGATCTGGTGAAACCTGTCACCGCCAGTATTGATCATGACAATGCTGGTGAGTGGTTAGCGATGGGAAGCCTCGGTCTCCTTCTGCGAGGGTGTTACGCTCCAGAAGGAGACCGCAGAGCGTGATTGGGAAAGTACCGATCCCGCTCGAAGAAGGCGTCGAAAGGGACGCGGTATGTATTGTATTGAGGGTGTTACGCTCCAGAAGGAGACCGCAGAGCGTGATTGGGAAAGTACCGATCCCGCTCGAAGGAGGCGTCGAAGGGGACGCGGTAAGGTCCCCAATCGTCGCGGCAGCAACATCTTCTCATCTCATTTCGCGAAAAAAAGGAGAATGTTATGATTCGGTCAGTGCTATTTTTTTTAAATTGAGGGTAATCTATAGGCACACTATTTGGCCCTAAAGTATTGTTAAATTTTCAAAACTTCTTTCAATCGTATTTTTGATCGTATATTATTATTGTAAGAAATAAAAACATTGGGCCAAACCTGCCGCCCCTAAAATTTGCCGCCCTAGACTCCAGCCTACTGAGCCTCGTGGTATATCCACCACTGTGGTATTGATTCGATCGAGGTACAGAGGATTTCGCACCTTTATAAGATCGGCTGCTTCTTGATTGTGCATGATATTTGCAGACGACATTGTGTTGATCGCGTTCTAGGGTCAGCGCAGACTAGAAACAAAGACGCAAAGACTAAAACTTAAACCGAATAGATGTTCTGTGATTTCGGCGGTCTCTCCGGCCTTATTGCCGGGTCATTGAATAGAACAACGATTCCGGTCTGCACTGATTTCAAGTACCTCGGTTCGATGTTACAAAATAATAGCGAAATATGTCTGCGAACATCGAATCAACGACGAATGAAATCGAAGATGGATGAAGTGGCGGCAGGTAACAGGAACTTTTTGCATCCCAAGTTCTCTTTGACGTTAAAGGCAAATACATAAAACGATCAGTATTCAACATTCAAACGCTTTAATATGAGTTATGGAACACAATGGGCCAAGAAGGACTTAATCATCTTATCTTGATGACTGTAGAGCATCATTTGTATATAATTGAAAGTGTGTGATGTCTAACTTCTGCTCGTATTAAATCCAGAATAGTTTATTTGTTATAAATAAACTTAAAATAGTTTTGTTTCATTTAATAATTAACAAAAACTTTTCTGTATTAAATTGGAAGTTACAAATTTGGAGATGCGCACTGAAAAACAAAAGTGAAACACCGAAGCACTTACAAATTCAAATGCGAATATACAAAATTCAGTGTTGTCAGTTTTTATCGAATTTGTCTTCTTTTCATTGGGCAAACTATCTGTAATTAATGTGTTTCGTACTAATTGACTAAACTTACGAATGGTTAAATAATGTAAGTTTTCTTTAACTTTAAGTTACTAATAGTAGAAAATTACTTAAAATTACGATTACATTACATAGCTAAATTTACTTACGAGAACTAGTTCTCGACATTTAAATCGCAATCGCAACCGGCAATAGAAAAACTTGTGCAAAATAAGGTCGCTAAGTTTGAATGTTTGATTCACACTGTGCCTTCTAGCATTGACAGTGCATGAGGTCTCGGGTTCGATTCCCATCTCGGACCAAATGTTTTCGGAGTTTGGGTGTTTTCTATGTATAATATGTATGTATTTACAAAAAAAAGTATGTACGTATTTATATCAGTTGTTTAGTACCCATAATACAAGCTTTGCTTAGTTTGGCATGGCAATCGTGTTGAATGTTCAAAAAAATTACCTAAATACCATAAACTTGAGAACCTAGAGTAAACCTAGGGCCCCTTGGCCAAATTTGCTACAGGCCCCGCGCTGGCTAAATCCGGCACTGTATATATTATTATGTATATTAACGAGATCAACATGAAGACAGGCGGAGCTGGGATCAAGAGTATATAAGCATGACTATTTTACATTAGTAATTAGAAAGAAACTTTTTTCTAAAAACTTCATTACTTTCTCACAGAAAAATACTGATTTCAAAATCTAATTTCATTATCGATATAGATAGATAGATAGATAGAAACCTCTTAATTTGTACACCATTATAGTACATAGTTACAAGAGTATATAAAATGTGAAATTGGCGGGCGTGGCAAAGGGCGGCCTTATTGCCAAAAGCAATCTCTTGCAGGCAACCTTAGGATGGATTAAAATGTACAGGAGATACAGTGGTAGTTGTCGGTGCAATGAGTTTTTAATTAATTTTAATTATATTATTTGCTAATAAATATAACGAAAACCCTATATATTTATATATATATGTATGGTTTACTAGTTTCTTAATCAATGAAAATGTATTTATGTGATTGTTTAATATTTTTACTGTATAAACTTACATTTATACACGTCTTACACATTCTATTAGCAATAGGAACTGTGTGAGACACGAGTAATAAATCTTCGACCTGTTCGTAAGCGCGTATCACTCCTTAAATGTATTACTGCAGCCCCATATTACTAATTTCATCAGTAGTCCTTGGAACTTTCTTCTATATATTCGCTATTTTCACTTTCCCGCCACTATGTATTTCGATAAAATGGCCGTGACCTAAATCTGTGTTATCTTGATTTAAGACACGACTAACTATTTTTTTTTGACCTGTTGGTCTGGCTGTTAGTGGCCGTGACTGCTCAGCCAGAGGTCACGGGTTCAATTCTCCCCGGGATTAAGAATTGTATGATTAGTAAGATTATTTTTTCCGTGTTTGGTTGTAATTTATTTACAACTAGCTGAACCCCTCGGTGTTTCCCACTGGTAACGCGGGTAACGCCGCGTGGTTCAGCAAACCGCCACTACAAAATGGTTTACACATTTTGTCAATCATTTCAGTTTACGCTACGCCCCGTTGGGCGATATAAAGTCGTTACTTTATACCAAAAAATTCTTTTAGCTTTTAGTACATCTTCATATATAAAAATCAATTTCTGTTCATTTGACTCGCTAAAACTCAAGAACGGCTGGGTCAATTTAGCTGATTTTGGTTATAAAATGTTTGTCGGTCTAGGAAAGGTTTAAGCGGTGAAAAATTAAAACGAATTGAAAATCCAAATGTCACGTGTATGAAGTAGCGGGGTCAGCTATTTTTATATTATATATTAAAACCGTTTAAATTATTTTTTTACATATTTTTAATTTTAATATTAGAAACAGACACTCCAATTTTATTTATTTGTATCAATGTATTTAGAAAAATGTATGTTAATCTGCAATAAGTTTCTGCCAAGCTTGAGATTAACTGCCGTATGAGATGGGTGAAGTAGTTTTTAATATTTCTGTCTCTTATATATTTCGAATTTATAACCATCATCATCAGTCCACTGCAGTTCACTGCAGGACGAAGGCTTCCTCCAAGACACACCATAGAGTGCGGTCTCTTAACGCAAGTGCACAAATTTAAAACATTTAGTGTTGTTACACTAATTATCAAGACTCGATAGGTGGCATTGAGAGCGAATTAGATCGCGCTATAGTTTCACGCTCAGTTCACTTTTAACAACACACAGTTCAATCAATGTCACCGATCAAGCAGTCATCTTCGGATCAGGTAATAGTAAGTACGCACGATACCGGGCCACTAATCTATTGCCTAATCCAAACCCTGACTGAAGTGCAGCGATTGTGTACGCCTACGCGGACAGTTCGCAACGCCACTTATACATTGCTTTTGGAAACTCAACTAACAAATAAACACACTGTAAGACGAAGCCCCCGTTTTTCATCTGCCCTTTGGTCTCACAGTATGGATTTAACCGCAAGATAAATCAAATTTAAAAAAAATACACCTATTATTATTTACGTATTTTCCTCAAGAAATATTAAGAACGAAAGGAATCGCATCAGTACCAAAATGTTTCGCAGAAGAAAATAATGTTTCATCCATTACTTTTATTATTTTCACAGCTTTTACAATGTTTTCGCCGAAACACAACTGTCCCAACAACCGTTTTTATCTTTTTACACACCTGTGAGTTGCACCTGCTACCATTGTGTACTTAGAAAGGGAAATAATAAAATCGTGTATTGTAACATTTCGGTTTTATTTCATATATTTGTTGCTTACGTTTGATAATATCTATAATTCTAAAACAATCTATACTTGCAAACTTATAATCTAAATGCGAAATTAACTTTGTCTATCACGCTTTCACGGCCAAAACATTGCATCGATTACCAAACAAGCAAGCGATTAGTGAATAAATATATACAAATCGCTTGTTTGGTCTTGCTAGGATTATTTTTTAGATAATTTTCAAAAAATATATATCGAGCAAAGCTCAGTTTTCTAGGTATTGAATATAAAGAACCACAGTAGTATAAAAATGGTTCATTAAATAGGTCGCGTTGTTTATGTCATGCCTGTTATTTTTGTTTTCTAACACTATGGGGATAAAAATAAATAAATAAATAAAATAAAACAAGCCTTTATTGCTGTTTTAAATTTACAAACTAAGTATCATAAGTTTAATATCATAGACGATCGGTTACGTCCACAGCTTGTCCTTCGACATAGGCCTACGCGGAGATTTCCATAAATCTCTTCCGCTAGCCTTTCTCATCCACTCTGGGCTAGCCACTTTTGTAAGGTCAGCTTCCCAACGTTTAATTTGTCCTCCACTACTTCTTTTCCCATCTCTGGGGTACCACTCTTTTTCTTATTCGTCTCCTTTAACATTGTATACCCATTTATTATCCTGTCCATTTCCATTTTTAGGTTTTACATGTGTTTTATTCGTTTTAAAATTTAGTTATAATTTTCTGTTATTTTCTTTGTGTAGTTGTTGTCTGTAATTTTCACCTGAAACATCCAATCTTTTTTGTCATTTAATTCTTTAATTGCTTTTTTATTCCACTACTATTATGCGGATATAGTACAGTCAATGACATTCATATTATTTTCATTTCTAATATATCTTTGAACCCGTCAAGAAAGTAAAAACTTTCGATATGTGTTAGATAAATAAATAGTTTGATAAATAGTTTTATTCATTTCTTTGGTGATTAATGGCCTGACTAGTTTTTAAGTGGAGCCAAAAGTCCTCCGTCGGAAAATAGTCGAGATCCCCAAAAAAACATATGTAAATAAGGGCCTTTATTAGAAAGAGTCTCACGATAGTTTTGATTCCAATTTACAAGACATCTAATACAATGCCATCTAGTCTCAAGCTAAGCAGAGCTTGTGTTATAGGTACTAGACAACTGACATAAGCACATATATACGTTTTTTATGTAAATACATGCACATATAGTACATAGATGTTCATTTGCTCTTAAACGGGTGTTCAATCCACGATTTCTGATATAGTGGTCGAACACTTTACAGTTCTACGTACGGACGTGCCATTATTACCACACCCCGCGGTGTTACCCTCTGTTATTATCGTACTGCGGGTAACGACGCAGGACAAAGCTAGTCTCAAAAATTCTAGAGATTACCCGCAACAAACAGACAGACAAACAAACCGACAGACGGACGGACAGACAGACAAAAATTATTTAAAAAAATGTTATTTCGGTACATGTATCGTGTATTCACACATATGCATTTATTAAAAAGCAGTTATTTTAATATTGCAACAGTTACTCCAATTTTATTTATTTGTATGGGATATCCTCCCGCCCCTCCTTCGCCTACTACATAGGCCAAGTGCATTCCAGCCTACCTGGCAGATATTTCCGACGAGTAGTACTATTGAATTTATAATGTCACTAGCTGAACCCCACGGTGTTACCCGCGGTTATTGTTGTACCGCGAATAACGCCGCGGGACAAAGTTAGTCCAAAAAAAGTAGCCTAAGTTACTCTATGGATCATCAGCTACCTACCTGTGAAAGTCCCGTCCAAATCCGTCCAACCGTTCCAGAGATTACCCGGAACAAACAGACAGACAGACAAAAAAATTTTTAACTACATTTTTGGTACATGCATCGTGTATACATACATATGCATTGATATTTATTTGTATAGATTATGGATATACTTCCATAATAATATTATGATTTCGATAGTTAGAGTTACTCTCTACTTTATTTAAACTACGTCTTTAAAATCTTCAGATTTACTTATTTTCAAATATTTTTTTCCACGTGCTGCCTTAGTTACTTACCAATCTTACATCAGTTACCCGTCTGAATTTTTAAAACTCTATACGAACAAAAAGAGTATTAATTTAAAAGTAATCATAAAGTAACAGTTACTTTCACTTCTTATTTATTGAGTATTTATATTTCAAATGGAAAAGCTATAATAAAATAGCAATAGAGTGTAGCAAGTAACAAGCGTTTGTTTACACGGGAACACAATTCGATTTAACACACAAACATATTGCTTTACTTCCATTTAGACAGCCAACAACGTACAAAGTTCTAGGAAACTTTATTTTGTAATTATTTATAGGTGACCGCTTTTATAAACGGTATTGAGATTGGCCTGAATACGTGTTCGTTTTGTTTTGCTATCGATTCCAACTAGAATAGAGCGAAGGGCCGGTTGAGGATAGCGCTGTTTTATGAAGGTCTTTTGACCATTTTGTTAGTAGTGTTGTTAAATTGCATATATTATTTCTCATGATAAGCTTTAGGCTTACTTCTTCTGAATGTATGAATATCGTGAGGGAATTACCAATAGAAAGTTTTTTTTTATGAAAGAAAATATGGTAATCGTCTTCTATGTGTCATGTTACTTATTTAAAGATTATTTAAAGAACAAAGAAGGTCTCCCTTTGACTGTATTTTTTTGTTTATTACAAATTTTTTTCGTTAATTTTTAAAGTTTCTAATTAAAAGCTAGTAAGACTAAAATAAAGCTGTCAAATGCGGTCATTTACCTTGCATTGTCAACCCCATCAAGCAAATAGATACGAGGTTATTGCATGCAGTACATTTCAAATATAAGTACTTTCTGTCATGAAATATCATCTGGATTCCTTGTTCCGTCATATATGTTATATATATATATATATAATTCTTCTGTGAGTGTGTATGTCACTGAACTACTCTCAAACGACTGAACCGATTTTGATGAAATTTTTTGTGTGTGTTCAAGGGGATCTGGGAATGGTTTAGATTCACAATTTTGTCCGCTAGGCAATGTTTTTTTAATTATTTTTTAATTTATTAGTAGTTATGGCAAAACGACGTTTGCCGGGACAGCTAGTATATTATAAAAAAGTACCTAGTAGTCAAAGCTTCTCTTTAAATATACACACTTAACCGACAAAAATATTACGTCTACAGAAAACAGTACAACCGTTTTATTTTTAAACAAATGAGAAATAACTTCATTCAGTCCCATGTTTTTCTTAAAAGCAAGCATGCAAACAACATGAGACCCCCTTTACGTTTTGATTAAAACACCGAGTCGCAGCATCAAAGGGCAGCGCAAACATTCAAGATCTTAATGAGTATCCACTAAGAGATTTCTTTTTCTTTTTTTCAGAATGCGACAACGCCCTTTCTACCTCAAACGCAGCACAAGAAGATAACAGTGAAAACAATGACTATTAATTTAAGCGTGTTACGAAATGTGCTCCAAATGTGACCATAAATAAATTCAGTGCCAAAACAATGCTTTGCTGTAGAGAACTCAAACTACTCTACGCCACTATTGTTCTTTTATTGGAAGCCGAGTTGTTAGTTAACACGGGTGCTATGGAGTCGAAGAGGTCTTCCATTTTGGTTGCACAGAACGCGGACGACTTGAAATCTTTGGAGTTGTGTACGACGAGGAATCAGCAAAGACTGGGCAGCGTGTTTGGAAACTTCACAAGGCATCACAAAAAAGGTAAGGCGAATATCTCGAATTTGATCATATTTACATAAATCAGTACAAACAATTTGTTTAACTCCTTGGTAAGTTCAGAAATGTAAGCGCTTCATCGTAAATTTTGTGATTTGATTGCATAGAAATTGTAGATCTTGGCTTAATAATGTTTTCATCAACTCAAAAAAGGCAGAAGTGTTTTTATAATGTTTGTGAACGCAGAATTCTGCCACTTTCGAACCGATGTCGAAATTTATTACTTTGTTTGGCGGGTTATACTTCCTGTTTGATCTAAACGAAATAAATTAATGGCCGTTTGATCTCATTTAATCATAACGAAGATAAAATATCAGCCCCTAAGAATGAATTTCTTCTTTCAAACTTTCACGTTTATAATATTAGTAGTGATATATAGACTCATCGCAATCCTTCGAAATACATATCATCAAATAAAGAAAAACTCGATTCCAAGTGCCAATTCACCTTTGTTTGTTGTTCAGGTGAAATTTTTATTTACCCTGTTTTGAATAAGTTTCAACCTATTTACTGTTTTATCTCCATGACCACTTTTATTCGAACTTACGTACCATGACAGGACAGAATATTATACTGGAAAGCAGTTTAGTAGTACTAGTTTTGAGTAGTTATTACAATTTAACGTTAATTACTAAAACTTTTCTATCCACACTTTTTTTTACAAATTATATCTTTAAAATATGATTAATTTTCATGTGCCGTATTTTTATACATCCTGGTGTTTTGATTGAAATCTCATGTTCTATTTATGGTCAGTTTTGGAAATCAATAAATACTAATCAACTTTACTTATGTTTAAAAATAATTTTGATGGAAAATCATTGGTTGAATTAAGTTTGACTGACATTCTCACTCTGATCTGTTCCAAATCCACAAACTTCAGATTCATGTTGGTTGCAATAAAAAACTTCAAATTCATCAAGTAAAAGAGAATACTTACATTCCAAGTAAATCAAATAATGTAATTTGTCACTTTACGACTCAACATAAATGTCATACTAAAATTGAAAGAAAACCTTTTTAAAAAAAAAAACACTTAAATCGTAGCAGTTGTCTAAGTGTTACGTCATTAGGCTAGACACTCTTAACTCAGCTACGGGCAAGCTTAGAACGTAGAAGATGCAAATTCAGAAACCTAAGACTAATCCCCATATTAAACCGCCCCAAATCTTACTTGCAAGCTATTTAGAATTGTGTTACGTTCATTGACTGCCTCGTTGGTCTAGCGGATGACGTGTGCGACTGCTGATCGTGAGGTCTCGGGTTCGATTCCTAGGTCGGATCAAATGTTTGTATGATCTACAAATATTTGTTTCGGAGTTTGGGTGTTTTCTATGTATAATATGTATGTATTTACAAAAAAAAAAAGTATATATGTATTGGTATCAGTTATCTAGTACCCATAACACAAGCTCTGCTTAGCTTGGGACTAGATGGCCTTGTGTGATAGATGTCCGAAATATTTATTTATTTATTTATTTATTATTGTGCCAAAGTCTACACTCCCTGAGGACATGATGAGTCGACTTTTCACAGCTAGTATCAGGTGTTGAGCATTGACACAATGGTGAATCGACTAATTTGAATGAGTGTAGTTTGCTCTTAAAGTTACCGTGGCCTTTAAGAAATTGGGCGACATAGTGATCTACCCCGAGCCATGTCCTCGACAACCGTTCGCAAACAGATGGAAAGAACTGGTAGAGGTGGCGCCCCTTAGGTGATTCGTCCCATCGTTGTTGCCATTCATCCATTAGGTCGTTATAGACATTGGACTGCTGTTGAAACAATCTCATGATTTTATCGCGGTCTCGTACGCCCAAGAAATCGCATTCCATGTTTTTTAGTGTGGAATAGTACATGGCTGCCCGTCTTTGCTCCTCGAGATCGATCGAAAGAACACCCGCCAACATCGGTAACGCCTCAGTACTAACCGTCCAATATGCTTTGCACAAGAAGATCAATGCAAGTCGTTGGCCTTGTAACAGTTTGCGATGGACAGCACTTATAGTCGCTCTATCGGCCCATACGGGCGCACCGTAGCAAATATAACCCAAATGAGTAGCTCCATATATGATTTTTAATGTATTAAATGAAAGACCCCATGTGGCAGGTGATATCCTCGTCAGAGCAAAGAAACTTTTTTTAGACTTTTCATTAACTGTTCTAATATGTTCGATAAATGAAAAATTTCTTTCCAAAACCAATCCCAAATAACAATCCGAGGTTTTATTTTATAAAGTAACATTTTGAATTGAATACACGGTGTTGATTTGAGGTTACCTTTTAGAAGTAGCTAGAAGGTTTTATTTGATGCAAAAGACAAGTGATTACGTACACCCCAAAGAGATACTAAGTTCAAACATCTATAAGCCAGACTCTCAAGCCCCGCTCTAGTATCAGATTCCACCAGTAATAAACCGTCGTCCGCATACGCGTTTAGAGTTCTTCCAAAAATTCAGTAACCTGTATGAAATTATAATTGTACCTTGGATTTCGTTAACTGAGGAGAACGAAGGGCGACAAGGGTACGAACTCTTGATGACATGACCAACCAACTCGGACCAAAAAAGTATAATATTTCGATTGATCTTAAATATTTACAAAAATATAAGAAAAGATGTACGGAGATCTCATCAAAATTATTTGTTAACTAGCTAAACAAAGAATTCTGAAAATAATATTTTATGAATATTGAATATGTTCTGTGAGTTCGTTTTTCTAGACCGTTTAATGCATTTAAACGACCCTGTTTTTATTTTTTTTGTATGCTGCGACATTAAAATAAATCTATGTATAACTATTATATTTTCGATCTATTCGATTTATCGGTGATTTTTATATAAGTTTTACTTCATTACCTTGTAACAAAATCAACATCAACTTGTTTTGGTACAATAAAGATTTATTATTATTATTTATTAGTTTTATCATAAACTGCAAAATCATCAGTCAATCTCAGTCACTGCTGGACACAGATCTCTCCAATCACTGACTACTTAGATCAATCCTCGGCTTCTTGCATCCAGTTTCTGTCAATTATCTTGAGCAAATTGTCACTCCACCTGGCCTGTGGGCGTCCTTACCAAGTAGCGAATTCTTTTATTCACAAGGCCACTGTAGTGTGTGTCACCGTGCTCATTGTTGCATTTTGTGTATTCGCAATGAGTATGGTGATCACCACTCTTGGACTCCGTCAGGCAGAGTAGAAAAATTTTGCCAGAGCCATACATAAATTAAAATAATAAGTATTTTTACTTATTATGTCATTAAGTGTGTATAAAGAAATGTTTTTATCGTAATGTACGTTTATTATTTATGATAAACGAGAGAAATAAAATTATTTCATCCAATATATGATTACCAACATTTCTACCACAATAGTTTCAAATTCACATGAGGTAAAACGTGCATTTCTATGTTTTAATTTTCTTTTCATCTCTTTTCTTTAAACAATATATTGGATCTGTACTGAGATTACTTGAGCTACAGATTAGTAGGTATTAGAACCAGCAATATGCGGTTAGCATTGAACGATCGTAACTGTATGACGTATTGCACTAAAATGTGTTAAAATAGCTTTTGAATGAATTTTACTTTTGAAATTGCTTTTAGAAGTAAATCATTCAAAACACAGGTACAATTACTGTACTCTTCCCACGATTTCGGTCTAAAAGATCTTTCAATAATTCAATTTATTCATTTTTTGGTACACTAATCTGGGAAAGGAATGATACAAAGTTTAATAAGTGAGCTAACTAAAAACAATTCATTGATAGATTTCATAAGTTTGCCAATCATAATATCATATTTACCCTTCTTAAGTGTCTATCGTAGAAAACTATGTTTTCGTAGTTACTTAAAACATCTTAAGCCAAAAATAGTTAATAGATAATTAAATAGTTATTTTTTTTAATTATTTATAAGATTAACAAGAGCTACAACTCTGAATTTTAATTCAGAGTTGTAGCTCTTGTTAATCTTATAAATAAATAAAAAATAAAGAAAGATTTAATCATCAGAATGAATATTTTTGGTACGGATTAACTAAGAATACTATTAACTATAAATTAAGAAGAAAATTTTATTTTAATTTATAAAATAATTTTCATACAATTAAATAATTTATATAATCAACATGGTAATGCTAGCTGTCTTTTGGAAACGCTTTTCTGTCCTTAGTATTCGATAGTGCGGAGGACTTTATTGACGTTTGTTTGTATTTCGCTTGTAATATTGTAAATATGTTTATTGTTTTTTTTTTTCATTTTTTAGTATTTTAATTTAATTTTTAAGTAGATTTCAATGTATGTATGTAACGTGTAAGAAAACTCTTTGAAATTAACGAAATGTTATGCTTAATGAAAATAAATGTAGAACTTACACCCAACATATCACAGGTCAAAAGCCTATTATCCAAACTTCATATCAAATATTTTCAAATTCAAATACAACCTTTGTATTATTATAGTAAATCCAAACACAGCTCTGAGAATCTCAAGCAATTTTGATCAAGGTAGAAACGTGTAAATTGTACGCCCTTCCACAACCTCCAGTAATCCGGGTCCAATTGCCAGACGGATTTACCTGGAAGCCTACCTTTGTATGCTGTTATACCATTAGATTCTAATATAATGGTACACCGTGATGTCATTTATAAAGGTCATTTCAGTAGGCAAACAATAGGTGTGTAGTCTTCGGGTGTGTAGATTTGTACATTCAGAGACCTAGGTATAGTTAGATATATACTAAGGTGTTTGAACGTACTAAGATAGCATGTAGAAGGATCAACTTGATTTTGTAAAGTTTGGTAGCTATATAGAAGTTCAGTTTTGTGTAAATAATACAATTGTGTAATATTAAAATGGAAATCTGCGGGATTGCTAACATGTACTTTTTGGTTTGTGAGTTTCCGACATTTCAATTTCAAAGCGTATTCCCTATGAGGAGGTGATTAGGTTCGTTGAAGAGTATATCAGACGTAATAAAATACTTTCAGTCGATACAGATATTTTAAGACAAGACGTTGCCGTGATATTGCGCCATGCATCACCACCGAGACCGAACGTTACTTCTTCCAAATTAGTCGCACTAAAGGAGCTCCGAAATAAGGAAAACATAATAGTGCTTAAAGCTGATAAAGGTAATGCGACTGTTATTATGGACATCAGTGACTATGATAGCAAGATCCAATGTCTGCTTAGTGATGTGCACACATATAAGAAGGTAACTTACAGCCCAACGGCAAGAACGGATAGAAGCACTAGCTCACTTATAAAATAATGGGCACTCACCCTTGGTGAAGATACGTCCAAATGTTTACTGCGCCCCAGAAGCGCCAAACCTGTATGGTTTGCCCAAAATACATAAGCAGTATATGCCCTTAAGACCAATTGTGAGTCAGATAGGCTCACCTACATACGAATCAGCAAAGCACATAGCAGG
Organism: Spilosoma lubricipeda; assembly: GCA_905220595.1. Lineage (NCBI taxonomy): Eukaryota > Metazoa > Arthropoda > Insecta > Lepidoptera > Erebidae > Spilosoma > Spilosoma lubricipeda. The sequence goes on along the minus strand of HG992298.1, from coordinate 8,754,170 downwards.
GTTATTGCAGCCATTAGTGGGCCGGACGTCGTCCTTTGTCAAGGACTCTCGTTATTTCATTGATATCTTGCACCAACATAACGTTGCCGTAAATGAGTTAATGGTCAGTTTTGACGTAGACTCACCCTTTACAAATGTACCAGTTGCAGATTGTCTGGAAGTGGTTAAGGTGAAGTTACAAGCTAATAACACCCCGATGGAATATGTCACACTGTTGCATCATTGTTTGTCAACTAACTTCTTCATACCAATACTATCTTCAAATAGATGGAGTAGCTATGGGTAGTCCCGTAGCACCGGTGATTGCAAATCTATTTTATAAAATTCTCATATTAAAAACTTTGTCCAAAGTGATCTGGCTTAAGAATTTACATTAAGATGGCGAGCGGTTTCATTGCTGCAAAGGACATAAGGTAGCCCAAACCGTCTCCCGAATGCAGTCTTTGCAGACAGAAGTGACAGTGCTGCCATTAATTACTTATTTAATTTGCTTATACGAATATAGTTATTAAGACCTATTGGATAGTAACACATTGTGAAAAATATTTTCGAAATAAAGATATTATTTAATACTAGTTGTAGCCCGCGGCTCCGCCCGCGTATATGTCGGTTATCGCGGCAAATAGTAGCCTATGTGTTATTCTGACGTATAAGCTATATTACTGTTAAGTTTCATCCAAATCCGTTCAGTAGTTTTTGCGTGAAAGAGTAACAAACATCCATCCAAACATCCATCCATCCTTACAAACTTTCGCATTTATAATATTAGTAAGATTTGTTTTTCAGAATAAATGTCTTCACTCTCGATAGTTTCATAACTCACACTAAACATAATCCTGTATTATATATAGTAACTAGATGACTGATAAATATATTTATGAATTATTATTCCTTTCTTATTAATTACATCACATACTAAGCAGTAAATTATGCCCAAGAACAAATGATCGTGCTTATTTTACGGTCATAGGCCCATGAGCTTATATTCAAACCACGACCTTTGTGTCCGCAAACCCCTGAATCTATTCAAATCTAGAATAGTTAAGTCTTAATGGACAATAAACATTCAGACATCTTTATAGCTCTGAGATTTATAATACTAATAGACACCCGAGATAAACCTTCAGTAGCAATTTGGTGAGATTATCTCAGTAATCAGTCTCAGACAATAGACTTAGTCTGAAAAGTACTGGCTCAAAGCAAATGAATATGTCCTACAGACGTTATATAATGGTTACGCGATGTATATGTATAAGTATGACAATCCCATTACATAACGTCTGTACTTCTCTATAGTACTAGATAACTATAGAATTTTATCACTGAGACTTGATATTGAGTTTATTACAATACGATTTTATCTTACGCCACCGTACGCCGTTCCAAATGTCTTGTATATAACTAGGTCCTTTAGAATATGCTGTATCTAAAGTACCAACGCTTGTACTGTAAAAAATATAATGATTTATATTTTAAAGACAATATAAACTTATTATCTTTAAAATATAAATCATTATATTTTTTATGCAGATCTTAAGCTTAAGAGTACTAAGCCTTTCTATTAGTAACCTCGGTTTTCTTCCAAACTTTTACAAAAAATGTTTTGAATAAAATCGTATCGTTTACTTAATTAACTGTATCTAATATCCAATTATTTGTGTGAAGCAGCCCGACTGATAGGCGATTAATTAAAACGAAAGGCAAGAAATTGTTACATGAAAGTAATTAAACTGAGCTTATAATTAAATAGTATACATTTAATAATGACTGAGAAAGGTAATCATTGAAATTTAATTATTTCGCGACTCAGTCGATTTTTCATTCGATTTATGAAATACAATGGAATTTCCTAATAGATTTTTGAATAAAGAGTTAACACGGATGAGACTTTTGTTGATACCATTTGGAAGGGACAAAAATGTTACTTTTTAAAAGCTATTTCTTGGTTAAGCAGTCTACAGATGGCGGAAAGAAGCTGTAAATTAAATCAAGTATTAAACCTTCTGACATTGTAGGTATTATTAAAAGACTTTTAAAGGTATGGTCATAATAGGTTTTCCTCGTTTTATTACAATTTTAACTGACACTGTGCTCCTAATGATCGCAGCAAGATTTTGATAAAAGAGTTATTCATAATTTAATAATTTATCAATTCGCATCAAATCTCGTAAATATATCGAAAAAAAAAACAAACGGGTTCTGCTTAGGATAATAGTACAGACTTGCGTTAGGCTAAAATGTAGAAGATCTTTTTTGAGATGACCAGATATTAATCTAAACGAATTATTTTAATCATGTCATTAGAAAATTCATTAGTAATCAGTAATCTTCAGACTTGCATAAATTTATTTTAAGATATTCCAAGAATCATTAGCATTTATAATTATAAGATCTTGAAGAAGTCGAAGTCAGTTCAGTCAGTTATCCTTGAAAATTACATGTAGAGTTAAAGGTGAAGAAGTTTAATGTGATCATAACATTTTCGCATTATGAACTATTAAAAATATACATAATATTAATAGGATAACAGTCGTGAAGCTTAGTTGGAGGCCTTTGGGCTTCTTAAAAACATCCGACGGCAAGATTACGTAGCCACAACGTTGTCTTGTCAGTCCGCAACCACAAAACATACTAAGTGTGATGTTTTGTGATTTTAGATTTTTTGGTAAACTTACTTTGTAACCTCTGAACTTGTCAGACTGGTTACTTCACCGGCCACTCAGCGGTAGATAATCATGAGCCCAGGGTGCCTTAAGAAAAGTAAGTTAAATAAAAAAATAAGATATGTGTGTGTGTATGGGAGCCCTAAGGAACTCTTCAGAAGAAACACCCTCTCCTCAGTGAAGCATACATATATTTCAATTATAAGTTTATAATAAAAAAAAAGATTACAATATTAATATTAACAATGTTTAAATAATAAGTGGGTTGACAGAAATTTATATTAAAAGATTCTGCGATGCAATCCCTCTGTAGAATGGGCCGACATCCATAAGATCTCCTTTCCCTTTTCTTCTCTCCTCAGACTATGAGGAGTGGTCCCTTAGAAACTTAAAGTGGCAGATTGTGCTAAATGAAAATTGGCAATCCCAATGTGGGTGCTATTTAAACAAAATCATTGAATATTATAATAAATTACGTGGGCTTCCACAGGATACAGCAGTGAGCCAGGTAGTAAGCTGCGGGCCGCCTATTACAGTCTTTCCTCTGCTGGTATCAATCCACATAACCCAGGTCGGGCACTCTTAAGTTGGATATTTCAGCCGTGTACCATGAACCCTATACATAAAATAACACCTCCTAAGCTTGTATTCAACAGAATCAAAGATATTAACAAATTACTTTTTAGGTTTTAGAAATTATTTTATATAAAAAAAAATACAACTTGTGAATTTGGAGTTTCCCTTTAGTTTTGCCACAATGACTCTACTGCCTTATGGAAGGCATAAGCAGAATCCATGAGTGGTGGCCACCATACTGCAAATGCAGACAATGCAACAATGCAGCATGGTGACCCACACCACGGTGAGCTAGTGATGCTTCTGTATCATGGGGCCTCCGGTCTCGCACTCACCAACGAAACACGAAAGCTCAATCGCTGTTATTTTACGTTGATTTTCTGTGCGAGGGTAGACCCGCCCCGTTCGAGCCGGCCCGTTCGTGCTGAAATCAGCGTGGCTCTACTACCTAGTTTGAGTTCCTCTCTCATTGATGTAAGTTCTGGGTCTTTCAGTCATTTTAAAACTTAATTTGAAAAGAAGGTAAAGCCGATTAAAGTGAGTTTTATGAACCTTCTTTATATTTACTCGTTTCTATCATCCTTGCTCCAATTTTAGCAAAAGGATGACATAAGTTTTGATTAAATTTTTGTGTTTAGAATATAAAGTTTTTAAAAAATCCAGATTTTAGACGCAAAAACCAAACTGTATGTTCAAAGAATGTGTATTCTATGAAATGTACGTAGAGCAAATATTGATAAAAATGTATAATAGAAATTTATTTAATTTACATATTCTTTTTCAACTACCCAAAGCGTATGCTATTATTATTATTTCATTTCCTGAAACTTAATTGGTAACGGTTTTTATCATAAAAGGTTTATTTAAATCGAAGTCTACCACTTCAACAAGAGATTTAAATAAACCTTTTATGATAAAAATCAACTAAAACTTAAGATACAAAAATAAATAGCTTTAATAATTTTAACTCCAAAGTTTGTAGTCCAACCAATTTAAAAGTCAACAACAGCGGGGTTAATTGCTTCTGTTCAACATCTTGGCTAATTGTGGAGGCTTTTTTTACATAGATAATGCTATCATTTGTATTCAATTCGTTGAAAAAGACGTTTTCGGTATAATTACTGGTAATAATTACTGTTTGTCTATAATACAGTCGCGTTAAGAAAATATAAACAGGACAGTTATATTGTTAGTGCGGGAGTTGTATTTTATTATAGACTAACTAAGTCCTACGTTGCTACCCGCGGTTATTGTCCTACCGCGGGGGACACCACGCGGCGAAGCTAGTCCAAAAAAGTAGCTTAAGTTACTCCCTACCTTACATCAGCTACCTATTAGTGAAAGTCCCGTCCAAATCGGTCCAGCCGTTCCAGAGATATCCCGGAACAAACAGACGCACAGACAGAAAGACAGACCGACAGGCAGACATAAATCATAAAAAAATGTTATTTTGATACATGTACCGTGTATATTTATTTGTATCGATAAGAGACAATAAATACAGGGAGCATGGCAACCACTATTGTTAAAGTCTGCTCATGTTTTCCATCATGCAGAGTAATTTCTTTGACAGGCCCATATATAGAGATATATATATATAAGATACAAACACAATGTCATTAGTACTTAACATCGTTTGTAAAATAGGTATGAACTTCTTGATATCGATTAATAAAGCGTGCTATCGGAAGAAGGTTGGTAAGTTATAGAGTTGTAAAATTTATTCGTTTCTCGCTTCATGATTTATGATGCAGCCAGGTACTTAAAGGAAGTAATTTACGAATAGCTTTATTCATATATGACTATATTTATTCTCGTATCATGTATTTCATTGCTTTTTAGAGTTCCGTACCCACGGGGTAACACGGGATCATGGGTAGATGCATATAAATAATGGTACAGAACCCTCCGTGCGTGAGTCTAACTCGAAGTCAGCTAACAAGCTACGGCGGAGATTACGCTTTTAGATAATGGCAATAATATAAAAAAAAATCCTACCAATAAACTAAATATAGCTTAAAAATTTGTTAAATATTTCTTCTATATAAGCTTAAATACCGCATTTTAAAATAAAAAAATTGCAGTTACTTTTGTTTTTTTTTCTGCATATAGGTGATGTAAGTATTCATTTTTATAAACTAGGTCAAAAACAATCACAGTACGTCAATTGCTGCACTAGTATCTCATAAGCTGCCTTAGTGAAACTAACTTTTAACAATATTTTAATTTACACATTCAATTTTGCACAAAGAAATACTTACACAGGAATTCCGTTTAATTCACCAAGAGTCCAAGAGAGATCAACTGAGATATGGCCTCACCGAAAACCAGTGTCATGTATTCCTTTTATTGTTTTTCTCTAATGAGAATTTACCGAAACTGAACCATCAGAGGTCTCATATTCTAGGGGAGTAGGCAATTAAAAAGCTTGCATCTATTAAGATCTATCCAGGGGGGTAATAGCCAGGTGAACATTAGCAGTTATAGTCATTAATGTGCTATATAAATTATCAATATTACATTACCTTTATTTATTCATAGTAATTTTAACTTTTTCTATGAATAAATGAATGTAATGTAATATTGTGTTGATTTATGACACAAAAAAAAACGTTCTTGAATAAGTTAAGTAAAACAATACAATTCAAAAACTCAAAAAAAAAAAAAACAGAAAAGGACTAAAAAATAAATTAATATAACGGAATAAATCCAAAAATAATGTTCTGTCTATAGCAAAGGATTAGAAATGTCGTTTAAACAGAAAATTAGTAATAATTCAAATAATGGTTGCACTAATGGATGTGAACATAATTTAATGATGATCTATTTATACTATACTATTAAGCCGAGGATCAAACCAAGTGATTTGCAATTGACGAGGTCATGTCCAACAGGTCGATAGTGATGATTACCACTCAGTAATAAAGCAACAAAAACTTTTCAAACTCACAACCATGTTCTTTATAATAGAGCAAGATAATAAACTAATAACGTTATCTAACTATCTAAATTTATATATAGCCCAACATAAAACAAAGATACCTACATATGTGTTAGAAATAATTTGAATTTAAAACTATGTCTTCTATTACAGGTCACAGAAGAAGAACAACAACCACATCCCCAACTCCAACAACAATAACCTATACAACAATAAGAGGAGAAGAAATAACTGAAGTGATCACAACAACAGAATATATTCTTACGACACACCCCAAACTTCCTAAGCCTCTTCGACTTATATCATTATTAGATAAAGAATATAATGAAGATGTACATAACGTAGATAATATTATTGATGAAGTTATTGTAGGTAGAGGAAGACACTCAAAACGCGATAAGATAACAGATAAAGAAATAATAGAGGAATTAGATGAAACATCACTAGCTAAGACTATGAATAAAGTTAAGAAAATGTACAGAGATTCAGCAGCTTCAAACGTAAATAAGTTAAGTGGAAAAGGCACAAAAACTGGCATATTTTTAACTGAAAATTGTACCACAGTTATAGCTCAAATAGGAACCACTGCAATACTTCACTGTGAAGTTAGCGATATAACTGAAAATACGGTAAGTTTAACATTGATACCTTTTATAGAATAAGTTTGTATCATTATCAATTACTCTCTATCGTATTGCATTAAGCAAGGTTAAGTAATTCTAAAAGAAATATCCAATTTCCTGTCTGGTCACACCAAATTTACAATTTACGTCCAAACTATTAAGGCACTAAATAAATAAATATTTCGGACATCTAATACACAACGCCATCTAGTCCCAAACTAAGCAGAGCTTCTATTATGGGGTACTAGACAACTGATATCAATACTTATATACTTTTTTTGTAAATACATACATATTATACATAGAAAACACCCAAAACCTCAAGAACAGCAGTTGCGTACGCTACCACTGCGACACCGAGGCAGTCAAATGTTTTGCATATAATAATAAGTACTAACTTTTGGCCGCGACTTCACCCATGTGTATGTTGGTTAACGCGGTAAAGAATAGCCTTCATTCCTAAAGAGTCAAAATATCTATATGCCGAATTTCATTGAAACCGATGCAGCTGTTTAACCGTGAACTGTTTAACTGTGAAAGAGCAGCAGACGTACAAACAGAGTTACTTTCGAGTTTCTGATGTAAGTATCGATGTTTTCGATATTTAAGTAAAGGAATTAGAATTTCTTAAAACGTCATTTAAAGGAAACCACAAACAAACATAGAACTTCAGCCATAACTTCTTCAAATGACTTCTTAACTCTGACATAAGTGTTTGTTATTCTCTAACCGTGGAAATTACAGGATAAAGTATTCTAAAATGCTTATAACCGGTTTAAAAACGACGTTTAAGATATACTTGATCTTTTATAGAAAGTTACCTTTTTGTTTAAACAAATAAGGTCTTGTTTGAGGTTTTAATACGTTAGAAGTTGGGCTTCGTTGAGCTAATGTAAATTTCAATAAAATATTTATTTTAGATTCCACTTTAAAGAATGTAGCCGTTGATATTGACGTTTAGTTTTCTAATCAGTATTATGGCTTTAGTTTTTTGAGACTATTGAAGTTTTTATTATTGTGGATAAATATGGATTTTCTTGTTTTTAATATTCATTATGACTGTACTTTAATTGAATTGTACTTCTAATAATAAATAATTATTATTCTTTACCTAATAAAAACATGGTTTTTTTTTCTATACAATTACTTGTTCGTGTAATTCGATTCTTTGATTTCTTTCAAAAATGTCTCAAAGTATTCTGTGTTTTTTTTTTAAATATTTAAATGCGTTGCGACTTTTCTAATTTACAACGACCACTTTAACTTCACATTTCTATATGAAAATTATACAACCCAATTAAAACCTTGAAGTGGAGTTACGGCTTAAATAATCACTTGTTACCGACTACTCAGAAGGACTGTTTTGAATTCAATCCGCACTGGGACGACTGTATGTATTATTAACAGACAGTCGTCCTAAAATATGTACTTTGTGCCCTCTATTTGCATATTTTCTCGGAACCCTTGCTATACACACATAATTTTCTGTGGTAGTCAAATGCCCTTAAAACATCTATAATAATACTATAAATTCGTGACTAACTCTGTCTGTTTATCTCTCTGTTTGTTACGCTGTTACGTATAGAAATAGATTGGACCTTGGAAAACGACATAGACTACTTTCTGTCGCTATAACTGACATATACGTAGGCAGAACCATGGTCAAAAGCTAGTACTACGTAAGGAATATAAGCAATATTTAAACATGTATCTTGATCTTTATCTTTGAAATATTGGCTGGGCATAAGAGTTCAGTCCCTAATTAGTTTTATACAAAAATGGAGTGTATCATTAAATGGTGTTCCAACCATAATAGCCGAAGCATTTTGTGATTAAAAAATAATAGGGTTTGAACAGCAATCAATCTACTTAAATGCTACCTTTGAAAGAAAATTACTATACTTTGTTCTTATATTTTATAGCACCGGCTTCAATGGTTATGTTGATTTTGACCTTTCATGTCGTCTGTCACTGTAATTTGAAGTTAAATATTACTGAAATTAGGTCTTGATTTACAAAAGATTATTCATTCATCGGAAGACAACCTTCATTCCTAATAAGCTTAAAGTGTTTATTAAGGATTGACTGTCTGATGTGACTCACGTTTATATAGCCATTTCCACTATCGAAGTTATTATCGACCTTTCACAGAAAGTGACATAAATATATAATTGTATATATGTCTTATAAATAAGAAGTTTACTAATGGATCCTAGATTTTGAGATGAAACATTCTTCCAACAATTTTCAAAAAAATCCATAAGTTTCCTTAAAAGCTTAACAACGAGGCGATGTTAGAAAAGATAATAAAAAATAGAATGTGTATAGATAAGTCCCATTTTTGATTCTTCTGACCCACTTCTGGCAGGTGTGCTTTGGCCGTGCTAGTGAGGTGAACCTCCTCGTCATTTGCCCTCTTATTTAAATAAAACAGACCGTGTGACCGTGAGCTTGACCTTGAGCTGTCTCTTGGATCAATTGATTTAATGCAAAACAAGGTTATCAACGACAATTTAAATATTATTCCCCAAATGTAATATGGCCTGATAGTAAATACTTGCTGCAGGTATAGTATATTTAGTATTGTAAATATATAAGGATAGCACAGTAACTGAACTTGAATCTTAATTAACATTAATATGTACAGGTGACGTGGATAAGAAGAAAGGATTATTCCTTGCTGTCAGTTGGACTGGTGACTTACAGCGCTGATAGCAGATTCTTCTCAGCACACGGACGGCACGTTAAAGTAAGAATTAAAATATGAATCACTTTACACATCTCTGATTTCATCTCAAAGACTTAGTTAAATGTAAACCGATGCCAACACGAATAGGTTAATACTGAGTTTCAGTTCCGAAATTATTTTTCCCCCGCCCGGTTCCCGAAATATTGAAATAAAGAGAAGTATGGGGTAATACGAGTATTGTGTGTAGTAATTATTGTTTTACGTGTTGTATCCTGTGGTTGTATCTTTGTTATTACATGTTTTATGACACGGCTATGTAAAAAAGTATTACATAGCCGTGTCATAGCATCACCTACCCGAAAACCAGCGTCAGACGTTTTGTCGTACACAATGCTGAATTGGGCCCATTTTTGGCCTTGCAAAATTATTGTATGTTTCCTTTTTTATAAAGTACTCTCTTGTGTTGTCAAAATAATATTTTATCTTTCTTTGTTTCTTTTTAATTCCAATATATAATACTTTTCAAGCTATCTTTAACAACAACAAAAGAAAACTACAAATTGAAAAGCAATTCGTTCATATACAGTGATAAAAACTTCTTAACTATTTAAGATGTTCTTTAGAAACTATAACAAGAGTTTTAGTAATAGTCAACTATTAAATGTCTGATTAACATAAATGCATTTATCTATACTAATATATTAAGCTTAAGAGTTTGTTTGTTTGTTTGAACACGCTAATCTCAGGAACCGCTGGTCCGATTTGAAAAATCTTTCAGTGTTAGATAGCCCATTTATTGAGGAAGGCTATAGACTATAGACTATATAGCATCACGGAGCAACAATGAATAATGTTACAAAAACGGGGTAAAATTATCACTCTACGGACAATAGGAGACGCAAACGAGGTTGAGTGGGTCGGCTAGTGTTGTGGTCCATTGCTATAAACTGTATTATTTCTGTTTAAATTTTCACCCTTAGAATCTGTACTTCTTTTTAAATTTTAATGGTGCAAAATAAACCGTATAAATTTTTGGATTTAAAAAAATGATTTCTCAAAGCTGTTCATAAACTATGGAGTTCTGAGCTAATAAATATGAATGAAATTCAATCGCATTCAGACAAATCTCTTTTTCTTGAAGTTGCATTGGATCCTTGGTACGTTAAAGTAAGAAAGGTGTTGTCATCAATCAAGATTTGAGTAACATAAATCGCTAAAATATGAAAAGCATTAAAGATTTCAATATTGAAATATATTATATTTAGATATATGAATGTGAATGTAGAAATTTTCAGTTAAATCTAAATAGCAGAGAGAACTGTCATGAATAGGAAGGTAATAAATTCCAAAGATACTGTTGAAATGTTTAGAATTTACGGATTTATTCGAATACGATTGTATATAAAATATATATTTTATTTACATGACACTTTCAAAGAAGTTATATTTTTAAGTTTAACATGTTGTATATGAATTCAATCAATTCATATAATCAAATCGTAACTGGTCGCTGTCTGCACATGGAAAATAAATAAGAAAAACTATTAAAGAGGGGCTTTATGAACGCAACTCGAAACAATAATTTTTAGAATTTGTCTGTTTATCTGTCCGTTTGTGTACGCCCATCTCAGAAACGGTTTAGCCACTCCTGCTCCGTTAAGTATTTTGTTCAATTCAATCGGTTCATAAATAAGAAAGTTATGTCAGTTTGAAGAATCACTGCAATAACTGACCTTTACGCAGATGGAGCCTTAGACCAGAACTAGTCCACACAATTTTCGTTCTCAAACTTTAATCATACTAGCTTATGCACACGGTTCCACCTGCGTGTATGACGGTTATCTCGATTTCGAGTAGCCATGTCTTTCCTTAAGAGTCAAAATATCTCCATGCCAAATTTAATTGAAATCAGTGTAGTGGTTTATACGTGAAACCGCAACGGATAGACAGAGTTACTTTTGAATTTATAATATTAGTATGAATAGATCAGAAATGAAATTTAGACTCTCGATTGTCGGCACTTGATGGAACTTGTTGCAACACATGGTAGAATCCAAATCACTTGTACTTATTCCACTATTTTAATTATACCACCGTAATGCCGTAAGTGACCGGTTTCGCCATAATGCCATAAGGCGAAACCGGTCAAGTATAAATATAATTAAAATAGTGAAATAAGTAAACGTGATTTTTATTCTAGAATGTATTCAGAAATGAACTAAATACAGCGGTGGTGGAATAGCGGTCGCTAAGTGGGGCAGCTGAGAGACGCGTCCGTGGCGGGGATAATAGTGTTACCGCGTCACATTGTTTTTGAATGTGTACAGGTATAGTTTTCCTCAGTTTTTTCGAGCTCTTTTCCCAAATTACATTGAAACCGGTTCTAAGTATACTATGATATGGCTGAACTTCGATTTGACTGACAACAAACCTCCAAAACTCAAGTATTAGACGTTTTTAAAATTTGATAGAGAGACCATCTTCGGATCTTTTAGAGTTAGAACTACGCATTACGATTGCCAGGTATATATGTGTCTCTAAATATAATTATTTATTTATTTTATAACAGATGCGCTAAAATGAGTTATGTTTTTAATAAATTACATTTATACGACCAAATTAAAATGTCACCTCTGACTGACTGGCATTCACTGACTATTTCAACTCCAAGAACTATTTTCGGCTTTCTATAAAAAGTGCGAGCTTTTTAGTGTTACGCATTTCACGTTTCAGGACCTACATACCTCCTCGGTTCATAAATAATAACTCAATTCCTTCTAATATTTGTTCAATTCTCTTGACCGAAAAACCGCAAACTCACAGTGGTCTCACAAAACATACGTAGCATTTATAAAAATTATGACACATTTTTAGTTTTTCTGTCACGATTAAATTTTAAACCACATATTATTATTTTAACAGAGTGCTGGATTGACAGCACGTTTAGTGTTATTCAATTGGATGACTATATATGTAACTATTCCAAGACATATTTTAATAAAAGTGACGGCATAGTTGTGTACAGCAGGTCGGACCTGGACGTATCGGTGGAGGAACCCGTTTTTCGAGAGGCAAACTGTGTGCTTATCCAAATCGCACAAACTTACACCGTAATAGCAATCTATCGGTCACCGTCTTTTCATAATATAGATAATTTTCTTTTGTCACTCGAACTAATTTTTAGTAATTGTAAAAATCCTCATTGTATGTTGATAGGTGACATAAATTTAGATATTAAAGACACCAGTGTAGACCAAAGAGCTCACAAGTATCTTAATCTGACAACTCATTTTGGATATATTCCTGGACACACTTTACCAACTAGAGGCTCGAACTGCCTAGATCACTGTTTGATAAAGTCTAGCTTAGCCGCCTCTATCGTCATATGCCACTCAGATATAACCGATCACTGTACTGTTTTATGTAGTATAGGCAGCTTACCGGCTAAAACGAAAAGAAACACTAATTATACAAAAATTGATATAGAAACTTTAATTGAAACCTTAAAAAATTACGAATGGTCTGAGTTATACAAACTAAATGACATTAATTTGGCAACAGATTTTTTTCTTCAAAAATTTAATGATGCTACTAGATGTTGTAAAACTACTTATAAGTTGCAAAGTTCTCAGATTGTCAAACAGAAATGGATAACACCGGGACTTTTAAAGTGTATCAGACGAAGAGACAAACTTCATTCTAAGGCTAGAAAGAACCCCAACGATCCACAAATTCAACAACAATATAAGACATACAGAAACTACTGCGTAAACATTCTACATAACCAAAAAATTAATTATAACCAGCAACAACTTATTGATAACAAAAATAATGTAAAAAAAACTTGGGATACCGTTAAAGATATATGTAACCTAAACACAACAAAGCAAAAGTGCGACAAATTACTTAAATATGACATTGAGCCCAAGGTTTCACTAAATCGAGTTAATGAGTATTTTAGTACTGTAGGTGAACGTCTAGCCCGAAGTACGCTAAATAAATTGGAAATAACTGAATCTGATTTAGCGACCAAAGTAAAATCTGCCAAAATTAATGGCTCTTCTGACTCTTTTTTTCTTGCCCCAACGGACGAAATTGAAATTATAAAACTTATCTCTGCGCTTAAATCTAGTTCTGCTATCGGCCATGATAACCTAAGTAACAACTTAATGAGAAAGGTAAAATTTTCTATAATAAGTCCAGTTACTTATATTTGCAACCTCAGCATGTCCTCTGGTATAGTTCCGGACGCTTTAAAAATTGCTAATGTAGTGCCCTTACATAAAGCTGGTGATCCGTGTGATCCGGCCAATTACAGACCAATCTCTCTCCTTAGTCCTTTGTCCAAAGTGTTGGAGAAAGTAATTAATATTAGACTCCTTAAGTACCTTGAAACTAACAGTTTATTGGCGGAGAACCAGTTCGGCTTTCGTTCCAACAGGTCCACGGAGGATGCAGTTACTGGCCTTGTTGACTTTGTTATGGGTAAGATCAACGAAGGCAAGAAATGTCTCGGTGTTTTCTTGGACCTTGCAAAGGCGTTCGACACGGTGTCCCGGCCTATACTGCTCAAAAAATTAGAGCTACTCGGAATCAGAGGTCTGGCTTTGGAATGGTTCCAGTCTTACTTATACAAGCGTAAACAACGCGTTCAGATGGATGATCTTTTCAGTGATTACAGTGACATAAATTTTGGCGTGCCACAGGGCAGTATATTGGGACCAACACTTTTCTTGGTATATGTGAACGACTTCTGTTCCATCAATTTGCTAAATGCAAATATATTTACATTTGCTGATGACACTGCAATAATTTTTTATGGGAACATCTGGAGCGAGGTCTTTTATATAGCCCAGAATGGGCTTACAGAGGTTAGTAACTGGTTAGAAAGTAACCTCTTAACGCTAAATATTGCTAAAACGAAATACATCGCTTTTAGAATATCTGAGCGAACTGCACCTGATTGCCGCATTCAAATTAAATTGCACACATGTAACAAGACAAGCCGACATATTGAAACATGTGAATGCTCGCATATAGAACAAGTTCAAACCATTAAATATTTAGGTGTAATAATTGATCAACATCTGGACTGGGCGGCTCAAGTGGACACCTTGTGTAGACGACTGAAAAAGCTATCCCACATTTTTAAAAAATTGAGCACGGTCGCCGATAGCCGTATTCTTAGATTAGTGTATTTAGGTATATGCCAATCAGTGCTAAATTACTGCATAGTGGTATGGGGAGCCACTTGTAAATCTAGGTTAATTAAATTGGAACGGGCTCAACGGTCTGTATTAAAAATAGCCTACAAAAAACCATGGCGTTACTCAACTGAGTTGCATAGTGTGGATTCCTTGCAATAAGACAGCTGTATATTGCCTCGATTGTCTTAAGATTTCACAAAAATGCGAAAGACAAGGCTCGTGCCTCACATAGTACTATTAAATGGGACAGACCGAAAGCACGCACTTCCTTCGCGCGCAGGTGTTTCAAATTTATGGGTCCTTATCTGTATACAAAATTACACAAACTCAATAATGGAGTAGTTGATATGAATAGGAGTTCCTGTAAAAAAGTAGTATATCAATGGTTACAAGCCAAAAGCTACAGCGACACTGAGTGTATAGTAGAAGTCCTGCAATAAACGCCAATACACACATACACCCATCCACTCACACACTCACCCAATCACACCCTTACACAGCATACAAACACACACACATACATTCTCTAACATACTCACACACACACACATAATATACACACACGCATACATACATAGACACAAACACACATACGTGTACCCGCTTTATGTTCTTTTGTTTCTCAATTATATGGAAGATACTAATCCCCACGACACAGGGAATCCTAGTGTGGGGCCTAGTGTATATATAAAATTGTAAATTTTGATTTAAGGAAACAATAAAATTATTATTATTATTATTATTAAAAAAAAATAACACATTTTAAGACTTATCATTTTACTATTATATAGCAAGTATTGTCATAATTGTGTTACCGTTTCTTTGACAATATCTACTTATTTATTATAGTACCAATAGAAACATTGTGCCTGCAAAAAGAACAGATATACTAAGGACTTGACAAAGTTGGGACCTACTTCGCGAAGTTGGTTTATTACACCTCCTTTTGAACTAGGTCGTTAGTGAAATACCTAAATGTATATTACCTAAATAAACTTTGCCAAACAATTGTCAACGTTTTATTTGCCTTTAAAGATTGGGGCATTAATTTATTACCAACTAGTTGACCCGGCGAACTTCATACCGCACATTATTTTTTGTAAATATTTTCTACATTTCAGAAAATTCTAGAAATAGAAATATGGTGACATCTACCGGATAATCTTGAAATAGTAATACGGTGCCATCTACCGGATATCTGTGCAACTTAGATTCCGAAACGCCATCTATTAGGATTTTATAGAACTAATCAATAAATACAGACTAAAGTCGTCTAATAAACAAATAAATAGTTCGTGGAACAATATTAAGTACTTGCTTTTGTAGCAAAAAAGAATGAATGAAATCGGACTATGTGTTATTGAATTACAACTAAGTACATATTTTAACTTTCATCCCCTTTCTCCAGGAAACCGTGCTGAATTTCGGAATAAAATTTTTCCTATGTTCTACCTCGTAGTATGAACTCAAATCATGCCATGTTTCATTTGAATAAATTTAATAGTTTTGGCGTGATACGCGGCCAAGATACACACAGACAAAAATGAAAAAAAATACAGTTTTGTCCATTATAGAGAGCACTCCAAAAAAATTTCAAAATATCTTTAATGTACAGAATCAGATCTGTTACATTTTTATTATAAGTATAGAAAATAATACTATATGTGCGATTGTCCCATTTAATTTCTATACTGTCTAGGTGGCGCAGTGGTAGCGTAGGCACCTGAATGTCAGATACACACACATATATCAAGTATCAAAGGTTCAAATAGTTAAATAATATATAACTATGGCAAATCTGGCTCTAAGACTTCAAATGGAACAGCAATTTCAAAACACCGATTAGAAAGACTAATCTATCATAACGCAAGTCACCTCATCAACAGTCCCAAGAACCTTCTAAATGTTGCCATCAATATACATTACCGATCACGTTTGAAGGTCTACCTTGATAAGTTTTTTTCTTATATCCGCTCTGATAAAGATACTGCGAGATTAGAGAATCGCATATTCCCCGCTTTCCTAAGTAACTCACACAACGTGAGAAAGTTAAAAGGTTGATCCTTCGTATATTGTTTTGTGTTTTTCTTCATTATATACGTATACTATATACATGTTTAGAACGTGACGTCAAACATACAAAGAAATGAAAATTTGCCACAAACACTACGCAGCATGCTGAATACTGTAGTAGGTCTTTCTAAGCAGAGACTTAAAGTTTGTCAATGATAATGATGATGCTGAAGTCCTAATGGCGTTCTTATCATTGCAATATTTTCTTATCTATCTTTTCTCTAATCTTACTTATATTTTTATCGTATAATCCTATAACTAAATAGTGTGACTGTTCTGTTACCAAGACGAATCTTTAATTTACTGTCTAGTAGTGACAATTAACAGAAATAATTATTTAAGGCTATCAGGACAGTTTGCTGTAAACTAACCAATTATTCTGACTGCCTCAGTGGCGTAGTGACAGCGTATGCGACAGCTCTGCTTGAGGTCTCGGGTTCGATTCCCGGGTCGGACCAAACGTTTGTATGATCTGCAAATATTTGTTTCAGAGTTTAGGTGTTTTCAATGTTTAATGTGTATGTATTTACAAAAAAAATGTAGAGAATTCTAAATGGATTAATAAACCAAAAGTGTCATGGCAATATACATTTGGAAACTTTTTAATTAAAATAAATCTAAATAGATGGTGAAGGATTCCTAATTCTACATATACACTCGTAACACGAGGCTAGATGCTATTTCTTTGAACAAAAAAAGCTTATACATATCTTTTATATATTCTAGAGAAAGCAATGTAGCAAATTGATTTCAAACTTTTTTTTATGGAGTAGGCGGGCAAAAGAGCAGTCGTATCGCCTGATGGTAAGCGATTACCGCCGCCCATGGACACCTGCAGACACCAGTGGCGTCACAAGTGCGTTGCCGGCCTTTAGGGGATAGGAATAGAAAGGGGGAGGGGATTTGGGTTATGGGCCTCCAGTATCCTCACTCACTCGGTGAAACACAGCGCAAGCACTATTTCACACCGGTTTTCTGTGAGGCCGTGGTATCACTCCGTACGTACACTGCAGTACAAATAAGTAAAATAAAAGGGAAATCACCTCACTAAGCTCTTTCGTCTGATTTGTTTGCATGCATCGCGCTGGTAGGTTTCAACAAGAAAATGTTTTAAACACCATAATCCGCCTACGTGAATTTTTTTTAAATGGCTATGTCACTTGGGCTATATAATATATATATTTAATGTTTTTAAGATAGCTTATAGATAGATATTTTTAAGAAGTATATTGAGGCAAACTAATTGATGGATTTCAAGAGAATTAAGTATAAACAACGTACATACTATAATTCAGAAGTAACTGTGCCTGTTTGTGACGCTTTTAGGGTTAAAATACTGGATCTATTTTAATGAAATTTGACATGGACAAAATTATTGAGGTGAAACGTCCATAGACGAGGGATAAACCTGAGTTTTGGCGGGAATTGCCGTTTGCCGAAGACGCTTTCAAATAAATTGAAAAATGATGAATATTTTTATTTAATAAAAATGAATATTAATGTAATAAACAGTCATTTTATTTTATTCAAATCCCAAATTTATTTGAAATCGCAAACATTAGCGGCGAAGAGTCGCGATTCAAAATAAAATTTAAAAATTTAGAATTTATGTATTTTGTATTGAATAAAAATTAATATTAATGTAATAAACAGTAATTTTATTTTATAAAAAACAATTTCGATGTTTCACATCTGCCAGGTATCCAGTGTGGGCTCAAATTTTTTTTTATATAGATAACCGTTCATTTTATTGATAAACAAATCGGTTAATGAATGTTCAATGGCTACAGCTCATGAAGTACTGTAACTCTACTAAGAAGGTCTGAAAGTCATATCAGTTCAGTAATACGGTGGCAATTTATTTTAATGTAAACTACGATTTAGGGGCGAAACAGTGGCCATAAAATGGATGAAAATGCAGTGATTGGGTAGTCTATTTAAATGACAGTTACACCTGTCCCTGAATGAGGACAGACAAATCGATTTACGTCAAAGTTATAAAAAACTGTCGCAGACACTTAACGCTGGTTGAACACGAACGTACGAATGTTATGTAACATCATGACTAAGCTTGACAGATAAATTACTTTGATTCCTAAGACAATTTTAGAAAAAAAAAACAACTGTCAGCATACTACTTTTAAACTTAACTAACCATGTCATTTTATTTTTACCCGGGTTATGATTTTGACAGGCTATGTATGTATGTTCATCTGTACCCTCATAGCGAATTAACTACTTATTAGAACTGGACAAATGAGGTACGGTTAGAAGCGTCTTGATCGTCCGCTGGTTATAGGCGTGTGTAAAATGCGTAGTCACGCGTAGTTAGTGTTATGAACTATGGTACATTTCTACGTAACGTGTGACTACGGCTTTTGAATCTTGTTTCATACTTTTTCAGCGTCGTTTTTTGTCGTAGTTGGGTTTTAGTTTTCACTTTTTTTATTCATTATTCATTTTCTTTGCGTTTGATGCTAAGGAGATATATATGTATTAAACAATATAAATATATCTTGAAAATAAAGAACACAGTTTTAAGGACGAAATTATTATATTTTTCAGGATTCCGTGCCCAAAGGGAAAAACGGGACCCTCTGTCACCAGTCTGTATTTCATGAACCGTGATAGTTAGACGATTGAAATTTCATAGATGATATATTTCTGATGCCGCTATAACAACATATACTAAAAACAGGATAAAATAAATATTTAAGGAGGGCTTCTTTACAACAATCGTGATTTTTCCCTCCTATTTTGCTTGATATTATTAATGGTAACAGGCAAGGCGGCTGGCAGGAGCTGGATGCGAGAAGCCCAAAATCGAACTAAGTGGTGTGCAATTGGAGAGTCCTATGTCCAGCAGTGGAGCGCGATAGGCTGGTGATGATGAACAGGCAAACGCTTGAAATTAATAAAAAATGTACGGAACCCTTCCCGCGTGAGTCCGATTCGCACTTGGCCGATTTTTGTATTAAACTATTGCGTTCAAACTATACAGTCCACCAACAAGACCACGGAGTAAGAATCTTACAGAGATCTGAAGTACCAATATAATTATTTGAATTACATTGCCAATATTCAACAGCTTTGAAATGTATCTAATGGAGTATATGAATAGATTCTTTGGAGATTAAGTCTGATACAAGTAAGCATTTTAAATTTAAAATTAATACCCCCGTACAAATCACAACAGGATTTCAAGCTAACCATCTTCTTAAAATTTGCAGTAAGAGCGGCTATTTTTACTTTTTCTTAAATGTTTTTTTTTAATATAAAACTGGTTGGTTACAAAATTAAATAGTCTTCAGTAAGAAAATATTTACTTACTTTTTAATATCAGTAGAAAATGAAATAGTGAAATTCTTAATTCGAATTCATATTTTTTTTTTTATTAAAATTCATTTTTGCAGTAAGTGTGCATAATAAAGTATGTAAAGTAAATGTAGAGGATTAATTATTTTACCATTACTGTGTTTAATTTAATATTTAAATCGTAAGTACGCACTTTCATAACGAGCTTATTAGCGAGTACTTCATAACTTGTTGTAAATCTAATACCTTAAAACGAACAATTCTTGTGAATATATATTCATAGCTTATATTATATCTATATATATATAGCTATATATATATAGTTACAATCTGAATATCTAAAATGGCTCCGACGATTTTCATGAAATTTAGTATGCAGGAGGTTTCGGGGGGCGGTAAATCGATCACATTTTTAGAATGTTTACTACAGATTTACTGAAATAGGTAGGTAATTGACGAGTACACTACTAAGAATTTAAATTTTGAATAAAATGTAAACCGATAAAATTATTATTATATATAAAAAAGAAAACTCCCATTTCATTCCAAAATATCTGTATAGAACAAATAATCTTGGAAATTTTTTGTATTATTTTTTAAATCCTAAGAATACAGAAAGCTACTTAAAGTATTTACCTGGAGTAGTAGAAAATCATCCTTTTCTAAATTTACTATGGCTAAAATTTATAAAGTTTTCAAATTTTTTTAACTATTCAAACCTCAGAAAGTAAAATTCTTAAACAAAAATAATTCAAATATCCCGCCACACAAAGTTATCGCGCATCATTGTCGTCTGAGTGCATAATTACGGACAGACAACTCCATCCACCCTGATTAAAATCATCAACATGGATCCTTTTACACAAACACTTTTTATATTCAAACAGCTCATGTCATAAACGTTGGGTTGAAGCACACTCGACAACCTGGGCGAAACACTCGCGATTAAATTAATCTTCATACGTCGATCTCGCTCCTGCCATTTCAAAAGCTACCTACGGACATTTAAATTTTCCGTCTCTATTCTTTGGACAAAATAATGACGAGTAGGGCTTTTGAATAAAGTTTTTGTTGACATTGCTGTTAAATTTACTTTAAAATGTTTTTGGAAACTAAACAAAGGGAGGAAGAATATGCAAGTGTACTCAGATATATGTTATTCACAAACGCTGGGAATTTTAATATCACAGATTTTTTTTTATGATTATTAATATTCCTTGCAATGTATGTTATTATGCTGACTATATTATATAGCAAGCTGAAGTGGCAGTGGCCTATGGGGCAGAAAGGTTCTTGAGTGGAGACCACGTCACGGCAAACGCAGCGTAGGAAGGCCTCCCGCAAGGTGGACGGACGACCTAGTTAAGATCGCAGGGACTCGTTGGGTGCAGGCCGCTACCGAACGGTCGCAATGGAATTCGATGGGGGAGGCCTACGTTCAGCAGTGGACTACTTACGGCTGATATGATGATATTATATATACTAATTTCTGGAAGATTTAACTGAAAACTTTAGCATTTATATGTATTTGTTTTTGGTAATAATTCAGAAACAATTATTATTACGTTTTTAGACCAATAAAACTTTCTTTTACATTATATTCTATTTCTCACATATTTTTTGCTGTCAGTTTTTATGTGAGAATTCTAACAGTACCCTACATTGAAATATTTTAAGACAAGTTATGATGTCATAAGCAAACTCAGCGAAACGATCATTTAAAAACATCTCTTTTTTTTTGAGCAATCGTGAAAAGAAAAATCTAAAAAGGCCTTCTTAAGTGTGTATACCAAGACTTTACATTTACAAGGAGTCCAAATGCATGATTAATAGTGTTGATGTTACATTTGTCGATAGGTTTGTGAATAATACAATCGAATTCGTAAAGTGCTCAATGTTTGTTCAGCAGCCGTAAAAGATACATGGCCTACAAATGAACAATACTGTCAATTCAAAGCAAGAGAGAATTGGAGTTTAAGAATACCCATTATTGTTAAATTTCATTCAATTGTTTGTAGTGGTTTGCTTCCACTTCTATACTCGTGTTTGTGTTGCTTAATTCACTGATTACAACGTGGTTTAGTAAATTCGGATTGAAATCGAAAATTGTTTTAGAGTTTGTTTAGTTACTTCTTACGGAATCCCATCTAAGAATTATTGGTATTTCGTTGTTAGTTTATCGTTTTTCCCTTAAAAGCTTATTGCCTAACGATTTTACTTTTGGACATTATCTGGAACATCAAACTCTTTTAAAGTTTCCTTAAGTACAAAAATGTTTGTTGCTATACTAAAAATTTTTACTCAGTGGTTTATTTTCTCAATGCATTATAAAATAAAATAGTCAAAACCGTAGGCAGAAATGAATTACAGATAACTTTAATAAGCCTTTTATTTTCAACAATCCTATAAGAATTTTTTTTCCTTAAAACTATGAATTAAACTTATTTCGTTATTGGAACCCAACTCTGTATGTAGGTTTCCTTTATTTTACTACTGAAACATAATAAACACCCTCAATTTTAATGCATAAGATTCAGCAATATTTAGAAAAAAAAATCTTTAGATCAGTGTGAACACATAGTAAAGATGAAAATTACAGTTTCTCAATTTTTACATTAGGGCAAAGTGTAACAAGAAAAAATATATTACAAAAATTATTACCATATTAAAAAAAATTAACGAATATTGAAACTTGGCAACACAATCATTTGCACCAAAAAAGTTACAAAACGAAATACAAAGTAAGCGTCAACTTGACTAAATTATCTGAAACAAAAATTCCAAATCATCTACGGTATTAAATTGCTAGCGAAGCGGAATATAGAACTCGCAAACTTTCCACCCTTCCAAATGCCTTTCTTGCAAGCCCTTAATGTGATTTATTTTTACTAGGACTGGGCGTTACACATAAGATTCGCCACGTCAGCAGACGCCGGATACTACGAGTGCCAGGTCCCGACACACCCGCCTACCAGTATTTTCTTCAAACTTGTCCTCGTTGGTAAGTCCTTTAACATTGCGTAGAATTCCTTGGATTACATTTTTGGAAAGTATTACATATTTTCAACTTTGTTACTAAAAATTTAAAGTATTTAATTTATTGTGAGTAAATGTTAAACTAACTAGGACTGCATACAAAACAGGGTTAGTTTAATAGTCAGTGCAGGTATTTTTACCAGAATACTGTAAAGCCAAATGGAAGTGTAATTTGACGTTTTGTCAATCTATGTATGTTTGTAGCTTGCACCGTATCGCCCAAAATACTAGGCTAATTTTAATGAGACAAAAGATTCTCAGTAATGGGCCGAGTGGCACAGGCTACATAAATTTTATCAAAAAAATTTCGTAGTCGGGTTATAACTTTTTTACCTTGATAGTATACGCTATATTTTATTGAGATGGCACCAATTCATAAGATTTCCAAACAAGACAGTAGTCCAAGTATTCAAAAGAAATTCCAACGGATTTTGCTCTTAATCGCGAAATTGTGCCTTTTGCTATAAGCTATCAACCGCTTCAAACAGCGGTTAATGCTTTTGACCGATACTTATTTGTAATCAACATTTTAAATATAGTTTTTTTAATTATTCAACAGCATAATAACATTATGACATTATAATTAACAGACATTGTAAAGCCAATTAATTTATAAATAACCTACAACGTTGTCCCGTAAAATTAATATCAACACAGTAAAGATAATGAAAAAATTAATATAGATTATTATTCATTTTAAAATTTACTTTACTTGAAACTTTTAATTTCGTAAAAGGTCACATTGTTAATACTTGTGCACTTATTGTGACACTGTGAAATAATTTGACATTAAAATTTTGAATTACATTTAAGACATAATAATAGACAACACCTTAAGAGGCTCACGTTGGACGGTTGGATCAAGGGTCTGATGCAGAAGGCAGTCCTCCTAGACACGGCACGTATAGTGAGGAGGTTCCTGTCTCTGGAGCCCTAACCACCGGTTTCTTGGTCCCTGTACCCGAAGTCGGTGGTCTACTATTTTTTATATTTTTAAATGTATTTTTTTTTATTTGTATATTTAAAAATGTAATCAATATGTTATATATATAAAATAAAGAGAATAATAATAATAAATCTTTTTATTGTACACCGTATAAAAAAAAAATATGATAAACTTAAAACTATTATGAAGTATGTAACCATGTGATTATGTTTACAACTAATTTTATTTTATATAGTTCTAATTATTTAGAGTTTTTAGATTTATATATGTATGTACCTGCCAAAGTGACTCCACACTGCCTGAAAAAAAAACAAGAACAGCATCCAAGAGTAGTGGTCATAAGTCTATTGAGATGCTTTTCTGCATCACTGGACAGACACGACAAAACATTATTTATCTTTTTATTTTTGTCAACAGCGGCGTACGCAGAGATTGTAGGCGAATCAGAAAAAATCATCCATGAAGGATCAATGTTGAGGCTGGTGTGCGTGGTGAAGAGATCTACGGAACCACCGTCATATGTATTTTGGTACTTCGAGAACAGAATGATCAACTATGATTTAAGTAAGTCAATATTTAATCTAATTTAATAATGCAACTGGTAGTGATCTGTATAGTGTTCCGGTATAGAGTCTGATAAGGCACGACGTCAAATCGCGGAAGACCAATTTTTTTTTTTTAAGTCATTATGAACAATTTTAAGGTGTGTAACATGAGGCATATTTTCAGTTGCAAATATAAGTGAGTTCGGGACAATGGTTTTCTTCATTACTCGCTATAATTCTACAAATCTTTACTTACACTGTTTTAATATGATTCATTAGTTATTCTGTGGCTGAATACTGTCCCACAGTATTTTATTTATTGCAAATAATTAAGAAGTAAGAATAACATTTCTTACTAAATCCTTTGGCTCTAATCAGTTGTTCATTAATTGTACTACCTTATAAGTACAAATGCTATTACGTTCGATTGATATTTTTGTTACAAAATACATAGTAACTGTCGTATATAAATCTCAGAATGAAACCATCAGTTTCACAAGGTTTCTACGTTGGAAGTAATCTTTTGAAAGTTGTAAACTACAGTAGTGCCCCCCGAGTATTGTGCTTCGTTTGTAGTCAAGCGAATAAGTAAAGGAAAAACTACTATGGTGTCCTATTTCCCCGGTGGTTCAAGCTGAATTGCTTTTGAACAAAATGATATATTGATTAAAATATCTTCTGTTGGATAAGCTTGATAAGTTTTTAAACATTACAGGGGACAATCGAGCAGACGAGTCACCTGATGATGACTTATGTAACTGAACACATTTGACGAAAGACGGAAAAAATTGTCTAGCACTAATTTGCCATGAAACAATGGTATCACTCCTGTCGAACCCCTATGAATTAAAAGCACGACTCTCCTTCGAGAAATTCGTCGTATTAGGTTTAAGTTGCATTGAGATTTTTATTACTACTAGTCCATAAGCAGTCGTCATATATAAAAATTGGTGCAATATTTTTGTGAAATAATAAAGTAAGGAAAATCTTTTAGTCATTCATTTTATTAACTTATTTTCAGTCGTTTGAGCAGAGTAAGTCAATGAAGCTGCCAAATGGTGTGCTTAATTCTCTATCTCGAGATTTTTTTATTAAATTATACCTACGCTTTAGGAATTGAATATTACTTAACGAGGTCTAACAATTTGATAAAAGACTTAAAACCAGTCATGAATATAATATTTCACTGACTGTCTTATTTTGACTTATTTTTATGAGGGTTACCAAACGAATGAATTTGTCATAGAAGACTTTGTTCCTGTTATTTTACTATGCCACTAATCTAATTGAAATAAAAGTGTAACAATTTTTTATTAGACTGAATACTGTCATGTATTTTGATCTTAAACTGAGATATATGCATAAATTTACAACTAGCAGTCCCGTGCCCACTTCGTTAGGTAGTAAACATTTTTTTTTCTGCGATTTAATTTCCAAATCCGCCTACCACGAACATTTCTATATCGCTCACAAATAACCTTCAATTGGTAAAACAATTTTCAAAATTGGTCCAGTAGATCCAGAGATTACCCTCTACAAAGTCACAACGTCACAAACTCACAAACATTACGTCTTCATGTAATAAAAAAATATTATAGATTAGATAGATAAGATTATAAATTAGTATAGATTTTACATGTATTTTCATTTAGTAGGAACTCAAAAATTGGCTTGATCCCTAATCCATTAGTGGAACTAAAGTTGTAGTCAACTAAAAATGGCGATTTAGGTGTAATGCCTCTGTCTACGCCATTAGGGTCCAAGATACAACTTCTTGTACTCAACTTAGGTATATTTACATACTGTTCTAGTTAATACACTTAAACAGGCACAGTGATTTCAAATGAATAGTTACATGGAAATAACAATATTAAATAAATAATGATTACATTTACGACTATTTGAAATAAATTATTTTTTATTACTTCTAGAATGAATGTACTCTTCTATTCCCTTCTTCTGTATTACTTTATTTTTAAATTCGCAATGACTCTTATTTTACTCACTGTTCATCACGAACAAAATATATATACATGTTTTGCTTTTTTTAAATGTAAGGGCCTGTTACAATGACTCTATTTTGCCTGATGGAAAGCATAAGTAGAATCCAAGAGTGGTGGTCACCATACTCATTTCGAATGCAGACAATGCAACAATGCAGCATGGTGACCCATACTGCATCTGCATCATTGGGCCCCCGGTCACGCACTCACCAACGAAACACGACGTTACGTTAATCTTCTGTGCGAGGGTAGTACCGCCCCGGCCGAGCTAGCCCTACCGTGCTGAAATCAGCGTGACTCTACTACCTTTATTATGTTAAGTAGAATAAATCTGTATAAAGAGTTTAAAATTATGTGTAAACTAGTTGTTGCCCGCTGCTCCGCCCGCGTATATGTCGGTTATCGATAATAGTAGCCTATGTGTTATTCTGATGTATAAACTATATTACTGTAAAGTTTCATCCAAATCCGTTCAGTAGTTTTTGCGTGAAAGAGTAACAAACATCCATCCAAACATCCATCCATCCTTACAAACTTTTGCATTTATAATATTAGTAGGATTACTTTTCACTTGTGCAATTTTAGTATATTTGATTCTAATTATACTTGTATCTGTAAATCCAGGTATGGTTAGATTAAGTATATAACACAGTATTATTCTGACTTAAAGATGTATACCTATATGAGACTTAAACTAGACTTTGGAGACTAAAACGAATTAACAACCTACATAATTATAATTTCTAATTAAAGTGATTGACGTCAATGATTCATAAATAGACACTTTAGATTACCCAGACACATTGACAAGTACATGAGTGTAAATTAATAAAGTAACAGTTATGTTTTCTAAATGAGAACACACACATTGGCATGTGAAAGGTTTCCCACGCTTAACGTTAAGGTTGCTGGGTGTTGACACGTTGCAATATACCTAAGAGGATTTAGGTCAAACATATTTTTTATGACGTAGAGAGCGTCTTAAGGTTTGGAAGAGTGCGAAATATTTTCTGACCTCCTTGAGTACTGTCAATAAGCTGGTATATTGTGGGTCGGGCTAATCATTGTCTTGACAGTAGAAGACTTTGGCGTTGGAGAATCATGTTTCGACACGTATATCCATGTAGCAACATACTGATTAAGAATCCTATGTCACAATCTTTGTTCATTCTGTGAGTATCGTAAGATAAGGGAGCAAACTACTAGGATAAAATCATTGCAAAGAGAAGGTAACCTTAAAATAAACCTACACCAAACCGTCTTTCCAGCGTTTATAGTAGAACAAAACCTCGTTTGTAATTAGAGACTTATATCCAGCAGCTGACTGTTTAAGGTTGTTGATGATGATATATACATACAAACCCACGACAACATAAAAGATTGGGTTCGACTTATGAAAGAAGTAAATTATTCTGTCACTGCTTTTAAAAGGTGCGTTAGTTTACCGGTGCCTAAAACCCCCACTTTCCCCTAATTCTAAGGGAGTTAATACTAGGGGTGTCAAGGCACTCAGACTCTTTAGCTACAGGTGGCCATGAAGGTCTATCTACCATCTACCAACGAGTGAACTATCTGCTCGAAACCAACGCGTTTTTTTTTAATTCCAGCATCAATTAAATTTTAAATCCTGCATTACTATGGGGAGTGCTCCGAGGAATTGGTCGGATTGATCCCTGTCGCCTCTTTCCGCCATTGTCCTACGCAACTGAACTTTCATGTCACCTGCGTTATTCCCGGACCCATAGGACCTTCAAACCTCCAAGAAAAAAGCGTACTCCTTCTTAAAAGGCTAGCACCGCACTTGTGACGTCTCTGGTATTGCGGGTGCTGGGCGGCGGTAATCGCTTACCATCGGGTGAAACGTCTGCTCGTTTGACCCCTATTAAATAAAAAGAAATCCTGGGATTTTCACGCAACGCAATAAATGGTATATTGATGATTTAGATATTCTTATATTTAGTTGTACTATAAAATTTTAGGACTAAAATTTTTTATGTATTACCTTGCCTAAATTACTACTCTACCCGATGGAATGCTTAAACAGTATCCAAGAGTGGCGGTCACCATATTCATTGTGAATGCAGACAATGCAACAATGCAGCATGGTGACCCACACTATAGCAGCCTATTGAGACGCTTCTGCAATATTGGGCTTCCGATAACAATGCTAGCTAAGCTAGCTAGCTAGCTAATATGGTTCAAAAACCAAACACACGTTTACAAAAGTCGGTTACAAAACAAACATGTAGATAAAATTATAAATATATATATATTATATTTTATTAACTTCATCTATATGTAGTAAAAATAACAACAAATGTATGTGAAAATTTTGCTCCATTTGATTGGTCAAAAGGCCGGCAACCTACTGGTCATAACTTGCCTCTGGTGTTGCGGATGTCCAAGGACGGCGGTAATCGTTTACTATCAGACGATACGTCTACTCGTTTGCCCCTTATTCCATAAAAAAGTAAATGAGTTTATTTGATTGATACAGATGGCGTGAGCGTACACAACGGTCGTCAGACAAGCGAGCTCGTTATAGGAAAAGCGGAACCACGTCATGCTGGCAACTATACCTGTGTGCCTGCCAATGCAAAGGCTGCATCAGTCACCGTACATGTTGTGCAAAGTAAGTATATCTGTATAGTAAATGCATTTATCGGATAAATAATTTGAGTAAATCTACAAAATCAGCAAATATTTGTAAAATGATAAAAAAAAGTTTATAAATCTGATAAATTATTAAGATAAGTTGAAGGTGCATGCGGTGCTTATCTGTTAGTGATTGTTACAATAGACAAAGATATATTTTAAACTGTATTTTGATATATACTCAGTGAAAATAAAATAAAATATATATATTTGTGTATTCCCTTCATAGTATCTCGCTAGCGCTAACTACTGAAAGTACCTGTATAGAGTTGTATGTTACAATCATCAAGTTATTTATATAACTTCCTACTTTGTTGTATACATTAAAATAGGAAATAATATATTTTTTGTGAATTAACGATATTTTGTGCTCAGGACTAAAAGATTATCAAGAAGCAACCGAAGTATTATATTTTAGAACATTTTTTAATACATTACATACTTAAGTGAATAAATAACCAAAACACTTTATTGTATACAACATATCTAGCATACTAGTTGTTGCCCGCACCTTCGTCCGCGTGTGTATCGGTTATCGCGGCAAATAATAGCCTATGTGTTATTCTGATGTGTAAGCTAAATTACTGTAAAGTTTCATCCAAATCCGTTCAGTAGTTTCAGACTTACAAACTTACGTGTTTATAATATTAGTAGGATTTAATGTAACATATATAGCACATTATAAGGCATTAATATGTGGCTAATAGTACGGCCTTATCATACTGTGGCGATCTTTTACACGCTACTTCGGTATTAGGAAACATCTAATCGAGTGTTATCGACTGTGAACCATGTTATAATGACTTACTATGATTTTTTTAAAGAAATATGTTTTTATTTTTCAATTTTTTTCTCTGCTATACTCAATATTATAACTTCAAAAGTAACCCTGTCTGCATGTTTATCGCCTGTCTCTTTGTTACATTTTCACCGCTAAACCGGTGGACCGATTTTAATTAAATTTGGCATGAAAGTAATTCGATTCTTAATGAAAGACATAGGCTACTGTAAAACACAATAATCGACATACATGCGGCCGGAGACGCGAGCAAAAGCTGTTTTATATATATGTAGAGAGCCATGCTGCAGCACGAATGGGACGGCTCGATCGGAGTGATGTTCTGGCCCCTCAGAAGACGTTAGAATTATTTAGTTGCTTATCATCGAATGAATGAGGCTACCGGAGCCTAGACCTTTCATCTTTACTCTTTTGGGGGAGAAGTCTAAGGACGGCTTAAATCCCTTAAATTACGAACGTCTGTAGAAGGTTGTAAACACTATCAGGTGACCCACTCATTTGCCTTCCTATATCATAAAATAAATTTAAATATTTGTGTAAGAATGAATTTACTTTACTAGTCTTACATGTTCAAAGTTACGATCTCTTGTTCAAAAGTCATTGCATTCATCATTTTGCTACTAACGACTAAGTTTGAACATACACCATAAAAAAATATTTTGTTTTAAGCTTTTTTTTATTATAAATAAATATTCCGGTATATATTAAAAGCGTCTCAATACCATAATCCTTAAACCTGTTACCGCAATACCTATTTACGAGGATTCAATATCAGCTTATTTTAAACCAGAAAATTCAATACAACATCTATGAATTTCCTTCAG
Source organism: Spilosoma lubricipeda (assembly GCA_905220595.1). Classification (NCBI taxonomy): domain Eukaryota; kingdom Metazoa; phylum Arthropoda; class Insecta; order Lepidoptera; family Erebidae; genus Spilosoma; species Spilosoma lubricipeda. The sequence goes on along the minus strand of HG992298.1, from coordinate 8,723,275 downwards.
CTTTTGATTATATATCGTGCTGTAAGATACGATGATCGTTTTCGATCGGTTTAAATTGAAGTACATGGATTACTGAGCTTTGCTTTGTATATTTAATTTCTTTGGTAATATTTTTAAATGTTTTACTAGCAAGATCGATTTATCGTCCCCGAAACCTCCTGCATACTATTTTTCATGAAAATTATTGGATCTATTTCCGAGACTTATATTATACTAACTGAATCCCGCGGTTTTACCCGCGGTTATTGTTATACCGTGAGTAACGCTGCGGGATCATCAGCTACCTGCCAGTGAAAGTCATGTCAAAATCAGTTCAGCCGTTCCAGAGATTACCCGGAAGAGACAGACAGGCAGTCAAAACATTTTTTAACTACATTTTTGGTATATGTATCCTGTATACATACATATATATTTAGTAAAAAGTAGTTATTTTAATAAAACAAACAGACACTCCAATTATATTTATTTGTATGTATAGATTTACAAGAATTGCTCCTTTAAAGGTAGATTATAGATAGATATAGATAATACTACGGTATATAGTTTTCGAAATTTCTTGTCTTGGTATTTATTTTTACAGAAGATATAACACAGCTTTTAACTGATATTTTCCACATAGTTTAATTTTACTTGAAATTAAACATTTTTTACAGCGGTTTAATATATGACGAATACAACCTACTTTTAAATGAGATGCCTTTACCCATCAATGGTCTATTAAATATTATTGATATTATGAAGATTAGGATTGCCTCTTTGTTTTCGCGTTTAGCGTGCTGTTACGCGGGTAATCGCGATTTGATTTTAAAAAAAAAGAATTTAATGATTTTAGAATACACTTTAATTATTTCTACAAATATTCGGTAATAATTATCCGAAGGCAACCGCACTGTTTGAGAGATCGAAACGGACTGGCGAAGACCAGTGAAAAGAGTAAAGGGCTTGGAGAGTAGAGCTGCTGACTAAGCAGGAAGGCAGCCAGACAGCACTTAGGGGTGCACATCTCAGATATAACACCTCCCCCTTTTAGAGGAGACTTGGGGTTGATTTCAAGTCTCTGTTAAATTCTAGTTCTTAATGGGGCAACAGGGTTGGTCATATCTAATTCTGGATCTTTAGGGTCTTGTCTGTCTGTGGTGTCTGATGGTTTAGGGGTAGTTTGAAATGAGGGTCTTATATTAAATTTAAACTGAAAAGGGCGGTTGCTGCCAGATTTACAAAAGATTTTCTTAATAATAAAATAACCTATTAAGAGGGTAATGATTACAAATATTATAATTATAAGAATAGAGTAATGTATCCCATATTTCACAATGTGTGGATTTACCGGGTGTTCAATGGGTTTTAAGTCTTCTAGGAGAGCTCTTATCCTGTTTTTATTTTCGGAATGAAAGTCGTCTAGATCAATATCATTTAGGTAAATAGGAGACACATTACTAACAATTACATCATTTAGTTTATCTATGGTACAACAAGCGTCACTGATTAAGTTAAAATCTGGTACATGGTTAATAGGTGAAGTGATATTCAAAACGTTATATTTAGGGATTAATGTTGTACTTTTACAATATCCTGTACAATCCTTAGGAATATTAACTATACCTGTGCCTAAAATATTTGCTTCATATAATTTGGAGTTTCGACAATCTATTGAGATTTTGTTAGGTTCTGATTGTATGTAGATCCACTTATTATTTGACAATGGTTTCCAAATATCTAATTTACCAAGTATAATTTTAGATTCACACTGTGACGGTTTTTCACCTATCACTTTTGCCAAAAGTTCACTTTGACAGGTCGTTTTTGCATCTGTTGAATACAGGTTTCCGATGTCACAAATATAGTCTTCTGCGCTTACGGATTTGCAGATATTCAGATCGTCGAAAGTACAATAATGTGATTTGTCTTTGGTCATTGCAATATACTTATGGTTAGGTATGATTAAACTAAACGAATTTGGTTCTTTGGAATTGTATGGTGTAGGGAGTGCGATGGTGTGAAATAATACATACTCTCTGGTGCTAACCAGTGGCACTTGCAAAACAAATATAATCTTATCCTTAAAGTAGTAACATACTAACTTAGAAATATTAAAAATAAGATATACAGAATTAATGTCTAAAGTTACAGGCAACTCAAGGTCGTTAGGTAGATGTCTGTAATTATCGGCAAGCTCTTGGTGTAGTTGACTTGGTGTTATTATTGCAGGATGTAAAACATTTTGACTGCTGAATAAAATAGCATTAGTTATATCTTCTAGCTGGAATGACAAGGCAACTATTGATGTTTCTAAAATATTAAGTATTTCATTCACATTGGCGCGTATTTGCAGACCATTAGTGATATCAGAAATATTTCTAATGTTAAAAGAGAGCTCGTCGATAGCTACATTAAGGTTGGCTTCGTTTTCTCTTATTTTACGTAAAGTATTATTAAAGTATGTTAAAGTAGAACTAGTGATTAAAATATTTTCTTTCATTAACGAAGCTAATTTCTTTTCGTTGTTTTGTAAAGACGTTATAGCTTCATCATATTTTAAACCATCGTTTTCATCTAGGGAACCGAAGATCTGTTTCAAAATTGTTCCTATACCTCCTATCCATGCACTACGTTTGGTTTTATTGTCTATCAAGTGAGAGATGGATGAATACTCTCTTCTCATTTCCAGAAACTGTGCAGCTAATGGCTGCAATGAATTACGGCATTCTATATCAATATTTATAATTCGAGTTTGATTGCATAATCGCTTTGTGATTTCAAAAACAGTTTCAAGATTTTGCAGGTGTGGTCTAAAATGTGATATATCTACCGGTATTACAATTTTTAACTGTCCATTATTTGTTTTAAGTTTCCCTATGTAATCGTAGTAGAGGCCTGAACTTGAGGTAATCGGCTGGATGAAATCTCGGTGAGATTGACCTCGAGCTGAGCTGTAATTAATAATTTTTTAAAACTATTAATAATCTTAAGATAAGTTTCTAACCTTATATTTATGTATATTTTACACGTTAATTTCAATATCGGCCAATTTTACCTCATCGAAATGATGAGTGACGTGACGCCGGTTAATGAGTAAGGTGAGTGTATTGTTGCCATTTATTTTTAAAACCTTGTAAGGTCCCTTCCAAAGGGGTGAAAGCGCTTTACGCATTCTTAAGTGGTTTTTGACATAAACATAGTCGCCAGTTTTGTATCTCTTTTGGTGAGTATGGGTATCATAGTAGGATTTTGAAGATTCCTTAGATCGTCTTATGTACTCTAGAGCTTTCTCCCGTGAATACTTCAATCTGTTTTGGAGCATTCTTACATAATCGGGATAAGTGGCTCCTTGTGACTCTTCGTATATAGAGTTTGGAATTACTGGTTTACTTCCGAACATTAATTCGTAAGGTGTGAAATGAGTTGTTGAATGAACAGTCGTATTATACGTAAGCATCGCTGTGTAAACATAGCGGGGCCAATTAGTTTGTTCTTCGTTAGTGAAGGATCTAAGGTACTCTTTGAGTGTTGAATGACTCCGTTCCAGGGCACCTTGGGTTTGCGGATGATATGGGGAAGCCCATAGGTTTTTAATTTTAAGGAATTCGCAAGTTCTTTTGAAGAGATCAGACGTAAAATTAGTTCCTTGATCTGTTAGGATTGTTCTAGGGATACCGAATATAGATATGTAGTGAAGCAGGCACTCGCTGGTTTCTTCGGCAGTAGTGCTGCGGATGGGATATGCAGAAGAAAATTTAGTAAGGTCGTCTTGAATTGTAAGGATGTATTTTAATTTTGCAGGTCCAGCTTCGGGCAGTGGCCCGACAATATCTAAGGATATTCGTTGGCAGGGTTCAGTGGATGTGCTGGTGATCTGCATCGGGGCACGGTTTGTTTGCCTAAGGGCTTTATTGGTCTGGCATTGAGGACATTTCTTTACGTATGCCTCGATATCACTACGCATATTTCTCCAATAAAAGCTATCTTGGATTCGTTTAAGCATACGGGTCATGCCAAGATGTCCAGCAATCGGGATGTCATGGTTTTCTTTCAGAATTTTGGGTATTTCCGAAAGTGACGGATAAATAATTCTATCTTTATATATGTGAATACTAATACGCGTATTATGAAATAAGTAGAGAAACATATTATAAATTTTTATGAATTGATATGTATCGAAAGGGTTCTTGAAGTCTGTTATTGCAATGTCTGAGGTGATTTCTGTATCTAGGTTAACAATGAGTTCATTTCTAAGGGATCTAAGGCTGTCATATAGATCCTTGTAGGTGGATTTGTCAAAATGATAGACTTTGAAGAAGAGCAAGTAGTATGATTTGCTTTCATACGTAAATGTGATAAAGGAATTAATGGTTCTCTCTCTTCCTAAAATTTCTGATTTGTCAGGTATTTTATCTAGAATGTCTTGTACGAAGGGGTTAGATTCATCAAGGTCAATGGAAGTGGGTAAAATAATGATCTTACATTCGGTTTTATTTATGTTTTCGTAGTGTTCTTGGATAACTGTATTATAAGAGTTATTTTTATCAGTGATTGCTTTCAGGTAGGTAGGGTAATCATCATTGGGTAAATCTAAAATAGTAACTGTGGGTGGAGTTGGTGCGACAATAGCTTGGGTGTCAGAAGTTGCTGATTGTTCGCCAACGTTCTCAGGTAGGCCTATTATGTCATTTTCTACTTCGATTCTATGCGTATCAGGATCGTTGGGATATGAATTTATTCCAGGTGCAGGTAATGGTATGATGGTTTCATTTGGGTTATGAGCACTTGGAGATGTTGGACATATTTCAGGTAAGGGTTGTACTTCTTCATTAAGATCGAGTGGGTCTAATAAGTTTATTTCGTCAGGGTCGAACGATGGTGGGGATAACAACAAGTCCATTAGATCTACGTCTAGACTCGGGGTTAGAGGATTTTCTGGTTGTACTGGGTTGACAGGAAATCGTGATAGAGCGTCAGCATTAGTATTTATTTTCCCTTTCTTGTATTTAATGTCATATTCGAATTCTTCAAGTTTCAAACGCCAACGGATAAGTCGTGATCCTGGATCTTTACATTTGAATAGCCATTCTAATGGTTTATGGTCTGTGAGGACAGTAAAACGGTGACCGTACAAGTAGGGTCTAAAGGTTTTTGTACCGAAAATTACTGCAAGGCACTCTTTTTCGGTAACGCTATAATTGCATTCTGCTTTATTGAGCGTGCGAGACGCGTATGCAATAGGTCGATCTTGTCCTACGGGGCCTTGTGATAATATAGCGGATATCGCATAGTTTGAAGCATCACACGTCAAGAGGAAAGGTTGCGTAAAATCTGGGTAAGCTAGAATCGGGGCTGTGACGAGTTTATTTTTTAGGGACTCAAAAGCAAGTTGTTGCTCGTTTTGCCATTTAAATGGCATGTCCTTCTTTAGGAGTGAAGTCAATGGTTTGGCTAATTTTGCAAAGTCGGGTATAAATCTTCTATAATATGAAACGAGACCCAGAAAAGATTTTATATCTTTTGGGGATCCAGGTGTGGGAAATTCGGTTACGGCTTTAGTTTTATCAGGGTTTGGCTTGACGCCATATTCGCTTATTATATGGCCAAGATAAGCCACTTCCTTCCGGAGGAACTCACACTTATCTGGCTGGAGTTTTAGATTAAAATCTCGGATTCTTTGAAAAACGGTTTCTAGGTTGTTAATTTGTGAGGGTAAATCTGAAGAATACACGACGATGTCATCTAGGTAGACAAAACAGCGTGTACCCTGAAGCCCAGAAAGGCAGTTATTCATGAGTTTTTGAAAAGTGGATGGTGCATTTTTAAGTCCAAAAGGCATTCTGTTAAACTGGTAATGTCCCTGGGGGACAGAAAAGGCTGTTTTAGGGGCGTCCCCTGGAGAAATCATGATTTGGTGGAAACCGGAAGTAAGATCTAGGGTGGTAAAATATTTACTATTACCCAATTGGTCAAGTATTTCGGTGATTTGTGGAATAGGGTAAGTTTCACCAATAGTTATATCATTAAGTTTCCTGTAATCGATGACAATTCGCCATTTTCTTTGTCCTTGGGAATCGAGTTTTTTAGGGACGACCCAGATGGGTGAGCTCCAAGGAGACGAAGATGGTTCTATTATGTTTTGTTCGAGCATATTCTCGATTTGGTTTGACACTTCCTTTTTATGATACTCAGGGAAGCGATATGACTTAGTGTGTATGGGAATATCGGTGTTCGTTCTTATTTCATGGCGAAGCGCTGTGGTGAAAGATAACTGATCACCTGGAAGGTGGAAAACATCAGAGTATTTTGAACAGAGTTCCGTAAGGGCCTGGGATTCTTCTTTATTTAAGTGAGAAGTTCGAAGCAGTTTTAATACTTCATTGGTACGACTGGAAATGTTAGTTGAATGTCTTACGAGACTCTGGAAGGCACAGTGGTGTATCGGTTCTAATTTCAGTTTCAAGTTACTACTGACATTTATGGGGTTTTCGGAGATGTTGGCGACGGTCACTGTAACCCGATCGTTTTCTTTTACTCTTACTAAACAATTTGAGATGAGTAGTGAATCTGATAGGTGCTGGTCTATAATTACACCTTCTGATATCTCGGGATTTTTGACTGTACATTCTATAACTGTTTCAGTGCGTGGTGGAATAATATAAAATGGGTCACAAAAGTAAAGTTTTATTGTGTCTTTGGATATTTTCAGGGTATCGTTGGTGTAATCTATATTACAGTTAAATGTTGAGAAAAAGTCAGAACCGATTATACCGTCATAGGGTAAATTAATGTCTTTGACAATATGGAATTTATGAGAAATTGATTTATCCTTTCCAGGTTTGAATTTTAAATTAAAGTGACCGAGGGTACAAGTTGTATCCTCTCCCGGGTCGATACCCTTGAGTTTGATCATCTCCCTTTTAATGACAGGTTTTCTTGAAATACAGGATTGTTTTAATAAACTTACAGCGGATCCAGAGTCTACAAGTAGGGTTAGTGGTAAGTCCGATATCTGTGTCTCGACCACCACATGAGGTAACATCCTTTTGGTTGTGTCCACATTTATTTCATATATTTCATTAATTTCTTTGGATACGATAGAGATTTTGGGATTATTTAAATTGTTTGAATTCGAAGGAATGATTGGACCGTTTATTTGGGGCTGGTGACCATGTCGGTTGATCGGATTAGGTTTTCGGGTTTGACCGTCAGTTTGGGGCTGGTTACCCTGTCGGTTGGTCGGATTAAGTTTTTGGATTTGACCGTCGGTTTGGGGCTGGTTACCCTGTCGGTTGGTCGGATTAGGTTTTAAGATTTGACCGTCAGTTTGGGGCTGGTTACCCTGTCGGTTGGTCGGATTAGGTTTTCGGGTTTGACCGTCAGTTTGGGGCTGGTTACCCTGTCGGTTGGTCGGATTAGGTTTTAGGATTTGACCGTCAGTTTGGGGCTGGTTACCCTGTCGGTTGGTCGGATTAGATTTTGGAATTCGGGCGCTTATTTGGGGCTGGATACCCGTGTGGTCCCTTGAAACGGTGTCATTAGATAGGTGTTGTTGAGTTGTATTTATGAGACTGGGTCTCGCGAGACACCTCCGCGAGCCCATTATTCGTTTAAAGGTTCGGCTGGGTAATCAACTTCGTCCCGACCGTGCTCTTCGTCAGGATTGTCGACAAAATTTACTCGTGGGGATTGGTAATAATTGTTACTGGGGTTCTGCGGAACCCTGAAGCGATTGTTGTTGTACTCACGTTTTTTACACGCCGAGATATCATGGCCAGGGATCTTACAGTAACGACAAAATACGTTGGGAGCCCCCTGTGATGTGGGGTTAAATGGTTTTTGTGAAGAAAAAGATGGATTTGAATTTAATTTGGAAGGACCGGCCCTGAATTTGTTGGCGTTGTTATTGTTTGATTTTTGGTCTGTTTGTGGACGTCTATACAGTGTTTGTTGTATGCGCTCTTCTGAGATAGCATAATTGATTGCTTCATTTAATGATTTGGGAGATTTACATCTTATTATATTTGAGATTCGGGGATGAAGTCCCATTACAAAGTGATGAAGGGCAAGGTCTTCCATAGCCGCGGTGCGGCCGGCTAATTCTTTAACTTTAGTGTTGGATAACGATATCTCGGTAAGTAATTGCGAGAGGCAGGTCTCTGTGCGTAGAGCGTACTGGCTCACGGAATCCTGCGGGTTTTGTTTGTTTTCTTGGAGTTCCATAAGGAGATGTGAATAGTGTTTCCTTTCACTAAATTGTGTTTTCAAGAATTCTTTAAGTTGTTCCCATGAGGTGAAATCTTTTATAGAGCAGGCAATTTCTGCCTTCCCATGGAGTTGGCTAAGTATGAATTTAAATAAAATGGGCTTCTGCGTCTCTGCTGCTAGACCAAAAGCGTTGTCACAGTTAACTAGAAATGAGTTAAGAGTTTCCCTGCTACCATCATATGATTTAATAAACCTGAATAAAATACTTAATTCTAGTTCGGCCATGGCGAGAGTTGCGGTTGTCTTTCGAGTGACGCGAGGAGAAATCTGAGGTGACTTCGTGTCTGAGATACCTGAACTCGGTTTTGTTTCGGGGATCTCGACAGACAAATGATCTTCTTCGGGTTTTAAACCTTTTGGCATAGTTATTTTAAAACGAAAACTTTACAAAGTTTGGTTACAGATTATATAAATATAACATTGAATAATATTCACTAATAACAACTTTTGTTTTTATAAAAATTTACTATGAAATAAATTGGTTGATATTTATTTGAAATTTGTAGTACTGAACCCTAGTCACTTTAAATTAAGATTAAAACTTAGTCTAAACAATGACCAAAGACTTACAGTACGAAAGCTGTGTGGGCGACGGATATGAACGCGACGGCGGCCGGGAACATTCCGATGCGATAAGGGCGTAGTAGGTTGAGTTCTTCGACTTGAATAATCTTGAATGCAACTTGGATTTTGATGTGATGTTAATACCACGACGAAAAAATCTCGGAGTATGATGGGAGTAAGGTATGTCACGCTGAAGGTTTTCTTTTGTAAATTGGAGCTTCGAGGACTTCGCAGAGCAGGCAGAGGATTGCGGTTCAGGATGCAATCTTTTCTTCTTTACAGGATTAAATTATCCTTTCAAGGATCTGGATGAATTTTGTAGCACAGCACTTTAAAACAGCACAGTGAGTTATTTGTTACACTTATGTTTTTTTTTCACTAACACAAGGTGAGTTTTAGGATTAGTGTTTTTCACTAATTTTTAGGATAGGGATTCGGAGTGAGTCCGTATGTGCGGTGCCTGGGCACTGGGGATTTCCGAATCCCACCGCTGCCACCAAAATGTTACGCGGGTAATCGCGATTTGATTTTTAAAAAAAAGAATTTAATGATTTTAGAATACACTTTAATTATTTCTACAAATATTCGGTAATAATTATCCGAAGGCAACCGCACTGTTTGAGAGATCGAAACGGACTGGCGAAGACCAGTGAAAAGAGTAAAGGGCTTGGAGAGTAGAGCTGCTGACTAAGCAGGAAGGCAGCCAGACAGCACTTAGGGGTGCACATCTCAGATATAACAGTGCGCGAAAGCTAATCATGAGGTCTCCTCGGGTTCGATTCCCGGGTTGGACCAAATGTTTGTATGATCTACAAATATGTATTTCGGAGTTTGGGTTGTGTTCTATGTTTAATATGTATATATTTACAAAAAAAGCATAATATGTATTTGTATCAGTTGTCTAGTACCCATACCACAAGTTCTTCTTAGCTTGGGACTAGATGGCGTTGGGTGTTAAATGTCCGAAATATTTATTTATTTATTTGGTACACAATACATGTTTATGTCAAAATGAAAATATAATTCTAACTACATTTACAGAATAAATGACTATTTAAATTTTAAATATTATTATATCATGCAATGGCAATTAAAGGATTATTATTTTCTTTATTTTATATATATAACATATTGATTACATTTTTAAATATACAAATAAAAAAAAAATACATTTAAAAATATAAAAAATAGTAGACCACCGACTTCGGGTACAGGGACCAAGAAACCGGTGGTTAGGGCTCCAGAGACAGGAACCTCCTCACTATACGTGCCATGTCTAGGAGGACTGCCTTCTGCATCAGACCCAAAGGATTATTATTATTATTAAAAACTCACTAAAATATTCCACTGTAGATAATTCGCTGTTTTTTTATTCATCTTCATATTTACAATGTTTTCCTTCTAAAATTTCAATCGAAGCAGAACAGGTACACTTTACAAAATTAACATCCGTGTCGCTATTTAGGAAGTCGTTATTTTCTCCGCATAAAACCATTAGACGCCGTGGAAAACAATGCTATTTTTTTAATTAATATTTTAAACTACACACGTTAAGGAACTCCTCTGTTCGTGTTAGCAGCATAGCAGTATAGATAAATTCTTTAGAGAATGAAATATCATACAGGTATCGAGGGTTTGTTATTACCAGCTAAAAAGTAGATATTTTAACATATATGTTTAAAAAGCCTATTTTTAGGCTGAAAGTAGTGCTTTTCAACATATTTGTTTATAATGTCTATGTTTAAGCAATGAATTAGTAGTATTTAAAGTCAATTTCATCAGCTAATTATCATCTCAAATAAAGTATTCACCGTAGTAAAAAAAAAAAATACAATAAAAAAAAATTGTAAACGGAAAACAAGCTTAATTATTTGTAGGAACTATAAAATTAGTCTTTAACATTTGCAAATGCAAATAAATATATCTAAAAATTACTCAATGGGAGTCAGAAATATATCTGCATCTGGACTACACTGAAGGAAATCATGTATAAGCCCAATTGCTCTAGCAGGGCTGTCGTCAGTCAGAGGAGAGCGCCACGTAGACGGATAGCGGAGGACTCTATGTTGTCCTCTCGCAGCGCCACGCATATGTTGATCGGGTTCATGTAGTTCGTTTCAAATTACTATTTTAAAAATAAAATACTTTAAACCTGTTATCATGCAAAATTTTGTGACTTTTAAGATTTTTTATTTTATTTTTATTATTCCTTATGACAGTAACTTATTTCTTATCTTTTTATCAATGACTAACTTACGCTCATGGCTCTACCCATGCCTTTTTCAATTATCGCGGTAAATAGTAGACTTAATTTCTTAACTATGACGTTCCTCAAGAATCAAAGTCACTCCAAGCCAAATTTGACTGAAATCGGTGCAGTAGATTAGGCGTGAAAGACTAACATTCGTGTGATAGAGTTACTTTCAAATTAATGATGTTAGTATAGATACGAGATCTTAATTTGATCGGACCTTTCATATAAATTTCTAGGACGTATACCATTTATTAAATTATCTTCTTAATATAATAACAAAGTACACCACATCCGAAACTTCTACCATCAACAATTTATTCAATAACCCTCAACCCGAATCTTCCAAACTTGATTAAATACTTGGCATAAATGGTAAATGACAAAATTCATCTCATAAACATAATTTTGTTTCTGCTTCAAGTCCTTCACAAGATTTACGAGACGAAGAGACAAAGGCTAATGAATATAATGTCATAAACAAAAGGTGAAATGACATTTTCGCGATACAATACATTCGCAGAAACAAGTCCTTTCCCTTTGTAATTGGATTTTACGTAAAGCCTTAATTCTTTAAGAGAGTCGTAAAAAGGTAAAAAATTAGCCAATTTTAACGTGCACTCAATTCTTTTCGAGAAAAATGAGGTACTTAATGACTACAAAGCATTGTCTGTTATTCTATCCATTTAATTGTTTTATCGTTTAGTTATAAGGACTTTAAGAGTTTCATAAGCTTTTCTTAAAGTTAGTAAAGGAATACTTGAGTTTAAGAGGGTACTCTCGAAAAATCCAAAAGCTAGAAAGTTTAATACTCAAATGGTTCATAAGCTCAAAGAAGTTTGGAGTCATTTTAATAAAGTGTTAACTACGTATGCAAGGATGAAACTTGCATAACAAATGTCTTTTCCTGAGCAAAATTACGGTGTCTCTGACGTAATATATCTTCATAATTAAGATAAAATAAAAGAGCGAGGTGTTGTTTAATGTAAAAGGCCCCTTACAGTTAAATTTTATCTTGAACAAAATTGCTGCCTCAGGTTAATGTAGAATGTAATGTACTGCTACTGTTTTTGTTTGTTTGTTTTTATTTAAAGAAGACTACTTCACTCAGTAGGAAAATTTCTTGTTTTTTGAGAGACTTCACAAATGTATCTATAATTAATATTATAAAACTGAAGAGTTTCTTTGTTTGTTTGAGCGCGTGAATCTCAGGAATCGCTGGTCCGATTTGAAACATTCAGGGTAACCAATAGGATAGTACATTTATCGAGGACGGCTATAGGCTATGTATCATCACGCTAAGACCAATAGGAGCGGAGCACCAATAGAGAATGTTTTAAAAACGGGGGATAATTATCACGTTAAGATCATTAGGAGTATATAAAAGAGGAAGGTGACTGACTGACATACCCAGAGGTCAACGCATAGCCCAAACCACTGAAACTAGAATCCTGAAATTTTGCATACAGGTTCTTTATATAACGTAAATGAGCACTAAGAAAGGAATTTCGGAAATTTCACCCCTAAGGGGGTAAATCAGGGATGAAAATCTGCGTGAGCGAAGCCGCGTGCAAAAGCTAGTTATCTTTATATATATAATGAATCGCCGAAATGTATGTACGCGCATAACTTTCGATCGGTTGCACTAAATTAAATAATTCTTTTTTTTATGTGTTCGTTTTTTTAGGACAAGGTTTTATGTACAAGAAAAATTAAAAGATAACGGCAAAAGTAGTTTTTTTTTTTACGCGACTGTACGCTGCCTGTGGTAAGCTGAGACAGATATGTAAATATAGCGTTACAAAGTTCACCGGGTCAGCTAGTATTATATATTATTCAGAAACTTAGAAAGGAATTCTGAGCTGACAAAGTACCGAATTAAGAAGCTCCGTTTCTTGAAGACGGTTAAACTGTATATAGTTTCCATACTGAGAGTGTAAACACTAGAAACCCAAACTCATATGCATAGTGTAAGTGCGTGTTAAGTGCTTTATTAGTACTAGATATCGCTTGGTATGGCGTGGAACAACCTTAATTTACTTTTAAACCTTTTTGTTTCATAATATTGGTTGCTAGGTATAGCTTTCCGTAACATTGTCATGTAACAAAGTCAAACACAAACTTTAATATCGTGGAGTCTCCCTAGCAAAGTTTGTATGTAAGTTGGCTGTATTGACTTTAAAACAGTATACAAGACACACAACTATTAAACTAATATTATTTAGATCTTCTGCTTTGAAATTCTTGCTGAGCTAACTTCAACTATCTTTTTGTGAAAATCCTCTTATATTCTACAAGCATAAACTATATTGTAATAAACACCCCCACTCAGAAAAAGGTACTATAATTTCAGTTATGAAAGTAGAACATATTATCGATGCCGCAAAAGGCTATTGGCTAAAGTTTTCCGAACAAAAGTACTTACTAAAACTAGGAAAAACTACTTCAGTATCCATTCTCTTTTATAAGAATAGATATAGAAGCTATAAAAATAAGGTAAAGTGAAAACAACAATAAAACACACGCATCGCAAGCATTAATTTTACGAGGAACCTAATATGGCTGTAATCCATAGGGGCTCTTAACCTTCATATTCTACTACGATTAACCACACACACTATTTAGCTGAGCTTACTGGCTTGCTTACCAAGAAAATAAAATTTCTATTCTTTATTAGTATGTCATTACTTTTTGTAAATTTCAATTCAATTCAAATTTCTTTCTTCAATTAACTGCGACCCAATTCAGGGCCATTGGTTTTTATTTTATTTACTAGCTGAAATCCGCGGTGTTACCCGCGGTTATTATCGTACCGCGGGTAACGCCGAGGCACGAAGCTAGTCTAACAAATACTTCTCAGATCATTGCTATCTGCTATAGATACGCCGCTTACAGATATGCTGCTATAGATACTCCGTCAATATATAAGCGGGCTGTTGGTTTTAGTATAAAAAACTAAGCATAAAACAGTGATTTTAGTGTTTTTGTTTTTTAATTCAGTATGAATTTCATAAATATAAAAAAAAAAATAAGAGCACATTTTCTAGTCTTGAATCTTCAATACGCGTATCTGATTAGCATTCAACTATTGTTCATTGTCATTAGTTTAAAAGTTAAACGTTAAGGTTTGTTAATATCGCTTAAATAGGCTCGATCAAAGGGCCTTTGTTATTACGAAGCTCTGTTCTTTGATCATTATACAGTAGCATAAATAACTGTGGTTCTCATTTCCGACTCTCGTGACAGGTGAGGTTAGTTATTGTGTAATTAGTTATTATTATTTAAAGCAAATATTGGAGAATTATATCTATCGTAGGTCGAACCGGTGCTCAGAACAAGTTTCAATTGTTTTAGGTACAAGATTACTTACTTTTGTTATATGATAAATATATAATACTAGACACAGTAATAGGGTTCTGAAAGACAACTTAGGTCGACAGCACTAGACCTGGTAGACAGCACATATCTACTTACCACCAGGTGATTTATTTCTGTATATAAGTACTCATGAGAATAATGTAACTTGAAAAGAGCTTGCTATAATATAAATAAAATAAAAGGAATTTAAAATTGAATCATACGTTGATACTGCGCAATCACTGTGTGCTGATCGTTATATACCTAAACGTGACATAAAATATCTTTTTTAAATACCAATCGTCTGATTATAATTCAATTTGTAAGCAAAAAAGAAATATCTTCTTTCGATGAGATGGAAACCAGCCGAATGATATCAGCTATTTTTGTAATGTCAAGTATTTGTAGTCTTCAATTGTAGGTAGTTGCTTAAAAAGAAATGGGGTCCAGTTTTTTCAAAATAACAAATATAATTTCACAAATGTCTTTATATATATATATAATATATGTCGTTTTTTTGTTCTCAGGTGAAACTCCTGCAGCCATGCAACACGGCAACAATTCCTCGGCCACAACCCAACAGACTCATATGCTAATATGTCTATTCGTTATCCTCGTGTCTTTGAGAATGCTGGTCACACATCATCAAGAGTTTGGATAACGTCGCTTTTAATGCATCTTATACTTATTATTGTTGTCATTAAGTCTGTATAAACAATATTCTCTGATATTAATTATTTTCAGCTGTAGGTAGGAAAATAATTGGGAAATGGTAATTAGTTATTATTTTTATTGCTTTATAAATCTTTTTTTTGAGAGTAGTATTTAAATTCCAATATCATGTGGGTCGTAACATGTTAACAACTAATCAACCAAAAGCTCAATTTCAGTATGAAATCGATTCAAAAACACGTGTCAGTTCTAGATATATTTGTTTTTTATATTAAATGTATATATGTATTTAAGGAACACAATTACACTATTATTTAAAGGTAGTAGAACCACGGAAAATTGTGAGAGGGGCTTTGTCCGCCTCTACAACCAGTGTGCACTCTACGTGATCACGACCGCTCTGCCAAGAGTGAAGCGAGTTAGAAGAAGAACCACGTGGATTTCAGCACAAACGGGCCGACTCGACTGGAGCGGTATTACCCTCGCACATAAATCAACGTAAAATGACAGCGTTAATGCTGTCGTGATTCGTTGGTGAGTGTGAAACCGGGGGCCCAATGATGAACACTTATTCCTTTTTGGATGAAAGCTATCATACATCCTTTCTTGTACCTCAATAGTAAATTGATTTAAATTAGTAGTTATAAAAGTATTCTTATAACAGAAGCTACAGATTGATTCACCAAATATACCCGCAAAATTTACTTTGATTTTTAATTTTTTAAACCTATATGGGACTAATCCCGCCCACACGCCCGCCACTGTAATTCCTTTAAACCAGGATCAACAGCAGTGAACCATGAACACTCGGGAAAACCTAGAAAATATTTAACTGTCTTAGAACCTGCAACGAAATTAATCAGAAGAAAACTGGAGGAGTTGGGAATATAATAAGCCCACCTTCCTCCTTAGCAAAACGAAATACAAAATGAAGTCAACATGCCTATGACACCTTTTTCAAACCGTGAAGCACCACGGATAAAATATTATGGGTCCTAAGTGAGCTATATTTATTACTATAGTATGTATGGCTGAATCGCCTAAATGCACGGAAATTCACCGCAGTTGATACAAGATCCCCAGATGTCATTTGTAGTTAGCATTATTTTACCTTCATTGTACCAAAGACTATATTCCCAGAAGATATGATGAGCCGACTGTTCACATCTAGGATCAGGTGTTGAGCATTGACACAATGGTTAATCGACTAATTTAAATGAGTGTAATTTGCTCTTAAAGTTACTGTGGCCTGTAAGAAATTGACCGAGACAGTGATCTACCTCGAGCCATGTCCTCGACAACCATTCGCGAACAGATGAAAAGAACTGGTAGAGGTGGCACCCCTTAGATGCTTCGTCGCATCGTTGTTGCCATTCTTCCATGAGGTCGTTACAGACATTGGACTTCTGTTGAAACAATCTTATGATTTGCGGTCTTGTACGCCTAAAAAATCGCATTCCATGTTTTGTAGTTAATTCCATGGTTTGTACTTTTAAGACTTGTTACGTACACAAATTTGACGACGATCGTGACTTCAAATATGCTCATTAAAATTCGTATACTTAACAGAACCCAAAATCAAATATAATAAATGAAGGTTGAAAAATGAAATCGACGGCCAAAGTGACCGGAAAATGACCGTTTTGAATTGTAGTCGTTCCGTGTAATAGGGTTCAGGCACAATACGTTAAGATCGTTTGGAATGTGACGGGCTCTTTGACAAAACGCTGCGTCAAAATTGGGGCAGGTTGGATCATTCACTTTTGTACACGTTTACTTAGGCATGTATTGTAGTCAACGTACAATGGGCAGAATTCGAGTAATGGGTTTTAGTTTCTTTATTTTTTAAATTAATTAATAATGATTACAGATTTCTTATAATAACAGAAGCTATATTTGTTGTTGTTTTGAGTTGCAGGTGACGATGGTAACTTACCATCAAGATACCTGTCATCTAGTTTGCTCCATTCATCAAAAATATTGGTAGGCAATGGACTTCAGTGATACTTTGAAACAGTCAGATTCGCTCATTTATCATTCAAATACTCTACTGTAGGGTAGTTTCAACACAACTAATACTTACAGCTTTTGAATAACTAAAAATTAAATTCAAATTTACAAAAAAGAGAAACAAACGTAACAGACAACAAAGGTGGCGAACTTTTTGGTAATAAAAAGCCACAATTAGTATTTCAGGGCCTCCAATTTGTCACCTAGTACACCCAGTAACTTAGATCTTTCTAGATAAAAAAACAGAGACCCAACCTTTATTATATAAGGGACGCGGATAAAATTTACATTACTAAGTAGGTCAGAAAGTTTGGAGTACTTGATGAATTAAAGGCGATTAAAATAATTTTAAGATACGTGACTTGTATAAATCATTATGTTTAATAATATCTTAAGAAGACTTGACGAAGTTGAGGACGGATGAAATTGGATTGAAAGGTTTCACTGGTTTTCACTTGTTCGTGTTGCTCATTTATAATTATTTAACTAAAAAATTATATAAGTGAGCCGTATATATGTTTTTAACTGCCTCGGTGGTGTAGTGGTAGCGTATGCGACTGCTAGGCTTGAGGTCTCGGGTTCGATTCCTGAATCGGACCAAATGTTTGTATGATCTGCAAATATTTGTTTCGGAGTTTGGGTATTTTCTATGTATAATATTTATGTTTTACAAATAAGCTCTACTTAACTTGGGACTGTAGGGCGTTGTTTGTTAGATGTCCGAAATATTTATTATTATTATTATTTATATTCTATCATATCTCATCTCATCTCAATTCTGTTTACATGAATTTTACATATTTTTTTTTATTTATTTATTTTTTTTTATTTAATAATAAAACTCAAGCATTACAATTTACACCAAATCACTTATACATAAATTGTTTAATAATAATTATGTAGATATTAACACAACACAATAACAACAATCTAAAATAAATGTATCAGATATTTTTTATGACAAATGTTAGAATTCTGTTTCAATTGTTGCCAGATTCGAAAAAGGTATTTTTTTTTTTTTTTGATTCTGTAGCACGATTCATGATAAATTGTAACATTTCTGTTAGTTATGACCACTAGCACTCAAACTAAGATTCAACTTGTGTTATGAGTGCTGGGGCTCCCTCTAATTGTCACAAAAATGCATTATTTAAATTAATCTCAGTTACAGCGTCTACAAGATAATAAACCAAACAGAATAATACAAAATAAGAATATAATGTGATCAAGATATTAATGCTCTATGATGCTGCTGTGTATCAGGTGTTGTGTGCGCGTATTTGTCTGTGTGCATGTATGTGTGTGTGTGTGTGTGTGTGTGTGTGTGTGTTTGTGTGTGTTTGTTTGTTTTACAGCAGTTTAAAAAAAAAAAAAAAAAGACGAAAATGGAATCAACATCCTGTCATCAATAAGGCCTCTGTTTCCCCATACGATAGAGATTTCATCCATGCCGTTATTAAAGTTTTACATTTTATTTTACTACAGTTATAAATTTTAATTTTTTTGTCCGCAATGTTATACAATCTACCACCAAGTGTCCTGAAATGACGTTCTGCCAATTTGGTTCTCGGAGTTTCTCTTGGACAAATATTAGCCGATCTGCGCTTATTCGAACAGTTTGGATGATAAGGTGTTAGGGAGTGCATTCGCAGTATGGTATTCAGTACGAACAGCTGTCGCACGGTAAGTACCTCCACGTCCTTGTATAATTGGGAGGTGTTGTATCGATAGTGCTTAAAGGTCATCACTTTTAGTACAGCTCTCTGTGCCCTCTTTAGCTGCAGAAACCGCGTTTTGGAAGCGCCACCCCAGACAGTGATACTAAAACATATAACTGACTGACATACTGCGAAATATACCATACGGAGCGTTTCAAAATCAGCAGAAAAGCGAAGGTTTTTGAAAAGAGCGATGAGTTTTCTCACTCTTCCTGTCAATGTCTCTATCTGGTCATTCCACGAAATAAGCCTGTCTATTATGACACCTAAATATTTAACCCTATCTGTCCTGGTTAGGAAAAGACACGTACATCCATGCGAATCGGCAGCACAAGTATGAGCTTTGAGTATAAAGGAGATATCCGGCTGTAAGGAAGCTTTTAAGGAGAAGGGCATGTTATTAGTTTTAGCGAGATTGAGAGTAAGACCGTTTGCATACAACCAAGACATTACAACCCTCAGGGCAAACTCTGCGCGTTCTTGAACTTCTTTCCAGTCCCTGCCATACACTAGTAGGGCCGTGTCATCAGCGTACGAAAATATGTTGCTATCTGGGAGTGTGAGACTACAAAGGCTGTTAATATAGATAAGGAACAGTGTTGGACCCAGAATCGACCCCTGTGGTACACCGAAAGAAAGTGCACATTCGTCACTTACATGAGAACCTATTCTAACCTGTTGGGTGCGGTCGGAAAGGTAGCTCTGAAAAATTTTTAGTGCATTCCCTCTTACGCCAACGTTCTCCAGTTTTGTTAGAAGGGTGGGGACAGAAACAGTATCGAACGCCTTCGAGAGGTCAAGGAATATTCCCAGGCATTTAGACTTCACATCTAGTGCCTTCACTGCACTGTCAACAAGAGAAGCTACTGATATACCGAATATATAAAGTTCATGTTAACTAATATAACAGTAACTAAATAAATTAAAGCTTTATTAACCATTAATTGACAAACTATCACATTTTCATATTGTGGGGTACTTGATCCTTTGCCTCTAAGCAATTTCGAATTAAATTAATGGTTCAATTAAATAAGTTGTGTAACTTACTTCCTTGAAAAAAAGCTACTTTATCAATAAAGAAGTTAAGGTCTTAAACCAGCTGATAAAACACACAGCTTTAAAACTTACTATCTTAAATACATTTGGTAAAACTGCATATTTAATGCTTCACACCAAAATTACACCCATTAAACTACATTAAAATTGTTAACGATTACACAAGAGCTGGTATATCTCCCTTAGAAATAGTTAAGTCCAACCAAGTTTCTCGGAACTACTCTCAAGATAGCTCCTACTATACTTTATCAAGGAAACAAACTTCAAGTCTCCACGGTCACATACTGAGGCAAAGCAACGCTTTTAAGACCATGTCTTATAATAATGTGGTTATACAATAGTTTACTCTATGTTTAGATTATAGTGGTTAATTAGGGAACTTATGATCTCTGTTTATAAACATTTGAAAAAAACAACCGAAAATGCGGTTGCGGTACTTTACGATTACTATACCCGATTTACGGTACCTTAATAAAAAAGGTAAAAAACAAGTGATTAATTTAAAAAAAATGATTTTTAAACAAGCTTTTATTACTTGTAAATAAAAAAGTAACTGAAAGTCCTTTCATTTGATACCCATATCGGTTAAGTTATTCAGAAATATGTACGCTGCCATTTTGTTACGGCGGTCATTTTGAATAATAATAATACCAATTATATATAATTACATTGTCACTACTCTACTACTACTACTAAACAAAAGCTTATAAAAATATATTTATAATGAATTTTAGTACCTTCGTGATGCAGTGTAAGCGACTGCTGTGCTTGAATTATTGCGTTTGATATCCAAGTTGGCAAATTAAATCAAATTTGTAGCTTTTATTTAAAGTAGCCTATTCGGGCATTTTAGAAACGCTACATTAATGACTCTAGTTGTTTAGTTGATGTAAAAAGGTCATTTTGATATACAAAAATTGGCAAAAAACTCCATAAGTTGGATGAGATATGTATTTTTTTAAAAACCGGCCCAGTGTGAGTCGGACTTGCGCACCGAGGTTACCGTAGAAATCTGTAGATATATTATATGATGTAATTAAAAATATATGCTTTTTTGCAATTTTTCCTTTATTTGTGCTATAAGACGTTGCTTAGTACCAAATTTCAAAATTCTGAGTACACGGAAAATAGGTTTTGATTCACTTGCGAGTGTCGAAAATTTGCAGCATAAACGGCTGTATCTTTTGATTACGTTGGCTTAGAAGTTTGATTTTTTCACAGCTCCGAGGGGTATGGTAGAATATATTATGTATGAATTCTACTATTACACCAAACATCCTAATACAAATCTATAATCACAAATGTGAATGTAAGTTTGCCTGTTACGCTTTGACACGTAAACTATTTAACCGATCATCATAAAACCTTGTACCCATATCCTTAGAGGCAGTATGAGTAATATAGGCTACTTTTTATTAAATGCGAGCGAAGCTATGGGCGAAAGCTAGTTGTTAATAAAGCAATATTTTCAAAGCGCATCACAACAGAAATTTCGATATCAAGAAGTTTTAAAACAAATAATTGCTATCAAATAGTTTCAAGCTTCATTTATAGTTGGACGAACATAAATGAACAAAATAACGTACTTTTCCTAAAACAACCGCATCGCTGTTTGCGCAAGCGTGAACGGATAATAAAAACTTTACTTGTATCTAAAATATTCCTGAACTGTATACATTCAATCATTTATTGGGTAGGTTTTGAACGATAAAGTTGGATGTTACTTTTATGAGCCCACAGATAGAGAATTTCGTGTGTTTTAATCTCAAGTGCCCGGACCCTGAACTTTCAGATCCTTTTACGCCATAGTTGCTCTGAAACCCATACAACAGTATTAAATTTTTATTGAGTAAATTAAAGAAGTCAGCCTATGTTTCTTGATACATATCGAAGACGTTCAGTAAAGATAATAATTTTATTTACCTTGCTGCTTATTCTATTTGTTTTTATTTAGTTAAGAATTATTATTGTTTTAGTGCTGAAACATTCTCCTTTAACAGTTTAAGATAAATCAATAGAAAAGTCTAAATAACTAAACATATGGATTTTTTTAATCCAGCATAAAACGATTTATACACAAAAAAGTGCATGCTACACATTTCGTAACACATTAAGTTAGTTTTCAACTATTATTATGTATCCTGTCATCTCTCATCCATGAACTGTTGTTTTTACTGATATAATATCTATCAGAAAGTGGAATCAATCTGTAAAAAAAAAATATAAATCTGTGAGTCAATCAAAAGCGGCTTTTGAAACTTGTGTCATGCATCTTCAGTGTCGTTTATTGTCGTAGCAGGGTTTAAGTTTTTACTAAAAAAATTTAAATGTTTTGATGCTCCTATAATGTTAATTTCTTTGCAAAGTATATTGTAAGTAGGTACTATAGAAATATCACAATTATCGAATAAATACAGCAGCTAATGCTAATAATAACTGTATTTTTGAAATATAGAAGTAGCGCCCTTTTTAATGATACATATTTATCTTTTTTTTTTAATACAGTACTATATGTCGGCTAGAGGGCGCTACATTAGATTAAATGACATGTCATATAGCCTATAACCAGCAGACGATCATGACGCTCCAACGACACCTTATTTGTCTAGTTCTAACGAGTACTTAGGAGCTAGGAGGGAACAAATGAACATACATAGCCTGTCAAAATCATTACCCTCCTTTGGCTTTGTCGTAGTCGGGTAAAAAAGTATAGATGGAAAAGTTTTAGTAAATAACGTTAAATTATAATAACTACACAAAACTATGTATTGCTATCGAGTATAATATTCTGTCCTGTCATGGTACGTAAGTTCGAATAAAAGTGGTCATGGAGATAAAACAATAAATAGGTTGAATTGCTATGAGGGAACAAATGAACACACATATATATATACCCTATCAAAATTATAACCCTCCTTTGGTTTTGTCGTAGTTGGGTAAAAATGATGAAACTTTTCACAAATGTCACAACATTACGAGGTGCATTCACACTAAATAGGATCACCACTTTAACGTTTCAGTCTCCTAAGTCTTATCGAGTTTCGTCCCGGCCGATGTCTATTTCTATGCACATATTTCTAAATTCTTTCCCATTTGAGATAAGTGCTTACACGGGATAACACTGTGACGTTTTCCTTATACAGCGCATTAAGAAAACATATGACAGCGCCATCTACCGAAGATAGACTAAACTACGGAGTAACACACCATACAAAGAAACTACCAATCCTGCATCGCGCAATAAAAATTCTCGCGCCGATTAGCATATATTCAACACTCCAACATCAACCGTTGGGCAGGGCCCGCCAGGCATGATCACCTCGCCTGGTCGGAGGATCTTCTCTTTGAGTTGGTGAGACATGACACACCTGTCCCCCACAACACCATAAATAGGGCTACACTAACGCCATTTACGCCACGCAACAAGACATGCGACGTGAATCTTATCCATAGTTACAGTGTTAAAGTAAAGCAATAGAACTTTCTCTTTCTGACTTCAGGGAAACCAAAAGGTAGAGTAATAGTATTGATTGTCTGTGTACGTTTGTATGATGTACCGTATCGCCTAAACTACTGAAACGATTTTAATGAACGTGATATCAATAGATTCATAATAATGGCCCGGGTTACACCATCATTATCATTAACCTATTGCAGTAGACTTCAAGATATACGCATCTTCTATTCTGATTGATTTTGGATTACATAAGCTATAAAAATTGTACCATAAGTTTTATGTAGCCGGATTACAATCTTTCCTGTATAACACGATTTTACATTATTATATTTATTACTTTGCAATTACAAATTAGAAAATGTCTTTAATTTCCAAATTAAAGTTTTTGAATTACAACACTCACATATGGGATATAAGATCGATATACTGGATACATACCGGTTGTAGGTATCAAAGTTCTAGCCTTAATTTAGTCTTATCGACCTATCTATAAATGATCTGAAAAGTTTCCGACCTAAAGATGATAAAAAAATATTATTATATTTTTTTTTAGATGGTATCGTTGTAACTCTACGTACTTTTCCAACATTCACTAGTGTTTATATCTAGCTATCTTTGATTGGAAACTTTTAGATCACCCTAAAGCAGTGAAGGAATCAATGTATGTATATATATATTATTAGATGTTAATAAAAAACCTACAGCTGAAAATTTGATCGAAAATGAAATTTATCACAGTTGATAAATAATAAATAAAAAGTATACCAATTGAGTACAATAAAATTAAATGTAAATATAAATAAATAACGTGGAATATATTCATATTATATGTAAGTGGTGTATAAGAAATTGTAATTATCTGTCATTTGAAATTAAGAATAAATAACAATTTTGAATTTAACGTGCCAAGTTTAATTGTTTTATTTACCCTTTTCATTATCAAATAACATTAAAATTAATAATTTAAAAAACCTCCTACGCAGCATCAGGTCGAAAGTTATCAAGTAATTGTCGTTTAGTGATTATAACGGCACGCGTGAAGCACTTAATCGAGTAATCAAATGCCTTACATCATTTTGGAAAAGAGCTGATACTCTTACACTGCTGAAACATAGCTAAGAACCTCCGCGCATTGGAATCGGTCCACCACACATTTGAGAGCTACAATGCCACAGACACACACACACACAGATACACACACTCACACACAGACAGACATCGACGTCAAACTTATAAAACCCCTCTTTTTTCGTCGGGGGTTAAAAAATATTATCAATTAAAACTACGCTTTATTTTTCGAATTTGTGGTCATTGGTCATTCCATGCTTTCCATCTGGCAGAGTAGAGTCAATTAGGCAGTTCTATCTCTACAAATAAATAAAATTAAAGTGTCGGTTTGTAGTTTCAAATTGACAGCTTCTCATTAAATTCATGTAAAAGTATATACGGTATTTACATCAATAAAAATATACGGTATTTACATCAATAAAAATATACGGTATTACCTGCATGGTCGCCAGCAGCGTGCTTATATTGATAATGTTTACTCCTCTTGGTGCACAACATCTGCGGGCGTACCTCAGGGCGGCGTTCTATCTCCGTTACTTTTTGCAGTTTTCATAAACTCTATCACAAATCAATTACTTTCTTCCTACTATCTTTATGCAGATGATCTTCAAATATACCAACAAACTACTCCTGATAATTTAGCACAAGCAATCAACAATATTAATAGAGACTTAAGGCATATATGTAACTGGAGTGAAGAGTATGGACTTACAGTAAATCCAAATAAAACTCAAGTCATCATAGTTCCAGGTTGCAGAGTAAAATAAACTTTCAGCAAATACCTGTAGTCAGTTGCAACGGTTTGGTTATTCCGTACAGTGAAAAAGTAAAAAACTTGGGAATCTATATGGATAGGTACTTATCCTGGGATCCTCAGATCGGGGAAGTCAGTCGCAAATTATTTGCGGCAGTAGGGTCTCTGCGAAGACTACGGAACTTCCTTCCCATCAACACTAAAATTGTGCTCGCGCAATCTCTTCTTCTTCCTATCCTTGACTATAGCGATGTCAGCTATCTCGATCTCACCGAAGACCAACTAAATAAACTTGAGCGACTTCAAAACCTCTGCATCAGATTCATATTTGGGTTACGCAAGTATGATCATATCTCAGAGTATCGTTCTAAACTCAAGTGGCTACCAATACGCTTTCGCCGGAATCTCCATATACTTTCTCTTCTATACAGTGTTCTGTTTCATCCTCACACACCCTCTTACCTCAAAGAACGTTTTCAATTCTTACACAATACACATTGCAGAGACCTAAGGTCATCAGAGAATTTAAAATTAAAAATGCCACAGCACTCCACTCAGTTTGCAGACAAGTCTTTTACTGTGCAAGCAGTAAGACTATGGAACAGCTTGCCAGAGACAATTCGAAAAGCTAAAACCTTGTCTGTTTTTAAGAACCTGGTAAAGAGATACTATCTGTCATTATAAATAATTTCCGTTTATTATTCATAATATATATATATATATATAGATATATTATGGTCTGATATGTATACTTATGTTTGTATATGTGTAGGTATATGTATGAATTTTTCTATTTTATTTATTGTTTGAATATTCACTTGATGGTGTGTTACTAGTGTATAAACTGCCTTAAGATCATAAACACCCAATATCCATACTAAGGTTGTCTGGAAGAAATCGCCGTGAGCGATAAGACCGCCAATTGTGACATTTTCTACTTTGTAACTCATTCTTTGTTATGTATTTATTATGTGTGTACAATGAAGAAATAAATAAATAAAAGAAATTTTTGAAATGTTTGTCTCTCTATCTGTTTGTTGGCTGGACCAATTTTGACGGAATTTCACTGGCAGATAGCTGATAGTATAAGGCGTAAGTAAGTTAGGGTACTTTTTTAGACTACCTTCGCCCTTTTAGACTTTCTACAGCGGGTAACACCGCGGGGCTCAGCTAATATATAAAAGAGTATGAAATCTGCTACCTAACTGATCATCGTATTAATCTATAGTCGAATTTAAGAGCAGGTTCACATCTATTGATTTTTAAGGTAATTAGAAACCGTATTTTCGTAGGACAATTCAGTTTTCAAACTAAATAATACAAATACATTTTACTAAGGTTACACAATTTAACTTTGAAACAGTCGTAGGAGGCCTTTAAAACGTATTAAACAAATGAAAGTATAAACAGAGAAGTTCATTAATCATACGTGTTAAGTTATTCGGTGAAGTACGTAAGCAGTCGTGTATTACTCATGTGTATATTTCGAGGCTCGATTAGTTTCAGGCTCGGAGTGGTTGTTCAAATAGTGAGGGCTGTTATAACGATATTTTCATCACACATATCTTCATCAATACCAAAATTGTAAAGCCAAAGAATATGTTTGTTTAGTTGAATGCAAAAATGAAAAGAAATACTAGTTTGAATGTAATAATAAATATAGTTTAAAAAATCTGATACAAACAAGCATGTAAGTGAAACTAGCTATCTGAAATAATTAAATAATTATTTCGAGCCGAGATCTGAAATAATTATTTCGAGTCGAGCACATGGAAAAAGTTTACGAAAACAGATCTTTCGAATATATCGAAGCCAAAAGGAAGGGTTTTAGTACTGGTAGTCTACGTAATGGATTGTACTGCAATATATGGGTTTTAGTGATAGCCCAGGTGACATAGGCTATTTAATTTTTACCATTTTTTTTACGTAATTTCTTCATAGTTTGTTAAATTTCTTCTTGTTATTACTATGAACATTACTAACAAACGCTCAAAAATTGTGTGTAATGGTAACCATTTATTATAATTCATATATGTCTATTTTAATAAAAATACTTCTATTAATGCATTTCAGTATGATAAAATCACTTAGCTTCTCATTATCATTTCACAATGTTCTACATGCGGACGTCTGTTCAAGACGGGTGAAGTGCTTCAACCTATTATGCCATGAGTATGATATGGGAATATGTGCGCAGTAGATTGCGATTAGTAAATGTACCTGTAGTTGTAAATTAAATAAAACGGTTCAAAGAGTAACAGTATTAATTAAATTTTAACAAAAATAAAACCGACTTCAAGGTTTGACTCGATATCTCTTGGGTGTCATCATCAGATCTGTCTGTCTATCTGGGATATCACCTTTCCATTAAAAAAATAATCATCAAAATCAGAACAAACATAAAAAAAAATACATACGGTCGAATTGAGAAACCTCCTTCTTTTTTTGAAGTCGGTTAAAAAAGCAACAGAACTGTAAAAAGAAGGAGAACTTGATGCAAACTTTATTGCAATACCTATCATGCTATGACACAAAACACTAACTAGGTTAAGTGCACTCTAACAAGGTAAAATTAACGTTCATCACTTGCAATCGAAGTCTCGTTAAGGTACGATTAGATGCGATACGCGTTGGTTATTGTGCTTTATCATGGAAATTTGTAAGAATGTGGAAATTTAAGACTAAGAATATAGGATACTGCGTTCTTCATGTGAGCCTATCGATATGATAGATTTTGTGGCTTTAGGTGCATATTTTTTATTATAATTATACTATAATTTGCTACCAGTTCCACCCGTGTCTATGTAGTTTATTGCGGTAAAGAGTAACGTATGTTCTTCCTCAAGAATCAAAGTATCTGTATGCCGAATTTCATTGGAATCAATGAAGCGGTTAACCCGTTTAGACTCGTTGTATAAAATGATGATGATATTTAAAAAATAAGATACACAATCTTTGATTTTCAATCCAATTAGATAGTTGCTTGAAAGTTTATACCAAGAGCGATTTAATAATTTATATATTACGACGCCAATTGTACGTCCTAGTTTGTTTAGTTTAGTGATGTAATTAATCTGGTGTACAATAAAGTGATATATAAAAATGAATCCCTATTTGCTTTAGTCACGACATCACGTGTGAATGACTGAACCGATTTCGCTAATTCTTTTTATGTTGAATAGCCCATTTAGAGAGAAAGGTTTTAGGCTATGTAGTATTACTCTATGACCAATAAGAGCCGGGTATCGACCGAAAATGTTGGGAAAAAAAGAAAAAAAAAATGTTTTTAAGGAGAGACGCAAACGTAGTTGAGAGAATCAGCTAATTAGAAAATTAAAATAGAAGTATCTTATCCCTGTATATGCCATATACTTTTCAATTATTGGTACTAACGAAATTAAATGAATCACTCTTTAATTACCACCTTTATTCCTTTAATGGGTAGGCCATAAACCGGTGCTATTTAACTTAAATAACTGGTAGCCCACGATATTACTGTTTCGAAATCTGACCACATGCAACCGCAAACCAATTGTAATACTTGATTATGGGCAGACCTTTATTTTAAGCTGAATTTGTGTGAAATAGTCTAAGTAGAAACAAATTTTAGTTTTGTGGACTATTAAAGATTGTTGATGTACCTAAAGTATGATGTGAAAATAGTAATATTTTTGATTATTGACTATGTAAGTACTTAAGTACTACTAATTACGTAACTAGTTTATTAAAGTCAATGTCATCATTCTTCACTCGAGAAGTCGAGGATTGCACCAAGTGGCGTGCAATTGGAGAGGCCGATGTCCAGCAGTGGACTTCGATAGGCTGATGATGAATGCCATTATTATTTCCATTATATATTTTCTTTATAGATTTATAATTTCATATATGTATATATATATTTAAGAGTATACAAGACCCCAAAAATATCAGCCTTTATTAAGAAAAACTCTTCAGTTATTGAAAAGGTTCTAAAAGTAAACTTTATCTAATACACATTAAATATAATACGCCTCCGCTTATCAGGAAGGACGTAGGCATAAAAGCCCACATATTGGTATTATTTTACACTTTTAGTGTCATTTAAGTAAAAGTGGGTGGACATGGGAAGGAACAGTATTGATCTTGAATGTGCGTGTGGAGGCTGATTAAAAATACTTTTTTTTACGTTTTAGCTGCCAAAATGACTCTGCTCTGCCTGATGGAAAGCATGAGCAGAATCCAGGAGTCCACACCATCCTCAATGCAAGTAGGCACAATGCAGCATGGTGACCAACACTATGGCGGCCTAGTAAGATGCTTTTTCACGCTCACGAAACACGTATGCAGGTAGTGAGTTCCAGGTTTTGACCGCACAGGAAGGAAGAACCGAAGCGGTGAGTACAAGAGCGTATGTCAACCACTCTGAAGCGGTGACTTTCAATACTTTCAAGACACTTTCGGCACGTGTCGTCCTGTAGAGGCCTTCCTCTACAGGACAACACGTGCCGGTCTTGAAATAGAAGTTCTAACTGGTCCCCCTTGTCCCTTGACAAGGGGGACAAGTTAGAACAACTCTTCTACTGAGTATCACTAGTCCTATTCATCCCATGGGTGCCACAAAAAGGGAGTAATGAATCAAACTACTTAGAGTAACATCAATGCAAAGAGAAAGATATATTGCAACAAATGGTATACACAACACATGGTACAGTAACCCAAAGTGTTATTGCTAAGAAGATGCTGTTATTGTAGTATAACACACAGCTTTTAATGATCTTCTGATGGGCTTTTCCCTCTTCTTATAGATTACTTTGAAATAAATAGGAAGGGAAATTAATTGTAGGATACAAGGAAGCGGGTGACCCTGAATTATATTTCCTAGAAATATAATTCAGGGTCATATTTCATTGACTGCCTCGTTGGTCTCGCGGTTGGCGTGTGCGACTGCTGATCACGAGGTCTCGGGTTCGATTCCCGGGTCGGATCAAATGTTATGGGTACTAGACAACTGATACAAATACATATATACTTTTTTTTTGTAAATACATACATATTATACATAGAAAACACCCAAACTCCGAAACAAATATTTGTAAAATATTTCAAACAAATAAATAAATATTTTGGACATCTAACACACAACGCCATCTAGTCCCAAACTAAGCAGAGCTTGTATTATGGGTACTAGACAAGTAGATTAGTTACTGCCGGATAGTCTAAACTTTCTTACTCTAAGTAGAAGAGAAGCGTTTTATTATTAAAGTGCGTTTTATTATTAAAGTATTTAAAAACGATAGCCTATTAACATTACTTATATATTTATTAACCGTCCTTTGAACAATTAGGTGAATATCTAATGTTAATTTCAGTGTTCTCTACTTACAGTTGTTTTAAGTTATTCACTAATTTTAACTAATTTATATTTCAATTAAATATTCCTCATGGCTTTGTAATTATTGCCGTGGTTAATTATGTAAAGCCTTAACCTTGTCATTCCTGGTGTATTTTAACAAATGGCTTTTCCTAAAGACCGAAGAAGACTAAAGAAAGAAGATTCAAGGTAGTAGAGCCACGCTGATTTCAGCACGAACGGGCCAGCTCGACCGGGGCGGTACTACCCTCGCACAGAAAATCAACGTAAAATGACAGCGATCATGCTGTCGTGTTTCGTTGGTGAGTGCGAGACCGGAGGCCCAATGATGCGAGAGCATCACTAGCCCGCCATGGTGTGCTCACCATGCTGCATTGTTGCATTGTCTGCGTTCGCAGTATGGTGACCATCACTCTTGGATTCTGCTTATGCTTTCCATCAGGCAGAGTAGAGTCATTATGGCAGGGTCAAACATAAAAAAAAAAGAAAAAGAAAAAAACCACAATATTTTATCACGTTTGGCCGGTGCCTTGCACATGACATACGTATTAAATAGTTATATTTAGTACTTGCTGAACCCCGCGGTCTTACCCGCGGTTATTGTAGTACCGGGGATAACGCCGCTGGACAAAGCTAGTTTTTGTCCAAGTTATTCCGTAGAGCAGCAGCAGGAAGTCAAAATCGGTCCAGCTGTTCTAAAGATTACTTGGAACAAACAGGCAGACAGACAAACATTGTAAAAAAAAATATTTTGGTACATGTATCGTGTACACATAATAAAATCAAACAGCCACTCCAATTTTATTTGTTTGTATAGATAGTAGGTACGCCACTGATTTCAGCAGGAATGGGCAAGCTAGACTGCGACCGTATTATCCTCTCGCCGAAGATCAACTTAAAAATACAGCATTTGTGCTGTCATATTTCATTGGTGAGTGCAGAAGCATCCAGACTTAATGATGCAGAAGCATCTCAATAGGCCGCCATAGTGTGGGTCACCATGCTGCATTATTGCATTGTCTGCATTCGCAAGGAGTTTGGTGACCACCACTCTTGGATTCAGCTCATGCTTTCCATCAGGCAGAGTAGAGTCATTTTGGGAGGCTTCTACTTATAAAAAGAAGAATAAGAACACTAACGTACCCATAATACCAATGATATGTATAATGATGATTGTAGATGATGATGATATATAATCATCATCATCCTCAACCTATAATGTCCCACTGTTGGGCTCGGATCTCCTCTCAAGAGAGGATTAAGGAGGTTTAATAATATATATAAAAGGTGGAATTTTGTAATGCCACAAGAAGGGAAAAATACTCTTAATACGTAGATAGAAAATTATACTCAAAGAAATCGTTTCTTTATTATTGCAAAGAAAATCTGCTTGCCACACCCGAGAATCGAACTGACTAAAATGTGTAAAAATTACACCCTGTCCTTTTATTGCATCGATCGTTAGGATCTAGTATAAGTACTCTCTAACAAACTCGATAAATTACACATATCACAATGAAGTAGACTTGCGAGTCTTACCTATAAAACAATTTCAATTTGTTGCAAAGTCATTAATAAACAAAGCTAAATAAAATTTATTTGAAATGCTACCTACTCGTTACTTTTGCTGTAATAATTATTTCAATTTTTTCTTTTACTTATTGCAAAATCCATTAATTTTGATAAAAAACTGTCAAATAAAGATAAAAACTAAAACAAAGTGAAAGAACAAGTTAAAACATTGGTAACCATTTTCACTCTGTTTGGAAGTTAGAAATGTGATAATATTTACTTACATTCCCCAAGAAAATTTTACACCAAGTAATTATTTATCCTAGAAATATCTCGAGAACTTCCCTTAACCCGGAAACACCTGAGACACTTACATCTTAAATTCTTCTGGTAATAATATCGTGCTATGAATTCAAATGTACTCAATTATAGAAATAGAATAATTAATTTAGATTAATTAAAGTTTAACACAGCGAACCGATGACATTGTTATAAATAATTACAATGTGTCGTGTGTGTTCTCTGAACGTTTTGATTGTTGATGTTATTCCAAGACGGTCACATACATTAATGAAGTAATTAACACTTTAGTTACAAGTGTTGACAGTGGCTTTACATACATTACTTTGTTCTAATTATAACTATCTATCTATCTTTAGTGGTAAGTTAATATATTAGAAAGATGGATAGCTATTATTTATTGCAGATCATGGTAAGAAAATGTAATATAATAGATTTGTTTTATATTTAAAACTAAAGTAAAGCAGTTTTTATTAGACAACTTGCAGAATCAACAATAGATAAATGACATCTCATTCTAGTTATGGTATTTATTTGTGTATGTATGTATTTATATATATTTTACAAAGTATATGCATATGCATCTATGTATTATGTGTAGTATATGGTAAGTTTAAATATGTATGTGTTTTGATATTTTCCAAATAATAACCTAAAAGCACTTGCTTCCTATTTTCTCTGCATCACCTAAAGGTAGACTGGAATAGAATGCCTTAGTCTCTAAGTCCACTTATGTACCTAGAGTGCATAATGGGTAATAATTAAAAAAAAAACAAAAGCAAAAATAAAACTGGTAAAATGGTCAGT
This sequence comes from Spilosoma lubricipeda, assembly GCA_905220595.1. NCBI lineage: Eukaryota > Metazoa > Arthropoda > Insecta > Lepidoptera > Erebidae > Spilosoma > Spilosoma lubricipeda. The sequence continues at coordinate 8,690,152 of HG992298.1, read as the reverse complement.
CTTCTTGGAGTCTGCGGTCTCCTAGACACATTTCATTTGAGTATACTATACAGTTTTATGTATTTTATAGTGCGCATTTACACTTCAAATATACATAAAATGTACACCTTTCTTCTAAATAATTCTTGTGTCATATTGTTGCTCACGATGTACTACAATCGCGTTTTCACTTTTTCATAATGTGTTTTTTTTTACTGGCGTGCCTATGAGAGGATAGTTAACACAACACTTTGATCGGTAGGAGCCTAGCATGATTGAAAAAAGACACAAACAAAGTTGCGTGAGTCAGCTAGCATTCATATAAATATAGTTTGTTGTTTGTTTTGTATTCAAATTTAGAAAAACCTTTAGTCATCTATTTAGCTAACAGTTGTCAAACAATGTCTTTCTACTTGATAAGGTTCTCAAATAGAAGGAATGTTATTTTTTAATTCTCTTGAAAGGTCCAATTTCATTTAATAATCTCGAATATTATAGAATACGTTTTATGTTTCAATGTTTTTACTAAATTAAAATAACTAAAGTGTATTTCGACTATTACTGTCTTGTTGTATTTAGAAGACCGATATTATTTTAAAGATTTTCATACCAAGACAGAGCAAAATAATAAACCTGGCAAGTGATAATATTTTAGCTTTCTACTTTTCTGTTACATAATTATAAACGTCATCACGACCAGAAAATCAGTGTTAAGTAGATTTTAGGGTTCCGTACCCAAAGGGTAAAACGAGACCATGTCACTAAGACTCCGCTGTCCGTCCGTCTGTCTGTCCGTCTCTCACCAGGCCATATCTCATGAACCGTGATAGATAGACAGTTGAAATTTTCACAGATGATATTAAAATAATAACAAACTAGAAAACGTTTACTAAACTATGCCTCAAGCAAGTAAAAACTTTTGGTAATATTTTTACATCTAAAGTCACGTTTTGTGTTTTTTTATTTTTTATTTATTTATTGATACAATATATGCAATTTATGTGTAATCTATAGAACATCACAAAACCTTGACAGGTTTGTCTGGACGTTGAATCACTTTTGAGCAATCTATTAACATACATTCACTGAAAAACATCTCAAAACTAAAAACAATGTTTTTATAATAGTACCTACAATTCACTTAAACTATTGTGGGTTATTATTACGAATCTATTGACACCTCATTCATTAAAATCAGTTCAGTAGTTTAAGTTAGCGAACATACAAGTATACATAGACTGCTAAAACAATTACCATTCTTTTGGTTTTGCCGTTGTCTGGTAAAAACAATAAATACGTAAGTGAAGTCACAGGAAGAAAAATACAACAAGAGAAAGTTATCAAAAAAATGTTAGAATAAAAAAACCGTGTAAAAAATATTCACAAAAGTTCAACACCCAGGCTTTTGATATAATATATTTTGTATGTAATATTTGAGAAAGCCTAAAAACAATTTTTTTCCAACGTTATAAACGAAACCTTTAGATTTAAGATAACGTTACATTTGTACACCAATTTTCCCAATTACTTAATGGTATTTTCTTTCATTTTTTATCTTGAAAGGTTTTGAATTAATTTGATTAACTATCTATCTAGTTTTACTATAGCGATAAGTTGTTAAAACATTTTCTAAATTAACGATGACATATAGGTTTTGTGAGTATTTTTGGGTTGGTTTGTTTTTAATACTAAATAAAATTAACAGTCTATTTTAAAATCTTAACGTTCATTTATGAAATTGTAATATTAATAATTATTTATTGATCAAAAATATTTTCAATAGTAAAACATATTAAACCCAAAGAATGTTTACAATATTGTTTGATATAGTTCTAATAGTTTTACAAATTTTTATTTAAAGTTAAGTGTGTTATTGAAAACATTGGCAATAATAAGGACTGCCGATAGAAGTTTAAACTTATAACTTGAAAGTTATTTGTAAAATTAATGTGTAAAACTAGAAATTTCATAATGTTTCAATTAAAATTATCTACATCAAACATTATTTATATCAGTTGTCTAGTACCCATAATACAAGCCCTGCTTAGTTTGGGACTAGATGGCGTTGTGTGTTAGATGTCCGAAAATATTTATTTATTTATTTATTATTATTTATTATTATTATTATTATTAGCATGTCGGTGACGAACCTATAAGATTTTCCCCTACCAAAAAGCGCTCAACGCGGCTAAAGAAGTTTTCATTTAAAAAATAGGTTAAAAATGGATCTGCATCTTCGTTTTTATTATGGGATAGAGGAGCAAACGAGCAGACGTTTCGCCTGATGGTAAGCGACTACCGCCGCCCATGGACACCCGCAACACCAGAGGTGTCAAAAGTGCATTGCCGGCCTTTGAGGGATGGGGGGAGATAAGGGGGGGGGGGGTTGTGTAGGTTATGGTACTCCGGTATCTTCACTCACTGGGTGAAATATAGCGCAAGCACTATTTCACACCGGTTTTCTGTGTCAAAATATTGATTCTAAATGTACCTTAGCTTTGCTTTTTCTAATCTATAATATTTCAATAAACATCAAAAAATATTATGTGTATGAAACAAACAAGGCCAGAACTGCTAAACTTTTGTTTCGATGTCAGAACACTCTGGAGATAATATTGAAATAAATTCTCTGAAAATAACAGAGAAACTTTATAAATTAGGCAAAATATCAGCATAATATAATTAAAACACCAACCGAACCTCTAAATTGCTACGCCGTAGTATTTCGTAGCTCTTGTAGCTATTATTACGAGTTATGTAACCATTTCATTAGTACTGCGTCATTTTGTTAATTTAAATAAATATGTTTTGAAATTCACACGGGAATTGAGCAATTAGTAATATTAAGCCACTAATTTTCAGTCTGTTTGCATTGGTTACGTGTAATAAACTGAAAATCGATTATGATTGTCTTATATCGTTTAACGCCATTGCTTTTAACTTTACAGTATTTTAAATATCTATGTTTGTTTATTAATCTTAATTTATTGTGTGTTAATTATTTTCTGATCAAATCCTTAGTAGAATAGGCTATTATAGTGATTTTAGGTAACCTGGATTGCTTAAATTGGCTTTTGTAGCCGGCTACGGTAAAACCAATAGGAAGGATAATCATTTTAGCAGTCTATGTTTGTATATTCCACCATACCATGTTACCTTCTAAGCTGATTTTAATAAATGGGGTTAGTCCGAGTCACTCAGAGGTCAGTAGATTAGTATTTATGGCCAGGGGGCATAGACTATATTTTATTGAAGTTTTTTTATAGTCGGACTCTTTCTTAAGTATTCTGCTTTCTAGTATAGTTTCCAGATAGTATAGGTAACCATTAACATAATATTACATTATCCAGTTCACATTCGTTTTAAAGTGTATAAATCTAATCCTTATATATTCTAACTTTCCTTGAGATAGACTGTCTGATAGTCTTATTCGAACAATTTATTTTATAACTAGGCCAACAAATTTATTGGTAAGCCGACGATACAGCGTTACGATCGTAAGACCGTGTTGAAACTTTTTATAACTTAATCGCTCGGGTTAAATTTATTACAAAACCATAAAAAAACAATCCAAGGCGTAGTCTGAGTCGGTTTCGGTTCGTTTAATTTAAGTACTCTTAAATATCGTAAACGACTGACGATGTGGCGGAAAAGATAGATGCAAAGCTTTCACTGAATGACGTAACATAAATAAGACGCAGTGACAAAGTCGCAGGACTATTTAAACTGTATCCGGCTGATCCACTGTATTTAATGCGGTATTTATATTTATATTTCTAATGGCTTATTTTATTTCTTAACGAGGCCAAAGAAATTTGAAGCTTATTCTGTGGATGCAGGTCATAAAATACTGAGAGCATGGCAGAAGAAATACACTCCTTGATATTTACAATAAATGTTTTATTATATCAAGGCTTATAACATGATTTTATTTGCTTCATTCGTATGTATGTAACGGAAACTTTGAACATGATTTTAAACCCCCTCAACATGTCGGATTAACTCTAAACTTATATTAGCATACTTCTCAAAAACTGATGACAACGCAATGTTTAAAACAGACCCTCTATCCTTATTTACTTATTTAAGTTTTTTAAGTTAAGCCAATTCGCAGTCAGGTAGACAACACATTATTAAAAGAACAATTCTTTAACGATTCCTTTAGGCAAATTATTGAGCACACACCCGAGTATTTTTGGCGTTACGCACAGCGAGCCAATAATACGTACGGCGAGCGAACTACCGCCTATATTGTCCCTCGACTTATTAATAACTTATCCTCAGACTTATGTAGTACTCGTAGTATATCAAAGAAGAACATTAAGTTCAAACTAAAGAACTTATTAAAGGACCCTATTCACTAAACACTACTGATAACGTTCCAATACTCAAATATTTAAACAATATATACGATATGATTTATCGTGCTTTCATAAATATAACATATGGAAAAAGAAGTATTCATTCAATCAAAACGTAAAACATTTCTTTGGTAAACCGAGGCATGCTATTTCAAAGAGTGAAGGAAATGGGCAGAGTGTACAAGTCACTTTATATTCTGCGGAGGCTGCAGAGTTGATTGTGGGAAATGACTTGTTAGGGTTCTCAGAAGTGATGAGCGAGCAATTTGTCACCGACTTTGAACAAGTGTGCTTTATTTCCTTTTGTGTTATCAAACATTTGAAATGTTTTAAGTGGAGTGTTTGCTTAGCTGAGTAATTGTTGAGCCACAATTATTATTCAAATGTTGATTTTAAGTTTAACTTTTTACAAACGTAATGGGGTGCTTTTTAGACACAAAAATGAGTGCAGCTTATCTGAAGACAAATCTCAATAATATTTTTCAGCTGTTTGTGAACTTTCAATATCTGATGTAACTGCTGCATCACATAAGTCGTTTATTGAATGATATAATTTTCTTTTAAATCTTTTGACCCATAGGAAGTACGAATCAAAAAATAAATAAATAGGTACCTGGGCTTTAAGACCCTCTACAGCAGTTAAAGACAAGATAAACGAACAGAAGCTGAATTGTAAGTATCTCAATCCTTCTAGATTGTCTAAAGAGATTATTTTTTAATTATTGCCGTAAACAATGTAGAAGTACTTTCATAACATTTATTTTAATCATCCATCCTACTAAAAGCGTTATATCAAACATACCCACAAATTCTACATAGGAATACACAGTTAAATACACAGAAACGCAACGATGATATAAGATATTTCTATTTACTATTTTTCTACTCTAAACACTTCTTAGAAATTCTCACTGCAAACACAAAGATACACAACTATGTTTAATAGAGTTTATTAAGTAGTGTCTCTATCTTCTCGTGTAGAACGTAAATTTGCGGACCACCTAGTATACACATTTGTATCTGTGTATACCTGTCTGAAAGTTATCTCAAAACCTTTCAACTTTGAGAATAGAATCAATAAGACGTAGTTATCTTCTCTTGATTAGTAATAATCAATATTTGCTCAGGCTTTAGTAGGCCATCTCGATCGGAATGCAAATCTGATCAACAAGCTTGACTTACTCAATAAGATTAACTAATGACTGAGAGAGAGAGAGAGAGAGAGGGCACTCATAGAGAATAAGAAAAAAAAAGTCATGAGGTGTCGTGGCACACCAGATAGGAACGAGGTTCCTAATCAAAAATAATAATAATAATTTCAAGTTCCATTCAAGGTATTTATTTTTATCGATAAAAATAAAACTAAACTGGTCATGTGTGCTGCCACCTAGTAATCTCTACTGAAACAAGTTCTGTCTATAGTTACTCCGTATTTGTTACATACAACTTACAGATGGCGCTATACTAAATTTTTCGTTAACCAAACAATTTAAATTTTTATTTAATAATTCTCTTTTATGTTCTATTATGTGTGTACAATAAAGAAAAAAATAATAATATTTTATAATAATAAATTATTCTATGTATAATAATAAATTAATTTAAATAAATTAATGGAGAAGAAAAGGTTATTTATTTTGTATATACTGTAATTTACTGTATTTTTGTAAATACATTCATATTATACATAGAAAACATCTAAACTCCGAAAAAACAAATATTTGCAGATCATGCAAACATTTGATTCGATCCGGGATTCGAACCTGAGACCTCAAACACAGCATTTGCATACGCTACCATTACGACACCGATGCCGCCAATCTCACGTTAAGGACGCTTTTTGCGGGCTAGGATACCCCTCCGCAATGCGTACCCCTCCATAAGGAACTTTATTCAAAAAAGGACAGGCTACTCTATACCGCAATAACCGATAGACACGCGGACAGAGCCATGGGCAAAAGCTAGGTGAGTATAAAATTTTATGGAGGGTTATTGAACAGTCTGCCAATACTATTACAGTTTCCATTTCGTGTTATTCTAACCTTACCTTACTTTTAACCCACATTACTTTCGAGCTACTTTGTACGGGTTATGGTTTTTAAAATGTTACTTAAAATGAGTGAGATGTTATCATCAATTAACAAACAGTCATGATGAACAAAATATATATTTATATAAAAAAAATGTCGGAAAAGATATCTTTGATATTTTCCCTAAAACACTTCAAAATATTATAACTTTTTAAATTGAAATTGTGATGATAAGTTGTGACACTATACCAAATCTATCTGTTCGCTTTTATGTAATTTGTAGTACACTTTCATATAAATACATACACATTCATATTTTATCTATTTCAATTATCAGACCTTGTCAAGCGTAAGGGCTTTAGTATGCATTAATTAGTACAGTATGAATTTACACATAAGATATTTCCTTAGAGACTACCCTTGTCTGTATCCTACGGTCGAAGATATCAGGTGTCTTGATTGTATAGGTACGTAATTTATTCGTTATAATATTGGGAAAATGGGACTGAGGGATAAATGATATGGTAGGCGATAACTTATTCCTACAAATATATTAAATGCGAAAGACTTCCTCGTTGATCTAGTGGTTAGCGTAAGCGACTGCAGATCAAGAGGTCTTGGGTTCGCTCCCCGAGTCAGACTGCTGTTGGTTTTTCTTACAAGAAATTCTTAATAGCAGCCTGTAGTATCGAAGATGGCGATGTTTCCCGCCCGTGCTTCGGAAAGCACGTTATGCCGTCCATCCCGGTTGTCATCAACATACATGGCAATTGTTATTGAGAAGTCAGTGCCTTCAAATATACTGACAACTAGTTCAGTCTTCGAATTCAGTTCACCCTCAGAGTTGCGGAGGTGCGATGCCAGTCGCTTCGTGTAAAAACTGATATTCAGGTGAAAACCGGTTGAAATAGTAGCCGACCCCAAATCTTGGGAATAATAAAGGCTAGGAAGGAAGATGATATTAAATTTGAAAGTAATTCTGTCAGTTACGCTTCTAACGACAAAACTGCTGAATCACTTTAAATGAAATTTGACTTAAATATTCTTTAACTCTTGAGAAAGGAGAAAGGGTAGAGCGTGGTAGGCTCAATATTTGGAGATTCGATGACCTGGTGTAGGTCGCCAGAAGCTATTTGATGGCTGCAGCACAGGAACGATTGATGTGGAGAGCCATGGAGGAGGTCTATCAGCAGTAGCAGAGTCTTTCGGCTGAGATTCTAACGTAAATCAAATAAATAGTAGATACAGTTTTTTCAAACTACTCCCGATCTCAGAATATAAGGTGTGGCGCGGACTAAGAACATACATATATCAGACACAAAAACTCCCAGACTCAGAACAACAATTAGTGGATCACACAATTTGTGGTTATTACACCCATAAGACCACTATACCTATGTACATACACACACAGCACACACCTTACGTGCAATCTTTTCTACATAATACGTTTAAAAGAACAAAAATTGTTGTATCTCAAACAATACAGATACAAAATTGTTTTGCAATATTCTGAAATATAAAATACTTGACTCTAAATATAAATCAAAATGTAGTCTAATATTTAACACCTCAACCCGTGACTAATAATCAGGGGCAGATTAACTATCATAGACTAAATATATTGAAGATTGAACTACTAGCGGTTTGTACCTATGTGATTTTTGTCGGGAAAAAAATGCCTGTGGCAATAAATAAACAAATTATTAACCATATCGGACATTTCACACACAACGCCATCTAGCTTCAAACTAAGCAGAGCATGTATTATGATAGCTAGATAGATTGATGGAATACTTTTGTACTTTTCTTCTATTTTTTGCTAAAATACATATTTTAGATAAAATAACAGTCAAACTACGAAATAAATATTTGCAGGTAATAAACATTTGGTCCAACCTGGGAATTGAATCCGAGACCTCAAGCACAGCAGTCACATACGCTAAGATTACATCATCGAGGCAGTTAAGCCCGCCTTGTGCAATTTGTATGCTTAAAGTTTATATAACAACATTTTTTAATTAATATTCAACACTTTAGTCTTACAGTAGGTGAAAAATTATCATTTGTCAGATATAGTTGTCGTTTCTGCGGCTAATGTTTAGTTTCAAAATTGAAAAAGCTAGTAACGCAGACGTCAACGATTTTACCCTAAATCTGAGCATGGTTAGAATTACCATAGCTTTATTAAATGCCTAGTAATAAACATGATAAATTCAAGTTTCTATTTTTAAGCCAGTGCTTCGTACTATAAAGAACTCAACAAATCTATTTTGATGCCTAAGGTAAATATTTGCGTACAATAAATAAATGTAAACTTAAAATAACCAAATCAAAAAAGAAAGAAGACCATTGAATGTTTCAGGACACTATTTTATACAAAGCAAATAGGCATCAATAGAATTTGAAGAATATTTACAGAAGATATTCAAACAAGATAACTATGTAGGCATGAGAAAAATGTTCGAGGCTCGCTTTTTGTATTATTTTCTATTGAAACAAAGGAATCGTATTTGCTTACGTGAGGCTTCATTTATTGGGTTTTTAGAAAATGTACTGAATTATTTTAAGACCGTTTAGAAAAAACGTTTCTTTAAGGAACTTTTTTTTTAATTGTAAGCTTCTTGTAACTGAAATTGTAACAAATAAGGTCGCTGTTAATTTTTAACCTTCTTCTATGATAGTTATAGAAAATCAAAAAATCTGACAAATGCAAGTCTGATTTGAGCGTCTAGGATTCCGTAAGCAAATAAAATTAAAATGATGAAAACAATATATGATATTTATTGGAATCTATTCTGGATGCCAAATGTATTAATATTGCTACCATGCATTGCTGTGGCACATCCTGATTGCAAAAATTAATAAAAACGATTTCTAAGGTATAATGTAAATTTTGTCAAAAGAGCCTAACGTGGCGATACTTTTTGAGTTGTTGAAGCGTATACAAGCAATACATCCTTGAATTAAACTTACTTTCACTGAATCATTTAGTGAAGTAAACATGACCGGTTCCGCACATTAAATTTTAGCATTATTTATTTATTTTATTTTTTATTTAACAACTTTATGCACAGAACGTACAATGGCGGACTTAATGCCACAGGCATTCTCTACCAGTCTACCGTTGGGTGGTGCGGAAATATTTGAAAAGGTGCACTACACATTAGTTACGGGTTCCAAATAGACAATTAAAATTAAGAAACAAATTAGAAAAAGAAAAACAAAACAAAGGAATATTGTATCTAACTATCCATACAATTTGTCATATATAAACATACACATATACAGTTATATATAAAATACATGCATACACATACATATAATATATATTAAAAATCATCTCTGTGATGACTCCGCCCCAATCTCCGCCAGGTGAGCCCGTACCTTGACCCTGAAAGAGTTACGACTGGGTGCCATCCTGATTTCCTTGGGAAGAGCATTCCAGAGAAGGACAGATTGTTTTTTATTATATATTATATATTTTATTATCAATTAGTCCATCAAGTTCCACCAAGTGCTAACAATCGAAAGTATAAAATTAAGCATTAACAAACTTAATATGTATATATAAAGTTATATCGATAATTGATTATTATTTGTCTACGTATTCTGCCTAACTTGATTAAAAAGTCGTATCTGTTTTATATAATCGCTACCTGATCTATATAAGAACACCTCTGGGTCACGGCTGGATGACGTTGTCTAATAAATCATGCATTGTTATTAACGACAAAAGAAGTCATTTTTGGGCGAAAAGTACCCCATTCAAGAAGGTACACCATAGTATTTGTATACACAATGGTGGGTTTCGCTAAGGTCATTTTCGAAGGCATAATGGTGTGAATATGATACAAATTCTTTAGGTTGTTATATTAATCGTTTTTATCGTTTATTCAGCTTATTAATAAAAAAGCGACGAATAAAGGACTTTTTCATCTTTAACGTTTGGAAACCTTTTCCTAAACTAGCTCGATTATATATATCTACTATTTGATTTTGTACACAGAGTAACTGCCGCGAGACCTCTAGTACCCAAACACCAGGTGATATGAAATAATTTGTGGGTTATCCCGCCCAGACAAGGATAAACGAAGATCCCCACTCACTGCACTGCGTTACACGAAATCAAAGTCCTTAATGTTTGTGTATTTCGTATAGTAATATTTACAATAAGCACAAATAAGCACAGATACATACACTGGAAGTAAAAACCAAACATTATGGAGCAGTCTTAAAATGTTCGTAATGATCACCCATTCATAGAATGGCAAGACTAGGGTTGCTTGAACTTGCAAACTACTCAATTAGCACTTAGCCACAAGCCTTATTGATGTCTAATGATAAAATATTATACTAGATGGGTCCGCTACTTCGTACACGTATCATTTAAATTTTTTTACCGTTTAAACCTTCCATGGACTACGACAAACTTTTCAAAACCAAAATCAGCAGTTGATTTTTATAAATAAAAAGATTATATAACAAGGATAACGCTTGACCTTAATCAGGCTCTTTTACTGTTCTATCTAAATATGAAGACTATTAAGTTACATGACGTGACGTACTTAAGATAGAAGGTTTTTCTATCTTAGGAACGATGCCTCTAAGCCTATTTAAGCAACGTTTTTTTTTGTTTAAGAACATCCAGACTCAATAAAATAATGTGTGGATCACACAAAGTGTTGTCTTATGTGGGATTTATACTTACAACACGGCGCAGTAAAAGAGGCGCGGCTACCGCCCGAACTACATTTTTTTTTTTTTACGTGTGGAACCCCCTCGGGCCGTCACCGCTTAAACTACTTGGCTAACCATGCAGTCAAAATGAAAGCTATCCTTCCAATAAATATCTTGTCTTTTCTTATCTAACTTCCTTAACACATATGGTATTACTATTACAGGTAGGGCAGGCTTAATTATGTTACTCAGATAATTGTGCAAGGAATAATAGGCATACTTCGAAGTGTGTCGTCGTGTAAAAGCAGAAGAAAATAAGCGCGTTTTGTTTTTAAAGATAGGTAGGGACTTTCGTTAAACTAACTACAAGGAACCAAATAAAGATTTTTTTTAAATGGCATGCATATCTAATTAGGTTTATGGCTGCACTTTTCTATGTATTTATTGGTTTTATACGGAGTTGCAGCCCTTAAGAAAAGTAGTTAAGGAGACTACTCTATATAAATTGAAAAGAAAAAAAAAGAATTTCTTTGATGATTTTATAATGTTGCCTTAAAAACATTCTAAGAAAAAAGAAACTATCAAGCGATTCGCTTGCCAAATAACATAAAAACAAATAAGTAACTCGCTATTTGCAATCATTATTTAAAATATATATCAATATATTTAACTTAGTATTTTAGTTTTAATGATGTTTTATGGCTCATAAGACATATTTTATTCATTTTTTCTTGTTAAAAAATTGTATGTATTGGATCATATTTAGTTTAAGAACATTATTATTCACTATCTTACAAATAAAATACCATTTATTTTCTTATGTAACATTTAAACAGGTTTTCTGCTTGCAATATATTAAAGAAAACATCATTAACTATACGAGAACTGTTATCTTTGAAGATAAAATTAGATCCAAGTAAAAGCAAGACAATGTTTTCCCCTTATAAGTTATCCTTGAGACCTAAATCTTAGAAATAAGTACATACTAGCTCGCATCATTCCTCAGGGCTTTTGTGAGTGACAGCCACAAAGATAACGCAGGTCCTATAATAAGGTCCCTTTGTTATCCTACGTACGGAACTCTAAATCAAAGCGCTTTAGAGCCTTTCTTATTGTCAATTCGTTTTCACTGATACGTAAAGTCCCTAGTTTTTCAGGCTTTACCTTTGAGTTTTATCCAATTCAGTCCTTCGCATCAATATGCAAATTGTGCTTGTTATGGACTAGTAGTCAAATAACAATAAAATGTTCTACTATAAATTTTCGTTTTTAGCTTTATTTTATTTGATACTTTTCTTTATTTTGAAAGCTATAAACGAGTTTCCAATTAGCTTACGTAAATCAACAAAAACACATTTATAACTAGTTGAAGCGGCGATCTTAGTTCCGCCTAACAGTCAATCAATGAACAGATATTGCGTTTTCATGATTATGAATATCATATTTTAAAACTTATCATTCTTTTCTGGATGAAGTCAAATCCAAGAACATAGAAAACATAAAAGTTGATCCAACCGTTCCTGAATTATACATAATTAAAAGAAAAACAAGTGTGATAGCAGCACGATTTAAAAAATAAGAACATTGAATAAAAAACACCAGCCAAGTGCGAGTTTGATACCTCCTTCACGCATTCCCAAGAAAAAGAACCCATAAGTGTTCCCTTTTGTTTCTTTTGAGGTATGGAACCCTTAAAATATCTGTAAAATTATAAAAGCTTATTTGTTATGGTAGTATAATATATTACCAACTTCTTGAATTCTCTTGTCGTAGGAGTATTGAGTGTTTCTATAACCACGGCCTACAACAATGTTTAAAAATAATTTAGTTTGCAATAATTATAAACAGAGATTACCGAATAACACACCTAAAAAAACGTATTTAAACAATAACTCCCACTAGTTAGTTGATAATGAAAATTATTATCCCAATGGACATGAAATATTTCAAATAATCACTCTTGTATGTGAACTGTTCTCGCAATACGAAATGTAGGTACTATACACATTTTACACTTGAAAACCTTTATGATTGCGGTAGTCGAATATAATATTTAATATTTCCGACTTCACATGAACACGCTTCGTTAATTTAGTTCGTTTTAATGTGAAATGAGAAATGAATTCATACTCATTGTTATAATTTTATGCTTCATATAATCATATTTTTATATTAGCTTGTTTTCGTTACTTTTATTTTAAATCCAGGTAAGGGCAGATACTGCAAAAGGTGGGTGGTGTGAGTTATGTAGATCTGCATGTATATTGTATCCTATATAGAAGTTACCCGCAACAGTATTTCGAAGACTAACACGGTAAGAGTATAAAAGACTACAAAAAACCTATATGTAACTGGTAGTAGAGCCACACTGATTTCAGCAGGAACGGGCCGACTCGACCGGGGTCTGTTGTATACTAACCTCACACAGAAGATCAGGGTAAAATGACAGTGTTCATGCTGTCGTGTTTCATTGGTAAGTGTGAGACCGTAGGCAGGTAGTGTGGGTCACCATGCTGCATTGTTGCATTGTCTGTATTCGCAATGAGTATGGTGACCACCATTCTTGGATTCTGCTTATGATTTCCATCAGGCACAGTGGAGTCATTTTGGAAGAGCCATCCAGAAAAATAAAGTAAAAAACGTGAGCCGTCATGGGATGCCTGGTAGATGTGAAACATAGAAGTTATTTTGCAGAAAATAAAATGACTGTTTATTACATTAGTATTCATTTTTGTGAAATACTAAATTCAAATACAATTCACAAAACAAAAATGAATATGCATTGCTCTAAAGCTCTTTATATTGAATTAATATTCAGGTCTACGTGGCGATTTCGGTTTATACGAATTAGACATCGCGCTTAACTGCTCTTAATTCTTGATAGTCTCTAATAGCATAGGATTATCTCTGAAGTAACGACCTCTTCAACTCCAATTAGATTGGAATCCATAGCGCAATCTAACAAGGTCATATATTGAGGACACGTCAATCAATCATAGTCAGGTTCTTTTTGCATAATTTATAGGTTCAAGTAAGTTGTTTGCATCGTTACTTACCCTCGGTGATTGTTTCTAATCACAGAGTGCAACTGGGCTATGAGCGTCTCCTTTATTATATATATATTTATTAAAATATATAAAAGTTTTAGGCGAGGTATAAAAATAACTATTCAGGTATATATTTTTTGCTATGATTTTTTTATATATATTTATATATATATTTTATACTAAAAATAAAAAATAAAACTAAACTGGTCACTTGTGCTGCCACCTAGTAATCTCCTCTGAAATAAGTTCTGTTTAAGTTACTCCGTGCTTGTTACATACAAATTTTTCATTCACGAAATAATTTTAATTAAAATGTTGAAGAAAAAGTAAATTATTAATATTTTTTATTATTTTTTTGTAAATAAATAGTACATATTATACATAGAAAATATCCAAAATCCGAAAAAACAAATATTTGCTGATCATACAAACATTTGATCCGTCCCGGGATTCGAACCCGTGACCTCAAACCTAGCATTCTTACACGCTACCATTGCGATACCGAGGCAATCAATCTTACGTTACGGACGCTTTTTCCCCGCTAGGGTACCCCTCCGCAAAACCCCATAAGCAACTTCGTTCCAAAAATTTTAGTATAAAATGAACATTTGTAAATATTTAAATGAGAACAGAACTATTTCTCTAGTACATGGTTTGATTTTTTTTATAGCGGAGTGAGCAAATGGCTCATCTGATGGAAAATTATTATCACAGCTCATGAACGCCTACAATTGCCAGCGCGTTTCTGACTTTTGAGTACTAAGGATACTTACTATAAACCGAGTGAGAGAGGAATCTCTTTTAAATTTCCGTTAATTTCGGGGCTCCAAACATAATGGTGGTTGGGTAATTGAGTTTGCGTTGTAGTTTTAAGTGGATGGAGATGTAGGAAGCTCTGTTTTTGCTTGTTAACAATGGGGTCAAGATTTCCTGTGACGGTTCGTTTTGTTTCATATTCGGCTACGACGCCAAAAGTTACAAGCTGACTTGCCAAGTTACTTATTTCTTAGTTTGCATCGCTGATACTGTAAATCTATATACTAATATATAAAGCTGAAGAGTTTGTTTGTTTTATTGAACGCGCTAATCTCAGGAACTACTGGTCCGATTTGAAACATTTTTCAGTGTTAGATAGCCCATTTGCCGAGGAAGGCTATAGGCTATATATTTTCACACTAAACCACCAATGAAGAATGTTACAAAAACGGTGGAAAATTATAGGGCAATAGGAGACGCAAACGAGGTTGCGTAGGTCGGCTAGTTGTTTAATATAATAACAAAAACACTGATTCATAACAAAACTACGAACATGTGCTTATATTTTTGTAATCAAAATTCCTGCCTTTAAGAAGTACAAAATAAATATTAGCATATACTGATACTCACATTGAAATTAATAATAGTGTTTTTCTAATATTTTTTTTAACCTTAATAATAAAAATCAAAGATGTTAATTTTACTGTTTATTATTCAAAAATGGATAAAATGATTTATATCATGATTTTTTTTATTTGTCTCCATGTCGATTAAGATATTTAAAATGTTCACATTAACGAATTATGAAGAATATTCATTGTCACATTTTATGCATTTGCAACTGGATGAACAATACAGCTGACTCTAAAAACGCGACTGAAACTGTGAAGAAGAACTTTAATTAAATATTCTATAAATCTTTGTCCCAACTCCTAGAAAATACATGCAGTGAAGTTTTCCTATGAAACTGCTGTCATATTTAGTATTTAGTGTAAGTACTTCACAATTACCTAGTATGAGCGACGTAACGTTTCTTTGGTACTGAAACCATAGACCGGTTCAAGTAGGGTTGACCAAAAACCTTTACGTATATGAACGTGTTTTTTTTATGTATAAGCCAGCCATAAAGTGATTTAACTTTGCCTGATGAAAAGTATGAACATAATTCAATAATAGTGGTCACGACACACATTGCTAATGCAGACATTGTAATATTGCGGCTTGGTGACACACACTATGGCGCCCTAATGAGATGCTTCTGCATCATTGTGCCTCCAGTCTCGCACTCAGAAACGAAATACGACCACACAAGTACTGTAATTTTAGGTTGGTCTTCTGGAAGAGGGTTGTCGGTCGAGCCGGCTCATTCTTGCTGAAATTTGTGTGGCTCTACTACCTTAAAATGGTTAAGAGTCTTAAGGTATATAATTTTAATATTTCTCAGAGATATTTTTAAAAAATGCCATATTCTTAGTGTTACACAACCCTGACCTTAGTTTTATCTCGCTTCTCGACTTACTGCTAGCTTTTAGAATACGTTCTCTAGTGAATAATATCCAGAAAAGTAGTAAAAGTAGTAAAAATACGATTCACGTGATAAAACGTAAATTTACTATTACTTTGAATTAAAATTAGAACTACTGAATACAGTAACTAAGGTACATAAACAAGAAAGTGTCAGAAATAAGTAAATAATTTAAAAAAACTTTTTTAAAAACAAGTTTTTATTACTTACTAATAAAAATAACTTTAAGTTCTTTCATTTGATACCCATATTGGGTCAGAAATATGTACGCCGTCATTTTGTTACGGCGGCCATTTGAATTAAAAATAATACCTATTATATATATTTTCGTATATTTGCTATATATAGAACTAGCTGAACCCCGCAGTGTTACCCGCGGCTATTGTTGTACCGCGAGTAACGCCGCGGGACAAAGTTACTCTAAAAAAAGTAGCCTAAGTTACTCCCCGGATCATCAGCTACCTGCCAGTGAAAGTCCCGTCAAAATCCGTCCAGCCGTTCCAGAGATTACCCAGAACAAACAGACAGACAGACAGACAGACAGACAGACAGACAGACCGACCGACAGACAGACAAAAATTTTTTTAACTGCATTTTTTGTATATGTACCGTGTATACATACATATGCACTCAGTAAAAAGTGGTTATTTTAATATTACAAACAGACACTCCAATTTTATTTATTTGTATAGATGTATAGATTAAACCTATAATTCAAATTCCTGCTCAATCGAAAATAGGGAAGTTGATCAAATTTAACTTGCAAGATTTGATGACATACAAATATCGGGACAGGTGAAACTAAACAAAAATAAAAGCTTGTAAAAGGAACTGAGTGAATTGAAATTGGCAGGTAATTCAAAACAAACTTTTAGATAGCTCTCGTCACATCATCATCAAGCCTTTGACAGTCTACTCCAACACATAGGCCTCTCTTGGACATGGAGCTCTCCTGGACATAGACCTTTCCTGGACATAGGCCGCTCCTTAGAAACGAATTTTGGAAACCTGGTGAAGAATTATTATCTGTCACTATGAATAATTTCGGTTTCATTATACATAATGTGTGTGTATATGTATATGTGTATGTGAACATATGCATCTCTTTTTATAAATGTATTTATTGTTTTAATATTCACGTAATTGTGTTACTGACTGCCTCGGCGATAAGACAAAAATAAGTCGCGCTGAGAGGCATCACCCGTAGTCAAAACGCCTATTTCCAAAGCCTTAGATAACCGTTTATATGCAATAGTCCGCTTTCTACGTAAAGGAGATAAGTCCTGAATCGTATACTCAACTGCTACTGACTTTGATTTCGTTTTCTTTAGAGAAAGTCGTCTGCGAGTGGAATGTTTACCTATTAACGACATTGTTGTTTGATCGATAAATTTCTATAGTGAAAAACTTATTTAAAAACTATAAAGGTTCTAACAAGTGAAGCGGAACGTAAACAATAACAAAGATCGATTTATACTACTAGTGAAAATGTACTGAACATTTACGACCTTATAACACAGTAATAAGCACTATTTAACCCACCGCGCAGGTCCAAAGCAACTTGTTAGTTGAACGATAAATGTATGAATTAACGATAAATAAAAATATGTGCATTCACCATAACTAGACGTTAGACGGTAGGTAAGGAACGTTTCGTGCTACCGACCGCTAGCGGTCGCGTAAGTTTTTTCCTACCACCTTACAAGTTTGAGAAATGAATGCACTAAGAAATATCTTACAATATTACGTTTAAACTGATTATTTTACTGTTGTATGTTAATTATTTAGTTACTACAAATGATTATGAATGCGATTAATGATTTTAATGATAGAATTATCATAGGCCGATAGAATTAAGCACCGATAAATGTTAGTGATTGCCTAATTAGATCCTACAATAATCGATTTGTGTGAAATGAATTTAGAATAAATCCCTGTTGGTGACTAGTGAACGATAATATGCGTAATAATATCTATATAGGTAGGTAAGTCAGTTGTTAAGAATTGGAGATGATGCAATAACTTGGAATGCAGTTAGCTGAATAAAACGATAGATATGTGTATTCCAAGATAAAACACTACGATTTTGACCATAAATACCATAAACATACGATGATAGGCAGGAAATTAGGTGGGATTCCCGGGTTTCGGCACCATTAAGATGTGGCGTACGCACCCAGCCGAAATAGCGGGTGGCATCAACACCACACTGGGACAAATACGTATTCGTGTAGTTTCGCTGTTCAATAACTCGACATAACCCGTCGCAAAGTATAATGCAAGCACTTACCTTGGACTGCCACGGGTATTCGTTGAGCTTCCACCTTCACTTGTTCAGGAGTCGACAATTCAGGGGTTTCAGTTCTAGTGTACGTCACACGCGAGAGAAATGCAAGTAGATTTCGATTTCTAGCAGGAAATCGACCGATACAAGTCGCGCTCGCGTCGGAGGTTTTTTCACACAACCGTCAGTGGCTCCATGTTTCTTACGAGTCAGTGTTGCAATTGCAACCATTTAAGGCTGCCCCTTGCGACGATTATTACCAGCATTGAAAATTGAAACACTGAATTACGAATTACGATTTATATACTTTACGGTAACGGAACAGTACGTATATAATATTGTTTGCAGTAGCCTATAAAATAAACAAATAATACCTCACACATCTCAAACATGGCCATCTGTACTGTAAATCTATGGAAACTAGATTTACACTATTATATATTATTATATCGTTTTTTTTTTATGGGTTAGGCGGGCATACGAGCAGACATATCGCCTGATGGTAAGTGATTACCGCAGCCCATGGACACCTGCAAACACCAGAGGAGTCACAAGTGCGTTGCCGGCCTTTGGGGGATAGGGAGGGGAGATAGGGGGAGGGGTTTTGGGTTATGGGCCTCCGGTATCCTCACTGACTCGGTGAAACACAGCGCAAGCACTATTTCACACCGGTTTTCTGTGAGACCGTGGTATCACTCCGGTCGAGCCGGCCCATTCATGCCGAAGCGTAGCATTCCCATTGCTGGACATTGGTCTCCGCCAAGTTTCTCTATAACCACCAGTCCAGTACTACCCACACCCAATGCCTTCCTGTGTCTTATGCGTAAACATGGCACAAATACTCGTCACTCAATCAGACAAAGAGAGAGAGAGACACTCAAACATGAGCACGTGCTTGCCAGTTATTTGCTCACATTATCGATCACGTAAAATATATACCCATAAGGCTGAACATATTAATTACTTATTATCCTTGTGTGAGTACATAAAGCTACTATACTCTGAACTAGCCGATTAATAAAAATGTTTTCTTACGATCGTAAAAAATCCTTTGACGTAAACATCGTAACGTCACGCAATATTGATATTATATTACTTAAAATCAATATTACTCGTAGTATACATCTTAATCCACCGGTGACACAATATTGAACTTTATTTTTAAGAAATTAAAGTATTTATTTGAAAAATAAGTAAGTTTATAAGTTACTAAATATACGATTCTGAGAACAAGGCTACGTATAATAAACGTTTCTATACGTTTATTTATCGTAGTCTATCAATCTTGGTATAAAGAGTGTTATTAAACACATACTGAAGTAATGTTAGTGGAAAACGAAAGAAGAGTTCACGATGTCATCTCCGGTTTGAATCGTACGTAATGTCTTACATTTCCGCCCCAGTTAGGTGATGATATGAGAAGATTTTTCTCAAACTTAAAAATTTAAAAACATTGTAACAACAACCGGGTGGACTCTCTCCCCATTGTCCTGCTAGGCATTTGGAAGCCTTTAAAACGAAGGCTTACAGACTTTCTCGGCCGAACTCTTCTATGTGCGACGAGTTTTGTTTTGTCCCCAAGCCAAAAAATCCCAAAGAGGTGACTGATATTGTCTAAATTTTTAATTAAGTTCTAAGTCTAACTTCATCATATTATTATGTTATTCTAATTATTTATAATACTTAAGGTTAAAGTGATGTGACGTATAAGTTTATAGAATCTTTATTTTTCATAAGAACAATTTGAGTTCACTTACATGAGATAACTATAAGTAATAGTAGTAGTAGTTAACAACCGTGAATACTAGAAAAGTGTTGTTATGAGAACTTACTAGAACTTTACTATCAAAACAGTAATTATAAAATTTACATGTATTGAAACAGTGTAAACTCACAATAACACCAGTACATAATTCATAAGCACTTTTTGATGATCCTAAAATATCATGAGGACATCGATTTCATTTATTGCGTTTTATTTACAGGATGAAAATATTTATGAGATTCCTTATTTAGAACGGTGACTGATGTTTCATTGCCACTTATTTTTTTATAACTTTGTGGTTTGTATTGAAGTCTATGAATGATATTTTCTTCGTTTATTTTCTTTATTATACTGTCGTGTGTGTCCATGAAACTTTTTTTTTCGCACAAACACATAAGGTTTGATTTTCAAATGGGCAGATAAAGTATATTAAGCGCCCATACTTTGCTCATTATAATTTAATTCTTACTTTCCTTATCATCATCATCTTCTTCAACTTCATCTCAGCTGAAAGACTATAACTATTGGACGTAAATTCCCCACATTACACATAGGATTATTTTTGTAACTGGTTAAGAAGACGGAATGTTATCACCCTTATTCATACCATGGGTATCAGAGACTGTAAGGGGCTATTAACGAAGCAAGTTTCGAAGGACAACGTCACTGTAAATAAAGGGAAATCTTGAAATAAACCCTATACCAACCCGTCTAATCAGAATGGTATAGAAGACCAAAACCTTCTTTTAAATAAGATGCCTTTATCCAGCAGTGGATTGTATAAGGCTGTTGCTTTGATGTGTTCATAGGTCATCAAAAAGGCTAGCCCGCAACCTGATTATTTTGTCCATCATTGTGCCCTAAACAAGCACCTATTCACTATAGGCGCAACATACAGCCCTCTGTGCAGGGGATGCATGGAGGAATAAACGCCACAGTACATTTTCACAGAATATAGACATGTGATAGATCAACGAGCAGACATTCTTGAATCAACATCACTCCCGGAAACATGTGGTGATCTGAAAAGATTGCAAGCTTCTGGAATGATCTAGGATGATTGGAGTAAGAAGATGACACGGCAACGGCAACAGGGACGTACAATGGCCCAATCAAGAGATTAAGTGCAAAAATAGCCCGGGAAAACAAACAAACAAAAGGTGTTGCTAGTTTACGTGTGTATAGGGTGTATTGCAATATACCTTCCACTAATATTCGTACTAACAAGTACAGTTTTCACAAAAATAAAACTGACTCCAAGGTTCGACTCGATTTCTCTTAGATGCCATCATCAGATATTAATGTCCTTACCATGGTACCACCGTTGGGACATCTCCTTTCCATTAAAAAAAGAATCATCAAAATCGGTTCATAAACGACGAAATTATCTGCGAACACACATAAAAAAAAGTAAAAAAAAAAAGTACGGTCGAATTGAGAAATCTCCTCCTTTTTTAAAGTCGGTTAGTAAAAATTACGTTTTCATTTCATCAATCATTGATAACACAAAAAAGTTTTATACTATGTATTATCCGATTATAGATTCATAAATAATGATATTTCGTTATCTTAATTTGGTTCACCCAAAAGAGCTGATTCACTTTTAACTTACCCCTCAGAATTAGTCTCAATAATTCCTTTGAAACGCAAAAGGGAATCATCATTCATTCCGTTCTAACCCGGTCCCTGGCCCACCGTTAGTAAAGTAAAACTCGGTACATTAATTTACCTTCAATTCAGATATCCCAAAGTTGGCCCAAATTTTCGACCCAAAATCGGAAACAATTTCCAAATAACAACAAGCTCATAATTTTACCCCTCACCTCTACCTTATTGTTTTAACCTAATCGTAGAACTAGTATATTGTATAATATAATTTGGTATTTCGGTCTTCACCTTCATTTGACTTTTGATTGCAGATTTTCATTTGATAAATCCATTTTTTTATGCGTAATCAAGGCTATTAGAGGCTATATTGTTATTCTGATAAGCAAATAAATTAAGTGATAGTAAATTATAAGGAGTACCTTAGCAATACAGTTAGCTTTAGACGGACTATTAGCATTTTTTTTTGTGCGGAAATCCCCTCGGATATCACCGTCTGGTGGTGATGTTGGACTGGAACATTAACACCTAACTAAATTGGGTTAAGGCAAGACCATCGAAAATGTCATCATCATGCTATAGTGTCCATTTAAAACATTTTTTTTTTTTATGTTTGACCCTGCCATAATGGCTCTTCTCTGCCTGATGGAAAGCATAAGCAGAATCCAAGAGTGATGGTCACCATACTGCGAACGCAGACAATGCAACAATGCGCATGGTGACCCACACCATGGCGGGCTAGTGATGCTTTCGCATCATTGGGCCTCCGGTCTCGCACTCACCAACGAAACACGACAGCATGATCGCTGTCATTTTACGTTGATTTTCTGTGCGAGGGTAGTACCGCCATTTAGTAACGATTAGTAAGTAATAGTAAAAATTAGTAACAGTAATTGACTGACTTTTTTGACATTATCAATATTAATATTATGAAGCTGAAGTACTGGTCAGATATGAAAATTCTGTGTTAAATAGCGTAGTTACCGAGGAAAGCTACCGGCCGTATATTATTACGCTGCGATCAAAAGGGGTGAAGTATCAGTAGAAAATAATAAATTAATTAATTAATATTTCGAACATCTAACACACAACGCCATCTAGTCCCAAGCTAAGCAGAGCTTGTGTTATGGGTACTAGACAACTGATATAAATACATATATACTTTTTTTTTAAACATACATGTTATACATAGAAACACCCAAACTCCGAAACAAATATTTGCAGATCATACATACATTTGGTTCGACCTGGGAATCCTCATGATCTCATGCACAGCAGTCGCGTTCGCTAAAACTGCGCCAACGAGGCAGTTAAAAACGTATGAAAATTATTCCTTTTCAGAGCTTTTATTTCGTGCGCCGCGTCAACGATTATAGTTACACAAAATAATGTATGAAAGAATCGTTCCCCTTTACAAGTTCTAGAAAAGTCTGCATGTTATATACTGTACAACTATTACTACTCTCACTATGTCTTACTTTTAAGGGAAACTTACTATACCCTTTTTATTCGGTAACAAATTTTTTCACGCTTTTATAACATAACGCTACAGGCAAGAGAACACATTGCTCAGTTAGTTTCTATATAAATAATAACCATAAATACTTTGCATATCTGTAATCTAAGGATTAATAGCGTATTATCGAAATGAAAATAAATATCAAAAACAAACTTTACGTTTTAGCTTTATTATTTAGAAAATTCTTGTAACTAACGATACTTCGAAAACCCATATAAACAAGGTGCTAAAGGCTTAACATGGTTATTGTAAGTAAAGATAACAACGAATAACTTTAGGTTTCGTAACACCAATACATAATTATGAATATTAAAATTTCATTGAACAGGTAGATAAACAAATCAGAATTAAGAAGTCAAAAGCAACAACAAATTTATTACAACAACTCTACGATCTGAATTAATATGTAAAAACATCCAAACGATAAGAATTTGCGCTTAAATAATCTACTAGACGACCCACGCAACCTTCTTTGTGTCTCCTATTACCCGTAGCGTGATAATTTTTTCCCTTTTTTGTAACATAGCGTAATGATATATAGCCTCGATAAACGGGCTATCTAACACTGAAAGAATTTTTCAAATCGAACCTGCGGTTCCTGAGATTAGCGTGTTCAAACAAACAAACACTTCAGCTTTATATATTAGTATAGATGAGTTGATAAATGAAACGAAAACTTTGTACCCATTTTCACGAAAATTATGAAAACAGAGGGTATCGACCAGGGGTGGTGGTGGTACTACCAGCTTACAGAAGATCAACCTAAAATGACATCAGTTGTGCTGTCGTATTTCGTTTATGGGTGCCTAATGATGGAGAAGCATCTCAATAGGCCGCCTTAATGTGGTTTAGTGAAAATAATAAATGTTACGGACATCTAACACAAAACTATTCTAGTCCCAAGCTAAGCAGAGCTTGTTTTACGGGTACTAGACGACTGATTTAAATACATTTATACCTTTTTTGTAAACACATACATATTGTACATAGAAAACACTCAAACTCCGAAACAAATATTTGCAGATCATACAAACATTTGGTCCGACCTGGGAATCAAACCCGAGACCTTAAGCACAGTAGTCGCGTACGCTACCACTGCGCCACCGAGGGTATCCTGCATTTTATGTATTCCCAATTAGTATGGTGGCCACCACTCTTGGATTCCGCTCAAGCTTCACATCAGGTAGAGTTAAGTCACAGGCTCATACATAAAAAAAACCACAAGCGTGACAACCCTTTTCATACTTTGGGAGTAAGCCAAACAGAGTAACAATATCACTACAAAGGGAAAAAAACTTGAAACAAGCCAATACAAACCCGTCTGGCCAACGTGGTTCATTAGACAAAGACAAAAACCTCCTCTCTTAGTAAACTTCAGTCCAAAAGTGGATTGTTAAAGGCTATCGATGATGATGATAAATAATAATAAATTTAAACAAATGACAATATCATTTCCATAGTATGTTAAAAATCTGCTATCAATAGGGAAATGTTAAGTCAGAGCTCACAAAAACTCGAGGCGGTTTTAAGGTAAAATCAGAGAGGTCTTAACGCAAAGCCGTAGCGGTTTTAAGGTAATGTAGAGGCCTTATAAAGGCGCACTTTTGTTATTTAAAAATTTTATACTTTCTGATTCAATTTTATGTTTTTCTTGAAAGCATTATAAGACATACAAGGAACCGTCTGACTGATTACTGATGGCATAATTGCAACTTTAAAGTTTTCTGTCTCTAAGACACGTGCGACTTGTAACCATAGTGTTTATTTTAAGTTCTAGTTTCAGCATATTTTAGAAGCCTTCTTCAATATTTATGAGTTTTACATTTACGTGTACTAAAGAACTGAAAAAAAGTAAATAAATAACAAAAGAAAACTAGTTACTTCTCAATAATAACGAAGATTGACAAAAATGTCAAGTGAGCATAAAATATTCAATTAAATATCCGAATCCTTGATAATAAAACAATATCCACAAAAAGTCTGTAGTCTTTCTTTGTTTTTCTTTTAATTTGTATGTTAGTTACAGGCAGGCACCTGTGCTTATTTGCCAATAAATAGCCTTCATCTGAAGCCATTATACAAGTTAAGGTGAATCATAATTCTGCTTTGCTGATCTCGACATATGTTTCTAAACGGTGTGTTGAGATAGGCGCTGCGGGTCTTCGCCCGTTGTACGTTAACGTCAACAAATCGAGGGTAGAAGTGCCAACCCTTTTGCCCTAATAACGTCGATAGGTCGACATATTTGAACTCACCCATAGGCGATAACACCAAAAACTTTTTTCGCCAAAGAAGAATGTGATATCAGAAGCTTTTAATGGCGTAACATAAAAAGAATCTACATTTATTCGTTTTTTCGAATCCAAATCAGTAATTTTGCAGGTGACTAGGGGCGGCGATATGTACCTACCATCAATGCATCTGTTCATTTGTCCCCTCTACAATAAAAAACAATATGTACCATAAAAACAATATCACAATGTACTACTAGTAGCAACATATTAAATATAAATTAATTTACTAATTAGGAAAATTTATTAACTTATGTTTACGTGCCGGATATCTCTGTGTAAAGTGCATTGAGTTTGCAAATAAAAACAACATAAATATAACTAGTAACAAAACCGCAATCCTTTCGTTTTCCAAGAATCACTGTGCGTATACCTTGATGATATGTGGCCATCGGTCACACAGAGATATTAGAATGACATAGAATATGCTAAGTTGGACACAAATTATGCTCATTCATTGAATTTTACCAACGGTCACCAACTTAGCAGTCGAAGTAACTAACTGCCAAAATAACAACCTCAACGACTTCTCTTGCTGTAACTTATTGTCGTTAAGAACTCACAAAATCTCTATTAATAAAAATGTTTCACTGAAATGTATGTACGCGCATCAGTTTCCATCGACTGCACCAAATTGGAAAATGATTATTTTATGTTGTCAAGACTAGTTTTGTATAGAAGAAACTTAAAAGAAAAGCAGAAGTGTTACATTTTCTTAGTTTAAGACTGTAGCATCCGTGGAAGCTGAAGCGGGCGTAAATACTATATTTTTTCGGAAATTTAGAAAATATTAACAAAAAATATTGATGATGTTCTCCTAGCCGATTACGGCCACGGCGGCCAGTCTCAACAGAGACCAACCAACTACGCAGGAGATATTATAGTGCACAAGTGTGTGCGCAAACACAGGTGCACTCTCTGTTCCCTCACTCTCATATTCCGATGGGACGGTTAACCGACACGATCGGGGAGAGATTAGGCGCAGGACCGACAGCTTTACGTGCTCTCCGAGGCACGGGGGTTCAGACCCCAACTTCCAAACTCCGAGCTGTTTTAATAACAGTATTTATAGAATTAGAAAAACTCAATAACACCTTTGGCCCGACCCGGGAACAAAAAATATTACTAAGAATATGATAACCCTAAAATGTTACGTAATTTAACTAGCACCCATCGTTCTATTTCTGCCCCTCAAATCATTTCCTTTTACGATCCCATTCGTACAGATTACAACAAAAGCCAATTACTATGAATCATATAATATCCCGACTTTGCGAACTTGAGTAGCTAATGAAAAAACTTTTAGTCGCTTAAAGTCATCGCCTCTTGTTATCGAACTTTTGGGTGTTACGGAATTATAGGAAGTCTGTTATGAACGATCATTATAAAAGTGTGTACCTTTTCTACCCGACTGCATCAGAAGGAGGGTAATGTTTTAAAAAGTATATATTATGTATGTTTGTATGTATGTCTATTTCTTTGGCGTGGCCTACAGCGCAAACCGCTGGTTTTTGACATATCAGGGTATCGTTGAATTCATTCAAAATCGTGGTAGAGAGAGAGGCTATGTTAATTTGTTAATTAAAATGGCGTAATTGACAAAAGGGGAGTGGGTTTGTTATTTCCTCATATTAAAAAATATTAAGGTTATAGTACTATTTTAACACAAATTGTCAATGAGTAAACTCAGACCCAAAAAGTTTTTGGTTGACATGACCATAATTGCTAGAAAGAGTTGCTACGACTACCAGATTTGAATCCTACAAATTGATATTTGAAGAGTTTGTCGGTTGATTTGGCTAAAAAGCCCGAAAAAAATATTATTATAAAAACAAAAATCATTCATAACTTTTAAGTGGTCTTAAAAGTAATGAACTGGAAAACGCACAATATCTATTAAATTCGAATGACTAATGTATTGTTTAGTAAACTTTAGTAAAATAATAAATTAACTGCATGTGTATATTCAAATTATTCAATCTACATATATTTTTCTGTTCATTAATTTTTAGCATTCAAGTTTTTTGATTCGTATTATTTATTTTATATATGATGATATTCGTATATTTTTTTTATGAGTATTTTTCAAAAATGTTTCATACTACTTGTTGCCCGCGGCTCCACTGGCGTGTATGTCGGTTATCGCGGCAAATAGTAGCCTATGTGTTATTCTGATGTATAAGCTATATTACTGTAAAGTTTCATCCAAGTCCGTTAAGTAGTTTATGCGTGAAAGAGTAACAAACATACACACTCACAAACTTTCGCATTTATAATATTAGTGTGATTAGTAGGATTGTTTGTTATCCACATTTATAAAACTGATAGCTTTATGTCTGTACGCTTCATGAAACATAGTTCTATTTAAATAGTTCAATGTCAACTGATCTCAATTTTTTAAAACTATTTAAAAAACTTTCAATAGAACCATTTTTAAAGAGAAAAAGAGAGAAGGACATGGTCTACTCATTATAATAATCTAGACCAGTAAATAACTTCCTAAACGAACAATAACAATATCTGTCGTGTCTTTCTTCAACATACAGGACACCTTACTTTCATAGACAAGATTTCAACAAAATCAGATTTTTCATTATTTCAAAGCTTCAATACTAATTTGTATCATAAATTTCCTTTTTAACCGACTTCAAAAAAAGGAGGAGGTTTTTCAATTCGACGGTATATTTTTTTTTATGAATGATCCTGGATAGCTTCGTCGTTTATGAACCGATTTCGATGATTCTTTTTTTTAATGGAAAGGAGATGTCCCGACGGTGGTACCATAATAAGGACATTAATATCTGATGATGGCATCCACGAGAAATCGAGTCGAACCTTGAAGTCGGTTTTATTTTTGTTAAAATTGTACTTGTAATAATGTAACACGTGTCAAACCACAATGGTTTGGTGTAAAACTGAAACTTATGGCTTAATAGACTTCATTAATGCAAAAACAATTTGCCATTGCAAAGTGTCGCAGGGATTACGTGTGTCCCAATAAATGTCTTAAATATAGACACTGTATACACATAATTATAATGTTTATATATGTATATAGAGCAGCAATGAACGCAGCGTATATACAAGTGCGTGCCTGAACGCGGCAACAACAATACTGATAAGAGAATATGCAAATGAAACAACACTTCTTGATAGTCGTTCTTGCTGCGAATGTAGCTGTATTCATATCTTAATTTTCTACTTTAAGAATGAGGAAAATTTTCTTAAAAAAATGCGATCTCAAGTGCAATCAAGTAGATGATAAAACTTTATAGAAGTTACTAAAAGAAGAAAGGTTTCAAATCACATATACTTATTCTAATGTTAGGAATTTTAATTTAATTAGTTAATAAGTTAGATTTTTTTTTTTATTTATTTAACAACAGAAATCATGTTATTATGCAAATCCATGTAAACATATGAAAATTATTACATAAATATAAATAATCTCTTGATAGTTGCAAAGTTTCAGACAGATACAGTTTAGCTTTAACTTCTTCAATATTTATCTATTAACGTGAAGTAAACACTCTGTACCCTTAGTTTGTGGGTTTTTTTTTAAGTTTATAACAAGTAGGAATGCAGAAAACTAAAAAATAAGAATTATTATCGAGTTTGACAACTGGTCGACTACTCGACGACACATATAATTAAATGCAATTTTTTTTTTAACCGTTAATCTCTTGTTTCCTAGCAAACATATTGTTCTTCAAATAAGTGTCCATGAAAAATCTCAATCTTATATAACCTACATCAAACATTAAATATAATTGTGACATATAACATAATAGTGTATCTCAGACAAAACTTTCTTGATAAATTTATTGTATTTCCTTTAGGGATAAAAGTAACATGGGTACTTTCAAAGGTGTCGCTAGATCATTCGAAAGTGCACTGATATATTGGGGTCAATAGGCCGTAGTGTTTTTAAGACGCGTCCCTCCGTTTAGTAAGTAGAATGAATGTTTGCTATACCATCTTATTGTGTGTTTATTTTTATTTGATGGTAGATGGAAAAGGCTTTTTGCAGCTTAAAGTGGGTTTTCAGTAGGTTTGAATAAGGACTGTTTACACTGTCGTGGCAATGTATGTATCATTCTTTTAAACGTTTATAGACTGAGCTCCCAGTCACCCCAGATTTACGTCATTTTGGGTGAGATGAAAATTTTTGAATCAGTAGTCTAACATGTACTCAGAAAGCAATATACACTGATCTGAATTTTATGTATATCATTAACTATAATATTTTAAGATGTTTTCCAATGAACCAGACAAATCTGTAGGGCCATCCATCATCCCAGACTCGTTTATAGTTTATAGAAACTAACGCCTCTGCTATATTTACAGCAGACATATGTATTGCTATATAAATTAGCTTAGGCGTTCATGCTTCTAAACAATATAGACTGAAAACTCACAAACACTAACTCAGAGTAGCCACGAGTTGTAAGAGATCAAAATTCACGCCTCAAACTGCATCTCATCTGTACTTATGATCTCAAATAATGCTCTGATGCTCTTGCGATTCCTAACTCAGTGATTTTTTTATCGAGTCTTCTTTAATTGAAGTCTATTTGGGCCGTCAGATTTATCTGGTTCATTGGGAAATATTTTAGAATAGCTCTGAGTTAGTGTGTTGTTAGTATAGTTTTTTGACTGTGTACCAAAAATATAGTTTTTTCGAGATAACAGTTCATCTGTCAAGGGATTATTTGATTTTAAGTTTTAAAAGTAGGGAATTACTACTTTATTTATAGTTGTTTGTCACTGACTTTTGTAAACTTAATAAAATCATATCTTCTTCGACACAAATATTTGAAAGAAACAATATAGTCAAATAATCTAGTCAGGAATTATTGTGATTAAAAATTTACCAAAAAAAAAAGTCGGTCGTAAGACTCAACTCAACTACTCATTTATTTAATTATTGTGACAGCGTCCTGCTTTATCTATGTGCTATCTTATATCATGAGAAATTAAGTGAAGCTATGAAATTCTGTCAGTTCCTTTTATTTTTTGTTGTGAAAATTTTATTGTCCAGTTAATTAGACTGTTAACTGACAGTTAAGTAGACTGCCTCGGTGGTGCATTGGTAGTGTATGCGACTGCTGTGCTTGAGGTCTTGGGTTTCGATTCACTGGTCAGACTGCTGTTGGGTTTTTCTTTCAAGAAATTCATAATAGCAGCCCGGAGTATCGAAGATGACGGTGTTTCCCGCCCGTGCCACGGAGAGCACGTCGTCGGTCTCGGTTGTCATGAACATCTATTGCAATCTTTATTGGAATGTCAGTGCCCTTAAATATACGAATTCAGTTCACCCTCAGGTTGCGGAGGTCCGATGTCAGTCGCGCCGTCGAAAAACTGATGTTCAGGTAAAACTGGTTGAACTATAGTGCGTCCAATCGTTTATTTAACTTTTGACAGATCACGCACATAAAGTTTTGTAATAATTTTTGATCAATGTACTAGAGGGAATACTGTACTTCATGGACGGGCTCCGCCCACTTAGAGATGTGTCATTCATAATGAATGACCACAGACTATAAAAACGGGTTTGAAATAAATCGATTATCGATTATATTAATAAAACATACAATAACATTATTGTGATTATATTTTATATCAAATCACACGGTCTCTAAACTTGAGTCACTGATATAAGAGGCCCATTATTACAGCTCTCCTTTTCAAAGTATTCACGAAGTCGCAAGACAAACTCTCTTGTTTGTCCTTTGAGCACCTTAATTTTTGGCATTTTGACAGTAACGAAGGGAGGGAATCGTCCCTCCCTTCGTTCACGTTTGGTTGAGTTGAGCGTATCGACGCTCAACTCAACCAAACGTGAGAATTCACAAATAAATCAATACGGAGGAATAAAAATACTCAACTCGACGTATGAAAATGTGAATTATGACTAACTACAAAATGTCCGCTACGCGTCCGGTGTTGCGGTTTAATAATCGATAAAATTACGAAATTATCGGTAAAATAATGAGTGTGTTAAATCGATTAAAACTTCTTCATGTACAAAATCGATCGATAAAAGAAATCGAATCGGTAACGGGTCAGGGTATCACTATTTGATTAAGTATTAGAGCTGTCAAAAGTTAAATAAATGATTGGATACACTATAGTAGCCGACTCCAAAATAATCTTGGGAATAATAAAGGCTAGGAAGATGATCATGATAATGATGACTAACAAATATACACCTGCGTCACCCAAATTGGAATAGATAAAAAATGTCTACAACAGTCTTAGCACTATTCCAAACAGTTCACTATTGGATATAGGCGTCTTCTTAGAAAAAAGGTTTTTGTGTACTTTACCACGCTCGCTAAACGAATTGATATGGGGTTTTGTGTCAAGTATATTGTCTCCTTGCAGTGCTGTTGTCATTTATGGGCTCTGACAACCTAGTGATGAATAGGGTGGGGAAACTGAACCTGGGGGTCTGTCATCACATGAATTATGATAGTGAGACGAACTTTAAATTCATACATCATATGGAAATGAATTTAACGAGATTAGAATTTCAGTCCAATATTTAAAAACCCTTAGTAGATCCGAAATTCCAACCAAATGCGACCATCATATGAAAGGCGTAATACCTCATATTGACATTTATTGGATTATTGATATGCATATGAGTATCGAAACTCAAAAGAATATATATTTTCTAACATCTTTTATGAGAATTTTCAGGAAGCAATAAAACATTTATGCGTCTCTAAGTAAATACAAACAGAACAGAGCATCTTATACTCCTGTGTATAGAGCAATAACAATGCTTATAAACAAAACACATATTGATATAGAACCTTTATGGGTTGTTCCGGTAAAGTTTGAACGAAGAAGTTTGCCGCATTCCCAGTTGTAATATCAAGTTATCGTATTTGAGGAGTGTTTAGAGTCAAATTTACTTTAATATGAAGTTCAAATCTTACTTCGTTTTATATTAACATTGTTTGCATCAGTGCACAGTAAACTACAGGTACATCACACCTGTAGTTTACTGTACTAGTAATAATAAATTAATGTCCATTCCTACACATGACAGTCTAACTGCCTCGGTGGCGCAGTGGTAGCGTATGCGACTGCTGTTCTTGAGGTCTCGCGTTCGATTCCCGGGTCGGAACAAATGTTTGTATGATCTGCAAATATTTGTTTCGGAGTTTGGATGTTTTCTGTGTATAATATGTATGTATATACAAAAAAAAGTATGTAAGTATTCATATCAGTTGTTTAGTACCCACTATACAAGCTCTGCTTAGTTTGGGACTAGATGGCGTTGTGTGTTAGATGTCCGAAATATTTATTTATTTATCTCAATCTAGGTCGAGTCTGTGTTGTAGTATTCAGATTTTTGATAAAAAAAATATAAACACTGGACGACCAATGGCTGAAATTCGACGATAATACATTTACTTATTTTATTTAGCTTGAAAAGTGTCTGCACTCATCCTTCATTTATACTTCTCCGTTCGTATACTTTTTTTAATGGAATAGGGGACAAACGAGCAGACGTATCGCCTGACGGTAAGCGATTGCCACGGCCCATGGACAACCACAACACCAGAGGCGTCACAAGTGCGTTGCCAGCCTTTTTAGAGCGAGTACGCTCTTTTATTGAAGGTTTGAAGGTTATATTGGTCCGGGAATACCGCAGATAATTCATTCGGTTCATTTTTGTAAAAAAATTAGTGCCCTGATCATGTGTTTGTGTGTTGTGCATGGTCATTTGTTCTGTTTGGGTCTGTTTTTTACAAGCTTTTTATTAACTGGCAATATATGTATGTTTAGGTGGAATCTTGCAACTCAATTTTGAAGCAGGTATCTTCAACCGATTTTACTAAAATTTTCCAAGCATATGTATACAGTGCGACAAAACAATATTATAATGACATGGAGCTGATCTGATGCAAGAGCTGGAAGGTGGCCATAGAAACTTTGTAAAGAAACGCCGCAACATCATCGAGTTTGGACTCGTTTGATTCGTCTCAAGGCATTCCAGTAAAAGCTTTTTTTAAAAAGCTTTTTAATTTAATTT
Organism: Spilosoma lubricipeda; assembly: GCA_905220595.1. Taxonomy (NCBI): domain Eukaryota; kingdom Metazoa; phylum Arthropoda; class Insecta; order Lepidoptera; family Erebidae; genus Spilosoma; species Spilosoma lubricipeda. The sequence continues at coordinate 8,656,260 of HG992298.1, read as the reverse complement.
ATTCTGTAATAATGTGAATGTATGAAAACTTTTTATTTTATTTGCGACCCTGATAAAGTTACTCAGCCTGGTGAAAGCATGAACATTATTATTCTGTGAAGATAAATGAACGTCTTCTTTAACGATAACTTTCTTCTTTAATTTAATTACGTTTACTTACACAGACATGTTTATGCATAAATTGTATTCTGTGCCGTATAATGAAAGCTTTGTTGACGAGGATGAATATAAAATTGCTTTTGTAATATCAACGGGAAAAATGTCCTGTGTATTTGCGGTTAATGGGCTAGGCCTGATGGTGATGGATGTAAAGGACGGCCCTTCAATCGTTAGGGGCTACGCTCAACCACTAGTGAAACGTATATAGTGAGATACGCTGTTATTCAATTCGATTTGTCGGCTATTGTCATACCAAATTTATTGCTATTATTAGCAGCTGGTCCCTTAAATCTTTAACAACCTGATTTGTATTGTAACTGACAATTTAGCACGTTTCCATAGAAGTATTGTAGAAATTTTTTCATTGTGTGCCTTCTTATAGGTCTTACTCGATTTTATTTATTTAATCTGGCAAAGTTAAAAAAGATTAGCAATAAACTTATTTATATAAATCTTGCGAGATTGTGGATATCTGAAACTCAGATTTCACATAAGAAACACAATCATTAAAACCCATTTGACTTAAAGACTCTGGAACTAAGCGACTTACATACAAGGGAGATCCCGGAGATTGTAACTTGGTCAGTATATAATCAAATGTCAGGAAGTTTATTTTCATTATAACTCTAATTACTGTCATCTTGAACTCTTTATCCAATCATCAACAGATTTGAATAGCCTGATGGGTATAGGCCTCTGTCTTTGCAAGTCACTTAGACCGACCCTCAGTTTCTTTCAGATAATCATTGGATAAATTAATAATCAAACAAGATCTTAAAAACTTATTTAAAATATAGGTATATAGAAATGGTTTGTAGAGTTTGATCGCAATATTAACTAAATAAATCTTAAATACAATAACATGTGTTTCCCTCCCATTATGATCCCAGATCCTTTTAGCGGGGCGTGAGAAGCATATCGCTAGGTCGTGTAGTGTGGGATGCCATACTACATTGTCTGCATTCGCAGTAGGTATGGTGGCCACAGTGTTGTATTCTATTCAAGCTGTCAAATAAAAAATATATTGTATTTGGTTTCTCAGATATACAGATATTTATCAGTAACTTTTATCAATTTATATAATCTTATTTAAAACTTAGTCAGGAAAAGATAAAACTGACCCTAAGTCTCAATTTTTTCATCCAATAAACATACAAATTAGTCGCGATGAACGTTGGAAGGTTAATTCAACTTCTTGCTGTTTATTCAATCAAGCCAGAGTTATTTCTTATTTCCTTTTCTGTTCACAAAGTGATTAACAATTCAGTCTTTGACTATTATATTCTGAATTATTTAAGTTCCTATTCTATAATTGCCGACATTTACATCTATATAAATCTAAAGTATTGTTCTGTAACAAAGGACTCCGGATCAAGCCTGCGATAAATTATTTCTATTCAGTTCTAGCGCTACGCATTTCATTTTGAAGGTATATTAGCATAAATAATTTTCTTGGTTTTTCTACTAGACGTTCAAATAAATTAACGGCTAGTTCACTTGCTGTCAATATCCCTGATAGACGAACAACAACTTATCACTAAATTTTTTCACATCTTTGGTAAAAGATGTCAGATAAACATTTCAGCCACTTTTACCTTTTAATATAGTCTTACCTTTTAACTTTACATATAGTCTTATTTCTTTGATAATAAATAATAATATCAAATGAAATGAAATTTGCACTAACTTTTAAGTTCTTATAATAAAAATGCAATTTCAGATATATCGGTGGGAGATGACTCCACAGCAATTGGTCTTATTTCTTTTAAAATGACTATACAAAAAAAGTCGTTCAAACCAAATGTTCAGTCCTAGTTTAATAGATTTTACACTTGAAAGCGTAATGGAAACCATTTTTCGAAGAACTCCATCGTAGTTAGTGAAATTGTTCTTTACTATAAAATGTCGTGGGAAAGAGGGATGTCAAGTTAAAATGGTCATGTTTAATAACGATCAGAAGGTTCTGTCAAGCAGTCTTTGGGCATAATGGACAAAGTTAGTCAAAACTTGCACCATCAATAACTGATGGTAAAACTTCCAAGAAATTTTACTTATAACAGGCTTTGGAGATATGATCGTTCATATTTCTTTGCCACCTTAAGTAATAATGGGTTCGACGGTAATGTCAATGGGTAACATAATCTAATACCTTTCAACGAGCAATTCTTGTATGTATTTATATAATCTGTACCTCGGTAACAGCTCCAACGATTTTCATGAAATTTAGTATGCAAAGGGTTTCGCGGATGATAAACCTAGGATTCCTTTTTATAAGATTTACTAAAAAGAATAGCGATTAAAGCTCAGTCATCCAGGCACTTATCGTAATATTTTGTCTTTCAATTGCCTCAACATGTTTTATGTTTTTTCACTGGTAGAATTCTTAAAAAAACTAAATGCATTGAACTGAAATCTCATGAACTTTTCAAACGATTTTTTATTTCAATCTGTATTTTAGTATTAAGTAGTCTGGACAAGGTAGACGAGTTTCGGCATTTTCTGTTTGTTTATTTGTATTTACCTTTCTTCTGGTCTATCCAGCAGTGTGAAGTCTCGTATTTTTTTTAAAAACTTCCAGCAGTAAACAATTACGTTTTTATGTATTTATATCTTTGGAAATATTTGTTTAATATCAGAAACTAAATCAATAGACGATAACGATGATTATTATTAATATAATATTATTACATAATTATGTATTGAATTAATTTATCTAAGTGCATCTACTATTAATAAATGAACTCTCCATATATGCTGTATGCTGAATACAACAGCATGTGTACATGTAATTATTGAATAATGTTTGAGTGAAACATAAATTCGAAACTGATAATATACACTAATAATAAATATTTGAAAATAAACGACAATTTTCAGTGAATTTTAAATCTGATATCAGTGAAGTGTAGGCTAAAGTGTTGATATGGTTTGTGTTTCTAGAAACAAGAAATCTATTGTCTACAATCTCAATTATATTAGAAATGTTAATTTATGTTAATAAAAACTAGACCAAATTTAAACTGGACCACACGGGAATCACCAGCATTCAAATAAAAAAATCATCAAAATCCCGATTTGAAAGCTATGAGGTAACAAACAAAAAAACCGTCGAATTGATAGACTTCTACTTTTTTGAAGTCGGTTAAGAATTAACTTTAAGTCAATTGACAATCCACAATTTTATTATGGTGTTACTAGTCACTTGACAATATACCTGAAACATTTACATCTAAAAGAACAAAGACTATTGATAACTTTCTCGACCCACAAGTGACTGCAACAATCCACAATTTATACCGTGAAAAAAGCCATGACGACATAGCATGTGTCGTGGGAAACTTCAAACTGTCCAAGAACAACTTTATGACAAGGAAAACAATTTCTAACAAATTGCTTTTATTTTATCACTCTCTGTAAAGAAGATAAATAAAAAGTTTTGTACTATACAAGTCGTAAATGTGTACTTTAGTAAGCGGGCGTATTTTTTTTTCGAGATCGATAAAATAGTTTCCTATGAACAAATTACTGGCCATTATTTTTTATTGTTTATAAACTTTTAACTTAATTATTATTATTTTCTTTCTTTTGAATATTTTTTTACTAATCAAAATTTGTTTTCAAAAGATACACGTGTATTTTTAAATTAGTGAAAAATACTATACAACAAATAAACCAAATAGGAGTAAGGATAAGGAAACATCGATCAAGACAAGTTGAAGTTAAGTGACTGGACATGAGGTTGAATTCTAAAAGTTTCAATCGTTTAATTTTACTCTGTAGATATTTATCGACGCACATATTTTACCTTTCAGACAACATTGATCCTGACTTACTTTTTCATTCATCAACGCTTAATAGGTTGCCGTAAATGTAGGATCGTTTTAAGTATGTACATTTATAAAATCATAGGTACAGTACAATAACAACAAATGAATAAAAGTGCATATCTACATATTATTATATACATTCATGGCAATTTAAACAATACATTCCAACAATAGGAGCTTTTATTCACTGGAATCCACCATTCAGTAGAAATGAATTTATGTATGAATAATTTCTACGTGTTCACAGCTTATAATGGAATATAATATGATGATAAAATATGACCAGGTATGCCTTTACGTAAAATGGAATAACATGAACCATAATGATTAATGTGCAATTTTAAACCTGTGAACAAATAATTTGCGAAGTAACAACTTTTTCTAAGACATTTTGTACAAAATAAGTAAGATGTATTTTTTTCTGAAAGCAATAAGAAAATACCATGGTTAAAATGAAATGGTACATATATAAAAGTAAAAAAATGTAGACAAAGACGTATTTAACGTCTTTCTAACTAATCAAAGCCTTATTGCCATTAAATGGGCACAAATATTTCTAAAATAACATACTTAAACATTAAATTTCAAAGTGTAAAAAAGCAAAAATTCTTGTACTTTTCTTTCATCACTGCATTCTTCTTGTTTTGTCTTTGTGTATCGTAGTTATTTAACTTGTATTATTTTTTAAATTTTTCTCTCTTTTCTTTCCAAAGTTTTCATGTATTTCTGTTTGGTGAACCAAATTAAATTGTTATTTTCGTGACACAACTGGCGGGTGGACAAAAGGAAAAAGCAAAAGTCTAAAGTATTTATACTTATCATTATCATATTTCTATTTATACATTTATTTTTATTTTCATATATATATATTGAGTGTTTACATTTATCTTTTTAATGGTTAATTCCGGTAGCAGCGATGACGAGGATGACAGTTTTCAATCAGCCAGTAGTAATAATGACAGCTTCTTAAGTGTACCTTCTCTCTCTGACACAATAAACGCCCAGTTTTCAGATGTAATCAGGAATTTTAATGTAGTCCACATAAATGCCCAGAGTGTTCCGGCCCATTTCCCGGAGATGCTGACTAATTTCGGCTGCAAGAGTGTCCATGCTATTCTTATTTCTGAGTCATGGCTGAAACCATGTCTCCCTTCTACGACTTATTCCCTTCCTGACTTCCATTTGATAAGGAATGACCGTGTGAATGGTGTTGGCGGAGGTGTTGCCATATACCTACGTAAAAATATTCCTTTCCAAATTATTGATCTGTCACCACAACCACCACCACCAAACGCAGGTGAACATTTATTCCTGGAAATAGAACTGTGTCATAGTAAGATTTTACTTGGTGTTTACTATTGTCCCTCTTCTCGAATAAATTTTGTGCCATCATTCGAAACATTATTAGAAACTATAACACCAGCGTACGGTCATTGCATTATCATGGGAGATTTTAACACATGCCTGTTAAAAAATAATCTCCACTCATCCTCTTTTTTGAGTGTAGTCGAGTCATGTAATATGTCTTTTCTCCCTTTAAATGCAACTCACCACTTTCCTAATTCTACTCCGTCCCTTCTAGACCTTATTCTTGTCTCCTCCCTAAATTCAGTCGCTAAGCATGGACAATGCTCAGCTGATGAATTCTCCTACCATGACCTGATATTCCTGTCCTATAAACTTCGCTCCCCTAAACATAAAGTCAAAATCCTTATGCAACGCAATTTTAGAGACATGAACCTTGATGCACTCCGTCGGGATGCCGCCGGAATCGATTGGGGTTTGCTGTCTGAAATGGACTCGATTGATAATAAAATCAACTTTTTTAACGAAAAACTAACCAGCCTATATGACGTGCATGCACCGGTTCGCGCTGTAAGGCTGAAACATTCACCCGCTCCATGGCTAACAGATGATATAAAAAGTTTAATCACGAAAAAAGCTGTTGCCAAAAGCAAGTTTAAATCCAGGCCAACACCAATCAACCGAGAAAAATATATTGGTATCCGAAATCTCTGCAGTAAGGCTTGTAGGAAAGCACAACGCCAACATGTTCATAATTCGGTCGAGAACGGAGACCCAGCTAATATTTGGAAATTTCTTAAAACATTAGGAGTTGGTAAGTCACATTCATATTCAAACTCCAACCAAATTGATATTGAGTTGCTAAATCAACACTTCTCTTCTTCGTCTAAATTTAATCAGACCAGTAAGGCAAACACCTTACAATATCTTTCAACGCTTCCAGCTCCTCACTATCCACCGTTCTGTTTTAATCAATTGACTGCTTGTGATGTTGGGAAATGTATTATGTCCATATCTTCTAACGCTGTTGGAAGTGATTGTATAAGCCGTAATATGATCCAACCAATTCTTGATGAATTGTTACCTGCACTTTGTCATATTCTAAATTATTCTCTTCATTCCAGTACTTTTCCGAAGATTTGGAAAGAAGCACTTATTATCCCACTACCCAAAAAGAACAACCCTAAATCCTTCTCCGAATATCGTCCCATTTCCATATTGCCTTTCCTTTCAAAAGTCCTAGAACGCCTTGTGCATACCCAATTAAATTCATTCCTTAATAGAAACCAACTCCTAAATCCTTTCCAATCAGGTTTTCGTGCGGGCCACAGTACAGTAAGTGCGCTGATCAACGTTATGGATGACATCAGGCTAGGTATGGAGAGTGGAAATCTTACAGTTCTTTCTTTACTGGACTTCAGCAATGCTTTTAACAGTGTGGATTTCCATATTATGCTAGGCATATTGCGCTCTATCAACATATCTCCGACAGTAATTGATTGGTTTCAAAGTTACCTGTTTGGACGAAGGCAACGTGTGCGCTTGGAGGAATCTTTATCTTCTTGGTGTAACACGTCTGCTGGGGTTCCGCAGGGTGGCGTTTTATCTCCTTTACTTTTCACCATATTTATCAATTCTATCTCGAAGTCACTAGCCTCCTCCTACCACCTTTATGCAGATGATTTTCAAATTTATATACAAGCTCCGTTGTGTAAATTATCTGAAGCCTTTTTGACTATTAGTCAAGATCTCGAGCGTGTATGTGAGTGGAGTGAGCAATTTGGAGTCGTGGTTAATCCATCTAAAACCCAACTTATTGTTGTAGGCAGTGCCAGAATGGTATCCAGAATAGACTGGACGCAACTGCCTAGCATTACATTTAATGGTACCCCATTACCAATAAGTACTTCTGTAAAAAATCTAGGCATCTACATCGATAGCACATTAACCTGGGGCCCTCAATTGCGGGAGGTCAGTCGGAAGTTGTTTGCATCGGCGGGATCCTTACGACGACTACGCAATTTTCTCCCAACAGCTACTAAAATTGCACTTGCACAATCCCTCCTTCTTCCTATACTCGACTATGCTGATGTCAGTTATCTCGACATTACGGAGAAGCAACTAGATAAACTTGAGCGCCTTCAAAATTTCTGTATTAGATTTATATTTGGACTACGCAAATATGATCATGTTTCTGAATATCGCAATCAGCTTAAGTGGCTCCCAATTCGCCTTCGACGGAATGCTCATATTCTTTCCATACTTTATAGTGTTCTATTTCATCCGTTTACTCCACCTTATTTAAAGAAACGCTTTGTTTTCCTCAGTGACACACATTCGAGATCCCTGAGGTCATCTGAATCTCTTGAACTGGCAGTACCAACACACTGTACTAGTTTCTATGATAAGTCGTTCACTGTGCAGGCTGTCCGACTATGGAATGCTTTGCCAATAACTATTAGACGTGCTAAATCGTTACCTATTTTTAAAAAACTGGTCAGAGATCATTACCTGTCATCTTAATTTGTTATATGCCTAAAGCACATAAGTATCTATTTTCATTTTATTTATTTGTTTATTTTTTCTAGTGAAAATGTAAATATTGTATTTGTGTATTTGTATTTATTTATATTAGTATGTATAATAATAGATATTTCCTGTGTTAGTTACTTTTATCTTCACTTGAATTCTTTTACATTCTTTTTATTATTTACCACCCATGAATTCATTTTTTTTCCTAGTACAATTTTTTTTTTTTCCATCCCAAGGTTGCCTGGAAGAAATTGCTTGTTAGCGATAAGGCCGCCATTTGTACATGGACAGTCAATTGAAGTACTATTTTTTAATGTAAACTATATAATTTAATGTACAATAAAGATTATTCTATTCTATTCTATTCTATTCTAAATGTAAATATATATTTCGAGACACAGAACAAATCATAATATTAGTTCTTAGGGAAGTAGACTCGGTGACCACAGTCAGATCTGGTAAACCAGCAGTTGGTTGCCTGAAATACTTAGTTGTACATAATACTTCTACATATTAACTAATTATAAAACAAATTATAAAAAAATGAAAACCCAGATCTGGCGATAGTAGGCCAAATGCAGCTTTCTTACGATAGATGATTCTGCTCCGGACAACTAAAAGTTTTTGATAATAGTCGATGATGATGATGTCTGAGATAGCAAAAAGTATAGTATGTTAGTGCCATCAAGAAAATTACTTTATAAGCAGTAAACACACCGCTAATTTTATTGAACATCGCTAGCCACAAATTTATTCATGTGTACATTGACGTATTGAAATTTGATTTGAGTCAATATTAATTAGCTAACTAAGAGCCTAGAACGCTGTTCAGGCGTAATTACTATGAGTATTTTACTACGGTGTGTAAAATATTTCAAATTTCGGCGTTTGACTACAATCATTACATAACACAAATAATCAGCTAATTTGATGCCTCTTCATTCCAAAGGATATGTAATTTAGAGGCAAAATACGTGTCAACGTGACAACTTATACCAGTCTAAGATAACACGACCGTATTGTGCCGGATTTAGAATACAAAATGCCACTATCCCATTCATGGGTCTCGTAAAAGGCGACTAAGGGAACAAACTACACGGGACAACAATACTGCAAAAAGAAGAGAAACTTGAAACAAATGTTATACCAACCCGTCGTCAAACCAGTAAGCCAACCTCTCCTTTAGACGGAAATCCGTCTAAAGGAGAGGTTGGCTTACATTCATTTGATGATGATGATGATAATTGGACGTAGATCCAATTATCATCATCATTTTCCTAGCCTTTATTATTTTTTTAAGTGTGTTTTAAATGATACGTGTTGTAAAAGTATTATATTTCAGGCTACAAACTGCTGGTTTAGCAGACCTGACTGTGGTCACGCGTTCTACTTCCCTAAAAGTGTCTAGAAATATATTTACATTTTCAACTATGTACCTACTATTAAGTTTTTGATGGTGGTGATGATGTCAAAATAACAAGCTACGGCTTTGACTTTCATCAGTACCATACTTAGTACAAACATTCTACTGATGGAGAGGTTTACTTTGCGTTAAATGTCTATAGAATTTTTTAAATCATCGTTCAAAACAACTCTCTTTGAAATTCACTATTGGATGTGTACCTCTCTTTAGAAAGGAGATTTCGGTCCACTGTGGTCAGATGGGTTAATACAAGGCTTGTAACAAGATTTTCTTCTCTTTGCAGTGACGTTGTCCTTCATAGTTTAGCCCCTTAGTCAACTACCACGGGATGAATAGAGTAAGCGACACTTCATATTCCTAATTCTTTATTATCCGTATTAAAGAGCTCTTTAGAAATATTTCTACAGTAGTTTCCGTGTTCTCTGGCTCCAACATTGCAGAAACCCGTAGTATGGGTTGAAGCAAAATTAGATTTGCTTCTCTGATGGCCATCGTAGTCAAATTTTAAATATAATTTATGTGCATGCAAATTTTAGTATGAGTCTTGTCTAGACGTGGTAACGTGAACTTTATATATATTTGTATTTCTTTACAGGGTTTGTAAATAGATAATTTTAAAATAAGTTAAAAGGTAATACGTAAAAAGGTTGGATATTATTTTTTTAAAAAGGGACAAGGCTAGTTTTTCTGCCAAAAATAATTTATTTAAAACAACAAAGTTTTTAGTGATTCCAAACTAGGCAAAGTCTGTGCTACGGTAATAAGACTGCTGATAAATATATTTATATATTTCTAAATACATACAATCATACATATCGTGGATAACTTACACGCAGACAAAAACCAAATGGTAGTGTTCATTACGCAAAGATTTGTCATGGATGAAAATTGAACACATAACCTTTTACGTAACCACTATACCGACAAACCCGTCAAGAGTAATGCAAGGGTTTTTTTTCTCTGACTAACCTCCAACGTGATTGGAGCCCTTTTCTAGCCTAATACTCTTTATCACTCATGTCTCTCTTTAATGCCTCTCGCACTGTTATGCTTCATACTAGATATTTCTGTTATCCATCCGCATGTTTTCATTCTTGTGGGTGGGTCTCCCACTTACAGATCTTATTATTACTTACTTATTATTTACTTTATTCTTATACATAGGGAAATAAAAAAGGTGCCCATTATTTTATTACATACGTAATGCAAGGGTTATAGAGCACAGACACTGATAAACAAGACAATGATACTGTTGTCGTTTTCTCCTTCGAGTTAAAATTTTGAAGAAACTTTCTTTGCTCAATGTACTGTTTCGTACGATATATGAGTTCAATCATAATCACTCACATGTTCAACTAGCTGTGTGTACGAGACTACAGTGTGACAATTTTCTAGTACATTAACCATATATACAGGGCGAGTTTCGTGTAATACTTTTCTGCTATGCTGCTTTACCCTTTTTTCTTTGTATAAAATATGTGTGTTACTTATATTGTTGAAGCGATACCGTATTTTATTGTAGAGTTCAAAGTTTTGTAGCTCAATTTCTTAAAATCGGTGTTGTTATACAAAGTGTTGTACGATGCAGAACTTGAACCCACAACACTTGGTGAATTAGAGTGTGGTGCAGCGTGGTGACCACAATGAGATCGTTTGAAGAATTGACTTAAAATCTATACGTAATATAACATTTTGACTGACAGTTTCTTTGTGCAGATATTTTGCTCCAATTTCTTAATGAAAGTGAGTATTTTTCAATGTATTTTAAATTTACTCACATTATCTTAGAGTTATTTTTTGCCTTTATATGTATAAGGATGCCAAAGTGACTCTACTCTGCCTCATGGAAAGCACGAGCATAATCCAAGTAACTCATTGCGAATGCAGACAATGTAAAACTGAAGCATGGTACCCCACAGTATAGTGGCTTATTGCGATGTTTTTTCATCTGAAATTAATTAGTTGTTATACATATAGATTTGTTAAAATTATAACTTTTCATGTCAAAATTATATTAGAACCACAGTAAAGTAGGGCTATTTCAGCTAATGTTATATTGTGTTAAAATAATTATAACTTAGTCTGAAAGCAACGTGTTTTAAATCACTCTAAAAACAGTGCCTACAATAAAAATGTGATTAAATTTTCTATCACAAAATCAGTTAACACACTTATTAAACTGTTTTATTTAGCTTGCCCTGCGTGTTTATATATACGTTTGTTTGGGTCAAATCTAGTAATTGAAATTTGACACCCTTTCAATTACAGTTACACGTCTTTAGTTCTGGTGACAATACAATTCTATAAATTTTGTTTCATTTTAAATACAAGATGGCCGCCGTTGATTACCATATTACAGACGGTAGCTTTGTAACTAACGTTCAAAGAGTTCACAGATAGGTAAATCCTCTGAAAAATTATAGAACAATTCAAAGTAATAACAGAAAAGTAATACAATCCGATCCAACTCTATTAAAATCATAAATCATTTTCAGCTATTCCAACCTAGTCATTTTACAAGTTATTTGATAGCGCCGCGCCAGGTACCACCCAAATTATGTTTATAGTCAATGTAAATAAAGTGATTTTGTTCTAAATATACATTACACTACTGCCATTCGTCAGGTTACTGAGAAATTACTATAAAGTTATCACCTCATTAATGTAGTCTACTTTTTCTGTGCCTTTGATCAATGATTTAAGTTAATATTATAGTTATTTAAATATTATTAAACTCTTCCCTTCCTTTCCCTTCAAAAGAGTCATAACACTATAAACCACCTAAAACTTATTATATTTCATAAAAGCATTTTTTTTTTAAATTTCGTTTTAGGGATAGGTGATATGGTTTGCCAGATTTACAATCATTTAATGCTATGCTCATATAACTGATTTGTTAATTTCATAAAACTATAGGTTTTTTGAATTCAATTTCAGGTATGAATAATTTGGGTTGCAATATTAAAAATAATTATGTATAAAACTAAAAATGGCATATAATGCAAAACTGTACGCCTTTGTACACAAAATTGTTAATCTATATCTATACTTATAATAAAACTGTAGAGGGGTCAATTCTGTACATTGAATATATATTAAAAATTATTATTGGGGGATGAATGGTTATCGATACTGATGCCAAAAATGTAATCAGTAAGTTTTTTGTCTGTCTGTCTGTCTGTCTGTCTGTCTGTCTGTCTGTCTGTCTGTATGTGCACGCATGGATCAAAAACTACTGAAGGGATTTTAACCAAACTTGGTACGATTATAGTCCATACTCCTGGGCAGGTTATAGGCTATATAACATAATCTATATACTTATAATAAAACTGTAGAGAGGTCAATTCTGTACATTGAATATATATTAAAAATTATTATTGGGGGATGAATGGTTATCGATACTGATGCCAAAAATGTAATCAGTAAGTTTTTTGTCTGTCTGTCTGTCTGTCTGTCTGTATGTGCACGCATGGATCAAAAACTACTGAAGGGATTTTAACCAAACTTGGTACGATTATAGTCCATACTCCTGGGCAGGTTATAGGCTATATAACATAACGCTAAGATGCATAGGAGCTGAGCAGTGACGATAAATTTGAAGCAAGTCGCATGAAAATTTTCGCTTTCGAGCTCTTATCCTCGCATACGTTGATCATACACCAAAAATATGTATTACAAAGATGATGGTCTTTAAAAGATCTACAAAAAAGTCCTCAATAGTATATTTCTATCTTTTATAAATTAGCCACAATAACGTGTTTAAGCGTTAGGCATTTCTTCAAGGTGTATTAAATACTTAAATATATTGTATTTCACATGGATATATCCTTATCACTATACACTTTAATATCTTTTTTAATAAAATATAGAATTATAAAATTATAATAAATACTTATAATAAAACTGTAGAGGGGTCAATTCTGTACATTGAATATATATTAAAAATTATTATTGGGGGATGAATGGTTATCGATACTGATGCCAAAAATGTAATCAGTAAGTTTTTTGTCTGTCTGTCTGTCTGTCTGTCTGTCTGTCTGTCTGTCTGTCTGTCTGTATGTGCACGCATGGATCAAAAACTACTGAAGGGATTTTAACCAAACTTGGTACGATTATAGTCCATACTCCTGGGCAGGTTATAGGCTATATAACATAATCTATACTTATAATAAAACTGTAGAGAGGTCAATTCTGTACATTGAATATATATTAAAAATTATTATTGGGGGATGAATGGTTATCGATACTGATGCCAAAAATGTAATCAGTAAGTTTTTTGTCTGTCTGTCTGTCTGTCTGTCTGTATGTGCACGCATGGATCAAAAACTACTGAAGGGATTTTAACCAAACTTGGTACGATTATAGTCCATACTCCTGGGCAGGTTATAGGCTATATAACATAACGCTAAGATGCATAGGAGCTGAGCAGTGACGATAAATTTGAAGCAAGTCGCATGAAAATTTTCGCTTTCGAGCTCTTATCCTCGCATACGTTGATCATACACCAAAAATATGTATTACAAAGATGATGGTCTTTAAAAGATCTACAAAAAAGTCCTCAATAGTATATTTCTATCTTTTATAAATTAGCCACAATAACGTGTTTAAGCGTTAGGCATTTTTCAAGGTGTATTAAATACTTAAATATATTGTATTTCACATGGATATATCCTTATCACTATACACTTTAATATCTTTTTTAATAAAATATAGAATTATAAAATTATAATTAATAAACACACAAGATATAGATGAAATAAAACTTCCAAATCTCGCCGCACCAGTATAAGTACGACATTACGGTTGATTTTTCTTTAACACGCGAAACGGCCATCCAAAAACGGCCAAAAAGGCGGGAGCGCTCACGCCGCTCACGCGCTGACTTCACTCGAATTGTCACTGTTATTGCGAACGAACGCGGTTCTTATTAACTGGGAATAAGCGCGTTTTAGATTTAAAAAATACATAAGACGTAATTTTTAGATATCAGTTTAAAGTACATTCAGATGTTTTTCACATGGGCAGTTGTACGTCGCTTTTTCCTGGGTCAGTAGTTCCACGAATCTTTATGCATACGTACCGGAAGCGTCCACTTTGAACAAATGTAAACAACAACTCTTTAGTGACGATGCAAAACAAAAATTACTCTTCGGTCTTAAATAGATTTTTAAAAGGCAGCGTCATATTTATTTATTATAAATATTGCTTCATTCATCGGGTGGTGAAACGACTACTTACCGAATCAATTTTTTGCAGAATTTCTACTGTATTATGATTAATTATGAATTTCAATTTAAGATAAAGTTCAAGCTTGACAACCAAAAACGATATTTCTGTAATGGCGCTGGTCACATGAGACGCGTGACGTCACACTCTAGCCACAACAAAACAAAACAGCGCGGTTTAAGTTAATTTTATCAGTTTTCTCCAATTTTATATTAATTAAAATGTCGAATAAATGGTTTGTAGTGCCACAGTGAACAAATCTATACATCTATAGGTACAAATAAATAAAATTGGAGTGTCTCTTTGTAAATATCAATTTCATCAATTATAAATTAACAAAAATCAATTTATAAATATCAAATTAACCGCTTTTTACTAAATGCATATGTATGTATACACGGTACATATACCAAAAATGTAGTAAAAAAATTTTTTGTCTGTTTGTCTGTTTGTTCCGGGTATTCTCTGGAACGGCTGGACCGATTTTGACGGGACTTTCACTGGCAGGTAGCTGATGATCCAGGGAGTAACTTAGGCCACTTTATTTAGACTAACTTTGTCCCGCGGCGTTACGCCGAAATGTATGTATGTGCGTAACTTTCGATCGGCTACACCAAATTATATATTTTTTTAATGTGTTAGTTATTCTTAATACAAGGTTTGTACAAGAAAAAATAAAAAATAAAGGAAAAAGTTTTTTTGTCCGTGACTACACCCTACTCATGGGTAGCTGGTAACGAAAGAAAAATATGGTGGTACGAAGTTCGTCGGGTCAGATAACATCTTTAAATACCACGCTTTGTACTATTTCAAAATGTAACCTAAAAGCATTGAGATATACCTACCTACATAAAGTAAATTAGATTTACTTTAGATATTAGATTAGATTTACAAAAATAATGAATGAATTTTTCCAGAGGTTATTACAGAAACAATTTTTATGGTGTACTTATGCAAGTGCAACATAGCTGCTTTAACATTTTTCAGTTCTGCAGCATAGTTATCAATGTTATAATTATGTACTAGCTGAACCCCGCGGTGTTACCCGCAGTTATTGTTGTACCACGAGTAACGCTGCGGGACAAAGTTAGTCTAAAAAAAGTAGCCTAAGTTACTTCCTGGATCATCAGCTACCTGCCAGTGAAAGTTCCGTCAAAATCCGTCCAGCCGTTCCAGAGATTACCCGGAAGAAACAAACAGACAGACAAAAACATTTTTAACTACATTTTTGGTATATGTACCGTGTATATATATACATAGGCATTTAGTAAAAAGCGGTTATTTTAATATTCAAACACACTCCAATTTTATTTATTTGTATAGATAGAAAAGTGCAACCATAAAAGCGTCTATCTCATGTAGGTTGCTGTTATCGGCACGCACAAAATTTGGTTTCTTTTTGTTTCGAACCACTTATTAAATAGTTTATTAAAAAAAGTCCTGCAGAAATAGCTCACAGATCGATTATTACCACTCCGAAAACATAAAACGCAAACAATATTCAATAGAGGAATCTTTCGTTTATTAGCATGTGACGTCACCACAGTTGCAACCAATCACAAGACTTTTATGTCGAAGACAAAATTTCAAAAAAATTGTTAGTTTTATTTCGTGCAATCTGCGAGAAACTTAAATTATTTTGTTTGATTTATAGTGAAATATGTCTTTTTAGACTATTATCTTAAAGGATGACCCCAATCCATAGTTTATTTTGCTTTCCGCTTCAAACGCGTGCAGTTTTTGGTGAGTCTGTGAGTCTATGCTTTGTGATGACGATAAACAAGACATAACAGACGTTGCGCACCGCAGGCATAGACGAACTGTTTCAGCAACGGAAAGCTCTATGTGGCTCTGTCGAGGGTGAGCGACAATGCTAATATGTTCGTATATTGTTCCAATGGCATTACACATAACATAGTATACAGCGAAGCTCTTTAAATAAAGGTAACACTGTCACAATATGTGGACATATCAGTGAAATTGCACGCAAAAACTACTGAACGGATTTGAATGACACTACAGGAATTTAACTTATACATCAGAATAACACATAGGCTACAAATAATAAAGATATTGTGTGAATTCTCTAAAATATGACGATAAGTGTCAAGTAGGTAGTAGAAAAAATCTACCATCTATACTGAGCTATACTGGCGTGCGCCGCCAAAATCGCTAAAGTTTTACATATGTAATGTTTGATGGAAATGTTTATCTTAAAAGCTGTTATAGTTAAAATGTATAAGCCATTAAAGCCAACATAGTGAACCATAACTACAATAAAAATTAATGATTAATTTCAAATGCACATTTCGTATGGTAGTATTAAGTTGAATGAAAATGGACACATTTATCGCTTCTGGTATTTAAAGTAGATAAAATATATCTTTTGCGCTACATCATTTGGACAAATAAATATTTATGCAAATAAATATTTATACAAATAAATACAAATAAATAAATATTAAAATTATTAGTTGCGATAATGACAAACCGAGTGCACGATATTACGATGGCGCATGGCGGTTGGTGCGGGGAATAGATTGCTCATCGCTGAGTGTACGACCCGAACGAGGGTAGGTAGATAGACGCGTGAGGGCAGACGTCGATGATGGTTGTTTCCGTTTTGCGAATTTTCAAGACATTTACGATTAGCTAAAAACGCATTTTACTTAAAATAATATAGGACTAAGGTTAAGTATTGACAGTTTTTTTTTAGAAGTTACACGTACAAAATTCCATGTACAAACTTCATTTTTATTTTAATTATTATAGATTACGTAGCTGTAATTATACCGAATTACTTCGTTTTTATTTTAATTACATTACATAGGTTGTAGGTAGGTAAGTTGTCATTGTCAGGCTGTTATATTTTTCAAATGCGACTAGCACCAAATATATTATATGTTAAATTATACGTGGTATTGTTTTTGTTTGTTTAACCGTTTTTATCATCAATTACACTAACATTATAGGGGTGAAAGTTTGTAAGTGTGCATGTTAGTTACTCTTTCACGCAAAAACTACTAAACGGATTTGGATGAAACTTTATAGTGAAATAGCTTATACATCAGAATAACACATAGACTACTATTTGCCACGATAACCGACATACACGCGGGCGGAGCCGCGGGCAGCAGCTAGTCTAAAATATTTTCATTTCATATTATTTCAAATAGATAAATTAAGCATACACTCTCGTCATATATACTTTACAAAGGTAAAGTAAGTCGTTTCAAAAGGTCTTATATGCATATGAATCACTGAACCATGTATGCGTTCAGAAGATACTGATTCTAGTTCTAAGAATCGGTCCTAATGTGAATTCATGCTTAACTGGACACAAAAGGTCTCCATTAATGATGAGATTTTAGACGACTGAATGACTAGGCATTTATCATCTGAAGTATATTTTAGAGCGTCGATGGGTTTTACTTTAATTTCATTATAGTTATTTATAAGTATTTTTGTAATGCTTTCTAATGTAACTTTAAGCCATCATGGAGCGCTTATCATATTGGATTAATTTATTTTTTATCCCACCATTTTGGAAAGAGTATTTTTACCCTTCAATATCTGAGTGTAAAAGCCGTTTTTATTCGCTAGAGGATAAAATAAATTGAATTTAGAACATCATGTGCACTTATAGTTTGTGAATTCAAAACACCATTAAACCTATTTACTTCTACCTCTATGGTGCTGAATTTATCATACAATCTTTTTTTAATTTGTTAAAAACTCAAACACGGAACCTTCTTGGTGTACTTTTTTTGATATGCTTTACCCGCGCCATTTTCTTTTCACATCATTTAGTCATTTCCTAGCTGAGGTGGGATGAAAAGTTACGTGTTGCACTCGAGTGCACAGATTTTTCACCTTGTGCTCTTTTGATTCCCTCGCTAACGCTCAGGATTCTAATTTTTGTTTCACTAGCTGCGCTCGTGATTCAAGATTAGAATCCTTCGCTTGCTCGGTAATCAAAATTGAGCATGCGGTTAAAAAGCAACTTTGCACTCTTGTATAACAAATAACTATTGCACATTATCACAAATTTCAAAAAAAAGAATCAATTTCAGGAACTGGACCAAATTGAAATGAGATCACACGGGAAGCACAAGCTTTCAAATAAACGGTTTATCCATTTTTAGGTTATGAGGTAACAAACATACCAAAAATACAATCGAATTGATAACCTCCTCCTTTTTTGAAGTCGGTTAAAAAGTGGTTCGTTTCCAACGTACAACTGGATTTTACGTCGCTTGGCACCACAAGCACAATAATACTGTTAACTCGTTTTCTATCCAAGACAATGGATAATTAAAAAAACTTAGAAATTAGATTCAAGTATCTAAATTTGCAGCAGAGGACAACCTAGCAGCGCAAAAGGTAGACCTTGAATTTGAAGCCAGAACTGTTTGTTTTATAAAGAAAGTTAGACTGTGATTTTGTCAAATATAAATCATACAAACATATTATTTTGACATCATAGAAAAACTGTTACAGCATGAACATGTTGAATTAATTCAGTCATTTGAACATATTAAAATTAAGACACATCCACATCCATTAATTGTCTGCATTCGCAACGAGTGTGGTGAGCTTTGGACTCAATTCATGCTTTCCATCAGGCAGAGCAGAGTTTCGGGACAGCTGAACTGCACGACGGGACAACGCTCTTGTCACAAGATTAATTTGGCATATTTAAAAAAAGAACGAAAAGAACTGTAAGTTCGAACATTACAAATCTTCCGAATTAATTAAAGAAACATTGCAGTACTCACTTCATGCCCCAGCAGTACGATCACACAATGCCGCTTTTATTATTTAACAAACTTGCAAGTGGCAATTAAAAGTTTACCACGTTGCTATTCAGTCAACAGCAAAAGTTTCAAATAGTAACAAGCTTAGTTATTAACATATATGCCCACTGTCTATAATTATTTTCCCGTGTAAAATGCACATGGAAAAAAGTCTTATTTGCGTTTTTAAATTTTATCAAGAGTAGATTTTATGATAGCTTTAGAGAAAAATCAGAAGTGGATTAAACAGATAATTCAGAAATAAGAAAAAAGTTTGTTTACTCGATACTTTTTAACTCAACATAAATCCGTACTTAACATTACATTAATGAAAGTAACTCTCTCTGTCTGTCTGTTAGACTTTCACAGCTAAGTTGCTGTACCAATTCCAATGAAATGATGCAGATAGTTTGATTTTTGAGAAAGAAAATAGGCCACTATTTATCGCGACAACCTATATACCCGCAAGCGGAGTCGTGGTCAATTATAGGTGATTAATAAAAGAAAATATTTTCTTAAGTAAATCTTTAAGGCTATTTTTACAAGTCGGAATTTCTAGTTATTCTAGATATTGACTGTCTCCGCCATCGATTTTATTCTTCACTAGCTGACCCGCTCAACTTCATTTGTGTCTGTTATAAGAAATATTCTTTCCCATTCTCCCAAAATTTTCGGTCGATACCCGGCTCCTATTGGTCGTAGAGTGATGTTACATAGCCTAAAACCTCCCTCGCTAAATAGGCCGTACAACAAAAAAAGAATTAGCAAAATCGGTTCAGCCGTTCATGCGTGATGCCATGGTCAGGCAAATAGGGACTTTTTTTATAAAATAAATAAAATTGGAGTGTATTTGTTATATTAAAATAACAGCTTTTTAATCAATGCATATGTATGTATACACGATAAATATACCAAAACTGTAGTTAAAAAATTTTTTGTCTGTCTGTCTGTCTGTTTGTTCGGGTAATCTCTGGAACGGCTGGACAATAGCCGCGGGTAACACCGCGGGTTTCAGCTAGTTTTTATATATATAATATACTAGCTGAACCCCGCGGTGTTACCCGCAGTTATTTTTGTACCGCGAGTAACGCCGCGGGACAAAGTTAGTCTTAAAAAAATAGCTTAAGTTACTCCCCGGATCATCAGCTACCTGCCAGTGAAAGTCCCGTCAAAATCCGCCCAGCCGTTCCAGAGTTTACCCGGAACAAACAGACAGACAGACCGACAGACCGACAGACACAAAAATTTTTTTAACTACGTTTTTGGTATATGTACCGTGTTTACAAACATTTGCATTTAGTAAAAAGCGGTTATTTTAATATTACAAACAGACACTCCAATTTTATTTATTTGTATAGATATCGATTATATTTTCAAAAAAATGTTTTCTTAGAATTAAACTCCTAAAAAAGCTGTTTCTCACTCGATTGAAACAACTAAACATTTATACGTGTAGATGATATTATTTGTTTCAATACCACGACAATGTAACAAGGGACTATGCACAATCTAACCCATCTAATCAGCGCTAATCACTAATATACGCGAGGTCATTTCAGATTAGGTGTAGTAATAGCGTATTAGGGTTTAATACCGACAGTTGAGAAACGACATTCACCTGCGTACTGATTACATAATTAGTTTAATTATCAATAATCGTATAAACGTTCATCAACTGATGTAATACTTGTACTATCGGCATATTTGAATCATGATCACCCTTAGCTGTGTGTGTGTGTGTATAACACATATACCTTTAAAGATACATAAATATATCTACATACTACAAAATTTTGAGAGGCTAAGATTGTGGTGGATCTGAAAATGTGTCTTTAAAGTTATCTGTTGCAGTATCCATGTATATTAATCAATTTTTTTATCTTTTTATTATTATTTTTTTTTTTAATTTATCTTTGAGTTTATTTATTGCATTTAATATGATTTTTAACCCCCGACGCAAAAACAGGGGTGTTATAAGTTTGACGTCGATGTCTGTCTGTCTATGTGTGTGTACCTGTCTGTGACATAGTAGCTGCGATGCACCAATCTCGATGCGTTTTATTTTTTCATTAAAAAGCCAGTTTCCTGGCGGTGAACCACCGCCAGGAAACTTAGCCATGTTTGGTTAATATCGGTCCAGCAGTGTAAGAGTATCAGCTCTTTTCCAAAATGATGAAAGGCATTTTTGGCGTATGATTAAATGCTTCATGCGTGCCAGTATAATCGTTAAATGACAATTAATTGATAACTTCAACCAAATGCTGCGTAGGGTTTTTTTTAATTTTTTATTTATGGTTATAAATTATCATCATCAATCATGTATTTTTAATTTAATTTGAATTTCATTGCTATTATTCTTGATTTAGATATTTTAAATAATTTATTTCTAATTGAGTCGGGCATTATGAATACGGTCTGTATTTATAATGCCCTTCTCAATTAAAATGACATAAATAAATTCATTATTGTAATATTTTTTTAAAAATATAAAAAACGTATCTTCTCCATTTCTGTACTCTGTAAAACGTGATTTCAAATTTATGATGGCTGATATAACTTCGTTCGTAATAGAATTCCAAATATCTACTTACAAAGTTAAACGATAAGTCTGTAAACTAAATCAAACCTTAATGTAAACTTCCACAGCTTGAATATGCACGTAATCAAAACAGATTTGTTATAAAATTCGCGGCATATCTGTGCTTAACGGCTGTAGGTCACGACACACCGAAGCAATCCACAGCTGTTGCGACCACACTACATTTTCGGACACACAGTTCAAAAAAGTAGCCAATGTCATGCGATACTTAAGAGTAACTTTATTACACTAGTGATATGGCTCGAATTCGAATAAAAGTCTTTGAAATTCTCGGGGTTTATCTACTATAATACACATATATAACCTTTTTTTTAAAGCAATTTTATCTATTGCTAAAAGTTGCATTAAATTTTTAATAATTTTTAAATTACCGTCGGAGAGCCACGCTTTGGCATGAATGGGCCTGCTCGACCGGAGTGATACCACGGCCTCACAGAAAACCGGTGTGAAATAGCGCTTGCGCTGTGTTTCACCGAGTGAATGAGGATACCGGAGGCCCATACCCAACCCATCTCTCCACATCCCTTTCCCTATCCCCCGAAGGTCGGCAACGCACTTGTGACGCCTCTGGTGTTCCGGGTGTCTATGGGTGGCGGTAATCGCTTACCATCTGGTGATACGTCTGCTCGTTCGCCACCGATAACCATAAAAAAAAAATTCGTTGAGTAGTTTAAAGGATCTAAGCAAACCAACAGCTGAAGGGATTTCATTTTATACAATTTAAAGATGTACCATAACACGGTCACGGTACATTCATAAAGTTTCTACAGTAATACTGTTTGTTATTAGTATTATGCTATTGGTTAATTAATTATATGGTTAGTCTTAATTCCTTTCATTGATATTACTATTCAGTTATTTCCGCGAGTGTAGTTGCTTTGTAATTGAATATGGTTCACTGTCATTGGTTTTAAAATAGTTCTAAACATTTTTTTACACAGCAAATGTAGCCCCAGCAAAAGTAAAAGTTACTCTCTATAACTTCAACTATCTGTTGGTGAAAGTTACGAGAAAATCGGTCTACCTGTCCCAGAGATTAGGCGAAATAAGCAGACAGAAAAATATAAAAAAATGATTTTGTGATGTAGGTACCTATGTATTTCCATATGCATCATTATCGGTGAAAAACTTCAATTTCATTTGTTACAAGCTTTTATTTAGTTTCAATAGTCCCGAAATTTGTCTGTAATCAAATTTCACAAGTTAAATTTGATTCATTTCCCGGTTTCTGATTGAGCTCAAATTTGAAATATCCTTTTTGTTCTGATGACAATGCAATCATAAAAACGGTATTATTATGGATCTGAAATGGCGGCGTACATATTTCTGAATAACCTACCTAATATGGGTATCAAATGAAAGGGCTTTTTTATTAAAAAAGTTGTGTGGTGTCGTAGGACACCAGATAGGAATGAAGTCCCTTATCATAAAATATAATAATACATGTAATTCACAGATGGTGCTATACATTTTTGTTTAATCTTACGCTTTTTTTATTTAACGTTACGGACGTTTTTCCGGCTAGGTTATCACTCCGCAACGCTTCATATTACTTTTTGGAACAAACAAAAAGTGAAAAGTAAAAAAAAGTAAATTAATCACTTATTTTTATATATAGTATAGATTTCTAAAGTTTAGGTTCTTATACTAAATCGCAGTGTGTCACTAAGCCTTACAATTCCACAGCGTTACATAGCATGCTCGTAATTTAAGTTCAAATTGTGTTTCAGTCTAATATTACACAATGGAGCCAATTTTACATCTAAAATATAAGCTCCAATATTAGCAATGAATGACATGAAGTGTTGATACATGTGACGTAACAACCTTGAAGACCACATTGTGGTTGTTTTCAATTTAGTGGTGTAATGTACTATTAATATACCTCAAGCCATGCTAGTATTGCCCGCAACTTCATTTACGTGGTTGTTTCTTTGTCGTCTTTCTAACTTTGATAATTACTTACTTTATACCGTCCGGCCGTCATCCCCTTAGAGGGGAAATTGCCAAAAATTACTTAGACTTCTTTGGATTAAAATTTCATCCATTCTAATATTATATATTTGAAAGTAGATCTGTCTGTCTATTAGCTTTCACGGCTAAACTGCTGAACTAATTTGGATATAATTTTCTATAGAGGTGTTTTCTTTACAGTGATAAGCGCAACACACGCTGGTGAAGCCGCGGACAAAAGTTAGTTCTTCACAAATTATTAAGATAAGACCCTTCTACGTTAATCTTAAGTGATATTTTAAGTATTTTAAGCGTAAAAATAAATTGCCGAACCGTAACGAAACCCGACTTTAGCAAATTGTTTCTTGAATGTCTTAATAGTGAAGATTCAACGTCAGGCAAATGAAGCAGAAGATTCTACATTCTCGAATCGAATGGAATACGCAATGAGGGGGTTTTATTGTCAGGATAATATATGGGTGTTGTTATTGGACTGATTTTGTTTACTTTGTATTTGGATTGGCTGGAATCGATCTGTGTGAGTGATCGAGAGCTATTCGATAGGCGAAGCCGTACATTGGAAAGTGTTTACTCTGATTTGTGTTAAAAGGCTTCAATTTGAGTATATTTATGTAGTATACTATTTAGACTTTTAACAAATAGTTTCATTATTTCAACCGAAAGACGTCAACTTCTTGATATAGGCTTCCTCCGAAGCCCTCCACAACAACCGCTCCTATGCTGGGCCACTGCCCGCATACCTAGATAAAGGATAAAAAGTTTATTATCATGATGATATATAGTGGATAACATGGATATATAGTTTCCGTTTCAACAAAATATATAACAAGCAAAAATTAAAAAAACCCCTACGCAAACACTTTATCGAGTAATCATACGCCAAAAATGCTTTACATCATTTTAGAATAGAGCGGATACTCTCACAATGCTAGACTGATATTAACCAAACATAGCTAAGAACCACCGCAAGAAAACTGGCTTTCAAATACCACAGACAGACATACCACATAGACAGATATCGCCGTCAAACTTATAACATCCCTTTTTTTGCGTCGGGGATTGAGGAAAGTATTAGAATACGTATTTTTTTTCGGTATTATATTTGTCTGCTGGGAAGCTATTGAAAAATCGTCATTGATCTATTTATAACTCTTTAAAATTACTTAAATAAACAGCGTCTGTTAGGTACATACGTCTAACTACGTAATTTAGTATAAAATATTTGCCTACCATTAGTTTATGTAAGCTTTTAATTAACATAAAAAAGTTTAAGAGGAGCCAGCTTAACGGTGAAACACTTTTTCGAATTTTTCGCGACCATATAGGAACTGACTGCTACGTTCAACACAACCTACACTACACTGGGGAGTTATCATCGTCAACAGTCTTTAAAAGTCCATTCCTAATCTGTAGGCCTTTCCTTAGAAAGGAGGTTTAATCCTACCATACCACGCTGAACAGGCCGGCTGGTGGTGAGATTTCAAGTCTTCTTTCTCTTTTCAGTGAGGTTTTCCAGTGTAGTTTGTCATATAATCCTCTTACAACACCCCTGGAATAAATAGGGGTTTGATGACACTCGGTACACTTAAGGACTACCTTGTGTGTACCGAGTGTCATCAAACCCCTATTTGATTGTACTAACAATCACGCTGATTTCAGCACGAACGAGCCGGCTCGACCGGGGCGGTACTACCCTAGCACAGTCAATCAACGTAAAATGACAGCGATCATGCTGTCGTGTTTCATTGGTGAGTGCGAGACCGGAGGCCCAATGATGCAGAAGCATCACTAGCCCGACATGGTGTGGGTCACCATGCAGCATTATCTGCATTTGCGGTGTGGTGACCACAACTTTTGGATTCTGCTTATGCTTTTCATCAGGCAGAGTAGAGTCATTTTGGCAGGGCCAAAAAAAAGAAAAGAATACCAGTCTTTTTATACCCACACTCACCCCAAAAGAATTAAGAAGAAGGATTAGACCTCACGAACACCTGCAACTGATAGGACATAAGTGCATTGCCACTCTTTGAGTTCCATCCCCTGGTTTAGTACAGTTGGCTGGAAGTATCTGATGTGAGGTTATCGATGAAAACAAAGAAAGAATCGGTTAAGACCAGTTTACTGGTGGTGGCACTTTGCTTCCATGTGACAAAGTATATCTCACATGTGTAATAAATAAGGACACATTGGTGATAAGTAAAGACAGGATTGTTTTACTCAGGTTTTAACGATTTTGTCGTATCACTCTAATCGAGTCAGTCCACATACGCTGAAACATAGTTCTCGGTTTTAGAGAACGAATAAACTTACTACTGTATGTACCTATTTCTTTTATAATACATACAAAATCATAATATGTATGTAGTGTGGTAAACTCAGACCACTGCAGACAAGCCTACTTATAAAAATATGGATTCGAACTCAATCATTGGTTTATTGACATTCTGATTAAGTATATAAAAGGTTGTTATGTAATTTACACAATTTTGTTTGTACATATTTAAAGAAAATAATACGTGAAGTTAAAATTAGTTCAACAATACAAGGCTTATTACGCGCCATTGATTAAAGTTATTTGAGATACTAGACAGGAGTGAACCACATCTAACAGTGTGCCGGATTAAATCATTTGCGTCCCAATCTACGCTTAGCCATAATGAGAGCTAAGCTGGTTACAAATGTTGGCATTCAACCAAATTAATGCAGCGCCTTCACGTGTGAGGTTAATTAGTATGAATGTTTAAGTTATTTTAAATAGAAAATTACTATTTAGTCAATGTTTTGATTTCGTGTACATCGCTAAATTCATTACCTTGAAAATGTGAGCAGAGGTATATTTTACCTCACATTGAGTACAATGCGGTTAGTAAACCGTAATTTTATATGCAATATATTTAATTTCACTTTTACCCCTAAGGAACATACCTGTCCACAAGTTAGGGGTACAAGTGAAATTACTCATTCTACACCTAAATAAGGGGAAATCAAAGGATTCCGGATCCCTTATAGCGCCTTTTAGGATCACATAACGCGCTGGTCTGAATTAGTTTAGTGCCTGGAGTACGATAACCCAACTACGCTCAGAGCAGCATGAATGCTAAGCGGGTAATAGGTAAGCCAGCGACTATTTCTGTTACATGATATCCTCACAGAACGATACAACTGCTGTAAAACTTTGCTACTAAATCTCGTGGAATGTATGAGGACATCTAGCAAGATATTCTCTCCTATGAATCCAGTGAGGGTCCGCAACAGTTTTTTCAAACGGATCAAACAACTAACTTGTCCTGTATCAAGTCCTAACTGTTAAAATCTCCTCCTAGCGACTGCCCGAAAATATCTAGAAAGTGCTCGTCAAATGGAAAGAGTCCCGTGGAAAGAGAAATCCTGCTAATATTAGTACAATTAATATACCGTTGACTACATTGAGCTTTTCCTAAATGGTAAAAGACTTTTAAATGACCTTACAAAATTCTAATTAATACCTATAGCCATTCCATATCGTTTAAAATAATTATAAAGAACTACGAGTAAAAGCTTGCTATTGATTTTTCTTTCTAAATTAATAGTTACTTCAATATTATCGATACACCGTATCAAATATTCAAAATTACCGGCAGTTTCAGTTTAATTTCATTGATTATTTGTTCATTACTATTAAAATGAATGCTTTTATGAATAATATTCCAGATTATTTGACTCACTCAATTTCGTCTATGACACACAAAACGTGTTTTTTTCCATAATCTTGCAAACATTTTTACATCTATATTCTCCTAGTGGAGACAACAAGATACCTACTAAATATATTGAACATGCAATTTAGATATATTTCACATACCGAAAAACTCTTTGAAATGAAAAGCGATTATACTATTTTGAAATGTTGCAGTCCTTTCGCGAAATAATTTGCCGAAGCTCATTCGCCTATGTTATATAAGAATACTAAAGTTTCACGTAAAACCTTTATTACATTCAGTCACGTACATTTACCTTATAAACTAATATTGACCCCGGTTCTACAATTTATAATAGAGTTTTCAGTTTCAAGTTATTTGAACTTTGTTTGGAGACTTCTAAATAACTTACTTCAAACTTTTCCTTTAATCAATGGAAGGGAATTGTGTAGATTTATTTTTGGAAGGTTCCAAAAAATACTTTGGAAGTTAGTTTTTGTGCAAAGAAAATAGAAATAATGTCTGTATCATTTATTGATAGGTTGATTGACAGAACTATAATTAATCTGAGGTCAGAGCACTCCTAGAGGTAAAAGAAAGGACTACGGTATATTTACTTATAATTCAATGTATTTACTATTTATTGGAACGTGGTTAAAATTTACTGCCTCGGGGTCGCAATGGTAGCGTATGCGAATGCTATGCTCGAGGTCTCGGATTTAAATCCCGGGTCGGATCAAATGTTTGTATGATCTGCAAATATTTGTTTTTTCGGAGTTTGGATGTTTTCTAAGTATAACATGTATGTGTTTACGAAAAAAAAGTATATATTTATTTATATCAGTTGTCTAGTACCCATTACAGAAGCTCTGCTTAGCTTGGGGCTGGATGGCGTTGTGTGTTAGATGTCCGAAATATTTATTTCGTGAACGAAAATATTAGTATAGCATCATTAAGCCTATTTACTTTTAACTCCATGGTGCCAAATTTAGCATGCGATCTTTTTTAATTTGTTAAGAATTCAGACTCGAAACCTTCTTGGGCTTCGATCAATAATAGTACTAGATTAAGGATCAGGAACAAAAATAAGACGCGCAAGTGGCCACGTTTGCACACACGACAATAACTTCATTTCTTTGAAAAAAGTTTAATAATCTTAACGACTTCAGTTTATCATAAACCTTACCGCTTAAACATAAAGTTTAATTACTATTGCAAAATATATTTATTTAGGTCCTGTCGTCAGAGAAAGGATAATATGGAATAAATTTAAAATGTCACTTGAAAATAAAAAGTCATCAGTACAAAAATATTTATTCCAAAATGATACTTAAACCTTAAGTTTTAAGGTTATAACATATTGTTTACAATTTCGTGCTAATTGTATTATGAAACTAGATGTAGTTCTTGGTGTTACATTTCAATGCCCAGAACACAGTAAGTATTGAAAGTCGTAGAGTTGCAGAATATATTTGTTTTAGGTTTGTTTTGTACGGTGGCAAATACTTTTGACCGTTTAAAAAAAAATAGTAATGTAGGTTTTATTTACCTTTAAACAGATTCAGCTTGTTATAAAGTTTTTTAGAAATCATTTTTATATAAGCGGTTTCTTTTTCATGAATTTTAATCTTACATCAATATTTTTTTCTATAATCAGTTTTATTAGGTTTATTTCATGACTGTGTTTGTTTCGCTTAAAAAACAAATCCTTCTCAATATATGCGTAATCAACAATTTTATCAAAACGTTATCTCACACTAACTATTGTAACGGTAGACTAGCCAGGACGGCGGCAAAGTCAACACTTTATAGTAGCACAACCTTATAATATTCTCCAATGCACATCTAGTAGAATGGTCGGAATATGAATGTTTTTGAATTATTCGCCAAGAAATTAGTATAAATCAACTATTTACTTGATTATAAAATCACCAATTGAATTATAAGGTTATAATATATAATATTGTATGCCTAATAATTATTAAGATTTTAACGAACTACACGTTTATATGAGGTTGGAATCGTTACTTATAACACTATTTTAATATTTAATGATAGTTACCTGCAATTTAAAAACCGCTGTTTTTAGAAATCTACGCCTTTGCGTATGTCCAGCTATGTCGAATGTGTCAAAATAATAATATTTTAGATTTTTATAAGGGTTGTATATTTATTTTCCTCTTTCTTTCGCCACAATAGATACCCATTCTGCACAGCGAAATGGATCACTAGGAAATCTACAAACAAAAATAACATTATAAAATAACACCACTACTCCATGTATTCCCTGTTCAATAATAAGTGATGTTTGACATAATAGTTGTGTGTTGTATCAAACATTGGCCAAACAACTATAATATTAATTCAAACATATTTATTATATAATTCTGTTTATTATTTTATTTAAAACAGTTAAAAAAATTAGGTTACTGAAAAAAAAGATATTTCTTCCAAGACCTTGGTGTTACAGTGGTTATTTACACAGCTTTTGAACGCGCACAGCGGCATTTTGACGACTTAACGTTGGCTGTGATTGGACCATACTAATTTGAAATAAGACAACAAAATTATTCGTGGTCTTATTTTTCGGGCCATTTTTGAAGCGCTTATCGGAAATTTAGTACTTTTTGTGATCGAAGTTCTTGGGATACTGTTTTTTGATTTGCTTTCCCCGCGCCATTTTCTTTTCATGTCATTTCCTCGCTGAGGTGGAATGAAAAATGCACTTGCACTCGAGTGTAAAGATTTTTCACCTTGTGCTCTTTTCATTCCCTCGCTGACGCTCAGGATTCTAATTTTAAATCACTCGCTGCGCTCATAATCCAATATTAGAATCCTTCGCTTGCTCGGTCATCAAAATTGAGCACGCGATTAAAAAGCAACTTTGCACTCTTGTAAAACAAATAACTATGAATGCTTAACATTTTAAATGTTCTTTTACCTTATCTTTTAGAAATTAAGGCGACATATGACTACCGAGACTATCTTTTCATATATAAACTTTCTTCACAATATTTTAATCTTACAGTCTTATAGTAGTACATTTTTCTATTCTAGTTCCCTAATATTAAAAAGGGACTTGCAAAGAACATCCAACGGAAACTCCCTGCCAAAAAACACTAAAAAGCGTAAAATAAACTGGCTTTTCATAAATAGCTATATTATGCCAATTCTTGTCTAAGTATTATTATGTGTGCTAGGTACCTAAAATCTGTTTGAAGTCGGCGCCAAGCTAAATGTTCCTATCACTATCACACTGAGTATGTTCAGTCTCCAAAATTATGTTGAGATGCAGCATTTCTGTTACCGAGAACGTGGTTTACGGGGCAATGAGGATCGTGTTCAAGCTTAAATGCTGTGATGAAATAGAAGTAGGCGACTTACTTAAAGCAAAATACACTAAGGGGTTAATTATCATAGCGCCTTCTCTTTTTTTCCTGTTTCAACAGCTTATCAGAAGGTTATGGGGATGTCAAACGGAGAATATTACTACTGTTAATATTTAGTTGGGTGATGATGATACCTCAAGTCATGAGGGTCTACGTGACTTTCTAATTAATCTTCACGGTGACTGCATTTGGTTTTCGATCGACTCATACCGAAATCTTCACCAATCGACGCGCTCACCATGACAATCAAGTCAGTGTGAAACAAACTTATACTCGCAAAATAAGACCCTCAATGTCCGCGATTTATGAAAAAAATATTGCGCTGAGTCCCGTAACCACCCTAGGTGGTGTTGCTCTTTGCGATTTAGAGCCTAACAAAATACTTAACAACTCCCATGATGAGAAAGCATTTCGCGAATGACAACAGTTGAGACTAATAAACTTGTAAATATCTCTTCAAAACCTATTGCACCGTCAACTACTGTTTCTCCGATACATTTTGATCAATATTCAGTAATAGATTGCTTTCGGCAATAAGGTCGCCCTATGTACATTATATTTTTATCATTTTCTAAAGGTCAAATAAAGAGTTTTCCATCTATCTGTCTATAATTAAATGAACCTACATGTCTCTTCTTTTTACCTTCTATCATCAGCCCACCTAAATAACTTAAAAGTATATAACTAAAGGTCTATGGATACGTATGAAATTGAAAGAATTATCCTCCAACTCCTAACTGTTGAGGTGTTGTACCTTCCATTATCAGCTTACCTAAATAACTTGAAAGAATACGACGAAAGGTAATATACATACAAATGATTGTTGAGTTGCACCTTACATCATCAGATCATCATCATGAAATGATGACTACCAGACGCAAATATCTAGTAACTTCAGAAAATATACTAAAAACATAGTACGTGCCTAAAAAAATGTGGGTTTCCTTCCATTTCCCTGGGATCCTATCATCAGATCCAGTGACGGTGGCAATGGGACCACCTCGGGAGCATACCCTTTCGAATACAAAAATAATTTTCATAATCGGTATACAATTGAGGGAGTAATCAGTGAGCATACATAAGAAGCATGAACATAGAACCTCCTCCTTTTTGGAAGTCGGTTAAAAAGGAATGATATACCAGCTATATCCCTTCAAAATGGCATCCGAATCGCGACAGACCCTCCAGACCAGATGTTATCTGACCCTTAGGCGCCTAATACAACAAAATCTCATTCTACAGGCACCCGAAAAACATAAATATTGATAAACACAGGTGTATCTTTTGAGAATATTAAACCTTAAGCAAAGTTATTCGAACCATACATAACCAGCCTGCGCCTTACAAAATTAAAAGAAATGTCACCTACAAGCAACTTTAGTAGCTGTTCTACTAAAACTGAACCTTAAGTCGTAGGAACAGGGAGCTATTTGTAATAAATATTTTACAAAATTAGGTTTTTTCCTACCATGTTTAATAAAAAATGTCGCTCTAATCTCCAATATCCGTCCTTAAAAGAGAAATTATCATATAAATAGCTTATTAACTTAGCTCTGTCACTTAAGATATTTATTTTCTTAAAAACAGGAAAACTTGTAAAACATAAACGGAATTTCAAATGAGTTGTACGTGATTTAGTCATCATCAATGTTATTTTAAAGTGCTTCATAATATTATTATTTTATTTATTCAATAACTTTTTATACAAATGAAGTCGGTTGAATATAAAATACCAGAGTTCTATAGTTTATGTCATAGGTATTCCCTACCAATTTACCGTTGGGTGGTGCGGAAATAAATGAAAAGACGAAGTACACTTTGGTTACAAGAAATATCTAAATATTAAGAGGTAAAAAAATGTTTTAATAAAAAACATACATGAAAATTATATTTCACATTTATTTTTCTGTTTGAACAACTTAATGCCTGAAAACAGAACTACGAACTACTATGTGTTATTGCGAAAAAAAGTTAGTATGAGTAAATTGCCTAATATGCAGTTATCTATAGATGTGTGTGTGATGACCTATGTATCCATAGTTTAGTTTCGATTCGTACAATCCTAACACTACACAATATTTATTACGCTATATTATTATTTAAAGCCTCCTCCACACTCTGCCGGTGGCTGTACCGACGCATACGGTCTTACCGCGCAAACAAGCCACCGGCATGGCTGCCGAGTTATTCATAACTGAAATCATGCTCTGTAGTCTATGCCAGCGGCATATACTTGCAGCTCGCTGGTGTACTAAATAAATAGTAGATATAGCCTCTAGTTTATATATAGAAAATAGAGTAAAAAAGGTCTGAAAGAAACTCACTCAGGCTAAGACCCGCACTGAACCGTGCCTTGGACCCCAAGTAAATATGATAAAGTATGGAAGTGAGAAGAAATTAGTTTAAAAATAGATGTACATAATTTCTATACTTTCATTGATTACTGGTGTACAAAAACTGCGCATTTTCTAAGAACAAAATCAAATTTAATTTCAAATTTAGCTCACAATTACAGCAATCGCTTCAAAATATAACGTAATCACCGTATAAACATAATTTATTTTATTACATTTACCCCTTACCATGCAATAACGTTACATTAGCATGAAGAAAACCAGCGATAGGAATCTTTATTTCGTAAATGACTTGTAAGTGTTATTCAGTTGGTAGGTTATTAGCGAGAATACTTAATAGCTAAACGGTGTTATCAAGTTCTGATCGGTGACTTGGGTAATGTAATAAATAAACATAAACATAGTCTTCGCTCATAATAATTCATTATTAATAAATGGTACGGAGCAAAATTTATGGTATTTTGTTATATGATTTCGTAAATATCTTAATAGCTGTGATATGTTTATAGGTATGAATATAAGTGTAGGTATTTTAGTCTTTTAGATGTGTATTTATTGCTAAACTTTTTATATCGTTTTTTTACTACCTTTATTCATCTCATGGGTGTCTAAGTAAAAAAAGGCGACTAAGTTAGCAAAGTAGGCAGGGCAATGTCACTGCAAGGTAACCCGTTTGGCCAGCAATGTAGAGTAAGTAGGCGAAAACTTCATTTAAAACGAGAAGCTGGTATCCAGCAGTACATACAGCATATTTCAAATTTAAGATCAATCGAGAAGTGGATCAAATTTAACTTGCAAGAAAAAAAAGGTTGTAAAATATTTCGTGTTTACTCATCGAGCTTAGTATTTATTAAAGCCTTCTTATTTTTACATACCAAGACTCTGAAAGCTGACATTTAAAGTAGGCTAATCATTTGTGATAGTCGATTGAGATCTTTATGCGATTTAATAGGATCAAAGTTAGTGAAAGGACCCTTGAATTCAAATAAATTTAATTACAGTTAAGTTCACAGTTTGAATAGGATAAACTGTACGTTACCCCGTCCGATATATCAGATTTCATTTAGGGCTTATGTATTTAAAGGATATGTTTCTATCTGTATCCCATTTATACTTACTTGTAAGTGTACAGCAACATGGTAGGTAGTAGCCATATGGAGGTGTTCCCCTCTATCAGGGTAACCCAATGGGCCTACGCAGTATAGTTTGTTCATTTTAATAGTGTCATTTTGATCGTGCCGCCTCGGCACGTTAGTGCGCCCACAAGTAAGTATAAAAAAAATATACTTACTTGAGGGCGTTCGCCGCACGCGGCTCCATTGATTCGTGTCGGCGTTCCTTTGACTATGAACCGCACGCGCCGAGACGGCACGTTCAAAATGACACTATGAAAATGAACAAACTGTACACTGTTATGTCACAGAATGAATTTATGTGTGTGTGAAATTATGAATGTTTTTTATATAATTATTTATGTATGAAAATTTCCCCCAGCAAAAAATTACAAACTATTTTGTATTGGAAAAAGACGGCCTGTGTTGCTCTATCCTTGTATCATTCACCCGTCTATGAGAAGGTTTTATCTTTCAAGGGATGGTTCCTCATGTCTAAGGATTGTAGTTAATATCAGGGTTACATCTATAGTAGATGATATCTCTTCATCAAGTTTGGTGCAACGCAGCTCTTACAATCGAATTTGAATAAGTAGACGATGGGTTTTTCGCTCAATTAGTCTAACCTTTTTTTACGCGGGGAATACTTTCGCACCATATCTACGAGGAGATGAACCCACTAAGCCCCGCAGTCAGGAGGAGTTCCAGGAACGCATCAGTGGCTCTGGGTCCCTCCTGCCGTATGACTGAGTCGTGAGGTAGCGTCCGAATATCTAAATAATAGCTGTTCTCAGATCCCTTTTGTAGAAGTCGCATGTATGGGAAACCATATGTGGTTTCTGTCGTATCTATTCTAATACACTATCCAACCATGGTCCCTGATGGAGGGACGGGAGGGAGTTTCCATGCATTCCTAAAACATAGTGGACAAGTGCGTTATTATTCGGTGTGGGTCGAGATTGTTGCATTTCTACTTTTAATTCACAATTACAGTCCGAAAAGATCTTCTTCAGCGCAAGATCTCATATGCATTAATTTATTTGTCTGCTGTTTTTTTGCCTTAGTAACTAAAAACTGTTATGAGTCTCGTTTCAAAGAATTCTGTTTTCCTTTACACTGTTTCATTTTGGAGAAAACCTGATAAATCATTAATTATTTTTCCACCAGTACTCTAGTCCAGTCCAGTTCGCGTCCAAAGGTTTCCTGCGGCCTTCACCAGGTCAGCACAACAACTTGTAGGGGGCCTACCAATGCTCCGTCTTCCCTTACGTCAGGGTAAACATATTACTACTCAACTAATGTTGTTATATATATACAATATAGTTCGAGTTCCGTATGGTTAGTGACAAAATCATTTTGTGTTTTGATTAGTTTTTTGTAATAGTAAATTTTGGGACCAATTAAAGTTAATTATGCAGCCATAGTAAAAGAAATGAAAAGAAAATTAGCAATAATTTTCTGAGGTTGTATAGCCGTTGCTTTTATAACTTCATTGGTTTTAAGAAAAGCAACATGAAAGATTCTTCAGTGTTCGCTTTTGTTGGTAAGTAGCTATTTAAATCATTTATACAAAAAGCAATTACATACATCATTTGGTAATTATGAATATAAATGTGAACCATATTCAAAAACTCATTTTCATCCTTTAAACTTTTTAGTAATGAATAACGTTTTTTTTATTTATTTTTTTAAAAACTCAACTTCGTATGTCCTTAACATATGTTTAACTTTTTACAGCATTGGCGTTTATTCTCGGATTTCAAGTGGCAGACTTAAAAATATTTCATGTTCTTCGTTTTTATAATCTGGATTCTCGCGACCTGGTAGATTTGGATAAAATACCTATTACACCTCGTTGTTCTTCGTGCCCTAGAATCTATTTTCCTGTTTGTGGCGATGATAACCGGACTTATTTAAATCAATGCATGTTGAAATGTAAAAATGTTTTATCTAGGACTCCAGAAAACTATGTAAATTTCACTAGGAATGGACCATGTGACGTATTCCCTGACGATTAATTACATATAAACCATAAGCGTTTTAAAATATACCTATACAAATAAATAAAATTAAAGTATCTGTTTGTAATTTCAAATTAAATAAACAGCTTTTTTTTGTTGATGTCAGTGACGCTATTATTTTAATGATTACTCGTCTTGATATTAAAATTATCAAATAATAATTAATTCATCACTTTTTTACAAAACTAAGAACGTCAATGATGTCCTAGGCACATCCAATCTGACTGGTAAAAACTATTTATTAAATATAATCCAATGATAGCATACGGTGCAGTCGTATTTATATGTCTGTTCTGAGTGTCCCGATGTTTTTAAGTTAATTAATAAGTTTAAATACTAATCTATTATAAATCATAATGTTTTCAAGTAAATAAAGGCTGCTAAGGGTCTTTTGATAACTTGAAACAAAGAGGAGGTTCTCAATTCATTGGGTTTATTGGTTTCGTTTTTTCGTTTGTGTATGTTCGACACTTACGGCCGTTTTCAATAACCTATCTATCTTTAGTTGTCCTTACTACAGTTAAACAAATCTATCTTTTTACTCTTACTTACGTTTCAATAACCTACCGGCAGATAGCATTTCCTATCGACGTTGTCTATCTATCTTTGGGAGGACGGATAGGCTACTAGAGATAGGAACTCGCATAGTAATCGGACTAACTTGTATTTCAATATAAGTTTCGAGTTACTCTCCGATAGGCGTAGCTAACTACAGTAACGTCATTTGCTTATCTGTCAACATCGGCCAGTTACGCGCCACCCGGCCAGATAGAATATCGAAAATAATTAACTTTCCAAGCAAATATAAAATAAAGGAAGGTTTTAGCAGTGATGATAGCGACATGGAATTATTTGGAAATATTATGGATAATGATGAAAGCAGTGACAGTGATACTGAAGAAAACATACCTTTACAGAAGGAATATAAGCATAGTGTAAATTATATGACTAAATTAAATGACAACGAATTTGTATATAGATTTTAGACTAAATAAAATTGGTGTGAATCAGTCAATAAATATGATAATGCCATATTCAAGTGTTAAATCCAAAAGGTAAGTTTTCAGTTATCGTTTTAAGTCTCAACTTTATACTTCAGTCAAATTTGATATAAATTTATAAACAACACATTAAACTTTTCTATAATTTGACAATTACGAGCAATTGTATTATATTTTCTTCATTGAGTTTGGCTCAAGTGTAGGCTCATAATGGTGCTAGTATTGCCATGCGAATATCAAGTTTTAACAAAGGTCTTATTTTTCCAGAAATCACGGCATATCCACCATCCATCAGATACTTTTGGCTATAAAATTTTATGCATTGGGTACTATGTATGTTGCAGATTTCATCGGAGTATCTATAGCATCTGCTAGTCATATTGTCTTTGATGTATCTAGAGCCATAGCAAGATTGTGCCCAAACTTTGTTGTGTTACAAAATCACACTCGACAACAGTTTTATAATATTGCTAGATTACCCAGAATACATAGTGTCATAGATGGCACCCTTATATTAATATCACCAAGTAAGTACCTCATCTCATATTGAACTATCTCATACTTCTATTTAGGTTCTGGTCTAACTTATTTTTTTATGTTTTCATACTATTTGTACATACATATTAATACTGTTTTCCTATTATTTACAGACTCAAATATTAGAGAAGAATTTAGAAACAGGAAAGGAACATTCTCTATCAATGTACAAGTTGTGTGTAATTGTTCATTAGTGTTTCTAAATGTTGTTGCCCGATGGCCAGGATCCACTCTAATTTAAAAGGTCACTTATTTAGTTGTTTATTCTGTGAATAATAAGTTTTTAGAAGCGGTTGTAGTCTAGTGATAAAGGCATTGGACTTGCGAAAAAAAGATTGTGGGTTCAAATCCTGACCAGTAAGTACACTACCGACTTGAACCCACTCCTAACAAGCAATTTAGCTTAGTTGGAGTGGTTAACAGGTATACTAGTAATTTCAGTTGCTAGTAATCCTTTTTAAAAAAGAAATTAAAAAAAATAAGTACCCCGTTCCTATTGCTTAAACAACTGATATATAATATTAAACTTGCAGATTATTGTGAACAAGGTGGACTTGGAAATAGCTGGCTGCTTGGTGATGTGATGCTTACCCTATCTGTTGACACCCCTACTCAACCCAAATATTCCATCAGACTAATGTTATTATGAAGCTCACATTAAAACAAGAAATACTATAGAGAGGTTTGTTTTGTATACTAAATACTATAAGCAGGGTAAATGGTTTAAATACACTATTAATACCTACTCTAATT
Organism: Spilosoma lubricipeda; assembly: GCA_905220595.1. Classification (NCBI taxonomy): domain Eukaryota; kingdom Metazoa; phylum Arthropoda; class Insecta; order Lepidoptera; family Erebidae; genus Spilosoma; species Spilosoma lubricipeda. Next base: position 8,617,575 of record HG992298.1, on the reverse strand, counting down.
GCAGATGTATTGGAGTTTGGAAAAGAAGATTCCCCATGCTATCCTTAAAAATGAGGCTAAATTTAGAAAATATTTTTTTTTTTTTTGGAATTTTATGGCCTGGTAATTTAGAAAATATGCAAACCATTATTATTGCCGCTGCTGTGTTACATAATATTGCCAGGAACATGAATTTGGCAGAGATAGAGCCTGAAATATCAATTTCAGAGACAACCCAGGAGGAAAATGTAATTATTCATGACAATTCTCCAACTTTAAACATGTCAGAACGGCTATTGTTAATAAATAATTACTTTAATGTGTAAAATAAACAATAATTATTCATGTTTTATGTATTTTTTATTTCCTTTCACAAATTTGAGATCACAATACAATATAACTAATCACTATATAACTGTATACTTTAAATATCACTATGATCACAATATAATATAATGATAAAATGTTAATTAATTTAAATCCTTTTTTGATCCGGCTTTTTCTGATTCTAACTAGAGTTTAGCAATATTTAATTCCTTTTCTTCATTTTCTAATTCTAGTTTTCTATTTTCTAATGCTATTTTTCTTTTTCTTAACCAATTGTCCCTCATTGTGCGGGCCTTACACTTTTCCTTTTCATTCCTTACATGTTTCCGCTTGGCTGTTAAAAGTAATCAAAGTAATGCTGCTCTTTTCCCTTCAGATTATTGAATTGACCCATTAATGAATTGGTGATAATATTTTTAATACATAGCATGGACTGGACGCAAAAGACGACGATCTCAGAGCTTGGCATGTAAACATTAATTTATTGACTATAGGTGTTGTAATATATATAGTTTCAGTATTGTATATCGTAAATATTGTATTTGATGTTTGATAATGTTTCTGATCTTTCGAAAAACAAAATACGTAATATTTATTTTACGCATAACGTACTAACAAACGTCAATTCCAATGTCACATGCTCATTATTGCTCATGTCAAAACGTTTTATTTCATTATTGAATGTGGTAAACTAATAAAAAAAATCATGTTGATGTTGATTCACCATAAAATCTTTAAAAAAATACATACTACAAGTACTTTTAATAAAAAAATTAAATAGTTAATATTTGTTTTTAACATTAAAGATTTGCGCAGCAAAACACTAAACGTATCAAGAGGGAACAAGCTATCCTTCGTTGGTAAGAGATAGATAGCGCTTATCCTCGATTGTGAAACGCAAGTTATGGATAGATAAGATCAAGCTGCAAATCCGAGATAGCGATCTATCCTTAACTGGAGATAGGTTATTGAAAACGGCCGTTAGGAAGTTGCGTAATTGTCTTAAGCCTATTCTAGCTAGCTAGCTAAATAATGTAAAGGCAGCGCTGGATATACCCATAAGTACATATGTATATACCACAATATTACAGAAATATAGGATAGCTTTGACGTGTATACTAATTTGATCTAAATATATTTTACATTACTAGTGTTTTAGTACTTTAAATATAATTAGATCAAACGACAATGCAGAAGAAAGACGTTTATAATAATAATACAAAACCTTTCATCCGTCTATAATCACATCATTAATGACAGCCTTTTGCATTCAGCTTAGCATGAATTTAAATTGAGAATATCAAAGTGGAATCGTCTTTGAAACGCACACGAGTTTAAGTCAGTCAAGCGAAAATGTTGCCATATATGTACATTTATAAAGTAGCAACACCACAGGTCTTAAGGTACTAATATATAAGGTGTAAAATTAATTATCTAAACCCTTCGTAATTACGTATTTGATCATAAAAAAATTACAGATTTACAGTGGGAGAGCCACGCTTTGGCGTAAATGGGCCGGCTCGACAGGAGTGATACCACGGCCTCACAAAAAACCGGTGTGAAACAGTGCTTGCACTGTGTTTCACCGAGTGCGTGAGGATACCGGAGGCCCATACCCTAACCGCTCCTCCATCCCCCTCTCCATAAAAACGCCGGCAACATACTTCTGACACTTCTGGTGTTGCGGGTGTCCATGGGTGGCGGTAATCGCTCACGATCAAGCGATACGTCTGCTCGTTTGGCCCCAATTCCATAAAAAAAGCAAAATTTATTTAAAAATCGATGTCGATAAACTATTTAAGAAAATTATCAAAAGGTTCAATATCCTAAGCCGTAAGTCAGACAATAGAGGTAATCTTTCAGTAATATATTTACCGAGGTCATTCGCTTTTTAATTCGGTGTAACCAAATTCATTAACGGCCGTTTTCAATAACCTATCTATCTTTAGTTCTCCTTACTACAGTTAAACAAATCTATCTTTTTACTCTTACTTACGTTTCAATAACCTACCGGCAGATAGCATTTCCTATCGACGTTGTCTATCTATCTTTGGGAGGACGGATAGGCTACTAGAGATAGGAACTCGCATAGTAATCGGACTAACTTGTATTTCAATATAAGTTTCGAGTTACTCTCCGATAGGCGTAGCTAACTACAGTAACGTCATTTGCTTATCTGTAAACATCGGCCAGTTACGCGCCACCCGGCCAGATAGAATTTCGAAAATAATTAACTCTCCAAGCAAATATAAAATAAAGGAAGGTTTTAGCAGTGATGATAGCGACATGGAATTATTTGGAATTATTATGGATTATGATGAAAGCAGTGACAGTGATACTGAAGAAAACATACCTTTACAGAAGGAATATAAGCATAGTGTAAATTATATGACTAAATTAAATGACTACGAATTTGTATATAGATTTTAGACTAAATAAAATTGGTGTGAATCAGTCAATAAATATGATAAAACCATATTCAAGTGTAAAATGCAAAAGGTAAGTTTTCAGTTATCGTTTTAAGTCTCAACTTTATACCTACTTCAGTCAAATTTGATATAAATTTATAAACAACACATTAAACTTTTCTATAATTTGACAATTACGAGCAATTGTATTATATTTTCTTCATTGAGTTTGGCTCAAGTGAAGGCTCATAATAGTGCTAGTATTGCCATGCGAATATCAAGTTTTAACAAAGGTCTTATTTTCCAGAAATCACGGCATATCCACCCTCAGATACTTTTGGCTCTAAAATTTTATGCATTGGGTACTATGTATGTTGCAGATTTCATCGGAGTATCTATAGCATCTGCTAGTCATATTGTCTTTGATGTATCTAGAGCCATAGCAAGATTGTGCCCAAACTTTGTTGTGTTACAAAATCACACTCGACAAGAGTTTTATAATATTGCTAGATTACCCAGAATACATGGTGTCATAGATGGCACCCTTATATTAATATCACCAAGTAAGTACCTCATCTCATATTGAACTATCTCATACTTCTATTTAGGTTCTGGTCTAACTTATTTTTTTTATGTTTTCATACTATTTTTACATACATATTAATACTGTTTTCGTATTATTTACAGACTCAAATATTAGAGAAGAATTTGGAAACAGGAAAGGAACATTCTCTATCAATGTACAAGTTGTGTGTAATTGTTCATTAGTGTTTCTAAATGTTGTTGCCCGATGGCCAGGATCCACTCATGATACTACTATATTCAACCACTATAATTTAAAAGGTCACTTATTTAGTTGTTTATTCTGTGAATAATAAGTTTTTAGAAGCGGTTGTAGTCTAGTGATAAAGGCATTGGACTTGCGAAAAAAAGATTGTGGGTTCAAATCCTGACCAGTAAGTACACTACCCACTTGAACCCACTCCTAACAAGCAATTTAGCTTAGTTGGAGTGGTTAACAGGTATACTAGTAATTTCAGTTGCTAGTAATCCTTTTTAAAAAAGAAATTAAAAAAAAATAAGTACCCCGTTCCTATTGCTTAAACAACTGATATATAATATTAAACTTGCAGATTATTGTGAACAAGGTGGACTTGGAAATAGCTGGCTGCTTGGTGATGTGATGCTTACCCTATCTGTTGACACCCCTACTCAACCCAAATATTCCATCAGAGCAATGTTATAATGAAGCTCACATTAAAACAAGAAATACTATAGAGAGGTTTGTTTTGTATACTAAATACGATAAGCAGGGTAAATGGTTTAAATACACTATTAATACCTACTGTAATTGCAGATGTATTGGAGTTTGGAAAAGAAGATTCCTCATGCTATCCTTAAAAATGAGGCTAAATTTAGAAAATATGCAAACCATTATTGCCGCTGCTGTGTTACATAATATTGCCAGGAACATGAATTTGGCAGAGATAGAGCCTGAAATATCAATTTCAGAAACAACCCAGGAGGAAAATGTAATTATTCATGACAATTCTCCAACTTTAAACATGTCAGAACGGCTATTGTTAATAAATAATTACTTTAATGTGTAAAATAAACAATAATTATTCATATTTTATGTATTTTTTATTTCCTTTCACAAATTTGAGATCACAATACAATATAACTAATCACTATATAACTATCTACTATATATATCACTATGATCACAATATAATATAATCATAAAATGTTAATTAATTTAAATCCTTTTTTGATCTGGCTTTTTCTGATTCTAACTAGAGTTTAGCAATATTTAATTCCTTTTCTTCATTTTCTAATTCTATTTTGCTTTTTCTTAACCAATAAAAACTTTGTCAGATCATTTTCCCTCATTGTGCGGGCCTTACACTTTTCCTTTTCCATTCCTTACATGTTTTCGCTTGGCTGTTAAAAGTAATCAAAGTTATATGCTGCTCTTTTCCCTTCAGATTATTGAATTGACCCATTAATGAATTGATGATAATATTTTCAATACATAGCATGGACTGGACACAAAAGACATGACGATCTCAGAGCTTGGCATGTAAACATTAATTTATTGACTATAGGTGTTGTAATATATATAGTTTCAGTATTGTATATCGTATATATTGTATTTGATGTTTGATAATGTTTCTGATCTTTCGAAAAACAAAATACGTAGTATTTATTTTACGCATAATAACAAACGTCAATTCCAATGTCACATGCTGCTCATGTCAAAACGTTTTATTTCATTATTGAATGTGGTAAACATATAAAAAAAATCAAGTTGATGTTGATTCACCTTAAAATCTTTAAAAAAATACATAAAACAAGTACTTTTAATAAAATAATTAAATAGTTAATATTTGTTTTTAACATTAAAGATTTGCGCAGCAAAACACTAAACGTATCAAGAGGGAACAAGCTATCCTTCTTTGGTAAGAGATAGATAGCGCTTATCCTCGATTGTGAAACGCAAGTTATGGATAGATAAGATCAAGCTGCAAATCCGAGATAGCGGTCTATCCTTAACTGGAGATAGGTTATTGAAAACGGCCGTTAATGGTTTATAAAATAAGTGAAGTCATTACTTTAAATAACTTTTGCGTGTCAGATTGATCGATCAATCGAATCAAATCTAATTCCTCATGAAATTAAAAATTTGATTAAATTTTGTTAGCTATTCAATAGATTCTTAATGTTAATTTTAAATGTTCTATTGCGAGCCTATTATTTTATAATTTTCATGAAAAAAAATTATTTTAAAAGCAAAAGTTTTAATGAATAGTTATTTTTCACAGTATCAAATGAGAAAAGTTAAATACGTATTCGTCAAATTCAGCACAGAAATAGATTATAGTCTGTAATAATGAATGTATTTATCTAAAACCTTTAAAACGAGCAATTCTTGTATATGATCTGTATGTTTATAACCTGACTTTCGGAAACGACTTCAACGATTTTCTTGAAACTTAGTATGCCCCGAAACCCCATGGTTTGGGGGCGATAAATCAATCTAACAATGATTATTTTTTTGAACATTTAATCAATAACGAGCAAAGTACATTATTATGTACTTTCCTCAGCATTTTTTTAACTAGGTACAGGTATTTTGCAATAGTTTCAAATATTACTGTTGTCCATAAGGACTATGAGGTCTAATATCATATGTATGCTACCTTTTTAGTTATTTCTATGTTATGTCTATGTTTTTGCTGTTTTGTAGACAACCGGTGACAAAAATGTTCTCTTCTTTTGTTCACCCAATAAAACACCACTGCAAACATATTTCGCAATGTATTTTATTTCTTAAATTTCATTAATTACACACAAGTTCTAGATATTTTCCACTTCAAATTAACGTTTCTGTATTGAATTGTTTGCTTAGGTATGTGCAATTTCCAGACACATTTTAGTATCGCCACAGGAGAACATATTATATGATAATGTTAAAATGTTATTTCCTTAAAATTGGAAAGGATTTAAAAGACATAGATTGTTTTAAGGGTTTTATTTTTTGAAGCTTTGCCGCTTTTTTATATAAGTAATTGAGTTATGTACCGTCCTATACAAACACTAGGAGCTTTCACGCGAATACGCCTATTTGTTAAGAAAACAAGACATGTGATATATTACCCAAAATTTTTGGTACTCCAACTAAGTAACACAGCGGTATTTACTGATTTATACTCCCAGGAAACATCAATTGCACAAGGCATTTTTTTCTAGTGAAAACTTTGGGCGCTTTGAGGTATATTAATGAAATTAATGAGATATAAAATGATTGTGCTATAGACTCTCTATTACCATTCTCGTTAGGCAAAGGTTTAAGTGCTCTTTAATAATGCATATATAACATTCTAATATCACATCGATATCATTTAGTACCAAATTTTCTTTTTCAAATGTTTTTAAATAGTTTTTCCCAACCCGAAAATCGTGGTTACGATTTTCATTCAGGACTAATTATATTATTATTATTGTATGTAGAACACGATCCTTAGTTTTAAACCTGATTGTAGTCTTATACCTACCTACTAATATATAAAGCTGAAGAGTTTGTTTGCGTGTCCGCGCTAGTCTCAGGAACTGCTGGTCCGATTTGGAAAATAATTTCAGTGTTAGAGAGCCCATTTGTCAAGGAAGGCTGTATATCTTTACGCTAAGACTCATTGAAGCGGAGCACTAGTGAAGAATATTTTTAAAATATTTCGGACATCTAACACACAACGCCATCTAGTCCCAAGCTAAGCAGAGCTTATGTTATGGGTACTAGACAACTGATATAAATACATATTTACTTTTTTTTTAAATACTTACATATTATACATAGAAAACACCCAAACTCCGAAACAAATATTTGTGGATCATACAAACATATCGTTCGAACCGGGAATCGAACCCGAGACCTCATGATCAACAGTCGCACACGCCAACCGCTAGACCAACTAGGCAGTTAAACGAGAATGTTACAAAAACGGCGGAAAATTATCACGCTACGGGCAATAGGAGACGCAAACGAGGTAGCGTGGATCAGTTAGTTATTCTTTAAAATGTATGTATTTAAAATTATATAAGTATGAACATACTAAGTCTGGTTTTCATACTAAGTACTCTGCGCAGTTTGGGGTTAGAAAGATTTAAATAACGAAATATGAATGCATCATACACATACATAAAATAAAAGAACCATCATACATATTTGTCTTGGTTTTTTTTTAAAATAAATAGTTTTATTTTACTTATTTAATGAACTTTAAAAAGAAACACAAAGCCCCTTTCTAAACGTTAGCTCTTTTGTATGGTTTTGACAGTAAAAAAAGCATTTGTTTCTATAAGTAACGTTTTTGCTAGTGCATACTGGTAAGTACACAGATGGACAGTGTTCACACGTCTTTATTGTAGCTAGTGCTGGAAATAACCTCTCGTATTGAATACCAAGCCCGATACCCCAACGAATAGAGTTTATGGAATGGTTTATTGTTAATATTAAAAACACTGCGTCTGAAAAAAAAAAATACCTTTTGAAACTTGTTGACTGTGACTGCCACGTTGGTTGTCGGACTACTGTTGGATTTTTCTTACAATAAATTCTTAATAGCAGCTCGTATATGGAAGATGGCGGTATTTCCCACCAGTGCCTCGTGTCGGTCCAGGTTGTCATGAACATCTATGGCAATCGTTATTGGGAGGTCAGTGTCCTCGAATATTTAATAACAACTGACAACGAATTCAATTTTCGAATTCAGTTCACCATTTTTTTTTGTGCGGATATCCCCTTGGAGTCTACCTCCTGGTGGCATGTCAGACTCGAGCCTACTAAAACCGCCGGGTACTAGAAGCTGGGGAACCAGATGCACCCTAGCAAGGAAAAACCTGGAACAACAACGTACCTAGGGGCACCTAAGGTTAAATAATCAAAATCTAAAAATGTGGACTTATCATATTTCCAACTCCTCCTGTTTTTCTTTTGATTAATTTCGTTGCGGGTTCCAAGACAGTTAATTTTTTTTCCTGGGACTTCCCAAGTGTCATAACTCGGTGTGTTCGTGGGTCACTGCTGTTGATCCTGGTGTACAGAAGTTACAGTGGTGGGCGTGTGGGTGGGATTGGTCCCATTAAAAAAAAAATCTAAAAATCTTGTAATTAATCAAGGCTAGGAAGATGAAGATAATGATGATGATTTTAAATCTGAATATGTCATATAAGATCTCCCTGTGATGATGGATTAAGAATACAGAACTTCATCACCCCTATTCATCCCATGGCTTTGGTATGGGACCAAGGGAGTAACTACGCACGAAGAATTTCTGAAAAAACCCAACCCTCTTTTAGGTGTAATCCGGTAATCGAACCCTCTCAAGCTGCACCTCCTAACCGCCTAATCTCAGTAAACAAGTAAGAAGTTATTTAAAAATAACCCGACTGCGTCAATATGCCATATTTATTTAATTCATTGATGAACTGAAAAGATAGAAAGAAAAGAAAAGTTTTTTTTGTGTACCCAGTGTCGACAAGCGTCAACAGCGACAATAATCTGTTCCTGATGACGTGAATGACGCTCTCTCTAATGTCGCGAACTGGTTCAATGTTAATAATTTACTTCTAAACGAGAACAAAACTAAATTTATTAGATCCTTTACACCTAATGTTATACAAAAAACAGAAACTATGTGAAAAGACTTATTTCACAGTTTTGAATTATTTGGATGACAAATTTGCTTGGGATTCACGATGCTCACTCCAGCAAATACCTACGTATTTTGTGTGAAAGTGATAGATGTTTCTATATTTATTGTTTGTTATTTTTATATTAAGTGAATTCCTTTGTGTATGTAAATGTGAGTCTAGGCTTGTAATATAAGTTTATGTTTAGAATCTTCTGGTGGTTTTTCTGGAGTGTTTCCCCGGCCTACCCAAATGTCCTGCTGGCGGTAGTGTCACGTTTCGGGTCGTAATACGATGGCTAGGGCTCCTGTGCTATCTGTATAGACAGGCCGACTCAAAACTATGGTCCTTTCTTCAAAACGCCAACCCAGATCCCATACTGTACTCGCATAGATTTTTGTTTTGTGATCAATGTTCTCAGACTTAAAAAAGGACATCTCTGTGGGTTGTTTCGGCATTTCTTCCCATAGTGAGTCGTAGGAAATGCCGGCCACTTCTAGCTGTAAAGGCCGACGTGTAAAAATATCTGAAAAGATTTACTTACAATAAATATCATTTCATTTCATTTCATTTCGCAGTCGGGTAAAAAAAACTCAATAAAAATTATTGTCACTTACAGTACTGTAGTAACACACTGTTAGATAAACGCACTTACAGGAAAATTGAAAACCGCATTGATGACTGACAGGAATAAGACGAGAAGCCCAAAATTAATCAGCGCAATAGGCAATAAAAGCGACCTTTATTCAGCAGTGTACTGTGATACGATGATGATGGTTTAAGTAGCTATTTAAATCTACGACTAGCGTTTTACGATTTTTATGAACAATTACTATGCAAGCTATACGTTAGTAGAATTCGTTAGTGGAATTCATTACCACCAACGCGATTGGATGTGACGGCATCAGTCGTCGTATGATCATTGCTATCATGGATCACATTCTTCCTGTAATATCTCATATTATAAACTTTTCACTCGACTCTGGAATCTTTCCCTCTCTCTGGTGTAAGGCCTTCATCATACCTTTACCCAAAAATACTAATCCCTCTCTGCCTGAACACTTTCGTCCAATTTCTATACTTCCTTTCCTTTCTAAAGTGCTTGAAGCCTGCGTTCATAGGCAACTCTCCCAGTTTGTTTATCAGTAAACCCTTCTCAGTCCCTTACAATCGGGGTTCAGACCAGGTCACAGCACAACCACTCTTTTTTCGTTCCTCAACTCTCCATCGTTACCCAAATACCTGGTACCACACTTCCGTCTCTTATGTTCCCATCATGAATGAAACCTTCGGTCAACAAATAATCTACTTCTTCTATGCCCTCCTCACACCTCCAACTTTCTCCATTCTTCCTTCTATGTGCAGTCTGTTCTTCTCTGGAATGCACTTCCTGCTGAGATCAGGATGTCCACAAACCGCCTTACATTCAAACAAAAGGTACGTGAACTTTTTCGGAATGAGTTGGCAATACAGTCACAACCCTAATACCTGTAACTGTGTACTAGTATAATATTAAATTTATGTATGTGTATGATTATATGTATTTTATATTATTAATTTGTGTAATAGTATATTTATGTTGATCGGTCCTATTTGATGTAGGTTAAATATTATTTGAAAAATCCTTATCTATCATGAATAACTTTATCTTTGCACCTGCCGCATCCTATTTCTACATCACCTGAAGGTAGACTGGGAGAGAATGCCTCATGGCATTAAGTCCGCCTTTTGTACAAAAGTGCAACAAGTTTAAATAAATAAATAAGACTAACAAAAAGACTCCCTCGTTTTTTGTACTTTTTAGTTGGCAATAAGTACGCCATTTGAAAACATATTGACTACCTTGGTTGCGCAGTAGTAGCATATGCGACTGCTGCGCTTGAGGTCTCGGGTTCGATTCCCGGGTCGGATCAAATGTTTGTATGGATCTACAAATATTTGTTTCGCTGTTTGGGTGTTTTCTATGTTTAATTCAATTTGTTTAATTGAGTTGAGGTCATTCAAAGGCGGCACATTTTCTCGTCTTAAATACCACAGTGTCTCAAGACGAAAGTTTTTTACCAGTGTGTATTGCCAGGTATGACCTATGGTACAGAGAATAGATCTTATGAGCACTTGGAATTTCTCTACGTGATTGAACAAGTTATAACTGCAAAATGTCACAGATAATCAAATCAAAAATGAAGAGATCTGCAGACGAACCAAGGTGGCCGAAATTGTCCATAGAATTGCCAGACTTAAGTGGCAATGAGCGGGGCACATTGCTCGCACATAAGACGGGGCCAGGGAGTTCTGGAGTGGCGGCCACGTAATAGAAAACGGAGCGGGGGTAGGACCCCTACAAGGAGGTCCGATGACCTGGTGAAGGTTGCAGGAAACCGCTGGATGCAGAAGGCACAAGACCGTTTGTTATGGAAAGCCTTGGGGGATGCCAATGTCTAGCAGTTGACGTCTCTCGGCTGAGATGCTGATGATGACGATGTATTTTACTATCTTGAGAAAGTGTTTTGAAAGGAAATAAAACAACCAATTTATTTCAAAAATTTATCCAGGCACGATTAATTCACGTGTAATCGTGTTATAGTACAAGTCTAATTCAAGACAGTAAAGTTCGTAATATTCAGAAATAAATCTATAAATATAATTAAATAGGATGATTAATTGTGTTGCTTCAAAAGAATATGCAAATTCCCCGTCTGATGACTGTATAATTTCTTGGCTTACAGTTAAAGAAACAATAGTTGACATAGGTAATGTTTGAACTGGTACATACAGGCAGGTACACATAAGGGCATTCATCGCAAGGCAATTTGGCTTGTATCGTTGGAAGTAAACGCAAATAAGTTTTCGTCGTAGGTTTTGGTGTCGTTGTTGTATTGACTTCAGGTGTAGAACTGAAAGCGGTATACCTCCCTCCACCAAAAATATTAGAATCTGGCCAAAAAAAAAATCCAGAAGTTGTAGGAGAGTCCATTGCTAATATCAGTAGTACTGCATTTGAAACAAACAAGTAAAATAACTTTTAAGAGCAAATTAAATATAATATAACACTATATGATTATGTGTGTGTGTCGAGGGTTATGATTTTGACAGGCTATGTATGTGTGTAAGTACATACTATGTAAGTGTATAACATACATACATGTTCATCTGTTCCCTTATAGCTCCTTAACTACTTATTAGAACTGGACAAATTACGTCGTTAGAAGCGTCTTGATGGTCCGCAGGTTATAGTCAATATGAGGTGTCACTGAACCTAATGTGGCACCCTCTAGCCGACATAAAGTAGTGTATTAAAAAAAAACTTGATAAATATGCCGTGTTTGCCATCATTCAAAAGAGCGTTACTTGTACATTCAAAAATATATATATTATTAGCATTTTTTCGTGATTTTGTCCGTATTAATTCGATAATATTAATATTTCAATGGTACCCATTTAAAATATACTTTGCAAAGGAATTAATATTATAGGGGCACCAAAATATTTTAAATAAAAAAAGTAAAAACTAAAACCCAACTACGACAAAAACCAAATCTGAAAAAGTATGAAACAAGTTTCAAAAGCCGTAGTCACGCGTTATTAATGTGTTATGTTACATTTCTACGTAATGTGTGACTACGGGTTTCCAAATTTGTTTCATACTTTTTTCAGCGTTGTTTGTTGTCGTAGTTGGGTTTAATTAATTTTTTTTTATTATAGCTATATATAGTGTTTGTTTTTTTATAATTCTATTTTCAATTGAAACACATTGTAGAAGCAGTATTACGCTAAGTTAGGGTGAGTTTCTTATTCTATTTGAAATTAAAATTGTTAAAGTTAATTAAAACGTTACCTTTTTTTTAAACATACAAAGTCTGTTATAAAATCAACAGATTGGACCATATCTTATCGAACGCGATATTTTTGGAACGAAGTTCCTCATGGGGCGTTGGGAAGGGGTACCCTAACCGGCATAACGCTTTTTACTAGCTAACCCCGGCAAACGTTGTTATGCCATAAAAAATATTTAAGGATGGGTCACCCTTACCGTTTAGGGTGATGAAAAATAGATGTTGTCCGATTCTCAGACATACCCAATATGCACACAAAATTTCATAAGATTCAGTCAAGCCGTTTCGGAGGAGTTTAACTACAAACACCGCGACACGAGAATTTTATATATTAGAAGATAAATCATTTTATCCTACTAATATTATAAATGCGAAAGTTTGTAAGGATGGATGGATGGATGGATGTATGGATGGATGTTTGTTACTCTTTCACGCAAAAACTACTGAACGGATTTGGATGAAACTTTACAGTAATATAGCTTATACATCAGAATAACACATAGGCTACTATTTGCCGCGATAACTGACACATACGCGGGCGGAGCTGCGGGCAACAACTAGTATAAAATAAAGGTGGTAACACAATTCGTGAACGAAAAATTTTGTAAAGCGCATGTAAAATGTATGTTTCATTATATTTTATGATAAAGAACTTCGTTCCTATCTAGTATCCCACCACACCACACGAATTTATTTTTCTTTATTTTTAATTAATTCTCTTTTTATTCTTTATTCTTAAGAATATGCCGTTTGTGTGTCCTTGAAAGCAAAATCACTGAAAAATATTTATCTCAAAAAGTTAAGTTAAGTTATTAATGTATCTTAATTTAAACCTGGCCTATCACGCTACGGTTTATCAGAGAGACCGGTGTAGACTGGAGCATGTATGACTTTGGATTTCTTTAACCTGCATTGTCTGCATGCACAGTGAGTATTCCACTCTTGGATTCCAGTCAATCTTTCCATTTTCCAATAAGGATAAAAAATACTATACTGTTGGCCTTCAAAAAAAAGGTACAAACATACGATCATCCAGTCGCCTGCATAGATCGCATCAGCTAATGTCAACACCGTTTTGATTCTTTTATCTTTTTCATAGTAGCTTTATTGTTTAAAATTATCGCAAGGGAGATCAATATCAATGCGTCGTTTTAGAGCAATCAAATTCATGGCTGAACTGGATTCTCCACAAGAACAGCCATACGATGTACCTGATGACAACTGACGATAGGCAAATCTGCATACACAGACCTCTCCGGTAAACCTTAACGTGTGTTGTCAGCTTTACAATTTCTCTAGACTTTCATTCATACAATTTCCGTAAGAAATTTTGTAGTTATAGTTTTTTGACCATTATATCAAAATACTTACAGAACATATACATGATGGTAAAAAAATGTTCTCTTCGTTTGTTTCAACCAGAAATGATTTCTAATGCAATATAAATGTAGTTATGTATTTGGTTCCACTATGTTCATTAAAACAGTTTAATCGTTTTACAGCAATAATTTTGCCTAAATATTCTAGGAAATGTTTTCAAGAATATTTTCTTGGTAGAATTAAGAATGTAGTTACTCGCTAAATGTTGTACATGTTTTTTGAAAATTGCTCATAAATACTAGATTACTGTGCCACGCATTATTGTGTCAATTATTAATTAAAAATGCGATAGATAAAGAAAAAAGAAAATTTAAGGTGTGGAACTTTGAGCTTAGGCACTGTACTTGGACTTAGGCAACCGAACGCTAGGCACGACACTAGGCTAGGCACGGAAGAATAGCGGGCAATGGGCGGGAACGCTAACCCGATTTCGAAACCAGTGGGCTAGGCAGCGGGTGCTAGTGCGGTTTAGTGTTGTGTTATGATACGGATGACAGACGTCACAAAAAATTACTAGTGATTTCAAATAATTAGTGAAATCGATCTACGATCGATCTGTGTTTGTTATTGTTACTGCATGTCCTGTCCGATGCTACCTGATTTTGTTATGAAGTTATGATATTATTATGTAGGGTAGTTACGCAGAAGGAGTGATACACTATAGACAGGATGTTGCATAGTAATACATGTAATAGTTAGTAATCCTGGTCACTTCTAATTTCAAGTGTGTTATTTCCCGTGTTGTTATTTTATGAGTAATTTTAATTTGTAGATTTTTATTTTTTAATTGTTCGATTAAAAGCCACATTTTTATTTTAAGATGAATTGGCAGTGTTTTACAATATTTAAACAGGGCACAGGCATTTTCACCAGCGCACACCGATTAGTAGTATTTTAAAAGGAACCTTATACTTTAGTATTGCAAATTTAGCTAAAAGTGCTCTTAGTTTGTCACAAATTGTATCGATATGGTAACCCCAGTTAAATCTGTCGTCCATTACTAGACCTAGGTATTTATAGTGAGATGCTTGTTGCAAAAATTCACAGCTACATGTATTATTGTTAGATTTAATTTCATGCAAGCATCGGTGGCAATGAGCTACTACTTTGATTGGTTTCTCGAAATTAAGTAAGTGATTAGACCGGACATGAATGATTTAAGTTTTATTAGCATTTAGTACTAGTCCGACATCGTGCGACAATTTACGTATATTGTTATAATCGTGTTGTAGACGATGTTCAGCCTTAGACAGATTTTTACCGGCAATAACGAGGCACGTATCATCAGCGTATTGGTAGATAGAACAGTGGCTTATGACATTTTCCACATCGTTGACGTACGCCAAATAGTGCAAAGGCCCAAGGACGGAGCCTTGAGCTGTGCCAGTAACTTCTGTCTCATAACTAAGGGCATTACCGATCCTAACTCGGTATATTCTGTTGTCTAAGTAATCTTGGCACCATTGTAATAATGGTCCACGGACGGTATGGTCGAGTATATCTATGAGGGTCTTATGCCTAAGAGTATCAAAAGCCTTACTAAAATCTATAAATAATAATAAAAAAAGATTCTTATCATTGAGGTGTTTGTTAATTTCATCCGTAAATTTTGATAGTAGCATAGTTGTTGACTTATTGACATGTATTATACATATAAACCTTTCTCCTGAATCACTCTGTCTATTAAAGACGACCGCATCAAAATCCGTTGCGTAATTTAAAGACCTAAGCATTTTTAGGAACAGACAGGCAGCGAAGCAATTTTGTTCTTACCAGACTACGGCAAAGTCAAAAGAGGGTTATGATTTTGACAGGCTATATATGTATGTAAGTATGTACGTATATATTTCATCTGTTCCCTCATAGCTCCTTAACTACTTATTAGAACTGGACAAAATAGGTGTTGTTAGAAGCGCCTTAAGCGTCCGCTGGTTATACGCTATATGACGTGTCACTGAATCTAATGTGGCGCCCTCTAGCCGACATAAGGTACTGTATTAAAAAATAAATTTTAGATAAATATGCCGTGTTTGGTATCATTGGACAGGGTGTTTTTTGTAGATTTCAAAAGTACATATAATTTTTTGCATTAGCTAGTGACTTTGTCCGTATTTATTCGATAAGTGTGATATTTCTATGGTATCCTTGTTTGTTCCGTCATTCTTTCTAAACTACTAGTCAGAATAAGACAAATGAGATATCGTTATAAGCGTCTTGATCTTCCGCTGGTTAAAGGTCATACGACTTTGTTTGATCCTGTACACCAGTGCTGGACCCTCGGAGTAGAGGGATACCTTAATGAATAGCCATATCCGGTGAATGGAGACAAGGTAAACCTTCAAAGCCCGACTATCGGTATACAGTTCAAACCGCGCGATGCACCCGTTAAACCTTACATGAAAAACTCACTATTGTGAAATCAAAGTAACCGTGGAGATGTGTAGACTTCGTTGACGTCTTAAGCGCCGAAGAGCCCCTGTGCACGCTGTCACGGAGATCCTGGGTACACTACACATACAACACTTTTACGGGACCTTACATTCGTTGCGGCCGACCGCACAATAAGGACATTAACTTTGACAAGGCCGTTCTGGCGGAATTCAAAACTTCGTGTATATATTAATCAGTTTACCAAATACTAGGCAACACAAAAAAACACCGAAACTAAATACAATCTAAATCACGGACCGCTCAAAAAATACATTGACTGTCTGCTCCCGAATTTTATTGAACAGTGCCATGACCATATAAACAAAAGTGTCACTTTAACATTTGCCAACAGAAAATCACACAGTGTTGTCATTGCAACATTACAGTTAATATTACATCCACAAAACAGTCGATTTGGGATCGAACAGACGTATCACTTAATCCAATCTATGCCCTCTAGACGACATAAAGTACTGTAATAAAAAAAATAAGATAAATATGCCATGTTTGATATCATTCAAAAGAGCGTAACTTCTATATTTCAAAAATCTATATATATTGCCACCGCTGCCGGATAGCTACTCCTCTTATAGCACAAAACAACCCAAGCGAGCCGACACGCGCATGCTAACGTCGTTGATGGTCGTCTCGAAATATAGTAAGTGTGGTACCTACTATTACATTTGGCGTGGCGCCGACTTCAAACAGGTTTTAGGTACCTAGCACACATAATAATACTACTATTTAAATGAACATTTATGAAGAGCCACTTTATTTTAAGCTTTTTAGTGTTTTTTGGCAGGGAGTTTTTGTTGGATGCTTTTTTGAAGTTGGTTTTTTTTTATAAAAAAAATTTATTATTTTAGTATTATGTTTGATATCGGTTCCGTTTTTGTTAAAATTAGTTTGTCCCTAAGTGAAAGTAAAAAGAGCGGCACTCTCAAAAATTTTGAACTTATTTATTGAACTAAATTTATGTTTATTTTTTATGGCATGAAAGTACTTCAAACTTTAATTTTTCACTCTTCAAAATTTATTTACCAAAACCAATTTGGATGAGTGAAGACTTTCATAAGTCATTCAAATCGGTTCAGCAGCTTAGCCGTGAGAGTGTCACAGACAGACAGAGTTACTTTTGAATTGTAAATATTAATATATGACTAGCTGACCCGGCGAACTTCGTACCTGCATATTTACATATCTGTGTCAGCTTCCCACAGGCAGTGTACAGTCGCGGACGAAAAAAATTGTTTTTCCCGTTATCTTTTATTTTTTCTTGTACACTAACGTTGTCCTAACAATATTTAACACTAAATATTTTTTTATGTGTAACCGTAACACATAAAAAAAATATTTAGTGCAGCCGATCGATAGATATATATAAATACTAGCTGTTGCCCGCGGGTCCGCCCACGTGTGTAGCCTATATGTTATTCTGATGTTTAAGCCAAATTACTGTAAAGTTTCATCCAAATCCGTTCAGTAGTTTTTCGACGATTTATTTTGTCTTCTCATTTTTTTGTTTTCACTTACAAATCTTAATCAATTACTTGTGTAATAATTTATTCAATAAATTAATTATCGGCACATAATCACAAAACCTTACAATAACGACAAAGAACAACAAGTAAAAAAATGTGAACATCCCAATTTTAAAACCTTTATTTAGTACTCCTCTTAGCTATTGGCATATTTGTAATGTTTTTTTTTATAAGTAAATGAGATTACAACGAAAATATATCCAAGTATGTATCACATACTCCCATGTGTTTAAGTTTTATTGGTTTATGAACCTTGTTACTATACCCTAAACGCTCATTCAAACAATTCATTTTACAAACATTAGTATAACTCTCATTGTTTGAACCACAAACAGGTATATATACCCTGGGACATCTGCAATGTCTTACTTTTTCTAGTAGAGGCAAATCGTCCTTCGGCCGAGCCATCTGAGGGTCGTGTTTAGAAGCCCAAATATAGAGCTCTTTCCAAAAAAATTTCGGTGTACTCTTTTGACATTCTGATATCATCACACAAACTGAAATAAATGTAAAAATATTATAGATAGATAGATTTTTTCGTTAAATTACTAGCCAACCCTCAATAATGTTTGGATTAATACCGACAGGGGAGTAATACAGAGAGTGATCAAGCTGCCACTCCGCATGATATGTTTCATATAAGAGATAGAATTTAAATGATATGATGAGAGATGAACGAGATGTAAGAATCTATTAAGGTGTTAGCTATGCAAAACAACAGCACTGTATAGAGAAGGATAAGTTGAAGCAAATATGTCCAAAGCCTCCAAAGTCTCCTTACTTAGGACAGATTTATATACAACACTAGCTTGTTAAGACTGTTGATGAACATTTTTGATTATCTAAAATCCATTAATAGTAGATGAGTAGCCAAGGGGTGTAAATCATCAATTACATCCCGAGATATTTAGTGTATAGTTCGAGGGTGCAATTGGTGCTCACATCCGAGCTAACTATTCTGCTTTACATCTCGATTGCGAGGTAAGTAGAAAAAAACCGGCATTATAAGAACAAAACATTTTAATGCATGATGTCTATTGCCAGTATGAAAGTTAAATGTACACGAACTTTTTGAAAGAAAGAAGTTTTTTTTTTATTACTTACCGCCCTAGGGCTTTTCTAGCTACATTATTACCCTAGAGCGCTAATTAGTCGCCTATAAGCCCCATTTGGAGGTAGTAAGAACCTACTTACCGAAAATGAGAGATGTAAAATCCGATTAATTATAAAATGATCACAAAAATAGTAAAACTAATTTTAACTTACTAAATATCAGCAGTATAATTTTACAAAATGGTGTTTCAATCATATTGAACATTGTAAAGTATAAGAGCAACAGTTATTTTTTTTCGAAAAGAAAAGTTTTCTACTATTTTGTAGATGTAATTTTTACTAACTATTTAGTAATTAGCATTAACATTGTGTTTTAGACATTCCATGTTTTATTGCATACTGTATTTGATGACAATACAAGGAGTATTAAACCAAGGCCTCAGTTATAATTTGAATTCTGATCAATTAATTGACATTGGAGCTTTGTTGTTTTGTATTTTTGAATCGCAACTTTATAACTAGTCTGGTAACATATACCATTTTTTTGTACGACAATCCCACATTACATAATTATACCTAACACATTTACCAGTACTATTACACCCGTCAGGTAAGCTTTACTCTTACTGGTTTACCCATAAAGTTTAATTATATAGGTAAACCTGTCAGGTATTCCAAGTTACCAGACTTTAGTTTTAAATTGCGCATTGTTTAGGAGAACTAACTGAAAATGAAATTGAATTCAAGAGTAAGGCCGCAGAAAGCCATATTTATCATTCCATTTCACGTCGTAATTTTAAAACCTTCTTACTTTTGCGGCTTGCAGTTAATTTTCAGCTGTTGTCTTGAGTGCACTAATTTGTGTCGCTCTGTTTATCCGTTTTCTGCTCTCATTAGCAGAAAACATAATAGAAAAACGGATGAAGAAAAATGGGGAGCTAGCGCTACTCTCATGCCTCTGAAGTCCTTATTTTAAATGTTTTTGTCTTAAAATGAAAAATACTTAAATGTAGACGATGGAATTTGTAATAAAACAAATAGGTAGTTAGCTTGATTTTATGGACATAATTAAAAAAAAAGTACTATGCTTTAGAGAAGTCTTCGTTCAGCTGCGGACAGCGGTTTGATCAAGCGTACACTTGTCTATATTGCGAAGGTATTTTTAAAAAGCAATATTTTTACTAACTATTATTCGTATGTTGATATGTTACAGTTCTGCTTGCTTTTATCACCAAAACCATTTTGGAGACATAACAAAACTTTTTGCGTTGAGCGATTACCGCTCCCCATGGACACCCAACACCAGTTGCGTTGCCGACCTTTTAAGGAGTACGCTATTTTCTTGGAGGTTTAAAGGTCGTATTCGTCTGTGAATACCACAGACGTCAGTTCATACAACAGAGTTTTGTTGTGCGAGGAAAGCTTCTGGAAAAGCGCACAGTTGTGGACTGCCAACTACTAGACTGACTACTTGTTACATTGGTACAATTTCTAAATTTAAAATTTTATTTTAATATCTCACAGTGAAGAAAATGAAAGACAATGACATTTTTTTTTGCATCTGTTAGTGCAACGATTGGAAATATCAAAAGTTATGGTTACATTTTACGTAAAATATTTCCTTGATAGACACTTAAAAACGCTTATGAACAATCAAAACATTAAAAAGAATAGGTAAGTACTTCAATTTATTGTTCTAGTCTGAGTTCTTTAATTTAAAGCCTGAAAGCTGTTCATGATCAACAGAGTAAACAACGTAAAATGTTTTTTGCTGATTTCCATCAGATGAATCATCGGCTCTTGTAAATCAATATACCATTAAAAAAAATCTCAGTAGAATTATCATAAACACATTTTGGCTAAACTAGCTAGAATTGTTTTCAAGAAATTGTCTCCAGACATGAATCATTAGAAACGGATGCGGTAAGGATAACAATATATTTTACAATATCTGATTTAAGTGTAATAGAATTTCCTTGTCACGAATTTATGATCAAGTAATCTCAAAATTAATCATTATAAATTAACAAGTAATTGAATTTTTATATTCCGTATCGACATTAAAAACACTCCAATTTTTGTGCGACAAAAATTCTGTATTTTACCCAAACATTAATTTTCTGTCAAAGATGGTAGTTTAGACTATATGATATTATCAATTAAAGATGGCCAAATTTTGGTTGATAATTTGTTCACGTAAGTATTTATTTACTTTGTTTATAAGTATTCTGTTTAAAATGACATCTGTTTAATATTTCATCATTCTGTTTCCTTTACGATTTCGGCGAGAGCAACGATCTTGATTATATTTTGGGGATGTCAACGCCTACATTGTCATATCAATTTGAAAAGCTACGCATTTGGAGATAACTTTTCCAGAGGGTAGCTATTTAAAAATTGATGAATTACTTAATAATAATAATAATAAGTCCGAAGTCGGTGGTCTACTATTTTTAATATTTTTAAATGTATTTGTTTTTATATTTATATTTAAAAATGTAAATAATGTGTATATATAAATGAAATAAAGGAAATAATAATAATATCTTTATTGTACACCAGAAGATTATAAAAAGAACTTAAAACTAGGTATGTAGGTACAAGTCGCGGCCTTATTGCTCGAAGGCAATCTCTAATAAAGTAAACCTTCTTTTAATAATATTTTGTCGTAGAGGCTCATACAATGGCAATACATTACACCTTTCACCTTCACCACATGAGGGTATAAAATAAAGGCATAGATTTAGACAAAAAAAACTAAAAATCGGTTAAACCGTTTCTAATGACTTTGATAACAAATACAGTTGCACATGACATATAGATATAGATACATAATACAATTTATAGCTTATAGGTCCTAATTCAAAAATAAAAATCAGTGCATCAAATATAAGAGTTTATTAATCTAGACCTTATAACATTTTAAAGATCATAAAATTGTTCAAAAGGTAAATATTAATTCTTGTTTGAAAAAAATATGAAAAATATGCTTTAAATGAAAATTTTGAAGCCATGTTCATTGATGATAATTCTCACTTATTTCATTAGTGATTGATTGATATTTTGCAGATACAGTTCTTGTAATATTGTTCAATGCAGCACTACTGTTTGCGAATGAACAGCAATTGAATACTTCCAAGCTTCTCTATCCACAACTCCGAGCTAAAAATGATTATTTATTGAATTTTCTCCGAGATGAGTAAGTATCTACACTTTCCTAGTATTAGAATGCACTGACAACTGCATTGTAGTGGATTTAATGATCGCTTTCTGAGGCCGTGGTATCACTCCGGTCGTGCCAGCCCATTTATGCCGAAGCGTGGCTCTCCCACGGTAGTCCCACATGAAAATCGGTTAGTGGAATTCATCGTGAGCAACAACGTATCACGAGAATTCTACGTAATAGATGTTCTTTAGAACTGTATAGTTACTATAAAAAAAAGTAAAAACTAAAACCCAACCACGACAAAAACAACGCTGAAAAGGCATGAAACAAGTTTCAAAAGCCGTAGTCGCGCGTTGTTAAAGTGTTACGCACTATGGTACATTACACTACATGGACTACGGCTTTTAAAACTTAGTAATGTACCATAGTCCATGAAACTTTAACAACGCGTGACTACGGCTTTTGAAACTTGTTTCATGCTTTGTCAGAGTCGTTTTTTGTCGTAGTTGAGTTTTAGATTTTACATTTTTTTATTTAAAAATGTTTTGGAGCCTCTATAATATTAATTTCTTTGCAAAGTATATTTTAAATAGGTACCATAGAAATATCACAATTATCTAATAAATACGGACAAAGTCACGAGAAAATGCTAATAATATATATATATTTTTAAAATGTACAAGTGACGCCCTTTCCAATGATACCAAACACGACATATTTATCTTAAATTTATTTTTTAATACAGTACTTTATGTCGACTAGAGGGCGCCACAATAGATTTATTGACACGTCATATAGCCTATAACCAGAAGACAATCATGACGCTTCTAACGACACCTCATTTGTCTAGTTTTAATGACTAGTTAAGGAGCTATGAGGGAACAAATGAACATACATACATTAATAGCCTGTCAAAATCATAACCCTCCTTTGGCTTTGCTGTAGTCAGTAAAAATAATGAGATACTAAAGTTAACTAGAACTTTCAATGACAATATTTTACCGATGACGATAAAAAAGACTTCGTCGTAATGAGAGTGGCATAAAGATCCCCATTTATCTTAGCAATAAATTCGCTATTAGAAAAAAGTATATTATCAAGCGTAGATGGGCCGTCTTTTAAACTCATCACTTTTATTTTCAGTCCATTGGCACCATCGAATCCAGAAACTGTCTCAAGTGATTCAAGTGATGCTACAGAAACAAATACTCCTGTTCCAAGCTTTGATGACGTCAGTCCTTACACAACAGCTGCAACTGAGCGTATTGAAAAGAAATGCAATTGTTCTAGGGTTTACGATCCAGTGTGTGCTTCCAACCAAAAGTCTTATTACAATCCATGTAGGATGAAGTGTGAAGACCCAAATTTGTTTATTTTGTATCTTGGAAATTGTTTACCTTTCTAAATTATGAATTTATTATTTCTTTATTTAATATTTGTACGTACGAACTCTTACATTAGAAATATTCTTGTTTTATGTGGGACTTTACTATTAAAGGAAGTCTTTAAGGTTTTCCGGTGATGCTAACAGGTCTTTCGATTCAGTCAGGTAGCTTAAGATCCATGTATTAATAACAAAATGTTCTTTATAAAAACCTTGTTACATAATTAAATATTTATATTCCTTTCATTTGTTCTTTTTTAAGAGATAACTCCCGCATTAGGAATACACATGCTGTGTGACAGGGGACATACATGAAACGGACACAAAGAAAACCCAGACTTAGAACAGCAATTTGTAAATCACACAAATTGTTGAACCCCCAACAGTTAGCGCAGTGGAAAATTGCGACTTCTTAAACTACTACTCCAAGTGTACAGTCAAAATAATTGACATCTAGTTTAATTATTGCGCTATCTATAACAGTGACAAGAAAGAAAAACAACTAACTACTTGTATAGTGGACTCCAAGGAAACAAAAGATTGACACTGTTATCTTAACAGATTCATAAACGGAGATCGATTTTTTGTTTTTCGAAAGACGGTCCCCATTTCATCTCATCCACATTTTTTATGATTATTTTATCACGACGAAGACTTATAGACTTGAAGACTTCAAACGCTTGACATTGACAGAAATAGCTGATCCGAGAGATCCGGCTGGTTGCAATTTGTCAAAAGAAGAAGAAGAATAAAACGATCACAAATCAAACCAAGAAGGAGAATAACAATAAAGTGTTGTCATGTCGGTTTTGAACTCACAATATTCAGCGCATTCAAAAGCGGCGTGGCGCC
This sequence comes from Spilosoma lubricipeda, assembly GCA_905220595.1. Classification (NCBI taxonomy): domain Eukaryota; kingdom Metazoa; phylum Arthropoda; class Insecta; order Lepidoptera; family Erebidae; genus Spilosoma; species Spilosoma lubricipeda. The sequence goes on along the minus strand of HG992298.1, from coordinate 8,593,030 downwards.
CGTTTATACGATTACGTCGTGCTGTCAATTTCAATCGCCTAACATCTACTAGCAACTAGCAAAAATCCTGCTACATGTAATAGTGATAAATCGCATTATTGTACACTGTATAACTAAAAGCTAGGTAGGTCGGCAGTACAACTGGCGGCCTTATTGCTCAACGGCAATCTCTTCAGTAGTAGTCATGTAGGTATTTGTAACCTGTCGCTCATATCGTAACTGAACCAACTCAAACCGTTTTCGGCATACTGCAAAGTTTGGTACTGTACATATTGCAGCGTATTTGAGTGGGCTTCCGGCTATTACATATATCTGTGTATATATATATATATTATAAATGTTGTTCTATATGATGTGTATTGCTATGCCTCAAGGCTATCAGCTATTGCATAATAAGCGTATACTTAACTCTAAATGAACGATAAATTCAAGGCAACTTCTTATGGAACATAGACGATAAGCTAAGACAAAACACGCCTACAAAATGGTCAATTATATTGAAGATTTTTAAATAAAAAGCCTGCCAAGTGCGAGTCGGACTCACCCATGAAGGGTTTCGTAGCAGCAAGTAACATAATTAAAGTTCTTGTAGTTCATTGTACTTTTATATTTGAATTGATTGAATGAAATGTTTATGATTTATGACGTATTAAAAAAAATACTTAGTAGATCTCGTTCAAACCAATTTTCGGTGGAAGTTTGCATGGTAATGTACATCATATATTTTTTTAGCTTTATCATACTCTTATTTTAGAAGTTACAGAGGGTGGGGGGGGGGACATTTTACCACTTTGGAAGTGTCTCTCGCGTAAACTATTTAGGTTAGAAAAAAATGATATTATAAACCTCAATATCATTTTTGAAGGCCTATCCATAGATACCCCACAGGTATGGGTTTCATGAAAAAAAAAAAATTTGAGATTCAGTTCTATGTATGGAGATACCCCCAAAATTTATTGTTTTTTTTTCTATTTTTGTGTAAAAATCTACTCTACAGAATACATCTACTTACCAAGTTTCTACAGTATTGTTCTTATAGTTTTGGAAAAAAGTGGCTGTGACATACGGATGGACAGACAGACAGACATGACGAATCCATAAGGGTTCCATTTTTACCATTAGGCTACGGAACCCTTATGGCTTCGTCTAAATTTAAAAGTGTAATTTTAGGTACCGACGATTTTTTGTTTTGGAAGCATTAATTTTCTACTTTGGAAGTGAATAATCAAAATTCAATTAAATCACTAATAAATTAGACGTTAATAAGCCGTGACAAGACCAGACTTAATTAAATCCAATGTCAATGAAAAATAGTCATAAAAATGTATTACTAGATTAGCATGTTTTAAATATGAGTATCTGATATGGCAAGATTTAGGAAACTTATATGGTCTTGTGAGTATACATATTTCCTAAAAGATAAATTATTACATAAATACTCACTATCTTTTAAGAAAACTTTGCTTTCAGTTATATCCTTTGCCCTCTAAGGTATGTTAAATGGTAATATACGTTATCTCGCTTATCAGATTTTACATAAGCCTGTCAAATTATCAACTCCACTGATCTTAGAAAACAAATACGATTTTATTGTTTATTGTGTATTTGTGATTTATATTTGTTATTTTTTTTCAATGTTTTTCAAATAACGCTTCAAGTAGCAACCATACAATCTAACAATAATCTATCTATACATACAAATAAAAATTGAGTGTCTGTTTGTAATATTAAAATAATCGCTTTCTACTAAATGCATATGTATGTTTACACAGTACATACTCGTATACCAAATCATTTTTTTTACAATTTTTGTATGTCTGTCTGTCTGTTTGTTTCCGCTAATCTCTGGATCCGCTGGACTGATTTTGACGGGTCTTTCACAGGCAGGTAGCTGATGACCTCAGGAGTAACTTAGGCTACTTTTTTAGACTAGCTTCGTCCCGCGGCGTTACCCGTGGTACGGTTCAGTTAGTTGTACATAAAATTCGTAACGATTAGTAATCATTAGTCTTCGGCATAGGTCTCTCACGTTTGCGTTCCGGACATCCCTGTCTATATATGTACCAAACCTGACTACTGCATAATACCAAGTATTGATTTCACCTATTTTATAGATGCACATGAAATCCTAACACACTGCGCAAGCACAACTGTGACAGCCATCTAGTTCTATTGTTTTTCTTTTTGTTGCCTTTTTACTTGTCTCTAAATTTACAGATGCAGCTTTATCCGTGTTGTTCAAAGCAGCACTATCGTTGAAAACCAATGAAATGCGGACAACGCAGAAATTAAATCCTGCCATGTTCTTCTATCCATTACGCACTAAACGTGATGAATACGATTTTGTGAAAAAGTAAGTCAAAAGCTTCACATATAGCTGGTTTCTTCATCATATCACACTAATATTATAAACGCGAAAGTCTGTGAGTGTGTATGTTTGTTACTTCTTCACGCGCAAATGGCTGTACCAATTTGGAAAAAAATTGGTATGTTTGGTATGCAGGAAGCTGACATCCTGGATTAATACATAGGCTACTATTTGCTGCTATAACCGACAAACACACGGGCGAAGCTGCAGGCAACAGCTAGTCTAGAATAAAAGTTAAAACAATAAATAAATAAATATTTCGAACATCATCTAACACACGACGCCATCTAGTCCCAAGCTAAGCAGACCTTGTGTTATGGGACTAGACAGTTGATATAAATACATATATACTTTTTTTTGTAAATACATACATACATACAAAACACCCAAACTCCGAAACAAATATTGGTAGATCATACAAACATGGTTCGACCAGGGAATCGAACCCGAGACCTCATGATCAGCAGTCACACACGCCAATGGCTAGACCAACGAGGCAGTCAATGTCCTTGCGCTGTGTTTTACCGAGTGAGTGAGGATACCGAATTTTTAATTTAACAATTTTATTTTCAGATCGTTTACTACACATCACGATCATATTGCGTCCAGACACATCGGGAGCTCACGAAGGCCTATATTAAGAGTTCCAACATTTCCAAATGGTGAATCTGTGTCAAGTCCAGAAATACTTTCAGAATGCAATTGTTCAAAAATTTACGACCCAGTTTGTGCATCTGACAATAAGTCATACTTCAACGAATGCGAAATGAAATGTGCAAATGAAGATTTAACTATTTCATATACAGGAAATTGTTTACCTTTTAAATAGTAAACACCGTTATATTTATTGACTAGCTGAACACCGCGAGTAACGCCGCGGGACCAAGTTAGTCTAAAAAAAGTAGCCTAAGTTAGACAAGACAGACAGACAGACAAAAAAATTTTAACTACATTTTTGGTATATGTATCGTGTATACATACATATGCATTAGGTAAAAAACATATTTAATATTACAAACAGACACTCCAATTTTATTTATTTGTATAGATTTAATTGTTTTTTGATCATGTCTGTAATTAAATAAATAATAAATAAATAAATATTTCGGACATCTAAACACACAACGCCATCTAGTCCCAAGATAAGCAGAGCTTGTGTTATGGGGTACTAGACAACTGATACAAATACATATATACTTTTTTTTTTGTAAATACATACATATTATAGATAGAACACACCCAAACTCCCAAACAAATATTTGTAGATCATACAAACATTTGGTCCCGAGACCCGAGAGAATCGAACCCGAGACCTCATGATCAGCAGTCGCTCACGCCAACCGCTAGACCAACGAGGCAGTCAAATTAATTAAAATAATTCTTCTGTTCTTTCAGAAAAAAAAATAAAACCAAGTGTACACTTATCTATGCAATTATTTTTTTAACCAAATGCATATGTATGTACATATACCAAAATAGTATTTTTTTTCAATTTTTGTATGTCTGTCTGTTTGGTCTAACTAATCTCTGGAACGGATGGACCGATTTTAACGGGATTTTTTAGACTGGCTTCGACCCGCGGTGTTACCTGTGATTGATGTTATACCTTGGGAAACTCCGCGAGGATTACATTGTCAAAAATAAATAAGTGACATAAAATAAGTTTAGATAGTTTAATTTAAACGTCAAGTTTATAAGAAAAAGTACATTCGAGTGACATATACCTATATTATAATGCCAAAGTAACTCTGTCTGTCTGTCGGTCAGACTTTCACGGTCATAGTGCTGCACCGATCTCATTGGAATTTAGTATGAAGATAGTTTGTTCTTCATAAAGGGCATATACTAAATAGGTGGAGCAGACGTATCGCCTGATGGTAAGCGATTACCGCCGCCCATGGATACCCACAACACCAGAGGCGTCACAAGTTCGTTGCCGGCCTTTTAAGAAGGAATACGCTCTATGTATGTGAATTTTTAGCACAGCTTTACAACAAAGCTAGAAAGCTAGCAACAGCGGTTCACATACACACAGTCGCGCCTGCTAACAAAATCGCGTAAAGTGCTGTTATGGCTCGTTCGTTAAATCCGTCTGAAATTGCAACTCCCGAACACGTTGTTTTTGTCAGACCCATATATATATACTGGTTCGTTCTTTCTGTTAAGGCAATTGACTTGTATTTAAACTTCTTGCAAAATCGTTGAAAGTTTGAACGCGCTACAATCCGTCCGGTAGGGTTGTGTAATAGGCCAAAACCTCATGTATGGCCCTGCCAAAATGTCTCTATTCTGCCTGATGGAAAGCATAAGCAGAGTCCAAGAGTGGTCGTCACCAAACTCATTGCTCGTACAGACAATGCAACAATGCAGTATGGTGACCCACACTATGGCGGCCAAGTTCTGCATGCAAACACGACAACTCGATTGCTGTCATTTTACGTTGATATTCTGTGCAAGGGTAGTACTGCCACGGTCGAGCCAGCCCGTTCGTACTACTCTATATAATGTACCTAAACTAATAAAAGTGATTGATAATGTGAATAAACACGATTCTTTTGTTTGTCTATTGATTTTTATTTAAAAGGGATACAGTTTCCTTCATATAAAACAATTAAATGTTTGTTCTCACAATGCATTGTACAGTAATTAAAATATGACTTCATGTTATACCCACAAACTGGTTCATATATATCACTACAATTACACGATGGTTTTCGTGTAGTGATTGTTGTCATGTGTTTAAGAATAATGTCCAGAACTAACTCGTCTACAGAAATATGTGTTAGGTTAGGAATAATTGCCCCTCCGTCAAGATTTGATATCGAAATTGGACTGAAAATAAAACAGATTAATAAATCTTGTTAGATCTGTGTTGGAAATAACTAAAATATTATTCGTAGTAAATAAATAAAGTAAAAACTCCGAAACAAATACCTGCAGATCATACAAACTCCGTCACTTGAACTGAGATGTATTTCACCTCTAGAAGTAGATTTGGGCAGAATATCAATATTGTTGTTTATTAATATGTTGCCATCAAAATACTTACTAGTCTAACCACTGCGGTATATTAATCGAAACCTCTTTTCTAAGCTAATGCCTTCGTCCAACTGTAGACCAATTTAAGGCTTTTTCTGCCGATGATTCAAATGGTGAAGTAAGAAATATTAATTAAGATGTTGTGTCTTAACATTTTCATGCTTACCCTTGCCTTACCGGTTTGAAATTATTATTATTGCCAAAAGCTCTTTGTCCTCTATAGTAATGCATAAAATTTGATGTAGAATTAGGTCTATAATATTGGCCATATGCGTAAAACACCATTGCTAAGATGGCATCTAGAAAAGGATTAAACTGTTAATATCACGGAGAAATTTATCTTCTATATGTGCATTTTTTTACTAAAAACTACTAAAGTATTAGCAAAGCCTGTATTTTATCACACAAAAGGGATCCAGGCGAGCATAATTTATAGTGCCTATAAATAATAGAAGTGCCATTAAAATAATCGGCAAAAGATCTTAAGACTTTATAACTTTTGCATTCTTAGATTTCATGAATTCTGGAAACCTGGCAACGCGAAAGATGGATACTCTATTAAATTTGTCTAGGTTTATAGCTCAAATTCCTTTTAATTAATGCTAAATACGTTTTATTTATTATTTATGGCCCTGCTAAAATAACTCTACAATGCCTGATGGAAAGCATAAGCAGAATCCATGAGTGGTGGTTACCATAGTCATTGCGAATGCTGATGAAGCAGCATGGTGACCCACACCATTTTACTGAAATTTTATTTAATGAAATTTTACATTGTTTATCTAATAAAAAACTGCAATTTGTAACTCCCCATTTTTATATTTAATCTCGTACTTCATAAAGTGGTTGCCTGGAAGAAGCATCACTAGACCGCCATAGTGTAGGTTACCATGCTGCATTCGCAATGAGAATGGTGACCACTACTCTTAGATTCTGCTTATGCTTTCCATCAGGCATAGTAGTAATTTTGGTAGGGCCATACATTAAAAAAAATAGTGATGTGGTTCACCATGCTGCATTGTTGCATTGGCAATGAGTATGGTGATCACCACTCTTGGATTCTGCTTATGCTTTCCATCAGCTAGAATACAGTCATTTTAGCAGGGCCAAAGATAAAAAATAAAAGACAGATTGCATATCGCGATAAGGCCCGCATTTGTCCCATTTTTTTATTAGTTTTCCGAACTTTTTTTATTTTGTTTCTTTGTTTTTGTAAAATAAATAAATATCAATCATATTATCTAAATCTCACATGATATTCAAAATTTATTTTATTTTAATCGGTAAACAAATAAAAAAGTTATATCAGTTTAAAGAATCACCGAGACAAGTTATACGAGTTATACCGAACATAGCCAGAACCAAAAACTAATTTGAAATCAGTTGGAACCGCACGTAGTTCCTTATTCTATTATATATATATATAACATGATCATGTACCCTACTAGATGGTTATCTCAGTATGTCCTTTAATATAACTTAAAAGAACAGTCTTATGCTTACGCAAACTTATTAGAAGCCAAAAGCTGACCATATCTGATGATATTAATTTCCTTGAAATAATTTAAACTTCAATCAAATCAATCACCAGTAAAACACTTAAAACGGCAATAAAACTTTAATCGTTTATAGACTACACACAATCTAGATATGGGTTATTAACTTCATTGAAATAATTACACTTTATGTTTTCATTCGAACGGAATGTTCACCGTAAAACTGAGGAATTTATTTTTCTTAAAGCCTGAACTGGAATACAAATAATTATAAAATTTTAAATGTACATTTTAAAATAACAGTGCAAAGCAGTTTAAATAAAATAATGAACAGGAACATAGGAGGTCTTTCGTATTTGTAGGTAATTTCAGTTTTCTCTGCTTTTTACGGATGTTAAATAAATTAAAACCAATTTGTACTTAATTTTACACAACATCGCATTAATAGAACATCTTGTCTGGTATTTTTCTTTTAAGAATTTAACGGGATTTTCTATTAAATACTCGCATATCACGCAACATCATTAATTATATGAAAAAAACTCCAACTCACTTTACAAACATAGAACAATCTATACAATAAAATAGTTATATTGCAACATGTGTGTAAAATAAATGAAACGTTATTGAGTAGGGGTAAAATGGACAATCATTGTATAAATAAATTGCCGAATAACGTCGATGGATTATCGAATTCTTGCGAACCTAGACGGTGTCCTCTATGATGTGCACCTTACTTTCTAATGCAGGACAAGCCATAAGCGTATGCTAACGTGCCTGTTTTTATCACCTTCTTAAGTCCGATTTTTTAAATCTGGATATTAGTAAAATTCATAAGGTTTCAAGTGGGAGGGTCATGTTTCTGCACATAATGAGCCTTATCTGCCGTAGAGCAGGAATAGGTTCAAGAAAAGAAAATATTCCCACTTCAAAGGCTTTTTTTATTCGTGGATTTTATTGATGTAACTGTAACTTTCTTTTTGTTTTTGAAAATCATCATTTGTAAATCAATCTAGGAATATCCCTAGTGCAGAAGATGATTTTTGATTGACTTTGATTTGAATGTGATGATGATGAGATGAGATGATTACCAACTCACAACTTCACCGATACTAAGTCTATTACTTGAGACTTGCACCATACATTGGAACTTCAGCAAGTCATGTCAGGCAACCTTTGCGGTGGTCTTTACTTAGAAGCTTAATACATTAGGAGGACAGCATTGTTCCGGTAAAAACCTTTAACATTACTAAATATTCTTTTCAGTTTATTCTTTATTCTTTGTTAGTTTTTGGTCTATATTATTGCAAAGTATGAACGCTTACGCTAAGTTATATAGCAAAATACATGACGCGTATGTCTGCCATAAATACAGCCGAACCGTTAGTTCCTAAAAAATTTAAACGAGTCTGGGTTGGTCTTAGGCCCTGCAGATAGTGTTTGGCTGATTGGTAAATATTTTAAAATATTATACTTAATGATATTATATAAAATTCAGGCTTCCTAAAATGACGTAAATTAGCATGGTTTTTTCCACCTTTGATACCTGCTAACTGTAAAACGACCTCGCTTTCAGCTTAGTGAGTATCCATTCCTTTCTGAGTATATGTTAGACTACCGATCCTAAAACTTTCATGACGTAAGTCATGGCTGACTGGAATCTTGGACTATTTATCTTTGTACTCTATTATATTCTACTGTTTTACATGAATCTGTGTTACTTTTATTTGTTTTTTATGTTTGCTTTACTTGCTAGATATTATTATAGTAAAACAGTACTGAATATTATCGCAAAGATATTCTTCAGTAGATACATGGAAAGTACATTTTTTTTTGCAATGCCACACAGAAAATAAGTAACAGATTAGGAACGGTTAATTTTCTAAACTTTTTTCGAATTTATTTGAAGTCGTCTTAATATTTTTTCCACTTCAATCCTCAATACTCTTTATCCAACTACTTACTCTTTCTTGCATGCAGTGCTAATTTCAAAATGGTTTTACCTTTTTTCTTACGACAGTAAGTCTAACACTTCCTTTCTGACACCAACTCCACTAGGTTTTTCATTTCTATGTTTAGTAGCATGTACACCGAGCAGAAGAATGATGAAGATAGATACCATTCTTTCATTTACTTATTGGATTTTATACTTCCTCCAAAACTATTTAAAGACCGGCATTAAAAAAGGCCACAAGTTCTTTGAGAGTTTTTAGGCTTCTATAGTAATCTGTAATTATTCTAAAACTTTTCATGAACATTCTTATAGCTTAATATTTTAACTACTTTGCAAAAGGCATATTTCACGTTTTTCTCATTATCCATCTTAAAGGAGCTAGATTAACAGATCCTATTATCTTAATACAGCTCTCAGGAAGGACATTTTAATGCCTTAGTTGAAAGAACTTTTAAAACTTAGTCCTTAGATGATTTTAGAAGTCTTTTGTGAATTTCATGACAAATAAATGTTATCATGTTAGATTTTTCAAATCTGACAAATATTTTATAGAATCAAGAAAATATCACAAACATCTAAACAAAATGACAAAATTCTGTTAGATTTATGGAAAGGAACAGAAAATTATAATGACTGCAAATTAACATCTGCAATTTTGTAAACAAAATTACGTTGCCTGTACGTTTTGTTGGAGATATCAAGGCCATATTTACACGCCACTACAGCAATATCAAATTTAAGTCGATTATTGCAATCCATAATATCTACAAAGGTGTTATAAAAATGTTAATAGAAACAGTTGTGAACTCTGTCGGGCACGGCAACATCTGGACGAGAAGGCTTTCCTACCGCTGTCTCCTTCTGTTTTTATTTATCTTCAAGTTTAAAATTTATTTTTCTTATTCCATCCAATCCGCTTGAGAACAATGGTGCTAAAATTATAGTTAGTAAAATATGGCTGCTTATTAAATCTATTAGACTTAATTTTTGTGTGTTATTTTCGCAAACTAAGCAATAAATGTATGCCAAATACAGTTAATCGTGCATATCCTCAAAGTGATTAAACTAAGTCCTTTATCCACGTAACAAAGTGGCCCTGACGTAAATCAAGTAAACTGCTCCCACTTTCAGAGTTGAAGCAATTAATACATAGGACAATATAAGGTATAAGTACAAATTGGTGGCGAAGTGAGTTAAGTAACTAAGATTAGGGTTGGTTGTAGTGAATATATGAATTATGTCTATTTGAAAGATGACTGGCAAAATTTGTGGATTCTTTTAAGTACTAACTAAAATACACAAAAAAATTAGATTTAAGATATGCATAAAACACTGAATAGTACTTGCGTAACTTCTATAATGCTAAACCTAACCTAATGGTAGTCTTTTTGATGCCAGTAGAATTTCATTTTTTGTTTGCCTGCATCCGTCATTGTTTTTCCATTATGTTTTTTTTTGGGCTTGGGGTAAGGGTGGTAGTGTGGCGGCGTGGTGTTGGCGGTGTCGCTGGACATCGCCGACGCCTTTAATAGTCTGCCATTCAGCTGCATCAGGGAAGCAATCCAATACCATGGGGTGCCAGAGTACCTGAGGCGGCTGGTGGCAGACTATTTGCAGGAGCGTACCGTCGTGTACGAGGACCGAGAGGGCGCCTTGAGACGGCGACCCATGTCATGCGGAGTTCCGCAGGGGTCTGTCCTAGGACCACTCCTGTGGAACGTGGGATACGACTGGGTCTTACGAGGTCGTCTCCCCCCCGGGCTGGGCGTAATTTGTTACGCCGATGACACATTGGTCACAGCCCGGGGGGCGAACTTCCAGGAGGCGGCGCGCCTGGCCACCATTGGTGTTTCTCTGGTGGTCGGGCGCATCGAGGCGCTGGGCTTACGGGTGGCCCTGGACAAGACGGAGGCCCTATTGTTCCACGGGCCCCGTCGTGGGCCGCCCCCCGGCGCCTCCATAGTCGTCAACTCGGTCCTCGTACCGGTTCGGGCCCAGATGAGGTACCTGGGCCTGATCCTCGACGGTAGGTGGCTCTTCGACGAGCACTTCCGACAGCTTGGTCCCAAGCTGGTCGACGCTGCCTCTGCCCTTGGGCGACTTTTGTCCAACTTGGGTGGAGCCAGCGTCGCAACACGACACCTCTACACGGGGGTGGTCCGGTCGATGGCGCTGTATGGGGCACCGGTGTGGGTGGCGGCTCTGACCGCCCTCAATAAGGCCCGCCTCTGGCGGCCTCAGAGGGTATTGGCGGTCAGAGCCATACGCGGATACCGCACGGTGTCCACCGAGGCGGCGTGCGCCTTGGCCGGAACACCTCCGTGGGATTTGGAGGCGGAAGTGCTCGCCGAAGTTTATCGACGGGTGGCTGAATTCCGGGCGGAGAGAGGCATTCGCCCTCCGCCCGAAGAGGTACGCGAGTAGCGTGAAGCCGCCCGTCGAGCCACGATGGCTCGCTGGTCGTTCCGGCTGGAGACTCCACGCGCTGGCTTTGCCGCCGTGGAGGCTCTCCAGCCGGTCATCCTCGAGTGGGCAGGGCGGCAGCACGGGACCCTTTCCTTCCGACTGACGCAGGTTCTTTCCGGGCACGGATGCTTCGGAAAGTACCTGCACTCGGTCGCCAGAAGGGAACTGGGTCCCGCCTGCCACCACTGCGACTGCAGTGAGGACTCGGCCCAGCATACGCTGGCGATTTGCCCCGCATGGGCGACGCAGCGTCGGGCCCTCACTGCAGTCATCGGAGGAGATCTGTCGCTGCCGGCCGTTATATGCTCCATGGCTGGTAGCGACAGCAGTTTTACCACGGTCGCTGCCTTCTGCGAAGACGTAATTTCGCAGAAGGAGGCGGCGGAGAAGGCCCGGGAGGATGATATCCACTCGGACCCGATCCGTCGCCGGCGAACCGGGCGGCGGAGGCGCGCCTATCAGCGCCTCATGCCGCCCTGAGTGTGGCCGCGGATGGTCGGGATGGGTTTTCCCCACCATCCGCTTTAGTGGCCGCCCGCGAGGGGGCCACGTTACGCGTGTGCCGTATGTCGCCTAATTAGAAGAGGTTACCAGCAGACGGTGCCCGCTTCAGTGCGGGCAGGCGCTGAGAGGGGTCCGGATGTGTTAATAACAACAGTTCCCGGATCCCTCCCGTCTCAGGCGCAGAGTGGCACACCGTGTGGTTTTAGTCGGTTCGATTCCGACACACCGCCCCGCCGCAAACCCCACCCCGGCGGGGTGACGGCCCGAGGGGTTTCCATACGTTACAAAAAAAAAAAAAAAAAATGGGTGGTAGTGGTTCCTGTCCACAAACTGTCGTTTCCGATCTCCCTTTTGGCCAATTCAACTGCAGCGTCGTTACCCATTGAGTTACTCTGTCCTTTTATCCATTGTACGGTGATCTTTTTAGTTCTTGCAATATATTGGAGATTGTCATGATATTCCCTGATGAGGGCCGATGTCATCTTGTGGTTTTGCAGAGCTTGAAGCACAGATGCACTGTCCGAGACAATTTTGATGTTTGAGTCGCTTACATCTCAGGCTGCAATTGCCTGTGCTGCTTTGATTATACCAACACCTTTTGCTTGGAAGATTGTGTTTAGCTTGTCTAGAGTAGTTGATACTTTAATATTTAAGTCGTTCGAGAAGACGCCAGCTCCGGTCCCCTTTATGTTTTGGAGCCGTCTATATATATCCTGAACTTTTGAGTGTTGTTTTTGTGTTTATCATCCACAGTCCGTAGTTTGATCTTAGTCTTAGGGCAGCTATCACTTTCTGTTGGATGATCTATGACTAGAGGTCTCAAGGTCAAGAGCTTTAAAGCGGCTGATGGAGTACTTTTCGTGCATCCAGTAGTTGCTACTGTGGCCAAGCGTTGTAGACTGGAGTTATATTTTAGTTGTGGATAGTTGCGTTCTGGTCCACTATACAATTGATCCGTAGGCAAAGGAAGGTCTGATAACTGCAATGTATAACCAAACTGTGATCTTTGGGATAGTGTTAGTATCGTTATTACTTATTGAGATTTAATTTAGTAACCATTCTAAGAAGACTTTACATAACATTCTTAGGTTATTATTGCTGCTCCACACTCTCCTCAGCAAAAAAAGCAGTTCGCTTACGTAATATGGCATGAAAGCCATCCACTATCGCTTCCATAAACATTATAGAAGCACTATAGTAACGAAGCAACTTCAATAGAAACCTGTCGGCGTTATTATACTGAACAGGTAATATGTTCAGAGACGTAATGAGTTCAGAGACTTCTATGTACAGCTGACCTATAAGCTGCTCGCGTACAAGGTCTCGATGAAGGTCTAGAAGGATGCTTTAAGTAGTGTTATTTTGCAATATATTGCAACGGCCTATTTAGTTTTGAGTCAAGATATACTAAAAATACCCCGTTATTATCTAAACCGTCAGAATCACGCCACTAAAAGCCTTCATATTCATATAAATACAAACGAAATAGAGGGAACAATTGTTGACATTAACCGGTGTATGTTTATTTAAACAATAATACACGTTAACTTTACCTCGGGGCTGTTAAATAAAGCGAGAGAGCAGAGATGTATTACACCCATGTTCTTGTGACGTAATGTAACCGCACCTAACCTTTCGGTAACAAAAGTTTTGCCACTTGACTGCAACATAGGCACAAGTTAGATGCGGGCGATGTCCCACAATTTGTTTCCGCCCCACGGCTTGCGTTTCTAATAGATTGCTGCCACTTTACTGTACAACTTGGTTAATTTGCGATATAGATAGAATACACAATACATATGATTGTTTATGTTGTCTATAACTTGAATTATTAAAATGAATACATTCTAGAATTAAACTCACTTGTACCTATTCCACTATTTTTATTCACTTCAATCTTGACCGGTAGGGTGCAGTATGATATACAGTGTGATTTCAGTTTCATCGATTTGCAGATGACTTGCACCAAAACGGTGAAAGTCACTTTCTATCGGGCGACTCGTTTGCGTTCTAAATCTAAAAAACATGGCGCCATTTAATGGAATAACATCTCGGGAAGGTTTTACACAAGAAATATTGAGATTATGAATTCAATAGTATTGATTCGATTTCTTTCAATCTTTATATATATAATTCTTCTGTGAGTGTGTATGTCACTGAACTACTCTCAAACGACTGGACCGATTTTGATGAAATTTTTTGTGTGTTCAAGGGGATCTGGGAATGGTTTAGATTCACAATTTTGTCCGGTGGACAATGTTTTTTTAATTAATTTTTAATTTATTAGTAGTTATGGCAAAACGACGTTTGCCGGGACAGCTAGTCTATATGTATAAAAATGAATCGCCGAAATGTATGTACGCGTATAACTTCTGATCGACTGCACCAAATTGAATAAATATTTTTCTATATGTTCGTTATTGTTGGGACAAGGTTTGTATAGAAGAAAATCAAAAGTTAACGAGAATTTTTCAAGAAGCTGAGGCGGGTATAATTACTACTACAAAAAACGAGTTTTTCGGATATTTAGAAATTACAAAAGGAAAATAAGGCGATACAAAGTTCGTTGGGTCAGCTAGTACTCTATATTTTAAAGCTGTAAAGATGTACGTATGTAGAATCTGAACACAATAAAGTTTGTATAGTGCAGCACACTCTTTGCGTCAAATTTTTACCTTGTCCACAAACCTTACTCCCACCTTACTCTGACTTTTCTAGTCCCTTTAGTCGTCCTTCATGGAACTAATACAACGTTTTGTTCACTGACTACTGTTTGTACTTCTTAAAATGTTTTCAATGAACATAAAACCTATCAGATAAAGAAAAATTGAATTGAACAGAACCTACCTCAAAGTAATTTGAAAGAGCGTAAAATCAAAAACTCATCCAAGTTTTTAACTCGATTGCGGTTTTTGTTTTTGATCAATTGTTCATAGAATCGCAAGAAGGAAATTTTCGTACATTGTTTGCGAGAAGATTCATTTTTCAATCTACATCAAAAAAAAAAAGTCTGTCTGCAAAAATTGATATCAAAATTTGAAAATATATTTTCATCGTATCGTGTTTAGATACGTAGACATAAAATATATATGTATATAGTTACCAAAACGTGTTTAATGACTCCTAGACTCGGTCGATCAGTCATGAATCTGTCACGTGCCCTTTGCCCTTGTCACCTTCTTACCGTGCAATATTTTATTAATATCAAGATTGGTGACATGAACGATTAATCATATTGGTTTTTGGTAAAAGGAAATATCGGTGATATCGTCAGATTTTTGGAAATCTTACACCTCGTAAAGAGCTTTGTATACCAAAGGAGTGGTGTGTAACTTAATGTTATTTTGTAACCTATGTATGACTGTTACTTAAAATGTAAAAAAAAATAGTTTTAAAAACTAAACAAACGCACTTTACGAATAAACCAAACCAAAAAAACTTAAAAACTTTTTATAAAAAAAACCGACTTCCAAAAAGCATCCAACGAAAACTCCCTGGCAAAAAATACTAAAAAGCTTAAAATAAACTGACTCTTCATAAATTGCTATGCCAATTCTTGTCTATACATAATTCTTTGTTAATTAAAACAGTAGTATTATTATGTGTGCTAGGTACCTAAAACCTGTATAAAGCCGACGCATAGCCAAAAAATTTTTACCTAAGTCGTACCGTACCCAACCGTTAAATCAATTCAACTAGTAGCCTACCGGAAATAATCTTAAGAATAAAAAAAGGCTAGAAAGACATCACCACGTTATAATGTTACATTAGGTATACGCATTAAGGATTTTTAATCCTCTTTATTACTTCTGCAAAGTCTGCGCATAACTTCCGAATCATATACCAAATTGGATACTACTTTGTTTTATGTGTTTTTTATTGTCAGGACAAGGTTTGTATAGAAGGAAATTATTAGAAAACTAGAAGTGTTATATTTTCCAGATCTGCCATTGTATACTACCCGTGGAAAACTGAGGTGTGGGGAACTGATTTTCCCGGCAATTTATAAAATATTTACGAAAGTTTGCCGGATCAGATATATAAAATTTGAAAATAATTGCCTTGCCTTCTGACTACATTTATTAAAAAGCTACTTAGATTTCATTTAACTGTACTACTGCACTAGTTTATATTTAATTTTTAATTTTCTTAAATTCTATAAATACGTGACTATTAAAGATAACATCATTCTTGAAGATCATTACTTTAACTTCTTTATTAAACAACTAGCTGCTGCCCGCGGCTCCGCCCGCGTGTATGTCGGTTATCGTGGCAAATAGTAGTCTATGTGTTATTCTGATGTATAAGTTAAATTCCTGTAGTGTCATTCAAATCCGTTCAGTAGTTTTTGCGTGCAATTTCACCGATATGTCCACATATTGTGACAGTGTTACCTTTATTTAAAGAGCTTCGCTGTATACTATGTTATGTGTAATGCCATTGGAACAATATACGAACATATTAGCATTGTCGCTCACCCTCGACAGAGCCACATAGAGCTTTCCGTTGCTGAAACAGTTCGTCTATGCCTGCGGTGCGCAACGTCTGACCTTATGTCTTGTTTATCGTCATCGCAAAGCATAGACTCACAGACTCACCAAAAACTGCACGCGTTTAAAGAGGAAAGGGAAATAAACTATGGATTGGGGTCATCCTTTATGATAATAGTCTAAAAAGACATATTTCACTATAAATCAAACAAAATAATTTAAGTTTCTCGCAGATTGCACGAAATAAAACTAACATTTTTTTTTAAATTTTGTCTTCTACATAAACGTCTTGTGATTGGTTGCAACTCTGGTGACGTCACATGCTAATAAACGAAAGATTCCTCTATTGAATATTGTTTGCGTTTTATGTTTTCGGAGTGGTAATAATCGATCTGTGAGCTATTTCTGCAGGACTTTTTTTAATAATCTATTTAATAAGTGGTTCGAAACAAAAAGGAACCAAATTTTGTGCGTGCCAATAACAGCAACCTACATAAGGTAGACGCTTTTATGATTGCACTTTTCTATCTATACAAATAAATAAAATTGGAATGTGTTTGAATATTAAAATAACCGCTTTTTACTAAATGCCTATGTATATATATACACGGTACATATACCAAAAATGTAGTTAAAAATGTTTTTGTCTGTCTGTTTGTTTCTTCCGGGTAATCTCTGGAATGGCTGGACGGATTTTGACGTAACTTTCACTGACAGGTAGCTGATGATCCAGGAAGTAACATAGGCTACTTTTTTTAGATTAACTTTGTCCCACGGCGTTACTCGTGGTACAACAATTGCGGGTAACACCGCGGGGTTCAGCTAGTACATAATAATAACATTGACAACTTATTTATTATTATATTATTATTATGATAACTATGCTGCAGAACTGAAAAATGTTAAAGCAGCTATGTTGCACTTGCATAAGTACAACATAAAAATTATTTCTGTAATAACCTCTGGAAAAAATTCATTCATTATTTTTGTAAAATCTAATTTACTTTATGTAGGTAGGTATATCTCAATGCTTCTAGGTTACATTTTGAAATAGTACAAAGCGTGGTATTTAAAGATGTTATCTGACCCGACGAACTTCGTACCACCATATTTTTCTTTCATTACCAGTTACCTATGACTAGGGTGTAGTCACGGACAAAAAAACTTTTTCCTTTATTTATTATTTTTTCTTGTACACAAACCTTGGCCTAAGAATAACTAACACATAAAAAAATATATAATTTGGTGTAGCCGATCGAAAGTTACGCGCATACATGCATTTCGGCGTAACGCCGCGGGATAAAGTTAGTCTAAATAAAGTGGCCTAAGTTACTCCCTGGATCATCAGCTACCTGCCAGTGAAAGTCCCGTCAAAATCGGTCCAGCCGTTCCAGAGAATACCCGGAACAAACAGACAAACAGACAGACAGACTGACAAAAAATTTTTAAACTACATTTTTGGTATATGTACCGTGTATACATACATATGCATTTAGTAAAAAGTGGTTATTTTGATATTACAAAGAGACACTCCAATTTTATTTATTTGTACCTATAGATGTAAAGATTTGTTCACTGTGGCACTACAAACCATTTATTCGACATTTTAATTAATATAAAATTGGAGAAAACTGATAAAATTAACTTAAACCGCGCTGTTTTGTTTTGTTGTGGCTAGAGTGTGACGTCACGCGTCTCATGTGACCAGCGCCATTACAGAAATATCGTTTTAGGTTGTCAAACTTGAACTTTATCTTAAATTTAAATTCATAATTAATCATAATACAGTAGAAATTCTGCAAAAAATTTGATTTGGTAAGTAATCGTTTCACCACCCGATGAATGAAGCAATATTCTGTACTTTGACCAGGCAGGCATGCGACATAATATCTTATTGTTTAAAGCTGTGCCCGCGACTTCGTCCGCGTGGATCTCCTTTTACAATAATGTTTTTTTTTAACTATAGACTATTAAACTACAATTTAATAAATAAATATGCCTTTTAAAAATCTATTTAAGACCGAAGAGTAATTTTTGTTTTGCATCGTCACTACACTTGTTTACATTTGTTCAAAGTTGACGCTTCCGGTACGTATGCATAAAGATTTGTGGAACTACTGACCCAGGAAAAAGCGACATACAACTGCCCATGTGAAAAACATCTGAGACTAAGATCTACTCCAGCAACACGGAAAGTCTGACGATGAGATTTATTAATTGTCATTGCATAAATTTACTTATTTGAAATTATACTTATTAATTTTACAACTATAAATATAAAGAAAAGAAGGAGAAACAAACAAAAACACTAAACAAACTAATTATATATTATCTAATACCTACTTTAAACTGATATCTAAAAACTACGTCTTATATATTTTTTAAATCTAAAACGCGCTTATTCCCAGTCAATAAGAACCACGTTTGTTCGCATTAACAGTGACAATTCGAGTGAAGTCAGCGCGTGAGCGGCGTGAGCGCTCCCGCCTTTTTGTAGATCCAGCAGATGGCCGTTTCGCGTGTTAAAGAAAAATCAACCGTAATGTCGTACTTAAATTCTATATTTTATTAAAAAAGATATTAAAGTGTATAGTGATAAGGATATATCCATGTGAAATACAATATATTTAAGTATTGACTGCCTCGGTGGCGCAGTGGTAGCACACGCGACTGCTGTTCTTGAGGTCTCGGGTTCGATTCCCGGGTCGGACCAAATGTTTGTATGATCTGCAAATATTTGTTTCGGAGTTTGGGTGTTTTCTATGTATAATGTGTATGTATTTACAAAAAAAAAAGTATTTAAGTATTTATATCAGTTGTCTCGTACCCATAATATAAGCTCTGCTTAGTTTGGGACTAGATGGCGTTGTGTATTGGATGTCCAAAATATTTATTATTTATTTATTATTTATTATTTATTTAATACACCTTGCACAAAAGCCTAACGCTTAAACACGTTATTGTGGCTAATTTATAAAAGATAGAAATATACTATTGAGGACTTTTTTGTAGATCTTTTGAAGACCATCATCTTTGTAATACATATTTTTGGTGTATGATCAACGTATGCGAGGATAAGAGCTCGAAAGCGAAAATTTTCATCCGACTTGCTTCAAATTTATCGTCACTGCTCAGCTCCTATGCATCTTAGCGTTATGTTATATAGCCTATAACCTGCCCAGGAGTATGGACTATAATCGTACCAAGTTTGGTTAAAATCCCTTCAGTAGTTTTTGATCCATACGTGCACATACAGACAGACAGACAGACAGACAGACAAAAACCTTACTGATTACATTTTTGGCATCAGTATCGATAACCATTCATCCCACAATAATAATTTTTAATATATATTCAATGTACAGAATTGACCTCTCTACAGTTTTATTATAAGTATATAGAAGAAGAAGATTAAGCATCGCGGGAAACCTGACAAAACTAATTTTAACAATGGTGATGATTCTTTTGGTGTCATCACTATACAAAAAGTCACTAAATTTTGATATTAGATTATGTACTCTAACCTCACCCGTTTACAGTTCATTTTTCAATATCTCACATCTCCACTTTCACTATATTTAGTTCAAAATCGACTAAAATTTGATCAGAGGTACACACTTGTTTTTAAAAAAAAGGTAAACTAAACTCTAATTATAATAGTTACAAGAAATAATGACGTAAGTAATTTAGTCGGTATGTATTTAGACGACGTCTAAGTTTAGTGTGTTAGTTATTTAGTTAGTTTATGTCACACGTTACACGTTTTAAACATTCAACACAAGAATAGAATAAGAAAAATAATGGTCTAAGTTGAGTAATTTAACTAATTTTGATTATGCCAAAGTAAATTGTACTTTTTCAAGTAATAAACAAGCGTGTGTTTCTGATTAACGTGTATTTTGTACTGAACTAAACACAGTGACAGATGAGATATTGAAAGGTGAACTGTAATAACAAATCTTAATGTATTTTAGTTTGGTGATGACGTCAAGAGAATCACCACCATAGTCTTGTCATATTAGTACACGTTACGCTTTATCTAATACTGTTCATAATAAATTTCATTATGAGTTTTTTAACTTATTCCCTCAAATATTGTAATGAGCAGAATTTAACGAAGCAAGTCAAACCAAACTTCCGTGCGGAAGTTATTTACTCAACAATAAGTGCTTATGTCGTCTGAATACTCTCCATAGATTTGTCAGTAGAAACACAAGCTGCTTAGATACGCAAGGTATTCACAGTAAATGCTATTCAAGTGGATTTAGTTGCTTTGTAGTATTGTTTTAGACAAATAGATTATCTAGCTATATTGGTTTAGAATCTATGGGCTAAATATATTTAACTGACTGAGACATAATCTAAAATCTTTTTCTTCTCAAATTTCATCAATGAAATTTGTCAATGCATGCAATTTTAGAACGTACGGCCCGGCACAGATGTTGGCGCAAATTATTACGTACGTATTATATCTATCTATCTATTGATTTAAAATATCATTGTATTCAGGTATACATTTTATTCTTGTTCTCTATTGAAATAAATTAAATTAAAAAGGGTGAAGGAAAGGTAATTTATAATATAAACTTTGTAAATACACACATAATAAACGTAGAAAACATACAAACTCCGAAAAAACAAATATTTGCACAGCATACAAACATTTGATTCGAACCCGAAACCTCAAAAACACCATTCGCATACGCTACCATTGCGACACCGAGACAATAATCTTACGTTACGGATGCTTTTTGCCGGCTACGGTACCCTTCCGCAATGACCCATAAGGAACTTCGTTCCCGAAAATAATGCAGTACGAATATAAAAGGAAATTTTGATAAATAAAGCATTCCTTCGAACATTATATTAACGGTATCAGTTAGAATTTGATCATTTATTCTTCTTTGAACGTCGCATTGCGGACTATCAATTTATCATTGCAACCATTTTAAAGAACATTATTCTTAATATAGTTGCAATATCTTCAGATGAAATGAAAAATGTGATAAAAGATAGACGATGAACGAAATATATTATGGTTCCAATTGTATTTCGGTTCGTTTGACAGGATCTATTACAAATTGAGTGTATTATTAGTAAAACAGTCTCCCATCAACAGTCTTTAACAGTTCACTGCTGGACTTAGGAGAGCCTTAGCAAGGAGATTTTGGCCTACTATATTTTGTCCTTGATGTTTCAATAGTTTGTCCTTGCACCTACCGTATCATAGTTATGCAACACCCGAAGGTTGATTGGTAGATAATGCCTAATGGCAATAAGTCCGCCTTTGTACTTCACGTGCATAAAGTTAACAAATAAAATAAATCTATACTAATATATAAAGCTGAAGAGTTTGTTTGTTTGTTTGTTTGTTTGTTTGAACACGCTAATCTCAGGAACCACTGGTCCGATTTGAAAAATTCTTTCGGTGTTGGATAGTCCATTTATCGAGGAAGGCTATAGGGTATATATCATCACGCTACTACTGAAAGGAGCGGAGCAACAATGAAGAATGTTTCAAAAACGGGGGAAATTTTCACGCTACGGGCAATATAAGGCGCAAACGAAGTTGCGTGGGTCAGCTAGTAAAATAAATAAAATATATTGTCCAGACGGGTCTGTGTAAGTATTGTTTCCAGTTTTCATTTTCTTTGCAGTGATTATTTTCTGCTTATGTTGCTTCCTTAGTCTTACGACACCCATGATATGAATAGGGGTAGTGATACTCTGTGTTCCTAATTCTTCTCTACATAGACTACCTACCTAGCATTTTAGGTACTACCTACCTAGCGGTAGGATATTCAAATCTGTGATTAGTTAAATTTAAATTGACGTTTTACAGACCATGAAAAGTGGCAATATATAGATACTTTCATCTTTTTCTTTAGCCTATTCTCGTTCACTGCTGAACGACAGCTGCCGTTAAAGAGCACCAACCATACCTGTTGACTCTACTACTACTTTTTTTTACTTTTTCACAAAAATAGTCTTAAATCCCTGTGACTATCCTTAAAGACTGTATCTTAAATGAAAAAAGTTATTACAAAATCCTGTCAGTACGCCTTTTTTTAATTTTATGAAATATAAATATTCATTATTCTAAAAAAAAAATCTTTCTTTTAATTTTTCTGTTACATTTTTTTTTTAAATCAAAGTTACAGACAAAAAATATTATCCGCTTCATAAATCACGAACGCAAAGGTGCCCTTAAATTTTGAGAATCTAATTTTATCATGCCATTATTCTTAGTGCCACTTATGAAATTTTAAATGAGATGGAAAGTGATATTGGTTACGATGAGTAATCACTTCACACACTTCATAAACGAGTTTTAAATAAAATTAAGACGCAGTTGGCAATCTGAGTAAGTCTGTTTTTTTTAAATTAGTACCATTATGTCCCAGTCTTGAATTCTACTTATGCTTTCTATCAGGTAGAGTAGAGTCATTTTGGCCGTCTTATCCATCTATCCATTAGTCCATCTTCGAACAACACACAAAAAGGTTTATTCTTATTATTACATACAGGGCAAACGAAGTGGTCACGTCACAGTAAACAAGTACCGCCATCCATTGACTTTAAGAACTCAAAACATACATAAACATCCAGCATAAGTCCCAGAATTAAAAGCAAGACTCTCCCACAGATGTGCCTATAAATATGACTTTCATTCATATTCATTAATATCATATACTCAACTGTGGTCTGTGGTCCTTCGCAACAGTGAAAAAAAAGTCAACGCGATTAAAAATATTTTAACCCATACTTTCACACTCGCAAGGGAATCAAACCTATAGGGGAATCAAACTTATAATAATAGGTCGTTGACCTATTATTATAAAAAATGGCATGTAGTAATCTCGTATAGTACAAGTAAATGAAAAAAACTGAATATCGTAAATTTGTAGTTGTATCACAGAAAAATGCGAATATAAGCATAAGGTTAG
The DNA here is from genome assembly GCA_905220595.1 of Spilosoma lubricipeda. Taxonomy (NCBI): domain Eukaryota; kingdom Metazoa; phylum Arthropoda; class Insecta; order Lepidoptera; family Erebidae; genus Spilosoma; species Spilosoma lubricipeda. Next base: position 8,569,766 of record HG992298.1, on the reverse strand, counting down.
TGTAGCAGCTGTAGATAATTGCAGCTGGTACACTAACCATGACAATGTCGAAGTATAAGGACTACAGTTTATTCAAATCAAATTATTTTTGTCTCTACTTAACTGAAAGTTTGTACGAAGCCCTTGGTACGCGAGTTCGACTCACATTTGAGGTGTTTTTTTTTTTCAAAATCTGCCAACTGACTATTGCAGTTGACTTCTGAACATGGGTCTGTATTCTTGCACGTCACTCTTAGCTGACTTTTGGCCTTCTCGCGTCAAGAATATTATATTATGATGCTCGCATAAATATGAATACCTTTGACAAAAGATTTTTATTCCCGCCTCATGATGTATATCAGTTACTAGCTGACCCACGCAACCTTGTTTACGGCTTCTATTGAGCGTAGCGTAATAATTTTCCCCATTTTTGTAACTTCTTCTTTGATGCTCCGCCCTTATTCGTCTTAGCGTGATGATATACAACCTATATAGCCTTTCTCGATAAATAGGCTATCTAACACTGAAATATTTTTTTCAAATCGAACCAGTACTTCCTGAGATTACCGCATTCAATCAAACCAACAAACTCTTCAGCTTTATATATTAGCAAAGATACCACGTACTCGTATTTAAGTCGTTTCCTCAATTTTTTCAAGGTTTATTTAAGGTATATGTAGAAAATAGGCATGGCATTTTAGTCAGAAAAACCTTTACCGTCGATTCTTATGTAGAGTACTTTATTTTATAAGCTTTTATTTAACTTGTTACCTGTATTTTGTCGCAGTTGTAGATTTTTGATTACGTTTTCCTAAATGGGAGAGATTTTACAAAATTCTAAGCCGCTTTTGTTTAAGCTGACATTTCAAGGGTCGGCTTCAAAACAATGCGAACCACGAGGTAATTATGTCCACTATTGTTTTTATTTTAATTCGTTGGCTGTGCTTGTTTGGTGATGTTTGTTTTTGTTTGTTCCTACTGTGTTGTAGATTTTTATTTGTGTATTTGAATGAATGTTATTGAGGAAGTATTTTAGAATTATTGTCAGAGACGCGAATATAAATAAACTGCTATTACATTTTACGGGCTTCAACAGAAGTTGCTGACTGCTGACAAATAATAGTTGTTTGATGAGTATGATTATTTCTGTATCTAAGTGTTATTTATCTTAATATAAATGTATTAAGAACATTTTAGTACGTTAATCAGGTATCTGGTTATCATAACGTAAGTTCTATCTAGATTGGAATCAGACTACGGTGTAAGATTTATGTAGTTACTAGCTTTTACCCGCGGTTCCACACGCGTGTATTTAAGTTATAGCAGTAAAAAGTAGCCTATGCCCTTTTTCAAGAATCGAAGCCACTCTTTGCCATATTTTATTGAAATCGGTGCAACGGTTTAGTCGTGAAAGCGTAACCGACGGACGGTCACTTTTGGTACTGATTATCGTGAAGTTAAGTTTATAATTATCTTCATCTCTAGCTGACCCACGCAACCTCGTTTGCGCCTTATAGTGCCCGTAGCGTGAAAATTTCCCCCGTTTTTAAAACATTCTTCATTGTTGCTCCGCTCCTATTAGTAGTAGCGTGATTATATTAACCCTTCCTCGATAAATGGACTATCCAACACCGGACCAGCGGTTCCTGAGATTAGCGCGTTCAAACAAACTCTTCAATTTTATTAAATTAAGTATAGATTACAAAGTTAAAATAAAGCTCTCAGAATCTCACTCTATGATTTTGTTAAGTTTTACAGTGTTGTTAAACTTTTATAATTAATGTTACTGAAGCGTTTCGGAGAAAAATTCTTCGTATTTTCTACGAAGGTTTAAAGAATTTTTCGCTCGTTAATCCCGTACGTCTGACTGGATTTTCAGTAGTTGTTTCAATCATTTAACAATAATTATTTCAACTTGAAAACAGCATCACTTCTCGTAATTTTAAATACACATTCACTTTCAGTATATCAAATACATTAGGTTAAAATAACTTAATAAGATTTTTCCTGTGATAGGATTTTTAAGGTTTCGTGCCAAAGACAAAAAACAGAACCCTTATAGATTCGTCATGTCTGTCTGTCCGTCTGTCTGTCTGTCTGTCTGTCTGTCTTTCTGTCCGTCCGTATGCGTCAACCACTTTTTTCCGAAACTATAAGAACTATACTGTTGAAACTTGGTAAATAATATAATAATAATAATTTAATAAATATTTCGGACATCTAACACACTTAATGGCATCTAGTCCCAATTTAAGCAGAGCTTGTGTTATGGGTACTAGACAACTGATACAAATACATATATACTTTTTTTTTGTAAATACATACATATTATACATAGAAAACACCCAAACTCCTATACAAATATTTGTAGATCATACAAACATTTGGTCCGACCCGGGTATCGAACCCGAGACCTCATGATCGGCAGTCGCACACGCCGACCGCGAGACCAACGAGGCAGAAATAGATGTATTCTGTGAACCGCATTAAGATTTTCACACAAAAATGAAAACACAACATTGATTTTGGGAATCCCCATACTTAGAACTGAAACTCAGTATATTTTTTTTCATCAAAACCCGTACGGTGTTGGTTATGTCTTCAAAAATGATATTGAGGTTTCTAATGTAATTTTTTTCTAAACTTAATAGTTTGCGCGAGAAACACTTCCAAAATGGTAAAATGTGTTCCCCCCCCCCACCTGTAAATTCTAAAATGATAAAACTAGAAAAAAATATATGATGTGCATTACCATGCAAACTTCCACCAAAAATTGGTTTCAACGAGATCTAGTAAGTAGTCTTTTTTGTCATAAATCGTAAACCGCAATTTATCGATCAAAGTTACAACGAACTACAAGAACTGTTATGTTGGGACTAATGCCACCCACACGCCCACCGCTGTAACTCCTGTACACCAGGATCAACAGCAGTGACCCACGAACACACCGAGTTATGACACTCGGGAAGTCCCAGGAAAAAATATTAACTGTCTTGGAACCCGCAACGAAATTAATCAGAAGAAAAACAGGAGGAGTTGGAAATATGATAAGTCCACTTCCCTCCTTAGCAAAGCGGGAGACAAAATGAAGTCAAAATAGGCAGACACCTTTTTTTAAACCGGGAAGCACCACGGATAAAGTATTAGGGGTCCTAAGTGAGCTATATTTGATTACTATAGTATGTATGGCAGAATCGCCTAAACGCACGGAAATTCACCGCAGTTGACACAAGATCCCCATAGTATACCGCCCCAGATGTAATTTGTAAGCTATTTAGCGTTGTGTTACGTTCATTGTACCAAAGACTACACTCCCAGAGAACATGATGAGCCGACTGTTCACAGCTAGTATCGGGTGTTGAGCATTGACACAATGGTGAATCGACTAATTTAAATGAGTGTAGCTTGCTCTTAAAGTTACCGTGGCCCGTAAGAAATTGAGCGACACAGTGATCTACCTCGAGCCATGTCCTCGACATCCGTTCGCGAACAGAAGGAAAGAACTGGTAGAGGTGGCGCCCCTTAGATGATTCGTCCCATCGTTGTTGCCATTCATCCAATAGGTCGTCATAGACATTGGATTGCTGTTGAAACAATCTTATGATTTTATCGCGGTCTCGTACGCCCAAAAAATCGCATTCCATGTTTTGTTTTGTAGAATAGTACATGGCTGCACGTCTTTGCACCTCGAGATCGACCGGAAGAACACCCGCCAACACCGGTAAAGCCTCAGTACTAACCGTCCTATATGCTTTGCATAAGAAGATTAATGCAAGTCGTTGGCCTTGTAGCAGTTTGCGACGGACAGCACCTACAGTCGCTCTATCGGCCCATACGGGAGCACCATAGCAAACAGCACCCAAATAAGTAGCTCCATATATGATTTTTAATGTATTAAATGAAAGACCCCATGTGGCAGTTGATATTCTCGTCAGAGCAAAGAAACTTTTTTTAGACTTTTCATTAACTGTTCTAATATGTTCGATGAATGAAAAATTTCTTTCTAAAACTAATCCCAAATAGCAAACCGAGGTTTTATTTTTAACAGTAACATTTTGAAATTTAATACACGGCGGTGATTTGAGGTTACCTTTCAGAAGTAGCTGGAAGGTTGTGTTTGGTGCAAAAGTTAAGCGATTACGTACACCCCATAGAGATACTAAGTTCAAACATCTATTAGCCAGACTCTCAAGCCCCGCTCTAGTATCAGATTCCACCAGTAATAAACCGTCGTCCGCATACGCGTTTAGAGTACATCCGGGTGGTATAGGTATTGTAAGAAAATCGTCGAAGCCTATATTCCACAAGTATGGACCTAGCACCGAGCCCTGAGGACACCCCATCGTAAGCGCCTTCGACACAGAATGATGCCCAAATCTTAATTTTGTTGTGCCTTGTGTGAAGTATGAGGAGATAAGGGAATAAATATTTTTAAAGCATCCTCTTGATTTTAATTTTAAACTGTTATGTTATGTTACTTGCTGCTACGGAACCCTTTATGTGCGAGTCCTACTCGCACTTGAGTTTAATGTTGATATGACACTCATTAGCTCCTGCCCAGACCTACCAGACCGGACAGACAGTCGGAGAGGTATACAAAAACGTAGAATCTAAAGAGGACACGACACTGCCTAGATAGTAATAATTAATTATAATTTTTCAGTGCCAATAACTCCCTTACTTACTCTTGCTTGGAAACCGGAAGAGTAGTCATTTAGCTCAAAATAACAGTTCGGAAAATTGTTTCAAACAAAGATGATAATGATTTAACATTTAATAACTATTTCCTTGAGATTTTATCCCAATATCAAAGCGTATCTAATAAAAGGAAGCAAATTTCTCTTGAATAGCTTCAATTTTTCACAGACTTTGTAAGAAATTATCAGTAATGAGCGTCTGGAAAGTAGGTACACTTTTATATTAAAAGGCTTCTTTCAGAATGCTCGGGTGTTGTTAATTATACGATTTGTTGAATTAACGCTTCAGTGAAAATATTAAAACGGATTTCGGACACTTGTCGGAACAACTTCTTTCTTATATTTTTCCGTGATCATCATAACGGATAACTGAAATGAAGTAAATTTTTTTTTTTGCAAGCACAATAAAACTTTTTTTCTATGACGATGAATGAATGCTTACCTTATTAATTACAAATTATAACTAACTAATACTTGATTTTACTTGCTGTGTCTTTATAAATTTAGGTGGAGAGTGAAATTTCAAAATATTTTTTTTAATCAATACAGTTAAGCAGATGTATAACCGTCGGTACATTCTACATAGTATTTCTATTTATTATACTTAACTGCCTCCAGGGCGCAGTGGTAGTATATGCGATTACTGTCCTTGAGGTCTCGGGTTCAATTCCCTGGTCGGATCGAATAGTATGTATGTATGTATTTATATCAATTATCTAGTAACCATAACACAAGCTCTGCTTAGCTTAGTACTAGATGACGTTGTGTGTTAAATGATCGGAATATTTATTTATATGTGATGACAAATTAAGAATTTGAAGTGAAATCTCTTCTATTTGCCACATGGGTGTCTGAACAATAGGCTAAGAGATAAATTACGCAGAGCATTAGCACTGACAAGAAAAAGAAACCTTGAGATTAATCTTTACCAACTCGGCTGGCTAGAGCAGTATTGTAGCCCAAAACTTCCTTTCTAAGGAGGGGCTATGTTTTACGTAAAAGTATCACAAACTTTTATGATATTCTACTAAAATAGATAATAAAAACCCCCATTTAATGCGTAGGTAGTCATTATATATGCCCAATGAAAAGTCACTAATCCTGTCTCCCGTGCAAGTACCGTAATCCGTACCCAGTAAGACATCCAACAAAAAGTTTTGTAACATTTAAGAGAATCGTTATCTTCACATTTCTTGCCATGTTGAACAATCTAAGCTATGTTTATGAAACAAAAACTTTACTACAACTGTTTGTGTCTTACTATAAGGTAGTGTATTTAACCTGTACCTGCTTTCTTCTTGTTCGTTCCTTCATACCTTTAACCGCCACGCTTCGGCATGAATGGGCCGGCTCGACCGTAGTAACACCACGGCCTCACAGAAAACCGATGTTAAATAACGCTTGCGCTGTATTTCAGCGAGTAAGTGAGGATACCGGAGGCCCGTACCCCTAAACTCCCCATCCTTCAAAGGTCGGCAACGGCATCGGCATCCTATGAGCGGAGGTAACTGCTTACCATCAGATGATACGTCTGCTCGTTTGCCCACTATTATATAAAAAACGTACTATTTAAATTAACAAGGTTCAGTGATGAGACAAAAGCAAGCAGGAATAATTATATTCCATAACTTAATGTATTTATCACGTAACATCGAGTCCCACGACAGAAACGAAATGACACTAGTGGATATTTACGGGCAGACACTTTTTAAATGGTTTTAATTTAAATAACTTAATTATGTCTTAAAAATGAATTTTCTTTATTTTTATATTTCAAAGGCTTATCTTACCTTGGTCTTGTCCAAGTTCATCCGTAGGCGGATGCGTTCAGAAGAGTCAGTCAAGTCGTTCAACATCTATTGTAGGTATTGCAGCGTCTCTGCCACGATGACGATATCGTCTATGCAAATCGCACGTGAGAGATGTATTCGCTATTGATGCTGATGCCGCGCCCCTTCCAGTGCAGCGTCTTGAACAAATCCTCCATTGCATTTGTGAACAATTTCGGGGATATAACGTCTCCTTGATTCGTATATCAATAAAACTATATAACTATGCTTAGCTTGAGCCGAATATTCACCAAAAGATGTTTTTCCCTGCCTGGCGCTATTCCAGCATTATTTTTTTACTAAAAAATATCGTCGAACCGTACCGACACAGTTTCGGCAACTTCTTGGCCAGCTGGCAATCCTTATTCTAGATATTTTAAACATAAATATAAAATTGGTTATAGTATTTTTATTGTATTTAGCTCTCCTGATTAAAGTGACTGTTTGTTGCGCAGTATGGGGTCGCGCGTTGTCGCTTGTGCGCTGCAAGAGCTGGGGTTGGAAGCTCTCCCTCATCCACCATACTCACCAGACCTACCGACTATTACTTTTTCCAAAATTTAGACAACTTTTTAGTGGGAAAAAAATTCAATTCCCGAGAGGCAGTACAAAATGCCTTTGAAGAGTTTGTTGCCTCCCGTCCAACTGATTTCTACAATAAGGGCATCAATAAACTGCCAATGCGTTGGCAAAGATGCGTCGATTGCATGGGTGATTACTTCGAATAACTGAAATAAAAAATGTTGAAAAAATAAGTACTTTCACTTATTGCATACAAAACGGCAATTTCATAGGTAAAGACCTATTAGTAGCCTTGTAATTCCTATGAAAAATATTTATATAAATAAATTAAAATGAAGTGTGTGTTTGTAATTTCACTAAATGCGCATGTATATATATTTTTTTGTTTTTATCCGCCTGTTTGTTTCGACTAATATCTGGAACGGATGGACTGATTTTGACGGAACTTATACTGAGAGATAGCTGATGATATAAGGAGTAATCTAGATTACTTTTTTAAAGAATATAATCGTCCGGTAGATTTACAACAACAATCGCGGGCAATACCGCCGGGCGCAGCTAGTGACTTATAAGCAACCAAGATAAGCCCTTTATTACGACCCAACCTCGACAATGGCTAGATTAATAAATAAATAGTAAGTAATGAATGAAACATACCGATAAGTCTGAGGTTAATAAAAATTCACTTCCATTTTGCATTTCTAATAAAAGAAATCGTATTGCCGTCCCCTTATTCAAATACGAAGCAAAATTATTCAAATGAACAACTTGACCTGATTGAAATGGAGCTAGACCCTTGACCTTGGAGTTTCTTAAAAGAGCATGGTCCCCTGAATATTGGAACAATGCCGAGAGCCATGAAAATTATCTTGCTGGTAATACAACGAAAATGTCATTGAAAAAGTTTATGAAAGTAATAATGAGGAGACCGGTAAGGTTTTCATATAAAAGATAAAAGAAGTAATATTTTCTTAAACACAAAATTATAATATTTATTCATCCATTTCATTCTAACAGTAAACGAAAAAAGGACCGTAAAGGTTGTCCTATCAATGTTGTGTTTAAAACATGAATGTCAAATAATACAGCGGCTCAGATTAGATTAAAACCGTTAGTACTGCGCTTGATCTCTCGCCGTTCGTGTCAGATAGTCGTTCCATCTCTCTGTTCTTTCACTCCGATAATCCGGAATGAGAGAACAGAGTGTGCACCTTATTTTGCGCACATGCCTATGCACTAATATCGCCTGCATAGTTTGCTGTTCTCCATAAAGATTAGACGCCGTGGACTAAATGGGCTAGGAGAATATCATCAACATACAAAAAATAAAAACACGATACGATACACAAACAAAGTGCATTTTTGAAACATTAAAAACACATAAAACGTGTTTCATTAAGTTTTTACTACATCAGTACGTAATTAATTATGAATTCTCCGGTCAACTTTGATTCCCTTAATCGATTTTTAATCCCAAACGAAAATGATCAATTTCTTTACACAACAGAATATGCTCCCGGAATATATTTATTTTAAGTACTTATCAGCGAATTTTGAACGTCCGCCTTGTTTGTTGTTGTTTTATATTGAAACTTCCGCGAATGTCCCAAAGTGAATTTAGATGGGCCGTGGACGAACGTCTAGCCTTATGTTTCCGAAAAAATTATGAGTTTCCCTTCAATCATTTTTCTTGTACTTTCTTGAGCTCTCCAGAAAATACTGATACACGAAAATGAGAATTTTATGAGAATAGATGGTAGTTATTAAAAATGTGTGAGTCTTGTGAGATTTTGTATTAATTTTACTTTAAGATATGGTAGTTTGACTTATTATAAGATATTTTCATAGGTGATTGTCTAGTTTTAAGTAGTATGCTATAGGATAGTATCGCGTCGGTGAATTAAACAATTTTGTCGCAACGAAAAAGTCACAATAAAGAAGTAGTATGGTATAGGATAGTATCGCGTCGGTGAATTAAACAATTTTGTCGCAACGAAAAAGTCACAATAAAGAAGTAGTATGGTATAGGATAGTATCGCGTTGGTGAATTAAACAATTTTGTCGCAACGAAAAAGTCACAATAAAGAAGTAGTATGGTATAGGATAATATCGCGTCGGTGAATTAAACAATTTTGTCGCAACGAAAAAGTCACAATAAAGAAGTAGTATGGTATAGGATAGTATCGCGTCGGTGAATTAAACAATTTTGTCGCAACGAAAAAGTCACAATAAAGAGAGACTTATAACGTAATAGCGAAACAGATTTAAAAACATATATTTCTATAACTGAACTGAGTACCTACTTTAAGCTAATGAGAAACGAGTATAATCCATTTCTTGATCTCAATCTCTAAAATACTAATCCGTTCATAATAGAAAACAATAAAATAAAAGACATGAAATTGCAAATGAACTCAGATTATGGTCATTTTATCCAGTAATTGACCGGTAATTTAAAAGTTTTCATTGTTCTTTCAATTAAAATCCATTAAATGATTTTAATTTACATTTGTGGTTACGTTTCTCGATTGGTGCGGCTTTCTTGTTACATATGAAATATGGCCAATATTTTGATAGGGTTCTCTGTATGTGAGTATAGATTCTGATTACGAAGTTTTATCCATTAAGGTTTTACCCAGTCATTGTAAGACAAATAACATAAATCGATTTCATATCAACTTCATAAAGACTGTTTTTTTTAAACTAAATGAAACAGCATCAAGTTAAATCTTTGTCTTTTATTTACCAGATGCATACATGGTGTCATCAATATGTGCAATAAGTTACAATTCGGTGTCAAAAGACACCAAGCACCCCGCTACTGTGAAAGACATAAATGCTTCATTTCGTGCTTCTTTATTAAGAGAATCGTAAGTGTTTTAGTTGATTACCTACTATGCCTACGAATGCTAGTACCATAATGCATTGTACCATACACAGATACAAAGGCTATTATATATGTTTAAATTTAAACATTTCGGACATCTATCACACAACGCCATCTAGTCCCAAGCTAAGCAGAGCTTGTGTTATGGGTACTAGACAACTGATACAAATACATATACTTTTTTTTTGTAAATACAATATTTGTAAATATACATAGAAAACACCCAAACTCCGAAACAAATATTTTTAGATCATACAAACATTTGGTCCGACCCGGGAATCGAACACGAGACCTCACGATCAGCAGTCGCATACGCCAACCGCAAGACCAACGAGGCAGTCAATCCTACTAATACTATAAACGCGAAATTTTATAAATATGTACGGGTGGATGGATGGATGTTTGTTACCCTTTCACGCAAAAACTACATAGCTTATACATTAGAATAACACATAGGCTATAACGCCGCGATAACCGACATATACGCGGGCGGAGCCGCGGGCAACACCTAGTACTGTATATACATGTATACACATAATGAAATAACTTTGACTACCTCGGTGGCGCAGTGCTAACGCATATCACTGCTGTGCTTAAAGTCCCGGGGATCAATACTCGTATCGAACCAAATGTTTGTATGATATGTAAGTATTTCCAAAAAAAAAAAAATGTATTTGTATCAGTTTTCTTGCACCCATAGTACGAATTCTGTTTAGGTTGGTGCAAGATGGCGTTGTGGAAATGTGCTAAAAAAAGTTATATAACGGAGTACCCAGGCCTGAGATCTTTACAAAAAGGATCAAACAGTAAAGCTTATGTTCAGAAGTCATCATTTTAGTGGTTACTTGTGTTCGGAAAACACTAACCTTAGACGCCTTCAGCAACTCAAGCGGCTGAATAAAATCAAAATTAAAGCTGTATTTTTATAGAAAGTAGTCCTTCTAGATACGACTCGTATTGTGAAGAGGTTTTTGTCTTTGGAACAAATTAAAGTGATCATCAGACATTTACTCGTTCTATTCTGAATATTTACCGCTAGAGCAACAAAGAAGTCGAATTATCTGTTTGATTGTGGGCAGTTGCTTTCTGTTTTTTCATGTACTATTAACATAAAACGGAAACAATAATAATGTTAATACTTTATTGTTATCATTAAAATAATACTTCTATCATGACTTAAAACTTAAAAAAAGAAATCAAAGCAATCAGGATTAAGTAGGAAAACCGACGGCTTTTAACTCTGGCGAATTGAATCCAAACTGAAATAAGCTTAGAATACTGTCTCTAACTTTGCTTTGAGAAATTTTGTCACAGAAAAGTTTACGTTGAAGGCCACTGTTAATTTGAGAGAGTCAATCAAGAATTATTGAGTGGGGAGCTGGTCGGAACTCGGATCGAGTTTGGTTTAGAAAATATAAACAGAGAGTGATGAGATTGTTGTTCGAATGTTCCATCTTGTAATTTGATTTGATATCTTACACAATGGACGTTTGATGATCGAGATTGATGTCTTTTATTAATGGATGTTTTTGTAAATATTTATATTATTTATGTAGATGCGCTCGCAGTCTTAGTAAAAAAAGTAGATGTTTTATAACGTAGATAAATATTTGTTTAGATTTGTAACAACTTGTAACAACAATCTGAAATTACACAATCATAAGTAATATTATAAATCCGAATCGTGATGATGAAGATACGTGGCCCGAGCCGTGTACGAAAACTAGATTGCTATAGTTTTGTAAAAAATGTTCACATTTCTCAAATAACAGTTCAATATATATTTATGTCAGATATACATTTAACGATTAACTTAATTATACATAAGAAATAAAAAAACAATTCAAACATTTACACTAATAACAGGAAGATTCGTCATGTCTGTCTGTCTATCCGTCTGTATGCCACAGCCACTTTTTTCTGAAACTGTAAGAACTATACTGTTGAAACTTGGTAAGTAGATGTATTATGTGAACCGCATTAATATTTTCACACAAAAATACAAAAAAAAATACAATAATCTTGTTTAATTAAAAATAAATCTTGGTTTAATTTTATAATACTTAGAACTGAAAGTCAATAATTTTTTTTCATGAAACCCATACGTGTATATAAAACATAAAAATGGATAGATATTCAAAACATTTTTTTTTTTCAAAACTTAATAGTTTTCGTGAGAGTTTCAGACACTTCCAAAGTGGTAAAATGTGTCACTTCCGAAACTTCCTGTCGTTGGAGCCGTTTCTGAGCTTCATAATAAATACATAAATGTATTTACAAGAATTGCTTGTTTAAAGGTATTATTAATTAATACTATTTCCAAACACATATATACCTTTTCCTTTTTCAGATTCGTCAATGTGCCAAGCACTGGCAATAATGCACAATATAGCGAAACCTCGCCCACGTGTCTGTGTTCCAAGATCTATGATCCAGTGTGTTCGTCTGACAACAAGTCATTTTACAATCCTTGCCGATTAGACTGTTATGCGAAATATTGGAAAATTCCAATGACTATAAAACATCAAGGAAACTGTATTGTCTACAAATAAACGATTGTGAGAGAACTGTTTTTTGGTATTTACTTGTACCCGACTATGCTAACCCAAAGGACAGTGTAATAGTTTTGACAGCCTATAGATAGATGTTTGTATAGTCCATTCATTTAGATAGTGTCGGTGCATCCATACTTAATTATGGTTATTATAGAATGGAGTAAACTACAAATCGTACTTGCTTGTGGGTGTAGGCCCCAGGCGGGCCCTTTGATTTTGTGGCGGCTTGCCGCACGTGTGACGGCGGCGCGGTCTAGGTGACCGCATCTAAGTGAATAGACTACATGTTATACCGCAGCGCTTAATCTGAACCGAATTTAATTAATGAGGTGTCAAGACAAAAGTTTTTACGTAATGTTAGAGTTTTCTAAACCTTTTCTTGTTACTATTATTTTGTCAGTAGCCTTTAGTATGCTAATAAATCAACTAGGAAACCAATTATGAATTAGGATGGAAGTTGGCGGTGTTTGACTCCCGTGCCTCAGAAGCAGAAGTAAGTTAAGCAGTCCGTTGGTCCTGGTTGTCATGAACGATTATGGTTATTATTATGTGGAAATCAGTGTACCAAAAATAACCTTTGAATTCAATACGCTTTCAGCATTGCGTAGTTTCGATTCCAGTCGCTCTGTGGAAGAACTGATATTCGAGTAAAATCGATCCCACCAAAAACATAAATGTATAAAAGAGGAGCCAAGTTCAATACAAAAATTATGCTTGGCTGTGGGCTTCGTCGTAAAAAGAATGGAGATCTAAATGAGTGCCAAGTTCTATGCAAAATCCAAATATGTATTTATAGAACCAAAATAACATTATGAACAAGTATTAAACTCTATTTCTTTGCTTTATTGGATACCTATAACAATTGCTGTTATTTAAAAATGTGAGATCTTAAAGTAGGTTAGATTTGACTTGGCCAGTTTTTATCAGAATGAAAAAAATATATATACATAAATTTATAGTCCGGAGGTAAGGTCTCATCATAACTAACAAAATAAGCTCAAAATCGGTAAGACTATGTCAACTCGTCTAGGAGTTCCACAAGCAGTCACCGAAGTACACCTTCAAGTCACTCCATGTAGTCCGGAGGTAAGGTCTCATCATAACTAACAAAATGAACCCAAACTTGGTAAGACTATGTCAACTCGTCTAGGAGTTCCAGAAGCAGTCACCAAAGCACACCTTCAGGTCACTCCACCTAAGCCGCAGGTAAGGTCTCATCATAACTAACAAAATGAGCCCAAACTCGGTAAGACTGTGTCAACTCGTCTAGGAGTTCCACAAGCAGTCACCGAAGTACACCTTCAAGTCACTCCATGTAGTCCGGAGGTAAGGTCTCATCATAACTAACAAAATGAGCCCAGACTCGGTAACACTATGTCAACTCGTCTAGGAGTTCCACTAGCAGTCACCGAAGTACACCTTCAAGTCACTCCATGTAGTCCGGAGGTAAGGTCTCATGATAACTAACAAAATGAGCCCAAACTCGATTAGACTATGTCAACTCGTCTAGAAGTTAGAAAAGCAGTCACCGTAGTACACCTTCAGGTCACTCCACCTAAGTAGGAGGTAATGTCTCATCAATCGAGCCCGAACTCGCACAATACTACTTAGTTTTAGCAAACTAAAATATTGTTATAAAAATCTGTAAATAGAAGAAACCTCCTCCTTTTTTTGAAGTCGGTTAAAAATAATCTAACGTTGTCAAGTATCAACCTATTCTGGTTTATCGAATATATTGAATTCGAAGAGCGATCTTTTCAACAAGAGCTAATGCAAACAGGCGACACAGTGTCAACTCATGACGGCGGCTGAGCGCAGACTGAGATTACGAAATTTTTACGCGATAAATCAAAAGAGGTTCAAAAAAATAAAATAACCCTTATTGCAATCGACTACGATTCATCCGTAATAGCAAAATATGAGAAATTATAAGCTCCGGTTGTTATTTTTTCTGCGACTTTCTGTGACACTTTTATACTATTTTTTTCCTCGGATTTATAATTGACTATATATGCCTTCTTACATTATTTTTAGAAATTCTAAAATAGGTTGATTGTAGAACAAAAATGTACCAAAACTCAACCCGATATCGTAAATACTGTGGAAAATGGTTACGGAAGATCGTTTTTACAATATAAAAAAATACAATTTCCAAAAAAGTTGTCCCTCGGATTTGAAGATGAAGAACTAATCTATAAGTGTTAGTACTTTGTTATATTCAATTTGTTTAGTTTAGTTACAAATTGCACCGAAAAAAAGCATAATTTTGTACGAATCGTAAACGCGCCCTTAAACAGTTTGTCTGTAGACTCAGTTGAGCCTCTATATGCAACATGCTTGTACGTAACATTGCACACGTCACACCCATGCATTAGATACATGATACATGCACATGTGCAGTCCTATGCACAATGCACAGTCACATTTACATATTTACGTACATGCCATACACAAAACACAACAATCAACATAAAACTTAAATATGGGTATAATATGTTTAAGAACATATATTTAAATATATTTGTGCTATCAAACAAGATCCAATAAGAATTGCTTTAATTTTCTTTTAAGTTTGTTTAAATTGGGTTCATGTCTAATATGCACCGGCAAACTGTTGAGGACATAATAATATATAGGGTAACCGTTTTTTTAGGGTTCTATCACCATAGTAGTTAGTAACTTTTGGTACATGAAGCCTACCAGCAGTAGTCGACCTTGTTCCGTGACAGTTCGGAACAAGTGATAATTCATGCTTTTGATTGCTACGGCGTAGGTTTATTATTAACAGGTATATATGTATTAGTTTAGCCGGAAGGATATTGCATTTTTTTAATAACTTTTTGTAATCGTCGTTACAATTTATTTTAGTTTTATTGTTTACCAATAGCTTTAGAAATTTAATCTGTAATGTTTATATTTTATCCATATAGGATTTAAAAGTCAAACCATAGCGAGCATAACTTATGATAGTGAACCTATCATAAGTTATGCTTGCTATGGTTTGACTGACCAATTGTTTGTATAGGCATTTCAATGTGGTGCTAGGTACTCTAAATCTTAGGTGATAGAATTTTCCTAGTAATATTCTAAGTTTTTCACAAATGAATTGTATATGGGACGACCAGGAAAAACTGTAATCGATCTTCACTCCAAGGTAACTGAGTAGAATGGGCTATCTAACTTACAGCCCATTTATCGAGGAAGGCAATAGGCTATATATCATCACGGTAAGACCAATAGGAGAGGAGCACCAATGAAAAATATTTCAAAAACGGGGGAAAATTATCACGCGACGAGCAATAGGAGACGCAAACGAGGTTGCGTGGGTCTGCTAGTTCTACTATAGAACTATCTTGGGTCTTAATTTGACTAGGGTCTAGATTAATAAGTGTTTTAGCTCTGGAGAGCGCAACGGCCTGTCCTCTGCTAAATATTGAAGTGCCTATGTCGAGAAGAGCGCTGTCCAGACTAAACCCTTGTGATTTGTGGATGGTAATAGCATAAGTCAAGCAAATAGAGAACTGTTCCCGGTGAACATATAATAGGTCTTTACCTATGAAATTGCCATTTTGTATGCAATAAGTGAAAGTACTTATTTTTTCAAACTTTTTTATTTCTGTTATTCGAATTAATCACCCAAGCAATTGACGCATCTTTGCCAAAGCATTAGCAGTTTATTGATGCCCTTCTTGTAAAAATCAGCTGGACGGGAGGCAACAAACTCTTCAAAGGCATTATGAGTATGAGCGCCGCTAAGAGCATACTTTGGTTCGTTCACATTCTAAGTCGTATAGCGCTTGAGAGCCACGCGGGCCCGAAAACCTCGCTTTCTCCTGTGTACAAGTGCAAGGCGCGAGTGAATTTAACCAGTACTCTTAAATTAGTCAATACATACATGTATTGGTAACAATAAGACATCGTTATTGCCTTGACCTTGGTGTAATTACACGTTGGACCTTCTTTTAAGGTACAAAGAGTTCGAACTAACAAATTTATACCTTGTTTATTTATTTATTGGCTGGGGCGACGTTGGACCAACCGCGTCGCTGCAACATAAGTTTGCTGCTGACACTAGATCTAAGTGACTGAGACAATGCTAAACGCATGACAGTTGACAGCGGCAAACATATAGCGAATGGGTTGTTTAAAGTATTTATTTATTCATTCAATCTCATATAAGTACTGTACTTCACTTTCATACTGGCTTAGGCACGAAGAACGTTTATGGTTATAGTATGACAATCATATAATTCATCGTTGAGAAAGATGCAGGATGAACATAAATGTAATAAAACATCAAGATAATAATGTAATAGAGAAGATGCCACTCATAAGTGCGGTGCTCCATGCAATTGCATTTAGCCACCCTTCAGTCGCTTGCTATTTAAATTTAAAAACGTTTTAAAACTCGTGAAATATGCCATTTTGTGTCTTGAGATATTGCACTTATAATACAAGAAATACGGCGTAAAGCAAAGGAATAACTTTTCACCAGTAATTAACCAGATATAATTCTTTTAAAATTAAATACGAACAAAATATTTTAAGACGCCATTGTTGCCTTATTTGACATAAAGTACCTAAGAATAAAACATACAGAAGTGATATTTAGGTAAAATTAACTGACGTAAAATGCACAATATATTTATCCTATTTAATTGGATAAGGAAAAATAATATGTTGTTTAAAATAGCTTTCTTTTTTATGTTTGGCCCTGCCAAAATGACTCTACTCTGCCTGATTGAAAGCATAAGTAGAATCCAAGAGTGGTGGTCACCATACTGCGGATGCAGAAAATGCAACAATGCAGCATGGTGACCCACACCATGGCGGGCTAGTGATGCTTCTGCATCAGCTTCGTAAATAACACAACAATTATTTGTAATGTTTAAGTAGAATTTAAAATTGAATATTCGGCTTTTATATTTTATATCTCGATGCATTCTCCAAAAAAAAATAAAAGTGGCAAAGCTATTGAAGAACTGTTTACTCTGTGTGAATTTCCTAATAAAGCTTCATAGGAATCAAACTATTTATCCGTTATGCTTTTTTGCTTGGCGCTTACTCTATGACAGCGAATCTTTGGAACAGTTCGTAGGCTAAAACGCGCAGGCGTCATAAAAATTACGGCGCTTATGACATTACGGCTCGCGAGGAACTACAGCTCAAATGCGCTGCTTATTAATACTGTTGAATTAGACTACCAAATATTGTTTTAGCGCAGCAGCGCTTTTTTGTTATAATTCAAATACAAACGGAACATAATATTAGTTTTGAATGGCTTCTCTAGTACGTAATATCTTGATGTAATAAAACAATAAATGACTAAATCGGTATTCGTAAGCGTTACCTATTTTTATGTGTTGCTCGGGAGCGTTTTTATTTAGGTTTACTTCTTTTCTGTGTATAATTATATTATATTGTGCGGCACGCCGCCGAACTTTATTTTGATATTTCTGTCAATAGCAATACATATATTGGCATGGTTTCAAATATCTGCTTGTAACGGTTCCAGCGCTATAATTTTTTTTGTTGTATGGGCACCCCCCCTATTTTTTTACTTTTTTTAATTTTAGATTTTTTCCTACGCTTACACACAATTACCAAGCTGGATTCCAAATTTCATCCTTCTAGGTCATCTAGAAGTAGGTTAGAATTAGGTACTATAAGTCAGTCAGTCAGTGCTAAAATTTACGACTTTTTGACCATCATATCTTTATAACCGTTTGAGCTAGCTTCATGAAATTTGGGCTTCTAGATGTGCTTATAGACATAATTAAACACACGCAGTTTTGTGTGTTTACGTTAAAGAGGTTTTGAGTTATAGAAGAGTCAAAAGTGGCACCAAGTGGTTCGTGTAATATTACACTCGGCGCTGGCTAGCCAGTTCCTTTGCTTGAACTTGGCTTGACACGCTGCCGCGTGTCTAGATTGAACTAGTAGTAGCCGACCCCAAATACGCTTGGACATATTGAAGCATAGGAAATGAGATCATAATTTTTAACTGAACCTACTGCCTCTAGTTCAGCAATCAGGATCACTAACCAAAAAACCAAGCAACATTAAATTGTTATTGAATACTTATGTAAGTGATCGTTGTATTATTCGCTGTATTGTAAGTGTTGTAGGTATTAACAAAATATTATTATGATAGGTAATTATATCTTCGAACATCTAATGCTCAACGCTTCCTACTCTGAACCTAAGTAGAACTTGTACTATGGGTACTAGATAACTGATTTGTATACATACATATTCTTTTTTGCAAATACATACATAAAATACCTAGATACCAACCAAACTTCGAAACAAATATTTGCAGATTTTATTAACATTTCTCCGATTCGGGAATCAAACCCCTAGACCTCAAGCGCAGAAGTCGCATACGCTACCACATCGCCACCGAGGCAATAACTGTTATAAAGTTATGCATACGGAATATATTGCCAGACGAATTTAATATGATATGACCACGTTTTTAAAGAACTCCCACGTGCTGTACAGATCCGTATACCAGCTAGACATCTGTTTTACATTACTATGTTAAGCGCAGTCCCCGCGGTTGCTTTGCAAATCCTTTGACAAAATATTATATGAGTTGAAAGTTTAAATAATAATGTTAGAGATGCGCATACAAAATGTAAAATTTTCTTTGAAGTGTAAGCACACTCTTTATTGAATTATGCTTTAGCATGGATAGATGTAATTCTTTAGACGCGTTACGAAGATTTTGGGCATAAAATAGTTGTAATTATTGCGGGATTAAATCCCGCATATACGATTTTTTTATCCGTATGATAACGTATTAAGAATATGAAATGTTACTCCCATCCCATGGCTGTTGTAAAGGAAGTTGAAAGAAGTCTAATACCAATCCGTCTCGTGGTGTAGTAAGTACGTAAGTAAGTAGTAGTAACTTTGTCGATGCCTCGGTGGCGCAGCGGTAGCGGATGCGACTGCTGTGCTTGGGGTCTCGGATTCGATTCCCGGGATCGGATCAAATGTTTGTATAATATGCAAATATTTGTTTCAGAGCTTAGGTGTTTTCTATATATAATATTCATGTATTTACAAAAAAAAGTATATATGTGTGGCGACCTCCACGTAGTGGCAACAAAAACATATGACAGCGCCATCTACCGAAGATACACTGAACTACTAAGTAATGCACAACACGGAGTAACTACTAATTCTGAATCGCGCAATAGAAGTTCTCGCGCCGATTATCCTATATAGAACATCCCAACAGCAACTGTTGGGCAGTGGCCCGCCTGGCATGATCACCTCGCCTGATCGGAGAATCCTCTCTTTGTGTTGGAGGGACAAATCACCCGTTCCTCCATATATTTACGTATATCAGTTGTCTAGTACCCACAACATAAACTCTGCATAGCTTGGAACTAGACGGCGTTGAGGGTTAGATGCCCGAAATATAATTATAGGCAGAAACCTATGTCCAGCAGTTTCGGATTAGTTATTCATTCTGTTTTTGTACCTTCTGAACATAAGAATAGAAACCTACTTCATTGATACCTCAAAAAAAAGCATTTAAGGAGTATGAATAAGTCTTCCTCATTATCAAATATATTATAAAGAAAGTATTATACGGTACTTACATCAAAAAAACACTTTTTAAAGTTTTGTCCGTCTGTTTGTTACGGCTCATCTCTGGAACGGACTGAACGGTTTTTGATGGGACTTTCACTAGCAGATAACTGATGACAAAGGGAATAGCTCAGGCTACTTTAGGCTTTTTTAGACCGCGATGTTATAAAGGTACAAAAATAACAGCAAGTGACACCGCGGGAAGCAGTTAGTACAAAATAAGTTAAATTCAAATCTTAAGAACTGCTTATTTTTTTAAATAATGGTACATAAAGAATATGAAATGTAGTGAAACCCAAGCAAAATAAATAAACAGCTTGCCCAAGAAGCAATAAAATAGAAAAATATGAAAATTCAGTAATATTTGAGAGATAATTTTATTATCTAGTTTCATTTGTCAACTGAATAATTTAATTTATATTCTCTTAACATCTTTTCAGCAAAAAAATACGTTAATGATTTTCGAGTCTTACTATATATCTTAAAAATACGTTTCATTTAGCTTAATATTTAATGTTTTATTTCTAACCACATCTACGAAAGAGAACTACTATAAAGATATTCAGGATAAGTGAACTAAAAAGAAGTAATAATGCTTAGTGAAAAATATCATAAAAGGAATCAATTTGTGTGTGGTGACGTATCAATCATACAGACTATCACCACTCCTATTCTACCCATGAGTACATTTTCCTAAAGGAGCAAATAATGCAGAATATGCCTACGTCATATATGACGTAACGATTTAACAGTATACTGTTAAATCAATAGAATTTATATATAGATAAGACCGACCAGCTAGGTCAGCAGATTACAGTATGAGATGCTATCGATCACGTAGTATTAAGACACGACTTATCTCGTTAAGAATATGACGTGATTATATGTTATTGATCGATAGAATTTAGGATATATAATTAGCTGTAAGTTGGCATAGCAAGCCACACGTTACCATGTACCATTAGAGTATTTTGGAGCCGTGGCTCCTGCATAATAAGTACTGCTCGTATCGTTATTCATCGCCGTTGTTAATTCATCGTACCCGTAAGTTCGCTATATAGAACAACATCACAAGTAGAAAGAAAACTGGATAAAAACAAATTTCGATTTTTTAAGTGTCGGTACTCAACAAAAAGTACACCGAACCCAAAATAGATTGTGTGTTTATTTTGCCAAACAAATGGATTCTTTAAACGTTGAGAATAAATTGAATGACTTTCTTTTCAAAAGACGTATCCCATCTTCGAAAAAGCAAAGGCCTATTGTGACTTTGCAATCTATATATATAAAAGAAAGTCGTGTTAGTTACACCATTTATAACTCAAGAATGGCTGAACCGATTTGGCTGAAACTTGGTGGGGAGGTAGCTTAGAACCAGGAGACGGACATAGGATACTTTCTACTTTTTTTTTTTTTTTTTTTTTTTTTTATGTTTGACCCTGCCAAAATGACTCTACTCTGCCTGATGGAAAGCATGAGTAGAATACAAGTTTTTTTTATTTGCAACATGCAACATATTTTTTTTTTTAATTTACACCGCGGGTAACACCGCGGGGCGACAACGGTCGAACTGTCACAACGAAAGTGAAAAGAATGGATTTCGTTGTCGACAACAGTTGGATTGTTCCATATTCGCCACTTATTTCTAAAACGTTCAAGACACATTGCAACGTTGAATACTGCAATTCAGTTAAGTCCATAAAATATATTTGCAAATATGTCACGAAAGGCAGTGATATGGCGGTTTTTGGATTGCAATCCTCGAATACCAACGATGAAATTTCACGCTATCAAGTTGGTCGTTATGTGAACTGTAATGAAGCGATTTGGCGTATATTCGCATTTCCTATTCACGAACGTCATCCTACTGTTATGCATTTGGCGGTGCATCTGGAGAATGGTCAACGAGTATATTTCACGGCTTCGAATGCTACGCAACGTGCTGAAACACCTCCAGCAACTACATTAACCAGTTTTTTTGCAATCTGCCAAAGCGATCAGTTTGCACGAACTTTGCTTTACTCGGAGATGCCACGTTATTATACTTGGAATGCTTCATCGAAGAATTTTAAAAGACGGAAGCAAGGCGATGCGGTTCCTGGGTATCCAGATGTGCGTTCTACTGATGCTCTTGGCCGTATGTATACAGTTCATCCAAAGAATGATGAATGTTTCTATTTGCGGTTGTTGCTGGTAAATGTGCGTGGGCCAACGTCATTTGAGACACTACGAACTGTTAATGGTGTAATATTCCCAACATATCGTGCTGCATGTGAAGAATTGAACTTATTAGAAAACGATACCCATTGGGATACGACAATCGCTGAAGCCATTATCTCTGCATCTCCAAGTCAGATACGCACATTATTCGCTATCATAATTTCGACATGTTTTCCATCAAACCCATGTAACCTGTGGCACAAATACAAGGATAATATGTCAGAAGATATTTTACATCAAATTCGTGTCAGTTACAGAAATCACGATATTGAGATGAATGAGGAGATACATAATCGTGCTTTACTCTTGATCGAAGATATGTGTTACCTCATGTGCGGTAATTTATTAAGGTTAGGTTAGGAATGCCAGCGCCATATCGTGAAATGAATGACGCATTGAATCGAGAATTGGAACGGGAACGTGAATATGATCACCAGGAATTAGATTTAGTAGTTCAAACGAATGTACCCCTGTTGAATTACCAACAAAAGGAAGTTTATGATACTTTAATGAAGGCAATCGATGATGAAAATGGTGGTTTATATTTCCTAGATGCCCCTGGTGGAACTGGCAAGACATACCTCATGTCATTAGTTTTATCAACTGTTCGGGCGAGATCCAACATAGCGGTTGCAGTTGCTTCTTCTGGAATAGCAGCCACATTGTTAGAAGGATGCCGTACGGCTCATTCAGCATTAAAATTACCGTTAAATCTTCAAACCATTGAAGAACCAACGTGTAATATTGCAAAACACTCAGCAATGGCCAAAGTTTTAGCGGCATCGAAAATCATCATCTGGGACGAATGCACAATGGCGCATAAACGTGCATTAGAAGCACTTAACCGAACATTAAAAGATTTACGCAATGACTAGAGATGTTTTGGAGGAGCAATGATTTTACTGTCTGGCGATTTCCGCCAAATACTGCCAGTAATTCCAAGATCTACGGCTGCCGAAGAAATAAACGCTTGCCTCAAATCGTCAAATCTATGGCGCTATGTGAAGAAACTGCAGCTGACAACAAACATGAGAGTTACATTGCTTAATGATACATCTGCTGAAGATTTCTCGGAGCAATTGCTGACTATCGGTAATGGTCAAGTACCTGTCGATGAATCGAGCGGATTAATATCATTTCCAAATAATTTCTGTAATTTTGTCTCATCAAAAGACGAACTTATCAACAATGTATTTCCAAACATTATTTCTAACTACAAAAATAATGAATGGTTGAGTGAGCGAGCAATTTTAAAGGCTAAGAATAAAGATGTAGATGACCTGAACTACATAATTCAAAATAAGATCATTGGAACAATGCATTCATTCAAATCTGTTGACTGCGTCACAAATGAAGATGAAGCCACTAACTATCCAATTGAATTTTTAAACTCTTTGGACGTGCCTGGCTTACCACCGCACAATTTACGCCTAAAGGTTGGCTCCGTAGTAATCATGCTTCGAAACATAAACCAACCAAAACTGTGCAACGGTACGCGTTTGGTGGTTAGAAAATTGATGAACAATGTAATTTACGCTACGATAATGATCGGAAAATTCAAAGGTGAGGAAGTTCTTATTCCGAGGATCCAGATGATCCCAACCGATATGCCGTTTGAATTTAAAAGACTTCAATTTCCGATACGTCTTGCATTTGCCATGACCATCAACAAATCACAAGGCCAATCCTTAAAAGTTTGAGGTTTAAATCTAGAACATTCATGTTTTTCCCATGGTCAATTATACGTGGCATGTTCACGGGTCGGAAGACCATCTGCGTTGTTTGTTTTTGCGCCTGATAATAAAACAAAAAATGTCGTGTATCACAAGGTACTTAAGTGAAGAGCAACCTACCTATTAAGTGAACCTAACCTAAAATACAGAAATAATAATGAATGACTAATTTAGGTATTTAATTTTTTTGTATTTTTTCCAATAAAAAAAACACAATCTGCTTATTTATTGCCATTAACGCGGAACAAAGTTCGCCGGGTCAGCTAGTTATAAATATAAAAAGTAAAAAAAAGCAGATCTGAGATAAACTTAACTTTGTTCACGTATTTTGCAAATATATTTTTTTAAAGACACCTCTGACATTACGAATATTTCTATGTTGCGGGAAACTTTACAAACATACATGAAACTCAACCGGAGTGATACCAGGGCCTCACAGAAAACCGGTGTGAAATAGCGCTTGCGCTGTGATTCACCGAGTGAGTGAAGATACCGGAGGCCAATTACCCAACCCCTCCCCACATCCCTTTCCAAATTTCCAATTGGTCGGCAACGCACTTGTGACGCCTCTGGAGTTACGGGTGTCCGTGGGCGGCGGTAATCGTTTACCATCAGGCGATACGTCTGCTCGCTTGCCACCTGTACCATAAAAAAAAACGGACACAAAGAATCCCCAGATTCAAAACAACAATTTGCGGATCACACAAAGTATTGCCCTTTGTTTGAAACCACAACACACGTGCACTGTACAATTATTATTTGTAAACACTAATTGATTGATTTAACAAAACACACACCCAAAATAACAATCAATTTTAAATAAAATCAACTTCATAAGTAACAAATGCACTAGCAACGCGTTGATCAAAAGTATATACATGTATAATTATGTATCTATAGCAATAGTATTCGTTTGTCAGCATTTCATTTTGAAATTTTAATTAAAAGCTTGTGTGAATTAATTATGTTATGGAACAACGCGAATGTTTTATCAAAAGGCTAACGATACGGTTATTGCAAACTTATGTGTTTTGATTTAATGAATCAGCCACAGCTAGCTGTTTTGTTGTTTGTAGGAAATAATTCAATGTTTTTTGTTGTAAACCATAAACTTTTTACTCTTTTGGAAACAGAACTAATAAAGGTATTTAAATGAAATTATGAATTTGGATAAGATCCATATTACTATTATAAATTTCAAAGTGACTGTTATGTCTGTGTGTTACGCTTTTACGACTAAACCGCAACATCGATTTCAATTAAATTTGGCATGGAGATACCTTGATTTTTTTAGAAGCATATACTTTTTCTGCCGCGATAACCGATACACACGTAGACGGTGTCGCTGTCAAAAGCTAGGTATATATAAGGCTATAGTTTTTAATAACCATAAATGTAATGTTATGGTGACTTCCTTTCATTTACATGTCCAAGAAGCATTCAGCACGTGTATTTATATCTAGAGCCAAAAATATATGTCCTCTACGTTCTACTTCCAAAAATAAATATAGAGCATGGAAAAGAATTAAAAGTAACTCTAAACATATTTTTCAACTTGTAGAAACTATTAATTTAAACGGTACTAACATAAACAATGCTACTCAAATAGCAGAGGTGTTTAATAATAACTTCATCAACTTAACTAATATTAAGTTATGTAGCATAGCGCATACAGCGACAAACATAAAAACAGTGGAAAATAGTATATTCTTAGAACCTAGTACTGACTGCAAAATAAAACAAATTATTGAAAACCTAAATAATGCTAAATCTGTAAACAGGATTTGAACAATTATCGACTGATAGCACTAGTACCAGTAATTTAAAAAAAAACTAAAGAGCAATGTATAATCACATCAATGCATTTTTAAGTAAGTATGACATTTCAAGTAAATACCAATATAGATTTCAAAGAGGAAGGTTAACCAGTCTTGCTTGTTTTGGGTTTAAGAAACTTTATTATTAACTTTATAAAGAATTCCAGATTCACTTACATGAGAACACATTTTATAAAGAAACAAATAATTTGCCGAGCGGCGTAACACTCACAGAACACTTAAATATACTCCTAGCGGAGCGGAATATTTAGTAACACTTATGCGAAATATAATTAAACTCATAATTTTAACACTTATGCAAAATATTATCAAATATCTAAGGTATGTAACGTATACAAAACTAGCAAATAAATTGTATAATTTAAAGGAGGGTAACTGTGAATACTTTGTAATTTGTGTTATCGGAACAGAGATAAATACCTGGATGTGACATGTTTGGAGGCAGTGAGAAATTGATCTAAACTATTTTTATCGTGTTTACAACATAGTCTTTCAATTTTTTTTTTATGTTTGCATGGTTTTAGCTTCTTTTATGTTTCTAGGCACCTTATTATAAATTTTTGCACCACCGTACATGATATTTTTTTACCGTAGTTGGTGCGAGGTTTTATAAGATTTATGTCATTGGCATTTCTTAATTTTATTGTTTGGGATTGATATTTTTTATTAAAGTGTATTTGAGTGTGTATAGTTTTATTTAAAATTTTACGTATTATTACATATTAATATATTAATTTTACGTTACGTATATATATTAATTTTACGTTTTCAACTTATTAAGTCAGTTACTGGAAACAAAGCTACAAAAAAGCCTACCACAGCAGTATTCTTCGATATGAGCAAAACATTTGATTTTGTTAATCCTGATATTTTACTCAACAAGTGTGAAATTTATGAAATAAGTGGTAAAGCACTAAACTGGCTGAAAAACTATCTCGAAAATAGAAAACAATGTGTTTAAGTCATGGGTATGAAGTTATGAACCAGAGTGGTAGGTTAATAGGAAACAGATCTTAATACAAGGCTAATAAGTTTGGTGTGCCACATCCAATCCAATCCTCCTTCCCTCTAATAAATTTATAAAATCTGTTCGATACCAAATCATCAATTTGGTATATGTAGTACAAAATGTAATTGTAATGGGGCAACACAGCAGGTCATGTCAAAGTGACATTTTAGGTTATGTAAAAATGTCATTGGCTATAGTGCGTCCAATCGTTTATTTAACTTTTGACAGATCACGCACATAAAGTTTTGTAATAATTTTTGATCAATGTACTAGAGGGAATACTGTACTTCATGGACGGGCTCCGCCCACTTAGAGATGTGTCATTCATAATGAATGACCACAGACTATAAAAACGGGTTTGAAATAAATCGATTATCGATTATATTAATAAAACATACAATAACATTATTGTGATTATATTTTATATCAAATCACACGGTCTCTAAACTTGAGTCACTGATATAAGAGGCCCATTATTACAGCTCTCCTTTTCAAAGTATTCACGAAGTCGCAAGACAAACTCTCTTGTTTGTCCTTTGAGCACCTTAATTTTTGGCATTTTGACAGTAACGAAGGGAGGGAATCGTCCCTCCCTTCGTTCACGTTTGGTTGAGTTGAGCGTATCGACGCTCAACTCAACCAAACGTGAGAATTCACAAATAAATCAATACGGAGGAATAAAAATACTCAACTCGACGTATGAAAATGTGAATTATGACTAACTACAAAATGTCCGCTACGCGTCCGGTGTTGCGGTTTAATAATCGATAAAATTACGAAATTATCGGTAAAATAATGAGTGTGTTAAATCGATTAAAACTTCTTCATGTACAAAATCGATCGATAAAAGAAATCGAATCGGTAACGGGTCAGGGTATCACTATTTGATTAAGTATTAGAGCTGTCAAAAGTTAAATAAATGATTGGATACACTATGTAGATCAAAGTCTTAAGAAGGACTGCCTTTGTATAAATTAACACGTGCGGTTGTGTCTCTTTTCGGAGAAGGAGGGCAGGGCCTAAGAATTGTTAAATCCTCCCGAGCTAGGTTCGATGATTGTTGTTTGATGTGTTTGATAGTTTTGTGTACCAGCAGGGGATCAAGATAAAATCGTAAATGTCACGAGACATAGAACTCTCTAGAGAGCAATCGAATATGGCCGGTGCCGTAAGTAGGGATTGTAATATAGCTTTCAGTGTAATATCGTTGTGGCCACTGTGTCTGTTAAGCTATTAGTTAATTGTAAAAAGAGTTTGCAGCTGTTTGGAACGGCCCTCGAAGACATCGAGCGTGTAATACGGAGTCGGGACTCCGCCCTCGATCTAATGTACTTGGAATTGTAACTTAGAATCCTTCGTGTGATTAAATGAAGCTAGCATCAACAGAGATAACTCTCTCCACAGCGAAGACTGAAGAAGTCTTAACTACCACAAGAGTGAGTCAACATAAAAATACCCTTCATTTCGTCCCTTGTTGAAATCCTTTTACCAATGGATTGGTCTGCGGTTGTCTAGCTTATATCTAATGGACCCGTATAGCCTGGTTCAAAGTTTTCCTCCAGATCCACGGGGAACGCAGCACTAATGAATGAACTAAACAATATATTTGTATACAATGTGGAGTGCATTCATTTTTCACAAAGAATTTGAATTAAAAATACTCTCATTTCTGATTTGTAATCAAGAAAACAATCCACCTGTAATTGAGTAAAATGATTTGCTTATAGCTGACGTAGTTTTTTACACCAGTTTTTTTAATGGAACTAATCCCGCTCGCACACCCTCCACTGTAACTCCTATGCACCAGAATCAGCAGTTATCCACGAACACACCGAGTTATGACACTCGAGTAGTCCTAGGAAAAATTAAAATGTCTCGGAACACGCAATCAAATCAAAAGTCTGAAACTGGGGGAGTTAGAAATATATTAAGCCCCCTTCTCTCCTTAGCAAAACGGGAGACAAAATAAAGTAAAAATTGGCAGATACCTTTTTTCAAACCGGGAAACACCATGGACATAAAATATTTTGAGTCCTAAGTGTACTAAAAACGATTTCCATAATTTATGGCAGAATGACATATACGCTGGAAATCCAACCCAGTTGACACAAGATCCCCAGATGTCATTTGCAAGCTATTCAACATTTATATTACGTTCATTGTGCCAAAGACTACATTCCCAGAGGATTTGATGAGCAGACTGTTCACAGCTACAGTTAGTTGTTGAGCATTGACACAATAGAAACATTAAAGTAATGTAGTTTATATACCAGTCTAACTAGATATTCATCTGTTTTAAAAGAAGTTTAATCTTACGTTTTCTGTCTCACAGCCCTCAATAATTCTGCAATAAATCGAAATGATCATCAATTTCATAGGCACGAGGGTGAAAAATTCTTTGCCCGCAGTTATTCCTCTGACAAATTCAGTTGAACACAAAAGAGGGTGCAGTCTATTGTACGTACCTATTGTTGGTCCCTTTCCTTATAGAGGTCACTTCTTTATTATAGGACATTACGAGCGAAAAACTTAACTCTCTAACTGTAAGTAATTGCGAACAAGAAACGCACAAACTTTTTTAATGCAGCCACTGTTTTGTCCAAAATTTACGACAATCTTTTAAAGACATAGTCGTCTCAAGGGACCTGGAAAGCACTTTTGGTAAAATAGAAGATTTTTTTAAAGAAACTATGGTATAAAATTATTTTAATTTCAATCAACCTGTAGCCGTCCACTCCTGGATTAGGTCTCCTCAAATTACCGCCAACTATCCCGGTCTTGGTCAGTCCTCAT
The DNA here is from genome assembly GCA_905220595.1 of Spilosoma lubricipeda. Classification (NCBI taxonomy): domain Eukaryota; kingdom Metazoa; phylum Arthropoda; class Insecta; order Lepidoptera; family Erebidae; genus Spilosoma; species Spilosoma lubricipeda. The sequence continues at coordinate 8,540,099 of HG992298.1, read as the reverse complement.
ACATTCGATGCCAGCCACCATCTTCAAATTGTCGATCCATCTTAAATTACTAAAATATATTTATGCTCATATTCAATTGAAGATTGATATATATTGAGAACATAGATATAACTTTTTTGGTATGGGGTCCGGCATTTAACTTGGCCTGATATTTTGCACTAGTGTACTATGCGCAAACTTACCCCCCACTACGACGAAGTTTGGCCAAGTTAGATGCCGGCACCTATATGCACATTTTTATTGAGTGATATTTAGTACCCACTAATCTATAACTAAACCATATAGCTGAATACTTATAACATTTTAGGTACGTATCCAGTTTGCGAATAATTTAAATGATTACTGAATATTTTAATAAATAATTTTAATACCTACTAACCTACCATTGATAGCTAACAAACCTTATAGATCTGACTTTTAAAAAATGCTAGCTAAATGAAAGTTTGAATAGCCTTCATAACTCTATACCCTTTTAGTATCGAAATGAAACATAGGTATGCAAACATTCTCTAAAAACTCAAACTATTGAGTTACTTTGGGATCAGAGAGCGTTTATATCATTGTATGCTTATCAGCAGCCTATGTTTTAGTAACCAGCATGCTGATATACATACTGATTTATTTATGTTATACCTTATATATACCTTATATATATAACACATGTTATAAATTAATAACATGCAAATACAGAACAAATTATCGTGTCAACGCATAATAAGTTGTCTTGGATGGAAATCGAACTAATAATCTCTGGCCTAACAGACACGCTCACTAATTAAGTACTGAACCAAAACCTTTGCTATTAAATCTCTTGGATCCTACTCATGCTTTTGATTGAGGTATGTTGGTAGCTATTGCTTTCACTATGGGGAGTGCTCCGAGGAATAGTTCGAACCGATCCCTGCCACCACTTTTCGACATCGTCTTACGCCTCAGCTGTTTCTTCCCCATAATTTAGATGGTTGGCCACAATTGTGCACTTTTCTAGAATTTTTCTGCATCGCACAACAAAACTATGAAATAAACTGTCTGCCTGCGGTATTTCTGGATCAATACAACCTTCAAACTTTCAAAAAAAGTGCTTCCCCTTTTTTAAATGCTGGCAACGCGCTTGTGACGCCTCTGGTGTTATGGTTGTAATCGTTTACCATCAGGCGATTCATCTACTCGTTTGCGCCCTACCCTATAAAAAAACCATAATAGACGGACATAAAAATAATGAAAGCATTTAAATTCTTTTTTATTTCTAGAAGAAACAAGGAAATCCTAATTTTGCTGCTCTTAAGTTAACTCTTTATCTTGTTTCTGTTATCTCTAACAAGATTAATTAATTAATATCTTGTTTATTAAAGTAAGCTGCGTCGGCCCCCAAGACAAGAATTTATTACCAGGACATTTTTAAGAATACGGAGATGCGTCACAGTTTTGTTGAAAATACAAAGCGTTTTATAAAACTCTGTTCTATTTTGTAACAAGACGCACCTCTTTTGGTTGTAATAAATACAAGATAATTGTTACTTTTAGTATGTCTTGTTGTGAGATATTCAATTATTTGACCAAGTCAAGAATTTTTTTCCGCCACTATTTTTGGGGTTTCAAGAGTCTAATCTTGCCTATACATACCCGTCCATTTAATCAAATTTATGTAGGTCGATGTCTGTACATTAAAATATTGAAGAAAAAGGAATAAAAGGAATAAAAAGGTCTTTACTAAAGTAAGAGAACTCTAACTATCAGTTTTCAGATTTTTTCAGTGACAACCTCTATAGCGGCGTTGTGCACTTTAGCAAAATGTATTTTGGAATGGGTCAAAAATGTTAAACTCGCGGCAGATTACGTCGCGACAGGACACGTGATCTAAGATGCCGTAAGACGGCGCAGGGCGCTTGTGCATGGTGATAGCTGATGGCTCCGAAGATGTGACGGTTCACTCGCCACGCGCCTAGTTTTGAGTTTTCACTCTTGTCGGCAGTTCTCATGACTGCTTTGTGTTTATTTTGTCTCTCTGTTTGTATAAGCGTTTGTGCGCGCTAATTTTAGAAGTGGCTTAATCGATTTTCGACGACGTTCGACGATTTCCTTTTATGTGATAAAAGATTTATCAATTTAAATAATCATCGCAATTATTGACATACACAAAGGCGGAGCCGAAGGCAAAAGCTAGTTTTAAATAAATAAATAAATATTATATTAATTATATTTTAAATATATTTATCTATTAACAACTTCATGCACTTATGTACATTGGCTGACTTAATGCCCAGGGCATTCACTACCACCGGGCGGTTTCTGAGATTAACGCGTTCAAACAAACTCTTCAGCTTTATATATTAGTATAGTATACACTGTAGAAAGTAGACTATAAGTAGGAGTACTGTTGAATAAGTTATTCCGCCATCTGAAGGAGGTGATTGTGCACACTCTTTTTAAACGTGTAATGGGTAGTAGATATCCTGATTTCGAGTGGGAGAGCGTTCCAAAGCAGCACTGCTTGCACAAAGACTGAGGCGTTTACGAAATCGGAGTAGTAGAAAAGACACAAGAGAAGCAGATTGGAGTTTCTATCATGATTGGAGGAAAGGAAATGCAAATTGGGATCAATATAAGTGGGTGAGAATGGGGATTTAAGAAATGAAAAGAGAGAGGTCAGCGCTCGCTGATTACGACGTAGACAAATGGGTAACTATTTTAATGGGGAACGTAAAGGAGATACGTGATCATACTTGCGAAAATTAAATATGAATCGAATGCAGTTATTGAGAATACGGTCTAGTTTATTTAGGAGGTCTGCATAGTTCGAAATAACACACATCACCATAGTCAATTATAGGACTAATTTAGGTTCGCATGAGTGAGGTTTTTGTTTTGAGAGGCAGATTTTTTTTTAAATGGTATGGAGTTCGTAGGTGTCCTGTCACACTCTCATGGGTTACTTGAGCTCTCCAATCGAGCGTTGACTCGATGAGCAGTTCTTTGACTACAGGGCTCCAAGGTATACTTTTACGTTTATACCTACCTCAAATATTTTCTCCAACGCCTACTTAAAAAACAGCTAAAGTTTCTGCCGATGAAATATGTTATTTATTTCTTGTTATTTTAGTTAATAGAATATATCCCCAAATTTTAAACAAGATCAAAAACTCTACCTCTGCCCACGATGTACCTAAGATCTCCTAAAACTTCCAAAATTATACTTTGTGCTAAATTTCATCTCCCTTCAATATTTGCTGAAAACCCAAAGGGTTGCGTGTTGTCGAGTCAATCTCTGTTAAATACGGTCCAGGAAGTTTTTAATTTTATCATTTGGATGAGTACAACGTCCAAACAATCTATTTACATATTTTCTGTTTAATCTAAAAGGCTTTGTGGTGATAATTAAATTACCTATTCAAGAAAGCATTTTTTTTTATTTGATAACCTACGTGATTACTGTTTAGCAATTTCCTCTTTTTCGGATGGTTTCAGGGGCGATAATCGAATCGATCTAATTAGGATTCAGTTTTAAAAATTCACCATAAATATACTAGGTGAGATCACCTAGTATATTTATGGTGAATTTCTCGTCACAAGTCCACTTGTAGGTGAAATTTAGGACCTAGATAGGTCCTAAATTTCACCTACAAGTATGGTTGACTACAAAAAATAGTATATATGTATTTATGTCAGTTGTCTTGTACCCATAATACAAGCTTTACTTGGTTTAGGCCTAGATGCCGTTGTGTGTCAGACGTCCGAAATGTCCGAAAATATTATGTATCCGCTGCCACCCATTTTCTAAGTCAATAAACAAAATTAAAAGTATTTTTATCAAGCCTTATTAATCTGAGTTTATTTGAGTAGTTCCCATAAATAATCACTAAAATATAATTTTAGTAAATAATACCACCGGATAATAATTTATTTAAATAAATACTTGTTCTGGTTCTAAGAATGACCCTCAATGAGTTATTTTCTTTCTGAATTAAGTTCTCGTATGAATATTAAATTGCTTTCAATATAAGCATAAAATTAATGCTTCAATACTAGTAAATGGAATGGATTCACGTAAATGGAGTTAAATATTTCAGTCAAGTTTTTAGTTTACGATTCTGCTTAGGTACGCATAATTTTTCATAAATATTTAATATAAAAGGTGTGTAAAAATATATATACCTAAAAGATCATTTGGTTAAAATATGTACAATATTTAATCTGTTATTAAATGGAGAATATCTCTTAGTAAATATGTATTCGAACGACGTCACGAGATGTTTTATCGTGTACTTTTTTCTTTTAGAATGTTAAAAACCCTATTTTATAAAAAAAACTACGTTTTTATTTTAACACTAGCTGAACCCCGCGGTGTTACCCGCGGTTATTGTTGTACCGCGAGTAATGCCGCGGGACAAAGTTAGTCTAAAAAAAAGTAGCCTAAGTTACTCCCCGGATCATCAGCTACCTTCCAGTGAAAGTCCCGTCAAAATCCGTCCAGCCGTTCCAGAGATTACCCGGAACAAACAGACAGACAGACAGACAGACAGACAGACAGACAGACAAAAATTTTTTTAGCTACATTTTTGGTATATGTATCGTGAATACATACATATGCATCTAGTAAAAAGCGGTTATTTTAATATTACAAACAGACACTCCAATTTTATTTATTTGTATAGACTAGCTGTGCCCTACATACATGTGACACACTACACTTCATACATGTGACATTTGGATTATTTTTAATTTTTCACTGTCTGAACCTACCCTGGATTACGAAAAAAATTGGAAAACCAAATTCGGCTATATCGGCCCAGCCGTTCTCGAGTTTTAGCGAGAGAAACGAACAGCAATTGATTTTTATATATAAGAAGATTATACACTTTGATTCCATCTATTTGATAAGCAATTCTAATCATGTCAGTCTAGGGTAGGTGAACAACATCATTCTGAAAATATTGAGATCCAGGAATCGAACCCGAAACATCAAGCACAGCAGTCGCAAATGCTACTAATGCGCCATCAAGGCCGTCAATTGGTGGCTTTATCATGTCTGAAGATATTTTATTAGAAATTTAAACCTTAAAAGGAAAATATCTTTAAAATCAAACCTAGAATTATGTCAAATAATGAATATCTTTCAATTCCATTAGAGCTAATATCTGTTTACGCAACCCAAAGAAAAACTTATGTCTCTAAGGTTACAATTACACCGGGACGAACGGTTTTCGTATAGACAACAACGAATTACTTTTAAAACATCAAGAAACTAAATTAGTAAGTTTAAATTTAACTGATTAAAAAATGAAGTCCTCGACTTGGTTTTTTTTTCTGTGTTTGATGCCTCAGAATTTTATAATTGTACAGTTCGAACTGCACAGTTAAATCGCTACGATAACTCGAAGTTGTGTGTTACGTCTATTAAGCTTCTTCCAATCTCATTCTCTTTTACATTGCTGAACTTAGTAAGTAAATAGGTTTACATAAAACTCAAAGTTTTGCTTTAGAAACGGGAATATTATACATAATAACGTGATGACCAAGCTTTCCGATGACCGAAATTTTCTAAAAACGAATCCTAGCTAGATCGATTTATCACCCCCGAAACCTCTTGCATAGGTACTAAATTTCATGAAAATGGTTGGAGACCTTTCCAAGATATAGTTTTAAGTTATTAGATAGATAGTTAGACTGTACAACCACTGTTGTGTGTTAGATGTCCGAAGTATTTTATTTTATTTCGGCTCGCGGAAAACAGGTGTGAAATAGCGCTTGCGTTGTGTTTCACCGAGTGAGTGAGAATACGGCAGGCCTACACCCTAAACCCTCCCCACACCCCTTTCCCCATCCCCCAAAGGTTGGCGACGCACTTGTGACTCCTCTGGTGTTACGGGGTATTAGGTGACACATCTGCTCGTTTGCCCCCTACACCTTAAAAAAACTGACATCTTACGCAACGGTGTAACACACGCCTCACTTGTAATATACGCAAGCAGAGATCGCAGATAACAGGCAACATAGGCTATTTTTCTCCTCATCCACCCCAAAGGAGCGACCACCCATCTTTCTAGTATATTTATTGGTCCAACCTTTCTTTCTGTGACTTGATTTAGACCCTTCCCTGTTATCTTAATTGCCTAAGTTCCCCTGAGATTCTTCTGTGATTCTTCACTGATCTTTTCACGCACTTTCTTAGTTTTTATCTCAAATTGAAAAGGTAAATACCATCCATTGGGATTAATAAAGCCCTTTTGGATAATTGGGGAACGTTCCTTGAATTATGATGTAGAAATTTCTTGTTATTCATTAATTTGTTATATTATGAATTGCGAAATGTTTTAAAATTAATAACATAAAAACAAAATGAGATAATGATACTTGTGTGTAAAAATTACCAAACATTTTTGTACTTTTATTTATCAAACCTGACCGACTTGATCGATGACGGGTAGTTGTAATTGTATTATAATACACTTAACTTGAATTTTGAGGAAATAGTTAATCCATATTATAAATTCTAAAGTAACCCTATCTTTCTGAATTTCTGTGTTTTTTGGCTTCACTTTCACGGCTATACCACTCCATTGATTGCAATGAAAATTGACATGGAGATACTTTAATTCTTGAGAAAGGGTGTAGAATAGTATTTACCGCGATAACCGACATACACGCGGGTAAAGCCGCAGGGAAAAAACCCAAAAAAAGTTGAGATCCACAGTGTTAGATCTATAATTGAAAAGTAATAATAACTCTCGAAATTTGGGTTACGATTCTGGATTTGGCGTGTGGATTCATATTCAATCATGTCGTTAATAGACTGGATTCTGAATATGAACCAAATTTACTCTTAAGACTCAATAAATACATTTGTAATTTACTTTTAAATTTTATTCATACGTCTTTTTAATTTAAAATGGGACTTTCCGACTTCTAGATATAATCAGTTTCAAGCTTTCGCTTATCCGAACTTCTCCTTAATGTAGCAGAATAGCTATTTTCTAAATTACTAAACTCGTTTAGTTGAAGCGATTCTTCGTTCAATTTGTTGAAAATCTAGAGAATCGTGCTAAGATTACTAAAGTCTTTATATCCAATAGTTATTAAGATCGATTTTTAAACATATTTTGTTAGTTATCTGGCGTCTGCTTACTTTTCTGACTTTTCTAGATTTCTAAAATAAGTTAAAACATAATTTTCTTACAAGCTTTTGCCAGCGCGAATTTCGGTTATATCGCGGCAAATGCATAGTCCATTTGTTTAGACAGTGTCGCTGCACTCGCACGCAATTGTGGTTATTGTTGTGAAATACGAATATATTAATTCATACAATGGCGTAAACTCACAAATTATACTTGCTTGTGGGTGTACGCTGCAGGCGGGCCCATTGATTTTGTGGCAGCTTGCCGCACGTATACGGCGTGTCGATTAACGTGACCGTATCTAAGCAAATGGACTATAATGTTCTTTCTCAGGAATTAAAGTATCTCTGTGTTACATTTTATTGAAATCAGTGCAGCCGGTTCAGTTGTGAAAGCGTAACATACAGACAGATAAACAGACACACAGACAGATTTACTTTCGAATTTGGTATGGATGTTAATTTTATTCTGCCAAGTACTCTAGATTGCTTGAAGAGATCTGGTACAACAAAATATGATAAAACCAGCTCTCGAGTCCAACAATCGCACTAAATGCTCAAAATACGAAAGTTTGTGAGGATGGATGTTTGTTACTCTTTGATGCAAAAACAGCTACACGGATCTGAACGAAATTTAGCACAAAGATAGATTATAATCTGGAACAGCACATATGCTACTTTTAATCTCGAAAAATGTAGTGTTCCCTTGAGATGAGGTAGGTACAGTAAAAAAGCCGGATAACACCGCGGGACGCAGCGAGTGTGTTTATATTACTGAATCAATAACTCAAAGCTTTTAATATTGTTTAAAAATTATTCGTTTTTTTCTACGTTATGAAACTGAAAATATACTGATATCTACTTTCTTTTCTTTATTTTCGACTCTTCGTTTCCGAGCATTCAAATTACGACCTAAATTAGATTGTACACAGTTTGCCAAGCTACAAGCTCTGTAATCTACCAAAGATTAATTTCCATATAAGTTGTTCATTTATCACTGTGTCAGAATCGAACTTCCTGAAAATCCTTACTCAAAAATAGTTAGATCATATTTATTAATCTATATATATATATACTAACTGTCACCCGTGGCATTCTGATGTATAAGCCATGTATGTTAATGTAAAGTTTATACAAATCCGTTCAGTAATTTTTACGGGAAAGGGCCACAAACACATCCTTACAAACTTTCGCATTTTTAATATTATACATTTATATTTACATATATCTTTATATATATAATTCTTCTGTGAGTGTGTATGTCACTGAACTACTCTCAAACGACTGGACCGATTTTGATAAAAAAAATTGTGTGTGTTCAAGGGGATCTGGGAATGGTTTAGATTCACAATTTTGTCCGCTGGACGATGTTTTTTTAATTAATTTTTAATTTATTAGTAGTTATGGCAAAACGACGTTTGCCGGGACAGCTAGTATATGTTTAAAATGAATCGCCGAAATGTATGTACGCGCATAAATTTCGATCGGCTGCTTTGCGCATAAATCCTTTTTTAATGTGTTAATTATTGTTAAGACAAGGTTTGTGTTGAAAAAAAAGTAAAAGAAAACGGGCAAAGTCATTTCATTTTGTCTGCAACTGTGTAAATTTGGCGGAACGAAGTTCACCTGGTCAGCTAGATTTCTAATCATACGGGTCCTGTCAATGTGACTTTACTCCAAGAGTGGTAGCCATCATCCTTATTGTGAATACGGACAATGCAGCATGGTGACCCACGCTATGGCGGCCTAATGAGATGCTCTTTCACATCCCCGCTGGTCCCGGGACCCCTACAGACTTTCGGCATCGCTGGGTCACCCAGCAATTTCGCTTATTTGACCATCTCTTTGACGATGGTCACAGTCTATTAATGATGATATAACTTTAATAGTAGAATTTAGTTTTATTAGTTTAATATAGAACAGAAAAGAGCAACGAAATTTTCATGATGATAAATGAAATAGACGGTTTGAATTCGGTCACAGATTAAACCTTTTCTACCATTTTAGATTTATAATAAACTGAGCGCTCCACTAATCTTTCGCCTCATGTTCATCCGTAGTTTATCGCGCGGCTGACCACTAATAACGTATTAAATACTAAATCACGGTTCATTGGTTCGCATGTATTTAATTATTTAGATACAAGTAGAATTTCTGCACATCTTTTATTTAAATACCTAATACTTTTCCACTATTTTTATTTAGTTTACACCTGAACGGTTTCGCCTTATGGCATTATCAAAGGTTAATGAAAAGTAAATATCAAAATAAACCCTTAAAATATTTATCTAAAACCTAGCAACTGTGGATGTACATGGAAATAAGAGTGTGTAAGGAATTTACCCCAAACATAGGGTCTTCTCAGAAATAATACATAAAGTTAAAAAAAATATACATGCTTTTAAAACACCGGTTCCTTATATAGTTTAGACATCCCTAACTGACTAGAATGTATAACTGATAATGGTAAATTTTCTAAAATGAATCATAGCTAGATTGGTTTATCACCCCCGAACCCCGATGTGTACTACATTTCATGAAAATCATTAAATATGTACGAGAATTGCTCTTGTTAAGGTGTTAGATATATATTACTCCCAATTAATCCCACAGGCATAATATTAAATTTGAGGTTTGTATAATACGTACTGAAATATTACAGTAAAAGCACTAATGGGATAGAGAGAGCCTTACATATACCACACCTTCCCTCACGCATCAAATTAGGCTCACTTAAAGTTGAGTAGGGTCATAGAATTCCACTGTCCTTCATCACAGTCAAACTATGTGCTTGTTTATTAATTTACTTGTATTAAAACAATTGCAGGACTGCCACTAGTGTGGTGTGATTAATTATCAGCTCGTTTTGGAGGTACAGAGCACTTTATAATCTATGTTCTTGAATATTCAGTCATTCAAATTAATGGTACAGTTTTTACATGATAAACTTTTATCACCGTCTTCAATAATGACGTTTTTCGACCATCAGACACACATCACAATCTAATTCCAGACTAATCAGAGTTTATATTATATAACTTTTTTCTATTAAATATATACCGGTTCAAGCCGGGACCTCAAACGCTACCGCTAAATGTATAAATATAATAATAAATTGTCATCGAATGTTTTCATGGTTTAGAGTGCAAATGAATCAACGATAGTGAGTACCAATTGTCATGGCTACATACAATTTAACAGGTGCAAATACATTGCATTACAATTACATATAAACAACAAAGTTCTAAGAATATAAGACTGGTTTGGCCACGTAAAGAAGATGTATGATAGAAGACTCACGAAAGAAATTTATAGAGCTAATGTGTGCGCAAGTGTCGGAAGAGCTCGTCCACGGCGAACAATAACCGACCAAATTAGTGACCTTCTGAAGAAGGGCCGAGTAAAAAGCACCTGGAACCGACAAGCATGCATGTGGCGATTGATGAATGTGGACGAAGCAAAAGAAATGTGTCAGGACTGTAGTAAATGGAGATCAATTGTCTCTGTCTACCCCTCTGGGAAATAAGTTTTATGTTATATCTAAGGCTACATTTCTAAAAATGCGTGTATGTTTAACACACTGCTACAACAAAGTTATGACCCTTCACCTTGATAAAGGTCGGATCCGAAACTAATAGGGCAAACCTAAAATACATACGTGAGCAAAAGCTTCATAAATATTGAATACATAATTAGGCATATATCAATACTAATATTACACATTTTTAATTGTCTGTCTGTTTATCTATTTGTCTGATACGGTGTATGTATGGGCCTACCAAAGGGACTCTACTTTGCCTGGTGAAAAGCATAAGCAGAATCACCATGCTCACTGCGATTGCAGACAATACAATTGTGCAGCATGGTGACCCACACCATGCCTGCCTAGTGATGCTTCTGCATCATTGGACCTTTGGTCTCGCACTTTCTGACTAAACACGACAGCACAAATGTATTTTAGGTTGGTCTTCTGAGAGAGGGTAGTACCGCCCCGACCGGCTCTTTTGTGCTGAAATCAGCGTGGCTCTACTACCTTTGAATAGGCTGACGTGCTTGAAATAGACACGTTTAGAGCAACAGAAGACGAGCAAGATAGAAAAGAGACACAGACGAAGTAGCGTGGGTCAGACATTTTATTAATAAAACAACAATATACAGTTGGTAAGTGTACTTTTCTGGATTTATAAAATACTTAGAATTAAATTAAATAATATCACATGTCAACGACGTATGTAAATTAAACATTTTATAAATGTTCAATATTTTTTGGTCACTTCGTTTAGAACCAATCACAGACTTAAATTATAATCTCCGGTAAGTAATTATAACATTTGCGACGAAGCCGACAATACTAATGATCAAAATAAGTACTAATCAATATGACAATGGTGCTGATTTTGTTGTTGCTTCACTAATCAAATATATCTCTAAAATTAACTAATTTTAGTGAAGCGCTATTTTTTTTTTATTCAGTTAAATCAAATTTTGACGTTTAGAACTTCGTTTGATGGGGCAAAACTCGGTTTTAGGGATTTTTAGTTTAGTGTAGAGACTTTTCTGACAACAAAATTCGCACCAATTTCCGCTTACAACAAAGAATAACACACATAGGCAATACATTTTGAAGGAACAAATGTTCAACAATTCAATGGCAAGTAAATTCTGGATAAGTGATACAAACTTTACTTCTTAATGTATTTTTTAGTTAGCACAGAATCAGTTTAGAACATATTTTTCATGATACTGATTTCAATAGTTTTTTTACAGATGGATATTATTTAGGATGGTTAGGTGAAAAATCAGTTATAAACGTGAAGGCAAAATATAATGTACTCTAATAGAATGTCGTTATGGATCTCACAAGTAAAATAAAACTTTAGTTACAAAATACATAATGTTTTTAGTTATAATATATTTTAAACATATTTTGGTGGCATGTTAAAACAATCTGTTAACTGACATTGAAAACAAGAAAAAAGAACAATAAAACCAAGAAAACTCAGAATGTTTATTGTTCATTATAATATTAAATACAAAGTTTAAGTTTAAAAAGTTCAGTTGTCTATAAAAAAATAATAATAACGATTGTTGTTACAATTGTAAGACGTCAGATTTATATTGAAAATAACATTCATAGATACTAATAAACATCAAGTAAGTACATATCCCGATAGCAAGCTTGCGAAATACTGATCTAAAAAATATTAATATTAAATGTAAATTTTTACACTACGATAAAGTATTCTTAACAAATAACCATAAACAAAGTAGCACTGCAACACTGGAAGTAGCTGAAGTGTTACTTGATGAAGTAGAATTATTATTAATAATAACGACAGGCCACCAATGGGATATGGAAAGATAGTCATTTACGTCACCTACTTGTTGTGGCTTTACAGTTGTATCATGTTCTAACATATTATCCGGCAAATAACTACCACACGAAGGGAAATCTCTTGGTATTGGGGTCATTTCTTTATGATCACCAACTTTGATTACTAATGCCATTCCAATTTCAACGTGAAATTCTATGTGGCAATGGAAAAGCCAGTAGCCAGGATTATCTGCTTTGAATCGAATAACAGTATAGCCTCCATCTGGAACGGTAACTGTATCTTTTATTGGAGCATTTTTCAAATTTCTTTTAAGATGACCAGCTTCATCGTAAGCTTTTATCTCATCAACCGTGGTATGTTCAGCAAGTCTCCTTAATCCAACTACCCTAAAACTATGGCCATGAAGATGGAAAGGATGGTTTGCATCAAATGTTACTCCTTCATCAACTATAATGATTTCGACAACAGAATTGAGTTTGACGGAAAGTACGTGAGAGCATTCGCAGTAATCATCTTCGCAGGTTTTATCAATACTTGAGGAATTACAGAAGTGGTCCGGTGAAGGTCTTGCAGTGAGAAGAGGACTCGATGGAAGCTTCATACTGATGTGGTTCAGTTGAGGAGTGTAGAGACGGTTTTGTTGAACGGGAACTGCAAACAAGAGGAAAATGTATATAACAAATTAATTTAATTGAAAAAAAATAATGTAGTTATTTACGAAATATAATAAATTAATCAAATTGTAAATAGCTAAATTCTAGTGGTAACCTAGTAATATGATGATGATGATTTTCTCCTAGCTGATTTCGGCCACGGTGACTAGTCTCAACGGAGACTAGCCAACTACGCAGAAGACATTACAGTGCACAGGTGGGTTTGCAAACATAGGTGCACTCTGTGTTCCCTCATTCTCATAATCCGATGGGACAGTTATCCGACACGACCGGGGAGAGACCAGATCAGATTATCACTTAGTAATATATTTATTTCTTAAATAGTGAAAAAAATCTATATCGAATGCAACTTTTTCAATGAATATCATATTGGGGTTACTTAATATTTATACATAGAAGAAATGATGAATTATACAAAAAGGCTATAAAAATTATAGCGGTCCAGTATATCTACACTATGTGTAGATTTTTATAGTACAGCCCTCTATAGTATAGAATAAATATTGTTGGTCAAATCAGTCGGTATTCGACCTCCAGCTGATCCCTCGTATACTGTTATAAAGTTAAGAACTTACCTTGGTGATATCCGTAATAGGGTGCCCTATGGAAGTGTGAGTTATTCTTAGCATAAAAGTCGTAAGCGACGTAGAACTGGTAATCGGCGACCTCTTTCAGGCTGTCATCGTAACCTTCGACGGACCTCATCTCAGCCACACTTATAGTTTCATCTTCTTCTTCCCCTTTATTGAGCGCGTTCAATTGCTGTAAATAAGAGTTCGTTAGTTGATTGAGTAATTTAATTAGCTCTTGATTCTTTTCAAAGATTTTTTTCTCTAAATTGAGAATCGGGAAGTTTTTTTTTGGACGTGAAGTGAAAGTGTATTAAAGAACTTTGGTGAGAAATTGTTCAAGTGAATTAATAATGAATGTCCGGACTGAGTTTGGAAATAAATGTATTAATCTCTTTGATTCTAACTTTCAAAAAGTTGATAATTTATTAGCTAGTGAAATACGTAAATACTCATAAAGTGATACAGCTTAAAATAAACCGTAGTATCTGGACTCTAATAAAAAGAAACGAAAATGATATGGCATATTTTTTAAATTCAAAGACATCAAATATAAACCGAAACTAAAAGCAATGAAAAAATATTTATGATTCTTACACCTGTTTCTTTTTTTGATGTTCGGTATAATTTCAGTCTGTTTAGTTAAAACACAAAGATTTAAAATATCATTAAAGTTATGAACTTTTTATTCTTTTCCGTTTTTTTACCCATTTGAATAAACTATTAAGTAAGTAAATCACACAGTGACGCCTTATGAAAAATTGTTGACTTAAAAACATCAAATTCATATTTCAAGTGACCTCTGGATATCAATTTAGAACTAGGTAACTCTCGTTCCCTAGCATACCAGAATATTTTACCAGAACCGCTACATTATTCTAATCTTCGTATGCAAAGCCTTCGCCGCTGATAGTGTCTGGCATTCGGCCAGCCGCTCACTACGGCGCCGTTACACCGAAGGGATAATTTTACCGCATCTGCAAGCTATTTGGTTTTGCGACCTGCCTAGTACCAGCGTTTTGCCGATAAGGGCTTATCTTATAGTTTTTTGGACTATTACACCTAACATTGGAGTAGATCAGATACTTCCTTTTCTCTATTATCAAAGTTATGAGCTCATCCTTTTCGATAGTATCTGTTCTCGGATTTTAACTTGAAAGTATAACACAATAGCAAAATCTGCCAAAAATTTAAAGTGAAAATGATATCTTTGTTCAAAAAAAACGGAGTGGAAAGGAAAATTCATGACGATAAATTATTGTTTGGGGAAATTAGATTAAACTGATATTATTATGAATAATATATTTTATTAATCACAAAATTGAAATATAATCGTAGTTATCACTATCACATAATAAAATATAAAAAAAGTGGTTCACCACAGATTTAGAAGGCGCATTCACTGACACATTATTTTCCAATAATTTGTTAAACGCATCACTTAAATGGTTTTGAAGTAAGTTAGTACTAGTAATATAAACTCCTTAGGCAATTGTTATGTTAGTGGACATATACCGCTGTAATTTAAATATAGTCTACTTGAGAGGACCAATACTGCCACAGGAGAAGTCTCCAGTTCCATAATAAATAATTCAATTTAGTCGAGCTTCTAAAATCTGCTATATAGACTTTAAAATTGTTGAATATACCAAAATAGATTTTGCGTTTTGCAGTATCGGTATGCTCGAAGCTTTAGTTCACTATTCAACTGTATTACAACGGTAAATGATTGATGATAATATTATGCTCTATCATATATCAAACGAAGAGAATCAAAATTGATAGCATATTTATGATTAATATCATATACATGTATTCGAACACTCTCGGCGAAATTGACACTGCCATTCTTCACGGAACATACTATCTGTTAAACGTGCTATTCTTTTTGACCTAAAAATGTGAATCGCTTTTTACTGTGCTCATTAATACTGGAACTTTTATGGTCATGGTCCCAATTTACTTAATATTTATTGATTCTTTTATCAAAAACATACTTAATTATTTTTCCTTTAGTTTGTTGTAAGGAAATTCGTTTGTGACGTAATAATTGACATGACGTCAATTATAATGTTTTATATTGCCATGCATGAATAAAGTAGTGACGTCACTTTTTGACTTCTATTATGATTTAAATAAATTATTCATTGATTCAATAATACTAGTATTACTACCACAGCAATTTGACAATGAACTCTATTTTGGAATCACAATTTCGGAAAATTATATACCTCTATAAATAGTTTTCAATGCATACTTTGATTTCGTGGAAGCTGAGGTGGATAGAGGCTTTCATTGAAACGAATATACATATACTACGACGAAATATATTCAAATATGATTAATTGAGAAAGTACTGTCAAAGAATCGGAAATTAAAGAAAGTTCTCTTAATTTCCGTTTTTTGGCGAACCGAAAATGAAAGAATTTTGTAGGTGATACTGATAACAATAACGAGACATACGCAGTGCTAAAATCACCTATTTTTCTTAAAGAACTAGGAACTTAAAGAGTTTTAAATAAAATTGTTGATTATTTTAAATTAATGGTGTATTCCTAAGCACCATTTCATTCAGAGCACTTTAAATAGTTTGGTACCTAATGAATTACAATAACAATGATATTTGTCACCAGTTCCATACTTCGTCGTTTACTTAATTTGAAATCATTGTGTTTGGTATTTATTAAGCATTTAATATTGGGAGTGGAATGCGCTGTTATGAATAAACTAAATCCATATTTATTTATTTTTAATGAACGTTTAATATCAATATTTAGTACACTACTTTATCAAATTCTGAAATAAGTGGCTTTAAAACTTATAGTTCTAATTCAAATATTAGCATAATATTATTAGATTTAAAAAGTTATCTTTTACAATGATTGATTTATTCGAAATATTATTTCGTTTCTTAAATATTTTTATAACCTTTAAATATCAAAAAGTAATATTTCGAAGAAAATTTAGATAAATGTTCGCTTCATTTTGAAGATCCAAAGATCTATCACCTCTGATATTCAGAGCCCCTACTCTATTACAGCACAAAGTCCAAGGGTAATGTGACAAGTTGGGGCACTAAATTATGAACTTTGTCGGCTGAATCAGCTGGTACTAGTTCTTTACAAACTCGTACAAAGTAAAAAGGCGCCCTTGAAACTCAAAGGGGTTTAGTAATTAATGTCGTAGAAAAGTCCGAATTACATACTGACAATTTAGAATTTTGTGATTTTACAATTTTAATGCTGATTAAGAACAAGTACAATTTTAACAAAAATAAAATCGACTTCAAAGTTCGACTTGATTTCTCTTGGATACCGTCATCAGATATTAATGTCCTTATCATGGTACCACTGCCGGGACATCTCCTTTTCATTAAAAAAAGAATCATCAAAATCGGTTCATAAACGACGAAGTTATCCGCGAACAAACATAAAAAAAAAGAAATATATATACGGTCGAATTCAGAAACCTCCTGCTTTTTTGAAGTCGGTTTAAAAATAGAAATATATATACTCTACATTTTTAAACCATAATGTGAAAGATATAACATGCTATGTAACCAAATAACAACAGTGGAACAATGGGCGATATTAACTAGACTGCGGTCTCTTCGAGGCTTTAGACTATAAGAATAAGACAATTTGTAGTTTGTGGTGTACATTTATAATTTACGTATAAAACCAATATTACCTTGCATAATTACACATAGATACAATTATATACATACATCGAAACATATATATAAAGCGATAGTTATAACAGAGTACAATAGTTACGTAATAAAAATATTTTGTGATTAAATTTTTTAGGGTTTTTCGAGTTGATAAGCATGTATGTAGCAGCTTTAAAATACACATACGCGTTTGCCACTCTCACTGCGATATACAAGTTCACATTTTTTTTTATTTATGATAAAAAACTATTTTAGGGACTCATCATTGTAGATTTCTTTTTATAACTGTTTTCATTTACGAATGAATTTTTATGGATACCATAAAAGTATACAAGTTTATAAAAAACTCAACTCACAGATGATAGTGCAGTTGTATGAAATGAACCGTTTAATTGATATATATAATTGCAGATAATGTAACAATAAAATCAGCATTTGTTGTTGTTTTCGACTTTGAAAAAAGGAATAGCAAACGAATAACTTTGTTTTCTGTTTTATTGCCCCTAAAAAAAAGTTCTGTTCGAAGTCGTAATTCAAACAGATTTAAAATACTCGAACTCGCTGATTAAACAGCGGTGTGCTTTAAAATGGTATTAGCGTAGGCAACGGGAATCTGTATTATTTTCAAACCATATTATAAGCTTGCCTTGTCAGGAGAAAAGACAAGGTGAATAAAGAGATAAACGAAATTTTATCCTCACACACAAGATACTAGATTTCCAAACACTCCTTACAAAACCTTCTACTATCAATACCTTCTCGTTCGATCAAGCTTAGGCCATCATAAATACAGCTTTATTATGCGTGTCTCTGATAAGCGTAAGGAAACTGTCATATCGTGATAAAGCTAACGTCACCACACTATACTATTTTTATGAGCCGCAAGGGTGCGATCGAAAACATGGCGAATACGAAAGCCAATACGCTTTTATAGGATCACAATGTCACCTACACAGATAGTAAGTCCTTCACTGAATATTCAATGAAATGATGATGCTTTCTAGAATGTTTTATTTAAATATTTTGCATGCTGGGACCGTTATGTAGTCTGAATGAAAGTACTTTTATAGCCACTGTTAAGAATATAAATAATTTAGATGTTCATGTTCGAATGTTGCGTTTGGAAGGGTCAAGGGTGTCCTGCAAACATCTTAAAACGTATTGATTTTTAGTGTGTCCTTGAATTTTTTGAAACGTATTGGTTTCAAACATATTCTACTTTAATATTGTAAAACCACCGCGCTAGTTGGATATAGTAGATAGTGCCTTTTCAAATCATGTGGACTAAAAAATATAAAGCTTTGAATTTCTTAACAATGTTACTAGAGTTATTTATGAATGTTTAGAACATTGTTATAGTTTATATTACATTAGTATGCATATATTAGTGTAGAATTATAACACCTAAATAAAAGCACTAGCATTATGTATATAGTGATAGAAATTTTTAAACTCAGTGTCCTGTCAAAAAACGCATTTTAAATATTTTTTTACATTGGATATTAGCGGTAAATTACTTATCAATTACTTTAAAAACTTTATATATATTTTATATTCAATTGTTCATATTTAATTTGTGAGTATAACCACCACTCTTGGATTTTCCTTATGCTTTCTATCAGACAGAGCAGAGTCATTTTGACAGACCCATATGTAAAAAAATATATATACCCCAATATAATGGAATAATATTATACGTACCAATCCTTCGTTATGTAATTCATGCCACGTCGGATCGCCAGGAGGCTCCAAATCCATCGCACCCTCATAATGCAAGAGACCCACTTGTTTTGCTTGAGTGAATCTGTATACAAAATGATTCATACATAATATTACAACAAGTAATTACTGGAATACCTGGAATACCACGGCCACGCTGATTTCAGCACAAATGGGCGGTTCGACCGGTGCGGCACTACCGTCGCACAGATGACAGCGTAAATTCATGCTGTCGTGTTTCATTGATGATTGTGAGACCGGAGGCCTGATGATGCAGCAGCATGACTAGGCCGCCATAGTGTGGGTCACAAAGCTGCGTTGTTTCATTGTCTGTACGAGTAATGAGTATGGTGACCACCACTCTTGGACTCTGCTTATGTTCTCCACCAGGCAGAATAGAGTCATTCTGGCAGGCCATACATATAAAAAAAAATTGCTCCTAACTTAAAATGAACGAAAATATTTAGATCTCTAACTTACTTTGTTTTAGATACCACGCTGATTTCACTAATATAAATAAATAAATATTTCGGACATCTATCACACAACGCCATCTAGTCCCAAGCTAAGCAGAGCTTGTGTTATGGGTACTAAACAACTGATACAAATACATATATACTTTTTTTTTGTAAATACATACATATGGTACATAGAAAACACCCAAAGTCGGAAACAAATATTTGTAGATCATACAAACATATGATCCGACCCGGGAATCGAACCCGAGACCTCACAATCAGCAGTCGCACAAGCCAACCGCGAGACTAACGAGGCATTATTTAACCAATAGAACCCCTCGCAGGGTTCACGACAAACTTTAAGATACTTGTAGATAACTTACACTTCACCGCAGTCCATAAGTCCACGGAACCTGATCCAGTAGTTATCAATTTCATTATTAGCCTCTAAAATGAAGTCGTAGCGCTCCCCAGCATATGTCACCAACGAAGTAGCTGTAACAAATATAAACATAAATTTAAAAACCCCCTTCGCAGCATCAGGTTGAAGTTATCAATAAATTGTCAATTACGATTATAGTAACCGCTGAAGCACTTAATCGAGTAATCATACGCCATAAATGCCTTACATCATTTTGGAAAAGAGCTGATACTGTTACAATGCTGGACAGATATTAACCAAACATAGCTAAGAACCACTGCAAAAAAATTGGCTTTCAAATGAAAAAAATCCGCATCGAAATCGGTTCTTTTGTTTAAGAGCTACGATGCCACAAACAGACAGACATCGACGTCAAAGTTATAACACCCCTCTTTTTGCGTCAGGGGTTAAAAATACTATGATATACCCATTTTAAAATATTTTAAACATGAAAATACCGACGACTAATTTTAGAGTTAGAGAGGCCAAGTTAGAGAGGTATAATATTTTTTTAATTTTGAATGAAACCAAGGTTTAGTACAGGCAATTTAAATTACATTTTTTTCCATTGAAAAAAGTTAACAATGTGGAAAGAAATTATGTAATAAATACAGAGAAAAACAGCAATATTCAGTTGAATTAAAAGGTTCTCCTTTCTTGAAGTTCGTTAGTAAAGAAATTAGAATAAAGGAAAGTTTAATAAAATAGTAGTATTCTTTCTCAGAGACTTTTCTCAAACTGGGTTGGAATGGGCTTTACGTCTAGATACGGCTGAACTTCGATTTCGACTGAAATCTCATCAATCCTAGGCAAAACTTCTCTAGAAACTGTTGTCAGACTTTTTAGGGCTCCCACTACCTAACTATGAACTTATAATTTAATGGGTTCAAACCTTCAATGGTACCACTGAGTGTTTTTTTTTGCTGGGTCGTTAGCTTTTGGAGCAATTCAATTAAATGAAATTCAGGTAGCAATATCTTGCATGCTGTTAACCTTTCGTGTAATACTTATACTATTGTACTTGAAGGTCTGACTTTTAAAAATAGTGGCCATGAGTTTCTTTGCCAGTATTCTTCTCATAGGGCACTACGCATTTATCAACTTGAAATTATGGATCGGCACAAGTACACAGTGAATTTTGATGTTTTTACCTAATTTACATTGATAATACAGTACATGCTGCGGTGTCCGTTTGTGTCGATCTATGATTTTTAACCGTAGCTTGAATTTAACGTTCATAAATTTCACTTAATGTCTTAATTGAATAAATGATTTTGAATTCGAATTTGAAAAAAAATTAGTGGAGCAGGTATTCGGGACCGTTGGCTTAACTTGTTCTCCCAGGCACAGAATGGGTCTCAGTGTCTTAAGAATGACTGAACTATAAATAAATAAATAAATATTTCGGACATCTAAGCACACAACGCCATCAAGTCCCAAGGTAAGCAGAGCTTGTGTTATGGGGTACTAGACAACTGATACAAATACATATATACTTTTTTTTTTGTTGTAATTACATACATATTATATAGATAGAACACACCCAAACTCCGTAACAAATATTTGTAGATCATACAAACACTTGGTCCGACCCGGGCATCGAACCCGAGACCTCATGATCAGCAACTATCTTTTTAATGTGTTAACCTTCTCGGTTACCGCTAAGTGACGAGCCGCTCTTAATAAATATCTGATATACTTTATTCTTAGAACAAATATCTATGAGGAAAACCCTACGCTTAAACATTTTATAACTCAATAACTTAATAAATTTTGAGGTCCTAATAAATTACTAAATGGGGTTTCTTAATATTAATATATTTTTTATTTGATACTTGTATCTTTCTCAAAAAATGCTTTATTAGGTCCTTGACTTTGCTTTAATATCGTTTTTTTATTAAACTTGAAATGAGAAGTTATTTAAGTACATAAACACAGAATAATTTGTTTTTAAACTTCCTCGCTCACTTTTATTGTGCCAGACGTATTGTAAGTTACTCGAAAGTTCGTCACGTATTCACTATGTGGTATTGACATAATTATGATTTTCAATCATTCATCATCATCAATTCATCAATTATCTTTTGCGAGCAATTCTTGTATATATATTTATACTGAATCTCGGCAACAGCTTCAAGGATTTTCACAAAATTTTGCATGCATTCTGGGGATGATAAATCGATCTTGACAGAATTCAATTTTTGAAATTTTTCCAATAAAAAATACCGAGCAAAGATCCGGTCATCCAGATTCTATTTAATTATAAAATTAACTTCTCATCAAAAATAGGAACGAACCAGCCCCCATAGCCAAGTTGCAAACGATTTTCTTTCTGCAATCGTTAACACCTAAATTCTCATGTGTTCTCTAAAAATCTAAGATTAGCCAATGACACACGAGAATTGAGGCGATAACGATTGCAGGACAAAAAATGCTTGCAACTTGGTTAGGGCCCCAGATGAGAAAAACCACTTTATGATTGGTCAAAATAACAATAAAGAGAAAGAATTTCAGACTACTGAAATACAGAGAGAAAATTGGTATTGTTGTCAGCTTACTAAATATTATCTACCGTATTCAGGTTCCGTTTTAACTGCTTAGTGAAAATAACCACCGCGTGAAGAGGTAGTTTAAACATCCAGCGTAAACGATATCTGGGTTTAATGCCTCCTCAACTTAAGTGCGGGATCATAACACTATTTACTTGCAGCTCAGCACAATTACTAACATATTCTAGAGAGTACCGTTCTAGATATTACTTCAGCTGAATAGAATAACAGTATAAAGTATATTGGCAGTATAACTCAATTTTTGCTACGCCATCATTAATTCCTCAGAAATTGTATAATTTGCGATATTTTGCTGCTAATTAAACCATGATGAAGAACCCACACACACTTGAAAATTCCCGTCCTTCTCTTGATACGGTTAAATATTTCATGCGGCTCTTGCAATCGGAAACCACTTTTTATTACGAAATCCACATGCTAATGTATCACAGGTCCACTTGAATGAACACATTCATGAAAAGAATTCTCCACTTCATACAAACATCTTCAATACATATCTTAAAGTGCACATGATGAAATTTTAATCTGTTCTAACACACAGTGTCAGAAACAGTAGTGGATACACTAATTGAACGAGACAAAGCAACAGGGACCACAATAGCTTCGGTTTTGTGTTTGGACGCTTGTAGACATTTGACGATCACGGACGTTCTACAGCAATAGATGTTCAACTACGGATTACGCCAGGTGCTCAGAGCACTGGGAATTAATTAGGATTGTAGTGGTATCGAATTGAATATATTGCTAAAGTGATCAATGTATGGAGTGAGGATAAGGAATGAGATTGTATTAGACCGACTTAAAAAATCGGAGATTGATATAAGTTACAGTTTTTGATGGCTAAGGAACTAAGATATACCTACAAAGTCATGGGTAAAAAAATATAAACGTTATTATAATCGTGTACCTACTTTACAAATTTATACATAGAAAAATGAATCGTCAAATGTGTTGCTAAGCTCAAAACTTGTACCACCACCGCCGCCACCAAATCTTGAAAAAAAAGGTTTTTTTGGGATCCATGCCTCAAAAGGAAAAAAACTGAACCCTTATAGGATCACTTTGCTGTCCGTCTGTCTGTCTGTGTGTCGAGACCCTTTTTGTCAGGAACGCGTGTTGGTATCAAGTTAAAATTCATATCAAATACTCAGGTCAACTATCCCTTGAAGCTGCGAAAAAATCAACCTTCTAAACCAACGCAAAAAGTACAGCTGTTTATTGCTGTAAATTTTCGACACTCCCAAGGGAATTAAAAGTTCATAAAGGGTGTAAAAGACAACTATTAGAATGTATTCAGACCATGCATCGTTAACAAAATTCCCCAAAAAATTAATTGTTAGTTACCTATATAAAACCGTTTTTTTTATATATTTTGGTTGATGCGTTGAACAATGGTGAGGAAAAACGTAAAAATTGCGAGGGAAAAAGTAAATTAAAACATCTGTCGATCATGTCAACGGAACGAAGTCTAACAGGGCAGCTAGCGTACTGTAGACAACATTGAAATACACAAAAGCAAATTACATAAAAAATATTTTATAAATAATAATAAAATTGAAAGCGATTTTAAAACCGAAACAAACAGAACATCTCCTATTAGCACTTTTTAGTTCTATAATTTTATCGATTTATTCGCCTAAATGTTGTCTGCAAGAGAAAGCATTTAGCGATAATGTCGCCATTTTTTGTTTGTATTTGCTTTGTACGTACTGTACAATTTTATCTCTGTACTAGACTGAATCAATGAATAAAAAAATATTTTAATTACGTTCATTCACTCTCGAGCTCATTCACTATCTTTATACTGCTTTGAAGAAGTGTAAAGAACTTGTTGAAATATGCCTATTATTATATTTACCAGAGGTTTTCTACCTTAAAAAATATCATTAGTACACATATATATAAATACGTTTTATCTCTGTTTTTACTTTCAAGTCCCATATTATTCAATGTCTCCATAACTTACCCAACGCTCCAGTTTCACATATATTCAATTTTCCCAACAAAAAAGTCTCGTTTTTAAGGTCAGGGGAAATAAACAGTTTTTGCGTTCGCATTGGGCCCAACAGTTTGCAAATGTTGTGAATTTTGACGAGCTTTCATTTGACTTTTGTGTAACAGAATCTTGTTTGCGAAAAAGTACGAATAGAATCAGAGTATGTGATTATTTTTGGGGATCGCATTGTGTGCTGGTTATGTTACCTTATATAAGGAAAATGGTAGTTTATTTTACTGTGGAATTTGGGTTACCTTTCCTTTTAAGTTTAAAGGTACTTGTTATTAGGTATAATTTCTCTTGATTGTGAGTTTATGCGTGTAGAACTCAAAATGTAATTATAAAAAAGTCGATGATTAATTCGATTAAAGGTATATAATTCGCTTGGTTCTTTGTCTTTTTTTTTGTATATTCTTTTTCAAATCCAAACCCGAAGTCGATCACGATTACAAATTACTGTTTTATCAAATCACAAAAACAGGAACCAGACTAGAGAAAAAGATTTGATATTTGACATGATTTATATGATCCAAGTCACTCGTGTCACTGTCAAAAATCTATTAACACCTTGTTCATTAAAATCGATTCTGTAATCAAGATACTGTGGAACATATTAAAATACAAAGACTGTCAAATTACCATTACCCCTCCTTTTGTCTACAACGTAGTCATGTAAAACACCAAAAACATGATGTTTTGTTTAGTTAATCTTTCATTCAATAAGCTTTCCATTTAAAAAAATATCAGACCAAACAAGAAAACCTGAATTTTTAATAAACTAATGAAAAACTCAAATTGCAGCTGCGAATTAATGGTTTAAAAAACTTTGACGGCTGTCCTTTCAATCGCCCGTTTTCATTCAATTAAGGTTTGGTATGGAGTTCAAATAACGCTTCATTGGTGCTTTAAACACGGATGGAACTTCAAGGAAAAAGTTGGAGGAATTGAGTATTGGTACCGAGTTCCGCACTCCACAACTTTCTTTAGTCTGCTCGAGTAAGATTATTTTTTAAATAGCCGTTTCATAGGAAATTGTCCCGTCTTTTGGTGAGCTTCTCAGAGCAAACTTCTTAGAATTCCTACAAAAGTGAATATGAAAATAAAAGTATAAATATTTGACAAAATCACCAGTTTCTGGCCAATCTTTAATACTCCACGGAATTAGCGAGTAGTTTAGGCTCTGAAAACCATTCTAACTTAATGAGAAGTAACAAAAAAATTATTGTGCCGGGTTTTTGTTGACCATGGTATGATTCCTATTCGTGCCAAACCCTGGCTTTAAGGTATGATGTTTTCCTTACATTGTATATATAAGGTTGAAAAAAAAATCAACAAGATCCATATAGGCAAAAGAAATAAAGAGTTCACCATTCTAAATAAACTAGTTACTAAGAACACAATTACTGTGCCACACTAGTCAGTAATTACATACAAATACTATTTATTGTCACCATATAACCGAGACTAGAAACTAATTAATTCTTAGTAGTCTTCTAACGCTTTATGAAAAAGAAAATAAAGTAAATACGTCTAGGACATTGTAGCAATAGTGATGTGATGTGTTTATCGATAGGTTTGACCCTAATGATACCACGGCCTCACAGAAAACCGGTGTGAAGTAGTGCTTGCGCTGTGTTTCACCGAGTGTGTGAGGATACCGGAGGCCCATGTCTATATATCTCCCTATCTCCCCCTCCCAACCCCAAAGGCCGGCAATGCACTTGTGACACTTCTGGTGCTGCAGGATTCCATGGGCAGCGGTACTCGCTTACCATCAGGCGATACGTCTATGCCTTAAAATGACAGATATAAAGTTCTTTTTATTTTTAGATCAGGTTATAATCTGCTCCTCGATATTGCTCGGTCATCGTCCGAACGAAAAACTTCATTAGAGCATGGAATTACCCAAGGTTGTCTTTTCAGTACCTTTTAGTAGCCTAAATAAGTTATGCCCGTATTTCAACGACTTTTCTAACGCTTTCTCCAGAGCTCACTTGAGACTACAATATTTGCGGTGAGCTTAATAAATAAATAGTTACAGTCTCCTTCAAAAAAGAAAATCAAATTGGAGTAAGCTAAGAACACGACGCGACATGTAAAAAGATTTCTCTTAGAACTCATTATAGTAATTTATACTTATCAAATGTTAAATTCGACGTATTTGAAGGGCTATAAGGTTATCTCTGAAAGGTATTCTAATGATTTTATGCTTGTTTAGAATCCTATTTTTGTCTTACTTTTCAGTAGATTTTTAGAAAATACAAAATTCAAAGTATAGCTAATAGGTTTTCTGTAGACACTTATCACTATTCGTGATCATCTTTTCGAGATTATATGCCTTTGAACAGAACTTTCTTTCTTCGCTGATTTCATTGTATTCTTTGCGATAGGCCACACTGTTGATAATAATCAACAAACAGAAAGCTAACTTTGATATATTCTGCAGCAAAAGTATTTTAAGCTCTTCATGTATCAAGATTTCGTTGTTCATCAGTTTGTATCTGTATATGGTAATAATATAATAATAATACTGTATATGGTATTCATTTTTGTCTTTAAATTTACATTAATCTAAATAGTAAGTGTGATGATATCGATGATGCTCTCCCAGTTAATATCAGCTATGGTGGCAGTCTCAACGGATACCAGCCAACTATGCAGGAGATAGCACAATTCTGTGCGCAAACACAGGTGCACTCTCTGTTCCCTGCCTCTCATAATCCGATGGGACGGTTATCCGACACGACCAGGGAGAGATCAGGCGATGGCTTTACGTACTCTCTGAGGCACTGGGGCTAAGAACCCATCTTCCAAACTTCGAGCTGTTTAATGAAGAAATTTTTAACAAATAAAACAATATGTAATTGTTTATTTCCAAGTGGAGTCGGAGAGGCCTTGTTGAGGCAGTAGACTGCAATAGACTGATGATGATGATGATATAAAACAATTATCAGCTATTTTGTAAATGCAACAGTAATAATAGAATCGATTCAATTGAAAAGTTTCGTAATGATATTTACTTTTGCATCAATACATTGTAACTAAAACACAAAAGTGTTCAGGGATTTAAACTTAGAACGAACGAATAGAGCCAATTTAACTAAGTTAGTTTAAGGTAAACTCGGTATAAATAAAAAAATAAATCTAAATGTTCCCTGTGTACTTTAAGAAACATGCAACAAAACTGTTAGTAATTTATGTTTTGTAAATAGGAGTAATCATTTCATTTAGAGGTTTTATTAAATCCCAAGAGTATTTATCATGTAAAAAACTTAACACATAAACGTTTTTAGGGTTCTGTACCAAAAGGGTAACATGGAAACCTATTACTAAGACTCTGCTGTCCATCCGTCTGGCACCAGGCTGTACCTTATGAACCGTAATAGTCAGACAGTAGAAATTTTCACAGATGATTTACCAATACTAAAAAAGCACAATAAAATAAATATTTACAGGTGCTCACAAGCAACGATCATAATTGTATTGCTGTTTTTATAAAAAAACGTGCGGAAACCTTCCAACCGGTTTTTTTAGGTTCTAATGAATTAACATTAAAACAAAATGTTGCCTCCATGTTTATCTATGTAGTACTCGCGTTAATTCGGTTAAATAAAGCCAGCATTTCCGAATATAGTTTTTCAACTTTCCCTCATTCGTTTGCAAATGTATGGATAAGTTGGATTTTCCAATAAGCATTTAAAAAAAATCTGTCTTTTTAGGAAATTGGAAAAAGTTGAACGTCGATGCCGAGGGCGGAATACACAACGTGTATGCTTGAATTTCACTTATACTCGTATAAAATACTTTTGTTGTACCCTGTTACACTTTCTAGGGCAGAATATAGTCGCATTGTTAAGAAATCTATACTAAGACTTGCTGCCCCGGCAAACGTTGTTTTGCGTAAAAAAACATTTAGGGTCATAAAAAATAGATGTTGGCCGATTCTCAGATCTACTGAATATGCGTATAATATTGCGTTTAAAATCGGTCAAGCCGTTTTGGAGGAGTATGGTAACTAACACTGTGAAACATGAATTTTATATAAAAGATTATAAACGGGAAAGTTTGTAAGTATGGATGGATAGATGGATGTTTGTTACTCTTTCACACAAAAACTACTGAACAAAAAAACTTTACAGTAATATAGCTTATACATCAGAATAACACGCAGACTACTACATGTCGCGATAACCGACATACACGCGGGCGGAGCGGCGAGCAACAGCTAGTGAGGAATAAATGTAATGCGAAAATTGGATGTAAATATATTTTTAAAGCTTTTATTTTTATATCGAATAAAAATAAGAGGCGAGTCGAAGTTACACTTTTTGAAATTTTTTCAACGTAGGTACATAACCCAACGAAGAGTATATAAAAATTAGAAAGTAAATAGGTATTCTATCAGTCAATCCAGCTTTCATAATACATACTCTGCTTAGTTTGAAGCTAGAAAGTTTGCAAAAATAGTATGGTATAGGGGGCAAACGAGCAGACGGATTACCTGATGGCAGGCGATTTCCTCCCCCCATGCACACCCATAACAACAGAGGCGTCACAAGTGGGCCTCCGATATCCTCATTAATTAAGTTTAAAAGTAAACCAAATAACTCTATTACAATTTTCTTAATTTTGTGAGTAGTTTCTATGTCCTACCCTCCGTAATATCGTAGTTGTAAAAAGTTGCTTTGAAGCTGCAAAATCTGTGAATATTCATGATCTCGTCTAAAGCTAGGTTGGAATATCAAATCATGGAGCGGTATCAATAAGGTTAGTTGATTGAATACTTATTTGAAAACACTCTGTACGTATAACAGAGTGTTTTTAAATTAGTTTAAAGTCTTAGATCAATATTTTATCAGTATTTGACTGCACGGTTGGGATAGTTGTTTCAGCAGTCGCCACGCCTCTTGCTACTGCACCAAGTGTCGCGGGTTCCAATCCCACGCGGTACAAAACTTTGTGTAATTCACAAATTTTTGTCCCGAGTCTGGGTGTTCCTTGGACAGGATGGTTATATCTAAGGCGGGAAATGTGTTTTAAAAAAAAATAAGAAATATTCCACTAAGTACATTTTGGTAACCTGACCATAAATTAGCTCTTATCAATTTCTATAGGCGTTGGAGAGTCTTTGTGATGCTCAAGTCTATGAATGCTGGAAACTTTAATCAATAGTTACATTACAATTTAACCTTATCATACTACTAGCTTTAGCCCGCGACTCCACCCGCATTTCTCTTATTGAATTCCACTGGTCATAGGCCTCTAACATCGCACGCTTTTGGACTTCTCGCATGCCGACTCAATCCAATATAATATACTGAGTAAGAATAATTTAGTTTCGCACTATTGAAATAGCAAAATGACTACTCTGCCTGATAGAAAGCATAAGCAGAATCCAAAAGTGGTGGTAACACTGGTCACCATACTTATTGCGAATGCAGACAATGCAACGAGGCAGCGTGGTGACCCACACCATGGCTGCCTAGTGTCTGCCTAGCTTCTGCATCGATTTTCCTGTTAATATTATGTTCTTTTACTAGGATACTAAAAAATTCAAAGCGTGTGCTCAAGAGATACGAAAGTCCTCTGACTTTTTTGCTACTTTTTCTTTTTTTATAAGACAGCTCCTACACTAAAAATAAATCATGTGTCGCGGAGACTTTACAAGCTTACATGTAACGGAAACAAATAACACCCAGACCCAGAATAACAATTTGTGGATCACACAAAGTATTGTACCATGTAGGATTTGAACCCAGAACACTTGGCGAAGTAGGAAGCGGCATGGCGAACGCTTAAACCACAAGACCATACATGCAATCGTAAATCTCATAGGACGGATAACTAACAATATAATGAATTGTTTTCGAAGTTTATTTCCCATTTTCCTTCATATTTATTTAGTACAAAATTTAAAGTAATACGTTATAGAATTGAGTTTCCAAAAATCCATTACACACTTAACTGATTACCGAGTTCCAAGAACTTAAAAACCACTTGAACTATGTAAACATTAATGAAGGAAATTAAAATCGCCATGTTTGTTTTACCGCCACCAAATATCCTGAACTAATATTAGAATTAAAATCAACATTAAATTGGAGAACGGAAACGTTTAGTTGGCCAGCTTTTCCCTGCTCATCCTTCGGTAATTTACATATTCAAATGTTGGAGATCAAAGAGGCAGGTTTCGTTACAGACGGTTGTTAGAACCTTGTGCTACTCAGCTATGTACCATGGGTTTTATGTACCCGTAAATGTTTAAACTATACTAATTATGCGCCCGTCATTTCGGTGTAAAGAGAGTTTCCAAATAGAACTGTCCCTTCTGGCTACTTCAAAAATAAACAAGTAATGACACATTACTGTTATGTGAGTAGGCTTTCAGTATATCTGGGCGTACAAATAGAATTTTAGGCTATATTATAATGGTAGTTGATGTAATAAATGTGGAACAACATACAATAACAGCTATAATGATACATTTACCAAGTGTTTGTACTATAATAAGGGTACAATAACACTATAATAAAACGATTTAAAATGTAAAAAATAATTGAACTTATATATTTTTTAAACAATTCACCCGCACACATATTTTCTTCGTGTGAAAGCCACGTATAGGTAGCAAACGACCAGACGTATCGCCTGATGGTGAGTGATTACCGCCGCCCATGGACACCCGCAACATCAGAGGTGTCACAAGTGCGTTGCCGACCTTTGGGGGATGGGTAAAGAGATGTGGGAAGGGGTTACGGTATGGATCTCCGGTATCCTCACTCACTCGGTGAAACACAGCGCAAGCGCTATTTCACATCGGTTTTCTGTGAGGCCATGGTATCACTCCGGTCAAATTCATGTCGAAGCGTGGCTCTCCCACGAGTATAGTCACTTTTATAACAGACGTCCAACGTTCATGTTGTTAAAAAAGCTGTACAATCACAAACAACAAAAACTTACCTTACTAATAGCAGTAATATTAGTTTTGGTAAGCTTGTTAAGCGTAATAAATTATTGTGAGTTTTAGAACTTTATCAAAGAATTATTCACGCCTGATTAAATATACATAAAGATAACAGGAAGTTCGGGTTCGTTATTTAACTTTCAGCGCCTAAAGTTCAAGATACTTATTATGTATTTATCCAGATTCTTTAGAGTTAAAATGAAAATAAGATGTAACTTATAATAGAAGAATAAAATGTAAGCGCTTTCTGACATGAACGTCAAGAAAAGGCAGCACGACTTTTCTATTACTGAAAACTGACACCTATAATTACAAATTGACCATTTGTAACTGATTGCTGGTACTTATTAAAAGTAAGTAATATAAAAAGGAAGACTGTCGAAGTATAAATTCACAAAAAATAAAACCAAACGCATATGAATTGCCTACGTTAACGTGTTTTTTTTTTAATATTTATTTAATTTAGTTAATATATACAAACTTAATAATAATCTTCAGCAACATTTGTCTTTCAAAAACTGTAGGTATACTGTTAATTATCTATTAAGGTAATTAAAACGTATACATTTAGCACAAGGAGTTTTTCCTTGAAGATCTGACATCTAGCATAGGTCATCATGCTACATTGTTGCTTTGCCTGCATTCGTAATGAGGACGTTAACCACCATTCCTGTTATATTTTCCATGATAGTTGAGTCACTTTGGCAGACTCATACATAAAAAGAAGAAATAATAACCATGTAAAATGACTAACCGGATTTAGATATTTCTTTAACAATATTATGAAGTTTTGGCCTTTGTACTTAACTTACTTTTTATAATCCTAACGTAAAAAACGTCATTCCTCTTATTCAAATAAAACTGCCGTGTGTGCTTCTAACTACGCGTCACTATAAAAGGCAAATTATTCTACATTCCAACCTGTCCCTACGTTATGAACCGTAGAAAAGCAAAAAGTACTGGCGAACATATCTCACAGTTACACAAATAAAAATATGCAACCTTTTTCGTGTTGACCTCTGATTACTTTCGTTAGCCCATTTGTACCCTCGGGATGGCCCCGCTTGACCTGGCAACTTATCCCTGGGACAGGTAGAATTTGTATCTAGAGGGTGGCGACTTTGTTGGTAATTACATTCGTTCAATATTCACGAACATGGAGGTCGCTCTAACATCTACGGTACAACTTAATTCTATGTTTTCTCGAGGAAAGAACTTTTGTATAGTGACGTAAAATGTGTAAATAGTACTGGGTTTATTCGGAACGGAAGTTATTTGATTGCTGCAGGATCGGGCAATCAACTCGTGAACAACTTACAATTAATTGATGTCATGAAACAAAGTAATCACGAATCTCCGGTAAGTTCTATTGAGTTGTTTCTTGGTATCAATAACCATATACAACATGTATAGAAGAACGGCACGGATACCAACTTTTTTTTGTAATAATTATAATTGAAAAAAACTTCATCATACTTATGTTACATATTAATCCTTCACTTTTACATAGCATTTGGAAGTACAGGTATTTCAATATTTGGATTACTGCGGCTCCCGGGGATTATTCATTATACATTACAAAAATAAAGGTTTCAAACATCAGAATTTCAAATTTTCGATGTCGGATTGGGATTCTTTTAATGTCACACATTTAAAGCGTAATATTCCATTACATACGTGTACGACATTGAGAGACCTTTTCGCATGATGGAGAGGGAATTTTTCTGATCAAACGACTTTTTCGGCTGTTCGGCGTTCAACCAGCTAAAGCCACGAGATTTCTACGGAGACATCTTCAGCTTATTGCAGCAAGTTTTACAGCCAATTGGAGAAATGTTCACTTCCATGAATCGGCTAGCCCTAAACGAAGCTGGAAACTTATGCAAGGAAAAGTTCCAAGTCAATATCGATGTCCAGCACTCGCGCCCGAAGAAATACAGGTTAAAGTGATGTTACGTGGTTGTCCGAGGAAAGCATAAAGGGAGACAAGATGAGCATGGCTATATCTCAAGGGAGTTCGTAAGGAGGTACGTTCTTCCTAAAGGTTGTTTGCCGGACACAGTGGAGTCTAAACTGTCTTCCGATGGAGTTCTTACAGCCACAACGCCCAAAGTCCTTCCTATGCCTGCAATAGGAGAATGTATAGTCCCAATAACACACACGGGACCCGTCCAGAAGCAACTAGGTGCCCCAAATCCGGTACGCGAGGAATCATAACTATCTAGAAAGTGTATTTATTTTTGTTTAAATCTAAAGACTGATTAGAATCTTGGCTGAATTAAATTTCTCTTGTATGAATTATTTTCTTTTAAGTAAATATATAAAGATGTAAGGCGACCCTTCAGGATCTGTTGTGATTTTGCGTATAACCGGGTCTAAAAAATTTCACTGCGTTCTTTGCTCAATAAATTCAATTTTTTTACCTATGTCAGTAAATTTACTCAACAGTAATACAATGTATGAGATACACCTACATTTTTGTTTTCTTAAATGCCTATGGATGGTAAAAGTAATCGTATATCCAAGAAAACTTTTTATGGCCTGAATTGCCAGTCGCAAAGTAATTCAAGTCATCAATCTGATCAGTTCACGCTGAATCAAGTTTCTCATTTGTTCTAACATTTCCCTAACATTAGTTTTTATGGTTATAGTTTGTCTTGATAGCATTGTCTACAAATTAATAAATACTAGACTATTTCGTCATCCTTGTTGGTTTTTAACTAGGTATTCAGAAAGCCTTCGAAATTTAATTGGAAATAATACCATTGTTGCTGTCAAGAATCAAAGTATCTCCATGTTAAATTTCATTGAAATCGATGTAGCGGTTTACCCGTGATAGCGTAAAAGACAAATAGAGTTACTTTCGAATTTATAATACTAGTATGAAAATGGATTTTTAGTTAAAATATACGGGTTATGTATTAAACATATGACTCTCACTATAAGCCATGTCCAATATACATTTTCCCCTTTTTAGGTTCTATCTTTAGAATAAGAAATAAAAGATTTGAAGAAAAAATTATAAGGTTTGCACTCTTTTAAAGTCTTTTTTTTGCATTTAGTTTAGATAAGAACATTAATGTTCTTATCGTAAAGTATATATTATCTTATATGTAAAGTATATCGGAAGTTCAAATACAGCAAGAAAAATAAAAGCTACAATCTGTCAATTTGTTATGGACATGCTTTCTTCGCTCAATAAAAAGACACGCGTTTCATAAACCCAACAGTAATGCTTAAAATGTAACGATTGAAATCTGAAAATCAAACATTGTATGGCATTGTTCGTCTTTCATTAAAAACCCATTCTATATGTGTTGTAGAATACAGGAAGAGATGGAGCTAGTGAATAATCAATGAGTGTTTGATCAACGTTCCCTGTAGGTGTTAGAATAACCTAATAAAGAAAAAGTGGACTGCTCCTAAAAGGGAATAGGGTTGCCACTCACAGTCGACTGAAAAAATATTTTTTCTAATTCAAATATTTTCTCACTGAAAGGGTTTGTAATTTAATAGAGATATATTTTTATTTGAACAGTCTTTTAAATTGTCCATTTGTCGTATCCTTGGCTCGTTCAGTAAATACTATTTTATTACCATAAGTTATTATTACTAGTCCTACATATTATAATCAAACTGAGACAGATATAGAGATGCAAATATAATAATTGGTAAGAAAATAATGAATTATAGAAACCATATATACATACTCTAATTCATTTATCTCTTTTTTAAATAAATTGACTAGGAATTATACAGAAACTTTCTTTAACAATGCAATCAATGTATTGATTAATACCATTTCTTATTTAATCTTTATCGTTTATGACGTTATGGAGGAACGGGTATCATGTCCCTCCAACACTAAGGGAGTATCTTCTAACCAGATGAGGTGATCGTGCCTGTCGTGCCACGGCCCAACCGTTGACGTTGGGATGTTGTGTATGTGCTAATTGGCGCGAGAACTTCTATTGCGCGATTCAGAATTCGTAGTTTCTTCGTTTCTTTCGTTACTCCGTAGTTTGACGTATCTTCGGTAGGTTGTGCTGTAATATGTTTTTGTTGTTGTCGTATGTGGAAGTCGCCACAACGTTAAGTACTTCAGAAATGAATACAATAAAGTTTTCTATTCATGAGTGATCGGATTTTTTTACAAAGCCCAATAATGAATACATCGATATACCATTAAAACCTCAATTACTCCTTTTCCCAAACATAAATCGACAACGTACTTTTGTAAAATATCGGAGCAAAAAGTTCAACGAAGGAAATAATAATATAAGCGGAATACGTAACGTTCTTTATACTCAAAATCTCCTCGAATTTCGTGAAAAAAATGTACTAAAGTCGGATTACACTTAGCGTATTATACACACAAAAATATTTGTGCGAGTCGGTTTATGTTTTCGTAAAATCACCGCCGTACAGTGAAATCGCCTACATGTATTTTTGTTATTCAGAAAATTGAACACGGTTTTGGGGCAACCCTAATCAAAACCAAGCAAGAGGTAAAGTCAACGAATGATTCTATTTTGCATTTTATAACGAGACGACAAGAGTTTTAATTAACTTTATTCACATTTTTTCTCTTTTCTCTTTGTTAACGAGATGTATGCATTCCTGTTCTACAAAACAATTCGGTATGTAAATTCATTTGTATTTGCGCAAAATAGTTTTGACTTCGTCTTTTACTGTTGTTTTGCTTGCATTTTACTCCAATTATCTTGTTTTTAGTTTAACATAGTAATAATAAATATCTAACACACAACACCATCTAGTCCCAGTACAAGCCAGAGTTTGTGTTATATGATGTAAATATATACATACTCGTATATTATACATAGAAAAAACCCAAACTCTAAAACAATTTGCAGATACTACAAATTTGGATTTTCAAGTTATTTTTAATTTTTCACCATATGACTTCTCCCTGGACTACGACAAGAATTTCAAAACCAAAATCAGCTAAATTGGCCCAGCAATTCTCGAGTTTTAGTTCGCTAAAACTAAAACTAAACGAACTACCTAAACAACCACTCAACTATAAACGTGAAAATTCATAGAAAATTCAAAGCTTACAAAGAAAATCCTTCAAATATACAAGCGATTAAAAAAGCTCTACGGACAACGCATCAAAGCTTTAGGCCATCCGGCTTCAACGAAGTATCATCAAGAATAGCGAAATAGTAGGTGGGTAATGAGCGAAAAAACATGGTCCCGGTCATACAGCAGTTTAACGACAATATTCCAACTTAGAACAGCATCCCAAAAAAGTTTAACAGCCAATAAGCGTAATGAATGTATGTAAATAAATGTAAACGATATAAAATATCTATGTTTTGATACTAAACGATTAGATAAATAATGTAACGAATTCAATTTTGTTTTTAAAATACACAGGTAATGAAAAATAAACGGTAAACGCACTGTTTGTTTTGATTTTTTAACAACAAAATATACATGACTTTATTAACTAATATTTTATTGATATAAAGTTTTTTTTGATAAGCTGTAAAGAAATATATCATGAAAAGGATTTTAATAGAGGGTTCTTGTAGTTATTCTTAACATGGACAGTGCATGATTAAGTGTTAAAGATATTACTATTAAGTGGTCTCCATTGTAATTTGATCAATACAACCTTCTTGGACTACTGAGCATATTCCTGTACAACATTACGGGCAAAATGACAAAATAATCCAGAGATTTGAATTGCAATGAAAACAAAAATTAAGAATATCAGAGCGAATCGTTCTAACTATTTGCTCTTGTTATGTGTTTCAATTCATTATATTTTTTTCTGTAATTGTTAGAGGCCTTTTGGGTTTTATATTTTTACGTATAAATATAGGAATAATCTTTGTCTAGAGGTAGATTCATTTTTAGATTAACGGTAGATGTTTTCCAGCAGTACAAAGGATTGCCAGTTTTAATTGACCTGTCTAATCAACCTGTTAAGGCAGCATAAAGATTAAGTTCAACTTTTTTAACTGACTTCAAAGGAGGAGGTTCTCCATTCGATTATATATATATTTATGTGTGTTCGCAGATAACGTCGTCGTTTATAAACCGATTTTGATGATTATTTTTTTAATGGAAAGGAGATATTCCAACGGTAGTACTATGATAAGAATACTAACATGAAGAATGATGATGGCATCCAACCGAAATCGATCGATTTGGCCGTTCTTGAAGTCGGTTAAAATTTTACTTGTTTGATATTTTTTTTAACAAGTTCATTTTTATTGTTTACAGAACAATTGCATTTTCTCATTGAATTTGACTTTAAAAATTTGTACCTTAAATAAATTACGATTTGACTACTGCTATTACTACTACTGCTTGACTATGTAATGCATTTATTGCTTATAGTTGGCAAGGATGGGGAGACACGGCGTTTAGAAAAAAAAATCTTAGGCTTTGGCTAGAATTGTCTATGTGTTTGTTGAAAGCTTATTAAATAGTTCCCTCCATATAAATCCCTTCACAAATAAATCTACGAAAACACCTAAATACCTATCTGTTCGAAATATTATTACGTTCCGTTCCTTCATTTCTTTCAATACGTTCACCAGCTTCTTACATTTCTGTTACATACATATAATACAATGATCACTTACTAGTAATAGGCTGCAAGTCGTAACCATCCGAAGCAATCACAGTGATGTTATGACCGTCCACCGAAAGCTCAATGGGACAGTTCAGGAACTCAGCGTTGATCAACCGAAATCGGTACTTGTAACCCTGGGAACAAAGATCAATTTTATTTGTTGCGGCACAGTTATAAGACTTCTAGTGGGTGTATAAATGATACTCGGTATTTGTCCAAGGTAGTAGCTACGTAAGGTATTGAACTGATCATGTGAAGATGAGTTTAATCTTATTTCGGAATATCGTCACAAAATAGGCAACATTACAAAAGGTATAACGTCTTTTTTAAGTATAGTACTAGATGTATTAAGCTAATATATATTTTTTGAATCGGTATAGTTTTAGGACTGACGAATTGTGTCATTGGTTTTAGTTACTCGCAAGCGACAAGGACAACGACCAAACCATGGGCGATTTCGTCGCAGTTTCTTACAGACAATCAAGATGGACTTCATTGTGAAGTAATATTATACCTATTTGGCAAGTCATGGTGCAACAGCTATAAGATAAGTATTTTATACATAATTGGAGATTCTTAGACATATGTAAAATTGATGTGATATTTAGTTAAGTTTATTCTTGATATGAAATGCATGCGTGTTTCGATTGTGGTTTTATTGTATAATTCAATTAAAAACACGTATACATCAAATATTCCGTACACACTAATTTTCCACTCAAAAAAGTTACATAGCGGAATGAAATGTGAAATTATAATGCGACATTTAGGACCAGTCATTTGAACGCCCACAATACAGAACTAATAACAATGTAAATTTTATCACAACTTTTAAAAACGTGCTTATTTTTTCAAAAAGCGGAGTTACACTCATTAAATATGTTTTCAACAAGCTGTAAAGTTGGAAAAATTAATATAAGATAAGATTAGTACTTAGTCCGACTTTAGGTTCAGATAATGAGCAAGCTTTACAAGTAAATACTTTCCCTCGGCTGATGAAGCACCTAAACTACAAAGGACCTCAGTATCAACAGAGATTAATGTTTTATTTTTCTGGGCAGAAAAGTTTCCAGACGTCCATTATAGGGTTGACATTGTGAAATTAACCTTATTTAAGATTTATTTAACTTTATAAATAACTTATTATAACTGATGAAAGGTGTCTTTGTTTTATAAGTATTTCTTACATAGTTTGAGAGAGAAAAATAACTAAAGACTAACAGGGATTTCAACCATTAGTGGTCTGTTTACAAAGCAAAGTAAATGAAAAACGAAATACATAAATTTAAAATTCCTTGGACTTCTTCAAAAATAATTTGACCTACATCTATGGAAAAGAAAAAAATAGGAACGAAGTGATTCGTCAGAGAATAAAGGTAACTGTCATAGCTCTGAAAGTTAGTAGGTTGAAGTAGCAATGGGTTGGTCATATATGACACGCAGAATGGATAACCGCTGGATTAAGGACGACAAACGTAAGAGGACTGGCTGCGACTGGATGCGAAAAGGTTCAAGAAAAGTTTTCAAGGTAGTAGAGCCACGCTGATTTCAGCACAAACGGGCCGGCTCGCCCGGGGCGGTACTACCCTCGCACAGAAGACCTACGTAAAATGACAGCGTTCGTGTTGTCGTGTTTCGTTCGTAAGTGCGAGACCGGAAGCCCAATGATGCAGAAACATCATTAGCCCGCCATGGTGTGGGTCGCCATGCTGCATTGTTGTCTGCATTCGCAATCAGTATGGTGGCCATCACTCTTAGATTCTGCTTTGGCTTTCCACCAGGCGGAGTAGAGCCATTGTGGCAGGCCCATACATAAAATAAAAAAAAGAAAAGCAACATATCGGGCTCTGTGGTATGTATGTATGACTCAGAACAACAATTTGTGAATCACACAAAGTGTTGTCCTATGTGAGTTTTGAACCCACAATACTCGATTACGAATACTCGATTACGGTTGCCCAGTTGAGTTAAGCGGTATACTTTATAGTATACCGCTTAACTTAAACCACTGGGGCAACCGTACAGTCAAATGTAGTCATGAATTGCACATTAAATGCTGATTAACGGTAATAAGATTACTTTAAATATAGACTATGTAGTATTATTGTATAACATAATTCATATTATCTACAACCCATTTGGTTATGTTCTAAAACTAAAATAAATCAAAGCATTATCTTACCTGCTCCACATTAAATCTAGCTGCCCTCATATAAAGTGGTTTCGTGGTATCATTATTGAAGACTTTGAACCGGCCTACACCGTTGACAAGCAGTGTCGGAGGCTTGTTGTCGCCCTTCGAGTGGTGATGGTCGGTGAACATGCCCATTGCCATGTCGTGGATCCAATCTGTCACTAGCATAACATGTTCTGATCTGAAATTAAAGCATTCATATTAATATTAATTCGAAAGTAACTTTGACTGTCTGTTACGCCTTCGTGGCAAAA
Organism: Spilosoma lubricipeda; assembly: GCA_905220595.1. Lineage (NCBI taxonomy): Eukaryota > Metazoa > Arthropoda > Insecta > Lepidoptera > Erebidae > Spilosoma > Spilosoma lubricipeda. Next base: position 8,499,550 of record HG992298.1, on the reverse strand, counting down.
ACCGTGGAAGAGCCACGCTTTGGCATGAATGGGCTGGCTCGACCGGAGTGATACCACTACAGGCTGCACAGAAAACCGGTGTAAAATAACGCTTGCTCTGTGTTTCACCGAGTGAGTGAGGATACCGGAGGCCCAAAGTATGTATGTGAATATATTATGTATACCACAATAACCGACATACACTCGGGCGGATCCGCGGACAAAATTTAGTGTTATAAGGGGATCGTCGTGTTTATTTGAGTGTGTTTAGTTAAAGTTAAATTTACTAGAAAAGTTTGGCTAAGATTGTTTGGAAATTGCTAAAGTTTAACAATAAAACTATAATGTTTTACACTTTGTACATGTTAAATTAGTATTTTAAAGTTAATTGTAAGTTATATCTTCAATAAATAACTTTAAAGTAATAGAAGGTTGTTTTGAGTCAGAAATATTTAATTATGTTAATATGCTTATGTTTATTGATACCTGTTCATATCCACTGAATCTGCTATAAAACCATTTACGTTGAAAATAGTTGGAGACCTTTTTATCACGTAATTTTACTTCGATAAGTTTTACTTAGTAATAAGAACTTTAAAGAGAAAATGTTTAAATACATAACACTGATATTATAAAGGCGAAAGTTTGTGAATGTGTATGTTTGTTATTTCTTCACGCAAAAACTACTGAACGGATTTGGATGAAACCTTACAGTAATATAGCTTATACATCAGCATGACACGTAAATATTATTATTCCGCGATAACAGACATATACACGGGTGAAGCCGCGGGCAACAACTAGTGCTTAATAATCTATATATAGTATATTTCAATTATAAAATAAATTGACACTACGAAATTGCCGTCATTTTAATAAAGAACCAGCTGTAACTCTGTCAAGTTTTGCTGTGCTCAATGCTTAACAGTTGCAACAATGATCTTCTAAATTAAGAACCTTCAGCTGATAAATAGTTAGTCGCACCTGTCATAATCATATAAGCTGCCGTGATAATCCTGAGATTTTGGTTTTCTTATTATGAAAGGTCCTGCTGCCCCGTCAGCGCGTTGCATTCCAGAGTGAGAGTGCCAGAAGTGAGTGCCAGAATGTGTCGCATTGAACTGGTATCTGCAAATAAACAATAAATAAATAAATAAATATTTCGGACATCTATCACACAACGCCATCTAGTCCCAAGCTAAGCAGAGTTTGTGTTATGGGTACTAGACAACTTATACAAATACATATATACTTTTTTTTGTAAATATATACATATAATTCATAGAAAACACCCAAACTCCGAAACAAATATTTGTAGATCATACAAACATTTGGTCCGATCCGGGAATCGAACCCGAGACCTCACGATCAGCAGTCGCATACGCTAACCGCAAGACCAACGAGGCAGTCAAATTATCAATAAAATTATCACAACAATAATTATCAATAACACTGAAGATGAAAACTTTATCTGACTTTGGGTGTGATATATTTATTTATTAAAACTTCCTGCGTACATATAACACAAGACGGACTTAATTTCATTTATCTATAACATGCATGTATAGATAAATGAAATGGTTTTCATAGTGAAGGCTAACAGAAGCGAGGTCTCTTGATGACTACTGCTTAAGTTTGTTTTTTCTGACCCATCTACAGTTTAAGAAGAGATTTAGGACTAGGTAATCCACTTGCTCAGTGAAAATCTGAAATTATACTCTCCGTTCGATTAGACTTATTTTTTGTCAAAGCGTCTCCCTCCCTCCGTTTCCTCCTACAAGCATAGCCAATAAATAAACTATACGACATCACATTACAGCCTTTAGCAGTTCACTGTTAGACACACAACTCTCCTTAGAAATGAGGTTTTAAGTTCTGTGCCACCCTGGTTGAGTTAAGCTAATACGAATCATTATATTTTGACATACCTGAAAGTTGTCTCCGGTAAAATTGGACACTGCGTAACATATGGCGTGCCATCCATGTATGGAGTGCCTTTCTGATGTTGTCCATGCCAATGCACCGTGGTACCTTCAGTCATCAAATCGTTTTCTACGTCTACGATAATTCGATCATGTTGGCAGACCTGTAATAGAAAATTATTTGAACCTCTCTGTAAGTTTGTACTATCGACTCAGCTGACTACTCAAGATACAAAATACAAAGTATCGTAATCACCATAAGGTAGGTACACATTCTAATCAATAATTAAGTAATCAACGTTTTGTTCAAATTCATATATATTTACGTAAAAATCTTTTTTTATTCATTTGGGTTTGGTGATGAATTTGGTGTATATGGGAGCGCTGTATGCAAGCCTTTTGAGCTATTCTCTACTGCAGCAAGTTAAGAAAATACCGTTTTTCCTACATCACGTTTTAAATAGTGCTGGCAACATTATTTTCTAGGAAAAAAATCACACGATTATACATATACAATGTACTTTTCTAGAAAAAGTTAGAATATGTAGTTTACCGTAGTTGACTCATGTAACTTGAATGTTGCCTGAAAGCTAATTCGTTCTATAATTGTCTTCACTGGCAACTAGGCTACCCTAAAAGACTACTACTAAAATTGTACTGAATTGGTTCAAAAAGTTGGCTTTATTCCAAAATTCATTATCAGGAACACAATTATTGTTTACATGAATGTGTTTGATTAGAAAGAATAATGTTCATGAAATTCTAATTGTGCTCGGGACAAGGTTTATACAATGTGATTGCAATGAACAGCATAAAATGCGCTTGAATCAGCTTTAAGAGCTAATGGCTATTGCAAGCATTATAGTATTAACTGCTTGATACTAAGCCTTTTACTGAATGATATAACGCTACATAATGCTAGCGGTTTACTTTTACTACCTCACCACCTCCTGCTACCTCTGGTATGTAAATTTTTAGCTAGATTTGTAGAATTTAATTGTATCTAAGAAATCATCCTGAAATCTATCTCTATTACGATTAATATTACAGCAAATTATTAATTAGGATCTTACGAAAATAGTTACACAAGTAAAAAATTTCTAACGTAACAGAATAGCGGTACTTGTTTAGAACTCGATGCCGTTGTGTGAATATGGTAGTCCATGATTATTTACTATCAATATTACTCCTTCCAGAAGTACACTATTATAACTATAAAATATTGAATTGTAAGTTTAAAAGATTGTGTTTATCATAAGAACGTAGTTTGAAACAAAAGTGCTGAACAATTTAGGGCCACATATTTTCTGTAGATATGAGAAAACTTATGAAATAATAACCAACTCACCTCTATTGATGGTCCAGGCATTTTTCTATTAACTACATTCAAAGGGCGGTTCATTCCATCTGCTGGAATACAGTCGGGTCTATAACAGTCTGTGATGTTGAACGGACAGTCATAGCACGCCTTGCTCATAGTTTGATACCACTCAAGCACAAAATGATAGTAACAAATCATTGGTTCTTCACCTTCTCTGCATTCTCTATGACAAGGGTGATCCCCATCTATTAGTTCTCCAGTAACTTCATCATATCTTACATGAGCTCTTAATTTGGCATCATTTTCATTCCAGCTTGCCTTATCGGGATACTTAAATGAACTACTTTTCTGTACTGGTTTATTATTTATACCATTAGTGTTGTTTTTTAGCTTTGTGGCAACGAGAGCTCTTGAAGCACTCTCAAGGGGTTTTGGAGGTTTTAATACACCGATTTTTATATTAGATTCTTTGGATTCTATTGATTCTGAACTGAAATTTTGGTGACTACTTTCTCTGATTTCAGCGGGCGTGTCAATGCTACTTGCTGTTGTTAGTTGTTTTAGTTGTGTAACTTCAATCTGTGTGAGGGTTGCATCTATATCTGTAACAAACAAAAACAGATTTATTATCATCAACAACCCATAATTTCCCACTGCTAGGCTCGGGTCTCCTCTCAGGAGAGGGACGCTGGCCGGGGACTGGCAAGACTACGTTGTGGCTACGTTATCTTGCCGTTGGATGTTTTTAAGCTGCCCAAAGCCCTCCAACTAAGCTTCTCGACTGTTATCCTAGGATAACAACCGTGACCGACGGACCACGGAGACGCTCATGGTATAACGCCACCAGCGGTCTCCCATCCAGGTACTGACCGCGCCATCGTTGCTTACCCTCGGTGATTGTTTCTAATCACTGAGTGCAACTGGGCTATGAGCGCCTCAGATCAGATTTATTATACCTACATATAATACGTTATTTAGCCATTTTCACACGTTTCGATTGTATAAGCAAAAATAAACTTAATTAAGCATTCAAAGAGTTAAAAATGAATTATGTCTGACAATATACTACAAATGGTTAAAACGTAGGTATAATTTATTTATTTCTAAATAACTTTGTCCGTGGCTCCCGCCACGTTTATAACGGTTATGATGGTAATGTAAAATTTAATTCAAATCGGTGCAGTGATTTAGCCGCTAAAGCATTAAAAACAGACAGATCTACTTTCGAATTTAAGGTATTAGTATTAATGTATTATAAAGACAATTTTCGCTTCAATAATAAATCCGATGTCACGAGGATCTTTATAAAGATACCTACATGTAACGAACACAAGAACAACCAGACTCTACTTGACACATTGTAACAAAGTAATCGAAGCATCAAATAGGGATTCAAGAGGGCAAAAGAAAAATGAAAAAATGTTTTAGCCTGATCAACGATCGGTGACATTTGAATTGTAAATCTGTAATCAACCGGTTGACTTAACCCGTCTCCTCCAATTTTATGAAACGTTTAGAGAGTATTTAAGGACCTTTGTCCTTTAACCCGAGAAAAGAGATCGGGTTTATGTTAATGACGTCATAGAAAGTCGTTAGTATTTAATTCGTACCCAATTAGAAGTAATCTATACAAATAAAGAAAATTGAAGTGTCTGTTTGTAATATTAAAAAAACGGTTTTTACTAAATGCATACACGGTACATATACCAATAATGTAGTTAAAAATTTCTGTCTGTCTGTTTGTTCCGGGTAATCTCTGGAACGGCTGGACCGATTTTGACGGGACTTTCACTGGCAGGTAGCTGATGATCCAGGGAGTAACTCAGGCTACTTTTTTTAGACTAACTTTATTCCGCGGCATTACTCGAGGTTCAACAATAACCGCGGGTAACACCGCGGGGTTCAGCTAGTTAGAAAATAAACACGTAATTTTACCGCTCTCCTCAAAACTTAAAGCTAAAAGAATTTTATAGAAAGAAATTTCAAACATGTTCGGAAACGTATTCCTATACTAGAACCGTTTCCAACAAACTCTGAAAATTAAATTAAATACACGTGAGCTGTAGAAAACCAGACAAACTTAATAATCTTCATCTTCGGCGAAATTCTTGGTATAGTATGAAACCGTAATGTTAGATCCGATAAATATATCAATTCCTACTTCTGAAACCTACCAAAATATCTGTTATTTCTTAACAAATTTACTTGAGGTACTTTCAAAAGCACTTTTTGCTTAGCGATGGCTACATAAAGCAGTTTTTTTTTTATGTAAGGGCATGCCAAAATGACTCTAATCCGCCTGGTGGAAAGCAAAAGCAGAATCCAAGAGTGGTGGTCACCATACTCATTGCGAATGCAGACAATGCAACAATGCAGCATGGTTACCCACACTTTGGCGGCCTTGTGATGCTTTCGCATCATTGGGCCTCCGGTCTCGCACTCACCAACGAAACACGACAGCACGAACGCTGTCATTTTGCGTTGATTTTCTGTGAGAGGGTAGTACCGCCCAGGTCGAGCCAGCCCGTTTGTGCTGAAATCAGCGTGGCTCTACTACCTTTGATTGCATTATACATTTTCCTGTAGATGCAGTTAAAGTTATTCAAACTAATATTATAAACTAGCTGAACCCCGCGGTGTTACCCGCGGTTATTGTTGTACCGTGAGTAACGCCGCGGGACAAAGTTAGTCTAAAAAAAGTAGCCTAAGTTACTCCCCGGGTCATCAGCTACCCGCCAGTGAAAGTCCCGTCAAAATCCGTCCAGCCGTTCCAGAGATTACCCGGAACAAGCAGACAGACAGACAGACAGACAGACAGACAGACAAAAATTTTTTAACTACATTTTTGGTATGTGTAACGTGTATACATACATATGCATTAAGTAAATAGCAGTTATTTTAATATTACAAACAGACACTCCAATTTTATTTATTTGTATAGATGTATAGATTAGAAAGTAACTCTGTCTGTGTGTTACGCTTTCACGGCTAAACTGCTGCACCGAATTCAATGAATACTATCTTTCTTCTGATTGCTGTTAAGTGAAAAGTCGTGAAAAGTAGATTTATATCTATCTATAACCTTTAAATGAGCAATTTCTATATTATGCAAATTAATAATATCATCTACTGATTATTATGCTACAATTTATAACATTAAAATTAAACATTTAAAAAACCCCCTTCGCAGCATCTGGCCGAAGTAAACAAGTAATTGTCATTTAAAGATTATACTGGCACGCGTGAAGAACTTAATCGAGTAATCAAACGCCAAAAATGCCTTACATCATTTTGGAAAAGAGCTGATACTCTTTCACTGCTCGACCAATATTAACCAAACATAGTTTAGAACCACCGCCAGGTAACTGGCTTTCAAATGAAAAAAAACCGCATTGAAATCATTCCACCCGTTTGAGAGTTACGCCACAGACAGACACACACACAGACAGACAGACATCGACTTCAAACTTATAAACCCTCTCTTTTTGCGTCGAGGACTAAAAATCGCTTGAATTACCCTAGTTTGTTTGTAAAAACAGATCAATTATAAATTTACAGCTAGTAATTTTCCTGTAGATCTATAAAACCCTACTTAAATCCACCACATCAAATAATCACACCAAAGTCACAACTAAAAATGGATTCACTGTAACTAAGTACGTACTTAAAAAATTTAACCAACAATATAGATCTAAACCTTACTAATTGTTTATCATCGAATTAGAATTGACCTTGCTTCATAGACGGGACGTGTCTCCGTCCTAATTAGAAATCTCAGTAAACAGACGAAACCTAAAACACAAATTCCAAAACCGAAGAAACTGATTTGAAAGCATTAATTAAACAAACAAGCTCTTAACTGTTGATTAAGTTTAAAAAGTCGGTCAAACAACTTAACTGAGTTTGTTTGAATTGAATACTGTTGAATAAGGATCGAGGTTTGAGAAACAAAACTTCAATGGCATTGTGGTATGTTCTAGAACTCTGTTTTAATTGTGTAGTTGAACCCGGTCGATGCTGCGATGCAAATATTCTTGGCATAAACAGAGTTCGGTTCATAGATTTAATCTACTAAATGGTATACTATTCAGTTTTAACTATACAATCTTTCTTGTAAACGATTATCTATACATCTATACTCTATACAAATAAATAAAATTGGAGTGTCTGTTTGTAATATTAAAATAACCACTTTTTAATAAATGCATAAGTATGCATTCCGGGTAATCTCCGGAACGGCTGGGCCAAATTTTGACGGGACTTTCACTGGCAGATAGCTGATGATCTAAGGAGTAACTTATGTTAATTTTTTTAGACTAGCTTTGTCCCGCGGCGTTAGTCGCGGTACTGCACTGACCACGGGTAACACCGCGGGGTTCAATTAGTGTCTAAAATAACAATTTAGCTCTTGATATTGCTGTCGGATTTACCAGGTTTTCACACAGGTATTCATAAAACTCTTGGCGTCGTGTTTCTTTTTTGTATGTATGGTCTACCAGAATGACTCTACTCTGCCTGATGGAAAGCATAAACAGAGTCCAGGAGTTGTGGTCACTATACTCATTGCTCGTATAGACAATGCAACAATGCAGTATGGTGAACCAGACCATCACGGCCTAGTAATGCTTCTGCATCATTGGCCCTCCGGTCTCAAAATCACCAACGAAACACGACAGCATGAACGCTGTCATTTTACGCTGACCTTTTGTGCGAGATTAGTGCCGCCCCGGGTCTAGCCGACCCGTTCGTGCTAAAATCAGCGTGGCTCTACTACCTATAAATCAACTTCTGAGTAATTTCGGTTCTCCTCAAATACATTCATCAAGAAACATTACGAATCATTTCGATTTCTTTTTTAAAGGAAATCAAAATAACTAATATGGACATTCTGACTGATATGCAGAATTATCATTAACTGCAGAACATTTGAATAATTTAGAAACATGAAGTTTAAATATTTTAAGGAATATTATCATAAAATTCTTATATTGTGAATAATTTATTCATTTCATTAATAATTTAAATATTAAATATCTTAATCTTAATAGCTAAAGATAACAAGCTCTAAATTGATATTACATTTGACCTTAACGCAATCCTTCCTTCCACGAATAATTGCTATAATAATTTTTGTAGGCGTTTTGATAAATATTTCCTTAACTTTAAAAAAAATTAAATCGTAATTAAGGCTTATTTAATACTCAACCTAGATACGTTGTAACGTTGTGAAAAATATGAGAACGAACATACATTTATAGTACTTTTTTACTACTGAGCGGTGCTAAAAGTTAAAATCCAAGACGTTTGCTGCAATTCACGGGTTAAACAAAGTGCTACAAATACAAAAAAAATCTTCACATCAAAGAGTTCGCACATAATTTCTCAGGTATTCCCCTCCTCTATAATTTCACAGATTTATACCCAGAGTAAAAATCATTCATACGGAACTGCTCGGGGATTTCTTTAAAACTGAGAATGCGTTTGAAGTCTAAACAAATATTTTACTTTTTTATTTGTTAATGTAAATAAAAGACAAGGCGTTAATTATATTACCAACTAGCTAAACCTCGCGGTGTTACCCGCGGTTATATTCGTACCACGAGTAAAGCCGTAGGGCGAAGGTAGTCTAAAAAAAGAAGCCTAAATTACTCCCTGTATCATCAGCTACCTATCCGTGAAAGTCTCGTTGAAATCGCTCCAGTCGATCCAGAGATTACCCGGAACAAATAGAAGACAGACAAACAAAAATTGTAAAAATTGTGATTTTGGTATATGTACCGTGTATACATACGTTATAATTGTGCATTAAGTAAAAAGCAGTTATTTTAATATTACAAACAGACACTACAATGTTATTTATTCGTATAGTACAGAGAATATATATTGTAAATCTAATCTATTACATTTAGAATATTGATACTCTGTACTATATCTAATCTATTCTAAATTTAATTAGAATTTTGCCTCCAGTTAAATTAAAGCCTTTTCAATTACCTAAACTTAATATGAAATTCTATTAGGATTTCTTGGATTTATTTATCTATGCAAAGTTTGTTTGTTACTATTTGATTGAACAGCACATATGAATGCTTCCTCGATCCGGAGAATAAAATCAAATTGACTTCATTTATTTAGGTATAACGTTTTGATGATTTTTGTCAAGAAAATATGTTTTAGTGCATCCACACTCTAATCACTACACACACAAACACTACAAATCTAATTTCATTATTTAATCATTAGTCAAACTGATAAAGCACCGATTAGAGGTTTTAAATACATATCACGCAATATATTCGGTTCTAAATTAATTTATGTTAAATCCAACTAAATAATCACAAGTTACTAGCTTTTTGTCCGCTTCTCGGCGTATCTGTTGGTAATTGCGGTAAAGATGTCTATATCCTTTGTCAGGAAATTGAGCCGTGCCCACATCTTCTCTCGAGTAACATAGCTTATATTATATTTTCTGTAAATAACTCGTATGAAGCCGGGATATTTTATAATATACTAGTTGTTGCCCGCGGCTCCGCCCGCGTATGTCGGATATCGCGGCAAAGAAGCTTGTGTTATTCTGAAGTATAAGCTTTATTACTTTATTACTTTACTACTACTACTTCTATCTTCTAATATTACAAACTTTCGCGTTTATAATATTAGAAGATAGAAGTTACCATCACCTCTATTTTTCCAGCTTTTACACCAACTACTAACTTTAGTAACCTAAAATCCAATAAACCAAGTTAAAACAACAGATTTTAAACCGGTTCCAACATAAATATCCTTTGTTCACTTGTGTTTTGTCGCAATTCAATCGCACGACTGTCGCGCAACAGTCGTCCCACCACCAATCAAGGTTGTTCCGAAGTTAATCGCTCCATTCATCTCTGTATAGTGCACTAAGGATTTTGATACGCGAATATATGTGAAGGACACTTTATTGTTTAAAAATACGATGTATTGAAATGTATTTCGTAATGACGAGTAATGTTTTGTGGTTTTGCGTGACTGCCTCGATGGCGTTGTAGTAGTATATGCGACTGCTGTGCTTTAGATCTTGGGTTCGATTCCCGGGTCGGACCAAATTTTTGTATGACCTGCAAATATTTGTTTCGATGTTTAGATGTTTCCTAAGTATAATGTATGTATTTACAAAAATAAAAGTATATAATTATTATATCAGTCAATGTAGCTTTCATAGTAGGTACAAGTTCTGCGTAGTTTGAGGCAAGATGACGTTGTGTGTTAGATGACCGAAATATTTATTAATTACTAGTTGTTGCCCGCGGCTCCGCCCGCGTATATGTCGGTTATCGCGGCAAATAGTAGCCTATGTGTTATTCTGATGTATAAGCTATATTACTGTAAAGTTTCATCAAAATCCGTTCAGTAGTTTTTGCGTGAAAGAGTAACAAACATCCATCCAAACATCCATCCATCCTTACAAACTTTCGCATTTATAATATCAGTAGGATTATTGATTAAGTTGGTTTCATACAGATTTACAATTAGACACTTGTTTTTTTGTGATTAAGATACCAAAGTGTCTCTACTCTGCCTGATGGAAAGCATGAGTAGAATCCAAGAGTGGTAGTCACCATTCTCATTGCGAATTTTATTGACGTTTGAGGCTAATGAGAAGAATTCAATGGTATTTTCTGTTGTCAGTCGTTTTCGTTCGCGGTAAATTCTAAGTAGCATATTCTATACAAATAAATAAAATTGGAGTGTATGTTTGTAATATTAAAATAACCGCTTGTAACTAAATGCATATGTATCTATACACGGTACATATACCAATTTTTTTTTGTTATATATAGCAACCCGAAGATCGAACCCAAGACATCACAAGTCGAAGTAATAAATACACCGGCAGTAATATAAACTTAAGTAGTACTTAAACAGTCCAGCTCTTGAGAGCCAAATACGGACACCCCGGTACGTCCGGGGGTGTCATCAATGGCGGGTCGGTGTTCCGCCTCTTAATGTGTCGAACGGTATAAGGCGTGACCTGGGGGAGAGTCCTGGGGGTGACTTTGGTCACACCGGGATGTACCTTCAGCTCCAGGAGCCGACGATGCGTTCCTGGAACTCCTTCCGACTGCCGAGGTAGGCCGCCACGGGGTTTATTGAGAAGACCGGTTCTCCGAGACTAGACGGAGGGTATGGTGCGAGAAGTATTCCCCGTATGAAAAAAAAGTGCTAAAAAACTACGCAGGACAATTAAATAGCATTACATAAAGGCCTTTAAAGCCCTATACCCACCCGTCAGGACAGTGTACACAAACAAGTAGGCTAAATCTTTCTTGTGTAAGGAGCAGTCTATGTCCAACAGCGGACTATTAAAGGCTGTCGATGACGTTTTAGCTAGATAAAAATTCGGTCATAGTTTAAGTTTGGTTAATTGGTCAATCTGTAAAGTAGTTAAAGTTAGTAGCAACGGGGTGATGTCATTATTTTTGCGCTTATTCAAAATCACTGTAATTTTGCAAAGTTTAACGAATATACCTAATAATAATATTGTTAGTGCCATTAACAATCTTATTCAATGGGCTATAATAAATAACTTAATAGGTGGAATACGTGATTTTAAAATAACGAAACTGAAGTGAAGTCATTCTCAATGCACCGTAAAGAGTTTTATATCCATCTTTTGTTTTTAAATACTTATGCATTTAAAACCTTCTACCCTGTAAATCCTTGAAAGCGTTGACAAAGCTAAACTAAAAACCATAATCCTTACCATTATGTTTGCTTTATTTCCTCGTATTTATAGGTAAATAACACGTAGCTATTACCATGAGATGTACAGAGATTATATGGCAAAGCAGCATTAGATACCAATTTCTAAACTCTTTACTAGAAGTCTGTGTTTGGGAGAATACATCCACTTTCTTAGACTAATCAGGGTCGAAATTATTTTAATCGAAGACATATTCTAGACACTTGACTCGTCTAGACGATTCTAGACTCCGTACAGTCGCTTCTTATAATTGAAATGAGACGTTACAGTGGCATAAAATACAGTCTATTAATTTGAGGGGGCCATCCCTTAACAAAGTTTACTAAAGAACGTTGTTACAACAACTTAGATCACTACAAACTAATAAAATTGGAGTGTCTTTTTGTAATATTCAAATACCGCTTCGTAATAAATGCATATATATGTGTACCTACACGATACATGTACCGAAATAACATTTTTTTAAATTTTTGTCTATCTGTCTGTTTGTTCTGGGTAATCTCTGGGGCTAGACCGATTTTGTCGGGATTTTCACTGGCAGATAGCTGATAATCTAAGAAGTAACTAAGGCTACTTTTTGGACTAGCCTTGTCCCGCGGTTTTACCCGCAGTACGGGTAACACCGCGGAGTTCAGCTAGTCATAAATAAAGCCTGTGAACGAACGAGTAGTCATTACTAATCTTTTAATCCAACTTTTAGACACCTATGCAATATCGTCTCTAATGCTTCCGTGATGTTAAATGCCTGATAGTTTTAACGAATAATCAAGGGTCAATACATCTGTTTAATCAGTCTGAAAAAGTGTATAGTTCCATGATGTTTGCTAACATCTAGTTGAACACAAAAATGGTGAAAAGGAATCAATCAATCCATCAAGATCACTGTAAAGTCCACATGCTTGACATAGCAATCACCTTAGAAAGGAGTTTGATGCTTGACTGGATGAGTCAGGTTTGCATCAAGTTTTCTTTCTCTTTAGAGTGCTGATCTGCCGCGTAGTTTGCTCCCTTAATCAGGTCTTATGACACCCACGGGACAAATAAGCATATTGACACTTTATATTCTTAATTTGTAACCACATGGATATAATTTAAGTGACGATCATATATATAGACTAGCTGACCCACGCAACCCCGTTTGCGCCTTATATTGCCCGTAGCGTGAAAATTTCCCCCGTTTTTGAAACATTATTAATTGTTACTCCGCTCCTATTAGTAGTAGCGTGATGATACCCTATAGCCTTCCTCGATAAATGGACTATCCAACACCGAAATAATTTTTCAAATCGGACCAGCGGTTCCTGAGATTAGCGTGTTCAAACAAACAAACAAACAAACAAACTCTTCAGCTTTATATATTAGTACTAGCTGACCCACGCAACCTCGCTTGCGCCTTATATTGCCCGTAGCGTGAAAATTTCCCCCGTTTTTGAAACATTCTTCATTGTTGCTCCGCTTCTATTAGTAGTAGCGTGATGATATATACCCTATAGCCTTCCTCGATAAATGGACTATCCATGGTTCCTGAGATTAGTGTGTTCAAACAAACAAACTCTTCAGCTCTATATATTAGTATAGATTACAATAGATTTTACAATTTTCTTTCTTAAATAAATAAATACCTGATTACCTAATACTCTTGATTACCTGGGTAATTTGCTTTTATTTACCATTTGGTTATTGTTTGCAATAAATAATAATTAAGTACCAACTTGTCTGTGATAGTGGTATGAATGGGATTATTAAAGTAATCTTAAGTATTGCCTGGTTACTTTTACGTGTCATCTTTGAAATATTTAACTTTGTAAAGATAATAATTATTTTTTATGTTTATTATTACTAGAATATGTAAAGCAATGCGTCTGAAAATACATAGTTGTTTAAAGTTTTTTTAATCTTCGAAATAAGTGTAGAGTAAAGTTATTTCCGATGTAAAGAGTTTTAAACTTGGGTCTTATTGAATTTACTTTATAAAAAGTTACATTATCGTAAATTACTTATTAAAGAGAAACATACGTTTTATTTGACTTTAGTTGTACTTTGAAATGAAGTAAAGTTTAATTTAATTAGATAGTATTTCCTAAAAATCGCTAGTTCAGGCTGAAACGATAAAGAAAATATGATAATATTTAACCTGTCAATTGATGAAATGAAGTCTCATTCAGTATAAAAGACTCTCTCTCCTTTCATGTCTATTTCTTCACTAATAACAACGTAATAAGTTACTCTTTACCCATTTAAAAGTATTAAAACTATTTGTTCGTTGTGTACATAGATTTAGCAATCCATTCAGAGTACGGTGAGATTTCCGCGGCGTCCCAAGCGGTAACTACACGTTATAGCTCACGGAGCTCACGACACAGAGGTATTGCCACACTCCATGTGAGCATCAGTAGGTTTATTTGATTGAAAAAATTATAATGATATTACAAAACTGATAAAACAAATCACAACAATAATCATAAATTAGTCTGAAATCTAAAAGCAACTTAAATAATGAACTCCATAAAAAGAAAGGCGAGGCGCTCATAGCCCAGTTGCACTCGGTGATTAGAAACAATCACCGAGGGTAAGCAACGACCGCGCGGTCAGTACCTGGATGGGTGACCGCTAGTGGCATGTTACCATGAGCGTTTCCGTGATTCGGAGGTCACGTTAAGTAGTCGGTACCGGTTGTTATCATATGATAACAGTCGTGAAGCTAAATTGGAGGCATTTAGGCGGCTTAAAAACGTCCTACGACAAAATAACGTAGCCACAACGTTATCTTGCCAGTCCTCAACCCGCACTTGGCCAGCGTGGGGACGTATGGCCTTAACCCTCTCCTGAGAGGAGACCCGAGCCCAACAGTGGGACGTTATGGGTTGTTGATGATAAAAAGAAAGAGATTTAAGGTTTTCCCAATAATTTTCTTGTGCAGATGATTAAATCTCATTAAAAGATAATCAAGCGACGTTCAAACGTGCTTAAATAAGTAACAAAGGTATATGAGTAAAAGACGCGAAATTCTAAAAACAATCATCATGATAGTTGTTTCAAGGTATTAACAAACTTGATTTACTGTATCATTTACTGAAACATAATAACTAATATTTACGACACTCCTTCTTTCCGAACTGTCTTTAGCTCTTTAAAACTCGATATAGTCTTATCTCTATAATTCGATTTCGATTTATCGCATCACTCGATTATAGCACTGTACTTAGTAATAAAATCTACTATATCGTTCCTATTGTGTTGAACTACCTTAACATTCCTCCAATGTTGCCAGTGCACGAATCAATCGGGCAGAATATATCATCAATCACTTACTATGAGAGACAATAGTTCAAGGGAGAGGTAGCTATAGTCGTTCATGCACACATTAATTTCAGATTTTCAGCATGTTTGAGATTAAGACGAACATTCACGATTGATACTTTAAACTGTCGTGTTTTAGGTGTTTTAAAAAAATGTGATGATTCTCAAAAAAATCTGTTTCATCTAAACTAATATAATCCAGCAAAATATTTGTGGTGACAGATTAAGAACGCAAAGTGAAAACCATTTCAATTAATCCCGCGGGTGCCGTAAATATCGACTATAGGAGCAAATTACGCAAGATAACACTACTGCCTCGTTGGTCTAGCGGTTGGCGTGTGCGACTGCTGATCATGAGGTCTCGGGTTCGATTCCCGGGTCGAACCAAATGTTTGTATGCAAATATTTGTTTCGGAGGTTGGGTGTTTTCTATGTATAAATACGTAGGTATTTACAAAAAAAAGTATATATGTATTTATATCAGTTGTCTAGTACCCATAACACAAGCTCTGCTTAACTTGGGGCTAGATGGCGTTGTGTGTTAGATGTCCGAAATATTTATTTATTATTTATTTATTTAATAACAGCGCTGCAACGAGAAGGAATTTGAAACAAACCCTATACCAACACGTCTGTCCACCTTGGTAGTAAGGCCAAAACTTTATTTCTAAGCTAAGGCCTATCTTCAGGAGTGGACTGTTCAAAATTGTTGATGTATGATGATATAGAATAAATGTGAAATAAATTGAAGGAAAATGTGTGTCCTCAAAAGTACTGACATTGTAAGTAACTCTCTCTCTCTCTTTGTTTTTCATTTATATACCATATGAACTCCGCGGTGTTACCCGCGGTTATCGTCGTACACGAAGTTAGTAAAAAAGTAGCCTCAGTTACTCCCTGGATCATTAGCTACATGCCAGTGAAAGTCCCGTCAAAATCGGTCCAGCTTTTACAGAGATTACCCGGAACAGACAGACAGACAGACAATTTTTTCTTTTAACTTGATTTTTGGTATATGTACCGTGTATACATACATATGCATTTAGTAATAAGCGGTTATTTTAATGTTACAAACAGACACTCCAATTTTATTTATTTGTATACATTAAAGTAAATGTACACCACATTATATCACCTAAATTTTATTTGTTAAATTTTGATGGAACGTTCCAAATCAATACTTTTATCAAGCTCTTGTTGCGGTGAAATTGGATCTTCCTTTATAATTTTCAATTTTAAGAAATGACGATTGACATTAATAATTTTAAGGTTATTCCTTAAAATTATTAATGTCAATCGTGACAATGTCAAAGAATGACAGAAATTTCTTGTCTCTATACTAATACCACAAAGCTAAATATTTTTTTTCAACGCCGTAATCTTTCAGATTGAATTAAAAAATATATTTAAGTGTTAGATATTCGATTTACCGAGGAAGACCACGCCGATAGAAGCTGATCATCACTGTAAAATGTTGCAACAACTGGGCAAACTTATTGCTTTTGAAAGAGGCAGGCAAAGTCGTGCGGATCAGCTAGTCTAATATTATTATACCAATAGTGACAGTATTGTTTACGAACAAACGAACAATACTAATACTAACGTTAAAGTTAAATCGTATTTATATAAAACCTCCTACCACAAAACCTTTTAACCATGTAACCAACAGATGTAATCGCTGCTTTACGGGAATCACATTTGGGAATAGAGAACTAATGGAGTGTCAACTAAGGTAGATATATAATTGTGGTATGGAGGTTTGTTCTCGCGTTTTTAATCTAAACTTCTATACTAATATATAAAGCTGAAGAGTTTGTTTATTTGTTTGAACGCGCTAATCTTAGGAACCGCTGGTCCGATTTAAAAGTTCTTTCAGTGTTAGATAGCCCATTTATCGAGGAAAGCTATAGGCTATATATCATCACGCCAAGGCCAATAAGAACGGAGCACCAATGAACAATGTTTCAAAAAAGGGGGAAAATATTCACGCTACGCTAGGAGACGCAAACGAGGTTGCGTGGGTCAGCTGGTAGGAAAATAAAATGTGTAGAGTGGAATATTTTTTTCGTTTTCACTTTTGTTCGGATAATGTTTTTGATCTCGTATGCTTTTAAGAGTATATTTAAATTAATTAAAGCTAAACTTTTTGAGACTGCACGGTTGGCCTAATGGTTTAAGCGATCGGCACGGCGATTTCTACTGCGCCAAGTGTAGTGGGTTCAAATCCCACATGGGACAACACTTTGTGTGATCCTCAAATTATTTTTCTGAGTCTCGGTGTTCTTTGTGTCCGTTTCATGTATGTTTATAAGTCCCCCGCGACACAAGATGTATATACCTAATGCAGGAGTTGCCTTTTTAAAGAAAAAAGAAAAAAACTTTAATTCAGTTTTGTAATGTTATTCATAGAAGTACATTTTTTTGTTATGTGTACAAATATATACTTTCTTTGCCTTTTGTGCTTATTTATCTTAGCCTCATCGGAGCCTTTCAAATAGCTATCATCGATATAAGTAGGGTCACTGTTAAACCTCAACATTCAAGAGGATTTCCATTATAATTTTGAAGAACCCCATATTGAGTACACATTCATCTTCTTCAATTGTCATTCCATTTAGCAAACCCTTTTAAAGGGTTTATTTTTCCTTCCTTTAGTTCAACAAAAGTCAAGTAAAATATCTAAATGATTGTCTGCTCTCTTTGTATTTTCAAATTAGCAACTTTTTGCTAAATGCATATGAAAGTATATACAGAACTTACATAAAAAAATCAACTTACTTTTTTAGTCTGTCTGCCCGCAATTTCTGGAACGGTATGACCGATTTTGACGGGACCATTTGCAGATAACTGATTTAAGGAGTTAGTTAGGCTACTTTTATTTGAGAATAAAAAATGAAACTATAAACAAAAGCGTGAGTTATTATATATATAATAACTCACGCTTGTGGCTGGCTAATAGATGTTTGAACTTAGTATCTCTATGGGGTACGTAATCGCTTGACTTTTGCACCAAACAAAACCTTCCAGCTACTTCTTTTCAGAAGTAACCTCAAATCACCGCCGTGTATTAAATTTCAAAATGTTACAATTGAAAATAAAACCTCGTTTGTTATTTAGGATTAGTTTTAGAAAGAAATTTTTCATTTATCGAAGATATTAGAACAGGTAATGAAAAGTCAAAAAAAAGTTTCTTTGCTCTGACGAGAATATCAACTGCCACATGGGGTCTTTCATTTAATACATTAAAAATCATATATGGAGCTACTTATTTGGGTGCTGTTTGCTATGGTGCTCCCGTATGGGCCGATAGAGCGACTGTAGGTGCTGTCCGTCGCAAACTGTTACAAGGCCAACGACTTGCATTGATCTTCTTGTGCAAAGCATATAGGACGGTTAGTACTGAGGCTTTACCGGTGTTGGCGGGTGTTCTTCCGGTCGATCTCGAGGTGCAAAGACGTGCAGCCATGTACTATTCCACAAAACAAAACATGGAATGCGATTTTTTGGGCGTACGAGACCACGATAAAATCATAAAATTGTTTCAACAGCAGTCCAATGTCTATGACGACCTAATGGATGAATGGCAACAACGATGGGACGAATCATCTAAGGGGCGCCACCTCTACCGGTTCTTTCCATCTGTTCGCGAACGGATGTCGAGGACATGGCTCGAGGTAGATCACTGTGTCGCTCAATTTCTTACGGGCCACGGCAACTTTAAGAGCAATCTACACTCATTTAAATTAGTCGATTCCCCATTGTGTCAATGCTCAACACCCGATACTAGCTGTGAACAGTCGGCTCATCATGTTCTCTGGGAGTGTAGTCTTTGGTACAATGAACGTAACACAATGCTAAATAGCTTACAAATGACATCTGGGGCGGTATACTATGGGGATCTTGTGTCAACTGCGGTGAATTTCCGTGCGTTTAGGCGATTCTGCCATACATACTATAGTAATCAAATATAGCTCACTTAGGACCCATAATATTTTATCCGTGGTGCTTCCCGGTTTAAAAAAGGTGTCTGCCTATTTTGACTTCATTTTGTCTCCCGCTTTGCTAAGGAGGGAAGTGGACTTATCATATTTCCAACTCCTCCTGTTTTTCTTCTGATTAATTTCGTTGCGGGTTCCAAGACAGTTAATTTTTTTTTCCTGGGACTTCCCGAGTGTCATAACTCGGTGTGTTCGTGGGTCACTGCTATTGATCCTGGTGTACAGGAGTTACAGCGGTGGGCGTGTGGGTGGGATTAGTCCCATTATTATATATATAACCACGGGGTGCAGCAAGTATATAAGTAAAATCGTACTTTTTTTATAAGTGCAAAAGTGACTCTACTCTGCCTGATGGAAAGTATGAACAGAAGCCAAGAGTACTGAATGATGATGACGATGATGAATAATCATTAGTTACGTCTTTCAGAAACGATTATATACAAGCGTTTAAGTTTTAATGGTTTGTAAATATATCATCTTTTATAGATATTTAAAAAAAAAAATTTAATCGTTCAAGTTTCAAAAGTTTAATAACACTTCAAGTATTGAAATCCATAAAATACTTTTATCTGAAACTTCTATTTAATAATGTAAGTGGGATAACTCGAGAGCATTTTCTTGTTAAATTAAGTGATCGTCAAGTGATTTACAAGTTTAAAAGTTAATTCTTTACAATTCTTCACAATAAAAATACATAGATATAAAGATCCGAAGTTTTCTTCTTGTGAAGATGTGAAAAAAGACGTGCATTCAACAAAATATATAAAATGTATGCCACAGAATGCTCTAAGGCGAAACCGGTCAGGTAAAAATTTAATTAAAATCGGGGAATAAATACAAGTGAGTTTATTTCTATAATTTATTGCAACAAGTTCTATCAATACTGAAACACAGCTCAGGCATATCACTAATTTGAAATATAGACCATACTTAATTATGAGATTAAGAATTTGTAATTTGATAGTAAGAATACCTAATAAATACCTAGTTCTAAATCGTATAAGCACTTAAAAAGAAAAAAAAAATTGCTTTTATTAAGTTAAGTCTACTCTTAAGAAACACAAAAACCTTGTACATTGAGTTTGAAATAAATTTATTTATTTATTTAAGTGCCGACAATAGAGAGTATAAATTATATAAAATTTATAACTTTCAATATGATTATTTATTGAAGTAAAAACTTCTTTAGGCGCGTTGTACACTTTTTGGGTGAAGAAAATTCATGGATCACGCGTCATCGTTACCGAAAGCTTTCCATTGGCTATATTTATTTTACTCCTTCTAATTGCGCACAACCTCGCTCAACTTCGTTTGCGTTTCTCCTCTAAGAAATATTTTTTTCACATACCCAACGTGTTCGGTCGATACCCGGCTCCTATTGGTTATAGAGTGATGTTACATAGCCTAAAACCTTCCTCGCTAAATTGGCTATCCAACAAAAAAAGAATTAGTAAAATCGGTTCAGCCGTTCACGCCTGATGTCGTGACCAAGGCAAATAGGGATTCATTTTTATTATAAACTAGCTGAACCCCGCGGTGTTACCCGCGGTTATTGTTGTACCGCGAGTAACGCCGCGGGACAAAGTTAGTCTAAAAAAAGTAGCCTAAGTTACTCCCCGGATCATCAGCTACCTGCCAGTGAAAGTCCCGTCAAAATCCGTCCAGCCGTTCCAGAGATTACCCGGAACAAACAGACAGACAGACAGACAGACAGACAGACAGACAGACAGACAGACAGACAAAAAATTTTTTAACTACATTTTTGGTATATGTATCGTGTATACATACATATGCATTGATTAAAAAGCTGTTATTTTAATGTTACAAACAGACACTCCAATTTTATTTATTTGTATAGACTAGCTGAACCCCGCGGTGTTACGTTATATAAGATTTGTAATACAAGTATTAAGTACGTAATATTTGTTATGAGGGAGTTTTACCGTTATAATAAATTCCCACTGAATCAATGGTTTTGTTAAATGTGTCATTCGATATAATTTTTCTCAAAATCAGTAAATCAGTATGGGATAGATTTCTTTTTCTGTTTGACTATAAATATGTTGTCCTTCAAAACAGTTTTTTACCCGACTATGGCCAAATTAAAAGGAACGTTTGTATGTTCCACCCTAGCGTAAACTAAGCACTGAATCGATTTTAACAAGTCTTTTTGACCTTAAAATTACAATATTTACTTATAAGTTTCAGAAAGTTATCTGCCGTATAACGCTATTTAACACATAGAAGTTGCTAATAAATATATATATATACCTGATATATATGCCTGTTCCCAAGACTGAATGAGTGAGACCGAAATCTGTAGTTATTTGACAGATACGTTCAAAATAGTGGTCTTTTACTTTATTCAAATGTGTTATCCTCCATCCAATAAATATTTATAGAGATAGTAATTAGATTTAACATGTTCTTATTTACAAAAAAAAAAAGTATATATGTATTTATATCAGTTGTCCAGTACCCATAACACAAGCTCTGCTTAGCTTGAGACTAGATGGCGTTGTGTGTTAGATGCCGGAAATTAATTAATTTATAGACATAGGTTCATCGACATATAACCTGTAGTATCCTCTGATAATGACAAAGGGAGAAACCAGTCAGGATAAAAAACAACCAGTCAGAATAAGTACAAGTGAGTTTAGTTCTAGAATGTATTTTAAGACATAGAGTGTTCCTATTTAGAAACAATAATGAGATTTAAAAGTGTACTTACTGATTAGAATGACAAAGATTAGCGTCGTGACGAACTTAGAACTTTTTTGATACATTATGACTGATCTGAAACAAATACAAAATATTATTAAATATATTACTTTATATTTTTTTGCTAAGAAATATTTGCTACTATGTTGTCTATAGTAGCAAATATTTTTACAAAAGAAAACCGACTTCAATCTAGACCAAATTGAAATGGGACCACACGGACCGGCTTTCAAATAAAAAAAGAATCATCAAAATCGGTTTACCCAGTCGAAAGTTATGAGGTAACAAACATAAAAAAATACAGTCGATATTGATAACCACCTCCTTTTTTGAAGTCAATGAAAAAGGTAGAGCCACGCTGATTTCAGCGCGATCGGGCTGGCTCGACTTGGGCGGTACTACCCTCGCGCAACAGATCAACCTAAAATAAAAGCATTCGTGCTGCCGTGCTTCGTTGGTGAGTGCGAGACTGGAAGCCCAATGATACAGAAGCATCCCTAGACCACCCTGTGGGCTACCATGCTGCATTGTTGCATTGTCTGCATTCGCAGTATGGTGACCAACACTCTTGGATTCTGCTTATGCTTTCCATCAGGCAGAGTAGTCATTTTGGCAAGTCCAAATATAAAAAAAAAAAAAATTGTATTGTCTGCATTCGCAATGAGTATGATGACCACAACTTTAATATCGTCCTAAGACAACTCAAAACCCAAAATCTAAATAATAGGCATAAACAACAAGCTATATTTTTACTACGTAACATGGTTCTTTTTTATTAGAAGCGCATTGCAAGCCACGTGACAGACTTTGGAAAAAAGCATGGGAAAAACCAAAAAACATATTTTGAATAACTAGCATAAAACGTAGAAAACAATAAATATATCTTACAAAACTCTTGTATATTAATTCAAAATTAATTCTATTCGAATGAGGAAAATCTAAACCCGAAACTTGAATCTCCGTCAATTACCAAAATTAACTATTCGAGTAGTCACTCAGGTATTCGGATAAGGAAATTGAAAACGAAGGCAATGGGGTTTAGTTGTTTAATTCTCACGATAATTATTTACTTCGTCTGTAATAGTTTACTTAAGTTTAGTAATCTCTTATTGGTAATGTTCTTATTTTGTTTGTGGAAGTTTGGCGACATTAGGAACAACAGTGTTATAATGTAGTGGCAGTAATTGTCTTACCGAGTTATATTAGTGTTAAGCGGTATTGTAATAGACGTATTAGCGTTTCAATCGTAGTTACGGATAGAGACTGTAAGATACTGGCTCTAGAGTAGAAACAAGAAACAGTATATTTAAATACTAGTTGTTGCCCGTGGCTACACCCGCGTATATATCGGTTATCGGTTATATCGGCGGCAAATAGTAGCATATATGTTATTCTGATGCTATATTACTGTTTTCATCCAAATCCGTTCAGTAGTTTTTGCATCAAAGAGTAATAAACATCCATCCATCATACTTACAAACTTTCGCGTTTATAATATTAGTATATGTATTAGATTCAATCAAAATGTTAAGAAGCTATTAATTTTTTGTATAAGTTCCTTCCTAGATGGAAAATGATTAATTCTTTTCATATTTTAAGACATGTAAGTGCAGAAATGTGATAAAATTAGTAATAAGCTGAAAGCCTGATGTAATCTATACAAATAAATAAAATTGGAGTGTCTGTTTGTAATATTAAAATAACCGCTTTTTACTAAATGCATATGTATACACGGTACATATATCAAAAATGCATAAATGCAAATATGTACCGTGTAGACATACATCTACATTTAGTAAAAAGCGGTTATTTTAATATTACAAACAGACACTCCAATTTTATTTATTTATATAGATTTATCTAAATGTTCGACAGAATTATTAATCGGTTTTTATGTTCGAAATAAAATGTTCCCGTGAATAACATGAAACATCTATTGGATGAGATTATGGATAAGTTGATCCTTTGAATGAATAAAATCTCGAGAAGTTGTAAGAGGTTCAATAAAAACTTTATTACGTACAGACTTATAAGAAAGTGAGTATAGTAAGTATTCAGAAATACTGATATCAATATAAGAAAAAAACGCTTAAAGTTGATATCTTAAATTTATTAAATTTTTTAACAAGGTTTTATTACATTTACCGTTATGTTTATTTGTTGTATTGTCGATTCCTTCGAAATCGATGTTTCCATTTATTATAAACGTCATATAGCCATGTCTAACTTTGAACTCATCAAATTAAAAGTATTATTTTAAAATTTTCTGTTCTGCTAACTAAAACAAAAAACTCGAATATTGTTATTTATTGTGTTCGTAATTTGTATCATTGCGTTCTTACTCTTTATGGTATTTAGTTTTTAGATTATTAAATAGCTAAGTCGCGCGCTCTAATTACATTGGTTTAGTAACTACTTATAATATCAGCTATCTGCCAGTGAAAATCCCGTACATAGACATATACAAAAATTAAAATTATTATTTTGGTCTAAGCACCGTATTCATCTGCGTTTAGTGTAAAACTGATAATTTGAAATTACAAATAGATAGTTTAACTGTATTTATCTGTAAATATTAAAGCTAACATTTAAACCTTACATGGTTACATTGACCGGTTAAACAATCATAAATAACGATTTAAATTTATTGATGCAATTAATTACAGCTTAATGCATTACTGTATACAAGTATATCTCAACCTGACAAAGCATATTATCGTCATTAATAGCGATAAATCAATTTGGGTTTAATGTCATTAGGGTTTAAACTTATTGAAATGTAGTGTAGGACACCCTGCAGCATGATGGATGGATGGATGGATGGATGGAATAAAATGGTGAGCAGCAGATAGATGCAGCCAGACCAGCATGAATAGCGCTCTTTGGGAGAGACCTTCGTGTAGCAGTGGACGGCAGTAGGTTCAGCGAACGAATCTATACAAATAAATAAAATTGGAGTGTCTGTTTGTAATATTAAAATAACCGCTTTTTACTAAATGCATATGTATGTATACTTTTTTAGACTAACTTTGTCCCGCGGCCTTACTCGCGGTACAACAATAACCGCGGGTAACACCGCGGGGTTCAGCTAGTCACTAATAAAATTCCTTCTATAAGAGTATTAATTTTAATTGGGTTTAATTGGCGCTTGAAATTTTTTCGACTTTCGCATTTATTTGATGGCCCATTAGTTTCTAGAACTTCTTGGGTGAGGTTAAAACATTTGAACTCGCAACTAGATTTTTATGTCTTCTTGAGAATGTTATGTTTCCACTAATTTGGGTTTACCCATGTTACAAATAATAAAGCTTTTAATATAGCAATACTACATCATGTGACTCGTCTGTTCATTTGACCACCAAACTAAGTCGTAAAAAGAGGTTCAAGGCAAAAATCAAACAATTCTAATGAACAAAGTTACTCGTTTTTGTTAACAACTAGCTTTATCGCGTCAAAGAATATTATATGTCTGTCTTCAATATAATCAAAGCATCCTTATAGCATACTAGCTGACCCACGCAAGCTCGTTTGCGCCTTATATTACCCGTAGCGTGAAAATTTCCCCCGTTTTTGAAACATTCTCCATTGTTGCTCTGCTCCTATTAGTAGTAGCGTGATGATATATACCCCATAGCCTTTCTCGATAAATGGACTATCCAACACCGAAATAATTTTTCAAATCGGAACAGCGGTTCCTGAGATTAGCGTGTTCAAACAAACAAACTCTTCAGCTTCTTATATTAGTATAGATTTTATTAAAATCGTACAACGGTTTAGCCGTTAAAGACAGTTAAACTGACAGAGTTACTTTCGAATTGATAGTAATAAGTATAGCTAGCTGTAGTTTGTATTGACCGTTTTACCAAATTTCGTCTTACGGTCTCTATTACAGCGATATAGATACTACCTTATATGTTATACTAGCTGAACCCCGCGGTGTTCCCCGCGGCTATTGTTGTACCGCGAGTAACGCCGCGGGACAAAGTTAGTCTAAAAAAAGTAGCCTAAGTTACTCCCCGGATCATCAGCTACCTGCCAGTGAAAGTCCCGTCAAAATCCGTCCAGCCGTTCCAGAGATTACCCGGAACAAACAGACAGACAGACAGACAGACAGACAGACAAAAAATTTTTTAACTACAGTTTTGGTATATGTACCGTGTATACATACATATGCATTTAGTAAAAAGCGGTTATTTTAATATTACAAACAGACACTTCAATTTTATTTATTTGTATAGATGTCGGAATACAGAATACACCCGTGTCATGTACATCAGTGTTACGTCAATCACTATGTGTGTCAATGGCGTTACTGACAATTACGGTTTTGAGAGTACACTTGCTGTAATTGTCTCTCGTACAATAGAAAGTCATTTAAATCCTACTATATTAAATGCATTGTTAATGGTTATGATAATTAATTTAAGTTTAGACAGCGTCCGGGCGGAGTTTCGTTTGCAATCCGGGCTTATCTATACTCTATACAAATAAATAAAATTGGAGTGTCTGTTTGTAATATTAAAATAACCGCTTTTTACTAAATGCATATGTATGTATACACGGTACATATACCAAAAATGTAGCTAAAAAAATTTCTGTCTGTCTGTCTGTCTGTCTGTCCGTCTGTCTGTCTGTCTGTCTGTTTGTTCCGGGTAATCTCTGGAACGGCTGGACGGATTTTGACGGGACTTTCACTGTCAGGTAGCTGATGATCCAGGGAGTAACTTAGGCTACTTTTTTTAGACTAACTTTGCCCCGCGGCGTTACTCGCGGTACAACAATAACCGCGGGTAACACCGCGGGGTTCAGCTGGTTGATAAATAAAAGACGAGACTGGAGGAACAAAATATATAATATATTGTTCCGTTGCAAATGAATTTGGAAGTATGACAAAAAGAAGATGTTAAATCACACTATTACTAATTTTTTAAAAGTTTACTGCACAATTGCATACTGTTTTTCATACTTTTAACAATCTAATTACACTAATTTGTTTTAGTCACGGCAATTATCATAACTATGTAAGTAGTGTTTACAAGCATTACTTATTTAAATACGTATTTACATGCTTTTTCAGTTGGGAAGACTTGTTTGTCAGTACATTGACACTATGATGACATTCAAGAGTATGAAATGATGGTTCTACTTTGTATTTTAATGAAAGGGTAATGAAGGTGAATTATTAATAACACAACCTGATCATGGAAACTGTATAATCCCTATATGATTTCAATATGCGTAGCAGCTTACAGCACCGTGATTATTATAAACTATACTGACACATATATATATGTATATATATACACTGATATATCCTAATATCACACTAACATTATAAGGGTGAAAGTAAGTTTGTTTGTTACGTTTTGACGGGTAAACTACATAACCGATTATCATGAAACTTTGTACACATATTCTTGGAGCTATTAGAAGTAACATAGGATACTTTTTGAAGCCACGGGCGGGCTACTATGTTATTAACATACAGGCGTTCGGGAATCCCACATATTATCTGTACATAGATTTCAAAAAATATTTTACTATACACTTTACTGCTTAAGTCACAAAAGTATAAAAAATGCTTATTGTGATGTTATTAAAATATAGGGTATGTAGAATAAACATATTACCAGTCAAGACATATTAGACAGTCGAGCCATCAGCTAACACCATGCAAACGCACGCAGGTCACGTGTCCTGACGCGAGTTTAACATTTTTTTTAGTATGGGTGTGTAACCCGTAATAAATTTAGCTAAAGTGCACAACGCCGCTATAGAAGTTTTCACTTCGAAAAGAATCATCAAAATCGGTTCTCCTAGTCGAAAGTTATGGGGTAACAAAAACAATACAGACGAATTGATAACCTACTCCTTTTTTGAAGTTGATTAAAAATAAATATAGTCCAATTTTGATCACTGGGCGACAACTAGTATGGTTTAAATGATTATCGTTTCATTTACAAAGCAATTTAAAAATCTCTTGCAAGTATTTATTAAAGTAAAATTTCGATGAATATGAACCTTTTCATGAGTAGTACCCACGGTAATCTGGTCCTGAGTCTCTGTATCAACCTCATTCTAATCATAAATATGATCTCCATAGAAGTTGCTTATAAAACCAGGAATAAATTTCGATGATACATATAAAGTTAAGAATTCTTTCTTTACCTGATAATCTGTGGTGCAACACCAAAACGAGAATACTTCTCACA
This sequence comes from Spilosoma lubricipeda, assembly GCA_905220595.1. Taxonomy (NCBI): domain Eukaryota; kingdom Metazoa; phylum Arthropoda; class Insecta; order Lepidoptera; family Erebidae; genus Spilosoma; species Spilosoma lubricipeda. Next base: position 8,471,354 of record HG992298.1, on the reverse strand, counting down.
ATATTTAAACTTCATAACACTACTAAATCTACGAAATTTATTTACTTTACCTAGTTTTTTAACTTGGTCGATTATTGGTTTAGAATTAATGTTGCGTCCACACTGGTGTGACTTGTGAAGTTTAATTATCGGTTCTAGAAAATTAATATTAAATGTTATTAAATTTATTATTATAAAATGTATTTTAGCCTATTAAACTCCAACAAGCTCCACTGTTAGGTACGGAAAGAAGTTTAATATTTTCTCTTACTTAAATCCTTATACTTTCATGGTATTTATGACTTAATTTTCTTATGTAGGTCTTCTTTTTTATGGATCTTGTACATGTACTATATTATAGAAAATTAACAAGTAAAATTTTAGCAAAGTAAAAAACCGACTTCAAGACCGACTAAATCGATAGATTTCTCTTGGATGCCATCATAAGATCTTAGTGTCCTTATCATAGTACCAACGTAACTCCTTTCCATTTGAAAAATAATTAAATACGGTTCATAAACGGTTGGTTGTAAGAATAAAAATGCTACACAATGAAAAACTTATCAATTTCTCAGAATATTTTAATTGCAAATGCAGGGCAGATTCTGAAAGGGAATTTTTACTTCTGAGTGGCTAAGTAATACAATAAAACTAAGTTTCCAAAACAAAGAACACTGATTTTATCTATTTGTAATTTGAAATTAACAGTTTTTCACTAAATACATATATGAAAGTAGGTATATCCCTCACGGTATACCAAATAGGCAATTAAAAAAAATCTCTCTATTTGCTCTGTCTAATCACTGGAACAGCTGGTCATATTTTGACGGGACTTTCACGAGTAGATAGCTAATGATATAAGGAGTAACTTAGTCTACTTTTATTTTAGACTAGCTGCGCCATGCGGTGTTACTCGCAGTTGTTTATGTAAGTTGCAACAACAATCGAGGCCAGCACCGCGGGGATCAATAATATTAGTATTTCCATTACCACTCGAAGAAAATGTTTCCAACAACCTTTCTACCTAATTCTATTTTTATGACGAATGGTTGAGGAAATACTAAACCTCATCGTCAAGGCCAGAACCTTGTCAAAGACATTGTAAGAGGATGAAGTGACGCGTAACGATTGCTCATTGTTTAACAGTATTGATGGATGTACAATTAGATAGCTAGGTGAAAAAACTTTAATTTTAAGAGCCAATTTGATCTTGAAAGTTATTACGTACTTAGTAAGGCTTTACCGCTTATAAAATACTAGCTGAACCCCGCTGTTACAAGCGGTATGACATCAACCACGGGCAACGCCGCGAGGCGAAGATAGTCTGAAAAACCTAGCCTAAGTTACTTCTCACATCAGTCTTATAGAAAGTCCCATCAAAATCGATCCAACCGGAACAAACAGACTGAAATAAATTGAAAAAATGTTATTGATGTATAGATTAAGGCCATCATTTAAAAATAACTTTGATGAGACTAATTAAAAAAAGCAATCAATTTCAACCAATATCATTAATAGGATTTTATGCGAATGTTTAAAATATGTGCAGTGCAGTTAGGGTTGCCAGATGGACGGGAAATCCGGGACTATCCCGGAATTTTACCTTGTCCCATGTCCAATAATTAGAACTTATCGTCCTGGTTTCCGAAAACCTACAAGCACAAAACATAAGCAAACAACGATAGTATTTAACCAACTGAATAGATTATGGACTAAAGAGCGAAACGACGATGAATTTAATCACGTTCCAATTGCAGACTCCTATCAATTTTGGCGTGTCTTGCTCATAAATTTTATCAGTTTTGCAAAGCTTTGAACAACTAATAATGGTCACGATCGAGCGACCCGACACCGTTGTTCTAGCTTTTTTTTAGAACTGTTCCGGATTTGATAAGTTTCTATCTGGCAACCCTAAGTGCAATGCAGTTATTCCCGGTCGCTGATGTTTAAGATTGCTGTTGTAGAACAATCGCGAGTAACACCAAGGGACGCATCTCGCATGTACATATATATTATTATAGTTTCTAATAAGCATCAAATGTAGACATTTCCGTTGTCCAAGGCACACTAAGAAGGTTTTCCTGCCAAACACTTACCATTTATAATTTTTAGTATGTAAGTGCATCGTTGCCTTGAACTCTTCAAATTTATTCTATTCATAGGAATTGCGCAAAGGAGTGCTAACTAAATAACTCGTTTGTTTGACGACTGACTGCATGGCCTTGCGTCCGTTAACTGCAAATGGTTTGCTAAATACAATTTTCCCTTTTTATGGCAAGTGTAAATAAATATGTGCATATTAAATTATCATTGAAGGAGTGTTTTCGTAAATTTTCGTTTTGAAAAAATATTGTATTAATTTTTGATTGTCTGGATGGCTTAGTGATAGTTCAAGTGCTTCTTATTGTACTGAGTGATGTGCATCTGATCCCGATATGGGAGATCACTTTATATGATCCACAAGATGTTGTTCTGTATCTGAGTGTTCTTTGTGTCCGTTTCAGGTGTGTTTGGAAAGGGATTAAATATTCTTAAGGCGGAAGTTATTTCTCAAAATGAATATTTAAAAGATTGTTTTTTCAGATCTGAGTAACGATAACAATTCCACAAATACAACGCAGACAGATCATACATTATCGTATTCTTAACGCAATATGAATGTATAAAATTAATATAAAACTTCACCTAATTACGATGCCAAACATTTAATATGCAAGCTTTATAAGAAAAATTTACTTTTAAATCAACAGTTTTGAGATGAGTTTGACTATTATGAACATTAACGAAAATAACGTTGTTGAAAATACAGAAAATGTTCCAACAAACTATGAAGCCAAGCTAGGTTTTAAAAAGGCAATCTTTTTTCTCTTTGTTCAACGCAAACGAGATAGTGGATTATTTTTTGCATTAAGCTTGCATTTGTTTAAACCTGGAGAAGAGAGAAAGATAAATAAGGAGCTTTATACAGTTAAAAGTAATTCGAATTGACGTCGATCATCGCAACTAACATTATAGCACTACTCATTTATATACTGGTTATAAGCCGCTTTAAGCAAATAACTTGGCATACCTACTTTTTCATTTGACTTTGATTTGACTGCGCGTACTTTGCGGTATTATATTTAGCGGTAGCTCTTCACACTCACTGATAGAGATATTGTAGTTAACATATTTAATGCCCTTGGTGTTAAGAAAAGCGCCTAACTTTGGGGCAATTCTGTTCAAGTACCAAAATCGATTTATAAGCGTAGTTGCAAAACTGGTACTGGTACCTAATGAAAGATAGCAAGATTCTTCCTTCATCATCATCATTAATTCCTGCCTATCTATGACCTCAAACAGTTTAGAATTACGAAAGATACTCAATACAATATTACTTCATATCTATACATACAAAATAAATAAAATCGAAATATCTATGTCTATTTCTAATTTGAAATTAACAGCTTTTCGCTTTTAAATGCATATGGAGGTACATATATACGGTACTAACATCCAAAATTCAATGTTTATAATTTTGTCTGTCTCTTTGTTCCGGCTGATCTCTGAAACAGATGGACAAATTTTGACTGGACTTTCATTGGTAGATAGCTTCTGATACAAGGAGTAACTTAGGGTAAAATGGAATTTTGTGAGTCCAGTAAGGACCCTAAGAGCGAAAGTTGTCAATATTCAAACAAAATTCCAGGAAACTTCTGACGATTAAATAAATGGACATTTGGCATCAGTTATTTGAATTACAGTTTATTCAATCCGATTATGAAATAAGACAATTTAGTGAGGGGCCAAAGTGGTCGGCTCACACACACACACAGATACAGGTACTCACCTAGTTTAAGAGGCAGAGTTCCATATTCAAGTGCAAACTAGTATTTAACAGTAACTGTGTATATGAACATTGTAAATCTTTCTGTATCAATAAATATGACTGCCTCGGTGTCGCAGTGGTAGCGTACGCGACTGCTGTTCTTGAGGTCTCGGGTTCGATTCCCGGGTCGGAACAAATGTTTGTATGATCTGCAAATATTTGTTTCGGAGTTTGGGTGTTTTCTATGTATAATATGTATGTATTTACAAAAAAAAAAGTATATAAGTATTGATATCAGTTGTCTAGTACCCCATAATACAAGCTCTGCTTAGTTTGGGACTAGATGGCGTTGTGTGTTAGATGTCCGAAATATTTATTTATTTTATTATATTCAGTAAACGCAAAGCAACGTGTTGACCCGCAACCCGTGTCATGCATGTTTTATTTGTCCCTAGATGCTTCTTTTTTTACTGACTGGCCTAGTTGTACTGATTAGAGATCCTGACTGCTAATCCAAAGGTCGGGGGTTTAAGTCCCACTCAGGACAAATTATATGATGGGCACGACTGTGTGTTCTGTGTTTAATGTATTTTTGTATTTAAAATTTATAAGTATCTTTTTTAGCAATAAGGATAGCATTAAAATAATAATAATAATAAATAAATATTTCGAACATCTAACACACAACGCCATCTAGTTCCAAGCTAAGCAAAGCTTGTGTTATGGGTACTATTCAACTAATACTTTTGTTTGTAAATATATACATATTATAAATAGAAACACCAAAACTCCGGAACAAAAATTTGTAGATCATACAAACATTTTGTCCGACACGGGAACCGAACCCGACACCTCATCATCAGCAGTCGCACACGCCAACCGCGAGACCAACGAGGCAGTCACTGTACAGGTTTTGTCTAGTTTGAGATCAGACTGACGTGTGTCAGTTTATGAGGCTACTTTTCACATCACATCAACAGGCATTTAACAGTCCATTGCTCGACTTAGGACTCTCCTTAGAAAGGAGATTTTGGTCTACAATACCTCCGCTGGCTAGACGGGTTGGGACAGGATTATTTCAAGTTTGCCTATCAACGCCTCATGCCGTCCTGAGTGTGGCCGCGGCTGATCGGGACGACGGGTTTTCCCCTCCATCCGCTCTAGTGGCCACCCGCGAGGAGGCGACATTCCGTAAGAAAAAAAAGTTTATATAATAAGTTTTCCTTGTCTTTGCAATGATATTTTTAGGCTCTTAGTCGTAACTATAAATCCCACGGTATGGATAGAGGGGATGACACTCTAAACCCGTCAATACACAGACGAGGTTCTAGGTAATCACAGGAACAAACTCATCAAGTGAATAGGAGTGGTGGAGAGGGAGAAGTGGATGTGTTCGCTGATTCGCTCGCTCGTTCGCTTTTTGTTTCTATTTGTTACTTTCTTTTAGTTATTTTTATTTAATTTTCATCTGTTTTATATTTTTCACTCGTTTCTATCAGTGCATGCTGTGAGACCTTAAAATGTTGTACATTTGAACTAGTGTTTAATGAATTTACTGTTTTTATATACATAAGATTCAATGTAACAACAACTGGTTGTCCAAATAAATTACCGATAAAAACTTGCAATATTTCATCATTAAAAAGTCCGTTATAGCTCCCGTTGTGCCTACTCTAGCTATAGCCATAAGAAGTTTGCGTGCACACAACATATGCAACTAAGATGATGAATCTATCAGTACAAAAAGCTTATCTTTACACGAACCTAACTGGAATCATGCCCACTGGGCCGCATAGCGCACGCTTCAGAACAAAATCTAATTTATTATGGGATGTGATCGTAAATCAAGTAGTTTTTACCTTTTATTGGTGTTATTTTCAAATTTCTTTTGCTGTTGAAAAGAAATGAGAAGGCTAAAAATAAATAAACCGCGATTAAATCAAGTTTATAAATACGTGTTTCATTTGAAAATCATTTTTTAGGCGAATGTGGTACAGCTGAAATACTCAGTCATAATTTGTAAATCGCGGCAACTTTCAAGAGTGAAACGAAATGTTACTGAAATGTCACCCGCACCATGCTACAGCGCAAAGAGTGTAGTAATTATTTTACCTTGATACTTGATCTGGTGTACATTAAAGCGATATGTTATTATTATTTAATAAAATCCAGTGAATAGGAAACACATATATATTCGACCATAATTATATCACACCCGAATTAATATTTTCGTTAGCTAATGATGAAACTAACGCTGATTTATATTTACAACTTTAATGCACTTGATATTTAACCTTTAAATATCGTGAATTTATGTGTTAAACTTGAAAGGACGCAGATTCGACTGTGTCCAAGAAAATAACTAAACCTACTAAGCTTATTGATATGTAGCACCTATCCTTTCACTTTCCTGCAATCTGTGAAAGGGATTGCGTGAAAAGGAACGGAAGTGTGTAATAGGAAGTTGAGGAAACACACTATTTGATTTGACCAATAAGGGTTCTACATTTAAACGTCAAATGATAGGTAAAATGTCTACCGTTACATAGTATTTGCTACTGTAGGGCTTGATTTTTTTTTTTAATTAGCCTATAGACAATCATTCTACTTCCTATTACCTATACCAATATTTAAATAATAACGAGTAGCATACATTCATGCTTGACGTTTGTTACACTCTCACGCAAAGAAATACTGGACAGGTTTAGATAATATTTTGCGAAAAATATAGCTTATATATTTGAATAACACACAGGTTAGTAACTTTACCGTGATAACCGACCCGACATATAAGTGCGTGGAGACACGGACAAAAGCTTGTATTGTCATAATTCTTAGATCATATTATTTTCTGATTAGACTATAATCCGGCAAAAGATAGGGAGAGTCGGCACTCCTTGGGAGACCTTTTTCCGTTAGTAAAAGGCGATAGATTTATTGATTGCTTGATACTACAAATAAAAGATGACGTTAACTTACCTATCATACTAATACCTACACTTCTATCAATGAGTTTATAAACGTATAGGTTTCCTTGGTTAAAAGTTCAAAGTATTTTATGTAAGCAATATTAAACTTGTCCTTAAGTCATTAAGGAAAATATTGGATAAATATAAACATTACTTTACGTCTGGAATGAATGTAATAATTTGATAAGCTCATTAAGGAAACCAACCATTATGTTACTAAGGAAATTGTGTAATTATTGTAACGTCACAAAGAAAACTAAAGTGGGTATATTGTAAATAATAAATTATTAAATTACGTAAATACCGGAGGTAGATCACCATTCTGCATCGTAGCAGTCGCAATGAGTATGGTGACCACTACTCCTAGATTCTGCTCAACAAGCAGAATAAAAACACTTGGCAGATTCATACATTTTTTTACCAAAAACAACTAAAAAGCCTTATTAATATAGAACTAAACAGCTTATAAGTACTCTAAGAAATACAAGGCTTGAGGTTCGATTCAATCAAAAGTTGTAGTTGCAATTCAGCATTGTATCATACTTTTCAGTTTCGTCACAAGGAAAATACGACTTTGAGACAATAGATGGTACTAGATTAATGGCAAAAATTTACATAGGCTTTACAATACGCACTAGATAAAAAGAAGTTTAGGTCAGACTGTTGATGTGTCAGGAAGTTAAATGATCATCAATTTATTTTGAAATTACTTTACGTAAAAACTAGTACTCCTAACCGATTTCAATCACGGTGCGCTGGCGGTCAGTCTCAACGGAGACCAGTCAACGACGCAGGAGACTTTATAATTTACAAGTGTGTGTGCACTTTTTGAGTGTACGACACGAATGGTTTAAGTGATCTCCGAGGCTTAGGACCCTAGTGAGGGTTAAGACCCTAAATTCTAAACTCCAGGCTGTTAATAAAAATCCTATAATTAGGAAATCCAATACCTATCACTTTTTAACCGTAACAGGGCAATCAAACCCGAGACTTCTTGAACTAAGTTAGGTAGCGTGTAGCGTAGTCCATCATTTATGTCCCCGCGTATTTAATGTCGGTTTTAGCGATAAAGTACCCTTTGTCCTTCCTCGAGAATCAAATAATCTTTATGCCAAATAACATTGCAATTGATGCAGTGGTTTAGCCATGGAAGAGTAACATACTATCATAGTTACTTTCGAAATAATAATACTAGTATGGTTATTTTCAGGCATTTAACTTTTTCTATGTTTAGACAAAATTTTAAAAATGATTCATGACTTTACTGGTTTACGTTTCTAAATATATATATATATATATATATATACTAGCTGTCCCGGCAAACGTCGTTTTGCCATAACTACTAATAAATTAAAAAATAATTAAAAAACAGTGTCCAGCGGACAAAGTTGTGAATCTAAACCATTCCCAGATCCCGTTGAACACACACAAAAAAATTCATCAAAATCGGTCCAGTCGTTTGAGAGTAGTTCAGTGACATACACACTCACAGAAGAATTATATATATAAAAGACTAGCTGTCCCGGCAAACGTCGTTTTGCCATAACTACTTATAAATTAAAAATTAATTAAAAAATTGTGAATCTAAACCACACCCAGATCCTCTTGAACACACACAAAAAATTTCATCAAAATCGGTCCAGTCGTTTGAGAGAAGTTCAGTGACATACACACTCACAGAAGAATTATATATGTAAAGATTTCCGTCATAATGCACACATGTATATCTGTTTAATAATCACAGTGTAATGATGCAGATCTACATAACATTAATTATGATAAACACACAATGGACCGTAAGTTCTATCTTTTTTCCTAACATTAATATATAAAAATTATCTGTGCCTGTTTGTTTATTGTTGAAAGCGAATATTAAGAGATTCTTGGTGATAACAAGAAAAGATTTAAGAAACTGTAACTCGACTATCTAGTAACTTTTGATAACATTTAAGTAACTTTTAACTGCCTCGGTGGCGCAGTGGTAGCGTACACGACTGCTGTTCTTGAGGTCTCGGGTTCGATTCCTGTGTCGGACCAAATGTTTGTATGATCTGCAAATATCTGTTTCGGAGTTTGGGTGTTTTCTATTATTCTATAGTATGTATGTATTTACAAAAAAAAAGTATATAAGTATTTATATCAGTTGTCTAGTACCCATAATACAAGCTCTGCTTAGTTTGGGACTAGACGGCGTTGTAAAAAAAAAAAGAAAACTCGTTCATTAAAATTGGTTCAGTTGTTTAGACACTATGGTGAACTATGCAAACTTACAATACATAGACTGAAGTTACTTGAAATCTTCAAAAAGTTAAACCATATTTGCCTAACCAATTTGATACTCTCAAGTGCAAGGAAGGATGAAAACCTTAAACTAATTTCATTATCGACAGACAAAGCCACATGAATTAGGTTGTACAAATAATGTAAATTAAATTAAGGAAGTAAAGTGATGGCAAAAAACCTAGTAACGTCTTGTTATCTTCGCAATTTAAGATGATAAAACTAAGGCCGACGTTTTTATGTCTCATTCGTGGTCATATACGATTCATTAGTCGCGATTACAAGGTTAAAATATAACCTTTGACTAATGTATTTATTTAATTTTACAACAGAAAACCGGAGCCCTAAAGATGCAGAAGCATTACTAGGCCGCCATGGTGTGGATCACCATGCTGCATTGTCTGCATTCTCAATGAGTATGGTGACCACCACTCTTGGATTCTGCTAATGCTTTCCATCAGGCAGAGTAGAGTCATTTTGTCAGGCCATAAATAAATAAATAAGAACTAATAAAACCTTATTTTGTATGGTTGCTTAGTGTAATAACATTTACATTAAAATTTTTAGTATTGTCCAATAGTGTAATCCAAGAACATGGAGTACCACCATGCCTTTTTATCAGACGGGTGTCGTAAGAACCACCTATGGAAATAAACTCAACAGAACGGCAAAGAAAAGTCAAACTTGACACAACCCTGCGTTGTGTTTCACCGAGTGAATGAGGATAACGGAGTACTGTACTCCAACCCCTCCCCCATTCCCTTCCCCTCGATATCCTCCAAAGGCCGGTAACGTACTTGTGACGTCGCTGGTGTTGTGGGTATCCATGGGCGACGTTAATCGCTTACCATCAGGTAATACGTCTACTTGTTAGCCCCCTATTCCATAAAAAAACCTATACCAATCGATCTAGCCTGTGGTGAAGAGAGTCAAAACCTTCTTTCTACGGAAAGGCATATGTTCAGGAATGGACTATTAAAGGTGATGATCATGAATTTTTGATCAGGTTAACCTTATAGTATCTTAGTGTTTAAATAGTACTGAACCCCTAGCAGTAATAAAGTGGGAGAGCCGCGCTTCGGCATGAATGGGCCGGCTGGACCGGTGTGATATCACGGCCTCACAGAAAACCGATGTGAAATAACGTTGCCCTGTGTTTCACCGAGTGAGTAACGATACTGGAGGCACAAAACAAAAAAAAAGAGTTTCAGTTCTAAGTATGGGGACCCCTAAAATTTATTGTTTTTTTATACTTTTGTGTGAAAATCTTAATGCGGTTCACAGAATACATATACTTGCCAAGTGTCAACATTATAGTTCTTAGAGTTTCGGAAAAAATTGGTAGTGACATACGGACGGACAGACAGACAGACATGAAAAATGTATAAGGATTCCGTTTTTTGCCATTTGGCTATGGAACCCTAAAAGCTATCACTTGTTTTGATTTGTTTGTTCATTGCAACGTGGTTGCAGCTTCCGCGAACTGAAACCGGTAGTAAAACAAGTTAATAAACATAATGCAATTCTTCGAGATGAAATCTCTCTACAACTCATTATCTCCTGTGTTTTATCCACCAAACTTTCGTTGGACGAAATACGTAAGTAAAATATTTTCTTAACGATTTATTATGTTATTTTAAATAAATGAACTTTGCACTTTATAATTTAACTTTTAAAGAAAGTTATCGCTAACACTAGTTTAAAATGAGTAGTGGTCATTCGGCATTTGTAGAGTGAAACTTTTTAGACAGTGGTTATATAAAATTAATTATATTTAAGAAATGAACATGAATTTTAGAAAAGTGTCAATTTTAGGAACTTTTGTTGGAAATTCAGATTACACATACATACACATAAAGCCCTGCATACATGTAAAATTTTCTCGTTTAAAGTATTAGAAATTAGATTTTAGATAAAGTTTATTATCTATTCAAAACACGCACATTATTATCTATTCAAAACAAAATATATTAAGGAATATAAGGGAAGGTATTTCTTTATCATTCAATTTTAAATGAATACAATTTATCATTTATTGTTTATTATCAGTTTTCTATCGGCTATCACACTAATTGAACCAGCCCATTATACCTACTCCAAAGCACATCTCTGCGTGATCATCGATCGGTAAAGAAGATTAATACCCTTGACCTGGTGTGACCTCAATACATAAAAATACTTGGTAAATCTTAAACCCCGTGATAATCACGTGATTTTCATAATAGTCTACAAATAACTGTTTTGTTAACCTTGAAATCATTAGGTATGTTTCATATTTAAATACATATAATATGTTAACGACTAACCGCACTCGTCCATATATTTAAATACATTGTCACTTTTGACTGTAAAACTTTACATACCTGACCATATATTTCTTTCAATTTTGCTCTTTGTATGTCAGAAGTATAAGCTACTTGGCATTGGTGGAATCTTAGCATTGATTTTATACTCGAGATAGATTGCATAAAAAAAATAACATATAAAGTTAATACTCATTATGGATATTTATAGTAAGTTGGAAACGTAACTCATCCCATGGAAACACTACATTTTTTAAATGTAAAAAGTAGACAAGATGTCAGCTGCCTTTCTTTCTTTGAGAAGTATCAGGATTCCTGCACAGAAGGAAGCCATCTACAAACCGTAGGTGGCCCGAGGTACGTCGGAGTTGTTGGGATTTCCTTTCGAGGTTGCACCTGGTTCCCTGGCTACTAGTATTCAAGAAAGCGTGCGGTTTTTACTCGGTAGGAGCACGACGTAAACACCGGTCAGTGGTATTCGGGGGATTCCCGCACAAAAAAAGAATGTCAACTGCATCTATGCCAAATTGTATTAAAAAATTTCTAGTCATTAAAACGTAAAGAAGTAAGAAACATCACATATACACACTCATAAACTTCAAGTTGTATCATGTTAGTGAGATTTTCATCGGCAATGGGATATTTGTAATATACTATAGGTAGTTACTTCATATAAATTAGTTCGCGTATTGTCTATAGCTGCTTGATATTCACTATGCGTGTACTTGCAAAATTCTTAAATGTGCTGCATAAACATGGAATTATACCACCGGATCTAAATGGGGAAACACCAAAGATTACGTGTTGAATATTAATTTATCTAAAGTACCTGTTGATGTCATATAATTCATATCGATCTGTGAATGGGAGGTTTTTTTATTCAATCGCCATGCGGATTTGAATAAATAAATTTGGAATTATACTTAAGTAAAAAGGATGTAGTCTTGCATTCACTTAGGACTTAGAACTGAAGTTAATGAGCACGTCGCCTCTTTCAGGTTGAGACCGGTCCATCTCATGATTACTAGTTTTGGTCGGAATTTGAACGTTTATAAGGTTGGTTGCTCATCTTCCTAGTCTTTATTAATCCCATGATTGTTTGAGGTCCGCTACTAGTTCAACCAGCTTAACCAAATATCAATTTTTACACGGAGCAACTGACATCGAACCTCCGCAACCCTAAGGGCGAACTGAATTCGAAAATTTAACTACTTGTCCGTACATTTAAGGGCACTGATTTGTCCCTATAAAGATTGTCGTAGATTCAAGACAATTGGAACCGTTTATTGTGTTAAGTATATTTTACTTTATTTGAAGCAAGAGTGAAAACGGATTGAGAATACGTAAGAGCCGACTAAGGGAACACAGTACTCAGGGTAACATCACTACAAAGACAAGGAACAAACTATGTAAGTATAGTAGTGTCAGTGGTATAGCACACCAGTCTACTTTAAAAAGAAATTCTTAAATTATAGGCCTGTATTGACTTTGATTAGTGCGAGTGCAGGTGTCACGTGCAGGTAATCGATGATTAGTAGAAAATATGAGTGGACCGCGAATTCGCTGTCCACACGTATTTTCTACCAATGATTGATCACCTGAATACGGGCTTTATTACAAGGTCCGAAGGTAATTTACATGATGAGTGGTAAAGAAGGTTAATAAGTAGTCATTTATTTTAATAGTCGCAAAGCCAGTTAAACCAGTGTTTTCGTACACTCTCTCACGAGTGAAGTGATGTAATTATGTACAAAGAAGAATGTTTTATTACCCGATTATGGCAAAATCAAAAGACAGGGTCAATTGTTTGGGCAGTCTACGTATTTTCACTATTTTGATTTTAATGAATGAAGTGTTGATATCTTCGTAATTACTGCCTGGGTGACATAGGCTGCATATAATTATGCATATAAATTTTATCAAACTTTTTTACTTAGTCGGGTTATAGTTTTTTAAACTTTATCTTGTTTGATATAGAGCCTGGATTCCAACCTTACGATAATTGCCTTCAGCAATTGTTTTTATTCTATTTTATACAATTTTGTTTGGCTTTAGTTTTTCTTCAAGTGAACAGGCAACCAGCCTATATGCCTTATGTCAAGGGAGTTACGGATAAGATCGAGTCCGTGTTAAAAAAATACTTCATTCTGACCGCCACAAACACCAGGCATAAAGGTTCACAACATCGTCGGCACAACAAAGGATATATTGCCACTACAAACTTCGGTTGTTCATAAGACAGACTGCAGCTGCGGAGGTTCCTACATAGGCCAAGCGAAGCGGATTATTGCTGAAAGGGTTAAAGAACATATCGCTGCTGTGAAAAGTCGACAGACGAGCAAATCGACTATTGCACTCGATGCAGGCATCAACCAGTGGATTGAATTTCACATTTCAGAATAGGGACACCGTAAGCGTGGTATGTGAAGGTACATGGAATGTGCCGGAGGACACGGATTCGACGACGGAGGGCGTGCACCGCTGAGCCAGTCAGTCTGTGACCACGGCCAGTGCCACCTGGTCGAAATGTCAGTGTCAATGTCAATTATATCACGGAACGTGGAAATTTAAAGTTAGTATATCGTGGTATTACAGAAGAGAGAAAGACGTGTTAAAGTATAGTAAGCCAAATTTTTTTTTTGAAGGAGAGACTTGTTATGTCCATCAGTGGAATATTTATGTATGAGAAATCTATATAAATTACAAATAAATAAAGTCGGAGTGTCTGTTGGTAATATTAAAAATAACCGCTTTTTACTAAATGCATATGTATATGTCGTTATACACGGTTCATTTACCAATTTTTATTTGTCTGTCTGCCTGTCTGTTTGTTCCGGCTAATCTCCGGAACGGCAGATTATGACGGGGCTTTCACTGATAGATTTCATTCATGATGATATAAGCAGTAACTTAGTCTACTTTTTTAGACTAACTTCGCCCCGCGGCGTTACCCGCGGTAACCGTTGCCGGGTAACACCGGGTAGGGATCAGCTAGTTTATTATTTAAGTAAATTAAACAAAGACACTGAACAGATGATCTTTTTGACTTTTCTGAACTGTTGTTGATGCTGTTTGGAATGTTTTTAAAAGATTAAATAAATGCTAGACTATCTAAAAAGCCTTATTAGTATTTTTAAACATCACGTTTCCTTTAATGGTAACTAATAACCGTTGCACTTAGCCATAAAGAAGAGCCTTACAAAAGAACTAATGGCTCAATAACTAACACTATTATTGCTTTTTAACACGTTTTGACACGACTTTATTAGTGCCACTTGTTAGTAAGTAAACTAAGTTTAAGAAAAAATTAACTACCATAAATTTTCGTATTCGTGTGACAGTGTAAGTATACTTAGTTTAGATAGTAATTTTAGAGTTGTATTAACCGTTGACATGCCAATATGTATTCTCAACGCGGTCTAGTTCCAAGCTAAGCAGAGCTTGTGTTATGGGTACTAGACAACTGATACATATACATTTATCTATACTTTTGTTTGTAAATACATACATATTTTACAAAGAAAACACCCTAACTCCGCAACAAATATTTGTAGATCATACAAACAAATGGTTCGACCCGGTAATCGAACCCGAGACCTCTTGATCAGCAGTCGCACAAGCCAACCGCGAGACCAAAGAGGCAGTCAATGGTACGGTTAGTGAAGAATTAGTTATACGGAGTATCATCATCCCTGTTCATTCCGTGGGTGTGGTATGAGCCGATTAAGGGAGCAAATTATGCTGGACAACTGCAGGACTGCAAGGAGAAGAACAACTTAACATAACCTCTATACCAACCTGCCTGATCAACGTGGTGTAGGTTTTTTTCTGGAAGAGTTAGGATGTGGAATCGTGGAACTGCTACTAGTGAAGCCATTTAATTTGGACTATCATTGATTCTGACGAGCCTAAGCAACGATGGTCTGATTAAGGTTCTGAATCGTAACCTAGTTCGGAATCTAAAATACAAATCTATTTCTAAGATGTATTTTATTCATTTTGAGAAGGGATTTTAGGAATATTATTGATATCCAAAGGTTTTATATTTTGAGTGAATATTTCTTTAGTGGAGTTGTGCACTTATTTGGGAAGGGATTGGGAAAAATGTTAAACTCGCGTGAGGACACGGTGCGTCTGGACACGTGTCCTGATCGAAAGACGGCGGCGCAGGGCTGATGATGGCTCGACTGTCTAATATGGCATGACTGTTAATATGTTTATATACTATAGCATTAACCTATATTTTATAACATTAGAATAAGCATTTTTTTTATTTCCTTTTATCGCGCATTTTATTTAAAGAGCAAAGAGGTTCATTTCAGGTGAGTTTAAACAACAGTTTGTTTATAGTTTTGAGTTTTCACTTCTCTCGGCAGTTCTCGTGGCTGCTTTGTTGTTTTTTTATATTTTTTTAAAAAGCTGATTTTAAATAGCTTAAGTATTTGACCTGCAACTCTAACTAAATTAACAAGATAGCAAATAAGTAATTACCACCGGAAAATCCTGAGAAAGAATGACCTTATACACAATACAATTAAATTGCTTTGTTCCTTAGAACTAAAATATTTCTTTACATTTGTGAATTTTATTTAATGCGTACGTCATACCTGATGAACTGATGACGTAAACTTAGCGTGTGAAATTTATTTATTTATGATAAAAGAATTATAAACTAATCAGTGATGTGTAGCAAAAAAAATAATAATAATAATGTACATTTATATAACAGACAGCCAACGCTAGAAAAGCGCGCGTTAGTCAAATCTTTATTAAAATTATAATTTTTAACTAACTAATTTAGAGCTATATAAATAAATGTTACTGTGCCTTTCTACAACTTGAGCATTTCTTTGTTTCATGTTATTTTATTACATTTTCCATCTTGAGCCACTGTTTATGGGAATTTGGTAACCTTAAGAAAATGACAATAGTTATTGTACTAAATATAATAATACGTAATTTTGTCATAAAAACACTGTAAGTACAATGTAGTTCTATTCAACAACAGATTCAAATGTATAACTAAAATTAATAAACTAAATAGGACTAGTGACTAATTTTAAACAGTTTCCTTAATCGCGATATTTATTTAAAAAATTAATTGTAGATTCATGAAATCGTTAATGTGTGCGGTGACCTAAGAACGTACTCTAGAGAATAAATGTATCTTCATAAAAAACAAACAATAGTTAACATGGGTGAATATTACTAATGCTAATTTAAGTAAAAACTCCATGAGTAACATTAGTATGTTACTCATGGAGTTTTTACTTAAATACATACACATACTAACTTTTAATCTTTCGCGTTCCATGATATATTAGTAATTATTTTTACGGGAATAACGCGATCATTTATTAAAAGGTATTACATACCTCTGATTTGCCTGACGTTTCGACCAGGTTGCACTGGCCGTGGTCACAGGCTGACTGGTCAACCTGTGACCACGGCCAGTGCAATCAGAGGTATGTAATACCTTTTAATAAGTGATCGCGTTAATTCCCGTAAAAATAATTGCTAATACATTCACATATGTGTATTAAAACTAACCAGCGCATTACCTAATATTTTTTCTCAATTTTTGTAATATTTTTCATTGAAACTCTGCTCTTATTGGCGGTAGCTTATTGTCAAATAGTCCCAATCCCACATTACTAAAAGAAGGAAAACCTGAAGCAAACCCTATACCAATCCACCTAACCAGGGAGGTGTCTTCCTTTCTAAGGAGATGCCTCTGTAGAGCAGCGGTCTATTAAAATCTGTTGATGTGATGTTGCATTGTCTGCATTCGCAATAAGTATCGTGACCACCACGTTTGGATTCTGCTCATGCTTTACATCAGCCAGAGTAATAGTAGTAAAAAAAAAGTTTTTTTTTACTACTACTACTGAATGAATGAATGAATGAAAGAATTAATGAATGAATGAATGAATGAATGTTACATTCATTCGTTCAGTAGTAGTAAAAAAAAACTGTAAAATGACATAGGTACATTAAAATTCGCAAATCCCAATCGCAGCTAATAAACAAACCAGACTGAGTTACAAAGAGCGATGAATCAAAAGGATGTAACCGTTTTGCGTAGGTTCAATAATCACCTACTTATTTGTCTCCGTCGTAGCAGGGATAGCACAAGGCAATAACAGACAATTAATAGACAATACTACCTTACGAATAACTTCATGGGCAACGTCTACATCTACTTCTGGTTCTAATCCTGTATCGCGATAGAGAAATTCGATTTGATTCCGATAAGCATATATACAATATCACGATTCCCGATATCAACTGTTGTGCCCGGGCCCGCAAGATCACCTCTGTTGATCGCAGGATCCTCTCTTTGAGTTGGACGTTGGAGATCCCTTCCCTTTATTCATAGTATAATTTCGTTTAACAACTTAATTTGACATTAAAAATATATTATTCAAGATAAAACAAATACTTGTGCGGTGAGCCCAATGATTTGTTCTAATAGATAAGTAACTAGCTGGCCCGGCGAACTTCGTACCGCCATTTTTAGTTAACTGTCTCAGCTTCCCACAGGCAGTGTACGGTCTTTAAAAACTTTTTACGGTAAAAAAAAAAACATTTCACGTTATCTTTTAATTTTTCTTATATGCAAACCTTGGCCTAACAAAAACGAAAACATAAAAAAGAATTATTTAATTTGGTGCAACCGACCGGAAGTTCACATACATATATGCATACATTTTATATAAATAGACTAGTTGAGTCTCGCGGTGTTATCCGCGGCTATTGTCATGCCGGAGGTGACGCCGCGGGGCGGAAATAGTCTTAAAAAAGTATCCTAAGTTACTCCTTATATCATCAGCTAACTATCAGTGAAAGTCCCGTCAAAATCGGTATACACGTTCCAGAGATTAGCCAGAACAAACAGACAGACAGACCGACAAAAAGGTAAAAATTGAAAAAAATTATAATTTGGGATATTACCTTATATACATACATATGCATTAATTAAAAAGCGGTTATTTTAATATTACAAACAGACACTCCAATTTTATTTATTTGTATAGTTGCATATATGGATGGATGGATGGATGGATTTGTCAGTAATCTGGTTATCATAGAATAAGCTTTGCCTAGATTAGGATCAACCGAACGGCTGTGAGATGTGTTCAACTATTATTACTTATCTCTTATCTAGATGTCCAGTCAATCACACTCAGGCCTTTACTACTCGTATCATATTTCTTACTAGCTGAACCCCGCGGTGCTACCCGCGGTTATTGTTGTACCGCGAGTAACGCCGCGGGACAAAGTTAGTCTAAAAAAAGTAGCCTAAGTTACTCCCCGGATCATCAGCTACCTGCCAGTGAAAGTCCCGTCAAAATCCGTCCAGCCGTTCCAGAGATTACCCGGAA
Organism: Spilosoma lubricipeda; assembly: GCA_905220595.1. Classification (NCBI taxonomy): domain Eukaryota; kingdom Metazoa; phylum Arthropoda; class Insecta; order Lepidoptera; family Erebidae; genus Spilosoma; species Spilosoma lubricipeda. The sequence goes on along the minus strand of HG992298.1, from coordinate 8,452,630 downwards.
CAAACAGACAGACAGACAGACAGACAAAAAAATTTTTAACTACGTTTTTGGTATATGTATCGTGTATACATACACATGCATTGATTAAAAAGCTGTTATTTTAATATTACAAACAGACACTCCAATTTTATTTATTTGCATAGATTATATAAACCTGTACGATTTACATCGAAGACGTATGTCAAAATAAATTATTTAATAGAATACTTGATGATTTTGGACTTGTATAAATTAGTGTTACCATTTAACTCTGGTGAGAACTATTGAAATAATGGTATACTGCTGGTGAATTAGTGGTATACTTAGTTCCTAGAGTTGTATGATACCACAGTTAGTATAAATTACTAACATAAATAAAATGAATCTCCAGAAGGTTGTGAATTTGGTATTTTAATAAAACTATTTTAAACAAAAATATACATCACTACAGAACTAACCCTAAAATGCATAATCATGATCTCCAAAATGAACAAAAAGATTTAAAAATAATATTCATTCGGACTATTTTCAACAATGACAGCAGTCGTGCTGTCGTGTTTCGTTGATGAGTGCGAAAACTGAGGCCCAATGATGCCTCTCAATAGGCCGCCATAGTGTGGGTCACCATGCTGCATTGTTGCATTGTCTGCATTCGTATTGAATATGGTGACCACCAGTCTTGAATCCTGCTTATGCTTTCCATCAGGCAGAGTACAGTCACTTTATCAGGCTCATATATAAAGAAAAAAGAAAGAGAGAAAGAAAAAAAATCGGTTCAACGGTTTATCGTAACAGCCAGACAGATTTGACAGAGAGTATTATGATTATATTAATTGGTGCATCTATTAATTCATAGACCAATATAACACTAGATAAGTTAATGACACAACCTATTACAGTTTCATACAATGCTACAACCAATCCACAAAAAAAATATTCTAACTCCATGTTGTTGTTGATAAAACACAAGCGTAATTTGTTACACATCTTTTAAAAACACCTCAATAAAGTAGGAAAATTGTATACCAGTCTCTTTAAAAGTTGACTAGATAGATATTAAACTCTTTATTTGTACACCGTGTTACTGATTTACAAGTGAGTACATAAGATGTCAAATTTATAATGAACAAAGGGCGGTCTATTGCCAAAAGCAGGCAGGCAGGCAACCTTAAAAACTTAGCAACTTTTAATTTTAAAAACCCTTTGTACCTTCAGTAGAATATAATATTTTTCGTAAAGCAAAACAACAAAGTAATGGTGGAAAATATTGTAAACTCTCATAAGATAACAGATACTAAGTATATTGTTATAAATAATCCGCAACGAATATTATCTTATCAGACTTGCCTACTCTAGATCTTCCGCGGTCTAAACACGCGGGACAGGTTAGGTACGATTTCGTCGCAGCATTTAACCTGGTTCAATATTATACATGTACGGTCAAGGAGATTGGTATTAGGCAACGCTGTAACTGCCTAGAATATCAGATGATATGATTAGATTACTGACGTTAAAGTGAGAGTGGAATGGACGTTTAAAGTTGCTCTTTTGTTTGTTTATCTATTATTGCTTTGATTTATTAAAGTACTAGCATTTATTGATAGTTAAAATAATGTTATTTATTAAATATTTATACTAAAGGTCTATGTTAAGTGGTAATTAGTTATTTTTATTAATATATATTTCCTTATGACATAATATTAAATAAACATTTTATGATCATTTTAAAAAAAATCGCAACTAATAACGAATATTATTTGTTAATAATATTTTTTTTTTAATATGACAGCCGTTTATAAATCTACGATCACTGTAAACTAAAATTACACTCTAATGTAATTTTCTTCTTCTCTAATTCTAATTTTCTAATTCTTCATTTAATAGTAAACAAAAATTATAAATAAAAACAAAACTCACGTTTAATTTCCAAACTTAATATTCCAAGAACAATACACACTCACAAAACATGAACAAATTATAAAAAATAAATTCACACTCTATGTCAGTAATTAAAAACAAAAATAAATGTTACTTATACCGTCACTCGAACATTTCGAAATTTAAACGTGCGCCCGCGAACGCTACATGTGGTTGGTAGACGGTAAATGACCACTGACTGTTGTATATCACCTGTTGATGCTAGGGTTGTGAAAAGTCTCTCGCTCGGTAACATGATTGCCGCCATGTTGCGGAGCGAGAGCGCGTGGAACTCCGCCGTTTCTTTCTGCGAGCAAGTTATGCTTGCCAAAGAGACGGCGGAGCGGGACCGGGAGAGGTTTAGAACTCTACCGGCCCGCCAGGCCCGGGAACGGGCCAGGTACCACAGGCGACTCGGGCGCCGGAGATCTCAGAACGATCTCCGTCCTCCATAAGCGCAAGCCTGAGGGTGACAGATGAAGCCATCTGTCACCCTAGCAGAAGCAGGCTCGGATGGAAGCGCGCATGCTGCAGAGCGTGCGCGCCCGGGGAAAGTAACGGGAACATCTGTTCCCACACAGTTGGGGGCTACTTACGACCATGTAGGTGGCCCGAGGTACGTCGGGGTTCCAGGGTTTTCCTTACTAGGGTGCACCTGGTTCCCCGGCTTTCAGTACCCGAGACGGCGTGCGGTTTTAGTCGGTTCGAGTCCGACATACCACCACGAGGTGGATCCGAGGGGATTTCCGCACGAAAAAGAAAAAAAAAAAAAAAAAAAAGGGTTGTGAAAAGTATGCGTTATTTACTCTGGGATTCCCGTACTCGATAAACGAGTTTGCGTACAAGAGACCATCTTACGCGGTTTCCTATTTGCAAGTACCTCAAAACGCGTTTCCAATGGGGAAACTTTTTTTTTTTTTGAGAAATGACCCTTTCGGTTTTTGTTTTTGAACATGTACAGCATGAAGTTTTAGTATTAATAAATAATATGATAAATATTTTAAGTACAGTTGTTAATGGAGGGTTAAAATTAAAAGTTGATGGTTTCTAATTTAAGGAAGACAGCGATTAGGAACAATAGTTACTCTATCTAAGGATAAGATAGTCGATTTGTTTGCAGAGACTCAACTAACAGTCTGGTATAGAATATTAATAACAATAACATTAAAAAGTCACATGGAAGGTCAGAAGAAGGTGCTTAGTATCGAAGATAGTCTTAATCTCAGAGGTCAAGGTCAAGAAGTGAAATTAAACACCACTCTTGGATTCTACTCCTGCTTTCCAGGGCTGAGTAAAGTCATTATGGCAGCTAACACTTATAAAACCGGCTAAGTTCGAGTTGGACTTTCGCATTGACGGTTCCGTACAAATCTGTAGATACCTATATTATATGATGTAACTAAAAATGTTTGTTTTTTCCATTTTTTTCTTTATCTGTGCTATAAGACGCTGCTTCGTACCAACTTTCAAGATTCTGAGTTCGCAGCATAAACGGCTGTATCTTTTGATTGTGTTGGCTTAGAAGTGTGATTTCCATTTTAACAAAAATTACTTTATTATTTCAATTCACTATTGATACTCTTGCAAAATTATTTAAACTAATAAATTAATATAATATAAATGCCAGGTAATCCTACCACGTAAAAATCTTGAAGTACCTTCTAAACAAACAGAAGATTTCAATCTTATGGGTTTTCATAAAAGTTAATATTATAACTAAATATTCATCCTTGCAATTAAGAGAAACAAAGTTATCAAGCCGTATAGACTTCAATCTGCGTCAAAGATATACAATCGAAGATCATTACCCACATTCTAGCACAGTTGAGTAAAATAGGATAAACCACTGACGTTACTAATTAAGTCATAAAACAAAACAAATAATTATATTTCCTTAAAACTATGAAGTATATTAACTACTAGCTGAACCCCGCGGTGTTACCCGCGGTTATTGTTGTGCCGCGAGTAACCCCGCCGCGTATTGTAGCCGCGGGAAACAGTTAGTCTAAAAAAAAGTAGCCTAAGTTACTCCCCGGATCATCAGCTACCTGCCAGTAAAAGTCCCGTCAAAATCCGTCCAGCCGTTCCAGAGATTACCCGGAATAAACAGACAGACAGACAAACAGACAAAAATTTTTTTAACCACATTTTTGGTATATGTACCGTGTATACATACATATGCATTTAGTAAAAAGCGGTTATTTTAATGTTACAAACAGACACTCCAATTTTATTTATTTGTATAGATAGATGTTTGGGTACATGTATACGACTGGTCTCCTGAGGTCTCGGGCTCTATTGCCGGGTCGAGCAAATGTTTAAATGATCTGCAATTGTTTTTTTTCAGTAGCACAAAGCTATTACCAGTCAACCTAGTTTTTATAGTACAAGCTCTGCTTAGTTTGCAAAATACATAAGCAGAATCCAAGAGTGGTGGTCACCATACTGCGAATGCGACAATGCAACAATGCAGCATGGTGACCCACACCATGGCGGGCTAGTGATGCTTCTGCATCATTGGGCCTCCGGTCTCGCACTCACCAACGAAACACGACAGCATGAACGCTATCATTTTACGTTGATTTTCTGTGCGAGGGTAGTACCGCCCCAGTCGAGCCGGCCCGTTCGTGCTGAAATCAGCGTGGCTCTACTACCTTGGCTTATATTTTTTATCAATGTTTTTAATCACGTTATCACGTGAAATTTTTGTCCGTAAACTTTTTTTTTTTTATGTAATAGGCGGGCAAACGAGCAGACGTATCGCCTGATGGTAAGCGATTACCGCCGCTCATGGACACCTGCAAACACCAGAGGCGTCACAAGTGCGTTGCCGGCCTTTGGGGGATAGGAAGTGGAGATAGGGGGAGGGGTTTGGGTTAGGGGCCTCCGGTACCCTCACTCACTCGGTGAAACACAGCGCAAGCGCTATTTCACACCGGTTTTCTGTGAGGCCGTGGTATCACTCCGGTCGAGCCGGCCCATTCATGCCGAAGCGTGGCTCTTCCACGGTAACCGACTTTACAGTTAACATTATTTTAAGTCCGTGTTCATTGATTAAATTTATGCTATGCGAGTACAGTATAAAATCTGCGTTGGCTTTTTGAAGAAAGGACCATAGTTTTCAGTCAGCCTGTCCATACACTATGGTTGGGGCTCATACACAATCGCATACGAGCCCCAACCATCGTTACTTAAATTATATTTATGAGTTTTGGACGTTTCTATTTGCCTATTAGCATAAAATGCGCCGTAGTAAAACAATAACATGCACTACCAGCGATTATGCAAAAAAAACAATACAATTAAGAAAATCGTTAAAGCGTGACAAAAGCATTTGACATTGAACATGAACTCAAAATACTCCTTTTTTTAGGGTTCCATACACAAAGGGTAAAAACGGTAAAAACGGAACCCTATTACTAAGACTTCGCTGTCCGTCTGTCTGTCACCAGACTGTATCTCGTAAACTATAATAGTTATACAGTTGAAATTTTTACAGATGATGTATTTCTGTTGCCGCTGTAACAAAAAATACAATATAAATAAACACTAAAGTAGGGCTCCAAAACGAGTATAACAAACGATTTTTTTTATCGTAATTTGCTAGATATTAATAAGGAACCCTTCCTGCGCGAGTCCCATTCGCACTTGGGCGATTTTTTTAATTTATTCATCATGAATAATGTTCCGGATTACGAATTGGATTCGCATGTTATTATTTGAATATTGTTTAGTTTTTGTCAAGAATAAAATTAACTCGTGTATTTCAAACAAATTAAAATTTTAACAGCTGTTATTAAGTAAAATGATAAAATTGAAACGTTCATGAATTCAAACCATTTACTCACTTCTTGACCAGAATAACTTTCACGTCTTTAAAAAAATTAAATTCCCGAGAGGCAGTACAAAGTGCCTTTGAAGAGTTTATTGCCTCCCGTCCAGCTGATTTTTACAAGAAGGGCATCAATAAACTGCCAAGGCGTTGGCAAAGATGCGTCGATTGCATGGGTGATTACTTCGAATAACAGAAATAAAAAAGTTTGAAAAAATAAGTACTTTCACTTATTGCATACAAAACGGCAATTTCATAGGTAAAGACCTAATATATATATATATACGGTCGAATTGAGAACCCTCCTCCTTTTTTTGAAGTCGGTTAAAAAATAAAAAGCAATGGTTGTATAGCATATTGCCTAACAATTTATCAAAAGTATTTACATTTTATAAATGACGTCAGTTGTTTTCCTACATTTAATTACAAGAAGTAATATCATTTCTGTTCGTCATAGATATTGTCATACACTTACTTCGGAGTTCCCAATAGGTATTTTCACCAGATTTCTGATGATTGATGCTTCTGCATTATCACCTGCGTAATTTACAAATATGAGTCAATTAAAAATTGCTAACCTGAGTGACCTCACAAAGGGGAAACCACGTGCAAAAAATAGTAAATAATAGGTATGTATACTACCAATGACAAGAAAAAGTATAAAAAACTATAACTCGAGTGCATAAAAGGTTTTGGCAAACTTTATATGACGTAGGTCCAATAATACAGAAGCATGGTGTGGGTCGCCATGCTGCATTGTTGCATTGTCTGCATTCGCAATGAGTATGGTGACCACCACTTTTGATTTGTGCTTATGCTTTCCATCAGGCAGAGTAGAGTCATTTTGGCATGGCCATACTTAAAAAAAAGCTTGTTTTACCCGGGCTATAATTACGAATACGGTTGGTTTAGTGTTCCTCCACTCTCCTTCCTACTGCGTCAAGTATCGTGGGTTCAAATCCCACATGGGACAACACCTTGTGTAATCCACAAATTGTTGTTTTGAGTCTAGGTGTTTTTTGTGTCCGTTTCATGTATGTTTGTTAGGCCCCCTGCGACACAAGGTGTAAATTCCTAAAGCGGGAGTTATCCGTTTAAAAAAAAAAAGAAAAAAGAAGTACTTTATTTATTATACATTCCTTGTAACCTGAATTAGTAAAACATCTTGTAACGATGAATTTTAATACCATACATAAAGAACACTTACATATTTATAAACAAATTATCATTCAATATGTAGAGCATTTATAGGACATAAAATATATCTACTATTTAATACTGCATTGTAAATAGCTGTTGCTAAATAGAACTTTCTATATTAGAAGTAAATAGAAAAATATTAACACCAAAATATGAGGTGATGAAATTTTGTTCGATTAGTAAAACATCCAACGGCAAGAATACGTAGCCACAACGTTTTCTTGCCAGACCCCAACCCGCATTCTACCAGTGTGGAGACGTATGGCCTTAACTCTCTAATGAGAGAAGACCCGAGCATAGCCGAGGACGGCAGGTTGTTGAAGAAAAAACGTAAGAAATCATTAAAGTTGAGTGTGAGAGTCTTATGGAGGCCTTAGACAGTACATGGCTGGACGTAGGCCTCTGTTTAAAAAGGAGGTTCCAATTGAAAATTAATCCCTATCTTCTTTGATTATGGCATCACGTATAAACGGCTGGAAAAAGTTCGATAACTTTGTTTTTGTTGTGTTTGTCATCAATAGGAGAAAGTTCTTTTGAAAGAAAAAATTGGGAAATCGGTGCATATGTTCATGCGTGAACAAGGTAAATAGGGATTATTTTATATTTAGCTAGATACCAATGCGAATAGTGCAATTTTCATAGTTCCAGATAACGTCTGTCGGGTCAGCTAGTAAAATATAAATCTGTTTTTCTCTCCTGTTGCAACCCTACAAAGTATAAAGGAACCAATCTCAGATAAAGACGCTTCTATTACTATATTGTACCTATATATACGACGACATCTACGCGTCATTTCTACGTTTGATGACTGAATAACTCAATAATGGTATCAGTGAACTTTGACATGAGGAATCTAAACAAACATTGACTCTCAAGGTCATGATAGTTCAAGGCCTTTATTATCATAGCTAAAACAGGTGATACAGACAGAAGTGGTTGTATATTCTATCATATCCTGTATTATTGCATCGTAGCCGTTATCATCAATCTTCAACAGCCTTAAATCCACTGATGGCCATAGGCTTCTCCTTAGCAAGGAGGTTTTGGCCTCCTTTACCCTTTGCCGGACGGGTTGGTACAGGGTGAGTTTCAAGTTTTCCTTCTGATTGCAGTGATTTAGTCCCGCATAGTTCGTTCCTTACTCGCCTTATGACACCCATGGGATGAGTGACACTCGTATTCTTAAACACACGGACTATCTGTACTATAAGTATTATAGTACAGGTAGTCCGTTCAAGGTAGTAGAGCCATGCTGATTTCAGCACGAACGGGCCGGCTCGACCGGGGCGGTACTACCCTCGCAAAGAAAACGTACGTAAAATGACAGCGAACCTGCTGTCGTGCTTCGTTGGTGAGTGCGAGACCGGAGGCCCAATGATGCAGAAGCATCACTAGCCCGCCATGGTGTGGGTCACCATGCTGCATTGTCTGCATTCGCAGTATGGTGACCACCACTCTTGGATTCTGCTTATGCTTTCCATCACCTCATATTTTGGTATTAATATTTTTCTATTTACTTCTAATATAGAAAGTACTATTTAGCAACAGCTATTTACGATATAGTACTAAAATAGTAGATATGTTTTATGTACTATAAATGCTCTAAATATTGATGACTGATGATTTGTTTATAAATATGTAAGTGTTCTTTATGTATGCTATTAAAATTCATTGTAACAAGATGTTTTACTAATTTAGATTACAAGGAATGTATAATGATAAAATACTTATTTGTTATTTTTCTTTTCCTGTGTCGCGGGGACTTTACAAACATACATGAAACGGTCACAAAGAACATCTAAACTCAGAACAACAATTTGTGGATCACAAAGAGTTTTGTTAGTTCCCACGACATTTGGCGCAGCAGCAAGAGCCGCTGAAACCACTAGGCCAACCGTGCAGTAAATATATATAGTGCGTATATTTATTTATATCGTTGGATAGCTCATCTATCGAGGAAGACCATACATTCTTTAAGTCTAGACTACGAGTAATAGAAACAGAGCATCAATGAAAAATGTTACAAAAACAAAGGAACAATGTATTAGTAGTAAACCCAAATAAAGTTTCACGTTTCAGTCAGTACTTTATCTCAATTTTGATGTTAAAAACCTGAGTCACACTCATTGAGTAATTTGCTTATTGTGATTTGACCATAGCTTCGTTTAAGGAAAAAAGGTATCCTCTTATAAATATATTGCCATTAGCTCTCGATTCACACCTCTAATGCGGAAAGGAGAGGCTCTACCTAGCATATACTCGTAACTCATTCTACGAATAAATGGCCTCAGTAAGTGGGTTATCCTGTCTCGTGTAGAGACCAAACACGTGTCAGAATTTAACTTATTGACTGTGAAAGATTGCGCACTTTATAACGCTGAGGAAAGAAATTAGATTATAAATGTAAGCGATCAGCATAATCTATGATTACCAAGAGTTTCACTTATGTTTTACCTTCTACAACAGCCATGAACCCATAAAGTCTTTATCCAGTTTTCGGCTTTTTCCATTGAAATGGATTCCAGAAAATCTTTAGCTATTAATTTTTAAATATAATTTAGACTAAAACATGGAAGTCCCACTATCCGTATAAATTGTCTTCTTAATAGAGGTATTGTATAATTTGTGATCAAAAAAAGTTTAGCATACTTTTACAAGTATTTTTTTATAAACGGGAGGTCAAGGCTTGAACTGTAAACCAGTACTTGGTAATCCATGCGAAATCCAACTATTAGCTGACGCTTAAGACTTTTACTTTCGATAATATAGTTTTTCTTTAAATTTGTGCCAGTTATTTCTGTAATACTGAAACTATTAAACTTTTATTCTATTATAAACAAAATTACGTAGGTATAAGGAAGCTTAGATTGGAATATTTGCAAATGTAATTAATTATACGTAACTAAGGGTAAACATAAGTAAGTCAAATGAAATATATGAATACCTATATGATATTTAACTCATTTCTAGGGATTCGTGAGGAAATGATGAGATTTATTTTCTTGTTCTATTTATAAAGATCAATGATTATTTATTATTAAACGAGTATTTTAACAATTCATCCCGTCGGATCGTCGTTCGGATCGTATGTTTTTAATTCTTCTTCTCTTCATCTCAGACTCATCTCTACGACTTCATCGAGTTTTTTTCTGTTATTGTCGTATTAATTTATAAAATATGTCCCTTGTTTGTGTAAGCGTGTTTGTACTATACAAGTTAGGTTAGTAGAAAGATCTATATTACTTAATACGGTTCAAAAGAAAGGTTTAAAACTGTCATTTGTAGATTGACTTTTAGATAGACATAGTTCTCGTTTAGTTTCAAGACAAATTTGAGCAAAATCTACTCCCCGAAAAGGTATGAAATGAAGTATTAAGTTTAAAAACCTCCAGGAACAATATTGGCATTCGGTGTCAAAGGACAAAATTAGGAACGAAGTGATCCTTCAGAGAACCAAGGTAACCGACATAGCTCTGAAAGTTAACAGGTTAAAGTAGCAATGGGCTGCTCATATATTTCGCAGATCTGATAACCGCTGGATTAATCGTATCCTGGAGTGGAAACCTCGCCTTGGCAAACGTAGTGTAGGGCGCCTTTTGGCCAGATAACGGGACGACTTGCGTACCAGAGCCGGCTGCTACTGGATTCGAAAAGCAATAGACCGTGCTCTGTGGTATACCTTGGGAAAAGCCTACGTCTAGGAGTGGACTGCTAAGGCTTGATGATCATTATTTATACTAAGCTAATGACTACGTCCCTAATCGCAGTGTCATTCCAGAGTCCACTGCTGAACCTGGTTCTCTCCATAGAAAGGATTATTAAGCCTACTATATCACTATTCTACTTCTATGCATTTTTCGTGTGCTAATCCTATGCATTATCAGAGTGCATCTTAAGTCGTGCAGGCGACCTTGCAGTGCGAGAGGCGATAATTTTTGGCGCCAAGAACCGCTTGGGTAACCAGCGCATGCTAAAATTTACAAATGAACTGCAGCGGGTTAAGGAACATTATTTATACTAAGCTAATGACTACGTCCCTAATCACAGTGCTATTACAGAGTCCACTGCTGAACCTGGTCCTCTCCGTAGAAAGGATTCTTAAGCCTACTACATCACCTGGCCAAACGTTTTGGTATAGGGTTTGTTTCAAGTATTCCTTTTCTTTGCTGTGCAGTATGGTTTGCATCTGCTGAGTTATAACATCATAAAAAATTTCTTCAAAAACATGTCTATTCTACTTCTATGCATTTTTCGTTAAGTGCTAACCCTATGCATTATCAGAGTGCATCTTAAGTCTTGCAGGCGGCCTTGCAGTGTGAGAGGCGATACTTTTTGGCGCCAAGAACCGCTTGGGTAACCAGCGAATGCTAAAATTTATGAGTTTAACGGTACAAATATTCCAAGTTTAAACTTTCATTAAAGGCTTAAAGGATATAACTTGTTATTCAATGCAGTAAATACTTTCTAAGATTATCGATCCTTTTAAAAACAATTAATACACGGTTCATGAGTTATTATTTTTATTTGAGAGCACGGTTGTCCTCTTGAGAGTTCACTGTGATAGATATATGTACGTGTCTCATGCAATACTTTTCAATTTTCAAATTGAGAAGACTTTAACTTGTATTCCCTCATTGTCTTTGTTCATTTTGGCCTGATTTATTTATTAAAGAGTTTAAAGAACATCAACAAGATACACACTTATCTATTTAAACAAAATTGATTTATATATATTATTCATGTACACAAGATTTTTTGTACATAACCTCCAACCAAGTTGATGTTCTATAACCGTAAACGTTATTATAACATATAAATTGGAATGACGTCGCATAGAAGAAAATAGAGGCGTTTATAATAGTAGAAAAAGAACCGACTCAAAACACTTGCATCTTGGCTAAACGGGCAGGTCTGTTAAAGTGTTAACGTTATCGATAAATCGTAATAAACAACAAATAAAAAAACGTTGATTTGCAACCTAACACCAATAGGTACATTTGCCAGACTAGACGCAGTAATACAAGCTCAGTTGCTCCCAGTGTCAAATAACAATACTATTAAGAAAATACGATATTTTCTTTGTTAATCAAAAGCAATTAAGATTAAATTACAAACGAGTCTCTATTTTAATTACTTCTTATGCCGTTACTTAGAACTCGTCTTTTAACTCGATTCGATTTTGAAAGGTATTTGTTTTATTAAACATTCTGTCGAAGAAGACTACCTCGTTGGTCTAACGATTAACTTATGCAATTACCGATTGAGAGGTCTTGGGCTTGATTTCCGGGTCGGGCGAAAAAGTACTATTGAGTTTTTCTGATTCAAGAAATGTTTAATAACAGCACGGAGGCGTTGTGCACTTTGAAAAAGGTAAAGGGACGGGTAGTAAAAGTGTTAAACTAACGTCAACACACCTGACCAGACCTAGGACGGCGGCGCAGGGCACTTGCGGTAATACGGTGGCGCAGGGTGCCTTGACGACGAGTCAACAAGGTCGTCACTTTCATTCAAAACATTTTTGTTTTAATTACATAATAATAAACGCGTTTTGTATGTTAAATATATTTGTAAAATAAATAAGCGTTTAAAATTTAGAAATTGAACAAAGTGTATCTATTAATAAAAAAAAGTGACGAGAAAATATTGAAAGAAAATGAGTGAGTACTTTATAAAACTACTAGATGAAACCCCGGCTTCACTCTTGTAATATGTTTATACTGTATAGCATTAACCTATATTTTATAACATCACAATAAGCATTTCTGTAGTTATCGGTTCTCAAGGAATATTTTACTTCTTTGTATCGCGCATTTTATTTAAAGAGCAAAGAGGTTCATTTCAGGTGAGCTTAAACAACTGTTTGTTTATAGTTTTGAGTTTTGACTTCTGTCTGCAGTTCTCATGACTGATTTGTGTTTCATGCGGCAAATAGTAGCATATGTGTTATTCTGATGTATAAGCTATATTACTGTAAACTTTCATCCAAATCCGTTCAGTACTTTCTATTGATTCTTTGATATTGAAGAAGGATGTAAGCTACTTTCTAAGCAGTATACACGCCCGCGAGGTCAACAGCTTTGATTGAGACGAAGAGCTTGATTAATTAGAAACAATAAAACATTTTAACTTAATAGGTGTGTCGAATCTCTCGAATAAATTATTATTATCTATACAAATAAATAAAATTAGAGTGTCTGTTTGTAATATTAAAATAACCGCTTTTTATTAAATGCATATGTATGTATACATGGTACTTGTGCCAAAATAACATTTTTTTCAATTTTTGTCTGTCTGTCTGTCAGTCTGTCTCTTTGTTTGTTCCGGGTAATCTTTGGAACGGCTGGACTGATTTTGACGGGACTTTCACTGCCAGATAGCTGATGATCCTAAGGAGTAACTTTGGCTCTTTATTTGGACTAGCTTTGTCGCGCGGCACTACCCGAGGTACGGCTATAACCGCGGGTAGCGCCGCGAGGTTCAGCTAATATTATTATATTCTTATTCTCTGTTCAGTGCGAATCTGCATTGCTTAGAGATATAAAGATGGAAAACTTGAAAACCCCTATACCAAATATGCCGAAATCAACATTCTATGATGTGTCAGGTTATTATTGATCTTGAAACTAAGTAAAGTTAAATTTTCTTCACCTTATTGAAATTAAACTGTAACTACGAGCGGTGTAACTCATTCGAAACATCAGGAAATAGAAGAGTCTCAACCTTTTGTTTTTTATTAAAGACAGCTCCTGCTTTAGGAATATACGTTCTGTGTTGCGAGGGACGTTACAAACGTACATGAAACGCGCACAAAGTACACCCAGACTAACAACAACAATTTGTAAATCTTACGGCGTGGCGCCTGAGACGGGAAGGATCCGGGACAGACAGACAGACAGACAGACAAAAAATTTTTTAACTACATTTTTAGTTTACATACATATGAATTAAGTAAAAAGCGGTTATTTTAACATTACAATCAGACACTCCAATTTGATTTACTTCTTATATATAAAATTCTCGTGTCACAGTTTTAGTTCCCATACTCCTCCGAAACGGCTTGACCGATTCTCATGAAATTTTGTGAGCATATTGAGTAGGTCTGAGAATCGGCCAACATCTATTTTTCATCCCCCTAAATGGTACTGGTGACCCATCCTTAAAAATTTTTTTATGGCAAAACAACGTATGCCGGGGTCAGCTAGTGTATAGATAAGTGCCACTGTGCAACAAAAACTAAATCTCAATAATATAACTTTTGTCTTTATGCAAATATGTAAACAAGTTAAAAAACGGTGTCTCCTTATCTTTATTGTGACGTTAATTCTCTTTACTCGCGTCAAACACTAAAGTAAGTGTTTCATTTTAGATGTATAATGTGTTGGGGTTTTATCTAAATGTCATGTTTACTGTGAGTTTATCCTTTAGAAGGTGAAGTACTACATCAATAAGGGATCGTTTTCCTTGAATTAACATTACTCAAAGGGAATCTTAGGATAATACATATTTATTTGCACCTTAACAGTCTGAACAGTTGTCAAAAAAATACTTGAATTATAAAGGAAGATAACAATGCTTTTGAAGTGAAAACTTTTTAGCGGCGTTGTACGCTTTAGCGAAATTTGTTTACGGATGGATAAAAATTGATAAACTCACGACAGGACACGTCGTGACAGGACACGTGAACTGACCGTAAGACGGTGGCGCAGGGCGCTTGCGCGAGTGTGCATGGTGACAGTTGATGGCTCGACTGTCTAATATGACATGACTGGTAATATGTTCGTGTATATCAAGTGTTTAAAATATGGAAATTGAACAAAGTGCATCAAACACACACACAACACATATTAATGAAAAAAGTGACGAAGAAATAGTGAAAGAAAATGTATGAGTACTTTATAAAAAAACTAGATATTTAGACTGTTACAGCATTAACCTATATTTCATTTCATCACAATAAGCATTTCTGTAGTTATGGGTTCTCAAGGAATATTAAAGGAAATTCAAGGCAAAGGAAATTAAAAAAAAAAAAAACCAAAATGCACAACGTACATGTTCAAGTTTTCACTTCTGCCGGAAGTTCAGGAGAGCAACCCGTTTCTTTTTAATTAAAAAGACGATCGGAAAGGAAACCATAATATCGTTTATTATGGAGTGATCTCATTGTAACGTCTTATTAGACAATACTGGGGTTAGTGGGAGTACATATTATATAGTTTCTATGCTTGTCTACATTAGAAGACTTTTAGTCAGACTCGAAATAAGTATTAAAAGTAAAATTCTAATATTTTTGCATGATTTGTTCGTAAGTAGTAAATAACACAATAAATAATAATAATAGTGATTTTTAGCATCTAAAAATTAAATAATCTTTAGCTAAACATCTTTGCTGAATTTCAAAGAGATGTATGAAAACACTATTTCACATGAGAATTGCAACTTTAATAATACATTCGTATAACTTAGCATTGTCTATTTATATCATACCAAATGATGTCTCTAGTAAAGAAAGAATGAAAGAAAATTATTTATTCTGACAAACACAGGACAGTACATGTTTTTATACAGATGTATGATATGAGTAGACAAGGAATAGAGATGTATGATATGAGAAGACAAGGAATAGAGATGTATGATATGAGAAGACAAGCAATCGCCCTGTACATTGCCAGAAAAGGCGCCTTTCTGCGCATACTGCTGTAGCCAGATGACTACAGCGCTGATATCGCGATAGGGCCCGCGCCCGGTGTCGTCGGTACCAGGTCGTACACCAGGATCAGTAGCAGTGACCCACGAACACACCGAGTTATGACACTCAAAAAGTCCCAGGAAAAATTTAACTGTCTTGGAACCCGCAACAAAATTAATGAAAAGAAAACTGGAAGAGTTTGTATGGTAAAATAGAAACATGTTAAATAAAAATAACTGTTATAAATATTTACTGAAACACGTACCTTAAACAAGTACAGAAGCCCGGGAATAAAATCGGTACAAAGTAATCTTTCTTACAGAAACGCGCGATTGCTACTAAGATAAAACCACACAAAATCGACTTTTATAAACAATGATTGATAATAAAAATAACTTAAATATATATTTTACAATAATTATTATTATCTGAATAAATTTCTTATCTTGGTTTCCTGGTATAGCCGGAAAACACTATTTTTAAGGTAAATTGACAACGAAATTGGGTTTTAACGTTTTAAATAGGTTACCACCAAACAATACAGGCTATGTATAAATAAATAAATAAATAAATATTTCAGACATCTAACACACAACGCGATCTAGTCCCAAGCTAAGCAGAGCTTGTGTTATGGGTACTAGACAACTGATATGAATACATATATACTTTTTTTTATAAATACATACATATTATACAAAGAAAACACCCAAACTCCGAAACAAATATTTGTAGATCGTACAAACATTTGGTTCGACCCGGGAGTCGAACCCGAGACCTCATGATCAGCAGTCGCACACACCAACCGCTAGACCAACGAGGCAGTCCTATTTAGTATAGTAGTATATTTTATACTAGCTACCCCGACAGACATTTTTCTATCAAAAGTTTTTGGCTCTTCGCAGTCCAATAGAAAAATAAATAAGTGTTGTTTCTTTTACTATTTCGCAATTTTTTATTATTTCTCTTCATAAGAACCTTCCTTGTGTCTAAACGAAAATATAAACAAACAAACATATGAACAAAAAACCGACTTCAAGAACCGACCCAAATCAAACCAAAGCACCAGCTTTCAAATAAAAAAAGAATCATCAAAATCGGTTCACTGATTCGAAAATTCTGAGGTAACAAACATAAAAAAAATATAGTCTTATTCAAACCATATTAATCTTTTCCGCAGTATAAATTAATCGTAATTAGTAGACTTACATTATGTTTAAATTCAATAGCAGGTAAAGCTATTATTTGTATTGTATAATACAAAAAGTGCTATTGTTAGTATTATTGACTCTAATTAGCAGGTAATAATAATAACATAACATAACTGTTACAAACAAATAACATTTGGAAAAGCCAAGATTTATCAACTAAAATTGGATTTACCAAAAGTCGTCTATTGTTGATAAAATTAATAAGGTATTCCAAAGAAATAATGAATATGTCCTTTATTAAATTCATTTTTCTAGTTAATTGGTAGGTGTTTATCAGAGAAACCGGAAATTAATGCCTGGTAAACAATTATTATTGCTACTTATTCAAACACTACCATAACTGTTACTAAAAATTTATTTAAATTTTTCATCAATGCGGTGTATTTTTTTGTCGGCTTTAACACATCATATCATTTGCATACATTATTATATCATTTCGGGGATTCCCGATCACTTTCACTTGTAAACAAAATAAATCCATACTTTTATATGCGAAAGTAACTCTGTCTGTCTGTCTGTCCTTCTTTCACGGCCAAACCGCTGCACCGATTTCAATGAAATTTGTCATCGAGATACTTTGTTTCTTGAGGAATGACATAGGCTACTCTTTGCTGGGAATCGACAAACACGGGTGCAGAACCACGCGAGCAAAAGCTAGTGTCTAATAAATCGTTGTAAGAAACCGAAAGATCGAATCTTTGCAATAGTTTTAATTCTTTGACATATTTAATATTTTTTCAAAGACCTTAAACTATTGCAAAGATTTAGAACTTTCGTTTTACTAAATTGCTCGCTAGGTGACTTGCAAGCCTCTAGGCACAAAGTAAGCTGCCCGTCAGTGCGTACGTAGCCTAAGTTGCTCGCTAGGGGACTCGCTAGGCTCTAGGCTTTAAGGAAGTCGCCTGCCTATGCGTACGTAGCTTTACTTTTCTAATAAACCGGATTAATTTGTGCAATATAGCATTTGTTGTCAAGTAACTCGGGAGTTAAATATCAAAAATGTCAACGTCATACAGCTCTGATAAGACTTCTAATTGAATGACGAGACGCATCCAATTAAATCCACTAAAACTCTTTAATATCTTAGACATATGACTAATTACTGTTCTCAGAATCCTATAAAAAAATTTCGCTAAATAAACTAACAATTGATTAGTGAAACCGCAAAGTCTCGGCGCCACCACTTGATTAAAACATGTCATAGTTTAAACTAGCTGTGCCCCGCGGTATTACTCGCACGTTTGTTGCTTTTGATTCGGATATTGTTAACTATATCGTAACGTCCTTATTGCGTAACCCTATTTTTCTCAAGTAAAACGTTTCCTCCTTAAATCATCGGTTATTTACCAGTGAAAGGACCGTTAAAACCGGTCCAGGCACCTAAGAGATTGGTTGGAACAAACATACAGACACATAAAAATTAAAAAAATAATTTTTACTACCCTATATACCTTCATAGGTATGTATTTAGTGAAAAGTTATTTATTTGAACAGACACTATAATTTATTTTTTTGTATAGATTAAGAGGGGATTTATATAATCAAGTATCAGTTACATATTAATAAGAATTTATCCGATTACATAAATGCCGAATGATTCGGCAATTAATGGACAATAAACGTCCCTGTCTTGAAATCCTCTCAAATCATAGGAGTACGTTGTTGCCTGTATGTCTTACACTCTACAATTTACATTTCTAAATACGGTAAGTATTGCCAGACCGATTTTCACGGGACGTCCCGCTTTTTAAATTTAAATTATAATGTCTCGCGCGGGACAGGCTTTGTCCCGCTTTTTAGGGATAACTGGCAGGACGTCCAAAGTGAAGTTCTTGGTTAGCCGTAGTGCTTTATTCTAAAAATAAAAGAAATTAAAAATAAAACCTAACTACGAAATAAAAACGACTGTGAAAAAGTACGAAACAAGTTTCAAAAGCCGTAGTCCATGAAGTGCCTCTATAATATTAATATCTTTGCAAAGTATATTTTGAATAGTGAATAGAATAGAAATGTCACAATTATCGCATAAATACGGACAAAGTCACCAGAAAATGCTAAAAATAGATATGTTTATGAATGTACAAGTAACGCCCTGCCCTTTCGTATGATACCAAACACGACATATTTATTTAAAATTATTTTTTTAATACAAAACTTTATGTCGGCTAGAGGGCGTCACATTAGATTCAGTGACACGTCATATAGCTTATAACCAGCAGAGCATCATGACGCTTCTAACGACACCTCATTTGTCCAGTTTTAATGAGTAGTTAAGGAGCTATGAGGGAACAAATGAACATACATACATACATAGCCTGTCAAAATCATACCTTTGGCTTTGCCGTAGTTGGATATAAATTGGCGGGTAATTCATGAATAAGGGATGATGATGCAGCAGGTGGTAGATGAACGAAAATATTGCTAAGGACCTTCTTTTAGGTCACTCGTTTAAAAAAAAAGCTTATTCTCATTTTTTTTTGTTTCTCGTAATTTGAGATTAAATACGATATGTTTTCTTTTACATTAGTCCAGCTTCCGAGGTAAGCATCCCGTTTTTGTTTCACAAAAAAGTATCAAAATCCTGATTTGACAAAAAAATATCAGGCAACGCTGGTATCAAGACTCAATGACGTATTTACCGTAATGCTACATCCTCGAACCGCCTATCTAAACCATAACCATAATATAATTCTTGTCAGCTGTACTGGTATTTATAAATAATCCTACTAATATTATAATGATGAAATGCGAAAGTTTGTTAGGATGGATGGAATAAATGTGTATAGTTAGCATCGTGTAAATCAAGGTGCACTGAAACTATCTGAATACCTGTACTAGAATATTCTCGTTAAAGGTTTAGGAGGAGTGATTGCAAAAAAAACTAAAATTAATTTCTTAGACGTAAATAATAAGAACCTACCAACCCACCCAGCCCCTTAAAAGAAATTACCCTAAACAAAATTTGGAATGTTAGCAATTTTCGACCACAAAATAAAATTGAGAAAATAATACAAAAATTATGAAAAACTAATGGAAAAGTAAATAAATTTATTCACTTATTAAATCAAAGTCCACCCGCACCCCGAAACTCATGTAATAGTTTAATTTCAACTTTTCAAGCATTTTTTTTTTGAGCTGACCTTTAACCTTTTCAGAATTATTTTCTAAAAACTTTTAATATGTTTTTGCTTTTTTACAATTCTGAGGTTTGCTTTGTTCAATTTTAATTAGACTATGATATTTAAGATAAAAGATTTTCGAATAGCAGCAAATTAAAATAAATAAAGAAAGACCTTTAAAAAAAACCATTGTAACATTCTTAAACTGCGCAGTACGTACTATGTAATTTGTAGTGGAATAAGAATTCAAATAGATGTTAGTTATTCATAAAAGGTAACTTCAGTTAAACTAACAATAACACTATAAACAAGGTTAATCGCCATAGGCATTACACATCGAGTAGTGTGCAATGTGTATGGAATTAAATCGACTAGAACCACTTTAGTCGTTTTAATTCTGACACAAGGCCTCGGGGAAGAAATCGGTTTTTAGAAGTCAATATCATGTGCACATTCCTTTATTTGTCTGTAGGTGGTAACACAGATAAAGATATAAATAACTTAATGCTTACAACTCTGAATTGGTTAGCAGATACCGATGTCATCCGATACTGAGGAGGACAAAAATACTTACTTCCTATTCATGAAGAAGTCAGAATGAGTATTAACTCTGGTCAAAAACTCATTTGTGTTGCCTGTGATGAGTTCTGACCTACGGTACAAGAGAAGGCTGAAAGTCACTCAAAGAGCAATTGAGAGGGAAAGCTCAGAATTTATCTGCGTGATCGAATCAGGAATGGGGAGATACGCAGATAAACCAAGGTCACCGATATTGCTCGGAAAATTAATCGTCGGATCACTTTTGTCGCAGAAACGCTGGCAGGTGGGGCCATAAAGTTCTTGAAAGCACTGCGTACCGAAAAACGCACTTTTGGTATGCCCCCATAAGGTGGTCCACCGACTTATAGCCTCTCCTTCGAAAGACCATGATCGGGCGACAATACTATGCTGACTAAACGGGGCATAGTGTTTGTTTTAAGTTTTGCTCACTGAGTTTGTCGGCTTGGTCTCCCTTGGGATGTGTTTAATACCAAATCGCGTTTTGGTATATGTAGATTTGGGAACAATAGGTCATGTCTAATCACATTTTAGGTTATGTCAAAAATTCTGAACTGAATCACATTTTGACATAACCTAAAATGTGATTGACAAGACCTAGCGTTCCTAGTACAAAATTATTAGTCTATGCTACATATACCAAAGAGACAATTTGGTATTAAATAGGATGAATACGGATGGCGACACTTTACAATCTATTCAGATGAAAACCTGTATTCTCAATCCATCATCACTCGGATTTGAACTCATGTTGGATCCTATACATCTACTTAACTAATTTAAGTACAGGTAGTAGAGGCACGCTAATTCCAGCATGGTTGGGCCAGCTCGACCGGGGCGGTACTACCCTCGCATAGAAAATCAACATAAAATGACAGCGTTCGTGCTGTCGTGTTTTGTTAGTGAGTGTGAGACCGGAGACCCAATAATGCAGAAGCGTCACTAGGACGCCATATTGTAAGTCACCATGCTGCATTGTTGCATTATCTGGATTCTGCTTAGCCTTTCCATCAGGCAGAGTAGAGTCATTTTGGCAGACCCAAAAAAAATGTACATTAATTGAAATTAAATTGTACACCATGTGCCTCAAGCACATAATAAACATAATGGTTGATAATCGAGTGTAAACACGGGTTTACTTAATTTCTTTCCTCAAAGGTACGAGTATATCTAGTCACCAACTATTGCGTAATTTAATGATGTTCACTTAATTATCCTAGATATCATAACAACTATCATATATGTCGGTTTTCCCTTAGATGAGATAATAAAATTATTAATTACGCATTGAAAATACCGTGGTTTATGGATTTTGTGATAAACATCGACATTATGTCATACAATTACTAAGTTTAATGTCATCACTAACACACACCACAGTCACCATTTATCAGGTTTTTTATTTCATTTCATACATTTATATGAGACGTATGACAGCATTTAGATCAGAACACCCATTTTGTAAATGTAATTTGTTTATTTATAAGTTTGGCATTTTCTAGGGCAGTAGTCGCTTACGATAGGCGATACATCTGTTCTTTTACCATATTCCATAAAAAAACATAACATAAACAACTTTTTTTTTAAAACCCAATCCCTTTAGAACATTCGATTACGATATACTAATAGTCACCGGGTATTCGATAATCAGCCATTTTTTTTTTTTGTTTTTTAGCTGTCGACACTTCCAAGCTTTCATATAAACTTTAACTCTGCCAAATTTCATACTTCTCCATTCGCATAATTTACCTGAACATGGTTACGAAGATTTTCGCTGTACGTATTAATAAATTGATCCCAACCTTAGAATACAGTAACTTTAGTAGCCTTTAGTCCCTCAACTACTCGGATGACGCAGTGATTTAAGTGTCAACGTTATTGCTTCGACCGCAGCAACTAAAGTCCCCAGGGACCAGGAATATATTCCTCCCTATTAGAAACGTTATGCCCGGTAGTAAGACAATTTATGACCAGGATTTCTCTCCAGGTCTCCACCTATATACGTCAATAGATAAACTATTTAAACAGGAAGAATAGAACATTTTCGGAGAAACAGACATATCTAGATACTAATATTGTAAAGCTCGAGTTTGTTTTTTAAATAAAAGCGCTGATCTCAGGATGTAATGGACCTAATTGAAACATCGGTGCCTCGGTGGCGCAGTGGTAGCGTATGCGACTGCTGTTCTTGAGGTCTCGGGTTCGATTCCCGGGTCGGAACAAATGTTTGTATGATCTGCAAATATTTGTTTCGGAGTTTGGGTGTTTTCTATGTATAATATGTACGAATTTACAAAAAAAAAAGTATATAAGTATTCATATCAGTTGTCTAGTACCCATAATACAAGCTCTGCTTAGTTTGGGACTAGATGGCGTTGTGTGTTAGATGTCCGAAATATTTATTTATTATTTATTATCGTTCACTGTTGTTGTACATTGATTAATAACTTAATACAGCGTCCACTGATACAAATAATAACTACAAGTATATAAATTGTACATCCTTAAGAATTTTAGGAACCTTTTTCATCACAAACACCATCTGATCTTAATCTAGGCAATACCTGTGCTATAGTACCCGGATTGCTGGTAAACATGCTTAAACTTTTTTCCATATACCTTCACAAATTACACCCAATAAAGAAATAAAACTAACACAACTTAAAATTTTGACAAAAATAAAACTGACTTCAAGGTTCGACTAGATTTCTCTTGGATGCCATCATCAGATGTTAGTGTCCTTATCATGGTACCACCGTTGGGATATCTCCTTCCCTTAAAAAAAGAATCATCGAAATCGGTTCATAAACGACGAAATTATCCGCGAACACACATAAAAAAATATACATACATATACGGTCAAATTGAGAACCTCCTCCTTTTTTTGAAGTCCGTTAAAAATTAAAGTAACGACATAACAATATGCAATGCAAAAGCAACAAACCGTGATTAATATCGTTAGGAGCAGCCAGTACAAAGTAAGATTGTGTTCATGCAATAAATCGTTATTGCAACCAATAGATAAACAGCCCCTAATCAAATCAAATCCATGACAAAGTGTTAGCCAACCCACGAGAATTTAGGCGTTAACGATTGCAGAAAGAAAAACGCTTGCAACTCGACTACGGCCCCATGTCCGTTAACATATAAATTAAATAAGTGACGACGGACAAATCGAGTGTACACCATATGTAAAAAGGCCATAATAATATCAAACACGAAAACTGACTA
Organism: Spilosoma lubricipeda; assembly: GCA_905220595.1. Lineage (NCBI taxonomy): Eukaryota > Metazoa > Arthropoda > Insecta > Lepidoptera > Erebidae > Spilosoma > Spilosoma lubricipeda. The sequence continues at coordinate 8,428,900 of HG992298.1, read as the reverse complement.
TTAATTTTCATCATATTAAAAGATACATGGGTCAAAAAGTAAAAAAAAAAAACAGATGAAAATCGTTTCATTTTTACGACCGTGAAGTGAGTCATTGGTAAAGAACTTTAATTTGCTTTTTAGTCAGCTACAAAATATATTAAAACACATGAATTTAGTAATTAAAGTCATCATCGTAAAATTAACAACTGCTGTCAGAAAAAACTAGACAATGTCGATGACGTAGCACTAAATTAATAACAATTAATATGTCTCTTATGGGATGAGCTGAAGAATTGAGTATTCGATTTCAGCGGCAGAGGTCGTTGGCTCAACAGCAACTCTAATACGAGAACAGCTATTACAACTTACATTCACCTTAACTTTATAATCTCCCCTTCTATAATTTGTATTAGGCCTACTTATGAGTATGGTGACCATCACTCTTGGATTCTACTTATGCTTTCCAGCAGGCAGAGTAGAGTCATTTGGTAATGACTATATGAACGTAGAAATGTTTGTACTTCTTATACAGGGTGGATACGACCTGACTTTGAACTAGACCTAGAGGCCCATGATACAATTCCACTTAGAAAATTTCATTAAAATTGGTTCAGTAGTTTAGCCATAGGATACTATTTTTTATTTTTGAAATTTACTGCACGACCGTCGCACGCGCTACCTTTGAAGTAGCCGCCGCCATTTAGTGGTTGTTGTTGTTGTACCTATTGGTTATTAGTAGGTATTTATTTGTTGACCGACTTCAAAAAAAGGAGGAGGTTTCTCAATTCGACCGTATATATATATATATTATGTGTGTTCGGGGATAACGTCGTCATTTATGAGCCGATTTTTTAGTTGTAACCTCGACACGAGATGACCGAATTTGAAAACTCGCGGTTTTCGTTTTTTTTTTTAATTTTAAGGGTGACTGAGTATTGAAAAAAAAGGGTGGATACATAATATTACTATACTCCTAACGATGTAGCATGGTGCGGTTGACAGTTGCCTGTACGAACATACTGGTTGATTTAATTTAATTTACTGCACCGGCCGGGACCGCGGTCAATCGGTTAGTGAACTGAAATTACAAATGGTGTCTATATTGGTTTTAACTTTTAAGACATTTAGTTTTTTTGAATTTTTTGTTGTTTTGAATCCCTTTTCGGATAAATTCAACAATCCCAAAGTAAACCAACACATTTAAATAGCCCGCGGTTTCATTTAAGGTCGTATTGTCATATCCACCTTGTAGATATATTGTTTACTGTAATATGTTGTTTTAAAAAACAACACCTCTAATTTCTGTGCGTCTACCATGTGCGACTTTACCTCGCCTTAAGATTCACAGATAGAACTGCCTATGGCATAAAGAACGCCTTTGCAAATTTGCGAACAATCCTACTAATATTATTAACGCGAAAGTTTGTAAGTATAAGTATGGATGGATGGATGTTTCTTACTCTTTCACGCAAAAACTATTAAACGTATTTGGATGAAACTTTACAGTAATATAGCTTAGACATCAGTATAACACATAGGCTACTATTTGCCGCGATAACCGACGTTTACGCTAGCGGAGCCGCGGGCAACAACTAGTGCCAAATAAATTAATTAAAGAAAATAGGTTCATTCATCAGTACAACTTGAAAAGGTAGAGAATAGAACATTGTACAAAACTCTTACAAATGGGGAAGGCTAGTTTGATTTAATGCCCTAAGCTAGTTGGTGATGACAAAGCGCTAGGAGGGGTCTCAATGTCGTAATAGCAAGTGAACATCTATTGTTACGGATTCCTTCTATCTCAGGGGCAGAGTTCCACACCGTGTGGTTTTAGTCGGTCCGATTCCGAAACACAACCTCTGCCGGGAGTGATGACCCGGACAGGTTTTCACGAGTTAAAAAAATTTGGTAATTATATTTGCTAAACAATGGAGTGCAGCATAAATAAGCAGACAAATCAGCTGATTGCATGTGACAGCGCTCATACACTCATAAATCGTGTTTCATATCAAAGTTAACCAGAATATCATTGTATATTTATTCTACCTAGAAACCAAAGTATTTTAATAACATGTTTCGGTGAATAGAGAAAAATACATTGCTTTTACTCAAAAGAAGATATAAACACTTTTACACAAAGCTGCACTGATTCTAAAGAAAAATAAATAGCCTTCAAGAATTCTAGGTCCACTTTTCTATGACAGAGATTAGCCTCTGGCGCTCCACCGTCCGTAAACTTTTTCCCTCTATTTCTATGATCAATTACTATGTTTAACAGAAATAAACAAATATTCTTGCATTTAAACAACAAGTTACGTATACAATACTGCAATGCAAGTGATATTAAATAACTCGACATTTTAAATGCCATTTCGATTTTGCTGTACGTGCTGAATAACTAATACCTTATCTACTGTTCTCGACTCTCTCCATCGCAAAGGCAAGAATTGTAAAAAAACTACTTACTAATTACTTAATAGCATTTAATCTATACTAAGATATAAAGCTGAAGAGTTTGTTTGTTTGTTTGTTTGTTTGAACAAGCTAATCTCAGGAACCGCTGGTCCGATTTGAAAAATTCTTTCGGTGTTGGATAGTCCATTTATCGAGGAAGGCTATAGGGTATATATCATCACGCTACTACTAATAGGAGCGGAGCAACAATGAAGAATGTTTCAAAAACGGGGGAAATTTTCACGCTACGGGCAATATAAGGCGCCAACGAGGTTGCGTGGGTCAGCTAGTATATCTATACTAATATATAAAGCTGAAGAGTTTATTTGTTAGTTTGAATGCGCTAATCTCAGGAACCACTGGTCCGATTTTAAAAATTCTTTCAGTATTGGATAGTACATTTATCGAGGAAGGCTATAGGCTATATATCATCACGCTAAGACCAATAGGAGCGGAGCACCAATGGAGAATGTTTCAAAAAGGGGTAAAATTATCACGCTACGCGCATAGTAGGTAGGTAGACGGTAATAGGAGACGCAAACCAGGTTGCCTGGGTCAGCCAGCATTATGAATATAACACACTATAAAGTTGAACTTCAGGGATAGTCTACGATCTTGAATGAATACGTTCAACATGCAGGTCAAGGTACCTACAGGTAGAATATATTGAAAAAGGAAATATTCCGTGTGAAAATGTTGACAAGAAAACTTCTTGTTCAAAATAAATAAAACTTACCAATACAATTGAGGATCTGCTTTCAAATTAACACATAGAAACACCACCACAGAACAAAAGAATAACCTTTAATTCTCCTCTTCTGTGAACACCACTCACTTACAAAGGTCTGACAAGTACTTTTAACGCAGCCATATGACTATGTATAGAAATGTAACTAAATGAGCTGTATCTTCATGGTGATAACTTTTATAGGTTTTTGGTGAACTATTGTAGATATTAAAGCGAATACTACACTTTTTATATTTATAGGTGAAGACAGAGGAGTGATTATATTAAAATAGTACTGTGGAAGAACAACAAAGCGGTTTTACCCACGCTACAAGAACGACAGTGGGTAACGCCGCCCGGCGAAAGTAGTCTAAAAAAAGGAAACTAAATTACTCCGTACTCCTTATATCATCCGCTACCCCCTCAGTGAAAGTCCCGTCAAATTCGTTCCAGCCGTTCCTGAGATTAATCGAAGAAACAGACAGAGAAAAAAATTTATAAATGAAAAACCGTAAACACTTTCTACTTTCATATGCATTGAGTGAAAAGCTGCTGATTTTAAATTACAAACAGGCGCTTTTGTTTTATCTATATCTATACTAATATATAAAGCTGAAGAGTTTGTTTGTTTGTTTGTTTGAACACGCTAATCTCAGGAACCGCTGGTCCGATTTGCAAAAATATTTCGGTGTTGGATAGTCCATTTATCGAGGAAGGCTATAGAGTATATATCATCAGGCTACTACTAATAGGAGCGGAGCAACAATGAAGAATGTTTCAAAAACGGGGGAAATTTTCACGCTACGGGCAATATAAGGCGCAAACGAGGTTGCGTGGGTCGGCTAGTTTATATGTATAGAGGAAAGGGTTACAAGTTGTATCATATTACATACAGGTGTTGCTCATACATCGGTACTTGGTTGGAAGTAAATATCTTATCTCACTACTACGTATTATTTATTTTCGATGCCCACGTCAGTTCTTAAAATTTTAAAGATGACCTCTATGGAATTATTTCATTTGAAATTGAACAGATGCTACTAATTTGAGGTTTGGCGAAACAATATGAAATTGAAATACAAGAATTTAAAAAATATCAAAGGACTTTGCTATATGATAACCAAACAACACCAAACTTGTTGCTTCCTTATTTATTTATTTTATAAATTTTTAACCGACTTCAAAGACAAAAAAAGGAGGAGGTTTCTCAATTCGACCGTATATTATATTTTTTTTTTGTGTGTTCGAGGATAACTTTGTCGTTCATGAACCGATTTTGATGATTCTTTTTTTAATGGAAAGGAGATGTCGCAACGGTGGTACCACGATAAGGGCATTAATATCTGATGATGGCATCCAAGAGAAATCGAGTTGAACCCAGGCGCGGTTCCAAGGGGGGGGTCACAGGGGACACGACCCCCCCCAAAATCGTACACATGTAAATTTTTTTAACCTTATTTTTTTTCTCCTTACTTTCATTAATTGTTCAGTCGACATAAGAAATCATAGGATAAGAATTGTTTCATCATCATCATCGTCACTTCAGCCCACTGACGTCCACTGCTGGACATAAGCCTTCTGCATGGCGCGCCATTTCTCAAGAATTGTTTAACACCTATAAATTAAAACAGTAACATAATGGGGATAACAAATCTTCACCCTCCAAGACTGTCGTGATTCAGGCTTGCTCTACCATAAAGACTCAGATGACACTACTAGTCTGGACCAGAGTTTCTAGGAAGAGTGCCAGACAGACACGCTCTTTCCAAGGACTATCCCCCAATTCCTCCGACGCAATTGGACCGGCAACTCTGGTCCGACGTATGTGAGGCATTGGAGGGAGAGCTTGATCGTGCCGTATGGATACTGGCTTCCCGCAACACCGCGCCTGGACCTGATGGTATTCCAGGTCGGTGCTGGGAGACAAACTGAGGCAAATTTTCACTCAGTGTTTCGGCCTCGGTATCTCCTCCCTCGACTGAAAAGCGAGACTGCTGCTCCTCAAAAAGTAAGGTGTAGATGTTATCTTTGCGTTCCAACTTGCCTGAACGAAACGGGGAACTCTTTGAAAGAGTTATCTCTGACCTTATCAGCGGGCACCTGTGATCAGGAGGGTCGTGTTGACAGTTAAGCTTGATATCGTTAACGCTTTCAGCATTCCTTGGCGCGCTATCAGGGCGGCCCTTGAATATCACCGTCATAGAGGCCTATCTGCGCGATAAGGCAGTGAAGTTGTCGATCTGAACGGGGTGGCAAATCGAAGGGAGGTGTGTTGTGGGGGTTCCCCAGGGCTCTGTATTGGTCCCAATGTTATGGAACCACGCATAAGATTCTTCGGCCCTTCGCAATCTGTCTGCCTCTGGCCTCAGAGTCGCCTGCTAAGTAGACGATACAATAATACAGGTTAGAGGGTAACGCCTCGGGGAAGTGCTTCTGCTCGCCGAGGAGCTTGTGTTGTGCATAAGACTCGTGAGTTAAGCCTGAAGGTGGCGCTTGGCTTATGTAAGTGACAAGAACCATCCAGCTCAGGCATGCTGGATAACATTGACAGCCAGGTCAGTTCATAAAGTACCTAGGCCTCATCCTGGGCAGTCGGTAAAGCTTCGAAGAGCATTTCGGGCGGCTAGTCCCCCGAGTACGAGTGGTAGCACCACATCGTCTGCTACTCGCCCAGGTTTGAGCCAGCCAACGTGCTATCGGAGCCGTTCCGACGAGCTTCGAAGCTTCGATAGAGATAACTGACTGTGTCACCTACCGACTCACTCAGATGCTCACCGGGTACGGTTGCTTCGGTGAATATCTGAACAGAATAGGACGTGTATTTACGGCACAATGCCATCACTGCGGACAGATCGGATGAAACCTGTCACCAGCATTGATCGCGGCAATACTGGCAAGTAGTGAGGGATGGGAGGCGGAGGGCTCCTTCTGTGGAGACGTTATGCTCCAGAAGGAGTCCGCAAAGCGTGATCGGGAAAGGGCCGACCCCGCTTGAATGAGGCGATGAAGAGGGCGCGGTAGAAGCCGCTAGCTCCCCAATCGTGGGTTCAGGGTCGTTGTGGCCACATCCAGGGGAAATCTGGTTACTAAAAACGACCCGAGAGCGGTGATACCGCGGTGCGGCCGGGAGATGTCGTCTAAGGCAGGTCGGTGTTCCGACTCTTACTGCGTAGAGCTATGAGAGGTTCAATAGCGACCTGCCACGGGGGTGAATCTAATTACCCTGGGATGTACCTGCAGTGCAGTGAGTACTTCAGATGCCGCTAATACGTTTCTGGAGCTCCTCTTGACAGCCGAGTTAGGCCGCCGCGGGGTTTAGAGGATAGACTGATTTGTCCGGAGTCCCACACAAACCCTTCGTGTCCCCCCCCCCCACCACCCTCCACGGAGCTAGGTCCTCTAAGTATTCATTAAGAGATTGCCCCAGACGTCTCAAATATTCAAATATTGTCATCTCAATAGACTTACTAATAAAAACAATACATATAGATTTGTTTGTAATGTGTGCAATAAAATTGAATATTGTGCAATAAAGTGTAATTTACTCGACTTAAATTAATTATTAGTGACCCCCACCAAAACTTCAGGCTGGAACCGCCCCTGGTTGAACCTTGAAGTCGGTTTTATTTTTGTTAAAATTGTACTTGTTCTTAAATCTACTACTTTGACTTTTATTAAATAAACATTTTGTAACATTTATTTGTCTGACTCATCCTCAGATTACTGAGGACTCATCTAAAAAGTGCATATTGTCGAGTAATAATAATAATAAAGTTTATTATGTTTCAGAAAGTTTTTACAGTCTTATTATAACATGCGCTGGAGCCCCACACTAGGATCCCCTGTGTTGTGAGGTCCAGTCTCTTTCTTATCAGACTTATTGTTCATCTCTAAAAAGAACCTTTTCCTTTTTTTTCTAACCAACCAGCAAAAATTAAATAGTACTGCAAAAAAACAAATAACAAGCTACCTCTTAACTCAATACCAGCTGGAAAACACACAAATCCGTTTTACTAATTAGCATTGCTTGCTCGTTAGCTCTTTCAGCTAATTTTGATGCATTACTCTTAGAACGAGACTGAATACAACGTACAGAAACATGCAGGGATAGTCAGAATATAAAAATAAAATGTAATATTTTATCATCAATTGTCTCATTAAAAAAGGAGGCATTGGCCTTATACATAAAATTAGGACGTCCACAAACCATTGTACTTTCATTAAAGAGGTACATGATCCTCTTCCTTACGAAATGGCAGTACTATCTAATTGATAACATTGGTACACCTTAAATCAAATTGTCATAGTGTACGAAAATTATATAAATATGTGTGTGTAGGTGTATACAAAATATATATATATTTACATGATACTAGCTGTGCCCGCTACTTCGTACATTTATTTTTTCACGTTATTTTTATTTTTTCACCTTTTAAACCTTCCCTAGACTACGACAAACATTTTAAAACTAGAATTAGCTAAATGGGCCCAGAAGTTCTCGAGTTTTAGCGAGACAAACGAACAGCAATTGATTTTTATGTATAAGAGAAAATATATATGTATTTATGTCGTATGTATTGTATATGTATGTACATTTCTCACTTATTATGTAACCCTGTTCACTTACCTAAAAGATTTCTACACCACCCTAAAGGTTGAATCAAAGAGAATGCCTTGAGCATTTAAGTCCGCCGATAAAAAAAGTGCGTGTGAAGTGTGAATCACATCACACTAATATATAAAGGCGAAAGTTTGTGAGGTGTATGCACAGAACAGAGGAATATATACCTCTTCTGTGGGTGTATGTTTGTTACTTCTTCACGCAAAAACTACTGAACGGATTTGGATAAAACTTTACAGTAATATAGCTTATACAGCAGAATAACACATAGGCTACTTTTTGCCTCGATAACCAATAAACACGCGAGCGGAGCCGCGGGCAACAGTATTGTCCTGCATAGTTTTTTCCATAAGTCGGTTTTTTACTACACCCATGGGATGAGTAAGGATGTTGTCACTTTGTATTCTTCGTCCGTCACCATACAGTTTTATATTAACAAGCTGAACTAGCGAAAACTAGCTAAACTTTACCTAGTTTAGCTAGTTTTCGCTAGTTCTAACGCTAAAGAACATTTATTAAAACGTCTATTTATATATTTCTTTAAATTATTTCCTGTTAATGTCTCTTCTGTTTTATCTTCAAATATATTTTGATTGTAACTCACAAAAATATCTCTAATATTCCAACACTTATGTCGAATATAGCTGAATTTGACATATGTATTGGCCTTTAATGTACACACTATAGTCTATTCAACTTCCTCTGAGACAAAAGGTAAACAAACCAGAAAAAGGTTCTTTCAAAAGTCTAATTTCAAATTTTATATGCATTCTAGATGCATATAAAATTTGAATTAAAAAAAGTGACATTTTCTTTTCCTTTTTTTGGAAAATGGCAAACGGTGCCGATGTCGACAATTCTGCCAGTGTCAAGTACAACGGAAATCATCATCATCATCATCATCATCACTTCAGCCCACTGACGTCCACTGCTGGACATAAGCCTCCTTCATGGCGAGCCATTTCTCCCGGTCCTCTGCCTTCCGCATCCAGCTGCTACCGGCTATCCTTTTCAGGTCATCGGTCCAGCAAGCTGGAGAGCGTCCCACACTTCGCTTGCCAGTCCGTGGTCTCCACTCCAGGACTCGTCTGCTCCATCGGCTATCGGTCCTTCGACAGACATGACCGGCCCACAGCCACTTCAGTTTACAGATTCTGCGAGCTATGTCGGTTACTTTGGTTCTCTTCCGGATATCCTCATTTCGGATTCGATCCTTCAGAGAAGCCCCAAGCATAGCTCGCTCCATCGCACGCTGAGCAACTTTAAACTTGTGGACCAGTCCTGCTGTGAGTGTCCACGTCCCGGCAGCGTAGGTCATAACGGGCTGGACGCACTGTTCGAAGACTTTCGTCTTCAGACTCTGCGGTATAGGCGACGAGAAGACCCGACGAAGCCCACAAAACGCAGCCCACCCTAGCTGTACCCTCCTATCGGGTTCCTTCTCGAAATTGTTTCGTCCAAACTGGATTGTCTGTCCAAGGTAGACATGCTCCTGGATCACTTCGAGTAAAGTACCAGCGACGTATACCGGCTTTGGCTCGACATGTTGATTGAACATGATCTTTGTCTTGTCCAAATTCATGCCAAGGCCTACTCGTCGAGAGGATTCATCCAGGGAGTGCAGCATCTCGCTCAGATCTTCCAGAGACTCTGCCATAATGACGATGTCGTCCGCAAATCGATGGTGCGATATGTACTCGCCGTTTACGTTTATGCCCCGTCCAGTCCAGTCCAGTAGTATATATATATAATAGTTGTTGCCCGCGGCTCCGCCCGCGTATATGTCGGTTATCGCGGCAAATAGTAGCCTATGTGTTATTCTAATGTATAAGCTATATTACTGTAAAGTTTCATCCAAATCCGTAAAGTAGTTTTTGCGCGAAAGGCTAACAAACATCTATCCATCCATCCATACATACTTACAAACTTTCGCGTTTATAATATTAGTAAGATATACGGTCGAATTGAGAACCTTCTCCTTTTTTGAAGTCGTTTAATAAATGGAATAAACTGTATGCAACAACACCAGATTTTTTAAATAAAAAAAGTGATTAATCGCTAATGCGTGAAACGTAGGGCATCGAAACTCGGTTCAATTTTGAAAACCCGGGTTTTCGGGTCTAAGAATAATCAAAACCCGGGTAGACCGGTTTTTTCGAGCATTTCGATCTTTTTATTGTATTTTTTTTAAATACACAAATTTGCGTTTATATATCGATTTCCTACAATGAGTACAAAATATAAAGGATGAGGAAGAATTTAAATAAATAAAACAGTACTTTACAAATTACAAAACAGTTTCAATGTCTAAAAAAATGATAACGATTATTTCAGAATACCTTTAAACTTAGTGAGTAATCTAGTTTTTTTAAATCACAGACTTGCAGATATTAGTTTTAACATTAAATAAATTAGTTTGGTATCATTCACTTATTGTATTTAACAGCTAATAAAAATAATATCTTCAAAAGACATTTTTGTAGTATCACAAATAATTTTAACATTAATAAAACTCTTCATCGCATTAACAATTAAGTTAACTATTCGTTACTAGCTAGTCTTCTATTGTACTATTCTAGTCTTCTTTTTGCGTATCGTTTGCTCAATGCAGTTACCATTTTCTTACTTAGTGGTGTCTTCATTTCATCCATTTTCTTCAATGCAAATTTTAGGGAAACATCAGCTGTAAGTAATGTTGCTTCGCGTAGACGTAGCGCCTCGACGACAGTTTTAATAACATTCAATATTTTCGTAAATTATCAGTAAATTAAATGTCAGTTTTTAAATCAATTAAAGTTTTTGTAATAGATATTTTCAACTTCAGAAATCAAATCAAGCGTGTTTTTATACCATTTACTTATTATTGCATTCGAAGTGGCTTAAACTTAATAAATAACAAAAACAACAGTATTAAAAAAAACCCGAAAAACCCGAGTTTTAAAAATCAAACCCGGTTTTTTTTGTAATCCTCAGAACCGGGAAAACCCGGTTTTTTTCGGTTCGGGTAAACCCGGGCTCGATGCCCTAGTGAAACGGTATTCATATATTCATACAAATAAATAAAATTGGAGTGTCTGTTTGTAATATTAAAATAACCGCTTTTTACTAAATGCATATGTATGTATACACGGTACCTATACCAAAAATGTAGTTAAAACTATACAAATAAATAAAATTGGAGTGTCTGTTTGTAATATTAAAATAACCGCTTTTTACTAAATGCATATGTATGTATACACGGTACCTATACCAAAAATGTAGTTAAAAATTTTTTTGTCTGTCTGTCGGTCTGTCTGTTTGTCTGTCTGTCTGTTTGTTCCCGGTAATCTCTGGAACGTCTGGATGGATTTTAACGGGACTTTCACTGGCAGGTAGCTGATGATCCAGGGAGTAACTTAGGCTACTTTTCTTTACAAATTTTGTCCCGCGGCGTTACTCGCGGTACAACAATAACCGCGGGTGACACCGCGGGGTTCAGCTAGTCTATACAAATAAATAAAATTGGAGTGTCTGTTTGTAATATTAAAATAACAGCTTTTTAATCAGTGCATATGTATGTATACACGATACATATACCAAAAATGTAGTTAAAAAATTTGTTGTCTGTCTGTTTGTTCCAGGTAATCTTTGGAACGACTGGACGGATTTTGACGGGACTTTCACTGGCAGGTAGCTGATGATCCAGGGAGTAACTTAGGCTACTTTTTTTAGACTAACTTTGTCCCGCGGCGTTACTCGCGGTACAACAATAACCGCGGGTAACACGTGTGTTTAAAGAGCTTAAGTCATGTTTCAATTACTTATGAATGGTCGTAAACATGTTAAAAGATTTCGTTCTCATCAAAGATCCATATTTCGCAGTCAAATGTTTTCGCATTATGGCGGTGAACCCATCGAGCTAAGCCTCCGCGAACATACCAGACGTGCTACAGATCCATGGAACAAAAGCACCCTAAATGCGTTGTTATATTGGTCAACATTGGACATGCAGGCCGCTATGTGCCTTTTGAGTAAACTTAGTCCACAGACTGCACGTGTAGATTGTATAGTATTGGTCTGTCATTTAACACAATAAACATCATATCTGGAGTTACTTACGTTTTTGTTACGTTTAGGTTCTATATGCTATGGTGCTCCTATATGGACCGATAGGCGACTGTAGGTGCAGTCCGTCGCAAAATGTTACAAAGCCAATTGATTTTTTTGTTCAAGGCATGTAGGACGGTTAGCATTGAGGCTTTATAGGTGTTGGCGGGTGTTCTTCCGGTCGATCTCGAAGTGCAAAGATGTGCAGCCATGTACTATTCCACACTACAAAACATGGAATGTGATTTAAATAGCAGTCTAAGGTCTATAACGACCCTATGGATGAATGGCAAAAACGATGGGACGAATCATCTAAGGGTCGCCACCTCTACCAATTCTTTTGTTCGCGAACGGTTGTCGAGGACATGGCTCAAAGTAGATCACTGTGTGAGTGTCACTCAATTTTTTACAGGCCACGGTAACTTTAAGAGCAAACTACACTACATTTAAATTAATCGATTCTTCATTGTGTTAATGGTCAACAGCTTGTAGCCTGTGAGGGCTCTTAACATGATAAAATTATTATACGTCAATAACATCATCAGGTTTCAAAATAGAAATGATATAAAAGGGTCATGATAACGTCATTCGTTCTAGGAATACAGATATTATTGTTATGGGAAAGAAATTGGATGTTATATTAAGATAACAGGTAGGTTTGACTAGTCAAACATTTTGTTTCATTTGTTTTTATGTTCATGCACGTATTAAAAAATAAAATGTAAAAGAAATTGTAAAAGAACCTGTGACCTAACGAATAATTTTTTAGCTTTAGTGCGTAATCTATACATCTATATCTATACTACAAATAAATAAAATTGGAGTGTCTGTTTGTAATATTAAAATAACCGCTTTTTACTAAATGCATATGTATGTATACACGGAACCTATACCAAAAATGTAGTTAAAAAAATTTTTGTCTGTCTGTCTGTCTGTTTGTTCCGGGTAATCTCTGGAACGGCTGGACGGATTTTTACGGGACTTTCACTGGAAGGTAGCTGATGACCCGAGGAGTAACTTAGGCTACTTTTTTTAGACTAACTTTGTCCCGCGGCGTTACTCGCGGTACAACAATAACCGCGGGTAACACCGCGGGGTTCAGCTAGTTTGTGAATAAAAATGCATTTGAAGTACCTAATCTGTATGTTAGGTACTCTAAAACTGTGAGAAAATACTACTTTTGTGTTGTTGTTGTGTTGTGTGTTTTTTAACTACATTTTTGGTATATGTATCGTGTATACATACATATGCATTAAGTTAAAAACGGTTATTTTAATATTACAAACAGACACTCCAATTTAATTTATTTGTATAGAAGAATGGAATCTGCATAGTTCTTACAATAAATATTAATATAAACATGAATCTAATAAACTTCGAGATAAAAAAGTAAGTAAAGTAAGTAGTAAAGTACCTACAGCGGTTACAGAAGACTAGTACCTGTTCCAGAAGCCTAATTTCTCTCTATTTTTATCACAAGGAACGTTGACATATGAAGACAAATGATTGTATGGCATGTACCAAATATCATGAGTCATTCCGAGTTAGCTCTCAGCTAGAGGAAATCATTCATCTACATGTCGTTGTATTCTTTTCAATTCAGAATGGAATTGGGAGTGCAATGCACTGCGCTTATGGAAAGACATTGTACTACAGACATGACTATGTGTGATTGATTGAACAGCAGATACCTTTATGGAGACTTGAAACGACTAGAGTGAGGTCAAGGTTGATATAATATTGTCAAACTGCTTTAACATTATTTTAGCCTTAAACATCAGCTTTCCGCGTATGTGAATGTATGCATCCAGATTAATGGATTTTAAAGTTAAGGAAAAGTAATAGCCGGCAAATAGCGTCCGTAACGTAAGATTGACTACCTCGGTATCGCAATGGTAGCGTATGCAAATGCTGTGCTTGAGGTCTTCGAATCCCGGGTTGGATCAAATGTTTGTATGATCTGCAAATATTTGTTTTTTCGGAGACCTACACATGACACAGAAAATATTAAATACTTCCTTCTTCATCAGCTTTAGCCTTAAGCATCTTCTTAGAAAGGAGGGTTGGTCTACCATATCACGGTGGCTAGACGAGTTGGTTGTTTCGAGTTTTCCTTCTCTTTGTCTCTTCTCATGATGTTGTGTTACGTAATTTGTTCCCTTAATCGCATCTAACATCCTTAAGATGAATAGGTATGGTGACAATTTGTATTCATAATTCGTCACCACACAGACATAATAATTCCTTATTTGAATAAAATATAGGACTGTTTACTTAAGTTTCGTTATGAATACTGTAAATATAATCTTTACTAAGGCAAAAAAAAAACCATTCCGATACTACCTCTAAGATTACTTCCTAAGATAATGAAGTGCAGGAATCCCGGGTAGGCTTCCTTTGCACCGTGTTAACCAAAAAAAAAAAGTAATCCGTGTTATAAATTAATTTTATACCCCCAACAACTCTTTTTCTAGAATTTCACGCATAGATTATGTTTTATGAAAAGTGGTTTTACTTAGTTAGTCACTAAGTATTTTACTTAGATATAGACTCAGATCAAATAAAAAAGGTTGTTAACACACGGCCTTGTTCTTGTTGTACGATATTGACATGTGAAAAGTAGCGTAGTTTCTTAGCATGTGTGTGCGTTAACGCATGTGTTTACTAGGAACTACGCTACTTTTTTTACTTCTACAAGAACAAGGCCGTGCATTATCTACCTTATTTTATTTGATCTGAAGATATAGAATACAGTTACTTAAAGTCGAAACTACTGAGTGGCTATTGTATTCTTACTAATTAACTGTGACTTTACCCATTTTAACTTTTTATGCATCTCTCGATATTATTGCCGTTTATTAGAATGTCCACTGCTGAACGAAAGCCTCCCGCAAAAGTAGGATCATAAAGAGTAATGGGATTTCATTCAAGAAAATTAAGTAAACGGACGAATGAATGTACCTACAAAAATTTGGTAAAAAAAAAACATGTTCCTAAACGTTAGATGAAAGCACCATTATAACATGAAGTTGCTTAGTTTTTTCTGAATGTGTAAAACATGGAATGCACATTTATTATGACCCGTGCAACGGATGTCCTCACTCGTTTTATTTTAGAACTTTACGACACGAGTTATGGCTCGACATGTCATGACAAAGTGGTTGTTAATCTCCATAATTAGTGGTAATATTGCTCAGCATTATTGATATAGAATTCATCATCTGGAAGTTGTATTTTACATTTTACGGTAATTTATTTTGATTTATTTTTAAACGTTTGCATTGACACCTAACTGATATTTTTGTCTCTTGACTGATATGCTATAGGTCTTCTAAGTAACTTAAACTCAAACGTCATATTTTTTAGCCAGTGTGTAGGTAAAACCGTAGTGTTTGAGCGCGCTAATCTCAGAAACTGCTAGTCCGATTTGAAAAATTATTTCAGTCTTGGAGAGTAAATTCATCGAGTTAGGCTATAGGCATAGCACAAATGAAAAATGTTTCAAAAACGGGGGAAAATTATCACGCTACGGGCAATAGGAGACGCAAACGAGGTTGCGTGGGTCGGCCAGTACAAAATAAAATCTGCCACTAATCTCAATTAACGAAGGTCGTTAACGTATTTACTTTACGTCATACAATATCAATAACACAAACAGTTATCTAGTCGAAATCATTTAATCGATGGGACAATCACGAGGTATGTATGCTTTAATTTTATGTCATATTGTTTCAATTTTTGTGTCTATGTTGACTGGCCTGCTGGTTCAGTGATTAGTAACCCCGACTGCTAAGCCAGAGGTTACAGGTTCCATTCCCAACCGGGATACATATATTGAGATTAGCATGGTCACTACGGCCGGCAGCTCACTTGTGACGCCTATGATGTTGCGGGTGTCCATGGGTGGCGGTAATCGCTTACCATCAGGCGATACGTCTGCTCGTTTGTCCACTATAACAAAAAAGTTCTGTGTCTGAGTGTAATTAATCTATACTAATATTATAAGAAATAAGTAAAAATTAAAATCTAACTACGGCAAAGACAAAGGAGGGTTATGATTTTGACAGGCTATGTATGTATCTATGTTCATTTGTTCCCTCATAGCTCCTCAACTACTTATTAGAACTGGACAAATGAGATATTGTTAGAAGCGCTATCCGCTAGTTATAAATATTGTATCCGCTGGCTATATGACGTGTCACAGAATCTTATGTAGGTTCCTCTAGCGGTCATAAATTAGTGTATTAAAAAATAATTCGAGATAAATATGCCGTGTTTGGTATCATTAGAAAGGGCGTTACTTGTACATTTCAAAATATATATTTTATTAGCATTTGCTCGTGGCTTACAAAGTAAACTTATAAGATTTCATTGGGTGGAAGGGAACTCTAAAAATCATTCACGTGCAAATGCGGATTTGCAATCGCGTGACTACAACTATAACTTTAATCGAGGATCATTATGTTTTTCTTTTACACCTGATCATTTAAAATTATTGCTTCGTGAGCAACGTTAGGCAATAGAGTAATATAATTATTGCATCGTGAGCAACGTTAAGCAACAGAGTAGTATAATTATATCTTTATACTTTATTTTAATTTGAAGTGATTTGATTGTTAAGATGGAAGTAGCATTTTTGTTAGATCATGTTTCATTGTAACGCAGTAGTTTTTTAAGATGATTGAAGTTTTATTGTTTACGATAGCATCATCTATACTACTACTTACTAAATGCATATGTAAGTAAATACGGACAGACAGACAGACAAAAAAAATATAAAAAATACATTTTTTGTATTTGTACCTTGTATACATACACATGCATTTCCTAAAAATCGGTTATTTTAATATTACAAACGGACACTCCAATTTTATTTATTTGTATTATTTGTATATATGTACAGATTTGAAGAATTACCTGTGTAGTCGATTTTAAATATTGCCTTTTTAAAGTTTAAGTACATTATTAAATATGTGAAACAAGTTACGAAAAACTATGTGTAGTTATAAATTAGAGCATAGATAGAATGGGATAAAGGAATCCTGGTAACTGTACAAAGTTAGGACACTAGGTGGAGAAGCCAACAAAGGACGAGGAAACTATCCGCCAGCATTTACTGCTTTGTGAAATTATTTCCCCTAACGTTGAAAATTCCGCGGACATATGCCAGTATATTTCCCTCATATATCTCCAGAGAATTAAATTCTTTAGTATTTGTTTTTCTGCACCAATCGAATACACAGTTGTAAATTTACCTTTGAACGAGTTTGTTGTTTGGTTTGAGTAATGGTTTATTAGCAAGGGCACGCCTGTTTGCTGAATGTACCTATGGAGGTATATCCACTTTCTAGTGAGGTGTTTGTATTTCTAGTAAGGTCTCAGAGGTATGTCTCGTAGGTGTTAGTCGTCTATCACAAATAAAAGAGCTTTTTTATCATGTTAGATTATATGTGGAATTTTCCTTTGTCTCACGTTTTACGGGGCCTCTTTGAGACGCGTAATTATAAACTTAAATATAAGCAAGCAAGAAAGACTTTACAAGCTATAACCCCATTAAAATAAATACTTTTGATAATATGTATATAGTCTAAGTCACCCGGGACATAATTATGAATCTGTGGACATCTCATTCATTAAAATCTGTTAAGTAGAATACGCGCGACGCGCGCGATGGTGAAACAAATATGTATGTATGTATGTATATTGTACGTAGACTGCTAAAAATATTACCCTTCCTTTTGGTTTCGCCATGGAAGGGTATAAAAGACTGAAAAATGGAACAAATATTATTCGTTAAAAGTAAAATATTCTAACTCATGAAAATTCTTTTGGACAATTCCTCATTTTATTTTGATAATTTGGAATTGACACATCTCACAAAGATACTTTTCTTCAACATCACACTTTATTTAAACAAATGGAATTGAAATTTTAACCAGGGAATATAGAATTGTGTTTAAATACTATTATTGTCAAGTTTTACAATTGTTTGATAACACATTCATATAAAATATATCTTGAACTCCTTTTATACGTCACAAGTAGGTGTTATTTTTTAACCGACTTTCAAAAGGAGGAGGTTTTCAATTTGATTTGTATTTTTTTTGTGTAGAATAATCTATACAGATATAATATAAATATTGGCTATATCGTAAGCTTTTCGTTCTCCTGACAATTATTAAAACATATTTATTCTACCTCAGACTAAATAAATCTCAAATACAGTCAAATATTTTTTATTAAATATTTTCAATGAAATCGTGCACATCACGGAGGCAGTTTGTGTATTTTTTTACTAAACTCTTAAATGATACAAGATTTGTACAAACAGTATAATCATCATCATCATCAGCTTCTCGCAGTCCTCAGCTGGACCTAAGCCCCTCCAATCGCACGACACTTGGTTCGATCTCGGTTTCAAAAGCTAATCAAGCTTTCAAAAAAGCAAATCAAATTTGAATAAAAAATAATAGGAAATACAGTTTACAAACAACTAACAGTATTAATATCAATGTAATTCTGGTACTAATTGATCCTACAAGTAAGTGATTGGGAGTGTTCTAATTCCTTGAAATTTAGCAATTGCAGGTAGGTAGATAAGTGAATGTTTTGAATTGTACTTGTCGAAGTACTCCAGTCTTGATTTACAGATTGTTAATATTTGCCTTTTATTGTCTTCGGCTTTTCTAAATTACTTAAGGGCATGTCTCTTACGAGGGACTAGGTTTTTTGTCCTCTATACTATATATTTATAAGTATTCGATCATTACTGTCCATACTCATATCTATTAAAAATTCGATAATAACTCTGTCTGCGAAGACATGGCCAAAATGGCTCTAAGATATAATCTCTATACCTAGCTTTTGCATGATGCGATCTGCTACTATAGATTGCAACAGCGCTCTTTGAACTAACTGCTTTCTCTGCTGACATGACCAACGACTCCTAACATATTTTTCTATATATTTTTCAGTTTCTGGAAAAAGAAATCTCCGGAAACTTAGAAAACGTGTTTCCAAGACTAAGATGAACACCTGACCATGGATCATCATACAGCTCTTACAGAACTTCTGTCAACAACAACTGTGGGACAACAGGCTACGCCACTATGTAGGCTTTCACGGCTAAATGTGAAATATATATAATGATATATAAATAATAGAATTTCCCACTTAAAACCGGCACTGCGTTAGTGACTCCTGAATTGTAGGCATTATTGGGTGAAGGTACTCATATTTCAACAATTGACCAGTTTGTTGGGTCCTGAAATAAGTAAAAAGTGAAAAAGTAACAAACAAAAAAAGGAATTAGTGTCCACACGAGTAAGACTAAAGGCCCTGCCCCATCCCACTCATGAAACCATACCTGCCAACTGGTACAACGACCCCAATCACTTTTGAAAACTTCTTATAGATCAAAGAAATTGTTTTCATTGTTTACATTATATATATTGAATATTGGTAAATTAACTACCTACCTATCTACCTGATTTTTGCATACAAAATTATTTTTACTCCTAGTATATAGTACCGTACTGTTTCCCTTCTATAACTAGGTATAACTATCAACAAACAATTCCTTTCAACATTCATAACTTAAAAGCGAAATGGTACTGCCAGTGTCTATTTCCATGTTAAACCATTATTTTGGACATAAACCTCAACAGTGTATGGTTCAATTAGTTTACTTTTAGCGTATCTAGGAAATAATTTTTAAAATTATTAAGTTTTAGTAATTTCTTATCGCCTTCAATGGATTTACTGCTATAAAAATAATTAGCTTATACCCGCGTCTCAGCCCACGTGTGTCTTTGTCCTTCCTCAAAAATCAGAGTATCTTCATGTCAAACATTGTAATCGTTGCAGCGGTTTAGTCGTAAAGGCATATTAAAAGTAATAAAATTATACTAACTTTTAAACTTTCGCGTTCCATGCTATATTAACAATTATTTTTACGCTGCCGCTGAGCCAGTCAGCCTGTGACCACGGCCAGTGCAACCTGGTCGAAACGTCTGGCAAATCAGAGGTATGTAATACCTTTTAATAAGTGATCGCGTGAATTTCCGTAAAAATAATTGTTAAAATAAAATTATTCTTATTAGTGTGTCCCTTTCCCCTCAGAATACGAAATGTCACCAAGCCTATTCATCCCGTGGGTGTCGAAAGACGACTAAGGGACAAACTTTCCAGGACAAAGGTACTGCAAAGAAAAGGAAAACTTGAGACAAACTCGATACCTACTATGTGTTCAGCATGACTCCTTTCTTGCGAGAGACCTACGTCCAGCACTGAACTGTTAAAGGGCTTGTGATGATAAACGACTTTAGGTATGTCATATTTTTTTCTATAATATATATTGCTATATTACTTTGTTCAGCAAACAGAGGCCCACCGATGCCGCCTACTCCTCGACGGCCTCGCCCTTGGCGTCCGTCCCGGGGGACCCCCACACAATGGATTTTGCGTTGAAGTCCCCCAGCACGAGGACGTGCCCAGACGCTAATCGCCGCATCGAGGTCTCCAAGCTGTTCAGGAAGACCTCGAAGTTGCTCAAACTCCGGTTGGGGGAGAAGTAGACACTAGTAATACTAGTAATAGTAATATTTATTAACAGTGTTACTACTTTTCAGTTGTATTTGCTGTCGCCCGCTTCGCTTATGACGCTTGGAGCGTTAACACCGGAAGATGAATCACGCGTAGACTGCGTGCCTTAGCGATGTGTATCCCTCTTGAGCCGTGTCCTTTGTATCGTCGCATAGGTAATGGCTGGCAGCGAATGGAATGTGGACTGTCTAAGATCAGAATACTTGGCGCCCTTAGAGGCCTTAGTTCAGCAGTAAACGGCAATACTGTTGAGGTCGATGATGACCTTAATAAATCCAAAGTCTTATAAGTTCTTTCAAAAAGATTGAAATAACTTGTAAGTGACTGACTCTACTCTGCTTGGTGGAAAGCATAACCAGAATTCAAGAGTGGTGGTCACCATACTTATTGCGAATGCAGAAAATGCTACAATGCAGCATGATGATCCACATGATGGTAGCCTAGTAATGCTTCTGCATCATTTAGCCTATGGTTTTGCACTCAACAACGTATATAATATATCTAGCTTATGCCCTTTGTGCCCCTTATATACCCTTTAACAACCCTTACTTTAGACGTTAATATTTCTTTTATCAGTAACACAAGTTGCCGCGATCTCATTTAGATTAATTCCAATTTCACGAGAGAATCATATGTTTACTAAACCGATTTATCTGGCGTACACTATCGCATCACAGCAATCTTACGCAACACAGCATCATCACCTTATCATCTATACATCTACACAAATAAATAAAATTGGAATGTATGTTTGTAATATTGAAATAATCACGTTTTATTGAATAAATATGTATGTATACCAAAAATGTAGTTAAAATCTTTTTCTCTGTCTGTCTCGCTGTTTGTTTCGGGTAATCTCTGGAACGGCTAGACGGATTTTGACGGGACTTTCACTGGCAGGTAGCTGATGATCCAGGGAGTAACTTAGGCTACTTTTTTAGACTAACTTCGTCCCGCGGCGTTACTCGCGGTACAACAATAGCCGCGGGTTCACAACTTCGGATTATTAATCCGTCAAACTATGTAGTTTGACGGATTAATAATTCGAAGTGTATCCCTATTAATACCATGGGTACCATGAGAGCTGACTAAGGAAGCACACTACGTAGAAAAATAACACTGTAAAGTGAAGAAAAAATTGAAACAAACCCAATTCCAACCAACCGGTCTAGACAGTATTTAATAGCTTTTTTTATTATATAGTGTAGGGTGTAAACGAGCATACGATTCACCTGATGGTAAGAGCCGCCCATGGACCACTGGACATTTGTGGAGGACATACGCTCTTGATCGTACCGTTTCGGGTCTCCCTTCTTGTGTCGAGCGATCAAAACATGGAACTCACTACCACCGCACGTGTTCCCTTCCGATTATGATGCCGGGTCTTTTAAGCGGAGTGTCGAAAAGCATCTCACTAAGCCATCATAGTGTAGGTCACTATGCTGCTCTGTCCACGTTCACATTGAGGATAGTGATCACTTTGGAATTCTACCTATGCTTTCGATCAGGATTAAATTAGTAGGCCAAAACCTTCTCTTTGTAAAAAGGCAGTAGACAGTAAAAGCTGTGGATGATATTAAAAAATATACCAGTTATTATGGACGCGCTCGATTCAAATGAAACATGTCCACAAGTTAACCTGGCAAACAAAACATAATTCCAGCGTCTTATCAAAAACCATATGAATTCCAAGATTCGAATAGATTCAAATGACAGGAAAGAAATTCGGCAACGAATACAGAAATAAGAAAGACTAGGCAATTTCTTTTTTTAAATAATCTTCTTATACCTTTAAATAAAGCTCTTATCAAGTACTTAGTGTCTTATATACTGCTTACGTGATACCGAGCGATGATATAAACAGTGTAATAACAATATGAGATAAGACGTTCTGCGTACACCAAAAAGCGATTCAAGGTATCGTTACATGGTACGTAATCTTATACCTCAGAGGTGAATTTAGGTCGGACAGTAATCCTATTGTTCATTAACTGTGTTCCCTTAGGACTCTCTCTACTTGTAGACAAAAGACAGAGGGATTGAAAGTTACTTAGAGTTGTACAAACGCGTTGCTACGAGAAGCTAGTTAGCGTCACAAAGGTATTTGTTCAGCTAATAAACGAGTAATATATATGTTGTTTTAATAAAAGAACATTCTTTCTTTTCCTTCAAAAAACATCTAGACACAGAAAAACACACAAAGTGTTGTCCCATGTGGGATATGAAAATACAGATATATACATACAAACACTTGGTGCAGTAGAGAGCAACTTGGTTATCTCTTAAGGCCTGTATTCACTTTGCTTAGTGCGAGTGCAGGAGCTTAGTGCAGGTGATCAATGATTCAATTATTGATCATCTGTACTTCACACCTGCACTCGCGCTAATCAAAGTGAATACAAAACTTTAAACTACAAGGCCAACCGCGCAGTCAGTTCTTGTTTTATGTTTTTAAAGATGCACAATAACTTGTGTAACACAATATTCTGGCTTAAAAAGTGACAATAATAACTTCAAACATCTCTAATCTCGGAGTCTGATCTCAAACTGCCTCGTTGGTCTAGCGGTTGGCGTGAGCGACTGCTGATCATGAGGTCTCGGGTTCGATTCCCGGGTCGGACCAAATGTTTGTATGATCTACAAATATTTGTTTCGGAGTTTGGGTGTGTTCTATCTATAATATGTATGTATTCACAAAAAAAAAAAAAAGTATATATGTATTTGTATCAGTTGTCTAGTACCCCATAACACAAGCTCTGCTTATCTTGGGACTAGATGGCGTTGTGTGTTTAGATGTCCAAAAAAAAAAAATTAAACTAATCAGAGTCATGTGCTATCGAAATATCGGTGTCAAAATGGGAGTTTTGAATTAACCCTAGATTGTTTACCTCGTTGGAAAGCTGATCAAACATACGATATATTTGAGCATATCTGCAAAACAGGCGCCATAATATTTTTTTAGATTTCCATTGAAATAAACTTTTATTCTTTTTTTTTTAAATCTTTACAACGAAGTATTTATTCATTACACGTTAATTATTGGTTATTAAGGTCATGAAGCATCTTATTTTACATGTAAAAATCGAAATATAGTAATATTAGGAGCTATACATTTTAAAACACCTAAGCTGACAGCCGAAAATCGGGATTTTTTAGTTAAAAACAAATAAACTCAAATGTCTCAAGAATGGTTAGATTTAGGATAGACAACGATGTAAACTACACGCTCTTAACGGGAATAGGTCGACTTAACCATTAACTCTTGTATACATAATATACATTTATCTATCTATCTATATACATAAAAATGAATCGCCGAAATGTATGTACGCGCATAACTTCTGATCGGCTGCACCAAATTAAATAATTATTTTTTTACCCGACTACGGCAAAGCCAAACGAGGGTTATGATTTTGACAGGCTATTTATTTATGTATGTACCTTTGTTCCCTCATAGCCCCTTAACTACTCATTAGAACTGGACAAATGAGATGTCGTTAGAAGCGTCTTGATCGTCCTCTGGTTATAGGCTATATGACGTGTCACGTAATGTAATGTGGCGCCCTCTAGCCGACATAAAGTACTGTATTAAAAAATAAATTTGAGATAAATATGCCGTGTTTGGCATCATGCGTATCATACGAAAGGGCTACACTTGTACATTTTAAATATATATATATTATTAGCATTTTCTCGTCACTTTGTCCGTATTTATTCGATAATTGTGATATTTCCATGGTACCTATTTAAAATATACTTTGCAAATAAATTAATATTATAGAAGGATCAAAACATTTTAAATAAAAAAAAGTAAAAACTAAAACCCAACTACGACAAAAAAAGACGCTGAAAAAGCAGGAAACAAGTTTCAAAAGCCCACACTCCAATTTTATTTATTTGTATAGATGATAACTAAATAATATTCGCTACAAACGCGAAGCTGTGGTTTTGTCCACATGCTTAAAGAGACAAAAACAAAAGTCTCCTGTTTTGATTATGCGTGATGAACTCTTGAACCAACAAGAGTCAATGAAACCCATTTGCGTTGTGGACACGTGTTCAATTTGTACATCGTTGGGATGGGATGCAATTATCGGCTAGTTACCGTGCAAATTGTTAGGCGTTCGTTGCTCATGTTACAAATGTGTAATTTATAATTAATTGTTTTAATTTTTATCAATATATGAAACTTTTACAAAGAATTGGGTATCTCCTTGTTTTTTCAGAGCGGTTGATAATTTTAAATATTATTATATTAAGACTGGTAGTTCCGTCAATTGATAGTAGGTCCTATGTATACCTATGAAATTGCCGTTTCGCTGGCGATCGTTAAGGTCGTGGAGCACCCATCTATCAAGCTTTTTTACCTTGCCAATTTGTCGCAAATGGATCAATATTATTTTGATGCTTACATTAAAAGCTGCTGCTAGCTCAGCTGTAGATTGAGTTTCGTCAGCTTCCACAATCGCCTTTAATTCATTATTGTTAACCAAAGTCTCCGGACGACCACGAGCTTCATTTTTCAAGTCAAAATTTCTAGAACGGAACCAGGAAAACCAATAACGGGGAGTGCGTTCGTTTGTACAGTTCTCTCCGTAAACGTTTTAGATGTTACGTGCCGTTTGTGTCGCGTTGGTGCCACGACGGAACTCATCTACATCAACATCTACATCTACACTAATATTATAAAGAGGAAAGATTTGTACCTATGTTTGTATGTTTGTAATGAATAGGCTCAAAAAGTACTGGGCCGATTTAAAAAATTTTTTCACCAATAGAATGCTACATTCTTCCAATTTGACATAGGCTACATTTCATTTTGAAAAAAATTAGGGATCCTTGGTAAAATTTGAACAATGTAACCGAAGGTGTAGAAAAATGAGTCTTAAAATGTCTTTCGTCGAATGCGCTGCCGAAACTATTAGCGATAGAACAAAATAATGTACAACAATATTGAAGAACATCATAATGTCTACAAAAAACTCCGCGGTAGCATATGTCCAACTATTGTAGTTATGTCACTACAACAACTTTTTTCATTTTAAATCCAAACCATGCTATTTATGTGTTTATATTAATCTTTATCCAAATAAATTATTATATGGTGAAGACCATTTAACTACCTATAAAATAGTTTTTAAATTATTTAAATTGGACTTTCCATTCAAAGGATATTACGAATTAAAAAATTCAAACAGTAAACAAAACCGCCATAGCGCCGTGGCCGTTGTTTGCAACAACAATCTGTGTGCTCAATCCGCAAAAACGGTCCGCTGGGGCAGCTCTTACAAGACACTTTGCTGGTCATCTGGGACGAGTGCACCATGAGCCACAGGGCGCACGTGGAAGCCGTGGAGCGCACGCTAAGAGACATCTGAAGCTCAGACCGTATAAGGGGGGCGTGACGTTTGTTTTAGCTGGAGACTTTCGTCAAACATTACCAGTTATAACAAAAGCTACTCGAGCTGACGTTATTCGAGCTTGCCTTAAATTATCAACTTTATGGCAATCGATTGAAACTCTTAATCTGCGCACAAATATGAGAGCACATTTAAGTGACAATGACGATAATAATTTCTCACAAAAACTTCTAAAACTTGGAGATGGAAAATTACCGTCTCCGGTTGCAAACAGTCCCCAGGTATTGTTGGATAACGAATTGGGTCAAATCGTTCAGAGTCTAGAAATTCTTGTGGACACAATATATCCGGACATACAAAATCTTACGGAGAGAAATTTCAATTGGCTCTGTTCGAGAGCGATAGTGTTACCGCGAAATGAATCGGTTAATGAGATTAACAAAATTATTATGGAAAAAGTACCCGGTGAATTTAAATCTTACAAATCTATTGACACAGTATGCAACATCGAAGATACAGTGCACTATCCACAAGAATTTTTAAATTCCCTGAATCCTTCCGGCTTGCCGCCCCACGAATTACAATTAAAGATAGGCACTCCCGTAATGCTGCTGAGGAACCTATGCCCTCCCAACATGTGCAATGGCACGAGACTTCTGGTGAAGGAATTGCGGGAGAACGTCATAGTAGCCACTATAATCACCGGGGCCGCGGCCGGACAGCTCGCCCACATACCGCGGATCCCCATGATTCATACGGACTTGCCTATATCTTTTAAGAGGTTACAGTTTCCTCTAAAAACATCATTTGCCCTCACAATAAATAAGTCCCAGGGTCAAACATTTTCGATGGTTGGCATCGACCTAAGAAAAGAATGCTTTTCTCATGGACAACTATATGTTGCCCTTTCTCGAGTGGGATCTCCTGAAAATCAATATATTTTGTTGCCATCTACAAATACAACTGCCAACGTAGTTTACAGTGAAGCTTTAAGATAAAAACTGACAAATATAAAAGTAAAAAACGTAAATCTACCTTAATATTATATCTGTAAATAATGTAAAAGTAAACCTGTAAACCTGTAATATAATTAATAAATAATAATTTTTTAATAAATAAAAATATTTGTGAAAAACTGTTTTATATCCAAATTTCCAAAAATAAATAATTGTCTACCCCGTGCGAAGCCGGGACGGGCTGCTAGTATTTCATAATTACACGAATTTTTTAAGTATCCATTATGACGAAAAATGTTCAAATGTATTGAAAATACAACGCTAATCAAAAAACAAAAGACCGAGTTTGTACATAGAATGTCATGGTTTTAAAACAAAATTAATTTGAATTTAGAATACATTATACAGAGCCATTACAAACTTTTTTTTATTTTAAATGACCAGTACTGAAGAAAGGCAGTTTCATAGGTAAAGACCTAATATTACTGAGTAAAATTTCATAGTAAAGAGAAAGTCTGAACAAGTGTCTAAGAAATTGATTAGTTATGAAAGTAAACCCCCTGTTGAAACCACGAAAATAATAGATTTATGATAAATTATTCCACTGTTAAAAAAAAACATCTTTGGTTTATAATTTTAAGAGGGTTTTAAGTATGTTACATGGGACCAAAAACATCGGTGTAAACTAGCCAGATTTTTTTAAATTAATTAATGATTCTTGCAATCAGTTGTTCTTTCGACACTCAATGTAAGTATGAAATACATTTTGGTTTTGATTTTGACAACAGTGCTTTACAATATTACAATAATCTATCTTCTAATATATAAAATTCTCGTGTCACAGTTTTAGTTGCCAAACTCCGCTGAAACGGCTTGACCGATTCTCATGAAATTTTGTGAGCATATTGAGTAGGTCTGAGAATCGAACAACATCTATTTTTCATCCCCCTAAATGGTAAGGGTCACCCATCCTTAAAAAAAATTATGGCAAAACGACGTTTGCCGGAGCAGCTAGTATACTATATAAAATGAATCGCCGAAATGTATGTAGGCACACGCATAACTTCCGATCGGTTGCACCAAATTAAATAACTCTTTTTTTTATGTATTTGTTATTGTTAGAACAAGGTTTGGGTATAAGAAAAATTAAAAGATAACGGGAAAAAGTCTTATTTTTTTTGTAAGCGACTGAATACTGTCTGTGGGAAGCTGAGGCAGATATGTATCTAACTATGGCGGTACGAAGTTCGTCAGGTCAGGTCAGTTAGTTTACAATAAATATCAATTGATCAAACTACGATCGAATTTTGACCCGCAGGTAACAACTAGAGTACCTACTACATAAACGTAAAATTTCCACAAAAACATATGACCAAAATATATGGTTATTATCTCTTATTAGTAAAAGAGAATAACACGCTAAGTCTTGTTGTCGTCTATATGGTTATTAAATTAATCTCTTCATCTTGATTCTAAACATAAGAAAGTGAAAAAGCCCTGAGGCGCTATGACATCCCTAAATATAAACTTGATAGCATCTCACACTTGGCGCGTAATCTAAATCAGCATATACAGGTAATAGGTAGTAGAGACATCTAGCTAAGATAATCCAAACCACGAAGAAAGTTATTGATCTGCATCGCGCAATGATAATCTAATACCTATATAAATATTGTGACATAATAATTATTATTAAATTCCTACAGCTTTCCAATAATGACAGACAGATACTCAGGCCTGATTGTACTATTTTATTAAAATCACTATATTTGTAATTCAATAGTGCTTCAATAAATCTATTATTTACATATACAATTCCAATGTCACGTTGTGGCTTACGATGAACTGCGAAACTATCTATCCGATAGTTATGTTTTTCTTTTTAAATGTGATATGTGCTGGCATGCCTAAAACAGGATAGTTCACACCACGTTTAGACCAATGAGAGAAAAGGATAGCCGCTAGTCTAACACAATAATATTGTGCTATTTTGCAACCACCCTAAACTTCCGCGTCTCAATTGTTCCTAAGTACCCAGTTGCATATTATTGCCAATGGATCATTGATCACTTTTCAAGGAGCAAGAATACTCTCATACAAATTTAATTTTGGAAAATTGCAGTGTTACATTTTAAAGCTCTGTTTTCGAAGTAATTAGGAGCAATAGCCATTTATCTTGTCGGGGTTTGTGGCTAAACCCAATTACCTTTTTTGCGAACGCAGCCAGGACTGATGGGTGAAATAAAACACTGACAAAATTGCCATAAATAGATAAAACATCCGGCTATAGAATGTACGAGGTCTTCCCTGTCCTGTACTGAATTGAAATTTAATTCGCAAGTTCTAATGAGTAAAGTTAAAAACCGGCAGAATGGCCCAACCCACGTATTTCTGACACTTTTGTAGGCGGAAAAAACACAATTCCTTTATATTGGAGGGGACTGCCTGGAGATAACGATTTTGTAGAGCGAGGGTGTCATTGTGCCGCTTTTTCATCACGGGTTTTGAAAGCACAGAGTAATGAATGGCACAAGTGGCAATCATGAGACATTTAAATAAATATCAGTGCCTTTAATTAATAAAGTTCAATCTCGCTAACGCAGAAAACATATTCCTTAACATCGCAATAGGGTTTAGTTGTGCTTCTAATTGATAAAAACCTGAAACTTTCTTCAAAATCATTGTAAATTCTCGAAAGTACTCATACTTATTATGGATATTACTAAACTGAATAGAACTGTTAGTTAGCTTTTGCCTGGGGATTCACCCGTGTATGTCAGTTATCGCTAAAAAAGAAGCTCTCTACTCTTCCTCAAAACTCAATGCACTCCAATGTACATTAAAATCGGTTCGGTGGTTGAGACATGAAAGCGTAAGTGATGGACGTAGTTTCGCATTCAAAACATTATTAGGGAATCAGTATTTAAAGTCACAACTACATTTTTAACATCTCACGGTACGACTTAGCTAGGCCCTCGAACGTAAAATATATGTAAATCTCTTTTACATATATTTCCGTGCATTTTGTGTCTGCCTCCAGTCTAGCGTGTTCATTCGAGGGCCTAGCTAAGTCGCACCGTAAGATGCTAAAAATAGGTCACCCCTGTCCAGTACATCCTGCGGATGTCGCTTGAAGTAACTAAACAAGTTCTTGGTTTTATTATCAGGTGAATTAGTCACGATACCTGTATTATACATCAGAAGGAGCATTTCAAAGCGTTCGAATGCTACGATTATAGTCGTCTTATTTGAGAAGTATATGTTTATGAAGCAGATATTTTCCCAAACCTTTATCTTAGAATATTATCAGAGATCGGTGATGTAAAATATTATCTAAAGCATTTGTATTGTCATGGCTAAGGTTACTAGGTAAGATACTCTTAATTTGGTGACGTAAACGCCTACAAACATCAAACTACTTTTTCTTTTCTCCGCATTAGGAATATACATCCTGTGTCGCAAAGGGCTTTACAAACATACATGAAACGTACACAAAGAACACCCCGACTCAGAACAACAATTTGTAGATCACACAAAGTATTGTCCCATGTGGGATTTAGAACCCTCAACACTTGGCGTAGTAGAATTTAGGGGGGCGACCGCTCAAACCACTAGGCTAACCGTACAGCCAATAGTACTTAGTTTAACAGTCAACTTGCAGTCAACTTAACTAGAATAACTTAGTTTTTGTCCGGCAAGAAGGTAGGTCCATGACGAGATCTGAATGATGCATTATTGACTCATAACTAACATAACTTAAGATTAAGGGTCAGTTTCACGAGTTCATGATAAAGTTTGGCTGCAATGTAATACTATTAAACAGTTGCTGATAAATATATTATTATAATATCATCGTCATCATGGGGTGCCATTTTCAAACTGAAGTTTGGTCAGCAGATAGCATACCTCGCGATCATGAGCGGCCTCTTCTGTGATATTTTAGTCCAGTCCAGGCCAGGGTTATTTGGCATATAAAGCCACGCTGATTTCAGCACGAACGGGCCGGCTCAACCGGGGCGGTACTACCCTCGCACAAAAATTCAACGTAAAATGACAGTGTTCGTGCTGTCGTGTTTCGTTGGTGAGTGAGAGACCGCAGGCCCAACGATTCAGAAGCATCACTAGTCACTAGGTCACCATGCTGCATAGTTGCATTGTCTGCAATCACAATGAGTATGGTGACCATCACTCTAGGATTCTGCTTATGCCGCTATCGGGCAGAGTAAAGTCATTTTGGCAGAGCCATACATTAAAAGAAAATAGATATATATATTAATTATGGCTCTATTCAGGACTCGTAAAACAGAAACCTGTAGATGTTTATAAGATAATTTGACATTAGTCTATCTGGGACTTTAACAGAAAGCGGTAAAACTGGCGCTTAGACATAATGTAAAATTTGAAATAATAAAATCTACATCGTTGATACTTGAAGTGAAAATTAAATAATTTACCTAATTATTACTCGGCCTAAAAATAGATTCAATAAAAATAGTATTTTTTTTAATATTTCTTTTGTTATTTTATTTAGAATTTGAAATTAAATTAGAAATACAGAATGGAAGGTCTAAGTTTATAACCAATGACTCTCTTTTTCAGAACACGGAAATAACATGGTAAGGTACGAAGTTCTAAAAACGGTTTGAAAATCCTACGAACAGTAAAAATATGGTCAAATTGTGAAAAAGCTGTCAAATACGGGTAATATAACTAAAGCTCTGGAGTTTTATAATCTAATGAATAATGTAGGTATGATAACTCCGTTAAAACCTGCATTTTTTTGTATGGAATAGGCGGGCAAACGAGCAGACGTATCGCCTGATGGTAAGCGATTACCGCCGCCCAAGCCGTATCTGGGTATTTATGCCCCTTGACCTTTTTAGTTTGTTTAAACCAAATCATAAAATGTCCAATGGTCAAACGGTGAAATCACTGAAGCATAGGACATAAATTAACTGCTTACATTGAACCGCAATTTTCGGATAAATCGTAATATTCGAACGCACACTAAAAATAAAGAAGTGATAACTACAAATTAATTGATGACATCACCCAATGTAATTTATCTCACATAGATACCATTTTCTTATTATTTGGCATTTAACTCGAGGTTAGGTAAGTGATTTTAATTTGTCTTGAAATGGAATCAGTCCAATGACCAATTCATTTTTAACCGACTTCAAAAAAGCAGGAGGTTCTATGTTCCACTGTATGTACTTTTTTTCATATTCCCAAGCGGTTATATTAGGTTTTGAGAGGCTTTTCTGTGTAGTCTGTTGAAAGAACTTTCATTCATTAAGCTGGCGAGCGCATTTGAGTGAACTTTAATTCGTTCTGCGTATGTGTTGAGCTTGTTATGTATCTCCTGTTTGACCATTGGTACTTTTCGGTCGCGTTGAAGCTGAATATCGGTGACTAGCCGACCCACGCAACCTCGTTTGCGCCTTATATTGCCCGTAGCGTGAAAATTTCCCCCGTTTTTGAAACATTTTTTATTGTTGCTCCGCTCCTATTAGTAGTAGCGTGATGATATATACCCTATAGCCTTCCTCGATAAATGGACTATCCAACACCGAAAGAATTTTTCAAATCGGACCAGCGGTTCCTGAGATTAGCGTGTTCAAACAAACAAACAAACTCTTCAGCTTTATATATTAGTATAGAAGTATAGATATACAATGACATACACAGATAACTGAATTTTATTTTATTTCATACTAGTATTTGTCTACAGTACGTTAATTCAATTCGACACAATTAGATTTCAAGAGCATACAAACTACTTAGGTGCCGTGATAGTAAATAATGTCTGTGATTGCTTAGGACTATATTTAACATACTTATTTGAATAAAGGTATCCTCTAGCTATATCGATGTAATATTTAAATTTGATTATAAAAATGTTTTGATAAGTGAAAAAAACGTTTTGGAACCCTTTTATTCAAATAAATACGCCTCACAAAAACATGTCTCATTTGAAATGCAATAAATGAGTATAATGTAGAAGAAGTAAGTTAACAAAATTATATAAACATGGGCACATAATATTGTAGCGGACCAATTAATATTTTGATTTATTTTCAAAAATGTATCCAATGTCAGTTCAAGACATTCTGGTCAAACGAATAAAAGAAAACATTCATACCCATTGAAATTCGACCGTGAAACGATTGGCTGTCTTTACAATACATATGGAAATATTATAGGTATTTTAACGGATGAAGACATCAGCTGATAAATACGGTATCTTTGTCACATGTTTATTCTTCTATTCTTCTTATCATGCAATTATCTTAAATCTAATAAAATATAAAGCATTACCTTTAATATTGTAGCTCCGAAGCATTGAATAGATTAGTATCTCGACAAGTAAAAAACTTTGATATTCAACTAATAAAACCAAACTTTTTAGTACAATTTCAATAAAGTCTACAAATAACTGGAGGCTATCGAAAATCGCAACTTCTTCTTGAAAACTTTCATTTTTCTTTTCACAAAAGGATCCACTGTGGCAGTTCTTATGATTTTGGTTTTAAATTATTCACAAAAAAATCACTGTCCCGCGACCCGCACCTATCGATGAAGCCATTCGAATCGATTGATTTCGCGGCAAAATTCAAAAATAGTATCGAACGTGCGTCAGATAACAAAAATGGCGACGAATGCAGTACGGAAACAGTTAAGTGGTAGTTATTTTGACCGTTCCGCCACTGTGTATTATTTATTTCTATTGGAAAATTAGTCTATAATGGTGTGATTGTGGGTATGATAACACAGAGCATCTGTGCCCACGCGATCCTCGTTCGCGACTGAGCCTGTAGCCTGTATGGTTGAGTCGACAAATATTCATCTTAATAATTTAAGATCTCTGTATACAATACAGTTTGTATATGAATGTACCCGTATGACACTGTCTACATGTGTGACGCAAAGAACGACATTGAGGGGATGAAACATTGTTATTAAATTAATAATTTAATTTGCTTGTTTATTAATTTAGTTGCGTTTCAAGTGGAAACCTTTTATAATTAAATGTTTGCCTGCCTTTGGATTTTAGACAATATTATGATAATATTTGTATTCCAAACTAATCAAATTTAAAGAGAAATTTGGGATAGTAACAATTTTTTTTTTTGCATTTACCTATTACATACATTGTAGGTAATTGACCTTGTTTTGACTTATGAAGTAAATGAGTTTTTTAATTGAATACAAGGCTATCTATAGGTCAAGACAATAAGTACTTAATTTCTATTTTTATTGGAATTAATTTGCATAATAATATTTGGTTTTACATTTGTAGGACATCATCTTCCTAGCCTTTATCGTGCCCAAGATTTTTGAAGTCGAATGTTGTTCCACCGATTTTACCTGAATATCATCGGTTCACACACTCAGAAATCCTAATGGCAAACTGAATTCGAAGGTTGAACTAAGTTATCAGTATATTTGAGGGCACTGACTCACAATACCCAAACCTGCTAGACCAATTAGACTGAAAAGTAAATATTTTCTAGCAATTTCCTTAAAGATATAGAGATAGAACTCAAAATCGGTGCCAATAAACATCAGGTTCATTGGCATCCAAACACCGCAAACTAGCTTGTAAAAATCTTTTCAGAATTGTTTATTATTTTGATATTAAAATAGTTACTGTGAAATATCTTTTTTATCGTATCTGATCACGTAGATTGGTTTGGCTCAAATTCAAATTTATGATGTAATAATTAATTGGACATGTACTTAGTAATAATTATCGACATCATCAACCCATTGAAGTTCACTGTCTGTTTGCATAGGCCTCTCCTAAGACAAACCACAAACTTTAATCCTTTTTTGAATCCAGTTGCCGCCGGTCCTCATCCGCAAGTCGTCTCACCATCAAGCCATAGAGCCATTCTCTGTTCTGTGACAGAGCCACCCAGATTGCGTTTCCCAAGATGCGGTCTCCACTCCAAAACATACTTACTGCAGCGGTTATCGATTCTATGACATGTATGACCAGCCCATTGCCACCTAAACCCACTAACTTTACTTTATAATATTTATACTTTTGCAGGTTTATCTCGCGTGCTTGATACCCTTGTAACCTGTGCGTAAAAGTAAGCCAAATGTTTATACTTAAAAAATCAGTATTAAAAAAGATGATAACTAGAATCGACAACGACAGTAATATGAGATATAGAAACTGTGGCGACCTTAAAAAATATTCAACGCCATCTAGCTAAAATTATTCAGACTACCTAGTAACTTACAAATTCTGTATCGCGTTAGGATCTGTTGACACAGACCGGCTCGGAGAGGTGCCGAAACTGCACCAGCGGCGACCCTGACACTGCCTACCACACCCTGGCTGTGTGTGAGGCGTGGGACGGACAAAGGGCGGCCCTCATGAGCACCGTTGGTGCGGACCTCTCGCTGTCGGCCGTTGCACCAGCTATGGCCGGCAGCGAAGAGTGTTGGGCTGCCGTCGCCTCGTTTGCTGACGAGGTGATGGCGGCCAAGAGAGAGGCTCTGCGGGAGCGGGAGCGAGCTGGTCTCACTCTCCCGCCCCGCAGACCCGCGGCGAGGGGGCGCCGGCGAGCACAATTCGCCCGCGTCCCCGAATGAGAGTGGCCACGGGCGGTGGGTCGGGGGACCTGCCGCCCCATGCTAAAGTGGCGGAATGCACCCCTCTGTGTTCCTAGGGTGCATTCATACGAGGAGGACAGGCCCCACCATCTGGGCACGTGGCCCGGAGGGTGGGGCCTCGACAGAGGCGAGCCCGACGACAACAAGGGCGTCCCTAGCCGAGTCGCGGTGAGCAATCTATCCCGTGGCTCGGATTAGGCGTCGGAGGAACACCGTGGTGGTTTAGTGGGTAGTCTGGCCAGGCTTAAGTGGTCAGGAGTCCCACACGAAGCGAACCCCCTGCCCCCGCGGGGGGCGAGCGAAGTGCGTAAATGCATTCCACCACGTAAAAAAAAAAAAAAAAAAAAAAAGACCGGCTCGGAGAGCATCGGCTCACTTTTTTCTTTTCACACGGATTGCATACGCTTGGAATTATATTTCACAGAGACCGGTTGGATGAGATCTGCATGAGTGCGAGCCATAAAGAGCACTTAATCGGAGCAGGTTGGCTCCTCTTACTACTACACACAAAGCGCGTTCAAGCATTCTGAATGACAAAAGAAGTGCACGTGCAAAAATTAACTTTACTACATTTCTCAAAACTTTGTTTCCAACGTGATGAAAATGTACTCTCCTCTCCACTCTCTCCAAGGTGTATTATGAGTGGGTACTCTATTTAAGTATGTTAGAGACCCATTCCACTCTGTTTCTTCCCAAACCCTTTAAGGGTTCAAGAAAATGGATAGATCCTACGCACCAAACCATGGTTGTTAACTACAACTTACTATATTTACACAAATATACAATACAAATACCTACAACACAAATATGTTTGAGATAAGTAATCTTATCAACACATCAGACTCAAGCAGAGAAAATAGTTGTTTCAATAGATAAATACATGATATTATATCATAGTACTTTAACTTTTTTTTATGATGTAGGAGGGCAAACGGGCAGACGTATCACCTGATGGTAAGTGATTACCGCCGCCCATAGACACCTGCAACACCAGAGGCGTCACAAGTGCGTTGCCGACCTTTGAGGGATGGGGAAATAGATGCGGGGCGGGGTTTAGGTATGGGCCTCCGGTGTCCTCACTCACTCGGTGAAACACAGCGCAGGCGCTATTTCACACCGGTTTTATGTGGTATCACTCCGGTCGAGCCGGCCCATTCATGCCGAGGCTTGGCTCTCCCACAGAGTATCTTTAATTTGTATCTTGCCTGCTCTAAACTGTCTCTACTTACAATCATGGAGACAACACTGGAAATATGCCTTTCTTTTCGAATGATGGACAATATCTCAAGAAATAGGCAATAGTGTAATAAATATATGCAATAAATAAGTGTTCAGTTAAGTTTCTTGTAACTCGTATTTAGCTTGATAGAAGAGCTGCGTGGCGTGGCATCATGACACACTGAGATAAGTCAACGTACAGAAATATCAACTAACAACATCTTCTCCTTCGTAGCTTTTAATGTTCCCAAGATTATGAGGGATCGGCTACTTGTTCCACCGGTTTTAGTTAAATATCAGTTTTCTCCACGGACCAACTGGCATCGGACCTCCGCAACCCTGAGGGCAAGCTGAATTCGAAGGTTGAAATAGTTATTAGTGTATTTGAGGACACTGGCTTCCCAATAAAGATTGCCATAGATAATCATGTAAACCAGGACGGCTTTCAGGCACGGGAGAGGTAAGGAAAAAAAATGTCATCTAACATAATATTTGTATATATAGTAATATGAAAAAACAGATAGGTAGTTAGTTAGCAGACAGAAAACAATATTAAACTGTGATAGCTGTACTGCCATGCCCAATATGTAGAATTCACAGATGCGACCAGTAAAGATTCTATCCTGGCCTTTCGTTTCATCTCAACGACAGTTAATTCAAGGTAAAATGTATTGAAAATTGAATTGATTTCAATATAGACAAGGAACAGGATAGCGTCGTTTTATTAAAATTGACAGCCATGAATCATGGCCTGCCTATATTGTAGATTTACTGCTATGGAAACAAATAACGTGCACCGGTAATTACTACGTCCACTCATTAATAAGTGCAGCTCATTCAGTATATCAATTACAAGAAAATTATTGTGACGCTCGACTTGTTGTGTGGTTCGGTTTCGAAACGGAATATTTTGGCTTAACTTCGCCAGTTATCGCGGTTATTGTTGTACCGCGAGTAACGCCGCGGGGCAAAGTTAGTCTAAAAAAGTACTTAAGTTACTCCCTGGATCATCAGCTACCTGCCAGTGAAAGTCCCGTCAAAATCCGTCCAACCGTTCCAGAGATTACCCGGAACAAACACACAGACAGACAGTCAAACAGATAGACAGATAGACAAAAAAAAATTAACTACATTTTTGGTATATATACCGTGTATACATACATATGCATTTACTAAAAAGCGGTTATTTTAATATTACAAACAGACACGCCAATTTTATTTATTTGTATAGATGTTATGAGAATTTTCAAAAGTATATTACTAAGAACGAGCTTTATTGTTCTTTATCGATCTACTTTAGATATCTAAATACACATTAATATGGAATTTTAAGTGTCTATATCTTTTTAAAAGAACTCCATAACTTGAAATTTAAGACACTTTTCTTCACTTTCTTACAGGCATAGCATGTGTAATGTCAAATGTGTTTTGCTATCTTTCCCCTCTAAAAGTCGGCTCAATGCAGCGCTGGTAATAATTACTCCAAGTAATTACAACGCAAGGTCTAATAAGTTTATTGTAGGTACATTTAGACAGTACGCCGCCTACTCAATTATTCGCCACGAGAATGTACAAACGGTAAACTACATTGTTGGTACAGTTTGCAAAATACACTGATATTGAATTACATATTTCTTAATGAAGACTTTAATTATTTAAAGAGCATTTCTATCTATTAGAGACATATTTAGGAGCAATATTAGCATGAATTATATAGTAAGTACCTGGATGACAGTCTTTTTTTTTTTGGAAAATTTTCTAAAAATGAATCCTAGCTAGATCGATTATTGCCCACACTGTGTTTCATGAAAATCGTTGTAGCCGTTTCCGAGATTCAAATTATATTTATATACCTATTCAAGAATCGCTCGTTTAAAGGTATAAGATAGATAAATTAATCTATACAAATAAATAAAATTTTGGAGTGTCTGTTTGTAATATTAAAATAACCGCTTTTAACTCAATGCATATGTATGTATACACGGTACATACACCAAAAATGTAGTTAAAAAAAATTTTGTCTGTCTGTCTGTTTTTTTTTTTTTTTTTTTTATGTTTGACCCTGCCAAAATGACTCTACTCTGCCTGATGGAAAGCATGAGTAGTATCCAAGAGTGGTGGTCACCATACTGCGAATGCAGACAATGCAACAATGCAGCATGGTGACCCACACCGTGGCGGGCTAGTGATGCTTCTGCATCATTGGGCCTCCGGTCTCGCACTCACCAACGAAACACGACAGCATGATCGCTGTCACTTTACGTTGATTTTCTGTGCGAGGGTAGTACCGCCCCAGTCGAGCCAGCCCGTTCGTGCTGAAATCAGCGTGGCTCTACTACCTTGAATTTCTGTGACCTTGTCTGTCTGTTTGTTCCGGGTAATCTCTGGAACGGCTGGACGGATTTTGACGGGACTTTCACTGGCAGGTAGCTGGTGATCCAGGGAGTAACTTAGGCTACTTTTTAGACTAACTTTGTCCTGCGGCGTTACTCGCGGTACAAGAATAACCGCGGGTAACACCGCGGCGTTCAGCTAGTTAATTAATAAAATCTGTTCAGCATTTGAAGGTGCATACGACATTTTTGGTATACGTACCGTGTATACATACATATGCATTTAGTAAAAAGCGGTTATTTTAATATTACAAACAGACAATTTTACCAGACAATTCCAATTTTATTTATTTCTATGTATAGATGTATGGATATTATAAGATAACTAGCTGACCGGGCAAACGTTATATTGCCATAAAAAAAATTAAGGATAGGTCACCCTTATCATTTAGGGGTATAAAAAATAGATGTTGGCCGAGTCTCAGACCTACTGAATATGCGTATAAAATTTCATAAAAATCGGTCAAATCGTTTCGGAGGAGTATGGTAACTAACACTGTGACACGAGAATTTTATATTTTAGATATTAGTAAGATAAGAGTAATAAGAGTATAAGAGTAAGATAAGATTAGTAAGATAAGAGTATAGATTATATGTAGCGACTTCCACATACAGCGCAACAAGAAAACACACTACAGTACACTCCCGTTCCTCCACAGTTCTGTTCCACCACAACATTATATTATTTTATCGCCTTCTTTATTTTTAAACACATCACCTAACACAGGGTCATAAACTAGCACCACATTACGGCTTTATATCTTACGACATTAAATCACTATCGCCCCTAACTTGCCTCTACAGGGCGTATAATGTTCATAGACACAGACTGAGCTATCACGACCATCCCCGTCTTTTACGAACTCATAATATGCAAAGCGTTCATGAATACTATAAGATAACGTTTTCGATAAATGACTAAACATACTTTGGAACAACTTTTGAACGTTAGTTTCTGCACAATTTTAGTAATGATGCTTTTATCTTACTCAATTTTAGATCTACTTGCACAAATGTACAAGCAGAAATAGAAGAAAAGTTTGAGTTATAATGGATTTACAGATTAGGATATTTAAATAATAGGAACTTGAAGCAAACCCTATACCATCATGTCTGGCCTGCTGGCCGGGGCCAGGGGTTTCGGGAATTTCCTTCCGAAGGTGCACCTGGTTCGCACATGCCAACCGCGAGACCAACGAGGCAGTCAAACGAGGAAGTGAGTATATTGGAGTCCTTACAGTCGTATTAACTAAGAAGAAACCCTTTGAAAAGGGTACATAATTCATCCCAGTTTTGAAGATGACTGCCAAGTTTAACATCTACCACAAATGTTCGCATGGCAACCGGGAGACCAAGGAATGATGGTTCACCAAGGCACGGAAAGGTTCTCATCACAGAAATATATTCTCTTGGTTTTCTTCGTATTCAAGCAATATTCAACAAACGTATGCAATTATAACATAACTTGCTTTTGTCTGCGGCTCCGTGCGCTTGTATGTCATTCTCCATAGTCCAATTTATGTCTATAGGTATAGATATTCATTTAGAACAATTCAGCGGAAACATAACAGACAGACAGATTTACTTTGAAATTTATTACATTAGTATGGATTAATGTAACTTCAAAAGTTAACTGTAACGAATCAAGAATATCCACAGTCCAATGATGCAGAATCATTACTAGGCCGGCATAGAGTGGGTCACCAAACTGTCGGCATTCGCAATGAGTATGGTAACCACCACTCTTGGATACTGCTTATACTTTCCATCAGGCAAAGTAAAGTAATTTTGGCAGGGCCACCCATTCGTCCTATGGGTGACAGATGACCTCATCTGTCCCAGGCTTGCGCTTATGGAGGATGGAGATCGTTCTCCGTACGCAGAAAGAGACGGCGGGAACCTCTACGAACATTCTCGCACTTGCTTTTCGTACTTATCCAAAATTCTATATTTTTTTTACTTATATCTCATAAGCTTATCCTCCAATTAACAATACTAATCGTAATGATAATTTGAACAATCAAAATCAATCAATGACAATTAATGTTGTCATATTAAGATATTCCCATACCTACCACTTGAACCGTAAAGTGGCAGTTTAATGTCTTTGAAACTCCTTTTCAGAGTAGCCACTATAAAATTAAAGTTTGTAAACTTTGTATAATGAAAATTATTTTCGGTTGTTTGTTAGTTGTTGGAAGGAAATGGTCCGTTTTAAGACGATAAATATTTTGGTTTGCAGCAGTACATTGGCGAATAATCGAACTTGTTTTATCGTAATAAAATAGAAACCCTTTGCCCCCACGCACATACGTTTACTAACTACGATTACTTATTTGTGAAAATACCCAGACAACATATATATATTTACGTTATTAAAGAAGTAGGTATACGCGTACCACTCTAGCAAAGTATAAACCGAAATGAGTCTTTTTTCACGGGGAATGCTTTTCGCACCGTACCCTCTGTGGGGAGACGAAGGGCGTGTGTGGGACTCCCGAAGGACCGGTCTACCCACTAAACCCCGCGGCGACCCACCTCGGCAGTCAGGAGCATCGGTGGCATCACTCCCTCGCAGATGGAAACCGTGGTTTCCCAGCATTGCCGCTATCAATGCTAGCGGTCATAGGTTTCGTCCGATCTGTCCGACCAGGACTCGACGCTCGAACTGCCACGCAGGGCAGTCCTCCAGTGTGTGCTGGGCGGAGTCCCGTTGCGTCACAGCGCAATGCCGCAGTGGTGGCATTGTGCTGTGGCCTCCCGTCCTATTCGATTTAGATACTCACCGAAGCAACTGAGCCCGGTAAGAACTGAGACAATCGGTAAAGCCCAAATGGGCCTGAAGGTTCGTATGACAGGTAATTGTTTCTGTATGTGAATCTAAAATGTGATGTGTAGAGATTTCCCCATAAATAATGACAGATTGTTTTCTATCTGACAAAGACGCTGTGGCTGCTCCCATCCGTTCGGTGGCCGTGTCACTTTATGTACTCATTGTAGTACGGTGTTTAGTATGAAGACTCCATTCATTCACAAAATATTTGCAAAAAGTGATACTCAAACCGGCAACCATTGACCTTATCGCGACATGGACTTTTCCAAGTTCATTAACTGACGAGATATTTAGATTAGAAATAGCCTTTTTGACAAATGCAGTTAAAAAGGAAAAAAACTCTAAATAATAAATCAATGGTTTGTGTGGTATATAATGGATAACTGTATGCATGTATGAATTTTAGATTAGACAATAAATGGAAAAAAAAAAAAAAAAAAAAAATAGTGATTTGATGAATTAAATGAAATGTGAACAATAACAATTTGTTAGTGGTAGAATATTATTATGTCTTTTGCGTACACCGAATAAATTATGAAACAGTTGGACTTAGCCCCCGAAAATTTGTCCATTATCAAAAATTTAAACTTTGAAAGT
Organism: Spilosoma lubricipeda; assembly: GCA_905220595.1. Taxonomy (NCBI): domain Eukaryota; kingdom Metazoa; phylum Arthropoda; class Insecta; order Lepidoptera; family Erebidae; genus Spilosoma; species Spilosoma lubricipeda. The sequence continues at coordinate 8,386,438 of HG992298.1, read as the reverse complement.
TCATAGATATTTAATAAAATTAATTAATTTATAACTCACCGCTAGACATATATCAAAGACAATCACTTTTCTCACTAAGAAACACCGGAGAAAACTTAAAACACATCTATGACACTTTACGATCAACACTTATTTGTTGTGAATTTGTGATTAGATAACTTCTTGAAGAAATGTTAACAATTTCAATAGGTATCCACTTCATATCTTGATTGCTCCTGACACTGTTGATGGTAATCTCGAGTAGTACTTAGATGTAGATAAGTGGTTAAAAATTTAATTAAAATAAATAATACTTTTATATTTAATATACTATTTTATAAACAAGTTTACATTGGTTCTCAATGTTATGGTCATAAAATTATATGCAATCTCATTATCCTATTATCATACATAAATATATTTTGTATGCAGATTTGCTTACCTTTCCTGGATGAAATGCATCGTAAGTATTTCTGAGTAATCGTTGGGATTACTTATTTCAATATTGTAACAGAAAATTTTTATGACCTCACGTCGCCGCATCACTGACATGCTGACCTCACAAAACTTCTTTGGCCGCGTTGAGCACTTTTTGGTAGGGTAAAATCTTATTGCTTCGCGTCACCGACATGCTAATATTTGATGCTGATAATTTAAATATAAATATTTCTAAGCTTATAAATAACATTCTAAGTTATCAGTATTCACTTCTAAAGGCGACGAATACCATTTTTTTTGTATCGCATTCAGCTAGGTATGATCAGGTGTGTTGGAAGGATATGACACCGGTTCTTTCAGACTACCACACGTTACAACTTAAGTTCCCTCCGTTAAATAATACCTACAGTTATTGAATTTGATCACCAGAACCCCATGAAAGAGGCGTCAAGGTTCACAAAATAAACTCATCGTGTAAAATATTTGCGACTACCAATTGCTTAATAAATTTAATCATCTTTAATGAATTCGCGTAATTGCTTGCAGACTTAGAGGGAAAAAAACTATGTACTCATGATATTGTCACTATTGCACCACAATTCACAACAAGTTAATAAGAGCATAGTCTTCCTAAATTAATACATCGCATGATGAAATTCATCTACGTTTTTACTTGTCTGTATAAAGATAATTTTTAAATATAGACGTGCGCTTATCTTGTTACAGAAACACGCAATGTGATCTCATTAATACGTTTCTTTATTTCTATTGAACCAAGGACTTTTTAATTATGTGTACTGATTAATTTGTATTTTGCATTGATTAAAATATTGTTACGCATAACTGACTGGCAAATTCTAAGAGATCTCACGGCCGTAATACAAATAAATAATAATAATAATATTTTAAAAACTTTTACAGACAGGAGATCAAAAGAGAGATAAGGAGGTAGTGTAGTAAATTAATAAAGTTATCGGACAACTGACTCATAACACCCATCTAGTTTTAAACTAAACAAAGTTTGTACCATGAAAGCTAGACTGGTTGAATACTTAAAGAATACGAGTTATTGACTGATGGATGAATGGATGATATATCTATACTAATATTTATAGTATAAATAAAATAAATAAATAAAAATTGTCTTTATTTCCTGTAACCTGTATACAGTTTTATAGGTGATAATAACTTAAACTAATATCTATATACTAATATATAAAGCTGAAGAGTTTGTTTGTTTGTTTGTACGCGCTAATCTCAGGAACCACTGATCCGATTTGAAAAACTCTTTCAGTGTTAGATAGCCCATTTATCGGGGAAAGCTATAGGCTATATATCACCACGCTAAGGCCAATAGGAGTGGAGTACCAATGAACAATATTTCAAAAACGGGGGAAAATTTTCACGCTACTACGGCAATAGAAGACGAAAACGAGGTTGCGTGGGTCAGCTAGTGTATTATAGCCACAAAATATTTGTAGACCATGCAAACATTTTATCTGACCCGGTGGACCAGATAGTCGAACCCGAATACTTTTCACGGCAGTCGCATATACTACAACTCAGTCAGGCAGTCAGTAGACAGTAGTAGTAGTAGTGGCACAGTATAAAGGTTAGTATTCACTTCGCGGTCCACACGTATTTTCTATCAATCATTGATCACCTGCACTACGCACTTTCACTCGCACTAATCAAAGTGAATACAGACCCTAAGGAAAAGTAGTTTCTGTATTTTGTGTGAGATATTGTGTAAACAGAATCACGTGACAAATAATGAAAATCAAAAAGTGTAATGTGCTGTAAAATTAGACTGATAAATCTTAACACTGAATCATTGTTATGTGTATTTCTTTTTTTTAAGTTTTAACATTTTTTTTATGAACAAAATTTTATTTTAGTCTTGGATAAATCTTCTAATTTGACATGCCAGGCAACAGTTGCAGTTGCTGATGAGAAAAGTTTATTGTTCACGTAAATATCAGCTGGAAAAAATCGGTCTATTGCGAGTTGGACTCGTGCAGGTAGGGTTCCGTACTCCGTACCACTGCCTATACATTTCAAGCGTCTACGTCCTGTAGCCGTTATCAATATCACTGCCTCGGTAGCGCAGTGGCAGCGTATGAGACTGTTTTGCTTGAGGTCTCGGGTTCAATTCCCGGGTCGGACCAAATGTTTGTATGATCTGCAAATATTTGTTTCGGAGTTTGAGTGTTTTCTGTGTATGATATGTATGTATTTACAAAAAAAAAATATATGTATTTATATCAGTTGTCTAGTACCCATAACACAAGCTCTGCTTAGCTTGGGAAATAAAAAAAAATAAAACCAGCAAAAGCAAGTAAAAAAACACGTTTGTTATAAGAGCGCGTTGTCATAGTGGTAACAGAAACACTTACATCATCTCGGAGCATTTCAACTGTCTAACTATCACAGCTTATGAAGCAGACAGACGGACAGGCAGACAGCAAAGTCTTAGTAATAGGATCTCGTTTTACCCTTTGGGTACGAAACCAATAAAAAAATAACTTAAAGTCCAAAAATATATATGAAACAAAAATTGTGATAAAAATGCTGTATCATCATCTTAAATCTAGAATAAGTATTCGATCTTATGTGTACTTATTCTATCCAAAATCGCAGAATAACTGGAATAACTTGTAGTACCTACTAACGTACAATACTTTGTTACTTACGGGCTCAGAAAAATCTACGGCTCAAGATGTCTGCTTTTTCATAAATGACTGTCCAAAAATCACCAACCTTTCCTTTTACTTTTCAAAATAAGTTCATTCGAATTCCAACTAACATAGATCATACCGACAGTTGTCCAACAGTGGACATAATTAGGTATAATGCCGACAGTTGTCCATCAGTTGACATAGATACAATGCAAACACACTCCATTTAACAAAACTTTAATTAAAATTTAATTGTTTATTACGTACAACTAGTAACAACCAACAACGCCTGATATATAGAGCATGAAGACCCCGCAATATAAATTGCCAGCTGTAGTTTGTTAGGCATCGCCTGAACAATACTTACTTTCTTTAAAAAAAAAAGGTTACGGACAAGCAACGACCATGTTGCTTTTCTTCACGACTTCATTTGAATAGTAAAACACGAATTAATTGAATTTCGTAGGCTTTAAATGAATTACCGTCCTGCTCCTTCCATGGGCAGGATAAAAATTTGAATTTATGGTATAAAATCCTATCATAATTCTTATTAGATTTCAATAAAGACAATTGATAAATATTTTTTATTTATAAATTATTCAATTTTTATTTATTGCAAGTAGTTCAATACTTTCAGCTGCAGTGGGCAACACTACTAAGCTGTCATAATGACAAAGTCAAAAGTCACTGACAAAACACAAAAACACCCCAATAATTTGCGTTCCATGTCAACTTTTTATGTACTATTTAGCATTTATAATGGAAATCTCTATTATATAGCAAGTATTAGAAAAGGATACAAAGTCTAGAACAATAATTAATGTGGTTGTCGTTGTCAAACTCTGTCGTTCGTTAATGATGCTGTGCAGTGATAAAGTTTATTTTAAATAATATATTTATTTCTTTAAAATTATTTACAATGGCGTCTTCTTCAAAAGACAATGCTCCTACAACCAGCAGCCAAGAAAATCCTCCAGATGAATTAGAACCTGGGGCATGTGACGACAGTATTTTAAATCCTACAGATTCTTTCGAAGAGTTTGCTTCTGAAATGAGTTCTAGTTTGCAGGAACGAAATATTTTACTGAATAGCAAGAACAGTACTATTCACGAGATACAAAGTGAGATCGGTGAGAGTTTTAAAGAGAATACTCAATTAAAAGCGACGAAATCTACTGACGATCTTCAGGGCAAGGAAGTAAGTTAATTTTTTTGTGTTGTACTTTAATTTCTTTGCTTCATCTACAGTGTTTATGACATACACTATTTAGATTCTTTAATATTGTGATTAAATTAGCCATGTTGTTCTGCAGTAATTCGAGACAAATGGTTCCATAAATCCATTCAACTATCCAAAATTATCTGCGTCCAAGTTATATTTAGAAAAAACAAATTTGAGTTTATTAAAAAATATATATATATTAATATATATACAATTTTGTATACAGAAAATTAATCTTTCACCAAATAATGGTGAAAGATTTTAGAATCATGTTATAAAAAAAAATCGTTTCTAGAACAATTTTTGGTAGATTACTATAGTTTACTACAAGTGTGGTTAAACTGCCTCATTGGTGCAGCGGTAGCAAATATCTGCAAATATTTGTTTCCAAGTTTGGGTGTTTCTATGTATAATATGTATGCATTTATAAAAAAAAATTATGTGTATTGTTTGTACCACTCTTCGAGTATCTATAACACAACCTCTGCTTAGCTTGGGACTAGATGGCGTTGTGTGTTAGATGTCCAAAATATTAATTATTTATTATTGTTATATTTATGTTACTGAACTGTAAGAGGGCTGACAGCAACTGGATGCAGAAAGCAACAGCCCGGGCTCTGTGATGTTCCTTAGGAGAGGCCTATGTCCAGCAGTGGACTGTGATGCGCTGATGATGATGATAACTGTATAACTTCTGTGTAAAAATTTGTAATATCTAACTTTAAACATAAAACCTAAATTATTTACAGTATCTATTATGTGAATTAAGAGTACTCATAAGGTGCCAGGACGTATTGTGACCTATAAAAATATTTATACTGAAATTAAAGTCCAAATTTACATAATTAATTTGTCAAAGATAACCACAGTTGGCTCAACCTGTAACCTCAATAATACAGTTTCAATTAATCAAACTTTGTTGTCAGTTGGTCTACATAATAACATTTCAAGTTATGCTGGTCACTAGAATATACCAAGGCTCAAAATCTACCTCCACATGGTCTCAAAATAAAATTTAAGTGTGTTTGTAATTTCACTAAATGCATATTAAAATCAATTTAAATTGTTGTCTGTCAATTCGTCCATCTGTTTTTTCCAGCTTATCTCTGGAATGGCTGGATTGATTTTGACGGGAGTCTCACTGGCATATAGCTGATGATATAATAAGTAACTTAGGCTAATTTTTTTAGAATACCTGTGTCCCACTTCTTTACCCGCAGTTGTTGTTAATGTATAAAATCAAATGTGGGTAACACTGAAGGCTCAGCTAGTAATAACTATGCATAACATCTTTTTAGCTTTTATTATTCCTCAGATTAATCGGGGATGACTATCATTTTAACTGGTTTTAGCTGAATATCAGTTTTTCCACAGAGTGACTGGCATCAGACCTCTGTAACTCTGAGATTGAACTGAATTCGATGATTGAATTAGTTGTCAGTCTGTTTGAAGGCACTGACTTCCCAATAACGATTGTCATAAGTGTCCTTTACAACTAGGAACGATGGGTTTACGTGCTTTCCGAGGCACAGGCGGAAAACACTGCCATCTTCTATACACCGGGCTGCTTTTAAGAATCCATACCTATATTATAAATGCGAAAGTAACTCTGTGTCTCTGTCTGTCCTGCTTTCACGGTACAACTGCTGCACTAATTTCAATGAAATTTGGCATGAAGATATGTACTTTGATTCTTGATAAAAGAATAAGCTACTCTTTGCTGCGATGCGCCGCGAGCATGAGCTAGTTTTTAATAATTAAAATAATGTTTCCGCCACATTCAATGCACCTTCTGAGATGGCAATGCACTTATGCCTCATTGCAAGTATGCATAGGCAGCGGTGGTTACTTACCAGCAGGTGACTAAACTATCAAGTAATAAAACAAAAATCTAAATATTAATAAAATTAATGTTTGTAGGAGTCAATATCGGCTTCAACTAGCCACTCAAACCTGATCGATCAAACTGAAGACGATACAGACAACGAAAAAGATGATTATCTTCAATCGCCTGAATTGGTGAACAAGGAGAAACATGTGTTTATATTGAGTTCTGCAGGAAAACCTATCTATTCTAGGTAAGTTTATTGTAACTGATTGACTGAATGCATGTATGTATAATGATGACGTTCTCGTAGCCGATTTTGGCAGCCAGTCTCATCGGAGACCAGCCAGCCTGGTGCAGGAGATATTATAGTGAACAAGCGTGTGCGCAAACACAGGTGCACTATCTGTTCTGTCGCTTTCATAAGCCGATGGGACGTTTAACCGAGACGATCGGGGAGAGAGCAGGTGCAGGGCCGACGGCTTTACGGGCTCTCCGAGGCTCGGGGCTTCCGACCACTACTTTCAAACTCTGAGCTGTTATGCACTAAGCATGTGTGACATAGTGGTTAAAGTGGACATCTTACCGCTCTCTACTGAGCTGATTGTTGTAGGTTCCATCACATATAGGACAACATCTTACAACATCCACAAAGTGTTGTTCTGACTGTAGGTATTTGTTGTGTCTATTTTGTGTGTTTATGAAATCCCCTGCGACGTAAATTTCTTTCTGGCTTTTAATTGATTTTTATTAGAAAAGGAAAAAGAGACCAAAGAATGCAAGAGAGAGAAGAAAGATTACCACATCATTTTGTAACAAAAAAATAATAATCATAACTACACACACATACATATCTCGCACACAGTCCTCTGTGGTTGAAGGTCAGCCCTACTTAACCACTTTTTTTTGTATGGGCCTGACAAAGCAACTTTACTCTGCCTGATGGAAAGCATAAGCAAAATCAAGAGTGGTGGTCACCATACTATCTGAGAATGCAGATAATACAACAATACAGCATGGTGACCCAAACCATGGCAGCCTAGTGATGCTTCTGCATCATCATCATTAAATGAAATTGCTCTAAGCAATAAAGATGCCCTTTGTACATACCATGTTGTATGCTTTACTATTTTATAATGTTTATAAAACTATTTCAGGTATGGCAATGAAGATAAATTAGCAGGCCTCTGTGGTGTGATCCAGGCCTTAGTCAGTGTCGTAGAGGAACAGAACCAGGATATATTGAGATCTATCACAACTAAGGATTGCAAGGCAGTATTCTTAGTTAAGGGACCTTTGATACTTGTTGCAGTTTCAAAGTCAAATGAAAGTGAGACACAACTTGTATTACAATTAACGTAAGTTGATTTCTTTGTTCATATCCTCCTCCTCAACAGCTTTTAATAGTTCATTGTTGGACCTAGGCTACTCTTTAGAAAGGGGATTTTTGCGTACTTTACTATGCTGGCTATTCGAGTTAGTATAGGGTTCGTATCAAGATTTCCTTCTTTTCGTGGTGCTGATGTCCTACGTAGTTTGCTTCCTTAGTCGACTCTTACGACACCCTCCATATGAGTAGAGGTGGTGACACTATTTTTAAACCACTACATGGATAATTTCATTATTCATATCCATACTAATATTATAAATTCGTAAAATCTGTGTGTCTATCTGTTACGCTTTCACGAAATTCGCCATGGAGATATTTTGATTGTTGACGAAGGATATAGCCTAGTTCTACGATAACCAACAAATACACGGGCGGATCCTCAGGCAAAAGCTAGCACTCAATAAAAAGCAAGGTTATAGTTTTTCACATTTTTCTTTCAGTTTATTTAATTACTAGCTGACCCACGCAACCTCGTTTGCGTCTCTTAATGCCTGTAGCGTGATAATTTTACCCCGTTTTTGAAACATTCTCCATTGGTGCTTCGCTCCTTTTGGTCTCAGCGTGATGATATATAGCCTATAGCCTTCGATAAATGTACTATCCAATACTAAAAGTATTTTTCAAATCATACAAGCGGTTCCTGAGATTAGCGTGTTCAAACATACAAACAAACTAACTCTTCGGCTTTGTATATTAGTATAGATAATATAGATATGTATATATAACTTTCAGGTATGCATTCAATCAAATAGTATCAGTACTTACATTAACACAACTAAATAGGATATTTGAGCAAAGAAGAAACTATGACTTAAGAAGACTGTTGTCTGGAGCAGAGAGGCTTATAGACCATTTACTTATATTTATGGAGAAGGATCCAGCATTTTTATTAGGTAAGTGTATCCGCCATCGAGAGACAGTTGGTTAGATAATTTAATTGTACCCGTTAAATAATTCGAAAGCTTGTTAAAGTATCAATATTTCTATGACATGCAAAGAAATTAATAGTATGTAACATGTAAAGAATAACATTATATATTATATTTGCTTTATGTTTGGCATTGTTGTCTGTAAGAGATTGCCTTCGAGCGATAAGGCTTTTCAAGGTATTAGAGCCACGCTGATTTCAACATGAATGGGCCGGCTCGACCGAGGCGGTACTACCTTCGCACAGAAAATCAACGTAAAATGACTGCAATCATGTTGTCGTGTTTCGTTGGTGAGTGCGAGACCGGAGGCCCAATGATGCAGAAGCATCATTAGCCCTCTATGGTGTGGGTCACCATGCTGCATTGTTGCATTGTCTGCATTCGCAGTATGGTGACCACCACTCTTGGTTTCTGCTTATGCTTTCCATCAGGCAGAATAGAGTAATTATGGCAGGGCGAAATAAAAAATAAAATAAAAAGAAAAGCTGCCACTTGTAGGTTCACCTCCTAGGTTTCAGTTACCGTTCTAATTTATCTGATGTACAATAAAGCAATATATTATTACTAGCCGACCCACGCAACCCCGTTTGCATCTCCTATTGCCCGTAGCGTGATAATTTTCCCCCGTTTTTGTAACATTTTTCATTGGTGCTCCGCTCCTATTGGTCATAGCGTGATGATACATAGCTTATAGCCTTCCTCGATAAATGGACTATCTAACACTGAAAGAATTTTTCAAATCGGACCAGCGCTTCCTGAGATTAGCGTGTTCAAACAAACAAACAAACTCTTCAGCTTTATATATTAGTATAGATTATTCAAACCACATACTTAAAAGAAAACAATTTCTATTTCAATCCTATTCAACAGGTGCAGTGAGATGCTTACCGCTGCCGGAAAAAGCCAGAGAAAATATCACAAGTGCTATTCAATCGACCTGCAGCAAAATCCGCGACCTTGTTTTCGCAATCTTGATAGCAGGCAACCAGTTAATTACACTAGTTAGGATGAAGAAGTACACCCTGCATCCTTCTGACATACATCTGTTGTTCAACCTCGTCAGAAGCTCGGAGTCTTTTAAAACAGCTGAGAGTTGGACGCCAATATGTTTGCCGAAGTTTGATTCGACGTAAGTATTGTGATACTATTTTTGCCCGTGGGTTTAGCGGGTGGTGAATCTGACTCCTAAGCTTGTGTTTAACCTCCCTAAGGATGTGGGTTCAACTCCCACTGAGAGAAAATCTTTGCGTGATGGACATGATCATTGGTTGTTTCTGGGTGTTATTTTCAAAATAATCATTAATGGTGATTAATTATGTGATGTTTTTGTATGTGCATTAAGATTGCTATCTACTTACCAATCTTCTTATACATACAAATCAATTGCTGTTTGTTTGTCTCGCTAGCCGAACTAGCTGATTTTGGTTTTAAAATGTTTGCCGTAGTCTAGGGAAGGTTTAACCGGTGAAAAATTTAAAATAAATTGAAAATACAAATGTCACGTGTACGAAGTAGCGGGCACAGCTAATTACTAATAAATGTTTCAGACGATGCATCAACACCGTACTTTGGCTATTTATCACTAAATCTAGTAGCTACCCCATATAGGCCTGTAGTTCACTGACCCACATAGGCCTTTTCTAAGAAAAAATACTACGTACCATGTCCACATAATAACAGAAAATAATCATACTTGACTGTAATTTTATTCCATCCATAGCAGGGACTAAATGACTTTATCTTGGTACATTACTAAATATGTTATCAGAAATTACCTAATTATGTTGACTATGCCCACACAAATTAAGGCTGGTAAATGATAGTATATTTCTTTACACTAGCAAAGACCAAAGTCTAAAAACCTATACAATATATAGAAATAAATAAAATTGGAGTGTTTGTTTGTAATATTAAAATAACCGCTTTTTACTAAATTGCATATGTATGTATACACGGTACATATACCAAAATAACATATTTTACAATTTTTGTCTGTTTGTTTGTTCCGGTTAATCTCTGGAACGGCTGCACCGCTTATGATGAGACTTTCCAAACGTTTCCAAAATAAATCATAGTGCGCGTATAAACTATTGTCGTTTGCGATATTATTTCGTACTATAAAAATCGCAACGAATAAAAATCGTACTGCGCGCTTAGCCTAACTGCTTAAAATATTAAATTGCCGTTGGTCTTTGATGAGTATGCGAAATTTCGAGTTAATCCGACGTTTTGAAGGGGATCAAAATCATGCTCAAAGTTTCCGTTACATACATACGAATGAAGCTAATAAAAGCGTGTTAGACACTGAAAATATAATGTAGTAGTTTCAGTTGTCACCTTGTCCCCTACGTGCTGAAGTTTATGGTTTTGATCTCTACATATGACAAAGCTTTGTGTGATCCACAAATTTTTATTCCGAGTCCGTGTGTTTGTATGTCCGTTTTATGAATACTTGTACTTTTTATTTGATCTTAGAGATTTCCAACCCAATAAAAATTAAGAGTACAAGATGGTAGTAACGTTAGAAAGTATTCTACGCGCAAATAAAAGTATGCATCAATTGATTAACTTTTGACAAGGTTCCATTTCGGCCTCCAAAAAACGAGAGGATGTTATGCAACTTACTCATCGCGTCACATTGTCTCACTTTTTGTAGGAGTTATTTCATAAATAGGGACGGAAATGTGTTACAGGAACGGTGAACGCATTCTATTTCATTTGACCAATGAACGCGAATACAAATATTTACTCCCTAAAAGCAGAATAAAGCTTAAGTCATTGATTATTGGTTTTTGGGTTTTATTTCAGAGGGTTTCTCCACGGCCACGTGTCCTACATCTCAGAGGACTGTCAAGCCTGCCTTCTTCTTCTAACAGTACAAAGGGACGCATTCTTCCCACTCTCACAAGCGAAACACACTATCGCCGAAAAACTCAGACGTTCAAACTGTTTAGTGGCAATAAACGACGCGTTGAACAGAAACGAGGAACTGCCAACAACAAATCCCTTGAAACATATTGGTTTACCAGAAATAAGGCATTTTATGTACAAGTGTAAGTCGACAGCCCAGCTGTTTACTTCAGACCCGATAAGTCTGGATAAGTTACAAGATTATAGGATAAGGCATAAGGAAGGAGGAGATATATGTGAGAAAAAAGTTGAGAAGTTGTCCGATATAGATTATGTAAGGAATTACAGGCAGTTTTGTGCTCAAATCCATTGTATGTCCACACCGGCCAAGTTGATTTTCAGGTCGAACTCTAATGATACAATATTAGCTTGGGTGAGTGATTTTTTCTTTTTTATTTTGATAAAAATGTGGTTTCTATAAGAGCTAAAAGGGCAAACTGGAAGGGGCTTTGGATGAATAGTAACCTACACGGTTAACAGATTGCAAAGTTAAGCAATTCTGACCAGGTAAGTCAATGGATTGGTGACCATTGACCACTAAACACACTCAATGCCTCGGAGAACACGTTAGGCTATCGGCCCTGGATAGATGAATGCCATACGAATATCTGTAGTTGTAGATTTTCTAGATTAAAGAAGAGAATTTTAGCGTTTATATTTTTACTATTTTAATGTATAACTCAGATGTAAGTTATTACGCGTAATTTACCTCTTAACCAAGATAATAAAATCCTCAGAATAAAAGTGACGGCCTTGTTGATTCGTCGTCAAGACGTTTGGCGTAGGTACCCCACAGGCGTGTGGCGAGTAAACCATCCGACAACATTCTTTCTACAAAACTTCGATATCGTCTAGTATAGTCCATTTGCTAAGGACACATTGATCTCGCTGCCGTCGCAAGTGCAGCAAGCCGCCACAAAGTTTAAGGGCCCACCTGCACTGTACACCCACAAGCAAGCATGTTGTCAGTTTACGAAGTTGTATGAATATATTGAATATGAATATATTCCTATTTCACAACAATTACCACAATTGCGCGCGGGTGCACCGAAACTGTCTAAACGAATGGACTATACTTCAGTTGTGAATGTCTGATAGCGGAAAGTTCAGCTGTATCGTAATAGATTTAAAGGCGAACCTAACCTCGTTCAAGAAAAGGGCTCGGAGGAAGATAGTTAGTTTGAAGAAAGTTCACATGTCAATGCTTAAAAAAATTACCTGTATTTTACATTTCAGGTAACCCACGGCTTCGAACTGTACGTCACGTTTGACCCTTTAATGGAGAAAGATCAAGCGATAAAAGCAGTGGATCGTCTACTCAAATGGATCAAAAGGGAAGAACAAAGGATCTTTATAATGCACGCGCCGACCTTCTAGCATAAGTTCACGGTGCCTTCGCTTAGTGGCATGATTAAAAACTCTGTTAGCCGCAACTCTAGTGCTGATGAGTGACATAAAAAACTATTGTTTATGATTAATGAAAAAACGTCAGCCTGTATATGTAACACTTAAAAGATGTAAAAAAAGGAGCAGGTTGTAAATAATTCTTAGAATTTCCGCTAACAATAAATAGTCTTCACGATAAGAAATTGATTGCTAAGAAATGAGTCATCACTCATCGATATCAGGCCCTGCGCCCTGACCAATCAGGTTTCAAGAAATTGTTATATCGTACGAAAGGTACGAACCTGCCCACCTAGCCAAGTTGATATTCTACAAACGTAAACGATAATAAAAAAAAACTAAGAAATGCATGGGTTTGTAGTCATCCCAACACTAAGTCACGTGGTCTAAATAAAACATAAGCCAATAATACGAGAAAATTGTGATGTTAGCGATTATAGAAAGAGAATCTACCTACGCGAAAAACTTATTTGTTAGGGCTCGGGACTTCTATATAGAGAGGTAAATAGAAATATATTTATTTGTACACCATTCTTATAAGAGCCATCTCATATGCCTAAGTATATACAAATGTCAGATAAATTATGTAATAGCATGGAGTATAGAGGTAAAGGAGTACCATCTCTAGGATAGAATAGTGTCCGCTAAAAAGCATTAAATAGGCGACGCCACTGTAGCAAAAGTATTAATTTTAAAGAGAAAAGATAAGAAAATAAAATAATTCTTAAAATTCTTTAAAATTTATATTTATAAAATTGAATGATAAAAAATCAATAAACGTAATTTTTTTAACTCGGCGTACTTCAATTCGTTTACAATTGCTACATTCATACCATACCCTGTGTCTACAGGGGCGTGATTCCGTTATATGGAATCTCATTCAGGCAACATTTGGGTGGATCAAAATGATTCGAAAACACAGTTTTCTTGCTTTCAATATTATTAGTTATATTTTTTAATATTACATGAATAATCTTATGTATATTTAAAAAGGTATTAACCCTAGAGCATAATATTCCACTCAGTATAGATATAGAATTAACGCGATTCATTTAATTTGGACATTATTTTTGTTCAGGCTGCACTTGCTGTCACAGGCTGACCAAGAACTAATTTTAAAAAAAATAACTATATATTCTAAATTTGCTCCGTGATTCTAAAACTACGCCTTCCGAAGGAGATCGCATTACTGGTCCTCTATGACGTCTATGATTATGTAAAAAAAGAGTTTGCCTATTCTGCAAATTGAATATTTTATAGCTAGGAATGCAATGTAATGTAAATTTTCTACTTAGTTTGTGGTGCCAAATCCTGCATTTTCGAATGTTTTTGAGACTGTTCAAGTATTACTTGTCAGATTATAATAATTCTTGCAATACCTAGCTTGATACGGCAAAGAAACGGAGAATAGGAATAGCAAGGGACGATCTAATTCTACATCCTAAATTGTAATTATGTGTATGGTGAGCCTTAGGTTAATCGTGTATGATATTACACATCTGACATCTAGTACAAACTCCGCTCTCATTGGTCAAATCTAACAGCTCCCTTTACCCTGACTTGCTGTTACACATGTCCGTCCCTTTCCTCCAAGTTATTCCCACGGATTGCGGGAAAGACGAAATCCACATAAAAGATGCAGGCATGTGTAATTACGATTGTACGTTTACATCTACTCACTCAACGTGAGTAGTCTACTGCGATAGTATTCGTTTATTTGACACGAGCGTTCGTGGCAATCTTTTTTCTTTTTGTTTTTATTCTACGAGAACATTGTAAAAAGTATCTCCTAAATAATGTGATCGATGATGTAAATAACTATGTACCTAGTTAGTGAAAAATTAATATAAATTAATGCTCACACAATTGTTTTGTTTTATTTCATTTTATAACAGACTGGATATAAAATCCATCAAGCCCTTTGTACACAAACGCTTCGCTGGTTTAAAAGTTATAGACTACACCTTTTTTACGCCTTACGCGGGGAATGTTTTTCGCAGTATACCTGTCGTGGAGAGACTAAGGGCGTGTGTAGGACTTTCAGAGAGCCGGCCGGGGGCAAAAGCCAACAGCACGTGGTATTCCCAGGCGGTCACCCATCCAAGTACTAACCACGCCCGATGTTGCTTAACTTCGGTGATCGGACGAGAACCGGTGTATTCAACAAGGTATGGAGGTTAGCAATCAGTTTGTTATATTTAACGTGGACTATATAGCACTATGACGCCAACTCAAATGTTAATATAGCAACTTTTTCCGTCTAGCCCCCTTCGCAGCGCGCCACAAGGAACTTCGTTCCAATAACTGTTAATGCCTTTATACATTTTAGAAAGTAGGTTATTGCAGCATTGGTTTATTTTTATATATTTACTGTGTTAAAATGTGATGTCTATGAGGCACTACGCTCATGATGTGATTAAAACATTATTTCTTGATAAAATAGGATCATTATTCAAAGTTGTTTGATGATAGCCGTGAAAGGTTGTGTACAACAGATAGAATTGTTTCAAATAAAACTAGAACATAAATTACAAACATTTATTCCTATCAATATCTCCCTCTATCTCTTCGCCTATCTCCGTCGTGTCTATCTCTCTCCCTTCTGTCTTTATCTCTTTCCCTTTCCCTCTCTCTTTGATCTCTTGATCTATCCTTCTCTCGCTCTTTTTCGCGTTCGCGTTCGCGTTCCCGTTCTCGTTCGCGCTCTCTTTCTCGCTCCCTCTCACGTTCTCGCTCTCTTCTATTCTCCTCTCTTCTTCTATCTCGGTCACGACTACGTGATCTTTCACGTTTGCGGTCCTTTTCGCGTCTATCACGTTCTCTAGATCTGTAAAGTTTAGAAATACATAACTTGAGAAATCAATTTCACTATAGTGTAAATAAATACTGATGGCATACTGAAATCATTTTTAGACACCTGACTCAATGACACAACGCCATCTAGCCCCAAACTAAACAGAGCTTGTACTATGAAGGCAAGACTGATAAAATACCTATAACTTTTTCGTAAATACATAATTAAACATGAAAACTCTGAAAAAAATATTTGCAGATTCATGCTAACTTTTCCTTAGCTCAGGAATTGAATCTAAGATCTCAGTACAACAGTTACATATGCTAACACTGTGTCTCTGAAGCAGTTATAGTTCATTCTCTTAGATATGGTTGCTTTGATCGAGCCGCCGCCACTCCTGCACCTTTTGTCAAAGAAAAATCAAACGAGCCATATACTATGTATAGTACACCCACAAGTAAAATATGATTTGTCAGTTTACGCCGAAGCAGTGTAATGTATGTGTTGACTCTTCTAACGTGTAAACTGAAAATGTTTTGATAAAGGCTAGAAAAGTGGGTGTACCAACACTATCAAAATGAATGGACTTTAAATTATGGTCTATTTGAGTTATGGTGATAGAGATACTTTTTTGCCTCGGTCTTCTCAATGCCAGTATACTAGTCTAGATTTTATACTTTTGTACAGTGAATACTTTGAAATAGGTAACTTTATTCTGTAGATATTCTGATAAATATGTAAACTTAGAGGTTTCATTTTTTCTCAACTTCAGGTATCATACATCTGTATTATACATGTCAACATTATTATACATCCAAGTTGCTATGCTGATATCAATTAAATATGGCATGGAGATACTATGATTCTTAAATAAGGTCAAAGGCTGCTTTTTACCATGGTAACTGAGACACTCACTAGTGGATTCATGAGCAAAAGTCAGTTACATTATAGGATATAAAATATATTTGCCATATACATTTTATTAGTTACAGAACTACACTCATTAGCTAGGTACATAACCTAAATATTTACATATTAAATGATGCAAAAAAAAACAACTAACCTGTCTCTCTTTCTGTCCCGATCTCTTCTATCCTTCTCTCGCTTGTTCTCCTTAACTTCAACATCAACATTCTCATCATCAGAAGGCATATCATCATCTAAATCATCGTCTAGAGCGGAAATTTTAGGTTCCAATTCATTATTCTCCTCCAATATGGGTCGCTTTTGGATTCTAGGCAGAATTACGTCACAAAGCCGCTCTTCTCGCAACAGTTCATCTATAAACTCATCCACGTGAACTATTTCAAACTGCCCCTCACGGTTTTGTCGTCTCAACTTTCTGTTATCATTGTAAAGAGGTTCTAAATATTTGTAACAATCAACCGACGACCCAGTCAGTCTCATATAAAACGCTCCCAATGCACGCACATATTTGAACTCTTCATTTTTGATAAATTCTACTACAATATCCTTTTCAGGCTGGATCTGTAGCATTTTTAAAACTAAACACAGAAACGGAGTAGGGTATATAAAGCCCCCATGCACGCCGCCAATGTATCGCAGTTCCATTGCCTTGTCGACCATAAGCTCCGCAGTTAAAGCAAAACATTCTTCCTTCCAATATTTAGAATCGTATATACGGGATCTAATAATCTTTTCTATTAAATATTGAGGGTTTGTGCCTCGTATTGACTTCGCATCTTTAACCGTGCGATTCGCCATATTTCTATTTATGCTTTTTGAAGTTTCGAGGTACCAGTGTTACCAATTTTTGTATTTCTGACATTTCGTCTTACGTGTGAAAACTGTTAAGTCTATAGAATTCAAAACTTGACCTTAGAGCATAAATATCACGGGGCAGCCGAACGGGTGAAAAGCGTGATCGAGTCGAGAGAGTTTGGGTAGTGTCTGATTGGTTCTGCTTCTGCTTCTGATTGGTGGACGCACATACCAATTTGCATGAATGATTTGGCGGGAAATGTGAGTGAGATAAAAAAAATATACGAATTTATTAGTTTCGGCATGATATACACAGAGTTAGATGAAATAAGACTGATGAGATCGAAACAAAGATGGTAGTAGCTAGATCGAAATAGAACTGTATCTAAAAACTAGTGTAATAATTTCACTCCGTTTTTGTAACATTCTTCATTGGTATGGCTACGCTCCTATTGGTCTTGCATGTTGATATAATTATAGCTAGATTCTAGGTAGTAGAGCCACGCTGATTTCAGCACGAACGGGCCGGCTCGACCGGGGCGGTACTACCCTCGCACAGAAAATCAACGTAAAATGACAGCGATCATGCTGTCGTGTTTCGTTGGTGAGTGCGAGACCGGAGGCCCAATGATGCGGAAGCATCACTAGCCCGCCATGGTGTGGGTCACCATGCTGCATTGTTGCATTGTCTGCATTCGCAGTATGGTGACCACCACTCTTGGATTCTACTCATGCTTTCCATCAGGCAGAGTAGAGTCATTTTGGCAGGGTCAAACATAAAAAAAAAAAAAAAATAAAAAAAAAAAAATAGCCTCCTCGATAAATGGGCTATATAACACTAAAAGATTTTTTCAAATAGGACCAGGACAATTCCTGAGATTAGCGCGTTCAAGCAAGCAAACAAACTCTTCAGCTTTATATATTAGGAAAGATAATATTTCTTATTAATAAAAACTAGTTTCATTTTATATACTTAAAAGTTTCATTTTATAATTTTTTCACGCAGTTTCAGAATTCAGTTCACCCCCAGGGTTGCGGAGTTTCGATGTCAGTCGCTCCGTGGAAAAACTGATATTCAGGGAAAACCGGTTAAACTAGTAGCTGACCTAAAAATCTTAGGAATAATAAAGGTTAGAAAGATGATGGTAATGCCACAGACATATAATAATTTGTCGTTGTCGGTCGACAACGGTGAATATATAGTACATTGATGAGCAAATGCAACAGAGATCTCTCTAGAAATCTGGA
This sequence comes from Spilosoma lubricipeda, assembly GCA_905220595.1. Lineage (NCBI taxonomy): Eukaryota > Metazoa > Arthropoda > Insecta > Lepidoptera > Erebidae > Spilosoma > Spilosoma lubricipeda. The sequence goes on along the minus strand of HG992298.1, from coordinate 8,367,899 downwards.
CTTCTCTTAATACCTCCCCTCAATGGTTTTTAGAAGAAGCTGTTCGGGAATACTTTCTATTTGAAGTCGTTTTTCGTTGCCTTTACCATAGTATGGTGGCATAAGTGAAGGTTGAGGGTATTGGCTATATTTAAGAACACACTTATCAATGTATACGTAAATACACTCTGACCGCTGAAGAGTTTCTTTATGCCTAAATTCATATTGGAATATTTTCTGTCATGTTATTCGTGTTTGAACGTTTTGGAACTTGCATTTCCGAATTCAAAGCTGATACCGGAATTTGCTTTAGTTAATGGTAAACATTTAAAAACAAAACTTTAACGATAATGCGTAGAGTAACCCTAAAATGTTCTAACCGTGTACTTCCTGTGTGTAAAGAAATAACTCAGTGATGTACCATCAATACGACATTTAACGGGTGTAAGTAAATATCATCGTTTTGTATCGATCGGCAATTATATCGTCGTTTCTGAACAGTACTCGCAGGTATTTTGAAACATTTTGATAGGTATATGTTGACTTAAAGGTCTTAGTTACCAGGTCAATAAATTCCAAAAAAAAAAAAGATAGATGTATGTCAACTGTCAGATTTCTTGTAATATATGGGCTTTGTATTGTAAACGGCCGCTATTTAAAAGTTTCCCATACAATTCTTATAATATTGATTTATTATACAGGAGAACTGACTAAACTTTCAGTTCAGCTATGCAGAAAACAAAGAAGAAACGAGGGGAGGAAGAACCGATGGAGGTAGACGAAGATCAGGCCCAGAATGGCGCGGTTTCTAGTGGCGATCAAGATTCCCTAGTAAATGATGATATAGACCATATCAGTGAAGAAGCTGAAGGTGGGATTAGAATAGGTGATATCTATATACCACCCGCCCCTGCACCGGCTTTAACTTTCGACAGTAAGGGCCCCAGGTTGATAATAACTCATATTGTGAACGAAAATTTTAAAAGTTACGCCGGTGTACAAACTCTAGGCCCATTTCATAAGGTAGGTTTAAATTACGCATGTAGAATAGACAAAAGTCCTTTTAAAATATTATTAGAATATGTTCGCAAACCTGAGTAATTATTTTTTTTATGTTAAGAAATTGAAATATTTTATCAGCAAAAATTTTATGCTTATTGAATGTAATAATTTAATTAAATTAATAACATAACATATATTCTACCAATTATTTTTTTGGCAATTAATGGTAATCAATATTTTAGTTGTTTTTCTTATCTGAAACTCAGTTGAGTGTTAAATGCTTTGCTTACGATTTTGTAAAGTATAGCTCTACTAATTCTCTACTACTACTTACTCTATATAAATTAATGACCTTGACATTTTTTTTTATTCAAAACCGACCTATAAGAGAATCTAACAGAATAAAGACTTATATTGGTTTCTACAATTGTCTGCCTGTGTAAAAAAAATACTATTTAATTTTAATAATGTACAAGTTTGTATTTAGTGCTGCAATTTTAATTTTGTTCAATTTAGTTCAATTACCTACGTTTTAAAACATGCTGTGCGTTTAGTACATCATAATGCACAGTGGAGCGCAGCATACCGTTGGTGACAGCCATACATTTGCGATTAACATTTAAATAATTATAACCTCAACTATTTGTTTATTATTATGGCTCAGATTGATATGAGTCTATAAACTTAAAAGTCTCTTTATCACTCATAAATTCATTTTAATTAATTATTAGTTTGATGGATTTTTGATCAAAAATGAAATCTTATGAAATGAAACAAAAAAAGTACATACTACAGCTACATCTACTAGCATTTGGTGACAAACTAAACAAAAGAAAAAATCATAGAGATTTTTTTTAAGACACTATAGTTATAAAATGCACTCTGCAATGCCAAGGTGAGACATACTCTGCTGTGCTTTTAGGTGGTTTTCAGAGCATTAATATCTATAAAACACATTTTTACAGAGCTTTACAGCAATCATAGGACCAAATGGAAGTGGAAAAAGCAACGTTATTGACTCAATGCTGTTTGTCTTTGGGTACCGAGCAACGAAGATCAGATCCAAGAAAATCTCAGTACTAATACATTCCTCTAGCAAGTTTCCAAATCTTACTAGGGCCACTGTTGCTGTACATTTTTGTGAGATTATTGATGGGGTGAGACTCTTTCGTTTTAAAACTACTTGTATTTAAATTATTGTTCTAAAGAGCTTTATCTATTTTACCAGTGTATACCCCTACGAATAACATTTATGAACAACTTATTAAAATACAATATACAAGAAAAGTAGTTTTTCAATACCAAATCTTTTCTTAAGGGTGTAAAAGATTATGAATTCAAGAGTGACTTTACCTGAGAATCTTGAGAATAGACATGGGTACTTTTTAATTACCAAGACCACTAATATACACCAAAAATTTTGTTATTTTATATTTTCGAATTAAATCTATACTAATATATAAAGCTGAAGAGTTTTATTTTGTTTGTTTGAACATATTAATCTCAGGAACTTCTGGTCCAAAAAATTTGATTGCCCATTTATTGAGGAAGCATATAGTCTATATATCATCATGCTAAGACCAATAGGAGCGGACCACCAAGAATGTTTCAAGTACAAGGGAAAATTATCATGCTACCGGCAATAGGAGATGCAAATGAGGTTACATGGGTCAGCTAGTAATATCTAAACATTTATATTACAGGATGGTGAAGAATTCACAGTGGTTCCCAATAGTGAGATAGTGGTGTCAAGAACTGCTTTCAAAGACAACTCTTCATTTTATACGTTGAATGGTAGAAGAACTCAATTTAAAGATGTTGCCAATACACTCAAGTCGTATGGAATTGATCTGGATCATAACCGGTTTTTAATCTTACAGGTGATATTTCACTACAGTGTTTTGTTAATTATTAAACTGAGACGGGACACATGAGACGGAAAACGGCCTTTACAAGCCGTTTTCTATCTCTAGTTTTAACAAGTGATAGGATATTGAAAATGGTCTGATTTTATCGTAAAAAAAGAGTATTTGTTCTTTCTTAACCAACTTTCTCAGTTTCAGAGGAGGTTCTCAATTCAACTGTATTTTTTTTATGTTACCTCGGAACTTTCGACTGGATGAACCTATTTTGATGATTCTTTTTTTTATTTCATAGCTGGTGTTTCCCGTGTGGTCCCATTTCCATATTTGGCAGTTATTAAAGTTCTGTTTCGTTAAAGTTTTACTTGTTTTGTGAATGTTGTATCAATGTTATTGAAAAAAGGACTTAAGTAGAGGTAGATTATTGAAAACAGTTGTTAGTTAATAGTAAGTCTCATGAAAATTCAGTTAATTATGTAGTAGTAGTTGTTACCATCAATAGGTTTTAAAAGCCACTATTGAACATAACTTCTGCATACATTTAAGAAAGAAAGCTACAAGTTTATATATGTTACAGTAAGATTATCAAAACCGTTAGATTGTAATCTATCTCGCGAGATTGCAAACGGTCGAAAGATTGTGAAATGGTATCGACGAATCGTAAGTCGCGCGCTGATTGGTTGAACAGCGTATCCCGCGCCGCCATATTTGTTTGTTAATCCGTCTTTGTTGCCGAATGTAAAGTTTTTTTTTTTTTTGAAATTGGTTTCATGTTGCAAATACCTCACGGCTTTGGAATTAGGTATACAAAATCATTGTGACTATATAATTAATTTGTGATTAAAGAAGTTCTAATCTAACCTAGCTCTATGGCCATTGAACGGTCTACTGTAAATCCGACCAATCAGGGACAGTTGACTATATGACGCCCATAAGAAGTATATCACAGTTGTTGTTGAGTGTCGTTAGATTAACGATAGTTTGCAATCTCACTAGGTACTATATATATATATATTATAATCTAACGGTTTTTACAATCTTACGGTGACATATATGTACATGGTTGCCTGGAAGAGATTGCAGTTGAGCAATAAGGCCGCCAGTTGTACTACAGACCTACCTGCTTTAAGTTATGTACTTAGTTATCGTGTACAATAAAGCGATTTATTATTATTATGTACAAAATGTATAGCAGTAGTGATAGATTATAATAATGCAGTGTCACCACTCTTATTAATACAGTGGGTGCCTTAAGAGACAGCACTGAAAAGAAAAAAAAAACTTGAAACAATCCTAAACATTCCTTGAAAACTCCTATACATAGTAAAGGTAGATAGAGTCTATGCATATAAATATAAAACTGTCTTTTCAGGGTGAAGTGGAACAAATAGCTATGATGAAGCCAAAAGCTCAAAACGAACATGACTCCGGAATGCTGGAATATCTTGAAGATATCATTGGCACTGGAAGGTACAAGGTATGTTTTAGAAACTTCAATAATAACTTTTAGGCTAGTGTATGTCGTAGAACAGCAGTTCCCGTATCCCTCATATCTTAGGTGCAGAATGGCACTCCGCGTGGTTTGAGTCGGTACATCCGTTGTCGGATCGTCGTCACGATCCTGGTGTACAGGAGATACAGTGTGGGCGGAATTAGTCCCATTTAAAACACCACCCCACCGCAAACCCCATGAAGGCCTGAGGAAGATTCATGCTGAACACAGAGATACATTTTGAAAATTAATAAATAGAGTAGCATACCAGACTAAGTTTGCTGCAGATTGAAGTACGTAACTAAAGGATCCTATCCACACCACATGACCTATTCAAGGGATGCAGGGGATCTTTAAAATATATTGGTCTTGGCTTGGTGACAGGGCTAGAGGAAGTTTACGTCGTCAATAATAACTGCTATTTTCTCCAAACATTTTTTCAAACTGAGCTGAGGACTGATATAGGATTCTATAGGCAATATTTAAGTTAGTTAGGTTAGAATGATTTCTGTGATTCTTTTACAGGAACCCTTAAAACAATTAAAGTCCAGGGTAGAAGAATTCAGTGAGGCACGTAAAGAGAAGTTGAACCGTGTCCGCCTTGTTGAACATGAGAAGCAAGCATTGGAAGAACCGATGAGAGAAGCTGTAGAAGTTATGAATTTAACTAACAACATACTGAGGACTAGGAATACATTACTGCAGAAATATATGTAAGTGATCCTATTTATTAATTAACTGACCCACGGAACCTCATTTGCGTCTCCTATTGCCCGCAGCGTGATAATTTTCTCCCGTGTTTGAAACATTCTCCTTTGGTTCTCCGCTCCTACTGGTCTTAGCGTGATGATATATAGCCTGCCTTCCTCGATAAATGTAATATCCAACATTGAAAGAATTTTTCAAATCGGACCACCGGTTTATGAGTTTAGCGCGTTCACAAAAACACACTCTTAAGCTTTATAATATTAGTATAGATTACCCATAAAGTGATGTTATATGGAACAAATTTGTTTTATATCAAAAGGTTATAGTGGGCCACCTTAAAAGGTGGAAATATGCACAATACTTTCATATGTTGATTTTTTTTTTCGTTGTTCTTTATTTACTTAGTCGGCTCTGACGGCACCGACACCGGGGTGAATAACACTTAAGATTGTTAATCCGTAAACACGGACAATGTACAAGTTACTTTATATAAACAATTTCTTAAATTATTTTCTTTTAGCCACGAAACAAATAAGATAATAGAAGACAAACAGAAAGAACTTCAAGAACTTTTGGACAACTTGGCCAAAATCGATGAGAATTTGAATAAAGTAAAGGAAGAGTTACATGAGAAAACAACTGTTCTTAAAGCGGGAACAAAGTGAGTATTCAATTTGAAGGTTTTGTTTTAACTTTGTTCATGTCTATGTATAGTAGAAACTCGATTATCCGGCCCTCCATTATACGGATTCGCGATTATCCAGACTAATATATAGATAATAACTGACAAAATGTTAAATGTTGAACATATGTACTGTAAGTCAAATTTATGCAAGCAAGCATGAACGTGTCGGACCTGGCATTACACCGCCCGCGCCATCAATACCGAGGGGATATTGATTTTCGTTGTATATGTCGATGTATATGTTTGTACTACATGGAATTCGATTATTCTAATTCCTAATGACAATAATAGGGGAATATGCATATTTTTTTTATTTTTCTTCAATATTTTTTCTACATTCTTTATTGTCTTTACAATATACATTAAAGGTATTTGTTTGTATTGTGATTATTTAAACCTAGAACATGTATAAATTCAAACTTACAAAACGCGCACTTATGGTCGAAACGAAATGTGACGTCATTGGGCACTTCTACGTAATTATCGACGTCGAAATTCATACTATGTTAGTAGAGCTTGTGAGAAAAAAAAAATCTTTGATTTTTATAGCAATCAAAACTGTAAATACGTATAGAGGAACTGAAACACTGGATGGTAAACAAATACAAAGCGATAATGACGTCATTGGGCTTGTCAAAAGCGCGCGCAAAATGGCGGTGTTTTAAATTTCACTTTGAAAATTAGTTTGACTATTTTCAAGACTATTTATATTTTTGACTATGTTATAGAGGCGTAAATGATCAGATTAAGAAATAAAAAAAGAATGCATATTCCCTATGTACATATTTCTGTCTGTGTTCTGTCTGTTATTTATTACAGTCCTTTTAGTATAACTTGATCTATAATAATAATTCTTTATTTAATAAAATGTAGGAGTATATCATCAGTTAATTATAAATCATAGATCAGGCTGTAAATATGATCTAGCACTAGCATTCTAATGTACTCTTTCTATTAGTCCTAGAGAGCCTTTCAATGAAATTGTTTAGATAATCAGGTCAAACTATTGAGCATGGGTTGGTAAAATAGACTTTAAATACTATGTACATGGTTTAAAATGGTGCAAATCTTTAGGAGGAAACCATCCTTCGAATTACATTGCATATTCACGTCTGCACTCTTAAATTTTTTAAATGGGCGTCTATATCTACACATGTGTTTGTATGTGTCTGTGTGGGTTTGTGCATGTTTGTGAGTTTGTGTCGGTGTATATCAAATTGTGTCTCTTATGTTATGTGTTTTGTTTAGAAAATACGACGAACTGAAACAAAAAAAGGAAGAAATAACAGAAAAACTACAGGTATGTAAGAAGAAAACTGTCACAGCGCAAGCGGATCTGACACAGAGTAATAAAAAGAAGAAGAATTTAGATCAGCTGTTAGAACAAGAGAAGGGGAAACTTATTGATTTGGAATTGGTAAGTAAATTAAGTTATAACTAGCTAAGCTCATGCAATAAAGTTATCACAATACCATGGTTTAATTGAATTATACTTAATATCTAACTGCAATATTTTTTGTTTAGATTCCAAATAAGAATAACAGAGAAATAGAAGACTGTGAAAAACTACTTGATAAGCATAAGGAAAATAAAAGAGTGGCAGAAGAAGAATTACAAACTGCCGTAGCCAGTGTCAGGTAACTAATAGCTATATCTGTACTAGCATAATTGTTTTGTGCAAATTGCGGCGGAGACTGCAATGGATAGTTTTTATTTAATAAATCTTAAAGAATTCAGAAAACTCATACAAGAAATACAAAGAAAACGAGTCCTCTTAGTCTAGTTATATATAACTGACAAATAAAGAGATAACACACCAGAGAGTGTGAATCTCAAACTGATAATCAAAAGACCTTCAAATCCTAGTGACACGAGCTAGTGACGAAACAAACATCCACTCGCGCCGCTTAGGAATTGTGAACTATTCTCAGTACGCGCACGTATTTACGTAAGCTACCGAAGATCGTTCTCTCTCTCACTCTCTCACTCACGCGTAAGTTCAAGCTCGCTAGAGTCGTTGTTGGTTATCTGCCAAATTTGCGTATAATAAAAAGTGCATTTTGTCTAATAAGTAAGATAGTCGTAACATCTCCCTGGTAATACGAGCCGGCCACACACCTATCCCAGTACCTACATTGTTCAGACAGCTGGCATAGCGTGTTGGGCCAAGGGCCAAGTTACATACACAAGCCCCACGGGTCAGCAAGCACCACAGTTCTGTGCTTGACATATTAAAATAAAAAAAAAAACAAGTTCACGGATTATGTAAAGACACCTCTTTGGTTTGTTTAGGCATTTCTTTCCAGAGAGTCCTAGCAAATGAAGTGAAAACTTCTTTAGGCGTGTTGAGCAGATTTTGTTTGAAGAAAAATCATAGAACTCGCGTCGTCGTCACCGAACACTTTTTACGGGTTTTTAGGCGAGAGGGAGTTGGTCTATAGTCTATAACAAAATTTACACAGTTTAGCACAATTATACACAAAAATCAGACAAGACAACAAAGGGCAGGCAAGCGTATGCAAGTACAATGTCTAATAGACAATACAACACCACCTACCCACATACTTAAGCTATGTTGTCCATAAGGAATTTCCGCATTATTTTTATATTGTTTTCGTTTGTGATGTATTTTTGCAGTATATGTTCTGGTATATAATTTAATATATCAGGCAAAATATAACGCCATGTTCTAGTGCCATACAAGTTATTAGATTTTGGGAAGGTGTATTTTTTTAGATTAGGTAGCTGTCTCAAGTTACATTTACGTTTTCGTACACAGAGCTGATCTATATTTGCAATTTCTTCCTTCATGATAGCCATTTTGATTTTGCATTGTATTGGTAATACATTACAATGTTGGAACAATTGCTTAAAGTTATCTTGACATGCTATTTTTATTTTTTGTGGCACAATAGCTTTTAACATTCTTAATTGTAAATTAAATATTTTTTCGATATAAGTTTTATAAGTGCGGCCGTAACTACACAATCCGTAACTGATAACTGAGTCTGCCAGTGCCAGATATAACAGGCGTAATGTTACATATGGATGGCATTTTGTACCTCAGTATACTCAGTTTACTTAGTATAGCTCGCAATTTTTTACATACGTGGTCTATATGTGCACCCCAGTTAAATCGGTTATCTATTATAAGTCCTACATACATATGCTCCTGAACTGTTTCTAGTATTGTACATGTACTGTCACGCCTACACATATAGTTGTTATGTAGGCATTCATGATCGCTGTTTTTATGTGAAGATTGTATACACATCATTTTTGTTTTTTGCGCGTTTATCACTAAACCAACATCGTGCGCCCATTGACACATTCTATTAAAATTTTCCTGCAGTCGTTGTCAGCCACCAGAAGACAAGTGTCATCAGCAAACTGATATACGGAGCCATGTTTAAACAGGTTGCACATTTGGTTTACGTAAATAATATATTAATTTGGGCCAATGATTTCACCTTGTGCGGTGCCTTTATTTGTGATCATTTTGTTACTATACGTATCACCCACTTTAACTCTCGTGTATCGGTTATGATGATAATTTTTGAAAAGTTGTAACAGTGGCCCACGTATATCAGCTTGCTCCAGCCTTTCATATAACACCTCATATTGGAGCATATCAAATGCTTTGCTGAACTCATCAAAGATAACGAGCACGTGACGTTTATCATTCAAGTGCTCGTTAACATCGTTGGTGAATTGGCACAACAGTTGAGAGGTACTTCTCCCTCTTTGAAAACCAAATTGTTTAGTGTGAATAATTTGTTGTGAGCGTAAGAAATGGCTAAGTTGGTCCCCTATATACCTCTCAATTATCTTGTCAACGCCGGACAGTATAGTGATTGGGCGGTAGTTATTACAATTGTCATGATTACCTTTTTTAAAAATAGGGCACACTAGTCCCAGTTTTAGTCATTATCAAGTTTATGTTAGGCCCTGCAACAGTGACTCTACTCTGCCTGATGGAAAGCATAAGCAGAATCCAAGAGTGATGGTCACCAGACTGCCAATGCACACAATGCAACAATTCAGCGTGTTGACCCACACCATGGCGGGCTAATGATGTTTCTGCATCATTGGGCCTCCGGTCTCGCACTCACCAACGAAACACGACAACATGATCGCTGTCATTTTACCTTGATTTTCTGTGCGAGGGTAGTACCGCTTCGGTCGAGCTGGCCCGTTCATGTTGAAATTAGCGCGGCTCTACTACCTACAACACATTTTGCACATTATATAAATATTTGTCCCCATGCGGGAGTCAAACCCGAGATCTTAAGTACAGCAGTCAAATACGCTACTACTGATGATATGATGATGATATGAATGTTATTTTTCTTTACAGAGCGAGGACACAAAATCTTCAAGAACAAAAAGACAAGTTACAAGCAAATCTAATTAATCTCAAGAAGATTGTTGATGAAGCTAATAAAGACTATAAATTAGCAGAGTCCGAACTTAAAATATACTTAAGCACTGAGACCAAAGAGACGGAGAAATTAGAGAAGATGAAGGAGGCCCTTGAAAAGGCTGTTGCAGATTTAGAAGAGAAAAAACCGTGAGTTCTAAAATAAGATTTTAAATCCGTTTAAGAAGTTAATGCATTCTACTATTTCTATGTTGATATGGTCACCTATCCAAAAACTGACCTGGCTAGGATAACTTTACCTTTCATATAATCAATTTATTAAAATACTAGTTGTTGCCCGCGGCTCCGCCCGCGTATATGTCGGTTATCGCGGCAAATAGTAGCCTATGTGTTATTCTGATGTATAAGCTATATTACTGTAAAGTTTCATCCCAGTCCGTTCAGTTGTTTTTGCGTGAAAGAGTAACAAACATGGATGAATGTTTGGTACTATATATCCATATTTGTTGTCTGATATATCCATATTATTATTAAAAATTAGAACTAGCTAAACCGCTAATCCGTTTTGGATGAAATTTACTTTGATTGATTATTAAGAAACTGACTAATATTTACTGCGATAACGGACATAACCGAATAAAGATGCGTTCAAAGGATAGTGTTATTGTATTTTTTGTTCTTAAACTGTTTTTAGAATGAAACGAGAGTTATCATCAACTGTCCCTGCAAATGAAAAGAAATTGAGTGAAGTACAAATCAAATTGCAATCATTGAAGAAGGAGGAAGCTAAAGTCTCAAGCGAAACGAGAACACTGAGGTAAGTAGTTACATTGTATATTAGTCGATGTTTCTCATTCTCGTAAAGTCCTAGTTTTGAGTTCCAGGTAGGAATTGGTATTGTATTTTTGACCAGAATCGTGACCGCTAATAAAAATTGTCTACAGTTGTGAGTAGACTGACCTCACACTTAATGATGCCTCTAAGGTTTCTTGAAATAGTGACGGTGTTTTCGCAAAAGAGACGGAAGTTCGTGTAACATTGAAAGGAGACGGTATTTAGCTGCGATTGAACCAACTCTATTACCACAGTTGCATGTCAGATCGTAGGTGAAATGTGTTAAATCGAAAATCAACGTAAAATGACAGCGATCATGCTGTCGTGTTTCGTTGGTGAGTGCGAGACCGGAGGCCCAATGATGCGAAAGCATCACTAGCCCGCCATGGTGTGGGTCACCATGCTGCATTGTTGCATTGTCTGCGTTCGCAGTATGTTGACCATCACTCTTGGATTCTGCTTATGCTTTCCATCAGGCAGAGTAGAGTCATTATGGCAGGGTCAAACATAAAAAAAAAAAATGTGGGATATGCATATCAAAAAAATGTAGTAAATAATGTTAATGTTATAATTTAAGTAATATTAAAAAAATAGTTGGCTTCACAACTATTTTTTTAAAGCTGTTGCAAAAAACTTTTTGAAGTTTTATAATGTTGACATTCATTGGTATCAAGTACTTGTAGTTTTATAATCTGTCAAGTTCTAGTTAATTTTTTTAGTTCAAAAACGATTCTGTCCTCATAAATGGCCCACAACAGTCCATTGCTGGACATCGAACACTCCTTAGAAAGGAAATTTTGGGATATGATAACACACTGGCCAGACGGGTTTGTCTATATAAACTTTTTTTAAAGTAAGAAAACAGCATACAATAACAAACACGAAACACCTATAAAACTCATATTGGTTTATCTTGGGTGCAAATATACATTCCTCATTCCTTTCTGTTTCGTTTAATTAACTCAATGCACGATATAAACAAGAAATCAGGAAATATAAGACAAACTCAAACTCTATAGTTTGTATCAAATATTATATTTTCTTTGAAACATTTTTGTCCTGCGTAGTATCTCCCTTAGAGCGTTTTTATATTATCCGATGCGATATCGGAGGAATTTAAATGCATGTGTACTCTGTATATTGTTTGGCCTGATATTGGATATCGGAGCCGACACATACATACAATTTACTTCCTCATTTTTACTTGATATAAAAAATACGTTTTTGTTCCCCAGAGCGCAATTAGAAGAGTCTCGCCAAGCGATGAGTGCCAATCGTTCCCGTGGGCGCGTGCTCGATGCTTTGATGAAAGAAAAAAAGAACGGACAGTTACCTGGCATATTTGGGAGACTAGTAAGTTTTAGTGTTTATCTAGAAATTGATCTTTTCAGTTTTTTTTTTAATAATAATAACTAGCTGACCCACGCAACCTCGTTTGAGTCTCCTATTGCCCGTAGCATGATACTATAAAAGCGTGAAATAAAAATATATACAATATCTTGTCAGTGGTTTTAGCGGCCGCTACGTTTCTTACTAGTAGCCCCTAGTGTTGTGGGTTCAAATCCTACATGGGACGACACTTTGTGTGATTCACAGATTGTTGTTCTGAGTCTGGGTATTCTTTGTGTCCTTTTCATGTATGTTTGTACATTCCCCAGCTACCCAGGATGTATATTCCTAATAAGGAACTCCCGTATTAGGAATGTACATGGGTCTTTTAAAATATAATAATATTTGTTCATTTTATATACATTAATTATAACATTTTTTTAGGGTGACCTTGGCGGAATAGATTTAAAATACGACGTAGCGATATCAACATGTTGTGGGGCTTTAGACAATATAGTGGTGGACACAGTGGAGACAGCCCAGGCCTGTGTGGAACATCTCAAGAAGTACGACATTGGACGAGCTACATTCATTGCTCTGGATAAGCAACAGCACTTGATGCAGCACATGCAGAGATCTGCTCAATTGTGAGTATATCATTCATTCCTTTGTTCATCCATTCTTTCGTTCACTCATTGATTTATTTCAGCTGAATAACATTCACCGCTGGACATAGAGTCTCGATCGAGTTATAATTTTATAATAATAGTGATGAATCGCTTTATCGTACACTAGATAACTGAATATATACGTAACTTAACGCAAGGTCAGTCTTAAACCTTATTCTGCAGAAAAACTGTTGTCGGTCCTTTTAGGGCTCCAACTATCCGTTACGTATGCCACAGCTGTTCATGGAATTGACGGTTTCGCGTGTTCTCTGAGTCACGGAAGCCGACGAAGGGGTCTTATTATGTTAAATGTGATCATCCATCCAAAAACTGACCTGGCAACTGTTGCTTAACTTTACAATGTGTTAATATACTCGGTTATTAATTAACCACGAGAACCTGACAATCGCTGTTTGAATACTGACAGTTCTATTTATTGCTGCAATGCCATCTACAATAGCTACACTTCTGCGTTCTACCCACTATAACTTTAGTTCATCATGTTGTTTACAGCCCTGAGAACGCACCACGTCTATTTGACCTTGTGAAGGTCAAGGACGATCGAGTGCTGCCTGCCTTCTACTACGCGCTACGCGACACGCTCGTAGCCAAGGACCTGGAGCAGGCCTCGCGTATCGCCTACGGACACACTCGCTACAGGGTTGTCACACTTAACGGAGATGTCATTGAAATCGCTGGTAAGTGTGCCTTTCGAATTTCATCCCTATTTTACTCGCGTGCCTTACGGGTTGGTTTTTATTCGTACGTTTTTAACTGTAACGAGAAGTAAGAATTTCCACTTTTGAAAAAAAACATGTAAGCGACTTATAAGACAAGTACAATTTTAACAAAAATAAAACCGACTTCAAGATTCGACTCGATTTCTCTTGGATGCCATCATCAGATATTAATGTCCTTTATCATGGCACCACCGTTGGGACATCTCCTTTCCATTAAAAAAAGAATCATCAAAATCGGTTCACGAAGTTATCCGCGAACACACATAAAAAAAAAGAATATTTACGGTCGAATTGAGAAACCTCCTCCTTTTTTTGAAGTCGGTTAAAAATAGTTATTTAGCGTACAAATCGATACTTCACACGTTTGTAGTACAATGATGTAGAAGCATCTCAATAGGCTGCCATAGTGTGGGTCACCACGCTGCATTATTGCATTGTCTGCACGAGCAATGAGTTTGGTGACCACTACTCTTGGATTCTGCTCATGCAGAATCCATCAGGCAGAGTAGTCACTTTGGCTCATATATAAAAAAAATACTTCAAGTACATTGATATGCACAAATCAGTAAGATGTATTTTTTTTTTTTTTTTTTTTTTTTATGTTTGACCCTGCCATGTTGACTCTACTCTGCCTGATGGAAAGCATAAGCAGAATCCAAGAGTGATGGTCACCATACTGCGAACGCAGACAATGCAACAATGCAACATGGTGACCCACACCATGGCGGGCCAGTGATGCTTTCGCATCATTGGGCCTCCGGTCTCGCACTCACCAACGAAACACGACAGCATGATCGCTGTCATTTTACGTTGATTTTCTGTGCGAGGGTAGTACCGCCCCGGTCGAGCCGGCCCGTTCGTGCTGAAATCAGCGTGGCTCTACTACCTTGAGAAGATGTACATTGTTATTACTCTTGGAAGTTTGAAAATAATTATTTGACCTTTAAAACACTTTGCACATTCCAACTAGGGTTCGAACAATCCACAGATAATTGCTCTGAGTCTGGGTGTTCTTTGTGTCTGTTTATGATAATAATATAATTGTTATACAGGTACTATGTCTGGCGGTGGTAAAACAACAATGCGCGGCCGAATGTCGAGCTCAGTTCAACAAGATACCAGCGAACAAGACCCCAGGGTCATACAGGCCAACGAGAACAAACTTGCTTCTTTGGAACAAAGGTTAGATTTGGTATTATTTATGTCACACTAGCTTTTGCCAGCCATGCCTTTACGATCGTATCAAAGTATTTCCATGCAAAATTTAATGAAAACCGGTGTAACAGCTTAGCCGTGACAGACAGACAGAGTTACTTTCCAATTTATAATATTAGTATGGCTACTAGTATGGATATAGATATACATCTCCTTAGAGATGTATATGTTCCTCCTCTCCTTTGTCCGTGGGAGAGCCACGCTTCGGCATGAATGGGCTTCATGGCATGGAATGGCTCGGCTTGACCGGAGTGATATCACACTACATTTGCCAAGACGCAGTCTGCACTCTAAAACACGCTTACTCCAGCGGTTCTGCGACATATATGTGACCATCCCACTGCCAATTCAATCCACCAACTTTCAGATCTATGTCAGTCATTTTGGTTCTCTGACGGATGAAGAAATCCGTGACGAATTTTGTACTTCAGAGAAACTCCAAGCATAGCTCTATCCATGACACGCTGAGCGACTTTGAGCTTCTGGATTAACCCTACAGCCAGTGCCTATGTCCCGGCACTGTACGTCATTACGAGGAGGACGCTCTGGTTGAATGAAGGCTTTCGTCTTCAGGCTCTGTGACCACAGATCACAGAGTTCAGAGAGAGAGAAACTTCAATAGAAGTTGTATATTTTTTTAATTTGTTCTTAGATTAACGGAACTGCGTGCCGAACAGTCTGAGCTAGAGGAAACCTCCGTGTCTCTACAAAGTAGTATCCGCGAGGGTCGTACAACATTGAACAAACTCAACATTGAAGTAAAGAGTTTGGAAGAACAAATTCCTGTGATGCAGGTGAAGTATATTCATCTATTTCTATCATTTAAACTTCATACTCGTCTGAGACTACAAAAACGCGTTAGAACAATTTGTAATAAATAAATAAATAATTTATTTATCGCATAACAAGTTACTCCATTCTACATGTTGGCATGATAAATGAAAAACCACTAAAGATAGGATTCACTTCTGTAATACTGGTAGAGGAGTCAGAGGGTCTACCTCTTTCTAATTTATCTTTGAATTTAATCATAATCATCAATAGATTTTAATAGGATTTTCCTCAAAAATCTTAGTATACCATTACCAGACGGGTTGTATCAAGTATTCCTATTCTTTGCAATGATATTGTCTTGAATTTGCTCTCGTAGTCTGCTCTTATCCAGACGCCTCGGTGATGCAGTGGTAGCGTATGCGACCCCTGTGCCCGAGGCCTCGGGTTCGATTCCCGGGACGGACCAAATGTTTGTATGATCTACAAATATATGTATGTATTTACAAAAAAAAGTATGTATGTATTAATATTTTAGTTGTTCAGTTCCCACAATATAAATAGTTATATATGTAGGTATATATTATATTATAGTTTAGGATTAGATGACGTTGTGAGTTAAATATCCGACATACTATTCATTATTATTATTATTTATATACCTTTTCTGCTCTCCTTTTTATTTTAAAAAGGAAGTTAAATCTAACACACGGGCCTTTAGCCAAGTGTGCCAGGGGGAAATGGTGTGAGATTAGGATGACGATGATGCGATTATTATTATTATTTAGTTACATACGGACAGATTATAAGAACGAAAACTATTATTTTATCATTATCTAAGTTTAAAATGCACTAAAACAATTTATAATGTGTTGTTGACAGAACCAAATCAAACAGCAAGAATCGAAAGCAGCTAAGAGTAAAGTAGATCCGATGAAGAAGGCAGAGTTAGAAGCCACACTGAATACAGCTGAAGAGAAACTTGAAACGGCCAAACATAATGCTGCCGAGGTAATATTAGTTTCAATTAAATATTTTTTATACCAGTGAGCACGTTTAGCGATTGCTATCCGAACATAGACTGCATCAATATGGTTATTTTTTATCATAATCGAAATGAGACCAGAGGCTCAATGATGCAGAAGCTTCTCAATTGGCCGCTATAGTATGGGTCACCATGCTGCATTGTTGCATTGCCTTCATTTGCAGTGAGTATGGCAACCTTAGGTCTGCTCATGCTTTTATCACATAGAGTAGTCACTTTGGCAGGCCCATACTTTAAAAATGTGTGTAGGACACAATAATGTTTGTCCTTTTGGCTCGACCAGAGTGATACCACGGCCTCACAGGAAATTTGAAACACCGCTTGCGCTGTGTTTAGTGAATGAGGATACCGGAGGTCTATACCCCTCCCCATCTTCCAAAGACCGGCAACGCACTTGTGACGCCTCTGGTCCACGGGTGGCGGTAATCGCTTACCGTGTGGCGGTGATACGTCTGTTCGTTTGCCCTCTATTCCATAAAAACTATATATATGTGTATGCTTTACATTCATTACTTCAGTACAAAAGGCTGACTAATGATACACAATGGAAAAACAACTCTTACGAAAGTACAATACAGTACAAATTAGAGCTGATGTGGTATTATTTCTGCATGGTTCTAGTGTATGTTGTCATTATTATAAGCAATTAAGATTTATTATAAACTTTTTTGATTATTATATTTTTAGGTTGAAAAAGAAGTTCAAGGTGTTGACGCTCAAATAACAGCTGTAGCCGGTGGCAGAGTACGGGATCTACAGAAGAACGTCGACGACCTCACCAAGAAGATTGACAAAGTGTCTTCTGAGATCACTAAACTCAAAGTCGCTATTAATACTAGCATAAGGTAGTTTTTCATTGTTAGTTTTGCATTTTTCCTTTTCCTGGAGTTCCACAAATAATAAATAAATATTTTCGGACATCCAACACACAACGCTATGTAGTCCCAAACTAAGCAGAACTTGTATTATGAGTACAAGTTTTTCCAAGACAAAAGTTAGCGAATCGGTAAAGCCTTTCCCGAGTTTAAGTAAGACCAACAACCAGCAATTCAGTTTTATATCATCAACGGTCTTTAATAGTCCACTTATTATTATGCTGGACATAGTCCCTTAACTAGACAAGCGGTTTTGGACTCCTATACATACTACATTGGCCAGACGGGTTGAAGTTTTGCTGCTTTTTATTTATTTATCATCATAAACAACCTATAACGTCCCACTGCTGGGCTCGGGTCTCTTCTCAAGAGAGGGTTAAGGCCATACGTCCCCCACACTGGCCGAGTGCGGGTTGGGGACGGGATTGACGGGAATTTATTTATACATCTTGATTAATGCCTAAGGCATTCTATACCAGTCAATCTTTGGGTGATGCAGAGAAGGCAGGAAGTAGATGCATTATGGTTATAATTTGTGTGAGAATAGAAAACTAAATAATGTATCGAACGAATATAGGAGCGTTGTTTGTGCCATGTTTTTTTAGTTCTATAATACACGGGATATATAGGGATATGTAGCAGTAGGGACTGCTAAGGTTTATATTTAAAATTGGTAATAAAACTCGTTCCTTTCGACAGAAATGCAAAAAAATCAAAAGATAAGATCACCCAAATGGATTCTGATCTGAAGGAAACTGAGAAAAACATCGAGAATTTGAACAACCAAAAGAAGCAACTCACCCTGGACAGCCAGCAGTATCAGAAGGAGATAGAAGAGGTAGGTTTTGTAACTAATACTTCAAAAATAACTGAACGCATAGGGTAGTGGATTAAGCGGTCATCTCGCCGCTTTCTACTGCGCGTAATTCAATCCTCGTTTTGAGTGATCCACAAATTGTTGATCTGTGTCTGGGTGACCTTTGTGCCCATTTCCTGTATGTTTTCAAAATCTCCAGCAACATAGGATATAGCTATTCCACTGTGGGGTTGCCTTTTAAAAAATGTACATCTATGGTAGAAGTGAGATGGTACCTATCCTATATCTGTATTTTAATCCGTCACCTCACACAGACACAGCTAAGAATGACAAAGAATTATTCAACTAAATTGATGATGATTTAAATCTAAAGCAATTAGTGATTATGCATTGTTTCTCTTTCAAAATCTTTTGATAGCTTGAAGAACAAATAGCGGAAGGTTCAGGCGAGTTCTCGGGACTTAAGCAAGAGATATCCAAACTTCAGACCAAAGAAAACAAGATTAAAAGTGAGAGGCTTGAAGCCAATAATGCAGTCACAAAAATGGAGAAGATGATCCAAGACTGTAGGGGCAAAACACCCTTGTGGGAAAGAGAAGTAAGTTATATATTTTTTAAATACTTTTTTTTTAATTTTCTCTATTACTAGCTTTTGCACATGGTTCCATTCGCTTGTATTTCGGTTATAGTTTTTTTACTTGTTATATTTTTTGACGAAAAGTTAACAGATTGTCCTTCACGCAAAATAATACCGTCCTATTGTCCTATCTCTATATAAATAACATTCATTCATGAACTTCATTGTTATTTTCTTGCAGCTGGCCTCACTAAAGCTAGAAGACCCTGGTTTAGAAGGTATTCCGGGTGTAGATCCGGTAGTACCTCTAGTACGACATAACGAGGAAGAGTTGGAATCAGCATCGGTGGAAGGACTGCGGGACCGGCTGACTGCTCAGAGGGCGAGGATTGGAGACGCCAAACCTAATATACAGGCTATACTAGTAAGTTTCATCTTCTACTAGTTCATTACATCAACAACCTTTAATTGTCCATTGCTGAACAATAGGCCTCTTATTAGAAAGGACGTTTCGAGTTTTACTTCTCTTTACACCGATGTTGTACTGCAGAGTTAGCTCCTTGAGTCGGCTCTAATGACACAACTAGTTGAACCCCGCGGTTATTATTGTACCGCGGGTATCGCCGCGGGACAAAGCTAGTCTAAAAGAAGAAGTGGATCATCAACTACCTGCCAGTGAAAGTCCCGTTAAAATCCGTCCAGCCGTTCCAGAGATTACCCGGAACAAACAGACAGACAAAATATTTTTTAAATACATTTTTGGTATATGTACCAAAAGCTGTTATTTTAATAGTACAAACAGACACTCCCATTTTATTTAATTCTCCAAAATGACTCTACTCTGCCTGATGGAAAACATAAGCAGAATCCAAGAATGGTCGTCACAAAACTCATTGCTCGTGCAGACAATACAACAATGCAGCATGGTGACCTACACCATGGTGACCTATTGATGCTTCTACATCATTGCTAGGGTTATACCTAACATATGACATAACCTATAGGGTTATATATTCAACTAATTAATGTTTCAATTCCTAGGATTACAAGATCAAAGAACAGTTATATTTGAGGCGAGCGGCAGAATTAGATGAAATTACGCAAAAGAGAAATGAAATGAGGGAAGTTCACGACCAACTAATTAAGAAAAGAAGTCAGGATTTCATGGAAGGTATGGACTTGAACAGTTGCTGTTATTTCTTTTGCTAAAAGACAGTCCTTTTACTAGAAGTAAGAAGATATCTTTATAATTTGTGAAAAACAAATGAAATCTTTGTATTTATCTCACGTGATTGTCGGACGGACGTATTAATAGCCAAGAGCCTCGACCAACACCTTAAGGGGCTCACGTTAGAAGGCATACAGAAGGATCCTCTTAGACACGTCACGCATAGTGAGGATCCTGTCTTTGGACCTGTTCCTATACCCGAAGTCGGCGTTGTACAATTTTTGATATTTTTAAATAAGTATTTAATTTACCTTTTTTTACATTTGTTTAAAAATGGAAAAGATATCTTTATAATTTGGTTATAAAGAGAATAATATTAAAAAAATAATTAAATTATTTAAAATAGTGAGAATTAAAAAAGTGTATTCATGTAAAAACTAGTAAACGGATTTGAAAGAAACTTTACAGTAATATAGCTTATACATCAGAATAACACATAGGCCATTATTTGCCGCAATAACCGACATACACGCGGGCGGGGCCGCAGGCAACTACTAGTTAATAAATATTAATATGAATATTTCTCGTCAAGAAAAACTTCTGCTAGTGTATATTAAGTATTTTCTTTTTAGGTTTTAATCAAATATCAAATAAATTAAAGGAAATGTACCAAATGATCACATTGGGAGGTGATGCTGAATTGGAGCTTGTGGATTCAATGGATGCGTTTATAGAGGGTGTTACATTCAGGTGATTGGCGCTTATAAAAAGCAAAAACCTTTTAGTAAATAGCTTTTCAGTACCCAGAAGTAGATTTTTTAAATATCAGTAAAGTAAAAAAAAAATTGCCTCGGTGGCGCAGTGGTAGCGAATGCGACTGCTGCGCTTGAGGTGTCGGGTTCGATTCCCGGGTCGGATCAAATGCTTTTATGATCTGCAAACATTTGTTTCGGAGTTTTGGTGTATTGTATGTATAAAATGAATGTATTTACAAAAAAAAGTATATAAGTATTATATCAGTCAATCTAGCTATCATAATGGTAAATTTCTTAGTTTGGCTAGATATATAGCTAGATGGCGTTATGTGTTAAATGTCCGAAATATTTATTATTATTACTAGCTGACCCGGCGAACTTCGTACCGCCACATTTTGTAATACGACGCTATCTACCGGACATCTGTGCAACTTAGATGCCAAGGCGCCAAGTTGAGCCAAAGTACAGATGCTTACAAAATTTCATAAAAATTGGTTCAGTAGTTTCGGAGTTTATCGCGCACATACATCGTGACACGAAACTTCTACACATATATAGATTATTTTTATTATTATATGCTCTAGTCAAATTAAAAATGCCAGTTAACTATCTAAAATAAGTAGATAAGTTTGGATAGTTATACACAATCATAAAGAGATTGTATACATACAAGTATTATCAGTATAAATAAAATAAAACATTTACATAGTTGTAATGAAAAGGATTTCTAATCATTTTTAATACTTAGTTTAAAATGAAGTCGCTTCCACTGTCTGTTCGCTTATTTATTTTCTATCTAATTAACGTATTTTGATGAAGTTTTAGCAATAGATAGTGACTCTAGATAAAGGTTTATAAGTGTACTATAGTAGAGGAAAACCATGAATTTCAAAGATATCCGTGCGAGGACGAGCCGGGTCGCTAGTCTATATAAATAAATAAAATTGGAGTGTCTCTTTGTAATATTAAAATAACCGCTTTTTACTAAATGTATAAACGGTACAGATACCAAAATAACATTTTTTACAAGTTTTGTCTGTCTGTCTATTTGTTTCGGCTAATCTCGAACGGCTGGACCGATTTTGACGGGATTTTCATTGGCTACTAGCTAATGACTTTTTAGACTAATTTTGCCCCGCGGCTTTGCCCGTGGTTGCGGTACAACAACAAACACGGGTAACACCGCGGGGCTCCATTAGTAATATATAAATTACATCCCGACACTCATATTTGTTTTACGTCTTTAGCGGGCTTGGGATCCAGAAAAGTGTAATCTTTAGGTAAGCAATGTTACGAACTAGTGTAAATATGACCTGGTTCATGATCTAAGAAAACAAAGTCTCGCATTCTGAGAGCGGCTCGAGGTGACGTCACTATCCAGTTACTACTTTATAGCAACATAACACGAAATGAACCAACCACAATGATATACAATATTACCAACAACAAACCAGTGATAGTGATGATGACGTCATCTCGATCTCTCTTTCCCGTCACTGTATCTCGGAATGCCATACGTGGCGAAGTATATTGTTATACCATGACCTGGTTGACCTATAATGATGTAGGGTCCGAGAAATGAAACCACAACTGTTATCTGATCTAGCTTATAAAGCTTATCTAGCATCCAGCATATATTTATAAACAAATATAAGTATCATAGAGTGATTCAGGCGAATGTTACAACGCTATCTGTCGATACTGTTTTTGGTCGAGAACAGGATGGGAATCGAATCTACAACCCCTGCCATCGCTACCTACATAATAGACCAACAATCACTTACTGTCTTAAATAACGTGTTTTAAAAAGTACTTCCTACAAGTACAATTTTAACAAAAATAAAACCGACTTCAAGGTTCGACTCGATTTCTTATGGATGCCATCAGCAGATATTAATGTCCTTATCATGGTACCACCGTTGGGACATCTCCTTTCCATTAAAAAAAGAATCATCAAAATCGGTTCATAAACGACGATTTCATCCACGAACACACATAAAAAAAAATACACGGTCGAATTGAGAAACCTCCTCCTTTTTTTGAAGTCCGTTAAAAATAGCCATTCATTGTTGTGATTACCGCTTTTATTTAAAGAAAACAGATAAGAAATAAAAAGTTGTAATTGTTCTTTTTCAGTGTCCGACCTCCGAATAAGTCATGGAAGAACATCTCTAACTTGTCGGGCGGTGAAAAGACCCTATCGTCTTTAGCACTGGTCTTCGCCCTGCATTATTATAAGCCAACACCTTTATATGTGATGGACGAAATAGACGCCGCTCTGGACTTCAAGAATGTCTCTATTGTGGCTAATTATATAAAGGTGAGTTTTAGCAAAAAGAAAGAAGTATAAGAAAGATTTGGGGGGGGGGAGAGAGGTGACAACGGAAGGCGAGGTAATCCTGTTGTAGTTCCTTGCGGACGGATCAACGGTTGCCGTTGAGTTGTTGTATATCTATATTCTATATGCTATAATCAACGCGAAAACTTCTATATCACGATTCAGGATTAGTAGTTACTCTGTAGTTCGGTGTATCTTCGGTAGATGACGATGAAGCGTCGCCATATATAAGTCTGGCTCAGAAAACAGAAGTTATGTATTTTTATGGGGTCACCCGACCCGTCCACCCACTGGACATTCGCATATTCATGATTATCCATCCTAGTGTTGGATAAATTTCTAATTATCTCTTCATTGTACACATATCTGGTGCAGTATATCTCTAGTAGATAGGTTCAAGTAACAATGACTAAAAACATTACTAAGTAAACAATAACTGTTTTACTTTTCAGGATCGCACAAGAAACGCCCAGTTCATCATAATCTCATTGCGATACAACATGTTTGAAGTATCAAATCGTCTGGTGGGCATTTACAAAACTGAAGACTGCACAAAATCTGTAACCATTGACAACAAATTACCTGAGCAACCTTCTGATAATAGCAATGCCAACGGTGAAGCCACTGCTAACGGTTTAGTCCCTACTAACGGTGCAGTCCCTACCCACCGTGTAGTCCTTGCCAATGGTGTAGTCCCTGCTAATGGTGAAGTCCCAGCCACCAATACCCCAGCTAACGATATTGTCTCTTAATGTGATACAAATAAGGTTTAAATTAAGATTGTAATCTCACGCCATTAATAGTTGTGTATTAAAACAAGTACGTGCGATAAGCGAAAGCAGAGACAAAATCACTCTAAAAAGGATCGCTGATGATTTCCTGGATGTTGCACATACTTATTTTATTTTAAAGTTTAGTTTATTAATGGAAAGAAAGATGTAAATAGAAAACAATAAAATATAACAAGTTTACATAATATCCAAAATTGTTTTATCAAAAACAAAAAAAAAGTATTGATAAGTATGGTTAAGTAAAATATTGTCTTTCTAAAGTACAATTTCGAGTTCAACAAAATACTATAATAATTATACAAAATAAAAATAAATGTAAATATTTGTCTTATTTGAGTTTAGTAGCTCGAAAAAAATTGTGTCATTTTTGTGGGTCTGGGCGAGGGGGGGGGGGGTTTATATGCTCACACTTTAGATTCACACCAATATGCAAGACTGCTTTGGCGGGAAATACACCAACTAATCAGAAGCATGCGTGAGAGAGACAGACACTTCCCAAACTCAATCTCTTTCTCTCTACTCCGATCACGCTTTCCGCCCGTTCGGCTGCCCCTGCAGATATATATGCTCTAGAGCTAGACTTATACAGGCCAGGAGCACACTGCACTTTACATAATACGCTAAAAGTACACTGTAGTATCGATTATTGCTATCGATAAAAGAAAAAACAGATTGATGGATCAATGCACCGCTGAAACATCTGGGTATAAAAGCATGAAATTTTGCACAAATGTTTCTTAGGTAACGTAGATGTGCATAGAGAAAGGGTTTTTTAAAAATTACACCACAAAGGGTGCAAAATGAGGGTTGGAAATTTATAAGGAACTTCGATATTTTTGGTAGTAACTTTTTCAAAGGAGAATGGCAGATCCTGTACCGCTGTACCAATATGTTATTAATGGTTATGAGATTTATACCGTTTGTTAAGTGAATCATCATAATTATTTACAATGTATTTATTAATATTTTTAGAACTGTGCAACAGAATTTAAATTCGGCTCATAAAGTTGTTACAACTGCACTAATAAAACGGATTCCTACGTGTTCTAAACACGCCATGGTTAGTCTGAAAACTAGATGGCGTTGTGTGTCAGATTGCCGAAATTATTTTGCGTTATTTTAAAATATATATTACATAAAAAACGATAGACCACGAAAATCGTAGACGATTGATTTTGATTTCAAAAATGTAATATTACGCCATCTTGTGCACAATAATGACAACTCATTTGTAATCCATGTATTTCGTTGTAATCTAAAAATTAAAATAACTTTTTAATGCCATCTTGTAAAAATCTATGAATTCAAAATGTTATTGTCGGTGATATTAGCAGCCAAATAAATACAAAAACAATACCTACCATGACATACGCCAAGCAGTACATAAGTCCCATACAAAGCTGCCATTGTCCTCTACAGTTAAATCTCCCGAGTGAAGCCAGGTATTGTCAGTTCATACAAGTCAAGCCTACTTCTACGTAATAAGGTAAAGTACATTGTAACATCGACACTATTATTATCGATAAATGGGTCCATTGGAGCGAGTGCTACTCCGCTGGCCGGCCCGTACCTGTTATCGTTACCTAACTTACACTTAATACTATTTTTAAGTTAATTATACGTCATGGAAAATGTTTATGATCTTGTGCCTACAGTATATTGGCACTTCACTATTGTAACTATTAAATATTTTAATAAATGAATGTGTCATAGTATCAATAGTTTTATTGCAATACTGATTATCATGTAGATGTTACCAATATACAGTACAGTATGTGTTCTTCGTGGTTGTGGTTTACCCAGTACTCCAGGGTGACCACGAAGTATACCATATTCCTGTTGGTTACCCTAACAGTGGTGACCCCGATAACACTTTTCTTTTTAAGACAACTGGGAATATATCCCGTGACCCGCGGGACTTGACAAAACACATAAGGGACACAAAGAACATTTAGACTCCGAACATTTCTGTTTTTATAATGCTGCGAATTGAGACTTGTATGGAAAATTCAAATAAATAAATATTTAGGACATTTAACACACTATGCCCTCTAGTCCCAAGCTAAGCAGAGCTTGTGTTATGGGTACTAAGACAACTGATACAAATACACATACTTAAAAAAAAACTACTAACTTTACTCCATTTGACTAAATAATACTTGGTAAAATTAAACAGCAAATTTGCTGAATTTGGCGAAAAACGAGTTCTGCCAATTGAAAAATTGCGTTAGCAAAATATTTGACAAGTGATGTTTTTAGGAACAGTTTTTGCTCATACATCAGTACTTCAAAAAACAGTGGACCTGTTGTTTTCAAGACTTTTAAGGAATCGCTCGGCTCGGGCGGAAAGCGACAATGAGTCATGCTTTCTTGTACGTGCAACCGGTGAGCTTCGAGTTATAATACGTTATCAAGTAAAAAAAAAACTTGATAAAATATCTCTTCATTCGCTGATTTCACTGACTGAGCTGCAATTAGACGGGGAAAAAATAAAATACAAACAAACGTTTATTTAAATTTATTGAGTTTGAAACATCTCAATATACATGTTTAATTACATTAAATAAATTAAAGAATTCTCTTACACAAGCAATAAATAGCTGGATCTCGTAAAAAAATAATTGATATCAACTACCCATTTAAAAGGCTTTTTAGCATATTAATTACGTAGCAACTTTTAAATGGTACTTAGTTCCTTTCTGTCGTGTACAATGGTATCACCTTTTAAATTGATAAGTGTGTACTGAACATTGCCTGTCATATACACATACAAATGAATAAAGTCTCATCATGTATTTTTTCCTGGTCACCTTTTCTGTGCGAGTTACAAAAAGAGAAACAGTAGTCCGCAGTTTAGTCGTCTATTATCGATAATGTTCTAAATAGTGGATCTTGTGGCTATGGACAAACAAAAATACATACATAGAAGTTAGCGAGCTTTTGAGAGAAAGCACTACATACATATACGCACTTCTTAAGATTGTCATATCAAAAATTTGTCACGATATTAAGTCAGGTTTTATATGAAGTTATATATTTATCGATTTATGATTAAATCGATTTTAAACACTCACATTGATACTAGATATTATAAATAGTCCGCACCCTAGGTAAATGCAGTCGAGGCCTGAGATGAAGGGCGGGAACATTCCCCCGCCACCCGCAAACCTCGTTTCTCATGGATAGAGAGTGCATACCTCAAAACTGGGCATACAATTCACGGGATTACTGTTTAAACTCGTTTTCGTTTAATTATTTAGTTAACAAATACACTGAATGGCAAATACGTAACGACGCTGAAAAGGAAAAACGTCCTAAGCGACAGTTAAGACGATATTGAGTTAGAACGTCGAACCTTAAATGTCGACATTTGTGTATGTTTCATACAATCTTTGTACTCTTTACTACCGTTACCTGTATTATTTTATTTGAATATAAACGCAGTTAAATATTCAACCCAAACTATTTATGAACAAGGTTTATATTCCTTAGACAAGACAGTTAAACATACGTTCAATGTACTACGCAGGTTTAAATTAACTACTACATACATATAGTCATACAATTTTAATGTCCAATGAAAGTGCTTACATAATGGAAGGATTTATTGTAACAATTTGAGTTTTTTTATGAAGATAATGAGTCCAACAGCCAATACAGATATCATAATCCATTGACCAACTCGCTTCTCTCGAAATGCTCGCTACAACCAATGCTCATATTAATAAATATCGATTCTGCTATTATACTAATAATCAACTACAAAGGAGGCCACATTCAAATAACAAAAATAAAAGAATGTTACCACTATAAAAAACGAATGACAAAAAGTAAATGGTATTGCCAATAGCAAAAACAAAACTAAAAGTAACAAAATGGATGGTAGCGAATTTAATAAAATAAAATGTAGAGAGTGCGTTAGTAAATACATATAAACTGCATTTAGTGAAACGAAAATAGTTTTTTTAACTTATTTATTGTTTTTTTCAAACAGTTGTTATAACATGGGTGTGCTATTGGTAATTTAGATTCACATTGCTTAAGAACTTAAGAGTAACAAGCATACTCGTAAAATACCATTAGGTATATGGTACAACAAAATTTTGAAAAAAGGTGGAAGCGTTTAAATAATAGATGTAAACCATTATCAAATATGGCATTAAATGATATAATAGGTATTTTTCAGCTTTATTTTATACATCAATAGTAGTAAAATAAGTTTATAAAGAATATATATATTTATATCACATTTATTTTTCTAATAATTTTTAAGCATTTTGGCTAATTTTTGATTACATTTTTCGAATTAATTTTAGAAACACTGGTGGTTATTATAAAAAAAAATCTCATATATATTTGCCTGCAGTTTCAGTAAATATGTGGGTAGACAAAAATGTGCTTTGTGTTAATTCCGAGCGTCATTGTGGCAATTTCTAACGACAATTTTTAAGTATGTTTAAATGTAAATAGTGTTGTTTTTCCCAATCAAGAATTAGAACGGAATAACTATGATTGAATTTTACTCAGCCTTTATTTTATGACCAAGGTCAATGACCGAAGGTCGAACTGAATGCCCTAACCGGCTCATATCCTCTCACACTCTTACAACAACATTTACTAATGGACAAGAGTGAGATGCAAAATGCTATGTGTAAGGAGTCTAAGGCTACGTTAAAGTGGTGATAATATATATTATACCTCTTGTACCAAGATCATAACTTCTGGTTTTAAATACACGTCTTTATTAGGGCTATTTTGGATTTGTTGGGCGACCGACGAGTGCCAAGCGAAAGTGAGCACTGTGGCTGGTACTAATCTCAGATCAATAAGGGTCTTATTCCCATCGTCTTCCATGTTCAACTTTTGTCCAGTTGGTGTGTTTAGAATGAACGGTAGTCCACTATGTTCGAGGTTTTCTTGAACGAAATCGTGGATTTCGGTGTAGCGTTCGTAGACGGAAAATGTACCCTGAAAAAAAACATATGATTGAATGTACATATATATTCAAAGTATGAAACCTTAAAGAAATAAGGATCTTCAAGACTATTTGACCAATATAAAAATTAATAGAAAAAGCCAAACCTAAAAGGGCATGTATTAAAACAAGTATAATCAAAATTAGACTAGAACAAATAATACTATTATATCAAATAAAACTAGAACAAATAAGTATGAAAGAGTAAAAAATAAACTGTAATATACAGTTGCATCTAAAAATGTTAACACCGCATTCAAATCGGTTCACTCGTTTAGGAGCTATGCTGGCATAGACACAAACAGATATAGTCGTCAAACTTGTAGCACTTCTCTTCTTGAATCGAGGATTAAAAAGGATTTCAAGAAATACTCTAAAAAAAAACAATATTTTTACTAAACATACCTGCAACAATATGCCGTCTGGGAAGCGTACCCTAATAATGGCGAATTTGTATTTACGCATCTCTCTAATCTCGTCCTTCTCCCTCATTGCCTTAGTTCTCAACATTTGACTTCTCTCTATAGCTTCAGTCCTGCAACAAGTGATTAGTGATGTATTAAAATCATAGCAAAGTGTGATTAATCACGTGATTATTTCATACATAGGTTAGGGTTGCTATTTACTGAAGCGTTTTTTTTATGTTTGGCCCTGTCACAATGACTCTTCTCTGAATCCAAGAGTGGTGGTCACCACACTGCGAATGCAGACAATGCAACAATGCAGCTAGGTGACTCACACCATGGTTGGCTGTTGATGTTTCTGCATCATTGGGCCTCCGGTCTCGCACTCACCAACGAAACACGACAGCATGATCGCTGTCATTTTACGTTGATTTTCTGTGCTCAGGTAGTACCGCCCCGGTCGAGCCGGCCCAACCGTGCTGCAATCAGCGTGGCTCAACTACCTACAAATCTCGAGCTGTGTGTTAAACGACGTGTAAAAAGAATCGTGTCGGTTAACCGTCCCATCGGATTATGAGAGTGAGGGAACAGAGAGGGCACCTGTGTTTGCGCACACACTTGTGCACTATAATTCTCCTGCGTAGTTGGTTGGTCTCTGTTGAGACTGCCGTTTCCGTAATGGGCTAGAAGAACGTCATCAATTAGACTGCTGATAGTTGTGTGTTCATGTGAACCATATCATTCCACACTACATCAACAGTTCATTGCTTGGTTTTAGATCTCTGCTTAGAAAGGGGGGGTAGGGTGGGGGTAGAGGGGTTGTCCACCAGGAAAATGTACCTAGTTACCTCAGAATAGGGGATTAATTTAGGTATACACTAGGTTAAGAAAAATAAGTACCTCAATTGTTGTTCCCTTTTCATCTCTTCTGGTGAGAGAGCGTAGAACGAAGCTGGCAGTTGCATTTTGTTCGCCGCTTGCGATGGCAGCAACACTTGCAGGTTTCTGTCCAGCTCCAGTTGTATCGGTTCAGCAGACCTTAATGCCTCGATTAACGCCTACGGAATACATGTATATATTATATATAATATAGATGTGTAGCACGGTAAACACAGGTATTTAACCAAAAATTAAGATGTTGGGTCCTGCTAAAATGACTCTACTTTGCCTGATGGAAAGCATTAGTAGAATCCAATAGCGGTGGCACTATACTCATTCTGAAAGCAGACAATGCAGCAATTCAGTCTGGTGACCCACACCATGGCGGGCTTCTGCATCACTAAGCCTCGACCTCGTTTGTATCGACGTCACTCTCACAAATTTTAACACGAAAAAAAACAACAACAAAAAACCTGCAATAGGTAGATATATGGAACCGCTGGTTTTTTCGTCCTCTATAAAACTGTAGTATTCATTTGGGTTTATTATCAATACTTTCCGCATCGCACGCGATTCATGGATATTTTTTTAACCCCTTTGGATACATTATCGAAGTTTTTGTATCCCTAGCTTTTTTGTAAATGTAATATAGCCTATGTTACTCTAATGATGAAAGAATTTTTCAAATCCGTCAAATACCTTTCAGGTTAAATCGTTACAAACAAACAAAAAATCTAATCTTTCCTCTTTATAATATTAGATTAGATATAAAACATCCTATATATATGTGACGTCACTATTGTCAAATCAAATCAACAGCCATCTGGGTGGAATTAGGCTCTTCTTAGAAA
The DNA here is from genome assembly GCA_905220595.1 of Spilosoma lubricipeda. NCBI lineage: Eukaryota > Metazoa > Arthropoda > Insecta > Lepidoptera > Erebidae > Spilosoma > Spilosoma lubricipeda. The sequence continues at coordinate 8,336,758 of HG992298.1, read as the reverse complement.
GGCAGTTTTAGCCTGCTATAACCATCCCGGCTAGACGGGCTGGTTTAGAATTTGTTTCAAGTTTTCCTTTTCTTTGCAATTCTGTTGCCACAATATTTTGCCCCCTTAGTAGTTTCTTACTACACAAACGAAAATTAAATATAATGTATTTGATACTTTACGGTCAAGCTTTCGACAGATTCCACATTCTCTAAATGGAACACTAAGAAGTCTTCTTCAGTTCCACTGTTGTTAAGGAGCTTCTCCTGTGTGAAGCCGGCCGCGAATAACAACTCCATCGCGCCCTCTATCGGTTGTACGCGGTCGGAGAATACCCTAAAACATTTAACAATAATATGAAAGATTTTTTACAAAGCAGGCAATTTTAAATAGATACCATAAAAGGGGTCTTTGGCATCGTATAAATAACAATATCCAAATCATTAAAATATATTTTGTTTAACAGCTTTATAATATAACTAGCTGTTGCGGCTTTGGTCGCGTGGAAGTTGATTATATGCATTTAATTAAAACTGTGTAAAAGAATGTATCAGTAATTTATTCATGTTTTTAAACGTATTTATTTATTAATTTTTGATCATTATCCCATTTAAAAGAACTTTCATAAAAACATTCGACCCATATTTCAATCCCTTTAGGAGCAGATTTCGCATAAATACTGATATAAGTATTCATCTATTTCTAATCAGAAACATAAAAACGAAAGTTGTTAGACTGCTAAATTAAAAAAATTACGGATTTCCAAACTAACCAATATGAAATGCCAATGCCTATTTCTCCCCTTAGGAGTAGAATCACGGAGCAAATACAAAGAGGAGATGGCATAAGCGCATCAACCCCGTGACAAAATACCGCCCCCGACGTCATCGCAGTTGACGCAACTTGCAAATTATACTATTAACGTCAATGTTCTAGAACTGCATCGAAAAATCGTAATACTTGAATGTTCTCGGTACAATCAAGTAAAAAGATGAAGTGTTTTATCTTGTACAAATAACTCAGATAGACGTTCTGGTACCATGAGTGGCATCATATTTCTTTTATAAGTAATTTTATAGCTAATTTTTTTAAAAGTTCTAGAAAAATCTCTTGGTGTTTTATTGAAATGTTATTATATTTACTCGCCACTAGATGGCAAAACTTTGTGTTACTGGAAATAAAGATACAATGGTACGTTGAGCTGAATATTAATAAAACATACCATAAGAAGATACCGAAATGAGTTCTACATTCTTACCTAATGAATTTTTACTCATCATGGTATTTTTGTTGTATTTTTCTTAATTATATTGTGAACAGACTGACATCTATCGACATCTATTCTAAAATAAAAAGACAGGGTCGTATTTAGAATCCAAATATTTTATCAAGTTACGACTATAATAATCTTGCATTGAAAGTTGTTACTTCAAATATTGAAAAAAACAAAGAAATTTTACTTATGCTGATGATTTGACAGTTTTTTTTAAATTCATTAAAATAATACAATGTACCAGTATACAGGTAATGTTCTAAATTTTCATCTAAAGATAGTATTGAAGAGCAATGGATCAAAAAAATAATAGGCAAAACTGGACTCCTACAAAATACACCAATATTTGTTCTTCCCGTTGTTATGATAGTGATTCATTTCAAGGAAAAATCATAAAAAATCGAAAAAGGAACTTATTATCTAAACCCAAATTAGGCAAGATTAAAAGTGATTAGATGTGGATATTAGAGACAACATTGGTATGACCATTCAATTCAGATTTAGATTAGTTGATTTTCTGAGATTGGCGTTATTTAAGCATTCCAATTCCGAAGTGAAATAAAATATAAATTTATTTATTTTTTAAATAAAATGATTGCACTATGTATATTAATTTTTGTTCTACATAATCCACGTGTAAACCAAGCATATTGAACAATGTTTTATTTAGGCTTATTTATTAGAAAAAAAAAGTTCCCTTTTGCAAAATTATTTACGTTATTAATGATGTTTTTTGTTTAAGAAGCTTACAAAATCGACCTTGAAAAAACTACTACTTGAAATTCTGAGTACGTCCACACTAGTGTCAGCTAGCTAAACTACATAGCAATATACTCGTACAACGATGCAAGTAGTTTTGCTATTGTCTGGTAGATGAAACAGTGTAAACTAACACCCCCTCACCCCCGCAAATTGTCACGCATTGCTTCATACAAAAATCTCATTAGGGCATCTCCTCTTTGTATTTGCTCCGTGAGTAGAATATCCAGAAACGCTTAAATATGCATATTCTCGTTTTTAATTAGTAACCCAAAGATAATATTTTATGTTTCTAACTCAAAAAATGACAGACTTACATGCAATCTTGTAACCCCCATTTCACCCCCTTAGGGATAGAATATCCAGAAACGCTTAAAAACATATCTACTCATTTTTAATCAGTAGCCCAAAACAAAGTTTAATGTTTGGAACTTCACAAATGACGGATTTCCAGACTAACCCATATGCGAAATGTCAAACCCTATTTCACCCCTTAGGGGTAGAATATCCAGAAACCTTTAACAGGTATCTACTCATTTTTAATCAGTAGACCAAAAATAAAGTTTCATGATTCTTACTTAAAAAATGGTGAACTTCCATACAAACTTTCAACCCCTATTTCACCCCCTTAGCGGAAGAATACCAAGAAACGCTTAAATACGCCTCTACTCTTTTTAAATCAGTAACACATAAATAAAGTTTCATGTTCCAGACTTCAAAAATGACGGACTTACAGACTAACCTAAGTACGAAATGTCAACCCCTATTTCACCCCTTAGGGGTTGAATATTCAAAAACGCTGAAATACGTGTTTACTCAATTTTAATCAGCAGCCCAAAAATGAAGTTTCAGGTTTCTAACTTAAAAAATGTGGGACTTCCATACAAACTTTCGACCCCTATTTCACCCCCTTAGGGGTAGAAATTCCAAAATTCCTTTCTTAGTGCGTGTCTACTCAATAAAAGGATCCTACTCACCAAATTTCATAGCCCTAACTATCATAGTTTACGCTCGGCGATGATGAATCAGTCAGTCAGTCAGTCAGGACTTATTATTTTATAAGTATAGATAGCTGAGCCCCGCGGTGTTACCCACGGAACGACAACTGTGGGTAACGTTGCAGGGCAAAGCTAGTCTAAAAAAAGTAGTCTTAGTTACTCCTTATGTCACCAGCTATGTGCCAGTGAAAGTCCCATCAATCGGTTCAGCCGTTCCAGAGATTATACGGATCAAACAGACAGACAGACAAAAATTGTAAAAATGATATTTTGGTATATGTACCTACCGTGTTTACATACATATACATGTAGTAAAAGGCGGTTGTTTTAATAGTACAAACAGACACTCCAATTTTATTTATTTGTGTGTATAGAGTATAGATGTAGCCAGACATAGGCCATTAAAATTGTTTTATCATGTTGTTTCACCTCAAGTTTCGATTTAAAAGTCCCTAGATATAGTTTTAATACATTTTCTATTCATAATGGAATGAAACTACAGTCAACTTAACTTTTTCAAATGTTTTTTTTCATATGTACGTACACTATGTACTATTGCCAATAAGCTAAATAAATCTGGTATTTTCTGCCTGCCATCTGGCGGGGAAGTCTTAGGTGAGTCCCCGCCCGCTAGACACTGGAGCAGTTTTTCGCATTTTTCTCGATAATTTTATAAGAACACTTACTACAATTTTTTTTTTGTATTCGCCATAATATTTACTACCGATTAGTATATACATACTCTTAAGAATTTAAACACAGATTTAAACAAAAATACTAGAAGTTGAAAGAGCAGTGATATATTTACGATTGGCAACAACGCGTGAGTGAGCGATCATAACTCGAGACATCCTAACTTAAGTAAAAATCGAGTGATTAATCATACTGATTGTGATTTTATTCCATCACTATTTTCTAATTTAAGATAGAGATGACTAGAAACACTGTCAAGTCCTACCTGTTACTCATTCTAATCTTCTGATACTTCTCGTCTTCAGGATATGTGATAAGATTTTCAAGATACTTGCAGAGAGTCTCTACACACGTGTCAACCTGAAAATATAACAGCGGTCTCAATTATGTGGATACAGATTTGAACTGGTCATTAATAATAATAATAATATCTTTATTTATTTCTCCTCACAAAAACAAGATCTTATGCTACAAGATACTAAGTAGAACTTAATGAAAAAACAGTTCATAGTGTATGTGAGGAGCTGGTGTCTATTTTAGGTATAGACCTGTATTACAGATCACCAGGACCTCACCCCACGGTAAAGAATTAACATTTGACTTAACATTAGGATACAGTAGCGGCGTACACGAAAGTTTAGATCTAGTTGATAAGGAGACACACAATAGACAGAATATTAGAAATATTCTCTTTCTATGCATAAATTAATTGCTTTTTGCCTAATATGATTGTACCTATCTTAATTTATAGTGTGTTTGTTTGAGAAAGGGAAAATGTGTGTGTTTTGTGACTATGGTTATGAAGAGAATGTGTGTATGTGGAAGGTGAGTGTAGTGTATTATATGTGGTGTGATAGCTGGGAATTTTTAGACGCAAGTGATGAATGACATATGTCTAGACGCGAATTTGTAAATAAGTTTATATTTTCTATTAATTTCTGATTCCTTGAATAAGTTCCTCCGTAGTGTTATAATTCAATGTTAGTAGCCAGTCTCGTACGACTGTCTTACATTTGACCTTCGTAAGTGAGTAGATAGAGAGTATCCTATTTATTTTATTATAAAGATTACAACCTTGAAAGCAGATGTAACGGTGAGCAAAATATGTGTTAAATGTTGGTTTTGAGCAGACAATGTCTTTTCTGCGACGATTCTCAATTTCCTTGGGGTCGTAAGCCAATAGGGAATGCTGTATTATAACAGTGTGCAGTATATAAAGTTGCCTTACCGTGAGAACCTTACACTGCTTATATAGTTCAAAAGTTGGGTGGAAGAACGGTAAGGATAAGCCAACTTTCAAAATAGCCCAACGTTCTCTCAACTTTCAACATCAGTGTTTTAGGTGCTCCTCCCCACGTGGATATGCAGTAACTAAGTTGAGATTGACCAAGTGCTAGATAAACCCTTAGTATCAATTCTTTATCAGCGACTTTTCGTAGGTTCTTGAACATATACATTAATTTACGAGTTCTTCCTGCGATCAGGTCAATTTGTTCCTTAAAACTTAGACTACTATCCAACATTACTCCCAAATACTTGATTGAGTTTGTTCTTTCTATTTTGGAACAATGGCATGTAGGAATGGGATTATTGTTGTTAAAGCATTTATGGGATATAAGATTATATCGAAGATTGTCAAGTTCTTGCTTTCTTAGTGTAAAGGTAATGTACATTGTTTTTGCCACATTCAGTGTGAGGATATTGTCATTTAACCATTTCGTCACCATATCAAAACCCTTCTGTGCATTAGAAAAAACCTCATCCCATGTCTCACCACTAAACAGCAATGCTGTATCATCATTAGGTTTAGGGATTAGTGTTAGTTAGTTTGATTTCTACTTTGGACAATAGTGTGAAATGTGGTATTGCAAAATCTATAATTTTATTTTATTTTCTTCTCTTAGGATTATTTTCTTTTTTTTATACGAGTATTTACTTCTATTTTAGTTATTTTAAAAATAAATGAATGTGTTAAATAATTTTATAATTAGTTGTAGCCACATTGATTTTGTGGGATGTAAAAAAATAGCACAATCATTTGTTCTTCAACGAACGGGCGAACGTCCCTTTCCCTGGACAAAATTCTCCATAACACACTGTCTAGATTGGGATTCGACAGCTGTGGGTGTGTGTGTGAGATTTGTTACATTTAAATGGTTTAAATGGTCGCTACGCCGCTTCTTACTGCGTTGAGTGTTGTGGATTAGATCCCACCAATCTCATGGGGCCACATGCTTTGTGTGGTTCTACAAATAAGTCTGGATCTTTTTGTTCTCGTTTCATATTTTTTTACACAACACCTTCTAGTCTCAAGCTAAGCAGAGAATATTACAGTGAGAGAGTCATCTCGGCATGAATGGGTCGGCTCGGCCGGAGTTATACCTCCACGGCCTCACAGAAAACCGGTGTGAAACAGCGCCTGCGCTGCTGCCGCGTGTTTTAACCGAGTAAGTGAGGATGTCGTAGGCCCATAACCTAATCCCTCCCCATTCCGCAAAGGCCGGCAACGCACTCGTGACGCCTCTAGTGTTGCGGCGGCGTTGTCCATTGGCGACGGTAATCGCTTACCATCAGGCGATACGTCAGCTCGTTTGCCCACTATTTCATAAAAACATACTTTTTTTAAATACATAGAAAACACCTAAACTTCGAAACAAATATTTGCAGATCATACAACCATTTGGTCCCACCCGTTTTATAAAAAATTACAATATAGCTGTTTTCGAAAGTGGTTGCAATAAACAGACTTACCTTTTCTCTATTATTATTACAAGACTGTATTATAAGACAGGCCGTGAGTCCTCTCTCCGCTTCCAATTGTTCATATAAGAATGTCTTTATATTTTTCTTCCATTCATCGCGTGGTAAAATATCATTGCTGATAATTGGACACCTTAAAGAATATAAACATAGTGTTATAAAGATAAATAAATATTTCGGACACCTAACACACAACGTCATCTAGTCCCAAACTAAGCAGAGCTTGTATTATGGGTACTAGACAACTGATATAAATACTTATATACTTTTTTTTTGTAAATACATACATATTATACATAGAAAACACCCAAACTCCGAAACAAATATTTGCAGATCATACAAACATTTGGTCCGACCCGGGAATCGAACCCGAGATCTCAAGAACAGCAGTCGCGTACGCTACCACTGCGCCACCGAGGCAGTTAAAGATAGTATCGAATGATCTGTTTGTCAAATGGTTGGTTAGTGACGCTGGATGCCGGCGGTTTGATTCTCACCTAAGACGAATTGTGTGATCAGCGCTGTCATTTTTAAACAACTTTTGTAGGTAGTAGAGCCACGCTGATTTCAGCCCGGTAGGGCCGGCTCGACCGGGGCGGTACTATCCTCGCGCAGAAAATCAATGTAAAATGACAACGATATATCGATATTATTTTGATTTATATAACACTAGTTGTTGCCCGCGGCTCCGCCCGCGTGTATGTCGGTTATCGCGTCAAATAGTAGCCTATGTGTATTCTGATGTATTATATAACTAAGTTTCATCCAAATACGTTTGGTAGTTTTTGGGTGAAAAAGTAACAAACATCCATCCATACTTAGAAACTTTAGCGTTTATAATATTAGTAGGATGTATGGCAGAATTGCGTAAACGCAAGGAAATTCACCCTAGCAGAAGATCCTCACAGTATTGTACGTGTGAGATGTCTGAAAAAATAATCAAATTCTTACTTAAAGTACACTCCTGAAGCAGCATAGTTCCTGGGCAGATCAACTTCTTTTTCCCGCCTTTCATCTGATGACACACTTGATTGGGAAGCTAACGCCTTCTCATTGGCTCTTTCATTTTCTAACTCTTTCTTAACTTGTGCCTGTAAAAGACATAAATGATATATTTTTTTTTTTTTGCAAAACAGTCTTTAATACGCCACTGTGGATGTGGATGGACCTAAGCCTCTATAGCACGCTGGCCTTGAGAAGAAGAAAAAAGAAGAAAACTTGAATCGGGATGAATTCTGGATTGGTTTCAAGTGTTCTTTTTCTTTACAGTAATGTTAACCAGCATAGTTTTATCACTTACTATTAGTTTATCACTACTAGAAAGGTAATAGCCACAGTGATTTCAGCACGAACGGGCCGGCTCGTACGGGGCGGTACTACCCTAGCACAGAAAATCAACGTAAAATGACAACGATCGTGCTGTCGTGTTTCGTTGGTGAGTGCGAGACCGGAGGCCCAATGATGCAGAAGCATTACTAGCCCACCATAGTGTGGGTCACCATGCTGCATTGTTACATTGTCTGCATTCGCAGTATGGTGACCACCACTCTTGGATTCTGCTTATGCTTTCCATCAGGCAGAGTAGAGTCATTTTGGCAGGGCCAAACATAAAAAAAATATTACAAAACTTAGTCACCTCTTACGACACTCATGGGATTCACAGGTGGTGACATTCTGCATTCTTAATCCGTCAACAAACAGAGGAATCGCAAATCATGTACGCTACTACATATAAGAAACTCAGAAGGCCATAGAATTTCTTAGCCTTCTAGGTTACTTTGTGTGTTAAGACTGAGCTCAGTTTTCTAGGTGACAAAATCCCTTGACAGACTAAAAAGAGAGCTAGTTTAGGGGTGGTATAAATGTTCCAGGGTTTTCCTTTCTAGGATGTACCTGGTTCCCCGGCATCTAGTATCCGAGACGGCGTGCGGTTTTAGTCAGTTCGAGTCCGACATGCTACCAGGAGGTGGCATCCGAGGGGTACTTCGCACGAAAAAAAAAGAAAAAAAAGGGTTTATATAATAGCAAGGTCGATTAACTTGATAAAATTCAATTGAAACTAAGTTGGACTAACTGGACCTCCCACAATTGTTATAAAAGGTAATCTCGTATAGTAAAATATTATTAACACTAGCAGAATATCGATGCAATTTTTATTTTATATATGAGCCTGGCTCTACTCTGCTTGATGAAAAGCATGAGTAGGATCCAAGAGTGGTAGTCATAATGCTCATCACTATTTATACTGAATTTTTTTGTTTTATGTATTTTAACTGAATTTTTATTAACCATAAAAGATAATTTCAACCGAATAACTGAGTTTTTCATTCTTTAAACGATATTTAATCTTGTACATAATGCTTAAAGTCCATATTGTAATGTGCAGTCACGATCGCGAGTTACGAAAACCACGCGCGGACCAGTTGCCATGCGCGGATTGGTTAGACTTTAAGTACTGTAAACCCGATTCAATATCCTTAAAGGTTGTAAAAATTCGTGGCGACACGAGACGTTCGGTTGACATATCAACATTTAGACAGTATTATATACAGTAGTATGTCTTTACTACACAGCGCTCTTTTAGGAACTCATCGGTGTACTCACCTGAAAAGTGTATCCAGTATGTTTCAACATTGTCTGAAGGGCAACTGAGGAATTTGGCGAAATTAACGGACTGCTTATAACAGTCCATGATTGGATATAATGTACAATAACATAAGCAATTATCACGAATATATTTATCATGACAAACTTCAGTATAAATGACATTGGTAAAGTTACTGAGGGTTATATTTTGCGAAGCAAACTGACAGATTTGTGGCTTGAACTGCATCGGGACTCGGGACTGATGTTAGGGAACATATTAAACAGGTCAATTGTTGAATCGCATTCCATAGTTTGTATCTGTTTAACATCAGGTGTAAAAAATTAAATACACTTATTATTTCTAGTTTTAAAAGTAAATGATTTACGTTGAGCTAGTTCACGATATTAGGAAGTTCTATTCACATCATCACCTGATTGTTATCGCTAAAGTTTAAAAAACTATTACTCGATTACGTAAAATCTTTAGATAAAATTCGTATAGCTTGTGTCATCCGGGCCATTATTACGAATCTATTGACACCTCATTCATTAAAATCGGTTCAGCAGTTTAGGTGCTACGGTGGAACATACAAACATTCCGAATCATTCATCTTCCTATTGGTTTCGCCGCAGTCGGATGATAAATAAGAAACGTCATCCGCAAATAGATCTGCTGATCTTCTATTATCAGATTAGATAGGTCAATCCTATTATCGAGAAATATAAATAGGCCTAGAAATGAGCTCTGCGGAACCCCCATAACGACCAAAGACTTTATTTAACTTCCACTTCTTGGATCCTATTACCCAAATAATTAAGTAATCCTAATTCCATAGAGATACAATTCCCTGATCAAAGCTTTAGAAAAACGTCTGCCTGAACAATTATAACAATCACGTTTTTGAGATAAGGGAGTCTTTACTGTATTAATTTTTGGATTCCATTCGACTACGCGGGCAAGAAGTCACCCTTGTTTAAGACTTGCGATAACCCAGATCCTTTTCAGCGTGTTCTCCTCAATTTAGTTTTTTTTATGATGTTTAAGACTGTTAACACGATTGACTTGTACCTCGGCTCGCACGAAAGCCAAAGAGCTATTGGGGCCAAAAGAGGCCACGAATCTCGATCACAGATCACGAAAGAAATTCACCCGATAACAGTCGACGGTCGCTAGTTATGGAATCGCAATCAACACAACGGCATTCCCTGCTTACGATAATTACATGCAGTGTATAGACTGGTATGGACGTATATATCTATGTTTATATAAAGTATGGTATCTTTTTTAGTCAAACCACTATAATTTATCACTGCCGCATAAGTGCGTCTACCTCATCTTTTCTCTGCATCGCTTTATCTGTCGACTGGCAGAGAATGTCTTAAAATCGTCGATGAATATATTTGTGCATACAGTAATAGATAAATAATAATATTTATATAAGATAGCACTGTCATGTCAGTTTGCTTTGCATAATAAATATCAAACTGTCAACTGATACTTTATGGTAGGTATATATTTTTTAAATCTATGAAATGTCTGTACATTAAAGATATTCAAGAAAAAGTTATGAAGGCCTGGATTTTTAGAATTTTTGTCTGTTTACTTCAGAAGTGTCTTCACCGCGATAACCGAAATGTTTTAGGCAGTGGACCCGCCTATGGCAAGTTATATTAACTTTTCTTTTGCTAATAGGACACTCTGGGTCATATCGTATTAAAATCAAATCAAAATTTTCCTGATAGTTGGATTTGTAGAGAAGGACCTGCTCCATGACCAGCAAGGTGTCCTGATTTTACCCCGATGGATTATTACGTGTGTGTGTGAGCCTGGTCTATGATGTCTCGCCTGCACCAAATATTGAAGGCAAGCGCAAGTGAAATAAAAAACTCGTTGTCTAGTGGTGTTGTAAAGACTCAATTAAGGACAAGAATGCGTGCTTGCATTAGAAAGAGGAGCTCATACTTTGAAAATCGACGTCTAATATAGGTTTAGACCGCAAAATAAAAAATTACGATTTTTCACTTACTCCCGATTAAGTTAATTTACTCAGCCATTTGTCCACGTATTTAATTTTTTTATACCTCGTTGGATAGGTAATAAAACATATTTGTAATAGCTTACGCCGATAAAGCTGTAAGGTGATTTTTGTAATAAAATTGCATTTGGTCATAAGAAACAGTAAAAAGTATATGAACATGTTTAGATTCCCTGTATCATATTCACAAACGGTTCACATTCACATTGCTGTTCTTTTTTGTGTTATTATTACGTTTTTAGTTTGCTAACACCCTAAGTGTTAGCAAACTAAAAACACCAAAAACAACAATTAAATACGCAAGTGTTTGTTTTAAGAACACTTTGAATCTACTTTTCTTAAAAAATGATTTTATTTATTTTATTTCCAAAACGGTACATTTTTGACTCATTTACAAGAGGAATATGTGATAGCTAATGATCTCTACTATCACCCCTTAAAGGGATCGCTACACATTAATAGTAACCCTGTATATAATACTAGTTTTTGCTCGCGGCTAACAGAGAAATCGTGACAGAGAGACAGAGCAACTTTGGAATTTATAATAGTAGTATGGAAGAAACTTTTACTATAGTGAAATTTTTGCCTAAAATAGCATGCAGTAGACTGGTAAGGGCTGTTGATAAATCTTCAACATTCATAATGGAACTGGAATTATTGTTTTAACACCCTTGCAAAATATGGATTGTGATTGATCAATTTGACTTTTTAATGTGGCAATAGTTCTTTAAAAATGTCTGGCAGCAGATGGATGCGGAGAGCCTAACACAGGGATGGTTGGTGCTCTTTGGGGAAGGCCTTCACAGCAGTTGACGGCAACAGGCTGAACAGTAGTGCTTAAGGCGGTCGTCATGCAGTTTTCTACAGCACTGAGTGTTGTGGGTACCCTCATGGGACAATAACATTGTGTCTTCAGTTTGGGTGTACTTAGTGTCCGTTTTATATATGTTTGTTAAGTCTCCCGCTACACAGGATATATTCCCAATGCGGGATAGTCTTATAAAATAAAGAATAATAAAGAATTTAGTTACCTGTATAGCTGCAAGCGAAGTATTAAATACTGGATTCTCCCTCTTCAAAGAAAGTCTTGACAATGCTGCTTCAGCCGCTGTCTTACTGGCCTCTGATAACCCTGTTCGTTTTATCTGCGGCTCCGGCCTTGAGTCTACAGAACTCTGGCTACTGTTAGCAGGTTCACTAAGTTTATGACCACGCCCAGCCATTTTGAATTTTGCATCTACCTTCTTTTTTTGAAAGAACTTTTTTATTTTGTCAGCCATGTTTGTGTCAAATTAATCCTTATTAGATTCTAGGTGTATGTTCTTTTGGCAATTTTAGTTTTGATACAGACTCTTTGAGTTGTTCGATTGTTGCTGAAGTCGCTGTAAAAAGAAAAGAGGTTGTGTTTATTATTTGACACGGACAGTTTGTTTTGGTGATAAAAACATTTTACATTTGTAAAATTTTACATTTTAAATTTACAAAGCAGTACTCATAGTGGGCGATTTCAACCTCCCTGGAATCAAGTGGCCTCTCCATAAATATCACAGCCATGACAAACTACATAACACATTTCTTGACATGTACACCAGTAGCAGTCTTAGGCAGCTTGTAACACAGATAACTAGAAAAAGAAACCAAGAAGAATCTCTATTAGATCTTGTATTATGCAATGAAGACAACTTAATAAGCAACCTGGAGTATCATCCACCAATCGGTAAAAGTGATCACATAGTCATCCTCGCTACGGCGCAAATCATCCATACTTGAAATAAAAGTAACGAGACACGAAAACGATATAACTACCGCAAAGTGGATTTCGAAGCACTAAGTAAGGATTTGTCGAAGAATCTAACATTTAATGGAAAATCAGTCAATGATATGTGGCTCTCTCTTATGAAGCAGATACACTCCTCTATTAAGATATGCGTGCCTATAGAATCCAGACATAAAAAGAACGTTTTCAATAAACCTTGGATTAATAAAGAAATAATAGACTTAACAAAAAGAAAGAAGGAACTATGGAACACATACAAGATTAATCGTAAGGAAAACGCATACCAAAAATACAGAAAAATTAACAATAGGATTGTTACAATCAGTAGAGAACGAAGAACAGCTTTTGAGTCGACAGTAATAGACTCTGGCCCAAAAGCTTTTTATGGATACATCAGGAAACAACTCGGTTCAAAAGTGTGCATCCCAAACATTGTTAAGAACAAATCAAATGCACTTGTCACAAAACCCTACCAAATAGCAGAGGCATTTGCTGACCAGTTCGAGCAATCCTTTGTTAAAGAATCTGATGGTGCGATTCCCTCTATTAATTATCCTAGAGTTGCAAATACCAAAGACGATATATGTTTCACAGAGGAGGTAGTTCGAAAAACACTATTAAGTTTAGATGACACCACAGCCACAGGCCCTGACGAATTGCCTTCGATTGTCTTAAAAAAGTGTTCAACAGTACTGGTGAAGAACATAACGATGTTGATGAACGGGTCCTTGAATGATGGGGTGGTGCCTGCTGACTGGAAAGTAGCCTACATTGTGCCAATATATAAAAAGGGAAATAAACTTGAACCAGCAAACTACAGGCCTATTAGTCTGACGAGCGTGCTGTGTAAAACAATGGAAAAAATCATTACCAATCAAATCAGAGACTTTTTACTGCAAGAAGGAATCATTTTAGAGGAACAACATGGATTTGTACCCAAACGATCAGTAACCACTAACCTACTTAAATGTTTGCATGAATGGACTAAAAGTCATGATGAAAGAAACCCTACAGATGTTATTTACCTGGACTATGAGAGGGCGTTTGACTGCGTGCCTACACAACGTTTAATCCATAAAATAGAACACCTAGGTATCCGCGGTAATCTGCTAGCCTGGATTAGGGACTTTCTCTCAAACAGAACTTTCCGTGTGCGTATCGGTGAAGCCTTATCTGAACCTCGAAAAGTACTCAGCGGTGTCCCACAAGGATCGGTCCTGGGACCACTACTCTTTATCCTTTACCTGACAGATCTAAGGGGGTCCTCAAACTGCCTTTTTGCTTATTTGCTGATGACACAAAATTCTTTGGAAACCCCTGTAGCCAGTCACAGGATATACAAAAAGATTTAGACGCCATTTACAACGGGACCCAAGAATGGTTGCTGACATTAAACGCTAACAAGTGCACAGTATTACATATTGGAAACAACAATCCTCATAAAATGTATTACCTTGGACACCAACAATTGATGCCCGTTGAGTCGCAGAAAGATCTAGGCGTCATTATATCAAACGATCTCAAGTGGGAAGCTCATATATCTGGCTTAGTCAAGAAAACAAATTCGATGCTGTACATCATACGCAAGGCCTTTAAATGCCTTACGGCTAAGACTTTCTTGAAACTGTACAAGACCTATGTTAGACCGCTGCTGTCTGACCGTCATCTGGGACCCATATCTCAAAAAAGACATTTTTTTGCTGGAGGCAGTGCAGAGAAGGGCAACTAAGATGGTTAACACGATTCGTAATAGCACCTACGAGCAGCGGCTAAAATATTTAGGGTTAACCACACTGGAAGAACGCCGACAGAGAGGCAGTCTTATTGAAACTTATAAAATACTCAAAGAGCAATATGACGTACCCAGCTTACCGGAAATCTACATCTTGGATGATAACATGCACTTGCGAGGGCATCCCCTGAGACTATGGCGAAATTCTTCTAAGAAAAACCCAAAGACGCATTTTCTGCCTAACCGAGTTGTGACAGCCTGGAACAGACTCCCAGAGGACGTGGTTATGGCTCCCTCACTGAACTGCTTCAAAAACAGACTTGACAGACTCGATATCTCCAAGCTATTTCAAACACACGCATCAGCTTTCTAGCTGCTAGTGTGTCATACTAAATAATAATAATAATAACAATTTAATAATAAGAAAGTCAAAGTTTAAGTTACTTATGATAATAATCATTGTTATCAAGTCTTTAAAAGTCCACTGCAGATCATAGGCCTCTCCTTAGAAAGAAACTGTCCTTCTTCCCATATTTCTTTGTCTTTTTATAAAGCGCTATACTACGTCATAAAAGTCTAATCAATTTAATACACTCCATATTTTATGTAGTGTGGGACGCCCTCTGTCCAGATGACAGAGGGTTTACGTAAGAGTCCTGGCAGCGACTCGATGCAGAAAGCCACAGTCTAGCTCTGTGGTGTTCCTTGCAATGGGCTAATGCTGATGATATTTTACAGGGACATTCAAGTACATTATAAATCCTGTAGAGCATGACAACTTAGAAGAGAATAGAAAGCTATCATAATCATTTACAGCACTTAATAGTCTACTTCAGATCACAGGCCTCTAATCTGCAAGATAGTTTTGGCCTACTATCGCACACTGGCCATAAGGTTGGATCTCTTTCCAGTGCCGGTGAGGTCTTGCGTAGTTTGCTTCCTAAGTCAGTTCTCACAACACCTACAGGATGAACAGAGGTGGTGACACTATTATTCTTAACTAGCTGACCCAAGCAACCTCGTTTGCGTCTCCTATTGCCCGTAGGGTGATATATTTACCCTCTTTTTTAAACATTGTTCATTGGTGCTCCGCTCCTGTAGGACTTAGCGTAATGATGTCATTGACGGTTTCGGATTCAGGATTTTAACCCGAAACCTCGAGCACAGTAGATGCCTTAACTACCATTGTGCCACCGATGCAGTCACAGAGAAAATTATGATATTGCTCACCAGTTGTTATTATTATTGTACTTAAATGCTAAACATTATATATATATGTATGTATGTACTGTATCCATAATATGTTAGAAGTCATTTTATTAGTGTACTTAAATACACATTAAGTAGATACGGATAAAAATATACAATTAAAACTTGTTTAGTAAATTCATTATGTTATTAAAAGGAACAAGAAAATTAAAAAAAAAAATACTATAAACTGATTATGTAAACACTATCGATAGAATGTATTATGCTGCCATTATTATAAATCTATTCACACCTTATTAAAATACTGATCCAATTTTTAATAAGGTGTAATACATTTGCATATTGTAGAATATATACCAAAAATATATACCAAAAATATTACTCTTCTTTTTCATAGCCAGGTATACGAAATACAATGATGACTGTGTTGTATGAACAACAAGGGTCCAATACTTATTATATTTTAGTATAATTATTTTACTATGTAGAACACTTCTTAAATCACTATTAAAATATCTTTAATTGTTTTTAGTCAATATTGTTTGTGTATTAAATATATCCAAGGTTTAATTATGGTATGTATTTATTTAAAACCAATTTAATTCTTATAGGAGAACAGCGGAGAACTTGATTCAAACCTTATACAACTAGTATGGTTAGTGTGGTAGGCCAAAACTAAATCCAGAAGTAGAATATAATGACTGACAATGAAATAAATACTTCATCTGATTAAGTTATACTTAAATCTCCTAACAATTGGTGGATATTACGCAGAAAGTCTTTGTAAACAACTGATATTCATATTAAAGCTTGTAATATTCCCAATCGGAAGAAAATAAAGAGTTTCTAGCAATAAATGTTACGTAAACAAATAGATATTCTTTCAATACAATAAACAAGGTAATGCAATGACTCACCTGGCTTCATAAACCTTTCAGATATACGTTTACCGTATACACGCCACGAAATGAAAATCAATAACAAAGTAAATAACAAAATAAGACTGAAAGTCTTTAGAAGAAGAAATTGAAATTCGTTGAAATAGAAAACTTCGGTCAACTCTTCGTAGAACGTTAATTCAGAGAAATTAACTATAGATTTAGGAAAATTATCAATCGGCAATGACGAGATGCAAGATTCGAAGAAATCTTTCGCGAAAGACAAAGTATCTCCGATTTGAAGATACAGTGCCTCGTAAAGGGTGGAATTAAAAACAGCGTTATCGAATAACGACATTACACATAAAAATAAGTTATTTAAGTGCTAATAATTTGAAAAATAAAGTAGATCATACTGAATTCTATGAAATGTACAAACCGCATGTCACTTTGACAGTTGCTCTGACTTGAACTTAGATCGGAGGCACTGCTGACATTCTCGCAAAATACTAAGCTGCTTGTCAATGACTGACATTCAATGAATATAATACATACATGTGTATTTAAAAAGACAGAGTGTCATTTCTCTCTTATAGAAATAAAAATATGTTTAGCCTGGAATACCAATCTACTAAAACATATTTTGATTTTTCTAAAATAAAAAATGAGTAATATACATACGATATAGGCTGGCTGACGAGAATAACAGTTAAGTTGAAGCAAATTTCTAATTAATCAAATCATTAAAATATTCTTTATTATAAACGTGACTGTTTGTACTATTAAAATAACCGCTTTTTACTAAATGCATATGTTGTTTTACTGTATACGCGGTAGATACATATACCAACATAATATTTTTTTACAATTCTGCCTGTCTGTTTGTTCCGGCTAATCTCTGGAACGGCTGGAATGATTTTGACGGGACTTTCACTGACCCAGGTACGCAGGTAGCTGATGTTATAAGAAGTAACTTAGGTTACTTTTCTTAGACTAGCTTCGACCGGCGGCATAGCCATTTGCCCGCGGTTTATGTCGTACCGCGGGTAACACCGCAGGGCTCAGCTAGTAGTAACACAATTTCGGTACAATATGAGTTAAGGTGTCCTGGTGATGGTAGACAATTAAAAGTGGACTGTAGTTTGCGCAGGTTTTTAAATGTCTACAAGGATATGACACAGTACAGAACAGTGATCCCGAACAATGTATTGAGGCGAGTGTCGTTAATACAATGTACGTAGTAGGAGCCGCTGCCCGCGCCCGGTTCTTCTTGCGTCCTCGTCACCTGCGTCGTGTGCCGTTCGCGAACGTTTCAGCCGGTTGGAAGCACCGGCGCACCGCGATGTCGAGGATCGGGGTTCAATTCCCGACATTATAGTCTCTGCACTTCTGCAGTGCACGGCTACTTAGAGGAGAGGTGGAAGCTTATTATATCTATTAAAATAACATTCCATTACTGCATTACTACAACAATGTATTTATTATTATTAAGTCAAATATTGCTACTACGAGAATTATTTAAGGAGCTTGTGATTATGTGGTAATCGAGTAGGTTAACACATTGCAAAGTTAAGCAACGGTAGCCGGGTCAGTTTATGGAGGGGTGACCATTCTAATTCGTCGAGACCTCTCTGTGCCTCGGAAAGCACTACAAGCCATCGGTCCTCCAGATGATGAAACAATATGACCCACCCCACACGCATAATAAAGATTTTTAGAACATTTGTAGCTTTTGGTCCAACTAACGTCCTTGTTCTAGTACTAACGATTTATCGGTGTTAGGTGTCGATTACCGTAGCTGTACAGCGTGCATTTCAATCTATACAAATAAATAAAATTGGAGTGTCTGTTTGTAATATTGAAATAACCACTTTTTACTAAATACATATGTATGTATACACAGTACATATACCAAAAATGTTGTTAAAAAATTTTTTGTCTGTCTGTCTCGCTGTTCCGGGTAATCTCTGGAACGGCTGGACGGACTTTGACGAGACTTTCACTGGCAGGTAGCTGATGATCCAGGAAGTAACTTAGACTTCTTTTTTTAGACTAACTTTGCCCCGTGGCATTATTCGCGGTACAACAATAACCGCGAGTAACACCGCGGGGTTCAGCTAGTAATAAATAAGGTTCCAAGAATACTTATGGGAATGTCGCAGGACGGAGGAGTACAAGCGACCTGCTTCTATTGCGTCAGTAGGTATTATCGCAGCAGCAGTGTGTATAAAATAAAATAAAAACAGACATCGTATTGACGCACCAGTTATATCGATAGGAGAACCTTCAATTGCTTTGCATTTAACTCATTTGGATTACTTATGTGATATAGTTATTGAAACTGTTAGGGTGCTGGCCTCCGGTATCCTCACTCACTCGGTGGAACATAGCGCGACCTCGATTTCTGTGAGGCCGTGGTATCACTCCGGTCGAGCCGGCCCATTCATGCCGAAGCGTGTCTCTCTCACGTACCATAATTATATTATGTTTTATTGGTATCTATACAAATAAATAAAGTTGGAGTGTCTGTTTGTAATATTAAAATAACCGCTTTTTGCTAAATGCATATGTATGTATACACGGTACATATACCAAAAATGTTCCTAAAAAATTTTGTCTGTCTGTCTGTCTGTCTGTCTGTTTGTTCCGGGTAATCTATGGAACGGCTGGACGGATTTTGACGGGACTTTCACTGATGGTCCAGGGAGTAACTTAGGCTACTTTTTTAGACTAACTTTGTCCCGCGGCTGTTACTCGCGCTACACCAATAACCGCGGGCAACACCGCGGGGTTCAGCTAGTCAATAATAAAATAAAAGTAAAAGTATTGTCTATTGCTATTGTTTTAGTAAATAGGCCAGTAATTTTGCTACTAAGGAAACTATTACCTGTATTATTCGTATATATCTTTATGTAAGGAATTATAAAAGGGAAATGAAGAGCTCAATTCATGCTGAGAATAATGTAACAAATTGTCACCGATTGGACAGACAATCGCATTGGCCATGCGTCTTGCCTCCAGCCAAGTGGAACAGTCTGATAATCCTCACTTATAACAGTCATAGACCGGTGCTTACGGACCAAGTGCACTTAATAGACCCTTAGGTAATGTGCTGTGAGAAAATATTAGATGGACTTTTGTTACGTTAACCGGATTCATCAATGGGTGCTAAAGAATAAAGAGTGAAGAATATACATATCTGTTTATTAGCTTTGGTGGACTCTTTGATCGCTGAGCAGTAATATCTATCTTACCGTTAATGGTCGTATTTTCTTATAATTATTATTATAATATCTATACAAATAAATAAAATTGTAGTGTCTGTTTGTAATATTAAAATAACCGCTTTTTACTAAATGTAGTTAAAAAATTTTTTTAGGACTACCTTTGTCCCGCGGCGTTACTCGCGGTACGACGATAACCGCTGGTGACACCGCGGGGTTCCGCTAGTCAAAAATGTAGTTTTTTTTTTATCTGTCTGTCTGTTTGTTCCGGGTAATCTTTGGAACAGCTGGACGAATTTTGATGGGACTTTCACTGGCAGATAGCTGATGAAATAAGGAGTAACTTATGCTCCTTTTTTAACAAGATTTGCCCCGCGGTGTTACCAGCGGTCGTAAAGGTACATCAATAACTGCGGATAGCACCGCGGGGCTCAGCTAGTATTAACTAAAACACAACTTAGGTTTGGACACCTCACATACGGCTGTCTAACCTTAAACTGAGCAAATCCATTGTTTAGAACTAAGCCGCTAATAAACATTATCATAAATTATTTATTAAATTCATATAACACTATATTTACATTTCATCTAGACAATTAATGTTGTCTATGTAATCACACGCATATTTGTATTCCCGAGAGTGATAATTGGACCCAGGCCCTTTTGCATCAAGTGTTATTATTTTGTATTTTTTTATATTTGGCCCTGCCAAAATGACAAGACAATGCAACAATGCAGCATGGTGACCACACCATGGTGGGCTAGTGATGCTTCTGCATCCTTGGGCCTCCGGTCTCGCACTCACCAACGAAACACGACAGCACGATCGCTGTCATTAACCGACTTCAAAAAAGGAGGAGGTTTTATTTTTACGTTGATTTTCTGTGCGAGTGTGGTACCGTCACGGTCGAGTGGTTATGTGCAATAATAATGTAATAATAAAACTAGTTTATAGACGCATCTGTATAAATTCAGTAAAACCACAGTTAGGGTAATCACTTTTTGCGAAAAGGCTCCTTGCATTAAGATATAAACTCTTTGGAAATTGATGCTCTGCTTTACTACTATTGGTAGGTATAGCATCCACATTTACTTGTTACAGTTACGTGATCTGCAAGTAAATTTACTGTTACTTTTTTCTTAAAACACTTGCCGCGTAGTTTATTTTACCTGCCGGTAGATTATTGTTCTCCATGAATATGAATTGTTTGTTTAAAGAGATCAAAATTTTATTAAGACTATCCTCATGAGGTTTGTACAATATTCTTTATGAAATGCGGTGGTAGCTTGGTCTTTTATTGACGGGGCATGGTTTATTATTTTGATGGTCTCATTTTGTTTATGTGGTACCGTGGTAAAATTGGCTTTACCTGCAGCAAAATTAAAGAGCTTGAGCTGGTGTTAAATTTGAGTTCAAAGAAAATTTCCAAAGACACGGTTTTCATTAGTACTTATTTGTGCATCTAAACTTAAAAAAAAAAGAAATAGAACAGAATTCAAATGTGTAAATTTACACGTGTTCCTTTTTACCCGACTACGGCAAAGTCAAAGGAGGGTTATCATTTTGATAGGCTGTGTATGTATGTATGTATGTATGTTCATCTGTTCCTTCATAGCTCCTTAACTACTCATTAGAACTGGACAAATGATGTGTCGTTAGAAGTGTCTTGATCGTCCGCTTATACGAAGTGTCACTGAATCTAATGTGGCGCCCTTTAGCCGACACAAAGTACTGTATTAAAAAAATAATTTTAGATAAATATGTCGTGTTTGGTGGAACTGGTGGAATTGGAAAGGGCGTTACTTTTACATTTTAAATATATATATATTACTAGTTGTTGCCCGCGGCTCCGCCCGCGTATATGTCGGTTATCGCGGCAAATAGTAGCCTATGTGTTATTCTGATGTATAAGCTATATTACTGTAAAGTTTCATCCAAATCCGTTCAGTAGTTTTTGCGTGAAAGAGTAACAAACATCCATCCAAACATCCATCCATCCTTACAAACTTTCGCATTTATAATATTAGTAGCATTAGCATTTTCTCGTAACCTTGTTCGTATGTATTCCATAATTGTGATATTTCTATAGTACCTTTTTAAAATATATTTTGTAAATAAATTATTATTATAGAGACACCAAAACATTTTAGATAAAAAAAGTAAAAACTAATGATGACAAACTGGATTAAACAACATTACTGAAGAAACATACGATGCGATACTTATACGAGTAGTATACAATTATCAGTATACAGGGATACACATATTTAAGTTTCAAAAGCCGTAGAGTGTTATGGTAGGTTTCTATGTAACGTGTGACTATGGTTATACTTTTTCAGCGTAGTTTTTTGTCGTAGTTTGGTTTTAGATTTTACTTTTTTTTAATTGAATTACAATTTTTGTGGTAAAACAGTCACTTTTTTTTATCTGTAGTGGCTTTTCGTGTTGGTCCAAATTGGTTAAATTCAATAGATTTTTAAATGGTTTTACTAATTACTTTCTTTTAAAACACAAATGTTTGGAACTGATTTGGCTGATTCTAAAGCTGTGATTTCTAAAATTATTGTTAAATATTCGCGAAATGTTTAAATTATATTAACACGCAAGTATTTAATCCTCTGTCTTATTAATACTTCAAAACTTATTAATCTACAGCTCGTAGACGTCTAAAATATAATAGATATTTGTTAATATTAAATGAGTTCACCTGGTTTATGAAACTCTATATCAATCATTTGTGAGTTATTAGACTCGAGGCGCTTAATCACGAACCGTCAGAAACAAGGAGACAACAAACCTTAACTCTGTCAACGAACTCTTCAAAACTCACCAACTGGCAAGTTGACACAAACTCCGAAGCCCTACTACGTTGTTCAGAATAAATATTTACTCAAAAACTTTGTTTTTTATTTTTTATCTTCTTTCGGCTGCAGTGGGTTTTGTTGATGTTATAGTCTGTGGGAGTTTTAATGAGAATCATTTATCAAACTGAGCATTATTTAATTTTCACCTAAATACAAATACTTACTAACTAGACAGTAGGTATTCTATGTATATATTGTAAATGAAGTTATTCACGTATTGAAGATTTGCATTGATTTGTATCATAATAATAATAATTTCTTTATTTTCTCCCATATACATATTAGTTTATTAATTAATATGTATATAGGTACAATACTCTTAAGGGCCTTAATTAATTCACTTATTACTATTACTATGAGGTCTCGGGTTCGATTCCCGGGTCGGAACAAATGTTTGTATGATCTACAAATATTTGTTTCGGAGTTTGGGTGTGTTCTATCTATAACATGTATGTATTTATAAAAAAATAATAATTATATATGTATTTGTATCAGTTGTCTAGTACCCATAACACAAGCTATGCTTAGCTTGGGACTAGATGGCGTTGTGTGTTTAGAGATGTCCGAAATATTTATTTATTTATTTATTAGTGGAAGACCCGTTAAAAACGATTGTTATTTTAATCAATATCTAAAAACGAATAATAGATACGTATTAGACATTCGACTCGCATAGTGTTGTAATAGCATACTATTATTATCAAGTTTTTTTTTTTAAATCTTATAGAGGGCAAACGAACAGACATCCATCGTCTGATGGTAAGCGCTCATATTATATTCCCTGAGACAGATCGGAACGAAAGTAAAATAGTACCATATGGCCTCTATCTTAAACTATATTTCGAGTTTGAAAACCAATTTGAAATCACGTAGGTTCATTTATACGTAGATCACGAAATTCACAAACTTGACTTTCACAAGTCGCAAACTTTTAGTAATGCTTGTTTTATTGTCAGGGTTTTTTAAACTGGTAACACTGTCTAAAACTTACCAAAGACAAATTCGTTTTACGTGATGCTTTTCCTTTACGTCAAACAGTATATTAACACTGCGTTGGATGATACTATTCAATAAAGAGTAATACGAGTAGTGTGTGAGGTCCTTTGGGATGCATTTTTAATGGTTTTCTTGTTTTGATTTAAACATTGATGTCGGTGTAGAAATAATTTGATTTATTGCACATAAGAGATAATTATTATTACTATGACTGCCTCGGTGGCGCATATGCAACTGCTCTGCTTGAAGTCTTGGGTTCGATTCCCGGGTCGGATCAAATGTTTTGTATGATCGGATCAGATGTCCGAAATATTTATTACGTTAGTTAGATGCATTGAAATTTAAATATTTTTTGTAGGATATCTACAAAATTATATAGAAAACATGAATTTAACGACGTTGTTCTTGGGATCATAGGTGGTTTTCTTCCTTGTCAACAGTTGCTTATAGATGCGATATTTTAATTAATATCTCATAAAAAAATACTAAATTATTTTTACCCGACTACAGCTAAGCTTTAAAGAATGATTTAGTTTTGGCAGCTTATGTATGTACGTTCCACAGTAGCGGTAACTACTAAACCGTGTTAATGGAATGGGATGCCAATAGATTCGTAATTATGACCTATGTGTGTGACGTAGGACATATTAAAAGTTTGTTAGTTGTATATCAAAAGCTTCTACTCAGTCGGGTTATAGATTTTTAATATTTTTCTTCTTTAAATTATGCGAGCAACTTGTTTTATCACATCACAATTTCACAAAACTGAGTATGAAGTTATTATTAGATCAAAAAAGTGTAGTACAGTTTATATGAGGATGTACTTATGTTTACCATTGAACCGCTTGACATTTCGACTGGGTGATCGAAGTGGTTACACAGAACCCGTGTAACCTCAAAGTTTAAGAGTTATTTCCGTCGGGTTTACTTCTGAAGGGACACAGCTGACAGTGTTGGGAGACTTTGTGCAGTTATTTGATTAATTACCCACCATGACTAACTACTCTTCAAGTATGTTTCCAGTTTCTACTATTAGTTTTAGGGTGTCAGGTCATGATGTGCCCGATGTCTTGAGTAGAAAGGAAAAGTACTTTATGTGAAGTAATGTTAAGACATACTAACCCAGCTTTACAACTATATTAAGCAAGAGATTTTCTTTTTTTAATTTATTGTATAAAACATAACCCATATAAAAAATACATAGGTACACCAACTTTTTCGCTTGAACCAGGTAGGGTTTTAGGCGAGAGGGAGTTCGTCTAATCACCATCATCATCGTCAGCCTATCGCAGTCCACGGCTGGACATAAGCCTCTCCAATATTAGTATACAACAATTTGACATAAAAAAAAGTTTTTAGGATAGACACGCATATATACAATGTCCAACAGATAACACAACATCATGCACTAACGTACTATAAGTATTAAATGCTTAATAACAGTTTGGAGTTTGCAGTTAGGATCTTAGCCCCCGTGCTTCGGCAAGATCGAGTCAGATAGCCGTCCTATCGGATTATAAGAGTGAGGGAACAGAGAGTGCACCTGTGTTTGCGAACACACTTGTGCAATATAATATCTCCTGCGTAGTTGGCTGGTCTCCGATGGCTGAAATCAGCTAGGAGAACATCATCATCATCATTAGGAATCTACTTGCAGGGCATATTCTTATGCTATAATATTCTGGTATACCTCCAGAATATTATATATTACTAGCCGACCCACGCAACCTCGTTTGCTTCTTCTATTGCCCGTAGCGTGATAATTTGCCCCGTTTTCGTAACATTCTTCATTGTTGCTCCGCTCCTGTAGGTCTTAGCGTGATGATATATAGCCTATAGCCTTCCTCGATAAATGGGCTATCTAACACTGAAAGAATTTTTCAAATCGGACCAGCGGTTCCTGAGATTAGCGTGTTCAAACAAACAAACAAACAAATAAACAAACAAACTCTTCAGCTTTATATATTAGTATATATTGATTAAATTTTGGGAACGTATATTTTTTTTAAATTAGGTAACTCATCAACACCCTTTATTATTTACTTAAGTAACTTGAGACAGCTACTTAAAATCATTTGTTCAATGATGTTTAAATAGGTAAGATGTAATAACGTGATTGCCTATTAAGTACATACTTTTGAATCGAGAAAACTTTCGATCAGTTTGAACTAGTCGGCAATATAAATAAAAAAAACTTTTTAGTATTTATGGTTGACTCCATTGCTGAAGGTAATTCTACCTTAATTGCACTATAATCAGAGTCTATATTCTCTTAAATGTCGTTAATGAGTGAGCCTTGTGTACAGAAGTGCTGATATTAAAATTAATTTTGTAGTAACGTTTTGTGACTACCCCGCTGTTTGTAGCGATCTCATAGATTCTATATTATCCATTTAACAGTTCAATTATTACTGTCTTAAATAACTTCTTATTGAAGTTACAATTGAATACATTAGAGTTTTTTTTTTCAAATACTATTACGAGGTCTAATTAATTGACACATCAAATAATCTGGAAGGTATATTACGTTTTTAGTTGTACTTATGTGAGCTTTCTTTTTAAATATTTTTTCGTTTTTAGTCTAAATTCGGTTCAACATTTTTAGAAAGGAATTATTTTTCCATTGGGTGTTTTGATTTTATCAAACATAATTTGTACTCAGACATTGACAAACAATAAATAAAAAAATCATCTAACCTACAAATATGATCACGTGGTTTAGTTAAAATGTGCTCTTTAGCTCTGCATGGAGTTGCTTAGCAAGAAGTAGTGCAGGTATTTACTGGAACTTACGTCCTTAAAGTTCAATTGTGGAATTAGCTGGCATTTTTCTATAAAAACAAAATTGAACTTAAGGCCTGATCCGGGAATCGAATCCGAGACCTCTTGATCAGCAGTCGTATAAGCTAACCGCTAGACCAATGAGGCAGACCAACAAATGTACATCACCTATGGTATATGAATGGAAATAAACAACCTTTTTCAGAAAATTATGACAAGGGTAGTTAATTATATTGGGTGTAAATGTGGTAGAACATAATAAGGATCAAAACAGTACGTCGATGGTCGAACAACGACCGACAACGACGATGAGTGCGTTTTATTACAAAATTAATCATAATCTAAAGATAACGAACTCGACCGATTGATGATAATATAATCGGTCGCAAATCTTAGATTAAATGTGTAGCAATGCATTTCCTTTATGGGACCGTGTGATAAATATTTATATTAAAATATAATTTTTGTCTCATTTACTTCATTTTGTACATGTGTATTTCAACCAGACAGCCAGGGTTTGTATCGGATCAATTTGCAGAGGATCGAAACGATAATTACATTAATTCAAGAGACGAGCGTACTCCTTCTTAAAAGGCCGGCAATCAATCGGCAATCAATCTTAGGAGATGTGCTAAACAGGAGTCTACTCCTGTTTAGCGCATCTCCTAATATCTGACAAATAGAGACCTCTTTGTCCCTTAATCTGGCCCTTATAAATATAGGCCTAATTCTAAGAACGATCCTCAGATATGAGGGACCGACCACAGAGAGGGATTGTAACCGTAGCATACCTATATTTTAGTTAATAAATAGACCTAACTAATACTAGAACACTGAGTTGGTCAAACCTTATGCTTAAGTTTGATTTCTCATCACAATTCCTCACTATGTTTGCTCGATAACTACATATGTTTCTCTAAAGCACTCACATGTTTCTCCAAACAATTGAAAGCGATGAAGGGGCTTATGTTATTGACTAAGAGCGGTCTCCCGAAGTTGTCGGTACACAGAAACAAGATAACATAAGCAAATCCCTTACAAAGGACTGTTGTTTCTCGAAGGACTAAAATCATAGGTGTAAGGAAAATATAGAACTTGTGTAGAAACATATAAATATGTATTATTTATCAATATTTTGGTCCGCTTTTTCAAGTTAGCATTTTTTTGTTTTATATTTGCAAATTCACGTTAAAAGATGATTTTTTTCTAAGAATTCGGGACATAATGTCTCAGGAACAGAAGTTTTAAGAAATTCTTTGAAAATCTACTAAATCAATAAAAAAAATACATAAAGTGTGATTTAGAGTCAGTTTTTATTATCCAAGTAACGGGCTTCGTGATCCATCCAGTTGGTATTTAATTTTGTAAATGAGTAGAAATAATTTTACTTTTATGTTTGTATTTTTATGTTTATGGCTTAAGTTAAATATCTTTTTCAAGATTTACTTATAAAATGTGTTAGGCTCCATACACATAACTGACAATTCGCAACGCATCACATCGCAATTATGTGTGGGAGCCCTTAACAAGCAGAGTCTATACTCAGAGTCTACCTAATGGTCTAGCGATTAGCTTATGCCACTGCCGGTCAAAGTCTCGGGTTTGATTCCCGGGTAAAGAGTGTTATTGAGCTTTTTGATTTAAAAAAAGCTTAATAACAGTCCGGAGTTTGGAAGTAGGGGTCTTAACTTTCGTGTGTCGGAGAGCACGTAAAGCTGTCCGTCTTGCGCCTGATCTCTCCCCGGTTGTATTTGATAGCCGTCCCATCGATTTGTGAGAGGGAGGGGACAGAGAATGCACCTATGTTTCCGCACACTCTTGTGCCCTCTAATATAGTTGGCCGGTCTCCATGGAGATTGGAAGAATAGGCTAGGAGAATCACCATATTCAGAGTGTTTTGGGTAATGAAAGTTTGTGAGTGTGTATGTTTGTTACTTCTTCACGCAAAAACTAATAAACGGATTTGGATGAAACAGTAATATAGCTTATGCACCGGAAGCTTAGGCTACTATTTGCAGCGATAACCGACATACACGCGAGCGGAGCCGCGGGCAACAGCTAGTATCTAATACATGGTTCTTTTATGCAATAAAAATTGCACTTCGAAGCTTTTGTTAGAACCTTATTCTGTCAGGATTCTTTAAATATGTAATGAACAAATATTATTTAAAAAACTTTTATTCTGAAAAGTAGGTAATTTACACTGTTGACAATAGAATTTTATCTGACGTGACAATTGACATTATGCCTAAAATCACAGACTAGTTCCTTTTGATTCCAGAAGAGGCTAGCCGGGCATACGAATTTGACTGGCACAAAACCACCCCGGTTATCATTGACACACATGAAGAAATTCGAACAATTTTCAGGATCGGGTATGAAGCCTTCTTGTGTGCAAGCATAGCGTTGTGTTGATTCTGAAACATTCGTGTTCTTTAAAGAATGTTGTTTTTTATATATGGCCTGATTATGACGGCCTAGTGATGCTTCTGCATCATTGGGCCTCCGGTCTCACACTCATCAACGAAACAGGACGCTGTCATTTTACTTCTGATCTTCTGTGCGAGGGTAGTACCGCCCCGGTCGAGCCGTTCCGTTCGCGCTGAAATCAGCGTGGCTCTACTACCAATTGAATACTGTTTCATTCTTTTTTTTTCAAAGGCAAAACCCGCATTTAGAATATACATCCTCTGCTACGGTGGACTTTACGAACATACATGAAATGGACACAAAGAACACCTTAACTCTGAATAACAATTTGTGGATCACACAAAGTGTTGTTCCCTACGGAATTAAACCCACAACAATTTGAAGTGGTGTAGAGACCGCTTAAAACTAGGCCAACCAAGCAATCACTCGACAATATAGATCTAGCAAACATAAATATATATATTTCTTTTTTCAACACTTCTTTATACTCTTTTTATAAGTTTTTCTTTTGCATTCTATCGATGAATATCTAGTAGACTTATTATAAATATCTATTTACTTGTAGAGGATTTACAATGTACATTTGTTCGTCTTTGTTATTAATAACAAAATAGTAAGAAACTTTATTTTCAGCTTGCAATATTATAAACTATATTCTAAAATCGAATTTACTACCTGTTGTACTTGTCACAGACGCTGTACTCGATGTCGAAGCAACAGCACCAACCGTGGAGGGCCTAGCTGTTGTACTGTCAACAGGCCCGATATCATTATCAAGTGCTTTATTAATGGCTTTTAGTAAAGGATTAACACCATCACCGCATATACCCCTAAAATCATCAGATTCAATACTCCATATCATCACTTTGTTGATGCCAAGAGTTTTAGCGTAATCAACTTTGATGGTAATCGATTCAGGATCATCATATGTAACCCAGTCATTATCTCTGAAAGCGTAGGGTACTTTGGCGAAATTGTCGTAGCGATTTGTCCATGTCTCTGTTTGAAGTTTAAAGCAAAACTGAAAGAATAAAAACATAAGCAGTCTAAATAGAACTTCTTAATTCATTTTTATTTTTCTACAATGATGGTATCGTTTTTACAGATTACTAAATTTTGCCCGCGGCTCCGCCCACTTGTTTATCGGTTATCAAGGCAAAGAGTAGCCTATGTCCTTTTTCAAGTATTAAATCATCTCCATGTCAAATTCAATTCAAATAAGTGTAGATAGAGGTAGAGAGATAGCAGATACAGTTAATTTCAAATTAAAATAGTTCTTGTTATCTAAATTTGTGCAATAGTATTACATTAGTATTCTGTTAGTATTACATAGATAAAAGTTGATTCAGTCATTTTTCGCCATAATTATGATCTCTAGAAACGATTTTGAGATCATTAGAGTGCAGAAATATTGAACAAGACAAAAATAGTAGGCGTTTAATTAAACAGATCAATGTTTAAAGTAAGTGATGAAATTCTCGATTACACATCACAGGTATATTCCACGTACTTATACGCGATATTACGAAATTTAATTTAAAGACATCTGCAGCTTGGCTGGATAAAGTTTCTCTAACTTGGTGTCAGTTGTTCTTAAGATAACTTAAATATGACTTGGGTGTGTTGGCTTACAACTTTCATCTTTGTTCATTAAAGGTAGAAGCATATTACTTTACTGTAGCAGTGGTGTAGCGTGTGGTGTATTTCTATGTTTATAGTAACTGAAATACTTTGAAGTATGAAGATGTGTTATTAATGTAACAGAACACACATTAATAATAATGGAGATGTGGAAATATAGAGAGAATATTCCTTATTGTACACTAATTACTTTATGGTATATGGGTATATTACAACAAAAATATAGCTATATATAAGAATATCCTTATTGCCAAAAGCAATCTATATACTTCGAAGGAAATTTCTTTTTTTTTGTGTATGGTCTGCCAAAATGACTACTCTGCCTGATGGCAAGCATGAGCAGAATCCAAAAGTGGTGGTCACCCAAACCATGGCGGCCTAGTGATGCTTCTGCATCAATGGGCCTCCGCACCTAGGCCTCGCAGTCACCAACGAAACATGACAGCACGAACGCTGTCATTTTACGTTAATCTACATTGAGAGGGTAGTCCCGCCCCGGTCTGAAATCAGCGTGGCTCTACTACCTATAAGCGTGGCTCTACTACCTATAAGCGTGGCTCTACTACCTATAAAAGTGTAGATAAACAAGAAATAACTTAAAAACTATACTTTAACCCAACTCGTAAAAGATTTTAATAAAAGGTAACGTAACGTTTTTTTTTAAATTCCATTATTTTGCTGTTGTATGTATGGTGTTAAAATAAATGTACCAATAAATATACAAATATATTATAAAGTATATAAGAAATCATCATCAGCCCATCGCACTGCTAGATATATGCCTCTCCAACCACCACTTGCTTCGAATGTGCTTTGTTTGATACTTAAAAGCTATAAATGCTATAAATATGTATGTGTAAAATATAAACTTACTTCATTGTAACCCAAACTTCCAGGGCTGACGGTGTAAGGTCCAGAAAGACCAGCTCCATTTGCAGGCGCACCGATTCCGTTATTGTTAGAATTCACTAACCTAAATGAGCGAGCATAAAATGGAACACCAATGGCTAATTTTTCTGGTGGGCATCCTGGAAACAACCTCATGTTTAGATTCAACATTAAACCAAACTTTTTAAATTTCACTTCCCAATGAAGCGATGGCAGCGATGGCAAATTAAATTTAAACGTAAAGTTTATTAGAATATCATTAAAGTTTATACTTATCATTGATGCAATAAATTAAGAACCAAGTGCTTGCCAACTTAGTTTAAAACAGGGTAATAAATTGTATTTTAAAGCGCCAAATTATTTCTAATTTTGTCTAAATTCTAATAAAATTAAGCTCTCTGGGTTGATTCTCTGATTCTTAAAATATATATTTTACTAATTATTTCAATACTTTACTTTACAATTTTATACACGGTCCTATGATCCCAAATTAGATAGGAGCTGTCTATAGGACTTCTAATCAACATAAGTAGTATTTTCTTAATGTAAATGATTCGACTCTGCCTGATGGAAAGCATAAACAGAATCCAAGAGTGGCGGTCAAGGCAAACAAAGCAGCATGGTGACCCACACCATGCCGGCCTAGATCATTAGGTCTGGGGTCTCGCATTTATTAATACATATTGTATTGAAGATGCCGAGCTCATTATGCAATTATTTATCCTGGATGAGAATAGAACCAACGGTCTCAGGCTTCTGCTGACAGGGTCACTTACCAATAGAATAAAAGTCCCGACAATTTAAGAATCTATAATTATCTATATTGTTATGTTAAACAAAAAGCGAAAATCCAGGCTAGTATTATAAATTCAATAGTAACTTTGTTTAAATGTTTATCTGTTTCAACGCTATCAAGGCTAAACAACTGAACTAATTTTGGATGAATTTCGGTGTAGAGATAGATAGTGCTTTGGAGAAGGGCTATAGCCAATAGGCTACTTTTGGTCACGTTAGCCGTCATACACGCGGGCGAAGCCGTAGGCAAAAGCCAGTATGAGCGACTGGGTTTATCCGTTTATAAGGTTTTCTAATTACCTGAATTTATCCAGAAGTGCAGTGATTTAGCAACAGTATATCTGTTTGCTGGATTTGAATCATCTTCGTATCCTTCTCCTCTGTGGAGAGGAGCATTGTGACCAGTCACGGGATCCCAAGACCCGGCCATATCATATGTCATGAGGTTAATAATATCCAAGTACCTGTTAACAATGTTTAAACCACTGTACTAATGCCAAATTTAGCTCTATAATTACTATACTCTATAAGTACTTCTAATAATATGAAGATGAATAAAATCTAGCTATGTTTTACTAAATTTAAATACAGTTGTATTAGTAGTATAATGAAAGTGCTCTTTAAACAAAATTTAAATTCAATTTCTAAAACATCAAAAACTAACCGTGAAATAGCTGGGACATCATAAGATAAAAGTGCCATTTCTTCAACAGCTGCCACAGCGGCGGTTAATAGAAAGCCATGTGGATCAAACGCATCTCTCAGTTCTTTTAATAGTTGTGTAAAGTTATCGATATCAGCTTTCCCATGTACAGTGTCTCTGCGATTAGGATATTCCCAATCGAGGTCAAGACCATCAAAACCATGCGTTGTGAGCATTCTTATTGCGCTGTTAATGAAGTTTCTTCTTAATGCTGCACTAGCGGCCATCTGAAATCGTTTTATTGTAATTTTCTTGGTTTTATTAGCCTTTTACGCATCACCTCCTTAGAAAACTTTGGAATATCACACTGTTAAAGGAAAAATAATGCAAGCTATGCATAACCCGTATTTTCAGTCACGAAAGTCTGCTGTACTATCGTGTTTAGTTTAGTCGTGCCGGTTTAGCGTTCCATTATGAGAGAGAGGGAACAGCGAGTGCACCTGTGTTCGCGCACACACTTGAGCACTATAATATCTCCTGCGTAGTTGGCTGGTCTTCGTAGAGACTGGCCGTCATGGCCGTAAATGGCTAGGAGAACTTATAAGTCTTTGGCATAGTCCCAACTATCATCATTATCATTTTCTTAACTAGTATTAATTAATCGATTACTTACAATAGAGTACTTTGCTGATCCTTCATTCCATCCTCCAACTGCCAAAAGAGTTTTTAGACGCGGGTTTTGCTGTTTCAAAGCATTGAATTTCCTAAAGTTATCTGTAATTAAATTATTACTTTATAGGTAATTAAAATCTGATAGTCTATCAGTTTTTATCCTTGCAAATTAATGCAAAAATGTCACGTAGTGCGATTCATTCATCGAATGCAAAGTAAATAATAGAGATAACTAAATCAGAGTTATGAGCACCATTTTAAGACTCACCTCTGCCCCAATTGTCCGGTAGATCCAAAAAGGGATCGAGAGAAATAACTTCACCTTGATTGGTAATTCCAGCGAATGCGTACATAAGATGAGTACATAGTTGTGGATCAACATTTTCTACGTCAAACTTCCCATTTCCTTGTCTATACGTGGCCCATGTACCGTAATAGCAAATAACTGCGTCTGAAAATCGTTACATATATTAAAAATTCGAAAGTGTTAAACGGCTGCATCGATTTCAAAGAAATTTGGTATGGAGATACGTTGATTCTTTCAACAATAACCGACATAAACGAGGGTGAAGGTGCAGGCGAAAGTAAGTGAAGCTAAACTCCATCACCAATATTTTAAATGTATCAGTCGTCATTTGTAGGAGAGGCAAGATTGTAGCTTCTCACATATGACACGAGTCAATGATTCTTAGCAGATTTCTGTAGCAAATCATTGACTTCATTGATCACTCTGCATAACAGTTCTATTCTGGGGTGTATAGATGAAGTAAGTATCTAAAAGAATATACTATTTTAATGCTTGGTTCTAATCAAGGACGTAATGAAGAGCTTTTGTAATTCAAAAATTGAGAGTCATGAAATAAACAAATGGGTAAAAAGGACTAAACTAGGCAATGTTAGATACTTATTTTATTTGATTAGAGATCGTAAATAATAGAGGTACTTTTACAACAGATCAGAGCATTCTGTAACATGACGTGTATTTTGCTGGTAAGTGTAGGGTCTCTGATATTGAGATAAAACATTTATTTTAATTTGTTAGTGTTCATCGGGGAATCTATACTAATATTATAAAGCTGAAGAGTTTATTTATTAGTTTGAACGCGCTAATCACGGGAACATCTGGTCCGATTTTAAAAAATCTTTCAGTATTGGATGGCGGAAGACTATGGGCTATATACCATCCCGCTAAGACCAATAGGAGCGGAGCACCAATGAAGAATGTTTCAAAAACGGAAAAAAATTATCACGCTACGGGCAACAGGTATAATAATACTCTTCGTTTATTGTACAGTCTGTCCTCTTGTGGAATGCGCTTCCTCTGGAAGTCAGGATGGCTAGAAATCGTAACTCCTTCAAGATGAAAGTGAAGGAGCTCTTACTAGGTGAATTGGCGGCACTGGCGAGCTCTTAGTTCATAACCTTGCATTTTATCTCCTATTGTGGTATATGTATGAATATATATGTATCATATATGTATGTGTATATATGTGTTTTACTGCTGTATTAGCATTATTAGATTAAATAGTATAACTGTTTTAAAGCTACTATTATCTAGTTTTCGCCCTTGAAGTGCACCTACCTCATGTTTTCTCTACATTGCCCAACCGGTTGACTGGCAGAAAATGCCTTAGGCATTAAGTCCGCCGATGCATGCATTTGTGCATAAAGTTGTAAAAAAAATAAATAAATAAATAAATAATAATATAAACATTATACTTACTTTCACTGCACATGACCAAACTAACGGCCAACAACACAAACACGAATACCTCGATAGACCGCATTATTGCCGATTGTTACATTATTGATAACTTCTGACTGATATTATTTAAAGATTCTCTTATCTTGAGTAATTGTTATTAGACATTAATCACTATGTAGCTTATTGAATATTTGCATTCGTGTTTGTTTGTTTATTTACACTACAATCGGTAGTAATGAAAATGTAAAGGGTCAAGGCTCTTAAACTCTTGGTCCTTCGAGCTGACAATTTAGTTTTAAAAAAATATTTGATTTAATGAGTTATTTTTCAAAGACCATTTTGTAGAGTTATTTGTGGTAGTTATTAAAAGAAATTTCACGAAGAAAATAAACTCGTTCAAAAAACTTCCATTGTTTTTGTCCGTTTCTTGTACTCTATTTTTGGGACTTATAGTTATTTTTTGATTAATTTAAGTTTCCTAATCAAACCGAAGTACATTTTATCACTCATTTCCACACCGCCTTTCAATGGACTAGTAGAAAATACCTGCATTACTTTAATTTTTATAAGATTTTTGCATATAATTTTAGTAAATATAAAAATTGAAAATAAATATAAAATCTATAAGCAAAGCTTTAAAACATTGTGTAGACATTATCATTCATTCACTTGCATTCTTATCTGTATCATGTAGTCATTGAATGGGTGAATAGATTTTAACATCGTAATTTTAATTAAAGGAATCGAGTGACGTACAATATTTAGGATTTACTCATGACGCTGTATACGCAGAAATATACAGGAAAACGACATACATGACTATATTTTAAACAAAAAAGAGAAGGAAGCAGAACAAAACTGCAACCGACTTGAAGAATCAACATCTCTCATCCCAAAAGCTAATACCGGTTAGGTACCACGATGGTTGGGGCTCGTATGATGATTGTATTGACAGGTTGACGCAAAACTATGGCCCTTTGTCTCACATAAATAAATAGATAAATATTTCGGACATTTAACACACAACGCCATCTACTACCAAGTTAAGCAGAGCTTGTGTTATGGGTACTAGACAACTGATATAAATACATTTATTACTTTTTTTTGTAAATACATAATATTATATATAGAAAACAACCAAACTCCGAAACAAATATTTGCAGATCATATAAACATTTGATTTTACATGGTTTTCGTTGAGCCAATGTTCACAGATTTGGTAAAAAATGACACCTTTGTCGTTTGTTTCTGGCTTTATTCTCAAAGTGAGTTTTAGGAAATTCCGACGGCTTCTTGCTGTAAAGGCCGACGTGTTAGAATATCTGTAAAAGATTTCCTTAGCAATAATATAATATTAACTATAGTGGTTGTATTGTGGTATTACAAAAATAAACGAGAATTTAATTATCGAGAACCCTTCTAGAAATCCTAGTATACATCAGAAACTGAAGATATATGGATTTATATTTGTTTTATCCTAAATAGATAATATTTAGATTTACTGCTGGGTCTACAATGGATTGAAATGAGATTAAAAGCGTTTAATTCAACTGATAATACTAATTACTATGACGTAGTATATAGCAATAAATTACGTAATTAATTTTATCTAATTAATTTTATTTATAGAAATATTGGAACGCAATATATCTATAAAACTATTTTACAAAACATATGCTGTGTATAGCGGGGAAAAAAAACTTTGTTAGGTATCAGGTAATGTTAAAAAGGCTTAAAGTTAGATAAGTAGGTACAAATGTACGCTCGCAATCACTTACAGACAACCATGGGATTTAGTGAAAACATGATCGGGAAAAGGTACGGGGTAATGTCTGGTGTGATAAAGGGAAAGGAGTACATGTAATATTTAAAGTGATAATAAGACATAGTTTTGATTATTAAATAAATACATACATGGTATAATTGAAATACTATTATACACATAAATGATATAATGTGACGTATTTGAATAAAAGAACAAGCTGGTTATCGGACATTGAAGGCTCCCAGGTGCTGGTTTACCGGTCTGTTTTTTTATAGATTGCTGTCAAAATGAATTTACTGCGCTTGGTGGAAATTATGTGTCTTGGAGGTGGTTAATATTTGTGGACGTCTAATTGCAACTGGTAGGACATTCCGCAAGAAGCAGGCAATATTTCTCTTACATGACATGATGCGAAATTAACATTATTGTAAAATATTTATTTCCTCCAGCACAAGGTGGACGAACTCCGGTCACATCCCTCATTCAGTGAGAAGAAACAAAGTTCATCATTATTATCAACAACTTTTAACAGTTCATTGCTGACATAGACCTCTTCTCAGAAAGGACGTTTTGGTCTTCAAAATACCACTTTCATATAAACAAAAAAATTAAACTATATTTCTGTGTGGAAGTGGAGTCATTCTGATATCAGTCTTTTATATCCAGAGCCAATATGCAGGTATCCCGAAACCCAGTAATTAAATCATGTAAAGACATAATCGTAAATCCAAAAATATACTCTAATCATTTCAACTGTTTCTGGAATGAGTTCTCCCCAAAATATTTTTTCCATAAAAAGAATTACTGCAGTGTGCAAAAAAGCCCTTAAATCTAATAAAAAATAAGAACAAAGAGCCTGTGTGAGAGTACAATAAAAAACAAAAGCCTAGCGCGTATTTTCCTTCCTCGATTGCAAAAAAAGACCCGACAGAACTACATTTTTAAATTCTCATTATTTCGCTAAGTTGAAGCGCAATACACTCTTATCCACCTCTTGATTATTTACAGACATTTTGAGCCACGAATTTGATTACTAAAATCCAAACAGACTAAATCTTTGCGAACTGCGAGAGAATATTGAAATTTTAAAGCCATATACAGCTTTTTTGTGGGGTCTAGGTTTATTTGGTAAAACATTGCGGTAGTAATTTATAGAGGCCGTGGGCCGGTCGGTTCAAATAAAAGTCGAAAAAGTGTCCCTACACCCTATGCGCTTTTTCAGCCTACGTACGAACTAGCCGTGTATTTTTTTCGTATCTAGAAACTCTGTGGAAACTGCTAAATGGATTTCGTGTGGATTTCAAAGTTCTTTGTCCCGATATTGACTTTGAAGTGTACTTTTTAGCAATTGCGTTGGGCTCGTATCGTAATTTTTGAATAGGTCGGCCAGTGGAATCGTGGTCGGTATTGTAGTATTGCTGAGAACCGTAAAAACTATTTCGGAAAATGCTTATTGAACTGTGCACAGTACTCGATGAATCTCAAGTGAACAATGTTTGAAGTTTATTGGTCACTAAAGTCGTTTCTTATTGCTTGTGAGAGCCTCGGATTATCAACCGTGGCTTTCGCAATATATTTTTGTATGTAATGGAAAGGATGTCAAATTCAAAAAAAAAATACACAATGTTTTTACAAACTACTTTAAAATCCTTACTATAGAGCAAAATTTGTAAGTATGTCTTTGCCTCCTGTTTTCAATTTAATTAATCGTTTGCATTATGTGCATGCACTTTCTGTTAATTTAATGAATAAAAATCTTTGCATTTTGATGTCCTAGTAATCTATACCAATATTATAAACGCGAAGGTTTGTAAGTATGGATGGATGGATGGATGTTTGTTACTCTTTCACGCAAAAACTATTGAATGGGTTTGATGATGGATGAAACTTAAGCTACTATTTGCCGCTATATACGCTGGCGGAGCTGCGGGCAACAACTAGTTAATAATATATTTAAATAGGTACTAGAAATAGGTAGTACAGCCACGCTGATTTCAGAACGAAGGGGCCGGCTCGACCGGGCGGTACATTTCTCGCACAGAAGATCAGCGTAAAATGACAGAGTTTATGCTGTCGTGTTTCGTTGGTGAGTGTGAGACCGGAGGCCCAATGATACAGAAGCATCACTAGGCCGCCATAGTTGGGTCACCATGCTGAATTGTTGCATTGTCTGTACGAGCAATGAGTATGGTGACCACCACTCTTGGACTCTGCTTATGGTTTCCATCAGGCAGAGTAGAGTCATTTTGCCAGATATACATAAAAAAAAAGAATTGATATTATATTCTAAGTACCCTCAAAAACTTTAAACTAGTTTTGTGGCATGTGGCTTTCATAGTTTGACTTCAAAATGTATTCTGAACATTGAGGAATAATATATATTAGTTCAATGATTCTGGAAATCTTTTGCCAACTGTCAGTTTTAGACAATAACACTCACCAAAGAAAATAAATAAATATTTCGGACATCTAACACACAACGCCATCTAGTCCCATGCTAAGCTTGTGTTATGGGTACTAGACAACTGATTTAAATACATCTATACTTTTTTTTTGTAAATACATACATATTATACATAGAAAACACCCAAACACCGAAACCAATATTTGTAGATCATACAAACATTTGGTTCGACCCGGAAATCGAACCCGAGACCTCATGATCAGCAGTCGCACACGCCAACCGCTAGACCAACGAGGCAGTCAATAATATATTTATTTATTTTAAAGACAACTCTCGTTGTCGTGGAAAACTTTACAAATATACATGAAACGGATACAAAGAACACCCAGACTAAGAACAACAATTTGTGGGTCACACAAAGTGTTGTCGCATGTACAGGAACAAGTATTGTGGCAACCGCTTAGATGGGTATGCTATTCATACAGTATGGCAAGATTTACAACCCCTATAGTTAATAATATATTATTGCTAATTAAATTGATAGATTCAATAGTAGCACGGCATAAAAATGTCTAGTATGGTATAAAAAGCTTCTACGTAAATGCCAATGATTTTATAACCATTAGTCAAATGGTACGCTGACGGTCAATTGGTTGCGTATTGTGTGTGTGGCGTTGAAAAACGCATGTAATCACGTCACGCATGACGCATGTATCTCCGATCTGTGGGAAATCGTTAGATGTTTCATGCTCACTACACTTCAATCGATGTTAACAAATTGTTCCATACTAAAAGTTGTCGAGTTAAAGTCACTATTCTTTCATTCCGCCGTTTCATTAAAAATAATAATGCTGTTATTTGTTTGCTTGATAAGATGACTCTCACATTAGGCTTAGTACCTGGATGACCAAGCTTTGCTAAGTTTTTTTTGGTGATTTTCCAAGAATGAATCTAAGATTAAAGTAAAATGACAGCGTTAGTGCTGTCGTGTTTCGTTGATGATTGCGAGATCGGAGGCCCAATGATGCAGAAGCATCACTAGGCCGCCATGGTGTAGGTCACCATGCTGCATTGTTGCATTGTCTGTACTCGCAATGAGTATAGTGACCACCACTCTTGAATTCTGCTTATGCTTTCCACCAGACAAGGTAGAGTCACTTTGGCAGGCCCATTTATAAAGAAAATGGCAAAAAACTAATTAATAGACCAATATGGCGGCAAGAGATACTTGCTGTTCAACCAATCAGCGCACGAGATGCGATTCGTAGCTAATCACATCACAATTTGACAGTTTCACTATGATAGATACATACTACACAGAACTAATAAAAATAGTACTGCAAATTGTGAGCAGTATGTTACAGTTCACAAATTTTCGTCTGTTTGCAATCTCGCGAAATAGGTTATGACAATTTCACAATAACATGTACAAAGACAGCTCGTTAAAAGATATTTAACACCTATCTTGATACGCGAGGGTCTTCACAAGTATACATGAAACGGCTACAAGGAACACATACTCAGGACATCAATTAATTAACAAATTGTTGTCTTATTCCTAACATTTAAAAACAATTTGTGGATCACACAAAGTGTTGTCCCACGTGAGCATAGAATCCACTACACTTTAGCACAGTAGGAAGCGGTGCTAGTCGACGGCTCTAACCACTACGCCATTAGGGCAATATGAACATGAAGTTTTCTATTATACTCCTAACAACTACTGGTTGCGCTAAGAGCATAGTAGAGCCTTTTTGTTGAATTACATTTTTTAAAGTTTTCTTTGTTCAGTCGTATTGTGTTGACAGTAGTTCAATTATGCATTGCATGCACACAAATATAGGTGATTCGAGCAAAGTTAATGCACATCCCTTATGTTAAAGGGTAGTAGTAAGATTATGGCACTTAAACAAGTATACAACCAGTATATAGAGTGACAACTTTCCAGAGAATTCTATGAACCGAGTGACATGACATTTCAACTGTCAAACATGAATGTGACAAACCCTCGTGTTGCCATTACACTATTATAGTTTATACTAGATAGGCGATTTGGTATTGAACCGTCTGTTTCTAATATTAAAATAACCGCATTTACTAACTGCATATATATGTATACACGGTACATATACCAAAATAATATTTTTACAATTTTTCTCTGTCAGTCTATCGGTCTGTCTGTTTGTTCCGTCTAATCTCTGGAACGGCTGGACCGATTTTGACGGGATCTTAACTGATAGGTAACTGATAATATACGGAGTAACTTAGGCTTCTTTTTTACACTAGCTTCGCCCCGCTGCATTACCTCGACGCGTACGATTATAATGGGGTCAGCTAGTATAATAATACGTCTGCTCGTTTGCCTCATATTCCATTAAAAAACCAGTCTAGTTTGAGGAGGAAAACTTTAAACGCTCAGAATAATCTTAGCATCATATTTACACACTAGCCAACTCACGCAACCTCGTTTGCGTCTCCTATTGCCCGTAGCGTGATAATTTTCCCCCGTTTTTGTGACATTATTCATTGTTGCTCCGCTCCTGTAGGTCTTAGCGTGATGATATATAGCCTATAGCCTTCCTCGATAAATGGGCTATCTAACACTGAAATAATTTTTCAAATCGGACCAGCGGT
Source organism: Spilosoma lubricipeda (assembly GCA_905220595.1). Lineage (NCBI taxonomy): Eukaryota > Metazoa > Arthropoda > Insecta > Lepidoptera > Erebidae > Spilosoma > Spilosoma lubricipeda. The sequence continues at coordinate 8,294,635 of HG992298.1, read as the reverse complement.
TCCTGAGATTAGCGTGTTCAAACAAACAAACAAACTCTTCAGCTTTATATATTAGTACTAGCTGTTCTCTCTGCGCCTCTTCTCGTTACGTATAGCCCGTAGCGTGAAAATTTCCCCCGTTTTTGAAACATTCTTCATTGTTACTCCGCTCCTATTAGTAGTAGCGTGATGATATATACCCTATAGCCTTCCTCGATAAATGGACTATCCAACACGGAAATAATTTTTCAAATCGGACCAGCGGTTCCTGACATTAGCGTGTTCAAACAAACAAACAAACTCTTCAGCTTTACATATTAGTATAGATAGATTAAAAAGCTTACCTACGTTGCCTCCGCGTATAATTAAAAACTTCTTTCAAATATATAATAATAATAAATATATTCAAAATTGCTGAAATTATTCAATACAAAATACTTATCAAAAATGTTAGTACCAAGAATTACAGCTTTATCTTTTACAAACAAATTTTGCTGCATTGATTAATGTGGCGGAAGTCTGTAGTCAATGGCCAAGCCGACATTATACAAAAGAAATGTTATTAGAAAACTAAGTCACGAGGTAAAATCATAATATTAGCCTATAATACAAAGACTAACGATTGTAGAAAATGCATCTTGACCGAGGGGCAAGAAATTTATGTTCCTTTACTACAGAAGAAATGAATATTTGGATTACATGATAGTAACGATCGAGACCTAGACGAGATCTATAACTCAAGAGACACCAATGCAGATTCAGTTGAGATTTAACAGCAGCGACAATGTATTTCGAAGTAGACAGTAACTGCATAATATTATTTGAACATTTTAGAATCGTTTTTAATTTTTGATAATGATGTAAACCTTCAAATATATTTCTTTGTAAAATAATGTTTTTTTGGATTTTCACTATATTTTTTAAGTCTACGCTTTAAGTACGAACTTTTAAGGAAAATAGTCAAATGGTATCGCGCCGCATTGCTTCGCGTCGCATGGCGTCGCATTGTTTTGCGTCGTATCGCGTCGCATTGCTTTGCGTCATATCGCGTCGCATTGTATGTCTTGCTGTCTTGTTAGCATGTCTTGTTTAATTATTTAAATTTGTATTTCTAATTTGTTTCGAAATGTTACTATCTGCTTGTACACCTTCACTTACATGATCATATTAATCAATATTTACGCAGACAATGTCCTTATCTTGTGAGAGCCCTGGTGTCCATAACACAAGTTAAATCTTTTCATGGGTGCCAGAGTTCAATACACTTGTACCCTGAATATTTGTCTTTTTTTTGTGTATAAGTTAAGTTTTTGTTTTCTGGTTTCAAAAAATAAATAAAAAGGTATAGTATTAGCAGATTTTGTTATTTCCAATCTATACAAATAAATAAAATTGGAGTGTCTGTTTGTAATACTAAGATAACCACTTTTTACTAAATGCATATTTATGTAAACACTGTACATATACCAAAAATGTAGTTAAAAAAATTTTGTCTGTCTGTCTGTTTGTTCCGGGTAATCTCTGGAACGGCTGGACAGATTTTGACGGGACTTTCACTGGCAGGTAGCTGATGACCCGGGGAGTAACTTAGGCTACTTTTTTTAGACTAATTTTGTCCCGCGGCGTTACTCGCGGTACAACAATAACCGCGGGTAACACCGCGGGGTTCAGCTAGTTATAAATACGTATGGTACGTACATCCCACTTTTGCATATTGGAATTGTTTCAGCCATCGAATGCACTAACGAGCAGTTTTGAAATTTATTTGATGTGCGAAAAATGTTTTATTTTTGGTGTCGTGGTTCCTTTTTTATTTGTTAGAATCTTTTTTTTGTTTATTACGAGTCAATGTAAATTCGGCTCACTAGTGAGGTTATTAGGTTGTACCAAAGAATTTAAATATCATAACATTTTGTACACTATTCCATAATTTTAATTTCGTGTAACATGTTTTGTCCATGTTCTGTCAGCCCATGAAAGATTAACCGGAAGAAACAGACTGACTGACAGACGTTTTTTTTAATATAAGTACCGTAAAACTACTTTCATATACATTCAGAAAAGCTGGTAATTTAAAATAATTACAAACAGACACTTGAATCTGATTTATTTGTATAGATTTTGTTTATGTGTAGTGTTTGTGATGTCACGTCTTGCAGATCTACATTCTTGGGGTACGGTTTGACAATTTTTTTAATTTTGCTTTATTTTATATCTACTTACTCTTTTTTTTTTATTATTGGACAACATAACTTTTTTTTCTTAGTATTTAAAGGTTGGTGCAAATGAGTTTTGCTCTGCCATTCTCTTCTACCATTCGACTTCCTCTTTCATAGAGTTCTCCATTTGACTGCAAAATGTATTTGTACAATACAAATTGTATTATAGTTAAGCCACAGCTACGCTTGTCCGTGTTTGCCAGAATTCCCAAATATTGTTACTGCCAAAGGATTTGTCAATAACAATATTTTGGAACAATATTACATAGCGTTTACGATACCGAGATGTAACAACAGCAATCCAGAACTTCGTTATAGCCACTATGATACTTGTCTTTTTATATGCAAATATTTTACACTAGCATTTGCCTGCGGTTCCACCCGCGTAAAGGTCGATTATCGTGGTGATCCTTCAAACTGGTATAACTTAATTATTTATAAACCGACTTGCTGTTGCCCACGGCTTTACTCGCGTGGAAGTTTAATTAAAACTGTGTAAGTATGTATGAATAATATATTCATGTTTTTAAAAGCATTTATTTGTTTTTAATCAATAGCCCATTATCATCATCATTGCAGTCCACTGCTGGACATAGGCATCTCCAATTGCACGCCACTTGATCCGATCATCGGCTTCTCGCATCCAGCTCCTGCCAGTCGTTTTGGGCATATCATTATTCCACCTGGCCTGTGGACGTCCTACATGTTACATGTTTGCCGAGACGCGGTCTCAACTCAAGAACCCGTTTACTCCAACAGTTATCAGTTCTGTGGCTAATATGGCCAGCCCACTGCCACTGTAGCTTGCTTATCCAGTGGGCTATGTTGATGACCTTGGTTGTCTGCCGGATCATCTCCTTCCTGATGCAATCCTTTAGAGAAACGTCGAGCATAGCTCCACGCTAAACGACTTTAAACTTTAACCAGCCGTGTCGTGTCGATGTGTTTAAGGGTGGAATATCCAGAAACGTATCTAAATACGTATCGACTCATTTTCAATCAGTAGTCTAAAAGTAAAGTTTCATCTTTGTAACTTTAAAAATGACGAACTCCCTTACAAACTTTCAACCAATATTTCACGCCTTAGAGGTAGAATATTGAGAAACGCTTAAATACGTACCTACTCATTTTTATTCAGTAGCCCATAAATAATGTGTTACGTTTCCAACTTAAAAATGACGGACTTCCATGCAAAATTTCTACCCCTATTTCATCCCCTTAGGGGTAGAATATCCAGAAACGCTTAAATACGGATCTACTCACTTTTAATCAGTAGCCCAAAAATAAAGTTTCATGTTTGTTACTTCAAAAATAGTGAACTTCCGTACAAATTTTCAACCCCTATTTCACGCCCTTAGGGGCAGAATATCCAGAAAAGCTTAAATACTTGTGTTCTCATTTGAAATCAGTATTCCAAAAATAAAGTTTCATGTTTCTAACTTAAAAAATTACGGACTTTCAGACTAATCTATAATCGAAATGTCAACCCCTATTTCACTCCTTATGGGTAGAATATTCAGAAACGTTTAAACACGTGTCTATTCATTTTTAATCAGTAGTCTAAAAGTAAAATTTAAAGTTTCTAACTTAAAAAATGACAGACTTACATACAAACTTTCAACCCCTATTTCACCCCCTTAGGGGTACAATATCCAGAAAGCTTAAATAACTGTCTCTTTATTTTTATTCAGTAGCCTAAAAATAAAGTTTCATGTTTCTAACTTCAAAAATGACGGACCTACAGACTATCTTTTATGCGAAATGTTAACCCCTATTTCAACCCTTAGGGATAGAATATTGAGAAACGCTGAAATACGTATTTACTAATTTTTAATCAGCAGCCCATAAGTAAAGTTTCCGGTTTCTAACTAAAAAAATGACGGACTTCCATTCAAACTTTCAACCCCTATTTCACCCCCTTAGGGGTAGAAATTCCAAAATTCCTTTCTTAGTGGGTGTCTACTCAATAAAACAATCCTACTCACCAAATTTCATAGCCCTAACTATAATAGTTTACGATCGGCGATGATGAATCCGTCAGTCAGTCAGGACTTGTTATTTTATAAGTATAGATAGATTGAAATGAACCAAACACTAAATGTAAAAAAAGACGAGCAAACCGTAAGGCACTAGTGAAAACCGCATTCAAATTAGTTAAGAAGTTTCTGAGATTAGCGCTCACAAACGCATAGACATATATACAAACAGATGAAAGAAAATTGTTTTGGGTTGTGTTGCCTTCCTAAAGTCCCTATAACATCAACAACCCATAATATCCCACTGCCGGGCTCCGGTCTCCTCTCAGAAGAGGGTTAAGGCTATACGTCTCCGCCGAGTGCGCGTTGCGGAGTATAACAATCTTAATATATATAAATCTCGTGTCACAATGTTTGTCCTCAATGGACTGCTAAACCACTTAACCGATTATAATAAAATTCGCACAACATATGCAGTTCGATCCAACTTGAGAGATAGGATAGTTTAAATCTGAAATTAAAGGGTCACACATCCTTAAAAAAAAATTATGGCAAAACGACGTTTGCCGGGACAGCTAGTTTTTCTTATATATCTTTCATGTACAAACGGTGACTAGTTTCGACTTTATCACACGAGAGTATTTCAGATGCACCCACCGACGACACGATACGTGCATTATAAATCTGTAATACCTAACTTCGAATGTATTCATTTAAATTATATATTATAAAGGGCCATATTGATTTTTTATATTAAATGTACGATATATTTAAGATACTTAATTTAATAAAGATTAATGCTGTATTGCTTAAAATCGCAGCGTAAATGAGTCATCATATTTCGTCAAAAAAAAGGAATAAAAATGGTTATAGTGGGTTATCCCTAAGAGATAGACATATACCATTGCAGATTTTTTTGTAGACCTTTTTAAGGTGTCCAATATTGCAGTACATTATTTTGATCTATCTCGTAGGTTTCCTCCAGCGTTTGCAATATAAACGCAAATAAATGTGTTTATTTACGAGATCATATTAGAAACCTCTACAATTATCAGTGTTTATTTACTATATTATACATGTATTTTATGGAAGCCTTCCTCTTGAATCATTCTATGTACTGAAGAGAACCACATCAAAATCCGTTGCGTAGTTTTAAAGATCTAAGCATTTATATGGACGGACAGACAGACAGTGACAGTTATGTTTTATACTATGTAGTGATGATGTATGGATGGAATTGGAATGAGTTATTACAATCAGTATCGCCATATAGTCATGTTTATCCGAGAAATGAAAATTACTACTACCTTAAAACCACATCAAACATCTCGTAACAGCATTTAAAAATCGATTGCTTGACATATGCCTCTCCTTAGAGAGCAGGGTTTGGCCTAGGGCTGCTTGGGCCTACCTACCTTTGGCCTAGTTTAAAACTTATGCTTCAACGGACACCTAACTAACTTCTGTGGCTCGCAATCTCGCTCGGTTTAGGAATTAATTATGTTTATATTTACTGTGATTTTCCTGTCAATCTGTGAAACCAATAAAGGATAGCTTTTATTAAATTATTTAATATTGTTGTAGAAAGTTTGGATAACCAATTGCTTTTAGGAACTTTGTTCCCCCAATATCCCACCTAGCCACGTTTGAGATGTGAAAAATAATTATAAAATCTGTGAAAATTTCAACTGTATAATCACGGTTCATGAGATACAGCCTGGTGACGGACGGAAGGACAGACGAACAGCGAAGTCTTAGTAATAGGGTCCCGTTTTACCCTTTGGGTACGGAACCGTCAAAATTTCAATATATCAGTATCTTAACCATTATCTATAGGCATTAGGCATGCATATGTGCATGTATAGAGAATATGTCAAAAAGGTCTAACTAGTTGATTGACAGCTGTGCTCGACTCACGTCCAGCCGTGTTATACATTTAGTGCCGATCTGTCAGCGGTATTGTTAATCCCCTGTTCGCAGCTGCAACTAGCATGCATGGTCCACGTCGTTTTACATTTAGCCGTAGGTTAGACTGGTCGCAAATTGTCTGAAGTCTTTTATGGCTAGATACTGATTGGAAACTTTTTGTAAGATTTTTTCAATTTTTGTTTCTGTTATGGATTTAAAAATATTCTATCGGGAACGGATGTTGTTTTATTACAGATTTTGAACTCAATTTCATAATGTTTAAATATTTTAAAGGTAAAATAAAGAATAATTAAAATATTCAAAAAATACTACAAAGTAAAGATTATACACGCCTCTTACATAGGTACCTATACTCGTTTAATTAAAACAGATTTAAATCAACTACAAAAAAATTACAGGGCAGTATAAACGATTTGTATAAATGTAGAAGTTCGAAATCTATTTATTGTAATTATCTATATATTAACAATAATCTATATCTATACTAATCTATACTAATATACATATAAAGCTGAAGAGTTGTTTGTTTGAACGCGCTAATCTCAAGAACCGCTGGTACGATTGATAAATTATTTCAGTGTTGGATAGTACATTTATCGCGTAAAGCTAGGATAGGCTATATAACATCACGCTAAGACCAATAGAAGAGGAGCACCAAAGGGGAATGTTTCAAAAATGGGGAAAAATTATAACGCTACGTGCAATAGGAGACGCAAACGAGGTTGCGTGGGTCAGCTAGAATAATATAACATTACTAGCTGTCCCGGCAAACGTCGTTTTGCCATAACTACTAATAAATTAAAAATTAATTAAAAAAACATTGTCCAGCGGACAAAATTGTGAATCTAAACCATTCCTAGATCCGCTTGAACACACAAAAAATTTCATCAAAATCGGTCCAGTCGTTTGAGAGTAGTTCAGTGACATACACACTCACAGAAGAATTATATATATATAAAGATTAGGTGAAACAAAAACTTTGTAGGTACCCCTTTTTAGGATAACTTTGCAAGTAAATAGTATAAAATTTGGCACAGTTAAAGTTTATATTAAAGTAAAATAAAAATAAATAAATATGGTCAAAATGCAACCACCAGGTGACCACTATGAACATTACTTTTTCTTAATATTTGTTGCCGTGTATACGTATTACAATTTTAACAAAAATAAAACCGACTTCAAGGGTCGACTCAATTTCTCTTGAATGCCATCATCAGATATTAATGACCTTATCATGGTACCACCGTTGGGACATCTCCTTTCCATTAAAAAAAGAATCATCAAAATCGGTTCATAAACGACGAAGTTATCCGCGAACACACATAAAAAAAAAGTAAAAAAAAAATAGATACGGTCGAATTGAGAAACCTCCTCCTTTTTTTGAAGTCGGTTAAGAATTATCATGTATGTGCATAATTATATTTATTGAAAGGCGATACACTCAGTACTGTTACATGTTTCATGAGATTGTTGATTTATTCATCTGTCTTATCACGTTGTTTGTTTGTACATTAGAATCAAAATTATAATGTAAAATAATACTGAAACAATTGTTCGCGTACTTCGAAGAACTTGACGAAACACAGGTGTTTATTAAAGTAAATTCAGAATGTGACTTTTGGACAATTAATAATTCATTACCCTGAAAACTGTAGGCGCGTGACATTGTTTCTTAACAGTCGTAAGGGGCTTTGTAAAGCCAGCTATTCATTAAACGATTTCTGAGAAAATGAATTTTCAAAACTTTATAGACCTAAATTTAAGTACAAGTATCTCAAGAATTTCCGTGTATTCTCAAGAAGACACTTGAGAATACACGGAAACATTCTTTGTGTTTTAAAATATGTAACTGATGTTTTAAATAGTTTTAACGCGAAAGTCATGTGTGCAAATTAGTTTTCAGAAGTACATTGACAGTTCATGTTTTTTAGGTAGGATTTATTAATCGTTTAAGAAATAGACAAAATAATATAATAATAAAAAGTAATAGTATTTTTCAGGACTGAAACGCTGCACCGTTTCAACGAAATTTGGCATAGTAAAACTATGATTCTTGAGGAAGTACAAGGGTTACTCTTTACCGCGATAATTAACACCACGCAGGTGAAGCCAAAAGAACTAAAGCTAGTATAGTATAATTATATAAACTGGAGTAGAAGACACAACAGGTGGCAACACACTGTAAGCTTTTGAGTTGGATATTATGGTATAGGGGGACGAGCAGACGTATCACCTGATGGTAAGCGATTACCGACGCCCATGGATACGCGCAACACCTGTGCTATAAAACAAATCAAAATCGTACAAAATGGTAATCTTGACATCATACAGAATACTAGTTTGTGCCCGTGATTCCGCCCGCATGTTTGACGGTTTTTGTGACAGTAAATAGTAGCCTGTTTCTTTCCTTAGTGATCTTCAGCTAAATTTCGTTGAAATTGGCGGTTTAGTCGTAACAGCGTAACAGGCAGACAGACCGAGTTACTTCGCAACATTGTTCTGTTCAGTACTCGGTACTATGTTGTAACATAAACCCAATAAGTATAACATATTCAGCTAAACCAAAACCTAAAAGCTTTTTAAAGATAATATAGCACTAATACCATTTCTATTCATCTTTATTTCATCACGTTAACTATATTTATAGATATCGCAACAGCGATAGCTATCCTTATCTGTAACAAAACAAGAATGATGTTTCGCAGAGGACGTAGAAAATTTCGAAATGTGAATACTTTATCGTAATGATTTATGCCTGTATTGTTCTTCAAAGATGTTTATAAAAACAAGTACGAGTAGTAACTTTATCCTCAGGGTTCCGCAGAGACACGATTACATGGATATTTGATAATTCAGAGATAGCATGATACGGGTAACTTTGCTAAGTTCGTGAATTAGGGACTAGGTTACAAATCAAGAATAATTTTGCAATGAAATGGTTTTGGTCACAATTTTAGTAAAAAAATACATACCATTCACATGTTTCGGATTTATATCTAAATTTATAAACCCAAAATGTAACGAAACTACGGTTTTTCCATCCTGTGAGGTGAAGTTAAAACCTGGAACTCACTACCAGCGCACGTGTTTCCCTACCACTATGTTCCTGGTCCTTCGAGCTGGGAAAAAAAAAACACTAGACTGCCAAAGTGTGGGTGCTGCGTTGTCCACGTTCGCAATGAAGATGGTAGCCATCACTTTTAAATTCTACTGATGCATTCCATCAGGTAGAGAAAAAGTCATATTGGCAGCTAGCTATATGTATATACAAACTGATGTTAATAAAACACTATCACAATAGACTTAGTGAAACAGTCAAGATTAACAAGATACAACTTTTTGGTTCTTCACCTGGTTGTTTGTCCTCTTTCTAATGATTTATATTTATACTCGTAGTCAAGTTGTCGTTAATCCAATTTGATATCTGTTTATGGGTCGTAAACTTCTGTACTGTTCTCACAAACAACATTTAAACATTATTCACCAATTTCTGTGGCCTGTCGAGGGCTTCTGAATTGGTATTTTTTCTAATCCCTGCCACACGTACATAGTAACTCCTGTACATTAGGACCATCAGCAATAATCCACGGACTCATCGAGTTATAATACTTGTATTTTCATTTCAGATTTTTTTTCACAGCAATAATTTATTCTATACCAGCTAACCAAGCGGACTTCATTCTACTTGCACTTAACAAGCAGTGAATGAGTAGGTTTGTTTTTTTAATTATATTTTTTATTGATCCTTATATTTTAATACTTATTATCCTATTCCGGATGAAGACGAATCCAAAAACACCAATATTATAAAAAATATTCAGCTGTTCTTGAGTCATAAATGATTTAACTTACATGACTTTGTTTTATACATAGAAGATATTTTTTATAGGAACAGTTTTTTTTTTAATGTAAATAATATTTCGAAGTATATTAATGAGTTCCTAATCTGTTTTTACTACAGATATTTCACACAATGGACTTCTGACATTTTATGTGACTATGAAATATCATTAGATTCGTTGATTGATGACCACGCTCTTAAATTGATTTTGTAGCCGACTGTACTTTCTCAACTTAAATTAAATTAGAACACCAGCGATAATGAAACATGTTGTTAATAATTTCGAAACCAACAAATCTTATATAATCTTTATTTATCAAATTATAAATCTAAAAATGATCGGCTAACATTACAGCAAAAGTAATAGAGTAGATAACAAACATTATTCTATCAATAACTTCTGCTAGTTCTTTCTTATCACAATATGCTCTCTGGGTCTCACTTTCCATCTCTTCTACATCTGAACCTCTGGTTGAGGTTGGTTCTTCGTCTTCTTGGATAATGTAACTTCCATTAACAGGCATCTAAAAAGTACGAGACATTTAGGAATTTGTAATGTACAGTCAAGCTCGGAAAGAAGTGACTAGCACAGTCATTTAAGTATTTTTTAAATTGCTGTGACCCTGAAAATACAAATAAAGTCTAAAATAATCTTTAACTTTGAACATATGGAAACCTTCAAATAAACCAAGTAATTTGCGATCTATAAAGATAAAAGTATTAGTTGGATAAAAGCATTTGTTATATTTTCAAAAGAAGAAATATTCTGAAAGTTGTTTAGTTATAAAAACCATATCAATTGGCTTTATACAGTTCTGCTCACATTTTTAATACCAAAATAAGCTTTTATGCTCCTCATTTTGTGTAATTTTATTATATTAACCCTGTTCTTTTTCCCAATCACGTTTTCTTTCCATCCTAAAACCTCTATGAGATTATGATTATCTATTTAAATAAATAAAATTGGAGTGTCTGTTTGTAATATTAAAATAACCACTTTTTACTAAGTACATATGTATGTATACACGGTACATATACCAAAAGTGTAGTTAAATTTTTTTTTGTCTGTCTGTCTGTCTGTTTGTTCCGGGTAATCTCTGGAACGGCTGGACCCATTTTGACGGGACTTTCACTGGCAGAGCTGATGATCCAGGGAGTAACTTAGACTACTTTTTTTTAGCCTAACTTTGTCCCTCGGCATTACTCGCGGTACAGCAATAACCGCGGGTAACATCAGCGGGTTCATAGACTATAAGACCGTCACACCTACCATTTTTGTAATTACCGAGTACAATCAAGCTATTACTATTATTAAAGGAAATAAAATGAAATTGTGACATGGATACCTTGTACACCGGTAAACAGAATATGAATCTAAATATGCGACCAGTGAATATCCGTTGCATGATATCTGAATTGCATATTTTCTCCATTGTCGTGGTGATCAGTAAAACTTGTATCAGCAATGCTAAGAGTATGCCCCCCAGAACAACGGTGTAGAGGACCACTGTAAATTAACACGGTAAATTAACTCAAGATAGTAGAGCCACGCTGATTTCAGCACGAACGGGCCGGCTCGACCGGGGCGGTACTACCCTCGCACAGAAAATCAACGTAAAATGACAGCGATCATGCTGTCGTGTTTCGTTGGTGAGTGCGAGACCGGAGGCCCAATGATGCAGAAGCATCACTAGCCCGCCATGGTGTGGTGGCATTGTTGCATTGTCTGCATTCGCAGTATGGTGACCACCACTCTTGGATTCTACTCATGCTTTCCATCAGGCAGAGTAGAGTCATTTTGGCAGGGTCAAACATAAAAAAAAAGAAAAAAAATATAAATTAATTCAAATATAAATCTTACTCAAGATTTCTGCTACAATTAAGCCTTGGGAGACCTCATCATCATCAATAGTATTTAGAAGTCCATTCCTTAAAAAGGTTTTGGCACGCCATACTACGTTGGCCAGACGATTTGGGGTTGAGTTTGTTTTAAGCTTGTCTTCTCTTTACATTGCTATTATCTGCGTTGTTAGCTCCTTTAGTCTGCTCTTACGACACCCATCGAATGAATACGAGATGTGATAATACGTATTCGACATATACACGATATATACGACACCACTTATCAATTTTAAATAAATAATCTAAGCTATAAAACAATCCACTTCAACAGGAAAAGATTGATTGATTGTCGTTAAAGTCTTTGACACTTTTACAAAAGATAATTATAGTTGTATTCAGCTCATATAATATATAACTTACATATAGAAGGCATGTTATGACATGGTATCAAGTAGTCGATGTAACAGAGGCCCATACAGACGATGATGCTGCAACCGCCGAAGTGCCATACTCTGCTCATAGTCAGGGGTTCACTCCAGAAGGACAACAGAACAAACATTACTAACACTGCAAATAAATGTTAAGATTAATGGCTGACTGTACTTAATCTATTATACAAAAAGTTTTATTAGTTTTTTTTAAATAACTCCCGTATTAGGAATATATCATGTGTTGAGGAGGACTTTACAGACTTAGATTAAACGGACACAAAGAACATTCAGACTCAGAACAATAATTTTTGGTACAGACAATAGTGGACTTTGAACCCATTACACAAAAGTCTAGGTTTCATGGACTCACACCCACTGTCTACATTAATATTAAGGCTGGTTACACTGAAGTTTTCTTTGCATTTGCACAAAACAGAAACGTGTCTAAATATAATAGGTCAGCTGCACACTTGTGGCTGTTGAGTTGAGGGATTTAGTTTTTGTAAATACCGACTTAAATTACGTAGGAAATACCCAAACTCCGAAATATATAACTGCAGATTGTACAAACATTTGGTTCGACTTGGGAAAGAAACCCGAGGCCTTAGGACAGTAGTCGTATAGGCTCTTTTTGTACCACCGATTTAATTTTAATCATCAATACTAAAACTTCAGTAATGATTTTACTTAAACCTTATATTATTATACTAGCTGAGCCCCTCGATGTTACTCGCGGTTGTTGTTGAACCTTTACAACCACAACGGCGAGTTATGTCTAAAAAAAAGTGACCTAAGTTACTCCTTATATTATCAGCTATCTGCAAGTACAAGTCGTATCACAATCTGTCCAGCTGTTTGAAACATTTGCCGTAACAAATCGACAGGCAAAATATTTTAAAATTAAGTTTTTGATGTAAGTAATATACCTTCGTTTGCATTTAGTGAAAAGGTGTTAATTCGAAAGTACAAATATATACGTTTATTGACTTACCAAGTAAAGGTGTATAGAAAACAATGTTATACGGTGTGGCTGATCTTCTAAGACTCAATTTAATGATGAGTCTATCGCTCTGATGCGTCACGTTGTCATTAGGCAAGTACACCGAATCCCATGTTGTTGGTGAAATCACTAGCTGTCTAGTGCTTGCTTCCCATTCGTTTCTAACTGTTTCGTCCATGTCTGAAAACTATAAAGAAGTTTACTAACTTGCGTCACATTTATCTAAATATATTTATAAATAAATGGCCGAAATGTATGTATGTGCGTCCGATCGGCTGCACCAAATTATTTTTTGTCCGTGACTGTACACTGTCTGTGAAGCTGAGATAGATATGTAAATATGGTACGAATTTCGCCGAGTCAGCTAGTTTTATATTAAAATGTTAAGTTAATTCGTGTACATTTCAAAAAATCAAATACCACCGATTGGGCTTATCATTGATACGATTTATAACAGTCTTCAAAGTTTTCCCTAAATTTCCCTTTAGTTTTGTTCCTGATTGCTAGTCAATACAACAAGGCCGGGCGTTTTGACCTTTCTCATTTGATCTGAGTTTCAGGCATAGACTCTAGGTGTTTCTAGCTGTGTTCCAAGCAGAGTGACGATTCCTGACTCTGTTATACCGTTGGTCTTTTAATGATCCGTACAATGTAGTCTGAACTATTTTCCATCCAATTTTATGATCAGAAAATCATAAAAGGGTTAGCAATTTGAAGTTATATATGTGTATGTATTTAAACACTAGAATGGATGACCGCTTTGCTCAGTATTTTTTTTTTGGTAAATTTTCTAAAAGTAAATCCTAAATTCCATGAAAATCGTTGAAGCCATTGCCGAGATTTAGATTAGGTAGTAGAATATAAATTGGTATTATTATATATGTTTAGCTAAATTTTATCTTTAGGAGAACTTTTTCTATTTCTGAATTGAATTCAAACACTCTTCCATTTTTGAATTGAATTCAAACACTTTTCCATTTCTATCATTATCGCAGGGCATAAATGGAAAAATATACCTATACTAAATACTTTGAACATGAGTTTAATTTTTGAGTTTAAAGTAAATAATAATATGCTTGTAGCAAGCAGAGAGAGAAAATTCGGGAATAAATATAACTTATACCTAATTTTATGGTGGATGAAGACGGTTTCTTATGGTATTTAGAGCGTAAACGCAATTTTACGCATTCACAGTACGGAAATATTACTCGTTTCAAGTGATGTACTCTGATAAATGGAGAACAGTCTTCTTAAATTTTCGAAAACATTTTAACAAGAGTTGTTGCCTACCTATTTGTTGAGGAAATTCCTTAATTACAATTTTAATTACCAGGAAAAACATACATACATATTTATGAAGTGTAAAAGGAGTGTAACAAGACTGGTTAACATCACGCTTAGACCAATAGTAGATGAGCATGATTGAAAAGAAACGCAGACGAAGGTGTGCCATTACGAATACAAATAAACTCGTTGAAGTTTATGATTCTAAAAAAACATGCATTGCATAAAATAATTATTATGATAATACTTACGATTTGCATCTTGTTGTCATCGGGCTCTATAATTTCCACCGTGATTTTATCGTGAACCTCCCACGGTTGAATAACTATTGTACATTTGTATTCATCACGCGGCCACCTGGTAAAGTTAATATTAATTAAAAGCTATTAACGTTATTGTTACTTACAGGACTACAGATTATGGCTCCCATATCCATACAGTACAAATAATCATTCGTTCCACGTCTGGGTGTGATTTATCTAATGTACCTGGTATAGATTTAGTAATATGCAATTTTTAACCGACTTCAAAAAAGGAGGAAGTTCTCAAGTTGACTGTATTTTTGTTATAAGTTTGTTACCGATTTTGTTAATTTTTTACATGATCTCACATGATCTTATTTAAAATTTTGTCCAGTTCTTGAAGTCGGTTTCTTTTTTGTGAAAATTTTTGTTTATACAAATACAAATCTATGTATTATAATAGCAGAGATCATCGCCTGTAAAGTTTCTAAGATTATTATTACTTTATTTACTACTTACATACGATTTGATTATAATTAATATACTAGCGAACACAGCGATAGTACTCCCGGTTATTGTCATACCGCGGGTAACGCCGCGGGACAAAGTTACTGCTTAGATCATCAGCTATCTGCCAGTAAAAGTCCTGTCAAAAATGGGTCTAGCCTTTCCAGAGATAACCCGGTACAAACAGCTAGACAGACAGACAGACCGACAGACAGACAGACAAAAATTGTAAAATAAACATTTTGGTACATGTATCGTGTATACATATGCATTTATTAAAAAGTGGTTATTTTAATGTTACAAACAGACACAATTTTATTTATTTGTGTAGTCTATATTATACTTGAATACAAATACATAACTTGCAGATGTATATATTACTATTATATCTTAAGTCGCATCGACTTTACAAATACTCATGAAATCAGTTTCATGAGTATTTGTAAAGTATGAGTATAAGTACAAAAAACACCCAGACATAGAACTACAATTAGTAATATCACACAAAGTCTGGTCTGGTCTTGGGACCAAACTTGGTGCCACGTAGTCGTGCCATCAAAAATATTTATAAAAGTTATAACTCCAAGTATTTGTAAATACTTACTTGCTGAGGCCGTCGTTTAAAGCATAGCACCACGTAAATACTTTTGTTTGAAAATGAAACATTGCTTCTCCACTGGATTCCATTGTAATTAGTTCGGAACTTCTACCTTGAAGTATATCATGGTTGTCAGAACTGCAAACAATAAAAAAAGTTAAAAACTACACCTAATTCGGCTTGTATAAACTTTAAAAGCCTGTCACCCGGGCGAATAATGAATCTCAATGTCTTTGTAAATTACAAATCTATTAACACCTCTTTCGATATTATTATTTTTTATTTTACTTTTCTGATTGTAATAGTTTGTAGTTTTATTTTTTGTGTTACACTCGTAATTAGTATAGATATAGGTAATCAATTTGGTGTAAACTGTAATGCTTGTTTTATTAAAAAGATTGAATCGAATTCATTTGAATAGGTTCAGTAGTTTAGACGATACTGTAAAACGAACGACTATGAATTTCTATTATTAATTACCATATTTGTAATACCAATGTTATAATGGCTCGCTACACGTGTTGGGTAACTGTGAGTGTAGTGAGCAGTTGATATACATAAATAAATAAATATAAACATTCACGGACTACCAAAAATATTAACTTTCCTTTTCGCTTCCCCGTTGTAGAATAAAAATTAGAAAACTACCAATTATTCTGAGACGTAATGACTTACTAAGTTAACAGTTGAAAGAAAATGGATAATTCGATAATTCCAGATAGATTAAAGATACAGCAGAACTGAAAACGGGATTGGCAGTACAGTAGCTTGAAGATATCGGTTTCTGGAGAGAGTACTCTTCATCTTAATCTTCGATCAAGCTCAAGATCTTCGATCTACTGCTTAAGGTGCTCTCCTGACGGGTTGTCATAACTAACTAAGTTAGTCTTTTTTGGGAAGTCAGTGGCCTTAAATATACTAACAATTACTTCAACCATCGAATTATATTGGAAATAATAACAGCTAAGAAAAATAGTTCGTTTGATTTAAATACGGTTGAGGTCCCGTGACTTGGGTGTTTGCATAGCTTTAAAAAGGTGTTTGTCAGTTACAACCATTTATCATGTTCCCTGTATCTTTAGATTACATGATATGAAAATGAAAACAATCACAATTTTACAGTAATTATGTAAGTATAAGTAACATACAAAAGATAAACATTAAAAAGCTTTGCAACACAATTCATGGAAATGATACCATTTCATATGGTTAAGAATATTATTTACTTATTCAAGAGGCGATAAAAGTATCATGCCCTGGGATATTGAGTTGAGTTGTGAGATCATAAAGATATCGGATATCGGCAATTTGGTAGCAAACAACAATATTTAAATATTAAATATGGAATGGAAAAATCTTTTGTTGTTTTTGTCGGAATTGTTTATTTTAATGGAGTTAATCCAATCAATGGAGTGAATAAAGATTCAGTAAAACTGTTTAAAACAGAATATTCATAAATTTTGGCACATAATAATCATTTGTTAATAAAAAATCATGTAATAACTCCTTGAAAATGTGGTTTTTCTTTTTCTTACCATGACAAGAAGAATAGGGTTTTCGTAATCTTTATTTGGTAATTTGCGAGCAAAGAAGTTTTCTTAGATAATTACCTAAGTATTTAAGTAACTTAAAAAAAACATTTGGGTAAATTAAAAAATAATATGTTTTCTGACTAAAGTACATACCAGCTATACTAGTATCCTTGAAATTCTGTGATTGAGAAACACAGCAGACAGATTATGATGGCAGAAAACATAAGTTCTTTAAAATGTTGTAGTTGGCAATAATGGATCTATACTATCTAAAATTATAGTCACAATACCCATTTCTAATGTAGATAATGCAGGATAAAGACCGCTCGCCCTGCTTTGCCTAAAAGCCTACTGACATACTCAATGATTTTGCAATATTTTCAATACAGTACAATAGTATGCTTTTAATAACAAAATGATTTCATTTATTTTTAACACAACGAGTACTAATTAGAGCTTAAAAAGTTATATGATACAAAATGTATCGGTAAAACTGTTGTTGCAAAACTTGTGGACACAGTTTACACTTTATTGCTTTAAAGCTAAGGTTCATATTGGAAAGGTAACAAGATAATTCGACTTTTAATTTTACAAGCTGTTTATTAACTTGCAATGTATGTTTGCTTGTATTTTGAAGCAGATATCTTCAACAGATTTTGCTGGAATTTTGCAAGCGTTAAGCAAGCATTATAATATTGTATATGTCACATATAATACAATATAATAATGACATGGAGCTAATCTGATGCTGGAGCTGAAAGGTTCCCATAGGAACTCTGTGAAGAACGTAGCAAAACCATCGAGTTTGGACTCGTTTGATTCGTCTCGACGAGTACTTTATGTTTTCATAGTACCCAGGATCTGATGATGGAGCCAGGACATTCCAATAAAAGCTTGTTTTTTAAAAAGTTTTTTTAAATTAATTGATTCTTTACCCGAGACCAGTGGGACATTATGGGTTGATTATTCTTTACATGCATATCAGATTACAGCAAGATAGGTAGATGGTTCGCTTAAAGTTGAATTAATTACTGCAATATAGAAAGCGAAAAATAAAATAAGGTGATCAATGTTGCCATGAGCCAATTTATAGATGGGACTTAGTTTTTCTTGCATAATTATTAAGACAAACTCTTAAACCGATTGGTGATAAAGACTAAAATAACTCCTTCTTTTTTTTAAGTCGGTTAAAAATCGGTAGTATTGGTAGTCTTTATTTATAGCACTTACTTGAAGACTTGGAATTTAGGATGCCATATTTGTCCCTGCCGAAATTTGAGACGTTTGGTTCCATTGTATTTTGCGGGATACCACGCCATGGTGTCATCTGTCCAGCTCTAAAACCACCATAAACACCATAATATTATACCCATATGCAACAAAGCCAGTATGATAAAATAAGAGATTCTATATCGTCATTATCAAAGTTAAAAACACGCAAATAAAGTTGTAGAGTTTACTTGTTTGTTTATCTCACGAAATGCTAATTCGAATTGAGAAAATATTTTAGTCTTAGACAGCTCATTTATCGAGGAAGGACAGTTATAGCTTACATAACGTCTTTCTACAACAAATAGGATCAGAGCATCATTGAAGGATGATGCAAAAACCCGTCCCCCAAAGGCCGGCAACGCACTTGTGACGTCTCTGGTGTTCCGGTTGTCCATGGGCGGCGGTGATCGCAAAACCAGCAGGCGATTCATATGCTCGTTTGCCCCTGTTTCATAAAAAAAAACGGAGAAAATTTATTTATTTTCAGAGATGCAGACGAAAAAGATCTGACTTTGATTTTTTTTTCTATTGCTTTTAAAAAAGTACATACGATGACTCCCGATATTCCAGTGACCAGTTTTGAGCTGAATGCATTATATTTTACGCTTGTGACTTTGATCCCTAGTTTTACATTCATCGTTGGTCTTGGAGGTGTCCAGGGAAACTTGTACAGCAAAATATCCCTCTTCAATTGATCCGACAATGAAATCTGTTGGTCAATTTCTGTAGAAGATGCTGTTACTGTAATGATAATATAATATTTTGTTATTTACGGTTGAACAATACTTATAATAAAATTTGGGAAAATTATATATAAGTACATTATTATTATTATATTTTATATTAGTCTATAACTAGAAGTGAAAACTTGTTATTGGCTGTCTGGTTACTAATCTGCTTTGTTTTTACTAACATATCTAGCTGTAAGTTTTCCATGATAAATAAATAAATAATTTGTTCAAAATTACCATTTGTATTTTATCAAACTAATTTATACCATGTAGAAGTGGATTATTGCTGGTTCAGTGAAATATCTATTAATATGAATCGCGCATATTCTTGAAGGTATTAGATGTAACATAGGATACTTTTTATTAAATGCGAGCGAAGACGCGTGCGAAAGCTAGTAAAAAAAAACAAAGACATGTTACTACTACCAAATCTGTTTATAACTAAATCAATTGTACGATTTAATTTGATTGTCGGTTGCAAGATTTTAGAAAAATAAATTTAAAATAATTATTTAGTATTTTATAATTTGAATAAATAAAATAATAAACAATATAAATAATTTATTGCCAAATGAAACATACAGTAACTGTTGTACCCAGTGGCCCCACACTAGGCAAGCCTGTCCTGTGGGTGCCTGTACCGATTACCTAATTTAAATATCTATTCTATATGTTTTTGGTTTAGCACAAAGTCTTAAATTAATTTGTGGAAACTGTTCTGTATTATGTGTAAATTACTTGTATATTATTATTATCTATTTCGTATCTGTTTATTTCCCTAATAAACTAAAATAAAAAAAAAACGTTTTCATTTCATTTCATTTCATTTCATTTCATTTCATTTCATTTCATTTCATAAATAGAGTAGGGAACACATACGCCTGCCTGTAAACGGAAACGTCCAACGGTTAAAAAAAGAGAGAGGTATCCCATATGCCTTTCTCTACTGACGCATGCGCAGTAAAGGATTAATAATGGTTATTCAATCATAACAATTAACCATCGAATCGTTCTGCTATGTTGCTTTTCCGCGCTAACTGCGCATACGCGAGTAGATAGAGACAGACAGGTACCGCGCTCGTCTCTCTCTTTCTAACTGAGGGACGGCTGGAGGTCTGGCTCTCCTGCTGTTTCTGTAATACCTCTATGGTTAAGAGAGTAGTAATTGTTTACTGGCATCTGATTCTGTCATTCGTATCAAGTTTGTGACAATTCTTCATTGTTACAAATGTGTACATTTAAAATGTTGATTTTGCTATGACTAAAGGACAAATTAATATAAATTAACGTATCCTTTATTTAAAGTCAGCCAGATCACAAGCTGAAAAAAGTAAGAAAGAACTTACTTTCCCCTCCTCCGTTGACTGGTATGGGACAATCGTACAGGAACTTTGCTTCGACCCCCGACCAAGCAGCAAAGCTAAAGTACTTAATGTCAAGAGGGCTGACATCGTTGTACGACAGTATAGGTAGAACTTCGCCCTCTTTTCCAAATTCAATTAGACCCTCTGTAAAACAATGGTTTTATATTATAGTAATAGCTTAAGAAATAATCATAATCATCAGCCTACCGTAGACCTTTGCTGGACTAGCTAGGCCTATCCAACTATCTATTAAGTCACTTATCTGAGAACTTGTCTAGAAATTCTGTATCTAGTTCTAAAATTTCTATGAAAACATCCGAATTTTGCCTTACCTTGACTAATTTTGATGTAGAAGCCTCTCAACTCAAACGTAGACAGTATATCCTGTGTTTTGACAGATACCTTACCGTCTCTTTTCAAGTGACGTCTTAGTTCCGTAAACCGATTGCCACCGCCGCCAACAACTGTAGATATTTCAATTATTATTAGAGATCACACTAATTAACTGCAAATCGCAATAGATTTAGTATTAAAGTTTAAATTGAAACAAGTAGCAACTCATATTTTCAGTTATAAAAACTTGTAGGTCATAAAAATCAAACAATTTAAAAGTTTTAAAGTAGTTTCTACTGTTTTGAGAAGACGATGATGATGGTTTCTTTTTTACCCGACTACGGTAAAGCCACAGGAGGGTTATGATTTTGACAGGCTATCTATGTATGTATGTACATTTGTTCCCTCATAGCAGATCAGCAAGAACAAATTATTAGGATAAATGAGATATCGTTAGAAGCGTCTTGATCATCCGCTGGTTATAGGCTATATGACATGACACTGAATCTATCTATAACGGCAGCAAAATATTTTAAATAAAAAATGTGAAACTAAAACCCAACTACGACAGGACACGACGCTAAAAAAGTATGAAACAAGTTTGTAAAGTCGTAGTCACACGTTACATAGAAACGTACCATAACACTTTAACAACGCGTGACTATGGCTTCTCAAACTTGTTTCATTCTTTTTCAGCGTCGTTCTTTGTCGTTGTTGGGTTTAAGATTTTTTTTTTTTTTTTTTTTTTTTTTTTAAGTTTGACCCTGCCAAAATGACTCTACTCTGCCTGATGGAAAGCACGAGCAGAATCCAAGAGTGGTGGTCACCATACTGCGAATGCAGACAATGCAGCATGGTGACCCACACCATGGCGGGCTAGTGATGCTCCTGCATCATTGGGCCTCCGGTCTCGCACTCACCAACGAAACACGACAGCACGATCGCTGTCATTTTACGTTGATTTTCTGTGCGAGGGTAGTACCGCCCCGGTCGAGCCGGCCCGTTCGTGCTGAAATCAGCGTGGCCCTACTACCTATAAAATTTGATTTTTCTATTTTTATCCTAGATTTAGATCTACTATGCATGTATGTTTATCGCTTATTGTGGTAGAAATAGTATATTATTATTAGTACCATTAGTAGGAAAATATTCAAAATAGGTTCTTAGCCTAAGCATGATTTTAGTTAGATTGATTCAAATCTGTACACTTTATAAGGATGTTTAGAACAAAAATATTTAATATGTAGCCTTCTGGCTACCACTTAACCGCGAAGGTTGATTTAAATAATGATTAACCCCTTATTCATAAAGGTTAATTAACTTTAAGCAACGGTTTTGTGTTTTTTAACCGACTTCAAAAAAAGGAGGAGGTTATCAATTCGACTGTTTTTTTTTGTTTATGTTTTTGATGATTCTTTTTGATTTGATAGCTGGTGCTTCCCGTATAGTCCCATTTAAATTTGGTCCAGTCTTTAAAGTAGGCTTTTTTTTTGTTAAAATTTGAAATTATCAACTTTAAACTAACAGCTTTAAAGTTCAAAAAACAACAAAATCGTGGCCAGCTAAAAGTTAAATAACGTTTATAAATAAAGGGGCGAATAGTTTAACTTAAACTTTAACTTACCAATTTCGTACACAGGGTCGCTGTATCCAGGTCTTTCAACAGGAGACAACAAAATATGTCCGTTACTCATAGCTTGTATACCTAAATGCATTTCAAAAGCCATATCAGAATCCTTTCTTATTTCTTTTAATTCTTCATTGTCAACCCTATAAATAGTCTTATATGTGTAGCCATCTTTGCAAATGTGTTCTTTGCATGCTTGTGCCACTGAAAAGTAATAAGGAAAAATTAAGCAGGAGATATTATAATACGTTTATTGTAAGGATGTTCTCCTAGCCGATTACAGCCATGGTCGCCAACCCACTATGCAGGAGATATTATAGTGGACAAGTGTGTGCGCAAACACAGGTGCACTCTCTGTTCCCTCACTCTGATAATCCGATGGGACGGTTAACCGACACGATCGGGGAGAAATCAGACGCAGGACCGACAGTAGTACGTACTCTCAGAGGCACGGGGGTTCCGAAGTGTGGCTCTCCGCCTAGTCAGCTTTTGTTACACTCATATGAGTATGGGTGGTGATACTGAGTCTTCTTCATTACCAATTGGATAATTCATACTTAAATAAAAGTATTCTACTGTTTTATTTGTTGGTAACAAATATATTAAACTTGCGAGTATTCTTTAAAGACAGATATATTTGCTAGAGTGGGTGGTAAATGTTGATAATATCACTTATAGTGCGTCCAATCGTTTATTTAACTTTTGACAGATCACGCACATAAAGTTTTGTAATAATTTTTGATCAATGTACTAGAGGGAATACTGTACTTCATGGACGGGCTCCGCCCACTTAGAGATGTGTCATTCATAATGAATGACCACAGACTATAAAAACGGGTTTGAAATAAATCGTTTATCGATTATATTAATAAAACATACAATAACATTATTGTGATTATATTTTATATCAAATCACACGGTCTCTAAACTTGAGTCACTGATATAATAGGCCCATTATTACAGCTTTCCTTTTCAAAGTATTCACGAAGTCGCAAGACAAACTCTCTTGTTTGTCCTTTGAGCACCTTAATTTTTGGCATTTTGACAGTAACGAAGGGAGGGACGATACGCTCAACTCAACCAAACGTGAGAATTCACAAATAAATCAATACGGAGGAATAAAAATACTCAACTCGACGTATGAAAATGTGAATTATGACTAACTACAAAATGTCCGCGACGCGTCCGGTGTTGCGGTTTAATAATCGATAAAATTACGAAATTATCGGTAAAATAATGAGTGTGTTAAATCGATTAAAACTTCTTCATGTACAAAATCGATCGATAAAAGAAATCGAATCGGTAACGGGTCAGGGTATCACTATTTGTATTACACGTACATTACAGTATTAGAGCTGTCAAAAGTTAAATAAATGATTGGATACACTATAACTGTAAATTCCGGTGATGCGTATTCCAAGGGTTTTAATAAAAACTTGTTTAAAACAGAAATATAAAAATGTTAAATTTACATTGGTGCTAATTTTGTTGTTCGGAAACCGCCTAATCCAAAAAAAATACTAAAAATGAGTTTTTTCCTATTAGAATGACTACCTAAATGTCAAAGATTTACTAAAATTAGATATGTTATACCTAAAAAATACGTTATCTATTTACATAAATATGAGCAAAAGTAACATTTTGGAAATGGTTTCATTATAATAAGAGAATAGAAAATAATTTTAAACAAATTTTAGTTTAGTGAAGCAACAAAACTGTTCATTGTTTTTATGTCAATGACAATAAACGATCATTCTATTAAATCTTATTCTATTCTCTGTTAATTTTAATTTGTGTTAATTTTACCCTAAAGTTTTAAAAATCATAATATACCCACTTCATTAAAACAAAATTAACACTTACTTTTTGGCGTAAACACAAATGTATTATTGCTGGCGTCAGTACACTTAAACAAAGAAATGACGATCAAAAATATCACCCTCATAATTGGTCACTTTTTAATTTCAAAATGCACACTTCAACACAATTTTTTTCACTTGTAGTAATTGAATCTAAAGATTTTTGGAACAAAACTAGAATGTCATGATGACAATGTGTTACATTCAGAGGCTCCGTTAACTGTACTGAGATAGATGGAATGCTGCAACACTTATCGCTTCCTGAATCGGGATGTATGCGGGAATAAACGCGGCGATAGCACGACATATGACATCGGCAAGCTTAAAATAAAACAAAGACTTAAATCAAAAAGTTAAAAAACCGAATTACTGAATCACCGTCAAGGATCACTATGTATCTCTGTAATAACTATCTGCTTTAAGTGTGTAAGTTTATGTATACGTATGTACATCTGCAAGTGAATAAATATATATATAAGTACCTATACTAACTGTGCCCACTACTTTGTACGCGTGACATTTGGATTTTCAAGTTATTTTTAATTTTTCTCCGTTTAAACCTGCCCTGGACTATGACAAACATTTCAAAACCAAAATCAGCTAAATCGGTCCAGTCGGTCTCGAATTTAAGCGAAACAAACAAACAGCGATAGATTTAGATTTTTATATATAAGAATATATGTATTGGGATAGTTAGTAATTATAGTTTTTTTAAGGCAAATTCTAAATAAGCACGGTAGGTAGGTAGAGCCACGCTTCGGCATGAAAGGGTCGGCTCGACCGGAGTGATACCATAGCCTCACGAGTGGCGTTGTGTGTCAGATGTCTAAAAAAAACATTCTTTATATTATCTACATTAAAAAAAAATCTAATAATAAAGTCGTCCACAAGTAAACCAGGCCGAATGGTTAATTTCTGCATGAAACAAAATGGGTAACTACAATATCATGCAAACGGATACTGTTATCTGCCGGACGCGAGATAAAGCCCTGTAACTAATATTAAAACAAATACTATTATTTATGTGGCTTATCCCTCTCGCCTTTATTATTGCTTTTACGCAGTTTAACTTCATGTATTTTATTGTAGACCTTCTACCTTTGACCTTGTTAGTTATTGTATGGAGATTTAAGGGTATTTATAATAAACTTCCTTACCCGGCGAACTTCGTACCGCCATATTTATTTTCCTGAATATTTTCCAAATTTTTAGGAGGAGGTTCTCGATTCGATCGTATTTTTGATGTGAAACCTTCTTTATGAGCGTTGAGCACTCTTTAAGTGAACAAAAATGAAACAAGAAATTCGCGTCATCGTCACCGCACGCTTCCTATGAGCTATATAATGTATACTGAAAGCCGACCCTCGCAACCTCGTTTGCGTCTCCTTTTGCCCGTAGCCTGAGAATTTTCCCCCGTTTTTGAAACATTCTTAATTGGTACTCCGATCCTATTGATGTAAGTGTGATGATATATATAGCCTATAGCCTTTCTTGATAAATGTATTATCCAACACTGAAATAATTTTCAAATCAGACCAGCGGTTCCTGAGATTAGCGCGTTCA
This sequence comes from Spilosoma lubricipeda, assembly GCA_905220595.1. Taxonomy (NCBI): domain Eukaryota; kingdom Metazoa; phylum Arthropoda; class Insecta; order Lepidoptera; family Erebidae; genus Spilosoma; species Spilosoma lubricipeda. Next base: position 8,268,506 of record HG992298.1, on the reverse strand, counting down.
AACAAACAAACAAACAAGCAAACTCTTCAGTTGTATAATATTAATAATAATAGTATAGATATGTACATAAATATACCTCAGTGCGTTTTCACTTCTACTGGCAGTCCCCAAAGACTGCCCCGTTTTCTTTTCTATTGTAGGGAGGGTAGGTAAATGAGTAGACGTGTCTTCTAATGGTAACTAATTACTTGCACACATGCACGCACGTACGTACGCATGCACTCACGCACACACGCACACGCACATACATACAGGATATATTTCTAACGCGAACGTTATCTTTTTATAATTGAAAAAATACGTTTAGCACTAAAAGCCACCTTCATTTGATTACCCGACTGCGAAAGAAGGAGGGTTATGTTTTTCAAGTGTATGTATGTATATTTCTTTGGCACGCCCTAGAGCCTAAATGGCTTGTCGTATTTTATGTGAGTGGTGTCAATAGATTCGTCTTAGTCGTGCGAGTGACACTGGGTACATCAAAATATAAAAAAGAAACAACGTAAAGGATTTTTGGCCCCAAAAACTAATTTAAAAAACTAATGTTTCAAAATAAATCGAGTGTGGTGTCAAAATGTGTCTGTGACTGCCTCGTTGGTCTCGCGGTTGGCGTGTGCGACTGCTGATCGTGAGGTCTCGGGTTCGATTCCCAAGTCGGACCAAATGTTTGTATGATCTACAAATATTTGTTTCGGAGTTTGGGTGTTTTCTATGTATAATATGTATGTATTTACAAAAAAAAAGTATATATGTATTTGTATCAGTTGTCTAGTACCCATAACACAAGCTCTGCTTAGCTTGGGACTAGATGGCGTTGTGTGATAGATGGCCGAAATATTTATTATTATTAAAAATAAAGATTTTTTACGGTTTTAATGAAAAAAATAATAATAAAGATGTTCTTTAAAAAATAATATTGACGCAGTCGGGTTTTTCTATATTTTTAATAATTTTACTTGTGAATCAATCCCAATGCAGTAATATTTCAGGGAAATTCTAAGTATAATGCTAAATGTTACAAGTTACTATTTTTTTTTTTTTAAAAGGCTATTCCCGTATCAGGGATAAATCCTGTGTCGCTGGGGAATTAGTTGGTTTATGGTAACTTTGCCTTCTATTTGCAATGCTCTTAACTCTTTATTACTTGGTAAATTACATTTTCGTATTCGACCAAAATAATAACATTAGTATAATGCTACTACTAATATGATTACTGTTCCAAACATACTGCTGACGGAATATTTGGAACACGTCACCGGCAATTAATACTCTCAGTACATACTCCGAACAAATCCTTCGGTGTTAAGTGAATGGTGCAATTAACGTCACTCATAAAAGACGGTCTAAGCTCCGATCGTAAAGTATTTATAACAAGACCACTCCAAGTACAACGCTCGACCTGGTGTTATTGGAGCGAGAATTTCGCAATTCGTTTGGTAAATTTAATTTCGAGGGTAATAATTTGTGTTTCTATTTGAATTTATTAATTTTATTTGTTAGTTGTTGAAAGTTTTCGTTATGAATAAAATTAAATTATTATCGTTTTACAATATTAAATCTGTTATAGTATGTTGGAGTTCTGAGAATGCTGTGATACGTAAATTACGGCGGTAGCAACAGTTAACAAATTTATTTCTGGGGTAGGATTATTAGGAATTAGATTAGTTAAAAAAGAAAAGAGTTTTCTTATTTAAATTAGTACTATAGAGGATCGATTAATACTTTTATGAAAGCTACTTTTGTAACTATTGATAACTAGTGCTGTTTGAAATGTCTTGTAGTGATTCCTAATTAATAGAGTGGAAACCGCAACTTGGCAAACGTAGTGTGTGGGACGACCTTTGACCACAGAGCCTTTGACCAGATGGCGGGACGACTTGCGTAAGAGGGCTGGAAATAAATGGTCCAAAAGGAACATAACGAGCTTTGTGTTGTACTTTGGCAGGGTTTATGTCCAGCAGTGGACTGCAACGGGCTGATGATGATGGCTGATGAAATTATTGCAAGAAATATGATGACGTGTGTGATATTTGTGTTAAATATATAAAGGGTCCAGAATCATTCGGAACTTCTTTTACGTATTGCGACCCCCAAAATTATTTATTTAAATTAGTACTTTAAAATAAATTCTATTAAAATGGCCTCTAGCACTTTAATTTAACGTTCCCATTAATACAAGTGTCGCACGTCATAAATTACGTCATTAAACACCGCAACGCGGCGCCACCGTCACGATACACGATGTTTACCAGCAATTAAATATCAATTTCGTAAACATTAATCATTCTCGAATTGTTATAAATATATGTTCAGAAAGCGCTGTCATTGTAAACACTTTGATAACACCGCACATTGGTTTTAAGGACACACAATTTGAATGAGAAATAGGACTCTAGTTAATTTAAAACTGATTGCGCACTGCCGTTGATTTTATTACCTTCACAGTTAAAGTGCACTAAATCCTTGCTCCCGAGGAAAGTAAGTCGTTTAATGTTTAAGACTAAAAGTGCTCATTGAATGAAAGTTCAACTATTAATCTATGTACAACATCCACACCACAAAACTCGTTTTATGGTTCTTAAAAAACGCTACCATTGTGGTTATTATGTTGTAGGAGGTAGGCGTTATACGCTATGTTTTTTAAATTGGGATAGATTCCAGTGTTTGAGCGTAACTTAATAAAAACTAGTTTTGTTGTCTTACATTCAGGTCATGCGGTGCGGGTTCCATCGCTTAATAGATTGGAAAAACCTATGAGAGTGTGACAAGCCTAGAACTTGTGACAACGGAGTAGCTTAAAGAGTAATTCAGTGGACGTACATTAAAACATACCTAAACTTACCTAAATATAAAAGATTATATGCATATTTAAAAGGTGGATATCCCACTGCACATACATACGTATGTAGTACAGTGTACGTACTTTACAAACACTGTCGCATAAAACTATATGAAATTGCGTATAACGTGTATAGTTATATGTGTTTTCAGCAGTATATAATCAGGCACTGGTAACACCGCTGGTCAAAGCTTGTCTACTAAAAGTAGCCTATGTTACTCCAATGTCAACAGCTACCTGTTTGTGACAGTCCAGTCCAAATTGGTCCAACCGTGCCAGAAATTAGCCGTAACAAACAGACGAAAGACGAAAAATTTTAAAAATCTTATTGTGATATTAGTTACTGTGTGATGATGATGATGTGATGTTCTCCCTAGCCGATTTCGGCCACGGCGGCCAGTCTCAACAGAGACCAACCAATTACGCAGGAGATATTATAGTGCACAAGTGTGTGCGCAAACACAGGTGCCCTCTCTGTTCCCTCACTCTCATATTCCGATGGGACGGTTAACCGATACGATCGGGGAGAGATCAGGCGCAGGACCGACAGCTTTACGTGCTCTCCGAGGCACGGGGGTTCAGACCCCAACTTCCAACCTCCGAGCTGTTATTAAGTATTTATAGAATTATAAAAACTCAATAACACCTTTGGTCCGACCCGGGTTTCGAAACCGGGACCTCATGATCAGCAGTCGCATACGTCAACCGCTAGACCAACGAGGCAGGTTACTGTGTACCGTGTATACGGAAAACGCGGTTGTTTTAATATAACAAATAGACACTCCAATTTTATTTATTTGTATAGATAACTTCGGGGTTTATCTGAAATCGTATACAATTTATACAATCTAAATATTCTGGAATATACACATAAAACGCAAACGAGTCTAATACAGACTCCAGAGACTTCGTACATTAACATATTATGTAAATATTAGGATTGTTTCTATGAAGAACACAAAGTGAACTTGACTCGTCAGATATGTTACTTGTTTGCATAGTCATCTAAAATATGTGTTTTCATAGAAATTCGAACAATAATAACACATAACTATATCAGAATAAAGTAACATTTACTTTGAGAGACACATTAGGAGTAAAAGAATTTAAATTACTAGTGATGGTTAGTTCAGTCAGATGTAGATAATGCACAAGCACGTCCGAAATACAAATCTCAATATGTGTGTTATTGGTGTATAAGCTGCCTCAAATCCTATACACCCAATATCCACACTAAGGTTGTCTGAAAGAAATCGCCGTGAGCGACGAGACCGTCAATTGTAACATATACATCTTTGTTACTCATCTTTAGTTTTGTTTTTTTTTTTTTTATTTAAAGTATACAATCTTTATATATATAATTCTTCTGTGAGTGTGTATGTCACTGAACTACTCTCAAACGACTGGATCGATTTTGATGAAATTTTTTGTGTGTGTTCAAGGGGAACTGGGAATGGTTTAGATTCACAATTTTGTCCGCTGGACAATGTTTTTTTAATTAATTTTTAATTTATTAGTAGTTATGGCAAAACGACGTTTGCCGGGACAGCTAGTAAAGATATAAATTAATAAATAAATGCAAATTTATTGAATAAGTTTCTTCCTGAAATCAAAAACTAGTTTCTTAAAAGCAAATAGTTTTTATATCGAAACTTGACAATAATGACTTTAGTTACTTGATTTCAAAATTTCAATCTGATGAAAAAAAAACACAAAGCAGTCATGAGGACTGCCGACAGAAGTGAAAACGCAAAACTATAAACAAACAGTTGTATAAGCTCACTTGAAGTGAACCTCTTTACTCCTTAAATAAAATGCGCGATAAAGAGAAAAAAAAAAGGCTTATTTTTTTGTTTTTTTTTCTTATTCAATAGGAGCAAACAAGCAGACGTAGCACCTGATGGTAAGCGATTACCGCCACCCATGGACATCCGCAACACCAGAGGCATTACAAGTGCGATGCCGGCCTTTTAAGAAGGAATACGCTCTTTTCTTGAAAGTTTGAAGGTCGTATTGGTTTGGAAATATCGCAGGCGACAGTCCATTCCACAGTTTTGTTGTCCGAAAGGTTCTGGAAAAACGCATAGTTGTGGACTACCAGCCGTCTAGATGTTGGAGATGAAATTTCTGTCTTGTAGGACGGTGGCGGAAAGAGGCGGCAGGAATCAGTGCAGAGCACACCAAACTTCTTCAAGGCCAATTTGGCCTACCCTCCAAATGGCCATGAAACTGGACTTCGTTCGATATGTCGACACCAAGTATTCCAATATTGGCTGAGGCAGATAGGGGAGTGTCTCCAAAATGAGGAAATACGATGACATTATCGTAATGTTATAAAAATATGGGTTAATGCTATACAGTATAAACATATAACAGTTATGTCATATTAGACATTCGCGCAAGCGTCCTGCACCGCCGTCTTACGCTAGGGTCACGTGTCCTGACGCGAGTTTAATAACATGTTTTACCCATCCCAAAATAAATTTTGCTAAAGTGCACAACGCCGCTAAATATATTTTAATTTCAAAAAAACTGCAAGATATTCCATACCTTGGTCTTTAGAAAAAAAATCTTTAAACAAAATGTAAGTTATTCTTTCTTCATTTTAGTAAAATTTTCTTTTAATAAACGTCCGCGTCTATGATTAATAGTCGTATGGCTTTCCTTTGACCAATTAAGTTTCATTAAAAATCAAAGCTTTATAACGTTTTTTCCATTCACATCCTAATTATTACCTTGTTTTTGGTTTTTTTAATTAAAAGTCGTATTGAACGTAACCGTTCGCGTTCGGAGGGCAGTCGGAATTTTGGCTTTATCACTTTGTTCTGTGGCCAAACGGATCAAACGAATTAAAACCTGCCAGGCCTTTTGTTCCTTTATTTATTTTCTCTGTTTCAATAAATAGGGTTTTTGTTTTTTACATTTATTGAAGGCTTATTGTGACATTCGAGAAATAATTTATGAGAGTTTATGTTACTGTGGACGATGTTTTATAAACAATTTATAATTGAAGCCAAGACTTTGAATGGATGTTTTCTGAAGTTTTTATTGCATTTTCAGTTGCTATTTCCTAAAAATTATAGTTTTTTTATTTATCAAAGATTATGGAAAAAAATCTTTATCTTGGAGCAAGATCAATGATGCGTCATTAGGCCGCCATGATGTGGGTTATCTTTGTTGCATTGCATTGGCAATTAGTATAGTGACCACCACTTTTGAATTCCGCTTATGCTTTACATCAGGCAAAGTAGAGTCGCTTTGGCAGGCCTATACATAAACAAAACCAACCATACAATGAAAGCATTCGCTTAGTGTGTTACATACCCCTAATCCCTCCACACGTCACTTGAGGACACTTAGCACGGCGCATTTCCCTAATTACTCCACACGTCACTTGAGGACACTTATAAGAATAAGCATCGACAAGGATAACGACATTCGTCTTCCACCGAAATAGAAACATATTTTAAGTCATTCTTGCTTCATACTTCGAGCTGGAATCACTAGTCTAATTAGCTGTTGGTTTTAATTCAGTAAAATTAGTTTATAAGGACATTCTGTTTTCACACTTCACACACATATAATTAGTATTTTGTAAAACTAGCAATAAATTAAATTTATTTAAGCATTATAAATTACTTTATTTTGAATCCTCCGGATGCGGCATACTTAATAGGCGCAGTCGGTAGGATATACGAGCCAGTGTGTGTAGCGATCGGTCTCCTGCATCTAAAAATCGTTTGTTCCCAATCGCTGCGCCACTGGTCGAGCTCTTCAGCCTTCGTCGGATATCCTGGATCTAAGGTGCAGCAGTCCAGAGGAGAATCCAAACTTCGATTCATCCAAAGAATTACAATTTTGTAAGTCCTTGAATCTTCCTTGGAGGAAGTCCTTGCCTTCCTAACTCTTAAGTAATACATAATTATTTATTTATATATATATTTCCAAACCTATTATATAAGTTAATTTAATTAAATACTTATATATATGTACACATATGCTGCCCAATCGTGCATGATAATATTCGATATTATTATCGTTTTCTATTCATTAAGATTTCTTACCCAAGGGAAATAGAGAATTAATTAAGATTAATTATTAATAGAGATAAGAATAGATATAGATTAAATGTTATCGATGAATACAGGAATTTAGACATTATAACGGATCAGTAAGATATAGATGTTATTTATAAATCTCACAGAATATAACCTGAGTTCGGTAATCCACTTATGTTAACATTACTGATAAATCTATGCGACCAGCTAATACTAAAACATTTTAGTATGGCGTCAAGCCACGATTTATCTAATTTAGCGCTGAAGACAGTATAGACTATGTTACAAAATGTAAAATCTTAGAATTAATGACAAGACATTTTAACCCCCGTGACATTTTTGACGTTGACTTGCAATATATGACCTACCACAAAGAAAAGATAACTGAAATATATAAATTAATTCATGACCCGAGCAAGTATTTATTGACTAATCGTTATAAAAACAGAGAACTTGAAATTGAATATTGTCCCGAGCAACAAAGTTTTAGAAACCCTGTCACATCTAATAAAAAAAAACTTTCTGTTTTGCCATGCAAAAGTTCATTAACTAACGCTATGATCTAAAAATTAATTATATAAAATAAAACTAGAAACATCTATTACATTGTCTAGCATTATAATCAACATTATGAAAGTTAGTATTTTATTTCTTAACAATAATCGATTACATTACTATTATATTTTATTAAGTATTAAATTATATGTTTTACATTGTAAAACACTTTTCTGTTAACCATTTGCGTAACTTAGTTCTAAAATATTTGCTATTTGAAAGTCTAGGTAATGGATTTAGTTATAAGGAAATATTAAGATATCTATATATTATATTAGGTTCATTCTATGTAGGCAATGAGATAGTTACAATTTAGGTATAAGTTTCCCATGTACACATACGTATATGATATATATATATATATTATATATAATACATAAATTATTTTTTAGCTTTGACTGCCTCGGTGTCGCAGTGGTAGCGTACGCGACTGCTGTTCTTGAGGTCTCGGGTTCGATTCCCGGGTCGGAACAAATGTTTGTATGATCTGCAAATATTTGTTTCGGAGTTTGGGTGTTTTCTATGTATAATATGTATGTATTTACAAAAAAAAAAGTATATAAGTATTAATATCAGTTGTCTAGTACCCCATAATACAAGCTCTGCTTAGTTTGGGACTAGATGGCGTTGTGTGTTAGATGTCCGAAATATTTATTTATTTATTTATATTTATTTATACTTAATCTCCAATAACAACCACGAAATCCTAAATCCATCATCCCTATTCCTAGTTATCTATTAGAAGGATTTCAAGCTGAATGCCCGAAGACCAGTAAATGGCTTTTATGCAAAAAAAACATAGTCTAAAGAATCGGCCTTCTCATGATTCCATACATCAACCCATCACCAGACAAAAAAGCAAACCTATTTGCAGTTCTGGCACTATCACGATGCTACGAAGAAATCAGGAACAGACGTTACATCATCAGTATAATTGTTCTTACAAAAGTACATCTCTCCTGTAGTCTAGACTCCTACAAATCATCCTCAAAATCATACTACAGACATGGAAACACTACCTGGAAATAGTTGGCTTTAGTATCACCAGGGACAAGGACGCGTTATCTGCCCCAAAAGTAGACTACTCCGTATCCAAAATCACATTCAAGTTTAACTCAATAAACTTGGATTATATGCACGCTACCAATATGAAGATCTCAAGGCTTTCAGCAGTCAATTTTGAATAAAATTATACTACATAGATCATATCACAATCACACTAACTACGAGCAAAAGCGAATCAACTCCCACCTTAATTTATTGCTAAATTCATCGGTAGTGGCTGTTCTTCGAGGGGAGGTGTTACATACCCCTAATGAATTCAGACGTCTTTTGAGGGCACTTAGCACGGTGCATTTCCCTAAACACTCCACACGTCACTTTAGGATAGTTATAAGAATAAGCATCGATAAGGATGGCGACATTGGTCCTCCACCGTAACAGAAACATATTTTAAGTCATTCTTGCTTGACACTTCCAGGTGGAATAACTAGTTTAATTGGGTGTAGGTTTTAATTTAGTAAAATTAGTTTATTAGGAGATTCTGTTTTCACACTTCGAAGTAGAATCATCTCTAATTAGCTATAGTTAGTATTTTGTAAAACTAGCAATTAATTAAATTTATTTAAGCATTATAAATTGCTTGATTTTGGAGCCTCCGAATGCAGCAAACGTAATTAGTGCACGGATTTTTTACATTAATTCAAGATGAGAGTAAGACGATCCAGGTATAATAATATAGTGTTATGACTGTTTATATTGTGTATATGTTATAATGTGTGATTCGATAGTATTGCATCATATGTACGAACTTAGTTATCGTTCGTAGGTTTTGGCCATGAAAAAAGCGATTGAGTAATACAGGATATGTGACGAGGAAATTTTCAGTCAAAACATTTGAGCTATGACGTGAAATTTATATGTTTTATATCCATACTATTATTAAACTCTGTCTAGTAATTTGAGCTGCTGCACCGATTTCAATGAAATTTGGTATGGAGATTGTACTTTGGTTCTTGAGAGAGCTATAATTTACTATGATAACCGACATACATGCGGGCGGAGTATTGTATTATATTCAGCATCTCCTGGTCCAGCTCTGTCCTATAAAACGCACGTGTCTTTCTTAGGATCTAGGCTAAATCTATGCTTACTAATATATAAAGCTGAAGATTTTGTTTACTCTAACTTGTAACACGCTAATCACAGCAACTACTGGTCCGATTTGTAAAATTGTTTCAGTATTAGATAGCCCATTTATTGAGGAAGGCTGTAGGCTATATAGCATCATGCTAAGACAAATAAGAGCGAGCACCAATGAAGAATGGAAATATTACATCATCATCACATACAAAACGAAGAAAAATTATTATGCTAAGGCAACAGGAGTAAACGAGGTTGCGTGGGTCAGCTAGTTAAACATGAAACTGAAATTTAAAGTAAAACTATAATTATATATATATCAAGTTAGTAAAGAATATTATAGAGATAATCGTTGATCAGTTAATTTGTGATTTCTAAATCCAAACATTTGAACGTTAAGAGAAGTCAACATGTATTTAAATTTAGTGACGACTTAAGTGCTAGAGATAGTAAAATTTATAAAATTATGTTCATTTATATTTGGGTATACGTGTATTTTTTTTAAATAAATGATGACCGTCATTAGATGCTGAAATGCTTAGTTTAAATAAATAAAACAAATAAACATCACTAATTCTTCGAAAAATAAAATTAAACTCTTACGTTTATTTTAAAGTATTCTTAACTCGTATAATTAGGCATACATAGGGTCAACATAACCTCATATGTCTTGGTCTTAGATACATTCAGTCAGACCGCGCCTGCGAACAAGACTCCAACATTTTGATCTTTTATATAATCGCGTTAATTCCTAAACATATACAGAACTATATACATTTTAAGTACATATATATAGGTTGTTAGAATTTTTTGCGAAGCGTATTTTTTAACTGCTTCATTGGGTTTGTAAACCCAGCCACAAAGCGAGTTTTGCCTGGGGCGAATCACAATTCAGTTCTAAAAACATACGTACCTCGCACACAGTGTTCAATAGCAGCAGTTGTTCTCTGTTGACTGTAATTTTCTGCGGTAAATTTACACACGCTTTTATACCACATTCTTCTATATAATATATTAAAATTGCCGAAACGTAATGAAAATCGTAGGAATTAAACATATAAAATTTATAATTTGTTTCGGAGTTTGAGGGTTTTCTATGCATAATTATGTATGTATTTACAAAAAAAAAGTATATGTACCTATTTATGTATTTATTCATACCAGTTGTCTAGTACCCATAATACAAGCTCTACATAGCTTGGGACTAGATGGCGTTGTGTGTTTTTTTATCATGAAGATCTCCCCCAATGAGCACCAATTATTCCAGTTTTATTTAATGACTGTTTACCGACGTCAAAAAGAAACAATACCTTAATTGACTGTACGGTAAATATTTTGTGTGATCAACAAATAGATTTTTTGAATCTGTCTTTTTTGTGTACGTTTTATGTATGTTTGCAAGTTCAAGTATTTTTTATCTACGTTGGTCGAATTAAATTGGCAGAAAAAATATCAAGAGCCTTAAAATTAGGAATACATAATACAGTTCAGTTCAACTCATAATTATGTAGGCACATTAATGTAAGTGATATTTTGTAAATGTGAATTTAAATAAAATTTCATAAGTCCTTATTTTTTAAATGCACCACAGTAAAACTAAAATTTCTAATCCGCTTGTTGCGAAGCCAACTAACAGAGTCGGAGAAATAGAGACGCGCCTAGACGATTATCGACTGCGTATCTTGACAGATCCCTTAATGGGATCGGAGGGCGCACCACTCAATTATCCACGAGAGGTTATTGCCAATATTCCTACAATGACCCGTAGTAGGCGAGCCTTCTAACAAATACTTTTGAGACATTTATTCGGAGGTTTTCTTAGATGACGATTTTGACCCAACGAATTTAAACATAAGCTATTTCACCTTTATTAAGTAAATGTATTAACAAATTCTCACAAAGTTTTGCCCGATTACGGCGAATCCAAAAAGAAGGGTAATACTTTAGGCAGTCTATTCCATTTGTATATTCCACCGTATCGCCTAAGCTACAGAACCGATTTTAATGAGTGTCGATAGATTCATAATAATGTCCCTGGTGGCATAGGTTACATATATTTTATCAAGTTTCTACGTAGTCCTGATATATTAAATACACTTAATATTGTTGTATGGAATTTACGAGAACGTTTTTAGAACAGAGGACTTTTGGCCGTTTTCGGTCAAATATGCCAGAGGCTATCTCTTGGAATAGTTACCTTCATGATTGTCTGATTGTCCTTGCTGTTGCAAATGAGTGTATTCATGGGGTATTTTATTTCATACGGAGGCTCCATTATCAGAGTTTGTAGCGTGACCAATGCTGGAAATACTTTTGTATTTATAAGTACTGGCAAGTTCCCAATGCTTCACACAAACCTGGGGTAAGACAAGCATTTGTGTCGCATTATCTATTACCTCTGAGTTGCCAGTGAAGTGGTATGCAAATTGCGTCCTGGTAATGTTCTATCCAGATTTACAAGCTTCGTTTATTTATTACTAGGTTTTGGTAAGGCTGTGTTTAGCATGACGATTTTTCAACGCACTGTAGGGACATCATGATTACACAATATTTAGAGTCAGCATGTTTGTGTGAGCCGAGCCATAACGCGATGGGCGCAAGCCAGTCGCTCTCGAACTACTCTTGGACATTGGTTGTGTCTTAACTTTTGTGTAATTATTACCGTGAGTCAATAAATAAGAGTGAACAGACTTTACATCTTTAATTTATATACCTTGCACAAAGGCACTACAAGGACGTACGTAACATCCCGGTTTTATAGCACGTTTCAAGACAAGGTGCGTTTTGAAACTACCCGTAATCTCAACAATTGGTAGATTAAATAAATTTAGAGATTGTGCATATTTTTAACGAGTACAGAACGTTACGTGCTCCGATAAGGTATTTTCAATAGCCGAGGAGCGCTCTACTTGAGAACTTTACATCATAGCGCGCATCCAAAGAGCATCTAATAATCGTCGTCTGGACGTACTTTAAATTGACATATTGTTAGTCAATTGAGTCACATTTTTTCTAATCAACAAGTTAAATGTACTTCATTACTTCATAAGGAGTAAAAACCGAACACAGATTTCCATTTATATATATATGTGACTTTAGGTTATACATAATTTTTTTTAAAGAACTTTGTGAAATTGTGATAAATTGAAAGACTCATAACGTATACGTACATATACATACTCATACGTAAATAACGTTAACGTTTAAAATTTATTTTGTAGATTTTTTTCCTTTCTCTTTAATAGAAAATATAGAAATATTGATTATAATTAATAATTATTCTAATTAATAATAACGTCGTAAAAAAACAGAAGAATGAAAATATATACGGAAGAATATGTAACAAGCAGGTCTCATGGAACACAAAAAAATTTAAAGAGTGAATAATGAAGTTTGCTCAGGTCTAACTTTCGCCTTCTTGCAAGTGAGCATTTTAAAGGCTTAACCTAGGCTTACTCCAGAGGTTATCATCAGATATTAGATGTTGAACTTAAATACATACAATTTTTATTGTAGATATAATGTTATAATTATTTTTTTTGCTTTTTGATTAAAATTCAGACAACAAAATCACTGCACTTAACCTCTTTAAGACTACCATGCTATGCTGACCAGACCAGCGGGGTATAGTAGGCCAAAAACTTCTTGATAATTAGAGGCCTAAGTCTAGCAGTAAACTGTTATAGACTTTTGATGTGAAACAAAATTCAGTTGTGTTTCGAAAACCAAATTTTATAAACAAAGCCACTTATAACAAAAACAAATCCGTCACACAACAGACCGTGGATTTTAATGTGTATCATATCCATATTAAACCAGTGCAGGATTCAAAAGTGTCGTTGTGATGTAAAAAGTCACGTTCTGTTTTAATCGGTAAAAATCCTTCGTAATCCTCTTCCAGTTTCCGTGCGCTTTGTTCCAATTTAAGAGTCCCCCTCGTAACAGATACGTGATGTGACAATATGCATGCATTTGTTCTCACCTACAGAAGGTAGCAAGGTATACCTCGAATACATCATAGAAGAAAAAGTATTTAGTAAATTGGCACAGCAGTTTTAAATAGTGTTCCCAGCTATTTCCTATTTGAAAGATTCGTCATAAATTCTCCTAGTCTGTGCTTTGACCTTTTTTAGGAGTCACAAACAATCTGTACTAAGCTTGTATTCAGTATTTATACGGAACTCATAAATTATGTTGTATAATGTCAGGTACGTTGTTATTTTTTTTCAACCGTTGCTATATGAAGTTAAAGTACATAATTCGCACATGAACCATTTAAGTCTACTTCAGTATTTGGCCCACAGGGTCCAGAGTATTTAAGTGACGATCATAACAAGAGGTTTTATTAGGAATGGAGGTAAAGTACTCGTTTATTTGGTATCTACACCCAAAAAAACTTAGGTCTTAACTTATTTTCCTCTGATCTAGTCACGCCGGTGAGTCGTTGTAAGTGTGGCATAAATTGGGTTTTATGTTATGGTGTCATCGTCGCCTGAAAGTTTTGCTTCATGGATTAAATTGTTACAAGGTATTTTCATATAGTATTTTCCAATGATAACATAGAGTTCAAAAACATGTTCTTTAAATGGGAATTGACTGGCTTACATGGGTCAAAAAGTAAGTAGCCGAGAAGCGATCATACAGGACTGCTTTGTTAAACATTTTGCCCCTAACCGAAATAATACTTTTCGGATAAAACAAGGTATTTCAAAAGGATTATCCGAATAACCGCAAAACCGTGGTTATTCCGTTAGTTACTTATCCAAGTCCGGGACCTCAATCAAGTTTCACGTACCTGTTGTACGATAATGGATACGCTTTTAGGAATACAATGCTTTTATCTATGTTTAACTTATACATAGCTAGAATAGGGGTTATCAAGGTAGGTGTTAAGTAGAAAAGATTAAGGTTTTATATACATTTGTTGAAATATCAAAAATTAAAATGGTTCTTAGTATACACCTGCACAAATTTGTGAATAATAAAAACGGAGGTTTCTCTTAAAAAGTGTTGTGATCACTTTTATGCTAGTTTTGAATCTACTTGTGCTACCTGTACGGTACCTCATTTTTTTGTATTGTAACCAAAAAAGGTTAAACAACCAAATTATGGTTATTAAATCTTAGAGAGACCCTGATTTATTTCGTCGATTTAGTCGTTCTCCAAATTTATTTATATATTTGATACTTTATTTACTTTTACTCTGGCAAATATAAGTTAATATATACACAACGGTGATAAAATGTTTACATAAGTAATGTACGATTCAATATTCAGACCGCTTTGAACAATATTTCCGTCACATATTTCATCAATTTTAATGATGACTGGATCGGCATTCACGTCTCATTTTTCAATGAGATTTGATACAAAATTCGAATTTCGATTATACAAACAATAACTTTTGATCACAGTGAACCAACAAGGAATATATTATTCGTCCAATTAGAATGGTGGTCTGTGATTGGTCAACAGAGATATCGGTCTGAGGCCAATTATGGAGATAGAATAGGAAAGATACGTCTATGTAGGATTATATAAATTCTACATACATATATAAAGTCATGACTTTTTTCCAGAGGGGTAGGCAGAGACAATTGATCTCCGCTTACTACTATCTACTCATGACACATCTCTTTTGCTTCAGCCACGTTCACAAGCGCTGCATGCATGCTCATCCGTAGCTTTTCACATTGCCCTTTTTCGGAACATCAACAATGTAGTCGGAAAATGTTTGCCGTGGACAACATTTGCTCTATTCATTTTACTTCCAAGAATTCTGTATATAAATAGTCAGCGACATTCTAGTCGCTGATGCAACTTGTTTTTGTACACAGCCAACCTCCTAAAAATTAGGAACTTTTTACATTTTTTTTAGTAATATGCGGGCAAACGAGCAGACGTATCGCCTGATAGTAAGCGATTACCGCCACCCATGGACACCTGCAAACACCAAAGGCGTCACAAGTGCATTGCTGGCCTTTGGGGGACAGGGAGGTGAGATAGGGGGAGGGGTTTGGGTTATGGGCCTCCGATATCCTCACTCACTCGGTCCAACATAGTGCAAGCACTATTTCACACCGGTTTTCGGTGAGGCCGTGGTATCACAAGTCAAGCCGGCCCATTCATGCCGAAGCGTGGTTCTCCCACGGTAAAATAATACTAAAATCTACTCAATAAAAAGCAACTTTCGTGTAAAAAACTACAGTTATAGGTCATCATCATCATCATCGTGAGCCCATCTTCGTCTACTGCTAAACGTAAATCGTTGCAAGGAGCATTATCCCTAGGCAGTCTACAAGTATAGAAGGAAATAAATAATACAATATTAACTTTAGAATGTGTGGTAATGTTCTATTCAAATTCATCGCTTGCTTTTAACCAAGGTCGTATCCACATTATCCCTGCCCCGTCTTCGGCCCATTACACACATTCATGTAATCCTAACGTGACACCCAATGCATTGTAATGCGACATTATTCGCTCCGGTAGTTTTATCTCGGTTGGACAGTGTGAACGAGTCTTTAGAGACTCCCTATGCCCTCAATGTCGAAATGTATTTACAAAGTTGACTTATAAGAAAACAATTACACTCCCTTTGTGGGTAGACTGTTACTTTATGATAATGTGTTGTTCAATTTTAATTCTTGAAGTTTCTGAAACTGGATGAATGTTATTTTAACTGAAGTGAAACTACATAGGTAAGAATGAAGACTTAATGTAAAAAATCATCAATTGAATGTTTCAAATTCTTTATCTTAAGACTCAAAACATCTTTGCTATGGAGAGGCTTACGTTTAGCAGCAAACTATTAAAGGCTGTAATTAACAATAATGATTTCAAGACTCGAATAATAAACGTGTATCAGAAAAAAAAAAAAAAAAACAGTGGCCAAAAAAATACATTTCTTCCTATTGTAAATGCAAAACTGAGTTTTTTAACCTATTCACGACATTTTATAATCTATGCATTGATTCATTAGAGGAACAAGAAATAGGCTAGCTTTACCAAGAGAATGGTAGTGTTCTTGAGGGAAAAGATATGAAAAGCGAACAATAAGCTATCAATAAACCAATTTCCCCTAACATTTGTTAATTTATTCAATTTCAGATTGACTACATTTTCTCAAAACATCCTACATAGATTCAAACAACATACTTTATTTCTATAGAAATTGGTGAAAAGAATTGTCGGTTTAGCAAATAATTAGACGCGTTCGGCCCTTATATTGTTAAAAAGAATAATGCGACAGCTCGTAACCGTTTGTCAATCGACCCTTCTTTATTGGTTTAGTTATAGACTTTATTTATTTTTGTGACACGATCCAGATTTGGTCTCAATAGCTTATATATTGCACGAATGGCGTAGTTTAAGCGGTTACCTAGCCGAGTTGCTACTTTCTGCATTTAGTGTTGTGTTTTCGATCCCGTCACTGAAAAGACTATGTTTTTTCCATTATTTATTGTAGAGCTGTTCTTTATATGCGTTTCATAAGCATCTGTAGTCTCTGTGACACAGGATGTAGTCCACAGGAGTGGTTTTGTCAGGTAAGGAAAAAAATATAGCAAAAAAATATACATACTGCTATATTTTTTTCGTAAATATTTTTTAAATTACCAAAACATCTATAGTGTATAAATCTAAACGGTCTCTGGTTTAGCTGATAGCATAAGCGACTGCCGATCAAGAGGTTTCGGGTTCGATTCTTGGGTCAGACTGCTGTTGGGTTTTTCTTGCAAGAAATTCTTAACAGCAGTCTGGAGTATGGAATATGGCGGTGTTTCCTGTCCGTGCCTCGGAGAGCACGTTAAGCCGTCAGTACTAGTTGTAATGTAATGTCAATGACAATCGTTATTGGGAAGTCAGTGACCTCAACTAAATTGACAACTAGTTTAATCTATCTTTTGTTATAAATATATCTTTAGTTCTGATGACAATACAATTGTATATAATCGGTAGTAATATTAATCCAAAATAGCCGTAACGAAATATATTTGAGTAACCCACCCAATATGGGTATCTAATGAAAGGGTATAAAGTAATTTTTCTATTATCTATTAACAAAACCTTTTTTTTTTAATATTTTCATATTAATTGCTTGTTTAACTTGAACCTTAATTTGGTATTCTTAAAAGGTTAGATGTTAATACAAAATAAACAAAAGACAAAATCTATGCGTGGTTGATCTCGGAGGTCAGTCCGTCTTACCATTGAGCCTGTAAGCTGTCGAATTATGGTGGATTGTTGAAATGTATTTGGTCGCAATTGTTTCCTTCTTTATCTACGGGGCTACCCGATATATCTTAAGTAAATGTAAGCTTTACTTTTGTACACGGGGTTCTGCGTAAAAGTTCGGGTTTAAAAAGGATGACGGGACTCCTCATTCCGTTTCTTTGGGTCTGTTATTGCTTGCTCTTACGCTAATGCGTTCCTGCCCCCTGAAATGTTATAGTATTTCTACTGGGTATATTTAGATTAACTCTGCTTTTGAAAGTCTTGTTTCTGGGACTAGGCTTCTAACTATTGTCACAAAGTCTAAGAGAATGTGAGCTGCAGACCACACGGTGTAAAGCATGGTGTAAAATCCTCAGTTATTGTTTACAAATCGCGCTAATATCATATTGTGAAAGTAAGTTGGTTGGTTACGCTTTCACGCAAAAACTAATTGACCGATCATCATGAAATATATTTACACATAGGTATTCTTAGAGGTACTAGAAGCAACATAGGATACTTTTCATTAAATGCGAACGAAGCCGCGCGTGAAAGCCGGTATTTATTTATTAAAATAAAACAATGGCGTAAAAATTCATATTTTTTAAAATTATTTAATAAAATAAAAAAAACTGAGTTACATCTTTGTCCCCCAAAACCTGGTTTAGGGTTTGACTGGGGGATCGAGTCTCCATGCAATTATCAACTTATGAAATAGTACATAATTACAAAGAAAGCTAACAATTTGGAGAACAAAACACCTCTTTACAACTAATAAAAAAAGTATTTGTAGACTTTTTAAACACAGGTACAACAAATACTTAGCTTCATGTTTCTAACATGATAGTAATACTTTCAATAAAATGCAAAACGTTGACAATTTCTATCATTATTTATTAAAAATTTGTCCATTTGATAGAATGCTTTTAGTATTTCAATAAAGCACTTTACTCTCACATATATCACACACAGAGCTAATTTAAAAGAAAATGAATAAGTCTATTTTGCCTATGTGAAGATGGTTAATTTAATTGCCTCTTATATATATTTAATATATATATATTGCGACTTCCATTTACAACGTAAAAACAGAAAAACACACTACAGCGCCATCTGATTATGTTATATACAACATCCCAACATCAACCGTTGGGCCTCAGCCCGCCAGGCATGATCACCTCACCTGACCGTAGGATACTCCTCTTGTTGGAGGGACATGCCACCCGTTCCTTCACACCTTTTTTTTAAAAGACTACACCTGCTTTAGCAATATACGTCATGTGTCTCAGTAATTTCACAAACATACGTGAAATGGACACAAATAACATCTAGACTCAGAAGAACAATTTGTGTCTCACACAAAGTATGTAATGTGGGACTTTAACCCATAACCCTTAACGCAGTAGAAATCGACGTGACGAGTGACGCTTAAACTACTAGCTAACAGTGCAGTCAATTTAAGGGGTAAAATTTAAAAATACATTCACAAAACAATGCAGTAATAAGGCGACGATTCCATTCCTCTTGTCCTACAAACCCTCTGATCTCTAACAGATATTGTTAAGTGTATCCGTGATATAACAGTGCACAGGTGACAACCCAACCAGGTCACTCGGAAACTGCAGAGGACGTGACGCCACGGCACTTAATGTATTGCTGTCTTTTAGTTGAGCGATACTCACGCTCGCCCTTACTACTGGTTCTGAAATTTATACTAACTAGTTATTGTTTTTATTTTCACGAGATGCCAACCAGGCGGATCATATATTTCTGCCAATATCAAGTGTTTAAAATCTTCAATTGTAAGGTCTTCAAGTCTTTGTGGTGACGAAATGAATGAAAAAAAAAATAAAAATGAGGAAGTGTAATAGGTAAGTAAGTACATGTGTGTGAAAAGGGACCGTCTTTCGAAAAAAAGAACGATCTCCCAAGTTATTGGTAACCTTAGACAAAGAACTGATAACGGACGACGTTATAGAAAAATGATGTCAATGTAAATA
Organism: Spilosoma lubricipeda; assembly: GCA_905220595.1. NCBI lineage: Eukaryota > Metazoa > Arthropoda > Insecta > Lepidoptera > Erebidae > Spilosoma > Spilosoma lubricipeda. The sequence goes on along the minus strand of HG992298.1, from coordinate 8,248,698 downwards.
AAAAAAATAAATAAAATAAATATTTCGGACATCTAACACACAACGCCATTTAGTCCCAAGCTAAGCAGAGCTTGTATTATGGGTACTAGACAACTGATATAAATACTTATATACTTTTTTTTTGTAAATACATACATATTATACATAGAAAACACCCAAACTCCGAAACAAATATTTGCAGATCATATAAATATTTGGTCCGTTCCGGGAATCGAACCCGAGACCTCAAGAACAGCATTCGCGTAAGCTACCACTGCGCCACCGAGGCAGTCAGTATGAACACGTATGGGATTGCGCACATTATAACGATTCGGTATCGGCTGACAAATAAGCTGAAAGCCAACCCGATGAAACTATCGGCCGACTAAAAAGGTTGTATTTTGCAGGGGTTCTAAATGCAAGTAGAAACTTTTTATAGTTACAATTTCCGAGTGACCTCGTTTTCGTTTATTCAAATAAGAGTTGGTCTAATTTTGGTGCAAAATGTTGTTAGCAAATGTAGTTGGGGCACAAACAAATTGGGAAGTAACATTGGTTTCGTTCTTTTTTACACTTACAATGTAGGAACAACAAGGAATTTCTCTAATGTGTGACTTGGATTACGTAGATTGAACTAATAATTTAAGGATTTTAGTTACATTAATTATCTTATTTACTAGTTTTGCATGTGACTACACTCGCGTCTATATCGGTTTTCTGGGCAAAAAGTAATCTATGCCCTTCCTCAATAATCAAGCTATCTTTCAGCTAAATTTCATTTAAATCAGTTCAGCGGTTTAGGCGTGAAAGCGTTGCAGACAAATATATTTACTTTCGTATTTATAATTATTTAAGTAGGAATGAAAAAGTCAGTTAGTATTGCAATATCTTTAAGAATTTTAAGGACATCAATAGTCTTCTTTTTGTGGAATTCATCTTAACAAACAAATTAGCACAAATATATAGGGTGTAGGTATTTCTATAGCCGCTATATATTATTTATAACATTAATTTGATTTAAATAGTTTTCATCTAATAAACAGATGGTTGTAGGTCGTTCCTAATCGTATCCTCTACTATCAGCAAATGTCAGACGAAGACTGACGCTGGTTTTCAACTATGCTCTACAGTGACTCATGCATAACAACTAGCACTAGAATATTGCATTATATATACAGACTGCCTCCGTGGCGCAGTGGTAACGTATGCGACTGGTGTGCTTGAGTTCTCAGGTTCCATTCCCGAATCGGACCAAATTTTTGTATGATCTGCAAATATTGGTTTCGGAGTTTGATTGTTACGTATATATGTATTTATATCAATTGTCTCGTACCCATAACACAAGCTCTACTTAGCTAGGGACTAGATGGCGTTGTGTGTTAGATGTCCAAAATATTTATTATTATTATATACGAGTACTAGCTGATCCACGCAACCTCGTTTGCGCCTTATATTGCCCGTAGCGTGAAAATTTCCCCCGTTTTTGAAACATTCTTCATTGTTGCTCCGCTCCTATTTGTAGTAGCGTGATAATATATACCCTATAGCCTTCCTCGATAAATGAACTTTCCAACACCGAAATAATTTTTCAAATCGGATCAGCGGTTCCTGAGATTAGCGTGTTCAAACAAACAAACAAACAAACTCTTCAGCTTTATATATTAAGTATAGATATACGTTAGTAAATACGTAGAAACATGTTATAGGTACTAAGCATTGGTACACATATTTATTAAGTCTTAAAGTATATACAATGAAACACAGAAAAACGATGTGTAATCTTAGAGCAAGGCTACTTCACTGTCTTATTTTATTTATTTATTTAAAAACTTCATGCACATTTGTACATTGGCGGACTTAATGCCCAAGTCATTATCTTCCTGTCAACCTTAGGGTGGAGTAGAAATTTGGTAAGATAGGTGGTGCACAGTTATATAATCGATAAAAACAAGCTTTACACACAAAAAAACAAAAAAACATACATATATTATAAGGAATACACACTCAATAAATACATATAAATATTTATATAACTGTCCATCTATACTAATATATAAAGCTGAAGAGTTTGTTTGTTTGTTTGTTTGTTTGTTTGTTTGTTTGTTTGTTTGTTTGTTTATTTGTTTGTTTGTTTGTTTGAACACGCTAATTTCAGGAACCACTGGTCTGATTTGAAAAATTATTTCTGTGTTGGATAGTCCATTTATCGAGGAAGGCTATAGGGTATATATCATCACGCTACTACTAAAAGGAGCGGAGCAACAATGAAGAACGTTTCAAAAACGGGGGAAATTTTCACGCTACGGGCAATATAAGGCGCAAACGAGGTTGCGTGGGTCAGCTAGTGTTTATATAATACTGTCCTGTCAGCACAGGTAGGTAAGTATTTATTATTATTCTCACGTGCCTAGAAATTGTCACGAAATATGGTTATTTTATTACATCACACTAATATCGTTGTAACAAACTTACGAACTACTTTGACGTAAACTTAATAGTGGTCTTTACATTTCAAATATAAACCCAGACTTGGTGCAATTTCGAAAAATATCCAATTTCTCCGAGCAGAAAAGTCAGATTTATTACATTAAATTCAAGTTATATGGTGAATTACATTCTGAAATGGTACAAACTAGAAGTAAACTAAAAAGCATTCTTATTACTTGATTTTGGTGATTTTTTTTAGAAAGATTAGTAATTATGTTCTCAATACTAGACTTAAATACTACCTTTAATTTATTGTCAATTTCTCACAAATGAATAATGGGAATAATGGGAATAATAAATGAAAGAAGTTCTCCTTATGCTTACATACGTAGTCATTTTAAACAATAAATTGTTCATTTTGCAAGCTATTTTCATGGTTATGTGGACCTGTTCAATTGACATGTAATAAACTTGTAATACCACCTATGTACTACCCTATTGAAAGCAAATAAATCATTTTTATTTTAAAAACAAATGACTGTACTTACACCGCTTTTATTGAACGACATCTGGATATTACCTAAGCATGACCAATATTATACTGAGCACTAGCCGACCCACGCAACCTCGTTTGCGCCTTATATTGCCCGTAGCGTGAAAGTTTCCCCCGTTTTTGAAACATTCTTCATTGTTGCTCCGCTCCTATTAGTAGTGATGATATATACCCTATAGCTTTCCTCGATGAATGGACTATCCAACACCGAAAGAAATTTTCAAATCGGACCAGCGGTTCCTGAGATTACCGTGTTCAAACAAACAAACAAACTCTTCAGCTTTATATATTAGTATAGAGTATAGATTAATAAATAAATACTGAAGCCCTGTTTCACCTCATCAACAACCTATAATGTCCCACTGCTGGGCTCGAGTCTCCTTTCAGGAGAGGGTTAAGGCCATACGTATCCACCCTGGCCGAGTGTGTGTTGGGGACTGGTAAGACAACGTTGTGGCTACGTAATCTTGCCGTTGGATATTTTTAAGCCGTTCAAAGGCTAAGCTTCACGACTGTCATTCTATGATAACAACCTGGACCGACTGTATAACGTGAGCGCCAAATCACGGAGTCGCTCATGTTATCATGCCACTTGCAGTCACCCATCCAAGTACCGACCGCGCCGTCGTTGCTTACCCATTGTTTCTAATCACCGCGTGCAACTCGGCTATGAGCGCTTCTGTTTCACCCATTACAGATAAATTCCGGATAACTTATTTGACAGTTGATTTAACACAATTTATATGGAAGATACGTTAGCAGCTGAAGAGCTATCTGAAACTTATCTGTAACCGGTGAAACGGGACCTAAAACGAGAAAAATATGTTGTCTTAATAATACTAACTATTCTTCAACATATTTAGTTATTTTTTTGAAATAGGTAAGTTATTTGAGTATATAAATCTATATGTGCTATATATATAAAAATATTAAGTTGTTATCTGTACATTTAAAAAAAAAATATTTGACGTATAAACACGTAAATAATTTAACAGTTCACTACCTTATATATCTAAGTTAATAGGCTACATTTTAACCATACGAGTACTATTTGGACTAATGACACCACGACATTGATCCGTATAAAAAAACTAAGGAGGTTTGATTACAACTGCTACTATAATAAATTAACTATCCAGCAACATAAAGCGTTTCGATGTACATAATATTATACAAAAACTTATTGTCTGCTACGTTGACAGAGATATCGGGTGTAATAGAAGTGCAAAGTCATGAAACGAAATGAATTTTGCGGTCATGATCCTACTTTCGTATTATCATCAGGAAGTTTCATAATTATAGCGATATGAAATGTAATATTTTAACATGAATTTCATGGGCATGGAAATTTTTATATTAGTTTTGCGAACATACATAGTTATCGATATATATGTATATGTGGCTTTAGTTTACTTAAGACTGTTGACAACTGCCTCGTTGGTCTCGCGGTTGGCGTGTGCCACTTCTGATCATGAGGTATCGGGTTCGATTCCCGGTTCGGACCAAATGTTTGTATGAGCTACAAATATTTGTTTCCGAGTTTGGGTGTTTTCTATGTATATATGTATGTATTTACAAAAAAAAGTATATAGGTATTTGTATCAGTTGTCTAGTACCCATAATGCAAGCTCTGCTTGGCTTGGGACTAGATGGCGATGTGTGTTAGATGTCTGAAATATTAAAAAAAAACATTTATTATTTAATAGTGAACGGGTACTACTGGAAATTTAATATATTTATAACTATGTTTAATTTTCAACGTCATGTATGAATTTGTTGAAATGTGACGATGATTGTTCACTTCACACTCACACATTTAACTTTAATACTCACTTAAATGTCACCCAACAGTTTTTGGAAAGATTGGCAAGTCATTATAAAAATAATTAAATAATGATTGCAGAAAAAGTCGAAAAAGTCAGCACATTACTCCAGAATACAACGCAATAAGATGAATAATTTCTGCGACAAAAAATACATGTTATGCTAGAACTCGTAAGAAGCCGGGTTGAATGGCTAGGCGTTCTAGTTTACAACGATAGTTTGACGATAGATAGTTATTAACGTAGCAATATTGTATACTGATCAATGAAATAAAAGAAAACTTTCAAAACGATCTAAGTTCGAATGCCAGGTGATCCTCACTACATATAATCACGTAGAAAAATTCTACGTTCTTGTAATCTTACAGCATTTGGATCGTAATTTCTTTACTTTGCTCGACCCTAAAACTACGCAATTTCACCAAGATACTCCTGATTGAAGCAAACTTAATTTCCTCAGTCCGTAACTAAAGATGTTTCAAGCTTCAAAATATCTTTACCAGTTAATAGAATGTCTTGAATGAGGCAAGTTTTTCCTTCGCATTTTCAGAGGTCTCGTTATACGGAAGCAATTGAGGGACAATCCTGACCCCTAGGGCCCTTAAGCAATTCGGAGACAAACGTGAATGGACACGTACGTTTTATTTGTTAAGTGCAATGTAAATAGTTTATAGGTTCACAATAAGATTGAGAAGGTTTATTTATTGGGTTTGGAGAAAACCCTGGGTCCACGTGAAAAGGGAAATGGATCATGTATTGTTGGAAGTACACGAAGGTTTGGATATGTTTACTATTGCATTTAGCATGGTGTTATCCTTTCCATAGACCCTATATTCTAAGGCATATAACATAAATAAAGAATACTTTTCGTAATTTCATCATGTATATTGGCATTTGTTTACTAGTATTTAGTCCGTGACAAAACACGAATGATGCTGTTGATTATTTTCAATTCTTTTTTTGAACCGTAAGTCGAATAAGTATTACTAGTACTACTGGTTGAATCTCAACAGATGGCGTTGGTTCCTCTATCTGGATCACGATATTGTTATGCTCAACCCAGTGTTGTAAGAAACCAGCATACATTTTAAATTAAAATCCCAGGATAATATTATTTTGGAACAAGTGACGAGTTGTAGTTTTATTCCCTCGACTTAGGTACCTACCGGTGCAATTATGCAGTTCCCAACTAAATACCAGGCAGCTCTTTGTATTTACTACCTTAAATTATCAGTAACTGTAACTATAGGTCGAATGTATGTTAAATTAAAGGCACTAGGTCTAATCCGACTAAGTTGAAATTTTACACATTGCTCCATTTCCGAAGCAAATTCTCAACAATGAAACTATACAGAAATGGTGCATTGAACATGCATGAAATAATGGTACCATGTAATTGCATGCATATATAATGTATCACGTCTATCCTTAGAGGCCCTTAGTTTATCATGACTTTGGAGCAAAGGCCTTCAGACGATGGAACTTCTAAGCGGTAAATACTCCAGTTCTTGTATACATAACAATATAATATGTAATAATATGCCTTGTAAACATAATATCCAAGATTATAAATAGTTAAAATCGTCCTACACACTATAGTACAATATATATAAACATGATACTAGGTGCGCCATGTGGTTTTTGTTGCTTTTGAATCGGATGTTGTTAACTATATTATTAGTTTTATTATTGGTTTTCTCGTAGCCATATCTTTAAAAATAAAATTTCGCGCTGTAATCAGCGTAGCTCCACTACCTTGCAAACTACATAAATATAATAGTTTCTAACCCAAATAGTTTCACGATTTACATCTAAAAAGTCGATAACGGCTGCCCACGAGTTTCGGATTAATTCTAATCATCAAAGATAAGCTTTTAGGCTTATCTCAAAATTTAGAATTTCAAACACGAGTGCCCTACTTAAAGTTCGGGATAACTGATGTCTGTCGGCGAATGAAATGAATGAGATTATTGACCAGCTAATTGAATGGAATTTTTTACTTTGATCTATCTTTATTTATTACTAGCTGATCCAACGAATTACATATTTACATATCTGTCTCAGGTTCCCACAGGCAGTGTACAGTCGCGGACAAAAAACGACTTTTCCCGTTATCTTTTAATTTTTCTTGATTCGGCGATTCATTTTAATTTTAGTATATAAATAGATATATAATTCTCATGTTACGTTGTTGCTCACAATGGATTCCGAAACTATCTAATAAACTTACAGGTTTTTTTTAAAAGGTGTGTTTAGCTGGCGTGCCTAACATAGATAGATCTAAGCGCACTAATTATAACATTATACTTAGACCAATAGGAACCGAGCATAATTAAAAAGAGATGCAGAAGAAGTTGCGTGGGTTAGTTAATAGTGATAGCAGGAAGTACATTTTGTACGATCTACAAATATTTGTTTCGGAGTTTGGGTGTTTTCTATGTATAATATGTATGTATTTACAAAAAAAAAGTATATATGTATTTGTATCAGTTGTCTAGTACTCATAACACAAGCTCTGCTTAGCTTGGGACTAGATGGCGTTGTGTGTTAGATGTCCGAAATATTTATTATTATTATTATTATTATTATTTATTCTCTTTACTACGATTTTAAAATAAGCCTATCAAAGCCTCGCCTATGACTTCATTTAAAAACTCATAGATTCTTAAAATCGTTTCAATAGGTTCCATAAGAGATTCTATCTAGGAGACGCATCATTTGATGGTGACTTGAATCGTAAAGAATAGAGCAAAGAGGAAAGTTTTAGAGGAGGCCTTTATTGAAAGACAAACTGTAGACTAACTAAATGCCAAGATGGATATTATATAAAATTACTTGCTTAACTAGATTATATTCAAATTAAAAATTTACATTTTTACGTGAAATTTTGATATCGTTTACGGTTTAAAGACGTATTATATTTTTGTTTTACTACAGCTACGCATAGACACCTCTACCTTCAGAGACGCACGCGTAGCCGCTGTTTAAATACACCGTAGTATTGTATATAAGGTATCATATATGTTGAATGTTGCAGTAAATTCCTTTTAAAATTTAGCATGTAATTTACAGATTTTACATATATTTAGAAGCCAAAATCAGGGGCAACGATCACCACCACAAAATAAACAGATGTCGCGATAAAATAACTCGAGTGTCACTACACTCAAGTTATTTTTATTCCAGCTCACCAGTACACATACATGATTGCCACTAGGAACGAAGAACATCATGGAGTAGACTATATAAAAATATTGTCTTTGAGAAAAAATGTTGACATTTTGAAATTGTCAGACCTAAACGACAGTAGTAGTGACCGTAGTGACTAGCCGTGGGAGAGCCACGCTTCGGCATAAATGGGCCTACTCGACCGAAGTGATACCACGGCCTCACAGAAAACCGGTGTGAAATAGCGCTTGCGCTGTGTTTCACCGAGTGAGTAAGGATACCGAAGGCCCATATTACCCCTCCCCACATCACTTTCCCCATCCCCAAAGGTCGGCAACGCACTTTTGACACCTCAGGTATTGCGGGTGTCCATATACATATCATAATACCTATATTAAAATGAAATTAAAATACTAGGTATTAAAAAAAACAATAACAATATTTACATACAAGCGTCAAAACTTTCTCCGCATTATCGCCTATCTATTAAGTTATATACATGTGTAGGTATACACATACATGCCCAGCCACAATACATGATACAGGGCAGTGAATGGCGCAGTGAAAGAGCAACGCACAAACGGTTTTCTGCGTTACTAATTTTATTCCAGTTAATTAGGTTAATTTTATGTTTTACTAGTCTTTTAGGAAGTAGACTGGAAAAATCTTAGCGTATCATTATCCTTTAACAAATCTTGAGTTGAATTTACGTTCTTATTTAAGTGAGGCAAATCTTTATTATAAAGTACTAGCTGTAACGCATGGCTCCGCCCGCGTGTATATCGGTTATTGCGGCATATATGTGTTATTTTGATCTATAGGCTATATTACTATAAAGTGTCATTCAAATCGGTTAAGTAGTTTTTGCGTGAAAGAGTAACAAACATCCATCCATCTATACTTACGAACTTTGGCGTTAATAATATTAGTAGGAAGTAGGATAAAAAAATGTATTGTTTATTGATTATTTTAGTATTCAACACAAAACTGCTACTCCACGCTTCCTCTATTCTGTAATCTGGAAGACCGACAAGAACAGCTCGTGGAATATTTTCCGCGGGAAATATTGGAAAATGTTTGGCTGCCGTGTCTATTGATTTGATTTGCGCTCGCCTGCCAAAGGTTCCCTGCCGTAGTTCAGAATCTACACCTCAAATTTAACCCGTTAGTAATGTGCTTACATATGTTCTTAGGTTGTTATTTTTGTATAGGTGAAAACTTGTACGTATTTGTTGCCTATGGCATATGTGTATGTATGGTGTAGAGGAAAACGATGTGTCATCATCCTTCATCCTAATAGTGCTGTAATAACTGACTAAAGGAGCAAATAATGTACTGTTAAAAGAAGGAAAACTAGAAACAAATGGGTTATAAACCCGTTAGACCAGCGTGGTCAATCCACGGGTTTATAAGACCAAACCCAAAAAGTGGTCTATACCCAGCAGTATATATTAAAGGCTATTAAGGGATGACCTTGTATAAAGCTGCTAAACTGAGTAAAGTTGATGATCAATTGTTTTTAGACCATATAAAACAAAAGTCACGAACGCACAAACAATATAATATAAAAAATAATATCTTTATCAACTTGAATAAAATTCGAAATTTAAACGAGGCCAAAGACACACGGCCATCTTGGTAATTATTCATGTAAATGTGAAAAGTTTGTATAATCCGAAATGTTGCGAGTCGCGACACTGTCAAAAGTTGGTCACGGTGAAAAATTTATTTGTGTAAATTATATGAATGTAGTTTTATTTTTCACATGTAACAACTTATCTCTAGCTTTCTTGTAATCTATAAAGTAGCTTATCTAGAGTTGAAAAGCCTGGTAAATCAATCATATAAGTCCTCTTAGTACCAGTTTACTACACATATTCAGATAATGGAACTTCTAACATCTAATTGAAGATGGAGGATGAATTTCACCGTGGGAAAGCCACACTTCGGCATGAATGGACCGGAGTGAGTGGCTGCACAGAAATCCGGTGTGAAATAGTGCTTGCGCTGTCTTTCATTGACTGAGTGAGGATACCGGAGGCCCTTACTCCAAACCCCCTACCCCTATTAGACCTAGACGCTTCTGGTGTTGCAGGTGTCAATGGGCGGCAGTAATCGCTGATCATCAGGCGATACGTCTGCTGGTTTGCCCGCTTATATAAAAAAAATAAAGAAATAGAATAATAACGCGTGAGAGAAGAAAATTAAGGAAAATTCTTACTGTTTTTGTATTTTAAATTTTCATTATTATTAGTCTGTGGGAGTTAGCTCGAGGAAGGAGATGAACGTATGGACGGAATAGGTGTGCGCGATGCTAAGGGTCAATTGTAACACATAAAAATAACTACTGTAAGGCTTTTGTTTAATTGCATTGTATTTTAATTATCATACAACTAAATCGTGTTTAGAAAAGTATTTAGATACTATAAATTACTTTGAAAACTGCTTTTAATTTTACAAGTGGATTTTAATTTATTTACGGATGCTTCATGAATCTGTTTATCGGGTACTTAATCTACCGTGGAAGTAATTGTCTCTCACTTGCCAATGAAACACGAAAGCACAAATGTTGTCATTTTATTTAGGTCTTTTGAAATCTGTGTGACTTTATTGTGTATCGGTGTTATTTTTAAGTAGTGAAGTTTGGTATTGTATGAAGTCTGAAGCCAAACTAGCAGTGTTTTGTAAAAAGACGTTTTAGGAAAACATTCCGTATCACGGGGGATTTTACAAACAACGAGCATCCAGACTTAGATCAACAACCTGTGGATCACACAAAATTTTGTCCTATGTGGGGATTGAACCCACAACACTCAGTGCAGACATAAAAGAAAAATATCTTGTTAACAGCACTTAGGATCATTTACTACTAGCGAATAAGTATGAGAATAAATTTTCGATCTTTAAGGCGATTCTGCCTTACATACTATCCAAAATAAAAGAAATCAAATATAGCTCAATTAGGACCCATAATGTTTTATCCCGCTTCCCGGTTTGAAAAGGTGTCTGCCTCACAATCATGATCAATCTATTCCTCTATTGCCTACATTAAATATCGTAATGATATAATAAACAAAATAATTTTATTCCTTTTAAGCGAGGTATCAAGTACCTCACTAGGTCGCTGTAATTTGGGTCACCATGCTGCATGTTCGACGATTGCAATGAGAATGGTGACCACCACTCCTGGATTCTACTCATGTTTTCCATCAGACAGAGTAGGGTCATTTTGGTAGCCAATACTTGCAAAAAGAACCATCAAACATAATTCAATAATGAGAGTTTAATATGATTTCAGATACGCAGCAAGCCAACAAGCTGCTTTAGCCAGGAGTTACTCAAATTACATTGTAAGCGGTCAGAGGTCGGATCTCAATAGTCGATGTCGTGAGCGATTTATTGGACCACGTAACGTCTTAGTAGGTTCAGGGGTAAAATAGAAACAAAGTTTGTTTAAGATATTCAGAGTTGTTTCTGATTTGTAGGTCCTTGAGGACTGATAAAAAATACTGTCCTGTGTTTTGTAGACTTAAGTTTTTAAAAATAAGGTCGTATAGATCCAGCATGAGAATTTTCTGAAGTTGATTTGGAGCTATCTCTATATTTTATGGTTTCAAAAAGTGAAAAAAAAAAATGAAATATTTGAGGAAAGAAGAATTGTAATTAAAAGCTTTAGTAGCCACCTATGTTTTTTGGTGTTGAGACAGATTGGTGCATTTACTTATTTTATTGTAACGTATGTTAACTTGTACGTTTTTGATAATACAAAAAGGTAGAAAACTTAAAATATCAAATAATTAAGTTAATAGTTTCTCGCATCAAAAATCAATTATTTTTACGGGAATTAACGCGATAACTTATTAAAAGGTATTACATACCTCTGATTTGCCTGACGTTTCAACCAGGTTGCACTGGCTGTGGTCACAGGCTGACTGGCTCAGCAACGCACGCCCTCCGTCGTCGAATCCGTGAAGTAGAAGGTTCTTCGTTCACCCGCCCTTTATCGATATTTTTGGTAATATATGGATCATCAGTCACTCGAAAGTTGACTGATGAACTTACAAATTTATATTCCCGTGAAAATAATTGTTAATATATGATGGAACGCGAAAGTTTAAAAGTTAGTATCAAAAATCAAGTCAAAATCAAATATACAAATATTTAAATTTGACTAAACCAAATTTTAAGCTAAGATAAACTCTAGATTATACTCTAGAACTAATTTTAATTTAATTGACTTGTAATCTACCGTGGGTGAGTCAACTAAGTAACTTCAAAAAAACATATCTATAAACAAATAGTCTGCTATAATACAGCCACTTCCATTTAAGAAGACATTCGCCATTTACGTCTTAACATAGAGTAAAAGATAAACCAATTTAACGGCCGTGAAATGCAAATAGAAGATTTTAGCCCATGTTGGGCGCCAACTAGACTTAGCCGAGATTAATTGGATTTAATACATTCTTCTAATTTGTGTAGACTTGTAGACATAAAAGACTTTATTGGGATATTCATCATTATTGTCTGCTAAAAATGTTTCATTTGAAAAAAATATATATACGGTCGAATTGAAAAACCCCTTCCTTTTTTGAAGTCCGTTAACAAAAGATAATAAAGATTGTATGTACGCCACTTAGTCCCAAACTAAGCAGAGCTAATACTATACGTACTAAACAACTCTTATAAAATACATTTATACTTTTTTTCTTAGTAATACATATTATGCATAGAAAACACTCAAACTCCGAAACAAAATTTTGGAGATCATATAAATATTTCTGACCCGGGAATCAAATCCGAAACCTCAAGCACTGTAGTCACATTCGCTACCATTGTGCCACCGAGGCAGTAAATACGGACTTATTCACCATACTGTAATTAGGATTAGATTAACCGAATAGATTAACTTTAAAATTTCGATTAAGTTTTATTCTGCGATGCTTAAAAAAAATCTATGTATATATTTTTTTTATTTCAATTTGTTAAGGAAATAAACAGACAGAAAATAAAGAACAAAGATATACATTAATAATAAATAACATACAACAAGTGTAGGAAATCTAGAATACTATTATCTCTTGCCTTGAAGCAGTAGTTGTCTATAAAACTATGTTATATATTTCCAAATTAGATACTGACAAACGCATATTTTCGAACTAACCACATACAGACTATTAAGATTAAAAGTTTTCCAAATTAGATACTGACAAACGCATATTTTCCAACTAACCACATACAGAGTATTGAGATTAAAACTAAGTCGGGCAAGTAAATAGATAGTTCCAGTTTACAAAGACACAAAGGAAGGAACTTTATTAGTTTGAACTTGGCATTGACGTCAAACAAACAACTACAGATATTGTTAAATATGCTCACTGAGGCAGCTAACTTTATGACCGCAAGTCGTTCGAGTTAAGATCAGCGTACAGTGAACACTTTAGCAATAAATGTCTTCTCGCCTGAAGGTTTTAGAATTCTTAACATGAAACTTCATTGTGCCAATCCGATGCCTTTTTATTTTTTGGATTCAGGCTACCATCTAGAATAACACAATGTAGTGTTAAGTTCTTATGTGACAGTGTTTGTAACCAAACTTCTCAAAAACTGCTAGAAGGATTTGTATTAGTAGGTGTGAGAATAGGTTGTGAACTATTTTTATATAATCGAAAGTGACAAGGATGGATCAACTTAAAAAATAAAGACTTGTCATTAAAAATACATATAACTCTAACTGTGCAAACTAACATTAAGGATGGAAAGACATATTTACAACGAGTGTGAAAATGAAACATGAAAGAATTGAGTTTTACTATATATAGAAATAAATAGGTAAGATTTTAAAATAGTTCTTTTTATTGCTAAAATTATAATCGGATAACTAAAAGTTTAGGTAACATTTTATTTTAAAACGAACTATCCATCGCAAGTTTAAAAGCCACGTGCACAATCTTGTCCTGATATTTAAATGAAAGATGTTTTGTAGCTTCATATTACTACTACATAGAAATAAATAAATAAGTGTAAATTTTGACAATTTTATTTTATATTTACCTCAGAATTACCTTGATAGATTACGATAACATGGTTAACACGTATCATTTTTATGTTTTTATACGTCTATTGTACTATTTATATCTATCAAAGTCATGACTACGGTGCTTAATAATGCATAATGATTTGGACGAGGTAAACACACAACACGTGATACAAATTCGAGGATCCTTGTGTACGTCAATCTTAAATTTAGAGACGACTATTTTTTATTCGTAATAAGCAGAGATCGGAATTGGGTGTGTGAAAATACCTAAAGTTTGCAGCGGGACATAATATGGAGCTGTTACAACCACTTAAGTTGAACCGGTTTTGGGTTTTACCGGTTTAGTTTCGTTTTTTTTTGTTTTACATGTTCCTTACCTTTGAACACCGAACTATAAACATTTACAAGCTGCTAATACAGTTCTAAATTAATTTTTTGTTTTGTTCTTTTCCGGTTAAAATTCGGTCTTTTAGTCCCAATTGTTCTTTGTCGGCCAAACACAGAATTTTATATATCTGCAAAATTTTAATGTGATTTTAATTTCTTTTTTGATCTGTATCTTAAGTTAAAAAGTTTTGCTACAGGTTGATGCAAGGAAAACGAACATTTTCGCATCTTTACATAGTTTTGAAGTCGGCTTTTTTTAAATTATTAAAACTGCACTGCATCAAAAAATAAATTAAAAACATTTATTGCAATTGCAAGAAAGTTGTGCGTAAACTACTTTCCACATTCAGAGTTCGGAACATGCAATAATATTAGTTTCATCCTAGAAATGATAAATATTCTTCAAATGTTAAAAAAGGCTTTCTGTGCGCTACAAAAGCCCACGCTAATCCATTTTTTAACAGGTAAAAAAAATCAGTTTGCCGCTACCCTCCTCCGCGCGCCCGCGCCGCCCTGAATCAAATCTGCGGCTGACCAAAATATCGAGAATATAACACGTGTTAACTCAACAAGTTGCGCTGCAAGACTGTACCTGTTTATAGGTCGGTTAAAACAATGATAGCCACGGGGCGGCGCGGGCGCACGGAGGATCGAAGCGGCAGACTAATTTTTTTTACCTGTTAAAAAATGGATTAGCGTGGGCTTTTGTAGCGCACAGAAAGCCTTTTTTAACATTTGAAGAATATTTATCATTTCTAGGATAAAACTAATATTATTGCATGTTCCGAACTCTGAATGTGGAAAGTAGTTTACGCACAACTTTCTTGCAATTGAAATAAATTTTTTTAATTAATTTTTTGATGCAGTGCAGGTTTAATAATTTAAAAAAAAGCCGACTTAAAAACTATGTAAAGACGCGAAAATGTTCGTTTTCCTTGCATCAACCTGTAGCAAAACTTTTTAACTTAAGACACAGATCAAAAAACGAAATTAAAACCGCATTAGCATTTTGCAGATATATAAAATTCTGTGTTTGCCCGACAAAGAACAATTGGGACTAAAAGACCGAATTTTAACCGGAAAAGTACAAAACAAAAATTAATTTAGAACTGTATTGGCAGCTTGTAAATGTTTATAGTTCGGTGTTTCAAAGGTAAGGAACATGTAAACAAAAAAAAAACGAAACTAAACCGGTTAAATCCAAAACCGGTTCAACTTAAGTGGTTGTAACAGCTCCATATTATGTCCCGCTGCAAACTTTAGGTATTTTCACACACCCAATTCCGATCTCTGGTAATAAGACATTGTAGACATACACTCCTATTGCTACGACGTAGAGAGAAAGTTCTACGGGAAGCGTAGGCCGGATTATTTGATTAGATTTCTAACTTTGATGTATAGTGGCTTTCGGATTATATATTTACTTGAATTTTTCATGTAAATTCGTAAAAGGCTTCAAAGTTAGAGACTAACCTTTTGATGAGAAGCTAAACTAAACTTTATTATTGGATTAATAAATAAATGTTTAGGACATCTAACACACAGATCCATCTAGTCATAAGCTAAGTAGAGCTTATGATATGGATACTAGACTCTCAAACTCCGAAGCAAATATTTGTAGATCATATAAACATTTGGTCCGACCCGGTAATCGCACCCGAGACTTTATGCTCAGCAGTCGCACACGCCAACCGCGAGACCAACGAGGCAGTTTTTTATGATTAATTGATAATATAATTATTTAAAAAACAATTGAAGTTAACAAAACTAAATCTTTCATCCTTAGTAAGGTTTACGTAATTTCCCTCAATTATTGATTGACCTTTTGATGATAAAACCTTTCAAATACCCTGAATTGAAAAGGTCCAGCAGTGGACTTAGTAAAACCGTTAAGCCGAGAAAAAGTTTCAATCTATACTAATCGAATGTTATAAACGAAACTTATAATATCAGAATATTTAACGATATTGTAACAGTTTCCCGAGGTATTTATCTAGTCAGTCGTGTTATTACGAGATTTTTTAGACAAAGTTCATGAATCTTGTAGAATATGTACAAAAAAAGCTTAGCCATTTATATCAGCAACGATTTGGTAATAAATATTCTAGTTCTAAGATACAACGAGTAAACTAGTGCGAAGAAAATCAGTAAGATATGTTTATTGAGGATTATTGTGTTCCCGTCAAAATCTCAACTTCGGTGAATCTTAAAATTGGCCAATAGAATCTTAAATTAACCGACTTTTAATGTTAAATGTTCGAATTAATTATTGATTACCATGTCTTATTGAGAAATCTAAGATTGATGATAAATGAGGATGACAAAAAAAAAAACTAAAAAACTAAAATAAATTTTAATAATGCAGTTAAGTAAACCTTTAAACTGTATATAACAGAGATAGTTATTGTTAATTTAAAAAAAAAGTACTTAAGTTTGGAATTTTACTGTACCATAAAACACGCTTCGGCATGTATGGGCCGGCTGAAAACCGGTGTGAAACAGCCCTCCCGATGTGTTTCACCGAGCGAGTGAGGATACCGGAGACCCAAACCCCAACCCCTCTCCCCATACCCCAAAGGCCGACTACGCACTTGTGACGCCTCTGGTGTTGCGGGTGTTCATGGGTGGCGGTAACCGCTTACCATCAGGCGATACGTCTGCTCCTTTGTCACATATTCCATAAAAAAGCAGCGTTTTATATTCAATGTTCAGCAGAAAAATTTCATGCTAAAGTTTCTCGGAGCAATAAGTACTCCATACATTATCTCACACGAGAAGACTCAGACATATAGCTGATAATATTGAAATAAATGATCAATTGAGGTCATTTCAATAACTCAACAAACGGATTTGAAATGTCCACACTTAATACGATCTGTGATTTAGGATAGCCGACGTCGCAAAAGAGAAATGTCTTTGCTAGATATAAGTATTCGATACCTTTTTGTATTTTATTGTAAGTTTTGTGAATTTTTAGTATATGGAATACACGTTACCTACTTCAATTAGCTCGTAACTTCTATGAATCAGGATCAAATGCAGTGACATTCTGGCAACAGTAAACAATGAACATCTATTATACATACTTCTTATGTGTGTTTTGCTGGCATGCCTAATAAAGGATAATTGACATCAGGCTTAGACCAATAGGAGCCAAACATGTTTGAAAAGAGATGCAGATTAAGTTGAGGGGATCAGCTTGTACTTAATAATAATATACTGAAGTATATTATTGTGAGACAAGAAGCCAAGGCAAGATTGATTGATAGTATTAAAATAATTCTTTAATTTAGTAGAATTGAGTGTATTCGTTTGCACTGAGCCGTACATCGCGAAAATTTGCAAATATTTAGTTTGGAATGCAGATAAGAACCCAAAATTTCCATTCATACTTTTTCTTCAAGATGTGTAGGTTTTATTCCGATTCCGTTATACCTCAGCTGACAATTTATTTCAGAGATCTAATGAGATAAGGTGTCAAAATTAAACTACATGGTTCACTGAGTTTAAGCAATTCTCCCTCCTTCTGAACAATCACTTGTCTTTGTGAAATAATTTTGAATGAAGGATCTTAACAGACAAGATTGAATTAATTTACTAGTAAAGTTTTTTATAGCCAAGAAGAAGAAGCCTTTCATAAAATACATTTAACACTAACCACAATAGTTATTGTACCTTTATAATATAATCACGAGCAAGCACGGGGCGAAAGCACTCTCAAATAAAAGTAGCCTAAGTTACTTCTTATATTATCAGTTATCTGCCAATGAAAGTCCTGTCGAAATCGATCCAACCATTCCCGAGATTTGCTGGAACAAATAGGCAGACGGAAAGAATTTAACAATAAAGTTTTTTTGATGTACTATATGCACGTATACTTTCATTTATGTAAATAAAGTCCGATGATTTGAAATTATAAAAAGATAATGCAATTTTATTAATTTGTACAGATGTTTCAAATGTGTAAGTTGTTTGTTCTGTTCCGAACATTAAACACAATATAAGGCTGTTGTTGACTATAATCTCAGGCAAAGTACGCTATTTATTACCTTTCACACCAACAAAAGACTTTGTTAAAGATGTACTCATTACTTAGACGTCCTTTTACACCGAAATGTTCACAATGAAATGAAAAAGACGCAAACCATTTGTTTTTTTGTTCATGTTGCAGTCAATATTTTATTCATATTTATATAGTCACTACATTCTAGTAATAAACTCACTTGTACTTATTTCACTATTTTAATTAAAGTTACACCTGACCGGTTTCGCCTTATGGCATTTTCATACCTTTGAGAATGCCTTAAGACGAAACCGGTCCGGTGTAAATTTAATTAAAATAGTGAAATAAGTAGAAGTCAGCTTAATTCTAGAATGTATTACAATAAGTTCCATCAAGTGCCGACAATCGAGAGTATAAATTATATATAGTCACTAGTTTCTGCCCGCGGCTCCGTGTAAATCAGTTGTCGTGGTGTAAAGTAGCAAATATTAAAGTAGTAAATATAAAATGTTTATCCATTTGTGTACAATAAAGAATAAATAAAATAAAAATAAAGTAGCTTATGTCCTTAGTATAGACTAGTTTGGATTTAAAGTTACTGCTTTCAGTTTAAATTATTTTTCCCCAATAAGACGTTAAACTCTATGATAATAATATTTGTCATGGGTGAAAGCAACTGGTCTTAAAAAGAAACAATCAGATACATGATAAAGTTTTCTAACAAGAACATTTACTGTTCTATCAACTCTTGATAAGTTTACTAATAACCCTAATAAGGTCTGTCATGCATCTTGATTTGAAATGAGGTCTTTTATCAAAGACAAAGCAACTACATTTCAAAGCATTTGGTTGAGAACTAAATATGCCACAAAAGTGTTTTGACTGTAACATGTACATCCCTTCGTACTTAATATTCATCTCATAAAGAGACATGAGGATGAGACGTGCTATGTGCGTAATGCCTCTATATTCGATCCATGATATATGTCGAAAGGAAATGCAAGGAAATTGAAATGGTTGTTAAGATGCTTGAATGGTGTTGAGTTCAATATCTTATATGAAAAATTATATTAAAAACGAGGAAAAGTGCGGATGTTGGTAGATCATAACAACCAGAGGTTTAAATTTAAAAAATTTGTAGTAAACGTTATAAAATAAACTTTGTTTTTTTTTGGTAATTATTTGCTAATCTAGAACTTGACGATAATTTGTTGCCAGCATTACATTACTTTCTATGATGCGAGCTTTCTATCTGATAGGTTACATACTATTTTAATATTATGATAAAAAGATAGTAAAATATTTAAATAATTTATTTTCCCTCCAAGGTATTTATAGTATAAACATGAACCAAATTCAAAAAGTAGTTTAAGTTATACTGGTGTCTTTTAAGGCAAGAGATTTAAAGCCAAATACCTCTCAGAATACCTTCTTATCTTCATGGTAGTTCTCGTATTCAAAATGTATCTTATACTAGCAGACGGCCTTGGTGTTGCACTGTGAACATAGAAGTATTTAACCAAAAATATTATAAATTATAACACGCTCTTATCAAACATGGATTTTTTACACCTTGGGCTTCATTATCGAAGTTTTCATACGGATCCGTAACTTTTTGCAAATGTAATATAGCTTATGTGACTCGGGCATGGCTTAGCTTTCATTTGGTGATAAAAAAAAATCAAATCGGACAAGTACTTATCTAGTTAAATCTCGTAACGATTGTAACGAAACGAACGACAAACAAAAAGCACAGTTTCTTAAATTTCATTTTTGATAAATATTATACTCATCATAACTTTTAAATGGTATGTCCGATTTTAATAATTCAATAAGTAATTTATAGGTACTGATATAGTCTTAAATATGATTTATTTGGATAAGGATTAATAGTAAGGTATGAATAATGAGGCCTAGTTTGTATCGACCTCACTCTCACAAATTTTAACACAAAAAAGTAGTTATTGTAAACTACCTGTAAAAGTTAGACATATGGAACCGCGGATTTTTCTGTGAATATTAATGTCCTCTATGAAACTGTAGTACATCATTTTGCTCTATTGTCAGTACTTTCCGCAACGCACGCGATAAATGTTTTTTTATGTTTTTTTTTTTACACCTCGAGCTACATTATCGAAGTTTTCATACGGAATCCTAACTTTTAACAAATGTAAAATAACCTATATTACTCGGGAATAATTTAGCTTTCTAATGGTGATATCATTTTTCAAATCGGTGAAGTACTTTTCAAGTTACATTGTTACTAACAAACAAATAAAAAATAAAATCTTCCCATTTTATAATATTAGTTTAGATTCATCTTATATTCTGTTTTGATCTTTAAATAAGTAGTACGCCTCTGTCTCTTCTATTAAATTGTTTCATATGTACATGCATAAATATTCAACATTAAGTATAAGAGAAATGCGGTTAATCACGCCCCTACGGCCATGTTCTGTCTTTTATTAATATTCCTAGTTAGCTGAAAGTGGCTTAGTAATGCGGGCAAGAGGCCAAATATCTAATTAAAATAATGAAAAGGAATTAATGTTTTAAAGCTATTTGAAAGTTCCAGAGAATGTAATAATAAGTCCAATCGTGCTTGTCGAGGTAATAGGGTAAGTAAAATAAATATTGACTCACAGGCTGTAATCTGTCATGCCTCAAAAGCTTGACCGATTAAATTACTAATCAAGAAAAGGCCATAGTTTGGAGGGAAAATTTACTGTTTCTGGGCGTTTAACCCGAAATCTGATATCATTTTAGCCAAGCCTGGTAGCATCTGAAATTAAGGAACTACGTGAAAGTAACTCAGTAGTTTCTACCTAATAGGTAAAGCCAATAACGTGAACAACCCTTGTAATATAGATAGGAGAGGTTTATTAGATTAAGAATCACTTCACGGAAATATTGAGGCCAGCTGTAAATGACAAAGTTAAAATAAATTTGACTGTTAGCCTTGGTTAACTATCAGTTATTGTTATTCATTTTTACTAGTGATGAAGTCTCCTCTTCCAGGCAACTTCCATGGTTGCCTGGAAGAGATTGCCCTTTTGGCGATAAGGCCGCCAATTGTACTGACCTAGCATAGCATTATCTGGTGTACAATAAAGCGATATATAATTATTATTATTATTATTATATATGGCATTTATCAAAATTGGAAACACATTACGTGATTTTTTTGTACCATGCATACATAGCTTTAGCAAACACACAGAAAATAACATTTTTTTTATGGACTGAGGGGTCAAACGAGCTGAAGTATCGCCTGATGGTAAGCGGTTACCTCCACTCATACTCGCAACACCTGACGCGTCAGAAGTGCGTTGCCAGCCTTTGGGGGATGGGAGAGGCGTTGGGGTATTGGCCTCCGGTATCCTCACTCACTCGGAACACAGCGCAAGCGCTATTTCACTCCGGTCGAGCCAGCCTATTCATGTCAAAGCGTGGCTCTCCCACGGAAGGTTATACAAATATATTGTTATAATATGTTAGAATCGAACGCACAACGAATTGAGCGCTTGAAACACTCAATATCTGTGCAGTCGCATATATATTACGAACATCCAGTATTATTGATGCAATCATAATTTCAGCCAATCGATATTTGTGACTAATAAAAAATTGAGGTGGGTACAGTATT
The DNA here is from genome assembly GCA_905220595.1 of Spilosoma lubricipeda. Lineage (NCBI taxonomy): Eukaryota > Metazoa > Arthropoda > Insecta > Lepidoptera > Erebidae > Spilosoma > Spilosoma lubricipeda. The sequence continues at coordinate 8,226,672 of HG992298.1, read as the reverse complement.
GATGAGGTATGATCCCTAAGTTCAGAGTATCAATGTTGCCATTTGCGGGTAAGGTGGATAGAAACACAGCGAGGTTGAATAAGTAATGAGTGAACTAGAAATGTTATTTAACAACGCAATGTTTGTCTCAGATTGTGATTGTGTTTGGCGTATTCAAACGTGTCTCGCTTTCGAATAATTTGAAGTTAAAGTACACATTACGCAATAAATTTCCGTGTTCAATGAGAGGACTGAAAGATTGACTGACAATTAGATTTAAATAGGTTAATTGATTTATAATTATGTTGACGAACATTTATTCTTTAATAAAAGACAACTTTCGCATTAGGAATATGCATCCTGCATCACGGGGAATAAACAAACATACATTAAACAGACAGAAGAATACCTAGACTCAGGACAACAATTCGTGAATCACACAAAGTGTTGTCCCATGTAGGATTTCAACCCACAGCACTTGGGGCAGTAGAAAGCGGCGGGGTTACCGCTTAAACAACTAAGTCAACAGTCAACCGTAAAGTTACGGTACGATGAGCACGCGATACGTACTGAATACATATCTTTGAGTTCAGATCGGATAAGCCACGGTCACACACTGGCTTAAAATTGGTAAAAAGATTGGTATAGGTTTTTTTTTAAATCAATTTTCACGCATATCATGTAGAAATAGCTACCAACATTATTAGGTCCAAATATTTAAGAATAGGTACCTGTATCAACTCTCGGAGTAACAGAACGCGAACATTGTTTTTTCTGGTCTTACCCCTGTGCCTCGGAAAGAACATAAAGTCGTCGATCTTGTGCCCGATCATGCCCCGATCGTATCGGATAGCCGTCCTATTGAATTGCGAGAGGGAGGGAACAGAGAGAGCACCTGTGTTTGCGCACACGCATATGCAATATAATAATTCCTGCATAGTTGGCTGATTTTCGTTGAGACTGGCCTTTGTCGAATTGGCATATCGTATACTTATACGTAATACATCATCAACATCAATAGTAGTTAGCCGAGGTTTACTTTTAGCAGTGTTTGTTAACTATAGCTTACATTTTAAAACGTGAAGTAAAAACTTTATATCCCTCTTTACGAAAATTATGTGAACGAAGGAGTATAATGCCAATTATTATAGCCATATGGAGGTAGTGTGCAAAAAGCTGAAAGAAAAGGATTATAGTCTAATTTCGACCCGTGGGCGACCACTAGTATCTTAAAAACCATCAATAAAGTCATAATACAGCATCGTAAGTTCATTTAATTTATCACTACATAAATTAATTTACTATCCTCCATTTCAACGCAAGAGAATCATACACAGAATTTATTACACATGCACATTTAATTTAATAGTAGTTTCTACGAAACCCCAGAAACTTCACACTTCAAAATGTTTTAATAGAAAATGAACTGGCTCTCGTGTTGGTAGGTAAATTAATTATAGCCTGGAGGTGCTACGGCACATCTTGTCTTCGACTTTCATGAATTTAATAAAAAGTTTCTAGACGTGTGGTTATGTAATTACCATTTCTATTCGTAGCCACATAACATAATGAATACTAGCGAAATTAGATATTTGTATTCGAGTCTTAAACCCGTTTTATCCACTTTTATTTACTTCGCTTCTTAAAAGATTTATAAAAGAGCTGAAGACATACAAGGTAATTATTTTTTGGATTATTTAATATTATTATATTTTATCATACAAGTAAAAATATTATAAATCATGATTTGTCTACTTGTATTTGCCAAGATAACACACGTTTCGGCTGGATGCCATTCCTCGACACTGCATAGTAACGACGTCACTTAAACTATCGGCAAGGAAGATCTTCCATAAGGTTGTAACTATGTTCATGATAGTTTTGCAGGTTTAAATATTTTTAGTAAATATATGTTACGTCATCGTCGTCGTGTAACCTCGGGTCTTGAGCTGAACAATTTAAAAAGGGCATACAACTTTATCTGTATGTTTTATAAGCTTTAGAGACAGTTGTTTTAGTTTACCCCGACATAATTACTGACTCGAGTATTGCTAAGTTTTTCAGTTGGAGGTTGAATATCTATTGGGAATAATTAAATCGTTAGGTGTTATTTTTTATGTAAAATTGCTAATGTGATCTTTTTCTGCCCGATGGAAATAACATTTCAGGTGGGCATTCAGCGAGAAGGCAAATACCGCCACGGTCTAGCCGGCCCAACCGTGCTGATATCAGCGTGGCTCTACTACCTTTTTTTACAACTCACTCAACATATGCAAACTATTTTCTTCAGTTTAACCACTAGAGACCCACTCTTCGGCATTAATGGGCCGGCTCGACTAGAGTGATACCACAGCCTCACAGAAAACCGGTGTGTGTGAGGATACCGGAGGCCCATACCCCAACCCCTTCCCACATCCCTTTCCCCATTCCCCAAAGGTCGGTAACGCACTTGTGACGCCCCTGGCGTTACGGGTGTCCATAGGCGGCGGTAATCGCTTACCATCAGGTGATACGTCTGCCCGTTTGCCTCAAATTAGATAAAAAAAAGTTTATTTTGAGACATTACAAAAATAGAACTATAATAGTGATTTTCGGCTCCTATTGATTTTATTTATTTATATATATAGATTATAGCGTGATTTTATAAATCACCCATTCTTATATTAGCGTTCCTAAATAAATGTCTTACTCAACAATAAAGTTTTTTTTATTCAAACTTGTATTTCCTAAAATTAGCAAGTTCAGCAAAACAAACTCCTCAATTCTATAATACCAACATACATCACAATTTCACGATTCACGGTCTCATTTACAGAATAATAGTTTCGACCTTCGCAATTATGATAAATAGCTAACTAGGTCAGCATTTCATTGTGCATTTAAATAAATATGCGTTTAATCTTTTTTTTAGTTTATTAAGTCAGTATCAAACATGCTATATACATATTAACTAAGCGGCGAAGCTACTTCAAACTATTATTTTCATCAGCTATCTGACAGTGAAAGCCTTGTTAAAATCGGATCAGCCGTTGCTCGATTAGCCGAAACAAACAGACAGACAAACAGCTAGACAGGCAAAACATTGAAATATTTAATTTCATGTAAGTACCATGTACTTTCATATGCATTTGGAATAAAAGAAACTGTTTATTTGAATTAAAAACAAACATACATTTCCATTTTATTAATTTGTTTATATATGTGCAGACTGCCTCGTTGGTCTCGCGGTTGGCGTGTGCGATTGCTGATCATGAGGTCTCGGATTCGATTCCCGGGTCGGACCAAATGTTTGTATGATCTAAAAATATTTGTTTCGGAGTTTGGGTGTTTTCTATGTATAATATGTATGTATTTACAAAAAAAAATAGTATATATGTATTTGTATCAGTTGTCTAGTACCCATAATACAAGCTCTGCTTAGCTTGGGACTAGATGGCGTTGTGTAAGAGATATCCGAAATATTTATTTAATTTAATAGACTATACATTTGCAGCTAGTAGGATATCGGCTTGAATATTTTAATCTACAGTACTTATAGCTTTAATATTTAGTAAGTACATGAACATATACATAACGGCTGTGCGAGATTCAGAACGAAGACAGGTCATTCTCTCACGATGCCAATTGGGTCGGCACTAATCGGGGACGAGTATATATACCAAATGTTTATATAAAACCCTTTGGAAAGATTATGACTGTCTCCAATTACAATATTTGATATCATTACACTGTGTATTTACATTTTAATAGTCTGTTTGTGACGAATTAAGGGCACTGAGTGTCATTATCTCTAACTAAGTGATGGGAAACTTGAACCAAAAGCCAATAACAATCCGTCTGGCTAACATAGCTAGCGAGGCCTTGAATGCTATGTCTAGGCGAAGAAGAATAACAAACTCGAGTTTAATAAATTATTAGTGTGATTTAAATTTAAAGTTTTATTTATTTAAACAAACGTTACCACCAGCAGACTCATGATTTCTGAGCCGTATACTGCGCAACGAGTAATTCAAACTTGCTCTGGTATACCAAACAAAACTTTGAGTAGCATCCGCTTTCAGTGGCAAAAGTCAAAACTGAAAAGTTACAAGCGAGTACCTCTGGAGAATATTTCAATATGTGCTCGACTGCTTGCGATCTCTGTTCCTATTGAGTTTCTTGTTTTTGAAACACTTTTCTAAGATGATAGATTTTTTCTAAAAGTTTATATCTATATTTTATTTCAGTTTGCACTTGGCTTCGGTTTTAATGAAGAATTAAGAAGAACTTAACGATCTGTCTTGTTTTCTTAACTATCGTAACTATTATTTAATTGCTTCTTCTGCTTTAATTCTTTGTTAGTATCTTATGCTGTTATACTTTAACTGCTCAATTGATGGTTAGATTACTTTGAAAAGGCATACACTATGTGTAGATGTAGTAATAATACATAAACATTTGTATTCGCCTTGTCACAGGATATGTGATATGTATGTCTACCATAGCGACTAAATTAGTGATCTGATTATAATGAGTACGTTGTCAATAAATTATAATAGCTAGCAATATTGGCTAAATAAATGCCATGTAATTTATTAAACTTTATTGTTACAAAATAATAAATATTTTAAGAGAAAGTAAGAATGAATTTACCTCTGTGATTATTGCAAAAATATTTCTTTAAATACTTAAATTAACATCTGTGATAATGACTGGGTTGAAAGTAGGTGAGCACTCTGAACCGCGGTATAATCTGACCGAAACATCCAAGGATTAGTACCGTAATCTAATATTAAAGCGACTAGAGAAGGGACACTATAAAGTTCCTTTGTAATTTATTTATATGACGATTAGAGAAGTAATTTGGTTTGGAAATATTTGTGACTACTGCTATAGACATATGTAGGTATGTATTGAATATTTTTTTGTCTACCGCTTAAATAAAATTCAATTTCCAATATCTGAAATAAATATTGTCACTATGCTCTGTCCACGTTCACATAGAGGATAGTGACCATCACTTTTGGATTCTACTTATGCTTTCCATCAAACAGTGTAGAGTCATTTTGGTAGCTTGATCATAAAAAAAAAGTTTGATTTACTTCTTATTAATTTCGTTCGCAATTTCTAAGACAGTTTAGATTTTCCTGGGTGTTGGTGTGTTTTGGTGTATGAGAGTTACGATAATGGACGTGTGAAAAGGCTTAGTTTCACAATAAAAAAACTGTCTAATCTAATCTGGTGAAATTTACAAATAATAAAGAGTGACTGCACGGTTGCCCTAGCGGTTTTAAGCGGTCGCCAAGCCGCTTTCTACTTCACCAAGTGTCGTGGCTTCAATTTCCAAATGCGACATCACATTGTGTGATCCACAAACTATTTTCCTGCGTCTGATTGTTTCTTGTGTCCGTTTTATGTATGTTTGTGAAGTTCCCCGTGACACAGGATGTATTATCCTAACGCGGGAGAAGTCCTTTCAAAACCAAAAAAAATGTCCACTCGATTTAAAGTATCATGCATATATACAATTATGTACCGCATGATTTATTTTCACATTATTTATACCTTCATTCTTGACACGTGTAGTGTTTATCACATAAACTATCCCGTTATTGGGCAGACCTTATCCAAATTCACCCCTTGGACCGTAGCCAGTGTTCTGTATATAAACCTTAAAAACCCTTATCTCATGTTTTTAAATTAACTGTGGTAAACCAATATATAGATGCAATAGTTGTTCTATAGTAAAAACTACTCGTAACACAAAATAAATGTTGTTACAATTCATACACGCTCAAACTTACGACTTTTTTATTTTCATCTGGTCTTACAATTTAAAATAATTAATCATGCATCCTTACTCCATTCTAATTGTCAGTATGTTTAACAAAGCCATGTCTCCCATTAAAGTCGAAATCACATAAAAGTCGTGTTGTATCAAGTTACGTTTGCCACGGGCGCAGTTCGCGATTTTGCTTTTGGGGCCAGTAAATTTGCAAGGAGTCTCCATGTTATCATTTTATGATTTTGATCCGAGAACATTTTTGATTTTATATGCAAAAAAAATCATATCACATCACATCACACTAATTATTAAAAGCGAAAGTTTGTGTGTGTGCATGTTTGTTACTTCTTCACGCAAAAACTACTGAACGAATTTGGACGAAACTTTACAGTAATATAGCTTATACATCAGAATAACACATAGGCTACTATTGGCCGCAATAACCGACATACACGCGGGCGGGCCGCGGGCACCAGCTAGTATAATATAAAACTATGACTGGAGATTTCTTCATTATATTTATACAAACAAATAGAAGGGTCCAATGTAATATTAGTTTAGTATGACCCTGAGTGGCTATACTCTGTCTGTTGGAAAGCATGAGCAGAATTCAAGAATTACCGTACTCATTTCGAATGTGGCAAAGTACTATGGTGATCTACACTATTGGCAATCTATTGAGAAGCTTCTGCATCATTGGGTCTCCGGTCTCGCATTCACCAACGAAACACGACAGCTCCAATGCTATCATTTAAGCTTGATCTATTGTGAGAGGGTAGAAATTAACGTAGCTTTCAATATGTATTGTAAAAGTTTACTAGCTGAACCCCGCGGTACGATACGAGGATAACTGCGGTGTTACCCGTAGTTATCCTCGTACCGCGAGTAACACCGCGAGACAAACATAGTCTAAAAAGTAGCCTAAGTTACTCCCTGGATCATCAGCTACCTACCAATGAAACTCCCGTCAAAATCGGTCCAGCTGTTCCAGAGTTTACCCGGAACAAACAAACAGACAGACAATTTTTTTTTAAATACATTTTTGGTATGAATACCGTATATGTTTATTCTAATGTTACCAACAGACACTCCAATTTGTATAGATGAGTTCTTGTGACATTTCTAAGAGCCCAACTGTTATAAATTAGAATGTCGTCTCACAGTTCCATCGCAGCTTGTTGTTAGTAATGCCTTTGTGTAACAGTAATCGTTAGCTGAATTCTGAGCTAACGAGTCGCTTGCTTCGGGTTCAAACTTCCTTCAAATTATTTGTATTGTACAATTACGCGACGAATTTAAATACTAATTTCATAAAGTCACAGTCAGTTTCTTTGTGCAAATAGTATTTGTTGTCTATTTCCATTTATATTAATAACTGGCTGAACCCCGCGGTGTTACCCGCGGTTATCATCGTACCGCGAGTAACGCCGCGGGACAAGGTTAGTCCAAAAAAAGTAGCCTACGTTACTTCCTGGATCATCAGCTACCTGTCAGTGAAAGTCCCGTCAAAATCGGTCCAGCCGTACCAGAGACTACCCGGAAGAAAACAGACGGACAGACAAAACTTGTAAAAAATGTTATTTTGGTATATACACCGTGTATACATACATGTGCAATTCGTAAAAAGCGGTTATTTTAATATTGCAAAAGGGCACTCCAATTTTATTTATTTGTATAGATTATGGTATACCCATGCTCCGGCAAATATGATAAGACATGAGTATAAACCGGCGTTAATAATCAGAGGCTCAATACATAATTCGAGGGGAAGGAGTCCCTTAGGTATTCTCAAAGGGCGGAATGCTTGGTCACTCTCAACGGATGAATGGCCTTATGGTGAATGACAGCTTAGTGTTAGGTGACTAATCTGCTAGTTAAACTCCTAAACCATACTACAAAAGCTGTGTATCTCTATCTATGAACATCGAAAACTCGACTTTGCAAAAGTACCATTATAACACACGTCACGCGTATATATTCGTTATCCCAAAGAAAAATTACTGTGTGTAATGTATATTTTGAACTGAAACCTCTATATCAGTATTTTATTTCACTATTTTGCACTTTCAACTTTGGACCCGACAGTTAATTCATCACGCCTTACGAAAGGCCAAACGACATTCATCTTAGCAAGGAAAGTAGTACTATTACCTTCATGCTTCACACAAAGAGAAATCCGTTCAGTAATAATTCAGCGGAACTACATATCTCGTGAACAAGGTAGGAAATAGAATATTAAAGTGGGTCTCTCATACATCTTGGATCGGTACTGGCTATTCTGCTCATGAACTAGCCGACTGTGGAACATGGGTAGGTACGTTTTTATGTTCACGGTGTTTTATATACCACGAGAATTTATCATTCATGTGTTTTTAGCATTGGATAAATTTAAATTCAACTTTGGGTTTGGTTTCTCGATAACTTGTTCTGTATTGTTACTAAAAAGCTAGGAGTTTTCGAACAAATATACTTAAAACTACTTTTAGAAAAGTAAAGAGAAAAGTATAAGATTTTGTTTGAGTTGTGATTCTCTAAATTAATTTTAGTTAGGAATAACAAATTTAAATACCGCATACCGTTATTTTTTTCGTTTAGATATTTTGATTACTAAGACCCTGGCCGGCTCCTGGAGGTGTGATCCCTACACTAGAAAATGAAGTGAGTTAAGGATGCGATAATATGTAGTGTGACGTAGACACAAACATTTTAACTAGTCTATAGTATGTATTTAAAAACTAGCTGACCCTCGCAACCTCGTCTGCGTCTCCTATTGCCCGTAGCGTGATAATTTTACCCCATTTTTAAACATTCTCCATTGGTGCTCCGCTCCTATTGATCTTACCGTGATGATATATAGCCTATGGCCTTTCTCGATAAATATAGTATCCAACACTGAAATAATTTTTCAAATCGGACCAGCGGTTCCTGAGATTAGCGCGTTCCAAAAAACAAACAAAATCTTCAGCTTTATATATTAGTATAGATATATAAGAATTAATTTATTTAGAAAATATAAGAGCGTACTCCTTTTTAAAAGGCCGGCAAAGCACTTGTGATGCCTTTGGTGTTGCGGGTGTCCATGGGCGGCGGTAATCGCTTACCATCAGGCGATACGTCTACTCGTTTGCCCCCTATACTATAAAAAGAGCTTGCTTCCTTCAACGTTATTGGGATAACAAGTATAAAAAATATTCACGAAATGTAGGCATTTAAATATGCTTCTACGTATTCCCCTTGACGGATGAATTAACTTTTTTGTATGTATATATGTTTCAGAATATAATCAATATAAATCGCCAAACATGTATTAATCATATAAGAATTTGCACCATGAATATCTACTGAATTTTCCACTCACACTTGTATTTATGTACGTATTTAGCTTTTAATGAGATTGTTACCCAGCCTTTTAATTATACGAATACCTAATTTATATTCTATCCTAATCTGATTACGTACACATCCAGAGGACACAATGAATACTAGTTAAGTGATAAAGATTGGAGGCCCTACCCCACTGACGTATGTATGGTACAGAATTAATTATCCTTCTTCATTTATTTCGGAATTAGATCTGCATATTTTATGTAGAGCCTTTCATCGTGTGATAAATAAGGTACTATTTTCGTCCATAGTTCTCAGAATTATGTTCAAGGTTGATACTACAAATGAGAGAACATATTACGTTTAACTTCAAGCTATTATTTACAACATATTATGCTTCAGAACCATCTAGTATGGCACGCTATATCTAAATTATCAAACTGAATAGTTTTTTTTTTGAGCATAGCGATTGCTCTTCGCTGCAACCGGTCGAGAGCGTCAAACAGGTACTGTGCGGCACCATCGCAAAGATGAGAATAGTACTCCACGCACGAGCAAACCTGGGTCTTGTAAAGAAGACACAGATGTCCGGGCGAGAAGAACCGTCTCACCTTGGTTAACACACTCAGCTTCTGCGAGGCCGCTTTAGTGACACTCTCAACGTATTCTCGTGGGTTGAGATCTCGACAGATATCCATGCCCAGGATATTGAGCCTCTCTTGTAATGGCATTTGAGTGTTCTGAAAAGTGGGAAGGGGAAGGAATGAAGACTTTTTGACGGAGATCGCGCACACCTGTTTTCTTGGCGTTGAACTCGACCAGATTCTCACTGCCTCATTGAAAAATGCGGCCCAGAACATGGTCGAGTTGAACGACAAGCTCCTGTCGCTTTTCCTCGATATCTGCAAACTTGACTATAAGGAACTGTGTTGTCGTCTGCATAGCAATGAATGTTGCCAAAGGCTAACATATCATTGATATGCAGAAGGAACAGTGTGGGCGACAGGACGGAGCTCTGCGGCACTTCGGCGTTAATTGGCTGAAAATTGGAGGCCGCACCGTCGCAAAGGACTCTTATGCGGCGCTGACTCAGAAATGCTGCAGTCCAGTTGCAGAGTTTGAGGGGCAAACCAAAGGCCGGTAGCTTGGAGAAAAGCGAACGGTGCCAAACCCTATCATAAAATTTAATAAATTTCAAACGAGAATCTTTGTACCATAAACCACTAAGTATGGCTCTATCGTTGATATTTTTTATAGTTTTTAGTGTTTAAAAGGCATCATCGTCTACCTATTGGAGTCCACTGCTAGACATGGGCTTCTCCCATTGCACGCCACATGGTTCGATCCTCGGCAATTAGAAGCAAAGAAAAAGTCATCGTTAAAACAAATCAAATAAAAACCATTGCTAAACAAAGGAAATAGTTCCAAATGATTATATATTATTTATAGGCATTAAGCCTTTGTTATGCGACATTTGTGATTGCGAATGAAAAAACTATATTATTAACCTAACTCCTATTTTCCTGGAATGTGGATTCTTGGAATAAATGAGATTTAGTCCTCCAGCTGCCTAATTGATCGTCACGGGATAGAACCGACGATTTTCTTGTTGCGGTGCCAACGGTACGACATGACGTTTAGGGCTGCCATCAGATCCAACTAGTATTTTTCAAAAAGTTTTTTTATAATTCAATGACTCCGGCTGCTAATACAAAGACAAATAATTATGTGATGAGTATAGTAATTTCTTCTGTGTTTGGGTTTAGTATATATTTGGGTATAATAAACCCTACAGGTAGTTCTACTCGTAGTAGAGGGACGCTGATAACAGCACGAACGGGCCGGTTCGACCGGGGCGGTACTACATTCGCATAGAAGATCAACTTAAAATTACAGAGTTCACACTGTCGTATTTCGTTCGTGACTGCAGGACCTAAGATCCAATGATGCAGAAGCACTAGGACACTATACGGCATTGCTGCATTGTCTACACGAGCAATGTGTATAGTGGTCACCACTCGTGAAATTTGCTTATGGTTTCCATCAGGTTCAGTAGAGTCATCATGACTGCCTCGTTGGTCTCGCGGTTGGCGTGAGCGACTGCTGATCATAAGGTCTCGGGTTCGATTCCCGGGTTGGACCAAATGTTTGTATGATCTACAAATATTTGTTTCGGAGTTTGGGTGTATTCTATCTATAATATGTATGTATTTACAAAAAAAAAGTATATGTGTATTTGTATCAGTTGTCTAGTACCCCATAACACAAGCTCTGCTTATCTTGGGACTAGATGGCGTTGTGTGTTTAGATGTCCGAAATATTTATTTATTTATTTATTTATTAGGGCAATACATAAAAAAACCCGGCTTCTGCTAAACAGCTTATTTTACAAAAAACCGTATTTGTACAGTACAGGCTAGGATTGACTGTATATAGTGTTTTGACTGGGATTAGAGTCTGTGAGGTCATTATTATTGTATACGTTTATCTTAACTTCTCTTTGTTTAAATATTCAACTACTACCTATGTTTGTTCAAAAGAAGTGCAACAATTTCTGAATAAACAATGTGAATTTTAGGTTAAAAGATATATTTCGATGTCATAATAATTATGTGTGACAACCCTGTATGATAATACTTCATGCATATTGAGAGGGGCGTGACAACCTCGGTTCACTCATCAATTAAGTGCGGTGTAATTGTCGACTTTCGGCACAGAATCCACCTCTACATTCTACTCGTAGCTAAGCACGGACTTAATTGTAGGTATCGCAACAAGACAGCGTTTGTGAAGCTTTTTTACGGAAAATATAATCTAAATATATTATTAACTAACTTTCTTTACATAATAAAGAAATACTACCTGAATGGAAGTGACTTACATGTATGTATGAATTGATGTGATGCATTTGTGGTCATGTGCCTCTTTCAATGGAATCCTAAGGTTGGGGTGTGATGTTATATAATTATATTTTTCTCATCAAACTAGCCGATATCTATGGCATTACTCCAGTTCTTATATAACGTATACAATACAACACCCCGAGAATTTTAGTGCAGTTTCTTGAAAATGTGTAAAAACATTTTCAAATAAAAGAATAATGCGTAGTTAAGTGTTTACTACTGCATACCTACCGCCATAAACGATTCTTGGCTGACGTGGAAACTGTTTCTTTCCTAATTAAAGTTTGGATTCTTCTATACAGTATTTTAAGACAATATTTTTTTTTTAAGATCAGTTAATAGCTAGGTCATAGCTTTCAATTAACAAATAAAAACGTCAAAATTGACTGTAGGTAATCGAAATCCCTGATCACAAATGTAATTTAATTTAATTTGGAAATCAACCAATCAATGCTCACTAAAAAAAACTGATTCATTATGTGAGTTTTCACTACTTATAAATATAAACAGTTCTGTTGTTAATTATTGTTTGTGAAAACAAAACAAACTTGAGCTTTCATTTTCTCGTAAAGAGTTTCAACTGTCTTCAAACTTTCTTGAATAATTTCCTAATTATTTTGCTTCCTTTTAAACTAAATATATTACGGTTCAGTTTAAGTGCAGTCTGAGATATTATGCGCAACTCTGTCTAGCGCTTGAAATAACTGGTCTTATTTATTTTCCCGTTCATGAAATAAGTGATGTTTATATAATACGTACAATAAATGACGATTTAATGGTTTAGTCATCATCTCCCTAGGCTTTATTATTCTCAAGATTTGGGGTCGGCTACTAGTTTAACCGGATTTACTTGTATATCAGTTTTTACATGGAGCGACTGGCATCGGACCTCCGCAAGCCTGAGGGTGAACTGAATTCGAAGGTTGAACTAGTTCTCAGTATATTTGAGGACACTGACTTCCCAATAAGGATTGCCATAGATGTTCATGACAACCGAGGCCGACGGCTTAACGTGCTCTCCGAGACGCGGGCGGGAATCACTGCCATCTTTCATATTCCGGTCTCTTATTAAGAATTTCTTGTAAGAAAACCTAACAACTCGAGACCTTTCGGTCAACAGTTATTAACCCTAACCACTAGACCAACAAGTTAGTCAAAAAGAGTCAAACTTTTCGGTTAAAACCATAATTTAAAGATAACCGTAAAGATTTTATGATTTACGTACTGACTTTAAAACATCATATTGATGATAAAATAACACGATACATTCTGCAACATTACCCCATCTCACTTCGCACGTAATATATAACGTATCCCACTTGTAAACACATCTGACTAAGACGTCTCACTGGTGCGTCTTCAACTAAATCAAAGTGATTGATAACCCTTCATGGATAACTGATAGATGTGCAAGCGATATTAATAGTGAGTAAGACTTCGGATGTTAACTATAAAGTAAACAACATGACTGATACGCAGAAGTATTATTCCTTGTTGATATTCAATAAAATGGGTTTTCGAAAATGCAGTGTTCTTTATTTAAAAAAAATAGTACTCGCTATAATATAGTCAGTCATATTTATCTATTGGAAAGAACATTGGGGAATGAGACTAAAGGCCCTGATCGACGGGGGAGTATAACAGTGGTTTAATTGCTCGTCGGTCTACCGTCCGTCTGCGTCGGATAGCCTACGGTTAGCCTCGGGTATCCTCGGGTAGCCTCGCGGAATACTGGCGAGCTTCATTCGCCGGTGTACCGTGAAGGCTGTTGATGGCAATGATTTCTCATAAACAACAATGCATATTACCTACTGTAATGTAATGGAACATTTGCATGACTAGTAGTGTAGGGCGTCTACAGGCCAGATAGAGTGATTCTTTGCGCAAGATGTCTGGCAGAAGCTGTGTACAAGAAACCCAGGATCGAACCAAGAGGATAAGCCTATGTTCAGGAGTTGACTGCGATAGGCTAGCTGAAGAGTAAATTATGGTTTCTATAGGCGTCATATGTTTCAAATTTTAAATTATTTAGATCTTAATTTCATAAAATTATTCACGCTATTGTGTTAGAGACAAATTTATATTATTATAAATAAATGAAAAATGTCTACAATAAGTAATAAGTAGTTAGTACACACGCAATGCATCTATGTCCAGTTTTTATACAGACCCTCGATGCCGTTCTATCATTATCTGTGGAGAGCAAACTTCAGTCCTCTCTCAAGAAACTCTAGAAGCACACAGCCATCCCTTACTTCGTAATCGGCTTACGCGCTCTTTCTATCAAACCCACAAAGCCTTATGGATGATTTTATTCTAACACTAGCAGAACTCGGTTATTGTTGTACCGCGAGAAACGCCGCGGGACAAAGTTAGTCTAAAAAAAGTAGCCTAAGTTGCTCCCTGGATCACCTGCCAGTGAAAGTCCCGACAAAATCGGTCCGGCCGTTCCAGAGATTACCCGGAACAAACAGACATACAGACAGACAGACACAGACAAAAAAAAATTCAAATACATTTTTGGTATATGTACCGTGTATACATACATATGCATTTATTTAAAAGCGGTTATTTTAATATTACAAACAGACACTCCAATTTTATTTATTTGTATAGATTTTATACAAGAGCTACATTCATTAATAGTCTATTCGACTACAGCTGATGCTTTAGTATCATATATCGATATTTAATGCCACGCTAATGCCAAATAAACTTTCATATTTTCTGATCTTCAATACAGTTATTTTCTTTGTTTAATTTATTTGATATGTATGTATTCACTTATATTGATATATATTTCTGTAATAATAATAAACTTATTTATAACCACACTCGTGTACTCTGATCGCGGTAAAAAGTAGTCCATGGCTATCCCCAAGAATTAAACTACTCTATGCCAATTTACGTTAAAATTGGTTTAGTGGTAAAAGTGTAACAGACGAACATATTCACAACTTTAATATTGGTTAGAATACCCGTTTAGTTTGAAGGACACTAATCAATCTCACTACTCCTAACCCCTAACAAAAAGAGGAGTATTATAAATTTGACGTCAATGGCTGTGTGTTTGTGTGTGTGTCTGTCTGTATCGTATCGTATCTCTCAAACGGATGGACTGATTCCGATGCGTTTTTTTTCATTTGAAAGCCAGTTTCCTTGAGGTAGTTCTTAACTATGTTCGGTTACTATCGGTTCTGCACTTTAAGAGTATCAGCTCTTTACCAAAATGATGTAAGGTATTTTTGCCATATGATTACTCGAATAAGTGCTTCACGCATGCTAGTATAATCTTCAAATAACAATTAATTGATAACTTCGACCTGATGTTGCGTAGGGTTTTTTTTTATTTTTATGTACTGTATATTTTTTTCTTTTTTTTTTCTTGATTGATACAATATATACAATTTGGGTGGAATCTATAGAACATCACAAAACCTTGACAGGTTTGTCTGGACGTTGAATCACTTGGACTGCCTCGTTCGTCCAGTGGTAAGCGTAAGCGACTGCTGATCAAGAAGTCTCGGGTTCGATTCCCGGGTCGAACTGCTGTTAG
Source organism: Spilosoma lubricipeda (assembly GCA_905220595.1). Lineage (NCBI taxonomy): Eukaryota > Metazoa > Arthropoda > Insecta > Lepidoptera > Erebidae > Spilosoma > Spilosoma lubricipeda. Next base: position 8,211,146 of record HG992298.1, on the reverse strand, counting down.
GTTGATCTTAAAAGAAATTCTTAACATTAGCCCGGAGTGTGGAAGACGGCGGTGTTTCCCGCCCGTGCCTTGGAGAGCACGTTAAGCCGTCAGTCCCGGTTGTCCTGATCATGTATGGCAATTGTTATTAGAAAGTCAGTGCCCTCAAATGTACTGATAACTAGTTCAACCATCGAATTCAGTTCACCCTCGGAGTTGCGGAGGTCCGATGCCAGTCGCTCCGTGTAAAACCTGATATTCAGGTAAAACCGGTTGAACTAGTAGCCGACCCCAAATCTTGGGATCAATAAAGGCTAGGAAGATGATGATGTACTGTATAATTGCATTTACAAAAACAGCTTATAATCTTGACTTGAAAGTAAGATTGAAAAAAAAACCACAGTATTCTCTTAGTTACCCCACAAACTTTATGTTTTGTAATAAAGTTAGCAAATAACAGACTTTGTACATACATATGTAACATTTGGGCTCAAAAGAATGTTTCCTTTTACCGGTGACAAAAATGTGTTGTACAGGACGCAAGTTTTATGGGCTGTTCGGTGTTATAGTTTTTCCTTTTATTTTTTACTAGAGGATTTAATTTGTGAACGTAAGCAGTAGGAAACAGTAGAGTTATTTGTTTGTCTTCTTCGTTTTATAATGATCTATGATTAGGTAGTAGCACTGCCTCGGTGGCGCAGTGGTAGCATACGCGACTGCTGTTCTTGAGGTCTCGGGTTCGATTCCCGGGTCGGAACAAATGTTTGTATGATCTGCAAATATTTGTTTCGGAGTTTGGGTGTTTTCTATGTATAATATGTATGGATTTACAAAAAAAAAGTATATAAGTATTCATATCAGTTGTCTAGTACCCATAATACAAGCTCTGCTTAGTTTGGGACTAGATGGCGTTGTGTGTTAGATGTCTCAAATATTTATTTATTTACTTAAAAGAATCAAAGTGCTGTATAAAAATGCTAGGGAAAAATTTGTTGTCGAGGAAATATGTTGATTGAAAAGGAGATTTTAAGGTATTAGAACTATGTTGATTTCTGGGGCAGTACTACCCACTTACAGAAGAATAACTTAAAATGATAAAATTCGTGCTGTCATGTGTCGTTGGTGAGTGCGAGATTGGAGGCCCAATGATGCAGAGGCATCTCAATAGGCTGCCATAATGTAGGTCACCATGCTGTATTGTGTGCATTCACAATGAGTTGGAGACCTTCGTTCCGAAGTGGAAGATTGGTTCGTATGGTGGCCACCACTTTTGGATTCTGCTTATGCTTTCCGTCAGGCAGAGTAAAAATATATAAAAAAACAGTGTTACTATCTAACGGTTGTAAGCATAATTGAATAACCTTAATCACTACTAAATAAATGGTCAGATTGATTGCCGATGATTGATTGATTTATTATCAAAAAGTGCTATGCATGGTATTTGATATTTGTTGGCTGTGTAACTTACTTAGCAAAAACAACATAAATAAAGTTAACTAGATATTTAATTTGGGCGGCACTCTAATCACTTAGGTACTCTCCCCGCTTTCATTCGATTGAGGAGGACGAAGCACTGTATATATCGCAACCTTTTTACCAGACTACCCACACATAAGATCTTAAAAGGTTAACATATCACTGCATTGCATAGACACCGTCCAGCCATGTTTTCTGCTCGAAGTAATCCCAAAACCGTGGGCGGAATGCTTGGATTTTCAACTATCCTAGTACGTTGGTAAGCGGAAGATATTTTTTGGTTTAAAAAGGTTATTACAAAGATGGAAGTATAAACTAAATTTTAAATATTTGTCATTCTAAAAATGCTTTGTTTTTTTTTAATAAGTGATCGCGTTAATTCCCGTAAAAATAATTGTTAATATTAAAAATGTATCTCTATATTTTTAACATTAGTATAATATATAAATGATGATAATACAACTACATGAATAAATTAATAAACATCATAGAGCAAGAGCCCACGACGGCTAGACCTTCGTTATTTTATAAAAGCTGAAAGTTTCTCTGAGTATGCCTCCAACACAGGTAAGAGCGACTATAGAGTCTGCATTGTGATAACAGGTAGTAAAGGTGTATCAAATAGTACCTTAAATTCGTTAAAATATGTATGTAATGAGTCTGGCAATATGTAAGAACCATTAAAACTTTCCGGCTATTAAAGTAAATGTTTTTTATAGGTCCCCAAGTAACATATATAAAATTTTGACTTTATACTATAACAAAAGTATATTTATTATTGATTAGTGTTTGCGTGTGTCTGGTATTAAGTAGCAACTGCAATAAGTGTCCGGCAATTGATAACCTGATTTCTAAAGTTATCCTGAAGAGTATATAAAAAAATTAGGTTTTATAATTTAAAAAATTTAAGGTACTATTTTATACACTTTTACTATCTGTTATCTGCCCACAATCCAATCTCTATAATTTGTTATACTTCTTACCTGTGTTGGAGACATACTCAGTGAAACTTTCAGCTTTTATAAAATAACGAAGGTTTGGACGTCGTGGGCTCTTGGTCCATAAATTTTTACATGTCGACTATTCAGGCGCATAAATAGGCACTTGCATTGTACTAATATCATATTATCGACTGAATAGAGTTACAACAAAGTTATTGTTAATTATTAATGTAATTTTAACAAAATTAATGTTATTTAATTAATGCTAATACTATTTAATTAAATAAGTATGATAATTTTTTATGTATATTTTACGTTGTTGCTAATGATGAACGCCGAAACTTACTGTTTTTCACGTGTTTTTTAAATGTGTGTTTTGGTGACATCTCGTATATGCCGAGCATGATTAAAAATAACGCAAACCCAATATGTTAATAAAATGAAAAATACCACTACATACTATTTCGGAACACTTCAAAAAAATACTTCAATCTATATTCACTAAAGTTCATTTTTAATTGTACTTGAATCTACAACTGTACAGTAACAAACATCAACTGAATCAGTCCACAAAACCAAATAAATCGAATAAACAGATTCATCAAAGAAAAAGTCGCACAGTTAGTTGTGCAATTCATGAATCCGCAAAGGAACCATAAAACAAAAGAATATAAGCAAAACGTCAACCACCTTGCCTCAATACTTTGAAACAAGGTAATGAAATAGAAAAACATCGAAGACAAAGACTAGTTGCAATATTGTTCTTATTTATTTAGAAGCAAGTATGTGCACACTTACCAATTTAACTCTTACACTCAGTTAACAGTAAAAATTGTCTTATAATTTTAAAGGTAAAGTTCAATTTTGATTGATTCCGATTTATGGAGATGTTTGCTAGGCCTGCGAAGCTGTGAGTTTGTAGGAAAGGAAGTACGGAACCACGCACGGTCCCAAGGAAATTGCGATGTTTTATTCTATTTGCTGAACAGTTGTCGGTCGATAGGAAATATAGTGAAGGATTTCTGAGCAGATGTAATATCAGAAGGGCTTAAGGTTTGCAGGTATGGAATTGTTGGGAGTATTTTCTTTGATTTGAATTGGGAATTTAATTTTCTGTAAAGAAATATATATATTTTTTATTTCCTTGTTAGTTTTTCTAGTTGAAGCGAGGATCATATCTATACTAATATATAAAGCTGAAGAGTTTGATTGTTTGAACACGCTAATCTCAGGAACCGTAGGTGCGATTTAAAAAAAATATTTCAGTGTTGGATAGCACATTTATAGGGGAAGGCTATAGGCTATATATCATCACCCTAAGACCTACAGGAGCGGAGCAACGATGAAAAATGTTACAAAAACGGGGGAAAATTATCACGCTACGGGCAATAGGAGACGCAAACGAGGTTGCATGGGTCGGCTAGTATTAAATATAGTAGGTGAAATATCATTTATTCGTGTATTAAAAGAGTATTTACAAAATGAGCAAGCTGACGTGTACAACGATTAAGGTAACAAATCATTACAAGACCTAACTGAAGTTAATCTCTATAGCTCAGTCACATGTTAGATAATTTTTCTATAAGCCATAACAATATTTCGTCAGTGGTCATAATAAGTAAAAATATTTCTTATAAAATAAAATAAAACTGTTTTTATTAATAGACGTAAATGGTTTTCTTTGTATATTTATTCGTCGCTCATGTGAACGTAATAATATATAGTAAATATATTATGTACATGCCTGCTGACTAATACAGATAGAGCTTTTCTTGTTACCTATTTATTGTCTGTTTTGTATGATATTCTTGAACAATGTAACAAAAATATGACAACAATTGTACATAATAAACAACACTATAATATACGTATAATAAATGTATAATACACTTTTAGTGTACAGAGTCGTATACAAACGCGGCCGAATCTCTCATTTGCCGGTAAACCACAGAGTATACAAATAGAACAGTTGTAGGTTAAAGTTTTTTGGCTACAGAAATGGTTTAATCAGAGGTTTCCTGTAACGATTTACTTTTTAGAATGCAGTAAAAAATTTTTTGTAATAAACTAAAAACAACTTTAATTTTATACGACTTTAAATTTGTTTAAAATAATTTATGTTAATGTTGATTTAAACGTGTGTATACGTAAGAAACCTACAGTAGTTTTTATAGAATAATTTAATCATTTTATTTATTCATCTTCAACCTACTGCGGTCCATTGCTGACCGAAGGCCTTTTCTTACGTGTGGAACCCCCACGGGCTGTCGACCCACCGGGGTTTGCGGTCATAATGTCGACATCTATTTCCCATGTTTCATTTATCCATGTTCTGAGATACTTGTATGTATTTGTCAAACCTTTCTGTTGTCATGACGGCTACATGACCTAACGGATGGTAGGGTACAAGCTGTTTCTGCCAGCTGTTTTCATAAACTTCGTCATTAAGACGTTCATATATAAACCATAGAAAGAAAGAAGGAAAGAGTTACAAATACACGTACACATTTACATTCATATTAAGATATTTAATCATACCTAAGTACTTTAGTCACCTCTGTATAACAGAGGTGACTTAAGTACTTACCCTTTGACGAAAACTGGACAATGTTGAAATTAAATTGGAAATCGGTTGTACATTGAAAGGGAAAGGTAGTTAGAAAAAAAAGACAATGGAAAGACACAGGCGCACATAGGCGTCACATGCTTGTTATTTGAAGTGAAGACTTTGGACTGCTATAAAAAAATATTTTGCTTTTTAAGCTCTTCGTAGTTTCGGACTAGATGACTTGGTGTGTCAGATGTCTGAAAAAAAAAGATTATACCTATAATCAAAATCTAATTCTGTATAATTTACTCTGAACAACTATCTACTCTGTGCTATGAATATTTACCGACTCTGTGTTCGCACAAACCTACTAGGTGTAAAAGTGTATTGACTTCATAGCGTTACATATAAAACATGCGACTTACTTTATTTGGGGGGTGTATTACGTGCGTATAAATTGCATTTTCTGTGATATCACTGTCGGAGTTTCTATCTCTTGAATATATTTGCTTGCCTTTGATTCTGTTACGCTCCGCATGAGATTGACGGATAAATTGAAGGGTCGATTGTCTCGAGTGACTAAACATATGATATACAAATGATATACATATAAAAAAGTTAGTAACTAGGGTCTGTATTTGATTTGTGAAGATTATAATATAGAACTATTATTGGAACGTAGTTTTGGAACGAAGTCCCTTATCGCGCGTTGTGAAAGGGGGCTAGACGGAAAAAAATCTTACGAAAAGTTGTCACGCCACAAAAATTCTTACGAAAAGTTGTCACGACACTTTTTGCTACAGTAAGCGATTGTAAGCCGTGCGTGTGCCTCTCTCTTACAGAAAGCAAGCCAGACATTTTCATTTCGCATTGAACAGTGAGGTGTTGCGACGATTATTTTTGTTGAGTATATACAGGTTTTTTGTACATCTATATATATAAAAGAAAGTCGTGTTAGTTACACTATTTATAACTCAAGAACGGCTGAACCGATTCAGCTGAAAATTGGTAGGGAAGTAGCTTAGAACCAGGAGACGGACATAGGATACTTTTCACAGAGCATTTTGTTTTGCTTTTTTTTATTTTGCCCCTCAGCGTTACCCGCGGTTGTTGTGTTGTGTGTTGTTGTGCCGCGGGTAACACCGCGGGGCTCAGCTAGTAATAAATAATAAAAAATAATAAAAATAATGAATCCTGACAGTGAACTTCGTTCCATCCGGGTGTCCCTTGACACCTCTCGAGTTTTTTTTATCCGACTACGGTGAAGGCAAAATGAAGGTTTATAGTTTTGGCAGTCTATGTAAGTTCCACTGTAGCGCTTAAATTACTGAACAGATTTTAATGAATGTGGTGTTACTGGATTATGATGCTAATAGACTATGGGTCCGTGTCGAAAATTGATGGGTCATGTGAACCACCAGGAGACCTTTTTAGAAAGATACAGGGGCATAAAACAATAACATTCAGCACTATGCCGTCATGTGTGAGCTGTGCCACGGAGAGTTCCCACTGGTGTAGGGGAGCGGGTAGCAACCCTCGATTTCTCTACCTTGTCACAGGATTTTTATATGGCGTTGCGGAATAATGGATTAGAAGAGGTATTGAAATTGAATGGAACCGATGCCGTACAAAATCAAATGACCATATTGATCGAGAGAATCGCCATGAAAAAAAAGAAAATAACTTTGTGGCGCACCACTCTTGTACGGCATTGGTTATTATTATTAATTGCTCGTTTAAATGTATTTAATATATACTATTACGAGTAGGTATTTCGTATTTCGTTTCGTATTTCGTATATATTTAAAATCGGCCCAGCCGTTCCAGAAATTACACGGAACAAACAGACAGACAGACAAAAATAAAAATAACTACATTTTTGGTACATGTACCCTGCATACATACATATGCATTTAGTAAAAAGCGGTTCTTTTAATATTACAAACAGACACTCAAATTTTATTTATTTGTATAGATGTACACAGATCGAGAATTTCAATAGGGACTAAAATATATGTCCTTGATTACATGTTGATAAGTGCCTAATAAGTGTGACAGATTTTTTGGTATTTGTACTATGACAAAAAATTAAAGCTTGTACATTGATAGCGTTAATCTATATATATTTATATATATAATTCTTCTGTGAGTGTGTATGTCACTGAACTACTCTCAAACGACTGGACCGATTTTGATGAAATTTTGTGTGTGTGTTCAAGGGGATCTGGGAATGGTTTAGATTCACAATATTGTCCGCTGGAAAATGTTGTTTTAATTAATTTTTAATTTATTAGTAGTTATGGCAAAACGACGTTTGCCGGGACAGCTAGTATATATATAAAAATAAATCACCGAAATGTATGTACGCGTATAACTTCTGATTGGCTGCACCAAATTAAATATTTTTTTTATATGTTCGTTATTGTTAGGACAAGAGTTGTGTACAAAAAAATAAAAGAAAACAGGAAAAGTATTTTTGTGTGTCTGCGACTGTACACTGCCTGTGGGAAGCTGAGACAGACATGTAAACATTACGGTACGAAATTCGTCGGGTCACCTAGTTTGCTTTATAATACTTTTATATACTTTTTCACCTTTTTGAGTCTGTTCTTTGTATTTCTAATTATAACAAAATTCCAAAAAACCTATACCTATGTAAATAAAGTACTTGCATAAAGTTTACCGTCCGTGCCAGAACAATAACGCAAGATGCATATTCCATGGTTATTTATTCCATTAACGGCCTAGCTCTGACTAGGGTTGCCACGCTTCACATATATTTAAGGACAATCTATATTTTCTACGTAAACTGTTTGATGACTCGATTGTTTTTACCGAAAAGACATTAAATCATAAAATCAAATTATCTTCAATTCAGAGCAATTTTATTTAGCTACTTTATTTACTTCAAAATTTTAATTTCAGACACCGCCTATTTATCCACTCAGTGACATGTGAAATTACGTCTTATTGGACACTATAAAATTCATAACATTTCTATTCAATTTGTATAAAATTTTTAGTCATAAACTAAATTTTAATTTTAAATTTCGTATTATTTTTTTAATCTGGCAAAAAATATTAATAAATTGCAAAATGGTTGAATAAATTGAAAAAAATATTAATAAACTGCAAAGTACTAAATGAATTTAATTATTAATTTAATTTTTTTACAAATTTGTCAAATCGTCCATTTTGACATGTTCTTACGTAATTCACACTTGTCCTTTAGGGGTTTAGCAGTTCAGGTGTGGGGATAGGCTATACTAATATAATATATGTTTAGAGGTGGCAGTTAGTAACCACTCATGATAAAGTTCGATCTCCACTTTATTGCATAGGCGTAATCCTACATGTAATAAATGTACTCATTATACGTGTTCCAATGACAGATCATTTAAATTTTTTTGAAAATTTGAATAGCTATACATCTATACAAATAAATAATATTGGAGTGTCTGTTTGTAATATTAAAATAACTGCTTTTTACTAAATGCAATATGTATATACATATGCATTTAGTAAAAAGCACATTTTTGGTATATATACACGGTACATATACCAAAAATGTACTTGAAAAAATTTTTGTCTGTCTGTTTGTCGGTCTGTCTGTCTGTCTGTTTGTTCCGGGTAATCTTTGGAACGGCTGGACGGTTATGGCGGGACTTTCACTGGCAGGTAGCTGATCATCCAGGGAGTAACTTAGGTTACTTTTTTTATTACGTAAGTACCGCGGCGTTACTCGCGGTACAACAATAACCGCGGGAAACACCGCGGGGTTTAGCTAGTTTTTTCATAAATTGCTTTGAAAATCTTAACTCTTGGCAACCCTACTGAACATAGTTATATTTGCATTTCGTAGTTACTTTTGTTAGGTTATGACACTGCCAAGTGGTTTTGGCGCGTCCCCCTTAATTGTCAAGTAATTTTGTTATGAGTTATTGCTCGGGGGCAACCATTATATTTGGGGTGTATGGGTAATTCACAGCCGGCCGAATTTTTTCGCACTAAAGCTTAAGAATGTCAAGGTATAATTTAAAATTAACTGTTGAAATATTAGACTTTTTATTTTTGGCGTATTATATTACCTTCTAGCATTTTTTTTATTTTATTTTATTTTATTAGGTTAGGTAGTTATAGGGTCCTTTATCTGTAGTTATACAACTGAGCAATTTAAACACTAGCTTTGGGTGGCATTTTTAATTACTGAGGCAAATTTATTAACCGACTTCTTTGACAAATATGAACATGGTACGTATAAATAATTTATTAATGTATTACTATTGAAGTATTTATATTAATAAATCATTAATAATATTATAAATTTCGCATTAAAAAGTAGCTTATATCCTTTCTCAGACTCTAGCTAGACTATCTGAGTACCAAATTTCATTAAAATCGGTTCACTAGTATTGACGTGGCATCGCGACAGACAGATTTACTTGCACATTAATAATATCACTAGCTGTTGCACGCGGTTCCGCCCGCGTGTATGTCGGTTATCGCGGCAAATAGTATCCTATGTGTTATTCTGATGTATAAGCTATATTACTGTAAAGTTTCATTGAAATTGGTCCAGTAGTTTGCGAGTGAAGAAGTAATAAATATACACAGTCACAAACTTTCGCTGTTATATATTAGTGTAATAGTTAGGATTGTCTTGTCAAAACTAACAATCAAAATATTTTCTACATATCAATGATACTGAACAATTGACATAGTAAACAGATCAGGCAGCAACGAATAACGTAGGTTTTTTTTATAAGGTATAGATAGCGTTAGATGCACTCGATTACTGACAATTCTTTAAAATCAATAATACTTAACTGTAAATCATAGGCAACCGAAATCAAAATAAGCAAAGTTAAAAAAAACGCTTAAATGATAAATCAAAATGATAAGTTGAATACAAAGGAGTCTGTATAAATACAAACAAACAATACAGGTATAACTAATAAAATAAATAATAGTTTAAAAAATACTGAAAAACATGCTTTTATAAATAAACCAGACTAAAAAGTAATGAATTATTAGAAAAACTCCGACTGCGTATTTTTTCATTTTTTTTTATTTTGATGTACCCAGTGTCACTCTTACGACCAAGACGAATCTATTGACACCACTCACATAAAAATAAAATGACCGTTTAGGCTCTAGACTCTCCTTAAACCAACAAAGATACAATTTATTCACTAAATACAAATAAAAATATACTAACAGTTTTTGTGAAACTTACACGCATGTGTTAGACAAAAATATAAAAGAAATCGAGAACGGCCCTAAATTTGAAAGTCATTTAAAATCCGAAACAGTTTTGCGGAATGAAAGAAGAAAAACGTATAAGTGCATTTACGTAAGTCAATTTCAAGCTCCGACTGCTGCCACATTACACATGCAGAATTAAGCGTGTAAATTCAACGGCCCCAGGTGGCCAATGTGCTCGATCGAGTGAGGGTACACTTACGTCACGCGTAGTCAATATTCTGACTACCAGATAGCGTGACTATTTTTTACTTATTAATAGATATCTACTATTATTTGAATAAAAGCACAAACTTTTTACTTGCTATTGCACCAGCTGTCTATATTAATGTTACAAATTCGAAAGCAAATTCTATCTGTTAACTTATATGACTAAACCGCTACACCGATTTCGATTGAATTTGGCATGGAGATACTTTAATTCTTGAGAAAGGACATAGGCGACTTTTTACGACTATAGCCGACAGACACGCGGTCGGAGCCGCGGGTAAAAGTTAGTGTGCTTTTCTTTTGAGCTTATCGAGGTATTTATGAAGTTTGCAGTGACAATGGTAGCTACTTATGAAGTCAGTAAAATTGAATGATGGACAGTGAAAAAACATTTCTAAAACTACATCGAAAACTTGAATTCTGACATGACCCAAGAGAATTCAAATAGAAACAAATATTTTTCCTAATTCATAGCTCACTTGAGCTATTCCTTGAAACTATGAATTGAACAATATCAAAAAATCGGTGTGGTTATACCGCTACAATAACAAATAAAAAATGTCTAATTTCTTTCACCAGGTCTTTGTTCCTGGAAGTGAGGAATCCCTTGATCCAGGCTATAGGGCCCATACGTAAGCCAGAACAGTTGAAGTTCTGTCCTCCTGGTAAAGAAGTCAAACCAGAGGCGTTTCACCTCTTTCTACCTTATAACTACAAGGTTAAATTACTAACGGATGGGGCTATTGGGACTAATCCCACCCACACGCCCACCACTGTAACTCCTGTACACCAGGATCAACAGCAGTGACCCACGAACACACCGAGTTATGACACTCGGGAAGTCCCAGGAAAAAAAATTAACTGTCTTGGAACCCGCAACGAAATTAATCAGAAGAAAAACAGGAGGAGTTGGAAATATGATAAGTCCACTTCCCTCCTTAGCAAAGCGGGAGACAAAATGAAGTCAAAATAGGCAGACACCTTTTTTTTAAACCGGGAAGCACCACGGATAAAATATTATGGGTCCTAAATGAGCTATATTTGATTACTATAGTATGTATGGCAGAATCGCCTAAACGCACGGAAATTCACCGCAGTTGACACAAGATCCTCATAGTACACCGCCCCAGATGTCATTTGTAAGCTATTTAGCATTGTGTTACGTTCATTGTACCAAAGACTACACTCCCAGAGAATATGATGAGCCGACTGTTCACAGCTAGTATCAGGTGTTGAGCATTGACACAATGGTGAATCGATTAATTTAAATGAGTGTAGTTTGCTCTTAAAGTTACCATGGCCTGTAAGAAATTGAGCGACACAGTGATCTACCTCGAGCCATGTCCTCGACATCCGCTCGCGAACAGATGGGAAGAACTGGTAGGGGTGGCGCCCCTTAGATGATTCGTCCCATCGTTGTTGCCATTCGTCGTTATAGACATTGGACTGCTGTTGAAACAATCTTATGATTTTATCGCGGTCTCGTACGCCCAAAAAATCGCATTCCATGTTTTGTAGTGTGGAATAGTACATGGCTGTACGTCTCTGCACCTCAAGATCGACCGGAAGAACACCCGCCAACACCGGTAACGCCTCAGTACTAACCGTCCTATATGCTTTGCACAAGAAGATCAATGCAAGTCGTTGGCCTTGTAATAGTTTGCGACGGACAGCACCTACAGTCGCTCTATCGGCCCATACGGGAGCACCATAGCAAACAGCGCCTAAATAAGTAGCTCCATATATGATTTTTAATGTATTAAATGAAAGACCCCATGTGGCAGTTGATATTCTCGTCAGAGCAAAGAAACTTTTTTTAGACTTTTCATTAACTGTTCTAATAGGTTCGATAAATGAAAAATTTCTTTCTAAAACTAATCCCAAATAACAAACCGAGGTTTTATTTTTAATAGTAACATTTTGAAATTTAATATACGGCGGTGATTTGAGGTTACCTTTCAGAAGTAGCTGGAAGGTTTTGTTTGGTGCAAAAGTCAAGCGATTACGTACACCCCATAGAGATACTAAGTTCAAACATCTATTAGCCAGACTCTCAAGCCCCGCTCTAGTATCAGATTCCACCAGTAATAAACCGTCATCCGCATACGCGTTTAGGGTACATCCGGGTGGTATTGGTATTGTAAGAAAATCGTCGAAGCCTATATTCCACAAGTATGGACCTAGCACCGAGCCCTGAGGACACCCCATCGTAAGCGCCTTCGACACAGAGTGATGCCCTAGTCTCAATTTAGTTGTGCCTTGTGTGAAGTACGAGGTGATAAGGGAATAAATATTTTTAAAGCATCCTCTTGATTTTAATTTTAGCAATAGCATGGGCCACCACGCGTTGTCGAAGGCGCCAGATATATCTAAGAAGATACCTAAGACGTATTGAAACCTTGACTCGGCGACAGTTTTCCTTACAGATATAACCGCATCTGTTGTCGATTTTCCCAACGTAAATCCGAATTGTCTATCATGAAATTTAACTCCACCCGGTAGAAGTCGAGGCACTACAAGACGTTCTAAAAGCTTGCCTAGCGACGGTAACAATGTTATGGGTCGATAGGACCCAGGATCAACGGACGGGATAACGGATGGGGCTAGTGGAGAACTTTTCTTTCTTCGTTCTTTTGCTTGCGGATAGGTGCACCTCTTGACGATCCATGCATAGGTAATCACACACCACCATCCATTTACACACACAACACTTTCTCGTTCGCGGCCGACCGCACAATAATTACATTAAGTTCTTAATTAGAGCATATAACATGGAAGGGCATTTCCGGAGCGGACATCAAATAGACGGTTTGGTATCGAACACTACTTATACCGAAAACATCATATTTTTTATGTTTTATATATTGGCCTGCCAAAATGACTCTACTCTTTGATGGAAAGCATAAGTCACCATACACATTGCAAATGCAATGCAACAATGACGCCATGGCGGCCTAGTGATACTTCTGCATCATTGGGCCTCCAGTCACGCACTCGCCAACAAAACACGATACCTAAAAAGATCAAAAATAAATAGTAAAGTGTGCTAAGAAATGTAAGTATTTTATTGAGGTAGGTATACAATAATAATATTTGTCGTCTGTCTGTCTGTTAAGCTTTTACAGCTAAATCACGACACCCTATTTCAATTAATATCGATAACCGGTATACACGCGGTTGGAGCCGCAGACAAAAGCTAGTATAGATGTAAAATATAGCTAGTATGAGTAGAGACAATTTATATGGACCTCAGGGAAGGTCCCAGAGGCCTAGTCTAAAAGGCAGCTCATGTAAGCTCCCCAAACGCCATTTATTGGTCGTCTGTCACGGATGTTTTTCTTTGAAGACAGTAAGAAATAGTGTACTATTATCAGTTTTTGGGTCAGGAGACATCAGTGAAAAATTACTACGTATTATTTATTTTTCTTATAATGATAAGTAATAAATATCATACAATTTTTTTTTTATGTATGGGCTTGCCAAGATGACTCTACTTTGTCTAATGGAAAGCATAAGCAGAATCCAAGAGTGGTGTTCACCATACTCATTGCGTGCAACAATGCAGCATGGTGACACACTAGCGGCCTAGTGATGTTTCTGCATCATTGGGCCCCTGACCTCGCACTCATCAACGAAACACGACAGCACGAACGCTGTCAATACATGAGCTCTGATAAAGAAGGGTTTTCAGAAGGGTGTAGGTTATACAATATGAGTTAAAAACACATTCTTGAATAGAAAGAACTTGTACCCTTTAATTTTGCACAACAATGTCGACAGTAAAGTTAAAGGCACGCAAAACTCGAGGCGGCAGGATGCAATTAATAATTCCTTAGCGAATTTACACGAGAGTCTACTTCTTACAGTACTTCAAGAATTAAGTGAAATGTTTTAATTCCTTTCAATTATTTCGCAAATACTTGAACAAACTTAAAAAGTTTGAAGTTAACAGTAAGCTCTTTATGTATTCAATTCACACAAGTTTGATTAAAAAGGACAATGGTGTGTTTTGAACTAGTTTTTTTTTTAGAAATTCCACGTAAACTTGCAGTACTAAAAAGAAAGAAATTTTATATTGTTTTTATGTAATAACACATCGAAATTCTTATTCATAAACTATATCTTATATTTTATTTATTAATTTAGAGCAACTTACAAATCATCTATACTAATATATAAAGATAACAGCTTGTTTGTTTGTTTGTTTGAACACGCTAATCCCAAGAACCGCTTCGCGTCCGATTTAAAAAAATATTTCAGTTTTAGAAAGCCCATTTATCGAGGAAGGCTATAGGGTATATATCATCGCGCTACTACTAATAGGAGCGGAGCAACAATGAAGTATGTTTCAAAAACGGGGGAAAATTTCACGCTACGGGCAATATAAGACGCAAACGAGGTTGCGTGGGTCAGCTAGTACACTAATATAGAATTTACAAACATGTGTTATTACAATTGTTTGTCGAGTAAATAAATCATTTGAATTGGAATTCGAACAATCTGTTTATTATTTTTCCGTCAAACAATAGTACAATAGTATGTAAGTATCAACCAAATTCTCTTTTATAAGTTTGACAATCCACTCAGCTTCATAAAATGTTACAGAAAAATTCATCCCGTAGAAGAATCACATAAAATGTATTATCAGGGATGAACCGGACCTGCGATTTCATTTCACGATATTAAATGACCCCGTTTTATAGGCCATAAAAGTTTCTTTTGAATACGTGGCCCAAGGAAATATGATTATATTGAGGCTCTGAATTAAAGTGTATTATTTTTCGTTAGCAGTTTCATTCACACTGACCGTCTTATCTGTGTGTTTGTAGCTATGAATTTCTATTAAGTTAATTGGAAACAGTTCCTAAGTCTTTTATTACTGTTTTTTATAGAGTTTTGCCAAATGATTGATATTTATGAGAGGTATTAGTTGTATTGGCTGCAAAGAAATTATCATGTATCAAACTTGATGATATAAAAAAATCTTAATTGATAATTATTGAACCGGACAGAGTTCTTATGGCATTTGAATAGATACTAAAAAGTTCAAAATATAGTGTGCTTTTTAATCTTTAATAAATCAGTTGGAATTCATATTCTTTTTTGACAAAAATATCAATGTAAAATTGCATTGACGTCAATTTATCAAAGTAAATCTATTTTAGTAGGTAAAACGCGTTGATAATTTAAAATTAGAAACCTAAGTCAAATACTTTAAATATAAATACTCGGCAGAAAAAAACTAGTGAAAATATTTATACAATATTTATAAACAAGCCTCAAAGGAGCAGCTTATATCCAGCAGTGAACTACTAAGGGCTCTTGATGATGAGTATGATGATGACGACTCGTGTCAGGTCCACAAAATCAAAAGCACAATTTTTTTTTTTTTTTTAAATTAACACAATATGCCATCGGATAGGATATTTTTCAACATTACCTTTTCTTTCTGTGCGGAAATCCTCCCGGACATCACCTGCTGGTGGCTATCACGGACTCGAACCGATTACATACAGTCTGAAGACAGAACATTACAAATTTTAAGTTTGGTGATTTTGTTACTATGGTACAATGGAATAATTTAACTATGTTGATTTAACAAATCAGAAAAGTTTTCAGATGACTAAATCCCATAAAATTGAAGTCACTAATTCGTTTAGCAGAAAACATTTTATACAGAAATATAATCAAATGTTTTTTGGCTCGGAAACTTTCAAACAATTCAATCAGTACAGTCTAAATCTCTGTGTAAGTCCAGCGGCGTTCGATAAATTTATATCCAAACTTTTAAGTTAGTGTAGTGGATGCAGGTCAAAACTATCGCAAAAGTATTTGTCTTGAACGAATACTATTTATGTCTCTGTAAAAATCTTTGCTAGATGCTATATTATTTACTAACCTTTTCCCGTGGTTCCGCTCACGTGTGTGTGGGTTATTGCGGTAACGATTATCCTAAGAGGAATAAACCCTAAAATCAAAGTATTTCCATGCCAAATTACATTGAAATCAGTGCAGCAGTTTGACCGTAAAAACAGAACAGACAAAGTTACTTTTGAATCTATACTTAATATATATAGCTGAAGAGTTTGTTTGTTTGTTTGTTTGAACGCGCTAATGTCAGGAACCGCTGGTCTGATTTGAAAAATTCTTCCAGTGTTGGATAGTACATTTATCGTGGAAGGCTATAGGCTATATATCATCACGCTAAGACTGATAGGAGCGGAGCACCAATGAAAACTGTTTTGAAAATGGCGGCAAATTATCACGCTACGGGCAGTTGGAGACGCAAACGAGGTTGCGTGGGTCGGCTAGTTTCGTAGTGTGATAATTTTCCCCCGTTTTTAACATTTTTCATTGTTGCTCCGCTCCTGTAACAGCGTGTTCAAACAAACAAACTCCTCAGATTTATATATTAGTATAGATATAGATTTGTAGCATGAGTTGTTAATTGGTTTTGCTGTAACTAAATATTTTGTACGCATCTTGTATAGATAGAAGTCCTGCCGTTATGATTGTTCGCGTTGATTGACGCTTGCGTGGCGGTGTAATGAACCCCATACTAGATCTGTCTGCTCGTTAGCAAAAAACGATATCAGTGTTCTGTTAATGCGTGTTGCACAATAGAAGATGTCAAAAAGAAGTTGTATATCATTTGGTTTGGCGAATGATGGGGACAAGAGTTTGTATTATCAGCAAAGTAAAGAAAGAGGATAATAAAGATAAATATTTATGTCAGGATAAGAATATTGTGACATAAATCTATACCCCAAGTGACGGGATGTTATAAATATGACGTGTCTGTGTAGTTATTATCTATATGTATCTTTCTTTGCTTCTGAACGGATTAATCGATATCCATTTTGTTTTCTATGTTCAAACTTGTTACGAACGAATATAACTAAAAATGTTATTAGTTATGCCTAATGAAAAATGGTTCAGCCGTTTGTAAGATTTGGGGAGTAGCAAAGGAAATAAAAACGAATTTCTAAAATAATCTTCGAGTGTGATACCAATAAATGAAAGGGCGTAATCACAAAAGTGTGTATTTCATTAAAATAGGTCCAGTCATTTTACAGATGTGAGGCCTGAAATGTATTAGGTAAAAAAATGTTTTAGGTTTTGTTTGTTCATACTTTTTTGTCGGGAGTTTTTCAACTTTAATGTATACTTGTAACAGTTGTAATTTCGTGGTGCTAATTAACAAATAATATTAAATTGTTTCTTGTCTTAAATATGTTAGAGTACTTTCAAAACTAACGGCATTCAACTTGCATGGAATGAGATAGATAGGTAACATGTTCCGTTCCAAGTATAGTTGATTTAACGGAAAACTTCACAGTACTTGTAGAAGTAACTGAACGATTCCTTTTGTAGCCAACTTGTACATTCCAGTTGCAGTGGTACTTGCACTGTATTGCAAGACAAATTGTGAGTCCAGCACTATACGTTGAAGCAGTTTCCCGGTACGATACGTACGTTTAGTACTCATATATAAAAAAGGTAAATATTTTACAAAAGCGTTTTTGGAAACAGATTTCTATTTATTCTTGATTCCCATCCACACCAGATCATGGAAGTAGTTCCAAGTGATTAATTAAGTCACGAAAATGTGTTAAAAATGTATTTTATTATGGATTGCTACAAACCTAAAAAAATACTAAAAGAGTCAATAAAATAAAAGTCATTAGAATAATATTAAAAATATTATATTTCGGCTTCTTATTTAAAATCTATATGTGTAAATGTAGATCAAAACTTAGTTGATATTAAAATTTTGTACCATTTATGTTCTTCGAGCAGTTGACCTACTTCTACGTGCTTTCTCTGCATCGTTTAATCGGTTGACTAGTAAAGAATACCTAAGGGGTTAAACTCACTTATGCTTCAATACCCGTATAAACGAGCTCTGATCAGAATGAATCGTAGGTGGATCGATTTGATCGATCGTACTGTTTCCGAGATTCAGATTATATATACCTACAGAAGAATTGGTGGCTTAAAAGTATTAGTTTCATCTATAAAGTATATAAAATAAAAATACTGGCAGTCATAAAGACTGCCGATAGTAGTGAAAACTTATAACTTAGAATAGTTAGAATGATATTTAGTTTTTAGTTACAAGTTTTCACTTCGAAAATTGTCATGTCAGCATGTCGGTGACGCGAACTCATGATATTTTCCATTACCAAAAAGTGTTTAACGCGGCTAAAGAAGTTTTCACGTAAATAAATAATATATATAGAGCGAAACTCTTTACATTAACGCGTGCTCAAACCTCATCTCGGACATTGCAATTTATGTGAGATCTTTTGTAAAGGTTTTATGTTCATAAGCGAAGCTTTAGCGGTTATCATTCCTATTTATTACTCCCCTTGCTCATTTTGTTCATCATCATAAAATACAATGGAATTCATGCTCTATACATAAGTAATGGTGAAAAGATTTTTTTAATGATAACTTTTTTAATAGATACTGTAAAATATGATAATGGAAGGTAATTCTTTTATTTATGGTGCGGATTATGCACAAAACTGTTGTTTGATTAATACACAGTGAATGTCAACACTGTTAAGAGATTGATGGATAGCATTTTTGGAGTTTATTTAAGGAATAAACTCCGAAATGATTTTCATGTATAGTTTGCGGTATGAACTTACATGGATAGTAAAATCGAGCGTTAATTAAAAGTTACCGCATCGATCGAGGCTACAGTACTTGGTCCTCACTTAGAAATGTCGCCTAACAAATTATTAAAAAAAAAACACTTGAACGCTTATTATTAGGGAAGGGTTTCTCGCGACCGAAGTGACGTAAGTGCCGTGAATTTCATGGCGTTTATGTTTTTCGTTCAACGTTTATTTTTATTTTGGTCTTTTTAAAAAGACAACTTCTGCATTACGAATATACGTCATGTTTCGTGGGGGACTCTACAAACATACATGAAACGGACACAAAGTGCACCCGGACTAAGAAGAAAGACAACACTTTTTGTGATCCACAAATTGTTGTCCCATGTAGGATTTGAACCAACAACACTTGGCGCAGAAGGAAGCAGCGTGGCGACCACTTGAACCTCTAGTACAACTGTGCAGTCAAAGTAGTTAAAGTACTACAATTTATTCTGTGGTATAAGTGAGCAACATACAAAAGCGCGCCAAATGGTTGGCGCGCCTGTGAGGCCACATGACGTTAACTTCAGTCGTGTGTCAGAGCTGCTGACACAATCACTTTATCGTTTTTCTATTTTTTTCACTGAATGTTGCATTTGTATGGGTGTAGTTTCGTGTTATTCAGTGTTCCAAGACTTATTTTAGCTTGTAATGTAGCTAGTCTTTTTTCTAACTTTTTCACTGAATGTTGCATTTGTATGAGTATAGTTTCGTGTTATATAGTGTTCCAAGACTTATTTTAGCTTGTAATGTAGTTAGTCATTTTTCTATTTTTTTCACTGAATGATGCATTTGTATGGGTGTAGTTTCGTGTTATTTAGTGTTCCAAGACTTATTTTAGCTTGTAATGTAGCTAGTCTTTTTTCTAACTTTTTCACTGAATGTTGCATTTGTATGAGTATAGTTTCGTGTGATATAGTGTTCCAAGACTTATTTTAGCTTGTAATGTAGCTAGTCTTAAACACCTGTCATTGACTTGACGTTGGGTATAAAACTATCCATATTAATAAATAAATTGCACTTTTATTTTTTTAAGATTGAATACGAAATATATCAGTGTTTAAATGATATGGAAATAAATTTCATAGTAGTCCGTTCGCTTCGTTTTCGAAATAAGAGGCACAAAGATTTTGCTTGACTTATTTCAATCTAATACCTATAAACGAGCAATTCTTGTCACACTAATATATAAAGGCGAAAGTTTGTAAGTTTGTGTGTTTGTTACTTCTTCACGCAAAAATTACTGGACTTGAAACTTTAAGGTAATATAGCTTATACATCAGAGTAACATATAGGCTACTATTTGCCGCGATAACCGACATACACGCGGGCGGAACCGCGGGCAACAACTAGTAAATAAGTAAAATGAATTTAGTGCAGGGGGTTACTGAGGCGGTAAATTGATGTAGCTAGTATTCATTTTTAGATAATTTATCAAAAAAAAAAAACAAGAAAAGTTTCATCCATGTACATCTTGTACATGGATGACTGAACTTTGCTTGGTTTTTTTTAATTATGAATTAAAAACTATAGAGGCTTATTAAGGAACAATATTATTTTCTCAAAACTTTCTTAACATCCCCCATGATTATTTAAAGTTCACCTTTGTCTAATTTAAATAAGGTTCAATTTGCGTTTTATTTACGGTAAAACCTAATAAATAAATATGTTACTTTCACATACTTTGTAAATTGTCACTTTGTCATTTCACCCTGATACAACATTTTAACTGCCTCGGTGGCGCAGTGGTAGCGTACGCGACTGCTGTTCTTGAGGTCTCGGGTTCGATTCCCGGGTCGGAACAAATGTTTGTATGATCTGCAAATATTTGTTTCGGAGTTTGGTAGTTTTATATGTATAATATGTATGTATTTACAAAAAAAAAAGTATATAAGTATTCATATCAGTTGTCTAGTACCCATAATACAAGCTCTGCTTAGTTTGGGACTAGATGGCGTTGTGTGTTAGATGTCCGAAATATTTATTTATTATTATTTATTATTTACATTAATTAGGACAGTAAAATAAAATTATCAAATAAAGTCGAGAATTTCTTAATGGACCTTTCTCATAAACATCAAAATATTCTTACCGGTATTTAATAAAGTTTTTAAAGTACGGGTATCCTTATTGAAAAACCTTTCATTAATCCGCTACGGAGAAAGGCTAATCACATATCATTATATAATAGTTTTAATAAGTGTTGGAGTAAATCGTAAGTGTCGATATCGAGTCATAAGTGGGTAAAAATCTTAGAAAATGAGTTAAATATCTTTCAGTGAGTGACTCTGGAACAAACAAAAATAGGTATTATAATGTAACAGTAACAAATAAGTACTTTTTATTATAAAAATAGTACGAATTTTCCAGCACCAGATAATCACAGTTTTTTTTTATTGAATAGGAAGTAAACGAGCATAAACACGTATCACCTGATGGTAAGCGATTACCGCCGCCCATGGACACCCGCAACGCCATAGGCGTCACAAGTGCCTTGATGGCTTCTTAGTCTTTGGTGCTGCTTAGAGATGTGGCTTCGCTGTGCATATTCTACTGCATTTACTATGGGAAGTGCTCTCCGGGATTGTTCGGACTAATCCCTACCGCCTCTTTCCGACATCGTCCTACGCGACAAAAGAACCAACACGACCTTCAAACTTTCAACAAAAGAGCGTAATCCTTCTTGAAAGGGACAGCAACAGCTTTTCGGAAATTACAATAGTCGGTTCATCTTCAGTAATTCAAGTAAATAACATAAAGTTTCTAAATAATATGTCTTAGCTTAGTCTTAGCTTTTCTTAAGTAGGTACGTGGGAATTGAAAATCTAGTGAAGAATTTTATAACCAATAATAATATATTTGTTTTGATGATGACGATGATGATGATGTTTAATGACATATGGCACCAAACGAGCAGAGAAGAGTTACTGACTCAAGCCTTATAAGCTAGAAGAGTATGGAGATGGGGATTATATGGTATCTGTTAACTCCACTTACTTGATAAAGGCCAAGGTTTCCTTCTTTTTGCTCTGACATTGTCGTGCGTGGTTTGGTCCCTTAGTCGCCATTTTCAACACCCATGAGATAAATAGGAGTGGTGAAAGTCTATGTTTCATTCATCACCACACGTACAATTATCATATCATGTTTCTAGGTAAAATGATAGTAACATAAGAAGTCTCCAAACTGCATAATTACAAATGCGGTTAGGTACCTTTTAATTATCCTGTAAACCAACCTCAAAATAGCAGTAATAATGCTACTGACTTTAATTTCTACACAACATCAAAAACCCCTTATAATTATTTGAACCATTGCGTTCAAATTAAACGAATGTAATGTTACTCTACTCCGTCACTAGTCAAATTGTGGTTGTTGTAAAGGCATAATTATGGTTGTCATCAAAAACCAAATGTAGCAGAGGAAGTTTATTAGAATGTTTTTCTACGAAATATGAGTCTAGGCTACCAGTAGCCAAGCCAACCAGTGTGACTTAGGTAGGAAAAACAGAGCCTGGAAGAATCTCTAATGATCTCCACAGTTTCCTCTTTCTCCTGTTCTTCTATATCAATACCAGTTGTATGGCTAGGCTAAGGTGATAACTACATTTACTATGGGGAGTGCGCCGAGGAATTGTTCAGACTCATCCCTGTCGCCTCTTTTCGCCGTCGTCCTACGCGACAAAAGTTTCATCCCCATCGTCTGGATGGTTGGCAGTCCACAACTGTGCGCTTTTCTAGAAACTTTCTGCCTCGCATAACAAAACTGTGGAATGAACAGTCGCCTGCGGTATTCCCGGACCAATATGACCTTCAAACCCTCAAAAAAAGAGCGTATTCCTTCTTAAAAGGCCGGCAACGCACATGTGACGCGTCTGGTGTTTCGGGTGTCCATCGCTTACCATCAGGCGATGCGTCTGCTCGTTTGCCTTTTATTTAATAAAAAAATAACATTTAATAATGAAATGGCTAGGCTAAGGTAAGAAAATTAAGCAATGAAGAAAGAAAAATTATGATGTAGATGCATTAACTTAATGCATCTACATCATTAACGTGGTATACAGCTTTTAAATCAGTTATGCATTTAAACATAATATTCGATAAGTTAATTTGTCACTGGTTTTCAGATTATCTGTTATCCAAAGCCAACTAAGCTTAAAGTTTGTGCCTGTTTAGTATTGGCTAATAGTATACACCGTCATCATGGAGATTTTGTTCAACTGTTAACAACACTCCAAGAAAATATTACGCTACTTACGTGAAACTGAATGAATTCTTAAATAGACGACATTGTTCCAAAATCAATTAGAAAGAACGACCTAGAAGTATATACATACGGACCTCAAAAACTTTAGGTATTAGTGTATACTTCCACCACGATCAAGGAGGCTTATACACGGTATTGATATGAAATTAGTATTACAGGTGATGGTTTTGTAAAACTCTTAAAAAAATGTATTTCATACCTTATTTATTAGAGCGTCAAGACTACGACGTTGATAAAAAAAACCAGGCCTAGACTATACTGTATGGCGCTGAACTACGAACAGCTACTCTAAACTTAATAATATCTTTATTCCCATTAGTATTGTTTACTTTAACTAATTTCTTATATTTTCATTTATAAAAATTATCTTATCCCAATCCCAATCGCGACCATAAATCTGCTAAGTCCGTGATAATTTTCTTCTCTTGAACAATGGATATAACACAATAATTTCACCGATATAGTTACGTAATCCATCATCAAAATAAACCCCAATCACTTAAATCGCTAAAGTAAAGCAGACATTGTGACTTAACGATCCAAATTTAAAGTACCAAGACCGTTATGAACAAGATTTGAATATTTTAATGACAACAGATTTATCTGCCTTAAAATTAAATTTAAAGGGATTTAGAGCAGCTTTAGTCTTACAATAACATACAGGACTTCTGTTGTATTTATTCGTGAACACAACTGTTCTTGGAAGCTTTCACGTAATATTTTTTTTGGCCCGCATTCATTGTAGAGAAGTCTGGCAGAGTTATCTGCGTAAAATGTTTTTGCTATATTTATCTCGGCATTTGTTTTATTGTAAACCTGCATTGTGCAAGCGACTGTGATCATGTGATTGTTTGTGTATTAAAAATCAAGGTATCTTTCGTTGAACAATGAGGATGGTGACTACCACTCTTGGAGTCTGTTCTTAAGCCTAGTGAGGGTGGTATGGAATAGAAAGCCATAAAAACCTTTTCAAAAGGAGACCTAAGTATATCCAGCAGTAGGCTATTAAGGGCGGTTGATCGATTGATTATTTGACTGTTACGGAAATATTTTAGAAATATAAGCAAGCACACTTTAAAGTTGATGGGAACTGGATTCAATATCGGAAGGCTGCCACAAACACTGCCGTTTCTTCAACGTCTTTGTGTATTTCATAAACTACGCTAAGGGTGAGACTAGCAATACAACTATAATTTTTACGTTTTTAGGTTAATGGTAAAATCAATTATTGAAGACAACTTCTCTTCATTAATTTAAGTAAGTTATAAAACTCAATCAAAATGTAAAACCAAACGTGAACCTCGTAATTTAAACAAACAAAATTTTAATCATCCAAGTGAATTATATTAGAACAATGAGCGAAACAACTGAGTATAACTCCTTTAATGAAGAAAGTCAGTGTGTAATAAACTTGCAACAAACTCCGGGTAAAATTAATATTTTGTTAGACTTTCTTTGATATACTGAAGAGTGTTTGTTTATTCAGGTCTGTAGTCATCACGATACGAATACTATCTACATTTTATGTGGCGTTGCTGCGTAGTAAGAATGATTGTAATTTGCAATGAACTGAATACTAATTCGTTTAATTATAGCTTTAATTTTTTTTTAATTTCTTTATTACTTATATCTTAATAGTACCTGTTAACATCCCGGGCGTCCAAACCAGTCCTAGAGAGATGAGGGAAGCATCATGACGTCACGTACCCGGCGAACGCAGCAAACTTCCGTCTCAAACGTATCTATTAATGTACTAACTTGAAATAAATTAGAGTCGCGTTAATTTCAGCACGAACGGGCCGGCTCGACCGTGGCAATACTAACCTTGCACAAAAGATCAACTTAAAATGACAATTGTTAATATATCATGGAACGAGAAAGTTTAAAAGTTAGTAATTTTTTTTTCAGAAAACCCATACGTATCTATGGATAGGTCTTTAAAAATGATATTGAGGTTTCTAATATCATTTTTTTTAAACTGAATAGTTTGCGCGAGAGACACTTCCAAAGTGGTAAAATGTATCCCCCCGCCCGTCCTGTAACTTCTAAAATAAAAGAATGATAAAACTAAAAAAACTAATTATGTACATCATAGGTTGTCTGTAAGAGATCGCCATGAGCGATAAGACCGCCAACACCGAAAATTGGTTTGAACGATATCTAGTAAGTAGATTTTTTTAAAACGTCATAAATCATAAACCGCAAACGGTAAGCATAAACATAATTACCTCCTTTCTAAGGAGAAATATATGTTCAGCAGTGAACTGTTGAAAAGACTATTAATGATAATGATGTTTATGTATTAATTAATAAAGACCTGTATTCAGTTACATTAGTGCGAATATTATTAATCGCGGTCCACATTATTTTCGACCAATCATTGATCACCTGCACTCGCAATAAGCAAAATTAATACAGGCCCGTATTTTAAAAGGCGTCTCAAGTATCCGTTGATCTCTGATCAGCTGAAACAAGTTTTAAGTTCCAATCATATCTCAAGCGTCGCTCTTATTATAGAAGGCGTTTTACGTTCTACTCAGTTGAAACTAGTCTCAGTAACCATTCTCAACTCAACAGTCTGTTCTCAATTACGTTTCTGCATTATTGGAATTATTGTTCCGTGTAACGCACCAAATTATATTAAACAAAATATAATTATCAAACAAAATTTATATATTATTAGTTATTAGTTTATAGATAATATACTATTGACTAGTGTATCAATGTAAACATAATAATAAGAAGCATCTCGCCCTAAATTAAATATTGAAATTAAAATGACTAGATATATCGGAACTGGACCTATAACGGAACGTTCAAATTGTTATCAATACTTGTCATGTCGATTTGTTAAACTATGTTTTTGTTTTTCTATATAAATTAATGTTATATTTTTGTCAGAAACCAAAAGCCTGTGGGTGATATTAATTGAAACAAATGGTTGAAAGTGTATTTTAAGTAAATTGAATATCAATTTAATGTGAATTAAAGTGAATTGAAATGTGTATGATAAGTAATACTTTGTAAATAAAGTAAGTTAAAGTAAATATTTCGTTGTAATTTAGAAAAATCATTATAAAATACGTTAATTTCCCCTAAAAGGCCTTAGAAATTACCACTTGAGACTAGATTGAGCTTGTCTCAACTGAACAGAGATCACATCTGTCAAAATCTATTCTTGAGAGGAGATTTTAACATAAACGTCGTTCTAAAATAAGCTATAAACAGAGATTCATTGATCTTTACTCACTTGATTAACGATCAGTGAATCTTGTCTCAAGAGACGTTCAATAATAAAATCTCTTCTTAAAACTAGTTTTGAAACTAGATTCACGACTGAGACGCCTTTTAAAATACGGGCCACAGACCCTAAGGCAAAGTTATTATCTATTCATACTTGATTTTAAAATTAACTAGCTTTTGTCCGCAGCCTTGCCCGCATGTAGGTTGGTTATCATTTCAATTCATAACCTCTACGGTTTCTTAAGAATCAAAGCATCTCTATGGCAAATTTAATTAAAATCGGTGCAAGCGTTTAGCCGTAAAAGTGAAAGCGAAGAGAGAGAGAAGAAATACCAAACATCCTCACAAACTTTCACATTTATAGTATTAGTAGGATAGGATACTGAATTATAATATCCCGTCTCGCCATCGTTGGTACAGTCATCCAAAGTCTCCTTGCTAATAAGAAGCCTATGTAAAGCAGTGAACTATTATAGACTGTTGACAATGATGATTATCGAATTTGAACATTGATATAAGATACCCCAACGTGTGTACATCAGGTACACTGAATATGCCCGAAGTCTTTTAAAAAAAAGGAATTTTATATATTTATCAGTACTCAGCAATGTTTACTCGCGAGGTTAATATTCCGTTCATTGCTGTACATCATGGTAAGTTTGTGTCAACGCATGACGTGTCAGCGCCGCGTTACGAACCTTTATTTTGTTGACTGTACCGGCTGATGTTCACCAATGTAATAATGTGACAAACAGTGGCGGTTTTACGGGAGTAATACGTCTTTTTATAGTTGTTGTATATGTTAAAGCGGGCCTTATATTGTTGCGGTGAAACTTGTTTTTGGGGAATTTTCTTGGCTGTGTTTTGGTTGTTTGGTCTGTGTACTCAGTTTACTACTAAAGCTTATGGCTTAACTGAATAAATAATGACAATAAACTAGTACCGAACGAATTAGAAACACCTTTTCTTCGTGGAGTTGTTTCTGTCAATGGAAGAGGAGATTTCGTCCTGTTATGTTTGAAATTAGTAATTGGCATCCTTGCGGTTTTGAGTTTCAATAAATAGACGCAGTCAATAATAGATGAGAAAAGAAGATGCTGCGATCTGCGACTGCTGATCACGAGGTCTCGGGTTCGATTCCCGGGTCGGACCAAATGTTTGTTTCGGAGTTTGGGTGTGTTCTATCTATAATATGTATGTATTTACAAAAAAAAAGTATATATGTCTTTGTATCAGTTGTCTAGTACCCCATAACACAAGCTCTGCTTATCTTGGGACTAGATGGCGTTGTGTGTTTAGATGTCCGAAATATTTATTCATTTATTTATTTATTTATTCCTCAACTAATTTCTGATGCACAGGTTAAACAAGAACGGGTTACTTGACGGTAAGGGACCAACTTCCTTCATGGACATCTATTACTTCAGAAACACAATTGCCTCGGTAGCGACTGTTGTGTTTGAGGTCGGACCAAATGTTTGTTTAAGTTGCAAATATTTGTTTAACAGTTTGGTTGTTTCCTATATATATATATCTGTATAATAATAAATAATAAATATTTAATAAATATTTTTTAAACATCTAACACACAACGCCATCTAGTCCCAAGCTAAGCAGAGCTTGTGTTATGGGTACTAGACTACTGATACAAATACATATTATACTTTTTTTTTGTAAATACATACATATTATGCACAGAAAACGCCCTAACTCATAACTCCCAAACTCATAGAAACAAATATTTGTAGATCATACAAACATTTAGTCCGACCCGGGAATCGAACCCGAGACCTCATGATCAGCAGTCGCACACGCCAACCGCGAGACCAACGAGGCAGTCAAGTAATATCCATGTATTTAAAAAAAGTATGTATGTATTTATCTTGCCGTTTATTATTTTACCGTTGTCTAGTACCCATAGTATAAGCTCAGCTTAGTTTGGGACTAGATGGCGTTGTGTGTGAACGTCCAAAAAAAACTTCATATCTGCCATTTATGTGCCCTCGAATGTATTAACCACTCCTAGTTTTTTGAAATCATTATATCGCTCTGACAGTCTCAGCCTACACTTGCCAAAACATATCTCCCGGGTCTCTGCTGTTTACAAAGAAATTGTTCGTGCTGTTTGTATGTTGGCAGTTTTAGGGGAATAATTGCTACATAATATACATCAGTATATGTAACCAATAAATCCTGATTCCACTGATTAACTGCACACAATTAGCAAATACCTAACCAAAACGATCCATTACCTATACACGTCCGTTTACAAAACCGGATTGATCCAGTTGATACAAGTTTGCTAAACAAGTATTTACCGGCTCGATCTAGTTAAAGCTGCGATGCAACCGCAGTTGCTCGTTTTAGCGTATATTAAATGCAATTAAGAACTTCTTTTATGGACACCTGCAAACACCAGAGACATCACAAGTGCGTTGCCGGATGGGGGATGGGGAGGGGAGATAGGGGAAGGGGTTTTGGGTTATGGGTCTCCGGTATCCTCACTCACTCGGTAAAACAGCGCAAGCACTATTTCACACCGGTTTTCTGTGAGGCCGTGGTATCACTCAGGTCGAGCCGGCCCCTTCATGCCGAAGCGTGGCTCTCCCACGGTAGACCGAGCCGGTATACAAAAAAACCCCAATTTTATCGGTGTGGTCACAGGTTGTCTGCTAAAGATCTGAAGGAAGGAAATGTTCTGCCTGTAACTTTCCATAATATACACTCTATGCAACACATTGTTTACACTACACAAGTTAAGAACAAAATAAATTTTAAGAAAGAAAAAATATTAAGCTTTAAAATATGAGTATCTATAGAGTTCATGATACGTTGATTACGCAATTTAACTGATATGTGACAACGACTTTCTTTGCTCTGAAAAAGTATGAAAGACCTCAAATAACTATGAAAATGGTATAAAAAAAAAATATATGAAAGGGCCTCTGATTATTTCTGTCAGAAAATCCACACGATGATATCTGTTACCCGTGCAGTTGTTAATTTTAAGTTCAAATCCAAATATATAATATTTACTGGTAACGGTTTACCAAAACTTGACATATATTACAAGATAAGCATATACATTGCAGAGACTTTTTAATTTTATCTACATAATGAAATCCAAACATTTAAGATTAACACAAGAACAAAGGAACTTTCAATTACTAGTTTGTGCATTGCCAAGACCTCGGTTTAAGCACTAACTACAAATCGAACCGGTAATTACTTGTTCAGCAAACGGGACAAAACTGGTTAAATTAGGTTTTGTAAACGGATGTGGGTAATTCAACGTTTAGGTTAGGTGTTTGCTAATTGTGTTATTATGCTAAATGTAGTTAGTACATTGCTGTATATTCATATGTTTTTCATGTCATATCATGTCAATAACCTTTATTCGCTACATTTTTTTTTTTAAGACAACTCCCGCAGTAGGAATATATATTCTGTGTCGGGACTTTACAAACATACATGAAACAGACACAAAGACACCAAAAATCAGCACAACAATTTGCAGATCACACAAAGTGTTGTCCAATGTGGGATTTGAACCCGTAACACTTGGCGTAATTAACTAATGTTACGCTTACTGTTACATAAGTTAGCGTGGTCCTATATCAAATGGAAAACCACAGCTTCATAACCTCAGTCAATTTTGGCAAACTAAAAGTGGTTAACTTCCCGGCCATACGGGTGATATTCACTTTTGGTTAGATCAGCAAATAGAAAAGCAATTGTGTGTTTGGGTTAATTATTTACTTTCAAAGTGAGCTAAAGGTTCGTTTTGTTCGTGGTCTCTTTTAAATGTCTGTTTTGAAGGTATTTGTTTATTAGCAGTATTTTAAATTGCATTTTTTTCACAAAAGTAATGGTAGCAAGCATGTAATGCTTACCTTACGTGTTACGAGGAAACATTTTTGTTGTTGTGTCATGTTTCAAGAAACCCTAAGAGTTTTTTCTAAAAACTTTTGGATTTTTCTTTGTACTTTTTGTTTGAATTGTTTGGACCAATACAGATTGTAATACATCCGTGATCTTCGACGGTTAGTTTAACCGTGGGAGAGCCACGCTTCGGCATGAATGGCCCGGCTCGACCGGAGTGATACCACGGTCTCACAGAAAAACGATGTGAAATAGCACTTGCATGGTGTTTCACCAAGTGAGTAGGGATACCGGTCCGATACCGATACCGATACGGTCAATACCTCAACTCCTCCCCACACCCTTTTCACCATTCCTCAAAGGTTGGCAACGCACCTGTGACGCCTTTGGTGTTGCGTTTGTCCAAGGGCGACAGTAATCGCTTACCACCAGGTTATCGTCTGCTCGTTTGCCCATTATACCATAAAAAAAATGTATTGATTTTTCTTTTGAGTTCTTTTTCTGAGTGACTTTCACAAACAGTAATACAGTTAATACTTAAACATGACTAGTGTCTTTAAGTCTTTAGTTTTATTGAACGAATCAGAGAAGCCATGTATAAGATTATTTATTCGAACAAGTTTTAAATCAAAATGTTTGTATTTTGTATCTACTAAATGTGTATATATAGTTATATACCTACTAGTCCAACTTATATAGCTAACATCAACGTAAATTTATGCAGTGCGAAAAAATACATGGCAGTAAACAACAAAGACGTCGAGATAAATACTCATGCAAAATGTACCATATAACACTTTTATCACCTAAAAAAGCGAATACCTTTTGACGTGAGTCGATAGTTCCAATATGTCAGCGGCGTGTTTACGCGTCGAGTACAAAAGCGATTTCGTGCTCGACTGTACCGGCCGCGGCTTGTCACTTTAGCGCGCCATTGTACCGGCTGTCTGTCATGAGGAATGGATTTATATTGAAATTGTACTGTGCGTAGTTCTAAATTGTTTTTTGTAGTTGTATGTACTCAAGATGAGTTGCTGTATTTTTTTGGGTTGCGTAAACACAAAAGCGGGGATGAGTTATCATAATAAAAAAATGAACATACATACATACATACATACATAGCCTGTCAAAATCATAACCCTCCTTTGGTTTTGCCGTAGTCGGGTAACAAGGCTATACGGCGCTAACTTGATTAATAACATACTATGACAAAGGTTATGTTTCACTTGCTCTCGTAATTGGTTAATAAGCAACAATATTTGATGTCTTTGGTAATACACAGTTTTTGTATATATATTTATCACTTTTTAAATGAATTTAACAGTTTCAAAGCCATCACTATTTCAGCCCTAGAACGTGCTCTATTGTACATTGACAAAGGCATCTCTAAATAATTTTTAGGCAGGACTGTTGAATTGGATACCTAATAGTTTCACTGCTACAGTTGTCTGGTGACCTAAAGCCCTTGCAACTTGTAGAATTCCTAGCAGACTGCTGTACCGTGCCCCTCTCCGCTGTGACATATTGAGGTTCCGTTTTAAAAGTAACACGAAAAATAGATAAAATATATCTTTGCACTGTTTTTATCATGTCAAAATTTGAGCTTTATCAGTACAGAACTTTTTTATTTTTTAAAGCATATACGAACAAACTAAACAATGTATAAACATATATCTCATTTATTATAATACACCTTCACTGCTGATAAAACGTCTATAAAATAATAACAGACAGACACACAAAAAAAAAAAAGTTTTTTTATGTCGGCATCGTATATACTTTCATATCCATTTAGTAAAAAGTTGTTTATTTCAAATTACAAACGGACACTTCAATTATATTTATTTGAAAATTTATAGATTATTATCCATAATAATTTATGTCCTCAAAGACAATTTAACCCGTTACCCTCCCTAAGTAGTCACAAATCACGATAAATAACGAAAGTTATTATAACTGAGGCTACTAATAGTTTCATGTCCCAATCGAACATTCGGTAGATTGATGCCCTATAATCTGAACATACATCACTGGGTATAGCCCATTTATTATAATACGCCTACAGGGTGCTGATAAAACGTCTATAGAATAAGAATTAAAATTATATTAGATGAATGATTGATCGCCGGAGCTTAAAGCTGACAAGATAATGTTCGATTTCCGTTCATTTTATACTTCCTTTTTGGTTTGAAAACGTTTTTGTATTCATGTAACCTGGATTCTCTTTTTAAATTTTTAAATTTGATATTTTAATTGAATTCTTATTTGAACTTTTTATAATATCGCTGTTGTTAGCTTATTAAAACTAGTGGATCCTCTTAATTTGATGGTTGTCATCGTAATTGTTATCATAAATAGAACTTTAACACGAACGCTGTCATTTATTGTTGATGTTCTGTGCGAGGGCAGTACCGCCCAAGGTCAAGACGACCGAACCGTGGTGAAATCAGCGTGGCTCTACTACCTTTTACTTTCTCGTTTCGTTCTAGTTCTCTTACTAGCATGTCTCGTTAAAGTCTATTTTCTCCTCGCTAGCTAAGCCTAGGGTCTGTTTCAAATTTTCCTTCACGTTGTAGTGCTATCAGTTGTCCTGCGTAATTTGCTACTTTAGTCGCCTCTTGCAATACCCGTCGGATAAACGTGGGTTAGGACATTCCGTATTTTTAATCCGTCATAACACAAAAAAAAATAATAGGTTTAGTTGTAGTAAGTATCTTAATTTCACGAAATTCACTAATAGTTTTGTCAACCTTCAATTCTCAATACTGCGTATTATTTCAAATGACACATAATACTTTTACAAATTACTAACTACTACATTATATTTCCCCAAAATATATTTAAATATTTTCAACCACTCTGTATATTTGTAGTTAATACAAAATAGTGGGCCGTTAGCGGCGTCAGCGTAATGCAATACATAAGTCTTCCCGCCGTAAACAAGCGTTCCTATCAAATATATGTACCAAATATGTACGTGTTTTTTTTATAAGGTCAATGACATTTTGTAAAGGTGTTTGGGGTTTTCAAGTTTAGTTTAAACTCATTTAACATATATCACTTCTATTTTGATCTAATTAGATAATTTGATCTAGTCTAGTATATAAATAGCCTGTAGATTTAGTGGTTGTGATCCAACTATTGCCATGCAAGGGTCGTTGCATTTATCTTGGGTGGGAATTGAAGATACCTTTTAGACTCAGAACAACAATTTGTAGATCATACAAAGCATTGCGCTATGTGAGGAACGAACTCGCTGCATTCAAAGCAATAAGTACAAAGGTAGCCGCTCAAACCATCGTCATTTAGTCATTCATGTAGTTGACAAATTGTAGGTGTTTGGTCAAAATCTATACTAATATATAAAGCTGAAGAGTTTGTTTGTTTGTTTGTTTGTTTGAACACTCTAATCTCAGGAACCGCCGGTCCGATTTGAAAAATTCAGTGTTAGAAAGCCCATTTATCGAGAAAGGCTATAGGCTATATATCATCACGCTAGGACCAATAGGAGCGGAGCACCAATGAAATATGTTTCGAAAACGGGGGAAAATTATCACGCTACGGGCAATAGAAGACGCAAACGAGGTTGCGTGGGTCGGCTAGTTATTTATATAATAAATGTCTATTATATATTATTTTCGTATGACGTTGTTGCTCACAATGAACTCCGAAATTGTTTTATCAATTTCACGTTTTGTTTTTGATTTGCTGGTTTGCCTAAGATAGAATAGTTAGTTAATATTACTTTTAAACCAATAGGAGCGGAACTCGATTTAAGAGACGAAGATGAAGTTACGTAGGTAAGCTAGGATGTATATTGTACATTACTTTAACGAGTTAAAATTAAATTAAAATAATCTATCAAAAAAATTGCCAAATAAATTGTGAAATGCAACGTCTGTAACCAACGCTAGCACTACATTAGACATGATGTGGAAATCCGTTGGTCGTTGCATTCTGTATGTAGATTTTATTACACCAGATGAAAATATATGAGCCGGAGTTGGCTTAATAAGTTCTCTGTATAAGGATTATTTACATATTTTATGTTCTGGAATATGATACATTAGGATGATAAAAATTTACTAAGAGAGAATTTATATTCTCTTCGTTTCAAGTATGTCTTTGGTCCGATATTTTCGAAACTGGATAGATGTAAGAGGTGTGATGTTTTAAATTTATGTGTGAGTTATTTTTAAAAGTTAAAGAGAGAAAGAGCTGTTTACTGAAAGGACTATGTTCATCAATGGACAGAGTAGTACCTACTACTGAACCAATTTTAACAAACAAGGTTTTAATAGTTTCGTAATCATGACCCGAGTGGCATTAACTATATAAATTTTAGAAAAAAAAATGTGCGTAATACGGTTATAGTTTTTTATACTTATGCTTATTAACCCTTTATATCATATTCATTAATACGGTTAACGTATTTCAAATGACATCAATTTTTGATTAAAACCATTTGTTTCAAGCTTCGGCCATGTTTTTGTTAAAGCTCCATGGCTTTCAAATTCCTTTACAACCTTTCAGTTTTGACATATTGGCTTTGCGTGTATAAATAGTGCCCATTCTTTATTCAACACAAAGCGTTTTTACCTGAATTTTTATGGTGAATAAAATTTACACCAGGATCTTTTATTATTTATTAGGTACATGCTTTATTTTTTTTGAATTTTCGTTTTAGTTTTAAAAACGGTAATCGCTTACTATCAGGCGGAACGTCTGATCATTTACCCCCTTACTTATCTTACGTTTATGTTCTGTGTTTAAAATTTAATAAGGTAATTATAAAATGAAAAAAAGATGCAAACATGCAATGAGATGCAGACAGTGTAGGATATAAATTCCTATTTTGTATATTACGAGTACTATGTTCAACAGCGTATTGGTTTAAATTGTTTAAATTCAAAATCATATTTTTCGAAACGGTAATATAGTTTTGTTGTTTGTTGATTGATTTGCATGTGTTTTAAGTCTGTCCTTTTCCCGAAATAAGGGCTTCGACATATAACTACGATGCGATGCGATGCGAGACGCCGCATCGTAGGAACTTGCGATGCGAATTGTTAGGATACGAATTTTTGCGGCATAACGTTGGTTCATCTGACCATACTTCGACCACAAAGAGATGTCCTAATAAGATTTATATATGAAATGGATAATGAAAATAGAATAAAAATATTAAATAAAAATAATATAAATGTAAATATAAATCTATTTTAGATTAACTTATCAAAGTATATTGCACCTTTACATTCATTTCCGCACGACCTAAAGGTAGACTGTTAGAGAATTAAGTCTAGTAATCTATGGTATTAAGTCCACCATTGTACATCTTGTGGACAAAGTTGTAAAGTAAATAAATAAAAAAAAAGGGATACAAATAAATAGGAAAATACTTTTGTCAATGTTGGACTCAGAGTGGACCAAAAATATTTTCAACAAGTATGACGTAACAGCGTACGAATGCACGATGCGAATTACAAATTTAAGGCAATCTGAGGAGATTTGTATCATCCAGACTCTACTTTCGATTATTTTACTTATCCTTTGTAATTAAATTGAAAATATCAGCCATTTTTAATATCAAATATTTATAGTCCATCAAATTCTCCATCCAAAGATTGCCTAAAAGAAATTGTTTTCTAGCAATAAAGCCGTCATTTTTTAAATGGTATTTCAATTAATACGCTCTTATATAGATGTAAACTGTATTAACTGGTGTACAATGAAATTTATCCTGTTATATTTTAATATTTCCATTTGCCAGGTAAATGAGTAAAAATGCAACTTAACTATATAAAACGTTATAGTCCCTTCGTTAAGATTCGGTCACCTTGATTTCACCGTCGTCGTACGTGCGGCAAACTGCCACAAAATGAAAGGGCCAGCCTGCGTTGTTCACCCACAAGCAAGTATGATTTGTCAGTTTTTTTTTTTTTTTTTTTATGTTTGACCCTGCCAAAATGACTCTACGCTGCCTGATGGAAAGCATGAGTAGAATCCAAGAGTGTTGGTCACCATACTGCGAATGCAGACAATGCAACAAACAATGCAGTATGGTGACCCACACCATGGCGGGCTAGTGATGCTTCTGCATC
This sequence comes from Spilosoma lubricipeda, assembly GCA_905220595.1. Taxonomy (NCBI): domain Eukaryota; kingdom Metazoa; phylum Arthropoda; class Insecta; order Lepidoptera; family Erebidae; genus Spilosoma; species Spilosoma lubricipeda. The sequence goes on along the minus strand of HG992298.1, from coordinate 8,174,566 downwards.
ATTGAGCCTCCGGTCTCGCACTCACCAACGAAACACGACAGCATGATCGCTGTCATTTTACGTTGATATGCTGTGCGAGGGTAGTACCGCCCCGGTCGAGCCGGCCCGTTCGTGCTGAAATCAGCGTGGCTCTACTACCTTGAATTTTACACCGTTATATCAATTAATATATTCGTATTTCACAACGATAACCACAATTGCGTGCGGGTGCACCAACACTATCTAATCTAAACGAATATACTATAATATCTAGACACAAATAACAATTTTAGTAAATCGCCGAGAAGTTATGAAACGTTATCTCGTTAATACATACGACCCTTACCATAATAACCATAACTATTCACCTTAAATATTAGTATTGGTAACTTTACACATTATTTTGTCCCTCCGTATATTTACATGAATTTCATATTAAGAACTATTCCAAAATAGCGAAGGTCCGTTAGATGATAAGCCCTCTTGAATTATAGCCATTCAATGTACCGGTAGATTGTTTCATGTTTTATCCTCTTTCTGAGATATGTGCCCATGTATTGGACCGAGATTTCTTTGATTTATACTTCTTAAGAAAAGCCTCCGGGGATCTTCTGAGAAGTCAAAAAAATGTCCACGTTGTCGTAGTAATACTGTTAAATAGGTTTTTTTATGAAACCTACAATCCTAAAATATAAAGTGATTTCAAATAGCAAATTTAGATTTCAGAGGCATTATAAATACTTATTTTATTATTATTACAGGTACTTAGATTTGCTTGATCGTTTTAAATCTATATTAAAACGATCAAGCAAATCTAAGTACCTGTGCATTTTTAACTACTTTACAGATGTGGATAAAGCGTCAAACGCAGATTGTACCGGATTGGACTGAAAATTGAAAACTGAAATTAAGTTATTTTTTTTATGAAAAGTAACTCTTGGAAAAAACACACGATTCTTACAGAAAACAGGTCGAAAGTAATCTTTTTAATCAGGGTACAGAGACAAAAGCGTCAGTCTAAGTATGGAAGAATCTCCAAAGGAGATAAACGCAGTTCTTTCTCAAAAATTAAGGAGCGAATCATTCACAATCATTAATTATAATGAAGAACAACTACAATAGTTTTGATTATTAAAATAATCTAAAAATATAATATTTTTTTACTGCCTCGTTGGTCTCGCGGTTGGCGTGTGCGACTGCTGATCGTGAGGTCTCGGGTTCGATTCCCGGGTCGTACCAAATGTTTGTATGATCTACAACTATTTGTTTCGGAGTTTGGGTGTTTTCTATGTATAATATGTATGTATTCACAAAAAAAAAAGTATATATGTATTTGTATCAGTTGTCTAGTACCCATAACACAAGCTCTGCTTAGCTTGGGACTAGATGGCGTTGTGTGATAGATGTCCGAAATATTTATTTATTCATTTATTTATTTTATACTTTCTAGAAATGTTTCTGTAAGTCTACATTTGGTTATTGAAAGCATCTCTATAACACGAGTGTCACGTATTCAGTAAAATATTGTTTGATGTTTGACAATTTGTTTAGCCAAAGTGAAATCTAATGGATGAATAATTTATTTTTTGTTTCGATAAATTATGTACAACCTTCCTTTCCTTTACATTTGTAATAAATTTCAACGGAATCCCCTGAAGATATGATTCGCAAACATGTTACCATTTGAAGTTTCGACAAACAAGGCAATTGAATATAAGATCAAATAGAAGTAGTTATTTAATTTTGTGTGTTGCCATGAATGAGATCATGACTGGGTTGTCTGTTCCACAGGGACTAAACACTTCTTTAACGTGTTGCTGGCTTATATGGCTAACATATTTATAATTGTAGATATAGTTATTTCATTTAAAAAAGTACTGCAATGATTTTTTTTACACCAATTCTTTATCTTGGGACTGGATGTCCCAAGCTAAGCAGAGCTTGTGTTATGGTTACTAGACAACTGATATAAATACATACGTACTATTTTTTGTAAATACATACATACTATGTATAAAAACACCTAAACTCCGAAACAAATATTTGCTGTTCATACAAACATTTGGTCCGACCCGAAAATTGAACCCGAGACCTCAAGCATAGCAGTCGCATACGCTACCACACCACCAACGCCAGAGAGGCAGTCGTTGTCGAACCAAAATGTGTACCGTAAATAACAAGTCTGATAAAAAATTGCATTCGACTGCTGTTGTTAAAATTGTAAAACTCAGTGGACTTAGTTGATTGAGCAGAAATAACATAAAAATGCTAATAATATATATATTTTTGAAATGTACAAGTAACGCCCTTTCCAATGATACCAAACACGGCATATTTATCTCAAATTTATTTTTTAATACAGTACTTTATGTCGGCTAGAGGGCGCCACATTAGATCCAGTGAGACGTCATATAGCCTATAACCAGAAGATGATCATGACGCTTCTAGGGACACCTCATTTGTCCAAATCTAATGAGTAGTTAAGGAGCTAGGAGGGAATAAATGAACATACATACATACATAGCCTGTCAAAATCATAACCCTCCTTTGGCTTTGCCGTAGTCGGGTAAAAATAATATCACAGCGAAATAATTTTCTGCGCCTGTAGTATAAATATTGTACAATTTTTCTGTAAATATTTCTCAAATCTAGCAAGAAATTTAGCTTTGGTCAATTTGTACAAAATCTAACCACAATCTATAACATTTTTGCGCTGTAAAAGCTTTTTGAATGGGTTATATAAGGTACAACTACAGCTTTCTTACGAAGTAGCATGGTCTTATGTCCCTTAAACGTAAGAATTAAAAGGAAAAAAAACCATTAATAAATATTGTAGATAACTTAAATCTCTCAAATACAAAGCAAACACTGATGCTCATCACACAATGACACTTTCAGGGTCGAAACCAGGCCTCTTGTTCAGCAGATAGATACCACAAACCACTTAATTTGCCAATCTATCTATACTAATATATAAAGCTGAAGAGTTTGTTTGTTGGTTTGAACGCGCTAATCTCAGGAACCGCTGGTCTGATTTAAAAATTATTTCAGTGTTGGATAGTACGTTTATTGAGGAAGGCTATAGGCTTTATATCATCTCGCGAAGACCAATAGGAGCAGAGCACCAATGAAGAATGTTACAAAACGGGTGAAAATTATTACGCGACGGGCAATAGGAGACGCAAACGAGGTTGCGTGGGTCGGTTAGTACTATATGTAGGGACATTTCATGTCAAGCGATGTTTTAATGCTGAGTTAAAAGCTTTTAAAATTTACAAAAAATAAGTCGCAACCACAGTACACATGTGACTGTACAGTTCCCGATATTAACACACACCAACATTACACATTCTAAAAGTTTGCCGCGACTGTACCGCCGTTCCTGCTCTATTGGTTCGACGGAAGTTCCGGTTAGTACCGGAAATGACTGACGCGATACATCACTAACACAGCCTTTCGAACTTTATAACGTTGATTTGTCGGTATGCGGGGAAATATTGTGGATGTCAATGTTGTTGGTTTATTTCCGCTAAGTGCCGGTACAATAGATTTCTCTTTATAAATATTTAATTATAACAATGAAAAAAAAAACAAAGCTAGATACATTATCCTCGCTTTATGTAAACTAGTGATAAATTAGTCTGTTTTGAAATCAAATAAACTTGTCAAACAGTAACTGTTAAATTTATTATATTTATTGAACTGCCTCGTTGGTCTCGCGGTTGGCGTGTGCGACTGCTGATCATGAGGTCTCGGGTTCGATTCCCGAGTCGGACCAAATGTTTGTATGATCTACAAATATTTATTTCGGATTTTGTGTGTTTTCTATGTATAATATGTATGTATTAACAAAAGAAAAGTAGAATATGTATTTGTATCAGTTGTCTGTGTCAGTGTAACACAAGCTCTGCTTAGTTTGGGACCAGATAGCGTTGTGTGTTAGATGTCTGAAAGATTTATTATTCATTTATTTATTTACGTAATTTATATCATCAATTGTCGGCACTTGGTGAAACCTATTAACATACATTCTAGAATGAAACCTTTGAAAATGACATAAGCGAAACCGATTGAAGTGTAATGAAATAGTGAAGTATTATTTTACTATGGATTATTATGGGTTCCTATTGATGAGTTACTTATGAAAGGTAAATCAAGGTCTATACTCAGGTCATATACTCTTAACCAGTTTCTTTGTTTATAACTTTTGATTACATTAAGCAAATATAAAAGAATAAAAGAATATAAGTCATCTTATTTCGAAGGAACTACAAAGTGGGTTTCCAAAGGGCAAAAGCTTATAGTAATAAACAGGCAAATATTAGCCCCCTAACGAGACACTCAATCCTTCTTATTAAAGTCGGTTAAAAAAGTACTGAAGAGAAATGAAGGGCTGTAATTCACTGCTACAGATAAAAGGACATTGGAATCCCTGATTTACATTTGAATAGAAAGGTTTATAGCATTAAAATAATAATCTCGCTTCTCCTCACTTTAACTCGTCGGGTTGGAGTTCGTTTGTCGCTTCTGTGACCTATTTTGAGCCAAAATGGCAGCTCAACGTTGCAGAGTCTTTGTACAGCTGTGAGCTAGCAAAACTTCAGTAAAAAGGGATTTAATATGTACTAATGGGAATTCTCGTTGGTGTTAAAGAACGTATGAACGGAAGCTATTTGATTACTACTGAGGAATACTTGTACATCTTTTAATACATTGCGATGTTTATCGACAAAAACAGGGTAGAGCAAAATTATTTTGATAGTCACTTGGGAAATTAAATTATCACCGTAAAAGAGCCATGTTTAGGCACATGTGGGGCGTGGTGTGATATACTACAGGAAATTGATTGCATTCGTCGAACTATTTGGTAAAACGTATTTATTTTTTACATTTCTGACCGCCTCCTAATTTTGGTAGGACTCGAGAGATCCTCAGTTCTAGTGACAAGATAAAATTTTCAACAAAGTTTTAATTAAAGTAAATCTTTTTAATTTTCCTGTACTAACAATGCTTTGGCATAGTGTTGATATCTTGGCCGATGGTTTCACAGAAAACCGACGTCATGTAATTCTATCGTTGGCTGCGGCGTGATGTAATGATGCTTCAGTACAAATGGTGATACTATGGTCTTGGCAACTGGTGTCAAACGATCTATCTCTCGAAAGGACACTTCTCTCTATGAAAGATCATACTCTCATTACATATCATACTCTTAGTATGTAAGAATCAGTTCTCTTATTTTAACGTTTCACCGAGCAGTTTAAAATTAAACCTCAACCTTATCTTGCAAAATTAAATTCACAGATATAGCTTTAAAATATTCATGGCGAGTTGAGGGACCAATATTTTTTGCACTCCACTTTAATTTTGGTAAGACTCCGTAAGATTATCATAATTAAGTGGAAATTTTATAATGAATGAGACTTTTAGACGATTTTGGGTAGCAACTGTTTTGGTTAAAATTTTGTTAAACGAAATTAATTTGAGGTCGTACTAGGGAACGAGGGCTAACTCTTTCTTGAGGAAAATAAAAAAGACATTTTGTTACCTTTATTTGTAGATTAGATTAGAAGAATAAAATTACACATTCCCGGAAAAGCTGGGATCGGCGGTATTTTTTCATTGAAGGTAACTAAATAGGGTAAGACCTCATTTCTTACAAAGAAAGTAAACTAGCATTTGTTTTCTGACTAACTCAGCGTCGTTCCAGCGGTTATTAATTCCAAGATTATTTCGGGTCCACTAGTAGTTCAATCAGTTTTACCTGAGTGTTGTTTTTCCACGAATCATCTGGCATAAGATCTTCGCAACCCTGGAGGCAAACTAAATTCGACAATCAAACTGGCAGTCATTATATTATTTGAGCGCCCAGACTTCCATAGCATTTGCTAGAATAGAGCAGCTGCGTAATTAGATGGTTAGTGACTACTAATTAGGGTTTCTAACTCGAGGGTTACAAGTGCGTTGCGTTATTCTATCACAGTGTTAGCGTAGGAGGCAGAGGAATCAGAGTAAGGATAAGAGGAAGAGGTTGTGCCTCCGGTAACCTGATTTGCTTCATACTAGTTTTGAATGATATTGTCGATACCCGTTGATACGAATCATATGATGCAAAGCCCATGCTTTGATATCCATATATCCAATGGCAAATTTATAAAACCCTTCCATCTTTCTTAGGCACTGCAGATGAAAACTTTGAAACTTATATCGAGTAATGTTATCTTAAAACTTCTATTATTTTTTTATTTAATTTAAGGATTTAAGACCATTTTTTGTTCACGGGGTGGAAAATCTCTGATTCTCGGGCGTGAAGAAGCGAAAGCCCCCGACGGCTGACCTCTGAATTCAGGTCCTTCCCGAAACGATGCCATGCTATATCAGGTCCTGTCATGAGGAAAATATGTCCCCCCTCAATCGTATTAGCCCAATTTCACCTTTATGCAATCTGTCAGCTATCCTATTCCATGTTTTAAGGATTAGCATTATTATTTATATTTTTTTCAGAAACTTATAAAATAATGATGAAAATGATTTTCTTATATTCCTTGAAGAAAAAAAGAATCGTCGTTAACTTTGATTTCATTTTACCAGACACAGGCTGTGTTAAAATACAAAAAATAAACATTAAAGTGAATAATGAAATAAAGTAAGAAGGCACTTTATTAAGTAAATATTCATCTTCTTTTGTACGAAAAAACTCCAAAAAATATGTAAAAATTCACAGTCAGGCACAGATTTCAAATGATAAAGTAAAATATGATTTTGGGAGCTAAACCAGCGGTAAGATAAAATGCAAAAACTTTGACTAGGACAAAAAAATATATTTTTTATTGTTGAGTTTTGCTTAGAAAATTTTGAGCCCAAAATAATCGCATAAAAAAATTGATTTCCTTAGCTTTCATAGGACTGGTTTAACCTATGAGAATTAAATTTCATGTGCGTATATATATAGCACGAGTAGTTATATTCTTATGTATATAAATATCCTTTTGCGATAAAATTAAAACTAACAGTATGATTGAAGTTTTCTGTAAATTCATTGACCATCACATCACGCTCACACTCTGTTTATCCATCGACCTTTTGTTTGTAATATTCGTTGATCGCTTTCGATTCTTTAAATAATTTTCTTATGAAATTGATAATACTGGTTGCTGTGAAATTTCGACTAGTGTGTAAATACTGATCTAATAAAGAGCAAATAATAAAATAACGCCAAGCTACCTGCACCTCTTAAGTATTCCCGATGGACATTTCGAAGCAAATACTTCGAGATAAAATTTATATAACAGTGTACCGTGATTGCTTTAAAACCACGTAAAAGATCAAGGGAAAAATTCACTCACATTCATTTCACATGCTCGTATTTGAAAAGGACAAGACATTTCATCAATGGACGACGAAGACTTCAATCAGAACAAATTGATTATAAAACATACAGTACATCTGTGTTATCTCGTTTCGTCGTTTAAATTAGATCCTCTGTAGAGTAATGCGATTGAATTTTTTATATCCACAAGAAGAAATCAAGGCATTGCTTTTTACTTAGTACTTTTATTATATTAGCCTGCCAAAGTAACTCTTCTCTGTCTGATATTAGGCATGAGCAGAATCCAAGAGAAGTGGTCCCCATACTCCTTGCGAATGCAGACAATGCAGCATGGTGACCCTCAATATGAGGCCTATTCAGACGCTTTTGCATGGTTGGTCTCGCACTCACCAATGTAAGACGACAGTTTAAATGCTGTCATTTTATATTGGTCTTCTGTGAGATGGTACCACCACCCCGATGGGGCTGACCCTCCTCCTCGCGTCGTTAACCTCACTACTGAGGGTCGTGATTTCCCGCGTGTGGTATGATTTTGACATGACAGTAAGTCGCCACTTGTTCCTCTCCTTGGCCGAATGAAGAGCAACGTGTAGTTTGGCATCCAAGGCTATGCGGATTTGGTTAGTCCACATCATTGGACTACGTCCTCTTGGTCTTTTGCCGTCAACTTTCCCGATTATCATGAGGGGGTTGACCCGTACGTGCCGAAATCAGTGTGGTTCTGCTATCTGATATCTAACTACAGCCTGCTGACAAGACCGACAAGATTAAGATTAAGCCATTCACAACATTTTTGTTTTATTTTTTACTTGCTGCAAATGCATTGCATAAGGTTAACGTCATGTCATAGAAATTTTCTTCCAATCTACCTTTGAGTGATGCATAGCTGAGTATGGCAGTTATCAGTTGTAAATGTTATGCTACTTACATAGATATAATACGTGATACGTGTTATATGATTAACAAGCTGAGCTCTGCGGTGCTACCAACGGTACAACAAGCACGGGTAATGTTGCGGGGCAAAGATAGCAAAAAAAATACTGTGAAATCGGTTCAAAAAATCCAGAGACTAGCCGGAACAAATAGAAATACTGTCAGACAAAATATTAAAAAAAAATAGTTGTTTTTTATGTAACTATTTACACTTTCAGTGACAGTGAAAAACTGTTAATTTAAATATTACAAACAGACTTTTATTTTATCTATTTGTATAGATGATGGGGAAAATCAATGTAAAGGTAATATAAACAGATATATTTTTGTTTTTGGTTATTATGTCGTATTATAGTTCAAAAATTGTTAAAAATAGTTTACACAAAAGTATTCTTTAACTTTTGGAAAGGTTCTGTTGAAAAGTGCTAAACTCACTAGCTAAGGTAAAATTCTCCGCACCTTGGTTTTCGTCAATGAAAACTTTTCAAGGCTTTCTTACGATAAACGGTACGACTTCATAAAATTGGTTGAATTAATGTTGTACTGTGTACTGTATATTATTTCATTAAGTAGGTAGATGCAAGTACTTTAAAGAAGTTCTTAAAGGAGCCTTTGTTCTATAGAACATATCGTGATGGTGATTATTACTAGAGTTACTCCTGCGTTTGTAACCCTGATTACTTCTTCTTCTAATTTCCTTTCAAAAGAATTTTAAAACCACAGCGAAAAGTTCATCGTAAATCGTGTTAAATAGATTAATTTAATAAAAATTGTCGTGTCGTACAACTTGAGAGGGTCCTAAAGACTAAACTGAGTTAACTTTGACGCTTGCTAACTTTCGGAAACATTAGCCTAAGCCAACAAACCCGAGACGTTGACGAGTTGACGCTTCTGTAATTACTGCATAGTTGGGAAATTTTTTGGAGACATTCTCGAATTTTAATGAAAAGGAATTCTGCGGTTAACTGTAACTATAAAGAATTTAAGTTATGTTTTATTTATTTAATTTTTATATTTTTCATTTGAACTTAATTTAATTTGATGCAAGTTGAATGCAACTACATATTTAAATATACAAGAGAAAAAAACACAAAATAATTTAGGAAATGGTTTTAAAAAGAGTGTTGTAAGTTGTAATGAATTTTTTCGACGTTAAATTATAGTGACTCTATAACTAAATTGTCCAAACTTGACGAATTTCCCTGAATCATTGAAGCTGTCATCTACACATGCCGCCAGAACAAGAGTGCAGAAAGCGAACTTTTTATAAATATATGCATATTCGTGTCGTATGTTTTTTGTATTGTTTAAGTTGAGCTTGTTCTATTACACAAAATTAAGTGTTTATTTCACAGAATAAAACACTATATTTATATAAAATCGATAAACAGTAAAGCGACAGAAAATGTCATACGATGAATTATCAAAATTGGTAATTAGCTCAAATCATACTTTCATATATTTCAGTTAATTACATTTAATCTTAATATAACTTAAATATATTGATTGACTAGCTGAATCCCGCGGTGTTACCCGGCGTACATGTATCGTGTATACATACATAATCCATTTAGTAAAAAGCCGTTATATGATTGTTATAAGCAGACACTTCAATTTTATTTATTTGTATAGCTTATAGATAGATTTATGAATTCTGTAATTGAAATGAATTAAACTTTCACTGTTCTAATAGAATATTAAATTTAGTTAAAGCTCTAGTAAAGGATATTGCAAGCAGACATTGAATTCAACATAATAATACTAAAATACAATTTTTTTGTCAATTTTTGTCGGTCTGTTTATTCCGGCTAATCTTATTGACGAGACTTTCACTGTGAGGTAGCTGATGATATAAGAAGTAACTTAATAACTATTTCTAGACTGCCTTCGCCCAGCGGCGTTGTCAACGATTATTGTCGTACAGCGGGTAACACCGCGGGGTTCAGCTAGTAATATTCTAAATTTGAAAGTAACCCTCTCTGTCTATCTGCTACACTTTCACGACTAAATTGTTGAACTGATTTGGATGACATTTACAATAGAGATCCTTTAATTTTTGAGGAAGGACATGGACTATTATTTATCGCGACAATTGACATGCATGTAAAAAGTGCCGCGGGTATAAGCTAATATATTTTTTTATAAAAATGTTGTCCCTTAGTTTCATGATATGGTTAGTTTAAGATACGGCAAAAAGTAATTATCGCACTAATTAACCAACTACTACTTCTTTTGAGGAAATGGCAACCAGCCGGATCTCTTGGATCAGCTATTTCTGCCAATGTCAAGTGTTTATAGTTTTCAAATCATAAGTCTTCAAGTCTTTAGGTCCTCGTCGTGATGAAATTAATGTTAAAAAATATATAAAACTAGCAGACCCACGCAACCTCGTTTGCGTCTCTTATTGCCCGTCGCGTGATAATTTTCCCCCGTTTTTGAAACATTTTTCATTGGTGCTCCTCTCTTATTGGTCTTAGCGTGATGATATATAGCCTATAACCTTCCTCGATAAATGGGCTATCTAACACTGAAAGATTTTTCAAATCGGACACAAACATCGACAAATAAATACATACATACAAAACATCTGTCTAAAAAACAAAAAAACGATCTCCCATTAACCAACTATGTCTGTATGAAAAGTTCAGTGTCAGTAGAGCTTATAAATTGTTTTAGAATAATTGTCTTAAAGTGATGAGTAGCAATTTTCCTTTCAAATACAACGGATATCCATACTAATATAATAATTTGAAAGTAACTATGTCTGTCTGTCACCTTTTTCCAACTAAACCTTAAACCGCCTTAAGTGTAATTTGGCATGGAGATACTTTAAATTTTAAGAAAGGACAGAGTCTACTATTCACCGCTATTTAAATCCAATTGGCTTTTCTGTATTCTTCTTAATACTACAATTTACTTTACTCGACAAGTAATGAGTTGAGGATAGAAGTTTCTATACTCCTCTCTCAACCTACATTTTAAGTAAATTCTTCCATATGCAATGAGGATCTCATTCCGCGTGCACCCGAAACTTTTTTTGTTGCAAAACTGATTTAGTGTGTGTAATATATTTTGCATATTTCCGCAGAGGCAGCCGCCCGGCACTTTTAACTTCGCCAGTTGGAATAACTTTATTTTGGAGTTAACGTTCATTTTGATGTTTTTTTTAACTAGTCTATATTAACTGTGTTTTTATGTTGTGAAATAATTTATCATTGTGAAGTTTTTATTGCTACTGTATATACACATTTTTTATGTAGGTATGGGCCTGCCATGACTGTACTCTGCCTGATGGAAAGCATAAGTAGAATCCAAGAGTGGTGACCACCATACTCATTGCGACTGCAATGCAACAATGCAGCATGGTGACCCACACCATGGCGGCCTATTGATGCTTCTGCATCATTGGGCCTCTGGTCTCGCACTCACCAACGAAACACATCTTCTCTGATCTTCTGTGCGAGGATAGTACGGCCCCAGTCGAGCCAGCCCAACCGCACTGAAACAGCGTGGTCAGCATGGCTCTACTACGTACTCTCTACTAGTAATACATTAAATTAAGAGATGTTTTTGTTTTTTTGTATTCTTTCAAATAAGTAGAACAGAATTTAACGCAAAAATATCGAGTCGTCATAATAACTTGTTTTGCGAGGTTGGACTGACTAAAATTACCTGGTGCGTCACACTGCTTCTTAAATAAAAAGAGACCAGAAATTGATAATAGATCGAGACTACTCTTAGCACCTACCTACCTACAGATTAAAATTATAAGACAAGAAAAAGTTTAAAAACCTTTAAGGCTACGTGAACCTTTTTGATAAAAAAATTTATTTAGCCTAAATCACCCTGGCCATTATTACCAATCTATAGACACCTCATTTGCTAAAACACGTTTATCTATGAAAATAAATAAAATTGGAGTATCTGTTTGTCATATTAAAATAACCACTTTTTACTAAATGCATACGTATGTGTACACGGTACGTATACCAAAAATGTATTTTTTTTGTCTGACTGTCTTTTGTCTGTTTGTTCCGGAAAATCTCTGGAACAGCTCGACTGATTTTGACGGGCCTTGTACTGGCAGGTCGTTGATGATCCAGGGAGTAACTTAGGTTACTTTTTTTAGACTAACTTTGTCCCGCGGCGTTAGTCGCGGTACGACGATAACCGCGGGGTTCAGCTAGTTATACATATAAAACATAAATCTAACTATTAAGCGTTCTTAATTTCTTCAAAAAAAAATTTACTACTTTTTAACATACAATGAACTAACAAGACTTCTCATCAATCATCAATCAATGGTATGGTGATCAATGGTAATTAAGTGTATGTGCCTAAATAATAATAAATAAATAATAATAAATATTTCGGACATCTAACACACAACGCCGTCTAGTCCCAAACTAAGCAGAGCTTGTATTATGGGTACTAGACAACTGATATGAATACTTATATACTTTTTTTTTGTAAATACATACATATTATACATAGAAAACACCCAAACTCCGAAACAAATATTTGCAGATCATACAAACATTTGTTCCGACCCAGGAATCGAACCCGAGACCTCAAGAACAGCAGTCGCGTACGCTGCCACTGCGCTACCGAGGCAGTTATGCAATCTTGTGAAAATCTTAAACAATTTGAAAATAACCCTCCTTCTTTCGCAGTCGGGTAACAAGATATACAAAGCCACCGTACTGTGGGTACTATTTCATTAGTAAGCCTTTGCAAAATGGTGTTTAATTCATTTGAAATTGAAGGTTTAAAATATTTTACAGATCTTAATTAATTTGGCTTTCATTTTAAGCATCTCGAAATCGACATCTCTCAAAGAATTTGCTTCTAATTTGAAAGATTTCGTAATTATAACTTCTGAACTTTTGGATTTAGGTATTCAAAATTTGCAAAATGCTACAATTAGAATCACATTTAAGGATAGTACTTTTTATTTGTGTATGGGCCTGCGAAAGTGACTGTCTGTCTGGTGGAAAGCATAAGCAGAATCTAAGAGTGGTGGTAACCATACTCATTACGAATGCAGACAATGCAACAATTCAGCAGTGACCCCCACCGTGGTGGCCTAGTGATACTTCTGCATCATTAGACCTCGAGTTTCGCATCACTAACGAAATACGACAGCACGAATGCTGTCATTTCAGGTTGAACTTCTGAGCGACCTTCTTGTCTATATATTTTAAGCTGTCCTTAGTTCTGCATAATAAAGATTCTTTAACTATATCTATGAATTCTATGATATGATGGTTGATGCTGACACAGTCTGTGTAAAACTTTCTGATATACAACTAAATACTCTACGTAGTTCCCAGGGAATTGAATGGAGCTGTGAAGACTGTATGAAAAATTAGTCTCGTAGATCTTCCTTCATGATCCCATGAGCATTCCTCATGCGAAGGTGACGACTCCGAAGCAAGAGTCCGAGGTGATCCCCCAACTATTGATACGAGAAAGCTTGTACAAGATATTGTATATGTATATAGCAATCAGTTTGCTGATGACACCTGACTTGTAGTGGCTGACAAGGACCGTCAAAGGTACTTGCAAAAGATACAGACAGATTTTGATACCTTACTGGTAATAAATTCGAACAAAACTAAACTGCCAGTTATTAAATCACCGTATCAGAGTCAAACTATCACTTCTTCATTAATTGCTCACACTCACAGCTGTCTGCATACATTCCGAAAATATGTGTGTAACTGTCCACTCATAGAAATTGTCAGGTCATATCTCAGATCAAATAAAAAAGGTAGATAACGCACGTAGAACAAGAGAATGAAGCATTTTTTTGTAAATATGTCAAATATGTGTGTGATTGATAGAGTTACGACTTTTTAAAAAGGTAATATGCAAAAATAAATCTGTTTGTTTCATATAAATTACAATTAGAATATAGGTTTTTAATATATGTATTAAATATATGTAAATGAAAAAGTAAAGTATATATGTATGTAGGCAGTAAAGACACGGGAAGGTTATTCAAAGATTGTTTTGTTATGATTTTGACTTGTATGTATGACATGTACGTATGTTTGTCTGTTCGTTTAGAAGTAACACAAAGTTAAAATAACCTAAGAAATCTTTAAATAAAATTTCAAAATTTTCATTTATACTGTTTTGCCAAATTTTTCTTGAACTTTAACTTTAAAGAATTAATTGTAACTTAAATTACCTTATAAACATTTAACGCATCACGCATAATAAAAATAATAACCACATTATAACATAAAAAAAGTTAGATCATCTTTTCATCTTGGGTCACTTTTTCTGCCACTAAGTGTATTATAATTACCTACATATACACTTATACTGTAGCTTACGGTATATATAGGTATCACAGAGAGAGAAAGAGAGAGTATAATAGTATAATGATAAAGACAATCTTTGTTTTTTAATTACGTAATTTAATAAACACTAAACACTAAAAAATAAAGTAATAATAATGTCTCACTCTTTACTTCATTATATGACTATGAATTTATCTAAAACTTACCCACATTTCTAGGCTACTAGAAATACGAACTCCTGGCAACACTCTCCCAGAACGTCATTATTATAAGTAAAGTTGTGTTAGAATATCATAAAAAAATTGTTTTGTGTGTACTTACGTGTGAAATGTTACTCCTTGACTCCTTGAGGCATTTTTTGTACTTTTGTATAGCTTTTACACTATTTAATTGCACAAGATGGCATTTTGTAGATAACCTTACTGCACTACAACTTGTACGATACTGATGAAAAGTAGCGTAGTTTCTTAGCATGTGTGTGCGTTAACGCGTGTGTTTACAACAGTAATGATAAGTAAGTAACAGTTTATTGTGTATGGCTTAATATATATCTTGTATTGTTGTTTTAAGTGATAAATAAAAAAAAGGGAACGTTTGTGAGGTTAAGGTAATCTCTGAATGTTCTGAACTGATTTTGAAAATTATTTTACTAATAGAAAGTCACATTATTTGGGAGTATCATAGGCTACATATTAACCTGAAAAATGTTTACCACGGTATACGACATGGACGCGGGAGGAGCCGCTCGCAAAGCACTATGATTCAAGTCTAGTTTTTAAAATCAACATACACTAATCGGTGAATAAAACTCAAGTTGTTTGTACGTAGTTAACTTGAATTTTTATAAACGACATTTCATTCCCATGACTCTTCACTTGACTTCCACTACGTGCGTTTTTCATGAAACTTTTGCCTTGCACCAATATGTACAATGATTTGTCGCCTGCGATTTTTGGCCGATATTACCCCAAAATTAAGTTTGAAGTTTGAAGCAATCCAGAAAAGGTGTCTCTTCCAGGTGTAGCAGAATTCATGATAATCCAAAAATAGAAAAGCTGAAAGACTTTTCAAAACATGGTTCTTCTATGATTATTTCAATGGGTTATAGTTTTGACAGTGTGTGTATGTTCAGCCGTAGTGCCTAAAGTACTAAACAGATTCTAATTAATGAGGTGTCGATAGGTTTGGTGAAATATGCTATAATTTTTTTTATTCAAAGTTGGAAAGTCTCAAGGGAGCTTTCATGAAATAAAGAAAATAATATGTTATTCTATAATTACTGAGCAGCAATATGTGTAATATGTTTCACCTTTATTGGGAACGACGTACGGTCCCAAAAGGTATTGAATTCAAATTTCCTCATAAAAAAACTACTTACACTTTCTTTTGAACCTCTTTTGCATAATAAATCCTTACCCTTTCAAAGGTCTTTATAGACGCAACGGAATAATTCAAGCAATCAATTGACCTTCTACACAAACCAAGTACTTCCACTTCTAGGCACATAAAGCTGTGTAATACTTCACCATAAAACTGTTATAATAACTCCTCAATGTTATTACATCTTGGTATTGCAGGAACAAATGGACTCGTATAAAATGACTAATTGGCTATTTAAGTCGCCCCGGAAAAGTGCAGAGTTGTATCTGGTACAACAAACAGTAATGTTTCGTATTTAATAAAGTTTTGGATTTTCTCAAACATGGAAATCAATGGGCTTTGGTTTCATATTGACTCATTGCCTTTAAAACTTGAAGAAGAAGGTTAGTGGCTGTTATATGTGTACTTATGTCCGAATGCTATACGCTCGTTGGAGAAAACAAAAGTTTTTGTTTTCTCCAACGGGTTCAGTCAGGGTCAGTCGGCGGTAATCGCTTACCATCAGGCGATACGTCTGCTCGTTTGCCCGCCTATTCCATAAAAAAAGTGGTAGTTTTAAAACCATAAACAAATCAGTTCACACATTTAAGCTGTTTATTTCTGTCTCTAAATTGTACTCAAGTCCTAACCATGTGATTGGTTAAAAGTAAGCATGTCTTCTATGTATTATTATATTTTTACAAGGAATACCAAGTTTACATTCCAGAGAGATTAGGCAACAAACTAGTGATCAACATTGGAGATTCAAGCTAAACCAGTACTAAATCGAAGTTCGACCTCTTGCACCAATCTAACAACTGTAACTATGTCACTGTTACGTGAGGCGATTCGACAAGGCAGCTAACACCTTAAGGCATCTTTGCATTTATACGATATTAATACTAATATTAAAAATGTTTAGTAAAAGTATAAATTTAAAATTAGTAGTATTTTTGATAAATAGAGATTTAAAAACTTTGTCGTATGATCAAACTTGAAATATGAATTTTTTTGATGAACTGCCGTATTTTTAACCATTTAATGATGGTGGATGCAAATGACTATGTTTATTAAAGATAAGTTTATTAAATTTGATTGTCACTTTAAACACGTACACAGTTTTGTAATTTTAAATTAATAAAAATTATAAGCATTTTCTTTGGCCGAGACACGGATTGAATCTAGTTTGGGCAAACAATAAATGTATTTCAGTTATTAATTAATAAGAAATTAATTGTAAATTATTATATCTTTTAAATTAATATATATTTACAATTATTGAATAATAAATAATTACATATTTGGAGGTGTAAGTCAAGGAATTTTTTTTTTAGAAATTCTATCTTTGTTTGCAAAATTATACATGCATTCACGTAAAAACTAAATTACACACTAATTATGACTATAAACCATCACTTTGTTTCATTAAACACTGAAAAGTATAGTAACAGTTTATAAAATATGTCTGTGGTACAAAACTTATTAAAATGTAAAATCGATTAATGTTACCAATGCGACAGTAGTCGAGTAAGTGTAAGAGACCCTTAACTGTGTCATGATTATTTTGCCGTCGGATTGGGTTCGCTATAGTGGGACCTGGTTCATTTGTTACTTGACTGCGTTCGCACAAATCAGTTATGTTTCACCTCTACGTATAATATACTGTCTTGTGTTACAATGTTAACGAAAAAAAATCTCATCAATACTATCTAATATTAAGAAGATTTCCGAATACTCGAACACTGCTACCGGTTTCGAAATATTACCAAGAACTAATAACAGTTTAGCAAATTAGTAAATCTATACAAATAAATAAAATTGGAGTGTCTGTTTGTAATATTAAAATAACAGCATATGTATATATACACGATACATATACCAAAAATGTAGTTAAAAAAAAATTTGTCTGTTTGTCTGTTTGTTCCGGGTAATCTCTGGAACGGCTGGACGGATTTTAACGGGACTTTCACTGGCAGGTAGCTGATGATCCAGGGAGTAACTTAGGCTACTTTTTTTAGACTAACTTTGTCCCACGGCGTTACTCGCGGTACAACAATAACCGCGGGTAACACCGCGGGGTTCAGCTAGTTTAATATATATTTGCTTGAAACATAAAAATCCCGTTCACTACTAAGTTAACCGTAAAAAAAATATGAAATGCTTATTAACACTATTTGGGTCATCGGAGATCAAAGCACTTTTCATTGTAGCCTCGCTGTATATTACTTAAAAATAATAAATAATATTACGAAAATGTATTGTTCTCATTTTTAAAGCTTTAAACGTAAGTATGAATGGTAAACTGTTAAAGTTTAGAATTCAATTAGTCGTCTACAAAACGATAGTCAAAGTCACAGTGGTCATTTATACAATGAAACAAAACATTAAATCTTCAGTAATCCGTAGTTAAAAAGCCAGACGTTCTATAGAAGTAGTCAGATGAATGAGTTAATAAATACTTTTAAAAAACAATGTACATAAAACAAGTAAAAAGTTTATAAAATAAAATGTAGCTCAATCTTTAGGGGTCATTACTATTAATTGTTACAGAAAACATAATATAACAATTTGTTCATTGTTCAATTTGTTGATATGGTATCAGTTTCAGCTAGTTGATTGCTTGCAATTTAATTTTACCAAATATTTTTTTGGATGTTTAACACACAATGCAATCTACTTGTTTAACACACAATGCAATCTACTTAGTCCCAAACTCAGTAGAGCTTGTCTTATGGGTAACAGAAAACTGATATAAACACATTATATTTTGAATACATAATTATTAATAATAATAATCACTTTATTGTACACCAGATTACTTACAAAGGTAGTTTCATGCTATGAGATACAATTGGCGGCTTTATCGTCGGAAGCCAATCGTTTACAGGCAACCATGGGATGGAAAAAAGACGTGGAAAATATAGGGTGGTGCCTGGTGATATTAATAGTTAATAGGAAAAGCAGTATCTATACATATTATATAAAGTAATAGGGACAACTAGTGTGGATGATTAAATAGATACATAAACATATTAATAAACAGCTATAATATATGATAATACACATTTATTCAAGTAAAGTTTTGTTAAATTTCAGGTCATTGAGGTCTCAGGTAATATTTCTTTGCCAGTTTCTTAGAAGCAGCTAATTTCTGCGCACGTCTTATCGTTACTGGTAGCGCGTTCCACAACCGAACTGCTTGGACAGTGAAGGAGTGGTCGAGGAATTTGGTGCTATGTCCTGGCATTTTCAATCTCAGGTTCTCCGACGATCTCAACAATTAGGAGTGTGTATCATATAGAAAGATGAACCGGAATTTAAGATAATACGAAAGAAGAGGATTGAATAAAATGTAATAAAGAAGAGAAAGAATAGAAGCATTTCGGCGAAGGCGAATGATAACCACATAAGCTGTTTGCAATAATCAGAGACATGATCGTATTTGCGTAATCCAAATATAAATCTTATACATACATTTTGGAGTCTCGCAAGCTTATTCAATTGGTCTTCAGTGAGATCTAGATAACTAGCATCAGCATAATCGAGGATGGGGAAAAGAATAGCAATCTTGGTGGTTATAGGAAGAAAATTACGAAATCTGCGCAAAGATCCTGCAGCAGCAAACATTTTGCGACTCGGCTCTTGTAGCGTTTAGCTCTAGGAGTGTTACATATTAAACATAGAAAGCACCCAAACTCCGAAACAAATATTTGCAGATAATACAAACGTTTGGTCCGTCAAAAAGTCGTGTACGCTACCACTGCGCTAACGAGGTAATCAAATAACCGCTTGTAGCCCCACAAACTATGATTTCGACCCCCTAGTTTGAGTAACGGCGTCGTACCGGTTAAAAAATGAGTGTTCTTTTAAGTTTTATGCCTTGTTCGTAGTCTAGCAATCCTCTAAGATTCCCAGTAATGGTGGTCTTTTTTACACTAAGCTTTCAATTAGACTCGCCTGAAAGGGAAACTTTTTTCTTGAATAGTTTTAAATTCATTATAACATTAAAGGTTGTAATTAATGTAGATAATAAAGTAAAAGTTCTTATATTTTATTTTGAAGGCTTCATTTGGACTCTTTGGTATATTCGTTGGTGCTTTTAATATTTTTAATATTTTCTAAAGTTTGTGGAGAAAATTTAAAATAAATTTACGTTATTTTTATAGTTTTGGTCAAACGTAAAAGGTATCAAGCACTAAGATGCCTAATTAAAAATGCCAAAACTTGTAATTATGTTAATTTTATTAAAATACCTACCCTTGTGGCAATTGGTTACTGATGACTTTATCAACTTTGAAACTATCACATTCCTTGAAATAATATATAATCATGTTTATAAGAATTAATGCGCTCACTAATGGTATTAATAATATACCTTTGAATAGCCTGATGAATTTAATACTTACGATGAGCGCATTAATTCCCGTAGGCTTATTATGATCGTTTTATTTAACTGTTTATTCAATATAAAGTCAATATAAAGTATAGTAGCAAAATTATCTAAGTTAAAGTTACCTACAAGGATGACTAACTCATGTAGGTATAAGGTTTATCATCATCTATTAGATCATCGCTGGCCTAAGCCTATAGCCTCATCTTAAAACAATAATGATATTTTGGCATACTTTACCACTCGGTGTTCGCAGAGGCGCTCATAGCACAGTTGTACTAGGCGATTAGAAACAATCACCGAGGGTAAGCAACGACGGCGCGGTTGGTACCTAGATGGGTGATGGACCTCCGTGATTCGGAGATCGCGTTAAGCAGTCGGTTCCGGTTGTTTTCATTGGATAACAGTCGTGAAGCTTGAAGGCCCTTGGACGGCTTAAGAACATCCAACGGCAAGATTATACGTAGCCACAATGTTGTCTGTCCCCAACCCTCACTTCCCTAACTTGGGGACGTATGGCTTTAACCCTCTCCTGAGAGGAGACCAGAGCCCAGTAATGGAAAATTATGGGCTATTGACGATAATATACGTTGGGCAGACTGATTAGTACAGGGTTTGTGTTATGTTTTCATTTTCTTTGCACTTCTGTTGTCCTTTAACTTCCAGCTTTAGGCAGCTGTTATGACAGCTACATAATAAATGGGGGTGGTGAAACTCCTTACATTCAAACTGTCATCTCATGAATAGCAAAATATTTAATATTTTCTATCTTAGTCTGTACCTGCTTCAAAGCAAGCAAACTAAACATACTAAAACGATGTAATACCACCTAATAGCCTCAAATCACATGTCCAATTCATCGATACAGTCTAATCTGTGATCGTGGCCTCAAATACCTCAAGCAAGCGGTTTACGTGCGAGCCCAAGCCATTAGTCAAACTGACCGGCCGCATAAATTATATGCCCAATTAGTTGCATTGATGGCCGTCGACTATTACTGATATCTAGATCAAAGGGTAGCTTACATAGAAGGCAAGTGGTGGCGAAACCACTTTGTTTATTTTTTGTAGAAAAAATTAACGCTAAAACTACTGAGGAGTTCGATTTACTAGTGACACTTCAAACTAAGGCATGGTAAGCGTTTATATATACAGTATTCTCCAATGAGGGTAACAACATGGAATTTTTCTAAAGAAATAATGAAAATAATCTATTTTGAAATTTGTATACAATCTAAAAGATGTTCAATATTAACAAAAAAAATAGTTCAAGAACTTGACTTAATTGAAATGGGACCTCTTAAATAAAAAAGAATCATCGAAATCGAAAAAAATACAGTCGAATTGAGAATCTCTTCCTTTTTTTAAGTGTTTGAATATAAATGTAAATATTACTTATAATTGAATATCTCAGCATATTGCTGTAGTCCCTCAGGAACTGCAGCACTGATATTCTGATAGGGCCCGCGATGTCCATAGTTACTGCCTGGTAACTGTTAACTAATATGTCTGAACATTTCACCTCTATGTTTGCAGGAACGTCCGTTATTTCGATTCGTATGTTTTAGCCGATAATGCTTCATATCTTAACTTACTACGTCATCGACCTGCCTATTTGATATACACATTAACAGATATAATAATGATATAAAGTGCACATACATTATCATGTGTATCATATCATAAACTAGCTGAAACCCGCGGTGCTACCCACGGTTATTGTCGTACCGCGGGTGACACCGCTGGAAAAAGCTAGTCAAAAAAAGCCTAAGTTACTAATTAGATCATCAGCTACCTATCAGTGAAATCCCGTCAAAATCGGTCTAGCTGTTCCAGAGATTAGCCAGAACAGACAGACAGAGGAAAATTGTAAAAAAAAATATGTACCGTGTATACATACTTATGCATTCAGTAAAAAGTGGCTATTTTAATATTACAAACAGACATCCCAATTTTATTTATTTGTATTGAGTATAGATAAACGAAATGGTATTTGGTAATATATTTGTCTACACATTATACGACTTTTTCTACCATTCAGTGTTGCTTCTCCTATCACCGTCCCAGGAACTCAAAAACTGCATGGTTTTCTTCCAACCAACGAAGATCTATGTGTAAGAAGTCGGTTACAAAGCGTTAACGCTAGTGCAAATGGTAAAGTTGTAAAAATTTGAAAATAAAACTCTCCATTTCAATTAATACTGTTTCACTCTCAATTCATAAAACTATTATAAGTCCTAAACTATTGGCGATCACGTTTTAATTTTTTTTTGTGACTAATTACTAGTTTTAATTCAAATAACGGTTTGAAATGTTCACTTCCGGTTTACTATGAATCTAAATTACCGCTATTTAACTATGAGTATAAGCAAAAAAATACTTTTTATTTTTTTTTGAGGAAGGAGGAGGTTCTTAATTTGATTGGTTTTTTTTTATGTACACTGATTACTCCGTCAATTATGGACCGATTTTAAAATTCTTTTTGTATTCAAAAGGGTATGCTCTCCATGTGATTCCACTGCCGCTATTTCAGAATCTGGTGATGGAATCCCAAAGAAATCGAAGGAAATCCTCAAATTGTTAGGCACGTACTGTTTTTCATTTATTTTTTAAAGCTATTGCAGTATTTATACCTGGTAGTCATCATTTCATGATGATGAGCTGATGATGAAAGATACAACTCCTTAACGGTTAGGAGTTGGAAGATAAATCTTTAAATGTCATATGAATGTATGTTACCAGTACTCGTATTCTTTTAAGTTATTTAGGTAAACTGATGATGGAAGGTACAACTCCTCAACAGCTAGGAGTCGGAGGATAATTCTTTCAATTTCATACGTATCTATAGATTTATAGTTGTACGAAATAGACGAATAGACCCTTAGTTGTATTGTTTCAAGTTGTTTAGGTTTGATCTGACAGGTAAGGTTAAAAGATAGATGAAACTTTAAGATACCGATCTAACAACTAGTAACATGGTAAAGCTATTAAACAGATTAAAAAAAACATCAAAAGAAAACTCTCTGCCTAGAAAGACCAAAAAGCCAAGAAAAAGCGTCGTTTAAAAAACCGACTTTCTACCCGCTTGACGTGAAATGCCCCTACATATATACATTTAGGATGTGTATATTTTTGACATCTTACTGTACATATACTGCCAAAATTTCACCGTAGTCCGGTAATGACAGTAGTTCTCATAATGAGTAACGTAAAATACTACTTTTTTTATAATTTTAAATATTATTTAGAATAGAATATAACAAATGTATAAAGAATTCCAAAATAATAATGTGTAGCTTTGAGAAAAAAAAAATTGCAATTAGACAGAACATACTTATAATATATATTGTTTATATGTTACACGATATCTTTGTATTTGTGATCCGATTTGATCATTGTTTTTTTTCGTTCAAATGGTTTTTCTTATGATTAATTTAGTCTTACTTTGAAGTACTTATTCTATTTCAAAAGGTAGAAGATTGAAGATATAGAGTTTATTATAACTCATAATTTAAATAAACTGAGTGGTAGTGGTGGTTTTTTTCGATACAATTTTTCGTGGGAGAGCCACGCCTCGGCATGAATGGGCTGGATCGACCGGAGTGATACCACGGCCTCACAGAAATCCGTTGTGAAACAGTGCCTGCGTTGTGTTGCACCAATTGAGGGAGGATACCGGAGGCCCATAACCCAATCCTCCCCATATCCCTTTCCCCATCCCCCAAAGGCCAGCAACGCACTTGTGACGCCTCTGGTGTTGATGGTAAGCGATTACCGCCACCCATGGACGTTGTTAAAAAGTAATTAATATGACTGTTAAATAGTAAAACAATTAGAAACACAATTTTTCAACACATTTTAACAAGTTAATTGTATTTTGTTGTTTGTTTTATTACGGATAATCAAATTTACTTTCAAAGTTTGTATTAAATAATGAAATTCAGTATAGTTCTTACTTTATTAAAGTAAACTAATATTAGGTTCACGATCACATTTTTAATTTCAAACAACGTTAACTATTATTATTTCTAATTTTAACATATTTCATTCACTTAATTCTAATATCAAAGCCATTAATATTAGCAGGTCACTTGAGAGTGTAGTACTGGCTCGTTTGCGAAGTAAACAGTTAAATTGAGCATACACACTATTGGCCTACATGTGAACATACGCTGAGTTAAGTTTGCTCTTATCTAAGTAAGCAAACGGCTCTCAGCAGTTTTCAGGCGATTTACGTTTGAAAACCTCAGTGTATAATACACCACCACGTCACTACTGAAAGGAAAATAAAAATGTGTTGAGTATTGAAGTAAGGCTTTCTGTACTTGCTAAATTTAAGAATTTCTTGATTTAAAATTAATAGGTACATATGTATTTATATTTAACAAAAGTATTATGATGTATTCCTAGCTAATTTCAGTCTCAACGGAGACTAGTTAACTACGCAAAAGATATATGGTGCACAAGTGTGTGCATCAGTACAGGTGCACTCTTTGTTCCCTCACTCTCATAATCCGATGGAACGGCTATCCGATACGACCGGGAAGAAACCACGACATGAGTTAAAGTTTAACAAATATGTAAACAATTCTGTACACTTTTTATTCTGATGTTAATGCAGACATAAAATAAATAAAACTGCTTACAGTTTCGTGCTTCTTGCCACTACATTTCCTCACCTGAAGTAATAATAAGCAACTCAACACAATATTAACTTCAGCTCGAGAAACGACCCGGAAGAATTATAAAATTAAATACAGCCTTAACAGAAGGCTCACAAAAGAATTCTTCTATCAACACAGGCTATTATTTAACTGGAGAACAGTGAGAAAACTTAAAACATTCCTAGTGAATCAAGGCAGTTTTTATTTACAGTTTCCTTGGAAAACTCGAGAAGACTAAGTACCGGTGGTAAGTTTCTTTGTGCGGTTTCGGAAACAATTCACCGAAGATACGTAGTGTGTACGTGTTATGTGTACGAATGGAACACATTTCTTGTAATGATAGTACATTATATGACAATTTTTAAGGCAAGGCTTTGGTTGCTTGCTGTAGATATATTATTATAGACTTTTGGCAGATTAGGTACTGTCATCCTTGAGATTGTTTTCAAATTTCTACTTTATATTTTTGATGTTCGAAATGTTTTTAATACTACTTTAGAACATGAAATAAAAGTTGATGTAGGCGATATGGTGATGATTTGCAAGCTTTAAAAATCTTTTTTTTAAGTATTAGCTGCTAAATGATTCTAATCTGCCTGATGGGAAGCATGAATAGAATCCAATAGTATTAGTCACCATCCTCATTGCAAACGTGGATAATGCAGCTTTGGAACCTATCTTTTTTTTAAGGCACGTGGCGAAGGATTGGTTAGTTTGTCTGATGGTAAGTGATACAACGGTAAAGCAGTTGTGACTCTTAGTTGTAGAAGTCAATGGACAATGGTAGTCGCTTGCCAAATATTGAATAATCTTCTTTCCTTTACCATAAAACGAATAGTCATCAAAGTTTTCAATTCTGACTAGTAGTAGGTACCTATTTTAAAAGTGAATGAAACCAATCACATAAAATATAAGCAGTTACAAACCAAAATCATTATTTTTCGGTAAATTTCACCACAATAATAACGAACCATAAACTTATTATAATACAGTTCGCTGTGTAATCTCAGTTGAATTAACCGTTTATTGTTAGCGGATTGTCTAAAGCTACAATTTGGGGTCCTCAAAGATTTGTGCTCGAGTTTTGGGTTAAATGGACCGGTTTATGCACCGTTTAGCTAACTCGATTATAATTCGGAAATAAATCGAAGTTGTATCTCGTGGGCTGGATTTGATATTAGGATTAGCGAATGGTTCGTGAAAACAAAATGGGAAAGTACTTTTTGTTGTCTATACTTATGTCTGCCGTAATAAAGTGAAGCTTTTTGAATAGTTACTCTGTAAAGTACTATCTTAGAGGTGTTCTGATGGTGAACGAGAAAAGTTGCATAAAAGTAGGAGAACCCTTAAGAAGTAGACTTTTAGAGTTTAGGATCGCGTGATTTTTTGAAGCGTCTTTAATATTGGATTTTTGGTAAATGCCATGCCAATAGCGCCATAGTGAATACCATTGGATTTTCAAGGAACCAAGAAATAATTCTCATTTTAGTTGCCTGGGAGTAACATCTTCTAGGCAACTAAAACGTTTAGGATAAACAGTAGTATTTAATGGTGCAATGAGCTATCATGTAATGTAAGATATAACGAAAAAAATATCATGAAATGTAACTAGACAATTACTTTACTTTACAATTTTGGGCTACATTTTAAATTTATTAAAATGTAGCCCAAAATTATATGTTTATTTCGTCATGCTAGTTCATCAAATCTATGAGCAAATAATATTACCATATTTTGCGAATAAAATGCTAAAATAGTATTAGCATGGTCTGTATGGTATGCAATTTTTAAATTTTTTAATGCGTTTAAAAATTAAAAAACTTATTTAAACAAAGCGTTTATTTATCTACTAGCTGACCCGGCGAAATTCGTAGCACCCCATTTTTTTTTGTAAATATAAAATGTTACAATTTTGGCTTCAGTATCGATTATAGAGAGCCTTCCAAAAATAATTATCTAAATATATTTAACTAGTTGTTGCCCGCGGCTCCGCCCGCGTATATATCGGTTATCGCGGCAAATAGTAGCCTATGTGTTATTCTGATGTATAAGCTATATTACTGTAAAGTTTCATCCAAATCCGTTCAGTAGTTTTTGCGTGAAAGAGTAACAAACATCCATCCAAACATATGGATGTTTGGATGGATGTTTGTTAATCTTTCACGCAAAAACTACTTTGGATGGCCAAACATCCATCCATCCAAACATCCATCCATCCTTACAAACTTTCGCATTTATAATATTAAGTAGGATTTACAGAATTGGTTGGACCTGTAACATTTTTATTATAAATATAGATTATATGGAAATTTTCACCGGGTTCACGGAGAAGCGGTATGTCGGAATCTGATTACCTTTAAACCATACACATTACAATTACATGTGATTTTGATTATTACAAAACACCAGGGTATATCCTGATAGACCCTGATAAAGAAGTCAGTTTAGAATGTACATTTAATAATGCTTAGCGATCGATGCATGAAGCGGTTCAAATTTTAGTGTATACGCATTAAGTAAACCTGTGGGCCTAAATTTACGGCAACTACATTAATTTAGCTATAAAATGGAGACAAAGACCTACAACAGCTCTTACATTTAAACATATAGACGTTATATTAAGTGTTGTAAGTTCTCGGGGATATAAGATAAGGAGCAATAAAAACTAAGGACTGCTTTAAAGTTTGCGTCTTAAGGTCTATTGGTTCCGGCAAAAAAATATAGGCCTACTAAGGTAAATAAATAATAATAATATATCGCTTTATTGTACACCAGATAATGCTATGCTAGGTCAGTACAATTGGCGGCCTTATCGCCAAAAGGGCAATCTCTTCCAGGCAACCATGGGATGGAAATAAATTCAGGATGTATGGGGTAGTGTCTGGTGTATTATAGAGTAGTTTGGAAAAAGATAAATAAATTGCTTTTAAAGTACGATTTTATATTTACCATTCATATAAACTTATCATAACACCTTTAGACAAATGAGGTCATTCATAATACCTAAAATAATTTTCAAACGGTTTTAAAAATAATCCAATCCTTCATTTCAAATGGAAAAATCTTATTTTAAAAGTTTTAGTTCTTTTATGAGTATCTCTTATCACACACTTTTCTATTTGCATAAACTTTAGCACAGAATACAAGGTTTGCATTTAAAATTTCTACAAAAAAATACTGTTTTAAACCCGTCTCGGTTTAAGCGCTTTTGTTCAGCGCCACAAATGGCTGAAACTGCCAACTCGTGATTATTTTCAAGAAAAACATTATTCAAATTTACCAACAGTCTGAGGAGGTATTAAATTCTTCTTAAAACGAAATGATACGGTGAGATGTTTACGTTAAAAATAGTTTAAGCGAATGTAAGTACGTTGAGAAGCTGGGTTAGGTACTTAATTTAAATATGCGCATATCTCACAGGTGTTTCTCTGAATGACTTATTTTCAGTTG
Source organism: Spilosoma lubricipeda (assembly GCA_905220595.1). Lineage (NCBI taxonomy): Eukaryota > Metazoa > Arthropoda > Insecta > Lepidoptera > Erebidae > Spilosoma > Spilosoma lubricipeda. Next base: position 8,146,151 of record HG992298.1, on the reverse strand, counting down.
GAAATAATTTGTGTCTTTTAAAGTTAGTGTAAGATTGGAATATATGAAACCAGAAAACGTCAAAAAAACTGCAACCAGGCGATTGTTTCGAATCTATTAACAACTCGTTTATTAAAACTGGTTCAGTAGTTTAGACGTTACAATGGAACTTACATAGACTGCCAAAAAGTATTACCTTTCTTTTTGTCTTCGCTGTAGTCGAAAAAAAAATGTTTACATGTTTTTTAAACAATAGGTACAACAACCTATGAAACTGCCGTTTTGTATGCAATAAGTTAAAGTACTTATTTTTTCAAACTTTTGTATTTCTGTTATTCGAAGTAATCACCCATGCAATGGACGCATCTTTGCCAACGCATTGGCAGTTTATTGATGCCCTTCTTGTAAAAATCAGCTGGACGGGAGGCATCAAACTCTTTAAAGGCATTTTGTACTGCCTATCGGGAATTGAATTTTTACCCACTAAAAAGTTGTCTAAATTTTGGAAAAAGTAATAGTCGGTAGGTGCAAGGTCTGGTGAATATGGCGGATGAGGGAGAGCTTCCAACCCCAGCTCTAGCTTTAGTTAACGAAATTAGCTACATCAACTAGCTAATTCAAAAGTATTTGTATGTTTGTAACGTAGTGCATAATGTAACACATGTTACTTGAAACATCTAATTTTGTACATTTTTTAGTAGTAATAAAATCATCATTCATTAAAGTTACCTATTCATTTATCAAACCAGCAAACTATCAGTAATATTAGGAAAACTACCTCTACAAGTGGTAAACGAAATTGCACTCATACTGATCCTAATTATTTTACAAACATTAAATAAAATCCTTTTACACGAGCTAAATCACACAAAAAATAAATTCACCCACATTTTATTCTTTTTTTAACATAAAAACATACTAACGAAGTAAAATTTAATTAGAACCAACTCTCCCCAGTGACTTCTAAGCAAAAATCTCAATGAGACGGCCCTTATGTTTGCATAGGCCTTGGTATATTTAATCATCTTATTATTTTGTGTTTTTCTTCTCCTTTTTTGAAAATGAATGGAAGTTTATTTTAAGCTTACGATGAAATTTAAAAATATTATCATCGTCACCAGCTTATCGCAGTCCACTACTGGACATAGGCTTCTCCAATTTCACGCCACTTGTTTTGATCCTAGGTTTCTTGCATCCAGCTCCTACCAGCTGTCTTGCGCAGATCATCACTACACCTGGCTTGTGGACATCCAACACTACGTTTGCTGAGACGCGATCTCTACTCAAGAACCCATAGTCCACAAATGCTAGATACAGGGGCTGATTATACTCTTCCGTCTTCTGTATAATCTGCCGCACACAGGTGGATGTGGTCTATGGTACCATATGCGCTCAAAAATCCAGTCTACTCCGGTGGTTGGAATTCGTCGAGTCTTCGCGCAAGACGTTTCGTGATGATTCTTGAGAATAGCTTGTAGACACTTGGAAGGGAAATGGGTTCTATAGTTCTTCAACCTGGTCTTGACACCCTTTTTGAAAAACAAGATGACTACACTACTACTCCACACCTCTGGAGTTCTAAAAATCTTCGTTCATCGTTGGTTAAATCAAAAGCTGTAGTATTTATGTACTATGTTTTCTAAGATATTATCTACATATATTATATAAGCAAAAATAATGAATAGCAAGTTTTTATTTTATATTGTATTTATTTGTTAATTATTACTGTTTTCGCGAACTCTGCTGCAGAAAAATCTTTGTTCTTAGTAAAGAAATTTGCCACCAACAAAGAAAGAAACAAGAAGAAAAGCATATAATTTTGAATGATTTCCTTTGATAAATCAAGACTATATTGTAATTAAACCAAACTAATTTTGTACTTTTAGCAGATAAGCCCCAAAACACCCCAGAAAGAAATATTTGCATTCTTTGTGGGCTGTTTGGCTTTCACACCAATTTTTTTTTGTCTTTGCAAGGCTTGCATTTATATAGGTTAAACACTTGTCTGTGGTTCTTTATACATTGTGACGTAACGCGCTCCAATAGCGTTTAGCGGTCACGTGATATTCAGAATTATTTTATAAATAAATATATATATAAATATTAAGCATATTTACGTTTATAAAATATGATTTTCAGAATTCTAATATTCCCTGCTATGGCAAAAACACAACTTTTTATATATTCGCTATTAATGTCAACATCCCTATTGTTGATATCAAAGAGATGCTGGAGTCACTTCTAAATAATCAGTGATGAAGCGTGCTGAGAAAATAAAGAAGTAAAAATTTACTAGCTTGTTTGTTGTTGTGTGTGTTGTTGTAAAATTTGTATTCAAACTTTGCTACAACCGATTTTCTTATTGTTTGCAATTGTAAAATACAAATGAAATTTGTACATCCTTCCCGTACCCCATCAGCATACAAAGAAATTAACTTACTATTAGTTTTTTTTGTTACGTTACGCCTCTGAGTTTTTTTTTAACAGAGGTTTATTGAACCAAAGTAATTTGTCTAACAGCATCTTACTCCTACTCGAATCACAAAATTTCAAAACTTTGAAACCAAATTTCTTCATGATCCATTCTCATTTTATTTTTCCTAACGTTGTATTTGGAACTGTGGTCGCAAAAACAATTTAATTTTATTAGAAAACTTAGTTTCCAAGAGTTTTATCACGGTGCACCTCAGTTAACTCCAAACGTGAATGTTACAAAGAATTTTGGCAAAACAACTGTGCACAAACGACATAAATATTCCAGGAGTAACGTGTTACAAAAGTTTAGAGTTATTTTGGTGCTGCGATTGTAATAAATCAAGACTTAGGGGTACCATTTTTAATATTGAAATCGAAGAAAAATATCGAGTATTCGACAAATAATAAAAACGCAATAAAATAAAAGTATACTCAAACACTGAATCCTGTAAAGCTTATGTTAGTACAAGTATAAATCGGTATAATCCGCATAAAAACATTTCTTGCAAAATACTTATAATGTGATAGTCAAAGAACCTATCTACGTGTTGTCTAATGATAAATTCCTACCGCCGCACACGACATATTTTTTACTTACGATTTACCTGCTTTTTTAATTTCTAAAGAATGTTTGGGTCCGGAAATACCACCGGCGACAATTTCTTTCACAGATCGGTTTTGTAATTCAGAACATTCTATAAAAGACGCTGAGTGGTGGAGTATGTAAGTTAGAATATATAGCGGCTAGTAGATTCATGGAAAAACTGATGTTCAGGTAAATCCGGTTGAACTGCAAACCGATCTCAAATAATCTTTGGACAAAAAAGGCTTAAAAGATAGAGATAATGGGGATGGTAAAGCCTCTCCAGCTCCTCTCTACATCTCTCTATCCATCAATTATATTATTATGATCCATCATGCAACATATGCTTTACTTTTTTACAAATAATAAGATTACAAAACCCACACTTTAATTTACTTAACATTAATTTCGGTTAAAGTGCTAAATCTTAATTATCCTGGTTCTAAACTCCAAAATTTATCAACATAAAATATTTAAACTACGCATGCCCGTATCGAAGTTTGCCAAATATTCCAATAACATAGATAAAACTCTAACTTCTCATCTTAATCCTTTCTGCATCGAAACGGAAAATTTACTCACTGAAGTTGTGCGGGCAGTATTCCGAATTTCAACTTGTACGTGTTGGCTACAGATACAAACTGAAAGTCAATAAATTGTTGAAAATGATCTTGTTACATGGTACCAACATATACTTTTAATGATAATATGGGGATGTAAAATTTATAGGGAAATCAATTTAACTGAACGACTGAAACAAAATATTATCGTGAAACGTTCTAATATTTTAGTTGTTTTACGATCTAAGTAATAGATTGTTAGTGTCATTGAGAATTGCTTAGATTTCTTAGATTTCGTCTATCATGATTTCGTTTGAGATTTTAACTAGCTTATTTTCAAATTAGGTTCATCAAAACATTCAGCTGCCTTATTGTTAAAGAAAATATTAATAATGTTTATCGACATATATATATACATACATTTTTATAAAGAAATATAAAATGTTAAAGATTTAAGTGTTGGGAAATACGTGTAAAAATCCTTTAAATTTCACCTTTATAAGTTATCATACATTTCTTAAATTATTTTTTACGTCATTTGTATTAATTTATACTTTTTTGTTATGTCACTTACGTACTCGAATAATTGATTTACAATGACTTTAGTGAATTTCGCAATACTTTCAAATTTTAATTCTAATAAATGGTGCCGAAAGAGTAATCAGGATTTCTTCGCAAAACTCTATTCCCCTACCACTTTAGAAAAGCAATGTGTCTAAAAAGTTTTTCAATAAGAGCCAAAGGTAAATAGAAAGCTTGGTATTCAAACAAGGCTCTAGATACAGGGGCGAAGGTAAAGGGTATCGTGTAATTATTTCTGTAAATGTGAAAACTTGAAGTAACCCCTGACGATTAACAGTAACGGCAAAGTTTCGAGATAATTGCCCATTCTGCTAGACATTCTTTATCGCTTCTGGAATTCGGGTTTGTTTTTTCAACGATGTTTTAACGTTACGAGGTTATTTTTTCAACAAAGCCCGTGCTATTTAGAATTACTAAATCCGTTAGGATTATTTTGGAGGGAATTTAATTATCTGTTTATTTGTAAATTGTTGTGGAGGTGGTCAGAAATAAAATACTTGAGTCGGACTTAATCGGTCACACCGTCATTGCGGTAGTTCAACTGGGCTATCTTAAGATATGATACGAGACCTTCTCATATCGGCAGAAATGGTTGATGATCGGAAAAGGTAGGAAGGGAATACCGTGGTTCCCAAGTACCAGATGTTCATTTACTGTTCACACTGAAAAAAAAAGAGGGGTAGACTTAGCATTAAACGATTTTTCTGCTGGTGTAGTGTAGTGAAACGTAGAAAATGATTAAGAATTCTAATATTTTTGGAAATTTTGCTGCCATATCCGGTAGATCTGAGAATAAGTCAACATCTATTTTCATACTTCTAAATGATAAGGGTGACCCATCTCAATATTTTTTTATTTTTATGGCAAAATTACATTTGCCGGGTCAGGTAGTTATATACAATTTTCATGATTACCATGAAACGAGGCCGAAGTTGTCTGGGTCAGTAGGTCTATTTATATATGTAATTTTCGTGTTACGTGGTGAACTCCAAAACTATCTAGCCGATATACATGTTTTTCTAAATGTATGTCGTACTGGCGTGCCTATGGCGTGATAGTCATCATCACGTTTAGACCAATAGAGACCAAGCATGATTAAAAGAGACTCATACAAAAATAAAAGAGAGAAAGTAAGTCAGGTAGTAAAATATATGTGGTATTTGAATTATTACTCTGCTATACTAGATTCATACTATTAAATATAATAATGTCAGTTATTACTTTAGTTTAAGTATCTGTATAAGTTTTATTGTAATGCTCCTGTATTTATAGGAGCATTGTAATAAAACTTGTTACCATTCAAATATAGTAGAGTAATAACTGATGTTATGAATGAGAATAGAATTAAAAGATTTAATTTTCTCATGATTCTAACCAATTTAATTTAAGGAATCCATGTTCATAAGGTGATTAGCTGACTTGAGGTATAGCTTCAGTGCTAAGATAGACTGAAATATATTAATAATGGTAAAAACAATTCTTAATGAGTGTTTATATTAAATATGTTATCTTATTACATGGTTGTTTGCTAGTTTAGGACCTGTGTTTTTTTAGTTTTCTACACTAATACTATAAAGAGGTAAAGATTCTAACTTTGTTTGTATTGTTGTAGTCTGAAAATTCTTTCACTAACAGAAAGCCACACTACTCATATATAGACACTAGCCGACCCACGCAACCTCATTTGCGTCTCCTATTGCCCGTAGCGTGATAATTTTCTCCCGTTTTTATAACATTCTTAATTGTTGCTCCGCTCTTGTAGCTCTTAGCGTGATGATATATAGCCTATAGCCTTCCTCGATAAATGACCTATTTAACACTGAAAGTTTTTTCAAATCGGACCAGCGGTTCCTTAGATTAGCGTGTTCAAACAAACAAACTCTTCAGCTTTATATATTAGTATAGATATACATAGGCATAGACATATTTTATTATGATTAAACAAAAACTTTAGTTAAAAATAATATTCTTTATAAATCAAGTCAAAGAAAAGCGATTGGTTAACGCCCAACGAAGTGGGCACGGGTCGGCTAGTTTCTTATGCGTCCCGTAGACACACGTACAAATGTAAGCGTAACAGATATAAGGAACACCAAGATTCAGAACCCAGGAATCACAAGAAATTCTCAAGGTTCCCTGAAGTGTTGTCCCGTGGGGATAGAACACTCAACACTCAGTGTAGTAGCAAGCGGCGAAAGGGCCGCTTAAACCAGTACATCATAGTGTGTAATCGACCCGTTTTATTGTCGTTTCTATCGTTATTATTTTTTCGGTAAGAAAGGGATCTTTGGGAAGATTTTCATTAGCAGATACATGGTGATATAAGGAGTAACTTAGGTTAGTTTTTTTACTAACTCCAAACCGTGGCATTACCCGCAGTTGCGGCACAACAACAACTGTGGGTAGCACCGCAGGGCTCAGCTAGTGTATAACAAGATATTAATACTCGAAACATACCTAAAACCACGCCCTAAAAGCCTAAAGTTTAATTAAACTATTATTACTGTTATAATCATTAGTAGAAGCTTTCAGGTAGTTAGCATCAGAGAGAAATATTTGTTTGATATCGCACATTTTATTATTACTATGTAGGTGTTGTTGTAAAGTTTATTATTATATTTACTCCACTAAGTTATAGAAAATGAAAGAAATAGTGTTCTATATTTACATTGATTTATGAGTAACAATAATTATGAACTGCTTTTAATAGTTCAGAGGTGCCTACTTTACCACCCTGGCTAAACACTTTTGTTTCAAGTTACCTTCTCTTTGCAGTGAATTATGCTGAATAGTTTTCTAGTTAGTTGTTTCTTACGACACTTACTAGATGAATAGGGGTGATACTCCTTTTTTTAAAGAGAACTCCCACACTCGGAATATTTCTCTGTCGTGGAGGACTTTACAAACGACTCAAGAAACCTCCAGACTCAGTACAAACATTTGTGGACAAGACAAAGTATTATCCCACGTGGGGTTTAACTCCACAGCTCTCAGCGCAGTACGGCGAGGAGACCTCTTCAACCACTACGTTATTATACCATACATAACCTTTTGTGTTCTATGGTCTTTATCATCATCTCAGCAAAAGGACGAAATGACAAAATAAAGTAAGCAAAAATATATAATTAAATATTACGGACATCTAACACACAACGCCATCTAATCCCAAACTAAGCAGAGCTTGTGTTATGGGTACTAGACAACTGATATAAATACATTTTTACTTTTTTTTTAAATACATACGTATTATACATAGAAAACACCCAAACTCCGAAACAAATATTTGTAGATCATACAAACATTTGTTCGACCAGGGAACCGAACCCGAGACCTCATGACCAGCAGTCGCACACGCCAACCGCTAGACCAACGAGGCAGTCAGTAATCTACATCTACATCTACACTAATATTATAAAGAGGAAAGATTTGTACCTATGTTTGTATGTTTGTAATGAATAGGCTCAAAAAGTACTGGGCCGATTTAAAAAAATTTTTCACCAATAGAATGCTACATTCTTCCAATTTGACATAGGCTACATTTCATTTTGAAAAAAATTAGGGATCCTTGGTAAAATTTGAACAATGTAACCGAAGGTGTAGAAAAATGAGTCTTAAAATGTCTTTCGTCGAATGCGCTGCCGAAACTATTAGCGATAGAACAAAATAATGTACAACAATATTGAAGAACATCATAATGTCTACAAAAAACTCCGCGGTAGCATATGTCCAACTATTGTAGTTATGTCACTACAACAACTTTTTTCATTTTAAACATTAATGAAAATGCTAACCAAATCCAAACCATGCTATTTATGTGTTTATATTAATCCTTATCCAAATTAAATTATTTTATGGTCAAGACCATTTAACTACCTATAAAATAGTTTTTAAATTATTTAAATTGGACTTTCCATTCAAAAGATATTACGAATTAAAAAATTCAAACAGTAAACAAAACCGCCATAGCGCCGTGGCCGTTGTTTGCAACAACAATCTGTGTGCTCAATCCGCAAAAACGGTCCGCTGGGGCAGCTCTTACAAGACACTTCGCTGGTCATCTGGGACGAGTGCACCATGAGCCACAGGGCGCACGTGGAAGCCGTGGAGCGCACGCTGAGAGACATCCGAAGCTCAGACCGTATAATGGGGGGCGTGACGTTTGTTTTAGCTGGAGACTTTCGTCAAACATTACCAGTTATAACAAAAGGTACTCGAGCTGACGTTATTCGAGCTTGCCTTAAATCATCAACTTTATGGCAATCGATTGAAACTCTTAATCTGCGCACAAATATGAGAGCACATTTAAGTGACAATGACGATAATAATTTCTCACAAAAACTTCTAAAACTTGGAGACGGAAAATTACCGTCTCCGGTTGCAAACAGTCCCCAGGTATTGTTGGATAACGAATTGGGTCAAATCGTTCAAAGTCTAGAAATTCTTGTGGACACAATATATCCGGACATACAAAATCTTACGGAGAGAAATTTCAATTGGCTCTGTTCGAGAGCGTTGAGAGGTTAATAAGATTAACAAAATTATTATGGAAAAAGTACCCAGTGAATTTAAATCTTACAAATCTATTGACACAGTATGCAACATCGAAGATACAGTGCACTATCCACAAGAATTTTTAAATTCCCTGAATCCTTCCGGCTTGCCGCCCCACGAACTACAATTAAAGATAGGCACTCCCGTAATGCTGCTGAGGAACCTATGCCCTCCCAACATGTGCAATGGCACGAGACTTCTGGTGAAGGAATTGCGGGAGAACGTCATAGTAGCCACTATAATCACCAGAGCCGCGGCCGGACAGCTCACCCACATACCGCGGATCCCCATGATTCATACGGACTTGCCTATATCTTTTAAGAGGTTACAGTTTCCTCTAAAAACATAATTTGCCCTCACAATAAATAAGTCCCAGGGTCAAACATTTTCGATGGTTGGCATCGACCTAAGAAAAGAATGCTTTTCTCATGGAGAACTATATGTTGCCCTTTCTCGAGTGGGATCTCCTGAAAATCAATATATTTTGTTGCCATCTACAAATACAACTGCCAACGTAGTTTACAGTGAAGCTTTAAGATAAAAACTGACAAATATAAAAGTAAAAAACGTAAATCTACCTTAATATTATATCTGTAAATAATGTAAAAGTAAACCTGTAAAATAAAAAATTCTAAAAATGTAAATTATTAAGTAATAATAAGAATGAAAATGATTAATGACAAACCCTTTTTTAATAAAAAATAAAAACCAAAAAAAAACACAAAAAATATATAAAACCAAAAGAAAAAGCACAAAACAACAAAACAAAAAAAAAATATTTGTAAGGAAAATACTAAATAATGATAGGCAAGTTTCTATCGACACGAACAAAAATTTCTTTGAAATACCTAGATGTATAGGTAGATACATTTTTAGTTGAAAGTTGTCAACGTTTATTTTAGACTGTATATATTTTATTCGACTCTGCTTTTATTCTAATTACTTAAAAAAACATAGTAAAAATGTATATAATATCCTATGTAAATATTACTTATTTAAGTGCCCGCCAATTAAACCATCAAAGAAATTGAACATAAATAGACTTACATACAAATATAACTGTGGGGTTTTTTTTTAATATATAATTAATAAATAATAATTTTTTAATAAATAAAAATATTTGTGAAAAACTGTTTTTATATCCAAATTTCCAAAAATAAATAATTGTCTACCCCGTGCGAAGCCGGGACGGGCTGCTAGTTGTTATATATATGTATGTATTATTATATATATTATCATTTTATTTCATTAAATTATCATATTTTATTTCATGTTCTGTCTTTACTTATGCTCTTAAGTTTTTGTTTTGTTTGAGGCGCTTATAACTCAGTTGTACTCGGTGATTAGAAACAGAAACAGTTTCCGTGGTTCGAAGTTCACGTTCAGCAGTCAGTCCTGGTTGTTATCATAGGATAACAGTCGTTAAGCTTAGTTGGTGGTCTTTGGGCGGCTTAGAAACATACAACAGCAAGACTTTGTACCGCGACCACAACGTTGTCTTACCAGGCCCCAACCCGCACTCGGCCAGTGTGGGGACGTATGGTCTTAACCCTCTTCTGAGAGGAGACGCGACCCCACCAAAGGAATATTATGGGTTGTTGATGATGTTCTTGTTGTCTTTCTTGTGGTTTTAATGTGATAGAAATAAATATTTAGTCTTCTTCATTAAATCCATTAGCCAGTATTACACCGTAAAACAACAGTGCAAACCATATTTGCATTGGCAATAATTGTTAAAGAGACAGCTTTACTAGATTATGGTTGAAAATACAATCGTGTCAGTTTATAAGGTAGTAACACACTGTCTAATGTCACACCTGGACAAAGTATGCTGAATATTACAATACAAAAACAACATAATTTTATTAAAATATGGTTTTAAGTAGTTTAAAGGTTAAATTTAAGTTACTATGTCACTGAAAAACTATTTAGACATTTGCTGCATCGAATAGTATGAGATGAGCAACGTATAAATTATTGACGCTATGCTTGCTCAAGGTGCACTCACTCGTAATTAAATATTTCGGATATTTCGGACATTCTTACACATAATGCCATCTAGTCTCAAGCTAAGCAGAGCTAGTGTTATGGGTACTAGACAACTGCTACAAATACATATTTTTGTAAATAATACAATTATACATAGAAAACACCCAATCTCCGAAACAAATATTTGTGGATAATTTTTTCATCTAGATCTCATTTGGTCCAATTCGGGAAGCGAACCCGAGACCTCATGATCAGCAGTTGCACACGCCAACCGCGAGATCAACGAGGCAGTCAGTAATTGTTATAAAATAGGCACTGTGGATGTAAAATGCTGACCGCACTAAAATGTACGGTCATTGGGTCCGCATATTAGAATTATAATAATAATTAATCGCTTTATTCTACACCAGGTAACTAAGTATATAATTATTTGTGCATGCATATATTGCTAGGTCAATACAATTGGCGGTATTATCACTCAGAGTGCAATCTCTTCCAGACAACCATGGGATGGCAAATTAATACAGGATATATAAGGTCTGACATGTGGTAATAAGTTACTTTCGCGCTAGTGAGTACACAGCTTTACCTTTGTAAATACAATTGCAGTGGTTATTAATTCTATACCGCATGTTATCTGCTCACACAGTTCCGCACAAACATGGATTACTTTGTTTCGTTAGTTTCACAGTAATTTGAATTTATTTATTTTGCAGCTGATTAAAATTGAATATATTTGGTTATATAACTTTTTTTTCTCAATATAAATTAACGAATATGTTATATATTCGTCAATTTATTTTCGTCGGAATCTACATATTGAATGGTTTAATTTAATAGATTGAGTTTATTCATAAATATAAAAACAGTTTATGTAGATGTAGATGGTACTGTAGTGTGTTTCTCTTTACTTTATATGTGGAAATCGTCACACATTCATTCATTTAGTCAATATTTAGTCACTGACTGACCCCTAAGATGTCACTGACATTTATAGGATAATGACATAAACATCGCTTGAGTATCGCCACGCGAAGCCATGAGGAGCCACTGGCCACTAGTTAGCGTCCGACACCCAAGGCCCAGTTCGACAGACGCCACTGAGTGGCGTCGGACACCTGAGGGACAGCAAGGATAACTTAGTAGTTGGAGCGGTCGCCTCGTCGTTTTATTACTGTGCTGAGTACATGTGTGTTCAAACCCCACGTAGGACGTGTGATCCACAAATTATTGTTCAGAATCTGGGTGTTCCTTGTGTTAGTTGCGTGTATGTTTGGAAAGTCCACCGCCACACAGGATTTGTTCCTATTGCAGTAGTTGTCATAATTAGAGTATAATAATAGTAATAAAATCACTTTTATACCTTTTTTGAAAGAATTAAGAAGTATTTGACGTATCTGCTGTCTTCACACCAGTCGACCTGTATCCCGATATCAATTTTCTGTGTGTGGGTTGCCATGCTGCATTATTGCATTCGCAATGCGTATACTGACCAATATTCTTAGATTCTGCTCATGCTTTCTATCAGACAGAGTAGAGTTAATTTAGCAGGCTTATATTTATACAAAAATTGAAAAGTGAGGATTACTTTTCACAATAGAGCTAAAACAAAAATAATATCGGTTCATAACCAAAATTACAAAATAAATTTCACTTAAACAATAATAAAAGCTCTTAACTTATTTTGCGGTCCGGCTTTTGACATTAATTAGTTTTCAAATTTTCATATTAGCCTTATTTATAAATCTTGCCTTCTGCCCGATTCACATTAAAAGCTTTCATCTAAGTTTATCTGAACATTAATGGAGCTTTGTGATTTTTTCTTCTTTGAGATGTAATGATTGTTATTATCAAATTTAGTCAGTAGGTATAATAAAAATTACATCTATAGAATCTAAAGAAATTTTTTTTTGGTCTTTTCGTTAATCAAATTTTACTTCAGAAAGCAACATCATCGTCGCCATCTCTCTACTCTTTTTCACCTGGGTCATCTTCTTCTGTGGCTGCGCCAATATTGTCGTTCAGTTGTTCCACAGATGGGGGACCGTGGGTTGCTCCCACTAAAGTCTGACTGCTTTTTCCACTATACTAATCGTATACGTCTTAGAGCATCCAATTCATATTCGGGACTGTTTCAGTCCTTTTTACAACCTGTTCTATTACAATTTCAATGCTTGTAGCTTTAGTATTGTCCCGTAGCTAAACAATATAATATTATATTTTAAGAAAATTGAATACACGTTTTTAAAAAACATTACATGTTATGTTGTTTTTTATATCTAATACCTTTAAAGGAGCAATTCTTGTATTAATATGGTCTAAATCTTGGAACGATTTTCATTTAAAAAAAATTATATGTAGGGGGTTTCGGTGACTATAAATAAATCTAATTAGGATTCAATTTTAGAAATTTTTTAACAAAAAAATTTGCAAACCTTGGTCACCCAGTTATTAATTTAAAAAAAATAAATATCATGGTTTAATTTTGTTGCATCCGTATTTTTTTAAACACGAAATTGATAAATAAGTTCATTATTAATTTAAAATTAATCTTGAGGTTGTTATACTTCTAAAATTTTAATTACCCCAGCGCAAGATAAAGCAGAAACTTGCACCAAATATAAAACTTACTGAAGAATGCACTTAAATATTCATAGACATTAATAAATCATGACCTGTCTCCCACGTGGAGACTGCAGTTTCATATATTATGAAAAGTCTTATTGCAAACTCAAGCAGCTTTGGACGAATTCTTGTGAAATTGAATTTCATTAGAAGGCTATGAGAGAGTGAAAAGTCATCTATACAAATAAATAAAATTGGAGTGTCTGTTTGTAATATTAAAATAGCCGCTTTTTACTAATTGCATATGTATGTATACACGCTACATATACCAAAATTGTAGTTAATTTTTTTTATCAGTCTGTCTGTTTGTTCTGAATAATCTCTGGAACGGCTGGACGGATTTTGTCTGGACTTTCACTGGCAGGTAGCTGATGATCCAAGGAGTAACTTAGGCTACTTTTTTAGACTAACTTTGTCCCGCGACGTTACTCGTGGTACAACAATAACCGCGTCTACAGTTAAATTTAAAATTAATTATAAGCATGTGTAATACTTTAATGGATCAGCCACGTACCTGGCTGTAGTTTTGTACTTTTAAGCAACTTAAAAATATAAGATTTTTATGTATTTTCAAAAGGAAAAGCAGATTAAGGTGATCTAAAAGGAAAGTTGAAGTATTGTACACATTGTTGGTTTACTGAAGTTTACGGTCATTTGATTACAGTGCTTTATACAGTTGGAAATATTACAGTCGATTATTAAATTAAAGTTGCTATTTTAGCCCAGTAAGTTGTTACTACCAATCAAACCAAGAAACCAAACTGAGAAATGGCTTTGAGGGAAACTGAAAATCAAATGTTACGATTTTTTTAATCTGATCTGTAAGACGGATGGGCAAATGAGACACGAGGGCTTTGTTCTAAGGCGGGTTTATTGGAAATTGAATTTACAAATGGAACAGGCACAGAGGGCGCTATGATTGGTCCGCGCAGCTATAGATTAGTTGCCTGGTATCGTGCGCACTAAACACTCTATCATCCGAAGGTATCCTTATATATTGCGATTGGGAGTGAGCAATTGCACGATCTAATTCGTTCCCAAAGCCATCTATCGAGGCAGTTGAAAGTTCATAAATGTTACAGATACTCATTATTTACTAAAATATTTAATTAAAGAAGCTACATTTGATCATTTCAGATAATCTAAGTTTTGTTTTATATACCTTTATTTTAGGGTCGTTTTCAAAGTATGTGGCGGACGCACCCAGCCGAAATAGCGGGTGGCATCAACACCACACTGGGACAAATACGTATTCGTGTAGTTTCGCTGTTCAGTAACTCGACATAACCCGTCGCAAAGTATACTTAATGCAAGCACTTACCTTGGACTGCCACGGGTATTCGTTGAGTTTCCACCTTCGCTTGTTCAGGAGTCGACAATTCAGGGGTTTCAGTTCTTGTGTACGTCACACGCGAGGGAAAATGAAGTAGATTTCGATTTCCAGCAGGAAATCGACTGATACAAGTCGCGCGCGCGTCGGAGGTTTTTTCACACAACCGTCAGTGGCTCCATGTTTATTACGAGTCAGTGTTGCAATTGCCACCACTTAAGGTTGCCCTTTGCGACGATTATTACCAGCATTGAAAATCGAAACACTGAATTACGAATTACGATATATATACTTTACGGTAATGGAACAAAGTACATTTATTAATCAGAACTCCTTGTTAAGTTCCCATTAGAGTTAAACAACAACTTATCTATACAAACAAATAAAATTAGGAGTGTCTGTTTTTAATATTGCATACGTATGTATACACGGTACATGTACCAAAATATCATTTATTTTTAATTTTGTCTGTCTGTCTGTTCCGGGTAATCTCTAAAACGGCTGGGCTGATTTTGATTGGACTTTCACTGGTGGATAGCTGATGATCTATGGAGTAACTTAGGCTACTTTTTTAGACTAGCTTCGCCCTGCGGCGACACTCGCGATACGACCTTCACCGCGGTTAACACCGTGGGGTTCAGCTATTCTCAAATAAAACAATAGATTTAATTTAAATCGAGAACATTATTAGCTAACAGTTTTCATTTTACGCGAGATCTTTATACGAGTATAGATAATGTTGTGTAACCCCATACTATTCAAAACTGTTTTTATGATTAATTTAAATATGAGTTTACATTAAATTAATTTTAAGTAATCAAAGATTCAATTGATGTTGAGTTTTATTTATAAAATCATTCATAATAATTGTAGGGCAACAGAAACTCTGTTGGTCTTGCGGTGAGCGATCGTGACAGCTAAGCCATTACGGCCATGAAACCAAAGGTCGGGTTCATTTATCCCGTTTGATATAAGAAATAAATGTATGTCTAGTAATTATAGTAATTTACTAACTGAGCCTCGCGGTTTTAACCACGCTTGATATGTACCTTTTAATTTTCAAACAAACTTTCTACTTTACCTCGGGTAACAACGCAAAGCGAAGCTTGGCTAAAAAAAGTAGCCTAAGATACTCATTATATCATCAGATATCTTCCAGTGAATGTCTCGTCATAATCAGTAAAGACGTTTCAGAGATTACCCGTAAAAAACAGACAGACAGAGATAAATATAAGAAAATGTTTTTTGATGTAAACACCGTATATACTTTTAAATGCATTTCATGAAAAGCTATCAATTTAAACATAAAAACATTTCATTTTTTCTAAAGATTTATGTGTTCCTCAACAGTCTCTTTATTACAAGTACAGGTTTTTGCCTAGTTTGAGATTAAGCATGTCTAAAGTAATATATGTTGTTAGAAAATATGTGATATAATAGCCATTACTGAGAATTCACTTTACCTTAACGCTCCTTTCCAACAGACAGGGAATAACAAGTTTTTTCATGAATCAGCAAGAACATTCTATGATGCATGAAACCACATTGATATTATTGCATAGTTCGCAGTGTGCGAAGAAATATCAATCTGTCTGTTGGAATCAATCCAAAAATAGTTTTATGTTGGATAGAGCTTAGCTGAAACAATGGGAGGCATCCAATAAAAATCGGAAGATTAGTTAGTAATGTACGTAGATTCGCATTCGTATATTAAAAATAACTGTTCATATCGCAGACCTAAGAAATCTTAACAAGAAAGTAGAAGATTGACTGGAAACTAATACAAGACTTTGGGAAAACACTTAAATAAACTTGAAAAGAACATGATGAAAATGAAACCTTTCACAACTTTCTTTTGAAAGAAAAGCTACGAAGGCGGATATTATAAATTGTAATGAAATTATAGAGTGAAAAGTGATAGTACATGTTAGACAAGTTATATTCCAACGAAATCATAAAAATATTTGCAAAAAGAGCTACTTAGATACAACACTTAGTACTTTTATATTTCACTAGCAGACCCACGCAACCTCGTTTACGTCTACTATTACCCGTAGCGTGATAATTTTCCCCCGTTTTGTAACATTATTCTTTGGTGCTCCACTCCTATTGGTTTTAGCGTGATGCCATATAGTCAATAGTCTTCCTCGATAAATATAGTATTCAACACTGAAAGAATTTTTCGAATCGGACCAGCGGTTCCTGATATTAGCGCGTTCAAACAGACAAACAAACTCTTCAGCTTTATAATATTAGAACAGATATGTAGAAAGTACTAACTATTGTATCTAAGCAGCTCATTTTTTTTCCTGACTAGCTTTACAAAGACGATCACGGTAATGCAACAGGGCAATGGTTGTCTAAAAAGTCGATATTTGATGTAAGTACCGTTTACACTTTCATATGCATATAGTGCTAAGTTATTAATTTGTAATTACAAAATGACACTTTATTTATTTGTTAATGAATATGTCCTAAAAATCAAAATTGATTACTTTAGTAACAGGTAAGGTCTAATCGATTCTTGTTCAATAAAATAAAAAAAATATTTTGGACATCTATCACACAACGCCATCTAAGTCCCAAGCTAAGCAGAGCTTGTGTTATGGGTACTAGACAACTGATACAAATACATATATACTTTTTTTTTGTAAATACATACATATTATACATAGAAAACGCCCAAACTCCGAAACAAATATTTGTAGATCATACAAACATGTGGTCCGACCCGGGAATCGAACCCAAGACCTCACGATCAGCAGTCGCACACGCCAACCGCGAGACCAACGAGGCAGTCAATGTGATCTGTCCGAACACATGATTCCAAGGAGTGGCAGACATATGATGAAATTATTTTCACCCAAATATAAAAGAACACATATTTGCAAAAAAAAAAAAAAATTTTCTTTCCACCAACTCTGTTATTCGCGTGGCCGTCACTATTGTCCCAGCTTTTATCAATCTAAACGACATGTTACCCCGCGTTGGCCGACGCCCAAACAAGAAATTTTGCTCTTTTATTTTATGCTGAACTGATTTTGTCACTGTTTGGTATCACTTTGATGTTTTAGTAACATTTATTGCCGTTTTTTATTCATTTTAGATATCGTTTACTAGAAGTAAGAGAGAAAGAAATAAATTCTAGCAGTGACAACTACTGTTTTATACACTTCGAGTAAGGTGTCCTTTATTGAAAAAGTTCTTTAGTAGATTAAAGCAGGTTTTGACCAGCTATACATGGTCATTAGACGGATTTTTATAGGTTTTGTTTCAAATTTACCTTGTCCTTGCAGTCCTATTACTCGTATTATGCGTAATTCTTAATCTCGATTGTTACTCCTTAGTCTCAGTCTGTCACCATACTGACAATAAACATAAATTACACGTGCATGATTCGGAATTACGTTTTAAATTCAACTTACTGATAGACGGAGTTACTTACATATTAAGAAATATATTTTAACTAGCCGACCCACGCAACCTCGTTTGCGTCTCATATTGCCCGTAGCGTGATAATTTTCCCCGTTTTCGAAACGTTTTTCATTGCTGCTCCGCTCCTATTGGTCCGAGCGTGATGATATATAGCCTATAGCCTTCCTCGATAAATGTACTATCCAACACTGAAAGAATTTTTCAAATCGGACCAGCGATTAGCGTGTTCAAACAAACAAACAAACTCTTCAGCTTTATATATTAGTATAGATATTAATTGAACCCCGCGGTATTACCCGTTGTTGTTGTCGTAACGCTGGTAACGCCGCGGGGCGAAGCTAGTCTAAATAAGTAGTTTAAGTTTTTCCTTATATCATCAGCTACCTATCAGTGAAAGTCCCGTCAAATTCGATCCAGCGATTCCAGAGATTAGCCGGAACAAACAGACAGAGAGACAAAAATTAAAAAAAATATATTTTGGTATATGTACCGTGTTTCATACGTTAAGCCTTTTCTTAAATTAGCGTGCATAAAGTACAGATATACAATTAAACGGACAAATAGATTAAATTATTATTTTTGGTTCTATTGCTTTCATTAATCCCATAGATTATATTGTTACGTTTTCAACTTTGTAACTCATCCTGTGTTATGTATTTATCTTGTTTATACAATAAAGATATGAAAATATACATATATATTCCATGTACAGACAGTGGCCAGTTACGAAGCTTGGAGACTGTCTGTTGCGCAGTATGGGGTCGCGCGTTGTCGCTTGTGCGCTGTAAGAGCTGGGGTTGGAAGCTCTCCCTCATCCGCCTTACTCACCAGACCTTGCACCTACCGACTATTACTTTTCCAAAATTTAGACAACTTTTTAGTGGGTAAAAAATTCAATTCCCGAGAGGCAGTACAAAATGCCTTTGAAGAGTTTGTTGCCTCCCGTCCAGTTGATTTTTACTAGAAGGGCATCAATAAACTGCCAATGCGTTGGCAAAGATGCGTCGATTGCATGGGTGATTACTTCGAATAACAGAAATAAAAAAGTTTGAAAAAATAAGTACTTTCATTTATTGCATACAAAACGGCAATTTCATAGGTAAATACCAATTATTACACTTATGTATTGATGATTTACTTTGAATATCTGCACGTTTTAATATGTAAAACAAAAAAATATTATAGTATTGTAGTGTAACTATGATGTAAGTACTATTATGCCTATAATGCAATCAGCACCACGGTACCACTGAGTAAATTAATTTAAATAACTCATTACTCTTGCTGCAACATATTAAAATGCAATGGAGGTTGCACGTTCGCAACCCCAGCCATCACGTGGAGTTATATACAACGAGAAGGTGCTTCTCATCTTATAACGCTTATACCTTTTGGCCATGTTGATGACCTCGCCTCTCTGCCCCATCACCTCTTTCCCGATAGATCCTTTAAAGAAACGCCTATTATTATAACCTTATCTTTATAATTGCACACACTTTGATCATGTACTTAAATAAACACAAGTACAATTTTAACAAAAATAAAACCGATTTCAAGGTTCGCCTCGATTTCTCTTGGATGCCATCATCAGATATTAATTGGTACCACGGTTAGGAAATCTCCTTTCCATTAAAAAAAGAATCATCAAACGCTTCATAAACGAAGAAATATATATATATTTTTTTTACCCGCGAACACGCATAAAAAATATATATATAAATTCGGTCGAATTTAGAAACCTCCTCCTTTTTTTGAAGTCGGTTAAAAAATAACTTTATAATAAAATACAAAATGCCTAAAGGACGTCAAACCACGAAAACCGTAGAACTCGTAAAACGGTGGCACGCTAAAAATTTCTTTAAATACTTTGTTTTACAAAATACCTCCTGTGACCACATCCATTAGTTAAAGTAACCGCAAGTATGGAAACCGTGATGTAAAATACAGGGGACCGGAAGTGATTTAAAATAGACTGCATGGGAAGGTATTCTTATTATATAGCTTACTATTTTTCGAAGGGTATTCGGGTTTATATATATAACTAGCTTTTGCACGCGGCTGCGCTCACGCAGACTTTCATCCCTTGATTTACCCCTTAAGGGGTGGAATTTCTAAAATTCCTTTCTTAGTGCTCACTTACGTTAAATAAAGAACCTACATGCAAAATTTCAGGATTCTAGGTTCAGCGGTTCGGGCTGTGCGTTGATCTCTGGGTATGTCAGTCAGTCACCTTCCTCTTTTATATATATATAGATTTATGACGCTCAAATAATGAGATTTTCTATTGGTCAAAGAAGTTTTAGAATTGGTTCCGTATTCAGAGTTTACCACCTATATTCTCACATATTTTACTTCTTTATTAAATTGTTATAGCAGTATAGATAAGGGTGTATATCAGTAGTACGGATCTATATATATAATCATGGCAGAGGCAGGCAAAGTCATAGACTTTGAAATAAATAAAAGTCTTGTATAATCTATCTTTTACAACTGTTGAATTAAAAGCAAGACTTTCAAAGTTACGACAATTTATGAAAATGTTGTGTAGTAAGTAAGTAGATGTTTACAAAATATCTGATGGTACAAACATATATTTATTAAAAGAATCTAGAGAATCATATAGTCGGGTTTCTAAAATGATTCAAATCACACTGAAAATAAAATAATAATTGTCAGTAATTAACATTATGCTAAACGTGCAAGATAATAATTAAATTAAAAATGCACATTTTCCCTTTATGCATAAAGTTGGATTTACGATACATACGTGATATGAAATTGTTTGTGAGTATGCTAATGTTAAATTTTGGACATGTTTAACCAACTGCGACCAAGCACGGGATATTGAATATTCAGTCTAAAAATATAGAAACATTATTATGTTGAGATTTATCAGCACAGCGAAAAAACCTAGTAAGTTTTTTTTATCTCTTACTAAGTTTCTTATTATCAATATTCGTTGATGTCAGTTATGAGTTCAATTGTACTCGCTTGAACATCAGATTTTCGACGGAGCGCCTGACACCGGACCACCGCCATCCTGAGGGCGATCTGAAAGTTAACATTGAATTGGTTATCAGTATATTAAAGGCACTGACTTTCCAATAAAGATTGCCTTAGATTTTCATGACAACTGGTCGGAGGCTAAACATGTTCAGCGAGGCATGGGTTAAAACACCGCACAGAATAATTATATACTCTGTTATTAGGTTTTTCTTGTAAAAAACTCACGAACACTTGCCCGAGAACGACACCCTTTTAATCAGCTAACCGTAAGATCAATGAAAATATTATTAGTCGCTAATACATTACACATAATAACATCATATAGTCACAAATAACACTATTTAGAATACAGTATAATACAGAATAAAGATCATGTCAGTAAATAGTAGATTTAATATCAACAGATCATTAATCATCACTCTACTTGCTTCTGACCTACATAAAAATGTAAAATATGCAATCTTGAGTTATTTAAAAGCCACGAACTTTTATTATTTCTTGATTCTCGTTTATTTTTAGGGAATCCAAGTAAGACGTACTTTCCCTGAGACTTTTGTTTATCCAATTCATTGAATTTTATTATGACTATGATTTCTAGGAGTGGGAATGAAAGAGGTAGTATGAAATGCAATAAATGCTATAAAATTTAAACCAAACTAAGTAAGTTACTCTAATAACATTAGGCTACAATACAAAACTTGAGCATGATAAAAGTTTAAACGATTTTCTATTCAAGACACAGAATTACTTGGATCTTAAACGAGATGAATCGGGTCGAGATCGAGTGTGATACAATTTATGTGGCAACGGTCTAATGCAATTGAACGCATTGTACAACGGAGTAAGATTGGAGGGGGCTCTTATTATGTAACGCAATGAGGAAAATGGTTGTGCACTCAGAATGAAAAGAATTGCATTAGAGTGATTCTTTTTACTTTGCTACTGTTGTTATGTAATTGTTATAAATGTTTGTTACATCACTAGGACAATTTTTACCAAAAACACTTCAGTGGGATAATTAGATCATTCTTACTTCTGACGAGATTAACGAGCTGAGAATGCATGCACACATTCAATAAATTGACGAAGATGAGGAAAATGATGGTGTCACAATATTTTCAGATTATCTTATATGATAAGTAATGCACAACAACTTTTTTACTCCTAATCTTAAATGAAAAAGTTAAAATATCTTAAATCAACGTATCATTCTTCACTATGACAATATGAGCTCACATCACTCCAAACATGGGTCTGTTTAAAAAATGAAAACGCGAATTAATGAGTTCCTATTTTTTCTACGACGCATTCGAGCCATGATGTGTGAGATACGCAAAAACTACTGTCTTTAAAAGTCAATCTTTAAGTTTTAAGTTTAATTTGAAATGATGATATACTGAAGATATATATTAAGGTTTTAGTTGAAATGATGATATCTATTTTACGGGTCTTCAGAAGTGTTAAAAATCAAGTTTCAAAATTATAACAAACACAAAAATGCAGGGTACTTTTGGCCGAATTAAATGTCAAGTATACTACTTTCATTTTTTATTTCATAGTAATTTTCGTGTATGACTGTTTTGTTGGTATAATTTATATGTACGAGCTTTGGTTGTTTTTTTTATTATTAAATCTGAATCTTAGCTAGATCAATTTATTGCCCCCGAAACTCGTTGGAGCCATTTCCAAGATTCAGATTATATTTACAAGAATTACTCATTTAAAGGAATTCGATTCCCAAATTTCAGATGTTACTTTGTGTTTCCGGGATAGTTGAACTGTAAACTATTTCAATAGTTTTGTTTTTATTACATTCAAAGTATTTAACTTACGAGCTTTACTTAAAGTTGAGCTGTTAATAAATTTAATACAATGTGCCTATCAGTTAACAAATATTGCATTCCAGTATGAGGAGATGCAACAAAAACCTATGTACTGAGAGTGGAGAGAGCTCCGAGAGCGATTCTCAAGGTTATGGCTCGAAAATTCTTCCACTATCCTCCGGTTTAATATATTCAGATACTTTTATTTTAAACTAGCTGCGCTCCGCGGTGTTACTTGCAGTTGTTGATGTAAAGGTTCAACTGCATAATACTATGACATGTTCAACAAGTTAAAGGTTTGTACAGTTGTACACAAGTACCATGTTTTAACTAGTTCCTTGAATAATTGACTAATAAGTAATTGATTATCAATTCACAGAATATCAAATTAGACGGCTGTAAGTTATCCATTTTAATTGATGAAGAGTCTGTCTCTATTTGCTCTACATTACATCCTACTAATATCATAAATGCGAAAGTTTGTAAGGATGGATGGATGTTTGAATGTTTGTTACTCTTTCACGCAAAAACAACTGGACGGATTTGGATGAAACTTTATAGTAATATAGCTTATACATCAGAATAACACATAGGCTACTATTTGCCACGATAACCGACATATACGCGGGCGGAGCCGCGGGCAACAACAAGTGTTCAATAAAGCAAAAATATCGCAAATCGTTCAAATGCTCGTGTTATTTGTAACGTGTGTGAGCGATTGATCTGAGAATTGCCTGAGTAAGAGTACTTTACAGGGCATATTAAGGGCGACATCAGACGTTATTGCAGCCATTTTGTGACTTGCTAAACTATTTCCTCACTTATTCAATTGTATTGTATTTGAATTTTAGATTTTGTTTATTTTACTTATACCAATAGATTTTAGAAACCTTGATGTTCATATTTAGTGCTCTTTAATGAATATGTTCGTCACCTAATACAAACAGTCATAAATTTTTTGAATAACTGATTTTTTTTTAAATTTTTAATTGATATTGTTTTGTAAATTATATAAAAACTATTGTACATTTTTTAAACATGACAATAAAATTGTTATTGAATTTTTGCATGTCAAATTGAATAGGCGAAATATGAAGAACTGAAAGCTAGTCTTAAGATCACTATAATGTGATACATATCAAGTAAATAAATAAGTTATCTATCAACCCTTTAACAGTCCACTGTTAGACATAGGCTTTTCTTAAGAAAGGAGGTTTTGTCCCATGTTACCAAGCTGGAAGGGATTATGTTGCTTCAGATAAAATGCAGAATTGAACTTTAAGATAATATGTTTAAGATACATATTATGATGATGATGATGTTCTCCTAGCCAAATTTGGCTTAAGGTATACAGCCAACTACGTAGGAGTTAGTGCACAAGTGTATGCTCAAACACAGATGCACTATCAGCTCTCTCACTCTCATAATCAGATGGCCGGGGCAAGATCAAGCCTAAGACCGACGGCTTTACGTGCTCTTCAGAGCTCAGCTAAGCTAGGGAGCTAAGATCCCAACTTTCAAACTGCGAACTTTTTTATTTTTTTTATTTTATAAATAAATAAATATTTCGGACATCTAACACACAACGCCATCTAGTCCCAAACTAAGCAGAGCTTGTATTATGGGTACTAGACAACTGATATGAATACTTATACACTTTTTTTTTGTAAATACATACATATCATACATA
This sequence comes from Spilosoma lubricipeda, assembly GCA_905220595.1. Lineage (NCBI taxonomy): Eukaryota > Metazoa > Arthropoda > Insecta > Lepidoptera > Erebidae > Spilosoma > Spilosoma lubricipeda. The sequence continues at coordinate 8,121,523 of HG992298.1, read as the reverse complement.
GAAAACACCCAAACTCCAACCCAAACCAAAATATTTGCAGATCATACATCAATCATCTTATATTAAGCATTACTATGCAGTCAATATAGCGACATACAAATAATAGTGTATATACATCCATATCTGTTAAAAATATCTATATTATGTTAAAAAGCCTTTCCTAATAAACTGTAAAACCTAAATATATTCAAAACTTACCTATTTCCCTCCCGCGCATCTAATAAGATTTATGTCGGATTAATGATAAATGACAAATTTAAATTCATTTGCGTCAATTTTGTTAGTTTCTAGAAGATTTTCTTCAAAACTATCACACCTCATAAACGTCTCACCAGCGTTCCTAAAATGAAGACAAGATTATGGGAATTCAATTATTTTACCGACAAGGTAAATTAATTTAGGAATTTCAGTCTGCTGTTACTCCAAATGAGTATATTTAAGGAGAAACTTTATCACTGTATATATTTAAGTAAACTTATGATCCAGTAATAGCAGAAACTATTTGATCTTGTAGTTTACATCACACATCACATAACATCAACAGCTTTCAACACTCAACAGTCCACTGCCTTACTACTACTGCTGCTTATATCTGTCACCCTAAGATTGCAAAATACCGTTGGATTATAATCTACCTATCGAGATTGTAAACTGTCAAAAGATTGTCAACTGTGACATGCTGCTTATAATTTAACGTACAATTTTTCGTTAAATTCTAATGTATCGAAGTTAAACCATTAAACCACTACCTCTATCGCGCGTCAAATTGTCACCTGTCCCTAAATGGTCGGTCTTACAGTAGGTTAGTAGGTAGGTTAGAAATTCACACAAATTAATTTTAATGTCACAACAATTTTATATAACAAATCTAAAGGTATCTTCAACATGAAATAAATTTACAATCTTATGTAAAGTCTCCATGTCGCCATCTAAGCTCCGGATACCGCCAGATGTTTTGTTTTCTGTTACTTTGCGTTTGCATATAGACTTTCAATGTTGCAGCGCCTCGAGTGACCATTTGTCGAATCGCTGACCCATTCGCTTGAAAATTTAAATGATAATGTAAAAAAGTATTTTATATTTTCCAAATGTAAAATACATCCCGTACTTTAAAAAAATAGGTATTTAAATATAAAATACATATTTTGTATTTGTTTTATTATAAGTATTTTAAATAAGTCTCAAATCTGGGTAGGATAAACAGTAGAAAAAACAGTATAAATTAATAAACATAAAACACCCATAAAACCCTTATAGGTTTATCTTGGGTGTGAGTGTACATTCCTCAATTCATTTATTTGATACAAACCAAATATTTGTTTAATAATATCTACACGCATGGTATAAACGAGTAATCAGATAATATAAGAATTATAAAAAAAAATTGGTAGCACTACAAGAATTAATATAATTTAAATTCCTTTTGAGGTCAATTTTACTACTTATAAATATACTGAAGATAATTCATTGCCGTTTCATTATATATTCCTGCACATACAGTTATGTAAAAAAATGATGAATATTATCTGCTTTTTCTTGAAATTCAAATGGAATTGAAATATTAAAAAGAAAATACACGGTAACATTTTAGAAATTGGGAATTGTTATTAATTTAAGGGATATTTTTTTAAAGATAAAAACGTATTCGACACGTACAGATAAAATCCACACGTATGCGTTCAGATACTGGAAATTATTTTTTTATTCAAACTGTATACGTGATTCCAAAAACTTCTGACAATTTTTTTAGAAAGCCATAAAATATCTTGCATGTCTGTTACCAGCCTTAGGTTCTTACAATTTTTATAACATGTGTGTGAGCTATAAACATTGTCGGGCTCTCTAAGTTGTTTATAAGGATTTATGTCGCGACATACTGATTTTATGTAGTACTAAAGGTCATTATGTAAAATGTAATGATGATATTATGCTAATGCTCATTTGGCACGTTTTTTTTCAACATAAACATATTAGTCCGGGATTCCCGGAACAAATTTTACACGTTATTACTATCAAGCAAATTTTTCGTGAGTGGCTTCATTTTGATGAGGGGCCCGCCTTTCACCTTACTAAAATGTTATATTGTAGTAGCTAACAGGGATAGCAGGGATAACAAACTTTTGAGCTTAGGACCAGGATAACATACCACGCAATTTGTAGGACAATATAGCTGTTAAATAATATAAATATTTAGTAATAACACGGCCTCACAGAAAACCGGGGTGAAATAGCGCTTGCGCTGTGTTTCACTGAGTGAGTGAGGATACCGGAGGCCCATACCTCTCCGCACATCTTTTTCTGGCGTTGGCGTTGCCTCTGGTGTTACGGGTGTCTATGGGCGGCGGTAATCGCTTACCCGTTTGCCATCCTATCATCCTTCACCTTGATACAGAGTCTTGATATTTGGGACACCCTGCAGTCAAAGCCTGTCGGACGTTGAGGAAAAACGACGGGATCTTGTCGCGGAGCTCGATCGGGTTCTGAGCCGCATTTCACAATGGGCCAGTGAAAATTTGGTCGGGTTCAACGCTAAGAAAACACAGGTGTGCGCGTTCTCTAGCAAAAAGTCTCCGTTTCTTCCCCTCCCCACTTTTCAGAGCACTCAACTGCCACTACGGGATAAGCTCGGTGTTCTGGGCATGGACATTTGCCGGGACCTCAACCCACGGGAGTACATCGAAAGCATCACTAAGGCGGCCTCGCGGAAACTTGGCGTATTGAACAAGGTGAGACGGTTCTTCACGCCCGAGTTTTTGTGTCGTCTTTATAAGACCCAGGTACGCCCGTGCGTGGAGTATTGTTCTCATCTTTGTGATGGATCCGCGCAGTTTGCTTGATGCTCTCGACCGGCTGCAGCGGCAGTCCCGATGCCACCGAGTTCCTTGAGCCTTTGCAGTTGCCTTTGAAGAGATATCGCCTCTATGGCACTCCTCTACCGCCTTTACCATGGAGATTGCTCTTCCAATTGATCCCACCTTCTCTCTTCCTCTACAGAACAACTCGTGCAGGCCGTGGAAGCCATCGCCTCAGAGTGGTAGAAATACGCTATCGAACCAAGGGGTTTGGTTCTTCCCTTCTGTGTCGAATAGTTAAAAACTGGAACTCACTACCAGCGCACGTGTTTCTCTCCCACTATGATCCCAGGTCCTTCAAGCGGGGCGTGAAAAAGCATCTCACTAAGCCGCCATAGTGTGGGACGCCATACTGCATTGTTTGCTTTCGCAGTGAGTATGGTGGGCTCCACTGTTGGATTTTGCTTGAGCTTACCATCAGGCTGAGCAGAGTCATTTTGGTAGGTAAATGATAAAAAAAAAGTTGCCATAGAAAGACTCTGTATGACACGGACTATGAAAAAGTATCCGACGGACTCTGCACTATCTCAGTGTTTTCGAGATGCATCTTTAACCTGATATAGCAATTAGATAAAGTGAAAAATAAATCTACTACTACATCTGTAACTACTAAATCTGTTTATCTGATTGCTATATCAGATAAAAAGGAAGTTATGTAAATTAAGTATTTAATGCGTTATGGTATAAAATATTTTATTGTCGTTCCTGAAAATTACATTTGTACTGAAACTAATTAAGATTTATATTCAAACATACCTACTTTTAGTAAGTAATAAACTTGATCATTAAAACTAAATCCACGATTTATTAGATTTAAATGAAAATAAAAAGTAAGAAAACTTTTTATTCTATTATTTGATTGCATAAGCTGATGATCTACCTACTTATGTATATAGTAGCAGTTGATCTTGTATTTTTTTTAATTTAGGTGATATATAGTAAACAAAAAACACATTTGATAAAAATCTGAAAGATCCGGTTCTTCTTTAGCCCTTAACTAACATTTAAGAAGTTAAACTACTAGAACTGTATACAAAATATTATTAATAGTTTTAAGTAACTGAAGTTACTAAAAAAAGTGCATTACCAAATGAATCGGAACAACTTGAGTAGAAACTTTATAAGCAATACAAAACTTATTTAATATGTCTTTACACGCAAAGAAATATGTTAAGATACAGATCTATTCAGATACATATCGAAAATCTTTGAATGTCCTTTAAACTTACGTATACTTCATTGATTATAACAGAAACACCTACGTACGTGACAACAAATACTAATCGACTGAAATTTATTTCACCAAGTACACTTGCAAATTCTTGAACGTCTACATCCAACCTTATTTACATTAGATAAACATGGTTAATAAAGTAAAGAGGAACCTTGATAAGAATATCAAGAGGCTGAACGGAAAAAAAGCCCTGGAAACTTTTGGAGACGGAGGTCATTACTGGAACACTCCAAGCGTAAAATGAAGTTATAAAACGGTGCGGAGAATGGGAGATCCCCAAGATTATGTGTTTACTTTTAAACGCTACAGCCACAATAGCGTTTGCTTATCCTTATTGGGTTGGGTTTTTGTTGCATGATATTGGATTTGTTTGATGGAGGTATAGCTGGGTATGTAGATGGTTTGTTTCTTTTACCAAATAAAACACCTGCTTAACACACAATTACGTTCATAAATGAGTAAAATAAAAATGAGTATGGTAAAAAGCGCAAAAGAAGGTCATACAGTAGATAAATTATGTATATTACTCGTAACTTATAACAAGTATCAAGATATGCTGGAATGTGTCGAGATAAAGCTCAAACAAATTTAATACCAAAATTACTATTAAGCAGCATCTTCATGATTTTTGCAATGTACCCTGCATCCAATTAATCGAATTTCAAATGAATAGAAGCTGGATGGTGAGTTTTGGTTAAACATATTTAATACCATTCTATTTGCTATGCATAAATATTGAATTCCCTTCTTACAAAATCTCTCATCAGTCAGATATGATTTGATTCAAATAGAAATCATAATACCAGTAATGTGTTATTTAAAAACTGCTTGAGGTATTACTTCGAAGTTAAGTATTAAATCTACCCAGTACCCAAGGCAGTAAAGTCGTTAAATTCACGACAGTTTTATGACTATACATCCAATCCATATTTTGAAGATAATAACTCGAGCAGATATGAAACCGTTATATATGTGCGTTAACTTTATTATAGGATGTTACTGGCTGGAATTCTCTCTTTTACTACTAGTTTGAAACTGCCTACATTAATGAAATCACCTGTATCTTTTTCTTTCAATACAACAAATTTACAAGATGTCTTCTTGAAATATTTTTCCTTGGTACTTATGTAAACACTAATGAATGATTACAGATACCGATAATGTTTGCAGTTGCTTATTAGAATAGTCTAATATACCACTCAATCCATTATATGAATCAGGAATTTCTTCTTTCGTCTATCTGGCATCTTAATTTTAATCTTAGTTTTAACTAACATTTATTATAAACTAGCTGCTGCCCGCGGCTCCGCCCGCGTGTATGTCGGTTATCGTGGCAAATAGTAGTCTATGTGTTATTCTGATGTATAAGCTATTTCACTGTAAAGTTTCATCCAAGTCCGTTTAGTAGTTTTTGCGTGAAAGAGTAACTAACATACACACTTACAAACTTTCACCCTTATAATGTTATTGTAATTGATGATAAAAACTGTTAAACAAACAAAAACAATACCATGTATAATTTAACATATAATATATTTGGTGCTAGTCGCATTTGAAAAATATAACAGCCTGACAATGACAACTTACCTACCTACAACCTATGTAATGTAATTAAAATAAAAACGAAGTAATTCGGTATAATTACAGCTACGTAATCTATAATAATTAAAATAAAAATGAAGTTTGTACGTGGAATTTTGTACGTGTAACTTCTAAAAAAAAACTGTCAATACTTAACCTTAGTCCTATATTATTTTAAGTAAAATGCGTTTTTAGCTAATCGTAAATGTCTTGAAAATTCGCAAAACGGAAACAACCATCATCGACGTCTGCCCTCATGCGTCTACTTACCTACCCTCGTTCGGGTCGTACACTCAGCGATGAGCAATCTATTCCCCGCGCCAACCGCCATGCGCCATCGTAATATCGTGCACTCGGTTTGTCATTATCGCAACTATTAATTTTAATATTTATTTATTTGTATTTATTTGTAAAAATATTTATTTGCATAAATATTTATTTGTCCAAATGATGTAGCGTAAAATATATATTTTATCTACTTTAAATACCAGAAGCGATAAATGTGTCCATTTTCATTTAGGAATCAACTTAATACTACCATACCAAATGTGCATTTGAAATAAATCATTAATTTTTATTGTAGTTATGGTTCACTATGTTGGCTTTAATGGCTTACACATTTTAACTATAACAGCTTTTAAGATAAACATTTTCATCAAACATTACATATGTAAAACTTTAGCGATTTTGGCGGCGCACGCCAGTATAGCTCAGTATAGATGGTAGATTTTTTCTACTACTTACTTGACACTTATCGTCATATTTTAGAGAATTCACACAATATCTTTATTATTTGTAGCCTATGTGTTATTCTGATGTATAAGTAAAATTCCTGTAGTGTCATTCAAATTCGTTCAGTAGTTTTTGCGTGCAATTTCACTGATATGTCCACATATTGTGACAGTGTTACCTTTATTTAAAGAGCTTCGCTGTATACTATGTTATGTGTAATGCCATTGGAACAATATACGAACATATTAGCATTGTCGCTCACCCTCGACAGAGCCACATAGAGCTTTCCGTTGCTGAAACAGTTCGTCTATGCCTGCGGTGCGCAACGTCTGACCTTATGTCTTGTTTATCGTCATCGCAAAGCATAGACTCACAGACTCACCAAAAACTGCACGCGTTTGAAGCGGAAAGGAAAATAAACTATGGATTGGGGTCATCCTTTAAGATAATAGTCTAAAAAGACATATTTCACTATAAATCAAACAAAATAATTTAAGTTTCTCGCAGATTGCACGAAATAAAACTATCAATTTTTTTTAAATTTTGTCTTCGACATAAACGTCTTGTGATTGGTTGCAACTCTGGTGACGTCACATGCTAATAAACGAAAGATTCCTCTATTGAATATTGTTTGCGTTTTATGTTTTTGGAGGGGTATTAATCGATCTTTGAGCTATTTCTGCAGGACTTTTTTTAATAAACTATTTAATAAGTGGTTCGAAACAAAAAGGAACCAAATTTTGTGCGTGCCGATAACAGCAACCTACATGAGATAGACGCTTTTATGGTTGCACTTTTCTATCTATACAAATAAATAAAATTGGAGTGTGTTTGAATATTAAAATAACAGCTTTTTACTAAATGCCTATGTATATATATACGCCGCGGGACAAAGTTAGTCTAAATAAAGTGGCCTAAGTTACTCCCTGGATCATCAGCTACCTGCCAGTGAAAGTCCCGTCAAAATCGGTCCAGCCGTTCCAGAGAATACCCGGAACAAACAGACAAACAGACAGACAGACTGACAAAAAATTTTTTTACTAAATTTTTGGTATATGTACCGTGTATACGTTGTTATATGTACGTATATACGTTGTAAGTGTATTGTGTTGGTATTTGGTATATGCATTTAGTAAAAAGCGGTTAATTTGATATTACAAAGAGACACTCCAATTTTATTTATTTGTACCTATAGATGTATAGATTTGTTCACTGTGGCACTACAAACCATTTATTCGACATTTTAATTAATATAAAATTGGAGAAAACTGATAAAATTAACTTAAACCGCGCTGTTTTGTTTTGTTGTGGCTAGAGTGTGACGTCACGCGTCTCATGTGACCAGCGCCATTACAGAAATATCGTTTTTGGTTGTCAAGCTTGAACTTTATCTTAAATTGAAATTCATAATTAATCATAATACAGTAGAAATTCTGCAAAAAATTGATTCGGTAAGTAGTCGTTTCACCACCCGATGAATGAAGCAATATTTATAATAAATAAATATGACGCTGCCTTTTAAAAATCTATTTAAGACCGAAGAGTAATTTTTGTTTTGCATCGACACTAAAGAGTTGTTGTTTACATTTGTTCAAAGTGGACGCTTCCGGTACGTATGCATAAAGATTCGTGGAACTACTGACCCAGGAAAAAGCGACGTACAACTGCCCATGTGAAAAACATCTGAGACTAAGATCTACTCCAGCAACACGGAAAGTCTGACGATGAGATTTATTAATTGTCATTGCATAAATTTACTTATTTGAAATTATACTTATTAATTTTACAACTACAAATATAAAGGAAAGAAGGAGAAACAAACAAAAACACTAAACATACTAATTATATTATTATCTAATACCTACTTTAAACTGATATCTAAAAACTACGTCTTATGTATTTTTTAAATCTAAAACGCGCTTATTCCTAGTCAATAAGAACCACGTTCGTTCGCAATAACAGTGACAATTCGAGTGAAGTCAGCGCGTGAGCGGCGTGAGCGCTCCCGCCTTTTTGGCCGTTTTTGGATGGCCGTTTCGCGTGTTAAAGAAAAATCAACCTTAATGTCGTACTTATACTGGTGCGGCGAGATTTGGAAGTTTTATTTCATCTATATCTTGTGTGTTTATTAATTATAATTTTATAATTCTATATTTCATTAAAAAAGATATTAAAGTGTATAGTGATAAGGATATATCCATGTGAAATACAATATATTTAAGTATTTAATACACCTTGAAGAAATGCCAAACGCTTAAACACGTTATTGTGGCTAATTTATAAAAGATAGAAATATACTATTGAGGACTTTTTTGTAGATCTTTTAAAAACCATCATCTTTGTAATACATATTTTTGGTGTATGATCAACGTATGCGAGGATAAGAGCTCGAAAGCGAAAATTTTCATCCGACTTGCTTCAAATTTATCGTCACTGCTCAGCTCCTATGCATCTTAGCGTTATGTTATATAGCCTATAACCTGCCCAGGAGTATGGACTATAATCGTACCAAGTTTGGTTAAAATCCCTTCAGTAGTTTTTGATCCATGCGTGCACATACAGACAGACAGACAGACAGACAGACAGACAGACAGACAGACAGACAAAAAACTTACTGATTACATTTTTGGCATCAGTATCGATAACCATTCATCCCCCAATAATAATTTTTAATATATATTCAATGTACAGAATTGACCTCTCTACAGTTTTATTATAAGTATATAGAAGAAGATATAGACAATGTTAGAAACTGTAACATTTTATTTATAATATAAGAGTCTTTTTTATAATAAGATTAAATATAAATCTGCAAACATTATATGACTTCTAACACCATGCCTGGGTCGCGCAGTGGTAGCGTACGCGACTGCTGTTCTTGAGGTCTCGGTTTCGATTTCCAGGTGTCAAATATTTGAATGATCTGCAAATATTTGTTTCGGAGTTTGGGTGTTTTCTATCTACATTTATGTATGTATTTACAAAATTAGTATGTAAGTATTTATATCAGTTGTCTAGTACCCATAATACAAGCTCTACTTAGTTTGGGACTAGATGGCGTTGTATGTTAGATGTCCAAAATATTTATTTATTAGTAAACAATCATTGTTGTGATATTAGCTGTAAATGTCTATCTACCGGTCCACTATTCTCTATTGAGAATAAGCAATATTTTTCTTAATATCTTCGCTGTAATAATATTTAACATAAGCTACACTGCTACAGACGTTAAAATAAAACTTTGGAAACATGCAAATCAACAAACTGAAACCAAAATTAAACAACAGATATTATTATGGTGTTTAGATTCAGCTCAATTAAGCTACATATTGGTGTTAATTCTGTTGTTGACTTCACTAAACTAAAATTCACTTAAATTTGTTGTTTGAATATATATAGCATAGAGTCCATTTTTTTATTTCTCAAATATAGCTGTCACTGTGTTTAGTTTCCAAATAAACGTTAATCAGAGATACACGCTTGTTTATCACTTGAAAAAGTAAAATTTACTTTGGTATAACCAAACTTAGTTGAATTTTTTGCTATTCTTGTGTTGAACGTTTAAAATGTGTAACGTGCGACTTAAAATTTGACATGTCGCACTAAACTTAGATGTCGTCTAAATATATGCCGATCACACCAAACTAAACTCTAAATGTTAAAACAAAACGATCAACAACAGAATTAACACCATTGTGACTACTAGTGAAAGTTACATGAACGTAAGACATATGTAAATTTCAAAATTTATAACAGTCAATGGCTGTATATATGGCTATCTTTACAAATGACGTTTTGGTTTACTATACCACGCTAGTTTAAAATTTTCCCCCTCTTTGTGTTTTTATTTATTCTGTTATCTTGCATAGTTTGTTCCCTTAGTCATCTCTTACGGCATCCATGTGACGAAAAAAATGGTAGCACACTGTATTCTGAATCCATCACCATTTAAAACTTATTACATCAAAATTTATTACTTATGAAATAAACTAGGCAAACAAGCAGACGTATAGTATGATGGTAAGCGTTTACCGCCGCCCATGGACACCAGCAACACCAAAGGCGTCATAAGTGCATTGCCGGCCTTTGAGGGATGGGGTAGGTGGGAGATAGGGTGGGAAATAAAAAAAAAAAAAAAAAGGTGGGAGATAGGGCGAGGGGTTGGGATATGGGCCTCCGCTATCCTCACTATGCACTACGGTGAAACGCAGCGCAAGCACTATTTCACACCGGTTTTCTGTGAGGCTGTGGTATCACTCCGATTGAGCCGGCCCATTCATTCACTCGACTCTAAAAGGCAAGTCAACTTACCTATTGTGTCATAAAATATAGAATTTCAGTAGTAAACGACAGAGGTGATCACCGGTATAAATGATCCCCCATTACGGAAACGGCGGGCAACGTGTTTAAGAAATAACCCTTTAGATGCAGCTGCAGACGTGAAGCGGGGAATGTTACATTTGGACACACGGACCGGGCTTTCCACGTACACGTATGGTAGTTTATTTATAAGAATGAAAGAAAATTAGAAAAAAAAATCTCTCATATTAAATAAACATTCAACGCTCATAAACATTTTGATTAAGTTTGAAAACATGATTATGTATAGGCTAAGATTTCTTCTGGTGAATAATTTGATTAGTCCAAGGATGATTAAAATGTTCTTTTCCAAGGTCCCATCTATCAAGCAAATTATGAATTTATACAAGAAAGGCACAGAAACTGTATTATTAACAGAGTGAGAAAAATCTTCAGAAATCCTGCTCCTTGGGACTAAAACCACACCAAGGGCCGGCAACAGAGCGCTATACATTGCGAGGATCATGTCATTTCAATTGCTATTTTGTTGCCAGATATATTTGTCGGTGTGTCTCTGTACGCTATTACATCACCCTTGTGAACGTTGTTTAAAATTCTTGCTAATGTAGAAATACATTTGTTCTGTTTGTTACAAAGCAAACAACTATTATTACTTTTTACGTACTGGAAAACCTGATTTTATTACTATGTATATTTATTTGTTTATATTGAACTAGCTTTTGCACGCGGCTTCGCTCACGCAGACTTTCGTCCCCTGATTTAACCCCTTAGGCGTGGAATTTCAAAAATTCCTTTTCATAGTGCTCCCTTACGTTATATAAAGAACCTACATACAAAATTTCCGGATTCTAGGTTCAGCGGTTTGGGCTTTGCGTTGATCTCTGGGTATGTCAGTCAGTCACCGTCCTCTTCTATATGTATAGATAACTCTGTCTATAAACGGTAACGCAACAACTGATGTGAGCCCCTGTACACTTTTCTTGAGTCAATAGAGTTGAATCTATTAAAAACCTATGATTTTATAAATGAATTCTTAATAATATAACAAAAAATATTAGGTACTTCCAGAAATAGTAGATTTGTCAGAAAAAAATAACACCGACTTCAGTTTGATATTAAATTACCTTGGAAATGAAACTAATCAGCGCTGAAATAATTGTTTTGGACTACAAAATAAATTATTACTAACATTCTTTAGTTTGAGAATTCTTTTCGTTTATCTGTGGCCAAATCGTTGTTATTTCTGTATTGTCCGGTATTCTTGTTTTAACGTTGAAATTTATTCCTCTATCAGATTTTAACGAAAATATAGTTTTAAGCGAATGTAGCTTAAATATTGTAAAGTATGTGTTACTCTGATCTATAAGTAAATAGCAAGTGCGGTTTGAAATTATTTCTCGGTGACCTCCTTTTGCGGGAGAGGTTTGTGTCTAGCAGTGGCCTATTAAAAGCTATTTGACAGATTTTTTACCGTACATTATATGATGAGGATATTACTTGAAATAACCAAAAATCTAAGATATAAACGAAAGGCACTTTTTGGCGCTTTCTTCGCATCCAAAAACTAATATGTTAAATTTACAAATAATTTTCTATTTGTTTTTTTTTTTTGTTATTCTGAATTTTACAAAGCGATGTTAATTTGATAAAAAAATTTTAAAGAAATGTAAAAGAATAAAAATAATAAACATTTAATAAATTAATCTGTTTTATATTAATTGCGTAAAATATTTTACTCGAAAAAAATCTATGTTTTTGGGAAAGACAAAGATGTTTTTTCGAGTACAATATTTTAAAGTTATATTTTTGTAATATTAACATAAAACAATAGTTTAATAACATTACATAACCAAACCTTAAAATTACTGTTTTTACGTCATAAATACTATATATTTATTTAAAAAAAGAAAATTTTAGTATGCGTCATGATATTTACAACCGGTTATTTAAATAACTAGCTGAACCGAGCGGTGTTACCCGCGGTTATTGTTGTACCGCGAGTAACGCCGCGGGACAAAGTTAGTCTAAAAAAAGTAGCCTAAGTTACTCCCCGGATCATCAGCTACCTGCCAGTGAAAGTCCTGTCAAAATCCGTCCAGCCGTTCCAGAGATTACCCGGAACAAACAGACAGACAGACAGACAAATTTTTTTAACTACATTTTTGGTATATGTATCGTGTATGCATTAAGTAAAAAGCGGTTATTTTAATATTACAAACAGACACTCCAATTTTATTTATTTGTAGAGATAATTGACTATAAATAGGTAATTGTTTTTAAACTTTCGCGATTATACATATTATTCGAGTATAAATTGGGAACTTAATCGCGATAATATCTACAAGGTACAATACCTTTTTCGGTTGCCTGACGTTTTGATCGAGTTGCACTGATCGTGGTCACGTGTAGACTAGTGAGACCTTAGCGACGCCTCCGTGAAGTGCGAGTTTCGATAATCAAAGTCAAAATAACCACAGATAAACTAAATAAAGAAGACCAAGTGTTTGTATAAATAGGTATAAATAGTAATATATAAATAGGAAATCAATTTACTTTATTCTTATCTTTAATTTTATGAGTTCTAGTACATTGGGTGTTTCCTATGTATAATATGAATGTATTTACAAAAAAAAAAGTATATATGTATTTATATCAGTTGTCTAGTACCCATAACACAAGCTCTGTTTAGCTTGGGACTAGATGGCGTTGTGTGTTAGATGTCCGAAATATTTATTATTATTAACGTTTCAAATGATTTCCCAAATGATATTAGGCATACCAATCAACTCAAACATAATTTATCTATTAACATATCGAATAACAGCTCAAATTCAAAATGCAAATAGAAATAACATAAAGAAAGTTTCGAAAGATAGCACACTTTTCTAAAATTCTTCCATGACATTTAATAAATAGGTTACAAAAATGTTGTAAAGTTCAAGTCTATGCGGCAACTAGCAAACTGCCATCGTTTGAACGTAGGACTGAACCTGTCTCACTGAAAACTATTAATCCAAGTTGGCACTTAAAATCTTCTGGAACGATGACGTAATATTAATTCGTAAACTTGTTTATCACTTTGTAAAATAACTTGTAAATATTGCTTGCGCTGTGTTTCACCGAGTGAGTATGGACACCGGTGGCCCATACCCCAACCCCTGTACCCTTCCCCCCCCCCATTCCTTCAAAGATCGGCAACGCACTTGTGACGCCTCTGGTGTTGCAAGTGTCCATGGGTGGCGTTAATCGCTTACCATCAGGCGATACGTCTGCTCGTTTGCCCGCCTATTACATAAAAAAAAACCTTGAAATAAACAGTAGGTATAGCAAACCGTCTGGTATAGTCACAGAACAAAAGAATTAATTCTCCTCTTCTGTGGGTATAGTAGACCAAAACATTCTTTATAAGGAGAGACTTAGAGTGGACTATTATAATGTCTATACAAATAAATAAAATTGGAGTGACTGTTTGTAATGTTAAAATAACCACTTCTTACAAAATGCATATGTTTTTTTTTTACAATTTTTGTCTGATCTGAATTTGACGGGACTTTTACTGATAGGTAGCTGATGATATAAGGCGTAACTTAGGCTATTTTTGTTGACTAGCTTCGCCCTGCGTCGTTACCCACGGTACGACATTCACCGCGGGTAACACCGCGGGGTTCAGCTAGTTGAAAAATAAAAATAAACAAACCTTAAAAAGCATTTCAAAAGCCCTAGGTCTTATTTGGTTGAGACTTAATTTGATACTGATCAAACCAGGTTCAAACTATTTCGGTTTACGAATCAGAAACTCATTATAAATTTTAAATTTAAAAAAATAAATTACTAATCTATTTTACTACCGAAAACCTTAAAATAATTTAGTTGAGACTTCATTTCAATCTTCAAATTATTTAAACTTTATAAACCAGTAACTCATTATGAATTTTAATTACGAAAATTAAAATTGCTAAGCTACTTCATAACCGAATAATAATTCTTCAATCATCATTCTTTCTAATTACTTACACGCTACATTAACTAGTATATGAAGTAGTTTCAATTATGGAATTATTAGTACATATGAACATACAACCAACTATTATGATTGCCAACCATCTAGATGATCGGGATGAAACTCCTGTCGCGTAAGGCGATGGCGGAAGTTGGCGGCAGGGGTCGGTCGGAACAATTTCTCGAAGCACTCCCCACTGTTATGTATGTGAAACAATCAATCAATAGGTTATCATAGGTGTAGGTGTGTTCTTCGGTTTTCTAATATAGTATCAAGTTGTTTGTGAATGATTCAATTTTTTTTTTTTATTTCTTTGGCTGTATATATGATTTGCCGTTTTGCTACCGTCACAACAGTGAAACGAATGTCTTTTGTGTTCGCATTGATATATTTTCTGAATTAATGTGTTATGCGAATATTAAGTTTCTGAAGTAACGAGACAGCCAAGCCATACATTTTTACTGAGATGTAGAGTTTGTGAAGTTAGGGTTGGTAAAGTTAGGGCGTGTAGATTCAGAAGATTGGCTCTGCATGAGATCTAATATCTTTTTCACAGGATAAGCCATATGCAATCGTCTTGTTTTTGGTAGGTTTCATTTCTTTTTGTAAGCTGCATAAGGCAGTATTTTTATAGTGTTTTTTTCTTGTGAAAGTCTGATACAAACTTCAAAAATAATGGATTTATGATTTTTTTTGTTGTTTGTATACTAAACTTAGTTTACATAACAAATTTCAGCTTTCTAGCACTTCAGGAAGTACCCTAACAGTTGACGATCATCAGTGTGTCAGTGACGAAATCGGAGTATTTTAGATATCAATTAAATCTAAAGAATCGGAGCTATGCAATTGATACTTTGTATGTTTAATTAGTCTATTATTGACATCACATCAAAGTTTAAATTTTAACTTTTTCAATAGCATTGCGTGATCCACTTTATCGAAAGCCTAGCAAAAGTTGGCAGGTACTGCGTCGCAAGTCGACGCAGTACCTTCACGGTTGACTTTACTTTCAAAAATACAGTTAAAATATAGTAACAAATTAGTGACACTAGAACGATGCTTAATAAATTCATGTTGTGTAGACTTAGATAAATAAATTTGTGTACAAGTTGTTTAAGATTTTGGACAAGGAATAAAGTAAAGAAATCGACCGGTAATTCACGATATAGTTTCTACAACCACTTTTGTATTCTGCTGTAATGTTTTATTATATGTTTATTTTATTAACACTTCCTGCATTAAACATTGCATGAGGCGGACTTAATGCCGAAAGGCATTTTCTACCAGTCAACCTTTGGATGGTTTAGAAAGTAACGTGGCAGGTGCAAGCGTATTATAAAAAAAAGACACAATGAACAATGAATCAATATATATAAGATGCCAAGTAACCTAAAAAAATAACATGAATAAATATACAATTAAATATTTATATAATATACCTACATAATTTATATGTGTGAGAACGGGTGTCATGTCCCACCAACACAAAGGTAGGATCCTCCGACCAGGCGAGGTGATCATGCCTGGCGGGCCACTGCCCGACGGTTGATGTTGGGATATTGTATGTATGCCAATCGGCGCGAGAACTTCTATAGCGCGATTCAGGATTGGTAGTTAATCCGTATTGTGCGTTACTTTGCAGTTCAATGTATCTTCGGTAGATGGCGCTGTCATATGATTTTCTTGATTGCGCTGTATGTGGAAGTCGCCACAATATATAAAGTTATCTTTGAGATTAAGGGATTGCGAAGACATTTCTTCTAGTTGCTTCTTATAAAGTTCTCTGACTTTGGTCTTAAATATATCATTGGTTAGGTAATTTTCGGATCCACGGTTAGTTTTTACCGGTATTAGGGACGGGATAATACTGTCACGCAGATCTAAATTAAAGAGCATACTTAGGGGTAGGCTACTGGGTTTCAGTAGAAATTTTCAGAAAGAATGGTGGAACAAGGCCCGGCCCAGAGCCTTTGGTGATATCTAAGCATTTTAATTTCTACTTGTTATATCTCTACTTTAGGGAAACTTTGATAGGTTTTCATGGCTAGCAAAAGAAGGCAGTGAATATGAGTCAATTTAATTATTTTATTCAGTACTCTCATAAACTGGGGTAATACCTATAAGCCGTATACCGAATACCTTTTAGGTTGTCAGATTTACAGTCCCATAGGACATTGTCCCATGAATGCTTGAATTCTTATTCTGAAAAAAATCTGAATATGAGACCAAAATACTTTTATGTTTTGCAAACCCTACTCAACTCGATCTTTATACCTACTAAAATATTTGGAAGACAAATTATATCTCCGCCTCAGAACAGGAAATTTTTCATAATAATTGTTTTTTTTTGCAATTACCACTGGCCAAGAAAGTAATTTTATTTTTAAACACTTTTTATATTCTGTTATGTTTCTCAAATTCTCTTAAAATATGGTAAAGCAAAACCCTAGATAATATTTAAATCGACTTGGATAAACGACTAGAATTGTCAAACTATAGAATGTTAGTAGTAATTTATTCTTACGTTAAATACGCAAACAGTCGTTAAACTGACGTTTTAGGTTAAGTTGACACTTGACACTCACCAACCCAAAATTTAAACTTGAAGGGACCAAAACTACTACAATATTCTATTTGCAAGTCAGTGACACGAAACCACAACATTTAAATTATTCAAAACTAGAAACCCGCCCCGGCTTCACACGGTTTCATTACGGAAAATATAATATAGCCTATTGACGCTTCTCGCAACCAGAAAGTCGGCCTCTTTCTAGTGCAGAGAATCAGCATTGCCATTTAACCTCAACGGCAGTCGTCGTCAATCAAGTAATTCGCTACTAAATAATGATTTGCATCGGTCGGTATGATCGATAAACTTTTAAAAGCAGAAATTACTGGCAAACCTCCTTTTAATGGAAGAGTCTTATGTACAGCCGTGGACTGATAAAAAATGGCTGATATCTGGTTTATGACATTGTGAACATTCATCAATCCGTGATGATGGCAGTTTTATCTATAACATGCAAAAGCAAAAAATAATTTCAAAGAACTGTTCCCAGAACTCACTGTCAAGCGTTATCGTCTACAGATTTCAGTAAACTCTTAAAATCATAATTTTGAAATAAATAATTAAGTACTCATAAAAAACAAAGATTTATATTGATGAACATTAAACAATTTCTTAATCAAATGATACAATTGATTAGCAAAGAACTATTAAATATTTATTTTAGTAGAGAATTGTAAGTGACCAATACGGATTTAACGACTAGATATCTCAAAAGCAGATTGGATTTTATATAAACAATTCTCGCTTTGATGTGGTTTCGTCAAAAAGTGTTATTAAAATATGGTTTATTAAGAACATTCTGCCAGTATAATTTGAAGATAAATGTCCTACTTGATTCATTTCAGTTTCGGTAACTAACCATATTACTCGTCTTTACTTCTAATAATTCCCGGTTGACAGCAGATAGGTTTTTCCTATGTAATACATTCTGTTCAGTATCGGTTCTCCTTATTTTATTATAGTACTATGTTTAGCTTGTGTAAGTATGTTATTATTCATCATCATTAATATCAATAGGTTTGAATAGTCGACTGTCTCATCACTACCACTCCTTAGATAGGAAGCTTTGGTCTTCCACATCACGTTGACCAGACGGGTTAGCAAGGAACTATTTTGTGTTATATTTAACTTCCCTTATAACTTTTGTTCAATTGTCTTAGTCAACTCTTTCGACACCTATGGGGAGAATAGGGATGGTAACACTCTATGTTCATAATTCGTCACCTCATGGACATGTTTCTATTAAAAAAACAACAATACGGTGTGCGACCATTTATTTTCAAAAATCTTGACAACAAACAAAGTGCGCAAAGAATAGAATAATTCAATCAAAATATAATTTTAGGTTAACAGTACCAATTCTTAATTTTTATGACAGAAGCAGAACCATCGTTTTATGAACTTTCCACATCTGAAAACGTAATATTTTTTATTAAAGAACAATACATTGTCTTATTAAATTTAATAGAAAAAAAAAGATTCAGTTAATTTAAAAATTTGCTTGTTTCGGTATGTTCAAATTCATTAAATTAAGTAACTAATATGTAAATACACAATAGTGATATTTGAACATCATGTCATTATATTGTTTCTTCATCAGAGCTATCTAAAACTTATTCCGCATATTAACTGTTGCGTCTTGCTCTACTGTTACTTCGGTCATGGCTGAAATTGAGACCTTGTACAGAGTTACCGTTCAACGTGTAACTGTGCAGAGAAACCTATCAAGTACACCCCACCCTGTATGACAACCTTAAACGGTGCGGTTCAACCGAATGATACCACGGTATCCCAGAAAACCGATGACATGAAATATTTTCGTTTCTTTTCACCAATTGAATAAGCTCAAACCCCTTTTCTAATGATTTTAGGGGGAAGGGCTTCAAAGGCGGTAACGCGCTTGTTGCTCTTGAGTACAGATGTCTATGCACGGCAAAAGTTCCTTGCTATCGGGTGACCCCTCTGTTAGTTTGTCCCCATTACTTTTTTTATTTATGGCCCTGCCAAAATGACTCTACTCTGCGTGATGGAAAGCATAAGCAGAGTCCAAGAGTGGTGGTCCCCATACTCATTGTGAATGTAGACAATTCAACAATGTATCATGGTGATCTACACCATAGCGGCTTAGTGATGCTTCTGCATCATTGGTACTCCGGTCTTACACTCACAAACGAAACACGACAGAACGAACATTTTTCAACAAGATTTTCTGTGTGAGGGTAGTATCACCCCAATCGTGCTGAAATCAACGTGGTTCTACTACCTTTAGGCAATAAAAAAAAAACTTATTTATTACTATATGAACAAATACGATCAAAAAGCACAAAAGGTGATGGCTCAAATCCGTCTAACTACAGATTGACAGCCATAACTTCTCTTTTCTCGAGAATAATGGAATCCATTGTCAACAGCAGTATGGTGACCACCACTCTTGGATTCTTATGCTTATGCTTTCCATCAGGCAGAGTAGAGTCATTTTGGCAGGGCAAAATATAAAAAAAAAAAAAAAACTATCAACTCCTGTAGTATTTAGAACGTCATCATCTGCTTAGTGATCAGCAAGTACGGCGTCCGTAAGGGTCAATCCGCCTGATGGTCTTCTAGTATACCTGACACATCGCTGGGCATAGGCGACTAAGACTAAGGAGGAAGCCATGGCAGTTAGTTTGGACATTGCGAAAGTCTTCCATCGGGTCTAGCACAATGCACTTTTTTCGAAGCTCCCCAATTTAATCCCACAAAGACACCGATTTGTTCAATGCTTAAAAACTGCCATTAGTCGTATGTCCTCGTTTTGGGAACACTTCCTTATCTGCCTCCACCAGTACAGTCTCGTGGTCATTTGGAGGGTAAGGCCAATTTGTCGTGCTCAGATAGATCAAAACAATATTTCATTATCGCCAACGGATTTCTGCTTTCTATGGCAGGTTCGGCCTCATATGGAATACTGGTCACATCTTTGTGTGTAGAGGGTGGGGGGGGGGCAATACCAACTCCTCCCTCTGGACAGCATTCAACGGAGAGTGACTCGAATCATCGATGGCCAAGAGGTTTCAATTCACCCGGATTCTCTGGCGCTGCGTAGATATGTGGCCTCGGTATGCATATTCTACCGCATTTACAATGGGAAGTGCTCTGAAGAATTATTCGAATTGATCCCTACCGCCTCTTTCCGCCACCGTCCTACCCGACAGAAGCATCTATCTAAAAGGAACTGGATATTCGAATGCCTGTCTTCCCTACGTGTCCATAGAATCCTCAAATATTTAGGTAACATTGTGAGGAAGGCAAGCTATCCTCGAAAGGTTGATGAAACGAGCATGATCTAGAAGAAATGACCATTGCGCTGGGCAAACCAAAACTGGTCTACTCTCAGCAGTACGATCATGCAGGTTTCCATACTGCTCAAGACAGAAACAGGTGGCGAGCTGTCACTTGCACAACATTTCCTAACGTCCACAACAGAAGTTTTGTCCTCAGAATTGAGAATAGCGACATAAGAAGAGAGAGATGTTTACTCAATAAATATTGTGGGTCACATTGCATTTGATTTACGTTGGAACAGTACAAGATAGGGTCTGAAACCGCAACTATTCGGTCGTAAGTCTTAAGTTAGTAACTTTTTGCAGTTTATTAATGCTGTCGGTTAAGAATCTTCGCTCCTTTTTCTTTTACTAAGTTATTTCAAACTAAACTATTTACAATTAAAACTTACCAACTCCAACCGCAGGCCTGAGGACAAGAGAACCAGTTTAAGTAACATGCTACATCTAGAGACTCACAAAGTAAACTAACTTGTTACTTCAGAAAAACATATAAACTCGCATAATAACTCGCTTCTTGTATATTCCGCAATTGAACTTGGTCTCTCTCTACGTCCATTAAAATAATTAGTAGACGACAACTACGCAATGACAAGTTAGTAAAGATCATAAGATGACTGTGAATGAAATAAAATTTATTTATCCACAAAAAGAAAAAATAATTAATACCTATCAAAGCTGTCAGCGGTCATCCAGGTACTTACTCATAGTGACCAATTATTAGATATTGTAGAATCAATATTTTTTAAGGGACAGACATTGACATATGTTGTAGTTAGAAGCAATATACTAATAAAATAGGCTCAAAGTTACATAGCTACCCATTTGTTTTACATAAGATAAAACAATAGCCACACCAGACACCGTCTCGTGGTTATACCAAGGTTAACGTTACGGAACGTTACGGTCCTACGTTACGGAATAGTCATTTGGGGAAATTCTGTCTATATAGCGGGAGTATTCAGGGGCTAAAAAATGTGTAAGTTATGATAATTATACAGACAGCTGCAAACCAATATTCAGGTACTACAAAATATTACCATTCCCATGCCTCTACATTCAGAAAATGTGTATATTTGTATATACCACTCAAAACTATTTCAGAAAAATGTAACAGTCACAAAAAGAAATAGTAGATTCCTAATAAATTATTGGTTTCAAAAAATATTTTTATGCCCTACTTATGTACATCAAAATTCATGCTGAATGGCGACAGAAACATACCTTCCAAAAAGAGGAGGTTCTCAATTTTGTTCTCAATTGATTGTTTTTTTTAACCAGTGTAAAAGTAAACTATTTATTCTACTTTTAAGCAAATGTTGCTACTCCACTTATGAATTTATTTATATCTTTATATCTACATGTATTGGTGGGCTTCATTTTCTGTCAGTCGACCGATAGGGGAACGCAGAGAAAAGATGAGGTAGGTGCACTTAAGTGAAAACTAACTACTAGGTGTGTATTACTAACAGTAAAACACATATACATACATATTTAATTTACATATTAATTTAAAGTATGTCTATTTAACCATATATACAATGTGAACACACATACACAACAATAAGAGATAAAGGTGCAAGGTGATGATGATCTAAGAGCTCGCCAGTTCCGCCAATTTACCCAATATAAGCTCATTTACATACATACACTGAACTACGGAGTGACGAACTATACAGACACAGACATGATCAAATTACCTGGTCGGAGGACCTTTCTTTTATGTTGGAGGGGCATGACACTCATTCCTAAACAGTGGATAACTGTTAACGTGCCTGAAGGGCTACGGCCCAAAGGTTGATGTTGAGAAGTTGTACATAATTATGACAAGCGGCGCGAGAACTTTATATCGCGATGCAGAATTAGTAGTTAACCAGTATAGTTCATTACTTCGTAGTTCAGTGTATCTTCGAAAACTGGCGTTGTAGAATGTTTCTGCTGCGCCATATGTGGAAGTCACCTCCTCGGCTAGCCACATTCAGCCCCTTCCGACAGGCACTGTACGGTAACAGGCCGGGTAGGATTGGGGTTAGGGTTGGGTTCACCTTGCTCTCTCTCTCACTTCGATAAGATTTACTTCGGGGCGCACTTTCACAGGTAGCGGAAAATGGAACGTCCTATTGATATATGTGACAGCTGCGAATAAGGTATACCAAATATGCAGTCCCAGACTAAAGCAGCAAGATAGCAGGGGTGGTAGAATGACACGTGGTACAGACATCCCCAAGGAATACCACAAAACCCGAAAATATCTTGTGTCATGGCGAGCCTGCACTGCCAGTAAGTAAGTGTATAGCCCTGGCAGTGGACAGCAGCCTGCCAGCGGTCCCTAAAGCAAACTTCATTAATGACTGGAAGAATACAGTATTCATTCTCCTACACAAAAAGGGAGACATCCGGAAATATAATTATTTTAATTATAGTTAGTTATTTGACATTGACATTTATTTAATTTTAGCATAGCATCATTATCTTATTTTTTGTTATAATCCTTAATCTTATTTTAATTATGTTGATTACTCTTGTTTATAATAAATTACAAAATTATGAGAAAGAGTATACACCTTCAAGGTAGATTTTTCGAGGAACTAATTTATTTATTACTAGCTGTTGCCCGCGGCTTTGCTCGCGTGGAAGTTGATCATATGCATTTAATTAAAACTGTGTAAAAGAATGTATCAGTAATTTATTCATGTGATCATTATTCCATTTAAAAGAACTTTCATACAAACATTCGACCCATATTTCAACCCCTTTAGGAGCAGAATTCGCATAAATACTGATATAAGTATTCATCTATTTGTAATCAGAAACATGAAGACGAAAGTTTTTAGGCTGCTAAATTTAAAAAAATGTCGGATTTCCAAACTAACCAATACATGAAATGCCAATGACTATTTCTCCCCTTAGGGGTAGAATATGCAGAAACGCTTAAATATGCATATTCTCGTTTTTAATTAGTAACCCAAAAATAATATTTTATGTTTCTAACTCAAAAAATGACAGACCTCCATGCAATCTTGCAACCCGTATTTCACCCCTTAAGGGTAGAATATCCAGAAACCTTTAACAGGTATCTACTCATTTTTAATCAGTAGCCCAAAAATATAGTTTAATGTTTCTAACTTAAAAAATGATGAACTTCCATACAAACTTTCAATCCCTATTTCACCCCCTTAAGGGTAGAATAACCAAAAACGCTTAAATACGTCTCTACACTTTTTTAATCAGTAGCATATAAATAAAGTTTTATGTTTCAAACTTCAAAAGTGACGGAATTCCAGACTAACCTATGCACGAAATGTCAACCCCTATTTCGCCCCTTAGGGATAGAATATTCAGACACGCTGAAATACGTATTTACTCATTTTCAATCAGCAACCCAAAAGTAAGGTTTCAGGTTTCTAAGTTAAATATGACGGATTTTCATAAAAAATTTAACCCCTATTTCACCCTCTTATTGGTAAAATATGCAGAAACGCTAAATAGATATCTAGTTACTTTTAATCAGTAGCCCAAAATTAAATTTTCATGGTATTAATTTAAAAAATAACGGACTTCCATACAAACTTTCAACCCCTAGTTCACCCCTTTAGGGGTAGAATATTCAAAAACGCTTAAATACGTCTTTACTCTTTTTTAGTCAGTAGTACATAAATAAAGTTTCATGTTTTTAACTTAAAAAATGACAAAATTCCATAAAAACTTTCAACCCCTATTTCATCCCTTAGGGGTAGAATATCTAGAAACGCTTAAATACGTATCTACTCATTTTTAATCAGTAGCCCAAACACAAAGTTTCATGCTTCTTACTTAAAAAATGACAAACTTCCATACAAACTTTCAACCCCTATTTCACCCCCTTAGGGGTAGAATACCAAGAAACGCTTAAATACGTATTAACTCATTTTTAGTTCTTAGCACGTGAATAAAGCAACATGTTTCTAACTTAAAAAATGGCGAACTTCCATACAAACTTTTAACCCCTATTTCACCCCTTAGGGGTTGAATATCAAGAAACGCTTAAATACGTAATAACTCATTTTTAGTCAGTAGCCCGAACACAAAGTTTCATGTTTCGAACTTCAAAAATGACAGACTTCCAGACTAACCTATATTTGAAATGTCAACCCCTATTTCACCCCTTAGGGGTAGAATATTCATAAACGCTTAAATAGGTATCTACTCATTTTTAATCAGTAGCCCAAAAATAAAGTTTCATGCTTCTTACTTAAAAAATGACAAACTTCCATA
This sequence comes from Spilosoma lubricipeda, assembly GCA_905220595.1. Classification (NCBI taxonomy): domain Eukaryota; kingdom Metazoa; phylum Arthropoda; class Insecta; order Lepidoptera; family Erebidae; genus Spilosoma; species Spilosoma lubricipeda. The sequence goes on along the minus strand of HG992298.1, from coordinate 8,096,658 downwards.
CAAACTTTCAACCCCTATTTCACCCCCTTAGGGGTAGAATACCAAGAAACGCTTAAATACGTATTAACTGATTTTTAGTCCCTAGCACGTGAATGAAGTAACATGTTTCTAACTTAAAAAATGGCGAACTTACATATAAACTTTTAACCCCTATTTCAACCCTTAGGGGTAGAATATCAAGAAACGCTTAAATACGTATTAACTCATTTTGAGTCAGTAGCCCGAACACAAAGTTTCATGTTTCAAACTTAAAAAATGACAGACTTGCAGACTAACCTATATGCGAAATGTCAACCCCTATTTCACCCCTTAGGGGTAGAATATTCATAAACGCTTAAATAGGTATCTACTCATTTTTAATCAGTAGCCCAAAAATAAAGTTTCATGCTTCTTACTTAAAAAATGCCGAACTTCCATACAAACTTTCAACCCCTATTTCACCCCCTTAGGGGTAGAATATCAAGAAACGCTTTAATACGTATTAACTCATTTTTAGTCCTTAGCACATGAATAAAGTAACATGTTTCTAACTTAAAAAATGACGAACTTCCATACAAACTTTCAACCCCTATTTCACCCCCTTAAGGGTAGAATATCAAGAAACGCTTAAATACGTATTAACTCATTTTTAGTCAGTAGCCCGAACACAAAGTTTCATGTTTCGAACTTCAAAAATGTCAGACTTCCAGACTAACCTATATGCGAAATGTCAACCCCTATTTCACCCCTTAGGGGTAGAATATTCATAAACGCTTAAATAGGTATCTACTCATTTTTAATCAGTAGCCCAAAAATAAAGTTTCATGCTTCTTACTTAAAAAATGCCGAACTTCCATACAAACTTTCAACCCCTATTTCACCCCTTTAGGGGTAGAATACCAAGAAACGCTCAAATACGTCTCTACTCTTTTTAAATCAGTAACACATAAATAAAGTTTCATGTTTCAGACTTAAAAAATGACGTACTTTCAGACTAACCTATGTACGAAATGTCAACCCCTATTTCACCCCTTAGGGGTTGAATATTCAAAAACGCTGAAATACGTGTTTACTCATTTTTAATCAGCAGCCCAAAAGTAAAGTTTCAGGTTTCTAACTTAAAAAATGACGGACTTCCATACAAACTTTCAACCCCTATTTCACCCCCTTAGGGGTAGAAATTCCAAAATTCCTTTCTTAGTGCGTGTCTACTCTATAAAAGGATCCTACTCACCAAATTTCATAGCCCTAACTATCATAGTTTACGCTCGGCGATGATGAATCAGTCAGTCAGTCAGTCAGTCAGTCAGGACTTACTATTTTATAAGTATAGATAGCTGTTGCCCGCGGCTTTGCTCGCGTGGAAGTTGATCATATGCATTTAATTAAAACTGTGTAAAAGAATGTATCAGTAATTTATTCATGTTTTAAACGTATTTATTTATTTATTTTTGATCATTATTCCATTTAAAAGAACTTTCATACAAACATTCGACCCATATTTCAACCCCTTTAGGAGCAGAATTCGCATAAATACTGATATAAGTATTCATCTATTTGTAATCAGAAACATGAAGACGAAAGTTTTTAGGCTGCTAAATTTAAAAAAATGACGGATTTCCAAACTAACCAATACATGAAATGCCAATGACTATTTCTCCCCTTAGGGGTAGAATATGCAGAAACGCTTAAATATGCATATTCTCGTTTTTAATTAGTAACCCAAAAATAATATTTTATGTTTCTAACTCAAAAAATGACAGACTTCCATGCAATCTTGCAACCCCTATTTCACCCCTTAAGGGTAGAATATCCAGAAACCTTTAACAGGTATCTACTCATTTTTAATCAGTAGTCCAAAAATATAGTTTAATGTTTCTAACTTAAAAAATGATGAACTTCCATACAAACTTTCAATCCCTATTTCACCCCCTTAAGGGTAGAATAACCAAAAACGCTTAAATACGTCTCTACACTTTTTTAATCAGTAGCATATAAATAAAGTTTTATGTTTCAAACTTCAAAAACCCTATGCACGAAATGTCAACCCCTATTTCGCCCCTTAGGGATAGAATATTCAGACACGCTGAAATACGTATTTACTCATTTTCAATCAGCAACCCAAAAGTAAAGTTTCAGGTTTCTAAGTTAAATATGACGGATTTTCATAAAAAATTTAACCCCTATTTCACCCTCTTATTGGTAAAATATGCAGAAACGCTAAATAGATATCTAGTTACTTTTAATCAGTAGCCCAAAATTAAATTTTCATGGTATTAATTTAAAAAATAACGGACTTCCATACAAACTTTCAACCCCTAGTTCACCCCTTTAGGGGTAGAATATTCAAAAACGCTTAAATACGTCTTTACTCTTTTTTAATCAGTAGTACATAAATAAAGTTTCATGTTTTAACTTAAAAAATGACAAAATTCCATAAAAACTTTCAACCCCTATTTCATCCCTTAGGGGTAGAATATCCAGAAACGCTTAAATACGTATCTACTCATTTTTAATCAGTAGCCCAAACACAAAGTTTCATGTTTCGAACTTCAAAAATGACAGACTTCCAGACTAACCTATATGCGAAATGTCAACCCCTATTTCACCCCTTAGGGGTAGAATATTCATAAACGCTTAAATAGGTATCTACTCATTTTTAATCAGTAGCCCAAAAATAAAGTTTCATGCTTCTTACTTAAAAAATGACAAACTTCCATACAAACTTTCAACCCCTATTTCACCCCCTTAGGGGTAGAATACCAAGAAACGCTTAAATACGTATTAACTCATTTTTAGTCTTTAGCACATGATTAAAGGACATGTTTCTAACTTAAAAAATGACGAACTTCCATACAAACTTTCAACCCCTATTTCACCCCCTTAGGGTAGAATACCAAGAAACGCTTAAATACGTATTAACTGATTTTTAGTCCCTAGCACGTGAATAAAGTAACATGTTTCTAACTTAAAAAATGGCGAACTTACATATAAACTTTTAACCCCTATTTCACCCTTTAGGGGTAGAATATCAAGAAACGCTTAAATACGTATTAACTCATTTTTAGTCAGTAGCCTGAACACAAAGTTTCATGTTTCGAACTTCAAAAATGACAGACTTCCAGACTAACCTATATGCGAAATGTCAACCCCTATTTCACCCCTTAGGGGTAGAATATTCATAAACGCTTAAATAAGTATCTACTCATTTTTAATCAGTAGCCCAAAAATAAAGTTTCATGCTTCTTACTTAAAAAATGCCGAACTTCCATACAAACTTTCAACCCCTATTTCACCCCCTTAGGGGTAGAATACCAAGAATCGCTTAAATACGTATTAACTCATTTTTAGTCCTTAGCATATGAATAAAGTTACATGTTTCTAACTTAAAAAATGACGAACTTCCATACAAACTTTCAACCCCTATTTCACCCCTTAGGGGTAGAATATTCAGAAACGCTCAAATACGTCTCTACTCTTTTTAAATTAGTAACACATAAATAAAGTTTCATGTTTCAGACTTCAAAAATGACGGACTTCCAGACTAACCTATGTACGAAATGTCAACCCCTATTTCACCCCTTAGGGGTTGAATTTTCAAAAACGCTGAAATACGTGTTTACTCATTTTTAACCAGCAGCCCAAAAGTAAAGTTTCAGGTTTCTAACTTAAAAAATGACGGACTTTCATACAAACTTTCAACCCCTATTTCACCCCCTTAGGGGTAGAAATTCCAAAATTCCTTTCTTAGTGCGTGTCTACTCAATAAAAGGATCCTACTCACCAAATTTCATAGCCCTAACTATCATAGTTTACGCTCGGCGATGATGAATCAGTCAGTCAGGACTTACTATTTTATAAGTATAGACTAGCTGAACCGCGCGGTGTTATCCGTGGCTATTATTGTACCGCGAGTAACGCCGCGGGACAAAGTTAGACTAAAAAAAGTAGCCTAAGTTACTCCCCGGATCATCAGCTATCTGCCAGTGAAAGTCCCGTCAAAATCCGTCCAGCCGTTCCAGAGATTACCCGGAACAAACAGACAGACAGACAAAATTCTTTTTAACTACATTTTTGGTATGTGTGCCGTGTATACATACATATGCATTTAGTAAAAAGCGGTTATTTTAATATTACAAACAGACACTCCAATTTTATTTATTTGTATAGATGTATAGATTAAGATCTCATGTAAAATGTACCAAAAATCACACCAATAAATGAATTTTGAATTTGAAGTTTGAATTTTGAAATATCCCTAAGGCAGATAGATGCTATCTGCCAATTGAAAGAGTCGACCACTATATATATTTTGGCAATAAGATAACTCTAGATCTGGAAGACCAGGTGTCTGAAGTGGTAAGGAGGCTCACACAAGCTTGGACAGCTTTCAGAGCTAATAGCGAAATTTTTAGCTCTATGAAAATCGCGCAACACCTTGAAACCAATATGTCCTGCCTGTATTCACATATGGCGTGGAAACTACGACTTTGGCTATAAAGTCCACTGAAAAGAGAGAGGAGGCCTACATCTGAAGATAGACAAACTAGAGGCTGGGATGATCATGATAATTTTTGAGTTTTATGTTCCCTGACAGAACGCCCTCGGTACTGAATCCTCTCCAGCGACATGCAGAAAGCGAAAAATCCTCAGGACTCAGGAGGGCCATTTCCACTTCGACCGGACATGGCATAGCTGAGCGAAGACTTCAGAGAGCTGTTGGCTTCGCGTACACACAGTACACCATGCGGAGGTTAACGACCTAGCACCCTACCTACGGTCAAGACTTAAACTGTTCGTTAAAATTTTGAAAGTTTAATAAACACTTAAAATATTGTCATTGAATATTGCTACAGTACAAGTTACAATATTCAAAACACACTATGTAATTTTGTATGTAACATTAATGTACTTTAATACTTACAAAGGGGAATTAATTCCAGATTCTTCCGAATTATTTGGATCATGTGGTTGTAGAAAGTCACTGTAAATACATCAGATATCTTATTTTGAAATAGGTACTACAGCAATAGCAAGTCATGCATTAAGTAATGGATTAAATTGTTTTATTTCCGTAAATTTTTAATGCTCAAATACTTTATTGTAATTGGCAATCTAAAATATGCTATCAACTCAAATATTTGGCATTAAATTTCTTAAAAGTAATTAACTACACCTACATAATAAATTAAGTGATATATTTAGCATTATATTTCCTGAAGGTAATTAATTGCACTAACATAACAAATTACATAAGAAGTCTGACTGAATATCGGTAGCTGTTGTGAATGAATAAGCTGTTTTATACTACCTGCATTATTATTATTTTCACAAAAACATTTTCTTCTGTGATATGTAGTTTCAATCAAACTAAAAAAGGAATCACTACCTAAAATATACAAATAATTATATAAATATAATTACAGCATGCCAAATAGCCTTATCTCTGAATGTGGAAGTTGTGCCTGGAAGTGGTCCTTGAAACGGATGATAGTTTCCATGGGATCATGATCTTCTTCAGATTCGCCCCGAAACTTTGTCTAAGAAAATAAAAATTAATGCATGATATATAAAGTTAATATTCTTAAAATAAAAAAAGGTGCTTGCGCTTATGGGTGTGGTGTTATTAAAAAAAAACAATCAGTATTTCAAAATTGCTTACCTCAGACTTTTTAATTCCTCGCCTCAGTATTTTTAAAACTGGCTCAGATGTTTTACTTTCCTTAATAAGTTTCAGAAGAGCTAGTACTGAATCGTATGTCCAGTTCTTGGGATCTTCAAAACCTTTCGGTTTCGGTAATATAACCGCTAAAAGAAACAAGTTAAAGCTATTGATTTGGTAAAAAGACTTTGGTAATTAGATCCCCTAGAATACGCTGCTTAAATGCCGCATTAATGGTTCATTTTGATTTTCAAGGGCATTTATTCCAAAGTTTTTTATGTAAAACGTCTACTGAGAATCCTCTATTTAGTAGGGATCGGTGTGGAAAATAAAAATGAAATACACACATATATAAAATATGTATGTTTGAATATCATTAGATGTTGTAAATAGTTTGATTATTTGTAAGTAAAATGTATCTAAAAAGTTGGCTACAGACTTATTTGATTTTAGGAGGGATCCCATTGGACGAAGGCAACATTTCACATTCACATTTCACAGCAGGTATTTACACATGTATCTTACACTCAAAGGCCGACGGCCAAACGTTCATTCATCGAACCAATATTGTATTTATAACACATCTTAGCAGATCCGGAAAAAGAACAGATCGCACAATCATTTCGGTTTTATGAAAATGTTGACACCGTAGAGTGCGAATAAGAGAATACTTTAGCAGAATAGGTAAGAAAGCAAAAGTCACGAGTTTAAATGACTTTGTTCTTTAAAAACACTTGTTTTATTTAACAGTTAAATGTACTAAGAACATTTTGTAAAACATGAAATCAAACAAGTGTTGTCCCTGTGTATTCATACCGTGGCTATGGTAGGAGCCCTTTTCTGGGAGGGGTGGCTGTTCTACGGATCCGATCCAAGAACACCGCCCTCGGGCCGGACGGAATGCCAGCCCGGGTGTTCGTTCTCCTCGTCGACTTCGACTATGAACCTATCGACGGAGATGTGTGTTCCGTTCGCTCAGAGTAAGGCCGTCAACCCCTTCCACCAGAAAGTTGAGTTGAAGAATCTCCGTAAATTCCCCCTCCCCCCCACTTTCTCGACCTCACGACTTTTGTCGAACCGTGCGATAAGAGCGATCTCAACGACTTTCCAACATCTGCGGTAATCTTCATGAAACTGGTCTTCCTCGGCGTGCCCGTTGTGACAGTCACCGCGGAATGCAGGAAGAACGCCGCCCCGCCCCTGGCAGAGTTCAAATCTAATATACAGATGATTCAAGAGCTTTTCAATCTCTTCCGGGACACGACCAAAGCGGAAGATGTGCTACGAAGATGCGGCTTAGTCGCATCTGAGAGTGGCAATTACCACCGTCCCGCCCAGGGACTTCTCACAGGTGCAGGCGGAGCAGCTTAGAGAAGCTATCGACGATAGCATTCTCGAGGCTGTACTGTCTCCTCCTTCTTTGAGCTCGCAGGCTCCATCTTTCTTTCCTCACGGACGGGGTACTAGCGATGTGGTGTGAAGACACGAACGCTCGCAACTGGTTGGAGAAAACGGTGACAACCATCGTCTCACCGATACCAGATACCACTCTGACGGTCATCAAGATGTCGGAGATGAAGAAAAAGCTCAAGGGCGGGTTCCTGATTCACACCCGCCTCACCAACGCTGCCACGCTACATAAAATCCTTTGTGCCCAGAACCCATGGTACAAAGTCAACACGTGGCAGTGTTATGACATGAACGTCGATGACAACAAGGCCGACGTGGGTTCCAAGGAGAAGGTGATTCATCTTCTCCTTGAAATCCCCGAAGACCAAAAAGAAGACATAATGAAACGAGACCGCTGTGTTGCCCATATGTCAGGGAGCTGATACATTCGCTTCCTCACAACGGATCGGGTCACGGCCAAGGAACCGGCAGGTACAGAAGAGGCCGCAGAGAAGACGCCGCCGATCTGTGAGCCTACCGCATCCACCCCAGCTCCAGAACAGGGTTTGAGCGGGATGGAGACGGATTTGTCCCTGCAATAGGAGGGACGAACCACCGACGAAAGTCCTGCGTTGTCCCTAACTCAATCAACATCGTCCAAACCACTCCAGCACAAACAAATAGCGACAGCGACCCTACGAAGAATGCTAGAGGTAAACAATCAAACAGTCGCCCCTATCCAGGAGACCTGGATTAGGAAAAGTAGGATATGCGGCCTGAACAACATTGGCGGTAAGTTACTGGTAAATACTACAGTTGACAATCCGCGGACCTGCATTTTCATGCCAAAAACAATTCCAGCAACCATGCTTAACCATTTCCGTTCTAGAGATCTCACTGCAGTGAAGACAAATACAGAAAATCAAATTGTCCTAGTTTTAGCCTCGGTGTACATGCCTAGTGAAGATAAAATTCCTGCAAAGGAACTATCATAATTAGTGCAATACTGTGACACTCAGAACAGGGAACTTATCATCTCCGCAGACTGCAAACGCACACCATCCGCTGTGGGGAAGTAAGGATTCAAACAAAAGGGGTGAGTCATTAACCGAATACTTATTCAAAACAAACCTCAACATCATGAACAGAGGTACGGAACCCACCTTTGTAAGTTCGAGGTATCAAACCATTATTGACATAACTCTAGCAACACATATGGCCGCTGACCTCATTGAGGGTTTTTTTTTTCATCAAGCGAGCCATCCTTTGCGGACCACCGCCGTGTGTGTTTTAAATTAACATAAAAACCACCAGACTCTGTCCCATATCGCAACCCCCGTAAAACAGATATAACGAGCTACACAGAATCTCGAACTAAAGTACTAAGTGATACAAATATGACCGACACAGCACTTAGTACTTTCATCATAGAATCAAACGTACAGTCCCTAACTAAAGCCCTGGCGTGTCCTCTGATAAATCCAAAAACCCAGGGGAAAAGTTCATGGTGGGGGCCAGAACTTGAAATACTACGTAAGGGACTAAGGACACTGTTCAACCAAGCTAAAAATTCCAGGACCATAGAGGACTGGGATAATTATAAGGTAGTACAAAAACACTACAAGAAGATATCAGATTCCGGAGAACGGAGGCCTGGCGTAACTTCAGTAGCGGTATAAACTCGACAAACCAAGCCGCAAAAATAAAGAATATCCTAACCAAGGGTGACTTAAATCTCCTAGGCTCCCTTAAAAAGGAAGACAGCACTAATACCAACACAAACGATGAAACCACTGCAGTATTGTTAGATACACACTTCTCCGGATGTCTTATTACATCAAACAGGGAATGGCACGACAAAAAACACAACACACCAACAATCCAAGAATGGGAAGTCGCATACAATCTAGTAACCGAGGATAAAGTCAAATGGGCGCTAAATAAATCCTCGGGACTAGATGAAGTCTTCCCAGCACTTCTACAGTGGCATCCCGAAGAGATAATTAAACATCTAACACCAATCTACAGGGCTTGTATAGCATATAAATATATACCAAAACTGTGGAGAGAGGCGAGAGTAGTCTTCATACCAAAACCGGATAAGGAGGACTACACACTACCCAAATAATTTTGGGCTCATCAATCTCACATCTTTCTTTCTTTCTGAAAACTTTGGAAAGATTACTGGACAGACACCTACGGGATGGATTACTCAAGAACACTCCACTACATTCCCAAAGACATGCATATAGAAAAGGCAGATCAACAGAGTTGGGCCCTTCATATGGTAGTACAGAAAATTGAGTAGGCTTTCGCAAATAAATAGTCAACAATGGTGGCCTTTATAGACATAGAAGGCGCCTTCGATAAAACTATACACAACAGCATAAACCGCGCTCTTCAAAAATTTAAGGCAGAACCAGTCATCATAGACTGGATCACTGAGCTGGCCAGAAAAAGGGCGGTTCAGACAGCAGTGAATACTACTATGAGAGCTAGGGTAGTTAGAGGTGGGGTCCTTTCACCGCTTCTATGGAATATAGTAGTAGACAGCCTCATAAAGACACAAAAGGATAAACTACTATCGGTTATGCGGATGACCTAACAATTCTGATAAGCGCGAACGCGGGAATGTGTTGTATGAGATCATGCGTTCTGCTTTTCAGATTGCAGAAGAATAGTGTAACGAACAGAAACTGTTAGTAAATCCGAGAAAAACAGAGCTCACCAACAAAAGGAAGTTACCAGAACTGAAGTTACCAAAATTATTCAACGCCAATCTGGCTTCAGTAGCAATTACTGGATGTATGAAAACTACTCCATCAGCCACATTAGAGTATCTCTTGAACTTAAGACCTCTAGATCTAGTAATCCAACAGAAAACGATAGCAGCTGCCCTGAGACTAAGATCGAACGGACTGTGGAAGACAAACACAGAAGCAAAACACTCAAAAGTTCTGCAGGGTATCTTAAAGGAAATTCCACTTCTCGAGGCACCCATGGACAGAACTTCATGTCAACATGTCTTCAATCGAAGTTATTATATTTAACTATTCGCAGAAATAAAAGATAACTCTGGCGTCGGCAAAGTAAGGATATATATAGACGGCTCCAAAACACAAAAGGGTGCAGGAGGACTTAAATATCAAGATATTAACTACTACAGACAAGCTTAACACAATCTTCCAAGCAGAATGTGTTGGCATAATCACGGCAGCACCAGTAATTGCAGCCAGAGATGTGAGAGACTTAAATATCAAAATTGTCTCTGACAGTTCATCCGTGCTTCAAGCTCTGCAAAACAACAAGATGACCTCTGCCCTCATCAAGGAATCTCATGACAATCTCCAGGTCATTGCAACCACAAACAAAATTATCCTGCAATGGATAAAAGGGCACAGTAACTCAATGGGTAATGACGCTGCAGATGAACTGGCTAAAAGGGGATCGGAAACGACATTTTGTGGACCGGAGCCACTACTAAGTCCAAATAAAAACATGACTGCTCGCCAAAACCGAAGAAAAACACAACACAGAATGGAAAAACAATGAAGGATGCAGGCAAACAAAAAGTGCAGTTCCGGTGGCATCAAAAAGACTAGCCCGGAACCTCATTAGACGAAAAAGGGACGATTTCAGGAAGGTCACAGGTATCCTGACAGGGCGTTGTCCCCTGAACAAGCACCTATTCGCTATAGGCGCAACAGACAGCCCTCTGTGCAGAAGATGCATGGATGCAGAAGAAACACGCAAACGCGCACGAAAGCACGTTCTCATAGAATGTGGAAGTGTGGCATATCAACGGGCGGACACCTCCAATCAACATCACTTCCGGAAGCATTTAGTGACCTGAAAAGGCAGCTAGGTTCTGGGATGATCTAGGATGGTTGGAGTAAGAAGATGACAAACTCACGTAGAAGGGCCCAATCAAGAGGCTAAGTGCGGAAATGGCCCGGTAAAAAAAACAAACAATCCTCAACCGTTACTGAGTCCTCCACGTTTAAAATGCGCATATCTGCAACGCCAAGCGATCTTCACGCTATACGTGGCTGTAAATATTCCTCGGAGAATGAGTCCGCCGTCTATTTTCAGCCTCAGAGAACTCGAAGACTCGAACTTCGCTTGATGCTGTCTTGCCTACTACTTTGGCTGCCTGTCGTGCTTCGCATGCCGCCATCGTATAGGACACACGACCACCCGTAACGGAAAGCGAAATCAGCGCCGATGGGACCTTCAGTATATGTGCCTCGAGAGGCGGCCAAAAGTCATGGGACGTCTCACTTTCCGTGTCCCTATCCCGGATTTCCTTCTATTGCACTCTATCTCGTATATATCACATTTCTCCACCAACTCGTGTACGTCCATCGCCGTAAAGAATTCCGATGGAATACATAAATGGTTTAGAATGCAATTGTTTCAATGTTCTTCGCAATGCGTTCTAGACATTACTTGGTCCAGTCTTGTTAGCAAGGGTACTCATACTTCGTACTGTTCATTTTTTGTGTTATATTCATAGTGAATCTCACGATTGAGGGAAGAATAATGGTCAAGAGAGATCTCCAATACCTGAGTATTTTTACAGAGGTATGTGACGTATATGACGACACTCCTTTCGGGAAAATAATACGCCGACGGTGGTAGAGAGACAACGCGTCTTAATGTCCGTACTTTTAGACCAAAGTGATCCAAGCCTGGACCAAATGTTCCAAAAAATGGCCTCCTTTTTGTGCTAAAGTACATCCCTCCTCCCTCCAAACAGCCTCTGCTTTTTTGGAGCAGGGCATGGGCGCACCACTCTTCAGGATGCACCACTTGGAGGTTTACTAGCAAAACATCCCACTTGACCCAAATTTTGTTTTTTCTTAACTTGTGGAAATCCCCAAGAGCTGTCACACAACCAGGGTTTTTTTTTTTTTATGGAATAGACGGGCAAACGAGCAGACGTATCGCCTTATGGTAAGCGATTACCGCCGCCCATGCACACCTGCAACACCAGAGGCGTCATAAGTGCGTTGCCGGCCATTGAGGGGTGGGGAGGGGAGATAGGGGGTTTGGGTTATGGGCCTCCGGTATCCTCACTCACTCGGTGAAACACAGCGCAAGCGCTATTTCACACCGGGTTTCTGTGAGGCCGTGGTATCACTCCGGTCGAGCCGGCCCATTCATGCCAAAGCGTGGCTCTCCCACGGTTTGGGGCTTGGTAGTGCATCGAAATGGAACCTACTAAAACCACACGGTGTGCCACTCTGCACCTGAAAAAGGAGGGATCCGGGAACTGCTGTTGGTAGACAGGGAAACCGCCAGCGTATGCTAGGCCGAATCCTCAATGCAGTCGCAGTGGTGGTAGGCGGGACTTAGTTCCCTTCTAGCGATCGAATGCAGGGGTAACGTGCAGAACTTTTGTCGCACCGCACAATAAGGATGACCCCAGGGATCAAGGTCAAGACTCTTCAGCACCTCGTTTCTCTTCTCATCTTTGGCGCGGCTAATGGCCAGCTTCAGGGTTTTTTGCGTCTCGCGGTACTCCTCATGAAGCTACTTGACATAAATCTTGTGGCCAGCATAGCATAGTTGATTGAAACCTCCTTTCTACAAAGAGGCCAATGTCCAGCAGTGTACTGGTTAAGGCGATGATGATGACTTAGATAATTTGGAAACGTATTAATGATAATCCTGTATTACACTTGACCCAATACCTACCACGATTTTAACCATACCTTGGACATCAACAGGATTATCTTTCTTAATATATTTTTCAAGCTTATCTTTGTTCTTTTCCAAGAGACGGTCAATCCAATCATGGTCGTTTACAAGTACACTGGCTGTTGCGATCCCCAGAAGGAGAGTAACCAGGGTTATTGTCTGAAATAAAAAGAAAATTTTTGAAATATCTACTTAGCTTTTTCTGTATACCTCGAATGTTATGAGACGTAAGTGTATGTTTGTATTCCATACAATACCTAGGCAATGTATACAATAACTAAAACGTGTAGGTAATGTGTGAAATATTATTTATTTTATACTTTGTCTAGGTAATCCATACGATGCCTTATGCGCAGCCGGTAATGTGCTATCAACGGGTCAAAAGCAATCATAAAAATAAAGCTAAAAAAACTCATCTAATCTAAATGATTCAACAGCAACATAATCCTACTAATATTATAAACGCGAAATTTTGTAACTGTGTTTTTATGATTTATTACACAGGTAAGGTTTCGATAGAGTCTACCATAGTCCTTGTCGAAATTATTAATATAGATTATATTCATAATTATTTTTATGGGAATTAACGCAATCACTTATTTTTGCACGATATAAATAAAATCTTACCGAAAGATGAAGCTAAAATTTTCTAGTGAACGGAGACACAGAAGAGAGAGAAAAATAAATATGTTGAAGAAAATCTATTTAACTTTTAATTAAGCTTATTTTATTATTTAAAAACATAAAAATATTACACAAATCAGGAAAATAAAGAAAGTGTACATAAAAAAATAATGAAAAAAAAATCTTTTGTGATAATTTGTATTTGTAAAATAAATATTTTCATTATTATGTAACTTAATTTAAACTCTGCCTCGTTGGTCTAGCGGTTGACGTATGCGACTGCTGATCAAGAGGTCTCGGGTTCGAATCCCGGGTCGGGCCAAAAAGTGTTATTGAGTTTTTCTGATTCTATAAATACTTAATAACCGCTCGGAGTTTGGAAGTTGGGGTCTGAACCCCCGTGCCTCGGAGAGCACGTTAAGCTGTCGGTCCCGCGCCTGATCTCTCCCCGATCGTGTCGGTTAACCGTCCCATCGGATTATGAGAGTGAGGGAACAGAGAGTGCACCTGTGTTTGCGCACACACTTGTGCACTATAATATCTCCTGCGTAGTTGGTTGGTCTCTGTTGAGACTGGCCGCAGTGGCCGTAATCGGCTAGGAGAACATCATAATTTAAAGAATATGACCAAAAAAAATCTTTATTCTTCATAAAAACATTTTATTAAATTTTGGAACACTGAAATGTAATTTTTGTTATTTAAAAAAGTAATTTGTAGCATTAAAAGAAATACATTGCTTCTTATACGTGTTACTTCATAAATGCTTGTGTTATTTAAATATTATTTTCAGTTTAATAACGAGAAATAATTATTATCCAGCATTGGACTGAAATGGGCTAATGATGAATCATTGCCAGTTAATCTTGATGTTTAAAAAGAAAATCTTTGGTTTGATAAAATATTTAAATAGAGCTAACTAACTATTATTGGAAAAATGAAAATACTTACTTTTAAGAACATTTGAAAAGCTTTTAGGTCTTATTCGGTTGAGACTTCGTTTGATATTGTTCAAAATATTTGAGATTTACGAACTAGGAACTTATTATGATTTAAATTAAGATAGTTAAAACTATTATTACCCTGCAATTTTACAACCGAATAATAATCTTTTTACTTATAATTTTTATATTACAATCTACATTAACTACATGAAGTAGCTTCAACTGTACAATTTAATTATCATTAAAAGATAACTGTGTGTGCGTATGTATGAATGTGTGTGGGTGCATGTCTTAGTGTGTGCATGTATGCCTGTGTGTGCGTACGTGTGCTATTATAATTACTTAATAATAAACATTTATATGATAATGCGAAATAAAATATTTTGTTTTTATAATAAGTCTTTACCTATGAAATTGCCGTTTTGTATGCAATAAGTGAAAGTACTTATTTTTTCAAACTTTTTTATTTCTGTTATCGAAGTAATCACCCATGCAATCGACGCATATTTGCCAAACCATTGGCAGTTTATTGATGCCCTTCTTGTAAAAATCAGCTGGACGGGAGGCAACAAACTCTTCAAAGGCATTTTGTACTGCCGGAATTATTAACTGAACGGAATTACCCACTAAAAAGTTGTCTAAATTTTGGAAAAAGTAATAGGTAGGTGCAAGGTCTAGTGAGTATAGCGGATGAGGGAGAGCTTCCAACCCCAGCTGTTGCAGCTTGGAGACTGTCTGTTGCGCAGTATGGGGTCGCGCGTTGTCGTGAAGGAGCAGTGGGGACGATCGATTGACCAAAGCTGGTTGCAGATGTGCAAGCTTGCACATCTGCAACCTGATTAAAATTGTTTAGTTAACCGAATAAAACAAAATATCCTCATATTTTGTCAATACCCATTCTCCCACGGTTCATTTTCCGTTTATTAAATTAACTAGGATTGTTTATTAATCTAAAATTTTAACAGTATTGAAAAATCACATAACTGCTCCATTTTAACTGATGTAATGTTTTAAAACGAGTATTTATCCAGATACATACTCGTGTTCACTAACATTCGCTGACGGACACTTGTCAAGTGTCAAGACGAGTGTTAGACAAGTGTCCGTCAGCGGTGGTAGACATGTGCAATATTTATTTCTCATCACAGATGTATGGGGGGTAGAAATATATATGAAGGTAGATGCTTAATCTAAAATACATTACAACGAACATTTGTACTAACTAATACCCTAGAAAGGTATTGGAAATTCTGTGTTACGAGTGACCATCGGGTAGCCTTTCGGATCATTTGCACTTTTATGCAATTATTTTTTTTTCCGTTTGTAACTATATATATTAGACTCCATACTGAACAGACGTGGCCAGACGAGTTGGTATGAGTTTGTTTCAAGTGTGCTTGGAGACCGTGACCGAGGAAGCAGTGAGCTGTGGTTGCGTGCTGTTAGCGGTGTCGTTAGACATCGACAACGCATTCAATAGTCTGCCATGCAGCTGCATCAGGAAAGGCCCAGGCTGGCCGTCATTTGTAGCGCTGATGACACACTGATTACACACAAACAAAATTATTATTATTAAAAAAATTAAATTATTAACCCGGGAATGGAATTTTCAAGAGGCGGATCGTCTAACCACTAGACGAGTATCTCTATTGATTGGACGAATTGAGGATCTCAAGTTTTTAAGCTGCTGTCTGAATGATCTTAGCATCCATATGAAAATTTAATACGAAATTATAACAAAAAAAAAACGACTTCAAGAACTGAACCAATTTGAAATAGGACCACACTTACAAATTAAGGAAAGGGAAGCACCAGCTTACAAATAAAAAAGATTCATCAACTTCCGTTCACCAGCCGAAATATTTTAAGTAAAAAACAAAAAAAACAATCGTATTGATAACCTCCTCCTTTTTTAAAGTTGGTTAAAAATTGAAAAATAATCTAAGCTGCGTAAGGCTTATAAACAGAATAAAAGTGATGAAGATCCTACTGAAAATTTTCATGATAACTATGACCTTGTGGGGGAATGGGTGTCGGACAGGTGTGTTATGTCCCTCCTGTAGAAAAGGATCCTCCAACCAGGCGAGGTGATCATACCTAGCGAGCCACTGCCCAACGGTTGATGTTGGGATTTTGTATATATGATAATCGGTGCCAGAACTTCTTTTGCGCGATTCAGGATTACTAGTGTTGTGTACTCTGTGTAGTAACGTCACTCTGTAGTTCGCTGTATATTCAGTAGATGACGCTGTAGTATGCGCTGTATGTGGAAGTCACCATAAATTTAATTCTCATTTATTGTGATAGTATAGCTTCAAGTCTACAACACCTTATGCGTACCTGTTAGCTGACCCAATCAAGTTTCGGCAGTCTCCCAAAAGGGATATATTTTCTCAGTTTTTGCAGTTTTTTATAGATTCTATCCGTCAGTGTGTTAAAGCCTGTCTGAGAATTGACCTATTCAAGATTTTTTTTATTTCAAACAAGTAGTACCTGAGATTAACGCGTTCAACCAAACAAACTTTTCAGCTTGTAATATTAGCACGGATAATATTTATACTGTAATACAAGTTGTTTACCTTACGCAAGATATTATAGTAACTTGATAGTTTCTCCATTAATCTACTGAATAGCTCCGAGAACAATATAAAGGTGAAGCAGATTGCCAGAACGGTCCCAAATACTGGATCACTTCAATAAAAAGTTTTCATATAAAATTTCCACATGTATGTTATGAGCTTCGATATTGTTATGTTTCAGTTATTTATTATTGTGTTAAGAGGATGTTTATGCCAACTTTTAAATGAATGGGTAAAACTAAGAGATATGATAATGTTAATTTTATACTCATCCGTTCGCGTAATTTTCCAAAGCAAAGTAACGTGATGTTACAATCTAGTTTGTTCATCATTAAGATTATTTATTTATTTAAAACATCTTGCACATGATGCACAAAGGCGGACTTAATATCCTAAGGTATTTTCTACCAGACAACCTTCAGGTGATGTAGAAATATGATACGGTAGGTGCAATAACAAAGTACTGAGTTTGAGAAAGATCACAATAGTTACGTAAATGACAGATAAATTTAAATTAGACAAAACCAATATAAACAAATCTACTACCATACAAGTTAATAGGTACATAAGACAACTAAGCATATACATACATATACTTAATCTAATATATAAAATACACAGACTGGTACTAGCGTTGTCTGTACTGCCAATTCTCACTGAAGGAGTTCGCGCACTTTTCTCTTAAATGTAAGGCGGTTTGTGGACATACTAATTTCGGCAAAGAGTGCATTCCAAAGTAGATCAGTTCTATTATCAGTCTTCAATATTGTAATACCAGACATTGATCTCTCCTTAGAAACATCCTTTCTAAAGTATACGGCATGTAGAAATCATAATTATTTATTTTTATTAAGGTTATGTACATAGGTTTATATATTATGTAATAAATATTTTGCTGTTTAGAAATAAATCAATTTGTATATTGAAAAAATAACCTCACAGTCACTTTGCTGTAATAAAATGATAATGACAATGACGCAGAAATATCTCAACAAATGTGGGTCACCATGCTACATTGCATTGTCACCATTCTCAATGAGTATGGTGACCACTACTCTTAGAGTTTGCTAATACTTTCGATCAGGCAGAGTAGAGTCACTCTAGCAGGCTCATATACGAAGAAAAAGAAACAAACAATTTAAAAGCCATGACTACAAAAATGAACATTCTAGCAACTGCAACTTGTAGTGCTAACGCGGTAAAATTTAGAACGAAATGATTAAATAAAAACAACACATCACTAGATGCCTGCCTGCCTCGTTGGTCTCGCGGTTGGCGTGTGCGACTGCTGATCATGAGGTCTCGGGTTCGATTCCCGGGTCGGACCAAATGTTTGTATGATCTACAAATGTTTGTTTCGGAGTTTGGGTGTTTTCTATGTATAATATGTATGTATTTACAAAAAAAAAGTATATGTGTATTTGGATCAGTTGTCTACTACCATAACACAAGCTCTGCTTAGCTTGGGACTAGATGGCTTTGTGTGTTAGATGTCCGAAAATATTTATTTATTTATTATTTAGATTAATTAATATAGAACAACTGTGCAACTAGTAAAGACAATTAAAATGAACTTCGAGTAAGTTTAGAAATAAAGTTCAGTTCATATATGAGGATCTGGTGACTAAGTTTTATAATAATTGAGTAATTTACTCTTCGTATTTCTCTGCAGGAAACTCTATATGAGTTGCCTTTTACGGGGTAGCTCAGATTATTATCATTCAAAACTGCTGACCTTTCTCGTCATGCAGTCTCTCTTTTATTTTATTTTTTCATTTACAAAAATATGTACAATGTCTTACATACTAATAGCAACTAAAAACCACCAAGGTTTATACTTGTGCTATCATGCGTCTGTCTTGTTATTACACAATGAATCTCGTTCTAACAAATTGAAAGGTTAAGAATAAATCCATACATAAATACAAATAAACACATAAATACTTAATTGATTCAATGTAAATACATAAAAATATCGCTTATTGCTTAAATAATATAACTTAAAAAAAATGTTTTTTGGTTTTTTGATAGTCTAATACATAAATCTGAGGGTAGGTTATTGATCAGTCGCGGTACAATGTAGGCCTATAGGTTTTATTTAGGTTGAAGACTAACTTATTTAGATAACAGAAAACAAATAAATATGAAGACAACAGAAGGGTTACAAAATTCCTGTACTGATAGTAACTTAACTATATGTAGTACTATATCATGCATATGTACTAATAGTAAGCAGACTTTCTAGAATTGATTTGAAACTAGTTGAGCCCCTCGGTGTTATCCGCAGATGTTATTGTACCTTTACAATAACAATTGTGAGTAAGCTAGCCTTAAAACAGAAGCCTAAGTTACTCCTTACATCATCAGCTAACTGCTAAAGTTCCGTTGAAGCTAATTAAGAGATCAGCCGGAATAAAACAGTCAAATGAACAGATGAACGGAAAAGCAGACCAACAAAAAATTTCAACATTGATTGTCGATGTAAGTACTGTACATACAGTATTTTATATACATTTAGTGAAAAGCTGTTAATTAGAAATTGGAAACAGACACTTAAATTTTTTTTATTTGTATAAATTACATGAGAAAATAAACTGCGCCCACAACAACAGCAATACAAAAAGAAGGAAAACTTAAAACACATCCTATATCAACAAAGGTGGCTTCGAAAGCCAGAATCATCATTCTAAGAATGAGTCTATCATCAGTAATGAACTTTTAAAGGCCGTAGATGACGACGATAATGAGAATGATGATTTGTAAGTGTTAATTTGAAAAGAAATGTTAATTTCAAAAGACATGCAACATTTCTATCTAAATCATATAAAGTTCTGTCTATAAAATCTAAAACGCGTAAACTTCCGTCTATAAAACATCAATAAATTAACGATAAATATCGTAATGCTAACACGTTATGGTAAAAGTTCTTGATAGCTTTGATAGAGGCAAAATTGGATTTTAGTTGATGCTGACTAATACGTAATGATTTGCTTAAATATAAAGAAGAAGCGATTTTCATCTATACTCTATAGTAATAAATAAGATTGGAGTGTCTGTTTGAAATATTGCAATAACTGTTTTTTTGTATATGTACACAAACACGCTACATTACCAAACTAATATTTTTTTTAAATTTTTATCTGTTTGTTCCGGCTAATCTCTGGAATGGCTGGACCGATTTTGACAGCTATCTCACTGGCAAATAGCTGTTGATATAAAGAGTGGCTTAGGCAAGGCTTAGGCTTTCTTAGACTAGCTTTGCCCCGTGGCGATGCTCGTGGTTGTTGTTTTACCGCGGGTAATACGGCGGGACTGAGATAGTATTATTTAAAACTAAAAAGTATGTAAAGTTATAATATATATCGTTAAAAGTACAAACACATTTCGTTTGTATGTAGTTGTGTATAAAAGAGAAAGGCGACTGACTGACATACCCGGAGATTAACGCACACCCCAAACCGCTGAACCTAGAATCTTAATTTAACACATTAAAACCTAGGGCTTTATTAATCTAAGAAAGGAATTTCGGAAACTCCACCTCTAAATCAGTGGATGAAAGTGAGTAGAGCCGCGTGCAAAAGCTAGTTTCTTATAAGCCGCCTACTGTAACTTTTGTGAATGTGTAATTTCTTCTATAGACTTTCGTTTCTCATCTTGTGTACTATGGACTTTATTTCTATACACCTACACTTTCATTTACTACACTCGTATAATATGAAAGAACGAACTGTCTATTTTCTGATTCATTTAAGGTATTGTGGCGACTTCCACATATAGCGCAAAAAAACTACCAATCCTGAATCGCGCAATAGAAGTTTTCGCGCCGATTAATATATACACAACACATGACAACATATACACAACATCAACCGTTGGCAGTGGCCCGCCAGGCATAATCACCTTGCCTGGTTGGAGGATCCTCCCTTTGTGTTGGAGGGACATGATACCTGTCCCCCACAGTATTAATTAATTAAAATAGGTATTTCCTGGCCAAGTATATTTATTACATAATATAGAAACCTATGTACATGACAGTTCCTTAGATGTTTGCGAAATTGTGAACTTGTTATTTTAAGTCGACCAATGGTAATCTTTTCCAAAACTGTGTTGTGTCCTAAAGCAAAAATATCAACTTATTATTTTCTGTATACAATAGCTTATGACTTATACCAATTGACAAAGCAATGTGAATTTGACTTAATACCAAATATTTAGTTCTACTATTTGTTTTACCAAACTGATGTTTCAAATTGCGGTAATAAACAGTGCTATCATAATTAAAATCCGTCTTTGAATTAAATTTAGGTTTGTTATGCTTCGTAGCTCCAAGTTATTAATATAAGTAAAGTTGTACTGTAACTATGTAGTAACTTATAATGAAATTGCCAAAATCAAACTTAACATTTTTTTTATGGAATAGGCGGGCAAACGTGCCGATGTAGCGCCTGATGGTAAACGATTACCGCCGCCCATGGACACCTGCATCATCAGAGGCGTCGCAAGTGCGTTGCCGGCCTTTGGGGGATGGGGAGGGGTTTCGGGGTATGGGCCTCCGGTATCCTCACTCACGCGGTGAAGCACAGCGCAAGTGCTATTTCACACCTGTTTTCTGTATCACTCCGGTCGAGCCTAGTGCCTAGGCCTAGTGGTTTAAGTAACCATCACGTCGTCTTTTACTGCGCCAAGTGTTGTGGGTTCAAATCCCACATCGGACACCACTTTGTGTGATTCACAAATTGTTCTTCTGAGTCTTGGAGTTCTTTGTTCTCGTTTCATATATGTTTATTCCTAATGTAAGAGTTGTCTTTTAAAAAGAAATCGATTGTTTCTTATTAATTTAGTCAGCACAATTGAGACCGCTCACCAAGAGTGGTCCAGTTATACGTATGATGACAAATTAACAATACAGAGTATCACCACACCTCATAGCCTAGTTGCCCTCGGTGATTAGAAACAATCACCAAGGGTAAGCAACGACGGCGCCGGTATGTAGTACCCGAATGGGTGAACACTAGTGGTATATTACCATGTGCGTCTCCATGATTCAGAGGTCACGTTAAGCAGACGGTCCCGGTTGTTATCATATGATAACGGTCGTGAAGCTTAGTTGGAGGTCTTTGGGCGGCTTACAACATCCAACAGCAAGATCACGTAGCCGTAACGTTGTCTTGCCAGTCCCCAACCCGCACTTGGCCAGCGTGAGGACGTATGGGTTTAACCCTCTCTGAGAGGAAACCCGAGCCCAGCAGTGGGACGTTATGGGTTGTTGATGACCACACCTTTTCATCCGATGGGAGTTAAGAGTCGACTAAGAGAACAGACTACGCAGGACAAAATCACTGCAAAAAGAAGTAACTTGAAACACTCTATACCAATCTGTCTGGCCAGTGTTATAGTAGGTTGAAACCTCTTTTCGAAAGAGAAACTTACTCTAGTAGAATTAGACAAGATCAATTATCTGTGGTCAAGTGACAGGAAGAGCATGGGAGGTTTTGGCCGGAAGACTGTCATGGCGTTTTGGGTAACACAGCTATCACATGGAACTAAAACGCCATAACAGTCTTCCGGCCAAAACCTTCCACAATCTTCCTTTCACTTGACTACAGATAATTAATCTTATTTATTTCTACTACACTTACTTTTCCTGAAGAAACTCTATAGGTTTTTTATACATTAATAATTTGGGACATTAATTCACTTAAGAGACTAGATACACAGACAAGAGACTGCATAGGTTAGTATTAAACCCGTGTCTGTGTCAATAAATTCACAAGACGATTTGCGTGGTGGCTCATGTTATTGCTAAAATTAAAATCAAGAGGATGCTTTAAAAATATTTATTCCCTTATCTCCTCATACTTCACACAAGGCACAACAAAATTAAGACTTGGGCATCATTCTGTGTCGAAGGCGCTTACGATGGGGTGTCCTCAGGGCTCGGTGCTAGGTCCATACTTGTGGAATATAGGCTTCGACGATTTTCTTACAATACCTATACCACCCGGATGTACTCTAAACGCGTATGCGGACGACGGTTTATTACTGGTGGAATCTGATACTAGAGCGGGGCTTGAGAGTCTGGCTAATAGATGTTTGAACTTAGTGTCTCTATGGGGTGTACGTAATCGCTTGACTTTTGCACCAAACAAAACCTTCCAGCTACTTCTGAAAGGTAACCTCAAATCACCGCCGTGTATTAAATTTCAAAATGTTACTGTTAAAAATAAAACCTCGGTTTGCTATTTGGGATTAGTTTTAGAAAGAAATTTTTCATTTATCGAACATATTAGAACAGTTAATGAAAAGTCTAAAAAAAGTTTCTTTGCTCTGACGAGAATATCAACTGCCACATGGGGTCTTTCATTTAATACATTAAAAATCATATATGGAGCTACTTATTTGGGTGCTGTTTGCTATGGTGCTCCCGTATGGGCCGATAGAGCGACTGTAGGTGCTGTCCGTCGCAAACTGCTACAAGGCCAACGACTTGCATTAATCTTCTTATGCAAAGCATATAGGACGGTTAGTACTGAGGCTTTACCGGTGTTGGCGGGTGTTCTTCCGGTCGATCTCGAGGTGCAAAGACGTGCAGCCATGTACTATTCTACAAAACAAAACATGGAATGCGATTTTTTGGGCGTACGAGACCGCGATAAAATCATAAGATTGTTTCAACAGCAATCCAATGTCTATGACGACCTAATGGATGAATGGCAACAACGATGGGACGAATCATCTAAGGGGCGCCACCTCTACCAGTTCTTTCCATCTGTTCGCGAACGGATGTCGAGGACATGGCTCGAGGTAGATCACTGTGTCGCTCAATTTCTTACGGGCCACGGTAACTTTAAGAGCAAACTACACTCATTTAAATTAGTCGATTCACCATTGTGTCAATGCTCAACACCCGATACTAGCTGTGAACAGTCGGCTCATCATGTTCTCTGGGAGTGTAGTCTTTGGTACAATGAACGTAACACAATGCTAAATAGCTTACAAATGACATCTGGGGCGGTATACTATGGGGATCTTGTGTCAACTGCGGTGAATTTCCGTGCGTTTAGGCGATTCTGCCATACATACTATAGTAATCAAATATAGCTCACTTAGGACCCCTAATAGTTTATCCGTGGTGCTTCCCGGTTTAAAAAAAAGGTGTCTGCCTATTTTGACTTCATTTTGTCTCCCGCTTTGCTAAGGAGGGAAGTGGACTTATCATATTTCCAACTCCTCCTGTTTTTCTTCTGATTAATTTCGTTGCGGGTTCCAAGACAGTTAATATTTTTTCCTGGGACTTCCCGAGTGTCATAACTCGGTGTGTTCGTGGGTCACTGCTGTTGATCCTGGTGTACAGGAGTTACAGCGGTGGGCGTGTGGGTGGGATTAGTCCCAAAAAAAAAGACGATTTACAATAATCACTGACATAGACAACTTTGAATAATTAAAATGAAATTCTCACAGACTTACAAATGAATTATGTCCTTCTAACTCAAAAACAAATATTACAGTTTGAAATTATATCTTATCATCCTCAACACTGCATAAGTCAATCCAATCAAAATCTCCTATACTTGAAAATCTTTAATCTAAACCCATAACGTGAATATTGGAAGCTATAATTCTTACAAAATGTAAAAAAATTGCTCTTATGATTATTTTATAACATTTCTTTAAAAGAATGTGTTTAAACTTTAGAATGTAATAATACAAAATTTTAACAAAAAAAAACCGACTTCAAGAACTGGACCAAATTAAAATGGGTCCATAAAGGTAGCATCAGTTTTAAAATAAAAAAAGTATCATCGAAATTCGGTTGCTGTGGTAGTGAGTTATTCGTAAATTTATCGGGAACCCCGAAATATATTTTTTCTACACTGATATTGACCGCTTACGATTCTGTGAAAGAAGGACATGTCCAAAAAAAGTCTCCAAAGAAGACGAAGAGAACGCATTTGAAACTTAATAAGGCGCTCTTTGTAGGGATTTCTGTAGGAAAAACCGCTAGAATTATAAGCCAGATGCCTAGTGGAAGATCTTTGTATGCTCTCAATGCGCTGCGAATGCACGGCATAATACGGATTCCATACAACGCTGACGAACTCAAGATGACTGCGCACTAAGGTTTGATAAAGCAAGATTTTGGTGCGCTGATGCTTGAATCCGCCCGAGCTACGTTTTAAAAATCCGAGCATTTGAGCTGCTTTTGTGACAGACTTGTTGATTTATATATATATATTATATATTAGATTAATTTATATATATTTAAGTTGACTATTAACTATCACTACTACAAGATCTCGATTTTCGTTAACTTGTGCCAGCGCTGTACCATCAAGCTTATACTCTGTAGCAAGTTGCTTTCTTTTTCTAGTGAATTTAATGTGAAAGCATTTACTTGCGTTGAGTGTCATACTGTTACAGCGACACCATTGTAGGATAGCATCTATTATAATGGGAGGGTAGTGTTTTCCCCCAGGATGCGGCCTGTACGTGGTGTCGATTCGAAGGGCATCTAAAATCACATGGTCAATGGTCAGGGTTCTCTTAGAGCAGGGCATCAGAGGTCAGTCATTAGGATGTTCAGTGAAATGACCACTACTCCTGAATCCGAAGGAATTTTCTACCCATCAACAAAGGAGTACAATTGTATTCACTAGTGGTCTCCCAGCGTTTGGAATTCGTTCATAATTTGCTAAACTTTTTTTTTTCTCTCCTTCTGCATATAAACATTAACTTTGCCAAATTTCATACTCTTCCGTTTGCATAATTTTCGTAAAAAGGGGTACAAAGTTTTTCCATCACGTATAATAAAGATATGGGTATATTATGAAATAAAATAGACAAAGGAAAACGAATAAAACCGCAACACTTTTAATGAAGATTGTTGAATATCACATGAATCGGTCTGAACAACTTGATTAGTTTCTAACTTCACAAGGGATCTCTGCTCAACAAATTCTACACAACAGAAGTCCAGGTCTATTCAAAACATTCTTTCAACAAAAGATAATAATCTTTTGTTGGAAGAATCTGTTGCATTATTTAAAAACAAAACGACGGGAAATTTCTATTACAATGATTACTGTCTAATTTATTATTGTACATAAAAAATTTATTAAAAAACTATCCATATCCTAGTAAATTTTAGTAACAATCTACAGATTCAATGTAACCCCTACATAATGGAAGCGGGGTCAACCGCAATGCTCAAGCATTTAATGGCTGAAAAGTACGGAAAGAATTCTGCCTAGGTACGTACATCCTACTGATCCTACTAATATTATAAATGCGAAAGTTTGTAAGGATGTGAATGAGTGTGTGTGTTTGTTAATCTTTCACGCAAAAACTTCTAAACGATGATGAAACCTTACAGTAATATAGCTTATACATCAGAATAACACGTAGGCTACTATTCACCGCGATAATCGACATAAACGCGGGCAGAGCCGCGGCCAACAACCAGTGCTTTATAATCCATTTTAGTATTATAATCTACACTAGTTGTTGCCCGCGGCTCCACCCGCGTATATGTCGGTTATCACGGGCAAATATTAGCCTATGTGTTATTTTGGTGTATAAGCTATTTTACTGTAAAGTTTCATATAAATCCGTTCAGTAGTTCTTACTTGAAAGAGTAACAAGCATCCATCCATTCATCCGTACTTACAAACTTTCGCGTTTATAATATTAGTAGTTATAAGTTTTTGAGAATAAAGTTATTACTATTAATGATAATAAATACCCTTATTTGAATCTTAAACTACCCCGTATAAATAAGTAAAACTATTCTCAATATACCAACCAAGTTGAACTTCTGTGTCCCAAGATGTAGTAGAACGTTAATCTAATACAGTGGTTCGATACCCTGATGGGGACGATCAGTATGCATTGAATAATGATAGTGGCAGATTTGTTCATTTATTTGAATTTCTTTATGCTCCATAGTATCTTTTTTTTAATCCATTTTAATGACAAAAAAAGATTTACAAACTTCATCACAACCACGTAAAACTATTTGTAAAACTAATTAAGCCTAAGCCTAAGCATGAAGAAGAAGATTCAATATCAGAGAAAACATTTTAGAACTAATAATTTACAGGTTTGACAGTAACAGAGCTACGTAAATAAAGATAACTCAGCAGGTTAATGCTTATCAACTTGGTATCACAGATCAAAATTGTTAAACGGCCAACGTTTCCACTTGACGTGCGGGACGCAAGCAAACAGCTATAAATTTCGGGTTCGCGAAGCCGGAAATACTATCTCTGTATAAGCGTCCCGGCACACTATGTCACAGTGGCTGGCAAGTTGAAACAAAGCCTGGGGATTCCTCGTATTTTTAACGGTATACGAGCTTTTTAGATGGGCTACGAAGTGACGTCCCGGAGATGACATGATAGGATATAAAAATGTTTTCTTTTCACCCATGCTGTTTTGTGAGACGTTTTGTCATAGGATGAATACAAAAATAAAGTTGTAAATAATAATATAAAAAAGCAAGATCTGTGGTTTATACAATAATAATATTTTGTCGGTTATGATGTTGTGTAGACTCGCTAGAGAGGAAGGAATAAAAATAGTGTTTTTATTAATGCTGTTGGTTAAATTCGAATGTAACTTATTTGTCTGTCTGTAGCGTTTTCACGGTAAATCCTTGAACCGATTTTGATGAATTTAATAATTGAGATCCTTCGGTATTTGCGGAAGTACATAGGCTAATATTTACCGCGATTATTTTATTTTTATTCATTTATTTGGTTTACCAACATTTTTTACACCGTTACATGAATAATAAATAATTTACAATTAATTCAAGTGTAACAAATAATTACAGGTAAACACCACATATCTGATGTTAATTGTACAGAAAAAAAAACAATAATGACAAAATATAACATTTTGCACTTACAAAAGTGACCAAATGAAATCACTAGGTGACCCGGCAAACACTGTTTCGTCATAAAAACACAAAAAAAAAATCGCAAAAGCAAAATTCGAAAATAACTTTCAGTCTGTCCGGTACCATTACACTGCGAAGCCGTTGCACCGATTTCAATGAAATTTGACATTCTTTGATTCTCGAGGAAGGCAACACATTGACGGATTATCGGACAAAAGCTAGTTTGAATATAAATTAACAATGTTTCACTTATAAACAATGACTTATAAAAGCGACTAGCTTAACTTAGTCTAAAGATAAGGTCTTCGCAACTTTGTAGCTCTGAGATGCTAATACCAACTACGACGCCTAGAACGTCATTATAAATTGTGTTTTGAACACAGCAGTACCTTGCCGTTTATTTAATAGTGCCTAAGTGGCTAAGATTTTCTTGGCATTTTTTATTGGTATATTTTATCAAAATGAATCTAGCTAGATCAGACCCCTTATTATTATCGACCCCGAAACCCCATGCATATTAGGTAAATGTTAATGAAAATCGTTGGAGCCGTTTCCGAGTTTCAGATTATTTAAATATAATATAAATAATATAATAAATAAATATTTCGGACATCAAACGCACAAAGCCATCTAGTCCCAAGCTAAGCAGAGCTTGTGTTATGGGTATTAAATTGATATAAATACAAATATACTTTTTTTTGTAAATACATAGATATTATGCATAGAAAACACCTAAACTCCGTAACAAATATTCGCAGATCATACAAACATTTGGTCCGACCCGGGAATCGAACCCGAGGCAGTTATATACACAAGAATTGCTCATTTATAGATATAAGATTAGATATTCTTCTTTCTTTCTTTGATGGAATGGCAATCAGCGATTAGATACTAATCTAATCTAAAACTTCGTCCTCATGACATCTGTCATAGCAAGTTTTTTTAGTTGTTATTGTAGAATGATTTCAAAAGTAGTAGAGCCACGCTGATTTCAGCACGAACGGGCCGGCTCGACCCGTCATTTCTCACAGAAAATCAACGTAAACTGACAGCGTTCGTGTTGTCGTGTTTCGTTGGTGAGTGCGAGACCGGAGGCCCAATGATGCGAAAGCATCACAAGGCCGCCATGGTGTGGGTAACCATGCTGCATTGTCTGCATTCGCAATGAGTATGGTGACCACCACTCTTGCATTCTGCTTTTGGGTTCCACCAGGCGGATTAGAGACATTTTGGCAGGCCCTTACATAACAAAAAAAAATGATGTAGTAATTACAACATTATGACGTTATAAATGAATAACAATCTAAGTGATATATGCGATTAAAAGCAAAAGGAGTAATTGACTTGACTTGATATTAAATATAATACTATCGACTATATTCTCTCGATATTGTAAAAATATTTTTATGTGAACGAGGACATAGGTCACATGCATGATGCATGTAATCCGATTTCATGTCCGCTTGTCATCGAATGAATGACGTCACGGTAATTTCACTAACGAACGAATTCATCAAAAGAGAATTTAGTACATGCATAACTGGTTATGCATGTGTTGTGATTATGTAATATTAATTAGGTACACGTGTACTTTAATGTAGTATTTTTTTAATTATTATTTACTACTGGATATGTGTAATTTAAGCAGAACTTTATTGGTATTAACCATTACATGTGTATAATTAAATTTGGGTGGTAAAATGAAATATAATTAATCATAACTACTTTCTACTTCTTAATTAATTACTGCCTCGGTGGCGCAGTGGTAACGTAAGTGACTATTGTGCTTGAGGTCACAGATTCGAATCCGAGCCGAATGTTTGTATGATCTACAATTTTTTTTTGTTTCGAAGTTTGGGCGTTTTCTATATGTATGTATTTACTAAAAAATCTAATGCAAAAAAAATTATGTACATCAATCAGTTGTATAGTACCCATAGTATAAGCTTTGCTTAGTTTGGGACTAGATAGCGTTGTGTGTTAGATGTCCGAAATAATATTATTATAAGCATTTTATTATTATGATTTCTCTCTACAATATAGGTACTATATTTTGTGTGGCGTTGTGAGTCAGATGTCCGCAACTAAAGTTTGACTAGCTGACCCACGCAACCTCGGTTGCGTCTCCTATTGCCCGTAGTCTAACAAATTTTCCCACGTTTTTGAAACATTCTTCATCGGTGCTCCGCTCCTATTGGTCTTAGCGTGATGATATATAGTCTATAGCCTTTCTCAATAAATGTACTATCCAACACTGAAAGAATTGTTCAAATCGGATCAGCTATTCCTGAGATTAGAGCGTTTAAACAAACAAACCTTTCAATTTTATAATATTAGTATAGATTTATTTCAGTCAGGATACATATATATTACCGTGGGAGAGCCACGCTTCGGCACAAATGGGCTGGCTCGACTGGAGTGATACCACGGCCTCACAGAAAACCTTTGTGAAATAGTGCTTGCGCTGTGTTTCACCGAGTGAGTGAGGATACCGGAGGCCCATAACCCATTCCCCTATCTCCCCTCCCCATCCCCCAAAGGCCGGCAACGCAATTGTGACGCCTCTGGTGTTTGCAGGTGTCCATGGGCGGCGATAACACATCATGGTGTATGTCCTTCTCCATAGGAATAACGTTTTGGAAATGAGCAACTAAAGTCATTAATGTAACGTTTCCAAAATCCCTGAAGAGTCCTTCTTGAAATAAAAACTATTTCACTTTGAATTTAAGGCCTCACCTTAGAAGGATTTTGGCCTACCGTACTATGCTGACAACTTGAAACACACCTGGGTTTGGTTTAGGGTTTGTTTCAATTTTGTTCCTTCTCGTTGCAGTTATGTGGTTCTGCATAGTTAATTTCCTTAGTTGGGTCTTATGACACCCATGGGATGAATATATAAGACGTGGGAGAGCCACGCTTCGGCATGAATAGGCCCGCTCGACCGGAGTGATACCACGAGCTCACAGAAAACCAGTGTGAAACAGAAACAGTGTGGAAGCCCAAACGATGCTTGACACTGAAACCAATTGATAAAAATACTAACAAGTATATTTTAACAAAAAGAAAATCATCAGATAATAATGTCCTTATCATGGTACTACCGTTGGGACATCTCCTTTCGATTAAAAAAAGAATCATCAAAATCGGTTCATAAACGACGAAGTTATCCGAGAACACACATAAAAAAAAAGAAAAAATATATATACGGTCGAATTGAGAAAACTCCTCCTTTTTTTGAAGTCGGTTAAAAATGAGTTTAAGAGTTTGAAGACTGGTAATAAAGGAACCTGTCTACATGAGTCTTTTTCCAGTTCATAACTTGCCGGAGTAAAATTCTTCTTCATTAGTTTTCCAGCGCTGCTAAATAAAAATGCAACTGCGGTTCTGAATTTAAAACTTGAGGATTTTTTCAGAGAAACAAATCAGAAAACAAATCACGCCTTCTGGACGTTAACCACAAAGTGTTGACGACTGGAATAGATTTCAAAAACAATAACTGGGTCGAAATCTCTTTAAAATATTTTAAACTAGCTCTGTCCGCTACTTCGTACATGTGACATTTGGATTTTTCACCGTTTAAACCTTCATTAACAACAACAACAAACATTTCAAAACCAAAATCAGCTAAATCGGCTCAACCGTTTTCGAATTTTAGCGAGACAAACGAAAAGCAATTGATTTTTATTTATAAGATATAAACAAATAATACCTGTTCCCTTCCTTTATTTTGATGTAATTAAATAAAAGTGTCAGTTGATAAGCAACTGTAATTGAAACTGAGGTTAATTAGGTAACTTTTAAATCACTGTATTGTCTTTCATTTAGCAGTAAGGGTGGAAATTGAAACAGACTTGACTAATCAGAGACATACTTCTCTAGATAAAAGAAACAGGTATGTAAACAAGTTGTCGAACAAGAGGGGATCCTTTCATCCAAAATGACATCTACTCTGCATAAATTTGAAGCAAATGACAAATCTTTTCAATTATGATTGTATTATTTCACCTTTAATTTATTGTTTACGTGAAATGAGGGTCAGGTGAGTAATTTTATAACATCTAGAAGTTATTTCTAGTACATACGAGTTCCCTGGTTTACAACAAGCCTTTTGAATAATTCATATTTCACCAGAGCAATAATAGCACAGGTGAATATTATTTTTCTTTTTATACTGGGTGCGTCAGTGAATAGAACAGAGCCTGCGAACGAGTGATAATAATTCATCGATTGTTTACTACCTAACAGGGAGGCCGAGTAAAAAGGCGCTTTTTAATGATGAATTGTTCGCTATAGTGTTTTGAAATACAATAACAGAAATGTTGAATGGGTAATATATAGTAGACGGGACTGAGCACAAAGTGTTACGTCAGGAAGATAATGATTTATTAAGGGTTAACTGCAGTAGATTTATGACTGAATGGAATACAAGGATTTGTGTTAGCAGCTCTAAAACTACAGCGAAATTTAATTTAATAACTTAAAAGAACCAAAACCTAGTATCTGTTAAATATATAATATGTGTATATATATATATATATATATAAATATAAATATCAATGCCCAAAGCATGATTTCATAATAACATTATAATGTTGGGGTATTGGTCTTATACATAACTAGCCGACCCACGCAACCTCGTTTGCGTCTCCTATTGCCCGTCGCGTGAAAATTTCCCCCGTTTTTGAAACATTCTTCATTGTTGCTCCGCTCCTATTACTAGTAGCGTGATGATATATACCCTATAGCCTTCCTCGATAAATGGACTATCCAACACCGAAAGAATTTTTCAAATCCGACCAGCGGTTCCTGAGATTAGCGTGTTCAAACAAACAAACAAACAAACAAACTCTTCAGCTTTATATATTAGTATAGATATATAGTTCACTTATGTTATTGGCTAAAATCTTAAGGTTTGTATGTTTTTGATACTTTTATTTTTGTGTGTGTGACAATCTTATTCAAATACAATAGTAATTTTAATTAATAGCAGAATTGTCCTTAAAATTCAGAAACGTTATATTACTTTTAACATTATTTATGAGGTTGTCTTCAAATTATCATAAAACTTTTAAACTCAATATTGTGTTTACACTTTCTAAAAATTAAAAAAACTTGATTTGATATCCAGTAATCAATCAGTCTTGGTTCAATACACTAATCTCCAAAGTTTGACTTGCACTTAACCTATTTTTTCTTCTACCCTCAAAGTACTACATCGTAAGAACCGTCGATTTCAGGGAATTGAATAAGATTTTAGGGTCTCTGAAAATAATTTTGTATTAGAAAATTTTCCTTATTGAAGTTATCTGGAAATTTCTCTGGATTATTTGTTTCAAATCTTTTGTTCCCAATATTTTATGAAAAAGCAACTGAAATAAATTTCTGTAGTTCCTTTTCAGGTAATTTAGTATTAATAAGATAGTTGTAACTTTTTACATCAGTTACAAAAAGAAGCATCTGCAGGTTATTGTTCTTTAGAGAAGCTTCTATGTTAGACTGTATCACCCATTTTTTTCGCAATATGCTTCTGTGAATTAATAGTAATAGCCGCTAGCCTTGTACTATTTATTTGCTATGTTAAACTTGAGTTATTTACTACTTAATAAATAAGCAATTAATGTTTTGAACGTAGGGCATTCGATAACAGATAGACGAGGTATTAATAATATGAAAACTAGCTTTATATTGATTGCTCTGTTATAAAGCGGGCAAGTAACATGTTATTTATATTATTTTTATTTGTGGGAATGAATAAAAAGTAAATTGTAGTTTACGATTTATGACGTATTAAAAAAACTACTCGCTAGATCTCTTTCAAACCAATTTTTGGTGGAAGTTTGCATGGTAATGTACATAGCTATTTTTTTTTGTTTTATCGTTCTCTTATTTTAGAAGTTACAGGTCAGAAACCTCAATATTATTTTTGAAGACCTATCCATAGATTGAAGCCACAGGTATGGGTTTGAACAAAAAAAAATTTTTGAGTTTCAGTTCTAAGTATGGGAAAGCATCAAAATTTACTGCTTTTTTCTATTTTTGTGTCAAAATCTTAATGCGGTTCACAGAATACATCTACTTACCAAGTTTCGACATAATAGTTGATAGTTTCGGAAGAAAGTGGTTATGAAATACGGACGAACAGACAGACATGACGAATCCATAGGGTTCGATTTTTTGTCATTTGGCTACGGAACCCTAAAAAGATTACTGTTGTTTTAGAAGCAAGTCAAAGTAATATGATCATTTCTAAGTAAAATCTATACTAGTTCATGGAGCTTAGTTTTAAATATTGTAGCAATAATATTAAAAAAAAACTGTGCATATTAGTAACTAGATAAAAACCACTACTGAATAACTAGACGCTGATACCTTGCTGACCTTGCCGACACCAAACCATTGCTGACTATCAAAATACAAATATCGGCCTGATTATTATGAAGCTATTATTGGGTACACTTAAATTCTACAACTATCATTATTTTCATCCTGAACTTTATCAAATTATATTTTGATTCAGCCTGATGTGCAGTGTGTCAAAGAATTTTAAAGGTAGATTTCACTTATACTTTATCTACATGCTGCCAATCCTGGTTGAGAATGTAATTGAGTTTAGGTTTGGTACAGGGCAATAGATGGAATAAAGAATCTACTAAGAACATTTACTTAACATGTTCTGTGTTCTGTAACTAGACTATCGTATGGTATAAAACTAAGGTTTCAAACTATTATCAGACTGAAGCGCAACGCTACTATTCGAAACTTGTGTGCATTAGTTTTGTTTTTCATCATCAACCTATCGCGGTCTACTGTTGGACGAAGATCACTTCAATTGCACGCCACTTGATTCCATCCTTGGATTTTCGCATCTATCTACTGCCAGCCTTGCAGCAGCTATCTTGCGCAGATCATCACTCCACCTGTTCTTTTTTATCATTTTTAAATACACCTGCAAAATAACTCTACTCTGTCTGATGTAGTGGTGGAGTTATGTCACAATATGACGGTCTATTGAGATGCTTCTGCATCATTAGGCCTCCGCTATCGCACTCACCAACGAAATACAATAACACGAGTATTGTCATTTTAGCTTGTTCTTCTGTGAGAGGGTATTTTGTTAGTCTGTGGACGTCCTACACTACTTAACAGTTTTGTATTTAATTTATACTAGCTGTTGCCCGCGGCTTTTCCCGCGTGGAAGTTTGTTATATGTATTTAATTAAAACTGTGTAAAAGTATGTATTAGTAATTTATTCATGTTTTAAACTTATTTATTTATTTTTGATCAATAGCCCATTTAAAAGAACTTTCATACAAACATTTGACCCATATTTCATCCCCTTTAGGAACAGAATTTGCGTAAATGCTGATATAAGTATTCGTCTATTTGTAATCATCAGAAACATAAAGCCGAAAGTTTTCAGGCTGCTAAATTAAAAAATTATGGACTTCCAAACTAACTTATATATGAAATGCCAATGCCTATATATTTCTCCCCTTAGGGGAGAATACCCAGAAACGTTTAAATATGTATCTACTCGTTTTTAATAAGTAACCCAAAGATAATATTTTATGTTTCTAACTCAACAAATGACAGACTTCCATGCAATCTTGCAACCCCTAATTCACCACCTTAGGGGTATAATATCCAGAAACGTTTAAATACATATCTACTCATTTTCAATCAGTAGCCCAAAAACAAAGTTTCATGTTTCGAACTTCACAAATGACGGATTTCCAGACTAACCATTTCACCCCTTAGGAGTAGAATATCCAGAAACGCTTTAACGGGTGTCAAGTCATTTTTAATCAGTAGCTCAAAAATATAGTTCAATGTTGCTAACCTTAAAAATGACGAACATCCATGCAAACTTTCAATCCCTATTTCACCCCCTTAGAGGTAGAATATCCAGAAACGCTTAAGCACGAATCTACTCTTTTTTAATCAGTAGCACATGAATAAAGATTCATGTTTCTAACTTAAAAAATGAAGAACTTCCATACAAACTTTCAACCCCTATTTCACCCCTTAGGGGTAGAATATCTAGAAACGCTTGAATAGTTATCTAGTCATGTTTAGTCAGTAGCCCAAAAACAAAGTTTCATGTTTTGAACTTCGAAAATTACGGACTTCCAGACCAACCTACACGTTAAATGTCAACCCCTATTTCACCCCTTAGGGTTAGAATATCCAGAAACGCTTAAATACGTATCTACTCATTTTTAGTCAGTAGCCTAAAAACAAAGTTTTATGTTTCGAACTTAAAAAATGACGAACTTCCATGCAAACTTTCAACCCCTATTTCACATATTTAAAATATCTAGAAACGCTTAAGTACGTATCTACTCTTTTTTAATCAGTAGCATATGAATAAAATTTCATGTTTCTAACTTAAAAAATGACGAACTTCCATAGAAACTTTCAACCCCTATTTCAACTCTTAGGGGTAGAATATCCAGAAACGCTTATATACGTATCTACTCATTTTTAATCAGTAGCCCAAACACAAAGTTTCATTTGTCGAACTTCAAAAATGACAGACTTCCAGACTAACCTAAATGCGAAATGTCAACCCCTAATTCACCCCTTAGGGGTAGAATATTCAGAAACGATTAAATACGTATCTACTCAATTTTAGTCAGTAGCCCAAAAACAAAGTTTCATGTTTCGAACTTAAAAACTGACGAACTTCCATGCAAACTTTCAACCCCTATTTTACCCCTTTAAGGGTAGAATATCTAGAAACGTTGAAATACGTGTTTATTCATTTTTAATCAGCAGCCCAAAAGTAAAGTTTCAGGTTTCCAACTTAAAGAATGACGAACTTCATACAAACTTTCAACCCCTATTTCATCCCCTCACAGGTCGAAATTTCAAAAACGCTAGAACAAATGTTTTATTATTTTTTATCAAGTGCTTAAATATAAAGTTTCATGGTTTTATCTTTAAAAATTATGAAATCCCATACAACTTCCCCCCCCCTTTTAACCCCTTACAACCCCTTTTTCGCGATAAAAAGTAGCCTATGTTTTATCTCGGGGTCTAGAATATCTGTATACCAAATTTCATTCAAATCCGTTCAGTAGTTTTGGCGTGAAAGAGTAGCAGACAGACAGACAGACAGACAGACAGAGTTACTTTCGCATTTATAATATTAGTTAGGATTTATCACATGATAGTTTGTCTATTCATCCGTTGGATGCACGGTTGGTCAAGTGGTTTAAGCAATTGCCAAGCCGCTTTCTACTGCAACAAGGGTTCAAATCCCACATGGGACAACATTTTGTGTGATCCGAAAATTGTGGGTCTGAGGCTGGGTGTTCTTTATGTCCGTTTTATGTATGTTTGTAAAGTTCCCCTGCTACACAGGATGCTATATTCCTAATACGGGAGTTACGTTAAATGAAACAAAAGTCGATCAGATCTGAAGATTTTCATAACTCAAGGTGAGACAAAGAAAAGACGAGGAGACAATTATTACTTCTTTAATTTTTTAGGTTCCAGTTTATTTTATGAATACAATATCAACTATAATTATGTTTCAATTTAATGCACAAATAGGTGAATATATTGTAGATTAGGTGTAGGAAAACTCTTTTAGATTTCAATCATAAACCTAATATAATTAATATAATTTATAAAACTTAACTTGTTTTTCATTTAGACCTTTGTGGTCTTCTGGAGACAAACAATAATATGTACTATTGTGTACACGTTTAACACTTTCACACACATAAAATTCATAGCAATTATTTTCATCTTAGTGTAAAAGTAATAACTAAATATACATTTCTATTAAAACATAAATATATATTATACTGCCACAGTAAAAACCAAATTTCCAAAATAATTTATTTCAATATTTTTTTTTGTCTCAAGTGTTCCATTAATGTGTTTTTCTCTATTATGTACGTAACTTGACTGACAAGAACGTAATCGAATTTTTTGTTTGAAACCAGGACTTGAATCCATAAAAATAAAATAAAATATCGAAGTGGTCGAGGATAACTTATGTTATTAAATTTGTAATATAGAATCAAGTGCTCAAGAGTGTTTTGTAATGTAATGACGACAAAATGCTTGACGCACATGATGAGTCCTGCACCTTTTGCAAAGTTTGCAAATGTTTTGCACCGTTTCTCTTACTACAATCGCTAACGTCTTTATTATCTTGTATTATTGTGTTTTGACCTCGTGACTTTGCTTTGAGAGACGTCAGTCCCATACATGTGTTAATTTTCTATTAACGTTTACGTTTGTGGCCTGCCTAACGGAACTTTTATAGTCAATATTTCAGTAGCCATTTTGCAAACATGACGTAGCTTTCAAACATATTTTTCAACATTTACTATTTTGCGTGTTAATGAGTTTAGCTTTGTTATTATTATATAATTTCTTTAACGTTATTCGTATAAGTTATTCGATACAACCGAAGTTTAGCGTACTGCGTAATTAAGAAAGTTTCCACTGCTAAGGGTTCATAACTCAAATAATTTCGAGGTGCTAACGAAAATTAGACGATTTGTTGTAAAACTGAATCAATTGAAAACTTTCATTTTAAAGACAGTCGCAACTAAAGCGGGCTATGACGATGAGTGTCCATTACCTTTTATCAATTAGAAAATTAAATAATGAAACTTTACTTGACCAAATATTGCATTAGAAAAAAGTTATAGCCAAATCTCTTCATTAAAATGAGTACAATCGGTAAAAAACTAAACAGGAATAAAAGTGAAAATAGCAACATTTACTTTCAAACTTTCACGTTAATTTATAACTATTTATAATATGTGGACTATCTAAAATAAAAGAGAAATATCGGATAGATGGTGACCTACGAGATCGGAAGGCGTGCACCACCAAATCTGTCGTTCTGATTGTTGTCAGTACAGCTTTATCTGTTAAAAACATCGGCCATTTCAAAGGCATATACTGCCTACAGACCACATATATGCATGTATTAATAACTATCATGACGATTATATTATAAATAATAACAATACTATTAATATTAACAAATGCAGCAGAACATTTCGGCAGTAAGACACTATTCACTGCGACGCGGAACGTCCGCGCGCGGATTAGGGCTTGCATCTCTCGCGTTTAAATTCGTCGTTCAGTGCAGCGCGGACCGTGCCATGGCGTCCGCGCGCAGCTGTCCGCGTCGCGGATAGCTTTCCGTGCGGATAGCCTTCATATATTGTACCATCCGTCGCCCAAATCCGCGTTGGTCATCCGTGTCGCACTGAATAGCGCCTAAATGTATTAAACACTTAAGTAATTTTCATTAAAAATTATTTATATAAAAACGAGTTTTCCCTGATTTTATGAAAATTTTATTCTTATTAAACTTCACCATAGAGCAACACGGTGGGGAGTAGTCATACGCAGGCGTTCCTCTCTTTCAAAGTATAAGCCCAAATAGGCCTACACACATTATTACTGTTACTGACACACAGTTATGACACAGAGTTAATACATGTGTGTGTGTGAGTGTGTGTGTGTGTGTGAGTGTGTGTGTGTGTGTGAGTGTGTGTGTGAAATTGTCAATGTTTTGTTTTAATTTTTGTGTAAGTTCGTAGTGATAAGCAATTGTTTTTGTGTGTGAGCCTCAAAATGTGTGTGTGTAAAAATATCTCCCCGCTTTTTATCGGGGAGATATTTTTACACACACTCATTCAAAATAGATTCAAAATAGTCTGCCATTTTTATGGCAGACTATTTTGAATCGGAAAAAATAGATTAGATAAATTATAAAATAAAAAACTAAACAAAGACGCTTTTATAAATATACCAAACTAAAAAGTAGAATATAAATTAAGTTTAAAAAAACACGCAAAAATTTTAATAGCAATCATAATAAAAAGTCGAAAATAATTTTAATGTAAAAAGGGTGGGGCGACATTATTGAAATATTTTTAGAAAGCATCCCACACTTTTTACATTTAAATTATTTTAGTTTGATATATTTATAAAAGCGTGTTTGTTTAATGTTTTTTTAAACTTGTTGTTTGTTTAGATTTTTTTTAAACTTATTGTTTTGTCATCGGCCCTTGGCCCCTGTGCAAATTTTCAAGCTAATCAGACTCCCAGAAGTAGGTGCAAAAGAAGTTAAAAGAATCCGTTACATATATATATATATACAGGTCAAGCTAATAAAAGCGTGTTAAAGACGCTATGACCACTCTTCACCGGCCCGCTGACCTGTGTTACTCTATGAACTTCACAGATATATACACACAATTTATATTAATTCACAATTTTTAACAGGTATTTAATACTATAATACAAATGCACCATCAATTCTAAAACATAGCAAACTAAATTAACTGGAACAAATAACAATAATAGCTCGATTTATTAAACACAGCCTTGAATATAC
Source organism: Spilosoma lubricipeda (assembly GCA_905220595.1). Lineage (NCBI taxonomy): Eukaryota > Metazoa > Arthropoda > Insecta > Lepidoptera > Erebidae > Spilosoma > Spilosoma lubricipeda. The sequence goes on along the minus strand of HG992298.1, from coordinate 8,056,501 downwards.
TCTTTAATAAATAATAACTTTTATAAAAACATAAAATACCTCAATAAACAATTTATTACAACTATTTATTATGTTTTTAAGTATATATTTCAGAAACTATATGTGTGTCTTTCTTCAAGGATTAGGTTTGACTAAGACAGTTATTTTGGCTGGCTGGGACCGTTGGATGAGTCACGGTTACTAAATCAAGAGCATCATAGAGAAGGTCCCTGGTTATTCACCTAAGACTTGAAGCAGGTAGCTGAATGCAGAATACCATCCTTCCTTAAGAATTCAACAACAAACTAAACAGTTACAAGAAACGAATGCGAGAATATGACCTCAAGGTAGTAGAGCCACGCTGATTTCATCACGAACGGGCCTGCTAGACCGGCCCGTTCGTGATCCTTTAAAAAGACTTGCGAGTGTCTAACAATGAACCTGCAGAAGGTAAATTAAGTTTTAGCCTTTGGTACGGTGGATAAAAGCATCTTTCCGTTGGAGAGACCTATGTCCAGCCGTTGACTGTCAAAAGTTGCTGATGTGTTTTTTTTTAAAGACAGCTCCTGCACTAGGATTAAATCCTGTCTCGGGGTACTTTACAAACATACATGAAACGGACACAAAGAACACACAGACTTAGAACAACAATTTGTGGATCACACAAAGTGCTGTCCCCTGAGGATTTGAACGAACAACAAGATTTGAACCACCTTACGAAGTAGGGAAGCGGCATGGCAAATGTTAAACCACTAGGCCATACGTGGTAAGCAGCCCTTAATAATAATCCTTCCTACTAATATTATAAATGCGAAAGTTTGTCCGGATGTGTGTTTGTTGCTCTTTCACGCAAAAACTACTGAAAGGACTTATACATCAGAATAACATTTAGGATACTGTTTGCCGCGATGACCGACATACAAGCGGGCGGAGCCGCGGGCAACAGCTAGTATAATCTATAGCTGGACATAAGCTTCTCCATAAAGATGTGATTTTAGTAAAGACTAGCTGACCCACGCAACCTCGTTTGCGCCTTATGTTGCCCGTAGCGTGAAAATTTTCCCCGTTTTTTAAACATTTTTAATTGTTGCTCCGCTCCTATTAGTAGTAGCGTGATGATATATACCCTATAGCCTTCCTCGATAAATGGACTATCCAGCACCGAAATAATTTTTCAAATCAGACAAGCGGTTCCTGAGATTAGCGTGTTCAAACAAACAAACAAACAAACTCTTCAGCTTTATATATTAATATAGATTGATTGAAATATATTTTTAAAAACACAATACATAATAAAATTATATAAACGAATAAAATACAACTATAAATTAATTCTCATTCCGATTGCGGCTACAATAAATTGGACTAACACTTATTTAATTAGAAATATTAACATTATTATTATTAAATACGAACTTTATTTAGTTTGTAAACATTTACAAACAATTATTAATAATTATTATTTACACAAATTATTCTATATAATCAGTCTATGTTAACAATATATTTACTAAACTAATGAGATATAAATTATAACTTCTGAACATTTTATAATTATAATTTCACGCTCAATTCCATCATGGGATGTACATAAACCTCTGAACCTCTTCTGGCAACGTATTAATTATAATTAGGTCTAGCGGTAAGTGATCCTGACTGCTAGTCTAGAGGTCGTGGGTTCTATTCCAATGAGAACAAACCAATGTGTGATGAGCAAAATTATTATTATACCGACTTCAAAAAGGGAGGAGGTTCTCAATTCGACTGTAGTTCTTTTATGTTTGTTACCTCAGAAATTTCGATTAGGTGAACCAATTTGGCTGATTAAAGCTGGTGCTACCCGTGTGTTCCTATTTTATTTTGGTCCAGGTCTTGAAGTCGGTTCTTTTTGACAGATTTTTTTTCTGCGTCTAGTTGTAGTATTTTCAGTTTTTCATTTATTAAGATTTAATAAGAAAAAAATGAAATGTACTGTAAGTTATAGATAGTTTATGAATTCAAATTCACATTACGCTTGAACTAACTCACACATATATTAAAACTATAACACGTACAAAATAATTAACACAAAGATTTTAATTAAAATGTTTACTGAACCTTGTAGAGACAGTTTCAAAAAGGTCTATTTAAACCCTCTTAACTTCTCAATCAGTTTAAAAATAAATTGCTCTGGTGTTGACGTGTCCTGCATTCAAATAAGTAAATGTTGTTTTAATAGCTTTATAGAAAAAGAAAATATTGCAAGCCTACTTCACTTAAAAATTCTTTACTTTCATCTTGTAAACATAATTAAAAAGTTGTATTTTAATTTATTTGAGACTGTCTACAGGTTCTTTCGCAGCTAAAATATTTTTATTTTGTTGTAATTTTGGTTATAATGACGAAATGAATTTGGAAATAAAATAAATCAAATTTCTCATAGCCTGGAAAAGTTACTTGCTGTATTTAATAAAGTAACTAATTTAAACATAAATACAAATTAATAAACGGAATTACACACATTTTCTTTATTAATTATGTGTGTTACAATATTACATTACTATCATTTGATCTATCAATCAATTGCTTCAAACCCTGAGTCGTGTACACTAATATATTAAACGTACAAAGTATTTATTACATAATATATTATACTGTTAGAGTACTTAAACAGCTATCTAATTGAAGTCCCACTGTATCTTTGAAGTAACAGTTGTAGGAAAAATTGTATGATTAACACAATAACGGTAGGTAAACACGTTTCGGTGGCTGCACCTGTGAAAGGACAAGATTGTTAGTTATTATATTAAACCAGCTTCGCGGCACGCGGCATCGCTCACGCAGACTTTTAGCCACTGATTTTCCCCCTTAGGGGCAATAGTTTGTAAAATACTAAAATACGTATTTCATTACTTTAACCCCACTATATTTTTACAAAATTTTAAGCAAATTCATCAAAGGAAGAAAAAGTTTCATCCAAACTTAAATGCCCTGATTTACCTTCTTAGGGGTGGAATTTCAAAAATTCCTTTCTTAGCGCTCACTTACGTTATAAAAAGAACCTACCTGCAAAATTTCAAGATTCTAGATTCAGCGGTTTGGGTTGTGCGTTGATTTCTGGGTATGTCAGTCAGTCACCTTTCTCTTTTATATAAATAGATAATGATAAACAGTAGTAATTGTCATCAAGATTATAAATAAATGTATATCAAGATTTATTGTAAATCTTAAAAGACTTGATATGTTGACTCCCGCTTTGGTTCTGGTGCAAAGGATGTCCGTTGGAATCCAGTCAGTCTATTAGTATCTTGGGCACTTTTGCACCGGGAGCGACGTGGAGTGTGTATATTTTTCTTTCGAATTGATTTTAATTTTATTGTGTTTTTATGAGAACATATTTTATGTAAACTAATTTAACATTATTTCATATATTAATAATATTATTAAATTTTCTTTTATCTTCAAAAGCTTAATTTTTAAGGATTTTAAGAACTTTAAAAAGCACAATTTCATGATTGCATCACTTAAATTGAATAATAACTATATGTTCTCACCATCAATATATATATATATTTTACCTGAAACTCTACTTGAAATAATCATAATATATTACCTGTCAAACTTCTACCCAGGGCAGACGCCGGGTTGGCGCTGCGCTCGCGCAGCACTAACGTATGACTAGTCGATCTCCACACGTCGAATATTGATGCTTCACATCTGTATTAAAGTAAAATAAATATTGTTTAAAAAATAAATTAAAGATGAAAGTCTAATAGTTGGCTCTTCCATGGTAAATTCGCCACGCCACGCTTCGGCATTAGTGGGTCAGCTCGACCGAAGTGATACCACGACCTCACAGAAAACCGGTGTGAAATAGTGCTTGCGCTGTGTTTCACCGAGTGAGTGAAGATACCGTAGGCCCATACCCTAACCCCTCCTCCTATCTTCTCCCCCATCGCCCTCAAAGGTCGGCAACACACTTGTGACGCCTCTGGTGTTGCAGGTGGCCATGGTAATCGCTTACCATCAGGCGATACGTCTGCTTGTTTCCCCGACTATTACATTAAAAAAAAGCTAAGCTATTGTGGTTATAGTTTCATTCCATCTATTACATAAGGATTTATATAATTGTCGTGTCACGTTGTGGCTCACGCTGAGCTCCGAAGTTATCTAATTGATTTTCACGTTTTTTATCAAATGTGTTTTGCTGGCATGCCTGAGATAGAATAGTTTAGACCAATAGGAGCACGATTGAAAAAAGATGCCGATGAAGTTGTGTGGGTTAGCTAATATCATCGATATCAAATAAATAAAAGTGGAGTGTCGGTTTGTAATGTTAAAATAACCGCTTTTACTCAACGCATTATGTATGCATGGTACACGTATCAAAATAACATTTTATTCAATTTTTGACTGTCCGACGGCTGAACCGATTTTGACGGGACTTTCGCTGATAGACAGCTGATGATATGAGAAGTAATTAAGGTTACATTCTTTTTAGAATAGCTGCGCCCCGCGGCCTTTCTCGAGTTACAACAATTGACCGCTGGTAAAACTGTGGGGTTAGCTAGTATTGAATATAACCTAATTCATCGATAAATGCTTAGTAATATTATAATGTAAGTTTTTTGTTTAGGCTGTACTTTAACTAAAACGACCATCAAAGTATGGCTTTAATTTAAAACAGTCAATACTAAGTCACTAAGTGTTCAATTAGTTATCATAATTGTTGTTTTTGTTGAACTCTTATCGAAATCACAAAAAAATAATATGGGCACCGCTTTACTTTAAGCACTATTCAAGGTATACCTCAATTGATGTCATAAGGTATATAAAAACGATGAAATACGCGGGTAAGAGCTAGTTAGTAGTATATGAAACCAGCTCTTCGCATAGCTGAGTGGTCCTCTGGCATAATTCTGTGGTCTTATTTGGATCGACCGTTAGAGGATGTGGGAGCCGCGGTCAGCCGGCACTTATACAAGTATGCGTGCTATTTGAAGTGAAATGATGGGTCATTTTTAGAAGAATTTACGTCAGGAAAAATTTAAAATATCCTACCTACCTACTCGTCTATCACGAGTAGGTAGTTAGGATATATTTTTTTAACAAAAATGAATATTAATGTAATAAGCAGTCATTTTATTTTATACAAAACAATTACGATGTTTCACATCTGCTAGAGGTCACGTTTTTTAGCTTAAATATTAATCATTCGTTTATTAGTTTTTTATTATGTATGAAATAAATAAATTTATAAATAAGAAATCAAAATAATAAATATATAAAAAATATTAATTTAAGTTTTATAACATTTAATATATTGTTTTAGAAGCAGATATAAAAAAATCATGCTAAAAATATTTTTCATTACCTTTCCTTTATTAGTTCATTACCTACTATTGACTATAGACAAATCTCTTTTTTATTGTTACACACAACACAAGGAGTGCGAGTGAGAGTTCCCAAATGCCTATAAGTCTGAGCGAGAGAGGTCTGATAAAAATGATTTATGTCGCAGTTCGCACGTTCGTAGTGGCCTCATTATAACTTTTGCCTGTGGCTCCGTCCATTTTGTGTCGGTTTTCACGTTGTATGTTTAAACTGATATGACTTTTTATTTGTTAAACACTAATGTCAAATCGGTTAAGTTACTTCTAAGACTAGTTCGCATTAACTTAGATTTTTGTTTGGAAAACTTTGTTTTGAGTTCAATAACTTTTATGTAAAGACATCGACTTCTTACAATTTTATTAAATGTACAACTCAAATGCTCAGTAAGCTGATTAACTTTAAAAATATCAAAAACTAAAATAGTATTACGATATCAGGTTGACACCAGGCACAAGATCAGGTAATACATTACGATTAAATACTTACCGAATCATTAGCGTAGGCACTGGCGAATGCAGAGCAGCTTCGAGTTCTAAAGTAGCTAAACTAGACGCGTAACCATTACTAAAGTTCAACACGTGGTTCGCGGTGAATCCAGGCACCTGTGAAATATATTAACGTTACATATTCAGAACAATATATTCGCCATAACTACGGCACGTTTATGTCGGCTTTCTAATAAATATCGTTCATCGTACGCAATGCGTTCAACAGCCGTGTGAGCACCGTTTTACATGAACTATCAAAGCGACGGTGATTTTATTTGAGAGGTAATCTATTTGAGATATATTAACATAAATAAAATACATAAATGAACTACGTAATATTGTGATTGAAATTCACATTAGAAGACGAATGTGTAATTATTTCTACTGTTTAGTTAAGCAGTTCATATTAATAGTTAACCGTTTTATATGATAGGTGCTACTGTAGTAGCCTAAGGTTAGGAAACCTCAGACTGTTATCTATGGAGGATGCGATAGACTTAAACAATGAGGTACAAAGTATATGTATATTGTTTACAATATAATGACAAAGACAAGTTAGGAAATGATGTGTGTTTATTACTAGATAACGTAAGTTTTTATAATAAATATTTTGCACTCGACACTTTTGCAACGGAGAAAGGACACAGGTAATAAGTGCAAAACATAGACGCGCGACATCCCTCTCTGTTGCGCAGGCGCCGTCTATCCTATGATTCCGAGGAACGTCTAGATAACCTATTCAACTGGCTTACTCGCTAAACTATGTTTATTTAAAATAAGATAGTTATTGAAGTTATATTTAAAGATGAATTGATGCTCTACTGATCGTCCAATTGTCTAGTCCTTGTCCACACTGAAGAACTGGATATTGTCAAACTTGGTGACAAGGAGGAAATTAAAATAAGAGTCAGAAAATATTGGATCGCAAATTGTATGTATATGTGATTTAAAATATTATTACAGTAGTTTAAATGCGCTTATATTGTATAATACAAGAATTACCAAAAAAAAATAAAAAATCTCTAGCCTGGTTATGTTAAAATATTGATTTTGTTTTTGATTGATTGGCTATTATTACGAATCTATTTACACGCCATTTATTAAAATCGGTTCAGTAGTTTACTAGTTTAGATGGTACGATAGGACGTTCAAAATACTTAGAAATCTTTGTGATTCTGATTACTAACAACCTTCAGGTTACATACGATAAGAGTATATAAAACTTTATGTGAAACTAACTACGTACACACATTAAAACTGACTGAGGGATTAATCCGGTTGAGCGAACTTTATGTCGTTGTACTGACAACATTCGAATACAATTGTCGAAAGTAACAGCTTCGACCGTTAGTTACGAATGATGTGAGCGAAACGAATGTTCTGATTGCCGTTTATCTAACGAAGGTATTTTTATACTCTAACAACAGAAGTTAGAATTCCTTAGATATCAGATAAGATATCATCGTTCAACATCAGCTTATTGCAGTCTACTGCTAGACATCGCATCCAGTTCCTGCCATCTTGCGCTAGTCATCACTCTACCTGGCCTCTGGGCTTCGTACACTACGTTTGCTGAGACGCATAAACTATTTTTTTACTATTCCCGCTATATGGAGAACAATTACAGTAGATTTAGGATGCTTATAACTTAATTAGTATGCCTCGTTGGTTTAGTGGTTAGCATAAGCTACTGCAGATCAAGAGGTCTCGGGTCCCATTCCCGGGTCAGACTGCTGTTTTTGTTAAAAGAAATTCTTAATAGCAGCCCGGAGTATGGAAGATGGCGGTGTTTCCCACCCGTGCCTCGGCGAGCACATTAAGCCGTCGGTCCCGGTTGTCATGAACACCTATGGCAATCGTTATTGGGAAGTCAGTGCCCTCAAATCTACTGACAACTGGTTCAATCATCGAATTCAGTTCGCCCTCAGGGTTAAGGAGGTCCGATGTCAGTCGCTCCATGTAAAAACTGACATTCAGGTAAAACCGGTTGAACTAGTAGAATCTTGGGAATAATAAAGGCTAGGAAGAATGTGATGCTTATAACTTAATTAATCTGTGTAACGATACCTTAAAAATTAGAAAACTTTTTTTGAAGTATGTAAACTGTAGTTCATGTAAGTCCACTCTTAGTATATGTCAAGCTATTAGTTTAGCTTTCTATCAAAACACTAATTTGGCTCAACACGTATAATATGTTGATTTGGCACTATAACTACTATGAATAACTCAATTAGAAAATAGTCCTACTATAATTGAGTGAATACCGAACCGAGCGATTAAGTGAATAACGTATTACCACTTAACGTAAGCCTATTATTTGCCTCTGCCTCAATCGCACAGCGTTTACTATATGCGACTACCGATCAAGTGGTTACTGGTTCGTTTCCCAAAAAGTGTTGTTACGTTTTTTTATTATTAATATGCTTAGAAACAGCCCGGAGTCTGCTCCTGATCTCTCCCCGGACTTGTCGGAGGCCATCTCGTTGTTTTGTGAGAGCGAGAGAGAAGAAAGAGCACCTGTATCTGAGCACACACTTGTGCAGAATAATACATTCGTCCGGCAAAATCGGGTAGGAGTATGTCATCATCATTATTCACCATCCATTGGACATCTCCTTTCTAACCGGAGACCTATGCTCCATTGTGGGGTTCTACATGCTGTTGACAATGATGTTTACTCACCATTTGCTCGTTGACGTACCACGTGATGTTGGCAGCTGGAAGCGAAGGGGGAGATGAGCAGTTTGCTCGAATGTGATCACCGCCGACGTACGATAAGCGATCTGACGTCACATTTGGACTTGTCAACGGTGGTTCTGCTAGAAATAAAATAATAGTATATAGCACGAGTATTTTTGTAGTCTTTTTATCGTGTAGTTCCCTCAATACTAAAAATATGGTACACTTGTTAAGCATGACAGTAAAATTTTGTATATTTGTATGCCGAATTTATTTGGCGAAATATATTATGAAAAAACAATCAACTCCTAAGATGGTCGTTCTAAATACAATCTTGCAAGGACCTCTCAGTACGCGATTCAGATTGGTTTAGGTAGAAATCCTATAAGCCACGTTTCCGGCGTCTCATGTGGGATGGTAACATTAAGCCCACTAGTATGTATATTATGTGATTCACTTTGCCGTCTCTGACTCAGGTCTAACCTAAACCTAGAAACCACAACACAATCTTAAGCTTCCATGTATAAGTGCGTGTTGACACATTAAAATAGCAATACCTACTATTGCCTAAACGAGGTCTCTTGTTACATAAATAATATTAGCACAGTTTCTCTTACAAGTTAGTTAAATTACTTGTATTAAATACACTTGAATGGCGTACTTACTGTGAGTGAAAACGTAACCTCTGGATCGATATTTAATTAAGTATTCTGTTGTATTTATACGGCAATGAGCTTACAAACGATGAAGCTTGTAGAAGCTTCTTTATAATTGCTTTATTAAGTCTTTATACCACAAACATTTCAAATAAGTTACAAAAAATACAAATACGGTAATTCAACAGATTTCCATATTTTTTTTATATGCCTAATAAGTCACAAAAAAATACAAAGACCTACAATTCAACAGATTTCCATATTTTAATATTCTATGCCTATTTTTTAAAAAGTTTTTATTGTTTAAGTTAATAATATTGCGACGTTTTGTCTGTATGGACAAAATGTCGTTGTTAACAATTGAAAATAATTCGTGACTCTAAAACATAATAAAACATAACTAATCTTGAAAAGTAATGTCATCAAGATATTTTGGCTAAAATTGTTCCAACCCCAATTCCATTTCGCTGAAAATACTATTGTGACCTTATTCATTATTGAAATAATTAATTCAGGAGTGGTCTGTGGGCAATGTTTTAATTATAATTAAATTAAATTTTAACTACATAATTTTAATTTAGCTAAATTATTATCATAGATGGAATATAACGATGGTCCCTATTAATATTGTAGGATCTGTAAAAAGTCTACTTTTCATTAGAGCAGTTTAAATATTGTTTAAGTGATAATAAACAATCAAAGAACTATGGTTATTTAAAACTATCACTGAGTGTTTTAATATTAGTGATAATTTGAACATTCACAGTTTTTTGATTGTTTTTTTAGGGTTTAGGGTTTTTTTAGTTTTTTCGTACCCCAAAAGAAAAAAAAGGAACCCTTATAGGGTCACTTTGTTGTCCGTCTGTCTGTCTCTCGTGACCCGTTCACTCAGGAACGCGTGATACAGGATACTTCATCTGAACTCAGAAAATAGAAATTTGGTATGAAACAACGTCTTAAACTCGAGAAAGGCGTGTGTGGGACTCACGGAAGACCGGTCTACCCAGTAAACACCGCGGCCTACCTCGGCAGCCGGGAGGAATGCATCGATGGCTGTAGAGCCCCCCTTGCCATACCATATGGCTGAGGTACATCCCGGGGTCACCGGTGTCACCCATCGACCACGACCCACGGATCACATAATATACCTACAGGTTTCTACCGAACCCGAGGTGCGCGAGTCCGACTCGCACTTGGCCGGTTTATTTTATTTTTAAAATAACTTTTTACAGCTCAACTGAAAATTAGTCTTTTTGCATGCGAGGTTTTTGGGCTTTGAACCCCAAAATTTCGTGTTGGTGTTTTCCATGTAATTAGATTACATAATTAATCCCTGTGTAATAAAATATGTATACATGAACATAAACACTCATTTAAGTTAATTTATTTAAAACCCTCTTTATTCTAATGTTCAATTTGGAGAAAAATTATTAATGTATTCAAATAAACAGAATAAAATACACGGATGAGTTGAAAAATAAATTATTTTGAGGACATCGTTTTGACAATAGCGTGGCTGTGGTCCTCGAATTTTAAAATTTCAAAATTAGACCAGCCCGTTGTGATAACAGGAAACCTGCTCCCAGATTGAAATCGAACTGGACAGTTTATTTTTACCTACGAAGTGCCAGCTGCGTTGTGAATATGCAATATTTCACCAATCCTAATAAAAGATTCCGTAAAGGGAGAGGATATTGGCAGATGGTAACCGGTCCGACCTTTTTGACTGATAACACTGTCCCCTATTGTTTTCAACAATATAATTCGGGAACGAATTGTTAGGCGCTTTATATTTTCTGTTCCGTTTCAATTAAACTCTCGCTGTAGAGTGAATTTTGTTGAATACGGTAATTGTCAATTAACTTTTAGATCACTAGAATCTAAAGTTGTTAACTAATATTGCAGAGTAACGGTGCAATAAGTGAATGTTTAAACATTCACTCGTGAGCAATGGACACATATGTTGCTGTGGGCACCGTGGGAAAGCCACACTTCGGCATGAATGGGCCGGCTCGACCGGAGTGATACCACGGCCTCACAGAAAACCGGTGTGAAATAGCGCTTGCGCTGTGTTTCGAGAATGAGTGAGCCTTCCCATGTCCATACCCATACCCCAACCCCTTCCCATGTCCCTTTCCCCATCCCCAAAGGTCGGCAATGCACTTGTGACGCCTCTGTTGTTACGAGTGTCTGTTACTGTCATCAGGGGTAACGTCTACACGTTTGCCCCCGTTTACCATAAAATATATATATATATATACTATCATGATATAAATAGATCGTCATGTTCCGTACCATTTACCGTACCCTATGATTCATTATAATCATCTTTGAAATAGAAGCTTTGGGTCTACTACACCACGCAGGCCAAACGTGTTGGTCTAGGATTTGTTTTAACTCGGTCCGGATGTGTTAATAACAGCAGTTCCCGGACCCCTCCCGTCTCAGGCGCAGAGTGGCACACCGCGTGGTTTTAATCGGTTGGATTCTGACACACCGCCCCACCGCAAACGCCGGCGGGGTGACGGCCCGAGGGGGTTACCACACGAAAAAAAAAGGATTTGTTTTAATTTTGCTTTTTCTTTGCAGAGCCGTTGTCCTACGTAGTTTGCGTCTTTAGTCACCTTTTACGACACTCACTGGATTAATGAGAATGCTGACACTCTGTGTTCTTAATACGTAACCACATGGATAAGTAATTCACAACTTGGCAACCAGTCCGTCACCACACAGAAACCATTACCATCGTGTAATAGATATAAATACAATAAAATACAATTCTCAAGGGGACTATTACAGTCTGCTGATGAAGATTCTTACTGTAATTATATCTCGACTTGATTGATATAAGACAGAACCGTCTGATTATATAAAATAAAAATAAAATAAGTATAAAATAAAACCCAACTACGACAAAAATCGACGCTGAAAAAGTATGAAACAAGTTTGAAAAGCCGTAGTCACGCGTTGTTAATGTGTTATGTTACGTTTCCATATAACGTGTGACTAACTTTGTGTCCAGTTCTAATAAGTAGCTGAGGAGCTGTGAGGGAACAAATGAACATACATAAATAGCCTGTCAAAAATCATAACCCTCCTTTGGCTTTGCCGTAATCGGATAAAAATAAGGTAATTTTTCTGCCAATATCAGTCACGTGTTTAACTATGAACATTCTCATGCTTCCGTACGCACAATATATATTTGCAGTGTTTTTATAGCCTTAGTTAGGTTGCAAACTGTGTCTTTTTAGTGACTGGGTGGAAAATCCCTTCCTATATCCGGCACCTCGGGAACGTAGGAGTTAGGGTAAGTGATGTTTCTACTAAAATCATTCCGACAGCGGCCCTCTGGCGCCTGGCTCATGGTTACAGAATTTAAGGTATGCAATAATGCTTTATAACATACCTAAAATTTCAAAGTCAGAGTCTTTTACTCGTCAGTGTATAAAGGAAAAAGGCAACTAGTTATGTTCCAAATTTATACTAAAATACTTAGGAAAAATATAAAAAGTTTGTTCTGCTCGTTGCTTTGCCTTTTCAAGGTAGATTTCATTATGACTATGAACCTAGTGGCAGTTGTAAAGAGCGTAATTTAATTCTTTGTTATACAGTCTATTTGCATCTTGGGGCGGCCAGCCGAGGCAGTGTTAATTTTTAGATTAAAAAACGTATTTATACAAAACTAAACTGAAAACTCGTTGTAGCAAATAAGACCAACTGTTCATTAACATTATCTTAAAAACACAAGAGGGCGGCCAAGGTACTAAACCAAATAAGAAAATAGAAAATTTGTTTTACCAGCCATTTAGATATTTTATAGGTATTGCGGGATGTATTTATTTTACAGATTTCTCAACTTACTGCTTGCTTGATTCCATAAAAGCTTAGGTAAAAAATGAATTGATTCTCAGAAAATAAATATACTAATATTTATTTATGGATTGATATTATTGACTATACCAATATGTAACTCAAAAGCATGCAAACGTTTTGGTAGTATTCTGTTTGTTGTACTGCTTATAAAATAAATAAATATAAATGACAATTGATAAGTGATAAAAACTATTCAATTTTTGGGTTATACAATCTTCTGTGCTATAAAGTTTTATTTTGAGTAGTATAACATTATAATTATTTTAATAATCTATCATCTAATACACAACGCTGTCTAGTCCCAGAGCTTGTTTCATTGTTACATTGTTACGTGTAATGGGTTAGGGTTCGATTCTCGATCGTCGTTCGAATGCGAATAATCTTTCTCCGTAAAATTATGTGAGTAATAAATATTAGTGTTCTATTTAATATGACTATAAATTATTATGATATCTAAAAAAACCCGAAATACCTCGAAATTAAATAAATTGATGCATATTATATCATCGATAATACTTGTAATGCAGCCAGTGTATTTTCATATCAACTTGCTAGTTATTTGAAAATTATCAGGTACATTTCTTATGTTTAAATCAGATATTAGAAGTTCTTACTCACCAACGACCACCATTTCTGCTGATTTTATATCTGTGTGGAAGAGTGGTGCATCAGCTGACACTTCACACTGATATTCTCCGGTTAAGGTCCGGTCTACCTCTGTTAGCACCACGCGATTTTGATCTGAAGCTGCAACCTGCAAAGAAAGCTGCCGATGGAAGATTATTCCATAAAAAAATATGCTTTCTACACCAGGGCTTGTAACTTGTAATTTTATTTCATTTCTGAGAAGCCGAACTTTTGCTATAGGTCTCTTATACATCTGAAGTAATTTCAGATGTTATGAATATATTTTCTCGGTTATTTCAAGTTGGATAAGAATGACCACTGTTTCTTGCTTTCATTATTTCTCTCTTTCTATGCAAAGTTCTACTATGAAGGCAGTCGACAGTGTATGAAAATTATGTGAAATACGCGCAGAACATGAATAGTTTATTTAAAGTAAAAGAAAATATAAATATATATATATATATATATATCTTTAAATTTATATTTGTCTTGCTGTACTGTACTGCTGCTGTATATTATGTTACAAAGGAGATCACTCGAAGGTCGAATTTAAATGTTTAGTTATTATGTTTCGAATGCTATCTTTCCATCAGTGACTATAGCACTTTACCTTAATAACAAGGTGGGTTACACCATTTGTCAAAAATAACTGGACGGATTTTTAATTACCTCTGATTTGTTGGATTCACGAACCCTGAATAGCAATATACCTTTCTTTTACGCTGTGAATGCATTGTGCACCATACCCTCCGTGGACGGGGGAGTTTCGCATACGTGCCGTTCCTCATGACCGAGGTACATCCCGGGGTAACCATATTAAAAATATGTTTTAAAAATAAGCCTATAAAATTATTGCGTTATCGAATTCGATAATCGAATTATTATAATTCTATACTCTTTGCGCTGGTGTGGGTGACAGTTGCCTGTACGACGATTCCGGTTAGTTTAATTTAATTTACTACAGTTATTATTGATTTAATATATTGCGAATGTGATACAGCTGAAATACTAAGTCATAATTTGTAAAAAGCGATAACTTTCAAGAGTGAAACCAAATGTTATTGAAATTGTCCCGCACCATGCTACAGCGCAAAGAGTATAGTTCTATTAAAGAATGTTATATCCGGATATTTGGCTAGTGTAAACATAAAAATTTAAATTTTGTATTCCATAGAAAAGACGAAACGCATTGCATAAAATTTAATAATACTTTTTTATTTGTTTCTGCAGACGAAAAGAGTTGAATAAAATTTTACTTACATCAACTTTGATTTCAGCTACTGGAAAAACCTTCGTGGCGGGTGACTCTTTCGGCACGTACCGGTAAAACTCAATCATGTTTCTATACCATCGTATGGAGTAAAGTTGAGCTCCTTCAAGTTCATAACTACACATTAGTTCAGCATCATGCCCCGTTAGGACTGCTTTTGGTACGTGAATGTGTAGGGATTTCAGGGTGTTCGCAGTACCTGTTAACAAAAAAATACGTGTGTGATCATTATGTTAGAAGCAAATCGTAATAGAGTATTAAAAAAAATACTAGATTTCATAACACTTCGATTACGTTTTTGGGGAATTGGCAAAAGCTGAGGCTATTCTTTTCATTCTTGTCACCTATATCTACAGAGAGTAATATAGTTTGGACAACACGTACAGCCAGCCATTACAGATATTTATTGTTTAAAATAGGATAATAGATGCTTATGTATACTGTGTATACATAAGCATACTGAGCATTCAGAAGTTTGAGCAGACTAGCTGCCTGGCCAGTGAGAGCATATTCTGCGGTACACGTTCGTACCAGCGGCGCATTGAGATTTCTATCTTTTCCTCTATTTAGAAAAAAAGATTTGGGAGATTAGAGAATCGATACCCTCGAGTTTCTGCTGTCTGCTGCTATTTCCTTACTTATGCTACTTTTGGTAACCAAATGAAAGTGGCTTTCTGCAGCTAGTAACTTCCTTTTATTAACCGACTTCAAAAAAAGGAGGAGGTTTCTCAATTCGACCGTATGTATATTTATGTTTGTTCGCGGATAACTCCGTTGTTTATGAACCGATTTTGATGACTCTTTTATTAATGTAAAAGAGATGTCCCAACGGTGGTACCATGATAAGGACATTAAAATCTGATGATGGCATTCAAGAGAAATCGAGTCGAACCTTGAAGTCGGTTTTATTTTTGTTGAAATTGTACTTGTTGAGTCACAACATGATTAGATATTTAAGGTACTAAACTTACAGATTACTTTGCCAGTATCGATAATACTTTTAAACTACTACTTTATTATCTTAATTCTCAGATTCTTAGATACTCGTTCGTTATTTTAACCTTCAAATTGATAATGACACAATCACATATCAGCAGTCCTTATAAATTTAGGTAAGTGATGTCCCAAAAGCGCAAAGCTTAAAAGTATTTTTCCTAAACTATTCTATAAAAGCGATTCCGGTGCTTGAAATATGTTACGCAATACGGCAGCGTTACTCAGACGAGGCTTACACCGACTCCTGTTGCGATATATTTACGATTGGTTGTAAATTTTCTTGTATACTAAAGTCGAGCCTCAACTTAGGAATTCTAACCTCTCTGATATATAATACAGAACAAAGAAACAGAAACAAAAATAAATTTTTCTCAATTTGTGAGACAGTTAGCCTTTAATGTGCTGGGAGGAGACCTAATTGCACTTGACTTTAAAATAAAGTTAGTTATAAATGGAATCTTGGATATATAATCACACTTATCACACTAATATGTAAAGGCGAAAGTTTGTGAGTGTATATGTTTAGGTTTATGTAAAGTTTGTGTGTATATTGTACTTCTTCACGCAAAAACTACTGTACGGATTTGGATGAAACTTTACAGTAATATAGCTTATACATCAGAATAACACATAGATCCTATTTGCCGCGATAGCGAGCGGAGCCGCGGGTAACAGTTAGTAGTATTTTTAATTTTGTATTCTCATTAGGCCGCCATAGTGTGGGTCACCATGCTGCATAGTTAGCGTTTGTATTGAGGATGATGATCACCACTCTTGGATTCCACTCGTGCTTTCTACTAGGCAGAGTGGAATCATTTTGGCAGCTATATATTTATAAAAAAGTCATCACGACAATTAGACAGGCGAATAATACTAAATATGATTACTTCTTTAGAATCTCCAAAGTTTCAATGATAAGGTAGCTTACAACAGCACTATTTTCTTAAGGCAACTTCCACATAATGAATACACATCATGTGTCGCAGGGGACAAACATACATGAAACAAAAAACACCTGGGTGTTTTTTGTGTCCCAAATTTGTGAATCATGCAATGTGTTGTCCACCATTCCATGTGGAAGTTTAATCCACAACACTTGGCACAGAAGAAAGGGGTGTGGTGATCGCTTAAACCACGAGGCCAACCATGAAGTCTTTTA
Organism: Spilosoma lubricipeda; assembly: GCA_905220595.1. Classification (NCBI taxonomy): domain Eukaryota; kingdom Metazoa; phylum Arthropoda; class Insecta; order Lepidoptera; family Erebidae; genus Spilosoma; species Spilosoma lubricipeda. Next base: position 8,039,401 of record HG992298.1, on the reverse strand, counting down.
GATAAAAGTAACTCAATAGGCAGTAGGCCCAGAAGCAATATTCCGACGATCAATCCCGGATTGTTACGGAAGCTGATGCAACTTAAGAGGCCGCCGCTTCGACTTCTGTGTAATAACTGGTCATGCACTACTAAATAAACATTTTTACTATAAGTGTAACAGATAGCCTTCTATACAGAGTATGCATGGATGAAGATGAAACAGCCACCCACGTCATCATGGCATGTCCTGAGGTAACAGAATACCGGGTGAGCCGGATTGGCGAGGTCACTTCAAGAAGTCGTCGGTAACACAAAGGGTCTGCTAGGCTTCTTGTAGGAACTGCCTTTACCTGCTTTGCATTATTCATGCCAACCCACTACACAAAATAGGCAATGCGTATAACATAAATTGTGGGTAGAATATATTTAATACCAGTCAAACATGAGTTTTATGAAACCACCGAGACCTGATAAGGAATAGAACAAGTCGCTAACAAGGCTGGAGATCAAGTAACTAAGGATACTTATTACGCAATACTCTTCAAATAAAGCGCTCTAGTCATACAAAATTTGCATTTATTTCTTCACTTTCAAAATGAAGTCGAAAACCTTAAGGGGAATATTGAAATGTATGAAAAAGAAGTGGCCTTTCTAGTCTGTAATAAAGTCTTTCGTAATAGGCAATTTATTTTTATTGTCATCTCTTTGACACTACGTATAAAAGTTAATAACTTACGCTGGAAAGTGACAACGACAAAATCTCTTTTGGTTTTTTTGTTTAGTCTCTTGTTATTGATGTGGAAGTTTGTTGATGAGATTTTTTAAGATGGTTTCTCTGTTTTAGACAAAACCTGGCACTGCAAAAGAATGTCAGTATTAATAAGATCTACTTTGTTTTATATAATCATGATTAAAATCTTAAAATTTTGGCCAGCAATTTATTAAAAGCTGATTAGTAACTTTGACGGTTTATTAATTTTTTTGTAATGTTTTTTTTTAAATTAGAGCTTTCTTGCCAAAACTGTAAAGAGGTAAATAACGAAGCAAGAAATTTAAGCAAATTATTCTCCTAATCGTTGTGTGGGACATCCGCAGCCAGGTGGAGTAACGAATTGCGCAAAATGGCTAGCAGGAGTTGGATGTGAGTAGCCCAAAATCGATTAAAGTGGCGAGCAATGGAAGAAGTCTGTGTCCAGTAGTGAACTGCGATAGTCTGATGATGATTCTCATAAACTTATGAAGTTACAAAATACAGTTTTTAGTAGCCAAAGCTTATAAAGCTTCTAATAATTACTGTCAACCAAACCATAAACCAGCAGTGGACAGCGATTGGTTGAAGAAGAAGAAGAAACCATAAACAAGCTACAAGCTTGTTTTATTAGAACCACTTGACTAGGAAAACATTTCCCCAAACTGGTGATCATGATTAACAAGCTAACGAGCCATCAGAGCTCTGTAAATAAGACTTATGTAGTTGGAAGGAACCCTTAGGATATCCGATGTCTTGCGCATATAGAAGGCAAGAGTATGTAGTTATTTCATTAAAAAAGTACCAAAGCAGATTCAGACGCCCTTCTCTGGAAGGAACGGGATCATACTATGTTATTTCAGATATTCCGGAATTGAAACCTCGCTTATCTGGCTTTATCCGAGAGGAACAACCTTTAGCTTAGTAGTCTAGAATCCCACCGGATAACCACCAGCCAGTCAAGAATTGTTTATTAAAAGAAGACCGAGGCAAATAATAGTCCAAATTGTTAGCCAAAGTTTTAGGAAATACTTCAAGTCACATAAAGTTTAATATATTTAAAATACCGACGCCTTCCGCAGTCTTACCAGGAGACTAGACACTCGAGGAGTTGTACCATAAGATTTTACGATAACGCACGTGCAGTACATTTTTACGGAGCACCTTGAACACCACTAGAGGTGAGTCAAGTAAATACGGAGTTTATGACAGCTCGTTAGAAGTTAGGCTATAACGTAAAACGACGTACTTGCTGTTATAGCAGCTTTTTGCTTTTCAAATCTGCCACTTAATACTTCTGTAACTTATTATTGTTAGATTTGGTATTTTTGTAAGTTAAAAACTACTATTAATATAATCTCTGTAAATTGATTGGCAAAATCATATCTTTATAGTGCAGTAAAAGTTATAAAATAAAATAAAAAAAAATAAAAAAGCCTTTATTTCTCACAGATTACAAAGTTTAAAAAAATAATAATTAAAAAAAGTTATATTAAGTTAAGTTAGTGTACATATTACATATCAGCTTTGTTATTTATCTTGTGTATGTGTTTACTTTATTGTTAGACAGTTAGATTTGACTTTATATTAATACTTAATACTTATTTCTATATAGCCTATATAATTAATTAACAGTCTGTAAGAACCCCTCTATGGGTGAAGGCCTCCTCCAAAGATTGCCAGTCCTCTCTAGATTGGGCTACTTGAATCCAGTTGGGGCCAGCTGTTTTTTTTTATCTCATTTTCCCAGCTAACTAGCGGTCTACCTCTTTTTCTTTTGCCCTGTGGTCCCGCCCATGTAGTTACCCTTTTCGTCCATCTCTTATCTCGTAAACGCGCCACATGTCCGGCCCACTTCCATTTTAATGATTGAGCTTGTGTTAATCCATCTTTTGCTTTAGTTATGTCTCTAATTTTGGTGTGCCTTATTTTCTGCATCTTTCTAATATTCAGCATACTACGTTCTATTCCCCGCTGGCATGAAATTATGTTATCCCTTGTTTTTTTGTTGAACTTCCACGTTTGGCAAGCGTACGTTAAGCACGGTATGAGGCTCGAGTTTAGTACCTTAGTTTTGATTTTGATTGGCATGCTGCTTTTGAATATGTCCTTCAGCGCCCAGTATTTGTTCCATGTTAGCTGTACCCTACGTTCTATCTCTCGATTGTTACTATTATGGTGAAAGCTAATCTGTTTACCCAAGTATATATAACTGTCTGTATATTTGAGAGGCTCGTCACCAACGTACAGTGAACTCTTTTTGCTGTTGGTCATCAACATTGTTTTGGACAGGTTCATTTCCAAACCTACTAATTTACTGGCATCATTGAGTGATTTTATCATATACTGAACTTCTTGCGCTGTTTCAGATAAAAGAACCAAGTCGTCTGCAAACCGTAGGTGGTTTAGGTAGACATCTTTGATCTTGATACCCTGACCTTCCCAATTGAGTTGACTTATGATTTGTTCCAGTGTTGCTATAAACAGCAGAGGTGAAAGGGGGTCACCCTGTCTTACTCCTCTTTTTATCGGGAACCAAGGCCCAGCTGTCTCTAGTTTGATTCTGCTCTTGCTATTATTGTAAATACTCTTGATTACACAAATGTATTCTTTTTCTACCCCTTGCGTTGTTAGGCTTTCCCATATGCTTTTATGTGATATACAATCAAATGCTTTTTGGTAATCTATGTATGCGATGTAGAGTGGCCTATTTTTCTCTCGATACTTCTCAATGAGAAGTTCCATTGTGTGTATATGGTCAATCGTTGAGTATCCCTTTCTAAATCCGGCTTGTTCGATAGGCTGGCGCGCTTCTAGTGTAGAGCATATTCTCTTATTTACTATTGAAGAGAATAGCTTGTAGATGGTAGGAAGCAGGCTTATTGGTCTGTAATTCCTTATGTCTTTGGGGTCACCTTTTTTGTAGATAAGGATAACATCAGATTCGGACCATTGCGTGGGTGTGTCTCCAGTTTCTATAATGAGGTTAAACAATTTAGTCAGGTATATCATAAGAGTTGCTGAATCAGTTTTTAGTATTTCATTTGTGATACCATCAGAACCTGGGCTTTTCTCTGGCTTAAGAGCCTTTGTAGCTTGTATCAGTTCGGTTATTTCAATCTGAGGTATTGGTGAATTTCTGTAGCTAGAACTTGGGTAATAATCTGTTTTATCTGTGCTTGTCGTTTCTCTATTGCTGTATAAGTTCTTATAAAAGTGTGTTGCTACCGTTACAATGTCTTTTCGGTCAGTGTGTAGTCTTTCTCCCTGTTTCAGTCCCTCTATCCATGTTTTATTTGTTCGCAGATCTTTGTAAGCTTTCTTTGTGCCTCCCGTTTGAGTTATGTGTTTTTCGATAGTGTTATGCCTGTGGTTTTTGTAATCCTTCTTAATATATTTACTTATGAGCTTACAAAGGGCAGATATCTCATTTTTCATTGCTCTAGATTTGTTTTTTGCCCTCTGAAGTTGCTTCCGTCTCTCTATAAGCTGTAGTGTGCGCTCCGTCAGAATTTTATGTGTCTTTTGGTTTCTATATTTGGTTTTATTTTTGATTGCTTGCAGGCTACTAGTAATGGCATTGACAATATTGTCGTATATGCCTTGAACTGATTTATTTGACGATGATTTCAGTGTTTCGTTTATGCACTCGTTAAATTGAGAGATATCACGTTCGTTAATTATTATCTTCTTTTGAATGTTGTTATACTTTGTTCGACTTATCTTTGCTTGTGTATGTGATATCGTTGCTCTAACTGGCCTGTGATCTGAAGGGTAATTTATATTCATTTATAGCAGTAAAAGTTATAAGTCTCAAAAATATCTGTAGTACATCATATTACACAGGTCTTACCTAGATCAGGCAGATCACTAATTTGAAATGTTGAAATTACTTAATTATGAATTTAAGCAGTGTAATTTGATAGTAAGAAATAGTAGAAAAAGTAAGAAATAATAAAAAACTTGGCTCTAATCGCACAAGTTCTTCAGAAATTAAGTAAGTCTACTCTTAAGAAAAACACCCAAAATCTTGTACATTGAATATGGAATAAAATTTATTTATTTTATTTATTTATTTATATTCTTTTATTGATTTTACTATAGTTGACGCTGACCAAGTACTTTTTAGGGTTCCGTGCCAAAGGCAAAAAACGGAACCCTCATGGATTCGTCATGCCTGTCCATTTGTCCGTCCGTGTCACAGTCACTTCGTGTCGAAAAATAACTATAATGTTGAAATTTGGTAAGTAAGTAGATGTGTTCTGTGAACCGCATTGAGATTTACACACAAAATTAAAAAAAAAAACAATCAATTTTGGGGGTACCCCATACTTAGAACTGGAACTCAATTTTTGTAAGTATAGATGGATGTTTCTTACTCTTTCACTCAAAAGCTATTAAACGGATTACGATGAAACTATACAGGAATATAGCTTATACATTAGAATAATACATTAGATAAACGACATACACGCGGGCGGAGCCGCGGACAACAACTAGTTTAAAATAATTAAGTCAATTATTACTATGTTGTACGTTGTTTTGCGTAAATTAGAACAGGCAACTAAACACCCTTAAATATTTAGAGACATTACAATCTCATGTAAGAACTTCACTTACAGACGCAGACATACACTCACTTCTTTAACCCCAAAGAGGTAGTATTATTTTTGTTCGGCATACGCAATATGAGGCAAGCGGTTAATGTATGTTTCTAAGAATCAGAAAACTTTATTTGTCAACTTAATAATGTGTAGGGTTATAATTATCTGTAAAATATTACAGTATCAAGTAGGAGTGCTAACTTTTTTTAAATTCAAACATTTAAAAGATAATAAACGTTATTAAAATGTGAATGTGTTTGTTCAATCTGCTTTCAAACATAACCAGTAAACGTATTAAAAAAATATTTACTAATGAGAGTGTCATTATCAGCGTATAAAATAAAGCTAAATAAAAAATAACAATGATTAATATTCTATTATAAAATATATGATTCCATATTTAGAGCACAAGTAAAGTGAACATAAGACAGTACGTAATCCTCAACCGAACAAAGGTCTTGTGATAAAACATTACAACAAACGTTTCTTGGTTGTTATTCTCGTAAACACCACGTTCGGCGCTGTGTCGGCATTTCGACCACAGTATATTTCAATTTACAGAAAATACTGCACACCAACTCAGTAGCTTTGTTTAGTCATTTTAAGCTTTCGAGAAATGCATTAGGGGACGATTTTAATTTATGAAATAGTAAAGGCCTTAATATATTTAAACATCTTCATTTTTAACCGACTTCAAAAAAAGGAGAAGGTTTCTCAATTCGATCGTATATATATTTATGTGTGTTCGCGGATAACTTCGTCGTTTATGAACCGATTTTGGTGGTACCATTATAAGGACATTAATATCTGATGATGGCATCCAAGAGAAATCGAGTCGATCCTTGAAGTCGGTTTTATTTTTGTTAAAAATTTTAACAAAAATACTCTCTACTGTCGTATTCAATATTTATTTATCTTTGTAAGTACCGTGTATTGAATATTCAATACTATCTTTAAAATATAGTAAGTTTTCCCCATTTTTCCTACATTATTCGCTGGTACAACCTAAACTCATTCTCGATAAATGAATAATTTTTCAAACTGGAACAGAAATTTCTGAAATTAGTCTTATAATCAGATAAACTATTGAGATTTATAATGTCTAAAACTTCTACAACAGACGTTCTGATGACTATATTTCAGTATTAAAATTTAGTCAAACCTATTCATCGAATATTTTTTTCACTATTTACAAATGATAAATTCTTTTGCAAAGGCCAGAGCACGTTATACATATAGTCAGTTTAGCTTATAAACGGAAGTATACAGATTTCTTCCTATCCCCTAACGACCAAGTTGTTCGTTGCATGTTGCCTCGAACCACACAACAATTCCAAATCAATGTCAAGACATTGCAAAATATAAAATCATCATCTTCCTTTGATTGTTGTCCTTATTTCCATCACTATTTTAGTTCAAAGTATAGGAGACTAAGCTTTTTAGTTCCTATAATCACATCACCACACGGTGATTCCTATAGATAGATGTTAACAGGAATTTTTAACAGTCATGACGATACTGATGGTCCTTGGTATCGTCAAACAGTCAGAGATCACTTATCATTAATAAATGGATTGGATGGATTAATTCACTAATATGCTCTCTCGAGATCAGACGGCCAGTACACTATGTAATAACTGAAATTTATAAGTCAAAATGCATGTAAAGTAAGATATCGATATCAGAACCATATAATAGATGTTAGAAATTCCGATGCTGGGATCTAACACGTGATTTCGCATAAAAATATGTTTCTGCCCATAGTATTGATATAATATCGGTCCGGGTATGCCAGGATTTACCAAATACTATTCCGTTTGCACAAACAAACCATAAATTTCAAGATTTAAAAAGCTTTTATCTCTTTGTTTGCCCTGTTGTTTGGCGTTATACCGTGCTGAATATAAAATCGTGCTAAAAATATTATGCCTCGGTGTTAAATTTAAATTCGTTGTTTGATCTGAATAGACAAGCTATCTTCTTTTCTTAAATCAAAACTTTACGAGACAATTTTTTTTTTTTTATATTGTTACATAACTTTAATGCTTGCCTTAAGATATTGATATTGCTAGTATTCCGAACAAAAAATTAATAATAAACATGTGGCAGATAAGACAGATAAATTTACTGATTGTTACAGAAATTACCTATTGACCCTGTGTCTCCATAGAATCCTCGAATACTTTGGCCATATTGTGAGGAGAGAAAGCGATAACCATGAAAGGCTGATGATGACGGGTAAAATAAAGGGGAAATAACCCAGGGGCTGTAGCTCATTGCGCTGGGCGGACCATGCTTGTATCACTCTCAGCACTACGATCCATGGTGCCCTACACACTGCTCAGTATAGAAACAGGTGGCTAGCTGTCACTCGCACATAAGTTCCAAATAGAGGCCACGCCCCTCAGAATTGAGGATATCGACGCCAGGAGGAGGAACAGAAACTACCTTTTAAACTTTTCTTCTACGTGATTCTCTTTCTCTTGTATTTATAACAAAAATAACAATTGACCAATGTGTCAAAACAAAAGCCCCGGCCCCCTTTATTTTCGCAAATTGGTCAATTGATATTCAGGAATATGGCTGTACACGATTGAGTAAAGTAACTTCTAATGAGTTTATGTTTTGTTTTGATCTCGTACCTTAGCGTTGAGAGATGCCATTCCCATATATTTGTTAGTTTTCTATTAATCTTTATATTTGTAGAATTCAACTTGGCTAGTGACACTGACCTTGTCTTGTCTTTCGAATAACTCTGTTAGTGTTAGTTTAAAAGCATCGAACCTCTAGGAATTATACTCAAATGGAGCGAAAGAATTACTTACGATTGATATTCTGTGATATCATTCTATCACTCTGGGCAAGCCAGCTTATACATGTATTATATATATATATGAGTCTTAGGTTAGCTGTCCTATAGTTAAAATTGTCAACAGTGAGTTTAGAGAAATAAAATATCATTAACAAAATTAACTTGAATAACTGAACCCTGAAATTAAGTATAATAATAGCCAGAAGCTCCCGAAAGCAAGAAGTCAAATTATGATATAAAAAACATAAACACCGGCTACGAAATCTGAAACAATTCAGGCGTAAATTCCACATTAACTTCTAACACGTTACGATAGCAGTAAAATAAAATAAAATCCAGAACAAAGTTCAATGAATTGGAAGTGGCTGATACCGCTATGAAACATTATCATTTAAATTGTGTATACTCATCATGAAATTAAATACTAGATAAGATATAAGCTAGTCAATTGTTTTTAGTTGAAATTAAACCGGGCTCATTTATTGTATACTGAAACTTAATTAAATTAAAGATTTTTCTCAACAGAGTAATATATGTATTTAGAAATTATCTTTTTACTTTTGTGTTAATTTTAATGATAATGTTTGAATGCTCTATTTTTGGCGCATAATCTAAGATTATTTTCCAAAACTCCAGACAAAAATAACACCCAGATTCAGAACAACAAATTGTGAATCAGACATAGTTTTGTCCTTTGTAGGAATCGAACCCGCAACATCTCTAAAGTTCACCTCGATGCTTCTTACTTCACCGAGTAGTTTTTTTTTTTTTTTTTTGATATTACAACACTTTAAAGCACTCTAACTACTAACACTATAAAAACGGAGATATCTAAGATGTATGCTTAAAAGTCTCTAAAGACCTCCTTACTGTTATTTTTCTACTAGTCATTTTCTAAGAGCGGTATACGAGTTGGATAGCCAATTTAATTAATAAAAAAAACAATATTGGTTTGGTGTTTTAAACATACTGTCTTTACATGAAACGGCTTTTGAGTTTCTGTTTCATTGAAGCGAGTTAACATTTCATCAATAAAATAAATTAATTAATTTTAAACAAATCATGCTCGAACGAAGTTGTAGACAAACATCAATTTAAACCAGCAGCCTCTAAGTAACACGACAAAGGATTAAATGGCCTGGAATTATGCATTCCGATTTTTGGAGGCACTTTCAATTTATTGCGGCATTTCTGAAGTACACAACTTAGATCTATGTCTTGGATAAGTATGCTGTGTTGTATTTTTGATTATTTTTTATTCCTGTTATCTATACAAATAAATAAAATTGGAGTGTCTGTTTGTAATATTAAAATAACCGCTTTTTACTTTACATATACCAAAAACGTATTTTCGTCGTCTGTCTGTCTGTCTATCTGTTTGTTCCGGTAGCTGATCACCTGCTTTCACAAGCAGGTAGCTGATGATCCAGGGTGTAACTAAGGCTAGTTTTTTTAGACTAACCTCGTCCCGCGGCGTTACTCGCGGTACGACCATAACCGCTGGTAGCACCGCGGGGTTCAGCTAGTTGACTATAAATCTATTAGCTGAAAGTTACAAACATGTTCAATATTCTACGATACGGAGATTTGAAAAATTTCATCACACTTGTCAAAAGACGTTTTAAAGAAATCAAATCCTTTGTATAAAAAAAATAAATCGATGAACGCCGGCTGCACGCACGAAAATGGATGAGTCAATATCCCGTTACGCTCACTGTCCCGTTACGCTCGTACAGCCAACCAACACAGACAACCATTTTTTTTTACATGCCTAAATACTTTTTCGACAATCCATATGATCCCACTGCTGGGCTCGGGTCTCCTCTCAGTAGAGGGTTAAGGCCATACGTCCCCACGTTGGCCAAGAGCGGGTTGGAGACTTACAAGACAACGTTGTGGCTACGTGATCTTGCCGTTAGATGTTTTTAAGCTGCCTAAAGGCCTCCAACTAGGCTTCACGACTGTTATCCGACTATAACAACCGAGACCAACTGATTAACGTGATCTCCGAATAACGAAGACGTTCATGGTATCATGCCACTAGCGGTCACCCATCCAGGTGCTGAACGCGTTATCGTTGCTTAGCCTAAATATTTATTACTATGAAATTTTCTTCGCAAAAATGTATCAGTCCTGTGGTGACAAATTAAGAATACTGTGTCTTCACCATATCTATTCATTCCGAGGATGTCTTAAGAGCCGACTAAAGAAGAAAACTACGCAGGACAACGTCACTGCACAAGAGAAGGAAATAAACTTGAAATAAATCCATATCACCATAATTACATTTTCAAAATATCAGTGTGTAATTGTGGGTGATTTTAATCTAAGGTCGTGTAGTAAATCTGTAAAGCACCAGTTTGATAATTTTGTTGATTATTGTGGAGTTACCCAGTGTAATAATATCTGTAATGAGTATGGGTGCATTTTGGATCTGGTCTTAACGAATCTCAAACCTGAACAAATTAGTGTAATGTCGGATGTTGAGCCTCTTGTACCGTTGGACAAGTATCACCCTCCGCTAGAAGTGTTGCTCACTCTGCCCAAAAATAAAAAAAATAAGAAACCGCTAACGGACCTTCAGTCACTAAATCTGGGATCTAAGTGGAATTTTCGGAAAGCGAATTTCCATAGTTTGTATTCTGATATAGCCGACATAGACTGGACGGACCTACTAAAACAGCAAGATGTTAATAAGACCGTAAACGAATTGTATGATAAGTTGCTTAACGTTATTAAGATACATGTCCCTATGAAACAAATAATAACTAATAGTAAATATGTTTATCCATCATGGTATACCAGTGAAATAATTCATTACATAAAATTGAAATATTATAATTTAAAAATGTTTAAAATTCGTGAACTTCAATATAACAGAGAACTTTTCAAATATTATAGGACTAAAGTCAAAAAATTAATTGATATTGCCTTCAAAAAATATATTAATACATTAGAAAACAATATAATTCGCGAACCGTCAACTTTTTGGAAATTTGTTAAAGAAAAACGTAAAAATAGGCAATCTACAGAATACACGGTTGATGGTAAAATCATCGAGGGACAGGCTGCTGCAGATAGCTTTGCAGATTACTTGAGTTCAGTTTTTCATAAGAATGTTCCGGTGTTGGACCCGGAGGCAGCAGAATCGGCATCAACTGGGAAGCATTGTGTGTCACAAATAATGATAGACCATATTACCTTGACTGAACTGAGACACGCATTGTCACGTCTAAAACCATCTTCTGCCTATGGGCCTGATAACATACCCCCATTCTTAGTCAGGGACTGCTCATCCGTCTTAGAGGAGCCTCTTTTGTATTTGTACAACCTGTCCCTTCAACAAGGAATATATCCCAGTAGATGGAAGGTCTCAAGGGTGACACCCGTTAATAAGGGGGGATCATCGACGGATATAAGTAATTATAGGCCGATTGCCGTGCTGTCTGTTTTTGGAAAGCTCTTCGAGTCTATCATCAACCAATGCCTATTCCAGCAGATGAATGGGCTTTTTAACGGTTGTCAGCATGGATTTCGTCCTGCTCGGTCTACGCTGAGTAACCAAATAAATTTTGTTGATTATGTTAGTACCCGAGTGAAAAGCGGGTGCCAAGTTGACGCTGCATTTTTCGATTTTCGTAGGGCTTTTGATCTCGTAGATAATGACGTACTTCTGATGAAATTTTCATCTATGGGATTTTGTTCAAGACTACTTAAGTTTATGGCTGACTATCTCAGAGATCGTAGGCAGTTTGTTAGGGTCGAAAACTACGAGTCCCGCGAGTATTATACACGATCTGGGGTAAGCCAGGGCAGTACTTTGGGACCTACTTTATTCCTGATCATGATCAATGATTTGCCATGTGTACTCTCTAAGGCGCAATGCCTCCTGTTCGCTGATGATCTTAAATTGTTTTTAACAATCACTAAAAGTAACGATTGTGTGGCACTGCAGCGCGACATTGATGCAGTGGTCGAATGGAGCCAAGACAATAAATTACTATTTAACCCTTCCAAATGCAAGATAGTAACCTTTAGCCGATCTCGGTCTCCAATCTCTGCGATTTATGAAGTATCGGGTGCTCCTCTTCAACGTGTCATGACGGTGCGTGATCTTGGGTTAACAGTTGACAGCAAACTGAACTTCCATGAACATATTAAGGAAGTTAGCAAAGACGCTAGCAGGTGTTTGGGGTTTATAATTAGAACTACTGCAAATTTTAATAATATCCACGTTATGAAACTACTATATAATGCATACGTGCGTAGTAAACTGGAATACAATGCAGCCATTTGGGCACCTCAAGAAAAATTATACATACTGATGCTTGAAAAAATCCAGCGTAAATTTGCTAGGTATCTATACAAACGTACGTATGGATATTATCCGTTTTTATATCCGTCAATTTTTGTTTCTGGAATGGTTGGCTTGGATACTCTAGAACTCAGGCGGAAGTATATGCTTATAATGTACTACTATTTGTTATTGAACAATAAAGTGGACAATCCATCGGTCCGCGAGTCTGTCCATCTCTACGTGCCTGATCATTACTTGCGTGGTTGTGGTCGTAGACAGCATCCAATGCTCGCGTACCCACCTTCTTGGCATATCACAAAAACTAGTAATAGCCCCACCGTTACAGCGATCAATCTAATAAATGATCTTTTAAAAGCTAGCCCAAATGCAGACATATTTTTTGATTCGACTGGTGTATTTTGTAATAATGTAATGACATACCTAAATAAATCTAAATAGTTGTATTTTAATTCAATGGTGACATTTATTAATGTATCATGAACATTTAATTGAAAATACTGTTTTTTTTTTTTTTTAATTTATCGTCTTGTTTTGTTGACATTATTTATATTTAAGTTGTTAAGATTGATTTTATTTTATTAATTTTTCTTTTATTGTAAATATTTATCAAAAATCATTGTTTTGACATAACATGTAAGCGTCTTGGTGCAATGAACTGTAAGCTTATATTGTTTTATTAAATAAATGAATATGAAATCAACCCGTCTGGCCAGTGAATAGTCCGTGGTATAGTAAGCCAAAACCTCCTCACGAAGGAGACGTCTATGTCTAGCAGCGGATACATGAAGGCCCACTAGATCTCATAGATCAGGATCAATAGATCGATAGACCCTAATGATATCTAGTAGAAATAGAACAATGGATTATAATTTTTCTTGTTGCTTACTTATTGTTCGTAATTTTTAATTGACAAACCAGTATTTTCGCTATAAAACATATTTACGAAGTACAATCGTCGTTGAAAACGTGTTCAAACGATAGTTTTTATTTTAAAACTTGTGTCACAAACGAGTTTTGGTCCGCGAACGGCGAAACGAAATTGGTTTTCCACTTTTGAGCCAACGTTTGCAATGGCTTTGTTTTGTTTTCACTCGTTAAAACTGAAGCTGAGTATCAGCGTATTGTCAGACGTGTTGGGAATTAATTTGTCAACTCAAACTCACGTTTTTGTAATTGGAGATTTTAATGAAGACTAAAGGACGAGTGTGGTTTATCGATTCTAAGAGCTAACTGTTATGTTTTATTTTTATAGTGGCGCTTGTAAAGTTTGAACCCTTATAATGATAGATAATTCATACATGCTGGAATGAGGGTATCCGAATAATAAAATTATTACAAACCGTAGACAGAGAATAGATCTCTGTCTACGTTACAAACATGTGACATAATCAGATTTCGGGCCACCGAAATCTGTTGTAAAATCGGTGAAGACTGATTGAAAATCTTAATTTCTATTGGCTTTACTTCATTGCATCTAATACGGTTTTATTCTGTAGAACTTTTGTCTTTACGTTGAATTCAAAATGTTAAATTGTATTTTAAATATAGATTTTAAATGAAATCCAATGGCATTTTTTTTAAACGTGAAATATATTATACTAGAAATAATTTATATTATGTTGGTAATAAACTAGCTTAGCCTTTAATAAATATTTTTTTTTACTTTTTATTATGTATCTTTATTGCATACATACAATAACATAAAACATAAAAATGGCTCGTGGCGATTTCTTCCAGACAACGATAACACGGATATTAGATATTTGAAAATTTTACGATAATTTACATACAAGTGACACATTTCTTTAAAACTTATGATATTATTATATAACTAGCCGACCCACGCAACCTCGTTTGCGTCTTTTATTGCCCGTAGCGTGAAAATTTTCCCCCGTTTTTCATTGGTGCTCCGCTCCTATTGGTCTTAGCGTGATAATATATAGCCTATAGCCTTCCTCGATAAATGGGCTATCTAACACTGAAAGAATTTTTCAAATCGGACCAGCGGTTCCTGATATTAGCGTGTTCAAACAAACAAACAAACAAACTCTTCAGCTTTATATATTAGTATAGATTTAGGATTTACACAAACATTCTTACTGTTTTACAGATAATGTTAAAGTAAATGGTATCCGAATTAGCAGTTTCTTACGCAAAATATTCTTTAAGAATAAATAAAACATATTTTATTACATCTCATATTATTATAAAAACAGTTCATTATAATATTACATCACTCTGGTAACATTTTCCAGGAAGTTCACAACGATATTTTTACGTCACGTTAATTATGTTCTACGGGAAGTATGGTACGGTTTTTGCGCAATTTATTTGTAAACGCTACCTCATTCTAAGGGTGAACACGTATTTACAATTTTAGGGACAATAAAGATACGAAGGAACAGACGTATGTAAAAGGATATTTTGTTTTCTTAAATATTTACAGGTGTGTATATTTTTAATTTCATTTCTAAAGTTGGTAAAAAATGAATGAAAAACTGCTAATTTTAATTATATCGTAACATGACTCGTTCAAAACATGGCCAGGTAACCGAACTTCTCATTTATAATCATACCTTATATTTTTCTAAATGTTAAAATTTATAATAATAATAGCTAAACCCCGCGGTGTTACCCGCGTTTATTGTTGTACCGTCAAAATCGGTCCAGCCGTTCCAGAGATTACCCGGAACAAACAGACAGACAGACAGACAGACAGACAGACAGACAGACAGACAGACAGACAGACAGACAGACAGACAGACAGACAGACAGACAGACAGACCGACGGACAAAAATTTTTTTAAGTAGATTTCTGGTATTTGTATCCGTGTACATATATATTTGCATTTAGTAAAAAGCGGTTATTTTAATATTACAGACACTCCTATTTTATTTATTTGTATAGATTATAAAGAGTCAAAGTTCGCGAGTTTATAGCCTCTAGATCTACTAAACCTATTCTGAAAATAATTTTCCCATAGAAAATCACATTATTTGTGAGCGTCATAATGATTACCGCGATTTTCAACATGCATCCGAGCAGAGTCGTGGGCAAAAGTTTGTATTAAATATATTACACCCACATAAAGTAAACTGTATCAAGTAAAATTTGTATTTTTTTTATGGAATAGGGGCAAACGTGCAGACGTATCACCTGATGGTGAGTGATTACCACTCTGCATTTGGGGAATAGGGAGGGAGATGTGAGCAGGGGTTGGAATATGGGCCTCCGGTATTCGCACCGGCTTTCTGTGAGGCCGTGATATCACTCCGATCGAGCCGGCCCATTTGTGCTGAAGCGTTGCTAAAATACTATAAGAAAAAATAATAGCATCTAAACTTTTTACGCGTTGTTAATCAGTTGCGGAGGCTCTTAATCCAAAAGTTTTTAAAACATTAAAATATTCTTCACTCAAATAAGAATAGAAAATAAAAAATTATACTTTAACAGTACTTTTACTTATCATTTGTTCCACTTTTACTATTCTATAGTAATGATTTTTACTTACGAATACATCGATAAGCGTTACACTTCCTTTACACACTCAATGCAAAGTAAAACGTGTCCATTATTGCTCAATAAACATGATGGTTATACTACTGCTACTGTCACAAAAGAGAAAATTCGCTGGAAGTTGTGATAAACGGCCTCCATAGGAACTTCCGTTACTGATTAGCACAGAAAAGAATTTTCTGTAATGTTGTTTGTACTTGGGTATAGCTTTTACCTATAAGAGGTAGAACTTTTTTTTAGGTATATGGTTTTCTCTGAGTATTTTTTCTAAACTAGATTAGGGTCGGCCAGGAACGACTACTGACCTCGGAAACCCAAGCAGACGATATCGAAAGTCAGTAGTATCACTGTTCTTGGAATTTTGAAGGTAGTAGCTAGTAATTACCAAAGATGTTCATGTGAAAAGGTTTCATGTCCCTCCAATACAAAGGGAGGATCCTCCGACCAGGCGAGATGATCATCTCTGGCGGGCCACGGCCCAACGGTTGGCGTTGGGATGTTGTATATATGATAATCGACACGAGAACTTCTATTGCGCGATTCAGGATTGGTAGTTACTCCGTTTTTGGCATTACTTCGTAGTTCAGTGTATCGTTGCCTTCGTTACTCCGGACTTCGACGTATCTTCGGTAGATGGCGCTGTAGTGTGTCTCTGTTTTGCGTTGTATGTGGAAGTCGACACATTCTCTTGGTAACCGGAACCGACGCGTGCTTTCCGAAGCACAAACAAATCACAACGTGTTAGCAATAGTAAACCATCATCTCTAGACTATCTACCTACTCGTTTATCACTAGGCCTCAAGACTCCCGTGTAGATAATCTGTATACGATTCCTTAAATCATGCTCTGTGAATTTTTTCGCAATTGTTATGTGCGTATACTGTCGCCACTGCGTTGGCAAATTTCTATTATCGCTTTTGTGTGGTTGGAAATTTTTGTATGAATAGGAAACGCTGATTGTATCAAAACATTGTCAATATACGAGAACAATCTTTGAATAGTTCTATGAAATGCAATATAGTTTTTTTTAGGTAGAAAAAATATTTGTTTTTGAATTACTTATGTCATAATCAGAAATCAAATGTTCAGTAATGTATTCTTTGGAATTCCTAAATCCATGTCTACGATCAGAAAAATAGTTCCGAGGTTATATATACTAATAGTTCAGGTAAGAAATATTACTTGGAATAACAAAATGTGCACAATAACTAATAATTATGTACGTAAAACGTAGTGTAGGACGTCCACAGTGGCATGCAATTGGAGGGGCCTATATCTAGCAGATGGCGATGATGATGTACGTAAAAATAAATATATAGTTAGTGTAATGTCGTCAGCTCATATAATGATACAGATTGATAAAAAGTAACCGTTACTGAAATTATTATATTTATATTTATTTATTCAAACTTCCTGCAAACATATTCCACAAGGCGGACTTAATGCCACAGGCATTTTCTTCCAGTCAAACCTTTGGGTTTTGCAGCACTGTCTGTGGCAGGCGTATTTTAAAGATAATAATATATAATAATCATAATATAATAATAATCATCATGAAAATCTATATTACTTACTAATATTATAAACCAGAAAGTTTGTAAGTATGGATGGATGTTTGTTACTCCTTCACGCAAAAACTACTGAACGGATTTGGATGAAACTTTGCAGTAATATAGCTTATACACCAGAATAACACATAGGCTACCATTTGCCGACAACCAATAACCGACATATACGCGAGTGGAGCCGCGGGCATCAACTAGTACTTGTTTAAAAATGTTTTGTTCCCTAAATATGGTGTACACAATTTAAATGTTGTCATCTGAAGAATTAAATGCGTGTTTGCCTCAATTATTTTAAACCGCAGTGTGGATTCGTAAAGCTTGTTTAATCCAGCTCTTAATATTTTTAATTTTAAAGTAATACAGTAAATAATATTGATTTAATTCGTTGAACAATATTATTATAACCGTACAGATATATTTATTTCAAAAACGGACCACAATTCATTAATTTAGCATCATTGAAAAGAAAATTAAAACCTATATGACTACGTAAAAAAATGAACTGGTATAACCTACGTTAAGCGGACCATTATTATGAATCTATTGACACCTCATTCATTAAAATCGGTTCAGAAGTTTAGACGCGAACATACAAACATACATAAACTGCCAAAAGTAGATCCCTTCTTTTTGACTTACCGAAGTCGGTTAAAAAACGCCATTGAAATAGTGAACTTATTATTTACATTGATTATTAAATTGAAGTGAACTTAAAATTTAATTACCCAGTCATATCATAACACAAATTGTGAAAGTCTACGGTGACCGAGTTAAATTGTTTACAAATATCGAGTTCAAGTCGACTTTGTGTATAATTCTCTTACTTGTTTTTAGCTTCATTACGTCCCAATTGTCTATGAACATATAGGCTGAGTTTGTACTTCTTAACTTTATACATCATTCAAAATATTTTTTGTTTTCAAAAATTGTACAAACAACTTTCAAAGCCTAATTAATCCGGGTCTACGTTTATCTTTATATACTTTACTGATTCTTAATTAGAACATAACGTTTTTAGATCGAATGTGTGTGGGAAAATGTTGGAAGGTCGTCAACAGCACACATTTACCGAACAAATTAGTGATGTTCTGAAGAAAATTCGTATGATAAGCACCAAGAACCGGTGAACATCCATGTAGCGATTGATGCATGTGGACGAAGTAAAAGAGATGTGTCAGGACTTTAGTAAGTGGAGATCAATGCCTACTACTGCCTTTATTTATTTACTACTCTTTCACAAAGGTAAGTCCAGATCAGGTATTACATTAGGACGTCCACAGGCCAGGTGGAGTAACGATTTGCGCAAGACGGCTGGCAGGAGCTGGATGCGAGATGCCGAGGATCGAACTAAGTGGCGTGCGATTGGAGAGGCCTATGTCCAGCAGTAGACTGGGATGGGTTGATGATGATGAGGTATTACAGAACAATGTAGAACAATGTGTAACAATTATTCTTTTGATGTCTATATTAGAAAAACCTGTGCTACGGATCACCAAGCTCAAACCACTTGGACCAACTTGGATAATACCCTATATTGGCATATTCCCATAAATAGGCGTGACGTCATGTATATACATTAATTACTCAACATTTATTAATTTGTTCTAGCCCCGAGTAAACTCGTGAAAGACAGTATCTTTATCGGTGTTAAAATTTCGAATACTCAGTAAAGGTGAGCGAATCGCGGTATTTCAAACGTGAGCACTTTGATCCATAGATTGTTCGAAATCTCGCTTTTCAAACGCCTCCTAATTTATCAGCTTTCCACTTCGATTACTTAAGCGTAGCAAAATGATTCGCCCCATTAACTTCTTGTCTTACATTTGAAAGCTATGAAATATTTTATTTTAAGCCCTGGAAGGTGAATATTTTATAGGATAATATTATTTGGGGAGGAAGTTCAGGATAGGGTGTTATCGTTCTTTATGTTAAAAGGAGTATTGTTAAATAAAGTGTTTAAACTGTTTTAACTCGAAATTTCAGTACTCTTTTATTATTTATCATTTTGAGATCAGCAGTTCATATCACTTTCGATCATGAGCGGCCTCTTTTAACTGGTGATATTTTAGTCCAGCAAAGGCCCTAATATCATCTATCCACTTCCTTCATGGTCAATCTGGCGTCTTCCTACCTGATATTTCTCCTCCTAAAAGAAGCCATGGGAATTAATGTTCAGGGTCCCTTTGCATGTGTCAGAGGCCTCTTTACTCTTCACTATATCAAACATCAGTTCCCTCTTTTAGTGTAAAGTAAGTAAAAAGTTCAAGAAACAAGCTCAAGAAGGTAAGTGTGGATATTTCTTGGTAAACATGATAATTTGTATAATAGATCCCAGATTAACTAGGACTACAGTTTGATGCAGGTGAAGGCACATGCACATCTATTTTAGAATCAGTAATACATTTTTATATTTTTGTCGTTCTTAAAAAAAGGTGAACTTAATCTTCATAGTTGAGCCTTTCCCTGATCCGAAATCAAAATTCCAAAGCAGCATAACCGTCGAACTTAACCCTGGGTGAGCTATCCTTCGCCTAAAATTTAAAGTGTCTCAATCGTAGTGATTTCACAGTCGCATGGTGTTTCATTCCTTATCACTAAGTAATTAATTTAAATATTTTTGGCTTGTTTTCTTTTCAGCGGAGGTCCCTTCTTACCTATTTATTCGTTTTCGTATTATAATATACACTGTGCTTTTGGTATTCATATTCATATAATTTATTACGAGTCTAATTTAAGTTAACAAAATAGAGTTGTCATTATGTAAATATACTGAATACAGCCTATGTTCGGATGCCTATCTTTTTCTTTTATATTTTTTATCCCACAGGAGACTGTGAAACAACAATTCGTATACATAACCATAGTCTTGAACATCAGCAAGTTACCACCTACATATATCTAAAAACTTAATATGTATATCAAAGTCAAAGTCATTACAACTCTTACGGGGTATAGTAGAAACTTCATATAACAGAACACAACTCCGTATAAGACATTATCGAAAACTTAAGTGATTAACTGTTTTCCCGAGTTGGTGGTAGAGATGGGAGCACAATAGACGAAAAGTTTGCCGATTCGCATATTTTAGGATGCTAATGTGATTTTGCACTTAGGCCACGTGACTCCACAAACGGTGTACGTACTTACATTGTTATAGAATGGAGAGGACTCCTTTCAAAGGATGTTTTGAATGCGGTTAGTCTTTGTATATCACATTCTTTATAGATATATAGTTACATATTTTGTCTTGTTTGGAGGGTTTTAAAAGGGTAACACAGTGGGTCATCACTGCTGGCTTAATAGTTTAAGCGATTGCCATGCCGCTTTCTCCTGCACCAGGTGTTGTGGGTTCAAATTCCGAATGGGACAACACTTTATGTGATCCACAAATTGTTGTTCTGGGTCTGGGTGTTGTTTATGTCCGTTGCATGTATGTTTATAAGGTCCCCCGCGTCAGCTAGCTAGGTCTAGCTAGGTCAGTCCACGGTGGTTGACCATTCTTAGCTTAACATATTGAGACCCCTCCGTGCCTCAGGGAGTACGTTTAGTCATTGATCTCGGTTGCTATATAAACGTCTGTAGCAATTATTAGAGCGCTTTCACATTTTCAATCCGATATCAGTGTCTGGCGCCGATACGATATCGGAAGTAAAATCTGTATGTGTCGGCTCCGATATCCAATATCGGGCCGGACAATATGAAAGACTTATACATATTTCATACATTACATACATTTAACTTATTCCGATATCGATCGGCGCCGGACACTGATATCGGATCAGATAATGTGAAAAGGCTCTTATGGGTTGCTGGAACCCTAAAAAGTTCGAGAACATTCTTTCTACAGAACTTGCTAGTTGCTAGTTGATAGGCTGTAGAGTTTACATGACAGTTATTTTACGTAAAAGATCGAATTTCAACCAATATAATTATAATAGACTTAAACTGACCCCAGCCTAGATTCTATTTATGCTTTTCATCAAGCAGAGTAGGGTCTTTTTCGCAGAAATCTATAACAAAGTTCGAGAGGCTCAAAGGCTCAACATGCCTCTGGTGTTGCTGCTTACCATCAAGAGATACGTCTACTCGTATTCCCCAAAAATCATTATAAACATAGAATTTTTAAACCCAGGCTAGTTGAATTTTCATCGCGTTGCAATTTTACGGCGAATACCAGTGAACTAAAAAAAATGAATAAAAATTAAACTTCACTTTTTTCACAATGAAAGTGGGGTTGATCTTCCAATATTGTAATATCTAGTTACTTGTTGTACCTAAAGACGATATATATCAGGTATTTGCTTCAGAGAAAAAATCATCCTGCCCGTTCATCGGGTCTGAAGATTGCAAATTCCAGTCAGTGGGTCTGATCCGCTGGGTTAAAACTTCCTTTCTGTATTTATTAATACTAAGTATTAAAGATTAATAGTTATTCTCATATCTTTGTGCAAGTTACGAAATAAAATTACGAAATGTTGTGTGTGTGTTGTGCTTGCTGTAATTTCTTTATTATAAGTAGGTGACTTGAATCATTCCAATATTATAAACGCGAAAGTTTGTAAGTATATATAATTGGATGTTTGTAACTCTTTCACTCAAAAAATACTGAACGGATTTGGATGAAATTTTTCAGTAATATAGCTTGTACTGATATTTAGATATGATAGCGTGTATTTGCCATGATAACCAACATACACGCTGACGGAGCTGCGGGCAAAAACTAGTTACTAACATAATTGGCAAACATACATAAGTTTTATCTTCTTAGAAATTGACTATTAAATTTAACTTAAATATCTCAAAAGAAATAAACTGTTAAGTTCACTAAGCCGTTTCTTTACTTTTTCATAATTTTTTTACTAACACCTTTTTAATGAGTTGATTAAAGTCTACAAGTCCTTGAAAATCTACAAACTCGTCTTACAGGTTTTTTTTTTAAATAAATGATTGCAGAATTACACCAATTCTCAAGTAGAAGCTATCTATTTAATGATACGATAGCTACTTAATCAAAGAACCCAATAAACAACTCCAAATAACTCGTTTCACTATCTATTCACGTTCCCATCAAAATATGAAATCTATTGAAAAATAATAATGCTGAATTGTTTCCCCATTAATACTGAACATAAAAAGTGAGTAACCGGTAAAATATGACAACATATTTCACTTCGTTCCACAAAAAAACCACCGGAACAAAATTCTACAAGCCTCGTTATTGATATTTATCACGGATACCTGACATGACAAATGGGATTTTGACAATAATAATAAATGTAAGGAATTATTTCTCGTCTTTAATAATAAGGTTATAAAAGCCGCGTGGAGATGTACTCCTTGGTTATGGAAACTTCGTTGTGTGGCTCCAGGCGAAGATTTTTATTATTCAAAAGCTTTGCTCGTGACGGCTTGATGAATGTTGTAAAGAAGTTCAAATTTTATTTCTCGCTAAAACGAATGGAAGTTATAAAATTTACGATTCAACTGTGAATAATATAATTCTGTTTGTTGTACTTCAGACATGACAGTCTTAATGACATTTTTGTTTTAATTTTTTGAGAGGTCACATTGTCAATTTATTGTAACTTAATATTTCGTGCTCTCGACTTTCATTTATACTTTTTTCCATTTAACAGAAATTTACTAAAGTTATACTTATTAACCTTTTTAAGCTTATCTCAATCTATAAAAATCTTTTTTTAAAGTGAAGCTTATGTCAAGTGAACCGTCTACTGGACATTAATTTCATCTTAAAAAAATACTTAAATAATAAATAAATATTTCGAACATCTAACACACAATGCCATCTAGTCCCAAGCTAAGCAGAACATGTGTTATGGGTACTAGACAATTGATATAAATACATGTATTTTTTGTTTGTAAATAAATTCATATTATTAATAGTGTAATCTAATGTAATAGTAAATCATGATAGTTGCATTGCGTATGTGCTGCATTGGTATTTCATTTTGATTTTAGCGTTCGGTTTAATTTTCTGTTTGGTTCAGCCATTTTCATGAATGAATAAATTTATTCTATAGTATTGAGCATTCCTATATAAAATGTTATGAGCAAATATTAATCCTTGTTCCATATACTGTTTTAGTTATCTTAAGTTTGGGTGTAGACCATATTCTAGAATATATTCAAGAGACAAAATTATATATGCTCTTCAAACTACACGTTCATAAATAACTAGTTGCATACCTACTACAAACTTCAAGTGACAAGACTTGGAGCTCTTAAGAGCATGTACAAGCGTATTTCCAGACGAATTAATAAACATATTGTGCGGGATACTCAGCTGAACATTAGACGTCTTGCTTCACTCTCTTTTGTTCTATTATTGTGACTATTAACACTTTGTTACTATGCTACTGTTAAAGTTTAGAGACTTTGGTCTTTGACCATGTTTTTTTATTTTAATACTGAACATTTACCAAACATTCTCCTTTGCGAGGAAAACTTTCCTCAATAAATAAGTACATTTATTCATTTAATCCATGGCAGAGAGTGCCGTGCTTCGGCATGAATGGGCCGGCTCGACTGGAGTGATACCACGGCCTTACAGAAGACCGGTGTGAAATAGCGCTTGCGCTGTATTTCACCGAGTGAGTGAGGATAGTGGAGGCCCATACCCCAACCTCTCCCCACATCCCTTTCGCTATCCCCAAAGGTCGACAAGGCACTTGTGACGCCTCTGGTGTTGCGGATGTCCATGAGCGACAGTAATCGCTTACCATTAGGTGATACGTCAGCTCGTTAGCTCCCTATGCCATACGAAAAAAAACGAAAAAAAATAGGAAAGAAAAGACTGATTTTAACCCGCTTCTGGATAAAGACAAAAATATGCCTTCTAATAAACATGAAATACAATCAGTTTTCATAACCAGACACAAAGAATAATAAACTGATGTTATAAACGAAACTCGTTATCTTAACAAATATTTATTAAACTGCGCATAAGTGGAGACAGATTGTGTACAGTACTTTATCCTTAATTTGACAAATGGTGCTACCTTTGCTATCCCTAGAGGATCCCAAGAACATGAACAGATTAATGGTCGAAGATAGACAGACTGTGGGCCACGCTTATCCGGGGGACTTTTTGTCATAAAATGTTACATGAAGTTATGACGTTGGTATATCGTTAAGAAGTGATAATTTCTTACTTAAGCCAACAGTAACCTAAATATATAATATCATTTACTATACGATCGAAGACTTTAGTTTAATCACATTTACTAGTACTTTATTTATTTTACCATGCATTTTACAAGACGGTCGTTGTCAGTTTTACTAATCTAGTATAAGTCCAGTGGTTGCAAATTTGAGAGTAAGAGTCAGTACTTTACTTCTGATACCAAGACATTAAATGTGAACAGTCAATGAACAAAATGATATTAAAAATGCAAACATTAATTCGGTTACACACGCCATTAAAACCATACCAATATAAAATTTTTAACACAAACTTTTAGAAATCTAATTTAGCTAGTTTTCACAAAATTATCTGTTATGATTATTTGAATTGAAAAATGGTAGTGACGTTCGCTTCCCATTTCGCTACTAAAATAAAATTTAAACTTTCTTTTAAACATTAATCAAGACGTCACGGTCTTTCATGAATAATGATGGCTTTGAGATAAAAGTTTTATAACAAGCTATTACTAAAATGCAACCGTTGCAAATGTTTTTACAGATAACGGATAGTATTTAACTGAAGTTTGATGTAGTTATTATGTGATTGTACCAAATTACAAGTTTAAAGTATTTTGTAATTCAATAAAGCAAGTATAAAAAGAAACAAAGGATAAATCATATTTATATATTATTGACTGCCTCGGTGGCGCAGTGGTAGCGTTGGCGTATGCGACTGCTGTTCTTGAGGTCTCGGGTTCGATTCCCGGGTCGGATCAAATGTTTTTATGATCTGCAAATATTTGTTTCGGAGATTGGATGTTTTCTATGTATGTATTGTATAATATGTATGTATTTACAAAAAAAAAGTATATAAGTATTTATATCAGTTGTCTAGTACCCATAATACAAGCTCTGCTTAGTTTGGGTCTAGATGGCGTTGTGTGTTAGATGTCCGAAAATATTTATTTATTATTATTTATTTATTTTATATCTAATTTTCTTCGAAAAATAAATCAATAATTAATATTATCTATTTAAATAAAAATGTATAGCCAAATGTGTTGCTAAGTTAACCATGAAGAGCCGTACTTCGGCATAAATGGGCCCGCTTTATCGGAGTGACAGTACGGCCTCACAGAAAACCGGTGTGAAACAGCGATTGCGCTGTATTTAACTTTAAAATTTAAAGTGAGAAGGGTACCGGAGACTCATACCCCAACTTCTCCCTCCATCTCCCTCCCACCCTTCATAGGCCGGCAACTCACTTGTGAAGTCTCTGGTGCTGTGGGCAATCGCTTACCAAGCGGCTCGTTTGCCCCTTATTCCATAAAAAAAAGCACAAAACTCAAGAACCGCTCGATTAATTCGGTGTTCTTTTTTAAATACTTCCGTTAAGGTGAAAGTTTAGTTAAATCTAAAAAGGTTTTATTTATTTTTCTATTGAACTGCGACAGGCCAATAACTTTTGACAGAAAGAAGTCTGTCGGGGCAGCTAGTAATTAATATAAAACACTATTTCAATTCAGTAACACAAAAACAAACTCTTGCAAAGATTTTAATTTACAATGACAATGGACGTGAGAAAAGAACGGTTGAGCCGCACTATTCTGAACAAAACTTCCAACTTTCCACTTCCATTCTTTAAAAGTTTTGGAAAATGGAGGCATAAAAAGGTCGAAATAAGCTGGGATTGCTAGCACATCTATACTCACTAGCTGACTTCTGTGTTGTCTTATAATATTTGGTTATTAAAAAATCTATCATCGAGATGGAATAGGTATATTTCTAACAGTGATTGGCTCCAGGCAGAGATGATCATGATAATTAGTTTATCATGAGGGGAGCGAATACAAAAACTCACTAATTTCAAACAGAACTAGCCTATATACCTATTCACACATAAATTCGAATCGTGCTTTCTATCAAGTAGAGTAGAGTCTAAAAGAAAAACTTATTTATTTTAGTAACAATAAATTTTAACCTGCAAAATTTTGGGTAAATCGTTTATTACAGCGAAATTATGGATTCTAATTACGGCAATATAGTATATCATGGTAAATTTAAGGTATTAACATCCATAAGAATGTGAAGGAATCTTGTAACTCAATTTTCACATACTTTTGATCCGATATATACGATCCAGTGACTTGGAAAATTGGTTTGCATAAGTACATCGTCACCGCAAAATTTTAATCTTATTTGACTTGGAATATCTTAAATTTCTGTATAAAATAATTTATTTTATCAATGTAATATGATACTTAAACGGTAGTAATATTCTTATGTTTCAATCTTGCGAATTTCAATATATATTTAAATTGTATTCTACAAAATTTCTTCAGACGTTGCGTAAACTTATACTAATTACAGAACTTATAGAAGGAGTGTAACGAACTTGTTTCAATTAGTCCGTAATAAAGGAAGAAACTAAGTTAAAAAACGAATAACTGTTGGTAGATTTGCCGAAATATCGGTAGAGCAATAAATCCAAGTAAATACCAGGACTTAATGTAACCTAGCAGAGGTGTATTGAGGAGAATCGGGTTACAAATAAAATTGCCAGTGAATTCGGAAAGAGCTTAGTGAAGCTGACATACTGAGATTAACCATTGCAAAGTTTCTTTAACGACATGAATGGGGCTTTTTAGAAAATTTTGAACTTAAAGGACTATGTGCAACTATATACGTCATATTGCTGGTTGGTGCGACGACCTAGGTAACATTGTTTCTTAATTAAATGTTTCTTAATGTGCAAGCGTGAAGATAGAAAACATAAAATGTTTTCTATCTTCACGCTTGCACGTTAGGAAGCACAAGTACACTGTCGGTGTTTGGAGGAAATGGTGGATCTCTTTATTCAAATAATTATACTTTAAAAGTTTTTTTAAAAAAGAGGCATATATTACGCATACAAAATTAAGTTTTGAAAACCGATCGGGAAATACTCAAAATGCTGTAACTGACCAAAAGTTTGTATGATCCACAAATATTTGTTTCGGAGTTTGGGTGTTTCTGTATTTACATCAGTTGTTTAGTAGCTATAGTAAAAGCTCGGCTTAGTTTGGAACTAGATGGCGTTGTATGTCAGATGCCCCAAATCTATATCTATACTAATGTTATAAACGCGAAAGTTTGTAAGTATGAATATGGATGGATGTTTGTTACTCTTTCACGCAAAAACTACTGTAAGGATTTTAATGAAACTTTACAGTAATATAGCTTATACATCAGAATAACACATAGTCTACTATTTGCCGCGATTATCGATATACACGCAGGCAGAGCGTGGGGAACAACTTGTATTACATATTATAAAAAAAATTGTAGAGTAGATCTTTCAACCAGATTGGTCACCGTGGAAGAATATGAAAAATACGTTCCGATGAGTACAGCAACAGAAAAGAACAGTCATTAAAATGAGCATAAGTTTATCTTTGACTCTATCGACATAATGATGATCGCTATAACTTGAAGAGGCTTTAAGATTAAAGAGTAAACAGTGAAAATTAAGTATGATATAATTGTAATATACAAGGTTTATTGCAAGATAAGGAGATCTAATTTGGAAACAGGTAGGTAGCACGATTCAGAGTCAAATGGGCATCACTGGAGGAGGCCTTTACCGATTTTGGAGTTCTTCTAGATCTAATAAATAGTTTGATTGTTAAATAAAGATACTTTTCTAAACTAGTCATAGATATTTTTATGATAACTAGATAGGTATGTATGTTACATACTTTTTAGGTTATAGTTTTTTATATTTCTTAGTTAAAACTAAAGAATGAAAATATTCATATTTACATATTACACATACATTACGTATTTCACATTTACGTATTTCACATTTACGTATTTACATACATATACATACAAATAGTTAAAACAAAGGAAAAACCTAGTAACTTAGAATAAAATCAATACTAACAAGATTGTTATTTTAAATTAAAAGTATTTTTTATTTTACTATATAAAGACAAACGAACACATTGTACTTTATTGAACTCCTAAGCGTTTATTTGATGTTTTTCAAGGTTTGCTAAAACTCTGTATTGCGTGTTTACCCTTGGAGACAATTAGACGACACTTGATTGTAATATTTA
The DNA here is from genome assembly GCA_905220595.1 of Spilosoma lubricipeda. Taxonomy (NCBI): domain Eukaryota; kingdom Metazoa; phylum Arthropoda; class Insecta; order Lepidoptera; family Erebidae; genus Spilosoma; species Spilosoma lubricipeda. Next base: position 8,010,613 of record HG992298.1, on the reverse strand, counting down.
ATTATTATGACTCAGTTAATTAAACTTAAACTAAAGTTTATATACAAGATTTATGGACAGGTTTAGGTGGGGGTAACTAGTAACTATTGTTTACTGAAATTGCTAAATTGACAATATCTTATTTCTACTTCCTATTCTAATATCGTTGCTACGGCACGTAGTAAAACTATTAATGTAGCACGTTGCGGCGTACAGATTTAAACTACTATAATCCTATGGCTTCGCCATAGATATTCCCCCTCTGAAGAGAAAAAAAATTATCATTATAATTGGAATCTAACCGTCTGGTCTACCAGAACGTGTCCTTGTTTCTGTTTGCTTATCTGCTTGCAGCGTTCAAACTCGTGGTTTGATTCAGTATTCCACTGGATAACCGTTTTATCATTCTTCTTACAATTAATTAAATATTTATTTAACGGTGTTTGATGCTTTGCTGTATGTGGAATACTGCTTCTGTAGAAATTAATCATACCCAAAAAACGTCGTACTCATTTATCGTTTGTGGTTTAGGGTAATTGTTTATAGCTTGAATCTTTTCCATAGTAGGAGTCAACCCTTGGCTCGTTGTATGATAACCGAGGAAATCAATCTCCGACTTGGCGAATTCGCATTTGTTTATATTTATTGTTATGCCGTTTTTATGTAGGCGCTTAAACACCTCCTCTAAGTGTTCATAATGTTCCTTAAACTTATTTTTCTTGTTTTGCCATCCTGTATTTGTCAGGAGGTAATGGACGCGCTCGAGTAAATACTGGGAAACCCTTTGTTATTATTTGATGCTGTACTCGGTGCTTTGTATGTAGATTCATTGATCTAGGCTTTTTAATATCTTCATATTTCTCTAATAATCCCTTTATTGTTTCCTGGAGAGGAGCGTTTAACGATCGAACGGATGCAAATTTTTTGCTCTCACTATTTCGGCAGGCGTTTCCAGACCTGTTTTTTTATCGATCAGTTTTTTTCCGTGTATATCCACTAATAATTGATAATGCTCCAAAAAATCAGCTCCCAGGATTGGCATCTTGACGTCGGCAATGGTAAATGTCCATTTAAAGCTTCGGCGCAGTCCTAGGTTAAGCGTAAAACGCGTTCCCCGTATGTATTTATAGGGGTCCCGTTCGCGGCGAATAATTGGTATTCGCATGCTTGGCTCTTATTATTTGTGCTATTTATGACCGAAATGTTAGCACCCGTGTCGACTAAAAATCTATAACCACTGTTTGAGTCAGTTATAGTTAGACGGTTTGCTGGGTGGATAGCACAGAGACCCGTCGTATTCTGTGCTAAATTTAGTTTTCCGATAGCCTGTTATTTTTAATTATATTCCATGAACAAGGCTTATCGCATTTATATGCATCCTGCTTGAAACGATTATGGAAATAACATAATCCATTATGTGAGTTTCTGTGGCGCGACCTTGACCGTGAATGTGGCGTATGTCGTGTTTGGTATTTGCTGCGTTGCATAGGTTGTTTCTCGCGTATGCTGCGTAATGCATTTATTTCTATTCGCTTGGCTTCAAGTTGTGACGATATGTTTGTAACTAGGTTAATGTCAACCGCTGTCTCTTGAGTATTTTTCTTGTTGTAGGTCAAGTTTTCGTATATTTTATCGGCTAACTCGCTCAAGTTTTCTAACGATATATTGTTTGTAACTGATAATATCGCTGTTAGCGAAGCGGGGAGTTGCCTTAGCCACAGCAGGCGAATAGTGTCGTCGTTTATTTTTCCACATCCAGCTTCCTTCATTTTTCTCCAGAGCTGGGAAGGCTTCTGGTCTCCAAGGTCCATTTCTGATAGTAGTCTGTGGAAACGTCGGTGTTCGCTCTCTTCGTAGCAGTTTATTAGACGTTCCTTGATGGTGGAGTACTTATTTTCGCTGGGCGGGTTAGTTAAAATGTCACTAACTTGATGGACGACCTCTTTTGGTAGTTTGGATATTACCATGTTATATTTGTAATCTTCGCCTTGTTTTTGTGGTGCTATTATTGCTTCAAACTGGGCGAACCATAAACGTGGGGAGTCTGTCCAAAATTGCGGTAGTTTGTCTGTGACCGTGATAGCAGCAACTGATTCGCACCCAGTGTCGCCTCTTGAAGGAGTTGTTGTTGGAGCCATTTTTAGGATGTGATAATTTCGTAATGCTATTGTTCTCTAGATTCACTGCTGAAAACCTAATAGGGTTCCGGTCGTCCCGGTATTATATCAGCACTAGAAACCAATAGATCACGTCGGGTTCACCAATTATTGCGTGTTTACCCTTGGAGACAATTAGACGACACTTGCTTGTAATATTTAATTATTATGACTCAGTTAATTAAACTTAAACTAAAGTTTATATACAAGATTTATGGACAGGTTTAGGTGGGGGTAACTAGTAACTATTGTTTACTGAAATTGCTAAATTGACAATATCTTATTTCTACTTCCTATTCTAATATCGTTGCTACGGCACGTAGTAAAACTATTAATGTAGCACGTTGCGGCGTACAGATTTAAACTACTATAATCCTATGGCTTCGCCATACTCTGCAATTTTTCAAGTTACAATTTGTTTTATTTCTCAATACGCTTCACTGGCTCACTTTTCAACCTAGAAATAGCAGCCACAGCTTATGAAAATATATCGAGGAGCATTCGAGAAAATAAATACTGCTTTAAAGTTAAAAATCAGATTCAACGCAGTGAAGCCAGAAATTGTGAAGGATCAAGTGTTTTTTTAGCAACTCACAATTCTTATCCGGATAAATAGATGCTTGTTAGAGAAGCACGATTATTAGTGAAACAAATTTTGTTTTATATGATTTCATAGAGTAGCGATTTGGCATATTATTGTCAGTGCTTAATGTTAACAGTTGGAAGTTGTCCATAAAAAATAGGTTTTTAAGTTTACCGTAATATTCTGACTTTCACAAGTAGCTCGCAAGAGCTCTGAAGACTCGGGCCCTGTTTGCATTATAATTTGTTCATAATAATTAAGATATTTGGTTGCCTGGAAGAGATTGCTTTTGGCAATAAGGCCGCCCTTTCTACACTACATTTTACTTTTTATGTACTCTTGTAACTATGTACTATAATGGTGTACAAATAAAGAGTTTTCTATTCTATTCTATTTTATATTTCTGTATAAATGGGTTCTATGACAAGTGCTGTTTAATTAAGTTTTGAAGGATTCTACAAGCCAAAACATTACAAATATTACTATTAAAAATGTTGTTTAGTAAACGTTTAGAAACAGGTAAAAAATGCCTGGAATTTTTGAATATCAATTAGAATTAAAATTAAATATATAAATTAATTTTGTTAGTGAGAAGACATTCCCCGCATTAGAAATATACACTCCTGTATGGCAGGGGACTTTACAAATATTAATGAAACGGATACAAAGAACACCCAGACACCGAACAACATTTAGTGAATCATATGAAGTGTTGTCCCATATGTGCTTTGAACACAACACCTGATATTAGCTGTGAACAATCGGCTCATCATGTACTCTGGGAGTGTAGTCTTTGGTACAATGAACGTAACACAATGCTAAATAGTTTACAAATGACATCTGGGGCGGTATACTATGAGGATCTTGTGTCAACTGCGGTGAATTTCCGTGCGTTTAGGCGATTCTGCCATACATACTATAGTAATCAAATATAGCTCACTTAGGACCCCTAATACTTTATCCGTGGTGCTTCCCGGTTTGAAAAAGGTGTCTGCCTATTTTCACTTCATTTTGTCTCCCGCTTTGCTAAGGAGGGAAGTGGATTTATCATTTCCAACTCCTCCTGTTTTTCTTCTGATTAACTTCGTTGCGGGTTCCAAGACAGTTAATTTTCTTCCTGGGACTTCCCGAGTGTCATAACTCGGTGTGTTCGTGGGTCACTGCTGTTGATCCTGGTGTACAGGAGTTACAGTGGTGGGAATGTGGGCGGGATTAGTCCCACACAAAAAAAAAAAAAAATGTGCTTTGAACTCACAATACTCTTAACGTTAAACCACCTTTTTTTTTTAACGAGTGGAAACCCCCTCGGGCCCTCACCCCGCCGGGGTTTGCGGCGGGGCGGTGTGTCGGAATCAAACCGACTAAAACCACAAGGTGTGCCACTCTGCGCCTGAGACGGGTGGGATCCGGGAACTGCAGTTACTAACACATCCGGACCAACCTTTAATCACTTTTTTTTTTTTTTTAACCTGTGGAAACCCCCTCGGGCCGTCACCCCGCCGGGGTTTGCGGCGAGGCGGTGTGTCGGAATCGAACCGACTAAAACCACACGGTGTGCCACTCTGCGCCTGAGAGAGGGAGAGATCCGGGAACTGCTGTGTTACGACCTCCGGACCCCAACCTTTAACCACTAGGCCAACCATGCAGTTATAAATGCTTTTGTTTAAGATTCTTAAATCAAGGGCACGTTACATTTTTTTTTCATTTGTTTAAATAAGAAAAACAATATACATTAACAAACACGAAACACCCATAAAACCCATAGGTTCATCTTGGGTGTCATATTACAACAATCATGGTATTTTTAATTATTTAGATCTGAGGCTGTACACGAGTCGTAATCAATGAAATAAACAGTGGGTTTAGTTGATTTCAGCCTGATATACGAACTTACGAATTTCCATAAAAATTCCAGAAGAAAAATGCTTGATTTTTCCTAAAAAAGTCGTTATTTTGTATGTAAGAAATTTATTTTTTCGTACGTTTCAGCTGTTCACCGTTAATATAGTATAAGAAAATCCTGGCTTAAAGAGTCCCGCGATCCAGGAAGATTCTTTCATAAGCAACATATTGTTGACTTCCTACAGAAACGCGAAGGAAGTCTGTGGGGATGGTTAATATACCTACACATTTTCAGGCGTAACTGAAGCAAGCTTTGTTAAATAACTTGCTTAAGAAATTCGATGAATATGCAAAATACGTATGATATTCTGTATCTACGACCATTACATAATTGAAAATGTATCCTATTTTACATTGTACTGTAATATTTTGCTTAGTTTAAACTAACAAGGTTAGAAAAATAAAATGTAAAATTTACAGAGATGTTTCTACATGTATAGTTAACATCAATAATTTTAACTATTTTTGTGTTATCTGTGTTTTTTTTCTTATAATAAGTTACTAAAAAAGTATAAAAATCACATGAAAATTGAATCATTTAAAGAGGCACATATAAACTTCTTTTGAACTATTACTTTCTGTTAGGCGAAATAGTTTTACATAATGATACTCAATTTTCATTTGTCTAATATTATTCTGTAGTTCAAGTAATTCTGTTCCCACGTTCACTAAATGTACAATTTATTTCTATTATCCAATAACTGTTTAATATTAACTACTGCAAACATTATTTTTGGATTGAAGTGCCTATTTGGCAACATTGCGGATATCTGGATATCTGTATACCCGCGAACATTTAATCCAATTAAACTTAATTTATGATTGTAAAGCCTAATTTTACGCAACAGTTAATTGTAAAGTTAATGAATACTACAATTTATATATTAACAATTGTTTTACGGGAATTAACGCGATCACTTATTAAAAGGTATTACATACCTCTGATTTGCCTGACGTTTCGACCAGGTTGCACTGAATATATAATGGCCGTGGTCACAGGCTGCCTCAATAATAAGTGATCGCGTTAATTCCCGTAAAAATAATTTTTAATATATCATGGAACGCGAAAGTTTAAAAGTTGGTATAGTACAATTCATCTATACAAATAAATAAAATTGGAGTGTCTGTTTGTAATATTAAAATAACCGCTTTTTACTAAATGCATATGTATGTATACACGGAACATATACGAAAAATGTAGTTAAAAAAATTTTTGTCTGTCTGTCTGACTGTCTGTTTGTTCCGGGTAATCTCTGGAACGGCTGGACGGATTTTGACGGGACTTTCACTGGCAGGTAGCTGATGATCCGGGGAGTAACTTAGGCTACTTTTTTTAGATTAACTTTGTCGCGCGGCGTTACTCGCGGTACAACAATAACCGCGGGTAACACCGCGGGGTTCAGCTAGTTATGAATATAGTTTGTTTGATATAATTCTGTAAGTAAGTGCGTGGTAAACGGCATCTGGAAATCTTAGAGTAGAAAACATAATGTGATTCTGATTTTGGGACTGAACTGATGACTGAGGTCTTGTAGGTTTTGCATCTTAAAGAAAAATATCTTTGTACTATAACTAACTAACTAACAGTAGCATAGCATAGACTGAAATATTTAAAACAAAACTCCGACTATTAATAAATACAGCGCAGCGTTGTAACAAACGGCCACGATTATGCCCTTAAAACTGGCATTACGTGCCGCGCTTTCATCCGATGTAGGTTAAAAGCAAGTTGCATTAAGGTGGCTTGATACGGCAATACACTCTGTAATATACTCGAGAACGCAACCAAGAGTATTATAAATATAATGCGTCAATGTTTAAGCAAAATATATGATAACGTGAGCTTATGTTTTGTGTTGATTTTGGAAATAGTCGTTATTAGAACGGAATAGTTTATAGTGAACTCTTTTTGAGAGTATATTATAGTTTAATGTTGTCATGCAAAACCCTAGCTCATGAATTTCTCAAAACCAACGAAATTTAAAAAAAAATTGTGACATCACAAACAGTAATCTATACAAATAAATAAAATTGGAGTGTCTGTTTGTAATATTAAAATAACAGCTTTTTAATCAATGCATATGTATACACGATACATATAACAAAAATGTAGTTGAAAAAAGTTTTTGTCTGTCTGTCTCTTTGTTCCGGGTAATCTCTGGAATCGCTGAACGGATTTGGACGGGACTTTCACAGTTAGGTAGCTGATGATCCCGGGAGTAACTTAGGCTACTTTTTTAGACTAACTTTGTCCCACGGCGTTACTCGCGGTACAACAATAACGGCGGGTAACACCGCGGGGTTCAGCTAGTATATATATATATTAAATACATACATAGTATTAATGTCCTTCAGTCGAGTATTAAAGGCTGTAGATGATAAAGGAGTCAATAAATAAATAAACAGCATTATTTTGAAAGTATAAGAAGCATGCGAGATAGAAAGGCTGTAGGCGCATCACGTTTTTGGGTGGGATACATTTTCTCTTATATATTTTGCATGCGAGTACGTTGGTGAGATGCGGAGATGGCGTGCTAAGGATAAGCCACGCTTGACGCGCTAATGTATTGTATTCAAATAACCTGGATTATTGTCCCACTTTTCAAACAGCTCACACATTTTAAGGAATACGTGTAGTCGACAATGTATTTCTCTGCCTGGTTGAAAAAGTTTTTTTTAATCGAAGTCGTAAAACCTTAAGACTGCGAATCAGTAGTCAATCTATATCTATACAAATAAATAACTATATCTACACTAATATTATAAAGAGGAAAGATTTGTACCTATGTTTGTATGTTTGTAATGAATAGGCTCAAAAAGTACTGGGCCGATTTAAGAAATTTTTTCACCAATAGAATGCTACATTCTTCCAATTTGACATAGGCTACATTTCATTTTGAAAAAAATTAGGGATCCTTGGTAAAATTTGAACAATGTAACCGAAGGTGTAGAAAAATGAGTCTTAAAATGTCTTTCGTCGAATGCGCTGCCGAAACTATTAGCGATAGAACAAAATAATGTACAACAATATTGAAGAACATCATAATGTCTACAAAAAACTCCGCGGTAGCATATGTCCAACTATTGTAGTTATGTCACTACAACAACTTTTTTCATTTTAAACATTAATGAAAATGCTAACCAAATCCAAACCATGCTATTTATGTGTTTATATTAATCCTTATCCAAATAAATTATTTTATGGTCAAGACCATTTAACTACCTATAAAATATTTTTTAAATTATTTAAATTAGACTTTCCATTCAAAAGATATTACGAATTAAAAAATTCAAACAGTAAACAAAACCGCCATAGCGCCGGTGGCAGATCAAAAAATAGCATTCGATGCTATAGTACAGAGTGTTGAAAATCACAGCGGTAAACTGTTTTTTTTGGACGGGCCCGGTGGAACAGGCAAAACCTTCCTTGCCAATTTAGTGTTGGCAAAAGTACGTCAATCTGGAAAAAAAGCTGTCGCAGTGGCATCATCCGGAATTGCTGCAACCCTATTAAATGATGGAAAGACTGCTCACTCTACATTTAAATTACCATTGGCTGTGTCTTTGGAACAACAATCTGTGTGCTCGATCCGCAAAAACGGTCCGCTGGGGCAGCTCTTACAAGACACTTCGCTGGTCATCTGGGACGAGTGCACCATGAGCCACAGGGCGCACGTGGAAGCCGTGGAGCGCACGCTGAGAGACATCCGAAGCTCAGACCGTATAATGGGGGGCGTGACGTTTGTTTTAGCTGGAGACTTTCGTCAAACATTACCAGTTATAACAAAAGGTACTCGAGCTGACGTTATTCGAGCTTGCCTTAAATCATCAACTTTATGGCAATCGATTGAAACTCTTAATCTGCGCACAACTATGAGAGCACATTTAAGTGACAATGACGATAATCATTTCTCACAAAAACTTCCGAAACTTGGAGACGGAAAATTACCGTCTCCGGTTGCAAACAGTCCCCAGGTATTGTTGGATAACGAATTGGGTCAAATCGTTCAGAGTCTAGAAATTCTTGTGGACACAATATATCCGGACATACAAAATCTTACGGAGAGAAATTTCAATTGGCTCTGTTCGAGAGCGATAGTGTCCCCGCGAAATGAATCGGTTAATGAGATTAACAAAATTATTATGGAAAAAGTACCCGGTGAATTTAAATCTTACAAATCTATTGACACAGTATGCAACATCGAAGATACAGTGCACTATCCACAAGAATTTTTAAATTCCCTGAATCCTTCCGGCTTGCCACCCCACGAACTACAATTAAAGGTAGGCACTCCCGTAATGCTGCTGAGGAACCTATGCCCTCCCAGCATGTGCAATGGCACGAGACTTCTGGTGAAGGAATTGCGGGAGAACGTCATAGTAGCCACTATAATCACCGGGGCCGCGGCCGGACAGCTCGCCCACATACCGCGGATCCCCATGATTCCTACGGACTTGCCTATATCTTTTAAGAGGTTACAGTTTCCTCTAAAAACATCATTTGACATCACAATCATTTTCGATGGTTGGCATCGACCTAAGAAAAGAATGCTTTTCTCATGGACAACTATATGTTGTCCTTTCTCGAGTGGGATCTCCTGAAAATCAATATATTTTGTTGCCATCTACAAATACTACTGCCAACGTAGTTTACAGTGAAGCTTTAAGATAAAAACTGACAAATATAAAAGTAAAAAACGTAAATCTACCTTAATATTAGATCTGTAAATAATGTAAAAGTAAACCTGTAAAATAAAAAATACTAAAAATGTAAATTATTAAGTAATAATAAAAATGATTAATGACAAACCCTTTTTTAATAAAAAATAAAAAACAAAAAAAAAACACAAAAAAATATATAAAACCAAAATAAAAAGCACAAAACAAAAAACCAAACAAAAAAAAAAAAAATTGTAAGGAAAATACTAAATAATGATAGGCAAGTTTCTATCGACACGAACAAAAATTTCTTTGAAATACCTAGATGTATAGGTAGATACATTTTTAGTTGAAAGTTGTCAACGTTTAATTTAGACTGTATATATTTTATTCGACTCTGCGTTTATTCTAATTACTTAAAAAAACATAGTAAAAATGTATATAATATCCTATGTAAATATTACTTATTTAAGTGCCCGCCAATTAAACCATCAAAGAAATTGAACATAAATAGACTTACATACAAATATAACTGTGGGGTTTTTTTTTTAATATTTAATTAATAAATAATATTTTTTTAATAAATAAAAATATTTGTGAAAAACTGTTTTTATATCCAAATTTCCAAAAATAAATAATTGTCTACCCCGTGCGAAGCCGGGACGGGCTGCTAGTATTAAATAAATAAAATTGGAGTGTCTGTTTGTAATATTAAAATAACCGCTTTTTATTAAATGCATATGTATGTATACACGATACATATATCAAAAATGAAGTTAAAAAAAAAATTTGTCTGTCTGTCTGTCTGTCTGTTTGTTCCGGGTAATCTCTGGAACGGCTGGACGGATTTTGACGGGACTTTCACTGGCAGGTAGCTGATGACCAGGGGAGTAACTTAGGCTACTTTTTTAGACTAACTTTACCCGCGGCGTTACTCGCGGTACAACAATAACTGCGGGTAGCACCGCGGGGTTCAGCTAGTAATTAAATAAGAAACGACATCGTGCCATCTGCAGTACTGACATCCGCAATAGCTTGAGTGAAACATATACAATACACTCGTTGTTGTTCTTGTTTATACCAAAATAACAGTTTTCGGAAAACTTTTTTTCTGAAAGTAAGTAAAAATTTACGTTAGTCAATTAACTGAAGAATTAAGGTCAGAAAATTTGATAAATGAGTAAATTCCTATATCCTTCTTATCTATAACATCTAAAACTAAAAACATACTCTCATAAGAATGGTTAATTCATTTTTTTTAGCCAATACGACCGTTTTCTGCATTAAAAATCTAACCGACAAATAAAATGTAATATCCACCTCGCGTAAAAGCTTTCCACATACGGTTGAAACAGAATTGTAAACAGCTTGCTTTACAATACACGTACGAAGTGGAATATCAGCGAAATGCAAGTTAAACGCCAAATAGATGCAGAATTCGAAAAAGTCAAAATCAGCTTTCGCACTGGCGGTGGACGGAACAATTAGTAATTGTTGATTCGAGACCATTCGACGTTCAAGTGTGTGTTCGTTCTGGCGCAAGCTATAAACGACAGAATTTAACAGCCACATTTGAGATGATATATGGGAATGATAAATAAACATATTAACTTTTATAACTTATATATATATATTATATATATATTAAACATCAGATTTATTTCTTTTAGTTTTCTGATTCACGAATATTCTCGGTGTAATGTAGCGACTAAAATTATTTCTATTTCTTATTATCTATATATTATATATATATATATATATATATATTTGTATATAAAAACTATTTCACGCCTGAGTAACAAACAGGAAATTATGTATAATTTTTTGTTTAGTTTTTTGCTAATACGATATCATAAAGATTTATTTTGTCAGTGTTACTTATATACTTAGGTATATAACAATTTTGTTGTGCCTTTCTTAGAAATGTGAGACTGACACGACACTTAAGAAAATATTTAAAAACTGTAACCCGACTACAAAAATCTTAAAAAAAGTCCTGTGGTGTCGTGGGACACCAGATAGGAACGAAGTTCCTTAATATAAAACATTATATAAATACAAAATTTTTCGTTGACGCCCTATAAAAACCACAAAATTGTCTTAACACCTTGATTTTATTTAAAATGGTTTATAAAATATACAATAAATATTTATAAATACATACATACTTTTTTTGTAAATACGTTCATATTATAGGTATAAAACATCCAAACTCCGAAAAACAAATATTTGCAGATCAAACAAACAGGGGCTTATAGCCCAGTTGCACTCGGTGATTAGAAACAATCACCGAAGGTAAGCAATGACGACGCGGTCATTATCTGGATTGGTGACCGCTAGTGGCACTATATCATGAGCGTCTTCGTTATTCGGAGGTCACGTTAAGTAGAAGTAGTTGATATCGTAGAATAACAGTCGTGAAGCTTAGTTCGAGGCCTTTGGAGCGGCTTAAAAACACCCAACGGCAAGATTACGTAGCCACAACGTTGTCTTGCCCGTCTCCAACCCACACTTTGCCAGCATGGGAATGTATGGCATTAACCCTCTCCTGAGAGGAGACCCGAGCCCAGCAGTAGAATGTTATGATTATGATACAAACATTTGATCCGACCCGGGATTCGAACCCGAGACCTCAAGCACAGCATTTGCATATGCTATCATTGCGACACCGAGGCAGTTACCTTACGTTACAGATACTTTTCTCCGGCTAGGGTACCCCTCCGCAACGCCCAATAAGGAAATTCATTCCAAAAATTTTTGCTTATATCACTATGTTATTATGAATCTATTAATTTCAAATATTAAAATCGGTTAAGTAGTTAAGGTACTATGGTAAAACATAAAAATATACATAGACTGCCTTCCTTTTAATTTCGCCGTAGTCGGGTAAAAACAATATTTAAATGATACAAATAAAGTGGAACGAAGAAATTTTTGAGAAGAAACAGCACACGATTTTTTATCGTGATACCGATAAATGGGAAAACAAGAAGGAAGAATCGACCGGGGAATTCGATGATGCTTTTAGTTCTGATTGGGATTTGCGTACCAATAGTGCCGGCTAAGCTAGAGTTACCATAATATCTGGGGGAGCCACTGTTTTCTTTGTTCCGAATATCAAATTAAGTAAATTGGTTTTAGTTTTATAGGTAGTAGCGAATTCAGCAAATCATACTGACCTTTGAATAACATCGTACCTATCTACAAAACACTATGATACTTTTATACATAGATATAATGATGAAAGATTTTGAAGATTGGATTAAAAGCTTCACGTGATTAAGATTGTAATAATTAAATATATCCATGATAAGCTCGGATAGAAATTTTGGTTTCAAACTTAAAGTTCTTTGCTATACTACAGATCAAAGACAGTTTTATAAGCATTTGATTAGTTGCCTATAAAATATACTAGAAGAAAAACGCTGTCTTAGAGATAAAATAGGGAAACAAAAATAGGTTAATAGTAACATAGTTCATCAAACACACTTTAAGAAAATAATTAAACATACATGTTATTAAATTTCTCTAAAACTATTCGATAATATTCTTAAATTACTATAACAAAAGGACTGATTTCAGTTTTATTACACTAAGAATGGGTATATCTTAGGCATCTATTAACTTAAACCAAAAGTTTAGACACACGGTGTTGTGCCAAATTCTACAAAATTTGCTTAACTAACATCGGTACTCCGTACTCGTTAGGAGTATCGTAGAGGTCTTGTTACGCTGCTACACTAAAAGCGTTATGTTCAATGCAGTTTGGCTTCTATACTTATTGATTCTGGCAAGATCTAATGTAAACTACACACGGGTTTGATAGAAAACAGGATTACCTTATTTTCAGACATATTTTTTTCAATTGTTTTAGAATACTTTATCAAAAATTTAAAAATAAGTTGTTGGTAAAAGTTTGGGACAGTGCAAAAATGTATTCCAATAATTGTAATATTCTATTAAATTATAGGTAATCAAAAAAAAAAAAATTTGTCACCTAAAATTTAATATGTCAGTGTAGTTATTTACTTTTATAGTGTAGAATTCTCACACATAATACACTGTCGACAGCTCAAAATGAAGTAATATGCCAAAATCAAACCGGCAAAGAATTGTAACTTCATTATATACAATCTAAAATTAATAACAAAACTTCAAGACAATATTGATGTTGTTCACGCCAAAGTGAAACTTATAGTGTTCAGTGTGTAACAATAATCAGGCCAGTCTCAGACGGGTTCGCTGCCAAATTAAATATGAGCAAAGTTTCACCGAACGCCCGCGGTTGGGAGAATTGGCTCACTTGGCCTAACTCCTGCAATTTACTGCTACAAAATCCGCTCCTGATAGTCGAGTGTGCGTTTCGTTGAATATTAATTATTGCTTGTCAGTTTGTTGTTACATTGTACAATTTATGTGGAAGGGGGTTTCTACGTTGTTTAGGCGCTTTCAAATATGTAAAGCACTTGAATATTCTCTAATATTGTGAAGACAATAGTTACGATAGATTATTTCTTAAGTGCTTAGTAATATTATGGTTGGGTAAATAGATTACTTATTAATGTGCTTGGTTTTGTGCTATCGTTACTTAGATTCCTGTCCCCGAGGTGACGGGTTAAGAATAACAAGTGTCCACCAGCCCCATTATATCGTAGGTATATATAAGCATTCACTAATAGAAAAAAACTATGAAGAATATTAGCACTTTAAAAGAGAACAAAACCTAGAAAAAAAAAAACACCAAACCAACGGGGTAAAACCGCATGTTAAACTATTTTCTTTAATTCATTTAGAGAATCTGATAATGAATTTGTAACCTATAAATTTACTAGAATAGCTATTACATGAGTTATTAATATTAATAATGTCAGAATTACGTGTATGTAACTCTAGAACAGGTGCAAACTAAATGTTATTAAACTTGGAAACTTATAACAAATTAATTCAACTACCAACTCGCGAACAATCTTGACTACTTAGCTAAGTTTAGCACATTGTTAAGTTTAAATGAGTCTTAGCTTATCTTGGAATCTCCGAAGCAACCGCGTGTTAGCGGTCTCAGTTTAAATGAGGGAAAACATTTCAGGAATGTCACTGTTGCTTTAATCTTACTAAAGCAAACGTAATCATGTTTAAAATGTCAGTTGCGATGTGAAAATAAAGATTATTCCGGAATACATTTATAATCAGATAATTCTTCTTAAACATTATATTTTTTAAATCCATATCCAAATTTTTTGAAGCGCAGTTGTTATCTTGTAGCCTTGTTTATACCAGAATGATCTAAAGTAAACATAAGACTTAAGTAGCTAGAAGAGTCCATTATTTGAGCTATTGGGGCTATAGCCCCAGTAATATTAAAGATTTATGGTACGTTCATATTTCTCTAATTAATTAACTTGCTATTTATGACACAATACAGAAAGAAAGTTAACGTATTGGTGACAGGCGAACACTAAATAGCTGGCGCTGATTCTGTTGTTTGAAAACTATAAACTAAACTAAAGATCATTAAAATTAAGTTTACTTTACTTATAAGCCGTATCAGAATTAGTGCCGCTATATTTCAATTTTTATTATTTTCTATTTTTTTATATCACTTTTGATAGTTACAACTTTAGAGTAGGACGACTTAATAAGTTAAATAGTATTATTTATTTACTAGTAAGCACAGTGCATGCTAGACTTTAATCTTAAAATTATACTAGGATATAAAGTCCAAATTTACAGTTATCTTATTTGTAAATTACGGTTCATTTTTATTTCAAGTAGGTCTTTTCTGTTACTTTCAAAACGTTATATTACTGACTATAACGTCATTCTTACGGAAAAGAACCAGCAAAAAACTTAATCAGGTGTCACTAAAATTCTAATAGTAAAATAACTGTGAAATTTATGATCAGTTCTTTTACATTGAGTTGAAACAATTTGTTTGGTAATGGAAAAGAAAATAAGTAATATGAAAAAAACAATTGAGCAACTTACATTGTGTTAAGACTATATACACATAAATGAAATTTTATTGCAAAATCCAGAAGCTTTATGAAATTACCCAAGTAATAGAAAGTAATATACCCAAGTTTCAAACTCCTAAAAGTTTCTTAGTTTAGGTGTTGCTTTAGTACAAAAACCAAATACTTTTATACAAACTTGACTAAGCTCTTAGACAGTTTATTTCAGCCCAGTTTCTAAATCCATTCACAGCTGGTATCTCCTATTGGTGGACTAACTTCTTTGCATATCATGTTTCCGGACTTCTTAGTCTTTAATGTGTGAGTCTTTCTGCGGCATGCTGGACTGACAATTTGAAAAAGTGACGGGCAACGGATTGTCCTTTACTTGAGGGAGATCTTCGTTCAGTAGTGAACGGCGATAGGTTAATACTAGACTTACACATGGATGAATCAACAAATGTCTTAAATCAAGAATTCCCCAAAGAAAAGGTTTACATTCCAATGTGTGAGCAAGTAAATTATATTTTTCAACTCTTTTAATAGTCATTCATTACCACCACCCATAAACACCTGCAACTCCAGACCGATCGACCGATCGAGTGCATTGCCACCCTTTCAGTTAGAGAAGAGGGAACCTGGTCTCCAGAAATTTCACTCAATCAGCTGAAATAGGTAATGGTTTAGGAGGTCGCTATGCCGCTCTCTACTGCGATGAGTGCTGAGTGCTGTGATGAGTGAATAATGATGTGATCAACAAATTGTTGTTCTGAGTCTAGCTGTTCTTTGTGTCCGTTTCATGTATGTTTGTCCCCCGCAATATATAAAAAATTACGGTGAAAACACAAAAAAGAAATCCATTTTTACAAACGAAATAAATCATTATTTAGATGCAGAAAATAGTCCCTTCTAAATAAACAGAAAAGAATATACAATTAGCGTAAATATTCAAACTGTAACTTCAATAGAATTTCGAGCAAGCCAGTAATGCACCGAGTATATTATTACTCCGTTCAGTAATTTAAACTTTAATAGCTACTAATGCACTGTTCTGACATGATTTACGTTCTAAATGCTAATAGTTTTTAAGTAATATATTAGTTTAACTTTAACTTGACTTTATAACATGGTAATAGCTTATTAGTTCTGTCCAAAATAAATAGTATGCAGCAGTTTTTGTTCCATGATGTCAAAATGTCTTTCCATTTGAGATATTAGTGGCATTAAACAAGCAAAAGAGAAGCTTAGAAATTTCATGATTGTAATTACATCTTCTTCTTTCACGTTTCTACGACTTCTATCAATGCATTGCAGATCATTCGTCATCAGCCTATCGCCGTCACCTGCTGGACATAGGTCTCTCCAATTTCACGCCACTAAGTTCGATCCTCGGCTTCTCGGCTTATCAAAAAGATCATTCATACATACAAAACGACTAGCTGAACAATGTGCCATAACACCCTTAAAGGATGGTACATGTATAGCTAGATTTTTTGAGTTATTCAAAGCTAATCTTGAGTAATTATTAGACAGTCAAGTCACCATGAAACTTCCTTTCTTAGGATTAGTCAACGTGATTAATTACAGCAAATAGTTTTTTGTGTGTTTCATTTTTTCTTAACACCATTATCAATTATTACTGAAATAAAAACTTTATGCCTTTCATATACAGTTCATTTTTCTTTAGAGAGTGGCACAATATTGTTCTTCTGACAAAGACAAATGTGCACGCGTAACAAATTATAAAAATTTAATTGGTTCCTTTCTTGTTGCATCAAGAAAGGCATTCGTGGCATAAAAATGCGATCAGTTGTAGTTAATGCCCGCATTAGTATAGTATAAGTAACAAAACAGTAGTTATATATTAAGACCCGAGATACATGTATAAATAAAAAAGTTTTATAGGCATCATTATAATTACGTATTTTTTCCATCTTAACGTTAGAGTTTTTTGACATAACAAATAATATAATAAATATAATGTGAATTAAAATTACATTATTTTTTAAATTTTGGCTGTTGTAAAAAATTATAAAGTTACTTGCTGACGATTATAAGAATATGTAAAATATAAAAAAACGTGTAATAATATGAACAAGAATGGATATTTCATATATAAAAAAGCAGCCAAGTGCGAGTCTCGCCCATGAAGGGTTCCGTAGCAGCAAGTAACATATTTTTTGTACGTTTGTATTAATTGAATGAAAGGTAAATTGCGGTTTCCGATTTACGACGTATTAAAAAAAACTATTTACTAGATCTCGTTCAAATCAATTTTTGATGGAAGTTTGCATGGTAATGTACATCATCTATTTTTTTTGTTTTATCATTCTTTTATGTTAGAAGTTACAGGGAGGGGACACACATTTTAACAATTCGGAAGTGTCTCGCGCGCAAACTATTCAGTTAAGAAAAAAATGATAATAGAAACCTCAATATAATTTTTGAAGACCTATCCTTAAATATTCCTAAGTATGGGGACCCAAAATTTATTGTATTTTTTCTATTTTTGTGTAAAAATCTTAATTCGGTTCACAGAATACATCTACTTACCAAGTTTCAATATTATAGTTCTTATAGTTTCGGAAAAAAGTGGCTGTGACATACGGATGGACAGACAGACAGACAGATATGACGAATCCATTAGGGTTCCTTTTTATGCCATTTGTCTACGGAACCCTAAAAACTATAACTTGACTACGTCATGAAGGCTGATTTTTATTCCAGCTACTACCATTACCGTAATACCGTTACCTGTAAGGTTTTCAACTTATTGGTACTAAGTAAATGAAATGCACTTTGATGGAAGCGCTTTGACTGGATCCGATGGTATGAAAATGCAAACGCGGTTGCATAAGACTTGTGTTGGCTTTGACGTTTGAGCACGATACGTAAATATAAAAAAAACCTAACTTTTAAATGGTACCATAGCATATCACTATATTTCTTACCCGACTACGGCAAAGCAAAAAGGATAACATTTTTGGCAGTTGTTTGCTTGTATGTTTCCGTAACTTAACCACTGAACCTATTTTAATGAGTAAGGTATCAATAGTTTGATAATAATAGCCCGGGTTACATAAATATTAAAACTTTAACTTTTTTGTTTTCAAAATGTGGAGGTTATGAATAAATATATATGTTTAGTTTATAAATATGCCTCAAGACCTACGCAGACCGTGACGGCATGGCAAGGGGCTTAAATTTTTACCAATAGACATTCAAACGTATCGATATATAAATACAACATAAATTGATATTTCATTGCACGGCATTGAAAGACGCGTCACGGGCTCCCGCGGCGGGATGCCGTGGCATTCTGCGGTAGGCAACGGCTTACATTTCTTTGTCGCGCCGCGGCATGCCGTGGCAAGCCGCTGGAATGCTGAAAAAAAGCAAATTGGAATCAGGGACTATTGTTTCGCTACGTTTGTATGTCCGGCTTATGACTGTGATTAGAAATACTGCTCTAAGCGGAGAGTAAAGCGACTTAAAAAAATCTAAAACTAGATTTTGTTAAATATGTATATTATAGTTTTCAAGATGAAACGCACCAGTATAATACCACTGATTTGGACAAATTTATTTGCCAATTTGCATTCCATATATATTACTTAGGTATTCAAAAAAATTACAGGTTTTTGGAACAAAGTTCCTTATGGGGCGTTGCGAATGGTCCCTAGCCGCCAAAAAGGGTCCGTAACGTAAGATTGACTGCCTTGGTATTGCAATGGTAGCGTATGCGGATGCAGTGTTTGAGGTCTCAGGTTCGATTCCCGGGTCGAATCAAATTTTAGTATGATTTGCAAATATTTGTTTTTTCGGAGTTTGGATGTTTTCTATGTATAATATGTATGTTTTTATAAAAAAATAATATAAATATGGTAATTAACTTTTCTTCGTCCTTTTTAATTTAATTCAAATTATTTCGTGAACGAAAATTTTGTATAGGGCCATCTGTGAGTTGTATGTAACAAGTACTGAATAACTTTAGACTGAACTTGTTTCAGTACAGATTACTAGGTGGCAGCGCGGGTAACCAGTTTAGTTTTATTTTTTATTTTTATCGATAAAAATCATAATAAAAATGTATACCTGAACAGTTATTTTCTTTATACCTCGCATAGAACTTTTATATATTTTTATAAACCATTTTAAATAAAATAAAGGTGATAAGACACGCAAATGTTGTATCGCGCCATCTGTAAGTTGTATGTAACAAGTATTAAGTAACTCTAGACAGAACTTGTTTCAGTAGAGATTACTGAAAGGTGGCAGCACAAGTGAAGCTTTTAGTTTTTTTTATCGATAAAAAATCATAATCAGAAATGTATAACTAAAAATATAAATTTTCTTTATACTTTGAATAGAACTTGAAATTAATATTTTTTTTTGATAAGGGACTTCGTTCCTATTTCGTGTCTCACAACTCCCCATGACTTTTTTTAGCATAGAAAGCGAAATAAGCATCCTACTGACACCAAAAGTCAAAAGGGCGATTACATCCTATGATATCCTCCTTCAGTAACTAGCAAGAGGGATTAGATCAAAATAATATTGCTTTAGTATCGAAGTATGTCTCTCCCGCCGAAGAACTTTTGTACAGCTTGACAATATTTAGCAGCCTTTAACAGTCCACTATTGGACGCAGGACTCTCCTTAGGTTTTGGCTTACTAGACTTCGCTAGCCATACGAGTTGGCATAGGGTTCCTTTCAAGTTGTCTTTCTCTTTGCAACAAAAGGTATTCGAAATGAGTACACTTCAATTGAGTTGAAAAAAATATAACATTCAAAGGTTATAAAAAGATTCTTCCTTAGGAGCACCCAAGGAAGAAAATTTGTAGAGCTTGACAATCTTGACCTGGATATCTTTTAGTATGAAGATACCATTATATATGAGTCATGCTTGTTTTTGTCATTTACTGAGTTTTAGACTCATAATTAACAGATTTCCAAACAAGGAAAAGGTTCTCAATTTCTTGGAATCATTTTTGATGTATTTTCGTCGATATTTTTCTCTCTTATTAGATTAGAAGTACACTGGCACGCTAATCGTACTTAAGAATGAACATTGTTATACTAGATATTTATATTTTTTTATTATTAGTTAATTGTTTTTATTAGTCTACCTCAAAATTAATAAGGCAAGGCACAATAAATCTCATAATGATCTACAATACAAGAACCGAGATTGCTTAAAATATATATCATAATCAAAATAACTAGATGACTCCACCTCGCTAATTTGACTGTCATGTGTCCGCACCATATTTTCAGCATATAAATGAACTCATAACTCAGCAAAATTAAGGTCAAGCCATCCTAAATCATCTGGAGGGGTACGCATTACTTCGGTGAAATGACACTGTTGAAATTAATAAATGTAACTTCATTGGATACAGTTATATACCTACGTTATATATTTAACAATCTAACAAACGTAATCTCATCTGCATCTTCTCTTGCCCGTAGCGCGATGTTTTATACAGCGTGAAACATTAAGCTTAGTATAAAATGGTTAGAGTTAGCTAACCTTAAAAGAGTGAAGAAGAGTCTTTCGGACTTTTATTTTTACAAGCGTTTATTTAGTTTCACCTGTCCCGATGTTTGTCTGTAATCAAATCTTGCAAGTTAAATTTGACCAGCTTCCCGATTTTCGATTGTTCTGACGACAATGCAATTATTTATAATCGGTATTATTATAAATTCAAATTGGCCGCCGTAATAAAATGGCGGCGGACATATTTCTGAGCAATACATCCAAAATAGGTATCAAATGAAAGGGCTTAAAGTTATTTTTTATAAACAAGTAATAAAAGATTGATTTTTAAAAAACTTTTTAAATTAATCATTTGTTTTAACTTCTAAAGGTTAGTAATTCTTTGCACTAGCTTTTTTCGATTACTGGGCTATTTAACACTGTAATAATTTCTCAAATTGGACCAGTATTTCCTAAAATTAGCGCTTTCAACCAACCAAACAAACAAACTCTTGAACTTTGTAATATTAGTATAGATAGTTTAGATACATCAGAAGAATTTATCATATTTCCTAAGTGGCTAAAGTTTCATCAAAATGTATGTTTAAAGTTAGACAGTTATTACTTACCCACGCGCCGTACATTTTGCTACTCTACAAAAATTCTTTACATTTCACTAATGATATTACTCATTTCTTTTTATTAACTTTTTTATCGTAAAACTTAGTACCAGAATTGATTTTCCTGAAAAGCATGTTAATAAGCATTAGTCTAAAATGATTTCTATCGTTTCCAGAGATTACCCGGAACAAACACGCAAACAGACGTTTAGTAAAAAGTATTACAAACAGACTCCAATATTATTTATTTGTATACATCTCATTAGAAGGTACTAGACTCTTGAAACTCTTGAACGGCACTTGGCAGGTTCTTTCGAATGTCGATTTTAAAGCTCACATATCTATACAAATAAATAAAATTGGAGTGTCTGTTTGTAATATAAAAAAAACGCTTTTTGCTAAATGCATATGTATATATATATTACATATACTAAAAATGTATTTAAAAAAAGTCTATCTATCTGTCTGTCAGATTGTTCCGGGTAATCTCTGGAACGGCTGGACGGATTTTGACTTAACTTTCACTGGTAGGTAACTGATGATATAGGGAGTAACTGAGACTACTTTTTTTAGACCAGCTTCGCCCCGCGGTTTCACCCGTGATACGACAATAAGCGCGGGTAGCACCGCGGGCTTCAGCTAGTAAAAAAAATAAAACATGGTTACAAAAGATGCTTAAAAACAAATATCCTGTATGTTTAAGCTATCAAATGTGTGTTTAAATATGCCCTTAGTCCCAAATGCTTTATTTATCTATGAAGTCTAAATTAATCAAAAAGTTGAATAATTTTATCACTTCTAAGTAGTTACATGTTTACATGTGTCTAACCATTTACTTATCCTGAGAAAGATATGCGATATGCTAAAACGAGTTAAGTCGCTAACCCAGAATGTGTCAAACTTTGAAACTCTACTCAAGAAGTGTGATCTTGAATTTATTTTCCTTTTGAGATAACTTTTATATTAATTTTCGGAGATCGCTTTATCCGAGGTATAAGTATCACTGTAGGCTTTTATGTATGAAGTGTAAAGGGACTGGAATGTACAGTATTTACGATGCATTGTTTTATGACTAATAAACTAGGTACGATTTATGAAACACTTACATTTTATAGCTGAATACATATATATATAAATATTTAAAAATGAAATTACTACATGTAACATGCATGGTTTTATTACTGGATAAATGTTTTGTTGAATATTCCGTGTACCTGATACTGATTTACGCATAGTATACATTGAATCGATAGTTCCATTAAAATAAAGGTATGCCTCAAAGAGGATTTCCAGTAATCAAGGGGAATAGATGAAGGAACTTATTGCCCAAGTAATTTAGAAAAAACGATACAGAAAGTCGTATAATTTCCATAAAGTGTTCTCGTAAGTTATTTAAAACAGTGTTTCGAATAAGGACATTTAAACATCACATATAAATCTCAACAAGTTTTAAAAACCGCATTCAAATCAGCCTATCCCTTTAGGAGTTATTATACAGACAAACATAGCAATAAAATTTTTAACACCCCTTTTTTGCGTTGGGGGTTAGCTACCATATAAAAAAAAACTGGTGAATTAGGAAACCATTACGTTTATTAACCTTATGAAAATACCAAATAAACTATTTCTAACAATATCATTGTAAAGTGGCATTGAGCCTGACCTTAGGTACTTTGAAACTCTTTGATTATCGAACTGATAAAAAAAGGCTAAACCAATAAAATAAACTTTATTATACTATTTCTCAAATAGGCCACTCATGATTTTTATATGAGAAATACGATACACAAGGGCCGTTCCAGACGAGTATTTACGACTAACAAGTAGGTTAGCTTTGTGGACTACGGCTTAAGAGGTATTTGCTTCTATAGGTGCTTTTGGAAAAAACCTCATAACTCCGTCAAAAGTGCCGCAAAAGCTCTCCAAGATATTATCCTTTTAAAACGTCCGACGCACGTACACATTTTACTCGCTGCCATGTAATGTGGGTCGTTTTCTCAAGTGAGGTCCAGCGCTCATTATTTTTGGAGGATATCATTTGCAACGCAGCGGTTTCATTGTTTGTAAGTAAGCCTTTTTGGGAGGTTTTTGTGTCTAAGTGTGATAATAGAACGATGAGCACCAAATTCTGCTTATTTTTTGCCTCGGTGTAAATATTTCAGTGCTGAAAATACTGTTTTAAATGATAGACGGGTTTAAGTATAAAATTTAGCTTTAATGTAGTTAAATATTTACTATATTATTTCAGGGTGAGACAAAGAGAAGAAGAGTCTCTTAATGATAAGTGAACACCGTCACCTGTTACTACTATTCTATTCTATTCAATTCAATTGAACAATACGAGACAGAAATGAGTTGCCTTCCTCTAAACTCTTTCAATAAGAATAAGAGGCCTGGGGTTGCAGCTTCAGTGCCCCCACTCACTAGTTACAAAGCAAGAACAGAATTGTTTTAACACCCAAGGCACACCACAGAGCTCGGTCAACTGTTTTTTGCATCCAGCCGTCTCCGGCCTTTTTACGCAACTTGATAAGTTTCCTCAAGGCCTGTGTCCAGCAGATGGCAACGCGTTGACAATAATTTTACGCTAATCGAGCAGCCCAATAACTATGTGCTGGAGTATGGCTCTCTCATGGCCATTTAAATAAGTGTACATTTAACTTCTAAAACCACCTGTGATAGATAAGTGATGCTGTAATTGTTATTTAGTAGACATACATAATTATAAAAAATGCTATTGAACCCTTTTTTTCCTTTGGACGTTAAGTACGTATTACGTCATGAATATTTATTTCAATATTACATGTTTTTTTCTTGTTAGTTGTGCAGCATTGTACATCGTACGGTTTGCGGTTGGCCTACATTTTTTCTAGCAGATCAAAAAAACAGGTCAGATGCAGTGGATCGGATGGGCCGGTAACCTCGCTACGGATGCATGAACCTACTAACTTTTCCCATTATTGAAATTATATTACTACTGTGGATGTCATCGTTGAATTTTGATTAGTATAATCTATCATATTAGCTTAGACTGCCTCCATATGAATGTCCTTTTTCTACTAAGAAAGTAAAGCTCAATACATTTACGACTTCTCAGTTCTAGCCGACGGTTCTTGCCTTCTATAATCTTGCTATTATTTATGGAATATTGGGCAAATGGCAGACGTATCGCATGATAGTAAGCAATTACCGCCGACCATGGATACCCGCAACACCAGAGGCGACACAAATGCGTTGTCGGCCTTTGGGGAGGAGGATGGGAGATTCACTTCACTCACTCGGTGAAACACAGCGCAAGCACTGTTTCACACCGGTTTTTTGTGAGGCTGGTATGAACTGGTTTTCACTTCCTTGGCTAACCTGTTGGTCTTGTGGGTAGCTATACGAAGGACTTGAGTTCGATACCTACTCAGAAGACATAATTGTAATTAGCACGATCATTGTTCTAAAATAAGTGTTTATTTAGAAATATATAAGTATACTCGATGTACTTAACATAATACAGGCTCTGCATAGTTTGGGATCAGATGGCGGTGTGTGTGATATCTCATATATCACACACACCGTAAACATATTATTATTATTACTAACTGCCTCGGTGGCGTAGTGGTAGCGTATGCGACTGCTGTGCTTCGAGTTCGATTCCCGGGCCAGACCGACAAATGTTTGTATGATCTGCAAATACTTGTTTCGGAGTTTGGGTGTTTACTATATATAATATGAATGTATTTACAACAAAAAATGTACATGTTATATATTTATATCGGTTCTCTAGTACCTAGTACACCCAGTGCACTTGCTTAGCTTGGAGAAACCCAAGCTAAGCAAAGCTTGTAGCAAGCATCTAACACACAACACCATCTAAAGATGGTGTTGTATGTTAGATGTCTGAAATATCTTTATATATATAATTCTTCTGTGAGTGTGTATGTCACTGAACTACTCTCAAACGACTGGACCGATTTTGATGAAATTTTTTTATGTGTGTTCAAGGGGATCTGGGAATGGTTTAAATTCACAATTTTGTCCGCTGGACAATGTTTTTTTAATTAATTTTTAATTTATTAGTAGTTATGGCAAAACGACGTTGGCCGGGACAGCTAGTTTATTTATAAATTATTATTAACGAGTTATATACGAGTATATATATATTATATTATATTATTAAGGATATTATTTCAAAAAGCGTAGCATGGCTCACTGTTTAATTAGAAAATCGATTTTAGAGCCGAATAACGAATCAAAGTGTCGATTGTTTAAAATGGATGACCGATTTCGAGTTGTCAGATATCTGACACCGTTTACAATCGTTTCGTAAATATTTGTTTTTCTTTAGTACTAAAGCAATCAATAATGTTTATCCTCAGCAGTCGATGAGGTAAAGAAATTGAGGTCGGATTCCTCCTCCATCACTATTTATACTAATTGAATAATACAGTTAGGGAGAAGAAAATGTTAAAGGAAAGAATTGCTAATAAAGCCTCAAACCCAGTACCCATAAAACGGCGGGTGGTACAAAAATACTTGTTATAACTTTATTGTTGTAGGTAATTTTGTAATTAACAACTCGACGTGATGTCTAAAGAATTACTTAAGCTAAGGGAAATCCTAAAATAAATCAAGAAAAACGCAAATTTAAGCCTTAAAAGCCGTCTTCGTGTGCTAATTACTTACATTCATACTAATTTAATTTTGTAATGAAAATGTAAATAGCACAACTCAATTTACTGGGCGGATTCAGCACCTTTTTTATATGACCTTAATAAATAATGGTTAATCCCGACTTAAATGCGTATCTTGGTTAAAGAAAGTAAACAATGTAGATTATTATTATGTTAAATAGTCTAAAATTCATACGATTATACTCATAGAATATAAGATTCTTTAAGACAATTGTTGTTCAAGAATTCTATATCATACTAGATAAGCCACACAAATTCATCTGCCTATTCATCCTATTAATTCAAGCGTGATGTTTAGTATCCCATCGTAGACACAACAGCAAAGGAGACAGCTATAAAACTTGATTGTTGCAGAGTTCATAGTAAGCAACAACATGATACGAGTGATTATGTATAGTCCATTTGTTTGGATAGTGTCGGTGCACCAGTACGCAATTGTGGTTCTACAACGGCGTAAACTGATAATACAAACTTGCTTGTGCGTTTACCCCAGGTCCTTTGATTTTGTGGCGGCTTGCCACGCGTGCGACGGCGGTGCGATCAAGGTGATCGTATCTAAGCCGATTGACTATATTAAAGATGTTGCAATGAAATTTAGAACTGTTTGAAAGAGGGTATTAAAGTTTGAAGAATTGGGAACAAAAAAGCTCAATGTGCTGATCACTATTAAATTCGGACAAGGGGCTCGAAGATTGTAACGGAAATGAAAAAAACATTTAAAATTACATTACATGACAGTATAAATCTTAATTTTACCTCTTTTTTAAAGGTAGTGGAGCCACGCTGATCTCAGCACGAACGGGCCGGCTCGACTGGGCCAGTAGTATCCTCGCAAAGAAGATCAACGTGCTGCACTGTTGCATTGTCTGTTGTATCGTCTCGTCTATTGTCGCAGTGAATATGGTGACCATCACTTTTAGATTCTGCTTATGCTTTCCATCAGGCAGAGTAGAGTGACTTTGACAGGCCCATACAAAAAAAAATTGTGGATGGTATAAGTGAAAAAATAAATATCAATGACACCAAACTAACAAGAAAATGCTAAAAAATTATAACCCGACTATTTAAAAGCGTTATGATAAAATTTATATAGTCTAAGTGCAATTATAATGAGCCTATTACCTATTAACAATTCATCAACATCATCAACCTATAATGTCCCATTGCTGGGCTCGGGTCTTCTCTCGGAGAGGGTTAAAGCCATACGTCCCCACACTGGTCGAGTGCGTGTTGGGGACTGGCAAGATGACGTTGTGTCTACATAATCTTGCAGTTGGATGTTTTTAAGCCGCCCGAAGACCTCCAACTAAGCTTTACTACTGATTCTTATGATAACAGCCGGGACAGACTGCTTAACGAGACCTCCGAATCACGGAGACGTTCATTGTATCATGCCACCAGCGGCCATCCAGATACTGACCGCGCCGTCGTTACTTACCCTCTGTAATTGTATCTAATCACCGATTGCAATTAGGCTATGAGCGCCTCATTAACAATTAATTACTTAAAATCCGTTCACTACTTCAGGCACTACAGTGAACATAAAAAAAACATAGATTTCAAAATCTATGACCGTTCCTTTTGGTTTCTTAATGGTCGGATTAAAAGAGAGGCAAATAAATGTATTTCTTTCTGTTTTCTTTTGTTTTCTTATGAAATTTTTATTTTCATATAGATTTTTTCTCTTCATTCTTCAATTGCGCGTTTCCTTTCATGGAGGTGTATTCTCACTTTTACAAGGAGATGAAAAGTGTAATAATAAATCATTATAATAGTAATAATAATAGTAATATTTATTGCACGAAAAAAAAATCTGTTTAACTTAAAACTAGTTTATGATAAAAATCGAACATGAGACAGCCTCTGTTGCCAAATTAGGCAGACACCTGTATTTCGGCTAACAGTGCCATTCCCCACAGGAATTTCAAGTTAACTAGTGATTTTATAAAATAAAGTTTAGTAAATAAAATTAAAATAGCAAAATGAAAAATGTGAAGTGAACCTCTCTATGTATATATGAGAGTGTATGTGTACAAGGGAGTGTGTGTGAATGTGTGTGTTCAAATTCATGTGTGAATGAGAGGATGTGTATATGTAAGAGGAGAGAAATCACAGAAGTGTAAAATAACGCTAAAATAATTGTTAAATAATATTCTAAATTGAACGTAATTAAAACTTAGAAAAATAAGTGTAATTGAGTTAAAAATAATAATATGTTTTCTGTTTGTTCATAGAATCGGTACAG
This sequence comes from Spilosoma lubricipeda, assembly GCA_905220595.1. NCBI lineage: Eukaryota > Metazoa > Arthropoda > Insecta > Lepidoptera > Erebidae > Spilosoma > Spilosoma lubricipeda. The sequence continues at coordinate 7,982,356 of HG992298.1, read as the reverse complement.
GAACCTAACATAAAAACGTACTGGTACTTTTAAAACATTTTTAATTACCTAGTTTATCGTCCGGCTTAGTAGAGTCGATGATGGTAATTAGGTGCGATAGCCGATAGTTTGGTTCAGCTTGATTGTGTTGTTTGTTGTTAGAGCGTTGCTTTATAATCACATTTTGTGTTTGTGCATAATGACTGTGGAGAAATTTTGAAAGCATTTAAAGAATAATTTTCACTTGTGCCATGAGGTTATCTATTATAATGGAACATTATCTTGTTACCAAAATTTTTGAACTTGGGTAATATTATTCATACAAAAGTCTCTCTCTCCGTGTCTATTAGTTATGCTTGCACAACTAAACCTAATCGACATATGCGCGTACGGAACCGCTTTTAGTATATATATAAAACTATTGCAAAAAACTGCATTTTAATAATATTTTTTCTATCATGACTGCCTCGGTTGCGCAGTGGTAGTGAATGCGAATACTGTGCTTGAGGTCTCCGGTGCAAATCCTACGTCGGATCAAATGTTTGTGTGATCTAAAAATATTTGTTTCGGTGTTTGGGTGATTTCTATGTATAATGTATATGTAAGTATTTACATTAAAAAGTATACAATGTATTTATATCAGTTGTCTAGTACCCATAACACAAGCTCTGCTTAGCTCGGGACTAGATGGCATAGTGTGTAAAAAAAAAAAAAAATTTGGTTAAATATTGTAAGTTACCAAAATTTTTAGGAATTTCTAAATTATTTATGAATAAATTTGTTCCCTTGTCGTAACTTAAAACCAATCATAGCATTCGTAGCTCACTTTCTTTCATTAATTTTGGGAACCTTTCAACCTAGAATTATTTTCTTATTTCTATCTGATTAAGTATTAATAATATGCTTACAATGTTTCGTTCAAATAACTTCGAATGGAAAATTTGAAACAAAAATTTTATTATACCTAATTTTGACGAAGCTTTTAAAACAGGCCTTTGTTGAAACGTGAGGAAAATTCAGATCATTTTAATTCAATTCAAGAAATAGAGACAGAATAAAAGTTTGATACTAAAGTTTAGAGCTACGGATAGCCCCGGATAGGGACGTCATTAGTGTATCGAATAGAGGGTTGAACTCAGAAGAACAAACGTTGAAGTTAGATTTACAGAAACTGCACTTTAGTTGTGTTTTTAGTTAAGTGAACAGTTTTTCCAACAGTGCACTGTGTGTAGACATATCTGTATTTAGTACATTATCTAACGTATAGCTTGTGTACTTAAAGCATAATGCTTTGTTTGAAATCTTAAGAGATTCTTTAAGAATTAATCTAATTTCTTTAAATAAAAATTGTTAATTGTAATGTATTACAATTAGATTTTATATACAATTTATGAATTGGATTACCTATATAGAAGTATTTCATCTCGTAAGATAGACTTTATAAAGTGTCCGTTTGTCACGCTTTCATGGCTAAACCACTGAACAGATTATGATGGAATTAACAATGGAAATTCTTTGATTCTTGAGAAAGGTCATAGGCAATTATTTATTATTTACTATGATAACCAACATAATTTACATAATAAAACAGAGGCCTGAGGCAAAAGCTAGTCTGTGATTTGTTATCTAAATGCCTTACCATATGCATTTTTTAATCCCTTTTTACGTTTTTCCTTCAACCCGTCTGAAAATAACGTAATTTATAAGGAGAGCTACTATCAGGCAGGCAGGCAGGTCATATAAGATATGAATGATACCTCATGCAATCCAAAAACTAGCTACGGCACTCGAGAATCATTTTTCAAAGAATTTTAAATTTCCTTACGATGTTAACAGTTTCAAAAGTTTAGTATGGATGCACTTAAAATTCTTAGAGTATACTGCTAGCATTTCTTGAATATATTACTGGAGAAAAGAGAATGGCTAAATTTTGCGGTTAAAGAAGATAGACAAACCATTTCAAAAATATATTTAACTGGCTATTAAATGATTGATGCCAAATTAATAGATGCGAAATATAAATTTATATATTAGGTGATGAATAATAGATGCCAATATATTAGATGCCAAATAAAAAAAATACTCATAATATAATAAAGCGTTAATGCGGATAAATATTTTCTAGAAATGTGTGTACGTAATATAACAAAGGTGCTCCCATAAGACTTTATAATTGTTTTGGTTCTTCGTTTAACGAGGTTCCTTATGTAGCTATGTAAGCATTTATAAATTATAACATGAAGTCGCAAAACAAATATTAAACTTGTCGTATTTTGATAATAAAATGATGTTGTGTGTTTTGAAATTGCTTTATATAATTAGACCATACTGGAATAATTTATAGCGCGTTAAACATTTTTAAGCAGATGACTTGGCTAAATAGATATATGACATACGTATGTTGAAGTAAATGGAAGAAAAAAATATTCCACATAAGCTTTTGACACTTTTCAATTCTTTTACCTTTTCTGTTTATTGTTGTCATCGATTTTGTTTTGTTTTTTTATGTTTAAATGCAGTTAGTTATCAAATAATTTTGGGGATTCTAGAAATTCTGGAAGTTACGAAGATAAAGATATAGAAACATAGTTTAAAATTTCAAATTGATGGGTTTCATCTTTTTTAAACTTGTAGATACAAATATTTTTACACTCCCTGTCATCTATATCCACACTTGTAAACTAGCTGAGCCGGCGAACTTCGTACCGCCATATTTTTCTTTCGTACATATTTACTTTTCTGAAAAACTTTACTTAGTAATTATGCCCGCCCCAACTTCCCAGCTTCTAGAAAAAATATTCTGGTTATCTTTTAATTATTATTTTATATGATAACCTTGCCATAACAATAACGAACACATAAAAAAATAATTATCCAATTTGGTGCAGTCGATCGGAAGTTATAGTACATACGTTTCGGCGATTTATTTATACTTAAATAAATTTGTAATTAACTCTGTCTGACTGTTACGCTTTCATAGCTAAATTGCTGCACCGATTTCAATTAAATTTGGAATGGAGATAAATTAGTTCTTGAATAATGACATACGCTACTCTTTACCACGATAACCGATATATACAAAAGCGTCAAAAACTAACTTATATGTACATAACAAGGTTCAGTTAATCTCTAATTAAGTTTCTAAAACATTTTTATTAAGGTCACAGAGGTACGTATAAATAATTCAAGTTAATCGTTTCAGTGGATTGGGAGCAAATAACTCATTATAAATAGAGGTTGAAACCTTAAAATAAATAAAATCTACTTAGTGTGAACCACGGTCTATCGATTGAGAAGTCGTATATATTTCGTAGACTAAATCAAATGCCAAAATAACACGACGCCTTTTAAATACATTTAGTCGGTGCTACTTGCATTATCTTACATTAATAGCTACTACGCTATTAAGTATTTTAGTGTAAGTTAATATAGCCAATTTTAATAACAGTATTTACGTTGGAAAGATCAACTTTTTTTTATGTATGGGCCTGCCAAAATGACAACTCCGCCTGTGGAAAGCAAAAGCAAAATCCAAGAGTGGTGGTCGCCATACTCATTGCAAATGCAGACAATGCAACAATGCAGCATGGTGACTCACACCATGGCAACCTTGTGATGCTTTCGCATCATTGGGCCTCCGGGCTCGCACTCACCAACGAAATACGACAGCACGAACGCTGTTTTTTTATGTTGATCTGTGCGAGGGTAGTACCGTCCCGGTCGAGCCGGCCCGTTCGTATTGAAATCAACGTGGCTATACCACCTACTTTGTATACTATAATTTGTGTAGCTTACACAGTTAAGAAATCATCAACCATCGCCATCATCAACTACCTTTAATATTTCACTGCTGGACCTCTCCACAGAAAGAAGGGTATGGCCTGCTATACCACGCTGGAAAAACGGGTTTGGTACAGGGATTGTATCAAGTTTTCCTTCCTTATGCAGCGCTGTTCTTCTGCGTAGTTTGCTGACTTAATCGGCTTTCGTCAAAAAAAGAGCTTAGAGGGACACTTCGTATTCTTAATCCGTCTCCATAAGGAGGCCCAATATCGGAATTTCATCGGCCATCAAATAAAGAAAGAGTCCATTGAGTATCTGATGAGACTTTTATTCCATATTAAATCTATATATATATATATAAAATTCGTGTCACGATGTATGTTCACGATAAACTCCTAAACTAATAAACCAATTTTTATAAAATTTGGTGAGCATCTGTAATTTGGTCCAACTTGGGAGATAGGGTAGTTTTTATCTCAACTATTGATCTCAATATTTGTTTTTATATGACTTAAGTGTGTATTTATCGGTTAGTTCTATGAAATGCTAATAGATGGCGGTTCGGCATCCAAGTTGCACAGTCTTTCTATCTCTAGATTATCCGGTAGTTGTCACCGTATTTCTATTACAAGAATTTTCAGAAATGTAGAAAACATTTACAAAAAAATTGTGGCGGTTCAAAGTTCGCCGGGTCAGCTAGTATAAATATAAAATCCGTAAATAAGACTAAGTACAGTACCACAATCATAGGACGAACCAAGCTAATTATAACAACAACAATTAAGTAAATACCACCCCTATTACAATAATGATAAACAAGAAATCATATAAGTAACAATAATAACATTTGTCTAACCAGTATCTGCAATAAACTAAGGCGCAATGTCTTTTAGAAGCGGCCAATGACGCAATACAGACAATTACATCATAACATGTACAGCGTTATTTGAAGATTGAGTTTTAGTTCTTGTCTAATACAACAACGATATTTCATATGTTCGTGTTGTACTTTTAATCAGATATTATTTCATACTACTTCAATTATAAAAATAAGTATTTAGATTATTTTTATTTATTTTGCCCCGATTACGGGCAACAGCTCTATTTTATGTAACTATGTACGTTGTAATTTTTTTGTGTTTGGAATATTAACTGTTGTTATATTTGTATTACTACCATTTAATGTTTGTCACATTTTGTGTAAATTAAATTGTATCCTCATTCCAATTAAAGCAAATTTCAGAGATAGAATAGATAATCCGTTTTTAGGGAGCGGCATTTTGCTTAAAAATATTTAAAGATTTTCTTCGTAAATATTTCTCATAAATTACTATAGGACCTACTATTAAAAAGACGGGTAGAAATTTCTGCAAACTATAACAAGGATTTCTATAATGGTTCAATAATCTCAATCTATTGTGAATCTCGCAATACGAATTGTGATAATGATTAAATTTCCAAAATCAAAGCTGTGGCTGAAATCGCAGTGAAATAAAATCCTAATAGAACGTCATCTGACTTTAGAATGGAATAAATGATCTCACTGATCAGAAAGATACCAATAAAAGAATATTAGAAAGATTCCAATATCACAAAGACAGGCTTGAACGGACAATATAATTTCAAAGCTCTGTGATTCCAGGTACTGAGTTTTTCCAGTTAAGAATTGAGGATTTCAATCAGACTATCTCACAATCGTAGTTTTAACAAAGGAATAAAACTTGTTTTTACGTAGAAATTGAAGAGAAAGTAATACTTTTGACGATGCAATTTTATTTAAAAGAACCGCGGTATGAAATATTGAGAAGTAACAAATCAAGATATGGATAGGAATAACAAGCATTTGTTAAATGCAAGCATAATTATCCAGGCAAATAGTCATTTTATTAATACAATCATCTTATTACTTTCAATTAAAAAAAGTGTAGTCCAGGTTTTCTTACTGAAGTGTATCTGTATTAGCATCAATTAAGATACATGTACATATTTCAAAAAGTAAATTTAGAAAAATAAATTTTAATAAGTGCGTTTATAGTATAGTACAAAATCTCAAACGAGGTGAACAAATAGATATTTTTAAATTAAATATGAATATGGACCGTGTAGAAATTAAGAAGCGTCTGCCATGTCAAGCATAATACAAACTAAAAACATGGCTGAAACATCTAATTGTTCTAAATTGATCTAGGTGTTTTTGAAAAATAATAAATGACTCAAACATAATTTTAGTATACAAAAATCAGCCTAAATAATTTTATATAGCTTAATACGATATTACAGAGATATCTGCATACAAATATTGATCGCTTATACTACTAAATAATTTGACTGCCTCGTTAGTCTAGCGGTTGGCGTGTGCGACTGCTGATCAAGAAGTCTCGGGTTCGATTCCCGGGTCGAACCAAATGTTTGTATGATCTACAAATATTTTTTTCGGAATTTGGGTGTTTTCTATGTATTATATGTACGTATTTACAAAAAAAAGTATATATGTCAGTTTTCTAGTACTTATGGGTACTAGAAAACTGATATATATACTTTTTTTTGATATATATCTGATATATATACTTTACACAAGTTCTGCTTAGCTTGGAATTAGATGGCGTTGTGTGATAGAAGTCCGAAATATTTATTTATTTATTATTTATTTATATAATAGGTTCAAATACATTATACAGCATAGTAGCATTTTTCAGCAATTCTTCATTCCAAGAACAAAAACTGTAACGGATGGCACAATTTCTATCAAATTTTAAAGTAATGTTCAGAGAACCGATATCTCTGAGGGGCTGTGTAATTTTTTTCGGGTACTTTACAACAAGGACAAAACGGTGGTAGCTCGTGCTTCGGAATTAATGAGGTGATTTGTCTTTCGGCAGAATAAGGAAGAGTCATAGCCACAAATTGAAAGGAATTCAATTTATCGATAGAATGTTGGGGCTTATACTTAATGGGCTTGTGGAATGTTTATTTGCTTTTTATACGGCTAAATGCAAAGTTATAATGTTCGGCCTCTTTCAACTGAATTCACTGATGGTATCCTTAATTGAGTTTGGAATACTCTTGTTGGAATCAAATTATCTTCCTCATGGAAAAAGTTTTACTAATTGCTTAATACTTTGTGAAAAGGGTCAAGTTGGGTAAGGAATGAAGTTTTTTTTTACAAGAGAAAAGTGAGGCTTTTGATTTAAATCTTATTTTTACCGGACTAAGGACAGTTAATGATTTTGGTCGGCTAATGTATAAGCCCCGAGTGACATAGGTTACATAATACTCATCAAAAGTTTTTACTTGGTCAAGTTATAGTTTTCTAAACTTTTTTGTTTGTTAATTTATTGCTTACATTATAATTTCGTTTAACACCTATTTTATTACTCGACATAATAATGTATTTAGTTTAGAATGTAGGGTTAATTATTCGAACCATAGTCTGAAATTTCAGATATAGAATATTAAATATTTTAATTTGAAAGTAAATACTATTGCTTATCTAAAATTATAAAATATAATAATTTAGTATCTCACTGGGTATTTAAAACGGGCTATAATAAGGACAATGAAAACTTGCAACACGTTGAGATTGTAGGCTAGGAGTTGCTGTTAATAAAAGCAAAGTAGTTATGAATACAAGTAAAATTTAAAAAAAATAAAAAACCAACTTCAAGAACGACCAAAATCAATCGATATCTCTTGGATGCCATCATCAGATCTTAGTGTACTTATCGTGGTACCATCGTTGGGATATCTCCTTTCCATTAACAAAAGAATAATCAAAATGGGGTCATAAACGACGAAACTGTCAGCGAACACTCATAAAATATATAATATATATAAAGTTTAATTGAGTACTGAAGACGAAAAAACCTAAGAGCAATGATGTACACTGCGGAGTGGTTTAAGACTCTACTTGTTCAATACATAGATTTAGTAATAATAAAGGTCACTACAAAACGTTTTACGTTAGCCAAACGTAACATCATTAGCTTCAATTGTAAGTCATTATAGATGCTAATTAAAACTTTGGAAAGCACATAATCAGTAAAGTTTCAGCATCGACAGTTTAGATATGGTAAGAATATAATTATTTTGAACAATATAAATCGGTTTAGGCAAAATCTAGAAAGTTCCCCGTTAGCCAAAATGTCTCGAATCCATACAAATATTATTCATTCAAAACAAAATAATTCTGATTGTCAGTCTGTTACGATTTCAAGGCTAAACCACTGAATTAATTTGGATGAATTTAGTTATATAGAGAGATTGGTCCTTGGAGACAGGTTACATTTTGTCGCAATATACGCGAGCGAAGCCGCGGACAGCAAGTGTTTAATAAATTAATATGACTATGTCAATTTCTTTTTGTGCATTTATCCAATCGAGTTGATTCTTTAGCAGGGCTGAATTAGAAAAGCAAACATAAACAATTGAAAAGATTAAAGTTGTATTAAGTTGTTTTTATTTCGAATTTTTCCCTACTTTACGATATCAAGAAAAAATCAACACATAGATAGTTATATATGAATTCCTAAAAGTATATCGTTTTGAAAATCAACAAAATTATAAATTTACTTTGCTAGTTTACGATTGAATAATAATTATAATTACCAGACAGTTCAAAACTTACAAAAGCAATTTCAGTGAACTACTGAAGTCCTTTTACAGATTAAATTTGTAATAAATATTTAAACAAAAGGTAACAATTACTTAACATCTAAGCTTGTGGAAAGTCAACTGAGGTTAGTGGGATAGCAAGCAATTATTAATTATGCACTACAAGCTTTGAGCTAACTTGAACTGCTTCAAGTTGTTTTAAATTAAATGAATAACTAAGTGGCTACACTAAGCCTTCTACTTAACAGACATTGTGGTGTAGATACTCTATAAAAAAAAGATCGAGTTCCCTTATTTTATGTTATTTCTTAAAAATTCTTTGAAATTACTTTTTTTCAGACTTTAACCATAACAGTAGATTGCTTTCAAAACAATAAAATAAATATGGCTACCGAGGGAGAGCCACACTTCGGCATGAATGGGCCGGCTCGACCGGAGTGATACCACGGTCTCACAAAATGCCGGTGTGAAATAGTGCTTTCCCTGTGTTTCACCGTGTGTCACCATACTACATACATACAACAAACTAACACCCAAAGCTAATTAGATGAATTTATGTCAACCAATATAACATTGTTTAAATTTCATAAATTTGATTTAAATGAAAGATTATTTTTTGTACTTGATAGCTTAATGCTCATCATACAATATTTGTCTTGTATGGAAATTTAAGTCCAGGTTCGGTATTTAGGACCACTACCAACTACACCAATAAGTTTGGCATTTTTATATATTTTCGTTAATATAATAGCAATTTATTAAAAATTATATATCACATCAAAATCGATTAATGGACAAATGTAGGAACCCACAAAATCTGAAAACAAATTTTAGATACATTTTGGTTCAATTTTATCAAAGTCTCACTAAACAAATAAATCTTGTATATTTAAACTTACATTACATTCATATTAATCTTACTAATTGCTCGGGCAAATTAATTAGAGATGAACTAAATCGGCATGTTGATCTCCACTTTAGAGAAAGAATCGCATAAATATATAAGCTAGTACTATATAGTACACCACATGCTTTGGTCTAGTAAGCCTCTTATCGTCTCGAGTAAATCGTAAATGCCGAGAGCAAGGGATTTTCTCGTAGCTACTACAACAACCACGTGATTTCCCACTTGGAATATTGCTGTATTATTATTCGAATTGAATCTATATATTAATATATAAAGCTGAAGAGTTTGTTTGTTTGTTTGTTTGAATACGCTAATCACAGGAACCGCTGGTCCGATTTGAAAAATTATTTCAGTGTTAGATAGCTCATTTATCGAGGAAGGCTATGGGCTATATATCATCACGCTAGGACCAATAGGAGCGGAGCACCAATGAAAAATGTTTCGAAAACGGGGGAAAATTATCACGCTACGGGCAATAGAAGACGCAAATGAGGTTGCGTGGGTCGGCTAGTACTAATATATAAAGCTGAAGAGTTTGTGTGTTTGTTTGAACGCGCTAATCTCAGGAACCGCTGGTCCGATTTGAAAAAATCTTTCAGTGTTAGATAGCCCATTTATCGAGGAAGGCTATAGGTTATATATCATTACGTTAAGGCCAATAGGAGGCGGAACACCAATGAAAGATGTTTCAAAAACGGGAGAAAATTTTCACGCTACTGGCAATAGAAGACGCAAACGAGGTTTCGTGGGTAGCTGACCCACTGTGTAATATAAATATGTTTGTGTATTTGTATGAATTTGATTAGTTAAATAGCTTGGGATTATTTCATTTTAGCAATATCAGAATGAGCAGATCTATCAAAAATAATTAAAGATATAAAAGTACTTTTCAGCGTGGATAGTATAACATACAGTATATATTTATATTTCTGAAGATTTAATTTGGTAAATAGTGATCAAGGTAGAAAATTTTATTGAACTTATACTAAAATTTTAAATTTCCAACACAATAACAGTAAAAATTAGAGATAGAAGGAATATAGTAAACGTATATATCAAACGTTCTCCATTGGACGATGCGATGATAAAAGTGCCACGACAAAACTTATTATTTCCTCTAAAAATACATTTTTTTTACTCGACAGGCAGTGTCAATAACTCTATACATTTAAGCAGATCAATTAAATTACTTTTATCTCGGAAAACAATACAGTAATAGTTTTAACATAATAAAAAAAACCAAACGTCTTTACCTGAATCATTTCCAATTCAGTCTTCTGTGTATTCTACCACAAACAACAGATTAAATTCTCCACTGTACTTGTTTTTATTACCTTCTCAATAGACTATACAGCATACGAGTTATATGTTTATAATACACATTGATGTCTATATAACATTGTCTGGATATCTTGATACAGGTTGATCATAAACATACGCTATAACCTTTCGATATTATTGGTGTTCGATGGAAAGACAAAGCTACGCTTAGAATCGATTTTTACAACTGTTTCGTTATTGCTTGCTTATTCATTCAGTCATTATTAAGTAGTATTGAAAAAGGTGCTTGAATTTAAGAAGAATTGTATAGCTGTAAATATATTAGTACCTGAATGACCGAGCCTCAAATGAATCCTACCTAGGTCGATTAATCGCGCCGAAACTCCCTGCTTATTAAATTTAAATAAAATTCGTTTTAGGCGTTGCCAAGATTTAAACTATATATAAATACTCTTACTACTGTTTTGATCGTTAACAGGTATTAGGTAGACAGAGCCGTCGACGCGTTCCTGGAGCTCCTCCAGAATGTCGAGGTAGGCCGCCGCAAGGTATCGTGGGTAGACCGGTTCTCCGGTAGTTACACACACCCCTTTGTCTCCCCACGTAGGGTATAGTGCGCAAAGCATTACAGGCGTAAAGAATAAAATAAAATGATATCACCTCATTACCTATTAATTAATAATAATAATAATAATAAATCTCTTTATTGTACACCAGCTTATAAAAAAAAATATAAGATAAACTTAAAACTATTATGAAGTATGTACAAGTGGCGGCCTTATCGCTCCAAGGCAATATCTTACAGGCAACCATGGGATGCAGAGAAGAGTAGGGATGAAAAAGTATATGGTAGTGTCTGGTGTATTATTGGTGGAAAGGAAAGTAAAATAAAGTTTATACATTACATAAAATAATAGCAACACGTAGTGTGAGTGATCAAGTTAATACATATATTTATTTATTTATACAAAAGAGATGAGTAAAACATACCTACAGACCTTCCATGCAGTATAGCAAGCTATGGGACATTGATGTCTCTCAGGTAATATTCTTTTACTAGTCCCCTAAAGGTAGTCACTGTTTTCACACGTCTTATTACGACTGGTAGGGCGTTCCATAGGCGAACTGCTTGTACAGAGAAGGAATGGTCGAGGAATTTAGTTTTATGTCCTGGCATTTTCAATTTCAAATTCTCTGACGATCTCAAGGGTTAACTATGTCGGACTTGAACCGTCTAATACCCGCACGCCAGTTACTAGAAGCCGGGGAACCAGGTGCGCTCTCGAAAGGAAATTCCTGGAACCCCGTCATATCTCGGGCCATCTACGGTTTTTAGATGGCCGGCCATTCTGTGCAGGAACCCCTATACTCTTTTTTAAATCATTCAATTATCATCCCGAAAAAAATTACGATTATAGGTAGTTGATGAAAGCAAAAAAAAAATTGAATTGACTGTCTGACAGAATGACTTAAGTGAGCACTGGGACAAATGTAATAGCCAATAACAATCGGAACTTATTTTAAATTAACTCAATTTCTATTATCACCTTTTTATCGTTTAACGGAATGGCGGTCGCGAGTCGTCAAAAGCCCTCGAGTTTCTCAACGCAATCCAATAACAGTAAAAACAGCAATAAAAACGTATATTATTTATTGAGGACTTTCGTATTACAAGTGTAGACAAACGGTACCGCAAATTGACTAGTCACATAAATATTAGTACCTAGACAACCGAGTTTTGTTCAGTATTTTTCTTTTGGTTAATTTTCTAAAAATGAATTCTAGCTAGATCTATTTCATCTCATTATCCATTTTGGTGTTGGCCTACTTCAACACCTACCTCAGTATTTTGAGCTTCCTTTTTGATGTCGTCCTTCCATAGTATCCTTGCCCCTTAAATTGTACTGTACCCTTGTCTAAGCCCAGCTTGCTCTCTAGGCTGGTAAAAGTCCAATTTTTTTAGGGTATTTTTTTAGTACCTTAGAAAAAAGTTTGTAAGTTTGTGACAGTAAACTGATTGGTCTGTAGTTGTTCAGGTCGGCTTTACACCCTTTTTTATATATTAGAATTACCACCGCATTTTCCTAGTTCCTTGGAATTTCTCCTTGTAGCCAGATCCAGATCAATTTATTGACTCCGAAAACATCTGCATACTAAATTTCATGAAAACATTGGAGTCGCTTTCGAGTTTCAGATTATAAATATTATTAAAGAATTGTTCGATTAAAGGTACTATTATATTAGATACAAATACTTACTGTTCTGCACCATAATAATATTGACTACATGTTCTTTGTAACTAAACTCCTGATCATTTATTAACTAACATTGTAAATTATGAACTTAACAGTACATGACTTATTTTATTCCCTCATAGGTGAATTTTCCAAAAAATATTTCTTAGTAGTAGTCATTTCCATCATCCTCTCAGCCGTAAGATGTCCACTACTAGACAAAAGCCTCTCTTTCAGTGACCTTCACTAGGTTGTCATCTTAGTAGGTGTTTACAATTTAAAGAACATAGCTCCAAAAGTTTCTAGTAACAGTGATTTAGACTCAGCTAGGTGGGAGAGCCACGCTTCAGCATGAATGGCCGGCTTGACCGGAGTGACGCCACGGCCTCACAGAAAACCAGTGTGAAACAGCGCTTGCACTGTGTTTCACCGAGTGAGTGAGGATACTGGAGGCCCATACCATAATCCCTCCCCCTTTATTGAATAGGGGGGGATCCCCTATTCAATAAAGGCCAGGAACGCACTTGTGACGTTTCTATGGGCGGCGGTAATCTCTTACCTTCAGCCTGAAGGTAAGAGATTACGTCTGCCCAAGATTCCATTAAAAAAAATTATAAAATTTGGTTTTTCTTTTTACCCGGCTGAGTCAGAAGAAGGGTAATGTTTTTACAAAAATATAAGGTAGTAAATATTGGGTACAGAAAACACCAGTGAATAGAAAGCCACGTTGATTTATTAGGTGGGTGGTTCCGAATAGTAGCGAACATCTGAGATTCGAATCTCGGAGGTATAATGACAGTTATTGAACGGGAAAAAGAACTGATTTGAAATCGCTCAACTAGTCGTTAGACTAGTCCTTCAACAAATAAAAAGACTGTGCCTAAACAATTACATGCATTAGTATTGTAAATACTAATCGTGTTCTTCGATTAGGCACATAATAGTGCTGTGTAAAATCTGGCATACAGTAGAGGCACTTCGTGGGTCAAAGCAAATAACGTGCTCTGACGTGTAACACACTTCCGTTCTCTCTCATGCAATCAATTCTATAGGCTATCATCATCATCAACCCATAACGTCCCACTGCTGGGCACGAATCTCCTCTCAGGAGAGGGTTAAGGCCATACATCCCCATATTGGCCGAGTGCGGGTTGCGGACGGGTAAGACAACGTTGTGGCTACGTAATCTTACCCATTGGATGCTTTTAAGCCAAAGGCCTCCAACTAAGCTTCACGACTGTTATCCTGTGATAACAACCGGGACCGACAGCATAATGTGACTTCAGAATCACGGAAACGCTCATGGTAACTTGCCACTAGCGGTCACCCATCGAGGTACTGACCGTCGTCGTTGCTTATCCTCGTTGATTGGGCTATGATCGCCTCTCTATAGTTTATAGTGCTTGTTGACGTAGAAACGCGCGGGTGTGGTGGCGGCTGCGGGCGCGGCATACATTGCGTGCTCTTGTTCACATTAACAGCCAGGCATCTGCGCAAGTGTGACTTGTTGTAAGGGTTGAAAAGAGTAATTTATTTACGAAATATTTTAGGAGAACAATTGTTAAATATATAAGTAGCCGCCGTTGTAGTATTTTTGTGTCGTTTGAAGACTGTCAATATGTAAATATATCAATATTTAATTTATTCTCCGTCCATATCAGGAAACAATTCAGCAACTGCCTTTCAAGGCTTATTAGGAACGTTTCTGTTCAAATGTTGATTTTGTTTACTTTGCCAAATCGGAGTTCTTGCCTCAATAACACTACTAAACTCTTCTGTATTATATATAGCACATGATAAATAGGTGTTATCATTTCGAACGACAAGTTCAATCTGGTTGAACTTACCTGACGTCGTGAGTGAATCGCGCGCTCCGCCGCTAGTTCGACATGAACACACACAAACTTTGTGTGTGTTCATGTCGACAAACGTCTCTCGAGTTTGATACAGACGCGAGCGCGCCGCGCGCGTCGTTTGCTACTTTACTCGCCATTTAGACCATACGTGCGTTTCGTACGTGAACAATTGAATATCTCGTCATAAAGAAAACATGGTGGATATCAATAAACTAATCATAGCAGTGCTAGCATTTTTTCATGTTTGTATGATCTGCAAATATTTATTGTTTCAAAGTTTATTGTTTATTTCTTCGAATTTTAAATTCTGTTGCCCTCGGCTCCGCCCGCGTATATGTTGGTTATCGCGGCAAATAGTAACCTATGTGATTCCGATGTATAAGCTATATTACTGTAAAGTTTTATCCAAATCCGTTAAGTAGTTTTTGCGTGAAAGAGTAACAAACATCCATCCATCGATCCATCCATCCATCCATACTTACAAACTTTCGCGTTTATAGTATTGGTAGGATTAAATTTTAAATAGTATTTACGCTGAGTTACCCTCAAAAGCAGTAAAAGAGATGAGAGCAGTGCAGGCTGCAACTACAATCTTCCGCACTAAATATATAACCAAATTCAACAATATAATCTCTAATCCGATTAGTACTGTTAGAGATTAACGACAAGGATACAAAAGATGGCACTATAAAACTAACTGCGGTAATAAAAGTGTCCCTCTAAAGTGTTCGGTATTTTGTATACCTTACTTTAAACGCAATTCAAGAGTTTCTTACGTAATTTATGCTCTCGATTGTCGGCATTCGGTAGAACTTAACTGCCACTTCCAGGTTTAATCAGTATATACTGGTTTTATCCAGTCGTAAACTGTTTCCCAGAACAACCAAACCTGTGCTGCTGTAAACTAGAACTAAGCCTAAGCCTAGGTTTAGTCTTAGGCTTAGTCAAATGCCGTGGGACAACCACGCTTCGGCATGAATGGGTCAGCTCGACTGGAGTGATTCCACGGCCTCACAGAAAACCGGTGTGAAATAGTGCTGTGATTCACCGAATGAGTGAGGATACTGGAGGCCCATAGCTCCCCCTATCTCCCCCATCCCTCCTAAGGTCGGCAACGCACTTGTGACGCCTCTGGTGCTGCAGGTCCATAGGCGGTAATTGCTTACCATCAGGCGATACGTCTTCTTGTTTACCCGCTTATTACATAAAAAAAATACAACTGTTGTCACCAGATTGTGAGACTCGATACTTAAGTTAAACGTTAAACTAATGTCGACTCCACCTTTATTTAGCCCACTAAAATCACTTAAACCGAACTCATGTTTTTACCCACAAAATAAATTAATATCCATTCCAATGCCGAAAACACATTTTCCCGTCCATATTTTCTTTTCTCGTCGATAAATATCTTAAAAAAATCGTTCCCAAAAAAACACGTTCCTAATGTAAATACTCCATGTCACTACCATTTTCCATTCAAAATGATTCATGGAAGTAAGGAGCAATTTATAGGCCGCCTGGTCAGCGGTACGGCATCCTGGCTAAAGTAAGCTATTCGGATTATACGGAGCGATACTAGTGTGTGTGGAATTTATGGTTATGTGAATCTCAAGGCTAGCAGTACTTCCATATAGTGATTGACCAGTGTTTTAAGATATGAAGATATGAGTTGTGCTTATAGAAGACTAGCAAAACGCCCCGGCTTCGCACGGGCTCTTTACGGAAACTATAATATAGCCCATGCTACTCTTAGAAAACTTATTATAATTTTTTCTTAGCGTCTTCAACAAATGTCGTTATATTTTAACCAATGTACTCAAATATTTCACAAATTAAATATAAAAACCTTCCACAAGAATCACTTTATACATTGGTAAAATCCCGCATAAAAGTTCGTGCAGTAGCTATTGGGTTTATCGTGAACAGACAGATAGTCAGACGCGGTGGAGGACTTTGTTTTATAACATGTAATAATGATATGAAATGTGTGTGTGTGTGTTACGCCACAATCTTAGTATTGAAGCGGTGATACAATGCGTGAACAGAATAAAAAGTTAACATAGAGTGATTGAAGGTTCCCTTTAAACCTTGACTTTATCAATCTTGTGTTATTACGTTTAGTGATTTGTGATTCTAGTTGCGAAGCTAGAGGTTGTGAGTGCGATTACCATGCAGAATTGCTGTACAATGAGCACAAGCCTTTACGTTTATTGAGATGTATTTATGTATATTTATCAATAATCTGGTTAGCATAAGTGTGAATTTACGAATTCGTTATCGTTACTATTATCATTATAGGTTATATTATTTATATTTTTGACTGCTTCGTTGGTCTCGCGGTTGGCGTGTGCGACTGCTGCGATCATGAGGTCTCGGGTTTGATTCCCGGATCGGGCCACATGTTTGTTTTTGTGTACAAATATTTGTTTCGGAGTTTGGGTGTTTCCTATGTATAATATGTATTTACAAAAAAAAATTAACATGTATTTATTACAGTTGTATAGTATGTATAACACAAGCTCTGCTTAGCTTGGGACTAGATGGCGTTGTGTGTAAGATGTTCGAAATATTATTATTATATATAGTAACATACATAGAATGGTCGTTGATGTTTGTATGGAAAAGGTAACTTCGTATTTCATTTCCGTGTTGAATCGAGGTGCAGATAGGTTCAATAAAGAGGCGGAAGGGTGGTACTTCTCAAAGACTAGGAGCTTGGAAATTATTAATCTTATGCTTTATAATACTGACAATGAATAATTTGTTATAAGGAAATATATAATGAGAAACACTAAATATTTTTCTTGCTGTAAGAAGACTTATGTCTTCAACTATTCTATTCTTTTTAAAAGAATATATGTTCTGATATACTTAGATGCGCGTATGGCGTAGTGGTTTAAGAGGTCAAATCACCGCTTTCTATTACACTAAGTGTTGTTGGTTTAAACTTCTCCTCAGACCAAAACTTCGTGTGATCTACAAATTATTATTCGGAGTCTGGGTGTTCTTTAAATCCTTTTCATGTCTTTTTTATGGTTTATGGGGCAAACGAGCAGACGATTCACCTAATGGTAAGCGATTACCACCGTCTATAGGCACCTGCAACACTAGAAGCCTCACAACTGCGTTGCCGACCTTTTGGGGGATGGGGAAAGAGATGTGGGGAGGGATTGGTGTATAGGCCTCCGGTATCCTCACTCACTCGATGAAACACAGCGCAAGTGCTATTTCACACCGGTTTTCTGTGAGGCCGTGTCACCATGATCACTCCGGTCGAGCCGGCCCATTCATGCCGAAGCGTGGCTTTCCCACGGTAAAGGTACTCTGTGCCTCAGGAATTTTTCTATCCACTAAAAAGAAATAGTTAATATGAATTGAAAATCACTATCACCAAACAATTGGATCAATACAACTCTGGTATTACTAAACATAATGTTGTATAATTACATTGAACATTTTTATTTACTTTTCTAACAAAGATATTCGCTTCAATTCCGAGAAGGTTACCGTTGTTAGCACACGAAATGATATTCAAACACACGGCCTTTCCAATCTGTTCTCTTCAACTCACGAAATTAAAGTACTCCTATTTATTAAAAAGAAAACATATTTGGTGATGAAAGTTTATAGTAAACAGTGAGAGAATTTATATATATCGTTATTTAAATTTTACAATGTAACAATGTTTTGGGGTTATCTTACAATTTTTTTTTAGATATTAAGGTATAAAAGAGCCAAAGTAATGCTCACCTACGATATTAACAATTATTTTTACGGGGAATTAACGCGATCACTTATTAAAAGGTATTACATACCTCTGATTTGCCTGACGTTTCGACCAGGTTGCACTGGCCGTAGTCACAGGCTGACTTGTAATACCTTTTAATAAGTGATCGTGTTAATTCCCGTAAAAATAATTGTTAATATGTCATGGAACGCGAAAGTTTAAAAGTTAGCTCACCTACGATATTTTTTTTGTACAGTTATTGCCCTGTTAAAATGACTCTACTATGGAAAGCATAAGCAGAATCCAAGAGAGCTGGTCTCATTGATGCATTGTTGCGAATGCATACAATGCATCAACGCCCAGCATGGTGACCCACACCATGGCAGCCTAGTGATGCTTCTGCATCATTGCTCCAGTCTCGCACTCATTAATGAAACGCGACAGCACGAATACTGTCATGTTACGCGGTCATGTAGCTTTCCATGCCATTTATATGTATATTTATTCGTTTTTAACCGACTTTTATAAGAGTTTTTTTACTTTATTTAAAATATATTAAACAAACCTAAAATAAGTAGAGTCTAAGTTACTCCAGTTTATTTATTTGTAAGTTGCACTTTATACATTTTATAAAAACTGCTTCCAAAAACAGTTTATCTCGTTCTAGTCGTTATACATTGTATACCTAGACTTACCATAGACCTTGCTGCTGCGTTTGGAGACAGCACAGAGAGCAGTCTTGAAGATAGTGATTATAAAGCCTTACAGATATCCAACCTTGAATTTATATATCATAAATGTAACGTCAAACCAGCCAGCGGCAGTGTTTTGGATGTACAAAAATATATATATATATACGCTCGAATTGAAAAACCTCCTCCTTCTAGTACCCGGGACGGTATGCGGTTTTTAGTCGGTTCGAGTCCGACATATCCAGTAGGTGGTATCCGAAGAGATTTCCACACAAAAAGAAAAAGAAAGGTGCAGGTACATCAAAGTTGTAGCATCTTACTACGATAACTCTACGATTACGTGAACTTCTACGCTGTGATTGTGATTTCGTAGAGCTTACGTAGCAGATTTGTCATTACTCGCTGCAGCAGTTAAAATACTTCCAATAAATTGTATAAATTATACAATAATTATAAAGTACCTTCACACATAATTTGCTTTGTAATTTACAAAGCACTTAAGCCCTAAAAGCATTTATCAAACACTAATCAGAACATAGAATATATTAGGGTTATCCTTTGAAGCGTACAACACTCCTTATATGATTATTAATGTGTCTTACGACCATTTGTAAATTGGCTGATGTTCATCCACTTTTGTTGGTTACTGTAAAGTTTTCCTTTTGAGGAACTTTGATGGTTAACAATTTGACCTACTTGGCGCGGCGGTCGAGCGTAACATTACTTTTGAGGGTCAGTGGGTGCAACTTTGATTAGGACTGTTATCTGTTGATACGTGTTTGATAAAATTTAAAAAGTGTCTGTTTGTCATATTAAATTACTGTTTTGTACTAAATGCATATATATGTATACACGGTACATGTACGAGTATATCTACCGTGTATACGGTATCTAAACAACATTTTTTTAATTTTAGTCTGTATGTCTGTTTATTCCGAGCAATATCTGGAACGTCTGGTCCTATTTTGACAGGGCTTTCACTGGCATATAGCTGATGTTAAGGAGTAACTTAGGCGTCGTTTTTTAGACTAACTTCTACCTGCTGTGTTATCTACGATTGATGTTATACCGCGGGTAACACCACGAAACTCAGATAGTCTTTAAAACAACAAAACATTCCAAACTCTTTACATGTTATTAAGAATATTGGAATAAAAATATCACACAATGATTTAGAAGGCCTTCTTCTTCGTGAGTCTTTCGCCAAATAAAAAGGTATTTTATTTATTGTACGTTATAGCATAATTCAAGTTGACACACAGATAGCAAATGAGCGGTTCTCCAGATAGAAAGTAATGAGAGCTGCATAACCAGCCTCGATGAGATCGCTCATGGTTTATGAAAATGACCAAAATAACTTGAAATATCATTAAATAATTTGAGTTTGAAGTCTCAAATTTGAGCCTAAAAAGGGTAAAATATACTGGTATTCTACAACATTATGTATCCTTTGTAATGTGATTTTTAAATTTAAATAACATTTTTAAACATAAATATTTAAACAAATTACATGAAAAATGTTTTTAATTAAACAATAAACAATACAGAGTAAAAAAATAATGAAATATTCTTATGTCCATAATTTTTATCACGTTTGGAGTCCAAAAGTGATAAAAGTTATGGGCACAAGGTGGTCAATCAGGTCATTTTTTCATGCGATTCTGCCATACATACTATAGTAATCAAATATAGCTCACTTAGGACCCATAATATTTTATCGGTGCTTCCCGGTTTAAAAAAGGCGTCTGCCTATTTTGACTTCATTTTGTCTCCCGCTTTGCTTATCACTTATATTATACTTATCATATTTCCAACTCCTCCTGTTTTTCTTCTGATTAATTTCGTTGCGGGTTCCAAGACAGTTAATATTTTTTCCTGGGACTTCCCGAGTGTCATAACTCGGTGTGTTCGTGGGTCACTGCTGTTGATCCTGGTGTACAGGAGTTACAGTGGTGGGCGTGTGGGTGGGATTAGTCCCAGTACCACATGCCAAGCATCTCATTTTAAAAACAGTCTTCAAAATCAATAGACCAAATAAAAAGTTATAATAGAAACACACGAAATAAAATACAGTGCAATCAACAACCGTCTCTTTTTAAAGTATATAAACCTTTCAGAAGAAAACTATTTTAAATTTCTATTCCTTATCCGTACACCTCTACTTAAATAATAAATTCACACCACGTAATCTAATATGCATGTGTATATCTATACATTATACAGAATTTCGTCTAATAAGCAGTGATCTTAAACGTGAGATCTCAAATTTTACTGTATATATCATGATTCTGATTCTCTTCAATTTACCTTAACGGTATATGTCGTTAACGGTTCCGCGCAGTGAATAAACGAGCAAAGCTTTTAAACAGTAAATAAAGATTGACAAATGACACGGCGGTAAGAAAAAGATTTATCGGCAAAAATATAGCAATAAAACGGTTTTCACGTTAAGAAAAAACCACCTTGATGGGTATGTGGTACACACGGTTCATTTAAATGATGAACGTCTTATTTAACCAACTTAAAAAAGGGAGGTGCATTTACATACACTCCCGTTTTTAACAGACTTCAAAAAAAGGAGAAGGTTATCAATTCGACTGTAGTTTGGAACGAAAGTTTCTTAAGGGGCGTTGCCGACAGGTAACCTAGCCGGCAAAAACGCCCGTAAATAAGTAAAATTTAAAAAATTAGTATAGCGCCATCTGTAAGCTGCATATATGTGTATGTTATGTGAAAACACCTGAACCTAAAGTGTGGCAAGTGCGGTGCCGGCGTTTAATTTCTCCTCAAGAATCAGACGGAGAAGATGACAGCAGACTCAAGTAATCTTACTTTTTAGGTGAAAGTCAAAGAAAGAATTGATTAGTAATAGTTTTCTATAAGGCTGTAGTATCATTGCGATCAAGTTTGTCCCTGATAAGTGTTGAAACAAAGTCTAAAAGTCTTGTAGTTTCTCTCTAAACTAAATTGAAAATCACTAAAAATGGGGTTTGTCTTGTCATGTACTTCAATAATTTCATACATTGAACAAAATTAGATATTACACTAAAAATTATATTATCTGGTACAAACAAAATAAGCATTTTAAAAATCGCTTTAATATAAAAAGAGATCAGGAGAGTTTTTTAGAGAAAGCTCAGTTTTATGAAACAATAATAAAATTAGTGCCAATGTTTTTCATACTTCCTTTTTAACCGACTTCAAAACAGGAGGAGGTTCTCAATTCAACCATGTATATGTTTTTTTTACTTAGTCGTTTATGTACCGATTTTGATGATTATTTTTTAATGGATAAGAGATATCCCAACGGTGGTACCATGATAAGGGCACTAAGATCTAATGATGGCATCCAAGAGAAATTGATTGATTTAGTCGTTCTTGAAATCGGTGTTTTTATTTTGTATTTTTTTTTTGATATTATTAAGTTAATTAGGCTTAGCAACAAATTTTGGTGAATTTTAGTTAAGTGATGCCAACGACGGAATTAGCACCAGATTGCACTTGATTACTCGAAGTATTAACATCCAATACTTTTCATTGACAAAGAGATAACTACTTTGATATTGTTGTTACTACTGTAAAACTAATTTAATAGAAGTACGTTTAAAAGTTATCTATTTAATTTGTTCAAATTTGATGCGACTTTCTTCGCAGTTAAACATTGAGAGTACCAGAGGCACGCTGCTGTACATTGTGATCAAGTTTCTATTAAAGTGGTGGGTATATCCACAAAGTTATGTAGCTTCGTTTCTTGTGTAGCTAACTAGTGTTTAACTTTACTTAGTTAACTTGATATCGACTGTCTCCAAGGATTTAGTCTGAATCGATCCAGAGGTTTTCTATTGACAGGACTATATATTATGTTTTACGTTGTATTTTTTTTTCGATACCTATTTGATATTCAGTTTGCTAACTGTAGGGGCACAATTAAGTATATTACATTACAATGTTGTTTTGTGTTGTAGCCAATAAATTGAAAACCACTTAAATTAGGCAAAATAGTTGGGTGTAGAATTTTCTCAAAGCTGGTACTTAGGAAACAAAAAACACAAAAATTAAATCCGGCTATGTAAAAACTATTATTGAATATATGTCATCTAGATCTTCATTGCCACTGTATTGGCGCTCTATTCCTTAAAATCGGTTCAGCAGGTTGGGCACTATGGTGGAACATGCAATCATATATAAACTGCCAAAAATATTAGCTTTTCTTTTGGTTTCGTTATAAACGGGTAAAACGTGTTAGGTATTATAGATAAATCTATAAAATAAAACAAGTGGGACTGACACAAGTCTAACTAGATTAAATTTCAAATAATATGAATTTTACCCTACGTATCTTTTAAAACACTGCTTTTGATTATTGGTAAAATTAAACAGTGGCCGCTTTTCTGGCTTTCTGTCAGAAATTTCCATCTCCTATCACAAAATCAATTCTGCAAATGGCGCTAAATTGAGATGCAAGACTTAAATATGTATAAAAACTAGTAGGTTGGTAAAACTTCACATATACCTAACACTTTTTTGTTTTATATTTTTTTTTATTAATCGGTAAAAAATATTCTACATTACACATTCCTTCCCTGTAATATCAATATATACATGTGGATTATATAAGCATTTCTAAACGATTCTAGAGTGTTTTCTTCATCTCATATCCATTCCCCACTATCTAATATTTCAACACAATAACAATCCATCATTCACAATTCTGTACGATCATTTTATGACACTACAATTTGTAAATAATACGGAGGTTGGCCGTTCGCTGGAACCGTATCACAAACACTGTCAAAATTTGATTGATTGAAATGTTGGCACACAAGGCTGAGAAATGGGATAGGCGTCAATAAATAAAAGAGGCAAATACGAAACTAAAAGTATATCAATACACATGTTAATAATTCACGTTCTGGATCAGGAAATGAATGCTTTGAAGGATTTTTATCTCGGTTATTGCGAGAATTTGTTTTATATCGTAAACGAGAACTTGTACGTGTAAAAGTACCTATTGATAGAGATATAACAAACATTGAGTCGACATGTTGCATAATGTATTAGCAGTATACCGATCGATTATTGATTATTTTTTGTATTTAGAAATCGTAAAGCTGCAATGTTAAAGGTATGTTTGACTAAGTATCTAATAAAGTAACTTCTGTTGTTGTTTTAAGTTAAATAAATGTTATGAGGTCATCATTGTACATAGCGTCTCATAATATTGAAAGTATTGCACTTATAAGAAAATATTACTAGAAAGAAATAAAATCAAATAAGAGGTCGTATTTGTTAGCACGTGTATTTGTATGAAAAATATGAACAACACACACATAAGTCCGACTTAAAACTAAAAAGGACTTGGCCCTGCCAAAATGGCTCTACTCTGCCTCGTGGTGGCAAGGCCGTAGAGCCACGCTGATTTCAGCACGGTTGGGCCGGCTCGACCGGGGCGGTACTACCCTCGCACAGAAAACCAACGTAAAATGACAGCGATCATGCTGTCGTGTTTCGTTGGTGAGTGCGAGACCGGAGGCCCAATGATGCGAAAGCATCACTAGCCCGCTATGGTGTGGGTCACCATGCTGTATTGTCTGCGTTCGCAGTATGGTGACCATCACTCTTGGATTCTGCTTATGCTTTCCATCAGGCAGAGTAGAGTCATTATGGCAGGGTCAAACATAAAAAAATAAAAAAAAATAAGTAGAATCCAAGAGTGGTTTCACCATACTGCGAATGCAGACAAGGCAACAACAAAAAATTAATTATTTTTTTTCCATTATCATGATGAAGGAGCAATAGCAAAGAGAAATAAAGAAAGATGCCTAGGATATAGTTTTTGTTGTACAGCAAGACTTATTCGCATAAAACTATTTAAAAGGTTACGATACTTTCTATTGCCTGACGTTTCAAACGGGTTATACCGCTTATGATCACGGGTAGGCTAGTGTTAGCTTAACGACGCCTTTGTGATGAGCGTGGTGTGTTTACCAGCACTTGGTCGCGTTGATTGTTTGTACTATCGATACTCCTATAAGCTACACTTATAACATCCGCACATTTTGTTTCGTTCTTACGATGGTGATTGCAGGATTCCATGATGTTGATAGTCGGTATTCGTCTTTATTTCTAGTAAGCTTGACATGTAAACCATCTAATTACAACATTGTGGAATGCAAAT
Organism: Spilosoma lubricipeda; assembly: GCA_905220595.1. NCBI lineage: Eukaryota > Metazoa > Arthropoda > Insecta > Lepidoptera > Erebidae > Spilosoma > Spilosoma lubricipeda. Next base: position 7,957,108 of record HG992298.1, on the reverse strand, counting down.
AAATGATATGATTATGAATAAAAGAAGCGGTAATCTAAAATTAGTTAACTTGGATAAGCGTATATATTATCTTCATTTTTATCTGGACTATCCATGACGTGATTTAAAAATTTATGTCTATTCACGCAATAAACAGTATGTTTGATATATTTTTTATGACATGATATCATTAAAAGGAATTTTCGATTACGCATTTGAAAATACTTTTTTATTAGTAATCACTAGACGTACCCCTCGATAAGTCTGCTCGTTTGCTCCCTGTTCCATAAAAAAGTTAATTCTGAATATTAATGTAATAATATAACACCTTATGGTAAAACCTTATGCTAAAACCTAAGGCAAGGACTAAGTAGGGATACTACAAAAATAAAATATTGGTACTCTGTGAAATTATTTCTGTGCCGCAAACTGTGTAGCTGAAGTACTTTACTAAATTACTTGTGGGTATGTTACGGGGTGCCGACAGAACAAAAAGCTCAGATGTCTTCACAATTTACAGTTTTACCGAACTAGGAAAACGTGTCACAAGTTTTTTTTAATATTTAGAAAGAAACAGTAATCACAGATATCATAAATTCGAAAGTACCTCTGTCTATTAAGACTAGACTAGTTAGGACTAATCAGCTACATCAGTTTCAATGAACGGATGATACGGAGATCCTTTGATTCTTGAGGATTATCGCGTTTAAAAGCAGTCTATGTGACTGCTTTTAAACGCGATAACCGACACACATACGGGAGAAATCGCAGTCAACAGTTAGAATACTATATCTGAATTGAAACAAAGATAAAGCAGTTTTTGTAGACTTTTCATTATTTATATTATATTTCATTATAAATATTATGTAGATTTTTCATTATTTATATTTTAAAATCGTATAGCTACTACAAATTCATATTGTATACGTTACAGTTCTTTGGTTATATTGTCATCTTACGTATAAAGAACATGATCCCGCAGAAAACCGTTGTGTAATAAAATCTATCCAATTAGAGAGATCCAGAGATTACCCGGAACAAACAGACAGAGAAACAAAAATTATAAAATATATATTTTTGGTACTTATATGTACCGTTTATACATACATATGCATTTAGTAAAAGTCGGTTATTTTTATATTACAAATAGACACTCAAATTTTATTTATTGGTATAGATCTGTGTGAACTTATATTGAAGCAAACTTAAGCCCTGTTTTACAAATATGAAGCAATTCATGCCGAAGCGTGGGAGAGCCACGCTTATTACTAAACCTCACCAATCAAACGAGAATAATACATTTTTCATTAAAGTAGCATTATTGGCTATTCCAGACTATATAATTATTATTCTTAGCACTAAATTATTTTTATCTACATCTATTCAATCAATTTTGGTTAAAGAGAAACAAATATCTATACACCGATACATCCATTATCAAATACTAAAAAATATATGAATGTGAAAACATTCATAGTTACAAGTAGGATTATATGAATACTTATTGAAGTTTTTTTGTTTAAGGTACATTTTAATACTATTTTAATGAAATATTTTTAAAAGTAGATAATTTTTATTTATGGAGATTCCCTGTCGTATTGAGAATAAGTTTCTCTTTGTATACTTTTTGTAAGAGAGTTCAAACAGCAAATCAGATCCGCTAAAAATAACAGTCACCCGATACTCTGTTTGATCGGAAACAGTAAAACATAAGACTCTACGAATGTTTACTTACTATACCAGGTATCTCGTAACCTATAACTGGATTTGTATGAATCGGATGATGTTTGATGGACCTTATACAAAATCGTACAACTTCAAAGAATATTTTGACTCTACAAGAGGTAAACTGAACTAAATAAAATAGAGAAGCAGATTACTTATTTTTCTCTTAAAAACGTTACCCTTCTTCTAACATAGTCGGGTAAAATAACAAATTTTTCATTGGTACTTGAACTTTCTTGGTCGTAGCATGATTTCAAGAGCTATTCAAATCCAATTCAATTCTAACTAGAAATATCTGAGATTACTTCGAATATACATACAAACTTTATCTAAAACATAGATTAGTTACTTTTGGACTTGTTATATAATGGTCAGTATCATGTCTAAAAGGAATGACTTTCAGATAACCTTACGCAGGAAACACGAGACACTAATAAGTGGCCCTCTGCGTAACACACGTATTATATATCCTAACCTCAGATCCTAACAATAGTATTTCAGGTTAATTTTATAAATACGACAATTACGTGACCTTGTTGCCGGTGTTCCACAGGGTGGCATTTTATCTCCTCTTCTATTATCGATGTTCATCAATCTCATCACTGTCGACCTTCGGTGTGCGTATCATTTGTATGCGGACGACCTTCAAATTTATTCACAGACAAGTCTCGATCATTTAATAGAAACAGTGGATAACATCAACAGTGATTTGGAGGCAATCAAAAACTGGTCTGAGCGGTTCGGCGTAAGCGTTAACCCCACGAAGTGCCAGGCAATGGTCGTAGGTGGTCCTAGACTGATAACCAGACTAGACACGTCAAAATTGCCGCCCATTGTCTATTACGGATCTACTATACCATTTAGTTCGTCAGTCAAAGATCTGGGCTTATAGATTGATTCTAGCCTTACTTGGAAACCACAAATTGGGAACATAAGCCAGAAAGTTACCGGAACCTTGCAATCACTGTATCGGTTTAAGAACTTCCTTCCACCTACCACCAAGTTAATGCTTGTACAGGCTTTGATCTTCCCTACTATTGATTACTGTGATGTATGCAACCTCGATCTGAATGCAGATCTACTCAACAAACTTGACCGACTTCTCAATAACTGCATTCGGTTCATCTTCAACCTGCGCAAGTACAACCATATCTCTGCCTGTCGAACTCAATTGTCATGGTTACCTGTACGTCAGCGCCGTAACCTGCGGGCCCTGACTACGCTCCATTCCCTACTTAACAATCCTACAGCCCCCACTTATCTTACCTCGCAGCTTAAATGCTATGTTCCAACCATGACAGAGATCTGCGCTCCACTAATAATCATCTACTCTTATGTCCAACACACACTTCTTCTCTTGTCCATTCTTCATTTACAGTCCAGTCTATTTTATTATGGAATGCGCTCCCACTTGAGATCAGGAAACTGACGAACCGTGACACATTCAAGGCCAAAGTCAGAGAACTTTACTGGAAGCAACAAGGAGAAATATCTTCGTAATCTCTAAATCTCAAATATAACTTTATACCTGTGTGATTTCTATATATGTATTGTATAAATATTTAATTGTGCATTTATCTTTTTAGTTTTATTGGCATCATAGTGTTCATTGATTGTGTTGTACATGCACCTGCCACGTCACTTTCTAAACCATCCAAAGGTTGACTGGTAGAAAATGCCATTCGGCATTAAGTCCGCCTAATGCAATATGTAATGCAGGAAGTGTTAATAAATAAATAAAAAAAAATTAGAAACAATATATGTTTGGAAAAAGTTTTGTATGTAATGAAGAAAATGAGTATATGGTTCACGCCATGGTAGATGAGTACTGCCGCCAAATGATACTTTCCCCTCAAGACGTTGCCACCTATTGAGTTTCTCGCTCAGAATCAGTAGGAATGGGGACTTATGCTCGTTGGTCTTGATTTTGACACTAAAGTAGACTCTTTTTATGTTTGGCCCCGCTAAAATGACTCTACTCTGCCTGATAGAAAGCATAACCAAAATTCAAGAGTGGTGGTCACCATACAGCGAATGCAGACAATGCAACAATGCAGCATGGTGACCCACACAATGATGGGCCCGTGATGCTTCTGCATCATTGGGCCTCCCGTCTCGCACTCACCAACGAAACACGACAGCATGATCGCTGTCATTTACGTTGATTTTCTGTGCGAGGGTATTAATAATCTTAATGTATCAGTTTTATTAAATACATTCACTTTACTGGGACAATAAACAGCCAAAAATATGAATTTTAAAGTCTGGCTGCTATTTTGATAATATGTACTCGTAATACGTGACGCAAAATCTTAAACATGAAATTTGATACCTACACTTAAAGTTTATATGGACGACTGCCGAAAGCAAAAACAAAAAGTAAACATAAAATTTTACCGCTGGAGAATCAGGCTTCTGCATGGATGGGCCGGCTCGACTGGAGTGATACAACGGCCTTACAGAAAACCGGTGTGAAACAGCGCTTACATTGTATTTCACCGAGCGAGTGAGGACACCGGAGGAATAAATCTGCTCTTTTGGCCCCTATTCCATACAAAATAAAAGCGGCCAGGTGATAGTTGGACTCGCACATGAGGGGTTCCATAGCAGCAAGTAATATAATATCAAAGTTCTTGTAGTTCGTTGTAACTTTGATCGATATTTAATAATAGTTTTTTTTTTCGATTCACGATTTAAGACGTACTAAAAAAACTACTTACTAGATCTCGTTCAAACCAATTTTTCGGTAGAAGTTTGCATGGTAATGTACATCACATATGGTTTTTTAGTTTTATCATTCTCTTATTTTAGAAGTAACGGGGGACATTGTACCACTTTGGAAGTGTCTCTCGCGCAAACTGTTTAGTTTAGAAAAACCCTAATATCGTTTTTGAAGACTTATCCATAGATACCTCATACGTATGGGTTTGATAAAACATTTTTTTGAGTTACAGTTCTACGTATGGGGACCCCTAACATTTATTGTTTTTTTTTTCTATTTTTGTGTGAAAATCTTAATGCAGTTCACAGAATACATCTATTTACCAAGTCTCAACATTATATTTTCGGAAAAAAGTGGCTGTGACGGACGGAGAGACAGACAAACAGAAAGACAGACTTGGCAAATCAATAAGGGTTCCGATTTTTGCCATTTGGCTACGGAACCCTAAAAATGAGTGAATTTCGCACTCTGGGCAACCGCTAGTTTTTAATTAATTAATAGCCGTTTTCCTATTTAAAAATAAGGGATCGCTTACGAGAAAAGCAGTTACTTTCACAATGATAAAATACCAAACCCAAATACTGTGGCTGTATTGGCTAACTTATGGGTTAGGATGAAACTTAAGAGTAAATGATCTTCTGGTTCCCCGAAGGAATAGATAAATTCATTCTAGTGTAACATTCTTACTTTGCCAACTATAAGTAAGCACACTTCATCAACTTCTTTTGACAGCCTAACCTATAACAGGCCTCTCTTTAAAAAGAAGATTTTGTTCTACTAAACTACTCACTAAACGAGTTACTTAATAGTAATTTAAGTGACGTATAATCTTAATAATAGACTTATTATCCAGAAAAAAAAATTAAGGAGAAATCTTAAAATTGTTTATCAATTTCTAAACAACATCAATAAGTCATTACTTTAAGCTAAATAATGTTTCATCAGATCATTTTTAAATCAAATCAAGGAGTACAATACATCAGAAATGGTACGTCATAAAAATAAAAGCTTCTTTATTTATTCAACACTCTTCTTTCTTTATAGCCTCGAGAGTTTGCTTTCAAAAATCCTTTTGGACCTTTGGGAGGTAATTTGGATGAGAAATAACAATATCCTTGGTTCGCTGTAGGTTTTACAAAAGGACATAAATATATAATTATGTTTATTCTAAGACCGGTGGTAAATTTAATACTGTTAATTACAGTCGGAATGGGCACGTTTCGTATTGTTTCAATATGGAAACATGCCTGGAATGTTATTATTAGCCACATTGGGAATATTCGCTTGTGTTGCGAATTTCTATGAAGCTCGTTATTCTGTAAAAGATTTGCATACGGTGAAAAGGTTACTGGAATTTCGTTTTGGTCATTTTACAATATTTTGTTTTTAGAACCTTAATGAAGGAATAATGGAGCCTTTTGGAAAATAGTCCTGTTCATACAGTTATACTATTCGATAAAGGTTTCAAATATAACCTTAAAATATGTGAACTAGAATTTGACATAGGCTTGCAATTTAATTGGTCTAAATTTGAATTTATATTTATTATATATTCATACATCATGATATTTATTATATATTATTTAAATTGAAATCACAATAATTTATTTATGTTGCAATTCATGAACACCTGTAATAGGCTTGATTCTGTGTAATTATAAAACCGTCTATTGTCATTTTTCTAACTGTTGGTTTTCCCAACTAAAATTAATAAATATTGGTGTAATTTTGTTGAAACTTCACAAAACTAAAATTTGCTTTTAATGAAACAATTTCCACCGTTATATTGCTCTGTATGTATTTGGTAACGTCTATCTTTACTATGACAGTTCTAATTTCAGTCAAACTTTGACATTTAATAGATCGTTTGACAAGATAAAACTTTTAAGTGTTTTTTAGAGAAAGAACAGAATTAGTACTAATATTTAGAGCTCCTACACATAACTGCGAATTTGTATCGCATCGCAAATATTTGCTAGCTCGCACGAATGCACCGCAAGAACTTCACGCCGCATCAAATCGCAGTTATGTGTGAGAGCCCTAATGAGAGGCTACAGTAAAGAGGGCAGGCAAACCGTGGAACAGAATAACTAACTAAAATACACTAGAATAGAAACAGATATCCGGCCAATCGAGCGTCTAACTACCCCATCGGATAGAATAGCGATATTTACTATAAGCAAGCACGGGATCAAGTATTACGGACACCGGATATTAACTTTAGGGACTTCGTCTAAGCCACATGATCAATACAATTGCTATGTGTTTCCGATAATATGTATACTACTTTTGATAGTAATAGGAAATTAGTCTATTCAATAAGTTTCTATAAATTAATCGGAATCAAATGGTTTCTCTTGTTATCTCAGCCAAAACATGTTCGTCTCCTGGACATAGACTTCTCCCGAGATTATCCACAACAACCAGTCCTGATCTGTCCACATTCCATAGCTTTCCGTGATCTTCACCAGGCCCTCGGATCACCTTGTGAAGGGTCTACTAAAGCTGTGTTTTCCAATACGGTATCAGCGCCAAAAAACTTTATGGCCCTATCGAAAATGTAGTACCATAAAAAATTCTGATAACATGTAGTTCTGAATTTCTCGCAAAATGCTCACATTTCCATTTCCTCTCCTATAAGCAATGTCCAATTTCTGCGATCGGGTACTTATTATAATTACCTGCCTACATTTATCATTTGTATATCTTTAAGTCAGGCGATAATTATTTCATAATCAACAGCTACTTTTAATAGCCTATTGCTAGACACAAGGCTCTTTTTAGAAATGAGGCTTAAAATCCTTTTTCAGGGAGATAGATGTGAGAAAGGTGTCTATAGTGGTTCTTCTGGCGATAACTATGTATAGGATATACATATTATGAGTATATACAAAATAACCGACATTTAGCCAAATAGAATGATTGAAAATAAGAGACAGGGAGTTAAAAGTTGATCAATTGAATTGCTGATGAAAATTACGGTCAAATTTCATTAATAATTCAACCTATTTAATTTTGGTGGGAATTTTAAAGTTAGAATTGTTTTATTATTTGTTTATTTTCGTTGGAGATTAATAGTAGTTCAGTAGTAACACTTTGATTAGGTAACAGTAAAGTAGCGTGATTTTACTTTTACGAAAGACGTCTCAGATGGAACCATCGGAATGGCGGATGTATGTAGTGTGGTTCGACGATCGATGAAGACCAGCTGCGAATACAAACAAAAACAATTGTAACAAAAAGTGGAATACGAGTGGAACGTATTTTTCGATTTCCGTATTTGTTGTAGATTCTCGTGTGGTGAGTCACTGACATTGTCATACAGCAAAACTATATTTAGGCGCCATCTAGAGATAACAAGCGGAACCTTATAGTAGTAATTATGTCCTGTATCGCACAATAAAAATCAAGTGTTAATTTGCCTGTGAATATTTATTGTTTTCTAACATTCAATGTTGGGCTGAAATCCAGCAATAAAAAATTTGACCAAAATACGTTTTTTTGGTCTTAGACTAAATTATAAATGTTACTTCATAGTGCTAGTTAAATATGTAGAAGCTCGTTCCCCGTTAGGAGCGTTAGTAGAATCCATACTTCTAAATGAGGGTTGACGTGAGCTGGCGGCCGAGGAGAATGATAATAATGGTTTCCACAAAATCACTTAATTATAATCCTTAATAATAAATACAATCACGATAATCAATAGTGCTATATGGTTGACGATTTAGGTAAGACACTCCACCGAACATGTGATGCTAATGCGAAATGCTAAACGATAAATACTTGCCCTCCGGCCGCGTTCGATTTTTATTCACTAGGATAAAAATCACTGTCGCCTGTGATTCTTGTATATATCTTATCACATAAAATAATTGACTACCACCAATTATTTAAACGTGTCATTATCATTTTAAAGTGGCAATGATTTTCATCGATACGCTAGTGTTGCATCAGTATCTAACTTCCGATAGGTGATCCACCGTCAAAAAGATATTTCAATGTTTTAGTTACCTTTACAAAAAAAATTGCTTAGATACTGAATATATTTATTTGCTGAATTCAATACTTATTGAACATCGTTTTTCTCAAATACACGCTTAAATAACCTACATGTTATTGTTCGAGTACGTACACATGTATTATTAGTTTGTACATATTTAATCTTTTAACAAACAGTAAAAATAATAGTTTGATTTATTAGTCAGTTCTTTAAAGTAAAATACTAGTGTAATCGATACAAAGAGTTGGAAAAAAATAAACCCGCTTTTGTTCCTCTGATTGCTTACAAAGGCTTTTTGGGGATACTTTGAACAAAAGCCCCGCCGATGATTTGTTGGTTTTTATTGTATTTGATATTTATTTAAGGCGAACATTTTTTAGGTCAGGGGTAGCTAAGTCAACTCAAGCATAATTGTTTTATTTTAACGTTCTTTAAGTAACATTAAGACTTATGTTAAAAGAAATGTTAGTCGTTTCGGGTTTTAATGAAAGAGCTTGACGTGATCTGTGGCGTAAGTCTTGCGCATAATGCATATAATATGTAGTTTAGTATAGTGTGTTGTGTTATAGGTTGTGGGTATACTTAATAGATATAAATTCGTTTACTTCATTGAAATTTATTTAAATTTACTTACATAAAATTTATAAACTATTAAATAGTTTTAGAAGCGGCTCAAGTACCCTATGTGACAATGAAAGTATCTCGAAAGCATTCATGAAAATAATAAAAGCAGTAATAGACGTTACCACAACCGATATAATATAACATAAGATCCTTTCTATGGAGAGGCCTATGGACTGTTACAGACTTTTGATGAAAACCAACATTATTTAATGGCATAGATGTAATCTTAACTATCATAATATTAGAAATATTCTAGAAGTTTCTTATTTATTTACATTTCCTGTAATAGTTGTTTAGAGTGAACTTAAAGCCATATTTTCCTCGAGACAACCTTTGGGAGATGCAGGTAGTGCAGCATATTTCAAAGTAATTAGATAAAAATATTGCTGTTTAATAAAATAAAGTTCGTTTATTAGAGGCTCAATGATGCAAAAGTATCACTAGACCTCCATGGTGTGGATCACCATGCTGCATTGTCTGCAACCGCAATGAGTATAGTGACCTCAACTCTTGGATTCTATTTATGCTTTCCATCAGGCAGAGTAGTTTCATTTTGGCAAGACCATACCTATATAAAGAAAAGCAATAACCACTCACATTTAATTCATTAGACATCTCATTCTAGCTGACTCATCTTGGTCAGTGTGTAGTTTATTAAGCTTATACGCCGTTCATAACACAGTGGTATATACTTTAGTGTACAAGTCTGTAAACTAAGTAATTATGTATTTTACATTTACCTCGGCTAACTACTGTTTGATGTAATGAGGAAATTAACGGATCGCTGCACCCAGATTATCCCTTAAAGGGCTTCGTGGTCTGGCTGTACATTATAAAAGTTTCAATTTAAATGGCATCTACATACGTTAAGTGTATTCACACAATATATCTAATATTAACAACACTATTTCCACAAATCCTTAAGGACGATGGTCATTTTAATTAGGGATGAAAAATATGAGAAGATAAAACAGAGCGGAGCTGCAAGGCTATGAACAGTTTTTGCATTTATGTACCTAAAGCCAGTATTATTATTATCTCTGAAACTGCTCTTCAAATATACAAATATGTTAATAATCTAAGATTAAAAATGTAAGTTGTTATAGATTACTTAGTAGTCATACTATTATCTATACAAATAAATAAAATAGGAGTTAGTTAGAGTTTGTAATATTAAAATAACAGCTTTTTAATCAATGCATTTGTATGTATACACGATACATATATTAAAAATGTAGCTAAAAAAATTTTTGTCTGTCTGTCTGTCTCCATGTTTGTTCCGGGTAATCTCTGGAACGGCTGGACAGATTTTGACGGGACTTTCACTTGCAGGTAGCTGATGATCTAGGGAGTATTTTAGGCTACTTTTTTAGACTAACTTTGTCCCGCGGCGTTACTCGCGGTACAATAACCGCGGGTAACACCGCGGGGTTCAGCTAGTAAATAATAAATATGCTGTAAAAATTGCTTTGCAATGGGACAAGATTCGCAATCTTTCAAAACTGGAACTAGAGAAATATATAAAACTTAAAATAAATTATTTTAATAAGGATGTATGTATATTTTATATGTGTGCTTACCAGATGATATGTATAAGTATATTTTTTAATGTATATGTGTGTATCTAAGCATGTATTTAAATATATATGCGTTTCTAGTTATATTAATTAGACAACTATATTCTTCAAAACTCATTGCACCGTCAACTGCTACTGCGATACATGCTATCTGCGATACATTTTGATTCATCCTAAGGTTGCCTGGAATAGATTGCTTTCGACAATAAGGTGGCCCTTTGTACATCATAATTATATTTGTCATTTTCTTTGCTCTCTTGTAAAACTGTAATACGGTGTACAAATAAAGAGTTTTCTATCTATCTGTCTATCTGAAGATAATGTAAAACGTCCAAATGAATGTAACTTCAAATTGTTATAAGAACGAAAACTACATTAAATAATTCTTGAAACACTACTAATTTTACAAAATATTTGAATCCATATTAGAAAATAAAACTTTAAAACATGCCAATAATTTATAAAACAATATCTAAAGTATTTAAAAGTGACAAGGTGTATCTGTACAATTATTTTACTGTCAAGTAATTTTAATTCGATTGTGTAAAATGTTTAGTATTACAAATTTTCGTAAAAGCAAGTTATTACGATAACAATAAACGATTAAAAGTAAAAAATATCAAATTGCTTTTCTAACTTAAGCTGTTCGTGTATTTCTTGGAAATAGTACATTTGAAAGTAGCGTTGAGGGTTTCAGATTTGATAAAAAACATCTTATTCTTTATGAATAAAATTTACATAGACAAGTTAAAAGCCTTATATGTTATTTATCAGTTACTTCAACTTTGTTTTTGGCTTTAATTAATATGCATTCTTATTAAAAATTAAACAAGTTTCCACTAATAAAACCCTAAGTTTGTAAAGCATTACTTTTCAATTGAAAGGTAACTCGTAAAATGTAAGCACTTGATCATAATAAACTTAATTTAGAAATTAAGCTCTTAACAGTTTTCTTTTGAGTCTCCTCTTTGATTTTATATGCGTCATGTTTATCTCGATTTACATATTTGGAAAGGTTATTTAATAGAATCATTCCACACATCACAAGACTAGAAGAAAATGTAATAAATATTTTCGTGTTCTAGAATGAGCATCAGCAGTCAATTATAGATTAAATTAAATGAATGAAAAAATTGTTTGAAATAAACCACTATCAATTTACAAATATCGTTATATAATTAAACAAATAATTAAAACAGGTATCTGATAAATTCACAATAATAGGTACGTGTGGATGTATATAACCGCAATTTATTCGTTTGGGGTTTGTGGTTGTATTGTTATATTAAACATAGGTGACATCTGGACTATGGATAATATTGAAATATAAATATCTACTAGTGTTTTAATGCTGAAAATCTAATGGAGAGCCAGACGGGCTCTTGGTTTTGCGACGCATTGCTACGGCATAAGTCACCGCCCTATGTGATAGTTTAAGAATTTTAACAGACTTTAAAAAGGAGAATAACAGTCTGTTTTTTTTTTCCTGAAATCAGTCATCATTTTGTACCAAAAGAATATACTATGGCTTAAGATATAACTAAATACACATTATAGGTATGTATACAGAAAATTATGTACTCTTAGCTGATTTCAACGGAGATCAGCCAACTCTACGCAGGAAATATTATATATAACATATATTATATAGACAAGTGTTTTAAAACACAGATGCACTCTCTGTTTCCTCATTCCCATCCGACGGGACATCTACCCAACACGACGAGGAGAGATAAGGCATACGAGTAACGGCTTTACGTGCTCCGAACTTAAACATATTATTACGTAAATATTTAAGTATCGAAACAATTTATAGATAACTTTGTTTTGTGAAGTTCATATTGTGTTAATTATTTTCACATACAGAAACAAATTGGAAGAGAAAGGTGATGTACAAAAAGCATCTTTAACAAAAGCATATTTCTGAGCTACACCGTGAATTTATTACCGGCAGCCTCGACCTACGAGATTAAGTGCTTTATTATCTAAATATGCAAAAATAAAAAACTGAAAGCATTATGAATTGTTGGGGTCGCGTTGTATTATAATTTGATCGCGGCTTATTTTATTAGACATACGTTTTGAATATAAATATGTTTTTAGTGGATGGTATTTCAAGTATACCTTCTGTATTTCATTCATATTTACGATTAAAAAAATCCTTATAATAAACACTTCGCGTGGTGACAGAGTCAATATACGACATGTTACCGCTCCTATTTATTTCTCGTAAGCTCTCGTAAGAGCCGACTAAGTAGCAAAATACGCAGAATAGCAGGATTGCAAAGAGAAGGTAAACTTGATACTAAACTTACATCACAGATTGATGTAAGTTTAGTAGCAACCGTAGTATGGTATGCCAAAATCTCCTTTCCTAGGAGAGACCTGTTATTAATACCTGTCCAGGACTGGATTATTAAAGAGTTTTGATGTGATGGAAAAAGATCTAACATAAATAGCATGTGCCAAATGCCAAAAACATTTTAAGGTGGTTTAAAATTGAGTAATCAAACCTTAAGAGGAGGAGGATGGATAGCTGCAGGAGCTGAATGCGAGAAGCTCAAGATCGAACTAAGTGGCGTGCAATTGGACCTCAGGAACGTCCAACAGTGGACTGCGATAGGCTGATGATGATGACGATGAGAGGTTTAGAACTCTCCCAGTCCACTAGGCCCGGGAACGTGCCCGGTAAAGCAGACGACTCAGGCACCTGAGGTTCTGGCTCTGTCTAGGATTCATTTTACAAAAAGCGGCCAAGTGCGAGTCGGACTCACGCACGAAGAGTTCCGTACCGTTATCTAACTGACGAAAATGAGCAAAAAGATCACGTTTGATGTATTTAATTTTTTTTTCTAATTTAATTGTTTATTTTTAAAGTGAATTGATATTTTAACATTCTTTGAATACTTCAAACCATCTACCTACTGCCGTTCTCAAACGATAAAAAAAGTAAAAACTAAAACCCAACTACGACAAAAAACGACGTTGAAAAAGCATGAAACAAGTTTCAAAAGCCATAGTCACGCGTTGTTAAAGTGTCATGGACTATGATTCATTACTAAGTTTCAAAAACCGTAGCCCATGTAGTATAATGTACCATGTATAATGTTCATAACACTTTAACAACGCGTGACTACGGCTTTTGAAACTTGTTTCATGCTTTTTCAACGACGTTTTTTGTCGTAGTTGGGTTTTAGTTTTCACTTTTTTTTATTTAAAATGTTTTGGTGCCTCTATAATATTAATTTCTTTGCATAGTATATTTTAAATAGGTACTATAAAAAAATCACAAATATCGAATAAATACAGACAAAGTCACGAGAAAATGCTTATAATATATATATATTTGAAATGTACAAGTAACGCCTTTTCGTATGATACTAAACACGGCATATTTCTCTCAAATTTATTTTTTGAAACAGTACTTTACGTCGGCTAGAGGGCGCCACATAAGATTAAATGACACGTCATATAACCTATAACCAGCGGACAATTAAGACGCTTCTAACGATACCTCATTTGTCTTATTCTGAGTAGTAGCTTAGAAAGGAGAGAACAAACGAGCATACCATAGAAATTCCACACTTATCGAATAAATACGGACAAAGCCACTAGCAAATGCTAATAATATATATATTTTTGAAATGTACAAGTAACGCCCTTTCCAATGATACCAAACACGACATATTTATCTAAAATTTATTTTTTAATGCAGTACTTTATGTTGGCTAGAGGGCGCCACATTAGATTCAGTGACATTTCATATAGCCTATAACCAGAAGACGATTATGACGCTTCTAACGACACCTCATTTTTCCAGTTCGAATGAGTAGTTAAAGAGCTATGAGGGAACAAATGAACATACATACATACATACATACATACATACATAGCCTGTCAAAATCATAACCCTCCTTTGGTTTTGCTGTAGTCGGGTAAAAAAAAATCACGTTTTGGTATGGGAACCCTTAAAGATCCTGTTTTTTATATTTGTTGTTATAGCGACATACATCATCTCTGAAATTTTTAACTGTCTAATTATAAGTTCATGAGATAAAACCTGGTGACATACAGATGGATAGTGAAGTCTTAGTTATAAGATACCTTTAGGTTTACATACCCAAAGGGTAAAACCTTTGGGTACGGAACCCTTAATTCTTAAATTTAAATACTGAGCACAGCGCGGTCATTCAGATACTAAATATTGATGTACTAACTGACCCGGCGAACTTCGTATGGCCTTTGAATGATATGCCAACAGCAGCAACGGGTCCAATCGTGTTTTTAAACCAAATCCGTTCATTTTGGAGGAGTTAGATGACTATCACATACAGAAGAACTATAGTGAGATATCATGACAACTCTAATGTAATAATTCTTTAATGTGGAGTAGTTTATCTTAGATGCAGTCGTATAGAAACCTATAGTACATCACATAATCTATGCTGCGCTTTGATTACTCGCTGTTCAAAGCGAAACTCTCCATGTACATACATACAGCCTTCTTAGGTTGCAATAACTAAGATCAAACTCAAGATTATAATGAATGGTGTTAAAGGGAATAATTAGCACTATTCTTGACGGAATAATATAGCTATGCACTGATTTGTCAACGGACTCTCAAAATGGAGTAGATTCTCAATTCAGTTGATAATTTTGTGTATACCATCTTAAGGAACTTTTTTAGAGTCAACTCAATGGCTTAGAGTTTATATTGTGTTTTAAATATTCATAGAACAGATAGAAATAAACATGAAACAATATAAAATTCTACAGGTTTCTAATTAGAAACCGGAAAATCAATTTAAATTCGCTGACACCATTTTAGATAATTTGGTATTGCCACTATTGGCATACTTTTTTTCCTGTTTGTAATAAAGAGGCAAACGAGCAGACGTATCGCCTGATGGTAAGCGATTACCACCGACCATGAACACCCACAACACCAGAGACATAACCAGTGCGTTCCCGGCCTTTAGGGGATGAAGAGAGGGATTAGGGAGGGGTTGACATATGGGCCTCCGATATCCTCACTCACTCGGTGAAACACAGCGCAAGCGCTGTTTCACACCGGGTTTCTGTGAGGCCGTGGTATAACTCCGGTAGAGCTGGCCCATTCATGCCTAAGCGTAACAAAATAATATGCACTTATATGTACAGTAATTAAAGTACTGTAGATAATAAACGAAGATACTTCTACAGTTCACAAGACAGCGGTTTTATTCCTCTATTGTTTACACTAGCTACACACATATGAGACATAGAGTTGACTACCCATAAGGGACAACAATTGTATTACCAGCGGATACAAATACTAGCACAACCAACAGTGGAGCTGGCTACTTGTTTGCCAATTTACTTTAAACCAAAACCCTAGTGCGTCGTTAATAAAATGGAAAATAAATGAAATGGAATCACAATTCACAAGAACATTTTTACAAAGAGTCTTCAGAGAGCTGTTTGCCTGAAGAAGAAATGTTAATGCGTACCGATTACACATTATTTTATTAATGGGAGTCTAAAAAAGTCGACTGTCCCATCAGGTTTGTGTTTATGTCTGCATGCGATTTTGAAATTTATGTAAAAGAGATAGAGTTCATTACTGTGTTAAGTAAGTAAAAAGAAATACCGGATATCAGTTTGTATTTAATTATGATTTATTTCATACCTAGCCTTATTACTTTTGATCTTTATGGTCCTCATCATCATCAATAGTGATGAATATGGGCCTCTTCTTAGTATTTAGACTCAGCTCATATGCCTAACTATTACTGAAAGAAAACACAGTTATCGTTACTTCTGGGTGAAAAAAAATTCATAAATAATTTCCCATCGATAAACTCTGAGTCTAATTTCTTTATCTTCTTTACCTCTATCTTTAAATTCATTGGTTAGAAACAAAATAAATTCTATATAAAGGTGTGCACGTACACGTGTATCTAAGTAGGTCATCAAAATAACCCCGGAAAGTGAGTTTATTATATTTCTAACTTCTCCAATTTATTCCTCTTATATTTTTAACTACCTGAACCTCGCGGTGTTTCCCGCGGTTATTGTCGTACTGCGAAAAACGCCGCGGGGCCAAACTAGTCTAAAAAAGTAGCCTAAGTTACCATATTATTAGTAGTATAAGTATATGTGTATAGTATAAGTGTCCATATTATTAGCTACCTATCAGTGAAAGTCCCGTCAAAATCGGTACAGCCGTACCAGAGATTACCCGGAACAAATAGATAGACATACAGACAAAAAAAAATGGTATATGTATCGTGTATACATTTATTTATTTTAAAGCGGTTATTTTAATATTATAAACAGACACTCCAATTTTATTATTCGTGTGGTGAAGGATAAAGAACACAGTATGTCCACCACCCTTAATCCGATCGATATCCGATCCGATAGGACCGATTTAGCTGATGATCTAGGGAGTAACGTAGGCTACTTCTTTTTAGACTAGCTTTGTCCCGCGTTTTATACCACGAGGGTAAGTTTTTACCTATAGAGTACCAGTAATTTATAAAATCACCAGCTTTTTCCCGTAGCTTCCCCAAAGTAATATTGCAGTAAAAAGTAGTTTTCAAGATGCAAAGTATCTGAATGCCAAATCACATTGAAATAGATGCAGCGGTTTGGCTAAAGAAGCGTAACAGACTCAGACAGTTATTTTCCGATTTATAATATCAGTATGGACTATATTCTTTTTCGCGATCTTTTTATATTTCATTTTAAATTAGTATAGTATATTATTAGTTATTATATAAATAATCACTATACTAATCTAGTATACGACCTGATTCAGATTGCAGGGACTCGGATGCAGGCCGCTAACGACCGGTCGAAATGGAAATCAACAGAGGAAGCCCACGTTCAGCAGTGAACTTCTTACGGCCGATATGATGATGAATATATTAATCTGGTAACATAGTTCCTATATTTAATGCCTTGGATATTTTTCCAATCACAACTACATTGTGTGCTAACTGCTAATAAAATTCTCATCGAGTCAGGTAAATTGTTATTAGATTTTTCTGTTAGCAAATTCTCAGTATTGGTACAGAGTTTGAATACGTGCCCGGCAAATGGAAATAAGCTAATTGACAATTGTAATTGAACAAAGTGATTACGGAAAATACATGGACTGCCCTTTTTTTTTTAAAGTACACACAGATAACTAGATATAGAGCTTTGGGTAGTTCAAGAGTCTGTGAGCATTTTATAATCATTGCATAAAAAAGAATGAATTTAATTTATATAAGAACTTACAGATTGAAAATGATATTTGAGTATATTTAAATAACACTCTATTATATCCATACCCCATACTATTATTATAAATTGTAACTTTATCTATCTGTCTGTTAGTCTTTCACAGCTAACCCACAGCACCGATTTCAATGAAAATTTATATGAAGATTTTTTGATTCTTAAGAAGGGATATGGGCTACTCTTAAAAGCGATAATCGTCGAACGGAGGGTGGGCGAATCTGCGGAAAAAAGCCAGGACAGGTGTGTCATGCCACCAACACAAAGGGATGATCCTCCGAACACGCAAGGTGATCATGCCTGGCGGGCCACTGTCCAACGTTTGATGTTGGGATGTGGAGTGTATGGTAATCGGCACGAGAACTTCTATTGCGCGATTCAGTATTGGTAGTTTCTTTGTATTGTACGTTACTCCGTAGTTCAGTGTAACTTCGGTAGTTGACACTGTAGTATATTTGAGATGCACTGTATGTGGAAGTCGCCACATCCTTTTTGGATCGCACAAAGTTGTCCTCCCACAGTAAATTTTGTGGGTCCTATCACCGACATTGTCCGATCCTGACAATATTTTTTGCGATCCAAAAATTATTATTCTAAGTCTGTGTAAACATTGTGTTTGTTACGTGAATATTTGTAAAGTTCCACCCGATGCAGTATTTATACTCAGTGCGGGAGTTGTCTATTAAATAGAAACAAAAAGAAAAGAAAATATGTACAAGCTGTTTACCTATACACTGAATGATAAACAAATACGCATCTAGGTATAAACCAATGTTTGGCTAAAAGCATTTAAAACCTTTATTTTCACACAACATTTTACTAGAACAGTACGAAAACATGGAGTTTCTATTGTCTCTTTATAAATGTAGCGAAATAAACGAAGCGTTTACGATGTTACAATAAACAATTCGTATTCCATCGGACTTATTAAGTTAAAAGCTCGGTATAACCATATCGGAGTTGCTATCCTTGCCGAATTGATTTCGTTGTATACAAGGAAGATATGTAATTGTGGAATTCATTTTATTTGGCCAGAACGTATTATGGAAAATAGACATATATATTTATTTGTCATAGAGAATTCTCTATTTGCAAAAACTGAATTTAGTGTGGTTTCTAGTATTGTTAATTCCCTTTGTATTAATATTTTTAGGTCTTACTAGCCACATAGCATATCTGTCTGCAAGTATATCGGTAAAAGATAGGTTATATCTTTCCTCTTTTTTCAGAATATCTCCATGCCAAATTTCTTTAAAATCTGATCAGAGGTTTAGCCTTGAAAGCATCAGCAGCAGCATTACTTTCAAAACTTAAAATACTCACAATGTTTTCGGATCTTTCCTTACCTTTTCTAGCACCTTACCCCTATAAATAGACGCCTAAAAGTCTATGATAAAACCTCGCTAAAGCAGGACACTAGAAGGCTTTTAATTTTTCTTTTGATATCAAAAAGAAACAAAAAGAATTAAGAACCTATTTTAGGGTCGAATGAAAGAGGTATAAAGACAAACACAACAGAAGGTTATTTTACTGTGATCGTTTTAAGGGTAAAGGTCAAAAGAAGGTTTACGAAGAAATCTTAGAACAAAGATTTTTGTCTTTATAGTAAGGGCGATAAATTATTATTTAAGAGAACGTGATATGAGGAGATAATAACATTTGTACCATTAGAGAGTAAGGCTATTTATCACCTGTTTGAAATAAATAATAGTTTTTTGCTATATATTGTAGCTTAGCAAAATATATTGAAAGAAGTTTCTTAAGGAAAATTAACAAAATATGTCATAAGTACATTGTGTTCCAATATAATTGCTATAAATAAGGACCCAAGATCATGTAAAAATGAAGGAATGAATTCTGCTTATCGTTACTCCGTCCTATTTTTTGTTGAAAAATACGTAGCTTAGCGTGATTTAATGTAGCCAATTAGCTTTTTTATCCGACAGAAAAATTTAACAAACAATACTAATTAAAGCCTTATTATAATCTGAATCAACCGTATTCGAAACAAGAAAGTAACGAAAATAAAGTAAAATAAATACTTTTGGAGATAAGATCTTAATTTAAGATGAGCCCGAGGGACTTGTTCATAAAAGAAACGTTGAAGGGGAAATACGTAAACAAGGGCGAACAAACGAATATCCTTAAACGATAATGAGACACCACAATCTTGACTAAAACGTTAGCGATGAACAAGATATTGCATTCTGATATTCCACGGGTTTTATGTTCAAGCTGTTCTTTTATTAACATTTCTCACCCTTTTCGGCACCGGCAAAAACTTTGATGTCTTCGTAAGGTCCGTAATAAATTTGTATTCTTTGTCGTCTCTTAATTATTGTTAAGATAAAATCGATGAGTGAAAAAGGTGAAACGTAATAAGAGTAAATTTCTATAACTTTTACAAAGACGATTGGCGTTCTTACTCCGATTGTCATAGTAACGAAGCCAATAGAGACTTCTTTAAGCTTACCAGCTTACTGGCGAGATCAAGCAATCAGTTTTCTTTTTTTGTTTATATAGTTACAACAGCAAGCAATTTAATATATTTTGAACTACGTTAGAATGTGAAGAAGACATCCAGAATTGGAATTTCTACTAGATACTTGAACACGTTCTTATCCTTAAAGGAATTTTATGCGTCAATTAATTATTTCATTTTAACCGACCTCAAAACCTGAATGGTATATTTTTTTGATATATGTTACCGCAGGCTACTTTCACTTAGGAATCAAATCAGAAAATTAAATTGGGAGGTTAAAGTACCTAACTCGGACAATTTAAATTCTAAAAAAAATCTGTCTGTATTAAACAGTGACAAACTAAAAATAATCACATTGAATTTGGTGATAATTTTTAAGAAGAAAATGATATAGTAACTGTTCACTTTATTCTATCTGAGTGTAATTTATATGTATGACGTACAAGTGGTTTTGCTTTCCTGTATGATACCTATCTATAAATAATTTATCAGATCTGACACAGTCAATATATAGTAGGATGAACTCGGTAGATATCGATTGATATTGCATACAATAGTGATAAGTTGCATAAGTAAAATTTTAGATAACAGGTACCGTCTACATGTGCAATATCTCTCTCTATTTGGTGATTTCTAACACATGTTTGAAGTTTAGGCATGTTGTCCTTGCAAATGTAGATAATCTTATCACTCTACTACCATTTGGAGGTTGTAGCTTCCTACAGGTCAATTTTTATTATAAGTTATGATATGAGATATATTTAAGCAATTTGTTTACAATAGTTTCTAAATAAATTTTACACAGATTTGTTAATTTTGATTTAAATGAGAATTAAGTAACGATAAAAATGTAAAAAATTATAATTCATAGCTGCTAACTGATTTCTGATCTAAAAATATGTAAATATTCATCGTTTCAATTAAGAAAGTAACAAAAAAATCTGGATAGTCTTTAAACATTACCGTGACGTGACCTACAAGAATTAAAGCTGAAAACACTATCACTTAAGTAATAAATTAAAATAAATCAAAATTAACTTAGTCTTTTGGAATACACGTTATTCTAATAAGGCTCTATTACTACTTTTGAGTATTCAAAGTATCCTGCATATTAAATTTTTTCAGCATTTTCAATTCTATTTCTGTTGTTAAATAAGTATTAAATGCAGTCTCTTGATTTACAGCTTTACCATCTTGATTCCGCAAATATAATTAAGAATCTTATTAATAATCCCAATTGAAGCTATAATACAGTAATACAACCTATTAATCATTTAACACGAAATACATTTCAAATTAAATTCTCCAAACAAATCCCTCGCTTAAAAGAATTTATGTAATTAATTTTAACCATAGTTTTATTTTAGGTTGTATTAAATGTTAACCTTCTGTTATATTGCTTGACAATCCTATTATTTGATTTGGAACCTTTTCAGGTAAAATTCTATAAACCTTGGAACTATTCCAGAATTTTAATATTCACTATTATGTTCACTCACCAATGAAATGCAGAGCCATGCAGATGACTACCGACTGTAGTGTTCTCATTTTGATCATTTTTTCGTCTCCTGTTGCAGTAACTCTGATGCACCATTCATTTTACATTTAATTATCCACATCTATGAAGTTGTCTTTATTCATTTTCACTTCACTCACATTTTAACTACAACACAGCAGTTTTATTATTTTATGTTCATCTTTAGTTCGACTAATCCGATTTCATTTAGCAATCGAATCCCGTCTTGGTGATTATGAAGAATCGGCCTCTTAGTAATTAATCTTTGTTTCACAAGATCCTCTTCGAGTTTAGCCGCGTTTCAAGTTTCCTGTAACAAAGTGAAGTAATTTGATCAAGTCTATGAATTTGAATACGATTTCCATATTGGATGCTGAATTGGGTGATCGCCAAAGATTTCTTGGGAAGTATTATGAATGTGTGTGATAGAAGTACTGATGACGTTGGGGAAACATAGAATAATAATGAATAAAATCTTTATATTGGATATACGAATGCAGCCTTGCTTTTTAGTTTGACTTTTACACTTTAAATTCTTAAACAATCAATATAAATTCATACATTTCAAGTACTGCATGTAACCCACATATCTAAACTACGAAAATATAAGACAATATATACAATTTGCTACTAATATTTCCGAACATAAAGAGGTATCCAATTTGTCAAAATCAGTTTCAATCAGTGTTTCTGAACCAAACTTAAAACCGCAAACTCTTCAACAAGTTCACTTTAACGGTTCTAACTTTAAATTCTAAGTTCTAGAGATTGATTAGTTTGGTGTCCAGGTTTTAGCTGCCGAAGACAAGTTAAAAGTGGCAACGATTTCCAATGTCTAATTGCAGTAAATATGTTGAATTGGATTGGATTTAGTAAACTTTCTGTTGTGCTGCCATCTTTTTATATAATAATAGAACGACTCTTACTCATGATACAATTCGGTTGAAGGTAAGGGATTACTGTAAGTCAATATATTTTTGTACTGATAGCAAGGAATACCTACTTCTATTGATTTATCATCAACACATTAGGCAGTCCATTGCTGGCCATAAATCTTTCCTAAAAAATTAAGCTTTGTCCTACTATACCACATCTGGTATATTAGGACAAAGCTTCTCAAAGCCTCTGGCCATCGCCAGAGGCCTTGATTCTAGTTTTACTTCTATATGCTGCGTTGTTTATTTTCCTGTACTGCGTAGTTATTTTCTTTTAGTTGTTTCTTACGGTATCACCCACAGGGGCTACAGGGGGTGGTAAAACTTTGAAATTTTTATCTATATTATTTTCAAAATCATATTTTACTTACTGGAATACAAATATACTACTGATGTTAAAAAAGAAAGTAAACTAATTATTCATACTACAGTCAGGATGCTAATCTCGTGTAATGTGAGTTCTTAAATAGTTTTTCCTCAATTTCATTGTATGTGTTGAATTTGTAAACGTTTTTTGATAATTTATTTCTTTCGGTGTAATTATTGTAAAATTTTAGAATTTAACCAATGTAAACATAAAATATTAACTTTACCAGAGTTAGGACCAGGCTACCAAATTTATAATCAACGCATTATTAGTCACAGCCCACCTTGGGTTTGGGCTTACTAAGCCATTTTATAAATATTGTAGTAGACTGCGTAATTTTCTCCGCCAGATTTGAGACAAACTTTAATGCAATATTAATTTGACAAGAGCGAACATAGGAAGGGGTAGAGATTTCATTACGCATGGCAAGCAGTGGAATTGTGAGTGAAACTATGAGCCGAAGATTTTTTTGTGAAAATAAACTTAAACTTTATTGTTAAAGTTATTATTATAATTTTTGTTATTTAAATTAATATTATTTTATAGACCTCCTTTCTATGGTGGACTATTAATATCTGTAATAATGATAATTGCGATGATAGTATTATATACTATAATACTGATAGAAACATGAGTGGGGGATTTAGTTCAGAACCAATGAACCTGGGAATAAATCCTGTCCTAATATGAACAAGTAGATATAAAGAAACTAATCTATTTCACTGCCAAGATGTTTTTCTTTCGACTGATAACATTTGACATATTTCTCATTTAGAGAAACCGATTTCGCAAGTTATTTCCTGTACGTCTGTTTACGAAATACTAGTGGAATGAATGTATTAATATTTTCAAGTAACTTGAGTGAATAGAAGTATGGAAAGAATTTGGAACACATTGTCATTTGCAGTATTTTTGGACTGATGTGACTTTTAAACCCAGGAGAGCTAGCAAAATTCGTATTCGAATCTCGTATTTTATTCTATTTAAAAAAGTTTTACATAAAAAAGTTACCAACAGTTAGAATGGTAACCGCAAATCAATAAATTGACACCTTCACTCAGATGTACCGACTACCTAATGATAGTTAGCATATACAGCACAATGAAAAAATAGAACTCTCTTAGATCATCCAGTAAGATAATGGTTTACCGGCTGACGAAATAACTCACTGAACATATTTTTTTGAAGAAAAACCGTGGCTATTCGTATTACGATTATTATTTTTAAAAAGAAATTTAGAAATCCTATTTATTCGTTTGTTTAAGAACTCCCGTTCTAAAAAAATATTCTATGATATGGGAGCCTTTACAAATATTATTTAAGCAGACGTAACAGAACACCCAAATTCAGAACAATAATTTGTGCATCACCCAAAGTGTTGTCCCATGAGTAACTGACGTAACTAACGTAACTATGAGTAACTATAACACAGCGCAGTAAGAAACGTGGCGAGGTAACAATTTAAACCACTACTCCATCCGCCATCTTAAAAAATTCAAAATAGTAGTAGAAAAAAATGTTTGCTATTGTTTTTTTTTATGTTGAAGCCTGCCAAAGTGGCCGTACTCTGCCTTATGGAAAGCGTGAGCAGAATCCAAGAGTGGTGGTTACCATACTCTTTGCGAATGCAGACAATACAGCAATGCAGCATGGTGACCCACAGTATGGCGGGCTATTGAGATGCTTCTGCATCGTCATGAAATATATTCAAAATTGAAATTGTGTTCTATGTAATAACTCATCACTGACACAATACAAGAGAGTACAATGCCCGTATAAATGTGGCAGTTGGAAACGAACACGTTCAACCTTTGGGAATGCTCAAGAGAATTCCCTCTTTGCCCGAAACCGCTACATGTACAGAAGCAGAATCGAGATGCTGTGAAGGCTATCAAGTTTTGTTGTTTCTGTTTTAACCATATTACATAATGGTAATAAAATAACATATTTAAGCTTTAACCCCTGTTATCATCTAACTGTAGTAGGTCTTAAAGTTTATACTTGGATTAATATCAAATATTCAAATACGATGAGTTATTTTAACTAGTGTTTAGAAGAAACCAATGCTAAAATAAATTTGTCAATCATACTAAATTCTTATATTACTCTAAAAACAAAGTTTTAAGTTAAAAGTATCTAATTAAATTGTACCTACATTGAAATAATAATGTCTGACAATAATATGAGAAACTGAATTATTTGAGGTGAGTAAATAATAGGTCTTTACCTATAAAATTGCCGTTTTGTATGCAATAAGTGAAAGAACTTATTTTTTTTTACCCACTAAAAAGTTGTCTAAATTTTGGAAAAAGTAATAGTCGGTAGGTGCAAGGTCTGGTGAGTATGGCGGATGAGGGAGAGCTTCCAACCCCAGACTGTCTGAGAGGAGACTCTCTGTTGGACGGGACAGTCTGTCCTACAGACAGTCTTCAAGCTGCAAGAGCTAAAAGGTAAAAAAATCAATTTCCGGGCGGCAGTACAAAATGCCTTTGAAGAGTTAGTTGCCTTCCGTCCAGCTGATTTTTACAAGAAGGGCATCAATTAACTGCCAATGCGTTGGCAAAGATGCATCGATTGCATGGGTGATTACTTCGAATAACAGAAATAAAAAAGTTTGAAAAAATAAGTACTTTCACTTATTGCATACAAAACGTCAATTTCATAGGTAAAGACTATTATTAGCGACTTTGTTCATTAGCGAGTGTTAGTGATTGTCAGTTTGCACAGAATAAATTTATAAATTAATAAATTAATAGTTGCAATAAAAAATCTTATAAATACAATTAAGGCAGTATGTAGTAGTATTGTATTACCTAGCACAAAATTATACTTTCGTCGAAAAGCTTGGAATAAATTTTAATATTAATTGGTCAGGGTGTGGCGACAGC
Organism: Spilosoma lubricipeda; assembly: GCA_905220595.1. Taxonomy (NCBI): domain Eukaryota; kingdom Metazoa; phylum Arthropoda; class Insecta; order Lepidoptera; family Erebidae; genus Spilosoma; species Spilosoma lubricipeda. The sequence goes on along the minus strand of HG992298.1, from coordinate 7,931,027 downwards.
GATGTGTCCTTATTTTCTAAACACGAATGAACTAGCTTTTTTAACGACTTCAAACAAGGAGGAGGTTATCATTTCGACCGTTTTTTTATGTTTATTACCTTATAACTTTCGATTGGGTGAACCGATTTTAATAATTCTTTTTTTATTTAAAACCTGGTGCTTCCCGTGTAGTCCCTTTTATATTTGGTCTAGTTCTTTTTTTTGTTAAAATTTGAATTTCTTAACAAAGTACAACTGAATCGTGTAAAATATTACTATTTAGCTCATTTTAGTTTTTAATATATTCACCAAAAAAATCAACATTCCAGAACTGAATGAAAAAATAACATTCTACTATATGGCAGTAAATAAGCTAGGCTGTCACGTCTCGTGCTGAATTTCATCCTTTAACGTAACCCACGTAATACAAAACAGTACGAAATGTCTAAATGTCGGCGAAAGTTAGTTGGATCACGAAATGGTCCGTAAAATGAATTTTTGAAATGTGTACTTATATGTGTATGTAAGTCTGAGGATGTGTGAATTTTCCGGAAATCTTTAGTACAGATACTGATTGTGTAAATATTACATAATAAAATAATCAGCTATAGTATTAGATTAAGTGTGTGTCCCGCAGCTTCCCGATGAAATGAGTGGCTTCCAGAACTAGTAAATGTCTGAACTAAAAATTTGAAACTGTAACGCATATGTATATATATACGAGTGCAGCTTTGAATTCAAAGCGGTGAAATCTTTTTCAAGAGTAGAATGAAATCAGCATTTTTAACGAAGTCACTCCGATATTTTTTCAGTAGTTACATCGATGACAGACACAGGTAAAAGTAACAGTAAGCAAAGATCGGTGTATTTTTTTTTGTGGAATAGAGGGCAAACTAGCAGAGGTATCGCCTGATGGTAAGCGATTACCACCACCCATGGATACCCGCTATACCAGAGGCATCACAAATGCGTTGCCGGCCTTTAGGGGATGGGTCTCCAGTATCCTCACTCACTCGGTGGAACACAGCGCAGGCGCTGTTTCACACCGATTTTCTGTAAGGCTGTGATATCACTCCGGTCAAGCCGGCCCATGCATGCCGAGGTTTTCCCACGGCAAGAAGTTAAAATAACAAGAATTTTCAAAGACTATAACTCGACTACGTACAAACTTTTAACAAAATTCATATAGCCTATATCACACGGGGCATTATTACAAATCTATTGACACTTATTCATTAAAATCAGTTAAGTAGTTTAGGCGTTACGGTGGAACATACAAACATACATAGACTGCCAAAACTACTTTGACTGCACGTATGCACTGCACATCGGACAATATTTTTCTCTTTGTGTCCGTGTCATGTTTCTTTTTTTTTTTTTTTTTTTATTTAAATATGGGGCAAACGAGCAGACGTATCACCTGATGGTAAGTGATTACCGCCGCCTATGGACACCCGCAACACCAGAGGCGTCACAGGTGCGTTGCCGGCCTTTTAAGAAGGAGTACGCTCGTTTCTTGAAGGTTTGAAGGTCGTATTGGTCCGGGAATACCGCAGGCGACAGTTCATTCCACAGTTTTGTTGTGCGAGGCAGAAAGTTTCTTGAAAAGCGCACCGTTGTGGACTGCCAACCATCTACATGATGGGGATGAAAGTTTTGTCGCGTAGGACGATGGCGGAAAGAGGCGGCAGGGATCAATCCGAACAATTCCTCGGAGCACTCCCCATAGTAGATGCGGTAGAAGATGCACAGCGAGGCAACATCTCTACGCAGCGCCAAAGAGTCTAGCTGAATCGAAAGTTCTTGGCAGTCGACGATTCGAGCCGCCCTCCGTTGAATGCGATCCAGAGGGAGGAGCTGGTACTGGGGTGCACCCGCCCAAAGATGAGGACAGTATTCCATATGAGGCCGAACCTGCGCTTTATAAAGCATGAGGCGGTGAGCCGGTGTGAAATAGTGTCTCGATCTGTTGAGCACGCCAAGCTTCTTTGAGGCCAATTTGGCCTTATCCTCCAAATGGTCACAGAACTGAACTCCACTCGAAATGTCGACTCCAAGCATCTCAATGTTGGCTGAGGCAGATAGGGGAGTGTCTTTAAAGCGAGGACATACGACCCACGGCAGTTTTTTAGCGGTGAACGCGCAAATTTGTGTATAGTTGTAAAGTTCCCCACGACACAGGGTTTATACCTGAAGGCCTATGTCTGTCATGCCTGTCTGTCGTCTAAGTTGAATATGATGTGAAATTACATAAAACAGGTACTATTTGTGCAATACATGTATGTATGAAACATATGAAAAAAATAACAAATAATTTAAGTTTTATTTTAACCCATTTATCTGCTCTTGTATGAATGATTTAATTTGCAAACGCTGATAAATTTAATTACAAAAATCCTTTACAAATTACATGGTAAACATTTTATTTAGTACCTCAGTAAAATAAGTATTAAAATAAAGTTATTTTTATTGTGTATTTCAGATGTAATTTAACTAAATTTATGTTTCGATATAAATTTTTACAGCAAAATTAACAAGTGCTGTAAAGCACTCGTTTAGAAAATAAACACAATTTCCTAACCCCCAAACTCGTGGCAGCCAGTTTGCATCATTAAGACGTAACCAAAAATTTAACCACACCCACTAAAACACGTACAAATTTCCTTTACCACCAAAAGATGTTCCCCCTGATAAACTCGGGAGAATTCAATTTTGTTTGGTAAACAGTTTAAAAGCGTTCGAGTAACGAGTATCGAATGGTAATGGAATGAATTGGACCTAATGATCACTGTGGTAAACGGAATGTGTTACTGGGTTGGCAGTTACGTATACACATGTGCAAACGATCGGTATAAGTGCTTATGATTCGTAAATGATCGCACATATCCTTTGCGTAGGTGATAATGGGTTGATGATGTAAGAGACGAGAATGATGTCAGAAATACGGTAAAATACGGAGTAAATATTAATGTATTTTGAATGTTCGTTTCATGTATTTGTGGTGGAATAAAGTTATTGTAAGGAACTAATAGGCACGTTTCAAACTTCTGGTTCTATTAAAATTTCTTATTTCAATTTCTAGAAATTAAAAGTTTTTATTTCTTATACCTGTTGGTCTTAACACAACATTATTGTTCAAATATTTTTTGGTATCAAATGAAGTTTACAATTTTAACATTTTATAAAAATAAAGTTTTAGTGAGTAACTAATTAGATCCAAAACAAAACTATCTTCGTCTGCAAAAACTCATTTATGCAATTGGAAGTTAACGTCCTTTTCATTTTATGCATGTTTTTAAAATAAAATAGAGCATATATTTATTGAGTCATCATTCATTCATTCATTCATTTTCTCTATAACTTACATGTAAATCTTTAGTGAAGTTAAATTTATATTTATACTAATATATGAAGCTGAAGAGTTTGTTTGAACAAGCTAATCTCAGGAACCACGGATCCGATTTAAAAATTCTTTCGGTGTTGGATAATACTTTTATTTAGGAAGGATATAGGCTATATATCATTACGCTAAGACCAATAGGAGCGGAGCACCAATTAAAAATGTTTTGAAAAACGGGGGTAAACTGTTACGCTACGGGTAATAGGAGACGCAAACAAGGTTACGTGGGTCAGCTAGTGTGAAATAAAATGTGTTGATAAAAATGTTTTAACATAAATAAAACAATGTGTCTGAAGCTTTATGCGTTATTACCATCTATACCATTAATGTGTTGGATTACGTGCATTTGTTCTATCCATGACCTGATCTAACAGCTTTTGAAATTCAGTTGCTTTTATGAACATTTACACATTTATTATGAAGCCTAGATCTATATACCTTAACAACAAAATTCTTTGTATCTATTCGCTAAATAGTCATACGCTGAAAGGGAAAATTGTAAATTTTTTTTTGTTAAAATTTCTCTATTGTGATGCAACAGAAAAACTTTTGAATGGTTCACGCACGAACACACACACAAACATACACTGTAAACATTTATAAATCTCTTATTAAATCTTTGCTTTAGTGTTATCTAAACCTCATACTAATTGTAACCTATGGTTAGTTTTTATTTGGAAAAACTCACTTTTCTATCAAGGAGGGGGGCGTTGGTAGCTGTGTCACAGTTTCATACTTTTGCAGCTATCAGCGTTACCATTTTGTTTTAGTTGTACAATGTAAACAGATTCAATTAAACGTTTTTTTTTTTATTTTATACAGACGCTTATTTTGTAAAGTATTTACATATTTGAGGAATATGTTAGAATATGTTACTGTTATTTAGATATAATGGTAAAGTTTCTTAATACTGCTTTACGTATTAATATACATACATTATATATATTTAGCAACAGCTTATGTTTAGTTTACACTTGGTTTTTGTACATAAATTAAGCTTAATACCTGTATCGCAGGCAACAGAATTCTATCACTATAAGATTAAATAAAACTCTGAATAAGTATCATATGTCATAGCTGCCAAGTAATTAAATGCTAGCCAGTAAAATTATATAATATCTTAAGTATATTAAAGAACAAAAGCCGTTGAAGAATGAGACATAAAGTCAGGAAGCGGATGTCCCGGTATAAGAAGTTAAAAGTCCCAACGGACTAAGAACTAAGAATAACGGAGACATTTTAACACATTAAACTATGATTAAATGCAATTGCACTCAGGAAGTTTTTGTAGAAACTATGAAGGAAGTTTTCAAAATTATTTAAGTATAAATGAAAATTTATTTATTACTGGCTTAATTTAAATATTTGTTTGTATTCATAGGTATGACTGATTATCAAAATATATTTGTAAGCTTGTTACTTGTACAAGTAATCAACATTATTAAATTAAATCGACAACAATTAAATTATAAAACACTTAATAAAACGAAACGAAAAAAATCTGTGTATAAATTCTTGTCTTTGATTCTGATTACAAGGATCTATATTTCGTCATAGGACACCTAGTTTCAACATTGCTTGTTGTTATCGAGGTGCAGAAGTCTTCCGAAATCTACCTTTAATAGAAACTATGTAAATTAACTATATTCTATAATTAACATCATGATTTTGATTAAAATATATTACTGATATTAATCAGTGATGAAAATTACTCTGGTACCTATGAGTAGGACACCCTGAAAGGTACACACTGACCAGGTAGTAGAAGAAGACATTGCCATGCACCAGTAACAGGCGAACGTGTATGATGGACTCCATAAATGTTATTGTGGCATCAACTGTACGTCAAGATCCGTCAGACGGTTATTTATCGCCTCTGGTTAATACCTATGTAAATTTAAACCATTTTTACTGGTTTAATTTGTAAATACCAGACGTATCAGAGCAAAGTCTAGCACCACAATAAAAAGGTTTGCAAGAAATGACAGCCTTTGTCTTAAACTTGTGATTGTAGCTTTGTTCCATTTTAGTACAAGCACAAATTTCAATCCAGTTAAGGTGAAATTGTAACCATGGGAGACTTGGATTTTATATCATCCTAAAGCATTATATTTTACTTACGGACTAAGTTATTACGTTTAATACTTCACGTTACTTGAAAGTGCACATGGTACTAACCTGCGGTGTTTTAGCCGAGATGCTTGAAACTATAAATTTCTTGCTATGTCACCGTGAACCCGTTACTTTTATTTTTTTCTTTTGGAAAAGAACAAGATTTTTAATGAGATAGCTGTGTTAGTAGCTATTTCAGGTACTGGCTGACAGTAAATTTAATTAAAGTTATTAATGAGCAACAAATATGTCCATAGTCATCATAATAATTTGGCATTTATTTTACGGTACCTGTACCGTGATACATACATATTATGCATTTATTAAAAAACGTTTATTTTAATATTACAAACAGACATTCCAATTTTATTTATTTGCGTAGATTGACATTTACTTCACAATTGGTAAACAATGGTAAGCGAAGTGTCTTTAGACTTATAGTGTAAATCCTTAACCTTAGTTCTTCAAAATGATTTCATTTACATTCTCTTCGTATGTAATTTAGCCACGTTTTTGGTGTACATATATATAATAGAATGTAAGGGTGACAAATCGATATCGCTGTCTATCTATATACTGCGCTGTGCCGTGTTGTGTTTCTTAGGCTACGTTTTTTTAACAATCAACATCAAGCTGTGCTGCGCTTTGCTTAGATCAGTGTTAAAAGTATTCAGCAGCTCGAGTAGTCGTGTATCTCGTCAAAAATGACTTTATTTTCAAAAAAACGTAAACATTACGACATAGTTGAATCCGGTGAAGATGAAGCTCCGTAAAAAACATAGCACAGTTCGGCACAGCGCGGCTCAGCACGGCGGGTAGCGCGCCTCGCTCGAGACTGCTGCGTTTTTAAACAGAGCATAGCCTCACACAGCGCAGCATAGCTCGATGTTGATTTGTCACCCTAATATTCATATTTTGTGCTGTCGTATTGCTAAAAAAATACATCATTACAGAGAAAAACATTAGATATATTCTCATGTCTGTATATGCCGAGCCATTTGCAGTACTAATCTTAGATAAAGAATTCAATTCCACAAAGAAAAATACAGAAAAAGAAACGATTCAAGACGCACGTAAAATGGCACGAAGAAGCTTAGTTGGTGCCATAAAAATACAAAAATACAGTGAACAGCGAACAATAGCACTAAACGGAACGTCAGGTTTATTGTGACAAATTGTCGACCAGGTGTCGTTTATGATCTTCCGATGTCTAAGAGCGTCTTCAGCAGTAAAACGTAGACTTGGCATTATGGTGCGGTCGATTGAAGATTTTGTGCAGTACTTTGATAGATACTGGGGATCTTCGATCATATGATCGAAGCTGGGGATGGAAGCAAGTGTTGTTAGGAATTCTGAGACCTAATTTATCTAGATGTTAGTAAGCTAGTTTGAGGGTTCGTGGCTCGTTTAACATAGTGGAAAGTTAGGCAATCAAATATTTTGTTGTATTTTAGATTAAAACAGCTTTTCTTTTATTTTGCGTGTTCTAAAAATAAATTCAGATTAAAGCTACATCATTTATACACACAAATACACATATGTGATTCTTTTTAACACGACGGTGCCAGCCCCGAATGCGATGGCAGAATAAAACGGGATATAACAGTAAATGCTGATTTACAGAGGCAGTACATCGATAGTGCGGAATCAGAAATATATAAATTGGCAGGTTACGGTTACGGTCGCTATGAATAAAATATTAAGGATTTGCACTATCCGGAAAATAATGGAGCAAATCGTCTACTCTAAAGCAAACAAATTGGGTTAAGATTCTACCTAAATATTTTATTTGAATATTTGAGTTACTCTTTTTATGATATACTTTTATGTGAACACCGTAACTTTATGAGTATGATTTTTATTATAGTTGAAAAGTTTGATTGAAAAGTCGGTTTTATTTAAGTTGCTCAGTGCTTTATTGGTATTTTATACGTCTTTTATTATTCAGAATAATATTTTTGTAAAATTTAATGAATAGAGGAGTGAAAGAGATCAGTAGCATTTTGCTACCAATCTGTGTCACCTCGCATTTAACAAGAAATAATTAAATAGAGGTGATTGCTAACCTTCGATAGTTGGAGAGTCATTTATAGGACGAGAGTCAGAGCAACACGCTAGCTGTAATTGAATACTGGTGAATGGTTTAATCTTTATATCTTTATATATATAATTCTTCTGTGAGTGTGTATGTCACTGAACTTCTCTCAAACGACTGGACCGATTTTGATGAAAATTTTTGTGTGTGTTCAAGGGGATCTGGGAATGGTTTAGATTCATAATTTTGTCCGCTGGACAATGTTTTTTAATTTATTTTTAATTTATTAGTAGTTATGGCAAAACGACGTTTGCCGGGACAGCTAGTATTCCTATAAAATAAATACAACAGGGACTTTTTGCCGTCTATTGTTTAAAACTGACGTTAAAGAGATTATGTTAGCTACCTACCTACCTCGATGGCGTTTATACATACCTATACTGCAAATAAAAAGTAATTAATTATCGAGATATCAAATCCTTTTAGGTATGTTGCTGTTTTGTTGTCGCGTTTCATTAGTGAGTGTGAGACCAGAGGCCAAATAATGCAGAAGCATCACTTGGCCGACATAATGTGGGTCATCAAACTGCATTGTAGTATTGTAGCATAGTAGTAGTATGATGACCACTACTCTTAGATTCTACTTATGCTTTCCATCAGGCAGAGTAGAGTCATTTTGATATGCTCATATATACAAAAAAACAATAGCAGAAACTGCTATCCGATGAGAAAACGAGTTCATTTTTAGTCTATCGTTTTCTGTGAAGATTAAAAAGATCTCCAATTAAAACTACGTTTCTTTCCACAGTGTTTAATAAAACTAACAGTAAATTAGTATATAAAATATTAAAAGCATGGCTGCCTCACTTCGCATTCATCGCTGGGAAATGAGGTGAAATTTATTTCATGAAAGGCTTCTTGCGAGCGCATTAAATACTATTCATAGTTTTATAAGTCCCTATGAAATTGCAAAATTACATTTGACTTCGCAAATATGCAACCGTTTGTAATATTGTGAAATTAGAATTTGAGTGGCAGGTTATTACTCTTTTTCTTCAAGCTCTTGTGACATTATGAAAGAAAGAGACAGACAAATAATGTTATATGCGACTTATAGTGTCATTGCCATGAGTAACAGTACGTTGCTCTTTTTATGAAGATTAAAATTGCGTATGTAGGTATGTTGGGTATGTGATCTCTGTAATACATTAATATATGTAAGACCTGCCTATACTACACGTGTGTTATATTCTTTAAAACTCTTGTTAAATATACTAGTTTCAGAAATTAATACTCTTTTATTTAATCTATATAAATCAAAATGAATCGCAGAAATGTATGTACCGATAACTTCCGATCGACTGCACTAACTTGGACAATTCCTTTTAACGCGTTCCTTATTGTTAGGACAAGGTTTGTATAGAAGAAAATTAAATGATAACCCGACAAGTTTTGTTTTGTTCACGACTGTACACTACCTGTGGGAAGCTAAGGCGAGCATAATAACTAAAACAAGTTATTCAGAAAGTAAGAAAATATAGCGATACGAAGTTCGCGGGGCCAGTTAATATAGATATCTTTGAATGTGGTGATTAAGTAGTAGATCCTTGTAGTATCAGATTAAGAATGAAGAATGTTCTTCCTCTTATTTCTCTCTTGGGTGTCGTAAGAGGTGACTTAGCGAGAAAACTTCACTCCTGCGTATTTTACTCCCTTAGACGCCCAACAGAAATTTAAAACAAACCCTATACCAACACCTCTAGGTAGGTGGTATATTAGTCCAAAACCTTGTTTCTAAGGAGGGGCCTATATTAATCAGTGGACTGTTAAAGACTGTTGATTTATTGATGAAGGACCATGGAACAAATTCGCCCGTATATATATTTTTTTTTTATGTATATTCGCGGATAACTTCTTCATTTATGAACCGATTTCGATTATTCATTTTTTAATAGAAAGGAGATATCCCAACGATGGTACCATGATAAGGAAACTAAGATCTGATGATGGCATCTAAGACAAATCGGGTCAAACCTTAAAGTCGGTTTAATTTTGTTAACCGACTTCAAAAAAGGAGGAGGTTTCTCAATTCGACCGTATATATATATATTTTTTATGTGTGCGGATAACTTCGTCGTTTATAAACCGATCTTAATGATTCTTTTTTAATGGAAAGGAGATATCCCAACGGTAGTACCATGATAAGGACACTAAAATCTGATGATGGCATCTAAGAGAAATCGAGTCAAACTCTGAAGCAGGTTTAATTTTTTTTTAATTTAACTTGTATCTACTACCAACATGTCTTTAAATTATCATATTCGTTTTTAAATTCAACATATTTTAATGTCAATTAGATTTAAAAATAGTGAACAGAAATTTTTTGCGTTAGCTATTCTTATTTAAATACATTTATAATTATTAATATATTTGTTTGTATGGATTTACCCGAGGCTCCGTCCTCGTGTATGTCGGATATCGTAGTAATAATATTTCGGGTAAATGTATAGCCTATGGTACTCACAAATAATATAGCTTTCTATTATGAATGGAATCTTCAAAATCGATTTAGTAGATCCAAAGATTAACCCTTACGACCTCACAAACTTAACCTGTTTATAATATTAGTATAGTAATAATATATTATACATCTACACGTACCAACATACATACATACCTTTACAGAAACTATAGTTATATTGAGGATAAATATAGATTTAGATAAGTGTATTTACAAAGTTTATCAATCCATCATCTCATACAAACTTTCACCTATTGATATGAAAACACAAACATGCCGCCCTAAATCAATCTGAACTATGATATCATTACAATCAGTACACTGAATCTATTTTCTATCTCAATCGAACGAAAACATGTTTGTCAAACAAAATATTTGCTGAATCTACAAAGCCAAACAAGGAAACGGTGTGAGATAAGGTCTTTTTGAATTAAAATTCAAAACGTGAATCTGATAAAAACCGTCGGCTTAATGAAATAAGTAGTGAGTTGAATTAAAGTTCATTTAAAAAACCTTTTGAATAAATAAATTTCAGTGAAAAGAAATATTGCTGAATAATAATAAAACGATGTTATAAAATACCTTTTGTACCGGTTTGCTTGTCTTCCATTCTCTTGTACTCAGATATAATAGACAAGTTGGTTTTTACAAAGATATATTTTAAGAAACTATCGTTATTTATTCTGTAGTTTAAGATCTTTATTTCCTCATAAATATTCACAATTCACTTACTGAGAAATGAGAGTGTACAGAGAAGTAAATTAATTACTACTTATTTAAAGCAAAAAACACAAATCACAAAAATAACACAACACGAAAGGTAACAATAAGTCACTTAAGGTGGGTATACTGCAAACAAGTTGCAACCATATCACTACTAGATGTGGCAAACACGACAATCACTGGATTTCACATAATAATGAAATAAAAATATATTACGTTTACATTCATTTTGTACCTATATCATGGCTATATATACATATTCAAATTTCATTGTTAAATAATCAAATATTTTGAATGTGTACATTAGGTACTTTAACAAGGAATTTTATGTTCGGTCAAAGACAAATGATTTAAGCTTTTTTTTTTAAAACAGCCATGCTAGCAGATTCTTTTATTTCCGTAGGCAGCGTATTATACATTTGAATCCCTTCGTATCCTAAGCTTTTTTTTGTCGTAGTTAGTTCGGGGTGGACGTGTTACTAGGTAGTTGGAATTACGTAACTTAATTTTTTGGTAATCTTGTTTTTTTGTAAATGACATGGTTGTGTGTATGTCCTTATTTAATATTTTTCGTATAAGTATGCATGTATAGTATGTGTAAGTTTGTTTTATGTTTATTATCTTAGTGTCTTTGTATATTTTTTGTGTTGGAGTCCGGTATTCATAGTTAAATAGAACTTTTATCAGCCTATTTTGTGCCGTTTGGATAGCTTCAAGATTCGTTGTAGCCGCCGTCCCCCAGACTTCTATTAAGTAGTTAATGTGGGGTGTTACTAATGAATTGTATATTAAAAATCGAACTTCTCGAGGGAGACAGTTTTTTATGTTGTGAACAGCCCCTGTGAGTGATATTAATCTAGATTTGATACTTTCTATGTAAGGCTTCCAGGTTAGGGAGCTATCTAAGATAAGACCCAGATATTTTTCTTTGGTTTTCCTATGGATTAATTGGTCATCAATTTTAATTTCAATGTTGTCGGGAATATGTTTGTTTTTTGCAGCAAATATAACATAATTTGTTTTTGTGATGTTATTCTATTACCATCTTCCTATCTAAATTAAAACGCTCTTCAGATTATAGCCCCAAGTCACGACCGCTATCTGGGAACGTCTCGCCACGACGCGGCCAAGATTTTAAAGCTAACTTTAAGTAAGTTAAGTTAAGTTTTAACCGTAATACCCAAGATAATATATTTTAAAATAAATCAATAATACAACGAATAACAAAATATATTTACTCGAATAATTATTTCTTTCCAATATTATTGATAACTTATGAGACCATCAATTCTCATTGGATTTTATCGGTGAAATATTGTCATTTTCTAATGAAAATCTAAAATTCCACGAGTATATGAGCGCGGTTACGTGGGACAAGTGGGACTAAAAGTTTTGGTATTATAGGAAACAAGTATAGCTTAAACAAGAAAAGGTTAAACGAACTAGAATCTGAGTATGTAAAATTTTTTTATAAAAATTATAAAGCATTTTTTTTATATATTTCATCATCATGGGGCCTCCGGTCTGCACTCACCAACGAAACACGACAGCACGCTCGCTGTCATTTTATTTTGATCTTCTGTGCGAAGGTAGTACCGCCCCGGTCGAGCCGGCCCGTTCATGCTGAAATCAGCGTAACTCTACTAACTTGAAAAGCATATGTCACCCGGGCCGTTATTACGAAAATATTGAGACATTATCAATTAAAATAGCTTCAGTTATATAGGCGCTATGGTATAACATATAAACAATAAGACTGACTGTCAAAAGTATTACCCTTTTAACTTAGTCGTTGTGTGGTAAAAAAAATTAATAGCACGCTTAAAAATTTCGATCTCAATAAGCAAACACGACAAAAGAAACAAAGGTGAAGAAAAAATACACATCTCGTAATTTAGGTATTGGGGTAAACAAATTATGGAGCGAAAGGTGCTACCTGTGCAATTTACGGTCAAACTAGAAACAGCCTCACCGAAAAGGCATAGATTATAAACAATTATCCTCCATCTATTTATCTATACAAATAAATAAAATTGGAGTGTCTGTTTGTAACATTAAAATAACCGCTTTTAAATAAATGCATATGTATGTGTACATGATACATGTAACAAAATAACAGTTTTTAATTTTTTTATCTGTCTGTTTCTTCCGGGTAATCTCTCCAACGGCTGGACCAATTTTGACTGGAGTTTCACCGGCAGGTAGCTAATGATCAAGGGAGTAACTTAGGCTAATTTATTTAGACTAGCTTTGTTCCGCGATGATAACCGCGCTACAAAAATAACTGCGGGTAAAACCGCAGGGTTCAGCTAGTAAATAATAAGGTCACAAATTCAATTGCGTCCAAAACACCTTCCACTAGTTACTATTTGATATAAACGTTCGCGCTAGGTAGCTCCTATATTTCACATAGCTTGAAAACACGTAGAGAACATTTTCTGCTGCTTTAAACCTTAATAAAGAGGTGCTATCGTATTCATGAGAAATGGTCAACCTGCATTTTATCTTACTACAGAAATTTCAACTGAAAACTACTCTTTTATAAAACATTGAACTCTAATGCTTCATGAAATGGTTTGAATATATATTTCTTCATTAATAAATGTGTGCTAGTGGCTTGTAATTGGAGAGGCCTATGTCCAGTAGTGAACTGCAATGCTTATAATGATGATACTAACTTTTAAACTTTCGCGTTCCATGATATATTAACAATTATTCATACGGGAATTTGGTGGCCGTGGTCACAGGCTGACTCCTGTCAGTGAAACCTGGTCGAAACGTCAGGCAAAGCAGAGGATGTTTGGCCCTGCCACAATGACTCTACTCTACCTGATGGAAAGCATAAGCAGAATCCAAGAGTGGTGGTCACGATGCTGCGAATGCTGCAACAATGCAGCATGACGATCCACACCATGGCGGGCAAGTGATGCTTCTGCATTATTGGGCCTCCGGTCTCGCACTCACCAACGAACCATACAGCATGATCGCTCATTTTACGTTGATTTTCTGTGCTAGGGTAGTACCGCCCCGGTCGAGCCGGCCCTACCGTGCTGAAATCAGCGTGGCTCTATTATCGTTTAATCAGTGATCGCGTTAATTCCCGTAAAAAAAATTGATGATGATAATGATGATATATTTGTAATGAATTTATGATTAATTAATGTTATTTTATTCAATTTATAATGTTCTAGTCGATGATTGTATTTGATTAATATGTTTTAGTCAATATTAAGTAAGGTAACCGATTCAAAAATGAAATGTGTTTCGAATAATTAAAAATAAACGAACGGCGTTCTGATCGGAGAGCTCAACTGAGGTAGATATCTACCCAGTAGGATTAGCTGAACTATTGTTGGTTTTGGAGTAATATATCTGTTGTCACGAAGCGAGCAGTTTTATTCAACCCTTGAGCCTGAATGGTGACAGTTCATCACATATTTTAATGTAGAACGACAAAACTAATATACATATGTATGTACATACACTGCACGTGTTTTATTAACAAGCTTAAATTTAAAATTTAAAAAAGACCCTTTTTAAGCGAGTAATCGTACTCCGAAAATGCCTTATTTCATTTTGGAAAAGAACTGATACTCTTACACTGCTAGACTGATATAAACCAAAAATAACTAAGAACCACCGCAGGGAAACTGGCTTTTAATAAAAAAAAAACCGCATTGAAATAGGTATATCCGTTTGAGAGCTACGATGCCACAGACAGACACATACACATACAGACAGACAGACATCGACGTCAAACTTATAACAATCCTCTTTTTGCGTTAGGGGTTAGAAAAGGTGTAAAACGCCTTTTGCCGACAATAATTTCAGCTCTATTAACGTAAAAAGGAATTACATATTGTCATCCAACCTTATTAAAAATATTGATTTTGTAAATTACACACACAATATTTTACCTAGACGGGAATCGAACCCATGATTTTTATACAAGATCGAAAATTGCGATACCAACGGAATAGCTTTATATAACACCAGTTGTCACCTGCGGCTCCGCCCGCATGTATGTCTGTTATCGTGGCAAAAAGTAACCTATGTATTATTCTGATAAATAAACTATATTACTGTAAAGTTTCATCAAAATCAAACATTCGCATTAATTATTATTAAATTGAGACATGCTGCCGACCCCAATACTCTAAAAACTGTTTATTATGCACTATGCCAATCCATAATAGGATATTGTATTTCCAGTTGGGGAGGCACAGCAAAGAATCATTTGCTTCCTCTTGAGCGAGCTCAGAGAGCTGTTCTAAAGGTCTGCACATTTAAACCCTACCAATTTCCTACCAAGAAGCTCTACGAGTATTGTGGGGTCCTAACGGTGCGCCAAATTTTTATACTAAAAATACTACTAAGGCAACATACCCATTCTAATACAGAAACAACCACAAATTCATTCACTCAAACACGCACCATACGAAGATTCAGGATACCTCAGTCCAATACTTGTAGAACATCCTTTGGTCAAAAATTCTATTTCTTTCTTGGCCGCTATTTATATCATAAACTTAACAAGATACTGGACTTCTACAATAAGAATAAATATGAATTTAAGAAAATTATAACATTTCATCTTCAGAACACATCTTACGAAGAGACGGAAGCTCTTTTACACCCCCCTCAATAAAGTTGTGAACATGACATATCCATACACACACACACACACACACACACACACACACACACACACACACACACACACACACACACACACACACACACACACACACACACACACACACACACACACACACACACACAAGCACACACATATACACGCACAGACACAGACACACACAAAATCACTCACACATAGATATACCCACGCAAGCATACGCACATATTATTATATACCTCATATAGTCAGAAACTCAAGAATTGCAGACAAATCTCATAAATTATAAACAGAGTAACTATGAAAACAACAGGGCAAATTGTAAATTAACTGCTAAGCGGAGACAGCATATACTGTGAAACTGGAAGAAAACTGGTGCTTAAAACACAGGTTTTCCTTTTTAAGCACCAGTAGAAAAAAATGTAAGACTAAGTGTACAGTGTTCTTAATGCCGTTTTAATTTTGACTTTGTAATTGATTGATTAAATTAAATAAGTTACTATTATTATTATACCTTAAACCTATGAATTTTATTTTTTATTTTAATTGCATTTAGGTTAGAATTTTGATTATGTTTTTGATTGTGATTTTGATTGTTATAATTTGGAACCTTGATTATAATTTGAATATTGATTGTAATTTTGAAATTAGATTATGACATTAACTTTTAATTTTGATTGTGATTTCAATTTAGTTTACTTGCAATTTTATTTTTGTTTTGATTAGAACTTTGACTTTATTTTATTTTTAACTTTGATTTTATTTTGTTTTGGATTTGGGCTCATAGTTTAAATGTTAATTTAATTTATGTATTAATTTGAATTTAAATTAGAATTTGTAATTGTAATCATGCATCAATTATGCACTTGTATGGTCTGAAATAAATTTTATTATTATTATTTATTATTATTATTAATAATATTAGTAGGGTGTATAAGTTTTAGCAATAAATGCTTGATCATGTTTTTATATTTATAAATGCATCGCCGAAATGTAAGTACGCGCATAGTTTCCGATCGACTGCACCAAATTAAATAATTATTTTTTTAAGTGTCCGATTTTTAGGACATGGTGTGTGTATTAGAAAAATTAAAAGATAACGGGCAAAGTCAATTTTTTTGTCTGCAACTGTACGCTACCTGTGGGAAGCTAAGACAGATATGTAAATATGACAGTATGAAGTTCGCTGGGTCAGTTAGTAGCAGATAAAACGGGTTGCACCAGTTAATCACCAAATTAATCGTAGGATCTATAAAGACTACAAAAAAGATGTTATAACATCAGGTTGTATATCCATTTCACATCTTACTTACAACCCTATACACAATTCATATACGAGTACTACTGTTTGTGTTCTCAAATCAAAGAAATAAATATACTCTTCAACCATATAACGGGTGTTAAATTTCTCAAAGGGAGTATGCACTTCTACTTATTGTGAGTAAATGGATGCATTTTCAATTTTGCTTTTAAACGCCTAGCACCTCTATTCAAAGGAATCAGCACATTAGTCAAAAAGCATTTTACATCAGTTCAGAGTTTGCTACTGGCAAAACTTTATGTTTTAGATAAGCTAATGTAGGTAGTGGAGCCACGTTGATTTCAGCACGAACGGGCCGCTACCACCCTCGCACAGAAAACCAACGTAAAATGACAGCGTTCGTGCTGTCGTGTTTCATTGGTGAGTGCGAGATCGGAGGCCCAATGCTGCAGAAGCATCACTAGCCCGCCATGGCGTGGGTCGCCATGCTGAATTGTTGCATTGTCTGCATTCGCAGTATGGTGACCACCACTCTTGGATTCTGCTTATGCTTTCCATCAGGTAGAGTAGAGTCATTGTGGCAGAGCCAAACATAAATAAAAAAAACAAGCTAATGCAACTAAAAGCTTTGACGACTGTTGTACAAAATGTGTCAGTAGCTATCAATAAGCAGCCTGCGTTTATTCTAAGTTAGTCCAGAAATGTGCTATTTCTTTCTATTGAAATCTCAATATTTTTCCTCATCATACAGTATTAAATTTTTGTGCATTGTTGATTTAACGGGAAAATGTAATTCATTTTCATTGCCTTTTAACTTTGGTGACTGTTTGGCACATGTTTCTCCGAAAACGAAGCAGCAGAATCCTTTGAACGAGTTAGAGAATTCGAGCTATTAAAATAATCGTATTGTATCGCGTGTAAATATTGAGGACAGTTACACAAGAAAAAAATTGAGAAAAAAGTGAGTCATACAACTTATTTGACTGCCTCGTTGGTCTCGTGGTTGGCGTGAGCGACTGCTGATCATGAGGTCTCGGGTTCGATTCCCGGGTCGGACCAAATGTTTGTATGATCTACAAATATTTGTTTCGGTGTTTGGGTGTGTTCTATCTATAGTATGTATGTATTTACAAAAAAAAAAGTATATATGTATTTGTATCAGTTATCTAGTACCCCATAACACAAGCTCTGCTTATCTTGGGACTAGATGGCGTTGTGTGTTTAGATGTCTGAAATATTTATTTATTATTATTATTTATTTAAAATATCAATTTCAACAAATTGCAAAATTCTCTTTAGATATTCTATTCTGTTAAAAAGAAACAAATTCCCTTCATTCCGTCCTAAGTATTGTATGCTATATTACAAAACGTTTTAAAGCAATAAATTTCGATCCACCACCATTTTATTAGTAAACATGGCTTAATAAAGCCAGATTCCATTTATTCATATTTTCGCGTGTCATGCACTGCAATACAGCATTTTGAAGGAAAAAAGCTTAATAAAATAGAGGAGTATACTGTTATTATGGTGCAATATCTTGTATTCTGGTTAGCTCTGTTCGTAATTAGAGCTCAGCAGACGCGAGGAGCATAAAGAATATAGTTGCCGTTGAATATAAAAGAAATCTACGTCTTTTTTTAATGCACTTTTCTTTTAAAATTAAGTCCAGTTTCTTCAAAATAACAGATCAAATGCGGTATATTTTAATGACGATGGCATTTTATATGTATACTAGCTGAGTCCCACGGTGTTACCCGCGGTACAGCAGCAACCGCCAGTAACGCCGCGAGACAAAGCTAGTCTTAAAAAATTAAAACATAAGTTACTCCCTAGATCATCAGTTACCTGCCAGTGAAAGTCCTGTCAAAATCGTTCCAGCCGTTTCAGAGACTACCCGGAACAAACAGACAGAAAGAAAGACCGACTGGCATACAAAATTAAAAAAAAAAATGATATACGTATCCGTGTATACATACCTAATAATATGCATTTATTAAAAAGTGGTTATTTTAATATTACAAACAAATACTCCAGTTTTATTTATTTTTATAGATTTACTTATGTTATTAGGTTATAATCAAAGATTAGTCACGTAATATATTGCCATAAACGTACTGTTGAAAAAATAATGATGAACTCCTAGCCGATTTCCGCAACGGCGCTAAATTAAACGGAGAACAGCCAACGACGCAAAAGATATTCCAGTGCATTGGTGTGTGCGCAAACACATGTGAACTCTCTATTTCAACACTCTCACATTACGATAGGAAGGCTATCTGATACGACCAGGGACAACGGCTTTACTTGCTATCCGGGGCACGGGAAATAAAGACTACAACTTTCATACTCCGGGTTGTGATTAACATTTTTTGTAATCATAACAATTCCATAACATTACCGTGGGAGAGCCATGCTTCGCCATGTATGGGCCGGCTTGACCGAAGTGATACCATGGCCTTACAGAAAACCGTTGTATAACAGTGCTTGCTGCTTTTCACCGAGTAATATATATATATATGGCACTCATAACACAAGTTTAATCTTAGCTTTAGTGCCAGAGGACAGACATTAAGTGAGATTTACAATACTTTTGTAGATTTTTGTGTTAAAATGAAATTGTGTATATACTAGTAATATGTAAATAGATATAAGCAAAAAAAAAATTGTATTTCTAAATGTTTGGTAGTGTTAATAAAATTTATTATTATTATTATTATATTTATGCTGCCAAAATGACTCTGCCCTGTCTGATGGAAAGCACAAGCAGAATCCAAGAGTGGTGGTCACCATCTTCACTGCGAATATGGACAGAGCAGCATGGTGACCAGCACTATGGCGGCCTAGTGAGATGCTTTTTCACGCCCCACTTGAAGGACCCGGGATCATAGTACGATGGGAATACGTGCGTTGGTAGTGAGTTCCAGGTTTTAACAGCACGGCACAGGAATGAAGAACCGAATCGATGCGTGCGAGAGCGTATGTCTTCCACTCTATGGCGGTGACTTCTAAGGCTGGCACGTGTTGTCCTGTAGAAGAAGGGAGAAGGAGGGACGAGTTGGAAGAGCTCATCAGAACACTCACCATGATAAAGGTGATAGAGGACTGCCATTGAGGCGATATCTCTACGCACCTGCAGAGGCTCAAGGGACTCGGTGGCATCAGGACTGCCGACAATGCGGATTGCTCGCCGCTGCAATCGGTCGAGAGCATCGAACAAATACTGCGCGGCACCATCACAAAGGTGAGAACCGTACTCCACGCCCGAGCGAACCTGAGTCTTATAAAAAAGAGACAGGTTGCCAGGCGAGAAGAACCGTCTCACCTTGTTTAGAACGCCTAACTTCGGCGAGGCGTCCGATAATTTAAAATTAAAGAACGTGCACACTTATCCAAACCAAATGTTTAGGCTTTGTTCGGACTGTTTAATAGATGGTTTATGTGAAGTTTGCTAGCTTTATCCCGCAGCGTTACCCACAGTACGATAAAAACGCGGGTAACATCGCGGGGTTCAGCTAGTAATTAGATAAAATAAAATGGTGAAGCAAACTACAATACAATATTTTTCCAGGTATGCAAAATGGTTAACCTAGCCAATACTCTGTTTCGATATTTTGAGGAGAGTATCCCAATAAATCTGTGAACCGTTTATCTAGGAGCTCAATATACTATCGTATCTTTATTCGGAGATCAAACAGGATAAAGTGAATCGTACGGATCGCACGTTCAAATGCAGTTTCTGGCTACCAATTCAGAATTGTAACAAAGGAATATCATTGGTGCATTAGGCGGCTTGGGCTGCTTATTCAAAGTCATGCATCATTCTTTTTCTGATAACCATACTGGAATATGTACATTGTGTAATATGACATGTCTTATTCTTTTAAGTTATGTTATGGCGTACATTGTTATTGTTTTTTGCTATACCAATCTGTGGAATAATTTAATAGTCTGCTTCAAGAAAAGGGCCAGTTCCCTCTTTAAGGCGGGAAGGTTCTTGTAGGTCCTGAGTTCAAGCGTTCATTGGCATCGGTACTTACTTTTCACCATGTGAAATAAAATGATATAGAATATTCAGAAGAGGACAGGGAATGGGTTTTTCAATAAAAAAAAACTGTAAAAAAAGAACGATGTGAAAATATTGTGTACATACATATGCATTTAGTAAAAGTGGTTATTTTAATACTACAAACAAACACTCCAATTTTATTTATTTGTATAGATGTATAGATATAGATTTTGAAACTAACTGAATGCGATCAAAAGTAACATCCAACATTTAATAGAGACCTGAATATTTGCCTGCCCTGGCAGCATATTTTATTATTCATAATAAATAAGAACTAACAGCTATCATTCTTTACCTAAAACAGCTTATTTAAATTTTACTTCTAAGAAGGAATGCATTTCGATCAGTATATTTTAAAAAGCAACTTCAAAGACTAATAAATCCTTATAAGTTGCCTGTTAGGTACAAAATCTCAGCTGATAAGTAAAATATACTGTACGCTGCCCCATAATTTTATTTTCCCTCCATTATCCACATAAATATTACTTGAAAGACGAGTAACCACATTATACGTGACGTTTGAAAAGAATGAAAAATATAAAAATACTAGCCCATGACTCCGCCCACGTGTATGTCAGTTATCGCATGAAATTGTAGCCTATAACCTTCCTCAAAAATCAAAGAATCTCCATTATATTCTCCATTCTTTGTGTGCATTAGAATCTCCATTCTTTGTGTGGGTACTTTGAGAAGAACAATTGAAATTTTTACTCTGCTCATTTAAAATTTAATAAAAATAGTTTAATCACCAAGTAACTTGAACTAATGTGTAGAACAGGTCTATAACTTAAAATACCTGCCAGTGTGATATCATTTCCTATCTACAAAACAATCATTGTGTACGTATTGCCATGGATTCTGTGGGGACATTTTTGCTGGAAATGCAGGCCAATTTTGAGAAGAGAATGGCCTCATTTGAAGCTGACTTATAGCGAAAGTCTTCTGGTGCTTCTAGTTTGGCAACCTTTTCAAATGCGGTATATTTTAATGACGATGGCATTTTATATGTATACTAGCTGAGTCCCACGGTGTTACCCGCAGTGCAGCAGCAACCGCCAGTAACGCCGCGGGACAAAGCTAGTCTTAAAAAAGTAACCTAAGTTACTCCCTGGATCATCAGCTACCTGCCAGTGAAAGTCCCGTCAAAATCGGTCCAGCTGTCAGTGATTACCCGGAACAAACAGACAGACAGATGTCTATCTGTCTGTTTGTTCCGGGTGACAAAAAAAAAAAAACTACATTTTTGGTATATGTACCGTGTGTACATACATATATATTTAGTAAAAAAGCGGTTATTTTAATATTACAAATAGACACTCCAATGTTATTTAAGGCTAACGAAAGCGGTTTAGCAGTTAAAACGTAACAGACAGCCAGATTGGGTTATGTTTGAATTGATAGTTTTAGTAAAAATGCAACATAAAAAATTAACAGAGTCTACTTCATTATAAATTGCAAAAGTACGGTGAAGAAACATATCCGAATAACGCAAGAAACTTAGAACCGTAATGTAGCTAGTCTTGCTAATTAGTTCACCCAACTAGCGGTTGCTGTCTTTAAACGTGCATATTATAATTGCGTAGTATACAAATACCATAATACCACTTCACAATGCGAAGAAAGTCTTATACTTGATTCTCTTTTTATCTTGTCTATTTTCTGCCCTACTTTATGAGTTTTGTTCAGTCGAATACTAAGACGGCGAGTGGTTTTAGCCGCACCTTCTTTTTATTCGATTTGTGATGGGTTCTATTGTAGTGCTGAGTCTGCTGTGAAAAGTCGACGCAGAAAGTATCTTAAAGAAAATTCAAGTGTTTTTTTAAACTAAGATGTGATTTTCATATTCGACTAGCTTCACCGTATAGCAAAGCTAAGTTGCTAAGCTGATTTGCCGGAACAAACAGTCAGATATAGTGAGGCAATTTTTAACAAAAATTATGTAACTACAATAATATGCGTCCATATACATTTTATGAAACGCGGATTTATTTTATAGAGTTGTTGACAAACGAGCAGATATATCGCTTGATGGTAATCGATTAATACCGCCCGCGACACCCGCAACACCAGAGGCGTCACAATTGCGTTGCCGACCTTTGTGAGATGGGGGAGGGGATTGGGAGGTATAGTTCTCCGATATCCTCAGTTCTCCTAACTCAGCGAAAGCGCTGTTTCACATTAGTTTTCTGCGAGGTCGTGGTATCACTCCGGTCGAGCCGGCCCATGCATAACGAAGCGTGGCTCTACCAAGATAGATTTTAAATTTAGATGGCCGCCATCGTCGTCGTCGTTAAGAGTAGACTATGTCTTTTCTCAAAAATCAAAATATTTCCAGATCCAATTTCATTAAAAGCGATGCAATGGTTTACCTGTTAAGCGCAACAGACAGCCGGAGAAACAAAGTATTTATAATATTAGTATGGATATGTTCCTAAATACATTATCTTACCATAATCAAATTTGTCGCTAAATTACACTAACTATTAGTCCAGATGACGATTTTTTAGATGAAAGCGTAACAATACTTGACAACGTCCAACTACAGACATAAAAGCCGCTTACATTTAACGGCAGTACGTGAGGTAATTGGCTCTCCTAATGACCACTTAATGCACGTTTGAATTCGTGACACAAATCTAAATTTATTCATACATAGTTACTGTAACTAAATATATAACCCACTGTTACTTTAAAAACATTTATTTACGTTGTTTTACACCGACTTCAAAAAAAGTGGGGCATCTCAATTAGACCGTATATATATTTTTTTATGTGTTCGCGGATAACTTCGTCGTTTATGAACCAATTTTAATATTTCTTTTTTTTTGACATTGGATAGGTCTTTACCCGGAACAAACACAGAAAAAAAAATTAAAACTGTTATTTTATTACATGTATCGTGTACACATACATATGCATTCAGTAAAAATCGGTTATTTTAATATTACAAACAGACACTCCAATTTCATGTGTTTCTATAGATAGGTTCGCAAAGCACTTTCCGTTTGAATAAAATAAAACTAAGTTATATGTAAACACACACACTCTCACAGACTTTCGCTTTTGTAACATTAAAGTGATATATTTTAAATATATATTTTTTGATTTAAATATATGTTTTGTATCCCTAAATTAACGGACATATTTTGTATCCATTACCTAGTTAATGTAAAACTATAATTAAGTTCTATCATTATGTAAATTGAAAACGTTTGTGAGTAAAATTTAGCAATTATCCAAATATGATTTAACTAAATTCGAAACGGAATTAGGGTCGAAAACGTTTCTACAGTTGCTTGGAAACGTGAGCGTTGATTTCAGTAATTAATCTTAAAGGAGATTTATGTAAGTGATTCAGACTTAAGTCCTCTTGTTATCCGACTCTTTTAACAGTATAAAATTGCGTTACTATTGTTAAATGGAATCAACGTCAGTTATAGTGACGACATCTTCTACGAGTACTATCTACGTTACGCTTTGTTAACGCTCATTTGTATTTGATTGGTATTGGATTCTAAATACTTCTATCGCAAAAGATATTTACTAAAATATTAATGTCATGATGAATTCAGAATTCATAGCTTTATCACCATTTACCATACTATATCAAGGATGCCATCTAAGGAAACAAAGTACTCAGGGCCACAGGATTACAAAGAAAAGGAATAAATTCTATGAAAACCCATCTGTCCAGCATAGTTTAGTTATTCTTAGAATGTGATGTGACGTTCATAACCTTCTTTAAAGAATTAAAACCTTTGGAATATCTAAATCCAAACAACACTCATGATAAATATAGCGAAGTTCAGATTTTTCTTTTGTTTCTGTAATTTTTTTCCTTTTGGTATTCTTAATAGTAGTGGTCTCATTTATGGGTTCTTAGTTAAACTAAAATTAAATGTAGGTTATGAGGAAATGACGTATATTAACGATAACTAATATACGTGAACACAAAAAATGATATCAAAAGGTACAAAATTACGTTTTCCAAATATTGGTGCTATACATACTCATTATAATGCTAAGTCCATAGAGTTCTGAATTAGTTAGGAACATATTATAATCGTCAGTATTAATTAACATCAACCTACTCAAGTTGTGATAGTATATACAAGTATGCCACACCCCCACTTCAAAAGTAGGAGAAATACTCATGAATCTTGAGTTGCAAGTTCAAAGACAGTCACCACTAGATGGCCAACTATATCACGAAAAACTGCCGACGATAGCAATTTGTTATACAAATGTCGATTCAAAAGTTTCCGTACACAACATCCTATACACAGCCAAACGATACTCCACAATAACATCCGCGATAATAAATAGCCGTGAGGCGTTCGCAAATCGCCTCTTTTGTTACCTAATTCCGAGCTTATGTCTGTAGCACAGATGTGTCCAATTTATAGCTTAACCTTTCTTCCTTTACGGATAGAATTGAAGACAATAAATTATACTTCAAACCCAAATAAGGCCCGTAAGTTACGGTCTTCACAAATACCAGTCTAATGTTCGATCAGTCCAGATAGATTAGATGGGTCCGAGGCATACAAATAGGTCGACGGTAGAAAAGTTCCCAACTTATAATCTACTCGATAGATTTTAGAAAAATCAGCCTAGTACGAGTCGGACTTAACTTAACTCAAATTGTTTTTCTAATTGTAGAAATATAGATCAACGGTAAGTGTTCTGTATGTTTTGATTCCCTAGTGAGTGTCAAAAATGCGGCATAAAATTGAGCATAAAAAGTTGTATCTTTCGTTACCATCGAATTAGAAGTTTGATTTTTATAACTTTAGCAGATTGCAGACCTGAGTATTTTACAATAATTTCAGCGTTTTCCTAAGAATAGAGGTCTTGATAGACGGACAGCGAAAGGATCCTATAAGGATTCCATTTTTGCTACAGAGTACGGAATCCTAAGATTAAAGAATAATAAATATTTCGAACATCTAACACACAACGCTATCTAGTCCCAAACTAAGCAGATATTGTATTATAAGTACTATATAACTAATATGAATACATAAATACTATTTTTTTGTATATACATACATATGATACATAGAAAACACTCAAACTCCGAAACAAATATTTGCAGACCATACAAACATTTGGTCCGACCCAGGATTCGAACCCGAGACCTCAAGCACAGCAGTTGCTACAGTACTACATGCACTACAGTGTCACCAAGGCCGACGATGACGAATGACGTTAAACTATAGTTATTTTAGAAATCAAGGAACTATTTGAGCGAAAATGTATTTTTTTTTAAATGACTGATCAATAGAGAGAAAGAGGTATGAGATAAAAACGAAGAGCAGAGAGTATGAGGACTGTTTTTATTTTATAAAACGTAGTTCGTATATACATATAAAACATACACTGCCTAACGGTAAGTGGTTAACAACACCTATCAACTCCTACGCCTAATTCAATGAAACTCTATTCATTCGAGAACAGCAAAAAACAACATTGTGTCATAGTTCTTTCTAAATCTGTTCCTTTTAAGCAATTCGGCTGCGATAGTATAAGTAAAATTATATATTCTAAAGTAACCCTGTCTGTCTGTATTTCTGTTACACTTTTCCGGCTAGCAGCACCGCTTTTAATGAAATTTCCCACATTGCTATTTTGAGTCTTAAGAAAGGATACAGGCTATTTTTTAACCGACTTCAAAAAAGGAGGAGGTTGTATATAGTACACTTGCTTATCTCCTTGGTTCCGTCTGCATGTACATCAATTATCGCAGTAATTAGTAGCCACCACTCTTAGATTCTGCTTATACTTTCCATCAGGCAAAGTAGAATCATTTTGGCAGGGCCTATAATAAAAAAAATAAGAAAAAATAAAAATATATTTTGTAAATATCGTCTAGTAATACGTATTGCGTCATCGTTCCATTTACAATTCTGCTCACTGTAACAGCTAAGTATTAAATGGGTTACTGCAGTACTCTCCGCAAGCTCGCACTCTGATATCGATATTATTGCAATCGATACTCGTACAGTATTTCTGGCATCGAGATACTTCTCAATTTTTTTTTTGATTTCACCATTAACATTTCCCATTTTCAGGTCATGGAAATATCTTTTAGTAACACGCTTTTCAATATCCATTCTAATTTTAAACATTTGAAAGTAGCTCTATCTACCTATCTCTTATGGTTTCACGGTTAAACAGGTGCATTGATTTCAATGAAATTTGGCATTCAGGTACTTTGATTCTTGAGGCATTCATAGGCAACTCCTTACAGTGTAAACTGACATACACGTGGGTGGAGCTGAAGATAAAACCCTATTAAAGACATATTTTATAGGTATTGGTTTTTTACAAGCTCATATTTTTAGTTTCACCTGTCCCGATGTTTGTCTGTAATCAAACCTAGCAAGCTAAATTTGATCCACTTCCCGATTTCCGATCGAGCTGAAATATGAAATTTACCTATAGTTCTGATGACAACGCTAATTTGTAATCAATATTATTAATAATCCCGATATTTCTCAATAACCCACCCAATATAGGTATCAAATGAAAAGGCTTAAAGCTATTTTCTTATTAACAAGTCATAAAAGCTTGTAGTTTTCTTAAAAACACTTTTAATCAATCACTTGTTAAGAAACATGTGCCTTTTTAAAGTCAAATGCCCTCCCATTACGATCCCGGGTCCTTTAATGGGGGCGTGAAAAAGCATGTCGCTAGGCCGCCATAATGATTGTCACCATGTTGCATTGTCCACATGCGCAACGAGCATGGTGATCATTACTCTCGGTTTCTACTCATCCTTTCCATCAGGCAGAGGAGAGTAATTTTGCCAGCAAAGGCTTTAAAAAATATTGTAATAGAAATAATTCTTAATCAAATCTAACATTTCTGATAGAAATCCAAAATCATTTATTTATTTACATAATACCTGTTATACATCGGGGACTTACTGCCTAAGGGATTTTTGTTTCAGCCAACCTTTAAGTGGCTAAGAACAATTGTAAAGAACAGGTTACATAATATGTAATCAATTAAATATTTTAAATCTTTTAAGCACATAATATTTACGTCAATATTTTAATGTTGTTCGTTACAAGATTATATTTAAATGCCCTAGATAATAAAATAATTACGAGTACAACTATTGCCTCGTTGCAAAGTCAAAAATATTGTCTACAGAAGAAAGCCTTGTCACATCAGTGTAAAGTGCCTAACAAGTAACTATGTGATCGGCGTAACTTTATTTGAGTCTGTCTAAATAATAGATTTTTTTCAAATTTTTCACATGTTCCCACCTCTTGAAGATTTCCTGAACGTGAACAAATCAACGTTCAGGAAATCTTCAAATGGTGGGAAAATGTGAAAAATTTAAAGACTAAAATTAGCAAAATTAACTTTATTAGGACAAACGAACAATAATTTATTTTTGTATCTAAGCATATTACGTTTTGCTCTACTAAGAGTACCTACCACTATTTCATGAACTATAATGTTTGATATCACACTGATTTAGACTTCTGTCACTTACTGCCATCTTAAACTTGATAAATCAATTTACCATAAGCACCTACAAGATAATTTAATTTCACGGAAATGTGATTAAAGTTATTTTATAATTTAAATTATAAAAAGGTCCTTAATTGAAAGAATGATGTCTCTTGACAGTTTTTAAATAATAATCAGACAACTTATATACTACAAATCTACTAGGTATAGATATTTCTCGTATCACGTGGTTGCTCACAATGAACTCTGAAACTATCTCTGCGGTTTTGTGTTTACTTTTTCAAACTGTGCGTACCTAAGATGAGGTGTTTGACTTTCCGCTTGGACCAATAGGAGCTGGGCATGATTGAAAAAAAAGCCGACAAAGTTGCGTAGGTCAGTATATTATGAACTAAATATATATATTGGGCCTAATTGAAAACCAGACAAAATGAATTGGGCCCATTTCTGGCCTTGTTAATTTATGTGTGTTACTTTTTTTTATTTTCGATTTATTTTTGTTGCCAAAATCAATGTTTTTGTTTCTTTCTATTTTGTATTCATTCATGTACGGGTGGCGTAGTGGTTTAAGCAGTCATTCTCAGCTTCCTAATGTTTAGTGTTCTCTAAAGTTTCTAACGCCATCTCACGGCCGCCGTGACACTCTAGCAACTTCGGACCAAAATGGCGCGGATACTTCAGCTGATGTGGTGGGTTCTATCCCCACATGCGACAACACTGTATGTCATCCACAAATTGTTGCTCTCTATATTTGTTTCAAGTACATCTGTCAAGTTCCTCACGGTACATGAAATATTCCTAGAGCGAAAATTTCCTTACAAACCATAACGATAATTAAAAAAAAAACGACTTGGTTCAAGAACTGGACCAAATTGAAATGGAACCCCACCGAAAACACCAGCTTTTAATGAAAAATGAATCATCAAAACCGGTCCCTGAGGTAACAACCATAAAAAAGATAGTAGGATTGAGAAACTCCTCCTTTTTAAGTCAGTAAGTCAGTTAAAAAGAAAGAGCTGCCTATACTAAAATAAATGAAAAATTAATTAATAAAAACAATAATGGAACTGTCCAAACAACAATTTGTATTATCATAAGGTGCAGAGGTCCTTGTACAAACGACAAGTCTTATTCGTTTTTCCGTGCACGAACGCCTGGTCAAATGAAGTTGCTTTCGCAAGAACTACACTGAAGGGATTTTGTTCTGATGAGGTTAGGAAGCAACGAGGTGATATCTATATACTTATAATAAAACTGTAGAGAGGTCAATTCTGTACATTGAATATATATTAAAAATTATTATTGGGGGATGAATGGTTATCGATACTGATGCCAAAAATGTAATCAGTCTGTCTGTCTGTCTGTATGTGCACGCATGGATCAAAAACTACTGAAGGGATTTTAACCAAACTTGGTACGATTATAGTCCATACTCCTGGGCAGGTTATAGGCTATATAACATAACGCTAAGATGCATAGGAGCTGAGCAGTGACGATAAATTTGAAGCAAGTCGGATGAAAATTTTCGCTTTCGAGCTCTTATCCTCGCATACGTTGATCATACACCAAAAATATGTATTACAAAGATGATGGTCTTTAAAAGATCTACAAAAAAGTCCTCAATAGTATATTTCTATCTTTTATAAATTAGCCACAATAACGTGTTTAAGCGTTAGGCATTTCTTCAAGGTGTATTAAATACTTAAATATATTGTATTTCACATGGATATATCCTTATCACTATACACTTTAATATCTTTTTTAATAAAATATAGAATTATAAAATTATAATTAATAAACACACAAGATATAGATGAAATAAAACTGCCAAATCTCGCCGCACCAGTATAAGTACGACATTACGGTTGATTTTTCTTTAACACGCGAAACGGCCATCCGCTGAATCTACAAAAAGGCGGGAGCGCTCACGCCGCTCACGCGGTGACTTCACTCGAATTGTCACTGTTAATGCGAACGAACGTGGTTCTTATTGACTGGGAATAAGCGCGTTTTAGATTTAAAAAATACATAAGACGTAGTTTTTAGATATCAGTTTAAAGTAGGTATTAGATAATAATATAATTAGTTTGTTTAGTGTTTTTGTTTGTTTCTCCTTCTTTTCTGTATATTTATAGTTGTAAAATTAATAAGTATAATTTCAAATAAGTAAATTTATGCAATGACAATTAATAAATCTCATCTTCAGACTTTCCGTGTTGCTGGAGTAGATCTTAGTCTCAGATGTTTTTCACATGGGCAGTTGTACGTCGCTTTTTCCTGGGTCAGTAGTTCCACAAATCTTTATGCATAGGTACGTACCGGAAGCGTCCACTTTGAACAAATGTAAACAAGTGTAGTGACAATGCAAAACAAAAATTACTCTTCGGTCTTAAATAGATTTTTAAAAGGCAGCGTCATATTTATTTATTAAATTGTACTTTAACAGTCTATAGTTAAAAAAAAAAAATATTGTAAAAGGAGATCCACGCGGACGGCACAGCTTTAAACAATAAGATATTATGTCGCATGCCTGCCTGGTCAAAGTACAGAATATTGCTTCATTCATCGGGTGGTGAAACGACTACTTACCGAATCAAATTTTTTGCAGAATTTGTACTGTATTATGATTAATTATGAATTTAAATTTAAGATAAAGTTTAAGCTTGACAACCAAAAACGATATTTCTGTAATGGCGCTGGTCACATGAGACGCGTGACGTCACACTCTAGCCACAACAAAACAAAACAGCGCGGTTTAAGTTAATTTTATCAGTTTTCTCCAATTTTATATTAATTAAAATGTCGAATAAATGGTTTGTAGTGCCACAGTGAACAAATCTATACATCTATAGGTACAAATAAATAAAATTGGAGTGTCTCTTTGTAATATCAAAATAACCGCTTTTTACTAAATGCGTATGTATACACGGTACATATACCAAAAATGTAGTTAAAAAATTTTTTGTCAGTCTGTCTGTTTGTCTGTTTGTTCCGGGTATTCTCTGGAACGGCTGGACTGATTTTGACGGGACTTTCACTGGCAGGTAGCTGATGATCCAGGCCAGGACTTAGGCCCCTTTATTTAGACTAACTTTGTCCCGCGGCGTTACGCCGAAATGTATGTATGCGCGTAACTTTCGATCGGCTACACCAAATTATTTTTTTTTATGTGTAAGTTATTCTTAGGACAAGGTTTGTGTACAAGAAAAAATAAAAAATAAAGGAAAAAGTTTTTTTGTCCGTGACTACACCTTACTCATGGGTAGCTGGTAACGAAAGAAAAATATGGTGGTACGAAGTTCGTCGGGTCAGATAACATCTTTAAATACCACGCTTTGTACTATTTCAAAATGTAACCTAAAATCATTGAGATATACCTACCTACATAAAGTAAATTAGATTTTACAAAAATAATCAATGAATTTTTTCCAGAGGTTATTACAGAAACAATTTTTTTGTTGTACTTATGCAAGTGCAACATAGCTGCTTTAACATTTTTCAGTTCTGCAGCATAGTTATCAATGTTATTATTATGTACTAGCTGAACCCCGCGGTGTTACCCGCAGTTATTGCTGTACCACGAGTAACGCCGCGGGATAAAGTTAGTCTAAAAAAAGTAGCCTCAGTTACTTCCTGGATCATCAGCTACCTGCCAGTGAAAGTTCCGTCAAAATCCGTCCAGCCGTTCCAGAGATTACCCGGAAGAAGCAAACAGACAGACAAAAACATTTTTAACTAAATTTTTGGTATATGTACTGTGTATATATATACATAGGCATTTAGTAAAAAGCGGTTATTTTAATATTCAAACACACTCTAATTTTATTTATTTGTATAGATAGAAAAGTGCAACCATAAAAGCGTCTATCTTATGTAGGTTGATGTTATCGGCACGCACAAAATTTGGTTCCTTTTTGTTTCGAACCACTTATTAAATAGTTTATTAAAAAAGTCCTGCAGAAATAGCTCACAGATCGATTATTACCACTCCGAAAACATAAAACGCAAACAATATTCAATAGAGGAATCTTTCGTTTATTAGCATGTGACGTCACCAGAGTTGCAACCAATCACAAGACGTTTATGTCGAAGACAAAATTTAAAAAAAAAATGTTAGTTTTATTTCGTGCAATCTGCGAGAAACTTAAATTATTTTGTTTGATTTATAGTGAAATATGTCTTTTTAGTCTATTATCTTAAAGGATGACCCCAATCCATAGTTTATTTCCCTTTCCTCTTTAAACGCGTGCAGTTTTTGGTGAGTCTGTGAGTCTATGCTTTGCGATGACGATAAACAAGACATAAGGTCAGACGTTGCGCACCGCAGGCATAGACGAACTGTTTCAGCAACGGAAAGCTCTATGTGGCTCTGTCGAGGGTGAGCGACAATGCTAATATGTTCGTATATTGTTCCAATGGCATTACACATAACATAGTATACAGCGAAACTCTTTAAATAAAGGTAACACTGTCACAATATGTGGACATATCAGTGAAATTGCACGCAAAAACTACTGAACGGATTTGAATGACACTACAGGAATTTAACTTATACATCAGAATAACACATAGACTACTATTTGCCACGATAACCGACATACACGCGGGCGGAGCCGCGGGCAGCAGCTAGTTTATACTAAAGTAGAATATAAGGACTTTGCAGCGCTAACGAGTTTTATTAGAACCATGGTGTGAAGTTATATTTTTATAGCTGATTATTTTGAAGTTAAATGTTGTTTTTTAGCGATTAAAATGTAAACTGTATTAATTGGTGTACAATAAAGTTTATTCTATTCTATTCTATTCTAACTTTGAAAATTATGCTTCTGAATAAACATGCAAGGAGATAACTTATTTATATTATTTATAATAGGAATCGAACCTGTTATAGTAAAAATGGAATCCATAATCTTTTACAACAAATTAACAACTGAAATAAATTTCATTGAACATTATTTTTTTATGAGAAAACTTTGACTTTATTACTACTGCGAATTGAGTAATAAACCCAGATGCATACGAAGAATTTGCGTACATAATAGTCCGGGATCCCTGGTACAAATTTTACAAGTTATTAATATCAAGCAAATTTTTCGTGAGTGGCTTTATTTTGATCTTTCACCTCACAATTTTTTTTGATTTTAGTAGCTAACAGAGGTAGCAGGGACATATAACTTTTGAGCATGACCGGGATAACGTACCACGCAATTTGTAGGACAAAGTATTTGGTAAATTATAGAAATATTAACAAAGCAACTGTTCAAAAATCAGTTAGTTAGTATCTATTTATAGTTTTTGATGACCTTGTTATCTATAAATGTTGGGAGGGTCAAACCATACATTTTGTAGGCCATTTTTTTTCCAATAAGTAATAACGTTAGTTCACACTTGTTATGATTCTTATAATAGAAAATTAATAAGATAGATATTGGCAACTATTATTGGGCCTGTTTTGGTATATAAAGCTCTCAACACAGGCGACGTCATATACATGGAGTATTTATGAAACCTGTGACGACATCTTAGATAGAGAAATATAGTAATTTGTGTAAAAAACTTAAAGAAATAATAATCAAAATAATGTTTTTAAGTCATACAAACATATCAACAAAATTGTCTTCACGGTTAGCCTACTGGCTTACCCGCCGCCAGTTGCATCTGTAGCGTATGAGCGCCCGCCCAGAACGAATGAAGCAAGTTACAACTTTCATAAATAGAACACACTACAGCCTGTGGCTGCTTTCTACTGAGCCAAGTGTTGTGGGTTCAATCCCCACATGGGACATCACTTTCTGTGACTCACAAATTGTTGTTCAGAGTCTGGGTGTTCTTTGTGTCCGATTCATGTTTATTTGAGAAGTCTCTCGCGTCACAGGGTGTATTCTCTTAATGCGGTAGTTGCTTTTAATAAATGCTTAATTAACCACGATTTTTTCGTGTATTGTGTTATGGACGATATTATTAATAGATCTATGACTATGCCGGAGCCTGTAATTTAAGCGATAGTACTATCTCTTAAAATGTCCGATCCGTTCGCTACATCTCAGAAGAAAAATTATTTTTGATGAACAATTCTTATACACATCAGTGAAGCTAGTTACACTTTATTATCCAACCATATAATTCTCTAAAATTTCATGAAATAATATTAAGACAAAACTGGTAACAAGAAGTGGTTTACGTAATCGATGACAATATGAAGCCGATGTATTCTTTAATAGGGACAAAACATTCGAGACTGAAATTTATTGTTTGACCTTTTCCGTTCAACGAATAGACAAGTTTAGACAAATTGTTACGTTAGATCGAAGTACGCTGCTACATTTTATTTAGTAGAATGAAAAGGAAGTAAATTGAAACAGATAGATGTTTTATGATCTTTGTTACTTCTTGGTCCTTTGTTTTTGGTGATGTCACCGCATACTATTTTCTTTTATTGTTAAAAACACAACTCACATACTAGGAATGTAATCCAGGTGACTAGGAACTTCACAATTTATTAAAATTAAAATGAATCTCCAAATGTATTGCAAGACGAAAAACTCGAGAAGCACTCGATTTTCGTTAAGACACAATGATAAGGACTGCGACAGGACAATAACTTTTGGCTGAACGAAGGCTGTCACAAGTAAAATTTTAACAAAAATAAACCCGACTTCAAGGTTTGACTCGATTTCTCTTGGATGCCATCATCAGATCTTAGTGTACTTATCATGGTACCACCAAAATCATCAAATCAATCAATCCATGGAATCATCAAAATCGGTTCATAAACGACGAAGTTATAAGCGAAAACACATAAAATAAAGAAAAATATATAGATAGATAGATAGATATATTTATATACGGCCGAATTGAGAAACCTCCTCCTTTTTTTGAAGTCGTTTAAAAACCGGACACAAAGAACAGCCAGATTCTGAACAAAAATTTGTGGATCACACAAAGAATTATAGTAGGTAAAGGCAACATGATCGTTTAATCTACCATACCATCCGTGTACTTAAAGTTTTATAGTTATTACTTTGTCAAGATATTAAGGATAAAAATAAATAAAAGTGTTCAATAAGGACGACATACAGAAGTTATTCCAACCCTAACAGTACACAAAGAAGTAATTATTCAAGACGTTTGCTTAAGTGATGGGCAATGTAGCGAGGACTAACAATACTGTTGGCCGTTTCCTACATAAAAATCACATTTGCGGCAATGGATAGAAAGCTAGCGGTGTGGTTAATTTATTTATATTATATACAAACTACTTACTTACGTATGGTTGTTTTAGTTTATTTCCTACTCGTATTCTATATTGAAAAATGTTTTCTAGGTCACTTTGGTTAGGAAGCTGTACTATTTTACTTTCTTATTTATCACTAGCTGACTCGCTCAACTTCGTTTGCGTCTCTCATTAGAAATTATTTTTCCCCATTTTCCTAACATTTTCGGTCGATACCTGGCTCCTATTGGTCGTAGAGTGGTGTTACATAACCTAAAACTTTGTAGCTTTCCAACAAAAAAGAATTAGCAAAATCGGTTCAGCCGTTCACGCGTGATGTCGTGACCAAGGCAAAAAGGGATTCATTTTTATATATATAGCTTATCTTCAACAGTACGTACTGCACGGTTGGTCTAGTAGGAAAAGCGGTCGCCACGCCGTTTTCTACTGTGCCAAGTGTTATGGGTTCAAATCCCACATGGGACAACACTTTGTGTGATCCACAAATTGTTGTTCTGAATCTAAGTGTTATTTGTGTCCGTTTCATTTGTAAAGTCCCCGTGACACAGGTGCAGGAGTTGTATTAAAAAAAAACAGTATTTAATAATTTATCGGTAACTTTAAATCTCTGGTCAGCAAGAAGGTTTTGGCCTACAATAACACGATGGAATTTCTACAATTTCTTCTCTTCGTAGTATATGTACTACGAAGAGAAGAAAAACTACTACTTACCTACTCATCCCATGGTATGCCATGGGATGAGTAGGAAAGGTGACACCTTCAAATTCTTAATTTGTCACCACAAAGAGGGATTGACTTTCTTATTTCATATTCCAAAACCACAATAGAATCTTGTGAAATCTATTTCCATAGTTATTCCACTTCCACTTCCATTTTACACCTCACACATTAGAACTTATCATTTAGTTACATCTATACTAATATTATAAACGCGAAAGTTTGTAAGTATGGATGGATAGATGGATGTTTGTTACTCTTTCACGCAAAAACTACTGAACGGATTTGGATGAAACATTACAGTAATATAGCTTATACGTCAGAATAACACATAAGCTACTATTTGCTACGATAACCGACATATAGGCGGGTGGAGCCGCGGGCTTCAACTACTATGTAATACACTTAAAAGTATTAGGTACTTTCTTATTTCAAATAAGTCAGATCCAGACAAATTCCTTACTCACCCTTATGATGGTAAGGGTCAATTGAAAAAATATTTATCAAAATAATAATTAATTTTTTTATCTTTATTCGGAAGGGATACAAGGGTGAAATTATGATTTGGTGTTAATTGAGAGTGTTGCCCATTATTTTTCAATTATTCCATGCCGTTTGGCAAGGTATAAAGCGTTGTTCAATTTCGGGAAACCTTTAATATATTTGCGGTTAACGTAGTCATTAAGTTAATACTTGTTTGTTTTCAGTGGCACCTGAAAAGGCTTAATCGCCTGAAATAATTTCATTGCCATTGGTAATTTTGTCATGAAGCGTTTTGAAAAGTTATCTAAAATTATGTTGATTTTTATTACAAGCTTTTTATTGTTATTAACGTGCAATGTATGTTCAGGTAATATCTTGCAACTCAATTTTGAAGCAGATATCTTCAACCGATTTGGCTGAAATTTTGCAAAATTGACATGAAAGCAGCGTTACAATACAATATTATAATGACATGGAGCTGATCTGATGCTAGCGCTGGAAGGTGGCCATAGGAACTCTGCGAAGAAACGTGGCAACATCATCGAGTTTGGACTCGTTTGATTCGTCTCAAGGCATTTCAATGAAAGCTTGTGTTTAAAAAGCTTTTTAAATTAATTTATTTTATCATTTTTGTCCATAAGTCCTGTTAAAATAACAATGGGTTTTGTTGCGTACCTTTTATGTTGTTTATAAGCATTTGACCACATATTCAATTACCTTATGTTAATTCATTGTATACTAACCGCAGCAATGCGTAGAAATAAAATTCTGTCAATTATATAAAAAATCTGCATTATTTTTCATATAGCATGAATTCTGTGTGTCATTTTAAACCTTTCACATTGTTGATTTAAGATTAAAAATGAAAATTTCAAATACAAAAATTAAGACAAATTGGGTTGTAAAGGAAAACGTGAGTGTGTTTTGAGTCATCTAACGAGCAGTGTCTGCCCCGAGCATAGCTGATGCAGAGACAGGGGTGAGACGGGACGGCGACGTTGCGTGAAATTATCTACGTAAACATTATAACCCGATCTAGCTCTAAGGGAGCTAGGTCTAATATATACGAGGCTTACTGAAAAGGGTCACCGCTGGTTTTGCCTGGCTTATAGATGGTACATTCATTTGGCGTATCAATCTAAATGCGTAAACCAATTTTGCTTTGACTGGGACCCACTCTACTAGGTTTAGTAATTTTATTAAACTATACAAATAGAGAAAGAGTCTATTTGTAATTTAAATCTTACAGGTTTTTATTAAATGCATAAAAAAGTAAATACGTTACTTTCAGCAAGAAAACAATTTTCCAAAATTTTGTCTGTCTGTATATTAGTTTCGGCTAATCTCAGGTTAGACCGATTATGACGGAAGAGTCACTGGAATATAGCTGATGATATAAGGAGTAATTTAGACCAGATACTCCTACTTATGATTAACTTCGGCCCGAGAAGTTAAGTTAGTATTCAAATATAATTACGAAAATTTGAAGAGAGAGAATAATTACTTAAGTCACAAATAGTCTTACGAAAAATATTTCTACCATTTCTGAAACGAAAATAACTAATCATAAACTACTTATTGCCAAACAAGACAGGCCATTCAAAAGGTTTATTAAAAGATTGAGGACAAGACAGACAGATAAGAACACAATTTCAATATACAACTCGTTTTGTTACTCTATTTTAAATGTGTTCAATCATTTCTAATTTAATGATATACAATTAAGAGTAACTGTCTATTTAACCCCTTATTGCAGGTATTAGAAGCAGACTATATTTTGAAACGAATTATATTGGTATGTTTCGTTTACAAAGAGTAAATGTTTTGAAGCAATACAAATTAATTTTCCCAAAATAAATCTGATACCGAAAAACACTCGGACTGACGCACTAGGATATCAATTGATCATTTTTGTGACATATTTATAATGTTTTGGAGTCCTACTACACTTTGTACTCGTATCTTTAACTTCCACGTGACTAACATCGCAAAAAATGTCGTACCGCTTCTCTGAATATAGTAAATTTCGACAACTAAATGTGGCGCACTTATATTTGCTATTCCACTGATAAATAAAAAGCTGCTAATTAGTTAATATTATTGTTGATCCAAAAATAGCATTTGTTGTTAGAAAGTTTCAACGTTAACCTTTCCGTGAATAGTATTTTTACTGAGCTCATTACTAAAATTTATAAACTACAGGCAAGGCGTCGCATGGTCATGAATAATAAATTTGAAAAGGTTAATTCAAAATCAATGCAATTGACACACGCCACATAGAAAGTGATTTATGGTAATATATTTTTAGAAGTAAATGGGCAAATTAAGAAAACCATCAGGCCAGTAGTAGTAGGCTTAAGTCCAGCAGTGGATTGTTAAAGGATTTTGATAATGATGATAAGGGCAAACGAGGAGGCCAGGCAAAACAAATACCTTTTTCAGGAAACCCCCACGGGCCGTCACACCGCCGGGGTTTGCAGCGGGACGGTGTGTCGGAATCGAACCGACTAAAACCACACGGTGTGCCACTCTGCGCCTGAGACGGGAGGGATCCGGGAACTGCTGTTATTAACACATCCGGACCCCTCCCAAGGCACAAACAAATACCTACCGCTACCTATAGACACGTTACGAGTCATCACAATCAACAGATTTGAAGAGTCAACTGTTGGACATAAATTGCCTGGCCAGACGGGCTGGGTAATTTAAAGTTTTCTCTCTTTTTGTGGTGTTTTTATCTTGCGTATTTACTTACTTACTTTGTACTTTGCGTACCCTGAGTTTTTCTTTTTTTATGATATAGGCGGCAAACGAGCATACGTATCGCCTGATGGTAAGCGATAACCACCGCCCATGGACACCCGGAGGCGTCACAAGTTCATGGCCGGTCTTTTAAGAAGGAATACGCTCTTTTCTTGAAGGTTTGAAGGTCGTGTTGGTTTGGAAATACCGCAGGCGACAGTTCATTCCACAGTTTTATTGTGTGAGACAAAAAGGTCCTGGAAAAGCGCACAGTTGTGGACTGCCAGTCTTCTAGATGATGGAGATGACATTTCTGTCTCGAAGGACGGTGGTGGAAATAGGCGGCAGTCTTCTCTTACAATACCTAAGGAATGAAGAGGGGTGGTGATATTATATATGTTTAATCTGTCAACACACGAAGATGCATTACAAGTCAAATGGCTGAAAATATGTTCATAAATAAAGTAAATATAACCAGAAACACATCAACCAACGATACCAGAGCTCACATTTATCAGTCCTTGTTCAAATTTGAGCCCATTAATCGCTTTCGCGCCAGTAATGGAAAAACGGCCGTGATTTGAGTCTGTTTGTAGATTTAATCCTATAAAACGGAGATTAAAATTGTCAAATTGGGAAAAGTCAACGATACTGTACAGTCAATGAGCCTGGAGCTAAAAGGATTACAGGACGATTCATCAGTTGGATTGGAATATTTTTTCTCCATAATTGTCAGAGAACTAAATGTATTACTATAATACATGTTGGGTGAATATTGATACCTGATACTTTATATTACATGTTTAGCTAGGTGTATACATCATTTTACAAACTTACTTATATAAAAAAAATTATACGACTCTAACATTTTTTTTTAAATATCTCGAAAATTTTATTGTAATATTAGTTGTACCCGCTACTTCGTGCACGTGACATTTGAATTTTATTTACCGTTTAAGCCTTCCCTGGACTACGACAAACATTTCAAAACTAAAATCAGCTAAAT
Organism: Spilosoma lubricipeda; assembly: GCA_905220595.1. NCBI lineage: Eukaryota > Metazoa > Arthropoda > Insecta > Lepidoptera > Erebidae > Spilosoma > Spilosoma lubricipeda. The sequence goes on along the minus strand of HG992298.1, from coordinate 7,890,621 downwards.
CGGCCCAGCCGTTCTCGAGTTTTAGCGAGACAAACGAACAGCAATAGATTTTTATATAAAAGATAAGAAGATTAATGGTAATTTAAACGACAGTTTATTGGGAAGTTTTCTTCCATCATATTCATATAAATAATTTGATTTAATAACATCTTGATTGATTAATCCATACATGAAAACGTACAAAATAATACTCATCGATTCATCATTCATGTAAACTTTTCACCAATTTGAAATTTATCAGCTATACTTCCTACTTCTACTTCACTCAACTTCCTATGCAAAGTTTTCTACAAGTTAAACTACGACGACAAATTGAAAATCAATGTAAACTGTTTTAAATTAGTTTTGTGCAGTATTTTTAAGAATTTTTTTAAGGAAGTATAATACATAAGACTACTATTTTGTATATTACTAACTAATTAGTAGCCCGCAGATTTGCTCGCATGAAAGTTGATTATATGTATTTAATTAAAACTGTGTAAAAGTATGTATGAATACTTTTAAACGTATTTATTTATGTTTGATCAATAGCCCATTTAAAAGAACTTTCATATAAAAAATGACCTTTATTTTAACCCCTTTAGGAACAAAATTCCCATAAATGCTGATATAAGTATTCATCTATTTGTAATCAAAAACCTAAAGAGGTAAGTTTGCTGCTCACGGATTAATTGCCAAGAAGAAGATTTTTTTTATTTTTGAACGTATTTGTTTTTATATGTATAAATAATAAAAAATGTAATTAATATGTATATTTAAATGTGATAAAGAGAATAATTATGATATTTATTGAGCTAAAAATTGTTTACAAATATTTACAAATTTATAATTTCACATCTTAGGCACCTAGTCTAATCAAGTTTATATATATATGTGTCGATGACACTTGTACTAATGCAAGCATTGTATCATAGGTTGCATTTTTCTCACTTAAAAAATTACAAACTTCCATACAAACTTTCAACCCCTTTTTCACCCCCTTAGGGGTAGAATATTCAGAAACACTTAAATACATATTTACCCATTTTTAATCAGTAGCCCAAAAGTAAAGTTTCAGGTTTCTAACATAAAAAATGACGGAATTCCATTCAAACTTTCAACCCCTATTTAAGCCCGAGTAGAAATTCCGAAATTTCTTTCTTAATGGGTGTCTACTCAATGAAACGATCCTTCTTACTAAATTTCATAGCCCGTACTATAATAGTTTAGGCTCGGCGCTGATGAGTCAGTCAGTCAGTCAGTCAGTCAGCCAGTAAAGACATGTTATTTTATAAGTATAGACTAAATAACACGGCGAATTTTTGTTGCTGGCTGCCACTGCTGGACATAGAACTTTCCAATTTCACGCCATTTGGTTCGATCTTCGGCTACTCGCATTCAGCTCCTGCCAGCCGTCTTACGCATGTCATCACTCTTATACTCTTTAAAAATATCTAGGGAATATACTGTTTAATATGAAGTAAAAAGGGTTTTTTGACTAGATATTAAGCCACTAAAAACGTTATTCATAATACTAGTTGGAATCGAAAACGAAAAATCTCCGAGTTTCGTTCTAAACTCAAGTGGCTGCCAATACGCTTTCGCCGGCATGTTCATATTCTTTCTCTTCTTTACAGTATTATGTTTCTTCCTCACACTCCCTTTTATCTAAAAGAACGCTTTCAGTTCTTACACAACACTCATTGTAGGGACCTGAGATCATCGGAGAATTTAAAACTTAAAATGCCAATACATTCCACCCGGTTTTCAGATAAATCCTTTGCTGTGCAAGCACTAAGACTCTGGAATAATTTGCCCGAAACAATCCGTCGCGCCAAAACCTTACCTGTGTTTAAAAAGTTAGTGAAGGATTATTATCTGTCATTATAATATTTTTTAAATATTGTTTAAATTTTAGTCTATGTATGTATGTATTCGTATTTTATATATGTGATGTGATTAGATGTTTATTTGTGTGTAAATGCTATAATTTTCGAACTTTAATGATTTTATCTTTGTTTGCTATAAAATTTTAAATCTGTGCACCCTACTATTCTACCTTAAATTTTTTCATTGTTTAATTATCCATGTAAAGATTGTCTGTAAGAGATCGCCATGAGCGATAAGACCGCCAATTGTCACGTTCGTATGTTGTTATTCTCTTTTTTATGTCTATTATGTGTGTAAAATAAAGATAAAATAAATAAATAAAATAAATAGAAATCTAAAAACTGTTCAATGTTGTAATACAAAGTTTAAATGAGCTATAAGGCACAAATGTAACGCAAAAAACATTTGACAAGATAAAGTTTACAAACGGCTTCAAACGAAACTAAAACATTGAAATCCCAAACAATCTTTTCTACTTCGAGCGGGGTTTTAAATTTGTCTTTCTGTGCAATTTACCCTTCATAAACACTCCGTTGTTAGCGACTACCCGCAATTGTCTTTGAAAAATCCTTTTGTGTGGGAAGTACCGTAGATTGTAGAGCTGTTGTCTGTGAGAATTTGAACGTTTAAAGCTATTTATAATTAAGATTTAAAAGGGTAAAAGCAATTTATGAAGTAATCATTTAGAAATTGGTAAAAATATAGAAAGTTTTATTTTTTGATTGCAAATGTGAACTTATTAAGTTTTCGTTTACTTATATTTGGAACTAGCTGAACCCCGCGGTGTTACCCGCGGTTATTGTTGTACCGCGAGTAACGCCGCGGGACAAAGTTAGTCTAAAAAAAGTAGCCTAAGTTACTCCCCGGATCATCTGCTACCTGCCAGTGAAAGTCCCCTCAAAATCCGTCCAGCCGTTCCAGAGATTACCCGGAACAAACAGACAGACAGGCAGACAGACAGACAGACAGACAAAATTTTTTTAACTACATTTTTGGTATATGTATCGTGTATACATACACATGCATTAAGTAAAAAGCGGTTATTTTAATATTACAAACAGACACTCCAATTTTATTTATTTGTATAGATATAGATTGCAACAAAATATTAAAGACAGTGTCTCGTAAATTGTTTATTTAGATTTTATATAACTTCAGCAAAGCATTTTATGATTACAAGATAAGTGTCGATTAATTAACGTTTTAATTTGCTTCTTAATGGTTAAAATTTTTGTAATCGGTCATTAACAAATGTTGTTTACCTCTGGTGATGTTATATCTTGTTTACTTTTAACCCCCGACGTATCTGTCTGTCTGTCTGTGTGTGTGTGTGTGTGTTTATCTGTCTGTGGCATCGTAGCTTTCAAACGGATAGACCAATTTCGATGCGGCCTTCTTTCATTTAAAAGCTAGTTTTCTTACGGTTGTTCTTAGCTATGTTAGATTAATAGCGGCCCAGCAATGTATGAGTGTCATCAGCTCTTTTTCAAAAGTAAGGTAGTAGAGCCACGCTGATTTCAGCACGACCGGCCGGCTCGACCAGGGCGGTATTACCCTCGCACAGAAAGACCATATGCAAAAAGCAGTCGGAAAATTTTAGTTTAAGTTCGTAAAATAATAAAATGTTTCTTATAATCTATTTTAAAGTATTCAGTTTTTTTAATCTGCTCTTTAACCTCACGAAATAGTAGCCGCCGTGTTGTTACCTCATACGTAAGCTAAAGTATCAAATGTCACTTGTTCAGCGTATGCTCTATATTTGTTTTTCTTTACAAAGCGAACTGACGTCATTACTACAGAGCAATATAGCGTCCACTGCGTCCAGCGTTTTTGATAAATTACGCGCGAAATTTGAAAATGAAAAATTTTAATGCATTTTTATGGCACTTATCCATTGAAAAAAAAATGTGTTTTTTTTCTGTGGTTTAATAGCACTATAGAATCTAACTAAGACACTTTTCAAAAATGGATGTAATACTCTATAGGTTTGCGTTACAAATATATATATTTCAATAATATAATTAATGAAAAGAAACATCAGAGTGGGAATATTCAGTAGGCTTTACCACTAACGAAATATACTAACCAGCTTTCCTAAGCGTTTTTATCACGATTGTTTTCAATGAAGGTACATTTGGATAGGCCGGTTGCTTTAGTAGAAACTTGAGGTCGTAGATACCATTCCCATCCAGGACAAATAATTTTGTGTTATACTGAATAATTTGTTCTATAAGTTCATTACGAACAAAAGTAATATCTGCAATATATTTACTAATGATGCATTATGAACAAATATATTTTAAAATCGTGTTAAAAGTGAACAAATATGCAGATAGTTTAGTGTTCTCGTAAATAACGCAGCTGTATAAGTATAAGTATACGTATAAGCCTGGAAGAAATTGCTATGAGCAATAAGGCCGCCCTTTGTACATCACTTTTCTTTTGTTATATTATTTAATTCGTATATTGTTTGTAAACCCTGGTGTACAAATAAAGTGTTATCTATCTATCTATCTATAAGTATAAGCATAAGTAACACGTAGTTTTTACATCAAGTGAGTCTTGAAGACTCATTACATGTGCTACCCGAAACGTCAGAAAAATATTCTAGCTATTTTTATTTGTTAAAATAAAATTGATAAAGATAAAGCGTAAAATATGTGTTTTAGAATAGAATAGAATAGAATAATCTTTATTGTACATTAAATAATATAGTATACATTTAAAAAAAAAAAAAAAATTTGGTTATCCGTAATTATTTTTTAAGAAATTTCTCTCGTCGTCATATTACCATTTTATATTGTAATACTTTATGATAATATTTGAAAAAATGATACTAAAATAATGACACTTATCGCATGCGATGAGTATCTGGAAATCATTATTATTATCATTAATCATCAAATGAGTCTTGAAATATTACAAGTGCTACACGAAACGTCAGAAAAATACTCCAGCTACTTTTATTTTTTAAGATAAAAAACTAAATGATAAAGATAAAACCTAAAATAGCTAACCTGGAATTCTTACAATACAAACATTAAATTATTTATTTTTTGCGATACAATGAACAAAAATAACAAAACGTGAACGCTATTAATGACAATTTTAATTGCGCTCAAAAAGTCAACGAAAGATGTGGCCCATTTCACAAATGGAGTTACGCAACTCATCAACGTTCAGATTGTATTAAAAACTGAGGTCTAAAAGGCATTAATAGTCAACCCCAGGCCTTTAATATCATTATCCACAGGTAAAAGAGCGAAGGCAGACAAAATAGATAATAAAGTTTAAGAATCCAAAATTCCGACGTAGAATAATGGGATGAAGATGACTTATGTGCGAACACAGAATTACGTTTAAAGTTTTTAAACGTTCTTTAATTTTTAACGATATTAAAAGTATACTTTGTAAAATTTTCTTTTATAAATATATTAATAAAATGTTTACTATAGTTCGACTGAACTTGCTTTTCAAACAAGGTTAACTGAAAGATACATTTGCTAATTTTATTCTAATGCATGCTTTTATTGCCTAACTGCCTCAGTGGCGCAATGGTAGCGTATGTGACTGCTGTTCTTGAGGTCTTGGGTTCGATTCCCGGTTGGGAGCAAATGTTTGTATGATCTGCAAATATTTGTTTCGGAATTTGGGTGTTTTCTACGTATAATATGTATGTATTTACAAAAAAAAAGTATATAAGTATTTATATCAGTTGTCTAGTACCCATTATACAAGCTCTGCTTAGTTTGGGACTAGATGACGTTGTGTGTTAAGTGTCCGAAATATTTATTTATTATTTATTATTATTTTTACCAGTTACTTCGTTTTCATTTTCATTTTAAACCACTTTTTTTTTAATTTTAACTCACTTTCAAAACACTCTTTGCTTTCATTTATTCTCATCGATCATCATCAGCAGCTTTTACCAGACCACTACTGGACTAGGCCTCTCCTTACAAAGGAGATGTTGGCCTAGTATACCAAGCTAGCTAGACGAGTTGGTATAGGCTTTTGTCAAGTTATAGCGTTCCACCGCCCGGTGGAGGCACGCTTACCAGCGTTTCATGCCGCCCTGAGTGTGGCCGCAGATGGTCGAGACGGGTTTTCCCCTTCATCCGCTTCAGAGGCCAACCGCGAGAAAGTGACGAACGCGTTTGCTGGACACGTTGCCTAGATTGACATTTAACAGCAGTTCCCTGTTCCCTCCCGTCTCAGGCGCAGAGTGGCACTAGTCTTACGTCACTGGTTTTAGCCGGTTCGATTTGATACACCGCCCCGCCGCCGGGATAACGGCACGAGGGAGATTCTACAGGAAAAGAAACAGTTTTTGTGAAGTTTTCCTTCTTTTTGCAGTGACTTTGTCCTGTGTCATTGGATCCCTTATTAAGCTCTTGCCCATGGGATGAATAGAGATGGTGTCACTCCGTATTCATCATCACACGGACTTCATTCATTTAATTAACGTTATTTTAGTGTTTTAAGTAACATGTCACGTGATAATCAAATATTTGCTAAGTGTTACAGCAACTTTTAGTTTCAAAAAAAGACTTCTATTCAAATTAAGGTCTTCAACGAATGATTTATGCAATTCTAAGGAAAATCCGCAATTTTCTGCACTGATATGGTATAAAAAAATCGTTTGCTTTGTTTATTGATTTTATACGTGAAAAATAGTCTTGGTAAGTGTTATCGTGTATAGCTTAAGCATATTTGCTTGCAATACCAAAAGATATTTTAAAATGATATATTAGTAAGCTAGCTAACCTGGCGAACTTCGCAGGGCCGTTTGTATTTACCACTAAGTGGACAAGGAAAATATAACACCTCCGGATTTCTTTTTCTCTTCTTCTATACAAACCTTGTCCTGACAATAACAAACACATAAAAAAAAATTATCGACTTTAGTGCAGTCGATTGAAAATTATGCGCGTACATATATTTTTGTAGTTCATTTTTATATCTATACTTGTAAGATATATAGCTGAAGAGTTTGTTTGTTTGAACGTGCTAATCTCAGGCACTACTAGTCCGATTTGAAAAATTCTTTCAGCGTTAGATAGCTCATTTATCGAGGAATGCTATAGGCTATATATCATCATACTAAAACCTACAAGGGTGGAGCACTAATGAAGAATGTTACAAAAACAGGGGAAAATTATCATGCTACGGGCAACAGGAGACGCAAACGAGGTTGCGTGGGTCAGTTAGTATACAGATAAATGCAGTTAAAAATTATTCACCTTTCAAATTGTTTTGTCGTTTAGGTCTAATGGTATAAAATTGATCAAGGTCTAAATCTTTCCAAGGTGATGACATCTGGTAAAAAAATTGAAAATAGATTCTAACAATTCGGCTTATACGAGTATAATAATAACGCCAATAAAAGCGCAAAAGAAATATCCGAGTCTCCTAAAAATCCTTTACCTTTTACAATCTTCACAAAAAAAGGTTGTTCGTGTCTTTGCTAAAGCCCTCATAATATTCAGGGAAAACTGACATTCGTATTGAGTTCCCTGTCACGTACCACTCTTGTGTGGACGCAGCTTAAATAACGCATCGATAGGTACCTACAGTACAATTGTTATCAAGTTTCGTGCCTTTCTACTATTGGAAATGGAATTTTTATTCTTAACTGTAGAAAATATTATATAATTATGGTTAAAAAGAAAAAAAAATCTCTTAAGAATTGGTTTTCAAAACCGTTGGTTTGTAAATGAACTGAGCTGATTTTTTTTTTAATGAGGATAAGATTAAGTTGTTGATTCAATACACTTATGTTATTCTGTGCTTAATTTACTTCTAACTGGGCAAAAACACTTTTAAAAACAAATTTCGAGTGATTGTAAACATTTTCCTATTGTAAACAGAGGGAAATAAGGTTTAAGTTTCAAAAACTTAACGTAACGGACAAAAAGATGGAACGTGACGATGCGTACAGTCACAAAGAAACGTGCATTATGTTTAACAATTCACCAACATCCCAACGCAGCTTTCCTGATGCAGATAAAAGCCCTTTGTTACCTAAGGCGTAACTCGCAGAGTCAGGACAAAAGTAATTACAAATGTTAGTTCGTAGCTGGCGTTCATTAATATGCTAATACCGTTGCGAGCACCATCGAACTCCGAATTGGCGCAAAGAACTCTGAAGCAAAAAATGGGAGCTGAATTTTAAAAAGGGGAGCCCACTGAAGCTTATTTTGATACTGTAACTGAGAAAGGTTAATTAATTTGCGTTTTTATTTGCCTACGTTGATTGTATTTCTGTTTTGGTATTATGTAAAATTCTGGTTATAATTGTTAGGTTGTATGTAGTTCAGAGAAGGTCACATTTTAAAATATCTTTATTCAAACGTTAAAATATATTTCCTGTTAAATGATATCGTTTGAATTTCTACAATAATTTGGTTTCTGGGTTTCTTTTTTGTCATAAAATTTTTGAAGGTAGTAGAGCCACGTTGATTTCAGCACGAAACGGCCGGCTCAACCGGGGCGGTAATACCCTCGCATAGAAAATCAACGTAAAATGACAGCGTTCATGCTGTTGTGTTTCGTTGGTGAGTGCGAGACCGGAGGCCCAAAGAAGCATTACTAGACTGCCATGGTGTGTGTCGCCATGCTGCATTGTTGCATTGTCTCATTCGCAATTAGTATGGTGACCACCACTCTTGGATTCTGCTCATGCTTCTCATCAGGCAGAGTAGAGTCATTTTGGAAGGCCATACATTTTTTTTTTAAAAAAGCATGACATCTGAGATTAGGTCATCCATATATATAATACACATAATAACAATTACACAGAGATGTAGAGCAGTATAGATTTATCTATTAAAAATATGAAATAACTAATACCAAAAGAACATATCTTTGTTGTGTTGCTTACTACTCGTTTAATTATAATCATCGGGTAGTAAACTTTACATTGAAAAATCGTATTCGTATTCAAAGATGTAGAAAGATTTTATTTACATTGGAATACATGAAAATTAAAACCATAATCTAGGTAAATATTCATGCCTTTAAGAGTAAACACTAAAGCTCCATAATGTCTCTTTTGAGACTCTGTAACTTTTAAAGAGATCAAACTGTTTTCTTGCAACAGAATGATTGACTATAAAAATAAGGACGAAAACACGTTCTCAATTATCGATAAGCGCTCTCAAGCACAAGATCATGATGGAGATTTTTATTAAAATGCATAAAAATCTGTTATCATAAATTGTGATCACTCGGGTAGCGATAGAAAATGTAAAATTACATAGTACCTACATGATCGTAAATTATTTTACGTATTTCCTTGGAAAGAATGAAACGAGCAAAGGACGATCTAATCTGTTAACTTCGTAAAGAAGGTAAAATTTGTAACTGTGTGATAAGACATTTTAAAAGCGATAGCGATTATTCTGCGTCGGTCCGTCTGTCTGTTCGCGATAAACTCAAAAGCTACTGTACAGATTTTTATGCGGTTTTTACAATATATAGATAGAGTGATTCTTGAGGAAGGTTTTATTATTTGTAAAATGTATGAGTATATTGGCTTATATGTAACGGTATATGTTGAAAATGACAGACAAAAATAAGTCGCACAGCTTTATAAGTAATGTAGACTATATATACTTTCAATAAAGAACCTCAAGCCGGAGCGGGTTGCTAGTTTTTATATAAAACTAGCTGACCCGCTCAACTTCGTTTGCGTCTGTCCATAAGAAATATTTTTTTCCTATTTTCCTAACATTTTCGGTCGATACCCGGCTCCTACTAGTCATAGACTGATGTTACATAGCCTAAAACCTTCCTCGCTAAGTGGACTATCCAAAAAAAAGAATTAGCTAAATCGGTTTAGCCGTTCACGCGTGATGTCGTGACCAAGGCAAATAGGGATTCATTATATATATATAATATATAGATATAGATAGGACAATTCGATCCGGCTGGAGCGATATCTACATGCATTCTTAATCCTTGTAATAAATATTTTACTGGCGATAAAAAGTGATTTCAAAGAATTCAAATGGTACTAAGGCCAATTTAGAGCTTTTGTACTCGATCTGACCGCGTGTATGTTCGGTCATCTACCTCAGTGCTGCAATGATAGTGGATTATTGTGCTTTAGTCGGAGTCGGACCAAACGACAGACAGTCACAGTAAATACTACATATGTGTGTAATATAACAAAATGTATATTAACTATGTAGTGTCTTTCAATAATACTTACCAGATGATAGCAATATGAGAATATGGAATATTTACATTATATTAGACTGACTGATGCTGACCCACGCAACCTCGTTTGCGTCTCCTATTGGATGTAGCGTGATAATTTTCCCCCGTTGTTGTAACATTCTTCATAGGTGCTCCGCTCCTGTAGGTCTTAGCGTGATAATAAATAGCCTATAGCCCTTCCTCGATAAATGTACTATCTAACAGTAAAATATTTTTTCAAATCGGACCAGCAGTTCCTGAGATTAGCGCGTTCAAATAAACAAACAAACTCTTCAGCTTTATATATTAGTATAGAAAAGGCACAAGTCTTTAATTAAAAAACTTTCAGGAAAAAAGAAGCAGAAACCCGTCCTTATCGGTCTTAGTTTTACTGAAACAATCTTATTGTTAAGTCTTTGTTCGCTTCATTGCACAAATTTTCCACTTCAACGCCTTATTTACCTTCTAAATTGATACTAGTACAGTAAAAGCAGTAAAAATCCAGGTACCGACACCATTTCATGGGAATAAAAGCGGTATATACTTGGCTTTATGAGCCTTGCGACGAAGATACCCAATTACGTTTGTAGTTCAAGTTATAAAAGTATCAATGAAAGAGTACTTCTTAAAGCAAAAAAAAAACTTATGCATATTCACATTAATAAAAGTAGATTTATAATGCAGATTGATACTCATAAAAGTATAGGTAGTTTTATGTCTTTCTAAACGGTTTTATTTTGCTTGTCTAGTTTGTTTATCTATTTGGGTCAAATCTAGTACCTAATTGAAATTTGACCCCCTTCGTGTTGACAGATTGATCTGAAATTTGGTACACACCTTTAATTAAATATATTATAATTTTAAATCCAAGATCACCTCCGCTACAAAACTGGCGGTTTACAAATTTTGTCAACCTCAATATGGGTATCAAATGAAAGAAGTTGACAAGTAAAACACAGTTCATTATGAAAAACTATAATCCAAGATGGCCGCCGCTACAAAATGGTGGTTGACACATTTTCTCACGACTACTACTATATGGGTATCAATTGAAAGGGCTTGACTAGTAGAACATAGATGAAAAGTACTAAGTAATGAAATTCAAAGCTAAAAACTTAAAAATAAAAATTGATATTTTTTTGTTTAAATTTAAGTTTTATTGAAAACTAGCTGACCCACGCAACCTCGTTTGCGCCTTATATTGCCCGTAGCGTGAAAATTGCCCCCGTTTTTGAAACATTCTTCATTGTTGCTCCGCTTCTATTAGTAGTAGCGTGATGATATATATCGATAAATGGACTATCCAACACAGAAAGAGTTTTTCAAATCGGACCAGCGGTTCCTGAGATTAGCGTGTTCAAACAAACAAACAAACAAACTCTTCAGCTTTATATATTAGTATAGATAAAGTACTAACAGCTTTTAAAGACGAATAACAACAACGTTATTACCGTGATTTTAACATAATTCACACAAAAAGTATATGTACTTCACATTATATTACTAATGGCTTGCAAAATGGCTGCCCTGCACCGCATCAATGTGCAAGCTGATTGAACCATAATACTTTGAACATCACAAAGGCCTTTTACATCCAATTTATTCTTTATGGCTATAATTTCAATTGATCTGAACGTAAAAGAGTAATGTGAAACGAGTTAATTTCCGTTCAGTGAACTTTATCGCTCAACATGTTTACCATATTCGCTGTAAAATTTAAATTAGGTAAACAATTCTGCGGTTTTAACTTTTGACAAGCGTATTGCTCTAGTGTTTAGCGATTAATTCTCCTAAAATAAACATTGTGCCATATAATATAATAACATATAATAAAATCTGGTATAATCTATCTATACAAATCCATTATCCATTTATCGAGGAAGGCTATAGGGTATATATCATCACGCTACTACTAATAGGAGCAGAGCAACAACGAAAAATGTTTCAAAAACGGGGGAAATTTTCACGCTACGGGCAATAGGAGACGCAAACAAGGTTGCGTGGGTCGTTTAGTAATTTATATTCCTAAGAACGTTTTGTTCTAAACCCAGGTTGGGATCAGTTTACTTTGACTTTGATTTTTCAACCGAGTAGGTATAGTCCACTCGTTTAGATTTTGTCAGTACACTCGCGGGCTATTGTTGTTATTGTTGTGAAATACGAGTACATTCATTTATACAACGGCGTAAATTGACAAATCATACTTGCTTGCCGAAGGCGGGCCCTTTGATTTTGTAGCGGCTTTCCGCACGTACCACGGTTGTACGATTAAGGTGACCGTATCTAAGGGATATGGACTATAATAATAATATACTATATAACTATGATAGTATCGAAGTTCTGTGGAAAAAATATTGTCGGACTTTTGAGACGGAGACCGACGGTCTCTTTTTATAAAGAAACGGTCACCTATCTATAGACTGTCCTGATTAGGATTCCTTGACTTTCTCGGTTACCACTTAGCTACGAGCTCCTCGTAATTAAATATCTGATAACATAGATGTATCAAATGTATGCGAGTAAATAAAAATGTAAACAGCTATATGTTGTGCCATTTTTTCTTGGAAATTTAGATAATGGTATGTTAGCCTTTATGCTTAATTTCTAAATTTAGGTAAATCTGTGATATTCAAAATATCTATTACCTGGAGAAAAATATTAACCCAATTTTATAAAATAATCATACCATTAAAATTCTACAAGAGTTTCACTGTAAAGCATAAAAGTGTTTTTTATCCCCGGGACCAATCTAACCCCTTAAACGTACTTTGTCCGAGCAATCCTTATCTTTTCCTAAAAGTTTCTTCATTAGTAAAATACTAAAGGTCTGTTAGATTCAAAGTTTTGATCCGGGATAATTACAACGTTTACACAGTGCTTTATCACGGCTTTAAGCCCCCATAACTTGTAAGTTGACAATCCTGAATTTTAGTTTGGAGTACATGCTCGGGTGTTGAAGTGTACGGTAATCATGATTAATTATGCGATTACGGTTGCCGCTTCATTTTGTTGGTAGAAACTGTTACATCTAGGGTTATTAATGAAACTGTTGGCCGTAATTTATGCAAAGTTTTAGGGTTCACGATAATTTTATAAGCAGCCTAGTTTATTTCAGTTTTTCTTAAGTTGTTATAAAAATATTAATTAAAGCTCTTTTTAACAATTTTATATGTGACTATTTATTGCTAATACTAAACGTGGTTGCTCATGAAAGCAAAGTGTTTAAATGTTATTGATCGTATTAGACACCGGGTTTGGGATTGTCTTGATCTTTGGCGTAGGCTTCCCCAAATGTTATTCACAACGATTTATCCCTTGCTATCCTCATCTAGAATGGTCCTGCAACCTCCTTGATATCGTCCTCCCCTCTTTGATACTGCCAGTTTATACTTTTTTTTTAAGTTGTTATTACATTTTTTAAATACTATAAATGTTTGTAATAAATTCATAGACAAAATCTATACCAATATATAAAGCTGAAAAGTTTGTTTGTTTGAACGCACTAATCTCAGGAACCGCTGGTCCGATTTGAAAAAATATTTCAGCATTGGATAGTACACTTATCGAGCAAGGCTATAGACTATATATCATCACACTAAGACTAATAGGAACGGAGCACCAATGAAAAATGTTTCAAAAACGGGGGAAAATTATCACGCTACGGGCAATAGAAGACGCAAACGAGGTTGCGTGGGTCTGCTAGTTGTATATATCTCTTTTAATGTTTTGCCGTCATTAAATTTTGTAATCTTTCATTTAAAACAGTTGAAGTACAATTAGTATCCTATTATATTGCGATATAAATATAAAAAATATGTTGACACGCAAATTTGAGACTTTCGTTGTCAAATTCTGTAGTCTTGTGACTACAATTTTTTTTACAAAAAATCGTAAAAGTAATATCTTTGACTCCGTTAACTGTAAAGGATTATTTAAAAAAACAGCCAGACTTTTTTTTTTTAGTTCTGACTAATCCCGCCCACATTCCCACCACTGTAACTCCTGTACACCAGGTTCAACAGCAGTGACCCACGAACACACCGAGTTATGACACTCGGGAAGTTCCAAGAAGAAAATTAACTGTCTTGGAACCCGCAACGAAATTAATCAGAAGAAAAACAGCCAGATTATTGTAATTATGGACAAATCTGGCGTTGTCATTGATGTCTCTCAATATTCTCACTACCACCTCGTGTTTCCCTGCCACTACGATCCCGAGTCTTTAAAGCATAAGCATCACAGTAAGCCACCATAGTGTGGGTCACCATGCTGCATTGTCACATTCGCAATGAGGATAGTGACCACCACTCTTGAATTCTGCTCATGCTTTCCATCAGATAGAGTAGTCATTTTGGCAGCTCACACATTGTATATATAATCACACTAATATATAAAGGCGAAAGTTTGTGAGTGTGTATGTTTGTTACTTCTTCACGCAAAAGTTACTGAACGGATTTGAACGAAACTTTACAGTAATATAGCTTATACATCAGAATAACACATAGGCACTATTTGGCGCAATAACCGGCATTCACGCGGGCGGAGCCGTGGGCAACAACTAGTAATATATAACTGTAAGATTCAAGGAGGAAGAGAGACAGAGAGAAATGTGTTAATAAAAGTAGAATTTCGTAGCGGTATTTCATATTAATGGAGTCAACGTACTAATCTTTTTCAAATTAGTCCAATTCACCCGAGAAATCCATCTAGGTCATTTGTATTAGTTCTTGCTCTACGCACCAGAGGATATTATTCCGTGTAATGATTAATTATTCTAAAACATACCAGGTATTTATTAAGTTGAAATTTATGTTATAGAAAGAGACTTGTATATCAGTAAATAAACAATTAAATAAAAAAATTGTAATCTAATACCATTAAACGAGCAATTCTTGTTTTATATAAATGTTTACAATCCGAATCTCGGAAAATGCTACAACGATTTTCATGAAATTTTGTGTGTAGAAGGTTTTAGAGGCGACAAATCTACCCATCTGGAATTAATTTAAAAAAATACCAAAAATAAAATACCAAGCAAGGCTCGGTCATCCATGTACCTTTTTTTTGTTTACTCCGGATATGCTTGTCGCACCATACCCTTGTTGGGAAAACGAAGGGCGAATGTGGGACTCACGGAAGACCGGTCTACCCGCTGAACCCCGTCAGCCTACCTCAACAGCCGGGAGGAGCTCCAGGAACGTATCAGCGGTTTCTGGAGATGTCCGTGAACCTACTTTAACTTAATGATCATAAATCTGACTGTTTGATAATCATCACTAACAAAAAGGTAATCAATAGTAATATAACTTAAAAATCTAATACAATTTATAACCAGGCAAACTAATAAAGATCTACACACATATATTTATACGTACGTATGTATACTTCTGTATTATCTATAAACTATACCTAAAAAAACTGATAATAAAATTTTAATTATTCTGGATCGAAATCAATCCCAAATAACTTATTGCGACACTGATTTATAATACTTCTTGTAAAATGGTGCCGGATATTGAAAACCGGTTAAGAAAGTCTAAAGGAAATTTACCGAGTCTAATCTTTTACTTTATTAATCAAATAACTTTCAAACGGAAGAATTAAGAACTTCAAATTTACAGTTTAACTGCACCAAAATAATACTTGTTGAAAACTTAAAGTTCATTTTCATCATTAATTAAGAAAGTATTATATTTTATTCGTTTATTCATTACAACATTGTTAAACCATGAAAATAAATATTCTAAAGCTCTACTTAGAAGGTCTCTACTTATATCCGGCATTGGATTATCAAAAGTTCATGATGATAATGATGTTAGAAGTTAAGAAGTGATTAAATTAAAAAATAAAAATAAATAAAAACAAGCTTATGTGACTTGTTAGTATAAAAATAACTTTAAGCCTTTTCATTTGATACTCATAATAGGTAGGTTGTTCAGTTATATCATGTTTGATTAATAATAATACCGATTATATATAATTGCATTGTCATCAGAACTAAAGGTATATTTAAAACTAGCTGAACCCCGCATTTATTGTCGTACCGCGAGTAACGCGGCGGAGTGAAGCTAGTATAAAACAAGTAGCCTAAGTTACTCCTCATATCATCAGCTACTTTCAGGGAAAGCCCCGTCAAAATCAGTCCAGCCGTTCCAGAGATCAGGCAGACAGACATACAAAAATTGAAAAAAAAAAATTTTGGCATATGTACCGTGTATACATACATACATATATGCATTTAGTAAAAATCGGTTTTTTGAATATTACAAACAGACACTTCAATTTTATTTATTTAATAATAAATAAATAAATATTTCTGACATCTAACGCACAACGCCATCTAGTCAAAAGCTAAGCAGAGCTTGTGTTATGGGTACTAGACAACTGATATCAGTTAAAAAAGAAAAAAGTATATATGTATTTATATAAATACATATATACTTTTTTTTTTGTAAATACTTACATATTTATTTGTATAGATCTCAATCGGGAATCGGAAAGTGGATCAAATTTAACTTGCAAGATTTGATAACAGACAAACATCGGGACAGATGAAACAAAACAAAAGCTTGTAAATATTATATTACTAATATTTTTTTCATTCTGTATAATGCTTAATTCACACCTGTGATGCACTGAATGTGGGTATTGTTTTTTACATTTCTAACCTATATGAGTACACAGTTTCTTAGCTTTCATGTTTTGTTATGAAAATTTCTCCTGTAACTATTATTTAATCAATTTGAACTGTAGTACTTCAAAAACATGTACAGAAATGTATTGAATATGGTTCATGAAAATAGGTTGACTAAGTGGACGGATATAATGCATGCCTGGGGTTTACGTGCGTGCGTTTGTGCATGCGTGCGTTTGTGCATGCGTGCGTGAATACATGCGGGCGTGCGTGTGTATTTTTTTTAGCATAAGTATACGTTCACAGCGAACCTATTTTGAAATATTACGAGGCTCAAGAATAATTCAAAGTGGCGTATTCACTGAGACGAAAATCCAAACAGAAGTATTTTCGGTTCGTTACATATACTCATATGTATGGAAAAAATATCTCTCGAGGTTCATCAAACTTCGGCAACTTTGGAGGCTGGCAATGCGATTTCATCAAAGACTGTTCCATCTTCATTGTTACTTTTCAAGGTTAGTGAGTAAGTATTTTCCCGCACGAAGTATATTAATCAGTTAAAAAAAGAAGGCAGTAGAATTTGAAGGAGCAAGGAACATATAGGGTTTAATGTAAAACTAGGTTACTTTGTCCTTTAATGATTTAGAAGCTGTAGCGACTTTTGTAATATTTTTTGTTAGGCGTGAAGTAGATTTTAATAAAATTAAAAAAACAATGAAACAGATCTTAATAATGTCGTTCTAAGTCTAAAAGTTGGTTGTTCAACTAATGTAGATAGAAAGATTTGCTCTTAAATGTTTTTAGCAAAAAAATTATCAACTAAAGTCTTAGATGAAAAATTTTAAGTAAGTGCAAAAATTTTATGCAGACATTCAATGTAATTCTCTTTTAAAAATATGTAGGAACCGTAAAAAAGGGTAGGTACTTGGCTCTCATAGGATTATTTTTGTGTAAAGCTGAGCCGGGCTTTCAGAATATCTACCTTTCATGATGGAAACAGATGTCTAAGGTATAAAACTACTAGTAAGTACCAGCGAACGGACCGTAATCTAACTTTCCAACATAATTGGGTAAAAAAACGGTGAAATCTAACTTCGACACTCTAACATTACAGGCAAGAACAAAGAGACGAAAAAGAAATACTTTACCCTAGTTTGTTTAGCTCTCAGCAACAGAATCTAAGCGAATAAAGTTCTCGTGAACTTCGGTCATCAGCATCACTTTAATAAGTTTTTGATAGGTTGAGACATGGATACTAGAGCTAATATGGAACACTACTATAGAACTTAACTTTGCCGACATTCTACGAACTTTTATTTTACACCTTATAAATTTATCAAGATTTCAGTCACGGTTAAGGCTTTCTCGCAACACGCTACTAAAGAAAAGATTCAACCAGTTACTTTTATAAAAGTAATAAATAACCTTTTTATAAATAAAGATTTAAAAATGTGAAGCTATAAATAAAGATGTAATCGCTTCTTAAAGTTGTATAGTGAACAAATGCTTAATATATCAATCTTATATTGAAATTACCGATTTGCATTTGGTAATTGAAATTATAGAAATTACTAGCTGAACCCCGCGGTGTTACCCGCGGTTATTGTTGTACCGCGAGTAACGCCGCGGGGCAAAGTTAGTCTAAAAAAAGTAGCCTAAGTTACTCCCCGGATCATCAGTTACCTACCAGTGAAAGTCCCGTCAAAATCCGTCCAGCCGTTCCAGAGATTACCCGGAACAAACAGACAGACAGACAGACAGACAGACAGACAGACCGACAGACAGACAGACAAAAATTTTTTTAACTACATTTTTGGTATATGTATCGTGTATACACACACATGCATTGATTAAAAAGCTGTTATTTTAATATTACAAACAGACACTCCAATTTTATTTATTTGTATAGATTACAAAGTCTTCAACTAAATGTATCTGAATATGTATTAAGTGTAGCTTAAGCAATGGATAGACACTTTCGTGGAACAACATGATTAGAAAACAAAGAAAGGTCAAAACATTTCTAAAAGTGTAATACAACTTACAATAACTAATTATATAATTTATGTTGTTTTATGTGAGTAAGCAATAAAAGAAAGAAAGAAAAATATTTATTTTGGCAACAAAAAGTAATAGTACATGAAACAAAAAAAAAGGTAAAATAGGATTGATGGAGTAACATACTGAAATAAAAGGATTTCATTAATTTGTGGTTTTCAAATAATTATATATTATATATATTATCATATTTATTACCTAAAAAGATTGACATGTTGCCAGTTTCGTCACTTAATTCTTATAGTACTCAGTAGAAATCAAGTACTTTGTTGTTTGCGGAACGACATAGCTTTTAAACTTCGATTTAGTATCATATGTGAAACCACACTTTATCTGGTTGCTATTGCTTTGGGTGGTACCGAGATACTGTACTCTGCTGCAACAGTTGTTTGTAATCAACAGCTCAGAGCATTCTAATTGTGTAAAAATCAACAATGATATTGTTATCCAAACGGGTAAAGAAAGGGAAAACGGGTAAATACTTTAATTTCTACATCTCTATTTTTATTGTACTGTTTGGCGTAACAAAAAATTCAATATGTCTCTCTACAAAGATTTACAGAAAAATCACACATTGTTTTGCATTAAATAAATAGGTATGTTCTGGCATATGACCTTTACATCTCTGCCCTGAAATTTAGTATGACTACGTAATAAAACTGATCAGATAGAATATGATAAGTCATAGGTAATAGAAGGTTCAGATCGTGAAGCTTCCATTACTGAACTGAGCACACGATTTTCTGATAATACCAGGTACTAGCCCTTTAGGAGACTCACTAGCTAGTTAATTAATTAAGCATATTACCATTGTTATATCTCTTAATCAAACAAGGATTACGGTATTCCCTTGTGGTAGTAACGACTTATAGCTGACAGCTATAAATATACTGTAGCGATACCAAAAAAATAAGCTGAAGTATGTTTGTACAACTCATTATAATTAAATAACAACATGAATAAACTGAAAAATAAAATATTAACAAAATTATTCTCTTTTCATTTAGTAGGTAAAACGTTGAATAATCAAATACAAATGCTAATTTAGTTAATGATCCCAGCGAATAGATAAACAAAAGAAATTGTAACCATACCGCCGAATGTACTACAGGAAATATTGAGGGTATTCCGATCAGAAAATAGTAAACGAAAGATACTCTTACTTTGAAATACGGCCATAAACGACTACACGAAATCAGTTAAACAGCTGAATTGAGAACAGAAATTCCATTTTTCATTGAGACTCTGACAGCTTTCGAAGTCTACCATTCTCCAACTTCGATACTCGATACTCTATGAATATGAAAAAATCGTTGCATTATTGAACTATCTTTTGTTGCAGATAAATTTATTCCATATTTTAAGTAATGATTTATGTTATCTTAAATATTTATGATTGAGATGTAAAATTCACGGCCAAAAAAAGTTGAACTCCAAAGGTTGTTTATATAAATTCATATGAAATCTACGACTACGACATTTACAAATATAAACCGTACGCCATGTAACATCATTGTATTTACCCGACTACGGCAAAGCCAAAGGAGAGTTATGATTATGACAGGCTATGTATGTATGTTCATCTGTTTTTTTCATAGCTCCTTAACTACTTATTAGAACTGGATAAATGAGGTATCGTTACAAGCGTCTTGATAGTCCTATGTGATGGCTATATGACGTGTCGCTGAATCTAATATGGCGCCCTCTAGCCGACATAAAGTAATGTATAAAAAAAATAATTTGAGATAAATATGTGTGACGTGTTTGATATCATTTGAAAGGGCCTTACTTGTACATTTCAAATATATATATATATTATTAGCATTTTCTCCGGACGTACAAATAAATAAGTATTATAGGGGAAACCAAACTTTTTAAATAAAAAAATCTAAGAACTAAAGCCCAACTAAGACAAAAAACGACGCTGAAAAAGTATGAATCAAGTTTCAAAAGCTGGAGTCACGCTTTTTTAATGTGTTATGGTAACTTTCAATGTAACGTGTGATTACGTCTTTTGAAACTTGTTTCATACTTTTTCAGCATCGTTTTTTGTCATAGTTGGGTTTTAGTTTTTACTTTTTTATTACCCAATTAGTTTGGAAATGTGTCAGATCAGCTTAAATGTTATTTATTAATACCTACTGAAATGAGATGGAAATAAGATCAAAAATAATAGTGTTGAACTAACAATATACTATACGCAAATAAAAACAAGAAGTAGTGATTTAGGACGAGTCAAACACTAGTTCATACTAGTCGTAGTTATGGGTTAAAATAAGACAACAATATTTTAATTCAGAACAGTTAGTTAGTTAGCCGGCCTTTTTCTATCACAGAGAATCAGCATTGCCATTCAACGCGGTAATGCTGCCAGTCTTTTGGGAACGCTACCAGTAGGCGAAGATGTGGAGTTTTTTTGACACTTGTATGTAAATATTGTTACTGTTCTTAATTTTAATTTAGGTTATGTATACAGTTAGTTAACTTCATTGTTAACAGCTTTTAATAGTCACTGCTAGAATTGAGCTTCTCCATAGAAGGGAGGATTTTGTCTTCTCCATCACGATGGCAAGATGGGTGGTTACATAGTTTTTGTCGGCTCTTATGACACCCATGGATTGAGTAATAGTGGCATCATTCCACATTCTTAACTAGTTGTTGCCCGCGGCTCCGTCCGCGTATATGTCGGTTATCGCGGCAAATAGTAGTCTATGTGTATAAGCTATATTACTGTTTCATCCTAATTCGTTCAGTAATTTTTGCGTGAAGGAGTAACAAACATCCATCTATCCATACTTACAAACTTTCGCATTTATAATATTAGTAAGAAGTAAGATACGTTACGGACGGTATTGTATTTTTTATGTCATATCCACAAAATAGTGCCATCATTTATTAAGTAATTTATTAAAGTATATTGTAATTGGTTTTGGTAGTAACCCTTTGTACTCGTATATCATGAAATAAAGAAGCTCTATCTCGTTTTCGTTTACGTCCGAAAGCATTGAATGGAACGACGATAGATGATGTCCTGAAAATTCTATTTTCTCGTTCTGATAAATACGTTCCTTTAATACGAATAGTATTTACCTTCAGTATATAATATTTCCCTTTACGTATGCAAATATGGAATAAAGTTAAATGCAATTTGGTTAAATTATTTTTTTGTTTTGTGTATTTGCGACCTCTCTGTATCATCTATGAGTAATTATGGGTTGTCTAAAATGATTAATGTTAGGTAGAATTCTATAAAAATCAGTGGTTATATGTTTTACAATCAAACGTAACAGTAGTAACTCCTGAAATTACTACTTTTTTATTTGTTTTTCAGTCATTCGTTGAAGTCGATGAAAAATAAAAGTTCAGAGTCGATTTGCTTTAACGATTACAAAAAATACCCCACAAAGTAACCATTGTTAAAGAAATAGAATTAATATTCTTGCACAAAACAAAGTGTGAATAATGCCTTAGGGGTGTTCCCGAACTGTCTAGTTTATTCGTTTTAATACGCCCTGAAAAAGTACAAAAAGTTTCGCCTCTCGATATAGCCTCTGTAATAATATAATTTGGCGATTATTTTGACCACGCTTTTATAAAAAACTTTTCAAATAAGGGATTATGTTTCGCTATAAAAGGAACGTATTTTTTTTTTCTTTATGAAAATGACAAGTCTGACTTGTCGCTTTAATAAAAATGTGATTTACTTACTTACTCTCAAACAAAATCGTTTTTAATAAATAACGTTTTATACACAGGGCACATTGGTTTTAAGCAAAGTAATAAAAACCTAAACTATATTATTTTGAGTAAAACGCTGTGAAAAGCAAAATTCTTTAACAATAAATATAAGTAAAATTATAACAAAAATAAAACCGACTTTTTTTAATAACTTTTTTTATGATCAGATCTTAGTGTCCTTACCCTTAGTACTATCGTTGGGATATCTCCTTTCTATTAAAAAAGAATCATCAAAATCGGTTCATAAACGACGAAGTCATCCGCGAACACACACATAAAAAAAAGAAAAAATATATACGGTCGAATTGAGAAACCTCCTTCTTTTTTTGAAGTCGGTTAATAAGAAGCTTGAAAAAAAATAATAACATAAATACACATTATTTACACAAATATACCAATATATGAAAACAAAAAAATATGCAATTGTGAAAAGAATTTTCCAGTTTTCTTAACATCAGAATAAAAAAGTAAAAGTACCTTGCTTATTTTTACACAGGACACAAATAAGAATAAGAAACTAAAACACACAAAACGGAAATTTCCAGAAATAACCAAATCAATATTAAGCACGGATAGTTTCCGAGAAGGGAATAAAGAAAGATAAATATTTGTAATCTTTTGTTTCTCTCAAAGGAAAAGCGGTGAAACGTACGAGTTTCTTTTAAAAAAGCAATCATTCAACACAGCAGTACTTGGTAAAAAAATATTGCCTACAATACCCAACATCCTTGTTGAATTGGACACTTGGGAAAGATACATGACATTTATATATTGTGACCATATTATAGATGTAGGTAGTTTGTTCAGGAAGGAATCTGCAACTATTAAGAATGTTTATAGACCAAAATGTTATCGGGTAAATGGTTTGGTCGATTTATTACTTTTATTTAAACAGTTGTGCTAATTCTAACTGCCTCGGTGGCGCACTGGTAGCGTACGTGGCTGCAGTTCTTGAGGTCTCGGGTCGATTCCCGGCTCGGACCAAATGTTTGTATGATCTGCAAATATTTTGTTTCGGAGTTTGGGTGTTTTCTGTGTATAATATGTATGTATTCACAAAAAAAAGTATTTAAGTATTTATATCAGTTGTCTAGTACTCATAACACAAGCTCTGCTTAGTTTGGAACTAGATGGCGTTGTGTGTTGAATGTCCGATATGTCCGAAATAATTATGTCGTTTGAAAATTCTCTCAACTTAAAACCTTAAACTTAAAATCAGTAAAAAAGTGGATTTCGTCTTGCCAAACGATGTTTTAAATGCCGAAGATTGACTAAAATTAGATATGTTAAAATAGACGTCATCTACATCCAACTTACATTATAAACGCGAAAGTTTGTAAGTATGGATGGATGTTTGTTACTCTTTCACGCAAAATCTTGGATACAACTTTTGCAGTAATATAGCTTGTACATCCAAATAACACATAGGTTACTATTTGCCGCGATAACTGACATACACGCGGGCGGAGCCACGGGCAACAACTAATAAATATATAAAAGAATAGCATTTTAGAAATATTTTTGCTTAAATTGGAGAAATTTTAGTTCAGTTAAGTGACGAAACAAGAGAGTTCCTACTAACTTTATAAACATAGTGCTTGTGGAAAAAACCGAGAAACATAATGAGATGCATGTGAAATGATTAGAACTTACAAAATAGTTGAATAGTCATTTTCATCACTAGAAGTTAGAACCGACCTTAAAGAGATTTAGATTACGAAATCAGTAACCGTGGGAGAGCCACGCTTCGGCACGAATGGGCCGGCTCGATCGGAGTGATACCACGGCCTCACAGAAAACCGGTGTGGAATGGCACTTGTGCTGTGTTGCGCACCGAGTGAATGAGGCTACTAGAGGCCCATACCCAACCCCTTCTCACATCCCTTTCCCCATCCCCCAAAGGACGGCTACGCATTTGTGACGCCTCTGGTGTGACGGGTGTCAATGGCTTACCATCAGGTGATACGTCTGCTCGTTTGCGCCCTCTACCATAAAAAAAAAGATCGGTGAATACTTCTCTTACCAGGCAGTAACAGGTTTGAAGGCTTAGCCAGGTGTTTATATTCTGCAGTGTAGACACCTCAATCTCAGATTACTAATAGACAAGAGTTTCAGATTCAGGATAATGAATGAAATTATCCTTAGGCCGGTTCTAGATTAATAATTAAAAGAACATATTCCTGAACCTAACTGAACCTAGTTACTATGCAACTAAAATTAAAAAGTAATAAAATAATAGTAAAATAAACAACTTCTGCAGTTTTAGTTTCATCTTATGGTTTCTAAGTATTATGTCGCTTCAGTAATTTGACTGTTCATAAGGTTTGAAACAAAACTCATTGAGACTTTGGCTGTACGCCAGCGTAATTTTTGGAAGATGATATAATTAAATTATTAGTTTATTGCTTGCTGAGTATATAAAAAGATATAGGTATCTGAGAAATAGATCTTTATATTCGTAAGCTATATAAAAAAAATAACTATAAAGAATAATGGAATGATTCAATTCAACTAAGATCATTCGAGCTCGTCAAACAGTTTCTGCTGGTACTCGGATCTTATCTATCGAAGTTCCGTATATCAAACTCGCAAAAATTAAGTACCTACCTTCCATATTACACTCAATTTAGCCATCCAAACTTAAAAACCACTCACGAGACTCGATAATCCACCAAGTTTTAATAGAACGTTTATACGTTCTTGTAGATAGTAGAGCATTGCTTTAATAAACGTTCTTGTAGGTAGTAGAGCCACGCTGATTTCAGCACAAACGGGCCAGCTCAAACGGGGCGGTACTACCCACGCACAGAAAATCAACCTAAAATGACAGCGATCATGCTGTCGTGTTTCGTTGGTGAGTGCGAGACCGGAGACCTAATGATGCAGAAGCATCACTAGCCCGACGTAGTGTGGGTCACCATACTGCATTGCTGCATTGTCTCGATTCACAGCATGGTGACCACTACTTTTGGATTCTGCTTATGCTTTACGTCAGACAGAGTAGAGTCATTTTGGCAGGGCCAAAGAAAAAAAAACGCCATTTACTGTTGAAGTGGTAACAAACTTCGAACCTATGGAATACATGCGACTGCCTCGTTGGTCTCGCGGTTGGCGTGTGCGACTGCTGATCATGAGGTCTCGGGTTCGATTCCCGGGTCGGACCAAATGTTTGTATGATCTACAAATATTTGTTTCGGAGTTTGGGTGTGTTCTATCTATAATATGTATGTATTTACAAAAAAAAAAGTATATATGTATCAGTTGTCTAGTACCCCATAACACAAGCTCTGCTTATCTTGGGACTAGATGGCGTTGTGTGTTTAGATGTCCGAAAATATTTATTTATTTATTATTATTTATCGCTAGGATGAATATATAAACGCTTAAAGTACCAAAGTCCACCAGTTAAACAAAACCTTGGTTTTCTTTTGATTCAGTTAAATTTAGCTTTCACGATCATCAAATATTGTCGTGGGTGATGCCTCTGGTGTTGCGGGAGCCGTACACTCGTGCCACCTATACGTAAAAATGTTAACATAAAATGTTACGTCTTTACTGCTATTTTCTTTTAACATTTATTCTGTTATAGAACTGTATATTGTCAACAAAACTTGGAACCACTCTACTTTGCCCGGTAAGTGGCCTTATTTATAACATACTTCAATATTATGTAAGGTAGGATTATATGAAAGTCAAACATTCTACTACATCTTATAAATATATTAAGACATATATTAGAAAACAAATGTTCTGTCTAGCTTAACGAATGGAGACAGGTCAGAAAAGAAAGAGTCAGAGCAAGTAAAAATAAGGATCTTAAGCTTTTGATGTTGATTAGAACAGCTCCCCTAGCCAAGTGCAAGCCTTTGTCTGTCTGCAATCGTTAACGCCTAAATACTCGTGTGACATTGGCTAATCTTAGACGAAGTATTCTTAGACAAGGTGTTAGCCAATGACACACGAGAATTTGTTTGCAACTTGGCTAGGTGGGCAGGACTGGTAAAAGTTGTCATCTATCTATGTACATAATTAATACTTAAAGCAAAATCTTCGTAACCCTGTTTACAAAAAGTACCTGGAAGACTGAACTATACTCGATATTTTGTTTGATAAGTTTTCTAAAAATAAATCCAAGCTAGATCGATTTATTTCTTCGATCGATCGAGAATAGCTTGTTTAAAGGTAATAAGATTACATTGTATGAACGATGGAGTAGAAAATTCGGCACACTTAAAGTTTATATGGACGAAGAGAGCAGAAAACTAAAAAAAATATGGTAGAATTTCGACCACTGGGCGACTGCTAGTCAAATGTAAATAGTGTTTTTTTTCTTTTCCGTTTTTACGATACAAGTCTATAATGTCAAAGTCCATTGATGTTAATAAAAGCTTGTTCAATACAAATGATAGTTATATTGAAGTTGGTTGTATATGTTTGAAATATTGCTTTTCAAACTTATATTCATATGTGGCATGTTCTATCAAATATCTCAAGGCTAACAAATCTTTATGTGCATAGTTACTTTTTGTACAAGTTTCGTTATTCGGCTTACGCAGTAAATTAACTTCACTTCCACGTCTATATTGTATTATTTAAAGAAGCAGCTTGTAGACATTTGGAATGAATAGATGTATTCAAAATTGTACACGCTGATAATCCTTTTTTTTAATGTCGCCTCTCACAATACATGCTTCATTTGTATCACCGCGTTCATCTACACAAATAAATAAAATTGGAGTATCTTTTTGAAATATTAAAATAACCGCTTTTCACTAAATACATTTGTATGTATACACGGTACATATACCAAAAATGTATTATAAAAAAATGTGTCTGTCTGTCTGTTTGTTCCGGGTAATCTCTGGAACGGCTTGACGGATTTTGACGGGACTTTCACTGGCAGGTGGCTAATGATCCAGGGAATAACTTAGGCTACTTTTTTTTAGACTAACTTTGTCCCGCGGCGTTTCTCGTGGTACGACGATAACCGCGGGTCACACCGCGGGGTTCAGCTAGTAATACATAAACTACTGTATCTACTCAGTGAGCACGACCAGTACAACCTGATTGAAGCTTTAAGCTTTTGATAGTAAGTTATATTTAGTTTTGTGAGTAAATCTTTTATATATTACACGTTTGACTTTACAGCTAGAAGGCGAAGGAATTTCATAAAACTCACTCTGAGAAGAATTGACACAGAAACAAACCACAAAGATGCCTTTAAGTCTATGAAAATTAGTTAAAAAAAACTAAAAATTTTAATTCAAAGGTACTCTACGCCTATTGTTAGCGCGTTAGCTATATAAGTCAAAATGTATATTTATCTTTTTATATATAACATGTTCAAAGTTATTTTTACATAGCTGAATTGAGTTTGTTATTGAATTGTGCACATAATGATACATACCATTAAAATAGACTAACCATTAAATGTATTGCGTATGATTCAGCCCAATTTACAAAAACAAAATGTACTTAAATGCCAAATAGCGCTTATTCCCACCTACGCAGCACTTTCTCCGCCATTAATGAGAATTATTAGTCGATATATCTTTATCTAATACCATTTATCCGATGATGTATTATGTAAAAGTTAATCAAGTAATGTATTTTAGGTATGTAAGGTAAATTATTTTATTCCACAAGCATCGGTTCGATACAAAAATGATTTGCTTAATGTGGGATTTGTATTTTTTTTAATTTACTTAACTTTTAAACAACCTGTATTAGAATACTTGTAGACTTTCTCAATTTAAGTGTTGAATAAAATTGATATTCATGACAAAAGTATGAAACATTTAGAATCAAAGTTTGAGATTTTTTTTCTTCAAAGTAACCCTAGAAATGCAAAGTACATTTTTGTTATAGTAGAAAGTGATATAACCGAAGTCTCTATATATATTCTCAGAAATTATTAGTTCCAATCATTGTAGATATTCATGTTGCTTTGTTTCATAATGCATAATGCATAATGCAATTCGATAAATACTAGAAACAAACATAATATTAGTGTTCACGTCACTCGTCTCCACAGAATAGGCAACTCGTTCATGGGACAATGTATACGCTTTTACAACAAGCTCCCTATTACTATTAGGAATTTGCCATTAAAAAAATTTAAGAATACCATTAAATCGAAGCTATCCGCAAAGGGGTATTATACCATAGCAGAATATCTACATGATAAAACCGCCTGGGATTGAGCTGCTCACTCTGCACATGCTGTTTACCTTGAATGTTTAAAATTATTTTGACGTGACGATAATTTATACTTTGAAATAAATTGATCTACTATTGTTATAGTTGACATTTTTTTTAAATTATCTTTACAGATTATTATAATTGATACAAATTGTAATTATCGCTTTTTTTTATTGATATAATGTCTTTTGTTTTATGAAAATTGTCTGAATTTTAAAAGAGACGTTGATCCCTGAGTTTGTTTCGTCCTTTCTTCTCAGGGCTAGTCCAGTTAGGAAAGGCCGAACTCATCTGCTCAAAAAAGTTTAACTTGCAAAAGTGTTTTGTATAACCTAATTGCAGAATAAATGATTTCATTTCATTTCATTTCATTTCATTTCATTTCATTTCATTTCATTTCAGTTATTTCTACCAGTCAGTCAGGTTGTTTAGAGACTAGCATAAGTACTGTACTGCATAGGTACTGTACATAGGTAAACAATAAACTGCTATTTAAATACTCTAAAATTAAATATTATATAAGTAAGTCTGTTTTTATAGATTGTTTCGCAAACTCTTCTAATACTTATTTTTCTTATTTGGTAGTTCGGTTCACAAACTTTTATGCTATTAAAAATATGTTCAACAAAATATTCGTTGTATCAAAAAATAACAAACTGACACACACATTATAAATAGCTCAGGTCATAATTACGAAACTATTGACATCTCATTTATTAAAATCAATTCAGTAGTTTAGACACTGCGGTGGAATGGAAGATACTTAGACTGCCAAAACCAATACCTTTCCTATATGCTTCGCCGTAGTTAGTTTAATATAGCTACATACATACAGTAAAAGACATGCTATTTAGTAAGGGTGAAGGTTATAAGACCACAGAAATACAAGAACTTCACGGTCACATTCCATTCCGACATTAATGAAAATACCATTTGATACATTATAACTGTAAAAGCATATTGAAAATTCAACCATGTTCAAGTGTAACAAAATAAGAAATTAATAATTTGTAAGGAATGTTATCAATTATGGAACAAGCAACCTTAAAATGAAATATTTATTTAACGTTAATTAGTAGTTTGTTAGAATGCTGCACAGTAGCTAAGTAACCGCTAACTCGCTAAAATACTCCCAGGACTGGATTCGCTAATTCGCGAAATTGTAATTTTTCACAATTTCAGCTTGCCTAAAGAACCTTCTCAAAATTCGTTATCAGCTCTTGGACCACTATGACAAAAACGTACCGGTAAACGTGCCGAAACATACTTTCTGATAATAATGTAAATTGTGCACAAACACAAAATGAACAATGTTATAGTAAATTAACACTTTCCCGACTACATAAATATATTAAGTATATATATCACAATAATATTATAAAGACAAAGTAAGTTTGTTTGTTACTTTTTCACGCGAAAACAACTTAACTGATGATCATAAAACTTTGTACACATATTTTTGGATGTATTAGAAGTACTTAGGTTACTTTTATAAAATGCGAGCGAAGGCTAAAGAAAGCTTTTGTGTAAATAATATCACATACCACAAGTCTCGTCTTATTATTTGACTCACGATATTATATAAGCTAAACTCTTCTCTCGAATCAAAAGCCATATCTAGCAGTGGACTGAAGGGCTATTTATGTAAATTAATTGTTCAATGCAATTTGAACTTAACAATGATGCAGAAGCATCACTAGCCCGCTATGGTGTGGGTCACCATGCTGCATTGTTGCATTGTCTGCACTAGCAATATGGTGACCACCACTCTTGGATTCTGCTTATGCTTTCCATCAGGCAGAGTAGAGTCATTTTGGCAGGGCCAAACATAAAAAAAAAAAAAAACTGCATTGACTGAATTATTGATGCTCGATTCGTGGAATATATTAAAACTACTACTTTCTGATGTTCTCCTAGCCGATCACGTCCGCGGCGGCCCGTCTCAACGGACACCAGCCAACTACGTAGAAGATATTATAGTGCACAAATGTGTGCGCAAACACAGGTGCACTTTCTGTTACCTCTCTCTCTTATAATCAGATGGAACGGTTAAACGACATGATCGGAGAGAGATCAAGCACAGGAACTAGCTTTACGTTCGGGGGTTCAGACCCCACTTCCAAACTCCGAGCAGTTAATAAGTATTCCCATAATCAGGAAATCTCAATAACACTATTCGGCCCGACTCGGGAATAGAATACGAGACTTCTCGATCGGTAACGAGGCACTAGTTTATAAAATTGTAATAAAAAATAGGTATGTCATTAAAGTTTTAAGTCGATAAAACCATGAGAAATAGGTTTAAATGAACATTTAAAATAAAATTGGTTATAACTCTATGTACCCTTTCGGTTATAAAAGACGTGAATAGTTCAGTTGAGATCAGCCTAAGTTTAAATGTATTTTTCATTTAATTTGATTATAACATAACACAAACCAAATATACCAACAAAAATGTTTGAGTTACATAATTAAAATATCTAAGAACAAACGACAAGGTGATCGTTGTCCGTGGAATTCCTTTGTAGCAAGCAATCTATTCCGTTATACAATTGCAGTCAAACTTGAAATTCCACAACCAGGCACAACCCTACAAATAAGACACCACTTACATTTATTGCGTACCAATCCGTTTTAATACTTCAATCAATCCCATTCCCTGTATAACATGCGTACAAAAAAGGCAAACTACCTACAAATAATATTATAAATTGTAAAGACGTATTTTTAGAAGAAATTATTCATAACTTTTAGTATAAACTTGGTCACGGTTTTCCGGTGGCTAGATTATAAACTATTCACAAATCGGAACAGCAACATAAAATGTTATTAGTGTTTTGAAATTAAAACTTTAATGTGAAATTATTTTAACAAACATATAAAGTGTAAACCTATGCAAATAAATAGAGTTTTGCCTCAATTATCATTATTGTTTCTTTCATTGTTTTAATATACCTTTAAGGAATTATTTTAGGATAAATACGCTTCAGGAAGGGATCATAATAATACAATGAATGGGATTAATAATATAAATACAGGATATATTCTCCCAACCATTTCATTAGGATTTATTTAAATGTTGATTTATTAGCAATTATAATTATCTATCTAATACCTTTGAACAAGAAATCCTTATATATAATTTTTAGAAAATGTACCAAAAAAAATTAGATACCGACTGTTACATAAGCACAGAATTAATTTAAAAAAATGATTGTTTTATTTGAGATTTCAGTAATGCAATTAAGATCAAACTATTTCTAAATATAATAAATTGATTTGTTGATTACGGTAACTATATCATCATATATAATGATTATTAAGTACGTATTTTTTTTTTAATTTACATATATATAAATTTGCTTTTATTATCGTTTAAAAAACTTTTTGTTCTAAAAACCAAAAGTAGGTTAGGTAAAAATATTAATTTTTATTTTACACATGAAAATTGTTGTATTTATTTTATTTTATTTTTAAAGAATAAATACTGAAGTAAATGTATCACTTACCATTTTAACAATGAACACTCACTAAACACAAATTTCTAATCACATCACAAGTAAAATTTTATATTCAACATACAACTGCCAATATGAACACGAATACGTTTTCTATGTAAATCGTATTGTGATACAAACACTCGCAGTAAATCCAATTAATAAGCTTTCGTGTCGTTAATTGTCAATATTGGTTCGTACTGCCCACGATACATGCTCCCTGCACGGCAGTCGCACGGAGACTGACTGAGTTCTGTCAACGGCTGAAACTGAAAATACGAAAGGCTCACATTCTCGAAATATTTTGACTAAAACATTACATTCCAGCGTTTTGTGCAGTTGTTTCTGCATATTTTTGATCTAAGAAGAATCGCTGAATAATTTTAGAGTGCAGTTACTCTCTGCACAACCCCTTCGTGGAATGGTTTTGTTTCTGCGATATATATAGTCTTTTACTTGCATTATATTGTTTATTCTAGCATATAAAGAATGTTGATGGAAATACTCTGAAGTTATTCTAGTCTAGAGTGTAATGAACTGATGTAAATAAGTGATAAAATTAATTCCCAACATATAATACTTGTAATAAATCTTCTTTATCAGTTCCAAATAATCTTGAAATTAATTTCAAATTTTGACTTGCTATAGCGTAATTTTAAAGTTTTAGTTTTATTATAATTTTTCCCCAACTACGACGAAGTGTAATGGAAGGGTAATAGTTTAGACAGTATATGAATGTTTGCATGTTCCACCTTAGCGCCTAAACCACTAAACCGATTTTAATGAATGATTGAGTGTTTGTGTGTGTGATTGATTGAGAATGATTAATGAGTGTCAGTAGATTCGTGATAACGTCCCAAGTGACAAAGGTCATATAAATTTCATTAAAAGTTTTAACGTAGTTGAGTTATAGTATGCCTCGTTGGTCTAGCGGTTAGCGTGTGCGACTGCTGATCATGAGGTCTCGGGTTCGATTCCCGGGTCGAACCAAATGTTTGTACGATCTACAAATATTTGTTTAGGAGTTTGGGTGTTTTCTATGTATAATATGTATGTATTTACAAAAAAAAATGTATATATGTATTCATATCAGTTGTCTAGTACCCATAACACAAGCTCTGCTTAGCTTGGGACTAGATCGCGTTGTGTGTTAGATGTCTGAAATATTTATTATTATTATTATTATAGTTTTTTATTATTATTTTTTTGCAATCAAATAAATTTAATTTTTTTAATGCATAAACTCAACCAAACTATTTAAAAATCTGTTTTCTATGTATATAGTATTGTATGTATTCATATACTTTTTGCAGGGTAAACTCTACGTAGGCAAAGTTAGATTTAAAAAAAAACTTTCTCAAATTAAAACTTGAGACTCAATACTAGATCAATATCCGTTGTCATGTCACTCATGTACGAATCGTTTTCTTTTATTTTTTACTAATATATATTTATATCAGTTGTAGTAGTGCTGTAGTAGACTGGACAGATTGTGTGTTAGATGTCCGAAAAAATTAAATAGTATTTATTTTATTTTATTTAATTACTAGCTGTGCCCGCTACTTCATACACGTGACATTTGGATTTTCAACTTATTTTTAATTTTTCACCGTGTAAACCTTCCCTGGATTACGATAAACATAAAAAAAACAGGTAAATTGGCCAAGCCATTCTCGAGTTTTAGCGAGACAAACGAAGAGCAATTGATTTTTATATATATCAGTATCAATATCAGTTATCAGTCATGTACGAATCGTTTACTTTTATTTTTTTTATATATGAGCCTGTCAAAGTGACTATACACTGCCTGATGGAAAGAATGAACAGAATCCAAGAGTACTGGTCACCAAACTCACTGCGAATGCAGACAATCCAATAATGCATCATGATAACCCACACTTGCGAGGCTATTGAGTTGCTTCTACATTAATTGGTCCTCTGGTCTCGCACCAACCAACGATATACGACAACACGAACGCTGTTATTTCAGGTTGATCATCTGTAAGATGGTAGTACCCCCCGTCCGAGCCACCTAACCATGCTATAATCAGTGTAGCCGTACCTGTTTGCCTACTAAAATTTACAACATAATATATTCAAAACAATGGAAAATAATATAATATAGTTAGTTACTAAAGATAACTGAGGTTAATAATATTATTGTAACTAAATTTTGAATATTAATTGATAATTCACACGCATATTACACCGTGGGAGAGCCACGCTGCGGCATGAATGGGCCGGCTCGACCGGAGTGATACCACGGCCTCACAAAAAACCGGTGTAAAATAGTGCTTGCCCTGTGTTTCACCGAGTGAGTGAGGATACCGGAGGCCCATAACCCAAACCCCAAAAAAATTGAAAATCACTCAAGTTAGTATTGTTTATGCTCTACATAGTCGTCTCTAGACTCTAGAAATTAAGTTTATTGTATTTCGTTATTTTACAAAGTTACAAATTCAGATTACATTTATCACACGCATTAAGAGAAACGTTGACCATGCACATACGACATCATCATCAACGACCCATAACGTCCCCACGCTGGCCAAGTGCAGGCTGGGGACTGGCAAGACAACGTTGTGGCTACGTAATCTTGCCGTTGGATGTTTTTGAGCCGCCCAAAGGCCTCCAAGTAAGCTTCACGACTGTTATTCTTCGATAACAACCGAGACCGACTGCTTAACGTGACCTCCGAACCACGGAGACGCTTATGGTATAATGCCACCAGCGGTCACCCAACCAGGTACTGACCGTGTCGTCGTTGTTTACCCTCGGTGATTGTTTCCAATAACCGAGTGCAACTGGGCTATGAGCGCGAAGTATGTAATAGTTTATGTTTGTATATTGCAAGTTATTTTATGGAATACTATGATGTAATCCTCAATGTTAACTAGTTGGTTTAGAAAAACACTCACTCAATTATTGACTGCCTCGGTGGCATAGTGGTAGCGTATGCAACTGCTGTGCTTGAGTTCTCGGGTTTGATTCCCGGGTCGGACCAAATGTTTGTATGATCTGCAAATATTTGTTTCGGAGTTTGGGTGTTTTCTATGTATAATATGTATGTATTTACAAAAAAAAAAAGTATATATGTATTTATATCAGTTGTCTAGTACCCGTACCACAAGCTCTGCTTATATTGGGACTAGATGGCGTTGTGTGTTAGATGTCCAAAATATTTATTTATTTATTCTGCTCATTTGCAGTATAATTAGCTAAGACATTGCTTCACTTCATCCATTAATATTTCTGCCTTGCATTGACTACGAACAGTAAAATCTTGTCTTTCCCTCGTCCCTAGTCATCATTACTTATTTTAATTTGCTTTTATTTATTAATTTATAGAGTTTAGATTATAAATAGACTGTCTAGGTGGCACGTTTGTGAGTTTTGTGCTTAAGGTCACGGATAACGGTAAGGATTTGATTCACGGATCGGGCCAAATGTTTGTATGATCTGCAAATATTTGTTTTACAGTTTTTTGTATAATATGCATGTTTTTACAAAAGAAACTATATATATTTATATCAGTTGTAGTAGTACCCATAATACAAGTTCTGTATAATTTGGGACTGGACATGTCATACACGTGACATTTGGATTTCCCAATTATTTTAAACTAGTTGTTGCCCGCGACTCCGCCTGCGTATATGTCGGTTATCGCGGCAAATAGTAGCCTATGTGTTATTCTGATGTATAAGCTATATTACTGTAAAGTTTCATCCAAATCCGTTCAGTAGTTTTTGCGTGAAAGAGTAACAAACATCCATCCAAACATCCATCCATCCTTACAAACTTTCGCATTTATAATATTAGTAGGATTTTTCACCGTTGTAATCTTCCCTTCAAAATAAAAATCAGCTAAATTAGCCCAGTCATTCTCGAGCTTTAGCGAGACAAACGAATAGCAATTGATTTTTATATATAAGATAAAATGCCTACGGTTATACGCTTCCAATCAACCATTGGGTGATGCAGAGAAAAAGGAAGTTAATAGATCAAAGACTTAGCACTAATGGCTACTGTTTTAACAATTATTGATGTGAAATATCATTAGCGAAAGATAAACCTGATTTTTGGCCCGAGATTTCTAATTTTTATTTGTTTTCTTAATTGTTTTTTTGTTTGTATTTATATTAGAATTTTGTATTTAATTTAAATGAATATTAATGTAATGAACAGTAATTTTATTTTATACAAAACAATTTCGATGTTTCATATCTGCCAGGCGTCCTGTTTTTTTCTCTATTTTATTTTCATTTCATTCCAGTAGATATTCTATAAATTATGTCGCGAGTTTCACATACAACACAAACAGAAACACACTACAGCGCCATCTACCGAAAATACGTCGAACTAAAGGAAACAAAGAAACCATCAATCCTGAATCGCGCAATAGAAGTTCTCACGCCGATTAACTCATATATATATACAATATCCCAACATCAACCCTTGGTTCAACATCAACCATTCAAGTTGGTCTGACACACGTCCATCAAGGATTATAAGTACAATGAGATTAGTAATAAGATAGTATATTATTATACATTCTTGAAATTAAACTCACTTGTACTTTAATTCCACTATTTAATGATCGTAAGATTTTTTACCTGATCGGTTTCACTCTATAACGTTATCAAAAGCTTAAAAACATCTTAAGATTATTAAATTATGAAATAAAAAAACAAATGAGTTTAATTCCAAGAATGTATTTCAACATATTCCACTAAGTGCTGACGAACGCGAGAAAAAACATAATATAATGTATAGCTAACTTTATGACGATTTAATTCTGATATCATTATATCGCTGCCATTGCAGTACGAGTACTTATGAAAGAAATTTCTAAATATGTATTCAATAAAAAAAAACAAATATTATTTTATTAACTCAATAAATTATTTCAAATATCTTCTCTATACATAGTACTAAATAAAGTCGCTTTTCGCTATTCGCTTAGAGTTTTTAAATTACTCAACGGATTTTAATGAAGTTTTCATTTCAGCGATAGATAGAGAGGTTCAAGAGGACGGTTTATATGTATAGGTAATACATAGCATAGTAGAGAAAATTCAGGAAAAAGAAAATTTCCTTGCGAAACCCGGGCGAATCGCTAGTCTATACTAATATATAAAGCTGAAGAGTTTGTTTGTT
Organism: Spilosoma lubricipeda; assembly: GCA_905220595.1. Classification (NCBI taxonomy): domain Eukaryota; kingdom Metazoa; phylum Arthropoda; class Insecta; order Lepidoptera; family Erebidae; genus Spilosoma; species Spilosoma lubricipeda. The sequence continues at coordinate 7,853,262 of HG992298.1, read as the reverse complement.
TGTTTGTTTGTTTGAACACGCTAATCTCAGGAACCGCTGGTCCGATTAGAAAAATTCTTTCGGTGTTGGATAGTCCTTTTATCGAGGAAGGCTATAGGGTATATATCATCACGCTACTACTAATAGGAGCAGAGCAACAATGAAGAATGTTTCAAAAACGGGGGAAATTTTCACGCTACGGGCAATATTAGGCGCAAACGAGGTTGCGTGGGTCGGCTAGTAATTTATAAAGCAAAAAGCAATAGTTATATATGCTGGGGTTCTAAAATTATCAGATGCAATTAAAGTTGTAATTACTTCAATAAAGATAATGATGTATAAGATTAACTCTGGTTAACTATCGTTAAGATTTTGTAACGGATCATTTCATTACAGATAATAATTTGCTATATCTGCCGCTAGATAGCTCTGTTTAAGTTAGATACTTTTGTACCACACTATATTTTGTCTACAGCTCCGATCGGTGCATGTCGCATAACGCATTGCAAATAAGGTGGCTTTCCATTGATAAAATAATTTTCAAAATTGGTTCTTAAAAATTCTTTATTTTGATACTGATTTTGATACTGACTTATTTTGAAATCTTTAATTTGGTCTAGGGCGTGCCAAAAAAATATACATATATACATGCATACACTCAAAAAACATAACCTTTTTTCCTTTGCAGTCGGGTAATAACACACTCTATTATATGCGCCCGTTGACGTGATTCCAGGACCTGGATCTATACTTAATATATAAAGCTGAAGATTTTGTTTGTTTGTTTGTTTGTTTGTTTGAACACGCTAATCTGAGGAACTACTGGTCCGATTTGAAAAATTCTTTCAGTGTTAGATAGCCCATTTATCGAGGAAGGCTATAGGCTATATATCATCACGCTAAGACCAATAGGAGCGGAGCACTAATGAAAAATGTTTCGATAACGGGAGAAAATTTTCACGCTACGGGCAATAGAAGACGCAAACGAGGTTGCGTGGGTCGGCTAGTATTCTAATAAAAAGAAAAAGCTAACCAAACAACAACTGTCAAAGTCACTTTGCCCTTTTTTCTTTAGTCTGTTAAAATACGAGGTTGGATTGGGACAATGCGATCGTATTTCTTACCGCATGTTTCAATAAGGAAGTTCATTGGGAACATTAATTCACATTAGGTAATGTACGCCGTCTGTATTTACGATTCCTTTTTTTCTTCAGTGTATTCTGCCAAAGTATGTTATGTTTGTCAGCTATTCATATTGATTTTTGGTTTACTATTATAGTGATTTATGTTAAGATTATTATTTAGATTACAGATAGATTTGACTTTACTATTGAGACGGCAAAGAAGCGTGAATGTGCTTAGTATGAGTACTTAGAATGTACATATACTTAGAAATATTAGTTACTAAAGTAAATATCAATAAATTATAAATCAATATTTCGGTCATCTCGGACATATAATGCTATCTAACCTTAAACTAAGTAGAGCTTATACTTTGATAGACAAACAAGATTGACTGATATTAAATACTTTTTTGTGAATGCATAAATATTTTGCATAGAAAACACCCAAATTCAGGAACAAATATTTGCAGATCATAAAAGCATTTAGTTTGACGTGGGAATCGACCCCCCAGACATCAAGCACAGCTCGTAGTCTAACTATAATTGTGCTTAAAGAATATTTACTATTTGACTGCCTCGTTGGTCTAGCGGTTGACGTGTGCGACTGCTGATCGTGAGGTCTCGGGTTCGATTCCCGGGTCGGACCAAATGTTTGTATGATCTACAAATATTTGTTTCGGAGTTTGGGTGTTCTCTATGTATAATATGTATGTATTTACAAAAAAAAGTATATATGTATTTGTATCAGTTGTCTAGTACCCATAACACAAGCTCTGCTTAGCTTGGGACTAAACGGTGTTGTGTGGTAGATATCCGAAATATTTATTTATTATTTTTTTATTTATATATTTATAATTGACTGCGAAGTGTGGGTCCTCCCCACCAGAAGCAATGGAGGTGGGTGAGCAAGGGGATGGTGATGGGCTCCAATAAGCAGATTATTGGTAAAAAGTAAAAAAAAATATAAAAAAATGTAACTTAACCTTTATGCACCTATCTAAATACTTCTTTAACTTAAAATTATCTGCATAAGTTTTTAAAATAAAGCCTCTATAACTTGATATTTTGATCATAACCTTTATACATTTTAGACAAGTGTAAACACAATATTATTACTTGGCAACTCAACACAGTCTACCTGTCCTTGTTATTGCCTTGTAAACAACATTTATTGAGGCTTTAATGTAATTGTAACTTCTTATTTCATAAATGTTATTTTGTAAGACAACATTTGTGAATATAATGTTTAATTTAACTCCTGAGTCGTTTCCCAGTAATCTTTATAATTAAGTTAAATGATAACCTTTATTTTAAATACACATAAAACTTTTAACAACTACCTAAGAAATTTTATTATTACAAGCTTTCACCCGCGACTTCGCTCGCAATTAATAAAAAGTATCCTGTTACTTCTCATACCTCCAAGAATATTTGTACAAAGTTTCATGATGATCGGTTAAGTACTTTTCGCGTGAAAGCGTAACAAAAAAGATAAGAGGTGTCAAGGGATACCCGGATGGAACGAAGTTATAGTTATAGTTTGTACCTCAGTAGTCTATACTTTAGTTGATTCGCTATTGAAATAAAAAAAGCAATTTTTCCGTCTAGCCCCTAGCAACGCGCCATTAAGAACTTTGTTCCAATAAACTTACATTCACATTTCAATGATTAGGAGTTTTCGTCTATATTAATAAGTATAAACAAAAGCTCCTAATTATGCGCAAAGGAAAAGTTGTTTAAAAAGAAAAATACCTACCTGCTATTTTCAACGGACTTCAAAAAAGGAAAATGTTCTCGATACGACTTTTTTTAAATGTGTTACCTCAGAACTTTCGACTGGGTGAACCGATTTTGATATTTTTTTATTTGAAAGCGGGTGCTTACTATGTGATGACATTTCAATTTGGTCCAATTATTAAATTCGTTTTTTTTTGTTAAAATTTATTAGCAACTTTATTTCCTATTAGATTTTGCCAGTAGCTCCGTTCGTGTATATGTCGGTTGTCGCGGTAAATTGTAGCCTATGTTCTTGTTGGATTTGTTCTCAAGAATAAAAGGATCTCTTTTTTATTTTATCTTAATTGGCCCAGCAATTTAGCCGTGAAAATGTAACACAGACAGACAGAGTTGCTCTCCAAATTATAATATTTACATGAATTCTTGAAGATATTACAAGTTAGAAGATTCTTATTCCAGCAATTACTATACTTATGAGACTAATTTTATGTGTCCATTGCCGTTTAATCAGGGATCGGTAGTAATGATTACTGATTAAAGGAAGCAATGTATACTTGAACTTTCTTGTGTCGAGTGGAAGGGTTAGAATTCAAATTAATTTCGTAGTACGACCAAAAGTGGTTCGGCGAATAATTTTTTAGCTTGTTTTTATTAGGCCATAATAAACAAAATAAGGTTACCGTATAAGGTTTTTCTTACGGTATGTATAATATATATGTATTTTTTTATTAAAGTACGGATCCGGAAGTTAGGTATCTGCCTTTTTTATTCGGTGACATAACACGAGGCAATACTGCTCTACATATATTTGTCGGAGAACGAGTAGTTTTTTAAGTTTAATTTGGATTAGTGTTTATTTCAATCGATTATTCGAAACGTCAAACTGTGCATCGAGAAACATGGCAGTTTGGGTGGAATCTGTGGACGGTGTATGTAAAGGAAGAAACTGATTATTTGTTGTTAACGATGTGATTATTACGTCTTAGTTTACTTACAGCTTGATTTAATAATGTTGGTTTACTTTTAGTCGATTCTGTAAGCAATATTAAACTAATTGTTACTAAAATGTGTGCGGGTAACACCGAATATAGTGGTAGGTGTCACCACTAGTTAAAGCGAGCAGCCGGTATAAAAGAGAGCGGCCGCACGAGTTGCGGGACTACTAACCTATTGGCTCTTAATCTAACTATTCACCGTTTCGTATTGAAGAAAAATAGAATCAACAGATCAGTTTAGTACGGGCATTGTACGAGGAAGGACAAGCTGTAAATAAGCTAAGTACATAGGCTTCTTAATTATTGTAATTCACTATTAAACGTTGTAACTAATAAGTTAAGATGTAACTTTCAAAAGAGTGGCCATGAGTTTCTTTGCCAGTTTCTTCTCATAAGGCCCTACGCATTTGGAAACTGGAGGTTATGGGTCGACACGGACGTTCAGTGGATTTTGGTGTTCTCACCTAATTCACTTTCACAATGTTGTGCCGATCTATGATTTTAACTGTAGCTTCATTGATTCAATAAACTATTGGAATTTTATATTGTCTTTGGCTGTGCAAATAAACCCTACCTACCAACGTGTGTAATAATGAAGATTGATTACTAGACTAGACTAGACTTGATTTAGAGCGATTTCTATTGCTTTAAATCATGAGTGCCACTTGACAAAATATGCAAGTGACGTCGGCGAAGCTGACGTCACCATTTCTTAAAAACCGCTTCGGTCTCCACTGTGTCACCGACATATTGTATACATTATACAACGCCCTATAGAGTAAAATTTACCATAGTTTGATATGTAAACTCCGGAACACGGATAAAAGAAAACAAAAATGTTACCTCGAAATGTAAAAAAATTACATAGATTAAATGTGTTCGTATATTTATACAGTGTTTATGTTATCAATATTCTTAAAAAAAACCCAAATATTTGTTCGAAATAAAATCGAACCTGCACCATTGATTTACCTATAACAATGGAACAAAGAACGTTATATTACAAGACAAGGAATTTAAAAAGTTTTCTACATAACAAATCATCACAAAATACGATAACTTTATTTTGAGTCACTTTACTACTTTAAAAAAGTATTCAATTAAGTGATAAGTTTAAACTTTACCATAAGAGAGTGAGTCATAAAAGAAATTCATCAATCGACAATAAATTAATCAATTCTTCCAATAATAAGTTTGCAAAATCTGTGAAATTGAGGACTAAACCATGGTAACACTAAGCTATAATGTGATTTTTGTAATATTTATTTATTTATATCTTTATTGTATACACATAATAAATACAAAACAAAGAATGAGTTACAAAGATGAAAATGTAACAATTGGCGGTGTTATCGCTCACGGCGATTAGACAACCTTAATAAGTAATATTTAGTTAAAAAGACGAAAATATAAATTAATAAATATTCCCGACATTTAACAAACAACGCCATCTAGTCCCAAGCTATGGCCGAGTTATGGGTACCTACTAGACAACGGATATAAATACATAAATACTCTTTTTTGTAAATACAGTTATACATATTATACATAGAAAACACCCAAACTCTGAAACAAAAATTCGCAGATCATACAAATATTTGATCCGACCCGGGAATCGAACCCGAGACCTCAAGCACTGCAGTCGCATACGCTATCACTGCGCTATAGAGGCAGTCATAATATGCATTTATATTTGTAAAATACAGTATCTATGACATATGTTACGTTTGCATCAACTTTAAAATTACAATATGTTTTAATAAAGTCGAATATTATGGTTACATTATTTATTTTGTTAAGGTTGTACACGCAATATTTAGTAGATTAAGACCCTATTTATCCGATTACGGATAAGTTCCGGATAGCTTATCTGATAGTTACTTCAAATTGTCTATCTAACACTTATCTTGAACAGGGCCTAAGAATTTATAGACAAGTTACAAATTGACTTTGTTTATCCCCAATAAAATCTATTTTCAAATCATGCAGTAGGTATGTTACATAAAATTGATTGAAGTGTAAATTACAGTATACCGAACTGAGGACCATCTGGACAGGTCTCTACGTCATAGTTGCCACAGCTGACAGAAGTGGCCGACGGCTCTTATATCACTCGTAGACTTGTAGTGCAAAATCGTCTATATGAGGAAATTGTTCTTAGAATAGAGTGTAACGTTGGAATGTTCCAAATTTAAACAGAGTGTAGATGAATTTGAGTTATGACAAATTCTATTTTTTTTTAAATGAAAGCTTTACTTTACAAAAGTATTCAGACACTTAAAATTATAAAATGTATCAATTAATATATCAAATAACTAGCTTTTACACTCGGCTTCGCTCACGCAGACTTTCATCCCCTGATTTACCCCCTTAGGGGCGATATTTTGAAAAATACGAAAATACGTATTTCATTACTCTAACCCCACTACAGTTTTAGAAAATTTTAAGCAAATTCATCAAAGGAATAAAAAGTTTCATACAAACTTTAGTCCCGTGATTTACCCCCTTAGGGGTGGAATTTCAAAAATTCCTTTCTTAATGCTCACTTACGTTATATTAATAATCTACATGCAAAATTTCAGGATTCTAGGTTCAGCGGTATAGGCTGTGCGTTGATCTCTGTGTACGTCAGTCAGTCACCTTCCTCTTTTATATATATAGAATAGATGTTAATATAAATCAATGTTTACATAAAGTGCAAGAAAAAAGGGTTTCATATGGTACAATCACAAAATAATAAAAATTGTCAAAGAAAATCTATACAAATACATAAAATTGGAGTGTCTGTTTGTAATATTAAAATAACCGCTTTTTAATAAATGCATATGAATGCAAATAACATTTTTTAACATTTTTTACAATTTGTGTCTGTCTGTTTTTCTGTTTGTTTAGGTAATCTCTGGAACGGCTGTACCGATTTTGACGGGACTTTAACTGACAGATAGCTGATGATCTAAGGAGTAACTTAGGCTACTTTTTTTAGACTAACTTTGTCCCGCGGCTTTACCGCGAGTAACACCGCGGGGTTCAGCTAGTTTCATATATAAGTAGATTGAAATTGTACGGTAGCATTAGGCAGTTGTCTACGAGGTATTGGAATAAATTATTTAAAAAAAACATTAATATTTGCTAGATACACTATTTTATGTGAGTAGAAATCCTATCGTAGATTTTTAAGGCCATAACGAACACGCTTTTCTCAAAGAGGGTAGTCCTACATTGACTGCACAGATTATTGTACAAATAATTTCTATTGAGTGATTTAATCTCTAATGTCTACTGTAGTGTATTATCTATGATCTCTAATGTAGTGTTTAGGCTTGACTGTCTGTATACTTGTAAAATCCGTGTATACCAAGTGTTTAAAATATGGGAATTACACAAAGTGACGAAAAATAGTAAAAGGAAATGAGTGAGTACTTTATAAAAATACTAGATAAAAACCCGGGTAATATTTATACTGTATAGCATTATTTTGTATTAAAATGTAATTATAAAACATAATATGCACATCATTGTCATCGTTACAAAATTTGCTATATCATACACTACTTAATTGGTAAAGAAATACTTATATATTGGAGAAATCATGTAATATATTTGTATGTCATGATTTTTTCAGAGCAGAGGTTCATTTCAGGTGAGTTTAAACAACTGTTTATTTAAAGTTTTAAGAATTCACTTCTGTCGGCAGTTCTCATGACTGTTTTGTGGTTTTTTCTTACTGCAAGTACATTGTACTTTGCATATGGCTTTATTTTCCACAGCCACACTAAGCATAGATGTCAAATTATTTTAAAAATTGCTTTTCACCAAATGAGTTTTCTACTGACCCGTCTACTCGTTTACTCAAAAAACGATAAAAAAACATAGTACACAAACGTCTCATCATACGAACATCCACTACTGGACATAAGCTTCTCCATAGAAAAGTGGTTTTAGCCTACTACTATTCCAAAGAAATTATACATCGCAATGAAAATCTAGCATAAGTTGAAAAGTAAATCCAATACATTTACATATTTCTACAGAAAAAGGAAAGCGTAAATAGTTAATCCAGTGAACGAATTTGTAATGAAAATTAAAATGTAACATCCTTTTGAATTTCGAGAAGCAAACAGATTGATTTTGTAATGAAAAACATTTCGAGAGTCGACTGTACCGTTCTATATTTATGTCGATATCATTTGAAAGGAGAGGCTTCAATTAAAATATATTTGGCCGTTGAGATTGACCAATTTATCTTACAAGTGCCCATGAGAACAACAAACTTCCTTACAATTAGATAGCATTTTAAGATGGGAAAAAACAGTTAGAAGAAGTCGTATCACATACATTTCTTAAAAAAATATTCAAATGTAATGAGTTACAACACGCTACTGCACAGTTTCTTGCTACTTTAGGGCTAACAGGTGATGTTAGTGCATGACTGAAGATATGTTATTGCAATGTAAACTTTTTCAGTAAAGTGAATAGGGTATTTAAAGCTGTTTCAAAAATTATTTAGACCATCGTGTTATAATAGTGTTAACATATTAACAATAAATTATCGAGAAATTCTGATCTGTTGCCTTGTTGGACTAGCGGTGAGCGTAAGTGACTGTCGATCAAGAAGTCTCGGGTTCTATTTCCGGGTTCGGTTAAAAGTGTTCTTGGAAAGTCGGACCCAACAAAGACTTGTAAGAAAAACCGTGCACCACATTTAAATTACATTCAAGATTTTATTTTCATTTTCTTTTTGTCTTTTAGTATTGAACATGTGGCGACTTCCACATACAGCGCAACAGCAACATGCTACAGCGTCATCGATCAGAATACACCGAACTACGGTGTGACGTCACGACACGGAGTACACACTGAATCGCGCAATAAGATTTCTCGCGCCAATTAACATATATACAACTTCCCAACATCAACCGTTGGGCAGTGGCCCGCCAGGCATGATCACCTCGCCTGGTCGGAGGATCCTCCCTTTGTGTTGGAGGGACATGACACTCGTTCCTCCACAAACATTTTAATAGCTTTAAGCAGTCTTGGATATAAAACGTCTTCCGGAACAATCAGAACCATTGATTAATCGTGGTATGTACTACATATAACCCCTCTATAAAAGACGTAATCTATAATCGATATTCTCGACACCTAATCACCCAACAAATTTAAGAACCCATGACGGCCGAATAATGAAAATACGACACCATTTATCCCAGTTTTTGTCGGATAACTTCATTAGAACGACTTTAAAGTAACTTTGTGAAAACATCGACTTTGATGGATAGGGGGTACAAAATCGAATGATACTGGGTATAACGGGCGAAGTTTGTTCAGCGGATTCTCTTGTTTTATGAAATATGGACGGTCCCATCGACATTGACGATAATTTATCGAAATGTCACTACCAGAGTGCAGACGAGGTATTTATTAAATGCCGTAACTAAATAGATGTTCGATTCCAGTTTGTTTATAAATTTGAATGGTTTCGAAGTGAAATGTCGGCGCCAGAAAGGGGTAGGGCAAATCTTAGCGTGATCGACCTCGTTTCAATGTTGAAAATATAAGTAATTTTACTAAGGGTAATCACAGTTTCATCATTTTCTCTTATTTCCGAATGTAATGATTAGCTTGTGTGTTGTTGGGGTAATTTGTTACTAAAAGGAAGATAGGAGAGTAATTGGTTTGATTTCTTTATGACTTAGAAGAAATATACGGTAATTTTGTATTTTTGTTTATTTAAGGTTGTTAGTAATTTATACAACCCCGAAGCATAGTTTAAGCTATTAATAAGGTCACTGGATGCTAGATGTTACCAGTCACCGTAGTCTATAAACTATGCGATATCAGTTCCTTGATGAACATTTTTCTGAAGGAGTAGCAGTCTATTGGTTTACAAGAAAATAATTAGAATGACTTAGATTTATTTTATTTCGATTGTGTCCTAAAATATAATGATGTGACTAATTTGTCCAATTCTTGACTAGTTTATAAGTCACTACAAAAAATACATTTATCATAACAATCAGAATCGATAGAGACACCATTAAAAATAACCACTTTAAAACCATAATAAATATTAAGACAAAGCCTAAAGAGAATTGTCTTCATTTCGAAATAGGCTTATATCTCAATTCTTCATTACAAATACAGTAAAATCCCTTCAGTATATTATTTGTAGCATAATGTAATTAAGTTGAAGCATAATTACATAACATAGGCCCTTAATAGGCTTAGTTCTTAGTAAAACGTAATAAATATTAAACACTTCATGACAACGTGTTCACCGTTGCGGCGCGTGTGAATTGTGACGTAACCGTGAGTTAGGTCGTGTTAGTATCATTATGTATTAAATTAAACAATGTTATCTAATATTTAGTTTATTTTTGTAACTACAAGGAAAGTAACTTTTAAAGAAACTATAGCAGTAAGTAATTCAGTGAATGAATATGAATTGTATTGCTTAAAATTACTTTGGAAAACTTTACACTTTGTGACCTTAAACAAACCTTTAACCATACTTTATAAAATTAAAAAAAAACTCTATATTTGGTTACCTTTGCCTGATACTAGAACTATCCACTCAAAAAAACCCATACCCACTCGAAATGGAAATAGAATATAAATTCACACTATGAATACTTCGGCCAATAATAAAAATAAGTCAAACTTTGCATCAACAGCCCTTATAGTCCGCTGGAAATAGGCCTGTTCTTAGAAATGAGATTTTAGCCTATTATACGACGTTGGATGCGAGAAGCCGAGGATCGAACTAAGTGGCGTGCAATTGGAGAGGCCTATGTCCAGCAGTGGACTGCGATAGGCTGATGATGATGATGATGATGATGATGATACGACGTTGTTTGGGCGAATTTGAAATAGGGTTTGTTAAATTTTTAACCGACTTCAAAACAGGAAGAGGTTTTCAATTAGACCGTGTATATATGTTTTCGCGGATAATTTCGTCGATTTTGAACAGATTTTGATGATTCTTTTTTTTAATGGAAAGGAGATATCTCAACGATGGTACCATGATAAGAACACTAAGATCTTATGATGGCATCCAAGAGAAATCAATCGATTTGATCGATTTTGAAGTCCCGTTTTTATTTTGTTAAAATTTTACTTTCTTTTTGTAGTGATGTGGTTATATACGTAATAAAACACGTAAAAAATCAAATTATCAATAAGATCATGGTTCGAGATTCAAAAAAACTAGTTCCATTTAAAAACACATTTTAATAACTTAATGTAATCTCAATTTAAAACATATGTACATTACATTTTGTAGGTTGAAAACTTTTGAATACCTCATCACAAAATTATTTCTTGACACACTCTTCTCAGGCATAAATCGCGATTTGGAAATTAAATCCAGCTCCACGTTCACTTTTCAGCTTGATATTGACGGAGTTGAAGCCCAAACCTCCGAAAGTTATCGAAGGTTCCGCAAGAGCATTGTCCAAGTCTTGGATAGAAATACCCTTTATTTTATCTGTGTATTCAAAATCCATGTACTTTGTTCTCTTAAAAAAAGGAATGGAGTTAGCACTAATATTCGTTTCGTACACTTTTCTGATTCCATGTTGTTCATAAGTTTGACCAACAGATACACTTCTACTTTGAACGGCAGAAATAATGGCACAGAGTATTAATATTTTATACATTTTTTCTCGTTTTTAGTTACGTCTGATACAAGAAATAATTTACTTTTGAATGATGTGTCGATGATGTTTGAAGTTACGATCAATTGTTTGATTTTTTTAGAAGACGTTTAGATGACGAGCTTTTGATACTTACATATTTGTCACCATTTACATCGTATACACATATGTACTATTAATAACAGACACGTGTTGAAATATTCATATCTTAGTAACCTTTGAAATCAAGGATCAGTTCAATATGGATACGCAGACCTCGACTTCTTTGAGAAATTACTATTTAAAGCCGGTTTCCAAATTCAAGAGTTGTCGAATGTTCTGTGAGAATATAAGTTTTAAGAGGTCGAAAAATAAATAGCAACGATATAAGTGTTTATTATTTTTCTTTTAGGGACGGTTACGGAAAAATGAAATTAACGAAAAATCGAAACTGTTAAGAATGTACTTAATAAAGGTCTAATAATTGTGCAAGATCCCTGTGTTATTTAGCACAGGCCTTTTGTCACCATCCTGATATATACTAGGATTGTTTTAAATGGAGTCCTATTATAGTCTCCACCTACCATGAATGAGCATACGATTTATTGTTATTTAATCAAAACAGTCACTTAAAGGCTGAGTAGTGGTTTCAGCGGTCACCGTGTCGTTTTCTACTTCTTAGCTTTTCGACGGCAAAAATTTCGTGTCAGTGTAATTCGATTTTAGCAGAGCACTGAGTATTGTGGTTTCAAACCCCACTCATGACAATACTTTGTGTGATCCACAAATTGTTGTTCTGAGTCTGGGTGTGCTTTGTGTCCGTTTCATGTGTGTTTGTAAAATCCCCCGTGATATAGATTTATTTTTAATGCAGAAGCTATCTCTTTAGAGAATTGTGTAACAATTTATGACCATTCAATACATTCTCTCAAATTTGTTATGCCTGGAAAAGGCTACTATTTTGAGTTAAACTATATTTTAAAATCAGACAATTGCATACTTAGCAAAAAATATTTATGATTTGTTTTTTTTAACAAATAGTCATGTAAACCTTCTCTTATAATATCGTGGAAGAGCACACACACACTTATATTTGCTAATGGGGGCTAAGGTCAAATATCATATAGCATAACACTTCACCGAGATAATTGGGCAAGCAATTATGAACTTTATAACTTGAAAATAACGTACGGATCGTTTTGTCTTTCTTATATTAAATTCGTAGTAAACCGATAAGGTAATGAAGTAAACATAAAATGTAAAACCGATATGCTTCTCAATGATTGTTTTTGTCGTTTGTGATTTAAAATAAGATCTATACTAAGCTAGTTATTGCCCGCCCGATTTAATTAAAATCAGGGTATGGTGACAGAAAATTACTACATCTACCGCAGATACATTGAACTATGGAGTAATATACTACTGGAAGAAACTACCAATCCTGAATCTCACAATAGAAGTTCTCGCGCCGATTTACCATAATATACATAATATATATACAACACCCCAACATAGACTGTTGGGCCGTGGCCCGCCAGACAGGATCACCTCACCTGGTCAGAAGATCCTCCCTTTATGTTAGTGTTGGAGGTGCATAGGTAAAACCGTCAAAAAGTTACTTTAGAATTTTAAAATATTAGTATGAATTTATATTGTTTTCTTAACTAAATAAAAGAATAATACTAATAAATAATTAAATGAACTCTAAACTATGAATATATACGAACACACATAACGTACTCATATATATACGACCTAAACTTTCCAAGCTTTCTCTAGTTCAAGGTAAAAGATATTATCTAAACTAATAAAACTAGAAGTGAACCCTCTATTAATATAACCAAAACGTCGACCCATTATATTAATTTGTGACATAGTTTACCCACTGGAGGTGCATTTAAATTTGGTCAGCTAACAATCCTAATTGGCGGCTCTTATCCGAGTGGAATCTAATCATTGTCGTACCCTCGTTCACGGTACATTGTAATGTGAACTTAAGTATACCCAAAGAGACCGTTTAATATGCGATACTAGTATTCTCAAATGGTGTCCCCGTTTGGAAGCTAAAATATAACATGCTAGATAATTCGTTGATCTTTGGATTATGCTATACTGACTATTGTTCCTTGCTCAAAAATCATAGTATCTACATGCTAAATTTCATTGAAAATGGTGCAGTGGTTTAGCCATGACAAAGTATCAGACAGAACTACTTTTGATTATTAAACTAATAAGGATTAGCTTCATATGTACTTCTAAATATATACATGATAAATATATATACAGATATAGAAAAAGATCAGACTTCGTAGACGACATCGCTAGCTACTTCTTCTTCTTCTTTGATGAAATGGCAACCGGCCGGATCTCTCAGATCAGCTATTTCTGCCAGTGTCAAGTGTTTATAGCCTTCAAGTCTTAAGTCTTCGTCGTGATGAAATTAATGTTAAAAAATATATAAAACTAGCTGACCCACGCAACCTCGTTTGCGCCTTATATTGCCCGTAGCGTGAAAATTTCCCCCGTTTTTGAAACATTCATCATTGTTGCTCCGCTCCTATTAGTAGTAGCGAGATGATATATAACCTATAGCCTTCCTCGATAAATGGACTATCCAACACTGAAAGAATTTTTCAAATCGGACCAGCGGTTCCTGAGATTAGCATGTTCAAACAAACAAACAAACTCTTCAGCTTTATATATTAGTATAGATAAGGATGAGATGAAAAAAAAAAGTGATGGACAGTCTTATTGTGCACTTACGTATCTATCAAAATGTCAAACATATTATACTGACGCACATCGCACAGTGTAACCTCTAGACGATCTTGATATTGTACCAAAAGTTCATAAAATACGTCGGTCACAATCTTTCAAATAAAATTACATGTTTAAACGTTAATTGAAAGAAAGAAATTACAACTCGTTATTTACTTTTCTTTGAAAAACTTTCAGTTCTACCGTCTGTTATAAATTTGATTGCACCGTATTATAAATACGTGAGAGTTGAATAAATACTTGTATTTATTTTTTAAACACTTTCTCGGTTATTTCTATTAAGCGTACGACGTTTTATTTAAGAATTTTCACTTTGACTATTATTGGCGAGCCATTGGACTGTACAGCGACGTGTGTATTTATTTATTACCCGACTACGGCAAAGCCAAAGGAGGGTTATGATTTTGACAGGCTATGTATGTATGTATGTTCATTTGTTCCCTCCTAGATCCTTAACTACTCATTAGATTTGGACAAATGAGGTGTCTCTAGAAGCGTCATGATCGTCTTCTGGTTATAGGCTATATGACGTGTCACTGAATCTAATGTGGCGCCCTCTCGCCGACATAAAGTACTCCAATAAAAACTAAATTTGAAATAAATATGCCGTGTTTGGTATCATTGAAAAAGGCGCTATTTGTTCATTTCAAATATATATATATATATATATATATATATATATATATATATATATATATATATTATTAGCATTTGTTCGTGATTTTGTCCGTATTTATTCAATAAGTGTGATATTTCTATGGTACCTGTTTAAAATAAAGTTTGCACAACAATAAGTATTATAGAAGCACCAAAACATTTAAAATAAAAAAAAGTAAAAACTAAAACCCAACTACGACAAAAAATGACGCTTAAAACAAGTTTCAAAAGCCGTAGTCACGCGTTGTTAAAGTGTTATGGACTATGGAACATTCCTAAGTTTCAAAAGATGTAGTCCACGTAGTGTAATGTACCATAGTCCATAACACTTTAACAACGCGTAGTTGGGTTTTAGTTTTTACTTTTTTTTATGAAATGAATAGATGGTGGTTTTAGTCTATAATAATAATGGTTTATTTTCACAATTTACAACATTAATAGGACATTTAGTCGAGCTGACATCACACTGACCACAATAGAAAAATTTAATAGCAAAACATTGTGCATATAAAAGAGGTATATACAATTAAACTTAGAACATGTTTCCAGCCAGTCGCCAACAACTATGATCAAAGCAATTTATTATCTTATCTTATCTAAAAAAATGGTTTCAAGTTGTAAACTCTTAAAAATATTTTAATCGTAATCCGAAGATTTTTGCGTAATTAAAATTAACTTTAAATTTGATCATGATGCTATAGAATAACCTCAAAATTTCTCTGACAATTGAACAATTATTGCAACAAAAAATCTGTATAAATACATAAAATTGAAGTGTCTGTTTGTAATATTAAAATAACCGCTTTTATTAAATGTATACACGATACGTGTACAAATACGTGTGTATCGTATGCATTTTATCAAAAGTACACAATATCGCTGACTACGCGTTTGTAGTTAATTAGCCTAGTTTTCATATACAATACTGTAAATATTTAAAACTAGTTGTTGCCCGCGGCTTCGCCCGCGTGTGTGTTGGTTATTGCGGCAAATAGTAGCCTATGTATTATTCTGATGTATAAGCTATATTACTGTAAAATAGTAAGTAAAATTAAAGTTCAAATTAAGAACAATAGTAGTAGTAGGTAGTAGAGCCACGCTGATTTCAGCTCGACCGGGGCGGTACTACCGTCGCACAGAAAATCAACGTAAAATGACAGCGATCATGCTGTCGTGTTTCGTTGGTGAGTGCGAGACCGGAGACCCAATGATGCAGAAGCATCACTAGCACACCATGGTGTGGGTCATCATGCTGCATTGTCTGCATTCGCAGTATGGTGTCCACCACTCTTGGATTCTGCTTATGCTTTCCAACTGGCAGAGTAGAGTCATTTTGGCAGGGACAAACATAAAAAAAAACTAGAAACTCATTACAAATTTTTTGTTCTGATTCAGAATTGAACCCATGACTTAGTAGACTTAGACTTCTGGTTTAGTAGTAAGGGTGCACTATACCAATAGAAACGAATAATTACAAATTTGACCAAAAAAGAACCAACTTTAAGAACTGTACCAAATTTAAATGAGCTTTCAAATAAAAACAAGAAACATCAAAGGCGGTTCACACAGTCGAAAGTTATGAGGTAATAAACATTAAAAAAACAGTCGTATTGATAACCTCCTCCTTTTTTGAGGCCGGTTAAAAAAAGGAACAACCAACAAAATGACGGATGACATTCGGCTAGAATAGAAAAGGGCAAAAAGATTACGATTATGGTAAGAATATATCAAATGAGAGTACAACGTAATGAGGGTGAGTTTTATGACAATATGGAAATGAACCAGAAGAGAAATAAAAAAGTTTACGAGGCTTATTGACGAGAACAACATTTGGCTATTACTATTAAGGACGGGCGCTCAGAATTAAAACATTTCTATCTAGTACTATGTTGCTCTTTAATAATATTAATTGATTTATAGTATTTGAATCAAACTAAAAAGGTCTGAGAGTTTTATTAATACCCGTACCTGTTACTTTTTCAAAATAGTACTCTCAGAATTAATAAAACAATTTTTTATTGGAATGCCCTCATAAATTACTCGTCGAGACGAATCAAAGGTGTCCAAACTTGATGGTGTTGCGACGTCGACGATGACCAGTTCCTATCTGCTGGCATTAGATTAGCTCCATCTCATCATAATATTGCATTGTCAAGCTGTGTACATATGCTTGCAAAATTGAAAAAGATGAAAATATCAGCTTCAAAATTGAGTTGTAAGATTCCACCCGAATATACTTACATTGGAAGTTAATAAAAAGCTTGTAAAAAGCATTTGTTTCACTTTCAATTATGTTGAATTTATAAGTTTTACTACAGTATTTCATCATATATGCTGCTTACGATATATTGGTTTTATAAAAAAACTTCACACAGAAGCCTTTAAAATGCCGAGAATTTTACTATAACATGTATACATTTAAACATTCCGTTTGAACCACTCTATCTATTAGTAAAGTCTGCATTCAAATGCAAATTGAGTAGTTTAAGAGATCTAAGCGAACAGACAACGGAAGCAACTTCATTTTATACTATGTAAAAAAATATAAAGAAAACATTTTATATACACCAGCGCATTATTTCTAAGTTCTTATTATAATGGTATTTCAATTTCAAGACTTTAGTCCAAGAACATTCAAAAATACTTAATATTTATTGAACAAAAGTTCCTTATGGGGCGTTGCGGAGAGATAACCTAGCCGGCAAAAAGCGTCCCTAACGTTAAATCAAAAAAGCGTAAGATTTAAAAAAAATGTTATATGGAGCCATCATATACCCTAGCCGGCAAAAACGTTCTTAACGTTAAATCAAAAATGCGTAAGATTTTAAAAATGTTTTATAGCGCCATCTGTAAGTTGCATATATTATTAAATTTTATATACCACCCGACTTTTTTCTTATTAAAAACTAGCCGACACACGCAACCTCGTTTGCGTCTCCTATTGCCCGTAGCCTGATAATTTTCTATCGTTTTTGTAACATTCTTCATTGGTGCTCCGCTCTTGTAGGTCTTAGCGTGATGATATATAGCCTTCCTCTATAAATAGGTTATGTAACTAAAAGAATTTTTCAAATCGCACCAGTAGTTCCTGAGATTAGTGCGTTCAAACAAACTTATATACTTCAGCTTTATATATTAGTATAGATTAGAAATAACAATAATTGAGAAACGTGCGTAGTCTCAAGTCTATTACAACTCCAAATAATTCAATCAAGTTGAAATGGTTGATATATTGACAGTTTCTACCAATGAGTTCACACACCTGATAAGCATACACAATGCTACAAGTATTGAAAATTATCTATTCCGTGATAGCAGTACCAATTATGGCAACACGACTATTAAGTGAGGGTATAATTTACCTGACTTATCACTAAGTATTAATAGTAAACTCAAACCACTTTTCTGATGAGAGGCCTATTTTCAGCCAGACCAGGTTACTGATTTATTAACTTTTTTTGTATGTCAAAAATAAAATGTATATAAATTATTTTTTCCTACCTATTAATTTGATAAAATTTAGCCAATTCTTGTGTTACATCTGTCAACATCTCGGCAGATATTGATATGACATGGATTCGGAAATGATCACGGCTTAGACTGGATTAGACGAATATTATCTTTAATCCAGGTTGTGTTAACTATTAAGCTCTTTAATCCTTGTCTCAATCTATACTAATATATAAAGCTGAAGAGTTTGTTTGTTTGTTTGTTTGAACACGCTAATCTCAGGAACCGCTGGTCCGATTTGAAAAATTCTTTTGGTGTTGGATAGTCCATTTATCGAGGAAGGCTATAGGGTATATATCATCACGCTACTACTAATAGGAGCGGAGCAACAATGAAGAATGTTTCAAAAACGGGGGAAATTTTCACGCTACGGGCAATATAAGGCGCAAACGACGTTGCGTGGGTCAGCTAGTATTCTATACAGTCCTTAAAATATAGATTGATCTCTGTGACAGGTCTCTACGGAACCGACGAAGTAACTTTGCACAAGCGATTTTACTTTATAATTATCATCTATATTTTCATTCGTAATATTTATATAAATAAATAAAATTTAAGTGTGTTTGTAATATTAAAATAACCGCTTTTAATAAATGCATATGTATGTGTATGCACCAAAATATTTTTTTTTTACAATTTTTGTCTGTCTGTCTGTTTGTTCCGGGTAATCTCAGGAACTGCTGGATCGATTTTGACAGAACTTTCAATAACACCGCAGGGTTACAAAATAAAGTTTTCCGCCGTTTCTGTTTGTCTGTTCACGATAAACTCAAAAAGTACTGCACTGATTTTCATGCCGCTTCCACCAATAGATGGAGTGATTCTTGAGGAACGTTTAGATATATAATTTGTTAATTTTTCATCTATATCGGAAAAAATGTAACGATATTTATTGCGGATATCAGAGAAAATAAAGCCGCCTAGCAGCTTTTTTTTAGTTTATCGCGAACAGACAGACAGACAGACACGGCGTAGGACTTAATTTTACAATATGCAGTGATACTACTACTGACTACTTTGATTATCCAATTAACCGCTTCAAAAGAAATACATATTCATTTTATTGTTTAACATTCATTTGAATCTAAACTCAGAAGAACGATTTGTAGAAAACACAAAGTGTTGTCCGTTCTTCACTCGAACAAAAAATTGATCTGTGATAATGATTATTAATTTCCATTTAAATTTATTTCGGAAATATGTTATTCACATGTCAAATAATATTCCGAAAAATTATTAAATAAACAGGGAGAAAATATCTGTTACCAGCACCTGTAGCAACCACGCGGTGAATTTATGTGGTTTTTATCACAATACTGAAAATACGAGAGCGATTCATAATTTATTTGCCCAAGGACCCGTTTTAGCTTTAACAGGAAAGGTTCAGTTTGATTATATTTTTAGTTTTATTTAATCGAATAGAAAGTGACACTTGAGTGGCAACATGGGTTCTTGTCTGCATTTAGATAATATTTTTAAGTTTTTTCATGGTAACGCAGCATTTTCAGCGAGGAAGATGAAGCTGCAGTAAAGTCAAAGTTGATTTTTCTACTGTACTCATTATATAGCTGGTTAATGCACACTTATTATATTGTTGTATTAAGTTCTATTTTTGATCGTTATTTTTCAAATTCCATACTTCTTACTTAACTGTAAAAGCCAGTAATAAAAAAAACACTGCGTAAGAATATACTAGGCTTGCAAATCGGATAATACAGGCGCAAAGTGGTATCTGTATAAAATAATAAGTCACCGTTTTGGAGTCGGAGAAAAACGCTTTAGAATCAAACGGTTTGATTCTTCCTTCCTGTGCCGAGTAGTTAAAAACTGAAACTCACTACCAGCTCACGTGTTTCCCTCCCACTATGATACCGGGTCCTTTAAGCGGAGCGTAAAAAAGCATCTCACTAAGCCGCCATACTTAATTGTCTGCTTACGCAGGGAGTACGGTGGTCCCCACTCTTGTATTCTGTTTGAACTTTCCAAGAAAAAAGTATCAAAAAATATAATTTTTCAATAAGTAATTTTGTGAAGGAGAACTTATGCTAACCTCTAATCAAGGATATACTTTTACAAATTACGAACGTCATCGAATGATGATGCGGCGGCCGTCCGTCAGCTTCTTGGCCGCCGCAACCGGACAGCGCAGCCAGGCAGTGCCCTGTCGACCGGGAGGGCGATTTATATCGCCCACCTTGATAGAGGCGACAGGGCAACCTCCTTCGGTTGCCAGGCGCTCCGCCACCCCCTCCTTCGTCGCCGCATCGCCCAGGCCAGAGATGCGCAGCTCCACGCATCTCTCCGGCCTGGCGACACGGACTTCATCTCCCAGCACCGTCTTTAGCTGTGCCGCCAGGTTGTCGGCCTTCACGGCCCTGTCGGTGCCACCCACCTCCAGGATCCGACCCCCAGTCACGGCAGTGCGGAACCGGAGGCCGTCAATGCCGAGAGTCTTGAGGTCTATTGACCTCTCGGCACTGGCGATCACCTGGGTGTAGGTGACACCCTTCTCCACCGCGCCCGGCTGCAGTGTAAGGCACACTGCAGCGGTCGTCGGGGCGCGGATTCTGCGCCTCGCCTTCGCCTGCGAAGCAGGCGAAGGCGAGGTGTAAATCCCATCAGGTATAAGCCAAATCCTATCAAGCAATTAAAATGCAAAGACTAAGGCATTATCTACATTATAACACCTAGTGCACACTGTCATATTTCCGGACATAACTTTGCGAAATGCGCCCATTAAAGTAAGCTTTAAAATAATCCGCTCACAATTTTCAAAGACTGAGCTGCGAACGGTGTTTGGTCACAGATGTTTTCTGAACAGAAAACTTTGAAAATTGAAAGAACATTTTTCTAGCTTTCGATAAGAGCTTTATATTTTTTCGTGTGCTGTGAATCTAAATTTGTGTATGCACTGTTTTATTTTTAAATATTTGTAAGATAAACTAAATTTTGGTTTTCCACATTATACTTTTATAAGTTATCTGAAAAATGTTTTCCAAACTTCATTGTGGAAATGATTCATAATTAATATGACAAGCCATATGTTAAGATAAAAATCAAACATAATCAAAAAAAAAAGCTATGGAACCTTTATCTTATAGGTCATAAGTGGCTCATATGTAGGGTTGTACAATATTATATATTTTATAAAACCGATTAAGAATATTGAAAGTACACAATTTCTAAATAGAAATTTTCTTCATCACAGAACTCAACAGAAGAACATAGACAGGCAGCGCCTTGTGAGCTCATCGCGTTTACAATCGACATGTGTTTCTGTAATGTACCATGAAATTGGCTAGCTATTGGAATTGAAACACGAACAAAACTCTCAATAAAATTGTAAGCCTTTGTTTCTATATGTTAAAGTACTATTTTTTGTTTTCTATAACACCCCATTGAATTCAGAAGACCATTACGAGTACAAGAATGCCTAAATATATCAACAGTCTTTGCGATAAATGTGTTTTTATTGTGTTTTGTAAATGTAAACACGCGTACTGCGACTTAAATTTCATAGTCTGTAAGAAGGTATTTAAAAATATCGTGTAGCCTAAAGTCTTTCTTTTATTTTGCCTATTTTATTTGTGGCCACAGCAGTAGCTATTATTACAAAAGGTTTTGGCTGTTTTCGTTCATGGCCGTCTTCCTGCCTGATGCCTATCCAACATTCATGTTATCATTGGTGACCTCATGCTGGTTAAGGATGTTAACCTACCACCAGTGCGTTGGCGCCATGGGCGCATTGTTAACTTGTTTCCTGGTAAAGATGGGACCCACCGGTCTGCAGAGGTTCTAGGTTCTAGTATGGAACTCGGTAATCAAACGAGCGATAGCAACGTTATTTCGCCTGCCAATAGATTAGGAACAGGTAGGGACCTGTTCGGGCGGGTGACTGTTCGATCCCAAATCATTAATTCAGTGCCGTAGCATATACTACAATGTTGTAATAGCAACACTAGATTGTCTTTGGAAAATGTCATATGTCAAACTGACTTGGGAATAGAGTTTGCTAGAATCAAGTAAGAAAAGGACATCGTTTTTTGTTTTTTCGTAAGACGGTCCCCATTTCATCTCATCCACATTTTTTATATTTTGTATCATTGACTTGAAGACTTATCATTTGAAGACTATAAACACTTGATATTGGCAGAAATAGCTGATCCGAGAGATTCGGCTGGTTGCCATTTCATCAAAGAAGCAGAAGAAGTAGGAAAAAATATGGCCGGCCCGTAACTTTAATTGTAATAAAGCTTCAGCGTGTTTTGTTATTGCCACCTGGTATTTTGTGAGCTAATTAATATATAAAACAAGCTAGCCTCCCAGAACGGCCCTCGTAGAATCGCGAAGTGATTAGTTTTCGGGCGAATAACGGATTCACAAGTAAGCCCCGGGCTTCTGGTTTGAATTGTGAATTTATTTGTAAACGGAACCTGGTGTACTTGTGCAAGGATCTGCGCAGTGGACTTCGTTATAGAGGGCCCCCTAACCGCTTCGGATGTCGAGGCAGTGTGCACCAGGTTAATAAGAAGAAAATTGGATTTAAAGGGTGTTAGCGCCCGAAGTTTGAAATCCTTTCACTAGGTGTATAGAATTGTACAAGGCATCCTCGGGGAAAGTAACACCTAGTGATTGGACTAAACACTATAAATGCATAAAATATCACAAAGTTTCATCAACATCCTTTGAAAGTGCACTGCTGAGCTTGAACGTCCTCTAAGTAAGCAGCTTTTGATCTACTAAACCACAATGGCCAGACGGTTTGGTATAATATAGATTTAATGTAAAATTTTATTTTTCTTTTGTATGCTTTTTTCCTGCATAGTTTCCTCCCTTCAGCTAAGTACTCACATATGGTTTTAATCGATCGAGAAAATACAAAACATGGCGATTAAATACCACGGCGTGGGCTTTCGTCCACACACTCAGCATTCATCTATCGAGTGACGCGCGCCGTTCTATATTTACAGAACCGTTCGAGCCAAAAGATGTCTGTTCACAAAGAAGATGGTGGCTACATTTAGCAAGTCTAGCAATTCTTAATTTTATTGTAAAATAATTAAAGAAAAGAAAAAAATATTGTTAAGCCCTTAACTTCGTTCCTATCCGGTGTCCCACGACACAACAAGACCTTTTTCTTTTGTTCTTTATTTTAAAGTTTATTACTATTATTCATCAATGAAACATATTTGATTTTAACTAAAGAACCTTAGTTTTTTGTGTTTTGTTATATATATTATAATTATTCTTATTTAAAGTTCAACGTTTAGTCCCTCATAATTTTGTCAAAAGTCGAAATACCATTCAAACGAAAAAGATGTCGATTATTGGCAAGCAACATATAATATTCGCGGTCTTAATATCATGGATTAAAAACGTTATTAATATTTGCGATAAATCGTCATTGAGGTGAGATTACTACGTTTAATGCCGTTCTTTCTATAAAGGTATGGTGTTCTATTTGTAAACAAGCTCCTTTAAAAAAGTCCCATTTTGCGTAAACTTTGTAGATTTCAAGAGTTTCAAATATATTATGTCTTATTTGTTCAAGATACTGTATGGTAATATGTGTTGAGACTTTTATTGGTGTAACTGTAGCAGTTTGTGTGGCGAACCTGTGTTGTTAACTGGTATATGTATATGCTTAGTTAACTTTCTTTGACATTGAGATTCTGGAAATCCGTAATAGTTCATCTTAGTTCTTTTTTTTTTTGGTTATGAGGAGGAAAACCAGAAAAAGTTTCAATCGCCTTTTGATTATGCTATCAAGTGAAACAGGTCAGGATTCAAGTTAAATAATATAGTAGAACTAGCCGACCCACGCAACCTCGTTTGCATCTTCCGATGCAAACGAGGTTGCGTGGGTCGAAGTGGGTCGAGAATGTTACAAAAACGGGGGAAAATTATACGCTTATAATTTTCCCCCGTTTTTGTAACATTCTACATTGGTGCTCCGCTCCTGGAGATCTTAGTGTGATGATATATAGCCTATAGCCTTTCTCGATAAATGGGCTATCTAACGCTGAAAGATTTTTTCAAATCGGACCTGTAGTTCCCGAGATTAGCGCGTTCAAACAAACAAACTCTTCAGCTTTATATATTAGTGAAGATATATAGTAGAATAAGTACAAGTGAGTTTAATTCTAGAATGTATATCAACAGTTCCATTACAACTGAGAGTATAAATTACTTTGTGTAATATGCAAATTATTACTATTCTGAATCTAAAATCTCTTTGTGGCAGTTTCGTGTATTTGTAAAGTCCCCCGCGAAAGGATTTATTCTTAACTAGCCGACCCGTCTCCTATTGCCCGTAACCTGATAATTTTCCCCCGTTTTCGAAACGTTTTTCATTGCTGCTCCGCTCTTATTAGTCCGAGCGTGATGATATATAGCCTATAGCCTTCCTCGATAAATGTACTATCCAACACTGAAAGAATTTTTCAAATCGGACCAGCGGTTCCTGAGATTAACTTGTTCAAACAAACAAACAAACTCTTCAGTTTTATATATTAGTATAGATGCAGGAGTTGTCAAAGACAAAACGATTATCAGCTTCAGGCGCCCTCTAGAGATGCTCTAACTATGCCCTACCCTGAGGGTACAATATGTCTAGCCCTGTTACAAACTGTTTCCACACCACATACCTAATTAGCAATTGAAGATAAACCTGTAATGACCTACAGTAATTAATAGTCTCATTATCATGCAAGGTATTAATTATATCGTTAACGTATCCAATTGTCATCTGATTATTAATGAGCATGCAATGATATCCCAAATTTATAATGTTATATTCTATAGTACACGCTGTATGTCGGTTATCACCGCAAAGAGTTGCCTATGTCCTGCCTTCAAAACCAAAATTTCATAGGAAATGCATTGCAGCAGTTTGGGCGTGAAACAGACAGACACGGTGTGTGTACTAGTGATAACGTTGGAGAGCCACGCTTCGGTATGCATGGGCCGGCTGTATGATACCCAGAAAAAACCGGTGTGAAACAGTGCTTGTGAGTGTGGATAAGGGAGGGCCATACCCAACCCCTCCCCATCCCCCAAAGGCCACCAACGCACTTGTGACGCCTCTGGTGCTACGGGTGTCCATGGGCGGTAGTAATCGCTTACCATCAGGCAACACGCCTGCTCTTTTGCCACCAACTCCATAAAAACAGCAAAGCTATTTTCGAATTTATAATATTAGTATGGATTTCAAGGTAGTAGAGAATCAAGTCAATCCGTCGCAGAACGGTCTTTTTACTAGGGCTCGGTGTGGAATGATGGTTCCGTCTCATGTGATTGAATTACCAGAGGCAGTGCTGTATTCTGGGAAGAATGAGTTGTCATAAACCCAAACAACCAAACCATTGTATTCAGAGGGATTTTCCCTCCTTCCTGAAGAGCGGCCTTTCTTCATAAGAACTTCTGCCGTTTTTTTTTTTCAGAGTAATGTGTAGTTACAATTTTTAACTCTGTCCAATAAGTAACAAGAGTTGTAATACTAAAATTAGCTCGAGGCACCCATAATAATTCATGTATAAGACAAAGACATGGAATTAATGTTTGCACAATTGATACAATTATCTTTATTACAGGCGCCGGCATGTAACTTTGCCAGATTTCGACGTAGTGGGGGTAAGTTCGTGCGTAGTACACTTAGTGCAACAGATCAAAACAAACAAAATCGAAGTGTACTCGACTGATGCTCCAATCGCGTGCTCGGAACGGTGCTACTACAATCACTGAGTCTCTCTATCAACTAAAGGGATCCAGTAAACTACTTCTGCGCATCTAACGAATTAGGCCATGTTACGTGCCGGTATCTATAAAAAGTGATTCCGTGACTCAGGAGCCATTCAGTGTGACGTTGACGGTCCGCGCGGACCGTCCACGACGAATAGTACCATGTATGAAGCCTATACAGCGTTCAGCGCTACGCGGACGGTCCGCGCGGATTCTCCGCGTCACACTGAATAGCGCCTTATGGTTTCAGCAGTTCAGTCGTTATTTTTTTTAATTACGTCTTAAATATCTATAATTTTTTTATCATTAACTAACTCATTATACCTTGTTACAGAACAGTAAAGTTCACAAACAGATTCCACCGACAGCTGTGCATAACAATGTACGTATAATCATTATTTAAAATAACCTGTTAGAAATCCTTATTCAGAATAGCGCTGAAATTTTCCTTTAGATTGCACAAGAAGGCACTGGAGCGACTAACATCCACATCTGTGTTCCGTACCTTCTGCATTCAAGTTTTATAGCAATAATTACACAGATTATAAACGAAAATGTCTTTGTTCTGTTCTACCTTATCTTTTTAACAGCTTTATTAAAATAGAGATAGTAAATCTTTGTAAAAAAGGAGTTGATTCGTTTATATGTCGCTTGGTAGACAATAGACCAAAATGAATACGAAATATTAAAGCAAAAGGATCAATGTTTTGTTTATATTCGCGATAATAAATAGATATAAAATCAGGTGCCAGCTATATAAGATAACTATATCAGCAATATGATATAAATAAATATATATTTCGGACATATTACACACAACGCCATTAAATTCCGAACTAAGAAGAGCTTGTAATATGGGTACTAGACGACTGATATAAATACAATTAAACTTTTTTTTTACTACATACATATTATACATTGAACACCCAAACATCGAAACAAATATTTGCAGATCACACAAACATTTGGTCAGACCTGGGAATCGAACCCGAGACCTCAAGTACAGTAGTCTAGTAGTTACCACTGCGACACCGAATCAGTCATAATCACGGAGCAAATACAAAGAGGAGATGGCATAAGCGCATCACCCCCGTGACAAAATACTCACCCCGACGTCATCGCAGTTGACGCAACTTGCAAATTACACTATTAACGTCAATGTTCTAGAACTGCATCGAAAAATCGTAATACTTGAATGTTCTTGGTACAATCAAGTAAAAAGATAAGTTGTTGTGTTTTATCTTGTACAAATAACTCAGATAGACGTTCTGGTACCATGAGTGGCATCATATTTCTTTTATAAGTAATTTTATAGCTAATTTTTTTAAAAGTTCTAGAAAAATCTCTTGGTGTTTTATTGAAATGTTATTATATTTACTCGCCACTAGATGGCAAAACTTTGTGTTACTCGAAATAAAGATACAATGGTACGTTGAGCTGAATATTAATAAAACATACCATAAGAAGATACCGAAATGAGTTCTACATTCTTACCTAATGAATTTTTATTCATCATGGTATTTTTTTTGTATTTTTCTTTATTATATTGTGAACAGACTGACATCTATCGACATCTATTCTAAAATAAAAAGACAGGGTCGTATTTAGAATCCAAATATTTTATCAAGTTACGACTATATTAATCTTGCATTAAAAATTGTTACTTCAAATATTGAAAAAAAAAAGAAATTTTACTTATGCTGATGATTTGACGGGTTTTTTTTTAAATTCATTAAAATAATACAATGTACCAGTATACAGGTAATGTTCTAAATTTTCATCTAAAGATAGTATTGAAGAGCAATTGATCAAAAAAATAATAGGCAAAACTGGACTCCTACAAAATACACCAATATTTGTTCTTCCCGTTGTTATGATAGTGATTCATTTCAAGGAAAAATCAGAAAAAATCGAAAAAGGAACTTATTATCTAAACCCAAATTAGGCAAGATTGAAAGTGATTAGATGTGGATATTAGAGACAACATTGGTATGACCATTCAATTC
Source organism: Spilosoma lubricipeda (assembly GCA_905220595.1). Taxonomy (NCBI): domain Eukaryota; kingdom Metazoa; phylum Arthropoda; class Insecta; order Lepidoptera; family Erebidae; genus Spilosoma; species Spilosoma lubricipeda. The sequence continues at coordinate 7,825,102 of HG992298.1, read as the reverse complement.
AGATTTAGATTAGTTGATTTTCTGAGATTGGCGTTATTTAAGCATTCCAATTCCGAAGTGAAATAAAATATAAATTTATTTATTTTTTAAATAAAATGATTTGCACTACATATATTAATTTTTGTTCTACATAGTCCACGTGTAAACCAAGCATATTGAACAATGTTTTATTTAGTGTTATTTACTAGAAAAAAAAAAGTTCACTTTTGCAAAATTATTTACGTTATTAATGATGTTTTTTGTTCAAGATGATTACAAAATCGACCTTGAAAAAACTACTCCTTGAAATTCTGAGTACGTCCACACTAGTGTCAGCTAGCTAAACTACATAGCAATATACTCGTACAACGATGCAAGTAGTTTTGCTATTGTCTGGTAGATGGAAAAGTGTAAACTAACACCCCCTCACCCCCGCAAATTGTCACGCATTGCTTCATACAAAAATCTCATTAGGGCATCTCCTCTTTGTATTTGCTCCGTGGTCATAATATAATTAATTAAAGCTAGGACTAGACAGATATACAAGTAAAGACTGTTTATTAAAGAAACACTATATAATAGCATTCGTGAATTACACATTATTATACAACAATAAGTACTGTACTCGTAGTGGGTACTTTCTTCACTTGTATATTCTGTTCAACATTCTTGTAGCCAAATCGCGGTATAACCTGCGGTAAAAGGTAAAATTGTTCAAAAGTTTGTGAGGACTCCCAAATCAAGTATTTTTTTAATACTTTTTGCCTGACCCAATATGAAATACCTGAGTGAGTTGTTAAGATCATATTTAGTACCTGGATGACCGAGCTTCGCTTGTTTTTTTTGAACAAACTTTCTAAAAATTAATCCTAGCTAGATTGATTTAGTGCCTCTAAAATCCCTTGAATACTAAATTTCATGGAAATCATCGGAGCCGTTTGCAAGATTCAGTTTATACATATAGTTACAAGAATTACTCCTTTAAAGCTATTACATAGATAGATGCGGCCAAAAAGTTGCAAAAAAAGAGTGGCAACCAAGTACTGGAATTCAAGGTGAAGGTCGCGGGAAACCGTAGGATGCAAGCAGCGCAAGACCGATTGTTGTTAGGAGCCGTTTGAGGCCTTTGACGCCTAGTGGATATCTATCGCTGATACTATCATTGATGTTCTCCTAACCGATTTCGGCCACGGCGGCCAGTCTCAACAGAGACCAACCAACTACGCAGGAGATATTATAGTGCACAAATGTGTGCTCGAACACAAGTGGACTCTCTGTTCCCTCTCTCTCATTAATCCGATGGGACGGTTAACCGACACGATCGGGGAGAGATCAGGCGCAGGACCGACAGCTTTACGTGCTCTCCGAGGCACGGGGGTTCAGACCCCAACTTCCAAACTCCGAGCTGTTATTTTAGTGTTTCTATAATCAGAAAAACTCAATAACACTTTTGGCCCGACCCGGGATTCAAACCCGAGAACTCTTGATCAGCAGTCGCATACGTCAACCGCTAGACCAACGAGGCAGTTACTATCATTACGATAGTAATGAAACAGAATGGAAGACATTACGTTAGTTTCTTTTGATAGATGGAAACCATTAAATATTCTGATTTACTACAGAGTATTTAATTTTAAAGTCAACTTAAAGATCAAAGGGAAAGAAGAGTTTCAGCGTATATTTAATTATTTCAATTTTTTTAGTGTCATTAAATTTTGTAAATAAAATTAAACTAAATTGTAAACTTACAAAGCTTGTATTTCTCCACGTAATTAAGTAAAACTTATATTTTAGAATAAAATATAAGTTTTACAGCACTCCACTCAGTTTGCAGATAAGTCTTTTACTGTACGAGCTGTAAGACTATGGAACTGCTTGCCAGAGACAATTCGAAAAGCTAAAACCTTGTCTGTTTTTAAGAACCTGGTAAAGAAATACTATCTGTCATTATGAATAATTTCCGTTTATTATTCCTAATATATATATATTTTGGTCTGATATGTATATTTATGTTTGTATATGTGTAGGTATATGTATGAATTTTTCTATTTTATTTATTGTTTGAATATTCACTTGATGGTGTGTTACTAGTGTATAAACTGTCTTAAGATCATAAACACCCAATATCCATACTAAGGTAATCTGGAAGAAATCGCCGTGAGCGATAAGACCGCCAATTGTTACATTTTCTACTTTGTAACTCATTCTTTGTTATGTATTTATTATGTGTGTACAATGAAGATATAAATAAAAATAAAATAAATAAATAAAATGTATTTTAATCTCGGCTTAGTTCATTTGTTTTTAATTATTTTAAAGGAACTGAACATTATTCAAGTTCTAAATTATGTTAATAAATAGTTATCAGTAAACTGACAATTTATTAACTTAATGATATATAATAATAATATTAAAATAAATAAATGCTGTTATTTTAGGTTGGTCTTCTGTGCTTATTACACAAAGTTATTTTTAACTTACTTTTAAATTAAACAAGGATATTGGTAAAAATAATTATTAAGTTTCATTTTTAATTAAATCTTCTTCTGACAACTTTTCCAGAAAAAAAAAACAAAACACTCATACCCACTAGTTTTTTGTAGCCTAAATTCTAGTTGATTTTTTTATTTCCCTGGTGACGATAACTCATGCTAATTGTAGTAACTTAGTCAAACGAGTTTTAAGTAGGTACTATCTGTATCGTGCCACATTTCTCGCGGAGAAACAAAAATAACAAAGTTGATGAATTAAAAACGTGAACATAACACAGTTTAAAAATAATTTATTAAATCAAATTTCAGGTCAATCAGTCTAGTGCGTTTAAGTTTTTTTGAAACTTATAGTAATATTTATTATTTCATATACTTGAAAAGGTTTATTCATACTTAAAGATACAAAATTGATTGCAAGTTTTCTTCAAACTTCAAAGCTCCCAATGTAATCAATTTTACACGCAATGCTTGCTCAGATTTAGCGCTCACAAGAGCTGTTTACAAGTGTTATGCAAACAAACAAATAAATCAACAAGCATCTGTATACAACGTGTATTTATTTTAAACGTCGGCAAACACTTCAATTTAATTAAAATGTCTAGACTGTTCTTCAACCCGATGACTTTGAAGAGCCTGCAGAATGTTACGTTTTAGAATTTGATAAGGCGTTGCATTTGCGGAACGTTTATGAATCCCATGCAAATTCTGTGGTTCTGTGTTCCCTGGTGTAGTGCGATCTAAGCTGAAGCGTAATAAATCAGGGCATCTGTAAATGGAAAGATCACTTATAATAAAATATTATTTAAATCATCGTTCAATTATTGCGTTAGAACACTAATTAAGTTAACAAATTATTGGTATATGCACTTCCAATGGTAGTATTTAAATCTTGTGGAGAATTAGGACTTACAGGCGAGCGACACTCACAGCTACGACTCTGTCCTGTTTGAACTATGATTAACTCTCTGAGCCTTATTTTAGCCATATCCCTTTCATACACCATTCTCTTACCTTCTCACCATAAAAGGTGAGATTGTTTTGCAGTCTCACTTCTTTAAGCTTAGATGAGATAGCAAAGGGTAATGTCTCTATACACCCATTCAGGGATATAGTCACACAGCTTTTTGCGAATTGGATATGTGGAAAACTTGCGTTCAAGCAGGAATTTACTTTAACTTGAATGTTTACAGTAATTTCTGATAATGTTGCTTGCACAAATCGCTATCGCAGAAAACCTAATAAGGTCTGGTTGCACAAAGAATACAATAAAATCTTATTTTACAATCTACTTTTATGTTAGGACCATTCAGACTCGAAATAGCTCTGATGCAAGTCTAGCTATTTTTAACATGTAGAACCTTTAAGTTTTATTAAAATGCTAGTAAATCTAGATCAACTTTTATACTTTTAAATAAAATGTAATGGTTTCGACGACCTAATACAGTAACAGACTCTTATTCAATTCAAACCCTGAACAAATGAACAAATCCCTGTTTACCTATTTTGTTGCCCTTGTACTTTCTTCTTTTGATTCATTTGCTTTTTCTTTTATCATCATCATCAGTCCGTTGCAGTCTACTGGACATAGTCTTCTCCCAAGAAACACCACAGAGCTTGGTCTGTTGCTTTTCAAGTCATCCCGCCGCCTCGCCATAGCGGCGGTTACGTTACGCTCTCACACTACGTTTGCCAACACGCGGTCTCCACTCCAGAACGCGCTTACTCCAGCGCTACTTTCACTTGACAGTGTTATAAAAAGGATCAAATTCGGAAAAGAATAAGAAGAAAGTCTAATAAAAGTCTATAAATAATTTGTTGACTGCAGATAATATTGTCGTCTGCGAATATCAAGTCATCCTAATAGACAAAACTGGAGTAGTCGGATATCCGATTATAGAATTAGATAAAGTATATTTTTACGAAACTTATCCAAGAATAAAATCAATCCGTAAAATTAATTCAGCATCTTTGTCATTTCAACGACTATTTTCATAATATCTTATTGGAACAAAATCGAAGAAAAACCGATTTTAAGATTACATTTCCATAAGCTTGGAAAAAGGGCCGGTTAACCTTTTATGGAAATAAACTCGTCCTAAATCGTGGCCTGAACAAATAAGAAAAGGTCGGCCCTTACTCACACGTCAAGAGAAAGTGCCATGGAATAGTTGTAACTAAATAGTGGATTTTTATGGCATAATGTGTTTAAGTATTCCTAAGCCGTCTTTCTTACAGGAAGGTTGCGTCAGTCTGTCAGTGGCTTGTTATTCATGTTTTCTCGACTATTGTTAAGATTTTTTTCTCTGATACTTAATATTTGTACATCGCTATCATCAAAGCACCAGAAACGTAGGTATTATGCAATATTTCAAACTAACAAATACCGATGTCTATTTCATTAAAAATAATATTACAAAATATCTCGGAAAGAATAATTAATACAGCTTTTCATTTTTATACAAATATATAGTTTAAAACAGTGACGTCATAAGTTTGTATTCCTCACACAAAATTATCGTTTTGACACATTATAAAAGTAACTAATTTAACTAAGTTGTCAACTATCCTATTCAGCATTAGACGTGCCTGAAAATGTCAATCCTATACTTTTAATTAGGAATCGAAAAGTTGAGAGTATATTTTTAGGGAAAGTAGGAAGAAACTAATAAATAAATAAATAAATATTTCGGACATCTAACATACAACACCATCTAGTCCCAAACTAAGCAGAGCTTGTATTATGGGTACTAGACAACTGATATGAATACTTTTATACTTTTTTTTTTGTAAATACATACATATTATACATAGAAAACACCCAAACTCCGAAACAAATATTTGCAGATCATACAAATATTTGTTCCGACCCGGGAATTGAACCCGAGACCTCATGAACAGCAGTCGCGTACGCTACCACTGCGCCACCGAGGCAGTTAACTAAGACCAAGGCAATGAAAAAAGGGTTGTTGCTTATACGGAGGGATTACATTGTGTACCTAAAAATAGTTAAAAAAAGTGAGTTCTTTGCTTTGTATAATAAATCATTGTATTATTTAATCTAATGGTTCACAATCCACCATCCAACATAAATTTATGTTTTTGTGATTTTGAACTAATACAAAATCTAAAGTAATTCTTAAAAAATTGTATCAAAACGCGACTATTTTTTACTAAATTTTGCAATCCTTTTGTACTAAAATGAATAAAGCTGTTTAAGGTTTCTTTTATCTAATTAGGCTTGTTGACAAGTAGATAGTACACAGTAAAAACTTTAGATGAAAATTGTTTGAGCTCATTTTATAAACATGATTTCTGTTTTTCTACACAATACATTGTATTATATTTGGAAACTAAATGTTTTCGAACATTCCTTTTTTAAATATGATCTAGAAACAATATTCAAAAGAAATCATACTCAATTAATATTAAAAACATATTTTATTTTACTTTAATTATTCCAAAACTATTTTTTAAACATGAACTTCCGATTTTGAAGTAATCTTAGAATTGTAATTCAACCAAGTAGTAAAGGAATTGCCTCGTTGGTGTAAAGTTTAGCGAATGCGACTGCCGATCAAGATGTCTCTGGTTTGATTCATGGGTCTGACCAATTAGTTATTGAGTTTTTCGTACAAGAACAGCTCGGAGTGTGGAAGTTTGGCGATGTTTCACACTCTTGTTTGAAGAGCACGTTAAGCCGTAGATCCCAATTGTCATGAATTTCTATGGCAATTGTTATTGGGAAGACAGTGCCCTTAAATGTCCTGACAACTAGTTCAACATTCTAATTCCGTGTCACTAAGTCCTTTAGTCACCACAGGATTAAGGAGGTCCGATGTTACTCGCTCCGTGGTAGAATTGATATTCAAGTAAAACCGGTAAAAATAGTAGCCGACTCCAAAAATCTTGGCAATCATGAAGGCTAAGAAGTAAAGGTTTACCCAAAAAATCGTCATCATCATCATTTAGTTTTTAGTAGTTCACCACTGTAGTTGTGCCTCTTCTTGAAAATAATTCAAAAGTAGTTATTACGTTCATTCTAGTATTAAAATGATAGCGAATTAGTAACCTATACTATATTAGAAAGAGTTAGTGAGTTTGTATCTTCGAATAATCTCCGGTACTATTAATACGATTTTGAGAGTTCTTTTATTATTATAATAATAATATTTGAACATCTGACACACAACGCCGCCTAGCCCCAAACTAAGCATAGATTGTTCTCTGGGTGCTAGATAACTGATATATCAGTTATCTAGTACCTACTCATAGTACAAGAATAGTTATTTTTGTAAATACAATCATATTATACCTAGAAAACATCCAAACTTCGAAACATACAATAACAGATCATACAAACATTTGGCCCGACCTGGGAATTGAACCCGAGACCTCAAACACCTTCGTGCTGAGTCACTACCACTGCACCGAAGAGGCAATCGATAATTAAAAAAATAGATTATTCCTGAATGCCGTTAGTTACTTTATATTTATTTATTATTCTACTATGCGTAATTTTATTCTGAGGTCCATAAATAAATAATTTTTCATTTCATTTCATTATTATGTTCATTATATCATTTTAGTGGTAAATGTATTTTATTTCATTGTTTGTTCAATGTAGCAGTAGAACCACGCTGATTTCAGCACAGTTGGGCCAGCTCGAGCGGGGCGGTACTACCCTCGCATAGACGATCAATGTAAAATGACAGCGATCGTGCTGTCGTGTTTCCGGTGTTGGTGAGTCCAGGACCAACGATGCGAATCACAAGGCCGCCATGGTGTGGGTCACCATGCTGCATTGTTGCATTGTCTGCATTCGCAATGAGTACGGTGACCACCACTATTGGATTCTGATTTTCCTCCGGAGTAGTGTCATTTTGGCAGGACCATTTACAAAAAAAATTAAGAAAAAAAGAAGAAACTGTACATTTTAAAGTAAATTACAACTTACTTATAAATCTCATTGGTGATAAAGTTATCGTTCTTGCACCTCGTGGTCCACACGGTCCAGTATTTGAAACCTTCTTGGTTATAGATTTTCACAGCACATGCGGTATCATCTCGTATGTCATCATCGAGTAAATCTGGGAACCAATGAATACTAAATTAATATGCATAATTTTTTTGTTTTTTTTTTCATGTATAAAATGACTCTACTCTGCCTGATGGTAAACATAAGCAGAATCTAAAAGTGGTGGTCACCATACTGCGCATGCAGACAATTCAATAATGCAGCATGGTGACCCACACCATGGCGGGCTAGTGATGTTCCTGCATCATTGGGCCCCCGGTCTCGCACTCACCAACGAAACACGACAGCATGATCGCTGTCATTTTACGTTGATTTTCTGTGCGAGGGTAGTGCCGCCCCGGTCGAGCCGGCCCATTCGTGCTGAAATCAGCGTGGCTCTACTACCTTGATCATCCATCATTATCATCTCATGTGAAGAATGTCCACTGCTACACATGGGTCTTCTAAAATAATAAATAATTATTTACACTTGTGTTATTATTTACCTGGCAACTTTTTTTAAGTGATTAGTAGCTCTAGGTAGGAATTTGTAATAAATTCGATTAATCTTATGTATTTTATTCTCGTAATAACAAGAACAATTCCAATTGTAATTGTTTTTTTTTTATTTTGCTACGAAGTTATTTCACGTACGAAAAAAATTTGTGATATATAAATATAATACTAAGTCGTAAAATCAAAAAGCCAATTACTTAATCCGTCACAATGTTGCCATAATATTAAGTAACAAACGTTAAATACAAGCCAGACTAAACTTGCCAAATCAAATAAACTGGAGTAATGCTCGTAAAAATGTAGCTAAAGTTGCCCGCCACTACAGAATCCTGATTTATACTTTCCTACTTTAATATTTCCACTTCAGTGGTACAAAGATAACGCGGCTCTTACTATCGAATTTCGCTAAGTTATCGCTCATATTATGCCACCGTAACCACAAGCCATGATTTTTCTTGCCACCTCTAGTATTCTGGTTTACTTTAGCAGAAAATGTTAAACGCTTTAAGAAAATATATTATACTTTCTTCTGCATCGTTTACTATCTTTAAATGGTCGAATTAAGTGTCATGTAAAAAGCTATTAAAGAAATTATCGTGCTGCATTCAAAATCTTATAAGATATTTGAACTAAACAGGTGTTTTGTATGTTTGATCCGGATAAAGGTTGTAAATTATAGTCTTTGCTATTGTGTGTCTCATGAATGCATTCGACTACGATCTTCATAACATTATCATCATCACATAATTTTACGATCCATGCTGATCATAGATTTCTTCTTAGTAGGGATATTTTGGCCTACTACCTTTCTATATCTCTACACTAACGCGAAAACTAAGCACGAATAGGCCGACTTTTCCGGAGTGATGCCACAGCCTCACAGAAAACCGGTGTGAAATAGTGCTTGCGCTGTGTTTCACCGAGTGAGTGAGGATACCGGAGGCCCATATCCCAACTCCCCTCCCCCTATCTTCCTACCCACCAAAGGCCGGCAACGCACTCGTGACGCCTCTGGTGTCCATGAGCGGTAGTAATTGCTTACCATCAGGCGATACTACTGCTCGTTTGCCCGACTATGCCATGCCATAAAAAAAAACTGTACCACTCTGGCCACGAAAGACAACGAAGGAAGTAATTCTGCTGAGTTTTGCTACTGACAACTAGGCTATCAAGAGTTAAAGACTACGAAGAAAGGAATTCTGCAGAGTTTTGCTACTATAATCAGGCCTTTAAACACCCATGGAATCAATCTGTCACTACATCTTTATTACAGCTTTAAAGTACTACAAACATGTATTCGAAATAATAACTGTTTTACATTAACTTTTAAGACATACGAAAAGAGAATTAGGTTTAAGACTATGGAATTGATACTTGTAAGATTACGAAGACACATCATCGTTTTCTTACACTGAGCTTAATAGAATATTAGTGCTAACCCACACTGATTTATATCGTGAGATTTATGGAGCTTTAGATGATATTATCAATTATTTATGGAATGTTTAAGATTCCAGTCGAGAACTATACACAAACTGGGTTCAGACAAACATTTATTGTGTTAGGAAATAACCCCAAAAAAACTCAAAGTCAGTATCAAAGAGTAGAAACCATCATAACTCATTAACTCATCAAGTTTAATAATAAAAGCTAGTATGACTGATACGTGACTTGCTTTCAGTATCACACACAATGATTTATACGTACATGATAAGCGAAATTACTTTATTTTGAAGTGGTGCCAACATCTAAAAAGTGGCTCATAAGCCAAAGTTTATGTTGGATGAAATTACGCACATAACGCGAATACTTTAGCTTTTGTTGTTTAAAGCTTATGAAAGAATGATAAATAATATCACAGTAGAAGACACTCTGGAATTTGTTGCCATGGTTTTTATAGGTGATGGTGCTCTAAAGTCCATGTGTCGTAAACACGGCAAGCTTCATGGCTGCGATACCCTGATAGTAAAATTTATAACGTTACTTGCCATCGATGATCGACATAAACTTTTTATATTTTATTTCTTTATTAATTACGAGTATATTAAAAATCAAAAAATACTGGCTGGTTATAAAGTATGATTATTCTGAAAGTATTAAATACACTTATCAAGTTCAAGTTGTATGCATAAAATGGAATTTAAGTCGAATTTAATATCCTCCCTAACCTAATTTTAAATTTTTAAAGCTTACAACCGTTTCATTCCTGATTACAGATGAAATGACTTTTGACCATTCAAATTCTTCTTTGTCTTCAATAACACTCGTCCTAAATCCACATTTTTCGTCAAAATCGAGAACATATAGTAATCCAAAACATAGTCATATATCCAAAATGTTATACAATAGATACCGCTTGACCATGTCATAAAGTTGATGTAAAACGTGGAACATAAAACGGTTGTCGTCTCAGATTGCTCGCTATGTCGTTCACAGTTCGTGACTATGTTGGTCAATTACTTACTTTGTAAATGGTGTAGTTAGTAATGCAACACTGCCTGAAGGAAGCACGGGCAGCAAATACGGTGCAATTGCTGCATTACAGATACTACTTACATTGTGTACGTTAGTTTATTTCATTTTGATAGACCAATTGCAAACAGAACGTTGGAAAGTATTGAAGCAGAAATAAATGAAGTCATTTAACAGAGAATTACTACCAAGTTTAGAAGACTGTAGTTTTAAAAGTGTGCATTTGTTACGAAGGCTTTAATGGAAATCCTATTGATGATTTCATATTCTTCTGTTGTAGAAAGAATGAATAATATTCTTAAATTTGTTGTTTCTGCTCTCTGTCTGTCTGTTCTTTCTTAAATTTGTTGTTGATGATTTCATATTCTTCTGTTGTAGAAAGAATGAATAATATTCTTAAATTTGTTGTTTCTTTTTCTATCCTGAAAAGGGACCCGAGCCTAGCAGTGGGACATGGGTTGTTGATGATTTTGTTTATTATTCGTATTTCAGAGCTTAAGACCTGGATCTACTAATGATGATAAAGTACTACTAAGAGATTAGCGTTTCGGAGGGCCGGAAGAGGTTTTGAACTCTCCCAGTCCGCCAGGGCCGGGGACGGGCTCAGTACCATAGACGACGACGGCATCTCCGTTCTCCATAAGCACAAGCCTTGGCGAGGCCATCTGTCACCCTAGCAGAAGCAGACCGAGGTGGCGGCGCTAGCGCTTATTTCCGAGCAGAAAAGCGGCACGGGGTTTCGGCATAGGAGGGGGCTACTGGTTCCCCGACTTCTAGTACCCAAGACGGAGGGCAGTTTTAGGTGGTATCCAGGGGTTTACAGTTCAGAAAAAAAAATGAGTGCTTTAAGTGAGATCACTTTTAACCCTATGTCTTTTATCCCTTTAATTGCAATTAGCAGTATATTTGACAAATTACGAATTTCCCTATGTTACATATTAGCTTTTCACAGTTGGAACCGTCACAGTAACTTTAATTTAATACTTAATTAAAGTATTCTGAATGGCCACTTCGGAAAAGCTTGACTACACACATAAATTACATGCTACTGTGCATACTACTGTGACGTCATTGTAGCAGTTTTATGTATTTTATTTACCTTCACATTTTATGTTGCAGTCGCCTCCGGGTTTTTGTAGTTTACACCATTTGCTTGGTATCTGAAAAATGAAAATATTGTTATTTACATATTCCATTCGGGCTTTTAAATTAGGTATTTGAAAAAAAAATTTAAGACATATTATTACACATAATTTATTACATTAAGCCGACATGACTTATATTAAAAAAATCTTGTATATATATGTATATATATATATATATATATAAAATAAAATTTATATGAAATTTTGCATGTAGGGCGATTCGGGGGCGATTAATTGATCTAGCGAGGATTCATTTTAAAAAAATCAACCAAAAAAAAACGAGCAAACCTGAGCGAGTGGTCATCCAGGTACTATAAAATAATACATTTTACGGTAGAAAACGCCTAAGGCGTTACTAAATACGTTAATGCGTATAGTGCGTAAAGGTATAAATTAAATATATTACATTTTTACTTCGATGTGATTCCGTATGTTGGTAGGTTCAATATTAATTAGGAAATTTAGTTATTGCAATCATCTATCCGTAAAACTACCAGACTCGAATTTTCGATAATCGTCGATTAATTTCTAAATTATTTACTTTAACGTATTGTAGAACTAAATTTTCCTCCTGAATTAAACTTAAGTTAAAAATAATTGCGTACACGCTATTTTTGGCTATTTTAAAACGTAAAAACAACTTTACTATCACACAACAAATAGTATAACTGTTTTTTCTTACTAGTAATTTATACTGTCAGTTAACAAAACAAACCTGGTATAAGCCATAAAACTTTTTTCCACTGGGACTGACCGTGTACGCATTGGTGTCTCTATTGCTCACTTTTTCTATTAGGCAGACCCCTGAAACAAATTAAAAAAGTTTACACAAAAAGTTCTCAACAAAATTTTAAGACAGCCGAGTTTTACGGTTCAATAAACACAGTAAACATTACGCCTTTATTTCCCCAAAGATAGGATAACGAAATCTATACAAATATATAAAGCTGAAGAGTTTGTTTGTTTGAACACGCTACTCTCAGGAAACGCAGGTCCGATTTAAAAAAAAATTTCAGTGTTAGATAGCCCATTTATCGAGGAAGGCTATTATAGGCTATATATCATCACGCTAAGACCTATAGGAGCGGAGCAACAATGAAGAATGTTACAAAAACGTGGGAAAATTATCATACTACCGGCAATAGGAGACGCAAACGAGGTTGCATGGGTCGGCTAGTATACATATATAATTATTTAGTAGGAGAAAAAGTAGACATTATTATATTCTGTAAACAGCTGCATCCCGCGGTGTTACTCGCGCTTGTTGTTGTCCCTTCACAACAACACCGCGGATCAAATCAAGTCTAAAATTCTAGCTAAAGTTTCTCCATATATCATCAGCTATTTGCCAGTGAAAGTCCCATCAAAATCGGCCTAGGCGTTCAAGAGATTAGCCGTTTTGAAATTGATTATTTATACTTAGTATATACTTTCGTAATACATTTAGTAAAAACATGTTAATTTGTAATTACAAACATATACTTTAATTTCTGTTTTTTGTATAGATTATTTAATTAACGTGCAAAGATAATTTGTACCTGTTAAATTGTCTCAACCTGCTAGATTGAATGTTCACAACTAATTGCCTCATAGCTATTCTGACTTTTACCTTTAAAGGAAGAAGCTTAAAGGAAACAGTTTGTTCCATTGAGAGTTCTTAGAATAAACGCCGTATCTTTCTTTGAATCAGAGACATGGAGAAAAATGGCTATGAAATCATAAGAAATTTACTAAAGGAAGTTACGTTTGAGAACAACTTGATAACTATGGAAAAGGGTAAAACTTGTAAAATTATAAATTATAAGGTCCTACGCACTTTGGAAATTAAAAATTTTAGACCGACTCAAGCGGGCAGTAGATTTTGGTGTTTTCACCATAATATTTACCTCGACAATACAGCACATGCTGTGGCGTATGTTTGTGTCGATCTATGATTTTAACTGTAGCTTGAATTTAACATTTTTTTTTTTTTTTTTTTTATGTTTGGCCCAGCCAAAATGACTCTACTCTACCTGATGGAAAGCATAAGCAGAATCCAAGAGTGGTGGTCACCATACTGCGAATGCACACAATGCAACAATGCAGCATGGTGACCCACACCATGGCGGGCTAGTGATGCTTCTGCATCATTGGGCCTCCGGTCTCGCACTCACCAACGAAACACGACAGCATGATCGCTGTCATTTTACGTTGATTTTCTGTGCGAGGGTAGTACCGCCCCGGTCGAGCCGGCCCGTTCGTGCTGAAATCAGCGTGGCTCTACTACCTTTTAAACTAACTTTCATAAATGTCACTTAGTATCTTAATTGAATAAATGATTATGAATTAATTATATTATTTTCTTTAATTTACAATTAATTGTAAACGAGTATGAAATCGACAAAAAAAATTAAAGATTTCAACAAAATTGCGTGACCTAAGCAAGATGACATTGTGACAAAATTATAAGATCAAAATTATAAGGATTAAAAATCCCTTCAAAACATGTTAAAAAGTTGAAACTTAATTATTTACAAAAATATTTGTTTAAATAAAAAAAAATGTGTATTTCTGTTTGTAGATTAAAAAAAATAAACATTAATTTTGTAAAATTTTAAACTTAGTTTAGCAAACAGAACACGGGTTTAACTACAGTTTCCAAAACGCTCAAAGTTCAAAGTTCAAGGTCAAGGGCTACACATAGGCGGATAGCAATTAGCTAGATATAATGTCCCAGAGGTCCCCTTGAAATTGCGAAACATCTCAGCCCAGGCAAATACCCCTTGTAACGTGTAGTCTTTAGAACCGAGAATTTGTACACTAATAAGGACTTTCATACTAAGTTTAACACAAATTTCAATTCAAGTAGCTAGTTATGTTCTAACTATAACGGCTTATTCCACATCTATACATCTATACAAATAAATAAACTTAGAGTTTCTGTTTGTAATATTAAAATAACCGCTTTTTACTAAATGTAATATGTATGTATGCACATATACCAAAAATGTAGTTAATTTTTTTTATCTGTCTGTCTGTCTGTCGGTTTGTTCCAGGTAATCTCTGGAACGGCTGGACCGATTTTAACGGGACTTTCACTGGCAGATAGCTGGTGATCAAGGGAGTAACTTAGGCTACTTTTTTTAAACTAACTTTGTCCTGCGGCGTTACTCGCGTTACAAAGATAACCGCGAGTAACTGCTGTCCTTGACGTCTTGGGTTCAAATCCTGGGTCGGACCAAATGTTTGTTTGATCTACAAATATTTGGTTGGGAGTTTATGTGTTTTCTATGTATAATATGTACAAAAAAAAGTATATTTTTCTGTAGGTAGTAGAGCCACGTTGATTTCAGCACGAACGGGCCGGCTCGACCGGGGTGGTACTACCGGCATTCGTGCTGTCGTGTTTCGTTGGTGAGTGCGAGACTGGAGGCCCAATGATGCAGAAGCATCACTAGTGCGCCATGGTGTGGGTCACCATGCTGAATTGTTTCATTGTCTGCATTCGCAGTATGGTGATCACCACTCTTGGATTCTGTTTATGCTTTCCATTAGGCAGAGTAGAATAATTATGGCAGGGCCACAAGTAAAAAAAATCTGTTGTCTAGTACACATAACACAGCTCTGTTGCCGGTGTTGTCCGGAATATTTATTTGTCCGAAACATTTAAGTATTTATTATCTAAATCTGTTAAAATAAAAATATATTTTGGATGTCTAACCGATGACGAAATCTAGTTAAAAAAAATTAAAACCCAACTATGACAGAAAACGACGCTGAAAAAGCATGAAACAAGTTTCAAAAGCCGTAGTCACGCGTTTTTAAAGTGTTATGGACTATTGTACATTACTAAGTTTCAAAAGCCGTAGTCCATGAAGTGTGTCCTTGTGCTTCGCTTGGCTCGTCTTGTTGGGGACACGACCGTGCCCCCAGATTAAAATCGTTTATACATCGTAAATACCAGTACATTTTTACGCAATAAAACTTTTTGTGTTTTAAAATGAATAACTTGTTGAAAAAGTGGTTTCAACGATTACTTGGCTCAGTAGAATAACAACATCGATGTTTCCACGATGTTAGTCATCATACATGTATATAAATAGACCTATCTATGAGTTAATTAATTGAGCATCGTGGATTTTCCGTTCTCTATAATTATACTGCTGAGATAAATTCAAAACATATAACAACCGATAAATGATTTATGTATCGGTTGTTATAAACAACACTGAATGAAGTTGGACAGACCGACAAAAAATAGTTTTTTGTATTTTTTTTAACATAATTTAACCTTTTTGATAATCTTGTTTTTTAATATTGTTGTTCCGAATCTGGGTGACCGATTCATATATGTTTGTAAAGTTTCCTTTCGACAAACAATATATTCCTAGAGCGGCAGTTGTTTTTCAAAAATATAGGATAAATGGAAGTGATTGGTAAGCAAGTCAAAGGAAAGAGAATTTAACATTATTAAAATTAATGAACTGCGTAAAAGGGAAGAGAGAGAATATAGATAGTAAGAGAGTAGGCAGTAAATGATAATTATAAGTGGCAAATAGATAGAAAACTCTTTATTTGTAGCAGAGCTTGTAGTATTATGGGTACTAGACAACTGATATAAATACTTATATACATTTTTTTTGTAAATACATACATATTAAAGATAGAAAACACCCAAACTCCGAAACAAATATTTGCAGATCATACAAACATTTGATCCGACCCGGGAATCGAACCCGAGACCTCAAGAACAGCAGTCGCGTACGCTACCACTGCGCCACCGAGGCAGTCTATCCAACATATATCTGACTGCCTCGGTGGCGGTACTAATAGGGTTATGTAACCCTATTCTATTCTATTGGTAAAATTATTTTACCAATAGAAGGCTACGTTATTTGTGAGTGACATAGGCTACATAATAACCTGAAGAGTGGAAAGTTCATTTTTTTATAATTTAGCTGCGCCAAAATGACTCTGCTTTGCCTGATGGAAAGCATGAGCAGATTCCAAGAGTGGTGGTCACCATCCTCAATGCGAATAGGAACATTGCAGCATGGTGACCTACACTATGGCCGCCTTTAAACTTTTTCGTGTTAGCCGGATTTGCAAAGTAAGTCGGAGCAAAAAATGTTTACCGCCCAACGAAGTAGGCACGGTATAATAAATTTATATAGTACAAAGGGTGGCCTTATCGCCGAAAGCAATCTTTTCTAGACAACCGTAGGATGGATCAAGATGTATCGGAAAAATAGTAGCAGTTGACGGTGTTTGAGTGCAAGTTTTGAAGAATTATAATTTACTAATGAATATAACTGGCAATACATACATATATATATATCTCTCTCTCAGATACTGAGGAATAGACAGATACGTACAACATCATGAAGACGTTTTTTCGAAAAAAAAATATTAATAAGTTAAAATATTTTATTATTTGAGTATGTAGGTATATACTCTATGTGTTTGTTCGATGTTAGAATGATTGATAACCTTTTTCCTCTTGCGAATTCACTTGTGTTGTACTCATGCAAATCCTAAGATAACAGTGATAAAATGTAAATCCCAATCGATACTGTCAAAGAGAATTTGAAATTAAGAAAATAATAAAATAATTTAAAGGAGTCATATTCCACGTTCATAAGTGATGAAATGTTCATAAATTATTGCATTGTTGTTTGTGTGCAATGTTACCAGTAAAACTAACATGTTATTCCTTAACTAAAAACAGTATTTTCAAAAGGGGTGATTTCTTATTTTATTTTAAACGGTGCAAAGTATCTGCTTCTCATGGTATCCATCTTGGATGGAAATTAGAACTGTGAATACTGATACTATATTAATTCGAAAAAAAACAATACTCGTATGTCTGGGTATTACTATATTATGTTTTAATCGATTACGACTAAGCTACTGAAATTAAACAACAGTTAAAAAACTTAATTTTTGACTGCCTTGTTGGCGCAGTGGTAGCGTACGCGACTGCTGTTCTTGAAGTCTTGGATTCGATTTCCGGTTGGACCAAAGGTTTACAAATATTTGCTTCGGAGTTTGGGTGTTTCTATGCATAATATATACGTATTTATAAAAAAAAAGTTTAAAAGTATTCTATCAGTCAATCTAGATGGCGTTGTGTGTGAAATATCAGTAATATTTACTTTTTCATATTTTTTCAAAATACCTAACTGTAATAGCCCACCTTAAGAAAAAATATTATATTTGAAAAAATAACTGTACTACAATCTTTAAGTAGCACTAGCATCTTTAATGCATACTGAGATATCACTATATCTTCGAATCTCTTCAGAAATAATCAGATTACAAATAATAAGATACGTTTTTATCTGAATATAATATTTTCCTTGTAATGTAGTTCTGAGTAAAATGTTATCGACTTCGATATCAACTGTTTATAAGCAGATATGTTTGCTGTTTCATCGACATCAAAAAAGACTTTTATAATCCACTGCTGGAAATAGTTCCTATTCCTCTCCTAACTATTCATATTAAATTATTAGCTGAATCCCGCGGTGTTACCCGCGGTTATTGTTGTGCCGGATCATCAGCTACCTGCCAGTGAAAGTCCCGTCAAAATCCGTCCAGCCGTTCCAGAGATTACCCGGAACAAACAGACAGACAGACAGACAGACAGACAGACAGACAAAAATTTTTTTAACTACATTTTTGGTATATGTATCGTGTATACATACATATGCATTGATTAAAAAGCTGTTATTTTAATATTACAAACAGACACTCCAATTTTATTTATTTGTATAGATTAACTCTCACTCAGCCGAATCAGCCGAATTGATTTCATGACCTCACAGAAAATCGTTTGTAAACAGTTATTTTGTTGCTTTTCACTGAGTGTGTAGAGTGACTCTATTGTGTAAACCTCTTTGGTTCTGAGGAATTCCTGAGATCTCATAATACTGAGGGATTCCCCATATTTTCCTTTTTTTATAAAGACTACTCCAGCATCTATGCAAATAAATAAAATTGAAGTGTCTGTTTGCAATATTAAAATAACCGCTTTTTACTAAATGCATATGTATGTATACATGGTACATAAACCAAAAATGTAGTTAAAAAAGAATTGTCTGTCTGTCTGTCTGTTTGTTGCGGCTAATCTGTGGAACGGCTGGACGGATGTTGATGGGACTTCCACTGGCAGGTAGCTGGTGATCCAGGGAGTAACATCGGCTACTTTTTTAGACTAATTTTGTCCCGCGGCGTTACTCGCGGTTAGGAATATACCTCTTGTATCGCTCTCTCTCGTTTCATTTATGTTTGTAAAGTCCCCCACTTTACAAACATAAATCAAACGAACACAAAGAACACTCAAACTCTGAACGACAATTTGTGGACCACATAAAGTGTTGTTCCATGTGGAATTTAAACTCACTACACTTAAAACAAGTAGACAGCGGCGTCGCGATCGTTCAAGCCACAAGGCCAACCGCATATAAGTTGATATACCAAACATGATTTATATATACAGATTCTCACCGTTTTACAAGGCCTTATGTGCTAATAAATTTAACTTACGTTTTAATACATATAAATCGCACTTAAGTTGAAAACTTACATTGTCCAAGAAATAAATCAATAGGAACGCCAACCTTCAACAGCTCTCTCACTAACTTGCATCTAGTTTCGTATCTCTTGCCGAAAACACTGCACACACAATAACAACTCACAGCTAGTACAAGCAGAACACGTGTGAGCCTCATGCCTGAAGCTATGTTTATGAATGTATTTTATTAAGTAATTACACTATACAGCCCATTGTAACTTCTAACACCATGGTTTAAGAGTCATTTTTGTATAAGCCCATACCATCTGAATGTCAATGCCAGCTGATTATCCTATATTACTTTGAGTATTTTATGTGTTTTTGCGATGTTACAATGCATGATAACCTTTTTCCTCTTACGATTTCGATTGTGATATACTCATACAAATCTCAAACAAAAGTGATAAATCAATATTACCAACAATTAAAATAATTACAAAAGTAATCGAAAACTAAAAAGTACGATTTTCAATGTTACCGATAACACTGTTAAGGCAATAAGTATCGTCTAGAAGTCTTGATTGTCCAACTCTATGTCAATCTTTATACAGCGCAAAATATACTAAACAAGCCACATTATGTTACGCACATCTCAACTAATGTTATTATCTATACAAATAAATAAAATTGGAGTGTCTGTTTGTAATAATAAAATAACCGCTTTTAAATAAATACATATGTATGTACACACGATACATGTATCAAAATAACATTTTTTTTAATTTTTTACCTGTCCTTCCTGCTGTAGCAGTGTGCTGTAGCTATCTGCCAGTGAAAGTTCTGTCAAAATCGGTACAGCCGTTCCAGAGATTACCCAGAACAAACAGACAGACAGGCGATTGTTTTTTAATACATTTTTGTCATATGTACTGTGTATACATATATACACATAAAAAGCGGTTATTTTAATATTACAGACACAGACACTCCAATTCTATTTATAAGTAATATATTTTTTCGTCTTGTTTTTTTTTTTTGTTTTGGCAGCGATTTCAAACAGACTCGAAGGTATCTATTGTTGATATATATAAATAACTTGTATGTATACAATAATACTAGCTGATCCGGCAAATGTCGTGTTGCCATAAAAATAAAAAAATTAGGGTTTGGTCACCTTTATCATTTCGGGGTAGGAAAATAGATGTTGGTCAATACTTAAACCTACCCGATATGTAAACAAAATTTCATAAAAATCGGTACCGTCGTTTCGGAAGAGTTTGGTAACAAACACCGCGACACGAAAATTATATCTATTAGATTGCCTTCAATGTTGATGGCCGCATGATTTTAGTTCTCCATTAGATTTATAATTATTATTTTAATCTTAGTTATCTTTAGTGTAGAGTATGCGTGTATCGAGTCGCATCACTCGGTTATTCATTAATGCATTCACTCACTCGTTCACTTGTATATTAAGACGTACAGTCTCACGCAACACAGTATTATTGCGAGAGGATAGACGTGAGTGCAAGTGTACGTACATCTCCAAGGGGAGGATACCACATTTAGTATTGCTTGAACTCGGTCTAACTTAAAAAAAAGGTATATTTATTTATAGAAGTATATTTCTACAAACGGCACGGAAACTGACCAAATAGAAAACAGAGGCCGTTGACTCATCTTGACGGACTACGTAGCTTGGCTTACAGTTGAGCGAGCGCAGCGGTCAGAGCAATTTTTGACGTTAACAGATCTTGGAGCAACAGATGTAGATGGTTATATTGAGGCAACAGCAGCCACCACAGCAATCTCCACAGCATCATACGCGTTCCCTTTACGTTTGTAGTAGATAGATAGAGAGTAAACGTACGATATGTAAAACACAAGTACTGTAATGCATTAATATGCATGGTAATCTATCTTTGGTAATCCAAAGAGTAATAGTATATGAAACTAGCAGACCCACGCAACCTATTGCCCGTAGTGTGATAATTTTTCCCCGTTTTTGAAACATTTTTCATTGGTGCTCCGCTCCTTTTGGTCTTAGCATGATGATATATAACCTATAGCCTATAGGTTATATATCATCATCATATCATCTTCGATAAATATACCATCCAACAATGAAAGAATTTTTCAAATCGGACCAGCGCTTCCTGAGATTAGCGCGTTCAAACAAACAAACAAACTGTTCAGCTTTATATATTAGTATAGAAGTATATATTTAAGTAGTTATGAAAATCCGTTACTTAATTTAGATAAGCTAATTAAATAAACTGTAAAGGTATGACCACTATGAACTATCTACATATATAAAAATGAATCGCCGAAATATATATACGGGCATAACTTCCGATTGGCTGCACCAAATTAAATAATAATATTTTTATGTTTTCTTTATTGTTAGGACAAGGTTTGTGTACAAGAAAACTTAGAAGATAACGGGAAAAGTATTTTTTTTCCGCAACTGTACACTGTCTGTGCGAAGCTGAGACAGACAGTGGTACAAAGTTCGCTGGGTAAGCATATTTTTTTTTCTGTCATTTTATGCAACACTACCCATAGGTATACCCAATAGCATTTCATAACTTTTTTCAAAAGTTATCAAAATACTAACCATGTATACCTTTCAGTTATAAATTTTCTTGTTACATAAATTAATAAATAAAACAAATAAATAAATATTTCGGACTTTCACCCAACGCCATCTAGCTATCTAATTATTGCTTCTATAACTATTGGTTTAGCTATTTATTTATAACTTATAAACCTAAAGCTAGGTACAGTCAATGCTTAAAATCGATCGTGGTAAAACAGATGATTTAATAAGAAATCAAAACTTATCAAGCAATATACAATGCAAAAAAACTGCAATGTATCTTAAATGTTCTCTTATCAGTCTTTATCATGACATTGTTACAAATACAACACACAACCAAAGACAAATTAAATGACTTACAGCTTCCAAGAAACGATTTCTGTATCAATTTAGTTTTCTGTAGCTCCCTCGATAACTGGCATCTTGTGAAAACTTTTCCTTCGCATAACTCACAGAAAACTAAACACACTATTAAGAGAAAATTCAAAATTCTCATTGTTACGGTGCACCTGCCGTTACTCGTCCACTAATATTAGATGTCGGTGAACGAATGTTGTCTTTCAAATACTTCAAAGAATTGATTAAAATGATAATACTGATATTTTAAAGAGATAAGAAAATACAGAAACCTGTTATTTATGTACTTGAGTAATTTTTAAGGTATACACAAAGAGAGTATTTTAAGGACTGCATATTGAATATAACATACAACTGAATATTCATAACTGTATATGTATATATTTTTTCATATAATGTTTTAATTTTCTCCCACAAAAGATTTATATTGCAATAGCATTCTTTTATCTGGTGTACATTTTTGTAGCAGTCAGGAAGCCAAACTAGGATTTTACCTGTTAAGTCTATAATTAACTGGTTATGTAAAAATAAAAAAATAAGCTCAAAATCGGTAAGACTATGTCAACTCGTCTAGGAGTTCCACTAGCAGTCACCGAAGTACACCTTCAAGTCACTCCATGTAGTCCGGAGGTAAGGTCTCATCATAACTAACAAAATGAACCCAAACTTGGTAAGACTATGTCAACTCGTCTAGGAGTTCCAGAAGCAGTCACCAAAGCACACCTTCAGGTCACTCCACCTAAGCCGGAGGTAAGGTCTCATCATAACTAACAAAATAAGCTCAAAATCGGTAAGACTATGTCAACTCGTCTAGGAGTTCCACTAGCAGTCACCGAAGTACACCTTCAGGTCACTCCATCTAAGCCGGAGGTAAGGTCTCATCATAACTAACAAAATAAGCTCAAAATCGGTAAGACTATGTCAACTCGTCTAGGAGTTCCACAAGCAGTCACCGAAGTACACCTTCAAGTCACTCCATGTAGTCCGGAGGTAAGGTCTCATCATAACTAACAAAATGAACCCAAACTTGGTAAGACTATGTCAACTCGTCTAGGAGTTCCAGAAGCAGTCACCAAAGCACACCTTCAGGTCACTCCACCTAAGCCGCAGGTAAGGTCTCATCATAACACAACACAATCTTCTTCCTCTTCCAGTATCTGGAAATTTCTTGGATCATTGGGTATTGGTAGAAAACAACACCAAGTGTTCAATAATACAATTAGTTTGAATGACATCAACAATTATTTCTCATCTACACCTTCGCTGGATGTTCAAACTAAGTTTCAAACGCTGGAATACATATCTGGTCTCACCAGACCTACTACCAACTCCTTTGAATTTTCTCCGGTGCCTCCCGAGGATATCAAGAAGATTATCCTATCTCTCCATTCCAATGCCGTAGGATATGATGGTATAAGTCGTCGCATGATTGTCACCATACTTGACTGCATTCTCCTAGCAATCACCCACATAATAAATTTCTCTCTTGATTCTGGAACTTTTCCCGCTCTGTGGCGCAAGGCTTATATAATTCCTCTTCCAAAAAAAAATAATCCTACACTTCCTGAACACTTTCGACCTATCTCTATTCTTCCCTTCCTATCTAAGGTACTCGAGGCATGTGTTCACAAGCAACTCTCACACTTTGTTCACAGAAACCTGCTATTGAGCCCTCTGCAATCCGGCTTTAGGGCCGGGCACAGCACAGTTTCCGCTCTCCTTAAAGTGACTGGCGATATTAGGAAAGGCATGGAAGACACTAAAGTTACAGTACTAGTATTAGTTGACTTCTCAAATGCCTTCGATACCGTCAGTCACGAAATCCTTCTATCTATCCTTACATATCTTATGGTACCTCCCGAGGCACTGGAATGGTTCTCCACTTATCTTCAGGGGCGACAGCAGTGTGTTCGTGTTAATGACTTTACATCGAGTTGGTGTGACCTCCGCGCTGGCGTCCCTCAAGGCGGTATTCTATCTCCTCTTTTATTTTCAATATTTATTAACCTCATAACTCAACAACTTCGGAGTGCGTATCACCTGTATGCTGACGATCTGCAAGTGTATTCGCAGGCAAGAGTGGAGGACATAACGCTAGCTATCGACGAAGTCAATAGGGATTTAGAGACCATAAGGTTATGGTCGACGAGATTTGGCTTGTCGGTTAATCCATCCAAATGTCAGGCGATAATAGTAGGAAGCAAACGCATGATAAGCAGAATCGATACTGCCTCGATCTTACCGATTGTGTTCAGTGGCTCAGTCATTCCGTTCAGCCCCGTAGTTAAAGATCTGGGTTTGCTCATCGACTCGACCCTTGATTGGCAAGCTCAAGTGACTTATGTCAGCCAGAGGGTAACGGGAAACATGCGAACGTTATATCGTCTCAAAAACTTCCTGCCAACTACCACTAAAACAACTCTCATGCAGTCCTTAATAATTCCGATAATTGACTATGGTGATGTATGCTATTTCGACCTGAATGCAGATCTCCTCAATAAACTAGACCGCCTTCTTAATAACTGCATTCGATACATTTTTAATCTTAGGAAGTACGACCATGTGTCAGCCTGTCGTTCCCAACTAAAATGGTTGCCTATCCGCCTGCGTCGCAATCAGCGAGCACTTACCTCCCTATTTTCATTTCTCAACTCACCATTCTCTCCTACATACCTCGCTCATTACTTCCGTTATCTGTCCTCTAACCACGACAGAAATCTTCGTTCAGAAAATAATCTGCTCCTCTTATGTCCCTCCCACAATTCAGATTTCTTGAACTCTTCGTTCTTTGTCCAGGCGGTACTACTCTGGAATGCTCTCCCACTCGAAATCAGGATGTCCACAAACCGTTTTACTTTCAAAAAGAAGGTACATGATCTCCTTTTCAGCGAAACGGCGGGAACTACGAATCGATAATTGGTTCACCTTAGAATCGGGTTGTCATAGTGTACGATTGTAATGTGTATGTATGTATATTTATATAAATATATATATGTATTTGCTTCGTGTATATTCTCTATATGTGTATGTATATGTATGTTTATGTTTATTTTTATGTGCTTTGTTTGTTTTTATTGCTCATGTAACCTCTGTGCACCACCTACCTTACTAGATTTCTACACCACCCTAAGGTTGACTGGAAGAGAATGCCTTGGGCATTAAGTCCGCCAATGTACAAATGTGCAAAAAGTTTTTAATAAATAAATAAATAAATAAATAACTAACAAAATGAGCCCAAACTCGGTAAGACTGTCAACTCGTCTAGGAGTTCCAAAAGCAGTTACCGAAGTACACCTTCAGATCACTCCACCTAAGCCGGAGGTAAGGTCTCATCATAACTAACAAAATGAGCCCAGACTCGGTAACACTATGTCAACTCGTCTAGGAGTTCCACTAGCAGTCACCGAAGTACACCTTCAAGTCACTCCATGTAGTCCGGAGGTAAGATCTCATCATAACTAACAAAATGAGCCCAAACTCGATTAGACTATGTCAACTCGTCTAGAAGTTAGAAAAGCAGTCACCGTAGTACACCTTCAGGTCACTCCACCTAAGTAGGAGGTAATGTCTCATCAATCGAGCCCGAACTCGCACAATACTACTTAGTTTTAGCAAACTAAAATATTGTTATAAAAATCTGTAAATAGAAGAAACCTCCTCCTTTTTTTGAAGTCGGTTAAAAATAATCTAACGTTGTCAAGTATCAACCTATTCTGGTTTATCGAATATATTGAATTCGAAGAGCGATCTTTTCAACAAGAGCTAATGCAAACAGGCGACACAGTGTCCACTCATGACGGCGGCTGAGCGCAGACTGAGATTACGAAATTTTTACGCGATAAATCAAAAGAGGTTCAAAAAAATAAAATAACCCTTATTGCAATCGACTACGATTCATCCGTAATAGCAAAATATGAGAAAATATAAGCTCCGGTTGTTATTTTTTCTGCGACTTTCTGTGACACTTTTATACTATTTTTTTCCTCGGATTTATAATTGACTATATATGCCTTCTTACATTATTTTTAGAAATTCTATAAAAAAAAGTAAAAACTAAAACCCAACTACGACAAAAAACGACGCTGAAAAAGTATGAAACAAGTTTCAAAAGCCGTAGTCACGCGTTGTTAAAGTGATATATACCATATGGTATTTTACACTACATGGACTACGCCTTTTGAAACTTATTAATGTACCATAGTCCATATCACTTTAACAACGCGTGACTACGGCTTTTGAAACTTGTTTCATACTTTTTCAGCGTCGTTTTTTGTCGTAGTTGGGTTTTAGTTTTTACTTTTTTTTATTTAAAATGTTTTGGTGCCTCTATAATACTAATTTATTTGCAAAGTATATTTTAAATAGATACAACAGTAATATCACAATTATCGAATAAATACGGACAAAGTCACGAGAAAATGCTAATAATATATATATTTTTGAAATCTACAAGTAACGCCCTATCGTATGATACCAAACACGGCATATTTCTATCATATTTATTTTAAATACACTACTTTACGTCGGCTAGATGGCGCCACATTAGATTCAGTGACACGTCATATTGCCTATTATCAGCGGGCAATCAAGACGCTTCTAACGATACCTCATTTGTCTTATTCTGATTAGTTTAGAAAGAATGAGGGAACAAATAAGCATACCATAGAAATATCACACTTATCGAATAAATACGGACAAAGTCACGAACAAATGCTAATAATATATGTATTTTTGAAATGTACAAGTAACGCCCTTTCCAATGATACCAAACACGGTATATTTATCTCAAATTAATTTTTTAATACAGTACTTTATGTCGGCTAGAGGGCGCCACATTAGATTCAGTGACACGTCATATAGCCTATAACCAGAAGACGATCACGACGCTTCTAGAGACACCTCATTTGTCCAAATCTAATGAGTAGTTAAGGAGCTAGGAGGGAACAAATGAACATACATACATACATACATACATACATACATACATACATACATACATAGCCTGTCAAAATCATAACCCTCCTTTGGCTTTGCCGTAGTCGGGTAAAAATAGGTTGATTGTAGAACAAAAATGTACCAAAACTCAACCCGATATCGTAAATACTGTGGAAAATGGTTACGGAAGATCGTTTTTACAATATAAAAAAATACAATTTCCAAAAAAGTGGTCCCTCGGATTTGAAGATGAAGAACTAATCTATAAGTGTTAGTACTTTGTTATATTCAATTTGTTTAGTTTAGTTACAAATTGCACCGAAAAAAAGCATAATTTTGTACGAATCGTAAACGCGTCCTTAATAAACAAAAATTTAAATTGTACCAAAAAATAGTAAGTAATCAGTTAGGTATTGATCCGAATGCTGCCTTAGTCTATATGGGTTTATAATTTTCCACGAATCGAGTAGACACACTTCACTTAAGTATTAACTTTAAGCCCTTTATTTCTGAACAATTTACTTTGTCAATTGATAGCATCCAAAAGATTGTGTGTTAACAAATTTCAAATTATTATTATTAAGAGATAACTGCCAAAAAAAATCTCCTCTGCTTGATAGAAAGCATAAGTAGAATCTAAGAGTGTTGGTCACCATCCTCGTTGCAAACTTCGAACCCGACTTACTTATGGTGTCCCGGGATGGTTCGCGCGTGAGAGACGAACCGCCGTTGGCTGCGTGCGCAGCAGTCGCTCGCACTACGCACTCTTGTAAACGCCCCTCGCTTTTTGCGGAACAGTATAATCTCCAGTAATTTGAGCGTGGAGAGCCTGGATGACTTCGTGGGATGCCTAAACACCGTTCATGCGTGCCAATGGATTGCAAGCTGCTATCTGCGGGAACTCGTCTCCGTGGCAACTCATCCCAAACCATCCCCAACATCCGACCTAGTGCTGGTTGACGGCGCTTCTCAGGGTCTACACCCCTAAGAGCTCGACCTCGCTAAGCATAGATCACCACACTAGACAAGACCCAGGCGTTTCTAGCAGGTCACTCACCCTGTAGGACCTACCCACAAAGACTCGACCCCGTTAGTTACGCCTATCCCTACGGATCAATGCCTCAGGACTACAAACAGGCTCATTCTGGCCCACCCCAGTGACTCAGATGTAGTTGCAGGACGCTCTGAAAACTACTTGGACTGGCAGGAAACTTGGAACAGGTACCTCGGGATCCTAGGGGGTATATGGGATGAACTAAGAGACTCGTTGCAAACTTGAAGAGTGCACCATGGTACCCATACTATGGTAGCCTGAGATTTTTCCCGTTTCGCTTTGCTTCCTAGGTATCTAAACAATTTTCAAATCATTTAGCTGCATTCAGAAAACCTTTTACTTACACTTTACAGGACTAACTACACCATCACGACGTAATAACTTTTATATCAATATTTGAAATCAATTTAAGAACAGTGTTGATGTGGCCAATTTTTTTTTATGAGATAGAAAGTCTCTGATCAGACTAATTGTAACCGTTCCATGTTTTAACATTTCATACAATACGCTATAACATCTCAGGCGTGTTCAGTACAATTACGGGTCTGCTATTCTAGTGACGTTGATTGCTAAGCCAAGTCATAGATTCGATACACATTCAAGACAAATAATTTATTGTAAGTGTGACGAGCACGATCATTTGTTCTGTGTGGGTTTCGTTTATCTTTATTCTGTATGAATTTAAAATTTATTCAAGAATGTTAATTAGTGATTTTGTTATTAGTGGTTATGTTTATAATTGTCTCGGTGGCGTAGTGGTAACGGTTCGATGCCCAGGTCGGATCAAATGTTTGTATCAAATATAAATATTGAAAAAATATTATATGTTTACCGCCTTATGTATGCTCTCAAGTGAAATATATTTTTGTATTAGTAATTGGTATGTTCTCATGTTAAGTGAATTGTATTATAATTCTTAATGAGAATAAATATTTTAAACCAAAATATTTGTTTCGGATTTGGGGGATTTTGTATATACAAAATGTATGTATTTACAAAAAAAAAGTATTTAGGTATGTATTTCTATCAGTTTCTAGTATCCATACAAGGTACGATCTCTGCTTAGTTTAGAATTAGATGGCGTTTTATGTAAGATATCTAAAATACATATTATTTCAATTTAAAATAAAAAAAAAAAATAAAAAAATAATACATGTTTTAGGCCGCAGGTTCTGCTTAGTGCTATTATGCTAGTATATGCAAAAAAACGTAAATAACTATTACTTTTATATCCTTTGATGTAAAGTATTGTGAATATTCTGTTTATTATGTATATACCTACTATTGCATATATAAAACGTTTGGCTGTTAATTACTCGATGTGACAACAATAGATGACAGGAATCGTTGATTAGTATGATATGATTAATAGAGGATTTGATGCGGTGTCGTCATTAATTAAATTTGCGTGTATCTCATCAATCACATCTAAAATGCATAGCTTGCGCTTATAAAGGTATCATAAAGGAATAAAAGATTTATAAAGAGGAATAGGATTGATGAAAAAGTAGTTTTTATTTTAGGATTTAAAACATTTATTTTTTCAAAATCAATCCAATTCAATTATATATTGAGAAATATAAAATGAACTAATAGTTATTTGCGATGCAGGAATGCAAAGTTGCTTTAATTATAATCTAATAATTAGTTTTTTAGTTAGTTGCTAATAATTAGAATCCTGAGGGAAAACAAGGTAGAACTAAACAGGTTTAATGATGTTTTGAATTCACGAACTTAGTGCACCCGCTGTTCTAAATTCAATTTACTGTATCCTCTAGCGGATAAAAACGACGTACTCACTCAGACATCGAAGGGCAAAAATACTCTTTCCGAGATGGGGGGATGAAAATAGTATTTTCTACTCCCCGAGTGTATTTGATAATGTCTCAAAACATTGTACTTAATTACACAAATAAGATGTGAATGTAATGAAAGTGTGAGTTTAATGTCTCAACCATCGAAACTAATATGTTTTAAGTTTATATTGACAAATTGAGAATAAAAAGGGAGTAGGTATATTAATGTCTTAGTAATTCATGCATTCGCTCGATTGCCCTCTATAATATATATAGATATTATTTAAAAGTTTAAAAACGTATAAACTATTTACGTAAAATTTGAAATAAATTACACAGCCTAAGTTACTCGGGCCTATTACCCTTTCTTTTGACTTCGCCGCAGGTGGGTAAAAAAATGAAAGCATAAGTCATAATTTCAGAAAGTCAAAATAACATAACTCTAACCTGGATTTCTTTCGCCAAAGTAACAAACTTAAATATTATTCTACCCGATCAGATTTCCTGGTATTTATGGCATGAGAGTAGGAACTTGAATCAAAGACAGGTCCTTTGATCTTTCGTTGAGTTTCCCGCCAACTAACGCGACGTTATTGGAGCGAACCGATAAAGGAAAAAAGAAAAACATGGGAACGTTATTCTTCAGTAGGGTATCAGGTGGGTACGTTCTTTACTAATAGTAATTTATAAAGATTAAACTGTTTTGTGCCTTAATCGTAATAAAATTTATAAAATAAATGAATTCTTAACTCTAGCGATACTCACTATTACTTCGAACTAGAACATTATGATTCTGATTATGAAAATAATGTTTCAAAAATGTATTTTGAAATATGTATGCGGTTGACGGCTATAACCTAAGATACGTAGAGATAAACTTACAGTCAGCAAACTGTGGGCATATTTTTAATGTACATGTATAAGCGATCAAAATGACTCTACTCTGCCTGATGGTAAGCTTGAGTAGAATCCAAGAGTGGTGGTAACCATCCTCAATGCGAACGTGGACAGTGCAGCTTGGTGATGGAGGCGCACACCATGGCGGCCTAGTGAGATGCTTTTCACACCCGGGACCCGGGATCATAGTGGGAGGGAAACGCGTGCGGTGGTAGTGAGTAATTCCATTTTGTCTGAATCACGAAATGAACACATAGGCTTAGGTTTAGGTGTATTTACCGCGATAATCGATACAAACGCGGGTGGAGCAGCAGTAAAAAGCTAGTAAATAAATCAATGGAGAAGTTATTTGGGAAAACTTTTTTCTAGGTTAAAACATTTAGAATATAATTATACCTTATCTTGGTCCTCTTCTAATTCTCTGCTAGTTTATGTGATAACCCATGGGCTAGATTAACCGATTTGAATGTACTAACTTACCAACTTTCTCATTTAAATGTAAGGATTAACTCGAGAGTCGATGTGAGTATTAGTACTTGTTTCATTCGATTGTAAATAAATTTATTACAGTAACGTCTTCAATTTGAGCTTAGAATCCTTCATAGTCCATACGCTTCATCGATGTAAATAATGTAGATGAATCACGGGTCCCTCCCCCAAATCAAAATGGTAAAAGATTGACCAGACAGACCAAACTCTAATGCCGTGCCTAAACTGTCAGGTAGTGCCACTTCCAAGCAATTTCCTCTACAAATTTTACTTTAAAAAATAACATCAATATGTACCACCCATCGATCCTAAACAAATTAAGCTTGAAAACTCGTCATACATTTGCGAGGATAAACAATTTATTCTCAGAATTTGCTAGAGAGCTTTCAAACGTATAAACTTTGCATTTCGATATTGACGATATACCGATGCAGCGCTTCGAATTGATTGATTTACAGATGTTCGTGATGTTGCATTACTTTGTGATACATACATGACATGACATTATACATTGGTGAAATAATTTTGAACTAGAATAAGACGTGAAATGAAAACCGCATACTTACCACCAGATACAACCACATACCAGAGAAAACACCGGCCAAAGATGCATTTCAAGCCACGTATAGAAAAGGGTTTCTTAGTTACACATTTGTTATGATTTTATGTTTTACCCCACTAAGGCAAAGCCAAAGGAGGGTTATGATTTTGACAGCCTATGTATATGTATGTGTATATATATACATATACATACATACAGATGAACATACATACATTATGTATGTATGTTCATCTGTTCCCTCATATCTACTGAACTACTTACTAGAACTGGACAAATGAGGTATCGTTAGAAGCGTCTTGATTATCAGCTGGTTATAGGCTATATGACGTGTCACCGAATGAAATGTGGTGCCCTCTAGCGCTCATAAAGTACCGTGTTAAAAAATAAATTTAACTAATTGCTCGTGACTTTATTTATTTGATAATTGTGAGTGAGTGATAAGTGTGTATTAGTCCGTATTTATTTGAAAATTTTGAGTGAGTGATAAGTGTTTATTTGTCCGTATTTATTTGATAATTGTGATATTTATATGGTATTTAAAATATAGGGCCTCCGGTATCCTCACTCACTCGGTGAAACACAGCGCAGGCGCTATTTCACTCTGGTTTTCTCTGAGGCCGTGGTATCACTCCGGTCGAGATGGCCCATTCATGCCGAAGTGAGTGATATGGTACGTTTCTATGTAACGTGTTAACACGTTAAATAGAAATATAATATAACACTTTAACAACGCGTGACTACGGCTTTTCAAACTTGTTTAATACTTTTCAGTGTCGTTTTTTGTCGTAGTTGGGTTTTAGTCTTTACTTTTTTTTATTAAAATTTACTTATTCGTCATTTTGTAGCAAGTTTTCTAAGTAAGCGCATTTTACAAGTTAGACTTCTATAACGCTTAAAGTAACAAAATGATCTAAGCCGTTATAGTTTTACTTTAAAGTTCATCATATGGACTACCATTAGGAATTTTTGTCAGATTATTCGCGCAAGCCGTTAAGTTAGAGGGGAAGGGGGAGTTCTGATTTAACAAAAAAAAGCGGTTTAAATGTGAATATCGCGCGAACAGATACCTAAACAAAAAAAAATAGCTCCTTTTCGACGTGGTTAATACATGTATTCATGCAAAGTTTCAACTTTTGAGCATTAACCGTTTGGAAGGTAAGTCGAGAAAGGACGGACATGACGAAAGTGTAAGAGCTTGTCCAGAAGGGGCGAAATCGCTACGACTCTCTGGCGCGTATAAGAGCGCGCTCAGAACCAACCAACAACCAACGTGCGGATATTTGGGGACGACTAACAATTCCGTATCAAATTTTTAGCTCTCTCGCTCTGGGGTTCGCGCGTTAACTGGACGCAACAAAGCGTCTTTAGTATCTCAATATCTATTCGCACGCAATACTCGCGAATCGAGAGTTTGGGTATGTCTAAAATAAACAGTTGAATTAACCCTAATACATACAAAGACTTCAAGTATAGTTTCCACCTACAATAACACCGCATCAAAACTGCGCACCACATCTAACACGTTTAGATAATGTTAATCCTCAGCTTAGCATAAAGTCAGGGTTCAACGCCAACATCTTAAAATGCTAATACTTAACGTTGAAAATAGAAGTTAAAAGGCAAAAGTCTTAACGATAAAAAGTTTTAATTAGTCGAGGACTCCCGACTACACCTGTACACTTCGTTACTCGCATACAGGATTGCCTTATCTTCGTTTATTTATCTAATCTTTTAAGAGAGCAACTGTGTGAGAAAATTTTATGTACAGAATTACAGTGACATTTCTAAATCAGATTTTATTTTGATATCCATTATTCCATACTAGAAAGGTTTAGTTGAAATTGACATTGTATTCCATAATTTACACCTAAGCTCGGATTCTTTCCTTATAATTAGGATTTCTAAATTATAAGAGCAGGTTACAAAACACTTTCTTTATCCGCGGCTGTTGTCCGCGACTCCCCCGTGTGTATTTCGGTGATCACGACAAAAAACAGTTTATGTCCTCTTCCAAGGCCTATTTATCTCAATACCGAGATCCAGATCAGATTTCAGCAAGAATTGATTCAGCTGTTTAGCTGTAAATGCGTAACAGACACAGTTATTTCTGAATTTATAATATCCTCATCCTCACTTATTATAGAGCATTTTCCTTCTTTTAACATCTCTAGTTCATATTCCTATATTCTGAGATACCCAAGGGATGGATAGAGGTGTTGACACTCCGTATTTTGCCGTCACCACACGTACGAGCCTATAAATTCAAAATTCAAAGAGAGGCGGAAGAACAGAGATATTTTCATTTCATAGGAGTGGCCAATGCGATGAAAACTATATTAACGATAGAAATAATTTAACTACCAACTCGTGGTCAGAATCTAATAAAGATAGAATAGGAAAGCGTATCCTGTAAACAAGTTTGTAGCCCCTTAGCCTTTGTACTTAACGTTTACATCCGGCCCGAAACTTGTCTGACCTTTGCAATGATCTGAACCGATCCAGAGGACGTCTCAAAATGAGTTACAGAACACGACCTCAGGTAAGACCACGAAGTCAGCGAGTTTGAAATTAGTTTAGGTCAATCTATTTGAACTGTAAACGTTGTTTATGTTTAACAGAGGGACGCTATGGATGAAATAGTTCCGTAGAATTTAAAGTATTTAGTGTCTACTAATTACAATAAAAAAAATGAAAGTTTGAAACGATTGGTAGAAATAATAATACTTAAGTATAAGTTTTTTTGACGTGCACAGGTCTCAGAGTCACCTGAGTATGGCCACATGTGACATGGCAACACTGCCATATATCAGCAGCTGGTCTCTCTGGATAAGATGTTTCACATTAATATGTTTCTTTAGTTGCTGCGCCAGGCATTATCAATTCACCTGGGCATAGGAGCCTCCCTTTGTCATCCCCCAAAGGATAATGGAGATGCATGTTCTACTACTACTAAACTACAAATAGTTTTCACATGAAAGTGTAACAAACATTCACATTTATAATATTAACAGGGTGCACAAAATATATATTATATTTAAATATATTTATTGTGCACCCTGTTCTAGTTTGCTGTCAGTTTTGTTATGGAATAGGGGGCAAACGAGCAGACGTATCACATGATGGTAAGGGACTCCCGCCGCCCATGGACACCCGCAACACCAGAGGCGTCTCAAGTGCGTTGCCAGCCTTTGGGGGATGGAAGGGGGATGTAGGGAGGGGTTTGATTATGGGCTTTTTTTACGTGTGAAAACCCCCTCGGGCCATCACCTCTCCGGGTTTTGGGGCGGGGCGGGTTGTTGGAATTGAACCGACTAAAACCACACGGTGTGCCACTCTGCGCCTGAGAAGGGAGGGATCCGGACACTGCTTTCAACACATCCGGACCCCGCCCAGCGCCTGCCCGCATTGATACGGGCACCGCTCACCGTAAATTTAAAATTTTGCTGTGGGAGAGCCCGCTTCAACATGCGTGGGCCGGTTCGACCGGAGTGATACCACGGCCTCACAGAAAACCCTATTTCACCGAGTGAGTGAGGGTACCGGAGGCCCATACCCCAACCCTCCCTCCATTCCTCTCCCCATTTCCCAAAGGCCGGCAACACACTTGTGACAACTCGGGTGTTGCGGGTGTCCATGGGCGGCGGTAATCGCTTACCGTCAGGCGATACATCTGCTCGTTTGCCCGCTTTTACATAAAAAAAAAATGTTGTAAATACGTTGTGAATTAGAGCATAAGTATTCATTAAAATAATACTGTGATGTATTTATTTATGCGGAACACGTAATCTTTCATCTTTTACAATATGACTTTTATTTAAACTATAAACTCAAATTAATGTAGTCCAGACTATAACAAATAAAATAGCGGTCCTATCTACATAAGAGACACCGATGAATTGATTGAATTCTGAATATCAAACAAATTGGATCGCAGATTAACGTAAGGTCAAACGAGGTCACGGGAACACGGGGAGACGAATCCATTATCGAAATGCAGCGGCGAATGGATTACTAAGGCATATACATTCAATCGCATCTGGCATCAAAATCTCTGGAACTAAATTATACCTAAACATTTTTGGATAAAAATCTATCTATATTTCTATATATATCTAAATGTTCAGTTGATTTGTATAAGATTCAAAACTAAAATGTTCTGCACCAATTGAGCTCAAACTTTG
This sequence comes from Spilosoma lubricipeda, assembly GCA_905220595.1. Taxonomy (NCBI): domain Eukaryota; kingdom Metazoa; phylum Arthropoda; class Insecta; order Lepidoptera; family Erebidae; genus Spilosoma; species Spilosoma lubricipeda. The sequence goes on along the minus strand of HG992298.1, from coordinate 7,789,119 downwards.
ATACGATATACAATATCTATTTCGAAATAGTTTCAACTACTTTTAGGGTCACTATTATTTCTAATTTATCATAAATGCAACCACGAAGACTCTTGGAATGACACAATCAGTTCAATAAGTTTATACATGGAGATTAATTTCCAAGAATACTATTTCTAGTCAAAGTAATATTTTACACGTGATTTATATTTGATGACTCAGATAAAAGGGAATTATTCACTACCACCGCACATGTTTCCCTCCCATAATGATCCCTGGTCCTTTAAGAGAGACGTGAAAAAACATCTCACTAGGCTGCCATAGTATGAGTCACCATACTGCACTGTCCACGTTCGCATTGTGGATGGTTACCACCACTCTTGGATTCCACTCATGCTTTCCACTAGACAGAATATAGTCACTTTGGCATAGCCTACCAAAGTGACTCTTCTCTGCCTCTGCGTACATAAAAAAAAAGTAATCACGACTTTAAAACAATTTTCTAATCAAGCAATGCTATACTATTACTCAAACATAGAGAAACCACATTTAAATCACTTTTAACTGGATACAATAAGGAATATTTTACACATAGGATCTGTTATGTGTTAAAACAATACAAGCCATTACCATATGAAAATCCATTAACCTTGTAAGCAGCTTAACGCAAGTTGTACTAATGTAGGTACTACTCTCTCAATTCTCCTTAAATTAATATTCCGAAATTTCGCAAACCACTCTAGGCCTTTTTTTTCAGTTTTATGCAAATTCTTAGATCAACGTCGAAACGCCATCAAGTCTCAATTTCATTGAATATGTAAATCGCAGGTAAAATTGAAAATGCCTTCCTATCGTCCATTAGTTTTGTAAGCGGTCTCGTTTTGGGACCGAACTTGAAGATTTTGGGTTTGTAATCTTTATTAAAGGATTTCCGAGAGCCTGTATTGATTAAGTTAACAATATCCATTTGAATTTTCATATTAACGAGATGAACTAGGTAAGTAAAAGATTGCATTTTCCCCTGTGACCTGACTAGCTCTGACTGGCTTCTTGGGCTGATTATATAATTACGATAAATATTCCTTTTCCTTGAATAATGAAATAAAAAAATTTAAGAGGTCTTTTTTATATAATGGTTTTATGATATCGATAAATGAGATGTTATGAAATTAAATAAAATGTTAGTTTTACAAAAACTTGTGTTTGATTCTTTAAAGTCAATATGTAAATCCTGTTTTTTTGTAAGAACGAAACTTTATTATTCTTCCTGTAATATTATAGAGTATGTTTAAGCTTAGAGTTGGTTTAAAATTTAAAACAATGCTCGTTGACAACTTTGTATCCTTATTACGTTTGTGTTGTTGCAGTTAAACAAAAGCCACAGATACTTTAGCTACGAAAAATGAATCCATGTTTTTAGAAATGTTACTTTCATTTTCTAACTCAAATTTTATTTAATATTTTTAGGCTGACTTCTGAATGAGTTTTCCAATATTGAATTTCTTGAAAATCTAAGACTAAATGAAAAAAAAAGAAGTCCTTTTTACTTTATTATTAAATAACTTAAGAACATTTTAAAAGTTAAATCAAAATATTCTGTTGGATCACGATCGAAAAGTATTGAAAAAATATCGAGTGGCTATAAAGAATAGAAGGAGAAAACCCATTGCACTGACCTCTTATAAATTTGAGAAAAGGATAATAAGATGACGATGAGAATCTCTTATACGACAGTAAATTTGATCTTTAATTTATCAGATACTAGCAACCTACCCCTTTTCCTACCCGTTTTACAGAAACATATAGCCTATTTTACAACGAGACAATATGCGTGATTTTTCCGACGTCTTCCACAAATATTATTATATTTTAGCCAGTGTACTCAAAAATTTAACTGTGTGTGTGTGTGAGGTGTGTGTGGTGATAATATTGGGCACTTCCAAAATCTTTATCGCTGTACAAAGTCATCAAGTGGAAATAATTAGAGCGACCACAAAAACATTTTGTGGTCCGTGACTGCGATATCCATCCGCTACCCGTTTGTTTTCTGTCTACCGTCATTTTGTCTCCGTTGTTTGGATTTATTTTTAAAATAGTTGAGGAGGCGTTTCTTGCTAGATTATCCTGTGTTTTGTTCTATTTTTCATTTCTACTGTTTTATTCAGTGTGTTATTTTATTTAAAAAAAATGTAGTGTGAAATATACATTTCTGTGTCGTCTATTACAGAGTATATTTTTCTACAAAATAGTGTCATGGTTCAAAACGTTTAAGAACCATGATGTCTAATTTTAAGATTGTGCTACTAAATTTGATATCAAATAACAACATAAAACATTTTTACTGCTAAACAGCCTAAGATGACAAGATGAGGTTACAAAGTAGTAGAGCCACGCTGATTTTTAGCAGGAACGGGCCGGCTCGACCGGGGCGGTACTGCCCTCGCACAGAAGATCCACGTAAAATGACAGCGTTTATGCTGTCGTGTTTCGTTGGTGAGTGCGAGACCGGAGGCACAATGATGCAGAAGCGTCACTAGGCTGCCATAGTGTTGGTCACCATGCTGCACTGTTTCAATGTCTGCATCGAGTATCGTGACCACCAGTCTTGGATTATGCTTATGCTTTCCATCAGGCAAAGTAGAGTCATTTGGGCAGGCCAATACGTAAAAAGAAATTGATGTTCGTACCGTGGGAGAGCCACGCTATATAGAGTGGATGCCTATTCGGTGAACATCATAAAATGAAAAAATAATAAAAAAATACAAACAGTGGCACATAGAATCTCCTCTTTTTTTTGAAGTCGGTTAAGAAGTGGCTGGCAGCGGATGGATGCGGGCTGCCCAAGACCAGGATGACTGGCACTCCTTGGGGGGAACCCCAAGGAGTGCCAGTCATCCCGTCATGCCATCTTCGTTCAGAAGTGGATGACGATTGGTTAATGTGAAGGAACGGTTTATCTATGCTAATATTATAAGCAGGTAAAGTTTGTGTGGTTATAGGGCGAATTTGATTTAAGGCGTCTAGATCTGCTGAACCAATTTCGAAAATTCTTTAGCGAATAGAAGGCCACAGTATTTTCATATGGATTTTTTTTTGCCGAAACATTATTGCCGTGATATCCCACAAATTCAAAGGTTGAATCGTGAGAAAAAGCTACATTTAAAAATAATGTCTACTCAAAAGTGTCCAATAATAAATAACAGAATTCTGTTTTATTAAATTATCTACATGATATTTTGTTTTATTCATGCTATAATGGAAGACTTTTAAATTTTTTATTCAACAACTTTATGCACAGAACGTACAATGGCGGACTTAATGCCACAGGCATTCTCTACCAATCTAATGTTGGGTAGTGTGGAATATATATATATAATTATCCCTATTTGCCTCGGGTACGACACGATTTTGCTAATTCTTTTTTTGTTGGATAGCCCATTTAGCGAGGAAGGTTTTAGGCTATGTAACATCACTCTACGACCAAAAGAAGCCGGGTATCGACCGAAAATGTTGGGAAAATGGGAAAAAATTATTTCTTATAGAGAGACGCAAACGAAGTTGAGTTGAGCGGGTCAGCTAGTAGACAATAAAAAGTAAAAAAATTAAAAACAAATAAGAAAAAAATACGACAAATCTAAATATCCATACAAATTGTCATGTAACGATACACTTAGACAGTTACATATAAAATACATAAATACACATACATATCAATATATTTAAAATCAACTTTGTGATGATTCTGCTATGGGGATATTTTAATTTCAGACTAAAAGAAAGTCCTTATCTGTTTGTACTGTCAATTATTTTTGAAAAAGAATCATAACATAGAAAATCTATTTAGAGGTGTGACAGCTACTATACAGGATCGTCATTGAGTAAGTTTTTTTCATTAAGTAGAAATGTCTATTATTCTTTTTTATATAAACCTACTAACATAACGTCGTTTTATCATTAAGTACATCTTTTTTATTCGTTACATGTCTCGTGAGGAATAAAAGTAAAAATAAAGCTCTAACAACTATCTCAACGAAAAAACCTTTTAAGGCAAAACATTTCAAATATTTATTATACAAAAACTTTCTTATCTACGACTTAGTGGGGTTTTGAGTTAAAGTGAAAAGGGTCCACTCAATTTCCGTTCCTATTCGTCGCCTCTTGAATGTGTCATCTATCTCTTTCACGCTAATTGCAATTTCGGTGTGTTTGAATGAAAGACATGACGTTTAGTTTCAAACGAGAGATGTTACGTCAGAAACATTCCCCATTAAAATAGTTGTGCTCAAGTTGGGAGTAGTTGTCGAAAATGTGGAAGTTACTCACTGTATTATAGATATTACTTTTAGTGTGTGTTATGTATTAAAATTTTCTTTGTTTCTTTGGTCTTATAAAAGCTATAAAAATGTGTGTTTCTTACATTGACAGTTCTTTTATATAAAGCATTTCAGATTTTATTTTGTATACGTTTTCATGACCTGTTAATTTTTATGGTTAGTTATTGATTTCGTCTCATTAGCTAGTCTCTAAACATAAAATGTATCTAAGTTATATTACTATCTACTATTATTACCATGATAGAAGACTGTTATCCGCGATCTTTTTCTAGAATATTCAACCGTATACTGACCCGAGACTTGTTTCTATGCGCCACATAATAATGAACCATGATTTTCTCTCAATTTATGTCATCAGAGTGGGTGATGATAGGGTGCTTCGTGTACCATTTTCGGATGTACCATACCGATTAAATATTTTCTAGATAAATAGGATAATTATTACTAACTCGTACTCTAAATGTTTTGGTATCACATGGCAGTGTATGTATGTAATAATTTAAGTTCGAGTTATTATTATTATTGCTGTATAACTTAATCGATTCTTAAATAATTTGAAAGTCAATTGCTTTTTTATTTTAGACTAGATCAGCACCGCGGTGTTGTCCACGGGTAAGTAACTAAGTGGCAGTGAAAACCCCGTCAAAATCCGTCCATCCGTTCAAGCAATTAAACGGGACAAACAGAAAGGTAGTTAAAAAGTCCGTCCAGCCGTTCCAGAGATTAGCCGGAACTAAGAGACAGACAGTTAAACATAAAAAAAATATTAACACCGTATTATATACTTTCATAATATATGCTTTTACGAGTAGTAAAAAGCTGTTAATTTGAAATTTAAAACAGACACTCATTTCTTTTTTACATTACCCTTAACCAATATTAGCGTGTATAAAAACCATTCCAAAGCTTATAATATTCTTTTATGACTGTATTTTTATTGCTGATCATGAGGTCTCGGTTTCGATTCCCTGGTCAGACTAAATGTTTGTATGATCTACAAATATTTGTTTCGGAGTTTGGGTGTTTTCTATGTATAATATGTATGTATTTACAACAAAAAAGAAAGTATATATGTATTTGTATCAGTTGTGTTAGATGTCCGAAATATTTATTTATTTATTTTATTTATTTCTAGAACTTTAACAGCGTACTTTTTATGCATAAAATAGCGGGCAAGAAAACTTTTTATTTTTACATCGTATTACAGACAACGTAGTACAACAGAATACATAAACTGTCAAGTGTATAATGTTCAAACTACGAACTTATTGCTAAAAGCAATCTCTTTCAGGTAACCGTAAGATGGTATGTTACGGAAATGGTAAGTTACGGAAATGGTATGTATAACTGTACGTATTACTAAAAAAAGCTAGAACTGCGGTATATTCTCAGAACTTTCAGTAAATCCTAAGATTTAGTAACTCTACTAGTAAAAGTCATAACCCATCTATGATAATCGCTTATTTCGAACTTGTACTACCGTTCACTCCGTAAATTTTAGGGTTCGCATCGAGACACGGTAAATGTTGAAAAGAACATGTCACGATAACATTGTTATTGTTGGACCAGTGATAACTATGATGTGCCGTAGCAAAACGTGGCATAGCAAAGCTAGTTTTTAGAAAAATAAAATGTACTTTTGTTCCATCTGCATCGCATTAAGGCTGTCCATTATGTTCACCTTTTCACGTTTATTAAGGAAAAAAAATACAACTTGATATTAAAAATAAAAAGAAAGAAAAAAAAGAAATAGAATTCAAAGCAAAATGAAAATAGATTAAGGTTCAACAAGTCCGTCGAATTTATATCCGAGTGGCAGTTAATTCAAGAGGACACTCGGCCCATATCTAAAACTTTGCCGGATTGTTATCGAACCATCTTGAGTGAGGCAATGAACAATTTCATCCCCATTCTTTATTATTTCATGTTGATGTTCTGAAATACAAAGTAGCTGTATTAATAAAACAGTTTTCTCCATTACGTTACGTTTCCATATTCTAAGTAATATAACAAGTTAAGTAGCGTTTTGTATAAGTAATTTTAAATTGTTAGGTTCCTCTACAATTTTAATAGTACGTATATGACTAACAAGAGGTCTGGTCAGGTTTACGTTTGAGTGCTATTCAGGTAAGTATATTATTACAATTTTACCTGAAGGTACAACAATTTATAAAATGTCATCTCATGTAGGGATCATACCCACAACACTTCAAGAAGCGGCGAGCTTCTAAAATCACTGCACCATTCATGTTGTCAAAATATTGTTTTAAGATAATGATAAATAAAAGGTTTCAAAAATGATTGTCCGACTGCGCAAAAACTTTTGATAAAATTTAATCGTTTCAGTAATATAGGCGCTACGGTAAAACATACAAACATACGTAGACTGCTTAAATGTTACCCTGCCTTTAGGTTTCACCTTAGTCGGGTAAAAAGAAGTGGAACTAATCCCACCCACACGTCCACCACTGTAAGTCCTGTACATCAGAATTACCATCAGTGACCAAGCAAACACACCGAGTTGTGACACTCGGGAAGTCCCAAGAAAAATTAAACTGTCTAGAAACCTGAACCTGGTGAAAAGAAGTATTAAAGGTATCGTTCTAAAACTTTGAACGTTACTTGTAGCATTAACACAATGGTATTAACGCAGTTTCTGAACTTTAGCATAATCCATTTCGACGGAAAGGATATGGCGACGCGACATCCGGGTGAACAAACAAAATGTCGTAAAAGTCAAACGAAGTCTTCCCCAATTATCTTAATTGGTTTGTGTCGAAGAGCATTGTGATTGCGAATGTTCAGTTTATGGCTCTATGAATTGTAATTAAGTATTAAGCGGTCACCGACCTTTCTATAAGTCATGTGTATGACCTGATTCTAAATCTAAACATTATTAGGAAAATATGTTTTTTTTTCATAAAACGAATTAATGTACTTTTTGTTAAATTAAAATTTAATAATTGTTTTTAGATTTTTACGAACTTTACACAAATACATAGTTTTAGCTGTAAGGCGGGACTAATTATATAATTACTAGCAGACCCACGCAACCTCATTTGCGTCTCCTTATGCCCGTAGTATGATAATCATCCCCCGTTTTTGTAACATTCTTCATTGGTGCTCCGCTTCTGTAGGTCATAGCGTGATGATATATAACCTATAGCCTTTTTCAATAAATGGGCTATCTAACACTGAATTTTTTTTTCAAATCGGACTAGTAATTCCTGAGATTAGCGCGTTCAAACAAACAAACATAAATAAACATGCCAGACCGATGTCTGACATTCTTATTGCTAAATATTCAAACGTTATTCACAAAAAGGGTCAATATCAATAACATTTTATCTGCTTTTGAATTGATCAAACGTGAACCTGATATATTGCATTCTAAGGTCGGACTATTTAAAACAAGGGCAGCCAAGGGCATCCGTTACAAAGGAGTTGTGCTCCCCTTTGTGTTACAATTTCAATTTTATTTCGAATTTTCAATCGACTTCAAAAAGCTTCTCAAATCTTTTGAATCCATGTTACTTGATAACTTTGTCATTTTTAAGCCGATTTTAATAACAAATATTAATTTAAATTGCTTTTACTTTACTAGATCTAAAGCTCTGTTGTTGACGTATAGAAATAAATATTTAAAAACAAATATTAACTGGCCGGCTCGACCGGGACGGTAAATGGCGTATCGTGTTTCATTAGTGTGTAAGAGACCGGAGTACCTATATTCTTCTGTTCTGTGCCGGAGGCCCTATAATATAGAAGTATTTCAACCTGTTGCATCATTGAATGCAACAATGCAGTATGGTGACCACTTCTCTCAGATTCGGTTCATGCTTTTCATCAGGCTTAATAGTCACTTTGGCAGGTTCATATAAAAAAAAATGCTTGTGGGCTTCTATATCTAGAGATGTCTTGTTATAATTGTTTTTAACTTTCGTGACTATACATATTATTCAACTGTAAATCGGGACTTAAACGCGATAATATCTACAAGGTACAATACCTTTTTTGGTTGCCCGACATTTCGATAGAATTGCAACGATCGTCGTCACGGGTCGACCCGCGATTAAGTCCCGATTTACAGTCGAATTTCTTGTTATCTTTTTGTTTATATTTTTTTAAATTTAGCTTATTACAATCTAAAGTGGGTGGATGAGCTTGAAGACAAATGACTGACGTCACTTATCTCTTGGTGTAGTGGCATAGTGAACCTGACTATTAATAACCCAGGTGTCGTAAAACAGATAATTGTGTGATAAGTACGAAAAGTGGTTCTCTGTCTCGGACATTTAAAAAAGATTTAAATGAAATTAGCACAGTTTAAAAAAAAATGCTTTAAAACTAAAGCATTACTTCTGAATGAAAATTGATACACAAGATATCATAATATAATATATACTCTCATACTGCAGCCTTTCCAATTTCGGTTAGCCACAGTTGTTTACACGAGAAAAGCGGCCGGCAAAGTAAGGTAATATTAAAATCTGTCACGTTTGGCAGCCTGAAACAACAAAAAAACACGTCACTTACGTCAAAATTCATATTTCGAACATATTTGAGAATAACAATATTTGTTACAGAAAAAACAAATAATGTCGTAAGTATGGTGTGAATTTAATTTGACAAAATACAGTGTGCACAACAGGGATATAAAGAATCAATTATTAAGTTTTCCTATAATTTAAATACTATATTCCAGTAGTATACTGGAATACTAAAAATGATTTGCCTCTCATAGTTGTACCACTGTATTTAAGTCACTAACCATCAAACTAACTATAAAACTCAAATGACAGACAAAAACGTTGAAGCGTCGTCCTCATAAGTTGTTGGAGAGGCCTTAGTTGTTTAGAGCTCGTCATTGGCCGACCCGACTGCGCGATAAAAACCCGAGTACGGCTAAGAGCCACTCCACTGCCATATTGCGCTCTTACCCTCACAACAAAAAAATGAAAGCTTTCACTTAATAACTACAGCAATTTCTATTCGAATATAATTCGCTTGGTAAGTTTTAAATTAGTAGTTCAAGTGGAAACAAGTAATTAATTTAATAAGTATTTTAAATTAAGCCTTTCTTACTTTTTAATAAAAAAATTAATTTAAGTCCTTTCATTTGTCACTCATATTGGGTAGGTTGTTCAGAAATATGTACGCCGCCATTTTTTTACGGCGATCATTTTGGATTGATAATCGATAAATCGATTATTATAATTGCATTGTCATCAGAACTAAAGGTATATTGCAAATTTCAGCTCAATCGGAAATCGGGATGTGCTTCAAATTTAACTTGCAAGATTTGATTACAGACAAACAACGGTACAGGTGAAAATAAAAGCTTGTAAAATATAGTCACTGTATTACAGTATTACAATTTGACATTTACCCGTATATGTCACCACCTCTTTTCATCCCTTGGGTTTCGTAAAGACCGACTAAGTAACCAACTACGCGAGAAAATAGCACTGCCAAGAGATGGAAAACTTAAAACAAATTCTATGTTTACCTCTCCGGCCAACGCGGTAAGGACCAAAACCTCCTTTCTACAGAGAGGCCTATGACAAATAGTGTTATATGAATTAACTAGCAGACCCAAGCAACCACGTTTGCGTCTCCTATTGCTCGTAGCGTGATCATTTTCCCCCGTTTTTGAAACATTTCTCATTGGTGCTCCGCTCCTATTGGTCTAAGCGTGATGATATACAGCCTATAGCCTTCCTCGTTAAATGGGCTATCTAACACTGAAAGCATTTTTCAAATCGGACCATTAGTTCCTGAGATTAGTGCGTTCAAACAAACAAACAAATTCTTCAGGTTTATATATTAGTATAGATATAATATTAAGTTGCTGAAATACTCGATTAAAATAGTCTAATAAAATTAAGAAAGTGACGACAAAGTTATCAACTAAACCTATTTAGGTACGTCTAAAATAGCCAAAAATTTAAAAACTTCGGTGTATTTAAATGTTCTTAAATGTGTCAAAGGTTTTCCTTAATAAATTCAGAACGGCTAAATACTTACATAACTTAAGCAAGTAGTCTCAGAGCCTAGTTTAATTTTCCGCTTTGAAATTCAATCTGAAAGTCAAAGTCAGAAGAATTAACTTCACTTTGCTTCAATTTTGTAAAGATTAATATTAAAACTTGTACAGCTACTTATTATATTTACTGTAAACCTTAAGGTATTTTAGATTATTAGAAATGGATTCTGAATAAGTAGGAAATACACCGTGGGAGAGCCACGCTTCGGCATAAAGGAGCCGGCTCGACCGGAGTGATATCACGGCCTCACAGAGAACCGGTGAGAAATAACGCTAGCGCTGTGTTACACTGAGTGAGTGAGGATACCGGATGCCCACACCCTAACCCCTCCCCCTCCCCTTCCTTCATCCCCTCCCTATCCCCCGAAGGCCGGCAACGCACTTGTGACGCTTTGGGTGTCCATGGGCGACCATAATCAATAAAAAAATACAACATATATGTCTGCATAAGCAATTACCTTGTCACTTTAACAAAAACAACTATTTAAGTACAAATACTTACTTTTTCTAAAGTTGTACGAAAATGTAAATATTTTTGTAATTTTTATTTCTATTTTTATTTACTTATTAAACGTGTTTTACTCCGTGTAGTAAACTCATTAGCGCGATACTGAATCGTTCTAGCATGCATGGATACCACACGGGAGTCACATTGTGTAGAAGATTCTGAAGAGCTAGATTCAACATAGCGTTGACGATCGTTTGCCAGTCTAGCATCGCGGTCGTCTTTTCTTGTCGTTTCTTGAGAAACTCTCAAGTCTTTTTCTTACCGCATTACTCGTAGATCGAGAAAGATTAGGTCTCTTTCTAGAGAGTATATTTATAAGAGGTACAAATAAGAAATACGGAAAACAATAGTATATTTATCATAAGAGCTAAATGAAAAACTAGACCTAGATCCTTCTTTCTCAGTCCCTTCTCCTTCCACTTCTTGATTCTTGAGACGCTACAGAAGAACTCTGGAGTAAGTTAGAACGGCTACAAAATCTTTGTATCCACTTCATATTTGTCTTGAAAAAGTTCGACCACGTCTCTGAATTCCGAAAACAACTAAGGTGGTTACCTATTCGTCAGCGTCGAGATCTACACATACTTTCCTTATTGTATTCTACTATTTACAACTCCAATTCTCCTTCATATCTTCGCGACCGCATCGAGCAGTTTATTCCCAGAAGCCAACACTGTCGCTCTTCCTGTTCTCTCCTTCTTAGAACTCCTTCCCATACTTCGAGCTGTTACAATAACTGCTTTAGTGTTGCAGCTGTTCGGCTATGGAATTCCTTACCGCGTGCGACACGCGCCAGTCCTTCTTTGAGTGTGTTCAGTAAGAGAACCAGAGATTATTATCTGTCCCTTCAATAACTAGACAATATGTATGTATGTGTATCTGCATGTATTTACGCATAAATATCGTATATGTGTGACTTGTAATATGTATGTATAATGTACATTCTATTGTATAAATTAGTATTATTATTTTTCTGATTCATAAGTACACATGACTATGCCCTTACGTTTCTCTGCTATCCTCTATTCACTCAGGGTTTGCTGGAAGAAAACTCAATTTTGGGTTAATCACGCTTTTGTACATGTAACTTTCTTGTATTTTTTTCCTATTTATGTGTGTATTATGTACAATAAAGAATAAATACAAAATACAATACCTAACGAATAAAGCTTATTTTCAAAACGTAAATAAAACAAAATTATGTTTCTACAACTAATTCAACGAAAACAATGGAAGGTATCTACAAATTACTAAAAGGAAATAAAACACTAACAAATAAGGCTAATTAATTATTTGCAACGAAAAACACCTGCTTACGCCTACACTATTACTTAAGAAAATCCTAAACAAAAGTAAATTATAGGTACCTATGCTAATCCATCCAGATGTTCCGTCGTGAGGCGTGGCAAAGTTACATAAGACAGACAGACAAATATAAAACAAAAAAATATTGTTTTTGCTTCAATATCAATTAGAGTGCACCAAAAAAATCTAAATTTCTTTTAATGTACGAAATTGATCTGTAACATTTTTATTATACGTTATAAAAATAATCATATTACTTACCTATTGTAAAGTTAGTACTAAGTAGTTGATTCCAACAGATGTCGCTGTTTTAAGTTGGACGCGCCATATTTTCATTTGTTTAATTGTCGCGCTGACTGACTGATGAACGCGTCCTATCCACATTTCCTGTTTCCGCAAACCTTGAGCAAGATGGAATGAACTACCAAGAAAGACCGCCGCATCGTTTCGTCAATTGTCAAATGCAAGTGACAGTTCAAAACAGATCGTCGTTGAGGGTAGTCGATGCGCGCCCGCATTCCGCATAATTAACAAAGTGTTTTCGGTCTTCGCCTCAACCGTCTTTGAGGGCAGTTCGCGCTAGCAAAAGACTGATGTGACGTGATTAGGAACCGCATTTTTCCTTGTGAACTATTAAATCTTTTCCTGTGTCAAAAGATTGTAGTTACGAACAGTGACAGCCCTTGGTGAATCGTCAAGCAGCCCCTCGCGTCGGCCGCCGGCATCAACGCGTGAATACACCACAGAGAGGTTAGTCCTTTACCTATTAAACGAACTGTATGTCCATATTCTCCTGTTTCCTAAGGGCAGTTCATCATTCCTGTGTAGCGGTCAATCAGTCAGTTTAGATACGCATCGCAGATATAGTACCAGTAGATACTGTGTCAGCCATTTTTTTTAAACCTCGCATAAACATACAGCCCATTAAAGTCGCATTATTATATTATTCCCGTCCCGCATCGCATTTTTCTTTATCTTAACTTTTGCGTATAAAGCCGTATTTCCGCACTCATTATTTGGTTCTACTGAATCGCACACCCATAAGTAAAGAAACAATTTTCAAGAAAATTTAAAATAACTTTTTCTATGCAAAAAGGGATCTAAAACAAATACCTACCTATTAAATTCTAACTATATACCGCATTACATACAATGTTTTTAAATACTAACTGTATACCGCATTACATACTTACTATGTACCGATCAAATATTTCAATTTGAACGAAGATTTTACGTCATGCGGGTACAACCAAACAGACAAACTCGACGTCTACAGATTTGTTGTATTTATAAATATATCACGGAGCAATATTTAAAGCACTTGCTAGCAAAAAAAAGAATCAGTGAAATCGGACTATGTGTTATTAAATTACAACTAAGTACAAATTTTGTCTTTCAACCTCTATCTCCAGGAAATTGTCCTGAATTTCGGGATAGAATAATCATCAACCATAAAACCCTGCACGCAACGCTGTATCCAAAACATTTTATGGATTGCCACAAGATTGGCATAGATAGAGTTGAAAGGATAGAACCACCTTCAAATAACCTTTGTTTAATTACAATCCGTATATATATTTAGGCATTATAATATTTTGCAAAGAATAATATAAAATACTGAACCGCCTCTTTCAATAAACTTAGAAGATGATCAAACAAAACGATCTTGAAAATGAAATGTGAACTTAAAAGATTCAAATTTTTATATGAATCTTTTTGGACTGCATATTTCACTCATATTGCACTCGCTCTGGTATTTCGCTGGCCAAGCTTCACTGGGATTTTGAGACAAATTCGTAGTACTGCACAGCTTCATAAATGTGTTTCGCGGTATAATCTTCACGGTCTGGACGTAATGTCAAACTGTGACTGTTTTTCGTTGATAATTCGAAGTTTATTGCGTTTTAAGAGCTGTTTCTTTTTAAGATTACGTTTTTCGAACTCAGATTACCTCTTGACTTTTTAAGTTTAAGAAATAATGGTTTTTAGTCGTTAATTTGGTCGCGAATGATCCTTAACTGTACTCTTCTCACTTGAAGTTGAGACTTAGGCAACTCTTGGGCTATGCAGAGCTGTATCTGGTGTATATGTATATACAAATAAATAAAATTGTGGCGACCTCCACATACAGCGGCAACAAAATCATATGACAGCGCCATCTACCGCAGATACACTGAATTACGAAGTAACGCACAACACGGAGTAACTACCAATCCTGAATCGCGCAATAGATATTCTCGCGCCGATTAGAATATATACAACATCCCAACATCAACCGTTGGGCAGTGGCATGCCAGGCATGATCACCTCGCCTGGTCGGAGGATCCTCCCTTTGTGTTGGTGGGACATTACACCTGTTCCCCACAAAATTAAGGTTTTTTGTTTGTAATTGATGGCGATGTTTCCCGTCCGTGCCTCGGAGAGCACGTTAAGCCGTCGTCGGTCCCAATTGTCATGAACATCTATGTCAATCATTATTGGGAAGTCAGTGCCCTCAAATATACTAACAACTAGTTCAACTTTCGAATTCAGTTCACCCTCAGGGTTACGGAGGTCCGATGCCAGTCGCTCCGTGTAAAAACTGATATTCAGGTAAAACCGGTTGAACTAGTAGCCGACCCCAAATCTTGGGAATAATAAAGGCTAGGAAGATGATTGTAATTTCAAATTAACAGTTTTTTACTAAATGCATTTGTAAGACATTTTAAAAATTGATTTTTTGTTGTAAAATGTATAATAAATACACATAAACCTTAAATCATAAAACGATTCTTAAATTATCTGTCTGTTTTGTTGTTCTGGCTAATCTCTGGAATGGCAGGACTGAATGTGATGGGGCTTTCGTTGACAGTAAGCTGATGATATAACAAAGGTACATCTTTTAGACTACGTCCGGAGGCGCGTGCTTTGCTCTCGAGGCCTGTCAGTCTTAAAATAAAATATTGATTTATATCGCAACTAGCTGTTGCCCGCGGCTCCGCCCGCGTAAATGTCGGTTATCGCTGCAAATAGTAGCCTATGTGTTATTCAGATGTAAAAGCTCTATTACTGTAAAGTTTCATCCAAATCCGTTCAGCAGTTTTTGCGTGAAGCAGTAACAAACTCTCGCAAACACTCACAAACTTTCACTTTTAAATATTAGTGTGAAGTGTGATTAATTAAAAGTGAAAAAAAAATAAAAAAGTGAAATCTCAAACTCTTTCTATTAAGCCCAACCTTGTAAAAACGAGCGTGAAAGTAATACATAAATAAAGCAATAAAAGTATAAATATGTAAATTTACTTTATCCTCACCAGTTGCCACAAAAATTGTTTTATTTCCTCGAAATAAATATACAAAACAATCCAAAATATAATTTTCATACCTTCACAAGGCTTTTAAATCATTAGTCAATAAATAAACTGGTTTTGTTTACGCCACAAGTAATCCTAACGGTACGGTTGGCAAAGGCCTTTATAAATTGTCGTCTTAGGAAATATTTTCTTTGCGTCTTGTGAAAAAGAAAAACAAAGTTTAAGCACAGGCCAATGCATCTTGAGGCTTTCCTATCGATATATTACAGAGAGCAGTTAAAGCCCCTGCTTAAGTTTTTAATAAAATACACAATTCTTCTAAATTTCAGTAAATATCTATACATAATAACGTTAAACGTTACAATGTATCTTAAATATTTATCAAATGGATTTCTATCATTAGGTGTTGTTTGTTTGCTATCAACATGCTTACCAACGTAAGTAATTATTTTGTAGATTGATTTTATAAACATTTATCAATTGAAATTTTTAAATTCAGTCAATAATGAACGAAAATATATTATAATCTAATAATAAAAGAATCTAATATTGTCAGGTCTCTTGTAATTGTAATTATAACACTCCATTTCATTCCTGGTTTTATAAATTTACCTAGAGTATAAACCAACAGTATTGTTGAGATAGCACCATTTAAAAATGTTGAATCTGTATTATTTACTGTATTTTAGAATAACTTAAACATATAGTATTTAGCGGTGAGTGTTTTAATGTAATATTGTCTGTTATGGTACAAATCCAAAAATGTGAAATACAAGGTGTTTGCAGCTCTGTATAAATCCAATATCAACGAGTGGTACCAACACATCTGCGACATAGATCTTAACTGAATAACGATAACCCGCGTATGCATAATCTCTTGGTGATATATCGATGCTCGCTTGGGATAGGCACTACTTGCATTATATAGGAGTAACAACTGTGTAATGGCGCCTTAAAGTATTATTATTATCTTATGTATATTTAAATTTTATAATGTAATTTTTAGATATGGAACGAAATATAGAGGTGTATCTCGAGTAAACTCAGCCTCTCATGAAAATTTCGAATGATGAAAATATCTAAACTCTTGATTGTAGGGGTTGATAAAACCTGTTGAAATAAATTCTAGAATTAAACTCACTTAAAGTTAATTAAAATAGTGGAATAAGCACAAGTGAGTTTACACAACTCGTTCGAAGGTCTTGGTATATGTTTTTATACTAAAATTCTACATGTAATCGACCTTCGTGTAAATAAATTTAAACTAACTGTAAAAAATCACCTTATTAGGAAAGCCTACCATACTATCAATGATTATCTAAACGATAAACAGTCATGGGCCTAAGGTGTCATTAGATAGACACACATAAAACTTCTTTGTCTTATAACTGAGCTAAATATTAACAAACCATTGTTAGCTGAAAGTAATACGTAATGATTATTATGGTAATTTAATTATTAGTGATTTTTAGTATCAGTATTCAGTATCTGGACTATGGTTTGTCATGCTCACTAAAATGTCATTGCTTGTGGTGTGGTCGTGGGACGGGTTATTTCTTTGCCTATAATATGGCGAAGGGCACGATGGCTGGTCCATGCGTCATACCCATGAACGCGTACTGCTTGGAGTGACTGGTCGGCCTAGTCAGTGACGCTTTAGCCAGGTACCTACTATTATTTTGGTTCGTTCAACTGCAACTCTAGCCTCTTAATGCAGTCACGAATTTTTTTTTTTATGTTTGACCCTGCCATAATGACTCTACTCTACCTGATGGAAAGCATGAGTAGAATCCAAAAGTGGTGGTCACCATACTGCGAATGCAGACAATGCAACAATGCAGCATGGTGACCCACACCATGGCGGGATGGCGGGCTAGTGATGCTTCTGCATCATTGGGCCTCCGGTCTCGCACTCGCCAACGAAACACGATAGCATGATCGCTGTCATTTTACGTTGATTTTCTGTGCGAGGGTAGTACCGCCCCGGTCGAGCCGGCCCGTTCGTGCTGAAATCAGCGTGGCTCTACTACCTTGAGAATTATTTTTAAGAGTAGATTTTGCAACTGAATGTAAGTAGATGTACACCTTAAATGATTTCTATGTTTAATAGACTCAAACCTTCAACGTTATCAATGAGTGTTTTTTTTTTTGGTTGTGCGTTAGATTTTGGAGCATTTTAATAAAAGAAAATTCAGGTGGCAACAGTTTGCATACTATTTACTTCCTACTAATATTATAAATACGAAAGTTTGTAAGGATGGATGGATGTTTGGATGGATGTTTGTTACTTTTTCACGCAAAAACTACTGAACGGATTTGGATGAAACTTTACAGTAATATAGCTTATACATCAGAATAACACATAGGCTACTATTTGCCGCGATAACGACATATACGCGGGCGGAGCCGCGGGGAACAACTAGTTACATATAATACTAACACTATTGTACCTGAAAATCTCACTTTGAACAAGAGTGGCCATACGTTTCTTTGCCAGTATTCTTCTCATAAGGTTCTACGCGTTTTGGAAACTGGAAGTTATGGATCGACACAGGCTGGCAGTAGATTTTCGTGTTTTCGCCTAATTTACCTCGACAATACAGCAACATGCTGTGGCGTCTGTTTGTGTCGATCTATGATTTTTTACTGTAGCTTCAATGTAAAGTTCATAAATGTCACATAGTGATCTTAATTAAATAAATGATTTTGAATTTGAATTTAAATAAAATAAAAATATAAACATGGTTTTAAAAAGTATGCAATTAATAAATACTTAATTTCTTGCACTTATATTACTAAAAGTAACATTAAATTAATTAGGTAATATTAAGTTCATGTTGACCACTTCAAGCTAAATATAACTTACATTTATAACACTTCTAAATCTTCCCAAGCCTTCAGCCGTTGTTTGTTTTATATTTTTGAGTTATAAATTATTAATTCATATATTAATTCGTATTGACGAATGACGCAGGCAAAAAGAAATAATATTCTGCATATAGATGTAGCAAGGTTATGGCTAATAAATAAACATAAGTCAATCAGGATTTATAAGAAGGAAATACATATTTACGAGCCTATTCCATTAACACAAATGGGGCCGTCAACTAAGAAAATAATGAAATGTTGGCTGAAATTTCTTATGTTATGGAGAAATATTATTATTGTTTCACTCATACACCCAGACTACAATGTGAGAATAAAATTTTCGGTAGGATTTATTAAAGATAAGGTTTAGTTACGTGTTTTTGGAGTGTCAGGGATATTTCTTTATCCAAAATGTAAAGAGCTCTTCCTGGCTAAGTCAGACGTCATGTGAAGTCTACATTCCCTTTTTTTATAGCATTGACGGGCAAAGGAGCAGACGTATCACTTGATCGTAAGCGATTACCGCCGCCCATGGACATCCGTAACACCACAGGCGTCACAAGTGTGGCGTTACCGGCCTTTGGGGGATAGGGGGAAGAGATAGGGGGAGGGGTAGGGGTATAGGCCTCCGGTATCCTCACTCACTTGGTGAAACACCGTGCAAGCACTATTTCACACCGGTTTTCTGTGAGGCCGTGATATCACTCTGGTCGAGCCGGCCCATTCGTGCCGAGGCGTGGTTCTCCCACGGTCAATCTTATTTATGGTGGTGGATTACAAATATGGATTATCACCAACTCTTTTTGAGTATGTGTATGTGTATATAAATGACGTACACGACGTCTAATTAAGCAAACTAACGAACAGCAGCTCTAAGGAAAAGGAAGACATGAAATAAACCTTATACCTACCAATTTCCCAGCGTGGTATATCAGGCTAAAATTGCATTTTAAAGCAGATTTCTATGTCTACTAAAACCTGTTGTTGATGGTTATGAGTGACAATACACTTTATCTAACAAAAAATAAAATCTCTTTAGCTATTACCATAGAGTAATTTTTCACTGCATCATTAAAAACGTATATTATTCTTTTTATCTTAGTTAACATGCGGAAGTAACGAGTATAGCTTTCTTAATTAAAAATTTGCTGAACCCCGTGGTGTTTCTCGCAGTTATTGTGGTACCGCGGAGACGGGAGTTTCATTGGCAGATTATCAGCTGTCTGCCAATGAAACTCCCGTCAAAATCGGTCAATTCGTTCCAGAGATTACCCGGAACAAACAGACAGACAGACTGACAGACAGACAGACAAAAATTGTGAAAAATGTTATTTTGGCATATGTACCGTGTATACATACATAAGCATTTATTAAAAAACGGTTATTTTAATATTACAAACAGACACTCCAAAATTATTTGTATAGAGTATAGATAAAACTAAACAAGGATAGAATGTTGTTTTATCATGATTTGTTTATCGTTATTTGCTTCCGTAACTAGCGGAAGCATCGTTATCTAATGCATTGGAGCTTAAAGCAAGATTGGCTTGAGGAGCGTCCCTAGATCTATATTAACTGAGTTTTTGCTAAAGTTTTTATTTTTTTATTTTAAAATGTTAACTCGGTTTGTAGCATCATCATCAAGAACTTTTAGTGGTCACCGCTCTACATAAACCTCCGAATTGGTTTGTGTGTTGTTCAAAAACACAGAAAGTCCCGTTCCGGTTGAGTCATATAAGATTGTTTCAATCCATCTTTCGAGACAATTTCGTTTGTTATTTCTCATTAATAGTCACAAAGCGCCATTACGTTGTAGGGTACATCTAGTATAAAATAAATAACCCTAACTGATGTTACTACTACATACATGCGAAAACTTACTGTCAAGTCATTCCCACTTTTTATTCAATGTAAATAAAACCCTAAACAAGATTGTGTATAGCCTTTCTTATTACATTTGTCTTAATGGCCGGGTATTTACATAACGGAGTAATAAAAACAAAAGAAAGTGTCCCTTTGCCTAGTTTGTAAAGAAACCAGTGGCGCCAAACGAAGCCTAATCGCTAGTACCAATCACGACGTGACGATTCCTTTCTTAATATAATGTGCGAGCAAAAATATATTTACGCCCCCGGGTGGGCTCGAACCACCAACCTTTCGGTTAACAGCCGAACGCGCTAGCCAATTGCGCCACGGAGGCGATACGATTTAACACAAAATGTATAACATTACTGAGACTCGATGCATTTCTAGGTGTGTGAGAGAAATTTGATACTTTATGTTTTAAAATAATCAATTTTATTTCTAAAAATATTAGAATCAGAAGGGTTCTAACTCAGAAGAGATCACCTGCAAGCAGTGGATGGTCTGAGGAACGCCGGGTTCATGGGGGTTCCAGTACTTTCTAGGATACATCTGATTGTATTCATTTATTCACTTTTACTAAACCCGCTATTTTAAAAATACCTACAGAAAAGTTTTCAAATTATGTATTTACTAAAACGAAAACCTACCTCTAAATAACATTTAAAATAGGATATTGCTTATGTTTGTGACGTTATTTGTACTCCATCTACTCTATCCATGCATTCAGTATCTAAAATATGTAGATTGTATTATTTTTCGTAGTTATTGAGTACATACAAATGCACGTACACTGAATACTATTTGAATATTTTTAAAAGCACATACACTGAGCTAGATGTCCATTTAAATACAAAGTGCTGTTGGTATTAATAGACAGTTTTTTATCAACTATTTATTTTTAGTTTATCCTTTTAACAAACAGTCAACTAGTACATAACAGTGCATTGTTAGTATTTTGACACAAGCTTTATATCACACATTACATCAACAAGCTTTAATAGTCCACTACTGAACATAGTAGGCTTCTTCTTACAGAGGAGCTTTTGACCTGCTTTTGACCAAGCTTTTGCTTTTGACCAAGCTGGTTTAAGCTTGTTTTATTGATATTTCAATTTATTTGTCAATGTAGTAGAGCCACGCTGATTTTAGCACGAACAGGCTAGTTCGACCGGGGCGGTACTACCCTCGCACAGAAGATCAACGTAAAATGACAGCGTTCGTGCCGTCGTGTTTCGTTGGTGAGTTCATGACCAGAGGCCCAACGATGCAAAAGCATCACAAGGCCGTCATAGTGTGAGTTACCATGCTGCATTGTTGCATTGTCTGCGTTCGCAGTGAGTGTGGTGACCGCCACTCCTGAATTCTGCTTTTGCTTGCCATCAGGCAGAGTAGAGTCATTTTGACAGGCTAATAGATAAAAAAATTTGGTAATACTTTTAGGAGAGTTTCAACAGTCTCAGTATAGTTTATATATATAGTCTCAGTATGGCTTAAAGATGTACTAAATGGCACTAAGAAGGCCCTCGCTAGACAACCCCAAGCCATACTCTCATTCATATCGTTACTCATCACTGATCTAAATAAGTTATTTGTGTCATCGCAATTAAATAAATAACCACTAATTAATAAATAAGCATAATTAACTCAATTTTACAACGCATATAACAAAAACAATAGTTATTTGTTATACAAGAGTGCAAAGTTGCTTTTTAACCGCGTGCTCAATTTTGATGACCGAGCAAGCGAAGGATTCTAAAATTGAATCATAAGCGCGCGAGCAAGAGAGGGAATCAAAAGAGCACGAGGTGAAAAATCTTTGCGCTCGAGCTTATGTGACAATTGCAAGCGGAATGATAGACTAACAAAAAAGTAGAAGCGTTATAAGTAGTTATTAGCCTATCTATACAAATAAGTAAAATTGGAGTGTATGTTTGTAATATTGAAATAACTGCTTTTTACTACATGCATATGTATATATGCATTTAGTAAAATGAAATGAAAAATAGTAAAAAAATATACACGGTACATTATACCAAAAATTTAGTTGAAAAATTGTTTGTCTGTCGGTCTGTTTGTTCCGGGTAATCTTTGGAACGGCTGGACCGATTTTGACGGGACTTTTACTGGCAGGTAGCTGATGATCCAGGGAGTAACTTGGGCTACTTTTTTTAGACTAACTTTGTCTTGCGGCGTTACTCGCGGTACAACAATAACCGCGGGTAACACCACGGGATTCAGCTAGTCTTATATATAAAACCACACGATAAAATACTATGTTTTTAATAATCTTTTAAAACAATGTAACTCTGCATCAACAGCTTTTAATAGTCGACTGCTGGGCGTAGATGTTTATAATTCTCCTGCCAAAGTGACTCTGCTCAGCCCGATGGTAAGCTCAAGCAAAATCCAACAGTGGGGGCCACCATACTCACTGCGAAAACAAACAATGCAGTATGGCGTCCCACACTATGGCGGCTTAGTGAGATGCTTTTTCACGCCCCGCTTAAAGGACCCGGGATCATAGTGGGAGGGAAACACGTGTCTCCTTAGAAAGGAAGTTTTAGCCTATTGTAACACGATAATCAGACGGAGTTTGCTTCTAGTTTTCCTTCTTTTCCCAATGACGCGGCCCTGCGTAGTTTGTTCTCTTAAGATATATATAAATATTAGCAACGGGCCCCGGCTTCGCACGGTTTCTTTACAGAAAACATAATATAGCCCTTGTTACTCTGAGAAGATGTTTGGCTTAATTTTTTCTGACAAATATCGTTGTATTTTAGCAAAATTATTAAAAAAAAATTACAAATTTTATACAAAAACCTTCCTTAAAAATCATTATCTATTAGTAAAACCGCATAAAAATCCGAACAGACAGATAGACGCGGCGGAGAACTTTGTTTTATAATATGTAGTGATAGGAAGGGGTGGTGCCATTCAGTATTTTTTAAATTTATCTTATTCAGAAATACTAAACCAAACTAAGATCTATTAACAATTATTATTACAGGAATTAACGCGATCACTTATTAAAAGGTATTACATATCTCTGATACATCCACGGCCATAGGCCACAGCATAAGGTATGTAATATCTTTTAATAAGTGATCGCCTTAATTCCCGTAAAAATAATTGTTAATTCTTACTAATATTATAAATGCGAAAGTTTGTAAGGATGGATGGATGTGTGGATGGATGTTGGTTACTCTTTCACGCAAAAACTACTGAACGGATTTGGATGAAACTTTACAGTAATATAGCTTATACATCAGAATAACACATAATATTTGCAGCGATAACCGACATACACACGGGTGCAGCCGCGGGCAACCACTAGTTGTAAATATATCACGGAACGCGAAAGTTTAAAAGTTAGTATAAACTAAGATGTAATCAGAACGTTGCGAACTATTAGCTTTAAATATGATCCTTTGTATTTTAATAGAATCCAATTATAAATTTACGATAACTTGAACTTCACAGACATATACAATTAAACTAAAACCATCGTGTTTCATATTGTTTCATCTCATCTATCGCCGTTCATGCGAAATGATCCGCAAAATAATTTCATTATCTATATTGCTAAAGTTCCTAACGATACCTCACAATGAATAAATGTTATTTATTTCTGGAACAAAGTTTCTTAAGGGGCTACTCTAGCCGGCGAAAAACGTCCGTAACTTCAGATTTCGTGAACAAAAAATGTAGTATAGTGCCGTCTGTAAGTTGCATGTAACGAGTACGGAGTAACTACACCCAGAACTTGTTTCAGTTGTTGTTTCAGTGGAGATTACTACGTGGCAGTACAAGTGATCAGTTTAGTTACTTTTAATAATTATTATTATTGCAGTTTGATATTATTATATATTTTTATAAATAATTTTAAATAAAATAAAGCTGTAAGAAGTGTTTTTAAAAAGCGTGAACGAAAAATTTTGAATAGCGCCATCTGTAAGTTGTATATATTATTATATTTTATGATAAATAAATTTGTTCCTATACGGTGTCGTGGGACACCAAACACACGCCTTTTTTTCTGAAACTATGAGAAAAATATCGAAATTATGTATATATGGCTGGCTTTGACTTTTATATAAAAGAAGTAAAGAGTGAGAGAGCTAGTTGTATAGTCGCCTTCTACGGCGAAGTCAAAAGGATGGGTGATAGTTTTGGTAGTTTATGTACGTTTGTATGTTCCACCGTAGCGCCTAAACTACTGAACCAGTTTTAATAAATGAAGTGTCAATAGGTTTGTAATAATATCCGGGTAACATAGGCTCTATAAATGTTATAAAAAAATGTACGTAGTTGGGTTTTAGTTTTTAAAATTTTTTTTCTGTAGCTAAAATGGTAAAGAAATTCACCTAAGAGGTTAGCGATCTTTATAGCATACTAGCTAAACCCCGCGGTGTTACCCGCGGTTATTGTTGTACCGCGAGTACGCCGCGGGACAAAGTAAGTCTATAAAAAAAGTAGCCTAAATTACTCCCTGGATCATCAGCAACCTGCCAGTGAAAGTCCCGTCCAGCCGTTCCAGAGATTACACGGAACAAACAGACAGACAGACAGACAAATTTTCTTAACTACATTTTTGATATATACATACATATGCATTTAGTAAAAAGCGGTTATTTTTATATTACAAACAGACACTCCAATTTTATTTATTTGCATAGATGATACATGATAATACAACACATTTACAGATACAATAACATTTCATTAATTTAAGTACGTATATGTACTGGGTATTTTCATACTTGGGTCCATGAAATTCAGTTCCTAGACAGAAATAAGTAATAATATGTAATTATATTTTTTTTGTTACATCATTATCATCTTTTTTTTACTCGGGGAATGCTTTTCGCACCATATCCTACGTGGGGAGACGAAGGGCGTGTGTGGGACTTCCAGAGAACTGGTCTACCCACTAAACCCCACGACGGCCTACCCTGGCAGTCAGGAGGAGCTCTAGGAATGCATCGGCGGCTCTAGAGTCCCCCCTGCCATACCCCATGACTGAGGTACTTCACTTCAGGCAGTCCACTGCTGAAAATAGACCTCTGCCATTTTACGGAACTCTCGTTTTACATTTATACTGCAATAAATATAGCAATCATTGCATGAATTTCTTCATTATATTAGCCACAATTTAACCTTACATTAAACTACAATCAAATCATTATAGCGCACAAACGTATCAGCTATTCGAAGAATGGTAAAATCCATATCTATGAAATCACAAAGTAGACAATGATGCTAATTCAGATGATTTGTAACTAAACGAAAATTTCTGTAAAATTTTCTTCTAATTTACATACATGCATCTAGGTAACGACTAATTTTAGTGTTAGACATCAAGTTTTAGTCAAGCCTTGACATGTGAAACGACTTTGACGACGACTTGACAAAACACACTTTTTATAATTTTTAGTTTAGTATAGAAAGTTTTCCAACGAAGATCGTTTTTTGTTTTTTCGAGAAACTTCATGTCAACCACATTTTTTTATATGTTTTTATCATTAATTTCATGACGAAGAAGACTTGAAGTCTCGAAGACTTAAGATAGATTTAAAGACTTTAAACATTTGACATTGACAGTAATAGAAGATCACCATCGAAGGTTGCCATCTCATCATCAAAAGAAAATAATTTTCCAACAACAGAGTTAGCACAAATATCTATCCCAGTACGCAAACACATACCAACGTTCCATGTGTTGGTGAGTATATCAGCCTTTGATCAAAATAAAACACAAAAATAATAATTACAACATTCAGCAAAATTCAAGATACATTAATTATGAATATCTATATTGTAGCTTTTCTTTTTGTTTCTTTAGTAACAAGCCTATTACATTATAATTAGGGTACGCATACAATGGATTATTACAAAGAGGTGGTTCTGGGAAAATGTTTGTACAGAAACGTGAACTGTTAAGTTATAGAAATTATATTTAATTATTCTCTTTATATTTTTTTTTATTTTCTTGTTTTAAGAAGCCCATTAGGAAATATATTTTACTGCTGTAAACAACGGCAGTACTCCTCATCGTTTGTCGTTCTTCTGCTAATGCTTCCACTGTCTGTTCACTTAGATCTTTTAAACTACTCAATGGATTTTAATGCATTTATCAGCAGAAGATAGAGTGATTCAAGAAGACAGTTTATATTATAATATGTAAGGCACTATTCAGTGCGACACGGATGACTTACGCGGATGTTCGCAACGAACGGTATTATGTACTCGTACTAGCTGACCCACGCAACCTCGTTTGCGCCTTATATTGCCCGTAGCGTGATAATTTCCCCCGTTTTTGAAATATTCTTCATTGTTGCTCCGCTCATATTAGTAGTAGCGTGATGATATATACCTTATAGCCTTCCTCGATAAATGGACTATCCAACACCGAAAGAATTTTTCAAATCGGACCAGCGGTTCCTGAGATTAGCGTGTTCAAACAAACAAACAAACTCTTCAGCTTTATATATTAGTATAGATTAAGCGCTATACAGCGCGTTCAGTGCTTCGAGGAGCTCTCCGCGACGCGGATAGCTTTGCGAGCGGACACCATTCCATCGGTCCGCGCAGCACTGAACAACGAATTCATCCGCGATGGGCGCAAGCCTAAAGCATGGACGGTCCACGTCTTACTGAATTGCGACTAAAACATAAATATTACAGTAGAGGAAATCCGAGAATTTTAAAGTCTTCCGTGCCAAGCCGGGCCCGGTCGCTAGTTTATTATTATAAATAAACTAGCTTTTAGACGCTGCTTCGCTCACGTAGACTTTTATCAAAGAATTTCAAAAATTCCTTTTTTAGTGCTCATTTACGTTATATAAAGAATCTACATGCAAAATTTTAGGATTCTAGGTTCATTAGCGGTTTGGGCTCTGGGTATGTCAGTCAGTCAACTTCCTCTTTTATTTATATGTATATAGATTGTTATTTTATAAGTATAGATTACTGTTGGGTCTTGAGTCAGGTGAGCTCATATATCTCTTAAGAAAGTCTAGTGCTATTTCTAGTTTTTTATCCCCTAGCTTATAGCTAGACATAAAAAAGATTATCATATCACATAATATCTGTCTCAAGTAAAATATAAATCCATTTTTTGTGTATTCAATAGTAATATTAGGAATGTATATAATATACATGCATACCTTACAGTACCTACAGTGTTACAAATACATCATGACATCATGGGATTTATGTGTCTTTTTTGACGCATTACGAATTTAAAAAGAGAAAAAAAGCACAATGCTCTCAAAAACCTACATCTCTTCGTGACAGTCGATTTGTCTAATAAACCCAACCGGCTTTACGTAATTCAGCCGACTCACCAACCGCCATAGGCGCCATTCGTCAACAACAAACATCATAAATCTAATGGCTTTGTGTTATAGTTATTTTTCACTCTCACAACTTCATTCAGTGTGTGTTTGGATGATTTATGTCTGCGCACTCAATGTTGGCAAGCCTTATTAGGCTGATTGCGACATTCGGAGCAAACATTTTTGTATTTAGGTGGGACCAGTCGAAAACATTTATTTTGGTAATTAAAAGTAGGTAAACGATGTTGCCATACTGTGTGCACATTCTTAATAATAAATATAATTCAAATATAATTCATTTCTTTAATTTAAGATGTTTGAATAGGCCCGCGTGTTTTAGAAGGCCCACCCTTTTTCTTTATGAATGGCCCTGTCAAAATTACTCTACTTTGCCTGATGGAAAGCATAAGCAGATTCCAAGAGTGTTCAACATACTAACTGCAAATGAAGACAATGCAGTATGGTGACCCATGCTTCCATGGAGAGGCCTATGTCCAGAGGTAGACTGTTAAAGGCTTTTGATTGATTAACTGATTAATATAAGTAAGGGAAATTCATTTTTTTCATCTTCTACTATTTTGCCGTGTCAAGTCTTCTCATATGTGTCGAAGCATGGTTCCTCTGCTTCGAAACATATGAGAAGACTCGACCTGAATAATACCATGGTTTGATAGAAAACTATGCTTAGCCAGTAAGTTACTCTGAACCCCTCCTTTAACTCTAGGATAGCACTTTTCAAGGATATTAACACAGAAGCTTAAGTTACAGAAGACCATTTTTTTAAACTTAGTATTATATTGTTTTTAATAGTCAACTTTTGGACATAGGGTTCTTTTTAGCAAAGAGATTTTCGCCACGCTGCCTGACCAGACCGATTAGTTTAAGATTTTTCAAGTTTTCCTTCTCCTTGCAGTGATTTTGTTCTGCATAGTTTGTCCATTAATCGCTTTAATCGCTTCTTACGACACGCATAAGAAGAGTAGGAGTGGTGACACTTTGTATTGTATATCCATCACCAATCGGATTACATTAGTAATACTAGTACTAAAACTAGTGATATTGTCGTTTGTGACAAAACTAATGTCTAATATTTAAATGCACAAAATGCGCAAATATTTGAACGTCCATATTCACATATCAATTCTATTTGAAGTTTTAAAAGGTTATGCTAATGTGTTCACATATTCGTATGTACCTATAAGGTTTAGTAAACATAATAAAGTTATGAAATTAACCTCCACACTGATATTGAAGTCTAGAGAATAATATGATTGAAAAAATTCGACGAACCGCTTTTTATTTCACTATTGTTCTGGAAAATTTCATCTTTTTTACTAATTCTAAAAACCACCCAAACAGTACCCTTAAACATTGATTCTTATCGTCATCAATAATTTTAAATAACTATAAAACTTTATCTGTCTTCTGATACAAAGAAGAAGACCGAGTAAGATTAAAACATGTCCTTGCGACGCCTAAACATAGACACACTTGGCTCTAACCCAACAATAAATAAGAACAAGATAGATTTCAAAAACGAATTAACATCAAAAACAGTAGGGAATACTGGAAAACATTTTTATATTTCAACATTGTGATCCGCCCCCCGTCGGGCAAGACCCGGCGGCAATAACATATCGCTTGGCAATCACTTGAATTCAGTAAAAATAAAAATTTTACTCAAAAAGAGTTCATTTTTGGTAAAGGTATTATATAGAGCTGTTGAAAATCTGCCACTGTAGTATACTCATTATTTTAATTTTTGTAAGAAAATCCCGCATTAGAAATAAATTCTGTGTCCTGACTTTACAAATATAGAATAAACGGACACAAAACACACGCAGACTCAGAAAAACCATTCGTTTGTTATAAAATGCATAGTTCCATGAGTGGTTAAAATCAACAAACCTCAGCACTGTAGAAAAAAGCGTGGCGATCGCTTAAATCCATGCAGTTGAATTCAGTTCAGTTCAATCATTGATTGAAGAATTGTTTTTTATTTATTTATTTATTTATTTAAACTTAATGCACATCTTGTACATAGGCGGACTTAATGCCATTGGGCATTCTCTACCAGTCAACCTTTGAGTGATGTAAAAATACGAGGCGGTAGGTGCAACTAAGGGTATAAGTAGAATTCAACTCAATACATAAAAAATATAGGTGTGATACAAATATAGGGTATTTATAAGTTATATAATTAATACATACACAATACATAAACATACTTACAAAAAAGTTTAATATAATAAATCATTTAAGTATAATACAAAAGTACTCTGTCGGATACTATTGTTGTTGTGAATGTTCTGCCAATTCACTTCGAAGCAGATCGCGTACCTTCGCCTTGAATGTGAGGCGATTTATTGACATCCTGATTTCGGCGGGAAGTGCGTTCCAAAGAAGAACTGACTGCACAAAGAAGGAAGAATTTATGAAGTTGGAGGTGTGCGGGGGGCAAAGTAGAAGCATATTGTTTCTTGACCGAAGGTTTCGATCGTGAGTGGAGCATAAGAGGCGAAAGTGGGGTTCGAGGTATTCAGGTAATGATGGAGAATTGAGAAAAGAAAATAGGCAAGTGAGTGCACGCAAACTACGGCGCTGACGAATTGGGAGCCATTGTAGCTGGGAACGAAAAGCAGACACATGGTCATACTTGCGAAGATTAAAAACGAATCGAATGCAGTTATTGAGAAGGCGGTCTAGTTTATTGAGGAGGTCTGCATTCAGGTCGAAATAACACACATCACCATAGTCGATTAAGGGTATAATTAGGGACTGCATAAGCATAGCCTTGGTTTTAGTGGGAAGAAAGTTCTTAAGTCTATATAAAGCGCGGAGGCAAGAGGTAACTTTCTGACTAACATGTGTAACTTGTGCCCGCCAATCAAGTGTTGAGTCTATATATAGCCCCAGGTTCTTTACCACTGTACTCAGAGGTATGGTGAGGTTGTTGTAGACAACCGGCGGGATGCCCGACATATCCAACCTGCTTAGCATTTGCTTGCTTCCCACTACGATCACCTGACATTTGGTTGGGTTTACTGATAAACCAAACCTCGTTGACCAATCCCTAATAAAGTCCAAGTCATTGTTGACTTTCTCAATGGCATATGATATATCTTCAACACTTGACTGCGTGTACAGTTGTAAGTCATCGGCGTACAGGTGATACGCACACCGAAGGTGTTGGGTTACGAGATTTATGTAAATTGAAAATAGTAGAGGAGATAATATACCGCCTTGAGGCACGCCAGTGGGAAGACAACACCAACTCGACGACAAGTCATCGGCATGTACACACTGTTGGCGTCCCTGAAGATAGGAAGAGAACCATTCCATAGCTTCTGAGGAGATCATAAGATAGGAGAGGATTGTTAGAAGGACATCGTGACAGACGGTATTAAAGGCATTCGAGAAATCGATCAAGGTCAGCACTGTGACCTTGGTGTCCTCCATACCCTGCCTAATATCGCTAGTCACTTTGAGAAGAGCTGTGGATGTGCTGTGGCCGGGTCTAAAACCAGATTGGAAAGGACTAAGAAGATTTTGTTTATGTACAAATTGTGAGAGCTGTGTATGGACACAGGCCTCTAGAACTTTGGAGAGAAAGGGTAGTATGGAAATAGGTCGAAAGTGTTCAGGGAGTGATGGGTTAGTTTTTTTGGGTAAAGGGATAATGAAGGCTTTGCGCCAGAGTGAGGGAAAGGTTCCAGAGTCAAGTGAATAATTAATAATGTGAGATATTGCTGGTAGAACGTGATCCAGGATAGTGACGATCATGCGACGGCTGATGCCGTCACATCCCACAGCATTAGAACTAATGGATAGGATAATCTTTTTAATCTCCTCTGAAGCTACCGGAGAAAAATCAAAGGATTCAATTTCAGGTTGGTTCAGGCTAGCTACATAGCTCAAGGTATGACTTTTAGTTTGATGATCCAACTGGGGCGCTGCTGCGAAATGACGGTTGATATCATCTAAACTGATTGTCATCTTAACCTCAGGGCGCTGCTGCTTACCTATACCTAGTGTTCCGAGAAACTTCCACATACTGGAAGTTGAAGAGTTTTCTAAATTTTGAATTATGTGGCGGCGTTTGGCGTTTCGTATCACCTGGTTACATCGATTCCTAGCAGCTTTAAAGACATTCCAATTCTCCTCGCAGTGATTCTTCCTGTACCTATTATAAGAACGGTCCCTAAGTCTCATGGCCATTCTTATTTCCTCCGTCATCCATGGAGCCGGGGGGCGCTTCAACTTTACTTTCCTCATAGGTGCGTGGGTATCAAATAATTCAAGGACTGCATCATTAAAAATACAGACCTTGTCATTTACATCTGTTGCTGCTACCAAGTTGGACCAATCTAAAGCAGAAGCATCTGAACATAGTTTTTCAACATCAATTTGTCTGAAACTACGGATATGCTTGATTTTGGGAGGGGATTTAGGAGGTTTCAGGATATAGGAAAGGAAGATCAAGTCATGATGTGAAAATCCAGGAGCCGGATGTTGACCATGCGAACAGATTAGGTTTGGAGCGGAGGTGAGCATTAGGTCAAGCCAAGTGTCCTGGTGCTCAGGGTTGTGGTGAGTTGCTTGAAGGGGGAGGACATGAAGGCTAGTGGATTGGATGATGCTGAGGAGATTACGGGTGCGGGTAGAATTAAAAGCTAGAAGATCAGTGTTAAAATCTCCCATAATGATGTGGTGTGAATATTCCGACCCTAAAGATTCCAGAACTGTTTCCAGACTGGAGAAGTAGTTGACAGCGGGGGGACAATAAACGACCCCCAACAAGACATTAGATCCCTTGACACAAACTTCGAGGAAGAGGAATTCAGCAGTTGTAGAAACATCGGAAGATGAAGTGGCGAGGATTTTGTAGGGTAGGTTCCTACGGAGGTAGATACCAACCCCACCACCTCGTCTCGATTCGAGTCGGTCGTTGCGAATTAGTACAAAGTCAGTGAGAGAATAGGAGATGGAAGCCAGGTGTGGCTTAAGCCAAGTTTCCGAAATCAGGATGGCATGCACATTGGTGTCAGTGAAAGTATCAGTCAATTCACCAAAGTGACTGGGGATACTCTGAGCATTTATATGACATACATTTAATAGGGAATGTGATTGGTTGTTGAACGACTGTCGTAATTGGTCGCCTAAAGTGTCAGGTAGGGAACTGAAGCTCTCGCCTTCAGAGGAGTCGTTGGCAGAAAAATAAAGTTCTTCATCTATCATCATTACAGCCGAGTACACAAATTAAACAATTATTACATAAAATAAATCTTACACGATTAAATAAATAATAATAATATTATAAATACATATACAAAATAAATATATTATATGAATTTCTAAGCCTATCAGAACGAAGTTGGTACGTATTTTTATATCACCCGCCAGCTTACACACAATACATGCAGTTAATACACAACAAGAAGTGGAATACAATTGTTACAGTAAAAATCGGTGAGCACTTTCCACCATAAATTACAGATCTAATTTACATAAAGGAAAATAAAACAAAAAAGAACACGCAAAGAAAAAAACAAAAAAATATCATTCTACATTATTTCAACGCTGTGTTCCTACGGAGCGTTGCAGGAAACGGAACGCACCTGTTGTGAATAACGTATTTGGTAAACGCGATTTGACAGGTGCGTTAACTGTCATAACATTGTTGTAAACAAGATTACATTTTAATATGAATAAAAAATATTAAAAAAAGTTGAAGGTACACGACAAAAGCCCACCGACAAGTGTAAAAATCAAATGTTATGATACAAATATAATACTCAATAGCACTCACGTCACACTTACACAGCAAAGTGAGAAACAGTGGAGTCCCATACAACTAGCGTCGCCGTGAACTCTTGTTTTTAACGTCTGAGCTCGCATTATCAGAAACATGACTCCTGACTGTCGGTAACGCTTTTGGAAACTTAATTAGCAGTGGCTTTAGCTCGTCAGTGGATGTGATTTTATGCCGACTGTTGTCAATGGCTTTTATTATAATACTGCCGTTGTGTGTCCAGCAGGCTGACATGCCAAAATGTTGTCGTGCCATGGCGAAGACTGTCTGGCGCGTTTTGGTTAAAAACTCTCGAATCGAGTAGCCAGAACCCTTTAGCAATGTCTTGGACTTCCACACTGCAGACCTAGCCTCCGCAGTAGAAAATCTCACCAAAATTGGGCGCCTATGTTCCTTAGACGGGGCTCCAATGCGATGACAGTGCCTTATATTAAGCTGTGATAAGTCGTGAAGCCCCATTCTCTTATTCATCACTTCAAGCAGAGTTGCACCACAGTCCTCCTTGATAGCCTCGGGCACTCCTAAGAAGATAAGTGATTTGTGGCGATGCCGAGTCTCAATAGCATCCACCATCTTCATGCATTCATTTATTTGCTTCCGAAGAAGCCCCAACATTGAGAACATCAGCTCCCTGAAAGTTCTGAATTCCTCGGACACCCGAGCAACTGTCTCCTTACTGTTGCCACTAGTTTGTAGTTGTGCCTCCAACTGAGCCATCCTCTTAGAAAAGCTCTCCTCAAGATTGGTCTGTGCTTCTTGTATATCCAACAATTGAGACATGGTGATAGGTGTTATGTTTAAAGCAATCAATAAAGTATACCTTGTGAAATTGTGTTGTTGTACTGGCAGGTGATCAGAGTACCAGTGTCAGATCATCTAGACACTATATTACACTGTATAAAGCACTGTATAACTGTAGGTACATCAAGTCTAGGCTTTATTATACTTTTTCTTATAAAATTCTGAAGTTTTGTTTATTAAATTAATTAATTTTAATCAGAGGTCTATAATGTGTATGTTCACTTTTTTAGCACCTACCCGAAAAAAAAAGCAAAATTGTTGTATTTATTCTGGAAACAAACTAAAGTAATTATATCAGTTGGTAGCAAGATTTTTTATGTGTAATGCTAGCCCTCTCGGGCTATCACTCCATCGGAGATTGACATCATCAGATGAAATAAACCACGTTGTGCTACTCTTCGCCAATAATAGGAGGGATTTGGGAACTGCGATTATTAAAGACACCCGGGCTGACGGCAGGGTAGTGTAGCCTAACCTTCGTGGAAGCATGTTGGTGTGTATTAGTGGTGCTCTTATGGAAAGGCAGCTCCAAGGTAAACTTTAACCGTTGAATTGCATAAAAGATTTTATGTGTGTGTACAGCGGCGTGACTTAATGTATGGATGTATTTGTAATTACAATTGCAATTTGTAACTGAAAAACCTATTTTGTTAGAGGCCAACTGTCTTCTCCTAAAATATCGTAATGAAATTGCACTTATAGCAGTTTATAGATCGCCAGCCAATCGTAGCATACAATTTTTTTTAAATTCTCTAGATTGTATGCTTAGTACTCTCAATAATTTCAGAACAGTTGTCTTAGTCGGGGATCTTAACATTAATATAGCTCCCGATTGTATAGACTCAAATACTGACATGTACTTAAATACCATGGCATCTCACGCAATGATATCGGCCCACGTATATCCCACTCGCAATGACAGTTGTTTGGACCATGTGATGATTAAATCAAAGAAGCAATGTATTAGTTTCGTTCTTGATTCTCTCATTACCGATCATGCCCCCGTTCTAGCTTTCTGTGATATCGGTGCAGTTAATACCAACAAACACACATCTATAAGACGACATGTAAACATAGAAGCCAGCTCAGTGGTACTGACTTTTCATCTGTACTAAATAGTAACGACGCAGATATTGCTGCATCCAATTTAGTAAATATCATATCCTCGGTTATTGACGTGAATAGCATTGTGTCTCAGGTACCAAGTAGAAAAAGAATTATTAGGCCTTGGATCACTCCTGGAATTCTTAAGTGTATACGAAATCGTGACAAAATGTATCTCGAAACCAAAAAAGATAACGCCACAGAAACTACCAAAATTACTTACGTCCGCTACAGAAATTTCTGTAACAACATCCTAAAAAAATTGAAAAAACAGTATGAAATAGCTGAATTTGAAAAACATCGTCGGAATCCTAAAGCAACTTGGAATCTTATTAAGATGATTTCTAACCTAAATACCTGTAAAACGCCGCCTAGTGAGCTTTTGTCCATCAAGTCCGAACCGTCTCAATCGGTTGACTTTGTAAATGAGTATTTCGCTAGTGTTGGGGAAAATCTGGCATCCAAAATAGATTATCAGGTGCGTGTGGACGAGGGATGTGAATCTCAGTGTATTTGTCCTGACTCTATGGCTATCTTCGATACAGATTATGATGAGATTGAACGTCTTATTGTCGGCCTCAAGTTGAATTCTGCTGCAGGTTGGGATGGCATATCAGCTACACTGGTAAATTCTGCCAGGGTTTTTCTTATTCCAGCCATCACCCATGTGTTCAACCTTGCCTTGGGTTCAGGAGTGTTCCTGCAGTTTTTAAGAAAGCTCTTGTTCATCCCATCCATAAGGGCGGGGACAGAGGCAGTGTTAATAACTACAGACCCATCTCAGTTTTGACTATATTTTCGAAATTGCTTGAAAAAATACTTAATAAACGACTGTTAAATTACCTCAACTCCAATAACATAATAGCCACAAATCAATACGGTTTCAGAGCTGGTAAAAACACTGAAGATGCTGTACTGGCTTTGTTGAGTAATATTGCTGAAAATTTAAATAAATCCTTCAAGACACTAGCTATCTTTCTTGACCTATCCAAAGCTTTTGACACTGTCTCTGTTCCGCGCTTAATTAAAAAACTGGATTCGATCGGTATTCGTGGCCTTGCTCTTGATATATTCAAGAGTTACCTAAGTGATCGTTCCCAGATTGTTAAAATAGATGACTATAGCAGCAAAGAAATGTGTCTTAGTTATGGGGTTCCGCAGGGTAGTGTGCTTGGTCCGACGCTTTTCTTACTGTACATCAACGATTTCTGTGGGCTCAGTCTGCACAACGCCAATATTATTACGTACGCCGATGATACTGTTATACTGGTCCGGGGTGGTGATTGGGATGAGGTGCGTTTATCGGCTGAATCTGCCTTGAGAGACTCGATAGAGTGGCTGAATCACAATGTGCTTACTCTCAATTTTAGCAAAACTAAATTCATAACTTTCAGTCCAGTTTCGGCTGATTTTTCTGTCCTTCGTACGGTCTACTTTGCGTTGGCTCATTCAGTTATTACCTACTGTATTCCTGCATGGGGTAATGCTGGGAAATGCCTCATGCTACGATTGGAGAGAGCCCAGAGGGCGGTCTTGAAAGTTATTCTTCACAAACCCATACGTTTCCCAACACATGAATTGTATTCCTTATGCAAGATACCTACTGTGCGACATTCTTTTCTATTACACACGATTTTACGTAAACATGCTGAGCTGCCTTTTGATCGTGGTTTTAAAGGGCATAAGCGTCGATCTGACCGGGTTTGCCCCATTCAGACCACTCGACTTGAGGTTATACGTCGCCAATACAAGTACTTTGCTCCATTGTTATATAACAGAGTCAATAGAATTCACACACACACACACACACACACACACACACAAACACACACACAAACACAATTCAACAGACACACACACGATCACAGACACACAATACACACCATTATTTGGTTTTTTTTTTTTTTTCTTTGTATAACGTACCTAATACTCGTAATTATTGCTAATCTACTGTAACGAATGTAGAACGCTTGTGACTGTACTTTTCTGGAGGTGGGCGATAATAGCCACGACACAGTTTATAACTAATGTGGTTATTTTCGTACACAAATTAATTGTAAACTGATTTTCTGTTCTAATAAAGCTTATAAAGCTTATTAATTACATATAATTTGTATAAATAGTGCAATTAGTAGTATGAGTATTTTTATTTGAAGCATCCTCGCTCCACCAGTTCCTCGCTCACATTCGTGGAGAGTGGTCTTGTGAAAGTTATTCGTGTTTAAATTTTATTTCAATTATAGATACTCTAGAGTTACTGGTAAATTGTCCTTTCGTCGGTCCCTCCTACTCTTACTTGGGACATTTGCCATATGCAGCCGCGGCCATCTTGTGGTGTGTCGGACCTCTCGCTCAACGACAGTGCGTTACTGGACGGTATTGAAGATAGTGAAGTCAGAAAAGAACCTGCGGAAGGTGAGATTTGAAGCATCGGACATCCGTTTATAGATGGGTCGGTCTACCCCTGGACCAACTATGCAGTGACGTCACCTTTTAAACTAGAAGTTCACTTCCTATGAATTGCTAGAAGTATTCAGGTAGGCGCTTCTCACAAATAAGATTATTTTACTATTACCCCTATAACAGGCGCTAACAAACTTTGCTAATAAAATTGCTACAGACACACAAAAATGGCCACGACACAGAACTGTGCGGGATGCAATAAAACTATCTTAACCAACAATCGAGAAATAATGAAATGTTCAATTTGTGGCCTACTTTATGATCTGGATTGCGCTAATATAACACCAAAACGCTTTCATTCGTTGATCAAAGACAGTAAACTGAATTGGAAATGCCCACAGTGCCGCTGCACAGAGCCTAAAACAGGTAATACAAATACACCGATTCGTGCCCCTACTCAATGCACGCAGGAAACGTCATTTGTAACCACAAGAAACACTCAGAAACCGCGACGGAAATCATCAGATGATGCGCCGAACGCGGATTCACAAATCTCTTCTGTTAATCTTCGCATTCTGATAAGGGAGGAACTCAGTTCGATATTAAAGACGACCATAAATGACATGGTTACTGTGCAGTTAAAATCTATAAACGAGAAAATGATATCATTTGAAGATACGCTAAACTTCTTTAACTCGGCTTACGAAGATATGAAAACCTGCCTTGACGCGAAATCAAAAACGATTGAGGCTCTAGAGAAGGAAAATGCTACTCTGAAAAGTAACATGAAAGATATAGGAAATAGGCTTACCTTAGTGGAACAATACCTAAGAGAAAGCAATTTGGAGATAAACGGAGTACCGGAGGAGATCTCGGAAAATCTACCATGCTTAGTCACACAAATAGCGAGAACCGTGCGCTGCGAAATCTCAAAGGAAGATATTATCCAAGCTACGAGAGTATCCAAACAGTTCAAAGAAAAGAACCGTCCACGATCGATAATAGTCAAACTTAAAAACCGTGCCACACGCGACAGCATGCTCTTAGCAACAATTAAATTTAATAAACAACAGGATCCTAAACTGAATAGTCATCATCTGGGCTACGGGGCCAAGCCAGTGCCAGTCTATGTGTCTGAACACCTTAGCCCAGCAAACAAAGTATTACATGCGGCCGCAAGAAGAAGAGCAAGGGAAGCGGGATATAAATTCGTCTGGATCAAGGATGGACGTATCTACACAAGAAAAGACGAGAAGTCCCCGGCAATGTACATACGTGATCATGATACTCTAACTTCAATGTCTTAACTGCATACCTTTTTTTTTTCTATTTTTTCCTTTGTTTCTATTATAATTAAGCTATTATTAGATTGTAATCATTCTAATGGCTACAAACAATTTGATTACCGAAATAGACAACAGTAACATGCCTAAAACGCTACGCATACAAGAGCCGGATACCTGTAAAAAATCATTGAATATCTCCAGTAAAAGCTTCAACATTATTATGCAGAACATCCGAAGCCTAAACCACAACTATGATAACTTTACTACTTACAGGACTAAATTAAATTTTGATCTGGATATAATTGTATTTACCGAGTGTTGGCTCTCCAGAGGCTACCATACTCCAATTATGGAAAACTACAGTAGCTATGCCTCAACTAAACTATATAATCAAAATGATGGTGTGGTTGTTTATGTCAGAAACTCTTTGAATTTTAAGTTTTTCGAACCAGAAAATGCTGTAGAATTCAATTGCGTAGCTGTGACCTGTGGAAGGCAACTAGCCGTTATATGCATTTACCGGCCTCCATCATTCCACAAAATTGATAACTTTCTGTTATCTCTAAACGATGTATTAGTTAATTTCAAAGATTATACACAAGTTCTACTTTTGGGCGATATGAACATAGATATTACTGAAACTAAATTTAATAATCAATCATCAACCTATTTAGATCTTTTGGCATCACATAAGCTTATTGCTACCCATCAGCAACCCACTAGAGAAAATACATGCCTAGACCATAGTTTTGCTAAAATCCCAGATCGTGTAAATACTGCCATACTTGACTCTACAATAACTGACCATAATTGCATAATTTTATCATTAAATAAAGCTCCTAAGCATATTATACAAGAAAAAGAGTTCTGTACAAAAATAAACTATACCGCTATTCGAACAACACTTACAAAAATCAACTGGCATGAATTACTTACAGACGAGGACGTAAAAGTTAATATAAACATATTTATCAATAACTTACAGGAATTAATTAGCACACATACTTCCATTTTAAGGGTCAACCGTAAATTACGCAAAATTAAACCTTGGATAACTCCAGGAGTAATTAGATGTATACATAATAGAGATAGACTACATTTAAAACTAAAATCTGATCCGGGGAATGTCATATTAAAAATTACATATCTACGCTATAGAAATACTTGCAACAGAATTATAAAAAACTTAAAACACAATTTTTACAGAAACGAAATGCAAAAGTATAAGCACGATGTAAAAAAACAGTGGAATTTAATAAAAGACATCTGCAACTTTCCAAAAAACATAAGTAATACACCGGAATTACTAACCCTCGAAAAAACCCCTACAGATTCACTAAATAACATAAACAATTATTTTGCTGGCGTAGGCTCAAACTTAGCAAAGGTGATCCTTCATAGGCTCAATTGTAATGAACACGATCTTGCGGAGGCAGTCAATAAATTACCGAGCCCTTTACACTCATTTGCCATGCTGCCAACTGACGAAAATGAGATTAAGGATATCATTAAGTCTTTGAAAAACAGTTCTAGCACCGGCTGCGATGGAATTCCAGTCAATATATATAAAATCGGAATCGATGTTTTGGCACACCCTATATCAACTTTATGCAATGCGTGTTTTGATAGCGGATGCTTTCCCGAACCTTTAAAAATTTCCAAAATTATCCCAATATTTAAAAAAGGAGACAAGTCTAACATAATAAATTACAGACCCATCTCGCTGCTGACAGGCTTATCTAAAATAATTGAAAAGGCTATTAATAATAGAGTAAGAAATTATCTAGAGAATAAAACACTAATTTCAAAAAATCAATTCGGTTTTCGTAGAAACATTTCAACACAGGAGGCAATTCTTGCATTGACGTCACATATTACAAAAGCTCTAGATGCCAAGGAAAAGTGTTTGGGTATTTTTCTAGACTTATCAAAGGCTTTTGATACTGTTTCAATACCCATACTAATTAATAAGCTAAACCAAATAGGAATTCGTGGAAAACCACTAGACCTCCTCACTGACTACCTAACGGACAGAACCCAAATAATACAAGTGGGCGAGTATCAAAGCACGACTAAAGAAAGTGTAACGTTTGGTGTTCCACAAGGCAGTGTCCTCGCTCCGACCCTTTTTGTTGCCTACGTTAATGATTTGTGCAATTTAGATTTGGAAAATGGTAATATTACTACTTATGCAGATGATACTGTTTTGTTTTTTAAAGGACAAACTTGGGAGGATGCGTACTCGAGTGCCAATAAGGGACTTAATTTGGTATCGAAATGGCTTGAAAACAACCTTCTCTCACTCAATCTATCCAAGACAAATTACATAAATTTTAGTATTAGAGCTGATGGTCAACCTCCAACAAACAAATACAATATTAAATTACACTATTGTAATAGCCACAACCTGCAAGTAACCAATACATCGTGTAGTTGCCCTACAATCAGCTCGGTAACATCAATCAAGTATTTAGGAATACAGCTTGACAGTAATTTGAATTTTAAAGAACACGTTCATAGCCTTTCTTCGCGTATTAGGAAATTCATTTTTATATTCAGAACAGTGCGATATATTTGCCAGACACAACAGTTAAAATGTATTTATCAAGCACTTTGTGAGTCCATTCTCATATACTGTATTATTTGTTGGGGCGGCTGCACTAAAACCACTCTTCTACAATTAGAAAGGGCACAGCGTGCTGTACTTAAAGTAATGCACTTTAAGCCTTTTATGTTTCCAACAGCGGAGCTGTACGAAATTTCTAGGACTCTTACCGTAAGACAACTATTTATTCTACAAACGGCCCTAGTCCAACACAAAAATTCCTGCGGTGTTGCATCTCTTAATACTAAGCGGCGCAAAGACAGAGTTTTCTCGGCTCCGCTGTGCAGAACAGCTTTTGCGCAAAGATTTATTTTGTTTCTTGGGCCTTTCCTTTATAATAGACTTGCTAGAAAAATTCAAGATCTTCCTAATTTAACAGTAAGAGACTGCAAACGCGCTGTTTTTAGTTACCTGGGATCCCTAAATTATGACGCGACCGAATCCTTACTTGACACTGTAGGTTGTAATGTAATATTAAATTAAAAAGTGTAAATTTGTTACTAATACTCACTAATGCTTTACTTACATTTTTAAACTGATGATTTAATTATGTAACAAATGTACTATCTCCACGTATTTGTAAATTGGAATATTACTAACACCGATGAACTGTTACCTTCTGAGATACAGTATCCACTAGTTCGGAAGGTACGGAACATACTACTAAAAACCTATGTAAATAAAATGTATAATGTTCACAGTGGAGTGAACTTAAATGTAAATAATGTAAGTTACTTACGACAATCCTCTCCAGAATGTATTAGGTTTTATTTTCAAAAAATAAATTTATTATTATTATTATTATTATTATCAATAAATTGAATTTCCCTATGATGTAATAATCAGTTATAGACTGAAGGCTGTAGTCTTTTAATTTCACTCAATGCCTGAAGGCAGATGTTTTTGTCCAGCAGTGAACCGCTGAATTTTCTTTCACATACTCATGTCTCATATTTAAAACTTCTCATGTTATGACAGGTTTTTAATGTGAGTCCGAGATACGGTATTAACATCTCTATAAATATATGGCATTGTGTTCACTTCTATCTTAGTTAATGTGGTGCTTAGGATATACTTGACTTACCGACTTAATTTTACAAATGCTTCTACTGCAGCTATCTCGTTGCACTTTATGTTTTAGAACTATTGTAAGTTACTTGTCACTAAGCCCTTGTGTGTCTGTCGCATTTGAACTGCAAAATGGCCCTAATTCTTTGAAAATGACATTACTGCTTTGGGTGTGTATTTTTTGTTTC
This sequence comes from Spilosoma lubricipeda, assembly GCA_905220595.1. Taxonomy (NCBI): domain Eukaryota; kingdom Metazoa; phylum Arthropoda; class Insecta; order Lepidoptera; family Erebidae; genus Spilosoma; species Spilosoma lubricipeda. The sequence continues at coordinate 7,746,316 of HG992298.1, read as the reverse complement.
TGTGCAGGTATTATATGGAATTTATTTTTTATTTATAAGATACAATCAAGTTAATGGTTCAACTTATGGAAGTTGAGTTACCATTATCTTCGATAGATACTTACCAGCCAGGAGTGCCAACCAACTTGCCCCTGAGTTGGAGGTACATTCTTGTCTTTCATGTTTGAAGGTCTCGTCATCAGGTCTTGGTTTGAGGTCAAAGGAAGGTTATGTGAGCTAAATAGTGTCTTATATCCGTAGAATGCGGTCCAAAGCACGAAAGATATATTAAATAGAACTGGGGTCCTAGTTGATATATTCTTCGTGCGGGAGTAGGCTTCTAGGGGGAATGTGAGTAGGCCCCCTTCAAGGTAGTCCGACGATCTGGTGAAGGTCGCAGGAAACGGTTAGTTGCGGAGAGTCTTGCAGGAGGCCTATGTTCAGCAGTGGAAGTCTTTTTGCTGATGATGAGCGATGATGACTTATTGGAATAAATATAACAAACAACCTATTAAATAGTTACATGCTTAGTTATGTCAATTCTTTTTTTTTTTTTGAGCTGCCAAAAAGACTCTGCCCTGCCTGATGGAAAGCACAAATTCATTTTAAGTGGTTTCAAATATAAATAAATAAATAAATAAATAAGCCTTTTATTAGTTCTCAATTTCACAATATTCATTTACATGCATAATTTGATCGTTTATTCACATTAATAATGTATCTAATGTTACAAAAGAAATTCTAAATCACTAGTAATATATGCGAATTTGTGTTCATTTTCAATTATTCCTATTTGTGTATTTCAATATTTTTAGTATTAAAAATAATAAATACGATTCAATCGTTATACTGTTAGGTATAAGCATTGTGAGAACCCCTTTGTAGGGTAAAGACCTCCTCAACTTTGACCATGGTTTTCACTTTTTTTTTTCTTGTGTTTTATCTTTTTTTTTTCAGTATCTCTAATATAGATAATTTTATTCAAATTCTAATTATGTTGCTTTCGCCTGTGTGTTTGTTTTGTCCATATAAATAGTAATGTAATTAAATGTAAGACAGGTGAATTTGCTACTTCATATTCATTGTCTTCTTAATGCTTTGTGTGTGTTAGTGGTTTCAAATATAACATCAAAATACATTATGTGATGTAATGCATAATAATATCTAATTAGGATTAGTTTTTGTTTCTAAGAACTGCAATAACAAATAACTGAATATATGTAAAGCAGCAGAAATTTGTATTCAAATATGAGATTTAAGACAACCCATAATGAAGCTAGAAAACTCAACTTATATTGTCTGTGATAACAATGGACAGAATTTGTATTATTTCCTAACCGCTGGTATTGCAATCGCAAGACTCTTATAAAAGTACAATCAACACAAAACTTACACACAATAGCTTTAAAGTTCAACGAATTTGAAAAAGTTTTTATACATTCTATTTTAAAAGAAACAAATAATTGCGAATCGTAATCACAAACCAATAGCTCCGTACAGCCCCCTTTGCCAAGTGTTTGTCATCTAAACGCTAACTCACGTGGTCAAAATAAAATATTGAACAACAGTACAAGCTAAACATACAGGCACAGATCTGCCCGCCGGATCTATCCGACAGACAAATCGTAACTCCAAAATATACGGTTGTCTGTATGAAATGTGAATTTCAAAGCATAAATTACTTTGTAACTGCAGCGGCATTGATGTCGTTGCATTTTTCGACCATTTTTTCGTATGCATGTGCCTTTAATTCTATAATCAAGGCAAAGACTTAAAGGCTCTATAAAACTTGTCCAAAATGCTTTATTTTCGCTAAACACTATTTCTGTGATCAAACTCATGTATATAAATATTAATACTTCGAGTGTTAGTGCGCGACTGACGTCAAATCTGGCGGGCACATCCGTCGCAACGCACACACGCACAGTTGGGAGCTCGGATCTGCCCGCCCCGTGCCCGATCCGCTCGATTTGACCACGGGCAGGTTCCCAGCGGGCAAATCCGTGTCCGTTCTCACCATACACGTACGGCTCTGTCTGCCAGGTACGTCTATCGGGCAGATCCGATGGGCATATCTGTGCGTCAATATTTAGCTATTAGCGGTTATAGAAAGAGATTCATCGCAAAACACTTGCATCTTGGCTAAAGGGCAGGATGTAACAAACACGCTTTAAGTACCTATCGGTAATTAATTTATCAATTATTATCGACTTTACAACAAAATTTACTTTAAACTTCTAAAAAATGAATTTCAATAGCTACTATATTTATCCACAGTTAAACTCCTAAGCGCAAAAACCTAACTTTAAACTTCTAAAAAATTTAATCCAATAATTACTGTATTTACACCACAGTTAAACTCCTAAACGCATAAACCTAAGTTGGTAATAGTAATATTAAGACCTTCGAATTTCCCTTACTTGTTCTCCTTGCTTCTCATCAATGCTAAAGCTCTAGGTCAGCAGGAAGTATTTAATTGACTTGTACAAAGATAAATTGCCATACCTTTATAATTGCGCTGGCCTAGCAGCTCTATTTTAGGAATAACAAATGACCATAGTTATAAGAATTAAAAGTAACAGTAAAAAAAATACCTAATAGTCTAGATTGATAAGAAACCAACTTAAAGAACGGAATCCTAAAAACAGAATAATGTACATAAAATATGGAAAACACTCATTGAATATATTCAAATATAATTACCGTAAATCAAAACAATGATAATCTGGGAAAAAACCTCAACAAAGCCGAGAAAAACACTACACTTAAGATACTAACATACTTGTGAAACATAAAGGAACCCTTTCGTCTCCCAATTCGACTATATAAAAAAGCATTGCAACCAAAACAACGATTTCTTATTCTACCACATACATTTATTTTATTGTTATGAGACTAAACACAAAAGCTACAGAGTTATATGAAGTCACGATATCTGAATAACACATCTCTATTTTGCCGAAGAAATCCAGATATCAACGGGAGATGTGCCGCGAGAAAACACCATAAATCATCCTTTGTGCTTTTGTTACTAGTATTCTTAACCTCGGCCTCGTTCGATACGCGATAAATGTATGTGTTTTATATTATTTAATATTTACATCTCGAAAGACGTATATGCATACATAAAGTCACGCCTATTTCCCAGAGGAGTAGGCAGTGACAATTGATTTCCACTTATTACGGTCCTGACTCACCTTTTTTACTTAATCCACATTCATTCTGGTTCCTAGTGCTTTTCACAAGCTCTTCTTCTGAACATCACCAATTAAGTCAGTAAATTTTTGCCGTGGACGATCGCTTTCAACACTTCCAAACTCTATTGCTCTTGAAATTACTTTTGTGAGCCTTCCATCTCAAAACATACGATTGATCGAAAAAAATAATTTCAATAACCTTGATCATGACATAAAATGTTAATCACGAACACCTTGAGACTGGTTGACTCACAATTTGTTGTATAATTATAAAGGAAAAATAATACTTAATTTATCTTTTTCTTATTCAAAAGAACTTCCAGAAAAAATACTAAAATATAATTGAAATAAGTTTAATATAAACATCAAAAATAAATTAACCGAATTACAACATTAAAATCGAAATCATTTACCGTGGGTGGACAAAAAGTGATTTTTCTCAATTGCATATACTTCAACCCAAAAATTGTAACCTCGTAGTATCCCAGGACTGTCGAGTTCTATCGTTACATAATCTTGACCGATGCCTCCGGCTTTGACATATGCCTCTCCCCACTTGTCGGGCCTTAGGTCCATAATCTGTATGGCACTTATCACTTCACTCTTTGAACAATTCACCGTAAAAGTGTCCGATCTTATCCAAAGAGCAGGATCCAGTTCGTGAACTTTACTATATATCATTTTTGACGCAGCTTCAGGATATCCCAAGAATAAATCGTTACAATTCGTTACCACTATTACTATGAAGAATATACAAAATGATTTAACAATCATCTTGATTCTAGTATACGTCTTTTCCGCGTAACGTATAAGATATGAATGTATCGAACAAGATCGAAGCGTAGTTATTTATTTTAATATATGTTATAAATTTGCATTTATATGTGAACACACCATTTCTGTGAAGTTGATCGTAAACATGTTCAAACACTCACAATACCATAGAAATATGGACTTTATGTACACTTATGAGACATCGGTTCCTAGTAAAGACACGTGGTTTCATTAACACCTTACGTAATAAGTTGACAATTGAGTCTTATAAATAAGAAGTTGTGATGTCACTTTGTGCTAACTCGTATTCTATAAAAGTACCTTTACTGTGAAATACAACTTCAGTTGTTTATTAAAATTCACAGTATTAAGGTATACCAAAGATATACCGTAAATATGTTTCCAAGGTTAGTGATATTTTTAGTGTTATTTTACTTATCAATAGTTGCGGAAAGTAATGATGTTAGTCTAGGACATGCAACACCATATTCGAAGAAAATCTATAGTGCTATTAAAACGGCAGACCCCGCGCTGTGGAAACGCAGAGACGATATTTTAGTCAACGCACCAAACAACGATTTTATAAGTGCTGTGTATGTAACCGATCTCAGATCTGATAAAGAAGGTGAAGCATATATAGCAGCTGGTGGTATTGGAAGCAGATCAGTGACAATAAAATTAAAAAGTCCGTCAATTTTACGAGGGTATAAATTTCAGATTGATGTATACGCTGACAGTGTACATTCAAATTATCCTGGTAATGTCAGAACATCATTTAATGGGTTAAATGGATTCGGAACGTATCCCAATACGTATCCCAGTAACGGTGTCTCGTATTCCGTTAGTAGTGTGCAGTATCCTGCAAGCAGTATATATCCTCAATATGCCGTCGGCCGTTAGGATTCAATGTCAAAAACACTGATGTAATAATCTAAAAATAAATATTTTATATGTCGTTTTGTTTCATTGTAGATCTAGATGTAAATGGTTGAGTCAACTACATGAATTACCTCTTTGTGTTTGTATTATTTATGAGTCGTTTAGAATATTATCTGACATCATCATTTTCTAGCCCCGCTCCAAATCAGTAACATAGAAAATGGCTGGTTTTTTACGGCCAGATGGTTAAGGACAACAAATAAGCCTTCCAATTTTAATATTTGTAATGTCAGTTAAGGTAGGTACGGAATACCATACATCTCGAATTCAAAAACAGGGTTAACACTGCAGAATCTTGAGGAGACTCGTGTGGCTTATCCTATGTTTGTCTTTAACTTGTTTGTTAATAATATGTGAACATATTATTACAATTTTATACATATTTACAATTTGATTTTCTCATTATCATTTTATAGTATTCGTTTCGAAACACTACTACGACTTAACAAAACATTCTAACAAATGCTTCTAAAAAGAGGTTTGAAGTTGCTGATTGTTTTTGAATTTGAAATCTTAATTTAAATAAAACTGAAAAAAAATATATGATGTCATCGGTACTAGTAAAATCAACCAGCCAAAAATCAAAATCAAAATCTCAAATCAAATCAAAAAATCAAAAATCAGCCAGCTTTGAATAGAAACACTTTATAGAAATTCTTTAATATTACATAACTTTTTAACAATAGTAAAAGGTAAATATATATATAATTATTTTACTAAACAGATGCTATTAATAGAACCAAACAAGTTCCAGATGTCTAAGAGATATCTGTCACTCTTAAACCGGTAGACCATATTAAGAAGTCTTAGTCAAAAATAATAGATTATTGTGAATATTGCTTATCACTTGAATAATGGTCTTCGACTAGATGTTAAAGTACCTAAAGAACCTATAGGTATTTGCAAAATGATGCCAATATAAAAATTGATTATTATTCTACGCAAGTATAAAATGTATGTTGAGGAAAAAGTAGGTTTGTGTTGTGTTGCACGATTGTGTTTCTCGAAAACTCTTTAAAGAGGATTGTTTCTATGCCATCGTTTTACTTTTGGTTGGATGATAATGTCATTAGAAAGAGATGCAATAGAAAGGTAGTCAATTTATTGTCTTACTGGGATTCGTTTTCAATGTTACTCGATGGTTTGTTGAGACGGTTTTTATAATCACGGTTTTGTTTCTTTACTTCCTAAGTTTAAATCTATAGGTAAAACATATACGATTTTGACGGGACTTTCACTGATAGGTAGCTGATGATATGTGGAGTAATTTAGGCTACTTTTCTTAGATTTTTTTTTATGTATGGCCTGCCAAAGTGACTCTACTCTGCCTGATGGGAAGCATAAGCAAAATCCAAGAGTGACGGTCACCATACTTATTGCGGAGGCAGACAATGCAACAATGCAGCATGGTGACCCACACCATGGCAGCCTAGTGATGCTTCTGCATCATTGGGCCTCCGGTCTCGCACTCACCAACGAAACACAGCAGCATGAACGCTGTCATTTTAGGTTGATTTTCTATGCGAGATTAGTACCACCCCGGTCGAGTCGGCCCGTTCATGCTGAAGTCAGCATGTCTCTACTATCTATAATTATATATAAAGACTGGCTTCGCTCCGCGGTTTCACCCGCGGTACGACAATAAGCGCGGTTCAGCTAGTTAACAATATATTTTAATTGTGTGAATCTATTATATACAATTCTCATGCCACTCTATTGATGACGATAAACTCCGAAACTATCTAAACAACATATAAGCTTTTTTTATATGTGTGTTTTGCTAGCGTTTCTAAGATAAGATAGTTAATATCACGCTTAGACCGACAGGAGCTGAGCACGATTGAAAAAAGACGAAATTGCGTGATCAGTTTTCGATAAATTTTCATTATCAGTTTCCGATTATTTTATTTGTTTCTGATTTTTTTTCACTTCGACAGAGGTGAAAGATATACAAAGAGAAGAAGATATACAAAATCTCAACAGTGATGAACGCAAAAACCATTTGTGAGACCTTTACTATTCATCACTGTCTATTCTTCATATATATCTATTTTATTTATTGTGGATGTATACATATTTATTTTATTTTTATTTTATTATATATGTACCTATATAACACACACAAAAATTTACTACACATACGGACGGACCGACGACACCGAGCGCGGGCCCTAACGTAATACCAGCGCTGTAGTCACTCTGGCTACAGCAATTTGCTGAGATAGGCGCCTTTTCTGGCATTGCACAGGGCATTATAATATAATTGCTTTTTATGTTTAAAACCATGTACTGTCCTGTGTATGTCGGAATAAATAATTTTCTTTCTTTCTTCCTTTCTTTAAAATTCAAAACGATAACCCCTGTCAAAGACATCACGATAAACAGTTGAATGCTCGACTAGACATAACCAATAGTCTCGGATAAAACAACTCGATTCCAAAAGAAATTAAAAATCTTTTTCAAAATGAGAACACTTATTTACCAAAAGGTAGCTCGTAGCTTTTTTAGCTAGTTAGTTAACAGGTCCAGTGAGAATTGCTGAGGCACTTTTTTATTTGAATGACTAACCTAATCTCTGATGTTGGTTGAAAATGTTTAACGATAATTTTATTTGCCTCTTGATTACGTTGTTTTAACCTAGAAAAGTAGTTATTTGCACGTATGAATCACAGTAAGTACACTTGAAAAACATTATTATTTTATTGGGTGAATAGGTGCATGTTTGACTAGTTGTCTAGTTTATGTATGTATATAAAAGACATATAGCACCCTGGCTGGGTCATTCGCAAATTATTAATAAAAGAAATTCACTGATAAGGAAGCAATTTATGGCAAAAACTACATATTATGACCTCACTCGTTCACACATTTAAGTACAACAAATAAAATGGTATTGAGTGATGATAATTAATTGTAGTAAAACAATTATATTTTAAAAAGGTTTTTAGTAATTCTAAGTTTATTACCACCATATATCTCTAATATCATAAATGGCTTAAGATAATTGAATGGATTTGGATATAACTTTACAGTAATATAGCTTATACATCAGAATATTATTCAAGGTAGTAGAGCCACGCTGATTTCAGCACGAACGGGCCGGCTCGACCGGGGCGGTACTACCCTCGCACAGAAAATCAACGTAAAGTGACAGCGATCATGCTGTCGTGTTTCGTTGGTGAGTGCGAGACCGGAGGCCCAATGATGCAGAAGCATCACTAGCCCGCCATAGTGTGGGTCACCATGTTGCATTGTTGCATTGTCTGCATTCGCAGTATGGTGACCACCACTCATGGATTCTACTCATGCTTTCCATCAGGCAGAGTAGAGTCATTTTGGCAGGGTCAAACATAAAAAAAAAAAAAAAAAAAAAAACATTAAAGTTGATAACATAGAAGACACTGGTATAAAAGTGATTTTGCTTGTCTGATTTGAATCAAGGAGTTTAAGCAAAAGCGATATTTTTGATTTCGTGCCCTCTGACCAGCTGTCTAAATAGTTATAAGGAAATGTTTTTAAAAATATAAAGGTATTAAGTAAAAACTTTTTATAAAATTTAAATAGCCTGTCACCCGGCCGTTTCACCCACTTCATTTATTACAATCGCTTCAGTATCTTAGATGCTACGGTGGAACATAGAAACATACACAGACTGTCAAATGTATGACCCTTCCCTTGCCGTAATGATGACGTATGATCTAATTCCTAAATAGTATAACCAAATAAGTACCAAGAAAGGGTGTAGTATGACATAGAATATGCAAGATTTTAGTTGTGATAGCTATCACATAAAATATACTTATACTAGCTGTCCCGGCAAACGTCGTTTTGCCATAACTACTAATAAATTAAAAATTAATAAAAAAAAACATTGTCCAGCGGACAAAATTGTGAATCTAAACCATTCCCAGATCCCCTTGAACACACAAAAAATTTCATCAAAATCGGTCCAGTCGTTTAAGAGTAGTTCAGTGACATACACACTCACAGAAGAATTATATATATAAAGATAACTCATCCAATTCTGTTAATACAAAAAGCAATTCACCAAATAATCGAACGTCACAATCAAGGTAAGATCGGCAAAAACAATACATTACGATTCAGCCGACTGCTATGGAAGAAAATCGTTTTAATTTCGCCGACGCTATTTGCTGGCTTGCGCAAATATTGGCTCAGAGTATTGGTCCAGACAATCCGTAGAGGAACAATCGCACTTGAGTGGGACTTGAATCAGAACAGGACTTAGAGGAGTGTAGACGTCTGTTTATTTGTACCCGTTTAATGGCTTACGTTAGAGCTTCACGCTGACTATTTCATAAAAATAATATTGAGAAACTATTTCGTTTATGGTAAAGTTGCATATAAAGCTTTTATATTTATATCAATATCGTGAAAAGACAATATTTAAGGATAAAAATACACTACATTAGTGGCCAATGGATGGACACTGTCTTTAATAGGCTATCTGGACATAACAATGATCTCATCCCTCATATTGGACGCTGGATTACGCCTAGGCACTGTATATTACACAGGACTTATAAATTATAATTATTTTGTAAGTAAACATTTTACTGATCTTTTTATACGTCAGAATTCATAGATAGAAGACACGGGTATTTCGTAAGACTTGCCCTGGAAAGAAAAGCCGAAATGAACCACAATGTCTTTTTTTTAAGTCCATAAATATTGACTAAATAAAAAATATGCAAGTTAAATATAAATACCGGGTTGGCCTTTTGAAAAAATGATCATAGTTTTGAGTCGGCCTGTCCATTCAGACGGCATACAAGCCCTAGCCATTGTGATTATTGCTTTATATTATAACGTCTGCAATTTAAAAAAAAATATACATAAAATCAAAGGTCGAACGAAGGACGCGCGAAACCGTTGGAAGCCGTTACAGACAGCACAGTACAGGTTTTTGTGGCGAGCCTCTTATCTCTCGACAGGCGTTTTTATGCTCAGATGATATAAATTGATACCTTTATCAAAGACTTTTATCAATAAAGATCTCGTTAGTTGAAGTCCTAGAACCCATGTTCAACTTTGCAGAGAAATATTACATTTACAAATTAACTAACTGTGCCCGCTACTTCGTACATGTGACCTTTGGATTTGCCCGTTATTTTAAATTTTTCACCGTTTAAACCTTCCCTGGACTACGAAAAACATTTAAAAAGCAAAACAGCTAAATCAGCCCCGCCGTTCTCGAGTTTTAGTGAGACAAATGAACAACAATTTATTTTTATATAAAAGACTAGCTGTTGCCCGCGGCTTTGCTCGCGTGGAAGTTGATTATATGTATTTAATTAAAACTGTGTAAAAGTATGTATTTTAAAAGTAGTATTTTATTCATTTTTTGAACGTATTTATTTATTCTTGATGAATAGCCCATTTAAAAGAACTTTCATACAAACATTCAACCCCTATTTCACCCCCTTAGGGGTAGAAATTCCAAAATTCCTTTCTTAGTGCGTGGTTACTCAATAAAAGGATCCTACTCACCAAATTTCATAGCCATAACTATCATAGTTTACGCTCGGCGATGATGAATCAGTCAGTCAGTCAGGACTTATCTATACTAATATATAAAGCTGAAGAGTTTGTTTGTTTGTTTGTCTGTTTGTTTGTTTGTTTGAACACGCTAATCTCAGAAACCGCTGGTCCGATTTGAAAAATTATTTCGGTGTTGGATAGTCCATTTATCGAGGAAGGCTATAGGGTATATATCATCACGCTACTACTAATAGGAGCGGAGCAACAATGAAGAATGTTTCAAAAACGGGGGAAATTTTCACGCTACGGGCAATATAAGGCGCAAACGACGTTGCGTGGGTCAGCTAGTTATTTTATAAGTAGAGATTGTATTGTCCAATATGAATTATAATTTGTATCTGCTTTATACTTCCTCATATTAAATTCATTCCGTTTAATTATTGTTTACAATTTGATATGTTTGATAGGATTAATATCGTTCTAGAATAAACATGTTGATTTATCGTTATTTAATTAATCAAAATTACTTTACTTTTTTATCCACCATAAATAATTCTCGTGTCACGTTGTTGCTTACGAAGAGCTCCTAATAAATAACTAACCGATTTTAATTTTTAGGGTTCTGTAGTGAAATGGCAAAAAACGGAATCCTTATAGATTCTTCATGTCTGTCTTTCTGTCCGTCCGTATGTCACAGTTACTTTTTTCCAACACTATAAGAACTTTATTGTTGAAACTTGGTAAGTGGATGTATTTTGTGAACCGCATTAAGATTTTCACACAGAAATAGAAAAAAAAAACAATAATATTCCCCCGTACTTACAACTCAAACTCAATTTTTTTGAAATCCATACAGCGTGTGGTATGGGGTATGGATAGGTTATTCAAAAAAGATATTGAGGCTTCTAATATTTTTTTTCTAAACTTTCTAAAGCGGTAAAACGTGTTCCCCCCATGTAACTTCTAAAATAAGAAATTGATAAAACTAGAAAAAGTATATGATGTACATTACTATGCAAACTTCCACCGAAAATTAAATTGAACTAGATCTAGTAAGTAGTTTTTTTTAATACTCATAAATCGTAAACCGTAAAGAAAATACACTATTATTAAAATATCGATCAATGTAACAACGAACTACAAGAACTTTCAAATTGTGTTACTTGCTGCTTCGGAACCCATCATGGGCGAGTCCGATTCATACTTGGCCGCTTTTTTTTTTCTGGCGTGCCTAAGATAAGATAGTTAAAATCACGTTTAGAATAAGAATGTTCTGGAGTGGAGACCGCTACTTGGTAAGCGTTTTCTATTACACTCTGTGATGCACAGATTTTGCCCTGAGTCTAGGTTCTTTGTGACCAATACATGAATGATTTTAATGACCGTGACATTGGATGGCATCTCTACCAGAGCTGTAGGTATATCCTCAGTCCGACGATGTATTTAAAAAAACTCTACTTGGCAGCAACGAACTTTTCTTGAGTTCCCAATTTCATCATCGTTATCACCAACTTTACTTGAACTTGGTTCGACCCTTGGCGTCTCGCTTCCAGCTCCTAACAGACGTCTTGCGCAAATTATCACCTGGCGACGCGAGAGTTTGCAATTTGCATTGATATAACTCTAAAGAGTTATATTAATAGTCATATTAAAGTCATATTAAAAAAAAGTCATATTAAACGGGACTCTTTATGGTATAATTACCATAAAGAGTCCCGTTTAGTATACTCACATAATAATAACACTATCAGTAACACGTATACTTAAACCATTATTCTGTCGTACCTCCCCAGAATATTTTGAATACTTGAAGAATAAGTTAGATATCTCATAGCGACGTTCTCGAAGGTGGCAGCATTTTTCTTGTAACCTCATATCAACGTGATTGACTCAGCGTTTGATAAAATAAATTGCTATCCCGCTGGGCTCCAACACGTTCCTAACAAAAAATATATTGACATCAGAAAAGAAACTCGCAAAAATATAAGTACATCCGTTTGTTTTTTTAAGAATCAAATGCTTCTTAATGATGCGTTAGTTTTACTTCTTTTATTAATATGAAGTTATATTAATACAAGCTGAGCCCCTTGTTGTATAACCGTAACCATAGGTAAAGGCGTGGGGCGAAGCTAGTTTAAAAAGAAACTGGACTAAGTTACTGCTATGTCATCAACTCTATGCCAGTCTTGTCAAAATTAGTCAAGCAGTTCCAGAGACTACATAGATAGAGAAACAGATAGGCAAACATAAAAAAAAAAAAATCTGGAAGTATCGTATATACTTTCATAAGCATTGAGTTCAAAGCTGTTAATTTTAAACTACAGATAGTATTTGTATGTAAAATCAATTAAATAAACAGCTATACCTAATTGAATAATTTGATGAACATTATAAAATTAGTTAAGGTAATAATAACCCAAGTAAAATTGTAACAAAATAAAAAAACGACTTCAAGAACGACCAAATCGATCGATATCTCTTGGATGCTAATAACAGATCTTAGTGTCCTTATCATGGTACCACCGTTGGAATATATTCTTTTCATTAAAAAAAGAATCCATCAAAATCAGTTCATAAACGACAAAGTTATCCGTGAACACACATAAAAAAACCAATATACGGTTGAATTGAGAACATCCTTCTTTTTTGAATTCGGTTAAAAATACTACTACATTGCATACAAACTCTTAACACAAACATATAATAATTACATTTAAATCAAAACCCATCTAATATGTATACCCATCCCATAGTGCATCAGCGTTTAAAATGTTAAAGGTTTACTTGATTTTGTTATACTCATAAATTTAACACTACCGATTCGGTGTGCTGGCACCTTGAGCTTAACATCTCTTAACACAGTAGACAGTGAAATAGAGTGGCCATCTTTCAAACTGTAGCACTATCGATATACATGTATCGAGTAAGCTTACTTCTTATAGTTATGTTCGAGAATATGAAGCTTTAGATACGTTTAAATACGTATAATCACTTGTAATTTGTAATTATTTTTATTTGTTTTCATTGTTGGATGAAGGCAATATAAAAGTGGTTGTTGTGCACTTTGGGACAGGCCTGTGGGGACATCTTTTGGCTGAGATGATGATAAGTCAATGTCTACATGACTTTGTAAAATCAATATAAGATTTACTTACCATTTTAGGCTTTCAGATTACAACGTGACAGTATACATACAACATCTTACTTTGTATTCTACCTGCCAAAGTGACTTTTCTCTGCCTGATGGAAAGCATGAGCAGAATGCAAGAGTGGTCGTCACCATACTCATTGCGAATGCAGACAATGCAGCATGATGACCCGCAAATTGAGATGCTTCTGCATCATTGGACCTCCTGTCTCGCACTTACCAACAAAACACGACAGCACGTATGCTGTAATTTTAGATGGGTCTTCTGTGAAAGGGTAGGGCCATTCCTACTAAAACCAGCGTGAGTAGATACACCAACAAAGTGTACTATCTACATTTTTTAACCGACTTCAAAAAAAGGAGGTGGTTTCTCAATTCGACCGTATATATTTTTTTTTACTTTTTTTTTATGTTTGTTCGCGGATAACTTCGTCGTTTATGAACCGATTTTGATAATTCTTTTTTTAATGGAAAGGAGATGTTCCAACGGCGGTACCATGGTAAGGACATTAATATCTGATGATGGCATCCAAGAGAAATCGAGTCGAACCTTGAAGTCGGTTTTATTTTAGTTAAAATTGTACTTCTTATATAAGAAATACAAGTTTACCCTAGCTCAGGCAGGCATCGATTAAAGTATCTGATCTAAATTGTATCATGCGAAAGTGTAACATCCTACTACCATAACTATCCCGACCTTAGTTTTACACTAGTGTAATTTAGTCTTAGTATTGCGTAATAACTATTTTTTTATTAACATACACTACACTGTAACATATGTATTGGTCGAATTCAATAAATATTATTATATCTCTACTAAAATATGGTCTATTTTTTTGTGAAGGCAATATTAAAGCTTTTGTTGCTTTTAATTTTAATTTATATAGCCTACCCGAGCCATTACTACATTGACACCTCATTCATTTAAATCGGTTTTTTAGTTTAGCCGTTCCCCTGATTTAAACTGTTAAAAAACCTTAATGGCGCATCTGGCAGTCCCGCATCAGGCCCTCTACCGTGTAACATACAAACATACATAAACTGTCAAAAATGTTACCCCGTTTTTCGGCGTCGCCGGCGCCGTTGTCGGGTAGAAATGAGATTTTCTAAATTTTCATAGTATGTGAGAATTAAATAACACGTGTTGGCTGTAAAATTCCAATGGCTAATAATAATAGTAATTCTATTTTCCGAAAATTACTACATAGCAATCAAGACTACTCTGTCAAGAGCGCACGGGATGAAAAAAAGAAGTCTTTTCATTTATGGAAATAGCAAATCTTTTCTTCTATAGAAATGATATTGTGAAGAGTCTCCTTGTCTGAACTTTTTACAAATCAAATGACTACTTCCTTCATAAGAATAATATCTATAATAAAACGATTGAGCAATTGAGAAAAACGTGAAGTAGAATATCTAATAATATAAAAATTTCCTACTCCTTATTCTCATAACGATCAGATCCACGAGTACTTCCAAAGTTCCAAAGATATAAGTCACCCAATGAATGCAAATTAAAAAGCGAACATCGCGTCGTCAATAAATACCGTCAATTATTTTCATTGGCATTTCAAAATGGCGTTAATATCGGGATACTAATAAAAGACCGAGGGCTATCGAGCGATAATCATAAAGACTCTAATTCAGTTTGACAGAGTTCTAAAATATAAGTTATGCACAACTTTTCCTAAGACCTCTGTCTTTTGAATAAATTTTCAATGAACTTCCTAAACCGAGTTTGACAAGTTTTGATTGGTGCGAATACTTAAAAAGATTTTGCGCCGTGATTTCGGTGGCCTCTTCGGTAGATATTTACATTTTTTGATTCACTATTAAAATTTGATTATTTTTTTAATCGTGTTTTTTATTTATTCATGAAGTGTCCACATTGATAAGGTTATGGAAAAGAAGTTAAAAACAAGTGCTTAAAAACGGCATGAATAATAGAGTTGGAACTTAAAAATAGCTTAAATAAATTTCACTGTATTGTATATTAATATTGAATATTTTTAACCGACTTCAAAAAAAGGAGGAGGTTTCTCAATTCGACCGTATATATTTTTTTTTTTTTTTTTTTTTTATGTGCGTTCGGGCATAACTTCGTCGTTTATGAACCGATTTTGATGATTTTTCTTTTGTTGGAAAGGAGATGTCCCGACGGTGGTACCATGATAAGGAAACTAGGATCTGATGATGGCATCCCAGAGAAATCGAGTCGAACCTTGAAGTCGGTTTTATTTTTGTTAAAATTGTTAATCTTCAAACTATGGTAAAACTAGACTAGTCCAAATTGGAAAAACTGAAAACTATTAAAATATAGTTTAGCTGCGTGAGAAAACTTTTCATTAAATGTAAACTAATAACTAACTACTTAAAAGTAAGCCTAATTTGAGAGCTTCGTAGTTCACGTCTTGGAACTCTTAGGCGCTATTCAGTTTATGGTTTCGTCATGTCTGTCCGTCCGTCCTCGGAGTACCTTCCAAACCAAGGCTCCCGTGATGCTACTGGGCTGCCATGGTGTGAGTTAACATGCTGCATTATTGCATTCTCTGCAATGAGTATGTTGACCACCACTCTTTATTCTGTTTATGCTTTCCATCAGGCAGAGCAGAGTCATTTTGGCGATACCATACATAAAAAAATGCATTTATATGTGTACCACCCCTACACTTTTTTTCTCGCGTTTACCCCATGGTGTGGGGTATCATTAGATAGGTCTTTTAAAAACAATAAAAGGTGGCTAAGATAATATATCAATTTAGGTATCTGTTTGCGGTATATTCAAGTTTAAAGCACATTATTGTTGTTAAAACAGGGTATCGTGGTCATCTACCTTCTAAAAATTATAAACACCTGTTTAAAAAAGTATAAAAAAATCCTGATATCCATGTGATGAACTTTGAAGGAAAACAGTAACGACAAAGATAAATGTTAGTTCAACAGTTAAAGGCCTATCTTGTAAAATGCGCTTACTTAGAAAACTTTGTACAAAAATAAAGAAATAATGAATAGACATGTAAAGTTATTCAATAAAATCTCTGTCCCAGTTATACCTCACCTGTTATATTATACTATCCATTAGAATGACATTTTAAACAATGAACGACATAGCCCCAGCTTCTATGCAATGTGAAAGAATATATACAATGCATTTTAATCAAGTTAGTAAATCCTCCTTTAATTCAGAGTGCTTCACAAACAACACGCCTATGAGTTCAGTTACTGGTGAGCATAGTTGGCGGTACTTGTGATACCTTCGTTCAGAAGTTAACGGCGATAGGTTGATTTGGTCATTACATAGATGATACAATACATTTGCACATTTCCTTTACAAGAAAACAACCCATTCGAATATTATACACTAGCTGACCCGGCGAATCTGTCTCAGCTTCCCACAGGAAGGTAACAGTTGCGGACAAAAAATGAGACTTTTCCCGTTACCTTTTAATTTTTCTTATACACAAACCTTGTCCCAACAATAAAGAACACGTGAAAAAAGAATTATTTAATTTGGTGCAGCCGATCGGAAGTTATGCGCGTACATATGTTTCGGCGATTATTCTCTATATATATAAATAAATTCAAAAGTAACTTTATCTGTCTATCTGTTACGCTAGGCTAAACTGCTCCACCGATTTCATAGGTTTCGGATTTCGGATTGGCATGTAGATACTTTGATTCTTAAGGATCGACATAACCTACTCCTTACCTGATAACCAAGCGGGCTAAACCGTGGACAAAAGCAAGTATTTTATATTTTTTAACACCTTTTGAGATTAATATTACCATATTAACTATTATCCAAGTCAAACAGATTCCTGGAGGTTCAAACCAAAGAAGTTTAAACATAACTTTATTATACTGAATGTATGTAATAGTTCCATAAAAGTTAACTGCTAGTATTTGCTTAAGTAACGTTGGTACGTTTAAAAGACTGACGGCTAGTGTAAGAAGATCTCCGCTCCAATATCAAATCCTTCTAAAAATTCTTCGCCTGTAGACATGAAGGCGACAAGAGAGTTCAACTTAATTTAGATTTGCAGCTCTCAAGGCGACTCGTTTCCAGTCTTAGAACAAAAGCAGGAACGTCGATTGATTTTTGTAAAGACCATACTAACTAAAAAATAAGGTTCATTATGGCTTAACAGAAAGTATGACCTTAAAAGAATATTGGTTGACGAAAAGGTTTGCGAAAAACGTGGAATGGATAAGTAAAGAAATCGTTTGTAAGTTTATTAACGGTTCATTTCGGAATCGTAATATTCCTGTTTGTATTCTATAATATTATCCTTGTTACGCAAACTTCGTTTCTAAGATAATTAGGGAAAACAAGTTCCAACGAAACTTGTTAAAACATAATTTAATATTTCTATTGAATCGTGTAACCACATCCCTTTCCCCATCCCCCAATGGTCGGCAACGCACCTGTGACGCCTCTGATGTTGCGGATGTCCATGGGCGGCGGTAATCGCTTACCATCAGGTGTTACGTCAACTTGTTTGTCATCTATACCATTAAAAAAACTTTAAATACTATTTTAAAATGTAACCGTTTTATCTAACGTATTTTTTTACGTTCGTATCTCATTGAGCACGTTAAGCCTTTGGTCACGGTTGTCATGAACATCTATTGCATTCAACAGAATTGTGGAGTACATAACCTTAATTAAAAAGAACAGTAACAATATTTACATACAAGCGTCAAAAAAACTCTACATCTTCGCCTACTGGTAGCTGCGGAGTTCTGTCGTTCCATGAGAAAACCGGACGCCCATACAACCGTTTTCGATGCGGTTTCTTTTATTTGAAAGCCAGTTTCATTGCGGTAGTTCTTAGTTACGTTTGGTTAATATCGGTTCAGCAGTGTAAGAGGATCAGATCGTTTCAGAAATGATGTAAGGCATTTTTGGTGTATGACTACTCAATTAAGTGCTTGTGTAGGGGTTTTTTTAATTTTAACTAAATAACTTCTTTTGATTTATAGCAGTTGATTAAGATAATATGCTTGGAAAAAAAATAAAAAACACTACTCTACAGTATTCGTTTTGTGCTTTTTCCAGTTTGATCACAAGTTTGGCAATAGCAGCGCACTTACATTCGCTATGGTGCAACTCCTTGAAATATGAAAATTGAATCGTGTTACCACGTGTTTGGGTTGTGGTGACATCAGTACATTTGTCATAAGAATTCGGTATGGCTTTTGGATGCTGAGATGCAAACGGCTATTATAGAAATCTATGGCAATCGTTATTGGGAAGTCAGTTCTCTCAAATTTACTGACAACTTGTTAAACCTTCGGATTAATGCTGGAAATAAAACTCATTTGCACTTTGATTCTACTATATTTAACCTTTATTATTATTTTATTTGTATGCACTAAGTTGTTTACATCGGGCATATTGCCAAGGGCATTCTCTTCCAGTCAACCTTCGAGTGGTGTAGATATCTTATAGTTAGGTGCACACAGGTTACATACCTGTTTTGTAGTCAGTAAAAATGTACACAATTTACAACATATTTACATGTATACAAAAACATATTTACACTCACAACCGAACACATATACAACAATTACATGACACAATGAACAATGACATTATCAAATTCGACTGCCTCGTTGGTCTCGCGGTCTGCGTGTGCGACTGCTGATCATGAGGTCTCGGGTTCGATTTTCGGGTCAGATCAAATGTTTGTATGATCTACAAATATTTGTTTCGGAGTTTAGGTGTTTTCTATGTTTAACATGTATGTATTTACAAAAAAAGTATATATGTATTTGTATCAGTTATCTAGTGTTATAACACAAGCTCTGCTTAGTTTGGGACTACATGACGTTGTGTGTCCCAAATATTAATTTCAATATTTATATTTATACACAATGAATACCAGTAATATAAGGCATGCTATGGATTAAATAGTTCTACCAGTTTATTGCGAAGGAGATCGTGTACGTCTTTTTGGTTATAAATCGGTGGATTGGTGGACATTCTGATTTCAAGCGCATTCCAGAGTAAAGTTTGCCTGAATAAAGCACGAACAGTTCACGAAGACGAAGTTGTAAAAAGAAATGGGAATAATACCATAGGGCGCAACCAGTCATGTTAAAAGGTTAACTAACTAGTGGAATAAAGGTAGAAGTGAGTTTAATTTCAAGAGTGCGTTTTAACAAGGACTTGGTGGAACCAAGTGCTGACAATCGAGAGTATAAATTATACCTTCGGTTAAACCGATTGAACTAGTAACCGACCGCAAATAACCTTCTGTATAATAAAGGCTAGGAAGAAGAAGATGATGAGGTGCTGAGATGACTGTCTTAGAGCTTTTAATATTTTTCAGGTTACATTAAGCTATATTTATACTTAAATATAAAGCTGAAGAGTTTGCTTGAACTCGCTAATCTCAGGCACTACAGGTCCGATTTAAAAAATTCATTCACTGTTAGACAGCCCATTTATCGGGGAAGGCTATAAGTTATATATCATCACGCTAAAACTCATAGGAGCAGAACACCAATGAAGAATGTTTTAAAAACGAGGGAAAATAAACATGCTACGGGCAATAGGAGACGCAAACGAGGGTGCGTGGTTCAGCTAGTAACTAATATTTTTTACTTGTTGTCAAAATAGAATTCGATAAAATGTCAATCGCTATATTTAATCTGTATATCTGTGTGAAAGCAACTATGACCTAAGGTGATGCTGAAGTCGGAAGAATGCAATGGGGTTTCTCGCATATTGCCAAGCAGGGGTACAAAGAGTGAGTATATATTCAGTAAGAATTGAACAAACCCCTTTGTACGATTTCAACGGGCGAAGGACATTTATGAGGATCTTCTACCCAATTAACAAAAAAAATAAACAAGCCTGCATAAAATAACACATATTTTACTAAAATATAAGTATACAAATACCTTCAACATGTTAAAGAACAAGTAAAATTAAAAAAAAAACTAAAACAGACTTAAAGGTTTGCTTCTATTTCTCTTAGATGCCATTATTAGATCTTATGTCCTTGTCATGGTACGAACGTTGGAATATCTCCTTTCCATTAATAAAATTATCATCAAAATCGGTTCATAAGCGATGAGGTTATCCGCGAACACACATAAAAAATAAAATATATATACGGTCGAGTGAAGGACCTCCTCTTTTTATTGAAGTCGGTTAAAAGGTACAAAATAATAATATTTAAATTAGAACGTTTATATGATCGACCAATCAAAGAGCTTCGTTGAACAGCGACATGTAGTAGTGGCAGACTCTTAATTAATGTTACAGTGATAAAGTAGTAAAGGCCAAGTTGACCAAAACTAGGTCATAAAGTTTTCTAATAACAGCTCTTTGGAACAACTGGCTGTGTGGATAAGAAAGTTAAAGATTGTTTCAATCTATCTATACCTACTTACCTACTCCTATTTTTTTTTCTACGTACAAGTTAGTGTTCCTGAATTTCAGCAAGGCAAAAATGACATATATCGGTTCGAGTCCGACATTCCACCAGGAGGTGGTATCCGAGGGGATATCAGCACGAAAAAAAAAAGAAGTGTAAGCGTAATGCAGTCGTCTTGGCAACATTTTACATGAAAATCATGGTCTATTTCTTGTGCATCTTATTCCTTATTTCGAAAAAGTTCGTATACTAAGAATAAAATCTCTAGCATAAAAATAAGTTAAAGTCTCATACAAATTTCCTCCCTTCTGTCTTCATACAAATTTTGGGGGTTGGGGTGTAGAAGTAATAGGTTTATGATTTTTTCTGTTGTTTGTACACTAAACTTAGTTTATATACCAAATTTCAGCTTTCTAGCACTTCAGGAAGTACCTTAACAGTTTTGATGATCCTCAGTGTGTCAGTGACGAAATCGGTGTTTTTTAAATATCAATAAAATCTAAAGTATCAAAGCTCTACAATTGGCGCTCTGTATGTTTAATTAGTTTATTATTGACATCATATCCTGAAAATTTTACCGATCTGGTATATCGGAAACCAAAGTTATGAGGGTTCAAAAAAACGACGAAACACGAGAAAAGGTAGGTAGTGCCCTTTCGCTTCGTTTGGGTCGTCTTGTGAAAAATTTAATTATCACGAATCGTGCTGCACAAAACTTAATTCCGCCCCCGGGTGGGCTCGAACCACCAACCTTTCGGTTAACAGCCGAATGCGCTAGCCAATTGCGCCACCGAGGCGATGATGTTTCCTTCACTAATACGTAATCTAAAATACATACTGGTTTTATAATCCTGAGCATATATTTTACGTGAGTTTGTATACGTTTACCACCGACCGCTGAACCGATTATGATGAAATTTACAAAGGAGACCCTTTACTATTTGCGGAAGAGTACAATGACATACAGCTAGTCAAAATAAAATGTTAAGTTGTTATCTGTAGTAGATTATAAAGGAATCCAAAACAAAATTTAAAAACACAAAAATATTTATCAAAATCCAACACTTTAGAACGAAGAAGTTAATTGACATACACATTACACATGCATTGAAGAATCATACCCTTGTGGCTATTCCGCTTACTCGTTGTCTAGGAGAACACATACATATTTTCTCCTTAAACGTTAAACGGTTTGCTGACAGATATTCTGCTTTATGAAATTAACAGGTAGATCAAAAACATGTATGTCCCATCATGCTAAGTACAATTTTAAAATGTCAAGGTAAATTATTACGAACTGTCACTAGTGAAAATGTTTGTAGCAATTAAAAGTTTTCAAACAAATTAATCGAATATACATAGAATAACTCTATTTAAAATACTAAGAAAGATACGGGCAACGCATAATCATGACATGATTATGCATTGCCCGTATCTTTCTTAGTTTTTTCATCATCATCATTTTTTTCGTCATCACATTGTGATGACAATTATCATTTGTTATGTTTTTATCTAGACACGCGGTAGCGATCTTAAAGCAGATTAGATTTAACTTGGCCAATTTTTATCAGAATTAAAATATATATATATATACATAATTGTTGAATAACTTAATAAAATTACTGATGTAATGAAAACTGGCCAAGTTAAATCTAACTGACTTTAAGGTCTCACATTTTTAAATAACAGCCATTGTTATAGGTATCCAATAAAAAAAAAGAAATAGAGTTTAACACTTGTTTAAAATGTTATTTTGTTCCAGTAAATACATATTTGGATTTTGCATAGAACTTGGCACTCATTTAGATCTCCATTCTTTTTGCGGCGAAGTCCATAGCCAAGGATAACTTCGATATTGAACTTGGCTCTCCTTTTTCAGATGTTGTTTCGTGTAGTTGCTTATCGCAGTAAATAATAACCTATGTTCTTCCGCAAGTAGTAAAGGGTCTCCTTTGTAAATTTCATCATAATCGGTTCAGCGGTCGGTGGTATACGTATACGAACTCGCGTAAAATATATGCTCAGGATTATAAAACCAGTATGTGTTTTAGATTACGTATTAGTGAAGGAAACATCATGGCCTCCGTGGCGCAATTAGCTAGCGCGTTCGGCTGTTAACCGAAAGGTTGGTGGTTCGAGCCCACCCGGGGGCGGAATTAAATTTTGTGCAGCACGATTCGTGATGATTCACTTTTTATTTGAGTGCACGGTCGTGCCCTCGCCAAGACGAGCCAAGCGAAGCGAAAAGGCACTACCTACCTTTTCTCGAAGTGTTTCGTCGTTTTTGTAAACCCTCATGAAGAACTTTGGTTTCCGATATACCAGATCGTTCAAATTTTCAGGATATGATTTCAATAATAGACTAATTAAATTAAATTAAAACAATGGTTTACCTTAAATAATTAGATAGATTTAAGTATATCTTTGTAACTTCAAGTCGTACAGGTGCAAAAAAAGGTAGTAGTAGTATTTTTTATAATAACAAATTATAAATACTTGCTACTTTCGTTAAATGAGAACGAACTTCTGTCATAAATATGGTTTTGAATCTCATACGTCGTACCATATTCAATTAAAGACGAAGTATTACAATAGCTTATGTTGCACAGAAGCGGCAGGAGACATTGTATGTAGTTGATTCTACATAGTATTACAAGATAGCATAGAGTAGGAGAAGAAAAGAGAATTTTAATCTCATGATTGCAACCTTATCGGTGCTTAAGGTTATTTCAATATCACAAATAAAAAAAAAACACAATGCAGTCATAAGGACTGCCAACAGAAGTGGAAACTTGAAACTATAAACAAATAGTTGTTTAAGCTCGCCTGCTATGAACCTCTTTGCTCTTTAAATAAAATGCACGATATATAGAAGTAATAAAAATGCTTATTATGATTTTATATAAATACCTATAGATTAATGCTATACCGTATAAACATATTACCAGTCATGTCATATTAGACAGTCTAGCCATCAGCTGTCACCATGCTAACTCACGCAAGCACCCTGCGCCACCGTCTTACGTTCAGGTCACGAGCCCTGACGCCACGTGTCTTGACGCGAGTTTCTAATTTTTTAATCGTCTCAAAGCCAATTTTTCTACAGGCACAAAGCCGCTGAATAATTTTTCACTTCAAAAAACTAACTAATGTGTAAATTAATGTTTCAATTAAAAATACTTTTTAGTGTATGTGCTTGACAAATGATAATTTTTCATCCTGATTATTATTCAGAAATTCCTCAACAGCTTTTAACCGTCCACTGCTGGACTCTTCTTAGAAAGAAGGCTTTGATCTACTATACCACGTTGGCAAGACTGGTTAGTATAGGATTTGTTTCAAGTTTTCCTTCTCTTTACAACGCTATTGTCCTCCATAGTTTCCTCCCTTAGTCAGCTCTTATAACACCTACAGAATAATTAGGAATACTGACACTATATTCTTAATCTGACAACACACGAATGGTCTCGATAATGTTAGTAGTATAACAGTAGAAGTAGCGTCTATCAATGCACACTGAATGAGCCACTAGATATCTGCCCTATACCGCCTTGACTTTTAAAAAAATATTCTTTCTTTAAATTTTAATTACATAATAATCGTTTGATAACCTTCCACATAGATGGGAAATTGACTACTCGGTGACAATTCGCCATTTGCATTGTTTGTCTTGCTTTCACTGTGCATTGCATTCGAATGATTCCGAAGTCTCAAATACCAAAACTCGTTGAGACAAGGACAACAACTGCCATTTCCTGACAGTCTCCTGGAAAATTCTTGAACTACGTAATTTATGTATTCATTGACCACGCAATGTTCACACCTGGGCCACCTGTTACCGTTCTATTAATAACACAATACGTATTATTCAAACAAAAATAACTTTTTTAATTTAATTTCTAGATAATACAGTTCAACTTACTCTGTGATTAGACAAGCACAAAGATCAAAGACATAACTGGTCAGTACAACATATAGTTGCAGCGGCTACCCTTAGTACTCACTGACGCCGTATTCAATTGTTTTGTGTAAGAGACGCCCCGCACTAAATAGGTGTTTTAATCGAACGACAGATAGAGATCGAACTAGCAATTAAAAGAATAGTATTATGATAGTGTGCGTACTACCATTGATTTACAACTAAAGAATTTTCCGTGTAGAACTTGAGCAGACCGAAAACTGTTTCTCAATTTCGTTGCGGTAAACCAACTAACGCCTGATAGTAAAATTAAGTGACATACACGTAGCTACGACGCATTTTGAACACATTATGTTTGATTAGAAATCTGACAATCATTCTCATTAATTATAATCGGTCTATTTTTTTTCTTTAAATGTATGCAAGGCTATACAAGTTCATATTGATTGCCAGAACGATCAAACAACTAGCAGATCAAAAAACATCAGAGCTGTGATGTTAGGTTACCGCGTTGGTCTAACGATCAGCGTATGCAACAGGCAATAATGAAGTCTCGGGTTCGAATCTGGGTCCGCCAAACAGTGTTGTTGGGATTCCCTTACAAGGAATTCTAATTAACAGCTCGGAGTATGAAAGTCAGCAGTGTTTTATGCTCGCGGCTCGGAAAGCTCGTTACGTCGTGCTTCGGTGCTGATTGTAATGAAGTCAGTGCCCTCAAATATACTGACAACTATTTCAACCTTCGACTTCAGTTTGCCATAAGCATTGCTGAGGTCTGATGTCAAGCACTCTTCGAATAAACCAGGTAAATCAGTTGAGCTAGTAGCTAACCCCACAATAATCTAGGGAAAAATAAAAGCTAGGCAGATGAAAATAAATAAATATTTCGGACATCTAACACACATAATACAAACTAAGCAGAGTTTGTATTATGGGTACTAGACAACTGATATGAATACTTATATACTTTTTTTTTTTGAAAATACATACATATTATACATAGAAAACACCCAAACTCCGAAACAAATATTTGCAGATAATACAAACATTTGTTCCGACCCGGGAATCGAACCCGAGACCTCAAGAACAGCAGTCGCGTACGCTACCACTGCGCCACCGAGGCAGTTAAACCAACATATGTTTCTTTGATGCAAGTACTTGAGGAGCCAACCAACAAATAATGAATGCGTTAAAAATAATAATCTATACCTATATTATAAATACGAAAGTAACTCTGTCTGTCTGTCCTACATTCACGGTCAAACTGCTGAACCGATTTCAATGAAATTTGGCATACTTTGATTCTTGAAAAAGGATATGGACTACTGTTTGCTACGATGACCAACAAACACATGGGCGGAGCCACGTGCAAAACCAAGTTTATTTTATGCCAGTGCACGTCGGGTCTTAGACGCATGTAACTTGAATGCTGTGTAGATTAAACACTTAGTACTTTTCTTTAAAATAAAAAACGTTCTTTTTTTATCATCCTTGACGGTAAAAGTAAAACTTAATTGAGACCAAGCCTAATTGCCTATTCCAACACTTTAGGGATTTAAGGGAGGTATATTAAATAAGATTTAGATGGTAATAACAGCAATTATAGAAGAGGTTTAACACTTTTAATATGATAATCGTGAAGTTTTCACTAAACAATAAGAGTATCAGTTTTGACTTCAACTCAATCTAAATATTTGAATCAATCAAAAAGCCCTTTATCCTAGACATTTAAAATGGATTTTTGAGTTTTATAATCTATACAAATACATAAATTTGAGTGTATGTTTGTAATTGCAATACACGAAAAGTACTTGCATCAAAGAAACTTTTTTTTTGTTTTGTCTAATTGTGGACTAGCTAGTAACTTAAGCTCCTTTAGCTTTTGTAAGCGATATTACCTACGAGTAACAAAGCGAGTCTCAAATAGTGCTTTACAAAAATATAATGATATTTATCTCCTCCAATATTTTACACAATAACTTTCTTTCTGCAGCAACTCTTCTTCACTTGGTACTGGCTGGTAATATAATGATTGTGGAGGAACAAAGGGAGGATCCTCCGACCAGGCGAGATGATCAT
Source organism: Spilosoma lubricipeda (assembly GCA_905220595.1). NCBI lineage: Eukaryota > Metazoa > Arthropoda > Insecta > Lepidoptera > Erebidae > Spilosoma > Spilosoma lubricipeda. Next base: position 7,719,391 of record HG992298.1, on the reverse strand, counting down.
TCCTGGTGGGCCACTGCCCAACGGTTGATGTTGGGATGTTTTATATATGATTATCGGCGCGAGAACTTCTATTGCGCGATGCAGGATTGGTAGTTCCTTCGCATTATATGTTACTCCGTAGTTCAGTGTATCTTCGGTAAATGGCGCTGTCATATGATTTTCTTGATAGCGCTGTATGTGGAAGTCGCCACAATGATATTCTTCCATTCTATCATCGCAGTACAAGTTTTCATCTACTCTTGACTCTAAACCTATAAAGGTCTAGATATTTCTGTGCAATAATGTACAAGATTGTACTATATCACAGCTTCTGAAGAGTTTAAAAGTAATTTCATACTTTACAGTACGCTTCAACTTTCTAGCGTAACACTTTATTACCTTTTATAGCTATGTGTGGTAGTATACTCAATATCAGATTTTACTTAGGTACTTACTCGTATCGCACTTTGAAAGTCACTGGTGCCATTTATACAAAGTTTTGAACATTTTTTTCCTTTGCTTTAAGCATAAGGGAAAAATAAAAGTTTTATAAACCATTACTGTGTAATCCGTATCATAATTCTCCTCCAGCTTATTCAATAGATATTCTCCTCAAAAAATTAGTCACCATCAGTGATGACGTCTAATTGCATTACTGAAATAATTACAAGGTGTATATAGTATAAGTTTTAAACATATCAAACAGAAATGAAATAGTTGTCAGTCCCGTGCAGTACCTACCAGCTATCCAGAAATTTCAAGACACAATGCTAAAGGACCCGTTGGTTGACAAAACTAGTCTCAAAATTCAAATATGTTACAATCTTGAGTAAAATCATATGATATAAGCATATAAAAATTTAGCAGCAGTATAATTATAGAAGCTGTAACAGGGAATCGAAGTTTCAGAAATATGAACAAACATTAGATACTTTTTGTTTGAAAACTCATATTTGTAGCTTTCACCCACGATTCTGAGCGAGTGTATGTCTGTTATCACGATAGAGAGTAGCTTATTACCTTTCTCAAGATTCAAAGCATCTCCTTGCCAAATTTCATTCAAATTGATGCAGCGGTTTAGTCTTGAAAGCTTAACAGACAGTAACTTACGAATTTATAATAAAAGTATATATTAAACATCCTAATTATCTGCAACAATAACACACAAATCATTAAATATGTTTTGCGCTGTAAGACAATTCCTTATATTTATTAGAACGCACGTTTCATACATTTATTTTCTTTTACACATGTGTTTTTAAAATGCAATTTAAATGTTTCGCCCATTAACTTAACAAGTAGACGCTACACAATTTCAGACTTAACACCACTGAGCTGCGTAAGGGATTATTCTAAATAAATAATACTTAAGTCAAACCGGGTTACTCTTCATAATCCGTCCTGTTGAACCCCACTTTCGCTAAGCATGAGTTTGCATGTTTGCCTACACTCCACCCGATGAAATTAGTCTTGCAACGTCGGACTTTGCCTCTAGTTAATATTAAAAGCCAACTAAAAGTATTATACTGTGGGAAGATGTTGAAAATTACCGTCTAGCGTCTATCGATTATAATTATTTATGAACTTAGGCTTACACTTCATAACAACATAATAAAGACAATGTAAAATGCGACAGTGACGTAGACGTAATGTATCATTATCTACACAAATAATCATAAGTTCCTCTGGTAGTCACGGTAAGGTGTCGGTCCCGGCTGTTATCATAGGATAACAGTCGTAAAGCTTAGTTGGAGGCCTAAAATATTATTATTATCTTATTCATCAAAATCGGTTCAATGGCTTAGGCGTTACGGAACACAAAAATATACAGACATTGACTGCTAAATTTAGTAGTTAGTCAGAAAAATTTGACCTTTTCTTTTCATTACTTCATTCTTCAAGTAACAGACTTATTAACTTGCTCTGGCTAACGTGGCCTACCCAATCCATCAGCCTCCCGTCCCCATCCCCCACCTTATCCCCCAAAGGTCGGTAACGCACTTGTGACGCCACTGATGTTGATGGTGGGCAGCGGTGATCGCTTACCATCAGGTGATATGTCTGCTCGGTTGCCCCCTATACCAAAAAAAAACAGAGTCGTAGCCGAAAGGCAACATTAGTTATATACTTTGTGCTAACATAAGTTACTGCTAACATAAGCAATTAAGTTTACCTAGACGGATTAACAAGGATACTATTTGACTCATGTTACAAGTTAGTGTCCTTTAAAAGCTGTTTAAAGTTAAATCTCGGTAAATTCTCACAGATAACAGAGATAGAGCGTACTCCTTCTTAAAAGGCCGGCAATGCGATAACCTGTCGTTGTCGTCGCATTAAAAAGAAATAGTAATAAGTAGGTAACAGTTTTGGCAGTTTTTGTATGTTTTACTGTACCTCTTAAAGTACTAAACCGATTAGAGTGAATAAAGTGTCAAAAATAATATTTGTGATAATGTCCCTTCCAATATAGAAAATACAAATTTTATCAATAGTTTTAACATAGTAGGGTAATAGTTTTAAAACTTGTCTTGTTTATGGTAAGTATAGTGACAACCGCCACAAATGGAAACCTGCAATTGAGGAGTTAAAAGTGCGTTTTTTTATTTGAGTTCCACTCATAGAAGCCATAGGAGTTTGGTCTCCAATAGTCCCAGTCACTCAGTGAAAAGCAAAGAAAACACTTCGATTAAATCCCCTATTGACAATTAAGAATCCCTTTTCATATTCTACAGGTGTAGATTTAAGATCGAAACTAATAGACAGTTTTGGCCACAGGGAACCATAAAAATGATGTACGATTTAAACACAGGTAGAAATTGGCTAAGAAGTGTTCAGTCTATAAGATATTAGACCGGTAATGTCTTAATAAACGCCTAGTTTTCCCAGCATTATCTATACTAAGATAATATTTCGTGTCGAGAACTGTTAATGTATTTTTATAATACACTAGTTGTTGCTCACGGCAAATAGTAGCTATATTACTGTAAAGTTTCATCCAAATCCTTTCAGTAGTTTTGCGTGAAAAAGTAACAAACATACACACTCACAAACTTTTACTTACGCCTTTATAGATTAGTGTGATGTCTGATATTAGTGTGATATAAAAGTAATGTTTTTTTCTACTATTACACAACTTAATTTAAAACAGAACTTCTTAAATCGTAATAAAATGTATTAGTTTAATGTTCGTTACCGAAAAATATTTTTAATCAAATCATTAGAAAACATTACAATTGGAGAGGCCTACGTCCAGCAGTGGACTGCGATAGGCTGATACTGATGATGATTTTCCTATCTACATCAGTATTTAACAACTTCCTTTCATAATTTGATTTACTATGTTAATTGCATATAAAAGTCATATTATTTTCAATTTAAGATACCTTTCTCTAGAATAAAACAGTTTTACGAATGTTAAACATAATTGAAAGAGGTTTCAAATCGGCAAATAGCGGGTCCTCAGACTTTACGAGTTTAATAAAGACATTCCCGTGTCGTAAGTAAATCACTTAGCTCACCTAACCCTTACTATTGTCAGCAGTTAGTCGGTCCTTACTGAAATATTTAAGGGAAAAGCTAGTAAGTTTTTTAAACATAACATTAAATAAAATACATACATATTGGAATAAAAACCTGGCCAAGTATGTGTCAGGCCATACATAGAATAGGATTCCGTATTTGATATTTATATTTTTTTTTATTATTTCATTATTTTGTACAAAGTTTTCTAAAATGAGCGCATTTCACAGGTTAGAATTCTGTTAATCCTGAACTAATAAAGTTATCTAAGCTGTTATAGTTTTCCTTTAAAGTTCAGGACAGATATACGGACATACAGACAGACATACAGCGGAGACTTAGTAATAAGGTCTCTTAAAAGGATAGTGTACTTAGAAGATGAAAATTCTAAATCCATATTTTCTTTAGTAATCAGCTGATACTCGCTTTATTCAAATAATGCTGAATGTAAATAAGAACTTTCCATGAGCAAATTTTTAACGTAGGTACAGACATTAGTATAAATAATGTATGTATTTACATGTATTATATATAACGTCTCATTAAACATGTCATTTACCAGCTGTATAACATCATTACTGAAAATATAGAGTTACTCATTATACGGCGTCAGACGTTCTTTGTATTCTTTGAGTCATATTTGAATACTAGCTCCATTTCTCGGTATTACCAGCGAATTTAAGAAATAATAGTAATAAAATGTAAATAAAAATAAAATAAAAAGGTATTACGTTCATACGAATGAAAAAAAAATACATTAATTTTACAACTTATCATAGTCTCATCTAGTAATGACTATACACGCTACGCTTGGTGCAATACCTACGGTTATCACTACTTCGACGATCGGTTGATGCGGAGTTGTGCGACGGGCAGTTTATTAAATTATCACACACATCTACCTTCATTTATTGATTTTGTTAACATCAATTTTGTATGTGTATTTTTAATTGTTTAACTTTATTTTAATGCTAAGTTCGCTCTTTAGAGAGAGACATTGTAAATTACCAGTAATAGTTTTAAGTTCTCATATAAGCGAATAATGTATTCTTTTGAGAAATAAACGTTCTTAAACCGTATTTGTTGCTTTTGCATCGGATATTGATTTCATTGATTTCGATTTTGTTTCTAAAACAATAAGTAGCATATTCCTAGTCATAGTCACTCCTTATGTCATCAACTATCTATCAGTGGGTCTCTAGTCTCGCACTTACCAGAAACAAACCAGTAAGAAGGCTGTCACTTTAGGTTGGTTTTCTGTGAGAGAGTAGTACCACCCCGGTCAAGTCAGCCTGTTCCTGCAGAATTTAGCATGTCTTTATCTATATATTCTATATATTAATATATAAAGCTGAAGAGTTTGTTTGTTTGTTTGTTTGAACACGCTAATCTCAGGAACCGCTGGTCCGATTTGAAAAAATCTTTCGGTGTTGGATAGTCCATTTATCGAGGAAGGCTATAGGGTATATATCATCACGCTACTACTAATAGGAGCGGAGCAACAATGAAGAATGTTTCAAAAACGGGGAAAATTTTAACGCTACGGACAGTATAAGGCGCAAACGAGGTTGCGTGGGTCAGCTAGTTACCTATATTACGTTTTTTGATCAAAGTACCTAAATACTTTCATATGCATTTAGTGAGAAGGTATTAGTTTGAAACTACAAGCTTACACTTCAATTTGATTTATCTATACAGATTAAGAATTTATTTGTACCATGTTTCATCTAAATTCGCTTGTTCTTTTTGTGGTTATTAAATAACAAACATACGTTTGTACATCCATGCTCTCACACCCTTGCATTTATGAAAAAAACTGATTCACTGTTTTGCAGGTAACTGAATATAAATATTTCCTCCAATAATATAATTAGTATCATAAATACGAGTATAATCAGACATACAATTAGGCACCTGAGAACAAATAGTAGGGAATCCAGGTATTAGGAATTCATGTTGCAATGGATTTGGAATCCTTATCTTATTTCTAGTTCGATTCAGGTATGAAATATTATACTTGCATGTGATTTTGTAAACAAGCTCAAATAAAAAATAGTATCAGAACAATTAAGCAAATTTAACACAAATACATTTTATTATGTTTTTTTTTTTAACTGAAGTCGTTATATTACATACTAGCTGTTGCCCGCGGCTCCGCCCGCGTGTATGTCGGCCTTCTGTCAAAGATTGGTCTACCAACTCAGAAACCTTTGTGGGCTCATGCACAATACTTTAGCTGAAGATCATGACATGATCAAATGCATAGTTTACGTTTCTATAAAGAACATACAAACAACCATTGATTATTATATATAAAGAAGATTATTTTTTTGATGATATATAAATTTTTTGGGGATTCCCATAACTTCGGTGACGAAAGAGGTTTCAAAAACAATTAGGCATTACAAATACATGTTCATGAGTAAAATCATGTTAAGGTATATCAGTATTAATGCTAGAAGTTTCTCCTTAAATGTGAGTGGGACAAAACGGGAATAACAATAAACTAATATTCAAAATCGGTTCATAAACGATGGATTTCTAAGGCAAGAAACAAAAAAATACTTCCTCTTTTCAGTCAGTCGGTAAAAACGATTAGGAAAATAACATTTAAAATTATTATTTTTATTTCGTCCAACTCAACACCTAAGTCAGTAAATTCATGATATGGTTTCTTCTAGCACGTCTGAGTTCTCTTCTGCCTCGCAGCGTTCGCTTATCCCTTGGAGGTGAGGCTCTACTTGGGATATACGACCAGTCAGGACATCTGTAATATAGTAATATTAAATTTAATACATAAATACTTCTAGTATGAGTAAGGATACCGGAGACCTATACCCCAACCCCGCACACATCCCTTTCCCCATCCCCAGAAGGTCGACTACGGCTTTTGAAAATTATTTCCTGCTTTTACAGCGTCGTTTTTTGTCGTAGTTGGGTTTTAGTTTTACTTTTTTTTTTTTAAGTTATGCCCGCCCCAGCTTCATATGGGTAGGGTACAGACACGGACAAAATAAAAAGAATCAGTTAATTTTCTTTCGGTTAGATGGCTTCTATACAAACTTAAGCATAAAAACGAATCTAATAATAACGAACATATAGAAAAAAGTATTATCCAATCTGGTGCAGGCGATCGACAGTTACACGCGTACATATACATTTCGGCGATTCATTTTTATGTATATAGAAGATTATAGTAGTTCTTATATGCGCGTAAACGTAATACTTGTATAAAGTTTTTTTGCTCATGGAATTAGTCCATTGTTTTCCTCGTCACGATATCATTGTAAAAAACCAGGTAGGTGATCATCCGATGTTTATCAAGTTTAAATTTGTATATTTATTTTTTGAATGTAGTTTAGATACAAACGGGAAAAGACTTGGTCACAAAATGAAGCTAAAAGTACTATCAATAAGTTTTAAATATAAATCCCTATATTATCGAGTTTGTAATCCCATTTTAAAGATACCTTAAGTATATACATTATACATCCTGTGTCTCGCGGGACTTTACAAACGTACATGACACGGACAAAAAGAACACCCAAGTTCTAGTGAGTTTGGGTGTTCTTTTTGTCCGTGTCATGTACGCGGATCACACAAAGTGTTGTCCTATGTGGGATTTGAACCCAAAACACTTAGTGCATTAGAAAGCGCCGTGACCACCCGCCTGCTCACTTGCTTGCGTTAAAACTTGCTTTCATCTCTCTGATTTACCCCCTTAGGGGTGGAATTTTAAAAAATCCTTTCTCAGTGCTCACTTACGTTATATAAAGAACCTACATGTTAAATTTCAGGACTCTAAGTTCAAAGGTTTGTGCTGTGCGTTGATCTCTAGATATGTCAGTCAACTTCCTCTTTTATATATTTAGATAGAAAGATAAACACGTAAAACTTACTTCTCTATGTCAGGTAACAGCTGGCCCTTGCACCTGACCTCCCACTTTTGCCAATACTTAAAACCTTCTTGGTCAAATACCCTCTGGGCACACTGAGCATCATCCTTTATTTCCTCATCAAGCAAAGCTGAAAACATAGAAACAAAATAAAAGTTATACCATGATTTGTTCATTTTACTTTGGTATCTATTTGAATTGTGCGCTAATAAATTGTTTTACATTTTTAAAGACAACTGCGTAAGGAATAATAATAATAAATATTTTCGGACATCTAACACACAAACGCCATCTAGTCCCAAACTAAGCAGAGCTTGTATTATGGGTACTAGACAACTGATACAAATACATATATACTTTTTTTTTTGTAAATACATACATATTATAGATAGAACACACCCAAACTCCGAAACAAATATTTGTAGATCATACAAACATTTGGTCCGACCCGGGAATCGAACCCGAGACCTCATGATCAGCAGTCGCTCACGCCAACCGCTAGACCAACGAGGCAGTCAACAATCTCATCAAATCAAACTATAAATCAAACTATTAGTCGTAGTGCATGTATCTGTCCTTAGAAAGGAAGGTTTGGCTATACTACGTTAGCCAGACGAGTCGGTATAAGCTTTGCCTCAAGTTTTCCTTGTCTATACAGTTGGGATTCAGTTCCCAGACCGGGATGGTTGACGCTCTTTGGGGGAGGCCTTCGTTCAGCTGTGGACGGCAATAGGCTGAAGAAGATACAGTGCTGCCTTTCTGGCCAGTTTACTTCCTTAGTCTGCTATTACGACACCCACTGGACGAGTGGCGGTGGTTACACTTTATATGCATGATCAGTTGTAATAATCACAGTTGTGATCATCAACAAACAAAAAAAACCGACTCCATGAAGCAGACCAAACTGAAACCATTAGCACCACCACCACCAAAATCGGTTGGCATGATATTGAGTTATTCGTCAATTTGTCGCGCACATACTTAATGCAAATTGAAAACTTATTTGGTTTTCTCAATGATGATATCATCATAACTAGACCAAATTAAAATGGGATCAAACAGAATGCACCAACAAACAAAAATAATAATAATCAAAATCGGTTCACCCAGTCAAAAGTTATGAGTAAACAAACATAAACAAAAATACAGTCGAATTGATAACCTCCTCTTTTTTTGAAGTTACTTAAAATATACAAAAAGCTTAGTTTATTAACTCTAAAGAAAGATATTTTCGTGATATTATTATATATTCTTAAGTTTATAAAACCAAAGATTGATTAACATTTCAAAGGGTATTAGTTTTTCTTTTGTGTATCTTTTATGTATAAGAAAGTTATAGAAGTTATTTTAACTTTTATAAGATTTATTCGGATTCTAAAATAAAAGATTTTACGAAGATCCTTTAATCTCCGTAAGTTATTCTTCTAAGAAATGCTAGGGTAAAGAAAAACGTTTTTATTTTGGGTTACGATGAAACCTAAAGTGAAATAATTTTCATCCAAAATGATATTAAAAATTCGAAAGGAACTTTCTATAGTTGTCTGTTACGCTTTCACGGTTTAACCGCTGACCTGATTTGGGTGAATTTCGATATAAAGAAAGATTGGACCTTGGAGAAGGACATACTTTTTGTCTCAATGGCAGAAGCCTGTACTGTAATAAATCATATCAAAATTAAAATATTTGATTAAATGAAACATTCGTTACAAAAGAAATAGGCAGTAAATTTTATAAAATTATTGACAATGTAGGTGAAAAATATGCTGCAATAGCTAATGGGTTTAATTAATTAAGTACCAAGATGACCAAGCTTTGCTCAGTATCTGTTTTGTGACGATTACCTAAACATGTTTCCTAGCTAGATCGATTTATCGCTGCTGAAACCTCCTGCATACAAAATTTCTTGAATTCGTAGTTAGGTAGTGTGCATAAGAATGAAACGCATATAAAGTCAAATTAAATATTACTGAATCAATAATTAGTCGTACTACTTACTTTAAAATTTAAAGAAAAACATAATAGTTTATACCTATATCCGTCACTGACGAAACCACGTAACAATGAACAATTGTGGACAATAAAACAGACACCTAGGTCTAGAGCTGATCTTTGAACCTGTGACTTCATATCGTATTAATTAAATACTTAGGTGGGAACTAAAATTAAATGTAAATCCGAGAAATATAAACTGTCGTAAATATCTTTATTAAAAGCTTTTGTTTAGTTTCACCTAATGTTTATTTTTATTACAAGCTTTTATTTAGTTTCACCTAACCCGATGTTTGTCTGTAAACAAATCTTGCAAGTTAAATTAGATCCACTTCTGGATTTCCGATTGATCTGAAATTTGAAATATACCTACAGTTCTAATGACAATGCAATTTAATATAATTGGCATTATTATTAATCCAAAATGGCCGCTGTAAGAAAATTATTTTATTAACAAGTAAAAAAGCCTTTTTAAATTAATCACTTGTTTAAATTAAAATTATGTTTTCTAGATTTAACACGATCAGGATAGATTTTATATACGTTAGAATTTTTTGTATCTTATGGAAAGGGATTGCTTAAAAGATTTTCCAATTATTAAATGTATAGGTATATACAGTATTACTAAATAAATAACCCTGTTACATAATCAATTTATTTCCATTTTGATCCAAATACTCGTGTCACATTATGTATGTATATAGTATGATCTATTAGACACGGTCACAGTCTATTGTGTTCAAATAGGTTTGTGGTTCGTTTTATAATAAGTATATATAGTATATATAGTATATTTTGTATAATTTACACTGTTAATAAGAGTGACTAAAGTAGAAATTCAATAAAACATTTATTCTTATAGCCATATTAATCTTAATAGGTAAATAAACATCAAATTAATATTTTCGAACTATTAACACACAACACTACTAACTTGGGACCAGATGATCCCATGATCCAAAGCTAAGCAGAGCTTATTTTATGGGTACTAGATGACTAATATAAATGCATATATACTTTTTTTTGTAAATCCATACAAGAAAACACCCAAATATTTGCAGATCATATAAAAATTTGGTTCGATATGGGAATCAAACCCGAGACCTCAAACACAGCAGTCGCATACACTACCACTGCGCCATCGAGGTAAATATATGTTTGAAGGTGATGATGATATACGAGGTTGAAGATAAATATATTATTTATTCCAACAACTTACATTCACATGTGATGTCACACTTTCCACCTTTCTTGCCTTCCTTGCACCATTCACTTCCTATCTGAAACAAAAGAAAAATATGTACTATTAAGAAAAATATATAGTATTTATGTTATTCCATCTCTTTTAAAAAAAAAAAACTAAATGTATCTAACATTCTATTCTGGACACCTTATTTCTACAGTGAATAAATATCAAAATAATAATATCTCGGCATTTGACCGAGATATTATTATTTTATGAATAGAAAAAAAACACAAAAATTCTAACTGACATCATCATCATATCGACCTGATGATCTTCCTCTATTTTTCCATTGGTATCAAGTAATAAGGTTTTGTAAAGTAATTATCTGACTTACTTGGAATAATCCATAAAACTTTCTTCTCGGAGATTTCTCAACATATGCAGAAGTGTTTCTGTCACTTGTTTGCTCTATGAGGCATACCCCTGTAATTAAGAAGTTAGTTAGTTAGTTCTTTAGTCAATTAAAACAAGTAAAATTTTAACAAAATAAAACCGACTTCAAGTTTTGACTCGATCTCTCTTGAATGCCATCATCAGATCTTAGTGTCCTTATCATGGTACTGCCGTTAGGATATCTCCTTTCCATTGAAAAAAGAATCATCATGATCGGTTCATATACGACGAAGTTATCCGCGAGCACAAATAATACATATATATATACGGTTGAATTGAGAAACTTCCTCCTTTTTTTGAAGTCGGTTAAAAATAATAATTTGTACATAAATAAATAAACTTAATTTTTAAACCAGAGATATAAAACTTGGAAAGTAATGACAGAGCCAAGTGCCAATTTTCATACTGAGCGACGATGTCAAAAGAAATCTGTTTTATTGCATAGTGGTCATTTAAAACTCAGGAGACGAACGGATAAGGTCATCCCAGTCAATCAAATATTCGTCGATTTTGTCCACACAACCGTACTGACGACCAGTGTCCGATTGATAATAATTTGAAATAACCTAATTGATAATGATTGATGGTTAATAATATTTTTTAATGAAATAATGGGCAAACGAGAACACCAGATGCGTCACAAGTGCACAACTGGGTTGGGGTATGGTCCTCCGGTAACATCACACACAGCGCACAGTATCACTCCGGTCGAGTCAACCCATTCATGCCGAATCGTGACTCTCCCACGGAATTACGTATTATTAGACTGTGAGCTATCTTTGAAACACCATATATAAATATTTTTAATATGGGAGGTGTTGATGAGTTTAGAAGTTGGTATTTTTTTATTGAATAACTTTCTCTAAAGTCATAGCTGTGAGTTCATTTTGTCGCAATAGTATCCAGCGAAACATATCTACCAATACAGAGCATTATATCTATTTCCCAAACTCCTACCAAATGACGTCTTCATTCTAGATTTATCACACACAAATATTGGTTAATCACAAATAATCACATGTGATAAGTGTTACATGTAACACTAATGCCTAAACACATAACTTTCCTGTCATGTTGCATTGTTTGCTAACTCATATGGGTGCTATCAGTCCCGCATGACTACGCAGAGAACAAAGGTACTGGTAAAAATGTTTGTGTGCAAGGTTCAAGGCTGTAACGTATTATATAACTACATATTCAAAGTCAATTGTTATTCACTGATTTCACTTTAAGTCAAATACAGTTTGACCTATTTGATTTGTGTCTCGTTATTGACAGTATAATATAATTATCTAATACCTTTAAACGAGCAATTCTTGTGAGTACACAATCTAAATGTCGGAAACATCTCCAACGACTTTAACGAATTTCAGTTTCGGTTTTCGGGGCGATAAATCGATCTAGTTAGGATTGATTTTTATAAAATTTACAAAAAAAAAATACCACGTAAAGCTCGTACATCTAGGTACTGAAACATAATATGAAATCAGTAATTTTGTATGGAATTGTTAATTTCAAAATACCTTTCATATTTCATTAATCGTCACATACATTACTATTAAAACTAATACAGTGTTCTAGGTAGATCTATCTAGTAACTGTATTGTACAAAAAAAAACATTTCATCTATGCAGTTGTATAATTGATAAGAAGTACATCTTATCGAATTATTAAAAGAATAGAAGATGAACATGTAGAAGAGCATGTAGTCAATGTCAGTCAAATTAATAACAACCTATCATCAAATTTTTTAAGTATTGTAGTTTTGTAAGTATTGAGCAAGTGGAATCAAAATTTCCCCTGACCCCTTCAGGAATATCGGCATACATGTATATTTGTACTAAAAGTAGATGCCATCAGATAAAGATGGACAACAATTAATAAAATTTTGAGTTTTTTTGTTCTATTGACTTATTTGTAACACTGATCAAGCATTCTATTCAATATTGGTCCAATTGTAAGTGTACGTTGTCTTTTCGTACAGTCAGCATCATATTGGTTTGTGCTTTTAAAAGAACATTAATTCAATTTTATGTTGGCAGGCATGGCGCTTAAATTATTGTACGCACTCAGAGTGATCAAAATATCTTAAATATCAGTTGTTAATATTGTGTTAGCTGACAGATTTTTGATATTAATGTTAACAAATAGGTTGTCCAATGGTATCTATGTATCCATAATAGTCAAAAGTCATTTTAATTCAAACCTATTTAGATTTACAGAGATGTTTTCCAAAAATTTTAACAGTTGAAAGTTTTATCACACTGTCCCTCTTTTACGCAGCAATTTAAGTATCCCAAAGTTCACATTTTACCAAAGTCTTTTAGTAGAATTCCATACGATTACACTTTTTTTCCTAGCCTTTATTATTCCAAGATTATTTGGGGTCGCCTACTAGTTCAACTTTTCACTACTGGAGCGCCTAACATCGAATCTCCGCAACCCTAAGGACTAACTGAATTCAAAGATTGGACTAGTTGTAGTATATTTGAGGGCACTGACTTCCCAATTATAATGGCCATAGATGTTCATGACAACCGGCTTAACGTGTTCTCCGAGGCACGTCACTTTACACGAATAGACATTGTCATTAAATAGTTGTTTTTCTCATTTCTTCTATATTAAAAAAGTTGTGTTACATTATGAAAGCGTAAGAAGGAAAAATAAGAAAAAATATGAAATTGTTATCGCACACATTTCGATATGAATCGAATACGTAAGAATATGTGTAATATTTGTCTGTTTTATTTCTATGATGTGTGTTATCCTATGCTAGCGCACTATATAGAGGGAAGTGATTTCTTTTCTAGTTTCCTTATATCGTCAATATGTTATTACATATACTATTATATTGGGTTGAGTCAGTACCTTCTTAATGCAAGTAATATCAGTATACTCTTTTGTATTGAATTTCAGTATTTCGTTAAATTTTTTTACGTATGAATCTTCCAAATCGACTTTACTCTGTCTGATGAAAAGTATGAGAAGAATCCAAGAGTAGTGGTCACCACACTCACTGCGAATGCAGACAATGCAGAATGGTGACCCACACTATGGAGGCCCATTTATATGCTTCTGAATCGTAAAGCCGACGGTCTCGCATTCAATAATGAAACATGATAGCACGAATGCTGTCACATTAGGTTTATCTTCTGTAGAGAGCATAGTACTGCCCTAGCCGAGATTTCCCTTTCGTTTTGAAATAAGCGCGGCTCTACTATCTTAAAAATGTACATTTCTAAAGAACTTTGGAAGAACAACATATTCAACTTCACTCTTCGTTTTTAGTTTAGATTTATTTACTTTTGACTAAGAGGTAACTGAAGATGTGGATATATTTAACATTTGTAGAATATTTGCACTATCTCGTCTACACTACACTATCTGGAATAACAAACTATAAATTCCTTAAAGATCAATGCGGCGAGAGCACGATTTGTAGTTTATTATATTGTTGTTTATTACATATTTGTTATCTCAGAAGTTTCGACGGGACCAACCGAATTAGATGATTCTTTTTTATTTAAAAGCTAGTGCTTCCCGTGTAGATCCATTTCAATTTAGTCCAGTTTTTGAAGTTGATTTTATATTTGTCAACTAGTCAGCATTATGTTTTCAATTGGTTAATTCCTTACCAACTATAATTTTAAGAACATACATACTTATACATATACATACTATCGTGGGAGAGCCACGCTTCGGCATGAATGGGCCGGCTCGACCGGAATGATACCACGGCCTCCAAGAAAACCGGTGTGAAATAGCGCTGTTTTTCGCCGAGTGAGTGAAGGTACCGGAGGCCCATACCCCAACCTCTCCCCACAACCCTTTTCCCATCCCCCAAAGGTCGGCAACACACTTGTGACGCCGGTAATCGCTTACCATGGTGAGGTGATACGTCTGCTCGTTTGCCACCTATACCATAAAAAAAATATAGGTAACTTATTCCAAAGGAACATTTTTATAGGGTAAAATAATGTATTGAATAAATATAAAAAGAACCCTTTTTAATTCATCAGTACCTGCTACGTTTAAATAGGTCAAGTAGAAGTTTTAAATTGCTACATCTTTTTATTATGTTGAAGAAAGTAACATTTTTACAAGAAATCGCCAACATCAGTAAAATGATTTAAAATTCAATTTTATTCCTAATACTTAAATGGAGTTAATATTTAGACAAACGAACAGATAAATACGTACCCAGAGCCTCACACTGCCAAATATAGAATAATCTCCAGAGACTTTACAGTGATTATCAAAACGAAGGAAAATGTTGTTTAGAATTCAAACCTCTACTTTACGTTACTATTGTTTTAGGTCGTTAACCTTCTGCCTAGTTTGAATCTGTACGAAATGAATGATTGTGATTGTTTGTACTGAAAACGGAATTAATTATTAAAAATACTGAGAATTGGCCAATAATTTTTGGGAGCCATTGATGTAGGCCACACGCAAATTGACTGCCTCGTTGGTCTAGCGGTTGGCGTGTGCGACTGCTGATCATGAGGTCTCGGGTTCGATTCCCGGGTCGGACCAAATGTTTGTATGATCTACAAATATTTGTTTCGGAGTTTGGGTGTGTTCTATCTATAATATGTATGTATTTACAAAAAAAAAAAAAGTATATATGTATTTGTATCAGTTATCTAGTACCCCATAACACAAGCTCTGCTTATCTTGGGACTAGATGGCGTTGTGTGTTTAGATGTCCGAAATATTTATTATTATTATTATAGTTCTCTTGGTATCGATTTTATTTTAAACTAGCTGAACCCCGCGATCTCACCCGCGGTTATCGTTGTATCAATAGTAACGCCGCTGGACAAAGTTAGTCTATAAAAAGTAGCCTAACTTACTCCCTGGATTTTCAGGTACCTGCCAGTGAAAGTCCAACAGCAAACAGACAGACAGACAGACAGACCGACAGACAGACAGACAGACAAAAAAATTTTTAACTACATTTTTGGTATATTTACCGTCTATACATACAAATGCATTTAGTAAAAAGCAGTTATTTTAATATTACAAACAGACACTCCAATTTTATTTATTTGTATAGAATGTATAGAAAAGAACATTAGTATACGAATGATTTCTAAATTATTGAGGTCATTTCGTACAAATGGTAACATGATATCAACTTTGTCTATATACTACAATCAACTCAACGTCTGACAATTGAATGAGAGTGTGTCGTTCAGAGCTGTAAACAGTTTTCCATTTAATGCTGCTGCATAGATACAAATTTGCACGTCTGCTATTTGATCTTAGTATTGTATTTTTTTTTTCGTTTTATTTGCAGTTAAAAGACATATTTTGACGTATACGACGACTTTACATATGTCTTAGTATATTAACAATTATTTTTACGGGAATTAACGCGATCACTTTTTAAAAGGTATTACATACCTCTGATTTACCTGACGTTTTAAAAATTCATCCCGTTAATTCCCGTAAAAATAATTGTTAATATATCATGGAACGCGAAAGTTTAAAAGTTAGTATATGTCTTAGTAGTATTAATTTCCGAAAACATTACCTACGTGGACTTCTGTTTAAACGTTTTACGTAACATTCTAATATACAGCAAACTCACAACCGATTATAATATAATATACAAGAACTCCTCTTCAAGACCTTGGGGAAGACCCACATGCATATTCGAGACAAGTGCACATGACTCAACGGCTACCGAATGAGCGGAACGATCGCCATTTACGCAGCAGACGTGACATTGAATTTAAAATACAATAGTCGATTAAATTTGACATCTGAATTGAACCAGAATAATGCCAGTTGGATGTAAAATACAAGTGATGAACGGTAATGGAAAATTTCAGATTCAGCGTGTTATCACATAGATTCATTCCGTGGGTGTGGTAAGAGCCGACTAAGGGGAAAACCTACGTAGGACAAAGTGACTGCAAAGAGAAGATCATAACCTCATTTTTAAACAAAGGTCTATGTCTGCAGTAAACTATAAAAGGCTACGTACTGATTTTGATGTTATAGAAACCACAAAAACTATTTCTTTCCAACCTACTCTGTTCTTGACTAACATGAGTTAGTCATACAATACAGATACATACAATCGGATTTATTGTAGTATACACTGAGAAGTCACGAATAGTTAAATACACCATTTACTGTTGTGAAATTTACACGACTGGAGATATTTTACTAACCGACTTCAAAACAAGAAGGAAGTTTCTTAATTCGACCGTATATATATATATTTATGTGTGTTCGCGGATAACTTCGTCGTTTATGTACCAATTTTAATGATTCTCTTTTTAATGGAAAGGAGATGTCCCAACGCTGGTACCATGATAAGGACATTAATATCTGATGATGGCATCCAAGAGAAATCGAGTTGAACCTTGAAGTCGGTTTTATTTTTGGTAAAATTGTACTTGTTTGATGATAAATACAAAATGCTAGTGAATGTGTTATAAGATTTAATTGTATAGATGTACAATCATAATGATCCAAGTTAATTTTACGATTTTCAGTTTTGTTTATTTGACTAATGTGAGAATTGTGGATAGGTATCCAAAATATCAAAAAAATGCAGCTTTTTCTTGTAGCTTGAGGAGGGCAATCAAAAGCGTGGTCCTAAGCGTCCTTAGGTATCAAGATGTAATTAAGTGACGTATGAAGAAGAGCAACATTGAGCCTTCAGAGTGGAAACTAACAGTTGCTACGCGATCGGAATAAAGGACTTTGGTGAAGACTTGTGGCGAACTCTATTTCCAAAATGAAATTTTCTTTGACACTGACAGCGGTCAGACGGTTTGAGATGATTAGAAATAACCATATAACATGTTACTGGTAGCAGTTATTGTAATTGGAGCCCCTCAGTGGAAGAATCGGTCCTTATAGGCTAGAGTCGGGAACTTTGAGGACAATCGCTGATCTGAAGTGGATGCTCAACATTTACCAATAAGATCGGCTATATTAGCTACACATGAGCACATCAACAACAATTTGAACGGAGTTGAAGAGGTCGCCGTATCCGAAATTCGTCAAGGAAGTTACATTATACTCTCTAATATAATTATTTACCGTTTTATGATCCTGGAATCATTTAGTACACATTACAGGTGGTATTCAAGCAAAATTAAATGCATAGAACTTCAATTTGACACAAAACGGTGTTTAAGAATTTAATTCTCTAAAATCTCTAGGATTTAAAAGAAATTGCTTAGAATACTACAATCATTTATTTTAGTTTTAGTGGTTATACATAGATCTCATGGACTCCTTATAAAGTGTTCATTAAAAGATAAGGCCATAGCATCAATCACTCTAAAAACTGAATCCAATATAAAATCAAAATCACAATGTATTCCAAGAAGAACAAAACAAATTACGTGCTTAACTACTACTAATATTAAGCAAGAGGAAAACCTATTGATAAAAATGACTGGCACCATATCTATACAATTGAGGCGTATATCATTTAACATAAATACACATCTACTCTACAAAGTACAAACACCGTAGTTAATTATCTATAAAAACTCTGTTTGTTATACAACCTCGTAACAACTATTCAACTATCTGATTTTGTGTATATGTATAGGCAAATGCCTACATAAGTATTTTATTTGGAAGTAGCTCAAAATGTAAGGTATTTTGACTGATTTCTCTTCAGGCTGGTACTGCTCTGCTTAGGAATGTAGACTTTCTTATAACGTAAAAAGAGCAAACAGATGGTAAATTTGACTTTTATGTATTCATCGACACGTATATTATGTAAGTTTGACTGCCTAGTTGGTCTTGCGGTTGGCGTATGCGACTGCTGATCGTGAGGTCTCGGGTTCGATTCCCGGGTCGGACCAAATGTTTGTATGATCTACAAATATTTGTTTCGGAGTTTGGGTGTTTTCTATGTATAATATGTATGTATTTACAAAAAAAAGAAGTATATATGCATTTGTGTTAGTTGTCTAATTTAATAGATCGAGAGTTAGATTTAGGTATATCATAGTTTTTGGATGACGAGACAAGGCTATGACGGAAGATGTGCTCTTTTTGGGTTAAGAAATGCTACTGGAACAGTAACATTAAATGTTCTACTTAAATTTTTATGATGATTATTTTAACGAATTAATTACTGTTTCATAAAACGTTCGATAAGATGAAACTGATTTGCCAAAACTAATAAAGGTAATAAAGAAATATGATTTGAACGATGTCTTATAAGTATCCATTTATCAGGTACAGGATAAGAGACAATAGTCAAATTAGGTTTTAGTATTTGCTAAATGATGTGCATGTATGATGTACTAGCTGAACCCCGCGGTTATTGTCGTACCGCGGGTAATGCCGCGGGACAAAACTAGTCCAAACAAGTAGCCTAAGTTACTCCTTAGATTATCAACTTTTTGCTAGTGAAAATCCCGTGACAGATTTAGACAGACCGGACAGACCGACAGACAGACAAATATTGTAATAAATGATATTTAAGTACATATATCGTTTATAAATACATATGCATTTATTAAAAAGCGGTTGTTTTAATATTACAAACAGACACACCAATTTTATTTATTTGTATAGATTTGAATTTCTATCTCATTTTTTTAACCCGAGTCCTTGTTAATGCTCGATGCCGACAGTTATTTGGCCTAGCTAATCATTTGTCTATTATACACTTAATTAATGTAATGTTAATTAATATTAAATTAACGTATTAAATTAATGTAGGTGACCATAAATGAGACAAAACCTGTTCTAAAGTATCCAGACTTGTGGTAAACAAACCATATTATACGCCCGTACATATAATTATTCTGTTGTACAATTTTAAACTAAAAGCTGATATTATTATTAATGTTGCATTTAATTATCAAACTAATGATATCTGATATAAACTAAATTAACTTTAATGATTACATTTCTAATTAATAAGGCAAAGTATTCTGCAAGAAATTGTCGTTAGCGACAAGACTACGTCTGTGTAACTCATATTTTGTTATGTTTTTTATTTTATGTACACAATAAATATTTATAATAATATTATATAATTATTATTAAAAAAAGGAAGTTTAAGTAAAGTTATTTTGAAAGTTCAAAAGTAATACTCTTATTTTGGTCTATTTATAGATTGGACCATTGGACCATGAATAACACGGCCCAAGGCACATTGGTGGGACTGTTGGTGGCACTAAAAGATTACGCTGATAACATGGAAATAAAGTTAAATCTCTGCAATGATTTTATATAAGAGATAAATAATGCGACCTTGCCATCCAAACATTCGTACTCTTGATAACGGATACACTTCTTTAATTTAAGTTAACCAAGTAAAATAGTTATGTTCCTGCTATCGAGTTTTAGACATGTAGGAATTATATTTTATTTCTGTACAACTAACAATAATGTTATAACGTGGTTTTAGAGCCACTTAAATAATTCTTAACCATGAGTTTACGGTTCCTATAATATAATTAAAAGTAATGCTACATTTATCTAATCTACGACCTCGAATCAATGCCTGTTTTAGCAGGAGTCAGCTAGAAATGTCCTCAATGGTATTCTTTTGTAAAATACTGCACAAAAAATTAAAGGTAGAATAAAAGGTTGTAACTTCATGTTCATTCATGTAGAATTTGCATTGTTTTAATAGCCTAATTAACATAAACTATTTTGGTACAAACAATCAACTCACAATTGCTCAGAAACGTCCTTGGAAAAAGGTTATTTTTCAGCAGTTCACGAGTTAATTGACATCGCGTATACACTTTGGCATCTAGTCCCAAACATAAAGATAAAACTAAAAATATTTTAAGGAGTCGTGCGCTCTCCATGACGATTACCGGTACACTGACAACTGCTAACAATTTAATGAAAATATTTACATGTCCAATGTTGATTATGCAGATATGCGTCTACGCACCTTTGACACTTGTAATGCTAAGGGAAATTGAACGCAGTATAACACGATATCAGTGGTTTTTACTGATGATGTTGTTCTAGAACATCTTTTATATATTTCTTGATATTTTTTTAGAACCACAACGTTGTTGTTTCCTATAGAAGTAGTTGTATCAACACTAGAATGTGACACTGGACAATAGTAGCATTGTACTTTTGCGAGAGTCTTAAAGTAAACGTTAGTTAGTGACGGTTTTTTTTTAATTGTAAGTAGTGGTAATAGAAAAGGTAACACATCTATCGGTATGGGTAAATTCTCAAAATGATAGGAGTATTCGTAAGCATGAACTTGTCCATAATTTGTTTACGGTCTTTTGTTTTTCTTAAAATACGTAACAAGACTACGACAGAGTATTGCTCCTAATAATGATAGTTGAATCAATACTAGAATCTTAGACTAAGTACGCTTTATAAATTTCACCCTGGACTAGAGTACTTATTTTTATAAAAGTCTTAAAGCATGCAGATGTTGAGTCACGGTTAACAAAACGTTTTTTTTACTGATTTATATAGCCTCTTTATCACCCGAGCCATTATAACAAATTCATTGACACCTAAATCATTAAAATCAGTTTAGTAGTTTAGAGGCTACGGTGGAACATACAAACATACATAGACTGCTACAAGAAAAAAATTAACAAAAATAAAACGACTTCAAGAACTGGACCAAATTGAAATAGGACCACACGGGAACCACAATATTTCAAATTAAAAAAAAAATCTAAATCGGTTCACCAAGTCGAAAGTTCAGGTTCTCGACCTGGGAATCGAACCATGATCAGCTGTCGTACACACCAACCGTGAGACCAATGAAGCAGTCAATTGTTTCTAATCACCGAGTGCAACTGGGCTACGAGCGCCTTAACGGAGGCTTAATGATGCAGAAGTATCTCAATACGCCGCCTTAGTGTGGGTCACCATGCTGTATTATTGTTTTGTTTGCATTCACAGAGTATGGTGATCAATACTCTTGGAATCAGTTCATGTTTTCCTTTAGACAGAATTGAGTCACTTTCGCAGACTTATATACAGAAATAAAGAAAAATATAAAGATGTACCCGTAAGCATAACTTTGTCCATGGCTTGCTTAAGTTCTTGTGTTATTACTAAAATACGTTTCGAAAAATAAAATATATCAGTAAAAACCCGCCATATAAAAAATATAATCTCAGGTTCTTGGTATCGCTCTTGTTATTGTTAATTAAACAATATGTAATTTTGCTTAATTATGTTGCAGTTAAATAAATCAAACAAGACGTCACCCAATCTTAGAGTGACTCTGAACTATTTATTGAGATGAATAATGATACGCTAGTTTTTTTATTGACAGGTAGAAAAATCCCTTCGGATTTTCAACTCCTCAGGGATACAGGAGTCAGAATGCAGTATGCAGTATTTTTACTAAAAACACCCCTAGGAAGACCCGGACCATGTTATTTCAGGTCCTCCCCGAATCAAAACCATACCTTATCAGGACCCTGTCCTGCGGGAAGTTATTTCCCCCCTCAATCCCAGCGTGGTAGGCTGATTGCACAGTTATGCAATCATGCTGCTATCTCGGCCGCAGCAATCAATCTGCCAATGAATAATGATACTGGGAGTTTGGTTTGGACTTTGGTCATAATCTTTTAGTATGGATTAAAAAAGTACTTTGAAGACGCTGGTGAAGAGAAACCATTCTCGATCCAGTAGCACGAAAGGCAGTCCATATGTAGGTTCGATGAAATATTGCACTTGAGGAAGGAAAGCATTACGTTTGTTGATATATGATTTTCTGTTTTTATTCCATCATAACTACCAACAATTTTAATCTCAGTACTAACTGAAAACGACAAGCGAAGTAGTAAGGGATCTTTTGATTGCTACATACATTTACGTAACAATGATTCGAAGAAAAAACTCTGCAATGACCAGATCCTATATTTGTGATCTATTTGTTGGTAAGCTAAAAAATGTATATTTTCTATGATATAAGTGGGGCAAACGAGCAGACATGTCACCTGATGGTAAGCGATTACCGCCGCCCATAGACACCTGCAACACCAGAGGCGTCACAAGTGCATTCCCGACTTTTGGGGGATAGGGAAAGGGATGTGATTTATTTTGCACCTAGCTTCATTATTAGGAAAATATTTTAGTATATAAATAGGTAAATATTTCTGAAATAATGCAGCTAGATATTCTAACTACACACGGAATAAAATGTATTTAAATACTAGCTTTTGCATTCGGCTCCGCCCGCGTGTTTGTCAAAAGAGTAGCGTATGTCCTTCCTCAAGAATCAAAGTATGTACTTCCATGTCAAATTTATTGAAATCGGTGCAGCATTTGGCAGTAGATAAAAAGGTAAAGTTTATTTTTTATCTTTTTAGTAATATTGAAGCTTCCATTTATTTCCTTTTTCATTGTATAATATTATCAAAACCACAACTAGTGTAAATATTTAGTTAATAGCATAATACTTACCAACACTGATAACACTACAATGTGACCTGAATATTATATTTAATTACATGTCAAGTATTTTTGTTAATACTGAGAACTGTAATCTTATTTTATAATACTAGCTTTTGCCCGTGGCTTTACTTGCGCCGACTTTCATCCTCTAATTTACCCCCTTAGGGGAGGTATTTCGGAAAACACTAAAATACGTATTTCATTACTTTAACACCACTATATATTTACAAAATCTTAAGTTAATCCATCACAGGAATAAAAAGTTTCATACAAATTGTCATCCCCTGTTTTACCCCCTTAGGGGTTACATGTTCTTAGTGCTCTCTTACGTCATATAAAGAACCTAAGTGCAAAATTTCAGGATTCTATTTTTAGCGCTTTGGGCTGTGTGTTTTTTTTTTTATGGTATAGGTGCAAACGAGCAGGCTTACATTATACTACATGGACTACGGCTTTTGAAACTTAGTAACGTTGAGCACTCGTCATTTGAACAAGGCGCCATTAAACTTAGAAACCCAGAAACGAGGTGCGTGTAAATATATAATAATTTGAATAAATTTAATAATTTATTATATTAGTTTTAGGGAATGAAGAAAACCATTTGCTTTGTGCGGGGAATAGTTACAAGTAAAATAAATCGTTTATTTAGGAAACACCCTAAGGCTGAATAGTCAATGTGGAAAACCAACTTACAACCGAGAAATGATTTTTGTTCGTATAGAGCGTAGGTTAGCAAACACACTGACGCAGTTTGCCATGTTTGTTGTTGTTTACTTTTAAGTTAAGATATCCATAAACTAGAAATACCTATAGAAGTAGTTGAATAAATGAATGAAAACATACACATTTGTTAATATTTTATTTCAAAGATGAGAATTAAATCACATAAATTATTTATTTACATACATTATACTAATTAAAGCAGAACCAAAGTTCTTCAAATAACATATTCATGTTGCGGGTTACGATAATTATAGTTATGCAAATAAAGCTCAAATACCATACGATGCATATAATAGAACTTTGAACATTATTTAATTAACACACGCAAAGACTATCTCATTATATTTACGAGACTAGCTGAACCCCGCGGTGTTACCCGCGGTTATTGTTGTACCGCGAGTAACGCCGCGGGACAAAGTTAGTCTAAAAAAAGTAGCCTAAGTTACTCCTCGGATCATCAGCTATCTGCCAGTGAAAGTCCCGTCAAAATCCGTCCAGCCGTTCCAGAGATTACCCGGAACAAACAGACAGACAGACAGACAGACAGACAAAAATTTTTTCAACTACACTTTCGGTATATGTACCGTGTATACATATATATGCATTTAGTAAAAAGCGGTTATTTTAATATTACAAACAGACACTCCAATTTTATTTATTTGTATAGATAAAAGGTACAGAGACTCAAGATCGTTCTCTTTGTGCTCGTTTTACTTGAGCCCAATCAGTTACTCATAAATGGTTTATAGTAGTAGATATTAGTTTGGTCTATGATCATAACCACTTTTAAAGCTATAGTAGTATTACAGAGGGAACAAATTATGTTAGATTATTAAGAACGAATTGTAAATAGCTATTTTAAAGAAAATGTTAAGATTGATATTGACAAAGGTGAATATTTTACCGCCTAAATTTAATGGGACAAGAAATATTGGTATGTCGGTGATAAAACAACAAACTATCCTTCTGATTATCAACTTAGAATGTAGAATACTCATAGTTTCACCAGATGAGGTTGTCCTTACTAAAGTATTTAGTATACCTCTGCCGAAAACCAATGCAACGAAACTATATATGTACATTAATTCATTGTGAAATATCTGATAATACAATCGTGGACCCAGAGAATATTTCTAAATGATGTCTGAGCATATTACGGGTAATCACACAGAAAATAGGTTAAATCCTTATCAATACAACGAAATTTACACTCACCCTAGAAAGAGAAAGCTGTAGTACAATCAAGTTTTACATAGAGAGGCTTGCCATAGGTGTGGTTGCTTTAAATGATCCAGATTTCTATAGAGTAATACTGACACTACCACAGCATTGTTGTGTTCATGTTATTACAATTAAAATACCAACTCCTTGACATTATCTTTGCATGTGTTTGTTACACTACCTTGATAAAACATACAATTTAAAAATTAGTTTGTTTTCACTGATAATTTATAAACTTTATTTCTATTCCAGTTTTATTTCTAGTGTTTAAGGCATTCCGTACTGCTGTAGCGTAATGTACTATATTGGAGCCATTGAAGTTCGAACAATTTAATTTATTTACATAGATATTATTACATAAAGTGGCTCAAACTCGCTTTTACAATTATTCTATGGATAATAGTTCTTATTAAAACTCTCCAAGACTCAACAAAGATAAATAATTTTTAAATTACATTTTTGGGAAATATTTTTCTAAAATCAAGTTCACAAACAGACAAATAGCCAATATTATCAATAAATAACAAAACATCTGAGCCTCAAGTTAATATTATTAGTTTAAAATATGGCAATACATCTTCACAGAAGACATACATACTTAATATTAGTAAGTTATAAGCTCATTATTAGTTACTAAGCCGCAACTGCTTGAACGTCTTCGCAAGCTAAAGTAACTTGATGCATCGCAACTAGAGTAAATCGACACAAATGGTTATAGCACTTGGCCTGAACCGAGAATCGAGCCCGAGACCTCTTGACCGGCAGTCGCATACGCTATCTGCTAGACCTACGAGGTAATCAAATTACGATAGTTGCTTTTTCTTAATTCTGTGACTTGTCAATCTGTGTTAACACAATAAGCCATTCAGGTAAGGTATCGATTTTTATCTTCTTATCAGAGGGAATGCCTATGAATCTTTTTCACCTGGTGTCGTCAAATCTCACTCTAAATGTGTGATACTCGTACTTCCCGTGCCTTCTAGTTTGAATGTCAGTTCATCTTTCAATATATCTAGCAATATTCTGTATAAAACGATAGCGAATTTCGATAATGACTACAAAAATAGAAATCTTTTATTTGATCTCATTATTGGTATAATGAAAGTAAACGATATACGTTTACGTAATCCTACTAATATTATAAACGCGAAAGTTTGTAAGTATGGATGCATGGAGGGATGTTTGTTACTCTTTCACGCAAAAACTACTGAACGAATTTGAATGAAACTTTACAGTAATATAGCTTATATATCAGAATAACACATAGGCTACTATTTGTCGCAATAACCGACATACACGCGGGCGGAGCCGCGGGCAACAAATAGTATTAGTATAAAATTGATTCCTCTATAGAAAACATTTCATAATTTACTTTTCAACCCCTACTAAAAATATCATACATAATATAATAGGAATCTGCTGAAGTAAAATATCAGAATACAAGAGTATAAAAGTCACTGCTAGATCAATATACATATTTACACATATTATGATAACCGTGATAACGGTGTTATTAAACATAATTGAGTTTAAACTGAAAGCCTAAATACATAGAGTCGATATTAAATTAAACGAAAACAAGAAAAATTTCTAATTAAACATTCAAGAAGTTGCGGGCATCATTCAGTCAAATTAAGACTTGCACAATGTATTAATTATGTGTAATTATTATTACATAACCCTAAACCAGCAAAATTACGAATTAACAGTACGTTTATCAAGTCATATTACTTTATAACAATTAAGTACTTAAATATATATTTCTTATCACAAGCAAGAGGTGATTGTAAACATTTCTTAAAATCCGTTATTACTGTTAAACAGTACTAATTATAACTAAAATAATCATATAAGTAAATGTGTTTTATTGTACTTTGCTCTTTTGTATACAAGGGAAATGATGAAACGTTTCGTCAAGAAAATATCAAAGTATGTATATCTATATTTATAAACTTGAATCTATATTTCCCTTGCTCGCGGCATCACGCGTGAACGGTTTGGCTAATTTACCTGATTCTATTAATATTGGATAGCCTTTTTATTGAGGAAAGTTGTAGGCTATAAAACTTTGCACCAAGACAAATAGAAGCGGAACATTAACGAACAATGTTGCAAAATCGGGGAAATGTATTCCTTTACAGTCGTAGACGTAGTTCCACGTCTTAGATTGTTATATATAATACATAAATATATCTACAAAATTTTCATGTTTCTTTATTTCCTAACTCTCGTTTCTGTTTTCATAAATCGTTTTGATTCAGTTGGATACTCGCTCTTGTATTTTGTTTGTTATTTGTTTTTTTTGTTTGTGGGACCATATAATTAGCATTCCTAATTTTTAACAAATACACCGTAGAAGGCGACAGCTAGTCTTAAAAAAGTAGCCTAGTTACTCCTTATATCCTCAGCTACCTATCAGTGAAAGGCCCGTCAAAATCGGTGCAGCCGTTCCAGAGATTAGCCGGAACAAACAGACAGATAGGCAGACAGACAGACAGTCAGATAAAGAAAAGTAAAAAAAAAGGGTAAAGGTACCATGTATACATTCATAAACAATTAGTAAAAAGTGGTTATTTTAATATTACAAACAGACACTCCAACCTTATTTATTTGTATAGATGGAGGATAGTATATATCTTCATATAGAAGGTTTCGTGATAGTTTTAGTAATTTTAATGCTCCGACACAACACTTAAATGACAAAAACAATATTTAACACACATAACAAATTTGTTAATTTGAATGGTTTTTTTGAGCTATTACTAAGTAGTCTGTAAAAATTATTACATATACTATTCATGTTATTTCTACGTAGATAGGCATCATGATTATGATGCAAAATTTGAAGAGACTAGATACAGAAGATGTTCTTATAGATATGATAGAAAATGAATCAGTTTCACCATAAACAAATGAGAAAAGTCCAGATTTTTGGATTATAATCCTTATTAATTTTTAGATTTCATAATCAACAATTAGTAACAGCTATCATACCATAGATCGTTACACTTTTACATGTAGGTACAAATACACAATTACATTTAAACAATGATAACAAAACAATAAAATAAGATTTTTCACGACTAGTAATTCACACTTTAGAAGTAGCAGTAGGAGATAGCATTACATAACTAGCTCGGGCATTTTCTTCCAGCACCGGTTCTTGCCTCAAACATCTTGGTGTGTCAAAATCAGTTGTTCTCTTCATAACTTTCCTTAAAAACACTACCAGTCCAATCAACAAGACTATTAAACCACTAGCCATGCCTATTAATGCACCATTCAAACTTTTAAAACCCGTTTTACTGACTGAAGAACGATCAATTTCTATTACCTGAGGTACAACACAAATCGTTCGTGTTTTATCAATTTTATACTGTGAGATGGCAGCGCACACTTCATAAGGACCTCTTAAGAAACCTTCCATGGATACTTCTAGAATTGGTCGACATGGAGTATCTTTTTGTGCAACTAAGTATCCACGAGACAGAATTGCAAGGACTACATAGCAACTGTTGATAGGATTGACATCAACATTTGGCAAGCCTTGAGATAGCCGCATGGCGTATTGAGGATGTTGAGGTAGCCCCAGCACTGATATCAGAGTCGTAAGAACGCCATCGCTAGTGATGTTTGATCGAACTTCCGTGACCCTGGAACAGAATACTAATCTGAACATTTATTTATACCATTTAGATGAAGAAGGTCATAACCTTCAATGACAGTCTTATCGCTTTTCTCATTATCTCTAGCAATTGCAGAAAATCTGCTAAATGTAGCATTCAAACATGATATTTCGTAGGTGTGTGACATATGAATAACAATGTCAAGATAGTTTTTATCTTGCAACATACGAACAAAACTTAAACATTTCTCTCATTTCAACAGTCAGATTTTATTACTTATTTGTTACATGTAAGGTATAAAATTTCTTACCTTAAATGATTTGGAACTGGTGTTCGGTTAACTATTACTGGCACAACTGTGGCAAAACTAACTCTCTCCTTTACCGTTACAGGTGCTCCACAGCCCAATAGCAAAGCAACTGGCAGATCTGAATTAGACATTTCTTCTAAAGCAATACAGAATCTGTAAAAAACAATTACTCCCATTTTTATGCATTATAATTTTACTAAGTTACAATATCTTACGTCGAATTTAGGCAATGTGGTATAACTTAAGTGACACAGATATATACATGGATAAATAATGTGGGATTTCATTTTCCGAAATGTAAGTTAATTTTCTAATTAATATTATTCGTCACCGCTTATATGCTTTTTAAATACGTAAAGTCACAAATGTGTTTATAGTTTGGTTATCGTTAAGTTTATAACCTCAATATAAAACTTAATGTAGAACTTACGTATACTTATCTACAGGATCAATCTTCAGGCCTCTTATGACTACATTAGCTGGTGCAGCTCTGTGACATGCTACATGCTTTGGGAGACCTCCCGCTCTAGACACAGTGACTCCAGTACACCTATATCGATAAGACGTCGGGGGATCAACTACCCAGGATAAATAGATCTCTTCACCATCATGCCAAGCTTCTAAGAGATGTATCTAGAGAAAATATAATAATAAATTAACACACATTAGAATGTATAAAATAATGTATTTATAAAATAAGATACATGTATGAAGTAAAGCAAATACAAATAAATCCGAACCTTGGAGAGAACGCAAAACCGTCGGAATCTGATCTCTCCCTGATCATATCGGATAGCCGACCCATTAAATCTTGAAATGAAATGAATTGATGAAATGAAATTATGAATTTCATTTCATCGAATTGTGAGACTGGGGGTACAGAGAGTGCACTCGTGTTTGCGTGCACATATATATCACCTGCATAGTTGGCTGATCTTCGTTTAATTGGCTAAGAGTATATCATTCAAAATAAAACAATATGACTGTTTGTGCGACGCACGATTCTATATACATATGGTTACGCGGACAGACATTCTCGGATAGATCCGACGCGGCGACATATCAAGGATTTTTTAACTGCAAATTGAGACTAGATAAATAAAATAATAAAAATTAAAAAATATTCACTTGTGATAGACAGAATATTAATCAAAGTATGACCTTTTACTTTTCACTCATGATCATCAAAATAGAACTAGTACTTCCCATAAACTCTGAAATTTGGTACAGAGTTAGGGTTTAATGGCTACGTACAGGGAAAACTATAAAAACTAGGATAATCGAAGATCTGGAGTACCTGGTGACCCTTATTTGAAAACACAATTGTATTCTGTGATTTTTCAATTAAGTCTTAGCGTTTTTCATAGCGTACTACAAAATCTGGTTAGTAATAATTATTTAAAATTCATCTATAATAACAATCAACACAGACTATGATAGATAAGACTTACAATGTTAAGCTATCATTTTAAAAATAAATAATATAAAATAGTAATTTAACAATAAAGTAATAAATTAATTATTCCGTGTATACCAAACACCAAGCCGCGTTCAGACTCAAATGACGACTACAATTATCAACGTTATTACTCTCGTTTCTAAATAAAAAAATTTGTTGCTTCTACTAAAGATTTAATAACTATTTAACAGTGGGTGAGTGACTATTTGTGAACATACTATTTAAAATATATAAATATTAAATAAATAAATAATAATATGGAAAGACCTATACTAACTTCGTAAGTTTCCACATCATTTTGATTAGAAAGACGTGAATCATAAAATCTATAAAAAAACTTATAATCATTTATGTGGGCAGCTTACAAGCAGTATTGACATTTACTTCGACCCAATCAGCCCACGTTTAGAATGGAAATACTATTTACTCATAAAAGAACGAATAATAAGATACAATATCTTTCAGTGAATCTAATCAAGTATTAAATATATATAAAACCAAGATAACCATGTTGTGAATAAACTGGTTTTTGTGTCAAGTCGGATTATTCCAACTCCCACGTGTCTTTTGTTACTGAATACTTTTATTGTTACTAAATATTTGTAAGCAAATTATGTTACTTATATGTTCAGAATAATACATTTGTTTTCTTGAAAAATATTTTATTAGCAGATCCATCATGTCTATTTTCTGATGGTCTTTTCTATTTAAAAATGAAATACATAATGCTAATATTTGCAGGAAGACTTACGGCAAACTCTCACCTGATTTATGAAGCTTACCTTTGATTTAGATACTGGCAAATCGTCTTCAGACGGAACTTCCAACTCTTCGTCATAAAGATCATCATCTAAACCATCCTCAAAATTTCCACCACCACCTTCTTCACCAACGGCCTCCCCTCCAAATATTTGGCCTTGTCGATTACTTCCAGTAGGAACTGATTGTTGTTCATCATCAACAATAGTTTCTGATTTAGTACTTTCTTTATCAACTTTATCAAATTTAAGGCTGTTTACAATTGAATTCGCTAATACGTTATCGTAATTATAGTTCGTTTCTTTTGATTTAAACTCTGTGTGTTCGAAATCATCACAAAGTTTACTTTTCGACAATCTGGATAGTAAAGCACCTTCCAAATGCGGAGGTGTGGCACATTCTGCTGCTGATTTATCAGACTGAGATAGATTTTGTGCTTCTCTTAACCACCTAGCGAATCCGGCCATTAAGCAATCGCAATTTAGAGGATTATCTGTAAAGGTTACAAATTTAACGTTACATCAACCTGTATAACTTACAATGAAGAATCAAAGACCGGTACAGTATACTGAATTATAAATATATCAACAAGTAAAATCATTACTTTTTATGATGTATAAAAACTTTTTTCGTAGCATTTCATTACTACTACGAGAGAGCAAGTGTCTGATTGGATTAATAAATTGTAGCACCATACGTAACCGCAATAAATGTTATTAAAAAAAAGTAACTTCATGCTACCACGATTAAGTAATGATTAAAAAACCTAAAAGTATATTATTGTAACTAAATTTAAATATTAATGTTGAATTTATTAGAACAAGAATGAAAAAATGAGTTCGCAATAGTCGTGTAACAAAAGTGTCAGGGCCCATTATTATTCCATACAAAAAATCTATAGTGTTGGCTACAAAGCCAGAATAGTTCAGAGTCACGCAACAATATAACAGGCGTCGGATATCGATGGGCGAACAAAGAGGCCTCGACGTCGTCTTAGTGAAACGTTGAGTATCGACAAATATCTGTGGGCGACATACGGAAAGTGGAGTTCCGCCATCAAACTGTCCAACTGTAAAATACTGCTGTCACAAATCAGATCGATGTTAAATTTTATTTTCATGACAAATGGTTTGATGATTTAATTGTATTTTTATAAGTAGGAGGTTTCGGTAGTTTAAAAAGGGCAAGGGATATATTATAATTTACTTAATTCATAACTACTTATCATTACTATATATATGTATGTATATCTATTATATTATTGTATAATTCTCATGTATTTTGACATGAGAATTATACAATAAGTCAAATCAGTTAGATATTTTCCGAGTTTGTCGTAAGCAACAGCTCACGATAAACTCGGAAATTATCGGAATTATTTTCACGTTTTTTGCCTAAGGTAGGATAGTTATCATAATTATACCAATAGGAGTAATAATAACGAAACAAGTTTTATTTTATGTGTCCAAGTCTTGTTGTAAAAAATCCAGTTAACATATTCATTAGAATGATTAACAATTAAAATGTATAAAAATGTAATATCTATAATTTTCCATACGTTACAGTTAAATAAGAAATTATCTTTTTGAGTTCAATGTCTAATTGATTCCCAACAAATAATTAGTTCGTCACATTTTTTGTCAGTGTATCCATTCAAAGTGCGTATCATCCCTCAGTCATTACCTTCAATAGTGAATCGGGTGAGGTCCTTGTGCAGCACCAAAGCTCCGTCATCTATCATCGATATGTCGTTATCGTGGAGAAGAAGCTCGGTCAGTTGCTCGAGAGATTTCAGAGGTTCAGCGGAGAGTGAACGGAGGAAATTGTGCGAGAGATCCAAATGGGCCAGGTTTGATAGCCGAGCTAGGGATGCACCTGTGAATAATAACACTTTGTTGTAAAACCGAGGAATCCTGATCTTAATTCATATTTTAGAAGATCGTATCATGAATTTGAGCCCATGAGAACATATGTTTTCCAAAGATAACATAGCCAATCCTACGAATGGCTATTTTCAGAATTATAATAGTGTACTGGTTAAACTATTGATATTATTATTCAGAGCATAATAATATCAAAAGTTTGGCTCTATTGCGATTTATTCTATTCAATATCTGGAGACACGGTCGTGCCCCCGCCAAGACGAGCCATGCGAAGCGCAAGTGCACTGCCTACCTTTTCTTGAAGTGCTTTGTCGTTTTTTTGAACCTACAGATACATTTTTACTGAGATGTAAAGTTGTGAAGTTAGGGTTGGTAGAGTAAGAGCGTGTAGATTCAGAAGCTTGGTTCTACATGAGATCTGATATATTTTTACAGGGTAAGCCACAATAAGCCATATGCAGTCTTGGCAACATTTTACATGAAAATGTATTTGGTAGAATATTATTTATTTAAATTTACTTTATGCACAAATGTACAAAGGCGGACTTAATGCCGTAGGCATTTTCTAACAGTCGACCATAGGGCGATGTAGAGCCAATCATGATAGATTCACAGAAATTAGAAATGAAATGAAGGATATCATACATATAATATACATACAGAAAAGTAATAATATAAATACATAGGTATACATAATACATATATTTACATAAGTATTATGTTTATTTAACACATAATACAAATTCTATTCTTCTATTCTATTAAATTAAGGTGGATCTGATAAAGTGTTTAAAAATCTTTCAGCACTAGAAATTTGACCGTTTGTCTAGTTTTGCCATCCTAATCTCGAGTTCGCGCTCCCTGCGTTCCATTACAGAGTAGATTGTACCAGGAAAGTAGAATGTACAAAGTCAGAGCGGTGAGTGGGACAGTGGAGAAGTAGGTTATTTGAAGATGTAAGGTTTCTGACATGGTTTGCACCTAAATATTGTAATTGACTAGTTAATTAGGAAGAAGAACTTAGAGACGAGAGTAAAGAATATGGAGTGGTTAATGCTCGTATTTGTCTTCGTTGGCGAATTGGGAGCCATTTCATGATCAGATTAGAAGACGGCAACTTTATTGAGCAGACCTGCATTCAGGTCTAAGTAGCACATATCACCATAGTCAATTGTAGGGAATTTTAGGGTTTGAACAAGCACTGCCTTAGTTTCCGAGGAAGTTCTTAAGTCTGTGGATGGCCCGCAAAGAACCTGTGACTTTTTGGCACACAGATGCGATTTGTTTTTGCCAGCTAAGAGTTGTGTCAATATACAGTCAGGGGTATTTTACACTTTCAGTGTATGGAATAATCATTCCATCATAAATAAGTAGTGGAAGTGAAGCAAGGTCTATCTGGTTTATACTACGGTTACTCCCAACGATATAATAGCCTGGCATTTATTTGGATATTACGATTTTTTTTAACGGTTACTTATCAGAAAATTGATTCAAGTTATGAATCGAATTTATGCTATGATTAATGCTTCTGGAAAAAAACAGGTAACTTTTTTATGTTATTAACAAATATAATAATTTATGAGACTCTACAGCGGCAATTATAACTTCAAGTTGCATCATAAAATACATTGGTCTCGCAGTTGGCGTGTGCGACTGCTGATTATGAGGTCTCGAGTTCGATTCCCGAGTCGGACCAAATGTTTGTATGACCTACAAATATTTGTTTCGCAGTTTGGGTGTTTTCTATGTATAGTATGTATGTATTTACAAAAAGAAAGTATAATATGTATTTATATCAGTTGTCTAGTACCTATAACACAAGCTCAGCTTAGCTCGGGACTAGTTGGCGTTGTGTGTTAGATGTCTGAAATCCGTTTCATTGAAATATTAAAAAAAAAATACTAGAAACTAATCTGAGTGCTGCAAATATTATCAAAAATTTACTCTCAATATGATTTGAACATAAAACTGAGAAAACATAGAACAAAGACGTTCTACAACAAAGCCTCATGCGAGAGTATTTTGGAACTATACCAAGCGGATATGGAGAAATAATTACTACCTTCTAATTAATAATTTTGCGCGTGATAGATAAAAGTAGAACAGCCTCGTTGTTCTGTAAATAACTCCTGAAATAATTAGCTTCTTACGTTACAAGTAAGTAATACGTTTATTTAGTTTATGTATTCTTTTGTGCAATATTCTTTGATATTCTGAAGGCGAAAGTTCATGAGTGTTTTGTATTATAGTTACGTTTACACGGCTATACCATTTTTGGTTAAACTTGGTAGGAGGTAGCTGTCATCCTAGATTAACACATTTTATACTAAAACTATAGCGCTACCATAGAATAAGTAAGGAATCAAAATGTATTTGTGATGGTGTTCAATTTCGAAATTCACCAACCAGTGACTTCAACACTTTTTAAGCTAACAGCACCGAAGCGGGAAAGCACAAAAGTTGGCTCGACCAAAATTGTATTCTTGTAATTTTAAACTTATTGTAAAAGTGAAGTTATTAAATTAATATTATTATTTATCTTATATCATATCGTGTTTTCTGTGGCGAATCGTTGTATCTGGCTGATACACACATACTGTCGATGTGTGTATCAGCCAGATACAACCACCCGCCATATATTTGATAAAACGCTCGGAGTACAACAATAAGGCTATAGTCTAATTTTCTAGTACTAACTGTTGCCCACGGCTCCGCCCGCGTGTATGCCGATTGTCGCGGCAAATAGTATCCTATGTGCTATTCTGATGTTTAAGCTATATTACTGTAAAGATTCATCCAAATCCGTTCAGTAGTTTTGCCGTGAAGAAGTAACAAACATATATACTCGCAAACTTTCGCATGTATATATTAGTGTGATTAGTTAGCTGGTACTAGCTCTATATTGTATAGTTTTGTCGCAGCTTCTATTTCCTAAAGAAATTGGGTATTTTCACAATGACTCAAGCTAGATTATACATTGTTTTATTTACAAAAATCTTTTAACAATCAGAAATGTTATTCAGATTCAAGCGTTTCTTTCAATGTTATGTAAATGAAAAAAAAAATCCTTCTTATTTCCGTACGGCTCAAGGGACTCTGAGTTTTTACGGAAATTAAAATGTCAGTGCATTGACTAAACGCTTATAATGGCTATTGAATTACCCTCGCATAAACTTATCGTAAGAATTAGATGATACTTTTGAATTTCTGGGACACACTGCCTTATGCCTAATTTGTAAGGTCTGGTACAACTAAGTAAAATAAATATTTCGGATATCTGATACACAACTTCATAAAACATCAAACTAAGCAGAGCTTGTACTATGAAAGCTGGATTGACTAATAGAATACTTATATACTTTATTTAAAACTAGTACTAACTTTTAAACTTTCGCATTCCATGAAATATTAACAATTATTTTTAAGGGAATCACTTATTAAAAGGTATTAAATACCTCTGATTTGCCTGACGGTTCGACCAGGTTGCACTGGCCGTGGTCAGAGGCTGACTCAAGCTAGTTAACAAATATTTGCAGATCACGCAAAAATTTAGTCCAACCCGGGAATCGAAACCAAGAGCTCATGTACAGCACTCGCTTTTGCTACCACTGCGCCAACGAGGCACCCGTAACTTTACTTACTTGCTAAAAATCTCATACCTTTGTACTTCGTAAGTTAAGATTCAAGTTTACATATGAGGTAATAATTACCATATTGAAAAATACTTTCTCTATTTATTTAAATAAATATGAATCGCCAAATGTCTTGCTAAGCGCAAAAATCGGGAACCGATCGATAAATTCGGTATTTTCGTTAAGGCACAACGAGGGGTCTCATGTAGAGAAATAACATAAAAATGGCGAGGAAAATAGTAAAACAATTGGAATGAAGATAAGAGCAACAGCAGTTTGCTAGAGTATATTTATTCGTGGTTCACAAGTTACCAAAAGTTTTAGAAAATAGACAACCATAACTATGCTAATTTCGAATCAGTGACAGACATTGTGTTAAATATTATTACAGGCCAATAAATATCCTACTGAAGCCGAGGATCGAACTAAGTGGCGTGCAATTGGAGAGGCCTATGTCCAGCAGTGGACTGCGATAGGCTGTTGATGATGATGATGATGAAATATCCTACCTCCAATAAAACACCACTTTTTCTTTCCCATACAAAGCATTGAGTTATTTGGTCTTTTATTTTGACCGTAGATAGAGAGCTATCCAATAACCTATATTAAAGTAATAAACCATAAGTTATATACCTGATACAGCAACTATCTCATTGTGAGACAGATCCAGGTGGATCAAATTAGTGAGATGCTTGAACGCGTAGTCCTCCAACACATCTATTTGGTTGTTGTGTAAGTTCAAATGAGTTAAGTTCGAGAGACCTGTAAACAGACACCGTTAATAAAGGTTTTGGAACGTGTTTTGTACAAAGGCCCGATTCAAACCACCGTTTGTTTTATGTTGGTTCAGAATTCCAGTGTCAATAAATTTTACGATGGTCATTGTCGTCAATTACTGAAAAATTCACGGCTGTCATCTAAAACTAAGCTGAGTTTTTTTAGGTACTCTGGTAATCAATATACTTCTAAAGATTTTAACGACCTTGGTTATAGACTCTGCATTGATAATTTGAAATTAAAGACTGTGTGAGATTTTTTTTTAAGATAAAAAACATACAGATACCGAACAAATTATCATGCTAATTACGTAGTTATTTGTTCTAGATGAGAATCGAATTCATAGCGTGCCGCTTAGCAGTAGTAGTCGAGTTATATATATGTATTTAGATAGATTTGAATTGTACTTTATGTAGCATTATCCTATCTCCTAAATCCTTTGTAGCATGCAAAATAAAACTTTTAATTGTATTAAATGAACATAAACTGTTAATAGTCTTGGATATTTTTATTTTTTACAACTTTTTATGTCCATGGTCAAGATGGCAGTATTTCCCGCCCATACCTCGGAGAGCACGTTAAGTCGTCGTTCCTGGTTGACATGAACACCAATGACAATTGTTAAATATACTGACAACTAGTTCGGCCTTCAATCCAATGCCAGTCGCTCCGTTTAAAAAAAATGCTTTTCAGGTAAAATCGTTGAACTAATAGCCAAGTCTAATAACTTTTAGGAATAATAGAGGCTAGGAAGATGATTTTTGTATATGATCAAACAGTATAGATGTTGGCTTCGTAACACAACCCAACTGAGTTGGCCAGGTTAAAGAGAAAATGATTTCGTTAAATATTTGTCACACACAAATCTACTTACCCGACAAAGCCCCTCTTCGTATGCTTGCAAATGTATTATCAGATAAATAAATAGTAGTGAGAGAACTCAGGGATGGGACCGTATTCGGTCCAAGTGGTCCTTCGAGCGCATTGCTTGATAAGTCCAAGTCCGTCAGCATGTGAGCCTCCTAAAATATGTTAATTGATTTATATTATGTTTTAAGTGTTCAGGTAATCAGTTCAAAAATAAATATATTTGTAACCCTTAAAAGTACTAGTGAAACAAAGCAAAACATAAAACACATTTTAGGACCAAGTGTCTTGTGCAATTTAACTTTAAGAGTACTCGACCTAAATGAAAAGTTAAGTTTTCAATGTTATGAAAACCAACCACCAAAAATATAAAAAAAAAATTATATACATGCGCTGTAAATACAAAGTAAACATGTATGATTTGGGAATTGTAGAAGAAATTAAAAAATTTAAAAAGAAGAAATTAAGAAACTAAAAAACACTATTTAATATTAACTTTTTCAAAATGACTACAAGGAACAAGCACTCCTTTGTTGCTA
The DNA here is from genome assembly GCA_905220595.1 of Spilosoma lubricipeda. Taxonomy (NCBI): domain Eukaryota; kingdom Metazoa; phylum Arthropoda; class Insecta; order Lepidoptera; family Erebidae; genus Spilosoma; species Spilosoma lubricipeda. Next base: position 7,680,174 of record HG992298.1, on the reverse strand, counting down.
ACAAAAACGTGTTGAAAAGGGCGCGTTTAGTTGTGCACAATGGTGTGCTCGTCACAACCCTTACGTTTGGTAGTGAACCTTGGGTATGGCATAAGAAGCACGAAAGTAGAATTAATGCTGTGGAGATGAGGTACCTAAGAAGTATGTGTGATATGAAAATTAGAGACAGAGTCAGGAATGTAGTTATAAGAGAACGTTGTGGATTGAAAGAAGATGTAGTATCATGGATTGAAACGGGCATACTTGAAAAGGGCTTGGCTATTTAGAGAGGATGGATGATAGAAGATTCATGAAAGGAATTCATAGAGCAAATTTGTGTGGAAGTGTCAGAAGAGGTCGTCCACGGCGAACATTTACCGACAAAATTGGTGATGTTCTGAAAAGGGGCAATGTGAAGAGCACCAGAAACCGACGAGCATGCATGCAGAGATTGATGAATGTTGATGAAGCAAAAGAGGTGTGTCAGGACCGTAGTAAGTGAAGATCAATGGTCTATGTCAACCTCTTTGGAAAAAAAGGCGTGACTGTATGTTTTGTTTATTTTTACTGTTTGCGTTTTATTAAAGTAAAGTATGACTAACAAACTCTGAACATTACCTTCAAATTCACCAATGTGGCTACTTTTAACAGATTACCCCGGAGTCGTAAAACGCTAAGTTTAGGCAAAGGTTTGAAGGCGTCTGGAGATATATCCGCTAGTTGATTGTCGCTCAAATCCAAATACGTGAGATTGCTGATGCCCTGTAAAATATAAAGGAAATAAATGTTTGCAACCATCTACATCAAATAAGGTTTCATTTAAAATATATTCCTATAAGCCATTGGCTTTGAAACTACCAGTATTTCATCAAATTATCCGTTAGTTCTTGATTAACGAATACAGAACAGAGTTTTTTTATGCTTATAATTTTCTCCTACCCGACTTCGGCTATGGCGGCCAGTCTGTTGGTTGTTGAGAGAAGTTCTTTACCAAAATAGGTACCATACAAATATCACAATTATCAAATAAATACAGGTAAAGTCGCGAGCAAATGCTAACGGTTAAGTTAATGTCCTTTCCAGTGATACTAGACACGAAATATTTATTTCAAATTTATTTTTTAAGACAGTACTTTATGAACGCTAAAGGGCGCCACATTAAAATCAGTGACACGTCATATAGCCTATAACCAGCAGACAATCAAGACGCTTCTAACGATACCTCATTTGTATATTTTTAAGATAAACATACATACATACATACACACACACATACATAACATTATTACATTACATTATTAAATGACAGCGATCATGCTGTCGTGTTTCGTTGGTGAGTGCGAGACCGGAGGCCCAATGATGCAGAAGCATCAATAGCCCGCCATGGTGTGGGTCACCATGCTGCATTGTTGCCTTGTCTGCATTCGCAGTATGGTGACCAACACTCTTGGATTCTGCTTATGCTTTCCATCAGGCAGAGTAGAGTCATTTTGGTAGGGCAAAACACAAAAAAAAAAAAAAAAAAACATAGTCTGTCAAAGTCATAACCCTCCTTTGGCTTTGCCGTAGACGGGTAAGAAGTAAATATTACCTTAAACGAATTTGATTCCAATGAGAAGATCTTATTGTTAGACAGATCCAAACGGTCAAGTTTTCGTAATTTGGTTAGAGCTTCTGTTGGTACTGATGGCAGCTGGTTATTTGGTAGTCCTAAAAAATAAAATTAATTTAAAATATGTATGATGATGTTGCACATATAAGCACATTAAGTGCAATTAGCAAATTCTTGTCGTAAACCCTAAGAACTGTATGGAAAACCAAATTTTATCAGTCCATTATTTCTAAAAGTCTGATATCAAAATATCTTTATATAACTAAAAGAACGAATAACAAAATATACATTAAACACAGTTAAATAAAATCGTCTCCTACTTGTAAGATCATCTTACATGAAATAATTATAAACATTTCTTCCAAAACTATTTCTATTTTGCAGGTCCATAAGGTCGAACGAAACCCTAAAGGTTGGATTCCAACATTATTTTTTATAATATCTTTTGGCAAGTAGTGACTAATGTTCAGTGAATTATACACTTGAATTGAATAATAAATCCAGACACAAAACTTAACACAAATAAACAAATATGTAATTCATATTTAATGAAGTTTAAATCCTTTGTTCACAGTTTTAGGATTGAAATTGCGGCGTCTATTAACATAAATACATGTTAATTGCGGTAACAGTTTCGGTACATTAGCGACGGTAACATTAGAAATTCGTAAATCTGAACTACATGATGGAGTACTTTAGTTACATGGAATAGGATCAGCTCTTTAAGGAAATTAATTATTACTGCAAATGTATGTATTTATAAGTTCATCTATTTTTAGCAGCTTAAAGATGGTTGAGTTTTGCTATTTAATCATCATTACATATTATAAAACTAAGTTCTCCGCTGCGTCTGTCTGTTCGCAATAAACTCAAAAGCACTGCACGAATATTGATGCCGTTTTTACTAATAGATAGAGTGATTCTTGATGAAAGTTTTCGTATTTAAATTGTTAATTTTTTGAGTATATTGGCTATAAAAAATATTTGTCAATATTTGTCAAAGACATCGGAAAAAATTGCCGCCGCATCTTCTCAGGGTAACATAGGCTATATTAATAGCCCGTGCGAAGGGTTGCTTGTTTAGTTATAGAAAAAAACTGTTAAGAAAACTGTGTTCTTTTCTTCAAACTTTTCGGTTTGCACTATCAACCTGTGACATGAAATTGTAGCCTGCGGTATTTCCAGACCATTGAGACTTCCAAACCTTCAAGAAAAGACTGTACACCTTTCTCAAAGGCATTTATCTTTTCTGAGTTTAGTTTGTTAATGGGCGACAGTAGTCACTTTCCATCATGTAACCGGTCTCCTCGTTTGCCCTATTTGTCATAAGAAAATATATTCTTCTATATTAAACGATTTGTAGGTGGGCTAAAAAGTTTCCGATCTCAACGTGAAGATAGCAGAACTCGTTCACAAATACTAGTAATTATATTCGGGCATTTTTGCATTTGTATTATGCATCGCTAGGAGAATTGTGCAGAGTTAAAGGAGACTATATTATAACCTTTTACTTCCACCACAGTGCACCTAACTTACACAATTTCTATATCGCCTAAAGGTTGGCTCGTAGAGCCATAAATGCCAAATAGCCTTGCCAAATGCTTGCCCGCCGATGTGTCAAAACTTTATGCACACGAGGCATAAATAAACAAATATATAGAAAGTATAAAAATACCAGCTTTAGCCCGCGGCTCCACACGCGTGTATATCAGTTATTGTGGCAAAGACTATGTCCTTCTACGAAAACAAGAGTATCTCTACGCCAAATTTTATTGAAATCGGCACCATGCCGTTAAATTATGACAGAGAGATAAAGTTGGTTTCGAATTTATAATATTATATGGTATGTAATGTATGGATAAGAAAAAATGTCTTGTCTCATCGTTGGGTCAGCAACTTTTCGGACCACCCACATAAAACCCAGGCCAAGTACAAGACACACACATAAACAAAAAAGATCCTCATTATAAATACCTACCAAAGAAAATTAATTAATATGTAATGTTATTGGCAATCAGTTTTGTTTGAGTGTGTGTGTGAGAGTGACTTTGAGTTTAAGTATCATAAGAGTTGGCAAATATTTAAGGAAGTATTTTGGAATAAATTGAATTTATTTTGACTGAAGTATCGATGCGATATAATGCTTGAATTTCAATAGTGTGAAAATAAAGATTTTGCGTCTGGTCTTGCATTATCAGTTATCATGATATTTATAACGTTAACGGATATATATACGAAAATAACTGCTATTGAAGAGAGGGAAACACTTTTTATCCGAAAACGGCGAAGCCCAAAGGAGGGGTTAGAGTTTTAGACGTCTATGTATGATTTTAATGAATGAGGAGTCAATAAGTCCGTAATAATGGCTCGGATGACAAAAATTACATAATTTTTGTCAAAAGCTTTCTTAGTGTGGTAGTATAATTTTCAAACTATTTCTTGTCTAAGTAATACTATTACGTGTTACATTTTGATTAGTTATATAATTTAATCAAAACCAATCATAGCTAACTTGGTTAGGATAAATTTTCCTTTTTTATCACTTAAATAAAAACAACCCATAGCGATGCAAAGGGCCTCCAACTAAGCTCCATGTCTGTTATCCTATGATAAAAACCGTGACAGACTGCTTAACATGACTTCCGCATTACGGAGACGCTCATGGTATCGTGCCACTGACGGTCACCGATCCAGGTACTGACCGCGATGTCGTTGCTTATCCTCAGTGATTGTTTCTAATAACTGAGAACTACTGGGTTATGAGCGCGGCCTATGATCACATAAATATAACCATCATATTTTTAGCTTTTGAAACCCGAATCGTTTAGCTTAATAGAGTGTATCAGTGCAAAATTACTAACAGTTTTCTAGTTCAATCGTTCGTTAGTTTAATTAAAGACTTTCATAGACGTACAGATGGGCATGAGAAGATTTTATAGGAACATACAAGAACTCGTAGCTTTTATCTGCGTATCAAATGCGACATGTCGGTTATCACGATAATCATATCTATCCTCAAGAATCAATGTATCACGATGTCAAATTTCATTAAGTTCATCATCATTCATCAGTTTTGGAATCGGCGAAATTACCCGTAAAAGAGTAACAAACTTTCCAGTTTATAATATAAGTATAGATGGAATTCTTAAAATCTGGATATCTTTTATTCTCTATAACATTTTTTTTCATGAATTTGAGTAAAGCTCGCATACGCGTCTAGCAAGTATTGACAGTTACAAGTTAGAATCTTTTGTCATATATTTAATTAGTATTATAAGCTTAACCCTTTTGTAGTGTTAATTATAGACTAATTTCAATCAACACCATGCTCTAACAATAATATAATTTATGGATAAGGAAATAAGTCTGATTTACGAGTCTGTCTTAATTGACCTCATGCCCCTTTTGGGATTATCTGTAACTAATTAGGCAGGAAATGAATTTCCGTGGAAAATTCTATTATATCGGGGGTTTTCGTGTTTGGTAATATATAGAACGGAGAAGAAAGACTGTTTTTATTGTTTACTAACTGAACCCCGCGGTGTTAACTGCGGTTATTGTTTTACAGCGAGTAACGCCGTGGGACAAAGTTAGTCTAAAAGCTACCTACCAGTGAAAGTCCCGTCAAAATCGGTCCAGCCGTAGTTACCCGGAACAAACAGACAGACAAACAACTTTTAACTACATTTTAGGTATATGTGCAAACATACATATGCATATAGTAAAAAGTGGTTATTTTAATATTACAAACAGACACTCCAATTTTATTTATTTGTATAGATTGTTCAATTTCTTCTTTTTCTTTCTCTCTTTTGCTATGTTCCTTATATAATTGCATATATTGTAGGTGTTGAAATTGCAAACAATTACATATATATCGTAGCCACCGATAGTCAACTTTCTCTTGTTTCTACTAAAATGGACTTTCCAAAAAAGTGCTGGGAAATACGATAAACTGTCAGGATATTTTTATATACCGTGAGTCAGACTAGATTATTATACATATCCATTATGTACATGGTTTATTGTTCATTTAATAAAATTATAATAACTTTACAGGTTTTAGTAACTTAAATGCTCACGTTATCAATCAACTTTTTATACATTTCCATGGTGTTCCATTTTCAAAAGAATGACTTATGGCGTAATTTTTTTTGAAAATGGAACTATTTAAATGACTTTATTCAACGTTAGTTTTACGAAGACTATAACCCGTGGCTACTTGGGTTTTAAATCTAAGGTTAAAAAAACATTTTATGTTAGGCAGAAAGGACTCACCCAAAGCTATTAATGTTGGAGACACACTATTAAAGGCTCCCTGCTGCACTCTTCTTATATCCCCTGAAGATATGACTAGACCATGCAACTCTACTCCGGTCAGCTCGCTGACTGCTGCTGATGATAAGACGGTGACTCCTCTCAGAGCGCAGTCCAGGAGTGATATCGCTGAGTTTTTATTCCTAGCTCTCTCTTGCCGCAGATGTCTGCCAATTATCTAAAAAGAAAATAAACACTAGAAGAATAAGAAAACGAAACATTTAAGAAGAAACACTTCCTCGAACCAGTGTATGGTTTGGTATCTACCATTGCCTATAGTACCTGTATTCAAAAGTCGCAAATAAGTTGCCAACCTCCGGGACTTCAGACTTATGGAATAAGGGACTTAACATCTACTTTCTGTGAGGTCTTGGCATCATTTTAATCGAGGCTAGTCATGACTTATTATATCATGACTGTTTGGAATATCCAACTTATGCTTTCAATTTTGTTTTCTATTGAAAAGGACCAGCCCTCCATTAAAAATATATCCTGTACTAGCTGTGGCCGCAACTTCGTACACGTGACATTTGGATTTTCAATTTATTTTTATGTTTTTACCGTTTAAACCTTCCCTTGACTACGACATCGAAATGAAATCGGCCCAACCGTTCTCGAGTTTTAGCGAAACAAACAAACAGCAATTGATTTATATATATAAGATTACGGAGGACTTCACAATTATACATAAAACGGACACAAATTACACCCAGACTTAGAACAACACTTTCTGGATCATATAAAATCCGTACTATTCATACAATAAGGCCATGTTGTAAACTGTAAATTTTATTCTTGTCTTAATAATATACATTTTACATTAAAATATTTACTAGTTAACTCTTATCTTACAATAGTATCTACACGTACGTTACTTATTCGCGTTTTCTTTATTACTGAAAATTACATTTATTCTTTTAACAGCCTTTTAGACATGGAATGGTGGAATATGTCTCCAAATTACTACATTCATAATTATTCGCATTACGCGTCTCATCTCCATAAAATTGGACTATTATGTAGACTGTTTACTTTTGTGACTACAGACAGAATCTTATAAAGAGGAGTTGGAAAGATAAAAATTTCGTTAACTTACATTCATAGTATAAATGACTAAGTAAGTTTTTACTTGTACTTTAACAGGATCATACTTAGTGCAATTTCATTTATTCCCGGGTCGGAACAAATGTTTGTATGATCTGCAAATATTTGTTTCGGAGTTTGGGTATTTTCTATGTATAATATGTATGTATTTACAAAAAAAAAATGTATATAAGTATTCATATCAGTTGTCTAGTACCCATAATACAAGCTCTGCTTAGTTTGGGACTAGATGGCGTTGTGTGTTAGATGTCCGAAATATTTATTATATATTATATATAATTACTGTGTGGCGATTTTCACATACAGCGAAAAACAGAAACAACTACAGCGTTATCTACCGAAGATACTTCGAACTACGGAGTAACGAAGAAAACAATTAACCAAATCTGTCAATTGTTAGTCCTTCTAAATCAGTAATTCTAACATTACAATTTGATACATTTACAATATACAATTTCTAAATTCTTTTTACATAACCTACCTTCACTTGTTCACTTTTGAATGGAAATACACGAAACAATTCTTTGTATTTTCCGGATGCCTGTAGTAGGTATAGCTAACTTACATAACAGAGCTACAGAGGTTCTCTTTTGTTATGTCTTTATTTATGTATATAAAATAATTGGACTTTACCTAGAGATTCAAGTAAAACATTTATAAATTCCAGAATTTTGTAACGAGCAGTGTTCGACTAAGGAATTATATAAAATGGATTCCTCCCTTAAGTAATGTTATTCCACGACCCGGTACGGTTTAATTAAACACTAGTAGAATAGAATTCATTATTAATTAACGATCAGCTAAATTACTTTAAAAATATTTATTTCGTTTTAGTAGATAAGGTTTAATTTTACATTTAGAGTGTAACTTCTAGTGATTATTCTAACACATTCATCAACATTCAACATCATTCTGGATTACTAAACTTTGCACGGTATATTACTATCGGTTTTTTTTTTAAATGAAGTCGTCGTCTGCTCATTTGCCCCCTATTTCATAAAAAAAAGCTATATCAATTTATCGTCCCGGTAACCCTCTGGATACTACATTTCATGAAAATCGATCGAATCGGTTTTCGATATAGACAAGAATTACTGGTTTAAAGGTATTAGATTAGATAAAATTAACTATATATATATATACATGCAAAATGACTAAGTCATATAGTATGAGAACTAAGAAAAGTGCGTGCATGTAAGACATCTTGTTCCTGAGTAGTTTAAAATAGTTTAATAATAACGTAGGAACTTGCAATATACTTTTGGATACACATATAAGTGAAATAAATAAAATGTTTTATACATATCTACACTACACTATTTATGTGAGTGTGTGTGAAACATTTTGCATTATACATCAATACAATATATACACATAGTCATCGGATAATACATCAAAATTAAACAAAATCCAATACAAAAAAACAAAAGCCGTGTTTACGGTAACTCGTTTTTTAAGTGATATAGAACCTGTAAGTAAATCTTTTCTTCTTTCATTAAATCGTACTTTAACTATTTACTGGCTTATCCCTTTTGCGAACCTCCCGGATTTCTTTTCTTTATAGGCTCAGTTGTCTTTACGCTGTATTATGGTATATAATGTACCTTAGGTAACAGGAAAAATCAATCTTCTTAGAAATATATTAACATAGACGTTGTAAACGAGGAGATTACTGATTCACATCAGCTTGACCTTTTAACTTAGCGGAGAGATTCACTGACTCGGTGATGAGAGATCACCGAGTGAGTGAGGGTACCAGAGGCCCATACTCCAACCTCTCCCTCCATCCCCCTCCCGATCATCCAAAGGCCGGCAACGCCCTTGTGACGCCTTTGGTGTTGCGGGTATCCATGGGCAGCGTAATCTCTTACCATGAGGAAACGAGCATACGTATTAACGTATGCTCGTTTGCCCCCTATTACATAAATAGATATGTATATACTCGTATATGGTGTGGTATAGTAAGCCAAAACATCCATGATAAAGCCTTGCTACGGCACGAATCTATTAGATTGATACCATGGCCTCATATAAAACCGAACAAAATCAAATGAATCTAATGACACCTAAAATGCCAAAACTTATGAAGCCTTTTGGACCACAGAATGTGCTACAATTATTATAATTCACTCAAAAATTAACCTTCTTTTGATGCAAGTTAATATTATTTTGGAAAATTTGTATTAATTTCTATATTGTAATGAAAATTGGATTACAAAACTGCCCAGACTACTAAAATAGCAGCTGTGTGTTGGGAGACAGTATTGTGATAATGATGATAAACATGTTTAGTAAAACCATCCCACGGATTATGAGCGTGAGGGAACAGAGAGTATACCCATGTGCACCTGCTTAGTTGGCTGGTCTTCATTGGACTGGCTGCCGTACACCATAAGTTTTGACACATTATTCACGAAACTTATTTTTAGAAAGAAATATACAATTTAAAATGAGTAAAGACAGAATCTCCATTTTGTAAATACTTACAAATTGAAAATACTGTGTCGGGAAATTTGAATACAAATCACAATCTAGCGTGACCTTGATTGTCTAAATTAGAACAAAGTGACACCGTCGAGCTAATAAAGGGTTATTATTTTTATACTTGTTAGTGTCTTCAGAATTCTAAATTCACTTTAATTTGTACATTACTTTCGAATAAAATTATAACTATTGAAAACACCTATTATTTTATTGCCTATTTGTCTTCTTCATGCTAATTTTGCGATAAACACGACCATTTCGTCAGTGTCTGGGCGTAATTATATTACCTACCATGGAAATTTGTTTTTAACTGAAACTACTTCTGTTGAAACTTAGAAAATATCTGTAGATGACATAATAATGAATCTTTTTTTTATCAATACGAAATCTTTTTTTTCTTCGAAGATGTTTTAAACAAAAGATGGCTATTAGTTACTTAACCGGTTACCTTCCTATCGTTAAGTATTTTTTCTAGGCTTTTCCATAGTAGTGGATTAACGTGAGCCACAATTCACCTCTTGTAGAGAGCCGCTCAATAAACAAAAGCTATCGATTGGCAGGTGCGTGAGTCGACGAGACTTTGAGTAGGGTTTGTGATCGCACCCTTCAAGATCCTGGCGTCAATAAACGTCTTACTGTGTAAGTGTTAAGTGCCTTTGATCGATTATGAAGAAATGAGGCTTAAACGCAATGTATAAAGGATTGCCAATATATTATGTTCAGTATTTTAGATGAAGATTAAATTTGTTTGTCGTTATGACTCTAAATACTTAATCAATTTCACTACTCCTTTATCTAATTATATATAATTTTATATATAAATATTTATATTACATACATTTAATCTAATCTCTAACTTTTATTCTTTTTATGCGATATGGGGCAAACGAGCAGAAGTATCACCTGATGGTAAGCGATTACCGCCGCCCATAGACATCCGCAACAGCAGAGGCGTCACAAGTGCGTTGTTGGCCTTTGGGGGATGCGGAGGTGGGTGTGGGGTGGGGTTGGAGTATAGGCCTCCGGTATCACTCCGTGAAACACAGCGCAAGCGTTATTTCACACCGGTTTTCTGTGACTAGACTGAGCAAAGTGTATGGACGGATATGGAAACCAGATTCCCGGTACATATACTTTAATATTCCTTAAAATATATAATAGATTATTCACATACAGACAGATAAAAAATCACTCCTTAGAAAATATTTATCCCGTCTAAGTATCAAACCCACGACTTAAACGACCCTAAAAGGATGAGTGACACCTAATCAAATTAGTTCCTTTTATCATCTGTCAAAACGATAACTTTGTGTGAAAAATGTACTAAATACAAACATGTGACGTCACTGTTTTAGACTACACAATTGAGCAATATAGCTCAATGTTTATTTGATTATTATCATTTTTAATAGAAATTAACAGCTGTAACAAATATTATATTTTTTATATGTTTTCAATATTCATTTTAATAAGGAAGACATTGGTATTTAGTTACGATACAGTCATCTACCTCGCTAGGACAAACAAATAGATCTAGAGAGCACACTTTTAAAGAACTTGAATTAAGTATATAATAAATTGACACGTAGGTAAAACAATAAGACTCTTATATTCATGTTAAGCATCAACTTTTTATTTACAAAGGTCTTGCAAGCGTTTGTTTGAATTTACCAAATTCGTTTGAGACCCTATTTTGGTGTTTAAATACAGGCCAGGCCAAAATTTTGGGTGATATTTATCTTTGTGCTCTTTTTATAAAACGAATTGAGCAAAGATTTAAACGGACTTGTTTAATATAAATTTTTATCCAAATTTGAAGATCAAATAAATGACTATATTTAATTTGGAATCTACCTACAGCCTTTGAAAAATAAAATTATAATGTGATTTCGATTAGCACTGATATCTCACTGAAAAGTTTCATACTTTTTTCAAACAGTTGGAGAGAGATGGTTTGATTTTATTGCAGTACAGTAATTTTTATCTGAAGCATTCAAGATATTAAGGTTTTCCCGTGATTCTTCTCACAAACCCAGTTCTACGGGTGAGTTGTCCAGATCAATGTCCTCTCCACTTGTCTGTTAAGTTAAGACTACTTAGGCTTCCGCGTCGCTAACACAACAGGCAGCTCACTTGATTGGACCTGGATGGGCTTGTTGGTAGTTCCGAAGTGTCAGCCAGGACGGTGGTGAAGAGTAGCCAAAGTCGAGTCTTTGGGGATGGATCTGCGAGTCGAGTAAGTTACTAGTTAGGCCCGGGTTTTATTTTCTATCACCTCCTGTACTTAACGAGGTCAATCTATGTATATTATGTATGTATTTACAAAAAAAAGTATATATGTATTTGTATCAGTTGTCTAGTACCCACAACACAAGCTCTGTTTAGCTAGGGACTAGATGGCGTTGTGTGTTAGATGTCCGTAAATATTTATTTATTTATAGTGAACACGCATCAAGAGGTTCGTATTCAAGCAACTTGCGAAGTTATTCAGTCTCTTCAAAACTTCCTGTTTCGCACAAAGTGCGGATCATTGGCGAGGGTGCGTAGTGCGAGCGACTATTGCGCACACAGCCGGCGACGTGTCTAAGAGACGACCGCGTACCAGGCCGGTCACCATCATAAGGCGGTAATTGATCATTATTCATATTCATACTACATAAGAGTTTCCTTGAGTTGAGGCGCTCATAGCCTAGTTGCACTCGGTGATAAACAACGACGGCGCGGTTAATACCTGGATGAAGGTGGCATGATGCCGTGAGCGTCTCCGTGATTCGGAGGTCACGTTAATCAGTCAGTCCCGGTTGTTATCATAGGATAACAGTCGTGAAGCTTAGTTGGAGGCCTTTGGGCGGCTTAGAAACATACAACGGCAAGATTACGTAGCCACAACGTTGTCTTGCCAGTCCCCAATGCGCACTTGGCCGGCGTGAGGACGTTTGGCCTTAACCTTCTCCTAAGAGGAGACCCGAATCCAGCAGTGGGACATTATGGGTTGTTGATTAATTGATTGAAGAGTTTCCTATGTTTTTTTTATTATTTCTCTATTTTTGATTTCGCCAAATTGGCTGTTTTTAGGCACACGTATTTTTGTCCTGTGTTTGAAAGGCTTTTAGCACAGACACATCAGCAAATTCTAAATAACTACATTAAAACATTAAACACTTCGGAATAATTATAAGTATTGAATGTTATATCCTAAAGGAGAATCAATAGCGGTCAGCGATATCCGATCACGGTTCGTTTCACGTTTCTATTTGTTCTATGTCAACATTCGTTGATTGGAAGTTTATTTTCACTATTGTTTTCTGTGACATGTTATTTTCTTGTTTGTTCATTTTTCGATTTTCGTGAAATATTGTATATACTGTTATATTATTTTATAACTCTCCAAACTGCAATACATCTATTGGTACACAGTTGTATTAATTTTAATAAAAACCTATTACATATAAGTATTGTAAAAGTAAAGTCCATTGGTGGAATTCAAAGCAAGTTGTTATATTTCAAAGTTGTTCTTTCTAACACGCAATTCAATCATAAGTGTAGAAATGCGTTTCTATGACTCTTGTTAGTCTTGTGTTTTATTTTCAATCTTACTACAATAATAATAAATACTAATCTATACAAAGTATCAATTAGAAATAATTTTATAGAATTCGAAAACTGGTATGTGATAAATTTAAATGAAGTATACCTGTAATGCAGTATGATCACCAGCACATCGAAGCGTGTGGGGCAGATCGCAGGAACACTCGGCCGAGGGGCGCGTGCTCAGCACTGGACAGCGCCACTCCGCATTCACAGCCACAAACCACGCGCAAAGCACGCACACCGCACGCTTTATCCACATCCTGGTAAAAAAGAGTTTTTTAAGTGATAAAAATATTTACACGTCATCGGTGATAAGAGGTAATTGACTTCGTCTACAGTTTTACCAATCTGTCAAATGCTACACAACAAGGTAATATAGGTAATAGAGTCACGGTGATTTCAGTTCGAACAGGCTGGATTGACTGGCGGGAGTACTACCATCTTACAGAAGACCGGTCTATAATAACAGCATTTGTGCTGTCGTGTTTCATTCGTAAGTGCGAGACCGGAGACATTCAATCTTTGGCAATATTTAATTACTTACTTAATTCAATAAACATACACTTAAAATTAAAAACATTATGATAGACCAAAATATAGAGATAAAAAGAGCTTAAGCTCAGATTAACTTCAAATTTTACACTCAGCTTTCTTTTCATAGTCTAGAGAAACGTGCTTATTTTTCAATAGCTTTTTATTTAATAATTTTCTATCTGCAAATATTTTTATTTTAATTAAAAAGAACTTGGTACTTACAAAATTTCGCAGTACTCATAAAAATGTACGAAATATTTAATAACCAAAATATTTATTTCACATGAGATACAGAGAGCTAAGGCTCAGTTTCAACTTAAAATTTTACACTTAGCTATCTTTTCATCGTCTAGAGAAACGTGTTAATTTTGTCACGTTCGCTTTATAGCACGTAGAACTATGAAATACTCCAAGATATATTACAACCTTCTCAAGTACCCTTAACAAACAAGAACTAGATAATATTAAAAATTCTCATAAAGTTGTGTGGGTAATAAGTATATAAGTATCATGTGAAGAGGCAATTCCGGTCCTAGCGCGGCACTTGCAAAAGAATCGCTCCATGCGTGTGCTTCCGACGTAATGGGACGTTCCCACTGAGTGACGACCAAATGGTGGGGACAGAGAACAAAATATGTGCGGAATAGCAATTTACTTTAAAGGTGTAGCTTATGGACTTTCTGTAACGCCTTAAAAAAGAAGTTTGAATTAAACTTAACCTTATTTTACATAGCATACTATGAATACTGAAAAGATTTTGACAAGTGTGTGTTAAGGGGCCAGATTTTTCAAATCCTTCTAAAATAATTGTTGCTTAATGCAACTATACTTACGTGCAACTGAATAAAAATCAAATGAACGGAAAAAATAGCTTCACGTAACTGGTAGGCATCATGCCAAAAGACTTTAAAATACAACTATTATCGATAACTTTTTTCTCGTTCAAATTTAAACATTTTTGAGATTTTTACCAATTTTACTACGTATGTTTAAAAATCATTGCCTATATTTTACAAGCTTTTATGCAACTTTCAATGTGGTATACAGTTACATATATATAGTTAGTGGTGTATCGAAGATACGCCGAACTACGGAGTAATGAATTACGGCACAGCTACTAATCCTGTATCGCGATATAGAAATTCTCACGCTCATAAGCATTTAAACAATATCTGTGGCCCGCCAGGCGTGACCACCTTGCCTGGTAAGAGGATCCTCCCTTTGAGTTGGAGGGGCATGTAATCCCATCCATTACTCTGCAGAAATAAAATGTTGAAGTTTTTGCGTTTACTATTTTAGGTTAATTAATGGGATTAAGATGTTAAAAGAGGCGCTCAAATCGCAAAATATATACACAAAATTTCACACTCATTGGATAGCGATTACTTTACATCCATCAATAAATTGATTAATAACGATCATTTTATACACAACGAAGGTGTATGTTATTTATTATAGTGAGTGAAAATGAACTCGATATCTCATTTTTATATCGATTGAACGTTACAGTACATAAACCAATTCAATTAATTAACTACATTTAAGTAATTGAATCCATAATTCAGACAGTTTTGAGCCTGTACATCCGCTACAACTTTCATGAATATACGATAGATTGTTTTGAACACCTTCAAAAAAGGCGATTTTCATCTCGATTTTTTTTGTGCTTGTGTTTAGAGTATGTATTCTCTTCGATTAATTTTAGTAAAACCTGATACTAATGAGTTGAAATGAATATTCAACGAACAAGATAATAGGAGAAAAATTGAAGGACGTTTACAATTTAAATTGATTTAGACACATTCACAAAATCGGTAACGGTATCTTAAAGTTACGTGGTTGGTACTTAGAAAAACCATGTAAACCATAGTTGAATTAGAGAACTCTGAAATTCCTGTGATAGTTTATCTAAGTTGCAATTTAGATAAACTATCACAGGAATTTTGAAATGGTTTGTAATTATTAATTTTAAAGTTTACATTAAGTAAGTTTTGACATTTATGAACGTTAAATTGAAGCTGTAGTTAAGAATCATAGACCGACACAAACAGACGCCACAGCATGTGCTGTATTGTCGAGGTAAGTTAGGCGAAAACACTAAAATCTACAGCCTGCCTGTGTCGATCCATAACTTCCAGTTTCCAAAATGCGTAGAGCCTCATGAGAAGAATACTGGCAAAGAAACTCATGGCCACTCTTTTCAAAGTCAGATTTTCAGGTACAATAGTGTTAGTATTACATGTAAGGTAAACAGTATGCAAGCTGTTGCCACCCGAATTTCCTTTTATTAAAATGCTCCAAAATCTAACGCTCAAACAAAAAAAAAGAAAAGAAAAATCACTCATTGATAACGTTAATTCAAGGTGTACATCTACTTACAATCAGTTGCAAAATCTGCTGTTGAAAATAATTCGTGACTAGATTAAAAGGCTACAGTTTAATTTTACAGGCTACAAAAATTAATTTTAAAGTGGTTTTAAAATCCCAACCAAATTTAGGTTCTGATTACATTCTAATGCATGTAATGAGCGTAGCTTCATAATTCCCTATCTCTGCGTCCCTCTAACTCTGCGATTCTATGACAGGAAGGGGAAGACTCAAAAAACGGTAACGGTTTGCTTATTTGCCCTCTAAACTATAAAAGAAAGCCTTTACTAATGTCTGACTATTTACCATATTTTATGCCGTTAATTTGACTCGTCTGTAGGAGCATAAAAATCATTGTTGGAAGAAGGCTTTGATTGTAACTTGGTTACTATTTCACATATTTATAATCAGTTCTCATCCCGTATTTATGAATCTCAAAAGGCAAAGTAATAAAAATAAATCACACTATATACAAATTGAAATCATTTCTAAATCTGTTTAATAAGAAGTACACGTTAGCTGTCACTCAAATATTCAAAGAGAATTTGTCTCAGATTTACAAATCAGAACATCAAAGAAGTGTCACTCAAGTATTTATTTCATACTTGACACGTTCCCTGTATATCATTTTGTCATTTTTTTAAGTACAACCCTTAAAAATGATTGGTGTGACAAGTACAGGTAAGCGAAAAAGTGTTACAATTTTCTATGTGGTTTTTTTTCTTACACACGTTTTATGTTATGTTAGTACTAAAATGCAGATGAGAATGAAAATTGAATTTGAAAACTTTATATGAATATAACCTGAAATAGAAAATAACTATAATGTAAGATAATGTATGTATAAGTATATAAGTATTTATATCAGTTGTCTAGTACCCATAATATAAGCTCTGCTTAGTTTGGGACTAGACGGCGTTGTGTGTTAGACGTCCGAAATATTTATTTATTTATGTATAATCTAATAATCACGTACTGAAAATATTGGTGACACTTAAATTCGTAGTAGTTTCATTACAATCTTATTATTGCTTCAGTTTCTTATTTTATACACTGATTCAATAGCTTCTTATTTAATAATTTGCAATCTGCGAATATTTTTGTTTAAACTAAAAGGAAATTGGTACTTACTATATTTCGCAGTACTCATAAAAGAATACCAAATTCTAGTTCTTTTATTAAAATACACTTACTTTATTTTAAAATAAAATTTATCTTTACATTAGATAGAGGCCATCTCAAGAAGTATATTGTTAAAAATTGTAATTCCATTATTTTAATAAAATTCATAACTATCATTTTTTCTATTACTTTTAACCCGCGACGGAAAAGTAGGGGTGTTATAAGTTTGACATCGATGTCTGTCTGTGAGTGTGTGTGTGTCTGTCTGTAGCATTGTAACTCTCAAACGAATGGACCGATTACGATGCGGTTTTTGTTATTTCAGAGCCAGTTTCCTTGCGGTTCTTGGCTATGTTTGGTTAATATCGATCCAGCAGTGTAAGAGTATCACTTCTTTTCCATATAAGGCCTTTTTAACATATGATTACTCGCATAAGTGCTTCACCCGTGCCAGTATAATCGTTAAATGACAAATAATTGATAACTTCAACCTGATCATCAGCATCAGCTGCGTACAAGGTTTTTTAAATTTCTTATTTATAATTCTAGATATATAATTTTATAGCTGTTTTATCGGCGACTGTACCAATTTGAATACCACATAAAACGTTTTAGTTTTATCCACTTTCATTCTAATATCTTTAACAATGGAAGACACATTTAAAACCTTTCACCGGGTCTTATCAATCGCCGGTATATCCATCTTTGCTAAACACAATTGGAATTCGAAGCCATGGTTGCTATGGCAAACTTTTAATTGCATCATCGGTATTTTATGTTTTATATTCACCACGGGGTTTGTTGCTGTCAATTTTTCTGACTTACTTTTATGCATTGAAGGTGCATGCATTTGGACTACTGGAGTAATAATGACAATCACTCTAGGAGTATGCTTAACTTTCCGAAATGATTTTCGTAGTTTTCTCAATGAGATGGCTTTTAAAGATAGCATGCTGGATATGCCTTTGATAGAATACATTTTACGGGTACCTCAGAATACACCAAAATTGACAGAATTGAAAGATATTGTATCAGATTCTCAGGAGAAGTTACTGAAGTATACAAGGGTTTTACTGAAGACGTATTTAGCATCTGTTTTCTTATGCGTTAATCTCTATCTTTGCAATCCGATGTACCAAATAATTATAAAAGAAGATGATTCCGAACGTGTGTTAGGTAAATATTTAATTTTATATGTATTTGAAACATAAAATATCGTGTCTGGAATTGTATTGACATGTGGTTACTTTTTAGTATTCGAAATGTGGTTTCCGTGGAGCCTACAAAATTTGTATGTTTACATCATGTCTTTAATATTAAACATTTACAGTGCCTATTTGTGTTGCATTGGTAAGTTTCATTAATATCTAATTCTTTGCCTATAATAAAATCCTTTATTGACATTAAAGTACACATTTGGAAAATATTTTCTGACTTTTCCTATCTATTATTCCTAAAATGTTGTAAATCATTCTCATTACACGTTTTGTTAAGTCTACTCTAAACTAACCTCTCTTTTTAAAGTAATTTCTTAAAGATCGATTTTCACCATAGTTATAGAAGGACAGGGACAAAGTTTAACTGTAACGTAATTCCTGTACTTCTAGTAATAGGTATGCAATTTTCAGTTGTTTACATTTTTTTTGTTTTTCTAATTAATTTTTGTTTCTAGCTTACCCAGGACTGCAGTCAACAATAATTTTGTTAGTTGGTCAGATAATCCGTCAACTGAGAATATTAGCCTTCATACTTTTACATATAAATGAACTAGCGTTAGAAATTACGGGAGTTCCAGACCAGATATGGCAATCATGCTGTACTATGATTTTATCCCAATGCGTGGATCATTATATAAAACTAAAAAGGTTAGTTTAAACATTCATTCATCAAAGCGGTAACAGAAACACTGATAAACGCTTTGCAGTTCAGCCAACAGAGTAAATATTTCAAGATTTTGTATGGAGAAACGTGGAAAAAAATAAATCAGGAATACTCCTTGAGTAAAGCGTCAAGATCTTATGGATAAATATTGGTCATTGGAACGTAAGCTGGAGATTGCCCGCTATTGTAGAAAATGTTCAATAGATTTTGCTAAATAATTATTTTGGTGATTTAATTATTTTAACAGACAACCATTTCTAACTACTCCTGACAATAAATTCGTAAATAAGTAACTTAATTTCAATGAACTTAATGTTTTATTAAAAGTCTAAAATATAACTAAACCCTTCAAATATTACAAAACAAGGTTCATAATTGGAAATGCAAATTAAGATCGACACAAATTTAAACAATTATTTAAACGAATTTCAGAGACTTAAATATTCCTTGTCCTAATGATACCTACAGACATTCCTCTGTGTAACAGTTGACATTTCAATAATTGTTCTAAAACTTTCAAGACATTAAATAAGACTGAGATTTTTTAATCAGACTGAACAAATTTTAACCGTACACTTAATTATTTAATTTATCTTACTGTACTATTAGAAGCTGAAGAGGTATATTTAATTTTATTTTACTTCTAGACTAATTTGTACAACGTCCCACTTTCAATAGGTATTTTATGAATTCATCAAGGTCTATAATAAAATGAAACTTAATTGCAAGGCTTGTAGGCAATAGTAGTAAAGACGGGACGTGTTTTTTTATTATCGCATTATAAATATATCATGTATCGTCGTCGTAATGTATGTTTGTAAAGTCCCCTACTTTGCAAACATACAGTAGACGGAACCCGGACGGACAAGGAACACTCAGAATCAGAACAAGAATCTGTGGATCACGAAAAGTGTTATTCATTATAGGGGTCAGACCCACAATACGGTAGGGGAATAAAAGTGGTGAGATTACCGCACATTTCCACCGTGCCAGAGCCACGCTTCGGCCGGGCCGGCTCGACCGGAGTGATACCACGGCCTCACAGAAAACCGGTGTAAAGTCCCCTACTTTGCAAACATACAGTAGACGGAACCCGGACGGACAAGGAACACTCAGAATCAGAACAAGAATCTGTGGATCACGAAAAGTGTTATTCATTATAGGGGTCAGACCCACAATACGGTAGGGGAATAAAAGTGGTGAGATTACCGCACATTTCCACCGTGCCAGAGCCACGCTTCGGCCGGGCCGGCTCGCCCGGAGTGATACCACGGCCTCACAGAAAACCAGTGTGAAACAGCGCTTTCGCTGTGTTTCGCCGAGTGAGTGAGGATACCGGATACCCACACCCCAACCCCTTCCCCCATCCCCTAAAGCGTACTTGTGACGCCTTTGGTGTTACTGGTGTCCGGCGGTAATCGGTTACCATCAGGTAATATGTCGTCTCGTTTGCCGCCTATGTCTTAAGAAAACATAAAAAAACATACCACTACGCCATGTCTTTATATCAAGACGTAAATATACTTAATGTTTAATTGTGTGTGTATATTTAAATGTCCAAGTTGAAAATTTTCAGATTCAGCAATAAATTGAATGTTATTTGCCGACCATTTTACTTGGCTCTGATATTAGTGGCCATAATGTTGGTCTGTGTTTGTTCAGTAAAGATTGCTATATCGGTAAGTTGATTCTAAATTAATGCCTATACAAATTGATTTTGGATTTTATATAGAGTTTAGAGATCCCACATATGGATGATTTGTATAGTTTCCAAATTGAACAATTTCTGATTTTTTAACGTGTTACAAGTTTTATTCATATTTTAACATTAAAATATTTTTGTAATATGTATGTAATGTAATAGATTATTTTATGTTGGTATAATAAATAGTTTAAGTAGTAGAGTAAATTGTAATTATATCAATTCTAATTTAATTTAACACGCAACAGAAAGTCAGAACCTTAATTCTCTAAAAACATAAACCAATCAGTAAAAATAATAATCAAATTATATAAGCTTATAATAACTGTTGTTGTTGTGTTTAACTAATCCTAAGTTAGATTTTATAAATATATACCTAAAAAATGATAATTTAGTACAACATCTTTTTTACTACTAGAAACAAAACACAAATTATAATCATACAGATTCTTGTACTTCATAACTTTACTTACTTACTTTATAAAATATTTGATTTACAAATTATAATTTTTTTTGCAGAACACATTTTCACTAGATACAATGAAATATTATCTTCACGAGTTTTGTTTTATTGTAGTCGTGATGTGCTTCTGTTTGTTGGGACAACAAGTTGACAACGAGGTTAGTACTAGTTTTCTATGACTGCTAAAAAGGAAGCTTTTTTGAAAAATCGCATGATATTGTATAAAATAGTAATACTAAACAACCTGCAAAAAAACAAATATGAAAATGTATTACAGCTTACACGTAAAACTTCTAAAAATACACGTATATATGTATATTATTAACAGAAGGAGTTAACTGTACGGTTTTCTTCAATTTTTATTTTAACGTATTTGCGCTCTCAAAAATGTCGCAAAGTTTCTGCTCAAGTTAAGATTTGCTGCACTTCCTCCACCCCTGAATTATAAGGTGGACAAATCATACTGCTAAGGCTCAGTATGATTTGAATTGTCTGTTTTGTCAGTTCTGTCCAGATTTGTTGCTTCAGTTGCATTGTAAATAACCCGCCGATAAGAAGGCATAGCCTAAATTAAATTCATTATACTTAGCTGGCTAGTTATAAGTTATAATTTACTAACAACTACGACCTAGTTAAAAGATATCATAAAAAAGCGTAAAATTTATCAATTTTCGTACTACTTTTTTGTATTTTAAATATGTGGCCTGCCAAAGTGACAATACTATGCCTGATGGAAAGCATGAGTAGAATCCAGGTGTGGTGGCTACCATACTGACTGCGAATGCAGACAATGCAGCATAATGACCGCGTGCCCCGCTTAAATGACTCGTTCTCATGGTGACAGGGAAACACTAACCACATGCGTATAAATACTATCATGTCAAAACCTCAGTCAGTGTTATTTGTATCAAATACGCTTTATTTTGTCCTCAGTCCGAAATCTTGGAGAGGGTAGTTACAGAGAAATGGTACATATTTGAACGTACTCACCAGACTAACATCAAGATTTTTAACATGGCTCTTAGTCAAAGGATGCCCATATATATTTTTGGAACTATTACACTGTCGTTGCCTACATTCACATGGGTAAGTATAACCTGTAGTTACATGAGTAAACATTGCAATATTCACATTACACTTCCTTAGTAATAACCCTTTCTAATTTCTAAAGTGTACGATAATAAGGGCATAATGTATTTTTGTTTATTTATATATTTAAGTAATTATTTTTTAGTTTCTGTCTAGTGTATATATTTCTGTTGCTGATTACAATTGTTTTACATCTCTATATTCACTATACCCCAAAGGTTAGCTGGTGGAGAATGCCTTGGGCATTAAGTCAGCCGATCTACACATGAGCATGACATTTACAATAAAATAGATAAATAAGTTTTGAACCCAGAAAAAGCTTTTCCGTCTCATTAACTGAAAAGCCTTTCCGAGATGCAATTTCTGGTAGTATGATGATGATGATGACTGACTTGCACCTCCTCCAAATAATGAAGCATTGAATTTGGTTATGGAGACTGAGACACAAATTTGTGATATTTTACTTAACTTTTCTTTTCATTTATTTAGTAAATGAAAAAATATAAAAAAAAAAATTTCGGACATCTAACACACAACGTCATCCAGTCCCAAACAAAAGAGCTTGTGTTAAGGGTACTAGACAACTGATATAAATACATATGTATACATATATTTTTTTGTAAATATATTCATATTTTGCATAGAAAACGTCCAAAATCCGAAAAAACTAATATTTGCAGATCATACAAGCATTTGATCCGACCCGGGATTCGAACCCGAGACCTCAAGTACAGCATTCGCATACACTACCATTGCGACACCGAGGCAGTAATCTTACGTTACGAACGCTTTTTGCCGGCTAAGGTACCCCTCCACAACGCCCCATAAGGAATTTCGTTCCATTAAAAAGAAAATAAAGCTAAAAGTAAGTCCATGTTTGGACTTTCTCATATTTCAATTGGAAATAATATACGTATATTTATATAGTACCTAAAAATACAATTTCATTTATCCATTTTATTCCTACAACATACAATTTTATTTATATGATTTAGAAGTAGGTTCAGCGATATGTTGATAGAGTCTCGATGTCCGTCTGACGGGGGCGTCCATCATGCTTGTTTGTCAAGCACAAACAAGGGCAATGGTAAGCATGTGAATGTCTGATTCCACAAACATCGAAAGGTTTGTAGAAGCTTGGAGTAAACGACTGCCAAAGGTGTGGCCCGGCTTAGATATTTTGTGGCCGCATGCAGCAAATTGTTCATCTTAATTATAAAAAGTTATGGTGTTGTACTTTTTTTTCAGTTTATCAAAACTGGAATGTCATTCTTCACCCTTGTCATGTCTGTACTGGAAAAAGGAAATGTTTAAAGAAATAAAAGTAGAACAAATCATATTAGTGCTTAACTACACCTTATTTATGTAGCGTTTTAGATTTATAGAAAATACATCGTAATAAAGTAATTTATTATTATTATTCAGTATTTCTTTTTCTAAGTTACCAAAATTATTTTCTGATAACCCTTCTTCTTACCTTTCCCAATGATTTTGAATACCATTATAATATTTACAATCAAATTGGTAAGTAACAAATGAAATTGTGGTGATGCTTAAATACTTGAAAGATCATTGACATGTTTTCTCAAGTTTTGGATGTAGTGTCTATCATGCTGAATTTACAAACATGGAGACATACATCACTACGCAATATCCATCACTGAAAGAAATCGCTATATCCTTTATGATACTATCAAAGTTACTATTTAGCCTAACCTTAAATATCAATTACCATAAAATCAGACCCTCCGGTTGCATGGAACAATAATCATGAACTAAATTCATATACGAATAAATCCAAACCACACTAAATTCGGTGGTATTCTTTGTCACCCATTTATACATTCGTCTCTGAAAGGGCATGCCCTGGTAAGCCCAACTAATTCTGATCCCAGTGACACCCTAATTTTACCACTTGTGAAGATTTGCGAGGATTCAACTTATATTGGTTGGTATATCCTCGCGATATATCACATGAAGTTAGTGGTTTTGACACGGGACTGGAAGAGTTTTGGGTAAAAACACTGTTTTAGCCACCAGATCTCATTCGCATTGTGATTTAAGTTTTTGAAAGCTTTTTATTAAACAAGGTTTATTGTTCTATTATGGGTATAAAATTATTTTATGGGGTATACGGGAGAAGGCAAGAAGAAACCACTAAACCGTTAGACTAGTATACAAATCCCTTGACAATAATGCTTATACTTAAAAATATTTTCACACTTTATGAAGTTTATTACAACTATATGTTGTAATTCTTTTCTTAGTTTTCGACGTGCAAATGCAACATTAATTGAAAAAACTGAAGCTTTCAATATATTTTTAGCAGAATTTAAGAATTCTGCAGAACTTAATCTTGTATATAAATGCTGATCCGAATTATAAGAAGATTTGCCCTTTAATTACCGAGAAGTGACTTAATTGAAGCATATCGAACGGTGGTTTGATTTTTTAGTCAAACAATTTCAGGGAAAATAAATGTTACTATAAAATTTTAAATTGAATTCATGATTAATGAACCTGCTTTTGATTTACTTGAATGAAATAAATTGATTTCATTCATTGTCTGAAACCTAGCAAAAAAAGATTGTTTTATGAATCTAAATATTGAGTAATATTTCAAATACTTTGAAATAATTCTTAGCAGATTTGAAATTTAATAATTCTTAATTTTTTAGAATCTATTATTTAAAAAAGAATCGCCAAAATATATGTACACGCATAACTTCTGATCGGCGGCACCAAATTAAAGGTTTCCATAGTTAAATGTTCCTTATTATTAGGACAAGGTTTGTGTAAAAGAAAAGATAAAAGATAACGGGAAAAGTATTTTTTTTCATCCGCGACTGTGCACTGCCTGTGGGAAGCTGTGACAAATCTATACTAATATATAAAGCTGAAGAGTTTGTTTGTTCGTTTGTGTGAACGCGCTAATCTTATGAAGTACAGGTTCGATTTAAAATAATATTTCAGTGTTGGATAGTACATTTATCAAGGAAGGTTATAGGCTATATATCATCACGCTAAGACCGATAGGAGCGGAGCACCAATGGAGAATGTTTCAAAAACGGGGTAAAATTATCACACTACAGGCAATAGGAGACGCAAACGAGGTTGCGTGGGTCAGCTAGTATGTAAATATGGCGGCACCAAGTTCACCGGGTCAGCAAATCTATTAATCGATCCTGAACTTTATAATTCATTATAAACTTTATAAAGCTCTGGATTGTTTTCCTATGCATCTTCTTCTTCTTCTTTGATGAAATGGCAACCAGCCGGATCTCTCGGATCAGCTATTTCTGCCAATGTCAAGTGTTTATAGTCTTCAAATCATAAGTCTTCAAGTCATTTAGTCTTCGTCGTGATGAAATTAATGATATAAAATATAAAAAATGTAGATGAGATGAAATGGGGACCGTCTTCCGAAAAAACAAAAAACGATCCCCAGTGCTTCTCAAAAACCAAAACTCCTTCCTATGTATCGAAGCATATTTCATTCTTTCAAGAAAAAAAGAAAGAAAAAATCTTTTGACATTCACAGGAAAATATAAATAAATAAAAAGTTAAGCTCATGATAATTCATACATTAAGTACATTGGGGTTTTACTGCAGTATGTTTTAGGTAACCTTAAAAGTAAACTTTAGCTTTATAAAAAATTAAGATTAAACTTAAAAATGGAAGTATGGAGTAGTAAGTAATGAAACATATATATCGCAGTGGGCTTGAAATTATCGATAAAAATACATTAAATTAATAAAAATAACATGTTACACACTATCATGTGTATGTCACTTACATACACAAATATGCATTTACACACATGTAATGTATGTCAAAGTCAAAATAAAAAGATTTGCTTTTGTCTATACTGTCACACTGAATGTCAAAAGTAGCCATTATGAAATCTTTGATTAAAGAGGAGTAATAATTAGACAAAATCCCTAAAACGTTTAAACTAAAAAAATATAGTCATGTTCGACCTCTGGGATACCTCTAGTACTTATATAAATGAACAAGCATCAAATAGAAGATAAAATGTTTAAAGTTTACACTATTAGATTTTGCCGTATGTGTGTATTTCAATTATCGCTTATGGCCTTCCATAATGTTAGAATACCTTTAATACGTTCATGTAAAGTCATAAGTAATTATGGTTTAGCTTTAGTCGATTCAGTGAGTAATATTAAGTGCTACTAATATAAGAGTGGGGTAGCCCCGAATAGGTGGTAGAGGTCACCACTAGTAATGGCGACGGGCTTTTTTCTACTACTAGCTGAACCCCGCGGTGTTACCCGCGGTCATTGTTGTACCACGAGTAAAGCCGCGGGACAAAGTTAGTCTAAAAAAAGTAGCCTAAGTTACTCCCCGGATGATCAGCTACCTGCCAGTGAAAGTCCCGTCAAAATCCGTCCAGCCGTTCCAGAGTTTACCCGGAACAAACAGACAGACAGACAGACAGACAAAATTTTACTACTGTACTACATTTTTGGTATATGTATCGTGTATATATATATACATATGTATTGATTAAAAAGCTGTTATTTTAATATTACAAACAGACACTCCAATTTTATTTATTTGTATAGAAGTTGCACTGGTGCTAACCTATTGGCTCTTAACCTAACTTTATCTTAACAATCGTATTTGATTTTATGTGAACTTGTAACATAATTAACTAATAAAACGTTGGACTACACCAGTGTCATATTTTGGAGTACCTATTGTTTGGGCAGCCTCTTTTTACAATAAGATACAAATTATCTCCATTAAATGATGCTGACGTTGATATAAATGTTGTAACTGTTCCACAACCCAATAAACATTTGATTGAATTTACAACTAAGTCAGCTGTTTTGTCTTTTTGTACGCAGGAATGAACAAACTGACACTGACAAACAGACGGTATCCATGCAAAATTCAGCATTGATGTTTCGTTGAAATCGGTGCAACGGTATAGACGTGGAAGCAATATACAGACAAATTAGACAGAGTTACATCCGAATTAATAATAATAATCGCTTTATTGTACACCAAATTACTTATAAAGGTAACTAACAGCTAAGAGGTACAATTGGCGGCCTTATCGCCCGAAGGCAATCTCTTCCAGGCAACCATGGGATGGAGAGAAAGACGTGGAAAGTACAGGGTAGTACTGGTGTATAAAAAATAATAATAGAAGAAATAATAGATATATATTATATAAAGTATTAATAGCACCTAGTGTGGTTGATTAAATGAGTACATAGAAATATTAACTAATATAAGTTTCATATAAACTCCAGTGGAGTTCGAGACCCAATTTAGAATAACGTCGGTTACGAGTCTGAGGTCTCCCAGGTAATGTGTCTTCACCAGTCTCTTGAACGCAACCAGAGTCTGCGATCGAATTAATAATATAAGTATGGAAAATTGAAATAGAGTAATAAAACCATTTTAGGTATATGTATAATACATTTAGTGCGCTAAAACTGTCGATTTAAAGACTATTCAACTAGACTATAAAAGATAGATAATACAATTTCAGTTTGCAACTGAGCCATTCTATTACTGAATCAACAGTGTTCCCATCTTAGTATAAGAACGGCGAACCGATCGTGATCGCCTATCGGAACGGTATTGTCTTTATTTCCTCTTTGTTTTGGGTCAAGTCTGTGATAAGATTATAGTTGTGCAGATAGATAGAAATCCTACCTTCTCGGATATATACTTATTGCATTTATTTACTGGACTAGTAATGTACAATATTTTTAGCAGGTACAACTGCACTGCAATATGTGGATTGATCATTATGATTATGATGTCGTTGTGATTATTCTTAGGGTATGTTTATCATCCTTAACTTGGATAAACTTATAGCGGCTGGCATGCTTTGCATTGCTATCTATATGCAGAGCTGAGAAAAGGAAGGAAAAAGGTGATTTTTTGAACAGAGTTAAGGTTATGGAAACCTAGCAATTGACTGCCTCGTTGGTCTAGCGGTTGGCGTGTGCGACTGCTGATCATGAGGTCTCGGGTTCGATTCCCGGGTCGAACCAAATGTTTGTATGATCTACAAATATTTGTTTCGGAGTTTGGGTATTTTCTATGTATAATATGTATGTATTTACAAAAAAAAAGTATATATGTATTCATATCAGTTGTCTAGTACCCATAACACAAGCTCTGCTTAGCTTGGGACTAGATCGCGTTGTGTGTTAGATGTTTGAAATATTTATTATTATTATTATTAATTATGATACTCTGAATTCAGTGCCAGAAAAGATGCCTATCTCAGCATATAGCTGTTGCCAGAGAGTCTGCAGCGCTGGCTGGTATTACGATGGGGCTCGCGCCTGGTGTCGTTGGTCTTTCCGTGTCCAGTGGTGTGTGTGTGTGTAGTTTGTGTTATATATGGTTATATAAGATGTGATATGTATATCCATACATATACATAAATCACGTAACATAAATAGATTTTAAGGGAGATATGTTAGCGAACTATCAGATAATGTTATACGTTCTCAGCTTGCGGCTCAGCGACAGACCAAAAACCTGTCATTTATTTATATAATCTGTGCGAGTGCGAGCCGCGCAGATATTTGTTGGGCTTCTGTATTTCAAGTACTGTTATTAATTTTAAGTACCTATGTTAAATACAAATAAAGTTTTTTTTATTCTTTCTTTTATTATGTTGTAGAATATTTGATGGATTTTTATGTCTATGCCAAATACAAGGTATATTAGGGGCAAACGAACAAATGTGTCCCTCACTGGAAAGTGATGATCGTCATCAACAACAACTATGACTGCTACCCTAGAGTTACAAAAGTGTTGTCGGCTATTCAGGGAAGACGCTCTTTTCTAAACTACTTTTTAGAAAAAATATGTTAATTTTTATTTTAGAATAAGATTACCTTTTCTTTATTGTGCGAAAATCCCCTCGGATACCACTACCTGGTGGCATGTCGGTCACGAACCGATTAAAACCGTCCGCCACCTCGGGACATCTACGGTTCTTAGATTCCCTCCTACCGTGTGTGAACTCCGGTATTCCTATTACTATCCCCAGTGCGCGCAAGCTCCGCAACGTCCGCGCCTCCACCCGAGCCTGTTTCTGCTAGAGTGACAGATGGCCTCATTTGTCACCCACAGGCTTGCACTTATGCAGATCTCCGGCGACCGATAGAATAAGATTACCTAATGAAATTATGAAGAATATTCGATTCTAAAGCAACAGAACCCGCGGGTAATACCGCGAGGCGCAGCTTGTAGTATAAACGTGAAATCAGTTTCATTCATAAATCAATAGGTAAGAAAAAACACATAATTCCCCCTTTTTTAAAGTCGATAAAACAATTAGAAATGTGAGTTCAAATACGGTAGTCACACATAATTTTTTTACTTTATCATAAAAGCACACATGATGTTATTTTTCGAATTTTGTAAATTTCACCAAAAGGAAGAAGATGATTGTAGAACCGCAAAAGATGTGAAATCACCACATACTTTGAAGTTTTTCAGACCGTATTGTTTTAAGATTTTTGAACGAAGCCCAAGAATATAAATTTCTACTTAGAGAGGCGTTCCTAAAATAATAACGCTTAAAATGTTGCTCAAACCAAAGGTTAGAAGATATAAAATAACATAACACACAGTTACGTCCTAAAACAATACTTTGTTCACCGGACATGACGGGCACTCCATTAACAAAGGCTAAGCAGACTTTATCCGCACCAAACTAAACTTCAATATCATAATTGCGAAAAACTGTTTTCGTATGTTTCCATGTCAATCGTGAAGGAATTTTCTTCTTTTTCGCAGCAATATACGAACTGATTGACATTTCTGATAAAGGTATCATTTTCGCAGCAAATATCAATGTTATTGAAGATCTTCATATCTATATCTGTACTAATATATAAAGCTGAAGAGTTTGTTTGTTTGTTTGAACGCGTTAATCTCAGGAACTACTGGTCCGATTTGAAAAATTATTTCAGAGTTAGATAGCCCATTTATCGTGGAAGGTTATCGGCTATATATTATCGGAGAGCGGAGCACCAATGAAGAATGTTACAAAAACGGGGGAAAATTATCAGACTACAGGAGACGCAAACGAGGTTGCGTGGGTCAGCTAGTTTTTATATAAACCTAAGTGCCGTAGAGTTAAGTAAGGTTAAGTATATAAAACATACATGAAACGGACACAAAGAACACCCAGACTCGGAACAACAATTTGCGGATCACACAAAGTGTTGTTCTATGTGGGATTTGAACCCACAGCACTTTGCTCAGTAGAAAGCGGCGTGGCGACGACTTTAACCACAAGGCCAATCGTGCAGTCTCATTTATTTACAAGCTCTTCTAACTGGTTCTTCTACACGACTACATGTACTGGCCTTGGGAATTACATTTCAGATAAGTAGACTACGCACTCTAACTAAACTTGACATTGACTGCCTTGGTGACGCAGTGGTAGTGTGCAACTGCTGTGCTTGAGGTCTCGAGTTCGATTCCTGTGTCGGACCAATTGTGATCTGCAAATATTTGTTTCGGAGGTTGGGTGTTTTCTATGCATTATATGTATGTATTTATATCACTTATCTAGTACCCATAACACAAGCTCTGCTTAACTTGGGACTACATAATTTTGTGTGTTAGATGTCTGAAATATTATTTATTAATATTATTTATTTAAACTTTTTGACTCTTCCTTCCTATGGCTATCATCTAAAATGTGTCACTACCAGCGCACGTGTTTCCCTTCAACTATGATCCAGGGTCCTTTCAGCGGGGCGTGATAAAGAAGCTCACTATGACGCCTTAGTGTGGGTCATTGTCTGCATTCGCAATGAGTATGCTAACTACCACTCTTGAATTCCACTCATACTTTTCATCAGACAAAGTCATTTTGGCTTGCACTATTTAAAAAAAAACATGGCTTTTTGATTTATTTTTTGTAACTATATATTATTATATGAAAACATGCTATTGTTTAACTTCTGAAGGCTACATTGAACAACATGGGCAAATATTAGTCTAATATCCTGCAAGGAAAATTGTTGAACAAAAGTTAGTCTTTACTGCTTCGTGGTCTTTACACAAGTTCTGAAAAGTAAACGTTGGGTTATGATGCAATAGTTTCCACTAGATTGGATAGAAAAAGTTTTCTTTGTGTTACCTTTATTTGTATTCATATTATAAATAACCTTAATGATTTTACATCATCAATATTTATAATACTGTTAAGGTAAGTTTTCAAATAAGTTATAATACCACCTCCTTGCACAGAATTACTTATCAACCTAAAATAATATAGTTCGTGCTTTCGTGTTTCGTTGGTGAGTGCGAGACCGGAGGCCCGATGATGCAGGAGCATCACTAGGCCGGCATGGTATAGACACCATGCTGTATTGTTGCATTGGCTGCATTCGCAATGAGTACGGTGACCACTATTCTTGGATTCCTGCTCATGTTTTCCACCAGGCGGAGTAGATTCACTTTGACAGACTCATACATAAAGTAAAAAAAAAAAAAAAGTTTAATGCTCAAATCTGTTTTTGGAACGAAGCTCATTATGGCGCGTTGCGGTCTTAATTTTTTCCGTCTGGGGGCTAGACGGAAAAGTTGTAAAGACACTTTTTGCTATAGTGATTATTGTTGTTGAGTGTACACAGGTTTTCTGTACGTAATAAATAATAAAAAATAATAACAATCATTAATCCTGACCTGACACCTCTCAAGTTTGTTTTTCTGAATGTATATAGCATTCGGATGGCATATAGTTGTACAATGATAAAAGACGAAAATCTTGGTCTATCCGGAATGCTTAAATAAACTTAAACATTACTCGCAGTTATGTAAAGATTTGAACCAAATTAAAAGTACCTACCTACTATTTTAACAATAGTAAAACTTGGTTATGATTTTTTTTAGCATTTTTACAAACAGTTCCTCCGTATTCAATCAGTGGAACTAACACAGTATCCACAAAACTACCTCTGACAAACGCAGCACATTTCCGTTGTATTCGTACCGACATTCCTAAAAACAACAGGGAGTTTTGCTCAGAAAATACATCAAGCCCAGTATTTCGACCTAGCTTCTATAGTTTTAGTAAAGCATTCGGTTCTTTCACAAATACACTGCCAACCAACTATGTGGTTTCGTGGCGGCAGTTAAACTGTGTTTTCCAAAGTTACACCAAACGAATTTCTTTGTCTATTTCAATTTTTAGATTTGTCAATTTTTTTACTCATATGCTTGTTTCTACAGTATTTCGTTTCAACTAACTTCTTCCTGGAATTAATATTCAACAACCCGTTACATAAAATATACCTAAACTGTAATCTATACTTATAAAATAGCATGTCCTGACTGACTGATTTATCATCGCCGAGCATAAACTATTAAAGTTAGGGCTATGAAATTTGGTAACTATTCATCGTTTTATTGAGTAGACACCCACCAAGGAAGGAATGTCGGTATTTCTACCCCTAAACCCCTAAGGGGGTAAAATAGGCGTTGAAAGTTTGTACCGAAGTCCGTCATTTTTGGAACGAAGTTCCTTATGGAGCGATGCGGAGGGGTACCCAAACCGGTAAAAAGCGTCCGTAATGTAAGATTACTGCCTCGGTGTCGTAATGGTAGCGCATGCGAATGCTGTGCTTGAGATCTCGGATTCGAATCCCGGGTCAGATAAAATGTTTGTATGATTTCATTTATTTCAGAACTGACATATTTATCGTAATCTGAGGTTTAGTCGCATGGCAGTCAAGGTTTACCTATGGTATATCTATATATATAAAAATAAATCACCGAATGTATGTATGCACATAACTTTCGATCGGCTGCACCAAATTAAATAATTATTTTTTACGTGTTCATTAATATTAGAACAGGGTTTGTGTACTAGAAAAATTAAAAGATAACAGGAAAAGTCATTTCTTTTTGTCCGCGACGGGAAGTTGACAAAAATATGTAAATATGGCGGTGCGAAGTTCGCCGAGTCAACTAGTATATAAATATATAATCATATATATTGAGGCTTTATTTTACAGATTTGAGTCTGTTAAAGTTGGATCCAAGGACCAATTTATATGAATGAGGTATAGAAAGTTATTCTAGGTCCAACAAAAGCCAACACTGATCCCTAAGAAATGACCACCTTCTAGTATATTGTTAGCACAACTGCATGGCAGTAACTCCGTGTTTATTCCTCGTGGAAATGGCGCATTCGAAGCAAACTCTCTCGGGTCCAGCTTGTACCGTCCGTTGGATACATTCAATTTAGTGTTTGTTGCTGGTGCCAAAGTTTATAGGAAACTACAGTTCGGTCTCACCTGCCTTGTAAATGTACTAAGTGATATTTCGCTTAAGTGACGTCTTGTAGCTGTTGGCTGTTGAAGTTTCTCACTATTGACCAAGTGACTGAATTCTCAGAATACCTTATTTGTATATTTTCACACTGTTATGTATAATGTGATGTGTTTTTTTGCTATTTGTTATCTACTAACAGTAGAAGAGTCATGCTTGCTTGTACAGAAAGATTTTTTTCTTCTTCGCTCTTTTAGAAGATAACTCCAACAATGGCAATAAATCCTGTGTCGCAGAGGACTTTACAAACATTACAAACAAAACATATTTAATTGTCAATATTGCTACAGAAGCATTACACTTAAGACAAAAACATAATGCACGAAAAATATTTGGCTGCCAATTTTTTTTGTAATCTTTCCTACAAAATTCTAGTTATTGAAAACTTTCTAGTAAAACACATTCTTTTACAACTAAGGAAAGACTACATAGAATTCCACTCAAATATAAAAACAAACATAAACACCGAGACGAGAAATGCAGTCTCCATTCGATGTTAAACTTTTATTTCTAAAGCTTCTAAAAGACATGGTGGCATAATCCTAGTATTCAACATTTTCCAATAATGCGCTAGTGTCACCTGCTTTGTTATTAGATCATATCGGTGTATTTGATGTTAAAACGCAATGAAATTGACACACAGAGCCGTGTTCCTGTATTGGGGATTACCGACACGCGCCGCCAAATTGGTCATCATAACTTGAATGAAAACTCTTTTATAAAGAACTGGATTTGTGTGCGATAAAAAGATTGTGATGCAATGTGTTGGCGATTATGTTTTCAAAATGACTAATGAGAAAATTTTAACAAAAAAGATACGACTTCAAGAACAGGACCAAATTCCGCAACTTTATGCTTTTCGAAATTTTGCCTTTATTTGTGTTATAAGACGCTGCTTCGTACTAAATCAAGATTCTGAGGGAATTCATGGGAAATACCCTGTAGGTTTTGATTCCCTTGCGAGTGTCAAAAACTCGCAATATAAACGGCTGTATCTTTTGATTGCGTTGGCTTAGAAGTTTGATTTTTTACAGCTCTAAGGGACAGTAGACCTGAGTATTTGATATGAATTCCAGCTTGGTATCTCCACGCGCTACTGAGAAAAATGTTCTTTACAGGCAAGCAGACGGACAACAAATTGATCCTCTAAGGGTTCCGTTTTTTTCCTTTTGAGGTACGAAATCCTAAAAACAGTCATATTGAAAACCTCCTCCTTTTTTGAAGTTGGTCAAAAAGTAAAATGACTGTGCGGATGTGTAGTGGTGTAAGAAGTAGTAGTAACATCACCAATAACTACTAGACTGATTGTTGGGTTCGTGTCCCGCGTAATACAACACTTTGTCTGATCCACAAATTATAGTCTAGGTTTTCTTTGTGTCTGTTATATGTATGTTTGTGAATACAGGATAATATAAAATGTTTACTAAATATTCAAGCTCGTCTATAGAGGCAACTAGAAAATCGGTTGACAATAAGCAAAGTAACAAAAGCGCTTGGCTATTTTGCATTTGCCTATTTACATATAGATACTGTTATATTCTGGGTCCTATTTATTATCGTTAGTATCTAAATTCAAATTAAGCTTTTTCAATAAGTATTTAAAATGCTTTTTGAAATTAAAATTCAATAAGCATTTTACTTTCAGACGCTGCTAAATTAAACTTCCTTGTAATAATTGGATATTTTCAATATTCAAACTGAAACCGCAACATAAACTCAGTTTTCCTGTTTTGATTTGGTATAGATTATTTGAATTATTCTGTTTGATTATCATATATAGATATAATGATTTTCGGATATATTACATTCATTCTTTTAAACTGATTTAGAAGTAAGATGTAGGTTTTTCATTCGTTACTTCATTATGACGCAACTAGTAAAAAATTTAGGGATATTTAATTATTTTTAAATATTATTTTGCATTTTAGGAAATAAAAAGTTGTAGGTTTAAAACTTCATCCCAGAAAGTAAAGAGTAAAAATTAAGAAATCATAAAAACAAAATGTTTTAATTCAAGATAATGAACACGCGTTGAAGCTGATGATGTTTTTTAAAAGATAATAAAAAAAATCTTGCATGGTTCTTCATAATCTCGACCGATTTATAAATAGAATCTTGAATATTTAACCAATTTCAAAAAATAAGGAGGTTCTCAATTCGAGTGACTTTTTAATGCTTGTTACCTCAGAACTTTCGACTGAGTAAACGGATTTAGATAATTATTTTTTTATTTGAAAGCTGGTGCTTCCTGTATGGTTCCTTTTCAATTTGGTCCAGTTCTCGAAATCGTTTTTTTTTTAAAGTTTGTGATTATATTCAGCACTATTCTGTTCATCATAATACACTTCAGTACTGGTAACTGTGTAACTCTTATAGTACGCTCTCTAAAATACCTAAAACAAATGCCTGCAGCGATTATTCAGAACTATAACTTATTCTCATCCTGTATTCTATAAGAAACAGCTAACACTTACGACTTACGGCAAATTCTAGTCTGTTGTTTTCTACATATCGTTAACTTTGGCTATTATTTTACAATACCAGTAATAAACCAGTATTTCTTATATTTTCAATTCTTGTATTAAGGTTATGTTCTTATCAGTAGTGTAGTTGAGTGTGGAAATACAATTGCATACACTTAATCGGAAGTAAGACAAATTAACCAATATGTTTCCTACCAGCATCAGTTGTTTAAATGAGTTCTGTACTGATATCGTTTATTGATAGCAAGCTACTGAGTAGTACTAAGTATCTATTGTCTTTAGTTGTATTCGTTGCAACTTGTGTGCCAAATTTTAGGATGATCGGATAAATAAGACAGCAGTCTACGACAAAACAAACCCTCAAATTGTAAACCTTAAATAGTAAATTTATAAACATCAATTGTATTACAAAATGAAAAAAGTTTTCAGACTTTAAATTTGATAGACAAACATAGAGATGAAATAGAAAATGTATTTCCTGTGGTCAAGTGATAAAGTTAATTCCGTTCAGATACAACTAATCGACAGTGCGTGCGATATCTTATTGCAGAGTTCGGCACCTCACTGGCTCATCGCTTTAATTGAGTTTCAACTTTTTGATGTTCAACTATCCTCTTGTTTCAGATTGTGATTTTGTTCGCCATTGTTTGGTTTCAACAAAACACTAGGAGTTCAGGATGTACAAGAGATGTTTTATTTAAAAGTTTGGTTCTCTGTGACTTTACGAGTAATGCGTATTCGTAAATGGAAACGTACTAGAGTTGGTAGTTTTAGTTTTAATTTTTGATTGTTATTATTATTTTGATACTTTTATCAAAGTTAGTTGTTTTGTTTTAGAAAGTTCAAAACAGTAAAGTGGTTTAAGGTCTTTAAAAACCTTTGACGAACTTTCTGAAGCTAGTTGATAAAAAATCATAAAATAAAAATATTTGTATGTTACACAAAAGATAAACAGTAGTAGACGGCACACATTACGAGTAGCAAGAACAAGTCCAGTGCCGTCGATTTACTAGTATGAATATATAACAGTAGAAGTTTTTTTAAGCTTAGCCCTGCAATAATAAATATAAGCATCATTATAATTTTATACTAAGTATTATATCAACTGTCGCGTTTATTAGTATATCTTATTAACAAGCAGAAAGATTTCGTCGAAATGGGTCTGAATATATAATTAGGAAAACAACTAGAAAAAAATACACACGAGTGTAGCTTGAAGCGTTTCGTAATTGAGAATAATGTGCATTATAATTATTCCACATTTAAAAAAAAATAAAAAACAACGCATCATCAAAAACAAGCTGTAACTCAATCATTTGATAAATAAAGCACTCGAATAATTAGTACTCCAACATTGTATACTATTTAGAAATACGGTAGTTGGTATACAGGGAGAGAGCCATGCAAATAGGTTAAATTACCTACAACTACTACCTACCTCCTTTATACAGCACAAAGGGAAAACTCACAAGATACAATAAAATCAACACAAACCAACCAAACATAGAATGTTTAGAGTTGGAGTTGTGCATTCTACTTGGTTTTCCTACTAGAAACAGAACATTTAAATACTGATGCAAATGATTAATTATTAAATAAGGCAAAGGATCCAGCTACGTACTGGACAGTATAACGCAAACAAACGGTAATTGTAGCTATTAATTAAATGCTTTGTTTTACAACTTCATACTGCTCTGGAACTCAGCGAATGATAAACTTTGTGTATACTGCGGTATGAGTATGAAGTTTTCATGACAAGGCAATGGACAAAGCTTTTGCAGTGCGATCACCCTGAATGTGTCTTTTTGGCGACAACAAAATTTGCTTCAAAACAGGCTTTTTAAAAAAAAATACAAGAAATAGCTTTGGTATCTTGTGATAATACCATATTTTAGAGTAACAAGAAAAGACATATTTTTAGTGCAACAAGAAGACTCAGTTTTTGGAAAACAAAAATATTGTTGTTGTTGAAATTCTACTGTAAGAAATTACATTCAATCATGATGTAAAATTGTAGACATTCTTTAAAGTTTTTTTTAGTTTTTAAAGTTGTATGAGTATTGTTGTTTGTTTTTGTGTGTTTTTACATTTAAGTACTTTTTTGGTTGCCGAGGTTTGTAAAATAGCTCAGACAGTAATATGAATTAATGTAAAAAAATTGACCTACCTCAAATACGATAATGTATTAATAAGATAGTTCTGGAGTAGTTAATCGTTTATCACAATTTATCACGACTGATACAATTCTTGTAGTAAATTTTAAAACCTAGACATTATGGTTACGTGTTGTTTTGCTTTATATGATTACGTGAAAAGTTTCAACACTGGTAATACAGTCAGTTCAAAACCATGCTCATTTTAAGCATACTTATAAGCATGCTCGCTACCATGCTATTAAAAATCATGTCTATCTGTAATTTTAGTGTTTTTTAGAATTCATTTAGAACTCACTTATACTTATTTCCACTTTGATACAAGTAACCTTTAAAATTGACATAGGAGGAAACCGATCAAGATTAAAGTTAATTAAATAGTGGAATAAGTACAAGTGAATATAATTTTAGAATGTATTATAACTAGTTCCATCAAGTGCTGACAATCGAGAGTTTAAATTGCTAAGTGCAATTTTGTAAAATTTGCACACAGATGCTTTATCTTGAAATTGAAAATATTTGTAAAATTAGTGTTTTTAATGCATAAATTTTATCTTGAAATGATTTTTTTCGTACAGGGACGGACTAATTTAATGTATTCAGATTAAAAAATGTTTCGCAAGTAAAAGTTATCGAAATCTAACGTAAGAGTGAAACTTAATTAAAATCAATTTTTATTTTCATAACATTACAGCATAAATTTCGTAGCACACTAGAAACTAACACAGAACCGAGTGATACTAAAAACGACACTAATGTACTGTAATGACACTAATGACACAAATCATTGCAACTAAAATCTGTGTGTGTCCATAAATCTAAATCACAATTAGTATGCGACAGAATATTTGCATGATTGCTTCCACTAATCAGTCGGTTTTGACATTATTCGGACATTACCCCACTCTAATAAATAGCTAACCTAACTTGGATTTGAAATGCTGCATTTTGGCGCATATATGAATTGCTGTAATGAATCAAAGCGGTATTTGTGTATTGCAATTTACTTTTACGAGAGGGTCATATTAACTATTTTGCTATTTCAATTAAAATGATATTGTTTGGTTCAAGTTGTTTTCCAGTAGATAACAATATGTTTAACAATGTTATTGAGCGGAGTGTCTGTTTTTGTAGTATGCAAAAATACCTTAAGAATTAATGTTGATAAAATTATGTACGATCTATTGAAAGTTGAAATCTGAACGTTGTTTGTGGTCGTTCTCACGTTCTATTAGTTTCTCTCCACGTGTCTCTATACTCATGTATATTCCTTTTAAACTTTCGCGTTCCATGATATATTAATAATTATTTTTACGGGAATTAACGCGATGACTTATTAAAAGGTAATACATACCTCTGATTTGCCTGACGTTTCGACCAGGTTGCACCGGCCGTGGTCACAGGCTGACTACGTAATACCTTTTAATAAATGATCGCGTTAATTCCCGTAAAAATAATTAATATATGTATATTCCTTGTCATGTTGTCCCATATGGGGTTTGACCTCACAACACTCAGAGCTGTAGAACGGCGAAGCGCT
This sequence comes from Spilosoma lubricipeda, assembly GCA_905220595.1. Classification (NCBI taxonomy): domain Eukaryota; kingdom Metazoa; phylum Arthropoda; class Insecta; order Lepidoptera; family Erebidae; genus Spilosoma; species Spilosoma lubricipeda. Next base: position 7,640,400 of record HG992298.1, on the reverse strand, counting down.
CTCAAGTCATTTATGATTTGTTTGTCATTTGTTTTAAGTATATTTAGACGTATTTCATTAGACAGTCCTCTAAGCAGACGCTCATATTTAACTTAAGTAAATGAGCCCACTAAAGTTATTTATGATTTGTTTTCCATTTATTTTAATTGTGTGTAAATCGTATATCTTTAGATGGTCCTCTAAGCAGATGGTCATACGTATTTAGGAACTTTTGCCTCGAAACTTAATGATGATAATGAAAGTTTCTATTTTATTATTACACAAGTAATGGGAACATTGATCAAAAAAGGCTTTTCTGGCGTTACGTATAAGGAAACATTTATCTAAGTACAAAGGCACGGTAAGGTAAAGACATCTCTACAACGTATGTATTAAATAACTATTGTATTCTGAATTTGTTACAAGCATTGGCCTGCGTTTTCGGCCGCGTATATATCGGTTAGCGTTCTGATTATTCTGACGTATTTAAAAAAATAAATGATGAAACAAAATATCTAACATAAATGTTAACTAAAGTTTATCATAAAACACAACAGTTTAGCACGACGTACGGATAAAAATACAAAAGATCTAAAAACTATTGTTTTGTGTTCTGTTACTTTAATAAATACATAAGTTTTTCTTCAATATCTTTAATATACAGACATTAACCTATTACAGTTTTATTAAATGTATAAATTCTCGAAGTCTAGACTTACGGCCCAAAGCTATATAAAAAAGCATACAATAAATTTCGACATATTGATGGTACTGAACTCAATTTAAAATATAGTTATTTTTAGGCTATGAAAATAACCATATTTTAATTTGTCGTTTCATCCGTTTTAAATGATTTGTTTTATTTCATAAAATAGTTACCATTATTTTTGTGAAATGTTAGGTAAAATATGTTGATCATTTACAGTTTTAACATTACAATAATATATTTTGCGTGCTCTTTTGTTTATATCATCTAAAAAAAAGTCTTTCTTATTTGATTTGCTTTCATGTGTGTTATACTGGACAATAAAAACAACCAAACCAAGAAAAGAAATATTCTCGAGTCTCCCGATTTTTTTTTTGAAATATCATTGAATAGTTCATTATTTGCATGATAATAAAAAAAAACTACAAAGAATAATAAAACCGTAACTATCTGAGTCCCGCGGTTATTGTTGTGCGTTTACAACCGCGGGTAACACCGCGGGGTAAAGCTGCAGCAATTTTTGTCTGTCTGGCAGACATACAAAAATTGTAAAAAAATGTTATTTTGGTGTATGTACCGTGTACCTATACATTTTAATATTACAAACAGACACTCCAATTTGATTTATTTGTATTGATATAGATTTATATATAACTAGCTGAACCCCGCGGTGCTACCCGCGGTTATTGTTGTACCGCGAGTAACGTCGTGGGACAAAGTTAGTTTAAAAAAGTAGTCTAAGTTACTCCCTGGATCATCAGCTACCTATCAGTGAAAGTCCCGTCAAAATCGGTCCAGTCGTTCCAGAGATTACCCAGAACAAACAGATGGATAGACAAAAATATTTTTAACTACATTTTTGGTACACGTACCGTGTATACATACATATGCATTTAGTTAAAAGCGGGCATTTTAATATTACAAACAGACACTCCAATTTTATTTATTTGTATAGATGGGACAAATGAATAATAATATGTTGTTTTCAATAAGCGCCATATACGCGCAAACAGGTAACTGAAAGAGGGGCTAAAATTGACAATCTTCTTAGCTTGGCTTAAAATATACACCTCTTCCCAAAATCAATAGTTAGGTAGTATCCCGCAAGGCACGGTCACATCCCCTGGTTGGTGGAGCCTTTTTTATGTAGATGGTCATAACTCATAACACCCGACAATGAAAAGGTCTGTATGTAGGACTTTTACTGACTAAAAACCACACCGATTTCCCTGTACTTGTTTATTGCGAGTAATCCCATTCTTCCACCATCCTCATTGCATCAAATCTGTGACTGTGTCATAAAAAATATGATGCGATGAAATATTGATTGTATGTGGAATGTGTTCAACACTGCTCAGCTCTAATTATTTTTGTTTCATTAAAATTGAACATATTAACATAAATGTGTATCAAAGAAAGACTTTTTAAATATAAAAATGGTTATAATATATATAACCATTATATTATAATCACTAGCCGACCCACGCAACGTCGTTTGCCTTATATTGCCCGTAGCGTGAAAATTTCCCCCGTTTTTTAAAAAAACATTCTTCATTGTTGCTCCGCTCCTATTAGTAGTAGCGTGATGATATATACCCTATAGCCTTCCTCGATAAATGGACTATCCAACACCGAAAGAATTTTTCAAATCGGACCAGCGGTTCCTAAGATTAGCGTGTTTAAACAAACAAACTCTTCAGCTTTATATATTAGTATAGATTTTAGATAATTATAAAAGCCCACGTCGATTTTGGCAAAGTGAAATTTTCAAAGATAGAAATCGTTATAACAATTTAGTAATGGATATGAAGTAATATAATAATAATATCGCGCACTCGGTTTGTCATCATCGCAACTATTAATTTTAATATTTATTTATTTGTCTTTATTTGTATGTATTTATTTGTATAAATATTTATTTGTCCAAATGATGTAGCGCGAAAGATATTTTATCTACTTTAAATACCAGAAGCGATAAATGTGTCCATTTTTATTTAGGAATCAACTTATTACTACCATACCAAATGTGCATTTGAAATAAATCATTATTTTTTATTGTAGTTATGGTTCACTATGTTGGCTTTAATATCTTACACATTTTAACTATAACGGCTTTTAAGATAAACATTTCCATCATACATTACATAGTAAAACTTTTGCGATTTTGGCAGCGCACGCCAGTATAGCTCACAGATGGTAGATTTTTTCTACTACCTACTTAACACTTATCGTCATATTTTAGAGAATTCACACAATATCGTATGTATAAGTTAAATTACTGTAGTGTCATTCAAATCCGTTCAGTAGTTTTTGCGTGAAAGAGGATGGATGGATGGATGTTTGTTAAAACATCCATCCATCCATCCATTCATCCTTACAAACTTTCACATTTATAATATTAGTAGGATTAAGCAACGCTATGATCCGTTGCACTTTGCAAGACTTTCTTTATATTTCTCAGAAGACAGTAAATCAGGTATGGATTTTCTTCATTGTGCATATAAAATCTAAAATCCGAGGCTCTCTCGTAATATACCTACCTATAGGTATTTGTGTAATCTCTAGTTGATACTTAGCGGATAAATCTCAAAGTATTCCTTATTCTCGAACTCACGGAACTCACGGTAATAATTATGACTATTCCTTTTTATATGTATGTATTCCCTAACCCTGTATAAGCATGCAATTTCACTGATATGTCCACATATTGTGACAGTGTTACCTTTATTTAAAGAGCTTCGCTGTATACTATGTTATGTGTAATGCCATTGGAACAATATACGAACATATTAGCAGCGTCGCTCACCCTCGACAGAGCCACATAGAGCTTACCGTTGCTGAAACAGATCGTGGTGAGGTCTATGCCTGCGGTGCGCAACGTCTGACCGTCTTGTTTATCGTCATCGCAAAGCATAGAAACCAAAAAAAGGAACCAAATTTTGTGCGTGCCGATAACAGCAACCTACATAAGATAGACGCTTTTATGGTTGCACTTTTCTATCTATACAAATAAATAAAATTGGAGTGTGTTTGCAATATTAAAATAACCGCTTTTTACTAAATGCCTATGTATGTATATATACATGGTACATATACCAAAAATGTGGTTAAAAATGTTTTTGTCTGTTTGTTTCTTTCGGGTAATCTCTGGAACGGCTGGACGGATTTTGACGGAACTTTCACTGGCAGGTAGCTGATGATCCAGGAAGTAACTTAGGCTCCTTTTTTTTAGACTAACTTTGTCCCGCGTTTTGCGTTACTCGTGGTACAACAATAACAGCGGGTAACACCGCGGGGTTCAGCTAGTACATAATAATAACACTGATAACTATGCTGCAGAACTGAAAAATGTTAAAGCAGCTATGTTGCACTTGCAACACAGTAGTGCTGTACAACATAAAATTGTTTCTGTAATAACCTCTGAAAAAATACATTCATTATTTTTGTAAAATCTAATTTACTTTATGTAGGTAGGTATATCTCAATGCTTTTAGGTGACATTTTGAAATGGTACAAAGCGTGATATTTAAAGATGTTATCTGACCCGACGAACTTCGTACCACCATATTTTCTTTCGTTACCAACTACCCATGGGTAGGGTGCAGTCACGGACAAAAAAACTTTTGCCTTTATTTTTTAATTTTTCTTGTACACAAACCTTGTCCTAAGAATAACTAACATATAAAAAGTATATATAATTTGGTGTACCCGATCGAACGTTATGCGCGTACATACATTTCTGCGTAACGCCGCGGGACAAAGTTAGTCTAAATAAAGTGGCCTAAATTACTCCCTGGATCATAAGCTACCTGCCAGTGAAACTCCCGTCAAAATCGTTCCAGCCGTTCCAGAGATTACCCGGAACAAACAGATAGACAGACAACCTAAAAATTTTTTAACTACATTTTTGGTATATGTACCGTGTATACATACATATGCATTTAGTAAAAGCGGTTATTTTAATATTACAAACAGACACTCCAATTTTATTTATTTGTATAGATGTATAGATTTGTTCACTGTGGCACTACACACCATTTATTCGACATTTTAATTAATAAAATTGGAGAAAACTGATAAAATTAACTTAAACTGCGCTGTTTTGTTTTGTTGTGGCTAGAGTGTGACGTCACGCGTCTCATGTGACCAGTGCCATTACAGAAATATCGTTTTTTGACATGGTTGTCAAACTTGAACTTTATCTTAAATTTAAATTCATAATACGAGATTAAGATCTACTCCAGCAACGCGGAAAGTCTGACGATGAGATTTTAAATTGTCATTGCATAAATTTACTTATTTGAAATTATACTTATTAATTCTCCGCATTCACAGCCACAAACCACGCACAAAGCACGCACACCGCACGCTTTATCCACATCCTGGTAAAAAAGAGTTTTTTAAGTGATAAAAATCTTAGTAGAGGTAGTAGAGCCACGCTGATTTCAGCACGAACGGGCCGGCTCCACCGGGGCGGTACTACCCTCGCACAGAAAATCAACGTAAAATGACAGCGATCATGCTGTCGTGTTTCGTTGGTGAGTGCGAGACCGGAGACCCAATGATGCGAAAGCATCACTAGCCCGCCATGGTGTAGGACGCCATGCTGCATTGTTGCATTGTCTGCGTTCGCAGTATGGTGACCATCACTCTTGGATTCTGCTTATGCTTTCCATCAGGCAGAGTAGAGTCATTATGGCAGGGGCAAACATAAAAAAATAAAAAAAAATAAAAATTTTAGAACTATAAATAAGGAGAAACAAACAAAAACACTAAACAAACTAATTATATTATTATCTAATACCTACTTTAAACTGATATCTAAAAACTACGTATCTTTGTATTATTTAAATCTAAAGCGAGCGTATTCCGAGAAGAGTCAATAAGAACCACGTTCGTTCGCATTAACAGTGACAATTCGAGTGAAGTCAGCGCGTGAGCGGCGTGAGCGCTCCCGCCTTTTTATAGATCCAGCGGATGGCCGTTTCGCGTGTTAAACAAAAATCAACCGTAATGTCGTAGTTATACTGGTGCGGCGAGATTTGGAAGTTTTATTTCATCTATATTGTGTGTTTATTAATTATATTTTTTTAATTCTATATTAAAAAAAAAAAAGATATTAAAATATATAGTGATAAGGATATATCCATGTGAAATACAATATATTTAAGTATTTAATACACCTTGAAGAAATGCCTAACGCTTAAACACGTTATTGTGGCTAATTTATAAAAGATAGAAAAATACTATGAAGGACTTTTTTGTAGATCTCTTGAAGACCATCATCTTTGTAATACATATTTTTGGTGTATGATCAACGTATGCGAGGATAAGAGCCCGAAAGCGAAAATTTTCATCCGACTTGCTTCAAATTTATCGTCACTGCTCAGCTCCTATGCATCTTAGCGTTATGTTACATAGCCTATAACCTGCCCAGAAGTATGGACTACAATCGTACCAAGTTTGGTTAAAATCCCTTCAGTAGTTTCTGACCCATGCGTGCACATACAGACAGACAGACAGACAAAAAGTTACTGATTACATTTTTGGCATCAGTATCGATAACCATTCATCCCCCAATATTAATTTTTAATATATATTCAATGTACAGAATGGACCTCTCTACAGTTTTATTATAAGTATATAGAATAGATATAGATGTGAATCTCGGAAGTGGCTCCAACGATTTTCATGAAATTATTATATTATATTATTATTAAGCTATATAGCTAAGATTTATATTTAGAAAATTTACCAAACAAAAAATACCGAGCAAAGCTAGCGGTCATCAAGTAAGTACTAAAGATTACGCATAAAAGTATTTGTATTGCCGTATAAATCAATGTAAAACGTTACCAATTTAACTTAAAAACTCATATTATTTAGAAAATATTTTTTTGTATATAGTTACAAGGATCATTTCAGTTATTTACTTTACAGGGTTGTTTCAAAACACCGTAAGCTAAAGTCAAGCTGTTGAGCTCTCATAAAGTCAAATTATTCTGAGGATCCGAGACGCTTTTGTAAATCCAACAGGACAAACACAAAGGGGCGGTCTCACTGATACGACAAACTTTGTTTATTCAAGGAAGTGACGTTTTGGCAAGTGCTGCTCGATTTAAAAGTAATAAGAATTTATTCAGTGATCGCTTGATTCATCGTTTACTGTTGTTACACTCATAAACAAATAACGATAATTTTGATATTTTTTGATATTTAAATAAAACATAGACTCATGAAAGTGACATCTTCATAACGGAAGACACAGTTACAACGTTTTACTATTGTATTGTATAACTAGCTGAACCCCGCGGTGTTACTCGCGGGTATTGTTGTACCGCGAAAGTTAGTCTAAAAATAGTAGCCTAAGTTACTCCCTGGATCATCAGCTACCTGCCAGTGAAAGTCCCGTTAAAATCCGTCCAGCCGTTCCACAGATTACCCGAAACAAACAGACAGACAGACAAAAAAAAAATTCACTACATTTTTGGTATATGTACCCGTGTATACATACATATACACTTAGTAAAAAGCTGTTATTTTAATATTACAAACAGACACTCCAATTTTATTTATTTGTATAGATAAAAAATTACGATTTAAATGAGCTTAATAAATTATAATTATTATTTTAGATATCTAACACATAACAACCATTCAGTCGCATACCGCACACATACAATAACAGCTTCTCATCACTGGATCCCTTCAACACACCCCGAAAATCATACAAAAAAAATATCAGTCATATTTTGTTTCAGAACTGTAATTGTAATCAGTGCCGTATTAAGCCAGCGCGGGGCCTGTAGCAAATTTGGCCAAGGGGCCCTTGAATTGCTTTAGGTTCTCAAGTTTATGGTATTTCGAACATTTTTCGAACATTTAACACACGATTGTCATTTAGTCCCAAACTAAGCAGAGCTACTATAGTGGGTACTAGACAACTGACATAAATACATACATACTTTTTGTAAATACATACATATTATACTTAGAAAACACCCAAACTCCGAAACAAATATTTGCAGATCATAGAAACATTTGATCCGACCCGGGAGTCGAACCCGAGACCTCATGCAAAGCAGTAGTCTAATAAAGAAAAAAAAAATTTCAGACAAGAACTATTTTAAGTTTATTTATAACAAATAAACTATTCTGGATTTAATACGATCAAAGTTAGAGATCATACACTTTCAATGATAAGCAAATCATGCTCTACACTCATCAAAGTAAGATGGTTAAGTCGTTCTCGGCCTATTGTGTTCCACTCATTTGCGTTTTAAAGTTGAAAAAGAACGTTCGCCACTGTAGTTAGTCATCATGAGCAACAAGTTAATTCTCAAGGCTATATCTTTTATCTTTTTTGTTTGGGAAACATGAATCTCAAGAATTATTTAATAAAAGTTTATCAAATTTTAGTTTCAGAGACTTTTGTTTGTTGATATAAATAACAGTAACCTCATCTGTTTTCAGCAACTCCGTTGCCTAAGCTGTTGTCCAAATCATCTTTGTAAGCACTGACCATTATTGAGTATTTTTCCAAAGTCAATTTTCTAATCAAAAAGCCAACACCTCACATCACATGTCTATACCAGGTTAACCTGTTACTTCTTAACTTTCCATCCAGTGGTGCCACTTTAATATCTAATGTAGTCATTCTTCACCTTGTCCATTCTAGTCACACCATAAATGCATCTCAACATTCACATTTCAACTATATGCTGGCGTTTCTGGTCCGTTTTCTTTATTGGCCAACATTCAAGTACGTACAGGACGGCAGTTCTAATGATAGTTTTATGTATTTAACGTTAAAGGGAACTTGGAATAGCAAATAGTTCTTGTTACCTGCCGCCACTTAACCCATCTGCATTGATTCAATATTGCGCAGACCTATTTCGTCATTATTTTGTAACAACAAACCGAGGTACTCATAATCAGTGCAGACCAGAATCTTTGTTCTATTCAGTGGCACGGCAGTAAGACCAGAGAGACCGTCGAAATTACAGAACAAGTATTTGGTTTTGGTTCTGCAGATTTTCAAGCCAACATTCTCTAGTCTATGCGTCTTTGTCTCTAGTCTGTGCTGACCCTCGGACGCGTCATCAGCTACCAGCACAATGTCGAGTCTACAAATAGCATGCACCATGGTGCCTCCTCCTGTATGTCCTATGTCAAAGCAAACCTCTCGGGGTACTCTATCATACGCTTTTTCTAGATCAACAAATACCATATGCAAGTTTTTGTACGCTTGTCTGTATTTCTTACACAATTACCGAATTGTAAGTATGGCATCTGTGTGCCAGGCAAAACCCTAAAAAATAATTGGTTTCGACTTATTGCACTTTCTCTCTCACTCTTCTCTCAATAACTTTCTCTAAAACTTTCATACTATGTGGAATGAGCTTTATTCCTCTATAACTGCCACATTCCTGTACGTATCCTTTGTTTTTAAAGATGAGAATAAGAAGAGACAAACGAACTTAAACACCGTTCATTCGGGACTACCTAATGGCATGCAAGATATTTTTACGCTTATTTTTTTTACGGTCAATAGGCGTTGGAGTGCGGGGCCCCCCAAGTCGCGGGGCCCGTAGCATTTGCTACTCTTGCTACGTGGCTAATCCGGCACTGATTGTAATAATTAAGTGCTATTATGTATTATGTATTAAGTGTTAACGCAACCTACACACACACTCACACTACTCACTCACACAATCTAGTCTCCTATTACATGTACTCATCTGAAGTCTAGAATTAACTTCTTTAAGGTGTTATTTTTGTATAGACAGTCTACTCTTGTGCTGTTTTGTATTAATTTTAAATTAATGTGTACTTCATAATTGGCGTATTGTTCAAATTTCACTATTGTAAACTTATTATTGTCAGCTGTGTCGCTGTGATTTGTGATATTTTGGTAAATACATACACAATACATATAAAAACTCCGGAACAAATCTTTGCAGGTCATTCAAACATTTGGTTCGACACGAGAATCGAACCTGAGACCTCAAACACAGCAGTCGCATCAACTTACGTACACACACAGCAACAGACTCAGAGAAATATAATGTTTTAAATATTTTTTAATTTCATAATTAAAAACAGCAAGAGTTTCACCATTAATTTGAGCTGATGGTTGTCGAGTTGTCTTCACAGCACCAGTGATTTTTATCCTAATTATGTTATGTTATAACCTCTTACTGCTAGTATTACGCTGGAATTACGCAGAAAAAAAAACAGTTTACCGTAGATTTTAGTTTGTTTTAACATAATTTTAATTATTGTAGTCCTTTGTAAAACAATTTCTCAGCAGTGGAACACCAATTTAAGCATATTTTATTTAAAAAAGGCATGAAATAAAACCGGCCAGTTGTTTAGTTAAATTAAATTCGTTGACTTCCAAATTCTTAATTCAAATAATGACATTAAAGGCGGGCCACACTAAATGAATCGACTGTGACCTACAAAATGCTGGCGGCGTGAAAGTTTTCTTCGAAAGATCCTGTATTTGCATAAAAAGGACGCATTCAAACGACAAAACATTCAAGATCTCCCTTTTCATTTAAGTTTAAGATTGTTAGACGTTTTAATTGACAAACGCCGAGGGGTCGTTTAATTTGAATTAATTCGTATGTTCAGATCTAAAAGTTGGTGTTCAGTTCGTAACGTTAAGTCTTTTGTATAGAACTGTTACAGTTATAATTTATTACAGGGATTGTGACAGTAAAGAATGAAAGTTTAATATAACCATCTGAGTAAGATCAGTTTGGTATTAAATATAAACAATTACGTGTTATCTTAACATAGTATGAAACGAAGTATCTGTCGTGTCCTGTCTCTTCAGCTGTCTGTTCATTAGGCTGCCATGGAGTATGTCGTCATGCTGCATTGTCTACATTCTCAATGAGTATGGCTACCATCGCTATGAGATTGTGCTTAAGTTTTCCTTCAGACAGAGTAAGCAAGCCCATTCATAAAAAAAAACAATTTTGTTGCAAATTTCATGACTATTTATTCAACTATAAAATAATTAATACTTTCGACTGTCGGGAATTGATAAAACTTGCTTAAATACATTCTTGAAATTGTACAAGTATTGTGAAATACTAGCGAGTTTATATATACGACTCATTGCAGACATGAAGTTTGTAATTTTATCTAATAAATATAGCACTACTTCAAGTCAAATGCTAATTAGAATAGACATAAAGCTTAAGTGCACTAAGACAACCATATCCTTGGTACTGTAGTTAAGTAATTGTAAGACTGGTGTAGTTTACTTCTTTTATTTCACTTTGTCTTTCATCAACTCTTTTTTTTATTTTTATAACAACTCGCACATTAAGAATATTTCATGTATCGCGAGGGACTTTAAAAACATACGTGTAACGGACACAACGAACGTCCAGACTCAGAACATCAATTTGTGGATCACACAAAGTGTTATATATCACATGTCGAATTTGAACGCTTAACGTAACAATTCGAATTATTATCATTATCATCATCAGCTTATAAATATAGAATAAGCTCTGAAGTGTGTTATACAATTTATTTTGCCGTAGAAAACTATATCATAACAATTTATTTTCATAACATACCCCACTTTATTTCCTGCTGTAACTTGCAAATATTTGTTTGTTGACTGTACATTTAAATAATATTACCTCATTGAATATCTTGTAATATAGCTCTGATATTGCTATGAACAGCTTTATCGGAACATCTCGCTGAATCAGCACAGAACAAATGATCCTCTGTAAAACAGTCTGTAGTGCAAACGTTTTGGCTTTGCTGCCAACCTCATTACATTCGTCAGCGGCGATCGAGAATAAGTCAAAGCTATGATAACATCGTTTGTACAGATCCAATCTTTCTAAAGATTGTATTACGCTTGCTTACCGTCGATTGATGTCGTAAAGTCGGCTGGACTGAGAGTTGAATTGTGTTGATCCAGAACAGATTGGTTTCTCTTACCGATTTGTATGTCTCTATTGTTAATTGGATAATAAATATATACATACGTCGAAACTAAATATTGACGTTTTACCTACTACAATTTGGCCCCATTCACGAAACAAGAGAGAAGTATATTGCCGCCCACGGGCACTGGAAAATAGGAAAATTAGGAGGATTTTGACACGAACAAGAAATATATATTCAGAGCTTATTATATTTTTAATTCTAAAATTATACAACTTAATTGATGACACAGCGACTATTTCTTTATGAAACTACTGAACCTGTTAATTATATGCTAATTTTATTATCCATCAAGCTTCACTAGCAGAGGTAAGTGTTAGGTATGTAATTGCAGGGGTGCGAGGTCGGGAACCTCCACGTGGTGTACCCTGGGAAACGAAGACGGCAGCGCCTCTCCCTCTGAACGAGAGAGACGCTGCCGCCTACGGCCAATTCCGGCCGAGGAGGTGGGAACGACCCTCTGGAGGGTTGTTCGGAAGCCTTCCGCGTGTCCCTCCGTTTAGCGGAGGGCACAGTGGAGAGCACGCTAAGGGGCGGATGGGTTCTCCACTGCTGGTTTTGACCAGGGGTGGTGGGCATTGGTCTGGTGCAGACCACCGTCCGACCAAGTCGTAAGCCTGACTGACATCAGTTAGGAACGACGGCTCTTCGAGGGCTACGAGGAAGGAAACCTCTATAAAAAACCGGGGGGCGGACGGACTCGGTCTGGTGCAGACCCCGTCCGGCCCAGCCGTAATCCTGAACGGACAGGACCGGTGGTTCTTCGGATCCGCGAGGAGTAAACCTCTATAAAAAATCCCTAAGCCCACGCTCTGACGCCTGGCAATGGGCTGAGTCGCTGGAGGGAGTCCAGTGCCGAGGGCGTCCTGTCGGAGGACAATAAACTTTGTATTAGTTCATGGCATGGGTAAAATAAAGGTAAAACCTACCCAGGAGGGTCCCGGACGCACTGCGCCTGGGGAGTCCCTCCCGGAGTCAAACGGCTCCGGCAGCTCCCAGTCGTATTCTGGGGGGAGCAACTTATGCCCCACACGCCCGTCGCCGAGCGTAAAATCCGGTGACCAATATAACGCGGAGGACGCGGAAAGACGTGGGGCAGTGTCGGATTCCGACTCTGCCTCAGAAAAAAGCAGTGCGAGTGTCCCGATGCTCTCAGCTGCAGAACAGTTCATGCGCGGCACTCAAAAACGTAAAAGATGCCAGCCCAACAAAGGGGAGAAAAGTCAACCGGAGTCGGCTTCAAGTGATGAACCCACGTCACCTAAAGTACCTACAAGCCGTCGAGGAGCTCGTAATGCAGGCCGACCGCCCAAGACCGGTCGAGTTGCCCAAGAGAGATCGTCTGGACGTTCTGTGGCAGCAAAGAAAGCTGATGGTGAGCTTTTGCTCAAGGCTCTTTTTGAGAAGGTTGCCAGTGATAAGATGGTCAGCACAGACACCAGTTGCGGTGAAAACCTGGAAGAATTACGCCGCAGGGTCGGGAATCCCGTGGAAAGAATTGAGGAGGCGATCGGCGTAGCTGATTGCTTATTTGTAACATCTCAGGGATCAGGGACTCCAGAACAGGAGGCTCTATTAACAGTTGTGCGTTCCATTATAGAAGCGGGAAGACTCCTTGTGGCTGAGAATAAGGTCCACGAAAGGGAGAAAGCCCGTCTCGAACTGGAGCTCACCAAAGCCAGAGAAAGGATGTCGGGCTCCTGTCATGCCAACGCCAATACCACGCCGACGTCGTCGACACCGGTAAGGTTGTCTCGCCGATTGGAACCGGACATTAGCCAACTTATGGCAGAGATGGAGGAGCGAATAATGAGACGTATCTCTGCAATAGAGACCGCTCATCACCGCCCACCTCTGGCAACGCCAAGGACATACGCGGCTGCTACTCGGGCAGGTCCAGCTTCTCAGCCAGCTAGTGGAGCCAGACCAGCATCCACGAAAGTACCTGTGGGGATCACCCGGGGGAAGGGCAAGGGAAAGACGAACACGGCCCAAGCCCCAACCTCCACTCCGGTTGATACCCGACCTATAGAAGTGGGCTGGACGGTAGCTGGGGAGAAAAAACAGAAGCGGAAAGCCGCCAAAAAAGCAGCCAAAAAGGCCCAAAAGGCCGCCGCTTCTACGACGGGAGCGCCGAAGAAACTTCGCACCCCTCGATCTACAGCCGTTGTCATCACCCTGACGGCGGAGGCAGCGGAGAGAGGCCTGGGGTACGCCGAGGTCCTGGCGAAAGCCAAGGCCAAAGTGGACCTCAAGGCCCTCGATATACCGGGCGTCCGGTGTAAAAATACACGGACGGGAGCCCGGCTCCTCGAGATTTCCGGGGCCACCAGTGGCCCCAAAGCCGACGCTCTAGCGGCCAAACTAAAGGAGACACTGGATGCAGCTGACGTCCGAGTCTCCAGACCCACTAAATGCGCTGAATTACGCATCTCAGGTCTGGATGACTCAACCACGACGGACGAGCTTAGGCTTGCCATTATGGAAGCTGGGGGCTGCCCCCTGGACAAGGTAAAGGCCGGAGCAATACGCCTCGGCCCCAGTGGCCAGGGGACAGTGGTTGTCAGCTGCCCTATAGCGGCGGCCCAAAAAATTTCTGACGGCCATACCCTCCTTATTGGAGGCTTCCTGAGGGCGCAGGCACGACTCCTGCCGGTCCGACCAGCAAGATGCTTCCGGTGCCTTTCGGTGGGACATGTAGGGGTCCAATGCACAGCGGAGATCACCATGGGTGACCTCTGTTTCCGCTGTGGCCAGCCCGGTCACAAGGCAGGTGCTTGCAATGCTCCACTGCGATGCTTCAGATGTGCAGCGGAGGGCAAGCCTGCCGACCACCGGGTTGGCAGTAAGATCTGCGCCGGATCGAGACCGAAGCCGGGCGGCCGGCCTTCTTCCTCTAAACCGGCGACGTATGATGCCGCTGTAGAGCGGCAATGCTCGCGGCGGAATGTGGAGATGGATATCTAATAATGGATTCCTATCTCCGCATCCTCCAGGCGAACGTGGGCCACGGTGCCGCCGCTCAGGATCTTCTGCTCCAGAGCATGGCACAGTGGTCCATTAACATTGCCGCTGTCGCCGAGCCATACACTCATCGGTTTCTCGGGGCATCCTGGGAGATCGACCTGGATGGTTCGGCGGCACTGGTACACGGCACCGCCGCCGGCACCCCTCCTTTTGCTGTGGTTGCAAGGGAACGGGGTTGCATAGCGGCGGTGGTTGGGGACTTAGCGGTCGTGGCCGCTTATTTCACGCCGAACCGAGACATAACTGAGTATGAGCAATGGCTCGCTCAGTTGGCCGTCGTCGTCGACGCCTGTCGCCCTCACCCGGTTCTTGTGGTCGGGGACTTCAACGCCTGGTCAGAGGCTTGGGGTTCTCGGCGCACGAACCCGAGGGGCAGAGCTTTGGAGAACTGGGCCGAAAGACTCGGTCTAGTTGTCCTAAATCAGGGGGCCGTGCCCACGTTCGTGACAGCGAGGGGCAGTTCAATCGTGGACATTTCGTTTGCGTGCCCTTCGCTGGCGCGCCGTGTTCGGGACTGGCGCGTTGTGGTGGGGGAGGAGACTGGTTCGGACCACCGATACATTCGGTTTGAGGTCTCTGCCCCCACGGATGATGCGCCGGTCATGCCGGCTCCACCTGAGCCACGTTGGGCGCTCAAGCGCTTAGATCGGGAGCTCCTCCTGGAAGCCGCCATCGTACAGGCCTGGGCACCTGCGCCGGACAGGCCTATTGATGTGCACGCTGAAGCAGAATGGTTCCGGGAGGCAATGACTCGCGTCTGCGATACGGCGATGCCTAGGGTTAAGTCCAATACTGCGAGGCTCCGGGTCTACTGGTGGTCGCCGGAGATCGCTAGGTTACGACAAGCCTGCGTGACCGCGCGCCGTCAGTGGTCCCGGTTCCGCAGGAGGCGTCGCCGTCCTGAAGATGCGGTCACCCGAGAGGCGGAGCTGTTGGCGGAATACAAGGGTGCCAAGAGGACCCTTCAGGCAGCGATAAAGCGGGCCAAGACTGAGGCCCGCCGCGAGTTGCTGGAGACACTGGAGCGGGATCCATGGGGGCGCCCTTACCGCATGGTAAGAGGCAAGATGCGTCCATGGGCTCCACCGCTGACCCGGTGTCTTCAGCCAGAGCTGCTTGAGGGGGTCGTCGGCACCCTGTTTCCATCGCGGTTGGTGGAGCACACTCCACCACAGATGGCTCCGCCTACGACGCCGGAGGCACCTAACGTGGATGATGACGACGTGCCTGAGGTCACTCAGGCAGAACTAGCGCTGGCGGTGCAACGGCTAAAAGCTAAAAGCACCGCCCCAGGACCCGATGGCATTCCAGGCCGAGCGTGGGTCCTGGCTCTAGATGATGAGGCGCCGGCTCTCGAGCCCCGACTAAGAAGACTGTTCAGCGCATGCCTCGAGCAGGGCCAGTTTCCGAAATTGTGGAAGACGGGGAAACTGGTCCTCATCCGAAAGGAGGGGCGCCCGGCGGACTCACCATCCGCCTATCGGCCCATAGTGCTGCTTGACGAGGTGTGCAAACTCTTTGAAAGAGTGATTGCATGGCGCCTCGTCAAGCATCTCTACAGGATAGGGCCGGATCTGGCGGACAACCAGTATGGTTTCCGTCAGGGGCGCTCCACCGTAGATGCGATCATGCGCGTGAGGGCTCTGGCGGAGGAAGCGATCTCCCGGGGTGAAGTAGTGTTGGCGGTGTCTTTAGACATCGCCAACGCGTTCAACACTTTGCCCTGGAGTTGCATCAGGGAGGCACTAGTGTATCACCGCGTGCCTCCCTACCTCCGCCGCATAGTCGGGGCATATCTGTCGGAGAGAGCCGTCATCTACCCGAGTAGGACCGGTCTCGGTCGACGTGAAATGTCGTGTGGTGTCCCGCAGGGGTCGGTCCTAGGCCCACTCCTGTGGAACATTGGCTACGACTGGGTGCTTCGCGGTGCATTCTTAAATGGTGTCGCCGTCACATGTTATGCGGATGACACGCTTGTGACGGCGAGTGGCAAGACGCACCGTGAGGCAACCCTGAGGGCCACGGCCGGGGTTGCCCAAGTCGTTGAACGAATCCGGCGGCTGGGTCTCGAGGTGGCTCTGCACAAATCCGAGGCTTTGTTTTTTCACGGGCCTCGGAGCAAGCCATCTGAAGGACTCAGCCTCATAGTAGGAGGTAATCGCATCGGTATCGAGCCCTCTATGAGGTATTTGGGGCTCGTACTCGACGGCCGATGGGACTTCGGATATCACTTCCGAAGTCTGGTCCCCAAGCTGATTGGCGCAGCGCGCGCATTAGCACGATTGTTGCCTAATATGAGGGGGCCCGATGACTCCTGCAGGAGACTATATGAGGGGATTGTGCGGTCCATGGCCCTTTATGGGGCCCCAGTATGGGCGGAGATCCTGAAAGCCAGGAACATCGCGCTATTGCGACAACCGCAACGGGTACTGGCTATCAGGATCATAAGGGGGTACCGCACGATCTCCTTTGAGGTGGCAAGTCTCCTGGCCGGAACTCCACCATGGGACCTGGAGGCGAGAGCCCTTGCGGCCCTTTACCAGTGGCGCAAGGAGGCGCGGGAGTTGGGTAGGAGTCCTGATATTCGAGAAATCGATGATCAGAAATCCCAACTCCGCCAGGTCCTCGTGGAGCAATGGAAGGAGCGACTTGGGCAACCGAGCGCTGGGCACGCCGTTATTGCGGCGGTAAGACCCGTTATGGAGGATTGGCTCGAGAGGCATCACGGGAGCCTCTCATACCGGCTGACGCAGGTCATCACTGGAAAAGGATGTTTCGGAGATCACCTGTGTCTGATCCGCAAAGAGCCAACGTCTGAGTGCCACCACTGCGATGGCCAGACCGTGGACACAGCGCTCCACACGCTGGCACAATGTCCGGCGTGGGACGAGCCGAGGCGTGATCTCGTGACAGCCATCGGAGTGGGGGTTCTCTCGCTCGGTAACATGATTGCGGCCATGTTGCGGAGCGAGAGCGCGTGGAACTCTGCCGTCTCTTTCTGCGAGCAAGTTATGCTTGCGAAGGAGACGGCGGAGCGGGACCGGGAGAGGTTTAGAACTCTCCCTGTCCGCCAGGCCCGCCAACGGGCCAGGTACCGCAGACGACTCAGACGCCGGAGATCGCAAAACGATCTCCGTCCTCCATAAGCGCAAGCCTGAGGGTGACAGGTAAGGCCACCAGTCACCCTAGCAGAAGCAGGCTGGGGCGGCAGCGCGAGCTTATAGAGCTCGCACCTGATCAAAAAAAATGTAAGGGTTCCTACACAGGAGGCGGCCACCTACATATATAGTGGGTGGCCCGAGCTACGCCGGGGTTCCAGGGATTTCCTTTCGAGGGTGCACCTGGCTCCCCGGCTTCTAGTACCCGAGACGGTGTGCGGTTTTTAGTCGGTTCGAGTCCGACATAACCACCAGCCAGAGGTATCCGAGGGGATTTCCGCACAAAAAAAAAAAAAAAAAAAAAAAAAAAAAAGGTATGTAATTGCAAATTAACTATATTAACGGCATGCGTCAAACTCGCTAGTCAAGTAAGAATGCTATACTGGCCTCAGACTTGCGAACATAAATTCGCATACTTACAGAAAACGATTCTATCCGCATAAATATTCGTATACGTAGCTAAGGTTTTTTTAATACCTTTGTAAAGTCGGCCATATGTTTTTTTATGTATGAATCTGCCAAAATGACTCTACTCTACCTGATAGAAAGCATAAATAGAATCCAAGAGTGGTGGTCACCATACTCATTGCGAATGCAGACAATAAAGCATGGTGACCCACACCATGGCGGCCTAGTGATGCTTCTGTATCATTGGGCCTCCGGTCCCGCACTTACCAACGAAACACGAGAGCACGAACCCTATCATTTTAGGTTGATATTGTGTGCGAGGGTAGTACCGCCCGGTCGAACCGGCCCGTTCGTCTTGAAGTCAGCGTGACTACTACCTTAGTTTTATAACTTTCATCAATTTACGGCTTAATTCTCTTCTAGTTATCCTTTGCGAGGTAGTCAATCTATATTTTTTTCTTATTCACCTTTTCAGACATTCTTTTCTCCTTTAATTTTTCCACATAGGCAACTAAAAACAAACAAGATCTCTCCGAATAATACGTCTATCATCGTGATTAGACTATTGCAGTCTACATCTATTAATATGTAGCTTCTTAGAAGCTGACAACACAGAGGTCTAATTACAACAAAATCTTCTAAGCGCCTTCTAACGAAATACGATACGTCGCCTGAAGGAGCCTTTATTAGAACATTAAGTCGCATGAAGCTTAATTGATAACATTTAATTTCACAAGATTCTCGAGCTAATATCTTGTAGACAAACACCTACATACGTGAATGCATTTAGTAAGCTTTACTAGGTACTTGGTTCATGTAAAATTTTATAGTTTTTGCATATATGACCAAAATTCTACTTTATTTTAAGGACGTTAAAATGCTCATTCTATCGTAGCTTGTTGGTACATATTTTCATAACAGGGGTATTTAGTAGAAGTTTAGATACTTTATTATTCCAAGAGGTAGGTATAATTGGAATATTTAGAAGCTCATTTTGTTCTTAATCTCTAATATATTGCGGAAAAACAACTTTGTGACAGAGAACTCCAGCATTGGGAATAAATATCCTGTGTCGTATTGACACAATTGTTCCAGGTGTAGGTGTGGTTTGAATCGACAACACTCAGTGCAGTAGAAAGCGGCGGCCTAATCTACTAAGCCCAACCGTGCGCATGCATTGCGTGCATGCAGTTTACATTTTAATAGTAATTTATAGCTAAAGTTTTTAAGAAAAATGTTAGTTGTTCTCGTTTAGTACTTAAGTTAACGAACAAACATTATTTTCTTCTAAACTCCGCAACATTGCCATTAAAAAATAATCACAATGTTCACTGGTTTACCGTAGGGACATACATTATTAGTTGCAAGGCCTGGCAAAGGTTATATGCCGTCGCAAGTCTCTGAGGACGTTCTCACTTCGATTCATTAAAGCTGGAAACAAGGTATGTACACGTATAATTTAATTACCTACATACATCTATCCTTTATTTGACATCTGTGTTATTAGTTTTACGTGTCTTTGTGTTCGCGCGGCGTGTGTGTGTGTGTGTATTCGTGCGTGTGTGCGTGGGTGCGTGGGTGCGTGTGTGCGTGTGTGCGAGGTGCGTGGGTGCGTGTGTTCGTGGGTGCGTGGGTGCGTGTGTGGGTGTGTGTGTGTGTGTGTGTGTGTGTGTGTGTGTGTGTGGGTCATCTGCCCATGGCATCATTAAAAGGATGCTCCCAACTTATTATATGCTAACTTATATGTCAAAAATAGCTTCCGTACGGATAAAAAATATTTATACATAATGAACGATGTTAAACGAATAGCCTTGCTTTAATATTCCTTGAGAACCGATAACTACAGAAATGCTTATTGTGATGTTATATAACTATAGGTTAATACTATACAGTGTAAACATTTTACCCGAGCGAAGCCGGGTTTTCATCTAATGTTTTTATAAAGTACTCACCATTATCTTTTACTATTTCTTCGTTACTTTTTTCATTAATAGATATACTTTGTTCAATTTCCATATTTTAAGCTATACAGTATACACAAATTTTACAAATGTACAAATAGTCTAGCCATCAACTGTCATCATCCGTGCATGCACATAGCAGGCTGTAATTCAAACACACACGCACACTTGCGCATTCGCCCTGCGTCACTTAAATGCAACAGGAGGAGCAGGCATACATTTTCGCCGCGTGTTAAAAAGAGTAGGGGATATTACTTTCTCTCCTATGCCATGCCTCCATCTTACGAATATTCGATCAGGTCACGTGTCCTAGCGCGAATTTTACATTTTATACCCATCCCAAAAAGTGCACAACGCCGCAAAAGAAGTATCACTTCAAAAAAAGAAACAGCATACTATTTAAATACTAGCTGAACCCCGCGGTGTTACCCGCGGTTATCGTCGTACCGCGAGTAACGCCGCGAGACAAAGTTAGTCTAAAAAAAGTAGCCTAAGTTACTCCCCGGATTATCAGCTACCTGCCAGTGAAAGTCCCGTCAAAATCCGTCCAGCCGTTCCAGAGATTACCCGGAACAAACAGACAGACAGACAGACAGACAGACAATTTTTTTTTAAACTACATTTTTGGTATATGTATCGTGTATACATACATAAGTAAAAAGCAGTTATTTTAATATTACAAACAGACACTTCATTTTATTTATTTTTTGTATAGATTTAGTTCCAATCTCAAACATTCTTATATAAACGTTTAATTGAAAAATAAATCATACTGAAAAATGCTAAATGTTAATTTATTTTGGGCAGGTCGGTAAACTTTATAGATTTTTCTTGAGTTCATTTCTAAAAGTATATAACTTTTCTAAACTGAACTTTATGTACTCTATATATTTATAATAATGGCATTAACGATTCATATAAAATTACGAAAATGTTACAAAAAAACCTTTCTTGGTTAAAAATAAAATAATATAAAAAGATAGCTATTATTTATTGTCTAAAACACAGGCCTTGCCAAGACCAGGCAGATCACTAATTTGAAATGTTGATCTTACTTAATTATGAGTTTAAGAAGTGTAATTTGATAGTAAGAAATAATAAAAACTTAGTTCTAATCGCATAAGTACTTCAGAAATTAAGTTAAGTCTACTCTTCAGAAAACACACAAATCTTGTAAATTGAATATGCAATAAAATTTATCATTATTATTATTTAAAAAAATATTATTATTGCTGCAACAACTGAAGAAACCATTAAACAGAGTATTTTATTTGTATTTTAGTATATCATATTAAATCAAAAATCTACAGAGTCTACAAGGGATCTTACAAACTTATTAAGCTTACAAAACGCATTAGACCATTGTCTTTGAAGTGCACTGTTCTGTAAAGCTAGATATATCTATAAATAGTTTGCATTTGAGGAAATTAATCATGTGTGCTTACCGATCCTGCATTGTAGCTGAGTTGGGAAGTACGTATAATATATTATAGGTAGCTTTACGTATTTTTTGTAAGCCAAATATAATGGCTCTTACAACTTATGTCATGTATATATCACCCACACACACTAATACACACACTCACACACATACACACATACACACGCAGTCATACACATGTACGTACAGTACTGTCTACCTTTTGTGCGACTGAACACTGGCTCCTAAAATACAGGCCTTTGGCCTAGTTTGGGTTTCAGTATCATTACATACTTAATATGTCATATTTGTGTCTATAAACAACATTTTTTTATATATGCCTCATTAAATGATTATACTTCCAACACTTCCAATTTTCTTCGGATTAATTTCATTCGCGAATATAAAGGCAGTTTAATTTTTCCATTCACTTGTCGTTTACCATAAGTGGGTATTTGTGGGTCATTGCTGTTGATTATGGTGTTCAGAGTCATAGGTGAGTAAAAGGTTAGTCCCATAAAAAATGTACCTTATGACGCTATTACTTCTCTTGCAGGATGAATTCTGCAAAATTTAACAATCGAAACTTGAGAAAATTTTAATATACAAATCAAGAACTTGCAGTTTTCATTTTGAGGCCCAGTATTTAGTTTATTTACTTTTATTCTTTCATATTCTTTAAAGACTCCCTGGCTGAGAAAATTTGTTGTTATGTCCTTACAACATGAATAAAAGATACTTTGATTATGTAAAATGATGTGAATGGTGATATTATATGGACTAGTGGCAAAAACAGTTTTGTTACGCTAAGTGTCATTTGTAACTCCTCAGTTTAATATCTCTTCGAAATATAGAATGTGTATAAATACTAATACACCAGTACTCACAAATTGCCAAAGTAAAAGACAACAATTGTAAAAATCTCAAGAAGACTTGTATAAAAAGTGAAAACAGTTTATCAGTCTTTTTCACAACTTTCTTCTGGGAAGATTTATTTTCGACTTTAAGTACTCTAGACCTCATCAAAAATGTGTTGCGCTGGATGTTGTGGGGGTTGCTGCGGTGGCTGCTGTTGCCCCTACATAACCATAACGCATAAACACCTGTTGCAGCAAGATCTATTAACATTAAATTGCTCTGGTCGCTGGCTCAATTTTGGCAAGGCAAGCTTTGAAGTGCTTCAAGATGAGTCAACAACGGCCTCTGTTTTCTATATGGTCCTTTTCCGTGTCGTTTTGTGGAAATATACTTCTATATATATTGAAGTATGTTTTGGTTTTTATGTGGCAATTTATCACATAAATCACGATCTGACTCCTTTATTCATCATCAACCTATTGCAGTCCACTGCTAGATAAGGTCTCTCACTTAAATATTCTAAAATCAAAAAACACGAGAACGTAACTTCATAAAAAAGCCACTTCAATGTAAATATAGTACATAGGCATTACGATTTATAGGCTATACCTTTTTAAGGTGTAAAAACACTGTAGTACATTATTTTGATCTATCTCATAGGCTTCAGCCAGCGTTTGCAATGTAAGCGCAAAAATAATGAGTTTATTGACGACATCACATTAGAAACCTTTAAAATGATCAGTGTTTCTCTACTATATTATGCATATAAACCTTCCTTTTGAATCACTCTATTTAGTAAAGACAACCGCATCAAAATCCCTTGCGAAGTTTTAAAGATCTAAGTGTTTATAGGGACATGCAGGAAGCGACTTTGTTCTATACTATGTAGCTTCATATGATGATATGATAACGTTTTCTTTGAACCCACTCGTGTAACAGCAGTAGTGCCACTTGTATTGATAATGTATTCACAAATGTGAAACCATTTATCTTGTAAGTGAGTTAGACTTGATCACTGTGGACAGTTTGACCTTTATGCGAACAAAACCAGAGGTTCAAAGTAAGCGTATTAGTTTCTTGCAATTACAGCATGAGCCTGTCCAGAAATAATATGATGGATAAGTTGTTAAAATTGCTCTTTGATAGTGACCCTAATCATGCATTTGCTTTGTTATTTAATATGCTTAGTAATGAATTTAAATTTATTTTTACATAAAAAACATTGATCGTGTGGTATTCAATGACTGGGCCACAACAGGTATTTATAAAAGTCGACAACGGTTATATGAGTTGTACTATGAAAAGACATAATATAACTACACAATTACACGAACAATATGGATTTATATTTTCACAAATGTATAAACTTTACATTCGTATACCTTAATATTTGTGTAATATATGTAATTAAGGCGCTAATAGCTCAGTTGCACTCGGTGATTAGAAACAATCACCGAGGCTGAGCAACATCGGCACGGTCAGTACCTGGATGGGTGACCACTAGTGGCATGTTACCATGAGCGTCTCCGTGATTCGGAGGTCACGTTAAGCAGTCGGTCCCGGCTGTTATCGTATGTACAGTCGTGAAACTTAGTTGGAGGCCTTTGGGCGGCTTAGAAACATCCAATTTGGCCAGCGTGGGGACGTATGGCCTTAACCCTCTCTTGAGAGGAGATCCGAAACTAGCAGTGGGACTTTATGGGTTGTATGTATATGTAAATATGTATTCGTACAAACAAAGTATATCAGTATAGTTTTTGTTGTTACTACGAGTATAACTCAACAACAACAACTACCCTTGATTAATGAGACAGCGCTGCTGTAAATTTGATAAAGGTGAATAGGATGATAAATGTGCAGGATTATACCTTGAATTGTATTTTTCCCGAGAGTAGTTTTCAAAACCTTTAATCATAGCAAGACGCATAATGCTTACAGTTGCAAATGTAGTCATTTGAGATGATAATGGAGATCGTTAGAAAAAGGAATCTGTAATTGTAAAAATTTAAGTGAACTCCCCTCGTTTTCCATGGTTTTCCAACAGAATTCTTAGTAAGAAGTAGACTGTAAACCAAATGACCTCACCTGTCAAAATTACTCTAACTAACGAATAGAAATGTCACCACCGTCTTTCACAAAACTATTTATTAATCACTAGCTGACCCACTCAACCTCGTTTGCGTCTCCTGTTGCCAATAGCGTGATAATTTTCCCCCGTTTTTAAAACATTCTTCATTGGTGTTCCGCTTCTATTGGTCTTAACGTGACGATATTTAGCCATAGCCTTCCTCGATAAATTTACTATCTAACACTGAAAGAATTTTTCAAATCGAAAAACGCGTTCAAACAAACAAACAAACAAACTTTTCAGCTTTATAGTATAGATCTAAAATTCAAAAGCAATATGGAAGGTGAATTCCAAACACTTGCTTCCCCGTCCACTTCACATCCGTTCAAAGCCGCAAATGTGTTAAATTGTAGTCCTTTGAGCTAAACTTGACGTAATTTTAGCCAACTACGCCGGTAGCTACTTATAGAGAACTTAGGTGATAAGGTTATGTCTGGTACCTGCGGACCAAACTTCTGAAATACTAATGAATATCTACTTTGGTGAAGTTGTGGTAATTTTGCATAGTTTAATGTGTATGAAATAGACTGCGACCGGGGAGACGCCTGAATCCTTAAAATTTGGCCCCGTTTCAACTATACAACTTGTTACACAACGGTATTATTACATCCACACCTCAAAAAAGTCTAGGGATATCATAATCCTATACTATTGACGACTTTATAGTTAAAAATATTTTTAGTTTCCATAAAAAGTGTATATACTAAATGAAACCTATTTTATTCTATTTTCAAATTTTAAAAATATAAAAAGAACAACAATGCTAAAAAAAAATACAACAAGACAAATTAAAATTATTTTTATACTGTTAATGAATTAAAATTGATTGGATTGTTTTTTTTAAAATGAACTTCATGTCATGTCACGTCGCCATTTGAGTCGAGATGAAATGTTACGAGCCGTGGGCATGTTAGAATATGGTGCTATTCAACACGTCGTTGCTGAGACCTTACATACCAGCAAAAACGTGAAATCAAGACTGTGGTCACGTTATCGCAGTACTGGAGATGTAGCTGAACGGCACAGTGGTAGACAACGGGTTACTACGCAAAGACAGGATTGATTCATCCAAATGAACGCAAAAGGCAACCCAATATCACGGCGTTGCTACTTGTGCAAAGGCTCCAGGAGGACCACCAGCTGCTGGTAAGCGACCAAACCGTGTGAAGGAGGTTGCATGAAGTCCACCTTCATGCTCGAAGACCACTACGTGCTCATGCTCTGCGACGTGGCAATCGCGGTCGGTGGATTTTTTCAAAGTCGGTCAGTTAATTGATGGTAAGAATTTTCAACCTAAATAAATTTAGAAAACCACTGTTTTAAAGGCATCAATTCAACATTCCTAAAAAATCAAATGCTACTAATGTTTATCAGGATTGATGTCTTGATGTTTGTTATTCAAAAACTAGTAAAAGAGTTTAGATGAAACTTCACTGAAATATAAGTTTACTGAACATTAGAATAACAAATAAGTTTACTTTGATAACCGATATACGTGCGGATACAGCCGCGGGCAAAAGCTAGTTGTTTTTTAATTCCTAGGTTATTGATAGCCTATTAGGGTCCCTAAAGTTTTTAAATAGGACACAGTGGAAATGGCCGATCAACTTATCTCCTACGCACCAATTCTTGCATTACTTAATGTGCTATCATCACTCGAGTTTTTTCTACCAGGGCAAACTTAAGAAGTTCGTCAGAATACTTTTAATTTAAAAAATCATGGTTCTATTGATTATTTAGATTTCATATTTGAATGCTCTCATTAAAAGCAATGCAATTTCCAAATTGAATTAATATCACCTTCAAATTCATTCCTTCCAAAGAAGTGCAGGTAAAAACCTCGATCGTATAACCTTACGATCTAGGAGATAAGTACTTCAAAGTTGGTATATCATTATCGTATTACACAGAAACTCTTCGAACATAAAAATTCATAGCAGACACTTTTCTCTTCTCAATCACGCTGAATCCATGAAAACAAAATTCCGTCCACATAAGACATCGAAGCGTCACATAGGGGATCATTTACCGAGGACAAATATGCGCACCTATGCTTCTGAAGGTTCATCATGGCGACACAGACTTCAGATTAGCAATCTCTCGAGAAAGTATTAGCTCACAAGACGTTATTTACCGACCGCCCGCCTGATTTCAATCGGAGCTTCGATTTGCAGAGTGGAAAGCTTCTTGATAGAGTCTGATACCGTATCGATGTTTAATGGTATCGATATAAAAATATTCCAGTTAAATATGTACTATATCTTTATAAACTCATTAGGATGATTAAAAAAAAATATTATTCATTATTGAAATAATAAGATCGAGTAAATAATATTATACAAAATGATGAAAATAAACAGATTGTTATCTATTTAAACTGTTTTTTTTTTATGTTTGACCCTGCCAAAATGACTCTCCTCTGCCTGATGGAAAGCATAAGCAGAATTCAAGAGTGGTGGTCACCATACGGCGAATGCAGACAATGCAATACTGCAGTATGGTGACCCACACTATGGCGGGCTAGTGATGCTTCTGCATCATTGGGCCTCCGGTCTCGCACTCACCAACGAAACACGACAGCATGATTGCTGTCATTTTACGTTGATTTTCTGTGCGAGGGTAGTACCGCCCCGGTCGAGCCGGCCCATTCGTGCTGAAATCAGCGTGGCTCTACTACCTACCTAAGTTGAATTTAATTCCTCAGAACTCCTACCTCAGAATAAACGGTACAAAATATCTGTACCTATGTTTTAAGGTTGTGATAAGTGTATAAGAAAAAGATGTACAACAATCTTTAATAGATAGTACATACGTATCATTCACAACTTGTTTATAACCAATTCTCAAAGGTCACCTCTTGTTGCTGTAATATTACAATAATGCATGTAATAAGATAAACACACCACAATCATCCACAATTACGAAACGTTTCTTAATCACACGCTTAAAACCCTAAAATGAATTTAAATAAAATATCAAAATTTATCCCACGCTTCTTCTTCGATGAAATGATAAAACTTTTCCTATAAATTTCCAACTATCGATAACAAGTATAATTGAATTTGGATGCATCCCTGCGCTCGGTATATCTCAGTAGACGAATAGAACTGAATTGATCCCGTCGCGGCGTGCAGTGGTAACGAGCGGGAGGCGACAATGCAAATTGCAATGAGCACTAACGTTGCAATGCGCTTATAATTACTGTTTGTTTATTTACTATCATTTTTTTAAATCTTTTATAATATATTGCAGCGGGAAAGATAAGGTCCAACAGAAGATCGATATTAAGGAATTCTTTAGTGACTTTTAAACGAGTAAGTCTAGTTATGAAGCCCAACAACCTACCGCTTCTGAAGGGAGGGGCTCCAGCGAAAACAGCGGCATAGTTTCAATGGAAAATCAATAACTATCGCCATAAACAGAACTTTCAACCAGGCAAGCAATGACTTAGAAGGTTTCAGATAATAAAATTGCTTAAAAGACGTTTTTTAACCATTACAAAATATTAATAAGAAAAAATAATACGTGTTAGGATATGTCTGTTAACAATACATATGACTACAACATACTGAAATCTATTTTTCTACAAATATTTTCTAAGCTTTTCTAAACTTTAACGATAAAACGTTTGATTGATTTGTCGATATTTTCCACGCACATCTCTAAACTTTAATAACTTCAAAAGTTATATGTGCAGATATGGAATATCGGTTATCGGTTATAAAAGTCGTATTAAAATGTTCGATAACGTCTGAAATACGGTGGATATAAACAGGGGAAAACACGGAGAGAAAATTTTAACGACTAAATAAGAAATAAATAACCTGTTATAGCTCTGATCTTGAATAACCGTTATTATGTGAGATTACTGTTACAAAATTTACTAAATAAAACCTCTTAGAATATTGGTATACAAAAAAACATAACAGATTACTCTTGTACTAGGAATATATATTCTACAGACATATATGTAACGGACATAAAGGATACCCAGACTTAGAACAGTAAAATATTGTGGGAATCGAACCCTTAGGGCTAATTTCTGATAAAACCTCTGATAGACTAAAGTCAGCTTATCTGTAATAACTGCAGCTTTTAGTTTCATTATTCTTGAATAGAGACAAATACGTCAGATATAAATACATTGAACAGAAACTTTTATATGTTAAATAGTTTTATACTTCAGATATTTATCAGTAACTGGTGAAACTAGTCCTTAGCGTAGTAATAAGAGTGGTGGTTTAGTTAATAATTGATTCGTTTTTTTTTTATGATATAGGCCATATCACCTGATGGTAAGCGATTACCGCCGCCCATGGACACCCGCAACACCAGAGGCGTCACAAGTGCGTTGCCGACTTTGGGGGGTGTGAAAGGAGTTGAGGTATGGACCTCCGGTATCCTCACTCACTCGGTGAAACATAGCGTCAGCGCTATTTCACACCGGTTTTCTGTGAGACCGTGATATCACTCCGGTTGAGCCGGCCAATTCATGCCGAAGCGTGGGCTCTCCCACGGGACACTCCTCCACGAAGAAAAAAGTAAATTATTTACGTCATATTATTTAGAACACCAAAATGAATTTCCACCAAGGCCTTGATTATTAATGCCTCTCGTCTTGAAGTAAATCTTTCAGCACATTAATATCTAGACTCAAATGCATTATGTAGATAATACTCCGGAGATGACGTTTATTCGACACTTGATCCGTGTTGGCGTCACGGCATTGTTCCCGAGGCACACTTAACTCGATATCTCGAATAATGCGACATATCGATATGATCCAATTGAAAATGGGAAATCATTTGAATATCGATTTTGAAAGTCTCAATATTATTTAAATTTTCTGAACATCTATCGTTTACTGAAAACCGTAAAGCACATCAATGTATTTACATTTTCTCTCATTCAGTGGCATTCTTCTTTCGCAAGATCAAATCTATACTATATTATTTTAAAGCCAAAGAGTTTGTTCGTTCGGTTGGTTTAATCTTAGGAAATACTGATTCGATTTCAAAAAAAATTGTGTTAGAAATCCCATTTATCGAGGAAGGCTATAGGCATATGTTAGTATATATGATCACACTACGACTAATACGAGCGGAGTATTAATAAAGAATATTAAAAAACGGGAGAAAACTAAAGGATATTTTGTTTTACCTAATGTGAAAAATACACTCCAAAAACTTTGTGATTTTTTTAAAATACAATTCTCTCTCACTTTAAGTGCTAGTTCCTTGTCGGAGGAGCAAACGCCACTCCTCTCTTTTTCCTGTGATCTGTTTATCCTCTCGATAGGCCACGATCCCTACTTTCTCTTTTACTTGCTGTATATAATAAATAGTCTGAGAGCTGGTACCAATTTCTGGGTAGGTCTTTGAGACAAGCTGAAAACTTGTCCGTGGAGACCCCATATTGCCTCAATTATATATTTGAAAAAAAAAAATCAGGGGTTGATTTAACTCCGCTACTCACCAGCCAGGTCTGCAGTTCCGTGTTGGGGGTATAATAGGAGAGGTATGTGACAACTTTTCAGCTGGCCTCAAATACCTACCCAAAAAATGGTACCAGATCTCCTACTATAAGTTAATCCTTATTCGTTTTCTCTTGCCTTCTATCTTTCTTTCTAGTATTGTTTTAAACAGATTGTCGTCTTGATCGTGTCTTATCAAGTGGCCAACCATTTTGCACGTTCTGTTGTTAATAGTTTCCAAAAATGCCCTCCTTTAGTTAACCATAAATACAAAACACAATTAGTAGTCTAATTTTCAATTCATTCACAATGTAGTTTTATTGTAATCCAATAATATGAAGGAATGAAGAGTAAAAACGTTATCTATATCTACATCTACTAACTTCTGTGGTTCACAAGTTCTGAAATACTACAATCAGTGAGACTAGAATACCTATAGACATGTGATTTATGTTGACAAACAATTGTAAAGCAGTGAGTTTGATTTCTGGGTTATATGTGTTATAATAAAGTTGAAATTAGTAAGAATAACAGAAAAGATTCCTGGTACCAAAATTATAGATTGATACCAAAAACATAGTCATTCAGGGACGCATAATGAGCATCCTATGGCTGAACTTATTATGAGGATGAAAGGTATGTTATACAACCTCTTCGCAAACATAGGTATATGAATAAAAAAATGTTTGTACATACAAATCCCTGATTATGTGGACACGGCGATCCAAATCCTATTTTGATTTATTATTAAAAATCAGTATGCAAAAGTCCATCGTGAAAATCTTTTACGTGCTTATCCATAAAGCCACCGATGTAAATGCAAATTTTCGCAACGACACGACATGCTTACCGCGTCCTGTATTTTGTCAGCAAACAGGTTTTTAATTAATTCGCTTATTTATTTGAGTCGTTAGTGACGTACTACAGGTATTGGACCATCCCGGGATTTTGGGACGATATAAATAAATCATAATAAGTGTACTGAGTCTCTGGGCTGTCATAAATGTTTATGATAGACAGGAGGGCGACTTTATTAACTTTGAGAGGCGAATTTGTAATTGTTCACCGCAGTCCAGTTTGGTTTAAATTTATCCCGGAATTTTGGAATCGTTACTTTCGTAACTTTAGAAAAGTATACAATTTTTTAATGAATTCATGTTTTGTTACTTTGTATAGTGCTAGTTAATTGATGACATAAAAAGATCAACTTCACACTGAACTGAAACTTTAATATATAACATAGTCCCTTAAGCATCTAGTTAGCTTTTTTTTCGGACTTTAGCCTTAATATTTTGCTTTAGTGTAACATTTTTTTTTGTTTTCATTTTGCAATTTTCTTACCACAAATTCAAATGTTTTTCAAATATTTTTATTTTTTTATTTATAGGTAGTATAGTGGCACTCAGTTACAAAAGTAACTAGTAAGTTACTTATATTTTATTCTGTATGTATTACACAATTTTTACTATCTTCGTTTATTTATCTCGGGACTATCCAACATCAGACATCAAAATCAGAAATAACAATGATGAATATTATGTAAGCTTATACATTTTATAAAAACAAATGGCTCTATTCGTAACAATATCCATTTAGTATCTTCTATATGCAACAGCAAACATCGTTTACCGGATCACGCATTCAAACGCGATGGATTAAAAATATATCACGGAACCTAATCCCGGGACCGTTCACACATTTTAACAAACAAAATACTGTTATATCCCGTATAAATGGTCCTAGTTTTTCCGATACCGGGATTGTGCGTGTTTGTAATCACTAGCGTACATTTATATTGATGTTGCACCGCGGTCGATGTCATCCATTTTGATACTTTTTTGAGGCCGTGTTGATTGGTTTTCCCGTCACGTAATTATAATATCATGTTTTTTATCATATAACAACTATCAATGAAGAGAAAATAATTGTCAACAAAATATAGTTTTTCCTTTTTAGCGTGGAAGTGCCTTTTTTTTACGTGTGGAAACCGCCTCGGGCCGTCACCCCGCCGGGGTTTGCGGCGGACGATGTTTCGGAATCGAACCAACTAAAACCACACGTGTGTGAAACGTGTAAATGAATTTTCTGTTCATTTTTTTTTATGGAATAGGGGCAAACGAGCTGACGTATCGCCTGATGGTAAGCGATTACCGGCGCCCATGGTTGTCCATGGCAACACCAAAGGCGTCAGAATTGCATTGCCGGTTTTTTTAAATAACAAAATATTTTTGGTCTAAAATGGAACCAATCTAAGTCTGTCCTAATACAATCTTAAAATAATTTCCGTCAAAATTGGTCCAGCCGTTCCAGACATTAGCCAGAACAGGTAGGTATACAGACCGGCAAAACAGAAAAAAGAATGAAAATTATTAATACTTTCATATACGTGTATTAAAAAGCTGTCAATTTGCAATTACAAACATACACAAATAACATCATCATCATCATAAGTTTATTTTAAGCTTGCATAGTTGTCTGTCTTTAAAAATTGTATTCTAACTTCAATTTACCGTTTAGCTTCTTTAGAAAAACTCTCAATTCATCTTACAGTATCTACTGAACAAATTCCGAATCCGAGTTCCGAATACTGAAAATATTACTAATTCAATTTCATTCGTTATATCGTTCACACCATCATTAGTATTCATTCGTTTCATTCATTCATCGCATAATGTTAATTAATTTCAGTTTGCAAGCTAAATGCGTATTTATATTTCATATTAGAGGTGCTTGGTGCATTTGCAGTTAAATTTCCAGTGATTTATTTACACTGAATGTAATAAATTATGGTCACAAATATGTATTTTGTTACAATTTCCAGTGGCGACACATTTTCTAAAGCGAAAGTTTAATTAAAATATATATTTAAAACATTTATATTTTAATTAACTGCCCCTGTGGCGTAGTGGTAGCGTATGCGACTGATGTGCTTGAGGTTTCGGGTTCGATTCCCGGGTCGGATCAAATTTTAGTACGATCTGCAAATATTTGTTTCGAAGTTTGGATGTTATCTGTGCATAATATGTATGTATGTACAAAAAAAGTATATATATGTATTTATATCAGTTGTATAGTACCCATAACACAAGCTCTACTTAGCTTGGGACTAGATGGCGTTGTGTGTTAGATGTCCGAAATATATATATATACAATTTGTGCAAAAATGTCATTACTGCGTCAGACTTACAGGAACCGAACGCAAACAAAACACACACAAAACAACGATTTGTGGATATACAAAATGTTGTCCTATGTGAGATTGAACCCATTACATTCAGCGCTGTAGAAAACGGTGAGTTAACCATTTAAACCACTATGTTATCCGTCACTCATATATATCTTAAAGGAGTACAAATAATTATTTTATCACACTGAAGCATATTCTATTTAGAACACTCAATGTTAATGTGTTGAATGCAGGCAGCGAAAATTTAAAACTAAAATCTATGATAATAATTCTCGTGTCACGTTGTTGCTCACGAATCACGATGGACTCCGAAACTATCAAAAAGATTTTCATGATTTTTAGCTGGGGTGCCTAAGATAGGATAGTTAATAAAACTTTCGGACCAATAAGAGCCAAGGATAATCAAAAAGAGAGATTGCGTGGGTCAGCTAGTAATTAATCAAATTAAATAATCTAAAATGGTAAAGTAAATGTATACGCGTATGAAGAATTTTAACAAAGAATAAATTAACAAAAGTAAACCCTCCTAAACTAATTTTAAAGATGAAATGTTTTAATTTAAAACCTAATTAACCTACAAAATTAGTCGTGATTAAAAATACATTTTATTATGAACAGAATCGAGGTCTCGTTAATAAAACGAAGAGCGACGTACAAGATATTTTTAAAACTGTGTAGAACACAAGTAACTATTAAAAAAATTATACTTATTAGTGGGCGGACGGCGCAGGAGGCTTGATCAAAATGACACTGAAAATAAACAGGCTATAAACACTCAGATTATAAGAGAACTTGTTAAAATCAAATGATGAAAATAAAGTGTTGTTCTTTTACCAAGGCACAATCGTCCGGTGAGAGATGGTATAAAAATTTAATAGAAGTCAAAATAACCGAAGAATGTATTTACCTATAAATAAAAAGTCAAAGCACGATCAACAATAGTCTATATATCCTACAAATATATAAAATTGGAGTGTCTGTTTGTAATATTAAAATAACCTCTTTATACGAAATGGATATGTATGTATACACACGGTGCATATACCAAAATACCATTGTTTACAATTTTTTGTCTGCTTGTCTGTTTGTTCCGGATAATCTCTGGAACAAACAGATAGATAGAAACCGAAAATAGTTAGATACTTAGATAAATAAAATAAATCTCTTATGAAACGTCTGACTGAGGCCAACGACGATTACAAACATACAAATTGCTTGACAGTAAAGTTTCTTTGTACGCAACAAACCTACAATATACATGTACAAGTGAAATGTAGTAGGTACATAATTATTAGGCCATAAAACCGTAAACATACAACTGAGTTTGGTCTATTTTTATGACTTGGAAACTAATATATAATTCTGTATTTCTTTTCTTAAGAAAGGCTAACAAAACATCCTTGTCTGGTTCGTATTTTATAACAACACAAATTACATCAGACGTGAACAAAGGTTATGAAAATTATGGTTTTTTAGATTAATTGAATACATTTTTACGTCATAAGAAACTGAAAATAGGACCTGCGACCATAAGTAAAGTAGCTTTTTTAATTGCAGAAATCGGGTAGGATCGTAGTACCGAGAGTAGAGCAAAAATCTTACTAAAACTACTATTTACAACTATGTAAAATCGTTAAAAAGTACCGTATATTTCACAATCGAAGTAAAGAAAACCATAAAATAATTTCTGTTCTATATTCAGAACAATTTAAACTCCTAGCGAAATCATTGGAGCTAAATAAAACTAAGTTAGGAACTATATTCCCCAATACCACATTAGTTTCTTAGAAATGACTAAAATATAAAAAATGAAGTTTTCAATTCGACCGTGTTTGTAATTGTTATTTCCAGGTTAAATATTTATTTTGAAAGTACCTAAGAGCATAATATTAACTTGGTAACAAAAAAAAAACAAGTATCAAGGACGTTTATGTATAAAGTAACATTGCAGAGGTAAAACGAAGAGTTGAATAGCTTCAGACGAACAAATTCTGAGCGCCTGCGTAATTTGTTATAGCAACAGCTCGCAGGCGAGTGTGCCTGTGAAGTTATTAGGCATTACTAAGCGTTACATAAGTTGCATAACTTCGACATTGCATTTAATCTCCACGAAATACAATTTAGAGAAGTAACATTTATAATGGAACTGTTTTCGGAATATAAATAACGTGTTAAAATGCGTTCATTTTCGCGATGTATGTGAAAAACATTTATTTTGTACAAGCCTAGCTGAACCCCGCGGTATTACCCGTGGTTATTATTGTACCAATGTAATATGTAATGACACTATGAAAATAAAGAAGCTATAAACACTCAGGTTATAAGAAAACTTGATAAATAAAAAATAAAGTGTTATTCTTTTACCTAAGCAGAATCGTCCGGTGAGAGATGGCAAATAATTTTTAGTCCAAATGCCCACCTCGACCAACTTAGGTATAAAAATTTAATAGAACTCAAAATAACTGAAGAATGTATTTACCTATAAATAAAAAGCCAAAGCACGAACAACAATAGTCTATATATCCTACAAATAAATAATATTGGAGTGTCTGTTTGTAATATTATAAGAATCGCTTTTTAATAAATGCATATACACGGTACATATGCCAAAATATTTTTTTTACAATTTTTCTCTGTCTGTCTGTCTGTTTGGTTAACACCGCGGGGTTGAGCTGGTCAGCAATCAAAGTATATCCATGCCAAATTTCAGTGACAGACAGACGGAGTTACTCTTGAATTATTAATATTAGTATATTATCTACATAGTCCCTTATGCGAAAGCACTTCTAGAGGTAGGTATGCTTATTTGCCAACCTAATTAAATAACAGTCTTCTTAACATTTGTTGGGGCGATATTTTTTAAAAATAAGGCAATCGAAAAAACGTAGCTGACTCAAGTAAAAATAAACTCTGAAAATAATAGCAGATCTTTAGAAAGTTCGTAAAACGTATCAAATTATAAGTTCGTGTATTTCGGTACATTAAGTATGATAAAAAATATTCTGAAAGCTTGGGAGTTGACGCACACGAGTAACTTTTAGTCGGCAAACAATCGCGTCGCTGTTGTCTTCTCTTGTTTACTTCACAATTTGATAGTCAGATGAAATATTTTAAGAATAAAATAGTTTTAAGATGATTTATTAATGAACTATGTATTAGACTTATCATAGAAGTTTTATTTCAAAGGGGTTTTTAAGGAGAGGAATATGTCCAGCAGTGGACTGTTAAAGGCTGTTTATGATGATGTCGGTGATGGTCGTACTTGTCGATTAAATAGTTAAGAAGTGAAAGCATAACCAATAAATAATCTCACATTCTTTATTCAAAGTATTGGTAACTTACAGGTAATGCCTTTCGACCCACCTAATTATTCCATTATAACTTCTCAACCCTAATTATATAATAAAGACAAGATGTTTAATATAAATATAATTTACTTTTTAAACAACTTTTTGAAGTAAACATGCAACCCCAGCTAAGCTCATTTAATAATAAGTTGGCACTAGACCCACATATTCCTCATAATCATATTCCCTTGCTATTAGGGGCGGCGTCATGGAATCTAAATGTCTGAGGGTTAGAATATCATTGCATTACATGTATTGCACTAAATAAATCGGGACACCAAATGTTGCTGATTTGCAATTAACATTTTAAGAAGATATTGTGTATTATTTTTATAAAATAGACATTTTATTACTGAGTGTGCTGTCGCCGAAAATCGTAAGAAGGTAAGATAAATTTGAAAAACAACAATACCAAAGTGAAATAGTGTTTTGTAAAAATACAATAGAAAAAATTCTTGGATCCTACGGGATTTTAGTAAATGCGCTCCATTAAAGTAATAATATTTAAGGACTTATGTGAATAATCACTGCGAGGGGTGACGGGACCTTTCTTGGGTAAGATGGGTCAATACCTGGCGGGGGCGGCGGAAGAATGTAATTGTAGTTCGTTTACCCGCAATGGACGTAGGACATGTAGATCTTTCACCCCGTTAACAAAAAAGAAGTAGCTGAAAGAAAATATTTTCAACTTCGTGGGAGAGCTATGCAGGTACGCCTGGATCAGCTAGACTGGAGTGCTACCACATAATCTCTGAAAATGATGTGTGAACCATTTATTTGTTTATTTACGTCGACTGAGTAAGATTGTTGTGCGTTGTCGCGAAGTCGCTGTTTTAGATTGATTGACATACGCTATTGAACTAAACAGTTCGGCTCTTACTTCCAAGTGTCTGTTTTTAAACTCATTACACGTGTTTCCCTCTCATTATAAACCCAGGTCCTTTAAGTGGAGTGCAAAAATTGGTCATTATGTGTTATTCACATTCGCAATAACGAGTTCCATTCCATCAGGTAATCAATCTGCACGTTTCACTTTCTAACATTGGTAAACTTTTATATTACACTTCTGTATCTAATAGTCTGAATGCTGTCTTTCCTTCTATAGCGTTTTGTAATCCAGAAGTATCATCCCATACGAAAAGTTGATCAAAGTATAACGTTATCAAATTACAACGTACCTCGGTAAACCTTTGGATAGACGAACTTGTTTCGTATTTCAAACAGCCGGATATTACTTCTAGCTGTTTATCTTTTTTTAGTAGCTTACACAGCTAGGGTAAGCAAGAGAGACATGTTATTAATACATGCATCGGCGGACTTAATGCCTAAGGCATTTTCTGCCAGTCGACCGGTTGGGCAATGCAGAGAAAACATGAGAATACTAAATGATAGAGGCTACAGTTATACTATTTAACCTAATAATGCAAATACATACAGTTATACACATATTTACACATACGTGTAATTATAATACACTAGTTGTTGCCCGCGGCTCCGCCCGCATATGTATCGGTTATCGCTGCAAATAGTAGCCTATGTGTTATTCTGATGTATGAGCTATGTTACTGTAAAGTTTCATCCAAATACGTTTAGTAGTTTTGGCGTGAAAGAGTAAAAAACACCCATCCATCTATCCATCCATCCATACTTACGAACTTTCATATTTATAATATTAGTAGGATATATATTCATACATATTTCAGAAAAGGAGATAAGAGTCAAGCCAATTTACCCAGTAAGAGTTCCTTCACTTTCATCTTGAAGTAGTTACGATTTCTAGCCATCCATTTAAAATTTGCCAAGTGGTTGTTAGTAAGTTGCTTGATTTGGGTATCCAAATTATTATTAGGTTAGGGATAGTTTTTAATTTCCTGGCGCTCACGCGTTACGTTTAACGATACGTGCGCAACGTACAAAAACGTAGAAGCTGAATCCGTTACCACATGCACGACCCAGTGGTTGTACTACAAAAATTTTACAATATTTTTTGTGACAACCTTAACGAAAATACAACATACTCCGTATTGCACTAACTGCGAGGTTCAGCTTCGAGGCTGAGCTTAATCTGTTATTACTTTCAGCGGCGGTTTAGATGTATTAAAGACCTCTCGTTTTAACAATCCTGCTTTCTATTTGGATAACTAGAAACCCTTTGAGAGATGCGAATATATCTTGCATATATCTCGCAATCTTTTCATCGTGGAAAAAGGGATTTTGGAAAATAAACGTACTTTGCCACTACATTGATACAAATTTCCAAATCGATAATCTTAAATTATTTAGGAAAGGAACAATGACACGAAAAATATTTGTCTGTTTTAAATTTACATGAATAGCAAAAACCGGGTTTAACCATTAAAATCTATATATTAAGATGTGACACAAATACTTTTTTATCCTTTTTTACGAAAATTATGCGAATTGATGAGCATGAAGTTTGAAACAGTTTAAGTTTATATAGAGAAGGAGAAAGCTAAAAAAATCAAAACAAAAAGTTATAGTCGAAATATTTAAAATTGTTTACTGGTAAGCAGAATACAGCTGTGGCTTATAAAGTTTAATTTAATCACTTTTTAACTTACCTGTTTAACACTTTAGACACTTTGACATCCAGGACATTGGGAATCCAACAATACTTCCACTTTAAATTTTGAATAACACAACACACACATACACAATTTTATTTTCCAACTATGCCTATGTTTTTAGTCAATGATTGTTGAAGCCTCCCATCAGTACACAAAAGAATTACTATTATACTTATCTATAATAGTGCTACACAAACACTAACTTCATAAGAGTTTGCGTAAGGGAATAGATATGACAAAAGACAATACGGTAACATATTCATGGCAAATATTTTACGCAATATTTGTTTACTATAAACAAATATAATTCATTAAACAAATTCACATATATTGACATCTAGAATGCCATATAAATGAGTTTGCTGCTTTTTCTGTAACATTATAACAAAAATAGTTTCGAAATTGTTTCATATGCTGTCTATTTTAAAGCAGACAATAATTGACGGGATGAACGAACAATAATATTTAAAAAACTAGCTGAACCCCGCGCTGTTATTATATTATAGTTATTATCGTCGTACCGCGAGTAACACCGCGAGTAAAATAGCATAAGTTACTACCTGGATCATCAGCTACCTGCCAATGAAAGTCCAGTCAAAATCGGTCCAGCCGTTCCAGAGATTACCCGGAACAGACAGACAGACAAAAAAATTTAAAATACATTTTTGTTACATGTATCGTGTGTATACATATATATATGCACTAGCTGACCCACGCAACGTCGTTTGCGCCTTATATTGCCCGTAGCGTGAAAATTTCCCCCGTTTTTGAAACATTCTTCTTTGTTGCTCCGCTCCTATTAGTAGTAGCGTGATGATATATACCCTATAGCCTTCCTCGATAAATGGACTATCCAACACCGAAAGAATTTTTCAAATCGGACCAGCGGTTCCTGATATTAGCGTGTTCAAACAAACAAACAAACAAACAAACTCTTCAGCTTTATATATTAGTATAGATATGCATTTAGTAAAAAGCGATTATTTTAATATTTCATACAGACACTCCTTTTTGAATTAATACAATTTAAAATAAAAATTCACGTTGCAATCTAAAGTCAATGCCGTTTACGTCAACGCTACGTATGATCTAAGAAACTATTTTTATTTGTTGTGTGAGTTGTGTCACGTCAAGAATATGTTTTGACGATACTCGCCAATTATTTTTTGTGCATTTCAATATTGGTTTTTCTACTGACATTTGATGTATCATGTTTTGATCTTCATGATAGCTGAAAATAACTTGCCGCTTTTAAATTACTCGCTCTCTCGATTACAAAGGTTCACATATATACGTATAGACAAGTCATTATCATGAGGATATTAGTCTTACTATATGCCTTTTATACCACACTAGCAGACCCACGCAACCTCGTTTGCGTCTCCTATTGCCCGTCGCGTGATAATTTTCCCCGTTTTTTGTAACATTCTTCATTGTTGCTCTGCTCCTGTAGGTCTTAGCGTGATGATATAGCCTATAGCCTTCCTCAATAAATGGGCTATCTAACACTGAAAGAATTTTTCAAATCGGGCCAGTAGTTCCTGAGATTAGCGTGTTCAAACAAACAAACAAACAAACAAACTCTTCAGCTTTATATATTAGTATAGATTGGGCAAAGGGTAGTATAAATAACATATTTATGGTCTTTTAGGCAGTCGTTAAAGTACAGATATAAGTTCAAAATCATTATTTAAGTCACATAAAGGCATATCACGAGTTAGATAGCTACAAAGGGATATGATCAAACAAAGATAGAGAGGAAGTATCGTTTATGTGGCAAATACTCGTCTCGTAGCGTCTCGGGATACTCGAATTTCCGACCCCACGAACAAAGCGTAAATACGGACATACAGAGCTTATGTAACGAGCGATTTTTACAAGTCAAGTCATTTTATAGCTTTTTCATAACTCCAAATCTTTTTGCATTGTAAAACCAAGGAAAACTTGAAGAAAATTCTATATAAATTTATCTGGCCAACGTAATAATAATGATAAATCTGTTTATTGTACCAGGTTAACTAAACTAGGAAAACTTTTACTAGGTAAGTAGAATTGGGGGCCTTATCGCCCGGAGGTAATCTCTTATAGGCAACTGTGCATAGTATATACTAAAGACTGTTGATATGATCTGTTTAATGTTTGATTAAAATTTAGAACCCCTTGAATTACGAATGTTTTTCAATTATTCCTAATTGTTATGTGGTAGTCAAACCCTTCTAAAGACTGACAGAGAAAATACCTTGATGACTCCATTGATCATCATAAAAGACATTACTCTAATATAAACATCGTACCACAACCTCCTGTAAGATGGCATATTTGCGCAAATAAACGAGGTTCTATAGTTTTTGTGGATAAGCTATAATAATATATAAAGCTGAAGAGTTTGTTTGTTTATTTGTTTGTTTGAACACGCTAATCTCAGGAACCGCTGGTCCGATTTGAAAAATTCTTTCAGTGTTAGATAGCCCTATTATCGAGGAAGGCTATAGACTATATATCATCACGCTAAGACCAATAGGAGCGGAGCACCAATGAAAAATTATCATGCTACGGGCAATAAGAAACGTAAACGAAGTTGCGTGGGTCAGCTAGTTTACTACATTTTGGGACTGTTTCGCGCGAAACAGTTATGAACGTATAAGTATTTTTTTAATAAGCGGTAATCAAATCTTTAAGATCGGAAAATGCTATGACCGGTACAGGTATCTGTGTATATATTATACAATACACCTTGATATAATATGAATAATGGTAGACATATAATGTACCTAACTTTTTTTGTTTGTATTACGTTTTGCGTATTTTACATTACATTTATGATGACTCAGTGCATGAAAATAATGACTTTATAAATTATATTTTCAGGTTTATGCGGCAGTAAAACTTGATTCTACTATGTGCTAGGATTAAAAATAAAAACGGACAAGGGCAAGTACATCTTAAACAAAAGAGGTTGTAAGTTGTATGTTTTTAGTTTACCAGTCTTATGAATCGATTCCTGATATTTGTCTTGTCTTTACATCTGGCACAGTTACAGTGAGACTAGTTCTCGCTAAAATTCAGGACGTTTTATCAATAAGAAGAATAATGGCATAGGGCAGGTTCGGATTTATCTGCTCAATTTTAAAATATCTGTTGAAATTTCGATCTTTTTTAATTACCCTTATCTACAAGCTTCAATATTTTTCAACTATCAGACATCAGACGGTATTTATTTATGATGTCATTCCTATCAAATTGATACCTTAAAGCTTTTATTGAGATTAAACATCAACAACTGATGATTTGCGCAAGACGTCTGGCAGGAGTTGGATGCGAGAAGGCGAGAATCGAACTAAGTGTCGTGCCATTGGAGAGGTCTATAACTAGCAGTGGACTGCGCTAGGCTGATCACGTCGGGGTCACCACTTTAGCAATATATATGTAATTAGGTATATTATTGCTGTTATAATAAATGAAAGTGAGATTTATGTAAACCGAATATATTTCACGACTTCAATAATTGTACATTGGTATTACTTGAGCGGATTGACTGACTATTATCTGTGCCGCGGACTGACTAGTCCCACGTATGTTAGCTACCGAATATGCGGACTGACTTGTCCAGACGTTGCGGACTGACTAGTCTCAACGGACGATGCGGACTGACTTGTCCAGACGTTGCGGACTGACTGAAGT
This sequence comes from Spilosoma lubricipeda, assembly GCA_905220595.1. Classification (NCBI taxonomy): domain Eukaryota; kingdom Metazoa; phylum Arthropoda; class Insecta; order Lepidoptera; family Erebidae; genus Spilosoma; species Spilosoma lubricipeda. Next base: position 7,597,496 of record HG992298.1, on the reverse strand, counting down.
CTCCAACGGAGCCCTGTCGAGCCCGAGGTGCGATGTGTTACATAAGCTGACCATGCATTTACTATTTCAATGTATTGCATCATCGCGACCCCACAATGAAAATCAACAGCTTTTGATAGTCCACAGCTTGATATAAGCTTCTCCTCTGAAAGGAGGTTTTAGCCTGCTATACCACGATGGCTGGATGGGTTGGTATAGGATTTGCTTCAAGTTTTCCTTCTTTTTGTAGTGGGTAATATGTAATGTTGTAGTGGGTAATATATATATAATGTCCTGCGTGGTTTGCTTCTTTTACCGTCACCTCTTCGATACCCTTGCGATGAATAGTGGTGTGGACACTCTATGTATATCCATCACCACAGAGATAGATTGGCAGATTAACAATTGCGTGGTCCTAAGACGGTTTCTTTTGTTTTTTTGAGAAACGGAACCCTAAAATGCAGAAGGCGCCTTAATATAAGTCATGAAACCATAATAAGCCTCCTGAATTAGCATTTGCAACGAGCTTATCAACAGGTTTATCTGATGTCCCACAATTGACATTAATGAAGCGATCCCTCTTTTAGATATCGATTCCAATTTTAATATAACGTTTATCTTTAAAATCGTATAATTAAACGTCCATTAAGGAGATTTTCGTTTTGTTTTTATCACTTTTATCTGAGTTGTTGTTGGTTTTTTAATCGATTAATTGTAAATTGATGATGAAATAGAAATGATCATAGAATCCTACGTCCTGGTATTTGGGAGCCTTACTAATCAGGCGGCTAGGTCAATGTCTCTCGTGAATCAATGGATTTCTACGAGTCTTTTAAAACTTTTGTTTTAACTCGCTCACTAGGAATATATCCTGTGTCGCGGGGGCTTACAAACGTACATGAAACGGACACAAAGAACACTCAGACTAAGAACAACAATTTATGGATCACACAAAGTGTTGTTCCATGTGGGATTTGAACCCACAACACTCGGTGGCGTGGTGACCGCTTAAACCACTATGCCTTCGTGCATTCAAAAGATTGTGATGCACATGACAGATAATTAAGAATTAAGAACTTGTAATGAAGGTAGCTATAGGATCGGCTTGAAGTAACTATACGTAAATTACCTTTTTTATGTAATAAGCGGGCAAACTAGCTGATGGTAAGCGATTACCACCGCCCATGGACACCTTTAAACACCAGAGGCGTCACAAGTGCGTTGCTGGCCTTTGGGGGATAGGGACGGGTGAGGGGGTTTGGGTTATGGGCCTCCGGTATCTCACTCACTGGGTGAAACACAGCGCAAGCACTATTTCCCATCGGTTTTCTGTGAGGCCGTGGTATCACTCCGGTCGAGCCGGCCCATTCATGCCGAAACGTGGCTCTCCCACGGTAAAAACTAAACAAATGATCATAATGTATGCATGCTATGAAACTAAGAGGAAAAATTAACATAGGTGCTCCGCCCCGAATGCTTTTGTTTACTTTAGTGGTATAAAGACAAATGCGAACTAAAAATATTTTATGACATTCTCTTACATTAAGTAAAAACGTTGTATTGATTGAAATCCACAACAATGTCGATATGCATCAAATAAAATGAAAAGATGAAGCCGTAAATGAAACCTACGCGTCAGAAAATAATTCGGAAATTGCTCGTTAAAATGGAAATTTACTACTTTCCCATAGGAAAGCAGCGTAAATTACGAAAGCTATACGAATTTAGTGATGCGACTCAACTTTTATTCCCAATAATCCTATTAAATTATTCGAATCAAACGAGTCGTAATTTATCGGATAAAATAAACCTGCAATACTTGTGTTTAATAGTATTATGATATATTAATTATGCATTTGAGTTAATATTATTGTTTTCGCAAATTCTGAACAAATTACATTCAATTAGGATTAGATTTGACAAACAACGGATCGCTGAAATATTAATGTCAGTCTCATATTTAATTATTTTAAGACAAGAATGGTTTGTAATTAAAATGAAACCTATCCGTTCGTCTCACATAATCTATACTAATATTATAAACACGAAAGTTTGTAAATATGGATAGATGGATGCTCGTTACCCTTTCACGCCAAAACTACTGAATGGATTTGGATGAAACTTTACAGTTATATAGCTTATACATCAGAATAACAAATAAGCTACTAATTGCTGCGATAACCGACATATATGCGGGCATAGCCGCGAGCAACAACTAGTACTTGTATAAGGTTACTTTTGTAATAACTCCTCTGGCGGCGGACCCTTCTCTGCCAGAGTAGGTAGTTAATAACAGATAATGACAAACAGACAAAAATAAAAAAAATGTAATTTTGGTACATTCACCGTGTATACATACATATGTATATATTAAAAAGCGGTTATTTTAATATTACAAACAGACGCACATAGACAAAAAAAAATAGAGTGTTAAAAACCAAATCTTAAAAAGCTTAATTTGTGTCTAGATAGTATTTGAAAGTATGGCTATTGTATTTAAGAAAATAAAATATAATAGGATGAACGGATGGTGGTGATGGACAGTGGTTTAAGTTGTCGCCAGTTTGCCACACCGTTTTTACTGCTCTGAGTGTTGTGGCCTGTGGTTGTAAGCCCCAAATGGAACAAAACAATCCACAAATTTTTGTTCATAGTCTGTTTTTTGTGCTCGTTTGAAAAGCGCCCCGCGACACAGGATTTATTATCTAATATGAGAGTAACCTTTTTCAAATAATAAAAAAAAACTAATACATGGTCATTATCATTAGTTTATCTCAGATCAGACTAGTTTAGATTAAATAGATTACATCGACCAATGATAAGGGAGCCCTCCCAGCCCGTAGATATTAACCGATATACACAATACAAAAAAAAAATGCCATTCTACTAATTTAATGTATGAGGATTTCCGACCTCATTAAGCCAATTACTCGATTAAAACTCAATGCATGTTGAACGGTAACTAGTCGATTAATAATCGTCTAATTAAAATTAATTATTCAAATGAATGTAGGAATATACAATGACTTGCCCAACACAACTGATTAAAGGTTATGGGAATTGAAACTGTTTATCATAAAACTAAAAGTTGCAGCCTACACAACTATTGGAACCGTTAGTTTACGAGATTCTTAGTCGATAAATCAATATTGATGCAAATAATGTACAACATTGTATTTCTGCTTTATAGTTTTAGGAATCTGCAGTTTTTTATACGACCTTATACACATAAGTCATCATCTTCCTAGTCTTTATTATTCTCAAGATTTAATTGGGGACAGCTACTAGTTTAAGTTCGATTCCCGGGTCGCATCAAATATTTGTGTGATCTGCAAATATTTGTTTCGGAGTTTGGGTGTTTTATATGTATTATATAAATGTATTTACAAAAAAAAAAGTATAGATGTATTTATATCAGTTGTCTAGTACTCATAACACAAGCTCTGCTTAGCTTGGGACTAGATGGCGGCGCGTGTTAGATGTCTGAAATATATATTTATATATATTTATTTATTATTACACGGAGTGACTGAACTGTATTCGAAGATTGAACTAGTTGTCAGTATCCTACTATTAACTAAACTAAAGATGTTCTACACCGATTGCCGTCTTTAGACACGATATACCTAGAATCCGCTCCAGAGATGACCTTTGTCTATTAAATTCTCCACGTCAGTATTGTTTCTTATTTATCATCAATACAACCACAATGAAGACGACAGGATGCAGATAGTGTTTTGAAAATAGTGTTTTCTGACTGCATGGTTGGCTTAATGGTTTGGTGGTTGCCACGCCGCTCTCTACTGCGCCTAGTGTTGGGGGTTTAAATCCCACGTGGGACAACACTTTGTATGATCCACAAATTGATGTTCTGAGTCTGGGTGTTCTTTGTGTCCGTTTCATGTATGTTTGTAAAGTCCCCCGAGACACAGGATGTATATTCCTAATGTGGGAGTAGACTTTCATAAAAAAGGTAACTAAAAACATTTTCTGCTAGGTGGAATTAAGTTGTTGATATTTTATAACAAGTAGTGAAAATAGTAATGAACATGGCACTCTGTCAACCAAAACTTACTAGTCGCACAGTCGGAGTCGGACGTACAGAGCAGACAAATATTGTGTAAAGTACACGATCGTTTGTTCAGTGTGTGTAAGCAAAAGTGAACAGTGGATTAACACATTTTAAAAAGTATCAAAATCTTCACTATGCCTATGTGCCTATATTATATTGGATTGTAATAAACTTCTTAATTGTTCTCCCCTTTGAGAGTGGTATTCTTGCTATTAATTAAATGACAATACACCAAATTTATTATTTAACTAGTTGAACCCCACGGTGTTACCCGCGGTTATTATTGTACCGCGGTTAACGCCGCGGGACAAATCTAGTCTAAAAAAAGGTAGCCTGTTACTCCCTGGATCATCAACTACCTGCCAGTGAAAGTCTCGTCAAAATTGGTAAAGCCGTTCCAGAGATTACCCAGAACAATCAGACAGACAGACAGACAAAAATTGTTTAAAATACATTTTTGTTATATGTACCGTGTATGCATGCATTTAATAAAAAGCGGTTGTTTTAATGTTACAAACAGAGACTCCAATTTTATTTATTTGTATAGATGTATAGATAGATAATGGAGTTCTGAGGTAACTAACATAAACATATTCAATTGGTTCCTCCTGGTTTTGACGTTAGTCAAAAGAAAATAAAGCGAATAAAATTAATCCATTTTCTTCATCATCTTTGAATCTAGCTATTAAATATGTTTTAATATAACTGCCTAAAACATGGTAAGCTAGGTAAACCACACAATCCACAGTTGTTGTTTTAACTGGTGCCAATTCTACGAAGGGTTAAATTTACTAAACGTACTTCAAGACAAAACTCGTCTCGTTAGTTGAATGCTGGACAGCCGAAGCATCGATGGAATTGATCGCAAAAAGTATCGCAAGCCAATACATCAGAACGTCAATGACCTATCAGAGGACGTGGGAATCCTGCCGCGGCGACATTATCGAATAGGTCGACATTTTGAATTTCGGTTCCGAGACACAAGCACCCTGCAGTGTAAATATCGATTCTTTATCTCTGGAAATCATTCCCAATACGTGATGAAAATGTTTCATGTCCCTTCTTAAACAAATATGGCACAAGGAAATAAAATAATATATTGTATTCGGAACACGATGTATATAGGTACATGGAAAAGTGCACAAACCATTACTTAACATTTTGACATAAAAGTAAATAGTTATAATGATAGTTGAGTTAAACATAAATAAATTATCATCATTACAACTACGAATATTCTTATATATTAAATATTCTTTATATATAAAAAATCAATTGCTGTTCGTTTGTCTGCTAGAACTGCTGGGTCGATTTAGCTGTTTTTGGTTTTGAAATTTTTGTCGTAATCCAAGAAAAATTAAAAATCACTTAAAAATCCAAATGTCACGTGTACGAAGTATCGGGAACAGCTATTCATAAATAAATACCATAAATAGCTTAGTCACATCAAACATAAATAAGACAATAGGTACACTGTTTTAGTGTAGAACAATTTTGTTTTATCTATGGGCCTGCCAAAGTGACTCTACTCGGCCTGATGGAAAGCATAAGCAGAATCCAAGACTGGTGGTCAACATACTGATTGCAAATGCAGACAATGCAGCATGGTGACCCACACCATGGTGGCCTAGTGATGCTTCTGCATCATTGAGCCTCCGGTCTCGCACTCATCAACGAAACTGCAGCATGGTAGCCCACACGACAGCATGAACGCTGTCATTTTAGGTTGGTCTTCTCTGTACCGACCCGGTCGAGCCGGCCCGTTCGTGCTGAAACCAGCGTAGCTCTACTACCTAATTTTTATTATATAATTACGAAGCTTACTAGCGAAGAGCTACCGGGGTGGGGACCCCGTGAAGCCAAGAGAATTTTCCCTGACGAAAAATTCTGGCCTAACGTGGGGGGGCACCGCCTCACCCCCAAAGAAAATACTCGTATAAGTGAATAATAATCGAAACGTAAAAAGAAGTCCTCGAGGATGTTCTACCTCTCGCCTTGCAGCTGCTACGAAGTTAAGTTTCTCCTCAATATCACCGAGGGATGCCGCTAATGAAATATCCTAGAACCCTGCTCTGATTTGACTTGATATTTATATTTGTAATATTTTCCCTAGAAAACATTAAATACTTTGTAAATTCTTGTGACCGAGTGTTCTAATTTCATATGCTCTATCTGATCTTAAGGCACATCCTAACCACCACGCGACATCTGTATGATAGTAGACCGGTATCTTTTTAAATAGCAACAATAACATAATACTCGTAGAATCAATATTCTTATTATATTAGAATTCTTAACTAAAGTCATTGAACTAATTATTATTCTTCAATGATTAAAGTGCAACTTTTAACTCATTTCTACACTACTCTACGGTAGTCTGGTAAAGAATGTCTATTCTATTAAGTCCGTCATTGTATAATTTGTGCCTAAAGTTTTAATTAATTCAATGTTCATTTGTCTGCCGAAAGCTGCCTAAACTGTAAGAAAAACCGAAACACTCCGATGACCAATAATTGAACGTTACTCGATGTCCCTACAAGAAGAAGCACATAAATCATTTCTTGTGAATACCCCCTGTTGCGAATAATGTGTATTGACGCAATATCAGACAGTAGTCAACGTATTAGTGAACACACAACTTGGCTATCAATTTAAAATATCCATACTAATGTTATAAATTGTAAAGTAACTCTATCTGCATGTTACTTTTCACGGCTAAGGCGGTACATCGATTTCAATGAAATTGAGATACTTTGAATCTTCAGGAAAAATATAGGCAACTAGTTGTTGCCCGCGGCTCCGCCCGCGTATATGTCGGTTATCGCGGCAAATAGTAGCCTATGTGTTATTCTGATGTATAAGCTATATTACTGTAAAGTTTCATTCAAATCCGTTCAGTAGTTTTTGCGTGAAAGAGTAACAAACATCCAAACATCCATCCATCTTTACAAACTTTAGCAAATATAACATTAGTAGGATATAATATTAGTAGGACTCTATGCTGCGATAACCGAAAAACACGTATGTGTATAATTATCTTTATAATCTGAATCTATACTAATATATAAAGCTGAAGAGTTGGTTTGTTTGTTTGTTTGAACGCGCTAATCTCAGGAATCTGTCTGCTAGTATTAAATAAATCAATTCGTTTCAAATGCTACCCAGCGAATAAAGTAATAATTTACTGATCCATTCATTTAGTAGATAATCCTAAAATACCTAAAATCCTGGAAACGAGGATTTCTATATTTGGTTGCAAAATTTACAACAACGCGACTGAAGTCTTTCAAGCTAGTTACTCATATCATAATCAACATAATACGATTCATGTTACTTGTATTAGGTAACGAGTACCTGTTACGATTACATTATTTTAATCTCATATTCGATCTTTAGTAAATTTATTGATCGATTATTTATCGATCTCTTAACCATCGATATATGCGAGTCAGTCAGCCTGTCGCATTGTAAGACTGAGCACCGTAGATGGAATGTCGTCAGGATAAGCGCCTGTTTTTCTAACAGTACACATACATGGTTAGGTTTTTGTTTAAAGATACTTTGAGTATGCCTTCATGTTGATTTCGCCAATTAATTTTGTTTAGCTTAGCTTAATGATGTTTAAAAGAATAACAAATGAGAATCTATAAAAAAATGTGATGATGTTTTTATTGGAATTGGAGACACTAAAACAGGGATCCAATTGAAAAGAAGAAATACTGAAAGAAAAACCTCCTTTATAAAGAGAGATATATGTTTAACGATGTAAATAATTAAAGGTTGGTGATGCCAATACGTCTAAAATACTCATAAAGTTTATCATGTGTAGGCAAAAACACCACAGCAACGCGATTGTGTGTATTTCTAAAACATATGTCTATTATAGGTACTCGTACAGGCATACTGTCTCTTGATGCACTATCTTTGACTGTCTTGTTGGCGCAGTAGTAGCGTACGTGATTGTTGCGCATAAAGTCTCCGGTTGCATTCCCGGGTGGGACCAAATATTTGTATCATCTGCAACTATTTGATTCGGAGTTTGGATGTTTTCTGTGTATAAAATGTATGTATTTTTTCAAATAAAGTATGTATGTATGTATATCAGTTGTGTAGTACCCATGATATAAGCTCTGCTTATTTTTAGACTAGATGGCGTTGTGTGTAAAACGTCCGAAAATATTTAAGTATTTATTTAATGCTAGTGTCCAAAGACGGTAACACACTAATTATTAGGTATCAGTCTGTTCTTTTGCCCCCTATAAAGTAATAAAGTAACACTTTATTTTCAATGTCAGGCACAAAATTTTCTGCTCATAACTGCCTCGCTTACATCATTCTGTATTAAAAATTGATTATTTTTGAGATTCAGTTCCAATTAAACCATGTAGATTACATAATATTAAAACATGGTTTAAATGTAACCAATACTTTTAAATTCGTAAAGAACTTAGGAAGTGTAAGTAAACTTTTACCCTCCTAAGATCTCAATTTACTCACTACTTCACTGTATTTGAGGAAAGAATGTTATTGTTTGTAAATAGAATGTCCAATCGGACACACACACAGAGCAATTAACTAAAAATCATCAATTAATGAAAAGTTTACCTATAATGCTTGTTAAAAATCTTGGAAAGAGAATTTTTCAAATAGTTTCGATTGTCGAAGTGAGAAATAATAATTTAGAAAACACGCAAACTAAATTAGTATGCGGTCAACTGTGCGTAGGCGCATCTCTATGTATTCACGATTACGGGTTCCGATCCCACGTAGAACAAATATTTGTTCCCCTCAAATTGTTTCTGGTTGTTCAGAAATAAACAACTTTACGGTGGACATTTCTTTTTGTATTTACTTTGTGAGTTTTGTGATTGATGTCAATACATGTTTATTATTTATTGAACCTTTTCTTTTAGTAGCCTTACTTTCTTTCAAACGTAATATTTTTAGTTATAGCTCTCTGTTTCAAAAATAACTTTCGTATTAATATGATGATTAGACTAGCTATGTTTTTTTTTCCGTTTTGCCCGAGAAAAAAACCTTCTTACACTAGAAAATTAGGTAGAATTCGATCTATCCGTTCCGAAGATTATCCAAAACAAACTTATAGAACAGCTGAAATTATAACAAAAACTTTAATTTCTTTATAAATCGATGTAGACCTAAAAATCCGCTACTTCTGAGTTCTAAACACATAAAAAAACTTTAACAATAACTGCACTTGACATAAAAGAATAGAGTATGTATATACGTAGAAAAAATGAAAAAAAATCGAAAAACATTAACACAAAAACAAAAGTAAGCCAGAAGAAAATGTGGCCGGAACTAGTTAGTATACTTAATTAATTAGTAGTATTGAAAATAATACTTTATCCATATTATTAATCATTACCATATCCTACATTAAATAATCAATGACCATTTTAAGAGGTTTTACCGCAGCGCTAACAAGGAATAACTGATCTGTAATTTAAGAAAACCTGTTTTTAAAACTGCATGCTACAATGTTTCCATGTTTGGTTTAGTCTATATTCGATGATCACCAATAGATACCGTGTTTTTAACTAATTTAAATAAATTGTCGAATATTTGTTATAATAATGAGATCTTTTAGAGGGTTATATTTTAGTCATAAGCGACAGCGGGTAAAGGTATTAACGCTATTAAGTAGACTTGAAAAGATTTATATTTTATATCATGAGCTATCATTTTTTATATCATCTTCCTGAAATTTCGAAAATATTACTATTTTTTCTAACTTTAAAAAGATTGGCAGAAACTGCAAAACTCGACAATCGATACTCTTTAAGACTCGTTATAAAAGTCTCCCTTCTAAATGTCTTCCGGGATTCGATGGAACACTTTATACACGGGTAAATAATTAATATAAACAGATTTTCGTAACATAAGTCAAATTTTCATTTAATGCAACTGATTGAAATTATCAAAAAACAGAGGAGCATAGAAAGCCTTACAGTCATTGTTAACAAAAAATATAGAATATGCAACAAGTATGCCAAATAAAAAAAAAAATTTGACTGCTCCGTTGGTCTCGCGGTTGGCGTGTCCGACTGCTGATCTTGAGGTCTCGGGTTCGATTTCTAGGTCGGACCAAATGTCTGTATGATCTACAAATGTTTGTTTCCAAGTTTGGGTGTTCTCTATGTATAATATGTATATATTTACAAAAAAAAAGTATATGTGTGTTGTATAAGTTGTTTAGTACCCATAACACAAGCTCTGCTTAGCTTGGTACTAAATGGCGTTGTGTGTTAGATGTCCGAAATATCTATTATTATTATTTTAAAAATACGAAAATAATGATGGTAATGATATGTACCTAATTAAAAAAAACTTTTCTTTTCTTAAAGTCAGTCTGCTACTAATTAAAACTGTACTCCGCAAAGACCCTTCCACTGTCTGTCTTCTCCACGTCACTATACTTGTACGAAAGCAGCACTAGCCCTTATTTCTCCACTGCTATATCCAAGCTGTGGACAAAGAAGGGCTGTTAGTGAACCCTTTTATGTTAATAAAAACCTCTTAAAACGAGTCGCGCCTCTGCCCGCTACCCGCGCCTCTTATCACCATACTTTCTCGCTACTGTCGTTCTCAAGTGGAAACATTATCGTCTGTTGTCATTGTTATCGCCCCCACGCACTATGTGGGCGGGGCGGAGCGAGCGCACCTTTACTTTCCAATTTTAGATGCTATATCTTGAATAATGGGCTATTTCGCTTTGTGTTTTTGAGTAATGAAATTAAGTAGGCCGGTGTAGTTTTTTTAAAGTTCACTTATTTATTTACAGTGTAACTTTTTGTATTACTGTTCTAAAAGTGGGGGTATTCGCTACTGTTTGATTTAAAACGTCATAGCATTCAATTCGCCTACACCACTAAAATTGTCTTCATTCAATTTAGTCTTAGATCACACAAACAATTCGTCCAACCCAGAAATCAAACCCAATAAATTTAATTATCTATCTTCTTCTCTTAAGCCTACTGCTGTCCACTGCTGGACACAGGCCTTCCCATGATATATATAAACTAACTTAATTATCTCCAGATAAAGGCGGCGCACAACAACCTTTTCAATGTAAAATAGTTAAACTTAAAAAATAAATTTGTAGTTAGAGTTGTCTTTGAATAAAAACGCATTTAGGTAAATAAATTTTTTTTGGATGAAGGTTGTCTATAATAATAAACAACCTTTATCCAAAGAATATTTATTTATTAACATAGGAATCCGTAAAGATATACCTAAGGATTGTATACCGGCATTACCTGAAACAAAAACAAAAAAATATTAAAGTTGCGTCACTTACACATTGGCTCTTTCAAGTACAAAGACGTTAAAACATCTAATTATGTTATTATGCACAAGCTAGCTGACTCGGCGAACTTCGTACCGCCATTTGGTGAAACACAGCATAAACGCTATTTCACACCGGTTTTCTGTGAGGCCGTGGTATTACTCCGGTCGACGGCTCGACCGGAGTGATGTGGCCGGCCGTGGCGGCGCTCATTCATGCCGAAGCGTGGCTTTCCCACGGGGCCTTCTAAATATTATAATATTTCTTTGTTTTCTGATTCCTAAGATGTTTTGAATTTGAAAGCATAAATAATACGAATTGACAATTTTGACAACATTTTCGCGCTCAGCGCTTGCTTGCTTTCAAGTTTTTAAAAATCAACTCAATTTATATACATTTTCTTTCAAAATCTCAGTTTATAAAACTTTACCAGAATACAAAAGTTTTTTAATTAACTTTTTCATAAGGTGCAATTAATTTTTAAAACAAAAACACTTCAAGAGAAAAGTTTCACAAAGATCGAATCAGTAGTTTTTTTCACAAGAAATTTAAGTTCAGTTTTTTTTCAACAATAGATGTAATTTTAATGAATTAATAATAATAACAGATCTGTCTGATAGTCTGATAGTCTGATACAGATACAGAAGGTAGTCCTCCTAAACAAGGCAGTATAGTGAGAGAGATTCCTGTCTTTGGAGCACTGACCACCAGTTTCTTGCCTTATGTACCCGAAGTCGATGGTCTACTATTTTTTATATTTTGAAATAAATATATAATTAAATTATATAGTATATATATATAGTATTGTTTACCTTTTTATGTATTTACAAATGTCGCTGATATAGTAGAACCTCGTTAAGTTGAAAACCAAAACCTCCATTACTCGAAATGTCAATCTTCTATTAGTCGAAGTAATCAGTGAGTCCCTCCAAGCCATTTAGGTACACACTTTCATTCTATAACTCGAAAAATTTAATTTTACCTCTGTATCTCGAACATAGCAATGTTTTATTTTACTACCTTGACAACTCGTTATGTACACGATAAAAAAGTGTTAGGTACACTGCGGATTTTTATCGTCGTCAACCGAAGAAACTGAATCCTTCATACGAATATTTCACCTTCGGCAGGATAGAATACAGTAGTGTTCGGATCAAGAATATCCTTTGAGGACTTTGTTATGGGCGATAATGGACTTATGACTGCTAGGACATTTTCTGATGTCAAAATTATCGATTTAGTAGCTCAGAAAACTGTTTTGTGCTCTTTATAGAGAAAAACCAAATTATCTAAAGCAAAAAAATATAGATATTTATTTCAAGGATGTTTTGCAATAATTTTGATTTATAATTCATATATAGATAAATTAAAATATGTGTGTCATCTGTCATCAAATAAATAAAAATTGAAGTTGCAGAACTTAATTTTTTATTTATTTTTATCTTTATAACTCAAAATTTCTAAGAATTAATCTCAACCTCTTTATGTCGAATCAAAAGTCGAAATTCTCTATAAGTCGAAAACTCTATAACTCGAAGTTTTTGGCGTCTCCCTCGATATTCGCCTTACAGAGATTCTACTGCATATATATTAATGAAATAAAGAATTTTTTTAATTAACTTTTTTACAAAACCGTAAACCGAGCTGTTCACATCAGTATATTTCACTTCAAGTACCAGACTGGGTATTTGGTTCGAGTCTGTGCCTAACACAATCCTTTCATTGAGTTAACTTTAGAGATGCACAAAGAATCTATACTAATATATAAAGCTGAAGAGTTTGTTTGTTTGTTTGTTTGAACACGCTAATCTCAGAAACCGTTGGTCCGATTTGAAAAATTCTTTCGGTGTTGGATAGTCCTTTTATCGAGGAAGGCTATAGGGTATATATCATCACGCTACTGCTAATAGGAACGGAGCAACAATGAAGAATGTTTCAAAAACGGGGGAAATTTTCACGCTACGGGCAATATAAGGCGCAAACGAGGTTGCGTGGGTCAGCTAGTATACTCATATAATGACCCACGTATTCTACTAACGAAAACCTTTTTTAATTTCTTCTAAAAATATTGTTACAATACAAAACAAAAGAATGACTACAATCTATATATTTCACTGGTCCAACTTCATTTGTCATCAAAACAGTGAGCCAATTTAACAAAAACACATATTTGCAATTCCCGACGAGCTTTGAATACATATCGGGGAATGTTCGGGTGGTGAAGGACGAGTTGAAAGCTAAAGGCTACTAGAAGGTTGGATAATTAAACATGAACTTTTTGTGTTATTGCGTCCTTAGAAAACGACATTGATACGATCAAATATAATATTATAGGACATTGAGAATACAATTACACTAAACTGAATACAAATATTTTTTGTCCAAAATAGTTATTTGTATTTCTATTTGCGTATAATCAACGTGGTCATATGATTTGATGATTGATGATTGATGATTTGATGAACGTGATGACGTTGACAAAAGAAGGGAATGGGGAGGGTGAATAATAAAGGTAAATTACAAAAAAACTAAAGAATTGCTTAATGTGGTTTTCTGTGAAGTTGCAATACCAGCGGATTTATTCGACTAAAAGAGATAAGAAAACATTCTATACATAATATTAAATTTAACATGTTTTTACAGGTTTTTACAATGGCAAGCCTGTACAACATCTATATTTTTGTCACTAAAATCGATGATACAACTTTACTATACTTTTATATCTCTTTTATTATCAAATCGCCTAAAAATATCACAACCGTAGAAATACCAATGTAAAATTGAGATTACTACACTAGGTTTATGGCGATATGTTGACAGTGGGTTGACGAGTTTTTAGTGTTGTCTACGTTACGCTTTAGAAAATTCATCGATAACGTTATCGATTAATGTAAAGTGGACCCACAGCAGTGCATACCTGTTCCATTCTCTAATGAAAATATCGAGGTTATCGTTATTTTGCTCTTTACATACAGTCGCTGAGCGAGCTATTTTAATTTACAAAATGATGTAGTCTCATCCATTTCTCACTCTTAATGTTAGCGATGCACGACAACATTTTTAATAGTTATTCAATTCAATATCAACATTCCAAGGAATGCTGTGTGTGTGCAGTAGCAAAAGCAATCATCTCGCTGTTTTCTATTAATGTTGTGGGTTCATACTCCACATGGGACAATACTTTGTTTGAACCATAAATTGTTGTTCTGAGCCTGGGTATTTAAACTCGCTTTTGTTAGACACACCGTACATAGTACACCTGTATGTTTGTTTGTAACTGGTTTTTGTTAGCGAATATTTAGTCTTTTAAATTATAATTACTTCTGCCCTTTCATGTTTGTTGTCTGTCCCTGTCCCTTGTCCTTGTACAGAAATTGGAAAAAAAGAAAAAATGTTTACAACGCATTTACAGGCTTCTAGGTCAATAAAACATGTTAAATATTAATTTACCAATTGCTTTAGAATTCATTGCGTTTAGTTTACAACATTAAAATAAATTCAAATAATGAATTATTTATGTGCTTCTGAACATAGTCGTCCTCTAATGAGTGCCTTGGCCATAGCTCTTGATCTTACCAATTTTGCTATTCAATCTAACCCAGCTATTTTTCTCAAGTTATTAGTCCATCTAGCTAAGGCTCATCCTCACGAAAAAAGGAATATAATTCCAAATATGTAGTCTAAGAATTACGTACTTAATTTATTGTGTCCATATCAATTACTATTTTGTCACACGTCTATAGCGTAATTAATGCATAGCTATATATATGTATGGCTATCTCTGGTATTCGATCTAAGCCTATTGGGTATCTACAATTTTATTCATAGAGCGCCGTCTCACTGTTTACTCAATAAATTTACCATCTATTAACAAACATTGGAAGTCTAGACATACCATAAAATTAACATTGTAATCCAATACTACATTGCATACTGTAATCTTGAACACAAACTAATGTACAAGTCATCTTTTAACATTGACTACCAACTAATTTTCTAAAATCGATTCTTGTTTTGTTACAGACAATCGACTCGGTATCGATACTCGCTTGGACTATAACTATTGCCATTGATCGGATCGCCCATTCACCGTTCTCACAGCGTGGGCAACCGCCCGGAGCTATTGTATTCATGTGTAGGCGGCTTTATAATCATCGGTAATTACACACACAAGCCGTTGACATGTAAATTAACGCCTTTATCGATATTATTCGATGTACCTTCGATTTTAGTTCATTCATATATCAATTTATAAATGAATATATTAGTTATTGCTATACTATTATATGGATATTTATGCGTTTCTATCCTACCGTTGTTTATTTTTTAAATCTATCAGGTGCATCTAAGTGTTAAGTTTTTTTAAAGAAACTTAAATTGTTCTTATTAAATAGGACACAGGATCAGCACTTTAGCGAGTATGTTCGCTTTAGAATATGTTCAGTGTTTTACAATTTATTTTCATCATCAACCTATCGCCGTCCGCTCCTGTCTAAGGAGCGACAACCATCGCTATCTATTCAGCTCCGTTCACTAGAATCCCCTACTAAGGTCACCTAGAAAATCGGCTTAAGCAGGGAATCCAAATGGACGTTGTGTTTATAAAAACTCCCAAATCAATCCCCTGTGAGATCTAAGGAGGGGATCCTTGTGGTCGGTGCCGTCTATTTTTTTTAGAGATTCAGGTCGCCAGTACTCCCTTTACTGTTGGAAGGTTTACTTCACTCAAATTGCAAATACTCAGCACTCGTACTATCTCTTCATCAACGTTGAGAACTGTATGGATGGTGAAGTTTTTCAAGCGGTGGCCTGCGCTGTGTGTTATGGGTTTGATCCGCAAATTGTCATTCTGGGTTTTCTTTATGTCCATTTGATCAAAGTTTGTAAAGTCCCCGCGATACGGTATATATTAATAATGCTGAATATGTATTTAAAAAACAACTAGTTTGTTAAATTATTCAGTAAAACAAATGGACGAAATCTGACTGTATATTATAAACGATGTTGTCAGTTTGACTCAAAACAAAGTTTATACATTAAAAGTCCTTTCAGTTTCCCCAAGATGGTAAAGAATGTTTTAGAAGTTTTCCTATGCAGGCTTTTCAGGAATGCTTTGTGGTCAGTAGACGCTACTGCCACCAGGAAGTTATTTGTACATGTCCTGTGTCCACGCTATTAGCATGCGTCTGTATAGGCCAGTATTAAACGGCCAGTAAGTATAAGTCATGTGATTTTTGTTTTGGAATAGGTTTGACTGAAAAATATATGTTATTGAGCATTATTTAGGAAGTGGGTGTATGTCGTGCCGTTAACTATGAGCATAAATACAATTGTGATAGATTTATTATGAATGTGTTTTTTTTATTAATTAATAAAATACGGCGGTAAATAAACAACTAATGAAGAATATTTAAATGACCTTCTTTTTACCATTTATTGCTATCGATTTTGGAAAACCTCCACAAGTCACCTTCAAACTTCTAGAAATCAAACAAGTGATAAACTTACCTACAGATTTTAAACATTTTGACTCAGTCGCGCAGTGGTAGCGTATGCGACTGCCGTTGCTTGAGGTGTCGATGTTCGATTCGCGAGTTGGACCAAATGTTTGTATAATCTACAAATATTTATTTCGGATTTGGGTGTTATCTATGTATAATATGTATGTGTTTACAAAAATAGTCTATGAGTATTCTAAAAGTCAATCTACCTGTTATAAGTTAATTAGATGATGAATTAGAAGTGAATTAGTCCAAAATATTGACTACTTTATGAATAAACTAATTGCTGCCCGCGGCTCCGCCCGCATATATGTCGGTTATCACAGCAAATAGTAGCCTATGTGTTATTCTGATATATAAGCTATATAACTGTGAAGTTTCATCCAAATCTGTTCAGTAGTTTTTGCGTGAAGAAGAAACAAACATACACACTCACAAACTTTCACTTTTTATATTAGTGTGATTAGTATAGATATGTGCCAGACAATTTGGACTTGCTAATTAAGTATTCTTTCAAAGGTTTACTGTTACTCCCGTTTGTCGGAGTCAAGTATTGACAAACCAGTTTTCCTAGTAACCATTTCTTAATCTTTCCTTTGCCTACTCTTAAAGACACGCATAAGTTTCCTTTCATATCATATCCTTTATCAAAGACTCGATAATCTTTGTAGATTGAAAGCAATCTACAAATGTCTAGACTCCCTCAGAGTTTGTTTCGGCCTTTCTTCTCAGGGTTAGTCCTGTTAAGAAAGGCCAAACTCATTTGATTAAAAAAAAGTTTTAACTTACAAAAGTGTACTTGTAATGCAAAAAAAATTATTGCATTTCATTCCATTTAGAATTTTCCTTCATAGAATTATGGAATTAAAGCTACCGTTATACATAGGAAGTTTTCATGCACTCTAAATCAATGGACCTCTCCTCACTTTGTGTGGTGCGTATAAAAGAATTTAAGCTCAAATTCTTTAGTACTATAAACATTTATAGTTATAAATTTATTACATTATAAAATTCCTATAATATTTTTAATAACATAATCTTCTAAAACGTTTATGAATGTACAAATTTGTAATATTAACAAATAGAAATCATCATTCACCGCTATCTGAGACCCAAATCACACTGACAGGTACACTCACCCACATACTACATCACAACATTCTTACAGAAGTACCTACATAGGTATAATATTATATGTTAATTTGAGAGCGAGTTTCCATCGCAGATGCAGCCATAAGTAGGCGTAATTACGTCACGTCATGATGAAACGCATGGTGAAAACACACGGCTGATTAAAATACAGTGCCAATGGGAATGGAATGTATTGAATTGAATGCATGGAACTGGTTTCGGTTCGTTAGTAACACTTCGGTAAATCATCCAGCTGTCTTTTTAAAATTAGAACTAGGTTTTTTTCTAAATTTCCACGATTTATTTAATGGGAATTTAATTGCATAAAACTTTCTTAATACATTTTAAAGGTCTTTCTAGCTTTAATCTTGCAGTGCTTTAAAGTTTCAGAGATAAATAGGAAAATAGGACGAATAACAAGATTAAAATTAATGGATAAAGGAATTTTGTTTTTCCGGATAGATTAGGGAGCGTGATCAATTAAAAACAAACTCTTACGCTCTCATTTACACCGTTTCTTATTGTGTCCAAAAACTCTCACATTCCATAAACCTAGAATGAGTGTCAGGCTGGCCAATGACCATATAAGAAAACCAGCTCGAAGCCTGGAAATTTTACTCGTTGTCTTACTTCAAATATAATAAGCAAATGAGCAGATAGATGACGATGAATTGAATGTTTGTAAAGATAAGACATTATTAGAGAATACATGATAAATACAAGTTCACTGTGTTCCTAAAAATTATAGTTAACTAGCTGACCCACGCAACCTCGTTTCCGTCTCCTATTGCCCGTAGCGTGATAATTTTCCCCCGTTTGAAACATTTTTCATTGGTGCTCCAGTCCTATTGATCTTAGCGTTATGATATATAGCTTATAGCCTTCCTCGATAAATGTACTATCCAACACTGAAAGATTTTTTTAAATCGCACCAGCGCTTCCTGAGATTAGCGCGTTCAAACAAACAAACTCTTCAGCTTTATAATTATAGTTAAAATTTCTACTTGACAAACAATATCCGGATGCAATTCTACTACGAAAAAATGTGACTCCCTACATTAGAGTTAATGAATAGAAGATACGTCATCCTGTAGTGTAGACACAAACTGATAGAGGTGACCCGTCATTCGATTACACCGATCCATCAAAAGATTTGCTTCTACCTATTAGTTACATCGATAGATTGATCGACTCTTTAAAAACAAATAGACATTGTTTTCTCTTATCAGTTATTTAAGTTCCTTGTTGGTGCATTGATCAAGTATACCTTTTAATCGATTGGAATTTGGATAGTATCGATCATTACTGGGATTGAGTCCGTATCTCGTCATTTTTGACAATTTATGAACTTCAAACAATATTAGTGTACTTTTGGTGTGAATTTATAACTACTTATAATAGTAAAAACTTAAACTGGATTAGGTAAAACGTTATACTTTAAAAACAGTTGACAAGTTATCAACTAATCACAGAAACACTCGTAACACTAGTGACCAAAATTGTCCCTGTGATTAAAAACCGATTCTATTACATTATCATTAGAATCAAAAATCCAGAACTTAGGTACCTACATAAGTTACATTTAATACCATACAATGTGTTTGTGTAACTCATGAACATGGTGGTATTTAGTCTGTGCACTCAGCGGCACAACCGGAGCTATGCATCATGATTACATTTATCAATTAAAAACTATACGCTGTAACACTGTCACTTTTTTTTTGCTTGCAATTTTATCCTAGTACTAGCTGACCCACGCAACTTAGTTTGCGCCTTATATTGCCCGTAGCGTGAAAATTTTCCCCGTTTTTCAAACATTCTTCATTGTTGCTCCGCTCCTATTAGTAGTAGCGTGATGATATATACCCTATATCCTTCCTCGATAAATGGGCTATCCAACACCGAAAGAATTTTTCATATCGGACCAACGGTTCCTGAGATTAGCGTGTTCAAACCAACAAACAAACAAACTCTTCAGCTTTATATATTAGTATAGATTTTAGCGGTTTATTCCCTATCATCACAATAATGCACCAAGGCAATGAATATCAATAGCCTTTAATAGTCCACTGCCAGAAATAGGCCTCTCCGTAGAAAGGTGGTTGTGGCCTGCATTACCGCGATGGCCAGACGGGTTGCTATAGAGTGGGTATTAGAATTCCTTCTCTTTGCAGAGCTGATGTCTTGCTTCCGATATAACTACGGTAGGAACAGAAGTACAGCTTCGCAAAAAATTATCTGACGTGGTGATAGTTGATACTTAAATACATTATATGTGGCTGTATGTAGATAAATTTGATAAATTTCACGTTGTTCCAAATATTTTTTTTAAATTATTATTTTTGGACTTTAACAAAATGAATGAAATAATACGAAGTGGTGTTAGGGATGTAATATACCAAGCTTACTTAAGATGTTTTTGGCGGAATCGGAAGCGGGACAAATTTTGTCTCCAATTGACCATATTTTCCAAAGAACTGCCGACATGATAATGTTAAATACCTGTTATGTCGGCAGTTCTTTAGTTACATCTTCTAATCAATACCAGCCACATATTTTTTTTTAAATCGAAGTTATGTTTTCTAATTTCTAGTTTGACACGTCGCCAAAGGGTGGCCTACAAATTAAGCTCCCTCATTTTTTCCATAATCTTTCTTGCCAAGCTGTAGTGATACTGTGTATTCTTGATCCGTCGCCACACGGTTAAAAGTTTTGTAAACTCTTTGGAAAATAGTTTGTCATTTGTTTTAAAAAAGTGATACAAAATTCATAGCTACAAGCAACAAAACAGCAATATTATTATGCTTATAAAGTTTATAAGCATAATAATATTGTCTTTGATAATATAAGTGGCGTAACCTTGTTCCGGGAACTGTGAGCAATTGAATACTGAAACTGCATTGCATTTAAAGCCTTCAGCCGTGGATTCTCTAAAGAGCTTTGAGAGATCTCTAACAAGAAATCCCTATCTCTTAGAATTAAGGAGAAAAAAAATAACTTTTTATTCAACTCAAAAGAAAAAGTAACATCATTATCGACTTCAATTTAGTAGTTTGAAAATTCATTATAATTTTATCGTGGACATGTCACAAAAAATATTGAGACTTATTAATTTAAGCTTCGCATATATTTTTGTATTATTGCAATTCATAATAGCTGACGTCCGTTTTTTTTTTGTTTTCTTCAAGGCCTTCATGCATGATGACGCTTTTTCACGCCCGCGTAAAGGACCCGTGACGGGAAAGAAACGTGCGGTGGTAGTGTGTTCCAGGTTTGGACCCCTTAGCACAAGAAGAAAGAACCGAAACGTGTGATGACGAATCAAGAATACAGAGTGTTACCACTCCTATCCATCTATGGGTGTCGTAACAGACGACTAAGAAAGCAAAAATCACTGCAAATGATACCAACGCGTCTGTCCAGTATGGTTTAGTATTGCGAAACCTCCTTTCTCAAGCTTATGTATGTTAAACTTAATGTGATGTTATGTAATAACTAGCTGGTAGTAAAATCTAAAGTCAATTAATCTGAGCAACTAAACTATCAAACTAATGTCTTCCAAGTCACCGATGACATGGCGCATGGCATCTCTCGACCAATAACAAATTACTTCGAAAATCGGATTTATTATTAAGTTCAGGCCAGTCTACATACATTAGTTTACTCTGCGCGCTGGGCTTTGTGTATAAGATAATCAAATTAATCACTCCCACTCGAAATTTTAAACACAACCTTATTTTGTGAGAACAAGCCATGACAGACAAATAAGTGGCATATTTTATTAGGCTTTAGCAATTTTCTATAATTTTTGGACGGAAACTTAGCATAGATATCAGTTTTTTCCAATTACGCTTTATAAAATATATGCAAATAAATATTTGGAGTGTCTGTTTGTAATATTAAAATAACCGCTTTTTTACTAAATGAATATGTATGTATACACGGTACATATACCAAAAATGTAGTTAAAAACATTTTTGTCTGTCTGTCTCTCTGTCGGTCTGTCTGTCTGTCTGTCTGTTTGTTCCGGGTAATCTCTGGAACGGCTGGACCGATTTTAACAGGACTTTCACTGGCAGATAGCTAATGATCCAGGGAGTAACTTAGGCTACTTTTTTAAGACTAACTTTGTCCCGCGGCGTTACTCGCGGTACAACAATAACCGCGGGTAACACCGCGGGGTTCAGCTACTAACGGATAAAAATGTATCTAATAACGTGTAGGTACATAGAAACTTAGAGAATATTGTGTACTTGCATCTATGTAAAGATGTTCTTTACGTATTAAAATTTAGTTACAAACCAAACATAAACTCTTATCTGTATCCATTTTATATTATACTAGCTTTCGCCCGCGGCTTCGCTCGCAGTTAATGAAAAGTATCCTATGCTACTTCTAATACCTCCAAGATATATGTACAAAGTTTCATGACGATCGGTTAAGTAATTAGAGACATGAAACTTTATTTTTAGGCTACTAATTAAAAATAAAGAATTACGTATTTAAGCGTTTCTGGATATTGTACCCCTAAGGGGGTGAAATAGGGGTTGACATTTGTATGAAAGTTCGTTATTTTTTAAGTTAGGAACCTGAAACTTTATTTTTGGGCTACTGATTAAAAATGAGTAGATACGTATTTCAGCGTTTCTGAATATTCTACCCCTAAGGGGTGAAATAGGGGTTGAAAATTTGTATGGAAGTTCGTCATTTCTTTAATTAGAAACATATAACTTTATTTATGTGCAACTGATTAAAAAAGAGTAGATACGTATTTAAGCGTTTCTGGATATTCTACCCTTAAGGGGGTGAAATAGGGGTTGAAAGTTTGTATGGAAGTTCGTCATTTTTTCAGTTAGAAGCATGAAACTTTATTTTTGGGCTATTGATTACAAATGAGAAGACACGTATTTAAGCGTTTCTGGATATTCTACCCCCAAGGGGGTGAACTAGGGGTTGAAAGTTTGTACGGAAGTTCGCTATTTTTGAAGTAGCAAACATAAAAATGTATTTTTGGGCTACTGATTAAAAGTGAGTGGATACGTATTTAAGCGTATCTGGATATTCTACCCCTAAGGGGTGAAATAGGGGTTGAAAGTTTGTATGAAAGTTTGTCATTTTTTAAATTAGAACCATGAAACTTTATTCATGTACTACTGATTAAAAAAGAGTAGATACATATTTAAGCGTTTCTGGATATTCTACCCCTAAAGGAGTGAAATAGGGGTAGAAAATTTGTATGGAAGTCCGTTATTTTTTAAAATTAGTACCATGAAACTTAAATTTTGGGCTATTGACTAGATATTTATTTAGTGTTTCTGCATATTATATCCCTAAGGGGGTGAAATAGGGGTTGAATTTCTTTTTATGGAAATGCTTCATATTTAAGAATACATAGAAATAAGAAGGTGATCCTTTACTTATGGGTTGCTAATTAAAAATGAGTAAATACGTATTTCAGCGTTTCTGAATATTCTATCCCTAAGGTGAGAAATAGGGGTTGACATTTCGTACATAGGTTATATTGTATATGGGTGGAATGGTTGTATGAAAGTTCTTTTAAATGGGCTATTGATCAAAAATAAATAAATACGTTCAAAAACATGAATAAATTACTGATACATACTTTTACACAGTTTCAATTAAATACATATAATCAACTTTCACGCGAGCAAAGCCGCGGGCAACAGCTAGTTAGGATATATAGTTTTAACATAGTCTTAAATCCGTACAACACAAATGCAACTCTCCTATTCAATATACCAATAAACTATCAAGTTAGTAACAGAAAAAGCCTGCCCGCTGATCCGTGGGGAACAATAGTGGGCTTACGCCACTGCCTATTAGACCAATATTTTTCCATTAATCCCAGCCATGGGATCGTATCCTGGATAAATGTTTCCGATTATTTTCCCTTGGTTATAGAATTCTTTCATTTGGCCCTGTACCAAATTAAATTGTTCATTTAGTAAATAAACTTTCCTTATGAAATGATAATTCTTGTATTATTCATATCCATACTTACAAACCAATATTATAAATTCGAAAGTAGCTATCTGTATGTCAGTCTGCTACGCTTTCCCGCTGCTCCAATTTCTATGAAACTTCTCATGAAGGTACTTTGATTATTGAGGATAAATTTAGGCTACTTCTTACCGTGATGGCCGACATATCTATACTAATATATAAAGCTGAAGAGTTTGTTTGTTTGTTTGAACACGCTAATCTCAGGAACCACTGGTCCGATTTGAAAAATTCTTTCGGTGTTGGATAGTCCATTTATTGAGGAAGGCTATAGGATATATATCATCACGCTACTACTAATAGGAGCGGAGCAACAATGAAGAATGTTTCAAAAACGGGGGAAATTTTCACGCTACGGGCAATATAAGGCGCATACGAGGTTGCGTGGGTCAGCTAGTTAAACATATATTAAATTCTGCAGCATTGGAGTTCATGTCGTGGATGAAAGGAAAACGCTTCAACGATGATTTCCATCTAATTTTTCGCGTCACAATCCTTGATTCTCATTTCTTATCAAAGCAATGTGTATAATCAGCGTGGCACTATACAGCTAGTTAAAATAAAATTAGCATTTCTGTGTTGAATGTTCTGCAAAGAATCAAGGCCTTGTCTCTCAGTTTTTGTGAAAGACGGACGGACAGACAGACTTACGTGTAGACACTATAAAGTTACTTTGTCAGAAGAACTGCCTCGGTGGTCTAGCGGTTGACGTATGCGACTGCTGATCAAGAGGTCTCGGGTTCAAATCCCGGGTCGGGCCAAAAGTGTTATTGAGTTTTTCTGATTATAGAAACACTAAATAACAGCTTGGAGTTTGGAAGTTGGGGTCTGAACCCCCGTGCCTCGGAGAGCACGTAAAGCTGTCGGTCCTGCGCC
Organism: Spilosoma lubricipeda; assembly: GCA_905220595.1. Lineage (NCBI taxonomy): Eukaryota > Metazoa > Arthropoda > Insecta > Lepidoptera > Erebidae > Spilosoma > Spilosoma lubricipeda. The sequence continues at coordinate 7,572,607 of HG992298.1, read as the reverse complement.
TGATCTCTCCCCGGTCGTGTCGGTTAACCGTCCCATCGGATTATGAGAGAGAGGGAACAGAGAGTGCACTTGTGTTCGCGCACACACTTGAGCACTATAATATCTCCTGCGTAGTTGGTTGGTCTCTGTTGAGACTGGCCGCCGTGGCCGTAATCGGCTAGGAGAACATCATCATCACTTTGTCAGAATAGTGTAGCTCTAAAAACAGATGGTTAAAGTCATCCGTGTTAGTGTAGGAGGATTCATATGAAAAATTTTATTAACTCTACGAGTATAATAAAATTAATGTCATATATTTAAATTACAATGACCAAATTAAATTTATGGGACTTTTCTCGTCTTTTATAAGGTAGGTAGGTAGGTATTTACAACCGAAATTGTTAAATCGTATCTTATGCTATTAGTATAATATTCTAGTAAGAATTTTATTAGGTCTTGTGTTATAATATGTAGGTATTTACAAAAAAAAAGTATATTATGTATTTGTATCAGTTGTCTAGTACCCATAACACAAGCTCTGCTTAGCTTGGGACTAGATGGCTTTGTGTGATAGATGTCCGAAATATTTATTTATTTATCATTATTCATTTCTTTCGTGGCTTTTCGCCTAGTCAGTGGTTAACAAATTAACTTTTATGACACTGGTGTTTGAAAATGACTAACAACTACCAGGTACTTCAGTTATATAAGCTTTGAAAATTGCATTTAAATGTAGTATAAATATGATTATTGTGTCACATTGTTGCTCACGATGAACTCCGAAACTATCTAACCGATTATATACTCACTTTTTTTATGTTTGTTTTGCTAGCATGCCTAGTAATAATAGATACAATCCCGCTCAGAGAAATTTTTTATATATCAATGAATAGGACCCGAAATTTTACTTACTTTTCCATCTTTTTATGTTTGGCCCTACTATATTGACTCTACTCTGCCTGATGGAAATCATAAGCAGAATCCAAGAGTGGTGGTCACCATACAGCGAATGCAACAATGCAGCATGGTGACCCACACCGTGGCGGTCTAGTGATGCTTCTGCATCATTGAGCCTCCGGTCTTGCACTCACCAACAAAACACGACAGCACGATCGCTGTCATTTTAAATTGATTTTCTGTGCGAGGATTGTACCGCCTCAGTCGAGTAGACCCGTTCGTGCTGAAATCAGCGTGGCTCTACTACCTTGAGAACAATTCCAAAACTTTTCCTTACATTTTCATTTAAGGTTCTTTATGTCAGTTAGAACCAAAAATAGTTTTCTTTTTATTATAAAAGTAATTTGTTTGAAACGTCATTAAACATAATTAAATATACCAAAAGGAAATAGTTTAATGTACTTTTCAAGACATGTACTTCGAAATTATTTGTCACTTTATAAAGTACTCATAAAATCTGAAAGTCATTTACGACAATTGTAACCAAGATTAAATACCCAACCGGCCTTTACTTTGTCACCCACGCTTCAAACAGTCTTGCAACGTATGTGTGACTAGTTTCTAATTAACTTTACATATAAGATTAGCATTCACGAAATAACTATTGCTTAACCTTTTAAATCCCTGTAGTTATTAGATATTCTGATATACAGCTGAGTTTAATAAACAGTCTTGTTTAAAAGGGTTAGTGAGACGTAGCAACTGAATAGATCCTAGTCAGGTTGATCTATAAATTAACGATCATTTTTACGAGAATTAACGCGATCACTTATTAAAAGATATAACATACCTCTGATTTGCCTGACGTTTCGATCAGGTTGCACTGGCAGTGGACACAGGCTGACACAAAAGTTAGGTTGATCTATGGTTCTTTTTAACACATTGCGGCCCTACCGTGCATCTGAGAGCACGTTACTCCGTATCATTTACAATAACATCTTTAGCATTCGTGGGAGACCTAAAGAGTACGACAGTCTTTCAGACTTTCTATAGAACTTCGATTCACCTATCACCGTACGGTTGAATCAAAGCACAGTTCCAGGCTGCTAAAATATAATTACATCGACACAAAATGTTTGCCGTTGAAATCCTTAAAAGAAGACTCGGATTTTTTACATACAAAAGCTGTAGGTGTAAAATATACCAAAAATTTTGAAATCACCTTAATAGCGATAGTAGACTATATATACACACAACTAAAAGTCATTAGTGACAGGCTAGTTACAATCAACCTCTAACAGGACGTACGAACTTACGAAAAATAAACCAATTGAAAAAATATATAGAAAATATTTACACAAGCGTACCTAGTTAAATGGATCATAAAAAGCATTACCATAGAGCTCCAATGCATAAAAACCATAGGAGCATCATTACCAAGTTAGATTCTATCGCACCAAGAGATGCGCAGAGTTTCCCATTTGAATACGTTATATATCTCAGTGCAGGATGTGGATTCCGTTCCTCGGTTCTAAGCAAATTGACTCTATTGTTGAGTTGCAATTCTGTCTGCCAATAAAACTGCAGCTGCTAACACTAGTCAATAATAATACAAAGTAAAATTACTTTTGAATACATACTATCTATACGTACAAATAAATAAAATAGGAGTGTCTGTTTGTAATATTAAAATAACTCGCTACATTTACCAAAAACTTATTTTACAATTTTTGTCGGTCGTTCTGTCTGATTGTTTGTCCCGGCGCTAATCTCTAGCACGGCTGGATAATTTTGACGGGACTTTCGTTGGCCGATAGCTGATGGGATAAGGAGTAACTTAGGCTATTTTTAGACTAGTTCTGCCCCGCGGCTTTGCCCGTGGTTGAGGTACAACAACAAAAGTGGGTAACACCACGGGGCTCGGCTAATACATCAATAACATTTCAACCATTTTTGTCTGTCTGTCTATCTGTTTGTTCCAGCTAATCTTTGGAGTGGCTGAACCGATTTTGACGGGACTTGCACAGATAGATAGCTGATGATATAATAAGAAACTTAGGTTAGTTTTTTAGAGGTTTCATCGTTGTGTGTTTTTGTACTACGTAATAGAACAAAAAAAAATCACAAGTATCGAACCACCCTAATCAATAGGCTATAGAAAAAGCTGCTAAAGTGGTGAACAAACTTACAATAATGAACAAAGCGTCTCCGCGGTCATAGGACATTATATCCACATACATAAACCTTTGTTTTTGTTCGCGTCCCTGTTCTGGCGAACAATGGACCACTAGCCGTTCCATCTAGGGATGGACGATGCCGGGATGTCCCGGGAAACAAGTGGAGTTATTGCTAGATACTTGAATTTTGATTAGGGTGAATTCCAGTTTCAGAGCGAATACGATTCAAATAACACTGTATTGTATTATGTGTTCGAAATGAAGAGTAATGATTTTTAATATAAAATTTATATGACTTAACTGATCCTTGAATAAAATGCATAATTTATAGAGTAAACATTAAACTTTTTGAAGCTATTGGTTTCAATTATTAAATGATTTTACTACTACAAAACATTTTCAAACACAAAACTCACTTCAAATCACAACTGCATTTAATAATCCACGGCGGACTTAGGTCTCTCCTACATATTTATTTGTTACTAGTTGTTGCCCGCGGGTCCGCCCTCGTGTAAGTCGGTTATCGCGGCAAATAGTTGCCTATGTGTTATTCTGATGTATAAGCTATATTACTGTAAAGTTTCATCCAAATCCGTTTAGTAGTTTTTGCGTGAAAGAGTAACAAATACTTACAAACTTTCGCGTTTATAATATTAGTAGGATTTGCGAACGGTTTAATTAGGAACGATACGAATATAGGCTGACAAATATTAATTAACAAATCTCTTTAAACAATAAAAATGGTATGTAAATTCTAGATACTATTTATTCTACTAATGACGCACTCTCTACTCTGTTTTAGCTGATTAACCTACATACGAGCATTAGCGTGAAGTAACTAACGCAGCGTGTGTTCATATTACACATTAATGGTTCGCCAACGCATAGTTCTCTCAAAGGAGGTTATATATGCGTTAATATACACAGATGCAACTCATCGTTTATTGTTTAGCAGCTAAAACGCTATTAAATTGACTTGTACTTTGAACACATGTTTTCAGGGGTACAAAAAAGACTTAGGGTGTTTTTGTAAAGAATCAAAGTAATGTTTACCCAAATGGTTAATTTAAAATATAACGTATGATTCTAATAATACAAATACGAATTTTCACGGTCCAGGGGTCTTTGTACGCTTGTTGATCAAGAGATCAACAACAAGAGTAATAATCGTTACTTGAAACATCTCTCCAGTTCTCCATTTATGTCTGAATTGACATAACAAAATAAGACCAAGTTCCGATTCTTTGTTACATACACGGATTCGGGCTGCCTATGGCAACTTCCAATTTCCGGAGCAAAGTAAATATTTTATAAGAAAATTTGAGCGGTGCCGTGGCTTGAAATTGTAATTTAAGGAATAATTAGAAACTCTTGTTTTGTTAAGATCTATACATTTTAATAATTAAATATTATTAGTATTACTTTTGAAGAAGAGTTTTAACTTTAATTAAAGTTTTGATGAGCATTTGTATTTTTTATATGTTTTCTTAAGCTTACTGTAATGTTTATGTTCCTACTTGTATTTACAGTTAGTTTAAATTGGGGTCATTTATCGAACTTATGGGAACTTGAATAAGTTTATAAATGATACCACTATCTTTATGGAAAACCTTTTTTTTTAATTAAATAAATAAATATTTCGGACATCTAACACACAAAGCCATCTAATCCCAAGCTAAGCAGAGCTTGTGTTATGGGTACTAGATAACTGATACAAATAAATATTTACTTTTTTTGTAAATACATACATATTATACATAGAAAACACCCAAACTCCGAAACAAATATTTGTAGATCATACAAACATTTGATCCGACCCGGGAATCGAACCCGAGACCTCATGATCAGCAGTCGCACACGCCAACCGCGAGGCCAACGAGGCAGTCATAATGTACACATAAATAAAATGATTCGCCAAATGTGTTGCTAAGCGCAAAAGTCGAGAACCGCTCTACCTATTGGATTTTTTTATATATTGGTTAAGTCACAAGAAAGGTTCACAAGGAGAGAAAATCGTTAAAATTGCGAGGAACAATACAAATCTTAAACTGTAACTTCTGTCAATAATGTCAACAAAACGAAGTCTATCGGGGCAGCTAGTTTGTCATACATTTATATTAAAACTACTAGCTCCACGCGATATTACCCCTACCCGCGGTTTCTGTTGCTTTTGTTGACTCGTTGTCAAGACGTCCAGCAAAGTGATCGCGCAGGCGTGTTTTGTGTCAACCCCCACATTTCCCCCCATAAATATTATTTTTATTAAATAATAATTATTCATTGAATTGAAGGTTTATGCTTATATACATAAAAATACTTACAATAAATATATAATTTCTTTTTTCTATCAAGTCACTTATTTCTGGTGGACTCTAGTTCAAAAACAATTTTAGATATTCAAACGTAATCTATTCTCGTAAAAATTCAAAAAAAAAACCATAAGTTTTTTTAAAGATTAAAATCTCCGGGATTATACGCGCGTGTTGTCCGCACTACGTTCAATAGGTTCGCTATTATAATATTTTTGCGGCTCTAGGGAGCGCGTTGATTGGATGCAGCGTTGAGATAAACATGCCTCTATTTATAATGTAAATGGAGCATAGATTTTATATAAACCTATAGATATTTCACCTTAGTATGAGAAAATTTAATACTAACAATATTTTTTAGTAAATATTATTAATTGAGAAGAAATGGCTACCATTCCGTTTCATGCGTGTAGGAAAAGGCAAACGCAACTTATCTTAACGACCTTAAATGGGACTATTAAGGACTAATTGTATCTAGGTCCCTTATCGTTAAGATACTGGATAACCGGCTCTGCTCTGGTCGATTTATTTATTTTTGGTAAATTTTCAAAAAATGAATTCTAGTTACAATGATTTATCGCCCCCGAAACTCTCTAAATACATGTTGTATATAGCGCATGTACGTCAATATCTAAATAGAGTTTGTTTGGAAAGTTTGAGAATAACCACTTCTACGAGCCTCACAGTTACCTTATATCCTGACATTCCACACAACGAAACAAAAAAAGTTGAAAAAAAAACAATAAGCAGAAACTAAAGACTATATAAAAAAAAATCATAAAATTATTATAGTCTAACTAAAAGACCTTCGTTGAGCAGTGGACGGTAATAGGCTGAGAGAGAACTAAAATTGTATGGACGTTTAAATGTTTGTTACACTTTCACGCAAAATCGATAAACGACATACACGCGGGCAGAGCAGCGTTCAAAAGCAAGTACCAAATAATTTTAGATTAAGGATATCTCACAAACAAAAATCATGTGAAATGTTGCCAAGACGACTGCATATGGTTTACCCTGTGAAAAGATATCAGATCTCATGTAGAGCCAAGCTTCTGAATTTATACGACCTAACTCTACCAACCCTAACTTTACAGACTCTACATCTCAGTAAAAATGTATGAAACCTTTTTGACAGCGCAAGCCTTATCCTATAAAGTGTCCAACGCCATCTCACGGCCGCGATGACACTATAGCAAGGGCAAGGCGCGGCGCGGCGCGAAATTTCATTTGATGTGCAGTCGTCTTGGAAACATTTCTTTGAAATAAATTTGTATACCAAGAATAAAACCTCTAGCATACAAATTAGTAAAAATCTCATACAAACTTCCAACCCCTAATTTTTTAGGTTTGAGGGCCAAAAGTAACAGGTTTATAAGTTTTTTGTTGTTTGTATACTAAACTTAGTTTAATAATAATAAACCTTTTATTTCAGACCAATGTCCATATTTATGTTAGTAAATTGGTGTTAGTAACAGTAGTGCTTAAGTTGAGAAGTTAGTATTATTAGTATTTACATTTTCTTTTTTTTTTAGTTTATTATTTATATAGACCTGTGACTGTTTCCACCCAGTGTTTCTGGAATGGGCAGTCTGGTCTGGCAGCAATCATTTTCAGTTTACATACCAAATTTCAGCTTTTTAACACTTCAGGAACTACTCTAACAGTTTTGGTGATCATCGGTGTGTCAGTGACGAAATCGGTGTATTTTAGATATCAATAAAATCTAAAGTATCAGATTTATGTAATTGAAACTTTGTATGTTTTATTAGTCTATTATTGTCATCATATCCTGAGAATTTGAACTATCTGGTATCTCGGAAACCAAATTTATGATGGTTCATAAAAACGACGAAACACTTCGAGAAAAGGTAGGTAGTGCCCTTGCGCTTCTCTTGGCTCGTCTTGTCGGGGGCACGACCATGCCCTCAGCTTCAATGCTAACCCTGTTATCCAATATCGGATTAAAATAAATTGAAGATAATCGTGATGTGTGCATCTTTACTTATGAGGCTTTAAACTCAAACAAATTCATGTTCAAAAGCTTTTACAAGTTATCGAGTCGTTAGTTATAAGGTAAAGCATATACGTTATAGTGAAACTACATTACGGAATGTACGGCGATGAAATATAGTTGTTCCCGCGCTAAAGTTATCGGGAATTAGGTTATTAGGCTTCTGTAGCTTCAGTGGAACGCGTGTTGAACAGTTTATTGAAGTTTGTAATTAAATTAACTTATATTTGAAAATCAATTATAACCACTTAATACACATATTATTACTTTAGTAGACAATAGCTTTAGTTACGATATTGTACGGCATACTGAAAAAGTATCTAATCAAATCATGTCAAAAGTATAGGTAGGTCACTCAAAGTATTTCCACGTAAGGTATCAAATTATTACAATACGTATTCACATTCACATAAGCAAACACTCAAATTAGTGAATTTCTTTTGATATTTATTTACAATTACTAGCTGTGGTAGAGCCTTGCTTCGGCATGAATGGGCCGGCTCGACCGGAGTGATACCACATCCTCATTGAAAACCGGTGTAAAATAGCGCTTGCGCTGTGTTTCACCGAGTGACTGAGGATACCAGAGGCCTATAGCCTCCCCCTCCCACTCCCCATTCCCCAAAGATCGGCAACGCAGCTGTGACGCCTCTGGTGTTGCGGGTGTCCATGGGCGGCGGTAATTGCTTACCATCAGCTACCATTCATTATAAAAAAAAACATTGACCCTACCGGTTTCGCCCTATACCATTAACAATGGCTACAAATTGTTTTTATTATTCATATCTTTTTTTTCTTTATTTACAGAGCTTAGCCATGCCAGCCACCAGCTTATGAGTATGTAGCTCCATAATATTAATTATAAATATGTCATTCATTATACTAACTTTTAAACTTTCGCGTCTCATGATATATTAACAATTATTTTCGGTTCACGGGACGGTCGCAGGCTGACTGACCACGGCCAGTGCATCCTGGTCGAAACGTCAGGCAAATCAGAGGTATGTATTACCTTTTAATAATCTTAGACTAACTATTAGCCAATTACACACGAGAATTTAGGCATTAACGATTACAGAAAGAAAAACGCTTGCAACTTGGCTAGGGCCCCTGGAGCAGTAGTAACCGTTGTGTAGGGCTCCCTCTAGCCAGATGGCTATGATGCAGCTATGATGCAGATGGTTGACTTGCGTAAGAGGGCTGGCGGCAACTGGTTACAAAGAGCAGCAGACAAAGCTCTGTAGTTTGAATTAGAAGTGGCCTTTATCCAACTCCGGTTATATCACCCATGCATAGCTCTAATATTACGCCAGAACATCACCATGTTTATGTTGCCACGAAGAGATTGATTTTGGCAATAAGGCCGCAGTTTATAGATTATTGAACTGAAAATTTAATGTGCTCTCTTGTAAATCTGTAATACGGTGTACAAATAAGGAGTTTTCTATCTATCTAAGTGTAGTAGTGCCACGCAGTTTTCCACCACGGTTTCGTTGGTGAGTGCGAGACCACAGGCCCAATAATACATTTTTAAACATCACTACGCTACCATGGTCACCATGCTGCATTGTTGCATTGTGTGCATTCGCAATGAGTACAGTGATCACCACTCTTGGATTCTGTTTATGCTTACCATGAGACAGAGTAGAGTCATTTTAGCAGGGCCATATATAAAAAAACAGAAATCTTGTTTATCTATATTTATCAACAAAGTTAATACCAAGCGTTATTTATCATCTATTCCTACATATTTGTATAAGATACTTAATTTATATTACTTTGTTTCCGAGCTATCGTTAACCATCGATTCACACTTTACTTCATGTTAGTAAGTTTGTTCTCGGGCGAACAATCCCCACAATATATCAAAGTCCAAGTTGAGCTAAGTTCAGTTAACTTCGTCGGAGTTTGTCAACGAACGTATACTTTAATACATACAAGTTGGATACAAACCTTCATATGAATTGTTTGTGCATCTACGTAAGGTGGAGTTCTAATCTATGAACTTGGTTGGCTAATATTCGAGGTTTTAATGTTAACATTTAATATTATTTAGTACTAGCTGAGTCCCGCGGTGTTACCCGCGGTTATTGTCGTACCGCGGGTAACACCGCGAAGCGAAGCTATCCTAAGTTACTCCTTATATCATCAGCTACCTATCAGTGAATGTTCCGTCAAAATCGGTCCAGCCGTTCCAGAGATAAGCCGGAATAAATAAACAGACAGACAGGCAGACCAATATGTACCGTGTAAATATAATATGTATTTAGTAAAAAGATGTTATTTTAATATTACAAAGAGACACTCCACAATTGAATTTATTTGTATAGATAGAAGTTAGGGAAATTTTAAAAAATAAAATTTATGGTTACTATTAACTTTGATGATTACTATTAATCTGCTATGAATCAAAAAGTGTTCCATTTGCAAAATATTTTTTTTTCATAGAATAGCAAATCTTAGTAGTTACTATTTGTTTCACACTATTATTAATAAAATATTTATTACATAATATAGAAACCTATGTACATAACCTTAAGTAAAAAGAATAGTAATTTATTTAACTTCTTTTTTAAGAAGAAGCCTTTGTCCAGCAGTGGACAGCTAAAGGTTGTTGATCACAATGGTTTCTATTTATAGTTTTTTGATCTATATACGGTCCATTAAATGTTGAATAATTTAAAAACTCGTAATATTCATGGGCTCGCAGACGGCAATGCACTCTGTGGCCCTTGAGTTGCAGATATCTATTGGTGGCGGGAGTCACTTCCCATTAGATGATCCGTCTGCTCTTTTCTACGGTATACCATAAAAAACTGTTTACAACTTTTTAGTACTATGTGCTGATTTAAAACAGCCCTTTTTTAAACTAATTCTGTTTTTCTCAGATCTGTATCTAAATCTGTATCCATATCTTAACTGAAGGACGAAATGTTTGTATGATCTGCAAATATTCGTTTGGAAGTTTTGGTTATTTACAAAAAAAAGTATTTATGTATTTATATCAGCTATCTAGAACCTATAATGCAAACTCTGCTTAGTTTGAGACTAGATGGCATTGTGTGTTAGATGTCCGAATATTTTTTTTTTCTTAAACCGATCAATATTGCAAAACTTAATATATCTAAAAATGTAAAGTGACTCAACATACGTAGGAGTCATCGTTTTATTGATGACACACGCATCTTGAATTTGTGTCATTATCAATCGAAAAATCAAAATACATAGATTATTTTCGTTAACATCTATACCTCCAATGAGGTACCTCATTTTACACAAAATTTCCTGTATTAGGGAGGGACTGCTCTCACATATTAGTACCATTGTGTTATTTACTTTTACGAAAATGTGGTTGCATGTACCAAAGATTAAATTAAATTAAAGAAAAAAAAGGCCAGGCGTGGGGAGAGCTACGCATCGGCATGAATGGGCCGGTTCGACCGGAGTGATACCACGGCCTCTCAGAAAACCGGTGTGAAATAGTGCTTGCGTTGTGTTTCACCGAGTGAGTGAGGATATCGGAGGCCCATACCCATGCCCTCGCCCATCCCTCTTCCCACCCTCCAAAGGCCGGCAATGCACTTGTGACGCATCTGGCATTGTCCATGGGCGGCGATAATCGCTTACCATCAGAAAAAACCTCTTTTCTAAGAAGAGTACCTTCTCTAGGAGTGGGCTGTGAAAGGCTGTTGATGTGATATAATATAGAAATTGTCTATTAGTTCTTTGTGTCGGTATTCGCTTTGTTCATAACTGCACGTTAGGAAATGCAATTAATAAACTTGCACTAGGAAAATTAGCTTATGCCACGGAGCGGGAGGACAATAAAGGGTACTGTTTTTAACGCCACTAAGTAATTATCCTGGTTCTTTATAGAGTACGTTAATAGATAACCTCCGTTTATTATTTTCAAGGAAGATTATGGATCGGGGAAACCCCTGTATTTCATTTATGATTTTCATTCATTTTTAAATATTGATGTATTATTTGCTTTACCTTTTTGTTACCTTCAAGACATGTGGGGTTTTTGGATACTCTAACTTAACGTATATATGGACAAAAAAAATGCGTATAAATAGAAAAATACGTGTACATAAATTGATAACCTTGCAGTGAACGGTTACCAAACGATTCCCGACGTCATGGCGCAAACGCTCTACCAATACACATTTTTGTATGATATAGGGGACAAACGAGCAAATGGATCGACTGGTGGTAAGAGATTACCAGCACCCATGGGCACCCCCACACCAGCGGTGTCATAAGTGTCCATTAATAATGAGAATAACGAACGTTTGAAGTAACCAAAAGCAATTTAAACAAGATTCTAGATTTCATTACATGACTGATTCTCAGACCACCTACCAAATTTTAATAAATAGAATCAGTTTCGAATTTGTAGCATCTATAGACGCTGCGCCTATTTATATAGGAAACAAACTTAACTCAGTTACATAACACAGATCCGTGTTATGTAGGCGTAGAGAACGAACTTATAAAGCACTTTAAACTCGTACCATCACAATTCTATCAGACTGTAGCAAACCCATCTGAGGCACGTGCCAATGACACTCACAGATTTTAATAATAATAACATTATCATATATATCACCCTCGACAGTTAGAATTTCATACACAGCCTATGATATGGTAGCCAGATTTCTGATAAACATACCTATACCTACCTACCTGTATATATATATATTTCTGAAAATATAAATTTCAACCATACTCAGAATAAATGGTCGTGATCACTGTTATTTGTCCTTGGGAATTGAACCCATGACCTCTAGTTTAGAAGTCTGAATCATTAACCCTAGAACAATAACAGGCCTGTTAAATTCTACTAACATTTTAAATAGAATAAATGTCAATCTGTTTACGTTTTGGTATATGTTAGTAAAATTTTGCAAAAAAAATTAATTGCAGCTATTTTTAGAGAACCCAAAAGTTTTGCCTTCCCAAAATTTCACATTAAATGTGTCACCTTGTGTCTCGGGTATCAAACTTGTGTCTCACGACTAAGGCAACTATGATCAAAAAATGTTAAAAAATATCAAGAAATGGTCAAAAAAATAATTTGGAAAGAATGGGTAGTCTAACGACAGTTTCATTTTCGAACCTCAAAAATAAGTTCTAAGTCACCAGTTTTATTCTTGTTTCCAGCTTTACTCGATACAACTAGGCATAGCCCTCAATATAAGGTAAAATATTTTTTGACCTGACCGCTAGTTTCATAGATTATCGCTTTCAAATTTTATCAAAACCAATTCACAGTTAATAATAGCGCTAATAATTTCACAGACTTATGTATCTTTCACTAGCTACATCGAATTCCCGCTGAGTTTTTTGCCCATTCTTTAGACAAAAGGCTCAATATCTTACTCAAATCTATTATAATAAGGAAAAATACAATGTTTTATACTAAAACCGTTTGTACGAACTGGTTTAGAAACACACGGTTCTGTTGGAATGGGCGACTGAGCGTGGGTGAAAATAATAGAACCGCTTGACATTTCAAAATGGTGAGCATACGTTCGGAGCTTGTATTATGAATATGGTTTACATAATTTAATAAAACATTATAGGTTTTTAATCAGCAATTGGCCTAAGGAGATTTGCTTTCACTGTTACTGTAATTGAAACGTGTAAATACTTAAATTATGTACTTCTATCCGGGATATAAGCCCATCAATGCTTGAATTTCATATGTTGAGTATTTCTATAAATTCAACTCCCGCATTAGGAACACATTCTGTGTTGTAGGGGACTTTGCAAACAAACTTCTTTGTGTGATGGATACAAAGAACACCCAGGCTCAAAACAACAATTTGAGGATCAACAAAGTGTTGTCCCTTGTGGAGTTTAAGCTAACAACACTTAGTGCACTACAAAATGGCTTGTCGACCGCTTTAACCACTACGATATTTTAGAAAAATCCTTTACAACTCCACCTCTGAATCACTGTTTATGAAAAACAATCAATTTTACAAAAATACTCGGCCGGCTCGACCGGAGTGATACTACGGCCTCACAGAAAACCGGTGTGAAATAGATAGAGCGCTGTGTTTTACCGAGTGAGTGAGGATACTAGGCCAACACCCCTCCTCCAATCTCCCCCATCCCCTCCCCCTATCTCCCTCTCCCCCCTACCCCTAAAGGCCGGCAATGCACTTGTGACGCTTCTGATGTTGCAGTTGTCCATGGACGGCGGTAACCGCTTACCATCAGGCGATACGTCTGCTCGTTTGTCCGTCTACGACATAAAAAGAAAAAATATTGTCTGCATTCGATTCTGCTTATGCTTTCTATAGGCAGAGTATAGTCAGTATTTAAAAAAAAACTAATTAATTTATTTGTATTAATTTAACTTTACTTTCTCTGAATTATTTTTGTGCATCACTTAAATTAGTAGTCATTGAAGATTTAATCTGTAGATCATAAGTACGATCGGTACGGGCCGGTCAATGAAAAGCATTTTCGTTATTTGAAATTGAACTTTGTTGAAATTTGGATAGAGTGCATTTTATTTTATTTTCTTAGCTACGTTCTACGCTACGCTCCAGCAACGTAAGAGTATCAGCTCTTTTCCCAAATGATGTAAGGCATTTTTGGCGTATGATAATTTAGAAAAGAAAATAAATTAAAATAATTTATGAAGGAAACTACGGAAGATGTTTTTGAATTGTTAGATATTAGTCAGCCAACCATAAAGTTGCATTATACAATACATAGTACACAAAAACTTAAAGTGTATGTATATTTAAATCAGTTCTCTAGTAGCCATAACAAAAGCTCTGCTTAGCTTGGGACTTGGATGACGTTTTGTGTTAGATGTCCGAAATATTAAAGAAAAAAAACAGTTAAAATAATAGCCTATTCAATACTGAGTTACAAACTAATTTTATCTTGGACTTATCATATTTCCAACTCCTCCTGTTATTTCTTCTGATTAACTTCGTTGCGGGTTCAAAGACAGTTAATTTTTTTCCTGGGACTTCCCGAGTGTCATAACTCGGTGTGTTCGTGGGTCACTGCTGTTGATCCTGGTGTACAGGAGTTACAGTGGTGGGCGTCTGGGCGGGATTAGTCCCAATAAACTAATTTTATTAATCCAGTTTGTTAATGGCAAACGATTTCACGGCTTTGAAATCTGCGTATCGAATTTAACGTGAACTACTCATTAATTTTAGTGGAAATTATATGAAATATGACTAATGAGGTTAATACGACATGCATATATGGCAGATATTAATATAAATATCACTTAAATTAGTAGTAATTGGAGATTTAATCTGTAGATCATAAGTAGAACCGGCCCGTACTTAATGAAAAGTAATTTCGTTATTCCAAATTGACCTTTGTCGAAATTTGGATAGAGTGCATTTTATTTTAGGTGTTAAATTCATTGATGTTCCAATCAGCCACGGAAAGGTATGTCAGAGTTTTGTAGTACGATAAAATTAAATGCCATTTTAATAGGCGTGTAAAGAATTAAATTACCTAGGGAAAATCGTTGCAATACATTTTTAAAAGTCTATTAAATATTTTTGTTTGTATAATATAAGTAAAATAACTTTGATTAGCTATCTACTAGTGGTATTTTAAAGAACATCATGTTTACTTAATTATAAATCACACTAATAAAAAAATACAGTGGAACATAGAACCTCCCCTTTTTTGGAAGTCGGTTAATAAATTAAACCGACGGTTTGTAAATATGTGTGTTTAGATGTTTGTAATTTCTTCTAACTCATCAATCAATTCATCAATTTCGATAAAATTTCAGCTTATACACTGGATTCACACATGTCATAAGCTTTTTTTTATCTCGAAAAAATGTATGAGAAACCGCGCGATGAATCTAACCTAATCTAAACAAATAAATAAAATTAAAGTGTACGTTTGTAATTTCAAATTGACAGCTTTTCACAAAATGCATTTGAAATTATAATCAGTACCTACTTCAAAAGATCTTTTTATTTGTGTAAACTTCTGTTAAACAGTTGGACCGTAACTTAGACTACTAAAACAAATTGAGTCACTCGAAAATAAAACTTAAAGCAATGAAACAGTGAACAATATCCGATTCAAAAGCAACCAAAACCGTGGGACGCAGTTAGTTATAAATAATTTAATGAATCGAGATGATAGACCGAACTAGTTGGATAATAAGACCCGCGTCGTGGGTGAGATGCCGTATCTGACGTGGGTGTAGTTGTACAAATATGCAAGTCACATGCCAACAACCAGAATCCGCACAAACTAACAGATTGTACCTACTTTTAGTAGTAGGCGACTTCTAGGTCATACGAATAGGTATATATACCTAATTACTTTGATAAGATAGACTAGCTGAGCCTCGCGGTGTTACCCGCGGTATGACATGAACCGCGGACAACGCTGCGGGGCGAAGTTAGTATAAATACAAATTTTAACAAAACAAGAACAAAAAAAACCGACTCTAAGAACTGGACCAAATTTAAATGGGACTACACGGGATTCACTAGCTTTCAAATAAAAAAAGAATCATCAAAATCGGTTCACCCAGTCGAAAGTTATGAGGTAACAAACGTGAAAAAAAAACAGTCGAATTGATAACCTACTCCTTTTTTGAAGTCGTTTTTTTCGTAAAATTTATTTTTATAGAGTTAAGATACAGTAATAAGCTCAAACGTTTTACACACTGGCGTGTTATCCTGAACTAGCCCGAGCTATGGTCTCTATCTATATATATATGTGTGTTCTATGGTAGCCAAACGGCTGATAAACATAATTATGTATTTCTAAATACATACATCATCATCATCATCATTCAGCATTACAGTCTACTGCTGGATTTAGCCTTTTTGCAAGGCCTACCTCGAAGCCATATCTGCTGCCTTTTGCAACCATATTATAGACAAGTTATATCCAGGATATAGAACAGATGTTCAAGCTTATATTTTTTTATGCATGGCCTTTCCAAAATGACTCTACACTGCCTGATGGAAAGCATAAGCAGAATCCAAGAGTGAATTCACACTTATTGCTCGCGCAGACAATGCAATAATGTACCAATGTTGACACACACCATGGCGGCTTAGTGGTGCTTCTGCATTATTGGGCCTTAAGTTTTGCACTCACCAACGAAGCACAACAGCATGAACGCTGTCATTTTACGTTGTTCTTCTGTGCGAGGGTAGTACGGCCGCGGTCGTCAGCCCGTTCGTGCTGAAATGTATCTTATCAGCTCATCACACCTAATTTGTTCTGGGTGGGAAATGAACCCGTGACCTTTTGCAGTCAAGAACACTACATCAACCGGCTCTCTCTCTCTCTCTCTCTTTTGAACAACGACCAGTAATATTATCACTAGGTAAATAACAAGTTATAAGAAATATTTTGAATAACCGACGCACAACGCCATCTAGTTTTAAACTCAGCACCGCCTAAACTATGACAGGTAGATTAACTCATAGAATACATAAAAAATACTCACATTTAGAAGACACCCAAAGTTAGAATCAAATATTTTCAGATCCCACAAATGATTGAATTTGTTCCGACCTGGAAATCGAACCCCGGACCTCAGTAAACCAGTCGCATATGCTACCACTTTCTATTTCCTGGCTTTTTGAACGGGTTACACCGCTCATGGTCACGATTAGACCCGTTAAAGTCGTAGTTCCATTAAAGTCTTTTAACATCTCATCAGTTGTCAAATCATTACATTTCAATGTTTGACCATTATAATGAACTAAATTAAAAATATCAAATTGTTATATTAGCTGCGCGGATGACGTAGACGGCTACCGCTCGTCTTACTGCGCTGAGGGCTGTAGGTTCGATCCCCATGTTCTCAGAATGGCTGTTCTTTATGTCTGTTAAATGTATGTTTGTATGGTCTCCGCAACACAGGATATAATCCTAGTGCGAGAGTTGTTTTTTAAATAAGCAATATTTCAAGTTTATATTACCTGTAATTATTTTGAATAAGTATATAATTATAGCCTATTGTTTACGTAAAAGTTATTTCAAACATTGTCCAGTAATTGTAGATACAAATATGCTGAACAGGAAACGCCATAAATAAAGGGATTTATGCACATTTGCTTTCTAAGATGTATACATGGAAATAAACTCTTGGAGCTAAACACTTATCGATTTAAAACCTTATGTTAATTAGTGTTTTTTTCGCAAAGAAGTTATAATGGGAATTTCAAATATTCATTTAGGTACAAATTCAGATCTAAAACTTTCCATGTGTTTGTTAGTGTATAACTGGAGTTGCATTCATAATTGCATTACAATTTTTAACATTAATAATGTTACATAATATCTAGAAATAGAATCTCTTAGATATCTTACAATCTCCTTGAAGAAGGCTTAATTAATACGACACACCTATTGAATATCTAGTCATTCATCTGCTATAATTTAGTAATAAACGAATTCCTTACTAAATCAATATTATGGTTAATAAATAGAATCAGTAGCACACCCATTATAGATAGATACAAATATTTTTTTAAGAGTAATGAGTCATCATTAGTTTGTTACACTCACCTTTTCCCTTTAATGAGCATTCATTGTCAACAAATCGCCCACCAGTCGAACAGTCGCAGGCACAACACTATTCATGACGTCACTTCCTCGCACTTCATTCATAAACTAAATCGTCGACCAACTTAGTATCTTTTTTTTAAAGGCACTATTCAAATTCGTATTTGGAAACCCTTGGCACAAACACTATTCTCGAAAAAGGAACGCGTATTTTTTTTATTTTGTTTTTGTTTTTACTTTTCTACTTTTTTTAGTAAGCGCGTGTGTGTCAGTCGGAGCGCGCGCACGTTTGAGCACGCGCCGGAGCCTCCGTGTAATCGCCCCCGCGATTTTTGTGCGTGGGCGCAACCAGGCCGAACAGCCGGCCAAAATTTGCGTAATATATTAAAGAAATAAACAATTCAAATATGCGCTTCACTATGCTTATCTGTTCCTACAATAAAGTCAGTTCAATTTGAAACGACCGCCGTCAGCAGGGGACCGCATGAAAATGGCAAACTTTCTTTATAAGCGTATGTTAGAATTTTAAATGAGTATCGAATAATGCATTCGACATAAAAAGCTATCGGCGTCTGCTAACAATATTATGTGAGCCGGTGCGTTGGGAAGCGACTTGTCGAGGAGTACCTTGTATGGTGAAACGGGTTCGTCTGCAGTCCCACACGTTTCGACTTTTTGCCGTTCACTGCAGGAAAGAGGCAGGGTCGTCATCGGCCACTTAACGTTGACCTCCTTCGTCCCTGAGCTACAAGTGCAATGTTTGAATTACTACAGTAACAAAAGAAGTAGCAGGTCTCTAGTGAGAATGGACGTTTTCTGGTAAGGAAGGAGCATTGTACAGATAGTGTGCTTGCAAACCACGTCTCGTCCCTGGGTTCATAAATTCGTAATGAAATCGTCGCGCTCCTGAGTTCTAATTAAACGTCTATGGTGATGGTGACGAGAGAACTGGCTTACGTAATGTTTTCTTATTGTTTGTTTCTGCTGAGTGCTGCTAGGTTTCCTTTTTATCTTCAATTTGGATTACTGAAAAACTTTTATTAGGTTAATAAATATATTCTACTATTCATACATGCTGCGAATTTCTATTTCTTAGCATTTTACTTTATTCCATTATCAGTAGGCCAATATTAAATACTAGCTGAGCCGCGCGGTACGACATCAACAGCGGACAACGCCGCGGGCGAAGCTAGTCTAAAAAAAGTAGCCTAAGTTACTCCTTTATATCATCAGTAACCTATCAGTGAAAGACCCCTCAAAATCGGACCAGCCGTTCCCGTTGACAAAATTTCAAATTTGTAGCACCAGCGGTTACGGCTCTGCATTGATGTATCAGCCAGTCAGGTCAAGAAGAAAATAAATAAACATTTCGGACATCTGAACTGATAGACTACCTATTTACATAGTTTTTTTTTGTAAATACATACTTATACACATAAAAAACACCCAAACTCCGAAACAAATATTTGCAGAACATACAAACATTTGGTTCTACCCGGAAATCGAACCCTAAACCTCAAGTGTAGCGTAGTGGGAGCGTATACTGCTGTAGTCGCACTATGCCACCGAGTTTTAACGTATATATGTATAAAGAAAACCTGAACAAAGTATATTGAAAACCAGAAAACTACTAGATATTGTGATTACATACATTTCTGTGTCATTGTGGACATCGAATCAACCACATGCTGTTTTAATGACCGATAATGCTACTTCCAAAGATAGCTCCGGTAAAAGATTGTAGGTTAGGTATACATAAAAAAGTTTGTGTGTTTGCTTGTGACATACTAACAAAGACATTTTTTTTGACATCTAACACAACGTCATCTTGTCCCAAGCTAAGCAAAGCTTGTTTTATGGGTACTAAACAACTGATGTAAATATTTTTTTTTGTAAATACGTATATATTATACATAAAAAACACCCAACTCCGAAACGAGTATTAGCAGATCATACAAACATTTGGTCCAACGCGGGAATCGAACATGAGCTAGCACAGCAGTCGCTTACGCTACCACTTGCGCCACTGTGCCTAATTACCAAAATTATTTGAAATGTTGTGATTAGTACTATTGTCCTTTAAATATAACTTGATCTCTATGACATATGGTTAGAAAACCAACGAAGTAACTTTAAGCAAGTAATTTTATTTCGTATCACCTATTTTTATTTTCATTATTTACGTGCCAGTTTTATCACAAATGAATTGAATCGCTAGGGGGAAACCGCGGGGTTCAGCTAGTATATTATAAATATAATAAACTAGCTGAACCCCGCAGTGTTACCCGCGGTTATTGTTGTACCGCGAGTAATGCCGCGGGACAAAGTTAGTCTAAAAAAAGTAGCCTAAGTTACTCCCCGGATCATCAGCTACCTGCCAGTGAAAGTCCCGTCAAAATCCGTCCAGCCGTTCCAGAGATTACCCGGAACAAACAGACAGACAGACAGACAGAGAGACAGACAAAAAATTTTTTAACTACATTTTTGGTATATGTATTGTGTATACATACATATGCATTTAGTAAAAAGCGGTTATTTTAATATTACAAACAGACACTCCAATTTTATTTATTTGTATAGATAAAATTTTCAACTAAAATTTTACCAAATTGAAATGGAACCACACGGGAAGCACCAGCTTTAAAAGAAAACACCAATATTGGTGCACCCAATCAAAAGTTCTGAGGTAACAAACACAAAAAATACAGTCGAATTGAAAACTTCCTCCTTTTTAGAAGTAGATGAAAAATTCACACTAAAATGTATCTCGTAAGTTCTAGAGAACAAACTAAATTTTAAAGGCTATGTAGAGAGGCAAAATAAGTAAATAATACTAGCAGACCCACGCAACCTCGTTTGCGTCTCCTATTTATTGCCCGTCGCGTGATAATTTTCCCCCGTTTTTGAAACATTTTTTATTGGTGCTCCTCTCCTATTGGTCTTAGCGTGATGATATATAGCCTATAGCCTTCCTCGATAAATGGGCTATCTAAGACTGAAAGAATTTTAAAATCGGACCAGTAGTTCCTAAGATTAGCGTGTTCAAACAAACAAACTCTTCAGCTTTATATATTAGTATAGATAGATACTGTTTTTAAAATTTTTAAAATTAGTACGGGTTAGTTTTTAAATAATAATGTTTCTAATAGAATAAATAGAATAATAATGATATTGGTAATGTGGTAATAATACTCGTAATTGCTAATTCCGAAGCCAATATGTTAATGAAAAGTACCGATTTGTCGTTCAGAAACGCGATTTTGTACGACTATAAGCTGTAATTAGAATGAACATTATTGTATTTGAAATTACACGTGTACCATTTCTAACAAAAAGGGGTTAACGTATTTATAAGGATTTAGGTTGTCAGAGTTTAATGAAACATAATTTCGATAGCAAAAGCAATGTTACGTCATTTTAGTTATGAAATAAGGATTTGAATTTATTTGAATACTAGTTTTTGTATGCGGCTCCACCCGCGTAAAGATTGGTTATCGTGGTGATTGTTCAACCTGATATAACTTTTTTATTTATGAACGGATAGTATTGAAACAAACACTAATTAATGTTAAGTGGAGGAAACTGCAACACATTAGTGAAAACCTCATTCCAATCGGTTTAACCGTTTCTGAGATTAGCGTGCACAACCGTACAGGCAATCAGGCATACACACAAACAGACAAAAAGTCCAAAAAGCCTTTCTTGAGGATTCTATTGCGTTCATAATACCTCCCTATAATAGGTATTCTTATATATCTTCCATACAACGGCCCAATCAAGAGGCTAAGTGCGTAAATAGCCCGGCAAAACAATATATTCCATGACATAATCTATAGACAGCGACCAGTTACGATTTTATTATAGGAAATGAAATATCTAAAACTCGTTTTTTATGAGACTTCTTCACAGTAGATTAGAGCCACGCAGATTTCTTGGATTCTGCTTATGCTTTCCACCAGGCAGAGTAGAGTCATTTTGGCAGGGACATACACAGACCTCGCTCAAGCCATCGGCAAGTAAACTTTGAACCAGCAGCAAGTTTCACGCTTGTTTAGAATTACACACATGTAATTTGATTGTAGATGCTTTGAGTAGGCATCCACCATTAATTAAATACCACTTGCACAGTAGCGAGCAACACATAATCGTTAATTAAACCTTTAATGCCTTCACAGCCATCTTCCCAGAGTAAATCTTCATTACCATAACTGAATTAAAGTGGCATCCGAATCGAATGATACTAAACTTAAGTAAAAACCACCAGTTGTATTTGATTTGGATAAAATCAATAGCTTTTTATATGTCAGAGGTCGGGCGTAGGTGTGTAATCTTTGAATGTAAAGATACCAGTATCGTATAAATGTTAAGAATCGGCTGTTTTATGATAAGTTCGTGCTGTGTGCGCTACTGGGGAGCTTTTTTTACTAACGTAGATAACACTTAATCGTGAGAAACTTATCTAAATGATGGTAGTCGTCGTTGCGGCCTCTTGATGTTTTAATATCTTAAAATTCCTGACACTACTTACTGATCCGTTGAAACTAGAATTACTCACACGAAATGTGACTACGAATTTATGAATAAGATGTTAAAAGTAACGGACATAGAGATATTTGGTTTTAGATGTTCCGTTCTTATCATAACATTTAATAGATAATCTTTTTCAATGTAATTGAGACTCGACCGAGTAGTTGCTTTTTAATACAACTAATACGAAACGAAAGAGTATTAGTTCTGGCACTCTCTGTATGTATGTTTGTATGTTCACCGTAACACCTAACTACTGAGCCGAATTCAATAAATGTAATGTCAATAGATTTGTAATAATGCCCGATTGACAGGTTATTTAAGTTTTATCAGAAGTCATACGGAGTCGAGTAACCTGTAATTTTATAACATTTTTTTATGTTTAACAGAGACGGAAGAAATTATATTGCAAAATCTAAAATAATGTTATTGTCTGTCAGTAAGTCACAAAACTTTACGAACCCTAGTCTTGCCCGAGTGTATGTTCTATCATATTATAATATTCAATGTTTTATCATTAACAGCCTAGAATAGTATGCTAAACTAGTAAAAAAGTACATTCAGTCTATTTATTTTTAACTAGCTAAACCCCGCGGTGTTACCCGCGGTTATTGTTATACCGCGAGTAACGCCGCGGGACAAAGTTACTTTAAAAAAAGCTTAAGTTACTCCCTGGATCATCAGGTACCTGCCAGAGAAAGCCCCTTCAAAATCCGTCCAGCCCTTACAGAGATTATTAATTAATACAACATAAACCTTAGGGTCTTGTCTTCCTTTGAATTAAGTTAAAATGCAGTTTAACCTGCAGAGGGACGATTTACCTTATTAATATCTACAATGGAGAAGGCAACAAGTATACAATAAAAGAAAAAAAAACAATAAAGTGTCATGTTAGAACCTACCTCATTTAAATTTTATCACGAACGGCGGGAACAAATCTAATAATATTTAATACGGTTGACTTTCACTGATTTTCTGTTTACACGATAATCACGCCTCCCAACTTAGATAACATCGACTTAATTTATTTCACGACGTTTCTCGACGAACGTATCGAGTGACTTCATTAATTTAATATGTACTTATATTGAGCTTAATGACTCTGAAATGAACTAACACTGATTGTATCGCGATAAGACGGAGACTATTCTTTCAAGAAGTGTCATGTCATAAATTTAAAACATTTAAATAGATTATATTTTAATATAAATTATAATTCTCACGTTCTTTGCATCTTATTACAGTACTTTCTTATTTAGATTCCCTTTATATTATAGAAGCCGGTGTCCGCAACTTGTTCTGAGTAGACTGCCTAAAATCTCTTCTATTATCATAGTTTCATTTCTTCCCACGATACTTACAATGTTTTTAAAGACACCCGCACTAAGAATATATCCAGTACCACTGGGGTCTTTACAAACATTAATGAAAGTGAGATAAAAAACGCTCAGACTATGGAGAACAGTTTTTGAATCACACAAATTATTGCCATATGTGAGGATCGAACCTAGTCGGCGCAGTGGAAAGCGGCTAGGCGAC
This sequence comes from Spilosoma lubricipeda, assembly GCA_905220595.1. Classification (NCBI taxonomy): domain Eukaryota; kingdom Metazoa; phylum Arthropoda; class Insecta; order Lepidoptera; family Erebidae; genus Spilosoma; species Spilosoma lubricipeda. The sequence continues at coordinate 7,548,620 of HG992298.1, read as the reverse complement.
CGTTTAAACAACTAGCATCAATTTATTTTTGAGGAGAAAGAATAATGTATGTTTTTCTTTATGTTCTCATCTACTCTGTTACCTTATTTAATTAAATTGCGTTTTTCTGATTATAGAAATACTTAATAATAGCTCGGAGTTTGGCAGTTTGGGTCTGAACCCCCATGCCTCGGAGAGCCCGTAAAGCTGTCGGTCCTGCGCCTGATCTCTCCCTGAACGTTTCAGTTAAACGTCTCATCGGGTTATGAGAGGGAGGGAACAGAGAGAGCACCTATGTTTATATAATTGTATAAATATATTGATTTAAATTACATACGGGAAAGGGCCATAAATATTGATCTATACTTAATACTAAGGGTACGACATCCGTTGACGTAATGGACCAGTATGACCAAGCTCCTGAAGAAGGAGAATCTACCGAACCCGACAGCTTTGACAGAATATCTTGGCGTGATGAAACAAGGAAAGCCGACCCCACCTAAAGAGGGAAAATGCTAGGAAGAAGAAAAAGTTCTCATCTAACATTATAAGGTGGCCGGCTTCAGTCTTTCCGTAATAGAAAAAGGTATTTAATGAATATGTAAATGTTTTTAAAAAGATCATTAAAACACGTTTTAAAATCTTTTTAAAGACAGAAAAGTGTAAAGGAAATCGTATAGATAATCAACATTAATACTAATTAAAAAGTAAACACATTTTTGGATGCGGAACTAGTTGAAATAGATTATAAGGTTTATCTAAAGATTCATCAGCGGAGTTTCAATGTGTTTCGTTTATAATGCTTATATCACCCATCTTAAGTTACTTTAAATGGTAATTTATAAATACATATTGTTCAAAATATCAACTTAAATTTTGAACCGGCTTAAAAAAAAGAGGCGCACAATTCTGATATTTAAAATTTATGAATGAAGAAAGACCTTTAGGGTCGAGTATGTTTCCTACATAAGTTATGTATTAGGTCCTAAATAAGTTCTGAGAACAAAAAACTACCGCCAATGATAAATAAATAAATAAATATTTCGGACATCTAACACACAACGCCATCTAGTCCCAAGCTAAGCAGAGCTTGTGTTATGGGTACTAGACAACTGATACAAATACATATATACTTTTTTTTTTGTAAATACATACATATTATACATAGAAAACACCCAAACTTCGAAACAAATATTTGTAGATCATACAAACATTTGGTCCGACCCGGGAATCGAACCCGAGACCTCACGATCAGCAGTCGCACACGCCAACCGCTAGACCAACGAGGCAGTCAAATGATCAAAAGTTAGCGAATGAAAAATATACATCAACAGCCTTTAACAATACTTCTCCTTAGAAAGGAAGTACTCAGCGTGGGAGAGCCACTCTTCGGCATAAATGGACTGGCTCGACCGGAGTGATACCACGGCCTCACAGAAAACCGGTGTGCAATAGCGCTTGCGCTGTCTTTCACCGAGTGAGGGAGGATACCGGAGCACCCTCCCTACATCCCTTACCCATCCCCCAAAGATCGGCAACGCACTTGTGACGCCTCTGGTGTTGCGGGTCTACATGGGCGGCGGTAATAGCTTACAATCTGGTGATACGTCTGCTCGCTTGCCCCCTATACAATAAAAATCTACCATAAATAAAAAACCACTGACCAGATCTGTTGGTATCTGTTTCAAGTTATATCTTTCGCTTTACAATGATGCTGGCTCGTATAGTTTGTGTCGCCTCTTACGATACCTATAAGTAGGGCACTCTAATCATTGTTTTTATTGTTATAGACTACTCGTATTAGAAATATACATCTTGTGTCGCGGAGGACTTTACAAACATACATAAAAAGGACACAAAGATATCGCCCAATGCTGTCCAATGTGGGATTTGAACCCATAAAACTTGGCGCAGTAGATTAAACCACTAGCCAACCGTGCAGTCAATTCATCATGAGTAAAAAGTGCTGAAGTTAATGTTACATTTTTCTGTAAGAATAATGCTGTTTTCATAAATCGTTAGCATTTTCAACGTTTATACGTCTAATACAGACCACGCAAATTGAAATATTTGATTAAACAATTCGGGGTCAAACACACGAGTTTATTGGCATCGGCTGTTTGTTTTTGAAGTGTTGCTTTTATTGAGCAAGTTGAAAATCGAATATCGATAATTCAATACAATATTTTTTATTATTATTTACTTTCAATAAAAAATGTGTAATAGTAATTAAATATGTGTTATAAAAAAATAATTTTACTTTTGGAGTGGTATTTAACTTGCAATTTTAATATGCAAAGTAAAATTCACCTTAAAGTTAAGTTACTGTATTATATAAATACTAAACATATAATGTAATTAAGAAAGTTTTATATTTTCATACACATTATAAGAACAAAGGACGACCAAACAAATGCAGTATGGACTGCGTAGAAGAAGATACTGATCGAAAGAGATTACAAACGATAGATGAGAATGGAAAAAAAACCCAAGGTCTTTAAAACGATTTCACCGAAGTCTGACGATCCCGATGGAGTCTTGAGTCAAGCTTAAAAACAATGTATAGAATTCAAAAGGAAATTTACATTAAGTACTCGGTATATTCAAAGCATGTTCTTAAAAGAGTCAACTTACAGAAACTCTCAAACTCATCTGAAAGGTAACAAATCCAACAGAAAAAATATATCATAGTATGCGATTACTTAACAATATTTACTCGATATTTAAAATTTATAAGAGTCATTCAAACCCACACATACTCCACAAAATCTAACAAAAGTCTTTTGAAGGAAACTGAAATAATTCACTTCAATGTAACGACTCAATTCATACTTGGAAACAATAGCTACCTATTAAACATTGTATGTACTGTTTGACTCGACTCTTGTGATTCACAATCGCATTTATTGACAAAGCCCCGACATCTGGCTCCCATCAGATCAGTCCAATTAAGTATTTCCATGCAACCTTATGTGCCAACAGATCATTGGAAACTAAACTATAAAATGAAAGTGTTAAGGATTACTTTACATGTAAAGAGATGCATAGCAAGAGCAAGTCTCTTCCCTTATTTTGATGCCAATTTGCAATATGAAAATGTTATTGTAATATGTACATAGTTGGCTGTTTTAGTTGTGAACATAGTTCAAGGAGAAATTCTGCTAGCCAAATTGTTTAATAATTAATATTCCAGTGTGTTAGCACTGTGTTAGCTTAAAATGTCTTTGCTGTTATAGAAGGTAGGTATAGAGAAGAAAGAGTGTATTTACCAAAATGTTAACGACGATCTTTTTTAGTACTCGTTACTCGGTTGTCTTACAAAGAATTATGTTTATCTGTTTGTGTGTGTTGTGTGTATCTGTAATGTGTGTGTTTCGACAACAAATAGGCTACTAAATCTGTAAAGCAGCTCAATAGATTACTTAAAAATCCTAATTTCAGGCATCAGTATTTAATTATTTTAAATACCTACATTTAGACTAATGCATACTAATATTACCTATAAATTTGAAAGTAATTCTGTCTGTTACGTTTTACGGCTAAACCGCTGCATCAATTTAAATGAAATTTGGCATGGAGAGACTTTGGTTCTTGAGGTAAGACATAGTCTACTTTTTACCGCGATAACCTACATAGATACATGCGGGCGGAGCCTAAGGCAAAAAGCTAGTATCATATAATAGCAATTTTTATAAAATAATTATAAACGCTGCAAACTTATTGATTCTGTAATTAGCTGTAGTTGTGTTATTAGCCTTTGCTGGAGCTGGAACAAACTAAGCCGACGTGAATGTGGCTAACGCCTATCAATATGTGCTTAGCAGTTCACTAAGCGGCGAAAACGCCTCGGTACGAAAGTTACGTACGGTACGTTCGGTAACATTGTTTTATAATTACCCGCTACTTCATTTATATAAATGATTCACTAATTTAATATTCAAACACACAGTCAACAATTTCTAATTTAAATTAATTTTCTTTCATATTCATATAATTAACAACGAAAATGAATTCTAATTAAAATAAGTTAAAGCTGAGAGCCAAACTGATTTCAGAACGAACATGCCGGCTGTACCGGGCCGAGACTCACAGAAGGTCAGTCTAAAATGACAGCATCGATACTGTCGTGTTTTATTTTTAAATTTTTGAATGCAAGACCGCAGGCCCAATAATGCAGAGGCATTTCAATAGGGGACATAGTGTAGGGTCACCATGCCATCATGCATTGTTGCTTTGTCTGTATTTGTAATGTGTATGCATGCATTGTTGCTTTGTCTGTATTTGTAACGTATATACTACGACTCTTGGGTTGTGCTCATGCTTTTCATCAGACAGTGTAGAGTCACCTAGGCAGGGTCATAAATAAAATTAATTATAATAATATCATAACTAAGACATAAATAAAATATCTCCACTTGTACAGGTGTGTGTTATTATTGGTCGATTATATCGAATGTGTTAAAGCTGGTGGAACTCCACACCTAATGCATTATATACTAAAAACAACCCTCCTAGCCAAGTTGACTTTCTACAAACGTAAACGTTAATGTAAAAGTAACAAATGTTTGGAAATGACGTCATCTCAACGCTAAGTCACGTGGTCAAAACAAAATATTAGCCAATAATATAAGAGAATAGAGGTGTTAGCAATTGTATGAAGAGAAACAATTGGAAACACTTGCATCTTGGCTAAGGGGTTAGAGCACCTTAATAGTAATGCTTATACTTTCTCGCTTAAATTTAATGGCTTTCTTCATGGTATAGGAAAGAAATGAGGTGACAGATCACTTGATCCGAAGTTTCGTTGCACCCGTAAATGTATCTGCAACTCAGGTGACTTTGCCGTACTCACAAATACTTAACACGTAAAAATCAACGAAGGAAATGCTAAACAAATGCCTGTTCATTCTATGGGAATTGTAAGAGGCGACTAAGGAAAGTAAACTAGCAGGACAGCGTCACTGCGTAGAGTGGGAAATCTGGAAATAAACCCTATAATAACCCGTCTAACCTGTGTGGTATAGTGGGCCTAAAACCGACCTTCTAACGAGAGGCCTATGTTTAGCAGTGGACTGTTAAAGACTGTTGATGATGATGAACTTTAATTAATTGAGATGAAAATAATGTAGATTACTGATAAAAGTGTACACTGTGCAGATACTTACAAAAGTTCAAATCATTTCTCAGTCTGCAGGAGGCATTCTTCTACAAAGACTCCTGCAGTAAGCGATCACACATTATAACAATCTAGCTACATTACCTCTAATACATTTACAAATAAACAATTTATGACACTCGCGTTCCAATAGTCAGCATTTTAATAGGGTTCCCCAAACTGTACAGTAAAACTTTACGTTGTAGAAAGTTGAGATGAAATGGGTAAACCTGACCAAAGCCGCTAATTGAGACTTCACTATCGAGATTGCTTAGTATAACATCAGTAATGATGATACTACTGATCTACTGAATATAATTGCCACAGAATGCGATCACATATTTGCTATCGTACTTTACGGCTATAGTTTTTTGTTACCCTGCCAAAATGACCCTACCTTGCCTGATCGAAAGCATAAGCAGAATCCAAGAGTGGTAGTCACCATACACATTACGAATACAAAAACTACAACAATGCAGCATGGTGAACCTAACTATGGGGGCCTAGTGATGCTTCTGCACGATTAGGCCTAAGGTTTCGTACTCACCAACGAAACACGACAGTACGATCGCTGTCATTTTACGTTGATCTTCTGTGCAAGTGTAATACCGCCCCGGTCGAGTCGGCCCGTTCGGACTGAAATCAGCGTGACTCGTGAATAATAAAAGGTAGTAAACCTTTTATTATTCCAAAATGTTTGGGTTACCACTAGTAAAACATGTTAGTTCAACAACTTCTAAAAAACTTGGTATAATCATTGTTTTTTTTTATGGAATAGGGTAAACCAGGTAATGTATCGCCTGATCGCAACGGCCGCAACACCGTGACAAATGCGTTGTCGGCCTTTGGGGGATGAGGAGGTGGATAGTGGAGTTGGGCCAGCACCAGCGGCAAGCGCCGTTTCACACCGGTTTTCTGTGCACCCGTGGTATCACTCCGGTCGAGCCGGCTCATTTATGCTGAAACGGTAAATTAACGCAGGTATTTAAAGTCTGCCCAAGTGACTCTACTCTATATATAACTAATGTACATCTTAACATTTTACAGGCTAAACAAGTACAATTTTTATTGTGCTAGATTTTAGAACAATGAAGTACATAATAGTTACATAATAACCTTCAACAGATGATGCTCTTGTTTAAACTAATCGAGACAAATGAAGTTAAGCTATTCATGCTATTTGGTTTTGGTTTATGGTTTAAAACTCTAAAGTTAGAAATTGTTGAAACATTTCAAAATCAGCTTGAATACTGAAAACTAGCAAAGACTTCAAGCCCTCAGAAGCAATGAATAAGAAGCTTTTCATATACAAGTATTATGTGTAACCGACCAAATGACCTTAGATTATAGTGACGTATATTTTCATCACAACTTATAGTCATAAATGATAAATGAACACTTGTAGCAGACCTAGAACTTCTCAACTCACGATAAACTAAACACGGGCAGATAATACTTCACGTTTCTTCTTCACTACAAAATTACGTTTTATTTAAGAACTAGCTGAACCCCGCGGTGTTACCCGCGGTTATTGTTGTAACGCGAGTAATGCCGTGGGACAAAGTCAGTCTAAAAAGAAGTAGCCTAAGTTACTCCCTGGATCATCAGCTACCTGCCAGTGAAAGACCTGTCAAAATCGGTCCAACCATTCCAGAGATTAGCTGGAACAAAGAGACAGACAAACAGACGGGCAGACAGACGTGTACCGTGCATACATACATATGCAGTTAGTAAAAAGCGGTTATTTTTAATATTAAAAACAGACACTCCAATTTTATTTATTTATATAGATATAGATATTCCTAAAAGTTGTTCCACTCGAGATGACCCAATTAACGAATCAATCCACGTCATGGTTTCTTGAACTTGCCAAAGACGTTTGTATAAATAATAATTTATCAAGAAAACACTGATATACTATTTAAAGTCTCTACAAATTTTAATATGTGTACATATTATTGCGACATATTTTACTGATTCATCGATTCGGTTGAAATATATCACAGTTTATTATTACGAATTATTATTTAATTTTTATTGTTTAAATGTGGTCGCAGTTGAAACTGAATGATATAGCAAAAGTTACTACTAACGACATTGAAGGGATGTTTAGTTTGTTAAAAACGAGCTAACCACGTACACAAAAAAATATCTGAACCTATTTGACTTTAAACACCAACAGGTCTTTTAGAATGCTAGATTTTAATCGTTTCCTTTGTAGAGGATTGTTTTTTAGAATGTACATATTTCATTAACACTGGATATTTTTAATTCATCCTTGGTCTACTTCAAGAATTATGAACTCGATCAGTAAACGTATATATACATCCTACTAATATTATAAATGCGAAAGTTTGTAAGGATGGATGGATGTTTGGATGCACGGAAGAAGAGAATTCTTTTGTTCTGTGTTTGGATGAATGTTTGTTACTCTTTCACGCAAAAACTACTGAACGGATTTGGGTGAAACTTTACAGTATTATAGCTTATACATCAGAATAACACATAGGCTACTATTTGCCGCCATAACCGACATATGCGCGGGTGGAGCCGCGGGCAACAACTAGTTAGATCATAATTGTGATCTTTCAAAAAAAATGAAATTCTCTTATTTGCAACACTCAACGTAATTTAGAGAAACTAAAATATGGCCCTGAATTTATTTTTTTCTAATACTCCATAATTGGTATCTGGGTGAGCTTTGCTAGTTTTTTTTGTGTAAACTTTCTAAAAATTAATTCTAGCTTGATCTATTTACTGCCACAAAACCCCCTAATATATATATACTAAACTTTATGAAAATTGTTGGAGCAGTTTCCGAAATTCGGTATATAAATAATTATATAACTACGATTTTTTCTTTTAAAGGTATTTACCAGCATTCAATAGGTCAGATCTGTAAATATCGTAGCTGCCTAAAATTTATTTTATTTATCTTCATTGCATGAAAACTAACGTGTATTTACGAAATGTTTCCAAGTGTAGGTAGACTATCTGTAGATTTAAAAAAAAAAAAATTAAAGTAATTAACATTAAAAACCAAAATACTTAATGTCACAACATGATGACAAATAAGGTATAGAATCTATCTATATCTATACTAATATATAAAGCTGAAGAGTTTGTTTGTTTGTTTGTTTGAACACGCTAATCTCAGGAATAGCTGGTCCGATTTGAAAAATTATTTCAGTGTTAGATAGCCCATTTATCGAAGAAGGCTATAGACTATATATCATCATGCTAAGACCAATAGGAGCGGAGCACCAATGAAAAATGTTTCAAAAACGAGGGAAAATAATCACGCTACGGGCAATAAGAGACGTAAACGAAGTTGCGTGGGTCAGCTAGTATATATATATATATATATATATATAAGAGGAAGGTGACTGACTGACTGACATACCCAGAGATCAACGCACAGCCCAAACCGCTGAATCTAGAATCCTGAAATTTTGCATGTAGGTTCTTAACGTAAGTGAGCACTGAGAAAGGAATTTTTGAAATTCCTCCCCTAAAGAGGTAAACCAGGGGATGAAAATCTGCGTGAGCGAAGCCGCGTACAAAAGCTAGTACAGGATAAAGTAAACTAGACTACCTTACCACTTTGTTGGCGCTATGCTCATGGTGCACTTTCCCGTTTGTGGTGATCAATGGATTAATTACATAACCTTTAATTATTTAGTTCAATGCCTTCAATGTCATATAGCTCTCTCAGATAGACATTTTGGGCGGATCTTTGGTCAGGTGATGTCTATGATCCATTGACTTGTTCCATAACAAATCTTCTTCTTCTGCTACGTTCTCCGTCCTTTTTCTTTCCAAGCCTTGCAGACCGTCCCTACTAGATCTGTCTCTTTTTCATCTCCACGCTTTCTCCAAATGATGATGAACTTCATGAAGTAACAGAAGGGTTCAAACAAAACTTTTACAGCATTCTTGGTCTTGGATATTATCTGGTGATAAACCTGCTGGGAAAGAATCAGATTCCCCACTTTTATCGCAATTTCTCAGTGTAGATTATATTCTTCTTAAATGTTGTTATTATTCTTAAATGTTGGAAATTCTCTTCTTCGAATAGAATTTCCGACATTTTTGTACCTATATTTTGCAAATTGGTGTTTATCTGTTAATAAATAAATATATGTTAATAAGATATTCTATTTTTCTAAAAGCAAATTTGTGTTTGTCTTTTATTTGATTCTGGTTTCCGGTCCTGTATTTATTGTAATACCGTCATCATCGTCATCAACCTATCGCAGTCCACTATTTGCTGGACATAGGCCTCTCCAATTGCACGCCACTTGGTTCGATCCTCGTAATACCATAATAGGTGCAATTTCTTTTCTGTCTTATTCTATAACAAACAAGTAACAATTCATATTTCTAAAATATGTTGACGAAACCATAACTAGACGAAAAAATCCTTCGAATAAACACACAAAGTGTATCAATAAAGCTTAGGGTATATGGGTACATTTCGCACAGTAAACAGTCCCCAAGTAAACGGGGTCAAACAATATGAAGATTACCGCGTTGCGAAACAATAGAGCGCGAATCAAGTAACATACGGGACCCGTAACTAAAACTCAGTGTCAATAATGGCCGGTAACATGATCCCGCCGACTGTCGTCCCCTCACCCTACCGAGAACCGCACAGTACCATGTTTGCATTACACCGTACATTTATTACAAAATATAATTAATACATCCACATTTCGAGCGAGTTCCGCCACGATAATGTCTCGATAATATTGTTTGTACGACCCTAAACTTTGACCCTATCGATAAGAAATCTTGGTTTTGAGTTATTTGACGTTGGGCGTGCGAATCGGATGGTCTATCATGGATACTTGATCTGTGCAATATGTATTTGGGTGTGATTTTTTTGTGTTTGTGCATTATTGGGAGCGTCAAACCTTCGCCGAGTAAGTACACTTAAATATATTAATTGCTTCGATTTTTAAAGAGACATGTTTAAAGTAGCCATCCAAGTATAGGATATTTTCTATAATTTTTTATTCAAAAAAATTAGCTAATTCATGTCATCTCTTTACGTAGGTACCTATATCATTAGACGTTAATGTCAGCGTAATATTCTGTGTTTCATAATTATCCATGTGTAATTGTGTGTAGAGAATGTTTTATGTATCATAACTATAGCTATTAAACCTCATTCATCTCTTTAAACCACGTGTCTTTCAACATTTAACCGACTTTAAAAAAAACAATGCTATGTATTTTGTATTTTATGGGTAAGTATTTATATATGTCTGTCCATGTTTTTTCTTCAACTGGTGTATAAATATTTTTGAATTGTAATCATCCGTAGAAGTTTCCCGAATAACTTTTCCCGTGGTTGCTTAATAATACGAAAAGCACCTACTGCCAAAATTTAAGGTTTGTAGCCTCAGCGCAGAGGTTTTAATTCTGTGTTGATAGGTCAGACAATCAGTTCAATCAATTTTGTATATTGTAGATAAAGTTCAGAAGGGTCATACAATACGAGCTTCGGAACTGATTACTTGTATTCAATGACAAACTGATTGTAGCAGTCGATAAGCTAATTCGGCATTTCTTAATGTGCACACAAATCATATTTGTTTTGTAGTTTGAGTGTTTTCTATGTATATTAAACAGGTATTTACAAAAAAAAGTAAATTTGTATTAATATCAGTTGTCTTTTGTTTAGTACCCATAACACAAGCCCAGCTTAGTTAGGACTAGATAGCGTTGTATGTTAGAAGTCTGGAATATTTATGTCTGAATCTATTTGCTACCGCGGAACATACAAACATACATTGGCTGCTAAAACTATTGCCTTTCCTTTTGGCTTTGCCTTAGTCGGGTAAAATGATGCTCGAACATAAACGTTATGCGTCTTAATCATAGATACCTACCTACTTACAGCAGCAAAAGCTAGACAGTGAGCAAGAAACAGAATGCCTAGCCTAAATTAATTGCAGATTCGAGTCTTGTATTCTGTATTCCAGTCAGGTGCGTGCAGTTACAGTCTAGCTAAGCGATAATAGCTTTCATTGCACGTCTCTTCGACTAAGATTTTACCAGGATTTTGTCAAGTTGATATCTCTGTTTAACCTCTTTCTTCAATTACGGGACGTAAATATAATTACGCTTTAAGCCGTTATAAGCTCATTCGCTCTTCTCTCATTCTTGCTTACGTTTACTTAGAGATGACTGACTACCGTTACACGTGAACAGCAGCAACTTAGGATTCAAAAAGGCATTGCTTCCTTAGAGTTATTTCCTCATGAAACAAAGGGGGTTTTCTGTAAAGTTACAGTTATACGGATACGGAACACGAAATAAAAATATGAACGGTCTGAGAAGGATTGGAGTCACAGATCAGGAAAACAGAGCGGTAAGAGAGCAACAGGCGGTCAGATAGTAACAATCGGCCAGAGAGTAACAGGGTGTCAGAAGTAACTTTGCAATATGCAAATTACATCGTTCGCAAATATCAAATGAAATTAAAGTACCTACTATAACCAATCGATTGTTGGAGAGCAAGTCTCAAGACCTAGCGAGTCTATTAAAGGGTGTTGACGTGATTTAAAATAAGTACCTGTATGACCAAACTTTGCTCGGTATTTGTTCCTGGTAAGTTTAATAAAAAGGTCCTAGATCGATTTATCGATCCCGAAATCCCCTGCATACTAAAATTTCATGAAAATCGTTAGAGCCATTTCCGGCATTCAAATTATATAAAGGACTAGCTGAACCCCGCGTTGCTACCCGCGGTTATTGTTTTACCGCGAGTAACGCCGCGGGACAAAGTTAGTCTAAAAAAAGTAGCCTAAGTTACTCCCCGGATCATCAGCTACCTGCCAGTGAAAGTCCCGTCAAAATCCGTCCAGCCGTTCCAGAGATTACCCGGAACAAACAGACAGACAGACAGACAGACAGATAGACAGACAGACAGATAGACAGACAGACAGACAGACAAAAATTTTTTAACTACATTTTTGGTATATGTATCGTGTATACATACACATGCATTGATTATAAAACTGTTATTTTAATATTACAAACAGACACTCCAATTTTATTTATTTGTATAGACTAGCAGACCCACGCAACCTCGTTTGCGTCTCCTATTGCCCGTCGCGTGATAATTTTCACCCGTTTATGAAACATTTTTCATTTGTGCTCCTCTCCTATATGTCTTAGCGTGATGATATTATAGCCTTCCTCGATAAATGGGCTATCTAAAACTGAAAAATTTTTTCAAATCGGACCAGTATTTCCTGAGATTAGCGTGTTCAAACAAACAAACAAACAATCTCTTCAGCTTTATGTATTAGTATAGATATATATACAAGAATTGCTCGTTTAAACGTTTAAACATAATACATGTCTGTAAACATGTGAACTAAATAGAGACAGAGTTATTCCGAGTAACCACCGAAGGAGGTAGAATATGAGTAGATATCAAAACCTCAAATGTATTATATTGTAAGGGCGCTCGCCCACGGCGACTTTTTGCAGCGATGCGACAACATCGCTACTAACGCGCTGCTTAGTTGCGTTTGCAACGCGCTACAGACACATGCCGCGCTGCCACGTGCGACGTCCTCGCTGCAAAAAGTCGCCGTGAGCGAAAGCCTGGTTATGTGTTTGCGGTTCGTGTCCATCTATACATTCCTACAAATCTTAAAACGTTTTGTACTATACGACTTATATATAAAGCAACAATATTTAGTTAGTTTGTAGGTGTATCAGTCCACGGGCATTAAAGTTACAAGTTCAATGAATTTGATTTCGTAACTCAGCAACCCTTTCATATTACATACCTATCTACTAAAAACTCTTGCGAATTTGTATCAAACTGTCTTAAATGTGTATATCAAAAAAGTTTGTACGAGTATAAATAATTTTAAAATCTAGAGCTTTTCCATTTTTTACCAATTTCAAATGAATAAATTATTATGATTATCTACAAAGATCCTATACATCATTGTACCATCGCGTCAGTCAATAAACATATTTATTTACGTTAATATGGTCATTATAAAATGATGTTTACCAGCCAATTAAATAACAATTAGCTAATTAAAAGTGTTTTGTATTGTAGCGCCATTTTCATTTAATCTCTAATATGTATGTTTTTCTATGTCAAATATTTATATGTTTATTTAGAAACCAACGAACCGCCCTGATTTCGCCTGGGAACCTTTAAAATTCTCCGTTTTTCTCTACTGCAATGTTTCTAATTTCCAATTAACAGTTTTACACTAAATGGATAGATAAGGTACTAAATATAGAAATATATATTAGACTTAAAAAATTACTGCCTGTCTGTCTTCTTTCTGTTGGCCTGTCTGTTTCTTCCGGGTTAATTTCTGGAGCGGCTGAACCTATTTTGAGGTGACTTTCACTGACAGATAGCTGATGATATGAGGAGTAGGTACCTTAAGCTACTTTATAGAAAAATAAATTAAGGGAAAAGGAATTTAAGAACAAAATTAAAAGAACAAAAATAAAAAAATAAAAAGGAGTAACGAGGATGGAGAGGGTCCGCAGCGAGTATATTCTTACATTCTAGAATTAAACTTACTCATACTTATTCCATATTCAAATAAGTACAAGTGAGTTTAATTCCAGAATGTATTACAACAAGTAAGTCCATCAAGTGCCGACAATCGAGAGTATAAATTATAGAATATATTCTTGTTTTTTTTATGGAATAGGGTGCAAACGAGCAGCTGTATCACTTGGTGGTAAGCGATTACCGCCACCCATGGACACCCGCAACACCAGAGGCATCACAAGTGCGTTGCCAACCTTTGGGAGAGGGGGAGAGGGATGGAGAAGGAGAGGGGTTTAGGGAATGGGTGTGGGCCTCCGGTATCCTCACTCACTCAGTGAAAGACAGCACAAGCGCTATTTCACATCGATTTTCTATAAAGCCTTGGTATCACACCGGTCGAGCCGGCCCATTTATATTTTACACTTGGAACTTATAAGATGGCTCCAATACAGAGCAAGTTAAGGGAAAGGAGATTGAATTGGTACGGATATATTATGATAAGACCAGAGCAGAATATCATGTGGACAACTCTAAGTTTACCAGAAGGCAAAAGAAGCCGGGGACGAACCCCGTTGACATGGTGGACCAGTATGACCAAGCTCCTGAAGAAGGAGCATTTACCGGACCCCCGACAACCCTTGACAGAATGTCCTGGCGCTGTGAAACAATTAGAACTAACCCCCACCTAAAGTGGAAAAGGCTAAGAAGAAGAAGAAAATATACCTTAATCTAAAATCAAAAAGGAGTCAAAAATATTTATTATGTTTTATTATATTATGTTGTTAACTACCTGAAACTAATGAAACTAACCCTAGGGTGTTTTTTCATGAGTGGACATCCATTGCCGCACCAACATGCTTGGCTTTCTAACATTGCTATTGGTGTTACTTTGAGCTTTCCCTTAATGTACCCATTTGGCACCTTGTCCATTCATTAACATTCTATTGTTAATGTAATTTTGTACCTATTTGATGAGTTATCTCATTTTGTTACACTTTTTTGGTAAAGTGAAGTTTTTGAAGCGGCAGCACTCTAATTTGACAAGGAAACTGATTAGGTGATGAGAAGATGTGATGACAGTGATGATGACTGATTTGGTGGGAAATACACCAACCAATCAGAAGCTTGCGTGAGACAGACATACTCTAACTAAACTCAGTCTCTCTCTCTCTACTCCAATCATGCTTTTTGTTCGTTCAGCAGCCCCTAATTTATATATGTTCTAAGGGTATCAGCGACTGGCTTAAAAGAGCTAGAACCCGGAGCCGTAAAATCTAGTTTAAAAAAAACAAGTGTCACCTCTGTGTGACAGCCTTGTTACATATGACACCCCTAAATGTATCGTCAACGCAGTATTACGTAATTATTTATAGCGTCTAGTCTAAACACACGTATCAGTATTTCTTCTCAATAGAGAATGACTTTTTGTTTTGTAACTTGGTACATATGAAACCCCTAAATCTATCGTCAACGCAGCATTACGAACACAGAGCACAAAGGCCTGTTATGAGATCACGAACTCGTGTTCAATATGCCGACACTGCAGTCTCTATGCAACCGGACCCACGGCGGAAACTGGCCACAAGCTCAAGAGCGACACAAGGCGCCGACGCAGCATTACGAGAACAGACCACAAAGGCCTATTGTGAGACCAACGATAACACGAGGCACCGACGTCATCATTATAGTGTATATATATTAAAATTCAATTACTTTAGGTCATTCTTGCTTCACACTTCGAGGCGGAATCACTAGACTAATTAGCTGTAGTTAGTTTGTAAAGAGATTCCTAGCTCATACTTCGAGTAGGATTCACATAATTGTAAATTACTTTGTAATTTCTTTTTTTATTAAATTAACTATAAGTAAATTTGGTTTTCTTTGGAACCTCCGGCTGCAGTATACGTAATTGGCGCAGTCGGTAGGATCCTCGCGGGCCGGTTCGCGAGCATTACAAGCATCTCATATCGATATTTGCGTTCGCGAGTCACCCGGGTGGCTATCAAGCCCCAGCCAGAGGATCCAGAATCTACGGGACAACTGCGTAGCCGGACGGAGAATCCAGACATCGATTCACCGAGGAAATCCAGATATGAAATATTTGTGAGTACACTTGAATCTTTCTCGTGTTGCTTCCTACCTTATCCTAATTAATTTTAATTCCAACATTTTTCGCTACGAAAAGTCGTATAACCGGGATCCTGCATCGCGACAGGCTCGCCGGCACATTTTAGACAGTAATAGAGATATAGACAGTGAATTAGATTTAGATTTAACTAGCTTATTTAGTGTAAAGATGCCGCACGACCCAGATGTTATATTCAAAGCCTTGCGCATAGTGCCAGAGTTCGATGGCAACGCGAACGTTTTAATAAGATTTATTCACATTTGTGATAGGATAGTAACCCAGTACGCGAGCCCCGAGCCAGGCAGCGAATTAGGAAACTTGTGTCTCTTAAATGGTATTTTAAATAAAATAACAGGAACCGCAGCATCCACTATAAACTCGAATGGTATTCCTGAGACGTGGGCAGGGATTAGATTAGCACTTATCAATAATTTTTCAGATCAGCGAGACGAGACGGCTTTGTACAGCGACCTCTCTTTAGCTATACAAGGTAACAAATCTCCTCAAGAATTCTATGACCAATGCCAAACTTTGTTCAGTACTATTATGACATACGTGACGTTACACGAAAGTATTCCGACAACCATAGAAGCGAAAAGATCCCTTTACAGAAAGGTCACCATGCAGGCGTTCGTTCGCGGATTAAAAGAACCTTTAGGATCGCGAATTCGTTGTATGCGACCGGAGACAATAGAAAAAGCTCTCGAATACGTACAGGAGGAATTAAATATTATGTACTTACAAAATCGTAATGATTCCTCGAGAAGCCATAGTAATTCTAAAGTACCTATACCCTACAACATACCATTAAACACACTGAGCGCCCCGCGACCTCAAGCATCAAACTGGCCAGCCCCTATAGGACTACGGAGTCACCAACCACAACCCGCTTTTAAATTTAACAGTAACGTACCTAGTGATAATTATTTTAAATCACGAGAACTTAATTTTAACGAATTTACAGACAACCCCTGCTACTCTGACTTTCACTACGAACCAGAACAAGACACTAACTTTGACTCTAACGACTATTACCAAACCTACAACTATAACTATGACAATACCATGATTTATGGAGACGAGACATATGACCAGTATAACGACATGTACCCACAATCAGGGCCCAGCCAAGATATCAAAAGAGCAAGGATAGACATTAACCTACAAACTCAGAGACAGCTACCATATATCGAAATCACTAAACCCCCTTTAAAAATTTTAATCGATACCGGTGCCAATCAATCATTTATAAGCCCCGAGGCAGTACAAAAATTTTACGCAGATTACTCTCTAAACTATGACCCATTCGAAGTAACAAACGTACACGGAGTCAGTAGGAATGACTACTCCATAACGTTACCCTGTTTTTCGGAATTCAATGAAAAGGATAGTATTAAATTATTTGTATACCGATTTCATAACTATTTTGATGGACTAATAGGACTGGATTTATTATCGAAATGGCAAGCTAAAATAGATTTAAAAAACTTTAAACTAAGTACACGAACTTCCATTAATGACATTAAAGTATATAACTCGCGTAGCGTTATAACCGAGCAACATTTTTGTAACTGCATTATACAAAACCCAACGCCTAACGACATTATTTTTTCTTTAGACCAACCAGCCCGTGCTGAAGTATATAACATAAAATGTAACACTAACGCTGATGCCCTATCTCGCGTAGAAATTCATAACGGTGAAATAGACGAAATTAACTCATTGATAGGCAACATTAAAGAACCTAGTTCGATGATTAACAATCCATCAGAGGCACCAGCCCAACACTTAAACTCTTCAACCGATACCGTACATACTAGCAATGAACATCCCATACTAGAAGTCCCCATTACCGATGACCCCCTTAACAAATTCAACAGACAAATTCATTTGACCATTGTTGGTGACGTGAAAAGAAAACCGACAGTGACTAAACCATTTGAAAACCACACACGAACGGCAATCCAACTTTCCGAATCTAGCTTAGAGAACGATGTAATCAACGCTATCAAAGAATACGTTAATCCCAAAGTCAAAACAGGCATACTTATAAATCCACCCCTAGGCATGTACTCAATTATACCTATAATTCAAGAAAGATTTAAAAGTTCGTCCCTTAACTTGGTACTTTGTAAGACAGAACTCGAAAATATCAAAGAGTATCTTCAGCAACAAGATATAATACGGCATTATCACGACGGTAAGACAAACCACCGTGGCATAAACGAATGTTACTTAGCTCTTTCCCGGAAATATTACTGGCCAAAAATGAAAGAACAAATTTCTAAATTCATTAACGAATGTACTATTTGTGGTCAAGCGAAATATGATAAAAATCCTCTTGCTAGCCGCCAGAAAACAGCACCGCGGTATACTCAAGACACCGTCCTAGCCGACTCACCCATACACATCTATACATCAAAGAAAAGCGGACTAGTAGCGAAGTCTCGATTAAAGCGAACACCTAAAACAAAGACATTGTTACAGGATTCTGTCCCTACTGACAGTCCAAGCGACTCAACCCCAGGAGATAAGACTTAAATCACTAACTGACAGACCAGAACTCTACCTTATTAACTAGGATCGACTAGACTAACCACTCACTACCACTCCTTTATACAATACGTACAGTTAGATAACATCGAAAATAAGATAAACCCGGTAAAGAATCAACTTAAGACATTCAAAATCAGACTTTGTAACGATACTTACACAGTTTACGAATATCAGATTGACTATCTTACTAGACTAACAAGCTTGGCAAGGTGTTAAATCAAGTAAAATCTTTGGAATCTAGTAGAGTTAAAAGAGGTCTAGTAGACGGTCTAGGATCAGTAATTAAACGTATAACGAGCAATTTAGATTACTTAGATACTATCAAGTACGTATATGATGACAACTTATACTTACAGAGATTGCAGTCTCGTTAAACCTGCACAGTTTGCCCAAATCTTAGGAATAATTAGTAATAACGTAGAAGACTTAATGTTAGAGATAATTAAATTAAAAAATATATTAGCTTTCATTCACCATTCTATGAGAGACATCGAAGTTCTGAAGTCCATGATAGATGAATTAAGAATAGTTTACAGTAGAGATTACATCTCCGACTTAGTGTTAAGAAAATATTATAATCTTATAAAACCTGGCTCTTACTTTGTTAGGAATATAATAGTTATAGTTTTCCTATAATTTCTATACAGACTGTCTATTGTACCCAACAGCGAACAACTTGCTTACTTGCCCTTATCCCTTCCGCTCCTTACATAGCAACAAATGAGAAATCATTCATGTACATAGAGGCAGAATGCCCGAAGTATAGTATAGCACAGCACATATCTCTGTGAGACACAAAATCAATCAGACAGCTGCATATAATCACATTAGCTCAAGATCAATAATCCTTAAAGATCTTCACAGCATCCAGAATAAAGTATCCCAGAGAAATACCGATGGAAATCGACAATGTCCAGTCAACTAACCTATACCATACAACCATCCCATTCTATGTATTGGTATCAGTTACATTTGCAATTATCACCTACGCAGTAGGCCGTAACTACAAGATCTGGCACTTAAAAAGAAATAGTTCAAAAGAGAACCCAACACTCCAGAAACACACTATGGAAGCTACAGCCAACCCTAAAGGAGAAGAGTTTCCAGCAACATTTTCCATTAACATGATAAAATAGTTGCTGAACTGAGGGTGGAGGTGTTACATATGACACCCCTAAATGTATCGTCAACGCAGTATTACGTAATTATTTATAGCGTCTAGTCTAAACACACGTATCAGTATTTCTTCTCAATAGAGAATGACTTTTTGTTTTGTAACTTGGTACATATGAAACCCCTAAATCTATCGTCAACGCAGCATTACGAACACAGAGCACAAAGGCCTGTTATGAGATCACGAACTCGTGTTCAATATGCCGACACTGCAGTCTCTATGCAACCGGACCCACGGCGGAAACTGGCCACAAGCTCAAGAGCGACACAAGGCGCCGACGCAGCATTACGAGAACAGACCACAAAGGCCTATTGTGAGACCAACGATAACACGAGGCACCGACGTCATCATTATAGTGTATATATATTAAAATTCAATTACTTTAGGTCATTCTTGCTTCACACTTCGAGGCGGAATCACTAGACTAATTAGCTGTAGTTAGTTTGTAAAGAGATTCCTAGCTCATACTTCGAGTAGGATTCACATAATTGTAAATTACTTTGTAATTTCTTTTTTTATTAAATTAACTATAAGTAAATTTGGTTTTCTTTGGAACCTCCGGCTGCAGTATACGTAATTGCCTCACACACAGCTGTAGTTGTTTTGTAAACAAAGCCGATGTGGAAAGCCGACAACTACATTCTAATTTAAATTTTTTATCGATTAATATGTTTTAATCAAATTTTTACGCTCTTTTCAGATTCACTGAAAGATCCATTTATATGTGGGACGCCGTCATGCGCACGTGAGTACTTTGTAAAGTTTATTTAAAAAAAGTTTAATACGTTTTAATATTGTAAAAATACATAAACTGAATTTCTCATACCCGGAATAGCCTCAGAATATTGTAATAAGCTTTTATTTGAACTTTCTGTCCACTACAGAAGATGTTGGAGTCTTGATTTATTTTTGTCCTATCAACCTACTTTTATAACATAACTAGCTGTGCCCGCTACTTCGTACACGTGACATTTGGATTCTCAAGTTATTTAAAATTTTTAACCGTTTAAACCCTCGGTGGACCACGACAAACATTACAAAACCAAAATCGGTCCAGCCGTTCTCGAGTTGTAGCAAGACAAACGAATGAAATAGATTTTTATAAATAAGATAATATTCTTTACTGATATCAATTAAATACATTATAAAATTCCCTAATTGTTTTTGAATGAAACATATTGTGAAACTGTGAACGCTATAGCATTACCAGTTTTACTACTACTTACTTGCTACTACTTTTACTACACTACTTCACTACTACTACTAATAGTATCAGAGAAAAATATGCACTTGACTATTATATAACTATAGTAAGTTATTCTTATAAAATTATACCTAAAGATTGGCATTAATATAAATTATCTCTTGTATTACAGCATCAGAGAAGTTCAAGTATCTATTGGATGTAATCTACTACTATGAATACAAAGTGAATGTGGAAACTTACTTCGCCGGCTCCAGCAATAACAGATCAACATTGGACATTAAGGCTGTGGTGAGTTGAAATACCTCTCAAGATCTATAAACTCAAATATAGTGAAAATACATCTTTAATCCCCATTCCCCAAAGGCCGGTAACGCACTTGTGACGCCTCTGGTGTTTGCAAGTGTCCATGGGCGGCGGTAATCGCTTACCATCAGGCGATGCGTCTGCTCGTTTGCCTGCTTATTCCATAAAAAAAAAAACAAACGTATAGCCAAGAGTACTGGTCACTATACTCATTGTGAAGGTAAACAATGCAATAATGCAGCATGGTTACCGATACTATGGTGGCCTATTAAAATACTTCTGCATCACAGCACATCAGGGCTTGTACTTACCAAGAAAACAGCATGAATGCTGTCCTTTTAAGTTTGCCTTCTATGAGAGGGTAGTACTGCC
Source organism: Spilosoma lubricipeda (assembly GCA_905220595.1). Classification (NCBI taxonomy): domain Eukaryota; kingdom Metazoa; phylum Arthropoda; class Insecta; order Lepidoptera; family Erebidae; genus Spilosoma; species Spilosoma lubricipeda. Next base: position 7,527,198 of record HG992298.1, on the reverse strand, counting down.
CCGATTTATTACTCTCGAGAGTAGCTATGCCATAGTGAAGTATAATATGTTTTACTTTTTTTTATCTAGATTTGATTACTACCAAAACATTTATGGATAGTAGTGTAGCCTAGTACTGTGTACTTTTACTTTGTAGCAAATGTTGGCCTGATTCGGATCCCCTGTATAGATCCCCTAGGGGATTTATCTGTTTTTTTTTGTCTACACTGACCCTTCGGGATCTTTTTGGATTTTTGTTCCAAGGAAATTTAGTAGGAAGTTTATGAAAAGTCAATGTCCTCTAGTATTTTGCGAGTGACAATAAAGTTATTGACCTCCCCCTGCGCTTATTCACAAAACTAAAATATGGCGAAATTTATATTGACCTCTAATTAAGATAAGATATTAAAATATATCAGCATTGACTGATGTTTAGGTGTTTATTTAACTACATTAAAGGTCTATAAAATGTTAAGTGTAAAAAAAATATACTCAGCTTTGATAAATCCAATGGGCTCGACTTTGATAAATATAACTTTATAAAATGTTAGCCTGAATGCGTAAAAACCTGAGAATTATTATTTTCTTTTTAAAAATAGAAAATCAAACACTGAAGAGACTCAAACTATAAAATGTCTGTCATAGTCACAAATTAAAGGTATCATTAATTTTATAACATACTAACTGAACCCCGCGGTGTTACCCGAGGTTATTATCGTACCATGGATAACGCCGCGGGGTGAAGCTAGTCTAAAAATAATAGCTGAAGCTACTCCTTATATCATAAGCTACCTATCAGTGAAAGTCTTGTAGTGACACACGTGCACGACGGGGACGAAACCGCAGTGTAAGCAAAAAGGAAACGGACCATGGTCGTTACCCCTCAGGCACGTAGCTCACTCGCGTACATATTTATGATAAGTGTTGAGTGATTATTATTAAAAGGTACTTTTATAACTGAATTAAACAATATCGGAGTTAAAGATCTGTGTTAATTAATGAACTTTGCCTGATACAATATATAGCAATAATTATACCCAACAACAGGTAAATTGGTGACCCCGCGACCTATGAACATAGTAACGACTCGCATTTCATTAAGTTTCGTGCCTGAGTTATTATAATATATAATATCAAATGTTTGTTTGTACGTATATTTTTTTATCAACCTTATTTTTCAATTTTTATTATTTTTTAAAAAAGGGGTGGGTTGATGTAGTGACACACGTGCACGACGGGAACGAAACCGCAGTGTAAGCAAAAAGAAAGCGGACCACGGTCGTTACCCCTCAGGCACGTAGCTCACTCGCGTACATATTTATGATAAGTGTTAAGTGATTATTATTAAAAGGTACTTTTATAACTGAATTAAACAAGTTCGGAGTTAAAGATCTGTGTTAATTAATGAACTTTGCCTGATACAATATATAGCAATAATTATACCCAACAACAGGTAAAGTCTCATTAAAATCGGTCCAGCCATAAAGTTTAGCTGGAACAAATAGGGAAACAAAAATTGAAAAAAAAAATATTAAATATATTTTGGTGTATGTACCATGTGTACATACGAACGCATTTAGTAAAAAGTGATTATTTTAATATTACAAACAGACACTCCAATTTTATTTGTATATGGATATTATAAATTTATTACATTATTTTCAGCCAAGAATCCAGTTCATAAGTCCATGTGAAGGGCTATTGCAGTTATCCGAGGTCACTCTCATAGACCAAGATGAGAGCTACCCAGTTGAAAGAGCCGAGAAGTTCATACATGCACTCTCCTTACACGAACTTAGGTAAAAACTCATTATTATTATTATTTTATCTGCTTATTTTATTTTAAGCAAGGGTTCTGTGTTATTTTCAACTTTAAGAATGTGAGTTTAAAGTTGAAAATGGCAAAGCACTATTGCTTAAACTGATTTAATGTTTATGAATGGGGGTGTGTGAGTTGTTAGAAGAGTTTGCCAGCATTATTAATCAGTGAGTACTTCCTCTGTGATAAGATAATGTACATGCGGTCAGAAGTTGAATCATTCCTTGCTACTGGTAGAACTAGAGATTGATGGAATTAAATTAATGTGAAACCGTTTGACTTTATATTTTTTAACTAGCTGAGCTTTTAGCTAGCTGGTAACGGGGCGGGACAAAGTTAGTCTAAAAAAAGTAGCCTAAGTTACTCCCTGGATCATCAACTACCTGCCAGTGAAATTCCCGTCAAAATCCGTCCAGCCATTCCAGAGATTACCCGGAACAAACAGACAGAGAGACAAATTTTTTTTTTACTACATATTAGCTGTATGAACCGTGTAAACATACATATGCATTAAGTAAAAAGCGGTTATTTTAATATTACAGACAGACACTCTAATTTTATTTAGTTGTATAGATTTTTTCATATTTCTCATTGCAACAAAAATTCTTGGTAATATCTGGTTGTCGACGACGTGCAGTTATTGTATAGATACAGTGTATGACAGAAAATTAGGTGCTTAAGTTGCTGGTGCATATGTATAGTCATTTACATAAGCCAAAAGATTACATTCTGCATAACATTTATTTATTTAATTGAGTGTACATTATAACAGTTTATATGTTAGAGGCCTTGCATAAGAATGCAATGTTTATGCAGCTATTGAGATAAAGATTGTCTAGATCCGCAATAGAAGAACCTTTAGAACTCTGAACTAGTATCTAGTGATATCATTATTAGTGTCAAGATTAATTAACTCACTTAACATTCTTAGGGCCACTTGCACGACATGGCTTAAATACATTTAAGACATACTAAATGCTTTATAAAAGGTTAAACATAATTGGCATCTTGCACAACGATAATTTTTTTGCTTAACGAAGTTAAATATCGAAACTCGGCTATTTAGCGGCGCTAATCTTGTCTAACGTGTGCGCGTGCCTAGGATTGGATACTTAACATCACGCATAGACAACATCACGTGGGTTAGCTATTATTTATACAGATACATAAAATATTTATCTGTACCTTTCTTGTAATATGTTATAGTTTAAGTTTTCATCTGTTTCTATGTTACTTTTATTATTATTATTATTTTTTGTTGAAGCTTGTAAAATGTGTGTGTCCAATAAATGTTTCATTCATTCATTCATTCATTACCTATTTATAAAAAGCTTTTTGTACGATTCGTACATTTCTGCAGCGATTAAGTTAAAATTTGGACATGATACACAACACGCTTTACACAGTATGTGGATATCGATTATCGCGGTAAAAAGTAGTAACTTTTCTTTATCGTTCTCCAAGAATCAAAATATCTGTTTGGTAAAATTTATTAAAATTGATTCAGTGGTTTAGCCACAAAGGCGTAACACACAGATCATAGCACTAGAGTACTTTCACATTCATGATTTTTAGTAAGAACTAGCTGAACCCCGCGGTGTTACCCGCGAGTAACGCCGCGGGACAAAGTTAGTCTAAAAAAAAGTAGCCTAAGTTACTCCCCGGATCATCAGCTACCTGCCAGTGAAAGTCCCGTCAAAATCCGTCCAGCCGTTCCAGAGATTACCCGGAACAAACAGACAGACAGAGAGACAGACAGATAGACAGACAGACAGACAGATAAAAATTTTTTTAGCTACATTTTTGGTATATGTACCGTGTATTCATACATATGCAATCAATAAAAAGTGGTTATTTTAATATTACAAACAGACACTCCAATTTTATTTATTTGTATAGATAATTTACAACTATTAATTGAAGTATGTCTAGAAGGGTCTTTTTTTTGTCATTTTCCACTATAGACTGCTATAGTTTAGACTTGGGTTGCTGCCTAGCTCCTACCATCTCTATTCAAGTATCGTTTTTTTTTTCAAGGTTTGCATTCCACGATGGAGCGATATCGGAAATATGCCCGTCGGAGCAAGAAGAGGATTGGGTCCTCAACTTCAAGAGAGCGGTACTGGCGCTCTTTCAAAACACTATGAAGCGATTTGACATACACTTCAAAGGCGTTGAGGTACTGATATTGTTGGTAATAAATTTACCGTGGTAGAGCCACGCTTCGGCATGAATGGGCCGGTTCGACCGGAGTGATACCATGGCCTCACAGACAACCGGTGTGAAGTAGCGCTTGCGCTGTGTTTCATCGGGTGAGTGAGGAAACTGGTGGCCCGTACCCCAACCCCTCACCACATCCTTTTCCCCATCCCCAAAGGTCGGCAACGCATTTGTGACGCCTCTAGTGTTGCGGGTGTCCATGGGCGGCGGTAATCGCTTACCATCAGGCGATACGTCTGGTCGTTTGCACCCTATAGCTAAAAAACAAATTCCCACATATCATAATAAAATTACAATGTTTATTTTGGTAACTTATTTTCAGAATGATATCCATGGTACTTGTAATGTGGAATACGCAGTTCGCGGGCAAGACAACACCAGTTTAGTGATTGTGAAGAAGCGCGACCTTTCACAATGTACCAACAGATACAAGTACATGTCTATACTGCAAACTGTTAGATACGACTTTCAAAGTGTAAGTATTTTAAGCTTGTGTCCAGCAATGGACTATTAATTATAGTGGTTTGGTATATAACACTTGTTTTTTAACCGACTTCAAAAAAAGGAGGAGGTTTCTCAATTCGGCCGTATATATATATATATTTATGTGAGTTCGCGGATTACTTCGTCGTTTATGAACCGATTTTGATGATTATTTTTTTAATGGAAAGGATAAGGACACTAAGATCTGATGATGGCATCCAAGAGAAATCGAGTCAAACCTTGAAGTCGGTTTTATTTTTGTTAAAATTTTACTTGTATAAATCCGGTCATTAATTTAATTAGCTCCATGATTACAAAGAAACACGCATTTATGATTATTTAGCTCTTAATTTAGTTTGTACAGTATCACAAGTGATTAGATAGGACTTTACCTACGACCTCTCAATCACTGCTGAAGCTGAAAGTGGCGAATTATGTTTGGACGATTCGGCTAAAAGCTCAAATTATTCTCTTTTCCTACTTTTTTATAAACGTTAGATAAAAGGTATATGTCTATAGTGTCTTATCTAACGCTCGATGTGTCTTCTTTAGTATTCGGTGATCACGAGTTTTTGGTATATGTCGATTTCTTTGAGCCTTTTACTTAATTTTGATTTTTGTACACATACGTGTACAATATATATATAATACCTATACAACCTAAATACCAGAGAAGTCAGCAACCAGAACTGACCTGGGTATGGTTGTTTAACTCTGCAATTGCAACACTTAACCAAGAGCCTTCTTAAGTAATTAGATTGATGTCAAATAATATCTTTTATTTCAGAAATTCCAAACATGGCCTGTACTAAAATCTGAGAGCAAATGTCGCATCACGATCGACCACCACATCTACAAAGAGGTGCTTTGCCGAGAGCGGCATCTGTTCGAGCCGTTCTCGGGCAAGAACTCAGGCGCAATGACCACTGTTGTACAAGAGCTCGTGTTGCTGAGGGAACTGAATAAGACTGATACTGAAGTGGTTGAGGCACAACCTACTAGTAAGTTTTAGTTTTTTTTTATTTTAAAATCAAATTAAGAAGCTTATTAACCGACTTCAAAAATAGGAGGAGGTCTCTCAATTCGACCTTAAATATTTTTTTCTTTTTTTTTTGTTTTTGTTGTCGTTGATAGCTTCGTCGTTTATGAACCGATTTTGATGATACTTTTTTTAATGGAAAGGAGATATACCAACGGTGGTACCACGATAAGGGCACTAAGATCTGATGATGGCATCCAAGAGAAATCGAGTCAAACCTTGAAGTCGGTTTTATTTATTTTTTAATTTTATTGTGATTTGAATAAAGAATGTTAGTCACAATTTATTGTACAAATGTTAAAAAAATGATTTAAAATATTGAAAGTACTGTATCGATATACAATTTTTTTTTTTTGCTCACTTAAGTAAATAAAACCTTCGTCAAATAGTAATGTAACTACTACAAGTGGCTCTAACAGTCAGGACTCCGTTTGCTGATTTCATAAAGATTTTTTATAAAGTTTGAATGCAACTGAATGTTTCTTACAGCTTGGTCTGAAATACAACGGAGGTCGAACTTACTGCATCACCATGTTCCGTATGTCGGTGACAACACTGGCGGGCTCAGGCCTGCTAGGGATGTGCTTAAGTTGTTATGCATGTAAGTATATTGTACTGTTTATGGCCATTCATGTTTTCTAGATAATGCAATAACTATTATTACACATTGTACGTGTACGTTTTCATAACCATCCACTTATAACTGGAAGAGGTGAATAGAGATGGAAGTACACGCTATTTGATTTGACCGACTGTTGTAGAACTCGTGCATATTCTCATTATTTTAACTTCAAAGTAAAACCACTGACGAAATATATAACATTGTGTCATTGGTAAAACATAATATAGTTTTTTGTTAAATATATATTTTTCGCGATAAAATTATTTAAAATAAACCTCGAATAAGTCCCGTTACATAACAAAAAAATTTGTGTAAAAATCGCGAAAGTCCAAAAACAGTAGAAGCTGAGTTCACATTTGAAAATTATGGATTTAATCTAAGAAAGAAAGGGTCCAAAGAAAGGCAACTAAAATGGTTTTTTCCTTGAAAAACATGTCGTACGAAGAACGCCTCATGGAACTAAACTTGCCAACACTGGAGCAGAGAAGAATGAAGAACCTTATAGAAACCTACAAGATCCTCAACCACCACTACAACGTTAGAAACCTTGAATCCATGTTCACAATGAACCTGAACACACAACTAAGAGGTCACTCTATGAAGCTTAGCAAGCTTCAGTGCACTAGCAATCCCCGAAACCATTTCTTGCCAAACCGAGTGGTGTGTATGTAGAACTCTTTGCCGGAAACAGTGATTAGTGCTTCGAATATAAACATATTTAAAAACAGACTTGATAAACATTTAAAAACACAAGTGTAAAGATATGCACGCATCAGCTTTAAGCTGCTAGTGTATTAAAATATAATAATAATATAATATAATAATAAATAGGAAAACAGTTTTTTTTTATGAAATAGTGGGCGAACGAGCCGACGTATCGCCTGATGGTAAGCGATTACCGCCGCCCATGGACACCCGCAACACCAAAGGTGTCACAAGTGCGTTGCCGGCCTTTTAAGAAGGAATACGCTCTTTGAAGGTTTGAAGGTCGTATTGGTTCGGAAATACCGCAGGCGACAGTTCATTCCACAGTTTTGTTGTGCGAGGCAGAAAGGTCCTGGAAAAGCGCACAGTTATGGTCTGCCAGCCATCTAGATGATGGAGATGAAATTTCTGCCTCATAGGTAGTAGTTTTACAGAAATGATACTAGTCTAAGTCTTGAGTTGTAATGACTAAGGTTATCATAACTTAACGCCATCTACCGGTGTTGATATTCCTATAACTCTATTATTTCAATATAGGTGTGAAACACAAATTTGATTCTTTTATATAAACTCCACTCCTCTATCACACCTCACCACGCTAGATATATATATATATTGTAAAGTTTACAAGAAAATAGTTTTAAACTTCCGTCAATTTCCCCAGGGTCAAGGACACAACTACGGATAACCACGCATCTAACGTAGACGCCAAAATGGACAGCAGTTCTACCGTGGGTCTGTGGGGCAGATTGGTTCGAGCTGCTAGACCCTTGGACTATCCCGCTTTATCACAGCTTTTAGCAAGAGCACCGACTATTTGTAGTACTGCAAGGTAAATATATAGTTTATTGTTTTTAACTAAGGTAACATAATACATTGTTAGTAATCAATTAAAGAATCGATTTAAATGTTAGATAAATACTTATGTAAGCGTGTAAAATTCAAAGCGAGAACTAAAAAACCAACTACTAAACCAATATTCTAGTCGAAAACTTAGTCATGAACATCATTTCCTCAAAAAAAAACTTGAAAATCCGGCTAGACTTCCGTAGACTAAATAATTTTAAAACGGAAACAATTCTTTAAACTTTATTATACAAGTAAAATTGTTTATTACAGCAAACACATCTTGGACGCTTTGCCATACATCGCGAGTCCCGGTTCGGTGGAACTGATCAAAGACAAGATAATGAAGAACGCGGTGGACAAGGAGACCAAACACGAGTGGCTTATATCTATGGCTATGATACCCAGGTTTGTACAACTTCCACTCGAACTAACGAACTACGTTTTGTATTGTGTTTGTAGCAAATATACAATTTAAATGGGCTACCACATATGTAATTAATTTTCTTAATAGATATCAAATGTTGACTTGAAGAAAATGCCTATCTATTATATTCGCCTTATACACTGTATTTGCCAGGAAGTCAAATAAAACAATAAATATTGTTTCATTTTATTTGTGCCACATATTATTTCATTAAAGTCCATTCGGGTTATGAAAATAGTGACGCGTTGATCAAGCCCCATCCCCTGACCAATACAAGTGTAGAAAAACCGGTAACCTGATTGGTCAGAATGCAGTGTTTTATTTAATATATTTATATTTTTTAATATACTTTGTCAAACTGATTCTAATCTGATGGAAGCATAAACAAAATCCAAGAGTAGTCCGCACCATACTCATTGCGAATACAGATAATGCAACAGTGCAGTATGGTGACCCATACCATGGCGGGCTAATGATGCTTCTGCATCATTGAGCCTCCGGTCTCGCACTCACCAACGAAACACGACAGCACGCATGGTGTCAGTTGATATTGTACTTCTGTGAGAGGGTAGTTTCGCCCTGGTAGCTACCTATAAAAACGATCTTGGTCCAACGTCACTATTATCTTAACACGAATCAGCTATAGTATATATGTTACGTGATTTACGTTTGAGTATCCTAAATGATTTACATAATTGACTGCCTCGTTGGTCTAGCGGTTGGCGTGAGCGTCTGCTGATCATGAGGTCTCGGGTTCGATTCCCGGGTCGAACCAAATCTTTGTACGGTCTACAAATATTTGTTTCGGAGTTTGGGTGTTTTCTATGTATAATATATAGGTATTTACAAAAAAAAAAGTATATATGTATTTATATCAGTTTTCTAGTACCCATAACACAAGCTCTGCTTATCTTGGCACTAGATGGCGTTGTGTGTTAGATGTCCGAAATATTTATTATTATTATTATTTATAATTAAAAGAATACCTTATAATGACAAACATTTAACTGTACTCTAGGCCAAAAAAGCAGATGTTGGAGAGTATGTTAGAACTACTTCGTCAGCAGAAGAACGACAAAACGATCAGTTTTACAGTATCTTCTATGGTACACTCGTATTGTAAACACAGTGGGAAGGACTGTAAGTATAACTGTTTCATTAAAAAGTATTGAACAAAATTGCTAAATAATATTCCCTATGATATACAATCCCTTTTTGAGAGTCAAGTCCCTGTTTAAGTGCAAGAATCCCTTCTGCTCGAATAATTTTTGTTAACTAACTTTAGCATACAGTCTATGTTGACATAGTTGTCTTTCAGACTATATTTTTGCATAATGTACTAGGTACGATGACTTTTAGCCTCGGAGGACTATTAGCCTATTTATAAAAATCCATAAGAATCATCAGTAATTGCAATGAAGAAAAACTATGATGAATGGAGAGCGACAATTGATTTCACAATTCTCTTTCTCCATTAATAGAGATAGATAGAGAAAATGTTCGACGAACTAGGATATATATGCAAGTAATGCCTCCGTTTATTTCTTACAGTACGCGACTGCTGTGAAGAAGATACACCTATGGCTATCATGGAAGAGTTTCAGAACATTGTCAAAGAGATCTCCAGCAAGGGTGTTATAAAGACAAGACAGGACAGAAATAACGTATGGCTAATTTACATGTTATTCCTTTTGCAGTTTATTGACTTAGAGAAACTTCCCCGGTCTTTATCTTTAAATAAGAGAAAAAGAAAAAAGTTTTGAAATAAAAAAATAATATAAAAAAACTACTTTTTGTGTATGAAATGTATAAATTTGTTCGTAGATAACAAAGCAGGTTAGGTTTTTTTTTAATTCTTAACTTAATTTTCCGTTTTTCGCTCACAAGCATGGGATAAATCTTAAAACACTTTGCCAATTTACAATCTTCAAGTACATAGGCCTGTATTCACTTTGATTAGTGCGAGTGCAGGTGTCAAGTATAGGTGATCAAGCAAGTGAAAACGGACCTGTACACAAAGCGGTTATTGTTAAAATACTTGAAATTTAACCTAAAATACATATAACTTAATCATTAATGATACATAGACAAACATTGTATTATTATTACTTGTTTTCAGGTGACAATAGCGATCAAAGCTTTGGGCAATATTGGTGGGTTTAAGCAAGAGTTTGCCGACGTGCTGATGAACATAATAGGTGACAGCTACATACCTGTGCCCGTCCGACTAGCTGCTGTTGACGCCTTTAGACGTACGCCATGTACTGAGACACGGTGAGTTTACATAGGTACATTATATAATACCTAAATGACCGGATGGTAATTTTTTTTAAATAAATTCTAGCTGGATCGATTTATCGCCCTCGAAATCCCCTGCATACTAAATTTCATGAAACTCGTTGCAGCCGCTTCCGAGACTCGGATTATATATAAACAAGTTAATTCAATTTGGCAGACTCTATAGTTAAAATAACCTACATCTAATATATAAATTCTCGTGTCACAGTTTTCGTTGCCATACTCCTCCGAAACGGCTTGACCGATTCTCATGAAACTTTGTGAGCATATTGAGTAGGTCTGAGAATCGGCCAAAATCTATTTTTCATCCCCCTAAATGGTAAGGGTCACCCATCCTTAAAAAAAATTTATGGCAAAACGACGTTTGCCGGGGTCAGCTAGTTTTTTTATAAAAATCTGTTGATATAAAGATGAAGCACATGTACTTGAATTTTCGCCGTTTTCCTTTATTGCCGAACTGTTTTAACACTCCTATCTCTTACAGGGAATACTTCTTAGAAACTTTCCGTGCGGACTACATGAATATCGAAGTGAGGCTGGCCTCATATCTCCAAGTCATGAAGTGTCCGGATCTGAAGACGTTAAGAACAATATTCCATACAGTTAGAAATGAAGCTGTTAATCAAGGTAAGTTTCATTTATAGATAAATTGGTGAACAGTGTCTAATAACTTTATTGGAACGAAGTTAGGGCGTTGCGGAGAGGAAACTTAGCCGGCAAAAAGCGTACGTAACGTTATATCAAAAAAGCGTAATTTTTTAAAAGTGTAGTATAGCGCCATCTGTAAGTTGCATATATTATTATATTTTATGAAAAGGTAGTTTGTTCCTATCTGGTGTCCCACGACACCACTCGAGTTTTTATATTTTAATTGTTCAGAACCTTTTACTATACGAAGCCTTTTTTTTTCTTAAAACAACTCCTGAAAATAGAATTTTAGATTTACCCCCTCGTCGCTCATTTAAAAATATTGAAGTAAAACCCACTTTTTAACACTAAAATTAATATTACTTGAATAGGTTCAAGAAGTGCGTCCCTGACGCTAAACTAGGTAGGTAGTGTAAGACCTAGCTGGCTGGCTGGCTACACCAGGGCTATGAAACTTCTATACATCTGTCATATCAAAAAAATTACATAGAAGGTGGTGTCACCCCTCTAAAGAGGTACTCAAACTTTGACCATAATGTACATCCGTACCGATAGGTGGAGCTAGTTGACATAAAAACTTGAAATAAATTAAGTACTTACTTAAATATACTAACTTTTAATTAATTTAATTATATATGCAGCTTTCTTTTATAAATAAATAATAAATAAATATTTCGGACATCTAAACACACAACGCCATCTAGTCCCAAGATAAGCAGAGCTTGTGTTATGGGGTACTAGACAACTGATACAGATACATATATACTTTTTTTTTTTTGTAAATACATACATATTATAGATAGAACACACCCAAACTCCGAAACAAATATTTGCAGATCATACAAACATTTGGTCCGACCCGGGAATCGAACCCGAGACCTCAAGAACAGCAGTCGCTCACGCCAACCGCGAGACCAAAGAGGCATTCTTTAGTTATTAAATTAATTGAGTAATTAATTTAATAACTAAAGAATTTTTTTCTGTCAAAACACTATTATTTCAATTTTTCAGTTTGAAAATGTTATTTTGGTGAAACGAAACGTAAATTAGTACTGACAGAAACGTAAACGGTAAACGTTAACTTTCAAAACTTTTCTGTTTCTGGTTTCGTTGTGTTCTGGTGATATACTTGTTATCTATTTTGTGCTCTTTCAACCTTTGACCCTGCTTTTTCCTTGGATTCTGTGAATAGTGAACTTTGCTTGCTTTTGCGATTTGGATTCGACGACACTTTCAAAATGCCGAGAAAGTCAGCTTTTAAGTGATCTTATGTAATTTTTCGCAGTTCTCTTGTGTAAAACACAAAACAGAAGTAGTAAATGTTGTAATCGATAGCTAAATATTATTTTAAACAGCTGGTGTACAAATGTCAACAGATTACTTAAAGGCAAAACAACTTTGTGTAATAATAATGCTACGAAAATACAAGCGTTAAATTATTATAATTCTCATAATAAACGGCGAACTTAAGAGATCTAAACTTGTGTTTTATTTAATAAATTTGTCCTTAATCCAAAAACAAGTATAAAATTCATTAGCTCCATCTATCGGGCTAGATGTGATACACGCAGCGCCATCTCTGTGCTTGGGTACTCCCATTTAAATCAATTGAAAACCTTAGTGGCGCATCTATGTCTACTATAGTGTATTATCTATGGGCTACACTTTTTAACCGACTTCAAAAAAGAAGGCGGTTCTATGTCCCACTGTACTTTTTTTTTTGGTCAATTATTGACGCGTCTTGCAACTTCAGAATATTATAAATTTCATTATTATCTATACGAAGTTCTAGCGCATTTTAAATAATTAAATTATAACTAAAATGAAAAAATCTTTACATTTTAATTTCACATTACTTACAGCCACTACGTTCGTTTGGAGTCATTTAAAAAACCTAGGCGAGTCTTCCTTACCGTCACGAGTGGAGATCCAAGGTCTCCTCACTGGAAACCAGATCCCACAGCTGGAAGACACCCCTGACTTCAGAATGTTCAGCAGAAACTACGAACAGAGCGTTTTCTTTGATCAATATAACGCTGGTAAGTTAACTTTGTTGAACGGTTTCATTCAAGAATACGAATTCAGAATACGGAGGGGGGGGGCAGCACCCCTATTCATCCCGTGGGTGTCGTAAGAGCCGACTAAGGGAGCAAAACTGCGCATCACGACAGCACTGGAAAGGGAAGGAAAACATACTTGCTGACCCGTCCGGCCTGCATGCTTTTTTTTTTTTATTTTTTTTTTATTATATTTTGCCCTGTCAAAATGACTCTACTCTGCCTGATGGAAAGCATAAGCAGAATCCAAGAGTGGTGGTCACCATACTGCGAATGCAGTCAATGCTACAGTGCAGCATGGTGACCATCACCATGGCGGGCTAGTGATGCCTCTGCATCGTTGGGCCTCCGGTCTCGCACTCACCAACGAAACACGACAGCATGATCGCTGTCATTTTACGTTGATTTTCTGTGCTCCTTGCTAAAGAGATGCTTGTGTCCAACAGTGAACTGTGAAAGGTAGTTGATGGTTTATATGACCTAATTGTATGTATGCAAAGCAAAACTTGAAACAATCTCTGTACTAACCCATCGAACCAGTGTGGTATGGTAGCTAAACTCCTTTTTAAAGGAGAATTTCCACCGAACGACTCAAATCGGACTTTACAAGATGCGCGATTTAATAATATAGACTTTAAGGTACTGCGAATACGATTTAATATCGTCTGAAGATGCCTTGTTTGTTGTTTAGTGGAAATCATTCTTAAAGAGAGACTTTTGTCCAATAATGAACTATCAAAGGCTGTGTTGATGATGATGATGATGATGATGACTATCTGTATATCCCACGTATCAGTAACATAATTCAAAACTTTTTTTTTCAGGTGGCAATTACGAAGCAAACGTAATATTCTCTCCCGATTCTTATATACCGAGGTCTATGTCCGTCAACTTGACTGTCGATATGTTCGGCGAGTCCATCAATTTGTTTGAAGTAAGTGTTTTTATTTTTCTTCTTTTTACTAATTTTGCTCTTCAAAACATGAACTATGGTATTTTTCGTTAATTATTTTTGTATTCGCTCTCTAGGAAATACGTATATCTGTATATGTAGACAACTCTTTTTTACATCTCCAAAGACCATTGTGGCCACTGTTAGTAATGTTTTTTTGTTACTTCCTTATCGTGGTCTCCTATAATTTCGGAAGCACAATACATTATATTTGCTGAGAAGATACATTTAAGGTGTATTTCTTGGAAATCCTCAGAAAAAAAAAACTTTGAGTCTCTTCTTGTGTTTAGATGAAAGCTCGCGCTGAAGGTTTTGAACGCTTCTTTGAAAGTTTCTTCGGCAACAACGGGCCTTTGAACAAAAACAAGTTCAAGGAAAAGCTGAACAATTTACGTGTATTCCGATCTGCCAACGAGGCTGACCAACTCAGAGACAAGGTGGATGATTTGGAGTACAAGAACGAAGCTTTAAAACATAGGTAAGTGAAAACTTCATTATACAAAATATTTTAAATGATGTAAACGAAAAACTTATATAATATGTTCACATTGAAATAGTGCTTTAGATATTCAAAATCAAAAATATCTAAACTAAACTGATTAATAATGGATATTTTAAATTGTCAAAGAAAGTAACGGAGAGCGATAAGTTTTTATACATAAACAGCGGAACGTCTTCATAAAAGCACTGGTTTAGGGACATCCCAAGGGTGATTCCCTACATACAAAAAAATGAGAGAAAAAGCAAGAATGATACCACGTCCTTTGTTATATTTATATCGCACGATTGTCTGAGCTAACCCTAACATTCAATCACTTAATTCAGAGTTACTTTGACTATTTTAACAGTTTTTAATATCCAACATTATTTATATTATAAGCAAATTATGTTAATCACACACCACCTCTCTACATATTATGTTTTCAATTATTTTTAAACAGGTTCCCAATGGCAGAATTAGGTATCAAAGTATTTGGAAACGAAATCTCTTACTGGAATGCTGAAGGCGATGAGGAGATCTTGAAGTCGCTTGCTAGACTAAACCCACAGTTGCGAGTGTTGGAGATACTATCCGGAAAGGTACGAAAACCCAATGTTATGATGACGATTTAAGGTTTGCTTGTTTGTTAGGGTATTCGACTTTAACTGCTTAATGGATCACCATGACCTTCACGTTGCCAGTGAAAAAATAAAGAAAAATGACAGAGATAAAAACTTAAAGTGGAATTTAAAAAAGAATAGTAATCACTCACTGTATTTCTTTAACATACAACCAGCGGTCATAAATGTAGTCGCACCAAGGTTTGATCCTCACATCGGTAACACTTTGTATGATCCTCGGGTCCGTACAATGGCAACACTTTTTTACATCCACAAATCATTGTTCTAAGTTTGGGTGTTCCTTGTGTCCATTTCCTGGATGTTTGTGAAGTCTAAATTATCCTCGTACAGAAGTTGTATTTTCAAGAAAAAATAATAAGATAATTGTTTTGTCAGGAAATCTCCTACAACAAAGCCTCTCTGTTCCTGGATACAACGTTCTCCATACCGACCGGTTGTGGTCTCCCAATGAATATGAACCTGATGGGTACCAGCTACGTCAACACTAAGATGTCGGGAACCGTCAACGACAAGTACGCGCAATCTGGCAATTTGGACTTTGAAGGGAAATTGAGACCCAGGTATGAACATTTGTTAATTTGTTTAGCTCATTTAAAAAAGGATAAGTTTATTATTAACCATTTACTTATTAATCCTGTTCGTTAAAAAGATAAATTTTCTCTTAGCTAGCACATAGGTAGGTAAGGTAAGTTAGCGTTACATGACCTAGAAAAATGTCACTTTATTATGTTTACTATTAGAAGAGAATTGACAACGAAGGTATGTTCCCACGAAAAATTACACACCGTAATCATGTGATCTCGAATAATAAAATCTTTAATTTACAACTTCGTATTACTTGACAATGAATGCACGCTACCATGATAAGCTTGTCACTGTAGCCATGCGATCTCGTTTCCGAAAAAAATGATTGTCTGTAAACTCGATTGATAATGTTACGTGATAATGTCATAAGAAAACATTTATGAAAAAGCAGCAGTTTAGAATAGATGAATGAACTAAACAATTTACCAATTATAGTTTTCTTCCGTCTACATTTGAAAATAAGTTGGTAATTGTTAACGCTGTTGACACATGTACAAAACATATATACATATATATATATATATACATACACATATACACTAATAAGTAAAATAATCATATAAAACAATATAAAATAATAAAACTAAAAAAAAATCTATAATAAATAATAACATGTAGTCCTTATCAAATCCCTGACAGGAATGTCAAAGCTTCTAATATAGTTTTGTAAATAAATATATTCAGGTACTAATTAGGATACGTTTCTGTTCCAGTGTGGCAGTGAACGTGGCCGCGACAATGAGCGTGGATGCAGGTGGGCTAAGCGCGAGCGGCATCCGCGTGAACTGGCGCCTCTACACCGCCACGGCCGTGGAGGCAGCGCTCACCGTGCGAGGCCTCGGGCTCGTGCGCCTGCACCTCTCTCTGCCCATCGACAAGCAGGAGATCTTCGCCGCCAAGTAAGCCCCCACCTACCTCATACATCGACAAACAGGAGATCTTCGCCGGCAAATAAGCCCCGCTTACCTAATACATCGCCAAGCAGGAGATCTTCACCGCCAAGTAAGCCCCGCCTACCTTATACATCGACAAGCAGGAGATCTTCGCCGCCAAGTAAGCTCCACCTACCTTATACATCGACAAGCTGGAGATTTTCGCCCCCAAGTAAGCCCCCACCTACCTCATACATCGACAAACAGGAGATCTTCGCCGGCAAATAAGCCCCGCTTACCTAATACATCGACAAGCAGGAGATCTTCGCCGCCAAGTAAGCCCCCACCTACCTCATACATCGACAAACAGGAGATCTTCGCCGGCAAATAAGCCCCGCTTACCTAATACATCGCCAAGCAGGAGATCTTCACCGCCAAGTAAGCACCGCCTACCTTATACATCGACAAGCAGGAGATCTTCGCCGCCAAGTAAGCCCTACCTACCTTATACATCGACAAGCAGGAGATCTTTTGCTTCTCGAGGTCTGAAGTGTCGAGTTCGGTTTCCGGTTTGGACCAAATGTTTGTATGATCTACAAATGTTTGTTTTGGAATTTAGGTGTTTTTTTATGTCTATGTATAAATATTAAGTCGATGCTCTATTTGGTTTGAAGCGAGATGAACAAAACATTGAATAAACATTACATTGATGTCACCAGGTCCGAGCTCATAATTCTTCACGGTGAAAAGGAGAAACAACAACAGGGATTAAACAAGAACAGAATAGAACAGAACACGTGCAGTTGGAGCACTTTCGACAAGGCCATCGGCATCAAAGTTTGCGCTTCATACCAGGTATGTTCGCGTTACACTTAAATATAACAAAAAATAATAATGGTAAAAAATTTATGCGATCATCTATCTCAAGGTGGTATCGGGTTCCTGGTACACAGATCAATTGTGAATAACGTAACCAAAATCGGGAGTGTGTCACCAAGGGTTGCGTACCTTATACTCAGAGTTTCCAAAAGGTACTCGCTGAAGGTGATACAGGTATACGCTCCGACCACTACACACCCTGATATTGAGGTTGAGACTATGTATGAGGACATTAGTAGAGCCATACATATGTCTAATACTCACTACACCGTTGTCATGGGAGATTTCAACGCAAGGTTGGGTAAACGAAGCGGTGAAGAGTTGCGGATGGGGCCATTTGGAGTTGGACGACGGAACCACCGGGGCCAGCTATTAGTCGACTTCATGGAGAAGGAGGGACTCTACATGATGAACTCCTTCTTCCGAAAAAGAGAGCACAGGAAGTGGACCTGGATAAGCCCCGATGGCAAAACTAAAAATGAGATTGACTTCATCATGTCGACGAAGAGGCAAGTATTCAATGATGTCTCGGTGATCAACATGGTAAAAACCGGCAGCGATCATCGACTGCTTAGAGGCACATTGAATATCAACACCAAGCTCGAAAGGTCGCGACTGGTGAGGTCCACGCTCCGACCATCCCCCGTTCACGTCCAGAACCCCAAGAGCTTCCAGCTCGAACTTCAAAACCGCTTTAGATGCCTTGAGAACTGCGTCGATACCAACGAACTCAGTGACCGTTTAGTGGAAACTGTTCGTACGGTCGGGTCTCAACTATTCAAGACCCGCCAGAATATTAGAACCAAGAGATTCTCTGATGGCACTCTAAAGCTAATGGAAGAAAGGCGCAAAATGAGTCTGCAGTCGCCAGAAGAAGCGTCCAATTTCCGTTTGCTCAATAGACAGATCTCAAAGTGTCAGAAAAAGGACCTACGCCAATTTAACACCATGTGTGTTAAAGAGGCTATAGAGCGAAACAAAGGCACAAAAGTTTTCGCAAGGGTTCTGTCTATTGGGCAGAGTCAGTTGACAAAATTGAAGACCGAGGATGGCAGACTGTTAACGTCGAAAACCGAGCTTTTGAGTGAAATCGAGAAGTTCTACGGACAGTTATACACGGCAACACTAGACCCTGTCACTGACCTGCCTAAAGACCCAAGGGCTAAGTTAACCCGACATTACACGGAAGATATTCCGGACGTCAGCTTGTACGAGATTAGTATGGCTCTCAAACAGCTCAAGAACAATAAGGCACCAGGTGAGGACGGGATTACAGCTGAGCTTTTGAAGGCGGGTGGTAAACCGGTCTTAAAAGTCCTTCAAAGGATGTTTAATTCCGTCCTATTGGGTGGGAAACCGCCTGACGCATGGTTTGGGAGTGTGGTGGTGCTTTTCTTCAAAAAGGGTGATAACACCCTGCTGAAGAATTATAGACCCATCTCCCTTCTGAGTCATGTGTATAAGCTGTTCTCGAGAGTTATTACGAATCGTCTCGAACGCAAATTTGACGAATTCCAGCCTCCCGAACAAGCCGGTTTTAGAAAAGGCTTTAGTACCATAGACCACATATTTACGCTGCGGCAGGTTATACAAAAGTCCGAAGAGTATAACCTCCCACTATGCTTGGCGTTTGTGGACTATGAAAAAGCTTTTGATTCGATTGATACATGGGCTGTGCTCCAGTCTCTCCAGCGGTGCCAAATCGACTACCGGTACATCGAAGTGTTGAAGTGTTTATACGAAAACGCTACTATGTCGGTCCGTCTACAGGATCAGTACTCGAAGCCTATACAACAGCAGCGAGGAGTAAGGCAGGGAGATATAATATCTCCAAAACTGTTTACCGCAGCACTGGAGGACGTTTTTAGACTTCTTGACTGGAATGGACTCGGCATCAATATTAATGGCGAGTATATCACCCACCTTCGATTTGCCGACGATATATGTCGGCAAATCGAAGGTCGTGGCTGAAACCATGGAAGACCTTAGCACAATGCTAGATGGTCTCAGTAGCCTCTCTAAACGAGTGGGTCTAAAAATGAATATGGACAAGACGAAAATTATGTCGAATGCCCATGTCGCACCCATTCCAGTGAAAATTGGAGACTCTACACTCGAAGTTGTCGATCATTATATATACCTAGGACAGACTATCCAACTGGGAAAGGCAAATTTCGAGAAAGAGATCAATCGTCGAATCCAACTCGGCTGGGCAGCGTTCGGAAAGATGCGTGACATTTTCTCGTCCCATATTCCGCAGTGTCTCAAAACTAAAGTTTTCGACCAGTGTGTATTGCCAGTGATGACCTATGGTTCGGAAACGTGGTCACTCACGGTGGGCCTTATAACAAGGCTCAAAGTCGCTCAAAGAGCAATGGAGAGATCAATGCTCGGAGTTTCTCTGCGTGATCGAATCAGGAATGAGGAGATCCGCGGACGAACTAAGATTACCGACATTGCCCGCAGAATTGCCAGCCTCAAGTGGCAGTGGGCGGGGCATATTGCTCGCAGGCAGGATGGCCGTTGGGGCCAAAGAGTTCTGGAGTGGCGGCCGCGTACTGGTAAACGTAGCGTGGGTAGGCCCCCTACAAGATGGTCCGACGACGTAGTGAGAGTCGCGGGAAGTCGCTGGAATCAGATAGCACAGGACCGATTGTTGTGGGGAGCCTTGGGGGAGGCCTATGTCCAGCAGTGGACGTCTTCCGGCTGAAAGAGAGAGAAAAAATTTATGTACTAACGTACGTTACTAAAGTCTTAATAACTTCAATTAAATAAAAAAAAATTGTTAAGTATCACATAAATGCATCATAAGTACACAGAAAATACTCTCCTGGCTATACACCGTATACATGAACATTTTACCCTATTTATAGTAACTTCATTAAAAGACACTTTGTTCTAGAATCTATTGGGATGTACAAATTGGATGTATATCGAATACTACGATCACCCTTAACGCTTGTACACATAATATCTTTAGAAATGTAAAATGCCCCAGTACAATTTCTCGCTAAAGTAATAATTAATATTGCTTTTCTAGTTCCCGAACATGACAAACCTCCGTAACGCACCGTACTTCCTGATGAGCGGACCAGCAAAGTATATACTATCGCTGGAGAAGGCAGATCCGACAGCCAACACCTACGCCTTCCAGTACAAATGGGATAAGAATCAAACAGCTAATGTTATCAGCTTTTCCTTCGACACGCCTGATAGTAAAGTAAGTTGTTGTTAACTAAGTATGTAATATGTATACTATTAGTCAATCTAAGTTTCTTAGTACAATCTATGCTTAATTTGAACTAGATGGCGTTGTATGTCAGATGTACAAAAAATATGATTGCGACCCTGTAACTTCACCTTTATTTAATTGCAACCTTATTTCCTCAGGAGAAACGTATGATCAACGCAGTCTTATTATTCTCAAACACTACAAGCTCCGCTCTCCTGGTCCTCCAATCAGAGAAGAGTATTCTAGAAGCAAAGGCCATGTACCGTAACACGCCGTACGACAAGTCTCTGTCTGCGAGCTTGAACGTAGACGGACGGAAGCAGTTTAACACGGTGATGTCGCTAGTGAGGCACGACATCCGGTACGGGTATGTGTGGGTTCCGGTCGTCGACTGGGTGGTGGATAATGAGACGGTGGTGGCTTTATGGGGTGAGTTTAGTTTTGTTCTTTAAATATTTTTAAACCTCTAGACGACTCCTATTGGCTAATAGACTGACTAACACATAAATATACATATAATGCCGGTCCTGTTGTTCTAGAGCTAAGTTATCTTTACTGATAAAATTTCGCTTTTAATTCACGAAATGAGTCTCAGTAAAAAGCATTGTAAAATTTTTGCAAAACACTCATCTACCATTTTTGAGCTGTAAGCTAACATTTAAGGCGAAATTAATAGTGTTATGAACGTGATAGCTAAATAATATAACAAGAAGTGAACTGTTTAAAATGATTTCTCGCTTATGAATATTTATGAATATAAAATTATTATTATTATAATATCCGCATAATATGATACATACATACTAGTGGTATGTAACAACATTGGTCCTTTGAGCCGAATCACTGGTCCATCCATCTCCACCATATTAGTGTTGAGACATTGTATCATAAACTTTAGTACATAATATCAAACATTTTCATTTAATTGTCATAGAACAGTAGCTGCGTAAGTTACTGCTGTGCTTAAGTCTCAGATTCGGTTTTTGAGTCGGACCAAATGTTTGTTCAAACAAACATTTGGTCCGACTCAAAAACCCCAACTCCGAAACGAATATTTGCAGATCTATCTGCAAATATTCGTTTCGGAGTTGGGGTTTTTTATATGAAGCTCTGTTTACTTTAAAACTAGATGGTGGTATGCGTCAGATATAGACAAATTAAAAAACATATTGTCTACATCAAATGCTTCTTTTCAGGTACAATAAAAGTAAAAACGAAAAGCGGCATCACCCAAGGTGATGTAGAAATCGAATTCCAAACAAAACAACTCGCCAGTCACCTTACCGGATACTACACCATCAATGGTCCAACGCATGGAACCAAATTACACTTTGACTATCAATTCTACAAGAGCCCTAAACAGTCTATCAAGATTGAAGGCATATTTAGCGAGAAGTCAGGAGGATACAGGCACGATTTGTATGGAGATTTGTCCATGGAATTCACGGCGTATCCTGGCTATAACTTTTACACCGTACTAAGGAACATTGTAAGTAAATTTCAATATTTTAGCAGCTGCATCACTAGGCCGCCATGGTGTTGGTTGCCATGCTTCATTGTTGCATTGTCTACAGCCGTAGTGAGTATGGTGACCACCACTCTTGGATTCTGCTTATGCTTTCCATCAGGCGGAGTAAAGTCTGTTTGGCAGGCTCATTAATAAAAAAACATATATCTGGTTTAGTTCCCTCCAACAAATTTCGTCAAACTAGATTTTATTATTTTTAATACTACTATAAATAAGCCCACTGTTCACTTGCTAAAGTATATTTAAAAAAATAATAATGTATTGAATTTTTAATTGGACGTCCCTTGGTATAAAATTATTTGGGTATTGATTTTGTTTTTTCTTGCACAAATTATAATTATTCTTAAAAATTAAAATTTTCCACAAAATTTCACAAAAGTATTTATTGCTTGCCTCTGTTTTTTTTTCTTTCAAAGTGAATCACATATTTTTCGAAAAGTCATAAATTGGCTTCTTTTCAGAAAACCCAAAGTCATGTAGACATAGGGTTCAATGTATCCGCGTCGAGAGCAACCAAGCTGGATC
Source organism: Spilosoma lubricipeda (assembly GCA_905220595.1). NCBI lineage: Eukaryota > Metazoa > Arthropoda > Insecta > Lepidoptera > Erebidae > Spilosoma > Spilosoma lubricipeda. The sequence goes on along the minus strand of HG992298.1, from coordinate 7,504,360 downwards.
CAGCGTTCATCTTCAGCTTCATGAAGGCCGACCGGCTTAGCGGCATGAAGTTAGACACGAGACTCACGCTAAACCGGCCACGTCTTATTGATACGAGGTTTCAATTTGAAGGAGTAAGTACATCTTACTAATATTATAAACGCGAAAGTTTGTAAGTATGGATGGATGGATGAATGAATGTTTTTTACTCTTTCACGCAAAAACTACTGAACGGATTTGGATGAAACTTTACAGTAATATAGCTTATACATCAGAATAACACTGGCATATACGCGGGCGGAGCCTCGGGCAACAACTAGTATTTTATATTTTTGTTTGACTAAAATTTTCATTGCATTTCTCTTTCTGGACTTCAAAAAAAGATGAGGTTATTAATGCGACTGTAATTTTTATGTTTGTTACCTCAAAACTTTTCGACTGGATGAACCAATTTTGATGATTCTTTTTTTGTTTAAAAGCTGATGCTTCCTGTGTAATTTGGGCCAGTTCTGGAAGTCGGCCGGCCTTGAAGACTATTATTTTAACCTTAATTTTTATCGCATATTTTTATATTTCAATTCTTATAACAGATCGGACCAAAATACACTGCTCTGGCGTTATTGAATTTCAATCCAAAATCCCGTGAGATCGTCGTGTCCGGCTACTTGTACTTCCCGCCGGGCACCCAACTGTACCTGGACGCGGAACTTAACATGACGTTACCGACACTACACCCTTGTGTTATCAAAACTAAGGTGCACGAGAAGCAGCCGAATGAATTCCAGGTAAGGAAAAAAAACTGTGAAACAATGACATAAAAGTACAAAAGTGGATGTGCGATATATAGATAAAAACATATTTTTTTTAAATTCACGTAATATGAAATACAAATATATTTAAAAAAATAAGTAAATAATAATTTCAACAAAAATAAGAATTGTGGCCCATGAGGGGATCGAACCCGCGACCTTCGCGTTATTAGCACGACGCTCTAACCAACTGAGCTAATGGGCCGGTATCTACGTAGTTGAAATTTGAGACCACATTCTGCGTTTCGACTGTTGGCATCAGGCCAAGTTAATTTATATAGGTGCTTTCGTTTTATTGTCCATCTATTTATCGTATGCATCGTAAATGTATCGTATAATTTACCGTGGGAGAGCCACGCTTCAGCGTGAATGGGCCGGCTCGACCGGAGTGATATCACGGCCTCACGGAAAACCACTCACTCGGTGTGAAACAGCCACAGCGCTGTGTTTCACCTAGTGAGTGAGGTTACCGGAGGCCCAATTTTATTACCGCAACTGTACACTGCTGTGGGAAGCTGAGACAAATATATAAATATGTAAGTTAAGTGTAAGTTCGCCGGGTCAGCTTGTTAATAAATAAAAATTGACAAGTACACTAGTAACAAGAAAAAACAAATGTAGGTATGTTAATAAAAATGAATTTTAATCATTTTTCCTCTAGTAAGTTAGTCTTAGAATGGAAAAGTTTTCAGACAAAGAAAACTGCTTGAGAAACATTTCAGTGACAGTGTTCTGTATAAGTTTCAAGACAACCAGAATAGATTTTTTCCAATAAAAACCAGCACTGAATAAAAAACATTGTAAATCAAATTTAATCTTCCATTAATAATTTGTACAATATTCACGATTTTTTGTAAAATATCTTTTTTTTCTTTTAGATGAACGCTTACGGGGTATGGTTCACGGGCGTGGATTTCAACATAGATGCGCTGTACCAAGATCAGTCCAAGACAAATATGGCGTCGCACAGGTATCAATTCATGTCTAATATTATATTTTTTTATTTTTTATTTTTTTATTATATTTACTTATTTTTTATTGATGCAATACTTCTTTGTATCTTCATATTACCTACCTCTCTACTCTACCTCTACCTCGGTGGTACAGTGCTAGCGTATACGAGTATTCTAACTGGTGTTTCAGTGTTTTCTAAGTATTCAATTTGTGTATTTTATAAAAAAAAGAAGTCGTGGGACACCAGACAGTAACGAAGTTCCTTATCAAAAAAAAATATTAATAGGCCCATAAGGAACTGCCTTCCAAACAAGTATAAATGTATTTATCTATTTATATAAGTTTTCTAGTACCCATAGTATAAGCTCTGCTGAGTTTGGGTCTAGATGGCGTTGTGTAAAAAACGAAAACCCTACAATATATTTATTTTAATACTCATGGTCTATACTTTATTCTGTTCTACAGGCTGAAGGCGTTGATCAGTAGCAGTCACTTTAAAAACATAGCAATGGATGCGAGGTTTACACAAGACAATAGACAAATCACTTTTATTGGACAGGTAACGGACATATTTACTAAGCGTTTCCTAGTTTGAGATCAGACGGCGAGTGTATGTGTGTGTGCCGTGAGATGTGTAAAATTATTATTATTAACCTTTTTGTTCCAATTCCAGGGAGATTACAACGATGACAAGTATCGAGCCCTGATTCGTTACATAGTGCTCTCTGAACAAAACTTCACCGCGTACGTAGAAGTGGATGTCAGCGGGAAGGCGTACAGCGTCAACCTGGACGCGGACCTCAGCAATAACACCAATGTTAATATGGATATACATATTGATCAGTAAGTCTTCTAACACTTAATCTATTACCTTTAAATGAGCAATTCTTGTATAATTATAATGTGAATATCGGAACGGCTTCAACGATTTTCATGAAATTTAGTAAGCAGGGGGTGATAAATCGATCTCGTTAAGATTCATTTTTAGAAAATTTACCAAAAGAATATCGTGAAAAGCTCAGTCATTCAGGTATTATATTTCTATGTAATTTATTAAAAACTAATTTTGTTATGAGTTTCTAAAAGGAATATTTATCTATAGTTAGCGTCATTTGCTTTTCTTTTATAAATCACACTAAAATATTGCACTGCAATTACAAGTCATTTATATAAAAAAGTTAAAACTGTTTCAATTTTGAGAAAGAGTCTATAAATTAACAGTTATTATTACGGGAATTAACGCGATCACTTATTAAAAGGTATAACACACCTCTGATTTGCCTGACGGCCAGTGCAACCTGGTCGAAAAGTCAATAAGTGATCGCGTTAATTCCCGTAAAAACAATTGTTAATATATCATGGAACGCAAAAGTTTAAAAGTTAGTAGAGTCTATAAAGTTTTAATTACAGATATTCTATTTCTCATATTAATGTTATATAATGTACCTAATGTAGATTTGCGCAGAAAAAGTAGATTTATCTAGTTAGGCTTTATTCCTTTGTCATTAATATTTACATTCAGTTCAGTCACAATGGAACAGATGGCGTTGTAACATTTATCTCTGCTATCTTTTTATAAACAGGTTACGAGATCTCCATTTCTCATTCCAACGGTGGGCAAAAGCTCAACAGAAGCGTCTCTCGGCTGCCTTTAACTGGGATATGAACCGGGATCCCTCGCAGAAGGTCAGCATCGACATCCAGTTGGACAACAAGGGACCATGGCACCACGCTGGACATGTGTCCTTGTATTATCCTGGCAGGATGGTCACGGGAGACGGGGAGTTCCTGTTGAAAGGTTAGAAAATATTTACTACTTCTTGATTTTATTGCTGGTTTGTGAACTGAGTCCCTTATATTCTATTAATCGCTGGGTTCAATCCCGGTAGTTTCTTTCAATAATACGTTATTGTTCTTTATGGGTTCTGGATTGTAAAGTCCCCGCGTCATATAATATAGTCCTAAGGAGTAGTTTGTCTCTGAAACAAAAGGAAATTAGTAGAGCCAGATCATATTGGTCGTGGATTCCCACTTAAGACAATAAAATTATGAAACAAGCATAGTACCACTTTTACTACGATTTCATTAGCTTCACCTCTATGTCTATAACTAACTCTTATAAGCGTGTTTTCTAGTTTTTTTTAACTGTATTTATGTTACGTTAGGTTCTATACATATAAGACCCCTAGCAGACGGCGTAATTTAAACACGCAGAAAACGCGGGTATACCAGCTTCAAACGAGATTTGAACGCAACCTTGTATCCTAAGCACATGGGGCAGTTGTGAAACACGCCTCTACTGCGCGTATACGCGCAGATACAGCGATACTGACGCGCTGTAATCGCTCATCAACAATCCTCGTCAGTTATACAATGGCGTCGGTTGAGACAGCACTCCTTGCGCTAACAAACGCAAAAATCGACATCTACGGCGCAGCAAACCCGCGTTCTTTAAACGCGCGTCATCTACGTGTTCAAAATACGCCGTCTGCTAGGGGCCTAATATGCGATTATAATTATCGTGTTTCTCTATTCTAGATTGGTTCTGTCAATATCACGTACGTATGGGCTGGGCGAGTAACGCGAACATTCTATGGAAAGTCAAAATGTACTCTGAAGCCCACAACGAAACCGTCTACGCGTTACTGTCCAGTCTGGACACGCCCTTCGAGGGTTGGAAGGATACCGGTTTCAATGTTATGTAAGTTTTGTTTATAAATTCGAAATAAACCCTATACTCCCCCTTTTGGCCGCGTAGTATAGTAGCGCAAGACCTCTTTTCTCAAGAGTGACCCATCTTCAGCAGTAGACTGTAATGAACTGAATGCCCTCATAACAGTCAGAGATTGAATCCCATCCACCCTGTCTGCCCCCCGCCTCCCTCACCCCAGATTGGATGAAATGTATAATTGATTTTCACTCATGTTCAGTGCTTTTTAACCCATTCGTGATATTAGTTATAAATCATACCACTAAAATAACTAGCAATCTTATTAAATACTAGGTGAACCCCGCGGTTATTGTTGCACCGCGGGTAATACCGCGGGGCGAAGTTAGTCTAAAAAAGTAGCCTAAGTTACTCCTTATATTATCATCTACCCAACAGTGAAAGTCCCGTCAAAATCTATTCAGCCGTTCCAGAGATTAGGCGTATCAAACAGACAGACAGGCCGACAGACAGACAAAAGTTGTAAAAAATGTTATTTTGGTTTATGTACCGTACATTCATATGCATTTAGTAAAAAGCGGTTATTTTAATATTACAAACAAACACTCCAATTTTATTTATTTTTAAAGATTAGCTTAGTAATACAAAAAACTGCACTATAAAAAACCTTCTCTAATTTACTCCGCAGGTGGCGCTACTACGACAATCTCCAAGCAATCAACGGCAGCATGAAGTGGCAGGAAGACTACCTGGCCTTCAACCTCCTCGCGGACTACCTGTTCAAGACCAACGAGTTCTTCGGCGAGATCAACGCCATTGTAAACTCCTCCATACCCACTCTGCCCAGAGCTGCAGCCATTGCTAAACATAGAGTTGTTTGGAAGAAAAGTGCTGACACACTGCTCAGTTTCCAGGTCAGTTTGGGTATCCTATTGTAATTTGCAAACGACAATATATTATAATTTTAACATAAAAGAAATCTATAGATTCTCAGAATACCACAGTGCTGCAATAGCTCAAGTTAGGCACCTGTATGTAATCATCTTAACTTGGAACATTCTAGAAATTACGAGTATTATGCGTTAGCATTTATTTTTCTGGATACTTTGTCTGGTGTGTCTTAAATATATTATTATGTATTGTTAGACATTCCATTGAAAATAAATACATTATTATTAGGACTTGCCTGTTGGTGTAATGATTAGTGGTCCTGGCTGTTAATCCGGGAGGTGAAGTTCGATTCCGACCCAGGACAAAAGATTATGTGGTAGAAGATATCAAAGGATTGTGTATGAAATATGTTAAGACGTTATTATTATTGGTATTTTGCCTCAACGACTTCTAAACAAAGTGCTTAATTAATAATTTCAATTCTCAGTACAACGAAGATGGAAAGCTTATGATCAACTCATCTTGGACACTGGACAGAGGTCACACAGAGAACAACATCACTGGCAGAGTCAAGCTGATTACGCCTTTCCAGGTTAGTATAACACGTAGCTAACTTTGATATCGGCTGACTCTTATATCATTGTATAAGTCGTAATTAATACGAGATTTCTGCAATTTGAGTCCCATTCTTTCATTTAATAAAACAAATTATTGCAGTCTAAATAATGACGTAATAATAGTGTATTCATCTCACTCCTTAGAGATAAAACATTAAAATATAAAAGTATGTAATTTGGACTATGAAATATTATTTGCTGCACATGCATATAATGCGACTTGTGTAAAGTTGACGTAACACCAGCAATCTGTTAAAATTAATAATAGTATTTTTATATATATTGTTAGTTATTTTAATTAGGTCTTTTGAACAATATAGCAACTGCCCATTTAATACATAATATATAAAGCAACAAAGTTGTAAGTTGTTTTTTTTTTTAATTTCATTAAATGTGATTTTCTTTTCAGGGTTATAAAACAGGTTTCCTCCGCACCCACTTCATTCTAGGGCACAAGCGCGACATCAAGGGCATTACTTATCTGGATCTAGAAGAAAAAGAGCTCACAATTCATGTTAATGGTATGTGTATTGTCGATTGAATGTTATTATTAATTTTAGAACGTGACCAGGTATTCATAACATCAATACAGGCTAGAAAGGAATGTTGCCCCGCTCCTCTTTCAAAAAAGAATCCTTCCCTTCCCTTTCGACGAAGAAGTCTCGAGAAGTATTGAAATAACTAAATTAGATGATCTTAAAACCACAGTTTTAAAAACTAAGTTTTCTTTCTAGCGGATAACTCATTTTAAAGGTTTTATAATTTTCCAAAACCTCTCCTCACCCCCTCAACACCTCTCCACCACCCACACTCACCGCACACACCACCCCCTCCCTCCTACACCTACATTAATCCTATGCACACTCGCTTTACTCACACTCCCGCACTCCCACTCTCCCCATAAATAATAAGAGGGAGTTACTAGGCAGTCCAAAGGTAGGAAGATAAGCTCATACTAAATGATGTTTGCAGGTCACATGCGTCGCATTACGAACTGCATGCTGATAGTGAACGTGACCAGCCCCATGGTGGAGTTCACGCACATGACCGCGCGGTTCGGCTTCATCGAAGCTGACAGACACCTCGTGGCTATGGTCGTCACTGTTAATTCCACCACAGGTAACTGTATTTTATATTTTTTTGATAAAAAATTGAGATTTCAATGACATGTACCTTAAAGTCTGCTTTAGTAAAACATAATACTATTATGTATGTTTTTTATGTATATGTTCTCCTTTATGCTTAAATCCGAATTTCATGTTAAAATTAAACTATCAAATCAAATTATATTGTTTTTTTAAAACTATAATGATACATTCTATAGATTTTTTATAAAATGAAAGCGTTATAGGTACTTTGCTATCTTCTTTTGGAAACTTACATAAATACTACCTGACCCATCGAACTTCGTACCGCCACATTTTTTTAGAGATCAATAATTTAGATTAAAACTACCCTATCTACCAAGTTGGACCAAATTACAGATGCTTACAAAATTTGATAAAATATGGTTCAGTAGTTTCGGAGTTTACCGCGCACATACATCGTGACACGACATTTTTATAAATTTAGATTTAGTATCAACGTATACACGTACAATGTATACGCGTACAACGTATAACGTATTAGTATCAGTAATGTATGTTCATATAATTTCTAAGTGTGGGTAGTGACGGGTCATAAAAGGCGACACAGGGAGTAAATTACGCCGAACACTACCGCAAACGAAGGAAAACTTAACGCAAACCCTATATTAACCCGTCTGGCATCGTGGTATAGTATGCCAAAACCTCCTTTCTAAGGAGTATGTTAAAGCAGTCAGCCCGTTACTATGTAATCTGCGGCAGAGGGCGCTGTCAGGTCTGTACCATTCTCGTTGAGCTATGACGTCACAGCGCGCGAACCAATCACGGATGATCGTCGCGCGAGATGCAGCCGACCGCGCGTGTGAAGACGATGATTTTTTTCTTGGTATTCGACCCTCAGACGCATAGATGTTAAGACATATATATTTTTTTGTAATAAATATTTTGCCATTACACCAGTTAAAACATCAAAGGTCTTGTTCATTTATCTCAAGCACTCGCACCTACAGAGTAGATGGTCCATCCAGCAACTGTTAAGGGCTGCTGATATGATATGAAAATGATACTATAGAGCCTCTAAGCGGATTTCTCTATTCTTATAAACGGCTTAGTTCATTGGAAAACCGTATTTTCTTGGGTTGTGTTTTCACTCCCTTGTATATCTTTCCGCTTTGAAGAACTACATAATGAAAAGTAAAAACTTTATTTTTAAATTAATTTCTTTCAAAGGTATCGAAGTACTAATGAATCTGATATCAATGCAAGATTTCAACGTGTTTGGTCATGTGGCGTTGCCTATCCAGTACTTGAATAGAGCAATGATCATTGCCAAACGAGCTCCAGAAGAGGTAACTAACAATTTTAGATAATAAAGTTTTCGCAATTTAAGTTTGATAGAGTTTTACTTTTTTGTAACTGACATTAAGGTGTATTATAAGGGAAATAATAATAATAATAATAATAATGTTTATTCAACAGATTATTTTTACAAATTTTTCTTATAATAATAAAACATAAAAATAGTGACACATTAGACTAGAGGTTGCCGTTGACGACCGTACTAATATAAATTGTGTTACAGTCGTCAGCGCCTTCCACCTATTAAAACAACAAACGTTTTACTGTGCAAAGACGTATTCCCAAATATCCCAACAATAATTACAAGAAAATTTACAAAATCGATTTATATATAAACTTTAATCAATAATATTTATTTTCATTTTATTTTATTTTTTAAATCATTATAAAATAATAAAATATATCTGCTATTATGATATTCCGCATAACGAAAATCATAAATATGGACATGTTTCTAGTTTCCAGTTCCTTAAAATCAAGTAGACATAAATACCCTAGTGAGTCAGTGTGAGGTGTGAATGTAGGTACGCTTGGTTTGTGATGTGTGAATGTATGAGTACGAATGATTGGATTTATCAAATGAATTGTCAAGAATAAAAATGCAATAGCTCCTCCGTTTGGCTATAGTTCAAACCCAACAACCACCTACGAAGAACAGCCCTACATTTGTTGATGGGTAGTGCATAAATGTTTCTCGCATGATTTGCTGCGTTGTATAATTTATTACCAAGTACATAAAATTGTCTTTCGGCAAGAGTCGTACGATGGGAAGTAACCGAGCAAACCCTTGCCTTGTTACGCTTTGTAATGACGTTATAGGTAATATTTTTATGCTTTCGGAGAACAGTTGATAGTATAAAAAGTTGTCTGACAGTTAGCATAGAACAATCACTGTATAGGAGACTGGTGCTGTACCTTCGAGGCTTACCCAGTATTACCTTCAATATCGCCCTCTGTGCACGCTCCAAGGACAGCAGAGAGGTCTTCCCAATACCACCCCATACAACAATACAGTATTGGAGAAGGCTCTGAACAAGTGCATTATAAGCACACAGAAGTGTCCCAAGATCGGCCGATGCTCTAAGTTTTCGAAAAATTGGAATCAGTCGTCTCACTCGCGCTGTTAATAGTTTTATGTGAGGTAACCAATTTAGCGAGCAATCTATTATTAGACCGAGATATTTTATATGTTCAGTCCGGGTTAATTGAGGGCAACCACAACCATCCAGGAGTCCACAGGTATGTGCAGTAATTTTGAAATCAGGTGGCGGCTGAGTGATAGAACGTGGTGTAAAGGCAACGTAACTTGTTTTATCAAAATTTAAAGTGAGTAGATTTTCATTTAACCACACCATCACCTCCGCAAGCGCATGCTCCGCGTAGTGCCGAGTCTCAGTCCAGTCACTACCATGCACGATTAGCGCAGTGTCATCAGCATAAGTGATGATGTTGCAGTTGGGTAGCGACTTGGTACATAAACTATTTATGTATAATAAGAACAAAGTTGGTCCAAGCACACTACCCTGCGGCACACCAAAAGAAAGTGATTGCTTGGAACTGGTGAATTTGCCTACCCTAACGCATTGGGTTCTATTCGACAAGTAGGAACGAAACAGCTCCAACACAACACCGCGAATGCCGACCGACTCCATTTTAGCAAGCAGTAAAGGGACAGAGACAGTGTCGAAAGCCTTAGAGAGATCTAGGAAGACACCAATGGCCTTCTCCTTCCTGTCAAGGTGCTTACTGATTATTTCTGTGAGTAACAAAGTAGCATCTTCTGTACATTTTCCCCTGATAAAGCCAAATTGGTTATCCGCAATGATATTATTTCTCTCCAGAAATTTTACTAACCTGTGATTAATAATTTTTTCCAATATTTTTGAAATAACACTTAGTACCGATATAGGTCTGTAGTTCCCAACACTGTCTCTGTCGCCACTCTTATGGATAGGATGTACGAGTGCACTCTTCAGAATGTCCGGAAAGACACCCGTGTGCAAGCATCGGTTGCAAATAAATGTGAGAGGAGGAATTAGACTACTCTTAGCGCTTTTAATTACGAGTGTCGGTATGTTATCTAGTCCAGTCGCAGAGTTATTTTTCAAGTTAGTGATTATATTATCGACTTCCCGCTCATCCGTGTCAAACAAAGCCATAGAATCTCTCGGTGGAGAAGGTGGAGTGTCTCTGTTTGAGATATTCGGCGTGCCCATAGTTTGGTTTCTTAAAATTGCATTTGCATAAGATGACCCTAAATTAGCAAAAAAGTGGTTTACCAAACTTAGAGACTCGCAGGGATCTGAAGCCAGATTAAGTAGTTCAGTAGGAGGAGGTGAGGAGTGTTTAAGAAAGGCAATTTTGTTTATGGTCTTCCACACACCCCCTGGATTGTTTTTATTCTTCTGAAATTCAGATTTTTCATACGCAGTTCTAAGTTTTTTTAGAAGATTGTTGTAAAAGTTACGGTACCTGGTGTATGTGACCTGCAATATTGCATTGTCAGGGTCTGCCTTTACTTGTTTGTGTAACTTATCCCTATGCCTAGCACACCGGACCAAACCCGGAGTCATCCATGGCTTGATAGTTCGTTTCCGGTGGGGAATATTTATTTGTTTAGAGTGGCTACTAATGACGTCAGAGATCACATTAATTAAGGTAGTAGCTGATACATTAGCGTCAAAAGAAGAATAAACCGAGGCAAAGTCTGTGTGAGAGAATTCATGGACCAATGCGGGATAATCAACCTTCAACAACGTTTTCTCTGGGGCGTGCCTTTTAATTTTACAATTCAGACTAAAAACAAGGGGTGCGTGGTCGGTCACTAAAGAATCTAGTATGTAAGTCGCTGCACATCTAGTGGATCTTAACATCACATGATCCAAGCAGCTTGCGCCGCGAGTTGGAATAACATGAGCAGGTAAGAGACCGTGACAGGCCATCAAATCCAAGTAAACGTTATAGTTTCGGTCACTACTCTGAGTAGAAATATTTATGTTTATATCACCAATCAGAGCTAATGATTTAACAGACTTTAAGGATTGTAGACAGGTATCAAGGGTGTCAAAGAACATATCTATGTTTGGGCACGATGGCGGCCGATACATAGCAACGACAGCGTATTCATTTTCGTATTGCACAATAATACAATTAGCATGCGACACAGAAGGCAAAAGAACAGAGTGACTTATCTCAGATTTGATATACAGAAGAACACCGTCATTTTGATTGGTATAGTTAGATGCGTAAGATTTATAGCCGTTGATTTCAGGTGCAATCGGAGACCCACTCAACCAGCACTCAGTTAATATCAATATATCACACCGGAAACAAATTCGTTCCAGTAGTACCGTAAGAGCGTCAAAGTTACGGGCCACACTACGAACGTTAGTGTGAAATACAGATAAAGCCCTCTGGGACAAATCAATGTGGCTTTCAATTTCTTCAGGGGAACATATTATAGACTCCGACACACGAGCTGAGTCAATATCGCTAGATATATCATCCAAAATTAACATTTTTTAAAATAAGGTCTGAAGTGCACGACTGAAATTCTCGAGCTTGACTACCAGGATAATAATCAATCCCACAAATCGGATTTGAATTTGGAGTATATGCATATAAATAGATCATATAATACATCAATACAGTATTTTTATCGAAGGGTGAAATGTGTTTGTGTAAGAACAGTATGCTGAGTTTTAGTTTTATAAGTATGTATTGTGTAGTGTAATGAAAGACATTGAGTAATAGTGTAAGTGACAACAAACTCACTAATATTAGTAATATAAGTAAAAAAAGAATATAAAAAAAGCTTAACAAGTTAGAGTACATGCAAAAAACAAAATATATTAACCATACAGCCCTTTGTAGTCATAGCGCAGGTTTAGTTTGGAGCTTGTCGATATCACTTTCTTTATCGATACGATATGACGCAGCCCCAGTCTTGTGACGAAGGTATACCTTTCCATGGGTGGTCCAGCAGAACTCATAATTGTTTTCCTTGGCAAACTCACGAGCTAAATAAAACAGTCTTCTAGCCTTTTTAGTAAGACTTTCCACTATATAAATTGGTTGAGGTTGTCCATCGAGTTGTAGATGTGCTGTGTTAAGCTTGTTGTTCTGATGCTTCCTGTTGTATGATTTAACAGAGGTTATCACCTTTTCCTTTAATGGTACCGTAGAAAAGTCCACCAATACAGCTCTCTTTCCTATTCTATCCACAGCCAGGCGAAAAATATCTCTAATGTGAGTTTCCTCCACACATGTTTCCGTAATCAACCCGATTTTTTTAACTAAATTAATCAGGTCATCTTTAGTTTCATTTTTCTGAAAAGGAATGTTTCTTATCTCGATGCAAGTCCTCTTCTGTGACCTTTCGAGGTCTTCTACTTTTAATTCTAACGACTGAATATAAGCTAATTGTGTATGTTTTTCAGTCTCCAATTTAACTAAGGTAGTCTTCATTTCGTCGTACTGATTGGATATAAATTCCATGGACTTTATAATTTCGCTGTTTTGTTTTATAATACCATCAATACTTGATTGGATTGCATTTTGCTGTAATTGAAATTTTTCAAGGCATTTTTTCATTTCCGAAATGGCAAAGGTAATCTCATCGTCATGCTGACGCTTGCGGGCACGGGGCTTGCTAGTAACATTACAAGAGCTTTCGTTATCAGTATCAGTGACCGGCGCCGAGCTCCGGTTTGTATCGGATCTAACTTTCTCTTGTTGTGTAGAAGGAGGTGTTCTCTTTAAAGGCATTATTATTGCACAAGAACGCTGCGCCGTACAACCTCAAAGTGCACGTCAAACACCGCCCGTATGCAACGCACAAATAACGGCGCGAAGTTATAAACAAAGTCCCCCACAACACAACTATGTACCAAATAAACGGAAATACAACGCAAATCTGACGGATCAGAAATACCGAAAGTCGCAGAGTGACTAGCCATGGCGACGCATCGCCACGTCACTGTACTGTGATCAGTACAGTGACGTGGCGATGCGTCTTTTTGATGCGCGATTTAGTTAGCGATGTAGTGATCTACATACGTGATACTTGTAACACATTCCGGAGCAATATATTGCCATACAAGAGCTGTACTGCTTTAGGTTTTTCACATCAAAAGATACAATTGAATCAAAATAGGCCCGATTTGCAATACATAATCATTCCAGGTTCGTTTCTCGAGTCTTGGATTCGATTCTCGGGTGAGATCAAATGTTTGTATGATCTGCAGATATTTGTTTTGGAGTTTGGGTATTTTCTATTGATATATTTACATAAAAAATATGTAAGTATTATATCAATCAATCTAGCTGTCATGATACAAGCGCTGGTTGATTTAAAGCTAGATGGCGTTCTATGTCATATGTCCAAACACTATATTAATTTAACGTTATTTATCCCGCAGTTGGACTTCCGTGTAGGATGGGGGAACATGGACTTTGGCTTTACCGGCATTTGGCATTGGCGTTCAACTACCAACTTTGTATACTTATATAAACTATATACACCTCTAGAAGGTTTTGAAGAAAACGGTTTGGTACTGAAAAATATTTACGGTAATGGACTTGATACGGAATTGTCTCTGCGACTGTCAACTCATAAGGTTAGTAAATAGTTACTACTGAAATGTAAATCTTTTTTTTCTTTCTGCTCATAAAATTACCTTTTTTTTTATCTAGCTTAAATGACTTACAAGAATAGGTGACACGCGCATCTTCGCCTGCATCTCTTAAAGGGAATATATTTTGGCCCGTTTTGCATTTTGCAGTATGTTTTCATTATTTTGTCACTGTTGAAGTATTTCCTGAAATTCACAAATACAAATATTTCAAGCTGAAAATTTGTCAAATGAGTAAATCCATTTTTAAGTTTCAGCAAGCCTAATGGACAGCCATTCATTTTTAAATACAAAAATAATAGTGATGTAGTAATAGAATCATTTACCTAATTAAAGATAATTATGTATCTACTTAAAAAAGTATTTAATTTACTGTCCTTTAAAATTTTTTGTAAATTGTTGCAATAATTAAAAAATCCTTTCTTTTTAGTTTGGAATAGCGATCCTACTAAAAGATAACGGCAAAGGTATTCTGGACGTGGTAAAAGAGAAGATGCAACAAAATTCCACCGACCCCACCCAGATGTTGGTCATAGACAATTTCGAGACGAGAGCGAAGGTGGTACTCGATACGTTGTACTACCCGACTATCACATTCGATGGACGGATAATGAAGGTTAGAATTAATATATTTAAAACTATTTGTATCCTGCGGTGTTACCCGCGGTTGTTGTTGTACCTTGCTCGTCCAATTTTGTTTTCGAGTGACTAAATGTTTTCTTCGAGCCTAAATAACCATGTAAAATATACTATTTGCGAGGGAAAGTCCCGTGAAAACCGGCTCAGGAGTTTCAAAGATTGGCTGGGAGAATCTATTTTTTAAATTTTTGTCTGACAGTCTGTTTGTCCCGGCTTAAGAAAAATTTAAGAAGTCGAGGACGTTTTAGATACCAAAGATTGCCTATAATTAAATGTCATGCCAAAAGTAGAACTTATCTAAATACATGCATAAAAAAAAATAAGAAATCGCTTCTTAAAATAATTTTGGAAAATTTTTAGTTTAGTTACGCGACAACAGAATTAGCGCCACCTGGTTGTTTTTAGCTCTGTAATTTTGTATTTACGAATCTAAAATGAAAAAAATACTAAAATTGTTATTTGCATTCAGTTTGTGGGCGAAAATGCAGAAGATATATTCGAAGCTAATGCTACGCTGCACTTGCCGGACAAACCACCCATTACGTTAACTGATGTCTTCATATTAGAGGTGAGTGTTTTATTAGTTGTATCACATAAGACATACATATACATATCATACATACATAGTCCTTTACTGCACTGTTGTCCTAGTCACCACGCCATTTTCTTTCTCCAAGTTTTGTAGGTTCAAATCTCACACGGGACAACACTTTGTGTGATCCACAAATTGTTGTTCTGTGTCTGAGTGTTCTTTGTGTCAGTCACATGTATGATTGTAAAGTCCGCTGCGACACATGATGTATATTCCTAAAACAGGAGCTTTCTTTTTTAAAAGAAAAAGAGTCCTACTATAGTAGCGTAATAGTAACTTATGAAGTTTTCCGGTTCTACTCTGTAGAAATGACATTTTGGAACCTCGCAACTAGTCATTAATGTAACGTTTCGAAAGTGTCTTAAGAGGCCTACTTGAAATAATAGCTTTTTGATTTTGAGTACTCAGGGATAAACTTATTCAAATGGTCACTCTAATAGCCGTATTACTACTTGTAAAAAAAAACATGAAACAAAGTTACCGTCAAATCTAAAACTTTTTGGTTTAGTCATTGTGAAAAGAAAAAATGGTAAATGTTGAAAAGTTAAAAAATTGTGCAAGTCGGACTCGCACACAAAGGATTCCTTACCATTATTTTTACATTTCAAGCGTCTACCTATTAATATTGAGCAAAAATCGGCAAAAGAATCCCGTGTGTTTGATGCTAGCCCTGGAACTTCAGTATTTTTTTCCTGTTGTTAGTATTTGCTGTTATAGCGCCAACTGAAATATACCAGGAAATCCTCCAGGAAGGAGATTGATGACAGACAGACGAACAGTGAAGTATTAGTAATGGGTCCCGTTTTTACCCTTGGGTACGGAACCCTAAAAATCTTAAGCGACTGACCGACAGTGATTGTACTAACGAATTTTGTGATATACCCAATAGCTTTAGCAATTGGAATTGAACTAACTACTGGGAAAATAACGTCGACATATTTATACTATTTATTTTTTAGGAGTTCACAGTAATGCGCAACACACTGAACCTGGTGACTCCATTCCAAGCGGTGAAAGAGCTGAAGTCTGTGTATACGGTCGATATAATGATCGGAGAAAAGATCAATGTCACCTGCTTAGTGTTGTTGTATAATGGCACTTATTGGCATGAGGTGAGTTCAGAATATTACCTTTTAAGTTTTTTGACTTATCGATTTTAACTCGATTATGTCACATAATATATATAAATAATATACTAGCTGTTGGCAGCTGCTCCGCCGCGTATATGTCGGTTATTGCGGCAAAAGTAGCCTATGTGATATTCTGATGTATAAGCTATATTGCTATAAAGTTTCATCCAAATCCGTTCAGTAGGTTTTGCGTGAAGAAGTAAAAAACATACACACTCACAAACTTTCGCCTTTATATATTAGTGTGATTATAACTTGAATTTCAATGATTTTTGAGGTTGCAATTTAGAATTCTACCGATATGAACTTAATCGTTACACAAAAAATACTAGTAGGTAATTTTGTTTGTAAAAATATATTATGTTCTTTTTTGAAAAGTCATGTATAGAAAAATTACTTATTTACATAAAGCTTCCGTAATGTGTCTTGAAAATAATTCTGTTACTTAATTTACAAAACTTTGGTATTTAGGTTTAAAAAAAAAATCAACTTTTAAATAATTTTGCTTTATGAGTTAATACAACTCAACTTACTAAGATATACTAAGATTCACAGTTTAAAGAAGGTTTCAAAACGAATGCAATAAAAGAACTGAAAATCTTTCAAAAACACGGCTAAAACCCAACCTTCCGTTCCAGATATCGAGCAAGATCTTCTACGAGTACGAGTGCGGCGAGGACGACACGTACCAGTCGTACGTGGCGTCGGTGGAGCTGGCCACGCCCCTGGCCGTGCTGCCGGCGCTGCGCGCGCGCGTGGCGGCGCGGCTGGAGGACGCGCTGTGGAAGATGAGCGCCGACATCGGGATGCCTGCCTTCACCATCACTGCACTCGCTAGCTTGGAGGTAGCGAGCCTTATTGTTCAACTTAACAAGAGGATAACCTTTAACAGTCCACTTCTGGACGTAAGCCTCTCTTTAGAAAGGAGGCTATTGCCTGCTACACCACGCTCACCAGACGGATTGGTATAGGGTTTGTTTGAAGATTTCCTTTTCTTTGCAGTGATGTTGTCCAGCGTAGTTTATCTCCCTTAGTCGCCTTTTTTTACGGTATAGGGGGCAAACACCTGATGGTAAGCGATTACCGCCGCCCATGGACACACGCAACACTAGAGGCGTCACAAGTGTGTAGCCGACATTTGGGGGATGTTGGTCACTCGGTGAAACACAGCGCAAGCGCTATTTCACACTGGTGTTCTGTGAGGCCGTGGTATCACTGCGGTCGAGCCGGCCCATTCATGCTGAAGCGTGGCTCTCCCACGCCTCCTACGACACCCATAGGATGAGTAGGAGATGTGACACTCGGTATTCTTAATCCATTACCATCACGGTTAAAACGACAAAAAAACTCATGAACAACGTGAACTAAACACTACGTGACTAGGTTTCTAAGCAATTGCGATACTATTAATCAGTCACTAAGATACTGCACATTGGAATCCTTACCTCTACTCCTCGTTGCTAGTAATTAATTAATTTATTAAAATTATCAAAACTAACAACTATAACGTTGACAATGGGCCATTTCATGTCAACATCGAGCCAAATACAGATTTTCTGAAATAAGTTACAGATATTATGAGATGCTCCATAATATCTGTAACTAACACGAAACTACTGTACAGATGCAATACATAATGAAGAAAGGTCAAAGTAATTTTGTAAACAAATTAAACTTTTACATTACCTACTTTAACAAAAATTTAAGTGTTCATTATGTCGCTTCATTCAAATAGATTTTGAGAACAAGAGGCCAAATAATAAGAATAGTTTGAGGACTTTATGATGACCAGCCTAGTTCTCAAACTTTCGCACATTTTCAAATGAAGAAGAAGCATATCTTAGAAAGATACATTAACCACAGTAAGGAGAGTTTTCAAGGTAGTAGAGCCACGCCGATTTCAGCACGGTTGGGCCAGCTCGACCGGGGCGGTACTACCCTCGCACAGAAAATCAACGTAAAATGACAGCGATCATGCTGTCGTGTTTCGTTGGTGAGTGCGAGACCGGAGACCCAATTATGCAGAGGCATCACTAGCCTGCCATGGTGTGGGTCATCATGCTGCATTGTTGCATTGTCTGCATCCGCACTATAGTGACCACCACTCTTGGATTCTGCTTATGTTTTCCATCAGGCAGAGTAGTCATTTTGGGAGGGCCAAAGATAAAAAAAAAAGAAAGTTGGAATGTTCAACAATAGTTTTTATTAATCTCTTTTTATTATATTTCAGCTTGACGATCCATTTGTAGAAACCTCAGGTAGTTTGAATCTAACATCCTCTTACTTAGAGGACTACTTCATCAAGATGCAGTTTAAGAAGGATTTCTCGGACGTGGAGAATGTTGTAGGCGGAGGCATTCAAATACAGCAAGGAGAACAAAATAATTATGTAAGTACATAGACCGACTTATATACCCATAAATATGAAACTAAGAGAGTTTAAAAGGTCGTATAAACACTCATTTAGCCAATGACCTGTCAGTCAAGTGGTTTGTTCTACTAAGGGTGACTTCTGACTGCTAAGGGTTCGATTCCCATTCAGGAAAAAATATAATATAAAATAAATATAAATTATATATAAAAATAATTGTTTAATGAGCACGAATATTTATTCTGTCTAAGTGGTGTAATTTACATATTTAGGAATATTTAAGTATGTACGTATGTATTCAGCAGTCTGGGTACCGTACCACAGGTCCTGACTAGTTTGGTATCAGACTGTCGTTTGTGAGGTTAACTATAATCTATATCTACACACTATGAGTAAATAATTTATTTCTCCACTTCTTTAGCTATTCGCTGACGTAGTTTGGCGTCCCGCACCTTCCCGACACATCCGCTTCAAGTCCAGCGGAGCGTTGGCCCCAGTGCTGTCCCCTGCGGAACTCAACCTGCAATACAACGAGGAAAACTCTCAACGAACGCTTACAGTCGACTTTAGCAGTGAAGACTATTATTATTCGATAAATGCTGATCAGAGTAGAACATCACTGAGTGTTGCGCTAAGCAGCCCGCATAAAGGGTTCAGGTAAGGTGTTGTCAAGTGTATAGAAAGCTTTAGATAAAACTAATCTAGCATATGAATTCTCAAATCATGCTTTGATACTTATGTGATTTGATAAATGCAATATTACAATGGAAGTTTGTATTGTCTAATATGTACCTAGTTATTTTTTGTAATATCATACTCAAAAAGGCATGCAATTCAACAATTTTACAAAAAGAATATCAAATGTATCCGTGCCCATTGTTGGTAATAAAATAATTTATGTTGAAATATCATTGTATAAGGAAAAATTGGAAACAGTTTATTGCACATCAACCCACTCTTAACGGTCACCGTTTTGTGATTGTGTGATTAATCATTACGCCGTGCACAGTCACCATGACCACGTCGAGTTCATGCAAACTCACACTAGGCCCTCAGTAGTTTGTAATTGTAGTTACGTTCGGTGAATCGAACAGGAGAGTACACAATAAGACATAGAGAAAATGACTGTATCTTTTCAGAGCGATGAAGATCATCGGAGAAATGGATAAGGATGACATCAGAGGTTCCTTCGTCACAGATACCACGGAGTACAATATCAATGGCAAAGTGTTGAACAGGAAACCGCTCGAAGTAAGCATCCATTAATATTAACTCAAATTTTAGTTTTCCTTCTCTTTGCAGTGATTTTGTTCCTTGGTTTTAGTTACTAAGTTTTCATACCCATATTTTTAATTTAAACAACGATTCTAGTAAAAATTAAAAATAATATAAAATTAACATTCTCTTCTCTACTAAAAACGTACTCAAGGGGTCATCCGTATATTACGTCACACGTTAAGACATACTTTCAACCCTGTCAACAAAATAAAAAAGAGAAATTAATATAATATTTCATCAGTTGATTATACATACTTTTGCCTCCAGATATCTCTAGTCCTAGTCCCGAAAGGGCAAGGCGACAGTATACACATCCGCATCAAGTACGACGAGAGCCCAACCGTGTATACAATGTCG
Source organism: Spilosoma lubricipeda (assembly GCA_905220595.1). Classification (NCBI taxonomy): domain Eukaryota; kingdom Metazoa; phylum Arthropoda; class Insecta; order Lepidoptera; family Erebidae; genus Spilosoma; species Spilosoma lubricipeda. The sequence goes on along the minus strand of HG992298.1, from coordinate 7,483,998 downwards.
GCACTCATCGCCGGGAATATGAACGCTACCTTACACGCCAAAGCTGAAGTGGAGGCTAACTTTACTGATATTAATATTAAAGTAAGTATGTTTTATATTTATTTTAATTTTTTAAATTAAAATTAAAGAAATACAGTTTTAAATGTAAAAAAGTTGTTTTTTGAGTATTGAGATCAGACGATGTCAAAAATTGAGCTTAGTGTTGGGAATCAATTTTATTCTTCACATTGTTACGAAGAAAGATTATTACACAACAACTCTCGAGACGCCTAAACATCGGAAGGTTCTCGTTGATTTCTTAAGGCAGAGAATAATGAACCTTATATCGAATTAAATAACGTGGAATATAGATTGATTTCCGCGCGTTTTAGCTTATTCGCCGGCGCGGTTCTTAAAACCGGCAACGACTTTATATGTGCCTAATCGAATGTACTAGTAATAACGGCAAGCAATTTAAAAAAAGACGTTTCGCGGGCCACAGTTTAGTTCAGTTTGAGCTACAGTGCGATAAATATCTGAGTGATATCAGTGATTAACATAGCGACCTCGGCGACACGAGACTGTTATTCTAAGGGGCATTGTTATTTTAATTGTGTTATTAATAAAGTCTCTTTTACACGTCATTAACTTTATTTCTCAAATCCATCGAACCCTAACATGTTACAATATTTTCATTGTATTATTAATCAGCTTAACTCTACTACCTTGAATAGATGTTTTAAGACTCCTTAGAATGGACATCTATTCGCATTGTATGTTACACTACTTACTTTTTTTACAAATACCTAATAATAGAAAATATTATTATATTTTAACAGTTGGACATACCGCATTCCAAATACAAAGACATTTACTTCAAATCAAGAGTTGACAACTACGAAGGACTTCGCAAAGTGCTGAGCGTGCAGGCAGCCACACCTCTGGAGAGATTGAAATATGTCAAAGGAGATACTGATTTCGTGTAAGTGTATATAAGGTTTAAAATCCAATGGCAATTCACGTTGTAACAAAGACAGACACAGTTCATATCTTGATGATCATACAATTATTTGCCCTGGACGGGAATCGACCCTACAAACTACGACTTTACTAATATCTGTTCCCCTCAGTTTTTTTTTTAAAGGTTACTCCCGCTTTAGGAATATACATCCTGTATGGCGGGGAGCATTATAAACATACATGAAACGGACGCAAAGTACACCCAGACTCGGAACAACAATATGTGCATCACATAAAGTGTTGTCCCATGTGGGATATGAACCCACAACACTTGACACCCCCTGGCAGGGCTCCCCTCAATACAGATCTTTCACTGATTACTGTACCGCAGATAAAAATTGCAAAATGATTCTATTTATAATACAATGTAATCGATCGAACCGATCCCAGTAGATAATGACAATATGATTAATTTGTCATTATGATCTAGATATTTGAAACAAGTACTAAATAGCATCTATAACTATTTATTTCAGATTCGCTCCTAAGACAGGCTATCTTCTTTGTAAATACGAATTACCCGAGATGCATGGCCAAGGTGATCTCAAATGGAGCTTCCTACTTGGAGATCTCTTTATTAGGGTAAGTTTAAAAAAATATATTCAGTACTACATTAATTGATTATCAATAATATTGGTATACCTCTTCTAGTAATTCTATGTCAATCCAACTGAAATCTCATTTTAAACTCTAACCTTATATAAAAAAGGAATAACTTAGATATGATAATGACACACAAAGATTTTATGTTATTAAACCTCATTTCTCAAATGAGATGTGTGTTTTAAACTTAAAAAAAACATATGTATGTAATTTTCAGTTTCATTCTTACTTATAGTCCGATTAAAAAGCGTTCTTTGAAGTATGTATCGGTTGTACTCAAAGTTTCCCATATTAAAATTTGTCCAAAATATTCTACCGTTAATGGCAAAGGAATGATAAAAAATAAGTGTAATAAGTTTATTACAATTTATCATGGTTATAAAGGCATATTGGAGCCCTTTTTATTAGTTATTATTTAATACATTACGTTAACGTTCATACATACATACATACATACATACTTACATACATACATACATACGTTCAAACATAGAGCAACACGGACTACCAAACGGATGGTAGTAGTCATAGCGTATTTTTCCGATGCAAAACAGTCTGATATTTTTTGCGGGGTGAAATCTTTACATATACACATTTTTGACTTACATAAAACAACAATTGCCGTTAACAACGAACTGACACATAACAATTGAAACAAAACATTCACAATTTAACACTCATTCTGTGTCATATCAGTGTAACGCATAGGCCCATTTGGGCTTATGCTTTGACAGAGGGGACGCCTCCGTATGTCTACTCCCTACCGAATTGCTCTATGGTTTTAAATATTGAGAAAACAAATTGATTTATGTCCCACTAGATGGCGTTGTATTTCCGAAAATATTTCTTATTAAATTTATTTACATTCTTCAGGCATTAGGACACCAGTATGTAAAGAATATAGAGAAGAGCGTGGACCTGGACATATACTTCGGGAACAGTACGACACCTGATCAAATGCAGACCACAGACGCTGGATTCAAAATGGACCTCGATCATGTTTGGCAGTTAGTATTTCTTTACTTATTTGTCATTGAATTAATTATATTGACTGGATGCGGGCAGCAACAGACCAGGCTCTGTGGTGTTCCTTGGGGGAGGCCTACGTCCAGCAGTGGACTGCAACGGGCTGATGATGATGATATTTTCTGTATCCGTCGGTCGCGGAGTAAGAAAACAGAGTGATCCCACCCCTATTCATCCTGTGAGTTTTTTAATGGGACTAATCCCGTCCACATTCCCACCACTGTAACTCCTGTACACCAGGATCAACAGCAGTGACCCACGAACACACCGAGTTATGACACTCGGGAAGTCCCAGGAAGAAAATTAACTGTCTTGGAACCCGCAACGAAATTAATCAGAAGAAAAATAATGATATTATTATTATCATCCTGTGAGTATAGTAAAAGCCGACTAAGGGAACTAATTATGCAGGACAACATCACATGAAAGAGAAGGAAAATTTGACACAAACTCGATACCAACCCGTCTGCCTAGCGAGGTATATATTAGTAAGCCAAAACCTAATGTACTCGTAAAATTTACCATACGCAACCAATATAGTAGGTCAAAACTTTAGTTCTAAGGAGAGAATTTTCTCCTTTCTTCTAATAAACGCCTTTGATGATGATGATTTTAACTAAAGCTGCGTAGTTGCGTAGTAAATGATAAAAAAATTGTTGTCTGTAAAGTCGGTATACGGATGATAATGTAACGTGACAACGTCATAACAAATTATTAAAGAAATGGAGACAGGTGTACAATGTGCATAACAGGACAATGAGTCATCCTTTTTCGTGCATGCAGCCGGCGTTCATCAATTTATTAGACGTTGTCCCGTCAAAAAACAGAAAATTTCTTTTCGTGATTTTTAATATAATTTTTCACGCAGTCGAGTTCTATGTATATTAGTTATGTACTTGTTTATTGATGTGATAACTTCTTATGGGAGGGTTTTATGTATTATATATTTATGTATGTATGTAGGTTATTTATGTATGTCCAATGTATATCACAGGTCCGTAGTTGACCTATGTGCGCCTACCTCACACGATTTCTACACCACCTTAAGGTTGACGGTAGAGAATGCCTTGGGCATTAAGTCCGCCGATGTACAAACGTGCATAAAGTTATAAATAAACAAATAAACCGATTAGTTACGTAACGCGTTACGACGCAAGTCTGTCTGGCTTCCCTTTCTCTCAAGCATACGGCAGCGGTAGGCAGGCTCCTCCTCTTTCACTCTAACCCACAGCGCTAGTCGTAGTTCAACTTGATTAGTTTAAGTTGTCACTTCTGTCGGGCATCCCAGACGCACATTTTTTTTACTTTTTAAACGTCAATGTATTTTTTTACAGAATCGGCGCCAACGCATCAGTCGGCTACATAATGAGCAAACGTGTAAACCTGATCATCAACGCCATCTTGCCCAAGCCGAACGTAGACGTGCACACGCTGTACGTCGCGGCGGACCTGGGTACGCCCGCGCAACCGCTCAAGACTATGGAGGCGCAGTATAGGACTGACGTCACGAAGATCGTTACAGGAATTAAAGGAGATGTAAGATCCACTATTGTATTATTCTTGTTTTATCCGAATACAAGGAAGAGTCAAGTTATTTTTAGCAGTCTATGTATGTCTGTATGTAGTTCATGATTTTAATGATCGAGGTGTCAACAGATTCGTAATAACGGCATGATTGATATAAATTTAATCAAAATTGTGGGAGAAAAATAAAACATTATTATTATTATTATTCCAGATCTTGGAGCTACGTGAGAGTTTGGATACAAATTCAACTATCACGTGGACATCGAGCTCCGGATACAAGAACATAGATAACATAGTCAAGTATAAGTGGGACGTGAACGGGTCGCACCACATCGACTACACGCTGTCCTCGCCCATGTACGAAGATGTAGCTACCTTCAAAGTTAAAGGCTCCTATCAGAAGGATATGGTCCATAATTACCATATTGTGAAGTGAGTATATAGAATAGAAGAATAGAATAGAATAAACTTTATTGTACACCAATTGATACAGTTATATTTATAAACTAAACAATATAATAACTATGTATAAATGGGGGCCTTATCGCTAAAAAGCAATTTCTTATAGGCAACCTTTGGATGGACAAATCAACTGTAGTAACACAAATTCATGGGTAGTTTGGTGTTTAAAATAAATAACGAAACGAGTGAACTTGATTCAGATAAAAATATCATAAATAAAAATATAGAGATTTTAAAACACATTAATGCAAACAAATAAAAACATATAAAATAGTGGACAATATCCATACTTTTATAATAAAGAAAAGTGAATGATAAAATATTTTTAACAGGTAATTAATAAATTACGAAGATAAGAAATGTTCTTTGCCCATTTTTTTAAATATAGGCAGAGATTTGGCACGCTTTACAGCTATTGGCAAAGCATTCCATAGTCGGACAGCCTGTACAGTAAACGACTTATCTTAAAATCTGGTACAATGCGTTGGTACTGCCAGTTCCAGAGATTCGGATGACCTCAAGGATCTTTAATGTGTGTCATAGCACTTGTGGTATTGATCCCCTCTCTTAAAATCTTATTTTCTTCACCCCGCGGCGTTACCCGCGGTGCGACAATAACCGCGAGTAACACCGTGGGACTCAGCTAGTATGTAATATGAAAGTATTTTTATCTGTCCTGGTACAGCCGTTAGGATTTGCCTAGTTTGGTATCAGACTGCTTTGTATGAGGTACATAAACTTATATAAATGCTAAAGTAACTGTGTCTGTCTGTCCTGCTTTCACGGCCAAACCGCTGCACGGATTTCAATGAAATTGGGTATGGAGATACTTTAATTGAGGAAGAACATAGGGTACTCTGCTCCGATAACTGACAAACACGCGAGCAGAGCCGCGCGTAAAAGCTTGTAAGTAATATATAAAACTGGCCAGCTTAGTACTTAATCCTTTATATTGTTTGCAGGGGTTTAATGCACCAACCAGGCAACAGCCAGATCGGCGAGATCGACCTGCGATACGGCGGAGTTAAACACACGGACGGACATTTTAACTTCACGACACCATTCCAAAAATTACCCTGGCTGAAGTCCATATTTGATGTAAGTCCTTTTTTCTTCATATTTAAAAAAACTTTTTATAATGTAATGAAGTACACAAACAGAACTTGCATACTTGTTTACACCCTTATACCAGTTACCTGAATGACGTAATAGTAAAAATGGTAAGCACCTGTTGCCGCCCATGGATACCTGCAACTCGTTCATTCTTTCAGTCAATTCGTTCATTCAGACATTCTTTTCCTTAATTTTTTGTCCTCAGTGACGCATCGGTAGCGTATGCAAGTGTTGTGCTGAAATATCGGGTTCGATTCCCGGGTCAGACCAAATTTTTGTATGATCTATAAATATTTATTGCGAGTTTGGAGGTTTTAGGAGTTATTTTTACAATGTGAATGTATTTTCAAGAAACTTTAAATATATAGAATATTGAATTCATAAATAGCTATTGTTAATAAATATTTATGTATTTATATCAGTTGTCTAGTACCCATAATACAAGCTCTGCTTTGTTTGGGACTAGATGGCGTTGTGTGTTAGATGTCCGAAATATTTATTTTCATTTTTTTTTATTACGTCTTGTCGCCAGATTGATAACTTAGAAGAGACTTCAGACAATAAGATCGAACTGTTTTGGCCAAACAAAACCGCTGCCGTGAACACCACACACCGGTACCACAAACAAGACAAGGGCTTTAAACAAACGGGCCAAATCTCACTTTCGATTCCATTGAGCTCTCAACATTTAGTCAACACCGAATATTACTACATTCAAGCTGACAAATGGAGCAATGGAAACGCTACAATTGATTTGGATAAAGAGAGATTCGTACAGGGGTCTTTTAATCAGATACTGAGTAAGAGTGAAAGGAATTTGGACCTTGCTACTACGGATATAGAGGTGGAAAATGTTCACACACCCGTTGGTATTAAATACATTCACGAATATGATAATACTGGGAACGTTGTGAGTATTATAATTTCAACTTGTATTTTTATTTCTTAGAAAAACTATTTTCTTTAAAGCTTATAACAGGCTACTAAAACGAAATTGGAACTATTAAATTGAGAATCATTTGAGAAAATCCCTTTGAACTTTTTAATCTCTACCTAATTATTTTTTGATTATTATTAAACTGCACAGTTTTTAATAACATTAATCCACTTATAAAATTTTATTTCCTAATGTATTTCATATCTCGGGACAAAAAACCGAATCATGTATATTTTACGACAAATTCGTCCTGAACTTTGTGTGTTCGATACGCACATGGGACAACGCTGTCTGTGATTCACATATAAAATTATTATTGTTGTTCTGAGTTCAAGTGTTCTTTGTGTCGGGTTTATGTAAGTCTGTAAAGTCCCGCACGACACAGGATATATTCCTAATACGGAAATATTAGGAATATATATATCACAATCGTTTATTGGTTTGCTCATCGATCAATCTATCGGAGTCAACTACTAAAAGAAAACCACCGAGAAACACCAACTATCCCGACTTTGGACAGTTAGCATCGATCAGCTGCCGGCCACTCTCTTACAGCATGTTTATTATTAAACGTTAACTTTTTCTAGGATGTAAAACAAGCAACAGTATTCCACCTCCACAACGCAACAAAGTTCAACGTGACGGGCAAACTAGACGTGTTCACGTACGACATCGGCAAGAACCTCAAGCTAACAGCAATGCATGGCAACAGGACGTGGACGTTCGATAACAAGTATGAAACTGTCGACAAGGAGTTGAAACAGGGCAGCAAAATCAAATGGGCTGAGGACGTGTGGTTCAATTATGATATACACGTTACTAATATGACTACAGTAAGTATTTTTCATCAATCATCAACAGCTCATAATGTCCCACTGCTGAGCTCGTGTCTCCTCTCAGGAGAGGGTTAAGGCCATACGTATATAGTCTTGCCAGTCCCCAACTCGCACTTGGCCAGCGTGGGGAGCTGGCCAAGTGCGAGTTGGGGACTGGCAAGACTACGTTGTGGCTACGTAATCTTGCCGTTGGATGTTTTTAAGCCGCCCAAAGGCCTCCAACTAAGATTCACGACTGTTATCCTAGGATAACAACTGGGACCGACTGCTTAAATTGACCTCCGAATCACGGAGACGCTCATGGTGTCCCGGCGGTCACCCATCCAGGTACTGACCGAGCCATCGTTACTTGCCCTCGGTGACTGTTCCTAATCACCGAGTGCAACTAGGCTATGAGCGCCTCATAGCCTAGTTGCACTCGTTTGCTCGTTGCACCTACATTTATTTTCACCGAAATTATCATATTCATCACATTTTGATGTATTCCAATCAAGTGAGTTCTGAAGATGATTTATGTTTTTTTGAAGTGAAACTTTTTTAGCTGCGTTAAGCACTTTTAGGGAGGAGAAAACCTTAGAGTTCACGTCACCGTTAAGTTATAAGTTGCTGTGCATGAGGTTCGATTCCCGGGTCGAACCAAATGTTTGTATGATCTGCAAATATTTTTTTCGAAGTTTGGCTGTTTTCTATGTATACTACCAATATAAAAAAAGTATTTATATCAGTTATGTAGTACCTAAAATACAAGTCTGAAATATTTATTACTAGCTGTTGCTCACAGCTCCAAAGTCAAAGTCAAAGTCCGCTCGCGTGTCGCGTCGGTTATCGCGGCAAATAGTAAGCCCATGTGATATCATCCAAATCCATCCAGTAGTTTTTGCGTGAAGAAGTAACAAACACAGACACTCAGAAACTTTCGCCTTTATTAGTGGGGTGATAAATTTGTTAACAACAATGTTTAATATTTAATTGCATACACCCTTTACCAGACCCCAAAAAATAAGTTTTCGATAATTGTTTTTTATATCTCTTTACATACTTATGTATTCGAATATATACGAATTTGGTCCTTACATACTCATGTATTCCTTGCTTGATCATTCTTGACTTTTTTTTACTTTCTAGGCAGAAACTGAATCACAAGAACTAAAAATGAACGTATGGTATCCTCTCCGCACATTCAACTTGGTCGCTATATACAACCTGAAGGACACGCTGTTAGATGGGAAGGCGAAGTTGTACTGGAATGTGAGGTCAGAGAATAAAACGGCAGAATTAAGAGGGCGGTGGGAAAACCCGCCAGTGGCTGAAGGAAATCTCCATAATATTGATCTCTCACTTACGCATCCATCTTTTAGAAAGGTAATGTAAACATAATTGTCTTCACTATCATTCTATCCTAGTCCACCGCTGGACATAAGCTTCCTATTATTAAGCTAATTTGATAGCGTTTGGGCGTAGTCGTCACTCCACGCATTTTTTTATTATTTTATTAAGAAGTAGAAGAAGATTTTATCAACATGATATCGGTGGCGCAGTGTAAGCATATGCGACTACTACGCTTGTGGTATCGGGTTTGATTCTCGAGTCGAACCAAATGTAAAAATTTGGTTCGATCATGTAAATAGAGTCTACAAATATTTGTTTAGGAGTTTAGATGTTTTCTTATTGTTTTATTTTCTATGTATCTATGGTATATAATATGTATACCTATTAATAACGAACAAAAAAGGATTTTAGTATCCTATCAGTCAATCTAGCTTGTACTCTGACTAGTACAAGTTCAGCTTAGTTTGAAGCTAGGTGGCGTTGAGTGTGAGTTGTCCGAAACATAGTTGTATTTAGTATTTAATTTATTATTAAATTCTGTAGAGCTTGTTCTGATGTTGTTTGTGATCAGACGTCCGAATGTGAAACATCTGAGATATTATTATTACCACTAGTACAAACTGTCATTCTTATAATCTTTTCTTTACAGGATGTAACCCTAAACGGCCAGTACTTAAGCACGCCATCAGTGATGTCTAACGTTTCATTAGAACTCCAATACTCAGACTACGAGAACGAGTACCTGAAGTTAAGGTCTATACTCACCGACAACTCCAACGGCCCAGTCAGAGACTACAGATTTGCTCTAACCTGCAAACATCCATCGACCCACTTAGACCTGGAAATGAAATCGGATATTAACATACACAGTAGATGGTATTATTTCAACAATTTCTATAGATTCCAGAAGAGTCTGTTTTACCAGAAACTGAGGCATTCTAAGCTGTTAGTGGATATGGCAAATAGCGCTATAAATTGGGAGGTTAGTACAAAAGTTTTATATGTAATACTAGCTGAACCGGCAAATGTTATTATGCCAACACTACATATTATAGGACAAAGTCCTCCGCCGCATCTGTCTGTCTGTTCTCGATAGACACAAAAGCTACTGCACGGATTTTGATGCATTTTTTACCAATAGGTAGAGCGATTCTTAAGGAAGGTTTTCGTAATTAATACCTTAAATTTTTGAGTATATTGGCTAAAATATGACGATATACAAAGTCGTTTTAAATTATTATAATTTTAAATTAACATCTATTTAATCATTATTTGTTGATGACTAAAATAGTATTAGATTATATTTTAATGTCTCCATGTATACTCGTACGTAGGTACTTAAACATAATTATTCCGTTAAATACAATAAAATACTTAGAACGATGATAAAGCGTACAATGGTAGTATGTATATGAAATGTATAAAGCACTAGCACACCTCGTTTTGCGTCTCCTATTGTCCGTAACGAGATAATTTTCCCCCGTTTTTGAAACACTTTTCATTCGTGCTCCTCTACTATTGGTCTTAGCGTGATGATATATAGCCTATAGCCTTCCTCGATAAATTTACTATTCAACACTGAAATATTTTTTTAAATCAGCAAGCGGTTGCTGAGATTAGCACATTTAAACCAACTCTTCAGCTTTATAATATTATAAGTATAGATTTTACAGCTACACAATTGTTACGTATTTACTTCTATTTTTTTTTTATATCAATGCTAAAGCAACCCTAATTAAGAACAGATAGGCTAAAATGACGAACGTTCAACGCGCGTTTACAACTACATGTAATTTCGTTGTAAGAGTGCACATACCAACGCGCGTTTTTACATGCACTTATTAACGCGCGTTAGCAAAACGCACTTTGAGCGCTCGACATCTGAACATTGCCTTATTTGTATAAAAGTCTGTATTATTCTAGTTTTTTCAATGGTCATAAAATTTTGCTGTGTTTGAAAAGATGAATTTACTATGTTCATAAGTGTTATTTTGTGACTTATACATTTATTCAATCATTAATGTAATAAACTGTTTCATTTGTATTCTTAGCGAACAAATGAGACTTACTTCTACAAAGTGAATGGTACCTGGGAACTCATATATCCAGAGTATAAACTAAAGACGTTCGTCAAACGACCGACCGGACAGGATACTGGCGTAGCCACGCTCTCTATGCTGGCCAAGTCACTTGTAGCACATTACAACAGTTCGGATGGTGAGTATTACATCAATCATATCTAATATATTATATATATTACATCAAATACATCTACAGTAGGTAAAGGTATTATATCTAAGTAGATTAGACATTGGAAAGTTAAGCACCCCTAGCTAGGTCAGAATTTGGATGGGTGACCATTCTTAACACATTGATTTTTTCTTTTACAGATATATCATATCACATGATTGGCGAAATCGTTGACACACGCTACGCTAAATTCAACTCATGGCGTGACTTTGACGAAATCTCGACCGTCGACCTCGCCTCCTACATCCGTCTTAATCACTCCCGTCTCTTAACCAGTTCAATAAAATGGCGGCCAGAAATATTCAGCGAAGTTAAATCCACAGCGGTTTATACATTAAAAGCTTTATACGGACAGATCAATGACACTCTAATAATTATTAAAGAAATGCCAATGGAAGCCCACACGGCTTTAAAAGCTATTTGGACAGATGCTAAGCCAAGAATCCGCGACTTTTTAGACGACTTGAACGACTTGCATGTTATAAAAGATGATTTAGACGACTTTGAACGCTTCTTGAACCAATCTTATGGTAATAACGACTTCTATGTGAAAGATATAGTAGAATTTACATATTACGTGTTAGACGAAATGGCAATAAGAAATCATTTGGAGAGTTTGCCAGGTATTGTGAATGATATGTGGGGTATGATGGGTAATACAAGTCAGTCTATCAAGCAAAGTTTGACGTACGTAATCGATAGCATCAAGAATGCTTACACAAACTTTTTGATATCAGTCAATAAGGTATTGGAAGCAGATTTCATGGAGCTTGTTTCGGACAGATTGGAAAGTATGATAATGCAGTACGATAGCTTTATCAGAGACCTGCATATGAAGCTTTTGGAGTATTGGGAGGAAACTTGGGTGAATGCTACCAATCGTTTGTCCAAATATTGGCATGAGTTACTGAAGTCCATAGAACCATTGTTTTTCAAAGTTCTGCATTACACTGAGTCTTTCGTGTTCACTGTTTGGAAGGGTGTTATGGATTTCTTCTACAACAGGACTCAGGAGTTGACAGTTTCGCCATATTTCAATTATGTATCGACATTTGGTCATGAAATGGATCGGTAAGTTTATTTCTATACTTTAACGTTACGTTTTGTATATGTTATGATATGAGTTCCTATTTGCCACAAAGATCTAAATCGTTTATAATTTTTTTCTGTTTGAAGAGAAAAACTAAGCTGTTTTACAAATACTCTTACCTTAAATAGAAAAAGGTTGACTTCATCGGCTTTATTTGCCTACATGACATTATTTACCTACATAATATTAAGTTTGAAAATTTAGTTAAGTATATTATTCGAACGATAAAATGACCAAATATTTCCGGTAAAAAAAATTGCCATCGTTTTTTGCTCATGCTTGGTCTATAAACATAGAAAACCCATCGTCATGCCATCTATTTTGTACTACCACAGTTTTCTCAAATGTTCATTAATCAAAGTGCAATTTGTTTTTTTGCAACCTAATAACAAATTAATTGGTAGTGGCTTGTAAATGCTTATAATCCATTTAGACTTGGATGTCCAATTAACCTTTCTTAAACTTCTTCAGGATATACAAAGATCTTATGAACAACGACTTAATAACAAATATAAAGAAGTACAGCAAGAAACTGTTCAACGTGGTGTGGAGCAAAATTGAGAAATATATTCCATTCAAAGATGAGTTCACGATACTGTACGCAGAGTTCAGAAATGCGTGGCAAGACTTCTTGAAGATCAAACAGGTTGTCTACGTTAGGGAGAAGGTAAGTTTATTTTAAATTCTTAACCAGAATCATCAACAGCCTTTATTAATTCACTCCTGAATGTAGGTCATTCCTTAGAAAGGAGCTGTTCGTCTACTGTAGCATGCTGACCAGATGGGTTGGTATAGGGTTTGTTTCAAAGTTTCCTTTCTTTTGCAGTGATGTTGTCCTGCGTAGTCTGCTCTCTTAGACCTTTTTTACGACACCCATGAATAGGGGTTGGTGACACTCCGTATTCTTAATCATCCAAACGGACATGAAGACGAACGAAACGACTCCCTTGCCTTGAATAGGAATACATACTGTTAATATTCCTACGTCATATATTGTTATATTAATAGAATTTATATATAGATAAGACCGACCAGCTAGGTCAGCAGATTACAGATGTGAGATGTTATCGATCACGTAGTATTTAGACATTCTTTATCTCGTCGAGAATAAGACGTGATTATATGTATTGTACGATAGATTTTAGTATATATAATGTAGCTGTAAGTTGGTAAAACAAGACACAAGTTACCAGGTAACATTGCCCATAGCCGTTGTTATTCTTGTACTCAAAAGTTCGCTATAGTCATCACTCCTATTTCTCCCGTGCGAATGTATTATTCGCACGATGAAGGCGCAATAAAGGAGCAAACTACCGAAGAAGGTACCGAGACTCTCATATCTGCCAGTGGACTATTAAAGGTTGTTGTTGATAGCATTACCCTAACTTTTAAGTAAAATACAGCAATGTAATGCTTTTTAGAAACACAACAACAACAATTTAGAACATCGTGTGCACTAAGTTTGTGATTTCAAAATATCATTAAACCTATTTACTTCTACCTCCATGGTCCCGAATTTATCATGCAACCTTTGTTAATAAGTCAGGCTCGACACCTTCTTAGTATACTATTTTTTTAATTTGCTGTGTTCATAAAATGACGCTTTGAAATAAAAATGTCTTGTGATTGTAAATTTTTTTTTGCATTTACTCATTTCCTGAGGTGGTATGAAAAGTTACGTGTTGCACTCGAGTGCAAAGGTTTTTCACCTCATGCGCAATGTTGATACCCTTGCTAACGCTCAGGATTCTTATTTTTGAATCCTTCGCTTACTCGGTCATCGAAATTGAGCACGCGGTTAAAAAACATCTTTGCGCTATGGCATAACAAATAACTATTAACTTGTTTGTCTTAGTACCAAGAAGCGTACGTACGTCTGAAGTGGTGGTACGATTACTTCCTAATCGGCGAGGCGCTGGAGACCGTGGGAGATATACTATACGCGAAGGTCACGGATATGGCTAAAACAGCGCTACAATATGAAGAACTGTAAGTTTTATTTTGGTTCATCCATACTATTAATATAAATTCTAAATTAACTGTCTGTCGGTCTGCTTTCACGGTTAAACCGCTGCACTGATTTATTGAAATTGAATTTCATTGGAGATGTTGCATGAAGACGCTATGATTCTTGAGGAAGGACTTGGCCTACTCTCTACCGTACATCTACATATACATCTAACATACATGTTCAAATATCGACGGGTGAATAGTTTTTATACAATTTCGTCAGAACAGCTGTACGGATTTAAAAGGATTTTGGTTGTAGATCCGTCTGTGTCGAGAGTTGGACTTATGCTACTTTTTATCTAGAAATAACTTCAGTTTGCTGCCCTGAAGATTTTGCGAATTTGCCGCTGACTCTTCTCATCTTGAAAATTCCATAAATAAGATCGAAAAATTGCCTTGCTGTTAAATTGTAATAAGAATTAACATTAACTTATAATTGCAAGCCACTTTTAAAGAAGTGAAATGACAATAATAATAACAAGTTTATTTCACCAAAATTAAAGTATTACAGGGCACCAGATATTAACAATAGCAACATAACTATGCACGGGTAGACACACTATTCAAACTCTACCTCTTAAACTAGATGAGAATACCTGTATCTGACATCCCACATATTAATACCCCATACATTTCCAGACATCGTACACCAAAAACAAACTTCATCTTCGACCCACGAACCGGTGACATAACCCTAGAACAGAAACTGCCGATGTCATGGCACGCCTTCAATAGAACTCCAGACTTCACGGAGATATCGGAGTACAGAGCCGTGAAGAACTTCATGGACGACTGGCTCACCACTAACAAGAGCATATGGAGCTTCTACTACGATATCAGACCTTACATGGACTTTAATAACTTGATGCCGCCTTTCGCTGGTAAGTGAACAATTGTCACTGATATGATTTTCATAGTATTCAGTGTCAACTGTCAACGCTTGCTATTAGGTGGCCGTATATTTCTTTGCTGTCCATTTTGTGACGGATTAAGAATACGGAGTCACCACCCCTTTTCATCCCATGGGTGTCGAAAAAGGCGACTAAGGGGGAAAACTACGCAAAGAAGGAAAACTTGAAACAAACACTATATCAACCCTTTGTGGAACCCCGCGAACGAGGCATGCTATGTAGACAGATGTTATTTATTTTTAGAACCGTTTATATATAATAAACTAAACAAATGATTAAACATATATAGTGTTAATAATACAGTATGCAAAAAAAGGGTATCAGAATATTTAGGTACATTAAACTATTCAGACACTGAAAACATCTTAACAATTTTAAAGTAGAATATAGTATTGTAACATGTACACTTAGACATAACCTTTGTTTTAAGAAAAAATATTTTTTTATTATTGTAAATTTTTTTTTTTACCAGAAATTGCCTGAAACACAGGTCTTACCTAGATCAGGCAGATCGCTAATTTGAAATGTTAATCAGTGTAATTTGATAGTAAGAAATAATAGCGAATGCGACTGCTGTATTTGAGGTCTCGGGTACGATCCCCAGGTCGGACCAAATGTTTGTATGATCTGCAAAAACTTGTTCCGAAGTTTGGGTGTTTTTTTATGTATATTAATGTATTTACAAAAAAAGTATATATGTATTTGCATCAGTTGTCTAGTAATAATAATACAAGGTCTGCTTAGATTGGGATAATAGGATTAGTCCGAAAACATTATGTCCGAAAAAATTCAATATTATAAAATACTAGCTGAACCCCGTGGTGTTACCCGCGGTTATTTTTGTACCGCGAGTAACGCCGCGGGACAAAGTTAGTCAAATAAAAGTAGCCTAAGTTACTCCCTGGATCATCAGCTACCTGCCAGTGAAAGTCCCATCAAAATCCGTCCAGCCATTCCAGAGATTACCCGGAACAAACAGACAGACAGACAGACAATTTTTTTTTAACTACAGTTTTGGTATATGTGCCGTGTATACATACATATGTATTGATTAAAAAGCTGTTATTTTAATATTACAAACAGACACTCCAATTTTATTTATTTGTATAGATTACATCTGTATTAAATTTACAAATATAAATATTGCAGGTATGGCAATGATGACTGGCCAAGGTACACTTGCGACGTTCGACAAACGAGTGTTCAGTATATCAGAGGCAGGCACGTTCCTACTGAGCAAGGATTACAGCAACGACAACTTCACCGTGTTGATGGAGAGCAATGACCAAGGGAGATATAACCTCGTTGTGTTGACCAGGAGAAACTTGATACACATCGATTTATATAGAGAGGTTAGTTCTATAGGCATACTATATCCATCAGAAATTTGCTCTGACGTAAAAAACTTAACTTGCTTCCAGTTAGAAAATATTTGGTACTTTTCATACATTACTATACACTTAGCGCCATCTAGTGGTAACAGACTGAAGTACTTCGTTGTAACTGATCCTACATCACGCTATAGAATTTTATCTTAAAATAAGTTGTTTATAAATTCTCATTTCGTGATTTCCAAGATTATAACGACTTTATTTTTACGAACAATACATATAGTCCAATCACATTAAAAAAGTAACACGGTGACAGTGACGTGTCGATCACCTCAGGGAACAGAGGGCACTCGATGTGATCTAGTTTCAGTTTAGTTTTCATACGAAATGATAGCTTCTTACGTCACTATCTTTTTAACGCGAATGGACTACAGTACTTAAATATACTAACCCATGCAGACCGACGGCAAAACTGTAATTATTTTCAACCACCAATTGTTATACAGAGTCGACATGGAACCACTTTAAATTATGTAATTAACTGGTTTTATTTGCAGGAAGTATCGATCGGACGTAGAGTGCTCAGCCTACCCGTGCTGGTTGACGGTCTCATCATAGACCGGCAGACCAACACCCTTGCTGTACAAGGGTACAATGGCCTCGACATACAATGTAACCTTATGTTCCATACGTGCAAACTACAAGTTTCAGGTATGCGCTAAAAAACATAAATCAAATAAAATCAACAACCCATAATGTCCCACTGCTGGGCTCGGTTGAGACCCCAGCAGTTGTCCACTTATATGTTAAGGCCATATGTCCATAACATATAAGCTTTATTTATAATTTCAGGTCTCATGGCCTTTTGTCTTTTTGTATAAACTTATTTCAAATATTTATGTTGTTCTTTGCAATAGTAATGAAAAAAAAGTAAAACAAATTAATTACAGTATTTTAATATTTGCAATAATACTACATACATTTTGATAAAAATTGGAGCATAAAAATGATGCGATGATTTTTATCCGAATGTCTTGTCTAGTAAGAGATCCTGTGGTAGCGCAAAAGCAACTCATTTCTTTGTAGTTAGAACTTACCACAAGCTCCAATTTCATCACCTCCTTAAAGTCGTAGAAACTGTACCCAGCACAGATAACTGCCAGTCATGACCTCAATTCCCTCCTAGGTAATCCCCTCCCGAATCTACACTGGCTGTATTTATATTCAACTAAAAACAAAATTACTACAAATTTTCCCTTAAAAGTAATAATCAAGGATCAGTGCAGTCCCACCGTAATGTTCATATTTTCATGCCATTTTAATATTAGTACCTGAATGACCGACCGTTGCCTGGTATTTTTTTTTTATTTTCGGCAAATGAGTCCTAGCTCCATAGATTTATTGCCCCCGAAACCCCTTGCATACTAAATTTCTTGAAAATTGTTGTAGCCGTTTCCGTGATTCAGGTTATATATTTAACCTGACTTATATATATGCAAGAATTTCTTGCTTAAAGGTATTAGATATGCTTTACATACTGAAATTGGTATAAAACATAAAAAAAATCTATTACAGGCTGGTACTACGGCATTCTTGGTGGTTTGTTAGGCACCTACAACAACGAACAATACGACGACTTGCAGCTTCCGAACGGTACTTACACGGAATCAGTCCCGTTACTCGGCCACAGCTGGAACATACTGCCTATAGCCAACTCTACGGCCATAGACAACAAAGACTTGAAGAACGACACACTATGTGAAAAGTTTTTCATGAACAAAGTGTCGCCTTTGCATGCTTGCTTCTCTATTGTAAGTAGCATGAATTTTTATTAATAAAGGTATCTGTTTGACATGCCTGATGCTCTAGTGGCTAGTGACCCTGACAGCTAAGCCTAAGGTCGTGGGGTGGATTCCCACCCAGGACAAATCTTTGTGTGAGGAACACGATCATTTTGTTCTACATTTGGGTGTAATTTATCTATAAAATGTATGCATTTAAATTTATTAATAAAAGGAACTAAAAAACATATTATTGGCCCACTTACGCACATTTTTAACCTCAGCCTAAACACTGGTATCTTTCCTCAATGCTGGAAAACTGCCGTTGTCACTCCTATACATAAAGACGGCGACAGATCATCTCCTAGTAACTACAGACCGATTTCTCTTTTAAGCATATTCTCTAAGCTCCTGGAAAAAATTGTAAACAAAAGGCTAACCGACTTTCTCGAAAACAATAAGTTACTCTCCGACAAACAATTTGGCTTCAGACACAAAAAATCTACAGAAGATGCTGTAGTCACTTTAGCGAACGCGGTTTCGAAGTCTTTGGACAGAAAAGAATATTGCTTAGGAGTTTTCCTTGATTTATCAAAGGCTTTCGATACTGTGTCCACCCCTATCTTGCTCCGTAAATTAGAAACAATGGGTATACGAGGTATTGCACTGGATTGGTTTCGCAGTTACTTATCAAATCGTTATCAGTGCGTTAGGGTGGGATCCACAATTAGTGACCAGTGCTGCGTTGAGGTTGGTGTCCCCCAGGGGAGCATACTGGGCCCCACACTTTTCAGCATATATATAAACGACATTCTCAACATACCAATGGAAAACGCGGAAGTCTTGTGTTACGCTGATGACACCGTGATTATTTTTCGCAATACATCGTGGTTAAGAGCAATAGCATCCGCTGAACAAGGAATGACTCTCATTGCAAAATGGCTCGACACAAATCTTCTAACCCTCAATTTAAAAAAGACAAACTTCATCGCGTTCCACAAGACACTTGCATCAAAACTCCCAGTAGGACACACGCTGGCAATTCATTCCTGCGCCCCTGAAGATCGCTCCAACTGTGTTTGCGGTGCCATAGGACGCACAGACTCTGTTCGATATCTAGGAGTCATTTTGGACGAACGTTTGACATACGGAAACCACATAATACAATTGTCCAGTAGAATTAGAAAAACTATTTATATTTTAAAATCCCTTCGTAACAGCCTAGACAAAAACAATCTCATTAGGGTCTACAAAGCACTGACACAATCGCTACTTTTCTACTGCATTCTTGCTTGGGGTGGTGCTGCTAAAACCAAAATGATACAACTAGAAAGAGCCCAACGAGCAGTTTTAAAAGTGATGCTACGAAAACCTTTCAGATTCCCAACAAACGACCTGTACAAAGAATGTAAAGTACTAAGAGTACGTCAAATCTTTATTTTGAAAATAATAAAATCTATGCATGAGGAAATTTTAAATACTTCTACTTTAATCAATCTAAACCAGCGCCGCGTATATCAAACTCCACTTCCAAACATTAATACCACCTTCATTAAAAGACAGCCTATCTACCTCCGCCCTAAGCTGTACAATAAAGTTTGTCAATTACACACAAATATTATTAGGTTATCAACGAGAGAAGCAAAGCGACTGGTCACAGATTGGCTGCTGAATCTTTCTTATGATGAAACGGAACTGATTCTTCCAAATCTTAGGCAATAACGGCAAAACATAACACACTCACAAACACACACGCATACACTGACACACACGCAAACTCGCATCCAAACATATCCACTCTTACACACGAAAACACTCTCAACACAATGAACACAGTTATCCCACATAACTAAAGTGGTATTATTATTTTAACTTCTTTTTACTTTTTTATTAGTCTTAATTTGTCTGTTCTGAATTTATATTGTTTTTATATTATTTTCTATTACAACCAAATTCTGTCCTTGTCTTAGTGATGATATGGTGCTAATTTCTGATTAATTCTAACTACAAACAATTTTCAGTATTTTGAACATCACAAATTTTTTAGTTTCATTTCTGGTTTTGTTTGGAGAGACTTTGGAACATCGGAATTAGCACCAATCATTATTGAATGATCTGCTCTTGGTTGCCGCGACACAAGCCTTGAGCTTAGTGCGGAAACCGCCGATAAGTTTAAATTGTAAATTGTTTCTGTACAAATAAATAAATAAATAAAATAAATAAATAAATAAAAATAAAATAAATACATGTATGTTTATTCAGTACCACAATTTTTTTCAATCAGTCAGTCATCAATATCAGTGTCGTAAATATTCGACGATGGTATTATATTGGTTTTCAGTTGTGTGATAGAAGATTTAGTTAGGAAAGGGATGAGACTTATCTTGGACGCGGTGATGGACTCTATGGTTATACACAAGTGTAAACGAATTCGCGTTCATTCAATTGTTTATTATCTATATAATTGTGAGAATGTCATATTGTTCGTTTTAATTACACCATAGCCCCATTGACCCACTGTAAGCACTATATTGTCTATACGCTATAAATACAGTTAAGGTATTAATGGTATTTTATATTTATATTTTAGTTCCTCAAAATAACATTAAAGTACTTGTCCATCAGATCTCGGCGCAGCCTTTCTTCACGGAGTGCGTGTCGGGCGGGTCTGCGTGTGCGCTGGCGAGCGCTTACCACGAGCTGTGCCTGCACCAGCACGTGCCCACGCACATGCCCGACCACTGCCACCAGTACGTACTGATACAGCGTACACGTATACGCTCATACTCATTTAACATACTAGCTTTTATTGGCATTAGCTCTTGTTTTTTTTAAGTGAAAACTAACAAAGCTTTCTTGTTATGTCATGTTAATATTTTATCAAAATATCTTTTAGGAATTTACTTACGTGTGTATTTCGTGGCTATCCGAACAGATACGGACAAAACGGGATCATCTTTTCACACAGTGAGACATAGTACCTCAACGGTATCCTGTTCCGTGAATTGACGATATTACATACTGTTTCCTTTGTCTTTTGTGCCTCGTTTTCGACTTTAAAATGTAGATTTTTCATATTTTTTTACGTTAGGTGTACGACTCCACAAGGGGACATAATAGAAGAAGGTTCCTTCCACGTACTGCAGTATGTGCCAAACTCCACCGATGTCGTATTCATAGTAGAAGCGCTATTCTGCAACAAGAACTTACGCAAGACTAAGAATATGGACATGTTCATCGAAGCGTTCGATATTAAATTGCAAGCTAATGGCCTATCAGATAACAGGTAATAATTTTTTTGTTAATTAAAATATGCCTTGTATACTTATAGTTCATTCGCGTTACAAAAATAGTGACGTACACGCTCAGTACCTTATTATGGATTTTAATTCTTGCTTAGTTTGAATAGAACTTCTGCATTTTTTGATCATAAAATTGTAAGCAAACTAAATACGAGAGAGGACACTGATCTCTATAACGCAAGCCATTGAACCTAGCACAGGGATCATGGAGCTCAGTAAAATTTGGATTTTGTGTTGTGTATTATTAATCCAAGCCCCGCCCCCTTGCCAATCAGATTTCAACACTTATCTTTTGTACTAAATCTTAGATTCTGATTGGTTAAGTATGAAATTAAAAATACTTAACTATTTTCTTAACCCGAATGGACTGTAACTTACGTCAAAGCAAAACTTTTAAGCAGTTTTTTTTTACTATGAAGAACATAGATATTTTTTTTCTTTATGTAATAATAACATTCTTTGATCAGGTACGCGATAGTAGGTTTTGGCGGTCGCGGCGTGTATCGAAGACCACGCACCCTCTACGTCAACAACAGGGTGTTTACCAACTCTATTGAAGTGTCACAGCACTTCGACAACTTTGTTATTGGTAAGTCATTTTATATTAATAATTCAATACAAACTGACAATGGATATAATACCCATGTTTTATAAAAATTGCAGATTATCAATAGAGAGATTTATTTTCAACTCAGTTTGGAATTTGTTGACTTCGAGCCGAATTTAAAAAGAATTCATGAAAAATTTAAATAGGTTTACTTACAAAAGAAAGTTATAAATATTCTATACTGGCTGTTGCCCGCGGCTCCGCCCGCGTGTATGTCGATTATCGCGGCAAATAGTAGCCCATGTGTTATTCTGAAAAAAATCCTTCTTGGTGTCTTTTACTGCCCTTCCTTCTTTTGAACTTCTTCTCTTCTTTTGAACTTCTCCTAGAACAATTTACTCCTTCGTACAGTCATACCATAATCATGGGTGACTTCAATACCTGCCTCTTTAAAAACGATTCTCGCTCGTCCACTCTTAAATCTATAATCCAAGCTAGCAATCTGTCCATTCTTCCGTCTAATGCAACGCATTATTTTCCACACGCTGCTCCTTCACTTTTAGACCTTATTCTTGTTTCCTCCCCTAACCTCGCAGCTAAACACGGCCAGTGCTCTGCTGACGAGTTTTCCTATCACGATCTACTTTACCTTTCCTATCAACTCCGACCTCCTAAACCCAAAGCAAAGATTATCCTGCGGCGGAATTTCAAGGGCATGAATAATGGTGCCTTAGTGAGGGATGCCGGTAACATCGGTTGGGCACCTCTCTTTAGTGCTGACTCCATAGATGAGAAGGTTGAACTTTTTATTACTAATTTGATAAATCTCTACAATGAACATGCACCAGTCCAAGCATTGAAGGTGAAACGTCTTCCTGCACCGTGGCTCACTCCAGACATCAAAGCGCTAATTAAGAAAAAAGTGATAGCCAAATCCAAATTCAAAAAGAAACCAAGTGATGGTAACCGGGCTAGATACGTAGCTATCAGGAATCATTGCGGTAAGGTGTGTAGAAATGCCCAACGCCGATACATCCACAGCTCCGTTGAAAACGGAGACCCAGCTAAAGTCTGGAAGTTTCTGAAGTCACTGGGAGTAGGCAAATCTGATCACGATTCTTTTCCTAAAAATATCAATTTAAATCTTCTAAATCAACATTTCTCTGCTTCGTCAAATTTTGATAAAACGACAAAAGACACAACTCTGAAACGTCTTACTTCTGCCCCAACTCCTGACTGTTCTCCCTTTGTCTTTAGTCAATTTTCTGATTGTGATGCTAGGAAGAGCATAGTATCCATTAGTTCGAATGCAGTAGGTTCTGACTGTCTAAGCCGTAATATGATCCTCCCAATCCTTGATGAAATTCTTCCTGTCATCTGTCATATCCTTAATTACTCCATCTCAAAAAGCGTGTTTCCAAAGGCATGGAAGGATGCTGAAATTATACCCATTCCCAAAAAGAAAAATCCTGAATCTTTCTCCGATTACCGTCCCATTTCCATTCTACCGTTTCTCTCCAAAGTCCTGGAACGTCTTATTTATACTCAACTCGCTAACTTCCTATCCAGAAACCTGCTCCTAAATCCCCTCCAGTCCGGCTTTCGACCCGGGCACAGCACCACTACTACCCTTATCCACATTACGGAGGACATCAGATCTGCTATGGAGAGTAGTGAGGTTACCGTACTAACACTTCTGGACTTCAGCAATGCGTTTAACACCATTGACTTTGACGTTCTGCTATGTATACTGCGCTCTCTTAACATATCTCCAACCGCAATTGACTGGTTTCACAACTACCTGTCTGGTCGCCGGCAACGCATTAGCATTGAAAACACTGTTTCATCTTGGTGTAGCAATACAGCCGGCGTACCGCAGGGCGGCGTACTATCTCCCCTACTTTTCTCTGTTTTTATCAACACAATCACTGATGAACTGTCTTCTTCCTACCACCTATACGCAGATGATCTCCAGATTTATACCAAGACCTCACCGGTTAATCTAGTCGATGCTGTTAATGCTGTTAATGCGGACCTGGATAAAATATGTAAGTGGAGCAACTCCTACGGTCTAAAAATTAACCCATCGAAGACCCAGGTTATTGTCGTTGGAAGCTCGCGGATGGCCACCAAAATTAACTGGACAAACGTGCCTCAAATTACTTGCAATAAAATACCTATTCCGTTCAGCGACAAGGTGAAGAACTTGGGGATATATATAGACAGTACCTTATCCTGGGGCCCACAGCTACAAGAGCTGAGTCGTAAAATGTTTGCTGCTGCAGGGTCTTTGCGCAGACTACGCAATCTTCTTCCTACGTCAACCAAGATTGCTCTTACACAATCCCTTCTTTTCCCCATCCTCGATTATGCTGATGTCAGCTATCTAGATCTCACCGAAGACCAACTGAATAAGCTTGAAAGACTCCAAAACCTATGTATAAGATTCATATTTGGATTACGCAAATATGATCACGTTTCCGAATATCGTAAACAGCTTAAGTGGTTACCCATCCGCCTTCGCCGGAATGCTCATATTCTTTCTCTTCTATATAACATTCTGTTCAATCCTTTTACTCCACGTTACCTTAAATTGCGTTTTACCTTTCTTCATGACTCACATTCCAAACTGTTGAGATCGTCAGAAAATCTGAAATTAAAAATGCCTGCACACTCAACCAAATTCCTCGACCAGTCCTTCTCTGTACAAGCGGTACGATTGTGGAATGCCCTACCAGTCGCAATTAGGCGTGCAAAAACTCTAACTGCTTTTAAGCGATTGGTAAAGGAATATTACCTAGGAGACAACAATCAATGAATTGGGTCACAGTCTTGAATACCAGGTTGTGTATTATATCTATAAATCTCGCTTATTATGTAATATGTATCTGTGTCACCTGAATTTCATATAATACTGTCATTAATATAGTATATTTATACTGCTTTATTTTCCTTTTTCAAGTCCACTAGTTTAACTGTGTAATTCACCAGACACTACACTCTACGTCTGCCCAATAACATAAATTATTTCCATCCCACGGTTGCCTGGAAGAGATTGCCGTTGAGCAATAAGGCCGCCAGTTGTACTACCGACCTACCTAGTTTTTAGTTATGTACTAAGTTATCTGGTGTACAATATTATTATTATTATTATTATTATTCTGATGTATAAGCTATATTACTGTGAAGTTTCATCCAAATCCGTCCAGTACTTTTTGCGTGAAAATGTAACAAACATACACACTCACTTTCGCCTTTATATATTAGTGTGATATTAAATTTGTGTGTTTCGGAGTTTGGTAGCCATCACATTAATTCTTACTTTTATTAATTTTTTAAATAAAAGTCTATATCTTAGATCATTTCTATAGGAGAGCAAGACGTTATCGTCTTAAGATTCACATTCAGTTCATATTTCTAAGTATAAGTCTCATCCCATTTTTCCACAGATAAGTCGGACTTAGTCCGAAGCAACCGCACGGTCCGCACGGACATGTTCCAAGCTCTGAGCTTCGCCACGCGCTTGCCGTTCAGAGCCGCGGTACCCAAAACCTTCGTACTTATGCCCTGCTCCAGGTGTGACTCCGCTTTCATGAGGGTAAGAATATATTATACTACACTACACGCCATATTTACATATCTGTCTCGGATTCCGAGGACAAAAAAAAGACTTTTCCCGTTATCTTTTATTTTTTCTTATACACAAACCTTCGTCTAATAATAAGGAACACAAAAAAAGGATTATCCAATTTGGTGCAGTCGATCGGAAGTTATGCGCGTACATACATTTATATAGATTTAAAAGTAAGTTGGAATATTTAAATAGCTAACCAGAAATAGACGTATTCGTAGTCTCATTCTTTATAACGACTGCTCAGTTGGCCTTGTGGCTTAGTGGTTTAAGCGGCCGCGACGCCGCTTTCTAGTGTTGTGGGTTCAAATGTCCACATTCATTTATTTATTTAATCAAAACAATATAAGCTTACAGTTCATTACCAAGACGCTTAAATGTTATGTCAAAACAACGATTTTTAATAAACATTTACAATAAAAGATAAATAAATAATGGCACATGGCACAACACTGTGTGATCCACAAATTGTTGTTCTGAGTCTGTGTGTTCTTTGTGTCCATTTCATGTATGTTAATAAAGTCGCCCGCGACACAGGATAAATTCCTAATACGGGATATGTCTTTAAAAACCTTTTTAACTTAACACCGTTATAGGTGTGTGAATTAGGCAGACTAATTATTTGATAACTAAAAAAATCCCTAAAGATATTTTTATTTAAACAGGCCATCTTATCTCATTCAGGATAACTGTATGTTCTCTCTAGAAAAAACGTTTTTTTCCTAATATTATTCGAAAATCACACAGAAAAAATATAGCACAGAAAGTCATTCTTTGAGATAAATATACACTCTAGGCCAATTTAGGAGTATTCATGAATTCATGTGATTTTCAGTTGGACTACTCGACAATATTCCACAACCTGATGGAGAACTCGGTAACGTTGCATGTACTGATGGACGATGACTTCACCCTGTCCAAGAAACGAGCCGCTAAGTACTTATTTGGTAAGTATATTCACTAATATTTATTGCCCTATTGACAAAAATGAGAATTTTACATGAGATTGATTCTTTAAATTGATAACATCAAATATTTTATGAAATAATTAATTAATTTGTCGGACCAAATGTTTGTATGATCTGCAAATATTTGTTTCGGAGTTTGGGTGTTTTCTATGTATAATATGTATGTATTTACAAAAAAAAAGTATTTATATCAGTTGTCTAGTACCCATAATGTAAGCTCTGCTTAGTTTGGGACTAGATGACGTTGTGTGTTAGATGTCCGAAATATTTATTTATTTAATCTCTGCAGGTGTCGACAGTCAACTAGCCTACACAAATAAAGACTACGAGCGCTTGGTCGGGGACTCGGCTCTCAAAAAACAAATTAAACTGCCCAAGGACAAATTGGGGCTGTGTACTTCACTTGCACTAGAAACAAATGGTATGTATAATTTATACTAATACATAAAGCTGAAGAGTTTGTTTGTTTGAACACGCTCGCGGTCCGATGTGATAAATTCTTTCAGTGTTGGATGCTACATTTATCGAGGAAGGCTATAGGCTATATATCATCACGCTAAGATCAATAGGAGCGGAGCACCCATGAAAAAAGTTTAAAAAACGGGGGAAAATTTTCACACTCCTGGCAATAGGAGACGCAAACGAGGTTGCGTGGGTCGGCTAGTTTATAATAATTGTATAATTTATATATAATATAATTTCAGCTGTGATTTTTGAGTTATTTTTAATTTTTTACTGTTACTGTAGACCTTCCCTGGACTACGACAAACATTTCAAAAACAAAATCAGCTAAATCGGCCCAATCGTTCTCGAGTTTTAGCGATTAACAAGCGGTCGCCCAGTGGTCGAAATTCAACCATAATTTATATATTTTTTGTTTAGCTGCCTGCACTCCTCCTCCATATAAACTTTAACTGTGGCCTCTGTTTGCATAATTTTTTGAAAAAGTGTTACAAAGTTTTTACTTCACGTAGTTAAATGATATATATAATGATTCGTAATTAGCAAGAGTTCTTGTTATTTATTTATTGGTTGTGTTCTAAAAATAGTAATGAGTGCAAGTAGATGTGGATCAATAGATCTTTAAGAAGCATTTGATAAGGTGATTATTTATTGGTTTTAAATAATATTGTTTTTATTGGGATACGCGATAATTTGTTTCGGTTATCTCAAACATATTTTAATCAATGTGTGATTAATAAAAGGGTGTAAAGTTCATGTTTCATAAGGATCTATATTAGGACCATTATTGGCTAGCGACTTCAAAAATAGCCGGATTTTAAATAATTTTTGTGTCATGATGAATTTCGAAACTATTTAATCGATTTTCACGTTTTCTTTTGAATTTACGTTTTATTACTTTATGATGGAATAATTTTCTCACGGTTTTGTTTTGAGAGACGTAGAGGAGGAGGAGGAGGTTGCGCAGGTCATCTATTATGTTTATGTATGTAAGAAGAAAGCATGTATAGCCCATTCGCTTTGAAACGGTCGCATTGCCACAAAATCAAAGGCCCGCCTGCGGAGTACACCTATAAGCAAGATGATTTGTCAGTTTACGCCGTTGTATGCATTAATATATTGTTATTTCACAACAATAACGACACTTGCGACACTATCTAAACGGGCGGACTATACCAAAGGTACTGTTATGTGTTGGATAGAAGTGTATGAGAGCATATATAAGGGTGTTGTGGTGTGTTGGTGCAGGTACGATATTCGCGGGCGCGAAGCTCCGCAGCGACCGGCCGACGGCGCGGCGCTTCTCCACGGTGTTCGGCGCGCGCGCGGCCGCGTCCACGCCGCGGTGCGCGCGCACGCACCGGCCGCGCTGCGAGTGCGCCGCCGCGCGCCTCGTGTGCCGCCCGTGCGCCGACGCGCAGGCGCTCGTACGTACCCACTGCTATATATATACATCTCTTATTGTTCGGCGCGCTGCGAGTGCGCCGCCGCGCGCCTCGTGTGCCGCCCGTGCGCCGACGCGCAGGCGCTCGTACGTACCCACTGCTATATATATACATCTCTTATTGTTCGGCGCGCTGCGAGTGCGCCGCCGCGCGCCTCGTGTGCCGCCCGTGCGCCGACGCGCAGGCGCTCGTACGTACCCACTGCTATATATATACATCTCTTATTGTTCGGCGCGCTGCGAGTGCGCCGCCGCGCGCCTCGTGTGCCGCCCGTGCGCCGACGCGCAGGCGCTCGTACGTACCCACTGCTATATATATACATCTCTTATTGTTCGGCGCGCTGCGAGTGCGCCGCCGCGCGCCTCGTGTGCCGCCCGTGCGCCGACGCGCAGGCGCTCGTACGTACCCACTGCTATATATATACATCTCTTATTGTTCGGCGCGCTGCGAGTGCGCCGCCGCGCGCCTCGTGTGCCGCCCGTGCGCCGACGCGCAGGCGCTCGTACGTACCCACTGCTATATACATCTCCTCCTTATTTACTTCCTCGGTGTCGCACTGGCCACTGGTAGCGTATGCGACTGCTGTGCTTGAGGTCTCGGGTTCGATTCCCAGTCGGATCAAATGTTTGTATGACCTTCAAATATTTGTTTCGGAGTTTGGATGTTTTCTTACATTATATGTACGTATTTACAAAAAAAAAGTAGATATGTATTTATATCAGTTGTCTAGTACCATAACACAAATCTGCTTAGCTTGGGACTAGATGGCGTTGTGTGTTAGATGTCCGAAATATTTATTTATTAACTAATACCTGTCATAAAAATAGTTATGCTCAATTTAATTAACAATGATTTTTATAACTGCTACATTTACGTTAATATCTTTTCAACTTCCAAACACTGTTAACCAATGTACTGTATTATCTAATTTAAATATAATTGGATGTTACCTAGGTATACATATCCTTTTTGGGTGTAAATAAAATTATTATTATCATATGTACTAAATATTTATACATATATTAGACTAGCTGAACCCCGCGGTGTTACCCGCGGGTATTGTTGTACCGCGAGTAACGCCGCGCGACAAAGTTAGTCTAAAAAAAGTAGCCTAAGTTACTCCCCGGATCATCAGCTACACGCCAGTGAAAGTCCCGTCAAAATCCGTCCAGCCGTTCCAGAGATTACCCGGAACAAACAGACAGACAGACAGACAGACAGACAAAAATTTTTTTAACTACATTTTTGGTATATGTATCGTGTATACATACATATGCATTTAGTAAAAAACGGTTATTTTAATATTACAAACAGACACTCCAATTTTATTTATTTGTATAGATAATATGCACTTAAAAAAGTATAGGTCAGCTCCGACCCATTAGAAACAAAAAATTACCTTGACTAATCAGCCAAGGTCAAAACTTTTTTTTTAATAAGAGGCTTATGTTTTAAAGTGAACTGTTACGTTCTGGAAAGGTGTTAAGCATATTTATTTATTTATACAACTTTATTGAATACCACTATAAAGTAAAAAACATATAGATATAAACTACATAAAAAAGTATAGATTTAACTGGCCGGTTAATCTACTAGTAAAAGGTAGTAGAAGCCATGGGATCGATTCCTGCCCAAGGCCATTATTTGTGTGATAAGCTCAGTTATTGGTTAGACTCTGCCCTAGTTTTGGAATCAGGTGACCTTGTGTGAGATGTGTGATAAATACTACGCTGCCCAAACACCTTGATATGCAATTAGTTTCAAGTTTTTCTTCCATTTGCAATTCTATATGCATGCAAAGTATATAAAACAACACAATTTGCTCCCTTAGTCAATTCCTACGATACTCATGAGGTAAATAGGGGGCGTCGCACTCCGTATACTTAAATATTGATACAGAGAATTTATAAAAATTTAATGAACAAATGTTTATTACAGCTGGAGTCATCATTCTTCAACACGGAAGACATCGACGAGTTAATCGACATGGCTATGGACCCACCCACTTTGCCTAACTTCAGATGATAACTGCATATCGTTTAATTTAATATACATACTTAATAGTTTGTCATTTCAGTTTTAAATTATTTGTATGTACTTTTGTGTTTAATATCTTTTCTCTCGTATCTGTGCTGTTAGATGGTAAATGAGATATATGACTACCTACTGTAAACCTAGCTCGCTTTTTAGTAATTAAAAAATAACACAACATATTAAATGGTATGTTAAATAATAAATTGGGACAAAATAACAACGAATGTAATGTTTACGATGCAGATTTTTATCTATTCGGTGTTTTTTTTTCTAAATAAGAAAATAATAAATGTAGCCATTAATTTGACACAGTTAGATTATTTGTGAAGCGAAAGAATACGGCACAAGTATATTCTTAGCTCCTCGATCTAAACGTACTATTTTATAATAAATTAGTAGATGTAGATAAATGAATAAAAGGTACTACTTTTTTCTACATCTTCTAATGATATCATCTATCATGATTTTGAATGTATTAAGTAACCTTTTAAATAATTTGTAACACATCCTTCCTCCCCTTCGAAAACGTTCATTTTAGTTGTAATTAATAATAGATAATAATAAACCAAAACTTAATATACAAACGGAATACTCATTAAATTAATTAATCAAAAAAAGTGACATGACATGTTCCAAATGACTTTATGGGGAGTAAAGACAGGTAATTGCGTTATGAAATAAAACGATAAAACATTGTTAAATAAAAATGAATTGTACAGAATGTAGCTAAATCCTGAAAGGTAAAATAATGCATTTGGCATTAAGTTTTAGCGGTATATTAATTTGTATATCGTTGTACACAAATAAGTGTATTATGTTTAATAGAAAATTATAAATATTATGAAGTGTAGCTAAGAAAATTGTAATTAAATAAAATAAATGTGCTATGAGTTTTATATCAAGGTGACGTAACTTAATATAAATCAGCGTTTAGATGTGTAAATATTTATAAGTAGTTTTATATAGACTTGTGACGCTATAGTACTGTCACTGGAAGTCGTCCTTTTCTGTACAAAGTTAGGTGAAATGCATATAACTTAATCTTCACTTATTTAATAATTTTAAGTTTAGAATTCAATAAAATATTTTTATAATATAATAATTTGTTTTAATTACAGCTAACTTTTAGAAGCAAGCAAATCGTTTGACTTGGATGCGCTGTTGCCACGGCTGTAGCCAGGTCTTCGTTTCGGGGATGGGGACGAAGGGGTTCCAAGATGATAAAATAACTGTTTCTTTAACCTTAATGTTATCATGACCAAAAAAGTGAGGTGTTAAAAATGGGGGTGGGAGGGGGTTGGACCCTAAAATCTGGTGCACTATCGATATTTTTTAATGATTTAGATTCCTGGTTCAGACCAAATATTTGTATGACCTGCAATTGTTTGTTGTAAAGTTTGGGTGATATTTGTATACATATCATATGTATGTTTTTACGAAATAAAGATTAAGGTATTCTATCAGTCAATCTAACTCTCATAGTACAAGCTCTGCTCAGTTTAAAGCTAGATGGCATTGTGTGTCAGATGTCCGAAATATTTATTTAAAGAATATGAATGAAACAAAAATTAACAAAATATACTTTTTATTGCCAACCAAACAAGTCTTTTAAGTCTTAGATAACTAAGAATCACAATCTACTAAAACTATAACTAATATTTATACATAGTAGGGTAATTGCACAACATTTTATATCAGATGTTATATGACTTGAGTTTTGACTACTGAATTAAAATACTCCTTCTTTTTTGAAGACACTCAAACATATAGAGATGTCTAGCTTTTTGTAACCAGAAAACAGTAACAAAAAATCTTAACACAAAACCTAATGGTACAAATACTTTGAGTCAGTCACATAAAGAGAGGGCTCTCCATTTCTGTATCCCTAAGTATAAACTGTGGAGACTTCAAAAAGAAAGTATACTACAGCGCCATCTGCCGAAGACACACTGAACTACGGAGTTACGCCTGTATCACGATATAGAAATTCTTGTCCCGATTAGCATAGCATAAATTATACATTTACAACTTCCGCAACGAGCGTCGGGCCGTGGCCCGCCAGGCATTATTACTTCGCCTGTTTGGAGGAAAAACCCCTTTTTTTTTGGAGAACCTGACACTCATTCCTCCACAAATCAAAGCATTGTATTATTATTCATTAAATTAATTATAGCTGCAGCTTCATAATTCATTTGTGTTGTAATTTTTTAATCGGACTTTAGAACAATAATTTCAAAAGTTTTCAGTCATTGGATTAAATCTAAAAACTATCATTCATCTAGTTAATCTAAGGTTATGACGTCAGAGATCCTATAATAGGCATGTCTATACATAATAATAGATAATGGAGATAAATTAAAAAATATATGATAAATGAGAATATAGTTTAAGTAATAGTATTGAAACATAAAACCATTTAATTATTTTTAGCTTTCGCTGATTTAAAATGTACATTTGAAATGAAATGTGCGAACGGATATACAAAATCACTTATACAACTTATAAGCTGCAGCAACACTAAGTACAACAGCAGCAACTGCTGAGAACTTGTACAGCAAACTAGCTAATACCTTATTTTGTCCACCGACCGAGTTCACGATAAGGTTATTCATTACAAACACGGTATTACTCTCTTCGATAATGGCTGCTTTCTCCTCCTCAGTCATTGTTTCTGCGATTTCGTTCATAGCTTGCCTGAAGTCCTTCTTTAGTTGGCCGATATCTACACCGGTAAAGTCTGTAACTTTGTCGGTATATGTGTTTTGTTTTGCGTTACCTGAAAGACATACACGTAAATGATATTTCTATATTTTAAACTGTTAGATTACTTGTGTTCTTTAATTTATATAAATTTGAACAGAACAAAATAAGAAGTACAACAAAAATAATCAACTGAATTCATATTCTTTTCCTTTTTTAAAATTGGTTAAAAGTACAGAGATGTGAAACATTTTGTAACAAGCTTTGACAGTATTGTTTTTTTTTTTTTATATATACTTGGACTTGCCAAAATGACGCTTCTGTATCATTGGGCCTCCGGTCTCGCACTCACGAACAAAACACGGCAGCATGATTGCTGTCATTTTAACGTTGATTTTCTGTGCGAGGGTAGTACCGGCCCGTTCGATATGTAAACTTAGCTAGATTTACTGCATGGCTTCTTGGCCTGGCTAGATTTAGCTAAATTGCTGCACGGTTGGCCTACTAGTTTAAAGGGTCGCCACGCTGCTTTCTGCTGCGTTGAGTGTTGTGGGTTCAAATTCTACATGGGACAACACTTTGTGTAATCAACAAATTGTTGTTCTGAGTTGAATGTTCTGTCTCCATTTCATGTATGTTTGTAAAGTCCTCTGCACAAAATATATTCTCATGCGGGAGTTGTCTTTAAAATAGAAAGAAATAAATTAAATTTAAATAAAAGATTGGCAGTCATAAGTACTGCCGATAGAAGTGAAAACTAAATGCAGTAGAATGTTATGTGTGAAATTAATGTGTGAAATTAGAAATTTCATAATATTTAATATGAAATTATCAACATCAAACATTAGCATATCGGTGACGCGAACCCATAAGATTTTCCCCTACCAAAAGTTGCTCAACACGGCTAAAGAAGTTTTCACTTTAAAAATTACCTTCACCAAACATCCTCCGTTTCTTAGCCAGAATCTGTCCACCGCTGAGGAGTCCCAAGTATAAGTGATATACATACGCCAGCAGTAACTTAGGGTTGGACCTTTCGAGCTCTTGAAGGTGCTCAATGTAGTTTTCTAATGCCATGCTCTTTGGTATCGAACTCCAATTTTCGCCAAGGTAATGTGCAAGGTCTTCTTCAAAAAGTTTCTTTCTGTAATGAGTTGGGTTACTTTTTATTACTTTCTCTAGTGCTGTGGAATTATATTTTGAATTAGGTCATTTTGAATGATCTTTTAATCTAGTAAATAGTGGTAACGACTGTTGAGTCGAAGGTTATGGGTTGATTCCCAACCAGTCAAACAATTGTGTTTCTTGTGTTTTATAGAAATACTAGCTGACCCACGCAACGTCGTTTCAAACGAAAATTTCATTCAACATTCTTCATTGTTCCTCCGCTCCTATTAGTAGTAGCGTGATGATATATACCCTATAGCCTTCCTCGATAAATGGACTATCCAAAACCGAAAGAATGTTTCAAATTGAACCAGCGGTTCCTGAGATTAGCGGGTTCAAAGAAACAAACAAACTCTTCAGCTCTATATATAAATATAGATGGAAATAACCCAATGGAGAAAGTTACAGTATGCATATGGCACACTGAACTGTGAGATAGTTAATAATTAAACTGACAACTAATAACTATGCATGCATGTTGAAAGGCCCAATTATCATTTACATTTATAAAAGTAAATGTAAAAATAATGTTCATGAAAATTTATATTTCTGCCAATCCATTTATAAAGATTTACTTTATCTGTTTTATTTTAAACTGCATCTCTTATCCAAAGCATATAACATAAGATAAAATTTAAAATAGTTACAGATGTTACAAACCTGTACAATATTTTATTAATAAATAATTTATCAAACTCTGGCATATTTAGCCTGGCCTTGGCATCTTCCAAGTAAGCAAAGACATGGTAGAATATAAATAATCCACCGCCCCACACTTGTTCATCTCTTAGAGCTGCAAGAAATTATTAAATTATTGTAAAGTAAATCCGATCATTTCAAAGACTTCCAAGCAGCTGACTGCATCTTTTTGTCAGTTGGTAATAAGATTGCTTAGTTCCTAAGAATAGCTTTAATCTCTACTTTTTACACTTAGCGCAAACAACTGTTTTCAGCTTTCTATATTTTTTTAAGTGTGCTCTAAAATTAGAACACACAATTAGTAAAAAACTTTGATGCAATGTGAATGTTGAGTTCTACGCCTGGCTGCACATTTATCTTTAAATAATACAGTTATTTTTCTGATTAAAGTAGGTCTATTATGTATATTTTAATTAATTTTTCTTTCAAAATGGTTTTATATAGGAATGAGATGCTATTTTTCTTCATTTGCTTGTTTTACTGAATTTCGATACAAACAATACCAAAACAAAATTCAAATTCAAAAACATTAAACAGACAATGGATTAAACAGCTATAAATATCACTTGACAAAGGAACGAATAGCCGGTGAACTACGTCCAAAAAATAAAATCTACTCAATAAATATGCAACATTCTATTTCGCAGCAGGCTTGGAAAAACTTTTAGCACGTTCTAAAGCACATTAATAACTACTACTAACTAAATAATATTTAAAATACTTACAGATAGCAAACTTTGCGTTAACCAAAGCATCGCTGATGTTGTGTATTTTCCTTGTTGCTTTACGCATGCGACTAGAAAAAAGATTCTCAGTTTCCGACATTGTTATTAATTAAAACCTGTGCACTCAACTAAAGTTTAATAATGGTAAATTATGGACTTTATGACAAACAAAATTGATGCATTGATTTGAAGACTTTCAAGTTCAATGTAAGTCAAAAGCAGCCACCACAATCACAAAGCAGTTTCGTTACTTTTTGACAGTTGACACTTTCATTTTCTATTGGTGACTTAACCCTTACAATGCATTAGGGGTTGATTTTTCCACGCTTTAAAACGATAAATCAAAAAGAAACAGTAACTAGATTTCTATTCTATATACCCAAAGATTTTTTTTAGGATTTATGTATATAAGTAAAGAGCACAAGACATATTAATTGTTTGATGACCTTTGAAACTCTGTATTGTGAAAGAACTATCAATTTAAATAGAGTGCTCCGTCCGATGTAGCATATGTTTGTAAAAGTCATGACACATTTTGCTTTTTGCTTTTTTTGGTATTAGGTCGTCTTTAAGATTATTTCTGACATTAGAAGTTTTCTTAGAAAATTAAAATGCAATTACCTCAAATTAAAGTTCAGTATTGTTCAAGTCACTCTTATCACAAAAAAAAAAACAGAAAACGTCAAAAACTTTGTATAATCTAATGATGTAGGCATAGCTCCCTTCTTTATCAGTTTAATTAAGTGAACATCAGGTGTTTAGTGCCTCAGAGAGCACGTCAAACAATCGGTACTCTCAGTTGTCATGAACATCTTTGGCAATAGTTATTAAGAGTCAGTGCCTTCAAATACTGTCAATTTGTTCAGCCTTTGAATTTCAGTTTGTCCTCAGTGTTGCGTAGTGCCAATGCCAGTTGCTCAGTGGAAAAACTGATATTCAGATAAAACCGGTTGAACTAGTAGCCAACCCCAAATAATATTTGGAATAATAAAAATTGGCTCGGAAGATGATGATGATGCATCAAGTTTTTCCCATAGTAAAATGAATTGGCGTTTCTCTTAAAAATAATGTTTCCTACTGTTATAAAACAATACAGTTATGTTACCGTAGACAGAGAATCTCTGTCTGGTAAAACCACTACGATAATTGTAGGGTTACCAAATCAGCTGTTTCTTTGACTTAAGCAAAAGAATAAAATACGTTTAATTTTTGCAATTTCATTCTTGTGGTGTGTGTGATTCTTGTAAACAATATTGGACGTCCATGTGACAAAATAATTTAATTTAAGAATTTCAGTGATACACAAATAATGCAATATTTTATACCTTTAATTTATATATGGCTTTTAAAATTTTTAGAACTTAATTTTTTTTGGCAGATTTTGAATCTACGTTAGGCACACTATTATTTTCTGTGCGGTAAGTAATAATTAAATTGATAAATTATCAGTAGAGTGAATTAATACAGTATACATAGCACACAAAATAGAACAACCGGTAGCCGGCTTCATAACATAAGTTACTTAGTGCCTTGTGCCTTTTTTGCACACAGTCTGATAAAACAAACACTTGAAAAGGATTGGAATTATGGCTGAGATCTACAAAATTAAGGTAAATTAATTGTTATTTATTTTAGCACGTCTGAATCTGAACTTCTATTTTTATTGTTAGTTCACCGGATAGCTATAATTAATAATTATTTCATAATATTTGACGCTCTTACATCATACGTAACTAATGAGCCTTGACGATTTTTGAAAAAAGTATGCAGTTGTTTACTATAATTGATAACCTATCAGTTTGACTTTGACATTTCCCGGAGCCTGGATTACCTAACCTCACAAAAGTAATTTAATCGTAATAGCGATGGCTTATGACTTAAAACAAGAAGAAGACGTAAAAGAATACATAGAAAACCTCGGTATAGAATACCGATTTGGTTGCTACAAAGAAAAAAAACCCGAAGTATGTCATCTTTTAGGGGATTATTTGGAAGCTATCAAGAAAGATTTCGAGAAAGCTGCAAAGGTTTACAAAAGCAACTGTTTAGATTATAAATTTGGGAAATCATGCCTGAAGTTCGGAAATTATACTTTAATGGGCCGAGGGAGAGACAAAGGCGACGCATCGGAGGCATTGTCTTACTTTGAAAAAGGATGTAATTACAATGAACCTGGCGCATGTCTGCACGCAGGGATGCTGCTTACTGCTACTGGGCCTGGGGTTAACATTAAACGAGATGTTCCTAAAGGTATGTTATCATATTCCTTCGCTTTTTTGGTACTTGCGAAATTCACAAATTAAAATTTTAATTGATTACTGATTTTGCCAAACCTGACCTAACTTCCTAACCCGCCAGCAGTTAAGGTGTGAAATTTAAAAAAGAACCCAATTGCAGTGCCTAACCCGTAACCAAGTGCCAATTTTAGATCATTTTGGGCTAAATCCATAGAAAGAGATACTGATCCTAGTTTCTGATGTGAATGATAAGATTAAGTAAATTTACAGTATATCATGAAGTTACATAAAAATGTACATAACAACATTTTAAATTATTGTTACAGGCTACAATTATTTAAAGAAAAGTTGCGACCAGAATGACGCAATGGCTTGCCACTATCTCTGTGGAATGTACCTGACAGGTGTTCCTAAAAATGTAGCTGAGTACAACCCCCACAACCCAGTGAAAAACAAAAACATAGAATACCTCATAAAGTCTGATATGAAACAAGCATTTAATTTTGCTAAAAAGGCCTGTGACCTTGGAAATATGTATGGATGTGCAAATGTCAGTATGATGTACAAAAAAGGTGACGGGGTTGAGAAAAATCCTGAAGAATCTAAGCGATACTTTGAAATTGCACAGGCTCTACAAAAAGCTCATGAAACCACAAAAGAGATTAAATTCCAACAAGGTTTAGATGACAAATAGTATTATGTACAATGTGAAGATTGCATTTATTTATGCTTGAAAGTTAGGTGTAGTGTTTGTAGCCAATCAATGTACAAATAAAGTTAATTAATGTTATTGTTATACAAACTGTTTTATTTCCTTTAGATATACAAGTGTTCTCCCAAGTATTACTTACTAGCTTTTGCCCGTGGCTCCACCCACGTGTACAGTGTGTCAGTTATAGTAGTCTATGGGTATGTATAGGCTTCTTTCTCAAGAATCGAAGTACCAATCTCCATGCCCAATTTTAGGACAATCCATGCAGAGGTTTAGCCATGAAATCGTAGCAGATGGAGTTAAGTAAGCTTAAAAGTTAAGCTCTGACCTCACTGCATATTACTAAAATATATGTGTAGCACTTACATGCTACTTTATTGTATTAAACTATTTCTAGACAAAAAGTTAATGCTGCGATGCGATTATTATTTGTTCATATAAGAAGCGACCCCCAACTCCTGCTGATTCTTCGCTTTGCTTATAGTAAGTATAGTCACTTACGATATAACGAAACACAACACATACAAAGTTGCTTATACGACAAAATGCCTAACTGCGTCAACTTTATAATATCCGCACATTACAGCATTTTGCTCTTACAAAAATTGAAAACGATAAAGGCAGAAAAATAAACCAACAAATAGTTGGCCTTTGAACCTTTATCCCAATTTTTTATTACTAAGAGACATTACTACAAGAAAAAGAACTAAAGCTAAAGTTATCTTTACAATTTTGTACAGATTGGCATTATCGGCGGGTCAGGGTTCGACGACCCAACGTTATTCGAGAATCCAGTTGAAAAAGATGTAACCACGCCTTATGGTAACCCATCAGATGTGCTAATTGAAGGCACAATCAAAGGAGTTCCATGTGTGATACTGGCTAGACATGGAAGAAAACACCAATATCAGCCAAGGTAACGATATTTGCGTTGGAACATTTGAAAATCCTCGCTCATTTAGTCACTATTCATTTGAATGGACTGCCTGTATATAACTGCCTTAATCGCTGCACAATAGATAAGTTCTTTAAGGTGTCTTTCGATATATGGAGACGAAATTAACTGAATATTTGAAATTGTATTTTTTATTCTACGTCATTATCATGCAGCAGGAAGTCGGATCTAGTTTTGGTTGCTAGTTTCTTTCCAGCAGGCCGTCCGATGACGCCATCTCCAACCAGCTGAATGTTTGATCAACAAGTTACGTCAAACGTCAAACTAACTTATATTTTCTTGTAGGTACCTATTTAAGTATGTTTGATGTAAAAGCTCGATACATAATAGTATAAATGATATCAGACAAAATGTTTCATTCTGGTGATCGGTCAGATAGGTCAGTTAGATTAGTAAGCAAGCAGATTACACATATATTGACTGCCTCGTTGGTCTCGCGGTTGGCGTGTGCAACTGCTGATCATGATGTCTCGGGTATATGTGTATTTGTATCAGTTGTCTAGTACCCATAACACAAGCTCTGCTTAGCTTGGGACTAAATGGCGTTGTGTGTTAGATGTCCGACATATTTATTATTTTTATTTATTTATTCCTTCGAACAGATTGCCAGGTTAAAATATCGATATGAGTTTCTGACTATAACACTTTTCTTTTAAATTAACGTCTACAGAATCTTTACATCTCACTTCTCTAGTGTTCTAGATTATAATCATCGTCAACAGCCTTTAACAGTCCCATGCTGGACGTTACTCTTAAAAAGGAGTTTTTGGTAAACTGTACCACACTGGCCAAACTGGTTAATTATGTCGCTATTTATTCAAACTTTCTACATTTTTGTATTAGAATTTTAGTGTAACTGCAAATCGCGACTCAATATTTTTGAGTTCACATATTTTTTTTTTCGCAACGCCATCTTGTCCCAAACTAAGCAGATCTGGTATTAAGGGTACTAGAGAACTGATATATATACTTATATACTTTTCTTTTGTAAATACATACATATTATACATAGAAAACACCCATACTCCGAAACAAATATTAATTATCATACAAACACTTGGTCCGTCCCGGTAATCGAACCCGAGACCGCAAGAACAGCAGTCGCGTACGCTACCACTGCGCCACCGAGGCAGTATTATTAAAGGGCTTGTTTCAAGTTTTCCTTCTTTTTGCAAAGGGTAACAGACCCAGTTTGCTTCTTCAGTCAGCTGTTGCGACTACGACGGTATACATAGGGGAGGTGATACTCTGTTTTTTTTTTTTAATTTATCACTAAATTAATAGTAATAGTATGGGTGTAAGGTTCGGGACCTTCTAAGGAGCGGTCTTTGCCCAGTAGTATACTGTTAAAGGCTGTTGATGTGGTGTGCAACATTTTTAACATTACTATTCTCCACGCAGTGATGTGAACTATCGCGCTAACATTTGGGCGTTGAAGCAAGTAGGATGCACACACATACTGGCAACTACTGCAACAGGATCCCTGCGAGACGAATACAAACCAGGAGATTTGGTGATATTGGACGATTTCATTGACAGGTATTTGCTTATCGTACCTACTTAATTAGAAATTAGACACTGGAATGATAAATACACTGCGAAAGATGAATCAAATAAAGTATGAAATTCAAATTGCATTTTTTTCAGGGTATCAACTTGTGACTGTTTTGTTGCAAATACCTCCGAGGTAGGTCTGCCCGTCTGTTTGTGTACCCCCTTATACTAACAAAAACAGAGTGAATTGATATATTCACACGTACACTGTCTTTAATATTGATGGTGGGCCACAACTAAAATGCATACCCAAGAACGACTTACGAACTAGATAAAATTTACCGCAGTTATAAATTTGGCAATTGATGTAATAACTAGCCGACCCACGCAACCTCGTTTGCGTCTCCTATTGCCCGTAGCGTAATAATTTTCCCCCGTTTTTGTAACATTCTTCATTGGTGTTCCACTCCTGTAGGTCTTAGCGTGATGATATATAGCCTATAGCCTTCCTCGATAAATGGGCTATCTAACACTGAAATAATTTTTCAAATCGGACCTGCGGTTCCCGAGATTAGCGCGTTCAAACAAACAAACTCTTCAGCTTTATATATTAGTATAGATAGATAGTAATATTAAGTTCTAGACAGCAAGGCTATCGTAGCTAGTTTATCTGTTCAGAAGATCTGCTACTTTGTATGAATGAGGTACCGATCTATAACTACTATGCAGCAATGTTCAAACTGTGTCAATTGTATACATTAGTCTTATAGCAGTCTTGAACTTTGGCTTCCATAAATTGTGGCGACTAATAGATATGTTCGTTTCAAGATTTCTGAACAGCGTGTGTGTAGAATGATATTTTCTTCTGGGTCGTATTAATCAAATTCTTTATTTTTACGTCGTTGCAGCGTACTAATATATCGACATTTATTTTCTGTTAAAGCCCATACTTGTACAAATTTTATCGTTTGTAACTGCTTAGAAATTACGCGAGTCGAAGAGGTAAAATACCTGGGCATACAAATAGACCACAAACAGAAAGAGTAAGGCGATTAATATACGTCTTTAAATCACTAAAAGACACACTACT
The DNA here is from genome assembly GCA_905220595.1 of Spilosoma lubricipeda. Classification (NCBI taxonomy): domain Eukaryota; kingdom Metazoa; phylum Arthropoda; class Insecta; order Lepidoptera; family Erebidae; genus Spilosoma; species Spilosoma lubricipeda. The sequence continues at coordinate 7,441,625 of HG992298.1, read as the reverse complement.
CCATAGCAAACTAATATTAGTCTATCGTGTCTTTTTATCAGTCTGTAGGTAATACAATATTGCATCCCGGTCTAGGGTGGTGCAGCTAAAACACACCTTATTAAGTTGGAGATGGCATAGAGAGCGGTCCTCAAAGCAATTACCGGTAAACCTTACAGATACCCAACGGTGAATTGTAATAAAATATGCAAATTGTAAGGTTCTCTCAGTTCGACAGCTGTACATATTGACCAAACCCTAAGAAACGCAGCTTAACATATGTTTGCTCTCGTGTTACTTGAAGAACCACCTTTGCAGAAGACAAATCTAAGCTTCACAATGCTTTAAATAGAAAACTTAGTATAATGAGATTAAGTAGACGTGAATTTCAGACATAAATCGCAAAAACTATGAACCCACTCCCACGCACAACACCACACACACGAACACATGCACACAGCTAGATAATGAACAGACAGTACTGTTTACCTTTTGTGCGACTAAACATTGGATCCCAAGATACAGGCCTTTGGCCTAGTTTGGGTTTCAGTACTGGTATCTGCTTAATATGTTAAAATTATGTGTCAATAAACTAGTTCTATTTTTATACATTCAGTAATAAATAAATGTATGTTGGAAACGGCAAAATTGAAATTTTTTAAACAACTGTTAGGTATACGTAAATTTCCTTTTGACTATTAAGATACACATATAATTTTCATCCATTTATCTGTATGTTTCAGTACAAAGAGTTTTTAATTAAATTTCTAAGAGACTACACGAATTTTATTTCTAGTCGCAAAAACCTCATTAAAGATAAAAATCTTATCGACTGTTTTTGTACCGTAACATGCGATTATGAAACATGTTCTAGTTTACGATAACAGCGACCTACACATACAAAGGTGACGGTTAGCAACAAACTGAACTGTTACACTTTGTTGACTGCACGGTTGGCCTAGTGGTTAAAACGATCAAACGCCAAGTTGTTGTGGGTTCAAATCTCACATGGCCCATGGGACAACATTTTGAGTGATCCACAAATTTTTGTTCTGAGTTTGGGTGTCCTTTGTGTCCATTTAATGGACGTTTGTAAAGTCTTCCGCGAAACAAGATACATTCCTAATGCGGGAGTTGTCTTTAAAATAAAAGTAAAAAAAAAACAATCCAAAAAATTCAAATATTGTTTTCAGAACATGGGGTCGTAAATGCACCTTCTACGACCGCACGGAGAATGGTCCAAAGGGTGTGTGCCATCTACCAATGCACCCGGCATTTTGCGAGAAGGCGCGAAATGCGCTACTTACTGCAGCAAGATCCAAGGGTTACTCGTGCCATGAGACCGGAACAGCCGTTGTTATACAAGGACCTAGGTACATAACTTTAAAATAAGTACAATACTATTCTTGTTCTTTTTATTTGAATGGGCCTTTATTTGGAACTAAACCCGCCCACCACTGTAACACCAGGATCAACAGCAGTGACCCACGAAAAGGACAAATTAAACTGTCTTGGAACCCGCAACGAAATTAATCAGAAGAAAAATTGGAGGAGTTGGAAATATAACAATGGGACTTTATTTATTAATAGGTATATGTATAAGTTGTCCAAAGGTGGACTTATTACCCAGAGATTTTTTCCCAGCAGTCCTTCGGATTATGTGATACCCTCTCAAATAAAAGAGAATGTTCCAAATTGTTTCATAAGTGGCGGTAGAAAATAACTCCTAACCTAACACCAAACAACCTTTTCTTCCATAGAACTCTTCATTCCTATATTTACCATTCTCTTTTATCGTTACAGGTTTTCAAGCAAGGCCGAAAGCTTGATGCACCGCCAATGGGGTGGCCATCTCGTAAACATGACTACAGTCCCTGAGGTAAGCATATCTTCTTGATCATACAGCATCATCATAGCCAATCATCAGACCGAGATAGTTGGCGCTTCTTTGGCATTCGTTCAGCAGTAGACGGCTGGCGCTGATCATCAACCATTGTTGATCGAAGGCCTTCTTCAAGAAGCGTTTCTCGTAAACAGCTAAATAAAAAATAGTAAAAAAAATACTTTTTATGTTTTAGTATTAAAATCATGTTTTGATGACTGTTTTAATAGAGTACGTATTTCTTATTTTATAGCCTTTTTCGTTTTATTTTTAGGTGGTGTTGGCAAAGGAAGCTGGCCTAAGCTACGCAGCGGTGGCTCTCGTCACCGATTACGATTGTTGGAGGGAAAACGAAGTCTCTGTAAGTAGTCATTAGAACAACTTTTTTAATAGTGCAATAAGAATTATTATATTATGGTGCGTGCGAAAATTATTGGGGGTTTTCTATTCCTGCGCCTGATCTCTCCCCGATCGTGTCTGATAGACGTCCCATCAGATTATGCAGTGAGGGAACAGAGAGTGCACCTGTGTTTGCGCACACTTGTGCATTATAATATCTCCTTCGTAGTTGACTGGTCTCCGTTGAGACTGGCCTAGAAGTACAGCTACTTTATAATCATAATCTGTTCCTCAGAGCCTTATTGTTTAATATTTTTTAGGTATCTGTAAGTGAAGTCCTGGCGATGTTCGGTAAGAACGTGAAGAAAGCGGCCGATGTAATCATAGACGCTGTGCAAATTCTCGCTGCGGAAACTCAACATGACTACTTGGTTGCACATAAGGCGAGTTATATAAAATCAATAGCCAACATCTTTAAACTAATCTATTGTAAATCTAATCAAAAACCAATTGTTGTTGTTTGGCTATCGAAAACCGCCGTTAAGCATCACAAAGTAATTGATGCTTAAAACGGAGATTGTATTTTTTTTCAAAATGTTTGATTCTATACTTTCATTGATATACAATACTAGCTGACCCACGCAACCTCGTTTGCGTCTCCTATTGTCCGTAGCGTGATAATTCTCCCCCGTCTTCGAAACATTTTTCATTGGTGCTCCGCTCCGGTCTTAACGTGATAATATATGGCCTATAGCCTCCCTCAATGAATGTACTATCCAACACATTTTTTTTTTTAAATCGGATCAGTGTTTCCTGATATTAGCGCGTTCAAACAAACTCTTTAGCTTTATCATATCATATGTAACTCAATCAACATGTTGAAATTTTTATGACTTTTTTATTTTATTTTTAGGAGCAAGTGTCAAACGCCATTATGCTGAAGGAATAATAAGAAGACATGTTATAGCACATTGACTATCTACATTTTAATGTTATAATTATGAACATTTTGAAATAAATAAACATTTTCTTATCATTTATCCATTTATTCGTAGCCTAGCTTAAAAACAAATCATATAAAATGATCAAATCATTCTTACATCTAAACATTCCACAAATTACCGCTTCCCACAGAGTGTAGCATCATTACACTGCTGGCCAAAAATGTAAACATATTAAAAATACATTTCTCATATATATTATTTCTAAATAGAACAAAAAACAATAATAAACATTTATTCCATATTCTCCATAATTCCTGCCTATTACTGGCAATACTATAATCATAGTATAAATCAGATTTCGTAATTATTTTAATGTATGTTTAAAAGAATATTTGTCCAGCAGCAATGGATCTATTGTGATCTTGAATGTTCTGAATAGCACACGAGTCTGTCACTATAACTAATCTAAGCCATTTTACGTATTTTAATCTTGTGCATCAATTTGTTAAACGTTGAAAAAATGTTCTTACCTAATTACTAATTACTCTATATTTTATTACAGAAATGCATTTATCGCACACAACGTGTACAATGTATTGAGTTCATTTCTAGCGTTGAATTCCTTTCGAAGACTTACAAAATATTCGAAATACAAAATAGCATGTAGGTTGGAGACGGCTTAGGAGTTCTAAATTAGTTAAATTTAAGTCTATTTTTTTTAAACTACAACGTAGGTCAGATCCAAGTTGCCGACTGTCTCGTTGGGTCTAGCGGTTAACGTGAACGACTGTCAATCAAGAGGTCTCGGGTTCGATTCCAGGGTCGGCCAAGCGTTGTTGGGTTTTTCTTACAAGAAATTCTTAACAACAGCCCGGAGTTTGGAAGTTCGGCGGAGTTACACGCCCTCGCTTCGGAAAGCACGTTAAGACGTCATTTTCCGTTGACATGAACATTATGGCAATCGTTATTAGGACGTCAGTGCCCTCAAATTTACTGACAACTAGATCAACCTTCGAATTCAGTTCACACTCAGGTCCGATGCCAGCCGCTCCGTGGAAAAACTGATATTCAGGTAAACCAGGTTGAACTAGTAGCCTAGGTTGAACTAGTAGTTAGGAAGTTGATGTTGTACAGATGAGGCTAGTTTTAAAGCATACGATGACCTTGCATACTTGTATTACAGTCAAGCATAACAAATTTAAAGAGGTTAGTAAACAATTTTATGAGAGCTTTTACAAGAAAAAAATGTCATAACTTTTTATACAGTTCATAATAAAACTGCTATAACAATTATAGCAATTTAATTTTTTGAGATCGTAATATGCCATAGTAGATACGAATTGTTCGTGTCTACTATGGCATATTGAGATCTCTCTAAAATCACAACAAGATACTAGCTTTCGAAAATTAAAAAGTCTGGCGTGTTGACTGCCCTAAGTCAAATTTTTTTCAGGAATGCTTTCGCTACACTCATTATTAGTCTAATGTGTTTGTTATCAATTGAATGTCATATTTTTTTTTTCTTTTAATATGAAACTCCCCGCGCTAAGTGAAATCCTGTGTGGGTAGGAGAATAAATAAATAAATATTTCAAACAAACATGAAAGGGACACAAAGAACAAAAATTAGTGAATCACACAAACGTGGGATTTGAACCCACAGCACTCAGTACCAGTACTATAGAAACCGGCGAGTTAAACTAAATCATCCGTGCAGTCAATCCAATAGGGTAGATCACTGTCTCGTAAATAAATACCATTGTCTCCTTCATTAAAACGATTATTACAAAACGTCTCATTATTGCAGCTTTTCAAATTTAAATTTTAATTAAATAATTATTGATATATATTACTCAATTGATTAGTCTAAAACAGTGACGTCACAAGTTTGTATTTAGTACATTCCTGTTAGAAAGATAATTTGTTTTGACAGATGATAAAAAGTAATTAATTTGACAATTTGTCATCTACCTTATTATAGATCACATCATTTCAATCACACAACATCACAACACGGTTAACTATAAGAGCATGGTTGCATGTAAGAGATTGTCTTCAAGCGATAAGGCCACCATTTGCACCTCCTAGTTTCAAGATATTGTATTTACTCTGGTGTACAATAAACCAATCTATTAATATTATTATCAATTTCTTTGGTTATAATAGTAACTGAATAATGCACAGATTATTAAAACAGTCTCCAGCTTACATACTACAATAAGTATACAACAAAAAATCTATTTAAAACAGAATGTCAGTTTACAATTTCAATATTCGTTTAATAGAAGGGCGTAATGCTTCGGCGTAACTTAATGTTTTAAAACAATTGTTTTTATTTGTTGCTAAACGTTTTTATTGTATTACACTTTAACTTGTGATACTGTTTAACACCACTGTTTTTACTAACTCCGAGAACTCTGCAGTGTCACTAAATGTAATCTCTTCAAAGCTGAAAGGAAAAAAATGGTTTTCAAGGATTATGTAATAACAATTGTAGTTTTTTTTTTTTTTCCGTTTGTAAAGTATTTAGTTTTGATATTTAATTAATACTTATTGTATAAAAGTAAGTACCTAGCTATGGTGCGTATCAGTAGTTATAACCATCGAAATAGAACTGCCTCCTTTTTGAAATCGGTTAAAAATACACGACAGAAAAATTTGGTAAAGGAAATTTAAATGTTTCCAAAGTAATTAGCCTTTATTTACTTATCATATTGTAATGTTACCAAAATTGTATCGGTAATCTGCTAATTTTAAAGTTTACTCTAAGATCGAATGTAAATCGCGGAACTAAATTTTCATCCTCAGGAGTAAAGGTGTAATCATTTTGGTTAGATCTAGGATATCCGTGTCATTAACATGTTGTCGTCTTACGACATTTATTGGATGAATAGATCCAATAAATGTGTAAGATGCGACTAACGGAGAAAACTCTACAGAACCAACATCACAGCAATGAGAAGAGAAACTTCAAACAAACTGTTCCCAAACCATCTGGTATAGTTCAGAACCTCCTTTTTTAGGAGCGGCCTATATCCAGCGGTGTACTATTAAAGCTTGATTTGATGAGTTCGGTTAGTGGTGAGTATGGAGAAGGAGGAGTGAGACATACCGGCTAGTTCTTGGTCCAGGGGTTCCTGGGGTGCTGTCCAGGGATCATGTCGAGCAGGTACTGGCGCTGGGCCTCCGCCACGCGCTGCATCTCGGCCATGGCGGCCGCGCCCCCCGCCCCGCCAGACCCGCCCTTGCCCGCTGTACACAACACTACTCATTACACAACACCCAACACCCTATCTCATCTCTCTAGCTTTTTGCAGCTAAATACACTCTTTATGTATCTTTACAGAAAACGTTTCTTTTAAATATATACAGACCATCTGACACACTATGCTATATAGTTTTAAACTAAGCCAACTTTGTACTATGAAAGCCGGATTGCGCAATAATATTTTTGTTAAACCATACATATTTTAATTCAAATTGCAAAACAAGTATTTATGGATCATACAAACATTAGGCCCGGGAATCGAACCCGAGTCCTCAGCACAGTAGTCACATACACTACCACTGCACCCACCGCCATTGAGGCAGTCGGTTGATATTAAAGTACCTACATCTGCACATAACCTGTGTCGTAGTCAACAAAACAATTTAAAAAATTGTTTAAAACATTATTAAATATCTCTGCTATGAATCATGGTCCAAATCATGGTATAACAATATAGTAAGGCAATTATGGCACTTCGACGAACGACATGACGTCATAATCACTATCGCTGGTTCTGGTTAATTTCTTTCGTGTTATGTTGCAATTCGCTGGTCCTGATTGGGTAATTTCATGTCATGTTGCTATCACCTGGTAACTGGATAGTGACGTCACCTCGGGGAGCTCTCAGAATGCGAGACCTTGTTTACTTGGACCATGGTCCAAATAAAGATGATTGTTATAAAAACACCAAAAGATGTAAGCAGTGCATTTAAACAAAAAAGGTAAAGATAGTTCAAATACATCGATTCAATTAATGGCTTAAATAAATGTCAATTTATAGTATGAAAAGACTATTCTGGGTCTTGATAGTGATAAAAAATGACGGTGCCGTTACAGAACGGTTACAGAAAGACAAGGTTATATTTAAGGAGCAAGCGTTTACTAAAGATATACGATAAAAAGATAGATGGATATAGATTTTTTTATGGAAAATATTAAATTACTTTTAATGGCATTATTTTTTTTGATACTACACCAAGGTTCTTAATTTAAACACATTATAAAACAAAAACTAGTTTCTATATATTGATACGTTACAATGTTACTTATATATTTCCAAAACTTTCAGTAACTCTTTGTATATACATACCTAATTAAAAAAAAATACGCAACCAGAATCGTACACGAGATTGAAGTTAAACTTCTTTAACATATCATTTTTTATTAATTTTGTACTTCGTTTTTTCCAACATTTTCACTCGATTTTTGCAATAATCGATAATCGAATCGCCGTTTAAGAAGTTTCACTTCAGTAAGTTATAAAACAAAAAGGTATAATAAAGTAAAAGGTGTGGTGGAATACGTACAACGCTTACCGAGAGCGGAGGCCTGCGCCATGGCCAGCTGGTAGGTGTAGATGAGCGGCGAGAACTGCATCATGGCCGCCGCCGCCGCCGCCGACGACATGCCGCCCGAGCCGCCCGCCCCGCCCACGCCGCCCACCCCGCTCAGACCTGCCGCGCCCACGTCGACAAAACAACATATTATCAGCCCTCACTCTTCTATGTTACTACGAACAATACTCGGGAATAGACGCGACATTAATAATACATTTCGGCACAGAACAATGGACCTTACGAGGATACACATAGAGTGATTATCGCACGGTTGGCTTGTTTTAGATTCGACAGCGTTTTCTCCGAAAAGACCGTTTCTGAGAAAAGTATTCTTTTTTTTTCTTTTAAATCATGGGGGTTCCATTTTTATACGTCTCGATTTATTTTTTGTCTTATAACTTTGTAATTCTTTATCAGTTATTCAAACCGTTTAACTGATCTTGTAACAATTCCACAATAGGTAGTAAATAGAAAAATGATTCGTAATAAAATCATGGTCTTTCGAGCCGCACATGAAAAACAAAACGTTTTTTAAATTCGAAAGAGCGTTTTGTTTTTGTTTAATGTTTATTGTTAGAACACTCGGTAAGTAGTTACCCCGGAGCAGCTGGTGCTGCAAGGCCTGCATGGCGGCCGCGCTGTGCTGCTCGAAGGCCATCTGCGCTGCAGCCGCAGCCGCCAGTTGCTGTAACATACAACAATATCGTATTAGTCATACAAACACTCCGCTATACATGCATCAACGTTAATATGACTAAAAAATATATTATTTAATTGAAGTCGACAAATACAAGCAGAATTCGATGTAATTTAAAATTAGCTTGACAATGGGTCCATTGAAAACAGGCCCCTTTTATTACTGGTGAAGTAATTTATGAAATGTTTCAAAGTTATTTGTGTATTTAGTACACATGACATGTTTATAGTAGACTGATTCATATTCATGATTTGAAATGTTCTATACATTGATTTAATTGTTTTATAAATAGATGATGATGATCTAACTAGCTGACCCGGCGAACTTCGTACAGACATATTTTTAATACGGCGCCATCTACCGATATATGTGCAACTTAGATGCCAAACCGCCATCTACTAGAATTTTATAGAACTAACCGATAAATATATCCACTAAAGTAGTAATAAACATTTTATTTGCAATAAAAAATATTGAGATCAATAATTGAGATAAAAACTACCGTATCTCCCAAGTTGGGCTAAATTACAGACGCTTACAAAATTTGACAAAAATTGGTTCAGTAGTTTCGGAGTTTATCGCGCACATACATCGTGACACGAAATTTTTATATATATAAATAGATTAAATGGGAAACATTAATATTACTCTGGTATTGTATTATCAAATACTGACCTGATGTTGCTTACTGCTGTTACTGTTTTGACTGGCACCGCTAGATGATGATCCTGAAACATTATGATAAGATAATAAGAATCAAATAAATTCAATATACACACATTTACAAAATGATAAATGTACTTCTTTTTATAATTGTTACGTTAGATCATCTGTGTTTTAAAGTTAAACGATTTTATTTAACGAAATTACTAAATGAATATGAAAATATTTTCACTTTCATGTTGCCCGCGGCTCCGCCTGCGTGTATGTCGGCTGTCGCAGAAAATAGTAGCCTATGTGTTATTCTGATGTATAAGCTATTTTAGTGTAAAGTTTTATCCAAATCCGTTTAGTAGTTTTTGCGTGAAGAAGTAACAAACATACACACTCACAAACTTTAGCCTTTATATATTAGTGTAATAAGTACATTTTTTTGGTATTTACGTTAAAAAATCGTAAGCTTTTGTTTTTACCTTTTCCTTTTTTGGCGGGCACTTCACTCGTTTCTCTAGAACGGTCCGAATGATGACTACGCAATGACTCAGATGATGTTAACGGCCTGAAATCGAAGGAAATAAACGTTAATAACTATAAAAAATACAGATATTAATTTTTTTAATCAAAGAGGCTAGGGTCATCTTTTGGTTCTGATATTACACTACTAGTTGTCGATTATTCATTGTGCTAGGTGGGCTGAAAAGACTAATAGAGATCTCAACCCTTTCGTACAATGAAAAATAAAGAGCTGACCAGGTATAAAGTCTTCTATAAATACAAACAGTGTGTGTGGGGTGTGTGTGTGTGTGCATGTGCGTGAGGGTTCTGTTACCTGGGCGTGGGCGGGGGTGCGGGCGTCTTGGCGGGGGCGGGGGACGACGCCGCAGCGCTGCGGGACGAACTGCGCGACACCGACATCTGGAAACATACGCAACATTTATAACATACTATTCAATTTCTTTCATTCTTTGATTGGTGTTATTCGAAGTTAAATCATATTCCAGGCATCTGACCAATGGTTGTCGTTGCGAATAAGGTGAATTTTTTATATTTCGAATTTCCTGTGGCTCTGGTGGCTCATCATTTTCCTACCGTTTCCCCACCGAGCACCGGTGGCGACAGTTTGCGTGGCGAGCATTGTTCACAAGCTGTACTGTGTGGTGATGCGTGCGTACCTGCAGCGGGCGGTGCGCGTGCGAGTGCGCGGGCGGCGGCGCGGGGTGCGCGGGCGCGGGCGCGGGCGCGGGGCCGGGCGCGGGGGGCGGGGACGCGCCGGGCCCGGCCAGGCGCCGCTCGATCTCCTGCTCCTGCTGCAGCGCGCGGACGAATGCCGTCTTCAGCCGCGCCGTGTGCTCCGCCTGCACACGATACCATATATTGCAGTCATTGTAATAAACAAACATTTAAAAAAAAAACGCCTTCAAGAAATAGACCGAATTGGAATTGGACCTCACAGGAAGTTCTGACTTTCAAATAAAAGTTATGAGATAACAAACATAAAAAAAATACAATCGAATATGGGAACATGGTTGTTTTTTTTGATCTGATTATTTACGCCTCTATAACATAAAAAAAATTAAATAGGCTTAAAAATAGTGAAACTAATTTTCAAAGTGAAATTTAATACACTGACTGAATTTGAGCTATTTAAACGCCGCCATTTTGCGCCAGCTTTTGGCCAGAGCCAATAACGTCATTGTTAATTCGTGTTTGATTACTATTGAGTGTTTCAGTTTATTTTATACTTATTTAGAGTTTTAATTTTTTTTTCTCACTACTAACACAGTAGGAATTTCGACGCCAATAATTTCGATAATGTGAAAATCGACGTCACATTTCGTTTCGACCAATAGGGACGCGTTTTGTGGGTTTGAATTTCCCTCTCTAAATTTTCACTTTTTGTTTAATATTTACTGGGTTTAAATAATCACTAAATAAAAATAACTTTTTAAGTATATTAAAAAGACAATAAAGAATCTAGAAAAGAATATTTGAGACAAATAAAATTTTTATTCACATTTCCTATTGTGGTTATTGTTGTGAAATACGAATATAATAATTTACAATGGCGTAAACTGATAAATCATACTTGTGGGTGTACGCCGCAGGCGGGCGCTTTGATTTCGTGGCGGCTTTACTTTGACAAAAATCCGCACGTGGTGATGCGCGCGAACAGTGACCGTATCTAAGCGAATGACCTATAGGTATTATCAAGTGTGTAGGTGTCGGTTAAGGATGGGGAGGGTCAAGGGGTACCTTGAGCGCCCGCTTGACGTTCCCGGAGACGCAGAGCTCGCAGAGGCGGCGCGCGGAGGGCGGCGGCGGCGCGGGCGTGAAGGTGGCGTCGTGGCGCCGCGTGGCCGAGCTGCTGCTGGGTGGGGAGTGGGGAGTGGGGAGGGTACCTTGAGCGCCCGCTTGACGTTCCCGGAGACGCAGAGCTCGCAGAGGCGGCGCGCGGAGGGCGGCGGCGGCGCGGGCGTGAAGGTGGCGTCGTGGCGCCGCGTGGCCGAGCTGCTGCTGGGTGGGGAGTGGGGAGTGGGGAGGGTACCTTGAGCGCCCGCTTGACGTTCCCGGAGACGCAGAGCTCGCAGAGGCGGCGCGCGGAGGGCGGCGGCGGCGCGGGCGTGAAGGTGGCGTCGTGGCGCCGCGTGGCCGAGCTGCTGCTGGGTGGGGAGTGGGGAGTGGGGAGGGTACCTTGAGCGCCCGCTTGACGTTCCCGGAGACGCAGAGCTCGCAGAGGCGGCGCGCGGAGGGCGGCGGCGGCGCGGGCGTGAAGGTGGCGTCGTGGCGCCGCGTGGCCGAGCTGCTGCTGGGTGGGGAGTGGGGAGTGGGGAGGGTACCTTGAGCGCCCGCTTGACGTTCCCGGAGACGCAGAGCTCGCAGAGGCGGCGCGCGGAGGGCGGCGGCGGCGCGGGCGTGAAGGTGGCGTCGTGGCGCCGCGTGGCCGAGCTGCTGCTGGGCCCGCGCTCCCAGCGCCACACGGGCGTGAAGTCGCAGCCGCACTGCGCGCACACCGCCGGCACCGACGAGCGCGGCATCCTGCTCCACACACAACCCTCCTTACTACTACTCACTGCACTGTTAACGCATCACCACACACCACACCCTGTGGTCACGGATTGTGTCATCACCCCTATTCATCCCACGGATGTCGTAAGTGGCGACAAAGGGACAGAAGATCACATACATAGAATTTAGACTAATGTACGACCACTTTCAAGCAAACACAACACACACAAATGTTTAAGTGAAAACAGGAAAATATGTAATATTTATTTGATTTAAATAACTATTTGACTATATGAGCATCCAAACGGGAATCAAAACTGCCGACTACCCGACAGTGCCAACTCCCACTTCCATACTTAGTCATAAATAATACATACATATTTAAGACTATTTGTTGCCCGCGGCTCCGCCCACGTATATATCGGTTATCGTGACAAATAGTAGCCTATGTGTTTTTCTGATGCATAAGCTATATTACTGTGAAGTTTCATCCAAATTTGCTCAGTAGTTTTTGCGTGAAAGAGTAACAAACATGCATCCATCCATTCATGCATACTTACAAACTTTCGCGTTTATAATATTAGTAGGATTTCGTATCCCTAGAAAATAATTATTTTCTAGGAATACGAAACACTACTAAACTAATTAGTAACTAAGCGACTAATAATTTGTGCATTTCTTTTTCAAGATCAAATTTCACCTACAGAATAATACTAAATCAAAATATCTTACTAATAAAACAAATATATATACGTACCGATCCTCATTAGTCAAATAGTCAACAACATGCTCGAGCCCCACCAGATATACGAAGTCCGTGTTGCTCGGAGACGGGATGAAGTTCATTTCTGGTGGTGGGGGTTTCGGAGGTGGAATCTAAACAGAATTAAAACGTATATATTAGGAGGTTTAGGTATATGTAACTTTTCTCCGAGCCTTTTTTCCCAGATTAGATTCGGCTTTAAATGTATTGCGATACGCCGCGACCATTAGAACGAATTATGTACAAGTAAATTTTGTAAAAAGACTCTTATCAAACTCTGTATTACATGTATGTTTATAAAGTCCCGCACGACAACGTATATATGTTCATAACACGACAGTAGACTTTAAAAAAAAAAAAGATTGTCAGACATATTTAGGGCACTAACTTACCGTAACTATCATATGCTATGATAGCTAAAAATGTTCGTATGGTACCGGCACCACCGGCTTAAGGTGCTCTGAGGCACGGACAGATCTCAATACGTATAGAATAGTCACCCATCCACTGGATAAGATTGCTTAACTTTGCAATATGTTAACCTCCAAGGTTAACCCTTTGAGTTACGAGTCCCTCGCATGTGACTATTTGATAATTTTAAAAGAGTGGTCGTGAGATAGTTTGATTGAAGGGCTCAACCCCTTTGAAGCGTAGAATTGACCAAACCGAATAGTTAACAAAATCGATTGTTACTATTGTGTGACTTTAAAGGTTTTTTGAAATAAAAAAGATAAAAACAAATTACCTGTAATAATGTCTTCTCAAGTTGTTTACGTAGTGCGAGTTTAGCGGCAGCCTGGCGCTGGGCAGGGGTCTGTGTGTCCTCTGAGCTGCGAGAGCTGGCCTATAATAAACCAACTTCTTTAATATAAACTATCTACTAACATTGATGCGAAAGTTTATGTTCGTGTAATGTATGATTATATACATAACTAGCTGGCCTGGCGAACTTCGTACCGCCATATTCACATATCTATCTCAGCTTCCCGCAGAGTACTCTTCGCGGTTTCTTTTAATTTTTATTGTATATATAAACCTTGTCCTAACAATAACGAACAAAAAAAAATTTATTTGGTGCAGCCGATCGGAAGTTATGCGCGAACATACATTTCGCATTTCGATTATATATATATTAATGTAACGGTTCGAACGTGTCTAAAAGAACTTGAAATAAAAGCTATTTGATTCCATCCAATAGACTTTAACGGCTAAACAGATTAGGATTTTCATTCCGAGGCGAAAATTATTAAAATGGTTCCACTTCTTTAACAAGCTACAGTCCTTTATCTTTGTTCTAAAAAGTAAAACTATTTACTTTTGTCAAAAGAAGAACATCAATAGCAAATAACTTGTATGTTTCTCTTGACTACTGCTGGGAGTCTCCAAAGGGTTTTTTTAGATAAATAAACCACTGAGTAAAAAGAGAGTCACGTTCGAAAATTGATTTGTTTACTCAATCGATTATTTCTGTATCGATTTTTAGACTCTACAACTGCCAAAATGCACCTTCTATCACTATATAATTATTTAACTGACGTAACATTTTATCGTGAAATCTTGTTGCTTATGAGCGCAAAGCAAATGTCAAATTTACTCAAAACCATAATCGATCTGATCCATAATGTCCAATTACAAATTCACAATGTGTATATGAAATTTAACACTTTCTTAGTCTTTAATAGAGTTTTATAGAATCAAATCGATTACCTACTTGAGATGTATTGTAATATAAATTTGAATGAAATCGACATCACATTTCCATACTCACTGCATCGCTCGTACTACTGGTGACTGACGAATTGTCCTGAGACGGCTTGCAATAACAATACGTTACACTATTGTAAACAACTATTAAGGTAGTCTAAATAAAAAATAACCATTTTCTAAATAGCGTGGACTAGACACTAGTAGTCCACTAGACATGGACAAAGTCAAATCCAAAATACAATAATAATGCTACGGGACTTAGAAATTCTACGAGCCGTGTTGTACTTGTACCAAAATAATCTTATCAAAAAATTGGCCTAAGTTTAATGTTTACAAACGAACTTTATCTGTTTCTTGTTAAAAATATTTGTGTAAAATAAAAATGTACACAGTCTTGATTAATTTGAAAATTGAAGATATATTATTGAAATGTGTGTGGAAAAAGTTAGCTTGTGAAAATAATCCACACAGTCTATTTCTATAATGCTCCCCTACTGTTTCTATTTTAATATTCCTTTATTAAATAATTCTACATTCTCTCGGATTTTCAACATCAGATTTATTTACAGAAATACATACCAATCAATTGGATTTTAATTAAAGTAATTTTTAAATTTAAAGTAATTATTTAGATTTTGAACTTTAAAAATGGCGTTATAATGAATGTCATGTCAAGTAACAATAAAACAGAAATATACCTTAGAAGACGCATGTTGTGTAGTTGGAGGTGGGGCAGGAGTTATTGTTACTGACGGTGTTATACTTGCGCCACCGCTTGTTGAAGACTGGAAAAAAATACATGTTACGTTATTATATGTTATTTTTTAAAACAAATATATATCAGTTAAAAAAATGTAATGTAAATGTTTATAACGCCTATAATAGACGCTGAAAACAATTTTTACATAACATAAATATATTTACAGCTACTTTAGTAGCTGTCGAATTCGATGAATGTTGTTAAGTAATTCAATTTCTTTTAAACTCTGTAAATATAAATTTAATTAAAATTTCATTTGGAATATTTATTAGCAAATATTAAAATTAAATATGGCACATTACTTCGTCTCGATACTGAATTGTAACAAGTACCATTCATTTCATCCTAATACAACCTCCCAACAGCTGATATATGGCTGATCGAACCGAGGATCCTGCACAGGGGTATTTTCAATATTATCATCGACAGCCACCACCACCAGTCTATTGCTGGACATAGATCTCCATTCAGAAAGCTTATAGTCCACTTTACCAAGCTGGTAAGGCGGGTTGGTTTCTTTCAAGTGTTTCCTCCCTTTGCTCTGTGTGGTTTCCTCCCTTAGTCTGCTTTTATGATACTCACGAGATGAATAGAGGTAGTGACACTCTGTTTTCTTAATTCGGATAAGGGTATTATGAAGATTCATCATCATCATCGGCCTATTGCTCCCTTTGCACGCCACTCCGACCGGTTTTGGGCTTCTCGCATCCACTCACTCAATCACTGAACCTAGCCTGTGCACGTCCTCACTAGATAGATATAATAACGAGTAGTGTGTATGTGTTACCTGTGAGCGGTAGGGGCCAGGCGTGAGCGTGGCTCCGCCGGGCAGGCTGGACGTGCGTCGTGACGCACTTGACGACACGGACGCCGTCGTAGAAGAGTTGCTGGACGTACGCTATACACAATAAACTTGCACTGATCTTAACAACCCCAGAACAATACATTTACACACTATTGTTGATATTCATTTTATATACTAGTCTAATGTTTTAAAAAATTGTCACAGAATCGATGGTTTTAGATTAGTGTTTTTTTTTTGTAAAACGTAGGTATGTACTTAATACCTATCGTCAACGCTTAATTCCCGTTAACATAATTATATTTAACGAAACGAAATCATTTAAATTAGTATCAATAAACTGAAAATTTATGTTGTTTTATTAACAATTTGTGAAAGTGCACACGTCGTAAGAGATTACAACAGACTACGACTGTTCTACTATTATCTATTATAGTAATTCTTTACAATAAAAAAACTAAAACAATATAATTAATCGACCAGCTAGCTATGTCGATGGTTCACAGTAAAATTAACTTTCTCTAGTTTCAACTGTAAACAATATCATATTTGTGTGTTATTGAAATCTTCGTTAACACAATAGTTCGTGTATGTCATTGTTAGTTGTGATAATAGGTTACGTAATAAGACATAGGGCGCGAACTAGCCACCAAAGTAAATATAATGGCCAGTTAACCGTAGCCGAATATTCTAAATAATAGCCTATAGTACAACATCTTTATATCATCACTAGCTTTTGCCCGCGATACCGTCCGTGTTTATGAAGTAGAGTAGTCTACGTGTTATTCTGATTTATGAGCTTACATTACTGAAAAGTTTCATATAAATCCGTTCAATAGTTTAAAACAGTAAGAAGCATTCAGAAGGCATATCAGAGATTAGTTTAAGCGTATAATATTTTATAATTTTAAATTATTTCTTACTTTTTAAAATTAATATAACTGGCAAATAATATAGGGCTTAAAAGGGCATATTATATATATATTAGTATATCATTAATTCTATAGGGTGGTATATCTATACTAATATATAAAGCTGAAGAGTTTGTTTGTTTGTTTGTTTGTTTGAACGCGCTAATTTCAGGAACTACTAATCCGATTTGAAAAAATCTTTCAGTTTTAGATAGCCCATTTATCGAGGAAGGCTATAGGCTATATACCACCACGCTAAGACCTACAGGAACGAAGCGCCAATGAAGAATGTTACAAAAACGGGGGGAAGTTATCGTTTACGATAATTGTTTGAACGTGCTAATCTCAGGAACTACTAATCCGATTTGAAAAAATCTTTCAGTGTTAGATAGCCCATTTATCGGGGAAGGCTATAGGCTATATATCATCACGCTTAGACCTACAGGAGCGAAGCACCAATGAAGAATGTTACAAAAACGGGGGAAAATTATCGTTTACGATAATTTTTTAACGTAAAACTAGTAGTAGATGACGTGGCATATATATTTGAACACAAAAAACAATAAATTAAATTGTTTAAACATCTACATTTTCGTAGTTAATAAGGAAGTAACTTTACTAATTTAAATGTAGATTATTTCCGTTGAGGTTTTTACTAAAAAACTAATACAAACACACTTATATATGTTATTTTGTAAATACATACATATTATGCATAGAAAACATTCAAACTCCGAAACAAATATTTGCAGATCATTGAGATCATACAACATTTGGTTAGACCCGAGAATCGAAACCGAGACCTTAAACACAGCAGTCTCATACACTACAACTACGAGGCAGTCGGAATTAGTTAGTAATGTTTAAGTAATAGACAACTACTACAAAATTAAATTTCGTTTATAGTTAAATTGTTGGTCATAGGGCTGCTTCAAGACGAACCTGAAATAACATCGTCCGGGTCTTCCCAGAGTAAGGCGCCAGAGGCTGGTCGTTGGGGTAGTTTATAGTGGAAACACCTCATACTCTTAGCTCCCTTATCCCGAGGAGCTGGAGATCCGAAGGCTATTCCACCCCGTCAACAAAAAATGGGGTCCTCGGAGACTGGGGAGCCAGGTATGTGATGAATCCATTAACAACCACCCCGGCGGCCGGTCTCAGGCTCTCTGCTTTGGGGATGACCAGGACCATGTTATTTCAGGTCCCGCCAGGAACGACATTGCGTCTATCCAGACTATCCTGTGGGAAGCCAGGGCTTCCCTCTGGAACCGTTATATGTTGCGGCCTGACCGAAGTGTTGCGACCAGGCCACCCCACTATTGCTGACCGCATCATTTAATCAGCTACCAGAGGTCCCACTCTCTGGCTGCTTGCGGCCCTGTCAAGACTGGTACGTGACCTTATAGGAGATAATGAATACCAAGTGGTATGTTACCTTGCTCTGTTGGTGTGCGGGTGGGGGCGCGGGTGTGACGGTGACTCCAGGCGGTACCACGCAACCGCTTCCTGCCAGGGCCGTACCTGTCGTGGTATCCTGGTGGAGAAAGGAGCAGGGTTATTGTTAAGCCTTCATCATCATTACGTTACAGCCTTTAACAGCCCTCTTGGATATTAATATATATATGTCTCTTCTTACCAAGGAGGTTCTAACCTACCTACTGCACTGCACTGACCTACTACTACATACCACATTGGACAAACGGGTTAGTATAGGGTTTATTTTAAATTTTTTCCTTCTTAAGACACCCACACGATGAAAAGGGCTGGGGACACTCGCTATGCTTATTTTTTCACCACACGTACAGTCCGTACAAATGCGACTATAGTATAGATACAAGATATTAAGTTTCATAACGAACATTACATCATGTATTATCTACTGCTGATTCTAACAAAAAATTAAGTCTCCATATCTAACTAAATGGTATACACTAGACTGTTGAGTGAAACGAAACTGATTAGACTTCTTTACAATATACTTAATAAATCGAACTACGGAACGGCACAGACGAAAACAAGTTTAATTTTATCCTTTGCGCCAATAATACCAACATTTATAATCTAGTCTTACAAAGCGTATATTGAAAGAAGTTTAACTGTTTGGCATATAAAATTGATTTTGTTTAACATTAATAAAAAGTAAAATATAGGTTTTAGAAGTATACCTTGGCTGGAGGTAGTCCGGTAGTTTGCTGTGACTGGCGTAGCTTTCTTATCAACACGAGCCGTGTCTCTTCCGCACGTAACTTCTCGCGCAACGCACGCAAGCGACGTTCTCGCTCCCATATCTCCGCACTCGATAATTCCTGTAGCAAAAGTGATTTATGTAATCTATACAAATAAATAAAATTGGAGTGTCTGTTTGTAATATTAAAATAACCACTTTTAACTTAATGCATATGTATGTATACACGATACATATACCAAAAATGTAGTTAAAAAAATTTTTGTCTGTCTGTCTGTCTGTTTGTTCCGGGTAATCTCTGGAACGGCTGGACGGATTTTGACGGGACTTTCACTAGCAGGTAGCTGATGATCCGGGGAGTAACTTAGGCTACTTTTTTTAGACTAACTTTGTCCCGCGGCGTTACTCGCGGTACAACAATAACCGCGGGTAACACCGCGGGGTTCAGCTAGTTAGACAATACATTCATAGTATCCATACCAATATTATAAATTCGAAAGTAATTCTGTCTGTCTGTCTGTATGTTACGCTTTCAGGTCTAAACCGTTACTAAATTAAAATATCTCCATGGGAAAATTTTACTGAAAAACGATTTCGGTGTTTGGCATAGCATGTAACTAGGTATAGTATTGATTTTACCTAGTATATTTTATTTTTATTACTATTTTGATTATAATTCCATTTGACATTTTGTTGTACACAGATTTAATATATAAACAATGTTTTAATTCTCTATGTCTTCGAGTTTGCACATAATATTTGTAACTTATTTTTATTTCAAATGAGCGTTTAATTGTAGGTTAATATAATTACTTGATTATGAATGGGTTAATTGTTGTAAATTTTGACTTTTGTTTTTGTAACAGAACTATTTAATAACTAATAAACACTATGTAATCTTGGAGATGATATTGTTGTGCATGTTGTATTCACCTAATATCTATACAAATAAATAAAATTGGAGTGTCTGTTTGTAATATTAAAATAACCGCTTTTTACTAATTGCATAAGTATGTATACACGGTACATATACCAAGAATGTGGTAAAAAAAATTTTTTGTCTGTCTGTCTGTTTATTCCGGGTAATCTCTGGAACGGCTGGACCGATTTTGACGGGACTTTCACTGGCAGGTAGCTGATGATCCAAGGAGGAACTTAGGCTACTTTTTCAGACTAACTTTGTCCCGCGGCGTTACTCGCGGTACAACAATAACCGCGGGTAACACCGCGGGGTTCAGCTAGTCTAATTTGTTTGTTTGAACACGTTAATCTCAGCAACTACTGGTCCGATTTGAAAAATTCTTTCAGTGTTAAATAACGCATTTATCGAGGAAGGTTATAGGCTTTATATCATCACGCTAAGACCTACAGGAGCGGAGCACCAATGAAGAATGTTACAAAAACGGCGGAAAATTATCAGTCTATGGGCAATAGGAGACGCAAACGAGGTTGCGTGGGTCGGCTAGTTAGTTATACAATCAGATTTAAATCCATAATTTATGTATCTTTTGCAATTAAATGTTGTATATGAAAGTTGGTGAATGAAATAAAAAAATACGATATTCATTTTGCCAATCTTTTATCCCCAAAATAAATGGAAGGGACAATTCATATTTGGAAATACTTCAGAAACCCTTGATTGTTCAAGGGTTTCCTTGAATTTATTTTCCTTTCCTTTAGTTCCTCATTTTTAATTATAGTTTTTTTTTGCTTAAAACACTTATAGTACAAGTATAATACAACAAGATAAAGAAAAATAATACAAAGTTTAAAAAAATAATTGTAAAAATGGAAAATAACCTAAAGTAAATATTTAAAGGTCAAATGTTGATCTGGAAGTATTTTAGTAAATAGATGATGTAACTAATGTAGATAGGCTTTATGTTAAGAAGTCATTATTATATTCACATTATTAATAATGGACGTAATTATCACATATACAAACAATGGACTGAAAAAAAAAAAAAAAAATATCTCTGTTAATGGTTAATTATTACAAAACATACTGTGCAATAAACATTTAATTTTTATATTGTAACATTCTTTAAAAATGTGTCCTTGAATTGATATATATATTAATCTTTTAAATATAATTCTCGTGTTACCTACGTAATTGCTCAAGTTGAACTCACGTTTAACATTGAGATGATTGGACGTTGGAACAGGACATAGGCTACTTTTTGTCAGGATAACCGATACACATAAAGGCGAAGCCGTCGGCAAAAGCTAGTTTACTACACAAATACAAAGCACGAACATAGAACTTACTCTGTGTCCAGGTATAGGCAGTGGTGGATCATTCTCGTCATCTTCAGAGTCCTCGTCGTCTCGGGGATCGCGGGGAGACTCCGGCGCTGGCGGTGGGAGGGCACTCGGAGTAATAGACACATTCACACTACCGGAGTTTAACTTACTGCTCACATCTGGGCGAAAAATATATATTTTCTTTTCTTTATGTTCTAAAAAAGAAAAGTGGGTATTATCCTTGTGTTGCGGGGTTTCTAAATATTCGATTAATTAAAGGAAACATCGTACACAAGCTTCAGAACAAATTATGTTTTTTTTTTTTTATGTATGGGCTTGCCAAAGTGTCTACTCTGCCTGATGAAAAGCATGTGCAGAATCCAAGAGTGGTGGTTACCATACTCAATGCGAATGCACACAATGCCACATGGTAACCCACAGAGATAAGCATCTCAATATGCCGCCATAGTGTGGGTGGTGTACGTGTGATGCTATTGAATAAAATTTTGATAATAATAGAACAATGTTTCCTTGGCCTTTAAATGCCCGCAACACCAGTAGTAATAGTCTGACACTATAAAAAAATCGAATCTCAGTCTAGAAGACCCCACGTGTTGTAGTAACAAAACACGATTTGACTATTGTCGGAACTCCTTGGGCCTTTCTTAGTAGAAATAATACTTTAGAAACAATAATTTTATTTAAAAAACGAATGTAAAAAAGTAACAATATTTACAATCTTTATGATGTGACGTGATGTAGAGATATTTACAGAATTTGAATAAGATTTAACCTGTAAAGGGCGTAGGGTTGACCATAGACTGCTTGCGGTGCGGAGGTGCAGCCGGCAACAACACGATATCCGGACTTTCTGCATAGCTGCGCTGTTCTGATCGAGGGCGAAGCACTCGCTTGCCGCTGGAGCCCTGTAAAACATAAATTAAAATAAGAAAATGCAACAATAATTTACTGAGATGAAATTTATAACAATAATGAAAATTTATTCTAAAAGTTGAACAAGCTATAATCCAACCACGTAATAATTTGTAATAAAATAAATATCCAGCCTATGTCATCCGGGCCATTATTACGAATCTATTGACAACTCATTCATTAAAATCGGTTGAGAAGGTTGGGCGTGTGGGATCTCGTTAATTGGTTCGGTATGTGATTTTAAAAAAGAACATACAGTTGAGACTAACAAAAGATAAAACAAATGAATTATCAAAATCTAATTAAATATTGTCTTATTTATAATTATCTTATGTATAAAAATCAATTGCTGTTAGTTTGTCTTGCTAAACCTCGAAAACGGCTGGGCCGATTTAGCTGATTTCGGTTTTGAAATGTTTGTTGTAATCCAGGGAACGCTTAAATATAAGACGACGACTGACGTAACATTTCAGTAAACAGTAAAAAAAAAAATACTTGAAAATCCAAATGTCATTATATTTATAATTGCAATATAATGATAACTATCATGTTAAACTTTTGATGAACAATGCGTTTCACTTAATCAATATTGAAACAATGTAAATCAATCAATACCAATGAAATATGTAAATATTTGTATTTAGAATTCTGTTTACAGACATTTGCTTTCGCATTGAAGCTGCGAGCTATAAAAGCAAGCGTCTTATGTATTACCATGGTATGATACAAGTATGTAAACATTTCTCAAATGTTTCTTGCAATTACAAGCTAGCTAACATGTATATTATATTGATCTGGATGCATTAGTCACAAATGTAAGAGGGCTGGGTACTGCGTGATAGACATCGCTATGCTAATTTTACATCTAAATTGCAAGGTTACGTGTGACAACCCTTAAAGTTAAAATTTTTGTGTTGTTCTAGGCGTGTTTAAAAAATAAAATACTTGTTTACAAAGTTAATAAGCGATACACGATGGAATGATGAATCGCCTTATAGTAACTAAAGTTACGTGTCTAGTTTAATCATTGTTATTAATCATATTGTGAGTTCCAAACAGGATGAGACTTCCTACGGGCCATATAGATTTACTTTCTCTACTGCCCCCATAGCCAAGTTGCAAGCGTTCTCCTTTCTGCAATTGTTCATGCCTAAATTCTCGTGTGTCATTGTCTAAGATTACTTGGTCTACGATTCTACTAGTTCTACTTCGGCACTAATTCTTCCACGAATTAGGGATGATGTAGCAGAAAAACAAAAATATTGCGAATTATCTTTTTTTTTTGGCCCCTGGCTCATGTATCGTATACGTTTTCTTGCTTGGTCCCGCTTGCGGTAAAAGAATCCCGCGTTTTACCCGACTGTGAAAGAAGGAGGGTTATGTTTTTCGAGTGTATGTATGTATGTATGTATGTTTCTTTGGCACGCCCTAGAGCCTAAATGGCTTGTCGTATTTTTATGTGAATGGTGTCAATAGATTCGTCTTAGTCGTGAGAGTAACACTGGGTACACCAAAATTTAAAAAATAAGAAAATAAATGATTTTTGGCCCTCAAAAAATTTCAAAAAAAAAAACTTGAATGTTTTCAAAATAAATCGAGTGTGGTATTAAAATGGTTTTAATAGTGATTTCGAAAATAAATAAAACTGATGTTTTAAATAAATAAATTTAATAAAGATGAAAAATATTGATGCAGTGGGGATTTTCTACTTTAAATTTTTTTTGTTTCAAATAAGTCAAAATTGTGGCAACGCTGTTGGTAATATAGGCAGAGCAACAAAATCTCCAAGTGAACAGATCCAACTGCGTTTGTGAACACTGTCATCGAAGATTATACAAAACAAAAATTAAATATTCAAATTAAAATTTTGTTGCTATCTTTTCAGTTCTTTAATGAATTTAATAAAGATGGCAGATACTGACGCAATTGGGTTTCTTTTAGTTTTTTTTTATAGATACCTACTGCTAAAATTAAATGTTTCCATAGATGTTCGATTATAGGAAGAAAAAGATAAAATTTAAACAAGTTAATTTTCAATTACATCAGATAATTCGATTTCTAAGGTCTATATTATATTTCATCATTAGCTTAATGCCAGTACCAGTCCACTGCTGGACATAGGCCTCTCTAATCTATAATAATATTAAAGCTGAAGAGTTTGTTTGTGTGAATGTGCTAATCTCAGGAACCGCTGGTCTGATTTGAAAAATTCTTTCAATGTTGGATTGTACATTTATTGAGGAAAGCTATATAACATCACGCTTCGACCAATAGGGGAGGACCACCAATGGAGAATGTTGCAAAAACTGGGTTAAATTACTACGGGCAATAGGAAACGCAACCAAGGTTGTGTGGGTCGGCTAGTTAAGCAAAAGCATGTTTTTCTTAAGTCAATATACATTAGATACTTACCCTCTCAATCTTTCCAAGGAAAGCAATTGAAATAATAATAGTTCATTAACATTTTTGATTCCAGTCAATGTTAAGATTATAATTTAAATAAATAAATAAACACAAGGCTAAAGAACAAATTAAGACTAAAAACCTTGAGAAAATATAATTGCACTTTGAATAAATATGTACTTTCAGAAAAGCTACTTCATACGAGACTTCTATTTGCAAATAGTTTACATTAGCATTATTTTTCAATAACTACTAAAATCATAAGATTTTTTTTAAACCTTATCATTTTGAGTACCAAGAACTTATTCTATGAAACTAAATTTGAAAGAAAAACATATAGGCTCTATAGCTTGCAAAAAAAAACTATTTTAACCACAGATAAAAACATGAGCTATGTGTATTATAAATAGAGCAGGCCTCCAGCAATCTGTCGGTTAAAAAGAGAGAGACAATTGCGGTACCTATCTGTAGCAGCATAGCAGAACCACGGTATAAAAAACAAGGTCTAGCATTCTGGGAGCGACACAGTGTGATGTCATTATGTTAGTGTAACATCAGTCCTTTACTACGCATGCATCAGTTGAGAAAAACAGATGGGGTACCGCGATCTTCTCTCTTATTCTAACCATTGGATGTTTCCACTTATAGGCAGCCATATGTCTACCCCTCTCTATCTATATACTCTAAGGTATAATAAGATGTTATGACATGTTAGTTGAAAGAAATTAAATCTATATAGCTGTCATATTTTCCTTAAATACAAGGCAAAAACATAATTGCTCTTAACAGGAAAATGACTATTGTATTTTGTATGTCAAAATCTGAAGTGATTATAATTATTATAATGAGAAACAAGATCAAAACTTGTACTGGTTACAATTGTAATGTAATGGTGATAATCTGACAATGCCTTATTTTACTTTCAATATATATAAACAAACTTTGTTTATTTTATAACATATGCAGAGGTAAATCAATAAATAGGAACTCAAATTTGGAACACGGAGACAGCAATCAATATTTTACCTACAACATTACATAAATTCAAAATTTATAATTAATTGGCTTTGGAGTAACCCACATATCTATAAAAATAGATGGACCTATATATAATTTAGGGCACCACATACAGTATATAAAAATGGTTATTTTATACAATATGGTGATGTTTATTTACTTACTACTTATTACTAAAAGTTAAGTTAATACTCACATGGGGTGGTGGTTGAGCAGGAGTTATGGTAAGTCCACTAGCCGTTAAAGCCCTCAATTCACTCAGTTCAGGTGGCAATGACCTGACCAGTAAAAAATTACATAAGTTTAGAAAATATAATAATGTAAACAATGAATAATTAAAAACATAAAATCACCTGACGCTGAGGTCGACCGCAGAGTCGTCTACGTCCATTATGGTTAGTCACTTCTGTAACAATTACGTATTACCAATTATATCCAAATTATTTGGCACATCAATCAATATAAACAATTAACATTTTAAGTATTTCACTACACAACCACTATTTTAAATTAGGCAAATGTTGCAACGCGTGTTTGGTCATTGATTATGTCGACATAACAATGAAATTTGTGATCATTTAGATCGATTTTTTGTCCAAATGTAATGCACACGCACGCATCACCGGGGTGACAACTGACAAGCTTACGGTCAATGAGCTCAAAAAATAACAACAGTTTTTAATTGCAACTAAAAATACCTAGTTTCTTAAACAAAGCACCTGTCGCATAACTATATTAACACTATTTAGACCTAAATATTTTGTTCAAGGGTTGAAATTAAGCACAATCCTATACACAACAGAAATCCCTCCGCAGCCATTGGCAACAGATAAAGATAACATAACATAGACCATGCATAGACCTAATTAGGAATTTAATTAGAGCATATACACTTGGAGGGGGCAGACGAACGTGCGGAGTAGAGAGAGAGAGAGAGACTGAGTTTGGGTAGTGTCTGTCTCTTTCACAAACTTCTTATTGGTTGGTGAATTTCTCACCAAATCAGTCATGCAAATTAGTATGTACGTCCACCAATCAGAAGCTTACGTATAACAGAGAGAGAGAGAGAGAGAGAGAGAGAGAGAGAGAGAGAGAGCCAGACACTACACTACTCAAACTCATTCTCTCTCTACTCCGATATCATTTTTCGCTTGTTCGGCGGCACCTCCACTTATCAAATAGCTGATTGTCTTATGTTAATCCAAACGTAGGATTAATCTAGACTATTTTTAAAATGACTTGGTGTTGGTGTCAGATAAATAAAAGTATTTTCCTTTTCTGATAAAATTAACATTTTATATATTAATTACACCTAAAATAGTTTCAGGTTTTTATAAACACTCCTTCAACAGTACAATTTAAGAAGAATTGCATTTTTATGGTTCACGACCATGACAATAATAACTAAATGAAGTTAGGGATTAATGATCGATTTATTATGAAAATATAAAGTCTAAGCTGCTTGATAGTTTTTCTTTCTAAACAATAAGAAAAATAGAGAACTAGCTGACCCGCTCAACTTCGTTTGTGTCTCTCGTATCGTATCTGTGTATTTTCGGTCGATACCCGGCTCCTATTGGTCGTAGAGTGTACGTTAAAGCCCTCAAAGTGTAATTTACATAGCCTTAAACCTTCTTCGCGAAATGGAATATCCAACAAAAAAAAATAATAGCAACATCGGTTCAGCCGTTCACGCGTGATGTCGTAACCAATGCAAATAGGGATTCATTTATCTATACTATTTATACTAATATATAAAGCTGAAGAGTTTGTTTGTTTGTTTGTTTATTTGAACGCGCTAATCTCAGGAAATGCCTGTCCGATTTAAAAAATTCTTTCAGCGTTAGATAGCCCATTTATCGAGGAAGGCTATAGGCTATATATCATCACGCTAGGACCAATAGGAGCGGAGCACCAATGAAAAATGTTTCGAAAACGGGGGAAAATTATCACGCTACGGGTAATAGAAGACGCAAACGAGGTTGCGTGGGTCGGCTAGTTTATATATATATATAGATCATGCAGATGAAAAAAAACACACATAAGTAATAAAACAACTAAGGCATGGCAACACGCAACACTGTTGTCATATTGACACTGACAGAATTATAATTAGTTTCACGTGTGCCGCTGTATTGGTCTTGGTACTACGGGTACTACATTAATTGAAAAAATAGTGTTAGATTTAATTTGTAATTTAATAATTGTAGTAAAATGCCTGGTCCTGATTTACTTTCAAGTCAAGGTCTTCGCCTTGACGGACGCAGACCCAACGAGCTTCGTCGTATAAGATGCAAGCTAGGCGTATTCACACAACCCGACGGTAGTGCTTATTTAGAACAAGGAAATACAAAAGTGTTAGCGGCTGTTTATGGTCCACATCAAGTAAGTTAGTACACTGGCTGAACATGACCTGTGCTCAAAAGGAAGATTTTGGCGGCTAAATTGGCCTTCTATACCAGGATGGCTGAAATAGGCGTTCTTTCACTTTCCATGATTGTTGTCCTATTGAATGCTCCCTTAGTCGGCGCTTAAGACATCGAATTAATATTGACATTGAATTTTAATCCATGACTACATGGATAAGTTTCTTAAATCCCTACGTATCTAAAATTCACGAGCAGACTTTTTACTCCTTTTTATGAAAATTATGCTAATGGGAGTAAGAAATTTGGCACAGTTAAAGTTTATATGAGCAAAAGTTAGCCCAAGGCCAGGATGTTGGTGCTCTTTGGGGGACTTGTTCTTTATTTAGCAGTAGACAGCAATAGGCTAAAGATAGATAGAAAGTTAATATGGAGGAAGAGTGCAGAAAGCTAAATAATAAATTCATGTATTTTGAATGAATTTTAACACTAGTATTATTATGTTGACCCAGTCGTAACCCATTCAGGGTCAAGTTAAGAGCTCTCCTAACGTAAAATGATCCCTCTTGAGATTAGGATGGCTAAAACTAGGCAAAGTTTTAAACACTTGTTGTGAAAACATTTTCTACACATTCTATCAGATCCACCTTGATATTAGGATCCATTTAGAATTTATATTATGTATATATGCATGCATGTGTATGTATTTAAATACATATTTATTATGTGTATTGATATAATTATTACTTATGGTTAAATGATTTCTTATTAAAAAAATATCAACTTAATTAGTTTTGTGCATCTCCCTTTTCTAGCTCTGCATCGCCCTATGGTCAACTGGTAGACAATGCCTACGGCATTAAGTCCACCTTTGTCACTTTTAATGTGCATAAAGTATAAATAAAAAAAAAATGCAGCAGATTCCTAACAAATTTGATACTGTATTTATTGTAGTATATTTGTAAATGTATATCGAATTATAGTTATGTGTTTATATGAATGTATTCTTGTAGTAATGTGTAGTTGTATTATAATTCCTAGTTATCTTCTGTTTATTGTGGATTATCTTTCTAAGTGTTAAAACAAAAGCATAGTGCACCTTCTCACTCATTTCCACACTACCCAACGGTAGACTGGTAGAAAATGCCTTTGGCATTAAGTCCACCCTTGTACATTTTATGCATAAAGTTAATAAATAAATAAAAATAAATATTAATGATAAGAATGATATTAATGGTTTAGCTTATGAAAACTACTAGTATGCTCAACTAAATATTTTATTCATAAGTGTTGTAATTTGTTTCAGGCTGCAAAATCCAAAAGCTTACAGGATGGAGTAGTAGTCAACTGTCAATATAGCATGGCCACATTCTCAACAGGTATAAAAATAAATTAATATTTTTTTGGGTGCCTTTGCACCACGGAGCAAATACAAAGAGGAGATGCCCTAACGAGATTTTTGTATGAAGCAATGCGTGACAATTTGCGGGGGTGAGGGGGTGTTAGTTTACACTTTTCCATCTACCAGACAATAGCAAAACTACTTGCATCGTTGTACGAGTATATTGCTATGTAGTTTAGCTAGCTGACACTAGTGTGGACGTACTCAGAATTTCAAGGAGTAGTTTTTTCAAGGTCGATTTTGTAAGCATCTTGAACAAAAAACATCATTAATAACGTAAATAATTTTGCAAAAGTGAACTTTTTTTTTTCTAATAAATAACCCTAAATAAAACATTGTTCAATATGCTTGGTTTACACGTGGATTATGTAGAACAAAAATTAATATATGTAGTGCAAATCATTTTATTTAAAAAATAAATAAATTTATATTTTATTTCACTTCGGAATTGGAATGCTTAAATAACGCCAATCTCAGAAAATCAACTAATCTAAATCTGAATTGAATGGTCATACCAATGTTGTCTCTAATATCCACATCTAATCACTTTTAATCTTGCCTAATTTGGGTTTGGATAATAAGTTCCTTTTTTGATTTTTTATGATTTTTCCTTGAAATGAATCACTATCATAACAACGGGAAAAACAAATATTGGTGTATTTTGTAGGAGTTCAGTTTTGCCTATTATTTTTTTGATCAATTGCTCTTCAATACTATCTTTAGATGAAAATTTAGAACATTACCTGTATACTGGTACATTGTATTATTTTAATGAATTTAAAAAAAACCCTTCAAATCATCAGCATAAGTAAAATTTCTTTTTTTTTTCAATATTTGAAGTAACAACTTTCAATGCAAGATTAATATAGTCGTAACTTGATAAAATATTTGGATTCTAAATACGACCCTGTCTTTTTATTTTAGAATAGATGTCGATAGATGTCAGTCTGTTCACAATATAATTAAGAAAAATACAAAAAAAATACCATGATGAATAAAAATTCATTAGGTAAGAATGTAGAACTCATTTCGGTATCTTCTTATGGTATGTTTTATTAATATTCAGCTCAACGTACCATTGTATCTTTATTTCCAGTAACACAAAATTTGCCATCTAGTGGCGAGTAAATATAATAACATTTCAATAAAACACCAAGAGATTTTTCTAGAACTTTAAAAAAAATTAGCTATAAAATTACTTATAAAAGAAATATGATGCCACTCATGGTACCAGAACGTCTATCTGAGTTATTTGTACAAGATAAAACACAACACTTCATCTTTTTACTTGATTGTACCGAGAACATTCAAGTATTACGATTTTTCGATGCAGTTCTAGAACATTGACGTTAATAGTATAATTTGCAAGTTGCGTCAACTGCGATGACGTCGGGGTGAGTATTTTGTCACGGGGGTGATGCGCTTATGCCATCTCCTCTTTGTATTTGCTCCGTGCTTTGCACCCTAATTCTTTGTATAGAGTATGAATTAAAAAAATTAAGGTCTGTCAGGTGTTTGAAAATTCTTAAAACTGTTCGAAAAATAGATAGAAAATATTTGCATTTTCTTAGAAATCTTCATGTTAGTTTATACCCTGGATTTTGACCTACTTTAACCTTAGGTTTTTTTTTGTTTATGGCAATATAGTTTTCGACTTTTACCTGGCCTTGTTTGGTTCATTGAAGCAAGGATCTGTAGGGATTGCCATAAAAAAAAAATAATAAATATCATTAGCCAAAAAAAGTATAATATAAAAAATTATAAAATGATCACCCATAATTATCTCATCATCATCACAAGAAGATTTACAAAGGTGTATATTAAAGTAGAATCTACACAAGTAATAAATAAAATTTAAATATCTGCATATCTATACAAATATATAGAGCTGAAAATTTAGTTTGTTTGTTTGAACGCGCTAATCTAAGGAACTATTGGTCTGATTTGAAAAAAAAATCTGTGTTAGATAGCCCATTTATTTATAACTATTTATTAAGGAACGCCATAGGCCGTATATCATTACGCTAAGACCAATAGAAGCGGAGCACCGGTGTAGAATGTTACAAAAACATGGGAAAATTATTACGCTACAGACAATAGGAGACATAAAAGAGGTTTCGTGGGTCAGCTTGTGGAAATATACATTCCTGCATTGTACTAACAAACTAAACTAAACAAAGAATTCTTTTTTGAAAGTTTTCTCTGTTTCTGTTTGTTCCGTTGCTATTTACTTGCAGTGGTTGTGCCTTTACAACAACTACTCAGTGCCGGATTAGCCACGTAGCAAGAGTAGCAAATGCTACGGGCCCCGCGCTTTGAGGGGCCCCGCACTCCAACGCCCATTGACCGTAAAAAAATAAGTTTAAATAAGTGTAAAGTATCTTGCATGCCATTAGGTAATCCCGGATGAACGGTATTTAAGTTCGCTTGTCTCTTCTTCTTCTCATATTTAAAATCAAAGGAGATGTACAGGAATGTGGCAGTTATAGAGGAATAAAGCTCATTCTACATAGAATGAAAGTTTTAGAGAAAGTTATTGAGAGAAGGATGAGAGAGAAAAGTGCAATATGTAGAAACTAATTTGGGTTTTTGCCGAGTTAACAAATGCTATATTTGCAATTCGATAATTGTGAGAGAAATACAGACAGGCGCACAAAAACTTGCTTTTGGTGTTTGTTGATCTAGAAATGGCGTATGATAGGGTACCCCGAGAGGTTTTGTAGTAGGCTTTGAAAGACGAAAGAGACCCTCGCTTAGTATGTGGCATTCAGTGGCGGATATATAGATTTGCCGCCAGTAGGTTATTAAATTTTTGCCACCCCTATTAACCTATAATTTAATGTCTCCCTGCTCTTTTCATATCCTCTTTCGATACTCCCTTAGCTGTCGTCTCGGCGCATCACACCCCTCCCTCTGTCTGAGCCTCTCACGGCCAGCTTCTTGAAGGAAGTGGTTAGTGGACAGCCTTTTCCCTGAACAATATGTGTGTGTTACCATGGTCCTGCCTCTAATGGTACCCTAGCCTGTTATCGCCAGGCCTGCGCGTTTAGCCTTTGAGGTCATTCAGCGATTTCCAGCGCCTGAACTGAGTGCTGTACCTGGACCAGTCCCAGGCCAGGTGGACTAAGATGATTCTAAACTTCGCTCAATCCCACCCGCTCTGTTACCGGACCGGACGTGATCTCCAAAGTATGTTTTATGGACATCATCTGCGTCAGCTGGTACGATAGGGTGCCGTGTTTTGAACGGATCTTACCGCCATAATACTAGCGTATTCCGATTTAGCCGTTCCATGACTTATCGGACGCTAATGGATGGCTCTTTGGTGAGTGTTTCCGATAGTTTACTTGAAAACTGGTCGTGACTGTGGTTTTGACGCATAGAGAAGGCCGCGCAAATGGCATTCTCAGAGAACGGTATAAGCGGTTAGTCAAATGCGGTTCCCGCACTGTGTCTATGGAGAAGACCGCATCTACCAGAACCATCCAGTTTTTTTATGTTTTTTTTTTCAAACATCGGACATCTAACACACAACGCCATCTAGTCCCAAACCAAGCAGAGCTTGTATTATCGGTACTAGACAACTGATATAAATACTTATAAGTGGCGGCAGTAACAGGAACTTCTTGCGATCCCAAGCTCCCTTTAACGTTAAAGGCAAATACATAAAATGATCAGTAGACCTGCCGTCCTGCATAGATCTGAATGTTGGCCAATAAACGAAACGGATCAGAAACGCCAGCCTGTAGTTGTAATGCGAATGTTGAGATGCATTTATGGTGTGACTAGAATAGATAAGGTGAAAAATGACTACATTAGAGGAAGTCTGAAATTAGCGCCTTTGGGTGGAAAGTTGAGAAGCAGCAGGTTAATCTTCTGCTCGTTTTAATACGAGCTATAGCTATAGCGCCTATAGCTATCCAGAATAGTTTATTTGTTATAAATAAACTTAAAATAGTTTTGTTTTATTAAATACTTAACAAAAACTTTTCTGTATATATTATCAAATTTGGAGACACGCACTGAAAAACAATAGTGAAATCACCGAAGCAAGTACGAATTCAAATGCGAATATACAAAATTTAGTGTTGTCATTTTTTATCGAATTTGTCCTCTTTTAATTGGGCATACTATCTGTAATGAATGTGTTTCGTACTAATTGACTAAACTTACGAATGGTCAAATACGTCACCATAAAGTGAATCTAATAAAGTTACTAATAGAAGAAAATTATTAAAAAGTACGATTGCATTATATAGCTAAATTTAGGAACTAGTTCTCGACATTTAAATCGCAACCGCAACCGGCAATAGAAAAACATGTTCGAAAAATTACCGAAATACCATAAACTTGAGATTCTAGAGCAAACCTAGGGCCCCTAGGCCAAATTTGCTACAGGCCCCGCACTGGCTTAATCCGGCACTGCAACTACTGTGCAACAAGTTCAATAACAAAAAAAACTATCTGGGGAAAATAATGGGTACTTACTTTTATGCTTACATCCACAGCACAGAACAAAAGAATTAACTTTAATTCTCCTCTTCTGTGCTTACATCAATACAACACACAAAATATTTTTAGTTAATTTGAATGTAAACTTTGCTAGATTCTTCATTTCTTAATATGTTGATCAAGTTCAATTTACAATAAGACACCAATTGAATTAACAAATAAAACACCGAGTTATAATTTTATATCTACTAATATGTGTAAATCTATACTAATACTAGCTGACCCAGCAAAAGTTATTTTGCCATAAAAAACATTTAAGGATGGGTCACCCTTACCATTAAGGGGATGAAAAATAGACGTTGGCCGATTCTCAGACCTACTCAATATGCTCACAAAATTTCATGAGAATCGGTCAAGCCGTTTCGGAGGAGTATGGGAACGAAAATTGTGACACGAGAATTTTATATATAAGACTAGCTGAACCCCGCGGTTATTGTTGTACCGCGAGTAACGCCGCGCGACAAAGTTAGTCTAAAAAAAGTAGCCTAAGTTACTCCCCGGATCATCAGCTACCTGCCAGTGAAAGTACCGTCAAAATCCGTCCAGCCGTTCCAGAGATTACCCGGAACAAACAGACAGACAGACAGACAAAAAATTTTTTAACCACATTTTTGGTATATGTACCGTGTATACATACATATGCATTAATTAAAAAACGGTTATTTTAATGTTACAAACAGACACTCCAATTTTATTTATTTGTATAGATAATAAGGATAAAGTTTGTAAGGTTTTAGGGGCAATCTATGCATCTACTAAACATTACCTGAAAATTCTTTTACCAATAGAAAGCCACATTATTTTTGAATATCATAGGCATTAACCCGAAAAATCTATATCGCGGTATCCAACATATACGCGGATGGAGACATGGGCAAAAACTAGGTTGTAATATTATAAAGCTGTTTTTTTTTTATACAATTCGTATATCTCAGGAACTACTGGTACGAATTGAAAAATCCTTTTAATGTTGTATAGCCTAGTTGTTGGTGAAGCTCTATATAACATCACTACAATAATGAAATCTTGTAGATCTGTGCATCTAATGCATTAATGATAGTGGTCATAGTATGGAAAGTCCATATAATTTAACTATTTGAGCTCCCTAATAAAGTATCCTAAGTTACACCTTATGTATCTGCCAGTGAAAGTCTCGTCAAAATCGGTACTGTCATTCCAGAGTTCGCCGGAACAAACAGACAGTTGGACAAAGATTTTAAAAAACCTTTTTGTTGTATGTGGCGGTACCTACCACCTGGTACTGTCATATGAATTTAGTAAAAAGAATTTTTATTTAAAGTATACATATATATATAGGTACCACCTTTAGATGGTATATCTATACTAATATATAAAGCTGAAGAGTTTGTTTGTTTGTTTGAACACGCTAATCTCAGGAACCGCTGGTCCGATTTGAAAAATTCTTTCAGTGTTAGAAAGCCCATTTATCGAGGAAGGCTATAGGCTATATATCATCACGCTAGGACCAATAGGAGCGGAGCAACAATGAAAAATGTTTCG
This sequence comes from Spilosoma lubricipeda, assembly GCA_905220595.1. NCBI lineage: Eukaryota > Metazoa > Arthropoda > Insecta > Lepidoptera > Erebidae > Spilosoma > Spilosoma lubricipeda. The sequence goes on along the minus strand of HG992298.1, from coordinate 7,405,988 downwards.
AAAACGGGGGAAAATTATCACGCTACGGGCAATAGAAGACGCAAACGAGGTTGCGTGGGTCGGCTAGTACTATATATACCTATATATAGGTAACCTTGTTATTTTTAGTTCATTTTGATATCATGTGGATAATCGTGTCAAAATTGTTTTCAGGTGAAAGAAAAAATCGGCCCCGTGGTGACAGAAAATCCCAAGAGATGTCAATGCACTTAAGGCAAGCGCTCACAGCTGCTATTAAGACAGAACTGTATCCTCGGTCTCAGATAGACATTTACGTTGAAGTTCTACAGGTTAATCTTATTTGTATGCTTACTTCTTACCTCAGACACGCATTATTTTTTTAAATGAGCATCATTGGAGTTTCTTGCCAGATTCTTCTCCATGAAGAGTAGGCTGCACTTGGAACTGGCGACTAGAATCACTCGATTTTTTAATATTGACTATTCATAAGTGCTTATTTGAATAAAATATTTTTGGCTTTGACTTCAACAACACAGGGTAAGATTGTAATAGAATAGTAAAGTTGGTAGTATTTTCGAAGCGAGTACCTATTTGTCATTTGCTTATATCAATGTTATGGAAATATACCTGGTGGTAATAGGATTAAGAAATAGCCCCAGACTTCTAATCCTAATAGGATGGATTTTTAATCTTACTTCAATCTGTTCCTAATAGAGGCTTTACAAATCTATTGTATAAAGCTTCTTCTTTTTCGCAAACCAGGTTAAGGTCTACTTAAAAAATGCTTGTTAATTTATTTTTATATATACTTGTTTAAAAATAAATTGACATTAAAATATTTGGTTAAAGTTCAATCTAACTTACAGTGAATAACATGAAATCGGTATATTTATTGTATAACATTTTAGGCAGATGGTGGTGCGTACTGCGCTTGCGTGAACGCCGCGACTCTTGCACTGATCGACGCGGGAATACCTTTGCGTGCATATGCGTGTGCTTGTTCCGCGTCCATGGCGTGGCGTAACGGGGAACCTGAGCCTTTGGTCGACGTGGGACATGTGGAGGAAGCCGCTGGAGGAGTGGTGTTGACTGTCGCTAGTCTTCCTAGTACAGGTAAATTTAGACAGTAGCAAGACAATATATTGCCGATGTCATGTTTGACAGGCTTAGTAGTTGGTAGTGATACTGACTGCTAAGCCAAAGAGAGATTTCCATCCAAGACATACAGGGTGTCCCAAAATTCAACGATAAGCGGGCGCCTAAAGGTAGACCTGCTAATGAGTACATAAGGAAAAATAATAAAAAAAATATACCTAGTTTTTTTTTTAGTTACAAGAAAAATTTAGAATTTCTTTGAAAATAGCTTTCATGATATTTTGAACGACTAATATATTTGTGTGATGTGCATTATCAAATGTTCTGCATCTGGGTAGAACTCTTTTTCATGTATGTATATAGAAATTTGTTTATTTATCAGCAATCTGGTTAATATAGTACAGGCTCTATCTAGTTGGAGATCAGACAGCCGTGTGTATCTCACACACAATAGAGGTTGTTATAATACTTCTAAGAAGTTTATTTTTGTCGGCGGTGATGTGCGGCAAACCCTAGGAGTAGTAATTAAATATACGAAAAGTATATATAAGATAAACTAGCTGTTGCCCGCAGCTCCGCTCGCGCAGCAAGTAGTAATCCCATGAGATATTCTGATGTATAAGCTAAATTACTGTTAAGTTTCATCCAAATGCGTTTAGTAGTTTTTGCGTGAAAAAGAAACAAACAGACACACATCCTTACAAACTTTCGCATTTACCAATATTAGTAGGATTTAAAAGAAAGAAGTTTGATACTGAATAAAAAAGTAAATGATAAACTATCATCAAATATCTTTGCCATTTGCAGCTGTGATTTTCATATAACTGATGATATATTATTTGGTTTTCCAGGTAGCATTGGCTTATTGGAAATGTCGCATAGACTTCACATGGATTACTTCGATGTTGTAATGTCCAGAGCTATGCAAGGATGTCGAGATATAGAGGTGAGTTAACTATTTATGCACTTGAGAATTTAGTTGATATATTTAATATCTGGTACGACTTCTGGTAACGCAAGCAAGTTTTCCTGTAAAATATTTCGACATATAAAATTAACTTCAGGGATGGCATAGTAGTTTACTTACCTTGTCGCTTTCCGGATTCAAACCCACACGGGACAACAATTTTTGTAATCCACAAACAAAGCATAAACGGTTTGTAGTCTAAAAATTACATTTGCAGGTAATTTTGGACAGAGCAGTCAGGGAGCACTTAGCAGAAGGGTGGACCAAACAAGATGTAATAACTATATGAAATAAACATATGTTTTTTATAAAATGATTGTATTTCAATAAAAACAAACTCCATTCATGCCTCATCTAAAACATATGGAAGAAAACAAATAAAATAGACTTACATATTTATTAGAGATCTGAACAAATAAGAAATTAAATTATATGTACAGTCTATGTTAAAACTAACTAAATTAGAGGTAAGTTAATAGGTACACACTTTTTCCATTACTTTGCTTATTGTATGGTGAACAAAAAAATCTTACTTTAGAATGGAAACATTCTATGGCAAACGAAAAAGTGACGTAACATAAGAGTCAGCAAATAATTGTTACAGCAACAGCCGGCAGAATTAACGCAAAATGAAAAGAAAGTAAATATACTTTATATATCGGATGTAATAATCAGTCCATCCGTTCCTGTGATTGCACACACGAAATAAATAAAATGTAACTTTAAATAAATAAAACAAGTACTATATTGTACTCTTACTAGATCTTCTTGCACAAAATTCCACAATATTGCACCCGAAGAGACATACTAACTCAAAATAAATATTGCTTTAAGACTTTGTTAAAACGGTTATTCATATTTTTAATATTTAAAAATGTATAAAACTTTCGACATTACCGCGTAACATAATTGCAACATTTTAAAATAACTCGACCGTATAAAATATGCGTAATATATATGACATTGTATACACCCAACGTTGCTTTACGATCAAAATATTATTACGGGATGTAAAAAATGTTATCTTAATACACTGAGTTGCTAAGGCACTCATCTACATTTATCATCTAATATATAGAAAAAACTTTATGCGCAAGCAAATGAGAAAAAAATGTGGGCATTTGAAAAAATATCTCGTCCATCGCGTTACATGCAAAACAAATATCTCTCAATTCCAAAGGAGACTTAACCTAGTTGTATAATACGAATAAATGTTTTGTCACATCCCTATGGCTCCGATGTAATGCTATCGAATTAGCGACGAGACAGGTTCGACACCATCGTCGAGTGAAAGGACGGAAGTGTAAACTCCGCCTACAATCCGTCAATTCTTTGTATAAAAATATATAAGACCAAGTCTTATATGTGACGCTGTATACTACCTTTGACAAAAGTCATAAATAAATTGACTTATGTTAAACTAAAATTGCACTTTCCTATAACCGAATGACGTCTAAGCAGGCACCTGCTTCTACTTATTAACAATAACAACTGTAAATAAATAAAGGTATTTGTTGTATATAAAGAATGGACGCCGTCCATCCACGTTGTTCTGTTCGCTAACCCGAGAGCGGCTTACGACACTAAACGACAGCTACGGTAGAAAAGTCTAAGCTTCATGTGAACTTGGAGCCCAGCCGTTAGTTGGCCGCCACGGGCTCTGCGACTGCGACTGCGACCGGCACTTTGTGACTAGACTCGCCCGCCACCGTATCTGGAAACACAACATAAACAATAACAATTCGAAACAACATTTTGGTTCTAATATCAATCCTCAGTAAATTAATTTCACTGCATGGATGGCATCGCGTTTTCACATAATCGATTCCTACTGAAATGAACATGAAACTGAGTATTGTTCCACATATTGTCGATATGTGGAATGTGGATTCAGCGATCATTGTTCCGATAGTCGTATCTGCTCACGGACTAATTGCCAAGAGCCTCGACCAACACCTTAAGAGGCTCACGTTAGATGGCTGGATCAAGGGTCTGATGCAGAAGGCAGTCCTTCTTGACACGGCTCGTATTGTGAGGAGGTTCCTGTCTTTGGAGCCCTAACCACCGGTTTCTTGGTCCCTGTACCTGAAGTCGGTGATCTACTATTTTTTATATTTTTAAATTTATTTGTTTTTATATGTATAAAAATGTAAATAATATGTTAAAACAATTTTAATAAAGAGAATAATATGCCCTAGACAGGAGAGTCCGTACATTGCTGACTGCATTCCGTATGCATCACCCACGTTCATCAGTTATGAGGTTGTATATCCCGCGAAAGTTTGGGGGTCGAGGTCTATTAAATGTCAAGACCCTACACAATCGCGAGATATACAACCTCAGAGAATATTTTCTTCATACTGATGTGGGAGTTCATCGCAGTGTAGTTGCAGTGGATACCGGACTCACTCCGCTCGCTTTGGCTAAAGAGAATTGGCGCAAACCTGTAGTACTTGGTACTAATGAACGCAGGGAGGTATGGAAGGGCAAAGAACTTCATGGACGGTTTTATCGGTCCCTTAACGGGTCCGATATAGACTTTAAAGCCTCAACCTCCTGGCTACGGTACGGTGACCTCTTCGGAGAAACCGAAGGTTTTGTTTGTGCGATTATGGATGAAGTTATCATGACGAATAACTATCGGAAATATATCCTGAAAGATGGTACGGTTGACATATGTCGGGCATGTCACCGTCCCGGGGAATCTATTAGGCATATTATTTCTGGTTGTTCTCGTCTTGCTAACGGCGAATATTTGCACAGGCACAATCAAGTAGCCAGGATAGTACATCAACAGCTTGCCCTTAAATACAAACTTGTGAGTTCAGAGGTGCCATACTACAGGTATGTGCCCGACCCAGTTCTCGAGAATGGTCGTGCTACGTTATATTGGGATCGATCTATTATCACAGACAGGACTATTGTTGCCAATAAACCTGATATTGTGGTGATCTCACGAGATTGTCGATATGTGGAATGTGGATTCGGCGATCATTGTTCCGATAGTTGTATCTGTTCACGGATTGATAGCCAAGAGCCTCGACCAACACCTTAAGAGGCTCACGTTGGACGGTTGGATCAAGGGTCTGATGCAGAAGGCAGTCCTCCTAGACACGGCACGTAATAGTGAGGAGGTTCCTGTCTCTGGAGCCCTAACCACCGGTTTCTTGGTCCCTGTACCCGAAGTCGGTGGTCTACTATTTTTTATATTTTTAAATGGATTTTTTTTTTATTTGTATATTTAAAAATGTAATCAATATGTTATATATATAAAATAAAGAGAATAATAATAATTTATTTGCCAGAATATAGGTGTACAAAGTATGATCTTAAAATTATAACATGTCCCATTTACATCCTACCAATATAAACATGATGTGCAAATATTTTGAATTATACATTTTGAAATTTATTTGATTTAAAATATATGAATTAGCCGTCGCATGCAATGTAAAAATATTAATTAGGTAGGTATGTCAAAAATGAAATTAAAATAAAATAAAGTCATTAAGTTAAAAAAAAGTCTAAATAACAATAATTATATTATGTCCTTGGATATTGTCAATGTAAATTGGATAAAAATAAGTTAAAATATAAATTAATATTCCAATAAATTACTTTCTGTCCTCTCGATACGACATAAATTCTTTTAAGTCGTAAAAACATTTCTCTTTTAATTTATTTAGAGGTAACTCTTTAAAGTCATTTGGCAATTTATTATTTATTTATTTATTATGGACTGGAGGACAAGGAATACACTTTACATGCTAGTTTTATTACAAATAATAAATCTTATGTCTTGTGCTTTCTCAATTATGGGAGATCACAGCATGAACATTATCAAATTGCAACAAATACAAAAATGACAAAACCAAAAACCAAAAATGATTGATTGCGCAAAAAAAAATCACAATACAACACACACAATACACACACACCTACACACAAATATTTATTTTAATTTTAGGAGGTAGGTATGTCAACAAATGAATATCGTATTATTCCCTCAGGTGTCACGTCACTTTGACATAAGCATAGCTTGAGTGTCACTAATAATTCCATTTTCCCGACAATTTCTCTCGATAATTTCCCGACTCGGAGCCATTGACCGGCCGGCTGGCCGGTGACACAATAGACCATGTTTTAATACGGCCAATGAAAGGCCGTGGACACCTTAGGGGTTATAGGCTTTTGTTATGTTGTATGTAAAGTCACTTAGACCGTGACACAGAATGATATTCCTATGACAGAAGTGGTCGTTTATAAAAAAAAAAACAGCCCAGTGTTTTGACTTTACAAAAATACATTTAATCAAATCAAAAACCCTCATCACACACCAACAATATTTGACAGTCCATAGCAAGAAGACCTCTCTTTAGAAAGGAGTATTTTGCATTCTTTAAAACCCAACTGAGCAATATAAATATGTAGATAGTTAAAACATAAAGTGATATCACCATACTGTGTGATTGTAGATACTGACCATTACTAGTCTTGTTAGGCGAGTTATGTGGCGAGCTATTCTGTGACTCGCTAGTGCTACCCTCCGCTTCGCCCGTCTCACCGGCTGATGACGTCGCCTGTCAACAAACATTCTGTCACAATCTAAAACCTTCAATGATGATTCAATGATCAATATACTCATACAAATAATATATTCATAGATAACAATAAACCTTGACATAAAATCTTTGTTTGGTTCAATAAATAACACTAGAAAAATATGGTATAAACGTTATTTTTTCTTTAGAAAGAGACATTAGGTGCCGGCAGGCTACTAGTACAGTACAAGTCTTATGTCAATGATAAAACTTTGTTTAAAAATTGATTTTTATAAACAAACTTACCCTATTTTTCCTAGGAAGTCTAGGTTTAGGGCCTTTGGGCTCTTTGGTAGGGTCAAAATGGCAGTCAAATATCTCAATCAGTTCTTTTATATCTTCGTCTTTGGCAGAAACAGTCAACCCAGCTAACTGCTTCTCTAAACCTGTAAAACGTAACAATTTGTAATTAATTATTAATGCACTTACCTCCCGAGGAATAATTTAAAAAAAAAATAGGAATTACTATGCTATACTTGAAAGACCACATAAGGTTCCTTTAGAGTAGTGATTTAAACTGTATGGAACCTTTTTATTTCAATATACACATTATCTTACATTGTTTGATTAACATATTTTTTTTTGCATAGAATTTTTTTGAGATTATTATTTTACTATTATGAGAGTGAAATACCTACTTTTTTATACAAATGGCTGCCAAATGACAACTCTGCCTGATCGAAAGCATGAGTGGAAAATCTAAGTGCTGTGGCTACCACAGTCATCGCGAATGCAGCACAGTGTTGAGATTAGTTTTCCGTACTATCCTCAAATATTAGTGAAATAATAAAGACTGGATAGAGCACAAATGATAGATTTTGCAGTGGGAGACCCATGCTTTTTGGCATGAATGGGCTGGATCAACTGGAGTGATGCCATTGGCTTCACAGAAAACCGGTGTGAAATAGAGCTTGCGCTATATTAGGAGATAGGTATAAGGTGAGGAGAGACGTAAGGCGTACCGGCGAGCTTGTGGTCCTGCCAGGCGTCCCGCAGCTGGTCGTAGAGCAGGCCGGCGTCGGCCAGCAGGCGGCGCAGCTGCGTCACGCGCTTGCGCTCGGGCCGCGCCGAGCGCAGCAGCGGCGCGAACACCGGCCGGAACGTGTTCTGTCTGCGGTCACAATACACACTTTACTCCTCTACCACCTCTGCCACCTCTACCACCTCTGCCCTACAACTCGACGTCCTAACATCACGCCAAACAACCTACCCTACATCTTTGTTTAGTACTAACTGATTCCCGCGGTGTAACCCACGGTACAATATTAACCGCAGGCAACGCGGCGATGCGATACTAGTCTAAAAAAATTGCCTATATCATCAGCTACCTATCAGTGAAAGCCAGAACAGTCAGAAAGAGATTAGCCAGAACAGACAGACAAACAAAAATAGTAAAAATTATCTTTAGGTATATGTACAGTGTATACATAGGTACACATGCATTTAGTAAACAGTGGTTATTTTAATATGACAAACAGACACTAACTTTATTTATTTGTTTAGACCAGCTTTTAGCGAATAAGCTCAACGTGCGTGTATTAGTTATTGCGGTAACAACTCTTTTATATAACTGTATAAAATAAGAGAATACTTTAAAAACACACTAAATTGTTTTTCAAATGTTTTAAATGTAAATAAATATTTAAATTGTAAATGGCGAAATAATTTTTAATAATAATAAATTTTATATTGCAGCAAATTACATAACAATTTAGATATATGGTAAAGTATTGCAAATTTTGCAAGATTTTCTTAGCTTCACCATATGTTTGTTTTTTAGTTTTATTAAACTATATTTATTATTTTTTAATAAGTTTGATGTCTGCTTCCACCATTAATAAACTAAACATTACTGTTATCCGACTATTTTTTCACATAATATTTTCGTTTCATTTCAATCAGTTCATAAATATAAAAATTATATCAGGTTGAAGAATCACGGCGATAACCGACCTTTACGCGGGAGGAACAGCAGGCCAAAGCTAGTATTTTTTTTCTTTTTTTAATATATGACAAGATTGAAATAGTAACTATGTATTGTTTGAAGGCTTGTCGGCGCGAGTGAGTGAAACAGTGGTTGCGTTACCTCTCCAGCAGCTTCTTGAGCGTGGCGAGCGCTTCGAGCTCGGTGTGCACGGGGCGCGCCCAGGCGCGCGCGGTCTCCACCATGTCCCTGCTCGCCGCCGCGCCCTCGCCGCCCGCGCCCACCTCCTGCTGCTCACCTGCACGCACATATTCATTTACAGATACATTCTAAAATTACCCACAATTAGGCAGGAATTAGCAACCTGGCAACGCTGATTGAAATTACAATGGCAGGTTTGCACGGGACATTTGTACCACCTCGTGTGACTTATGGTAGTAATTGTTTTTTGTATATATTTTACTGCTAATATCACCGACGACTACATTTTACATTCCCATATTTTTACAACACTGTGTTAAAAAGTTTATTTAGTTTTTAGATTTTAATGAAATACATGGATCACAAATAAGTTGTCATGGTTGTCTACGAGATGGAGTAATATCATATTTTGAAATCAAAATGAAGCATCTACGATTATACGCCCAAAGGCCGGCAACGCACTTGCGATGCCTCTGGTTTTTGCAGGTGTCCATGGAAGGCGGTAATCGCTTACCATCAGGCGATACGTCTGCTCGTTTGCCCGCCTATCCCATAAAAAAAAATCCATAGTTTATTATCAATATTGTCAAATAGCCTGTTATTTAGCAAATAATATTTCTATACACCAGCTACTGCACACCAACTTAACCTCTTCAGTGTGTTTATTAGTCGTCTACTGGCACTTGTTCTATCCTTAGAAAATACATTTTAGGCCTATTAAATCATCACATTTTGATTGAAATTGAGTTAACTTCAACTTTCCCTTCTTTTTGCAATGTCGTTGCCCTGCTAGTTTGCTCTTACGAAAATCCTCAGCATGTACAGTCCTGATAACTCTCTGTATTCTTAATCTGTCACCATACGGAACGACGAAACGGATACTAAACTAATAAAACAACTGATATTATTCACAAAGGTTATCTGCAGATACGAATATTCGATGACCCAACCTCACAAGGTCTCGGTTTAGAGAAATTAAGGATAATGTTTAATCTTCAATGAAAGTAATAATGCATTATCAAATGTGAATGAACCTTGTGCAAGATGCTCAACAATCCTGTAGGCGGCCGTGGCCCTCTCTAAGGCACTGTCGACGGAGAGCGAGTCCGCGTCCAGCAGCACTCGCGCCAGCACTCGCAGCGACACGGACTTCACCGTGGCCTTGCACTTGTCCGCCGCTAACGCATAGCTGTCCGCGAAACCCGCTACTATGGATTTGAAACGGTCCAGAAGCTTGTACCTGAATTAAATAGAAACACTCGTTATTTAAAAAGCTCATTAGGGGGTCAGCATTTTATTTACTATTACTTAAAATTCCTCTTAAATTTTGCTAAACATATGAATTACTCGTCTGAACGTCAATGATTTTATCAATGAAAAGCCACTGAGTTATAAATTTTGAACTACAAACAATGAAGAAATTATTTTTCAAAAATTTCATCATGGAAATCCGTCACTTTTAAGGTTATAAACATGAAATAATCTTGCGAGCGAATCGGATATATATGTTTACTATTAGTTTCGGTTTAATGGACTTGCAAGGATCAACACACTTTCCGCTTCAATGCAATAAAACAACATAGGAGATATTTTTTTAAGAAATCAATTTATAATTACCTAGTAAGTGCTTCGAGCAGCATGGTGGGGCTAAGGCGGCGCGGCTCGTGGTAAATAAGGATAACACTACCATCTCCCTTCTCCTTCTCTAACCAGTCTAAAAAGTCTGACAATGCAGAAATCTCAGACTTTGTTTTTAATATCTGTAAATAAAAATAAAGTCAATATTTTACTACAGCTACAAAATCCAAAAGTATTTCTTAAACATTTATATAAATTAGTGACAGGATTTGTGAAGTTATTTAGTCGGGGAAAAAGTTTTTTGTAGTCAGGTCACCTGAGGTTAAGTAAGTATCGCAGCACATGGTCAAGAGCGTTGTAGACTTTTTAGTCAACCCCAACCTTAGACTTTAGACTTTTTAGTCAACATAACTCTTCAGTAAAAAGCAGAGAAAGAACTGCTTAAACCGGTTTTCTCTAAAGATGTGGTTTCACTTCAGTCAAGAAAATAATTACAAACAAGTTTGTAATAACAACTTTTAGTGCTCTTATGTTATTTGTGTAGTTTTTATAACTATAAGATCTAGATTCCACCACAATTATATTTCTGCTTACCTTATGAGTATTAGTGTCTTTGAGCATGCGATACCGTCCTACGGTAACTACTCGCACGTTGTGACGTCGGCGCGCGCCAGGATTTAGATCACCGTAAGGCATTATGTACTGCGAGTACGACTGCTTCGGAGTGTAGGCAGCAATTTGACATATCTGAAACAATCGGTGGAGCATTATATCTCAAAGCAGATGAAACGGGACCAACGAGAACGACTATTTATGGGCAATTAGCTGCGCCCGCGGCTCCTTCCGCGTGTATGTCGGTTATTGAGTAGCTGTCTTTCCTCAAGGATCAAAGCATCTCCATTCCAAATTTCATTGAAATTGATGCAGTGTTTTTTTAATCGTGAAAGCATAACAGACAGACCTACTTTCGAATTGATAATATTAGTATGGATATGAATAAAAATTGTAGAATTTGCATCCAAGGGGTGGCCTTCACGTACGTACTTACGCACGTAAATAATAATATGATTTTAAATATAATAAATGTCCTGTTTATTCTTCGGCTTTAAGTTGCGTGTATTTCTAAATTCAAAATTAAATTCGGAAGCAAAATAGACATGATTTACAAATACCTATTACAAAAGCTTTTCTGGTGTTTATTTCTAAAATGAGATTTAGTTAGCTGGCGGTTTAGTATTACTAACTAGTCACAAAGAAACAGTATTCTTTTGAGTGTAACTTATCTGTCATGTTTAAAAACTTTGTGTGTAAAATAACGTGGGTTCTTAAGGACAAAGCAATTATTGTACAGAAAGCCTGTCTTATCGCATTTTAACTATTAGTGTTGTATGTTGATGTTAGTAACAATTTGTACATTATCTCAAGATTATTGAAATAGGGAAGTAAGATAATGTTGATGCTTGTTAAAACAATGTTGGTATACTATTTCAAAACATCACAAATCATGACACCGTGTCTTACTAACATTGTAATTACCTACTGGACAAAGCAGGATTAGAGGCTAAGTTTACCTAAGTTTTTAATTTTATTTTATACTAGCTGAACCCCGCGGTGTTACCCGCGGCTATTGTTGTACCGCGAGTAACGCTGCGGGACAAAGTTAGTCTAAAAAAAGTAGCCTAAGTTACTCCCCGGATCATCAGCTACCTGCCAGTGAAAGTCCCGTCAAAATCCGTCCAGCCGTTCCAGAGATTACCCGGAACAAACAGACAGACAGACAGACAGACAGACAGACAGACAGACCGACAGACAGACAGACAGACAAAAATTTTTTTAACTACATTTTTGTTATATGTATCGTGTATACATACATATGCATTGATTAAAAAACTGTTATTTTAATGTTACAAACAGACACTCCAATTTTATTTATTTGTATAGACTAGCTGGCCCACGCAACCTCGTTTGCGTCTACTATTGCCCGTAACGTGATAATTTCCCCCGTTTATGAAACATTCTCCATTGGCGCTCCGCTCCTATTGGTCTTAGCGTGATGATATATAGCCTTCCTCGATAAATGTACTATCCAACACTGAGATTTTTTTCAAATCGGACCAGCGGTTCACGAGATTAGCGCGTTCAAACAAACAAACTTTTCAGCTTTATAATATTAGTATAGATTTAGAAACTCGTAAATGATCCAATATTTAGTGCTTTCAGTAAAATAATGAAGTCAGTCTATCAGAATAAAGCGTCTGTCACTGAAATAGTGATGCACAACTATAATATTACTAAACATAATCTAGTCAATAAATATTTCGTTGTCGACTGTAGATTATGTTTGTATGTTATTATTATAGTCCCCAACCCGCTCTTGGCCAACGTGGGGACGTGTTGCTGATGATGATGTTTGTATATTCGATAGATCTGACACATAAACAAAATTTACTGGGTTATACCTCATCGATAAGTCTCCTGCCCGTGGTATCCATGTCCCATCCGACGAGCGCATACTTGCCGGGTGGCAAACCTGCCGGCTTCTCAGCCAACGCTGGCGGCAACTCCGCCGAAGTCTCCAGCTCGCCGCCATTCACCTTTGCTTCAGACACCATTGCCATATAATCTCTTTATCACGCTGGGGGCAAAAAAAAAACATATATTTTAGTATTTTTATTCAAAATACGATAAGATTATCATTGTCAAGTCAAACAGATGCTTCTGCTGCAACTGCCACCTAATTCTGGTAGGACGCAGGGTAAAAGACTTATGACGTAAAAATATACTGCAAGGAAAATGACTAGTATAAGACAGGAGGCAAATCTCTGGACCCACAGAGCGTCATCCTTGGAGCTTTTTTACCTAATTAGATTGGGGTAGACTTTCAAGTCTAATATGATACGGCTGAACTTCGATTTTTTACACGGAGGGACGGCCATCAAATCTCCACAAGCCAAGTACTTAATGGTACCCTCAAGGTAGTAGAGCCACGCTGATTTCACCACGAACGGGCCGGGTCATCTGGGGCGGTACTACCCTCGCACAGAAAATCAACGTATAATGACAGCGTTAGTGCTGTCGTGTTTCGTTGGTGAATGCGAGACCGGAGGCTCAATGATGCAGAAGCATCACTAGGCCGCCATAGTGTAGGTTACCATGCTGCATTGTTGTATTGTCTGCATTGGCAATGAGTATGGTGACCACCACTCTTGGATTCAGCTTTTGCTTTCCATCAGGCAGAGTAGTAATTTTGGGAGGGCCATACATAAAAAAGTAGGATACATTTACGTGATATATTTATTTATTACGAGATTAGATTAATAAAAATAAAAGAAAAAAAACAAAGCAATCTCAAAAAAGACTGCTACCATAATATGGTGTAAAAATTGAAATAGCTAGTATCAAGCTATTTGTTTTTATTAATAAAAAAATTAACACCACAAACACTGCGAGGCAAGATAGCTAGGTAGATAAACTCACAGAAAACGCACGACTAAAGAGGTCCAACGTGTCGGTCAATAAGTCAATATCTTAAAACTTTAATTTTACTGAAGCCAGACTCAATAACAATTCTCTTATCAGATTAAAAATAACATTTCTACGTAGAACAGATATATCGAGTAGTTAATCCGAAATAAATAAAAGTCCTTGTCCTTTGTTGAAAGATTTCAGGATTACATAATAATATATGCTATGATTAAAGATTAGAAAACATATGCAAGCACATACAAGATATTAAAATCCAAATCAATCGGTCGTGGGTGACGGGACTTTCACTGGCAGATAGCTGACAATGCTACCTGCCAGTGAAGTCCCGTCAAAATAAATCGGTCGTGGATAACACGCCTCAGGGCAAATGTAGTCTTAAAAAAAGGTTTACTCCCTATATTAAAAGGAATCAATCAGTCCAGCCGTAGAACAGTAATAAAAAAATGATTGATGATGATGATGATTTGACCTAAGTACCTACCGCATATACCTACTTTTAAATGCATTAAAAAATGCTGTTCATTTGAAATTACACAAACTGTTAATTTATTTGTTTGAATAGATACTTATATCGGACCTCACATTAACGTCTACAGCTGGATAGATATAGGTTAAGATAATGTACATCACACTAATCAGTCTAATCACACATCACACTAATATTATAAAGGCGAAAGTTTGTGAGCGTGTATGTTTGTTACTTCTTTACGCGCAAACGACTGAACGGATTTGGATGAAACTTTACAGTAATATAGATTATACAACAAAATAGCACATAGGCTACTATTTGCCGCGATAACAGACATACAAGCGGGTGGAGCCGCGGTCAACAGCTAGTGTACCTACATATAAATCGACGAGATTAAGACGTGACGAGTTTACCAACTACTAAATCACATCACACTAATATATAAAGGCGAAAGTTTGTGAGTGTGTTTGGTTGTTGTCTTCATGCGCAAACTACTGAACGGACTTGGATGAAACTTTATAGTAATATAGATTATACATTAGGATATCACATAGGCTACTATTTGCCGCGATATCCGATTTACACGCGGGTGGAACCGCGGGCAACAGCTAGTCCTACTAATATTATAAATGCGAAAGTTTGTAAGGATGGATGGATGTTTGGATGTTTGTTTCTCTTTCACGCAAAAACTACTGAACGGATTTGGATGAAACTTTACAGTAATATAGCTTATACATCAGAATAACACATAGGCTACTATTTGCCGCGATAACCGACATATACGCGGGCGGAGCCGCGGGTAACAACTAGTATACATATAAATCGACGACAAAGACGAGACGAGTTTACCAACTACTAAATGAAGGGATAATAAATAATAATAATAAATAAATAAATAAATATTTCGGACATCTAACATACAACGCCGTCTAGTCCCAAGCTAAGCAGAGCTTGTGTTATGGGTACTAGAACAACTGATATAAATACATATATACCTTTTTTTTTGTAAATACATACATATATATAGAGAACACCCAAACTCCGAAACAAATATTTGTAGATCATACAAACATTTGGCCCGACCCGGGAATCGAACCCGAGACCTCAAGAACAGCAGTCGCGTACGCTACCACTGCGCCACCGAGGCAGGCACCGAATAAATTATATACATAGTGCATACTACTGCACAGTGTCTTATTCAGTGATATTGTTTATCTTTTAATTCTTCTGTGAGTGTGTATGTCACTGAACTACTCTCAAACGACTGGACCGATTTTGATGAAATTTTTTGTGTGTGTTCAAGGGGATCTGGGAATGGTTTAGATTCACAATTTTGTCCGCTGGACAATGTTTTTTTAATTAATTTTTTATTTATTAGTAGTTATGGCAAAACGACGTTTGCCGGGACAGCTAGTATAATATAATATTTTTAAGCGACTTCAAAAAAAGGCGGTTTCTCAATTCGACCGTATATTTTATGCGTGTTCGCGGATAACTTCGTCGTTTATAAACCGATTTTGATGATTCTTTTTTTAATGGAAAGGAGATATCCCAACGGTGGTACCATGATAAGGACACTAAGATCTGATGATCTGATCTGGCATCCAAGAGAAATCGAGTCAAACCTTGAAGTCGGTTTTATTTTTGTTAAAATTTTACTTGTATAATCTAAACATGTCGTGTCAATTATGTATGTACTTCTTAAACTGCGGGAGTTCCCCTTTACATTAAATGAAAATCATTACTATAGTGCGTCCAATCGTTTATTTAACTTTTGACAGATCACGCACATAAAGTTTTGTAATAATTTTTGATCAATGTACTAGAGGGAATACTGTACTTCATGGACGGGCTCCGCCCACTTAGAGATGTGTCATTCATAATGAATGACCACAGACTATAAAAACGGGTTTGAAATAAATCGATTATCGATTATATTAATAAAACATACAATAACATTATTGTGATTATATTTTATATCAAATCACACGGTCTCTAAACTTGAGTCACTGATATAAGAGGCCCATTATTACAGCTCTCCTGTTCAAAGTATTCACGAAGTCGCAAGACAAACTCTCTTGTTTGTCCTTTGAGCACCTTAATTTTTGGCATTTTGACAGTAACGAAGCGAGGGACGATACGCTCAACTCAACCAAACGTGAGAATTCACAAATAAATCAATACGGAGGAATAAAAATACTCAACTCGACGTATGAAAATGTGAATTATGACTAACTACAAAATGTCCGCTACGCGTCCGGTGTTGCGGTTTAATAATCGATAAAATTACGAAATTATCGGTAAAATAATGAGTGTGTCAAATCGATTAAAACTTCTTCATGTACAAAATCGATCGATAAAAGAAATCGAATCGGTAACGGGTCAGGGTATCACTATTTGATTAAGTATTAGAGCTGTCAAAAGTTAAATAAATGATTGGATACACTATAACGACTTCAAGTTCGGGATTTCCCCTTCTACTATATTTGTATGTGTGCCTCGGTAGCGCAATGGTCGCGTATGCGACTGCTGTACCTGAGGTCTCGGGATCGATGCCCGGATCGAACCAAATGTTTTTTTTATTATTAAATAAGGGGCAAAGGAGCATATGCATCGCCTGATGGTAAGCAATTAATGCCGCCCTTGGACACCTCGCGTCCATAACCTTGAACACCAGAGGCGTCACAAGTGCGTTCTCGGTCTTATAAGAACAATTTTACTTTTACACTGCGGGGTTCAGCTAGTTTCAAATAAATCTTTGTAGGTATCTACTTTTAAGAACTATTTTAAAATAGTATTATTAAAGACATAAGTGGATATCATACATAATACAACATACTTAATTTTGTTTTGGCTTATAATACTTTTTAACTTTAACTTTTATAAAAAAATAACTATCTTTTTTTTAGAACTAAATGCTCTCACAACTAATTATATACTACCAATTAACCACGTAGTGGTGTTAATTAAAGTCATTTACTTTAGTGAACTCATACAAACTATGGACAGAATAATATTATCCAAAAGACATTTATATACATAATGTTAAATAACTATAATAATAAAATATAAAAAAACTAGTCTATGTTACTCCTTATATCATCAGCTATCTGCCAGTGAAAGTTCTGCTTTCAAAATCCAGTCATTCCAGAGATATTCGCCGGAATAAACAGCCAAAAAAATGCTTTTTTGATGTAAGTACATAATTCATATGGATTTAGTGAAAAACTTAATTTAAAATTATAAACTAACACGTCAATTTTATTTATGTACTAGCTGAACCGCGTGGTGTTACCTGCGGTCGGCGGTAACGCCGCGGGGCGAAATTAGTCTAAAAGAGTAGCCTAAGTTACTCCTTATATCATCAGCTATTTGCCAGTTAAAGTCCCGTCAAAATCGGTCCAAACGTTCCTGAGATTAGAAGTAATAGTCAAAAATTAAAAAATATAAATATTTTGGTATATGTACCATGAAACTAAGCAGAGCTTGTACTATAAAAGCTAGAATCACTGATAGAATACTTATTATGCTTTTTGTTTTGTAAATACATGCATATTATACATAGGAAACTCTCAATCTGAAACAAATATTTGCAGATCATATGAACGGTATTCCCGGACCAATACTACTTTCAAGAAAAGAGCGTATTCCTTCTTAAAAGACCCGTAACTCTTGTCACGCCTCTGGTGATGCGGATGTCATTTATTTATGGCGGATTACAAACAGACACTCCAATTTTATTTATTTGTATAGATAGATGGTTAAAACTATGTAAATTATGTAACCAATAGCTGTCGCCCGCGGTTCCACCCGCGTGTAAATCGGTTATCGCGGCAAATAAAAAAGCCTATGTTTTATTCTGATGTATAAGCTATATTACTGTAAAGTTTCACCCAAATCCGTTCAGTAGTTTGCGCGTGAAGAAGTAACAAACATACACACTCACAAACTTTCGCCTTTATATACTAGTGTCATGATGATGTATTCTATACTAGATGTTGTCCGCGGCTCCGCCCGCGTGTATGTCGGTTTTCATGTGTCATTTTTATGTATAAGATATATTACTGTAAAGTTTCATCCAAATCAGTAGTTTTTGCGTGAAGAAGTAACAAACATACACACTCACAATCTTTCGCCTTTATAATATTATACAGATTACTGCCAAAAAAGTCCACAAGCAAAATATCTACTTAGTTTGGTCATCACACCTAAACATGTTTACAACTTACGTTTCTTTTATGTATGAGCATAAAGTGACTACTCTGCCTGGTGGAAAACAAAAACAGAATCCAATAGTGGTCACCATGCTAAATTCAAATGCAACAATGCAGCATGTTGACCCACACTATTGCTGCCTATTGAGATGTTTCATTGGGCACTCGGTCTCACACTCGCTAGCAAAACAACAGCATAAATGTTGTCAATTTAGATTGGTCTTCTGTGAGAGAGTAGTATCTAGTATTAATCTATACTAATATATAAAGCTGAAGAGTTTGTTTGTTTCTTTGAACACTCTAATCTCAGGAACCGCTAGTCCGATTTGAAAAACTCTTTCAGTGTTAGATGGCCCATTTATCGAGGAAGGCTATAGGCTATATATCATCATGCCAAGACCTACAGCAGCTGAACACCAATGAAGAATGTTACAAAAACAGAGGAAAATTATCATGCTAAGGGCAATAGGAGATGCAAATGAGGTTGCGTGGGTCCGCTAGTTTTATAGAAAGACAAATCTTTGAATTGCATGGTAGTAGTTCTCATAGTTATAACAGTGAACTGCAATGTAAACTATGGCAAGTGATAACTGGGCACCTATCAATATGCAGTCTGTGTAAGATACACAAAAATTCATTACTTTAAAATTTTAGTCAGTACCCTTGAGCTTCAAATTATATAACTATGGAATATAACTCACTATTTTTGGTTTCTTTTTATTTATTGTAAGCTTGCGCTATAGTGATATGTATACTGTTAGTTAAAGCTACAAGTAAGTAGTTGTATTTGTTGTTAAATTGTTTGTTTCCCTATATAATAAACCTATACAAAGAAATAAAATTGGAGTGTCTGTTTGTAATATTAAAATAACCACTTTTTACTAAATGCATATATGTACGGTACATAGACCAAAATAACATTGTTAAAAATTTTGTCTGCTGGTTCCAGCTACTCTCTGGAACAGCTGAAATGATTTTGACGAGACTTTCACTGGCAGATAGCCGATGATATAAGGAGTAACTTAGGCTATTTTTTTTAGACAAGTTTTGCCCCGCAGTTGTAGTTGTACCTTGGGGTTCATCTAGTAAATTAATATAAAGCCTATGCAAACTTTAAGATTTAATTCGCTAGAAAATACTAACTATTGGATTAATATTTTTTTTTATAAAAACACTACTTACTATGAATATATCCTATATCATGGAGGACACTTCACAAATTAATGGGCCAAAGAACACCCAAACTCAGAACA
This sequence comes from Spilosoma lubricipeda, assembly GCA_905220595.1. Classification (NCBI taxonomy): domain Eukaryota; kingdom Metazoa; phylum Arthropoda; class Insecta; order Lepidoptera; family Erebidae; genus Spilosoma; species Spilosoma lubricipeda. The sequence goes on along the minus strand of HG992298.1, from coordinate 7,386,239 downwards.
ATAACTTGGGTTTTTCTAGTGGATCAAAGCAACAACACGCAATGCAGTTAAACCGTAAGTGACTACTTAAATAATTGTATCATCCCTGCAACCTAGTTTTGTAATCATTTATTTGCACATAGGAACAATAGTCAGTTCTATCTATCATAACTTGATCTAATTAGAAACAAATATTGACACCCTAACTACCCTTATAGCATCAAACATGATAATATATTCAAGGACAACTTTTATTAATTTATTTTAAACTAGTTGTTGCCCGCGGTTATCGCGGCAAATATTAGCCTATGTGTTATTCTGATGTATAAGCTATATTACTAAGTTTCATCCAAATCCATTCAGTCGTTTTTGCGTGAAAGAGTAACAAACATCCATCCATCCTTACAAACTTTCACATTTATAATATTAAGTAGGATTTAAAAAGAAACTTTTTAATTTCCCTCCATCTAACAACAATTTTACAATTAAATAACTTTAGAAAATATACCTAAACAAATTTTCATTACATCTAATTAGAAAAAAAATGTGTTATTCTATTTCACCACCCTCAAAAATGACAAAAAAAAAACCTTACTAGGAATCTCTTCCTTTTTTAATGTTATTTTTAAATTGTATATCCTTGCAGTCTTTATGGATATTTGACACATAGGTACTAAGCAGTACTATCACAATAGATGTCTAGTGTTAGAAACCAACTACACCTTTGGTATATACTCCTCTTATGTCTAAAAATATTGTGTTCATAAGGTATTTCCCTTAATTCAAATGCTGGTTTTACATTTTACCTCTTGGTTAAATTCTAAGTTATTCTTCAATCAACATCCTTATCTACTAATATAAAGTGACTATTTGAAAGTACCTTCAATTTTATAGGTGTTATCAAAAAATATGTGGAAATGAAAAACAAAAACATGAGAATTGTTTCAAAACACAATTTAAGCACATGATTTATTTTATTAAATCATTTATAAAGTTTGAATAAGTAACTCTAATAAAAATCTTAAAAAGGACTAGCCTCATTATTAACACTATCTATCAGACGGGGAACTTATTTAAAAAATAGGCTCTCAACAAGTGCAGAAATGTTCATAAAATTATACTATCTACCCTCAATGAAAGTAACAGCTTACACTAGATAAATGGCATGAAACGTTCTCCAAAAGACCATGATTTTCAAGAAAAGGATAAGGAACACGATAGCAATGTAGGAACCGAGTACACAAGAGTTGCTCAGGTTATATACCTATATTTTTTAAATTTCAGAATGCTAAACATCGAAAGACATTAGATTTTAAAATTGGGCTCTAACCTTAATTATTAATACGAGACTCATATTAGAAAAAGACCGGCGGGCTGAAATAATCGATCATGTGAAAACAAAATAATTACGAAGAACATAGACTATACTACCCCAAACGTATTTGATCCAAAAATATTTTCTTATGTGACCCGTTTCTTTTATTAACTCTTTGTTTGGTCTAATTTTACCTTGAAAATTAGATAAAGACGGAAAAAAATTAAATTTAGGACACGTGGCGGTCTTTTTCTAGAGACATTTTGCCCCACCCCAGCACGTCAAAATAATTTTAATTTTATACTTACGACAATCTAAAAGAAGTGATGATTGGATGTTTTCAAACAATATCTGTTTACAGGAACTTTTTGCGACGTCCCGCTAACACTGCAAAGTAAGATAATTTGGTAAAAATATCACAAAATCTCAGCACGTGTGCGGCAAATGGCAAACCGCAATAATGAGTGATGTGAAAAGTATTTATTTGTCGACTAGAATTCGATTTCATCAACCTTGCAAATTGATACTAGTAAAATATTTTTTAGGAATATATACCTTCTTTTGCAAAAAACACGGTATTTTCTCTATTCTAATGTAAATACATTTAAGTGATTTTTTAATATACTATGAAACACTTTCTAAATACAGGCACGACATTACGTACATTTTAAAGATTCAAAAATTCATTCATTACTAAATAAATTTAAAATCTCCGAATTAACTACTGTAATAGTAAATCGATGAGAAAAAGTGCAAAAACAGTTAACTTAGTAGATATTTTTAAACGTAAATAAGAAACCGAAACTACTGTTAACGACCATCAATTTTTGGTTCGACATCACTATCCCGGTTTAAAAAGTGGCGCAAAAATTAGTCGCGTTCGAAAATTAATTACTCTACGACCAACCTTGAGTTGGGAGACTCACGAGGTTTTATGCTTGAAATAAAATAAGAAGAATTACTAAATAATTCAAAATATTTATTTATTCTTTTTAAAGTCACAAAAACCATAATAGGATCTTATTTAACTTAAAACGAAAAGGCCTCTATATAACATATTTTAAGATGAACCCTGCTTAACATTCCATATTACACCAAGTATGTACCACTTAGAGCATTCAAATTCAACAGATAGAGGGAGCGCTGAACGAGCTGAAAGAGTGATCGGGGTAGAGAGAGAGAGACTGCGTTTCTTCATAGTCGTTTACTCTTGACGGAGCAGTCGTGTACGGCGGTGTACGTCCTGGTTGAAAGTGTTGCACTTTAATCGGGCAAAGAGGCTTCCACGATGTGTCTTCACCAATTACGGTCCATTGCGTCTCGGGAATTCTGGACGATGGAGGTTTGTGTTTCAGCTCTGATGAGATCCGTCCAACACGTAGTTGCGTGACCGCTTGCCTTCCACTTGTCTCTGGACAACAAATCGCTCCCTTTAGAGCATACATACCCGAAGGGTCAGCCTGGTAAATGCGTCCACCAATCAGAAGCTTGCGTGAGAGAGATAGAAAATACTCAAACTTAGACTCTCTCTCTACTCCGATTATACTTTCCGCCTGTTTCGGTGTGGAACAAGTGAAAGGCAAGCGGTCTCAGTTCAGGATCTAAGACTAAAGGTTATTTTAGTCCCCTCGATCGATATTTTCCCCTCATTTTTCAGCTACTGTTTTGCCAAGCTATATTTTTACAATTAAACTTTTATTTTTCAATCGCTAAAGCTGAAACGAAACGCAATCGCAAAATTAAGTGCAAATGTCAAACTAAACCGAAAGTGTCAAAACTGTCAAACGTAAATCAATGTTGAGAGTGTTACAGTGATATTCTCGATTTTCTTGTAAATTTCAATTATTTTCATAATAAAATGACTGATAATATAGAATATTATCGAAATCAGATTGCATTAGCTCGAACCGAAATTAAGAATTTACGGTAAGTTTTTTTCAATAATGTTGTTTTTATTGATCTGTTTTGTGACTGTTTCTGTATTACAATTTTTTGTTATAGACAGCAGATAACATCTCTAAAACATGAACATTTAAAGGAAATAAAATATATAAAAACTACTTTACATGATTTTCGTTGTTCTAACTGTGACACGGGTACGTAATTGTCTTTAATATTTAATAATTATGCATATTTACGGTTGCGTGGATTTGAGAGTATTGTGAATATAATATTGTGTGATTTAATGCTAATTACCTAGTCTATTCTTTATGCAGTTAAAATGCAAGGTAAGCTAGCTTGTAATGAAAGTTTACGGTACATATAATTCAGCTGGTAACTGCATACTTTCTTTTTGTAAATGTAAATCACTTTCTATTTGTCATTCATAGTTGAAAATATTATTAATTCTTGTTTGAACATTATTACTGTGATGTATGTTTTAAATGCAATTTTAACCCATGTATCATTGTTACCAGTTTAAAAAAAAAAATATTGTGATGAATGTATTTATGTCTTAGTTGTTTAAGTGTCCTACTGTGCTAAATTTTGTGGGTTGAATCCCTTGTTGTCTTTATTAAAAAAAATAGTATGTGTGATAAGTTACAACTGTCCTCTCTTATAATAAATAGTACATCAAAAACATTAAAAACTATTTATTTCTTCCAGCAACAACAGTAAGACAAAATGGTGAAGAACAGACCCCAGTTGGCTCTGATTGCATCTCATATCGGCCCATAGGAGTAATAGAGACAACATTCCAAAATAAAAGAGGAGTGCCACGACAGCCCACTGTAATGGCTAAAGCTAAGGGAGTTCTTACTATAGATCCTGGTGTGTTTAACAACCCTGACCATGCACTAAGTGGGCTGGAGGAATTCTCTCATATTTGGTCTGTACTATTTGAGTAAATATATAATACTAGCTGACCCACGCAACCCCCAATTACTGGTCCGTTTTTAAAAATTCTTTCAGTGTTAGAAGGCTATAGGCTAATTTACATATCATTGCGCTAAGACCAATAAAGAATGTTACTAAAACATACATAAAGAAGGTCTCCCCCTTTTTGTAACATTCTTTATTGGTCTTAGCGCAGTTCTTGACCAGTTACACCTGAGATTAGGGTGTTCAAGGAAACAAACAAACTCTTTAACTTTATATATTACTAGTTGTTGCCCGCGGCTCCGCCTGCGTATATGTCGGTTATAGCGGCAAATAGTAGCCTATGTGTTATTCTGATGTATAAGCTATATTACTGTAAAGTTTCATCCAAATCCGTTCAGTAGTTTTTGCGTGAAAGAGTAACAAACATCCATCCAAACATCCATCCATCCTTACAAACTTTCGCATTTATAATATTAGTAGGATTATAGATTTTTTTCATCAATAGCCTTTAATAGCCTGCTGGGCATAGGCATCTTCTTAAAAGAAGGTTTTTGTATACTGGCCAGTTTCAAGTTTTTCTCTTTGCAGTGATGTCACAGGTTATATGGGTGTTGACACTCAGTATTTTCAATCCCTCACCACACGAATGGCTACATGTCGCGGAAATGGTGTATTGACTGACTGCCTCAGTGGCCTAGTGGTAGCGTGTGCGACTGCTGTGCTTGAGGTTTCGGGTTCTATTCCTGGTTCGGATCAAATCATCTGCACATATTTGTTTCAGAGTTTGGGTGTTTTCTATATAAAATATGTATATATGTACAAAAAAGCATATATGTATTTATATCAGTTGTCTTGCACCCATAACAGTTCTGCTTATAGCTTGGGACCAGATGGAGTGGTGTGTTAGATGTCCGAAATATTTATTTATTATCTATATATGAAAATGTATGTTTGTCTGTATGTCCTTTATATAATCGTCAACTATGCATTTGATCATGTCATGATCTTCAGCAAAAGTATTGTACATGAACCCACAAAGGTTTCTGAGTTGGTAACACCAATCTTTGACAGATGGCCGACATACATGCAGGCGGAGTCGCGGGTAACAGCTAGTGTATTATGAAGCTGAAGAGTTTGTTTGAATGCGCTAATCTCAGGAACTACTGGTGTGATTTGAAAAATTCCTTCATATAGATGCCCATATAATAGAATAGGAGCGGAGCAGAATACCAAAGAAGAATGTTACAAAAACAGGGTTTATTATTACGCTAATGGCAATAGGAGACGTAAACGAGGTAGCTTGGATCAGCTAGTTTTTTTATAAGTTGAGATAAAATCTATGAAACATTTTTTAATGTTATTTTTAGTTTTATTAACATCTGTCAAAAAAAGAAGAAAGGAAAACAAAATTAAGTTAATGATTGAAAAGCATCTGAAAATCTTCTATGATTTTTTTTAAGAATGATTTATCAACGAACAAGTACAGAGTCAGTCTTGCACCTAATAAAAAATCTGTTTGTTAACTTTCACCATAAAGCAAACCGAGTTATTTAAATTGAGGAATAAACAGTTTTGAAATTTGCTTAACCATTATTTTGAATTTTTGTTTACGTTATCCATTTTATCTTATATATTCTATGCCTCAAAAAGTACTTATTTTAAGGACTAACCAAGCCCAGCGGAGTTACCCGCGATACAACAAATCGGGGCGAAGCAAGTCTAAAAAAAACCTTAGTTACTGCTTATATCATGCTATAGGCCAGTAAAATGCCCGTCAAAACCGGTCTAGTCATTTCAGAGATTAGCCAGAACAAACAGAACGAAAGACAAAAAAAAACTTTTTGATATAAGAACCATATTATACTTTGAAAAGCTGTTCTAAATTACGAACAGATACTTCAATATTAGGTATTTGTATAAACGATAGTAAAACACATTTGGGATGACTATAATTATCGCCATCAAGAAGGTATACCTATTATCTAATACTAATAACATAAATTATGTGTTAACATTTTTCAGGATAATATTCCATTTCCATATGACGGAGAGTACAAATGCGCCAGCTAAGGTGGCTCCCCCAAGGCTAGGTGGCGAGAGGCGCGGCGTGTTTTCCACCAGGTCGCCGCATCGGCCTTGCCCTATAGGATTATCACTTGTTAAGATACAAAGTATAGAAGGTAAGTTGTTTCATTACAACTTGATAAAAAACGTCTGTCAAGAATAGGAAAGTTACTTAGTATAGTGATGCTAAAAGATACTTTAAGAATGTCACCAACTTAGTATTTTTATTAGTAACTAGCTTTTGCCCGCGGCTACGCCCACGTGTATGTCAGGTATTCCGGCAAATATGATGTATAAGTCATAATACTGTAAAGTTTCATCCAAATCCGTTTAGTAGTTTTTGCGTGAGAGTAACAAAAATCCAAACATCTTCACAAACTTTTTTTTATTTATTACGCATTTATAGTATTAGTAGGACTAGCTTTTGCCAGCAGCTCCGCTTGCGTGTTTGGCGGTTACGGCGGTTAAGAGAAACTAAAGAAAATAAAATCGTTGGGTCTGTGTTTCCATCCAGTCAACTCAGTTTACGCTACGCCCTACGATTTTATTTTTTGTCTTATCAATGCCTTAGACTAATGAGGGAGAGGGGTGTGATGACTGGAACCTGGGACCGGGAAAACCGTTTAAATTAAAAAAGAATATAAATAATTAAGAAATTGTTTATATTATATGTCATTTTATGAATTAATTTTTATTGCACAGGTAACAAGATAAACTTCCTGGGTGTTGACATGGTGAACGGTACACCCGTACTCGATATAAAGCCATACATTCCTCAGTACGACTATCCGATGCTAGAAGTGGACTCCGGTATGTCGTCATTAGAGAGACCTCCGACAGAGGGCATTAGTGATGCAATCTCTAGTCTCCAACTGAGTAATAACCTCTTGGATACTGGCAGGTTAGTAACATATTAAAATCACTTTAAATCCTGCATATTGTGTCATAGGTGTAATAAGAGCTCTTTGAGCAAACTATGCAAGACAACAGCCCTCTAAAGAGAAGGTAAACTTGAAACAACTTGTCTGGCCCATGTGATGTGATAGACCAAAACCACCTTGCTAAGAAGAGGCTTATGCCTACCAGTTGCTAATTAAAGGTTGATTATGCCATAATAAAACTCAATCTTAGGGTATAATAATCTTGACACGGAGTGTATAAAAAATATTTGAAGTGACATGACATTCTAATTTCAAATTTCCGTGTCGGTGTGTAAAAATAATAATTACCTAATTTAATTTTCTTTTTGAACTGTATTGAAGTGTATTTAAGTCTATTGTCATAAGTGAAAACACTTTGAAAAGAACAATTGTTTTGACAAGCACAGATTTGTTATTCTAATAACGCCACTTGTTTTTGAAGTTAACAACGATACACTTTCTTTTTAAAGGTTATCATCGCTACCAAACTCAACGGCTTTAGAAACATGTAGTCCTCTCTCCCGTTCTCCATTCGAAGATGATCCGTCTCCAGAGCAGCTCAGTAATCTCAACACGCCTGTAGCTCCTTCACCAGAATCTCCATCAAGCGCCGACCTACTCGACGGAGCTTACCATACTCCACCCAATCGACGGGCGGATACCGAAAGAGGAGCACCCGACGGCCAAGAAAGGTACACCCCTCCTCAATCAGCCCATCTGACAAATTTATCCCATGACGGTATCAGAGTAGCACCATGGATATCAAATCCACCATCTCAAAGTTACGAAGTGAGATTTACAGATGACGCTTTAAACAGATTGAACGAATTAATAGGAGAACGAGCTCAGACCTTCAAAGCTAATATTGAATGCTTATTGTCTGAGGATCCTAGGTCACAGTATGTGAGAAACAGGTATCCGGAACATGAATACAGTTGTGTATTAGAAGATCTGTCTATAAGTTGTGTTTTTGATTCTAGTTCGTCAGTATGTACAATTATAGCTATAAGGAATGCTGACGATTTATAAATCGATTGTATTTATTTCATTCAGGGATTTGAGTGTGCGCGAGATCGTTATGATTATTGAAGGATGGCAAGTCGTTTACCATAAAGCAAACAATTTTATCCATTATTTTAGAAATAAATCTTCAGTACCGAGTTTTATACTAAGTTAACGATGTATGAAAATTAATATCATACACAAATTTTATTACAAAAAAGATACACAAATAAGACACGCTTTTAAAGTACCAAATATGGGTAAGGATTAAGGCATTCTACATTAACATTACAGAAATCTACTAGGCAAAGAAGTCTTGATCAAAGGCAATGATAATAATTAGCTATTCTATTCGTTTGTGAGTTGCCAAAATAGCGATTGGTACATATTGCGTTAGATATTGCCAGAATCAAATTTTGTTTGTTTGAATCATGTTTTTCTTTATTGCCTATTCGCTGTTTGACTTTGCTATTTTGAAGCTACTATTTTGACGGTTTGCAATTTTCAGATCTTTTGAGTTTGACCATACGTACCGAAACATGACATTTCGGGTTCTATTCAGTAAGACGTGTCGCGCACACTCTTGAAACCCTTAATATTTAGTGAGGCATATGAAATAAGTTATCACCACATATTTGTTAAAATTTTATTGTGAATAAAATTGATATATTGATTAAATACAATGAACATAAACACTTTAAAATATGTTTTTTTTAACAATGATTAAAAATAATATAAAAGCTATAAAACATTTCTTTACTAAGACTTAATTACATTGATTATATTATACATAGAGAATAATAACATAAAAATATATACCCTCATATGAAAATATTATTTCATTAACAAATATAAAGTTTATAGATTGCATAAATGCATTAATTAATTGACGGCCAAGAGACTAAACGAGAGATTTGCCTTTACTAGTCACATGAAAGGCGAATAGTCTAAGAAAGAAACCACTGTACAGTTATTACACCATAGTCAAAAATATATTAGTCGAGTATGTTATAACTAATAATCTCATTTTATATAATGTGAGTATGTCGTAATTTCAATAAAATTATTGAGCATGCTGTTATATAAATAAATAATACCCTTTAGTGCATTCTACTAAAATGAAGTGAGGTAAACTTTTACATATTTTTTTACCATAGAATTACTGAATGTTGTATAAAAATTGCATGGATCTACCACTTTTAGATATCAGACTTATAAAATAAAATATGTTTACCAGAACCAAAACCTCCAATGGCATTTAAAATATTCAACCACACATATCTCATCGATTGATCATTCAATGCAATTGTTTTTACTGTTTCATCGTGTTTCCAATTAATAGGTTTGGACATGGGACTCCATTCTTTACCATCTGTAGAGAATCTATATTGCAGTTGAAGTATAGTCCCATTCCCTGCATCCTCCCTTGGGGTGTACTCTATTTTGTTAATTTTATAGATATCTCCCAAATCAAATTTTAATTCGATTACTTTGTCTGCAGTTGCATTAGCTTGGTGTGGTTTAGCCCAATCTGTGTGCCACAAGGAAGTAGAGTCTCCGTCAGTAAGCAGACATACTTCTTGACAAGGTTGACATGGAATGTTACAAATAACTTTTACACCCTTTACTGTATTCTTATGGGGATCTTCTTTTGTTGATACTGTTATGAAGTAGCTCCATTTTGAAACACCTTCATCGCTAGCCGACCTAATTCTGAATTTATGCTCGGAATCCATTTTAAATCCGTCGAAAGTAAATCCTGTCCCTCTGATGTTTGTGAATAGTGTACCATCTCTCTCAATTTCATAATAAACATTTTGTTCAGCATCCCAACGTAGGCCGATTGTTGTTGGCGTAATATCTTCGTCTAGTACTGTAAATCTAGCGGGCGCCTTTAGAGTACTATTCAAAACTGTATTGTTTCCAAAGATTTGACCTTTGTTTTCAAATCCCTTAATTTTAATATGAATATCACTGTTTGTAACATCCGTTTTTTGAACCTTTATCATTATACATTTTCGTTCCATCGCCTTACTTTCAAAATCTTTCAGATAAGGATTTACAACGTACTCATTATTAAAATAGTAAGCATTTTCTTTTGCGTGAAATTCTTCCTCTGTTTCAACTTTCGGTATTTGAATAGTATCGTCATTTATAGTAGCTTTTATATGATGAGCTATATCTGCTGAAGCCGTTATTCTAAAGAGAGTTGATCTCTCTGTCACCATATTTTGGTAAATTCCCTTAGTTTTATGCACATGTATAAACAGGTCGCCATGGTTATTCGACGGAGGTCCAACGACTGTGATATTTGTTTTAGCATGCTGGCCTTGTAAATAATCTGAAGATTTTCCATCATCTTCATAAACTTCAAAATTAGATTCACCATTTGGGTATAATTCAAATATTCTTTGGTCTCTTTTTATCTCATAACAGTTATTATTTGGATTAACCATAGGTATTATGGCACCGTCTTTTACAAATATAGGAATTTTCCACAAGGGTGTTTTGAAGTTGTTCCATATTTTTCCACCCTGATATTTTTCTCCAGTCAACATATCCACCCAAACTTGATCAGGATCGGGTAAATAAACACCATGACGTACCCATTCACCATCTTTGTTAAATTCTTCTTTGAAGACCGGAGCGACTAATATATAAGGTCCCCACATGTACTGATACTGTGAATCCTTCGTATATCCACAATTTTCTTCGGGAAATTCTAGAAACATGGCTCTGATCATTGGCAAACCGTGTGTTGATTTGTAAGAAATTGTATAATTGTATGGCATAAACATTGACTTCAATTTTAAATATGCTCTATTAATACTTGTAGCTTCGTCGTCAAATATAAATGGGGTTTTCTGAGTATTACCCCAACCGTCCATACTTAATTGTAGTGGAGTAAATGCTTTCCATTGATAGTCGCGTATATTTACATTTTTTACACCTCCCCCATAAATGCCGTCCATATCCGAGCCTACAATAGGAATACCGGAAAGACCAGAGCCAATGTATGTTGGTATATGAAATCTTATGTATTCCCATTGTCCTCCAGTTTGGTCGCCACTCCATATTCCTGCATGTCTCTGAGTGCCAGCCCAACCATCGACCATTATAATCATTGTTCGAGATTTATGGTTAGCTCCTTTTGCAAATAGCTTAGCCGCATTCTCAACTGCGTTTAAGGCAAAGGAATATCCGTATCCAATCCATGCAACGTCACACTTGAGTGCAGCTACGCCTGCAATCCGAACTTCATTTTGTAAGTCACGGTCGCCTTTCTTCGGGTTATCAGAATCTACAGGCTCTAAATTTGACTCTGTCCATAGCGCAGTTTCTACGCCCTTTTTTCTCGAATATTCTGCGAATTGCCTTAAATTTTCAATATCGCCCTCTAGTGAATTTGTTTGACCGTATCCAGACCCATAACCATCGTTAGGTATAAACCAGCCTAGTGGCATATCGTGTCTTTCATATCTATCAATCATACCTCTTGCTGAGAATTGGTAATTGTTTTTCTCCCCATTCAATGACTCCAATATACCTTCTTTGTCGCCCATATCTTTGGGTTGATAACATCTGTAATAAAATCCATCTTCGAACAAAATGGCTCTAGGTGTATTCTTATCAACTTTGACCCAGTAATCGCGATTGAATGCATTTAAATGAGCTTCGTAAAACGCAAACTCTGGCATGAAAATTGGTTCTCCAGTCAATTCGTAATAATCTTTTAAAATATGGATTGGGTTAGAGCTAATGAAGAAAAATGCATCAAAAAAGTTTTCTTTGTGAACTGTTTCAACAACATCGGGATTGTTGACGCCAAAATCATAGAGGCCTGGCTGCCAAGTGTTCCTTAAAACGGCATAACCTTTAGTGGACCAATAAAACGGACAAGGCGATGTAACGCCACCATCTACCCAATTGTTTGTATTGACAATTTGTATTTTTTCTCCCTTGTGCGAGAATCTTCCGTTCTGCATGCCGCCACCGAAGAAATATTCATCTTTATATTGGTATAATGTTTGTTTGGCTACAGTATCGTCATAGGTCAAAGGTTGGGACTCAATCAGTACGTCTTTGTTAGTACGTAAGTCCTGAACGGCAAAGATACCGTTTTTCTTATCAAAGCGTATCATTATTTTATTTGTATAAACGTTAAAATACTGTTCCGTTTCTTTGAGTATAGAGTATTCAAAGGGTTTACTATCGTAATCCGTAACATTCTTCACGTTTATCCTTGCGATGTCAGTTGGATTGTTCGGTGTTGGGAACTCTTGAAAGTCACCTTTTGGTGACATGTAATACTTAAAAACATGGCTGTTCAATATATTGAGCCGAGCCAGTTCTCCAGTATCATATTGAATTAAGAATTCAGTGTCCGTCTTTATAAACGACGCGATACCTCCTAAGGTTTTCATTTTTCAGACTAGTACTTGTTTAAGCGATCTGAAATAGAAGAAAACTACAGTTAAGTAAACAACTATAACGAATGATTAATTTTAATTAGAAACTATTACATGTCTCGATGTTACGAGACAGACATTCGGATTCAGAGTGATCTTTCCTAGAGTGGGCTGTGATAAATTACATTCTCAATAAACAAACTACTGGTGAACTTTTTATATGATGACAAAAGAAAAAGTACCAAGGTGTTTTTCTAATCAATCTTATTGAACAAAATTATATCTATGGCAAATATCTAATGTTTTAAGATTCCACAATAACATTTATTGATTTAAGGCACACTTTACGACACAAACTATAAATTTATTTATTGTAATTATACAAGTGAAAGCTAGCAATGGATTTCAACAAATTTATGCCGAAATATAATCCACACAGCACAGTTTTTGTCGTCTAAAACAATATTTGACCAAAACAAATTCTCGTGAAGTGTTGAAGTTATCCATGAACTGCCCAGTCTTTCATAAGAAAGTACTTTGTTCTCATCCAAATGGATAAGATACTCTATCAAGGGTTGGCGAATAAACCGCTCTCTGTTAAATCAAGATAGTTGGTATGGACAAAGAGAATAGGGCTTAAAGTTACTGAAGTACAGGAAATACTTAGGTTTTGGTTACTAATGCTTCTACTTACTTAGATATATCGGAAGAAACACCGGAGCAGTTTGTTGCCTCGGAGTTTGTGGACCGACTGTGATACTTAAATCTTAAGGGAGTCTATTTATACCTAGTTGGGCAGCCATTGTCATTGCCTCATAGTGATTATTAATCGAGACAGGGTGTCATTTTAAAACATGTCAAATATGTCGATTTAATCGTGAGCCTAGCTTAGCTTCATCTTACATTACTCATTTCCAAACAGTCCTTAGCACATGCCGATAAAATTTAAAAGTCAACGCCCTCAATATCTCAAAGGATCTATCTAGCTTTCTTTTTTTAAATTACCTATTCCTTTGTCTTTTTCCGAATACATGGAAATCATCCTAATCTGATGGGATTACATATCGATCATAGTATGCTTAGTAATGAGATAGATGTCAAGGCCAGAGAGACTTGATATTTCCTATAATAATAGATCTAAATACTGAGAGCACAAAGATGATTTTGGATCGTTATTTTTTTGCAGACAATAAAATTCTTGAATTGAATCTATAATTATCAAATATAGATAATATTATTTCTCTTAGTTCTTTACATTATACTGGAGCAACTGGTCGTGTTGTGTTTTCATAAGGGGTCTTAGGTTTCCAAGGTGAACAGTAAGTATATACTATACTTAGTATATGTTTAAGATAAACAAACAGTAAAGTTACTTATTACAGCCCATAAAGTATTCGAGTTGACACAAATATAAGCTTTTTCTTTACAATACATTGTTAATTTATATTCTATTTTTAAAATAAATAGAAGGGCGTCACATTTACAATTCAGAAGTTGATATAATAGCGTTACGCTAAGTATAAAAAAAGAACGAAGGCTAACGTAATGGAGTATGCCTATCCGTTTCTTCACTTAATTTAACATCTTCCAAAAAATAATTTTATTTCGATCTATATGGAAAGCAGGGTCCGTCGTTCCATTCTGCGAGCAAATTATGCTTGCCAAGAAGACGGTGGAGCGGGACGCCGCGATCCGCCAGGCCTAGGAACGGGCCAGTTACCGCAGGCAACCCAGACGTCGATTTCCCAAAATTATCTCAGTCCTCCATAAGCGCAAGCCGCTTGCTAGCAGAAGCAAGTCCGGGAGGCAGTGCCACGGAGGAGGAGCGGAGCGTGTGCGTTCCAGGGTACAGTAACGAAAAACCGTAGGTGGCCCGAGGTACAGGTTTTAAGGAGGGACTTTCAAAGTCGACAAATTTTAAAATTTTTAAATTCATAGTTAATAAATAGTCTTAATTATAGGAAACTTGGGGCAATTGTGTAATTATTTTTGACTGTGATTCTAGACATATTATTTAGGGTTACGGTTCCAAAGGTTTAATGAACAAAAATAATAAAAATTAACAACAATAACCGAAAAATGGTTACAGTTTGACCAAATTACTAGGTTTCTTTTAAATGCCCATGATTTTCAAACTGCATGGGATACTTTTATTTTTTTATTTTTCTCATGATGGTTACAATCAATCCTGTCACCCCGTTTCGGCTTGACATTGAGTTCTGGTACACTTGTATATAAAAAATAAATTTCTCGAATTTTTGTCTGTCTGTTTCGGCTAAACTTTGACGAGACTTTCATTGGTAGATAGCTGATAATAAGTAATTTATGCTACTATTATTGTACCGCGGGGCTCAGCTAGAAACAAGTAAAAAAGTAGTAGTAAAGGAATGCAAACTAACTTCTGTGTAATCATTATCACTTTAGTAATATCAGCTTTAGTCGACCGCCTCATTGGTTTAGCGCGTCTAGTGGTTAGCGTGGGCGGTGTTTTCCGCCCATGCCTTGGAGAGTATGTTAAGACGTCAGTCCCGGTTGGCATGAACATCTATGGAAAATGTTATTGGGAAGTCCATGCCCTCAAATTATACTGACAACTAACTCAACCTTCGAATTTAGTTCACCCTCAGGGTTGCGTAGGCCCGATGCCAGTTACTACGTGGAAAAACTGATGTTCAGGTAAACTAGCTGGTTGGACTAGCAGCCGACCTCAATTAATCTTGGGAATAAGGTTAGGAAGATATATCATTACAGGCCTATCACAGTCCACTGTTGCACATAGGCCTCTCCAATTGCACACCACATACTTCGATCCTCGAATATCAGGTAAATATATAGCTTTAGTCAAGCAATAAATATTAACAACATAGTATGAGCGCAGACGACATGATTAATTGCCTTTGGCACAAGATGAAACGTCATAATTTACTAGTTTGTTATCATTAAGACATAACTACAGTTCTTATTAAAATATAGCTTGATTTCTGTGATGACTGCTACGAAATTAACTTAGTAACTGAACTTGAACAAGCAATTTTATTTTGTACCAGCTGAGCACCCCAGTGTGAATATTGAGTGTGATCACCCCTACTCATTTCATAAGAAATGACTAAAGGATAAATTATACAGGACTACATCATTCCATAGAGAAAAAAACTTGAAACACCCTTTACCCACCCGTCTTGCGAGTGGAGTTAAGCTAAAACCTCCTTGCTAAGGAGAGGTTTATGTCCAGAAGTGCACTATTAAGGACGCGTTTGCAAAATTGATAGGTACAGAATCGAATTACTACGTTGACACAAGTTACACAAACAAGTGCAAATCGGATAGCGGCAGGTATAAATGTCAACTTGCCTAAATTGATATTTTGAAAGTTTTTTATATTTTCTCATTTCTATGTAATAGGTACTTACCTCCGGACTTGCTGGAGTGACCTGAAGGTGTACTTCGGTGACTGCTTATGGAACTCCTAGACGAGTTGACAGTCTCACCGAGTTTGGGCTCGTTTTGTTAGTTATGACTAGACCTTACCTCCGGACTATATGGAGTGACCTAAAGGTGTACTTCGGTGACTGCTAGTGGAACTCCTAGACGAGTTGACATAGTCTTACCGATTTTGAGCTTATTTTGTTAGTTATGATGAGACCTTACCTCCGGCTTAGATGGAGTGACCTGAAGGTGTACTTCGGTGACTGCTAGTGGAACTCCTAGACGAGTTGACATAGTCTTACCGATTTTGAGCTTATTTTGTTAGTTATGATGAGACCTTACCTCCGGACTATATGGAGTGACCTAAAGGTGTACTTCGGTGACTGCTAGTGGAACTCCTAGACGAGTTGACATAGTCTTACCGATTTTGAGCTTATTTTGTTAGTTATGATGAGACCTTACCTCCGGCTTAGGTGGAGTGACCTGAAGGTGTACTTCGGTGACTGCTTTTGGATCTCATAGACGAGTTGACATAGTCTTACCGAGTTTGGGATCGTTTTGTTAGTTCTGATGAGACATTACCTCCAGACTAGATGGAGTGACCTGAAGGTGTACTTCAGTTCCATTAGCAGTTACCGAAGTACACCTTCAGGTCACTCCATGTAGTCCGGAGGTAAGGTCTCATCATAACTAACAAAATGAACCCAAACTTGGTAAGACTATGTCAACTCGTCTAGGAGTTCCACAAGCAGTCACCGAAGTACACCTTCAAGTCACTCCATGTAGTCCGGAGGTAAGGTCTCATCATAACTAACAAAATGAACCCAAACTTGGTAAGACTATGTCAACTCGTCTAGGAGTTCCACAAGCAGTCACCGAAGTACACCTTCAAGTCACTCCATGTAGTTCGGAGGTAAGGTCTCATCATAACTAACAAAATGAGCCCAAACTCGGTAAGACTATGTCAACTCGTCTAGGAGTTCCACAAGCAGTCACCGAAGTACACCTTCAAGTCACTCCATGTAGTCCGGAGGTAAGGTCTCATCATAACTAACAAAATGAGCCCAAACTCGGTAAGACTATGTCAACTCGTCTAGGAGTTCCACAAGCAGTCACCGAAGTACACCTTCAAGTCACTCCATGTAGTCCGGAGGTAAGGTCTCATCATAACTAACAAAATGAGCCCAAACTCGGTAAGACTATGTCAACTCGTCTAGGAGTTCCACAAGCAGTCACCGAAGTACACCTTCAAGTCACTCCATGTAGTCCGGAGGTAAGGTCTCATCATAACTAACAAAATGAACCCAAACTTGGTAAGACTATGTCAACTCGTCTAGGAGTTCCACAAGCAGTCACCGAAGTACACCTTCAAGTCACTCCATGTAGTCCGGAGGTAAGGTCTCATCATAACTAACAAAATGAGCCCAAACTCGGTAAGACTATGTCAACTCGTCTAGGAGTTCCACAAGCAGTCACCGAAGTACACCTTCAAGTCACTCCATGTAGTCCGGAGGTAAGGTCTCATCATAACTAACAAAATGAGCCCAAACTCGGTAAGACTATGTCAACTCGTCTAGGAGTTCCACAAGCAGTCACCGAAGTACACCTTCAAGTCACTCCATGTAGTCCGGAGGTAAGGTCTCATCATAACTAACAAAATGAGCCCAGACTCGGTAACACTATGTCAACTCGTCTAGGAGTTCCACTAGCAGTCACCGAAGTACACCTTCAAGTCACTCCATGTAGTCCGGAGGTAAGGTCTCATCATAACTAACAAAATGAGCCCAAACTCGATTAGACTATGTCAACTCGTCTAGAAGTTAGAAAAGCAGTCACCGTAGTACACCTTCAGGTCACTCCACCTAAGTAGGAGGTAATGTCTCATCAATCGAGCCCGAACTCGCACAATACTACTTAGTTTTAGCAAACTAAAATATTGTTATAAAAATCTGTAAATAGAAGAAACCTCCTCCTTTTTTTGAAGTCGGTTAAAAATAATCTAACGTTGTCAAGTATCAACCTATTCTGGTTTATCGAATATATTGAATTCGAAGAGCGATCTTTTCAACAAGAGCTAATGCAAACAGGCGACACAGTGTCCACTCATGACGGCGGCTGAGCGCAGACTGAGATTACGAAATTTTTACGCGAAAAATCAAAAGAGGTTCAAAAAAATAAAATAACCCTTATTGCAATCGACTACGATTCATCCGTAATAGCAAAATATGAGAAAATATAAGCTCCGGTTGTTATTTTTTCTGCGACTTTCTGTGACACTTTTATACTATTTTTTTCCTCGGATTTATAATTGACTATATATGTCATCTTACATTATTTTTAGAAATTCTAAAATAGGTTGATTGTAGAACAAAAATGTACCAAAACTCAACCCGATATCGTAAATACTATGGAAAATGGTTACGGAAGATCGTTTTTACAATATAAAAAAAATACAATTTCCAAAAAAGTTGTCCCTCGGATTTGAAGATGAAGAACTAATCTATAAGTGTTAGTACTTTGTTATATTCAATTTGTTTAGTTTAGTTACAAATTGCACCGAAAAAAAGCATAATTTTGTACGAATCGTAAACGCGCCCTTAAAGGCTGTGAGGCATTGGTATCATGGCCCATGCATGCCGAAGCGTGGCTCTTCCATGATAAAATGTCATGTATGATGTTCCACAATAGCAAAGTACAGAACCAATTTTAATTAATGAGGATGTTAATAACGGTCTGGGTGACATAGGCTAGGTAAATATTGTCTTAAGTTTTACATAGTCAGGTTGTAGTTTTGTTGTAGGTTGTACTTTGGTGTTCCTAATGAAGAATTTTAAGAGGTTATAGTTATTACATTTTTGTTTATCACACTAATATTATAATGGCGAAAGTTTGTGAGTGTGTATGTTACTTCTTCACACGCAAACGACTGAACCAATTTGCATAAAATTTGGTATGCAGGAAGCTGACACCCTGGATTAACACATAGGTTACTATTTGCCCCAAAAACCGATATTATACACGGGCCAAGCCGCGGGCAACAGCTAGTTTTCAATAAATTCCCAAAACATTTTTAAATTCAATTTTTATTTAAGGGTAATGTAACTGATAAACTTTTTATTTTTACTGTTTACAAAGTGTTTTTCCTCATTTTTCAGAATCTCTTGTCAAGAGCATATAATAACAGGACAATTAAAACTATCAACAATAAAAATAGTTGACTAACAAATTAAATAATTTATTGCAACAATAATCGACCAACATGCGAAAAATTTAATGAAAAGTAATAAAGTAAAGTAGTAAAACGAGATTCCTAAAGAAAGAAAAACAAATATTTCTAATTATGATCCGTGCCGGCTTGTTATAGAAATTACTAAAAAGTACTTACGTGGACATCAGACGATTGTCGGTTGTGGAATGATAAATATTATATCAACATGTTTGTTATCTACGAACAAAGTACTCCTACGACCTCATATGACACAAAAGAATAGTATTTACATTTATATACAAATATTTTACTTTACTGATTTGAATCGATTACATTGTAAGTTTTGAATGGGTTGAAAGAAGTTAGACCGACACAACACAAAGTAGGTACACAAACTGTCAGATTTTGTTTTGATAACAACCGATGACAGGCAGTTCCATCCACAGAACACATTTACGTTCCGTCTCCGTCAAATCAATTTGTTTCCTACGTCTTCGTCCTCCCCCGTCCTCATATACTTTAGAGCATGAATATATGCTCTAAGTCAAATACAGAATTTTGTGAGTATTTTTCAGATCTTTATTTTTCAAAAATTAAGATTACTAAAAAATCTGATTTAATTAGATCAACATTTAGAATAACGTTATAAAATTCTGAAATCCTTTCCAGTAAACTACAGTTACTTTCATGAATGTTCTTTGCTATTTATTTTAGATATTTGATATAAATTATATTTTCAAATGTAGACTTATATGATTATTTTAAACTTATTCCTTACCTTATAAAATCCAGTTTATGAACCATTGGTCTTGTTTAAGCTCTTAATAAACAAGAACAATGGTTCTTAAGCTGGATTTTCTACAATGCAACACTTGACACTGACATTCCATTTTCGATTGTTTGACATTGCCATTCATTCATTACCGCAGGTTTTGTTTGGTGTAATTTGTCATTTGACGGCTAGACTAGATAAATAGTATCTACTCATTTAAAAATTTATCCACTTTAAACATTAGCAAAAACTTGAACTTTTATACAAAAGCAATCTAAGGTATATTAAAAGTGAAATAATGTTAAATTAACTGTTACTCCAGGCGCAAACTATTCTAAAGCGCTTTGTCATCTTTTATAACCTAGACCGGTAATTAATTTTACTTCATTTTCAGATGTTTCTTACACGTTCGGAGTATGACCGCGGTGTCAACACATTCAGCCCAGAGGGAAGGCTGTTCCAAGTGGAATATGCCATTGAAGCTATCAAGCTTGGCTCTACTGCTATTGGTATTTGTACCTCTGAAGGAGTAGTTCTGGCTGTAGAGAAGAGAATCACTTCACCTTTGATGGAATCTACTACTATTGAAAAGATCGTGGAAGTTGATAGACATATTGCTTGTGCTGTGTCTGGACTGATGGCTGACTCTAGGTAAGGAAAAAATGATGCTTTTTTAAATAAAAACATATGTATTTTATTTTTATGTAATAGGGGGCAACCAGCAGAATCACCTGATGGTAAGCGATTACCGCCGCCAATGGACACCCGCTACACCAGAGATGTTACAAGTGAGATACCGGCCTTTGGGGGATGGGGAGAGAATTAGGATGTGGGCATCTGTTATCCTCACTCACTTGGTGAAACACAGCAGAAGTGCTAATTCACACCGGTTTCGAATTATAATATATATACAGACACATCTGAAATATATTTAAATATATTTCGAATGTGGCATCTTTTTTTAATAACAGAACTAAGTTGTATATTGAAGATGTTTGGTTTTATTACAGTTCCAGATGTGGGTGATAATCTAGCTCTTTTTTCTATTTTTTTTGTTAAAAAATGTTAGTGATAACTCAATTAATTACTACATCATGTCTGTTGTTTTCATTGAGAAAGAGCTCTGGTATACATTACACAAGTTTAATCTCAACATGAGTACCAGTTGTTCAGTTAAACAGTGTACAGAATGTTTTAGTCATATTACCTTTCTGATGTAACTAATTCTTTCTGTATTAGTGAAATAAATCATCATCATCATCTCAACTGTAACATGTCCACTGCTGGACATGGCCTCCTCTTGCTCTCTTCTTGGAGGAGATCTATTTCAAGTGCAATAATAACTAATTTATTATTATTTATTCTAATACATTTGAAATTATAATATTGTGCCTCGTTGTTATTATACTCAACTGCCTCAAAAATTATAATCAACTGCCTCGTTGGTCTCGCGGTTGACGTGTGCGACTGCTGATCATGAGGTCTTGGGTTCGATTCCTTTGTTGGACCGAATGTTTGTATGATCTACAAACATTTGTTTCGGAATTTGGGTGTTTTCTATGTATAATATGTATGTATTTACAAAAAAAGAAATGTATAAGTATTTGTATCAGTTGTCTAGTACCCATAACACAAGCACTGCTTAACTTGGGACTAGATGGCGTTGTGATGTTGTGTGTGAGATTTATTTATATTTATGTGCATAAAATAATTTCCGTAGGACTCTAGTGGAGCGTGCTCGTGTGGAAAGTCAAAACCATTGGTTTGTGTACAATGAGCGTATGAGTGTGGAGTCTTGTGCCCAGGCTGTATCAAACCTTGCAATACAGTTTGGTGACAGTGATGATGATAGTGGCACAGCCATGTCTAGGCCGTTTGGAGTGGCTGTTATGTTTGCCGGTTAGTAATTAGTTCTTAGGATGTAAGCTTCTTATTGTAGGACAAGAGTTCCATGACAAAGGGCTTCCAATAAGAATACTATGTGCACAAAAAGCATAAATGTTAATCAGTTACTGGTGCCATTCTTGGCTTTTTAAGCTTCTCTTTGAAATTTGATTCTGTTTATTTTTTTTTTTTTTTTTTTTTTTTTATGTTTGGCCCTGCCAAAATGACTCTACTCTGCCTGATGGAAAGTGTGTAACCATACTGCGAATGCAGACAATGCTACAATGCAGTATGGTAACCCACACCATGGCGGGCTAGTGATGCTTCTGCATCATTGGGCCTCCTGTATTGTATAGATTTGGGTTTAAGTAGCATAAGTATTTTATTTATTTACATGCTTTAAAGAAGTATATCATAGCAAACTTGAGTAATGAGAATTACATATTTACCTACAAAGTCAGTGTTGATTTTGATACCTGAAGTTTAGAAATATTGAACTGCTTATACCATAAATTGGCGGGTTAAAGGCAAAACCAACTATTTGGTCCAAAAAAGCCATGCAAAAATTTGAATGAATGGCTTCAAAAAGTTTAGATAAAAAATGAAGTCATTAATATTGAAGCAATGGCAATGTGAGTGTGTATTCTCTGACTTTCGAAGTTTCAAATAGTTACATGCTAAACAAAAACAGTAATTTCTATTTTTCAAAAAAATGATAATGAGAATTTACGTCTGTTTTTTATTTATAAATAGAGATAATCAGTTTCGCCTTTAACCCGGCGAAATGAGAGTGGTGGTTACATTTAATATAGATTTTGTGTACTACATTTCCAGGCATTGATGAGAAAGGTCCTCAACTGTTTCACATGGATCCTTCTGGTACCTTTGTCCAGTATGATGCTAAAGCTATCGGTTCAGGCAGTGAGGGAGCTCAGCAGAGTTTGAAGGTGAGATTTGAAATAACCTCTATTACCTCGAAAAGGCTGAGGCAAAACCTACATAGAAGATATACATAGACAAGACATACATATATATCCATATCTCTTGTCCAAGTTTGAACAGCCTGCTAAGACTGGACACTGACCTAAATTTTTTTTATTACTACCTTGCTTCAATACTATAGGTTATAACCACCTATAGGTTTTCTATACAAATAAATAAAATTGGAGTGTCTGTTTGTAATATTACCGATTTTTACTAAATGTGTTACAGTTAAAACTAGTTTTTAGATAGAATACATTATGTCTAGTAAGAATGATTTATTTGTTTTTTTTTACTTATTATTATTAATATAAGTAAAAACTGGTTTTAACTGATATTCGATTTGAGCATAACTAATTCTAGTATTAACAAAGGCATACATTAAAAACTAGTTCTAACTAGAAAAAACATGTTCTATCTAAAAACTAGAGATGCCACGAATATTCGGCTACTATTCGGTATTCGGTCACTTTTTTTGGTATTCGGTATTCGGCCAAATAATGCGTACTATTCGACCGAATACCAAATACCAAATCATGAAAAAAATACACACCATATTACTCAAGATTTTTATTAAGAAAAGAATCACCAAAATTGGTTTATAAACCACGAAGTTATTTGTGAACACACATAAAAAACAATATGGTCGAATTGATAACCTTCTCCTTTTCTGAAGTCGGTTAAAAAGTGGCCTAAGTGCATAAGGTAGTAAGGAGTTCCTTATATCAGCTATCTACCAGTGAAAGTCCTGTTAGTATCGGGTTGAGCCATTCCAGAGAATATACCCAGAACAAACACACAAAAATTAAACAAAAAAGATTGGAATTACAAACTGACACTTCAATTTTATTTATATATTCTATAGATGAGGCATATGTCAGTGTAAAGAATTATATTATAGTGATTCCAGGATATCAACAGATTGAGTGGTATAAAATCTAAAAATATATGGCGGTGGCGCAGTGGTATCGTACGCGACTGCTGTTGTGGAGATCTCGGGTTAGATTCCCTGGTCGGATCAAATGTTTGCATGGTCTGCAAATATTTGTTTCGGAGTTTGGTTGTTTTCTATCTATAATATGTATTTATTTACAAAAAAAAACTATATAAGTATTTATATCAGTTGTCTAGTACCCATAATAACCCTCTGCTTACTTTGGGACTAGATGGCGTTGTGTGTTAGATATCCGAAATATTTATTATTATTATTATTCCTGACTTTGTTCCTTACAGGAAGCGTACCACAAGTCTATGACCCTCAAAGAAGCTATTAAGTCTGCTCTCACGATCCTCAAGCAAGTGATGGAGGAAAAACTGTCAGAAAACAATGTGGAGGTGGTCACTATGACCCCAGGGTCACTGTTCCACATGTTCACGCGGGAACAGCTGGCTGAGGTTATTAAAGATATACCTTAAACTGTAGTACTGTTAGTACACTCTGAATCTTTGGATTTATATTGTTTTTTTTTAAGAAAAATAATAACCTTCCTTATTCTTAATTTACTTTTTTTTTTAAATCAATGCTGCATAAACATAATATAATTCCAAGATTTCAGATATTGATATATTCAATTAGAGATATGTAGAAGTAACATTTGAAGTAAAATATTCAGTAAATTATTGATTTTGGTCTGTTTTAGTATACTTGTACTTTGGTAAAGCAGTAATAAAATTTGTAATTGTAATACATATTATCAAATAAAGATATCCCATTTTCGACTAAGGCTAGTGGCACACTATGAGTTTATCTTATACCTTGAATTGTGTAAAGAGCTCATTGTGTGCCTGGCCTTGCACAAAAGTAAGGTGACATTGGATATTTAAAGCATACATGTATAAACATACGAAATCAACTGAGTTGATTCGATTTTGGCAAGTCTTTTTCCATTATAAAAACATCGAATAAATTACAATTAGTTACGTATTATAGTGAAAATGTAATTAAGTAGTTATATTTCGGCTAAAACTGCAACATAGCTAACATAAAAGAAAATCATGTTCTGTATAATTTATTACAAATGATATTTCTATAATGAGGTGTGGGCGACATCTGGTGGGTGAATCTAACAGTAAGTATTTACCTGTTCAATAAAAAAATCTTTTTGTACAATATTTTTGTTTTAAATTAATGTCCTTAAATTAGAACTAAACTATGTTCAATATTGAACTGCGCTAGGCAAATAATGATGAATGTGAGAACCAAACCAAATCTATACAAATAAATGAAATTGGAGAATATGTTTGTAATATTCAAATAACCGCTGTTTACTAAATGCACATGTAGTTAAAAAAATTTTGACTGTCTGTTTGTGCCGGGTAATCTCTGGAAGGGTTGGACCGATTTTGACGGGACTTTCACTGGCAGGTAGCTGATGATCCAGGGAGTCACTAAGCTATTTTTTTTAGACTTACTTTGTCCCGCGGCGTTACTCGCGGTACAACAATAACCGCGGGTAACACCGCAGGGTTCAGCTAGTCCATTCTAAAAATGGATTAAGTTTAGTTGGGAAAAATATTATCTTTTAAATTGTTTATCTAGCTGACAACATTTGTTTTGTGGAGGAGCAAGGAATGATCTGCTTAGTAGTCGAGTTGAAGTTGATGTCTGGTGGGTGTTTTAAAGTGGATGTTATGCAGTTTTGTATGTATTGACCTGCCAAAGTGACTCTTATCTGATAGAAAGCATCACCATACTTATTGAGAATGCAGACAATGCAACATAGTGTCCCACATCACGGTGGGCTTCTGCATCATTGAGTCTCCGGTCTCACACTCACCAACGAAACACGCTAGCATGAATCCTGTCATTTTTGTTTGACTTTCTGTGCAAAGGTAGTACCGCCCCGGTCGAGTCGGCCCTACCGTACTGAATTCAGCGTGACTCTACTACGTTAAAGTAGTTAAGTACATTACTAACAGGCGCGAAATATTTTACAGCACGATGGCTGAAAAATTTATGACCTTTAAGAAAGTTAGTAGCGAATCTTTCGATTGGATTTATTAGATCAAATGATGTATGATGTTGTATGTGATGACGAATACTCATAATCCTTATTGATGTAAATGTTGATGTGCATATGAACTGAGACACCATGGTGATATTTTGCACCTGTCGGGAGTACAAGGTATACGGGACTATCAACAACACTCCTATAAGGGTTCCGTTTTTTCCTTTTGCGGTAGGGAACCTTAAAATATGTAGAATTTAGTAGTAGATTTAAAACAATTGTAGAATAAATATATCATCAATATAAGAGATTCGGTCTGTACAATTAGTCTGTTGAAAGTAGGTAATTATTAAGTAAATATTATAACAAAATAGTGACATAGACTTTAGAGTACAATACAAATAAGAAAATTATTAGTAGCAACAAAGTACACCAATATTCACTTCTGTATCCCTTCAGAGATAGTGGGTATAATATAAACTACAGATTCACGAAACATTCCTGATACAGATGATAGCGGCGATTCCTGAATTGCAGTGGAGTGAAACAAGCTCTCGGAACACTATACACGACTTGTCTAAACTGAAACTGAGCAGGCAAACTGTGTGAGATATGTTATTGTGGAAATGGTATTACATGGCCATAGATATTGTTTGCTGTTTTATTGTAGTTAGATACTTTTTATACTATGACGGATTAAATACACTCTCTACACACCTCTTGTTTCCTTGGGTGTCGTAAGAGCACCAAAGGAAGAGGACAACAGCGCAGTAAATAAAAGAAAACTTGAAATAAACCCTAAACCTGACTGTCTGATACAAGAAAAAAACCTCCTTTCTGAGGACAGGCATGTATTATTGACACAAACTTGGCCACCATAATGTATTTCTATTTTGATAAGACAAAAGATCTAATTTTATCACTGGCTCGGTGGCGCAGTGGTAGTGTATGCGACTACTGTGATTGAGGTCTCGGGTTCGGTTCGAATCCGGGTCGGACCAAATGTTTGTATGACCTGCAAATATTTGTTTGAGAGTTGGGTGTTTTCATGTATAATTTAAAAAAAGTAGTATATATTTGCACAAGAAAAATTGCTTGCAATGTGAAAGCTATAAATATACTAACTATTTTTCATTTCACTAACTATTTTTGGAACAGCCCACGTACACGTACGTACCGAAACGTGAAATTTCGGATTCTATTCATTTATACTGTGTCGCGCACACTTTTGAAACTCTTAATATTTAGGGAGGCATATGAAATAAGTTATCACCACATATTTGTTAAAAATGTATTGTGAATAAAATTAATATATTGATTAAATACAATGAACATAAACACTTTATAATATGTTTGTTTCAAACAATGCTTAACAATAATATAAAATAATAATTGATTAAGACATTTCTTTTCTAAAACTTAATAACATACATTGATTATATTTGTATTTATTCTTTATCGTACACATAAAACTTATAATTTAAATATAAAAGAAATACAAAGAAGTGCACAAAGAAGGTAACCCAAAATTAAGTAATCTTCCAGCAAGTCCTGAGTGAACAGAGGATAGTAGAAAAATGTAAGGGCATACTCATGCGTACTTAAGAATCAGAAGAAAAACTAATGTAATAAAAAATGAAAAAAGTAATAATAGTAATTATAGACGTTGATTTATACCTGTAGTAGAATATGTGGAGGAACGAGTGTCATGTCCCTCCAACACAAAGGAAGGATCTTCTGACCAGCCGAGGTGATCATGCCTGGCGGGCCACTGCCCAACGGTTGATGTTGGGAAGTTGTATATATGTTAATCGGCGCGAGAAATCTTATTTTGAGGTGAGGCTCTTGACAGGCATGGGGAATACTTGACCATCAGCCTCGACATGGCCAAGCCCTTTGATAGGTTTGGCACCGTTCACTTCTCTCCAAGCTACCGGCTTTCGGTTTGCCCCCAAACTCTGCAACTGGGCTGCCGCATTTCTGCACCAGCTCCGCATCAGAGTCCTTTGCGACAGTGCGGTCTCAGATTTTTAGCCGATTAACGCCGGATTACCGCAGGGCTCCGTCCTGTAGCGCACACTGTTTCTTCTGCATGTCAATGACATGTTAGCCCTTGCCCACGCGAATACGTTGAGAATGTCACTAAAGCGGCCTCGCAGAAGCTAGGTGTTTTAAACAAGGTGAGACGGTTCTTCTCGCCCGGGCATCTGTGTCTTCATTATGAGACACAGGTTCGCTCGTGCGTGGAGTACTGTACTCGTCTTTGCGATGGTGCCGCACAGTACCTGTTTGACGCTCTCGACCGGTTGCAGCGACGAGCAATCCGCATTGTTAACAGTCCCGAAGCCACCGAGTCCCTTTAGCCCCTGCAGTTGCCTAGAGATGTCGCCTCTATGGCAGTACTCTATCGCTTGTATTACGGTGAGTGTTCTGAAGAGCTCTTCCAACTGGTCCCCCCTTCCCCCTTCTTCTATCGGACAACACGTGCCAGCCTTGGAAGTCACCGCTTCAGAGTGGTAGACATACGATCTCGTACTCATCGCTTCGGTTCCTCCTTTCTGTGCCGAGCAGTCAAAACCTTTAACTTACTTCTAGCGCACGTGTTTCCCTCCCACTATGATTCCGGGTCCTTTAAGCGGGCGATCATAATGTAGTAGTAGTGTAGTAGATCAGCTAGTAAATAAATAAAATACTAGCTGAACCCCGCGGTGTTAGCCTAGGTGATTGTTGTACCACGAGTAACCAGACAGACAGACAAAAAAAAAATTAATCACATTTTTTGTATATGTATCGTGTATACATACATATGCATTGATTAAAAAGCTGTTATTTTAATATTACAAACAGACACTCCAATTTTATTTATTTGTATAGATAAACCACAGCATGACACTATAGTCAAAAATATATAACATAATCGAATATGTGCGAACTCTTTCGTGCATTCTACTAAAATGAAGTGAGGTAAAGCATGTACATATTTTTTACCACAGTATTACTGAGTGTTGTAAAAAAATTAATGGGTCTACCACTTTTAGTTATTAGATTTGTAAAATATCAAGTAGCATAAGTTACTCCCTGGATCATCAGCTACCTGCCAGTGAAATTCCCGTCAAAATCGGTCCAGCCGTTCCAGAGGTTACGGAACAAACAGACAGACAGACAAAAATGTTTTTAAATACATTTTTGGTATATGTACCGTGTATACACACCTACATATGCATTTATTAAAAAAACGTTTTTTTTTAATATTACAGACACTCCAATTTTATTATTTGTATAGATAAACTCTTTCGTGCATTCTACTAAAATGAAGTGAGGTAAAGCATGTACATATTTTTTTACAAAATTAAATATCCTTTAAATAAATTTTAAACAATTCATGAGTCTACCACTTTTAGTTATCAGATTTGTAAAATATCATATGTCTCCCCGAACCAAAGCCTCCAACAGCATTTAAAATAGTTAACCACACATGTCTCACCAGTCGGTCATTAAATGCAATTGTTTTTACTGTGTTATTATGTTCCCAATCAATAAGTCTGGACATGGTACTCCATTCTTTTCCATCTATAGAAAATCTATATTGAAGTTGAAGAATAGTCCCATTATGTGCATCGTCCCTTGGGATGTACTCCATTTTGTTAATTTTATAGATATCTCCTAAATCAATTTTTAATTCAATTACTTTGCCTTCAGTTGGATTAGTGAGGTTTGGCTTAGTCCAATCTGTATGCCATAAGGTAGTAGGGTCTCCATCAGTAAGCTTACTTTCTTCTTCACCAGGTTGACTTGGAATGTTACAAATAATTTTAACACCCTTCACTGTATTTTTATAGGGATCTTCTTTGATTGATACTGTTATAAAGTAGCTCCATTTTGAAACACCTTTATCGCTAGCCGATCTTATTCTAAATTTGTGCTCGGAACCCATTTTAAAACCTTCAAAATTAAATCCTGTACCTGTGATGTTTGTAAACAGGATTCCATCTTTTTCGATTTCATAATAAACATTTTTCTCGGCATCCCAACGTAGGGGAATTGTTGTTGGCGTAATATCTTCGTCTAGTACTGTAAATCTAGCTGGCGGCTTTAGCGAACTATTCAAAGCTGTATTATTTCTAAAGATTTGACCTTTGTTTTCGAATCCCTTTATTTTTATATGAATATCACTGTTTGTAACATCCGTTTTTTCAACCTTTATCATGATACATTTTCGTTTAATCGCCTTACTTTCAAAATCTTTCAGATAAGTATTTATAATGTACGCATTATTGAAATAATAAGCATTTTCTTTTGCGTGAAATTCTTCCTCTGTTTCAACTTTAGGAATTTTAATAGTATTGCCGTTTATAGTAGCTTCTGTGTCATGAGTTACATCTGCTGAAGTCATTATTCTAAAGAGAGTTGATCTGTCTGCCACCATATTTTGGTACATTCCTTTTGTTTTATGCACATGTATGAATAGATCGCCATAGCTGTTTGATGGAGGCCCAACGACTGTTATTTTTGTTTTAGCATGCTGGCTTTGTAAATAATCGGGAGATTTTCCATCATCTTCATAAACTTCAAAATTAGATTCACCATTTGGGTATATTTCAAATATTCTTTGGTCTCTTTTTATCTCATGACAGTTATTATTTGGATTAACCATAGGTATTATGGCACCGTCTTTTACAAATATAGGAATTTTCCACAAGGGTGTTTTGAAGTTGTTCCATATTTTTCCACCCTGATATTTTTCTCCAGTAAACATATCCACCCAAACTTGATCAGGATCGGGTAAATAAACACCATGACGTACCCATTCACCATCTTTGTTATATTCTTCTTTGAAGACCGGAGCGACTAATATATAAGGTCCCCACATGTACTGATACTGTGAATCCTTCATATATCCATAATTTTCTTCGGGAAATTCTAGGAACATGGCTCTGATCATTGGCAAATCGTGTGTTGATTTGTAAGATATTGTATAATTGTATGGCATAAACATTGACTTTAATTTTAAATATGCTCTATTAATACTTGTAGCTTCTTCGTCAAATATAAATGGAGTTTTCTGAGTACTACCCCAACCATCCATATTTAATTGTAGTGGTGTAAATGCTTTCCATTGATAGTCCCGTATATTTACATTTTTTACACCTCCTCCAAAAATGCCGTCCATATCCGAGCCTACAATAGGAATACCGGAAAGACCAGAGCCAATGTAAGTTGGTATATGAAATCTTATGTTTTCCCATTGTCCTCCAGTTTGGTTGCCACTCCATATTCCTGCACGTCTCTGTGTGCCAGCCCAGCCATTCACCGTTATAATCATTGTTCGAGATTTATGGTTATCACCTTTTGCAAATAGCTTAGCTACTTTCTCAACCGAGTTTAAGGCAAAGGAATATTCATATCCAGGCCATTTAAAACACTTGAGTGCAGCTACGCCTGCAATTCGAACTTCATTTTGTAAGTCACGGTCGCCTTTCTTCGGGTTATTAGAATCTACAGGCTCTAAATTTGATTCTGCCCATAGCCCAGTTTCTACGCCCTTTTTTCTCGAATATTCTGCAAATAGTCTTAGATTTTCAATATCGCCCTCTAGTGAATTTGTTTGCCCGTAACCAGATCCTCCATCGTTAGGTATAAACCAACCTAGTGGCATATCCTGTTTTTCATATCTATCAATCATACCTCTTGCTGAGAATTGGTAATTGTTTTTCTCTCCGTTCAATGACTCCAGTATACCTTTTTTGTCACCCATATCATTGGCGTGTAAACGTTTGTAATAAAACCCATCTTCGAACAAAATCGCTCCAGATGTTTTCTTATCAACGTTTACCCAGTAATCGCGATTGAACACATTTAAATGAGCTTCGTAAAACGCAAACTCTGGCATGAAAATTGGTTCTCCGACCAATTCGTAATAATCTCTTAAAATATCTTTTGGGTTAGAGCTAATGAAGAAAAATGCATCAAAAAAGTTTTCTTTGTGAACTGTTTCAACAATATCGGGATTTATGACACCAAAATCATAGAAGCCTGGCTGCCAAGTGTTCCTTAAAACGGCATAACCTTTAGTGGACCAATAAAATGGACAAGGCGATGTAACGCCACCATCCACAAAATTATTTGTATTTACTATTTCTATTTTTTCTCCCTTGTGCGAGAATCTTCCGTTTTGCATTCCGCCGCCGAAGAAATATTCATCTTTATATTGGTATAGAGTTTGTTTGGCTACAGTATCGTCATAGGTCAAAGGTTGGGACTCGATCAGTACGTCTTTGTTAGAACAGTCCTGTACAGCTAAAGTACCGTTTTTCTTATCAAAGCATATCGATATTTTATTTGTATAAATGTTAAAATACTGTTCTGTTTCTTTCAGTATAGAGTATTGAAAGGGTTTACTATCGTAATCGGTAATATTCTTCACGTTTATCCTTGCGATGTCGGTTGGATTGTTCGGTGTTGGAAAATCTTGAAAGGTACCTGTTGGTGACATGTAATACTTAAAAACATGACTGTTCAATATATTGAGCCGAGCCAGTTCTCCAGTATCATATTGAATTAAGAATTCAGTGTCCGTCTTTATAAAAGACGCGATACCTCCTAAGGTTTTCATTTTTCAGGCTAGTACTTGTTTAGCGATCTGAAATAGAAGACAATTAAGTAAATAACTAAAACGAATGATTCATTTACATATAAAATATTACATGCCTCGATGTTATGAGACAGATATTCGGATAGATTGGTGTCAAGAAGTGAGCTGTAATAAATTGAACCCGACAAAAACTTCAAATAAAATGTTGCCAAGACGACTGCATATGGCTTACCCTGTGGAAAAGATATCAAATCTCATGTTTAGCCAAGCTTCTGAATCTACACGCCCTAACTCTACCAACCCTAACTTCAAACTCTTCATCTCAGTAAAAATGTGTTTCCAGTCCAGGATTTTATTAGACAACCCATTTTTAATATATTTTATTACGAAATTGATAATTAAATAAGTTTTATTTTATTATCAGCTCGGTGCAGGTCGATCTAGGCTCGAATCTTAGACCATTATGTTATTATCTACTAGTAAACTTCTTTGTGATGAATACAAAAGAAAAAAGTGTGGTTAATGTTATTAAGTCAAACTAATATTTATGGGTATTCCGTTTTAAGATTGCGCAATATACACTTGTTGACTTAAGGGGCAGTTACGGTATGGGCGAGTAACGCCGCGGGACAAAGTTAGTCTAAAAAAAGTAGCCTACGTTACTCCCTGGATCATCAGCTACCTGCCAGTGAAAGTCCCGTTAAAATCGGTCCAGCCGTTCCAGAGATTACCCGGAACAAACAGACAGACAGACAAACAGACAATTTTTTTTAACTACATTTTTGGTATATGTACCGTGTATACATACCTACATATGCATTTAGTAAAAAGTGGTTATATAAATATTATATACAGACACTCCATTTTTATTTATTTGTATAGATACTAATATATAAAGCTGAAAAGTTTAATTGTTTGTTTGTTTGAACGCGCTAATCTCAGGAACCGCTGGTCCGATTTGAAAAATCACTGTTGGATAGTACATTTATCGAGGAAGGCTATAGGCTATATATCATTACGCTAAGACCAATAGGAGCGGAGAACCAAGGAAAAATGTTTCAAAAACGGAGGAAAAATATCACGCTACGGGCAATAAGAGACGCAAACGAGGTTGCGTGGGTCTGGTAGTCTTCTTCTATACTTATAAAATAACTAGCTGTACCCCGCGGTGTTACCCGCGGTTATTGTTGTACCGCGAGTAACACCGCGGGACAAAGTTAGTCTAAAAAAAGTAGCCTAAGTTACTCCCCGGATTATCAGCTACCTGCCAGTGAAAGTCCCGTCAAAATCCGTCCAGCCGTTCCAGAGATTACCCGGAACAAACAGAACGACAGACAGACAGACAGACAAAAATGTTTTAACTACATTTTTCGTATATGTACCGTGTATACATACATATGCATTAAGTAAAAAGCGGTTATTTTAATATTACAAACAGACACTCCAATTTTATTCGTTCAACTTAGCATGAAAGACTGAAGGTCTTTTCAAGGGTCGCTGAGTCTAATTTTTTCTCAAAGGACCAAATGTACGGGGACAGGGGACTACTTTCAACTTAGCTTGAAAGACTGAAAGTCTTTTCAAGGGTCGCTAAGTCTAATTAATTTTTGCTCGAAGGACCAAATGTACAGGTGCGGTCCGGGTTACGTGGAACACCATTCAACACTCGTACGTGTTATGCCGAAAGCCTTAGTACGTGAAACCTTAGTATGTGTACCGAACGGGCACCGTAATGAACCGTTCAATACTCGCACGTAACCTACCCCTACCCTGTGGTGAGGGATATATACATATATAGATAGTGCAGGCAGTCTGTTACCGGGAGACCTAGGGCAACAGACGGAGACGAGACGGGAGCTGGGTTTAGGAGATGGTTTTCTCACTGCCGGTCGAGCAGACTCACAAGACCAGTGAAAGTCCCGTCAAAATCCGTCCAGCCGTTCCAGAGATTACCCGGAACAAACAGACAGACAGACAAACATTTTTTTAACAACATTTTTGGTATATGTATCGTGTATACATACATATGCATTAAGTAAAAAGCGGTTATTTTAATATTACAAACAGACACTCCAATTTTATTTATTTGTATAGACAAGTCCTCACTGACTGATTCATCATCGCCGAGCGTAAACTAAGATGGTTCGGGCTATGAAATTTGGTGAGTAGGATCCTTTTATTGAGTGGACACCCACTAAGAAAGGAATTTTGGAATTTCTATCCCTAAGGGGGTGAATTAGGGGTTGAAAGTTTGTTTGGAAGTCCGTCATTTTTTAAGTCAGAAACCTGAAACTTTACTTTTGGGCTGCTGATTAAAAATGAGTAAATACGTATTTCAGCGTTTCTAAATATTCTACCCCTAGGGGGTGTAATAGGGGTTGACATTTCGTACATAGGTTAGTCAGGAAGTCCGTTATTTTTGAAGTTCGAAACATGAAGCTTTATTTATGTGTTACTGATTTAAAAAGAATAGAGACGTATTTGAGCGTTTCTGGCTATTCTACCCCTAAGAGGGTAAAAAAGGGGCTGAAAGTTTGTATGGAAGTTCGTTATTTTTTGAGTTAGAAACACTTAACTATATTTTTGGGCTACTGATTAAAAATGAGTAGATACCTGTTAATGCGTTTCTGGATATTCTACCCCTAAGGGGTGAAATAGGGGTTGACATTTCGCATATAGGTTAGTCTGGAAATCCGTCATTTGTGAAGTTCGAAACAAGAAACTTTGTGTTTGGGCTACTGATTAAAATGAGTAGATATGTGTTTAAGCGTTTCTGGATATTCTACCCCTAAGGTGGTGAAATAGGGGTTGCAAGATTGGATGGAAGTCTGTCATCTTTTGAGTTAGAAACATTGAATACTATCGTTGGGTTACTAATTAAAAACGAGTCGATACATATTTAAGCGTTTCTGGATATTCTACCCCAAAGGGGAGTGTTCAATAGAACATGGTTGCATCACCGGCAACGTCATATCTATGTTGCAGGCAGTGCTTGCACCGCACTCGGTACAGGCCCTGTCAACAGTTAGGCATGACCGAGATTAAGGCAGATGCATCGACACAACACACGGATGGCACACATGTGAATAGCCATCCAAGTGTACTTAGAGTAAGATTAGTATATAAGCTAGAATTTATGTTAATAAAATCAGTCATTTTGTCTAATCCGACTTTGACTCGTTACCCTTCCCCACTTCTCACTGTGGCTAAGACACCCTTAGCCGTCAGTAGATCGGTCTTGTGAGTCTGCTCGACCGGCAGTGAGAAAACCATCTCCTAAACCCAGCTCCCGTCTCGTCTCCGTCTGTTGCCCTAGGTCTCCCGGTAACAGACTGCCTGCACTATCTATATATGTATATATCCCTCACCACAGGGTAGGGGTAGGTTACGTGCGAGTATTGAACGGTTCATTACGGTGCCCGTTCGGTACACATACTAAGGTTTCACGTACTAAGGCTTTCGGCATAACACGTACGAGTGTTGAATGGTGTTCCACGTAACCCGGACCGCACCTGTACATTTGGTCCTTCGAGCAAAAATTAATTAGACTTAGCGACCCTTGAAAAGACTTTCAGTCTTTCAAGCTAAGTTGAAAGTAGTCCCCTGTCCCCGTACATTTGGTCCTTTGAGAAAAAATTAGACTCAGCGACCCTTGAAAAGACCTTCAGTCTTTCATGCTAAGTTGAACGAATAAAATTGGAGTGTCTGTTTGTAATATTAAAATAACCGCTTTTTACTTAATGCATATGTATGTATACACGGTACATATACGAAAAATGTAGTTAAAACATTTTTGTCTGTCTGTCTGTCTGTCGTTCTGTTTGTTCCGGGTAATCTCTGGAACGGCTGGACGGATTTTGACGGGACTTTCACTGGCAGGTAGCTGATAATCCGGGGAGTAACTTAGGCTACTTTTTTTAGACTAACTTTGTCGCGCGGCTTTACTCGCGGTACAACAATAACCGCGGGTAACACCGCGGGGTTCAGCTAGTAGAGAAATAAAACTTGAAACCTTTACCCACTCGTCCGGCGAGTGGAGTTAAGCTAAAACCTCCTTGCTAAGGAGAGATTTATGTTCAGAAGTGCATTATTAAAGGCTGTTAATGATTCAATCACTCAATAGTTCTGGTCCCAACTAGGGACCAGAACAAAGATACAAACGGCTTGAAATAATGTCAACCAGAATCGGAATAAAATGTCAACTTACATAGTTGACATTTTTATGAATATTTAAAAAGTGTGTTGGTGTAGAAGACCACTTGAGTGTTTTAAGGGTCTGATGGTTAATAAGCAGAGTTATAAATTAGTCAATTCAATTAAAAGCCCCAAAAAAATTAAAAATAAAATTTACAATCGTACTTTTTAAGAAGAATATTGTATCTTTTTATTTAATTCTACCCAAGTATGGCAATGCTAAAAGGAATGGTAATAATTATTTTGAAGAATAGGTTTTATTTTAAGTGGGTCCAGTGTTTTTCCTCATTTTTCAGAATCTCTTATAACATTTAGTAATAAGGAAAAAATACTTGCTTCAATTTAATTTAATTAATTTATTGCAACAATAATGAACTAATAACCAATAAGTACATATGATGAAAAATAATAAAGTATGGTAATAAAACTAGTATAGAGTACATAGCGTCGGCAATATATCACTTACTCGTGGTAATAAATAATAATAATAATAATGTATATTGTGCGCATACAAGACCCTATGTATACCTCTCAGAAGACACAAGTGCAGTAGAAATACAAGCACAGAATATAGACAGAAGAATAGAGCTCAAGCGTAAAAGAGAAATAATTACCTAATTACGATGTGCGTGACTGAGTTTTCATATGCGAATCAGAATGACATGTAAAACAAATGACCGGCTTCACACTTGCGCGTGCACTGGTTCACTGCCAGTCAGCTAAAACTTCGTTCTCTTTATATAGTAGAAGGCGATGTCGATAAGTTGGTACCGTTAAATTACCTTAGTATTTTGTGTGAGTATTAATGTATAAATAAATATAAATCTATACTAATATATAAAGCTGAAGAGTTTGTTTGTTTGTTTGAACACGCTAATCTCAGAAACCGCTGGTCCGATTTGAAAAGTTCTTTCGCTGTTGGATAGTCCATTTATCGAGGAAGGCTATAGGGTATATCTCATCACGCTACTGCTAATAAGAGCGGAGCAACAATGAAGAATGTTTCAAAAACGGGGGAAATTTTCACGCTACGGGCAATATAAGGCGCAAACGAGGTTGCGTGGGTCAGCTAGTTATGATATAAATCACTATTACTACATATAAAAATCGCCTACGCAGCATCAGATCCAAATTATCAAGTAATTGTCATCTAACGATTATACTAACATCCTAAAGCACTTAATCGAGTAATCATACACTTACATCATTTTGGAAAAGAGCTGATACTCTTACACTGCCAGACCGATATCAAACATCAAGGTAGTAGAGCCACGCTGATTTCAGCACGAATGGACCGGCTCGACCGGGGCGGTACTACCCTCGCACAGAAAATCAACGTAAAATGACAGCGATCATACTGTCGTGTTTCGTTGGTGAGTGCGAGACCGGAGGCCCAATGATGCAGAAGCATCACTAGCCCGCCATGGTGTGGGTCACTGCATTCGTAGTATGGTGACCACCACTCTTGGAGTCTGCTTATGCTTTCCATCAGGCAGAGCAGAGTAATTTTGGAAGGGTTAAAAAAAAAAATCCAAACATAGCTAATAACCACTACCATAAAACTGGCTAAAGAAACTGCATCGATTTTGAGAGCTACGATGCTACAGACAGACAGACAAACAACGACGTCAAACTTATAACACCCCTCTTTTTGCGTCGAGGGTTATAAACAAAGTCCACGGCCGCGTCTGCCTGCCTGTCTGTCTGTTCGCGATAAACTCAAAAGCTACTGCTCGGATTTTGATGCGGTTTTCATTAATAGATAGAGTGATTCTTGAGAAAGGTTCAGGTATATAATTTGTTAAGTTTTTGTGTACAATGGCTATAATAATAACGATATTTGTCGGAGGGGTCGGAAAAAATTCTGCCGTCTGGAAGGTTTCTACGAAATCACTGCCTAAACCTATTGAGAAACAACCAAATAAGTCATGGTGGAATATATCTATACTAAATAATCTATACTAATATATAAAGCTGAAGAGTTTGTTTGTTTGTTTGTTTGTTTGTTTGTTTGAACACGCTAATCTCAGGAACCGCTGGTCCGATTTGAAAAATTCTTTCGGTGTTGGATAGTCCATATAAGGCGCAAACGAGGTTGCGTGGGTCGGCTAGTATAATATACTAGCCGACCCACGCAACCTCGTTTGCGTCTCCTATTGCCCGTCGCGTGAAAATTTCCCCCGTTTTTTGAAACATTCTTTATTGTTGCTCCGCTCCTATTAGTAGTAGCGTGATGATATATACCCTATAGCCTTCCTCGATAAATGGACTATCTAACACCGAAAGAATTTTTCAAATCCGACCAGCGGTTCCTGAGATTAGCGTGTTCAAACAAACAAACAAACAAACTCTTCAGCTTTATATATTAAGTATAGATAAAGCTGAAGAGTTTGTTTGTTTGTTTGAAGACGCTAATCTCAGGAACCGCTGGTCGGATTTGAAAAATTCTTTCGGTCCCATTACCACTATATCAGGATTTGATAATGGGATCCCAAGGAAATTGAAGGAAACCCTCAAATTTATTACGCACGTACAATGTTGTCCATATATTTTAAAACTATTACAGTATTTATATTTGGTAGTTATCAGTTCATGACCACAGAAGAGGAGAATTAAAGGTAGAAATGCGATGTAGGCGGGTCAGGCGCGCCGCAGTTAAGCACCGATGTCACTAATGTCTCTGCTGGCATCAACTGAACGCTTTAATACACGTACTACTATTGTCGGGAACGTAGCTGCGTAAAAAATTATTGCCGAACTGTCCGATAATTACGCGCTGAAAACGAAGCAAGGACTACAATTTACTCAAAAGAAACATATCGTATCATCTATGAGTCTAAAAACTTTTGTTTTTAAGCGATATTATCAAAAATCTAAAAAGTATTATGTAATACACATACATACCGTTATATTCTAATCTATTAAAATAATTATACATTACGTATTAAATTAAAGTATGATGTGCATAGTTGCCAAGAGAGCAAGCAATGAACTACATTTCCTGCGGGAATGTTTTAAAACATTTGACATGATAATATTTAGTAAAAGTAATTTTTAGAATTCTTTGCCATAGGGACGTAGACAAATTTAATCGATATCGTTATCGATGATATTGATTTTTACAGTGATTTTACGTTTAGTATCCGATTTATATTGTACTATGGTTTTAAAACAATGTTGTTTAATCGCAAAATTTTTATTAAACTTATTTTGGAGGTATATTTGAAATTAAATGTTTTACTTAATAAAAAGTTTATAAATATGTCATATACCAAAATTTTATAGCCACCAGACCAATAAACAGATTTGATTGTACAAAAGATAGTGTGTAAGTACTTTTGATTAAATAACAGGATACGGTAAAGTACACCAAGACTCGGCACAACAATTTGTGAAATCAAGTATTGTTCTACCGCAGTAAAATGCATAGTCGTTTTTTAGAGTTCCGTGCCAAAGGCAAAAGACGGAACCCTTTATATTCGTCATGTCGGTCTGTCTGTCCATCCGTCCGTATGTCACAGCCACTTTTCTCCGAAACTATAAGAACTAAAATGTTGAAACTTGGTAAGAAGATGTATTCTGTTAACCACATTAAGATTTTCACACAAAAATAAAATAAAAATATTGTGGTTCCCATACTTAGACTCAAACGAATATGAAATTCAAAAAAAATATTTCTTTAAACCCATACGTGTATCAATGGATAGGTCTTCAAAAGTGATATTGAGGTTTCTAATACCTATTTTATCTAAACTGAATAGTTTACGAGAGAGACACTTCCAAAGTAGTAAAATTGTAACTTCTAAAATAAGAGAATGATAAAACTAATAAAATATATATGATTTACATTACAACACAAACTTCCCCCAAAATTTGTTTTTAATGAAAGCTATTAAGTAGTTGTTTTTAATACGGTAAAAATTATTGTAATATAATTATATTATATTCGACAAATGTCAATCCCTAAGGTTTTCGACGAAACCTCCCACGAACACAAATATGCAAGTGAAACCCTACCTTAGTTGAAAGGTATAAGGTTGTAACGTTAGTAACATTGTAAGTGGCTTTTAGAACTTATATTCGTAGCATCATTTGGACGAATTAGGATATTGTTCTTTATGTGTGTATAATATTATTGATCGTTAATGTGTGCGTTTAGGCGACACAGTGTACCTTACACTTACAGCTCGACACCATTTCTAAGTATATATTCCTCTGTTCTGTGTTCATGACGATGATGAAAGATAAAACTCCTTAACGGTTAGGAGTTGGAAGATAAATCTTTAAATGTCATGTGTATGTAACCTTGAGTCGTATTCTTTCAAGTTATTTAGGTGAAATGATGATGGAAGGTACAACTCTTGAACAGTTAGGAATTGGAGGATAATTCATACGAATCTATAGATCTAAGTTGTATAGTTTAAAGTGTTTTAGATGGGCTGATGATAGGAGGTAAAACTCCTTGACAGTTAGGGATTAGAAGATGATTTTAATATCATACGTACTCATCGACATTAATTAATTTAGCATTCAGTAATTCATATGAGTTGATGATAGAACAGTGGCGTAGCGACGGGGGGGGGGGGGGGGGCGGAGGGGCGGACCGCCCCGGGCGCCATCATAGGAAGGGCGGCAAAATTGGAAAAAATATATTTTGTGCGATCAGTGGCGATCAGTCAGTCAATAAAATTTTCAAGAAGTTAACTTTTGTTAAAACATGTAGGACGAAGCTATGTGCTTACAAGCTAGAGCCACTTGTTTAACCATTCTATTTTACGCACTAGAGTTCTGACAAATATTTAGCTATACCTACTCACAGCATCGATACGACCACGGTAACGGCGGGATAGAGGGCGCGGTGGGTAAGAATCACCCGGAAGCCACTACAAGTGATTGATGTTACGGCTAGACTTGTATCTGGCACAACTCGAGGTGGAACTTCAGAAGATCAGATAGCATTTTTTAGGGTAATGTGAAGTCCGAAGAGAAGGGGAGGACACCATAACCCTCGACTCAAGCCATCCAATGTACTTCTGTGTGGCATGCCAAAAATCTCAAGGTGGCATTGAGTTTCTGGTTAATAAGTCCCTTTCTAGCAACGTTGTGGAAATATCTAGTAAATAGAACAGGGCAGCATACCACATTGTCAAGCTCACCAAGCGATAAAGCTCAATGTAGTGCAAGTGTATGCACCGACCACGGCCCACTCGGATGACGAGGTAGAGAATATGTTCGAAGACATACCGAGGGCTCTCCACTTCACCACTAAGACCTATAGGGGCAAATACTCGTCAACTTCCTCGAACGAGAGGGGCTGAAATTTTTCTTTAAAAAAAACAGTCCCAAAGGAAGTGGACTTGACAAGGCCCCAACGCTATGACCAAAAACGAGATCGATTTTATCTTGACGAACCAAAAGCACATATTCAGAGACGTCTCAGTTTTATCA
Organism: Spilosoma lubricipeda; assembly: GCA_905220595.1. NCBI lineage: Eukaryota > Metazoa > Arthropoda > Insecta > Lepidoptera > Erebidae > Spilosoma > Spilosoma lubricipeda. Next base: position 7,344,274 of record HG992298.1, on the reverse strand, counting down.
ATAGGTTTAACACCGCTAGTGAAAACCGAATTGTCTGAGGCTCTCTGAATATCGACTTTAAGGCTGAACGTGCAGCAATTCGCTGTCGAGCAACAAGTCACTCCTTATGGTCGTAGTGTGATGATATATACCTATAGCCTTCTTCGATAACTGGCTATCTAACACTAAAATAATTTTTAAATCGGACTAGGAAGCACTCCTTGGACTCGGACTAGGAAGTCCTGAGATTGGCGTGTTCAATCAGAAAAACAAACTAGCAAACTTTTGAATTTTATAATATTACTACAGATGGCCTGAATAAACAAGTACCAGGTATACCTAATGAAACTCCAAACAGAAACAATATACAGGGTGTAACTAGACATCGACCGAAAACGAAAGAGGTAGCTTCAGCACCCCAAAACCTATTAAAAAAAACAAACAGTTGCTCTTAAAAAAAAATAGCCAGAAAAAACAATGTGTCAAGATTTTTATTCATTTCAGAAGCCAGCAATGTATTGCGCGCACCGTGTAGCTACGTGAATGACTATTTACCTACGCGTCGGTACAGTTGCTTATGCTTACTAACGAAAGTAGGTAGTGACTTTGTACTCTACTTACCTAAATCTGCGGTAGCCTTGGTCGAACCAGAAATGGCTCCTATTGTTACTTTTTAATTACCAGAGAAAAACTAGAGGCAGATACAGAACGTATGTACTAACATAAATGACAATAATAGAAATGCCAAACAAGCAAAACAATAAAGTTATTAACGTTTATAAAATCATGAAATACGTCCATATTGTAATAATTACTCACTATGTATCGCTTGTCTCGCTCATCGCAGTCACAGCGGGCGCGGTCGACGATTGATTAAATATTATTATTGCAACGACTTCAAACACATTTAGGTTTATAGTTAAATAGTTAAAATACCTCATTATACTTGATTGTAATTATGGTAAAATCATAGTATTTAGCCAAAGTTTTGGGTAACTGAATAGCAGAGTGATACCTACCTACTTAACAAAGTTTTTCAATCACTCATTCAATTTTATTTTACGAATCTGTTTTTTAAGGCCTTCTCGTTGTGATCAAATTGCGATTTTTAATTTTCGAGTTCGATACACCCGCGAAGTCAGCCTTTAAATTGACCAAGCACAAAGTACGTACCTACTAATGTTTTCCGATACCGATACCTACAGTTTTATCTTTAGTTAGTTTAAATTTTAAGTAATCAACTGGCAACTACTACAGAACTTAATTTAAGATTTCATACATACCACTACAAGGCTTAATGTTGCAAACACGAACACACTATTTATTAAATTCATTTTTAAACCTTTACTTCACACTAAACCTGTGTTGGAATGAATGCTGCCGAGTCAATTTAGGATTCCTCATTGACCCCCCAATATATCCCTACGTTGTCGTCGTATCTTTAGGGCCATGCCGGTAGAGCCACTCATGCCGGATAGGCCCAGAAGGAGACTCCAGACTAAATGGGATACCAGACGGAGTCTGATTCCAGACTGCCACGAAGCGCACTCCAAGCGTCCCTCTGATCTAGCAGAGGGCGTATTGGAGTGCGAGGAGGTTCGAGAGGAACCTTGGGATGGGTCAGCTCACTGTTAACTCAGGGGCTGACAGGCACTAGTGCCACCGTCGGTGAGATAGGGCTAGCCACCCTGTCGCATTCCGTAACCATCAGGGGCTCAGCAACGACCTGACTGGTGGCTCCAGAAGGGTACGCTGAGTACCTGCTGGCCGGAGGGCTTGCTTTAAGTGGCCGGCCCATGACAAGGACAGTCTATAACACCCGATAGCTCAGTTGTAAAACCCTTATACGGGTGCAGGGGGCACCACTCGGATGGACCCTTTATTTCCCCTATACTCGTGGGAATTTTATGGATTTGCAAATCAATAAAATGATCAAAATTATGGAACGAAATACAGAAATGGCAAGAACAAAGGAACTGAAAACGCTAACAGAATGAAGGGAAGGAGGAACGCCAAGGGTCAGTTCCGGAAGGCGAACGACTCCTCTACCGAGGAGTAGTTTGCGTCCAGGACGCCTCCGCACAGTGTCGACTGAGGCGGCGCGCGCCTTGGCCGGAACACCTCCGTGGGATTTGGAGGCGGAAGTGCTCGCCGAAGTTTACCGATGGGTGGCTGAATTCCTGGCGGAGAGTGGCTTTCGCCCTCCGCCCGAAGAGGTACGCGAGTGGCGTGAAGCCGCCCGTCGAGCCACGATGGCTAAATAGTCGTTCCGGCTGGAGACTCCGCGCGCATGCTTTGCCGCCGTGGAGGCTCTCCAGCCGGTCATCCTCGGTAGGGCGGCAGCACGGGACCCTTTCCTTCCGACTGACGCAGGTGCTTGCCGGGCACGGTTGCTTCGGGAAGTACCTGAACTCGGTCGCCAGGAGGGAATTGAGTCCCGCCTGCCACCACTGTGACTGCAGTGAGGGCTCGGCCCAGCACACGCTGGCGATTTGCCCCGCATGGGCGTCGCAACGTCGGGCCCTCACTGCAGACATTGGAGGAGATATCTCGCTACCGGCCGTCATACGCTCCACGGACGGTAGCGACAGCAGTTTTATCGCGGTGGCAGCCTTCTGCGAAAAAGTAACTTCGCAGAAGGAGGCGGAACCTATTCAGTATCATGGTCTGAATGTAACCCCCAAGTATTTAGAAACAGTCTTTTTACACCCTGTATAATCAATATGCTGCAATAAAATAAATGCAATAATAATACTGCAAAACCGAATATAGGTATTACATGAAGGAAAATGATAGCAGTTGACACTTTACCTCAAATATTATTTTATAAAATAATGGGTTTAGTGGTTAAGAGGACGTGCAGAACACCAATTAAAGAGCTAACGTCGTGCATTAGTATACATATATTAGGTATATACATATATGCCTAATTTTAACCTAAGTAGACCATGTTTTTGACTCTGGATTTTCCTTAGTGAGAACGTGTCAACTCGATTCATTTTCCTGTAAAATATGCCTAAAATATAGTAACTAAGAATCCCATACAGAACATATAATCGAGACCCTTCCAGCGCTAATCAGACTCGCACTCGGCCATTTTTTTACAAGAAGGTTAGCATCTCAACAGCATAGCGCCGGGCAATTTTCAAACTTCGAACTTTCAAGATGGTGACAATAACAGATGTTTAAGACAATATGAACATGAAACCCTCGCGAATTCATTCTGCGAATAAGTGATTCTACATTTAAAAGTTTCCTGGTTTGATATGGCCGGGGAACGTTTTAGGTACCGTTGGAAGGCAGGTAATTGAACACCGTTATTGGAATGGTCACACTCAATATGGAGAGTGCAAACTCTCCATATTGAGTGTGAGGGTCCCACATTGTCTCTAGAGCAATCTAGAGACAATGTGGGACCTTCTCATATCGTATGGAGCGTACATAAGGTGCTCCGACGTTAGCCTGCCTAGTGTGGGTGTGGTAGAGGGATGGTGGTGTCCTAGTGGCTATCGGATAAGAAATTCTCTTCCTTAGTACGCGGATTGCGGTAATAATACCGAGCGAGAGTGCGTGGAACTCCGCGAAACACAGATGTTTCAGAGTCTAAGGCTTAAGGGCCGCCTTTGCGTGGTAGAATGGGAAAATTATGGTTTTTACACAACAGAGGGTCATCTAGAAGCCGTAAATCTATACTAATATATAAAGCTGAAGAGTTTGTTTGTTTGTTTGAACACGCTAATCTCAGGAACCGCTGATCCGATTTGAAAAATTCTTTCAGTGTCAGAAAGCCCATTTATCGAGGAAGGCTATAGGCTATATATCATCACGCTAGAACCAATAGGAGCGGAGCACCAATGAAAAATGTTTCAAAAACGGGGAAAATTGGCAATAGAAGACGCAAACGAGGTTGCGTGGGTCGGCTAGTATAAGATAAATTTATACAAATAATAAAATTGGAGTGTCTGTTTGCAATATTAAAGTAATCGCTTTTTAATAAATGCATATGTATGTATACGCGGTACGGGTACCAAAATAACAAGTAAAATTTTAACAAAAATAAAACCGACTTCAAGGTTCTCTTGGATGCCATCATCAGGTCTTAGTGTCCCTATCATGGCACCACCGTTGGGATATCTCCTTTCCATTAAAAAAGAATCATCAAAATCGGTTCACAAACGTCGAAGTTATCCACGAACACACATAATATATATCTATACTTAATATATAAAGCTGAAGAGTTTGTTTGTTTATTTGTTTGAACACGCTAATCTCAGGAACCGCTGGTCCGATTTGAAAAATTCTTTCGGTGTTGGATAGTCCATTTATCGAGGAAGGCTATAGGGTATATATCATCACGCTACTACTAATAGGAGCGGAGCAACAATGAAGAATGTTTAAAAAACGGGGGAAATTTTCACGCTACGGGCAATATAAGGCGCAAACGAGGTTGCGCGGGTCAGCTAGTATCTATATATACGGTCGAAACCTCCTCCTTTTTTTTAAGTCGGTTAAAAAAAAACTATTTTTGTTTATCTCTTGGTTTGTTTCGGCTAATCTCTGGAACAGCTGGATCGATTTTAATGGGACTTTCACTGATAGGGAGCTGATGATACACGGAGTAACTTAGGCTATTTGTTTACTACTTACTTAGTACGAGTAGACTTAGACATCTCCAATTATGAGCATTCTAAAAATTACTTTCAAAGTTTGTTCTTCACAGGTAGCATACCATAAGTTTGGGACCCTCAAAGAAGCTATTAAGTCTACTTTATTTAAGTGATGAAGGAAAAACTGTCAGAAAACAATGTGGAGGTGGTCACCATGATCCCAGGGTTACTGTTCCACATGTTCACGCGGGAACAGCTGGCTGAGGTTATTAAAGACATACCTTGAAATGTAGTAGGTACCTACTCTTAGCACATTGAGAAACTTTGGATTGCAATTGTTTGAATTTTTTTGATATAAAAAATCTTCTTATTCTTAATTTACCCCTTTTTTTAATAAATCAGTAGGTAGGTTCTCCATAAAGATAATAATTATAATTCCACAATTTCAGTTATTGCTTAAATTAGAGTTATTAAAGAAGTAATATTTGAAGTAATAATAAACAGAATACAATTCAGTAAATTATTTATTTTGGTCTGTTCTAGTATAGTTGAACTTTGGTAAAGCAGTATCCCACCAAAAACATTCTGTAAACAACTAGCCAAGTCTCAAAGGAGCTGCTGGTTTATCTCTAAAAAGTAATGAAATCTATTCAAAGTTGTACCAAGTCTAAGGTTCCTTACTGTGATTTCTTTATTATTATAGTTAATGTTGTGTGACTTGGCCGTTGAACATTTTTTATACGTTAGTGTGTACAAGTCAATTTTGTTTACATGTGATGTTATATCTGTTCTAACTACCTCTGTTTGTTAAGCGAGATAATAACCCATACTGGTATTGGTAATTGGACGCTACTGTCTCATTTTAGGCTGTTGTTGATTGTGCAACACATGCATTCATCATTAACAATGCTGATTTCTGCTCTCTTCTTTTTGCAGCGTCAAATCTACCACCGATCTAACATAAAGTAGACGTACATACGGACTTCTATTAATGATTATATGTCCGTCTGTACTGGAAATGCTTTATTTTTACTGTTTGTTTCAGACTCGCCTACACATAAGTATTATTGACATGTATACGCAGCTTTATCAAGCCTACAATTGACTGGTTATTGAATCAACGTTTTCCAAGTATCAATTTTCCATCGTCAATGGGTAGCGGTTTTGGCGACAGATTGGTGCAATGGTGTCATGGGGCACCTGGTTTTCCACCCTTGTGTACTCTTCAACGGCCAAGTCACACAACATTAACTATAATAATAAAGAAATCACAGTAAGGAACCTTAGACTTGGTACAACTTTGAATAGATTTCATTACTTTTTAGAGATAAACCAGCAGCTCCTTTGAGACTTGGCTAGTTGTTTACAGAATGTTTTTGGTGGGATTTCACTTCTTTTTGTAGAAACGTAAGCATATTAATTTTTTTATTATATTTTCTTATTTGACACATTTTTTTCTTTTTAACAGTAGTTTTTTTATTATTACAAATCTTTCTTTTCTTTTTTTCTGGTTCTGGTTCTTGTACAGTAGCAATATTTTGTCGTATTGCCCATTCGCGTTCATTATTTATTCTTTTAGATGGTTTATACGGTTTAATTTCTGAAAGATTGACGCGGTATTTACGCCTAAGCCGGTTGTATTTGGTAATCGCTGAAGCAAGTCAACATTTATCAGGTGCTCCCCATGAATATTGGTTACTCTTGAAAGCGCCGCGTAGGCTTTGCCACAAGAGAATATGGTGGTGCCAATGTCCATGATGGCATTTTTTAAACTTAAACCTTAGCTCTTGTGAATTGTTAGGGCATACGCCACACAGGTTGGGAATTGTTCTCTGTACACGTATGCCCGGGTTATGATCTAAAATTTTGACTTAATAGGCAATAATTTGTGAATCAAATTATTAGCGAGTTTTACTACCAATTGTTTAGTGTTTTTTTGGTCTTCCTGGTCCCACCTCACTTTTTGTACAACGCCTATCGACCCAATTCACTATACCTAAACTAACATCAATGTTTCTCCTAAGCATTACTTTTGCTCCCTCTTTATTGATTATACTTTCTTTCAGTCCATCAGTCATTGACACATCATTTTCATATTGATTGTAAACACGCCCTGGCTTTCGTTATCAAATATTTTGAATAATCCAAGGAATTTTTAGCTACTAAATATCTCGGGGTGCGGCATCGCTTTTAACATAGCATTATTTAACTGCATACACATATTTAGGTCGGTCGGTAGTAAACAAACAGTATCTTCTGGTAAGTCCCTCAAACGTTGTGCTATTTTCATTAACCTTCCTTCATTGTAATGCGAGAGCAGAGGTATCAATCGGTTACGGTATGAGTATGTATGTATATAAGTATGTATGAGACAGAATATCTCTGTCTGATTGAGTTTTCACTCCTACTCTGATTCTTTCATCATCCAGTTATCTCATATTCAACATAAGTTCATCGTAACTGGCGCATATTAGCATCATTCAATAAGAAAAATTGATATTATTGGTTAAATCTAAATTGAGGATGTTTTGACATAAGCCGGTCTTAATAAATTAACTAGAAGTTACTTTCTACTGCCGATTATTAAATTGGCCGTATTTTCCTTCTACGTATAAATGTGGAAAACATTTAACATCGAGGTCTTCATCTCGGCCAACAATCGGTGCTGTGTTTACTTTGAACATTTGTTTCAGTTCTGAAGCTGGTGCATTTTGTCTCCGTTCATTCAAAGGATATATGTTGTTATGCTCATAATCAGTTTCCTTGATTCTTGATTTGAGTCAACAGTGCTGCTGTAGCATCTTCTAAAATACCTTCTTCAGCATTATCTGGTGTATTTCCAACCTTACGTTAAACATTTTCATGTATTTTTATGAGCTGGTTAGGTAAATCTGTTAATTTGATATGAGCATAATGTTTGTTTACATTTTTTAAGTATTGTAATTCTTTATAAACTTTATGAACGTGAACAATGTCTTGCCATATAATATTTGCTTTGTTTGGCGTACTTCGGACTATAATATAATGTTTTTGTTTTTCAATTATTACGATTTCAGGTTTTGGAAACTTTTTTAGGGTTTCTTCCATATGAAGCGGTAAATGAAAAGTCCTGCTCTTTACTTTTTTAACCATGTGACGATTGTGCAGACGTTTATTAGCCACAGGATTCAAATTCAAATTCAAAATCATTTATTCAATTAAGACACTAAGTGACATTTATGAACGTTAAATTGAAGCTGTAGTTAAGAATCATAGATCGACACAAACAGACGCCACAGCATGTGCTGTATTGTCGAGGTAAATTAGGTGAAAACACCAAAATCTACTGCCTGCCTGTGTCGATCTATAACTTCCAGTTTCCAAAATGCGTAGAGCCTCATGAGAAGAATACTGGCAAAGAAACTCATGGCCACTCTTTTCAAAGTCAGATTTTCAGGTACAATAGTGTTAGTATTACATGTAAGGTAAACAGTATGCAAGCTGTTGCCACCTGAATTTCCTTTTATTAAAATGCTCCAAAATCTAACGCTCAAACAAAAAAAAGAAAAGAAAAATCACTCATTGATAACGTTAAAGGTTTTAGTCTATTAAACATAGAAATCATTCAAGGTGCACATCTACTTACAATCAGTTGCAAAATCTGCTGTTGAAAATAATTCGTGACTAGATTAAAAGGCTACAGTTGCAGTTGAACGAACCAAAATAATAGAATGTCAAAAGCATCGCTGACTAGGCCGACCAATCACCCCAAGCAGCACCCGTTCACGAGTATGACGCATGGACCAGCCATCATCTCCTTCGCCATATCAGAGGGAAAGAAACGACCCGCCCCACGACGACACCGCAAGCAATGATATTTTAGTGAGCATGACAGACCATAGTCGAGATACTGATAAAAATCACTACTAATTAAATTACCATGATAATCGCCACGCATTACCCTCAACTAACAATTGTTTGTTAATATTTAGCTTAGTTATATAACAAAGAAGTTTGTGTGTATCTATCTAATGACACCTTAAGCCCATGACTGATTGTCGTTTAGATAGTCGTTGATCGTATAGTAGGCTTTCCTAATAAGGTGATTTTTTATAGTTAGCTTGAATTTATTTATAGGAAGGTCGATTACATGTATAGGAATTCTATTATAAAAACGTATACCAAGACCTTCGAATGAGTTGTGTACCTTATGTAAACGATGATAGGTACCAACGAGTTTAGATTTGTTTCTTGTATTAATATTGTGTACATCACTGTTTTTTTTATAGTCATTAATGTTGTGCCTAACAAACATAATATTTGCAAATATATACTGTGATGCAACAGTTAAAATACCTATTTCTTTAAACAACTCTCGAAGAGAGACTCTAGCACCTAAATTGTATATTGAGCGGACGGCTCGTTTTTGTAGAATAAAAATCGTTTCAATTTCAGCCGCCTTGCCCCAGAGTAATATGCCATAGGACATGACGCTGTGAAAGTAGCTAAAATAAACTAACCTAGCTGTGTCCGTATCAGTGAGCTGACGTACCTTCCAAACCGCATAAGCTGCCGAACTAAGTCTACCCGCAAGGCTATCTATCTGGGCACCCCATTGAAGTTTACTGTCTAATGTAATTCCTAAGAATACTGTCGAGTCTACAATACTTATGATTTCATTGTTTATTGTTAGATGAGTGCCTAGTTGTTTTACATTTGGCATAGTAAATCTCACACACTTTGTTTTATTTGAATTTAGTAGGAGATTATTCGTTGTAAACCAATTCAATACATCATCTAGTGCCCTATTCACATCGTCAAAAACTGTTTTCTTACGATCGACTTTAAAAATAAGTGACGTATCATCAGCAAATAGAACTATATTACAGAGATCTTTTAAATAATACGGTAAGTCGTTAATATAAATGAGAAAAAGTAAAGGACCCAGTATAGACCCCTGCGGGACGCCCATAGTAGCGGGTAATCCAGAAGACCTCGCACCATTGACATCTACATGTTGAATTCTATCCTTCAAGTAGGAAACGATTAGTTCCAAAGCAATACCATTTACACCATAATGCCTAAGTTTGAGAAAAAGCGTGTTGTGTTCTACGCAGTCAAAAGCTTTTGAGAGATCGCAAAATACACCTATCGCATCTTGCGAATTCTCCCATGCATTAAATATATGTCTCAAAAGAGTTGCACCCGCATCAATTGTTGAACGACCCTTTGTAAAGCCATATTGTTCTTTATGAAATAAATTATTTAGATTAAAATGGCTTTCTAGTTGCTGCAAAATAACTTTTTCAAAAATTTTACTAATAGCCGGTAAGATTGAGATTGGCCTAAAGTTACTTGGTTCAGTTGTACAACCCTTCTTGAATAAAGGTATTACTTTGCTATACTTCATCAGATTAGGAAAAACACCAGAATCAACACATCGATTGAATGTTAAAGCTAGAAAAGGTGCTATATCAATTATAATAGTTTCAATTAATTTAACTGAAATCCCCCATAAGTCCCCAGTTTTCTTAGAATTAAGAGACTTAAACGTTTTTATAATATCTGTGGGGTTTATGTATTCAAACTGAAATATATTCTTACATTCATTTACATTGGCCCTTAACAACAGTTCAGACCTGGACGCACAAGAATTCAAGGTACTTGTTGTACTAACTGGTATGTTTGTGAAAAAGGTATTGAAAGATTCAGCTATGTCTAAGTTGTTTGTTATAAACCTATTATTGAAATTTAACCTTAAATCATTATCTCGAGGTTTACTACGTCCAGTTTCATTATTAATTATGTTCCATGTAGTTGTTATTTTATTATTGGAAGACTTAATCCTATCACTGATATACAAAGACTTCGCCACACCACACACTCTCCCAAAGATCCTTGAGTAACTTCTAACATACTCATGAAACTTTGGGTCGAAATTACTTTTTTTCTCAGCATATAAATCGTACAGCCTTTCCCTACTCCTGTATATTCCCGTCGTCGCCCAATCACAGAACGTCATTTTGGGTCGTTGCATTATTGTTTTTGACTTAAATATACTATTAAATTCGAATTCTATCATGTTGAATAAATAGCCGTAAAGCTTATCCGGATCCCTTTCAGTCCAATCTAAATAGGAAACCTTTTCACTAATTTTCTTACTAAAATTTAATAATCGGTTACTAGTAATGGGTCTGAATATGGTTTTGTTTATTGTATTTTCTTTTATACAAGGCAATGTAACAAATTGCCCACAGTGATCAGATGTTAAATCACTTAAAATTGACTTATTTAAATATTCCCCATTGCAAAAGATGTTATCTAAGCAAGTTGCCGAGTGAGAAGTAATTCTTGTGGGCTCAGAAAATAAACGATTCAAGTCAAATGATTTAAATAGGCTCACTAAACGTATACTGATAGGACACTTTTCCATTAAATTAACATTGAAATCTCCACAAACTACCAAAACCTTACTACTGACACATAAACGCTTCAGTACTTCTTCCATAACTATCTCAAAAATGCTAAAGTCACTCTGAGGTGGTCTATACACACTAACTATAATATGGTGTTCTAATTCTACACAAGAAATCTCTACAGTGCGCTCAATAGACAAATTTACAATATCTTTCCGTTCTTTAGATTTAATACTATTACGAATAAATATTAAGGACCCTCCATGGATTGACTTCTTTCTTACATACACACTTCTAGCAGAATAAAATTCTTTACTAAAAATTAACTGGTGGGCCTGTAGCCAATGCTCTGTGACACAGAGCACATCAACATTATATTTATCAAAAAATAATTCTACTTCTAAGTCTTTTCTAGATAATCCTTGAATGTTTTGATGAACTATGTTTATGGTCATTGACCTTTTTACTTTATTACTACATGTTTTATTAATTTTTAACTTTTTACTGTAAGTACCATCATTAAATGAATTATATGATCTGCAAGAGATAGGCTCTATTGTCTTACCAGTTAATTTAAAGAATTAATGGTAATATGGTCATTATTAATCAGCTCATAAGGAGCACTATGTGAAGCCAAATGTTTGGCTACAGTATTCTTATATTCTAAGGGGTGCTCTATAGGAGCGGTCAAGTTAGCCAAGTTCTTGGCTGTTATATTAAAATAATAAGATAGCGAAACAGCTATTTGTCTTTTATAATAATCTGACAGATAATAACTATCTGTTGTCGAAAAAACATTATCATAGACTATTCTATTGATGTCAATTAAATGGAATTTATCATAAAAACTACCATTAATTTGGCTTGTCAAATTAAACATAGTCATGTTTAAACTATTCCTAATATTTTTTTCATGCTGAGGCAACCCTTTGCTAATTGGCAGTGTAAATAATACTATTTTATTAACATTGAGTTCCGATAATTGATCAAAGTATTTTATGAATTGTTTTTTATTTACACTACCCCTATTACCACTGAAAATTATAAGACTAGTATTTGTATCAAAAGTTGCATTAATAGCCTTTTCAAGAATCATATTAAAAGCTAGGTTTGGCATACAAAAGTTACTAAATGTACATTTCTTACTTGAGTTTGCCATTAACATACCTAAGCCCAAACCTTTACCAATTTCATCGCTAAACATTGTTATATTACTATTTTTACATTGCATTTGGTGTTGAGTGTTTGTATTGCAATTCTGGATATTAACTATATTATTGTTATTTGCTGTTATTATCCTAGGGGCACTCATTACAGGCAAACTGTCTAGAGAACTAGTGGTATCATTGTGGTTTTCAGAAAACAACAATGAGTCATTCTTACAATTGCACGAATTAACTAATTTGCCTATTGCCAAAACTTGTTCCCTACTTTGTTTTTGTGAAATATCATATTTACTACTAATAGTTCTTAGTTGCTCCTCAAGTTTCTTAATTTCTGTTTGAAGAGCTTGTGTGTCATCAAAATATTGTGTAGACATGTTATCTACCTCTATTGAATACATATTAACTTGATCAATTAATTGCATCCTCTGCCTATTTAATGCTACACTATCTATAAAGAATTTATGTTTATAAATAAGCTTTTTTGTTTTTGTAATAAATTTTTTAATACGAATGTACTTTTTCAATTTGTTCTTACTGCATTTGATTACTTTTTGAGATTTATTAACTCTGAAGGAGTCATTGTCATTGGTAAGATCTATAATGAGAGCTGAACTAATATTGTTAGCTACCGACGGTGAATTGGGAGCAACTAGCTCCTCGTACAGACTCTGATTAGATGCAGCTACTATCCGGTCCTTGAAGTCTTCATATGATGTTATGGTGCTGTGTGCTTCATGTAGCTGGCGTTCTAAAACCCTGATGCGATTCAGAGCTTGCTCATATTCATCTCTGCATGTGTCGAAAGAGTCAACAAGGAGCTGTAGTCTGTCCCGAGCATTGGTAACTTCAACAATATGTGAATGCAATGATGACAGTTTGAGTCTAAGATTATCATTATCATTCAAAGTATCCAAGAGAGTTTGTTCACTATCATTTCTCTCTATCATCAGCCGATCACACTTCTCCTTGGTAGCTTTTAGTTCTTTTAATGTCATTTGGAGTTTGGCCTCCTCCTGACGAGCCAATGCTTTGCGAGTTTGAATCATATTAAAATAGAAGAATTTGGAATTATTTTATAACTACAAAACTAGAAGAATTGTAATCAACTAATGGGAGGTAGTTATAAACAGTATGAGTTTGAATAACTATTGATATTTCTGTAAAATTATGCTTGCACTGTGAATAAATTATTATTATAAGAAAGATAAAATAATAAATACCTTGAAAGAGATGACTATAAAGTCACAGTGATCACATAAAATTTATTTTTTCACAATAAGCGTTGAAACGCAACTGTCAGTTAGCAGTAGCCTTAAACTTACAAATTACACTTGTTATACTCCTAATAACTGTGAGATTTAATTATTCTTATAATTACTAGAATGTTTAGCGTGAAATTGGTTATTCAATGTTATAATTTAACACTTAAATATATTTTTTTGATAAAAAATTATCGGAACAAATTCTAATCAGCTGTTGACAGCTTGGGGTTGCCAATCAATGTTCCAAGGATTCATTGTGACAACCAACTGAAACGCTTTATCGCGTTGTATTAAAATATTTCTGGTGGAACAGTGTTTACGTGCATATCACTGAGGATACAGACAGCAGGCATTTAGTTAGCATGAATCTTAGCAAGGCATGTGTGGGTTGTGTATGATCTGTTAGTTATTAGTCTAGTCTAATAATATTCCTAACATGTGGGCAATGCTATTTAACGTTATTAATAATGCTGATATTTTTTTCTTGAACTTATCCTGTTTCTATAGACATCTAGTAAATTTGAGCAGTACTTTGGATGATCAATATTTCTAATTTAAAGTTGAATATTTTTTGTAAAGGTGGTATATGTCAATCTTTAATAGTTTGGTTGGGCTCTTGTGTTTTCGAATAAGGGTCACCAGGTACTCCAGATCTTCGATTATCCTAGTTTTTATAGTTTTCCCTTTATGTAGCCATTAAACCCTAAATCTGTACCAAATTTCAGCTATCTGAGATTATGGGAAGTACTAGTTCTATTATGATGATCATGAGTGAGTGAATGAGTGAGTGTCATAAATGCGAAACTTTGCTTTCGCTTAGCTTCGGAACTAAATGACCTACAGACTTGATTTCTTTTATTATAAGTGTGATTTTATAGCTTACTGGATGACGAGAATTTCTGCGTTCTAGTCTTATCCAGAGGTTCTCAAATAAGGGCCTGAAAATGTGTCGAAATGGTTCCAGTAAAGGATGGTACGGCAGTGTTTGCTTCGCGCTCGACTTGGCGGGGGCACTGCCGTGCCCCCCGATTATAAAATTTGTAATTATAATATTAACAAAAAAGATATCCCATTTTCGACTAAGACTAGTGACACACTATGAGTATATCTTTTTTTTTATTTTTATTATTAAAGGGCTTTGTCGCTGTGCAACCACATCGCCCTATATGAGTATATCTTTTACCTTGTGTTGTGTATAGACCTCAAAGTGTGTGCCTAGCCTTACACAAACGTAAGGTGACATTGTTTATATTAGAAGCAAGTTACATACCAACTGGAGTTTTCAAAATGATTGGATTTTGGCAAGTCTCTTTCAATCTGGGGCACAGTTGTGCCCCCACCAAGACGAGCCAAGCGAAAAGCGAAGCGCAGGGGCACTTCCTATCTTTTCTCGAAGTGTTCCGTCGTTGTTTTGAACCCTCATAACTTTGGTTTCCGATAGACCAGATAGTTCAAATTCTCAGGATATGATGTCAGTAATAGATTAATTAAATATACAAAGTTTCAATTTCATAGTGTATTTTAGATATCAATAAAATCTAAAGTATCAGAGCTTTAGATTTTATTGATATCTAAAATACACAGATTTCGTCACTGACATTGATGATCTTCAAAACTGTAGGGTTTCTTCCTGAAGTGCTAGAAAGCTGAAATTTCTTATGTAAACTAAGTTTGGTATACAAACAACAAAAACAATCATAAACCTATTACTTTTGCCACCCAATCCCTAAAATTGAGAGGTGGAAGTTTGTATGAGACCTTAACAAATTATGAGAGTTTTTTTTTTGGTGTAGTTACTTTATCGAAAGAAGGTGTAAAAGACGTATATCCCAAAACAGAAAAAAATACTGCCTTAAGCAACATACCAGAACAAATGAAATCCCACCAAAAACATTTTCGTGTAAAATGTTGTCAAGACGACTGCATATGGCTTACCCTGTGAAAAAGATATAATATAAGATCACAAAATTAAGTACATTTTATGATCTTATATTATATCTTTTTCACTTAGTTAGCAATAAAGATTATGATTTTGATAAAGTATTTTACTGTTTAGTTTATGACCACAGGTCTACTGTCGATTGGCGTTTGGTTTTGTTTTTTTCCTGTCTGAAATGTAGAACGGGTTGCAAACTTGTTTGTAAGCCATGTCCTCAATAAAACAGAATCATTGAGTATCCACTGTTTCATTCAAGTCCTATAACAGGTTATGGGCCCAGCAGACTCATGATTCTGTTCTTAGGTAAGGATTTCGGTGGAAGAGTCTAGGTGATTTGGTGCGGTGTAGTGCTGAAGTCTAAGCGGAGTCAAGTCTGTGGAGGTCGTAGACTGTGTGCGTGACATCAGACTTTGAGCGGGAAAGTCACGCGCACAGGTCTAACAAGATGGAATCTGGTTCCCATGCGGTAACACCAAACAAGCTGAAGGAGCCCAGGAATTGGAGTACCTGGAAGTTCCAGGTGACAGTAGCTCTGAAAGCGGCTGATCTGTTTCAGGTGGTTAACGGACAAGAAAAAAAGACAGGAACTAACAAAGAGGCGTGGCAAAAGAGTGATGCTAATGCGCAGTCAATGATAGTGTCGAGGTTGAGCGAAGCAATTCTAGTTCATGTTCTAACTTGTGAAACGGCTGAAGAGATCTGGTCTAAACTAAAAGCGGTATACGAGCCAAAATCAGCTATTACTACGCTACTGCTTAAACAGCAGCAACTTACTTTCTTCTGTTTCATTCAAGTCCTATAACATAAACATCACAATTTCCCATTAATCAATTTTACTTACAAAGTATTGTAATTTGGTAATGAATACGTGTAATCATGAGTCAACCTGGAACTCACTACCGGCATACGTGTTTCCTTCCCACTATGATCCCGGGTCCTTTAAGCGGGGCGTGAAAAAGCATCTCACCAAGCCGCCATAGCGCGGGTCACCATGCTGCTTTGTGCTTATTCGCAATGAGGGTGGTGACCACCACTCTTGGATTCTACCCATGCCTTCCATCAGGCAGGGCAGAGTCATTTTGGCAGCCCACAATAAAAAAAAAAAAAAGGTTATATGACGTGTTTTTTTCATGATTTGGTATTCGGAATACCGAATAGAAAAAAGTGACCGAATAGGGCGAATACCGAATAGTAGCCGAATATTCGTAGCGTCTCTGGTATTTACAACTTTACTAACTTAAAGGAAAACCATGTTCTGTATAATCTACTAGCCGACATACGCAACCTCGTTTGCGTCTCCTGTTGCCCGTAGCGTGATATTTTCCCCCGTTTTTGTAACATTCTTCATTGGTGCTCCGCTCCTTTAGGTCTTAGCGTGATGATATATAGTCTATAGCCTTCCCCGATAAAGAACTACATTTCTCCACATCCATAAAACCTACCCATTGATGTAGCAATAGATGTGTGATAACGTGTTTTGGGAGAAAACATAAAAGAATAATTGATTTTCTAATTAAAATGTAAGTATTTCAATATTTTTTTTATGTATGGCCTGCCAAAATGACTCTACTCTGCCTGATGATGAAAGCATAAGCAGAGTCCAAGAGTGGTGGTCACCATAGTCATTGGTCGTGCATGCAATACAACAATGTAGCATGGTGACCCACTCTATGGTGGCCTAGTGATTCGTCTGCATCATTGGGCCACGACGGGCACGAACCACGACAGCATGAACTTCTAAACCCATTTATAATGGCCCAATCAAGAGGCTAAGTTCTTTTTCATGTGATAAACGATTAGACGGATCTCTTGATGGTAAACAATTACCGCCACCCATGGACACCCGCAACACCAGAGGCGTCACAAGTGCGTCGCCGGCCTTTTAAAAAGGAGTACCTATGTTCTTTTCTTGAAAGTTTGAAAGTCGTATTGGTCCGGGAGTTCATTTTAGTTTTGTTATGCGACGCGGCATCGCCCGTGCTGTCATCCGCATAACAATGAATGCCACTAAATTGCAACATGTCATTGATATGGAGGAGGAACAAAGTAGGCGATAGCACACAGCCTTGGGGGACACCAGGATTTATAGTTATGAAGGCAGAGCACTCACTGTCGACTACGACCTTTAAAAAGCTAGTGACCCATTCGCATAATTTCATAGGAAGCCCATAGGAAGGGAGCTTCGAAACAAGCGCTTTGTGCCGGACCCGATCGAAGGCCTTCGCAATGTCTAATGAGACGCCAGAAGAGTGGAAGAGCCCGCCTGTGCCACAAGACACTTTTACTCAGAGAGGTTAGTGCTGAAATCAGCGTGGGACTACCTAGGTACTACGTTGAAGTAGTTGAGTACATTACTAATAGACGCGAAATGTTTTATTGCGCGATAGCTTAAATGATGATGACACCCATTATAAAAAACTCATTAGCGAGTCTTTTGATTGGATAGATGAAATGATGTATTAAATTTATGTCTCAGTGATAATAATACTTCTCACTCACTCAGACTACTAAAACTTCAGACTCACTAATATTATAATCTTTATTGATGTTAATTATGATAGCGTATGAACTGAGTGACCATAGTGATTTTCGCAAAAAATAATAATTTAGAATTTAGTAGTAGGGTTACAACAATTGTAGAACAAATATATCACAGCTTACAACGTAGGTTGAGATTCGTTCTATAGAATAAGTCTCTTGAAAGAAGTTAAATATGAAGTAAGTACCTATGACAATTACTAAATACCTAGTGAGGTAGGCTTTAGAATATAAATAAAGAAATATTTAGCACCCTAATATTCATCTCTGTATCCCTTCATGCAGGGATAGAGTGGGTATAATATAAATTACAGATTCCTTATACATTCCTTGTGTTACAGAAGATAGTTCAGATTTCTGAATTGCAGTGGAGTGAAACAAGCTCTCGGAAGTCGGAACACTATACACGACTTGTCTAAATTGAAACTAAGCAGGCAAATTGTGTGAGTTATGTTATTGTGGAAATGGTATTACATGGCCATAGGTATTGTTTGCTGTTTTATTGTAGTTAGGTACTATTTGTGCCGTGGCGAATTAAGAACTTGGACTATCACCATCCCTATTCTTCGCTTGGGTGTCGTAAGAGTCAACAAACGAAGCAGGCCAACAATACAGCTAAGAGAACTTGAAATAAACCTTATTCCTGCTTGTCTGGCTAGCTTGATACAGTTAAACCGCCTTTCTAAGATTTGTGCTTTTGTGTCATTGATACAGACTTGGGTCACCTTATTGTATTTTAATTCGAAAACAATTGTTATCAATTACTAGTAGCACCAAATAGGCCATCACACGGATATAACTTACGAGCAAGCGTCAAATGCCCTTTATGATGAAGAAATAAGATGGCATGTTATCGTACTTGGACTATCTGCACATTATTCTGGTAGGATAATTACTAAGCTTCGGACGTTGCTCTGCCCAAATATATACTCAGTAAAAGTAATTGTCTCATTGTTGAAAACCCCTTCTCGAGCTTCACACAATATATTGAATTTTGTTGATCGACCGATCTGGCGGTCAATTTCCACAACTTTACTTCGAATAACAGAAATAAAAAAGTTTGAAAAAATAAGTACTTTCACTTATTGCATACAAAACGGCAATTTCATAGGTAAGGACCTATTATTTTGACTGCACGGTTAGCGTGGTAGTTTAACCGGTCACCACGCCACTTTCAACCTAGTGTTGCTAGTGTTGTGGGTTCAAATCCTACATGGGACAACACTTTTGTGTGATCTACAAAATGTTGACCTGAGTCTGGATGCTCTTTGTGTGCTCTTTGATCGTTTCATGTATGTTTGTAAAGTCCCTCGCGACATAGCATTTATATTCTTAATGCGGAAGTTGTCTTTAAAAAAAAAAAGCTGAAACGACGATAATATCGCTGTGATTCTCTCGCTCATGGAGGCGGTCCCGACGGTAGAATTTAAAATGGTATTACCTGTATTTTGTTAGCGTTCAACACACTAACATTTATTTATAAAATAGTTTTATTAAATACAACGCAATAGTAAAAAAATATTCAATAAAGTATAAAAAGTATGTAACTGGTTATCACAATATTTTTACTTAGATATATTGTGCTTTAATTTCCAATTAAAGATCAAATAAAAAAAGGTAGAAAAAGCACGGCCATGTTCTGGTTGAAGCAAAAAAAAGTAGCATAGTTCAAATTAAACACACGCGTTAACGCACACACACTAGAAACTATGTTACTTTTAGCAGTATCGTACAGGTTGTAGTGCAGTAAGGTTATCTACAAAATGCCGTCTTGTGCAATTAAATGGTGTAAAAACTACACAAAAAGTCTTAAGAAGTACTTACATTTCACACGTAAGTACACACAAAACTGTATTTTTTATGTTATTCGTTATTCTAACACAATTTTACTACTAATAATGTCAATATTACAAATTAATTTTCACGGACTTAAAAAATGGACACCTCTGTGTTCGGCATTTCCTGCCAGTCGGCCTATTCTAGCTGTAAAGTCCGACGTCTAAAAATATCTGAAAAGATTTTCTAAATATATATCATTTCATATCAAAAGACGTTCTGGGAGTGTTGCCAAAAGTTCGTATTTCTAATAGCCTAGAAATGTGGGTAAGTAATTCGTAGGTAAATTCATAGTTATATAATGAAGTAAAGAGTGAGACATTAGTATTACTTTATTTTTTTAATCACATACTTTTACATTGTTTATTAAATTACGTAATTAAAAAAACAAAGGTTTGGTCTTTGTACTTCAACGTATACTGTCACTTTCGGAATATCTACCGTACTTATTCATTATCCCATTTAAACCATCCATAAATGATTACAATGGATTATCGCTTATTCTTTATTCTGTCGCTTACGGTATATCTAGGTACCCAACCTAGATATATTGTAAACCGTAAGCGACAGAATAAGTATATATGTAGGTAAATATAATACATTCAGCGGCAGAAAGTGATCCAAGATCAAAAGATGATCCAACTTTTAATACGTAAATAAAAACGTATAATAAAAACATATATCTCTATAGTTCAATAACAATTTGGCAAAACAGTAAAAATGAAAATTTAGAAATTTTATTTAAAGATTTCTTATGATCTCTTAAAATTAAGGTTAAAACAGTTCTGGCGAAGATTTATTAGCCACCCGAATAAACTAAACAGGTAATTTGACCCTACCGTAATCGAAATACTTCAAAAATAACGACTAGTTTGTTTACAAACTTTATTTATCCACTTATTAATAATGTAAGTCAAACATTATTTTTTACTCTTTCTCTACAATATTCGGATAACCTTCCCGTATTTTTTTTTGCTCACACATATATGCCTCTTTCATTTATATAAAAATAAAAATACGTAAAAATCTAATTGTAATTTATACTAAACAGATTTATTTTTGCAAATTACCTTTTTTGCAATTTCCAGGGGCTTTTTTTTTTAAAAGTGGCAAATCTTTCAGCCACTCGCACATATTTGACATCTTTACAAAAAAAAACTTCATTCTCTTGTTTTGCTGCGGTATCTAACTTTTTTTATTTGATCTGAGTTTCCAATATATAAAACAACTAGCCGACCCACGCAACCTCGTTTGCGCCTTATATTGCCCGTAGCGTGAAAATTTCTCCCGTTTTTGAAACATTTTTCATTGTTGCTCCGCTCCTATTAGTAGTGGCGTGATGATATATACCCTATAGCCTTCCTCGATAAATGGACTATCCAACACCGAAAGAATTTTTCAAATCGGACCAGCGGTTCCTGAGATTAGCGTGTTCAAACAAACAAACAAACAAACAAACTCTTCAGCTTTATATATTAGTATAGATATGAACAGATGGACAAAAAAGCAAATGTAAACATTTAACTATAGGTCCAAGTATAGGTTTTATTTATGAACTAGCAGCGACTGTCCCTGGTTTCGCATGGAAATCTTTGAATGGGTAAAGTATTTACTGTTAAAATACTATGTAAATGCTCATTAGGTATAGATAAAAATTAACTTAATAAAATAATTAACGCTTATTCTTAATGAGAGCTAAACATCAATACATTAAATACGATAAACTAACACCAATTTTGCTGAAATATGAACGATAATTTTTAACACAGATATAAACAACTATAGTATATACCTGTGCTATTCCACCCTTAAAAACAACCGAGTATTCTCCTTTGGTACCTGCCTGAGAATAGGGTAGTTGACATCTTAGTCAAATCAGTTACTTTTTATCATCAATCAAAACGACCACTTTGTATGAAAAATGTACTAAGAACTGGATTTTGACGTCACTGTTTTAGACTACTCAATTGAGCAATATATTACGATGTTTATTTGATTAAAATTTGTAATAGAAATGAAAAACTGTAATAATAATATTTTTCGAGAGGTTTTGTAATATTCGTTTTAATAAAGGATACATCCGGATTTATTTACGATACAGTCAACTACCTTAGTAGTATAATGACGTCCAAAATTACCAATACTTGGCTAAATATGGCTCTAATTCAGACGGACTTACATTCGGACCGAACCTTTCAACCGGCACTCCATTTCTATCTACAATAAACTTGGAAAAGTTCCATTTGATAAAGTCTCCAAAAGTGCCGCCTTGAACCGTTTTCAGATACTCCCACAAGGGGTGGGTATTCTCTCCATTTACTTCAATCTTCTCGAAAACATCGAATTTGACGTTTCGTTTTCGTGTGAATTGGAGAATCTCATTGAGAGATCCAGGTTCCTGGCCTCCAAACTGATTACAAGGGAATGCCAGTATACGAAGACCTCTTTCTGCGTATTTTTCGTGTAATTCATTAAGTTGCGTGTAATGTGTATCGGTGTAACCACATTGGGAGGCTACATTCACAATGATAAGTATTTTGCCTCTGTACATTTCTAAGCTTACTTCATTACCCTTAATGTCTTTTACTTTGAAATCGTAGACTGTTTTCTTTGCTTTTGGTTCCTGGGTTTTCTTTATTTCTGGTTCCTGGGATTTTTTTACTTTGGCTTTAGAGTTTTTCATTGCTTCTGGTTGAGGTTTGCTGTGGGGTTGTCTGGAAAAATGTTATTAAAATATGAATCTTCAGGACAATCTGTATGTAGACTATAACTTTAACAGAAAGGTTGTAGATGCGTTAGAAAGATGATTTTGTGCGGCATACAGTTGTTTAAATATCACAATACATTACTCCTGCTTACTTGTAAACGAAAATTATAACTATTTCATAAAAGCTTTATTACTACTCTACTAAGGTTGGAATTTCGAGATTAATTTGTCTAGAATAAGCTGTATATTACTTACTTTGTTCTATGGAACTTGCGGAAGGTAGCGACAGCATTGTATATGTCATTAGCCAGTATCTGGGTATGCTCAATTGCGGGGAAGTGACCTATATCATCTACAATCGTACTTTGAAGATAGTTGTTGTACTTCTTTTTGAGCAAGCGGTCTGGAGTGAAGAGATCTTCTTTAAATTTGATACCCCACGTTGGAACGTCTGTTGGGATCCTAAAAGAACTTTGAATAGGTAAATAGATTCAATACTTAACCTTTTCAAAATTTGAAATCATGTTAGTAAAATTAAATACATAAGTGTTAATGGCAACCGATCGAAATCCTTGTGAATTATATCTATATAAGCCATGAATTAATCAATATCTATTTCCCACCATTACCTCCCTTACCAATTTTCTTTTTAAAATACCCGTTCGACTAAATGTGAGCGTTTTAGGGCCTGCGTGGATGAAGTACGGTGGCGGACAGAATGTCCGCAGTGGCTCTTATCAGCATAGCATTAAGGTTGCACTTTGTCTGTATAGACAAACTGCAACCTAATGAGTGAGAGTACTTATTGAAAAAGTTTGTCCGTTGAGTATGCTTAGATTGAAATTTAAGATTTTAACAAAACATAAGTTTCTACTACCATTACTTACGTATCAATTTCATCCGTCTCGTGAATATATTCATTAAATGCCCTCATACTTGTTGTGAAGGAATTGGTCATCCAGTATATCATGACATTGTCTAGTAGTTGAGTGAGAGAGAACTTTTTAAGGATGCCCCCATCAGAAGCCCTTTGATTTTCTGTATTGTTCAAATATGCGATTTTTTCTAGTATGTAAGCTGCTAATCCAGCTGGGGATTCCGCAAGAGCAATACCTAAAATGAATCATACTTTTATATGACACTAGTTGTTGCCCGCGGTTCCGCCCGCGTATATGCCAGGCATTGCCAGCAGGCATGTGGGATTTCAACCCACAACGTAAAAGTATTCCTAAATGAATGAAGAAAATCTATATTACCAAATATCAAAAGCGGACAAAGTTTAGTATATACTTGCCTAGTGTATCGGGCTGTAAAACTTGAGACTGTAAGTAACCGGATTTTTCAAGCAACAACTGGGAATGACTCTTCAAATTATACGTGCAGCCTTTGAACTGGGGGTCCAATAGCCACGGCAAATACACATCTGGAAAATAATCTTGTATTAATGCATACGTTATACAGGCTGGTTAGTTGGTGACCAATACGATTAAGGATACAAAGTGCCACCACCTCTATTACACTGTGGGGGTCGTGAGAGTCGAGTCGAGGTCGAGGAGGAAACTACGCAGGACAACGTCACATAAAGATGAATTTCCTTTGAAGTTAAGTGACGAAAGATATCAAATGGAGTATGGATTATAAATAATGAATGTACCCTCATAATAGGTTAGTTGACTGTATCGTAAATAAATACTTGTCTCCTTCCTTAAAACGAACATTACAAAACATTTTGGAAAATATAATTATTGCAGCCTTTCATTTCTATTACAAATTTAAATCAAATTGTAATATATTGCTCAATTGAGTAGTCTAAAACAGTGACGTCACCAGTTTAATTTTTCATCCAAAATTATCGTTTTGACAGATGACAGATAATTTGACTAAGGTGTCAACTACCCCATCCGAGCTCTTAAGCTAGTGACGTTAGCAACTACATACGTTGTGAATTTCACCAACCAACTTTATATCAAACGTCGTAAGTACTAAAATATAATAGGTAATTACATTCTTTGTGTCGAGACGCTAGGTTCATGGGGTCCGAGTGTTCACTCTATGTTTAAATAACTAGCTAATTAACTGATTGACAATTCTCGCGACCAGAAGGCCGGTTTTTTACCAGCACAGAGAATCAGCATTGCCATTCAAGGTAGCAATGCTACCAATCTTTTGGAAACGTTGCCAGTAGACGAAGATGTGGAGGAGTTTTATGACGCTTGTATGTTAATATTGTTTTTTTTTTATTATTGTTATTTGTGATTTAATTCTATTCGATAATATATTAATTTACTTTATATTAATCAGAATTTATTATTTCATTTTCTAGGAGTTTAACTGGACTGATAAAGCCTGTTGATGTTTGGAATTTTAAGACTTAGGCCCGTATTTTAAAACGCGTCTCAGTCGTGAATCTAGTTTTAAAACTAGTTTTAAGAAGAGATTTTATTATTGAACGTCTCTTGAGTCTAGATTCACTGATCGTTAATCAAGTGAGTAACGATCATGAACAGCTTATTTTAGAACGATCCTTATGTCAAAATCTCCTCTCAAGAATAGATTTTGACAGATGTGATCTCTGTTCATCTGAGACAAGCTCAATCTAGTCTGAAGTGGTAATTTAGAAGGATTTTTAGGGGAAATAAACGTATCTTATGATGATTTTTCTGAATAACAACGCAAGATTCACTTTACCTTGCTTTATTTACGAAATAATTACATATCATACACATTTCAATTCACTTTAATTATCTTTTAATTGATATTCCACTCACTTTAAATACACATTTAACCACTTGTTTCAATTAATATCACTCACGACCTTTTGGTTTATGACAAAAATATAACATCATTTTAAATAAACAACCAAAACAATTCTACATGACAAGTATTGATAACAATTTGAACGTTCCGTTATAGGTAATATCTAGCCATTTGATTTTAAGATTTATAATATTTAATATAGGGCAAGTTGCTTCTTATTCTTATGTTTACCTTGATACACTAACCAATAGTGTATTATGTACAAACTAATAACTAATAATATTTAATTTTGTTTGTTAATTATATTTTGTTTAATATAATTTGCTGCGTGACACAGAACAATGATTTCGATAATGCAGAAGCGTAATTGAGAACAGACTGTTGAGCTGAGATAGGTTACTGAGACTAGTTTCAGCTGAGTAGAACTCAAAACGCATTCTATAATCAGCGGGACGATTGAGATTTGATTGGAACTTAAAACTAGTTTCAGCTGATCAGAGTTCAACGGATACTTGAGACGCCTTTTAAAATACGGGCCTAAAAATCCAAATAAATCCCCAATCGGTTTAACAAGGTCATCCAGGTGATCAATGGACGATGTGTTTATAAAAACCTCCAAAAAATCGCCTGGAACATCAGTGCGAACGAAAATTCAAAATAAATCCCTTAGGGGATCCTAGCGGACGGAGTAGCTTTTTCTCTTCGTATTGCATAGCATGATATCCATTTCTCTATTACTTATATTTATAAAGTTTTTTTTTCATTTTATAAATTAAGAGGATACATACCCAAAATATTAATAAGCAATATATTCGAAGGATTATGATTGACTACGGGCATATTAGTGTGGAACCCGATGACATTATCCGGGAAGGCAGTAGCCATGACAGAGCCGATAGCCTGTCCGAAGTCTCCTCCTTGTATATAATACTTTTGAAATCCTACACGTTGCATTAGGTTATGCAGGATTGCTGACATCTTTACTCGGTCTAGACCTTCGCGAGTTGGTGCCTGTAGATTAAAATATAAAGCTAAGTATTAGGCCGAGGCGGTAGTCACATGTCGTCAAGGTACTACCTAAAACATAGTCTCGGATAGATTTTTGTCGGATACCCGAAACTTTTTTTTTTTTTTTTTATAATAATATGTATATTATATATATCTATACAAATAACTAAAATTGGAGTGTCCGTTTGTAATATAAAAATAACCGATTTTTACTGAATGTAGTTAATTAGAAGATTTAGAACTCCAAATCTATACTTTATACAAGTAAATAAAATTGTCCGTCTGTTTGTAATAGTAAAAAAAAATGTCTGTCTATCTGTCTGTTTGTTTCGGGTAATACGTGCCGTGTATATGACACGGCACTATACCAAAAACAACATTTTTACTATTTTTTTGTCTGTCTGTCTGTTTGTTCTGGAACGATTTTGACTGAACTTTCAGTGGCAGACTAGCTTTGCCCTGCGGCGTTGTTGTTGTACCGTGGGTAACATCGCGGGGCTCCGTCAGTATATAACATATTTTTTTCAGTTATCTGATACACAACATCATCTAGCTTTAAAGTAAGCAGAGTTTGTTCTCTAACAGCTAGATTAACTGATAGAATACACATTACATAGAAAAAATCCAAACTCGGAAACAAATTTTTGCAGATCATGCAAACATTTGGTCCAATCCGCGAATCGAACCCGACACTTCAAGCGCAGCAGGCGCATACGCAACATTGGGACGGAAGTGTTTTCCATAACCTACGTATTCCAAAATTTTTAAATTACCTGCGAAAATCCAAAGCCTGGTAGACTAGGTATAATTACTTCAAACACAAAGTCCTTGCCGGGTTTTTGTGTAGTCAATAATGGTATGATCTCATAAAACTCACGAATTGAAAACGGCCAGCTATGGATCAGCAGTAATGGGACTATCTGTGAATTAAACATAATGATATATAGGTATATACAAATTACAATCTATATCACTTCCAATGACAAATTCCATAGACAGCCCCTCTTCGTGCGTCGAAGTTTAAAATAATTGTAATAATCTAAATTGCTAGCAGAAAAATTATTGAGTGTATAATTTACAATTATACACTTGGTAAAGCACACATTTAAGATTGATGTGATTCCATTTTTAACCGACATAAAAAAAGGAGGAGGTATCTCAATTCGACCGTATATAAATATATATATACATATAATTTTTTTTTATGTGTGTTTGCGGATAACTTAGTCATTTATGAATCGATTTTGATGATTCTTTTTTTAGTGGTATTATGATAAGGACACTAAAATATGATGATGGCATCCAAGAGAAATAGAGTCAAACCTTGAAGTCGGTTTTATTTTTGTTAATTAACAAAAGGTACATAGTTATGACTACGCTTACCGCAATTTTTGAGGAGGTTTTCGGTCGGACATGAATAAAATGTGTATCCAGTCCTTGGATTTTAGTCATGAAGTGGTCGTATTTGTTTAGGAATCTTTCTCTTTCACTAATGTTGATGTTTTTCCAGAAGTCCAATACACGCTTCAAAAACCTTGTGTTAAAGCCATATTTGAAACCAGAGTTTTCAAGTGAATCTGTGAAAGGGCGTGAGTGGAGCAGTCTTTCTTTGAGATCATTTACTATCTGTAAAAATAAAACAAATTAAATCACTCTCATAATTCCACACCTGTACATACTATACTGCACTAAGGTCTATCCTCAAGAAAAGAAAAAAAATAACAATGTTATGAAGAAAAAACTTCCCAGAAAAAGACTAGATCGCGGTTAAGTAATCATGAAAGTTCTAGTTGGTTTCTTGAGTCACAGAACAATGAACCTTACGACTATATCCATAAGATCGAATATGGATTAATTGTCACAAGTTTCGCTTGTTTACATTCCACGGCGTGTTCTCAGAATCGGTCATTTCCAGAGATCGTTGCATTTTCCGAAATGATCCAATATCAAACGACGTCTTGCGGACCGCATTAGTTTGAGCTAAACTGCGACAAATATCATACATATACACATAACTAAATCATGTATGAATAAATATAGATAGTTATATATTCACAGCACACCCTAATTCTTGCCTTTTTAATGAAGATAATGTTTATGAACCAATTTCTTGAATTCGTTTATTGTTTGCGCTTTCCAGATTTTTATCGGCAGTACATTCCACAAGCGTAAAGCTTTAACAGTGACTGGTCGTAAAACTTTGTGGAATGCAGGGTGGACGACCGTCGATAACCGACATATACGTCGGTTATCGCGGCAAATAGTAGCCTATGTGTTATTCTGATGTATAAGCTATATTACTGTAAAGTTTCATCCAAATCCGTCCAGTAGTTTTTGCGTGAAAGAGTAACAAACATCCATCCAAACATCCATCCATCCTTACAAACTTTCGCATTTATAATATTAGTAGGATATTTAGATTTTGTTTTTATTTTGATTTTCATTATGATTTATGTTTTAATTTGCATGGTGTTGATTTTAATATTTTTTATTTTCAATTTTATTTTTACTCTACATTTTATTTAACGCAGATGTAATACTTTATGGTTATGTTATTGAATTCTTTCATATCTTTCGAGTTTGTACATAATTTTTTAATTTATTTTTATTTAAATATGCTTATAAGTATAGTAAATTAATTACATGATTGTGAATGGAATAATTATTATAATTTAGCTTATAGTCATTGTAACAGAACTATTTAATTATATAACACTACTAGCTGACCCCGGCAAACATTGTTTTGCCATAAAAAATATTTAAGGATGGGTCACCCCTACCATTTAGGGGTATGAAAAATAGATGTTGTCCGATTCTCAGACATACCCAATATGTACACAAAATTTCATAAGAATCGCTCAAGCCGTTTCGGAGGAGTTTAACTACAAACACCGCAACACGAGAATTTATATCTATACTAATTGATACTAATCGATACTAATATATAAAGCTGAAGAGTTTGCTTGTTTGAACACGCTAATCTCAGGAACGGCTGGTCCGATTTGAAAAATTCTTTCAGTGTTGGATAGTACATTTATCGAGGAAGGCTATAGGCTATATATCATGACGCTCGTACCAACAGAAGCGAAGCACCAATGAAAAATGTTTCGAAAACGGGGGAAAATTATCACGCTACAGGCAATAGGAGACGCAAACGAGGTTGCGTGGGTCGGCTAGTATTAGATGTAATCTTAGAGATGATACTGTTGTGCATGTTATATTCACCTGTTATTAGTTGTACAATTAGTTTTTAGTCCATAGTTTGTGTCTTTTGCAATGAAATGTTGTATACAACTGTTGGTTGAATCAAATAAATGAATCAACTACCTACCAGTGAAAGTTCCGTCAAATTAGTCTAGCCATTCCATAGATTAGCCAGAACAGACAGACAGACAAATTGTGTAAAAAATGTATATTCGGTATATGTACCATATATACATGCATATGCATTTAGTAAAATAAGCAGTAATTTTAATATTACTGACAGACAGAAAATCTTATTTACTTGTATAAAGTATAGATTTGGAGTTTAAAATCTTCTAATTAACTGATATGTAATACATAATGATCTATCATGGTTGTCTCATTCCAACTAAAGCAGAGAGGAAGTTTACTACACTGCTGATACCTTAATAGCTACACTAGTTACATATCTATATAAGTTACTAGCTGACCCCACAAACTTCGTACGGCCATATTTTCGTGTCATAAATATTTTATAAATAACTGAAAAACTTGTTTTTCGTAGTTATGCCCGCCTCCGTTTCCCAAGTTGCAGTCGGGAACTAAAGGAAATTTCTCCGTCAAACTTTGAGTTTCTTATATACAAACGTTGTATTAACAGTAACAAACATATTATCCAATTCAAGAAAAAAGAATTATCCAATTTACGATTCTTTTCTGTCTGCCTATTTGTTCAGGCTAGTCTCTAGAACTGGTTTTGATGGGACTTTCAGCAGATAGCTGATGATGTAAGAAGTAACTTAGGGTATTTTTAGACCAGCTTTGGCCATTGCTATAAAGGTACAACAACCACTGCTGGTGGGGACCTGAAAACTCCAAAACAAATATGCAGATCATACAAACCAAAGACAGCAGCAGTACTAAGGCAATAATGTTTAAACAATTTATTTGTATGTTTGTTACCTCACAACTTTCCACAGGGTGAACCGATTTTGATGATTCTTTTTTTATTTGAAAGCTGGTGCTCCCCGAGGGGTCCCATTTCAATTTGGTTCAGTTCTTGAAGTTGGAATTTTTGGATAAAATTTGGTACTTAGTATTTTTAATTAGTGACAGTTCTTTTTAATTTTTTTTTTTATTTAAATATGTCTTTCCTACTTTTACTTTTAATGGTTTTCATTTACAATATGCCTAAATTATAATATATATTTCAACTTACCGCTTCCTCAAATTCAATGGTATATGGTCGTATTGATTTATCTAATTTCATGTCGATTGGGTATGGACCCCACCATTCTTCGAGATCTATGTGTGGCATTGGAGGGGGTGCAGTTATAGTATTGTGATAACTCCATGTCTTAATAGCCAGAGCTGCTACTATTAAGGTAAATAATATGGACGACTGAAAACAAATAAGGAATAATTAATTTGTTTTTCTTTAGAGTCTAATTTAAAGAAAACATACCTACTAGTAACAATAAATTCAAAATGTAATTACTGACTATATTCGGTCTTTGATATTCATTTTTCTCTCTCCTTGGTGGCGGTGATTTCGTGTTGTGGGCCATTTTCTAGAAAACTTTGTTTATTTCTGTAATAAATGACAATAGAATACTGACATCACTTTATGAACTTCAACATTGTAAATCTCAGAATATACAAGATACTCTATGATTGTTTGAACCCTTATCACTGATCATAATTTGTTTAAATAATACTAAATACAGGTATAAAGTTCTTAAACTTGATATTCTAAATACAGTTTAATATTTCACTCATTCAATTATGTATATTCTAGTTTAATATTTCTTCTATTTACAGATTAAAGAATAAATCTAATACCGGTACAGATAAACCGGCACAGCACCACTGAAACGACATATAAATAGACTGATACTTTTTTTTTTTTTTAATATTATTTATTCATGACCATAGATACAAGTCTTTCAGTCGCATGCATAAAGGGTTTAAACCTAAAATATTAAAATGGTTAGAAATACTTATTGTTAAATTACATTTTTATGAATTTACATGTAATTATTAATAAATCTATTATTCATTCTGTATTCACATGTTTTTTAAATTACCAACTTGTCGTCCTTTCAGACTTTCAGGTTGGCTGGGTACATCTCAGTGATAATAACTTATCATAGTTTTTATATTAATCTAACTTACAACTAATGAACTTATATACATTTATAATTATAACGAACTAAATTTTTTCAACCGTATTACAAATATATTTATACAACACACTAAAATATTTCTTATAAAATAATAAATCCTGAACGCGGCGAGGAACACTTTGTTGCTGTTCAGTGTTCACTTTCAATGTAATTTTCATCTGAGTTGTCATTTATTTCACTGACCATAATCAACCGTTGAATGTTAAAACTTGAGCACTTTAAGATAATATGATCCAAATCAGCATCCTCTGCTCCACAATGATGACATCGGCTATTGTTAATTATGCGAATCCTATTTAGGTGAGCTGGTGTTAAGCAATGTCCCAATCTCATGCGTGATATAATAGTTATAAATGTTCTTGATATATATTTGAAATTATGATACCAAGGTTTAATCAGTAATTCATTTTGTATTCCAGCATACCATCTGCCCTTCGTTTCCAGGGTTATGTCCCAATATTCTTTCCATAACTGTCTATTACGATCTTTAATAAGGCTGTAGTAATCGGTGAATGGAACCTTGAACAAATCGGATTGATCTTGGTCATGGTTTGTACGGGCCGCAGTGTCAGCTACTTCATTTCCATGAATGCCACTGTGTGAAGGTACCCATACTAATTCTACATTAACATGTTTATCAAGTAGTTTTTTGTTTAAAAGTCTAATATTATAAATAATATAATTTAACTTAAAAGAAATATTTACATTAAGTAGAGTAGACAAAACACTTTTGGAATCTGTAACTATCAAAATATTATGTAAATTATTTACAAGACTATTTACATACTGCAGTGCACAATAGATTGCATAGCATTCTGCAGTGAAAATGCTACACACTCTGTTTAATTTAACACATTTAGTGAAGTCTAGCTGTGGATCATAGAAAGCTGCATGTACATTATTGTCTGTTTTAGATCCATCTGTGTATATAACATAATGTTCTGGTCTATTGTCTTTAAATTGTAACAAATCAAATTGATTGTGCACCGTGTCTAAGTGGATTGCAAAGCTGCTAATGATACAATTATAGGGAATTTTATATACAGGCCAAATATCATTTTTAACAATATCTTTTGAATGATTATTTAAGTATTTAAATATTATTGGCATTTCAGGTAGAGTTCCACCAACAAGAGAGGTAGCAGAAATGGCATTGGAAGCTATTGAATGTGAGATTTCAGGATGTAGAGTAAATTTTCTAATTAGAGGATTATCGTTTGAGGTCTCTCAGCCAACAACAACCTTCGTAATGTCAAGGGAGGTATACATGTCTCGACTTCTAATGAATTAATAGGTGTGGAGCGCATAGCACCACAAATAAGTCTCAGTCCCATATTTTGAATTACATCTAGTTTTCGTAACAAGGTGCTACGTGCATTCATGTAAGCTAAACTGCTGTAATCAAAATGGCTTCTCACTATACTTTTGTACAGCATACTTATAACTTTGGGATCAGATCCCCAGGAACTTCCTGCTAAATGTCTCAGTATATTAATAGCTTTTAGTGCTTTGTTACTTATATATTTAATATGCTCATCAAACTTTAATTTATTATCAATTATGACACCTAGAAATTTATGTTGTTTAACAAAAGGAATTTCTATATTATTATATGAAATTTTGACATTGCTATGAGTATTTTCATTTTTATTGATAATTAAGACTGAACTTTTTTCTGAACTTATTTCTAATTTAAGTTTACTATGATAATAGCTGTATAACTGAGACAAAGCCTTATTAACATTAGCCACTGCTATATCTATGTTTTGATTTATACTGTACAAAAGCAAATCATCTGCAAATTGTAGGATATTTACATCTGATACATCAACATATTTTAATATTTCAGAAGTATACAAGTTATAGAGCAAAGGAGACAAAGTTGCCCCTTGCATTGTGCCTTTGTTGACAGTCCTAGGTCCATGCAATTTATTGTTATATTTAACAAATACAGTTCTATTGTTTAAAAAAGAATAGATCCATTTTAGAATGTGATCAGGTATACCAATATCATGAGATACTTGAATGAGTTCTTCTATGTTTACATTGTCAAAAGCACCTTTTACATCTAAAAACACACAGATTGCATTAGAGTGACTTAATTGAACTTGTCTAACATCAGATAATAAAGATACAAAGCTTTCAGAACAACTTTTACCTTTTCTGAAGCCAAACTGTATAGAAGGAATTAAGCTTTGTGATTCAACAAAATAATCTAATCTTAACTTCAACATATTTTCAAAGAGTTTACCCAAGCAAGATGATAGGGAAATAGGTCTATATGAAGAAACACTATTTACAGGTTTATTAGGTTTTAAAATTGGAATGACACATTGCGTTTTCCAAGATTCTGGTATTACTAATTCATCCCATAGTTTATTATAAATAATGAGTAATGTTGTTTGTGCATTTAAATGTAATTTTTTAATTAACATGTAAGGTATGTCATCCAATCCCGGTGTAGTATCTTTCCTACTTTTTAAACATGTTTTCAACTCTTCCATATTAAAATTGTTCTTGAGAAATACATTTACATCATTTTCTGTAGCATTTTTGAATAAATACTCAAGCCTATTGTCATCTATTTCAGTAGAATCTGCTAAATTATCTAAAAAATTTGGAACCCATTCATCATTGATGTTTTTGTTTCGATTTGTTCCAATTTTTTTAAATTTTTTAATGTATCCCCATATCCTAGAAACTGGAGTTAACCTATTAAAGCTACTACACAAAGTTTGCCAAGAAGAAGATCTTTCTTCCTTCAGAATTTTTTTCTTTTTAGCATCTAATTTTTTATACTTTATCCAGTTTTCAATGTTGGGTTGAGAAAAATAATACTTTAATGCATCTTTTGATTTTGCGACACAATCACTACATTTTGCATTCCACCATGGTACTGGTTTCTTAATAGTTGTGTCTGCACCTAATTTTCGTTTTGGAATTGTTTTATTCCTTAAATCTTTTAATATGTCTATAAAATGGTTATATGCATTGATAGGGGAATCATTTATTGAATCCAAGTGTGAAAAACAAGTTTCTGATAGGCTGTAATATGCGTTCCAATCTGCTCTACTATAAATATATTTCTCTTGATCTACAGAAGGTGATGTGTCATACAAAGAAGGTCGAATGTTGATCTCAAGTAAAGTTGGAAGATGGTAACTACCCATAGAATCGTCATGAACATACCAGTTACATAAATGAGCTATTGAAGAGCTAACAAGGGCAAGATCTATCGCTGAAGCTTGTCTATTAGGATAAGGAACAGTTGTTGGTGATCCATCATTCAAAATACATAAGTCAAATTCATCAATTATATTATATAAACATCTACCTCTATTATTATCACTTCCAAAAGCTATGTTATGAGCGTTAAAATCACCCATAACTATACAAGGTTTGGGTATGTTATTGATTAAATCCTTTAACTTCGCTGAGTCAAACCTGATACTTGGAGGGCTGTACACACAAAGTATTGCCATTGCTCCAAATTGCGTTTCTATAGTGATACATATGTTTTGAACAGATTCTGAAAAATGTGTATTAACTACTTTGTACTTTAAACGATTGTTCACCAAAATGGCTACTCCATTATGAGAATTTATGGAATTTTTGTAAATTAGATTATATGTAGGAAAGTGTGGGATTATAGAGTTAGGTTTGAACCAAGTCTCATTAAGAAGACAAACATCTATATTTTTTTCAATTAATTAATTTTGCAATAGGCTCTTTTTACTCTGTAAACTCTGTATATTATACTGTAAAATATTTAAATAATTATCCATGTTTAAATTAAATTAAATTTGATAAAAATATTTCTCTTATTTTCTTATGTGTGAGTGGCCCATCAGAGTCACTCTTGTTCCCTAATGCAACCAACGATTTAACAATTGCGTTAATTATAATATCATTATCTGCTATTTGTTTAATATCTAAAGTGTCAATGGCCTTATCGGTAACCTTAGGTAGAGCAGGGAAAGATTTTTCATTAATCGCAGGGGGTGAGTTCACAACAGTGGCATACGATTGCGTCCGAAATTTGGCCTTTTTCTCTTCAATTTTTTGCTTTTT
Organism: Spilosoma lubricipeda; assembly: GCA_905220595.1. NCBI lineage: Eukaryota > Metazoa > Arthropoda > Insecta > Lepidoptera > Erebidae > Spilosoma > Spilosoma lubricipeda. The sequence continues at coordinate 7,308,640 of HG992298.1, read as the reverse complement.
TATGGGACAGTCTCGTGAAATGGCTAGATGATTACCTGCACAGTTGATGCATATGATCTGATCTACATCACAATCTTTGTAGGAGTGACGACCAGCACAAGAAGAGCAGTGTTGTTCGCCTCTGCAAGCCTTAGCAGAATGGTTAAATTTAAGACACTTGTAGCATTGTAATAATGGTGGTATGTATACTTTAACCTCATATCTAAATAGCTTTATATAGGCGTATTGCGGTAAAGATGTTGATGCAAAAGTAACAGCAACTGTATTGAGGGGCACTAATTTTCCCTCTAGTTTACGCATAAATCTTTTAATTGAAATTACTTCAGAGTCGCACACTATATTTTTATATAATTCCTCATTGGAAAGTTCTTTGGGCACAAACCTCAATACACCAATCCTTTCTGTCAAATACGATGGTATGAAGGCTTTAAACTTATTTTTCCATAGGAAGTCTTCCATCTTCAGAAAATTATTGGCCGCAGCCGCCTTTCTGAATGTTACTCCTATTTTGTGTGCATTTATTCTATGTACTCCTAAGACTCCTTTAACATTTTCTGATATTAAGTTAGTGAGTGTGATAGGATTTTTATTCCCTACCTTCTCCTGCTCTGTTGACTCGACGTATACTACATACTCTGAATTGGTGTTTTCTATAAACAGTCTTTTATAATTTGGTTTAGTAAAAATGTTATACTTAGTATCTGAGTCAGGTTTTCGAGACTTGAGGTATTTTCTTTTCTTTTTTCCCCAGGTTCTGGCGGCTCCTCACCGCCACTGGAGACACTCATGGTTATTTAGGGGCCTTGTAGACGTATTTATGTAGTATTTCTATGAAATAATCTATTTAATTAATTTTTGCAAAATCAAAATTACCGCCTCGTTTGACTTCCCGCCAACAAGTCATAGACTGATACGATAAAACAGTGTTGCAACTAGCAACTTGAAACTCCCGACTCCTCTTCCATTATTTCAAATCTTTTCATAGGATTTACAGCCAATGTAAAACAAATTGCATTTATAAGAAATAAAAATGTTCTTCAACCCTATTTAATTCAACTATTTCTCATTTTTATCATCAATCAGTTCGGTTCGTGTTAATTACGTCTTCCTACTGGCCTACTTCATTTGAGGTTAATCGGGAAATCCTTGAAACTGATATCACAACAGATGACATCGGCAACTGCTGGTATTGCTAGTAGTAAAATTACGACAAAAAGCTGTGTAAAAATTAAACAGTGAAAAATCTTGTGTAAAAAGAAATTCAACCTCAGATAAATTCTTTATCTGAGAATTCAACTTTCTAAAATAAAATTTATTTCATAATTAGAGGCTATGGATAAAGTAGTATCTCGAACAATCGTCATCTTTCAAGAATCATATAATTTTAGAATGGTTTATTTTCTGTCATCAGATTTTTAAATCCTATTGTGATTCCATTTGATTACCTATTGCTATGTTTCTAGCAACCTTGACTAAACTAAAGACCAACTGCAGCTGCAGAAATCTCAAAATTTCTGTTTTTATTTAATCATTGTGTACGTCAAATTCGAAATAGGGATAACGAAAAGGTAGAGAGATGGTTATTTGTTTTTTCGAAAGACGGTCCCCTTCCCCATTTCATCTCATCCATAATTTATATTTTTGTTATCATTAATTTCATCACGACGAAGACTTAAAGACTTGAAGACTTATGATTTGAAGACTATAAACACTTGACATTGGCAGAAATAGCTGATCCGACAGATCCGGCTGGTTGCCATTTCATCATCAAAGAAGAAGAAGGATGTGGTAACCTAGGGTTTTGGCAATATTTTAATGATCTAAAGCTAAGTTATACTGGAATTTGGAATCGCACCTAAAGAAGTTTATAATTCAAACGAATCATTTATTTACTCTGGGGCCAGGTTCGACTGGAATCACACTATTACACGGTACCACAGAAAACCGGAGTTAAACTTCACTTTCTAAGCTTTCTAAGTATTTTTTCGTTGGTTACTACCGAGAGAGTGAGGATACTGGAGCATAACTCCGGAGAAAGAGCGGGAATACACTCTCGAGTTGCAGGTATCCATGGGTAGCGGTAGTCACTTGCCTTCTGTGCAAAAACAAATAATCTTAAGAGGTGTCATAAACGATTATGATTGAGTGACACCCGAGATGGGCAGGGTTGGATCTGCACAAGCTGATTCCTATTGTAGGATCTTCACGTAACTACAAAATAATGTACCTAGTTAAAGCCTTATTAAAATTTTGTAGTTTAGTTATTTAACTATTGTGTAGACCGGGGTGGCGCGCTGATACTGCTACTGTTGATATGCTCCTTCGAAAGCTGCTTCCAATCACGTCGGGGTCACTACTGTGGGGGACCGGGTTGTCATGTCCGTCGAACACAAAGGGAGAATACCCTCCGACCAGGCGAGGTGATCATGCCTGGCGGGCCAGGGCTCAACGGTTAATTTTGGGTTGTTGTTTAAATGCTAATCAGCGCTGCAACTTCTATTGCGCAATTCAGGATTATTAATTTCTTCGTTTCCGTAGTTCCTCCGTAGTTCGACGTATCTCCTGTAGATTGCGCTGTAGTGTGTTTCTATTTTTCGTTGTATGTGGAAGATGCCACACTACAAACTCAAATGTCTTTTAGAAAACACATTCTCTATATATTGAAATGTTTTTAATTTTAACGAAATAACTTTGAGCTACGAAAGACAGAATTGGACATATACGGAATGAACTTATCATTCGGTTAAACGGAAAAAAATAGTTTCGGTACTATTATGAGGTTTGATTGCTGTGGAATATCGACTACTTTGTAAAACTAGCATTTATTAACCAAACTGTGATTGTTCCCATTTTAGCTCAGAAGAAATTTTGCAGTAGTAACATTATAAAGAGTAGGTACATATACTTTCATAAAAATATCTGTACCTGTATTAATGTGATCAAAAATAATGAAGAAATTATTGAGGTGTAAAACGAATGCGCGCAAAATAAATCCGAATGAGACTGAATGAATGGAAGCTGTCACAATGGCGGCCGCAAGCCTCCATTAATTGAACTTGCGGGGCCAATATGGATTCGATTTTTTTTCACTCAACCGATGGATACACAACGTTTAAGGGCTGCGTGTTGAATGATTTTCTTTTTTTTCATTTTCAACCACTATGGTTTCCCTCAGAGCCTTACTCTATTACGATGCATCTTAACTACATTTTTTTACGTACAGCGATTGTCCTAAGACATCTACAACCTAAGTAGATCTCGATATCAATACAGGCGATATCGAAATTCTTAGGTTTTAGCTTTCTTTAGTTAATTTTCGAAAACTGTTAAAGAAATAGGTTAAATAAATGTCGCATCTTTCATTGAGTGAGACCTGAAGACTGAAGATCAACATATTGCTAGAGCATAACGTTTAAAAATGTACTGGGTTTTACACCTTACATGACTAATGTTTATCAATGTTTCTATAACCTTAGATTTCTTGTAACTTCACCAATAAACTTTAACCTTATGTCTAATTACGGTGGAATTAGAATCTAGGTATAGGTACTTCATACTTGGCGCTTTTAATATAAAGTTCATGTTAAAAAGGAATTCATATTTCATTTTATAATTCCCGCAACCCTATCGTCCACCCACCACGCTTCCAAAGCGCTATCACGGCTCTCAGCCCTGTCAACGTTTGCCCATTTTTCCCACCCACCCGTAAATCTACTGAAAATGTTTGAAATTCACACAAGAGCATGTGAAATTGAACCCTAAAGTCATGTTAAGATATAAAATAAAGTTATTTTTCGAACGAAGAAGAGTATGCATTTAAATCTTTTGGAATCAAAATGCGGTTTAGCGATGCGGTTTTTCGAATGAAAATCTCTTTTGGAGGAATTGACATCCGGATTTAATATCGGTTTTAGCGTTGATAATATTATTAAATATGAACAGTTTGAGAGTGTGTGGTTGTTGTGTAAAGCGAGATAATGAATGTAGATAATAAATTATGGAGCGCTGTCACCAATTTTTACATTGACTGGGTGCATGAGTGCAGTTGTTAATAAATAATTTAATAACATTCTCGCTTATTTGAAATTAATCTTTATTTCTTTAGGAAGAGAGACTAACAAAATGAAAATTTGACGATGAAGTTGTGTGGTTTCTGGCTAACCAACTTAGACCGTTTGGCAGGATACCTACTTTTTTGCTAGTGTACAGTCGATTAGTCAAATAAGCCAACATTTTAGATAAAATGTTTCTATTAGTTGACCGGACTTAAAAGTCGAGCTTAGAGCTTATAGCTCTTTGAAAAATATTATGTAAGGTACTAACAATACCTAAAGTAGAATCTTTTATTTTTCTAAATAGTAACTGTTTTCCCATCTTATAGGAATAATATAAGTTGCTCAAAAATTGTACTGTGTAGACCCACACAGTTAGCATTAACTATACCTTTTACTGAAAACAAGTGAATACTTTGGATACTTTCAATCCCCATAATGATCATTACAAGTCTAGAGTATTGCTCTAAGCTACAAGTTTAAACAAAGATTATACTTATTTCTTAATCCAGTGGATTGCTATTTTTTAAATTCAGGCGCTATAGGCGCTTAGTCTGTTATAAATCTCACTTAAATATCTCGAAATATTCAAAATCAATTATAGGGTTATAAAAAAAGATTTTTTTGTAGTAAAATATTACTAAAACGACTTAAGACGAGCAGAATAATTAACTTTTGGTTACAATACCTAATGCCTATATACCTACCTACCTAATCACATAACCTACAGTCAACGTTGAATATTTAATACTTTTCTATGAAGAATTAATTTTTAACCGACTTCAAAAAAAGGAGGAGGTTTCTCAATTCGACCGTATGTATTTTTTTTTTTTTTTTTTTTTATGTGCGTTCGGGCATAACTTCGTCGTTTATGAACCGATTTTGATGATTTTTCTTTTGTTGGAAAGGAGATGTCCCGACGGTGGTACCATGATAAGGAAACTAGGATCTGATGATGGCATCCCAGAGAAATCGAGTCGAACCTTGAAGTCGGTTTTATTTTTGTTAAAATTGTTTATTTCTACAATAGGGTATTTTACTGTAGGTATATAAGAAAAAATCTAAAAAATATTATTGAGATAGGTACCTTAGGCAAAAAGCAGACGGAAAATGTTAGTTTTATTCATAAAATAATAAAAAGTTTTTATAATTTATTTCAAAGTTATCGGGCTTTTTCATCTGTTTTTTAACACCATTAAATATTAGCTATGTTATTACGTCATACCGCTTTGTAAGCTAAAGTATCAAATGTCAACTGTTCAGCCTATGCTCTATATTTGTTTTTATTTATTATTTATCGTAAAAAGAAAGGAATTAAAACGGTTATTGTGGGTTATCCCTTAGAGATAGGCATATACTGAAATAATATTTATTAGCTTAATGGCATGTGATATAAAAGCATACTGAAGAAAATTTGTTCGCGCGGGATATTATATTAAATATATTGTAACTGAAATTTCACTCCTTAACAATAGGTACATGAGTAGCCCGAAAACGCAACGCCTTCGGAACCGTACCTCAAACGTTCCAACAAAGTTATCGTCACGTGACAGAGCATCCCTTGATTATGTATCCTAACACACCAGTACACCCCATAACTTAACCCTCAATTTTATTTTAACTGAAATAGAGTTTAAAATCGTCTGTATTTCTAACAACAAGCTGTGATGAAGTTGGTGCAAGATGTATAAGGGGAGGTTTTAAGTGGGGTGCGATAAAGTCACAGGTCGAGGCTTAGCGGTTACGAGTCGCGCTTGACGCTTCGCTTCAGAGGGATGGGGATTTCGGCGTTATTGGCTCTTGTCTTAGGGTTGCCAAAATACTAAATCTATATAAAAAAAACAATTTATCAGTACATCCTTTATTTTCAAAAATCCTATCTTATTGGAAACTTAAAACATGAATCTATCAGCTGCTAAAATTTCAAGTTTGTTAGGTTAGATTTAGTGTCTGCTTTGATGAATTAGTCAGTCAGATCAAGTATTTGTATATGATTAAATTCGATAGACTTGTAGAATAAAATAATCACAAATTTTAACAAAAATAAACCGACTACAAGAACCAAATTGAAGTGGGACCAAGCGGAAAGCACCAGCTTTCAAATAAAACATACCACAAGGTAGTAGAGCCACGCTGATTTCAGCATGAACCGGCCGGCTCGACCGGGGCGGTACTACCCTCGCACAGAAAATCAACGTAAAATGACAGCGATCATGCTGTCGTGTTTCGTTGGTGAGTGCGAGACCGGAGGCCCAATGATGCAGTAGCATCACTAGCCCGCCATGGTGTGGGTCACCATGCTGCATTGTTGCATTGTCTGCATTCGCAGTAAGGTGACCACCACTCTTGGATTCTACTCATGCTTTCCATCAGGCAGAGTAGAGTCATTTTGGCAGGGTCAAACATAAAAAATAAAAAAAAAAAAAAAAACAAGATTCATCAAAATCCGTTCACCCAGTCGAAAGAAATGAGGTAACAAACATGAAAAAAAAACAGTCGAATTGATAACCTCCTCCTTTTTTGAAGTCGGTTAATAAGCGCTCCATGTTTATTAACCGAATGGTGATTTATTGTAAAAACGAATCATTCAAGTACAAGGCAAAAACTAAAGGTTGACGTATTGACCCGATATATGGGACTAATCTGTACACCAGAATCAACGGCAGTGTCCACGAACACACCGATTTATGACGCTCGGGAAGTCATAAGAAAAATGAAACTGTCTTGGAACCGGCAAGGAGATTAATCAGAAGAAAAGTGGTGACTTACAAATTCTTCCTCAGAAAAGAGGGACATAAAATAAAAATAGGCAGACAACTTTTTAATCCGAGAAGAACATAAAGTACTATGGGCCCTGAGTAGTGATATTTGATTTCTATAACTATTGCCCCGATATAGACAGTATTTGAATAAGACTTATTTGTTCTTTTAAAAAGAGGTAAACCTATAACACAAATGATACAGCAAAGGGTACCTACATTATCAAGTTTCACTTAACACATAATTTGTTATTCCACTATTTCAACCATAGCATCAAGATGTTACATTCACGAGAGGTTGTGGATGTCACCAGAAGTCATGTGCTCACTCCCACAGTGATGTAAGATCGTGTTTGTCAACCATGTCTCAGTTTTAGCGTGTATTATTAAGGTGCAGACCTCAGAGACACTATATCTAGCATTTAATCCTACTAATACTTAGTGTGCAGGACATCAGTGGATACATGAGAGTCAGGGACGTAGTTAGACGAGGGGGTAGGGGTTTGGAGTTAACCCCTCCCCCTGAACTCTGGAACGGCTAAAGCGGTTTTTGACGGGACTTTCACTGATAGGTAGCTGATGATATAAGGAGTAACTTAGGCTACTTGTGGCGTTACCCACGTTACGACAATAACCGCAGGGTTCAGTTAGTATTAAATAAAATAGGTTTCTGAACTTACTTACTTGGGTTTCCATAAAACAAGTTGAAATAAAAACAAATCAGTGAAAGTTGATCTTACTTCGAATCTAAGACCATACGCCCAATGAAATAAAGTTAGGGTCTTCTACTGTAACATGTTCTTTTTTGGAAATCATATTTTAAAAAATGTCATATGTACTTACGAGTATTATTTTAACATAAACTTTAAAGATTTCAATAAGTACGTTTTAGTAAAATAAAACTGTGTTTACTAATTTCATTCAAAAAGGCGGTTATAATGAATCGATTTTGAAAGTTTAAGACCTCAGTTATGACTTTGAAGGTCTCATTGACATTTTGGGAGTGTAATTTATAGGTAAATAGTTTTGCAACTCTTTTAACAACTAAGTTATACTAACAAGTAAACTCATAATATTATAATATAACGAATGACTCTAATATGCTCAAATATAACATTAATTTGTAACAACCTTCAAATTATATTTAAAGTTGAAATAAATTACGGAGCCATAACAGACTAGTAGGTAGGTGTGGTTGCTTTTTAGGGTTCCGTGCCAAAGGCAAAAACGGAACCCTTATAGGTTCGTCATGTCTGTCTGCTGTCCGCCTGTCTGTCTGTCCGTCCGTATGCCACAGCCACTTTTTTTCTGAAACTGTAAGAACAATACTGTTGGATTTTTTTAAGTAGATTGTATTCTGTGAACCGCATTAAGATTTTCACAAAAAAAATAAAAAATACAATAAATTATGGGGTCTCCCCACACTTAGAACTGAAACTCAAAAATTTTTTTTTCATCATACACATACGGGTATCTATGGATAGGTCTTTAAAAATGATATTAATGTTTCAAATATAATAATATAATATAATAGTAATATAATATAATAGTTTGCGCGAGAGACTTCCAAAGTGGTAAAATGTGTCCCCCCCCCTGTAACTTCTAAATAAGAGAATGATAAAACTACAAAACATAAGATGTACATTACCATGCAAACTTCCACCTAAAATTGATTTGAACGAAATCTAGTAAGTAGTTTTTTTTTAATACGTCATAAACCGTAAACTGCAATTTACCTTTTATTAAATCAACACAAATATAAAAATAAAATAAAAATTATATTATGTTACTTGCTGCTGCGGAACCCTTCACGGGCAAGTCTGACTCGCACTTGGCCGCTTTCTTTAGATGCATTTTGTGTTGGTACGTTTTAGAATAAAAGATTAAAAAGATTATGCATATTAAAATTACTATCAATTAATAATGTGTATTTACGCTAATTTAAGTAATTGAAACACTGCGCTTTTGTTTTTGAGTGTTGTTTTATAAAGTTACAACACTTCGGATTTCGCTTGACGAGTTGTTTACCAAATTGGAGTAGTAGATCACTTCGCCTAATTATAAATAGCGTATAATTAAATATGTATTTTTAACTAGCTTTGCACGCGGCTTCGCTCACGCAAACTTTCATCCCCTGATTTACCCTCTTAGGGGTGGAATTCCAAAAATTCCTTTCTTAGTGCTCACTTACGTTACATAAAGAACCTACATGCAAAATTTCAGGATTCTAGGTTCAGCGGTTTGGGCTGTGCGTTGATCTCTTTCTATGTCAGTCACCTTCCTCTTTTATAAATATAGAATACTAGCTTTTGCACGCGGCTTCGCTCACGCAGACTTTCACCCCCGGATTTACCCTCTTAGAGGTGGAATTTCCAACATTCCTTTCTTAGTGCTCACTTACGTTATATAAAGAACCTACATGCCAAATTTCAGGATTCTAGGTTCAGCGGTTTGGGCTGTGCGTTGACCCTGGGTATGTCAGTCAGTCACCTTCCTCTTTTATATATATAGATAAGACGCTATTGTAATAAACGTTTTTTATTTTGAGTGCAATAAGCAAAGGATGTAGACTATGGATATATAAGGGAAAATGTATTTATTCTTTCCTCTTATGTATCCCCAAAATCCATTACCAACAAAAGAAAATTTTTCACAATCAAATTTACGAATTCAAGAGAGTAGCACCCCTATTGCTCCTCGTTACGTAGCAAGCCTCTCAACGGAGTCATCAGATAAGAGACGGGCGCTCAAGTTTAATTGAATTTCCTCTCAAAGTTTCCGGCATGCCACCCCTGGCCGGTGCGCCCTGATTGGAGCGGCGTCGACCGCGTTCAAAGACATTGTTCCCGGGGTTAGAGTCAGAGCTGTGCTTATGTACTGATCACGGATATACATGAATGGTTAGTGGCCTATTGTTTGCATGTAGGATGTATTAAATCATCGAATAGAGTTTAAATGTTTTGACCACAATAAATTGCTTTCTATTTCATTTTTGTTTTGAAGTTTATCTTTTGTCTAATTCATGTCGCTTAAGCCTTATTGTGAGATACCTGATGTATTGTTTTTCATGTTTTTTTTTGACTACCGTAGAAATGTTTCTATCGAATTTAGTTCGCCCTCAGGGTTGCGGAATTCCGATGCCAGTAGCTCTGTGGAGAAAACTGTTATTCAGGTAAAATCGGTTGAACAAGTAGTCGGCTTCCAATAATCTTGGGAATAATAAAGGCTAGGAAGATGTAAAAATGTTACAAATTCAAATAGAAATTTATATGTGGATACAATTGTTTTATGTAACTGACATAAACAGAAAATAATTTAAAGTAAGTTAATAATCTTTATATAATTAACAAGTATTTTATGAAAGGAATGTATAAACACGTAGGTAAATGTTCTAGTAATATTTTATTCCTTAATTGTAGCGTTTTCGAGATTATCTAACTTCCGTCTGAAAGACCCAAGGCAAAGAGTATTTACACAGGTTATTATTTATTTATTTAATAATAATTTCATTACCTGTAGTAACTAGTACCTCTAGTAACCTCTAGTAACTTAAACTTACGATCTAAAACCAAATATACCAATGCTTGCTTATTTTTTAAGCGACCAAATATTCATATAGCTCTGCAAGACTTAACGAAATATCTGGTTCAACCTTATTTCCAGGTTTCTTTTCAGATACAAGAATGAATTGTACACTCCTGATTTTACACTAGACCCAGAAACACAACGTAATCACAGAAACGTTTTACTCATCCAAAGTGGTAATTTCATACTGTATAGTCATTTACAATGCACGTCTGCAATTAAAGTTATTTAAAAACACACAATTAATCCACAGGGCGTGCAAAATACATATGCTTTATTAATTACTTAGGTACGTACCTTCAGATGTTGTGGTTAGACACCATGACGAAGAATTTTTGCATCACCATTCAGTAACTTAAAAGTAACATTTGCTAACGAGATTTCAAAGGATTGTGGACTTTTTGTACATAGAAATAGATGTTGTTTCTGTTATTCGGGGTTGGCAGAAGAATTTCCCAAGGTTGATGTTATGATGCCATATGAAGTTAGTTCCACTTTTGTTTGAGGCAAATGTGGGCCGACGGAAGTGTGTTGATGTTACGCGTATGAGAAAAGATAATAAAAGTGCTTTTTGGTTGGTTAATTCAACTAAAGTGACATTGATGTTTTGTATTGTCGTGTGGTTTGAATATGATGTTGTTAATATGCAGATTTCACAGCAGGGGAAGCAAAAACCGTGCGGCCATTGCAGCTATGGAGTTTTTGGAATAAAAATGACAAACTTTTTTGGGCTAACAAATGACAAGCTTGTAGGAAAAAACCGATTTCAAGAAGTGGACTAAATTAAAATGGGACTACGTGGGAATCTCAAAAAAAAATCTTCAAAATCGGTTCACCCAGTCAAAAGTTATGAGGTAACAAACCTAAAAATTTATTAATAATCCAGTCGAGTTGACAATCTCCTCCTTCTTTTTTTAAGTCGGTTAAAAATAAGAAAAAATGTATAACATTCACAAAAAAAAATAAGATTGTCTCTTGTGTCCTAATGTTGGCATGAAGAAAAACGCTTTACTTAAATAACGTCAAAATTAAAGAAATTAACATACTTTAGTGGAATAAGTTAATATTATTTTAATGAAATATGCGGCAAACGAGCAGACGTATCGCCTGATGGTAAGCGATTACCGCCGCCCATGGACACCCGCAACACCAAAGGCGTCAAAGGTCACAAGTGCGTTGCCGGGCTTTGGGGGATGAGGAGGGGGATGGGGGGAGGGCATGCGCCTCCGGCACCCTCACTCGCTCGGCGAAACACAGCACAAGCGTTGTTTTACACCGGTTTTCTGTGAGACCGTGGTATCACTCCGGTCGAGCCGGCCCATTCATGCCGAAGCGCGAACAGGTGAATACAACTTTATAATATATATATATATATATATTTATATATATTGCTCAGAAGAGAGTTACGAAATTAGAATGTTTTTACTACACTAATTGTACCTTTACGCAGTTGTAAGTTTTACAATCGTACATATCTTACCACACATTTCTTGTGAAGTAATCATTGAATATATATATACAAATACAAAACACTCACTTTCTACGTACATAAAGTAATTGAATGTCGAATTTAGAGCGTGCGTAAAAGCCTTTGTCTTACGAAACTTTCGATTTGTCGACCATAATTATATTATAATTGTTCCACGCAATAGTTACGAATTGACTTCGTAATCATTACTGATGTTCACAAATTTATGCTTAATATGCAATCAAGTTAAACAACTCATGAAAAATAAAAATACAACGTGGTGTTGTGAAAAAAATGTTAAATTGTGGGTCAATGCATTGCACTGCAAAAAGCGATTGGAGAGGGTTTGTTTTGAGTCCTTGATCTAATAAAGGGTCGTCTTGTGTTATTAGTTATTAACATTAGGGTTTTATTTTAAATTCGGTTAGCTAACAATTAAAATCAACAATTAAACATTAACTTGAAATTTTACTCGGTATTCAATGAAATAAGTTATTATGTTTATTAAAGACTAGTCGGCCCGTGCCCACTTCGTTGGGCGTTAACCGCCCGGTTTTCTTCGCCTTGATTTACAAATATGTACTATTATTTTTAACTGGTTTATTGTTCAATTATAACAAAATATGGCCTATGTCACTCCTGAATAGTGTCGCTTTCTGATAGTGAAAGGATTTTCAGGATCGGATTAGTACTTCCGAAGATTACCCCCTACAACCATACAGATAAAGTTGGAAACTTTACCTCTTTATTATCTTCTATTTATATAAAAAAAAGAATCACCAAAATCGGTTCATAAACGACGAAGTTATCCGCGAACATACATAAAAAAATGTATATATATATATACGGTCGAATTGAGAAACCTCCTCCTTTTTTTCAAGTCAGTTAAAAATAAATAGAAGATAATAATGAGGTAAAGTTTGTGTAGGGCTCAGCGCGCTATTAAGAGAGAGAAAGAAACCGAAGATCGAACTAAGTGGCGGTAAATTGGAGAGGCCTGTGTCCAGCAGTAGACTGCGATAGGCTGATGATGATGATGATATAAAAAATAATGTCTGTCTGTATATCCTTTATAGAATTGTAAACTGCATTTATCAAGTCATGATCTTCAGCAAGTGTTGTGCATGAGCCCACAAAGGTTTCCGAGCTGGTTGGCCGACATTCAAGCGGGCGAAGCCGCGGGCAACAACTAGCTAGCTAGTTCTTATATATAAAAATCAATTGCTATTTATTTATCTCGCTAAAGCTCGAGAATACTGGACTGATTTAGCTGAATTGGTTTTGAAATATTTTTCGTAGTCCAGGGTAGGTTAAATCGGTGTACGGTGAAGGCTTTATCCTACATGTCATCACGCTAAAGTCAATAGGAGCGGAGCACCAATGAAGAATGTTTAAAAAGGGGGGAAAATTATTACGCTACGGGTAATAGGAGACGTAAACGAGGTTGCGTGGGTTAGTCAGTGTCTAAATATGTTTAAATTAGCGTAGTACAAGTTCTACCTAGTTCGTATCAGCACTGACCAAAGTATCAGACGGTCATGTATGTGAAATGCCAAGTTAGTAATCTATTATACTCTCAATGTTGTGATAATGAGATGGTATTTAACAAATTTATGCATGAATGTTACTCTAAAAATGAGACTAGCGCCTCTAGAGGCTGTCATTAATTTCCTAGTAGGCGACGCATCTATCTGCTTTAGTTCCGTACGCCTGGCGGAATCGGCGTGTGCTCACTTTCTACGACCGCTGTGTTAGTTATTGCTTATGCGAGAGATGTATGTGCAACTTTAGTATTATATTTTTTTTGTATACATATTTTGAATTATTTTCATTGCCACACATTTTTGAAGTGATAACTTCATATGGGAGATAAACTGCTTTGTTACGTAACGCGTAACGGCGGCTTTTCTTTTTCTCTCACGCATACGGCAGGGGTAGGCAGGCTTCTCCTCTCTCACTCTAACCCACAGCGCTAGCCGTACTTCATACAGACAATTAATTGTAAAAAGTTTAAGTTATCACTTCTGTCGGGTGTCCAGAGATGCACACGTTTTTTAACCCCCGACGCAAAAAGAGGGGTGTTATAAATTTGATGTTTCTGTCTGTTTGTCTGTCTGTCTGTTTGTAGCTCCGTAGCTCGCAAACGAATGAAGCGATTTTAATTTAGGTTTTTTTGTATGAAAGGTGAGTTACGGGCGAGTGTTTTAGACAAGTTTGATGAAAATGGGTTAAGTCATTTAAAAGATTTGGGGGTGAAAAGTATGGCAACGAAAACTGTGACACCAGAATTTTATATATTAGACTAGCTGCCCCGGCAAACGTCGTTTTGCCATATATTTTTTTTAAGGATATGTGACCCTTACCATTTAGGGTTATGAAAAATAGATGTTGGCCGATTCTCAGACCTACTCAATATGCTCACAAAATTTTATGAGAATCGGTCAAGCCGTTTCGGAGGAGTATGGCAACGAAAACTGTGACACGAGAATTTTATATATTAGACTAGCTGTCCCGGCAAACGTCGTTTTGCCATAATTTTTTTTTAAGGATGGGTGACCCTTACCATTTAAGGGGATGAAAAATAGATGTTGGCCGATTCTCAGACCTACTCAATATGCTCACAAAATTTCATGAGAATCGGTCAAGCCGTTTCGGAGGAGTTTGGCAACTAAAACTGTGACACGAGAATTGTATATATTAGATAAGTGTATACCTATAAAAAGTATAAAATAAAAATTAAATAAAATAAAAAAAAACCCCGATACAATAAACTGAGTTCCCTTTAAAAATTTAAAATAATGAAATAAACTCAAGTATGTACGAGTATCTTATTATTAATTCTAAAAAAAATAAAATACATCGCGTTGAGGGACGTTCTACTTATTTAAAGTCAAGTTAGTCAAGGTCAGTAGGAGCGGTCCCCCAACGCGAGGTATTTTTTTTTTCAAATTTTTTATTTAATTTTTAATGCGATAGGTGACAAACGAGCAGACGTTTCACCTGATGGTAATCGATTACTGCTGCCCGTAGACACCCGCAACACCAGAGGCTTCACAAGTGCGTTGCCGGCCTTTTAAAAAGGAGAACGCTCTTTTCTTGAAAGTTAGAAGGTCGTGTTGGTCCGGGAATATCCCAGGCGATTTTTAAACAATGTGTTTAACAAGTAAAATTTTAATAAATATAAAACCGACTTCAAGGTTCGACTCGATTTCTCTTGGATGCCATCATCAGATGTAAGTGTCCTTATCATGGTACCACCGTTGGGATATCTCCTTTCCATTAAAGGTTATCCGCGAACACACATAAAAAAAAATATACGGTCGAATTGAGAACCTCCTCCATTTTTTGAAGACGGTTAAAAAATCGCCTTAATACGCGTAAATCCTTTTGGAAGGAAGGATTGAATATTAACTTAATATGTAGTGTGTTTTGTTAGGACAGACAAAAATGGCACTGTTATTTGTCGAACGGCTTATACGCTTAGTAAATATGCAACTTAATCTTCATCGAAATTCGATATTCCATTAATTATATCATATTATACATGTATATATATAAATTGTAGGTACGGCAAATTAGCGGGTCACTAGGTAACATCGTATTATATAATTTGTATTTTTAGGGTAGCTCTTCAAATGTACATAATTATTTTAGAATTCGGATTTCCCTAACGTTTATATGAATAATAATTAAAATTGAGAACTAGGAACTGTATAGAAAAACGACAAGGAGGTCAGAAGAAGCTGGTCAACAAGTTGATTTCAAGGTCACGACCTGGTGCGCCAAAATCAGAAATGTTGTGTTGTTTGATAAATTGACAGTGTTATTGAATTTTTATGATGTTGCGGTAAACTTCAAATATTATTTACTAAATTGAATATATTTTTACTTTTAGATATTTTAATGCACACCTACCTATCACAAAGGAAAATCAAAACTAATAAAAATTGTTGGTAGTAAAATAAACATATTAGTATTATTGATTTGGTGGTTTTCTGTTCTGACTATCGGCAAAGAAGTTCGCTGCCTCTAGATGAGAGTCGTGCGCCCCATGGCACTCCATGGGGCTCCCTATACGATCACGTATGAGGCAGCGACGATCCTGGTCTGGTCTATGGACTCCTGGTCGGATCAGATCGGACGAATCTTGTCACCGCCTGCATTGATCACAGCAATGCTGGCGAGTGGGGTAGGATGGGCAGCCGCGGTCTCCTTCTGTGATCTTGTTATGGCCCAGATTGAGTCCGGGAATGGGCCGATCCCTGTCGATGGAGGCGACGAAAGGGACGCGTTAGAGGTCGCTAGCACCCCAATCGCCACCTAAGGGTCACCGCGGTTACATTTTGGGGCGATGTCGCCACTGTAAACGACCCGAGACAGGTGACACCCTTGACTCTGGGCCACCGAGGGATGTCGTTTCAGGCGGGATGCTGTTGCGCCTCTTACAGTGTAGAGACGTCGCAACATCATCGAGTTTGGTCTCGTTTGATTCGTCTCGAGGCATTCCATTAAAAGCTTTTTAATTTAATTTATTTTAGTTGCACTAATTTTTAGTAACATATAATTCTACTGTATTATGTATTTAGATTAGGTAAGCTAGAAACTATTTTCTAGAGAATATATGTTCTTGATAGGTTTTTTTTGTCGAATGTAAAACAATAGTTGTGGTCTTTGGAAATCTGTGCTGCAAAATCAAATTTATGGGTAACGAAGTGCTTTATATAATTTCCGATATAGATCAAGAGGACGTAGACAAATTAGGTGAACTGACCAGATCCGAACAGCCTTAGACGCCAATCTACACATTTACACGTTTTATTCGGCTCAACAAGTGGCGAGATACTATCTGGTAGAAGATCATTCCACACCAGGGCAATCACGGCCCTCAGTAATAAGGAAAACGACGCGAGGAGGAGGATTGGATATATTCTTATTTATGTAGGTATAATATTTAGGTATTTTTTAGGTAAGTATGCGTGCCCCTTTTTCCTGCTTTTTCTGTTGGCTCTTGTTCGGTAGTGGCGTGGCAGCCCGCACACCATCGCACACTCTTCACAGTGAAAGGTTCTGTCATCAAGAGTCATCGCAAGGTTGAGGTGATGCCAGGCCAACGATGCACATTCCAATAAGGTATGGAGTGTAGTTAAGAGTGTTCAGTAAGACACACAGCTCGCACTGTGAATGGTATTTCAGATAATTTGTTCGAGTTCTGAAGCTAGCTTTGTAATACGCCTGGTATGAAAAGTGATCATTGAAAGAAGATTTGTTTTAAAAGGTTATAGAGAAGTATAATTTTACGTTTGCATCTTGAATAGTCATCTCAGACTTAAAATTACTACTTTTTTTCTGAGTACATGATTCATTTTATTTTTATGTTAAACTAACTATTGCCTGCTGCTCGTCGCTGTCGGTAAAAAGTAACCTATGTCCTTTCTTAAAAATCAAAGCATCTCCATTCCAAATTTTATTGAAATTAGTGCAGCGATTTAGCAGTGAAAGCGTAACACACAGAATTACTTTCGGATTTATAATATTAGTAACGATATTTATCTACTACATTTCTTAGCATCTGAATATACCTGAGGAAAGTGTAATGCTTATCTCTAAAATGATTGTCATATTAAATAACATTAGGATGCCGTCACAGAGCTATGCTTTACACAACCGTACGACCGGAGTAATGTTGATAGAACAGTCTTACAGAAAACTAGAATTAAGTAATTCTAGCGTTGCTTTTCTACGAGTGATTGAGTTATTCGAAACCCAAATCCTCCTTCTTTCTCTATTCTGGTGGTTTGAAATGTTTTAGGGTATTAAATGCGTGGCCACGGACATGTCTTTCCAGTTGCAGGTGAACCGTTCGTTCTTTGGCTCCTTTTTTGTCTGTACCACCGGTGGTTATGTCGGACTTGAACTGACTAAAATTGGCACGCCGCCGCGCCCTCTCAGGTACTAATAACCAGGGAACCAGTTGCACCTAAGAAGAGAAAACCCTGGAATCCCCTTAACCCATAAACCAAAGAAAAAAATTGTACTATAAAACTATTATGGCAATCGTTTAGCGCCATTTCCAACTAAACATCTATATCTACTACTACAAATAAAGGTAATTGGAGTGTCTGTTTGTAATATTCAAATAACCACTTTTTAATAAATGTATGTATACACGGTACATATACCACAACATTTTTTTTTACAATTTTTTCTGTCTGTCTGTCTGTCTGTCTGTTAGTTACGGGTAATCTCTGGAACAGCTGCACCGATTTTGGCGGGACTTTCACTGGCAGATAGCTGAAGATCTAAGGAGTAACAGAGGCTACTTTTTTAGACTAGCTTTGTCCCGCGGCGTTTCCCGCGGTACGATAATAACCGTGGTAAACACCGCGAGGTTCAGTTAGTACGTAATAAAAAGTGTACGGGATAGTTGTATTTTAACAAAAAAAAAGTAACTTATTTAGTGTGTAGTAACATGTTGTAATTTTTTTATGTGTCGTTTATTAAAGTATTTCGTATGTTTAAATTACTGTAACTCAACTAAAATTACCATTTAAGGTATTTAATATTTTGCCATTGTGTGCAATATAAAATGAATAATATTTTTTTTTGACTAACAATATGTGTTCCTAAAGGGGGTCTCAATTGTGGGACTTATAAACTAAACTAGCTGTTGCCCGTATCTCCGCCCGCGTTTATGTCGTACGCGTGTGCCGTACGTCGCCTAAATTGAGAGTCTACCAGCAGACGGTGCCCGCTTTTGTGCGGTCAAGCGCTGGGAGGGGTCCGGATGTGCTATCCCGGATATATAGTTCCCGGATCCCGGATCCGGACTGTGTAGAACGGTGTGAGGCGTGATAGCTTCCTGCCCCGGGGTGTACCTCAGTCATGGGGTACGGCAGGGACCCCAGAAGCCGCCGATGCATTCCTGGAGCTCCTCCGACTGCCGAGGAAGGCCGCCGTGGGGTTTAGTGGGTAGACCGGTTTTCCGGGAGTCCCAAACATGTCCTTCGTCTCCCCAACAAGGGTGAAGACTTTGTTGCCTCCCGTCCAGCTGGTTTTTACAAGAAGGGCATCAATAAACTGCCAATACGTTGGTAAAGATGCGTCGATTGCGTGGGTGATTACTTCGAATAACAGAAATAAAAAAGTTTGAAAAAATAACTACTTTCACTTATTGCATATAAAACGGCAATTTCATAGGTAAAGACCTATTATATGTATAGTGCAAAATAATGTTCAAAAACCATTCCAATCTGATGTATTTTACCTTAGTTTGATAGGTTAACTAGTAGTTGTGCTACATTGAACTGCTTTTTATATATTTAATTAATAAAAATAAATCGCCAAATGTATTGCAAAGCGTAAAACTCGAGAACTGCTCTACCAATTTAATTTTTTTTGGTAAGAATGGTTCTTATGAAAAGAAAATAATAAAAAAAAAACAACTTATTAATTTTTTCTACGATACTGCGACAGGTTAATAACTTTTGATTGAACGAAATCTATCGGGGTAGCTGGTTTTTTATATTAATTTGATCTGGCCTTATGCCCGAAAGCGTAACTTTTACATACTCTCAATACATTGTCAATTATTAGCTGACCTACGACATTTTGTTTGCGTCTCTCGAAAGGAATAAATTCTCCACTTCTCGAATAAACTGAACCTCGGTTCCTATTATTCGTAGCGTATGTTATAAACCCTAAAACTTCTTCGATAAAGGAACTATCCGAGATTATAAGATTTTTCAAATCAATCGAACGAATAGTTCTTGAGATAAGCGCATTCAACCAACCAAACAAATAAACTCTTCACCTTAACAGTCTTGTTTCGGCCATGAGTACAGTAGTTATCGTACTCCAGGAAGATCAGTCAATGAATCAATCCGATGATTAACGAATGGATAAGGCGACGGAGCGTACACAGTTATTGCGTTTACACCCTATTGTACTATGTTACGTGCCACTTATATAACACTGAATACATAACATATAACACTTCTGTTTTAGATACATATGCAGGAGATTTCTGATGTGGTTCGCGATATGCTTATGATAATGAGTTCTTGATACGATCTTTGTTTACTACGCTCTTTTAACGTCTGTCTATTAAATCTTCTCTTTTTAAATATACACCACAAGAAATAATTCATGGCGGTGTTTCCCGTCCGTGCCTCGGAGAGCACGTCCAGCCGTCGATCCCGGTTGTCATGAACACCTATGACAATCATTATTGGGAAGTCAGTGCACTCAAATATACTGACAAATAGTTTAACCTTCGAATTTAGTTCACCCTCAGGATTGCGGAGGTCCGATGCCTGTCGCTCCGTGGAAAAACTGATATTCAGGTAAAACCGGTTAAACTAGTAGCCGTCCCTAATTAATCTTGGGCATAATTAAAGCTAGGAAGGAGAAGAAGACAGATGAAATAATTAATTTTCCTAACTTTTACTTAAATATCAGTTTTTTTCTGACGCAAACGATTGGTCCGATGCCAATCGGACCTGCCGAGGTTTAAACCTGAGGGAAAACTGAATTCGAAGGTTTAACTGGTTTTCAGTGTATTTGAGGCCACTGACTTCCCAATAACGATTACCTTAGACGTTCTCGACAACCGGGACTGAAGACGTAACATTTCATTATTTGGACTCCTCGAAAAGAACCATATGAACCCAAATATTATGTTACCTGTATTTTTGTTAAATAATTTCGATAATATAAGTTTATATTATTATTTTTCAAATGTTATTTTGAATTTCAAAAAGAGATATATAACTTATTCAATAAAAAAGATTAATATTTTCGCGACAAAATCATGTTACATAAAATTGCATAATGCAATAAAATTATGAATTTAATTTAATTCAAAATTGACTTTCTCCTTTTAAGTAGATTTAAATAAAAAATCTTGATTTATTGTTCATTTTAAATGGTCCAAAAAGAACGTAGCTATCGAAATGCAGAGATAAGTTCATTTTTCTCAATAACTTATCATGATCCTACTTAGTTATTTATACTGTTCTAATTTCATAATCCAATCGTAAACTTAATTATTATATTTATAAAGCAATTAAAACTTCATTAAACTGAATACTTACGAGTTAAGATGCATAACGTAGATAGTTATGTTCGTTAGTTAGACTTGATGATAATTGCAATTCATTTGCACGCTGAAATAGTCAGAAATTGGGGATTACCCACCGTGAATGCATTCGTAATGTTTTGTCTGTCTTTTAAGTGCGAGTGTGGTGTACGACAGTGGTGTAGTAAGTTTGTAGTAAAAGTATTTTTTTATAATATGCTTTTTAACCAACTTCAAAACAAGTAAAATTTTAACAAAAATAAAACCGACTTTAAGGTTTGACTCGATTTCTCTTGGATGCCATCATCAGATCTTAGTGTCCTTATCATAGTACCACCGTTGGGATATCTCTTTTCTATTAAAAAAAGAATAATCAAAATCGGTTCATAAACGACGAAGTTATCCGCGAACACACATCTGATGATGGCATCCAAGAGAAATCGAGTCGAACCTTGAAGTCGGTTTTATTTTTGTTAAATTGTACTTGTATAATATTATTTTCACTAGTAACTAGGTACAGAAGCCGGTCTTGAAATCAGGCTTGTCGTGAGAGAGCCACAGTTCGGCTTAAAATGCCTAAAGTCGGTTATACAAGTACCTGACAAGAAATCGGACCTCCAAACGACACCTGATTGTTTCATTGATACAGAATCTTAGCAGTAAGGCCTAGGACCTTACTTGACGCTTCCATACAAATATTTCTATGATCTGCAAATATTTGTTTCGGAGTTTGGGTGTTTTCTATGCATAGTACGTATTTAAAAAAAGTACATATCTTTATATATATAATTCTTCTGTGAGTGTGTATGTCACTGAACAACTCTCAAACGACTGGACCGATTTTGTGTGTGTTCAAGGGGATCTGGGAATGGTTTAGATTCACAATTTTGTACGCTGGACAATGTTTTTTTAATTAGTTTTTAATTTATTAGTAGTTATGGCAAAACGACGTTTGCCGGGACAGCTAGTGTATTTATATAAGTTGTCTAGCACCCATAATACAAGTTCTGCTTAGTTAAGAGCTAGATGGCGTTGTGTGTTAGGTTAGTTAGTTAGGTCCAAAATATTTATTATTATTTATTTCACTATCCGTCCATTATATCGTTCCCTGCATTTACTTGTAGCAAAATTAAGAAAACTAGCGGTAGTCATTTAGTGTCAATATGTCCATCATTCGACTACCCAAAGGGCGTAGTGGTTTAGGTGGACGCATCGCCGTTTGCTATTACGCTGAGTGTTGTAGGTTCAAATCCCACATAGGACAGCTATTTCTGTGATGCACAAGTTGTTGTTCTGAGTCTGGGTGTTCTTTGTGCCCATTTCATGTATGTTTGTAAAGTCCCCCACGACACATGATATATTCCTAAAGTGACGGTTGTTTAAAAAAATCCTTTTGTCTCCATATAAACAATAATATCTAGGACATCTGACACAAAACGCCATCTAGCCTCAAACTAATCAGAGCTTGTATTATGAAAGCTAGATTGATTGACAGAATACTTTTATATATTTTTTTGTAAATACATTCATCTTATGTTTATGAAACACCCAAATTCCGAAATAAATATTTGCAGATCACACAAACATTTTGTCTGACCCAGGAATCGAACCCGAGACCTCAAGCACAGCAAACGCATACGTTACCACTGCGCCACGAAGGCAGTCAATCTATACTCTATACTAATATATAAAGCTGAAGAGTTTGAGAACCGCTGGTCTGGCTTCAAAAATTCTTTCAGTGTTGGATAGTACATTTATCGAGGAAGGTCTTTATATCATCACGCTAAGACCAATGGGAGCAGATCACCAATGGAGAATGTTTAAAAACGGGGTAAAATTATCACGCTACGGGCAATAGGAGACGCAAACGAGGTTGCGTGGGTCAGCTAGTATATATATATATATAAAGGTGGTAAACCTGTTATAAACAAAATCCATTCGCTTTAAAATTCAGAGTTAATGACCTGAGGAGGAATGATGTGAGATGGTCTTTCATTACGTTAATGTATAACAGATACATAACACATGCAAATACATGAGCTAAATGCAAACATATTTTAGCATTCCTCTTTTATACCAATAAATATTTATTATACCAATGTCTGATAACGTTCACAGCGCTTATGAGGTAACAGACATGACTGGACTGTAGTATTTGGTGACCTGAATAAAGAACTATGTGCACATGATGTAAGGTTGCAAAGGGATTTGTATCGTAATATCAATAGTCTAAGATTGTCCACTATAGACATATACATTTCTTTTGGATAATAATATTATTATTAAAAATGTGTAAAAAGACTACTACCGATAACTTTGATGTTGCAATCTGACCATGCTTTTAAATAGATTTAGCGAAAAAACACAATAAATATGTTGACTTATCTACGTTCTTTTTATGTTTTTTTCTGCTCACATTCACATATTACAATATAACGGTACCAAAACTACCTAATTATAGTCCATTCGTTTAGATAGTATCGTTGCACCCGCACACAATTGTAGTTATTGTAGTGAAATACGCATATGTATATTAATTCATAAGACGGCGTTAATGCGCTTGTGTGTGTACGCTGCAGGCGGGCCCTTTGATTTTGTGACGGCTTGCCACGGGTGCAACGGCGGCGCGATCAATGTGACCGTATCTAAGCGAATGGACTATACCTCATTTAGAAAAGCAAAAAAACAATTAACACAACAACAACAAATGAATTATCAGTTTTTCCACGAAGCTACCGGCATCGGACCTCTGCAACCCCGAGGGCGAACTGAATTCGAAGATTGAATTAGTCGTCTGTATGTTTGACAGCACTGACTCCATCTCCTTTCTTCTCTCCTTTAATAATTGTCATAGATGTTCATGACAACCCATACCGACGGCAACCTATAACACAGCTAAACTTGTATACTCCGGGCTGTTCTTAAGAATGTATTGTAAGAAAAACTCCGAAACAATGACCTCTTGATCGGCAGTCGCATATCCTAACCGCTAGACTGTTAAATTCATTTAATAAAAATTCTTTGTAACAATCTATTTATTAAAAATCGCAGACTAAATTTCACTTATGAATATGAATAAACATACATTTTAATATATGTACATACATGTGCAGTCACAATTTAAATGTCATACACATATACACAACCGGAAACATTATGAAACAGCATCTTAAAAAAAAAACATCGAAAACCCAAAATCACTATGATAAACTTATCAAAATATTATAATCTTAAGTAATCTGTATGTTATGCATATTACAGTA
The DNA here is from genome assembly GCA_905220595.1 of Spilosoma lubricipeda. Classification (NCBI taxonomy): domain Eukaryota; kingdom Metazoa; phylum Arthropoda; class Insecta; order Lepidoptera; family Erebidae; genus Spilosoma; species Spilosoma lubricipeda. The sequence goes on along the minus strand of HG992298.1, from coordinate 7,284,437 downwards.
TTTAGCAAAATGGCGTCAAGTGGGTTGGTGATGCAAGCATTAATAAAATCGGAAAGAGTTCATTTATTATGTTATTGCAAGGCTGACAAGTTATATATCAGGTTGCTAACTTCGAAAATAATAACTTTCATTAATTCATTCTTCTATTATTTTATCACCTTATGGGTGAAATTTCCTAAAATCCTTTCTTAGTGGGTACTTAAAATATAAGAGCATCAGGTCTCAAAATTTCAAGTCTCTAATTCCAATGATTTAGGCTCTGAGTTGATTCAGGGTTAGTAATTTTATATGTGTGAGAATCTATACAGTTATTGTAAACGACATGCAAAACTATGCTTTAATAAATGAAGATAATCTTAATGTATAAAGTACCAAGACAAATACAATAGGGTAAGAGATAGAGATAGCCAACATGAAGCTCTTCGTCACTGCACCATCCGGTAGAATTTCCCAGTATGTAGGTATGTTTGTAACATAGATCAGGAGCTAATCTAGTCATTTTCATCAACAACCCATGACGTCCCACTGCTGGGCTCGGATCTCCTCTCAGAAGAAGTTTAAGGGCATACGTCCCCACGCTGGCCGAATGCGGGTATGGGACTGGCAGGACAACGTTGTGGCTACGTAATCTTGCTGTTGGAGGTTTTCAAGCCGTCCAAAGGCCCCCAACTAAGCTTCACGACTGTTATCCTACGATAATTACATATATATTTAAAATGTTTATGTATTTGTTGTATTTGCCATACCTATATAATAATATGTAATGCTGTGTAATGTTTATTTTAGTTAAGTACGAAACCTATGTGCGCCTACCTCACATGATTTCTACACTACCCTAAGGTTGACTGGTAGAGAATGCCCTGGGCATTAAATCCGCCTATGTACAAAAGTGCATAAAGTTATAAATAAATAAATAAATAATAACAGCCGGGACCGACTGCTTAACGTGACACACGAAAATACAATTAACAACAGAAAACGATTCAAACTTGTTTTTAAAAATCGTTCGAAACTATTCTAAACCTTTTAATCAACTTGAATCTGTTTCAAAATACAATACTTATCGATTTTAACCACATCTTAACAATGAATAGGTACATTGAAATTTGTCGTATAAACATTCATCTATCTAGTACATCTATCTGGTATATATACGGAAATCACGCTTTGTAATTTCCTTACATATAACAAGCGGTGTGATTATAAAAAGCAACCGCGCATCACTTCGAATATTTCATAACATTGTCGACCAATATCTATGCGGTGAGACACTCCTAGAAATTGTTATGTAGGCAACGGTAGGAACATGACGAGGTAATATTTAATGAGGGATAAATACGCCTGTTCAGGTAAAATCAGTTGAACCAGTAACCTCAAATAATATTGTGAATAATAAAGGCTAGAAAGGTGATCAAAGACCTTATGCATCCTGGAATAGTTGGAAAGCCCTCGTTTGGACCCTCTACTTCTTCTTGGCGATCTACCATCAGACATGTTTATCTCTGTTAACCTGATACTTACACATACTTACACAATTTCATTATAATCGATTGCGTAGGTACATTGGTATCGCCTAATAGACGCCTGTTTTTATTATATAATATTAATAAACATCGATATTAATGGTAATCTACCGTGGGAGAGCCACGCTTCGGGATGAATGGGCCTGCTCGACCCATTCATCCCGGAGATACCACGGCCTCACAGAAAACCGGTGTGAAATAGTGCTTACGCTGTGTTTCACCGAGTGAGTGAGGATACCGGAGGCCCATAACCCAAACCCCTCCCCCTATCTCCCCTCCCCATCCCTCAAAAGCCTCTGGTGTTACACGTGTCCATGGGCGGTGGTAATCGCTTACCATCAGGCGATACGTTTGCTCGTTTGCCCACCTATAAAAAGAATTTGGTTGGTTGGTTGGCGCTAATTTCAGAAAGTACTTGTCCGATTAAAAAATATATTACTGTTAGATAACCCAGTTATCTAGGAAGGCTATCGGCTATATACTACGATCATAAAGCGTGGGGTATCAACTTTTTTTCAAAAACGGAGGAAAAGTGGGAGATAGAGAGAGCTTTCATTGCTGCGTAAACTCATATTTTCAGGTTGGCTTACTAAAACCTTTTTATTAACCCCCTACGTAAAAAGAAGGGTGATATAAGTTTGACGTCGATGTCTGTCTGTGCGTGGTGTATGTTTGTCTGTGGCATCGTATGTTTGTCTCTCAAGCGGATAGACTGATTTCAAAGCGGTTTTAAAGCCAGTTTCCTTGCGGTGGTTCTTAGATATGTTTGGTTAATATCGGTCCAGCAGTGTAAGAGTAACAGCTCTTTTCCAAAATGATGTAAGGCATTTTTGACGTATGTTTACTCGATAAGGGCTTGCGTAGGGGATTTTTAAATTTTAAATTTTAGCTTGTGATGAAGAAAGTTCCGACGGTTTATCACGCTACGGGCAATAGGATACGTAGACGAGGTTTCGTGTGTCAGCCAGTGAAAGGTATTTAAGCAGAAATGATAGTTTAGTACCCTCGGGTAAATATTAATAAAATTAGGATAAGGAATCGTTTAACTTTATTTAACTTTGTTAAGGCTATAGCCACAAAATGTAATAAATGTCACCGAGTTACATAAATGATACGGGTTCTTAATCTTTTTGTATTAACGATAGGCAATAACTATAGACCTATTAAAATTAGAGATTAGGCAAATGTAGTGAAGAGCGCTCTGTGGCGCTATGGACCTTCGATTTGAAGAATTGGCTAACAGCTGATGGATGCGGACTGCCTAAGACCGGGATGGTTGGCGCTCTATGAGGGAGACCTGTGTCGAGCTGTGGATGGCGATAGTATACTCAATTTAAAAAAACAGAAATGGTCATGACAAGTAACTGATTTACATCCCACGAGCTGTTACCTACATTCTTAAATCTGTTCTTATTAGCAATATTATTTTCTGTTTTTGTCCAAGAGCACAGTGTAATTTTACTTGGTCCCTATTACGTAAATTTAAATAAAATTTTAGTTGGCAGTGTGGGTGTTTAATACACCTCCGCCTACGCTGTAAGCGATTTATGTAGGTGTGAGAATATGTATATATGTTGTTGAGATGATCGAATTACTGAAACAGATGCGCGTATCGTCCAAGTAGATTGCCATTCTAATAAGACTGGATCGTAATAATAAAAGTTGTCAGTCGACATATGTACGTAATGCAAGTCTTGGATCGATCACAACTCATAATTAGTTGCACAAGATGAACCGGTATAAGTGTTGTGGATGTTCCAGTATTATTAAGTATTTATTTACTACTGCTTTCTATTACTAAGTAGAGCTAAAGTTATACTGATTTCAGCACGAATGCAGGCTGAACCGGAGGGCGGTACTATACTCGCACAGAAGATCAACTTAAAATATATATATATACGGTCGAATTGAGAAACCTCCTCCTTTTTTTGAAGTCGGTTAAAAAGACAGCATTCGTGCTACCGTGTTTCGTTGGTAACTGCGAGACAGACTAGGCCGCCATTGCCACTGCATTCGCAATGAGTTTGGTGGCCACTACTTTCGGATTCTGATTATGCTTTCCATCAGGCAGAGTAAAGTCACTTTTGCCTGTCCATATACTATAAAAAAAAACAACACAGCAACAGCACATCACTGCAAAGAGGAGAAAAAAAAGTCAACCTATCTTATCAGTGTGGCACAGTGTGATACAGGTAGGCAAATACTTCCTTTCTACGGAGAGGCTTTTGTACAGCCAGTGACATACTTCAGGCTATTGATAATGATGATGAGTGACGAAAAGATACCTTCTGTTTACCATATTGGCTTTTCCTAACAAGGTAGCATCTACATTTTTTTTTATTTATTCCTCTCTTGAGCGATATCATAGTCCTATCTTCCATTCCCGTTTTTGGAACGAAGTTCCTTTAGCGCGTTGCGAAAGGGGGCTAGACGGAAAAAGTGTAACGACACGTTTTGCTAAATCAACATTGAGTTGAGTTGACGTCATAGTGCTGGATACTCAACGTTAAATGTAACAATCTGATTGTCAACGTCCATACCATGTTGTATACACCGATTCTAGTCCGATCACCGAAGTTTAGCAACATCGGGTGTGGTTAATACTTGGATGGGTGACCGCCTGGGAATACCACGTGATGTTAACTTTTTGCATTTATTTACAGAAAATATATAGTTTTATAGTATATTTTGTACCGTCTGATTATTTCTAAAATAATTTGAGTATTTTATGCGCATTTTTATTAGTAGTAGCATATATATGTATAGCGTGTTTATGTATATATATATTTAAACCTCGTTCCATCCGGGTGTCCCATGACACCTCTCAAGTTTTTTTTACTCTTAAACATCACTTATTTTACCTGTGGTTAGTAAAGATCGTGTTTCGGCAAACGTAGTGCAGGGGACGGAGAACGTCCACAGGCTATATGGCGTGACGATTTGCGCAAGGCAGGAACTGGATGCGAGCAATCCCAAAATCGAACAGAGTGACGTGCAATGAGAGAGGCGTATAGCCAGTAGTGGATGGACTGATAGGCTGATAATGAATTATGATGGTCTTACTAAACTCATTACTAATAGTAACCCGGACTGCAAAGTCACTGCTTGGTTTCATTCCAAACGAAGATAAATACCCATCAATTCAGTGAACGTTCTCATGCTTATGTTCTCATAAGCAAATACATTTTTATGGAACTGTATTGATAGTTCTATTTGGATTGACTGCACGGATGGCGATCACATCGTTGCTTTCTTTGTGACAACACTTTGAATCTGGGTGTTTCTTGTGTCAGTTTCGTGTATGTTTATAAACTGTTTCGCAATACAGGATATTGTATGCCTAGTGCATCCTCCTTCTTAGAAGAAGGCTAAAACTCCGAGGACTCATGATTTTAACTTCTAATAAACATTACCAGTTAAATAAGAGCTTTTAAAACAAAATAGTATTACGTGTTCAAGATATGTATGTTACGACAGCCTACAGTTTTTGTAAGCAGTTGTTTTGTTGCTTTTTGTCGTACTACTTATGTGTTGTCGATGTGACGGGGTTTTAGACATAGAGTTATTATAGATAGAGTAGGGGAGCCAGGCCTGCAGTCGTACCTCGGTTGGAAAGAGAGAGACGATCGCAGAACCTATCTGTCTTTCTCTACTGACGCATGCGCAGTTAGCGCGGAAAAGCAGCATAACAGAAAGATTCGACGGTTAATTGTTATGATTGGATTACCATTATTAGTTCTTTACTGCGCGTGCGTCAGTAGAGAAAGACAAATGGGGTACCGCGATCTTCTCTCTCTTTTTAACCGTTGGACGTTTCCTCTTACAGGCAGCCATATACCTTCCTCTCTCTATCTATAATAACTCTATGGTTTCAGATCAAATGGATTGTAATGTATGCATGACCATTTTGATCGGTGTATAATGAAAGATTTCTTTTTGCTTCATGTAGTTATAGGCATCGTGTGAATGAATTTAGGTGTATTTTGCAAATGAAATTAATATCCAATTTCTTTACCAGATGGTGTTCACATAGTCATATGGGATACTAAGGATTTAAATAATTTTATTATATATGCTTTTTAAGAGTTTACAGTGGGAGAGCCACTCTCCGACATGACTCATCAGCGCTTGCGCTGTTTCACCGAGTGAGTGAGGATACCGGAGGCCCATACCCCATACCTTTCCCCATCCCCTTCCCTATCCCCCAAAGGCCGGCAACGCACTTGTGACACCTCTGGTGTTGCGGGTGTCCATGGGCGGCGGTAATCGCTTATCATCAGGCGATACGTCTGCTCGTTTGCCTCCTATTCTATATAAAAAAGTTACTCAAGAAAACGGTAAGAGTATTCCTTTTCAAAAATTTAAAAAGTTTGATGGAAACTTTTATTTCTGCTTGGAAATGATATGCACAGTTATTAGCTTTTTTTTCTTGCCTGAATTTAAATACAAAATGACATCCATGTGAACGTTGCACACTGTATTAAGCCTATACCGTAAGATATATTTATTTTTTAATTTTGATACCTTTTAACATCTCTTATTATAGTAGTTATTAGTTTTTCAGAATTGTCGTCGCTTCTCTTTTGTATAGAATTTTATTATTCTTTTTCCTGTACACAAAAAACGGACGTTCCGTTATACTTTAAATAACCCGAAGTTCAATTACATAAGTCAATCATAAATCTAAATTGATTGGTTTGGCTTGAATACTTAACCTTTAGTACCTTTCACCTTATTAACTTAATTTAAATATCCTCCGTTTAATTGGCTCTTTGATTCCGCCATGTAATCTGGTACTGTCACTTTTTAATACTTCATTTGCAAAAAAAACACTATAAACATAATTAAAAATGTAATTTGAGATCATTTTTAAGATACTGTAGTATATTATATACCTTATGTGTGTGTGTGTGTGGTATTACGTATGATACTAGTTGTTGGTCGCGGTTCCGCCCGCGTGCATGCCAGTTAACGCGATAAAAACTAGCCTATGTTACTGGCTGATAAAGTAGCTTTCTATTTTCTGAAAAAATAAATAAATGGGTTTAGTAGTTTAGTCGTAAAAGCTTAACAAAATAACAAATAAAGATACAAACAAACTAAGATTTGCATTAATAATATTAGTTAGAATGTGTGTTTATAGAGTTATTTTGCAAGACTATTGTTCGCTATGTAGCGTTAAATTAAAATCAAGATGTCATTGTAGGTTTTGCTAAATCGTATGCAAATGCACTAAAAAATAAGAGAAGTTTATTTGAAATAAATGTCAAGAATTTGTAAAGTTATTGTTCTTTTAGTTTGTGTTAAGTAAGAATGTGTCCGTATAATGGCGGATTCAGAATATGAAGGGTCAATCAGTTTCATATTGGACGTATTACCAACCCAGTTAATAGAAACGAAACGAGCTTCTAACTCAATCTTCGTCAGTGTACCTGGTGATGTAACTGATCTCTTATTTCATTTGCTGAATATAAAGACGTGATGTGTTGTACCACAGCACCAAATCATAATATGTTCATCACCTATCATGATCGATGATAGATCACCTTTATGATTCCTGGTGATACAATTTTCTTCTTCTTTTTGGCCTTTATTAATCCAAATATTATGGAAAAGAGTTCAAACACGAAGCGACTGGCATCGGACCTCCACAACTCTGAGGGCAAACTGAATTCGGAGGTTGTGAACTAGTAATCAGTATATTTGAGGGCACTGACTGCCCGATAACGATTGCCATAGGTATACATGACAACCGGGACCGCCTGCTAAACGTGCTCTCTGGTGATTTGATTTTATTATCGAACTCTTTCGCACCACTAGTATGACCAGTAATTGATGTTTTAAGATCTTCATGTATGAAGTATGTATACCACCTTGCAACATCACACACAGTTATATAGCAGTAGTGAATATCTGATTATATTGAAATATCATGTTTCATTTTTATGTTCTAATTAATCAGCCCGCTCCGCTCACCGCTTCCGCGTTCCTCTGTGTCATAACCGCGTATTACATAAACATTGTGTACTCGTAAAGCTGAGCTAATTTATTTAAATCTCATTTTTTATTAATAAGATAGTTAACATTCTTATTAGGAGTCCGTTCATCAAGAACGGAACTGCGGAATAGTATGAGTTTGTATTCCGTACGTAGATATATCTGTCTGTCTGTCTTTCATTGAGAATATAAAAAAGCAAATTCCTCTTAACATTATCACCTTCATAGGTGTTCATGACAACTTAATAGACTTAATTCCTCTCAACACACTCTAATAATAAAGAATTTACTATTTATATCTTATTTGTATATATTGCAAGGTTAATTTATGCGACCGAGTTTTAAAAATCGATGTGGTGGAGAAAAAATTCTAAACTGAAACGATTAAAAAAAAATTTGGGTGGATCGAGCTTATAGAAGAAATGAACCATCTAGGTACATAAAAATGGTTTGGGTACGGAACCATACGATCGCGAGGATTACTCGCACTATATATTTTTTTTTAATCTTTAAAAATGCGGAAAGTACAACATTTAGTCTACAAGTCTGAAATGTCCGACAACAGTAGCCATTTCATAATAGTTTTAAAATTCTCAAAGCTCAGACTTTTCACATTCCTCTGAACTATGTTTCTAATATTCTTAATAACAGTGTATTTTTATACCATGGTAAGTCAGTAAGAAGTATCGCCAAAGAAATGCCATAAACCAATATTTATCCGATATGGAACGTGAGCGGCAAAAATACGAGGTAGCAAAGTTCAAATTTAATCATTTGCAAAAACCCTGGCAGACTTTCCAGGTAAAACTACCTGTTGACTGGACTATTAAATAAAAATTGTGGTATGGGCCTCCGTGGTTAGGTTTACTAAAACATATGTTCTTAATAAATAGTCTGTCTGTCAGGCTTTCACGGCCAACCCACTGCACCAATTTCAATGTTATTTGGCATGGAAATACTTTAATTCTTGATGAAGGACATATGCTACTATTTACTGCGATAACCGACAAACACGCAGGCGCGGCCAAAAACTTGTTCGATCTTTTATCTGTACTAATATATAAAGCTGAAGAGTTTGTTTGTTTGTTTGTTTGAACACGCTAATCTCAGGAACCACTGGTCCGATTTGAAAAATTCTTTCGGTGTTGGATAGTCCATTTATCGTGGAAGGCTATAGAGTATATATCAGCACGCTACTATTAACAGGAGCGGAGCAACAATGAAGAATGTTTTAAAAACGGGGGATATTTGGACGCTACGGGCAGTATAAGGCGCAAACGAGGTTACGTGGGTCAGCCAGTTTATTTATATTTTAACTTTCTGCACTCTTTATCTGTATTAACTTTAACTGTACCACGCATAGTTTCGTAAAAATTAATACGAAGTTTTTGATTCATGTATTAATTTACAAAAATATTTTATACTAGCTGACCCGCGCATCTTCGTCAGCGTTTCTACAAAAGAAATATTTTTTTCCCATTTCTCCACCACTTTCGGTCGATACACGGCTTCTATTTAAATTAACATGAAGTGTAGTGTGATGTTATATAACCTATAACCTTCCACACTAAATGGGAAATTAACAAAAAAGAAGAAGCGAAATCGGTTCAACCGTTGTCGTGAAGGCAAGTTTCTTTTCATACTCGTATACATTATTTTATATGAAGTATGATAAATAAATAACAAGAATTTAAAAAGGGTTCTATTTACATGTTGGGTTATGCACATAATTAAATAGATCTATAACAGTAGCATTTATGAATCTTCGTTTTATCCAAAATGTATACAGGTAGTAGAGCCACGCCACGCCAGCACGAACGGGCCGTCTCAACCGGGGCAGTACTACCCTCGCTCAGAAGATCAACCTAAAATGACAGAGTTCATGCTGTCGTGCTTCGTTGGTCAGTGCGAGACCGAAGGCCCAATGATGCTGAAGCATCACTAGGCCACCATAGTGTGTGTCACCATGCATACTGCATTGTCTGCACGAGCATTGAGTATGGTGACCACCACTCTTGAATTCTGCTTATGCTTTTCACTAGGCAGAGTAGAGTCATTTTGGCAGGGCCATACATTAAAAGAAATTTAATAATAAGTTTTAAGTACCTTTTCGCATCTTGATTATACACAATTTTTTTAGTGCTTTATGCTGAGACTGAGATAACCGGAGGCTCACCATGCCAAATAATTCTGAGAGACGCATAAAAAAGTAGAACAACACTTTTTTCTCTTAAATTACAGATGACCATGGACATTGGTTGTCACTTCACATCAGGAACTTTAATAATCTATATCTCATCGTATCTTACATCTTACACAAATAAATAGAATTGTAAAACAAATAAATAATGATGACGATGAATAAATTTAAAATTATTTTAAGACTATTCAGTGTACAATCTCATGAAACTAAGAGTACCTATATTTTAACTAATATTATAAATGCGAATTTGAGTTTGTTTCTTCACAAAAGCTAATAGGTATTATGTATTATCAAAGAAGTGCAGTATGTTAAAGTAACTTCGCTACTGTGCATAATTATAACTTGATAGGCAAGTTCCACAACAAGTGAACTGTGCCTATAATTCAGCTTTAATTCCTGTCTGACAGTTAAATTGGTCCATCACATAATAGGACAATTAGAAGAACGCTTTCTATACCAAAAACTCAATACAGTTCTAGCTTAGCTGCACCCTGCAAGCATTACCGTTAATAGGAAACTAACAAATATAATTAAGGAAATCATCAACAATACCATATCCAACCATACTGTCCCACTGTAGGGCTCGGGTCTCCCCTCAGGAGAGCCTCAAGCTGGCCGAGTGCGAACAGACACAACCGTTCACTACAATGCTTTAGCGTTCACTTTAGCGTAACTTATGGGTGTACGCCGGAGGCGGGCCCTTTGATTTCGTGACGGCTTTGCTTTGACAAAAAGCCGCAAGTACAACGGCGGCGCGATCAAAGTGACCGTATCTAAGCGAATGGACTATACAGAGGGCGACCTTATTGCCAAAAGCAATCTCTTCCAGGCAACCTTAGGAAGGATCAAGATGTATCGAAGAGACAGTTTTAGTTGATGATAATTTAGTACAGATGAACAAGTTTGAAAACTAATTAACTTTTAAAGAAGTAACGCTGACTTCAATACATCTATATCATTATGAAATGCTAGAAACTACTTTCTTCATTAATTATCTATACCTTAACGAAGCAAAATAGAGTTTTATATTTTTTTTAAGTCGATTGATATAAAAAAGCAGCAATTGCAATAAGAAGATTTATTACTCTACTTCTTAAAATGACTAGTCATCTTGCCTTATTGTGTAGCCTAAAGTCAGTTAAAGAAGATTTTTCACTCTACTTCTAGAAATGACTAATCATCTTGCCTCATTGTGTAGACTAGAGCAGTTAAAGAAAACTTATACCATCTATTTAACTGACTTCAAAAAAAGGAGGAGGTTTCTCAATTCGACCGTATATATATATATATTTTATGTGTGTTCGCGGATAACTTCGTCGTTTATGCACCGATTTTGATGATTCTTTTTTTAATAGAAAGGAGATATCCCAACTGTGATGGCATGACAAGGAAACTAAGATCTGACGATGATATCTAAGAGAAATTGAGTCAAACCTTGAAGTCGGTTTTATTTTTGTTAAAATTTTACTTTTTATTTCAGAAGACAACGCTACCACTAACTGAGGACGAAAATTTTAAGATTAAAAAAAAATTAAGGTCATTAACCTTAAGGTGTCAGAAACCTAGCAATACGAGTTTCTCCTACAAAGGAAGTATAGCTGTTGAAATTTTTCTCCTATCCTATTAGGATTTCCCGTTCTCAACGGAAGTCAACTACTATTGACAGCCGAGATACGAAATGAGTGTAATTTGTTGCAATAATTGCAGTTCATAAGACGTAGGTATATAAATGTATTTTTTACAAGAGCGTTTTCATTCTTCACTAGAAGTATTGCTGACCCTTCAAGGAACCCGTAATATAACAGTTCCATATTGATCTAAACATTACACAAAAGTTGTTTGTTACCCGACTTTAAAAAAGGAGGACGTTCTCAATTCGAATGTTTTTTTTCTGTTTGATACCTCAGAAATTTCACCTGAGTCAAGTAATTTTGGTGATTCTTTTTTTATTTGTAAGCTGGTGCTTCTTTCGCTTGTGGTCCCATTTTGATGTGGTCCAGTTCTTGAAGTTGTTTTTTGTTACTCAAATTTAAGGGCGGCCCGGTAATACGTAAGTATATATCAATAGACCAGATTGTACAATAGCACAGGCTCTGCCATGTTAAGGATAAGACTGCCTTGTGTGAAATGTGTCAAGTTATTATGAGTACATAAATTTTATCAAGGTAGTAAAGCCACGCTGATTTCGTACGTACAAGATAATTGGTCCGAAATAATGCTTACCATAGGGAGCGAGCTACGTCATTCATTATTTCGCTTGTATGTTCTTTATAGTTCCTCGTCTTTTTTGCCTATGTATGGAAAGGATGAGTACTAAGTTCTCTTTATAGACCCACTGTGGGTGCAGGCGTTCTATCACGATCTGTTCAGTGTAGGGAGTCGTGTGGCCTTTAAAACCATTCCTAAAAGATTTTGCACACCAGGTGTTTTATTCGCTGATAACGAACGAAGTTATGTTGTTATATTTTAACACAGTCACTATAATACATCGATACAAACGCGCTGTAAACTTGCGTTTGTATAGGTGCCGGCAGCTTACTTGGCAATGCGCAGAAAGTCGTTTTTAAGGTCCCTTTGGTGATAGAGGGACGCGGGGATTGTAGTAGCACCGTTCCGAGCAAGCGATTGGTGCGTAAGTCGACTACACTTCGATTTCCTTTGTTTTGATTTGTTGCATTAGTGAAGTATGCGCGAACTTACCCCCACTACGCCGAAGTATTGCCAAGTTAGATGCCGGCACCTATACCGTTGCATCACGTAGAAAGCCGTCTCTATTTGGAACCACAGTATTACAATGATGTCGCGTCCTCCGCATCACCAATGGTTAACAAACGCGAAGTAAACGCGCGTTTCAATCGATACAAACCCGCGTTTCATTTGCGTTTGGACCGTAAATAAATAATAGTAACGTAAATTTATCTAAAACATGTTGATAACATACAGAGGAGAGGTTAATTAAAATCGGGTCCAAAAACGTTGTGTGGTGTGTAAAGGTAATGTAGTTTTTAACCGACTTCAAAAACGGAGGACACTAAGATCTGATGTTATCATCCAAGAGAAATCGAGTCAAACCTTGAAGTCAGTTTTATTTTATTTATTTCTTCATTGTACACACATAATAAATACATAACAAAGAATGAGTTACAAAGTAGAAAATGTAACAATTGGCGGTCTTATCGCTCACGGCGTTTTCTTCCAGACAACCTTACTTTTATTAAAATTTTACTTGTAACTATTGTGTTTAATGATTTATAAATGAAAATCTTTTACATAACATTAAACAATAAATAAATGTATTTAAATAAATAACGAACAGTCTATTTATATCTGCAGTAATATTAACAGTTAGCTAACGGTTCAACAGCTTCCTGTAACGATCATCTTCCTCAATGCTTCCACGTGGATACATTATGTGTATGTATCCGGTTAGATGATGTTTTAATATCTTTTAAAACTTGTTTTTATTCTTAAACTAGCTGACCCACGCAACCTCGTTTGCGTCTTCTATTGCTCGTAGCGTGATAATTTTCCCTCGTTTTTGTAACATTCTTCATTGTTGCTCCGCTTCTGTAAGTCTTAGCGTGATGATATATAGCCTATAGCCTTCCTCGATAAATGGGCTATCTAAAACAAATATAATTTTTCAAATCAGACCAATAGCTCCTGAGATTAGCGTGTTCAAACAAACTCTTCAGCTTTATATATTAGTATAGATATAGTTCCTTTATTTTATGGCTAGTTGAAAATAATAAGAAAATTTAATTATCCATTTTATACCGCTTTATCGTTTGACATAGGAAATAAGCATAAGACTCAGGCGGAGGGTGGCACACCGTGTGGTTATAGTCGGTTCGATTCTGACACCCCACCCCGCTGCAAACTCCGGTGGGGGTTTCCACACGTAAAAATGAACCTTATAAGCCCTACTTAGGGGGAAGCCCTCGCGAGACTTGCAAGCTAAGCTCATGCGTTGACGATGTAATACCGGGCAAGGCTTAGCCGTTGGTTCCTGGCCTTGTTAATAGTCTCGGTAAAAAAATGGAGGTACTGGTTATAGTTAAGCGAGTGGAGCGGTAGTTCAGCACAGGTGCGCTTCCAGAAATACTTGCAGTCATTCATTCACTTAGCAAGAAAGAAGGAATTAAGTCTCTCCTGTACAGCGAAGAAACAGCGTCACATGTGATGGAGATTTGTCCACCTTAGGCACCTGAATACCGCAAATTTGCTGAACAACTAAACATCAACTTGTAAAATTCCGTTGACAAAATCGTAATTCATTCTATCGTTACGAAAAATGGACTAAAACGTTTTAACTAAAATAAAAGTGGAGGATAAGAGCAGTGCATTATTGAGAAACAATTGACAGAACGAGTTTTAATAAGTACAGTTAGCGACAGAAGTCTTTGATCATAATTTAATTTCGTTATTTCTTAATCTTCAAAATAAACTATTGTCATAATAAGCCATAAAAGTGGATGCAATAATGTCAGAGATTCGTAATAAGTTACCGAAGAATTTAGATGTTTTTTATATTTCTTATTCATCAAACGTTCACATTAAGACACTATCTCACGCTGCATCACATGTTTTGTGCATTAGCAGATACTTAGTATTATTTTTGTTGGCGACTGTCATCTTACGACAGCCGATATTTTACACTTGAGTTTCATTTCATCTGTCTGCACTACTTTAGTTTTTATTAAGTAATATGTAAGTAGGTATGTATGAACGTAATTGTGTCAAATAAGAGCTACAGTGGGTACCCGTTGGTACACACTGTAGCTCTTATTTGACACAATTACGACGGAATGAGGTGTGAATTTTTAAATAAAAAACGTTTTACTAAAATTAGAAGAAGATCGAATGGAATCAAATACCCATATCTATACAAATAAATAAAATTGGAGTGTCTGTTTGTAATATTAATTATATATATATTATTACAATAACTGCTTTTTACTTAATGCATATGTATTTATACACGAAACACATACCAAAAATGTAGTTAAAAAAATTTTCGTCTGTCTGTCTGTCTCTCTGTCTGTTTGTTCCGGGTAATCTCTGGAACGGCTGGACGGATTTTGACGGGACTTTCACTGGCAGGTAGCTGATGACCCGGGGAGTAACTTAGGCTACTTTTTTTAGACTAACTTTGTCATGCGGCGTTACTCGCGGTACAACAATAACCGCGGGTAACACCGCGGGGTTCAGCTAGTGTTACATATGACAGGACTCATTTCGGGCTACTGAGACGGCTACATTAACTGGCCACATATTCTCTTCAGTCTATTGTTATCTACTGTTTAGCGAAGACCGCAAAGAGCGTCATCTATCAACATGTTATGTAAACATTAAGGTATCAGATTAATATAAATTATCATTAATATTTAAAATCAGCTAAGTGATGATATACTCTAACTTGAAGTCTGAACCAACTGCCGTACTACTTCAAGTAGTAGGTTATCATATTCATCAACAGTTTTTAATAGCACAGTGCTACTTAGAAAGGAAATTTGTAACAGGGGCAAACGAGCAAACGTATTGCCTGATGGTAAGCGATTACCGCCGCCCAGAGCACCCGCAACACCAGAGGCGTCACAAGTGTCAAAATCAAAATAGTTTATTTTCGTTAACAAATATGCAATGAGGTACAATAGAAGTTGGATCCTTCTTTTAAGCAAAAAATGCCTGTATTGGGAGGGACCACTCTCACTACAATTATGTTCATTATATTTACAAAATGTGGTTACAATGTACTGGAAATTAAACTAGTTAAATAAAGTTAAATTAAAATTAAAGGAAAAAAGAAAAAAAAATACAATCTAAACACAAAATAAATAAAAACAATCAAATGAAACTGATGAAAGCTACGGTATTATGGTGCCTCAACTTGTTTAGTTTATTTTGTGTTGAGTGTGTAAGTGTGTGTATGTGTTTGTGTGTGTGGCTGTGTGTGTATAAGTGTGTTGCCGGCCTTTTAAAAGGAGTACGCTCTTTTCTTGAAAGTGAAGGTCGTATTGGTTCGGGAACACCGCAGGTTCCAGTTTCATCTGGGTTAATATTTGTTTTGTTTCAAGATTTTTTTCTCTTTGCAGTTATTTGTACCGCGTCGTTTACTCCCTCAGTCAGCTAAGGGAATTATTAAAGAGTTATGATATTGTGAATAAAGAATTATAAGAAACATTATTAGTCTGGTCATTCTAAAACTTTAAACATTGTTATTGCCAGTTGTAAAATAGGCAACGCTTATTGACGTTGTCAACATTACTATACGTATTTGGCGCTTATAAAATTGTCATATTCGAAAGTATGTTTTACGCACACACGTTTATAGCTCATATTCAAAAATCAATTGGTAAGTAGTATGATGTAAGCAATGTGTTTCTAGAGTTATTTACAAAATTATCTCAATCATAGAAAATAATATGATTTTAGAAGGTTTGTGTGTACGTGCTGTTTAAATTTAGTTTGAGAAGAGAACTTTTTATAATTTTGTTTATGGATAAAATTAAAAGACAAGTCGTAGCTAAAAAAAAATAACAAACAAATAAAGAAAAGCTATTAAACTGTTTACTCTCACTAGAGAAATTGAAAATGACCAAATTTTTTAAACCCCTTACAAATTAAGAAGAAAAGTTACCAGTAGCAATGAGAAAAAGACAGGATCAGTTCTTTCGATGTTGCGATGATTCAATCAATTTGAGATACCGATTGACCACATAAGGCAATCCTGACCCTGACAGAACTGCTCGAAATGGTCGAAAATATTTCGTGATCGTGTCCGTGATAATTTAGCAAAAAACTGTTCCAAAACTTTGTAATCCGAAAGTGACCAATGATGTTTGCAAACCAGATTGCACTATTCAACAACTTTTACCACGAGAAAAATGCAGTCAAGAAATAGTGAGATCTTTATTGCGAATGCAGATTTAAATTATAAACTTGAAAGTTTCTAAAATAATGTATAAACATAATGCAGTATATTAAATACTCAAAATATTTCAATGAAAATGCATAATTCCAACAAAGATATTAAAATAACAGAAGACTGCTAATCTGACAATGACGTCCATATATATATTATGTTTAAATTATGACTTATGTGAATTCCATTTTTAAATTATTTTCTTGACATAAATATTACAATCGATTAATCGAATCTTAATACTTCTATCTGAATATGTTGATGATGAATATTTAGGTGATGCAATATGTACCTAATAAGCCACTTTCCGATTATATCATCTTTTATTTATGAAATAAATGTTTTTAATGCTTTGGTTGACAGAAAACAGCATCATCTGGCTACTATGGAAGTTGGCTGGTAGACAACTTCCATATTAGGAATATATTATATATCATATCACATATATCATGGGTCGCGAGGGACGTTACAAACATACATGAAACTGACACAAAGAAGGGTGTTCTTTGTGTCAGGGTCAGAACAAAAATTTGTGGATGACACAATGCTACGGAGGCTCGGGAGTTGGGTAGGAGTCCTGAGACTCGAGAAATCGATTATCAAAAATCACAACACCGCCAGGTCTTCGAGAAGGAATGGAAATACCGACTAGGGCAATCGAGCGCTGGGCACTCCGTTATTGGGACTGTAAGACCCGTTATGGAGGATTGGCTGACGCAGGAAATCATGTGACTGATCCGCAAGGAGCCAAGGCCTGAGTGCCACCACTGCGTAGGCCAGACCGTGGACACAACAACCCATAGGTAGCCCGAGGTACGTGGGGGTTCTAGGGTTTTTCTTTTATGGGATGTTCCTGGTTCCCTGACTTCTAGTATCCGAGACGAGTTTAGTCGGTTCGTATCCGATATGCCACCTCCTGATGGCATCCGAGAGGTTTTCCGCACAGAAAAAATAATTAAGCTTGGTTACGTGAGTGCTGTCTCATCTCGTAACTGAACCTTCAACTCTCAGCGCAGTAGGGAGTGCATGTGATTTTCATTTCTGAATTTATTAGCAGTTTTGTGTACTGTACTTTAATAGTAAATGCAAGACGCATAAATATAATAATAATTTCGTAATTAAAAATATCATAGAATTTGATAAATCTAATCTCTTCTTGTTCAAAGTCAGGACTTCCCAATTATTCAAATGTATTCTCAATTCCTCATCTAATTATTTTTTTGGATTTTGTAATAGATGACATTTTGATTAATTGCGGATATTTAACTATCTGCTGTTTGGAAATGTTTCTTGTATTGACCTTATATGATGTTTTATATGACATAGGAGGCCAGTCATAAAATCTATACAAATACATAAACTTGGAGCATCGGTATGTAATCTATGCATCTATACACCTGAATAGTTATTTTCTTTATACCTCGCATGGAACTTTTATATATTTTTATATATCATCTATACAAATAAATAAAATTGAAGTATCTGTTTGTAATATTATAATAACCGCTTTTTACTAAATGCATATGTATGTATACACGGTACATACCATAATAACATTTTTTACAATTTTTGTCTGCCTGTCTGTAGGTCTGTCTGTTTGTTTCAGCTAATCTCTGGAACGGCAGGACCGATTTTTACGGGACTTTGACTGATAGGTAACTGATAACATAAAGGAGTTCACTTGGGCTACCTTTTTAGACTAGCTTCGCTCCGCGGGGCTTAGTTAGTTCTTAATAAAAGCCTGTAGTATGAAAGTTGGCACTGTTTCACTCCCGTACCTATTAATCATGGGAATAAAGGCTAGGAAGAAGAAGGAGTAACGTCAACTGTCGGTAAGAGACTAGAGCTGTCCGCGGTCATCTGCAACTCTAATGTTCAATGTCAACCTGAGGTCAGTCCTCATGATAATATTAAAAGAGTACCTACTAATACTAGTTAGTAATCACCATAATGACGGATTGAATGGTATCGGTATAGGTATCGAAAGAGTCGACTAAATAATAAATAAATACTTCGGATATCTATTACACAACGCCATCTAGTCCCAAGATAAGCAGAGCTTATGGGACTAATCCCACCCACACGCCCACCGCTGTAACTCCTGTACACCAGGATCAACAGCAGTGACCCACGAACACACCGAGTTATGACACTCGGGAAGTCCCAGGAAAAAATATTAACTGTCTTGGAACCCGCAACGAAATTAATCAGAAGAAAAACAGGAGGAGTTGGAAATATGATAAGTCCACTTCCCTCCTTAGCAAAGCGGGAGACAAAATGAAGTCAAAATAGGCAGACACCTTTTTTTAAACCGGGAAGCACCACGGATAAAGTATTAGGGGTCCTAAGTGAGCTATATTTGATTACTATAGTATGTATGGCAGAATCGCCTAAACGCACGGAAATTCACCGCAGTTGACACAAGATCCCCATAGTATACCGCCCCAGATGTCATTTGTAAGCTATTTAGCATTGTGTTACGTTCATTGTACCAAAGACTACACTCCCAGAGAACATGATGAGCCGATTGTTCACAGCTAGTATCGGGTGTTGAGCATTGACACAAAGGTGAATCGACTAATTTAAATGAGTGTAGTTTGCTCTTAAAGTTACCGTGGCCCGTAAGAAATTGAGCGACACAGTGATCTACCTCGAGCCATGTCCTCGACATCCGTTCGCGAACAGATGGAAAGAACTGGTAGAGGTGGCGCCCCTTAGATGATTCGTCCCATCGTTGTTGCCATTCATCCATTAGGTCGTCATAGACATTGGATTGCTGTTGAAACAATCTTATGATTTTATCGCGGTCTCGTACGCCCAAAAAATCGCATTCCATGTTTTGTTTTGTAGAATAGTACATGGCTGCACGTCTTTGCACCTCGAGATCGACCGGAAGAACACCCGCCAATACCGGTAATGCCTCAGTACTAACCGTCCTATATGCTTTGCATAAGAAGATTAATGCAAGTCGTTGGCCTTGTAGCAGTTTGCGACGGACAGCACCTACAGTCGCTCTATCGGCCCATACGGGAGCACCATAGCAAACAGCACCCAAATAAGTAGCTCCATATATGATTTTTAATGTATTAAATGAAAGACCCCATGTGGCAGTTGATATTCTCGTCAGAGCAAAGAAACTTTTTTTAGACTTTTCATTAACTGTTCTAATATGTTCGATAAATGAAAAATTTCTTTCTAAAACTAATCCCAAATAGCAAACCGAGGTTTTATTTTTAACAGTAACATTTTGAAATTTAATACACGGCGGTGATTTGAGGTTACCTTTCAGAAGTAGCTGGAAGGTTTTGTTTGGTGCAAAAGTCAAGCGATTACGTACACCCCATAGAGATACTAAGTTCAAACATCTATTAGCCAGACTCTCAAGCCCCGCTCTAGTATCAGATTCCACCAGTAATAAACCGTCGTCCGCATACGCGTTTAGAGTACATCCGGGTGGTATAGGTATTGTAAGAAAATCGTCGAAGCCTATATTCCACAAGTATGGACCTAGCACCGAGCCCTGAGGACACCCCATCGTAAGCGCCTTCGACACAGAATGATGCCCAAGTCTTAATTTTGTTGTGCCTTGTGTGAAGTATGAGGAGATTAGGGAATAAATATTTTTAAAGCATCCTCTTGATTTTAATTTTAGCAATAACATGGGCCACCACGCGTTGTCGAAGGCGCCAGATATATCTAAGAAGATACCTAAGACGTATTGAAACCTTGACTCGGTGACAGTTTTCCTTACAGATATGACCGCATCTGTTGTTGATTTTCCCAACGTAAATCCGAATTGTCTATCATGAAATTTAACTCCACCCGGTAGAAGTCGAGGCACTACAAGACGTTCTAAAAGCTTTCCTAGCGATGGCAACAGTGTTATAGGCCGATAGGACCCAGGATCGTCCGGCGGCTTATCGCCCTGTTTTGGTATTATACGAATATTACCGCACCGCCAAACACTAGGAAATACTCCTTCCGCAATGCAACGTTTAAAAACTGTTAAAATCGTTTCACCCGAGAGTTTACAAGCTTCTTTTATCATTTTATTTGATATTTTATCGTCGCCCGAAGCCTTGTTTAGTGGTAATGACCTAACAATATCAAGAAATTCGTCTGAAGATGGTAAGTCAGACGTTGGAGACAATGGTGGTTCGATGGCCCACTGCCTAATTTGTCGGTGATAATCAGTGTCATCCTCCGGCCGATCGTCGGGCACAAGTGATTCTAAAAGATATTTTGCTGTTTCTTCTACTCCTGTAGTATAACTGTTATGAATTTTGATGTTCTGTACGTATGCAAGGTCGATAGATCTATTTGCCTTAAATTCATGATACAAAGGTGACCACGGACCCTCTCTATCGAGTTTATCTACAAGTTTGCGTATTAAATTTCCCTTTGATTTCTCCACTGCTGCCCTGTAGTGAGACCTAGCAACTCTAAGAGCAATGAGAGCATTATTGTAAAATATACGTAAGCATATATGTAAGCAGAGCTTGTGTTATGGGTACTAGACAACTAATACAAATACATTTCCTTTTTTTGTAGATACGTACATATTATACATAGAAAACACGCAAACTCCGAAACGAATATTTGTAGATCATACATACATTTGGTCCGACGTCACGATCAGCAGTCGCACACGCCAACCGCGAGACCAACGAGGCAGTCTTACTACAGTACTAAGTGGGCAAACTATATGTAGATATAGTATGTACCTACCCGTCTAGTCACCTTGGTATGATAGTCTAAAATCTTCTTTCTAAGGACAGACGTACAACTAGACTGATAAGGATTGACTGCAAGGTTGGAATAGTATTTTAGCGGTCGCCACCCTACTTTCTACTGCGCTAAGTGTTGTGGTTTTTTTGTCCCTGCCAAAATGACTCTACTCTGCCTGCTGGAAAGCATAAGCAGAATCCAATAGTGGTGGTCACAATACTGCGAATGCAGAAAATGCAACAATGCAGCATGGTGACCCACACCATGGCGGGCTAGTGATGCTTCTGCATCATTGGGCCTCCGGTCTCGCACTCACCAATGAAACATGACAGCATGATCGCTGTTCAGTGCCGTATTAAGCCAGCGCGGGGCCTGTAGCAAAATACGGCCAAGGGGCCCCTAGTTTGCTTAAGGTTCTCAAGTTTATGATGATTTGAGATACCAACGGTTCTCGTGGTAGGTACTATACAACCTATGCCTACGATTTGTTGTAAGGAATGTAAGTGTTCCCACTAGCATCCTTCAGAACCCAAGCGAACCTCGCCTGCCCGCGGTGCACTCCACTGAATAACGAAGAAGGCTCTGGCGACCCGCCAACACGCACTGGATGGACAAAAGAGCACGGCCTCTGGTGCCCTGGGGCTCCAGTTGCTAGATTGAAGTTGACGGGCGTCGGTCGAGCACTGGAGATCTCTAGTAAGCAACGTGGTATATATATCACGAGTGTGTCTAGCAATGACGAGTTGAAAGTGGGGCAATTTGAATGTGGGCAGAGGAACACCAGGGGCCAGAGATTGGCTGACTTTCTGGAGAAGGAGGAACTGTTTATGGTGAACTCCTTCTCCAAATAGCCACCGCATAGGAAATGGTTCTGGAGGAGTCCCGACAGTTTCACGAGGAGTGAGATCGACTTCATTATGTCTACATAAAGATAAATATTCAATTATATCTCCGTGACCCACAGGGTGAAAATCGTGAGCGATCACAGAATGGTTAGAGGCACATTGAATAACAATGTCCAACTAAAAAGGTCTTGACTAATGATGTCCACGCTCCGACCTACTGCAGCTCAGACACAAACCCCCGAGAGCTTTCAACTCAAGCTCACATATCGTTTATGTGGCCTGGATTGCGTTTCTGTGGACGAGGTCAACAACAGGCTGGTAGAAACTGTCTACAAGGTAGGGAAAGATATCCCTCAAAAACTATCAGATCACACCCTTCTGGCAGAATAACGCTCATTGTCGCTGCAGACTTCCGGAACGCTGAAGCATATCGGCAGCTCAATAGATATAAATAAATAAAGATAAAGATAATCAATAGATAGATAGATTATACAGAAGACCGAGGAGTATAATTTGCCACTATGCTTAGCGTTTGTGGACTTTGATAAGACTTTGATTCGGTCGAGACTTGGGCAGTGCTGCAGTTTCTTCAGAGATGCCACGTTGACTATCCGTACATCAAAGTGCTGAAGTGTTTGTAAAAAAATGTCACCTGTCCGAGTATATGACCAGAGCACAGAGGCTATTCCATTGCGGAGGGGAGTTAGGCAGCCTAAACTCTTTACCAATGCAATGGAAAACGCCTGCAAGCTTCTGGATTGGAAAGGATTCAGCATCATTATTAATGGCGAATGCATCACTCACCATCGGTTTGCCGACGACATCGTAGTCATGGCAAAGTTTTAGAGGAGCTCAACACGATGCTCGGAGTCCTCAATACAGTGTCCCAGCGGGTGGGCCTTAAGATGAACATGGGCAAGACGAAAGTCATGTCAAATGTCCATGTTTCACCCATTTATTACTACCCCGGTCTTACTGGAAGGCTCGGCTCTCGTAGTTGTTAATGAATATGTCTATCTGGGACAAACGGTCCAATACCACCTTCGAGAAAGAGGTCAATCGACAAAGCCCAATCGGCTGGGCTGCGTTCGGGAAATTACGTAGAGTCTTTTCGTCCAACATACCACAGCCCTTAAAGACGAAGGTTTTTAATTAGTGTGTGTTACCAGTACCAATACCTACAGCGCCGAGACGTGGTCTCTTACTATGGGCCTCATAAGGAAGCTCGGAGTCCCACAGTGAGCTATGGAACGGGCTATGCTTAGTGTCTCTCTACGAGATCGAATCAGAAATGAGAAGATCCGTAGACGAACTAAAGTTACCGACATTGCAGAGCAAGTCAGCAAGCTGAAGTGGCGGTGGGATTTAGGCATAGCCTAGATGCTTCGTGTTTAAGGCATGCAATATATTTTACGCTTATTTAAACTTTTTTTTTATAGTCAGACAGGCGATGGAGCGCGAGGCCCCCCAATTCGCGGGGCCCGTAGCATTTGCTACTCTTGCTACGTGGCTAATCCGGCACTGTCGCTGTTATTTTACGTTGTGTTTCTGTGCGAGGGTACTACAGTCCCGGTCGAGCCGGCCCGTTCGTGCTGTAATCAGCGTGGCTCTACTACCTTGTGCCTGTGGTAAATATTATGAAAGGTATAATTTTTTAAAGAAATTCTAAATTTTTCTTGTAAGTAAAAAAAAACTAGGTATATTTTTTTATTATTTTTCCTTATGTACTCATTAGCAGGTCTACCTTTAGGCGCCCGCTTATCGTTGAATTTTGGGACACTCTGTATAGATTTGTATAAAAAAGCTTGATGATTAGTTACAAATAAAATGTAAAAAAGAAAGATTATTCTAACAATATTTTTGAAACACAACTATTACAATCACAACTTACATATTATAAAACATTCACCCTCAACACTAAATGTATATAGATTTGTATAAAAAAAGCTTGATGATTAGTTACAAATAAAATGTAAAAAAGAAAGATTATTCTAACAATATTTTTGAAACACAACTATTACAATCACAACTTACATATTATAAAACATTCACCCGCAACACTAAATGTATATAGATTTGTATAAAAAAAGTTTGATGATTAGTTACAAATAAAATGTAAAAAAGAAAGATTATTCTAACAATATTTTTGAAACACAACTATTACAATCACAACTTACTTATGATAAAACATTAAGAATTAGTATTTCAATTTTTACAAAACCAACAAATTTCAAAGAACAATTTTGAAATGTCTTTACTTCATGAAGTTTTAAATGTAGTCGTGAAATAGTTACGGCAAGTGTCTTACGTCATCAATTAACGCTTTGCAGTAAGATAAACAGTCCAGAACAGTGTTATACCAACATTCGTTTCATTTACATAAATTTAATTACATATCGTTACATTTAAATGATTGCTACGGAACTAATTGCCTCAGTTTAAAAAATTTCATAGTCTAGTATGAAATTTGTACACTGATTTGTTTATCTATTCTGTTATCTCTCTGTCCTTTTCTTTTTGCAGTTTCAGATAAGTATTTTTTAAGTATTTCGGACATCTAACACACAACGCCATCTAGTCCCTAACTAAGCAGAGCTTGTATTATGGGTACTAGACAACTGATATAAATACTTATATACTTTTTTTTTGTAACTACATACATATTATACATAGAAAACACCCAAACTCCGAAACAAATATTTGTAGATCATACAAACATTTGATCCGACCCGGGAATCGAACCCGAGACCTCAAGAACAGCAGCCGCGTACGCTACCACTGCGCCACCGAGGCAGTTAACATAATAGAAACTCCTTCTTAGTAGATTGCTTGGATCAAACAAAGTGAAGTTGTTGATTTGATTACCATGAACAGAAGTGAACGGGATAATCCGGATGTGTAGGACTTCTGTTAAGCTTTTACGACTAAACCGCTGCATCGATTTCAATGAAATTTTGGCTTGAGATACTTTCATTCTTGAAAATGGACATAGGTTACATATGAGCGGACGGTGCCGCGGGAAAACACTACTTTTAACTTAACTTTAAACTAACTTTTGTCAGACGTAAACAAATTCTTTTATTTCTTTTTACACCAAAACTACCCATGAATTCGTCTCTCCACACTTTATTTAGTTATTCCAAAGATTGTTTGGAAGAAATTGCTTTTTAGCGATGTTGCCACCATTTGCACAGTCATTAACTTGTTGCATTCTCTGGTGTGTTTTTTATTAAACTAAATAGTGTACAATAAAGTTTATTATATCTTTAAGAGTTATACAATCGTCAAGAGGATTACTAATATTACTGCCTATTACAGCTTGCTTGTGCACTCATAAATTCTATAATCGAACTATAATACAGTCACCGATGAAAGTTACTTGAAGATAAAATATTAAAGCTTGGTTCGTATATTTTCGTTATACGACACCAATGACAAAATATTTTCGTCATCTACGACACGAATAAACTTTGATAGTCCTTTGTAATGATTCTTACAAACCAAACCAAAAAAGCGCATGTTTGAATATCTTGCTATGTGCTAAGCTAGAAAGATTATATGCTGCTTCAATTGATAATAATGGGCAAGGTGGAAGTACTATCCTATACTATCCTGGAGTGTACCGTTATCTCCTCCGTTAAAGAAGAGGCACTTGAAGAAGAAGAAGAAAAAATGATTCTTACAGCACGTGGTTTCACTTCACTCTACACTATCTTCGTTGTAAAATAGCATAAGAATATCTATATCTATACTAATATTTAAAGCTGAAGAGTTTGTTAGTTTGAACAGGCTAATCTCAGGAACCGCTGGTCCGATTTGAAAAATTCTTTCAGTGTTAGTTAGCCCATTTATCGAGGAAGGTTATAGGCTATATATCATCACGCTAGGACATACAGAAACGGAGCAACAATGAAGAATGTTACAAAAACGGGGGAAAATTATCACGCTACGGGCAATAGGAGACGCAAACGAGGTTGCGTGGGTCGGCTAGTTACAGATAAAATTATTTACTAATCTTTGAGGACATCGTATATTCCCCTAATAATGCCAGTGTGCTAGAAACATTTTTGTTACGCGTGTTTTAATATCCTACTTAAACAGATAAAGAAGTGATAGTATACTATACTTTAAACGTAACAGAATGTAAACTGTAATTAATTTGCATAATCTTGTAATTTAGAGAATGGATAGTAACAAAATCACGTGCAGTACAAACCCGTGAGAATGTACACCAGAACAATATTTATTGTTTCTTTCTGCAGTAGTATAAACATTCCTATGATAGGGGTTATTTCCGTGGTACTGAGAAGTCTTTTATTATTTTTCACAGCAGGTTCTTGACGAAGTTTAAATGAAACACCGAAAAATATTATTAAAAATGTACTTCAAGAAAAACGTATGTGATATACACACACGTGTGTGTATATCACACGTTCTTATCATCACGTTTTTCTTAAAGTAAATTTATTTTTGGAACTTTTTTGCAACACTTTATTTTAATACCCTACACTATAGATTTTAACGAAAATGTATGATGATTAATGAAAACATGATTTAACCCCAAAAATCTGCCACTGTCTACTGATAACTTTATTATGACGAATCTAATGTCACTTCAAACATTAAAATTGTTCTGTGATCTAAACTGATCTGTTAAGCGCAGTGTAAAGAAATAAATGAAAGTTACAGTTCAAAAACATAATCGTCTTTTCATAGTGGGGTAAAATCAACTCAAAAAGTCCAGACCAAATAAATGGTTTATAATTGCTTATATTTGGGGCGTGAAAAAGCATTTACTGGGCCGCCATAGTGTGGGTAGCCATGCTGCATTGTCCACGTTCGCATTGAGGATTGTGACCACCACTCTTGGATTCTATTCATGTTTTATATCAGACAGAGCAGAGTCATTTTGGCAGCTACAACATAAAAAAACTAATAAAATCTCAATGAAGATACGAATATGGGAAAGGATCCCATAACTCCTCACTTTGGATATATAGATCTCATAAGAAGTTAGAACATAGAAAGGTTGACAGAGATACATTGAGAAAATCAGTACTGACCATCTAAAACTTGCACTATCCGTATTAATTTGCCAAACACGCCCTTAGCCTTTGACCGCCAAGGACGCACCAAAGCGTCGCGTCGTTCAAAAATATGCTCGAGATGCCAACGACGCGGACGCCTTAAAGCAACCACCGTACGTCACTTTTTAATAAAGTATAAAACTTGCTTATTACTGATTTTTAGAATCGGGAACATTTTTTATTTTGACATTAACATTTTTACTATAATTAAGCTTTTAAAACAGTGAGACATAGTTAACCTGTCAAAAGTCTGGCGGTCAACGGGTTAAGCAATTGATGATCTAATAAGATGGCCTCGATAGTGGATTTAAGTTTTCCTAGCATTAATCTAGAATTCATATTCCGATAATCGAGAATATAAATAATATATATAAATAGCATTTATGTTCTTACATTGAAGCGAAATGTAATAATTAATTTGCAAATAGGTTACAACGATCATTTAATATGTTAACCTTTTTTCGGGCTCATGGATTCGATCTTTTCTAACTTTTTTTTTTTTTTTTTTTTTTTTTTTACGTGTGGAAACCCCCTCGGGCCGTCACCCCGCCGGGGTTTGCGGCGGGGCGGTGTGTCGGAATCGAACCGACTAAAACCACACGGTGTGCCACTCTGCGCCTGAGACGGGAGGGATCCGGGAACTGCTGTTATTAACACATCCGGACCCCTCCCAGCGCCTGCCCGCACTGAAGCGGGCACCGTCTGCTGATAAACTCTCTAAATAGGCGACGTACGGCACACGCGTAACGTCGCCCCCTCGCGGGTGACCACTAGAGCGGATGGAAGGGAAAACCCATCCCGACCATCCGCGGCCACACTCAGGGCGGCATGAGGCGCTGATAGGCGCGCCTCCGCCGCCCGGTTCGCCGGCGGCGGATCGGGTCCGAGTGGATATCATCCTCCCGGGCCTTCTCCGCCGCCTCCTTCTGCGAGATTACATCTTCACAGAAGGTTGCGACCGCGGTAAAACTGCTGTCGCTACCGGCCATGCAGCGAATGATGGCCGGTAGCGACAGATCTCCTCCGATGACTGCAGTGAGGGCCCGGCGCTGCGACGCCCAAGCGGGGCAGATCGCCAGCGTATGCTGGGCCGAGTCCTCACTGCAGTCGCAGTGGTGGCAGGCGGGACTCAGTTCCCTCCTGGCGACCGAGTGCAGGTACTTCCCGAAGCATCCATGCCCGGAAAGCACCTGCGTCAGTCGGAAGGAAAGAGTCCCGTGCTGCCGCCCTGCCCACTCGTGGATGACCGGCTGGAGAGCCTCCACGGCGGCAAAGCCAGCGCGTGGAGTCTCCAGCCGGAACGACCAGCGAGCCATCGTGGCTCGACGGGCGGCTTCACGCCACTCGCGTACCTCTTCGGGCGGAGGGCGAACGCCTCTCTCCGCCCGGAATTCAGCCACCCGTCGATAAACTTCGGCGAGCACTTCCGCCTCCAAATCCCACGGAGGTGTTCCGGCCAAGGCGCACGCCGCCTCGGTGGACACCGTGCGGTATCCGCGTATGGCTCTGACCGCCAATACCCTCTGAGGCCGCCAGAGGCGGGCCTTATTGAGGGCAGTCAGAGCCGCCACCCACCGATCTTTTCTAACTGGACCAACTCTGAGAAGTAAGGATGAAACAAACCCAAGGTTTATAGGCTCTTCACTTCAGCCTACTGATGCCCACTGCTGGACATAAGCCTCCCTCATGGCGCGCCACTACTCCCGGTCCTCTGCCTTCCGCATCCAGCTGCTACCGGCTTATAGGCTCTATTAAAGCCCAATTTTCTTAATATATAAAAAAACATTCTAATTAGATAAAGTTGCAAGTCGAGTAGCAATTATTATAACTGTTGAGAAAATAAATATCAATAAATAGAATTAAAGATATTTTTTTAATAAATAAAAAATAAAAAAAAAATACAAAAAGAACATTAAAAATAAAACATCATATACAGAATGAACAGCTCAATCCCAGGCGGTGTTATAACTTAGAAATTATAAATGGTATAATACCCTTTTGTGAATAACTTAGGTTTAATGGCTTTTTTAAATTCGTGCAAGAGTAAATTCCTAATATCATTCATTCGATAATCCAGAAGGGGTAAACAGAATCTTAATGAACCTTAATAAGGACATTTTACTGACGCAAATTTTTTTGTTCGGCTATCTGCATACTATGGGCAAGCCTATTGCCGTATACCTACTGTATATTTTAAGATTTATATAGGAAAACTGATAAAGAAAGGGAAGGTCAGGGATAAAATAATATCGCTTACACAGATTGGGTATTGAACAGAATAGCTCACTCAAATTATCATTATAGATCAACTTGGAATTCGTCTTGTTATCTCAAAGTGTCTTACTCGTGCAACTTCATCTGAGTCTCTCAAATAAAAGGAATTATTTTCCCCTTTTTTCGGGATATTTTTCATTCATGCTCGGCTCCTCATGATGGTATAGTGATGTTATACAGCCTTGCTCGATAAATAGGCCATCCAACACTAAAAGAGTTATTCAATTCAGACTAGTAGCTCCTGAGATTAGCGCGTTTAATCAACCAAAAAATATTTTGCTGAAAATGTAAAATGAGGATTTTTCCAATCATTCGTGAACAGTATTTTTTTTTAATTAACTCCTTTGTACTCGTGATAACATGTTTGCTGAAATTGTACGATATTATGATTGAAGGTGTGAGCGTGTAACAAATAAACTGAGTAACAAACTCACACTCATATCATAGCAAGTAACTGTCTGTGAGTCAAGCTAAAGTTCGGTTTTATTTTTCACTCCCTCAGGAACAGAACTCTTTCCTCTTTAGATAACTTTATCCCCTTCCTTGCAAAATTTATGCAAATTTCAGAAAAAGTTAACACATTAATGCATTACCTACAAAGCCAATGGACTTTTGAATTAGTAACATTGTTTAGTAACACTAATTAGTTATGATTGTATCGATTGTATCGCTAATTCCACAAATTAATATCATTGAAAGAAGGAATCGTATTCACTCCTGCATCTCAAAGTCACCACTAAAATATCAAAGTAATCATTATTGTAAATATCAAATGCAATAATATGAGACAGACCGGTTCTCCTACACATTTACGTAACATACTTTTTATTATCCTTGAAGGAACATCTTCAATCGAAACCAATTTATCTAATAAGTAATAATAATTGTTTATACTGTACCCAATAGAGCTTTAAAGTATAAGTAGAACGCTTTGAGGTATGTACAAAAAAGTAAATAATTTCATGTTCCAATCGTTAATCGTAAAACAAAATCGATACCCACTTCGCTTAAATCGCCTAAATGGCTGAAAAAATCGACTAATACAATCAATAATTCTGTATCCGATTTAGAACATCTAATTGCTCCAGTTTGAAATTGGAATACAAGAGTACTAACTGCAGGTTACAATTAATACATGTCATTATCGGACCCAGGCGTTCACCCTTCTTTGGCCGTATCTTAGCGCCGTTCAAAAGTGGGAGGGACGCTATATAACATGATGGTAACATAGTCAAACCACACAACCAGTCTTCGGCGAACGAACGAAGACACGCAGCAACATGAAGTTATTGGTGAGTTTATACGAATAGTGAAGTGAAGTGTTTGTGCCAAAAAGTGTAAGGAAAAATATTTTACCATTCAAGTTTTTCGAAAACAAAAGTGCGGCCTGTCAAAATATTAAGTTTGATTTTAGAATAAAAAGCGTAGTTAGTTTAAACATGTCAATATCGAAAACATTTTGTCGAACAACGAATCGACTAAATTCTCGGCATGTGACTTCCAAAAATAAATATTAGAATTACTAAAATACTTACGATTAAAATCATACATGAAAAGTGAAAATCTTTTCCAATATTTTATAATATATCATTTAAATTTCTATTTGAATCATGTTCCTTTAATTAATTGTCGACAAATACATCCTTTACAACAGATGCTAAAAATAAAACGCTCTTAAAAATATGTTTAATTTACAGCAATTATTATATCATAATTTCTACAAACTACAGCACGAAAGTAAAACCACGTCGTCGTGGATAATGTTAAAAGAAACCAAACGCATTAACTTAACTTCCGTAACTAATTACGTCAAGTGTATAACATTAGTTGAACGCATATAATATAATTTTCTTCCACGTAGAATCGGCTCTGCGCAATTTTCATTTTACTTTCCAATAAAAACTAGAAAGTTTCAAAAATTATATGTTGCCAGATACGCTTTATAAATATAAATTGCTGACACTCTGGTAATGATTTATCCGTTATATCTATACAAATAAATAAATTGGAGTGTATCTGTTTGTAGTATTAAAATAACCGCTTCTTACTAAATGCATATGTATGTATACACGGTACATTTACCAAAAATGTAGTTATTTTTTTTTTGTCTGTCTGTCTGTTTGTTCCGGGTAATCTCTGGAACGGCTGGTCCGATTTTGACGGGATTTTCACAGGCAGGTAGCTGATGATCCAGGAAGTAACTTAGGCTACTTTTTTTAGACTAACTTTGTCCCGCGGCGTTACTCGCGGTACGACGATAACCGCGGGTAACACCGCGGGGTTCAGCTAGTTGCCTATAAATTTAATCCGCTATAGTTTTAATTCTCGCAGTCCTGCTATTTTCAAGAAACTAAAAAGCAATGACAATGTAAATTTCAAGAAATAGGAAAGTAACTTCAGTTTAGCTCAGATTCTCCATTGACTGCGAAACTTTTTAGGTTTTAAAATAGGAGATCAAATCATTTCCTTACCAAAATAGTACTGCAAAATACATTATGATATATTGCTTTACATTGTGTCCATCGTCTACAATTTAATCTCCTTTTTGGCCCCTAATTGTCAGAAAAACTATTTCTCTATGAAAGCGTAGTGATGAATCAAAGTATGTAATAGAGAAACTTGAGATAAACATGCAAATCACTATAATGTAATTGTATGTAGTAATTTTCTCAATAATATCAGTTTGTAAACGGGAGGGTTGTGAAATGAGAACGACGTCGAGTCGCGAAGTCTTCCGTGTTTAAGTTCTACTTAGATATCAATAATCAAATGGCTTTCAGAATTGAAAACTTTACTGTATTATAAACTCATAACATCTTTTTCTTCTTTTTCTTTTGCAAAGACAGCTCCCGCCTTAGGTATATACATCCTGTGTCGCGGGGAACTTTACAAACATACATGTAACGGACACAAAGAACACCCAGACTCAGAACAACAATTTGTGGATCACACAAAGTGTTGTCCCATTTAGGATTTGAACCCACGACACTCTGCGTAGTAGTAAACCACTACGCCAACCGTGCAGTTATCGTAATTCGTACTGCATTTTATATTTTCAGTTTCTGTATTTTTGCCTAAATGTATGCAAAATTTTAAAATGATTGGGTATCAAGACGTGAAAGCGTAACAAACATATAAAGAAGCTCGCTTTCGCATTTTTTATAAATAGATAGCATTACTTAAATTAAATCATCTACATTCACTCTAAAAAATATTTTTAATTTTGTAGTTTATTAAAATTTTTGCGGTAATATAATAATGGAACTTAGTAAATGAATTTTGCTATGACATAAATCATTTATCGAAACCACCAAAGGCGAATTTAAACACAAAATTAATTAATAATTACAAGCAAAGACTCCAAAGTGCCTACCTATCTTTTACTTTAAGAAAACGATTAATCGATTCATGCGATAAATTGATAAGCAGTGCACATCCTTGCTCTAATTTATGACAGTTATTGCATAACATAGATTCGACTAATTGCACAAATGTCACGCATTGCGCATACGCATCACACCATTATCAAGTACTGTAAAGTTATGAAAGACGCGGATGCATCCGTTGATGATCATTTGTAAGCTATTTCGCTTAGTTACGTATTATAAGTTACATTCTTTGGACAACTAATCAATGAAACTGCACTTTGTTATAGGTGTCTACTTTAAATTGTAATAAACTAAGAATAATACACTAATAATACATGTTATTACATATTTCACTATCAATCTGTTCATTCATCGTAGTAATTTGTACCGAGGTAAATAAGTATGAAATACTTGTATTTTATTAAAATAATGATTATCTCCTCATAAAGTTGAAATAAAAATATTAACAGTTAAGATTTTGTCATGTTCTCTAATCTGTAATGGCGCGTGAATTCTCCACATGTGGAAGGAAACTATGCTAAAACGTTAACACGAAAGCAAATTTCCTAGGCCGTTTTAGAAATTTATCTCTGTATTGTCTTATTAGAATAGATAATTTGAACGATATAAACATGTAATTTACAAATAGAGAAGGTTTCATCAAATTAGTGAATTCAAACTGTTTAAGTGAAGAAAGCAATAAGCATTTCAATGGAGTGAGACTTAATACTAACTTGTTTGTTTACGAATCACAGATAATAAAATTTCCATTTAGGAAGGTGATCGTTTTCGCTATTCCGTAGTAAATCTCACATAAGTTGGCTTATTCTAAGCACGTGAACAGGTTTATGGAGAGCATTGACACTGGAAACTTGATCAGCGCAAGCGACATGTACAAAAGTATACGTTTGCTAAAGATTCTCGTTTTGATTTCACCACGATGAAGTCAGATAACCAATGCGGAAATTAATAAACCCTTTAAACATCATTTTAATGGTCATGTATCACATTAGTATAAGATAAGTACAGATCAGACAATACCCAAAATTATTCTGCCCAATGAGCGTGCAATTTTTGGTTTGTGTCAAGAAGGATAAGTAAACAAGGTTCATTACTTAATTTTTCTAATCTATGGGATGGTATTTGACAATTCTGTCTAATTCAAATTCTTGTTTATAATAGACAATGAAGAAAATTTCCCGCTAATTTTTAAAAACCGAACAGTTCTCTTGGGATAATCTGTTTATTAAACCAAGAAGAAACTCGCAAGAAGTTCGCCTTTGATCCAAAAACCTCAGTATCATTATAGTTACGTGTGAATTGGCCATACAACTTTCACTCCAGTGTATGTTGTAATTAATAACGGTTGATGCACAACGGGATCACCACACTTCTTATTTACCTTGAAGACTCGTCATTGTCGGAACGAGCGAGCGAGCCAACGTCAATCATAATTTATAATTGACTACATATATGGCGCAATGGTAGCGTGTGCGACTTCTGTGTTGGATTCGGGTTCGAATCTAGTATCGTTAAATGTTTTTATGTTCTGTAGATGTTGTGGAGGTAAATAAACTCCATTTATTTCAATTTACTAGTACCCATGGTAAAAGCTATTGTTAGCTTGGAACTAGAACTACTAACTAGGTGCATATCTTTTGTCAAATCACTGTTGACAGTTTACTAGTAACTTTGTGGAGCAGAACATTAATATGTACCGACGCAGTATTCTTGAGTTCAGTATAAGTACTGTTGAGTCATTAAAATATTAGTAGTTACGTTAATTTACTGAATATTTCATAACGAAGCCCTTGAGCTGGTTACCTTGCCAATTGTTTGTTTGTTTTAGTTTTGTTGAAAGTAAAACTTTTAATTATATTTACATAGTTTAATAAATAATTATTTAAATGAAATTTTAAAAGAGACTATCTATATCTTCAAGCTGAAGTAAATCTCTAACCATTATTTAAATATATGTAGATATAAAAATGAAATTTGTATCATATAATATCTATTTTCACAGAGCCAGTGAAACTAAATTGTAACAAACACAAATGAATTTAAACTTAAAAACTATGGGTATAAGAAACAAATCTATCAATCAAAGCGTTTATAAGGTCGCATGCACACATACGACAGAGTATATTCAAGTCATTAGATTTTCAATCGACTTCATTTGCTGTGCTTAAGTAATGCTGCAGTTAAACCGTTACTCTCCACTACCGTCTCAGAACATTATAATTACATAATCATTTCCTACAAGAAATGTGTAGTAACATGGGTACGAGTTTCTCTTGAATAGTTCATTGATACTGGAGAAAACATTGGGATATTGGTGTAGACCTTTAATGGTATAAAAAACTTTAATGATCGTAACGTTCTGTTTTGAAAATCTGTTCAACAATTTTATTAATATGTATACGAGTACACACAATCGTTATTGTGTTTATGACACAAGATTTGGCGGTAAACTTTTTGGAATCGTACCATAGATAATCCTAGAAGTTATAGCGTCTTTTAAATTCTCGTTCTATTGTGACATCAAAATCGCGTTTAGTTTGTTACTGGCTTAAAATACAATCGTTTATAAGAATTATTATCATAATTAGGTGCAATAGATTCGAATCAACTGTTTATATAATGACTCATCTGTATTTAAATGATGAAAGTGAACTATTATATGGCATGGTTATCTAAAAACATACTTTTTCAAATGTGTTATGTAACTTCGTTTAGTATTCATCTTCGTTACATCGCGGACTTGTTTAAAATGCATCTGTAAACATCTTTATGTAAAACATGATGAGATTGTAAATTTTATGGGCCAATTTTACGATGTCATAGTTTCTAATTTCATTATATATGCTTAAATCAAATAAGGTAATGCATACTAATAAAAGCATTTTGTCTGAATTGAATTTTACATTTGTAATTCAGTCTCTAGTCATCATACAATGTTGCGGCTTGCTATTCTGTCTTTTTCACACAGTAAACGACGGGTTTTCGGCCTTTGAGTATTTAGTTTTATGACGGATATGTTAGCTAGGTCAGTAATATTATTTGCATCACATGACTATGTTTGCTCATTAGGAAAGTTTAAAAAATGTAAACAATGGTTAGTCGGGTGAAATATTTTTTTTTTCGTTTTTTTTTGTTTCGATTAATGCTCGTTCATGTAACAGAGGTTCGTTTTTTATAAAAATGCTCGAAAAAGATTTAGTGATTTAGGTATTTAACTTAGCTGGAGAATTTAACATTAACTATTAAGAAGATAGTATCAAGTACACGTTGTTGTCATGCTATGGCAATTAAATATGTAATAGGAACTGCAATCAATATAGTATTACCTCCAATGAATTTACAAGAATATTCAAGACATCTTATGTAACTATTATTAAACTTTAAGTGGACTTCATAACCTACATTACGGTATCAGAAAACAGTAAATGCATGTGAGATAATCTGGTTTATAATTTCGAAAGTCATTATGATACAATAAACAAAAGTGCTATAGATAATATCGCCTAATTGTAGAGCATTGTGCAACGTGTCCATTTTGTTACGTAACTAATGTAATCGTAACCTTATTAACCGACTTCAAAAAAAGGAAGAGGTTTCTCAATTCGACCGTATATATATATATATATATATATTTTTATCTATGCTATTATATTAAATGATTTTTTTTTATTATTAGAAATAATAACCTATAATGCGGATTTATTTTCCTCTGTTAACCATATTTAAATAAACAGAAGTTGACAGTTTACAGTATGAAGTGTTATATTTTTTAAATTATATATAATTTATGAAAATATATTTAATTAATTAATAATCTTAACACTACTTTTGTTATTGAGATAATTAATGATGATAGCTTATTAAACAGTTATGTAAGTTTCGTTTTCTTTGAATCTTCGCATGCTTAATTTATTTAGAGTAGAGGAAGTAAAATAAATATTAAATTAAAGATTAACAGTGCTCTTTGAGTTTTGAGTTTCTATTAAAATTTAGAGAAAGTGCGAATTTAGTATTCCGGATCGATATTGTTCTAAACTTGTTCGTCATTTCAATGCAACTTTTACTTATCTTGTACACATTCCATGACTATAAAAACAGAAATAAATCTCAGTCAGCCTTTACTAAAAGTCGGCTAAATATAATTTGACTTTTTTGATTCTTAATTTTCTACATTCGAAAACGAAATTGAAATTAGTTTTTATTACAATGCACAATCAATATGACTTCTTTCAAAAACCTCACCACATAAGGTTGAATTTAGTATTCTAAAATATTATTCTATTTACAGGTTGTATTGGTCGCATCGCTGGCCGTGGTGGCCTATGCCTCCGAGGACAAAGCAGCATCAAAACAGGCAGCTGTCGAAGACAAGAAACAGGATAAGAGAGGCATCTATGATATCGGAAATTACGGCGGTGGCGGCGGCGGCGGTGGCGGAGGTGATGGAGGTTACGGAGGACATAGCTTCGGTGGCGAGGGAGGTTTTGGAGGACACAGCTTCGGCAGCGAGGGAGGTTATGGCGGACAAAGCTTCGGCAGCGAGGGAGGCTTTGGCGGACACGGCCATGAAGGTCTGAGCGGCGGTGAATACGGTGGACACTCCGAATTCGGCGGCAACAGCGGTGGTAACAGCGGTGGCGGTTGGAAACCAATCTCCTCCGATGATGGACATCATCACCACCAGACACATCATCACCATGAGCACATTAAGACCATTGAAGTCGTTAAGAAAGTGCCCGTTCCCTACACTGTTGAGAAGCATGTCCCATACACCGTTGAGAAGAAAGTACCTTATGAAGTCAAGGTGCCCGTACCCCAGCCCTACACTGTCGAAAAGAGAGTACCAGTCAACGTGAAGGAGTACGTCAAGTACCCAGTACATGTCCCAGAACCGTACACCGTAGAGAAGAAGGTGCCTTATGAAGTCAAGGTTTACGTTGACAAGCCCTACGAAGTCAAGGTTAAGGTGCCCACTCCTTACACCGTCGAAAAGAAGGTTCCTTATGAAGTCAAGGTCCACGTTCCTCAGCCCTACACTGTCGAAAAGAAGGTCCCAGTCCCCGTCAAATACGAAGTCAAAGTACCCCAGCCCTACGAAGTCATCAAGAAAGTGCCTTATGAAGTGAAGGTCCCAGTCGATAAGCCTTACAACGTGTACGTACCTAAACCCTACCCAGTGCCAGTTGAGAAGCCCTACCCCGTGACCGTTCACAAGCCAGTCCCATACGAAGTCAAGGTCCCAGTCGACAAGCCCTACAAGGTTGAGGTGGAGAAGCCTTACCCCGTCCATATTAAGGTTCCAGTACCGAAACCTTATGACGTGTACAAGAAGATCCCTTACACCGTTGAGAAGAAAGTTCCTTATGAAGTGAAGGTCCCAATTGACAAGCCTTACCCCGTATACAAGGAAGTGCCAGTTCCCCTCGTCAAGGAAGTCCCTTACCCCGTGAAGGTGCACGTTCCTGTCTACATTAAGAAGGAGGAACACCATGGCCATTACGGTCACGGTCACGAACAACAACATCACGGTTGGCATTAAGCTCAGTTAGTTTAGGTCTCACATCAGTACCTTGTAGGCTAAGTTCAAAAATGTGATCATTTAGTATTTTTAGTGTATATATGTATGTATTTGCTGTATCTTATGATTGTTTTGGTGCTGTTCAATTCATACTGTTTTGTTCTCGGAATGGCAACCAAACTTGAAAGAGTGGGAATTTTATAAACTACGAGTTTTAAGCTATCTAAAACTGTAAACGAAATATCGATGTCTTTTTTGCTATGATTAATGCCGTCAACCAAAATATTCAAAACTGGCGATTTGTAAATTTGAACTTGAGTTGGAATCCGTTTGAGTGCCGCATAGCATCTGATGCATTACAGATGCGCGGGTAACTGTAGATACTATTCTGTTATTAATTGTTAAGCTTTATATGCTTTGTTATACTATACTTGACAAAGTGCTAGTACTTTGAGTTGAGGCTGATTTAATAAAAATAATTGTAAAGTATATGTTTGTTTCTCTGACATTACCCTAATGGTCAAAAGATAGATCTTCGATGAAAATTTTCTAACCGATCTTAACTCCCCATGACAGCTTTCACCAAGATAGCGAATATAATTTAACAACAAAAATAAAATTAAATAATTCAAATATACTTTCATGGCACGTACACA
The DNA here is from genome assembly GCA_905220595.1 of Spilosoma lubricipeda. Classification (NCBI taxonomy): domain Eukaryota; kingdom Metazoa; phylum Arthropoda; class Insecta; order Lepidoptera; family Erebidae; genus Spilosoma; species Spilosoma lubricipeda. The sequence continues at coordinate 7,245,292 of HG992298.1, read as the reverse complement.
AATTATAATAATAACATTTTAAAGTAGAACAATTACTGTAATTGCAAACTGAGCAACACAAATTGAAATTCTGCGTTGATTGTGAAAATGACTTTGAAAGTGATAGTAATAACGAAAGTCAAGCGATAAAAATAGATTTAATAACTTCTGTTGCTTCACTACGACTCTGGTATGTATTCAAAATCTATTATACGAGTATATATAGAAACTTATTAGTTTAGTTTAAAAAAAGACAATTCCCGAACTAGGAAAATATATATATATCCTCGTTGCGTTGGTGAATTGGTGAAGTAAAGAATACTCAGACTCATAATAATAATTATGGATCTCGTAAAGAGTTGTCCACAAATATGCGGATGAATTCAGTCAAAAACAACCGATTCAGTAGGAGTAGGAGGTGTGATGATCGCTTGAACCACTACGCCATTTGTGCAAAACTTAATTTACCATAGGAAGACTATTCCAATTGACAACTTTTTTTTATATAGACTGACGCAGGACATACAAAAAGACACCACGGCAGAAAACGTTCAGGAAGATCATCATCAGCCCTAATTATTTTTAATTATGGAGTAAATCCCATCATAGAAGATAAAAACATACATTATAGTCATCAAATAGCTAAACCCCGCGGTATTACCCGCGGCTATTGTTGTACCGCGAGTAACGCCGCGGGACAAAGTTAGTCTAAAAAAAGTAGCCTAAGTTACTCCCCGGATCATCAGCTACCTGCCAGTGAAAGTCCCGTCAAAATCCGTCCAGCCGTTCCAGAGATTACCCGGAACAAACAGACAGACAGACAGACAGACAGACAGACCGACATACAGACAGACAAAAATTTTTTAACTACATTTTTGGTATACATACATATGCATTTAGTAAAATGCAGTTATTTTAATATTACAAACAGACACTCCAATTTTATTTATTTGTATAGATATGCATTGATTAAAAAGCTGTTATTTTAATATTACAAACAGACACTCCAATTTTATTTATTTGTATAGATTAAATTGATGTTTGCTCGCTCACCAGAATGTTCTGTTACGGAACACATATAATGACATTGAAATAAAATATATTTAGAAACAGTGCAATGAACAAGACAAAAATCAGCATTGGCACAATAACTGTTATCATAAAATTTACTTTAAAAAATGGGTATAACATCCAATACAATATGTAATGGGTTTAATATTTTGTAATCAGCAACGTTTACTCGTAGTTACTGGTGCAGTAAAATCAGATATGGACGTTTTGCGCTGATGGCATGTAGGATGCAATTTACCGAAATAACATAATCCGAATGATTAAGGTAATTGAAGTCGAGTGTTATTGAGCTATTAGAAACGTATTTAAATTATTAAAAATGCCCATTTCGAGATTTTGTTACACACATACACGTGAAGCTACAGTACAGAACTGCTTTAGAAGTGTTTCTGGGTTTTCGTTAAAGAAATTCTTGATAACAGTCTGGAGTATAGAAGTTTGCCGATATTTGTTTTCCCCTATTCAAAGAGCACGATTAGCCGACGGTCTCATGAATACCTATAGCTATTGTTATTGGGAAATTAGTAATCTCAAATGTACTTACAACTAGTTCAACCTTCTCATTCACTTCGCTAACAGGATTTCGGAGGCTCGATACAGTCGGTTTTAAAAATAAACTGTAATTTAGGTGAAACCGGTTAAATTCGAAACCGACTGCAACAATTTTGGAAATACTAAAGTCCATGTAGATGACATACAAGTAAAGTTAATAAAAGCACAAGAAAAAGTATTAAATGTGTTTAAGCAGTTTGTGTAATTAATCATATTAAACACAATATTTTTTCTTTTGACTGACAGACTGATCTATCGTTTTGCGATTCTGACATTTCTGACTACTTACTTAAGTTTCTTGGTTTAATGTCTAGGAAGCTAAGACATAGATTATATAATAATCAAAGTCATTAGTTCCGTGTATGGCTGTAGTTAATCTATACAAATAAATAAAATTGGAGTGTCTGTTTGTAATATTAAACTAATAGCTTTTTAATCAATGCATATGTTTAGAAAGTACACTTGTGTTTTGCAAACGCTCTTTGAAAAATTGAGTTTTTAATTGTTTACTTATAATATTTGTGGACAAAAACCATAATTCTGTGTTGCTTAACAAGTGAAATAGTGGTGAAAGTGTTATTTAGTAAAAAAATACGCGTAATTTAATAAACTCAAAAATAAACTTTTTTAACCCACTGCTACAAGTAAATAAATTACAACAAAATGCCTATTTGTCTCAAATGTGATAAAGAAGTGCCAAAAGTTGATGATAAAAATCCTAAAATTCAATGCTACGGTTGCAAGAGGCAAATATGTGTGAAATGTAGTGGATTGCTAGCCACAGAGTTGAGAGTGATTACACTTCAGTCCCCGACTTTGAAGTACTTGTGTCCTGACTGTGAACTCGGAGTGCGTCAGTTACCGGCCTTAAGAAACACAGTCTCTCAATTAAAAGCTGAAATTGAAACCTTGAAATCCAAACAAAACCAAACTACAAGTATGGAGGGTATTTTGGGGGAATTGGCAGAGAGAAAAAAACGAAGTGCGAACATTATACTATTCGGGATTGAAGAATGTCAACTACAAACAGGTGATTCTGCACGGGATAAAGAGGTATGTATCGATTATGATAAGGTGCAGGTTCAACGAACCTTGGCGAACGTTCCGGCTTCAGAGACTCCGGTCGCCGTAATTCGCCTCGGTAAACCTAAACAGTCTTCACCACGCCCAATCAAGGTTATATTTTCTAACAAAAAGCCAGCTTTGAATGTGTTAAAAAACCGTAAAAAGCTCCCTCCAAATGTGTCGGCTAAGAATGATTTAACACCCTATCAGCGAGAATACTTACAAAAACTACGAGAAGAGCTGAAACAAAGACTGGATACTGGGGAAACAGAATTAACAATAAAATACATCCATGGCACCCCTAAAATAGTCAGCGAAAAAAAGCTATAAATGCTGATGTGGGTATTTTGGAGATCACATTCTTCTATACAAACCTGGCTTCGATTATGGCTAAACGAGATTTGCTTATTGTGGAGGTAAATAAGTTGAAACCAACTTTTATTATTATAACAGAGACACATTTAAAACCTAGTATTAGTAGTTCCCTGGTAGACATCAAGGGCTACACTTTATTTAGACATGACCGCGCTAAGGGAACAGGGTGGGGAGGAGTTGCAATATATGTATCACTTAAACTAAATAATACACCCATACAGGTGACCCTACATCCTACTTATAATATCATACAGGTTGAAGCCCTATGGTTAAATATACAATGCGGTAACTTTAAAATGTTACTCAGCGGTGTGTACCGACCAACCCATTATACCTTCGATGAGTCTGACAGACTGCTATTTGAAACAATTAAACGTGCTTCAGATGGTAACAATACCTTGCTAATTATGGGTGATTTTAACCTGCCTGATTTGAGATGGCCACTGCACAACTTTGATGCGGACACATATACCTTGCTACATGGTAAATTTGTAGACATGTACGGAGATAGTAACCTTTACCAACTTGTCACAAATATAACCAGAAAGAGAAATAATCAGGAATCACTACTGGATTTAATACTGTGTAATGAAGAAAACTTTTGTACGAAAGTGGAACATCATCCCAACATAGGAAACAGTGATCATCAAGTATTAGTGGCAACAGCACAGATCAGAACCCAATCTACTAGTAAAAATACCACTCAAAAAACACGTAGGAATTTCTTCAAAGCTAATTATGAAAAAATAGCCCAAATGCTTGCTGACGATAACATTGTGGATACAAATGTTACTGATGTTGAGGTTGCCTGGACAGACTTCACAAGTAAAACATACAAAGCCATTGATGCTCACGTACCAATTAAAAGGGCACATAGGATCTGCAATATTAATAAACCATGGATCAATCATCAGGTGCTTGATCTGGCAGAGAATAAAAAACGCATGTGGAAACAGTATATTTTGAGCGGTACTAATGAATCATATAAAAAATATAGGCAAGCAAACAATCACTTAACAACCACTGTTAGAAAATTAAGAATGAAATTTGAAAAAGAAATTATTAAATGCGGACCCAAATCATTCTATTCTTACATGCGTCAACAACTATCTTCAACGGTGTGTGTGCCACCAGCGTTAAAGAATGATAGAGGGAATATTGCTAGTGATCAAAAAATGGTAGCTGATTTGTTCGCGCTACAATTCGAAAAGTCCTTTGTTGTGGAGCCAACTTATTCACATGTACCAACGATACGGATTCCTAGAGTTGAAAATTCTATACAGTCACTCATATTCACACCAGACAAAGTCAATAAGGCCTTAACTACCTTTAAAGATAGTACGTCGATGGGACCAGACGCCTTGCCTTCACTTTTGTTGAAACAGTGCAGCCATGTTCTTGGATCCCAGCTGGCCCACATTATGAACTTATCACTACAAAACGGAAAACTACCTAGAGTGGAAAGTAGCCCACGTTACTCCAATTTATAAAAAGGGTGATAAACACTTGGCTGCTAATTACCGGCCCATCAGTCTCACAAGTATTGTCTGTAGAACAATGGAGAAAATTATAGCAGACGAACTTAGAGCTTTCATGAATACAGAAAACATCACTATCGATGAACAGCATGGTTTTGTTCCTAAAAGATCTACAGTCTCAAATCTACTGATGTGTCTGGACAACTGGACGGACAACTGGAACAAACAACAGCCAACCGACGTTGTTTACTTAGATTACGAAAAAGCCTTTGATCGGGTCCCAATTAAACGGCTCCTAGCCAAACTTGAACACCTTGGAATTCGTGGACATCTCCTCCAGTGGATAGGAGACTTTCTAAGCAACAGAAAGTTCAAAGTAAGAGTAGGTGAGACACTATCAGATACTCACGACATACACAGCGGGGTACCTCAGGGCTCAGTGCTCGGACCACGGAGCAAATACAAAGAGGAGATGGCATAAGCGCATCACCCCTGTGATAAATACCACCCCCGACGTCATCGCAGTTGACGCTTCTTGCAAATTATACTATTAACGTCAATGTTCTAGAACTGCATCGAAAAATCGTAATACTTGAATGTTCTCGGTACAATCAAGTAAAAAGATGAAGTGTTGTGTTTTATCTTGTACAAATAACTCAGATAGACGTTCTGGTACCATGAGTGGCACCATATTTCTTTTATAACTAATTTTATAGCTAATATTTTAAAAAGTTCTAGAAAAATCTCTTAGTGTTTTATTGAAATGTTAATATATTTACTCGCCACTAGATGGCAACACTTTGTGTTACTGGAAATAAAAATACAATGGTACGTTGACCTGAATATTAATAAAACATACCATAAGAAGATACGGAAATGAGTTCTACATTCTTACCTAATGAATTTTTATACATCATGGTATTTTTTTTTGTATTTTTCTTAATTATATTGTGAACAGACTGACATCTATCGACATCTATTCTAAAATAAAAAGACAGGGTCGTATTTAGAATCCAAATATTTTATCAAGTTACGACTATATTAATCTTGCATTGAAAGTTGTTGCTTCAAATATTGAAAAAAAAGAAATTTTACTTATGCTGATGATTTCACGGGTTTTTTTTAAATTAATTAAAATAATACAATGTACCAGTATACTCCTACAAAATACACCAATATTTGTTCTTCCCGTTGTGATTCGAAACGATAGTGATTCATTTCAAGGAAAATTCATAAAAAAAACGAAAAAGTAACTTATTATCTAAACCCAAATTAGGCAAGATTAAAAGTGATTGGATGTGGATATTAGAGACAACATTGGTATGACCATTCAATTCAGATTTAGATTAGTTGATTTTCTGAGATTGGCGTTATTTAAGCATTCCAATTCCGAAGTGAAATCTAAAATATAAAATTCTCGTGTCACAGTTTTCGTTGCCATACTCCTCCGAAACGGCTTGACCGATTCTCATGAAACTTTGTGAGCATATTGAGTAGGTCTGAGAATCGGCCAACATTTATTTTTCATCCCCCTAAATGGTAAGAGTCACACATCCTTAAAAAATTTTTATGGCAAAACGACGTTTGCCGGGGCAGCTAGTAAAATATAAATTTATTTATTTTTTAAATAAAATGATTTGCACTACATATATTAATTTTTGTTTTACATAATCCACGTGTAAACCAAACATATTGAACAATATTTTATTTAGGGTTATTTATTACAAAAAAAAAGTTCACTTTTGCAAAATTATTTACGTTATTAATGATGTTTTTTGTTCAAGATGCTTATAAAATTGACCTTGAAAAAACTACTTGAAATTCTGAGTACGTCCACACTAGTGTCAGCTAGCTAAACTACATAGCAATATACTCGTACAACGATGCAAGTAGTTTTGCTATTGTCTGGTAGATGGAAAAGTGTAAACTAACACCCCCTCACCCCCGCAAATTGTCACGCATTGCTTCATACAAAAATCTCATTAGGGCATCTCCTCTTTGTATTTGCTTCGTGGCTCGGACCGATATTGTTTGTTTTGTTTACAACGGATTTGAAATATGTAATTCACTCAAACTTATCAGTATTCGCTGATGACACCAAAATCATGGGAAACCCACTAATTTCCCACAACATAATTCAGCAAGACCTGGACAGAATTGTGCAGTGGACAAAAGAATGGTTGATTTCACTTAATGCTACTAAGTGTGCTGTCCTGCATATAGGTAATAATAACCCTAAATGCAGCTACACAATTAATTCTGAGCCATTACAACAAGTGAAATCCCAAAGGGACCTTGGAGTTACCATAACATACAACCTTAAGTGGGACGAGCACATCACAATGATAACAAAAAGAGCAAACTCGATGTTGTACATGATTCGTAAGGCATTCTTCGTTATCACTAAGGAACTATTCCTCAACATCTACCTAACATATATACGACCTCTTCTAGAATTCGCATTTCAAATATGGAATCCATATTTCAAAAAAGATGTTCAAATGTTGGAAAGGGTCCAAAGAAAGGCAACTAAAATGGTTTTTTCCTTGAAAAACATGTCGTACGAAGAACGCCTCATGGAACTAAACTTGCCAACACTGGAGCAGAGAAGAATGAGAGGAGACCTTATAGAAACCTACAAGATCCTCAACCACCACTACAACGTTAGAAACCTTGAATCCATGTTCACAATGAACCTGAACACACAACTAAGAGGTCACTCTATGAAGCTTAGCAAGCTTCGGTGCGCTAGCAATCCCCGAAACCATTTCTTGCCAAACCGAGTGGTGTGTATGTGGAACTCTTTGCCGGAAACAGTGATTAGTGCTTCGAATATAAACATATTTAAAAACAGACTTGATAAACATTTAAAAACACAAGTGTAAAGATATGCACGCATCAGCTTTAAGCTGCTAGTGTATTAAAATATAATAATAATAATAATAATAATATGTATGTATACACGATACATATACCAAAAATGTGGTTAAAAAATGTTTTGTCTGTCTGTCTGTCTGTCTGTTGGTTCCGGGTAATCTCTGGAACGGCTGGACGGATTTTGACGGGACTTTCACTGGCAGGTAGCTGATGATCCGGGGAGTAACTTAGACTACTTTTTTTAGACTAACTTTGTCCCGCGGCGTTACTCGCGGCACAGCAATAACCGCGGGTAACACCGCGGGGTTCAGCTAGTCTATAATACGTATATATTCAGAATTTCATATATAATTGTAATAAGCATGTTCATCACGAGTCTGATTACCATGGTACATTCTCAGTGTATTCTAGGATAAGTCGGCCGTATGTGAGATGTGTCATTTTAGTTCATCATTCTAATAATATAATGGGCTCTTTTTCTGGATTAAAGTTAAGCACTCCTCCAAGGTTTGTCATTGCCAATCATGCTCACTCAAAGCACTATTTATTTTTGTAAGGTTATCATTATCATCATCAGCCTATCGCAGTCCACTCTTTGACTCTCTTCTATTGTACGCCTAACCTAACCTAACCAAAAATCCTTTGATCGATTTTTGGTTTCAAGTAGGCACTTTCGAGTACGTATTTTTTTAATTATTTACTTAATTTATATAAACTTCTTGCAAAGATATTGCACAAGGCGGATTCAATAAGTGTATAGCTATATAGTCGATCTTCGGTCATCTTGGCATATGACTTTGAGTTTTTTTACCAACACGTAAGAACGATTTCAATTGGCAAAGGCCACAGACAGTGGAACTGCCTATTAAAACTAAATATTTTATAACACAACGATTGAAGGATAAAGCTTTGTTTTTCTTTTTACTTTTTAATATTACCTGATTTTATGCTAAAAAGTTACTAGTAGTAGTTGTTTTAAAAATTGTACATTGATTTACTGATATTTATATTAAATGTTACGTAGACGTCATTTAGTATTTCCTTTGCAAAATGGGGCAAAATAAAATACTAAGATACCTAACTATCTGCGTAATATGCCCGGCAAAGTGATCGTTATAAGTAGGCTATAATTATAATTAGAAAGTAGCCTACGATTGTTCTTATGTTATTGTTATTTAATGTTTGATATTACTACTTGTTAGGTAGTAATTGCTCTCAAGGCTTGTACTGTGTTCTTGTTTGGAAATGCATGTAACGACTTCTCAATCATACCAAATTAGTTTACATTTATTATGTACTAGCTGAACCCCGCGGTGTTACACGCGGCTATTGTTGTACCGCGAGTAAGGCCGCAGGACAAAGTTAGTCTAACAAAGTCGCCTAAGTTACTCCCCGGATCATAAGCTACCTGCCAGTGAAAGTCCCGTCAACTTCCGTCCAGCCGTTCCAGAGATTACCCGGAACAAACAGACAGACAGACAGACAGACAGACAGACAGACCGACAGACAGACAGACAACAATTTTTTTAACTACATTTTTGGTATATGTATCGTTTATACACATGCATTTAGTAAAAAACGGTTATTTTAATATTACAAACAGACACTCCAATTTTATTTATTTGTATAGAGTATAGACTAGCTGACCCACGCAACCTCGTTTGCGTCTTCTATTGCCCGTATCGCGAATTTTTTTCCCTTTTTTTGAATCATTGTTAATTGGTACCCCGCTCCTATTTGCCTTAGCGTGATGATATATAACCTATAGCCTTCCTCGTTAAATGGGCTGTCTTACACTGAAATAATTTCTCAAATCGGTCCTGTAGTTCCTGAGATTAGCGTGTTCAAATAAAATGATAAAAGAAGCTTGTAAACTCTCGGGTGATACGATTTTATTAGTTTTTAAACGTTGCATTGCGGAAGGAGTATTTCCTAGTGTTTGGCGGTGCGGTAATATTCGTATAATACCAAAACACGGCGATAAGCCGCCGGACGATCCTGGGTCCTATCGACCTATAACACTGTTACCATCGCTAGGAAAGCTTTTAGAACGTCTTGTAGTGCCTCGACTTCTACCGGGTGGAGTTAAATTTCATGATAGACAATTCGGATTTACGTTGGGAAAATCAACAACAGATGCGGTCATATCTGTAAGGAAAACTGTCACCGAGTCAAGGTTTCAATACGTCTTAGGTATCTTCTTAGATATATCTGGCGCCTTCGACAACGCGTGGTGGCCCATGTTATTGCTAAAATTAAAATCAAGAGGATGCTTTAAAAATATTTATTCCCTAATCTCCTCATACTTCACACAAGGCACAACAAAATTAAGACTTGGGCATCATTCTGTGTCGAAGGCGCTTACGATGGGGTGTCCTCAGGGCTCGGTGCTAGGTCCATACTTGTGGAATATAGGCTTCGACGATTTTCTTACAATACCTATACCACCCGGATGTACTCTAAACGCGTATGCGGACGACGGTTTATTACTGGTGGAATCTGATACTAGAGCGGGGCTTGAGAGTCTGGCTAATAGATGTTTGAACTTAGTATCTCTATGGGGTGTACGTAATCGCTTGACTTTTGCACCAAACAAAACCTTCCAGCTACTTCTGAAAGGTAACCTCAAATCACCGCCGTGTATTAAATTTCAAAATGTTACTGTTAAAAATAAAACCTCGGTTTGCTATTTGGGATTAGTTTTAGAAAGAAATTTTACATTTATCGAACATATTAGAACAGTTAATGAAAAGTCTAAAAAAAGTTTCTTTGCTCTGACGAGAATATCAACTGCCACATGGGGTCTTTCATTTAATACATTAAAAATCATATATGGAGCTACTTATTTGGGTGCTGTTTGCTATGGTGCTCCCGTATGGGCCGATAGAGCGACTGTAGGTGCTGTCCGTCGCAAACTGCTACAAGGCCAACGACTTGCATTAATCTTCTTATGCAAAGCATATAGGACGGTTAGTACTGAGGCATTACCGGTATTGGCGGGTGTTCTTCCGGTCGATCTCGAGGTGCAAAGACGTGCAGCCATGTACTATTCTACAAAACAAAACATGGAATGCGATTTTTTGGGCGTACGAGACCGCGATAAAATCATAAGATTGTTTCAACAGCAATCCAATGTCTATGACGACCTAATGGATGAATGGCAACAACGATGGGACGAATCATCTAAGGGGCGCCACCTCTACCAGTTCTTTCCATCTGTTCGCGAACGGATGTCGAGGACATGGCTCGAGGTAGATCACTGTGTCGCTCAATTTCTTACGGGCCACGGTAACTTTAAGAGCAAACTACACTCATTTAAATTAGTCGATTCACCATTGTGTCAATGCTCAACACCCGATACTAGCTGTGAACAATCGGCTCATCATGTTCTCTGGGAGTGTAGTCTTTGGTACAATGAACGTAACACAATGCTAAATAGCTTACAAATGACATCTGGGGCGGTATACTATGGGGATCTTGTGTCAACTGCGGTGAATTTCCGTGCGTTTAGGCGATTCTGCCATACATACTATAGTAATCAAATATAGCTCACTTAGGACCCCTAATACTTTATCCGTGGTGCTTCCCGGTTTAAAAAAAGGTGTCTGCCTATTTTGACTTCATTTTGTCTCCCGCTTTGCTAAGGAGGGAAGTGGACTTATCATATTTCCAACTCCTCCTGTTTTTCTTCTGATTAATTTCGTTGCGGGTTCCAAGACAGTTAATATTTTTTCCTGGGACTTCCCGAGTGTCATAACTCGGTGTGTTCGTGGGTCACTGCTGTTAATCCTGGTGTACAGGAGTTACAGCGGTGGGCGTGTGGGTGGGATTAGTCCCATAGTCAGTATAGATTTGACCACCTTGTTATACTCGAAGTAGGCCAAATACTCCTTACTAAAGAGAGGCTTATCTCCAATAGTGGACTGTTAAATACTGTTGATAATAATATGTTCTCGATATTGCATATATTACTTGATGAATTCTTGACATTTGAAGTGTATAAACATACTTGTAGCCGTAAAATTGAGAAAAACTTGTTTTTATATCCATTAGACTACACTAGTTGATGCCCGCGGTTCCACCCGCCTGTATGTCGGTTATTGCGGCAAATAGTAACCTTTGTGTTATTTTGATGTATAAGTTATATTACTGTAAAATTTCATCAAAATCCATTCAGTAGTTTTTGCGTGAAAAAGTAACAAACATCCATCCATCCATACTTACAAACTTTCGCGTTTATAATATTAGTAGGATGGGAATTTAAAGCAACGCATAATTAATTTGAAAAAGGGGTGATAAAATGATCACATTACCTGTTAATAGTTACAACCAGTCATGTTGATATACTATACTTGTAACAAAAACGACATCTCTTTTGCAATGTCTCATCATTATTTCAGAGAAAAATTTTTTGTATGTATTACGTATACCTACAACAGACATATAATAGAAAACAGCAATTCTAGACCTTGTCTGTTTATGTTTAAAATACAATGTGTTCATAAAATATTGAACGCGGACAATCTTCCTTATCTTGGATCTCACAACTGCTTTTGCGAATAAATAGATAGAATATCTAACCATGATTTCCAATAATAATATCTCATGTAGATAATGTAAATAATACAAACGGAAGTATTCCAAGAATACCTTTTATAATCCATATTTGTGAAATCGAGTGTAGATTAAAACCTTTGGAAAGTAATATAAACCGGTGTGAAATAGCGCTTGCGCTGTGTTTCACCGAGTGAGTGAGGATACCGGAGGCCCATACATACCCCAAAGGCCGGCAACGCACTTGTGACGACTCTGGTGTTGCGAGTGTCCATGGGCGGCGGTAATCGCTTACCATGAGGTGATAGGTCTATTCGTTTGCCCCTTATAACTTAAAAAAAAGAAAGCGATGCAAGCTATGCAGGACAACAGCGCTGCAAAAAGAGAAAACTTGATACAAGCTCAATAAAAACCCGCCTACCCGACGCCGTATAATGGCATGCTTCTAACAATGAACTGTGACTGAATTAAGAACTGATGATGTGATAGGTGACTAAAAGCAATTGACATCTATAACCCAAGAGTGCATTAATAACTGTTGGCTGTTATAATTTGTGGGATTCCAATAACCTCACCCACGGTCAAAAATTAAAGAAATAACGATTTAGGTAACACAGGGTTTCTTTAAGGCATTGGCTTAGTAAGCAGTCAATCTAGCTTATATTTGCCTTTCAAACATGTTTTTTGCCCCTTTCTGAAGGACTCAGACATCTGTCTTCTCCATTCTACGAGACAAGACAGATTATCGAGGTCATACACGCTGAGTGTGTCGTGTTCAAAGTGATTTGATCGATTTCTGATTGAGAAATAATATTGCAGATAGTTAGTGACTTGCAATAGTAAAAAGTTCACGCTTACTGATATTAACGCTTTTGAATGGACCGTAAATCCGTCTGATGCTCTCGCAATGACAGGCCAGCAGCTGGTGACTTGATAACCTATTTAGATAATGTAAAAAAGGTGTTTTACATTTGCAGACAATCGAATCTATGATATATTTTTTTGGCCATATTATACTGACTGTTATGTTGCACAATTGTTATAATAATCGTAATAATAATTTCATATATTTCACACACGGCAGTCTTAAAATTATTTTATGTATGGTCTCGCCGAAATGACTCTACTCTGCCTGATGGAAAGTATAAGCAGAATCCAAGAGTGGTAGTCACTATTCTCATTGCAAATGCAGACAATGCAAACATGCATCCTTAGGCCTCTGGTCTCCCGCTCACCAACGATGCACGCCATAGATAAATTACACCCAGACTGTACAAATGATTGTGCTCATCACACAATCCAAAAGGAGGACATCCCTTTCCCCATCCCTTAAAGATCGGCAAAGCATTTGTGACGCCTCTGGTGTTGCGGGAGCCCATGGGCGGCGGCAATGGCTTACCATCAGGTGATACGTCTGCTCGTTTGCACCCTATACCATAAAAAAAGGGGATTGCAGTTACAGTCACTAACCGCTACACCAATAGGCCAGTCCAAGTAAAAATAAAGTCATAATAGAAAAAACCGTGGAATCAGACACCAGGCTTTTCTAGAATATTTATTCTATTTCTGATTTATAAGGAGTACTCGTCTTCTTCTTCTTCTTAGTCTTTATTATTCCCAAGTTTATTTGGGGTCGGCAACTAGTTCAACCGGTTTTACCTGAAATTTCCACTGCGCGACTGGCATCGGACCTCCGCAACTCTAAGTACGAACTGAATTCGAATGTAGAAGTAGTTGTCAATATATTTTAGGGCACTGACTTCCCAATGACGATTGCCATAGACTTAGATCGACGGCCTAACGTGGTCTCCCTAGGCACAGGCGTGCAACACTGCCAAACTTCCATACTCCATAAAAAATATTGTGAAGAAAAATCCAACAATACTTTTGGCGTCATAATCTTTTATTATCATTTGCGTCGAGCCTAAAAAATTAGGTTTAATCTCATGCAGAACATTATCCATCAATTGGGTTTAAAAAACGTAATTGTTCATTACTGTAATTACTTAGAATCGTGTTATAATACTTACATGTTGCATCACGTTGTATAATACACTAGCTGACCCACGCAACCTCGTTTGCGTCTCCTATTGCCCGTCGCATGATAATTTTCCCCCGTTTTTGAATCATTTTTCATTGGTGCTCCTCTCCTATTGGTCTTAGCGTGATGATATATAGCCTATAGCCTTCCTCGATAAATGGGCTATTTAACGCTGAAAGAATTTTTCAAATCGGACCAGTATATCCTGAGATTAGCGTGTTCAAACAAACTAACAAACAAACTCTTCAGCTTTGTATATTAGTATAGATATCCACCTAGTGTTATTGTTTTTATAAGCTTTTAATTAACTTGCAACTGTAATGTATGCTTGTATGTTCGGATGGAATCTTGCAACTCAATTTTGAAGTAGATATCTTCAACTGATTTCGCAGAAATTATGCAAGCATATGTATACAGCGTGACAGTACAATATTATTGTTGATGCTGGAGCTGGGAAGTGACTATTTGGCCATAGGAACTCTGTTAAGAAACTTAGCAAAACCATCGGTTCGGACTCGCTTGATTCGTCTCGACGAGTACTTTATGTTTTCATAGTATCTAGGATCTGATGATGGAGCCTGGGCATCCCATTAAAAGCTTAGTTTTAAAAAAAAAATATATTATTTTATTATTTACTAGCTTCGATGATAGAATTTTTTAGTCTGTAGCTGTTAGGTGGATCATAGATCGACACATTATTTTTTCAAATGATCCGATTCCGTTAACGTCATATAAGTTCTCACTTGCATAGTTTTTTGTTTATTATCACTAACTTATATACTAATTATCATAAAAGTTCCCGAGACAAAAAGGTACTTAAGTTTTAATACTTTTTATAATTATCGTGTCTTAAAGCTTTACGACCATCTGTTGCGATTACATTATTGCTTTGCTGTTATAATAAGTGTTACAATCAGAAATTATTGTTCTAATCATTACATCAGAGTGACTTATTTATGGTATATTCATCATTATCCTCATCAGCATATCGAAGTCCACTGCTGGATATAAACCTCTCCATTCGTAATTTGGATTACAGGTATAGGATATATAGGATAGACTACCAGAGATACTTTTAAGGTCCCTAAAATATTAGACAATCTTAGTGAAAACCGATCTTAGTGAAAGGTTTGCGAGATGATGACCATATGACCAAAAGAATAATGAAGGTAAAGGACGTAAAGATAAGATACAGACTTCGACCTATGAATGAACTAATTAAGGACGATTTACAATGACTTACTAGCAAGTCTACCTGTGACTACTAGCGGTATAAGTCGTTCGAAACGTCAGGAAATAGAAGGTATCGTAACTTTTTAAGTAATTTCACTACACAACAAAAACTATGCTTAAAAGTCGTGAAAGCAATACCATAAAACAGACAGCTTATAAGTATAAAGTGGGACTCAGAAATATTGAGAGGATAAAAGCCAGAACAAAAAGGAAGAGATCGCCATAAGGTCGAGTTTTGACTAGTATCTACATCGTCATCCTTAACCTATCGCAGTCCAGTGCTGGACATAGGGCCTCCAATTCCACGCCACTTAGTTCGATCTTAGGCTACACACTGTCATTGTTTAGACTTTTGTTCCATTGCAGGTTGTTATATAATATTTAACCCCCGTAGTCAAAAGTGCGTGTTTAAATAATTTAATTAGTGCATCTCGCGCAAACTATTCAGTTTAGAAAAAAAAAATCTTAGAAAACTCAACATCAGATTTGAAGATCTATCCATAGATACCACAAAGGTAAGGGTTCGATGAAAACATTTTTTTTTGTTTCATATATACTATGGGGACCCCCAAAATTTATTGTTTTTTTTTTTATTTTTGTGTGAAAATCTT
Organism: Spilosoma lubricipeda; assembly: GCA_905220595.1. NCBI lineage: Eukaryota > Metazoa > Arthropoda > Insecta > Lepidoptera > Erebidae > Spilosoma > Spilosoma lubricipeda. Next base: position 7,229,456 of record HG992298.1, on the reverse strand, counting down.
AATGTGGTTAACATAATACATCTTCTTACCAAGTTTCAACATTATAGTTCTTATAGTTTCGGAAAAACTGACTGTGACATACGAACCGACAAACGGACGGACAGACAGACAGACATGACGAATCCATAAGGGTTCCGATTTTTGTCTGTGCATTTGCATTGCCAAATAATGATTGTATTACATGGAATATATTTAAAGTATAAACTGGTTTACTCATTTTTTCCAATTATTGGGCTTGGCTGTGGGGACGGCTCGTTAGTTTAAGTGGTCACCTCGAAAGCTACCGTTGTGTATTAGGTACCTATAATTGGTCTACATGGCAATTGAATTCACAAAACTCAACACAGTGGAACATGTAACCTCTAAAGTGACACACCACAAAATAGTGAAATATCAGTAGATTCATTCTTTTTTCCAAATGTATTGTTGGTATTAATCATGACTGTAACAAGTATACACTTTTTATCAGGAATCAGCATCATCAGCTTTGCTTGTCCAGCTTGTAGGACACTGCTAGACATAGGCCTCTCCAACCTGGTTTCTGCATTATAGAGCCTCCGGTCTCGCACACACCAACGAAACACGACACAACATAGTACGAATGCTGTCACTTTAGGTTGATCTTCTGTGCAGGGTAGACTTGCACCGGTCGACCTGGCCCCTAGGTGACTCACTTGACTGATATACTTGGATTATTTACTAGCTGAACCCCGCAGTGTTACCCGCGGTTATCCTCGTACCGAGAGTAACGCCGCGGGACAAAGTTAGTCTAAAAAAAGTAGCCTAAGTTACTCCCCGGATCATCAGCTACCCGCCTGTGAAAGTCTCGTCAAAATCCGTCCAGAGGTTCCAGAGATTACCCGGAACAAACAGACAGACAAAAAATTTTTTAACTACATTTTTGGTACATGTACCGTGTATACATACATGTGCATTTAGTAAAAAGCGGTTATTTTAAAATAACAAACAGACACTCCAATTTTATTTATTTGTATAGATGTATCGATTACAGTAACAATATTAGTCACCATTTTAATGTGGTCTTCTGTGAGATGGTAGTACCTCGGTTGAGCCGGCCCGTTCGTGCTAAAATCATACCTTACGGTACAAGATATCTAAACATATTTGTAAACTAAACCACATTGTTTTCTTAACTTCAGTGTATAACGTTGCAAAACTTTCAAGATCATTCGAGAATTACGAACATGGATCTTATCTTTCCGCACTGTTTATGTTATAAATTAAAGGACGTAGGTATTTGTAACAATACTGCTCACCAAAATTGCTGTTTAACAGTGTTTCATGTTATGATTTTATTATTCATAACACACCTACAATATAAAATTAAAAACTTAGTTAAGTAGCCTCACTCATTAGAGGTCGCATATTATAAATATTTGAATGCATTTTCATTATACATTCGTTCGAAAATACCTCTCTATTTTATCTAGAATTGTTGAATAATGCCTGACACACTTATTTGGTATAGGAGGGCAAATAAACTGACGGTTCACAACATAATGTTACCAATAGCAAGACCTAAGCAAAAAGAGAAACGTCGCAAAAACGGAGCATATTTATTTCTTTTCTTTTGTGAGAGGTACAACTTCATTGTAGGCGAAGTTGTACGAATCACCAGTAAGGAAGAAAGTAAATAAGAGTAAATTAGGAGTTTCAGGGTTTTCCTTTCGAGGGTGCACCTGGTTCCCCGCCTTCAGTACCCGAGACGGAGTGTGGTTCTTAGTTCGAGTCTGACATAGCGTCCAGCAGGTGGTATCTGTGGGGATCGCAGCACAGAAAAAAGGAAAAAACATAAGTAGGTAAGAAAAAGAAATAAAGAGCAAGAGCTGCTAAGAATACTGGAAATCTCGGACGATGAAACGAGACGATATGTAGCCGTATGTCCGTTCTGTGACTAGAGAGGCTTCTTACTAGCACACGGACATCAACTTTCAATTTTATCATCGACTAACTGACCCACGCGTTTTGGTCTGCGTTGCTTCAAAGAAAAAAAAATCCGTCTTTGCAATTTATTCAGAGATGCTTAGATCCTATTCTCCTATGGAAGGTAAAAAGTGATCCTATGGAAGGTGAAAGCCTGCAGTCTTGTTCTAGCTATCTAACACTAAAATTATTTTCCAATTAGAACTAGTGGTTTCGGAGATTAGTGAGTTTAACCAAACAAACCTTTCAGCTTTATAATATTAGTATATTACTTAACTGTTGTGCGTTCACTGTGCCAGCTTCATATAAAATAGTGTTGATTTCCAGAGTATTTGACTGTTCTTGACTTCGTAGTCTCACAATGTTTATTCAGTAGGTAAATGTTATTTATATATTGCCGAGGTATTCATTTCTAAACTATTCGTAAAGTTGTTTAGAAACTATATAGTTGGTAATGTCGTAATTGTATTTACCTATGTATGAAACAATTTATAATGCGAGAGTGCCACGGTCCTTCACAGTTCTATACAACATTATGTGGGTATATATACTTTTTAAACGACTTCAAAAACATGAGGAGGTTACTCAATTCGACCGTATATATATTAATGTATATTTTATGTGTGTTCGCGGATAACTTCGTCGTTTATGAACCGATTTTGATGATTCTTTTTTTAATGGAAAGGAGATATCCTAACAGTGGTACCATGACACTAATATCTGATGATGGCATCCAAGAGAAATTGCACGTACTAATATTTTAAACGCGACAGTTTATAAGTATGGATGGATGGATAGATGTTTGTTACTTTTTCAAGCAAAAACTACTGAACGGATATAGATGAAACTTTACAGTAATATAGCTTATTCATCAGAATAACACATAGACTACTATTTGCCGCGATAACCGATATTAACGCGGGCGGAGCCGCGGGCAACAGCTAGTATACCTACATATAAAAAAAATTAGTCCATAATAAATTCCGAAGATTTGGGTGCGTTTCTTGAGAGAATACAACTAAAAATTAGCACAATGTTAATTCTCAAGTAATTAAATGATTAGAACTAATTATTAACATCTTACCAAATTACAATTCTTAAAGTAAAGGGCAAATATACTAATTTTATTACTGGTACTGGTACTGCATTGCTGACGCAAAACTACTAATCAAATGTCGGATTAAAATGTAATTAACTTTGTTGAGATTGACATATCTTTATATATACCGAAATCCTAAAAAAATGCCTAGTATTAGTTTCGTATACGTACCGAAAATATGTGTCATTTTAAAAATTTACATGATATGAAGAAAAATATAACACCTATATAATTATCAGCGTGGTATGGTAGGCCAGAACCCCTTTTCTTAGAAGAGATCTCACTCTCTATGCCTGCCTGCAGGCATAGCGAGAGAGATTTGATGAGTTTAACGATACAAATAAATAAAATTGGAGTGTCTGTTTGTAATATTAAAATAACCGCTTTTTACTAAATGCATATGTATGTTTACACGGTACATATACCAAACATGTAGCTAAAAAAATTTTTGTCTGTCTGTCTGTCTGTCTGTTTGTTCCGGGTAATCTCTGGAACGGTTGGACGCATTTTGACGGGACTTTCACTGGAAGGTAGCTGATGATCCGGGGAGTAACTAAGGCTACTTTTTTTAGACTAACTTTGTCCCGCGGCGTTACTCGTGGTACAACAATAACCGCGGGTAACACCGCGGGGTTCAGCTAGTAGTTCATAGAGATGAGGCAGTTGATGAGTGTGTAATATATGTAGGATAGGAACACATCACTCACACATATGCATATAAAATTTGAGGGTAACCTAAGCAAATTATTGTTTTTACTGAAATATATATCTGGTTAATATATATTATAATATATTTATAAATGAATAAAATATTATTAAAACAGTTGAAAAGACATAACCACTGAACCACCGATGCGATGTTGGATTTATTCAATCCGTTATCTTATATAAAAAAATCCATAAAATTACTTCTTAAAGTATGTACCACCTATATGAATTGAAATTGGATTTTATGAATTTTCTCATTAATGAAATGAATTATTCCAAAATCAAATATTTAGGTAGGTTAGTGGTTAGGTAACTCAAAAACATTCAATCTTTTTTAAATCTCTCTCTTGTTGGCCGGAACGCATGCCATAGACAATAATCACATGTTGAGATGAAAACTAAATTATATGTTGTGTAACTTTGTACTACAACTTAGAAATCCAAATAAAACAAAAGACTTCGTCTCATTAGAAATTCACATTAGAATAACTTTTCATTTGAAAATCAACCCTGTATTGGAAATTTCAAAGTCTAATTTCTTCCGAGATAAAATCTTGATATGGAAATCTAATTTTAATAGAATGTGAACCTTAGCTGTAATACATAGAATTGAGTTTGAAATGAAAATGGTGAAAGAATAAAATGTAACTAGAACGTACGTGAAAAAAAGTTTAATGATTAGAAGTAACAAATTGATACAGAAGCAAGTAAAAGTGTGTAATTTTGTTTAGTAGTGTGTGATGTCCACGTTTAGTTTATATAATGAAACGGAGGAAGATAATTTTAGGCATTTTACAGGTGAAATCTTTGGATATCTGTGACACGTGTTTAAATGGGCTAATTACTAAAGTTTTTGTTTACCTGGGAGAGTTAGCGTGTTCTCCCCCGTGCCGTGGGAGAGCCAAGCTTCGGCATGCATAGGCCGGCTCGACTGGAGTGATAGGACCTCACAGAAAAACTGGTGAGAAAACACGCTCTGCGCTGTGTTTTACCGAGTGAGTGAGGATACCGGAGACCCATACCTCAACCCCTCCTCCCATCCCCCAAAGGCCGACAATGCCCTTAAGACGCCTCTGGTGTTGCTTACTATCAGGTCTACTCCTTTCCCACTTATTACATTAAAGAAAACTGGACACATGTCATTCATGGTTGCCTGACCTGAAATCGGACAGAGTCTGTACAGTGGTAATAATACTGCCGATAAACTTACTTAGATACCTATATCTTTCTAAATGTATAAAAATGTAGATAAAATAGACATAGAACAAATATAATAATGCTCATCACATAATTATTTTACCTGGGTGGCACCGAACTCACCCCTACGAGCTATGGTTTAGCAATCTGGGTCACTAATTAGATCACCAGGACAATAATAGATAACTCTTTATAGAGAGTGTTTCCTACAAATTAGAATGTTAATAATGCCCCCCTCTGGTCATAAGATGTAAATATTAATATGTGACTTTTTGAACCACTTCAAATTCTATACGAGACTTCCTATTTTCCTTATTTCTCTCCCTATTCATTTATCTTAGCCCTACGTCTCATCCTCATTAGTCCCCTCTGTAAATGGGAAAATATCTCATAATGAATATATTCACAAGAATATTTGGTGTCAGGCTGTACAAAAAAAAACTAGCTTATTGAAATTAAAACTAAAGAAACACCTACTTTCACTACCTATTGTGTTTATTTCTTTTCTTGAACCTAACCTTTGAACCTGACACTAACACATGTCAGGGTAAACTAGTAATGTTCATACAATGATTTTTTGAAAGCTCTTTGACAAGCCAGCATACTCTTTATTTCTTCGTAAGTATTAACACAAAACAATAATTAATGAGGAAGGCCTTTTATCTAATCCTGACGATAGATTAATTTGACAAGTTTTTAGGAAATATCCGGACTAAATTCCCACACAATCTACTCTAACCAGCCCTTTTATTGATGAGCAGCTGATATAACCTCCAAACTAAATAAAGGGTTTACAAATTAGCCAATCATTCACTAAACGACTAATCGCAGTCCCTCAATCGACTAATCGCAATAATTGGAAACGAATAACTCAATTCGAACAGGTGTAGTTTTTAAACCTTTTATTTGTTCATCCCCTTCTAAATGAGCTCGTTTCAACCCCCTTTAATCGGACTGATTAAATATTACCGATAAGGGTTGAAAACGTTTTTGGGTAGATTTTCGGTGATAATAATTCAAAGATTATTTTATCGGCTTTTTTTTAACTGTGTCTAGAAAAAGATGTGGTCAGGTTATCAACGATTGACTATAGTTACCTATTTTTGTATATACTAGCCGACCTGGCAAACTTCATTCTGCCTAACAGTCAATGAATAAGCAGATGTTTTGATAATTTATTGATGAATATCATATTTTAATACTTATCGAATAACTTATTATCCTATTTCGAATGAAGACAGATCCAAAAACACAAAAATCATGAAAATTGGTCCAGCCGTTCTGGAGTTATAAATGGTTTACGATTTTGTTTAACGTATTTGATTTAAGTTCAGCTTTTGCCGCATGCAAAAGCTAGTCTAAAAAAAGTAGTCTCATATCATCAGCTACCTATCAGTGAAAATCCCGTAAAAATCGGTTGTGCCGTTCCAGAAATGGAAGAGATGATTTTGGTAGATATGTACTTTGATGCCTTTAGTAAAAAGCGGTTATTTTTATATTACAAACATACACTCCAATTTTATTTACTTGTATGAATTACATTACACGTTGTTATGTCTTAGGCAAGTTACACCTCTTACTAACAGTCAGTAAATATTTGCTTAAAGTTAAACATACACAATGGTTATTAGTAGTTTACCAATATTCGATTACTCAGCGCCATCTACCGAAGATAAGGAGAACCAATGTAACTTATGTTGATGATAACTACTTATGGCACCTGTTGGGTCACATTTGAGCCTTAGTAATGTCTAGACACGGCATTTTTATGTTTGAATGATTTAAATGATAGATTTTCGTTTTTTTTATATCATAGGGGGACAAATGAGAAGATAAAGCTAGATCGATGGTATGGTAATGATTTCTACTGCTTATAACACCTGCTAATAAAAGCCACGAGTGTGTTTCCGCTCCCTAGAATAAAAAATTGGCCGGTTTAGGATCCAGTAATCTACTCAAACGGTAAAGATGCCTAAATAAAAGCAGTCACATTTGCCGAATCTTATTTTGAATCGTTCTATCTTGCTAATTAAATAAAAATCACTTCACTAACCACCTGAGGTGTGTACGAGTTAATGGACGACCTGGTCACAAGGTTTTCCCACGAAGGACGCATAATCCTGATGTTGTTTAAACAACAACCGACTAGTCCCAAGGTGCATCAAGGGATTGTAATTCATAGTCATATCTGAAAACCTACTGCTCAACATAAAAACTCAAAGATCCAAAGTAGATGCAGTTATGACTTCTTTAATTTATTTGATCTTTGGGTCATTACGAGTGGATACATTAACACATTTGTTTATTCTACATATATTATAATTTATTCTACAGACAAAAATTCTGTGCTTATTGTATCATGGTATGCTAATAACCGTTTTACTTACTTAGGTGTCTAGGTGACTCAACCTTCCTAGTTTTCACCGCTGGATCTTGTGACTTTTTCTTTTTGTGAATTAAGTGACTTTTAATTTATGGATCTGTTGTCATGCTCACTACTAAAGGCTTTTGGTTTGATTAAGAAAACGCTTTATCTTAAGTAAACTAATATTTTACTAAATGACTATTTCCTATTCTATCGTATTCTTAATTCTATAACCTCATAAATGTTTCACGTGACCACATTTTGTGAACATTCAACACTATTAGACGAAATTGTATCGCGATATCTATAGATCTACAAAACTCAAAGAATGCTTGGCTCGTTTTATTTCATTACTTCTGTCCCTATTACTATTCTACCCATAAACAAGGAATAAAAACTTTCAATTGTGCTGTAAATCAACTGTAAATTAATTTCGATTGTTCCCTGGCGTGTTTTTCTAAAATTTAGAGGTTTGTTTATTTGTTAGGAGCTATAAAACTAGTCCATTTAAATTGAATGTCTGATTGAAAGGTTATTGCAATACCTTGTGTTACATTGCTAAGAAAAATATTGTAGGCGCTGTAATTATGTACTTTCTTGGTTGCCACTTTTAAACATTCTATTCAAGTCTCAAAAACATCTTACTAACATCACACATACTTTAACAGTCTACTGATGGTCTACCTCAGAAAGGAGTAAGGAGGTTCCAGACTACTATACCATCCTGGCCATACGAATTGGAAAACTTGAAGCAAACCCTATTTTTTACAAGCTTTTTATTAACTTGCAATGTATGTATGTGTGTTTGGGTAGAATCTTGTAATTCAATTTTGAAGTAGATATCTTCAACCGATTTTGCTGAAATTTTGCAAGCATATGCATACGGCGTGACAATAGAATATTATAATGACATGGAGCTGATCTGTTGCTGGAGCTGTAAGGTGGTCATAGGAACTCTCTAAAGAAAGGTCGCAACATCATCGAGCTTGGACTCGTTTGATTCGTCTCGAGGCAGTCCAGTAAGAGCTTGTTTTTAAAAAGCTGTTTAATTTATTTAAACTTCTCTTTGCAGTGATGTTCTCTTGCGTAGTTTGCTCCTCTTTAGTTGCCTTTTACGTCACTAATGTGATAAATAAAGGTGTTGCCACTCTTAATTCTTATTTGTTAGTTTTTCTTTCTTTTGTTTGTGCGTTAGATTTTGGAGCATTTTAATAAAAGGAAATTCAGGTGGCAACAGCTTGCATACTTTTTACCTTAGTTACATGTAATACTAACACTATTGTACCTGAAAATCTCGACTTTGAAAAGAGTGGCCATGAGTGTGTTTGCCAGTATTCTTCTCATGAGGCTCTACGCATTTTGGAAACTGGAAGTTATGGATCGACACAGGCAGGCTGTAGATTTTGGTGCTTTCGCCTAATTTACCTCGACAATACAGCACATGCTGTGGCTTCAATTTAACTGTCACTTAGTGTCTTAATTGAATAAATGATTTTGAATAAATTTGAATTCTGTCACCAAACGCAGTACTATTTTGATGTAACTGAGGTAAAACACCTGTTGAATTGTGTGTTACACATCTAGCTCACGCTACGCAATACTTAACTTCTCGAGGTACGTTTTGTTAAATGAAAATAACAGTATAATTAATAATAATAATAATAATAATAATAATAAATATTTATTCATTCAAGTTAATGGTACATTTTACATATCACTTATGCTATTTACAATTTAACTAATTGGTTAGAACAATGGTTGCGATATGTTGAACGTTGACAGCTGTACTAGTATGAACTGTATGACAGCTATCAGCGCCTTCCAAGTGTGGTAATTTACAAACAGTAGTGATATTAATTCGAAGAAGGTAAAAAAGCAGAAAAAACAATCAAAATAATATAGCGAAATTATAACTAAATGAAGTGTTTGTGTGTGTGTTGTGTGTGTGTGTGTGTGTGTGTGTGTGTATAAATTTGCGTCTGAGTGTTTCTTGGGGGTTTCAGGCTACCAATGTTTCCGTTTCTGAATGATTTAGTTGTAAAAGCCACTGTTTGGTTTCAGACTTGACTCGTCTGAAACCAAAATTTAGTAGAAAAATTAGTGGAGAACTTATATAAAACTATACTCTATTACTATACTAGTCACCCTACTCGTTGGGGGAAACAGGTTCTTCAATGGAGATGTGGAACGAAGTGTAGGACGTCCAGGGGCCAAGCAGGTAGAGTGATAACTTGCGCAAGACGGCTGGCAGGACCTGCGAGAAGCCGAGGATCGAACCAAGTAGCATGCAAATGAAGAGGCCATACCAGCAGTGGACTGCGGGAGGCTAATAACAGTAATGATAAGTAGCTGTACTCTGCCTAAAATGTAAAAAAATTAAATCAAGAAAATTACCATGTAGGTCGGTAGGATGTTGACTACCAAAAACTTAAACAAATGGACTAAAGTGAATTTCCACTGCCTACTTTTCTCATTGCTTATACAACTTACGAAGGCATTTAAATGATCGCTTTTAAATATTCATAAATTATAAAATATCACCTGTGTCTGAGTCCACTTTCTCGGAGCGCGCCTGTCAAACACATTGCTTCTACATATTTTTGTAAAAGTTTGCTATTAAAATCCCGATCAACATATGGCATGTCTTATCAACATTCTAGCATTATCGGCGAAGTATCTACAATTATAGTTATTTTAATGTTCATAGGTTCCTGTTAAGAAAACTAACCAAACAATCTTGCTTAACTAAATTAGTTTCAAAAACAAGAAAGTTAATGTTAACCAGAAACCATAACCATTTAAAAGCGTCACATTTAAACGCGGTGTTTTTATACATAATTTTATTACTAATATTATCAAACACTCGATGCTGTGTTGGGCACAAGAATTTCTAGCTTGACACCGCGTCAAAGTTTCCGAACTTATAATAAAAAAAATAATGTCACCCTTTCCCGCCAATTAGTGATCAATAAACATCCTAACGTCCAACATTTTACTTCATTCACGCTTCAAGACTCCACTATTAAAGTATTTCGATAAAATCTGTTTGGATAACTATCTACTTATATATTTTAAGAATTTCTCGGTCCCATAACTTTGTGATGACTGTTTTTTTCGGCTACTGTTTTGATTTTATCGCATGATTCCGTAAGCAGGAATGTCTGATTTAAATGTGACCTGTTTTCGATTTTATTAGTCTCTTTTAGAAGACGACAAAGACTACTAGAATTATTTTGATTCAATACTGACTTTTCCTAGCGACTGCGTCTACGATTATATCAAATGACGCAAACGACTTGTAGCTTCAGTCATCTGGAAGTCGATAAATAAAAGAAATCACGATTCAGAAATGGATACTATTCGTATTCGTGTGGTTTATTTGTTGAGTACGTTAGCATAACAAGATTGCTGGAATGGGGCAGTGGTTTCAGCGGTCGCCTAGCCGATTTCTACTGCGGCGAATGTTGTGGGTTCGATCCCCATGTCTCACAATAATTTGTGCTGTTTTGAGTCTGAGTATTCCTTGAGTCTCTTTTATAATTGTGTTCAAAGTCTTATGTGACACAGGATTTATTCCTAGTATGTAAGGTGTCTTTTGTTAAAGAGTTTTTCAAAGATCAGAATACAACATATACATACTACATATACAATACAACAAATAAATAAATTAAAAAAAACATTCAAGTACTAAATATTTTATAAAGACTTTAATTTTGTATAATAACAACATTGCTGCATTGACAAGTCCTCTAAAGTTGCCCTTAAAAAAAGTGTATTTTTTGTCTCAGTCAAGCCGCAAGTTTTTTTTTATCAAATGGACCGTAAACTATGTTCACCTTTGCCGATTGTCGGCCTCTTTTATTACAATACGTGTTGATTTGCTTCAGATAAAAATTGGCGACAGTTTTGTTAGGAATGTTTTGTTATCTTAAAAATTGCAGATGTCGTACCCTTGTTTTTAAAAAAAGAAATTTAAAATCTTTTTGTAATCAACTGCCATGAAACTAAAAGTTTAAAGTTAATTTTAACCCATTTCTAACTATAACATCTATACATCTATACAAATAAATAAAATTGGAGTGTCTGTTTGTAATATCAAAATAACCGCTTTTTACTAAATGCATATGTATACACGGTAAATTGTAAATTTAACATTCCTTTAATATGCACAATGCTAAATTATTTTTCAAGGCGTTCAGTTTGCTACTTTGAAATAGAAATGTAACTTAAATTTGAATGTTTAAAGGATAAGTACTCGTAGTTTATTTTGTGTTACATGTATGATACATAAAGGATATGGATATGGACATATTGTTTATTATCTAACCCATAATGGATCGCCATCAAAAGCCTTATCAGTCCAATGCTGTCAACTGTTGGAAATAAATCTCTTATAATAGACTGTTTGTATTGTGTATATTTTGTATTTGAACGATAAAATATAGAAAGTGCGTTTATTCTTTTTCCCATCTTCAGACATATACTTCTCAGTCACCATACCCAGTAGTGGAGATGACTATTAAACTTCATCTTTTCTACAAAAACTTCTTGGTGAAAGCCAGTTTTCTCACGTACGTACATACCTTTCGAAGGAAGAGAAAGGTAAAATTGGCTAGGTACTTGAACATCTCTACAGTGATTTTAAATGCCGCATTTAAAATAAGTAGTGTAGTATTATGTGGGTATGTATGCACCTAGGTACCTTTCCTTTCAGTATACCTAATTTTCCTAACTGTTTTCAAGAGTGCCCGGACCCGCATTAGCCTTACCCCCTAATCGATAAATAGGACTAAAGTTTGGACGTTTAACGTAGTTCTGCCTACCCCTTTGACGATATAAACGTAAGTGTACGACGGCTCGCTACCATCATAGCTACGTCACATTGACTGTCTTAGAACTACTAAATTATTTAGTCAAATTAAGAAACCGTTCTCTAACATTATCACTGTCTATAAGGACCAATTATCATTTTAAACTGTACACAAAAAAGATACAAAAAGTCCATAAAACATAGTTAAGTAGCCGACAGGGTTGTCAAAATTACCATAACAAAACATCGATGATGGCTCCCATCGTACTCTTAGAGGATCCGAGCACGACCCGCTGTGCGAACTTACCCCAAACTACCCCGAACACGGGGGTCGTTGTAACTCACTTTTTGTACTAACTAGACATTTTATGGCAAGAGATGACAGAAATATCCTCGTCCTGATCACTACTGATACCTATCAATCGTTTTTTTATCTATGGTCGGTGCTTTTTGGCGGTTACCATTTAATATACTCGTTAGTTTAATATTTTTAAACGCTAATTTTTAATAGTCAAACTGGGTTTAAAAAATCGTAAGTTTACGTATCTAATTCTTTCAATTGTCATGTAAATTATTTCATTGTTAATTGTCTTATAACAGCCTAGAACAATCAACTAAGGGACATCACTCTATTAGGCCCACGAAGCAAATACAAAGGCCTTATCAAGGCCTCTATTTAGTAAGGAGGTATTGGCTTACTATAGGTACCACGACGTAGAACATAAATAATCTATTTGAGAAATGAACAGAGGTTGAATGGTGGAAAATGTCATATAACATTAATTCATAATAGTCATAAAAACTCATGCAGAATGTAATGCAGGAAGTGTTAATAAAAAAACTACATTTGTTTATGGGAAAAGGGGGCAAACGAGCAAACGTATCGCCTAATGGTAAGTGATTACCGCCGCCCATGAACATCCGCAACACCAGAGGCGTTACAAGTGCGTTGACGGCCTTTGGAGGATGGAGAGGCGAATGAGGGAGGGGTTGGGGTATGGGCCTTCGGCAGCCTCACCCACTCGATGAAACACAGCGCAGGCACTGTTGCACACCGGTTTTCTATGAAGCCGTGATATCACTCTGGTCGAGCCGGCCCATGCATACCGAAACGTGGCTCTGGCACGACTCTACATATTACTTTACATACCTAATTTGTAGGAATATTCCCGCGTACCCAGTAAAAAAGACTAGACTAATAAATCGTTATTACATGCTTATTAAAACCATCTAATGATCGTCAAACGACTAAAAGATAAATAAAATATTAAAGGTAAAGGCCGTTCACAAAAACTAAGTGAGTCGTCTTCTCGGTAGGGGGTGCTACTGCTTGATAAGATGACGAAATAATTTAGTTGCACGGTCTGCGCCTGCCGACTTTTATTAGACCTTTTGTTTTTGTAAGATTTATGACACCTTGGACTTAGTGCAAACGGGAAAAAACGGAATTAATTAAAGTTTTAACTAGAATCACAAAAAGAGACTGTTTTTATGTAAATAAATTTTAAGAATGTCATAAATCCTGGCAATATTATTCGCAATGCTTTCTCCTTGCGTTAGGAATACTAAGTGCAATTGGTCATGCTACTTGAATATTAGTTTATAATTCTTTTTTTTGCTGCTAAGTACCTGTGGTGCACATAACTTTAAATACGTACTCTAGTTATATGAACTTTGTCATATGTGTTTTTATTGAATATTATCAGTGAATAAGATACAATTCAGGGCCATTACATGCATACTAATCACAGAAGAGGACTATTAATTCTTTTGTTCTGTGATATTAATATTATAAAATCGAAAGTAACTCTATCTGTCTGTCTATCTAGCTGTCTTCGCTTTCACGGCTAAACTGCTGCAACGATTACAATACTATAGAAAGTATAGAATGTGATTCTTTGTATTATAAAACTAGCTGAACCCCGCGGTGTTACCCTTTACGCGTTGTACCGCGAGTAACGCCGCGGGACAAAGTTAGTCTAAAAAAAGTCTAAGCTACTCCCCGGATCATCAGCTACCTTGCCAGTGAAAGTCGCGTCAAAATCCGTCCAGCCGTTCCAGAGATTACCCGGAACAAACAGACAGGCAGACAGACAGACATACAGACAAAAAAATTATAAACTACATTTTTGTTATATGTATCGTGTATACACACATATGCATTGATTAAAAAGGTGTTATTTTAATGTTACAAACAGACACTCCAATTTTATTTATTTGTATAGATGTTGTGTAGTTTTATTATAATGGTCGGTCAGCTGACGGTAAGTACCTTAAACTCAAGGTAGTAGAGCCACGCTGATTTCAGCACGAACGGGCCGGCTCAACCGGGGTAGTACTACCCTCGCACAAAAAATCAATGTAAAATGACAGCGTTCATGCTGTCATGTTTGGTTGGTAGTGTGGGCCACTATGCTGCATTCACTATGAGTACGGTGACCACTGTTTGATTCTTCTCATGCTTTCCATCAGGCACAGTACAGTCACTTTGGCTACAAATTACCTGCAATTCCAGAGTTACAACACAACTGTATTATCGTCATTAGAGAGCCTGCGGCTAGATTATCTTTCCTTCGATGACCTTCATCTAACTTCACATTCAGTGAAAAAAAAAACTAAAGATGTCTCTTAACTATGAGTTGTGGTTCGGTCGAATTGGCCAGATAATTGTTTTATAACAAACTTACTTTCATCTGCGATTTCGTTCGCGTGTATGTCAGTTATCGCGACACAAAGTGACCAGTGTCCTTTTCCAATGTCCAATCTTATCTCTATGCCGAAATTCATTCAAATCGGACAGACAGACAAATTACTTTTGAAATTATAATATTAGTATAGGAATTAGGACCAAGTAAAAGAGTCAATCCCAATCAAGTCAAGGGTTCATCCCAAGAGGTGTGAAAAACAATTGAAAAAAGACGACTTCAAAGCGACTATGTCATAATGAATTGTAATAAACCGTATTTTTAACTTTTTAATATTTAACACTCTTTTATAAGCTTCACCTGTTTATATGTAAGCGATTATTTTACTATATCGGGGATTCATATTTCATGAAAATTCAACGCATAGGTACCCCTTGAAATGTTAAAAAAGCTTTTTCTGAATGGTTTCAGTAATACATGAGTTTTCTGATAAAAAACATACAAAATATATTAAACATCTAAATTGCGAAACTCTTTTAGTTAAAGTCAATTAACGAAACTTAAGTTTTTGCTTTTACTTTTACTGTATAGCTGATGAAACTGTTCACACTTGTTAAAGGTTGATCCATATGTTTCAAAACATCCCTATTGATACCATAACCCCAAATATTTACTATTAGGGTGTTCGAAAGACCACATTGTTACTCAATTAAGTGATTATTTATGTGCGACAAGTCATCTGACACACGTTGTTTACACTTGCGGTGCAACAACCGGTCTTTCTGACCCCTTGATTTCTGAATTGTATTTGAATTTAAGTCGTTTTGTAAGGGATAGAAATATCTTGTTATGCTGGTTGTGTGATTAATGGTTGTACAGATGTGTTGACATGGACTGCGGTGTATCCTATTGTGGTTAATGAATATATCTGTTTACGAGTTTCGCAAATGTGCGTATAATGATCTAGTACAATGGCTTTATTATTTTTGTATAAAGTAAGTACAAAACAATTAACATACTTTTAGAAAGATTAATACAACTTTTTTTATATTTTCGCATCTTAACTAAATATAAAACGTACCTATTTTTGTTTATAAAAGGTATCTTAAACATATTATCTAGAAAAAATACTCATACGAAGGAGTACGAAGTGATGGAAAAACTATAGGTATACGTTAATGTGCTTTACTAGCAAACTCGGTAGTTTTTAGGAAATGTAGAAAGAGTTTATCTCTATCTACATTTTCGGAGTATATGTTAATAAAAAGATTCAATTTTAATTGCAATTTTAAACAATTTTAATAAAAAGATTCAATTAAAATTGAATCTTTTTATTAACATATACTCCGAAAATGTAGATAGAGATATACTCTTTCTACATTTCCTAAAAACTACCGAGTTTGCTAGTAAAGCACATTAACGTATACCTATAGTTTTTCCATCACTTTGTACTCCTTCGTATGAGTATTTTTTTATTAACATATACTCCCTATACTCCGCGTTCCATACCCAAAGTATAAGAACAGAATCCTATTACTCTGACTGTCTGTCACCAGGTGTTCGTGTGGCTAGACAGTTGAAATTTCAAAGATGATGCGTTTCAGTTTTGCATTCCGCTATAACAAGAAATATTAAAATTAGAAGAAAATAAACAGTTGAATAGAACTCAAAAACGTGATTTTTTGTCGGTTTTTTTGCTCGATATTAATATCTATAACAGATAGACGCTTGAAATATCAAATATTTAGTCGTACCTATATTTACTTTCAAAACAAATAGTTAAATAAAATAAATATTTAAGGGGCTCTTTAACTTATAATTTAATTAGTTTTAAAAGGTTTATATTTAAGCGAGCCAACGCGCTTGTGACGCCTCTGGTATTGCGGGTGTCTATGGGCGGCGGTAATCTCTTACTATCAGGCGATACGTCTGCTCGTTTGCCTCCTATTCAATAAAAAATGCTCAACTAGAAGATTGCATCCCAACATCCACCGTTGGATGGAGAGGCCTGTGTCCAGCAGTGGACTGCGATAGGCTGATGATGATGATGATGATCCACCGTTGGGCTGTGACATAATCACCTCACCTGTTTGGAGGATGTGCCCTTTGTGTTGGAGGGACATGACATCCGTTCCTCCACACTATCACTTCGTTTGAGTTGTCAGTAGAATTTTGGAGCCATAATATAGTACTTAATACTTTATTGTATTCAGTAAATGCTTATACGATTTATAACTATGCTATTGTACCCATATTTATATAGAACTAGCTGAACCCCGCGGTGTTACCCGCGGACATTGTAGTACCGCGAGTAACGCCGTGGGACAAAGTTGGTCTAAATAAAAGTAGCCTAAGTTACTCCCTGGATCATCAGCTACCTGCCAATGAAAGTCCCGTCAAAATCCGTACAGCCGTTCCAGAGATTACCCGGAATAAACAGACAGACAGACAGACAATTTTTTTTTAACTGCTTTTTTGGTATATGTACCGAGTATGCATACATATACTATATATATATATATATATATATATATATACATATATATATTTAGTTAAAAGCGGTTATTTTAGTATTACAAACAGACACTTCAATTTAATTTAGTTGTATAGATAATATATTTCTGTAAACTGCTATGAAAAATTTAAATTTTCGATAAGTATTATCAATTAAAAAGCAAAAGTTATTTGTACATTACAAGAAAAATAATTAAAAACAATTAAAAACATGTATAAAAGTTAATCAAAAATAATTAAAAACATGTATAAAAGTTAGCTTAATTGTAGTTAAATTTACCTTTATCCCTAAAAACTTAACAATACATCTGCATCATATTTTTTCCGCTCAACTGCCTCGTGATTGACAACGCCTATCATGGTACGACACACATAAACCGGTTCACGAAGGTAGAAATCCGCCACGCGACTAAATTAACTTTATGTAATCCCTATCATCGACGCCGCTATCTCCATGAGCATTCGCTAAAGTTTTTTCAAATAGTTAATTCGGATTAGATAATATCCCAAGGGTGGTCTTTTTGTCCCATCACTGGCATGGAGGGTGACACCCTACTGCGGCGGTGACAGGTTGAAGGGTGCTCGAACTGTTTATCGAATTTAGATTTAAAGTTAGTGGTGTAATAATATTTGGATTAGGTCGTTATTTTGGGCATTGTGGTCAATGTTGTATAATTTAATACAAGGACGGTAGTTGAAGATGAGTTACGGGCAATGTAACTTGGAAATAGCTACGTAGGCGGTCTTGGAGTTAACAGTCTAAACAATTGTCAAATTATGTAAATTCACTTTTTTTGACAAAGCTGTTGGTAATGAGTTGATAACTAGATAACGACGACAGGGTTGCCTTAGGTACCTTGGAATATCTTGTAATAGGTGATCTAGTAATATTACCACATCAGAAAACAATAATAATAATAATAAATATGTTGGACATCTAACACGCAACGCCATCTAGTCCCAAACTAAGCAGAGCTTGTATTATGGGTATTAGACAACTGATATAAATACTTATATACTTTTTTTTGTAAATACATACATATTATAGATAGCAAACACCCAAACTCCGAAACAAATATTTGCAGATCATACAAACAATTGATCCGACCCGGGAATCGAACCCGAGACCTCAAGAACAGCAGTCGCATACGCTACCACTGCGCCACCGAGACAATCCTTTTCCTTTTCCCTTCGGCTGGTGCGCCACCGAAATGGGTCTTTAAAAAACTTTCCGCAAACGGCGCGGCGTCGTTACTTTTCATCAAGTACCTACCGTGGGAGAGCCACGCTTCGGCATGAATGATCGTATTACAAAGATTTGTCCTGGGCGGGAATCGAACCCACGACCTCTGGTTTAGCAGTCAGAATAACTGATCACAAGAATAACTGATTAGAACACACGGCCTGTTAAAATATCTTATGGGTATTAGATTTCTTTGAAAAACAACAACCATTAGACGCCATTAGCGTTACGGTAGTAATTTAAAGATAGTTAGTAGTAGATAATTTACCCATGTACCTAAATAAAATGGTGTATCATACATACGCTCAGCAACAATGTACATATTCACATATAAGTTTAGAAAGGGTTTTTATTTTATTGGCGGTAGCAAATGAACTTTAATTTTATTGAGTATGATTGCCAAAATGTTTATAGAATAATTGTTGGTAGCGATTTAATATTTTAGGCAGAGAGCGGGCGTCCATTTTAGCAACAAGTTTATTCCAAAAGAATATACTATGGTGGGTATCCATTTTATCTCTACTATACCAGACACTTATTAAAATAATTCACCAAGCAATTTAATATGCTATCAAAAATATAATTTGTAAAAAAGTTTTTATGTCTTTGATATTTTTTTTTATAAACCAAGTCTCACCACTCAATTCTTCTACCGTGAAAGTTGTAAGGTCCATGTAATACCAAGTCCAATAGCCATTGCATGAAAACAGAATGAATCTCATAAGTACCTAATACATATTATATTAAATCGGATTGTTTAATGCGATTGTCAAGAAGTTGGAGGTACTGGAAAACCTCCTACATCTTGAATGCCAACAGTGAATTTTCTTAAAATCCACTCTCTGTCTTAGTATGTCACTTGTCAGTTAAAAATAATCCTTATTTAAAATTTTGTTATCTCTCAATTACTATAAATATACTTAAGGCGTATAGTAGCCTCAATAACCTTGAGCGTCTGGGCGAAGCTAAACGCATACTATCACATCTGCACCGCACACATTCATATCTCCGTACCGCACGCGCTACTTCAAAACGATGATCAAAGATTAGGGAGCGGGACAGACATGCGCGTTTGGCCGGCGTTTTTGCTTAAACTTCAAAACATAATGATTAAAAATGGTTATAACGTTAACATAAAAAAACAAAATATTTTTAAAAGTTTTAGTAAGATTTATAATTAAAACATTTTATCATCGGTAGGTACTAAGTACAAAAAAAAGCGGCCATGTGAGAGTCGGACTAGAAGTTTCAGGCTCAGCATTTAAATAAATAGTTTAATCAAATTACCGATCAAACTATATTTGATACTATCTGAACCCCGTAGTGTTACCCGCGGTAACTCCCTGGATCATCAGCTACCTGCCAGTGAAAGTCCTGTCAAAATCCGTCCAGCCGTTCCAGAGATTACCCGAACAAGCAGACAGACCGACAAATTTTTTAACTATAATTTTGGTATATGTACCGTGTATACATACATATGCATTTAGTAAAATCGGTTATTTTAATATTACAAACAGACACTTCAATTTCATTTATTTGTATAGAAGAGAGTAAAAAATCTGATAAACTATTTATTCAGCTTATATACTTTTTTAATAAAAA
Source organism: Spilosoma lubricipeda (assembly GCA_905220595.1). NCBI lineage: Eukaryota > Metazoa > Arthropoda > Insecta > Lepidoptera > Erebidae > Spilosoma > Spilosoma lubricipeda. The sequence continues at coordinate 7,209,329 of HG992298.1, read as the reverse complement.
AATTCATATTACTGAATCTAAAAGTAGCATTTTTAATTTAAAAAAAACAGAAAGTGCGTGTCAGGTCATCCATAGAATAGGGTTTCCTAGTCACCAATGTCCACAAATTGAAATAAAATCGTCTCCTACAGATAACTATCATGATTTTATTTTTAACTAGCTGAACCCCGCGGTGTTACCCGCGGTTTTCGAACCGCGAGTAACACCGCGGGACAAAGTTAGTCTAAAAAAAGTAGCCTAAGTTACTCCCTGGATCATCAGCTACCTGCCAGTTAAGGTCCCGTCAAAATCCGTCCAGCCGTTCCAGAGATTACCCGGAACAAACAAACAGACAGACAGACAGACAGACAAAAAATAAAATAAAATACGTTTTTGGTATATGTACCGTGTAAACATACATATGCATTTAGTAAAAAACGGTTATTTTAATATTACAAACAGACACTCCAATTTTATTTATTTGTATAGATAATATTTTACATGTTCTACATTGGCGCAGTGGTACCTTACGCGACTGCTGTACGTCTCTCGGACTCGGGTTCGATTCCCCTGTTGAACCAAATGTTTGTATGATATGTAAATATTTGTTTCGGAGTTTGGGTGTTCTTTATCTATACAAATAAATAAAATTGTCTGTTTGTAATATTAGAATAACCGCTTTTTACTAAATGTATATGTATGTATACACGGTACATATACGAAAAATGTAGTTATTAAATTTTTTGTCTGTCTGTCTGTCTGTCTGTTTGTTCTGGGTAATCTCTGGAACGGCTGGACGGATTTTGACGGGACTTTCACTGGCAGGTAGCTGATGATCCGGGGAGTAACTTAGGCTACTTTTTTAGACTAACTTTGTCCCGCGGCGTTACTCGCGGTTCAACAATAACCGCGGGTAACACCGCGGGGTTCGGCTAGTGTTTAATATGTATTTATTTACAAAAATAGCTTAAAACTATTGTCAGTCAAAAGTATTGTCCGAAATATTTATTACTGGCTGAACCCCTTGCAAAAAGCAAATGTATACGCATAGTTAGTCGATAGCGCGAGCGGAGCAGCGAACGACACAGCCTTCCCCTCTGAATGCCAACGCACGACTGCCGTCTGCGCCCGCACAGAGACCCGCTACACTTTTAACTTTGGAAATCTCAATATTTAACATTTCCTTTACAAAATATTGATTGATTTAAATATAAGTAATGGCTAATTTATAGCAAATTTAACCACAAATTTTCCTATATAAAAATATTTTTTAGCTTCAAAGCCGTTTAAAAGCAGTAAGCAAATAAGCGAACAAAATAGCGTGTTGTTATATATTTTTTTATGACAATACTATTTATCGTACTTTAAAAATTTTTAGCCACATTCTTGAACATGAATTGACAGTAAACATACATTTTTTTCCAATCTTTTGATGCAGCCGTTAATGAGGTGTAGTCTTTGGAATGCAACCTTTTTTACGCATCTAAAGGGAGGTAGGCCCTTAACAGTAAATTACAACATCAAGCTTAGTGTAATTAATATGCTTAATACTTTGCGGGATTTTATTACAGCGTCATAAGACATGTCCATTCTTGCTTTTTAATTCTTAGCCTTAAGAGTTTTGATCATCAGTCAGTGTTGAGTGACAAAATCAAGAAACTTTGACTAGTTGTGTTTCTTAAACTACTTTTTCAAATTGAATGAAATTTGAAATGTACTGTGTTTATGCAATGTCTGCTTGGTTACTGAAAATTCAGGTTCTAGTTTTATCCACAAAGAAGTTATGGCGGTCGAAAATGGCCTAAACAGCTTCGAGAAAAGGATCCGTACAGATTTATTTTCGACTTGGCGGGCCGATTATTTTCTTTTCTTATTTGTATCTTATCTTCGAGCCTCACAGCTCAACGTGGTAAATATATCTAGCAACCCTGTTCATTTTATCTATGCACCCTAGAAACTATTCCAGCACAGTCAAAAGAAAATATCTCCATCAATATTATTACCTTAATAATCTTTATATTTTTTTTCCATATTTAATTATTCTGATACAAAGAGGTCAATGTTTTATAAAATTATATAAAATTTAAACACAATAAACGTGTTCTACGATTGTAACACAAGATTAAACAGAGCATCGTGCCTTAATTATTGCCAATTAATTCCCGATTTACATCAATATTTACATAGGAATCTGATATCTTTTTATATATCTTTACAAGCGCTATTTGATCTTATTCTTATCAAAGATTTGTTTTCATTGACAATTGAGTTTGACTCCAACCACATTCTATTTTTAAACACAATTCTTTAAATAAAATGTTCCAAAGAGTTTATAGTCGGTTTATTTGAAAATTGGAAAGATCAAACGAGATGTTCGATTTCAAATATCCAATAGGTATGTCGTTATTTGATTTGGCTCCTGGGCTATCGGCAGCCATTTTTGTCTTTGCAATGCACATTTCATGCACCGCTCTGTTATTAGTCTCAACACGTATTGCCATTTGGGGTATAACAATGTTATTTAACATAAATGTATGAGATCACTGTGTGTAAGCAATGTTTTGTACACATTAATATTTTGGATGATGCCGCTATTATAGAGGTTTGTTTAAAAAGGATTTACGTGATCAGACGTAGAATACCTTTGCTTATATAAAGTAAACTTAAAGCATCTTTTAGAACGGTTAAGTAATTACTCAAGTCCAAAAGGAGGCACTAGCCTCCTTTTGGTCTTGACTTATGACTAAAAAAGTCTTGACAGATAAAGTAAAGATTTATCTGTCAACACTTTTTTTCATCTATACTAATATATAAAGCTGAAGAGTTTGTTTGTTTGTTTGAACACGCTAATCTCAGGAACCACTGGTCTGATTTGAAAAATTCTTCCAGTGTTAGATAACCCATTTATCGCCGAAGGCTATAACCTATATATCATCACGCTAAGACCTACAGGAGCGGAGCATCAATGAATAATGTTACAAAAACGGTGGAAAATTATCACGCTACGGGCAATAGGAGACGCAAGCGAGATTGCGTGGGTCGGCTAGTGAATAATGGACATTTAACAAAGAAAAGGCCCATTATGACACTTAAGATCGACAGTTCATAAAAAATGAAATGTGATCTAATATGTAAGTGAGTAAAATCATTCGTCTTTTGTAATTAAGTAAATCTAAAAAAAATCTTAGTAACACTTCCCAATATCTTATAAAATGTAGCACATTAATCTCAAATAGAATACTTACGTCTACTGCATACCTACGCCTTTGGATAGAACTTTCAATGTGTCAGTTGGACTGGCTTGTGGTTCGGCTCGTTTTATTTCTTTTAATAGAGTTGACCATAATGTTGCATTTGTTTGTAGGGTGATAGTTTGCCATAACGACAACTAAATTAAGAAATATTCGTATAATTAACTAAATTGCGATTGTGTTAGGTCTTTTTCTATGATGTAGATGGTAAATAAACAGATGATCTATTTGAAGTTAAGTGATTTACGCTGCACGTGGACACCACCCAACTCGAGACTAAGAAGTGTGTTGCTGGCCTTTGCATGGCTTCCATCAGAAATAATTTGTTGGTTACAGTTACTGTTAGCTAGTACTCATTAATCATTATTTGCCGTTTATTTATTTGTGAGCACTTTCAACACTTCTGAAATGGATAAAAATAATAATACGTCTACATATATTAGCCTTAAATTGCTAGCTAAATATAACATACCTATTGAATCAGTGGGACGATAAATTTACGGGACAGCAATAAAACCTGTGACTCTTAATATGCTACTAAAATGCATTACCACAGAGCTATTGATATGTTTAAAATTAAAAAATATATCGATAAACAAAGGTATCTATTGTTAAAATTACGATAAGGGTACATATACCAATATCCATAGTAATGTTAGGAAGTAACTTTGTCAGTCTGTCTCTTACGCTTTGACGGCAAAACCACTGCACCGATTTCAATGCAATTTGGCATAAAGATACTTTGATTCTTGAGGTATGACATAGGCTACTTTTTACCGCGGGAACCGTTATTCACGTTGTCGCTGCCGTAGCAAAAGCTAGTATCATATTCGTAGTATATTATTGGCAGTATTTATCTTATAGTTTCCAAAACTTAAAAAAAGACTGTTATTATTATTTCAATAGTAACTACCTACACTTTATGTTTTGGTAACACAAAACCCAATTTTGCATCAGTTCTCGAGCTCAATCATCTGCGCGTGGAGGCCTCATAATTACCACCTGCATACATAAATTCCCTCTATTTACAGCGGTACTCAGTTAAGAACAAGGCAGGTAACTACATATAATCAGGGTAAAGTATCCACGGCGGTAAACGGTCCGATAACAGGGTACACAGACCTGCGGGGTGTCGATTAATAAGGCTAAGTAAGGAGACAATGAATTAGTATGATTTTTTGAGAGGCGATTGTAGTGTGGCGTAGGCTTTTTGAGTGTTGGTTTAGTCGATTTATCATGGTGGATTGTACTGTAAAATAGTTTTAAAAAATGAATAATAGGAAAAGAATAGTCCGGATCTAAAGTAACAAAATATAAATTTATAACTAAATGACATTTTTATGCGACATAAAAAAATAATGTCTTTTTTTTTATAATTACCTAATGTTTATATAATTTTTATTTAACATAATAATATAACTTTTTTCAAACTTCCAATGCACTTATAAATTAGTTTTGTTATGGAATTTACATAAAATAAAACTGCCTACTCTGTGCATTTCGAGTGAAACTTTCGCCTAAAGAAGTCCTCCTCTGCAATATACACACGCGGGTAGTAAAATCGTCGCTAGAGGCTCTCACATGTGGAACTAATTCGTAATGAGCACAAAACAACGAGACGACACCAAAATGCTACCCTTTTTATATAACCTGAGTTTGGTGCCACTTACTGTAGGTACACGGAATAACAATAACTTCAGTTGAACCACTAGTTTTTGACCGCCTTCAAAAAAGGAGCAGATTCTCAATTGGATTGTATTTTCCTTTTTTAAATATTTGTAGTGTAGTTAATATTAAACAATTAGATATACCTATCAGAAGACCAGTTTTGGTGAAATTGTTTGCAGTAAAATTCGTTTTAAATCGAATTTATAATATCTCTATGCAATCCAGCAGAAAAACATTTTAATATTAGGCACACCTAGGTATGTGTGTGAAACATACTGTGTAAATATAATGAATTAGTAACTATAAAATAATAATCAAGAAGCGGAAAATAGTACATTATGGTACAAGTGTGTAATGTTGGTGATTACCGCTGAGGCGCCATTGAGACCCGAGTTAAGATAGCAAAGGAGGATCATCCATACACACGTGTATCATACGACGTTGTTGTTGTTGTTGTTACCATTACTTTAAATTTTTTTCTACACAACTGACCTTGTGGTTTAAGCGGTCACCGTGCCAATTTCTACTGCGCCAAGTGTTGACGGTTCAAATCCCAGACGGGCCACTACTTTGTGTATGAGGTATACGGAAAGGATTAGGGACATAAGATAAAGGCAACTGAAAGTTGTTAAAAAACGACCGAGTCAGGACCGAAACGCTCAAGAGACAAACACCATACTCGGTGGGTGGGTATTGTCGAAACAAACATCCAAACATGCACATCTACTATTGTCTCATCAGAAACGATGTTATTATAGTGCTATAGTAATAAAATAGCTCGTTATTTTTTTTATTCGGTTACTAATAACACTTTCAATAACATCTTTATCAGTGTATTTATAATCCATGTTACCTTTGCAAGCTTCTTTGTATCCATATTTATTATAAATATTCATTAATTTTAGTTCAAGAATTAATCAGACAAAGTATGCTAAGTTTTAAGATTGGAGATCAGATATGATTTTATTGATAACAATCATAAATACTTAGGATCTTTGTGTGCGAATGCATGGCGGATATATTTGTTATTAAAGTCTACGGTCGATACAGAATGTCCACAACGTGCCGCCGATATTGATATTTTTTACGAACCAATTAGACCATTCCTCTCTGAATTCATATCTTTATCATCTGATGAAATCAACTAACTTATAATACCTACACATAACTTTAATATTTTTTCATATGCGAGAGTAGTTATCGCCGAAACAATCTATGTGTCATTGTTTGAGCAACCGAGGCCGTTATGATACACCTTCAGAGCGAAACTACACCGATCAAAATCATCTTCAATACGGAACTTTTTACCTCCAACTTGAAATGAGCATTCATACATTTTTCATATGGTGTATGTAGCAAAACATTGGTGGCAAACTTATGAAGCCTAGAATGATATTCGAATTTGAATCTTACTTGTATTGTAATAAGAATATGTTGTTTGTAATGATTTGTTTGTTTGTCTGTTTGATCGCAATTAAAGAGCAGAAACGCACGTCATTAGCGAGTACGGCAATATTCCACGCTGTTCTTGTGTAGACCGGTGTGGACGTGGTATCAGAAACATATACCGTGTCCATTGTAATGCGATATTCTGATTGGTATTTTGATGAGGCTCAAGAATTTTATTATCACTTCATATTGTCTTTTTTATATTATCTACCTACCTTGACGTTACTGAAAATACCCACAGACTGCTAAGAGATACTACGAAAATACAAATCAGGTTTGACATATTTTTGACAAGCACAACATGTATATTTTTTAGTAGGTGTGTGCATAGAGCTACGTATGCAACATGAAATAAAAAAAAGTATCTTGACATTGACAGTTGTCTATGTGATTCGTTCCCTCCTTTGTGTTCTAAATGGTAAATTCTTCTTGTCCATCATGATTGATAATAAAAGTGTGTTTTGTAATTTACTACTTAAAAATAAATCTCCAAAATACTGTCTGCCACGCCTTTTATTGTAAAAAATCCAAAACAGGACAATTTGGTGTTGGTATTAGTAAAAGTTTCTATTCATGCTTAGTTATAAGGTTGTGGATTCAGTTTCTGTGTTAGTCAATTGTTAGTAGCTGTTTCTGTTTTTAAATTCTTGCTAGTCTTGGATATTGTAAACAATTTGAACGATTCTTACTAAACTTATGCTATTTATTTGCACATTTACAGTAACAATGTTGTTTCAGTCACAGCAGACTGTAAACCGACTTCAACCACGTTTCGAAAGAAGATTAGGAAGAAAAATGTTAACTCTAGAGATTTTAGATTTATAGATTACTAGCTGATCCGGTGAACTTTGTACCGCCATATTTACATATCTGTCTCAACTTCCCACAGGCAGTGTACGGTTGCGGACAATAAAAATAGACCATTTCCGTTAATTTTTGTTTTTTTTTGTACACAAACCTTGTCCTAACAATAACGAATAAAAAAAAAGAAGAGAGAAAGAGAGAGATTCATTTTTATATTTATAGATTAGTTTTATAAGATTTTATGTTTAGAGAGACAGAGATAGAGAGGTTGCAAATATGTACTACTAGCTGACCCACGCAACCTCGTTTGCGCCTTATATTGCCCGTAGCGTGAAAATTTCTCCCGTTTTTGAAACATTCTTCATTGCTTCTCTCCTATTAGTAGTAGCGTGATGATATATACCTATAGCCTTCCTCGATAAATGGACTATCCAACACCAAAAGAATTTTTCAAATCGGACCAGCGGTGCCTGAGATTAGCGCGTTCAAACAAACAAACAAACTCTTCAGCTTTATATATTATTATAGATTTATAGATATATTAAGCGACACTTCGCTCCAAGTGAATGTTAGCTAGGTAATTTTTTTTAAAGACATCTTTGCATTAGAAATATACATCATGTATCGCGGAAGACTTTTCTAGCATAAATAAAACGGACGCAAAGAAGACTCAGAATAACAATTTGTAGATCACTTAAAGTGTTGTCCCATATAGGATTCGAACCCAGAACACTTGGCACAGTAAAAAGCAGCAGGGCGATCGTTTGAACCACTACGCCAATTGTGCAGTCATTCATTAGATCATTAATACCTATGCCGAGACGCTGATTGCAACGCACATAAGTAGAGAACGCACACCTTTACAATAATATTTACCAATTTATTTTAGCCTAGAATATATACTAATATATGCACGATAATTTAAAAAAAAATGTGATCATGTAATCCTATCAGGAAGCTCTGAAGTCACGATGCGAGCGGGTAAAGCGGTTGTGTGTAAGTATAGTCTGTTCGTATTTCACACACATGCTGCTTTGAAAGCCAAATGAAAGGAAGAGCTACTGTCCCTGAAGAGTATATTATAGTATATCACATATGGGCCAGCCAAAGTGATTCTAGTCTGCCTGGTGGAAAGCATAAGCAATATCCAAAAGCGGTGGTGCGAGTAAGACAATGCAACAATCCAGCGTGGTGACCATCACCATGGCGTTCTAGTGATGCTTTTGCATCATTGGGCCTTAACCACCACACAACAATTCGTATCATTTTTGATCACATTACATTGTTTTTCACAGCCAAATAAGGCATTATTTTTTACCTATATCCAGGGTTCAAAAGTAACTATGACGGCTGGAACCACAGAACTAAATCTTGATGATATTTGATAAGATATCATTCTTTCTTATTTCACACTTCCACCTATCTGCATCACAATTAAAACGCTTCTCGTTTAGCATACGTAATAATAATCAACTTTAAGTAATGTGTACTTATATAAAAAGATTTCAATTTTAGTTTTTAGTTCTCTCAAGTTTCTATTAGCATCTGGAACTTTCGCGGTCCTGTATTAAATTTAACATCACGTTTAGACCAATAGGAACCGAGCTTGATTGAAAAGAGACTTAAATGAAGTTGCATGGGTCATTTATGTATCCTAAATATGTATGTGTGTATCCTAAATCTGATAATTTGCATATATACATATGCACATATATTTAACTATAAACAGATAAATATTATTTTACGAAAGTGCGTATAGAGAACATGTTTAGGTATGACAAAACGTAAGTATCCACCATAAGTTCGCGCCGGTCATTCCACCGAAGTCGCCGCCAATCATATCTCGATATTTATGACTGACTCAAGAAGCTAAAAAATTTCGTCGACAATACAACCAACCTTTTTGTAATGTCTCGTCTCGCATTTTTCTGGTAAAACTGATTGTTTACCGGAAAAAATTACGCCTGTTAGTCGAAACGTTGCGCATAAATAAAAGATGGGGACGGAGAATTTTGATTCGTTGCTTTTTGTTAGGTAGATATCGATTGTTGAGCTCGAAGTAAAAACTCAGACGATGTACGATTGAGAAAGGAACGTAGTGTCAAGTGAGCTTTTACAAATTTATATGGGAACTAGTCTTCCCTTCACAACAACCACGGTCATTGAAGGTTATTTGCACTAATATTGAGCTAGCAAGTAAATGACTTATTGAATAAGCAAAAAAAGTCTTCGAAAACATAAGAAAATTATTTAATTTTTAGATCAACAAAAAAGGAATTTTAACACATTTTATGAGATTAATTTGTGAGTAAGTGATCAACATCTATGCATATGACTGATTCATCGACACAGAGCCTGAACAGCTGGGTCTTCAATCTTGAATTTTTAAGAATTGATACTTTTTATGTTGTAAGTTCCCACTTTGGAATTATTTCTAGAAACGTATAAGACATAAATGAGTGTATGAAAATTTGTTCACTATTATCAAAGCTAAAAACAGACAATTAGAAATAATACGCAAAGGAAGCTGCTATGAATAAATAGCTACTAGCTTAATACATGGCATACGTAAATATTTCTGATATTTTATATTCGGTACAATTTAAAACTTTGTCAGTAATTTATGGGTACACAAATTACGAAAAAGTTTGTACAGTATTCATAACAATGGCGTTCATGACCTCAATGCTTTAACTACAATCATATAATTCCGATTTACTACGAACATAAAACCACTAGAGTTTAAAAAGCGTTAAACTTACATCACGACTCAATAGGCCTACCTATGTACATGAACTGTGGTAATTCGCAGAACCAATCTGTTGTGTACTGTAACAAATCAATGCTTGAGAAATTTTAGGTAAACCTTAATAGGAAAATTGGTTGATTGCACGCAGTCTTGTCTTGGCGGACCTTGTCGGTTACCTAAGTATATAGATTTAGGTACTTAACTATAATTATGATAAAAGCATATTATTATCCAAACATCTTCAGAAAAAATATGTAATTGGTAAGTGAATATAACTATGTTGTGTTTCGGTCTCGGTATCGGTATACCAACTAAATTGTATTCTATGACTTTGGAATAAGATTCGCTTTCTATTTATATCATTTTTATATAACACAGACTTAACAACTAAACAGACTTCTACATTATTGCAAGCGAAGTCAAAGACAAAAACTCATTGCAAATCTCTGTAGCCAATTTCGTTAAAAATATCCAAGAGAAGGGCAGCTGACTACCATTTTCGTAGCAAAAACTGGAATGCTTATTTGTGATTAGACCCAAAAACAGATGCGATTGCGTGTTTGGCGAACTTTTCACACCTGCTACCACACTACTTAATCGAAGCGTTTATGTTGACGCTCATTCACGGTGACTAGGTTCTGAGGAATCGGAATTCTAAATCAGGGGATTGTTTTATTTATAAGAGGTGCTCATAGCCCAGTTGCATTCGGTGATTAGGAAGAATCACCCAGGGTAAGCAACGATGACACGGTCATTACCTGGATGGGTGACCGCTGGTGGCATTATACCAAGAGCGTCTCCGTGATTCGGAGGTCATGTTATGCAGTCGGTCCCTGTTGTTATCCTGGAACAACAGTCGTGAAGCTTAGTTGGTGGCATTTGGGCGGCTTAAAAACATCCAACGGCAAGATTACGTAGTCACAACGTAGTCTTGCCAGTCCCCAATCCGCATTTGGCCAGCGCGGGGACCTATGGCCTTAACTTTCTCCTGAGAGGAGACCCGAGCCCAGCAGTGGAACATTATGGGTTGTTGATGATGGATTTTTTTATGTTTTTGTCTTTTATTTATATTTTTTTAAATACTTAATAATAACTTTTACGATTTCTTGCCATATATCATAGGTACATATTAATTGTTAAAAGGGTAAATAGATGTTAAGAGAAACATTAAGTTTTGAATGGTAGGCACAATACATACCGGTAAGGTGAGTATTGTGGAGTATAATTCATCATCATATTAGCAAATACAAAAAATATTCTGAGCAGAGGCGTACCTAGCCCGTGAAGCATCCGTGTGCAATCACTACTCTAGCGCCCTTTAGTAAGCGTAGCGCCCTTCAGTACATTCATAGAAGATGCCACTGCTACGCACGTGTGCACCACATTCCCTGCACTGTAGGTAATGACGCCCCTGATTCTAAGACTGGGTATAAAACGCACGGGTACAGCTCCAAAAGCCGCCGATGCGTTCCTGAAGCTCCTCCCGACTGCCGAGGTAGGCCGCCGCGGGGTTTAGCGGGTAGACCGGTCTTCCGGGAGTCCCACACACACCCATCGTCTCCTCAACAAGGGTATGGTGCGAAAAGCATTTCCCGCGTAAAAAAAAAGTTATAAAACGCGTTTAAGATTTCAACGTGAAGGTTGTAACCAAGACTAAGAAAAGCCATCGTTGACGTTAATTTGTTTTAATATCAATGATAGTCTGTAACCTATAAATGTTAAATAATTATGAAAAAATAATAACTGAAATCCATTATTATTCTTTAACCAAAAGCTGCCAAATTAGTAAATTAGTGCCAAAAAAGTGCATCTTCATTTAACGATGTGGTCACGCAGTTTGCCGACCACTGAACTGACAGATAAATTTGTGGTCATCTCCATGACATGGCACGCGCGGACGCATCACTGTCAAATTTCAGAGCCACCGTTCTGTTGAGACTCATTTAGTAATTACTGGTTCTTGGAATACGTAATAAGGTGTAGTATTAGTACGAAACATGGTCTATACTAAAATAAACGAGATCATCGAGTTTTACCGAAATGAATTGGCATGAAAAGTATCAAGAAATATAATCGAATAAATTTATTTAAAAGATTCCATACTCACTATACATCTTTTCAGCATCATATCATATAGCTACCAATTTTAGTGTTTTTTTTATTCCTCGAAAATAATTTTTTTTTATTGAATGTAGTTCATACCCTAAGTCATTCTCCGTAGCTTTGTCGATGTCCAAGCTGTAAAGTAGTGAGACCATAAAACAACCGGTAATAGTTATCATGTAAAAGGTAGGTATACTAAACTGATGTTGATGAGACTAATGGTATATGTATAAGAAGATCGATTCGTGCTACTAGTTAGGTGCCGATTTGGAAACCTAGAAATCAAGTTAGCAAGTAATAAAACAAAGCTCCATCTGATGCAGGCAGATTTTCCCTCACACATTTAATATATTTTCTTACAGATTAATCTTGGTATCTGAATAATTGATTTAGAATACCCTGCAGTTAAAATACTAGTGAATTTAAAAAAAGAAAGTAATACAGAAACCCATTATTTCTAACACAAAAAATAGGATTAATAACCTTGCTACCAAACTATCTAAACAAATTCAAATAAAAAACTAATCCAAAAGTGTGAAAAGATTAATCGATCTTATTATTTTAATTTTATATTTCTATTTAATCGAAATTTGAAAACCATGGACCAATCGCATGCGACTAATGGGCGCGCGCCTGTCGCGTGCGCATCCTGCATGCCTGCGGGCGGCAGTGTTGCCAACTTAAAAATTATCAACTAATCATACGGGGTGGTCAACTGGACGGCTGTTTTTACCTCCAATTTAATTGCTTCTTTAGAATAATTTAGCCTTAAACGCTTGTTTCAAGTCCTTCGGGATATTTTGGAATTATTTCCTGACTTCTAATAATATGAAGGTAATTTCAACATTGTTTGGGTGCGCGTACTTAAGTACACACAATGAGCAGATAGTAATTATGAGCCATGTCGTTTAAATAAGGTTCGTTATCATTTATTGAGAACTAACTGCGCCCTGAGGTTATCCATTGTTTATTAAATACTTTTCAATCCTTGCTCATCCCAAGGCAACATTATTAGGATAAAAAAATTAAAGTTTTTTCAAGACATTTGCTTATAAAGTGGCTCTAAGTTTCGATACAAAAAATATCGTGTTCAATAGTACAAATAAATTAATGTACCTATTGCTTGCTCATTTCATGGAATTTCGAATTTAAATAGATACTTTCAACTTAAACGTGTTTAATAAAATAAAACCGGCCTCGACTATCTTGACACCCTCACCTAACGGCTCGGGTCTCAATGGCGCCTCAGCGGTAATCACCAACATTACACACATGTGCCATAATCTACTATTATACCATATACCATCACATATTTACATTATAACATTAATATTTAGGTACACACATATGTAATTAATTAACTGCATTTATTATGCCTATCCGTTTAGTGTTGGATTATAAATACGGAGTTTTACCACCCCTATTCATCCCGTGGGTGTAGTTAGAGCCATCTAAGGGTGCAATGTATGCATTACAGCTTCACTGTGAAGAGAACATAAACTTGAAACAAATCGGCCTTGTCTGGCCTACGTGGTTCAACAGATCAAAAGCTCTTTTCTAAGGAGAGGCCTATTTCCCGCAGTGGATTGTTCAACGCTGATGTGATGAAGATTATACCTTCTTCCCTGTACAATGTGCTATAAAACACAAAGAGGAAAACATAATTGCTTCGAGGTCAGCCGTGTGCGCATAGACAAAACTTTTAGGACCAAGTTTCGATGCGGACTCACTGTTTGATAAATTAATTTATATTTATGACTAGCTGAACCCCGCGGTGTTATCCGCGGTTATTGTTGTACCGCGAGTATTGCCGCAGGACAAAGTTAGTAGCCTAAGTTACTCCCCGGATCATCAGCTACCTGCCAGTGAAAGTCCCGTCAAAATCCGTCCAGCCCAGTTAGAGATTACCCGGAACAAACAGACAGACAGACAGACAAAAAAAATTTTAACTACATTTTTGGTATATGTATCGTGTATACATACACATGCATTGATTAAAAAGCTGTTATTCTAATATTACAAACAGACACTCCAATTTTATTTATTTGTATAGATGGTAATTTAATACACGGCACTTATGTGCACAGCTTTTTATTCACTATTCATTCACATGAATAATAATCGTTTAATCATATGATTGCTTCTTTAAGAAACATTTATATTCATCAATCGATTTAATGGCAAAGTAAATAACGCACTTGTATTGCGTTAAACTAATCACCTCACTTTCAATCGAATAATGATGCGATGTTTTAAGTATCGATTACTTGAGACATCGTATCATGTCAATTTTTAATACATTTTGTATTTAAATTATAATGCCTCAGGGATGAGTGCTCATGATGGACGAACCTACCTATTTTGATGAGGACAGGCTTGTTTATTTTTGGTCATTCGATATTCCATACAGTGAATTGCAATTTATTGTAAAAAACGTTTTGGTTTTATAACAATTTTTCGGTTTCCAAGCTACATTTTTAAATAATCCCGAATGTATGGCCCGTGACTTGACTCACCTGATACGATGGGTGTTAACAAATATGTCAAAATATCAAGTTTGTACCTCCGACGATTTAGACTCCGCGTTATTGTACCAAGCAATCGGACAGATCAAATACCTAATTTAAAAAAAAAAACTTAACAGTAGTTCAAAGGATGACAACTCATTTATTAGCATTGAGTTGCAGGTTTTTAATGCACGGCCGTTGACACTTACCATGAGGAGCTTCAACTACCTGTTTACCCCACTACACAGTGTAAATATTTTATGGTGTTTTACATATATGGATAGAAAACTCTTTATCTGTTCACGCTATTGTAGGGTTTCAAGAGAGTACATACAATGTCGCATAAAGCATGTACAAAAGGCGGTCTTATTACTGAAATCAATCTCTTTCAGGCAACTTAGGATCGATCAAAAAGTTTTACTTTTTCATGTTCTTTTTGTTAGATTTAATTCAATGACCTTAATAACCTTGGTCAACACACTTCGGTTGATCATCGCTATATACTCATCAGTATTCTACGGGTGATGCGCCAGTGGTTTGCAGTTTTTTGCTTATAATGCATAAATATAATGCTCAAGGTTTATTTGTGCATGAGATAATATTTGTTTAGTTTTGTTTTAACTTACGCGTTTAAAGCGAACTATTACTGAAGCTTTTATTTTGCAGCTGTGCGTCATCGGCAAATACATATATTATGGAGATACTTATAGTCAGTTTACAAGACTGAGTCATGTTTAGGTAAATGCTAGCCCTACACGGCGTTTTTTATATGAACCTGCCAAAGTGGAGACTGCGATTAAGCAAACGTAACACTAACTTTAAACTTTCACGTTCCATGATATATTAACAATCATTTTTACGGGAATTAACGCGATCACTTATTAAAAGGCCTCTGATTTGCCTGACGTTTCGACCAGGATGCACTGGCCGTGGTCACAAACTGGCTAGATCAGGAGGACTGACGGATGAGCCACTGAGCCAGTCAATTTAAACGTTAATGCCCGTAAAATTAATTGTTAATATAGGCAAACTTAATGTAAGGCGCCTTGAAGAAAGCGGTTGTGGTAGATTGATACTGCCAAGGTGACTCTACTGTTACTGATGAAAAGCATGAACAGAATCTAAGAGTACACAATACTAATTATTCCATACTTATTTCTTGTGCAAATATTCTAAATTTTGTTGCTACTGTATTAGTTATATGATACTGTATTAGTATAATAAACATCTCCGTATGACCCATGTTTTCAAAGAAACTTTTTGACAGAACATCTAGTCTGTGTCTCTTCCTCTCTGAGATTCATTGCTGAGGATTGTAACCTACTTGTATCTACATAATTAGTACAACTATTTTATAAGTATCGATGTACACTCCCACGCTGATGGTGACAAGACCGCCCCTTGTCACACGCATGATATACAAACTGACAGTCGCGACGTGTGACGCTCTACGGATTTTCTGCTCCACAGAGCAGTGGGCAAGGGCCTTATCTGTATCACCCTTAATAGTGAAAATCATGAGAGCGTACCACTGTAATGTGTCGATTTTATTTTATTATTATTATTATTAAAAATTCCCGTTTCTAGGAACCTCTAGTAATCTGTAAAGACCCTGGAAGCAATATTTTTGGAAATATCAGAAGAGTGAGCATTAGAAAGTAAAATTTGAAGAACTTAACACTTAATCAATTTTTTTCGTACATTGTGTCGTCGCACGTAAATGAATCGAACACAAAGAACATTCGGACTCTGAACAACAATTTGTGAATCACGCAAAGTATTGTTCCATGTGTTTCAACCAACAATACTCAAAACTGACATTTATTTATTTATTTAGAAACTTTTACAATATTATAACAGGATAAATTCCCAAGGCAATATTGTAAGCTTACAACTAATTATACAACATAAAAAAAAACAAAAATATTAAATACAATTAATATTACAAAAAAAAGAATTAGAAATAATAACAGTAATGAATAAGTAAGTATACCTACATTAACTTTGTATTTCAGAAATAATGCAACTTTGCGCTATTTCTGTGAATTTCGGCAAGCTACAATTATAAATAGCTGTTTTAGTATCAATTAGGTTAATAATCCGTATGGCACGCGACAAAGGGGCAAATTTAAGTAAGTTAGTCCTCGCTCGCAGCCGCCCGCGCAGAACGCGCCACACGTAGTACGCCAGCGCGACGTCGCGCCTTATGCTCAACCGCTCGTACCCCACCATGTCGAGCACAAACAGACTGGGGTACATCAGTGGGTACAAAGGGTAAACTCCATATTTTTTAAGATATAAAAATCGCGCGAATTTTTTTTGTATTTTTTCCACAATGAGGCTATACTTCGCCTCATGGGGATTCCAAATCAAGGCCGTCGATTCGAGATTACTCGACATAAGCGCTTGCTTAAACCATAGTCCACACGGTTGGGCTATGGTTCAAGTCAATCTTTTGGTTACTTTGTTTCTCTTATTGCCAATTATAAGGGGTGTAAATATACAAAATCGTTTTTATCTCGACGACAGATTTTTAAATGACATAAGTCGCTATATTAAAGGTACAACATACAATAAATTTGCAGTAATGTAATACCATAACCTGCAGATTTACGATCCAGTGGTTGCATGCTTTTTATACATATCTATGAGCCTGCTAAATTGCCTCTACTCTGCCTGATGGAGAGCATAAGCAGAACCCAAAAGTGGTATTATTACCTACATGAAAAATAATGATAATTATAATTCATGTAGGTGGTGGTACAAGTGGCAATGTACTCTTAAATGCAATTTTTTTTGAGTATTTACTACTATAAATACGTATAGTATTTCATTTAATGAAGGTAAAGTTTCAATTTAGGTACACGTCTTCCAAGTATACGTATATTCTCTAAAGTCCCTAAAGCATTGTCCAAACACTAAGCTCATTGATTAGTTACTATCATGGACCCTTCCCCATATTCCCCAACGGATACTATCAAGGCACCCCATCCCTCATTGAACAAGAGGATTACACCGGTCACAAGATCAGTGCTGTCAGCTCATACCGATGACAATTATGTGAAACTGATTTGTTGATAAACTGTTTAAATGTCGTGTGGCGGGTGATTGAATTAAGGCGCTTTGAGGTTTAGAGGAGATTACTAATCTTTTAGTTAATTATGATACGATTGTAATACGTGTTGTATTAATATGGCGATGACGTGGGAAAATTTGTAATTTTTTTATGGCACACGGGGCAAATACTCATATACAGATACTGATCGCGGTCAGTACTCAAAACCTATGCAATGACCGGGTTACGTCTTGTAAAGTTATCAAATCATCTTAACAGGTATATTAACGACTAGCTTTTGCCTGCGGCTCCGCCCGCGTAAGTGTCGGTTTTCGCGGTGATTCTTTAAACTATCACGTAGCTTCTTTATTTGTCAACCGATTGAAATAAAACAAACAGTAAATGTTAAATGAGCTTACAATAATACATAATACAAAACCGCATTCAAGCCGGTTGTGCCACTTTTGAGTTAAACGCTCACAAACACACAGATAAACAGACATAAATAAAAACTTTTATTTTAAATTCTGTTACTTTAATAAAGATCCCCTTTATTAGTTTTTCTTCAACGTATTTAATGTGCAGACATCGAACTCTTGCAGTTTTATTACATGTATAGATCGATGTGGTCAATAGTCAATTTAATAAAATCGGTTAATTATGTTAATTCATTTATACGGAAATAAGTAATATAAACAGCCTACCGCAGCCCACTGGACATAGGTTTCTCCAACTTTACCCTTCATGCATAAGTAACAATAAACGTGATATGATCCATGAATTACGTGCTGAGACAACCAAATGGATACCAAAAATTTGAAATTCAAAATTTTATTAATTAATTAGGACATCTAACATACAACGCCATCTAGCCCCAAGTTAAGCAGAGCTTGTGTTATGGGTACCTACTAGAATATTATATAAATACATACATATATTTACTTTTTTTGTAAATATGTACATATTATACATAGAAAATACCCAAACTCGGAAACAAATGTTTGCAGATTATAAAAACATTTGGTCCGACCCGGGAATCGAACCCGTGACTTCAAGCACAGCATTCGCATATGATAGCATTACGCCACTGAGGTAAAAATAACGCTTTTACGGCTAAACCGCTGCACTGATTACAATGAAATTTTATGGATGGACATAGCTATTGTTCTCTACAATAACCAATATACACACAGGCGGAGCAGTGGGTAAAAGCTTGTTAACAATAAGTCAGTTTAAAATAGAGAAACACTTCTATAGACCGATATCAAAAATAGAGAATTATCCAACGCAAATAACCCTAGCAACTTACGATTAATAACTAACATTACATTATGCCACTTAATAATCATCAAAATTCTACTAATTCCATAAAAAAATAGTCATATAAATTATATAAATTAAAGACCACACACATAACATTATCGACAGTGTAAATTCACTAGAATTTCACTGATGATATTACAATTATGGTAACCGCTGGATAGAATAGGGTTGCCTTGTACTGTAACATTTCTAATATACCGTTACTGTTGTCAATTGTGCTACAACTTTTGATAATTAGTAATATGGGACGATTAATCGTATATTCTTATTAACATTTACATTGCAGCACTTTTTTTGACTGTATATTTGGGAGAAATAAACACGAATATACCGCATTTAACAAAAAAAAAAAGAAGTAATTTACACATGTATAGATATTTAGAAAAAAATGTAAAAAGAAAATATGGCAACCCTAATAGAGGCATGTGTCGCCGGCGAGCGGCGCGTGCGCAGGTGCCATCGACTGATTCCGATAATGTGTGGTTGGGTGACGGGCGCTTTTCGCTGTGGGCGCTCACCCCCTGTTTCTGCTCTAATGGGTCATTGGGCTTCAACTGATGACCGGCCAGGTAGTTTATATCGTACTTTTGTTAGGAAATGGATGGATCTTTTAAAGGTGCGCCTATTGGTCAAGTGATTTATTTATTTTATTTAATATTAGGTGATCCAACAGATGTTGTCCTATAATAATTTCAAGTAATGTGATAGTTCGGAGAAAACTCAAAAGTTTCCCGAAAATTCCAAAGTCACGACGTAGCATTCAAATAGTTCTTACCTCCACTATAAATACTTGGTCAAACGAGTCCAACAAGTCACGTGATGCGCTTACCAATGAAGAAAAATTTATTTTAAATACGTTTAATAAATGCGAGCTTATGTCATTAAAGGCATTACCAAAACTATAACATGCATATCTACTTAGCATTTTAGAGTAAGATTCTGTGTTAGTTTATGGAATAATGTTATTTATACAGTTATAATTAAATAACTTTTTATATAATTTGACTTTTTGACATATTAGACTATTCTCACTGTTTATACTGTTGGATGTTTTTAAGCCGCCCATAGGCCTCCAACTAAGCTTCACGAATCAAGACTGCTGTGATAACAACCGGGACCGACTGCTTAACGTGACCTCAGCGTAGTCAAATTCATGATGAACTGTTATAATTATTCCTGATTCTAATAAACTAGTAGTACTCAAGTTTTATTCTTCATTATAAAGTAAAGTGCGATGGAAGCTTTAAGGCGTCGTTAGCGTCTCGCGCAATTTTTTGAATGACGCTCTAATGCGTCCATGGCGATCAAAGTGTAAAGTCAAAATTACTGTAAAAATTTGTCAGAGTTATTGTTTTTCTTTCCAATTCCATAATTTAATGTAACCTTCTCTCTGAAATTCTCGCTTCGTGTTCGAAAATCTGTTTTGTGTTCTGTTGTGCTCAAGAGAAGCGTTCAGACATGTATCAGATAAGTTTTATTCTAGACTAGCTGCCCCCAGAGACTTCGTTCTGTCAATAGTTCATGGCCTATCGCAATGGTGATACTTTGATGCTTGATGAAGAACATAGGCTACACGCAAGCGGTGCCACGGGCCTGAACTAGTACTCTATAATGTCTTCAAAAGACTGTATTGCTGTATTAAGATATTCAATTAATAAGTCACATTGACAGTAGGTGGCTACTTACCTCCTAAACGTTAATAGCCTTAATAGACACATAAACATAAATTGAACAAAAACAACACAATTACATTAATGAAACTTTTCAATTATTGTTGTAATAGAACTTAAAGATGTTTGTTTAATAAAAAACAATAATATTTAAATATATTTGAATGTATTATATTACTTAACTTAATTAAATATTCAAATAAGATGTATGCCACCTGCGCGGCTACACGCTCATAGAACTTTACATATACAATGATAAATATTTATGAACTCTTCTCTTTTAAGTAAAGTGAACACAGTAAATATTTGTGTTGAAAGATTAAGAGTACAGAATGTCATTCTGTGGTTATCTTAAGAAGCCGACTAAGGGAAATTACTACGCAGTACAACAGCACTCGGAAATGGAATACTTTGAACAAATACTAAACCAACGCGTTTGGCCAACGTGGTAAGTATAGTAGGCCTAAACCTTCATTTCTAAATAGACACTTATGTACTGCAGTGGACCTTTAAGCGCTGTTGATGATATTTGATGATATTATCTCTCAAATCTTTTTTTCCTTCTTGATCTTTTTCCAAATTTATTTGATGTGGCCAGTGACTTTGATATTCGACCGTCTTGATCTTGACACCTAGGTAACTTTCTCTACAATAGAGGAACCACCTCTTATTATGGAGAAGAATTATTGATTCAGTAAAAAAGCGATTAGGAGAAATTGATGTGGAGGATGTGAAGTAGAAGACACTAAACGCTACCGAACGGCCACTAGGACAGGAGCATAGTTTAGTTTTCTCGATCAAGAAGATCGTTATCTTGAAATTTTTTACACAGAATAGATGTGGTCTTCTGAATTGGTTTTGATAAAGTCTTGATGATAGCTACCACGAAAACTGTTGGAAGCAGATTTAAAAAAAAAGCTGGTCGTTGGTGATTTGTTTCTTTTTATATTTCGAAATTGGAACAGAACTCCGTTATTGATGTACTGAATTAAAGTTTTTTGACTTGGTTGTAGGTCTTCTTCGTCATCTACTTTCATCTCATTAAGATTTAAAGAAAAAACACTACCATTAATGATATTATATTAAGAAACGAAGGATTTAAAAAGTTTGTTAAATGATGATACACCATTTAGCCACATTGAATTCGGTGATGCTTTATCAAAATTAATATAAAGTTATTGTAAGTGTTAATATACCTAGTGGTATACATATAAATGACAAACTAATTTATTGTTATAAATATGGGGATGATTTATTAAAATAATTATGTATGACACGGCAGTGTGAAGCAAGAAATAGACAGGTAATTTATTATCTCTGGTGGCATTAATCTTAATTGAGCGCAGTGGGTGCGCATGGCGCCTTGATACGTCCCAGGACTGGTATTACGTAATGTGTTTGCGGTCACAGTTTTCTGTTTATTGATAATGCACAACATATTTGTGACCTAATTGTTCCAAAATATACATATATATTTCTTAAGTGTAGGTAGTTCCATAATGAAGAAAAAAATTACTAAAAAGTAAAATTATTTAAAACAAAAACCCTGACTTCGTAAATATCTGTTATCTTTATTAAATTCAGTTTTTAATAAAACATATAGGTTATATATATATATATTCATAATCACCGTTAACAATTCTTAATTTTGATACCACACTCGATGCATTTTTTAACCGACTTTAAAAAAGGAGGAGATTTTCAATTCAACCGTATATTAATATTTTTTTTATGTATGTTCGCAGATAAGTTCCTCGTTTATAAACTAATTTTAACGATTCTTCTTTTGATGGAAAGGAGATATCCCAACGGTTGTACCGTGATAAGGACACTAAGATCTGACAATGGCATCCAAGAGAAATCGATCGTTTTGGTCGTTCTTGAAGTCAGTTTTTTATTTTGTAATTTTTTTTTTAATGAAGACGTGTTTCTTTGAGATTACTTTTTGGCGCCAAAAATCCTTAATATTGTTTTTTTTTTTAAATTTTGATGTACTCAGTGACACTCACGAGTAAGACGAATCTATTGACACCACTCACATAAAAATACGACAAGCCGTTTAGGCTCTAGGGCGTGCCGAAGAAATGTACATGCATACATACACTCGAAAAACATAAGCCTCACTCTTTCGCAGTAGGGTAAAAATACTCGTAATCGGTGCTATGGAGAAAATAAAATGTGTCGCAACTTATTCTGACCTATCTCTCAGAAGTCTCAAAAAGAAGTCTCCGAGATCTGACGCAAATCAAGTCTGATAAATTAGGCGCCCTGGACATTCTGTGCTCCAAAGCATCTGATTTTTCTTCATTATAAGCTACTCCTTTAACGGTCATTAAAACCTCACAAAATAAAGTGTACTTTTTAGAAGCTAACATAGCCAAGTTTTCATAAACAACATTGTAAGTTTCGATTGAATTAAACAAACTCTTCAAAAGAACCTTAAACAGATGCTCTTGAGAATTTTAATTGCTTTTTAAATCTAACCAATCATAAGGTAATAAAACCAGTATTAAGGCTTCAAATGCCAAGCTTATAAGCTTGTAAATACTAAAAACATCAAATTAAAATGTTTCAGAGCCTTATTTGACAGGTGACCGATGACGGATGATCCCATAATGTTTTTGTCAAAGCGCTGGTTAACGCATTGATTTGAAAAGTTAAGAGGCTAACGATTGGAACAAAAAAATGTCAAATTGACCAGTTTCGTAAACATTTTAAATGGTCATTCCTTATTAATGTTTAAGTTTGAATATTTTAAGGCGCGCATATGAAGGCCAGTATCATTCAAATACCTATATTGTGAATAACAAGTGAAAATAAATCTGTAACCTTGGTACTTCACAGATAGGTACAGTGCTATTTATATTTTAATCGCTTGTTTATATCGCTGGGGTTGATTTGAATGTGTTGATCTGCGTGATGTGACTTTTGACCACGAACTGAATCTTTATTGCATTGTAGTCTTATATAGGTATATGTATGTAGATGTGTTTATAAGCAGTGTGGTTATAAAATTAATTGAGTGAGAGCTTTGTCTAATTGAGGATCAGCAATCGGTGTCCTTAAAAAAAAACTTCAAAAAAACTCTTCAAAAACCTGGTTTTATTTACCCCTTTAGTTTAGGTTAATATAACGTAACTAAACGTAACTAGTAAAAGATGCACAAAGGATGACAAATGAGATTTTGAGATGTCAGTCCAAAAATTTACCTCGGGATGAGTTTTTTTCACTTCAACGGTCACTAACGTTGTCAAAACCACAGATGTAATTTATAATCAATTAGCGCGAACTGCATCAAGGTGCGCGCGAGCACCTAATGTGACGTTTTTTGTTCATAGCACGTGTTGAGGGGAAAAAGTATGACAACTAGCAAGACAAAAACGGTTAGAGTAATGGGATGGTTCAGGATAATGCGTTTTGTGGGTGTGTGGATTTATGTCACTGTATACCTACGTAAGAACTAAGATATGAGCGGTCAGATAGTTTGTTAATAGCTTTGTTAAACTGTCTGAGAAAAGAGATAGAGAGGGAAGAGAGAGAAACAAACTACCCTACTTCATAAATGAGTACGTTCATAAACGGTAAATGTTTTATCTTTTAACGAACTGAGCTATTGATAACTGTGAATTTTAAATATTTTTGTTTAAATACAATTCCCGCATTAGGAATGAATCTATGTCGTAAGAGTTTTACAAACATATCTACATAAAACGGACTCAAAGACCATCCAGACACAGAACCACAATTTATGAATCACCAGAATGGGCAACACATGTGGAGTCTGAACCTACAACAGTCAACGCAGTATACTATAGAATGGCGACCCTTTATACCACTACGCTATTCATGCAGCAGCAGCATTCTGAATCTAAACGCCCTAACTCTACCAACTCTAACTTCACAAACTCTACATCTCAGTAAAAATGTGTGGCTTCGCGGTTTTGGCAGGGGCACGACCGTTCCCCCAGATTGTACACATTAATTTTACAAATAACATTCTAAGTTATATGTTTTCAAGTTTTTTTACAACAATTTGAGCATCACACAAAGTGTTATCTAATGTGGGATTTGAACCCCAAACGTGTAGCTACAAATAGTTAAAATGACAAGGCCAGTTACATTTTTTTATACATAAGAGATGACGAAAAACTCGTGACAAATGAGCAAACGGATCACCTGATGGTAAGCGACTACCATCGCCGATGGCCACCTGTAACTCAAGGATAACAAAAGTGTTGTCTCCCTTTAAATCTCCACTCTCAAAGCAATTGTCACATACCTATACATTCTAGAAGTAAATTCACTTGTACTCATTCCATTATTTAAATTAAGTTTAATCCTGACCGGTTTTGACCTATTTATCAAAGGTTTCATAAGTACGAGGAACTTTAACTCTAAAATATTTTTTTTATGGTATAGGGGGCAAACGAGCGGACGTATCACCTGATGGTTTATGCGATTACTGCCGCCCATGGACACCCGGACCATCAAAGGTATCACAAGTACGTTATCAGCCTATGGGAGATGGGGAGAGGGATGAGGGGAAGGGTTGGGGTATGGGCCTCTGGTATCCTCACTCACTCGGTGAAATACAGCGCAAGCGTTATTTCACACCGGTTTTCTGTGAGGCCTTGGTATCACTCCCACGTTCTCGAAAGCCCTCCCACGTTATTTCAATATGTTTCATCAAGGGAAAAAAAACGTATGTACATTTTTTTTAAGTTGGTTTTTAATTTTAATTGTAATTTTCAACACGTTTTCAACCAGGTATTACATTTTTTTTCTATATATATTTATTCAATCTTTTTCAATCAAGACCCATTATCCTTAAAGTTAACAATAACATAACAAAACGAACTAACCGTTTACGTCTTTCTCCAATTCCGTCGAATCTACTCGACTAGAAAGAGACAGATGTTACAAATCCAATGCGATGAAACGAAACGGGTGTGTTTTTGTAGATGCGTAACATAACTAGGCGTGTCTAAATAGATAAAAGTTGGTGACGCAGCGATTGCATCCAACATGTTTTTATTTACATAAGTTACGCTCTAATGGGAAAATGTCGTAATTAACAAGGCCGTCATTAATTGAGCCATTGATGCAGGCAAAACTACTTTGTGCTTTGAAATAGTTACCTTTAAAAGCTAATATCCAGTGCTAAATGATTTTATTGTCATTAAAAAGTTGAGGACTCTATACGTTATCGTGACTCTATACTTACGTGAAAGAAATTGAATTACGTTAGAAACTGAACTCAAGTTCATGTTTAAGTTAGTTTTGTAGGGGTTCCTTAACCTTTGCTGCTGAATTAAGTTCTAAAAGATAAAAGACTAAGGAAGGGGTTAGAGATTTATAATTCAAGGATCACTTGGTATAAAACCTTTACCATTAACTGAGTATATGTACATTTTAGTTTTTAACTCAATAAAATAACCTTCGAGTAACCCGACAGTTATTTTACTGAATTAAAAAGTTTTTATAAACATGAACTACAATATGTAACACGAAATTGTTTGAAATACTAACTTAGAATTTTCAGAATATGAAAAGTAACTTTAAAAAAATTATCTTCATTTTGTTTAGTTTAAGAAACAGAAATATTTTATATCTTATTTCGTAACTTAGTTTTTCTTCCCTAATATAAACATTACGACATATTATTTAAGAGGGATATAATAAGGGGAATACCTATAATAATATTAGGTATTGCTTTTTGACAGATGTCAAAAAAATTACATGATTTAAATGTTTTGACGTTAATAGTTCGTATCGCACTTGCGAAAGGAAAGACGTTAAAATGACTATGTTCTTGTAACTTGTATGTAATTGCTACCTCAAGACGGAAGGCAGATGCGTGTGACTACGTTTCAAATTTTACGTGTCCTGTACGTTCTTGTGTGTACTAAAACTGTGGACTTTGGCATTAAAAACTTCGAGAATAAATACAAACGACATTTAAATATTATCGAACCGAAATGAAATTATACCTAAATTAATGGCTCGACTGGGGCGGTACTACCCTCTGACGGAAGACTAATATAAAATGTCAGTATTCGTACTGTTGCGTTAAGTTGGTAAGTGCGAGACCGAAGGCCCACTGTTACAGAAGCATCTTACTAGACCGTCATAGTATGGGTCACCATGCTGCGTTGTCTGCATTCGCAATGAGTATAGTGGCCATTACTCTCGGAGTCTGCTCATGCTTTCCATCAGGCATGCTCAAAAATAAAAAAAACTGCACATTTGTTAATGTCTATCGTCACCTCTAAGTAAGGTTTCGAAAGAGTATTATTGTCTTTAAACCCACTACTGAAACCTTATATTAGCACGGAATATAAAACAAATGCAATGTTAAAAAATATTTATAGTACTCACTAAATAAACACTTTGATACATAGGTTTTACGGGTTCATTACTGTTAAAAGTCATAAAATATCAACAAACATTTTGCCAACACACCATTAAAAATATTTCAACCTTCAATTCACCCTTACAAATACTATAACTAACAATTAATATTCCATGTTCACACTTTTCGTGTTGTCCTTACGCAATGTCCAGTAATTCCCCTATAATTTGAGGGTGGCCACAACGCAGATTGTTCTCTAGATAGAGGCCGCTCGATTGCGTCAAACACTTTGGTGCACTAATTACTTACACCTGGAAAAATTCACTTTCTTTATTACCTCTAGGTATTGTTTTTTAGTCGCTTTATGTGTTTTGGGAAGCCAAAGTATGTATGTAACTGCAAATTGATGTTATACAGATATTGTCAACCCTTGTGTTTTTATTATAGTTTAAGTAATTAAAGATGGAATGGAAGGGGTTGTCAACTTTGAGACTCGATAAAAGTTGATTATTATTTTGTTTTATTTCTGTTGGTGGCTGTGTCATAACTATTTCTAAAAAAAGTGTATACTTTTGAAGAAGCCGCTCTGAAGAAGGGCTGCTTTTATTTATTAATTACGTAAGTTCCTAAGTCCAAATGTTTTTTACTTTCTTTTTTTTTTTTAACGTGTGGAAACCCCTTCGGGCCGTCACCCCGCCGGGGTTTGCGGCGGGGCGGTGTGTCGGAATCGAACTGACTAAAACCACACGGTGTGCCACTCTGCGCCTGAGACGGGAGGGATCCGGGAACTGCTGTTATTAACACATCCGGACCCCTCCCAGCCCTGTTTCTTACTTGAATTAAGGTTTTGTCAATCCAGTCAGCTTCCTTAGACAAGATGCAGGTGATCGCTAACGTCTCTATTCTCTTGTAAGTATTATTGGCTAAGACTTTCTTTTCACCACGTGACCTAGTAAGGGTTAATTGGTAAAGGAAGTCATCATTCCGTTTACTTCTGTAGAATGTCAACTTGACTACTGGACCTATTCTTCGTTCCAGGTAACTCAGTACTTTGTTACAAATGTCCCAAGTAATACCATGTAGGTACCTAAGTCCTTTATATTCAAATACAAAATCATTTATTCAATTAAGACACTAAATGACATTTATGAACGTTAATTTGAAGCTACAATTAAAAATCATAGATCGACACAAACAGACGCCATAAATGTACTGTATTGTCAAGGTGTATTAGGTGAAAACGCCAAAATTTACTGCCCTTGTGTCGATCCATAACTTCCAGTTTCCAAAATACGTGGAGCCTTACGAGAAGAATACTGAGAAAGAAACTCATGGCCACTCTTTTTTTTTAATCAGATCTTAAGGTACAATAGTACTAATACTATTATATTTTACTTACTAATAAGTAAAATATAGTATAGTAAGTAATATACAATATTGACTACCTATTTTGGAAAATTAGTGATTAAAAAGTTGAAGACAAAATACGAAATGGCCACAATAGGTTATTTTAGCTCATCGCCGTGATCATGAGCCATGTACGAGTGCGTGAGTGGCGAGAAATGCCGCGTGACGAGCCACTGCGCATGTTTGTACACCGTGACGAATGTCACCGTGTCCTGTCACACGTGGTACAAGTAACAGGTGATAGCGACATACTTTCATAGGACTACGAAAACTTTGACCATTGAACACTGATCTGTCTTGCTAGAAAGCGACCACCTAGGTTAGTTGTTAGTGACACTGACTGCTAAGCCAAACGTCGTGGTTTCGATTTCCACCTAGTACAACTAATTTTGTGTTGAGAGCACGATCATCGCTCTGTGTTTGGGTGCAAATTGTACCTATGTATGTCTAGAAAAATAAAACTATGATTATCAGCAGTCTAATTATCTCATCACTATCACATTACACAGTGTGTAGATATATACAATATCTAGATATAATGATATATAGATATAATATGTGCAGTCAGTCCTACTATGGAATGCAAGTGCATTCCATAGTAGAATGAACGCGAATGTAATGCAGGATAAAAAAAAATAAAAAAAATATAGGATGTACACAAAGTGCCCTATGAAAAAAGTGCGCTTATACTTCAAAGCGAATGTGCAGTACAATCACAACGCTAGTACCCGTGTGTATATTTTTATTATATTATATAGTATTGAATATGAGTTTATCTTTATATATAGCGTGTATGTATTAAAATATAGTAGTGAATTCATGTAGGTACATTGTTTTTAGGTTCATCTCTTTTTTATTACTAGCTGATCGGGCGAACTTCGTAGGTATCGCCTTAAAATTATTTTTGTAAATATTTTCTAAATTATTAAAAAAGGCATCGCGTCCCAGCTATAACTTAGACCACATCAATATAGCAGACAGCCGTGACGCTAAGCCCGCAAATATGTGCAACACTCAATATTACTTAGTGAGACCTCACACAGTGTTCTCACTTAGCTGTATAAAACAAATATTAAAAAGCTGAATAACACCTCCCCGTGGTATTAATACTGGTTCCTTATTGGGTCGGTGGAGCCGGAGGTTTAGGTTCGAAACTCACCCAGGACAAATAATTCTGTGATAATTTGTGTATGAGTGCTATTTATGTAGATACTAGCTGAACCCTGCGGCGTTACCCGCGGTTTTAGTCGTACCGCGGGTAATACCGGGGGACACAGATAGTCTAAAAAAAAATTAAACGAAGTTACTCCTTAGATCATCAGCTATCTGCCAGTGAAAGTTCCGTCAAAATCGGTCCAGCCGTTCCAGAGATTATCCGGAACAAACAGACAGACAGACCGACAGACAGACACACAGACTAAAATTGTAAAAAATGTTATTTTGGTACATCTATCGTGTATATATAGTTACATACATATGCATTTATTTACATTAACAAAATTTTAACAAAATTTTTGGTACTTATATGTACCGTGTATACATACCTATGCATTTAGTAAAAAGCGTTTATTTTAATATTACTAACAGACACTCCAATTTTATTTATTTGTATAGAGTATAGATTATATAGATAATATGATATGTAGATACCTATATGTTAAGAAATATATTAGTACCTATGTTTATTAATAGTCTGGAGACCATAGGACTGGCCCTGTCCAGTTTGGGATTAGATAATTGTGTGTGGGTTATGTAATATTATAAATTCGAAAGTAACTCTGTCGTCTGTTACAGTTTCACGGTTAAATCGTTGAACTGACATGAATGAATTTCGGTATAGAGATAGATTGGATATTAGCGAAGGACATTAAACATTTCAAAATAAACAGTGCTGGTGGTAGTATTGTTGGAATAACTAACGTAAGAAACCGTGCCACGTTTCAACTACAGTACTTACTACTTTTTAAGATAAACTAGTAATTAAAATGAACTTGATACTATTTTAGAGATCGATTAGTTAGGCCTGTGTTTGAATAGGACGGGGCCCTGAGTGCATAAGAATATGGGGTCCCACTGTAGATATAAACTTCCTTTTTATTAAACCTTTTAAGTTTTGTAAACTATTTATACGTATATCTAGGTATAATTCTGCGCTAAAAATAATTTTCTCAGTACTTGTTCAGAGAAAACTTACTTTTGATAAGTATGTACATGATTGTTATTTGAAAAATATACTACCTAAGTTACTTAGATATTATCTATTATTGTGTCACATCATAGTGTGTGTAATATCATACCTATCTTTAGGGGCCCCTATGAAATCGGGATCTTGTTCTGAACACGTGTTCCGTAGGCCTTTATAGTAATGATAATATGCACTGTTTGCAACTTATGCTATCAGAAGAAGAGCTGGAAATGTTTAGGTAATAGGTAGGTGTTCCTTCCGGGATGAATAAATAAATGATATTTGACTCCAAAATGATGTACTGTATTGCAACAATAAATTAAAACATAAATTACAATAAATGATGCGTTGCGCTGATCGCCATTAGCGGGAAGAGAAGAGAAAAAGTCTTGACAGATGATATCACGTTCAGAAACTGTCAAGTGGTTGCGATTAGAGATGCGCGGCAACATCCTCCGGGGCCTTGGAAGCTCCTGCTTCCAATGATGGCTCTGCTGGTTCCAGTAGTGGACAGAGATATTTGATGCCGCGGCGGTAGGTTCCTGTATTCGTCTTGACTTCTGCGACACGCGCCACTCCGTCCCTTCCTGGGAACAAACTAACAATCCGTCCCAACTTCCACTGCATGGGAGGAGTGTTTTCATCTTTTAATAAAATTAGATCTCCCTGCCGCATTGGTACACAGGGAACGCGCCACTTTTGCCTGCGTTGCAAATCTGTGACGTACTCCAGCTGCCAACGTTTCCAAAACTGTTGACGAATCGATTCAAGGCGCAATAGGCGATTTGATTTGTTGAAATTTGTCTGCTGCAAGTCTTGTGCCGGTAAAGCCGTTAATGGTCTGCCTATTAAAAAGTGCCCAGGGGTCAAAGGATGGAGATCATTTGGACTGGAGGACAAGGGACTGATAGGACGGCTATTCAGGATTGCCTCGATCTGACCAAATAGAGTCGCTAACTCCTCAAAGGTTAAATGCGTTTGCCCTAGAATGCGTCTGAGATGGTGTTTAGCTGAGCGCACACAGGCCTCAACAAGTCCACCAAAGTGCGGGGAATAAGCGGGCTGAAAATTGAATGTTATGCCCTCGCCAGAAGAAAATTTCTTAACGCCATCAGCGCTACAATTAAGAAAGTCTCCTATCTCTTTCGCAGCCCCTACAAAGTTACGACCGTTGTCACAAAATATTTCTAACGGTTTTCCTCTGCGAGCGATAAAACGACGTAAAGTTAAGAGGAACGCGTCTGTCGATAATTCGCTGACGGCCTCTAAATGCAAACATTTGTAACGGAGGCATACAAACAAGCAAAGATAGCATTTAGTGATTTTACACCCTCTGCCCTTTCTGTCGGTTATTAAAAATGGTCCAGCAAAATCGACAGCAACACTAATGAATGGGAATCCGGGATTTACGCGCTGTTCCGGTAATGACCCCATAATGGGACTAGTTGTCTTACCGCTGGCCCTTCTACACGTAACACATTGTCTCGCGGTAGTGCGAGCTAAGTCTCTGCCTGCAATGGGCCAAATTGTTTCTCTGATGCTATAAAGCAATAGCTGTGGACCAGCATGAAGAAGACGCAAGTGTTCTTGCTGAAACAATAATTTAGTAAGGCCATGTTTGGCATGGAGCAATATTTGATGGCGTGTCTCAAAGGGGTAACACGACAAAGTTAAACGTCCACCTACTCTTAATATGTTTTCTTCGTCCAAAAATGGGTTTAATGAAACCAATGTATTTTTAGAACTGAGAGCTCTTTTGGAACGAAGCGTTTGAATTTCATTCGAAAAGGTATCGGCTTGAGACAAATATGAAAGTTTTCGAAAGGAAAGAGCGAGTTCGTCCGGCCGTAAAATACCCATTTTCTTATTGTCAGTGTTTCTGCAATTATAAATAAAACGAAGAAGATAAGCAAATGCTCTTTGAATGAACTTTAGTTTCGAGTATCTACTGAAGTGAATAAGCGACTGTTTGCTGTTTTCACTTAATGTCATATGAATTTTGACTTCTGGTAAATCCTTTGATTTAAATTTAGTTTGATTGAAGGAAGGCCAAAAAGAATCATCTTTTGTTAAAAATGTAGGACCATTCCACCATATTTTCAAATTATTATTCTTGACTACCTCTACACCACGTGAAGCTAAGTCAGCTGGGTTGAGGTGAGAGGGGACATGATGCCAATCAGATTCCTTTGTCAGATCTAAAATCATAGCAACTCTATTTGCAACAAAGGTTTTTAATTTGTCGTACCTCATACTAAGCCAAGCTAACGCAATGGATGAGTCACTCCAATATACCTTACGAGCGATCACACAGCGCAGGGCGCTTTCCACGGCGGCCGCGAGTTGTGCACCCAACACACATGCGCACAACTCCAAGCGGGGAATTGTTGTCGGCTTGACTGTGGCTATCCTAGCTTTGGCACATAATAGTCTTACTGTGACGTCACTGTGTTTATTTACGGATTTTAAATAAACACAAGCAGCGTACGCCGCTTGTGATGCGTCACAAAAACAATGCATTTCGATGCGATTAGGTTCTTTACATAAAACATTTCTAGGAATACGTAACAGATGAAGATGTTTCATGTTTTCAATAAATAGCAGCCACGATTGGCTAATGTCATGAGGTGCTGGTTCATCCCAGTCAACCTTTTCTATCCATAATTTTTGAACTAAAATTTTAGGTTTTATTGTGAAAATGCTTAACATTCCAAGTGGATCAAATACTTTACATGATTCTGATAATATAGAACGCTTAGTTATTTTAGATGTAGTTTTATAGTTTGTAGGAAAATGTATGAAATCACTATTAGGGTCCCATCCGACGCCTAATGTATGAGATGAAGAGCTGATGAGGAGATTTTTTTGTGTATTTTCACGATCTACTAATATTGACGGTAAGTTTGAACGATATTTTCGCAAATTAAAACATCCAGCAGCGAGTGCCTTTTCTACCGAAGCCTTAATATAAAATAACTCCTCTTCACTGTCGCTGCCAGTTAGCAAATCATCAACCACAAAGTCATTTTGAAGGATTGCCCTTATTTTATTATCTTTGCATTCCTCACCGAGCTGCCACAAGCAACGAGTGCTCAAAAAGCTAGAACTAGTCAATCCATATGTAACGGTATTGAGTCTTAGAGATCTAATTGGTTCCGCGTTATGATCACGCCATAATATCATTTGTAGGTTTCGATCATTTTCTTGAACTTGAACCATCCTATACATTTTTTCTATGTCGCCAGACAATACATAGGAGTACTGACGAAACCTAAGCAGTATATTAAACAGTGAGTCTTGAATGTGTGGCCCTGCAGTTTGTAAATCGTTTAGGGAGTACCCAGATGTTGTTTTGGCACTGCCATTGAATACAACACGCAACTTAGTCGATTCGCTAGACGGCCGTAACACAGCATGATGAGGAATGAAGTAACTCTGATCCGGAACTAATACACGCGACTCAGATAAATGACCTAAATTTGCATATTCTTTGATAAAGTTAGAATACATAATCTTAAGGTTGGGGTTTTGTGTTAATCTTCTTTCAAGGGATAAAAATTGTCGTTTAGCAAATTTGAAAGAATCTCCCAAGCAATCAGGTTCGGCCACGAGGGGCAACCGTACATGAAAACGACCATCACTGTCGCGATAAGTATGTTTTATAAAATGGGTTTCACACTCACTTTCTTCAACGGTTAATTGATTATTTATTTGAGGAACCTTTTCCAACTCCCAAAATCTCATTAATGCCTTATTCAAAGATTCATTTGACAAAGTATCATTTTTTGATTTAAGCACAAGATGATTGCATTGTGAAATGTTTGCACTTATATTTTTATTTAATAAAAATGGCCCTGTCATAATCCAACCCAATTTGGATCCAATCATAGTGGGTTGATTTGGACCAAGCTCTAATTTCTCTGAATTAATTAAATTCCAAAATAGGTCTGCACCTATGAGCATATCTACTGGTGCACATTGATTGAAATTAGGATCAGCTAATTTAATGCTACTAGGTAGTTTAATAAAGGATGCATCAAATGTTCTGTTAGGCAAATTATTAGAAATCTGAGGCAGCACCAGACAAGAAATGTCTGTTTCATAATCATTTTGCTTTGACCTCAATTTTATAACACAAAGATGAAAAACATTAGATACAGATGTATTACCTATGCCTACAATACCGACCTGGGTTGGCTGAGGAGTCAATTTTAATATATTTTTCACTTTGTTTGTGATTAGAGATGTTTGACTCCCGCTATCTAGCAGCGCTCGAATTGTAAGACACTTATTTGTGTTTGGGTTGCATACTTCAACTATTGCAGTTGAAAGTAGTACATTATTTTTAGATGTCATTGACATACTAATCAAACTGGCACCACTATCACCAATGACCTCACCCTCAGTCGCTGCTACCATTGTGTGTGCTCTGGTTGTATTTACAGCCGAAGAACGCTCTTTGTGCAACAGAGAATTGTGTCGCTGTTTACAAGAAGAACAAGAACCCAACCTGCATTGACGAGAAGAATGTCCTTTGCGCAGACAGTTGAGGCATAAATTCAACCTCATGACCTCAGTGATTCGCTCTTCAACAGGCTTGCCCAGAAAAGAAGAACAATCATACAAGCGATGGCTGCCATTGCACAAAGCACAGGACACAGAAGAAGGTGCAGAAGATGCTGAAAGGGTAAAGGATTTCATGTTAGATCTTTCAGATTTATGAAAAGATGATAATTGTGATTGACCTTTATTATTATTGTGCCGTTCAGGCTTATTTTGATGAGTGGATTCTAAAACATCAGAGCGACCCTTCAAAAACTGAAAAAAATCATTTAAAGAAGGACTTTTATTGAAGCTATTCTTATGCTCTTCCCATTTAATGCTAGTGCTACTGTCAAGCTTAGCTGTGACCAAATATATTATTAAGGAATCCCATGATTCAGTCTTCTCACCGAGTGTATTTAATGCACGTAGATTTTTTGATACATGATCAATGAGGTATCGTAAACCCTTGGCTGAATCACAATGTACTGGCTGAATATTAAACAGAGAATGCAAATGGTTACTAATTAACTGCTTCACATTGTTGTATCGCTCACAAAGAAGATTCCACGCTTCATTATAGTTAGCAGAACTAACTTCCAAATTACTAATAACACGAGAAGCCTCTCCCTCAAGGTAAGAGTTTAAATAATAAAATTTATGTATTGGTTCAATTCTGTCATTATTGTGGATGAGTGAAATAAAAGTATCCCTAAACTGAAGCCATTTATAATAAGTACCATCAAAATTTGATATTTTTATAGTGGGTAATTTAAAACTCATAGCTGTTGAGTTAACATTACATATGTGGTTGTGACAGCCTGATTGAGAACCGCTATGTTCAGATTTGTTAGGATATAATTTATCTTCATGTTGTTCAAGAAAACATTGAGTCTGTGCCATGAGCAAAGAAATGTCAGACTCAATATTATCCCTAACATCCAATTCACTGTCCAAATTGCATCGGTTTAACAATTCTATTTCAGCTTGCAATTCTTCAAACTGTTTAAACATATCACAAAATCTTTCAAATCTTTGTTTAATCATATAGTAATCTGATCGCTGAATAGAATCCGATTCAACAAATGCATTTAAAAAAGTTTTATATTTGGTAATACGGCCTTTAATAGAACTACGTTTTGTATTTAAGTCTTTTAATTCACTAGAAGTACTTGTTTGAGGGATATTTAATGTTAATCTACCTTCTAAAGGTGATTTAGGCATCTGTTCACTACTTTTCGACATATTAGTTATGAAAATACACTAATTGAACCAAATTAACAAAAAATAATAAAACAATACTCAAGTTGCAACTCGCCTACGCCCACACACTGAGTAGGTACTTGCGCGGCCGCTGCCCGCGCTAAGGAACAGCCGATGCGTCGGAGAACAATAGATAGTGCGCCTGCGGCACCTAAACGAAACAAGGGCACGATGGGTGAACAATCAGGCACTTTTTTGCTAAGCTTTAGCTGCGGCATTCACAGATGTCGGCTGACTTCAAGCTGAATAATGGCGTAATCTCCGCTGTATTCGTTCCTTTTGTATTGTAATATTTCTTGTAGGATCACGTCGTGGGTCACCAATGTTCCTTCCGGGATGAATAAATAAATGATATTTGACTCCAAAATGATGTACTGTATTGCAACAATAAATTAAAACATAAATTACAATAAATGATGCGTTGCGCTGATCGCCATTAGCGGGAAGAGAAGAGAAAAAGTCTTGACAGATGATATCACGTTCAGAAACTGTCAAGTGGTTGCGATTAGAGATGCGCGGCAACAGTAGGTATATATATAGGTATGAATATACCCACAAAAACAGGTGTGTAAGTAATCAAGCAAAAAATTTAAAGACGATATTATTTAATTATAGTGTTCATTAACGTAAATTAACAAGTCACCAGACACTATTGTCTTCTAGTACTAAACTTATATTCTTACAAAATCATTTTTTATCGACAAATATTAATAGTCTATTAAAACATCCCTCCCTCTAAATTAGCACATTCTTAACCACTCAAACTCCACGAACATCTCAACACTACCTACGTATGTATATCCAACATTATCTATTTAATAGTCTTCAGCTCTCCGCCCCGCGGAATACCAGACATTGAAAAGCCAACCCGAAACTTCAAACAAAACACCTCTATCTTAAACGCGACAAGGTGTAAAATCGCTTGTAATATCTCATAATTCCGTTATAAACACCGTCCTATGCAATAGACCTCTCTAAGTGTAACAGTTACGTCTTCAACATCGGTATTTGTTTGTGTAAATAGGGGCGGAGAAGGTCGTGGCTGAATGGTCGCTCTAGTAGGTATGAGGGAAGTGTGAAGACGCTAAGAGGTGTATCCCCACCGTTCCGTTCCGCGGTAGGCGGGGCTACGGACACGGTCCGGCCGTTACAAGCACTCCACGCATCGCGCTGAGCTTACGCGCAAAGCTTGGAACGGAACGCACGCTTTTTGAATTCGGAAAGCGATTCATTTTTAAAGTGTTTTGACTTTTTAATTTGAGTGACTCGTTTGGTTTCTAATTTTGAATTTCTTTTTTTTTTGTTGTGTGTATAAGTTAAGGAAACTTTTTTAATTTGGACTTTTAATAAAGTTACTGCATAGTGTAGAATAAATTGTTTGAATAATGGACTTTTGTCCTCGTGGTTAGAACTAAAGCTGTTTATTTAAGTGAGGTGAGTTAGTTTGAATATTTCTATTTAATTATTTAGTAGTTTTATTACTATTTTATTTTCTCTATAATTAGACCTACCTAAGTCTCGGTGTCATGAACTTCATCAATATGAAATAAATTTAAAACATTTATTGTCATAAAGTAACTTTAATATTCCCCAACATATATGTACTTGTGAAGGATACCCAGTTATTATTAGGTACCTACATTTCGTTAGGCTGGTTAGCTTAACTTAAATTTTTAAGGAAGCTTTATTTACATGTAAATCATATAACTATAGATGTTCTAATAAATATCTAAATTGTGTCAAAGTACCACAATATAAGATGCTGTTATGTGGATCGTGTTTCATCTCATGTTATCAAGAAACGACATCAACGCGCTCCTTTTATTTTCATCTTGGTTTAATTTCGGATAAGAATTGAAATACAATTAAAGTAAATTATCTTTGCATTATTTATTTATTGATACCTAGATTGTTTGTTGGTTATTTAATATTTTTATCGATAAAGAGAGATAAACCTATGTATATAGGTTAATAATATCAACCCTCGTAATAGTATTTACGAGGGTTGATATTATTTTGCTCAGTATTTTTTTGGTAAATTTTCTAAAAATAAATTTTAGCTAGATCCCTCCTTTATTGCTCCTGATACCCTCTGCATACTAAATTGCATAAAAATCGTTGAATTCTTTTCCAAGATTCAGATATTATACCTACTTTTAAATTTTAGTAGCATTGATTTATTTTGTTCATTGAAAGATTTAAAACAGTTTTAAGACAGTAATTTTTGTAAATGAATGTCACTCAAAGTTATATAGTATGCTTATTATCCTACTAATATTATATATGATATTATAGGTGATAGATGAATGGATGTTTGTTACTCTTTCACGCAAAAACTACTGAACGGATTTGGATGAAACTTTACAGTAAAATAGCTTTTATATATTTTTGCCGTGCTCTAGATTTGCCGCGATAACCGACATACACGCGAGTAGAGACGCGGGCAACAACTAATTTCTAATAAACATCGCAAACAGAATTTTGTAAAGTAAAAGTTTAGTGTATTTTTATTATTTTTCTTTATAAATTGTTTTATCTCTCAAGGTAGTTAGTTAATATGTAATGACAGAAGCTATGGACACATATTATTTATGTATATACTATGTCAAAACATTATGTGCATTAAATTTTAAGATATTATTGTACGATACATTGTTTGTGTTCTTTAAAATAAATAAATATATCTATATATAAAAGAATTGCTCATTTAAAGTTATTAGATTAATATGTACGTACTAAGTTATCTAACAAAATGTAAATTTTAAAACTTTTACGTTCTAAGTTAACTCACCTGTGGTCAAACTGTGACATCGCAAGTGCAACCTGGTCAAAAGCCCAGGCAAAGTTACCTGTTAGGTATGTGATCGCAATAATTCTCAAATGTGTTTATGATTTTACTAGTTGTTGCCCGTGGCTCCGCCCGCGTATATGTCGGTTATCGCGGGAAATAGTAGCCTATGTGTTATTCTGATGTATAAGCTATATTACTGTAAAGTTTCATCCAAATCCGTTCAGTAGTTTTTGCGTGAAAGAGTAACAAACATCCAAACATCCATCCATCCTTACAAACTTTCGCATTTATAATATTAGTAGGATGATTAAGATATTTATCTATCTAATACCTTTATTTTATTCTAATACCTAATCTGAATCTCGGAAACGGCTAAATTGAATTTCATTTAAATTTGGTATGCAGGTCTCAGGGATAATAGATCGATCTAGCTAGAATTGGAAAATTTACCATAAAAATACGAATTCATTCAGTCATTCAGATACTTTATATTTACAATACCTATATTTTTTGGATACAAAAAAGGCTAATATTTTCTATCTTGCCGTTTTTCAATCGGTTGTAGGTACCTATACAATAATTTACTTCTAAAATATAAATATTTAATGAACTGTTGTATACCTACATAGAATCTCACAAAAACATTAGTTAGGTAAATATCCAAGGTCTGATAGTTATAAACAAAGTAAGTACCTAGGTAAAAAAGGTATCATTTTTGACATCAACCTAACATTATTTCCAAAACTGTATTTTATCTATAGGTACAAATAAATAAAATTGGAGTATCTGTTTGTCATATCAAAATAACCGGTTTTTACTAAATGCGTATGTAGGTATGTATACACGGTACATAGACTAAAACAACATTTTTTTTCAATTTTTGTCTGTCTGTCTGGATCTCTGTCTCTGCTTTTTACCATTATAAGTGACCCATACGCAGGCGGGTCTGTACGCAAAAGCTAGTTTAATTACAAACCTATAAGGACGAAGCGTCGGACCTGTGACCAGGTAGTTCTGGGGGAATGAAACATTACCAATACTAAGATGGGGATTCGGTATCTAAAATATCTTCTTTTCTCATCGGAGATACAAAGAAAATATCAATTCGTATAAAAACTAAGAAAATATCCAAAAACTAAGTTGAGCTGGCTATTTAATTTACTTTCTTTTGAATTATAAATTTAAAAGGACCTCAAATATACCACAGAATTTGTTTGTCCGGCTGGTGGCTATGTCGAACTCGAACCGACTAAAAGCCGCACACCGTCTTGGGTATCGAAAGCCGCGGAACCAGGTGCACCCTCGAAAGGAAATCCCTAAAAGTACATAGATTTGTGATTTATATATACCCAATCCATGTACCTAATACATATTGTAAAGAAGCATACCTGGGTAAGGTATTTCGTGCCTTTTACTTTTGTTGTAATATTCTGTCTGTTATAAAAACATTACGACTGTGAAACAATGTGTATATTAGTATATTAGTACGATCATCATTGATAATCTCTTCTTACCAGGAATTATCTGGTCATGTTAAATTTGTGACAATAAACGCTTGAATTTTATTTCCTGAACTTAAATGTCAAGTAACGTTGTGAAACAATAATTATCTGCTAAATAACAAGGTGGTTTCTATGAAAATTACAATTAGGTTGAGATATTTTGAAATTTGTAGAGAAAACAATTGAGAAATAAAAAATGTTTTGTAAAAATCATCTATATATTTGGAATAGAGTGACTGATTCTTATTAACCAAAGAAGCGAATAATTATAAGTTTCAAATATAAGAATAGATGGATATTAGTTGAAATACCCTATGCATTTCAACTAATATCACAAACATGTACTTATACATACATACACATTGTCTGTGTCTCTTTTTTAATCATGCTTAACTCTTATAAGTCTCAACGTGATGTTCACTATCCTATCTTAGGCACGCTAGGAACTTACCTACTCATTAAGAAAAACGGGGAAATCAGTAAGATAGTTTCGGAGTTAATCGTGAATGAAATATATATATAGTAGTATGATTTCTTTGATATAAACCAAACTAAATCTCTTACAAAAGCGTAATGAAGTTCTAGCAGCTTCTAGCAAATTCATTTATTTTTTTAATTCAAAAATATGTTCCGTTATTATGTGGGCGGAGACAAAAATATGTTGAAAAGTAAAGTATTTAAAAGAACACGATTTACAATTTGAATGACATTTAACTTAAGTCTTTGTTATGTTCATTAGCGAATTATTCTGCAAAACGAGTTGCAATATCAACTACCTTGCTCTTTGAAACATTGTTATCCATCCTAAAGTTGCCTTAAAGAGATTGCACTTAGCAATATTCGTTCCGGAGTTTGCAATGACTGACATACCTACTGTTGCCTGGCATATTTCCGGAACAATATGACTTTCAAACCTTCAAGAAAAGGTCGTACTCCTTTTAAAAGGCCGGCAACGCACTTGTGACGCCTCTGGTGTTGCGGGTGTCCATGGGCGGCGGTAAACCCACGTT
Organism: Spilosoma lubricipeda; assembly: GCA_905220595.1. Taxonomy (NCBI): domain Eukaryota; kingdom Metazoa; phylum Arthropoda; class Insecta; order Lepidoptera; family Erebidae; genus Spilosoma; species Spilosoma lubricipeda. The sequence goes on along the minus strand of HG992298.1, from coordinate 7,167,719 downwards.
TGCCCGCTATCACATAAAAAAAAAACTTAGAAACGCATAGAGAGTACACATATTTAAAAAAAAAAGTAAAATTGGTATTCTATCAGTCAATTTAACTGCTTAGTTTGAAGCTAGATAGCGTTAAATGTCAGCTGCCCAAAATATATATATTTTTAATTCTTGTAATTAATGGATTTTGCACAATCATTTTATCATCCAGCTCTTTTAAACTAAGATTCATTCACGAACCATTTAGTTCTACCCAAACTAAAAAAAAAGAAACAAATTACGTTTATCTCCATTTAGTTATTTATATTAAACTGCAATCAATAGCGTAAGACCAATAGTATTAATTGAGTTCCCACGTTTCTATAACCTACTATTTTTATCTCCGAATTCATCATATTTAATTATTAAACTAAAACTTATAGAAAAATATCAATAGTCTTACTAATAGTCGTCTTAGTGAAAGGGGTCATTTGGTTATTTCAATCATCTTATATTAGATCTAGCTGACCCACGCAACCTCGTATGAGTCTCCTATTGCCCGTAGCGTGATAATTTTTCCCCGTTTTTGTAACACTCTTCATTGGTGCTCCGTTCCTGTAGATCTCGGCATGATGATATATAGCCTATAGCCTTCCTCGATAAATGGACTACCTAATACTGAAAGATTTTTTTAAACCGGACCAGTAAATCCTGAGATTAGCGCGTTCAAACAAACAAACAAACTCTTCAGCTGTATATATTAGTATAGGTTTAATATTTTCAATATTTTTTTCAAGATTTCGTGATTTTATACACCGAAGTTTTTTATTTTCCTTCACTTTTTTAATTTTTAATTACTTTAACATAATAAAATCTAGTGTTTCGATCTCATAAGTGTATCGGGGTTTATTTAATTATTTTGTTAATTTTTATTGAGTTGATACGAATCTTGTATATATTTTTAATACGTAGCATGTGTAATGAGTCGTAAGTAATTACTGTATGTGAATGTTTGTGTTTACTCTGTTAATATGCCTTAATCTTATCTTCTTATATATATAAATCAATTATTGTTCGTTTGTCTCGCTAAAACTCGAGAACGGCTGAGCCGATTTAGCTGATTTTGGTTTCGAAATGTTTGTCGTAGTCCAGAGAAGGTTTAAACGGTGAAAAATTAGGGCACCCTTTTTTTCCTCATATGGATCTTCGTACCAAAAAAAATTATGCCTGAATTTTGAACATTGGGCAACCACTAGCAAAAAATAGATGTGTAAAGGAACTTCACAGAAAAGCAAGTATTTCGATTAAAGTAAAGTTGACAATAACACAGAACCGTTGTTTAAAGTTGAACGTTTATGAATAGGGGGCTAGTGGGTTTCCAGGGATTTCCTTTCTAAGCCGACGACATAGCCACCAGCAGGTGGTATCCGGGGAATTTCCTCACTGAATGAAAGGGGGAGAGGGGTAAGTAAGGCTACTGGAAGCCCGACCTTTTTAAATCTGTGGGCATTAAAATGGCAGTAAAGCACTTGTATCTATTGAGTACAAGTGTCATTCACTATGACCTGTTAAAAAAATAAGGATAAATACTTTATTGATTTCGATGGTATTGTAGAGAGAGTAAGCGGGTTCTGGAGTGGAGACCGCGTCTTGGCAAACGTAGTGTGGGACGCCCTCCGGCCAGATGGCGGGACTCTGTGGTGTTCCTTTGGAGAGGCCTATGTCCAGCAGTGGACTGCAACGGGCTGATGATGATAATGAGAGTTTAGAGATGTCTCATAAAGTGATTAGTACTTGGATGACTGAGTTTTGCTTGATAGGGATTTAAATAAATTTTCTAAAAATGAATTCTAGCTACATTGATTTACTTATCACCCTCGAAACCCCCAGCATAAAAAAAATTATGAAAATCAGAGATTCAGTTTATATATATTTACAAAAATTGCTCATTTAAAGGTATTAAAATACCCACCCATGAGTTCTAAAACATATCTATACTAATATATAAAGCTGCAGAGTTTGTTTGTTTGAACACGCTAATCTCAGGAACCGCTGGTCCGAATTCAAAAATTCTTTAAGTGTTAGATAGCCCCTTAATCGAGGAAGGCTATATATCATTACGCTAAGACCTACAGGAGCGGAGCAATAATGAAGAATGTTACAAAAACGGGGGAAAATTATCACGCTACGGGCAATAGGAGACGCAAACGAGGTTGCGTGGGTCGGCTAGTAATATATAAACAAGCACCGTCATGGAAAAAGTGTTATTTATGTTTAGGTCGTCACGGTGTCACACAACGTGGGATTGTGAGTAGTGTTTGTTAAAGTCGATTGTTATACACTTTACAGGCGTAAGTCGCGCTTTTAATGTTTAACTAGTGTGCGGTATATGACAAAAGTCGAAGCGGCCGAGGGCGAAGCGTCACGTATGTTCACAAAAATTACGACGCACTTTCAATATTTTATATTACTAAATTTGTACATTAGAGTGTTAAAGTGATTTGATGACTAGCTAACTTGTTGTAGTAAGAATTTGACTTATTACACTAAGTATGGTTGTTAAAATTATACATACAACTACTATATCGGGTCCGGCCAAAAAGTGTTAGAGTTTTTCTGAAAAAATATTAATAACAGCTGAAAGTTTGGAAGTTGGGGTCTTAGCCCCCGTGCATTGGAAAGCACGTAAAGCCGTCGCTCTTGCGCCTGATCTCTCTACTATAATATCTCCTGCATGGTTGGTGGTGTCCGTTAAGATTGGCCACCGAAATCGGCTAGGAGAACATCAAACTACTATATCTAAAATATAATCACAAATTTTAACAACACAAGAACCGACTTCAAGCACTGGACCAAATTAAAATGGGACCATATGGGGAGCACCAGTCCCATCAAAAAAGAACCATCAAAATCGGTTCACCCAGTCGAAAGTTATGAGTTAATAAAAAATAAATAAATAAAATACAGTGGAATTGATAACCTCCTCTTTTTTTAAAGTCGGTTAGTAAAAATCTTAGTTTCTATACTGTTTAAGCTCTAACTTAGCCATTTTTCTTCCTTATTTTTATCATTATCTAACAAAGTGCGCTGTAGAACTTGTGGTGTGTTGTACGTTATGAAGTGTTGTTACTGTAGCAAAGCGTGGCAGTGTTCATCAATTAGGTATTTATAGTTACGTGGGATGCTAATCCTATATTAAAGTAATTAGAGTATCGTTCAGGTTCAAACACAATATAATTTATAGTTCAAAAGTAATTTATATTTGAATGTATATAATTTAGATATTAATGAATTAGAATGTTTTAGAAATTATAACCATCACTCTCCTACTACGTGAAGCTAATCTTAACGTTTAGAATGTACTTATTCTAAACATTAGGATTAGCTCAAAGCTCATAACTTAGACCACACATCAAAAGCCCGCGCTAACTTTGATCTAGCCGCTGTTTAATTCGTAGTGGATATACGCAAATTTAGATTTGCATGCCTTGATAATCAACAATGTTCCCATCGAATGTAACATAAACACATTATTAAACTTATCGGATTTTATGATAATCGATATTTTAATGCTGATTTACAAACATTTATGATACGATAGTTGTACAATGTAATTTAAATGAATACTTAAAATAAAATTTCGCTTGATTTACCCGGTGGCAAGCGGTCACCGTAACTGACAAAACTTAGACATAGAAAGGTTTCCAGGTATACCCATCACTGAAATTCTTTAGTGATTAAGTAATAAGAATCATAATTAAAAATGAACTTATTCAAAATTTACCAAGGTAATAGAGCCACGTTGATTTCAGTACGAGCGGGCCGGCTCGACCGGAGCCGTATTACCCTCGCACGGAAAATCGACGTAAAATGACAGCGTTCGTGCTGTGCGCAGTGCCGTCTTTACCATAAGGGCACTCGGGGCACAGGCCCAGGGCCTTCATTCTCAAGGGGGCCCCGAGGAACCGACATTTTTTTCTCAGACATATTATTATGTTCTCGTTATAAATTTTCGAACATATTTCCCTTTTTTTTACAAAAAAACGGGTAGTAGGTACATTGAAAGAAATAATAAACATAATTACTAGGCTTTCAATTTTTATATTTTTTTCGGTTGAAAATGAAAGTTACAAAGTTGCGACTCTTTCACATAAGTTACGATCGTTAAATCCTAAATTCTATATTTTCTCTGCCTTTAGGCAAAGCGCTGAATTTAGTCATCTTATTTCAGTTAGTTCAGTTTTTAATGAATTTAGTCAAATGTAATCTGCAGTTAGCAAACTAGCGTCTTCAGAAGCTAGGATGGTTTCTGGCTGACTGAATCATTTAGAAACCTAATTAGAAACGCATTTAGGAAGATTTAATCGCATTTAGTTACTAACTTCCTCGCTTCTTTGCTTCGCTGACGACATGAAGATTTATACCGCTATTTCGTCTCCCGCTGATGTAATTGCTCTTCAGGAAGACCTTCATCGCCTAGATGAATACTGTAAGATAAATAGACTAGACCTTAACCCGTCAAAATGTTCAGTAGTCTCATTTAGCAGAAAATGTAATTTAATGACCAACAATTATACACTGAGTGGACAAATACTGCCTACGCACAATACAATCCGTGACCTGGGAGTACATCATGATAGCAAGTTAATATTTGACGAGCACATCGACGTCATGAGACTTTCCAAATGCTTTTCTGATGTTAAAACCCTTAAAATCCTATACTGTACCTACGTAAGAAGTCACCTCGAGTATGCTCTGCAAATTTGGGACCCACGTTACCAAATATATATTGATCGTTTGGAGAATATACAAAAGCGTTTCATAAAATACCTGTGTTACCATCAAAAGATTCCCTACTGTTCTAAAAACTACCTTCAAATATGTAGAAAATTTCATATTTTGCCGCTTAGTAACCGACGCGAAATAGCTGACTTCATACTTATTTTGAAGCTACTCCGACATGATATAGACTGCCCCGAGTTGTTATCCAAAATTAAGTTCAACATACCATTTAAATCTACTCGTTTTAATCCACCTTTAGCTATACCTAAAGCTTCAACAAACTATAGACAAAATAGTTATATTGTGCGCGCATGTAGAAACTTTAATAAACTTTGTAAACAGTACGACATCGATCCCTTTGTTATAAGTGTGGTAGCGGCTAGAAATCGCTTAAGCCAAGACTTTTTTAGGCAGTGTTAAGGGTGAGGCAGCTCATTGATTTCATATTTTTATTTATTTTTTCTTTTCTGTTGTCTTTTGTTATGTGTTCTTCTTTTTTATCAACAAAAATTATTGTGGCGTAGGATTTGATATAAGTACTGAGTGAATGTGTTCGATCACACTCGCGTACTCTAATGTATTTCTATCAGTGAAGACTTTTAATTGGCCTTGTAGTAACTATAAAAGTAAATTTATAATGTTGTGAATTGCTGTTAGTCTTCCATGTACTTATTAAATAAATAAATAAATAAAACTTCAATCGCCACGCAACTGTCAGTGCGTGAGGACGTATACTTTTGTTTGGTACTCACTCATCTTTTTATGAATGTGCCAGACATGTAAAAATGGTCCGTGTTTCAGGGATATTTTTGTCAGCAAGGGCTAGAAAATTAAAGAACTGAATTATGATAAATTTTGATACGAGTTTTCAGTTGTTGTAAGAAATCTTAATGTTACGGCCAATCTTTCTTTTGCACTTATAATGTCTCGTAGCATAGTTCTTGCTTTTGAATAAACGGTATCACAAGATTTAAAAACATGTCAAACGATCTCGAATCTATTCGTAGATTATTTCTGAGACCAGTAGCACAGGTCGCCATAGTCAATTAAAGGGATGACTAGAGACTGCACAAGCGTTGATTTACTTTTCACCAGGAGTTTTTTAAAAGGTATAATGTCCTCAGAATGTTAGTAACCCTCTGACATACGTATATAACTTGATCACGCTAGGTAAAACTGCAGTCGAGACGTAAACCTAGGTCTTTTATCGTTGAACTCTTCGGTCATCTCGAGATCGACTCTGTTCATCGAATGGCGGCTGCCGATTATTTTAGCTTGGCATTTTGTCGGATTAACCGATAATCCAAACTTCTCTGACCAGTTTTTGATAGAAGATCTGTGTTTATCTTGTCGATTGCTGTTGCTATATCTTCAACGTTGGCATGAGCGTACAGTTGCCGGTCGTAGGGTGCACTACTGCACTACCCTGTGGGGGACCTACCAACCAACGCTGTAATAACATGTACTATACATGTTATTGCAGCGTTGGTTGGTAGGTTGTCGGTTGGTCATCTCGGTCATCTCTTAAGAACTTTATGACCCCATCGGCTTTCGTTTTTGCGAGCAATGGGCCTCGCCCACTAACACTGATTTAAGTTATTTTCTTACACAATTAATAATATTAATAAAAAAACATTACATTAGTGATATAGCATAATTCTATATACATAAAGCACATAATCGCAACGTGGAATATTTAATGCTTTAAAGATTTTTCAGCTACTGCAATTAAGCGAATCCTAAAGCACTTATTGCATTTGGCTGAATTTATTTTGTCTTCGAAATTCAGAAGCAACTTAAAAGCAAGTTAGGAACTTCTGATTACACTTTCCTTATTTAGTTACTAAATCAGTTAAATCTGCAAATATTTGGTTCGGAGCTTTGGTGTTTTCTATTTATAATTAACTAGCTGACCCACGCAACGTCGTTTGCGCCTTATATTGCCCGTAGCGTGAAAATTTCCCCCGTTTTTGAAACATTCTTCATTGTTGCTCCGCTCCTATTAGTAGTAGCGTGATGATATATACCCTATAGCCTTCCTCGATAAATGGACTATCCAACACCGAAATAATTTTTTAAATCGGACCAGTGGTTCCTGAGATTAGCGTGTTCAAACAAACAAACAAACAAACAAACTCTTTAGCTTTATATATTAGTATAGATGTGTATTTACAAAAAAAAGTTAGGTATTATGTATTTATATCAGTTGTCCAGTACACATAGTACTAGCTCTGCTTAGTTTGGCACTAAATGTCGCTATGTCCGAAAAATAATTGTTAATGCATCATCAATTCTTTGGTATTGTTAACTAATGTTTTATTCTGGTGACGTGAAGGAGGTTTGAAATGACGTCATTCTTATTCGTATTCACATTTGTTATGCTTCTAGTATACCCCGATTTGCCCCGCTTGGGCATCGCAGCGTCGGGTCGTCACTGTAGTCATCGGACGAGATCTCTTGCTACCGGCCGTCATTCACTCTACGGCCGGTAGCGACAACAGTTTTATTTACCGCTGTCGCAACCTTCTGCGAAGAGGCAAATTCGCAGGAGGCGGTGGAGAAGGCCCGGGAGGACAACCTCCACTCGGAACTAATCCACCGCCGGCGAACCGGGCGGCGGATTACTTTCGAGTGGACCCGATAGGCGCGCCTATCAGCGTCTCAAGCCGCTCTGAGTATGGTCGCGGACGGTCGGGACGGATTTTCCACTCCATCCGCTTTACACAGCGCTTTAGTGGCCAACTGCAAGGAGGGGACGACGGACGCGTGTGCCGTACGTCGCCTAAATTAAGAGTTAACACCAGACGGTGCCCGCTTCAGTGTGGGCAATCGCTGGCAGGGGTCCGGATGTGTTAAGAATAGCAGTTCCCGGATCCCTCCCGTCTCAGGCGTAGAGTGGCACACCGTGTGGTTTTAGTCGGTCTGATTCCGACACACCGCCACGCCGCTAACTCCGGTGGAGTGACAGCCCGTGGGTGTTTCCACATGTAAATTTACTACTTGTATACTGCTGCTGCTGTAAAAAAGCCCACAGGTGCAAAAAAATCAGCAACTATAAAACGGAATGGAAACTAATTGCAGTTGACATCGCGAGCGAAACGAGAAAACCCGATGACGATGATAAAGGTGCACTAGTTTGGCTGAGGGCCCGACACATATGCATACAAGGTGATTAACCGGATTAACGACGTGACCCACAGGATTCAGCGACAATCGAGTTCAAAGTATATCCACCACCTGGCTAAATATGGCGTGGTAACAATACCGATGCGATCTTACGAAAAATGAACATTCCAGAAAAAGACTTGTCAATCGGCTTAGCCGAGAAAGTTCTAGTTGGATTGATGAGGCACAGAATATATACAGCGTGAGGCACACATAGCTTCGAATATGGACTGATTGTTGTTGGTTGGCTTGTTTACATTCAACAGCGTTTTTTCTGAACTGGGCGTTTCGAGAGGCTGTTGAACTTTCCCGAATGATCTAGTAATAGTTTAATTTAGTATGAGAAGGCAGTTTAGTTTGAACTACAGAGAGACAAATATCTGAGTGATATATAAGTAATTAACAGAGCGATCTCGACAGTCATGAAGGACTATAAGTCTAAGTTATTCTGTGGTTTTGAGAGTGCTATGAACCCTCTTAAAACAACTTAATAAAGTCTCTTTTATATGTCAGAAGGCTTAAATCTCAAATTCGCCGAACCTGAACACGTAATAATAAATAGATGGTTTTGTTTAACATAGTACCTGAAAAAAACCACTACTGTTAATGTAACCAAAAATCTAACAGCATACACGATTACTCATAATAAAAATTATCACAGTAGAAAAAAGGTTGGCATAATACACTTTCTTTAATTTCCAAAAGGGCCCCATATTCTTATGTGCCCAGGGGCCCCAGCTTAGGTAAAGACGGCCCTGGCTGTGCGTGTGTTTCCTTGGTGAGTGCGATACCGGAGATCCAATGATGCAGAAGCATCACTAGGCTGCCATGGTGTGGTGGGGTCACCATACTGCATTGTTGGAATGAGAATGGTCCCACCACTCTTGGATTCTGTTTATGCTTGCGCACAGAAACATAGCGTTTGAAATACTTCGCATTTGTCACAGAAATCAAGCTACATTTTCGAGACTATAACTACGAGTACATAAATAAGTAGTTGTATAATAATAAAACACTCGATTCACGTGTTTTTCACACTTGATTCGGACATAACGAGGCTGTAATAACCCTCTTGCACTTTTAACACCCAATCTTCTCACTTTCAACGCACAACGCCCTGTAATTCTCCGCAATCAGTTCTAAATGTGAAGTAAAACACCTTAAATGATTCCTCCTTCATTGGAATTAAGCCTTCTTACCCGAAATTTGATGAAAGCAAGCATTTGGAATGACTTTGACAAACATATATTTGCACCTAGCAAACTATCTTCTTTAAGTTAAATGTTCGAAGATATTAGTTTTATAACTGCAACGTTATATTTGTTGAATATTGGCTTCCAGCACTTGCCCTGGAGTACTCAGTAGGTGTATACTGACAAGAATGACTGTCAAATTGCGAAAAGTGCGTCAAAAATACAGTATTAAGTAGGTATGAAGTGTTGTTAGCGACGAAATTGCCGCAAGTAGCTGTGGGCCTTTCAACGCTCTTGGGACAAAATTACACCTATTTCTTACAGTTATTAAGTAATATTATGAGTTAACAGCTGCTTTGGACCTGTCTTTTGAGTGTTAAGTGCTATTACGTAGTCAAATTTGATCGTAATTGGTTTTATCAGACTATCAATTGATAGTATTACTTTTTGAATGTTTTTGTTTGATACTTTAGCAGTGACTACTATGGTGGTTACTATTTTTCTGTAGTTACAAGGCTTTTAGGTAGTCTAGTACTTTAAGCGTTATGTGACCGTCTGATACCAAACTAGGTTGAGGCCAGGTTTGGGCTCTAGGTCAGGCTTTCTACTATAGTAACCATACTACTGATAAACATACTTTTATTTACGGATAGGCAAGTTACGCTCAGACTAAATATTACTAGAATAAATGACTGTGTCAAAACGACCAAGGTAGGAATACAATCCACGAACTCTATCTTACTAGATAACCAATAGCTAAATGATACGTATTTTTTGTTATATACAGGAAGTGTTCGAAACTTAAAATAAGTATCCCAGAACAAACTTATTTCGACTTCGATTAATTAACTTTAAGAAATCAAATATTGCAATACGAATATTGACTTTAATCACTCAATTCGGCGCTCCTGCAGCCAATGACCAATTATGTCTTCCAAAATATTATTTTATTAAACTGCCTATTAGTGGAAGCAATCAAAAATCAGAAATATTATCCTATTAAGGGCGCGTTTACGATTCGTACAAAATTATGCTTTTTTTCGGTGCAATTTGTAACTAAACTAAACAAATTGAATATAACAAAGTACTAACACTTCTAGATTAGTTCTTCATCTTCAAATCCGAGGGACAACTTTTTTGGAAATTGTATTTTTTTATATTGTAAAAACGATCTTCCGTAACCATTTTCCACAGTATTTAAGATATCGGTTTGAGTTTTGGTACATTTTTCTTCTACAATCAACCTATTTTAGAATTTCTAAAAATAATGTAAGAAGGCATATATAGTCAATTATAAATCCGAGGAAAAAAATAGTATAAAAGTGTCACAGAAAGTCGCAGAAAAAATAACAACCGGAGCTTATATTTTCTCATATTTTGCTATTACGGATGAATCGTAGTCGATTGCAATAAGGGTTATTTTATTTTTTTGAACCTCTTTTGATTTATCGCGTAAAAATTTCGTAATCTCAGTCTGCGCTCAGCCGCCGTCATGAGTGGACACTGTGTCGCCTGTTTGCATTAGCTCTTGTTGAAAAGATCGCTCTTCGAATTCAATATATTCGATAAACCAGAATAGGTTGATACTTGACAACGTTAGATTATTTTTAACCGACTTCAAAAAAAGGAGGAGGTTTCTTCTATTTACAGATTTTTATAACAATATTTTAGTTTGCTAAAACTAAGTAGTATTGTGCGAGTTCGGGCTCGATTGATGAGACATTACCTCCTACTTAGGTGGAGTGACCTGAAGGTGTACTACGGTGACTGCTTTTCTAACTTCTAGACGAGTTGACATAGTCTAATCGAGTTTGGGCTCATTTTGTTAGTTATGATGAGACCTTACCTCCGGACTACATGGAGTGACTTGAAGGTGTACTTCGGTGACTGCTAGTGGAACTCCTAGACGAGTTGACATAGTGTTACCGAGTCTGGGCTCATTTTGTTAGTTATGATGAGACCTTACCTCCGGCTTAGGTGGAGTGATCTGAAGGTGTACTTCGGTAACTGCTTTTGGAACTCCTAGACGAGTTGACATAGTCTTACCAAGTTTGGGTTCATTTTGTTAGTTATGATGAGACCTTACCTCCGGACTACATGGAGTGACTTGAAGGTGTACTTCGGTGACTGCTTGTGGAACTCCTAGACGAGTTGACATAGTCTTACCGATTTTGAGCTTATTTTGTTAGTTATGATGAGACCTTACCTCCGGACTTCATGGAGTGACCTGAAGGTGTACTTCGGTGACTGCTAGTGGAACTCCTAGACGAGTTGACATAGTCTTACCGATTTTGAGCTTATTTTGTTAGTTATGATGAGACCTTACCTCCGGCTTAGATGGAGTGACCTGAAGGTGTACTTCGGTGACTGCTAGTGGAACTCCTAGACGAGTTGACATAGTCTTACCGATTTTGAGCTTATTTTGTTAGTTATGATGAGACCTTACCTCCGGCTTAGATGGAGTGACCTGAAGGTGTACTTCGGTGACTGCTAGTGGAACTCCTAGACGAGTTGACATAGTCTTACCGATTTTGAGCTTATTTTGTTAGTTATGATGAGACCTTACCTCCGGCTTAGATGGAGTGACCTGAAGGTGTACTTCGGTGACTGCTAGTGGAACTCCTAGACGAGTTGACATAGTCTTACCGATTTTGAGCTTATTTTGTTAGTTATGATGAGACCTTACCTCCGGCTTAGATGGAGTGACCTGAAGGTGTACTTCGGTGACTGCTAGTGGAACTCCTAGACGAGTTGACATAGTCTTACCGATTTTGAGCTTATTTTGTTAGTTATGATGAGACCTTACCTCCGGCTTAGGTGGAGTGACCTGAAGGTGTACTTCGGTGACTGCTTTTGGATCTCATAGACGAGTTGACATAGTCTTACCGAGTTTGGGATCGTTTTGTTAGTTCTGATGAGACATTACCTCCAGACTAGATGGAGTGACCTGAAGGTGTACTTCGGTAACTGCTAATGGAACTCCTCGACGAGTAGAACTAGGTGTGCCGAGTTTGGGCTTGTTTTGTTAGTTATGATGAGACCTTACCTCCAGACTAGATGGAGTGACCTGAAGGTGTACTTCAGTTCCATTAGCAGTTACCGAAGTACACCTTCAGGTCACTCCATCTAGTCTGGAGGTAATGTCTCATCAGAACTAACAAAATAAGCTCAAAATTGGTAAGACTATGTCAACTCGTCTATGAGATCCAAAAGCAGTCACCGAAGTACACCTTCAGGTCACTCCACCTAAGCCGGAGGTAAGGTCTCATCATAACTAACAAAATAAGCTCAAAATCGGTAAGACTATGTCAACTCGTCTAGGAGTTCCACTAGCAGTCACCGAAGTACACCTTCAGGTCACTCCATCTAAGCCGGAGGTAAGGTCTCATCATAACTAACAAAATAAGCTCAAAATCAGTAAGACTATGTCAACTCGTCTAGGAGTTCCACTAGCAGTCACCGAAGTACACCTTTAGGTCACTCCATATAGTCCGGAGGTAAGGTCTCATCATAACTAACAAAATGAGCCCAAACTCGGCACACCTAGTTCTACTCGTCGAGGAGTTCCATTAGCAGTCACCGAAGTACACCTTCAGGTCACTCCGTGTAGTCCGAAGGTAAGATCTCATCATAACTAACAAAACGAGCCTAAACTCGGTAAGACTATGTCAACTCGTCTATGAGATCGAAAAGCAGTCACCGAAGTACACCTTCAGGTCACTCCACCTAAGCCGGAGGTAAGGTCTCATCATAACTAACAAAATAAGCTCAAAATCGGTAAGACTATGTCAACTCGTCTAGGAGTTCCACTAGCAGTCACCGAAGTACACCTTCAGGTCACTCCATCTAAGCCGGAGGTAAGGTCTCATCATAACTAACAAAATAAGCTCAAAATCGGTAAGACTATGTCAACTCGTCTAGGAGTTCTACTAGCAGTCACCGAAGTACACCTTCAGGTCACTCCATGTAGTCCGGAGGTAAGGTCTAGTCATAACTAACAAAACGAGCCCAAACTCGGTGAGACTGTCAACTCGTCTATGAGTTCCATAAGCAGTCACGGAAGTACACCTTCAGGTCACTCCAGCAAGTCCGGAGGTAAGTACCTAATTCATAGAAATGAGAAAATATAAAAAACTTTCAAAATATCAATTTAGGCAAGTTGACATTTATACCTGCCGCTATCCGATTTGCACTTGTTTGTGTAACTTGTGTCAACGTAGTAATTCGATTCTGTACCTATCAATTTTGCAAACGCGTCCTTAATGTTATGCGTCCTTGTTTAAATATAATTGCTAAAGAAGCAGCTTTCTGACGTCTTTGTAGACGACAAAACCTCCATTCTCATTTCTCGGGTTAGTGATATGCTGGTGAAGTGTGGTATTTGTTTGTAATATTTCCCCATAGTGGTGAACCATAACTAAAGTAAAATAAACCATCACTTAAATGAAATACAGTAAGTTTAATTTGGAATTAGAAAGTAAATAAAAAGGTAAGGAACAAAAATGTAAAAAAGGTTAACAAAAAGTACTTCCCATTTTCTACTTTATCATCCGCCCGTTGCAGTCCACGTCTGGACATAAGATTTTTTTTTTTTTTACGTGTGGAGTGCCACTCGGCCCATCACCCCGCAGGGGTTTGCGGCGGGGTGGTGTGTCGGAATCGAACCGACTAAAACCACACGGTGTGCCACTCTGTGCCTGAGACGGGTGGGATCCGGGTACTGCTGTTATTAACATCCAGACAGTCTGGAAATAAGCCTCTCCCAAGTTACGCCATTTTGTTCTTGTAGAATTTTATTTTTATGCCATTAAATATAGGTGAAAACAAAATGGATACATGAGTGTACGTCGCGTTCATCTGTCACAAAAGTTAATAAATGAAGACAGGTCTAGATGTACATGGCAGGTAACCGACCCATACCTACAGTTTATTTATTTCGAACCATGCATCATTAAAATGATTATTATTGATTCGCAGTTCCACTCTACAATATTGTAGCAACATCTCAAAACTTTAAGTACCCGCGTTGATAACTTAAAAACTTAATTTTAATTCTACAAAAAAAAGAAATGGCCAACACTTGACCGGACTAACCAAGCAAAAAACTAAATGTTTTTATTTAAAACAGAACCTACTAAAAACTGTAGCAAAATACTTTGTTCTTGAGCGTACTGTTTTAATTATAAAATTGGAACACCGCAACACGTAATTTTTGTGCGAATTCATTAAAAAATTTAATACTTAAAACCTACCCGTATCAAGAAGTTTCATGCGACACGAAAATGCAAATGTCATGGAAAGGTTTTTTTACGTTAACGTCAACCTAAATAATGAGTTGCTTTTTATACTGAGCTTTAGTTATTTGTTGCTTAATTAGAACAGTGGCTAACTTTGATACGTTTAAACTTGCTATTTTGAAGGTTATTTTCCTTTCATGTAATTAAATGCGATTTTTGCCACCTTTGTTTGATAAAACACTCAATATTGCTCTCGACGAGTCTGAGTTAGGCTACATGCAAAATTACCAAATAAACATTTCAAGGATAAGGATTAATGCAATCAACTTTATTCCAAGCAAAATTTAAGTCAAATACAACTGAAAGGAAAGTAAATATTTACCGAAAAAAAATTATTAAAATTATAATTCATGAATTAAATGCCATCTTTAAAGATGAACATTTTCTTTAATTTAGACTGGACCAAGCTTGAGTTAAAATAATAAACACAAAAAATACAAGTGGCTTTGGTATTCGGATTTCTAAAGTAAGTTATATTTGATTTATAGATGTTATAAATATTTCAGATATCTAACACACAACGCCATCTAGTCCCAAGCTAAGTTTAAGTTATGGTTACAAGACAACTGAGCTAAGCAGAGCTTGTGTTATGGTTACTAGTCAACTGATATAAATACATATATACTTTTTTTTGTAAATACATACATATTATACATAGAAAACACCCAAACTCCGAAACAAATATTTGTAGATCATACAAACATTTAGTTCGACCCGGGAATCGAACCCGAGACCTCATGATCAGCAGTCACGGTGTTATCAAACAATGGGCGACACTATAATCTATGAACAGGGTATAACTTGTTTTTTTTCAAGAGACAATTCCAGTACTGGGAATAAACCTGTGTGGCGGAGGACTTTGCCACTGCTGTTCATGAGGTCTCGGGTTCGATTCCCGGGTCGGACCAAATGTTTGCATGATCTACAAATATTTGTTTCGGAGTTTGGGTGTTTTCTATGCATAATATGTATGTATTTACAAAAAAAAAAGTATATATGTATTTGTATCAGTTGTCTAGTACCCATAACACAAGCTCTGCTTAGCTTGGGACTAGATGGCGTTGTGTGTTAGATGTCCGAAATATTTATTATTTATTATTATTATGTGAGTTTCGATCTCACAACTCAGTGCAGTACAAGGCGCGGCGAACCTTAAACTACTACTAATATTCAAAACATACTGCCATGTAATGCAACACTATTATATTACCGACTAGCTGAACCCCGCGGTGTTACTCGCGGTTATTGTTGTACCTCGAGCAACGCCGGACAAAGTTAGTCTAAAAAAAGTAGCCTAAGTTACTCCCTGGATCATCAGCTACCTGCCAGTGAAAGTCCCGTCAAAATCCGTCCAGCCGTTCCAGAGATTACCCGGAACAAACAGACAGACAACATTTTTATTAACTACATTTTTGGTATATGTACCGTGTATAAATACATATGCATTTATTAAAAAGCGGTTATTTTAATGTTACAAACAGACACTCTAATTTTATTTATTTGTATAGATTCACCCAAGTTTCAAACTAGTTTTCCTTAACATACCTACAAACTAACCACATTCGTATCTAATCATATGAATACAATGTAGAATAAATAATATCACAAAATCAATAAAGATATTATAATCAATAAATACCTATATGTGCATAGATATTTAAAATTTGACAGACGTATTTAAAAAAAATAAGTAATTTTTATTAAATATATCTTTATTCTTCTACTAGCTGATCCATGCACCAACTAAAACGAGAAAATGATCCCCGTTTTTGAAACATTGTTCATTAATTCTCCGCTCCTATTGGCTTTAGCGTGCTGATATATAGCCTTCCTCGATAAATGGGCTATCTAACACTGAAAGAATTTTTCAACTCGAACCAGTGGTTCCTGAGATTAAAGCGTTCAAACAAACAAACTCTTCAGCTTCCTTCCTTCCTTCAGGATCCTTCTCAGACAATGAAGTGATTTTTAGAGCAAACACCACGTAGATATTCCTCCCCACCTGTCTTCTGCATCCTCAGGGAAGCTGAGATCGAGAGGAGTTTTCACCTTCTCAACAAAAAAAAACGTTTGCTTGCCAGCCAACAAGTACCTATATGAAAAGTGGTAAAAAGTCAATTAAGAATTTATAATAAAGAAGGATTTATGTGTTAAATTTGTGGTTGTCTACAGATTGCCAATTTCAATAAAAAATTTAGTTACCAAACTCCTCCTATGAGTATGATTACAGGATTACATAAGCTATAAAATATTATATCATTTTATGAGGATAGTACCATGAATTGAACCAAGGAATTCACCTCTAAGGCTGGTGGGGCCTGAGATTATAATTATCAAACAAACTAATCCCAAGTTTTATGAATAGAATAATAATAACTTAAGATACTTAGGTACAATCGTTTGCAACTAAGTTAGGGAGAGTGTACTATGGTAACCAGCTTATATACACAAGTATAGGTTTGTAGGTGTATTACTGAATATATACAAATTATGTTTAAACATCACCCACACACCGAAAATACCTACAATCTTGTTCATCACACGACAAATTATACTCTACTTTAGTATTAACCGATATTTCATATTATAAATTCGAAATTCCACTGCACCGTCGCATGGTTGATTCTTCAGGAAGGACATAGGCTAATCTTTACCGCGATAACCGACATACACGAGGGTAGAACTGCCAGCAAAAGCTAGTCATACTTAGAGCAACAAAAGATAGACAGTTAGCGCCGCAAAGTCCTGAGATTAGCGGGTTCGACTAAGCAAAGTTTTAAGCTTTACAATATAAGTCACCGCTTCAGAGTGGTAGACATACGCTCTCCTACTCATCGCTTCGATTTTTCTTTTCTGGAACTTAATACCAGCGCGCGTGTTGCCCTCCCACTATGATCACGGGTCCTTTAAACGGGGCGTGAAAACGCATCTCACTGACCTAGTGAGATTCGTTTTCACGCCCATAGTGTTGGTCACCATCCATGCATGTTGCATCGTCCATATTCGCATTGAGGGTGGTCACCACCACTCTTGGATTCTGCTCATGGTTACCAGCAAGCCGAGCAGCTAAATCACAAAAATAAAAAAAAATATAGAATAGTGAAACTACGATCCGTAAAAAAGTTGTTCAAAAACAGATACCTATCTATATAATTTTGACATCTTTCGAAGTATAGTCACACACACAGTATGATTTTCGTTTACACGGACAAAACGCGTCCCTCTACTCTACTGCAACAGCCTATACGGCACTAAGGCCTAATTGGGGGGCGCTTCGAGTTACAATCAAGCTCTCCAAAAACATACCTAGCACACTTTTTTCAAACCCGCGGCAAGTATCCCGCTTTTACCCTACTGCAACAAGAAGAGTGCTCTTACGTATTGCAAGGTCTGTAAATCCTTCTTTGATTTTACCAACAACTTAAAACTGGACTTAGCTCCGAAGTAAAGCACACTGTATAATTAAAAAGTCATATACTATAACTTTTACCAAAACTGCAAGTATGATTTTATTTTGCATAACTTAAATCAATTTATCCAAACTCGGCAATCTTTATTTCTAGATTAAATAGTTTAAACGAGCGTAAAAATCACGCCTATGTGTTAAAAGAGGTGAAAATTGTCTTATATCTGTGTGGTCTCGCTGTGTGGCATTTAATGCAAATACGGCGCGGTGTCGCCCGATGTCGCACTATCTTTATCTGCGGGCGTACGCCGCGTGTGCCACCGACCTGTAATGTTACCTAACCGAACTGAATGATTCGTTCATTAGTACTCTAAGCGTGTAGCTAGAGGACTATAATTATGGTCTACTAGAGATATTTAATATAAAGTACTATGTAAAAGTCGTCAGAAGTTTTCAAATTATCAAAATTACAAACGATATTCAATAACACTTGACATTAATTAAAGCGGATTGTATATTCAAGTGTGGTGATGAATCTTTTCGTGTACTGACGATTTAAGGAGACAGACTGTCACTACCACTAGTCATACAATAGGTTTCTTTTTTTTATGGTATAGGTGGCAAACGAGCAGAGGTATCACCTGATGGTTAGCGAATACCGCCGCCCATGGATACCTGCCACACGCGTCACAAGTGCGTTCCCGACCTTTGGAGGATGGGGATGTGGGGAGGGGTTGGGGTATTAGTCTCCGGGTGGAAGTCGTAGGAGGCGACTTAATGGCACTAATTATGCAAGACAAAATCATTGTATAGAGAAGAAAATCTTGATACAAGCCCTATACTAACACAGCTTTGGCCAGTGCTGTAATAGGTCAAAAACTCATTTATGAAGAGATGCTTATATACAGCAGACGACTATTAAAGGCTGTTGATGTACATGTATTAAGATGTACTTTACCGAAATGTATCTTTTGAGTTTTAAATATCGATCTGTGAATACCAACCTATACCATAAAAATAAATTTGCTCTTAGTTTATCCAATAACAGTACTACAGACAGACATACCGTCATCTTTCTTTTTTGCAACAGGGGTATAAAATAAATGACTTAATCAACTATTTGTATTAAGAATTACGTGAGTATTCCATAATAGCCACATTAAACATGTTATGGGTGGACAGGCGTGGTAAACACGTTACCCCCTGCAACGAGAATTACTAACTGACACGGACATGTCGGTAGCAATGAGAAGAAATATGGACGTGATCTATAAAAAAATCTACTTACTAGCTTTTT
This sequence comes from Spilosoma lubricipeda, assembly GCA_905220595.1. Lineage (NCBI taxonomy): Eukaryota > Metazoa > Arthropoda > Insecta > Lepidoptera > Erebidae > Spilosoma > Spilosoma lubricipeda. The sequence continues at coordinate 7,148,612 of HG992298.1, read as the reverse complement.
ATTTACAGCAAAAATATGAGGTAATTATAATAAATTATATCTGCCTTAAAGACGGCTTGTTTTATTTATTTACATTAAGAATAAACATGTAAACGATCTGTTTATATGTATAAATTTATTTATCTTTTTAAGAACTTATGTGTGCGTTTATAAATATTTGAAAAGAAAAAAAAATAAACAAATATGTTTTATTATTGGAATTATCTCTAATTGTATTGTTTATTTTTACTTTAAAATGAAATAAATTAAATAGACGTCCTCTTGTTTTTTTATCATTCCTAGTAACACACATAGTCGATAACTTATCCATGGTAATAATATCAAAATGGATTAAAAACAATATTACACTTCGGTGTAAATAAGCCCACAATCCCGAAGGTCTCCGTTACTAGTTCGTATAATGAAGATATATTCAAAAGTGAATGCTGAACGATTTACCAAAAGTCAAAACTTGAACACTATTAACCACTAATTCCTTAATCTTATGGGAAAATACCATTGACTATATAAATTTTAATTGTTAGGAATAACTGTATTTTTCATTTGTTTACGTCACTGGACGTCGCTTGCTTGCTTTTAGCTTTAACTCTAATGTCTTTGTTATTCCCCGAGTACAGAAAGAAAATTATTTTTAATGAACACAAACTATTTGCCTTGGGTTTGCTAAACGGTATATCTACAATTTTGCCACTAATAAAGCCACTAGCATTCTTCAGTCGTGTTTGCCATTATATTAACACTAGCCGATCCACGCAACCTCGTTTGCGCCTTATATTGCCCGTAGCGTGAAAATTTCCCCCGTTTTTGAAACACTCTTCATTGTTGCTCCGATATACCGATATCCGATATCCAATGTGTAACTCTCTCTCTCTCGTTCTATTTTCGCTAACTTATATCTCCCTCTCAACTTTCGTTCGCTTAGCCAGATCACACTTTCGTAACTGACTCCTAAAGTCCCATGCGTAAAGAAGTTATACTTCAAAACAATAATAATTATAAGAAACCATCATAAAAAAAGTCTAGTTACACTACTTTGAACAAGTGTTTATGAATTTTGTCTTTTTGTAATATACATATCTATTATGTAATAAAAAAGACAATTAAAAAAGTAAATATGTGACTTCGCGTCAAAAAACCTTAACATTAAGGTTTTTTGACGCGAATTCATACAACAAAAGTAAATCGTTTTTCAAATAATTAGTGTTGCCCTAATTTATACAACCTACCGACACACTGTGCAAAATGATTCTAAAGAATAGCTTGAGGCCTGCACGAGTACTGTTTACCAATCAGGTTCTGCAAATTCATTTGTGATGTAGACGCTGAAATTCTTTTTGTACAAATTCTCTAAATCGGTTTTAAATCGTAAACTTTAAAATACGTGAATTCCGTTGGATTTTTGGTGAATTCGATGTGGTATGGGCATAATTGAGTTGAGGATTTCGTGTTCCGTTATTATTTAAAACAAATTATTGGTACGAAATACGTAGGTGAATCTTTTGATGATACCGATAGCGAATATGGAATTTGGAATCCTAGTTTAAAAATAGTGACAAAAAATCCTTATTTAATCTCTATTTTCTCTCTTTACGTCTTAAGGAAGTAAGTCTTCTATCAGTTAATAAGTCCCGTTAGATTTTTGACCTCGTTGGAGTTTTTTGTCAAATAAATGGATATCGTATTTCTGCGGTAGTAAACCTTTCTAATGTTTTTCAATATTCTCGTACAAGCCATTGTACGCAGCTTCCTATAATTTTTCTATTTTAGAAAAATTTTCTTTTTACTATAATTTCATTCCTTATTTATTTTCGTTAGGAGTAATACTTCAAAAACATTTCTTAATGTTATTTCATTTACACTGCCAAAACTTCAAGTTTGTAGTTTAAACGGTCAAGGCTCTGCGTTGAAGAAGTCAAGGCAAGTCGTCTATATTACAAAAAAGAGGAAGGTGACTAACATGAGAGATCAACACAGCTCAAACCGCTGAACCTAGAACGCTGAAATTTTAAATGGAAGGTCTTTATATAACGTAAGTGAGCACTTAGAAAGTAATTTGTAGAATTCCACCCCTAAGGGGGTAAATCAGGGGATGAAAGTCTGCGTGAGCGAAGTCGCGTGCAAAAGCTAGTTTTATATGTATTGATATTGTCTTGACATAAAATTATATCATACTATTCCCTGTATGTCTAGTAGTAGTAACCTTTTAGGAATGCCTACAGTAAGCGATAATGCGGAGATGTTTTATGACAACTGTATGTTCTAACCGTTCTTAGTACCGTTCATATATCATAAATTACCTACACTACCATAAATTAACTACTCAACTCGGATATACAGACTTGCTGTATTTCCTAGGTATGTGGTTAATTTAGAAAATAGAAAGGATTTTATTCACGTGTGTAATACCTTACCTTTATCGTTTTCGCGGCAGGTCATTTTTGTCTTAGGAAACAGGGTCGGGGATAAGATCTATTAAGGAGATAATCAGATAATCTAGTACCACTAGTAACCTAACCTTAGTTACCGTTTTTCTATAATAAATCTAGAAATTACTAATCTAATATGTAGGTAAAATGCTACATTTATAATCTAATGGGCGCTTTCTATCGCATAAAAATTGGAAAAAAAGATGTATCTAATTGCAAAAACAATTTTTTTTCAGTGAACAATAATAAAGACTAAAATAAATTTTTAAAAATGCAATTTTTTTTTATTATTAATTTACTTTTTATCAACGATTTTATTGTTTTCTAATTACAAAAACAATAAAAAACGTAATATCCGCATTTTTATTAAGAGTTTCAGTGCCCACCGAAAAATTTCTGCTAAGTTTAATACTACGCTGATTCGCAGGATCTGTCTCCATTTAAGGAGCTATTGAACATGCCTTTCAATCGCCGCTAGTGCCATTTGAAGGAGTCACAATTGGTTAATTAGTAACAATTTATTCTGCCAATGTTCAAACAAGTTCATTAGGTTGTTTAAACCGAGAGACGTATGACAAAAACTTACGTAGACTTGTCTGAGAGAGATGGACTCGAGAAAAGATAGCCTTATAGGTTCTTGGATTAACTTGAAAAGAAACCGCTATGTTCGATGTTGTTTTGCCCTAGGGGTTCTATTATATTATTGTGTTATGTAGGCATAAATAAATGCCTGCGATTGATCTGTATCTAATCTAAAAGAGTTTTCAGTGCAGTTTGGGTCTCCAAAGTATTACGTTTAAAAGTAATGATCGATTACACAAAGTCATTTGACTATTAGAACAGGTTTGAAGGGTAGAAGAGACCGCGTTTTTTATGTAAAAATATAGTGAATGTAGATGTTAAGTAAATTAAAATGTAGATAAAGTTTAAAATTCTCATTTATAATCAAAACACATACACTTATGTAACTATTTGTAATCAAGAAAACGGTTTTCGTTTTAGTGAATACCAGTTTAATTTTCGTAAAGATATTTACGTTTTATTGTTGAATTTTGGCTTTCATGAAATATTTTAGTACGAAATAAGTTCAAGAGTATTGAAAAAAAAATCTTATTTGAATCCATAAACGGCCTTTACTACCAAAATACATTGCGATTTAAAGCGAAACAAGGTTGATGTGGAGAACAAACACCGTACAATTCATCGAAAATATCATCAAGGTATTAGTAGGAAAGAAAAACAAAACAATTCCCGAGGCGTCTAGTATAAAATTCAGCATAAAATAAAGTCAGCGACTGGATCGCGATAAGGGCGTTACCACACCGAGCTAAAAGACAAGTGGCTTAATTGAGAGGCGACCCGTGGGGGGTCCCAAGGCGTCGGTTTATGCTAATCAATTCAAGCAGTTTGTTTTTTAAACCACAATCGCCACCGGAATCGTCGTCGTTTTTACTCGTTTATGGTTCTTTTTTTATGAAGTGGCCAGTGTGTTAATTCAGTTTGAATTTGGAATAACTTGATTGATTTTTATACAGTTTGAGGACTGCCTTGTATTTAAATGGGTGTTCAATTGATTGTCTTTTCATTGAATTAAAAAAAACTAGATGAACAAGATCTGATATTATTGCGTCTCTAGAGGGAAGATAGGGGGAATGAAAGATGGTAGGGGAGTTATCTTGAATATGTGATCGAATTACAGTAGGTATTGTTTATTTTTCGTATTGTTTTTGGGGAGGTACGTTCTATCTAGATAGCAATGCATCTAGCTTAGTTGTGTAGAATTGAATGATGGCGGTAAACTGCTTAAGCTTTTCAGCAGAATTCTAGATTATTTAATATCGCATTGAGATAAAACTTTGTTGTACGTAGGTGACATTGCTATAGTTTGGTTAAGTTACGTCTACGTAATTGATGGAGTCAGACGGATAATGGAATTCTACAGTAGCCGCTATTAAATTCATCGGATTTGGATGCATATGGTGTAGTACCTACCTAATTGACCGAGCTTTGAATGGGTTATTTCTTTTGTAGCTAGATTGATTTATCGCCCCGAAACCCCTTGCATACTGAATTTCATGAAAAGCATTTTTAGTAGCAAGATTATATGTATATAGAGGTATTAGATTCTCAATTTTATTAAAACAGACTGACAATAACAATAGTTTAAGCAATAGCATAATGTTTATCAGAAAATATACATACCAAAAAGTAACAAATTATAATTTATACTCTCGATTGTCGGCACTTGATGGAACTTGAATGTATAACAAATTATAAAAGACTTTTTATGGAATTGGTGGCAAACGAGCAGACGTATCGCCTGATGATAAGCGGTTACCGTCGCCCATGGACACCCGTAACAGCGAGGCGTCACAAGTGCGTTGCCGGCCATTGGGGTATCTTCACCCAGTCCCAGTCAACTGTCAACTAGAAGCTGTTTTTAGGAAGGTTTCATTACACGACGGAGATAACGATAAAGGAAAAACAAGGACAGCGATATAGGTTTTGCTACAATGATACCACTGAAAATATATTTGAAAAGTAGTTTTTATTTTAATACTAACGCTCCGTTAAAACCTTGAAGATAATTAAGAATTATTTTTTTTGTAATTAAACAACATCGCAAAGTGTCTTAGTCGTAGTAAATAAAAAAAAAAAAACAAAATTCAAATATTTACCAATAATTTCGTGTCATTTACTGACAACATTACAAAATATAAAATAAAAAATGGCTGCCTGTGCTTCCGTATAGGTTAATTGTACTTGTAATTTCGGTTTAATTTTAACAATAGTAAACTAATTTCGATTAATCCTACTATAAAGACGTTCAATCTTGAGTCATATACTATGTTCCTTCGTTGTAGTAAAGTTTTGGTGAAATCAAGTGTTAGGTAAATAATAATCAGAAAGCTGAGTGAGAAAGTGATTCTTTTAAGGAAATTAATGAAATCTTTTGTTAAATACTTGAAAACCTGTTATAAATGTAAAGTAATCATGTACATGTACGTTCATAAAGCAAGACTTGTAATTGTAATAAACGTTTTAAAATAGTTACAGATTTTATTGAACTCTCTAAACTGTGTTTTTCGATTAATTTTTTTTCAAATATGTGGTTCTCTGATTTTATTAATAATCAGATTTCTTTCGGATAACTAATCTGCATTGACATTAACTTCAAAGAATTAATCGAAAAGTGCAGTACTTCTAATTTTGAACCCCAATAATATCAAGTAAAAAGAAAACATATTTTGAATTGCCCGTGCTACCAACAGTTTCGCGGGGGCCGCTAATAGATGGCTCTGGACGCTAAGGAAAAATTACCTCATTTATTTTGTATGGAGTTGACATTCTTCTCTCTGAGTAAATGTGTTCTGTGATCTTCACTCACTCGATGAAACACAGCGCAAGCGCTGTTTTATACCGGTTTCTGTGAGACCGTGGTATCACTCCGGTTGAGCCGGCCTATTTATGCCGAAACGTGGCTCTCCCACGATAGCCACGCTTCGGCATAAATATTTTAGGTAAGGTAACTATAATATAGTAGGTAGGACATTTTATCACTTCTACTAAACGTGTTAATATATTAACATAAAAAATATTATTATTTATATTAAAACTTGGGATAAATGGACTTTTTATTACCTAGTATACACCATTTCTTCATTATCATTTCTTTATTGTCAAAAAAAAAACACAATAAAAATAATGATTATTCAAATGTATTTCATTATGTTCAAAATTAATATTAATTTATACATATTCTAAATGTAGGTATAATATAAAACATTATGCGACAAATTATGCTAAAGATTTTGAGCGTCACAGTTTGATAACATAACTTATTAAAAGAGGTTTAAGATTAGACGAAATTTCATATTATATTTCACTGGATGGTATATTTGATATTCATACGGTGACAGGGTATGGATACAAAGTATCTCCATCCCTATTCATTCAATGGGTGTTGGAAGAGAAAGCAACTCATGCACAAAGAAAAAACTTGACACAATCCTTCGGAAATAGATCCAACTATTTTCATGAAATTTAGTATGCATGGGGTTTCGGGGGCAATATATCTATCTAACTATGATTTATTTTAGAAATGTACGAAATCCAGGTACTACTACTTAAAGTATTGTAGGTATTTATGTTTCTATTAATTCAAGCGCACAGTTACTTCACTTGTTACTTACGTAACTTTGTAGTATGCATACATGTGCGAAGGAGCTTTTCATCACTGAAAATTTACATTAGGTGCAACTTAATTTTTTTTTGTTTGGCTCTGAAAATGACTCTACTCTACCTGATAGAAAGCATAAGCAGAATCCAAGAGTGATGGTCACCACACTGCGAATGCAGACAATGCAACAATGCAGCATGGTGATTCACACCATGACGGGCTAGTGATGCTTCTGCGTCATTGGGCCTCCGGTCTCGCACTCACCAACGAAACAGGACAGCATGATCGCGTTCATTTTACGTTGATTTACTGTGCGAGGGTAGTACCACCCCTGTCGAACGGCCCCACCGTGCTGAAATCAGCGTGGCTCTACTTTAGCAAGTAGGCTAGGCTTTTTATACGAAAATTGTAAGTTTTAACTTCTCTTTGTAAGTTATACGTTTCGTAAAGAAGAAATTTACTAGTTAGGTATTTTTTATGAATCTATATTTTTTATAATAGTTTAGATAAGGAACCATTCAAGCATACACCTCAACATTTAGCTATATTTTATTACAACGTCTTTGATATTCCGTTCAGATACATAAATTCAGTGTTATTTGAAATTCTAATACCTTCAACAATTTTATGATATAACAACCTTAGAAAATCATTGTATCACATAAAATTGAAGCACCCATAAAAATTAGAAACGTCCCATCTTTTCTTAACCGGTAACCCTGAAACAAAACCTTGACTGACTGAACAGGTAATAAACGGAACAACGTACAAACTTAGGGTTGCCACGATAACAAATATTAAAGTGTAAAATATGCACAAATTATTAATAGCACGCACTTGCCTTCACGCAAAACTTTAAGCTTTGATACGGGTTCTTTATGAAATCGCGTCGGTCACGCATTTTAAAGTAATAAGAATAACAATTTAGTTTTTTAAATAGCTTAATACACTTGGAAGTTTAAACTGATATGCCAATTTTAGCTACTGTTGTTTGAAAGTAGCAGATCGTTTAAGTTACCTAAATGTTTTTGGACATGAAAAGTGACTTTTATTTCATAGTAGCCTTTGTTAACGGCGCCAAACATCCGTCTGTTTGTCAGTAAACGCGGCAAAGAGTAGCCTATGTCCATAATAAAGAAGTTTTATAGATATTGGTGCAGCGGTTTAGTTTCGGTTTTGACAGACAGACAGAGTTACATTCGAATTTAGGATATCAGTATGGATTTTGTGTTTATGAAACTACGTTTCAGTTTATGAAAAAGGACGCTGCATGATTGGTGAGCTCATGGATCCGATGGACCGGGGCGCTACTACCCTCGCACAGAAGATCAACGTAAATGGCAGCGATCGTGTTGTCGTGTTTCGTTGGTGAGTGCGAGACCGGAGGCCCAACGATGCAAAAGCTTTATAGGCCGCCATGGTATGCATTATCATGCTGCATTGTTGTATTGTCTGCATTCACAATTAGTATGGTGAACTCTACTCTCGGAGAATAGAGTCAATTGGCAGGGCAATACATACATTAAAAAGTAAATTATTCGAGATAAAAATATATCGTGAAAAATATAGTTTTCTGTATAATTTAAGAAATATTTTGGACACAAACAGCGTGTTTCTGTACAACCACCGTGCATTAATACCTGAAGACTTTAAGACCAAAGAATAACACAATACTTCCTTTATTTCAATCTACAATCTTTAGTAGCATACGGTATATAAATCACTCCAATATTACCGAACAAAAACATGTACCGTCCAATTCAGTCATTTGTACGAACAGTATTTCGGTCATTTATTGCCATTGCTTGTAGCGTGTCGGGCCAACGCAAGCTTGTAATTTAAGCATTTTGTCGTACGCCATTATGCTAATAGTTTTCATAACATTTTTTGATACGCTCACCCTTCCTTGCTCGATTTAGGCACGGATTTAGACTTTTATGCCCTTGTTAATATTATGTTATTGTAATTTAGTTAATATTACTTAATAAAAGTTTATTGTTTTGACCATTTTCAAGCGGATGTAGGGGTCGATGTGTTGTATACAATAAAGAAAAATAATTCATTAGCGATAAAAAATTATATTTATAAAAAAATTAAAGCTTCACCTAATTGGAAGCTTCACCACTATAAAGAGCAGATATTTTAGAATCTTATTGCTTCATAGTGTGTTTAGGATTTTTTTTATGTTTTGCCCTGCCAAAATGACTCTACTCTACCTGATGGAAAGTATAAGCCGAATCCAAGAGTGATGGTCACCATACTGCGAATGCAGACAATGCAACAATGCAGCATGGTGACCCACACCATGGCGGGCTAGTGATGCTTCTGCATTAATGGGCCTCCGGTCTCGCACTCACCAAAGAAACACGACAGCATGACCGCTGTCGTGTGCATGTAGGATGTGCATATTGTGTACACATCTAGAATCGACAACTGTATTCCTAAATTTTAGAAGTCCAATCGGTATAATTATCAAAAATCTTATCATGGGTAGGTTTTGTGGAACCTTGACTCCAACGAAAAGGGATTAAAAACCTCTATTGTAAGAACAGAGTTCTAAGTCTAATTAGAAACTCGCAACTCGACTTATGAATACAAGTGATCTCCAAACCTAAAACCTGTCAATATTTTTTTAACAAGCTGAACATTGCGTAGAGAAACGTCTAGTAACAGTCTCCTGCGCACTTAGATATTTATGATTTAGTTTAGTATTAAGGTCTTCAAGTGGTTAATTACCAAATCAGTTCTTATCTAGATCTACATAAATGTTATATCTCTTTGTTTCCTTTTCTTTCTTATATCAAAATTTTTTTTTTATCATTTGTTTCGCTCACTCACTAAGTACTTTAACGATTCACTTGTAATGTATGTATGTACAGATACTTCAGATGACAAAATTCTATGCCTAAAAAATAAAATCTCCTCCTTTACCTATTTCATGATTTATTTCCTTACGTACTACCGTTGTGATTGTGACTCAACTTATACGGTCATTCATAAAAAATGCAGTATATCTGTAACTGACTCATTGAGAAGGTTATCACTAAATTTAGTTTCAAGTCATACTTATTTATTAAGAAATCTTTGAAAAAATCTAACACTTTTGTCTATCCGGATGTTATATATCACAGATACTAATAAAATCAATAGTTGAACTAGATACATAGCAAAGTGTTAAACAAACGTAATATATGATCGAAATTAAATTAATTAAGATTCTAAATCCGGCCCCTTCTGGTAACGCTGGTCCGTAGGTTGGCGTGTCACTTTACTAATTAGTGATGGGATCAATTGATTTTGATTTAAATCTATCGATATTGTAACATAATGTAATCTTCTAATATTTTATATTGTTGTTATTAATTTGTTAATAAACAAAACATTTGTATTTAATCACGGGTAGCCTATTTCTAAGACTTCTTTCTAATTCCCTCCCGTTATATATCCGAGATTAGTGAAATCTTACCTTCGCTTATGAAAGTGCGGTGTTACTTTCCATCACGTGATCCTTCTGCACGTTTGCCACCTGCATTATAGAGATCATCTTTCCTAATAGTTTTCCTAACGCTGTTTGGTATCTTGCATTTTTATGATTGCATTTCCGAAAAGGCGTGACGTCAGGTATTTGTCCGGACATGAAGAACCACATTTAGAGAAGAACATGAAAACAATATTATTTAAAAAAAAAAACTCTACAAATCACATAAATAATAAAAAGTTAAACCTTTTTACTCCAATTGTGACCAATTGTTTCTTCTTTAATTACCAATTTTTGTGTTTGCTAACCATATACCAAGATTTTCACGTAAGTATTCAAAATTTTAAAAGATATATTGATGTATATTTAAAAATGTCATATGCTGGTAAACTAATCTAATGCTTATCGGAATAAATTCCGATAATCTATCTCTAGTAAAATTTATTAAAAATCATTGTTTTAAAACTCAATATTAGTGACGAACGGGCGTATGCTGACGAATACCCAAATTGATTTCATCGATAACAAAGGGGTGCATCACTAAATAATGCTGTTATGCAAAACAGAAGGTAGCGAACGTATCAGATCGGAGACCGCGTAGAGCGTGGCCACAATTATTTACGGACAAAATAATTATAAATTACTGAATTGTTCATTGGACTACCTAAACAGGGTACGCAGATGACATTCGGAGTGGGTGTAATGATTATAAATTACTGTTGTATTGGACTTGGACGAAGTGGTTTTGTATCAATGCTTTGTTTACTTTAAGATCAAACAAATTTGAATCGTATTGAAATTATAGGGAGATTTTATTTTTATTTTTTAAACGACTGCAGCTAATCCAAACGGAAAAGTAATAGTTTTTGCAGCTTACCTATATATGCTTGTATGTTCCATTGTAGCGTCTAAGGTAGTGAACCGACTTTTATGAATTCAATAGAATCAAAGTCAATAGATTTATAATGATGACCCGGTGACATAGACTATATAAATTTTAATAAAAAAATTTATTATTCGGGATATACTTTTTAAAATATTTTCTTGTTAAATAGTTGTAAATAAATTTAATTCGCATTTATGTAGATTTAATAAAAAAATAATAGTAGTAATCCAAGTTGAAAACCATTTTAAACATGTTGTTTTTTTTCAAGAAAATAATTTTATAATTTATTTTTTAATATCATCAAGAATAAGTTCAGAGCACAAAAAAAGCCTATCGCAGTCCACTGCTGGACATGAGCTTCTCCAATTTCCCGCCACTTAGTTCGATAGTACAGCTTTTATATTGATTCAAAAATTTTATAAACACATTGCGCTTTACACGCATTAACTAAAGGGAAAAAAGCAAATAAAATAAAGAAATAAATTAATTCTGTTATAATCGTTAATAAGGCTAATTTGTCAAAAGATAACAAATATTAAACACATGGAAGATAGTTACTTTCACATTCATACTTACACACATCCGTGACCTCTTCCGCGTAGATGTCGGTTCTCATGCTAATGCAGCGGATACTATGGGCAGTAACTATCGGCATACCTATCTATGTAACATTTCCTTCAGTATATTTGTTTTAGTAAACGCACACATAAGCACACATACATACACACACGCATGCATTACACACGTACATACGCATATAGACATATCATACACACATACATACACACCCAAACAAACATGAATTTCGCTTGCATATAACAGCTACTTTTTAAAACTGTTGAAATATACCAAATACATAACCCTAGTAGGATAATACCAGGTCCTACCTACATTATCCTAAACAGTTTCAAACAAAAACGTTTGGCTAAAGTATCCAAACTTTAAACTGATATTTGCGTGCACCCACGTCTCATGGTCAGTATTATTTTTTTGAATTTTCACGGTGATCGACCGCCTTGATACCATCGATTTTACCTTTAACACGCACCGACTCACTTAATTCAAGATTTACTACCGCATCATATTTTGATAAGTATTTTTAATTTGAATAAATTATTATTTAAGGGTGTTATCGTATAATGGAGCCTTGTAATCAGGAGCGCGCTTTCGTTTTGTCACGGGGTCGACTGTAAACTAACTTTAACTTGAAATATAATTGTTAATTTATGTGGAAGTGTACATGTGTTTACTTTTTGGCTATAATTTAACATACGTCCGTCCATTCTCAAGGTTTGATTAAATTAAGGTAGTTTAATAAGCTAGTAATAATAAGAATTTTTTGATGATATTATTGCGAATGCGTTGTATGCATTCGCAATGAGTGTGGTTAACACTACTCTTGGATTCTGTTCATGCTTTCAATTAGGCAGAGTAGAGTCACTTTGGCAGGACCTAATTTAAAACAAAAACAAAGAGACTTACTGTTTTTGTCGTGGGAAAAATATTCTGCAAAACAAATACATATCTTTGCAGAAAACTAGTGTCGGGCAAGTAATCACTAACTTTCTATTTTTGGGGTCATCATTTCTTTCAGTCTTTCTGCTCGTTTATCTCCTAAATAGACACCGTAAACATGTAAACGCTTGACTAATCCAAGTCTGCTCATCGTTGCAGTTCTGCCTGTGGTTTACGTCACTGCTTCGCCATTACTCATATCGTGACGATACGTAGCATACAAACATTTTTTATGAACACTCCATCAAACAATATTACATTATATAATATAATCAATATTTTACTTAGTAGATAAAAGGTTTATTTATACTACTGAATACTTTTTTTGTGTCAAACTTTTTTAAGAACAAAGCAACTCAACCAATAAACTAAAAAAACTCTTTAACTCATTTGTAAAAAATAGCAATGAGAAAGTCACAATTCGATTTAGTTGTCATTATGTGACTAATTTCGGTGAAATTTGAGACACTTTACGAGCAAGTGCGTTGAAAGAAAAAATTGCAATGTGTCCGCGGCTCCGCCCGCGTGTGTGTCGTTTATCGCGGCAAATAGTGACCTGTGGTATTCTGATGTATAAGCTATATTACTGTAAAGTTCATCTAATTCCGTTCAGTAGTTCTTGCGTGGAAGAGTAACAAACATACATCCATACTTACAAACTTTCTTGTTAATAATATTATATAGTATACCTAGAAGTATAGATATAGATATCTCCTTTCTAAGGAGAGCCCTATATCTAGCTATGGGTTATTAAATTATTGCCTATATTTTAATTTTTACGTAGCAGTTTTATCACACACATTAAAAATAGAAAAATGAATGAATAAAGACTATTAGATATCTAAAAGGTACCTCGTAAGTTCTAAAATGATACTAGTGACAACTGTCACAGAGATCAAATTACAGTAGAACTATAGACTGTTTTTTGTGTGTAAGGACCTGCCAAAATGACTCTACTCTGCCTAATAAAAAGCATAAGCATAATCCAAGAGTGGTGGTCACCATACTCATAGCGAATACAGACAATGCAACAATGTAGCATGGTGATACATACCATAGCGGCCTAGTGATGTTACTGCATCATTAGGACTCTGTTTCGCACTCACCAACGAAACACGACAGCACGAACGCTGTCATTTTACGGTGATCTTCTGTGAAAGGGTAGTACCGTTCGTGCTGAAATCGGCGAAGCTCTACTACCTTGATCTGTACAAATACTAATAATTCGTTCACAATAACAAAATTATCCAGCAGTGTACTATTAAAAGCTGTTGATGAACAAAAATGTAACTCCTGCCATGGTCCAACATCACTTCCTGAGTACGTTTATCGTTCTAGAACTCGATAAAGATGTCACAGCCCTTAATAAGCAACCACGAGCGATTATTCCCCGAGATTACCATGTTTACGCGTCAAAACAAAAATAATTTATGTTCCGTATAAATTCTGAATAACATTTTTCAGTTATAAAATCACGAGTTTTATATATGTAACTGTAATTTTACGAGTTTTGAACTCATATTACCATGGCTGTTTATAGTTCTTAGAAAGATTTTAAGATAAGTGTTATATTGAAAATTCTGTGATTATAATGAAATCGAAGATGATTATAATGTTTACAAAAACTCAATTATCAAGGAAAAAAAAGAATTTTGGCATACAATAATTTAGCTGCCGTAAAACTAAGGCATTTGTGAAAGTTAGGCTTGCGAGAATGCCAGCGTTTTCCTAACATTGTTCTAACAGAAAAAAAGAAACATAAACAAATCAATTTCTCTTAATTTAATGTCCAAACTGTACGGTCTGCAGAAATCTATTTTAAACAAGGAATTTTAACGTCCGAAATAATTACTTAATTTTAAAACTCATTTGAACAATTAAAAATAAAGTTTATATGGAAAAGGAGTGTCGAAAACTTAAAAAATATAGTCGAATTTCAACCAATGGACGACCACTTTGCCCCGTCAAATCCCTAAATGAATGCCTGGTAAACAGCATGTCATATGATAAGTATAAACATACATAGTAGATATTTAAACTAGAATTAAGAGTCTCTAAGATACCAACACCTGTGTAGGTAACCGTTCAGGAGAACAGGCGTGAGTAAGTTTATGTTGCTCTCTTGTAAGCTCAATTTATATTAATGTGTTTATTTATATTGTTACAGAATATTGGATTCCGGAATGCCGCACACAGGTAAATGTATCGAGTTTATTTATTTATTGAATCGATCGATTCAATTTTAGTTTAGTTAAGACGCGAGAAAATGAAAATAAATAAATAAGTAAAACAAATAAATGTTTCGGACATCTAACACCCAAGTTAAGCAGAGCTTGTATTATGGGTACTAGACAATTGAAATAAATACATACATATTTATTATTTTTGTAAATACGTACATATTATACATAGAAAACACTACATACATACATACAGACATTTGGTCTTCGGTTTCGTACTTTTCAGCAATAAATTAAAGATAGATATGAGGCATAGAACTGGTCAAAGTATTGTTAGTACTTCCCGACCCTTTGGTACAAATCTCTTTTAATTCGAGTTTCAATATAGTCACAGTGTTCTAATCTTTCATTTACAATGTGCTCGTTAAAATAAGTATATAAGGCTGTTTAAAGTATTAATTGAAAGACCAATAAAAAGGTACGCTAATCTTAAAAGCTTTTAAAACCATCTAAAAAAGAAGTATTATTTGATTTCAAGACAATTCTTGGCAAGTCTGTAATACCAATTTTAAGTTGTCGTTTCCTTACTTTAACAAGAATTCGGAACTGATCTACTAAGTAGACACTTACTGGAAAATTTTATCATACAGACCTCAAGACATTCATCAAAAAGTTTGTTATCATAAAATTTACATTTACGGATTATATTACTACACATAATGTGTGCCTACACAGTCAACCTACCGCAGTATCGCCGGCCCACCAAAGACAAAAATGACAACACTATCTCAAAAAATTCACGATACACTCTAATACTCATGAACAGCAAAACACGGTATCCAAAATACGAGTAATCTTACCTGTTATCACAGATACTGCATACTAAATAAGTACGTCTATATATCAGAGTACGGCAACTGGTAGCTAATGACGGTTGGACCCCAATGCTCAGATCTTAATTAACTCAACGTTTAACATTAAAGAAAACGATGAGAAGGCAGTGTTATCGAGAGGCAGGAATTTACCTCACGCATTGAAATCATAAGCGTTTTAAAGAACCCCGGGAATAGAGGTGCCATTGTTTCCATTTTGTACGGATAGTCCTTTAAATGTTTTCTCTATTAGGAAATTTGAGAGTGAGGTTTGTCATAGTAATTAGTAATTTGAATTATGTTTTAAAGTTCTAAAATCCAACGACAATGAACTGCGTTAACATATAAACCATTTAAAAAACAGAACTGCTCATGATGGTTAAAATACTCTTCTACTTTTGTTATATATACATAAGAGAAATAATAATGCAACAATATAAAAACATTCAAAAGATTAGATTACTACAACAACAACATAGCAGCAACAGCAGCAGTACAACATTTATCGGGCAGATCTGATACCTTGGCAGATTAAAAATATGGCAAAGGAAACCCTATAATATCTGTTAGAAAATGATCTTACAATATAATTGACAAGAGAAGTCCTTCTAGGCGGTATAACTAAGGGAAACGAAAACGAGCACAGCCAATATTTTCTATAAAAAAGACAGTCACCGTCCGTCACTAACTACTAATTAACAAAAACGACTTATTTAATAAATTAAGTAAAGAAAAAATAGTTTCTTAACTATTGCAGTGCCATTAACAGTATTCCATCCGTGAAAGAGCCATAACTATGTCAAAATAAACCACTACGAAAAGAATAGAAATTATGGGTTGTGTCGTGAGTTTGGTGGCGATGAGTTTTGACAGTTATAAAACAGCATACGGTATAATCAAACTTTTAACGACTCTGTCACACACTGTTAATGTTTACATTGCGCCCCGTTTATGGTTAATTTATGGGAACTTTTTTATAGTTTTACATTTCATCAAGTCATTTAGGTACGACTTCTCTTACTACACACTGATAGAACTTTTGTATGTTATGATTTATAGAATATTCTTCTCTTAATGGTTTGGATTTGAGTAATTATTGGCTAAATAACTATTAAAAGAAACAATTTTCAAAAGCACGTTTCAAATTAGACAACAAAATTGTTACGTTAATTCAAGAATTTTAAATTGACATAAATAATTAGAGACTAAATGTTACTTACTACATATACCCGATATTTATATACGTATGTAACCTCTTTGCATCTACCTTATAAGATTTCTAAACCGCAAACTGTTGACTGACTATGACCATTAAATCCGCCGATACACAAAACTGTCTAAAGTTTAAAATGAATAAATATTGCATGAACAAATAATATACCAGAAGCGAACTAAATTAAATTTGTAACATAGAGACAGATTTCAACAGTAGTAGAATAGTACCCACTCATTGCGTAACCCAACAATAAAACGGGACAGTCTCAAAGAAACGCCGAACGTATGAACCCTGGTACCATACTACCGTCCTCAACCATTAACGGTAATTAAGAAAATCGAGAGTCAAATCTCGTATCGAGATAAAATCGGATCCGTATCGAGTCAGCCCACCCGCATCAACACTCACTCGGTCCTAATACATTATACATGCCTCGCTCACATTAGTTCCTTATTAACATCTGCCAGCACCGCATTCAACGTTCACAATGTCACCCACATTTTTAACTCACATTATCAACCTTATTCCATTGAAATAAAGAGTTGAGGAATAATTAAAGTCACTGATTATTAGCAATAAAATATCATTTTCATGATACATATCTCATATACAGCAATAATTTCTTCTAAACGTGATGATATCGGAGCATATAGAAATGATTTGTATTTTTTTGAGGATCACACACGAAGTTTCCGGTTTTCAATTTGAATACAAACCACTTATACTGTCATGTAATAATTCTATAATTAACAGTCGTACTGTATGTTGTTGGAAACTTATTGGAAAATAGAAAAAAATTGGTTTTGTTTTTAAGAAATCTGTTTCTCGGAGAGATAGTAAAATTTACGGGTGTTATAAATGAGTGGATAGTATATACCTAAAGATTTTATCGTGTCGTTATTTTGAATTAGCTTCTACAAATAATATATGAAAGTGTTAAATAAACAGTGAAAACTGAAGACTTATGGTGTAATAAATTTATCAAAAATATTTTTGTTATATTTCTAATGAATAACTGTTTTGATTTTTCATTTTAATTCTCTAATTCTAACAAGGATCCTAATGGCAACAGACTGAGAAGAAGCCACAGGAAACTCGGCTAGGCTTTTGAAATACGTATTTTATTAATTTTAGCACTTTAAAACAGACAATTTAAATTAGCGTTTTCATTGTTGGTTTGTTTTTTTTTTGTTCTACAAATCGATCACGTTGTCTGTTAGACGATAACTTGGTTAGGTTATTGCAAAGTTACTTTCCTAAATAATATACACACACATTTAGCTTTAACTATGTGAATTTGCTTTTAAAAAGATGTGATTCACTAAACTGGTACTCAAATTGTAATGAAATAAAAGAAATTAAATTAAAATCACGTAATATAAATTTGAAACTTCCAGTTCGATATCCGACACCTACACGCTATCGGATAGATCTATCGGTTTGAAATGTGACGTTTGTAGATGAGGAAGAGACAAGTCGCCGCGATTGACGCCAAATTGCCTTATCGAGTAGGCATGGGCGGTCTTCGTTGAGAGGAAGGCTTAGTGTGGCTACGCCCATTTGATCCAACACCTATATTATTTTAATTTCGTCGATAAATCTTTATAATACCAGTTCTTTAGGCTTAAAAGCCTGTATTTATTGATAAAATATCGTCTCACTGAAACTGGTTTTTTTGCTAAATAATATTTATGCGAAACCTCAGGTAGAAAAAAATGGCTTGATGAACGAAAAAATTGGATATATTTGAGTTTGTTTTGGCAAAAAATTATATGCAATTACACGATCTTGAGTGTAGTAACGTATGACGTTATGTATAAATATGAATTAAGGTAAGTAGGTATCTCATTATTACTTGAACCCTACTACGCGTATAGTATCCAATAGGCATTACTCGTCTCAATAATCAGAATAAACAATTTCGTTTGAATAGGTACTATATACTAAAATGAATAAGGTTTGAATAAATTAAAATATTTTATTTATTTTTCTTATTTAACATAAGTTATTTTTATACTAGAGATATTACTAGATTTCATAGAATAAGTTAAGTCAAAAAATGTTTATTGATCAACAAAAATAGGATTGTTCCATATTAGCCACTTCTTTCCAGAACGTTAAAGACACATTGCATAATTGAGTATTACGATTCTGTGAAGTACATTAAATACTTAAACAAATATGTCACAAAAGGTAGCAATATGGCAGCTTTCTTTATTAAAAGTTCTGGTAAAAGTGAACACGATATTCTTTGTCTATAAAGCGATACAAAGTCCGCTGGGTCAAATAATATTACATGTTATTAAATATGATATTTAAAAATTACAGATTATACAAAGTAGTTAGTTTTCCATTAATAAATAAATTATTTTTGAATATAATAGCTACACTATAAATGATAATATTAATAATCTTCATATGTATTCAGCAAATGATTTTCGAAATTTTGATCGATTGATTGATTTATTGACATTTAAATAAGTCAAATTACTGTATATAATGAACTTAAACTTTAACTTAAATTGTAAATTAATAATCAGTTTAATTGCAACAGACGCATCACTTTTAGAAATACATTGATGAAATTATATTATATGAAAAGGAATGCCATGCGATACAATCTACAAAGAACAAGTACAATTTAAACAAAAATAAAACCGACTTCAAGGTTCGACTCGATTTCTCTTGGATGCCATCATCACATATTAATGTCCTTATCATGGTACCACCGTTGGGACATCTCCTTTCCATTAAAAAAAATCATCAAAATGGGTCCGACGAAGTTATCCCCGAACAAACATAAAAAAAAACGGTCGAATTGAGAAACCTCCTCCTTTTTTTGAAGTCGGTTAAAATAACTTATTTTTCATAATAAGATAACAAATGAACCAACTCTGGGGGGTAGTTAAACTATTGAAATACTTTTTAGTTTATCTCCAAAAAACCTAAAAAATCTCCTTGAAATTTGAATTAAGTCCTGCCTTTCCTATCGTATTCCTATCAAATCAAACACCGAAATCCATCAAAAAGAATTCTACTAACCATCATCATATCATCAACAAGCTATAAAATATATTAAATGGTTTTGTTTTATGTTTGGCCTTACCAAAATGACTCTACACTGCCTGATGGAAATCAAAATCAGAATCCAAGAGTGGTGGTCACTATACTGCAATCGCAGACAATGCAACAATGCAGCATGGTGACCCACACCATGACGGGCTAGTGATGCTTTTGCATCATTGGACCTCCGGTCTCGCACTCACCAACGAAACACGACAGCATGATCGCTGTCATTTCACGTTGATTTTCTGTGCGAGGGTAGTACCGCCCCGGTCAACCCGCCCGTTCGTGATGAAATCAGCGTGGTTCTTACTACCTTCAAAGTCATAAAGTGCTAAGTTGTTGCAAAAGTAGTCTTTAGAATGAGTATTTTTTACAATTTATTAGTTACAAATGTAGTTAAAAACATCCTCTCAAAAAAAATCCGTCTTATAAACAATACACATTATGTAGCAGCATCGATATTCGTCATCATAACTGCAAATATGCACTGCGCTGTTAAAGTTTTTGTTAATTGTTGATTCCTGTCATCTGATCTGATCTTAGATTGACTGGAAGAAATCACTGATTATACCTACCTACATTTAGCTGTAAGCGAATCGTGTTCATCAGTCTTCGCAGAATTATACTTTCTGTTAAATAATAATCTATCTTTGTCTTGTATCTTTTTTAAATATCTACCTAAATTATTCCCCATTCATTACTTTTTTTACGTTATCATAATTGATATCTTATCCATATTAAGTCCAACCACATAAATCCGGTCTAAATCAATTGAATCTATACATCACATTCGATTTTCTAGTTCGATGTTTACAACTCTGTTACAATTTTATATCATAAACTTTATATCTTTTTATTATTGTTCATTAATTATTGCTTAAAACTTGTCTGCTAGATCATAAAGATGTTTATCAGGGTATTAACGGTAGATCTGTAGATGCAATGTAGATGTGGCTCATTGTAAATGGTTTGCCGTTAAC
Organism: Spilosoma lubricipeda; assembly: GCA_905220595.1. Lineage (NCBI taxonomy): Eukaryota > Metazoa > Arthropoda > Insecta > Lepidoptera > Erebidae > Spilosoma > Spilosoma lubricipeda. The sequence continues at coordinate 7,127,813 of HG992298.1, read as the reverse complement.
CTACACACTAATTTAACTAGTCCACGAATCTCTAAAACATCACGAATCACTTAGACACCTCTGCTAGACCCAAGCTTTATAGATAACTAGCAGACCCACGCAACCTCGTTTGCGTCTCCTATTGCCCGTAGCGTGTTAATGTTCCCCCGTTTTTGTAACATTCTTCATTGTTTCTCCGCTCCTGTATGTCTTAGCGTGATGATATATACCCTATAGCCTTCCTCGATAAATGGGCTATCTAACACTGAAAGAATTTTTTGAATCGGACTAGCGGTTCCTGAGATTAGCGTGTTCAAACAAACAAACAAACTCTTCACCTTTATATATTAGTATAGATATTTAGATGTATATTTTCTAAATATGTACGTACATTAAACTTTGAGAATGAGGATTTAGGAGTGCTGTTCTTTCCTAAAAACTAAAAGAAGCCTATAGCACACAAGAATGTATGTTTCAATTGATTGAATAATAACTCTAAGACTAAACAGAGTTAAGCTGTAATTATTGTGTATCAAAGTTCATTCTTTGTTATTTTTTAATAAACTTCTAGTTTTTTATAATACAAAGACATTTTTGGGTTCAAATACCTTCTGAGATAAACAATTATAAATGATAACAAGTGAGTGGTATTTCGCTTTTATATATATAGATTAACACAAATACATCTTACGTCTAAGTGTAATTTACCTATATAACATGTTTGTTTTAAACGTACCCGTTTACAAGCGTACAGCCTCTAGACCTAGTTCGGGATCAAATGGCCAAGTCTAAGCTGTGTCAAATTCTTATATCTCCTGAAATAGTATTTGATAAACGCGAAAGTTTGTAAGGTATTGATGGATGGATGGATGTTTGTTACTCTTTCATGCAAAAACTACTTAACGGATTAAGATGAAACTTTACAGTAATATAGCTTATACATCAGAATAATACATAAGCTTCTATTTGCCGCGATAACCGACGTATGCGCGGGCAAAGCCGCTGTCAACCACTTGTAAGAGATATAAAGAATACAACATAATATTAAGTAAAAAGCACTTTTATTTATTACTGTTAATATCAAATGCCATATTTATAACAAATAGTTGGTTGTGGCGTTTGATAAACCACATTCTTTCTATGGACATATTTATTTAAACATTTCTTAGTCCTTATTCTTCTGCTCATCAGTTTCAAACATTTCTAATTTAAATGGCGTCATGTACGGACACCACATTTCTTCGACCTGTTGGCGTCTCTCACTCAATTGGTCCTCAGGAATTTCTGAAGGAGGCACCCTTTTCCACGCTCTGGGTTTCAAGAACCGAAAGTCAACCCGACTTATACCGTTCTTGACCCATGCTGTTACATATTGCGACCCTGAAACAGTATTTAGGTTAGGATTAAGTTTTCCAACTATAGGAGAGTCGTTCTTTGACATTTATGCAACTAATTGGTGTTAAGCCATACTGCCGTTGCTTTTTACGAAGTAAGTGAAGTCACTGACTAAAATCATATATGCAACCTCAGATTACAAAAGAATACCAGATAGACACTTAGGAACACGACAATCAATCTCCAAAGTAGATATGAAATAGAAAGCGAATACATTCTCGCGGCAATGTTTGACAAACCGCCATATTGTGTTCACAACACGAGTGATTTTTAATTTTATTTTTAAAAATGCCATCTTGCATCATTAAACACTGTAAGAGTAGTTCCCAAAAACAAACAAAAGAAGTTGGAATATCTTTTCACAGGTAAATACAGATTATTTACTGCTATAATTATTTATTTACCCGATAAATATATTGTTATGTCGGAACACAAAACCTCAACCATAGTTCGACTGTGATACCAGTATTATACACGCATATATTATGGGCACATAAATGTACGTGTTCCTACAGTATCGCTGCCGGCTGTCACACACTCTAAATCGGCGTCATCTTATTTGACAAGAACGTTCCATCTGGCTTTTTTTGTAATCTGAGTATGCAATATTGAAATTTCCTTGGTAAGAATCCGAAGTGTAAAAGGCAACTAATATACCAAACTACGCACCAACATCACTGCAAATAGAAAACAATACCAAACCGTTATACACAGTTATACAACAAACCCCTATAACAAACCGTCAATCCAGTATGGTTTAATAGGCCAAAACATTATTTCTAAGGCCTATGTCCAGAATTTGTTTCTTGCTAAACTAATAACATAACAAATAATATGTCTTCTTCCTCCTTTCTTACAAGAATTATTTGTCATTTGAACGCGTTCATCATTTATATAAAATGTAAATTGGGACTAATCCCGCCCACACGCCCTTTACTGTAACTCCTGTACACCAGGATCAACAGCAATCACACACGAACACACCGAGTTATGACACTCGGGAAGTCCCAGAAAGAAAGTAACTGTCTTGGAACCCGCAACGAAATTAATCAGAAGAAATAACAGGAGGAGTTGGAAATATGATAAGTCCACTTCCCTCCTTAGCAAAGCGGGAGACAGAATGTAAGAGAGAGATAAAATGTAAATATCAACGTTTCGGCATAAACCGGCTCGACCAGAGAGACCCTCCCACCATCCCCCAAAGACCGGCAACGCACTTGTGATGCCTCTGGTGTTTCGGATGTTCATGGGCGGCGGTGGATACGTCTGCTCGTTTACCCCCTATTCCATAAAAAAAACAGCTACGAAATATTAATGTCACTCGAAATTACAGACTGATGCGGATGCTATAAATCCCTGCAACGATTTTCTCAACATAAGAATTGAAAAGCAATAACTTTTGACCATACGAACAACAAAAAACAATCAACATCTTACTGTCGAAATTATCCAGGATATCAGGGCGAAGAGTGCCTACGGTGTAGAACTTCAGTTTCTTGACAGCTGCAGAGTACTCCTCACAGCGACACCGGTCCATAACAACAGTTATTAATTGCACCAAATAATATGTATGTACTGTATTTTGCTATGATTGAATTAAAATACGATAGCTACTACAAAATTTTAACTTGTTAAAAAATTATTTAGATTATATCTGTCAAACGCAATGACTTTTAGTATTATATGAACAATTTTTGTTTATGGCGTAGAGAGAAAGATGTCAAAATACATGTTAAATAGTTTTTGATAGAATCGAAGTATAAGGCCATGATCAGATGACGAGCGCTCAACGCGCGTTATCAACTAAGTGTGAAAACCCGCGTTAGCATGTGTACTCCTAGAACGAAATTACATGTACCTAGTTGTAAACGCGCGTTAGTAAAACGCGCACACACACACTTTATGTAGGGCTAGTCTAAAACTAATACTAGTAATTATTGACACAGTTAAAGTTCATGTGGAGGGAAACTGCGGAAACCTATTTAAAACGAGGAACAACTCCCGCACTAGGAATACTCCTGACTTGCGAGGGGCTTTAGGAACATACATAAAACAGACACATAGAACACGTAGACTCAAAATTATAATTTGTAGATTTCACAAAACGTTGTCCCTTATGAAGTTTGAACCCACAACACTACAGAAGAGGCGGCGCGACGACCGTTTAACCCACTACGCCATATGTGCAATTTGAACTGAAAGCATTGCATGTAGCCATTAATTCAGAGATTGAAAAGGTTTTATGTACAGCCTATGTAAAAGGTCATAGACCCTGAACTATGCATCAACATCAATTAAAAATACCATTTATATCTATTAAAGAAATTAATTAAACATTATCGTCTATAATATTAACGCATCTTTGTGAAATAAATTGAAGTTTATAATTTTATGTATGAATGCAAGCGTAGAAAGTAGAAACCTTTTATACGGTTATTTTCAAGGCATTTGAAAAACCATACGTTTTAAAAAGCATATACTAGTAAAACTATACTTATCTTATAATCCCTCATTTTGTGATCTTGACTGCCGGAATGGTGCAGCGGTTCAAGCGATCAGCTCGCCACTTCTCGTTGTGCTGTGTCAGATTCGATCCCGAAATAGGACATCACTTCGTATGATCCACAAATTATTGGGCTCCGACCTCTAGGACTCCCCTTAGATCCCCTGGGGATTTATTTGGAATTCTCGTCACCACTGATCCCCTGCGGGATCTTTTTGGAATTATATTCCATTTAATAAGTCTAAACAGCATGTCTGAATGGCTGAGGGACTGGAAGATGAAAGCAAATGAAACCAAGTCCGTGCATGTTACCTTTACATTAAGACGCGACACATGCCCTGAAGTGGAACTAAACCACGTAAAGATCCCACAGTCAGACAACGTTAGATATCTTGGCATTTATCTGGACAGACGACTTACTTGGACAAAACATATTTTCACGAAAAGAAAAGCCCTTGGCCAACAGCTGAGAAAGATGTATTGGCTTTTAAACCGAAGATCTCAGCTTTCTTATGAAAACAAGCTCTTGCTCTACAAAGCAGTAATTAAACCAATTTGGTCAGACGGTGTGCAACTCTGGGGAACAGCCTCAAACTCAAACCTAGAAATACTGCAACGGTTTCAGTCCAGAATTCTTCGCATGATTACCAACGCCCCATGGTATATTAAAAACGACAGATTACATCGTGAACTGAACATAAAAACAGTAAAGGAGGAAGTGACAGACTCATTACACAGCTATCACAAGCGCATGCAAAACCATCCAAACCAACTTGCAAAGAATCTTATGGAAAATGAATCCGGAACAACCTTCCAAAGATTAAAGAGACGTGCGCCCCAAGATCTATTAAAAGAGATGTAACACTAAATTTGGTCAAATCATTGGATTTGGAACCAAACACGCCCTGTAATTCAAATTCATAAAGTCCAACTAAATGTCAATACAGACAGATTGTGGGAAGAAATGAGATAAGAAAAAAAAAAAAAATATTCCATTTATTCTGAGTCTGGGTGTTAATTGTGTCTATTTGAATGAATGTTTGTAATACCCTTATAACACAAAACTTTATCATTTTTAAGTAACCTTATAAACGTTTACACACTTTATACATGTTCAGCATTGTCTATTAAAATATGTTGATGATTTATAATGATGACGGGCTTACCCTAAAAAGGTCGTACCCAAAGCTTCCCGTTTACGAACCAGCACTTAACCAATTGTAAGTACTAGAGATATCACTTGATGACGTCATTTTATAGAATGCTACTTTAATATCATTAACTGTTATGCAACATTGTTTGTCTACATACAATATGTATTCAGTACAGTCCTACTGCATGGTGGCCAACCATATTGGTTTAAATGGTCGCCACGCTGATTCCTACTGCGCCAAGTGTTGTGAGTTCAAATCCTACATAGGACAAAACTTAATGTAATCCACGAATTTTTCTAAGTCTGAGTGTATTTTGTGTCATGTTTGTAAAGTCATGGACACAGGATGTACTTATATTCATAACGCGCGAGTAGTCTTTTATAAAAAAAATGAAAAAAATGGCCAATCCAATACTTTGTGCTGTTAAGTTATATTTCACGATTTATTATATTTTAGTGAGAAATAAAGAGTAAACTAGGATCTAACTCGTTGAAAGAAACGTAGAACTAATGTCGTCGGTGTACAACTCCTCTGGATAAACTTCATCAAATTTTATGTCCAACAGCATCGAAGCTCAAACGACAATACAGTCTCAAAGCAATTACGTAAGGCGCCAACCTAGACAGTTTACAACCTAAACAAATTCTTAACCCGTATCTTAAACGACAACCAAATAGCCATCAACGCTAAAAGTATAGAGCGAAAAACATTGCTTCTGTGCCTAACGTGAGCCAATCGGCGGTGTTGTAAAATCGGTCACAAGATGTGAAACGTGCAATAACTTGGACGATATATTGTCGATATACGAACAAAAAAAAACGGCAAGTTTTACAGCCAACCGATTGTAAAACTGGGAGCATTAAGGTTATGGCTATCTCGAGACGCATGCAGTTCGTATCTTAAATGCGTTCCACGAAATTTACATTGCACTAGTTTTGTTGGTGAGGTTTGACTCGCGAATGAGGATTTTTTGCTGCCGTCAGTGTCGTGACAATCTTCTATTAAAGTTACAAGGGATTTTTTATGTTGCTATATTTAATTTCATATTAACTTTTAAACATAATAGCAATAGCTAACTTTATTGCACCAGATGACTCGCATTGTATTAATTTATCAGTTGACACTGTCAAATGAAAGCAACGCATGTAAATCTCTTAAAAATTTAAACTTATTTGAAGAATTCTTTTTTAGAGCCTAATGTTTATATATTTTATTGAGGCAGCTTATCATTCATCATTATCATTATTCTCAAGAGCCTTGTCTTTGTCTACAAAGAAGATTTTAGGCCATTATACCACGCTGAACAGATTGGATCGGTTTTGTGTCAAGATTTCCTTGTCTTTGCAGGGCTGTTCTTCTGCGTATTCTTAACCCGTTACCATATGGACATTCGGTCAACTAAGGCTTTTTTCCTTTCTAGTAAAAGACATCCTCTAGCAATCAGGTATCGTTCATTAGATAAATATACAAAAATTTCGTCATCATCGAATTACATAAGAATGAGCTAAAGAAATATCAAGTTAAAATGAAATTTAAAGTTTTGATGGTACCTATAGGGTCAAACAGTCTTCAGATCATGTTACTATGTAAATGACTCGCCTGCAAATAGAGTTATAGGTGAATTGAATATGAATAACGTCTTCCACACCAGATTGTGTTGCTCAAAAAAATTTTAATCCCATTTTCTGTTCAGTTACATCAGTATAAATAATACAGTGGTCCATTCCAGAAAGTAGTTATTTCATAACTAATTGTGTTGTGCTCAGGAATGCAAGAAATAGCAACATAATACGAATAGCACAGAGCATGCTCCTATCAATAATATGTCTGATTGCCACTTTTAATGATGATTGATGTAAAGATATTATTTGAAACGGCTTCTTTACAACAATGCTCGGCCCTACGCAGCTTTAAGAAAATCAGATATGGCACGGAAAAACGTTTTTAAAACAATTCGAACTAGTTTCCAGGATTCCAGATTTGTTTGTGTCGTAAAAGCATTAATGAACTCCCATTTCAATTGACAAAACAAATATCTAAAAAATTAAAATGAACCAAACAATTGTTACTAAGTAGCGAGAAATTATAGTTATAGAACATTTGGCGAAAAAGGAAATAATGATAACATTTCTAATAGATTTAAATAACAGAATAAATTATTGATCATTGATAGAATTACTCCACTGCAGCAGCCTCAACGCGAATTTCTTGTCATGTTAATTATGGTTCAATTCCAGATCATTTAATATTTATATTACCTTTAAAATCTAAAACATCCACCTCCTCGCGTCAGATCAAAACCTTTAATATCAATTTTCACACATCGAGTGTTGCTTCAGCTACCGGCTATAAAACGGAACTGTAAACTATACAATTAATGTTGGCGGCTGGCTCGGAGGTATTGAGGGTTGTAACTGCGCTCGATTGGCGAGAAATGAAAGCTACCGGTATTGTCAGATTGGGCTTAACGCACACCGTGCACTAAACACGTTTATCTCTGCACACGCGCGAAGCTTCACCTACGTTAATTAGTTCGGACTCTATTGCCGTTAATTTAAGGACTACAAGGTCTCTAGTTATATAATAAAACTGTTGATTATTTACGCTTCAGTTAAGATGATAACATGCATTATAAAATACAAAAAATTAACAAAAGAATGTCGATACAAAGAAGCGCTGTCACATCAGCTATTGTCATCTGATCTTCAAGTAACACACGGTTACTTTGCCATTACTGTGGGTTATTGTATCAGTCTCTATGAATTTTAACACTTCCTTAATATCACATATTCACAGTTGCACAATTCAACTGTAATAATTCCGCAATAGTTTTTTTATGAAACAACCGATTTTTTTAGCTCTGGCTTTTCTTTTAAAAATCGGTAGTTTTTTAGTAATACACATTACGATTCCTAAAACGTCAGTCCCAGCGACTTTATGTTCCCATGTGCGTTAAACTTTATATATTTACGATCGCTTTACTAAATGAGATTTTATCTGCGCTTTTTTTACTTTTACTTTTGAAGACCTCACCGATATGAAAAAGAAAAATGTTTTTTTTTATTTTGATACTTTTATAATATTAAAGATTTAGAGTTGGGAAGATAAATCATGTTTACTTTGGATACGCTGAATCCATTTTATTGTATTTCATCTTTTATGTTTTTAATTTCAAAACTGACCAGATATAGTAGATATATTTGTGGCCGTCATTTTGAAGATTGATGATGTAAACACAGGATACAAAAATTTGATTGAAAAATGTAATATGCATAAGTATGATGTAGATGACTTATAATATCCAATCAGTTAAAATCATTTGAAACATATTAATTTTTTTTTATTGTAATTATTTTTATGTATGGGCCTGTAAAAATTGTTATACTCTGCCTGATGTAAAGCATAAGCAGAATCCAAGAGTGGTGGTCACCACACTCATTGCGAATGCAGACAATGCAGCATAGTGATCCACACCATGGCGGCCTAGTGATGCTTCTGCATCATTGGGCCTCCGGTCTCGCACTCACGAATGAAACACGACAGCACAAATGCTGTCATTTTACGTTGATCTCCTGTGCGAGGGTAGGACCGTCCCGGTCAAGTCGGCCCAACCGTGCTCAAATCAGCGTGACTCAACCACCACTTCCATCAAATCATGCAAGACGACACGATCTAGCATCGAATGATCAGTGTATACAAGATTAAAGCCAAGTGAATCAAGAACGAACCTTTTCGCAGAATATCTGACATCTATTGACCATGTGGAGACCTTGTACTTTCCAACTTTTTTCTTTTAATGACAACTTACCTACCAAACAGAATTAAAGTTTAATAGTTAGAGCTAAAGTCTTGTTTTCTTTGAACCGATCAATATCATTACAAGTCGCCGCCTGAAGAATGAATCGTAAAGCAAGGGAAGTAATTTGCATCCGTGGATCGGACCGCGCGACAACACCCGTGAAATCGCGTATAGGCGGGTGCGGTATCTCACTTTAAAGTGAAATGTCATAAACCCAAATTACTGCGAATAAATTAGAACCCTAATTTTATACTCACTAAGGTTGTAAAAGGCTTGGCATCGATGGATTGTTTTATTACTTTATAATGGTCAGTTAAGAGTAGCGGTTACATCGCTGCCTGGGTTTAAATCAGTCGTCTAGAATGAGTTTTCGTATAAATGTGATTGATTTTTCTCATTAGTGATGTATAGTCCGGGAACTTGCTTTATTACTAAATTAGTGTGAGATTTCAATATTTATTGCCGGATTATGGACGGATATGGAAGTGTGAAGACCTTTTGGCAAAAGTATATTATCTAATTACTTATTTGTCCATGGCAACGACTTGCCTATACAATATATTATCCGTATATAAATAGGTACGAAATAGTTACGCAGCCTTTTCGGTTCACTGAGTTTTTTAAGTGATTTATCGTTTTGTTTTCCCGTCTTCTATAGTGGTTCTTTTTCCGATGGATGAATAGGGACTTAAAACTTAGAAGAAAACAAAAAAGTTTTTGACTCAGCTGTCCTTGGAATAGATATTATTTAATATTTTGAATATTACAGCCAGTACGTTTAGTAAACGATTTGCTTTCAATTTTTTTAGTACAAGACAGCTCATAAATAACTGACAACTTTATCATATAACAGGAGTGCAATAACTTTGTAATAATGGTTTACTAAAAAAGTAAATTGTAAATATATGAATATATACTAAGTCCACAAACAATTCATTATTCATATTTTAAAAAACACTCTTACAAAAGTCAGTTACAAACAACCAAATGTGTTAAAAACATAATATTTTTTATACCTTAGAAGCTAATGGGTTTTTTTCTATCTAAAGTGTTTTTTTTTAATCTACAAATTAAACTTTCTATAAATTATTATCTTATTCAATAATATCGAAATGCAACTATTATTGTAGAACACACCTAATAACACTCACAAAACAATTGAAATTAACCATTTAAAAAATATCGTTTACTAAGAAAATAATAAAAACTATCATCCTAAACAATTTATAATTCATAAAAAATAGATAAAACATCTCATTATACCCTTAATTAACGACTTGCTCGATAAATTTCAACGACAATATCTTTCATCTAAGAGTTTTTTTTTTCAAAATGGCGGCCAAGAACAACGGTATTCAAGGTAGTGATACAAATTTGGCAATCAAATAAATATTAGGACGAAATAGGGACAGGTGAAAAGGGGCTTTTGTAATTGAGATATAAACGTTGTTTTTGATTAACTGCGAGTTGCAGGTTTTATTGCTTGTAGTTCGTTGTTGTGAATTTATAGTGGAAGTCATTTATGTTAATAATGACAAGACGTCGGTTCAATTTGAACTCAAACGTCAGTAGCGATACACGTAGGTACGTAAAAAACTTCTGTATGTTGGCTCAATTACAACATTTGATAGATTCCTATCAACAATGACTCAATATGAATAATAAAATAGCTTCAAATTTTTTTAGTCATTACTTTGGTAAAAGTATAAGACGACCTTGTATCTGATTTATATTGATTTTAGACAATATTTGTCGAACAGTAAACTTAAAAAAAGTTTAAAAACTATAAGCCGACTACGTAAAAAGTTTGATCAAATATTTACATAGCATATGTCACCCGGGCTATTATTACTGCCTGGTTAGTCTCGCGGTTGGCGTGTACGACATGACGTCTACAAGTATTTGTTTCGAAATTTGGGTGTTTTCTATATATTATATGTATTTATATATTTACAAAAAAAGTATATATTTTTTTTATGGTATTGTGGATTACCGCCGCTCATGGACTCCCGCAACACCAGAGGCGTCACAAGTGCGTTGCCGACCTTTGGGGGATGGGGAAAGGGATGTGGGGAGGGGTTTTGGTGTATGGGCCTCCGGTATCCTCACTCACTCGGTGAATCACAGCGCAAGCGCTAATTCACACCGGTTTTCTTTGAGGCCGTGGTATCCCTCTGGTCGAGCAACACAATAACTTTTAGCACTACATAAACGACAAAATTCAGAGGTTAGAAAACACAAAATTAATCCGACTAAATTAAGAATTACCTACCTCTTTCTTTTGAAGTCAGTTTAAAAATACAACACGAACATCAAATTTTGTGTACAATCGGTGTATTTGTTGTATTTTGTAATAACACAACATAAACACCTTGCATGGGACCAAATTATTCTCTTCTGAAACTTGTTTTTAAATGTCAATGGAAAAGGGTGTGTATGGATTAGCTTGCAGAAGAAAAAACTTAAACGAGAAACTCATTTAGTAAACATCGAAGTGCTCGTTTCTGTACAGCATTGTAAACCACTTTTTTCACATATCCACTGGATTTGCTACCTCTTTATGATATAAAAACAATTAGGGTGAAACCATACCTCGTTTCATTATGAAGCTTTTTCATATAACATATTGAATACGTTTTATTAACACTATAACTATATAAATATCTAAAAACATAAAATTTTAACAAAAATAAAACCGACTTCAAGGTTTGACTAGATTTCTCTTGGATGCCATCATCAGATCTTTGTGTCCTTGTCATGGTACCACCGTTGGGATATCTCCTTTCCATTAAAAAATAATCATCAAAATCGGTTCATAAACGACGAAGTTATCGGCGAACACACATAAAAAAAATTATATATATACGGTCGAATTGAGAAACCTCCTCCTTTTTCTGAAGTCGGTTAAAAAATAAGGGCCAGTGAAAAGCCAGTGGGTAAAAAAGAAAAAAAATTCAATTTAAATGAGGCCAACTTCAGAGTTTTTGTATCTAAAATGTTTGCAAAAACAAATAAGTCCAACTTCGGGGTTTATGTATCTAATAATTCAATACATTTTGACTGCACAGTTGGCCTAGTGTTTTAAGCGATTGCCAAGTGTTGTGGGTTCAAATCCCACATGAGAGAACACTTTACGTGATCCAAACATTGTTGTTCTAAGTCTGAGTGTTATTTGTTTAGTAAAGTCACGTATATTCCTAATAGGGGAGTTGTCTTTAAAAAAAATAATTCTTATAATCAGACCATCGTAGAAACAAATCTGTCCGATTTCATGAAACAACAAATTCCTTTAACATGACAACACCAGCTATCAATCCCGTACGTGTTACAAAGATTACCATGCGTGCCGTATTACTACCGTGGCTGTCAAAGTTCTATTAGCCATGCTTTACGTCTATTAACCATAGAGATTGCAATGACTACTGGTATGTAAGTTTGCACGCCGGCTACTTCAAAAGTAATAACTTTTCCCATAGAGCTTCATGGTTAACCCGGCTGCCAATGTTTGGCTAATAATGCTAATAATAGACACTATATTTTTTTTACGGATTCTTTTTGGAACGAAAGTTCATTAAGGGGCTTTGCGGAGAGGTAACCTAACCGCCAAAAAAGTCCGTAACGATGAATCAAAAAAGCGTAAGATTTTAAAAAAATAGTATAGCGCCATCAGTAAGTTGCATATATTATTAATTTTTTTTACAAGGAACTTCGTCCTATCTGGTGTCCTACTACACCACACGACTATTTTTGCGAATAACGCAAATGTACAAGTTACAAGAATGCGGTGATTGACTGTCAAATTATCAGATGAAAAGTACTATTTTTTGTGATTTTTGTGAAGTGAGTGGATAGGAGCTTTAGTACTTTTAGTGACGAACTAAGAATACTTGATGTTACCACTGCTCTTTGTTTCATAAAAGCCTACTAAAGATGCAAACTATCCAAGAACACAGAACTGCAAAAAGAAGGAAAACTTGACACTACTTGACGTAAACCTAGTAGACGAGTAGGAAGTAAGATGTGGTAGACCAAAATGTTCTTCATATTTTTGCGATAAACGATTAAATTAAAAACTGTTAATGTGCATGTGAATGAGCTCTAAGGTCATACTTAGCTACTGCAAAATTTACATGATTCTCTGTTTATTGGAATAATATAGCACATAAAAGACTTTACAGCCCTATTTTATGCATAGTTCAACCATGTTTATTTTAACCACTTCAGTAGCCATGTTTGTTTTTTTATGTTATAATAATTAAAGACCACATTGTCACATTAGAGTAAGTATATAACTAAGGCAGTTGATAAATAGATAAAAAGTAATGCACTGTCTATTTTTTTATTTGAAGTGAAGTCTTCTTTACCTGCTTTTAGCACTTTGGCAAAATTTATTTTGGGGTGGGTCAAAAATATTAAACTCGCGTCAGTACACGTGATCTAAGACGCCGTAGAACGGTGCAGGGCGCTTGCGCGAGTGTGCATGGTGACAGCTGATGGCTCGACTGTTTAATATGACATGGCTGATAGTATGTTTATATTGTATAGCATTACCCTATATTTTATAACGTGATGTTATAAAATATAGGTTAATGCTATACAATAAAAACATTTTGTTATTTCTTTTTATTGTGCATTTTATTTAAAGAGCAAAGAGGTTCATGTCAAGTGAGCTTGAATAACTGTTTGTTCATAGTTTTGAGTTTTAACTTCTGTCGGCAGTCCTCATGATAGCTTTGTGTTTTTTTAATGTATGGCCTGCCAAAATGACTCTACTCTGCCTGATGGAAAGCATAAGCAGAATCTAAGAGTGATGGTCACCATACTCATTGCGGATGAAGGCAACAATGCAGCATGGTGACCCACACTATGGCGACCTAATGACGCTTCTGCATTATTAGGCCTCCGGTCGCGCACACACCAACGAAACACGACAGCACGAACGCTGTCATTTTGCGTTAATCTTCTTTGCGAGGATAGTACCGTCCGGCCCGTTCGTGCTGAAATCACCGTGGCTATGGTAAACCTTGGATTTACCATTGGTAATTTTTATCATTGGTAAACCACTATAATATTGCTGGACTTTAGAATTACTGTACCATCCTACAGCACTCAAACGAGATAAGGGTACGCACTTGTCACTTTTGAGTTTTAAGTGTTCTAGGGTGGTGTTTGTCACATATCATTACGTGATCTGACCGCAAAACTTTCCCTCTGTACTATATAAAAGTTTAAAAACCTAAGGGTAACTCTACTACGTAAAATCGTTCAATAAGCTTTATACAGCCTATATCACCCGGGCCATTATTACGAGTCTATTGACACCTCATTTATTTTAAAATCAGTTCAGTAATTTAGGCGCTAGGTTAGAGCATGCCTTTTGGCTTCGATTAAAGTTACCTTTTTCTTCCACAGGCCAAGCCGGTGTAAACCAACTTGGAGGCGTATTTGTCAATGGACGACCTCTCCCCGATGTGGTTCGCAAGAGAATCGTGGAGCTGGCCATCATGGGGGTTCGACCGTGTGACATTAGCCGTCAACTGCTGGTCTCTCATGGGTGTGTGAGCAAGATACTGACTAGGTTCTATGAAACTGGCTCGATAAGACCTGGATCGATTGGTGGGAGTAAAACGAAGGTGAGTTTTTTTTATTAATAGTTTTTACGGCACTGTATCTTAGATACCTAAAAAGAATCTCTTCTAACTTCCATAGTAAATAGTGGCATAATAATACAGCCTTAGTGTTCCACTAGGTTTTATAATAGGTTAGGTACTGAACAATAGATTTTCAAATTAAAAAGAAACGAACTTAAACAAACATGGGTTCTTTTCCTGAAATTTCCTATGTCTGTATGAATAAGGCTTTTCAATAGTGTATCTTTTCACTATTTAAATCACCGGATAATTCAAATTGTTCAGAACAGTATTTTTTTAAATAACTCAAGATTAACGATTTTGTTTTGTAGCGTGGCCAGAGAAAATAATTAATAATAGTAATTCCAAAAAACTTTTACTAAAACTTCATTTTAACCGCCACGTTATTTAATCTGTGACTCCTTAAACCGTAGACACAGGTGAAGTTTTATCAAACGAAAGTAACGTACTCATTCGGCCTAATTAGTAATATTTATAAAAAAAAATAACAGGGGGATCTACTCGGTTAGTTTTGATGTACAACCATGGGTAATTAAATCGCTTCTGTCGTCACGGTCCCATGACAGACATGCTTTTTGTTACTATTAGTTGTGCTAATTGAATAGAGTGGTAGCAACAGAAATAAGAGTATATTATGTAATAAATAAGTTTCGGACAAATATGAGTTTTTGAATATTTGTTCTAGTTTTATTCTTGGCAATTTAGAGATCGAAGAAGGTCTCGTAATATTTTTTTAATGAATTAATTTGAAACATTTACATTTTCTGGATTGGTAAATGCACCAACATTCACTTGGTGAATTGAATATATACTCAGAATTCTGTCAGACAGACCTATTTATTCCAAGGATGTCTTAAGAGAAAACTTGAAACCAACTATTTGGCCAGCGTGTTATACTTAGTACACCAACATTAAAACAAGGAGAAGCCTGTGTCCGGCAAAGGACTACTGAAGGCTATTGACGACGATCATAATTACATATGTATATTATGTATGTATATTTTGTAAATCAATACTATTATAATATTATAAAGAGGTAAGTTTTCTAACGTTGCTTGTAGGTAGGTGTTTGTAGGGGATAACTTTCGGAAGTACTGATCCGATACTAAAAATTCTCTCACTAACAGAAAGCGGCACTATTCAGGAGTGATGTAGGCCATATTTTTAATGATTGAACAAAAAAATCAGTAACAATAATAGTATTTGTAAATCAAGTCGAAGAAAAGCGGGCGGTTAACGCCCAACGAAGTGGGCGCGGGTCGACTTGTTTAAAACATATTCAGATAATAGTTTGTCCGCGACTACGCCTGTGTAAGTGTCAGTTGTCGCGGGAAATAGGTGCCTATATCCTTCATCAAGAATGCATCTCCATTGTAAATTTCATTCAAATCAGTTCAGTGGTTTAGCCGTGAAAGCTTTACAGACAGACTTACTTTCCAATTTAGATTATTAGTATGGATGTGTATAATAGACAGTTAAAGAGATGTGTACCTATACATCTTAATATTTTTAATGAAGAGCAGGTATGCTTTTACTGCAAGCATGGGTGCACAATAAAGACTTATAGGCGGAAAAAGCATCACGTTTTACTCGTATATAGCGGACTCAGATACTTATTAATTCACTACAGATCTTAGACGCTATTCTAAACTTCTTAATTTCTTTACTTTTATTGTGAGTTACATTAATTGCTTGGAGGAAAGACAAATTCAATACAAAGCTCTCAATACTAATTAGAGCATGTCTCCCCAATCGTGAGTAAAAAAAGGGACGGTAAAACAGTTTACCCTCTGACACATGTTATTTGATGAATATAATAATAATAATCTTTATTGTAACAAAAAATATAAGAAAACTATGTATAGCCCTGACTCACAAAATAGCTGTGTGTTGGGAGTCACTTACTTTCCAAAGACAAGAAAATTAATTGTTACAATGCATTGGTGGACACAATAAGTTAGTTTAGTTAGATATGACTGTGTATGGGTGTGGGTGTGGGTGTATGTATGTGAGGTGTCTGTTTGCTGTGTATTTGGAGTTGTTAGTCAGAATGTGTATGTGGTGAAGGTGGAATGGTGGAAGGTGGAATATGTAGGTTATTTTCTGCATACCTACATGTCTTCGTAGAAAATAATTATTAAGAAATTAAGTATTTGGTTTTTTGAGCCTGCCAAACTGTCTCTACCCTTCCTGCTGGAAAAATAAACAAATTCCAAGAGCAGTGGTCACCGTATTCATAGCGAGTGCAGAGTGCAGAAAATGCAATAACGAAGCATGGTGAACCTATGGTGGCTTTGCACTCACCGACGAAACACGACAGTGCAACTGCTGGCATTTTAGGTTGATCTTCTGTGAAGTTACCCTTATAGTGACCAGATTTGGTACTGACCAAATCTTCTACCCGAAATCCTATTCAACAGCGTTGAAAGACATAACACAGCACAACGAGGCCACTAATTTCTTAAATGGATTTGGTTTGAGGACTTTGTTAAATTACATGAAACAACTTTTTAGACACCGAATTACATCGTTGTAAATATAATGTGTCTTTTTAATTAAACCAAATGGTGCTGTATGTTTTACGTATTAAAAGTAATGAAATATTGTCATTATTACAATGTTATTACTAAAATATTGGACATCTCTATTTCACTCACGGTTCGTCTCCGTAGGAATGACATTTTGGAACGGCGCAACTAGAGTCATTGATGTAACGTTTCAAAAGTACCTGAAAAGGCCTACTTGAAAGAAAAACTTTTAGATTTTAACACGAAATACTTAACAAATAGTTACCTACTATAACAAAAAATATAATGAAAAATAAATAATGTTTCGTAAAACATGAGAAGTGAAATATCTCGAAAATGTTAACCCTTTAGCAAACGTTTAGGGGCAAAAAAATGTAAATCAACAGTTGAACTGGCAGATCACGGGTCACGGCGGCAATCACCAGTAATTATAAACTATAAAATTTTACCGAAGCCGGCTTTCGGCTTCTTGAGATGGCCTTTCGATACGGTGCAAGCCACGTGATTGGTACTTCACAGAGGTTCCGTATGCTCGTAAAAAGCTATACCCATTTTGTCTACGGCATAATTTAACTTTCAATCGTTTTTAAAATTCGAATTTGTACATTAATTTTGACTTTAATCCTTATATTTGATTAAGAGAATAATCTTAATTGCAATGAATATAATGCGTACTTATAGTGTACCAGATTGCAAGATTTTATTTATTATTACTAAATTTAAGTTATATCCAATTTCGAAAATAGATTTTTTTTACAGACGCCTTGTAAGCCATTTTGCAAAACTAATAACCGAACTTTAGTACACAACTGCGAGTCTTTTTGCTTGTTAAATATAAAACTCGCTATTAATAGTCACTGTCCTGTGGGTGTATATAGATATCTTTTGATACAGAACTAATAAATGCTGCAATCATAAAAAAAAGCAACACTTGTCTATGTGTAACCAGTACCGTTCTTTTTTCAAACGTTTTCTCGTTGCTCGTCAATACCCTAGAGTGAAGTCCGGTAAGCGTATTCGACACCGACCTCACTAAATTCGGTACGCCAATAAAACGACCATTTGTTCTTCCACAAACGGACGCCGACATCAAAAAATTGATTACAACAAAATACTTCCAAATCACCGAATACTTTTATTGGCGGTGTTATGGGAACACTTAATTGACTACTAATCAACGTGCTCAATCGTCACGTTCGACTCGATACTTCATCGATATACGTATAATCGAGAATTATATCGATATGACAGTGATCTCATCGAACCGATTGTGAATTATGTAAAACGTTTCGTCTCGTAATTATATTTTTGCGTTTCTTCAGATTACTTTATGGTTATATATTGCTATTTTATTTTGTTGATTGAATAAATAATAGCGTGGCCTTTTACTGACATTTTCGATTTATTTTCCCGCGGTATAAAGAGTTGACCGTATTTTTTACTTTCTAATTATTCTAACTTGTAATTCGTCGTTTAAATGTAAAATTGATTGTCCTGACGATTGTGGAAAAATATGTTTTCACGTTGATTTAGAAATATTAAATTCGTATATCATGCTAATTACATGGGAAACAAAACATTATAAACATTTAGAAAAGGTTAATTAATTAATGAGAATTAAATTCAATCGTAAACGGTGCAGTTAGTCCGTGATGAGAATAAAATACATTTGCGTAAGCGAGTATAATCAGTTGATTTTCTCAGTGGCTCGAATTATTTCTGTATCAAAATTATTTCTTAAGCTTATTACCTAAAGAAAAGAAAGCTTTCATTTCGAGGTAGTGAAAAATATTCACAGTTAACTTTTCATTATTTCTTTTAAGTGAAAAATAGATATATATAGAGAAAATAGATAGTACCTGGAGAAATAAATTTTCAAAAAACGAGTCATAGCTATATATACAACGAAAAACGTTGCCCGGTGGCCCAGTTATCTTTAGCCTTACACCTTTAGCGACACACATCTTTGGCGATCGTTACGGGTAGATGATTTGCCCTAATAAGATTCGATTTGCGATTTAACATCGAACTTACTTCGACTTCGTAGCAAACCTAAAGTCGATTCAAACCTAATTGATGTGTTTCGTTAGTGAGTACGAGACTATAATATATGCTATACTACAATAATGCAGAAGCATCACTATTCCGCCATGGTGTGGGTCACCATGTTACATTGTGTTCATTCGCAATGAGTATGGTGACCACCACTCTTGGATTCCGCTTATGCTTTCCATCAGGCAGTGTAGAGTCATTTTGGCAGGGCCATATGTAAAAAAATACAGAAAAAGAAGGCTAGGCAGAGTATAAGTGACTTGATTGTACGAACCAATGTATTCTCAACAATACTGCACATAAAAATAATACCTAAAAATTTGAGGTCCATCAATCTACCTTAATTAAACAGTACGATAACCTCAATCAACACTACATCTAAATCAAAGGTAAAAATGATAAACAATAAAGATTTCTCTGTGAAAAATCGTTTGATTGGATCCATGAACAATTAGCCCAACCTTCAGCTTCGAAAGGTTAAAACAATATCGTTTGAGGCACCTTGAATTATTACAGATTGCGTTTAGGATGATACGTAATTATTTTCCTAACAAAATATATTAAATGCCTTTATGCCTAATGTGGAATTCGTTGTTTATTTTCCTTAACTTAGAAGGAAACTCAAGTGCGTAGGGCCCATCTGAGGGATCGATGTCTGCGTGTGGCTGGATCATGTCGGTGGAGCCCGAGTTTATGCTAACAGGCCCTAGGCCCTCCTACTTAACCAATTGCAAATGTTTCGCGTCGATTCTCGTTCCATAATTGCTGACGCCTCTATTTTCCTGTACTATTGACTAATTTGACGTATTGACAGAAAACATTAGCATACCTACATTTGTTAGTTTTATAGTAACGTTAACGTTTGTAGACTGCAACTTTGCTATGAGGGCTGGATGTTTTAACTAAAGCTATACAGGTTTCCTCCTAAACTAGATGCAGTTATTGAAGTATTTATAAGATCTATTTCTCTATGTTCTAAAAAAATACAAAGAAAAAGATATATAAATGATAAACATGTTTATCATATCAGTAGTGGTTTAAACGATCATCTCGCTCTGAGTGTTACGGGTTCAAGCTACTAGGACAATATTTTGTGTGACAAATTGTTGTTCTGTGTCTAAGTGTTAGCTGTGTCTGTTTCATGTATGTAGGTGTCTTAGTTAAATCCCCCGCAATACAGGAAACACCTCGTGTGGGAGTTGTTTCAAAAAAAAATTTGATTTTATATTTTAGTGCATTCTTGTAATTCTTTTATGCTGTCAAATATTTAATTACAGTTGTTCTAAATATTTTTTTTAATTTATGCGGTCTTTTGACTATGTTTGTTTACTTTCATGGCATGTAACGCTGTAATAAAGTGTTCCCCCTATTTCAATCGGTCATTGTTAATTTGTTTTCAAAAAGAAAAAGAAAGTAATGAAATTGTCTATACCTACCAGTGACGTAAGGATATATATTTTAGGCCTGACTTCAAGTTCTAACCCTGGGAGTGTATCTTTCACTTCTTGTAATAATCGAGGAAGATAAAAAAAAATATCATTGCTTGCAAGCCGAAGAAATAAATTAAACAAAGTAAATTTTTCTCTTTGTTTATTTCTTATATTATAATTTTATACGAATATAATTATAATTTTATCAAAAGCCCTAAAACTGTCCGACATTTTTAACCGATTTCCAAAAGCGAACGATTCGCGATGCAATAAACTCAGAGTTCTAAGAACGGTACATGTTCAATGTTGAACTTACACAATAACAATACGAACACCAAACAACCATTAAATTAAACTATACTTGTATACGCAACAACATAAAAATAAACGTGAAACATATAAAAATCGTACACATCAACTAATTTGAGCAATTCAAAGTACTAGTGTGGGAACGCACGCTAGCTACGATACTTTTTTTCTAACAAATATTTACCGTTATCGATATTACACCTGTTACGAATAGCGAAAACTCGAGATAAATGCTCGATTATACCGTGCAGCTATTATAAAAATACGATACGCTTTTTCTAAAATAATTGTTGATCGCTACAGAAGCATAGTTTAGAAGATCTACTGGCCGGTTTTGCTTCCACTTTTAATTAAAATTAAAATCATTATGACCCGTTTCCATGCGTTCGTTAATATTAACCGAGGTTGAACACGAAACTTTACCATCGGTAATGGTTGAGATACTAAATGGTAAACAAATGAATCTAAGTTATATTTTTATTTTATTGTCTGTGGTTTAGAAACTAAACCATGGGGTTGCATGAATTATTTTTAGAAAGTTTTATATCAATGGAGGACGTTTTGGTGGGTATTTAATGTACTTGTAGTTATGTGTAGTTCGCGTTCACAACTATCTTCCTTGTAAACTTGTGCAGTTGTTACACATTGTCCAGTCTTTAAGTTAAATTAAGAAAACGACAAGAAAATACTAAAGATAGACTTGATTTTCATTTCCTGATCTCATTTCAGTAAATTTGGTTCCCTGTATATATCATCACTAATCTAATCATTTTAGTGAGTATTTTTGTTTTTTTTTTCTGTTATAAAACTAAGGCAACGATAAACTTATACGCCGCTTACTATTGCGCTCAGTGTCGGGGGTTCAAATACCACACGAGACAACACTTTTGTGTTCTATAAATTGTTCTACTGAGTCTGGGTGTAATTTGTGTCCGCTAAACATATGTTTGTAAGGTTAAAAAATGTTTATTCAAAAGTTTGATTTTGTAAATTCCACATATGTTAAGTTTTCTTTTACCTTCACCAACACTTTAAAAAGCCCCTCACTTACATAAATTGTAATTTATTTTTTGTAAACAAATACAACATAGGTATTCCTTTAACGGCTGACCACACATTTGAGGTATTTCTTGATAATCGTTTAAGTAGTTATGCAGTGTAGGGGTAATAAATAAACAAATAAATAAACTTACTTTAGTATTTTTAATGTATTTTAATATTTACTTTATTAGTCTAGGACTTGTATACTTAAATCCCTTCCACTTAAAACTATTATGGTGACCACGGTATTGCGATGTTCACCTGATAGGACATTTTAACCTTGGAAGATACTTGCTTCGTCACATATGGGCCTGTTCGATCGGTTCACGGAAAATATGTATTCCATTATTTTTTTAAAAGACAACTTCTAATCTAGTAACTTTCCTGTGTCATGGAGGATTACACAAACATACATAAAATGGATTTTAATAACACCCAGACTCACAATGTGTACCTACTTGACAACCAAAGTCTCTGCCGGAAAAAAGTCAAGATACATAAATATTTAAAATATATATTAAAGCTAATCTTTTCAAACTTTCTTTCTCAACTCTGCAACAACAAGTACAACAATTAAAATTTTAACAAAAATAAAACCGACTTCAAGGTTTGACTCGATTTCTCTTGGATGCCATCATCCGATCTTAGTGTCCTTATCATAGTTCTACCGTTGGGATATCTCCTTTCCATTAAAAAAAGAATAATCAAAATCGGTTCATAAACGACGAAGTTATACGCGAACACACATAAAAAATAGGAAAAAATATATACGGTCGAATTGAGAAACCTCCTCCTTTTACGTAAAGGAAAAATATATAAAGATCCAGAGTTAACCGTTCAAATGCGATAGGAAAACCAAACTGGTAGGGTATCCAAAGATTTGCATTCACCGTACAAATCCCTATCTGTTTTACGACCGCGAGTTATGGCCTTTATGATCGATGGCCAGTATTTATGACCAAATGACCGTAATTAGTGGAGCCGAACACCACCGCAGTTTATAGCGGCGGCAGCCGATTGAACAGCGCTTTCACACTGAATTTTTAGTGTTTCACATAATACTGTATTTGTTCTGCTCAGAGATTTGGGTTTAGCGGTACAATTTAATTGAAACGGCAGAAGCGAGCCGTCAATAATTTTGAATGTATTGAAGTGAATCAAACAATTTACGATTTCATAATTATACCTAGTAAACGTTGAATTGTTGCCTCATCATAATTATTCTCATCGAGAGCCTTTATTAGACCACCGCTGGACATTAGTGTCACCTTGAAAAGCAGATTTTGGTTTACTATATATACTAGACTGACCAGACAAGATAGTGTAGGGTTTGTGTCAAGTTTTCCTTTGAAGTAATGTTGTCCTGCGTAGTTTGTTTCCTTAATCGGCTCTTACGTCATCCATGGGATGAGAAGGGATGGTGACACTGATGGTGAGGGTATCCCATACTTAACTCTTTACCTCACATGATGTGGTGGTCACAATGCTCATTGCGATACAGCATGGTGACCCACACCAAAGCGGCGTAGTGATGCTTCTGCATCATTGGACCTCTTCTATTGCTTTAGAGAATAAATAAAATTATGAAAAAAAAAATGATAACAAATTTTAACATTATTATGTAGATAAGTCTTTTAAAGACTACGTACTAAGCCACAAGACGTTGTTTGATGCTATTTCAACATACATTTGTACGAAAATCGAATCACGTCAATGATAACAAATCAACCGTGTTTGCGCAAATCGTAGCGAACGTTTTGTACGACGCTATTAGGCTCTGTTGAACTGAAAGGTTTGTCGTTTCGTCATTCTGAGTTTCGAAGGTCCTTTAAATCTATGCAATACACCGAATCAAAATTTCGTGATCTCGGAAACATAGTCAGTTATTTGTTAACGTAATATAAAACAATTTGTATAAAGAATACTTTTGAATTCCATACAACAATCATGTGTGAACTCCTCTTTCATTTTTTTCGTACCTACCGTATATGTATATATCGTATAACAGCAAAAATATGAAACAATTAAAAAGCCCGAGAGAATTTAATCTATAACGATAAAATTGTTTTATCCTTATAAAAATTTCCCCGGAAATATGTGTTTTTACATTTATTGTTTTGAAAAAAAAATATTTGTAGCAAAATATGCACATGAAAAATTTTAAGTAAGTTTTAAAGAACGGTGAAATGAAAAGAATTACATTAGACTTACTGAAATAACAACTCAGTACAGCACTTATACCTCATCGCTATTTCCACACTACTTTATCATTGCCATTTTAAATTACCCTTTAAAATCCACCCACAAAATTACCTGTCTGTACACTTTCCATCAGTTTCTACCATAAAAGCCACGCCCTCGTGGTCAATCGAAGTGTTAGTGCGAAGTTCTGCGTGTATTCATTGTTTATGGCCAATTAGGAAGTTTGCGCAAACTTGAGAATTTCGTTATGCTGCAATGTTTACTGCTTTGATATTCAAAACAGATGTTCCTACTACCTTGCTAACTTTACTTCATATATCTACACTACACTTTACTTTTGCTTAATTTTAATAAATATTATGATTCAATGTTCCAGCATTAATAAATGTTAATGCTAGAAAATTAAGTCATAAGGTCCTTTAAAGGACACGACAATGTACCCAAATGACCAAAAAGTAATTGTAAAGATGACCCTCTCCAAGTATTTAAAGAAAGCATTTAGCAGTGACATCGAAACATCTCAGAAGTGAGAATCAATTTTTCCCATATAAATCTTCACCATAATTAATGCATATCTATTATAACGCGTCATGTATTTTGAAAAGACAATGTTCACAATTATACAAACACAACCCCTCACGAACCAATTAAATACAATACATCCGATCACCCCTAATATCCGGGGGTAGAGGACACCGTTTATCTTAATAACATGTTAATACAACGTGCGTCGCTATCGGAGGGTTAATTTTTACCTGAATGTGGTTTGTGAACGCTCATTTGTGGTATCTCTATTAGATCTTTACTCGGAAATACGTATGGGAATTGTTTTTTTAATTTGTTTTTTTTTTACCGAAATAAATTTCTGTATGGAAAAGATAATGTGCAAGGTTTTGCGACTTGTCAATAAATAGATACATTTATTTCAGATCATTTTACCAACCCATTTAAGCAGCTTGATATAGTAGGAGAAAAGCTTCTTGAAGATTTCCATTACCAGCGGTGGACTATTGAAGGTTAATGATGACGCTGAATATTTTTTAGTAAAAAGAATAAATAATAAATAAATATTTCGGACATCTATCACAATGTCATCTAGTTTCAAGCTAAGCAGAGCTTGTGTTATGGGTACTAGACAAGTGATATAAATACATTTATACTTTTTTTTAAATACATACATATATTAAACATAAAAAACACCCAAACTCGGAAGCAAATATTTGCAGATAATAGAAATATTTGATCCGACCCCGGAATCGAACCCGAGACCTCAGGCAAAGCAGTCGCATACGCTATCACTACGCCACCGAGGCAGATAAATATTCATAATGTGTGATTGGCAACTGTGGAACTATTACTGATACATACATCTGTGTCTATGACTAGGTATGTGATTTTAGGTCCTCTCCGAATCAAGGACTTTCCCGGGGGGTAATATTTCCCCCGTCGATACCAGTACGGTGGCCCGTTTACACTTTGATGTAATCAGGCTGCTATCCCATCCTCTTGATAAATACCCTACTATAAGAACCTACTGTTAGGCACACAATATTTTAATATACCGAATGTCATCGAATCAAATTTTAGAATTATCCTTTATATTTTTTTTTATAAGATTAGTCTTACAAAACTCTTCGATATTGTAAGACTAAAATAATTAAGTTGTAACAAATTTAGTTTATATGGATGACCATTTAAAAAATTACCCTCTCTCAGTAAGTCTGAATCAATTAACAGACGTTCACCGCTGTTGGACACTGTAAAAATCCTTCACCAAAGCAGTGACTACAATTTAAATGTTTTTTTTTTTAAATATCCCTTAGAGTGTCTGGACAGATCTTAGTCTGAACCCTCCCTCCCCTAACCTGATATTCGGGTTTTTCTTTGATGTGCCTATATACGAGTATATTAAGATCAGATGAGCAATAATTGTCATGTCATTCTTCTAACAATTATTCCTAGATTAAATACCACGTAAATTATAAAATAAAATAAAATCAAATTATTAACAATTTTGATAAAAATATTACTTTAGTTATTAATAATTTATTACAGAAAAAGAGATATTATCCGACTGATCGCCATGACATGCCAAAGTGACATTAACAACTTTGTCAAACAATATAACGCGGCAATACCTATTAAATATTCATCGCTGGCAACACATTAGTCGTATGTACGTGTTTTTATTTGGTCTAGCAACACAGAGTTGTTCGGTAAATTGAACAGGAAATTACGTAGGTATTTCAGTGTACATGAAAGTGATCAATGGAACTATTATATATATATTTAACAGTTTTAATATGTGATATTTGTTATCACAGTTATCTAATCTGCCTCTGATGTCCACTTTAAGTGACAAGGAAACTGTATACGTCATTTGGCATGACAGGGTCTATCTTAAGGGATATGTTATTGATATCTTTATACAAAAAGGACCGAAAAATCACTCTAATATTTTGTTTAAAGATGGAAAATAGTAGCCTACTTAAGATATAAGATAGGTAAGTAGCTGTTATGTTACCGTTAATACTATATTAACAATAAATATTTCCTTCAACTCAGGATAAAGAAGGTACCTACCTACATCAAAACAAATACAACTATTTGGAGTAACCTGTGTGTTATTACATTTTAGTATAAATATAATTAATATTTCGGACATTAGATGCCGAGCCTCCACCGAACAAAAGTCGGCAACTTTTGTGTTGTCAAGACGTGTTGTAGACAACAGTTTCTGTAATTTCCTTGTTTTGGCAACAAAAATTGTCAACAAACTAATGTTGGAAGCCGTGTGTCTGTTTTGAGACGCTTAGTTGTAATATTTTTTAAATTGTTGGTGACTCGGTGTAGACAAATGGAAACAAAAGTTGACGATTTTTTGAAGAGTTGCAAACAGTTGGAAACACTCTAATTAACAACAATTTCTAAACAAAAAAAACGCCATCTAGTCTCAAGCTAAGCAGAGCTTAAACTTATGCTTATGCTTTTAAACCTAGACCTTAAAAGGTTATATTAAGTTGAATACGACAAGGTTCCGGTGCGTAAAATTTGAAAACAAAATAGTACTTAAATTAAATACTGAATACCTCATTTGGTGATGTTCTGTGGTAGGCGTTAAGAAACTTGACGCAACTGAATAAATTTAATAAAAAGTCATAAATCAAAATTTTCATCCCTTATGATATTATCTAAGATGAAACTTTTTAAAGCTATTTTTAACCGAATTCAAAAAAAAAGAGGAGGTATCTCAATTCGACCGTGTATATATATTTTTTTATTTTTTTATTTGTGTTCGCGGATAACTTCGTCATTTATGAACCGATGTTGGTGATTCTTTTTTTAATGAAAAGTTGATATCCCAACGGTGGTACCATAATAAGGACACTCAGATCTGATGATGGCATCCAAGAGAAATCGAGTCAAACTTCGTCGAGAAATTGAAGTACACGGTACATATACCAAAATAACATTTAAATTGTCATTATTTGAACAAAGCTACAAGTTCAGTAAAGTATTTTAAAATTGGAATACACTAAAACACTTGGTGTAATTAGGTCTTCCGCACACAATCGGAGGGCGGATCAAAGGGTAATTTGTAACAATAATGCCACGATTGGTCAAGCGGGTCATGGGACTGAGCACCTGTCAACCGATGTCAAACTATCGCCACTGTTATCTGTTAAGGCCTTAATCACACGTGTGGAAGTACAGGCAGGATACGGGAATTGGATCGTTACAAAATTTAGCTTTTGTTTTTTTTTTACTTCTTTAATTCGTACACTCTAAAGTTTACTATGCCTACCTATATATACCTATATTTTTAGGAACAAAAGTAAATTAAGATACTAAACTTTACAATGTGGATTCCGTTGATATATTGATTTATTACTTTTAGCGGTAAAATAAGTCATGTACATATATATCTATGTAAATAGCCTTATATTGATATAGGTAATTTAACCTGATGTAAACTGTTATTGTTATTTAGAAATTTGAATATTTTTTAAGAACATTACATGAAGTAATGGCGAACCGAAAACATCCTCGATTATTATTACCTAGGCAGTTACTATAAACTAAACTACCAGCTATCTTAAACATTTCATCACACAAAGTTATCACACTAATATATAAATGCGAAAGTTTGTGAGTATGTAACGCAAAAACTACTGAAGAGATTTGGATGAAACTTTACAGTAATATAGCTTATACATCAGAATAACACATAGGCTATTATTTGCCGCGATAACCGACACACACGCGGGCGCGGGCAACAGCTGGTCAATACATGAATTTCTTGCCATTCTTCTTTCTATGATATCAGTGTATTGTATTTTCCCAAGGCAGCTTCGGCATAGGTATTTCAGGTATTCAAAGGATTTAAAATTCACTCCTATGACTGTGATCTTTATATTAAATTATACATGTAATAGGTATTAAGAATCTATATCACATTCACACCGTGGGAGAGCCACGCTTCTGCATGCATGGGCCGGCTCGATCCGAGTGATAACACAGAAAACCGGTGTGAAACAGCACCTGTGCTGTATTTCACCGAGTGAGTGAGGATACCGGAGGATACTCAACCCGTCTCTCATCCCCCTCCTCATTTCCAAAAGACCGGCAACTCACTTGTGACGTCTCTGGTGTTGCGGGTGTTTGTGGGCAGCGATAACCGCTTAACATCAGGCGATACGTCTGCTCTTTTGTCCCCTATTTCAATAAAAAATCACATCACATATGAAACCTTAGCAAACTTGTCAATCTCAGAAAAAAAATTAACAAATCTCTATGGTACTCAAATTTTAAATGTCATAACCAAAGTCTATTGAGAGAAGAAGCCAACGTGATAGCATTGAGTCTCAAAACTATCGTAAAACTCACAACTTTACAGTTTACATATTATATATTCGCTCTAAACCCCTCCTACTCACTGAATAAAGACATCTTACTAATAAATACGTGTAGTTTACACAATGGCGGCAATTTCAACCACATGATAAACTGGACATATCAGCTATAATTTCCAATATGTTTTATGAACCAGCTTTACGGTATTAAGAGGCGAGTAATAATATTGACAGGGTAATCCATGGAGCGAACCATAAACTGAATATTATCGGTGCAAATCCTACTTAAGTTGCGAAAATCCGTACAATCTATTCACAACCAATGGATGTGCATGTGTGCGTAGCATAAGTGTATATATGGTATTGCTAACCTGAACATTTTTACCGGTTTTGGGTAATAGAATAACTTCGGGGTTCCAGGGTTTTCCTTTCTAGGGTATACTATACCTGGTCTCCTAGTTTCTAGTGCCCGAGACGGGGTGCTGTTATAGTCGGTTTGAGTCCGACATGCCACCAGGAGGTAAAAAAAGAGTAGAAGAATAACTGCGGTAGAATATTTTATACATAATTATTTTATTCGGTTGCGTACACTGAGCGGTATGTGTTAAATTGTTATCTGCTAGGTATCCCTGTAAAACTATACTACTAACTAAACTAATTAATATTAATTTACGTTTCAATTACATTGATGAAATGGAATAAGCTATTTCGTTTATTGTTTACACATTTTTCTTCTTTTGCTTTAAAATTAACATTCTCTAAGGTATAATGGCACCCTTTATGGTTGCAAAGTTTTTTTATTTGACATATAATTTTCTTTTATTTAGCTTAGTGCAATTGATACCGTTCATTTGGCAACACTGATTCAGCCCGTAAAAGTGATTTAATGACAACTGCTGCACGATTACTTTGATATCATTCGTAATATATTCGATAACAACTCTGGGTAAAATCTGGCCGAAGGACTTTCAGTATGATAGGAGTTAGATCAGGCTGGCTTACAGCGGGATCGTTGACGTATTCTAATTTGTTATTTTTTTCTTTATCAGTAATAATAATATTTGAAACTTCACAATAGCAAGTATTGGTTCTCGTGACATTATTTATAAACATGGATTTAATCCCGTCCATACACCCATCTAGTTATTGACACTCAAGAAGTCCCAGGAAAATTAAATGAAACCCGCAACGAAATTAATCAGAAGAAAATCGGAGAAGTCGGAAATCTTTATAAACGTACATGACATACACAAAAATGTGTGTCCATTTCATGTATATTTGTAAAGTCCTGGTCCTATAGATCTTTGTGACAATGATCACTCGGATCCAGACGAGTACCATCTGCTGTATAATACCACACTTCGTATTGGCACATTGTGCTTGCATTAATTAATTACATTACTACCTCGTTGGTCTGGCGATTGGCGTGTGCGACTGCTGATCATGAGGTCTTGGGTTCGATTCCCGGGTCGAATCAAATGTTTGTATGATCTACAAATATTGGTTTCGGAGTTTGGGTGTTTTCTATGTATAATATGTATGTATTTACAAAAAAAAAGTATGTTTGTATTTATATCAGTTGTCTAGTACCCGTAACACAAGCTCTGCTTAGCTTGGGACTAGATGGCGTTGTGTGTTAGATGTCCGAAATATTTATTTATTATTATTTATTAATATTTCGGACATCTAACACACAACGCCATCTAGTCCCAAAATTAATAGAGCTGGGTTTGTGTATAGTAGTGGAATATGGTGGCCACTACTCTTGGATTCTGCTTATAATTTCCATCAGGCAGAGTAGAGTCCCTTTGGCAGTGTCATATATTAAAAAATACCTTATCGAACTCAGACGCCGCAGTTTCAATCCCTCAAATCGCATCGGTTTTAATATGTCGTAAAAAACCTAATTATCAGAAGTTCCGTTAAAGAAGCGATGGACATTAAGTGGATAATTACTGAACATTGGCTGGTGCAATCTCAGTGACCTTGACTGCTCGAAGACAGCTTTAGGGAACAATAGAGCTCTGATAAATGCAATGTGTTGTTTCGGTGAAACTGGATTTAATTTCCCATTCTTTCATATAAACTTTAACTGTACTAAATTTCATATTTCTCCTCTAATTTTCGTAAAAGAGTTTTTGCTTCACGTATTAATATAATGATATTGTTAGCTTATTATCAGGAGGGCTATAAATAGCGCTTAGTTTGGTGATAGTTTTATGACTATGCTTATAAATTGTCCCTACATTCTAACGTCAACGATGAATTTATTAATGTTGGTATTTCAAACGTATTATACTTTGAACATCGGCAAACTTAATATAACTATAGAAGGAAATTAAAAGAAATCAGAAGGGTACATATCTTAGTCCGTGCCTGTACACTGCCCGTGGGAAGTACAGGCGGGTACAAATACTAAAAGAAGTAATTGAAATTTTTTAATACCTATATCAGAACAGAACAGAAAAATATACAAAAAAAAGTTATTTTATTTTTTAAATTCGGTTATTCGGCGTTTCTTTTGTACAGAATTAGTAAATAGTTGAAATGAGTTAAAAGCGGAAACACTCCATTAGGAATTGCAAGAATTATATGGATTCCCACACCGATCGTGGATGTGGTTTTTTGTGCTTAACTCCGCAAAGCATGAAACATAGCTTTAGTTATATGTTAATAAGCTCGTTATGAGCATTCTTGACACCTACTGCTTTTGGATCGATCGCCATGAAAGGGCAGCCTCCTTTAAAGGAAATCATTTAACTTATACCTACTTTGTATGTTAGTAATTTTTTTATATAATAATAGGGACAAATAAGCAGACACGTCACCCTCCCCTTTCCTTCAAATAGAGGTTCTCAAAATAAAATTTAAGCCTGAAAGAAAATTTGCGAAGGTTGCAATCACGTGTTAATCACGTGTTAGAAGAAATGAATCTGAGATAGCCTGTCAGATCGTACAAGTACTGTTAATAGGCTATTCCTTTAATTTCTACTCAATGTTATATCAAATTATAATACATTTACCTAAAAATTTATTATTATTTAACAATAAGAAAAAATGTGACTTTCTATTGATGAAACAATTTTCAAAATTGGTTTAGTAGATCCAGAGATAACTGCCTACAACCTCACAAACCTTACCTCTTTAGAAAATCATATTAGTATAGACTAACTAAAAATAAAGAACAGTAAGTATGAGTTTAAAAATTCTGATACATCAAAAAATGACGCTTCACAGCGTATCATTTCAAACCGGACATATTGCCATTCCTTTCATCCAAATGGACTGCAGCTGATTGCAAAACCTGTTAATCTCAAAATTAATTACATTCGCAACAATATCCTGATCCATTCGTCAAAGAAAAAATATCACCTAATGATTTATAGATTACCTGAATCAGTATCGCAGCTGATAGCTTCTGTCTTTATCTCAATAACCCATAATTATATCAGCCTTAGTTCCTGATAGAATACAAACTTAATGAGTAACCACTGACCCATTTATTACTTGAGAAAAAAAGCTTGTCAACTCCTAGACACCTGCTACATTAAGCGATTATTAACAATCTTGCCTCTTATTAATATCGAATCAATGTGCCATTAAAGCAACGGATCTCACGCCCCGGGAAATTATCTTTCACCCGATCAAATGTGGAAAGCCTAATAGAAATCGGTAATAATAAACACTAATCGTAGTTGGACAGTTACTGGCTCGCGTTGCGGCATCTTGTAGCGGTGTGCAAAAACATTATATTGGATGTGTCAAGGCATGATTGATGTGCGAGACAGGACAAAAACTGCGTTGAACGGAACACTCCGTGACGGGGCGGGGAATGCGCCAGTGCTGTTCTTCGGTTGCAATGCGTTCGTGAGTTCATTCGTTCGTGGTTGCGGTTATAACTTGTAAATGATCGAGTATTTGTCTGTTAATGATGTGTTGGCGTTTTAGGGTGAATGTTTGAGCAGGTCGCATCCAACTTTTTTGCATTATGCATTGTTTTGTCACTTGACTACACTGTCAAATGGTAATATGTTTTAGTTATTCGAGGTTCGAAAGCATCACAGTTTTTGTGAATACAAAAACGTATTCTGTGTAAGTGGCTGTCTCGAATGCGTCTTTTGTTTGCTTTTTTAACAACGTACAAATAATACTTATTGTTGTATTGTTTTATTTGATGTGATTTACTTCCAATAGGATTATGGGTTTTTATTAAAATCCTTATTTAGAACAGTTCACGAGTGAATGAAAAAGGACGATATGGTTGACCTCTCATATATAAATGAGATCTAACTAACCCTATTATGCCACATCATAAATCAATCTTACTTGAGGCAATGGTAGTGAAGGTCTTTTTAACGAATGATATGTTTTAAGAGATTTCTTGAGAAAAACGTTTTTGTGGTGACAACGTCTAATAAATTGATGAACGCCGTCAGCATGCACGAAAAATGATGAATCATTGTCCAGTTACGCTCATTGTCCCGTTGCGTTCATTGTCTCGTTACGCTCATTGTACGTCGTTGTATGGTCATCATTTCATCAATGTTTTGTTATGACATTGTCACGTTAATCGTACGTAAACCGACTTTACAGACAATCATTTTTTTTAACACAATTGTCGATTATTTGATACCCTAGTCATCTTGCTACTCACAGGACAATTCAAATAGATAGGTAGAAATGTAATTTTTTTAACTGTAGTCTGCGTTAAGGTCAATTTAAGCACTAAATCTGAGTATTAGTTGATTAAAACGGCTATCTATGTTTAGAAAAGACAAAGTTGACAGTTACCATATTATTATTCCCTCACGTCACGGCTCTACATGTTCACATAATAACCGAGACAAAACGACTTAATGAACTAAACTCGACTACGCTTACATACAAATACTTTTACTGTCACTTACATTTTAGCAATACTCACGTGTATTGTGAATTACAGTTTATAGTCAACACTGTTCAAGGAGTTCAACACAACAAGCAGATCGTTTTTTGTTTTTTCGGAAGGCGATCCCCATTTCATCTCATCCACATCTATACTAATACTAGCTGACCCACACAACGTCGTTTGCGCCTTATATTGCCCGTAGCGTGAAAATTTCAACATTCTTCATTGTTGCTCCGCTCCTTCCTCGATAAATGGACTATCCTACACCGAAAGAATTTTTCAAATCGGACCAGCGGTTCCTGAGATTAGCGTGTTCAAACAAACAAACAAACAAACAAACAAGCAAACTCTTCAGCTTTATTTTAAATATTAGTATAGATATATAGCTGAAGAGTTTGTTTGTTTGATTGTTTTTTTGTTTGAACACGCTAATCTCAGGAACCGCTGGTCCCATTTAAAAAAATCTTTCAGTGTTAGATAGCCCATTTATCGAGGAAGGCTATAGGCTATATATCATCACGCTAAGACCTACAGGAGGGGGGCAACAATAAGGAATGTTACAAAAACGAGGGAAAATTATCACGCTACAGGCAATAGGAGACGCAAACGAGGTTGCGTGGGTCGGCTAGCTTTTTATTTTTCTTATCATTAATTTTATCACGACGAAGACTTAAAGATTTGAAAACTTATGATTTGAAGACTTTAAACACTTGACATTGGCAGTAATAGCTGATCGTAGAGATTAGGCTGGTTGCTATTTCATCAAAAGAAGTAGAAGAAGAACACTGTCTTAATCGTAGAATGTTTAAAAAGCTTTATAGAAAAAGCCTTTGAAGAGTTTTGCAGATCGTTCATCATCATTGTAATCATCAATACCTTTTAATATTATAATACTAATCATAGGCCTGGTTAGACTGGTTAGTATTTGGTTTCTGTCAAGTTTTCTTTCTTCTTCGCCGTGCTGTACCCAGTTGAGTTTGCTCCCTTAATCTCTTGCAACACCAACGGAATAATTAGGTGTGGTAACACTCCGTATTCCTAACCCCTCGCCAGGCTAGCTACGTAATATTAATCTGTGGTCACCACACGAAAATTGCCCGGATATCTGACATCGGGCAAAACAGTTTTAGTTATAAGGACCATCTGCTTATATTGTAGCGATATTAACTCGGAATTGCCTCAATGGCTCTCAGTTTTTGGACTACTTAGTGATGGGGTAGAGGTGGGGTAGGAGAAAAATACTTTTCATTACAAGTCTGCTTTCTTTTTATATAACGGAACAGCTGTTCTTCAGTTTTGAGACATAGAAAAGTATATATACAACACAACAGGTGTCGCTCATCTCAAACTATGTAACGCTATTAAATACATCATTTAACACTGAATAAATAATGCAATGTTACAATATTAATACGTGAAGTAAAAATTTGGAACTCCTTTTTACGAAAATTATGCGCACGGAGTCGTATGAAATTTGGCACAGCTAAAGTTTATACCGAGGAAAAATGCAGAAAGCTAAAAAGACTAAAAAAAATACGATCGGATTTCGACCGCTGGGTGACCACTATAACATAATATATACAATATGAAGAAAATCCACAAACTTTAAATACGCACACACACATAAAATTGCGCTTAAATGTAAAATCGTGTGTGTTTTATACGAAGTTGATCATTAGCGTATAGCCATTAAATATCAGATTTCCCGTTATTGCTAGGTATAACGTTATGGATATGCGCGTATGCGGAGGAAGACGCGTGCCTTTTCCGTATGTCGTATTTCATCTACATCGTTGTCTTTATATGTCGTTGTTATTTAGTTCCTATCCGTTGTTTGCCTATCCAATAGTGCACACGTAATTCGTCTGCACGATTAGGTAGGCAATTGTACATTTTGATGCATTTTCTTTTTGATTTTGTACGTACGTACGACCCTTTTTCGCAAATCAAGTTGAGGTCGGCTTTAAATTTACTACGGTTCTCTTGAACTTCAAATTTTCCTCATGTTTGCCATCAAACCTCCACAACTAGTACTAGGTGATACCGAAGTTTTGTAAAAAGACTGTTCTCGGAGTTTTAAGGAATTTGACTACCCGTAACCATTACTACAGACGGACGTTCGTATTCACTACAAAAAAAAAGTCCTGCTAGCGTGGGCCAAAACCTCATTTCTAAATAGAAGCTTATTTCAGCAGCGGACAATAAAAAACTGCTGATGTTGCATCTACTCCATAAATACGGTTGAAGTAAAGATTAGCCGTTAATTTAAGTCATGCTATGTCAAAATATTCGTACTTTTTAAAAGCTGGCAACTACTTCTTCTTTTTTTAAAATAATTACACCAATTTCCGGAACACCTACATCTGATGAATCGAATCAATAAGTTCGACAATTATCTAAATTCGGACCAAAATCCATTATACCATAATTCGTGCCTTTTTTTACTGTGACTTCCACGCATGTGGTTTTAAAAAATAATTATAGGACTTTTAAGTAGCCTGTCAAAGTTAATGTGTAAATAGTAGGTTTGAAAGTAGAG
This sequence comes from Spilosoma lubricipeda, assembly GCA_905220595.1. Classification (NCBI taxonomy): domain Eukaryota; kingdom Metazoa; phylum Arthropoda; class Insecta; order Lepidoptera; family Erebidae; genus Spilosoma; species Spilosoma lubricipeda. Next base: position 7,091,490 of record HG992298.1, on the reverse strand, counting down.
GTGTGGCGAGAAGCTTGGTTGAATGCAAGGCGTCAATTTTTGAGGGTAACCGATTATTACGCCATTAGAAGCTCAATCGATATTCATATTGAACGGATGATTTTATGCCGAATGCACATGTGTTTAAACTTTAGGACTACTTTTTAAAAAGGTGGTTGTGTTTTTTTGTGCCAAGGTAGGTATCAAGTCCATTTGGTCTTTTACAAACTTTGTAAAATTAACTTTATTTAAATAATTTGGACTAAAACTTAGACTTTTGTATTTAGATGTTACAATTGCCACATGATAATTTTCATTTATAAAATACTTAAAACTTACTTACTTACTTACATTCGCTAGATCTTATCGAAAATTTACTTGAAAGTATGAAGATTATTTTTTTAAATGTAGTTTTAAAGGTAATACTCAATAGTAAAATGGGTATTTAATAAAACATCTATGTATGCAATAACGCACAGCGCGATGAGCAGTTCTTACAACTAAATTTTAATTACACATATGCTTGCAACCGAAATCTATCAGATTATTGTTATTATATACGAGTGTTATGGACGAAAAGTGAAAGGAAGAAATATAACTAAAATAATTATTGGAAATCTTTTAAAAGCATTTTTTGTAACCACGAATTGCATAGCAAATTATAGGGATGTTCTATCGTGTGAACGATTAAAAATGGCATATTATAACATGCCTCTGTCATAATATTATGAGTAGTGGGAAACTAATAATTGTATTGCGTGAACTATGAATCAAAAATCTGTCGTTTGTCTTAAAATTTTGATCTGAAATGGATTCTTGTGGCAATTTAATACGTATGCTCATCAAAGATGTTGTTTTCGATGAACTCTGAAACTAACTAATCGATTTTTCGTTTTTTAAATATTTACGTTTTGCTAGTGTGCCTATGTAAAGATAGATAACATGACTCTTAGGCGAATAAAAGCCAAACATGACTGGCATGAGGCGGAGACGAACTTACATAATAAATGTATTTGATTTTCCTTAAACTACATTTCATACTCATTATCTTTACCATAATTCTTACTTTTACTACAGAATCTAATTAACGAGTTGATATTATCTGCGCATAAAATCTAATGATAATATCCAAAAAGTAATTCCTAAGTTATTTTAAACAATGACTGACAAGTTGACAAATTAAAATAGAAGTACCTAACCAATTTTCAATAGAGATTTGGTACCTACATAATTCTAAGTAGTGCAGTATAATATAGGCAATTGTTAACCTCAACAAAAGGATAACCAAACTAAAAGCAATCGCCTCCGGCATTAAGAATTCATCCTTTATATCGCATAATAGAGTTACTGAAGGACTTCAATAACTATAAAAAACAGTGTTCTAAAGACCTTATCATACTTATCGTTCATATACAAACATAACTACTGGACTTTATTAGTGTAGGAATTTTCATTACACCTATATCGACTATTCGACTATCAGCCAAATGAAAGTCCGTGAGAACGATCAGCTGTGAACAGTAATGATTCTTAGTACGATGGCTTTGCTCATTAGTCGATAGTCGAGTGTTCGATATATCAGATTCGACTACCGGGAGTCTATCGCGTTTAATCTTCGCACTAGCGTGAGAGGCACGCCGCGTTTATTAAACGATGCCTATCTATGTTTTTTTGTAATTTTTCCGCTGTTTTTTTTATTGAATATGGTATGTCGATTACTTGATGTACCTATATACGATTTTTCGTATAATAAAAACGTACAGATTAAGTTTGGTGTGGGTAGTAATCCATAGCCGATAATCTTGAAAGTATTGCTTGCAATATTTGAAAATACGTACTTATATGAACTTATATTTATCTATATATTGTGAGAGATATATAGATACGCCTTAGCCATTATTTTTTAAATTGCGAGGTTTTTAGTAGTTAAACTGAAGAATTTTATATTAAAGATGTCTTGGTACTATTATAAAGGGAAATGGGGTAGAATAAATCTATGGCAACACAGTCTCTATTACCGATCATGCTCTACTGAAAATTGTAGTAACTTAAATTACCTTACTAAATTAAAGTACAAAAAAACTTGATTTTGTTTTAAAGCACATTCCGCAACATTCCACAAGGATTCGGCATTCACGGGAATTCCTAAGTTTCCCATCGTGGAATGCTTGTTCTGGGTGGTCTTAGAACATGGCGCCATTTATGTTAACACAGTTACATATAGACGAATCTTTACCTAAAATAGATTTTGTATATATCGATAAAAATATTAGAAACCATGTTTCCGAAACAGACTTTTTTTTTTAATACTAGCTTCTGTTCGCAACTACCCCGCAAGTAGGTATGTCGATGATGGTGGTAAAATCTTATGTTATCGCTGATCAAGTAGCTTTTTATTGGTGAAAGAATTTTTTAAATTGATTTACTCTTTTAGACGTGAAAGCTTTACAAACATACAAACTCACATTCGCATTAATACATAAACTTTTAATAATAATTAGGTTTTTAGTGTTTTCTGCCTTTAAAATTGCACAAGTTAAACCTAATAAGTACCACATGGCATTATCTATCAGTTAATTACTGGGAGATTCAGTGATACATATATCTCATGTAGGATACAAAATACATATTACAAATACACGAATACATATTGCTAAATACACCTATCTTATTATTGCTAAGAGATTAAGTACTATAGGGACGCATTCAGCATTAAAACCAAAATAAAAAATAACGATCTATTGAAAATGTACATTAGCTTTTTCTATAATATTTAGGTACTATCTTTAACAGGAATAAGTTGTTAGAGCTTTGAACAGTCGGCGATTATGTGAATAAAACTTGAAAGGTATAAATGGGACATCAACGTAAAACCAACAAACATATAGATATAAGTCTCGTTTAATAACCATGGCTGTCGCAAAACATCGGACTTTCACAGTATAAACCTTATAAATGATAGTATTTCCGAGTAGCGTTGTATTAGCGCGGCCCGATGTTATTACAACGCCATTACAGACGCCGCTTCCTACTGTGTTACTCAAGTGTGATACCTCATGGTTTATCGTATCGGGATCTCTACATAAATGTAATGATACTAAAATTATAACTTAGTAAAAAATTGTGCATTTCAACTATATACCTAAACTAGCTGAACCCCGCGGTGTTACCCGCGGTTATTGTTGTACCGCAAGTAACGCCGCGCGACACGAGTTAGTCCAAAAAAAAGTAGCCTAAGTTACTCCCCGGATCATCAGCTACCTGCCAGTGAAAGTCCCGTCAAAATCCGTCCAGCCGTTCCAGAGATTATCCGGAACAAACAGACAGACAGACAGACAGACAGACCGACAGACAGACAGACAAAAAAAATTTTAAATACGTTTTTGGCCTATGTACCGTGTATACATACATATGCATTTATTAAAAAACGGTTATTTTAATATTACAAACAGACACTCCAATTTTATTTATTTGTATAGAGTATAGATAAATATGTATTAATCACGTGAGTTTATTCAAATTCAATATTAATTTATTCAGGTAATCGTGTCAGAACTTTTTATAGACTACGGCGAAGCTAAGAGGAAGAGTAAATCGTTTTGGCAGTTTATGTATATTTGTATGTCCTTCTTTGCCCCTAAATTGTAAACCAATTTTAATGAATGAGGTACCTAAGTATTTTGCAACAAAAGCCCGGGTGACACAGACTAAATAAATTATATCAAATGTTTTACGTTGTCGAGTTATACTTTTTAGTGCTTTAGGTACACGAATCAATCTAACTTCATCACATCACAGTAATCACACTAATATTTAAAAGCGAAAGTTTGTGAGTGTGTATGTTTATTACTTCTTCACACAAATACTACTGAATAGATTTAGATGAAACTTTACAGTAATATAACTTAAACATCAGAATATCACATAGGCTACTATTTGCCGTTATAACCAATATACATGCAGGCGGAGCCGCGGGCAACAGCTAGTACAGATATAAATGAGGTAAATGGGTATACATTTACCTTTAGATTAATAACAATCTCTCTTCTTTACAGCAAGTCGCAACACCAACAGTCGTGAAAAAGATCCTTCGTCTGAAGCAAGAGAACCCCGGGATGTTCGCGTGGGAGATTCGCGAGAGACTGCTCAGTGCAAGAGTGTGTGAACCCCACTCCATACCCTCGGTGTCTTCAGTGAACAGAATCCTTAGGAACAGCGGACTGGCGTGGAGTGACGATGACACTAGGAACGGACATGGTATGTTTCTCTTCTTTTTCTAGAGACGTAACTTATTTTATGTATAGGACGGGCAAAGTGAGTCTACTCTGCCTGATGGAAAGCATAAGCAGAATCCAAGAGTGGTGGTCAACATACTCATTGCGAATGCACACAATGCAGCATAGTGATTCACACATGTTTATCACTAAAGGGGTGCTCAGATACTAAAGCTATTATAATTTATTATTATCATAGACAGTTCCCATAGTATCAGGTGCATTGCATCAGAAAAGCGATTAAACATAAACCATTCAAACATTTAACTGCAGGCGTAGTGGCTTAAGCTTCGATTCATAAACACTTCGTATTATCTACAAATTGGGTATTCTTTGTATTTGGTTTATGAATGTTTATTAAAAATGCTCATGAGCCGCGATTTGAAATATGCATAGTCGTAGCGCGGGAGTTACCTTTAAAAAGGTTTACACATTAAATTTGCTTCAAAATTACAAAAGTTTATTATCATAGTAATAATAACAATTTGACACATAAGAAACACGGCAGTGCGGTCCCAAAGCCTATGCAGAACCTCTGTTATCTCTCTCTCCTCTGCTACCTACCTACTGCTACTACCTACCTCTGCTATGGTAAACAGACTACTTTTTCCATACTTATTTATTTTTAAATACAAACATGCTATAAATATGCAGATTACATCCATACAAATTTTGCACATAACAATCCATCTTGCTTAGCTTACAATCATTTGTCTGGGGTGAGAATCAAAGTATACACTTACTTTTGTCATCCTTAGCGCAACTGAACACTGTTTCCCAAGATACAGGCTTGAACCTAGTTTGGGAATCAGTACTTACCTACACTATCTTAGCTATGTAAACGATGTTCCTACTATTAAGTTTGTATCTTGTAATAAAATTTACTACACTAAACACTAGATTAACCGGCCAGTCATGAAATCCAATAAATTTTAAACTAAATAGAAACACTCGTATTCAATACTATGCTGTAGGTAAATGTCAACGAATAAACATTAAACCAATATTTATCGGAATCTTTTAACACCTGTTAATAAGATTAATCTATACAAATAAATATAATCGGAGAGTCTGTTCGTAATATTAAAATAACCGTTTTTTAATAAATGCATATGTACCTATGTATGTATGTATACACGGTAGGTACATATACCAAAATACAATATTTTTTTAAATTTTTGTCTGTCTGTCAGTTTGTTCCGGCTAATATCTAGAACGGCTAAACCGATTTTAATGGAACGTGCACTGGCATGTTATATTAATTACTGCCTTTGCCCCGCGGTGTTTACGCGCGATTGTAAAGGTACAACAATAACCGCGGGTAACACCGGGGGACTCAGCTAGTATTTAATATAACGTGAACATTTTACCACTACTATGTCGTACTTAAAATGTCGTTATTCAAAACATCAAATTCAAATATACAACACGGGTTGCCAGCTTCAAAAACAAACTGAATCATTAACTAATTAATGACATATTAAATGGACGGGCGGGCATAAATTGTCGCCACCTACTGCGACAGGTGTCAGGAAACTAGTGATAAAATATGTTTATTTTTTATTTAATTATACGTAAATAATTGGACATAAGAACCATTAAATCACAGCTACGTACGAGAAACAGTGGCAATGTTAGGCATTTCTTTGTGACATTTGACAGTTTTTGTGCCGTGTAATGAAAATAAGTGGTTTCCGTAGATCATAATGTAAAATTAAGTTGTTTGATACTTTGGTTTATGGTTCACACGAGTATTAGTTTTAGGTGCATTTAGGCTTTTTAGAAATGTACAACCTATAGTAACATTATAATATTTACTAGCTGACCCGGCAAACTTCGCACCGCCATGTTTACATACCTATCTGTCTCAGCTTACCATGTGTACCACCACGTGTATAATCGCGAAAAAAAACCACTTTTCCCGTTATCTTTTCATTTTACTTGTAGGTATATAAACCTTGTCCTAACAATAAGGTACACATAAAAAAATAATTATTTAATTTGGTGCAATCGATCGGAAGTTATGCGCGTACATAAATTACGGCGATTTATTTTTATTTATATAGAAGACTAGCTGACAAAGCTAGTCTAAAAAAAGAAGCCTAAGTTACTCCTTGGATCATCATCTATTTGTCAGCGAAAATCTCGTCAAAATCGGTCCAGCCGTTCAAAAAGATTACCCGGAATAAACAGACAGACAGACAGACAAAAATTGTGAAAAATGATATTTTGGTATATGTACCGTGTATACATACCTATACATTTATTAAAAAGCGGTTATTTTAATATTACAAAGAGACACTCCAATTTTATTTATTTGTATAGATATATAGATGAGCTGTCGTCACTAGAGACAAGACTGTAAAGAGTCTGATATTGGCCCATCCCATCGGTGTCGTAAGGCGACTAAAGGAGCAAATTGTGCAGGACAAACTCATTGCAAAGAAAAGGGAAACTGGTGAGCGTGGTATAGGTGCCGGCATCTAACTTGGCCAAACTTCGGCGTAGTGGGGGAAAGTTCGCGCATAGTCACTAGTGCAACAAATCAAAACAAGCAAAATTGAAATGTAGTCGACTTACGCACCAATCGCTAGCTCGGAAACGGTGCTACCATAATCCTCGCACCAATCGCTTGCTCGGAACGGTGCTTCCGCAGTCCCCGCGTCTATTTGTCAACCAAAGGGACCTAAAAAACGAATACTGCGCATCTAACGAATCTTGCCAAGTTAAATGCCGGCACCTATACCGTAGGCGAAAACCTCCTTTCTAAGGATAGTCCTATGTCCAGAAGTCTGTGGCGTTCATTTCCGAACGTCACTGACGAATGTCAATCGACACGATAGATTTTGCCGCGCTTATTAAGACAGAGTGCCTCATGCCTCATTGACTGAGCGCTCAGTGCGCTCACCACCATCTCCGTTTTTAGTACATACATCAGTATACTCTATTCTGTTCTGTATTCATTGTAAAGAGTTTAAATGTTTTAATAATAATAATAATAACTTTATTGATACAACACCAACACCACGATAAAACAATTTGGTTTTTAAGCATATGTCATAATGTACCTACTCTTAAACTAGGTGTCTACAGTATGGCTATGGTCACTAACGTCTAAACTAGGCCGAGCCTGTATCTTAGACGTTAGTTTCTTCCCAGGTTTTAAGTATATCATAAAAACATGTGTATTTAACTATAACTAGGTACACAGCATCAAAATGTGGCCAGACTCACACAGTATATACACACATACATGCATTTTCCTGTCGTAAGAATAGCTATAAGAATATAGATCAAACTTACTGAGCTATCTCGACACACTGGTATCACACATACTCCACACAAGAATTTATCACAACTTACACATTACAACAGTCACTGGTAATTAAAACACAAAAAACAATACAGAAGAACAAGTAGTTAACTGTTAACATTAATAAACTGGGCAGGTACTTATGCGTTTACAATCCATGATCCCGAGACGTTAAGCAAGGTATCCACACAATTAAAGCACGTCCCAGTGGCCACTTACTTCCTAAGAAATGTACATAGATAATTTTTAGATTTAAATTTAAGACTAGACATATTGCAATTAAATGTGGGTAGGCTCGAAATGCTGCATGTTTGCGTAGAAATAAAATATACCGTACCGTCAGCAATTAGGTCGAATGAATGTGAGGCAATCACTATGTATGCGAACTTAAGATATATATTTTTGTATTCTTTTTTTTATTGAATAGATATTCATTGTGTTAATTTTTTTTTCCGACTAGTAATAGATACCCACACATTTGCATACTTACTAATATATATCCATATATTTAATTACTTAATAATTTGGAACAAACTTTCTATTTCTTCATAGTTTCTCGATTTAAGCCACGATGTTAAGGCTTTTTTACACTTGTGTTCAGGTAAAGGGTAAATTTTTAAAATTTTATTTATTCTATTGTAAAGCATTGGACCAAGGTAGCACTGGAATTTTTCAATAAATGCTGTATTATACGGTAACACAGGACATACCCTGACCCACCGTCGAGCAGACATGCGACTGTCATATTCAACTTTTCGATGCTGCTCCATAACAATAGTCATAACAAATAGCTGCCTAATCGTAAGCACATCACTTTCCGAATAAAGGTCGACTGTAGGATACCGGAAGGGCCTAAAGAACATGACCTTCAATAAAGCTCGTTGAGCACGTTCCAGTTTTATGAGATGCGTTTTTCGAGCTCCTCCCCAAGCAATAATTCCATACGTTAAAATAGATTGAGCTAGTGCATAATATACCAGTTTCAGATGACCATCACTGACCACACGTCTTAAATTCCTAAAAACGTATATTAATTTTCGTGTTCTTCCAGATAAATAGTTAATATATGGACACCATGTTAACTTATCGTCAAGGATTATTCCAAGATATTTGATAGATTTTACTCGTCCAAACAACTGCAATTGCAGTTACCATTAGTTTCAATTAGGCAATGGTGGATTTGTATTTTTAAATTATGTGTTGTCCTTAATGAAGCCTCCGTATTACCAAAAGTAACAGATCATACAAACATTTGGTCCGACCCGGGAATCGATTATGATGTTAGATACAAATTTGCTTCTGACCAACGGGTAACTACGAGTAACTCCTAACGTGCACAATAAACAATTTACACCGATTGTAGAGAAAACATTTTAAAACCATTATTCGTTACTTTATTTAGGAGCTAGATAGTTACTATTACCTAAACAAAGTACAATTTTAACAAAAATAAAACCGACTTCAATTAAAAAAAACGACTTTCCATTAAAAAAGAAATCAAAATCGGTTCATAAACGACAAAGATATTCGCGAACACACATAAAAAAATATATATATATACGGTCGAATTGAGAAACCTCCCCATTTTTTTGAAGTCGGCTAACATAATACCCTAGTATTTTTTTAGCCTTATTGTTAAATATAAATTAAAAATATTGGATCCTCATCTCCTTAAATAAGACTATTTAACCGATGTAGATTACTGAACAACTTAATTTTTTTAGTTTTCTATTAAAAGACACCTCTCGCTTTAGCAATATACATTCTGTGTTGCACTTTACAAACATACATGAAATGGACACAAAGTATACCCCCAGACTAAGGACAACAACTTGTGAATCACACAAAGTGTTGACCTATGTGGGATGCGATCACATAACGCTTTGCACAGTAGAAAGCGACGTTTGTACACTTAAACCACTAAGTCAACCGTACAGTCAAAGTATGTATGTAAACTAATGTAAAGAATTTAGAATTAAAGTAATTACTTATAAATTACCCAAATATGACTAGTACATAAAATCGATATTAATAAAGTCTTACATTAAAAAGTTCAAACAGCACTGTCGAGTCTTAAGAAGTCGAGTTATTCTAAATTTAAGTCCGCTTCGGCATACAGTTTAGGTGTATAAATTTTTGCGAATAAGCTTTCCCGAAAGTAAATAATCTTCCAAGTACACCACTTTATGTAATAACTACGATATCCTTGTTTCAGAAGCTTACCACCAACAAGATTTACCACCTAACATGATGGATTATATGACACTGAAATCATCGCTGCCCCCAACACCGCTGCCGTCGCAACAAAGCCCTCCATACTTCGCTCACTCAGCAGTCAGAGTCCCACCACCACAAAATATTGACCACACACAGCTCTACGACAGAAGGCTTGCAACATCCTGGCTTCTAGCCAATCAGGTTCAGGCACAAGGTCTGCTAAAACCCTATCCAATAAATCCTTGGCAAAGAATAATGATGCCTTATCACGATTCGAAAAACTTTTCTCCTTATGCATTAAATTTGCACAATGATCTTCTAAATAGAATAAACTCAGATGAAGTTAAGTCGGAAAATTCAGAGCATATTTCAGTTGAAGCCAGTGACGATAGCACTGATCGACCAGATGTAGATGAAGAACAGAAGACAACTGATAAAGAAAAGAAAAAGAATCCATATTCAATAGAAGAACTATTAAAGAAGCCGGATAAAATGGTGAATGTGAATCCTATCGGATTTCAGAATTTTCTCAGGCAGCCAAGTGGAAGCATGATATCTGTAGAAAGTACGCAGGACTTGAGCAATAGAAGTTCACCAGCTAGCTTCTGTTCAGTTCAGAGCGGAGTTTCAAATGATTGTTTCTCAGAAACAGCAAGTTCGGAAATTAAAGCGGGCAATTAGATTATTATCGATATCTAGTCCAATGTCTTTTGGTAAAATGATAATTAATTTGCTAATCATCAAAAATATTGTTAATTTCACCCGAAACATGTGTCTTTACAACATAGACGCTGAGAGAAATTCGTTATATTTTTCTTAAAAAGAATTTAACTTATCATCAATTCAATTTAGGTCTTAGAAACATCATACGTAGGTACTTCGGTTTAAGAAAGTGTATAATATTGTAAATAGTGTAAAATAAGTGATTGCCAGGCTTATATACTAACATACTGCATACAAACATAATATTTGTTAGTAGTGAACAGAAACATGCTACAATGCCTACAATACGTAAAAAAACAGTAAGTGACGTATGGTACGTCATCTTCGAGTTATAGACAAGAGGAATGTAAATATTAATTTTAAAAAGTTTTGAATTACTAGTTCAGTCTATAACTAGTTGCTTTGAGACATTTTAATTGTATAAATTGCCATATTTTAAAGTAGGTAATATCATGAGTTCCACGTTCATAATTTGTATAATAAATACATAATAGCAATTAATCTTGTAATAATAGATAAGTTCTAATTAGCCATGTCGTTAAATTATTATAAGAATAAATAGTATAAGAATAATTAGAATTGTAATATTTTATGAAATAAAAGAAAATTTATTTAAAAATGATTGTAGGTACATTTTGGAACTATGTATAAGATTCGGAGACGTCAATAAGACTCTTTAACAGCCCCAGAAAAACGTCAATTATTAATTTAGTATCTACAAGCAATCGATTATAGCAACAACTAAGTTTTATCCGCGACTTCACTCGCTAAATGAATACTTATTTCGTGTTTCTGTCTTTGAAAATGACTAACTTTTAAACGAAAGTTTATACCTTACTTCATACACTTAAGAATGAAATTTCCAATAATCCGATTTCGTAATGGGTGCTTCCAACATAAAACAATTAGCATCTAAAGTTGCACGTTTAGTTTAATTTTATTTGTTTAAATGAATTTGTTGTGATAACTGTCAACAAATTAAATATGGCTGCAAAATAAATGAACAATCACTTTTAAATTTAGGTAACTATACTCATTAGGGCATACCTGACAGGTTTTCCTGTACAGTTGAACTTTACAGGCAAAATGGAGCGTGTATGTTGCACACTGTGCAGAACTGTCTTTTACTCATCAGCTTACGCTTACCTGACAGGTGTCTGTACAGGTAAACCTGTCAATGACTACTTAATATTGAAGTTAATAAGATTCTGTGATATTGTAGTATAAATGTGTATAAAACATTAGTGTTAGATATAGATCTAAGAAAATTATTCATTCCATATAATATTTTTAATGTTGTAGTTTTATTTTATTGTAGTTATATATAGATGCAAGTGTACATAAGGTAATCACGGTAGTTGTTTATTTATGAAATGGCACAATAAACCAAATATAAATATATTTTTGATTATTTTACTTTTATTATACCTATATACATATTAAATAGATTATCACTCATTATTAAATACTCAAAAAGCTTTAATTATAATAATCCACCTAAAAATAAAGTACGCGTAACTATCGTACAAGAAGAAAAACATTAGATAACTTTATAAATAAAATAACACACATTACATTACATTATAACAAATAAATTAAAACCTAAAAACTTAATCCACTTAAAACATGACCCTAAACGATAGTGTTTAAAATAAAATAAAAAACAAATTCATTTGAATCAATCCCTTTCAACTTTCGACCAATATGAGCTGTGACGCAAGATATTTAGGTTTGCAATATAAAAGCGACCAATATAAATACAATGCGATTAATAAATTCAACTTCATCGCAAATTTAAACACATTCCTGACATAAATCGAACATTAATTATTCAAATCTAGCATGTAGCTACGTAAAGCATGAAATGTCGGATCTACGCTCTAATTAGAAATTATGGTTCTATATCTATCATTTGGCCTTTTCTAATAAACTACACTATCTTACAATCAGCTAGGTAATTAATATCGACTAAATAATAATTACATATATATTGGTAACATTAGCACAGATTATTCCATGCGTAATCACCCCCATGGTATGCAAATTGTGGGTAATAGATGTATTATGGAAATACGTAGCAAGCCGGAAACTTTGTAATTTCATAGATTTTGTTTTGCTTCAGTTGAATTAGTCATATCATGCGACATTTCTAAGGAATAGAGGGCGATATGAATATTTAGTAATTGCACTTACCCACCTACATGGGTAATTAGGTCAGTTTCAAGTACAAAGTTTTTTAAGAATGGAACCTTAGTACCTAATGTATGTACTTCATAATGTAATTTATGATTTGTGTAGGTTTAGATGTAAGTATGAATATTTTAAATGTTGGCAATTGTACGAAAATGTTTGGTTTTTGTTTTTTAATGGTGAACAAAATTGTTCTCGTCCTTATAAAATCACGCTATAATAGGAGATGCAGACGAGGTATATATAACTAGGTATACAAGCAACGAAATCGTCGACATCGAGCGCTGCCGTAAACGTAAAGTGGAACTGGGTTGGTCTCACACTCCGTAGGGATTCCAATCAAACAGGCGCTCGATTGGAATCCTCAAGGGAAACGAAAACGTGGCCGTCCCAAACAGACCTTGCGACGCACAGTGGCAGACAAGGAAGAAGGTCGGAAAGAATTGGAGCGAGCTCACGATTGCACGCGATGGCGGAATGTTATGGACGTCCTCTGCCATAGGGAAATAGGACTATAGGTACCTAAGTCACTGGACTGGATAGAGTGAACTGGACTGCCAGTTTGATCTTTATGACGATAAACCTCTACACCGATAATAGTCTGACGAGTTACGTTAAACTGTTAATGTAATGTAATTATATGAAACGTATGACAGTATAAATTCTTTCTTTCCCACATTCAGTCTACTGCTAAATCAATATTATGGAAGTCCGTCATTTTTTAAGTTAGAGACCTGAAACTTTATTTTTGGGCTACTGATTAAAAATGATTAAACACGTATTTCAGCGTTTTTGAATATTCTACCCCTAAGGGGTGAAATAGGGGTTAACATTTCGCGTATAGGTTAGTCTGGAAGTACGACATTTTTTAAATTAGAAGCATGAAACTTTATTTTTGGGCTACTAATTAAAAATGAGTAAATACGTATTTCAGCGTTTCTGAATATTCTACCCCTAAGGGGTGAAATAGGGGTTGAAAGTTTGTATGGAAGTTCGTTATTTTTTAAGTTAGTAACATGTAACTTTACTCATGTGCTAATGTTTAAAAAAGAGTAAATACGTATTAAAGCGTTTCTGGATATTCTACCCCTAAGGGGGTGAAATAGGGGTTGACATTTCGCATATAGATTAGTCTGGAAGTCCGCGATTTTTGAAGTTACAAACATGAAACTTTGTTTTTGGGCTACTGACTGAAATAGAGTTAATACGTATTTAAGCGTTTCTTGATATTCTACCCCTAAGGGGATGAAATAGGGGTTGAAAGTTTGTATGCGAGTTCGTTATGTTTGAAGTAGCAAACATGAAACTTTGTTTTTGGGCTACTAATTAAAAATGAGTAAATACGTATTTCAGCGTTTCTGGATATTCTACCCCTAAGAGGGTGAAATAGGGGTTGACATTTCGCATATAGATTAGTCTGGAAGTCCGCCATTTTTGAAGTTACAAACATGAAACTTTGTTTTGAGGCTACTAATTAAAAATGAGTAAACACGTATTTCAGCGTTTCTAAATATTCTACCCCTAAGGGGTGAAATAGGGGTTGAAAGTTTGTATGGAAGTTCGTTATTTTTTAAGTTAGTAACATGTAACTTTACTCATGTGCTAATGTTTAAAAAAGAGTAAATACGTATTAAAGCGTTTCTGGATATTCTACCCCTAAGGGGGTGAAATAGGAGTTGACATTTCGCATATAGATTAGTCTGGAAGTCCGCCTTTTTTGAAGTTACAAACATGAAACTTTGTTTTTGGGCTACTGATTAAAAGTGAGTAAATACGTATTTAAGCGTTTCTTGATATTCTACCCCTAAGGGGTGAAATAGGGGTTGAAAGTTTGTATGGAATTCGTCATTTTTAAGTTAGAAACATGTAATTTTATTCATGTGCTAATAATTAAAAAAGAGTAGATATGTATTTAAGCGTTACTTGGTATTCTACCCCTAAGAGGTATATATACATACTACCCCTGTTATATACATACATATATACATATGCTACCCCTGTTAGCCACCACAATCGAAAGTTTTTGTAATGTAAAAGGTGGATCCCTCATCAAAATGAAGCCTCTCACGAAAAATTTGCTTGATAGTTTTATTTACTTTTACTTGTAAAATTTGTACCGGGGATCCCGGACTATTATCTTATTTGACACTTATTTAAACGATGTACAGAGGGCTGCTATTGTTGCTGTTTTCTAATATTTTAGTAAAATAAAATATTCAAAAAAAAAACAATAAGAGGAATTAAATAAAGGGAAAATAAAAAAAAAAACATTTTATTGTACTTAATCAATAAAAAAATATAAGTGCCATGATGTCCGTGAAAAAACATGTACTTAAGGCGGGCCGCGCAAGCCATGAAACAGCCATAGCCAACAGAGCCATATAGAGTACCGAATCCAAAAAATTTCAATGAGTGCATGGATAAACTGGAAAAGGTATTACGTATTCTGGTACAGAAATCCTATAAAAATGTAGTTTTAGCGGGAGATTTTAATATTGACATTTTAAAAAGAAATAATCAATCGATAGAATTTGAAAATGTGTTGTTAAACTATAATTTAAATCTTACACTCTATCGACCAACCCGCGTAAAAACATGCATTGACAATTTTGCGCATAACTTTAGCAAGTCGTGTAGTGCGTCGGTAGTGGATCTAGCATTATCTGACCACACGGCGCAGATATTAAAATGTCCGATTAATATAATCAGTACCATAAATCAATGGCGAACCATTAAACGGGACTATCGTAATGAAAATATTAATAAATTTAGATCATACTTAAATAGTTTGAGTTTTTCAGATGTTTATGAACTGAAGCTACTGAAACAAATGTTGCGTATAACGCATTTATTCATATATTTTCAATTTTATATGTACAATGTTTTCCCGAAACTCTTGTTTCCGTAAATATGGTTAAAAAGCATAAATGGATATCGCGTGGTGTTAAAATTTGCAACAAAAAGAAAAGGCAATTATTGTGGCAGGCCCGATTAAAACCTACTCAACAAAATAAGGACCGTTTTAGGAATTACTCTAAGCTGTATAGAAAAATCATACACCTAACGCAACGCGCACAAAATAATCACAAAATAACGTCATCTAAAAATAAATCAAAAGCTACTTGGCAAATAATTAATCAAAACAAACTGAACATACCTAAGAACTACATTCACAAAATGAAAGAAAATGACACTGATATTGTTGATCCAAAAAATATTGCTAATTTATTTAACAACTATTTTGTTGATAAGATTCAACCTAGAAATGATTCCGGATGCAAAGTCACAGAACATATTTTAAATAGCAAAAACTCAATGTTTTTGGCGCCATGTCTGCCGCAGGACGTGCTAAAAATAATATCTAGTCTTAATAATACATACAGTACAGGACACGACGGTATACAAACGAAAATAATTAAAGCAGTAGCACAGGAGATTTGTAAGCCATTAGCCCACATAATCAATTTAAGTGTTTGTGAAGGCACCTTTCCCGATGCCTTGAAAAAGTCAATAGTAAAACCATTACATAAAAAATCGGATAAGGAGCAAAAAGAAAACTATAGACCTATATCTCTCATCTCAATATTTTCAAAAATATTGGAATCATATATTTATGGGGAACTTAGTACGTACGTGGAAAAACATAGAATACTTTGTAATGAACAGAAAGGTTTTAGAAAAAACAAAACCATTAACATGGCAATTTACGACTTTTTGTACACAGTAATGACAAACGTAGATAAAAGTAATCCAGTTTGTGCTATTTTTTGTGACATGTCGCAGGCATTTGATTATGTGCAGCACGATATATTGTTACAAAAGCTTGAGGCTTACGGTATTCGAGGAAATGTCAAAAATCTCTTACAATCTTATTTACATGGTAGAAAACAAGTGACAGAAATCAAAAGAATAAATAGTGACACTAAACGAGAGGAAATATTCTTGTCTGATGAACGCACTGTTGTGAATGGTGTACCTCAAGGAAGTGTAATGGGGCCTTCTCTCTTTATACTTTATATAAATGACTTTCCGAGATCAATTAATTACCCTGTAACGCTATTCGCAGATGACAGCACAATTGCCATACCTTGTACAGACCGAGATATGTATGAAGGAGAAATAAACAACGCGTTAAATAAAACAATACAATGGTTAAATAACAATAACCTTAAAATAAATATTAATAAAACAGTAATTATACATTTTAGGCAACGTGCATTGACATATACTAAATTTGACATTAAATATCAGAATAATAATATTGACACTGTTAATACAACAAAGTTTCTAGGTTTAACGATTGACTATAGCTTAAATTGGAAGATGCACATTGAAACTATTTGTAAAAAAATTACTAGCAGTGCATTTGCTTTATATACCTTGTCGTCGACGCTTAATATAGATGCTTTGCTAACAGCATATTATGGACTAACTGAATCTGTTTTGAGATACGGGATAATATTTTGGGGCAACTCAACCAACAAGGAAATTGCATTTAAAGCCCAAAAGCGATGTCTACGGTCAATGTTTAGATTGGACATCACAGACTCTTGCAAGCCGTATTTCATATGCTATAAGATTCTTACACTGCCGTCTCTTTATATTTTAGAAACGGCTTTATTTGTCAAAACGAATTCAAGCCTGTTTCCGCGTATGGCAGATGTTGTTCCTCGAAATAGGCGCGATAAAAATAAACTTTGTCTGCATACCTCTAAGACTGCATTTATGCGCAAAAGTGTTATTTGCATGGCTCCAATTGTTTATAACAAACTTCCTAACAATCTTGACAGCCAAGCGTTTAAGCAAAAAGTCAAAGCGTTCCTTGTCGAAAAGGCCTATTATAATGTAAGTGACTTTTTAAATGATACATTAGATTTGACATAAGTAAGTGTCCAGGTAAATGCTTTATTTATTGTATAACATAATTAATTGACATAATTGATCTGGACATTCAATATTATTTGACTTAATTGATTTGACATTGTATACAAATTTTGCAAATTTAGATAATATATTTATACTCATATAGGATTAACTGTTAATATCGGGTTAATGTTGGAAATGATCGGTGATTGGAATTGAAATTTATTCATACTTAATTATAATTATATTCGCAAGCCCATGGTATGTGGCAAACATGTCTTGAGCCTTCTCCAAAACTATATCTTACATGCGATTATTTATTGTATGTACACATGTGTTTGAGCGAATAAATGAATCTTATCTTATCTTATCATGTTAGTAATTTAGCTAGTTTAGTATTGGCAACACTAATTTGGAATTGCCTGTGTCAAGTGTCAAGTCAGTTTGAGTGTCAGTACTCAGTGTCACTTGTCTGTCAGTTGAGTTCAGTCAGTCAGTCAGACCAGTCAGTCGCGGTCAGAGTATTGTTTACAGTGAGTGGTGTTATCTAAAGCTTTATAGTGTTTTAATCTTGTGTGATTTATCTAGTAGATGCCTAAATAAATTTACATACGATGGATACGGACAATTTAACTAAACAGGTACGAATTTTTATGCAATTTATGTTTTTCTCTAACATGTTAATATTTTCGCCAAAAATACCACGTTAAAATGTTTTTTATGTTATAGGCAGAGGAGGTGGAGGCTTTGAGCTCCATTTATGGTAGTGACTGGACAACAGAGAGTGAAGCCTCTAGATCCTACAGCATTAAAATTGTAGAGAACAAAAATGAAGTAAGATTGTATGTGACTTTGCCTGATGATTATCCAGCTAATTCACCACCAAAGTATGAGTTATCTGCTCCATGGATGAACAGGAAGGCTAAGGAAGAGCTCCATAAACAACTGGAAGAAGTTTGTTTGTAAGTTTTTTAATTAATACATATTCTTCAAGATACTAAAATGGTGGTAATTTTTTATATGAAACAAAACTTTGCCCGCCAACGTGTTAAGAACCAACCACTATCCTAAATACTACCTCATACATTTTAAGTGATTTCATTATCAACATAATGAATGTTACTGCTAACATAGGCCTCTGCCCTGGCTCACCATTCTGATCGTTTTTTGGCTTTTTGCATCCAGCTATTGCCAGCCATCTTGTGCATATCAATATGTCATAAACACCATGAGTCTTAAGATTGGTGATTACCAATGTTAAGCTTTTATGCCACTTGTAATCCATCTCGGTGGCATAGCAGATAATACACTTAAACAGCTTGAAGTTCAAAACTACACAACCCTATTTGATCATATACTTTTTGAACTTCAAAAATTACAACTAAAAAATTAAATCAATCCGGTGCCTTCTAGCTCAAAAGTCTTGTGAAAATTAACTGAGATGATTGTATGTTATGACTTTTATTAAATTTTCCAGAGAATATGTTGGAGAAACAGTGATTTTCCAGTGGGTCGAAAAGATAAGAGAAGTGTTGCAAGCTATCAAACCTGAAAATAAGAAACAGCAGACCAAACCTGAAGCAATTGTGTCATTGGATTTGGCTCTTGTAAGTATTGCACAATTACCTGAAACATTACATTTATTAATTTAAAAGAAATTGTTTAGATTGATCAACGTCAAAAACAAATGAGTAGGTAATAATACCCAGTTAATCCTTAATCCCTGTAATGACAGAGGGTTGGGTTTCGTAAGAGGCAACTAACACAACTAAACACATGGGATGAATAGATACACCAATGTGTAGATCGGACTTGGACAAGATCTACACATTGGTTTATTCGATCCAAGATTATAACTTGTAGCCAATATACTCAATGTAAGGTAACAAACCAGCAAGTGGCCCAATATCCCATGGTATGGGTCACTACTCTGCATTGATGCATTATCTGCATTCGCAATGAGTATGGTGAACACCACTCTTGGATTTTGCTTTATGATTTCCATCAGGCAAAGTAGAGTCATTTTGGAATATGGATATATATATACAATAGTACGGATATGGAATATGATACAAAAAAAAACACCATGCAAGACAACATCATTGCATAAAGCATGCTGTTGTGTTTCGTTGGTGAGTGCGAGACCGGAGGCCCAATGATGCAGAAGCATCACTAGCCCGCCATGGTGTGGGTCGCCAAGCTGCATTGTAGCATTGTCTGCATTCGCAATGAGTATGGTGAACACCACTCTTGGATTCTGCTTATGCTTTCCATCAGGCAGAGTAGTCATTTTGGCAGGGCCAAACATCAAAAACAAAAAAGAAAAAAAAAACTTGTAACAAACCCTTTACTAACCTGTTTGTCCAACATGGTATAAAAGGCCAAAACCTTTCTGATGAGAGGCCTGTTAAAGGCTATTGTTATGATGATGATATTATTCATCAAAGTTTATATTTTATATTATATAAATATATATATTATATTTTATATACAAATTTATATAGGTAACTAGCGGCACGACGTTGTTTTGCCACAAAATAAAACATTTAGGGGTTTGAAAAATAGATGTTGGCCGTTTCTCAGACCTACTGAATATGCATATAAAATTTCATAAAAATCAGTCAAGATGTTTTGGAGGAGTATGGTAACTAACACTGACAGGAGAATTTTATATGTAAGATAATACTAACCGTGGCCGCTACTTCGTAAACGTGACATTTTTATTTCCAAGTTATTTTTAATTTATTCGTCGTTAGAACCTTCCCTGGACTACGATAAACATTTCAAAACAAAAATCTTCTAAATTGGTCCAGCCATTCTTGAGTTTTAGCAAAACAAACGAACAGCAATTTATTTTTAAATATAAGATTGTAAGCAATTAAATGTGTTGTCCCTAATTTATAAAAATATGATATTAGCAAAGAGCTTTTACATTTACATCGAAAATAACTCATGTGCATTGCAATAATTTGTATTTTGTGCAATTTGTTTCTTATTTCAAAATAATATCATTGGCATTGATTTGACTATTAATTGAATTGCATGAAATTAGCAATATGGAGTATTTAATAAATTTTAATGTGATTCTAAATGTAATAGCTAGTAGTATAATAATAATTCATTAAAACAATTAATAGCCAAACCATTTATTGAAAGATTAAAGAAATAATTACTGTCTGATTGCTGTATAATTATAACATTGAGTGATAATTATAATAAAAGTTCTTAATTTAAATATTTGTGTGCATTTCAAGGCTTGATTTGTTCTGGGTTTTAAATGTATAATTAAGGATGTATTTACAAAAGAAAAAAGGTATCAGTTCAGTGGTACCATAATTACAAGCTGCAAATGTCAGGTTGCACTGTTGGTTTAGTGGTTAAAATGGTCGCTACGCCGCTTTCTACTGCTTCAAGTGTTGTGGATTCAAATCCCACATGGTATAACACTTAATGTGATCCACGAATTGTTGTCCTGAGTCTCTGTGTTCTTTGTGTCCATTTCATATATGTTTGTAAAGCGTCCGCGACAAAGAAATGTATATTCCTAATGCTGAGGTTGTATTAGAGAAAATAAATGAAATTTGGCCTTTTTTTTCTGACTAGATAGTGTAGTGAGAATGTGCTAAAATTGTATACTAATAATAAGTTTATTGTTTGTTACAGTTGAACATTAACTGCCCAGAAATCACTCATGGGGATGTGATTGTTGACAGAAAAAGCAGTTTCCAAGGACATGCGGCAGAAGTACATTGTGCTGAGGATGTACAGTAAGTATATCTCTATTTACAAAATAAACTTATTCTATTATCAATTTTTATAAAGAACTAGCTGAGTACCGTGGTGTTTCCCGTGGTTATTGTCGTACCACGAGTGACGCGGCGGGGCGAAGCTAGTCTAAAAAAAGAAGCCTAAGTTACTCCCTATATCATCAGCTACCTATCAGTGAAAATCCCGTCAAAATCAGTCCAGCCGTTCCAGAGATTAGCGGGAACAAACAGACATTTTTTTTATTTTTGAATATGTACCGTGTATAAATAAATATGCATTTAGTAATAAGCGGTTATTTTAATATTACAAACAGACACTCCAATTTTATTTATTTGCATAGATGAGCAGAATCTAAGAGTAGTGTTCAATGCACCATGGAGACCCACTATGGTGGTTTATTGAGTCGAATGTTAAACCTTATTATAAACCCATCTGCTCAGTGTGGTAAAGTAAGCCACATCTCCTTTCAAAGGCTTATGTTTAGCAGTGAAGTATTAAAAGCTATTGATGTGAAATGGCAGTAATAAATAAATATTTCGAACATCTAACACACAACGCCATCTAGCTAAGCAGAGCTTTTGTTATGGGTACTAGGCAACTGATATAAATACATATATACTTTGTTTTTGTAAATACATACATATTACATAGAAAACACCCAAACTCCTAAATAAATATTTGTAGATCATACAAACATTTGATCCGACCCGGTAATCGAACCCGACACCTCAAGCACAGCAGTCACATACGCTACCACTGCGCTACCGAGGCAATCGATCAAACTTGCATTTAACATAAAAAATACTGTTTTATCTACTTTTGAGGTCTATATTTCAAGTGGTAGGTCATTCACTTACTCATCTGATCCTTGGTTCTAAAATACCAAAGTTTTTTTCCAGAATATTCAAATTGGGATTGTAACTAGTAAAACCAAATAGTTATTTGAAAATAGTTTTACAGATGAATCTGTAATAAAGAAATAGCTCACGTTATGTTTTTAATGTTTGTTATGTGACAAGTACAATTTTAACAAAAATAAAACCGACTTGCAAGGTTCGACTCGATTTCTCTTTGATACCATCATCAGATATTAATGTCCTTATCATGGTACCACCGTTGGACCGCCATCACCGACATCTCCTTTCCATTAAAAAAAGAATCATCAAAATCATCATCAAAAAAAAATAAAAAGTAACAATATATTGTTTTAAAACTTTCATGGTCAGTAACATTAAAATGGGAATCTGCGGGATTGCTACCATGTACATGGTACATGGTAGCAAACACAAACAAAAAGGTACATGGTAGCAATCCCGTAGATTCCCATTTTAAAAAGTAACAGTTGCAATTAAATAAAAATAATCATTTTTTAGGGTGGATGTTTTTTTCTATTTAGTATAGACCTTTATCCAGTGACGTAGTGTAGGACGTCCACAGGCCAGGTGGAGTGATGATATGCTCAAGACGGCTAGCAGGAGGTGGATGCGAGAAGCCCAGTATCGAACTAAGTGGCGTGCAATTTGACGAGTCCTATGTCCAACAGTGGACTGTGATAGGCTGATGATGACGATGTCCAGTGAACTGTTAAAGTAAATCATTTAAAGATGGCGTTAACCACTTTCCATGAGGTGACCAGCAATAAAAAACTTATTAAAACATGTTACACTATCTTCTATTCCAGGGCTGTCCTAACAAAGTTAAAGCAGAATAAGAAGATACAAAATGCGACTCACAATATATACGCTTACCGGATAGAGCGCAAAACATCGAAGGGCGTAACGATGCTACAAGATTGTGATGATGATGGCGAGACTCACGCTGGAAGTCGGATGCTGCATCTAATGCAAATACTGGACCAGAAGAATACACTAGTTGTCGTCTCGCGGTGGTAAGTTTCAAATTTCAACAACACCATCTTGTTAATCAAGACAGCATAAATGTCGTAGTGGCTCAAGTGGTCGCTACACCGTTTTCTACGGCTGAATGTTGTGGGTTCATACACCACATGGGACAAGACTTTGTGTGATCCACAAATTATTCTGAGTCTTGGTGTTACTTGATACTTGAACTCGCGGGCTGGATTTCCGCAACTCGACGACTTTGTTGCGCCTATTTTGCGTAGTGGGTCGGCACTATATATGCCAGCCCAATTCCTCCAAGTAGTTGCGTTGCTGACGACTTCTTGAAGTGACCTCATCGATCCGAGGTGTCTCGCCCGATATTCTGCCACCCCATGATGACATGGGCGGCTGTTTCATCCTCCTCCATGTATGCTCTGCATAGAGGGCTGTCTGTTACACCTAGAATGAAAAGATGTTTGTTTAGTAGTGTATGTCCAGTTATTGCTCCGATCAGAAGTCGAAGCGGCTTCCTCTTAAGTTGCTTCAGCTTTCGTGACAATCCGGGGTTGATCGTCGGGAGGGCCTCATTTGTCTGCCTGCAGGTACAAAGGTTGAACCAATATATCTGGTGTTCTGTTGCAGTGTCCGTAGCAACCAAGAAGTTGACAAGGGCAATATTGGTTCTAGGCCTACTGCCTTTATCTCCGATCCACCTGTTGCCAGTGCATCAGCTGCGTCGTTTTCGCGTGAGTTGCTATGCCCCTTGATCCACTGGAGAGTTATACTGTTTATGGTACTTATCTCTGTCAGGGCTCTGTGGCATTCGTAAATCAGCCCTGAGGTAGTCGCATGACTCTGTAGGGCTTATAACACTGATCGGCTGTCGGAAATTATGCGGAAGGGCTATTCCGTTACCTTTCTGGAGATGCACGCATATGCTGCCATTTTAATACCTATGCACTCTCCCTGGAAGACTGTGTTGTGGGATCCTAATGGTGTCGAGTTGTGTATGTGTAGGTCCTCAGAGAACACTCCCGAGCCAGTGCCTGACATCATTTTGGATCCGTCCGTGAAGATTCTTAAAACTTTCTTGGGTTAAGTCCTTCTTGGGAATCCTCGTACAGTTGTATCTTGTACTTTTTGTCGAAGACGAATTGCCTGGATATCGCGTCAGTTACCGCTTCTATGAGCGGTTCCTTACCTATGGGCTCATAGAGGATTTCGGTGTGTGGTACCCTAGGCAGGAGGAGAAGAAAGTATTGCTATACAATGATCACGTGAAGACTCAAGGTCAAGAAACATTAATATTGCGATAGGTCAAATGATTGCACTTGTAACTAATCAAGGTTTTTATTTCATGTAATTCAGCCTACATACATATTATATTATTGAGAAATACACACAAAGTAAGAAGCCGAATAGTCGGCGTTCTGTGCCGACTACGATAGTAGCCGGATAGTCGGCTTTACTGACTAGTCGGCGCATCTCGAATGTTTATACAGTCTAAAATTTACGTTGTTCTTAGGTACGGCGGTATCCAGCTAGGGCCCGACCGGTTTCGCCACATAAACAATGCGACGAGGCAAGTAATAGAACAAGCGGGCTTGTTGAAGAAATGACGATTAGCGTAAACTTTATTTTTAGGTGATAAACTAACATTGGGATTAAACTAGTTTCACGGACTTCACTAATGTAACTATTTTATCATTTAGCAATGGCTATCTTCTAACGCCATTTTTGTTAATAATAGACTGTTCAAAAAGGCGGGAATGTATTCGAACGCTTTTTTATTATACACAGACCACAATTTTGCCAATTTAAGTGTTCTAATTTTCAAATAATTTGCTCCCGCCTTTTTACATAACGTTCTCGAATTTAAAACTAAATCTAAGCAAGGAGTATGTATATAAGTAGTTTAAAAAATAAATCTAGTTTAATTCCAATTGCTCTATTTTGTATAGAATTTTTATTTGTACTTTTTCAATAAAAGTAGATCTTTGTACATATTTTAGATGTTAAAAATTGTTATGACTGAAAATGTAGAACTGATTTATTTAACTATTTTAGTTTTATCATTTCAATATCTTTGAATATGGTATGCGAGAATCCGAATACCATTTGGTGGTATTAAGAAATATGAATATATGACCACTGAAATTAAATATGGCGACCGGCTATATTATATGACTTTTGTTTCTCTTAGTTACGTAACAGGGTTTACAACGCAAAGTGTAACTCGTTGCAATGTTGCACCCTTCATTAAATTGTTTTCGATATAATATAAGTGTGTTGAGTGGCAATCGTGTTTATTAGAGATACGTGGTTTTAATCACATAGTGCATATTTCGGATAAATTCGACTCGTTGTCAAATGATACTTTCAGTATTATATCAGCAATCATTATCACATTTGTTGCAAATAATTAAAGTGTGCGCTTGTTCTTCGCATAGGCGACGCCATCTTGACAGATTGACAGGAAGAGTAATGGCGCCAACCGTGCGTCGGCTCAATGTTGCCGAATAAATGAACTACTGCGCTGAGTGTTGTGGGTTCAATCCCTACATGTGGCAACATTTGTGTGATCCATAAATTGTTGTTTTGAGTCTGGGTGTTCTTTGTGTCTGTTTCATATCTATTTGTAAAGTCCTCGTGACATGGTATCCCACGCTAATGAAACCACGTATCTTTAATAATAGTGCATTATAGCTGTGATTTCTACTACTGTATCGAGTTTTAAATGTGATTAAATTAAATATTAATAATTTCTGAAATGTTTATAAGTCAATTTGTATTTAAATTATTCTTGTATAAATCAATGTACTCAACATATATATCAATAGAATTGTTTACGTAATAAAAATATAATGATATTATTAGAGTAAAATAATTTTTAAAACCAACCCAGTTTAAGGTCTAACTCTTACGACCTTATTCATAGATAGTATTTCATTTTAAGCAGCAGTTTTGTGTTATTTTGAACGTTAAGGCCCTAAGTTTAAGATTGAAAATAACACAGAACCGTTGCTTATTTATTATTGTTTATGATTAAGGCTGTAAAAAATATAAACGGAGGTAACATCTCGATGTTGAGAATTCAAATACAGCATCGTGATAAGTACTGTGTAGTGTACTAATAGTCCTTAAAATATAGCTTGATTTCTTTGATTGTCATTTTTATTGTGTCGCATTTCTTTTTTTTTTGTGCCATGTACAAGAGTTTCGTGCCAGTATTATTAACGATAACACTGGCACAAAATAAAAAATCTTGTTCAAAATAACTTCGTGGATATGGTAGCTATAAACGTCCCAGAGTTTAAGCTACATTTTAAGGACTTTTGTATTTATGAGTTATATAACAGTATGTGCACTAATGTGACTAGTCTCCTAGTGTCCTGTCAACATAAGATGACAAATAATAAAGCCTATTTGTAATACAGTTAACAATCTGAGGATATAGATTATCTTATCTCAGCATAAACTGGTGCTAATTCTGTTGTTGTGTCACTAAACTAAAATTTCTCTAAAATTCTTTTATTTTAGTCTAGAAATTTCTAAAATGAATTTTTGAAGGAATGTATTTGCCATTCATTTTTAATGTGACATGTCTATTGTAGTCAATCTTTGATGGTTAAAACATCATTGTCAAGAGAAAAGGCTAACCACACATCTACATCAAGATAGTCCCTCACGATGCGGTTAGCGAAACTTATTTTTAATCCAGGGTTTTCGTACAACACAATTAGCATCAATTACTGCCATTGTAATTATGTATTTTCGATTTTCTTACATTAACTGGTTTTACACAAAAACGATTGTATATGAATGTAATATTTTATTTCAATATTTACAATACCATGATTCAAATTATGCTATATTTTATTCCTAGCGTTGTTGTCTGCAGTTTTAACTGTTATGCATTTTTTGTCCAAAAATCTTAATAGGTCCTGTAACAAGGAAAATGTTGGTTAGGTTCAAATAAAACGATTTTATAAAAGACTGTTGTTTTAATTTAAGAAAACTAATTGAAGCACCTTGTAGCGAGCGCCTTATTTATAATATTGGCGTTTTGTCACACTGGTCAATTTGGTCTGAAATTATTGGCATCACTATTTTTTTAATGTGAATTGACTAGTGCAGAAATTTAAAACCAAAAACTTCAGTTTTGGTTTTCATATTAATCCATACTAGTAGTATTATAAATACGAAAGTTACTCTGTTTGTTTGTAATACTGAAACGGGTAAATCGCTGAAGCGATTTGTATGAAATTTATCAATAATAAGATTAAACAGACATTGGTTGTCCTAGATCAAGTCCACACCCTTCTGCCATCCCTCCTGAGGGCTGGCAGAAGCGCCATAATGGACTTTTACATATCTGCCAAGGGAAGTGTTAAGGCTCCTACACGCCATGCCGGCGGGATTAGCCCGCGCGAGATTGACGCCGAGACATAAATAAATAAATATTTCGGACATCTAACACAACGCCATCTAATCCCAAGCTAAGCAGAGCTTGTGTTATGGGTACTAGACAACTGATACATATACATATATGCATTTTTTTGTAAACACATACATATTATACATAGAAAACACCCAAACTCCGAAACGAATATTTGTAGATCATACAAACATTTGGTTCGACTCGGGATCGAACCCAAGACCTCATGATCAGCAGTCGCACACGCCTACTGCTGACCAACGAGGCAGTCGTCATGATGCTAACCCGAGAATATTTTCTTACGCGACCACGCAAACCGGCGGCTTGTTTAACGCTATAACGTCAGTGTCTCAATGACACGCCGGCATAGTGTGTAGTAAGTAAGTAGTGAGGTGTCCAAACCCGTTATCTCCACCATATCTAGGCTCCGTATAGGTCACTGCAGCTCACCTGTCTTTTTGAGCAAGATCCGGGTACGGGATTCCTCCTTATGCGAATGTGGTTTAGATGATGGCAACTTAGAACACATCTTTTTTAGCTGCATCAAAAATAACCCATCCCTAGACCTGTACTCATATATTACTAAATTAAAAATCCCCGTCCCTATTAACTTTGCATCCCTGCTAACCTTTTCCTCCCCTAAACTCCTCCAAGCCTTGATGACCTTTATCCGCTGCAACGACATCAAACTTTGACCTGTGTACTCATGACTGTTGCAATGTTGATTTGTGTTTGTCTGTCTATTATCTATATATACTATTAATTCATATTATATATATTTGTACATGTCTGTTTGTTTCAGTGTACTAAACACAGCAAAAAGCCCCACAGTTAGTCCACAGTGTAGTCGGAAAATCTGGACAGTTAATTTTTATTTTTTAACACACGTATTTCCATTGTACTTGACACTGGCAGAATTGTCGACATCGGCACAGTTTGCCATATAACAAGAAAAAGAAAGAAGTAGTGAGGTATTTACACTCTTTAGTAAACTTACCTTCGGATCATATCGATGGCCGTATGAGACTAAATCATTATGTATTATATCAATGTTAACGGGTTCATATTTCAGAATAGCTTCTCTGAGGCTTCGTCGACTTGATACGTAGTTGTGGAATGATATGTGTAATGGTACGCGACATGAGTGGACCTGCAACATAAGTATAATGGATCAGATATATATTAATGTTTACGAGAATTATATACGTTTTTTTATGTGTGTGTAACTCTCTCTAGTCGTCGTTAGCTGCGAAGTGGTGTGTCGAAATCGGACCAACTAAAATCACACTTGCCACTTTGTTTGACACTAGATGGCGTTGTGTGTCAAATATCAGAAAATAAAAAAATAACAACTCACCTTAGCTTTCTCTCTTTTCTGAAACACCCAATCCTCAGGATCACAGTCTACTCTCTTAATATTCGGCAAATCGCTTGTTACTTCATAAGTATTTAAATTTTCTTGACCACAGTGCAGTTTTTTCTTCGGAGAATTCATATTGTTATCATCTTTACTGATATTGATTGATGATTTACGTATAGTCCCTTGTTTTTGTGGAGACTTTGCATTTGAATTAGCTCTTTCAGGTTTTTTAGGTGATTGTAATGGTACTATGGTTGGTATGGGTGAATCCTGTCTGGGCTTTTTGGAAGGAGATGGCTGTTCGTCATCTAAATAACTTTCAACTACCGGATGTGTTTGATTATATAAGTGAGTAAGGATTTGTATAGCTGAAAAAAAAACATAGGACATGAGTCAGCCTGTGACCACGGCCAGTGCAAACTGGTTGAAACGTCAGGCAAATCAGAGGTATGTAATACCTATTAATAAGTGATTGTGTTAATTCCCGTAAAACTAAATATCTAATACACAACGCCATCTAGTCCCAAACGAAGCAGAGCTTGAACTAGACAACTGATATAAGCAATTATTAAGTTTTTTTTTGTAAATAAGATTTAATACATAGCAAAAACTTAAAACTCCGAAATAAACATTTGCAAATCATACAAACATTTGATCCGACCCGGGAATCGAACCTTAGACCTCAAGCACAGCAGTCGCATACGCTGCCGCCACGCCACCCAGGTAGTCAATAGTAATAACGCTAAAGAGATTTTGTTTGCTAGTTGTTTCATTAAGTCTTTAAAAATCCATAGACCTCTCCCGTTGAGAAATGAAATAAAATTCTTCTTTCCCAACTCGGTAAAATATTTACTTTAAATGTAAATTAATTTTCAAAAAAGAATTTTCAAATCGATCCACAATTGACAGAGTAATCGGTGAACATACATAAAAAATATAAGGGAACATAGAGCCTCCTCTTTTCTGAAGTCGGTTTTAAAGAAACTACAATCGCGGGTGAAAACATTAAAAAAGGCTAGCTGCGACGACTGTACTTGTTTTCTTGACATCTCGAATATTCTCGCCCCCTTACTCCTCGGGCTGCTCAAGCTCTATTAGGCTGCGGCTACATGATCCGCGCTATGGGCACGTTCACTCCTTAGAAAGGAGGTTTTGGAATACTGTATCATGCTTATAACATGCCAGACGAGTTGCTATAGGGTTTATTTTATACTAGCCGACCCACGCATCCTAATTTTCCCCCGTTTTTGTAACATTCTTCATTGATGCTCTGCTCCTGTAGGTCTTAGCGTTATGATATATAGCGTTCCTTGATAAATGGGCTATCTAACACCGAAATAATGTTTTAAATCGGACCAGCGGTTCCTGAGATTAGCGCGTTCAAACAAACAAACTCTTCAGCTTTATATATTAGTATAGATTATCTTTCCCTTATGTTATCCTGCAAGTATCCTGTTAGTTAGCTCCCTAAGTCCTCTTAGGCCTCTTACGATACCTATGGGATGAACTAATCTACCACCACATGGAGAAGTTAGTTGTATAAAATATTTTGATAGTTTGGCACCCTTTTTACAAACAAGATAAATGCAAGTGAAACTATGGGAATTGGCTGGTATATACTTGACTAGCCGACCCACGCAACCTCGTTTGCGTCTTTTATTGCCCGTAACGTGATAATTTTCCCCCGTTTTCGAAATATTTTTCGTTGGTGCTCCGCTCCTATTGGTCCTAGCGTGATGATATATAGCCTATAGCCTTCGTCGATAAATGGGCTATCTAACACTGAAAGAATTTTTCAAATCGGACCAGCGGTTCCTGAGATTAGTGTTCAAACAAACAAACAAACTCTTCAGCTTTATATATTAGTATAGATTAGCCTGTTGGTTACTGAGCCAGAGGTTGTAGGTTTGATTCCCACCAAAGGTAAATCACTGTGGGATGAGTAAGACGTGACAAGTTACGTGTATTCTAAAAATAACACAATTCCCTCACTAGGAATAAACCGTGTCACTGGGGCGGCGGGAAGTTTTATAAACATATTATATATATATATATTAGACTCATAACGACAATTTGTGAAACTCACAAAGTGTCTACCCATGTGGGGTTGAACCCACAACACTCAGCTCAGTAGAAAATGGGGTGGCGTCGACTTAAACCACTAAGACATCCACTCATTATAGTTGAGTAAATGAGTTACCTCTTTTTCTTTTGAAAGGCTTTAATCCATATTTATCTAGCTCCTTATTACGTTGAGGTGTTGTCATTGACGAATAATCTACCATTGGTGTAACATTATCTGTTTTGATTAAATATTCGCTATTTTTAGGCGTCCCAATGGGAATTGTGCTACTATTACGATTTGTAGTATGTTCTTTGTTTGATGAACTACAAGGCTCTATTTTATCTTCATCTTCTATATCTTTTTTCGCCTTTCCTATGTTTATTTCGGGTAAATAACTTTCTTCTAAAGAACAATTCTTTTTAGGTGAACATGATAAACTATTTTCATTTTCAATGTTGTCATTCATAACAGAAACCCCATCAAAATCGTAGTCGAAATTTGCTATTGGACATTCAAGTTTTGATTTATGAAGAGAATAATCAAGTTCTTTATCTGTTAAATCAAACACTTCAGAAGTTTGGCTAGCGTTTGATGTTAAATCATTGTTACTATCAACTATTTCTACATCATTAGCATTTTTTGGTTGTACATTTGAAATATTGTGATCTAAATAAAAGGAGTTCACTTTTAAACTGCCTTCCTCACAAACTTCATCATAATCTATTGAAATATCATTTTTTTTTCCAAGACTACTATTGTTTGGTATATTTTTTAAAATAATAGGTCTTGGAGAGCCATTTTCTGTAGATTTATCTGATGTTTGTGTTAAATCTATGTTTTCTTTGCTTAAATTATCAATACTATTATTATCTGTAGACCTGTCTGACCTTTGTGTTAAATCTATGTCTAAATTTTCTTTGCTTAGATTAATAATACTATTATTATCATTACTATGTTCAACATTGGCAATATTTTCTTGGTCATCTGAGTGATCATGTATAAAGTCTTCATAGAAACTTTGACTACTCAGTTTTGAAATTCCAACTTTAGGCAAATTATCATCTTTTACGAATTCTTCTACTTGAGTCAAGTCAAATATTTGTTCATCTTCTATGACTTCTGGTTTTTTTACTTTACCATTTGCAGTAAAATAGTCTTCCTCTTTTAAAATAATAGTATCATCTAAGTCTATTTGACACTTTTTTGTACTACTTAGATTGATTTCAGGTAAATCATCACTCTCCACACTAGATTTGGATGATTGAGTTAGATCCATGGATTCAACTTTTTCGTTTGCTACATCTTCCCCTCGTATAATTGTTGCTTTTATGTTTTCTTCTATTATATTGTTTTCATTTTCATTAGAACTTTGCGTTAGGTCAATTTCATCACTTGGTTCAGCAACACAGATTTCACTTTTTGCAATAATTTTGTTGTTTCTAGTAGAAGAATTTATAATAAGGTCTATATATTCTATTGGGCTTTTATTAACAATTGACTTATTGTGTTCTTCGATATTATTTGCAGTAGGATCAGTTTTATCTACATTACTTTGATTGAAACTATTATCTGGACTTTCCACAATAAAATTTGGAGCATTACAATTCATTACTACTTCAGAATTTTCATCAGGGCTTTGTGTCAAATCTATTTCTTTCACATTTCCTTTAATACCCTGTGAGGCACTTATAGCACATTCAGTCATTTCCATAAAATCATTATGAATAATTTTAGTTGCATTTATACATATAGACTCAGCTTTTCCAAAATGGATATTAGCACATTCAGTCAAATCCATATGACTTCCCTCTTCAGTAAAAAGTTTGGTTTTCTGTCCTTGGGATAAAACTTGCATAGTTGATTCCATTATGCAAGACACTTCATCATCAAATAAATCTGGAGAACAGCTTCTGTACTGCTCTTGAACTGTTAGAGTATTATCTGATACTATGGCTGTAACTTTATCAAATTCTGGTGATTTTGAAACAATGATTTCATTTAAATTAACCTGTTCATCAATATTAATTGTAACATGATCAAAATCGTTTTCCTTATCGCTGTCTTTGACTTTGTTTTCTTTACTTTCTAATTCATCTTTTGGTACATTAGAAACTATTATCTTTTCTTTATCTAATGTTTTAGTTGCAATAATTCTATGTGCACTTTTTATAGGTCCACTTAATATAACATCAAGCTCATCCTGTGAGCATACTATTTCACTAAAATCCATTGTACTTTCCTGAAAAACCGGAGGACTTATAGGTCTTCCAGGTATTTCAGTCCAATTTTTTAACAAAGACCCAATACTTGTGTATCTTTCTATTGAATTAGCTAAATTATTAACATAAAAAATAGTATTATTTTTCATAAATGCATATTCTAAATTAGTAGCTATATTAAAAATGGGTGTACATGATTGATATGATGATCCTGTACTTGGTTTATAGTCTAATGTTTCAATTAATATTTGGGAAAACTTGTTTCTTATTTTCTGATGTTTTTCTTCTTCAGTTATATTAAGCAATTTATATTGCTTTCTGTGCTTTTTAATCCTACTTTTTGTAGTTATTTTTATGTCTGGTACTTTAAAACCATATTCTTGTAAAGTAGTTCTAATCTTTGCAATTCTTCCTTGTGGTTTTGAAGTAGAAACATCATCAACTACCTCAGTTTGAAGTGATTTTGACAAGGCTATAGCAACCTGTAGATGTTCAGAATCCACATCAATACCAGACTTTTTACACACATTTTCAAACTCTTTAGTATATGATATTAATTCATTTTTTTTGCTTCTTAAAACTGTCCTGATATCTTTTTGACCCTTAATTCTCTTTGTGACTTTTTTATTTTTAGCATTTGTTTTAACCACTTTTTGAGTACTTTTAGGACCTTTATAGTTATGTTTAGTCTCCTGAAAGTCAGAGAGACTTTCATCCATAGCAGTCTCGCTGACAAAGTATTTACTCCTAACACATTGGCTGAAATGCAGAAACAATAAAACAAATTATAAATGAAACTTTTTTTATTAACTATATAATTTAAAAAGATGAACATTACCTATGGTCTATACTCATAACATTATTTATCTGGCAAATCTGGTCTTTCACTTTCTTTAATAATTTTTCTGATTGTGTCACCCGTCCTGGTGGGTAGCCCACTGGCAATTAATTGCCTTCTTTCAACCTCTTCTACCGGATCTTCATACAATACATTAATGGCTTTACGTAAATTTTCCGTGATTGAAGTAAAACTGAAAAGATAAAAAACATATTACATTAATCTATGTCTAAGGAGTTTATTATTGCTACAGATACTAATAAACAAGTAATGAATTGGGATTTAAATGATATTTTTCACACAAATTAAATATACATTAAAAATAGATTACTTATGTCTTTAACAAGTACAGAGGCATCAGTAGTCAGTAGTAGTACTATTGTATATATATACATCCCTTTGTATGTTGCTTAGAATCATAAATATTCCATTCTATTATATATAATAAGGATAACGTTATAATTATAGAAATAGGTAGGTATTTACATAGAAAACTAAGTAATTATTCTATTTCATTCTGCATCTGACATTTTATGACTATGAAATAAATTAAGACATTACACACATAGCAATCATTTAATGGCAGTTTAGTTTTCTTTTACTTTTTCTGTAATACCAAAGGTTACTAGGTACTATCTATTTTTATTTTGTATTTAGTATTGTTATTGTCAGTATTATTTAAAAATAGACAAATCGAGTATTATTTACGATAAAAACCACCATTGTACTAAAAATTGATAATTCAAATTATGCTCAATGATTCAAGAACGCCAAGCCATTATTAATAAAATTTGCATGTATATTGAAGACTGACAAATGATTTTAAGTTCCTAAAATTTTCATTACATCTACGAAGACTATTATATAAATCAGTTATCATAACAATAACGTTTAATGTGAGTAAATCTTAACCTCAAAATTTCACAACTATTGATGTAAAACAAACTTACTGAAAAAGTACTCCACATACTAATCCTATACTTAGCGCACCGGCTCCTAAATAATTTCGGAATGTCGCGGCTGGAGTTCCTTTAATTTTTCTAGGTTTCCACCGTGATGTATCAACCCCGATGGCCATTTTGAATTTCTATTTTTCTAATCCAATTCCTTTATGACAATTCAGATAATTATAAAAATATTATGGGTAATTCCAAACTTATATGTTGTTTCTAGCCTACTTCTTTCAGTTGAATAGTTTCGGAACAAAAGCTGCTTAAATTATTTAGGTATATCTAATATTAACAAAAATAAAGTTATGAAAAATTTTAGATTTCATTTGTTTATCTGTTTGTAAAGAAACGTTAAGGTAAAGAAGTCAAACTTCAAAACACTTCAATGGTGCTTCAATGTTTACGATGTCTCAGTAGAAGAGACATTAAATAATACCGAACCGGTTTTCAACAAAATTAATCAGATTTGAGGATTGCGTAATAGCAAATAAATACTACTAACGTCTATATAGCAGAGCATATAGCTACAAAATGTCTTTACTTCAGAATTTAACTTATAGAGATTATCAAAAAGCTTTAGAAATGAGTCAACGACAGTGTGATATAATAGCAAAATTAGCAGACTTAAAGTGCGTATTCACAGCAAGTTTACTGAATAATTTATTGATAATTATTAAATAAAATACTAATCTGTATTCCAGAATAACATTTACGGATGCTAAAAAACCAGGAGAACAGCTGATAAAGTTGATGGACCGATCTGGTTTCTCAGTGGAAGAATATCAGAAATACGTCCTCACATCATTAAATGTCAAAACCATCACTACATACTACAGACCGCATTCAAAAGTAGCTATATTGGTTGCTAATGATAAATATTTACATTTATCTAAGTTGGTTACGCCGTCTGTAGACTGTGATTCATTGGCAGTGCACTTACAAAATTTAGGATTTATTGTTATAGTGATAAAAAATACTACTGCCACAGAATTGACTAGTATTTTAAAAAATATTTTTGACAGTTTGGAGGAAAATTCTTATTGTAAGTAGCTTATATTAAATGTTTAACTCCCTTATTCATAATTTTTTTAACTTTAAGCAATTATACTCTGTTATTTTCAACTTCAAACTAACGTCCTTACAGTTGAAAATATTGAAAGCCATACCAATGCAATGAAATAATGTTTATGAATTAATATTTTTAACCTCACTGACATATACATATAAGATTTAAAATTGTTCAGCCGAAAGTAAATTAAATTTAAATTGCAGAAATACTGGATATAGATTTCCCATCAAATGATAATGATGATTAAAAAAAAAACAAAATAGTCCTTCATGTCACAATGAACTTAACTATGATTTATTTCAGGCTTTTTCTTCTTTGGTGGACATGGTTGCCAGATAGGGAACACAAAATGCATGCTAGGCATTGACAGTCCCACGGAAAACATTACATTAGAACACATTGTCACTGAAAACTTTGTCCTGAAAGAATTAGAACAAACCAAACAAGATCTTTGTATACTTATCATGGACATGTGTAGGATATATTTAGACAGGTAAGTTTTGTCAGCTAAAAATGTTTCAAGAATACTACATAAAATTCGGCTGCCTCGTTGATCTCGCGGTTGGCGTGTGCAACTGTTCGATTCCCGGGTCGGATCAAATGTTTGTATGATCTACAAATATTTGTTTCGGAGTTTGAGTGTTTTCTATGTATAATATGTATGTATTTACAAAAAAAAAGTATATATGTATTTGTATCAGTTGTCTAGTACCCATAACACAAGCTCTGCTAAGCTTGGGACTAGATGGCGTTGTGTGATAGATGTCTGAAATACTAAAATACTAAATAAATCAACCTAACTAGGACTCATTTATACAATACTAGCTGACCAGACGAACTCCGTACCGCCACATTTGATTTTCTTCTATACAAACCTTGTCCTAATAATAACGAACATATAGAAAAACGAATCATCCAATTTGGTGCAGGCGATCGTAAGTTATGTGCGTATATACATTTCCGGGATTCATTTTTAAATATTTAGATTTACCAAAAACATCCAGGTACTTTCTTTAATATACATATATTGTAGAAATGATACATATTGCATATCCATACTTAATGGTATTATACATTCGAAATAAACAGCTAAACCGCAGCATCGATTTCAAAGGAATTTGGCCCGGTGATATTTTGATTCTTGAAGAATTGCGGAGCCTTGAGCAAAAGCTAATTTCCTAATATTTACTGTATTTCTTTTTTTTTTTTGTAAATACGTACATATTATACATAGAAAACACCCAAACTCCGAAACAAATATTTGTAAATCATACAAACATTTGGTTCGACCCGGGAATCGAACCCGGGACCTCATGATCAGCAGTCGCACACGCCAACCGCGAGACCAACGAGGCAGTCATTGTAACTGCACTGTAGCGCAGTGGTAGCTCATGTAACTTCTGTGCATAGGTCTCAGATACGATTTCCAGGTCAGACCGTTATCTATACATATCTTTAGGTACATAGTATAAAATAAAGTCATTGCCGCTGTACAGATTTTAATGCAGTTTTCAGCAATAAATAAACAATTCTAGACGAAGGTTTATATGTATACTTATAAACATACATTTTTGTAGAGAAAAAATTTGAATTTCAATAATCACCTTGCGAAGCCGGGATGCGTCGCTAGTTAATATTAATATCAATAAGAACTTAAGCATTCCATTTTAGGAAGTCAAACCCTCAAATATATTCATCAATACACACAGTAGATGATGAATACGCGATACACAAGAATCTCATAATTGCCTATACGACGCAAACATCTCAGGGCGCATACGAAGTCTTACAAATCGAATGTTCTCAAACAATTGCCTCTGATGTCACGTACGAGCTACAAACAGGCGATACTGACAAAATAGTCCCTGGAGCAAGTCAGTATGTGAACGTCTTGTGTACCAGGATAACAGAAGATTTGGATGTTAGCAAGATGTTGGATAAGGTTCATGAAGGTTGGTATTTTTTTTAATATTGTTGCGAAGAAAGAACATTCTAGAAAAAGACTCGACAAAGGGTTTAGCCGTAAAAGTTCTAGTTCGTTTTTTGAAGTACAGAACAATAAACCTTATAGGAATATATATAACGTCGAATATAGAATGACTGTCGGATGTTCCGAGAAATGTGTTCGCCGCCAATCGTATTTAACGGCTTAGTGGTTCTTTTGGGTCCAGTAGTCAAGGATCTGGGTTACAGGTTTTACTCACGTGAGTCAGAAGGTAACTGAAAACCTACGAACACTATACCTCAACAAGAACATCCTACCACCTAAAACAAAAACTATGCTTATGCAGTCCTTAATTACCATGGTGATGTATGTTATTTCGACCTGAATGCAGACCCGCTTAAGCTAGACCGCCTTCTTAGACGCAATAACTGCGTTCGGTTCATTTTCAATCTTCGCAAGTATGACCATCTCTGCCTTACGTTCCCAACTGAATTGGTTACCTATTCGCCTGAGCCTTGACCTCTCTATTTTCATTTCTTACTTCCTCATCTTCACCGACTTTCCTTACTTCCTACCTCCGCTTCCTGTCTTCCAATCACGGCAGAATTCTTCGCTCAGAAAACAATCTGCTTCTCTCATGTCCCTCCCACAACTCAGACTTCGTGAACTCTTTATTCTTCGTCCAAGTAGTACTACTCTGGAATACGCTCCTGCTTGAAATCAGGAAGTCAATTAACCGTTTTGCATTTCAAAAGCATGAGCTCTTATTAAATGATTAAATTGATATGTTTCTATTTGACATATGTAATTGCAATATGTTTTATATATATATAAATATATATAGCTTACTTATGTATGTCTAATGTATATCTCAGATCCGAAGTTGTAAAACCTATGTGCGCCTACCTCACAAGATTACTGCACTACCCTAAGGTTTAGTAGCAGAGAATGCCCTGGGCATTAAGTCCGCCGATGTACAAAAGTGCATAAAGTTATTAATAAATGTAAGCAAACCTTACATTTCTCGGAAACATCATATTCGAGATGTTTTATCGCAGTTACGTCATGGTCGGAAATCTCCAGAACGTACCAGTACCCGTTGCATCTAATATAACAAAGCGTTTCGTCGACAGTAGTTCGCTAATGTAGAAAAGTGCATAAAGTTATAAATAAATGTAAGCAAACCTTACATTTATCGGAAACATCATATTCGAGATGTTTTATCGCAGTTACGTCATGGTCGGAAATGTCCAGAACGTACCAGTACCCGTTGCATCTAATATAACAAAGCGTTTCGTCGACAGTAGTTCGCTAATGTAGAAAAGTGCATAAAGTTATAAATAAATGTAAGCAAACCTTACATTTCTCGGAAACATCATATTCGAGATGTTCTATCGCAATTACGTCATGGTCAGAAATGTCCAGAACGTACCAGTACCCGTTGCATCTAATATAAAAAAGCGTTTCATCGACAGTAGTTCGCTAATGTGCAACAAATATGCGAGTGATAAAAGTGATAAACCCAGCGACCTTAAGGATTATTATTCTGAGGTTTCTTAAAATTTTAAGTAAAATACAATAATTTGTGTAGCCTCGTCGAATTTGCGTTCACATAAAAAATAATCCTATCGGCTATCTGCATTATTTTAAATTAATTATTATTAACCTGTCACTATCTACAAAAACATTCATCTCATTATTATTGTAAAAGAATTGAAATGTCAAAATTAATAAAAAATAATTGTTACAGATATAGAACACGCGGAACATGCATTAAAAAAGCAAAGACCCATAAAAGTACAATGCGGCATGGCGAAAAGGTCTCTATACGATCCTAGTACCGGTGAGTACTTGTGTTCAGTTAGCTTAAAAAAAAAAAAAACTACGTGCATTACACGCATATTTTATTACTAGCTGATTTACCCGCGGTTATTGTCGTACGGCTATGTAGGTATGGCGAAGCTAGTCTAAAAAAATCCTAGTTACTATCTATATCATTAGTTACCTATGAGTGAAAGTCCCGTTAAAATAGGTCCAGCCGTTCCAGAGATTAGCCGGAACAGAAAGACAGACAAAAATTGAAAAAGTGTTGTTTTGGTATATGTACCGTGTAATACATGCATATGCATTTAGTAAAAAGCGGTTACTTTAGTATTACAAACAGACATTCCAATTTTATTTATTTGTGTAGATGTATAGATGAAAACTTCTAATTAACGTAATTCGTAAAAAATATCATAGTCTTCGGACAGTTGGAAAGCTACGCAAGGTAGCAGAGCCACTGATGAGAACCAGAAATTATTATATATATTTTTTTTATGTTGTATAAGGGGCTAACGAGCAGACGTATCGCCTGATGATAAGCGATTACCGCCGCCCATAAACACCTGCAACACCAGAGGCGTCACAAGTGCGTTTCCGACCTTTTGGGGGATGGGGAGAGGGATTGGGGTGATAGGGTATGGGCCTCCGGTATCCTCACTCACTCGGTGAAACACAGCGCAAGCGCTAATTCACACCGGTTTTCTGTGAGACCGTGGTATCACTCCGGCGGCCCATTCATGCCGAAGCGTGACTCTCCCACTGTAAATGGATGGCTCTTACAGACAACCGACATATAATAACAACATTCGTTGGCGAGTGCGAAACCGGAGGCCTAATGCTGCAGAAGCATCTCAAAAGGTCGCCATTGGTGTAGGGTCACCCTCACCATGCTGCATTGAAGTAGTGTTGTACCTATGCCCTAAATTTGAAAGCATTAATAAAATTCCGTTTACAGGTGATACAGCCGCCCTACTGAAATCGTTGCAAGAAAAAACGAAGGATTACAGTGTAAACTGTTGTATTTTATGTCAATCAAATTCTTAAAATAAGATAATATATACATTAGATTTCTTTTGCGCCCATAAAAAGTCTTCACATTAGGCCGCCATATTGCATTGTCTGCATTCGCACTCTTGTATTCTACTCCATCAGCCTGAGCAGAGTCATTTTGGCAGGCTTCAAATAAAATATATATTTAAATATACTATATAAAAAACCCTATAGTGCTCATAACAAATGTTACCATAATTTAAGAATAATTTACCTAATGAATAAACGTATTTATTGTATAATTAGTTAATATATAGGTTAATTAATAAATATAATTATGACGTTCGTAAGCCTAACGAAAACAAACTCAGCAGAGCTCAAGTGAACTGGTTTGTAGGACTCGAATTAAGTTGTATTTTGTCTTTCAATTTTTGTCAATAGATTGTACTACCTACGGTTTTAGGACACGAATAAAATATTGTTATTTTTTGTTTAAATGTCACATGATACATGATAGTGATGCAGGGTATGAGACTGTTTTAAATAGAGATTATCTATTCATAAATGTAAATATGGAAACTCAGCAGAACTTTAACTCGTAACTCTGATGTAGATATCAAATTCAATTAATTGAATTCAAAATTTTTGTACAATATAATACGTTCTGAAAAGTTTGATTTTGAAACTCTTTTTGTAAATACGGCAAACGATATGTCTAGTCAAGAATACATGCTGAAGCGATTTTGTTCCCAAAGGAACAGGTTCACTTCTGCGTTGTCTTCTTTCCTTGACTCTGGACTATGTGTACACTGCATATAAGAAACTTTATTGTGTACTTTTATACCCACAAGACATTTTGTGCTATACTGTTATTTATGTTAAACCCATGAGATACTTTATCATAGACTGTTATCTATAACATATATATTTTATACATTTACAATAAAAAAGAATGAACAATTGAATTGCATTTATTATTCTTGATTAAAACGTTAACTTAAAATTATTAACACGAAGACTTTCTACTGCAATTTTTTCAATATTAAGGCTGGAATTGGTTGGTAATGTTGACTATCCAACTGTCTTTGACGCCTTTAGTAAACTCTCTGATGAATCTATAGTTCAGTATAAATATCTTGTCTTGATACTCTGGCTGTACACTGGAAGTAAAAATATTTATTTTAACGAACACTTAGTGTTAGAACCGTGTGGTGATCGACTCATATTCATTCCTTGGATGTCGTGAGAGCTGACTAAAGCAGGAAACTACACAGGACTGTCCTACATAACAACATCATTTAGTAAAAAGTGCACTCCTTAGAAAGGACGTTTGGTTTACTATACCATTTTCAAATTCATTTATTCAATCAAGACATTAAGTGACATTTATGAACGTTAAAATTGAAGCTGCAGTTAAAAATCATAGATCGACACAAACAGACGCCACAGCACCTACTGGATTTTCAAGGTAAATTAGGTGACGACACCAAAATCTAGGTAGGTACTGCCTGCTTGTGTCGATCTAATAACTTCCAGTTTCCAAATAGAGCCTTATGAGAAGAATACTGGGAAAAAAACTCAATGGCCACTCCTTTTAGAAATTAGATCTTCAGGTGTATTAGTAAGTATTACATGAAAGTTAAACAGTATGCAAGCTGTCGCCGCATAAATGCTTCAAAGGCTAACCTAACAACAAAAAAAAAAATAACTCAGTAATACCGTTGAAGGTTTGAACCTATTAAACAGAAATCATTCAAGGTGCAAATCTATTTACATTCAGTTGCAATATCTACTGTTTAAAATAATTCGTGACTGGATTAAGAGGCTAGAGTTGCAGTTGAACGAACCAAAATAATAGTAGGTACCTACTGGCTTAAGCATCGCTGACTTGACCGACCGGTCACTCCAAGCAGTACGCGTTCACGGGTATGACGCATGGACCAGCCATCGTGTCCTTCGCCATATTAGTGGCAAAGAAATAACACGCCCCACGACCACACCGCAAGTAATGACATTTTAGTGAGCATGACAAACCATAGTCGTGATACTAATAAAAATCACTACTAATCAAATTCCCATAATAATCATCACGCATTACTTTCAACTAAAATCATCTTCCTAGTCTTTATTATTCCAAGATTTGAGGTCGGCTACGCTGCCACTGCCGCCACCGAGTTAAGTATTTGTGTAGTCCTTAGGTACCTAAGTATTTGAATAAGCTTGTTTTAAAGGCAACTGAACGACAACTAACTGCCTCGGTGCCGCAGTGGTAGCGTATGCGACTGCTGTACTTGAGGTCTCGGATTCGATTCCTGGGTCGGACCAAGTGTTTGTACAATTTGCAAATATTTTCGGAGTTTGGGTGTTTTCTATGTGTTTTCCTATAATGTGTGTCTATACAAAAAAAGTACCTACCTATATATTTGTTTATATCAGTTGTCTAGTACTTATCTATACATCTATACAAATAAATAAAATTGGAGTGTCTGTTTGTAATATTAAAATAACCGCTTTTTACTAAATGCATATATATATATATATATATATGCATTTAGTATAATAGTACATATGCCAAAAATGTAGTTAAAATTTTTTTTGTCTGTCTGTCTGTCTGTCTGTTTGTTCCGGGTAATCTCTGGAACGGCTGGACCGATTTTGACGGGACTTTCACTGGCAGGTAGCTGATGATCAAGGGAGTAACTTAGGCTACTTTTTTTAGACTAACTTTGTACCGCGGCGTTACTCGCGGTACAACAATAACCGCGGGTAACACCGCGGGGTTCAGCTAGTAGCTAGGTAGTAGTGCAGCACTTATGCATAATGCAAAGTCTTCTTAATTTGGGACTAGATGGCGTTGTGTGTTAGATGTCCAAAATATGTACATATTTGTTATCTATTTATTAACACTGGCACTAGGAATATATCCTGTGTCGCAGCTAACTTTACAGATATACATGAAATGTATTGTGAATTTGTGTTGTGTTATCCCATATCGCAACAATACAGCCATTAAACCATCAAATATTATACAAATCTATGCTAAGCACCCTCTTTGTTGAGATGTAAGCATGGGCAAGACTGAGAAAGACTCTTGTAAGAGATTTCATACGTCTCTTATCTTGAACATTTATTTACTACTAGTTGTTGCCCGCGGCTCCGCCCGCGTATATTATGATTATCGCGGCAATTAGTAGCCTATGTGTTGTTCTGATGCATAAGCTATATTACTGTAAAGTTTCATCCAAATCCGTTCAGTAGGTAGTTTTTGCGTGAAAGAGTAACAAACATCCATCCATCCATACTTACAAACTTCCGCGTTTAAAATATTAGTGTACACATATTATTTTTGTTTCTAGTTTGTAAAGGAACGTAATAGTAAAGACGTCAAATATCAACGTATCGCTATCTACCCTCTCTATATAAGGCCAGTCGTTACGCATTAAACTTCAATTAAGTTTAGATTCAAAGAGGAGTTGACGATAGTGTTTAAGATCAGCTGTCTTTCCAGTTGATTTAATTGGGTTTAAATTAATATTAACGAACCGGTCTTTGACAAAATTGATAAAGTTT
Source organism: Spilosoma lubricipeda (assembly GCA_905220595.1). Taxonomy (NCBI): domain Eukaryota; kingdom Metazoa; phylum Arthropoda; class Insecta; order Lepidoptera; family Erebidae; genus Spilosoma; species Spilosoma lubricipeda. The sequence goes on along the minus strand of HG992298.1, from coordinate 7,047,054 downwards.
GAGGACTGTGCATAGTGTGCATTAGCAAATAAATACCACTAACGTATACCTATTACAGAGAGCAAATTGCCGCAAAATGTCTTTACTTCAGAATTTAACTTATAGAGATTATCAAAAAGCTTTAGATATGAGTCAACGACAGTGCGATATAATAGCAAAACTTGCTAATTTAAAGTACGTATTTACAAGTTTATTGAATAATTTAGTGTTAATGATTTAATAAAATATATACTAATCTCACAACTCCGACTTCGTACTGTAGCAGTACTACTCTGGAATGCGCTCCCGCTTGAAATCATGATGTCCACCAACCGATTTACATTAAAAAAGAAAGTACATGATTTCTATCTCAGTGAACTGGCAGAACTTTCTAATCCATAATTAACCCTCAGTTACTCATATTCATGGTGTATACATATAATATTTATGTATAAGTAAATATAGTCGATGTCGAACCGCGTATATATCGGTTTTCGCGGCAAATAGTAAGCCCATGTGTTATTCTGATGTATAAGCTGTAATACTATAAAGTTTCATCCAAATCCGTTCAGTAGTATTTGCGTGAAAGAGTCACAAACATTCTTCCATCCATCTATCTATCCAGCCATACTTACAAACTTTCGCTTTTATAATATTAGTAGGATGGAAGTATTTGTTTAAATATTTAGTGAACTATTCACATTTTAACTGACTATTTAATGTGTAATCTCTGTGCCTACCTACCTACCTTTAAAGATTTCTACACCACCCCAAGGTTGACTGGAAGAGAATAACCTGGGGCATTAAGTCCGCCGATGTACAAACTTCGTGCATAAAGTTTTAAAATAAAATAAATTAATAAAAATAATCTGTATTTCAGAATAACATTTACAGACGGTAAAAAACCAGGTGAGCAGCTGATAAAGTTAATGGACCGGTCTGGTTTCTCTGCAGAAGAGTATAAGAAATTTGTCGCCGCGTCATTAAATGTAAAAACATACACAACATATAACAGACCGCAGTCAAAAGTAGCTATATTGGTTGCTAATGATAAATATTTACATTTATCTAAGTTGGCTACTCCGTCTGTAGACTGTGATTCATTAGCGGTGCACTTACAAAATTTTGGATTTATCGTAGTACTTATAAAAAATACAACTGCAACAAAATTGATCAGTATTTTAAAAAATATTTTTGAGATTTTGGAGAAGAAAGCTTATTGTAAGTACCTTTAATTAATAAGTATATTTTTTCTAAATTTAGTTAATATTTATTTTACTTTTATTTTTATTAAATTCTATTAATTAATTTGAAGATCTTTTTCTTTTACTGACTCATTACAGTAGGTGGTTATTAAATCATTAATAAAAACCTACCTACTTTGTAGATTATTAGTACATTTTCCAAAATACCCTGTATTATTCTTTTTATAGCTTTTTTGGCTTTATGGGGTGTTAAAGTGTTATTCTCGATGTGTTTATTCATTTGGCATTTTATTTTCTTTGAAAGCCACAAATAATAAAAAACTATGATAGCGGGTCAAGTCACATTAAACTTAATTATGGTTTATTTTAGGCTTCTTCTATTATGGTGGTCATGGTTGCCAAATTGGCAGCGTAAAATGCATGCTAGGCATTGACAGTCCCACGGAAAACATTAAGTTAGAACATACAGTTACTGTTGACTTCGTAATAAAAGAACTAAAAAAACTCAAACAAGATCTTTGTATGCTTATCATGGACATGTGTAGTATGAGTTTAGACAGGTAAGTCTCTTCAGATACAAATGTATATTATTTATGTATTAAGAATTAATAAAAGTAGATAAGTTTTCTATCAGTCACTCTTATCAGTCACTGTCATAGTACATACAATCTCTGCTTAAGATTGAACCTAGAGATAGCGTTGTGTTCTTAAGTTCGAAAAATTTCAAAGAAGCTAAATTGAAAAATTCTTTAAATACCAAATAACAGCCCCCTAGCCAAAGCGTTTTTTTCGGCAATTGCTAACGCCTAAATTCTCATGTGTCATTGGCTAATCTTAGACAAAGTATTACTATGCCCAATGACACTAATTTCGTCAGTGCTATGCCTAAGCCTATATTATTAGTACACACGAGAATTCAGGCGTTGAACGATTGCAGCAAGAAAAACGCTTGCAGTTAAGTGGGTAGGTTCGTAATTTCTTTGAATAAATACCATTGTCGGTAGGTAACTACTAATTACACGACACATTATCAGAATAATGTACGTAGGTACATATTGAGCTAATCGAGTTTTGAATACTTTATATATTAGTATAGATATGTATCTATACTAATATATAAAGCTGAAGAGTTTGTTTGTTTGAACACGCTAATCTCAGGAACCGCTGGTCCGATTTGAAAAATTCTTTCAGTGTTAGATAGCCCATTTATCGAGGAAGGCTATATAGGCTATATATCATCACGCTAAGACCTACAGGAGCGGAGCAACAATGAAGAATGTTACAAAAACGGGGGAAAATTATCACGCTACGGGCAATAGAAGACGCAAACGAGGTTGCGTGGGTCGGCTAGTATGTATAAATATCTATACTAATATATAAAGCTGAAGAGTTTGTTTGTTTGAACACGCTAATCTTAGGAACCGCTGGTCCAATTTGAAAAATTCTTTCAGTGTTAGATAGCCCATTTATCGAGGAAGGCTATAGGCTATATATCATCACGCTAAGACCTACAGGAGCGGAGCAACAATGAAGAATGTTACAAAAACGGGGGAAATTTTCACGCTACGGGCAATATAAGACGCAAACGAGGTTGCGTGGGTCAGCTATTTTTTATATTTGTTCGCGGATAACTTCGTTGTTTATGAACTGATTTTGATGATTCTTTTTTAATGGAAAAGAGATGTCCCAACGGTGGTACCATTATGAGGACATTAATATCTGATGATGGCTTCCAAGAGAAATCGAGTCAAACCTTAGTCGGTTTTATTTTTGTTAAAATTATACTTGTTCAGATGAGTTTTGTTTGAAGAGTTTCCTCGTTTACTAGTAAACATGTGTGTAGGTAGTTTTATTTTTTGCTTTGCGAGATAATATTGGTGACATGTTTTTGACAAATAATAGCCATTACGTAACTTATGCTGTGTGAAATGTTCAAATCATCATCAAGATCGTTATTATTATGAATAAAAATTCAAATATTTAATTTCTATTTTAGGAAAACCAACCCTGAAATATATTCATCAATTCACACGGTAGAAGACGATGTATTCAAATTACAGAACAATATTTTAATCGTCTACACCGCACAGGGCGCTTACGAAGTCGTAGAAATCGAATGCTCTAAAACTCTTCCCTTTGACGTCACGTATGAGTTACAAACAGGCGATACTGATAAGATAGTCCCTGGAGCGAGTCAGTACGTGAATGTCTTGTGTACCAGGATAACAGAAGATTTGGATGTTAGCAAGATGTTGGATAAAGTTCATGAAGGTACGGATTTTTTTGGTAGTAATATGAATTCTATCCATTTCAAAACCTACTTGCATTTAAAAAGTAAGTGTAGCAATCCAATTTCTCCCTGATAACAATAGTTAAGAAACTATAACGAAAATCCTGTCAAAATCGGTCCAGCCGTTCCAGAAAAAAATCCAACAATTGTAAAAATGATGTTTTGGTACATGTATCGTGTATGTATATGTACCAGAATATTATTGTAGTAGGTACTGTGTGCGTTTAGTAAAAAGCAGTTATTTTAATATTACAAACAGGCACACCGATTATATTTAATTTTATTATTCATAACTGCACCTAATTTTGAATAGCCTCTAGTACCTACCTACATTATTTTAAAAATGTCACTAACGGAAAAGAACTTCTTTTGTCATTTTTCTTGGCAAAGAATTGAAATGTCCAGATTAATAATAGTTTATTCACTACAGACATAGAAAACGCGGAACACAGCTTAAGAAATCAAATACCCATTAAAGTACAACGCGGCACGGCGAAGAGGTCTTTATACGATCCTAGTACAGGTGGGTACTTCAGATTGATTTAGCTTTGTATTTTATGTACCTTCATTACATAATGTACTTATATTGAAATACTTTTTTTTTTTTTTTTTTTTTTTTAACGTGTGGAAACCCCCTCGGGCCGTCACCCCGCCGGGGTTTGCGGCGGGGCGGTGTGTCGGAATCGAACCGACTAAAACCACACGGTGTGCCACTCTGCGCCTGAGACGGGAGGGATCCGGGAACTGCTGTTATTAACACATCCGGACCCCTCCCAGTCCGGACCCCTCCCAGTTATATTGAAATACTAGCTGAACCCCGCGGTGTTACCCGGTGAACTGCCTCGGTGGCGCAGTGGTAGCTTACGCGACTGCTGTTCTTGAGGTCTTGGGTTCGATTCCCGGGTCGGACCAAACGTTTGTATGATCTGCAAATATTTGTTTCGGAGTTTGGGTGTTTTCTATGTATAATATGTATGTATTTACAAAAAAAAGTATATAAGTATTTATATCAGTTGTCTAGTACCCATAATACAAGCTCTGCTTAGTTTGGGGCTAGATGGCATTGTGTGTTAGACGTCCGAAATATTTATTTATTATTTACCCGCGGTTATTGTTGTACCGCGAGTAACGCCGCGGCACAAAGTTAGTCTAGAAAAAGTACTCTAAGTTACTCCCTGGATCATCAGCTACCTACCAGTGAAAGTCCTGTCAAAATCGGTCCAGCCGTTCCACAGATTACCCGAACAAACACACACACAAAAAAAAATTTAACATTTACTAACAAGCGGTTATTTTAATATTACAAACAGACACTCCTATTTTATTTATTTGTAAAGATGTCACCTAAATCGTAAATCCCCTATCCACACCTACTCAAGTAAGGAATGATGGTTATTTCGAAGTCTTGACTCGAGTATAGATTTTGCTGCCTTTGAGCCGTTTCGATAGCCCGAGTGGCTAGTAATGGTGACTGTTAAGCCAAAAGTCGTGGGTTCGATTTTCATCGGGGATAATCTTTGTATAATGAACACTTCTCATCATTGGTTCTATACATTTTGAATTCTAATGCTTTATATTGGAAAGCCTTAATCGAAATTCCGTTTACAGGTGACACAGCTGCCCTTTTGAGATTGTTGCAAGATAAAATGAAAAATTACAGTGAAAATTGCAGTATTTTGTATCAGTTAAATTCATAGAATAAGGTAGTGTTTACAATAGATTTTATATATTAATCATATCATATCCTTTTCTCCTAATAATAAATTATGCCATAGCTATGTTTAATTTAATCCATTTTTGTTAATAAATAATTTAATTATGACGTGCGTAAGCCCACAAAAATAAACTAGTCAGAGCTCTAAAAGGGACCGATTTGTAGGACGCGAATTTAACTGCCATATTTTAGCAACTCTTATACTACCTATGGTTTTTGAGCGTGGATACAGAAATATTTTTTCTGTTTAAATGTCACATGACGCATGATGATGATGCAAAGAATCAGATAGTTTGATATATCCCACAGGTTTTTTTAATCATAAATATTGTAACTAATGTGATCTATATATCAAATTCAAATGGAATTCAATTTATTTTGTATACTGTACACACAACAAACGAAATATCTAGTCAAGAAAACGTGCTTCACTTTTGTAAATATAACTTTCTTATTCATATATGTGTAAATTGCCTTCTTTCTTCTGCATTATTTAGTTTAAATTTCTTACAGGTACATTGACCAGGTATTTCTTTTGCTGAGTGTGCACTACCTATAAGAGACTTTATCATATACTGTTGTCTATATAATATTTTTATACTTTTACAATAAAAAAGACTGAACAATTCAACTGCATTTATTATTCTTGACTGAAACATTAACTGTAACTATTCACGCAAACACTACTTCTTCAATACATGGGGCTGGAAGTGGTTGACTATGTTGACTATCCAGCTGTCTTCGACTCCTTTAGTAAACTCTCTGATGAATCTATAGTTCAGTATAAATATCTTGTCTTGATACTCTGGCTGTACACTGGAAATAAAAATATTTATTTTAACAACCACTTAAGTGTTAGAACCGTGTGATGATCGACTCATATTTATACTGTGGGTGTCGTAGGCGCCGACTAAGGGCCAGCGCCGACAGAGACTAGTTCTTCAAAATATAACTGTAGCAACTGTTGGTTTAGGTTGAATCGTTATGGAATCACTCTCTTGCCGCCACTCCCGTTTGTCGGAGCTGACCCTAAAGACACAAACTAAGTGCTCTGACCAGCCTTTTGTAGGTAGTCGACTCCCTGAAAAGGAGTGTAGGTATACCATACCTAAATTAGCTAAGATTTGTTGCAAGTTTTCTTTCTTTCACTGGGGTAGTAACATTTTTTTTAAGAACACCCAGAGTCGGAACAAAAATCTGTAGTAATCAGTTTTGTCACATGTGGGGATTGTACCCACAACACTTTGGCACTGTAAAACTCGGCCAGGCGACCGTTTAAACCACTACGCCATCCGCGATTGTCTTTAAGTAATAATCATGTAAAATTTAGAAGAAAATTATCAAATTCTTGCTTGGTGCCCTAGTTGTTGAAATATTTACTTATTAAAACTTCCTGGAAGCATGTGGAAATGCCTGTGGCATCAAGTTCGCACAAGGCGAACTTAATGCCACGGGCATTTCCTTTCAGAAAAACCTTGGTTGTTGCATAGCTGTTTGTGGCAGATGTATGTTTGAAGGAATCAGGTCGGATAAAAACATGGGCAAGCTGTGGAGACTGATTGACTGGCTGTGAAAGACATAAAATCTTACAAGATTCTTGAAAGATGACCATCTTGCTTCCTAAATATAAAAACTTTTTCAAGTCTGGTCTCCAAATGACAGGTTTGTATTGAAATTTGCAGATTGCAGAAAATCATATGTAAATAAATGAACTCAGCCTAATTCTTTCGATATTTCTTTTTGAGTTTTGCTTTCTGCACCTCCTCCATATAAACTTTAATTGTACTGTGTGTGTTCGCATAGTTTTCGTAAGATGGAGTACAAAGCTTTTGCTTCCACATATTAATATATAGATTGTGACCCGTATACTATATCAATAAGGGTTCCTCACTCACCCTATCGACATAGGAGGTAGATCACCAGTCTCCTTCATATGTTTAAGGCCCCTCAGCACATGGTAGCACATTGTTATTTCTACCCACCTCTTGTCTGAATTATCAAATATTACCCCAACCTAGAACAAAAATGGTAAATGTTAAATTTAACCTATCTATTTAAATATATAAATGAATCTCATTTTCCTTTATTTGGTGGTATGGTATTTATGATCACACTCCTTTATTTTTTATTATATAATACTTACTTGATAAGGGAAAGCATAAAATATATCATCTTTTTCAATAGATAGCAATTGCCGTTGTGATACTGAAAGTTTAGACACTGCAGTCTTCAAAGTAGAGATGGCATCCTTCTCAACTATATCTTCTAAAGCTTTAAAATCACTTCTTTGTAATGCATCTGAAACAACCTAACACCTAACATTAAAGGCAATGTTCAGAAAATTAAATTATGAAAAAAAATACTGAAAAATAAATAAATAGAATGTAAGATAAGCGCAGGTCTGTTTAATAAGTAAAATTTATTTAACTATATTAAGTAACTGCTAAGATATGCTTTGATAAGTAGAAAAATAAATGTCAGGTACTTAATGTTTTTCCAATTGGAAATGTAATATTTAGTGTTTACTAAACTAGTTGTAAAGCACCAAATTTTTTAATAACAATATAAATACCTGAACAGCATGTTTAGAAGCCTCGATAAACTCGTGTAAGTTGAATTCTTGCTCAAAATAAGGCCTGATAATGAAATTAGCAAACATCCAATTCTTTATGAATTTGACGAAAGAGGGCCATACAATAGGCGGGAACTCCATTAGCTGCGGCAGTATTTTGGTTTCTACTTTCTCCTCGCAGTAATTCCGAAATTGTATAACAGGACATGTTGAGGTTATTTGTATTTGTTTGGGTAAATTTTTGTGAGTAAATCTGTCACATAATCTGAACGTCTGCGACCTCAAGACTTGCCTTAAAGCTAAATTCATATTTACTACCTTTTCTTGAACAAATTACGTTATTTAATAAGTGAACAAAAACAAAGTTAAACATTAAAATATTTATGTACTGGAAATAACAAAACAATAGTTGTTCTACATTTTCAGAACGATGACATTTTTCAGCTGTCAATTTTTATCTCTCTGTGATTGGGCGAAAAAAGCTAAATTAAGTTCTATGATTGGTGTATTTGGTGTTTTATAAATTTGAAAAAATGACAATGTGAAGGAAATAAGAAATCGTCAGGAAAACGTAAAGAGCGGCAAAGAAAGGAAGTTTTTCGCTTTTACAATCAATCATTGAATGCACACAGAACAAACACAGTTACTTGTTACTGAAATAAAGTATTGTGATTTATAAGTTTGGGCAAATAAAGATAAAAAGATATTTTTTATAAATAGAAGTGATAAGCATATTTCAGAAGTTACAAAAATAACTGCTTTTTATTACAGGTTTTACAGGTATAATACCTGTTATTGTTGGAAAAATTAATAACATAATCTAGTATCTATCTACTTATCATCGTTTATTAGTTTCAAACTTTCAACTAACAACTCAACCATCTCTCATTGTAAGGATTTACAATGGTTAATATTTATTTGTATAGCAATGTATTTTAAATGGAAAGGGAAGTATAAACAAAAGTAGACGTAATTCATTTCTTTTTTATTTTTATTATGTAATTCCTCAGCATAATATATAGGTATATAAATTTGAATCTTCCTACAAGACCTACCAAACTTAATGGTAACTTATTACTCAGAATATTTAATTAATATTATCCTCGGGGTTAAAATGTTTTTTACAAACACGACAATGTTTTGTCGGAGTATAGTTATTCCTTCGAATTGCCACTAGCCACTGTTATAGAACAGTTTTATCTAATAAAAACATTTGTCCTCCTTTTATTCGGAACAAAACGCAACTGCACAACATTGCGGCATAGCTACTCGATATGATGAGTTATTTATGTATGAGATTCAAAATTATATTTGTTTCGGTGCCGATCTTATAAAGTCGCCTTTGACAGATATACCTTTGGATCTGAGTCAACAGTGGCGCCAAGTGGTGAGCAAAGAAATGGTAGGGGACAAACCTGGAGGGACAGCTGAATAGGCGTAAAGTGTGATTGGTGTAGAGAGAGAGAGTGAGACTGAGTTTGGTTAGCGTGTGTAAGGACCGATTGCGAGGTTTCCCAATCTTCTCTTAAATTAAGTTTATACTATCAAACAGCGATCGACCAATTGTTTAAGTTCGATCCTACAAGGTCATTCTGAACGATTATCACACGCTTCCAAAGCGGAATCCACAATTAATAGGCCGCGACAGCCTTCTGCGTTCCCTGAACCGAGTTTAAACAATGGTCGTTCCAACGTCTTCGAACAGTTTATTTAGCCTGTCTCACCACGATGAGCATTAAAATCCGTCGAGAGCTAAATACAAAGAATTTCCTAACTGATAGACAATTCAGGGTTGCCATTACAATTGACAATTGCGTTTGATTTGTTTGATTTCAAACAAACTTTTTTTTTCTTTCCCCCTAAGGCAGGAGAACTTGTCTTCTTCTTCTTTTGATGAAATGGCACCCATCCGGATCTCTTGGATCAGCTATTTCTGCCAATGTCAAGTGTTTATAGTCTTCAAATCATAAGTTTTCCAAGTCTTTAAGTCTTCATCGTGATGAAATTAATGTTAAAAAATAGACAAAATATGTATGAGATGAAATGGGGACCGTCCGTCGAAAAAACAAAAAAAGATCTCTCAGGATAACTTGGTTCGCTTATTCTGTATTCATGGCTTTTTCCTACCTCTATGGGCTCGCAAAAACACACTTCTGTCAAAGTTAAACTGTCCCAAATGCTTTGACATTGACCACCTGTCATTAGTAGACATTGACAACTTTATTTTCAACGGGAATGGTTTGGTACAATAGTTGTGCAGTTGTTGAAAAATATAGCGGGAAAGTTTCGTAGTTTTTTCTTTGATTATCTAAGTTTATTATCACAGAAATATGGACGACCAGGCTTGTCCGCGTTGTAAAACGACAAAGTATAGAAATCCGTCGCTAAAGTTGATGGTAAACGTATGTGGCCATGCCTTATGCGAAAGCTGTGTAGATTTGTTGTTTTTGAAAGGTAAGAATATTTTTGTAATATTTTAATAAACTAAAACATTTAAAACCTCTTACAACACTTGAAAAAAAAAGGTAATTTACAATTACTTGAAAGCGGTAGTTGTCTGAAAGGTTGAATTACTTTTATTCCAATATGATGTTTGTAAAGTTCCATAGCGATGTTTTATAATCTAACTTATAATAACCATAAAAAAAGAGGTTGAAACTAAACATGTGGCTAGTCTTAGGCGGAGCAAATGTTAATTAATGTTAATGCAACATTTAATTATATCAATCACATTATGTGATTACGATGTTTTCAGTTAATCCTAATGTTTTTATACGTATTGAGCTAGAAGCTATATTGCTATAATGTTTCTACAGAATCAAGAGAGACTTTATAAGTCTAGTCATATCCATAATTGATATATTTCAATCAACAACTTTAATTTCAATGATTTACCACACACCCTTAAATTAGAGAAAGAGATAGATATTACTTGAACTAGAGAATCTCAAAAAGTTTATTATATATATTTCCAGGGTCTGGTTCATGTCCAGATTGTAATGTACCACTTCGCCGTAACAACTTTAGAGTACAGCTATTTGAAGATGCTATGGTTGAAAAAGAAATTGATATCAGAAAGCGGGTGTTAAAAGATTATAACAAGAAGGAGGAGGATTTTGCAACATTAAGAGAATACAATGATTATTTGGAGGAGATAGAAACTATTGTTTATAATTTAACAAACAATATTGATATTGTTGGAACGAATAAACGTATAGAACAGTACAAAAAGGATAATAAAGAGATTATTTCAAAGAATAAAGCTAAAATAGGTAAAAAACCTAAGTGATACCGTAAATAAAAACAAAATGTCTTGTTTCAACTGTGTGTTAAAATCTTTGTATAAAATTTATGTAGTCTGTGTCATCCAGGCCATTATAACAAATTTTATTTACAATTCATACATTAAAATTGGTTCAGTAGTTTGGGAGTTACAGTGGAACATACAAATATACATAGACTGCTGAAAGTGTGCTTCCATCTGGCTGCACCATAGTCTGGTAAAATGAGACATTATTGTTAAATTTTATAAGTCTGAAAATCCTACAATTATTTTATTATTATTGTATTTGAGTACTACTGGCAGCTTAAAGCTGATGTATTTTTATCATTACTTTTCTGTTAATATAAATAATAACAGAAAAGTAAGAAATAATAAAATGTCTATTCAGTCTTTTTAAATATATTTCCATGTATTGTTTTTTATTAAGTAAGTCAGGATGTCTTGTGGAATCTTTCTAAGAGTTGGTAACAATAGTAAAAGTAAATTATCTTATACATCTGTGATTTTAATTTCAGGTAGAGAAGAAGTAGAGTTAGAAGAAATATTAGAAATTGAGAAGCAAATGGAAGATTTGAGAAGAGCAGAAATAATCCGAATGGAACAAGAAGCAAAGAAACAAAAAATCAGAGAAAAGGAGGCTCTAATTGATGAGCTTATGTTTGCTGAAGGGGATGCCAAAGATATACTCAATACATTTGCTCAGACTAAAGCTAATAAACCGGAGGTGTTGCCTCCAGTACCAAAGGTAAACAAATAATTATTTATTAATCTTAGAATACTTATCGGGATAACTGTGATGCGATGCACAGTTTTCAGTAAAGCATATCCAGATGGCCATGATTTATGTATTTATCCTTTTTTAGTAAAAACTAATCATGATTAGTATGTAGTGTCAATGTGTTTGTGAAGAATTAGATTGTACTTGACAATAGACAATTGCTTTGGCACTAGACATTTGGCAAAGAGTATAGTAATACTTTGTGCATGTGACATTTGGATTTTCAAGTAATTTATCACCATTAACTTACCCTGGACTACGACAAACATTTCAAAACCAATATCAGCTAAATCGGCCCAGCCCTTCTCGAGTCTTAGCGAGTCAAACATACAGCAATTGATTTTTATATATAAGATTAATTAATTTGGCCACAGACTGTCTGCTGTTATGTCAAAATGTACTTTATTTCATAAAAATGTGATTTTGTAGGTGACACAATTCTCTACGGGTATAAAATTCAACCGTGGTTCATCTCAATCAACCATCCCACTCATAGAAGAGGGTCCGTTGTACAAGTACGAGCCTCCAATACAGCCAGATCGCTGTGGTCCTGATCCACCCTCTATTGAGAATATTGTTAGTGGTGGTTACTTAAAACATGTCAGGTTAGTACAGTTACATAAACAAGTGTAATATTATTTAAAAATAATGTCACTAAAATTTAGACTATATTATTTCTACATCACATATTGTAAAATATCGACATATTTTTCTTACAAAGTCTACTTTCACATTATTTACTTTTATTTGATAGAGTAATATATTATAGTTATGAGTTTATATGTATGTAATAGCTGTTGCCCCCGGCTCCGCCCGCGTGTATGTCGGTTATCGCTGTAAATATATGTGTTACTAGCTGAACCCCGCGGTGCTATTGTTGTACCGCGGGTAACGCCGCGGGACAAAGTTAGTCTAAAAAAAGTAGCCTAAGTTACTCCCCGGATCATCAGCTACCTGCCAGTGAAAGTCCCGTCAAAATCCGTCCAGCCGTTCCAGAGATTACCCGGAACAAACAGACAGACAGACAAAAATTATTTAAACTACATTTTTGTTATATGTATCGTGTATACATACATATGCATTGATTAAAAAGCTGTTATTTTAATGTTACAAACAGACACTCCAATTTTATTTATTTGTATAGATTCTGATATGGGATGTTATGGGTTGATGATGATGAGAAATCAAATGATAATTGTTATGATGATGATGGTCAAGAGGATGAGAATTTTTTTAATAAATTCCAACAGTATCATTGAATCGAATATATATTTCTTCATGCCATTTATTTATCTCTAAATGTTAATGAAATTTATTGGCGCCATTTAAAACTGACAAGCTTACTGACTGACAAATTTAATTATTGTTTCAAAATGTTTCATAAATTCTACATTATTTTATTTATACTTGCAATATATTTTTCTAAACTTATATTAAGACTCATTATTTTTCACATCCACAGAGCAGAGAGCGAAACAGAGAAGGCTGGTGGCTACAAATCTACATTGCCGTGCTTGCGAGCCTTACAAGATGCCCTCACTGGCTTGTACCATTCGAGCTGACCATTGCACTGTAGCGATACTGTGATTGAGTTAGATTGAGGAGATAGATGGCGGTAGTGTAGCGTGAGATCATTCAACAAAATTTTTTGAAGTCTGAAATATTTATTAAAAGCCAATAAAAATATACACACTATAGTCTATTCGCTTTTAGAAAATAGTGATTTATCGTTATCCTCTGACAGTACCGCTTTTGTTGTGTAACCGACTTCAAAAAAGGAAGAGGTTCACAATTCGACTCTATTTTTTTAAAGTTTGTTGTCTCAGAACTTTCGACTGGCCGAACCGATTTGAAGATTTTTTTTATTTGAAAGGTGTTGCTTCTTGTATGGTCTCAGTTTTAATTTGGTTTAGTTCTTGAAGTCGTTTTTTTGTTAAAGTTTTGTTAAAGATATTTAAGTGGAAGACTTATGCTCAGGTAAATAAACTTCAATCTTAAAAAGTAGAAGTCATATGTACGATATGTCACTATTTTCTTAAAGCGTATACAGTACAGCAATACTTTTTTATTATACTCTACATTGAAATATTTTCTTTATGTATGTATTATATACCTACTTAACTCAATAGCTATAAGAATAATAGGTAAAGAGGATTAATGCAATTAAACATTGGTTTGTATTAGGTTTTTTTTCATGTTTAACAAATTAAGACAAAGTTGGCCTCCCGTTATGCTACCGTTGCTACTCATCTGGTGAGAAAATGTGATTGTATGTTTGAACAACAGCTTTAACAAGACAGTATCGCTAAAGCAGACTAGCAACACCAAATCTGGTATAGACTTGGCACGAAAATGTATATTTAGAGATGCGAAAAGAATGTAAGAGGGATGTACCAGATAATATGTAATTTATAAGCCTATTCAACGACGGCAGAAGTCTGAAGGGCAATTCTTCTAGTGGAAGTTTGGTCATAGTTTAGTTCTGGTCAAATATCGATTTCACAACTGTTGAAAAATATATTTTCGTAGTATAGTAAAGTATTAGCTTTGGCCCGCAGCTACGCTCCGAAGTGTTTTGGGTTCGATCTCGCACGAGACAACACTTTGTGTGACCCACAAACTGTTGTTCCGAGTCCGGGTGTTCTTTGTGTCCCTTTAATGTGTTTAAAAGGATTTAACTGTGATGTGGGGAGTAGTTTTTTTAATATTAAAAATCACATTCTATAGTACGAAAATGCCTTTCATCATGATCATTGTCATCAGCCCGTTGCAGTCCACTGCTGGGTATAGACAATAACCTTTACAGTTCTGAAATCGAAAGTTGATTAGATTTGAATTGTGACCGAACTTTTTAATTACTAAAATTGATAAATAAATTGTGAGAAGCTTCTTATTTGATTGCGTAAAATGATGTTTTGGGTCAGAAGTAGATATATTGAATAGTTGTAAAAGTGGTAATGGGTAAGTTCGGAGGAAGCGACTTCTTCTCAAGGAACAGAAGTTGCTCGTCTGTTTTAGCATAGAAGGAAGAGCTTATGTAAATAAATATTGGTGTGAAAATTGTTCTTTGTTTAAGTATTAATTTAAATACACTGTTTATTTGTAATGTACAGTTTGGATGGGAAAATAAAATGAGTATCTTATTTAGTAATTTAGAGAAATAGATGTTTTGGGAATGGTTTAGTTTTTTCCCATTCAAACTAATGGCGTGTTGTTATTTGCTGTTGTTTTGTGATAGTATGATTAAAGTGAGAGACTGAATTTCGTTTTATAATTAATTTATAACCTTTTCTTATATCCCTTGCTATGGAAATATACAATTTCAAGCTGTTTTAGGTCGAAAGAATTTTCAGATAATTTTTGGAAAATCTTGTGAGATTTTCCAATGTGAGAAATCAGACGACGTACCACAGTACGTCGTCTGATTCTATACCAGACACATGTATAATATGTATGTATTTACAAAAAAAAAGTATATCAGTTGTCTAGTACTCATAACACAAGCTCTACTTAGCTTGGGACTAGATGGCGTTGTGTGTTTGATGTCCGAAATATTTATTATTATTTATCTAGTAACCACAGTGCACTCACTCTGGAAACCACTCTGTATCCAGAAAGCCGATAAACAAACATAATATATATTTATAAATACACGCATCCATACAAATAAATAAAATTTGAGTGTCGGTTTGTAACATTAAAATAACCACTTTTACTAAATGCATATGTGTGTATACACGGTACATATACCAAAATAACATTTTTTTAATTTTTGTCTGTCCGTCTGTCTCTTTGTTCTGGCTAATCTCTGGAACGGCTGGAGTTATTTTGACGGGACTTTCAGTGGCAGATAGCTGATGATATGAAGAGTAACTTTGGCTACTTTTTTTAGACTACCTTTGCCCCGCGGCGTTACCCGCGGTTGTTGTACCGCTGGGGTCAGCTAGTATTAGATAAATTACATCCATACACAACATATGAACGTGATTATCACAGTTAATTATCCTGGATGGGAATCGTCATGCTATGGGTATCATAAAAGAAGTGACTAAGGCTTGTGAAAAGACTATGACTCTACTTTGCATGATGGAAAGTATAAGCAGAGTCCAAGAGTGGTGGTCACCATACTCATTGCTCGTACAGACAATGCAACAATGCATGGTGACCCACACTTTGGCGGCCTAGTGATGCCTCCGGTCTCGCACTCACAAACGAAACACGACAGCATGAACGCTGTCACGGTTTTACGGTGATCTTCTGTGCGAGGGTAGTACCGCCCCGGTCGGGCCGGCCCGTTCGTGCTGAAATCAGTGAGGCTCTATTACCTCAGGAACAGTCTACTGTGTAAGCAGTAGTCTGTCTAAGGCTATTGATGTGATAATATATGTATGTATCACAATGACAACATTGCACTAAGGCTAGTACATTAAATTTAATTTGATAAAACGATTTTGTGCCCCATACATAAATGAATATGTAGTGATGTAGGTTTGCTCTAAATTTTATTTCAGGCGCCTGTAGTTACGTAAACATTTTGACAGGTCGAGTTAGGACCGTCTTTTCTTTAAGTGCGGTGCACACAGACTAAGCAGGGTTAGGGGCGCCGCCCGGCCGAGGCACTTGGCGCGCTAACTGAAGCTCGCGACGCTTATTAAAGCGAGCTAGAGTAATGATAGCACACGGGCGCTTCACGAGCTAGAGACGCCTCAGAGCCGAGTAGGTTTCATAACGTAGAAGCTAACAAACAACTTTTTTATCCATACATATGTAGCAGCCAGCCAGCTTAATTAGCCATTCAATTGACATACTAGCTTCTACTATACTGCGCGGTTCAATTAGCTGGCTGCATGATAACCAGCTATTCTATCAATCAAACAGCTCTGACAAAATGTTGGATCGAAAACTATTAACTTGCTATTCGAAAATCGCAATCAGCATAAATAGGGGAAAAACAGGTCTAGTTGTTTTTCCTTGATGTGCACAGCGATTTGGTCAGCAGGTATGCTGCAGCAGTATGTAGCTATAACAACGCTTGGTTATTATTGCTGAAGGCAACTGAGTCCCACCGCTTAGCTGGAAATGTCGGAGTCAATCCGACTAGGTATATCTAACCGCACCTGGGTCGTCGTCTCGAACCTAGAAAGGGAAGCCCTGGTACTACACATTTTGACCTTATAGTGTTAGCTTCCTACAGTGTTGTTGCTTGTGCTGCCCCCCTATCTCATTTTCCAATCCTGGTGGATGGTTCCAATCATCCCCAAGCCTGAGATTTTTACACCTACGCAAATACTTTACACAGACACACTTAGGTGGATAAATATCCGATGTCGTTCAAGTGCGATTTCTAAAAATGTGTTACATATTTTTATATTTCGTACCCATAATACTAATTGTAACAACACTCGTAAATTAAAGCTGTTGGTTGTCAAGCCATGCGCATCAACGTGTGTTAAATAAGTTCATAACACTTAAAAGCGATAACCGCATACAACTAACGCCGTGAGTACTTTAACATACCTGTACTTAAAGTACACGGAATAATCGAAAGCTCAGCGCTTTGTATGCACTGAGGGCGAAGAAGCAAATATTGTCATAAGATAAAATGTAAAAGTGCCGACCGAGGCACTAAACTATGACAAATATAAAGAAATGCATTTTCGAGTAAAGATGAGTGTATGAGTATTGTGGGTTTATGTGTTATCTGCACCAAACAAATTTCTGTCAATCCAGTTTTGAGCAGTCAATACCCTTAAACCATCTGCTTTTTATTATATTGTGTTTTTTTGTAAGATTAGGAGTACCGTTACAATATAATCTATACCTACTTATAACCTTAAGAGTTTGTTTGTTTATGAGTTAGGGGCGGGTAAATAAAATCATTTCTCAAGGAATACATACTGTTCTTCTTCCTATCCTATATAATTTCCAAGAGTATTTTGAGGGCATTTTAAGGTCGGCTACTAGTTTAACAGGATTTAATTGAATATCAGTTTTTCCACAGAACAACAGGCTTCGGACTTTCGC
This sequence comes from Spilosoma lubricipeda, assembly GCA_905220595.1. NCBI lineage: Eukaryota > Metazoa > Arthropoda > Insecta > Lepidoptera > Erebidae > Spilosoma > Spilosoma lubricipeda. The sequence goes on along the minus strand of HG992298.1, from coordinate 7,029,209 downwards.
AGCCTTTAGGACGAACTGAATTCGAAGAATACACACAGATAAATTAATAATTAAATTATCAGTGTGCTGACGGATTGAGAACAGGTGACAATAAAGTCGTCGAACAGCGCTGTACAGAGAAGGAAAACTTAAAAAACGTTTACATTACGTCCCAATATCGTCTCGCCAACGTGGCTTACATGCCAAACCTCCTTTTGGACAGTGAGTCTATAAAATGTCGTTGTTGATGATGGGGACAATAATAATTAAAAGTTATTACTTAAATTATATTCAGACATATCTATATTATTATTATTATTATTATTATATCTATCATCTATCTATCTATCTATACTAATATATAAAGCTGAAGAGTTTGTTTGTTTGTTTGTTTGAACACGCTAATCTCAGAAACTACTGGTCCGATTTGAAAAATTCTTTAAGTGTTAGATAGCACATTTATCGAGGAAGGCTATATATCATCGCGCTAAGACCAATAGGAGAGGAGTACCAATGAAAAATGTTTAAAAAACGGGGGAAAATTATCACGCGACGGGCAATAGGAGACGCAAACGAGGTTGCGTGGGTCTGCTAGTACTAATATGTAAAGCTGAAGAGTTTGTTTGTTTGTTTGAACACGCTAATCTCAGGAACCGCTTTTCCGATTTGCAAAATTCTTTCGGTGTTGGATAGTCCATTTATCGAGGAAGGCTATAGGGTATATACCATTACACTACTACTAATAGGAGCAGAGCAACAATGAAGAATGTTTCAAAAACGGGGGAAATTTTACGCTACGGGCAATATAAGGCGCAAACGAGGTTGCGTGGGTCAACTAGTACTAATATATAAAGCTAAGGAGTTTGTTTGTTTGTTTGAACACGCTAATCTCAGGAACTACTGGTCCGATTTGAAAAAAATCTTTCAGTTTTAGATAGACCATTTAGCGAGGAAGGATATAGGCTATATATCATCACGCTAAGAATTACAGGAGCGGAGCACCAATGAAGAATGTTACAAAAACGGGGGAAAATTATCACGCTACGGGCAAGAGCACACGCAAACGAGGTTGCGTGGGTAGACTAGTCTATATATTAAAATGAATCGTCGAAATGTATATACGCGCGTAACTTCCGATCGGTTGCACTAAATTAAATAATTCTTTTTTATGTGTTAGTTATTACTATGTGTTTGTGTACAAAATTAATAGATAACGGGGAAATTCATTTTTTTTTCAGCGACTGTACACTGCCTGTGGGAAGCTGAGACAGATCGTAAATATGTCGCGCGTTACGAAGTTTGCCGGGTTAGCTAGTTCTTTTATATTTAAAGAAAAAGATATACTGATATGTGCTTTACGGATATTCATACCATTGTCGAAACGCGACGATAAAATTTAGAAGAGCTTTGTTAATCTCGTATAATTTCGTACCCACTTATTTTTCTATCAAGTAGGTATATTAGTTACCTATGAATCCGCCACACAGTTTTAGGACTTTTTTTTTACGTGTGGAAACCCCCTCGTGCAGTCATCCCTTCGGGGTTTATGGCGGGGCGATGTGTCGGAATCGAACCGACTAAAACCACATGGTGTGCTACTTTGCGCCTGAGAGAAAGGGATCCGGGCACTGGACACACGCTAACCTTGATACCCAATTGGTGCAAAATCACGACACAAGTCGACTAGAGTGATACCACAGTCTCTGCTGCCGAGCTGCTGCTAAGCTTTTCAAATCTGAATTGAATTGCAAATTTCAAATTCAAACTGCAGAACTAAAATGTAATTTTAAATTTGTTAACTTAAGTAGTACAGTTCAGTAGTGTATAGTCATACGTTTTGTCGTATAAAAAATAGTTTTAATGTTTGTTAGTTAACTAAACACAAATATGCCAAACTTAAAATATGTAAAAAAAAATCTATTTAAACGATTTTATTGAAAATAAAAGCTTTTAACTTTAATACATACTAAAAGCTAAAATTTTACTGTTTTCCTGTGTTTTTCTAGTAGTAGGTGAAAATGAAGTTAAAAGATTCCATTACATAAACAGCGAACAAAAGCGTGTTAAAAAAGTTCCAAAATGTGTTCACAGTTTCTATGTAAATAAATAATAACCCGGCAATTCCGCAATATACCTGTAACGAGGTACACAGACTGTCTCGGTACTGCTGGCAGTCGGGGTATGATACAATTAGCATGTGAAAACAGTGGCGCCGCGGGCCCGGTCTAATTGGCCCTGTGTAAACTTGCCCTGTTATCGCGGTGCCTCGAGCTCACCAGTGCGGTACATAGTGTGGAGTCAGATTTTTAAGGAAAACAATAACAACTTTATTTACGTAATAAATATACTAACTTTTAAACTTTCGCGTTCCATGATATATTAACAATTATTTTTTACGGGAATTAACGCGATTACTTATTAAAAGGTATTACATGCCACTGATTTGCCTGACGTTTCGACCAGGTTGCCGTGGTCACAGGCTGACTGATTTAATAATGATTTAATAAGTGATCGCGTGAATTCCCGTAAAAATAATATACTGATGGAATGCTAAGTAATATATGGTCTAACGCGTAATTTTTGAAGGATTCATTTTGTTTGTTAAACATGGTGCTTTTTATTTCAGTCTTTGCAAGCCTCTCGTAGAACTTTTCTAATTTGCTTATGTAGGTAGGTAAACTTGAATTTGGTTCGGGTTTTAGGCTTTGGTCTACTGAATTAAACATAATTGTTGTCAATAAAAACCTATGCACTTTAAGTTGCACTTTGAATCTGGTCTTTGCTACCTACTGCGTTACATGAACAGCACTAGTACTTACTTCTCTTGTAAGGATTGTCTTTATACTGTATACCTTTAAATGAAAAATCGTCTCTATAGTAAGAGCTTTGAAATCCGCCCGCCCAACTAATATTGACTTCTTATTACGGCGGTCACCAGGATATGCGGATATCGCACCGGTGTGCCGCGCGGATAATGTCCTCTCGTGTCCAACGATACGGACGTCCCAGACAATAATCTGCGTATTTTAGTGGTGTGCTTTGGCACTTTAAGCGATCGGGACGGACTTTTAGGTTGGAAGTCGTAAGTACTCTTAGATACAGTCGACAAACAAAGTCGTTTTAAAATAAATAAATAAGGTTTAAAAAAAACAAAGACCAAGAAAAGTCGGTTACACACAAACAAATGTTAAGTTGAAGCTAATAAAAGCGTGTTAAAATGTATGTAATATAATCTCGTACAATTTGTTGTTTTAATACAGAGAAATCGCCAAGTATATCCTGTGCTTGATCTCCTCACATCTATTTGTAGGAGAATATACCTAGAAATAGTAATTTAAGCGCTGACATAAAAGTGATTATTTCATTATGTGGAACGTGCGTCCAACGACACGTTCAATGTCTTTGGTTCTTTGCTTTAAACAATATGTTCTTGAGTTGTACCACTTCTTATATACATAACCTACCTATCTATAAATCTTATTGTATATCTGTTCCTTCTTGTATATCTATTATTTATTCTTTCTATTTTCTTATTTTTAACCATATGATCAGGGATATGCACTATCAATGCGAGTTTGCGGAAGCATATTTTCATGTATTACCACCACTCTTGGATTCTGCTCATGCTTTCCATCAGGCAGAGTAGGACAATGCAGCAAGATGACACATGGGACACCCCGTTTAAAGGAACCGGAATCACAATAGGATGGAACCACGTGCTGATAACCCCAATATCAGCGTAGGTAACCTCTCATGATCATATTATGTAATAATTCTGGAAAGTCAAAAGAATTACATATACCACGACTTTTAATTCGATTCCACATTTGACATTAGCTACTGTCATTTTGTTTTTGTGTTTGTGTTCATGAACAATCGCGATTTTTGTTTATGTAATCATAATATTGGTGTGCCAATTAAAGACTAAATTATTGATTTTTATTTAAATAAATACATAATTATTCATAATAATTATCTATTAATTAGTAACCGCTGTTTTATTTTATAAAAAGTTAGTATTTTTTATTTTATACTAAAAACAAAACTTGTAATAAAAGAGCATATTGATGGATAATGCACCTTACCACTCCCGAAAATTGGAAACGGCACCAAAAATAAGCTGGAAAAAAAGCTGCGATTCAAGACTGGCTTTTAAATAAAAATATTCATTACGAACCATATATGGTTAAAGCTACGCTTTTAGAACTGATTCCACATAACGAGTCTTTTAATAAGTACGCTGTAGACGAAATGGCAGCACAACATGGGATCCCGGTTTTACCCCCCTTACCATTGCGAGCTAAACCCTATCGAATTGATATGGGCGCAGGTAAAGGGGCATGTAGCTCAAAATAATAAAACTTTCAAATTAACAGACGTGCGAAATTTATTTGAGGAAGGCATTCAAAAAATTACGGCTACGGAATGGTCTAAATGCGTATCCCATGTTGTCAAATAAGAGGAAAAAATTAGTAGGCTAGATATGTTAATTGACAATATCACAGACACATCGGGAATAAAATGATACAGAAAATGACAGCGACAGCGGTAGCGATGACGGCGATGATTTACAAAACAAAATATTACCTACATCTATTGGTTTTATTTCTCATGTTCCTTCATGATCACATTTTTTTATTCATTTCACACACAATTATTAAAGAAAACTTTCAGAGCCTTAATAAAATTAATCGTCATAACTAAATTATCAGTTCAGAAATGTTTAATTTCATAGTATACTTAGTTTTTATTAAAGTATTAGTTGTTTAGATATACTTTTTTTTTTTTTTTTTTTTTATTTAAATAGGGGGCAAACGAGCAGACGTATCACCTGATGGTAAGTGATTACCGCCGCCCATGGACACCCGCAACACCAGAGGCGTCACAGGTGCGTTGCTGGCCTTTTAAGAAGGAGTACGCTCGTTTCTTGAAGGTTTGAAGGTCGTATTGGTCCGGGAATACCGCAGGCGACAGTTCATTCCACAGTTTTGCTGTGCGAGGCAGAAAGTTTCTTGAAAAGCGCACCGTTGTGGACTGCCAACCATCTACATGATGGGGATGAAAGTTTTGTCGCGTAGGACGATGGCGGAAAGAGGCGGCAGGGATCAATCCGAACAATTCCTCGGAGCACTCCCCATAGTAGATGCGGTAGAAGATGCACAGCGAGGCAACATCTCTACGCAGCGCCAAAGAGTCTAGCTGAATTGAAAGTTCTTGGCAGTTCTTCTATACTACTATAAACCAGATAAATCGATCCGGAAATCGTCCATTTCCGTATCGAATAATTTCGCAACGTCACTATTTAGTACTTGTCATAACGTTGCAACACTGAAATTGTCAAATCTGGAATTGAATTAAAAGTTAGAGTATAGTCTAAAAATCTTTGGACTTTCCGAAATTCTATGTTTAACTATTGTAGTTTCGTTCGGAATGGTCCAAGGTCCATTATATTTTGTAGTCTCATTAAAGCTTTTAACAGTCCACTCCTAGAGATAGGCCTCTCCTTAAAAGAAGGTTTTTGCCTAGCCTACTGTACTAGGTTGGCCAAAAGGTTTGCTAGTTACTTTAGAGTTTGTTTCATGTTTACGTTCTATTTGCAGATTTGCAGTAATGTTGTCCTGCTTTACTTGCATCCTCCACCTCTTACGACACCCATAGGATCACTAGGGGTGGTGACATACTGTATTCTTAATCCGTCACCACTCGGTGAAATGTCATAGATTAGCTGACCCACGCAACCTCGTTTGCGTCTTCTATTGCAGGTAGCGTGAAAATTTTCCCCCGTTTTTGAAACATTGTACATTGGTGCTCCGCTCCTTTTGGCCTTAGCGTGATGATATATAGCCTATAGTCTTCCTTGATAAATAGGCTATCTAACACTGAAAGAATTTTTCAAATCGAACCAGCGCCTGAGATTAGCACGTGCAAAGAAACAAACTCTTCAGCTTTCTATATTAGTATATAGATAAGACTATGTTTACTGACAGCACTTTGGCTTGCTGACCTTACAAACTACGCATGTAAATTTCACTAACGTCTCCCCGCCACAGGACCTTTAGTTCAGGTTCAGTAGACGTTTTCAAAATTGCACTCATTTGTTTAAATGATAATGACACCAGATATGATTCCAATTATAACACACTAGCTGTCCCTGCTGCGGCTTTACTCCCGTGTACATATTTGTTTTTATGTTGCCGGAGTCCTGGACCTTTTGCACGTTAAAGTAGTCAAAACTACTCTTTAAACATTAGCTATTTTTTATATTTAGCTATTATATATATTTATTTGTCTACCAGTGAAAGCCCCTGAACGAAAATTGAAGTCATCTCATCACCCGTTGTCAGACAATATTTTCTTTAGATACAAAACTCAGTAGTGAAAGGGCTGTGCTCTTGCCTGAAGAGTGAGTACTGAAACTGCAGAGCTTTACAACCTATTTTCTTCAGCAAATTATACTCGTGTGTTTAACAAAATCTTTAAAATATACTACTATAACTATTAATATTAGTATAGTATATTATGGATATTTAACAATTTGCATATTTTTTTTTTAATGTCTTCAAAAACGTCATTTCACTAATAACAATAACATAAACGTACATATGGCATAATGACATACATTTAGCAGGAGTTGTAAGTAAAACAAGAAAGTTATGCCTAAAATTATATTTTTTTTTCGTATTTATTTTATGATATTCCTTTTATAACTGCCTTAAGTTACAGTACCATAACTGTTTTGTATTTATTAAATCGTACGAGACAAGTAAGAACGATAGTTGTTCCAAAGGCTGGACCTACATTACTAACACACATTTTCGAGAAGCAGTAGGTACGTACAAAGCGGCACAATTCAGCCAGTGTGTGTGGTCTACAAATGAGCCATCAAATTAGTGCAATACATATCTCCTTACCAACGCTATTGTGTGGAAACTCGATGTGCTTTGTTCTCCTGCAACCCGATCCAAGATGGCGTCGAAACGTCATCGAAGCAATATGGCCGACTGAGCCGTTATTGTTTGAACATTGAGTGGTATTTAAATAGGTATTGAGGGGTGATTCAAGCCGGGTAGATGAAGTGTGATGTTAATTATGATTTATTTAAGCACGCTACAATTTATTGCTTGCAATTAGGAGTTTTCTTCTGTTTTAAAACAAAGGGACGACGACGACAAAACACACAAGTCGTCGGAATGAGTTGAAATGTAATAAAATAGTTTATTCTTATTTTTTTAACCACAAAAATTTTTAATCGTCTATTCTCGAAGTTGTCTTTACGTGTAAATGGATAGCCGACATACCACATCTGGATCTAATCTATCGAGAAGTATTCTACACCCTACAGAAGACCACAATATTGGTTAATGTAACGTGGTGTACCTATACACATCTCTTAAAATATAAAAACGAAAAACTCAGAAGTATCTACAATAGATTATAACACCTCAAATTGTTTGAATTTTTATGCTCTCCATCGTGCCAATCCGGATTGTGATTTGTTTGCGGATGGATGGCAGAATATAATGCTAACATGTTTCTAAGTCTGTTACGAAAATGGATGATTTTTGTTTCGATTTTATATTCCTTTATCTTCATTTGTTTTTTGTTATCTTTAATTATTATTATTGGTATATTCTCACTCGTCTTTATTAATCTGATGTCGGCGCCTTTCTTCACACTTTCGATTAATAATCGGTTGTCGGCCACGGTTGAAGCTGGGGCCAAATTTTAGCACAATGGATGTCGACGAAGTTCTTGTTGTGATATATTATTATTTAAGAAAGAAACTAAGAAAGAGAGCCAAGGAAAGAAAGTATTGGCTGCACCCAATACTGAGTGAAAGATTTAGTTTGGGAACATTTTAGAACTTAATAACAGAATTCGGAAATGACGATATTAATTATTTTAAGTTGTTAATAACTACATTCAACGATCTACTGGCTCAAAACTCAGTGAGCATAAACTACCAAAACACAAGATTTAGACATCTGACAACTGCACTATTCTTACTCGTGGACGAGCGAGGCAAAACACTCGACATTTATTGTAGGCGCCGACACAAAATCCGTTTCGAAAAGGTGTGAATAGCTTCATATAAAATGCTCTGCCACTGGAACCTCCGATTAATATAGATCCGACACACGACAAGTGGGAACGAGCTGTAGCCGTTGTAATTCAAGTAGATATTTATGAAAATTTACAAAGGATACTGTATTCCGTGTACGACCATATTATATTCTTTTCGTAATTTCAAACACCAATCAGAACCATTGCATAATGTACCTATGCCTTACTTTTCTGGCGAAACATCTGAATTATTCGTATTACTTAATTGTTTTATGTACGAAAAATTCTATTGAGTAATGTACCTAGAATAGAATAGAATAGAATAGAATAGAATAGAAAACTCTTTATTTGCACACCTTATTACAGAGTTAAATAAGTACATAATACATAAAAAATCCGAAGTGTAGTTTACAAAGGGCGGCCTTATTGCCATAAGCAATCTCTTCCAGGCAACCTTAGTACCAACTGGTACAGAAGTAAATTTATTAAAACCGTTATTGAGTTAGTAAGTGTTTGTGTAATCAAATTATTCATTCCAAACGCTTCTCTTATAATGTTTAGTCTATATCTTTGAATTTTTTATTGGAACAAAGTGATTGACGCTAAAATCAGAATGTAATGGATTGACCGGTACTTTTTCAAATAACCGTTAATAACTGTGTATATATTTCTTTAATACACTAGAATTAAGGAAAGATTTTCCAGCGGCGATCATTCATCATTTTGAATTAGCAAGTAGAAATTAAATTCTTAAAATTTGCTTTGTTCCATGACATTTTTGAATATATATATATATATACCTACACTATCTGCGTTTTTGTATATTAATAACTAGCTGACCCACGCAACCTCGTTTGCGCCTTATGTTGCCCGTAGTGTGAAAATTTCCCCCGTTTTTGAAACATTCTTCATTGTTGCTCCGCTTCTATTAGTAGTAGCGTGATGATATATACCCTATAGCCTTCCTCGATAAATGGACTATCTAACACCGAAAGAATTTTTCAAATCGGACCAGCGGTTCCTGAGATTAGCGTGTTCAAACAAACAAACAAACAAACAAACAAACTCTTCAGCTTTATATATTAGTATAGATATGTATTGAGTTACATCTGTAAATCATTGATGCCTATCTAGGCAGCTATCTATATCTATTCTTAGCCTTAGCTTATAAACCTAACAATAAACTTCTATTACGAGTATTAGAGAGGCTCACCAAAACTATGATCAAATTAACAGCCGCCTTATTAAGGGACAATTTTTTTGTATAACGGATAAATTAATTGAAGTATTGTCACTGTGTCATTTCTGTGAACATAAACTAAATTACAGAACTATTTTGGAGTTCTATTCGAATCTTAAAATATAAAAAGTGAGTAAAAAAAAATCGCTAAACCACATATTTTATTTTCATTCAGTAGTTTTTGGTTCCAGAATCAACGAAATGATGCACGATTTTACGGCACACTAACTATCCCGCACAAATTCATCACGAAAACAGGCTATGACGTAAAAAATGTAAGCAAAAGCACTAATAAGGCCATCCTAATCACCGTGAAAATAAACGAAGTTAAAAATTCCGCAGAACAAATTCACAACGACTTTTATTACAGCCGTAAATTACCTTGGTTTTATAGGATAAACATATTAAATAGACGTACAATATACATTTAAGTTTACCCCAGTGTTTTATAAAGACGGATGAGTCTGGCTTCGCGTGTTGATTGATAGGAAAACATTGCGATGATTGACCACTGATAGAAGCCAGCATTTTGATAAATAAATAGACAGTAGTGCTAGGCATGGGTACATGTTTAATTTTATCGATAAGTTATAGTTTTGTTTTTAAATATTTTTTGTATCTATGTTGTTATTGCTATGTAAAATGAGTTTTGATATAATTTAATAATGAGCTTTTTTATCATTTTTTACTGATACATGAACTTCTTATGTTAATTTAGTATGTAGTGTAAATTTTAGAATAAAAGTATTGTTAAATACATCGCATTTCTCATCTTACCACATAGTGACACGATTTTAGAGATAATTTTACATTTATCCTTTTTATTTACTCTATTGGCATCTCTAAATTATCTTGACATAAACCAACTTGACATATTTTAACTATTATGATGACATTTAATCAATCTTACTATGTGTTGTATCCTAGTAATTCATTAAATTAATTTAGAAAAAACCATAATTAAATTAATGTCCAGTAGTATTGACACTAACATTATTTGTATTGTATGCCATTAATATGATTTAAGACAATGCTAGTTGCACACCATTGTTATAGTAGAATTTACTCGACCTAAAATCTTAAAGAACCATTATGACCTGTTTTGCATTACTTTCTTGCAAATATATCATTCCATTTCATTTTCTAAAACGTCTCGTTCTTTAGGGACTCAAGATCACCCGACCGCTTTTAGTCCAGTTTGGATAGAGCTATAGAGTAAAATATAAAACTGTAAAGAAGTTAGATAGTCAGATAGAAACAAAGTTCCTTATCATAAAATATAATAATATATGCAACTTACAGATGGCACTATACTAAATTTTTAAAATCTTACACTGTTTTTATTTAACGTTATGGACGCTTTTTGTCGGCTAGGTTACCTCTCCGTAACGCCCCAAAGGGAACTTTCGTTCCAATAATGGGTAAAAAAATATATAAAATTATTTTACAAGTTTACTAAAAATAACTTAAAATATAACTTATCAGTACGTATAAAAACTGTATTTCTTCCCAAATTATAATAGAAACATAAGTACGTGATAGACGAGTGTTATTAAAAAAATTGAATAACAAATATCTGCAATGTCTTCAATCTTACAAATCTCAGTATCGATATCGAGAACTTCATCGAGTAGCTCCCATCCCTAGCGTTAAAATCAGTGTTAGTGTAAACTCCCGCGTTTACCTGAGGCATGTTATTATTCGGGCCATACGTACCAATCGAGCAGGCCACCGTAAAACTTGTATTCGTAAAGATTGTAGAACATCAAACTTTAGTTACTTTGCGTGCACTCAGACACGAGTCATGCATGTGGTATTCATATTTCTATTTCGATTTGGTTCAGTTCGTTTCGATGGCGGGAATTTTCGTAAATTTAAATAAAGAATAGAATTAGAAATAAGCCAGATACATCACTATGAGACGATTCAATAATAAATACTCGAAGCGGCAGATGAATTACGTCTGGCGCCTAAATTTAAAAAAAAAGTTTGCGGTTTTTTTCAAGTAAACATTCATTTGTAGTAGTACTTCATTGAATTGAATGATGTCATATTTAATTTAATGAAAAATTAAACAAAAATAGCACTGTGCTGCACTGTGGTATAATTTGTTACATGATCGATATTTTTAAACTGCTTGTAATTTACCAGCCGTATTTTCGTATTTTCAAAAATTGTATATTCAAAAAGATGTTGTCAGTTGACTAGTCTTAGGGTTTTCTTTTATTTTTCAAGAACTTGACTACATAAACGGGTTATCACTTTACAAGACGTAAACGATCAGGCAGGTCAGATGTCGGAATCTTCCAAAATTAAAACAAAGGTTCCTAAAATCTCAAGGTTTTTCGTTACGGAATAATTATAGAAAGAAGAAGAATTAAACTTCTCAATACCTATAAGCTAATTCATCAGTAGGTTCAAAGTTGACGAAATCTATGTATTCTAGAAGCGAAATCTATTAGCAATAATTTGATATGCTCTAAAATTAGCAATAACTTGGTTTATCTAAATATTACATTTTTATTATTTGACGCCAGTTGCCAGGAACCTTTTTTTATGTATCTCTCTGCCAAAATGACTCTACTCTGCCAGATGGAAAGCATAAGCAGAATCCAAGAATGGTGGTCACCATACTTATCGCGAATGCAGACAATGCAACATGGTGACCCACACCATGGCGGCCTTGTAATGCTTCCCACCATGCTCGTAGGACTCTCTTTTTTATCCGACTACGGCGAGGTCAAACGGAAGAGTAATAGTTTTGGCATTACATATATATGTGTGTGTGTATTATACTGTAGCACCTAAAGTACTGAACAGATTTAATTTAATGAGGTCTCCATAGATTCGTAATAATAGTCCTGGTGAGAAAGGGTATGTAAATTGTATCAAAACTTTTTTCGTATTCGAGTTATAGCTTTATAAACTTTTTCTTGTTTATTTGTGCGGAAACACCCACATATAATCTACTGAATCACCAGTACGGATGTATATCACACTGAAAACTACTGAAAACCGCACACAGTCTCATCAGAAGCCGGTGAGCTAAAAAGGAGCATCAGGGTACAAAGGAAGGGGTCATCCACAAACCGTCGGTGACCCGAGGTAGGTCGGGGTGCCAGGGATTTAGTTCCGAGGGTGCACCTGGTACCTCGCTTGTAGTAACCGAGGCGGTGTGCGGTTTTCAGTCCGTTTGAGTCCGACATAACCACCAGTTGATGGTATCCAAGGGGATTTCCGCATAAAAAAAAATTGTGTAACCTAGAAAGGAACTCATACCTATGAATCCCCCCCCCCCCACCCCCAAAGACTTGAATGTCCTTTTCCATTTCCATATATGAGCTATTTCAATCTGCTGTTTAACTTTACTGTATTCATTTATGTCACATTATGTATCCTAAATCAAATATTAATCAGCTAAAACATAAACATCGGGGTACTAAAACTTTTTATATAATACAAGAATAAACCAAAGCAGATATGAAAACAGCTATGTTTGTTTGCCTTGTTATCAGTACACAATGTTTTAACTGTTCCACGAAAACCTTTAAACCTAGATTTTGTTATTATCCGTTCTGAGAATCAGGTAAAAGCGGAGTAATACCTACTTAACATTTGTTTTAGTTGTTTTAATACGTATATCTATACAAATAAATAAAATTTGAGTGTCCGTTTGTAATAATAGGTCTTTACCTATGAAATTGCCGTTTTGTATGCAATAAGTGAAAGTACATGATGCCCTTCTTGTAAAAATCAGCTGGACGGGAGGCAACAAACTCTTCAAAGGCATTTTGTACTGCCTCTCTTTTAGTCTGTCGCGGGCTACGGGCTGAGAGCGTGTAAGATTGGCTTACCATTCATCACTGTCTATTCTTCATATATATCTATTTTATTTATTGTGGATGTATACATATATGTACCTATATAACACACACAAAAATTTACTAAACACACGGACATCTACTTCCAAGCGATGCAGAGCTTGTGTTATGGGTACTAGACAACTGATAAATACATCTATACTTTTTTTTATAAATACACTAGCTGAACCCCGTGGTGTTACCCGCGCTTAATGTCGTACCGCGGGTGAGGACGCGGGGCGAAGCTAGTCTAAAAAAAAGTAGCCTAAGTTACTCCTTGTATCATTAGCTACCTATCAGTGAAGGTCCCGTCGAAATCGGTCCCGCCGTTCCAGAGATTACCCGGAATAAACAGATAGACAGACAAAAAAATGTTAACTACATTTTTGGTATATGTACCGTGTATACATACCTATGCATTTATTGAAAAGCGGTTATTTTAATATTACAAACAGACACTCCATTTTTTATTATTTGTATAGATGAGGTCCAAAGAACACGAGGTTGATAGGTGACTAGACGGTCTATGGAATACGGAAAACTTGACACAAAGTCGAGTTTACATTCTCTTTGCAATTCAATTGTCCCTGTTTATTGTGAATAAAGGAAATCTCAATAATTTATTAACTTTACTATTGAATAATTCATTGTTTATCACGTGGAAATGCGTATAATAACAGATAGTTTTATCCGAAAACACAAGGTAGGTACTATCGACCTTCATTTTGCTGACGAAGCTGCAAAAAAACAAAAACAGACATATTACATCTAAACGTAGACTCATGAACGTTCGAAGTAAACAAAAGAATAAAGGAATAAAGAGACAATCTCTATGAATAAAATAAAAATAGTAGGAGATGATATCGTACAAACTGGCTGAGTATGGAATATGCCGACTTATTATTCGCCTAATAACTGGAACGTATTAACTTCAGTGCATAGAGTTTACTACGAATAGAGAAGACGAGATTAAGAAAAGACGTTACACATACAAAAAGAACACAGGAAAATTCAGTAACCACCACTATCACTAATTATGTTTAGTGGACAAGTTCTTGTTTATTGTAATGTTATAGGAATTATATGCTTTTAATGTGCATTGTTTTCAAGAGAGACAGATTAGCAAATTTATATTCTCCGTGATCTCGGGGAATTAATAACAGTAACAATCGATATAACATCAAAATACGTCAGAAATTCATTCTTAAAGACTAAAGAAACAAGAAAACTTTTTCCTAAATATTTATGTTACGACTAGCTGAACCCCGCGGTGTTACCCGCGGTTATTGTTGTACCGCGAGTAACGCCGCGGGACAAAGTTAATCTAAAAAAAGTAAAGCCTAAGTTACTCCCCGGATCATCAGCTACCTGCCAGTGAAAGTCCCGTCAAAATCCGTCCAGCCGTTCCAGAGATTACCCGGAACAAACAGACAGACAGACAGACAGACAAACATTTTTTTAACTACATTTTTATTATATGTATCGTGTATACATACATATGCATTTAGTAAAAAGCGGTTATTTTAATATTACAAACAGACACTCCAATTTTATTTATTTGTGTAGATTTGTGGTGATGGATTAAGTACATACCGCCTCTACTCATCCGAATAGTCACCTCGACTAAGGGATAAACTACGCAGCACACCATCACTGCAAGGAGAAGATAAAACAACTTGAAACAAGCCCTATAAGACCGGTTAGGTCTGGACATAGTGATATAGCAGGTGAAAACCATTGCTAAGGAGGGACTCCTGTCCAGCTTATAGGCATCACTTCGTTATCACATGGACAATTCATTAAGCAATAGTTACTTAAGAATGAAAAAATTAAAAGTATTCTCAAAAAATATTTTTGTTTCTTCTCTAAATATTCTTAATACTTATAGTGAATGTCTTAAAGGCATTTATAGATTATTCATTTGTATCTCCCAATGTCGATTCTTTTATGTTATTGTTTTGCTGTAGTTTTGTCTCCTACACAGATATCAAACGTAATTGGCAGTTTACCGTATGACAAACTTGCGTATGCTGTCATATTCACCCCTATTCGCAATAGCTTGCCATCAGACTTTGAGTTTAGAAGCGCATATAGATTTGGCATATGTTCCGATAAGTTTTTGTCTAACGATTTTAATATATTAAGTTATATTTATTGACTGGGGTTGCTTTATTGTAGAGTGTTGAACTTCGAAGAATTGGAAACTGTCTATGTAAATCGCAATTTGAAATAAATATTACATGAACAACAGCGATGAAATACACGAATTTAATGGAAATTTAGAATGCTAATAAATAACTTATTTGAAAGTTATTTCAAAATTTAGTTATTAAAAAAATTGGCAGTCATAAGGACTGCCAATAGAAGTGAATTAGAAATTTTATAATGTTTAAATTAAAATTATCAACATCAAACATTAGCATGTTGCATGTGTTATAGGTACTAGACAACTGATATAATTACATATATACTTTTTTTAATATAAATAGAAAACATCCAAACTCCGATACAATTTGCAGATCATACAAACATTTGGTCCGATCCGGGAATTGAAACCGAGACCTCAAACACAGCAGTCGCCTACGCTGCCAATACGCCATCGAGGCAGATAGCGCCAATATTAGCCACGACTTTAAATCAATTACACAAGATTGTTCAGACAAAGACTCGAAGATACATATCTCTACAACAGTAAGTCCTCTTTAATGAAATAATAGTGCGAAACAATTCGTTTATCTTTTAACGCAGATTGGCAAGAATGGATACAGTTTAGCGAAATACTTGTTCGACGAGTGAGTATTTCATTCAATTGTACCCATTGTGTTAAAACCTTGGATAGTGCAACGGTTTATTTATGTCAGAGGAAATAGGTGTTAAGATCAGACGGTAATAAGCTAGTGGCCTGAATTTATCAATGTTTTTTATATGGTACTTTTAGACTCTGTTTTACTAGAATATGTGTTGGGATTATCTTCGCACATTTGCAGTTTGCATGTATATGTAAATGAAGATATTGTTTGAATGTATTATTAAGATGTCTCTATTAACTAGTTAGTTAGTAGTAACATATATTTTAAAAACCATTAAGGTACCTATTATCACGTGCCTCGGAGAGCACATTAAGCCGACGGCCCCGGCTGTCATGAACATGGCAATGTCGCATATAAAACATACGACAATTGTTTTTGGGAAGTCAGTGCCCTCAAATATACTGACAACTAGCACAAACTTCGAATTCAGTTAGCCCTCAGGGTTACGGAGGCGACTGGTTGAATTAGTAGCCAACCTCAAATAAACTTGGGAATAATATAGGCTAGTAAAATGATCGGAGGTTGGGGCGGCTATTCTGCGAATCCGTTCAAAGTTCCAACCTCAAATAAACTCGTTACAGTGCTGTTCTTCTGCTTAGTTTTCTTCCTTAGATAATCCTTAGACACTTTTTATTCTCAATCCATTAACTCAAAGATTCAGATACTTTTCATGTACTTATTCCATATGACAATGTTGTTCTCCTAACCGATTACAGCCGCGGCGGCCAATCTCAACGGAGACCAGCCAACTACGCAGGAGATATTATAGTGCACCAATGTGTGTGCAAACGCAGGTGCACTATCTGTTCCCTCACTCTCATAATTCGATGAGATCATTAACCGTCACGATCGGTGAGAGATCAGGCGCAAGACAAACAGCTTTATTTAATTTTCAAACTCCGAGCTGTCATTAAGTATTTCTATAATCAGCAAAACTTAATAACACTTTTGGCCCAACCCGGGATTCCACTTTTATATAATACGTCAACCCCAACATGAGGCAGTTTTGACAATAAGAGTCGTCTAAAGGATCAAACTACGCAGGACAATGTCCTTCATACTTGACATACATGGCATACTAAATGCCAAAACTTACTTTCTAAGGACAGGCCCATGTCTAACAGTAGGCTGTGAAATAAGGCTGTTGATATCAAGCATTCTGGATTTAGTATCATCTGAATTGGATGTCCGAAGATCGAAGAACTTGAGAAGACTTCATAATTATTGTATCGTAGTTTGGTCATTAATATGTTTTAGTTTTAGCTCGGTACTGTCGATAAAGATTATAGATTACTGTCGGAATTACTTAATATTTAATAAATACTTTATGGGCTTCGATGCGTATAATACAAGTACAAGATAAACTGAACTGAATATTTAAACTGAAATAAATAATGAAACTGAAATAAAATCTTCTATACAAATAAATAAAATTGGAGTGTATGCTTATAATATTCAAATAATCGCTTTTTACTAAAAGCATATGTATGTATACACGGTACATATCCCAAAAATGTAGTTAAAAAAATTTTGTCTGTCTGTCTGTCGGTCTGTCTGTCTATCTGTCTGTCTGTCTGTTTGTTCTGGGTAATCTCTGGAACGGCTGGACCGATTTTGACGGGATTTTCACTCGCAGGTAGCTGATGATCCAGGGAGTAACTGAGGCTACTTTTTTTAGACTAACTTTGTCCCGCGGCGTTACTCGCGTTACAACAATAAACGCGGGTAACACCGCGAGGTTCAGTATATAAATAAAATAAATACTGAAGCCGAAACATTGACGTTCATAAACACTGGATCGCCTCGTTGGCTCAGTGGTAGTGTTAATGACTGTTGTGCATGACGCTTCGGGTTCGAATCCGGGGTCGTACTTTAGTTGGCAATGGTTACATTTATGTTTGTATAATCTGCAAATGTTTGTTTCAGACCCGTATTTTAAAACGCATCTCAGTCGTGAATCTAGTTTTAAAACTAGTTTTAAGAAGAGATTTTATTATTGAACGTCTCTTGAGTCAAGATTCATTGATCGTTAATCAAGTGAGTAACGATCAATGAACAGCTTATTTTAGAACGATGCTTATGTCAAAATCTCCTCTCAAGAATAGATTTTGACAGATGTGATCTCTGTTCACCTGAGACAAGCTCAATCTTGTCTCAAGTGGTAATTTAGAAGGGCTATTAGGGGAAAGAAACGTATCTTATGGTGATTTTTCTGAATAACAACGTAAGATTCACTTTACCTTGCTTTATTTACGAAAGAATTACATATCATACACATTTCAATTCACTTTAATTAACTTTAAATTGATATTACACTCACTTTAAATACACATTTATCCACTTGTTTCAATTAATATCACTCACAACCTTTTGGTTTATGACAAAAAGTATAATAATATTAATAAACAACCAAAACATAGTTAAACAATTTAACATGACAAGTATTGATAACAATTTGAACGTTCCGTTATAGGTAACATCTAGCCATTTGATTTTAATATTTATAATATTTAATTTAGGGCGAGTTGCTTCTTATTATTATGTTTACATTGATACACTAGTCAATAGTTTATTATGTACACACTAATAACTAATAACATTAAAATTATATTTGTTAATTATATTTTGTTTAATATAATTTGCTGCGTGACACAGAACAATAACTTTGATAATGTAGAAACGTAATTGAGAACAGACTGTTGAGTTGAGATTGGTAACTGAGACTAGTTTCAACTGAGTAGAACTCAAACCGCTTTCTATAATAAGAGCGACGTTTGAGATTTGATTGGAACTTAAAACTAGTTTCAGCTGATCAGAGATCAACTGATACTTCAGACGCCTTTGAAAATACGGGCCTCAGAGTTTAGGTGTACATAAGTAATATATTAGTCAATTTAGTTTTCATACACAGCTATGCTTAGTTTGAGGCTAGATGATGTTGTCTTGTGTGTTAGATATCCAAAATATTTTTTTATTATTTTTACGGAGATGGTAAATTTCTTTAACGTTTTTTTTGTCTAGAAGAATTCTGGTGTGGAAACGTCTCAGCAAACGTATTGTCTGCTGAGACGTTTCCACACCTGGAGGCCTGTAGGCCAGGTGGCTTACAGGCCTCCAGGACAGGTGGAGTGATGACTTGCGTAGGATGGCTGGCAGGAGCTGGATGCGTGAAGCCCTAAAATCGATCAGAGTTGCGTGCAATGGGAGATGCCTATGTTCAGCAGTGAATTGCAATAGGGTGGCGATGAATATGTTTTTACTTATCTTCTTTGTCAATTGATTAATATGTAGTACTTAAAAAAATAAGCATTAAATATACGTCTGCCCTAGGCTGTTATTAATTTCAACTGTTGTATGTTTGTTTCTTTACAAACGAGTTTTGTTAGCGTAAGCTTTTTTTTTTAAACTATGTTTATTGTTTATAACTCATACTGTTATAGCAGCACTGCGCATTAGTATAGATTAAAAAAATATGATAAAAATATTTAAAATCGAACATCGACAAAAATAATTTATCTCGGACTGTATATTCGCATACCCTGTAAAAAGTAACAGAATGAACAATAAAAATGTACAATGTTACCCTACAAACAGTTATTTATTCCCAATCGCTTGTCGTTCTTCCAACTTAAATGATGTCTTTAAATACTTCAAATTGCTAAGTAAATCGAAAGAAATTCCTTTCATTCAAATGTACAACCATTGCCATTTAAATCTCAACTTTCACACTTTCACATTACAATCGAAGTTACAAAAAAATAAGTCAATCTAAATACGAATTGACATCTTTGCGATTAAGTGCAAGAATCATTACGCTACTATAATTTTGAAACCATCTTTATTCCGATTAAATTAAAGTTTAAATTCAGAAAACAATAACACTGCATCTTTAAACCCTTAAACATCATTCGCTTCATAAACGCTTTTATTATCTTTATTTGCATTATATTTAGATTCAATTTAGTCTACCTCAAAAATATCAACGGCAAATGTGTTTGATTGCACTATACAGTTAAATTTACCAGTCGGGTCGTTTGATCGCCGGCAATTACAGTTTTACTGATATCGTAAACACGGAGAACAAAATGGCAGCCAGGTAAACCCTATTGTCATAGATTTTACCCTTCATGGTTTTTATACATCGACTCTCGGCTCTAAAATTAGTTATGGATATGCCGACCTTGTTACTGAAGGCATCTGCTAAAAGCTTTTGGTAAAAAGTGTGTGAAGATGGAAGCTAATGAATGCATAGAGGACTTGTGAAATTTCAATTGTTATCTATGCTGTAATAAATCTCGAGATATTGTTTTTTTCCGTTGATCCGGTTTGTCTCTGGAACTACTACGGTAGCATTGGAAAAACGTAGAGACTCTTGTTTATGATATTCTAGCGACGTTTTAGAATATTCCTTTGTTTTACATTTATGATGATGTTAAAATACTTTATATACACTTTAAAACCTAAAAAAACTCCGATTGAGTTCAAATTTTACATGATTGTTCTTATTTATTTTTCGCCACAGTTTTGAGTTTGTTGAGATCTACCTCATTTCTAATCAAAGCAGATTGTAGATACAATGAGCCACAGCGAAGCATGGTAGGGAACAGTTAGTTGCTTATAGTTGAATAATCTGTGGAATATATTGTCGTCTGCGGTATTTCTGGAATTCCAAAACTTCAATAATATAAGAGTGTATTTCCACCTCAAATGCATGCGTTTATGTACGGTCGTCGCTTTACATCAGATGACCTGTCTATTAACAATAACATAGTACTACTCTTATGAGCAAAGCAGTGATGGTATGAATGTGGCTGAATTGTGAGGAACGGCTATTGCGAAGCCCGTTGTAATTTTAGCGTACATCATTTGTTAGTTTTCAATTTCGTTTGTTTACATTTGAAATGTTATTATTGGCTGTTACAGTAATTGGTTTTTTATCACAATACATGATTTGAGTTGTTATATTAGTAAAAATTAAACGATGCACTATAGAACACTCATGAAATAACGATGGTAGGTAATTTAGTAATAAATATTATATAAACTTAGCGGATACCTCATAAGTAAAATTTTTGATTGCGCCTGGTGTTGAATGTAACTTTGGTTGTTTAAAACAATTAGGACACGTCAGTTTTATTAACGTGTTATTATGTATGCCATAGACCTGAGACTGTTATAATAAATTCTTACTTTGGGAGAGCTATATTTGGGTCCATATGGGTCATCTCCCAGGTTCATACTAGGGCCCCACAGAAAACTGATACTAAGCAATTCTTTCATTACATATCATAGAGTGAGTGAGTGATGTTACTAGAGGGTTGGGTCTCCGTCAAAGTTTGTCAACTCTCTCTCTCTCTTGATGTGTCGGTATTCTTGGGCGATTTTAGTCTGTTTCTTCGTGGCCCTCTTGCTTGTCTCTTATACCTTCTAAATAGGATTTCTCCTTTTGCATTTCTCGCATATGAAAGAACAATAAAACTAAGAAGATGATTTTATTTCTCTAACATGTACCTAAATATAACTGGCTACAAACACGATGTTTCTTATAGTTCTCTAATAAACTTAAGTGCTTGAAGAGCAGCGAAGATAAAGACCTTTACTGCCAATAATATCAAAGATTCTGCACTCAATAATAATTTCTTATTATCTTTATTAGAACATTATCATATATTACCAACAATATAAATCCATTTGAAGATAATCTAGGACAATCGAAGCATTACACATAAATATTTGCAAGGATTAACTATAATAAATGTAGATTTAAACTGCCAAAGGTCTCTTGGGTAAGTTCCGCAATAAATACAAATTGTTTGACATTTACGTCCTTTAATCCTATCTTCGATCAGCAAATCAATTTAAAAATGATAATAACTCAAGGTATTAAACTCATGAGTTGAGGATAAGCTCATAACTGATGGTCACACACATTTTTCTTCAACACACAATAGTTCCTACTAAAAGTTTTCGCAACTTTATTGAGCTCGATGATGGTTTACGTAAAACCTACTTTGACATTTCGCGCGACATCAACATTCCGATCTGTTAAGTTTATGCGGTTCGTAGTAAGGGCTTGGAAGGATGAATTCGTGCAGCGCTGTACTGCATCTACACGCCCTCCGATTCGACCCTTCCCCTTACTGAGAATCCTATGGAATACTTACAAACGGCTTAAAGCAAGCCAGTCTGGTTTTGTGTTTCAATGCGCGCGGGTCGTAAGCGCGTCGCTTCTAAACGTAAGCGACTGCACACAAAATCTTTTTTCGATTTTTCGACAAGTTCGAACTTTTAAATACGCTCTTCGGGATTTTTGATTGTCAGTTTTGTTTTTTTTAGACTAGTACTGGCACAGTAAACTTTTGCAAAAGTTTGTTTAAAAAGTTATTCTAATTTTATATTTGTTTTTTTTTTGTGATTATACACTGTCATTTAAGTTTGTGGTTATTGTTTGAGTGGTTTTGTTTTCATATTCAAAATAAGGGTTTTTCATTTGTTTCAATTTTTCTGTGTTTATGTGAAGTGCGTTGGGAGAGAAACTTTTGTACGAGTGGTTTACGAAATAGGATGTTTGTGTGACTGAATAGTTATTTGGCAGCATGATGTTCCTATGGAAAGTTTTGTGTTATCTTCTGCTTCTTGTGCAAGCTGTTTTGGGAAACTGGTGGTAAGTCGATAAGTTAAGCTTTTTTTAATTTTTCGTCGAGCGTTTTTATATTTATTTTCTTTATGTATTAATTTCTAATCCTTAAGAGTAATGTACTCTTATCAGAAAAGATAAAGAATAGTGATAAAAGACGAAATTAAAGCACAACTAGATAATAATAATTAGATTTACAATACAACTTGCTTAATGCCTAGGAGATTAACTAAAAACGTTTCTGAACATAGCAGTTCAACCTAGTGATCAAAATTCACTGATCTGAATAGGTACGTATTTAGTATCTGCACTTGAAATCTACACTAAACTTCAGTGTGCAATCTATTAGTAATCTGTCTACATCACATTATTGTTATTTTACGAGTATTGGGGAATCGTTTTACAGGTACGAATGTTTAAAAGCAGGCGATAATAATATATAATAGATTGCATTATGTTAGAAATTGAACTTCTAAGGCTTCAAATCTTCGTCCAGTTCTGACTAATAAACGGCTTCTTTGAAGTTTTTTGATTAAATATGTTCTGTTGCAAGAGGTATATCTTGTAAAAACCTATGTCTTATACCTACATAATTTTGCAAGCTTTTACTTAAACTTAATTTTACATAATTGCAGTGTTTTTTTATAATGCATATCTGTCCGTTACCAAACCCGCGACAAATTAGTTTGGAAATACAGAGTTAAAACGAAACCAACGAAAAAAATACACAAGAAAAAAAAAGAATAACAATAAAAAAATTAATCACAAAAATATATCGTTCGGTGTTCGCTGTTAAAATTATTAAATTTTTCAATTGAGGCCGGCAAATCGCCGTCTTTGATCAAAAATCAAGTCACAAATTGACTCAGCCCTTAAATCACTTATATCAATGCACTTTAATCATCATCATTATAACCAATAGATGAGAGATACGATTGATAATGATTGACGATGATAATAACGGTCTATTTAAAAAAAGAATTCCATACCTTTATGAAATGAAACGCTATGAGATGATCTTTTTTAAACTTAATTTTATCTAATCATTAAAGATAAATATACAAATAATATTTCCTACATCTTACACACAACGCCATCCAGTCCTAAGCTAAGTAGAGCTTGTGTTATGGGTACTAGACAACTGATATAAATACATATTATACATAGAAAACACCTTAACTCTGAAACTAACATTTGCAGATCATATAAATATTTGGTCCGACCCAGGAATCGAACCCGAGACCTCAAGCACAGCATCGCTTACGCTACCACTTGCGCCACCGAGGCAGTTACCGACATGACACTGTAGAAGATAATTCGTCTATCTTATCTATTACTAGCTTTTGCACGCGACTTCGCTCACGCAGACTTTCATCCCCTGAATTACCCCCTTAGGGTTCTAAAATTCCTTTCTTAGTGCTCACTTACGTTATATAAAGAACTTACATGCAAAATTTCAGGATTCTAGGTTCAGCGGTTTGGGCTATGCGTTGCTCTCTGGTTATGTCAGTCAGTCAGTCGCCTTCCTCTTTTATATATATAGATAGATTACAAATGTAAGTCATAAAGTTTTATGTAATACACTTATATTTATTTGCACTAACTGACTGACTGATTCTGATTAACGCAGAGTGTACCCTTGAAAATTCGGTAACTGATGCTTTTTAGTTGTAAACGCCGACTAAAAAATGATTTTTGTAGATTTTACCCTTAATCTAAATAAAATAAGGGATGAGCGGTTGTGAGTCAATAATCAAGAGCGGGGTTTGTAAAATTATTGTTCATAATTATGATACTCTTAAATCTTCGTGGAAATTATGATTAAATAAATGAACCAAGTGGTCTAAATCTGAGATTAAAATAATTATGACCGTATTGATAATCCTAAACATATCACAATCCTAGAAAAAAAAAACTGCCGTAAAGAACTGGATCAAATTAAAATTAGACCACAGGGGAAGCTCCAGCTTTCAAATAGAAAAATAATCATCAAAATCGGTTCACTCAGTCGAAAGCTTTTATGAGGTAAGAAACATTAAAAAATATACAGTCGAATTGATAACCTCCCCCTTTTTGGAGTCGGTTAAAAAGTAAACACGAATTATTTAAATCTTATTAAGATGAGTTATGGAATATTCATTTTAAACACACATCTTTCTGGATGTTAGACGTAGTGCGTTTAAGAGAATAATATTTAGAACTGAAGAGGTAAAGAGAATAGAATTATGAACTCGAAAAGCAGTAGAATTAAGCGAAGACTTCTATCGTGATTATGAAAGAGATATTTTAATCGAAAATTAAAAGTACGTAAATTTCTGCATTGTTTAATGTGTAACTGTACTGTTAATGGGCGAGATATCGTCGGGTAGCGAAGCTTTGGCAAAAATGTAGCGCCTCGATGAAAAAACTGCTTGCTTTTGATTTTTGCCGTGTAAGTTAAGCTTACTAAACCTCTACTCTGAATTTAGTATCCATGGATGTCCATGGGTCTTATCATAAGGTGACACGTCTGTTCGTTTCCTTTTATCTATACAAATAAATAAAATTGGAGTGTCTGTTTGTAATATTAAAATAACTGTTTTTTAATAAATGCATATGTATGTATACACGGTACATTTACCAAAATAACATTTTTTACAATCTATGTCTGTGTCTGTCGGTCCGTCTGTCTGTTGGTTACGGATAATCTTTGGAACGGCTAGACCGATTTTGACGGGACTTTCACTGGCAGATAGCTGATGATCTAAGGAGTAACTTAGACTTTTTTAGACTTGATTTGTACCGCGGCGTTGCCAGCGGTTATAATTACAAACGCGGGTTACACCGTGGGGTTCAGCTAGTTAGTAAATAAAAATAGATAAAACACCTATGCATATGCAGAAATGCAATGAGATTGCCTTCAAATTTAGTATCTTTATTATCTTTCCTTCAATGGATTCTTTTAATCCTAAGTTTAAGTTGTATATGTAACCTAGATGCACTATCTATACTTATTGACTATATTTCCAGGTACATAACACTATAACTGGAAATCTAGAAGTGAATTATCTATGGAAGGAATTGTGATAATAGAGCGTAGATGCAAACGTCATATTTATAAAACAATCTTGCCGCTTTTAATACACTCATAAGAATCATATACATTACATATTTATCATGTTCTATCACATTATAGTAGTTATAAAGGCGAAAGTTTGTGAGTATGTATGATTTTAACTTCTTCACGTTTAAACGGTTGATTTTTTTTTTTTAATTTTAGTTTAAACGTAGCTGATTAAGACATAGGCTACTTTTTATATCGATAAGTGTTGAATATGGTCATCCGATAGTAAACCGCGGGTAACACCGCAAAGCGCAGTAACTAGTAATAAATAATAATCACACTAATATATAAAGGCGAAAGTTTGTGAGTGTGTATGTTTGTTACTTCTTCACGCAAAAACTACTGAACGGATTTGGATAAAAAATTACAGTAATATAGCTTATACATCAGAATAACACATAGGCTACTTTATATACTTATATATTTACTACTTTTTGTATATATTTATGTTCAAGCGCCTGCTAAATTGTTGATGGCAACGTTTGGTACGATTAATTGTTGCTGTGCCGTCGCAGAAAATGGTTGCCAGTTATATAGACGTAGAGTGCGGAGGGCAGGCGTAGCGTCAATATTAATTTCAGAGGCACCGTACAAAAGGTGTCCGTGGACAACAAGCTGGGTGGTTCCATATTCACCGCTTTTGCTGCTCGGTCCAGGCTATCAAATATATGTGTAAATACATAAATAAGGGCAATGGCCAGGCTATTTTCATCGTGAGGCAGCACAGTAACGTTATGATCAACACAAAGAATGAGGTGTAGACGTTTCGGGTGGGCCGATATGTGGGTACTAATGAAGCGGCATGGTTTACCGTTGCATCAAAGGTACCCAACAGTGACCCCTCGTGCTGTTCACCTCCCAAACGGCGAACACGTGTATTTTACGAAGTAAATCTGCGAGACCGAGTTGCAACACCGCCTAATACCACCCTCAACGCATTTTTTCACCTGTGCCAAGCTGACGAGTTTGCCCGGACGCTGTTGTACATAGAAGTACCAAGGTATCACACGTGGAATGCGTCGCGGAAAGAATGAAAAGGACGCGTGCAAGGCGCACCCGTTGACGGATGGCCAGGTGTGAAGGCCTCAGATGCTTTGGGCAGAGTGTATACCGTACACATAACACAATTTTAATGTTATTGTGTATGGTTGCTGCTCACTAAACTCCGAGGCCCCACCAGTTTTCAGGATCTCAAAACAAGAAAAGGCAGCTTTCCGAGAAGCGTGTGAGGCGATGGGATTGCTGGAAGACGACGGCCACTAGGACGCAACGGTGGAGGACGCTATATTGTGCCGGTCAGCGACTACTGAGAGATCTCTTTACGCTTATGGTAAGAATATGTAAACTTTCCAACTTCCGCCAGTTATGGGTCAAGTATAAAAATGCTTTATCAGAAGATATTGCTTGATATTAATATCAAGGAACTGCACAACCTAACGATGACTTAGTTTTTAACGAAGCACTGAAACTTATCAAGAACAAAATTTTTACGATAGTCGGGAAACTGCTGTCCGATTTAAATTTGCCTACTCCACAAAGAACGGTAGAGTTTTTTTCTGATTTTGTCAGAGAGCTGGGTTATGACACTGTTACCTTGAGAGCTAAAGTCACCCAAATAGAGCCTCTGTTATTACCAGTACAAAGGGAAATTTTCAATCTCATAAGAAACCGCATAGGGGGCACCGGCAAAATGTTCTTACTGAACTTGCTGCTAGCACAGTTGCGCAACGACAAAGTAGTTGCGCTGACTGTTGCGTCCTCCGGAATAGCCGCAACCTTGCTGAGTGGTGGCAAAACTGCACATTCAGTGTTCGAACTTCCGCTAAACCTTGCAACTGAACAAGCGTCCATTTGAAACATCAGCAAAAGCAGTAGTTGCAGTGCTCTAATGCAATGGTGCAAACTGAATGTGTGAGACGAATGAAATTGAAACATTGGATCGCAGCTTGCAAGACATTCGGGGCAATCGAATATTGTTGGGTGGAGTAGTCATCTTGCTTGCAGGAGATTTCCGGCAGACGCTGCCAGTTACCGAGCGGGGTACTGCGGCAGACGAGATGAACGCATGCCTCAAGGCTTCACCGTTGTGAAGTAAGGTTGAGCGGTTAGCGAAGCTCTTCAATGATCAGGAGTCTGGACTATTCGCACAAACACTTCTCGAGGTCAGTGTAGGTCGCGTGGACGCTATCAGCCAAATAACTTTTGATAGCCGATTTAGCAATGTTGTAAGTTCGGAAGATAACCTTATCAATAAGGTATTTCCGAACTTAGAACAAAACTTGGCTAACGTGGAGTGATTGTGCGAAAAAAATATCATGGCGCCTACAAGCGTGTTGGTGGAAAAAAATAATAAAAAAATATTGGAGCAAGTTCCAGATGACGTGGGGACTTATATGTCATTAGACACCGTCATGACAACTGACGACGTTTCGTACGTACCCTGTAGAGTTTTTAAATTTCTTCGAACTGTCAGGAGTGACAGGAGTGACCCTCTCACAAATTAGAGCTCACACTTGGTGTGCCTGTCATACTGATGCGTAACCTGGACGCGCCCAGATTGTGTAACGGCACCAGGTTACGCGTCACAGAGATGAGACGGCATATTGTACAAGCCAGTACATTTTACAAGGTAGTAGAGCCACGCTGATTTCAGCACGAACGGGCCAGCTCGACCGGGGCGGTACTACCCTCGCACAGAAAATCAACGTAAAATGACAGCGATCATGCTGTCGTGTTTTGTTGGTGAGTGCGAGACCGGCGGCCTAATGATGCAGAAGCATCACTAGCCCGCCATGGTGTGGGTCGCCATGCTGCATTGTTGCATTGTCTGCATTCGCAGTATGGTGACCACCACTCTTGGATTCTGCTTTTGCTTTCCATTAGGGAGAGAAGAGTCATTTTGGCAGAGCCAAACTTAAAAAAAAAACCACTATCCACACCGGAGGGGCATCAGGAGAGACGGTATTGATATCTACGATCCCCATAATAGCCACCAAATTCCAATTCAAGCGCTTGCAATTTCCTCTGAAGATGGCTTTCTCGATTACAATAAATAAAAGTGAGGGGCAAACTCTAAAAGTAGCCGGTATCCCCCTGCTTCTCCCACGGGCAGCTCTACGTAGGTTGTTCGCGTGTGTCGAGAGCAAGAAATCTTTTTGTTTACGCAGAAAATAATAAGTCTCTAAATGTTATTTACTGGGATGTACTGTAGTAAAATGATTTCTGGCTCACTACGAGGCTGGCTACCCGAGACAATTAATTAAATAAGTCAGCTCAGACAGTTCTCCCGTTCACAGTCCTCGATAAGATTAGTTATCGTAAATACCCAGGTAGTAGAGCCACGATGATTTAAGCACGAACGGGCCGGCTCGACCCGGGCGGTACTACCCTCGCATAGAAAATAAACGTAAAATGACAGCGTTCGTGCGGTCGTGTTTCGTTGGTGAGTGCAAGACCGGAGGCCCAATAATGCAGAATCATCACTAGGCCGCCATGAGTGAGTCC
This sequence comes from Spilosoma lubricipeda, assembly GCA_905220595.1. Taxonomy (NCBI): domain Eukaryota; kingdom Metazoa; phylum Arthropoda; class Insecta; order Lepidoptera; family Erebidae; genus Spilosoma; species Spilosoma lubricipeda. The sequence continues at coordinate 7,000,012 of HG992298.1, read as the reverse complement.
GCAATGAGTATGGTGACCATCCCTCTTGGATTCTGTTTATGCTTTCCATCAGGCAGCGTAGAGTCATTTTGGCACGCTAAGCATAAAAAAAATTGCCAACCGTAAATTGCTATCTTTCTCTCAAAAAATGTGAATATTTTACTCACCGGTTCAATAACAGTGATAAACCGTAGAGTCTAAAACTTCCTACTAATATTCTAAATACGAAATTGTGTTACTCTTTCACCCAAAAACTACTGAATGGATTCGGAAGAAACTTTACAGTAATATACCTTATACATGAGAATAATACATAGGCTACTATTTGCCGCAACCACCGTTAAATACGCGGGCGGAGCCGCGGGCAACAGCTAGTATATTTATATTTTTACTAGCTGAACCCCGCGGTGTTACCCGCGGTTAATGTTGTACCGCGAGTAACGCCGCGGGACAAAGTTAGTCTAAAAAAAGTTAGCCTAAGTTACTCCCCGGATCATCAGCTACCTGCCATTGAAAGTCCCGTCAAAATCCGTCCAGCCGTTCCAGAGATTACCCGAAACAAACAAACAGACAGACAGACAAAAATTTTTTTAACTTCATTTTTGGTATATGTATCGTGTATACATACATATGCATTAAGTAAAAAGCGGTTATTTTAATATTACAAACAGACACTCCAATTTTATTTATTTGTATAGATTACTAGTTGACCCACGCAACTTCGTTTGCGTCTCCTATTGCCCGTAGCGTGATAATGCTCCCTCGTTTTTAAAACATTCTTCATTGGTGCTCCGCTCCTATTGGTCTTAGCATGATGATTAGATGAGCCTATAGACTTACTCGATAAATGTACTAATCTAAACTAAAAATATTTCAGTGTTGGATACACTGAAATATTTTTTTAAATCGGACCAGTGGTCTGAGATTAGCGTGTTCAAACAAACAAACAAACTCTTCAGCTTTATATATTAGCATAGATTATACTAGAGTCAGCCTGTGACCACGGGCATAGTCGAAACGTCTGTCTAATCAAAGGTAAATATGTATCTAATACCTATCGTGAGAGACTTCATTCCCGAGGACATAATTTGTATTGGATTATCTCAGAGTAGATCAGAGCTACCTAATTAAAAATTGTGAAGATATAAAGCTTTAATTACTATAATATAACATTCATTAGAAACTTATATGAGAGTGTAATCCTATCCGACGTGTCATCAATGAAGTGTTAGATAGATAAAATATTTTTTAATTAACTGCAGTGTAATCCGACAGCTATTTCTGGTTTAATCATAATTATCTCAACATATTTCGTAGTCAATTACTGTTTTATTTTTTTTTATGTTTGGGCCTGCCAAAATGACTTTACTCTGCCTGATGGAAAGCATAAGCAGAATCCAGGATTCATGGTCTCACCATACTGCGAATGCAGACATTGCAGCATGGTGACCCACACCATGGCGGGCTAGTGATGCTTCTGCATCATTGGGCCCCCGGTCTCGCACTCACCAACGAAACACGACAGCATGATCGCTGTCATTTTACGTTGATTTTCTGTATGAGGGTAGTACCGCCACGGTCGAGCCGGCCCAACCCTGCTGATATCAGCGTGGCGCTACTACCTTGCTTCAAAAACCTTATTTTTGTTGTGAAGTAGTTTTCTATCTGTAATAGCGGAATCATCTCAATATGCCGCCGTAGTGTGGGCCACTATTGCATTGTCTGCATTCGCAATGAGTATGGCGACCACTACTCTACCCTGCCTGATGCATGGAAAGCATAAACAGAAGCTCATGCTTTCCATCAGGCAAAGTAGAGCCAGTTTGGCAGAAACTCAAAAAAAATAAAACCCGTGTTGCTCACGATGAAGTCCGAAACTGTCTGTACGATTTTCACTTTTTTTTTAAATATGTGTTTAGCTGGCGTACGTTAGGATAGTTAACATCACGCTTAGATCAACATGAGCCGAGTATAATTGTAAAGAGTTAAGAGGTGCAAATGAAATTGCGTGGGTCAACTAGTATTTTAATAAAACCTTAGCACATCTCTCGCATCACACAAAAATAAGGCAAAGTCTATACTGTGGCCATCAGACTGCAACATATCTCAAGACATATATGTATATTACAGATAAACTAGCTTTCGCTCGTGGCTTCGCTCGCATTCAATAAAAAGTGTCCTATGTTACTTCTAATACCTCCAAGGGTATGTATACAAAGTTATAGAATGATCGGTTAAGTAGTTTTTTTTTCTTTTATCGAATAGAGGCAAACGATATCGCCTGATGGTAAGCGAACACCGCCGCCCATGGACATCCGCAACACCAGAGGCGGCACAAGTGCGTTGCCGGCCTTTGGGAGATCGGGAGGGTGATAGGGGAGGGGTTGAGATATGGGCCTCTTGTATCCTGACTCACTCGGTGAAACCCAGTGCCGTCGCTGTTTTGTCACCGGTTTTCTGTGAGGCCGTGGTATCACTTCGGTCGAACCGGCCCATGCATATCGAAGCGTGGCTTTCCAATTGGTTTGTTCTTAGAAAGAAATTCTGTTCTTTTGTTTTAGAATGCTAGTTTTGTTTCGGTAATTTTACCTAAAATAAAGCATATTTTAACTTCCAAAATATACTATGAACTAGTCCGCAGTTGTGAGTTACTAGTTTTAGTTTATTTACAAACATAATAACATAACTAAAACGTGGGACCAAAATAACACATCCCTTCTACTCCCGGCACAAAATATTGCTTGTTTACGTTTCTCGATGCATTGTTTGACATTTCGTCAAAAAGAGGATGCATATTGCTAAACGCATGGACGGTTTATGATTCATTCATAAACTCGTAATATGCGGAATAATTATAGATTGAAAACAAAATTATTGTTAAACTATATAAATTTTCAGAATTATAAAGGTTATTATTATTTTATTTCCATATGTGAATTATTTGTATAATTGTCAAGTATCTTGGACTCATCATTTTTGGTTGTATTTTTTTAAATATAGTTGGTTTAACGAATGTTATTAAGTAGTTATATTAACATGAATTTAATATATAGAGAACATTTTAACTTATATGTAGGTAGATAAGAGACACTGGAAAAATAATAAAAAAATATTTTGCACTACACACAATAGTACAGAACAAATAAAATGTGTTTCTTCTACGTCATCGTCTATGACACTCCTAAGTTTTTTTGCAAAAGTCTGGACTTGTAAAGGAGATCCATTATGATTTAGAAAAAGAGAAATTAAAGGTTGCTGAATAAGATTTTGTTCTATATCGTTATTACAGGTTTAATAGTAAAACTGTCATCTTTGTATTACTTATTTGCACCATAATTTCGATGTACAAAATAGTAATACAAAATGGAGTTAAGCTGTGTTTGTTGAGTGTAAATTTAACTGTAGACGTACGCGGTGCACATAAAAGTATTAATATGTGTGACATCAAAGGGACCCCTGTTAGAACACCATATGTTTTAACACTTCGGTGTTATAAAGTCTCCAAGTTTTGATTTAGAATTTAATAGAGTATTTCAACGGGCTAATTTATTCCATATGACATGCTTTCTCGCTCTCTCTTTACATTTAACACTATCTGCCTATGACTGTGCTATACCAGACAGATCTATCTCTTTTCCATTGAAATTCGTTCAGCCGTTACAGCGAGAAATAATACCAAACATCTTATTAGTTGCCGGGTCATACCAAATGTTTGTGTGATCTGCAAATATTTGTTTCGGAGTTTGGATGTTTTCTATGTATAATATGTATGTATTTACAAAAAAAGTATCTATGTGTTTAATATTAGTTGTCTAGCCCATACCCATAACACAAGCTCTGCTTAGCTTGGGACTAGATATCGGTTATCGCGGCAAATAGTAGCCTATGTGTTATTCTGATGTATAAGCTATATCACTGTAAAGTTTCATCCAAATCTGTCCAGTAGTTTTTGCGTGAAAGAGTAACAAAACTTCCATTCATACCTACAAACTTTCGCGTTTATAATATTAGTAGGATTTATTAGTACTGAAGCAATAACTATTACGCAACTTCATCTGTTTTTTTTCAATCATGTTTGGCTGCTATTGGTCCAGGCGTGATATTACCTATCCAATCCAGCAAAATACGCATTTAATAAAAAACGTGGAAACCGGATAGGTACTTAGTTTAAGAGTTCATCACGAGCATATTCACGAATGTAGCTCAATCAATGCTTAAATTGCCGATTAACACAGTCTGACTTTCCTTTACGCTTAACACGCATATCTTATCTTATCTATTGTAGATTAAAAAAAAAGCGGCCAAGTGCGAGTCAGACTCGCCCATGAAGAGTTCCGCAGCAGCAAGTAACATAATATAATTTTTATTTTATTATGTTGGTGTTGATTGCATGAAAGGTAAATTGTAGTTTACGATTTATGACGTATTAAAAAAAACTACTTACTAGATTTCGTTCAAACCAATTTTCGGTGGCAGTTTGCATGGTAATGTACATCATATATTTTTTTTAGTTTTATCATTCTCTTATTTTAGAAGTTATAGGTTAGTTAGAAGTTACACATTTTACCATTTTGGAAGAGTCTCTCGCGCAAACTATTCAATTTAGAAAAAATAATATCAGAAACCTCAATATCATTTTTGTAGACCTATCCACATCACAAAGGTTTTATTTATTGTTTTTATCTAATTTTGTGTGAAAATCTTAATGCGGTTCACAGAATACATGTACTTACTAAGTTTCAAGATCAGTTCTTATAGTTTCGGAAAAAACTGAAGGCTGAGTGTGACATAAGAACCGACAGACAGACATACGTACGGACAGACAGACAGACAGACAGACAGACAGACTGACTGACGGACGGACAGACAGACAAACATGACGAATCTATAAAGATTCCGTTTTTTGCCTTTGGCACAGAACCCTAAAAATCAGTGTGATATGTCAGAATAAGACAGCTATCACGCTTTAATGACGACTGTCACACTTGTTTTGTTAAACAGTTGTATCTTGTTAGATTCAATCAGCAATGGTTACTTTCATATTAGGGACATGATTTTTTGACTTTGAAGAATTGGACCGCAATGTACTGAAGTTAATATACAAATGGGCTAACATTTAACTAATTCTACTCTGATTATATAACTTTATATATATGTATAACTAACTATGTATATATTTACAAAAAAGATACAAGTGTTTGTATCACTTGTCTAGTACCCTTATTACAAGCTCTGCTTAGTTTCGGATTAGATAGCGATGTGTGTTAGATCTCCGAAATATTTATTACTAGTTGTTGCCCGCGGCTCCGCCCGCGTATATGTCGGTCAGTTATAGCGGGAAATAGTAACCTATATGTTATTCTGATGTATAAGCTATATTACTGTAAAGTTTCATCCAAATCCGTTCAGTATTTTGTTTGAAAGAGTAACAAACATCCATTCATACTTACAAGCTTTCGCGTTTATAGTATTACCTGAAGCTTTCCGCGGCTCCGCCCGCGTATCTGTCGATTATCGCGGCAAATAGTAGCCTATGTATTATTTTGATGTATAAACTATATTCCTGTAAAGTTTAATCCAAATCCGTTCAGTAGTTTTTGCTTGAAGAAGTAACAAACATACACACTTACAAACTTTCGCTTTTATACATTAGTGTGATAGTATAGATATTTGTTATTATTTATTGTAACTTACAAAAAAGCTTGCCGACTTCAATGTGCCGGTTGTGATAAATTAATTTCTTAATTTACCCTTAGTGTGGGTATTTTTCTTCAAATTAAAATGGGACCAAAACATGACTGATTGATAACATTATCAGTTTAATATATTTAAATACTAGTTTTAGGTATGACTTTACGCTATGACTTAAAAAGTCATATGTTCCCTAGATGAAATGAAATGAAAAATATTTATTTTGGCACACACTATAAAAATATTTGTTTACAAACAAACAAAAATAGGAAAGCACATAACAAAAAACTGTACCAAAAATGGACCCAATTCAGCATTGTGTCAGGCAAAAACCTGACGCTGATTTTCAATTGGGCTCAAGTGGCAGTATACCCAAAACTACTTAACTGACAATTAGTAACTTTATGCATAAAAACTATTTGCACCATTATTATTATCACCATTATAACAGATAGCTAATAGATTAAAAAATACATGTTAGATACTTGAAATACTGATAAGATGAGATGAGATGGGGCAGAAGGCATCCATAGCATTCCGCTATCGCGTTCGCTCGTGAGCTTCGCATTTTAACTCGCTCAACATCTTTTTCACCTTCTTCGCCTCATTGGCAGCTGTACATCGCCAGGTCTGTTTGGGACGGCCACGTTTTCGTTTTCCTTAAGGATTCCAATGACTTTATGCTATGAATGGCAATATTTGTTTCAAGTCTCCAAGTCCCACTATTATCAGTGGTCTCTTGTTCGTTAATGAGACACCTGGAACTTTCTTATCTTTTGTTATTTCTTATCGCTTTGCTCACTTAGTTTCGAGTCTAATTAGACATAGTTAAAAAAATAATCAGTGTGATATATCCAAGATATGCTCTTTATCGGGATGAAAATCCAGATTGTAAATGTGATATTATCTAATATATCCAACTCCAGCCATCATGCAGTAGTTCTCAGCATCTAGTATAAGTAGCACAAGGTAGAACCACGCTGATTTCAGCACAAACGGGCTGGCTCGACTGCGGCGGTACTAACTCCTCACAGAATACCAACCTAAAATGACAGTATTCGTGTTTCTTTGGTGCTCAATGCTCAATGATGCAGCAGCATTTCACTAGGCTGCCATCGTGGTGAGTCAACACGCTGCATTGTTGCATTCAAAATGAATAAGGTGACCTTGGATGTTGCTTATGTTTTCCATCAGACAGTGAGATTCACTTTGTCATCTTTACGTATAAATAAATTTGGAGTATCTGTTTGTAATATTAAAATAACCGTTTTTACTAAATGCATTTGTATGTATACACGGTACATATAGCAAAAATATACTTTTAATAATTTTTGTCTGTCTGTTTGTTCCGGGTAATCTCTGGAACAGCTGGACAGATTTTGATGGGACTTTCACTGATAGGTAGCTAATGATATAGGGAGTAACTCTGCTTTTTTTAGTCTAGCTTCGCCCCGCGGTGTTACTGGTGGTACGATAATAACCGCGGGAAACACCGCGGGATTCAGCTACTACTAATAGCAAAATACCAGCACTTGTGCTGTTGTGTTTCGTTGCTGAGTGCGCGACCGAAGGCCCAATGATGCAGAAGCTTCTCAATAGGCTGTGGGTCAACATGCTGCATAATTGCATTGCCTGTTTTCGCAATGAGTATGATGACCACTACTATAAGATACTGCTCATGTTTTCCATCCGGTAGAATCATGTTGGCAGGTTAACATAAAAATAAAATCTTATGCAAGTCACTCCACCTGGCCTGTTCAAGTCTTTCAGTTGCCGAAACGCTGTCTTTACAAGTTTTTTATCTATGTTTTAGACTTGTCTTGATGTCCAACAGTGAATTGCAACAGGCTAATGATAATAGGGGAATATGAATGATTTTTTAAATTTCTTTATCTGGTCATTTACGTCTCTATAACATAGAAAAAAATATAACAGGGCTTGAAAAAAGTCAAACTAATTTTCAAACTGAAATTTAAAACACTGACAGAGCTATTCAAACGTCGCCATTTTGCGCGCGCTATTTACACGGTCAATGACGTCAAATGCGAAATTCTTTGACATTCAGATCTATTTATTTGCGATGTTTCACCACTCTCAGAGAGACTATAAAACAAACATTAAAACTGCAGTAAAGATAACTCCTTTAATTATTGTACGAAACAATGACCGTAACAATTAATTGATTAAAATGTTTACGATTTTGCCGCTGCCGAGAACATCTGATAAGTAAATGGAAGGTTATATAGGAATGCCCGTTAGCTTAAGACTTTATGATGCCTACTTTGTTATTTATAAATTATTTTTAGTCTTTTCTAGATATAAAATGATTAAATAATAAAACCATAAGGTTTTGCTTAATGCCCTTAACAAACGAAAAAAAAATGTAATAATCATAAATTAACTTATGCTCGTATGCTCGTATATTACTGCCTCGTTTGTCTAGCGGTTGCCGTGTGCGACTGCTGATCGTGAGGTCTCGGGTTCGATTCCCGGGCCGGCCCAAATGTTTGTATGATCTACAAATATTTGTTTCGGAGTTTGGGTGTTTTCTATGTATAATATGAATGTATTTACAAAAAAAAAAAGTATATATGTATTTGTATCAATTGTCTTAGTACCCATAACACAAGCTCTGCTTAGCTTGGGACTAGATGGCGTTGTGTGATAGATGTCCGAAATATTTATATATATTTATATATATAATATTTATATTATATATATATTCACTGGGAGCATAAACGAAGGTTTTTTCAGATATTTGATTTTCAGATATTTGAACTATTAAAAAAAACCCCTACGCAGCATCAGGTCGTTAATGTTATATGTAATGTAAAATTAAGTTAATCGAGTAATCATTTTGGCAAAAAAACTTGATACTTTTACATTGCTGGACTGATATTAACAAAACACAGCTAAGAACTACCGCAAAGAAACTGGCTTTTAAATGAAAAAATCGCATTGAAATCGGTCCATTCGTTTGAGAGCTACGATGCCACAGACAGAAGACATGACAACGACAACTTATCTTATAATACCCCTCTTTTTGCATCGGGGGTTAGAAAGAAATAAAAACAATTAGTTCTTTGTACTCATCAAAATAAATCAAATGAGCATAAGTTCGATGTTTTTATCTTCAAAAGCAGACGGATGAATATACCAAATTTGGGCTCAAATGGTAAGTACATAGATTACGTCAAAACCATCTTTCTAAAAAGAGATCTGCGTCCAGCAGTGGACTGTTCAAGGCTTTTGATCAAGATGTTGAAGTAATTAGATCATCTACATATAATATCTATACTCTATACTAATATATAAAGCTGAAGAGTTTGTTTGTTTGTTTGTTTGAACACGCTAATCTCAGGAACCGCTGGTCCGATTTGAAAAATTCTTTCGGTGTTGGATAGTCCATTTATCGAGGAAGGCTATAGGGTATATATCATCACGCTACTACTAATAGGAGCGGAGCAACAATGAAGAATGTTTAAAAAATTTTCACGCTACGGGCAATATAAGACGCAAACGAGGTTGCGTGGGTCAGCTAGTGCATTATACACATACAAACATCTCTGTAATCGTAAAATCAAAGGATTTACACACACACAAAGCTCTTTTAAAGTTGAATAAATAACTAATACAGAATCATTAACAAAAATATTCGAATTGATCTTCTTAAAATGTAATCTATTTAAATACTCGTAGAAATGAATCGCAAAAATTTATGTACGCGCATAATTTCCGATCTACTGCACCAAATTGTTTTTTTTATTCTACATTTTGATAATTGTTAGGACAAGGCCATTCAAATGTTAACAGGAATAATTTTTAGTCCACGACTGCACCGTGGGAGGCTGAGACGGGCATAATTAATAAAAACAAGATTTTCAGAAATTAAAAAAATTAATTACGAAAGAACGGTACAAAGTTCGTCGGGTCAGCTAGTTTATAGAAAGACGACATTCCTCCTGGTAAATTGAAAAAAACACAACTATACCCGTAATTTAACATTCTTGAACGATTATGTATCTCATATAATTTACCTTATAAGCAACAATACCTTAATTTTAACACACCATCGCGATGTCCAAATCGGCATTCTAATTGTAAAACCTCAGGCCGAAATATATAAAGGCGAAAGTTTGTGAGTGTGTATGTTACTGTTGTTAGATTAGGATGAAACTTAACAGTAATATAGCTAATACATCAGAATAACACATAGGCTACTATTTGCCGCGATGACCGACATATACGCGGGCGGAGCCACGGGCAATAGCTACTTGTGTTATAAAACCATGCTTTCAATAGCCTTTGAATCCTTATTTAGCTATAATTCAAACAAAACAATGTCTATAACCATTTTTTGAGTTCAACTTATTTGGTTAATCTGACATTAAATTCTAATTTGGTATGGATTTAATACTGCCTTGTTAAGAACAAGAACAAGAGAACATACATATATATTTTGTATGTATATATTGTTTATGTTTTTTGTCCTCGAAGGGGTCGACAGAGTCGCATTAAACGCCTACAATTTGCTTCTGTAATTTTAGTTCCATATATGTAATATTTTTTAAAATTACCATTTATGCTAAATGAATTACTATAACTTTGATTGCACGGTTGACTGGTATGTAGCTGAGTGTTGTGGGTTGAAATCCCACGTGGGACAACACTTCGAGTGATACACAAGTTGATGTTCTGCGTCTAGGTGTTCTTTGTGGCTGTTTCATCTATGTTTGTAAAGTCCCCCACGACACAAGGTGTTTATTCTTAAAGCGGGAGTTTTCTTTAAACAAAAAATAACTCGGAAATGTCACGAAAAGCTAAGTAAAAATGAATTAAGTGGTTTTAATAAATAACACAAATGTTATTTGCTGGATGCGAGAAGCCCAAAATTAATCAAAGTGTCGTGCAATGAAAGAGGCCTATCTCCAGCAATGGACTGCAAAAGGCAGATGACATGATGATAATAAATAAGTATGCATATTATGCCACATTTATTAAATAGATATCTTACAGCTGATTTCGTAGATTAGTAGTTATTGGCACATCGCCTTCGTAATCCGTCTTATTATTAATAAAAATATTTATAATAATAAATATCCGTGGGGCAGCCACGCTTCGGCAGGAATGGGTAGGCTCGACCGGAGTGATACCACGGCCTCACAGAAAACCGGTGTGAAACAGCACTTGCGTTGTGTTACACCGAGTGAGTGAGGATACCGGAGGCCCGTACCCCAACATATATCTCCATCCCCCTCCCAATCCCCCAAAAGACCAGGCACGCGCTTGTGACGCCTCTGGTGTTGCGGGGGGTGTCCATGGGCGGCGGTAATCACTTACCATCAGGTGATACGTCCGCTCGTTTGCCACCGATTCCATAAAAAAAGTATCAATAACCTTTAATCCAAGTGTCAGGTGGCAACACTAGTGATTCTAAAATAATATTATATAATGTCATCATCGTCCGTATTGTCGCGTCGCTCAATGTAATAAGTACTTTGTATGTTAATAATAAAAACCTGTAACTATATACAGTGAAGACTTTCATTGATTGCTTCCCAATATTACATGGTGTCAGAAGAAAAAGCAGCGGTAAGTGAATCCATGCGCAGACGACTGGATCACAAACACCAAGGTACGCGTCTATTCAGTCACATTGCATCGCGACTACCATTCCAATATGTCGACACCGTCGGGCGAAACGAAGTCAAATACAGGTATAGGCAGCCTAAAGCCTTTAGAGAAATCACTAAATATGCCTCTAGATTGGAAAAACTGGCTTACAAAACTCGGTATTAAAATTTCGAACATTAAATAACTCTTCAGCTTTTATAACGAGAAATCAATCTCCAAGTAGAGGAAATCTATACTAATATATAAAGCTGAAGAGTTTGTTTGTTTGTTTGTTTGTTTGTTTGTTTGTTTGTTTGTTTGTTTGTTTGTTTGTTTGTTTGAACACGCTAATCTCAGGAACCGCTGGTCGGATTTGAAAAATTCTTTCGGTGTTGGATAGTCCATTTATCGAGGAAGGCTATAGGGTATATATCATCACGCTACTACTAATAGGAGCGGAGCAACAATGAAGAATGTTTCAAAAACGGGGGAAATTTTCACGCTACGGCCAATATAAGGCGCAAACGAAGTTGCGTGGGTCAGCTAGTACGATATATTTTTTAAGATAATCCAGTGATAAAACTAATCTATTGAATATATTTATTTATGACTAGCTGACCCACGCAACCTCGTTTGCGTCTCCTATTACCCGTGGCTAGATAATTTTCCCCCGTTTTTGAAATATTTTCCATTGGTGCTCCGCTCCTATTGGTCTTAGCGTGGTGAAATATAGTCCAAAGCCTTCCTCGATAAATGTACTATCCAACACTAAAAGAATTTTTCAAATCGGACCAGCGGAAATTTTACAAATATTAAAAGTTGAAGAGTTTGTTTGTCTGTTTGAACGCGCTAATCTCTGGAACCGCTGTTCTGATTTGAAAAATTCTTTCAGTGTTGGATTGTACATTTATCGAGGAAGGCTATAGGCAATATATCATCACGCTAAGACTAATAGGAGCGGAGCACCAATGGAGAATGTTACAAAAACGGGGGAGGATTATGACGCTATGGGCAATGGGGGTCGCAAACGAGGTTGCGTAGGTCAGCTAGTTATCTATACTAATATATAAAGCTGAAGAGTTTGTTTGTTTGTTTGTTTGAACACGCTAATCTCAGGAACCGCTGGTCCGATTTGAAAAATTCTTTCGGTGTGGGATAGTCCATTTATCGAGGAAGGCTATAGGGTATATATCATCACGCTACTACTAATAGGAGCGGAGCAACAATGGAGAATGTTACAAAAACGGGGGAGGATTATGACGCTATGGGCAATGGGGGTCGCAAACGAGGTTGCGTAGGTCAGCTAGTTATGGTATATATAGCCAGTTATATATATAAACTAGCTTTTGCCAATTGCTCCGGATGCGTGTTTGTAGATTTTCGTGGTGAAAAGTACCTCATATTCTTTCTCAAGAATCGAAGTAGTTCCATGCGAAATGTTATTAAAATCAGTGTAGCGGGTTAGCCATGAAAGCGTAACACACAGATGTGCAGACAGAGATACTTTTGAATATATTACAACCGACCCTTCCCAGCTTCGTAATGAAGTCTTTGAAATTCTCAGATGACTTCTATAATATGCATGTATTACACATATTAACATTCCTCTTGAATCACTCTATCTAAATATTGCTGAAAACTGCATTCAAATACGTTCAGTGTTTTAAAAGATCTCAGCGAACAAACAGCAGAAGTGACTTCATTTGATACTATGTAAGGGTTTTAAACTATTTATTACAGCAATGAGGATACACACGCAGTTTACAAGATGCCACAAGCCTCGTGCCCGTGATTTCCATAAATATACTGTTTGTAAATTGTGCATAGAAATCAAACAATCCCACGAAAATATTCCTATACATTTAGAGAATTTAAGATGTTAGTAAATCTGGACAATGCGTTTGTGACTACAATGTGACGGACATTGTGGAGGATTCTCTACGGTTATGTAACGACTGTTTGTGAATATCTTTTATATATTATAAGAACAACCTATTTCAATAGCCTTTCAATAGTAAAAGGCAACCCTCTGTTCAAACATTCAGTTATGGCTAATTTACACCTTGAAAATTTATGATTTTCTTGATAATAAACTATTATTAACTTTACTTTACACATTTCCCATCTAGTAGTGTGATTCTAAACTGGGTAGAGCCAGTACTATAGAATCAGATTGCTAAAAATTATTTTTGGACACCTTAAAGATGTGTTAGACTCAAAACAATTGGTCGCACTTATCACTCACTTATTTGTGGTAGTTCTTGAACAGTTTAACAGTCAGTGTTACTAACCACTAGACACCATCAGTACTGCGAATGACATAACGGAGATAGTTCTTAACTCTTCTTCTTTGTTAACTCCTCCATTGACTTTTTTAGCTATTATTTCCACTAATGATTATGGTATGCACGAAAAGAAGTGCTTATGGTGATTTAAGATGATCATTATCACTTTCTTAATCTTTTTGTTTTGTTTTCTTTGGTCGACTTCGTTCTCATTCAAGTCTCATAGTTAAGAGAAAGAAAATTGTAAACGCTATTTATTTTCAAAGGGAGCTTCAGTGGAGTTTCTTGCCAGATTCTTCTCCATGAAAGGCAGGCTGCACTTGGAACTGGCGACTAGAATTACTCGATTTTTTAATATTGACTATTCATAAGTGCCTGTAAAAAAAGTGAATATTTGAATAAAATCTTTTTGACCTTGACTTTTCCATATTTATATTTAGGTTTCTACTTTTATTGCTCTCTATAACACAACAATAACTTCTTACTTTTCTAGCAGTATCTTCTTTCATCCAGATTTCTTGTATTTGATCGTCCTAAACTTTTATATTGTAGATCTTAGAGACGAAACACCATTTTTAGTCAACGGAAATTTGAATCCTTTCGGATCACATCTGGTTTTGTTAGAGGCATGACCGTTTTGATTCTCACGTAGTCTGTAAGTGATCGTTTTAACTAAAGATGTTGGTTTTAGACTTCCGTGGATTTATGGAATACAGATTTCATGATTTTCATTATTTATGAATATTTTATTTAAAATTATTATTTTATAAAAGTGCTTTAACTCCGTTGGAAACAATGCAATATTGTAATCTACGTTTTTGTCATGTTTATTAGTTGGGTTCGTAAGAATTTATTGCCTAGAACTACACAATAACTCGTAACACAATTAATTAACCTTGTTTACCGTTGAAGGTATAGCCATGAAGAGCAGATTAGAAGAATTAGATTTTGTCTTAATTCCATTAAGGTCAGTAACAGATCAATAAAATTATAGGTGTTTTCTATGTATAATATGTATGTATTTACAAAAAAAAAGTATATAAGTATTCATATCAGTTGTCTAGTAACCCATAATACAAGCTCTGCTTAGTTTGGGACTAGATGGCGTTGTGTGTTAGATGTCCTAAATATTTATTTATTTATTTAATGCTTGATTCGATATTTTTTTTTATTCAATGTCATATTTTTACAGTTACAAACAAATAAAAATAGACATAGTTTCTTGTTATTTGCTTCGTTGCATATTATTTCTACAATAATATGATTCTCCTTTTTTCCTCTCGTTATTTAGCATAAAGGACTGTGGTAGCATCCTGTTCGGTCTAATAATAGTTTAAATGGTCATATTTAAGCATAAAGTAGAGGACAAATGCACACACATGGCGTAACGCAACATTAACTTCAAACGGACCGCAACCAACATTTTACTAAGAATCTAAACTTTTTTTGTCATGTCTATTTGTGTTTACAAGTAAATTGCGTTTTAAGTAATATGTTTGGATGCTTATTTAAAGTCCTTAAAGTATAGCCCTATAGCAGTTATCACTAATGTCATCGTAGAGATTACGAAGTTCATTTTAGGTGTGAATTTTTGTATTTGTTATGTATTCGATTCATTTATGACTAGCTTAACCCCGCGGTGTTACATGCGGTTATTGTTGTATCGTCAAACCATATCGTCAAAAGTGTGTAAATTGAATTTCATGTAGGTACTGCTCCAAGTTTTAGATTCAATTTTATTTTTCAAATTATATAAGAATCAAAATCACCGTAATCAGGAAGTCCACTAATCGCCTCACATTTAAGAAAAGAGTGCGTGAACTTCTTCGGAGTGAAATGGCAGTACAGTCTCAACGCTAATACCCGTGTAGTTTATACGTATGTGTATATATATTGGCAGTAGCGTATATGTGTATGTTTGTGTATATTATGTATGTATTATTATGTTTATGTATGTTTGTTACATCTGATGTAGGTTTATCCATTATTTGTTTAATTATTATCTGTCGAATTCAATAGTTTGTCTTTGCACCTACCGCATCATATTTCTGCAACACCCGAAGGTTGGCTGGTAGACAATGCCTAATGGTATTAAGTCCGCCTTTGTACTTCAAGTGCACAAAGTTTATAAATAAATAAATAAATACATAAGAATTGAATTTTGAACGCCAATATTCTCTATATATTAGAAGTCCTATAGTATACTATTAAAGAACAATGATAATAATGATTCCCTGTGGAATGACATCCATGTAACGTGTTAAGATCGTACTAATATCATAAACGCGAAACTTTGTAAGTATGGATGGATGGATGGAGGTTTGTGGTTTGTTACTCTTTTACGCAAAAACTACTGAACGGATTTGGATGAAACTTAACAGTAATATAGCTTATACATCAGAATAACACATAGGCTACTATTTGCCGCGATAACCGACATATACCCGGGTGGAGCCGCAGGCATCAACTAGTCTACACTAATATTATAAAGAGAAAGATTTGTACCTATTTTTGTATGTTTGTATGTTTGTAATGAATAGGCTCAAAAAGTAATGGGCCGATTTTAAAAATTTTTTCACCAATAGAATGCTACATTCTTCCAATTTGACATAGGCTACATTTCATTTTGAAAAAAAATAGGGATCCTTGGTAAAATTTGAACAATGTAACCGAAGGTGTAGAAAAATGAGTCTTAAAATGTCTTTCGTCGAATGCGCTGCCGAAACTATTAGCGATAGAACAAAATAATGTACAACAATATTGAAGAACATCATAATGTCTACAAAAAACTCCGCGGTAGCATATGTCCAACTATTGTAGTTATGTCACTACAACAACTTTTTTCATTTTAAAAATTAATGAAAATGCTAACCAAATCCAAACCATGCTATTTATGTGTTTATATTAATCCTTATCCAAATAAATTATTTTATGGTCAAGACCATTTAACTACCTATAAAATAGTTTTTAAATTATTTAAATTGGACTTTCCATTCAAAAGATATTACGAATTAAAAAATTCAAAAAGTAAACAAAACCGCCATAGCGCCGGTGGCAGATCAAAAAATAGCATTCGATGCTATAGTACAGAGTGTTGAAAATCACAGCGGTAAACTGTTTTTTTTGGACGCGCCCGGTGGAACAGGCAAAACCTTCCTTGCCAATTTAGTGTTGGCAAAAGTACGTCAATCTGGAAAAAAAGCTGTCGCAGTGGCATCGTCCGGAATTGCTGCAACCCTATCAAATGATGGAAAGACTGCTCACTCTACATTTAAATTACCATTGGCTGTGTCTTTGGAACAACAATCTGTGTGCTCGATCCGCAAAAACGGTCCGCTGGGGCAGTTCTTACAAGACACTTCGCTGGTCATCTGGGACGAGTGCACCATGAGCCACAGGGCGCACGTGGAAGCCGTGGAGCGCACGCTGAGAGACATCCGAAGCTCAGACCGTATAATGGGGGGCGTGACGTTTGTTTTAGCTGGAGACTTTCGTCAAACATTACCAGTTATAACAAAAGGTACTCGAGCTGACGTTATTCGAGCTTGCCTTAAATCATCAACTTTATGGCAATCGATTGAAACTCTTAATCTACGCACAAATATGAGAGCACATTTAAGTGACAATGACGATAATAATTTCTCACAAAAACTTCTACAACTTGGAGACGGAAAATTACCGTCTCCGGTTGCAAACAGTCCCCAGGTATTGTTTGATAACGAATTAGGTCAAATCGTTCAGAGTCTAGAAATTCTTGTGGACACAATATATCCGGACATACAAAATCTTACGGAGAGAAATTTCAATTGGCTCTGTTCGAGAGCGATAGTGTCCCTGCGAAATGAATCGGTTAATGAGATTAACAAAATTATTATGGAAAAAGTACCCGGTGAATTTAAATTTTACAAATCTATTGACACAGTATGCAACATCGAAGATACAGTGCACTATCCACAAGAATTTTTAAATTCCCTGAATCCTTCCGGCTTGCCGCCCCACGAACTACAATTAAAGGTAGGCACTCCCGTAATGCTGCTGAGGAACCTATGCCCTCCCAGCATGTGCAATGGCACGAGACTTCTGGTGAAGGAATTGCGGGAGAACGTCATAGTAGCCACTATAATCACCGGGGCCGCGGCCGGACAGCTCGCCCACATACCGCGGATCCCCATGATTCCTACGGACTTGCCTATATCTTTTAAGAGGTTACAGTTTCCTCTAAAAACATCATTTGCCCTCACAATAAATAAGTCCCAGGGTCAAACATTTTCTATGGTTGGCATCGACCTAAGAAAAGAATGCTTTTCTCATGGTCAACTATATGTTGCCCTTTCTCGAGTGGGATCTCCTGAAAATCAATATATTTTGTTGCCATCTACAAATACCACTGCCAACGTAGTTTACAGTGAAGCTTTAAGATAAAAACTGACAAATATAAAAGTAAAAAACGTAAATTTACCTTAATATTATATCTGTAAATAATGTAAAAGTAAACCTGTAAAATAAAAAATACTAAAAATGTAAATTATTAAGTAATAATAAGAATGAAAATGATTAATGACAAACCCTTTTTTAATAAAAAATAAAAAAACAAAAAAAAAACACAAAAAAATATATAAAACCAAAATAAAAAGCACAAAACAACAAAACCAAACAAAAAAAAAAGAATTTTGTAAGGAAAATACTAAATAATGATAGGCAAGTTTCTATCGACACGAACAAAAATTTCTTTGGAATACCTAGATGTATAGGTAGATACATTTTTAGTTGAAAGTTGTCAACGTTTAATTTAGACTGTATATATTTTATTCGACTCTGCTTTTATTCTAATTACTTAAAAAAACATAGTAAAAATGTATATAATATCCTATGTAAATATTACTTATTTAAGTGCCCGCCAATTAAACCATCAAAGAAATTGAACATAAATAGACTTACATACAAATATAACTGTGGGGTTTTTTTTAATATATAATTAATAAATAATATTTTTTTAATAAATAAAAATATTTGTGAAAAACTGTTTTTATATCCAAATTTCCAAAAATAAATAATTGTCTACCCCGTGCGAAGCCGGGACGGGCTGCTAGTTGTAAATAAACTAGTTGACCCAGCGAACCACCACGTATACAAACCTTGCCCTAACAATAACGAACACATAAAAAAAGAATTATTTAATTTGGTGCAGCCGATCCGAAGTTAAGCGCGTACATACATTTTAGCGATTCATTTTTATGTATATACTAGCTGCCCCGGTAAACGTCGTTTTGCCATTAACTTTTTTTAAGGATGGGTGACCCTTACCATTTAGGGGGATGAAAAATAGATGTTGGCCGATTCTCAGACCTACTCAATATGCTCACAAAGTTTCATGAGAATCGGTCAAGCCGTTTCGGAGGAGTATGGCAACGAAAACTTTGACACGAGAATTTTATATATTAGATAGATGTTAATGTGTTCTGTCTGGTTGGTAGTCTTTTGGGAAGAGCTTCGTTCACCAGTAGACGGCAATGGCCTGATGATGATGTGATCTATTTAAGTAAAATGACTTAAAAATACTTAATTATCTTACTCAACTCTAGATATTATGAACCGATCTTCAGCCACGATTATGAAAAATTCGTAAATTTTATCTATTCGATACCTTCAGAAATAAAAATGCTATTAAAACTATTTTTTCCACTTATTTAAGTCCGTATTCCATGTCAGAATAGAACGACTTCAGAGGACAACGAACTCCCAGTGAATCCTCCAGGTTTCGCGTTCTCATACAAATTTATGAAAGGCAGTGGTTCGCAAGTACCAATTACTTATAAACAATACTGGAAATGGAACTGCCTTCTCTGCTTGCGACCGTCGTTTGGTCGTGAAATTTACTTTGGATGATTATGTCTTAAATAATTTTAATTTGTATTAGTTTTAGGAGACCAACAACTAAATTGGACGGAGGAACGTAATAGTAAATTTGAAGGCTGGATGGGTGGATAAATTTGGATGGGATAACTCTTCAACTTATTGTCGTCAAATTGTTGTGGGTTAAGTTTGAACGCAGAGAATTTTTACAATTTACAAGTAAATTTTTAACAAAAATAAAACCGACTTACTAGACCGACAAGGTTTGACTCGATTTCTCTTAGATGCCATCATCAGATCTTAGTGTCCTTACTAGGTACCACCGTTGGGATATCTTCTTTCCATTAAAACAAGAATCATCAAAATCGGTTCATAAATGACGAAGTTATCCCCGAACAAACACAAAAAAAAATATACGGTCGAATTGAGAAACTGCCTTCTTTTTTTTTAAGTCGGTTAAAAATAAAATACTTTTTCACATGCCACCCGTGGCTTAATATGCGGTTTTTAAAGTGACTTTTTGTAAAACACTGTTAAATGTACTCCATTTATGTGAAATCAATAATTTCAATTCATAGAATAGATATAAACATATTTAGAGCCATTTTCGTTGGTTGTAAGTTTAAGTTTTAGTTAGTTATCTGTGATATAACATTATTTTACACATAAAAGTGTATGTCTGTCAAATATGTCTCTAGTTAATTGACATAAAAGTTCAGAATAGTGTATCAGCAGTATTAAAAATGTCAAAACACAATCCTCCAGGAAGTTTAATTCATCAATCATCAACAACCCATAGCATCCCACTGCTGAGCGCGGGTCTCCTCTCAGGAGAGGGTTAAGGCCATACGTCCCCACGCTGGCCATGTGCGGATTGGGGTCTGGCAAGACAACATTGCGGCTACCTAATCTTGTCGTTGGATATTTTTAAGCCGCCCAAAACTAAGTTTCACAACTGTTATGCTATAACAACAACCGGGACCGACTGCTTAACGTGACCTCCGCGGAAACGCTCATGGTAACATGCCACTAGTAGCGGTCACCCATCCAGGTACTGACCGCGGAATCGTTGCTTACCCAGTTTAATTAATAGTAATTATTTACTTACATGCCACACCTTTTAAAGCAAAAAGAATATGCTATGAACGTTGGTATACACAATAAATATAGTTTAAAAACTGAAAAACACGCTTACTAAAGTCGGTCATAAACTAACAAACACATAGGCACAGAAGCTAAGCTTCTTGAGCCACTGTTGATAAAATTTATCGCAAAACGTACAAACGATGTCATGTAGGTATAATGCCCGCAGTCATCATTAATGTACCCGTTTGGTATCTTAAAGAAAAATCTTTAAAATTATATTGACATTACAGGTAGTCTTCGTTAGACGTTTATCGTGGGATGTGTATATGGTATATGATGTATATGATGTAAAATGTTTTTTTCTTTTTAAATTATAGTTTAAAGATTTAGGTTTCAAGGATAGATTCATTTTTCAAATCACTTTTAAGTTATTTCTGTAAGTTTGAAAAAAGAAGACTATTATGTGTAGCCTGAAATAAAAAATGACAGCTAAATCCGATGCAGGTTGATGTCTTAGGCATTTTTTTAATTGAGCGTAAAATTGTCATTTAAGTGAAAATGAGAGCAAGAGCATCTATTGACAAAAAAACTCACTACTGTTTAAGAAAAGTGTCTTAAATACTTACAGGTCTTAAACATCCAGCCAGCTTTGAACAAAAAAAACAAACGAACATTCCATATTTAAATACGCACACATTTAAGACTACCTACCTACTTACTCAATGCAATTAAAATTCAAATTTCGAATATATAGTTTAAAACTCCAAATCTTTGTACCATCACATTTCTGAACAATCATTAGATTCCCTGCACCGGGTATTCAAATATCCGAGTAGTGTACCAAACCATTATTTGCATTGCCACCGCACTGGTTTCTCCCCTAATAATAAACAAACCTATGACGTAGTATTGCAAGGGTTGTAAAGTGACTAATTATTTACTTACGAACTCCCTTATTCAGCAACATTTAATAGTAATTAGAGTGTTTTATCCTGTTCTGTTTTACTTGGATTGCGATAGGCGGAAAGGAAACAACTGATATCATTAATAAAAGTCCATAGAGAAACAAGTGCGTTCTTATTTTTAGTTGACTACGCTCGAGGTTATGCCAATCAATTTGAATTTACAAAAAGAACTTGGATCGTAATTCGATTTGTCTATGTTTGTGTAATTTGTACATGAATATGATGGGGGAGGCCTACGTTCAGCAGTGGACTTCTTACGGCTGATATGATGATGATGACTACACGATGTCTTAGGCATTACTAAGAAAGTGTTTTAAAAAAATATTGTGTTAATTTTAAAATGGTCAATTGCTTCATCTGCTAGATTATTGATGCATTGCAACTCAAATTCAAATTCATTTATTCAATTAAGACAATAAGTGACATTTATGAACGTTAAAATTGAAGCTGCAGTTAAAAATCATAGATCGACACAAACAGACGCCACAGCATGTGCTGTATTGTCGAGGTAAATTAGACGAAAACACCAATATCTACTGCCTGCCTGTGTCGATTCATAACTTTCAGTTTGCAAAATGCGTAGAGCCTCATAAGAAGAATACTGGCCAAGAAACTCATGGCCAATCTATTTTAAAGTCAGATTTTCAGGTACAATACTGTTAGTATTACATGTAAGGTAAACAGTATGCATTCTGTTGCCACCTGAAATTCCTTTTATTAAAATGCTCCAAAACCTAACGCACATACAAAAAAAAAGAATCAACGATCGTGAGTATCCGAAATTGGATTAAGCTTAAGGTTATTTTATTAAGCTAAGCTAATCGAAACGGCTATTGCATAAGGGTTCAAAATATTTTTATATTTATATGAATCTAAATTTTGCCCATCTCTACGCATGACAATTTCCATACCTGGATAACCTGTTGCTTGTTAACTTTTATATACGCACTACTTTGAGGCTTTCTCTAATGTTTTTACCTCTTCATCCAGTTCACACCAGTCACACCACACATCCACCTCAACTTCAGGGAGAGCCACGCTTCGGCATTAATGAGTCGGCTCGACCGGAGTGATACCACGGCCTCACAGAAAACCGGTGTGAAATAGTGCTTGCGCTGTGTTTCAACGAGTGAGTGAAGATACCGGAGGCCCATACCTCAACCCCCCTACCCTAGCTCCCCCCCCCCATCCCCCCAAAGTTCGGCAACGCACTTGTGTCGCCTCTGGTGTTGCAGGTGTCTATGGGCGGCGTTAATGGCTTACCATCAGGCGATACGTCTGCTCGTTTGCCGACCTATTACATAAAAAAAAGCGAAAAGTCTGTGACATTAAGTCCGTTCTTTGTGCAATTTTAATTATAATCATAATATTACTTTCTTCTGTATGCAACGAACCCTATGTTCTTTCTATATTCTATATCTTTTATACCGCGTATCAAAGTCTTATGAACATTACGCATTATTTTATAACTCCAACAAGCAATCCGTCCCAACCTTGCACGGGTTCTTTACGGTACATATAATATAGCCTATGTTACTCTGAGAAGATGTGCGGCTTCATTTTTTCCGAGGTATGTAACAAAATATCGTTATATTTTAACTAATATACTCAAAAATTTCACAAGTTATGTACAAAAACCTTCCTCAAGGATCTCTCATATTTTTAATTCCATTAGTGAAAACCGCAATAAAAATTCGTACAGAAGCTTTTGCGTTTATCGCAAACAGACATACAGACGCGTTGGAGGTTTATACTATATAGTGACGTCAGAGATTTACATGATGATGTCACTGGAGGGGTTCCCCTGATTTTATGCGCAAGCACTGCGTGTGTTGCAAATTTAGAAGATAATAAGTTGTAATGTAACACGGAGCTTACAGCATATTAGGTACATTAAGAGGGTTCGCTCTCGAATTATTGCGAGGGTTCCAAAAGCCGTACAAATTGTTTATCTAAAGGGCTTTAGTTGTTATTGAAAGTCTTGAATTTGAAGTAAACTAATATGGACGGGACTTTCACTGGCAGATAGCTGATTATACGACGAGCAATTTAAAGTAGTAAAGCTACAGCAACAACCGCGGGTAACACTGCGAGGCTCAGCTAGTGTATTATAAATTTAAAAAAAAACTTGTATTGAGGACCTCTTCCTTTTTTAACCGACTTCAAAAAAAGAAGAAGGTTTCTCAATTCGACCGTATATATTTTTTTTTGAAAAGTAAGCCATGAATGTATTTGCCGTTATAATCTTAACTTATACACAATTGGTGCAGAGACAAATAACATATCCAATTAGGAATATCAACCGCCTCAAATTCACTCCCTTTTAATATTTCGACTGTTATTTGACATAAGCTACGTGTAGACATAATACAATGACGGCCAACATTGTAACATGCGATAACAGTGTAAGCTGTCACCGTTGACAGAGACTCGTATTGTATTAATGTGGCGCCAATGTTTGATCAAATAGCTACAATACAGAGTCGGACTTCAATGATTTTTTGAATAATTTACTTGCGTGCTTTGTGAGTTTGTTGAGAGAAAATTTGTATTTTGAATTAATGTTAATGTTTGTATTATTATCAGTCTTTTAGTATTACTCTAAAATATGTTAAGTACCAACCTAAATTGTAATAATCGTCATTATTTGTTTAACTTGCCTTGTAGCTACTCCCATATTACAAACCTATATAGCCCAAATTATGATAAACCTACATATAAAATTACGACTAATATTACAAATTCGAATGTTTGTTTGTTAACTTTTATATTACTTGCAATACCTTCTCAAGTATGCAATTATTGCAAGTAATATAAAAGATTTATTATGATGTTTGTGTGTGTGTATAAAATGCATATAAAAATAAAAAAGTGGCAAAATATTACTTTTGTGTAAAAAACAGTTTTTGGACAGGTTTTATTTTATTAAGAAAAGTTAAATGAACGAGAGGAAATTCGTAGGCAAAGGCTTGAATGAAGTTGAGGAATGGAACTGCTTATCGGATTTAAATGAAAACAAACTTTGTATACAATTACATCAACAAAATACAATTTGCAAATCACATTGTATTAAACCAAAAACTCAAAGTACAAAATGCACTTTCAAAATTAAATTCAAGTCACTCATACTCATTCTAATCGACTATTTAAATTTTAATCGAGTGCTTCATAAATCCTAAATACAATACCCGGGGGATTTGAAGAGCACATGTGTGTCGTACCGAAACGTCCAGATTGCGTCCGATTCAATTTGCCAACGTAATACATCAACAAAACACGCCAGATAAAATCATTTGTAAAGGCGTCACAAAACATTTACATGTTGGTTGCAATCTTAGGGCTGTCATGATCACTTAAAATTATATTTGATGAGTGGATTTGTAGAGTTTCTTAATTGTGTGGAATGATGTGTAATGGGTTGTGAAGGATTTATTATATGAATTATTAAGTAAGACAACTATTTTATTTATTTCATTTTCAGAGCCATGTGTTAAGCTTCCATTTAAAAATATGTTACTTTAAAACCAAACGGTACTTAAATGTGCTTATGCATACCTATATTTCAGTGTAAAGATAAAAATATTGCTTGAACAGGTGGCGTGGTACTGGCTTAAATGGTCTCACCGCTTCTTATTAGGATGAATGTTGCGGGTTCGATTTCCACATGGCACAACCCTTTATACGATTCACAAATTATAGATTTAGGTCCAAATGTTCTTTCGTGTACGTTTGTAAAAGTTTTTCTCGGCACAGCATACGTTTTAAGTGAAGCAGTTGTCTTTTAAAAATAAAAAAATACATTAATTAAAATGTTGCCCTTATTCGGATGATTCCGTCAACAAGTCTCCATAGAGTAAAGTGGATTTGTTGATGAACAAATAATTTCTAGTCTGAACACGATTTAAGGATTTATAACATGGACAGCAAAGAAATAATGAACTCCATATCCATTACATTTTGAGTATCCAAGTCTATCTCTATTTTTTACTCAAAGTAACAACATTTTTATAACGATAATAAGATGATGATGATGATATATTTGTAAGAAAAAAACACATCCTTAAAAGTTCCTTATGCAACTGAATTATTATTTAAATTCTATTTTGTAACAACCCTAGCATAACCGAAGGGGTAGTGAACATCACTTGGCTAATTTGGTGATGTTATACAAGTCGCTTCACTCTTTAGCCTGCATATTACGATATTAGAATGTTTAAGTGATGTATCTACACTATTTACATAATATATCGATAGAACTCATTATTAGATTTTCGTTGGTGACTTTGTTGTTATTTTATTCAACTGTAATAATTTGTAACTTCTTGTTTCTTTTCATGAAAATTAAAGTTGTGAGTAGTAAATTTGTCTTCCTATTATTCACTTCATGTACAAATATCAGTTATTACTTGTGCATTATAATTAGGAATTAGTCCTAGTTAATAACCTAAATAGTAGCTGCTTACGATTATAGCAATCAAACTATTTAAAGTTCAAAAAAATCCTAATAAATTACCCTAAAAGAAAATAACATAACGATACACGTTGTTGTCTGATGTATTGAAAATGAAATCAACATCTATCTATGATTTCTATATAATTCAAAATAAAATCTGCTAAAAATATTAATATGCATGTGCCTTTTCATATTAAAATTTATAATAACCAAACGTACAAGTATATTCAAAATATTTTATCTAAGCATTTTTTTGTAAATCATCGATAAATACAATGAAGTTAGCACATCACAGCGTATATGAATATTTAATTTCACCCCTTTCTGTTTATTTATTGGTCGTATATTTCATGCCCCGGGGGTTGAATCTGCATGCGTTACCGCGTTAGTGTTCGCTGTCCAAATTATGTGGGGTCGCCCTTCTGTTGCAATGAAAACGTAGATAACGGTGACGTATTAGAGCTGCTGGATATGTCATTTATTTTGTAAACAATTTTAAAACAATATGAATTTTAAACCTCCTTTATGAGTGTCATGAAAAATAGCACGTTACGTAGATAAAATAAAATAAACGGCTACAACAAAAAATGATCTTAGTTGAGGTAAAATAAAAGTGCGTATGGCAAAGTAACTGACTCGCACATGAAGGCACTCCATAGCAGTAAGTAACATAATATACATTCTTGTAGTTCGTTGTAACTTTGAAAGATAAATTGCGGTTTACGATTTATGACGTATTAAAAAAAAACTACTTACTAGATCTCGTTCAAACCAATTTTCGGTGGAAGTTTGCATGGTAATGTACATCATATATATATATATTTTGTTTTATCTTTTCTTATTTTAGAAGTTACAGGGCGGGGGCGGGGGGAACTTAGAAACCTCAATATCATTTTTGGAGACCTATGCAAAAATAGAATTTTTTGTTGTTTTTCAATTTAAATTTTAAAACATGACAGGCATGACGAATCTATAAAGGTCCTGCTTATTGCCTTAGGCACGGAACCCTAAAAACGTCTATTAACATTTAACAATTTTTTGTTAAACAAAAGTTTTAAAGGGGTAATTCTTCAAATAAAATAGTTATGAAATAATACTATAAATATACTAAACACAGTACAGTAGCATCCAGGCAAATCTTTTAGCTTTAGATCCGTACCACATTGAGATTCACATGAGGTCCCCACTAATAAAACACCGATAAGCTATCTAGGAATACTAATTTATCTAACCAAAGTAATCAAGTATTCGAATGTCGATAAGAATATTTCACATCACTATTTTTATTGTTGAAGCCATTTGTACATTGTGTCGATTATAATCACATACACTGCATGATTTCGATAAACAATTACTGTTTAAATTTAAAACATTTCGTACACGCAATTTATGTTTAAACATGAATTATTTATTAGCTTGCTAGCAAAATGTTACATTAATTTGGGCATACATACGGTTAATTTTATTGATAGTTGTACTACAATAGTTAGATGATTGATCTTTAGTCCAAATTTCGAGCTTAAATAAACGTACGTACATAACATCTATACAAATAAATAAAATTGGAGTGTCTGTTTGTAATATTAAAATAACCATTATGAAATTTAAAAATTAAAATTTTCAACATCAAACATTAGCATGTCGGTAACGCGAACCCATAAATGATTATCGCCTACCAAAAAATGCTTAACGCTAAAGAATTTTCACTTCAACATTAAGAAAACTAGCTTCGAGGTCGACATGCTGCAAATCAAAATTAAAAATTATTAAAAAACCTATTGTAGTAAAGAAACCCGACACAATCGTGTAAATATTAATTTTATCAAGACCTTCTAGAAGTTTTCCTCAAAGAAGAACTTTTTAAATTAGCTGGGCTATAAATAGAACATAACAGACAAGCTCATTTTATATCTATTTACTAACGAAACTCAAACTTAACCGATCTAAAAATATTAGTCTACCGAAAGTTCCGTTTTACGTTTCCATTCTAACTTTTCATATAACTTGTGGTGTTTGCACGACTTTGTTTGACTTCTAAACCGAAATGAAACGGAACGTTTTCAATATGGCTGCCTTAATAAAGTATAACAATAAGTTTTAAAGTTAAATACCTAGTCGGATAAGATTTTCCGATTCAGTGATCTCGTTCATTGAAAAATAAATTGTTGACTTAATGACTTTCTTTACTTTGGGACAATAAGCTTAAAGTTCTATGTTCGGATGGCATTTTGTCAGTCGTTGAGAATTGGCATCGTCGATAGGGCGTTTTCCATCATATCAGACTCTTTAGTTAGTTGAAATGAAGTTTTGACTCATCACAGTTGACGCAATTAATGTTTTTTCTATGTATGAGCTTGCCAAACATCACGTGACTGTACCCTGTCTGATGAAAGCATGAACAGAATCCTAAGGTGGTGGTTTTCATACTTATTGGGAATGCAGACAATGTAACAAACCAAAATAACATTTTTTTTTATTTTGACCGTGTGTGTCTGTCTGTTTGTTCCGAGTAATCTCTGGACCGGCTTGACCGATTTTGACGGGACTTTCACTGGAAGGTAGCTGATAACCTGAGGAGTAACTTAGGCTAGCCTGTTTTTATAAAAGACGCGTTGTTGCCTGCGGTTAATGTGGTAACGCGGGTAATGCCACGGAACAAAGCTAGTCTAAAAAAAATGGTCAAAATCGGTCCAGCAGTTCCAGAAATTACCCGGAACAAACAGACAGACAGACAAACAAAAATTTTAAAAAGTTTTTTGGTACCTGTACCGTGTAAACCTACATATGTGTTTATTAAAAAGCGGTTATTTTAATATTACGAACAGACACTCCAATTTTATTTATTTGTATAGATTAATTACACCCAGACACAGAACAAATTTTGATCCTCATGTCTCTGAGTCCTCATGACTCAATTATCCTGAGCAGGAACCGAACATTCGATTTCTGACTTAGAAAAAATACAATTCAAACCACTCGTGATTTTTCCCATCCACAATACCACCTTCTACATGTAATTATGGTTCAGAAATATAAGAGAGTGGACAGGGATGGAAGTACTGTTTGATCTGGTAAAAGAAAGAAAGGAATATGCAGGGCTGACAGGCAACCACCATTAGAGGAAAGGCACTGTGAGAAGAAGAAAAAAAGTGATCCTCTTCCGTTAGAGGTGTCCATATGAGGCACTTTAGGTGACCCATCTCTGTGCCACAAAGAACTGATGACCTTGCTAATATAAATAAATAAATATTTTGGACATCTAACACACAACGCCATCTAGTCCCAAACTAAGCAGAGCTTGTGTTATGGGTACTAGACAACTGATATAAATACATATATACTTTTTTTTGTAAATATATACATATGATACATAGAAAACACCCAAACTCCGAAACAAATATTTGCAGGTCATACAAACATTTGGTCCGACCCGGAAATCGAACCCGAGACCTCAACCACAGCAGTCGCATACGCTACCACTGCGCCATTGAGGCATTTAGTATTACATAAAGATGAAAGTTTGTTTGTTAGATAATCTTTCCGGAATCCGTATTAAATTTGGCGCAGAGATAGATTATGTATGTTAGAGTATGTATTTATGTTGATGTGTACGTATGTGTATATAAATATGTGTGTTTCTAGTTATATCCATTAGAAAATTATAATTCTTCAAAACTACCGCACCGTCAACTACTGTCTCTCCGATACATTTTTATCCATGCCGAGGTTACCTGGAAGAGACTGCTTTTGTCAATAAGGCCGCCCTTTGTACATTACAATGATACATTCGTTAGTTTCTGTACTCTAAATTTATTCATTATATTCTGGAATAGTATTTAGGATTTTCATTTCGAAAAACTGTAGTATTGTAGTAAATTGAGCAAGTTACAACAATAACCGCGGATGACAAGAAAAGATAACTGTTTTCTTAACTGTCTCCGGCGCCAATGAGTCGCGTTTATAATCGCCAGTTTAAGATTATGTCATGCCTATGAGCATCATTCCCGATGTGGTCCAACTTACGCAATAACAATAGAAGGGCTGACAGCTAAAGATGTATTGTAGCAGATAGTGTTGCAGTTGCATATATTGTGTAATTATGAATGTTTCTATCACGTGTCTATTGTTTTTTGCAGCTGCAGTCTTGTATTAAGAAATGTGAAATATCAAGAAGAATTCTTGGCATAACTTTTTATCGTATTGACTGGAATCTGTGTCATATTTTATAGATATACTAGCTTTTGCCCGAGGCGTCACGTGTATATCTATTACTAGCTGACCCACGCAACTTCGTTTGCGCCTTATATTGCCCGTAGCGTGAAAATTTCCCCCGTTTTTGAAACATTCTTCATTGTTGCTCCGCTCCTATTAGTAGTAGCGTGATGATATATACCCTATAGCCTTCCTCGATAAATGGACTATCCAAAACTGAATGAATTTTTCAAATCGGACCAGCGGTTTCTGAGATTAGCGTGTTCAAACAAACAAACAAACAAACTCTTCGGCTTTATATATTAGTATAGATTGCGATAGAGCCTTTGTCTTTCCTCAAGAATCAAAATATCTCCATTGCAAGTTTTATTGAAATCGGTTGAGCAGTTTCGTCGTGAAAGCGTAACAGACAGCGCCACCGAGGTACTCAAAATGTTCACTTTGCTCACAATTCATTTTAGAACTTACGTACCAGGACCTTAGACATATTAATTAGTTTCTCCGTTCGAGTGTTTTTAAACAAACAATTCCTTTCAGGTACCAATAGTAATATTCCATAGTCAACTTAGTCATAAGTAATATTAGTCACTCTCTTTGGTACCATGCTGTAGTTAAAATCGTCGATAATTTTCACTCAAGCATTACATTTGCTTCAGAACAATAGCAAGACTACTGACTGGTATATTTATGATCGCCACACACGTCGCGAAACGGAAGCGAACGGAAATTAGTTCGAAAATACACTCGCATAGAAAATCTTACTAATATTATAAATGTGAAAGTTTGTACAGATGCTTGTTACTCTTTTATACAAAGACTAATGAACGGATTTAGATAAAACTTTACAGCAGGCTACACATTAGAATAACATATTTAGGCTATGTTCTATCGAGATGAAATCGTATCCTCAAATTGTTGTTTTGAGTCTGGGTGTTCTATCTTTCGTTCGTTCGTTGTATGTTTGTAAAGTCCCACGTGACGCAGGATATATATACCTACCTAATGCGGGTATTTCTTTTTACTTGAAAAATATCCGTATGAAGAAAATTGTTTGCATATCAACTATGGGCTCAGGGTTAATCCTCTAAAAACGCAAGTATGTGTAATCGGCAGTCCCGGGATGGTCTCAAAAGTTAATTGGACACAACTGCCACAAATTGAATTCAATGGCACCATCCTTGAGATCAGTACTACCGTCAAAAATTTAGGGATCCACATAGATAGTACTTTATCTTGGGGTCCACATATACAGGAAGTCAGCAAAAGGATATTTGCTTCTGCTGGTTCTCTGCGAAGATTGCGCAACTTTCTTCCGACTGCAACTAGGGCTGCACTTGCACAAGCACTTCTCCTCCCAATTCTCGACTATGCCGATGTCAGCTATCTGAATCTCACCGAAGCACAACTAGATAAGCTTGAGCGACTACAAAATTTTTGTATACGATTTGTATTTGGCCTACGAAAATATGATCATGTCTCCGAATTCCGTCAAATGCTCAAGTGGCTTCCAATTCGCTCTCGCCGGAATACTCATATCCTCATTTTCCTTTATAACATCTTGTTTAATCCTAAAGCCCCCTTCTACCTCAAAGAACGATTCAAGTTCCTTAATGACACACATGACAAATGTCTAAGGTCATCTGAAAATTTGAGACTGGAGATGCCTCTACATTCTACAAAATTTTATGACCAGTCCTTTACGGTTGAAGCTATACGATTGTGGAATGCATTGCCGACAAACATTAGGAAAGCGCAAACAATAAATAGTTTTAAGAAAATGATTCAGGAATTTTATACGATATAAACGAGTCTGGCACGAAAATGTATCTAAAATGTATCTATAGTGTAATATTTAGTATAACTGAGTAGTTATGGTTTTTAATATGTAGGTACATGTTAATATTTGTATAGATATTATATGTATGCTCGACTGATGACATGTATTTATTTATTTTTAATGTATTTATGTTTGTGTAAATATGCCTGTATGGAGATATATATGTATTTCTAGTTATAATCATTGGAAAATTATAACTCATCAAAACTCATTGCACCGTCAACTGCTACTATCTCCGATACATCTTGATCCATCCTAAGGTTGCCTGGAAGAGATTGCTTTCGGCAATAAGGCCGCCCTTTGTACATAATATATTTGTTATTTTCTGTAATTTCTGTACTGTAACACGTGTACAAATAAAGAGTTTTCTATCTATCTATCTATCTATCTATCTTTTAATTGGTTACGATATTTCTATATTTTAATCTTCTAATATATAAAATTCTCGTGTCGCGGTGTTTGTAGTTAAACTCCTCCGAAACGGCTTGACCGATTCATATGAAATTCTATGTATGGGTATGTCTGAGAATCGGACAACATCTATTTTTCATACCCCTAAATGGTAAGGGTGACCCATCCTTAAATCTTTTTTATGGCAAAATAACGTTTGCTGGGTCAGCTAGTTAAGTACATAAAAACGTATTATCCTACAACCTGCTCTACATAAACTTTTTCAGTAGCGAATGAACAAATTAATATAACAAGAACCCTTCGAGTAGGTAATGAGTTTTTTCTGTTTTGTTCGTTGAAGTCCGTTACTCGTCGCTCTTTTGATGTCGGTAGAATACTTAACTATCACCTTTATTAAACATCATAATGTTTATTAAGATTGGTCGGTATTATTAGTCGGTAGTAATGACGGTTATATAATAATGACGGTATAATGCCGACTGCCCAAGACCAGGATAATTGGAGCTCCTTGAGGGAGATCTTCGTTCATCAGTAGACGGCGGTTGCTTGATATATAATGACGGTTAAGATTATTTTATAAATGTGAGATAACTACGCAAAAATAAGTAAATTAATATTTCGGACATCTTACACTCAACGCTATCTAGTTCCAAGCTAAGCAGAGCTTGTGTTATGGGTACTAGGCAACTGATATAAATACGTACATATTATACATAGAAAACACTCAAACTCCGAAACAAATATTTGCAGATCATACAAACATTTGGTCCGACCCGGGAATCAAACCCAAGACCTCAAGTACAGCAGCGTATACGCTACTACTGTGCCACAGAGGCAGTCAAACCACCACACGCCACAGATACGAATAGTGTAAGACTCAGTAGGATTTCGTAACTTAAGTCACCACAGTAAGTAAGTTAACATTAACATAAAATAATCCATACTAACATTATAGATTGGGAACTAACTTTGTCTATTTATGGTTTTATGGCTTAACTATTAGGTACATCCATAGATACATCGGACATCTATATCCGAAATATTAAAAAATATGTTTACGAGAATTAACGAACTCAAACGAATCTATGCTAATATATAAAGCTGAAGAGTTTGTTTGTTTCTACGAGCTAATCTCAGGTACTACTGGTCCGATTTGAAAAAATCTTTCAGTGTTCGATAAATCGTTAATCGAGGAAGGCTATAGGCTATATATCATCGCGCTTAGACCAATAGGAGCGGAGCACCAATGAAGAATGTTGCGAAAACGGGGGGAAATTATTACGCTACGGGAAATAGGAGACGTAAACGGAGTTGCGTGGGTCGGCTAGTACGTTATAAACTGATTGAATCATCAACAACCCATAATGTCACACTTCTGCTCTTCTGCTCGGGTCTCTTCTCAGGAAAGGGTTAAGGCCATAGGTCCCCACACTTGCCAAGCTACCACACTTTTAAGCCGTCCAAAAGCTTTCAACTAAGCTTCACGACTATGTTATCCTATGATAACAACCAGAACCGAGTGTTTAACGTGACCTCCGAATCACGGAGATGCTTATGATATCAAGCAACCAGTGGTCACCCATCCAGGCACCGACCGCGCCGTCATTGCTTAACCTCGGTAATTGTTTCTAATCACTGAGTACAACTAGGCTGTGAAAGCCTCTCATTAACTGAATACTGCAGTAAAACCCGTTGAGTTGTTTAATAGATCTAACCGAACAGACAGCGGCAGCGAAAATATAATCCAACCGAATTGTGAACTGATTACGCCAATTAAATTACTAATGAATGTACTTACAACCTTAAGTGGGCGTTATGTATGTACTAGCCGACCCACGCAACCTCGTTCGCGTCTTCCCCGTCGCCCGTCGCGTGATAATTTTCCCCCGTTTTTGAAACATTTTTCATTGGTGCTCCTCTCCTATTGGTCTTAGCGTGATGATATATAGCCTATAGCCTTCCTCGATAAATGGGCTATCTAACATTGAAAGAACTTTTCAAATCGGACCAGTAGTTCCTGAGATTAGCGTGTTCAAACAAACAAACAAATAAATTCTTCAGCTTTATATATTAGTATAGATTAACATAATTTATATAAAACTAAATCGAATAGTAAATTAAACGTGTTGGTGTAACTTACTGCTCTGATGACCCACTTTAGGTATATCTCATAAGACAATTATAGATTTGATTATAAAGTTTCACAAACAGGCATTTTAACGGCTTTCGATATAGGGATTCCGTTAAGTTTTAAATTAAATTGTTATTACATATTAAACTTTCTTGTGGTATGTAGGAGGTATGAAAAGACACATTTAAATGCAGAGAAACTAATGAATATTATAGACACAGATTTTAGGGTAATGCGTTCACTGTATTGTAACTTTCTTTAGAATATAATTAATACTTATGTAGGGCTTTTTAGCACATACGCCTACCATTGTAACTCCTGTACACCAGGATCAACAGCAGTAACCCATGACCAGACCGGGTTTTGACTCGGGATGTCCCGGGAAAAATTAAAATGTCTTGTGGTAGCGTGATACACCGCAAACTGCAGTACTCCGGGTTGTATGAATAATATTGTGTAAGACTCAACAATACTTTTTTGCCTGACCCTGGAATATAATCCAAGACTTCTGATTGGCAGCCGCATACGCTAACTGGGCACTGATAGATCAGTTTTGAACTAGTGTCCATAGCAGAAGCCTATAGGAAGTGGTATTTATTCAACATTAGGTGAACGTCTACTCGCTTGTATCCTACACTCCCATTCCATTTTTTTACTAATCATTACAATAATAATAATAAAGCCATTTAAAAGAAAATCTATACTAATATATAAAGCTGAAGAGTTTGTTTGTTTGTTTGTTTGTTTGAACACGCCAATCTCAGGAACCGCTGGATCGATTTGAAAAATTATTTCAGTGTTAGATAGCCCATTTATCGAGAAAGGCTATAGGGTATATATCATCACGCTACTACTAATAGGAGCGGAGCAACAATGAAGAATGTTTCAAAAACGGGGGAAATTTTCACGCTACGGGCTATTAAGGCGCAAACGAGGTTGCGTGGGTCAGCTAGTAATCATGTATAGGATCCCTATTTAACCTGGTGTACAGTTTCAATAACCGTAATTGTTTATGTCTATTCATAATCCATAATCAATTGACTTTCAACGCCATTATACACTTATGATAAATTAATTGATAATTAATAAAAAAAAAAAAATTTTTTTTTACTAATCCTTGCTTAGTAATAAAAATGTGAAAGTTACTCTGTCTATCTGTCTGTTCACGCCAAAACTACTGAACCGATTTAAATTAAATTTGGTACACAGATAGTCTAGAGAAAGGACATAGGCTACTTTCTAATTCGAAAAAAGGGTTGTAAGGGGTTCAAAGAGGGGATGAAAAGTTGTATACATATATGCTACCTAAAGTCACTATTCCATGCGGATGAAGTCACGGACACAGCTAGTATTAAATAAATATACAAGGATTCATCAAAACCATGATCTAAATTTACACTCAATTGTGTTTTATTTGAGATACTGTTAATAATATTGTGCTACATAAATGTTAGATTTCCTTTGAACGTATATTTCATAGAAACCCACCGGCGCAAAGCGAACGCGGCACATTTGACGCTAAACGCTCCCCAGTTCTCATCATACGACATATTCTTAGAACTAAGAATTAAATGAAACACTGATAAATATATGTTGTACGTGAACAATGAACATATCTGTGTAGTTTTGAAAATAATATTACAATATCTGTTATGAGAATTTATAAGTTAATAGCTGTGCCAGCTACTTCGTAAACCTTCCCTGGATTACGACGAACATTTTAAAACCAAAATAGATGTTTATGTATAAGACGAGCTGACCCGTGAAACTTCAAAAGGAAGAGTTTTTTCCGTCCTGCAATATACTTCATTCATACCCTGCCCCTATTGGTCGTAGTATGACGTTACATAGTCTACTAGCTGAGCCCCGCAGTTGTTCTTGTACTTTACAACAACAGGTCTAAAAAATAGCCTAAGTTAATCCTTAAATCATCAGCTATCTGCCACTGAAAGTCTCGTAAAAATCGGTCTATTTTTATAGATAACCTTCCTCGATGAATGGGCTGTCTAATACTACAATATTTTTTAATTCAAACTAGTAGTTCCTGAGATTAGCACCACACAAACACTTCTTTTTTTTATAATTTTAGTACAGTCTAGCTGAACCGTGATCATTTTTTCGTTATCGTCGTACCGCGTACCGCGAGTAACGCCGCGGGAAAACGTTAGTGTAAAAAAAGTAGCCTAAGTTACTCCCTGGATCATCAGCTACCTGCCAGTGAAAGTCCCGTCAAAATCCGTCCAGCCGTTCCAGAGATTACCAGGAACAAACAGACAGACAGACAGACAGACACACAGACAGACAGACAGGCAGAAAAAAAAACTATATTTTTGGTATATGCACCGTGTATACATAAAAGCGTAGTAAAAAGCGGTTATTTTAATATTACAAAGAGACACTCCAATTTTATTTATTTGTATACATGTACAGATTATGCAAAAAGGTTCTCTGTATTAGAATATAGCATACTACCACAAACACATAAATAACAAAAAAAACTATCGTCTGATTTAACAAAACTTTTTGGTAAAATAGACTTTGTCACCCAGGATATTATTACGAATCTATTGACACCACATTCATTAAAATCGGCCCAGTAGTTTAGACGCTATGGTGGAACCCCTCCTTTTTAACCCCCGACGCAAAAGAAGGGAGTTATAAGTTTGACATCGATATCCGTATGTCTGTGTGTATCTGTCTGTAGCATTGTAGCTCTCAAACGGATGAACCGATTTCTAAGCGGTTATTTTCATTTGAAAGCCAGTTGCTTTGCGGTTGTTCTTAGCTTTGTTTGGTTAGTATCGGTACAGCAGCGTAAGGGTAACAGCTCTTTTGATTTCAAAATGCTGTAAGGCATTTTTGGCGTATACTATACTCGACGAAGTGCTTGCTTTTAAATCTTATCTCGTGTCTTCACCGTCATCATCATCAGCCTATCGCAGTCCACTGCTGGACATAGGCCTCTCCAATTGCACGCCACTTAGTTCGATTTGTCTTCACAAGTCTTCACCGTATTTGAGATAAAAATTAAAATAAATAATAAATATTTCGGACATCTATCACACAACGCCATCTAGTCCCAAGCTAAGCAGAGCTTGTGTTATGGGTACTAGACAACTGATACAAATACATATATACTTTTTTTTTGTAAATACATACATATTATACATAGAAAACACCCAAACTCCGAAACAAATATTTGTAGTTCATACAAATATTTGGTCCGACCCGGGAATCGAACCCGAGACCTCACGATCAGCAGTCGCACACGCCAACCGCAAAACCAACGAGGCAGTAAATTGTTTATTATACCATAGTAAACACTTAATTTGAAGTATTATTCAGATCAATAGGTGTTGCATTTATTTGAAGTAGTAACGAGTAATACAAGAACAACTAACCATTGATGATTTTGCATCATCTTAACACTTAGATAAGTTACTTGACAGCTTTCCCTTGGCTGTACTTGGGTACGAAGTATGTTACACGTTTTATTACTGTAAAGTTTACAAAGTGTCTAAAGTTATACTTACTACTATTATAAAAGATTGAAGTTCATCGAAGAAAAATATAAAAATTATAAAGTTAAAGATAATACGTGAACGACTTGTAGGTAAATAGAGATTTGAAAAAAGGGAACGATACTTTTTTGCGCGTGTATGTCTGTTATCGCGGTAAAGAATCCTTCCTTAAGAATCAAAGTATCTTTCTGCCAAAATTTCATTGAAAACAGTGTAGCAATTTAGCCATGGAAGCGTTACAAAGAGAGAGAGAGAGTGGTGGACAGATAGAGTTAAGTATATAAATAGTATAGGTAATTTGGATTCTAATTTTATGTTTACAAACGTTAATCCCACTAAACATTGAAAGGTTAATCCATTTGATTTCTAAATTCTTTAAATCCAATAAGCAATTTAAATAATCCGTATCAAGGTTTCTGATTATTATTAAAATTATTATTATTAGATAAATTATTATCTTTTGTGGCTAAGCGATTATTATTACTGTATGATTCAAACTGAATTCATTTTTTAAACCGTATAGCCACCACATAAAATGAAATATTTGCTATAATATCTGATTGATTATTTACCTGTACACATTTTTTAAAATTTGTTAACCACGATTGTGTAAGAAAATTACAATCATTTATGATAGAGTAAGTAGTTCATTTACATAGTATATTATACAATCACAAGACGCTAACCAAAATCACTGACTGACAAACTAAAATCGAAACAATACCGACTAGTAGGTAGTCATTAATAAGGTGGAATACCTATTAAAGAAATAAAACTATCGTAGCATAAATTAACTCATAACAACTAAACGTTATAAGATAAATATAATCACATTATTCAAATTGTAAGGAAAGCTCATAAAACATCACAGTGTGGTCTCCCATAAATCAATGAGACGCACTAACAAAATTGTTCAGCATGATATTGTTTAGATGTTCGGCCCATTACTGCCGACCGCGACCACCAACTCTTCGGATAACCACAGATTATGTACGTGGAATTATTATACTTTGTATTAAACAGAATATAAATTCCACGTACATAATCAAACCACGTAATTTGAAAATTAAATTATAGATTCCTGTTACATGTGATAAAATTGAAAGAGGTCGATGTTAGTACATTAAAGATATTAAATGAACACATAAGAATATACTGTATTAAAATAACAGAACTCAAAACCATAGTTTTTAGAATTTTTGTCTAATTGTCTATTGTTGTATGTGAACCTGTTTGTATGTGTGTTTGTGATCGCTAATCTCAGAAGTGGCTTAACAGATTTGGATGTGGTTTATATTTTATTTCTTACGGTCTCTGTCTCTTCACTCAACTTTTAGTGTTTATATATACTTACTTATTTTGTTTTAAGAAATAAATAAAACGTATCACCTCTATAACCGACATTATTATATCTACGTTGGCGGAGCCGCAGGCAAAAGCTATTTATACTAATAAAAAATTGAAGTTTGTGTTTGTAATGTAATGCGTATGAAATTAAATATGGTAGAGTCAATTCGCTTAGATACGGTCACATTGATCGCGCTGCCGTCACGCGTGTGACAAGACAGCCACAAGCATGTATGATTAGTCAGTTTACGCCGTTGTATGAATTAATATACATATTCGTATTTCATAACAATGACCAAAATTGCCTGTGGCTGCAGCGATGCTATCTAAACGAATGGAGTATACATCACTGCATACATTAAAATTAATTTAAAAGTTTTGGTCAGTCCATCAGTTTTGTTCTGGAACGGCTAGAGCGATTTTGATTTATGGGCCTCCGGTATCCTCACTCACTCTGTGAAACACAAGGCAAGCACCTTACAGTAAACCGGGGGTGATCCGGTTTTCTGTAAGGTACGAAGCGTGACTCTCCCACGTGAACTATTAATGTTATAATTTAA
Organism: Spilosoma lubricipeda; assembly: GCA_905220595.1. Lineage (NCBI taxonomy): Eukaryota > Metazoa > Arthropoda > Insecta > Lepidoptera > Erebidae > Spilosoma > Spilosoma lubricipeda. Next base: position 6,960,068 of record HG992298.1, on the reverse strand, counting down.
CGTATAACGTTATATTAAACGTATGCAACTGCTGATCATGAGGTCTTGGGTTCAATCCCAGGTCGGACCAATTGTTTGTATGATATGCATGTATTTGTTTCGGAGTTAAGGTGTTTTCTATGTATAATATGTATGTATTTATAAAAAACCAAAATATATTTGTATGTATTAATATCAGTTGTCTAGTACCCATAACACAAGTTCTGCTTAGTTTGGGACTAGATGGCGTTGTGTGTTAAATGTTCAAAAATATTTATTGTTAATTACAAGGAATAATTAAAAATATTTTATAAGGATACCTCTTCAGGTAGCCGTTATAAGATAAAGTTCTCATAACATTCCTTAGATGAATCATGGGTATATATCACACGGATTGGTATTTTAATTGTGTGACAAAAGTTTAGGTTAACTGAATAGCTCGTGGGCACAATTTTTAAAGATTTATTTAAAATAATATAATTAGCGTGTATAATTAAACGGCTGTTGGTTCAACGATACTACAAGCTAGCAAATTGAATAAGGATAGAGAACTGAAAATAAATTTAAATAAATTAGTAATCGCTTATGTTTTAAGTGTGCAAATTGTTGTTCAGTCCAGTTAGTGTGCCAATTAACTGAGCCATTTAATCATTACCAAATGTGAATCGAAGAAGTACCTACTAGATAATTGTAAGGCATTTTTTGTCGCTATTTAAACGATCGATATTGTATTAATTCGTCAATTAATATGCATCTATTACTAACTGTTGACAACCCGTGTTTTTATTCAAATCGAGAACTTATAAAACCTGTATTTTTTTGTAAATGTGTAAAAGGTAGACCACCCCTGACTCTGGTAGCCGAGTAACTTACGAGGGCCATTAATTTTAAATGATGTCAGTGCTTGTCAACAGTTGGAACCGATATCTTTTTTGTTGATAATAATTTTATACGATTTATGTGTTTTGATTGTGTTCCTTGAATTGTATTATTTTTTTCCTGTGATTCGTTATTAGTTTTTATTACTTTTATGGCTTTTGGCTGCCCACTTAACCTGTTATGTTTTTTGTCCCATATAAATTTAATTTTTCATTTTATGTCATAGCGTTTATAAGGAAATGATGCGTATATTTTTGGTTTGTTAAGCTTCTAGGTTTGTTTGCTAATTAAAGGGTTTCCTTTTTTATCCTTCATCATATTAATCTTGATAATCAAGAGATTGGGGTCAATGATTTATAATTATGTGTATGTGTATGAATAACTCCATAAACGTTTGATTGATTTATTTCTAGCATCGATTTATATATATATTTTTAAGTTATAAAATAATAGTGATTATAATCGCGGAGAAGTTGGAGCAGTAATCTTTTAAGTAAAAGAAAATATGGCCAAAAACCTTAATTATACTATACTTATATGTTAATAATAGCTGTGTCTCGATGCGTGCGTGGCCTGATTATCAATATTTCCTGACATCTTATAATATTAGGAATTTAATTTACAATTCATAACAATATATGAAAACTACCTAAAAATCTTAAGTACTTCAGGAACTCGCTTATACACTGTTAGGAAACCAAAAATTGGGTATTACATCTAGAAAATGAAGATTCATGGATGTTAATATAACGGATTTAACTATCAATGACTGGTACTTTAAATAAAATAAAATGTAACCATCAAATATAAAACTCACTTTAAGTGTGAAGTTTCCCAAGACTTAACAAATAGTTTTCAAATATTTATCGCTAATAAACAACCAAAGAAAGAAAAAATGTCCCAAAATCCATTAACACTTTACAAAGTTGAATAATGTTCACGACCCATCTCTTAATGCCCACGAATTCCTTCTCCATCATGTAATGTATCGTTTCTGAAGCTACCAAAGAAGTGATTAAAATGATAACATCGGGGTCCACAATTTACTTGCACCTCTATTAGCAACCGTCTCGTGAATTTAAATACTTAATTTAGCCGGCTTCGGTGGGTGGTGTAAGTGTAAGATGGTCGCGGAGAGTGTTCATTTTACTTTTTTTAAATAGTTCTGGGTGGTCGATGGTAAGAATAGACAATTTTATCACTTACAGTGCCAGGAGAGGTAATAAAGATACGGTATATAGCGATGAAGGGACGGTAGCATCAAGTTGATGCTTCAAAAGATATCTTACTCAAATAAACAATAGGTTTGTTAACAAGCGTCATGATTAGATATATGTATATTCTGAATGCATTTTCTAGTAGGTTGTTTTACTGCTTGTATTCTGTTTTACAGGTCCGCTTCAGTATGTTTGCGTTATAATTTCGGGTCAATATTATGCATTATAAGAAAAGTACGACGAAAATATGTTGAAGTTTTATGAAACAGTAACTGAACACCATTAATAGTTTTGAACATCATCCTTACTAAAATGCAGAAAGACTACCCATTTAGTAACAGCTTTGTAAGTGAATTCGGGCGGTTTCTGTCCTTGCCAATTTTTGCTCACTGCTAAAGTTAATAGTTCTACGTCATAATCATTTCGTAAACAGTGATTTAACTGGAGACCTTAAGAAACAGACTCGTTAGTAGTAAAGAAAGAGGGAGAGCCATGCTTCGGCATGAATGGGCCGGCTCCACTGGAGTACTACCACGGCATCACAGAAAACCAAAGGAAAAAGGTGAGTGAGTGAGGATACCAAAGGCCCATACCCCAACCCCTCCCCACATCCTTTTCCCCATCCCCCATGGTCATCAACGCAATTGTGACGCCTCTGGTGTTGCGGGTGTCCATGGGCGGCTATAATCGCTTACCATCAGGTGATACGTCTGCTCGTGTGCCACCTATCCCATAAAAAATAAAATGACGAAAAGTGTTAATTCTTGATATACATATCCGTTTCTTTCACTTATCAGAGTGGATGGATCCGAGGAAGTGCATTATAGTATCATAAAGCAGGTAAACGATTTTATAAGTATTATATTTCTGAGCTCGGCGATGCTTGTAAATTAAACCTCTCGATAAAGTTTGACTGGTCGATTGTATCGAATAAATTAATAATCTACATGGTGCATCTAGATTGTAATTAGTAAGAAACATATTATGATAAACTGAAAAACATAACTGCAGTTTAACGGTTGTTATTAATGTAATGTAATTATAAATGGCTGAAGACATCAAAATGAGTAATTCGTCATCTGCAACCTGGAATATATTATACTTTAGTTCAATAAATGAGACTTTTGAGCTTGCTTTTACAGCGAGTCAGCGAATACAAATCATCTTTTATTTTAATAATATATTTTTACAAATAAATAAACTTAAAGTGTCTGTTTGTAATTTAAAATTAACAGTTTTTCATTTAATGTTAATGAAAGTATATACGGTATCATACTTTTTTTTTTTAATTTTGTTTGTTTGTTCCGACAATTCTTGGGAACTTCTTTCCTTTAACAGGTAGATAGCTGATGTTATATGGAGTGTCTTTGGCTACTTTATTTTAGAGAAAATAGGGTTATTCGTGAAAACATTAAAACCCATGAAATAGCGAACAATATTCAAAAACAACTAAAACAGCGGGTAAAGTTGATCATTGACTTCTTGACTGTTTATTGCTGATATAATGAATTTTAATTTGCACTAATTTATTACAATTTTACACGTAAGTACTAAACATCAAACTTAACCAATTCTTATAATCTCATCAATTGAGTATATTAACACTAAAAAAAATGTTTACCTTTTCTGAAATAAAACTTTATTTGACAGGACGTAATTTAATCCTAATTAATTAAAATATTATATATAATTTTAGTGACTATAGACTTTACGAACAAGAGAATCTCTAAGTCGTTGTACAAGTAAACAGATTTCTTCAACCTAATCAAGTTAACAAAATACAATAGTGTTTTTATCAACGGTTTAAGTGCGACCGCGTGGAGTCGGTTAGAAAACCAAATAGCTTTTATTTAGATAGGCATTTTCAGGCACTTTCGAAACGTTATTCTACTGACTCTAGTTGTGCGATTTCAAAATGCTATTCCTATGTAGAAGAACTGACAATAATCAAATAAGTTACTCTTTATAAAAGTAAATTTATAATTTTCCTGTAAATATTATTTTTGTATGCAATAACAACCTAAATTAAAACAATTAGGAAATCTTGAAATTAAAAAATAAAATAATAAATAAATAAATAAATAAATATTTCGGACATCTATTACACAACGCCATCTAGTCCCAAGCTAAGCAGAGCTTGTGTTATGGGTACTAGACAACTGATACAAATACATATATACTTTTTTTTTTGTAAATACATACATATTATACATAGAAAACACCCAAACTCCGAAACAAATATTTGTAGATCATACAAACATTTGGTCCGACCCAGGAATCGAACCCGAGACCTCACGATCAGCAGTCGCACACGCCAACCGCGAGACCAACGAGGCAGTACCGTAATACATTATGTCGATAAAAAGTAATTGGATTTTAGTTAAATTACATCACAAGGCTTCTACAGAGTACGTTTTGCAAGTTTGTTCGTTGTTGCTTGAATGGGCGATTTTATAAATTTGCGATTATACATTTGCATATTTTAAATTCATATCAGATGTATACATTGACATACTTGAATAAATATGAATATTCATTTGAATGGGATAAAATTCTTTCTCCTAACAGTTTTGTAGTTCCCTTTGCTTTCGTATTGTGAATGCTCAACATAACTTTATCTGTTTAAGTAAGATTCTTTGGGATGTTCGAAGTTATTTTATTCAATGTTAATGTTGTAACAATCTTAGTTAAATTATCTTGACTAATTAATCAAATATTCATTAAAAATCATTTATTTTAAATTGTTTCTTAAATGTCGTAAACGACTTCTTGGCAAATATGAACCAATTAAATGAAGTAATCCTACTAATATTTTAAACGCGAAAGTTTATAAGTATGAATGGATGGATGGATGGATGTTTGTTACTCTTTCACGCAAAAACTATTAAATGGATTTAGATTAAACTTAAAAAGCAAAAAAATACATTTAAAATAAACGCGTGCGGAGCCGTGGGCAACACTAGTTGTTGCCCACGGCTCCGGCCGAGTGTATGTCGTATATAATAAAGAACATGGTTCACTAGATATTTGTTTGCATCGCCTATCGCAGTCCACTGTTGGACATAGGCCATCTCCAATTGCACGCCACTTCTATCCGATCCTCGGCTTCTAGCATACATCTGCTGCCAGTAATCTTGTGAAGATCGTCACTGTGTCAGGCCTGTGGACGTCCTACACTACGTATTTGAATGTTTGCTAGATATTTATAATGACACTTTTTAGAAGCATTTTACCATAATTTTAATTGACGACATTTGGCTGTATTATAGTAGGATCATTGTACACAGTTTTATTTTATTTTTTACTATAAAACCTTATAAACCTGCACTAAATTACTTGTTAAATATACGACCCAAGTTATTAAACCTTCAGCAAGACCACATCTCAGGGTTTAGGTGGTCTTTTCAGTACTCTTTAATATGGTACTTATTACGTAGGTATGTATTTATAATTGCTTTTAAATATCAGGCTTGCTCAGTATAATTCCATCGTTTAAATTTTATTGTATGTTTAATATTTTGTGTCAGTTATTTTTTGACTTTATATCTACTAGATTGTGGAAAGGCGGTCTTAAAATGTTAAGGCGTGTTGTTAGTTGGAAATAGTGGCTGGAGTTTCATATCTATCTATACTAATATATAAAGCTGAAGAGTTTGTTTGTTTGTTTGTTCGTTTGTTTGTTTGTTTGAACACGCTAATCTCAGGAACTACTGGTCCGATTTGAAAAAATCTTTCTGTGTTAGATAGCCTATTTATCGAGGAAGGCTATAGGCTATATATCATCACACTAAAACCTACGGAAGCTGAGTATGAATGAAGAATGTTACAAAAACGGGGGTAAATTATCACGCTACGGGTAATAGTAGACGCAAACGAGGTTTCCTGGATCGTCTAGTAAAGGTATATATATATTAAAAAGCTGCAGAAGTGAACTCTGCCTGACAGAAAAGCCTGGATAGAATCCGTGAGTGGCATTCACCATCCACACTGCGAAAGTGGACAATGGAGCATGGTGACTTACAATATGGTGGCCTATTGAGACGTCAATGCAACATTGGGCCTACAGTCTCGTACTCACAAATGAAACATGACAACACGAATCCTAACATTTTAGATTGGTCTTCTGTGACAGGTTAGTACAGCCCCGGACGAGCAGGCAAATACATTTTCGCGGATTCCCCGGATGTCGCTAATGGCTCTAATAGGTCTGGTACAAGTAGAGAAAAAAAATACCGGTTTAAATAACGAATGTTCATTAAAGTATGGAAGCTTAAGCTTAGGCCGTCTGTGATTGCTATCACCAACTCGATCCTCCTAGAAAAAAACATACCACTGCATTTCTTACCACTGTTAAATATGTTTAAAATAAGTTTAACACCAACATAAAATTAATGCTAATAAAGAATTCATCGATATTCATCTTATCGATATCGAGTCGAACCCTATGTTCACATACAGCGTCACATGAGGCAAATATGTGCATCATGGCCTAAAACATACCACTGCATTTCCTACAATCGTAAAATATGCTTAAAATAAATATTACACCAACATAAAATGAATGCTAGAGATTTCATCGATATTAGTCTTATCGATATCGACTCGTCGAACCCTATGTTCGCATACAGCGTCACATTAAGCAAATATGTGCATCATGGCCTAAGCGACCCTTCTTGATACTTAAATTAAAGCTTTATGTTACTACAACCTGTTTTCTAAAAGGGGTTTTAGACTAGCCGTGTGATCATTGCCGGCCCGTGGTAGTTCTTTTTTTCTGTCGCTACTCTGTCTAGATTGTTAAAGTCTTGGGGTGGGCTAAAGTTATCAATGTAATTGGCATGTCTTTTTGCGCATATCGTAAACTGTGGTTGTTTATTTTCCGAAGATAAAGACATAAATTTTTGCTTAATGTTTGTCTTGTAATTTACTTTAATATAACAAGACGGTTCTTTTACAAATGTTACGGCGGCAGTCATTCAGGAAAAAGCAGTTTTAATGTTCTGTATTCCGTTTTGAAACTTTATTAACGATGTTTGAACTCAGACTTAATTGCAATTTATAAAATGTGGTACATTTTTAATTGTGTAAAGCTTTGAACGAAATTATTTATGCATTACAAATATACATTTTAAATAAAATAATATTAAAATAATAATAATAATAATTAATGTGTATATAAATGAAATAAAGGAAATAATAATAATACTTTATTTCTCCTCACAATATTACGCATATACGCATATTAGTACGTAAATGCCCATTGTACGCTACAAAAGTAAGTGAAATAAGCATACGCATGCCATATTTTAGAATGTATTGTGTGATGAGCGTATGCAAAAATTATCTGGTCTATTTTTTGTAAAATTTAATTTGTCTCCTTTTCGATTCAAGAATAAAGATAACGTGTTTACACTAAACACGTTTATAACGTGTGTGGTTTTAATTCATCATCAGCCTATTCCAGTCCGCTGCTGGACATAGGCTGTTTCCATTGCACGCCACTCGATTGAATTTGGACTTCTCGCACCTAGTTATGATTAATAACTTAAATTGAATTTATATATCGAGTTCCTGCTTCAACAAAATAATTAATTAACCAAACCGGTAGCGTAATATCGGACAGTGTAAACCCATTTTTAATTATTATCACGAACGTATCCACAGTTATAAATAAAACGATACATGCAAAACAACTAAGATAATTATAGCTTATCTGAAACATTTATTTATTGCTTGATGATTATTTGTATATTTTATTTTTATTTTATTGGCGACAGTAAACAGTTGTACCTACTCTATGTCCAACAGTAGTAAAGTAACATTCGTTCTTTTTTTTTATATTGGATCGTTAAACATATTTAACGATTAAATTTACAATGAAATCTTTATTTTAAACACACTTTGTTGGACTTTGATTTGTTTACATTAATATTTATAGAACAATAAAAGTATTTTTTTTTATTTCCTAAAGAATTTTCCATTGTTCATTCATCTCAGTGTTTGTTTTTCTTGTTAATTAGTTCATTCTAAATTTAAAAGTTTGCCTAAAGCTGCTATATAGAAATTAAAAAAAAACAACTGAATGAATTTAACCGGGAAATTTTAGAACTGCAACTGTTTCTTAAATGACTTTATTTACTTTAATTATCGGCCAGCAAGGGATACAAGGCAACACCACATAATCCTGGCTCCTCGGTCTCCAAAGAGCCTGAGATCCGAAGGCATTTTCTACCCAGTCAATAAAAAAATAGGAATGGAAAGTATAATCTCACTAGGTCCGTTTTGAAATGAAAATAAGAAGGTAGATATTTCTCGGTAGGTTCTATGACCATAACTTGATAAAGTTAATAATTATCTTTTGAAATAAACACTATTTAAACTTACAAAACCGTCTTTTATGTGTTCTGATATTATCTACTTCTAATCGGATGTTAGGTTTTAACTGAATGGTAATAAGTAGCGTCTGCAATGTGTTTATGGTATTATAAAATCAACCAAGAACGAGTTGGACTCGCGCAGGAAGGGTTTCGTACATATCTATACATTTCAAGCATCTACCTATTGCTGTCACCAATATCTTTTGATCTGCCAAAATGACTCTGCCCTGCCTGATAGAAAGCACAAACAGAATCCAAGAGTGGTGGTCACCATCCTCAATGCGAATATGGACAGTGCAGCATGGGGACCTGCACTATGGCGGCCTAGGTCAATCGATATATCGACCAGAAACGAGTAAAAAAATTACGTTTATTGCATGGGAGTGTTTCAATGTTTATTTTATTTTGTTTTTTTGCGTCATTGTCTGAAAATTTCAACTGCTTTACTACCACGGTTCATGAGATACAGGCTGGTGACAGACATACAGACGGACAGCCAGCGGACTCTTAGTAGGTACCGTTTTACCCTTTGGGTACGGCACCCTAAAAATAACAGATTTTTAAACATAATTAAGTAAATAGCGAATACATCCATGTGACTGAGAGTGATATTCAAAAGCTAATTATAATATCCGAAAGCTAATAAATTAGCCTTTGTTTATCCAAAAAAACTTCTTGTATCGTCTTAACATAAATATTTAGAGTTAAAATTGCACAAAACGCTGAATTCAGGACAATAGTGAATAAATTCTGTGGACACAAAGAAACAGTTATTGAGGCGCGTGGTGACTTAAATGGTGTTAGAAAACAGGGTTGGCACGCTTTAGTTAATATTTGTTGTAGACGATTGGTAGTGATATAGCAATTTGAATGGATAAATATTATTTTTAACTAGCTGAACCCCGCGGTGTTACCCGCGGTTATTGTTGTAACGCGAGTAACGCCGCGCGACAAAGTTAGTCTAAAAAAGTAGCCTAAGTTACTCCCCGGATCATCAGCTACCTGCCAGTGAAAATCCCGTCAAAATCCGTCCAGCCGTTCCAGAGATTACCCGGAACAAACAGACAGACAGACAGACAAAACATTTTTTAACTACATTTTTGGTATATGTATCGTGTATACATACATATGCATTTAGTAAAAACGGTAATTTTAATATTACAAACAGACACTCCAATTTTATTTATTTGTATAGATATCTCTGTTGTAAATTGACGTTTCCTCATCTCATGGACCGAACTTTTTTTAAGGCCTCCATGAGGCATTAGGAATATACACCCTATGTTGTGGGGGACTTCATAAACGTACATTAAACGGGCACAAAGCACACCCAGACTCAGAACAGCAATTTGTGGATCACACATAGTGTTGTTCCATGTGGGATTTACACCCACAACACTTGGCAAAGTAGAAGGCGGCGTTCACTGGCACTAGTGGCCCTGGCCAATCGTGCAGTATTTTTGTATTAGGACTCAGGAAAATCATCGATCCATCGTGCAGTATTTTTGTATTAGGACTCAGGAAAATCATCGATCCCACAATGCCTAAAGACGAAAGTCTTCAATGAGTGCGTCCTACCCGTAATGACATACGGAGCCGAAACGTGGACACTTACGGTACGGCTAGTTCACAAGTTTAAGGTCGCTCAGCGTGCTATGGAAAGGGCTATGCTCGGCGTTTCTCTAAGGGACCGTATCAAAAACGAGGTGATCCGGCAGAGAACCAGAGTCATCGACATAGCCCAGAGGATTAGCAAGCTGAAGTGGCAGTGGGCTGGCCATATTTGCCGTAGAACCGATAACCGTTGGGGTAAACGGGTTCTTGAGTGGAGACCGCGATTCGGCAAACGTAGTGTAGGACGTCCACAGGCCAGGTGGAGTGATGATTTGCGCAAGACGGCTGGCAGGAGCTGGATGCGAGAAGCCGAGGATCGAACTAAGTGGCGTGCAATTGGAGAGGCCTATGTCCAGCAGTGGACTGCGATAGGCTGATGATGATGATGATGATGATGAAAAAAGGCGAAACCTTATTTTCCCATTTTGGACAGAATAATGGGACAACGTTGAGAGGGATCCAAATTGTGCAATTGACCGCTACATTTAAAATGATTGATTGACATAGCCAGTTCTGAACAGCCTGATCTGAACTACGAGAATGACGGGACTTTCACTGGCAGATAGATGATGTTCTGAGAAGTAACTTAGGGCTCTTTTTTAGACTAGCTATGTCCCGTGGCGTTACTCGCGGTACGACAATAATCGCGGGTAGCACCGCGGGGTTCAGCTAGTTATTATATAATATACACTACTATTTACCGTGGGAGAGCCACGTTTCGGCATGCTCGACCGGAATGATTTCATGACCTCACAGGAAACAGCGGTAATCGCTTACCTTACCATCAGGAGATATGTTTGCTCGTTTGCCCCCTATGCCATAAAAATACACTTATGACTATTCAGTAACCCATATTTCAATTATAAATTCGAAAGTAACACTGTCTGTCTATCTGTTTGTCTATTACACTCCTGTTTAACCTTTGCACCGATTTCAATGGCATGGCAATGGCATATACTTTTATTCTTGAGGAAAGACATTGTTTGGTCTTTGCCGCGATAACCGATATATGGCAAAAACTAGTTTGCCATAAAGAAAAAGTTTTATATTTAAATGCAATTTAGATGCGATCTAAGTTCCCTAGAAATTCCAAATTCCAATACTAATAATATGCTTAAAAAATGTCAATATTTTTTTAGCAGTGGTAACCCTAGCTATAAGAATAGTGCATTTGAGCCGCGGCAGACGGTGGGTTATCTCGCGTTAACACTCTCGCGATGCGCAGCTACGTTAATTGCAAATTTACAATGTTCAACATTTCGATGGATATATAAATGAGGTTGGATATTAATCGAATATTTAAATTGGACAACAGTTCTATAGGATAGTGATTGGTTTTTGCAAACTGTATTAAAACACAACACAACACATAAACATATTAAAAATCTCGGAGAAATGAATCCCTATGTAGCGTAATTTGTAATGATTATAGTTTTCTGTAGTAGTGTTTGTATCATATAATTCACTAGCTGAGCCCCGTGGTGTTACCCGCGGTACAACAGCAACTGCGAGTAACGCTACGAGACAAAGCGAACAATATCACAGATCTGCTAGTAAGAGTACCCTCAAAATCTGCTCACCCGTTTCGGAGATTAGCCAGAACAAACGGAGCTACAAAGTTTTTAAAAAAATGATTTTTTCCCTAAATAATTTCATATGCATTTAGTGAAAAGCTGTTAATTTGAAATTACAAACAGATGCTTCAATTTGTATAGATATAGAGATTACTCGTATACATAAAAACAGAAACATTGCTTGGTGTAAAAATACTAGTATATTAATAAATATTTTTTATTATGACCGGTTGGTCATAAAAAAAAGTAAAAATCATTTCACAATGAAATGAAAAAGTGTGTGAAAGAAAATGGAATTTAACATTTTTTTGCACTGTCCGTAAATAAAGGGTGGGCAGATGATAATGATGACTTAGAAAGACAAAGACACGCTCATAGCTGTTTATGTTCATGCCTACAAATGTTTGAATTCAGGTGCAGCCTAAACCCGCGCGTCGTTACAGTCCCATGTAGAGCCATTTCCACTCTAGCTTCTGACATTCTAAAGAATAATTTTGTTACCCTATTATATTTATTTATTACAGAAACGATAAAACTAATCTTTATTAACTAAACAAAGGCTTATCCTGTCTATACTTTCTTAATCCTTAATAAAATAGAAACACGACCAAACAAAATCCTTTATTTATTGTGCAACAATCTCAAAACAACCCACAGACTTATAAACGGACAGATAAGGCGACGAGTTGACTACTTCGAGTAATCTCTTTAATGCCGGTTATATTTAACCTATAATTAAACAAGGACTGGTGGGATTCGATATTACTCTCTTTTGTTGTCTTCGATCTAATTTAGGCGAGTTTAATTTCATTTTGAACTTTTGTTTTCAATGGTTTGTATTCAGACTATAGAAATAAAATTCGTCACTTCATTTAAATAAACTTTTTTAAATAAATATTTACTTTAAAACATGAGTATATGTAGATAAGAAGAAATCATCATAAAGAAATATGTAATACTAAAAGATTAAATAAGATTGACAAATAACTTTATAGAGTGCCTAAATTTTAGGGAGACTACTGCTGACACTTGGCCTCAATCCACCTAAGTTCACTTGTGTCAGGTTAATTCTCTGTTTAACATAGATAAACAACTTTATGGAATGTCAAAATTATTAGTTTTGGATTAAGTTGTACTTGTGAATGAATTTTGGGGAGACTTTACTGCTGTCTGACGGACACTTCCCCTCAATCCACCAAAGTTCATCTGTGTCAGGTTAATTCTCGGTTGCAGATATACAAACAACTTTATAGAATGTCTAAATTATTACTTTTGGATTAAGTTGCACTTGTAGAGTAATTTCGGTGAGACCCTACTCCTGTCTGACGGACACTTTCCCTCAATACACCAAAGTTCACCTGTGTCAGATTCATTCTCGGTTGGTTCCCAAAACACAGAAGTGAATGAAAGGTAAATAATATGTATAAGGTATTCGACATTATTAAATTTACCCTACAACATTCACTGGCTAAACTGTAGCCTAGTGGTTTAAGCCGTCACCACGCCGTTTTCTACTTCGTCAATTGTTGTGGGTTGAAATCCTACAAGGAACAACACTGTGTGATCCCTAAATTGTTGTTCTGAGTGTGGGTGTAATTTGTGTCCGTTTCATGTATGTTTGTAAAGTCCCCCGCGTTACAAGATGTATTTTCCTAATGCGGGAGTTGTCTTTTTTAAAAAGAAAAGAAAATAGATAGAAAAGTTTGATAGAAGGTACCTTTATTAAACTCACATATAAAAGACTTAGAAATAAGAAAAACGTTACAACTCAAATTCCTGAATAGGCAGTCTAGAGTTTAAACTGCAGTAACTTGACTTAGAATGTTAAATACCTACGCACATATTGTAAACAATTTACGTTTAGATACAGAAAAAATATTGTGCTAATCTAACAATAAATTGGTTTTCCTAGTAGGAAATTGAATCCCCTAGGTGCTTTGTCGGCTGCCGCCCCGACAGACGATGACGATACAGTGACACCGCTGCAGTGACTTCTGCCGTCGACAAAGTGCCGCCTGTCTGTATGAACCCTAAGCTTCATAATACAGAAACACGTCAACTTGATAAATTGCGGAAGTTTTACCGTTAATCGTGTAATTTATATATCAATGTAAGTTAAAAAAGTCGAAACGACACCTATAATTATCCTTACGGCTAATCATTAGTCAGTTCACCTCAAATTGAAGTTTCCCAGACAATCAAGGAACCGAATGCTGTAAATCTCAACAACCAAAAGCCGCACTTCAATCATTCAGGTAAAAGAATTAAGTTGTAATTATAAGAAACGTGTGAATGTGTAGCCACACCCTTAGTGAAAGAGACAAGAATAAAAATTCCTTGCACAAAAGAGAGACAGAATATTTTCTTTTCAACGGCTTTTAAATTATGTGGGTTCTTTTGTGCGCGTGATTTTTTGTTTTGTTTTTGAGGTATTATATTGTAAATAGGGTCGTGAATTGTGATAATAATAATTATTTATTACTTCATGAACTAATTGTTAGATTTTGTTTCGGTTTTAATAGTAAGTTCGTTAGAAGTTCTTACTTAGGTACTTAGCGATAATTTAAGTCTGTATACGGCAAAAAGGGGCCCTCCCCTCATCAAAATTTGTTGAAAAGCGTTCTGTAAATCTTGAATTGTAGGAGGAGTGGTAGTCATTGCCATCCAGGTTCGTTTGTCTTTTAAATCCTTATTTAATTACACATCTATACAAATAAATAAAATTGGAGTGTCTCTTTGTAATATTAAAGTAACCGCTTTTTACTGAATGCATATGCATGAATACACGGTACAGGTACCAAAATAACATTTTTTTAAATTTTACCTTTCTATCTGTTCCGGCTAGTCTCTGGAACGGCTGGACCAATTTTGAAGGCGACGACTGTCACTGGCAGATAGCTGATGATATAAATAATAACTTAAGCTACTTTTTTAGACTAGCTTTGCCCCGCGGCATTGTAGTTTTTTATTAACCAACTTTACTTGCCGTAGGCGGATAAAAAGGAGGAGATTCTCTCTCTCGACTCGGATAACTCCGTCGTTTATAAACCGATTTTGATGATTCTTTTTTTAATGGAAATGCGATAACCCAACGGCGGTACCATAATAAGGACAAGATCTAATGATGGCATCAAAGAGAAATTGATCGATTTGGTCGTTCTTGAAGTCGGTTTTTATTTGGTTAAAAATTTATTTATATAAGTGCACACATACACTCATACACAAATACACTAAAAACTGTAGTTTTGAGTAGTGTTACTTTAATAGAGACCATGTACATTAGTTTTTCTTCAATATAATGATATTATAACAGATAACGACCTCTTACAAGTTTATTATATACTAGCTGAACCCCGCGGTGTTACCCGCGGTTATTGTTGTACCGCGAGTAACGCCGCGGGACAAAGTTAGTCTAAAAAAAGTAGCCTAAGTTACTCCCCGGATCATCAGCTACCTGCTAGTGAAAGTCCCGTCAAAATCCGTCCAGCCGTTCCAGAGATTACCCGGAACAAACAGACAGACAGACAGACAGACAGACAGACAAAAAATTTTTAAACTACATTTTTGTTATATGTATCGTGTATACATACATATGCATTGATTAAAAAGCTGTTATTTTCATGTTACAAACAGACACTCCAATTTTATTTATTTGTATAGATATAGATTCTAGTGGAGAATTCTCATGAAATTATAGCTCCCTACAAACACGCTTTATAATGGCTGATTTTATTGCATTCGTTATTGCGACAATGCGTTTTGCATCCTTTTTAACACGGCTTTTTTATTTTTTCGTATGAGAAAAATTACATCCTACTTCCATCGGCGCTATTTACGTCGATATCATAATCAATGTATTATATTACATCCGTCCCACTACAAGAAATATAAAAGAACTAGCTTTTGCCGACTGCTTTAGTTGACATCTTTGAATAGTATTTAATTTCAATTTGAAAACAATTGGGTCAAAAATGCGAAAAACCAGTTGAAACTGGCCTGAGAGGTAGCGCGACGCGGTACGGAGAGCGTGCGCCCTGGGTTTATCAGAGTTCCTGCTTAAGAGGTACTATACCTGGTTCCCCGGCTACTAGTACTATGAGACTGCTTGCGGTTTTTCGGTCAGTTTGAGTCTGACATAACCACCAATATGACTACACCAAGGGGATTTCCGCATAAACAAAAAAAAACAATTGTAAAAAAGATGGATTTAGAATAGAATAGAATATACTTTATTGTACACCAATTACAAATTGTTACACTTATAAAATTCAAGAAGATGTGTACAATGGGCGGCCTTATTGCCAAAAGCAATCTCTTCCAGGCAACCTTTTACCCATTTAAGACTATGCAATGCATATTAAATATGTAATTTTCTGCAAAAGTAACTAGGGTAACGAGACCTTTTAGTATTTTACTCTTTCTTTGAACAACAAGAAGTAGCATTTAAATATGCACGATTAAAGTTTTATGCTGACATATTTCTTGATGAATGATTCGTTAGCTTCATTCAAATAGAAACATTAATGCCAGACTGTCTTCCATTCATAGTATCTAGCCTTATGGTAGTCGGTATTTACATGTTGATGCTTAGAAATTACCAAAATGGAGTGAGAAAGTTTCATTAAGTATTGAATTCGACAGAAATAAGAGTAGAGGACGACCAAAAAGAAATGGCTGAATTGCGTGAAAGAGGATTAGACCAGGAAGGGCAGAGCCTTACCGTGGGACAGCCACGCTTCGTCATTAATGGGTCAGCTCAATCGGAGTGAAACCATGGCCTCACAGAAAACCGATGTGAAATAGCTCTTGCACTGTGTTTCACCGAGGGAGTGAGGATACGGGAGGTCCAAACCAAACCCATATTTTACTCTATGTCTAGATTATAAACCCTTTCATTTACAAAAAAATATTTGCCTCATCTCTCGTCTTCCAGTCTATTAAATCTCAAACGAAACGATTCTATTCAAACATCGCGATCATCTTATTCAAGTATCAACTTCCTATCATAAGTATCAAATAAAACTGAACACAATGCAATAGGAAATTCTAAAGGTGTACATTGCACAGTCCAATGATCTACAATGAGTTCGAGAATACAAATTGTTTAAGAAAAGGATTCTTTTGTCGTAACTGTTTATAAATACCCTTCATTGAGTAAAAGAGGTTTGAAATGTTATTCTATAGGGATTATAGTATATTGGCTGGTCTTGAGTGATGGAGTTTTTGATGTATTTTTTTTGGATGTGAAGCGTTTCCGGCTATGTTCACTGTGTGTATATTGATATGGTTTGTGTAAACAAATCTAATAAATAAAATTCTCATGTCACAGTTTTAGTTGCCAAACTCCTCCGAAACGGCTTGACCGATTCTCATGAAACTTTGTGAGCATATTGAGTAGGTCTGAGAATCGAACAACATCTATTTTTCATCCCCCTAAATATTAAGGGTCACCCATCCTTAAAAAAAAATTTATGGCAAAACGACGTTTGCCGGGGCAGCTAGTATTAATATAAAGTAATGAACTTCTTTAAATAAATCTTTTAATAATACTTTGTTCGATACCACTTAACTTACTTCACTTAAAACAAATATTTCTTTAGTCACGTTCATTATGCCTCGACCGCCTGGTTGGCGCAATGGTAGCGTTCGCGACTGCTGTGTATGAGATCACGGGTTTGATTCCCGGGTCGAACCAAATGTTTGTATAATCTGCAAATATTTGTTTCGGAGTTTCGGAGTATGGGTGTTTTCTATGTATAATATGTATTTATGTATTTATATCAGTGATCTAGTACCCATTATTATACAAACTCTGCTTAATTTGGGACTAGATTGCGTTGTGTGTTAAATGTCCAAAAATATTTATTTATTTTATTTTTAACTTTTAGTTTCATTATATTTTCTAGTATCTTAATCGTCCGATGTTAAGTCCCTATTTAAAAAAGGGCCCTGGTCATCTTTATTAAAGTATCTATTTGTTGATCACCCCCATTATTCATTTATCAAGAAGAGGTGACTCTCATTTTTCATTAACCCCAGACCCAGCCCAGACTTAGAGCAATAATGGTGATTTAAACTGTCACCAGCTTTGTGTCGTTTGTTTTTGTAAAGTCCCACCTACACAGTAATATTCCAAGTACCTCAATCGTCTTGAAAAAGGGGGAATAAATAAAATAAAAAATAAATAAATAAAATATTTCGGACATCTAAACACACAACGCCATCTAGTCCCAAGATAAGCAGAGCTTGTGTTATGGGGTACTAGACAACTGATACAAATACATATATACTTTTTTTTTTTTTGTAAATACATACATATTATAGATAGAACACACCCAAACTCCGAAACAAATATTTGTAGATCTTACAAACATTTGGTCCGACCCGGGAATCGAACCCGAGACCTCATGATCAGCAGTCGCTCACGCCAACCGCGAGACCAACGAGGCAGTCTTGGCAACTTGGAATACATTCATTACTGGATTGTTGTTTTTGTATCTTATCATTCTTAGGATTAATGTAAGCATAATAAAGTGACAACTACAGATATCTTAAAGTCATTATTCGTTTATACATAAAACCTAACTGCAAACTTTATTGCAGTCATAATATCAAATGACAATAACAATCGTTAGAAACAGATGCTGTTTGCTTATCTTCCACGTGTTGTGGTTAACCACAGAAGAGGAGAATTAATTCGTTTGTTCTGTGGTGGTTAACTATGTACAGGTTATTCAGTGCATCTAAGACGCTGAAGGTTTTAAATGTAACGTGTTAGTTAGAAATCAATTTCAAGCTTATAAAAACTTGAATCTTTTGGAGACTCTCAATTACATACACATAACTGGCACATAACTGCGAATTCGCAACGTATCGCAAGTTTCTGCGAGCACGCACGGATATACCGCAAGAACTTCACGCCGCTTCGCATCGCATCGCAGTTATGTGTGGGAGCCCTTATTTGAGGCCTACTACATGTGATTAGCTTTTGAACTCCGCTTCGCCCGCGTATATGTCGGTTATCACTGTAAATAGTAGCCTTTGTGTTATTCTTTTGTATAAGCTATAATACTGTAAAGTTAAATATAGATCAGTAATTTAACGTGAAAGAGTAACAAAAATCTATACATCGTTACAAACATTTTTCAAATTAAATATCTGGCATGCGTTGCAACGTCACGTTTATATATAAAGCAACCAAATAAAAAATCTTTTATTGGACTATTCTTCACATAATGAAATAACTATAACCCTTTGAACTTATTAAAGGAAGACAATTTCACGTGTTATAATTATAAGTACTCAAAATTAGTAAAAGTAAGGTAAATAATAATCACTAATTTCAACAAAAAGAAAAACTCGACATCAAGAACTGGACCAAATTGAAATGGGACCACACGGGCAGCACCAGCTTTCAAATAAAAAAGAATCATCAAAATCGGTTCACCTAGTCGAAAGTTATGAGGTAACAGACATAAAAAAAGACAGTTGAATTGATAACTTCCTCCTTTTTTTGAAGTCGGTTAAAAAATTGGAAGTGGTAAAAAGGAAAACAGTCCAGCTTCCCTTAACAGTGAAAGATGACTTAATAACGATTAACCAATCATGCAGCTTTGAGCTATTCCAACACTGAATGAGTCCACATAAGAAAACATGTAGACACAAAGTGGTTGATTTGTGAACAACATTGGTTTAAGTGAACTAGATATATAGTTTCTTGGAATGCTTAAAATAATGTACATGAGCGGCAAGCAGTCTGGTTATGCTTAATTGCACATTTCTTAGCCATTTGGACATGCTTTTGTTTAATGTGTGTCAGGTACACCATAATCTGTTTGAAGATTTCTATTTACATCTCTGGTAATAATACTGGATGATTGTATACTTTTGTTTTTAATGAAATAATAATGTACGTTTATATTTTATACATTTAGTTTTTTTGTGTGCTTAGCAATTCTTTCGTTGCATTTCTTCGAGTGAGTAAAGTTAAAAAAAAACAAAAAGACTACAAGAACTGGACCAAATTGAAATGGTGGTTTCATTTCAATTGGGAATGTCAAATCATGGGAAGCACCAACTTCAAATGAAACGAATCTTAATAGTCAGTTTACCCAGTCGAAACTTCTGAGGTAACATACATAAAAACAATACAGTCGAATTGAGAAGTACTGTCACAATTCTGATGAATTTTAACAACACCTTATGTATCAAAAACCGTCCAACCGTTTATCTATACGGCGTGCCAAAAAATTGACTTACATTCATGGGCTCGAAAACAGTATCTTCCTTCTGACACAATCAAACAAAAAACAATTTAACATTTCTTAGTTATATAGATTATCTTCTTTTGTTCTATTATCCTATTTATCTTTCTTATTTATCTAAACTAATTTAGTTAGTGTCTCATTTCTGACAAGGAGCTTTTTCTAGTACTTAGGAAAATTTCTCATAAATTTTTACTTCGACATTATATCTATTTGAAAACTTATAAGACAGCACATGTGACTTAATATATTACAATCAATAAACAAAAAAATATACATAAAATGCCTATATTTCTTTAAAAAAAACATAAATTTTAGAGACTGCATTGTTACGGCATCATCAACAATCCATAACGTCCCACTTCTGGGTTCGAGTCACCTCTCAGGAGAGGGTTAAGGCCTTACGTTCCCTCGCTGGCCGAGTGCGGGTTGAGGCTTGGTCTTCCCAACTGCAGACAGTCAAACTTGTCAAAATAAGATACTTATATGTCAATACTAGCTGCTGCTTGCGGCTTCGGCTTTAGCCTATGTATTATTCTGATGTATAAGCTATATTACTGCAAAGTTTTATCCAAATCCGGTCAGTATTTTTTGAGTGAAAGGGTAACAAACATCTAAACATCCTCAAAAACTTTCGCCTTTATATATGAGTGTGATTAGTTTTTACCCGCGTCTTCGATCGCATTTAATCAAAAGTATCCTATGTTACTTCTAATATCTCCAAGAATATGTGTACAAAGTTTCATGATGATCGGTTAGGTAGGTAATTTTCCCGTGAAAGCGTGACAAACAAACTTACTTTCATCTTTATGATATTGGTGTGATATATTAGGATTATAGTAGGATTGTATGACGTGATACTGTCAAATGCTCTATGAATACATAACGTGTAGGCAACGGTGATTGGACGTAGTCAAAACAATCAACGATCGTAATGTACACACTCCAATACTCACACAGTTTTAACTTACGCTCTTACACCAGCGCTTACTCGTTTCAATTTATTAAATCATTAAAAAGAGTGGAACACGTGTGATGGTAGTGACTTCCATGTTTTGATCGCTCGGCACAAGAAAGAAGGACCGAAACGCTGCGTTTGAGAGCGAATGTCTTCCACCCTAAAAGGGTGACTGCGAAGGCCAGCACGTGTTGTCTTGTAGAGGAAGGGAGAAGGTTGGACCAGTTGATACAGGCCATAGAGGTTATTCTGCCTAGTATCACGAAACAAATTGAGTTTAGTAGTTTATTAGGCTACGTTTTGTTAATATACAATTAATTGAATCTTCTACTTTAAGTCTAATTCTTCCTTGAGATTCTCACTAAAACATAGCTCTTCAGAACCTTATACATATCAGCTTATAAGGTTCTTAGAAACTTGTAGTTTTTATAGGAATCGTTTCCATGATAAGCGTTGAACACTACTCAAGTATTCAAACATCTGTACATCGAATACGTCCAACAAAATGAATGACTTTGATAACGAAACAAATGAAGCACTGATAAAAAAAAAACAAAAGACTTTAAATGGTCTCAAAACTACAGTGAATCGATTTACATTAACAACAAAAGTGTTATACCATTTGTTCGCTATCGGTTATCTTACTCTATAATGTCCCTGGAATATAGCCCACACTTTATTTTAAAACACTCGTTCATTTAAGTAAGAGCATAGATAAATTAGCTCTCTTAAAAAAGGCCAATGTTTTTAGAACATTTCTACGAATGCGAGGTTTTGTCGGAGTGATGAGTGACAAATCCTACTTTAATATTATAAATGCGAAAGTTGGTAAGGATGTGTGTGCGTATTTGTTACTCTTTCACGCAAAAACTACTGAACGGATTTGGATGCAACTTTACAGTAATATTGCTTATGCATCAGAATATCTCATAGGATACTATTTGCCGTGATAACCGACATACACGCTAATAAAAAACAATCTAATAAAAAATGTTCAGTCCCAGACTTAAAAGGTTTTAAAGTTGTAATTCTTTGCCACAGAAATGTATTTTGTGCAGCAGAAGCTTTGATATTTTTGTAAAATAAACTCTTAAATATTTGCTAAAAGATTAAAAACATTTGTAAAATAAAAGGTTTTTTTAATGTAAATCAAAGTGCAACAATGTAGCATGGTGACCCACACTTTGGCGGCATATTGAGATGCTTTTGCATCGTTGGGTCTCCGGTATCGCACTTGCCTACGCAACCCGACAGCATGAATACTGTCATTTTAGGTTGGTTTTCTATGAGAGGGTAATACCGCCCCGGTCGAGCTCAAATCAGCGTGGCTTTACTATCTTGAGAACGACGAAAAACGTTTTCTGTAAAGCCCTGACATCATTCCCACGAATACATATCAAAATCGATGTATTACTCTCCCTGTCTCTTAATTAGTTGCAGTACAGTTAGGTAATTTACCTCCATTGAGCTCATGCCATAGCGTTAATAGATTTGGAAGAGAAATGATGTTTGGTCATTACTGCAAGTAATTACGCACTTCCCAGTCAAGTGTTCAACCACGTCTTTTAATTATAATACATAGAAAATGTTGTTGTAGTTTATGAGAGTGTATTGGACTCAATAGTCTAAGAGCTGGTAGGCTTTAATTAGTCACTTGAGGCTGCCCGACTATTTGTGACTTCACTACTAGTGCACGTGTTTTAGTCTCACTTTGATCCCAGGTTCAGGTTTTGCAAATGTAGCTTCCTCAGCTGCACCTCTGTTCATTTAATTCGTTAGAGATATTGCTAAGTTAAGCTTAACTGCCATTTGGAACGTGTATGCATGTTATTCGCCGACAGGGCAACAACAGTGTATCGTTAGTGCTATTTAAAATACACACTTATGTTAGAGGTAGCGGGTGGGTCGTGACGATGCATACGTCAGGGTGAGGTGCACAGCAAAAGCTTAAGCGTTTTAGTGCAGCTTATACCGCAATTAATTCTAGTATATTTAAATGAAATCTTATGTACCATTCATAAAATAATTGCAGTTTAAACGAATAAGAGAAAATCTTAAAACCACCTTCATGCTATTGTTAGAAGTAAATAAAAAGAGAAATAATTGGAGATGGTGTAGGTAAATCTCCGATAGTGACTAGTATTTTGTCCGCCCATGATACCTGTCGTATATAGTTAATCAAAAAATTTCAGTCTATTTGTTTATTTGTATGCTAATATGTACGTTTATATTAACATTTTATTTTCTTTGATGTTAATACCGTAATCCAGTATAATAATTATCTTGTATACTATTAATTTTATTGTAAGAAAAATATATTATTCGCTAATAATGTCTTAGAAGCAATTTCATTTAAGCAACAATTATCAAATGAACAAATCATCTACAGACTGCTTTATTTTATGAAACGAATAATTTTAATAAGCTGATAGGTTGACATTGAAATATGGTAAACATAGTTAGTAAAACAAGTTCTTTATAGAAGAACTGCCACCCGCTGTCGCGACCTCTTTTTATTTAGACCACACTCCTAGGGTGGCCCGTGAAATTGTGTATTACCATCATCGTTCCACGACCTCGTCGGCTATATTAAGGGGACTATGACCTCATATAATGATCCAGGTGAATGTTAGCACTATATATCGTCTAATGCAGTAATCATACCCATTATTGTTATTTGATTCTTAATATTATTGTTATTATTATTTCAATATGTGTGCTGAAGAAAAATGTTAATTTGACAGTGTGTGGCAGATAGCGGCAGTATATTAAACTGGGATAAAAATAGGAAAGCTAGCAATATTTAACTGAGTGTTTCTAGTCGAAGAAAAGTAATTTAGATTTATATTTGTGTATATAAATGTTAAAAAAGATAGAGTACATAAAATTTCTAATGTATAATGTACAAACGATAGCGTTAGTGCCAAAAGCAATCTCTTTCAGGCAATCTCTAAAATATCAGATGTATATTTATTCTTTTGTAATTTTACTATTGCTGATCAATTGATAAAGTACACCTACGAGTCTGGGTATAATAAATAAAACAAAAATAACATAAAATATATAAATATAAAAAGTATTAAACAAATGCAGTGCAGTCTTTGGGTACTGCTAATAGGAGTGAAAACTAAGTAACTTGTAAATTGTTTCGCCGAGGAAGGTCGCGGTGGCTAAGACGCAAGTTTCACGCTTTTTTTACACCCGAAAAGTTCACATATATTCACATTATATACACATAGTTCATGGAAAGCGTTCGGTAACGATAGAACCTAAAAATATTTTGTATAAATTACGCTGTTTTCTTTATACTTGAGTCATTTTTTTAAATAGTTTTTAGGTTCATTTATCTTACAAAGAGAAAAATTTGTTACATTCCGATACTGTACTAACATTAAGCATTTCAAAACAGTTAATATACCATTGCACCAATTGAGTTATTACATTGACCAATACAAATTATGCAAATAAATTCATGTACAGTATTGACAACTTGTATATAACAGGATGCAGGCACTTTTCCTATTAACTCAGACTATTTAATGCGTTGTGAGTTGCATAAACTATGGATTAGTGATTAGGCCGGTTAGATATCTTGTGTAGCTTCATTAAAGACTGCTACCATGGCATTTTTGGGCCTTCGGTATTCTCACTCACTCGGCGAAACATAGCGCAGGCGCTGTTTCACACCGGTTTTCTGTGGTATCACTCCGGTCGAGCCGGGCCCATGCATGCCGAAGCGTAACTCTACTACAGACAGACATAACTTGTCGGTTAAGAATATGAATGTAAATGTGTATATATGTATGTAAAAGTATCAGGAACCAACCAACCAGGAGTATATACCTATGCAGCGATTGATGAATGCGGAGAAAGAATATAGGTGTGCCAGGATAGATAGGAGGTAAGTGAAGATCAATTGTCTCTACCTACACTTTTAGGAAATTGGTGTGAAATTATGTATGTATATGTGTATATTTGTCTATGTTACTAATCTAGATTAGTTTCCTTCAACAAATTTTAGTTAACATTTCAGTATTTCTACGATTTCGTGGACTCGCCTTATCTTTTCTCTGCATCATCCAATTGATTGACTGGTAGAGCTTTCGGTATTAAGTTGACCCTATCCGTATGCCATGTATTGAAGGAAGTATCATCATCAGCCCCTTACAGGCTACTGTTGGACATAGCCTTCTCCACACACCACTTAGATATATCCTCAGTCTTCAAGAAATATAAATAAATAAAATGTTTTTCGGTACATCTCTTCTTTTTCTATTGTATATTTCTATGAGAATACTTCAGCACATATAGGAGGACACTCGAGACTTGACCAGAGGGATACTACTGCGTAAGAAAAACCATTGCTACTCAATTTCTTAGAGTGGGTATCATTGCATCTATCTCTCTTGCAACGTCGTACAATAAGCGTAATAGGACAATTGAGCCATTCTTTTTCGTGCATACAGCCGACGTTCATCAATTTATTAGACGTTGTCACGTCAAAAACAAATGCTCTTTTTAAGGTAAATTCAGATTGTTTTAATAAACCGTCTCTAGTTTAAACTGAAGATAGATTATGCAACGGCGGTTAGTTTACAAAACATCGTATACTACACTACTTCCATTTACTCACTCTTCACAATGCATTATTCGCATGTGAAACTGACACCAGTTGTTGTAACAACAGCTCGAATTATTTGCGTATGTTAATGTGGAGATAAAGTAAGAAATATACAGGACTTTAATATTTTTAATTCCGTACTATGACGGTTATAGATGGTTCCACTTATTAAACGGTAAGTAACTGGTGCTAAGCTTCGACCGGTCTTTCTACTTAAGAATAGTAATTTACTCCAGATAATTATAAGTGCGACATGCTATTTATTCACGTTATGGCTTCATTAAAGTTGGACTCGTTAGGTATATAGTCAGTGACTTCAGTGAGGCACTGAACAATTTCACAATTCATTAATATTGTATGATATTCGAAAGTAACTCTTTCTGTCTGTCTGTCGGTTAAGCTTTCATGGCTAAATTGTTATGAATTTCGGTATAGAGACCGATTGAATCTTGGAAAAAAACATAGGCTACTTTTTGTAGCGCTAACGGACATATACGCGGTTGGAGTCGAGGGTAAAAACTAGTGAACTATTTATGTATTACATATTTATAGCAATAAAAGGTAGTAAAGTCACGCTGATTTCAGCACGAACGGGCCGGCTCGACCGGAGCGGTACTATCCTCACACAGAAAATTAACGTAAAATGACAGCGATCGTGCTGTCGTGTTTCGTTGGTGAGTGCGAGACCGGAGGCCCAACCATGGTGTGGATCATCATGTTGCATTGTCTGCATTCGCAGTATAGTGACTAACACTCTTGGATTCTGCTTATGCTTTCCATCAGGCAGAGCAAAATCATTTTGGAAGGGCCAAACATAAAAAAAAAACATGTTCACATATTTAGCAGGTCAGCAATCATCTAGGTATTTTTGACTGCCTTCATGCCATAAGTATTCCATCTGTCTAACTAGGTGTCATAGTAAAAGCTCTTCATAGTTTGAAGCTAGATGTTGTGTGCCAGATGTCCGAAATAAATATTTACTCGAAAATAAATTAGCAAAAAAATACATTATGAAAAGCATAAGTAATTTATTTGTAGATTATGACATAATAAATTTAACAAAAACACAAAGGTCTGGAATTTCATTCCTCGATATAAGTTCTCCTTCCAGTTTTATCTCCACATATTTATTTTACTACACTTTCTGATTATCGTATTTGCATCCACACCACATACTAGCACCACTCACCTGTAAGTGTGACCATAAAATCAGACGCAAGTTGGTAAAACGCAGGTATCACACACCTTTGTCTTACGTCTAAGAATATAGCCTTTGGTTATGGTTTATTATGTTTATTTTATGTTATGTTGTACGAGATGAGTAAAAAATAGGGCCTTTTTATTGTTTCACGGATTTACTTGTAAATTACTAGAATAAAACATTCTTAACGACTTTGGTTTGTATAAAATAACTTATTAAAATTTTAGAAATCCGTTTACGCTTATTATTACTAAGAGCCAGCCGATTTCGTAATAACAACCTTCAACCTGACACTGAAGTTATTAACAATCAGAATCACCAGCAATCGCATACCAAGAGTAAATTGTTCTTTCTCATTAACACGTAAATAACCTAACAAAGCTACGTTTTTCTTTGATACCGTAAAATAATTACATTGTTAAAAATATCACCGCATATCAAATGTTTTAGGGTTAGATCATTTATAAGCTTTACCTTAGATACATAATTAATTTTATAGTAGTTTTAATGTTATTGACGGACCTGTTTGTCTAGTAGGTAAGGATCAAGACCAGAGGTCGTAATTTAGATTCTCATCCAGGACTAAAATTGTATCATGAATACAATAATTTATTGCGTGTCTGAGTGTAAATTTTCTATAATATGTGTGTATTTAGAAATTTATAAGTAATAGTGGTCACTTTAACGTTTATAAGCAGTTTAAGTACCATAGCACAGGAGCTGCCTACAACTGACAGCCGTGTGTGAGAGAGATGAGATGTGTGTCTTATTATTCTTAAAACAGTATTTCTTATGTTTTTTTTAAATTGTTGATGTGTGATTTAATTTATTATTTTTCTACTGAAATATAGGTAACACTGTTCATTTTAATATTATAATTAAGATGTTTTCCAGTCGTAAACTTTTACAGTAGGTTGTTGAAGCTACGTATGTACTTTTATGACGCAAATTGCGGATATTAAATCCGGTGGATTACAGAGAAAGTCTTCTATAAAGCTTAATGACTTTATGGACACTTGACAGGAAAACAATAATTACTCTTAAATTAAAATTATGTCGTATTAATTACCGTTCTTGAATTGGTCAGATGATATCTATAGGATATAGATATCAATGGCTTCTTTGACAGGAAGATGAATGTATGAGAACCATAAGAACACTATCCTGGCGTCTTTAAGTTACTGCAGTATAAAACCCGTTTCTCCATTTCATACTTGAGATATATCTTACCATGACATTTACTTTTACCTTTTTTTTCTTTTCTAGCATTATCTTCTTTCTTTTTATCCTCTCGAAAAAGATTACATTCGAAAAGAGACTTGAAGTCGAACCAGCATAAAAGTAATGTGTTGCGTTTATTCAAAATGAGATTGAGAAAAGGATACGAAAGCTATTTCTAGTCAATCCAATGTAAAAATTTAATTTTCAAAAATATCTTTTAAAAGAGAACATGCCAAATAAAAAAATAAAAGCTAATCCTATGAAATCGTAATTTTATGTATATCGTATTTTATGTAATATCATTTTATAAAATAACATGTTTCTACATATACCCATTTTTAATTTTTAATAAGAAAATATGCAACAAAAAATGTTGACAACCATCCTAAAATTCTTCAACAAATAACATTTAAAAGTAAAATATAAATATAGAAAAGTGTAAATACATCTTAGGCAAACGTTTTTACCGCATTCCGGGACCCGTTAAAAGCTTACGACAATACAATCTGCCATTGTGACGCGATTAACGCTTGAATCTTGTGAATTGGACCAAGCGAGCGTTATGGTGTTAAGTGTCTGTAAGGTGGCCTTGTTTGCTGTTTTTTCGCTATTTTAAAACTTGTATACATATATATATATAACGTAGTTCTTGTCACTTTTAAAACGTTTTTTTCAATACCTACTCAGTTCCATCCGCATTTGTTTTTTTGGACTAGCCTCCGTGTTCAGTTTTATTTGTAGGTTTCTTTTATTAAACAAGTAAAAATTGTGAATATGGTTCTAATTATAGTAATAGACGCTCAAAGTATGAGATAATACTTTGGGAATGGGGTTAAAGGTTGAAATCTCTAAAACAAGTGACATGGTTTTAATAAAACTTTTGCTTAAAAGTAACGTGACGTAAGGATAACATAATGTTACACAGAAATTCTGTTTGCATATTTTTTATAATAAAACTTCAAGAAAATAAAGCAAGAGACATTTTTAACGTTCTTAAATTTACGTTTACTATTTGTTATTAAGATTAAGAAGTTTACTTTATAATGATTAATAAAAAAAAAACAGCCATTGCCAGTTCATTTTACAGTGTTATTTAATTTATTGAGAACAATACTGTTTTTAAGAAACTTTAGATATGTGTGAAAAGGATTCTTATATATCTTTCGAAGAAAAGCCTTGAATTCCCATTGTGATTCGCTTAGCGAGATTTCTTATTCAGGTGACTAATTTAAATTATTCAAAAAAGGGTATTGTATGGCCTCAGTGACAATATTAATGTTTGCCAATGTATAATATAAGTTAAATTGGTGAACACATAAAAACAATTTCATTGGTCTATTTCATTACATCTAAACATAGAGCAAACGGTATGGTCCACTGATGGCCTGTGATGTTCTATGCTTGTAGATCACTAACTTATTTAATTTGTGTCAAACTTAACAAATACTTGTTCAGTAGTATTTGCTGTATATTTACTTTCTTTGTAGAGAAGAACTTATTTACTTTGCAAAATCAGAGCGTTTCACAAGTCGTTTAAAACAGAGCTAAATATTGTACGAACCTCATTGAGTGTTATTGTGTGTCACTGCTAATTTTGGTTACGGTGTGTATGTGCTTCATGCAGAATCCTAAATATTTCAAAAGTGTGACACGAAATACGGGTAACCTTGCAGATGGTCCATTTAATATATCTAAAGTTATTTGTAGAACATATAACGAACCGTATATTGCGACTCTTTTAATTGTACTAAATTAATCTAACCCGTTACCACTGTAGCCACACCTCATCTTTGATTTCGTAAACGTCCATCTCGTCTTAACACCATCTTGATAATTTTACTCGTTAATTAATTTGTTTGCCTTGAAATTTTATTTTAAAGTTAACTCTTTGAACAGAAGCGAGTATGTTATGTGATGTGTTATATGTGTTATGTTCATATTTTTGTAGTAAGGTGTGAAATATTTTTGCATATGAAAAAAGAAAATTGGTTACCTTTGAAACTTTCTCATTCTGATATTTTCTTAGGTATTTTATTGATTATTCAGTAATTAGTTTAGGTATAGGTTTTCTTTGTTTAACGAAGAACTTTAGATAAATGATAATAAATGAAGAGGTCCAGGACCTCTGGATTTCAGTATATATGTACCTTTATAAAGAATGTAACTTATAGTTGTAAATAGTTCCAATCATTCGTTGATCCTTTGTTCATTCGTTCATTTTTTCAAATATATGTAGAAAAGGTCAACTGAGAAATGTTGCAAATATGTTAAATTACATTACAGCCTAAATTTAGGTGAAAAAATTAACATTGTCAGGTTGTTAGAATTTGCAATAAAATAAACATATATATATGTGTATAGGTTATAGTAGGTTATGTTCAATTGTCGGTATGCACATCAAAGTCAGCGCTTCGTCCCTCGTTTCAAAACTAAAAAATCGTCCATCACTTTAAAAATAATTTTCGCCAAAAAGGCTATTGTTAACTTCAAAATTGCATACATTTCACTTTAATTTTATCGCTTCATAGATTAGCACGTCGCACAGTGTTCCTTACACGAACAAAAACTAGACAAAAAGCATGAATAATACGCGGTTATTTAAACCTTACGTAGCGTATTATTAACTGTTAATCACGAACACAATGTAAGGGTCTCGAAAGTTATACATTCGTTACTTTGTCGGCGTCAGTTTTGTCCGAGCGTTTTTTGTGCATATCATCGAATATAGTGACCGTTGGGCTGTATACTAAGAATACATAATTTTGATATTTTTTGAAAGTACCTAAATTTGTTAGTTTCTTAAAATCTATTTTCGTTAAATTATGTTTTTACAACGATGTCTTTTTCTTTCTTATTATACAACTAGCTGAACCCCGCGGTGTTACCCGCGGTTATTATTGTACCGCGAGTAACGCCGCTGGACAAAGTTAGTCTAAAAAAAGTAGCCGAAATTACTCCCTGGATCATCAGCTACCTGCCAGTGAAAGTCCCGTCAAAATCCATCCAGCCGTTCCAGAGATTATTCGGAACAAACAGACAGACAAATTTTTTTTAACTACATTTTTGGTATAGGTACCGTGTATACATACATATGCATTTAGTAAAAAGCAGTTATTTTAATATAACAAACAGACACTCCAATTTTATTTATTTGTATAGATATATCTATATTAAAAATGAAAGTGTCAGATACAAAAAAGTATTGACATCTTATTATAGATTTAAACATAAATGAGTCACAATCATTAATATTCTACTGATCCTGCTAAAGGCATTGCAAAGTTTAGGGTAATATCCTTTTCCATTCTATTAATTAAAAAAAAAATGAAATATTTAATATTAGCACTAATTTTAAATTAGTGTTAAATATTAAGCAGTTAAATTAATTTTAAATAGTAATTTTTGGATAAACTGTGCTATTTCATGCTATCGAAAGAGAACATGCATAATATTAAACATTCAGTTTTGACTCTAGACTAAAGTTCTCATACAAATTACATCTACTTTAGTTATATAATATACATACTTTAAACACATTAAATTATATTTTTACCCTTTCGACCGCAATGTACAGAAATGAATCTTAAAGTGGCATATAATGATATTTTAATACCATTGGTATTAGTCAGTTAATACTCTATTAAATAAGAATATTAACAATCGAGTTAGATTAATAGTTCTACAGATTATCGCGTTTAAAACCAAAAAGTCTTTCACATCACCCTCTCATTGTGTTCTCACTTGTACATTGTCACGTTGGCTACTAAGTATATGACAGGTATTTTCAGTAAACTTTATATCCGATATTAGTACAGGTAGCAATACAGTCATAATCTACACTTTTTGTGTCATAAGTATCTTACAAGATACAGGTGAAGAACTCTCAATCGTTTTAACTGCCTCGTTAGTGTCTCGGTTGGCTTGTGCGACTGCTGATCATGAGGTCTCGGGTTCGATTCTTGGATCGGACCAAGTGTTTGTATGATCTACAAATATTTGTTTCGGAGTTTGGGTGTTTTCTATGTATGTATTTACAAAAATAAAGTATATATGTATTTGTACCAGTTGTCTCAGTACCCATAACAAAAGCTCTGCTTGGCTTGGGATTAGATGGCGTTGTGTGTTAGATGTCCGAAATATTTATTTTATATGGATTTATGAAGCACGAGTATCAAAACTATTACAGGTAGCTAGAAGTTGGAATTGCGGTTGCAATAAAGACTTTTAAAAGCATTTTTTGTCCACAACTGTCGGCATCGCACCACTGTGTTAACTGAAGGTATACATAAATATTCATATCGTTTTATTATAAGTCTAAATGATTTCAATAGATATTTTAATTAATTCTGTATTAATTGGAGATGTCGTACGTTTCTGTTGGAATGCTGTCCAGCGTTAAGAGGCCTGGAAGTATACTGTTTATCATATTTATGGGGTGTGTTTACTTACAAATCTTTTTGTCATAAATTGTAACAGTGTTGATAATGGACTATTAAGTAAATGAGGATTATTAAGTAAATTAGTAGTTACGCTACATATTTTTATATTGTGTGAAGAATCGGGTTTAGGAAAAAATTGAGATTTGTTGTATAACCGATGGAGCAAGATTACAGTTTTTTTTAATTTTTTCATATTTTAGCAGCGTTAAAATTACTCTACTCTGTCTGATGGAAAGCACGAGCAGATTCCAAAACTGGTGGCCACCGTCCTTAATGCGAATAAGGACAGTGCAGCATTTTGACCCACACTATGGCCGCCTAGTAAAATGCTTTTTCACGCCCCGCTTAAAGGACCCGGGATCATATTGGGAGGGAAACACGTGCGCTGAAAGGTTTTGACCAGTTGTTTTTTTCAGTTTTATAAATAAAACAAAAAAAATAGTAATAAAAATATAATATATTATTTTTGTTTTAATATTTTGTTTTTTTATTATTTTTGTTTATGTTGTTAATTATTTTGAACAATACGTTTGTTATTAAAACGTATTGTTCAAAATAATTAAAATTTATTTTAAATAATAGATCCACAAAACTGCTTTTGAATAGCTTGGCTGTGGTTTTTTGTTAACTATATAAATATTAGCTATGTAGTAACTCCTAATCGATTAAAATTAATAGCGGTAATCGCCGCCCATGGAAACTCGCAACAACAGAGGCGTCACAAGTGCATTGCCGGCCTTTGGGGGATGGGAATGGGATGTAGGGAGGGGTTGGGGTATGGGTCTCCGGTATCCTCACTCACTCGGTGAAACACAGCGCAAGCGCTATTTCACACCGCTTTTCTGTGAGGCCGTGGTATCACTCCGGTCGAGCGGATCCATTCATGCCGAAGCGTGGCTCTACCACGATGTAAATTTGTAAAAATCCCATGGTTTTATTCATGTAGCCACGTACCATTGTAAAAGGTCTTCTTATTAGCAAATCTACCGACCTTAATGTCCAAAGATGTGGTGATATAAGTGAATATGTTTTATTTAATTCGCCATATAAAGCCTTAAGGCAGATTTATTACTGACGATTACTCACGAACTTAGTCTACAAAGACCAAAATTGGATGCAAATAATTCTCTAAGCTATATCAGGTGTTTAAGTGTAGTGAATAAGTGAACGACGGGTAATAGACCTTTGAATTGATATCGATTGTTAAGATAAACGTATAGAACGCAAACGGCCATAAATTGTACTAGATAAGAGTCTATTCTGAAAGCTTAAAGGGCGTGTTTTATAGTATACTAGCTGAACCTCGCGGTATTACCCGCGGTTATTGTTGTTCCGCGAGTAACGCCGCGCGACAAAGTTAGTCTAAAAAAAGTAGCCTAAGTTACTCCCCGGATCATCAGCTACCTGCCAGTGAAAGTCCTGTCAAAATCCGTCCAGCCGTTCCAGAGATTACCCGGAACAAACAGACAGACAGACAGACAGACAGACAGACAGACAAAATTTTTTTTAACTACATTTTTCGTATATGTACCGTGTACATACATCTGCATTTAGTAAAAAGCGGTTATTTTAATATTACAAACAGACACTCCAATTTTATTTATTTGTATAGATTATACGAGTACATGGTAGTTTTGAATACAAAAAGTGTGTTTGAATTTAATGATAAAATTATCAAAAGCCTTTAATAGACCACTGCTGTTTATAGGTCTCTCCTTAGAAGGGAGTTCATTACACTATGCTGGTTAGTATATCAATACATCTAGCCAGCATGGTACCACGGTACCCTTAGACGGCACTCACCACGGGATGAATGGCAATTCGTATTCTTCACTCGTCACCACAGGGTGTTCGAATTTGAGAATTGGTTTTCGGAAAAGAGAGATGATAAGAGAGAAGGATGGGGACTTAGATCTTTAAAACTACGCAACGGATTTTGATGCGGTTTTCTTTAATAGATAGAGTAATTTAAGATGAAGGTTTATACTTCTATGTATAATACATGCATAATATATTAGAGAAACACTGATAATTTTAGAGGTTTCTAATGAATGTCGAAAATAAAATCATTTTTTTACGCTTACCTTGCAAACGCTGGCTGAACCGTACGAGATAGATCAAAATAGTACGTACTACAGCACACCGTGAAAAGGTCTACAAAAAATTCCGCGATAACCCACAATAACTATTTTTATTCCTTACTTTTTACGAGAAATATTGGCTTAATTACGAAGCGATTTTAAGCAATACAGCATTAATTTTTATTCATATAAGTACCTTAAATCCATTGTGTATTTAATATATATCAATATGGCCATTTACAGCTTGTAATTTAAATGAATAATAATATGTTCGAAGATATTACAGATTTAAAATGCACAAATCGTGTCGTCGGTGAGTGCATCTGAAATCCACCCGTGCGAAACCAGAGCAGGTCGCTAGTGTCGGACATCGCAGCAATAATTTTTCGGGTTAATATATATGGGTTTACACTAGTAAAATAATGTTCAAAATCGGTTCAGTAGATCCAGATATTACCCATTACAACCTCACATCATAATGTTAGTATAGGTAAATATTATTTAATGATTTTTAGACTAATTTAAAAGCTAAATTACATACCTATTAAACTGAATAATGAAAAAAGGTGAAAAACCTTCAACATTTAACTAAAATTTGAACAGCCAAAACCTATAAATTGCTCACGAGTGTAGACGTGAAGGTGTACTCGGTTTGGCCTAATTAGACTCCATTTGATATCAACAAATTGGTTTCGAACCAGTTTAATCACTTCAGTGTTGATAAAATTGATTTATTGAGCTCAATGGCGATGTGCTTTAGATGTGCGTGTAATAATTTCATTTGAATGTTAATTCGTATAGGTCTATTTTGTTTCATGCTATTGTTTTTTGCGGTTTTATATTCATAATTTAATTGAGATACTTTTAATACAGTGCTCGAACTTGAGATGACTTTCTGATTATTTGCTTAGCTATAAATATTATCAATGTGAATATTTATTTGCATTCACGGACTTTTTAATATTTATGTTTGCTCGTCTAGTTAAGGGTAAGGAAAAGGTTGTAACTTTCATCAAAAAAATAACTACTGATTGGTGGGGTGTCGCATTTTCTTGGGTTAAATAATTCTGTTCAATTATTCAATGAATTCAGGTATTCCTGGGGATTACTGAATTGATTAACACATTAAGCATTAATTAGGACGTATTAATATAATTATTGGGTGGTTTGAGTAAAGCTTCAGATAACCTTTTAGAATAAATACTGTACAGAAGTTATAACTGCAGGTAGGACTGTCTAAGCAGGCAATGTGGTTCTTGCTCGCCTCTCTAAATTGAAAGGTCGCTTTGACCAATAGCTCAGAGGTTTACTGTCCAGGTTACACCTGACGTCTCGGCCATAATATTCGATGACAGAGCACTGTGTTTAAAACCACGTGTGTGTAAAAACACACACGAGTTATATAGCGTTAAAAAAATCAACAAAGAATATATTTAACAACGCTTTTTCCAGTTTGACATTTATTTATTCATTTTTAAAGTAAGTAAAAGACAAAATCTAAAAAATAAGAAGGGGCTTTTATCCCAACACTATTAATAAAAGCTTTATTTTTTAAGCTGTTAAAAGGAAATCCGCAAATGGCCCATTTCAGTTCGTTGTCGTATTACTATGAAGTGTCAGGAAGCTAATTGTTAATATCTCGAAAGCGACCGCTTGTAAATAATTACAATGACTGGCCTCTTCATATTTTCTTGATAACCCATTAAGGATGCTTTTATTCTACTGCTTTTGACATTAAAGTGTCTTCGGTAAAGTAAGATTTCCTGGAGATTGAAAAGTGGGGGAGTTAATTTGTGAGAAGATTATATTGACCTACTAGCTAACTCCCGCAACCTCGTTTGCGTCTCCTATTGCCCGTAACGTCATATTTTCCCCTCTTTTTTTAAACATTCATTATTGGTGCTCTGCTCCTATTGGTCT
Source organism: Spilosoma lubricipeda (assembly GCA_905220595.1). Classification (NCBI taxonomy): domain Eukaryota; kingdom Metazoa; phylum Arthropoda; class Insecta; order Lepidoptera; family Erebidae; genus Spilosoma; species Spilosoma lubricipeda. Next base: position 6,923,723 of record HG992298.1, on the reverse strand, counting down.
TAGCGTGATGTTAAATAGCCTATAGCCTTCCTCGATAAATGCGCTATCTAACACCGTAATAATTTTTCAGATCGGTCCAGTAGCTCCTGAGATAAGCTCGTTCAAGCAAACAAACAAACGACCTCTTCAGCTTTACATATTAGTATAGATATGAAAGTTCGTGAGTGTTAATAGGTGTTTGTTACTCTCTCACGGAAACATTACTAGACGGATTTACATCAGAATAACACATAGGCTACTATTACAGCGATAACCCATATATACATGTGCCGAATCGTGGGTATAAAGCTAATCATTACAAACATGTATCCAGTACACAGGTTTCATAGAAAATATAAGTTTTATTCGTTCAGAAAACGTTTCCAAAACCTCTTTGAAAATGCATTAAATCAAGAAGAAATTGATATTCAGATATTGGATGTTGGGTGATCCTTTTTTACTTAACTGGGTCCGATAAAAGAGAGAGGTTCTGAATTATATACGAGATTTTACCAACCAACGTTTTTCACATACATTCCATTTTTAAATATTCATACGTCCATACCTTCATATTTCTAATAGATAAAATTCTCGTGTCGCGGTGTTTGTTATTAAACTTCTCCGAAACGGCTGGACTGATTTTTATGAAATTTTATGTGCATATCGGGTAGATCTGAGAATCAGGCCTAAATTATAAGGCGCTATTCAGTATGACGCGAATGATTTACGCGGATGTCCGCGACGGACCGGACGGTATAATGTATTAACCCTACACAGCCCGTTCAGTGCTACGCGGAGCTCTCGCGCGGACAACTACGGGTGCAAACGCCATTCCTGCTATCCGCGTAGCACTGACCGACGAATTCATCCGCGACGGGCACAAAACCTATTCCATGACAAACCACGTCGATGACGATGACAGATCGCGTCGCATTGAATAACGCCTAAGAGTGACAAACCACTATTTATTTATGGCAGAACGACGTTTGCGGGGTCAGCTAGTATGTAATATTATAAATTCGAAAGTAACACTATCTATCTGTCTCGTTGTCTGTCCTTAATGCTGGCATGGGTAAGACGCTGTACTGATTTCAATGAGAATTGGCATGGAGATACTCTGATACTTGAGGAAGGATATTGGCGACTGTTGAACCGCGATTACCGACATATACGCCGATGGAGCCGCCTGCAAATGCTAGTATTTGCATAAAGTACGAACCTTATCTATATTATATTATGAAAAACCCACATTTATGTGATTCTATATGGAAAGGAAACCAATCATCTTCATTTATACATTGTTGAAGGCACTGTTCTGAACCGGTGTAAAACAGTGCTTGCGCTGTGTTTCACTGAGTGAGTGAGGATACCGGAGATTCATACTCCAAGCCTCCCATCTCTCTCCCACCTCCTTTCCTATCCCCTAAAGGCAGGCAACGCACTTGTGACGCCTCTGTTGTTGGCCTACCATCAGGCGATACGTAGGCTCGTTTGCCTCCTATTCCATAAAAAAAATGTTTCTTTGGAAAACTACAAAAGGAAATTTGCGCAATGCTGAGCTAAACTACTTGTATAAACTTTAATCACCGATGCAAAAAGAGGGGTGTTGTAAGTTTGATCGCTCTGAGTCTGTCTGTGGCGTTGCATTTTTTAAAGGATTTAAAAAAAATGAACATAAAATGCTTATACCATATGTAATCAGAGGAGTAAGAAGTGTGTTACTCCCATTTTGTCAATTTATTGTATGTTCTCATGAGAAATGAGATAATATGTGTGTTTAATTACCAACGTTGTAAATTAGATGTATTAAAGCAATCTTATTTGTTGTCAGCCGGGCATTGATGAAGGTACCTTATCTATAATTATACTTAGAGGGCAATTAAATTGGTAACAGTAGCAATACAATTTGCTTTAAATTTCTGTAAAAATATTTGCCCAACGTGTGGCTAAGCGCAAAATTCAAGAACCGCTCGACCGATTCGGTTCTTTTTTTTTAATTCTCGTTGAGACACAAGGAAGGTTCTTATGGAACTTTTGTTTCCCCATACAAATCATATAGATTAAAACATAATATGTCAATAATGAACAACTTAATAGAACGAAATTTTTCGGGTAACTAGCAAACAATAATTGAACAAATGGTTCTAGACGAACAAACCACAAAACATCTTTAAATATAGGTATGTGTTTAAGTTGTCAGTTAAATTTTTGCCTGTGACTTCTCGAGTATCAGAACGCAGTGTGTTCTTGTTTCCTGTTGATCCTGGTGTCCAGGAATTACAGTGATGGACGGTTGCATAGGTTTGGTCCCGTAAAACATACTGAAATGTGACATTACATCTGTACTTATCATTTGCTTGATAATTTCTTTGTTGACGCTTGCAGCAAAATATTCTATGCCTAATTTCATATTTGCGACTGTTTTAACAATAGGAGAATTATCATTTCTCTCATATTTTTTTTGTGAATATTAATGATGTCGTAGGAACATCTTAGAATACTATATTATATAATTTGATTAATGATACTCAGAAACTTGGCGGACCCAACCTAGCTGTTTTTCTCTCTTAATGTAGACTTTGCAAATGTGAATGTTGGCCTCAAACTTCTTTGGGTATTTTTACAATTCAAATTGTTTTCGTTTCAGTAGATAGCGTTGGGAAGTAGCTCTGTTACATTTCATTTTGTATTTTTTACTACTTATAAGAATTTAAAGCAAGTTACAAAGAAAATAAAGCCCGTGAAATTACTTGACAAGCTTAGTATAGACTAAAGATATCTTAATAAAGTTCTCACGCAATATATATTTCAGAATAATTGCTTTGGTGATTAAATCTAATTGCTCCTGGTTTATTAAATCATTGTTCATTGTTAACTAACGGAGAACCTGAACTAAGACCTGAGAGTTGCCACAGCCTCTCAGAATACTTATTTTAAGCCATTTTTTCTTTTTTTTTATGATCAAGCTATCAAAATGAAAAAGTTTGGAAGTTGACATCTGAACCCCGTGCCTCAGAGAACACATAAAGCTTTTGGTCCTGCGCCTGATCTATCCCCGTCCCACCGAATTATGAGAGAGAAGGAATAGAGAGTGCAGACATTTGTGCACTATAAATACTACTACTACTACTATAATATCTCCTGCGTATTTGGTTGGTCTCCGTTGAGACTGGTAATCGGCTAGGAGAACATCACATCATCACGTAAAAGTCGCCATAAAAGAAGAGAAAGAAAACATTATATTTAGAAGAGGCCTTTTCGTACTCTATTCTGTAGTTACAACTTAATGTTGTAGCAATAATAACATAAACTGGAGTGAGTGATTCCCTCTCCACTATTTACGAAGTGGAGATACACTGGTCGGAGAATTTCTACAATAAAACCGGGGGATGGCATAACACAATTCTCATCGATCTAGAGGTTTAGTTTTGATATCTCGATATACTCAGAGCAGTTTTATCTTTCTTTGATTTATTGTATTTAGTGTTATTAGGTACGTTATGTACTTGTTTGTCTAAAGTTTAAACTTCATGTTTTCATTGCTATTTATATGTCTTTGAATTCTATTTCAAGATAATTAGGTTGAAAATTGTTATAAAGTTAATTATGTTAGAGTAAATAGCGTGAGAAAGCATAATTTTAAATATTAATATAAACAATGATGAAACATATTTGTATGATAAACATAATGGATTTGGATGTAATTTTATTATAACAATCTATGGATTAGGTGTATTTAGAAACATTTAAGTATTTATATAGACAGTCTGGTATCATAGATTGAGATGAGACGACCGTGTCTGGGATTTAACAAATTATTATTCTAGACTATCAATTCTTACTGACAATATAATAATAATCTTTATTAAGTCACAAAGAAAGCAAGTACATTGGCATTTATCACAATTAGAATACACAGAATATTGAACCAGTAGTTGTACATTATCGAGTTATATATAATACTAGCTGAACCCCGCGGTGTTACCCGCGGTTATTGTTGTACCGCGAGTAACGCCGCGGGACAAAGCTAGTCTAAAAAAAAGTGGCCTAAGTTACTCCCCGGATCATCAGCTACCTGCCAGTGAAAGTCCCGTCAAAATCCGTCCAGCCGTTCCAGAGATTACCCGGAACAAACAGACAGACAGACAGACAGACAGACAGACAAAAATTTTTTTAACTACATTTTTGGTATATGTATCGTGTATACATACGTATGCATTGATTAAAAAGCCGTTATTTTAATATTACAAACAGACACTCCAATTTTATTTATTTGTATAGATGCACTGATTCCCACACTGAGTCTGGCTTGTAGGTGTTAAGGGAATCAGAGGTTATCTTTGAGCAATTCTTATATTTGTTGGCGGTGTTACCGCGTTGTTACCTGCGTTTATTGTTGTACCGCGGGTAACGCTGCGGGACAAAGTTAGTCTAAAACAGTAGCCTAAGTTACTCCCCGGATCATCAGCTACCTGCCAGTGAAAGTCCCGTCAAAATCCGTCCAGCCGTTCCAGAGATTACCCGGAACAAACAGACAGACAGACAAAAAAAAAACTACATTTTTGGTACATGTAGCGTGTATACATACATATTCATTTAGTAAAAAGCAGTTATTTTAATATTACAAACAGACACTCCGATTTCATTTATTTGTATAGATGACGTAAAGCCAACATGAAACGAACTTATAAGAGAATAGCCAACACAATAGCATTGGGAATAGTAATTAGGTCAAACGGGTTCAACAAAGTTTTTCGTGAAACATAATTCGGTGGATACTTGACAGGTAAACTGTACACTAAAGCGATTAGTTTTTAGGTTCTATATAGCCGACCCACGCAACCTCGTTTGCGTCTCCTATTGCCCGTAGCGTAATATTTTTCCCCCGTTTTTGTAACATTCTTCATTGTTGCTCCGCTCCTGTAGGTCTTAGCGTGATGATATATAGCCTATAGCCTTCCTCGATAAATGGGCTATCTAACACTAAAAGATTTTTTCAAATCGGACCAGCGATTCCTGAGATTAGCGTGTTCAAGCAAACAAACAAACAAACAAACAAACTCTTCAGCTTTATATATTAGTATAGACTAGCTGAACCCCGCGGTGTTACCCGCGGTTATTGTTGTACCGCGAGTAACGCCGCGGGACAAAGTTAGTCTAAAAACAGTAGCCTAAGTTACTCCCCGGGTCATCAGCTACCTGCCAGTGAAAGTCCCGTCAAAATCCGTCCAGCCGTTCCAGAGATTACCCGGAACAAACAGACAGACAGACAGACAGACAGACAGACAGACAGACAGACAAAAATTTTTTTAACTACATTTTTGGTATATGTATCGTGTATACATACATATGCATTAAGTAAAAAGCGGTTATTTTAATATTACAAACAGACACTCCAATTTTATTTATTTGTATAGATTGAGCGCTGTATAAGTTATTCAACTGCAGTGATGGTAATAATGTTTTACTCTTTCTCCTGTGTAATTGTACTGGTAATATTTTGAGAGGCCCATATTTTGTCACAAATGGGCTCACTTCTTTGCAGCTGAGTATCAAAGCCTTATATGTAACCAAAGTCTTACAGAAAAGGTGTTAGGAGTGAGGTTACCATGTACCTAAAGCAATAGCACAAGAACTAAGGAAAGGGGTTCTTTCCCTTGTTCTTGTTCCCTTTTTCTAGTTGTCCTTCTCTTTGCAGCCACGCAGAGTTTACTTATTTAACCATCTCTTAGGACGTCCAATCCACGGAATTCCTAAGGATGAATTCATAAGGATGGTTACACACCGTATTCTTCGGACATCGTCTACACGTCATAACCACTTAATGAATATATGCGTACATATACATATTTGTAGCAAATGGATAACCAGCTATCTATATATCATGTATAATTAGAAGAAAGTGTAGAGGTGAACCATGTAATTATAAGTAAAATATAAGGTGCACTTGCAAAAATCTTTCTTGAAACATAAGTGAAGAATAATTGCTGTTGGCCACGCCCCATATGCCGTCATCGCAAAGGCAACTTCAGACAGAGATCTTAGTTTATTAATTAACTCTGTAGCATTTAATATATTAGCTTATGCATACGGCTCTGTCCGCGTGTATATCGGCTATCATGTAAAAAGCCTATTTTCTATTTGTGAAAGGTTTTATAAAATCGGTTTAGTAATTCAGGTATGAAGGCGTGACAAACAAAGCTTTATTCGCATTTTTAAGAAATATTGATTTGGATTGTGAATTTGACCGGTTGAACTAGTAGCCAACCCCAAAGTCTTGGGTATAATAAAGGCTAGGAAAATGATGATGATTGTGATGTCTACAAATGGTCTACTAAGTTTTTTTATGTATGGGCCTGCCAAAAGGACTTTAACCTGCCTGATGGAAATCATAAGCAGAATCCAAGAGTGGTGATCAGCATACTCATTGCGAATCTAGCCAATGCAAAAATGCAACATGGTTACCCACACAATGGCGGCCTAGTGATGTTTCGGCATCATTGCGCCTCCGGTGTCTCAAGTGCTAGATTTTTAAGTCTAGGTTTAAGGTCTAAGTTTTCCTGTGGTGTTCGGTAAACAATTCGTATGTGAAATGAAGACATACATGTTATACATTTCTTGTGACTTATTCAGGGATGGAAGGCGAAAACTAATGTTTATGCAGCCTGTATTGAGTTGAACTCCTGACCTCTTACTGTGCCAAGTTCATGATAAGTGTCATTGCAGTACACGTTAAACCACTCTTAGATAAATTACTTTTATAATGCTTTATTTATTATGCACAATGTTGAAAGTATTATTAAGTAGTTTAAATTAGGATGATCTTGAAATGAGCAAAAGTATTAGAGATTATAAAAGACTCTTATGTGAAGAACAGAATATCTATACAACTAAATAAAATTGGAGTGTCTGTTTGTAATATTAAAATAACCGCTTTTTACTAAATGCATATGTATTTATACACGGTACATATACCAAAACTGTAGCTAAAAAAAATTTTGTCTGTCTGTCTGTCTGTCTGTCTGTCTGTTTGTTCCGGGTAATCTCTGGAACGGCTGGACGGATTTTGACGGGACTTTCACTGGCAAGTAGCTGATGATCCGGGGAGTAACTTAGGCTACTTTTTTTAGACTAACTTTGTCGCGCGGCGTTACTCGCGGTACAACAATAACCGCGGGTAACGCCGCGGGGTTCAGCTAGTATGTAAATATAATGAAAGCTGTTTTTATTGTAGACTGCTGCTAGCTAGCTGACAACTGGTAAGTGCCCACATCGTTGGGCGGTAAACATTTTTTTCTCTGACTTCATTTGCAAATCCGGCTAGCACGAAAAAGTTTTTCTACTTTTCGGGTTATTATGATATATCTTATGTTACTCACAAAAAACGTAGCCTTATATTGGTAAAATAATTATCAAAATCGGTTTAGTACCCTCTACAACGTCACAAACTCACAGACTTTACCTCTTTATATAATAGTATAAATGTAATAAGTAAGTAGTAAGTATAGATAAATGTACCTGCTACAAATAAATAGCACCCAGGTTCAGAACAAATGATACTTCTCCTTGGTGGATAGGATACTGAACCCCACGATCTCATTTGCAGGCCATCCAGGTGTCAGGATCGCCATTAAACAGGTAGTCATATAATAATAAATATGTAGGTACATATAAGTATATAGATTGAGGAATCCATACTAATTTTATAATTTCATGCACGCACCAAAGCGACTCTGTCTATCTGTAACGTTTTCACAGCTAAACCGATACACTGATTTCAATAAAATTTAGTATGGAGATACTTTGATTCTTGAGGAAACACATAGGCTACTTTTTACGGCGATAACTAAATACACGCGGGTGGAGCCCCGGACAAAAGCACACGCAGCACAAAAAAAAAACACGCACACTCCTGAATACACGGACAGACAAGTTAGTACCTACCTCAGTAATTTAAATGGTTTCACTTCCTGACCGTGTGAAAATACTTATACACTAAATAACTTAAAGGTTAAACTTGTAACACAAATTGTAGGCGTCGGTGGCTGGATTGAAAGTGAAACCGTGTTGGCTGTTCCTTGACATTCGACTTATCTGTGTAGTGTTTAAATTACATGGTTTATATATGTAGTATTTAAAGCTAGGGGTATTACTCATTTATTTTATACTAGCTGAACCCCGCGGTGTTACCCGCGGTCATTGTTGTACCGCGAGTAACGCCGCGGGACAAAGTTTTGTCTAAAAAAAAGTAGCCTAAGTTACTCCCTGGATCATCAGCTACCTGCCAGTGAAAGTCCCGTCAAAATCAGTCCAGCCGTTCAAGAGATTACCCGGAACAAACAGACAGAGAGACAGACAAACATTTTTTTAACTACATTTTTCGTATATGTACCGTGTATACATACATATGCATTTAGTAAAAAGCGGTTATTTTAATATTACAAAGAGACACTCCAATTTTATTTATTTGTACAGATGTTGACCGAGCTTTGTTTGGTATATTTTTTTTTAAAATGAGTCTTACTTATGTCGATTTATCTCCCCCGAAAACTCTGCATACTAAATGTCATGAAAACCGTTGGAGCCGTTTCCGAAATTCAGCTTATATGTACAGGTATTGCTAGTTTTAAGGTATTGGATAAATAGATGTACAAACTCTTAGTATAGATATTGATTTAAATATAAAGTCCTGGTCATTGATTTTTCTTTATCTCTAAAAACATCCAACGCCAAGATTACGTAGCCACCACATTGTCTTGCCAGTCCCCAACCAGTACTCTGCCAAAGCGGGGACGTATGGCCTTAGCCATCTCCGAGAGGAGACCCGCGCCCAGCAGTAGAACGTTATGGATTGTTGATGATTGATTCTTACTAAAAATTATTATTTAATTAAGAGACTTTATTCTGAAAAATTAAATTTCTTTCCAAATGTCTCGATGATAAAGATGATAGCTTCACAGAAAACAACTAACATTAAACCTTTGTCTAAGCATTAAACTAATACAGTGACAGTTATCACAAGTGTCATTTTCGAACTTCGACGTACATTTTAGGTGTGAATTTTTATATTTCTGATGCATTGCACTTCATCTAATACCTTTATTCTTGTATATATTGCTTTAAAAGATAATTTTGCCTAGAAAATGACTCTACTCTGCCTGATGGAAAGCATGAATATGCATGGATCCGAGAGTAGTGGTGGTGATTTTTTTTATATAATAGGGGGCAAAGGAGCAGACTTGTCGCCTGATGGTAAGCGATTACCGTCGTCTATGGACACCCGTCCATAGACGACGTGACGCCCGTCCATAGACGACGGTATCGCTTACTTACGAATTTTATGGTAGTAAGAGAGAGACATAAGAAGTCTAATTTAAAAGGGATCTCAAGTTTAAGTAAACCAATCTTTCGACTACTTGTGTTTACGTTTAGTATGAAAGCGTCGACACAGCTAAACAGCCCAAAATAGCAAAATATTTACACCTTACAATCCTAGTTTACGATGTCTTCATATCTGTTTGATTTATCCCCACTGGTGGGGAAGAACTGTAAAAAAGAAATTGATCGTAAAACAACCCCTACGCATAATTCTACCCCTGAGCGTGGACTTATGTTTCATACGGCTTGCTTTATTAGTTGAGGGTGGACTTTGTCACTTTATGAAAAGCCTCCCTTGCTTATTGCAGTAAGATGTTTGTGTACAGACTTACGATTTCAAGAACGTACATAATGTACTTTTCTTTTGTTTTCGGCATGACTCATGGCATGATGTTCATAAGAACACTCGCTTAAATTAAAGATTGCATTTCTCATTCTTAATAAGTTATCAATATACTTCTTTATTTTTACATAGGTAGGTAATAAATTGGTACATTTTTATTTAAATTAAAGGAGTAATTTAAGAAATTATGCTATGAAATAAATGCATGACAAGTTTCCTGTATATATAATAATGAATTTTTCATCCCCTTATCTCGGAAATAGTATTTTTACCCTTCTATATCTGAGTGCAAAAGCCAGTTATGTCCGCTAGAGGATAAAATAAATTGAACTTAGAACATCGTGTGCCCTAAGTTTGTGAATTCAAAACATCATTAAACCTATTTACTTCTACCTCCTTGGTGGCGAATTTATCCCACAACCTTTTTCAATTTGTTAAAAACTCAACTTGGAACCTTCTTGGTGTAATTTTTTAAATTTGCTTTACCGGCCATTTTCTTTTCATGCCATATTTAAAAAAAAATGTCATCTCCTCGCTGAGGTGGAATGAAAAGTTACGTGTTGCAAGCGAGTGCAAAGATTTTTCACCTCGTGCTCTTTTGTTTCCATCGCCAACGCTGAGGATTCTAATTTTTGAATCACTCGCTTGAGCACGGGGAGAAAAAGACACTTTTGCAATCTTGTATAACAAATAGTGAGATATGATGAAGAGAGGGAGAACTTGATACAAAGTCTATACCAACCCGTCTGGCCAGCATGTATTGTGTGCCAAAACCACCTTTCTAAGGAGAGACCTATGACCACCAGTGGACTGTTCAAGGAGGTGTTATAATGTAATGAGATAACACTTCCAAAGATTACATATTTAGTATGTTGTAAGTGTAAGTTTTCATGAAAACAAGGCTTACTAACCTGAGTGCGGAAGACTTTTTACAAAGCGTGGTACAACCTGGTATTTCAAATTAGAAAAAAAATGTTATTTTTTTTATTTTTATTTAATGGACTTTGTCGCTGTGCGACCACATCGCCCTGTGACAGTACGAATACATTAATTAACATCTAACATAGACATAACTCTACTAATTCATACAACATTCGGGCTGCAACCGACACAGGGTTAGCCAGAATACTATTACAAAGACCGATATTCATACCTCTCGAGACCCCTAGTTGTTCCCTGTAACTTCTGTTTCTTACACATTCAAACATAATGTGTAATACATCATCGGTCACACCACAATCTTCACAGTTGGGAGATGAGACTTTGCCCATTAAAAATGCGAATTTCTTTGAAGCTATATGACCAGTTCGTAACCTTAAGGCAGTTACAGGAATTGTTAAACACTGTTGTCTGTCATTTTATTAAATTATTTTTACAATATTAACATAGGTTTGTAAATATTGTCTATAAATAATCAACTACGTGCAACACATGTAATAAATTGCTTTTATAAATATGTCTATTTTAATATTTGTCTTGAGTCACTCCATACCTTGGTTATTACTGCGTCACCTATCCTTAATGGTTTAATTAAAACACACAAAAACACGCTGATAAAATTATCGCATAAGATACAATTTTGAGCTACTTTCTAGAAACATCCACACATTCTTGTCTCACCTAATATCCGGCTCAAGAGACAATTATTATTTTTTATTCAAAATAATCAAAGGGGATTCAAGGTGTAATTTAGGGGTTCCCCCTTAGATATGCAACAAAAAAGCGGGCAGCCACCGTGTCCAATTTGAACTAGTGAAAAATGAATGTCTATTATCCTTAGTAAATTATTGTAGGACGACCCTGTACTATGATACACAAAGTCGAGCGATACAGGTAACGAAGTGAATGAGAATATTATTCGATAGAGGTGTAGGTACAGCTTTTGTTTTGCAAATAACAGTATATAAAAATAGTTTTGCTTTATCGTGTTGATAAAGTAAATTTAGATATTTGTGTTAATGTTTAGATAACAGACAATATATAAATCAACTGTAATTCAATGCAATTACAGCTACATTTGTTCTCTTTTATATTATTATTGTAATAAAGGCTCGTATTCACTTTGATTAGTGCGAGTGCAGGTCTAAAGTGCAGGTGTGATGATTGGTAGAAAATACGAGTGGACAGCGAATTCGCGGTCCACACTTATTTTCTACCAATGATTTATCACCTGCACTACGCACTTGCACTCGCACTAATCAAACTGAATACAGGCCTTAAAGACAAAGGATGACACAAGCCAGAGGCCTTAAGGTTTTTTAAATAATTAAATTTTGGTGTATTTGCATAACTCGTTCTTCAAGAGGATCCTGAAAGTAAAATACAATATAAAAAAAATTAAAAAATGTCTATGTAGTTGCATTATCGATCTCCTTTCTACGAAAAGGCCTATATCCATTGTCCGTCCAATGGCTACTGAAAGATATTCATGGTATTATTGACTAATAAATAAACACAACAAGGACACGATGTTACCTTACCACAGAAGTAAATGACAGTCCTATATGTTTAGTAGCTGAAATAACATCAAGTATTTTGAAGGAAATACTGGAATACGAGTATTTACGAAATTAACACATTCACTAGTATCTCTTGGTACGGGTACAGGGGCCAGACATCGTAACTTTACGATTCCAACTTTACTGCACCGGCCCTGCAACTGTGGGGAAAAAATAAATTGGAAATTGACGCCCTCCGATACTCTCTGCTTTTACGACCACCGCACTAGTTGGAATGTAATGATGTAGTGATGGGACGCATTCGAATTGCTGGACGAATATTGTGTGGCTGAAAACATTATAGGGATAAAGTTACAATGCAATGTCCAGTGCCGTATTTAACCTTCCAAGAAAGCCTGTTTATCAAATTAAAACAAAAAAATATGTCGCATATAAGCTATTGATATACGTACTTAAACATTTCTCTAGAAATACAAATCTATAGTAATATTATAAATTCGTAATAACTGTATGTCTTTCTGTTATCTGGATGAAATTTACAATGAAGATGCTTCGATTGTTGACGAAGAACATATGCTACTATTTACCGCGATAAGCGAAGTACACGCGGGAGAAGCCGCGGGCAAAAGCTGGTAATAGATAAATTACAGCCAGACACGGAAGCAAGTGTGCTCTTTATAAAATTATTTGTCTTGCGTGATAATTGAACCCATGACCTTTAGTTTGGTTGTAAGAATCTTTAACCATTAGCTAGATCAACAGACCATTCGAATCGTAAGGAATAGTACTTCCCATTGAATCCCTAAGTTATTCCTAACATTTGTTTAATAGAATCTTAAAATAGTATGTTCAAGTTTTATGCAGTCGTTTCTATCTTTTATGTGTCTAATATTTTTAAATGAAATAAATTTAATTAAAAAGCTTTTTAAAAACTAGATTTTAATGGATTGCTTTGAGACGAATCAAACGACCAAACTCGATGATGATGGGACGTTTCAGAGTCCCTATGACCACCTTCCAGGTTCAGCATCAGATAGGCTCCCTGTCATTATAATATTGGATTGTAACGCTGTATACATGCTTGCAAAATTTCAGCAAAATCGGTTGAAGGTATCTGCTTCAAAATTGAGTTGCAAGATTCCACCCGTACTTAAAGCATACATACATACATTGCAAGTTAATAAAAAGCTTGTAAAAATTATAATAGAATATATTTTACTCAACGATATAGTTTTTTTTTTTCATGACAGTCTTCCCCGGATTTACCATTAATAAAAAAAAGGAATCAGACTTATTCAGCGGTCTGCGGTACGGACACTTAACAAACTTAACCTGGAACATTTCACATCATTAGTTGTTGAGGTGACCAGTATAAGTAAATGTGTGTATCAGAAAAGATCAGTTATAAAATTTAAAATATTTAAATTTATAACTATGTTGAACAAATCAACACAAAGAAGTACAATCACAACCACATGTGAAATCATAAACAGTTCTTGTTATTATACACTCACATTGTATGAAAATACTTGACTTGTATTTATGATTGTATCTGTAGGGAATAATAGACCTTATTACCAGAGTATTAAAAATTATAAGAACGTTTATTATATTGTAGAATAATCGATGGCAAACATAAATATCAATCAGTAAGAGACCTTACTCCATTGCATTAAAGTTTATATTAGCTATAGTTTATAATAGCTTACAAGGTAGTAGAGCCACGCTGATTTCAGCACGAACGGGCCGGCTCGACCGGGGAGGTACTACCCTCGCACAGAAAATCAACGTAAAATGACAGCGATCATGCTGTCGTGTTTCGTTGGTGAGTGCGAGACCGGAGGCCCAATGATGCGAAAGCATCACTAGCCCGCCATGGTGTGGGTCACCATGCTGCATTGTTGCATTGTCTGCGTTCGCAGTATGGTGACCATCACTCTTGGATTCTGCTTATGCTTTCCATCAGGCAGAGCAGAGTCATTATGGCAGGTTCAAACATAAAAAAAAAAAAAAAAAAAAAAAAAAGCTTACAGGTGTTGTACGATTAACTTGAAAATATGTTTGCCATACAGTCATACAAAACAAAATATTTCGTCTGTCGATAACTTATGTTTTGTTTACTAGTGTTAGAAATTATTAAAATTGACAGCATCTCGTTATCTTTTCAAAGAATAAGCTTGTTACTCTTGCAGTAATTACTCGGTACAGTATAGGCCAAGAGAACAGTACTACAAAGAGAAGGACCTTTGGGCCTGGTGTATTATGCCCAAAAGTTTTCTAAGAAGAGGCAGCAGTAGCCTATTGAAGGCTAGGCTCATAATTATGGTGTATAAGGCTGTTAAACACTATATAAACTGCATACCATAGCAATTAAATCTGTTACACAAATACAAACTAAAAGTTTATAAAACAGTTTGAAATAATTGTGGTCGGAATAAACATTTTTTTAAATATGAATGAGTCATGAACCCTTAACCCAATTAAAAATCCATCATTTAAACAGTTTCTATTGATATTGAAAAAAGAGATAGTATCGTGGTTGGCCACCTGCTCGAACCCTTTGAAAGAAATTAAATATTTGAATAAAAAATCGAATACTATCAAATGACGTATGAGATCGATGACAATTGTACAGATGAGTACACAAATCAACTGATGAACATATATATAAATATTTGTTTAATAAAACGCGAGTGTTATTTTAAACTAGCTGTTGCCTGTTGCTGTATAAGCTGTATTACTGTAAAGTTTCATCCAAATCCGTCTAGTAGTTTTTGCGTGAAGAAGTAACAAACATGCACACTCCTCCTCCTCCTTACGTCCTTATAACAATCAAAGAAGAAGTAAAAACAAATTATGAACGATTCTAAAAACAAAATGCAAATTGAAAATTGAGAAATATACCACAATATACCAAATGGAATAGGCATATGTAATACAAAATCTTATATATTTATGTTTTAGTTATTTTGGACTTTTCATCTAACTTAAAATAAGTTCAAGTAACTAAAATTATATTTAAAAACAAAATTACAACGTACACTTATGTCGGCGACTGTCCGCAGTTCCTGACCGCACCACACATTGCTGATGTGACATTTGGATGAGATTACCCCACATTTCTACGTGAAATATATTAATGATTGATTTGTACCCAAGGAAGCAAAAGTATGAGGCAAGAAGTAAAATAAAACCACAAACTTAAAGAGAATATACATCCTATGGATTCCAGTTGATGTTCAAGTTAAGGTTACTATGCTTTGCTTTTGGCAATAAGGCCGTCATTTGTACACTACCAATCTAATATTTTATGTACTCTTGTCACTCTGTAATATGGTGTGAAAATAAAGAGTTCTCTATCTTTTATCTTTCTATATTTCGAGATACTATTTCAGATTTAAGATTGAAGAAAAGCTAATTATCTGATTGAAGAATTATTTTTAATTATACGACACAGGTCACTCCTACCTATGTTATTTTTGAAACAAATGAATGAGTTTGGTAAATTCCTTTTGAAGCTACATTGTCACAAACAGATAACGACACCCAACCTGAACTCATATTACTTCTCCATTTCCATTGAGGGTTTAAACCAATAACACTTGATTGTTGTGGTTTGCGGTTCTGAGAATGTCCATGCGGTCACATAAGAGGCACTTTTCAGATAGATTGACATGAATATTTGATAGGCATTGGAAGGAAATTAAATGTATGTAAAGAAGTATTAATACTTAATCTATAGTCCTTATAATATAGCTTGACCTCTGTCAGTTGTATAGTGTCACTTTAGAACTTATGAGGTACTTTTTAGATATGCATTTTAATATTTACAATGTATTGCTATATTTTAAGAATTTTACTATTGCTTTTTATATATTAGATGAACTTCAATAAATATCAAGGTTTTTAAATACGATACTTCTGCTTCTATTACTGCTTTTGACTAACAAATCTATGATATTCCAAATTACTTTTTAACCCTCGACGCTAAAAGAGGGGTGTTATAAGTTTTACGTCGATGTCTGTCTATCTGTTTGTGTGTCTGTCTGTGGCATCGAGCTCTCAAACGGATGGACCGATTTCAATTTAGTTTTATTCATTTGAAAGCCAGTTTCCTTGCGGTGGTTCTTGGCTATCTTTGCTTAATATGGGTCCTGCACTGTAAGAGTATCAACTCTTTTCCAAAATGATGTGAGGCATTTTTGGCGTATGATTACTCGATTAAGTGTTTTTTAAAATTTAAATTTTAGCTTATTTTATTACACACAAGTTTAAGCAGATAAAAACAATAATTAACACAGAGAGACATCGACGTTCAACTTATAACACCCTCTTTTTGTATCGTGGGTTAAAAAAAATATAAATGAAAATAACAATTTGAAATAAACATTATTAAGTACTCCACTTACACATTTAACTTTATTTTAAAACTCTTTATTACTTTTATATAAATTTCGCAATCTCCCATATGTCCTTTCTGGATACATTTGGAGCGACAATAACACCAAATGGTACAATACCATTATAATTATGACATTAAACTGGATGTCTTGAAACAGCAATCAAAGACGTAGGCGGTTTTAGTAAGGCTGTACATTTTATTGGGGCATTAAATGAACCACGTTTTAATTTGGTTGTAAAATCAGAAAACCATTGAAGTCTTGGGTAATGTGAGTCAGAAGTAAATGGATTTCTCAATGGTGATGCAAGAAGGAATGTGTTTGACATGACTAGAGAACATCTTGCAGAATTTATTTAAGAAACGTAAAATAATGTAATGTGGGTATTCTGTATCGACAGGAGAGATGATTGAAATTGAAGTGTATTTAAAGATTTTTATATTGACTTTACACCCATACTTTTATGAATATAAGTAGTAGATATTTTATGTACACAAATAGTATTGATATTTTTTTACAAGTATATTTTTTACAATTATCCGAAAGGTATGATAAAAAGGATTAAAAACTATAGAACGGGTTCAACAATAATCATAAACCAAAAAACGGAATGCCTATAAAAGAAATAAAACTATTTAATCAAGAATACGATCGAAATGAAGACCGAATGCTCACTAAACAAATTATGAAATCAGATCCTCGACAAAGCGATCCGTCAAAATTTTTGACAGATGAAAAAAAGCTTTTTTTTTATTACCGTGAGTATAAACGCAATGGAGGTGAATACTTTTAAGCCGTTTACAGATAAGTAAATAGATGAAATTTTAAAATGTTTGGTTTAGAGTATTTGTTAAAAACTTGAAAGTTAGCCAAGCGCGGCAGGTGTGAAAATAAAAATGTCGCCTTTTAGGTAGTGGTTATGTTTTGTATTAACTGTAGGCAGAAATACAGGTTTAAAAAAAGATCCGATCGTGAGATTAAACACATTTATGAAATAGTAAATCAGTCAACATTATCCATTGATTGCACGGTTAGCCTAGTGGTTTAAGCAGTCGCCACGCCGCTTTCTACTTTGCCAAGTGTTGTAGGTTCAAATCCCACAAAACACAACACTTTGTGTGATCCACAAATTGTTTTTGTAAAGTCCCTCGCGACACAGGACTTTTTTTTTAAATACTGGACTATGTGAATTAATTAATTATTGACAATAGATGACGTCGAAGAGTGTACAAGATGGATATTTTAAAGCTATATAGAGGTGGGAAACTTTGAATTGGACTCATTAACTGAAAGCCATGATTCAGATTTAGACTTATATGGCCATTTCCTCGTCCTTGTACAATAAAGTGATGGTTGCTATAATACCTACAAATTTATGGTATAAATAGCTAAACGGTGTTACCCGCGGTTATTGAGGTACCGCGGGTAAGGCCGCGGGACGAAGATAGCCTAAAAAAAGTTACCTAAGTTACTCCTCAGATCATCAGCTACCTGCCAGTGAAAGTCAAGATATACATACAAATGCATTAAATAAAAAGCGTTAATTTAATATTACAAACAGACACTCCAATTTTATTTATTTTTATAGATGTGTAGATAATATGGGCAATCATGTAGACGGGTCACCCGATGATATCATTAGCAGCAACAGCCTTTAATAGTCAGTAGTAATAATAGTCCACTGACAGAGACCTCTCAGTAGCAAGTAGTTTGAGGTTGTAAGTGGGTCTGTTTACTTATTATTATTTCATTCCTTTTTAAAATGATAACTCCCGCATTAGGAACTATATACTGCATCGCGGAGGACTTTACAAACGTCTATAAAACGGACACAAAGAACACACACTTAGTACAACAATTTGTGTATAACACAAAGTGTTGTCCCATGTGGTTTTTGTCACATTAACAGATGTGAAACATCTATAGGCGAGGAGTATATATATATATATATATACTAGCTGCCCCGGCAAACGTCGTTTTGCCATAAAAAAAATTTAAGGATGGGTAACTACGCTTTTACCCTTTAGGGGGATGAAAAATAGATGTTGGCCGATTCTCAGAACTACTCAATATGCTCACAAAATTTCATGGGAATCGGTCAAGCCGTTTCGGAGGAGTATGGCAACGAAAACTGTGACACGAGAATTTTATATATTAGATATAATGATGTTTAATAAAAGATTTGTGCTGGGGAAACCCATATACGTTTTTTTTTTATAATATATAGGTACTTAAATATAAGCACCTCTTAACTGTTTACTGATTATATTTAAAGAAAAAGCCATTTAATAATGATGAAAGTTATTATTTCGCTGTTTTTCAAACTGACAACCATCAATTGCTTCAAACATCATTCGCTCATTTTGCTCTTGTTAAAATTGTAACTCGCAAAATTTACTGTGCGCATATATGTAACGTGTAATTTTCGCATACAACAACTCATAAATATCAATTTCATGCTAACATTAAGATTACAGGGTTGCCCGTTTACAGATGATTTAGTAACACTGTCCGTCTAATATTTCGGCGCCGATGCCGGCTATGTTTAGTTTCACTTTTACTTTGCTTGTACGTCCATAAATCTATAGGTATGACAATGATTACATACTGCAATATATTAGTTTATAACTTAGTCCAATTTTTATATATATAAAAAATATCCTACTAATATTATAAATGCGAAAGTTTATAAGGATGGATGGATGTTTGTTTATCTCTTATTTATATTTATACTCTTTCACGCAAAAACTACTGAATGGATTTGGATGAAACTTTACAGTAATATAGCTTATACATCAAAATAACACATAGGTTACTATTTGCCGCGATAACCGACATATACGCGGGCGGAGCCGCGGGCAACAACTAGTTTTAATATAAATTTAAGATGATTTTTACGTAATAAGTAAGGTTTGAGATAATTCATACTATGAGAAACTAACTAAACGATCAGAAGTTCAAATAAGGTTGGATTCTCATTTTTTTACGTATCAAACGAAAACTGAAGTAGGGTTGCTAGTTAGTTAACCAGCTATCTCTCTAAAGAAAAAAAAATATTTCATGTCATAATTATTAGACGTGGACATCTCAACACAACTTCGCCTTTTTAACATTTCTTAAATATCTAATTAGCAGCCATTATAACTTAAAGGAATGTTGGTTATCAAAGTTTTTGGAAGTATTATATCACTAATAGTTATGACGCTAATAACGTATGTAAAAGTAATAAATTACTTTTATTACTTGAAGAGGCGTGGGCTCTAGACACGAAGCCTACGATAGTGTTATTTATAGGGATTGTTTAACAGTCATTCACGAAAAAACATTGTGAAGATGGCATCAAGTCTTTTTGAACATGTATTGAAGATGTCTAACGAATTTAGAGTATGGGTTTAGTAACACGCACTTTTGTCTTTAGATAACACGTAAAAAAAGTATTTCATAATTCACATTAACTATTATGATACAGATGCATAACAATACTATAAATAAGAAAGCATTCCGCTATGACAAAGTAACTAAACTAAACGAAATTGAATAGAAGAATATTTCAAGTGAACACCATTTTAAGCTACCTACTTCAGCTTATTCATTTTCATTAATAATTACGTCAATCAAATGGTATTATCCTCTCACAGAAAACCAACCTGCAGTGACAGCATACGTGCTGTTGTGTTTCGTTGGTGAGTGTGAGACCAGAGGTCCAATGATGCAGAAGCATCTCAATCAGCCACCAGTGTGGGTCACCATGCTGCATTGTTGCATTGTCTGCATCTATACAAATAAATAAAATTGGAGTGTCTGTTTGTAATATTAAAATGACCGCTTTTTATTAAATGCACATGTATGTATACACGCTACATATATCAAAAATGTAGTTAAAAAAGAATTGTCTGTCTGTGTCTGTCTGTTTGATCCGGGTTATTTCTGGAACGGCTGGACGGATTTTGACGGAACTTTCACAGGCAGGTAGCTGATGATCCAGGGAGTAACTTAGGTTACTTTTTTAGACTAACTTTGTTCTGCGGTGTTACTCGCGGTACGACGATATCCGCGGGTAAAACCACGGGGTTCAGCTAGTTCGTAATTAGTATGGTGACCACTGTTCTTTGATTCTACTTACGCTTTCCATCAGACGGAGTAATCAATTTGGCAGATCCTACAAAAAAATATATTGTCTAAAAGGAAGTGCAAACTCATTCAAACTGCCTCCTTGGTCTAGCGGTTGGCGTGTGCGACTGCTGATCAAGAGGTCTCGGGTTCGATTCCCGGGTCGGACCAAATGTTTGTATGATCTACAAATATTTGTTTCGGAGTTTGGGTGCTTTCTATGTGTAATATGTATGTATTTACAAAAAAAAGTATATATGTATTTATATCAGTTGTCTAGTACTCATAACACAAGCTCTGCTTAGCTTGGGACTAGATGGCGTTGTGTGTTAAAAATTATGAAATTATGAATCTATTACTATAAATATACTATAAGTTTGTTTGTAACGCTTTCAGGCAAAAACATCTTAATCGATCATCATGAAATTTTGTACACATATTTCTGGAGGTATTAGAATTAACATAGGATACTTTTTATTAATGTGTGCGAAGCCGCAGGTAAAATCTAGTAAATAATAAAATCATATGACGACATAGTGATTAAACGTCATTTATGATGGCGATTATGAACAAATATTTTGATCCTATCTAAATTACCGTTTGATGTTAATTCAAAACAAGCCTTATGATATTTTTATCTACGTACTTATTGTATAAGGAACGTAAGATTTCATCAGTAGTACCAGTAGCAGACATGCGACGTTAAAACCAGTCATTGCCATCGCGTTTATTAAATCGTAAAACTTTTGATGGGTCATTTTACTTTTTTCAATAAACTGTTTATTGGCTTTTCTCTTTATTGCGGCTGTTACGTTAGATTTTGAGTGTATCGTACTGTTTGATAGTAGTTTAACGACGCCGGGAGAAAGGCAATGGATTTCGTCGCCTCAAACAATGTTGTTAAAATGTCTATTTATAGCCTTGTTTTATATTAGGATGATATAATTATTGTTACAATATACCTTAAATAGCATCTTGCTTCGTAATGAGTTTAGTTCCCATCAGTAAGTGTTATTTTTTTTTAGTAAAACTATTTGATATCATATGTTAATAAAAATTTTATGCAGTTTTTTTTGTTTTACTAAACTAATCTAAACTGAACTAAAAAAAAGCTAAACATTTTTACAGGGCGATTAATTCTATAAAATTGTTTCTTTTTATCGTTGGTGTTACTAACTTATCGTAAGGGTATGGTCTTTTTCATAAAAACTGTAACTAGGTTACGTTAGTAGATGGAGCGTCTACAACCTATGTTGTTTTATATTATCATTTTCTAAAATATAACACTGTTATTGGAATACAGGTTGCTCTGATGAGTAATATAAAGTAGTGCCTTCATTAGCGAACTATAATAACAGAACCAAGGAATATTGTATCAGAAATATAGATTATTTAAATTAGTTTAGTGGGTATTGCTTCAGATGGAAATAAAACTCTTTACGGCGTTCACGGAGAGTTTTAACTATGATGTCCTGTTCTTTTCACTCTATTTAGATCATCATCTTTTGCTGAAGATATAAGCGATGTAGATAGCATTCATCTTTGTATAAATTTGTATCAATAAATAAACTACATGTTGAAAACGTTATTGATGATATTTATGACACGAATCTTATACATAAGACTCATTGGGAACTATAAGTCCCAATTACTTATTTACTTAATTTTTACTTTAATTTTACACATTTAGGTATCCTTTCATTCATTCATTAACGATGACTAATCGGGAGAAATCCATTGGTTGCTATGTAGTACGTACATCACCTAGCAAAGCTCATGTTTGATCATAAACATTATTTAGGGGTGAATCTACCCGTGACTCACCTAACTGCTGTGTACCAACACTTAGGGGTTTTTGATGGGCAACCGTTTTATGACTGACGCGGTAATTCTACTTTTATACTGGAAATTTTAGGAGGTACGCGCTTCAGTGCTAATTTAAAACATTATTATGGTGGCCTTGTTTACGGAGACACTTTCTTTTGATAATGTTTTATGCTTCTAAATATTGTAAGGCAAGATGATCTATATTTTTATTATGATGAATGCTACATTTGGAACTTGTGGTGTAACAAAAATGAATTTCCAAGATAGTAGAGACACTTTGCTCTAAGCACGCACGGGTCTGCTCGTCCGGGGCGGTACTGTCCTCTCACAGAAATCCAACCTAAAGCAGACAATGTAGCATGCCGTCCCACACTATGGCGGCTTAGTGAGATGCTTTTTCACGCCCCCCTAAACGAAACGGGATCATAGTGGGAGGGAACTAGTTCCAGTCTTTAACTGCTCAGCACAGTAAAGAAGAACCATACCGTTTGGTTGAAGAGCGTATTTCTACGATGAGTCACCGCCTCAGGGTGACTTCCATGGCCAGAACGTGTTGTTCTGTAGAGGAAGGGAGACAGTATCACAATTATCACGTCAAACGCGCTCAACTTAAACTTATCGATTATATCAATGCGGTCATCGAAGTAAAAGTCTTTTTTTTAATTAGCTTTATACTTATCTAGTTTAATGATCAAACTGACATGATTTTAATTGCTTTTATCGACTGTGCCAATTTACAGGGCCATTAAATATTTTATGTACTAAATCTGTATTTGTGTATTAAACTTTAATGTTGATAGGCAAAATTATAACGGCCAACTTTAGATGCAAATTATTTAACACACGACCGACCATGTTATAGTTTTTAAGCATTTAGAACATCAAAATGAACCACCTTTTCACCAAATTCGTTGCTGTCAAAATAGTAATGAATAAATTAATGACAAATTTTAAATAAATATTATTTAGTGACTGCACGGTTGCTAGTGGTTAAAGAGGTCGGTACGCTGCTTTTTACTGCGCCAAGTGTTGTGGACTAGTAAGTAAAAATTGTGCCTCACACAAAATGTTATCCCATGTGGAGTACCACATGGGATAACATTTTGTGTGAGGCACAATTTTTTTCTGAGTCTTGGTGCTAGTTGAGCCGGTTTCATGAAGGGTTTAAAGTCCTCCGCGACACAGAATGTATCTTCTTAATGAAGGAGTTGTCTTCAAAAAATAAATGTCCTTAAAGTTACTCTAGGCATAAAACGTTTGTCTTTTAATAATATATGAAATTAAATGACGATAGTCATTGAACATTTGGGGAATAGCTAATGGTAAGGCAACCATATCTGTTTTGATGATTAAAGATTGCGATTCAAAAGTAACAATGCCTAATCTTATTTTGAATCACTTCTCACCGGATCAGAGATAAGTTATCGAAGTATGGCTTCTAGTCATAGATTTTGAGAGCAAATATTTTTAAAGATTCCAACTTCTCTAATAATATTATCACGGTACATCTTGTCACGCTTATTTCATAGAGAGGTAGGCAGAGACAATTTAATCTCCACTTACTATGGTCCTGATATACCCCTTTTTCTTCACATTCCACATTCACATTCATCAATAGTTGCTGCATGTATGCTCGTCGGTTCCTGGTGATTCTCAAAACCTTACAGCCTTGTTTGGAACTTTAGAACACTATTTTGGTTGGTACATTATGATTAACAGCTTTATAGCAATAAAAATGTCAAAAATTAAAGTTTAAAATCAATTAAAACTTAATAAATAATTATGACGGTACTGTACCGCTTTAGACTACTTAATCATTAATAGTTTTAAATTTTTTACTAAACCTGTCAAATCCCGCCTACATACGCATTTTTTCTAACGCAACGCTAATTTATTACACGAACGTGTCTACAAGTTTAACAACATAACTCTTCTAATGAAGAATAATGGTCTTTATACCTATGAAAATACGGTGCAACTAAGGTGAATGTTTTATGGTTGTGCAGTGACGTTTCGACACCGGACGCAAGTCAACAATTGCCTTCCTGTTGTGATAACGGTATTCAGGCTAATTACCAAAGTGTAACACTTAACATCTTAATGCATTTCGTATAAACTTATTGTTTTTTAAGAGACTTTAAAAATGTTGTTCATCAAAAGAAATAAGTAAGTAATATCGTACTTGCCTTACAATAATCATCATTTTTAACTTATTCACAAATTTTATACATCACGATCTGGCTTGCGAAACTACGTCTCCGTCTTTTAAAAGACTTTTGTATCGTTTTAGCAACATTTTTTATTGATGTTCGACTCCTATTTGTGATGGTTGGTGTGGTGTTACTGCTTTCATCAATAAATGGGCTATCCGTTATTCAATTCGAAACAGCCCCTTTAGTCCTAGTCTCTAGTCAAGATGCGAGTATTTTGCGTCGAATCTGTTTCTGCAATCCCTAAAGCCTCCATTCTTTTTTTTCTCTTCTCTTCTTTTATTTTATTGACTCTTATTTTGTTTTGACCACGTGACTTAGCGTTGAAAGACGTCATACACGTATATTTGTTAGTTTTCAATAATTGTTTATGTTTGTTGTTTATCGTCAACTTGGCTGTAGTTTCTGAGATTAGCACTCCAGATATACAAACAAACTCTTAAGCTTATAATTTAAGTATAGACAGATTGGTAGTCATTCGTAGAATTGTAATCAATGAGCAGGTATTATTTCGAATACCTAAATATTTTGATATTTGAGTCATCAAATGAACGGGCGCTATCGACAGGAAATCATTTAGATTTATCGATAAGAATCGATACCGATAAAAGATAGGTGCCTTTCATAGCCGAAAATCGTTTCCTCAGAACATGACGCTTGTGAAAACTCTATATTTATATCTAACAACTTCTTATTAGCTATAACTCCCCGGTTGACGATTTTATCTATGCCTATTGTCTAATCATGACTTAGAATGACAAATAACATAATAGTATATTAATAATAGTATATAAAATAGTTCAGCAGCGGAGGCTAATAAAACACAATAGGTACATTGTAATCATGCATTTTTAAAACTTGTCAAATTGTTAACACTTTTATGGGTCAATAAATATTATTATTAATAATGCAAAAAATATGCATAAAACCAGTGATTTTAACTTTTATAAGTTTTTAATACCGGTGTTACACTCACAATTATGATGAATCTAACGATACCAGCCCGCCTAGCCAAGTTGCAAGTTTTCTTCGTTCTGCAATTGATAACGCTTAAATTCTCGTGTGTCATTGGCTAATACTTTGTCTAAGATTAGCCAATGGCACACGAGAATGACAATGGATTATTAGCTAATTATTACCATTAGCCAATGGCGTTAACGATTGCAGAAAGAAGAACGTTTGCAACCTGGCCTGGGGGCATTAATCCCAAAATTCTTCAAACAAATTAGACTACAAAGTATGCCAATGAAATACGTACATAGAGTTACAGAGAATTAATTTCGACTTGCGTACTGCGGTTCTCGGTACCTGGTGCTTTTTTTTTAATTTTTGAGAACATCACCATTTTGGTCGGTAAATGTTCGCCATGGACGCTCTCTTGCGACACTTCTACATAAAGTCGTTCTATAAATTCCTTTTGTGAGTTGTCTATCACCTATCCTCTCTAATTGCTCAAAACATAGAAGCATGCTCTTTTCAATCCTTGTCACTATCATGTCAATATTATTCCTGACTTTATCACTAACATTGACCCCACACTTACTGCTTAGAGAATTCATTGCTTGAAAACTAATTCTGCTCTCGTGCCTTTTCTACCATACCCAAGATTCGCTACTATTCCTAAAGGTGGGGACCAGCACAACATTGTGCACTGCTAAACGTCCCCTTTTTGACACGTTTTTAATAGCAACAAATGAGTGCAGTGCACCACTTACCTTATTTCCCGCTTTCACTCTCCTTTCTATATCATCTTCATGTACTCCATTCCTTATAATATAAACATACAAACTTTCTCAAAACAGATGTATATTATACAATCGAAAATATAAACCTCCTTCTGAAGCAGCCGGATAAAAATAAACCTCTAGTGTTGCAAGCGAGATACAGGTATTTACCGGACTATAGTCAGGGAGCTAAAGTTGCAATTACAAAAATAAACTTGAACAAGCCGTTTCCATCGCTACAAGCTCAGCGGATTTTCGTTTTCGTACTCCATTCTGTTAATTTCAGACTGTCTCGTTAGGTTTTTTTACAAGAAATTCTTAACAACAGCCCGGGGTATGGGATATGACGGTGTGTTACCCGCCTGTGCCTCGGAGAGCACATTGAGCCGTCGGTCCCGGTTGTCATGAAAACCGGGAAATCAGTGTCCTCAAATATACTGACAACTAGTTCAAGCCTTCGAATTCAGTTCACTTGCAGGGTTCCGCGGGTCCGATGCCAGTCGCTCCGTGGAAAAACTGATATTCAGGTAAATCTGGTTGAACTAGTAGCCGACCCTAATTAATCTTGGGAATTTCAAACATAAGTAACCACTAAACATTACAATACTAATAATGAAATGGTATATCAATGCATCAGTATCAAGAACGTGTATTGCTACTGTTTGAATCTAAAAAGGACAGGTACTCGTAAACTTTAAAGAGCACCCGAAAACTAAACTGCGGCCTTGTTACACCTTAGCTCCTAAACAACTGAATCGATTTTAATAAATGAGGCGTCAATGGATTCATAAAAATGGCCCGGGTGTCTTAGGCTATATAAATTTTATCAAAAGTTTTGACGTTATAGTTTTTTAAACATTTTCTTGCATAATCCTACTAATATAATAAACGCGAAAGTTTGTAAGTATGGATGGATAGATGGATGACCGACATACACGCGGGCGGAGCCGGAGCGGACAACAACTAGTAATATAAAAAGTCTATTATGTAGTATGTGTAATCTATCAAGAACAAAACATATTCTCATGTACGTGAAATATCAATTTATTTTTTAGAAAAATAAATTCTTTACTTTTACATTACTATTCTTTAAAACTACTGTGACAAATGTGACACAACCACGCAGCGTAGTCGTTTCGTGGCGTTAAACAAATATAATTCATTAGTTCATTACTTAACTAATCAGTTTTATAATTCATCACACCACTAAGAACAAAAAGAAATAAACTACATAGCTCGGGTAGAACATAATCCCTTGAAAAGAAAAGAAACAAAGAAAAGTAATATTTATAATTAACTAGCTGAACCCCGCGGTGTTACCCGCGGTTATTGTTGTACCGCGAGTAACGCCGCGGGACAAAGTTAGTCTAAAAAAAGTAGCCTAAGTTACTCCCCGGATCATCAGCTACCTGCCAGTGAAAGTCCCGTCAAAATCCGTCCAGCCGTTCCAGAGATTACCCGGAACAAACAGACAGACAGAGAGACAGACAAAATTTTTTTTAACTACATTTTTGGTATATGTATCGAGTATACATACATATGCATTAAGTAAAAAGCGGTTATTTTAATATTACAAACAGACACTCTAATTTTATTTATTTGTATAGATCATTGTGTAGAAAACATAATTGCTTTTTAGTGTGCTATGTGATGATCGTTCACATCCATTATTAAACACTCATTTATTTAGTTACTTACACTCACTGTTAACCAATCAAATTATTTCATAAGCCACTTACATTTATTCTTTAACGATAAATGTTAGTACCTACACTCGATAGTTGCTTATTAATCGTTACTCACTCGTACTAATCTTTATCCGCTTAAACTCATCGTTAACCACAACACTTACGCTCATTTATAATCCGCTTAGACTCATCGTTGACCATTTTCTTATGTATGTAGCCTTTTATTTATTTACAACTTCATGCACTAATGTATATCGGGGGAATGTTCTAGGCATTCTTTAGTAGCCTACTTTTGGGGCAGTAAAGTAAGGTAAAGGCATGGCATCGAGGTTATAGTTGTCCAGAACGAGATGCTATTGATATAAACTACATACATAAATACACACATAGATATCGACGTAGGAAAGCATATTTGCTGTAAGTAGGCATATTGCAATTGTTCACCAGAGCCAAAAAACTTTATTGATTTCAGAAAAAAATTAATAGTTTCTGACCTATCCATGATATTGCTACCATTTTTGGAACATAGGTTTATTTAACTGCCAGTCACCATTTGCAATGTTAACTTTTTATCCAAAGTTACTATAAGTATGTTTGGCTAGTTACAGCAATCAGTTTTTTAAATCACAGACCTTTAAAACGCTGTAACTAAGGAAGAAAAATGTACGCGTAGATGGAAATATTATCAATTTACAGGCGGTAAATATGCTGTATGCAGTAAATTTATTTATATGGGTACTGCAATTCAAGATGTAAGATTAAATTTATAATTATGATTAGATCTAGAAATGCAGTGGGTCAGTTGGTAATGTAATGTTTGGTTGAAATAAAACTTCGTAAATGGTTAATTAAATAATTATTTTATTTTATTTTATTTTACAATTGTAGGAAAACTTACTTATGCTCTTTTAAATTGTTGAAACAAAATTTTAAACTCTAATTATACTGCCAGAACTTCGTTTCAACAATACAATGAATTAAGAAAGTATTTTTCTCTTATATATAAGAGATAAAACATAAAAAAATACAAAAAAAATAAGGCTTTAAAACTATTTAATAACGCTAGATTTAAATAAAAACATTGTATCCAATCAAAAAATATTTATTTAATAGTAAAAAACAGAAACTTAGTAGCAATTTGCCTTATTTTAGAACGAAAATACAATTATAATTGAAACTTAACATGAAGACATTGTGTTCAATCAAAAACATGTAATAAGGAAAAGGTAGTAGAGCCACGCTGATTTCAGCACGAACGGGCTGGCTCGACCGGGGCGGTACTACCCTCGCACAGAAGACCAACCTAAAATGACAGCATTCGTGCTGTCGTGTTTCGTTGGTGAGTGCGAGACTAGAGGCCCATAGATGCAGGAGTGACGGTTAACGTGATAAGTGTCTGAGCGAAAGAGTGCTCGCGAAGTCATAGTAAGGTTGGCGTGGATCGAACCGTCGGCTAGGTAGACCCGTAGAAACGGTGGTGCCGCTGGCCGCCCGCGGCATAGAGAGGGGCCCAACCACGGCTAACCACGCTGGGAGGCTGCCCCGTCAGGTCGCGCATAATCTACGGAGTGGCTCGTCGTGCCTGTTGGTGACCGGACGGTGGGACCAGGCGACCATTTCCGGGAGGACTCAAGAACTACGCACCAGAGTTGTCTCCCGTACTGACACCCTTGTACCGCCTGTCCTATTCCTCAGGAATTGTTCCAGGGGCTTGAAGAGAGGCGAACGTTCAACCTATCCCCAAAAAAGGTGACCGTTCAGACCCGGCTGATTACCGACCTATAGCCGTAACTTCCATTGTCTGCAAGGTGCTCGAACGGATCATCAACAAGCAATTGGTCCTCTACCTGGAAGATCACTCCTTGCTAAATGATCGGTAATATGGCTTTATGCCGAACCGATCCACGGGTGATCTTCTAGCGTATGTCACTCACCTTTGGGGTGAAGCTATTGATGGTCATGGGGAGTCCTTGGCCATTAGCCTCGACATGGCCAAAGCTTCTGATAGGGTTTGGCACCGCTCGCTTCTCTCCAAACTTCCCGCAGTCGGCCTGCCTCCCAAACTCTGCACATGGGTCTCCGCATTCCAGCACCAGCGCCGCAGTAAGGTCCTTTGCGACGGTGCGGCCTCTGATTATCGGCAGGTAAACTCTGGTGTACCTCAAGGCTCTGTCCTGTCGCCCAAGCTGTTTCTTCTGCATATCAATGACATGTTGGCCCTGGGCAATATACATTGCTATGCAGACGACAGTACAGTTCATGGGCGATATTTTGGTCACCCTACAGCCAAGTCTGCGGATGTTGATGATAAGCGACGGGATTTTGTCGCTGAGCTCGACCTGGGCCTAAGCCGCATCTCTCAATGGGGCACTGAGAATCTGGTCGAGTTTAACGCCAAGAAAACACAGGTGTGCGCGTTATCTACCAAAAAGTCTCCCTTCCTTCCCTTCTCCACTTTTCGGAACACAACTGCCCCTACAAGATAAGCTCGGTATCCTGGGTATGGATGTCTGCCATGACCTCAACATGCGTGAGAACATCGAAAGCGTCATTAAAGCGGCCTCGCGAAACTTAGGTGTACTTAACAAGGTGAGACGGTTCTTCTCGCCCGGGCATCTGTGTCATCTCTACAAGACCCAGGTTCGCTCGTGCGTGGAGTACTGTTTTCATCTATGCGATGGTGCCGCACAGTATCTGTTTGACGCTTACGAACGGTTGCAGCGGCGAGCAGTCCGCATCATCGGTAGTCCCGAAGCCACCGAGTTTCTTGAACCTCTGCAGCTGCTAAGAGATATCGCCTCTATGGCAGTCTTCTATCGCCTGTATCATGGAGAGTGTTCTGAAGAGCTCTTCCAACTGGTCCCCCCTTCTCCATTCCTCTACAGGACAACACGTGCTGGCCTTCGCAGTCACCCTTTTAGAGTAGAAGAAATACGCTCTCGAACGCAACGTTTCGGTTCTTCCTTCTTGTGCCGAGCGATTAAAACATGGAACTCACTACCACCACACGTGTTCCCATCTCATTATGATCCCGGGTCCTTTAAGCGGGGCGTGAAAAAGCATCTTACTAGGTCGCCATAGTGTGGGTCACTATGCTGTTCTGTCCACGTTCACATAGAGGATAGTGACCACTACTTTTGGATTCTACTTATGCTTTCCATCAGGCAAAGTAGAGACATTTTGGCAGCTTGATCATAAAAATAAATAAACCAATGACATTAAAATTATGCAATTGCGAATCATTCACATTTTTTTGCTGTAAATAACGAAAACTAAAACGATAGGTTCCCTAAACTTGCTGTAAGTAAACGAATGTAAAAATCACACACCGCAAATATGCTGTAAGTAGCGTAAAGTTTTTAAATGGGAAGAAGTAAGTATTTGTAAAGCAAAAAATGCAGTCTTTCTTTTGCTGTAAGTATAAAATGTCTAAAATGACTGGATTTTAGTCTACATACAGCATTTAATCTTGCTAAAAAAAATATAAGTGCGGGCATTTTCAACGGCGTATGTAATTTTTTTTTCATCGTAGAGCCACAGGACCCGTGTCAGTCGATGCGGCTTTTTTTTCTGATTCTAATGATGGTAAAAAGTCACTTTAGGTATTTTGTCTACTTACAGCAAATATGCTTTCCTACGTCGATATATAATCTATACAAATAAATAAAATTGGAGTGTCTGTTTGTAATATTAAAACAACCACTTTTTACTATATGCACATGCATGTATACACGGTACATATACCAAAAATGTATTTAAAAAAAAATTTGTCTGTCTGTCTGTTTGTTCCGGGGGTTGTATCTCTGGAACGACTCTACGGATTTTGACGGGACTTTCACTGGGATTATGGCAGATAGCTGATGATCTGAGGAATAACTTAGGCTACTTCTTTTTAGATTAACTTTGTCCCGCGGCGGTACCCGTGGTACTACAACATCGCATAAAGAGATACACTATTTATTATCCTTTAAGCTTCATTAACCACTTTCAATATT
The DNA here is from genome assembly GCA_905220595.1 of Spilosoma lubricipeda. Classification (NCBI taxonomy): domain Eukaryota; kingdom Metazoa; phylum Arthropoda; class Insecta; order Lepidoptera; family Erebidae; genus Spilosoma; species Spilosoma lubricipeda. The sequence continues at coordinate 6,891,610 of HG992298.1, read as the reverse complement.
TACTTATCATTAAAAGTTATAAAGTACTTTTATGTTTAAATCATTATTCTTTTCGTACAGCTGAAGTATTCCATAACAAACATATATTTTATTACACTTGCGTGCTAACATTATTTATATTTATGAATGTTTACATATTTTATTATAACCATTACCACGCGTAACATATTTTATGACATTTAACAGTAGCCGTGTTATTTATTTATGAGTTGGGTTCATTAGGATTATTTTTGTTATATTAACTAAGTGTAAATTTATTACTTTTGCATGTCATGGTAAAAATCTCATATTCAGATAAATATTCTTAATTTATGGTCTGTAAGCAGGGCAATCTAACGTGAATGTAATAATTTTGGTTGTATTAAAAAAAAATTATAAAGTGTGTGTATTAGCATTGATGTGGATAGGCGTTTCAGAGTATTCATCGTGCCGATTTTTAACCGGCTTTAAAAAGGGAGGAGGTTATCAATTCGACTTTAATTTTTTATGTTTGTTACCTCATAACTTTTGACTGGGTGAACCAATTTTGATGATTCTTTTTTTATTTTGGTGCTTCCCGTGAGGTCCCATTTCAATTTCGTCCAATTCTTGAAGTCAGTCCTTTTTTTCTTAAAATTTGTGATTATTAAGTATACGCTTAAAGTAGTTCTGATATTAAATTAGTGTTTTAACTAACCGGGTCTTTTTAAATTGAAATAGTAAACAATTTTACTACGAGTATTCACAAAACAGAGCAATAGTAAGTTATTAGAATTAATATATCTATACAAATAAATAAAATTGAAGTGTCTGTTTGTAATATTAAAATAACCACTTTTTACTAAATGCATATGTATGTATACGTATATATGTACATATACCGTATATATGTACGTATACATATATATAAAAATGTAGATAAAAAAATTGTGTCTGTCTGTCTGTTTGTTTGTTTCGGATAATCTCTGGAACGGCTGGACGGATTTTGACGGGACTTTCACTGGCAGATAGCTGATGATCTGAGGAGTAACTTAAGCTAATTTTTTTAGACTAACTTTGTCCTGTGGCGTCACTTGCGGTACAACAATAACCGCGGGTAACACCGCGGGGTTTAACTAGTTTATAATAGGAGTAAAGCTATCCGTTTAAGCATTCGACAGGCGACTCTTTAGATTTCACTATTGTAATGCAACTTTATACAAAGGGCTAAACTCTAGATGGTTCTGGGAAAATATTCCCATTCCCTGTGATCTTTCGGTCACTTAAGCCATTGAATTAGCATGCTTCCGTTGTAGTTTCTGAGTAGTACACAGGGGCATAAAAGAATAACATTCAGCATTATATCGTCACTTGTAAGCTGTCCAACTGTGTACTGGTGAACGGAGCGGGAACCCCCGATTTTTCTCCACAATCACATGATTTTTATACAGCGTTGCGGTAAAATGGATTAGAAGAGGTATTAAAATTGTATGGAACCAATGTTGTACAAAATCAAATTACCAAATTGACCAAAAGAATCACCGGGAAATCAAAAAAAGAAAACAACTTTTTGGCGCACTATACTTGTACGGCATCGTATTTAACACACTTTAAAAAGGAGGAGGCTAATTCAACAATAAGCCGCCATAGCATGTGGACCGCTGCATTGTTACATTGTCTGCATTCACAATGAGTATGGTGACCACTACTCTTGGATTCTACTCTACTTGCTTTCCATCAGGTCAGTGTAAGTAAAGTCACTTTGACAGTCTGATAAATAAATAATAAATAAATAAAAAATTTCGGACATCTAACACACAACGCCATCTAGTCCTAAACTAAGCAGAGCTTGTATTATGGGTACTAGACGACTGATATAAATACTTACATACTTTTTTTTTGTAAATACATACATATTATAGATAGAAAACACCCAAACTCCGAAACAAATATTTGCAGATCATACAAACATTTGACCCGACCCGGGAATCGAACGGTCGGTCGTATGAATGAAGCCTAAGCAACTTATATCTGCATAAATTAATTTTATGATGAGAACAAACGATATCAACGGAAGTGTAAAGCGTTTAAATAGATATTTTAATTAAGATTATTATCTGTACACACATTAATGTTAACTTTCGACGAATTTAGATATCAACTACAATCGTCACAACAAGATATATGTGCGAAAATAAATGACGGAGATTTTAGGCAATAGAAATGATAAGCTCATTTAATTGTTATCATTTCTTTTAATAGGATTTAAATAGCTTATTAAATATACAGAACAGGTACTAGTCTTAATAGTTTTCTAGTAAAATCAGTTTTAAAAGTATAAACAAATCATTAATACTCTGACAGAACACTATTACATACAGACACTCAAATCTTATTTATTTGTATACATTCAAATAAACTAAACGTATATTAGTCATGACTTTTTAATAGTATTATCCACACAAAAAGGTCGCGAGCTTAGCGATTTATGATAATTCGTGTTTTTCGATTATTAGAAAAGGTTATTTACATCAATATGGGTCTGTTAACACCTTGTGTCTCGTTTCGGTTCCGAATAAAGTACACGGGAAAGTTCGCTTCGCTTTCGTTTTCGATTCAATTAATTAACTCGTTTAGCTTATTTACCCCGAGATAGTGTTGAAAGGTTTTGTTTAAAAGTGAATTTTAAAATATAAACAAACGGTAATTATGCAGTCATTAATAAACAAAGGTTGAGAAAGAGAGTGTGAATGTTATGTACATTTAATGTGTACGATTTATCTTTTTAGCTTGTTTTACATTAGATTTCAGATGTTGAATAGCTAGTCGTGTTATCATGTTTTAACTACGGTTATTAGGATGGATATACCGCTATTAGTCGATCACCAGAGTCTCACACATTGCTTAGTAGAATGTACCGCATATATGTAAGGTTAGCTTCGGTTTGACTTGCTGAAGTTAAAGTTATTGTTTACAAAACAATTGAATGGAGTTAAAATAATAAATAAAATACAATTATTTTCGTTAAATAAATGCAAAGTAGAATGATTTTTTAATTTATCTGCGATGTAACCCCTTCGCTAAACAAAACATAACATACAATTTGATCACGAACGCAACTCGTATATCTTTATGATCAATTAAGGAACAAAAACACAAATATTTTGTACAGGTACTTTGCAGGTGCAAAGGGTTATATAAAGTTCAATGGGCTAATTATTACGGTTCTAATGACACAGCCTTTTGACATAGAGCCGGGGCAGCAAAAAGCTGTTACATTTGCGGACAGAATCCTAATTCTATTCTATTGTCCATTATTTACCGTTTTCAAAAACTTTCTCCAGTTTTAATTAAAGATTTTTATTTCATACGGTCTGATTTACATTCTTTCTTTCTTTTAAAAAGTCAACTCCCGCATTAAAAATGTACCTACATCGCGGGGACTTTACAAACATAAATGAAACTGATACAAAGAACACCCAGACTCAGAACAACAATATGTGGATCACACAAAGTTTTGTCTCGTGTGGGATTTGATCCCACAACACTTGGTGCAGTAGAAAGCGGCGTCGCGTCCGCTTAAACCACTAGATCAACCGTGCAGTATTAAAAAGAGCATTCGTTCTTTTTTTGATACTAAACTTGTAGAAAAAGAAAATGATCCTGGCTATATGATAAAATATGCAGACCATCTCCAGTTTTAACTAGAAACTAATAAATATACTAATACGAAAATGGTTTCGACAGCGAAAGTATACGATGCTCTAATATAAAATGTGTTCGATAGCGAACCTACCATTTCAAGTCCCTAGGCCCTTACCGATAAGCCGGGCGGCCCTTCACACGCTTGTCAATATTGACTCTTAAAGATTTTTGAGTAATTGCCTTACCTTAAATAGTTATGCTTGTATATCCACACTATTATTATGTCTAACGGTATATTTGAGAACTAGTTATTTTATCTATATTATAAAGATGCCGCCAATGCAGTTTATGGTGCCCAATATTTATGTTTTATACAAAGTTTACGGTACTTAGAAAAAAGTAAAAGTTAAGTTTCATGGGAAAAGATAGTAGGATTTTTATTAAATAAACAAATAATAAATTTATAAAAAAAAATGAAAAACATTTTATCTTTATTTATATTAAAATTCTCGTGTCACAGGAATCGCAACAAAACTGCGAAATGGACTGACCAATTTCCATGAATTTTTTGGGTGATTGAGAATAAATTGTAAACTATTTTTATACCTTTAACTGTTAAGGGAGGCAGGTCCATTTTTTTTTTGGTTTGACGTATAAAAGCAATGCGTATTTTCTAAATATTGAAAAGGAAAAAAACTATGATTCCGGGTCCTTTAAGCAGGGCGTAAAAAACATCTCACTAGGCGGCCAAAATGTAAGTCACCATGCTACAAGTCCTTATTCGTATTGAGGATGGTGACCACCACTCTTGGACTCTGCTCATGCTTTCCATCAGGTAGAGTAGACTCATATTGGCGCAGCTAACTATGCATATAAAAAAAAGGCTAAACAACGTTTGTCAGTCAGGTGGTTCTATTATACTAGCTGTTATTCGCTTCTCTGTTTGTGTGTGTGTGTGTGTTGATTATCGCGGTAAGTAATAGCTTATTCCTTCTAGTCTAGCCTTCCTCACGAATCAAAGAATCACCATTGTAAATTCTATCTAAATCGGTGCAGCGGTTTATTCGTGAAAGCGTAACAGACAGGCAGACATACTTTCGAATTTATAATATTAAGAAAGAAAAGATGTAAGAGTCAAATAAATCACAACCTAAGTTTTTCTAACCAGTCACTACAAATAAAATGAATTTAGCAGTAAAATATATTACTACTATATACATAATCGAAATAAAATGACTATTATTTGTAAAGATAAGTCTTTTGCTACAGGTGCACAAATTTAATGCCCCTAATGTCCCATAATAAGCACAACCATACTTTATAATTATTTACTAAGTAAGCTTTTAAAACGCCTTTCCGGTAACTTTTAAAAATGGCCGGAAGCCAACTTTGGAATGGTAAAAGCGGAAATGGATTGGTACTTGTATGGCAACACTATTAGTCAGTGTTGCCATCTTGATGGGATTGAAACACGCAATAGCTCTCTTATTATACATATTTTTAGTTTTTCAAGTCACTTATTTTCTTAGAGTATATTCAATATTTCATTTCGTAATTAGCACACTATAGTTTATATCATTGTAATGACCTACTTTTGGGCAAGCTGTAAGATTATATACTTGCCGGTTTAGTTTAAAATTCAATATATTTTTATAAATCAATAATTATATGCACAATATGCTGTTTAAAAGAACTGTTTGCAAAAAACAAAACTAAATTAATGTTTATATTTATTTAGACTATAATCCTAAACTAAAACATTTTATTACAATACAGTAGTCAATCAGCACAGTATTTATCCATAATTATAAAGCAACAAGACCAATCACAAAAGGTTTACTCACTTTACACAAATTAACTCAAGATAATCTAATTAAAATCTCAAAAACCTTTCAATATTACTAAGGAAACATCCGCAGCATGATTACACTTTAATGAGTCACTAAGTACTATTGACCTCCGTGCGCGATACGGATTTGTTCCGACACATATCCCATCGCATATCATGGATGACGTAAACAATCCCTACCCCCATTTAAACATTGAATGCGCTTCCCCGACGGAACTCTGTTGCACGTGCAACACTCAAGGTCCCACAACCCTTTACACATCCTCTCATGCTTGCAATTAAAACGAAAAACCGAGCGTAACAACAGTATACAAGCCTAGAAGGCACGAAAGAGACAGCAAGCCTCATTTACCAAAGTACTTTTATTTCCACTTGCACTTAAGAGGTCGTCGGCCAATCAACGGTCGTGCCGCGCCCGCTTCGCATTGGTCCGTTTGAATAGAGAATATTTTTCAAAAATGGAACAAAAGCAGAGGGTAGGTAATAGCGAGTTTTGTTTTATTCGAGTGGCATTTCACATTTGAGTGGAGGAGGCCGCGCATAGCGGACGTCTCGACTTTTAATTACCTTATATTTTTGCTTTTGTTTCTTAGAGGGCACTCGTGCGTTAAGCAGCTTTTCATTTTATGGCACAATGATGTTCAACATTGTTATTTTATTACATGAAACTCGTTTAGTAGGGTCTTCAGTTGTGAGATTTATTACAAAACAAGCGAATTAGCTGTGTTTTTTCTTTGTAATCACTATCCTGTGCTTGTCAGGAATTGTCGGTGTTTAAATGTTTGCTCTGACTCTGTGCCCACTCACGTTCCACAAATGCATGATACTTTATGCGCATAATTTGAAATCTTCGTGAAGTTTGATTGTAGAACAATACAAATTAATTTTAGCTTCAAGGTTATAATTACAGTTTATAGAAACAGTTTTTAAAAACTTTGGCTCTTATATTTCATATTCGTACTATTGTTGACTTTGAGTAAATGTTAAAACTAATTTGTTTATTAAATGATAATTGCTCATGATCTAGAAACTTTTTTATATATAAATTCACCCAAACATTGTAGGTGGTGTTACATTGTGAATCGTTTCTTTCCTGCAAAACCTATTGTTTTGTGCATTTCCAATTTGGAAATAAACTACGCAGTAGCACGAGATATAGAAGTTGAAGTACATACCTATATAGGAGCATGCTTTGTTCAGTAGTAGACGTTAATAAACTGCAGGTGACGATCATTCTGAATATGTGAGTGAAAAGTTTTATTCTCTTTTAACATCTCTCTATTCCACTGGAAGAACATCGTCCAAAACCGAACGGAAATCGTTAGACAATCAAAGTCAAACTGAATGGTTTTACTTACTCGTCTGAAACGATTCAACTTAATGTAACTGAACCGTAAGTGGAATTTTAATGTATGTAAAACTCTCGGTTTCGTAAACACTGCAGTTATATTCTAAGGGCTACTTCAAAGCCTAGAATCACTTATGGAAGCTAGAACGATTGATGGCTGGCTTACCGGGACCATTGTCCTATTATGCCAGCCTTAAACGTCGTTTACATGTTCTTTCCAATCCAATTTTATACGATTTCCAGTGATTCCGACACGTCGTAAAAGAGATTCTGCTAAGAAAGTGAAACAGATCCCTCATTTAATTTTACTTGTCTATGAATCGATTCTTTCACATTATTATTTTTGGAGTTACAATAAAGGATACGTGGTACTTTTCATCCCGAACGCCCAATGAGTATCCTACTTAATTTAACATTCAAGTGAGCGTTTTGTTTGGGTCAAAACTAAATATTTATCAACAATTTGATGAATTACTGTTAATTTTCAATTAATCTCCACTACTTATTGATCGATTATACGTCACTTACGAGTGATATTAATTGTTTTATTTCTCCTTCAGGAACCTAGCAGCCCCCCGTCCTCAAGAACCAGTAGGGAACACATCGCTGGAGACCTTCACAGTGTTACATAAAGAGAATTGTCACAGGCTCGAGTACCTGGTCGAGCGGCAGAAGCAGTTATGCATGCTGTCAGACACTATGATTAAGGTGAGGACTTATCTCTTTGTACTATGTATGACTGCACAAATGGCGGACTGCAGTTTCGTCACACCGCACCGCTCTCTACTGCGCCGAGTGTTAGACATGGGACAATACTTTGTGTGATCCTCATACTCTTGTTCTGACTCTGGGTATGCTTTGTGCTCATTCCTATTATGTATATAAATCTCGGAAACGATTCGAACGATTTTTATGAAATTTAGTATGCAGGGGGTTCCAAAAAGGGATCCATTTTTAGAAAATTTCATTCCAACAACCAATCGCCGTCCAACGTTTCCGTCCATGGCAAAAAAAATATATGAAAGCTGACTTTTAGAAAATTTACACAAAGCCCCCCGACACAGGATATATTAAGATATATTCATATTATTATTTTATAAGGGGGTTTTGCCTTTCATGTTTTTAAATCCCAAATCAATTTCTCCAGACTGCCATTACTTCTGTGAACTGTGTGGTCGCAACACGAGTATTTGCTCCGTGGGTCGCAATGCTGTCATCATCATGACACTCATCATAAAATCTATTGCCAGCCATCTTTGCCATTAACATTGTCTCGGTGATACTACTATTTTTAATCTATACAGTCTTTACAAAAGAAAAAAAGGTAGAATATACTTACTAAAGATATATAACCTTGTTAGTGGTGATATTAAAACATTAGTTTAATAAAAAAAGAGCGTAGAAACTAAATTTAAAGGGCAGCTAAAAGACAGATGGAACAAACAGCCCTTCAAGGAGATCGTAAAACGCATCACAAAGGCGTAAGGGTCATGTTTAATTACGCGATCGTTTTAAACATTCTCTTTATAGGATAATTAAAATGTTTTCTTTCGATTGAAATTATATTGAATACGAGTATTCAAACCACCAATAAATTTGATTTAAACTGTTAATATTTTTAGATGACAGCAGTGGAATAAGATCTAATATGTCTTTATTTATGGTTTTCAAATTACTTAGCTTTGATAGATGTACAGTTTAACACTATTTATTTTTACTATAAAGTTATAGTCAAAGTTTATGTTGTCAATGAAAAAAAAAACTTGTTTACAAATTTATTCATTATATACTCAATACTATTGTACATTGGTGGACTTATTGCTCAGGCTAATCGCTACCAGTCAACCTATAGATAAATAGTATTTAGTTAGTTTAGTATGTTTACGAGATGCAGATTGAAGATAATTTTGCGACAACATTTATTAGAAACTTTCATTTCATTACGATTACGATACATTAGAAAATTCTCCGCGATTTAATACCAATTAATTGACGTTTTCTCTTAATTCTTCTAAGTTTGCTGAACCCCACGGTGTTACTCGCGCTTATTGTCGTACCGCGGGTGAAGTCGGGGCGAAGGTAGTCAAAAAAAAGTTGCCTAAATTTACTCCCTATATCATCAGATACTTATCAGTTAAAGTCACATCGAAATCGGTCCAGCAGTTCCAGAGTTTACCCGGAACAAACAGACAGACAGACAGGTAGACTCACAGACAAAAATAAAAAAATATTATTTTGGTACATGTATCGCGTATATGCATTTATTAAAAAGCGGTTATTTTAATATTACAAACAAGGACTCCAATTTTATTTATTTTTACAGATTAGATTTAAAAAAATTGGAAAACCCCAGAAGTAGATAATATTGTCAAAAAGTTTTTTTATCAATTACTGGATATCGAGTATCAAAACGCGATAATCGCCAAGATTAATGCGCGCGAAAGTGAAATCTCACCCTAAGTAGTTATACCATTAAGGACAGTTTTATTTTAGTTAATAAAAACATGGAATTACTTTGCAATTTCCTTTGATAACATCACAAATGTTAATCTCAGCGTATTCTGAGTTAATTGAGATTGCCGTTGATAAGTTAGTCATTAAATTAATTACTGAGATACAGTCGTTTCGAAGTAAGTGTGTAGGTACTGGTTGTTCATAATTTTTTTTACCGTTGCTCACTAACCGTCATTGGACCGTAAAGTGTATTGATTCATCTGTTAGGTGTACCTAACTTCTGTAGAAAGAGATTTGTCATCCTCTAAAAATATTAATTGATGTTACTTAAAATTATTGATATCTATACAAATAAATAAAATTGGAGTGTCTGTTTGTAATAATAAAATAACCGCTTTTTACTTAATGCATATGTATGTATACACGATACATATACCAAAACTGTAGTTAAAAAAATTTTTGTCTGTCTGTCTGTCTGTCTGTCTGTCTGTTTGTTCCGGGTAATCTCTGGAACGGCTGGACGGATTTTGACGGGACTTTCACTGGCAGGTAGCTGATGATCCGGGGAGTAACTTAGGCTACTTTTTTTAGACTAACTTTGTCCCGCGGCGTTACTCGCGGTACAACAATAACCGCGGGTAACACCGCGGGGTTCAGCTAGTATACAATAAATTTAGGTTACATGTTAGGAATATTCAATATTAGCATTTTTCAGCAGTTTTCTTACTTGTTTACAATGGTATATGTATATAAAATTATGTCCGAGACTTTTGAACTCTATCATCGTATAGGAACATAACACTCTCATATTATAATTAACTTTGAATGACGAAAAGCAAAAAGAATTCTTATTTACACTTTCGCTAACATCTTAGCTAGGTAGGAAGATGATTTATAAGATTATTGTATTTACTTTTTCGTAAAACAGGTAATATTGGTATACGACAAGTTAAATTTTAAGTCGGACATTCGTTGCTTTCAAATTGTTGTTGAAAACGAAATATTACATTCGCTGGTAGTAGTAGTAGCATTAAAAGGTATGAAAACTTTGAAGAATATGAATATGAAAACCACGTTTACGCATATGCGACTCGACAGAAGTGATAAAATAGTTCTTTTCTTTTATTGCATTGAGTGAGGCTTCAGGAGGTTACATTTGTAACTCATGATTTTCTAACATGTGCCCATCGCTGGTGAAAATGAAGCAAGGCAGCGGCTTTGACCTAATTGTAGAAACCACTTCTCGATATCTTTAATGTTACTTATACACACTAAGGAGTAGCTAGCGTTATTTAAATTGCTTGATATCAAAGTCATCTGATGATAAGATTTCGAGATAGTGATGATAAGATTGTAAATATTTTTTACTAAAAGTTTTAGACGTTTCAAATAAAACAATTAAAAAAAAATACATACAGTGGAACATAGAACCTACTCTTTTTTTTAAATCAGTTAAAAACATACATGTGAAACATATCATGAATACTAATATCCGGAGGTCCAATGATGCATAAGCATCTCACAAAGCCGCCATAGTGTGGGTCATCATGCTGGATTGTTGTAGAGTAGAGACATTGTTTCAAGCTCACACAAAAAAATATTAAATGCAAAACATTGTTAAAGCAGATATAAGGCGATTTATGCAAAGATTATTTTTTGAGCAACATATTATTTATCAATTAGTACGAAACATTTAACGATTAGACGACACTCATCAAGTGTTTATTTAAGTAATCTTAGCTAGGTAGCTATAGGTAGGTATAGTAGGTACTATAGATACTCAAGTATTTAGGTATTGTTTTAATTAAAGTAGAATTCTGTTCTCCTCTATATAAACTTTAACTGTGACAAAGTCCATACTCCGCAATTTTTTTTTGTGGTATAGGGGGGCACACGAGCAGACGTATCACCTGATAGTTACCGCCGCCAATCATCGGACATCCGCAACACCAGAGGCGTCTCAAGTGCGTTGCTGACCTTGGGCCTACAGTGTTTTTGCTTCAGATATTAATATTTACGTAGATTAATATCTAAGAGCATTCAAGAAGTCTAATACTCTATAATTAGTGTACTTTTTAAATTAATGAGATATTCTACTTTGCATTTATTTTATACTGTGAAAATAATCTTGTATCTCAGACTAGACTCAGACATCAAATCTCCTGGAGTTTAACGACATAATTATCCTACTTATTCTTTGCAGTAAGACAAGAACATTGGTTTTAACAATTTTATCTAAATTCGATTTAAGGTACGGTAGCGTGCAGGAAGATATTATGACAAACATTATTAGGTCACTTTGACCACCCAAAAGTAATCGCATTTAGCCAAATTTCACGAACTTCTCCTTTATTATCAATTTAAAATCTGTCAATGTATCGCTTATAAAACTAAGCACCTCCTCGGCGAACATTTTACCATATTTTTACAGTATACACATCTTACTTCACAATTTGCATTTTTATAGCAATCTGATGATCATAAGATTTTTGACATTGTAAAAGATAAAACAATTTAAGAAAACTCTTCAAAATCAAAAAATCTTCAATCGTTAACCTACTTCCCGGTTAACGATTGAAGATTTTGCAAACTCTTTTAAATCGTTTTTTGTATATTATATTGTTATGTAATATGTCGTAGTAGAATAGGGATTGGATTCAGACTCTGGTAACCTCTAGCAATAGTTTAAAATAATCTAAAAAATGATTAGCCCCGATTTTTGAGAACATGGTGGCACCCCGGTTGGCCTGAGACATTGGTGTCAAAGTGTAGATAGTTCACGGCTGACTTTAATTAAATATTCTTGCAGTATATACATTGGAAATCTTCATAGAAATCTGTTAACCCAGTTAACAGATTTCTTTTCCTTTTATAAGTTAAACACAGGCCGTTCCTTGCTGTTATTATCACTTGTGCTCGCCCATAGGTCGAAATTAGACCTCAACTCATTTAGCTTTTTGCACCCTTTATGAGCATTGACTGTGTAAAATTTCATCCACCCACGCTCTCATACTTCTTGTAAAAAGAGGAACAAAGTTTTTAATTCACGTGTTAATATAATAGATAATATTCCAAACTCGAAATAGTGAGAAGCTTTTATACGATTTAATATTCTTTTGGTTGGTAATTCATCATCTAAGGTATTTACTTCTGTGGATCGACTTATCTCTCTGATGAAGTTAATTTTGTAATTTCCAGGTTCTTCAAACGGGCGCAGTGCAAGCGGTGGAAGAATGCCAACACCAGTTTAGACACAGCAGGTGGAACTGCAGCACCGTGGAAAACTCCACGGATATATTTGGCGGGGTGCTCAAATTTAGTAAGTTAAATGCGACACATCAGTTGATATTATTTTTTCTTGTGGTTACGAATGGAAATTGCGTAAATCTGTTATCAAGATGCACCTACCTTCTTAATACTTTTATCGTTACCTATGAATTAATTGTATATAGATTGAATTTCTGTTGTGAACTGGAGAATGGTGCAAAAAAGTAGTAAGTTTTCCTTCCACCAACGGTTTTTTCGGAGGTGGTATTTGATTGATTGCATGAATAGCAAAATGACTTAAGCGGTTATCTAATCGCTTAGCACAGTGCTGTGGGTTGCATTCCCATAATTAACAACAATGTGTGGTCTTTGTTCTGAATCTGAATGTTATCTGTATCCATTTCATAAATGTTTGTGAAATTCCCCGAAAAATGTGCTGAAAATTTACGTAATTACATAAAATATACCTTGTCCTTGGTCTCCTGATGTTTCAACTAAAACTTCACTAGCCGTTGTCACCGATTATCATAAATTGTTACATGAATATGGAAACTATAAGATCTTAAATATTGTCTGCAGCTGTTTAAAACTTATTAGGTTACTTACATAATGAATAAACAATTATATGTGAAGTAAAAAGTGTACATCAGTTTGTCGTTAGATGGTTACTCGTCTTAACGCTTGTCAATCACCAGCATGATGTCGAAATATTTATGCTAGAGATCTCTAGTCAAATTTAGATTCAGGAGATCCCCTGGCATTTGAAATACGACCATTTTGAATATCTTGTTTTGGGAAAATCATTCAGTAGTACATATTACATATTCTTGACAATTGTGACCTCAACTCTCATTGTATTGTTTTTTAACAGACTTCTTTTCTTGACAGGTTTAAATATATAGTAGACTCCAAATTTTTTAAGTTATAGAACATATAGTTTCTTAATTTTGTTTCATTTTATTTGACTGCATGGTTGGCCTAGTGGTTTCAGCGGCCGCCACGCTACTTTCTACTGCGCCAAGTGTTTTTGGTTCAAATCTCACATAGGACAACACTTGTTTGTAAAGTTCCCCACATCAAAGGATATATTTATCGAATAAGGGAGATGTCCTTAAAAAAAATGTTGACTGTCTGCATTACTTTGTTATTTTTATTATCGAGTTTCCATACTAATTTTGATTGCTTGATTTATGCTCTGGTTATTAGTAATTTTAAGTACTAATTTACAATTACGAAAGTAAATGCTATATAACATTACGGTACCACTAATAGGAGCCGAGGATTGCTGACATATGTCGCAAGGACGAAGACAATTACTTGTTTTTTAAATACAAAGTAAATAAAGGACTCATTTCTTGGTTAATGTCAGTAAGGAAATTCACATTAACAGTAAAATCACCAAAGATTCGTAGTAGTAAATCATGCGTTCATAAATTTCTGAACGAAATCAAAAAGTGTGTACAGACACTCACTTCATAGACGGATTTCATAGAACTTCATTTTGGACGTTAAATGTTTATTTTCATATGTCGATAAGTGGGATCACGTGTGTGTCTTGTTGATGGAGAAGCTCAGTTTGTTTACTGTAAACTAGCAACAACACGACCAATCATGTAGACCTCCCAAACTCCATTTTGTCTATATATTTTTTAGACATAAATGGGAATTGTTAATATTAAAAGGAGATCTAATACACTGGTTATATGTATGTAACGCAGGTTCAATGGACGTATGTACGGATTTTAAGTTTTGATTTGTATCTGAATTTAGTGAAGCGTTTGAAAATTATTAGAACTTCGAAGATTCGAGAATTGTCTAGCTGGTTTTTGATTTAAGAAATTGATTGATATTAGCTCATCCTAATTATAAAAATAAATTTAAAATAAATTCTTCTCCTTCTTTCGATGAAAGCAACCAGCCGGATCGACTATTTCTGCCAATATCGAATATTTATAGTCTTTAAATCTTAAGTCTTCAAGAATTAAATCGTCCAGATGAAATTAATGATGAAAAATATAAAAAAATGTGGATGACATAAAAAGCATCCTTAAAATTAATTAATTACAGTTACATTGTTGTGGAATAATATATGGTTCGCAAACCTTTTCAGCAGTTTGTTAGTACCAAGAAAAACAAACGCAGTTTGATTTAGGTTTACGTGTTGGTCTAGTGATTCTGCCAACCGGTTTGGTGTGATTACAGCTCCCGTATGATCTAATGACAGTGCTCTTTATATAATAATAATTGTATAAAAAACACTGTCATTAGAACCTGTTATTTATCTTTATGTATCTATTTAAAAATGTATGTTGTATGATACTCGGCAGTTTGACTATCCTAGTACAGACATTGCTTAATTTGGAATTAGAATTTCGTTTGTGGTATGTGGGAAGATAATATTATTACTCTTGTCTGTTTTATATTTAAAGTCTTGATTAACATTATTACTTTTGACAGAATCCCGCGAATCAGCATTCGTGCATGCTTTGTCAGCGGCGGCGTTGGCACATGCGGTTGCAAGGGCTTGCAGCCGTGGAGAACTCAATGAGTGTTCGTGCGACTCACGAGTAAGAAAGCGTACACCAAGACATTGGCAGTGGGGAGGTTGCTCTGAGGTGAGATACTATTTAGAAACAAATGCTAACTAAGATGTATTAGAAGTAAAATACTTAATAACACAAGGAAAAATGAATAAATCTCAGATGGCTTTTCTATTACGCAAAAATGATTATAATCGAGAAAGTCCAAGAATTAACCGAGCATGACTGACCATGCATACTTGGTTTCTTAATTTTTTTATCATTGCAGGACATCAGATATGGAGAGATGTTCAGCAAAGACTTTTCTGATTCCAAAGAAGATAAAAATACTGATCAAGGTCTCGTGAACCTCCACAACAACGAAGCAGGGCGAAGGGTATGAGGATATTAATGTGTTTTATATTCTAGAGATAGTCAATCTAGACCCTCTATTTTTCTAGGATCAGAAAACAAGTAAAAGTGAATATAGTTTGGTAGATGACTGTTAAATCAAATTAGTATCGCTTTGCTAAATAAGACTTTTTTAGTCACTTTTTATTATAACGAAAAGATATGACGCCACGCTTTGCTGTCGTCGGACCACTTTTGTTCTTGCTTGGGGAACAAATAATTTAACAAATTTTTCAAAATCATTTCCAGTTTTTCTCTTTTTACAACTGTAATAATAAATGATAATAAAAAATATTTCGGACATCTAACACACAACGCCATCTAGTCCCAAGCTTACCAGAGCTTGTGTTATAGGTACTAGACAACTGATGCAAATACATATACTTTTTTTATAAATACATACATATTATACATAGAAAACACCCAATCTTCGAAACAAATATTTGTAGATCATACAAACATTTGGTCCGATCCGAACCCGAGACCTCATGATCAGCAGTCGCACACGCCAACCGCGAGACCAACGAGGCAGTCAAATGTACCTATGTTTATGTATATGTATGTATGTGTATATGTGTAAATTTACCACTGTACATATTGAGATGTGAGTAATACAATATATCTATGTTATAATTTTACAGGCGGTCCGTAGTCGTATGCAGCGTGTGTGCAAATGCCATGGAATGTCAGGATCGTGCTCGGTGAGAGTTTGCTGGCGTAGGTTACCGCAGTTACGGATAGTGGGTGACGCACTTTCAACGAGATATGAGGGAGCTTCACATGTTAAGGTTCGTAAATTCAAAACTATTAATAGAGCATCACTTCGATATTTATTTCCTTTTTCCTTCCCCATCCCACTTTTCAGAACACTTAAATGCCATTACAAGGTAGGCTCGATATCCTAGGCATGGACATCTACCGAGATCTCAACCCACGCGAATACGTTGAGAGTGTTACTAAAGCAGCACTACTAGTGACAATGTGAGACGGTTCTTCTTGCTCGAGCATCTGTGTCTTCTTTACGAGACCCAAGTTCGCTCGTGCGTGGACTACTGTTTTTATCTTTGCAAACCTATTTTTAGAACCTCTCTATTTTGGCGCAAAATATATAGTTCTCATGTGTACTTTTTGTCGCTTCGATTTCGACACAATGACATCATCTCACCAAAAACCTGTGACCAGGTCGAGTTGCATCTTTCTTTTAGGTGTTGAACACTTTCAAATTGTTATAAAGATTCTGCTCTACTGTGCTATTTGTCGATCATGGAAGTTTTATAATCATTCAGCAGTAGATCAAATGTGTTATAAGTATTATAACACTTTCATTTATACATTTACAGGTGGTTGAACGTAAAAAGGGCAAGAACATCAGGAAAATTCGACCTTTACATATGGACATGAAGAAGCCCAATAAAACTGATTTAGTCTACTTGGAAGACTCACCAGATTATTGTGAACCTAATGACGAGTAAGTATTTTTAATCTTATTATCAAAATATATTTGTTACTATTGAATATCGCAAGAAGCTTTAGTAAATTTTTAATTTTATTATTTATGTTCTAGCTGTTGCCCGCGGCTCCGTTCGCGTGTTTGTCGGTTATCGCGGCAAATAGTAACCTATGTATTATTCTGATGTATAAGCTATATTACTGTAAAGTTAACAATTATTTTTACGGGAATTAACGCGATCACTTATTAAAAGGTAGTATATACGATATAGATACGATCGCGTTAATTCCCGTAAAAATAATTGTTAATATATCATGGAACGCGAAAGTTTAAAAGTTAGTACTGTAAAGTTTCATATAAATCCATCCAGTAGTTTTTGCGTGAAGAAGTTTCAAACATACACACTCACAAACTCTCGCCTGAATACATTAGTGTGATAGTGTGATGACTACTACTATTAATGATTAAATTTGTCCTGATCTAAATATTTCAGGTAGACTTAGATCTCTGTTGAGCGACAGTAGTTAATAAATTTTCCATTATAAGCAAGACCAGAATATGTAGAGAACTTTTGTTTTTCTAAAAGAAGACAGAAATATAAACACTTATTTAGTTTGACAAGTTATTTCAAAAAAATGCGGAGGATCTATTTGCTCTAAAAGATCCCACGAACTAGTATATCGGCTGTAGTTTCATGGATTTTATTGTGAAATGTATTATATTTTAGTCCTGTGGATCATATTGCAAACTTGCCCAGTAAAACTATAGATTTAACATTAAAATAGCTGCGATCGAAGCAATAGTGGCAAATGAGATATTTGTTCATCCATTGAATAAAAACGATATCGTAGAAAGATAGTATTAGAAAGATAAAGATATCTCATAGAATAATCAATCAAACTAAATCAATAAAGTAATAAATAGTAAATAATATATCTATACTAATATATAAAGCTACACGCTAATCTCAGGAACCGCTGGTCCGATTAGAAAAATTCTTTCAGTGTTAGATAGCCCATTCATCGAGGAAGGCTATATATCATCACGCTAAGACCATAGGAGCGGAGCACCAATGAAAAACGTTTCGAAAACGGGGGAAAATTATCACGCTACGGGCAATAGGAGACGCAAACGAGGTTGCGTGGGTCGGCTAGTATATAGCATAGATAGTGTTATCACACGCAAATAATACATAGTCCTAAGATTACTTTGAGTGAATATTTATGTTATTATAAATCAATTCAAAATAATTTATTGTCATTGAAACTTTTGATAAGGCCCGTAGTAGAGGCCTATGTCGAACAGGTTGTCTATTAAAGGCTATTGAAGCGATGATGTGAAGTGAAGTTATTGCCTGTTCAATGTGAAGGTCCTAAATTAAATCAATCCATTGATTAAATGTAATAGGCTGAGGCTGGCCTCTAGCTCACAGTCCCCCACCTCTCAAAAATCTTATTATAAAAAGTAGACATTAATCTTTTTTTAATGTATTACCAGCTAAAATGACTCTGCATGAGAGACTCCGTTTAAAGGACCCGGGGTGATAATAGCAGGGAAACACGTGCGGTGGGAGTGAGTTCTAGGTTTTGACCGCTCAGCACAGGACGGAAGAAATGTTAAGTTCGAGGTCCACCAATCTAAAAGGGTGATTTCAAAGCCAAGTACGTGTTTTCTTGTATAGGAAGGGAGAAAAGGGACCAGTTGAATGAGCTCTTCAAAACACTTCATATTGATACTGTTGATTTTCGAACTAACAAAATAATTGTTTTTTTTTTCAGGTTGGGTATCCTCGGCACGCGTGGTCGTACTTGCAACAGGACATCGGCTGGTCTGGATGGTTGTCGTCTGCTGTGCTGCGGTAGGGGCTATCAGACAAGAGTCAGAGACCACGAAGAGAAATGCCGCTGCCGTTTTGTATGGTGTTGTCGAGTTCATTGCGAAATTTGTCGATTTAAAAAGGACCATCATGTTTGTAATTAAACATTAATTTCGTCAATATAATGAAGATAAAGGAGACTTAGTGATGATGGTGACTGTCTATAAAGATTGTATAGTCTTGTAGAGGATGATAATGCCGTTTGAGGTGTTAAATAAAATAAATCTGTTGTTAAATTTGTGAACTGCCAAAAATGTTTCCAATTTTATTTTGTATACCTACTAAATAATAATTTGTATATAATGCGCAGTGATTTTCTTATTTAAAGTCCAATGTCCTTTAAGGAAAACTACCGCTTTCCTTACCTGACGTAATTAAAAGTTGAAAGAAGCTATTTCATATTAAAACAAGAACGATCTGTTTTAAGAACAAATAATTTATTTTAGATGTTAATGCTATAAGTTAATATTGATACTGACATTGCAATAGATATTCATATTTGTGACAAAAACAAATTAAACTATTTACAAAATTATATATCGCTAGATATAAAATTTTGCAATGAGTTTGCCAACTTATTATGAAATTATTTCATTTGAAATCAACAGGAATTAGGTCATGATTTATGCAAAGAATTTTCTTTTGCATCGATCGCGAATTTGTATTTCTTTTTTGCAATTTAATTTAACATTCTTTTTTGTTTATAAACTGACTGATTATTAATTTTAATTAGTAATTTAGAAATTAAAATATTTTCTGAGGATTAAGCTTTAAAATTCTTTACAGTATTACTAACTTATTTTTTAGTGTACAAAGTTGTATATAATGCTTATGTTAATATTAAGCAATGGTTGTAGAGGTAATGTAAGCTCTTTTTGGTATTTGTCCATTGTATGTAAATAATAACATAATGGTGTAATTGTTTATACAATTTGATTTTCTACCTCATGAGGAAGGTTTCGTTCGCGATAAGATAATGTGGTTGTTTAGTTATTGAGTTTTGTAAACGATTCTTATAGATATATTTCTGTAATCTAACTGGGCAAAGTGGGTAATGTTTCCGAGGATATGATAACTTGAACTACAGATACTTTATGATGGAGTCAATAGAATCATCTGAGTGATGTGAGTATCTTTAGTAATATTGAAACGGTTCTCAAAACGTGTTATAATGGGTTTAAATTTATTTATTTCAATAAAAAAATCAATTTTCGATTGGATTAGTACATTTAGAAATCAATAGCGAATGAAATCGCTATTGATTTCTACTATACAATTGTTAATATATATTTTATACTCATCTCAAAGATTTCCATAGGCAGAAGGCACTTACGAGCAGGTGACTTATCTACCTGCTAGACCCTTGGATCTTAAAAAAAGTGGCAAAGTGTGAGTCGGATTCGTTCATGAAGGGTTCCGCAGCAGCAAGTAACATAATATATATATATTTATATTCGTGTTTTAAGTTTCTACCTTTTAAATTCTGTATGATACTTTTTACATATTAACATATTTCTAAGACCCGTTTACAATAACACAAGCTGTAAATATTTATAAGAATATTCTAGAATTAGTAATTTATTAAATTAGGGACGTGATAGCTTTACTTTTTATAGTGATAACATTTGTCTACTGATATTCATGTAATCGTCGATGTTATTGTAAATACTCTATAGTGATATTATGTGAAATAATAAAGCTAATGTACTATGTGTTCAGTGCTAGAAGATTACTTAATTGGAGTTTCCTGGTTTATCTATCTTCATCGTCAATCATTTACTGTTTCTACGCGCTCACTGCTGAAAATAGGATTCTTCTAAGAAATTATCTGTTGACCCATTTTACCACGGGACATTTTCCCGATGGGTCGGTATAGGGTTTATCTAAAGTTTTACTTTTCTCTGTAGCTATTATTTTGCGTGGTTTACTCATTCAGTCAGCTTTAAAGATACCTATGGACATGGACTATGGAAAGGTACTGGAGCGTAGCGTTTTTTTCTTGAATTGCACCTAGATAATGAAGTTACAAAAGTTTTTTTATAAATCTGAACAAAACCAGACACTCAAAGGCTGGCAACACACTTATGACGAGATAAATGCAGGTATCCATGATCTGTGATCAGTTTGTCGATTTTTGTGTCTTCCTATTAGATCCAAAAGTGAAATAAAAACTTTAAATATCTTAATGAACGAATTAAACCAAATAATTGCTTAAGTTTTCTTACTCATTCTCGTTTTGAAGCTCAAAGGAAACGTCGATTAAGTAATTCTATTTAATATTTTACATTTGCCAATAATTGTACCGTGTCAAATATACTTCGAAACTGTTTATCGTATCTTAGAAGTAAGCTATTTTTCTCATTGACTCAAACGTATCAACGATGGTATTTAATGTACTTAATCTATATGTAGTAATTTGAATGTTATTAATGTCCTATAATAACGGTAAAACATTATATTTTAAATACATTTATGTATATATATATGATAAAGACGTTTTTAGTTCAATCCAAGTCGACACTTAGAACTTTATCACCTATATAAAATAATTGCATCATCATAAATAAAAAAAATAAAAAGCCCCCTACGCAGCATCAGGTCGAAGTTATCAATGAATTAACGATTATACTAGCATGCGTGAAGCACTTAATCGAGTAATCATACGCCAACAATGCCTTACATCATTTTGGAAAACAGCTGATACTCTTACACTGCTGGACCTGGCTGGCTAAGAACCACCGCAAGGAAAATGGCTTTCAAATGAAAAAAACTGTATCGCGATTGGTCCATTCGTTAGAGAGTGACGATGCCACAGACACACACATACAGTTTTCGACGTCTAACTTATAACAACCTTCTTTTTGCGTCGGGGGTTAAAAATAAAATAGACCTTGTACTTTTTGTATTAGAATATAAATTTTGATCTTATTCGACTAACATTTTGACCTTTTCATTGCGGGAATCAAACACTTCTATATATTATTAACTTTTGGTTGTGTCTATTTGACTTCTCTTTAGTTATAGGCGTTATTTGATATTAATGTCGTCATTAAGTCCAATATACATGATGTCACTCGACCGTAACCAATATATAAATATAACTGTTTAAAGTTTAGATTATATTTCAGTACAAAATGTAGTCTAACTTTAAATAATTTTGGCTAAGGCTTAGTATTAACCGTTTTGAATATGGAATAGTTACTACTTGATGTAAATGAAAAATAAAATAATTGTATGTACTTGGTAGTTGTTCTTATTTTGTGTTTATTTTTGAAGTGAAAACTTTTCTAGCGGTGTTGTGCACTTTAGCAAAATGAATTATGGCATGGGTAAAAAATGTTAAACTCGCGCCAGGACACGTGACCTGATCGTAAGACGTCGACCCAGGGCGCTTGCGCGAGTGTGCATGGTGACAACTTTTGGCTCAACTGTCTAATATGACATGACTGGTAATGTTTGTACTATATAGGAATAATCTATACTTTTATAACATCACAATAAGCGTTTTTAGGGTTCCGTAGCCAAATGGCAAAAAACGGAACCCTTATGGATTCGTCATGTCTGTCTGTCTGTATGTCCATCCGTATGTCACAGCCACTTTTTTCCGAAACTATAAGAACTATAATGTTACAACCATTAACAGCTATGTTGAAACATGATAAAATTGGACGCCGAATTTCCAATTTTATAGGAACTAATGATATTTATATGCAGTAAATAAGCCATTCGGGTTTTTGCACTATTAGATATGCATACTGAACCAACAGTGGACTGTTAAAGGCTGTTGATGAGATGAACCTATACTTACACACTAATCCTTAAAAATCTGTGTTTTTATTTTTACGAACGTTGAAATTATGAAAACAAATAAAATATTTACCAATAATGTGTAAGTGCTCATATTACCTACTTATCACTGTTTTGGTAATTAATACGATTCGGTATCTTATCTTATTTTTATATAAAATATCTTATCTTAATAAAATCTGGGTAAAGATGCCTTAATAAGATGGGTGCAACAATATCAGCTCTTATCAAAATTCAAAATGAGTTCACTGAACACAAAGAAAACATTTTCGAAAGCGCTTTTAATACAACAGAAACCGTAACAGAAACGTTTCTTAAAACATAAACATTTCTATAGATATAGTGTACGAACACGAAAAGACCAAAAATAGTAAGATAGAGATAAGGCTACACAAGCGGTAAGACGGAGAAATCTATGTAAAGCAATAAGCAGTAAATCACAAAATTTCTACATCACCCAAAGGTTGGCTGGTAGAGAATGCCTTGGGCATTAAGTCCGCCGTTGTACATGTGTGCATGAAGTTTAAATAAATAAATAAATCGTAGGAAAGCCACGCTTCGGCATGAATGGGCCGGCTCAACCGGAGTGATACCATGGCCTCACAGAAAACCAGTGTGAAACAGCGCTTGCGCTTTGTTTCACCGAATAGCCTTTGAAGACACTGTAAACTATGAAAAACTAGTCTGTTTTTACATAACAAGGTCTAGAAGAAATAAATTCGTTCGTGGAAATAAAAAGTAGAAATATGAAACCTGAATTTAGGAAAGTCCTTGAACTTTTCTGCATCCGTAAAAGATGCTATAAAGCCGGTGTCAACTCTAGAGCACATGTTTGTACCACGATAAAAGAGACACTATCGGGACTTATTCCTTCAGTCCCATGAGGCAAGACACTTAAATTTGTATATAAACTTGAATTCATGGCTATTATCTATACTAATATATAAAGCTGAAGAGTTTGTTTGTTTGTTTGTTTGTTTGTTTGAACACGCTAATCTCAGGAACCGCTGGTCCGATTTGAAAAATTCTTTTTGTGTTGGATAGTCCATTTATCGAGGAAGGCTATAGGGTATATATCATCACGCTACTACTAATAGGAGCGGAGCAACAATGAAAAATGTTTCAAAAACGGGGGAAATTTTCACGCTACGGGCAATATAAGGCGCAAACGAGGTTGCGTGGGTCGGCTAGTTACAATATAATTTTCCTGGTCATCTAACACTTCATTGGATCCAAAGAGTTGGGCTATCTTTGCCCCGCTACTGTGGATCGCATCGTTCTACAATAGGTAGGTACTCATTTCAGGTGTGGTTGAAAAATTAAAATTTGTTTAGCCTCACCTTTATCCAGATAACTTAATATAAAATTGATATAAATTAAGATAAGATAGAATTAGAACAATTAATTACAACAACATAGATAATGCGGTACTTATAAATTAAGGACAATTCTGTTCTTTACCGCCATTCAAGTGATTGCCGTAAAAATGAAGACACCAATTATTTGGGGATTGCTGCTACTTGTAGCAGCCGTTGCTTTCGACAATGTAAATGGTTCTGTAGCAGAACAGTGCGTCCCTGAAACATGTCGTTTGCCGGACTGCAGATGTTCTGGTACTGATATCCCAGGGGGTATAAGGCCAAGATCCGTACCACAGGTAAGCTACGATAAGAGCTAGAAACCTTCATGTATAACATTAGTCATATATAAGGTACATTTTTGAAGATTTTGGAAGTCTAGTAATTATTTATACTGTATGGTGTATGTTCTTCCTAGTCTCTATATATGTCTAGTGCATGGTGAACTGGATAGTCATGAAGTCAGTGTTATTGAAATGTTATTTCTGTTGTGTTTCTACTTAACCATTGAAATGATGTACTACGTATTTTCAATAATTAATTCTATCAGATTTCGGAATATTGATAAACATAATAATGCAGGATGTTGCATGTATTATCTCTACAAACAGTATTACCTACTGCCGATATGACGTCATGATAAATGAGATACTTGATGAATATACATTTTTATAGATTTGACGGCAATTCACAAAGCAAATTAGCGATTAATTAGTTTTAGAGCCTCGAAGATTCTATTCCATTAAAAAAAAGTTTTAAAAAAGAATATAGGTAGGGTATCTTATCATGATTGTATCGAAAGGGAACGGGAATATATAAATCATAGCTCAGATAACTTTGGCGTCTGAAATTTGCATTTGTAACATGAACTTATTCGCTTTAGCTTGTCCAAATCTCCACGAACATTTATTATCAGGATATATGTTTCTAATTTACCTGACTTGACTATCAAGTGATAGTTATTTTTTAATTCTTCTTAATATAAGTATATTATAAATGAGTTGAACTAAAATAAGTCAGGTATTTCAAATTTATCAGTTTGTACATGATGTTTACATCAGATGCGTCTCTGCCTATTAAAATACTAAGGCCTAACTAACAGGGAAATCATACCTAACTATTCTTGCATAATTGCTGCTGGAAATAGGCCTCCATCAAGGTACACCACAATAACTAGCCCTGTGCTATGTATATATATGAAATTTCAATTCAGGTTCTGGATTTTAAGTCCACCTACCAATCGCCCATATTTCGTAAAATAAAGTTTTTTTGCCTTTTTTCAGTTTGTGACATTAACGTTCGATGATGCTATTACTCCAATCAATATGAACACCTACCGTCGTCTCCTCTACAATCGTAGAAACAGCAACAACTGCCCCATTGGAACTACTTTCTACATGAGCCATGAGTACACTGATTATCAATCCGTGAATGAACTCTACAACAGAGGATTTGAAATAGCACTTCACTCCATTAGCCACAAAGATGATCAGGAATACTGGAAAAATGCTGATTATGAAACTCTTGTGAAAGAATTCGTTGATCAAAGGACTCAGGTTGCTCACTTTGCAAATATTCCCAGTGCTGCTGTTAAAGGTAAGTTAAAAATATAATAGTGATTTTCTTAATTTGGCATAAAAATACATGAGCCACTTCGCAAACACGATGTCGAGTACTTACTTTGAATTCTGATATATCCAGAATAAGAATCAACTTGTATATACGTTAATCGGCGCGAGAAATCTTATTGCGCGATTCAGGATTAGCACTGTTGTGTACTTCGTGTCGTGACGTCACACAGTAGTTTGGTGTATTTTTGGTCGATAACGTTGTAGTATGTTGCTGTTGCGCTGTATGTGGAGGTCACCACATTACTCCCCTCCAAGACCGGAGGTCGATATGAGGAAAGAGTTTTTTTGTTTCAATTGTTCGGATCGTTGTTCGGTTCGGTTTCGATTCGTTTTCGGTTCGTTTTTTTCGGGGTCACCACTGTCGAGGAACGAGTGTCGTCGTGTCATATCCCACCAACACAAAGGGATCTTCCCTGTGTGTTGGAGGGACATGACACACGAATAATGTCAACGGCGTAATACATAATTGGATTGTTTAAAATGTATATCCTCGAATACAGACCTCTTGTATTTTTTCTCTACTACCAAGTATGTCAAATGATATTATAAATGATTTATTTCAAATCTAAAAATTTCCTCTGTTCTTGATATTGTTTATGCATAGGTTAATGATGTTTTCTGCAACAACTTCTAAAATAATCGAAATGGGGATTCTTTTGGATCAGCTAAAGTGAGTTTGACTCAACTGTAAATGGAAAGTTCCCTATATACTTGCCACATTGTTATTAAGAGAAATAAATCTTCTTTATTTTACCTTTTAGGTAATTGAAGAGTCTATAGTATCCATGAGCTAGAGAAGTAATAGATAAACATAATTAAATATTAAAAATAATCGTATTATACTATAATTATTTGCCTTGGATGTCGATTCAAGGCAAATTATTAGTTAGTCTGTTCGAAAAAGGTCTGATAATTATTGAACTTAACTTATGCAAATTTATAGGAAGATAAAAGAAGTAAGTCAGAAAGTAGCCCTGCTGCGATCAAAGTATAAACGATATTTACCAATTTAATTTTACAAATCAGATTCTTAGATTCACAAAAATAAACATAGTGAAAATCCCGTTTACAATAATGACGCTAGCGATTTTCAGCCTCTCCAATTTACTTCTGATTATTTACGTTACGGGTCTCAAGACTGTTAAACTCTTCATTGAACTTGCGGAGTGTTAAATGTTGGGTATGCCTGAGCAATAGCTGTAGATTTTGGTTTACAGGAATTAACCGTAGTGTAGATGGGTGTGGGAGGGTTTAGCCCCATAAAAAGGTAATGTTTAGGTTTTGTAAATATATAATCCTTATTCTACAGGTGTACGTATGCCTTTCCTCCAAATGGCTGGAGATCCACAATTCATCATGATGGCTAACCACAGCCTGCTGTATGACGCCAGTATGGCTACCATCAATCTAGTCAATCCAGGACTTTGGCCATACACTTTGCAGTACAGGAGTATTCAAGAGTGTAATGTTCCACCCTGCCCCACCTCTTCTATTTACGGGCCTTGGGTTCTTCCCATTTTGGCATGGAGAGATCTTGAAGACTTCCCTTGCCCATTTGTTGATGCTTGCTCTCGGTAAGTTTTTGTTAAATTACCTTGATATAGTTTTTTTTTTAAATAAAGTTTGTTAAAAAATTTTTTTTTTGGAGAATGTTAATAAATTCAATTTCAATTCTGGAACATCATGATTTACTGAAATAGACTATTTAGAATAAACTTCACTCTCTAATTTTTCAACTCATGGGGTGATATTTTTTCCCGAAACTTTAATAAGACCAAACAAAAAATACGATCTTCCTAAAAATCTTTCGATCGAAATCGATCGAAACTTTTCTAGAGTCGATTAAAAGATATGATTTACTCACAAGTTTTGATGCAATAACGGTTAAGGTTTTTTGCCTTTGTTATTAGTGGACCTAACTTCCAAGACGAAGATGGATGGTACAATTTCTTCTTGAAAAACTTCGAGACCCACTACCTTGGAAACAGAGCTCCATTCGGATTTTACGTGCATGAGGCCTTTATAGCAGTCAACCCCGCAGTAGAGAGAGCTTTGGCAAGATTCTTGAACCTCCTCAACAGCTTACAAGATGTGTTCATGGTAATATTCAGTTTCATTTTGTTCCTTTTTAAAGAAGACAACTCTCGCACTAAAAACATTCCAGTGGGAGCACTTTACAAATATATATGAAACGGATATAAAAAACCAAACCCAAATGTTTGTATGATCTGCAAATATTTGTTTCGGAGTTTGGATGTTTTCTATGTATCATCATATGTATGTATTTATAGAAAAAAAAAGTATATGTGTATTTGTATTAGTTGTCTAGTACCCATAATACAAGCTCTGCTTAGTTTGGGACTAGATGGCGTTGTGTGTTAGATGTCCAAAAAAAAAAAAAATTGCACACAAAGTGATTTGCAAAGCGTCCATAACACTCTGAATTACAATATTCAAATTTAGCACTTTTTATTTAAATGTACCAACAAGACAATTTACGCAGAACTGATAAATATCTTTGTACAAAGATCGTTTACTAGTTTATCATTCATTTTTAATATCCCATATATTAGAGCTAGAGAAAATACATATCATGGCTATGATATGTATTTTTTCACACAAAAAATTGGTTTCTGTAAGGCTTTACAGAAACCAATTTTTTGTTGCCTTTTACCGCGTGGGAGAGTTTACTAGATAGTATTTGTAGGAATGGTTAAGAATCTGAAGTGGCCTTTTACTTTAGAGTTATTGGTATACATTGGCAGAGTTTTTTTTTATGTTGGGCCTGCCAATACGTCTCTACTCTGCCTGATGGAAAGCATACGCAGAATCTAAGAGTGGTGGTACCATACTGCGAACGCAGATAATGTGTCGGGGACCCACACCATGGCCGGCTAGTGATGCTTCTGCATCATTGGACCTCCGGTCTCGCACTCATCAACGACAGACAGCTCGATCGCTTTGATTTTCTGTGCGAGGGTAGTACCGCCATGGTCGAGCCGGCATGTTCGTGCTGAATTCAGCGTGGCTCTACTACCTTTTAAATCTCTTACAATCAGGTTACCTATTTACTCGTTTTTCTCCCAAAATATTGTGCCTATAACTACAAAATCAAAATATTAATTTCTTATTTATATTTATTCTATATAGGTCAACTCTGAAGAGGTCATTGAATGGGTAAAGAACCCCGTTCCATTAACTGAATACAGACAGCAGAGATGCAGGAGCTTCCAGGTTACACCTTGCAGACGTGGTAACCCTTGCAGAATACGTAGTGATCACAATGGCGTAAGTGAACATACTTTTTAATTGTTATTGATTATGAGAACAAAAGCAAACAGGATCTCCTTTTAGAAAAAGTAACATCGTTTCAATAGATGTAGTAATTTCTAAATTACTATGCCTTTGTTACTTGTATCCTGCAGCGTCACATTTGATGTCAAAATTACGTTATTTATAATCTATATACTCTATATACTAATATCTACTATCTATATAATACTACCTATATACTAATATTATACGAGTAAAGCTGAAGAGTTTGTTTGTTTGTTTGAACGCGCTAATCTCAGGAACCGCTGGTCGGATTTGAAAAATTCCTTCAGTGTTTCTCAGTACATTTATTGTGGAAGGCTATATGCTACATATCATCACGCTAAAACCAATAGGAGCGGAGCACCAATGGAGAATGTTTCAAAAAGGGGGAAAATTATCACGCTACAGGCAATAGGAGACACAAACGAGGTTGCGTGGGTCTGCTAGTCTGATATAAATCTAAAACTGTCTGCATACTTCCTGTGACATGTGTCACATTCAATATTTCACATTATGATAGACTAGCGAGTAGTACCGCGGGTAACGACGCGGGGCGAAGCTAGTCTAAAAAAGTAGCCTAAGTTACTCCTCATATCATCAGCGACCTGCCAGTGAAAGTCCCGTCCAAATCGGTTCCGTGAAAGCCGTTTCCGAGATTAGGAACAAACAGACAGACACAGACAATAATTTAAAAAAAATGATATAAGTCTATACATGCATATGCATTTAGTAAAAAAAAAGTTAAAACTAAAACCCGGCTACGGCTACGGCTTTTGAAACCTATTAATGTACCATAGGCCATATCACTTTAACAACGCGTGACTACGGCTTTTGAAACTTGTTTCATACTTTTTCAGCGTCGTTTTTTGTCGTAGTTGGGTTTTAGTTTTTACTTTTTTTTATTTAAAATGTTTTGGTGCCTCTCTAATACTAATTTCTTTGCAAAGTATATTTTAAATAGATACCACAGAAATTTCACAATTATCGAATAAATACGGACAAAGTCACGAGAAAATGCTAATAATATATATATTTTTGAAATCTACAAGTAACGCCCTTTCGTATATTACCAAACACGGCATATTTCTCTCATATTTATTTTTTAATACACTACTTTACGTCGGCTAGAGGGCGCCACATTAAATTCAGTGACACGTCATATAGCCTATTATCAGCGGGCAATCAAGACGCTTCTAACGATACCTCATTTATCTTATTCTGACTAGTTTAGAAAGAATGAGGGAACAAATAATCATACCATAGATATATCATCATCAGCCTAAGTGGCAGTGGGCAGGCCATATTAGCCGAAGAACTGATTACCGTTGGGGTAGACGGGTTCTTGAGTGGAGACCGCGTCTCGGCAAACGTAGTGTAGGACGTCCACAGGCCAGGTGGAGTGATGATCTGCGCAAGATGGCTGGCAGGAGCTGGATGCGAGAAGCCGAGGATCGAACCAAGTGGCGCGCAATTGGAGAGGCCTATGTCCAGCAGTGGACTGCGATAGATATATCACACTTATCGAATAAATACGGACAAAGCCACGAACAAATGCTAATAATATATATATTTTTGAAATGTACAAGTAACGCCCTTTCCAATGATACCAAACACGGCATATTTATTTCAAATTTATTTTTTAATACAGTACTTTATGTCGGCTAGAGGGCGCCACATTAGATTTAGTGACACGTCATATAGCCTATAATCAGAAGACGATCACGACGCTTCTAGAGACACCTCATTTGTCCAAATCTAATGAGTAGTTAAGGAGCTAGGAGGGAACAAATGAACATACATACATACATACATACATACATACATACATACATACATAGCCTGTCAAAATCATAACCTCCTTTGGCTTTGCCGTAGTCGGGTAAAAAGCGATTATTCTAATATTACAAACAGACACTCTAATTATATTTATTTGTGTAGATGTATAGATTGTGTAAAAATATTTAATACATATTTATACTCGTACATTGTGTATATATAATTATGTTAATCATTTGTACGTTTTGCAGAATACTTATTACATGCCGGTTTGCACCGCATGCCCGCGCAGATACCCATGGATTGGCAACCCCTTAGGACTTTGGTAAATGACAAGAATTTAAAAGAATAATGAAATAAATTTTTACTCATAAGTTGATCAATTTTATTTCTATTTAGTTTTAATCCATTTCAAAATAAAATACTCAAAAAATACGTACCTGGATTTTATTTTTGCTTAAAAATTCTGTCACTTTAGTAATTATTTTTTGGGTAAATGTTTAAACCACTAATAACATTGCAAACAATGCTGATCGTGCCAGTGCATGTCGGTTTTTCCCTTAGAGCATATATATCTGGCGAGGCAGCCGAACGGGCGAAAAGCGTGATCGGAGTAGAGAGAGAGAGACTCAAGAAATAAGACAGTAGAAAATATGTATGTTGAAATAACCGGTCACTGGACTGGACTGCATGTACCATTGTTTCATAGAAGACTTACTATTCTTCGTACCTGCTATTAGCGTAGTTTATAATTATGTAGGTTTCAATAAATTTAATAATTAGTCATTGCCAAAAATTTCATAAATTGATATGATAAGAAATAAAGTGTTAAAACAGATAAAATTTTCTTATCTATATCAACCGAAAAGGCGATGAAATGCATTGATTTATCGATAACATGAGTAATACAGATATGCTAAGATATATAATTAGGACACATCCTGTACCGAGTTGCTTCAAATAAATCATTTTTACATACTAACGTTTTTTAGGGTTCCGTATGTTTTATCATCTCTGTCCGACTATCTATCTACACTATGTCTCACAGACTATTTAGAAAATTGTGATCGTATGAACATCTATCACATCATCACACTAATATATAAAGGCGAAAGTTTGTGAGTGTGTATGTTTGTTACTTCTTCACGCAAAAACTACTGAATGGATAAAACTTTACAGTAATATAGTTTATACATCAGAATAACATATAGGCTACTATTTGCCGCGATAACCGATATATACGCGGGAGGAGCCGCTTTCAACAACTAGTATAGTATATTTTCTTAACCTAACCATTTTTTATTATGGGGATGTCACATACACTCTATATCTCTCTCCCCTCTCGGCCTTCTTCCTGTAAAGACCTCCCTGAATGGGGATATTACCGTTTCTTTTGACCAGAAAACCACACAATTATGAAATTTGAATAAAAATCGAACCTACAAGATCACTAAATCGTCATTTTGAAAGCAAAAACTTAAAAATATGATTACTATGCCAAAACAAAAAAAAAAAAACAACTTAGATACGTAAAGAACGAGTTGAAAATGTAAAGTGGAAACGAGGGCATAACATAAAAATTAAATTCAATTAAAACAGTTTCATTGTAAAATACTAATAATATAGGTTAAGAGAAAATGTATCATAACACTATGGACTCTGTCTAAATAAATAAAGATTATTATTATTATAACAAAAAATGCATTCACTTTTATCAGAAATTATCATTAGATATCAACGATATAAGTTCTACGCCATATATTTTATTAACATTTACATGGTGTACACTTTAATTTTTGCGTTACCGCCGCCTATAAGTGTTTAAATTTGGAATGTTATATTTTTTAAACATAAAAAGTAATAACTTAATAAACATAAAGTTCGTTCTCCGTAGTAAAAATTAAATCTATATCTATACTAATATATAAAGCTGAAGAGTTTGTTTGTTTGTTTGTTTGTTTGTTTGTTTGTTTGTTTGTTTGTTTGTTTGAACACGCTAATCTCAGGAACCGCTGGTCCGATTTGAAAAATTCTTTCGGTGATGCATAGTCCATTTATCGAGGAAGGCTATAGGGTATATATCATCACGCTACTAATAATAGGAGCGCAGCAATAATGAAGAATGTTTCAAAAACGGGGGAAATTTTCACGCTACGGGCAATATAAGGCGCAAACGAGGTTGCGTGGGTCAGCTAGTTACTAGATATAAGGGCGATGATTTTTTATGATTTTAAAAGTTCACTCTCTCCGCAAGGCAACACTGCTCGTCTTCAAAATGATTTGAAGGGAAGCACCACATTTGAGCACTCCCGTGCTTCTTTCTCTCCATAATTAAATTCGTGAAGGTCAACCCTCAACTGTGATCTCGCAGGAAAACATGACTATTGTCAGACGACTAATTGAGGAATAATCGGAGTACCACTTATGAGGAGATTCGAAGATATTTGGGACTTGGTATGAGCCAAATTTAGTTTTTTTCTTTTGATAAAAAAAACCTGTACTGGTCACTGGTGCTGCCACCTAGTAATCTCTACTGAAAATGTGAACTCTAAGTTCTGTCTAGAGTTACTCCGTACTTATTACATACAAGTTACAGAGGGCTCTATACGAAGTTAATTGTTATAATTTTTTTGTAAATACATACGCTATATTATCCATAAAAAATATCATAACATAACTCTGAATAAACAAATATTTGCAGATCATACAAACATTTGATCCGACCCGGGATTCGAACCCGAGACCTCGAACTCAGCATACGCATTTGCTACCATTGCGACACCGAGGCAGTCAATCTTACATTACGGACGCTTTTTGCCGGCTAGGGTACTCCTCCGTGACGACCTATAAGGAACTTCGTTCAAGTAAAATCGAGTAGTATGGTGTAAAAAAAAATAGTTAAAGTACAATTACGGACAAGTGACAGGAGCTGAAACATGTATGATATTATGTGGTTACATTCCGGAAAGAAACCTACAATTTTCTGTATGTGTGTTCGAAGGTAATCTAATCTAAAGCTAATCAACATAATCACAAATTTCAACAAAAGAAAAGTTATCAAAATAGGTTCACCCAGTCGAAAGTTATGAGGTAACAGAAAAAAAAGAAAACAGTCGAAAAAAGAAGGAGGTTATCAACCTCCTTCTTTTTGAAGTCGGTTAAAAATTGAGGTTGGCGAGAAACGTGGGCTAACAAATAATTGTGTTTCTTTCTCTGTTTACATGGTCCCACTTGCACAACAAAAAGCTGTTAATGCTGAGTAGTATACCACTATTTATTTGCCCAATGTCTTGGAAGGGGAAAACGACCTAAAAGTCGTATCCTGTAATAACGATGCGCACACCTCGAACGAAACAAAGTCATTTTTGGCTCTGAAAACCTAAAGCTCGTGACCCTTCCCGCACATTGATTACACCTAGTTCCGTGCGATTTCTTCATTTTTCATTAGGTGTTACGAAGAATACTTTGAAAAGCAATAAATATAGTATTCTACGAACAATGTGTTTTAAATATATGACTTACGTTAAGCTTTCAGTTTCGCTGCCAATTTAAATACAAGCGAAGAGATGTTAAATACCTGTCTTTTAATTTAACCTGTCAATGCCGGTTTAAACGGAAATTGCCAGCTTAGCACCATCTATTACCATTGCCTAAAAGTACCTGCAACTCGCATCTTGGATACCTTGTAGTCGAGCAAGAACAGTGGTAATGTTAATAAACTCCCATAGATGGCGTTAGTATAACGCCATATATGTTAATAAGTTCTCATAGATGGCGTTAGTATAACGCCATCTATTAACTAGCCCAAGAACTAATAAAAAGGATTGAAGTTTTTGTAAACCTTTATACTTAAACCCACCGCCACCGGACCTACGACTTATTATTAATAAGTTATAGTCCGTTTTGCCATTCTATGAATATTTAAGAAATTGATTTATTTATGAGAGATGTTTTCCGATAGTTTCCTTATCAAGTTTTGGAAAACAGCATTTTTTTACATATTATCTATTTAAGAAAATACTAAAATAACAAAAATAATACTGAAAAAGTTATTTAGCTTCTTGGTTAAACTATCGACTTAATCTTAACTTCTTATCGCTTATAAAGTTATGATAAATATTTGTATACATTATAATACCTGAAAAGAGGCGATATTAAGTTTAAGTCTTCAAGGCAATTTATATACATACATATAAAAAAATCAATTCCCGAGAGGCAGTACAAAATGCCTTTTGCAGAGTTTGTTGCCTCCCGTCCAGCTGATTTTTACAAGAAGGGCATCAATAAACTGCCCATGCGTTGGCAAAGATGCGTCGATTGCATGGGCACTTCGAATAACAGAAATAAAAAAGTTTGAAAAAATAAGTACTTTCACTTATTGCATACAAAACGACAATTTCATAGGTAAAGACCTTTTATATAAATATTATATTATAATTATTACGAGTAATTTTCATTCCGTGAGAGTTTACTATTACTCCATAAATTCAAACATTTCATTCTTTTTCGTATCATGTGAACGAATTGGTTTAAGACAACATCATTTCACAAAATTACGATCCCCACAGGGCTTATAATTTCCCTCTAATATAAAAATTAGAGGAAAAAATATATTATGAATTATTTTCCTAATATATTTGGTACGAAAGAAGTTTCGGTATCGGGGTAATATGGTAGTGGACACAAGGGTTTACACCCGGGACATCGTTACGTCGACAAAAAGTCCCCGGATCGGTAGGGATTTCCGGAATCCTTCGGTTTGATACGAAACTAGGGGTGGCTTAATCCAACGTTAGTTTTTTTTCTCGCATTATGATTTTTGTGACCCCGATTATATGTTTAGACGGCCCTATAAAAATATAAAGAGGGTTCTGAAATAAAAAATTCAGGAAGATGTGTAACCATTTCTTTACCTGTGATTTGCATTATTTTATGCAGGAGTCATATTGTACGGGTTTTATATGATTCTAAGCCGAAAAGGGTTCTAAAGTGTTACCTATTTACATCGTGAAATACCGGTTCAATTTTCCATATTGGTTAGAATGAGTGGGAGAGAGCACTTAAAATTCGAATTTGCTAATGCATGTTGCAGAATATATGGTTGGTATAGGTAAATGATGTAAAATTGAACGATTTTGATTGGCTGTTATTACTTTTTATATTTATAAGATATCTTCAAACGGAAGTTTTTTATTTCGTTTCATTTATATACTTAAATTCTATTTTTATTTGCAAATTTACATAATTTGCTTTACAGTCTTTAAAGCCTGTAATCAAGATTTAATATCTATTACATTTGTGAAATTTGTTCCGATGTTGCTATCTGCTTTGTACACACTAGCCGAATTTAGATTGTAGATCTAAAATGAGTACTTGTATTGTTATCCTGAAAGACGTAATGTGAATAATAATTACGATGCGTGAGTGAACCTGGGGCATTTTCACCTCTTCTCTCCATACTACTCACTGTCCGTTCCACGTTTTACTCTAGAAACTGCCGGGTCTACGTAAGACATGTAGTCTTATTATAAGCTAAATCATCATAGAGCTAACCAATTATTATTTAAATATTCACAAAGTACTTGAATCTAACGTTTTGCTCGTAAATAGAAAATAAGACGTCTGCATCATGTTGAACATTTATCATTCAACGTTTTTGCTTCGAGATATGTTCCCTTGAACGACATTACCTCATTCTTCCCTAATGTTTGAACACATTCACGTTGATTTCCAGTCTACTAAACATGTTTTTTTGCGGTTAATACCCACACTTTACGGTATCTATTACTCAATAGAAATATAATTTTGACTGTACTAAATCGAGTTTATAATCTTTCGTTCTATGAATGGAATTGATGGGTTGCAAAAATGAATTATAAGAGGAGGAGTATATGAGATATGGGCCTCCGGTATCCTCACTCACTCGGTGAAACACAGCGATTGAGTTAATACGCAAGCGCTATTTTACACCGGTTTTCTGTGAGGCCGTGGTATCATTATAACATTAGTATGGAAATAAATGAATTACAAAACATATGTCTATGTTTAATATGTAAATGTTACCTTAGTACGGGCTCTGTGTAGTGGATGATTTAGATAATGTTATTAACTTGCCATTTACATTATATAAAGGTTTATTCTTATATTATATTGTATTTTTGGATGAAACGTTTTAATAGTCACCCTACTATAATTATTTAACAAACAAAAACATGAGTGTGATATATTTCAATATATTATGTTGTACAATACAATTGTCTACCCTATTTTGGTCTCAAGATTAATGAAAGCTTTGTAGGCACTTTGTAGACTTAACCAAAGTTTATTTCAGAGCCACAGAAATTAATACTTCAATTAACTACTAGATTTAATATTAAACTAGAAAAATAATATTATCTTTAACTAACTTGTGAAATAAATTCAGTTACTGTATCTACTAAAATAGAATTTGCTATCAATATTGAAAGCACGAGTTGCCGTCGCGTATTTGTCGAGCTTCTAATATCTATACTAATACATAAAGCTGAAGACTTTGTTTGTTTGTTTGAACGCGCTAGTCTCAGCAACCGCTGGTTCGATTAGAAAAATTCTTTCAGTGTTGGAGGAAGATTATAGGATATATATCATCACGCTCAGACCAATAGGAGCAGAGCACCAATAGAGAATGTTTCAAAAACGGGGTAAAATTCTCCTCTCCTGTGTAAACTTTCGGTAAAACTCCTATTGCCCGTAGCGATCACGGTACGAGCAATAGGAGTTTTACTCAAACGACATCGCGTGGGCCAGATAATGCTTAATATAAAGTATCAAAGTTTATACCACTTACAGCTTTTAATTCATCTTATTTACAAAATTTATTTCAAGTCTTACTTAATAATTTTTTTTTTTTTTTTTTTTTTACGTGTGGAAAAACCCCCTCGGGCCGTCACCCCGCCGGGGTTTGCGGCGGGGCGGTGTGTCGGAATCGAACCGACTAAAACCACACGGTGTGCCACTCTGCGCCTGAGAGAGGGAGAGATCCGGGAACTGCGGGCACCCTCCTCTTCAAACTCTCCATTTAGGCGACGTACGGCACACACGTAACGTCGCCTCCTCGCGGGCGGCCACTAATGCGGATGGAAGGGAAAACCCGTCCCGACCATCCGCGGCCACACTCAGGGCGGCATGAGGCGCAGATAGGCGCGCCTCCGCCGCCCGGTTCGCCGGCGGCGGATCGGGTCCGAGTGGAGGTCGTCCTCCCGGGCCTTCTCCGCCACCTCCTTCTGCGAAATTACGTCTTCGCAGAACGCTGCGACCGCCATAAAACTGCTGTCGCTACCGGCCATGGAGCGTACGATGGCCGGTAGCGAGAGATCTTCTCCGATGACTTCAGTGAGGGCCCGGCGCTGCGACGCCCATGCGGGGCAAACCGCCAGCGTGTGCTGGGCCGAGTCCTCACTGCAGTCGCAGTGGTGGCAGGCGGGACTCAGTTCCCTCCGGGCGACCGAGTGCAGGTACTTCCCGAAGCATCCGTGCCCGGAAAGCACCTGCGTCAGTCGGAAGGAAAGAGTCCCGTGCTGCCGCCCTGCCCACTCGTGGATGACCGGCTGGAGAGCCTCCACGGCGGCAAAGCCAGCGCGTGGAGTCTCCAGCCGGAACGACCAGCGAGCCATCGTGGCTCGACGGGCGGCTTCACGCCACTCGCGGACCTCCTCGGGCGGGGGGCGAAAGCCACACTCCGCCCGGAACGAAGCCACCCGTCGATAAACTTCGGCGAGCACTTCCGCCTCCAAATCCCACGGGGGTGTTCCGGCCAACGCGCACGCCGCCTCGGTCGACACCGTGCGGTATCCGCGTATGGCTCTGACCGCCAATACCCTCTGAGGCCGCCAGAGGCGAGCCTTGTTGAGGGCGGTCAGAGCCGTTACTTAATAATTTGAGTTAACCTATTTTTTAAGTGTTAAGGCAACACTTAAAAGATAAGTTGCTAACTAAATGGATAATTTAAAACAACTACTTCTTATTTTGTGGTTCAGTATTGCTATCATAAGATAGCAATACTAAAAATTATAAGTCACCATCGTTTACAATTTTTTTTTTGTTTTTTAAACTATTTATGTATTGGTATTAACTTTATTTATATTTTTGGACAACCCTATCGAATTACTATATTCAAATGATATTCTAACTACCCAAAAGGAAATAAAATCTCTTTCGTCAATTGTGAATTGTGTGCCTACAAAAGACTGATCCATACCAGTTTTTGCTGTCCCATGGGTGACGCCGAAAAGTTTCACAACTTTGTCATAGTTGGGGACTGTATTGGAATAGTTCAAGACAATATAAAAGGTATTTAGAACATGAAAATATACATACCTCAGAAGGGGTAAAAAGAAAGCGTATCAAACCACAAAACTATAGAAGCCTATTGCTGTGAACAGGATACTTTAGAAATGAGTTAGTATGAATAAAAGTATATTGAAAGGAACGGCAACTTATAAGACAAGGCAATGGTAGAGGAAGGATATAACTTAGACAGATAAACTAAAAAATATGAGACGATCAACAGATCAACCAGATCACACTATTTACTTAAGCCTACTGCCGTCTCTTGCTGAACTTGGCGTTCTTTGGGGAAGGCATCCGTTGAGGGGCCCTAACTAAGGTGAAATTCTACAAATGTAAACGATAATAGAAAATTCGTCAAATATATAGGAATAATTTCGTTTCAACGTTAAGTTACGTACTTACTCACTTGACTGGCTCAGCGAATCAATGTGTTTTGGCCTCTGACAGTAGAATGTGCCATACTTTCCTATTCTGATGAAGTTGCTAGAGATATGATAGATATGAAATTGTTCAATTGGTCTGAGCTCAATCATGTAGTCAAAACAAAATAAGAGAATAGAAGGTTAGCTATTTACTTAAGCCTACTGCCGTCCCTTGCTGAACTTGGCGTTCTTTAGTTTGTATATTGTAATTCTCTTTTTTTATGTCTCTTATGTATGTAGATAAATAAAATGAAAATAGTATGTGCCATGAGTTCCCCGCAATTGGTACGACGACGTCACTCCATTTTTTAAGAGTCCTATCACATCTCGATTAAGAAGCTGTTTACATACTATTATAATTTAAACTACTGGCTTTTTGTCTTGAGATACCTATCAGTTTCAATCTCCCTTGTATTATATTCAAGCACTTTTTTACCAATATTTGAAGTAAATAAAACAATCAATAATACTAATAATAATGTATACCTATATAACTTAGATAGAAAAAATATTAAAATTGTTTACTGACAGCTATAGCACTATATCGTGAATCGTAGCGCGCGAGCGAGTAGTCACCGAGCTTCTAATCTTTCAGAACGAAATTCTGTGATAGCGCTGCGCTCTTCTAAATTTCTTTCTTCTCTGGCGGCGTGAATACCAATTTGTAATACTTTTGGAGAAGGATATAATCGTCATCTCATCATCTTCCTAGCCTTTATTATTAGCAAGATTTGCTACTAGCTACTATTTCAACCGGTTTTACCTGAATATCAGTTTTTACACCGAGCTACTGGCATCGGACCTCCGCAACCCTGAGAGTGAACTGAATTATTATAATATGTTATCAATAATACAATTTGGTAGATATCTGATTATGTGCTATGATATGAAAAGTTTTTTTTTAATTATGTTATCTATTTCGGAATTGTGATTGACAATGATGATGATGAGCATAACAAAGATCTGTAGTAGCGAGAAATTCTGATTGGGAACTGTAGGTAGGAATCATTAATTCCAAAAAACGTTACTAATTATTTCTAGAAAACTGATTGAAATGATTTAAATCCGTGTTTAAGAAATTGTCTAATCTAAATTCTAAAATTACTATTAGTGAAAAAAATAAATTTGCAGAAAAAAAATATCAAAAATTGATAAGAAATTTTCCTTACCTGTTTCAATTGTTTACATAAATAAATAAAGAAAATATTTCAACAAAAATAAATGTGTAAATTACGTCACGAAACTGTACAAATGTTTGGAACAGAATTCAACAATTTTCCTGAAACATTACAACTATAAAGGCCGGTACTAAATTGCAAAACAACAAAAATTCCCCGACAAACGTTTCCCTTCACCAAAGGGTGGACAGACAAAAAGGCTATGTTCACACTGACACTGTGTTTTTGTCTCGTCCGTCACGCGGATGACAAGGGTTCCGGATAAGCCTCGCTTGTGTGCACCTCTTTAATTATTATTCTAGGTTTTTGCACGAATGATTCTAAATATGGAGCGAATAACCTGTTTTACATTCATAGAACTTCTATTATACAAGAAGATGACTTAAATAATGCCATGAAAATATCTACAGTATTATTACGACTTTTTTGTAATTTGTCAATAACCTAGAATATGTTTAGATAATATATAGGTACCATCCAGCATCTTATACCGCCCTGAGTGTAGCCGCGGATGGACGGGACGGGTTTTCCCCTTTATTTGCTTCAGTGGCCAGCCACGAGGCCAGCAAATAGATAGACCTCTCTTTAGAAAAGAGGCTAACGAAATATATCTATCTATACTA
Organism: Spilosoma lubricipeda; assembly: GCA_905220595.1. Taxonomy (NCBI): domain Eukaryota; kingdom Metazoa; phylum Arthropoda; class Insecta; order Lepidoptera; family Erebidae; genus Spilosoma; species Spilosoma lubricipeda. The sequence continues at coordinate 6,850,395 of HG992298.1, read as the reverse complement.
ATATATAAAGCTGAAGAGTTTGTTTGTTTGTTTGAACACGCTAATCTCAGGAACCGCTGGTCCGATTTGAAAAATTCTTTCGGTGTTGGATAGTCCATTTATCGAGAAAGGCTATAGGGTATATATCATCATGCTACTACTAATAGGAACGGAGCAACAATGAAGAATGTTTAAAAAACGGGGGAAATTTTCGCGCTACGGGCAATATAAGGCGCAAACGACGTTGCGTGGGTCAGCTAGTAGGGTATAGTTATTAAAATACATGGCTGCTTGTAATATATTTCACAGTTATTAAAAAGTATCAACTGTTCTTCAGTATAGCAGAACTTTTAAAAAGCTACATTGTTGTATAACAGTGTGGATTTGTTACTGATATTTGCATGTGATAATAAAAAATCAAAGTTTTTATTTTTATTCGAGCTATAAAATGCAACGTTGTTCGATCGACGTTGTTAAATTATAGTGTTTCTGTGTTTGTGTTCTGTTATTCAATTGTTTGTGCCTTGATGCCGTAGTGGTAGCGTATGCGACTGCTGTGTTTCAGGTCTTGGTTTCGATTCCCGGGTCGGACCAAATGTTTTCATCGTCTACAAATATTTGTTTCGGAGTTTGGGTGGGAATTTCCATGTTTATTGTGTAGTATGAATGTATATATAAAAATATGTATATGTATTTATATCAGTTGTCTAGTACTCATGATACACGCTGCGTTTGGGACTATGACTATGTGATGGGAAAAACATTTATTTATTATTTTATTTATTGAATCCGTTTATATCTTCTACTGTTTTGATTTTTTCCACCACTAGTCTATCTGAAAAATATATCATTACATAATTAATTATATTTACTTATTTTAAAAGATTTAAGACGTAATAATAATGTGTTGAGCAAAACCTTTGGAGCTCCTAATATGTGTTTCTTTTTCGTATCTCACAAAATATTATTAATGCTAAAAATGTCTAAATTGTAGTTTTATAATATCTTAACTTTCCGTATTTATACCGTTCATCAAGAATAACAATGAATTGAATTAAGCGTTCAATTACAGTGTATATAAAAATATACACTGTAATTAAACGCTTAATTCAATTAATTAAATGTCAATTCAATAAATAAAATGTCCGCTTATGTAAAAACATAGGCGGACATTTTATTTAGCTTATACAAAAATAAACTCTCTTTTGTCTTTACACCATGTGAAGCGTTAAATTACAGTGTATATAAAAATATACACTGTAATTAAACGCTTAATTCAATTCATTAAATGTCAATTCAATAAATAAAATGTCCGCCTATGTAAAAACTTAGGCGGACATTTTATTTAGCTTATACAAAAATAAACTCTCTTTTGTCTTTACACCATGTGAACTCAATCTGGTTAATAAACGTATTCCAATGCTATGCTTTTTTTTTACAGTAAAACATTAGTTATTTCATAACATTTATACTTCATTACATTGAAAGAGTGTGGGAACAGAGAGTAGTGCCGGAAATCGGCTAAGAGCACATATTTACTTCAATATTAATATCTCCAAAAGCTCTTTCATTTGCTTAAAGATATCGACTCACAAAGTTTGACATTTTTGTTTTGGTGTCAACATCCATCAGTAGCCTTTAACAGTTCATTGCTATTGTGGGGTATGTAACTGGTAAGTAACTGTAACGAAATTGCATCATTATTGTATTCCACGTGTAACCTCAATAGTATGTTATCTAATTAATCTTTATTATAATAAACAGTCAAACTTAGTTATAACTAGCTGAACCCCGCGGTGTTACCCACGGTCATTGTTGTACCGCGAGTAACCCCGCAGGACAAAGTTAGTCTAAAAAAGTAGCCTCAGTTACTCCCTGGGTCATCAGCTACCTGCCAGTGAAAGTCCTGTCAAAATCGGTCCAGCCGTTACAGAGATTACCCGGAACAAACAGACAGACAAAAAAAAAATTAACAACATTTTTGGTATATGTACCGTGTATACATACATATGTATTTAGTAAAAAGCGGTTATTTTAATATTACAAACAGACTTCTCTCGGCAGTGTTGTCGTCCGCTGTAGTTTGATTTCTTAGTGGGCTCTTGCAATACACGTAGTATGGTATATTATGAATATGATATATATTTATGTCTGTATCTGATCTCCGTACAACTAACATTTGCTGACACATTTATTCGACGGAATTTGTCCACAAGTGCAGAGCACCTGCGTAAAACTATCAAACCGGCGCACAGTTATTTAGAGTACATTAGCGCAATAGAAACCTCAATTTGTGAGTTGGAGAACAGTTTAAAACTACTGTGCAGCCCCAGGCGGGGTTGATGTTTTAAACAATGTTCCGAACAGACGGTATCATGGAAACGCTTCTATTAATTTAATTTTAAGTAACAATAAAATATGGTTATGTATTTAATAAAATATGAGCAAACGAACAGTCGTGTCATCCGATGATAAGTAGGGTAATAACATATTTATGCCTCTTATTCCTCTTATGCCTCTAAGAAACAAGCATCTGTCAGTCTGTCTTCTACAGAATGTGTTGACTGGACAAATATTTTCATAATTAAAATCTAATAATAAATTTATAAGCCATGATAGATACATATTCTGATTTCTGTTCAAAAATACTTAGCAGTTTCCGCCACATTTCAGCCGACGATGTGCAAGTTATGAGATGCAACATGACATCTTCTGTCATTCTAGTCACCAGTAACGCCTGAGCCTTAGCATCGCTAATCTCCCATTGGGTTCGTGCAGTAGCCTCTTGAGGTTTAGGCTTCCGCCCTTCGACAATATCCAGCCATCCAGGGCCCCTCAATAGTACTTTAACTTGGAATCTCCATATGTTCCAATTCCTCGTGCCTTCCAGTTTAATCACATTATTACTGTTGCTTCCTTCCATCTTGCCTTCCTGCCTTGCCTTCACTGAGACAAGTATTTGTTCCTTTAGCTTAGTTTGCTGATGTCTGGGCCCGTAACTGTTTGTATTGAATTGAATTAAATAAACGAAACGCTTTCTTGGCATCAAGATGTATATCATAATTTATTTCAGTGACAACTAACAACAGAACAAACAATTCTATATTTAAAAACAACATTTCTTTTAAACCAACATAATAGCTTTACAGTAATTATAGCTTAACTTAACAGTAAACTTTACAGTAATATAGCTTATACATCAGAATAACACATAGGCTACTATTTGCCGCGATAACCGACATATGCCGGCGGTCGGAGCCGCGGGCAACGCGCGGCAATCACATATCATTTGCGTTACCTATGAGTGTAGTCTTTAATATATAATCAATGAATTTAGTGGAATGCTAACTACTTAGTACTTAGTAACACCAGCATCGCTGTTTAATATCACACTAATGTATAAAGGTGAAAGTTTGTGAGTACACACTCACCAATTTGTAATATATTTCAAAGTACATATGTTTGTTACTCCATCACGCAAAAACTACTGGACGGATTTGGATGAAACTTTACAGTACTATAGCTTATACATCAGAATAACATATAGGCTTCTATTTGCCGCGATAACTGACATACACGCGGTCGGAGCCGCGAACAACAGCTAGTAGTATATATATATTTGTGGTTAAGGGAACAATGTAATATCCCACTACAACATAACGACTTAAATTAAGTGACTCTAAACTTAATTGAACCTTTGTAAGAAAGAAATGATAACAAACACAGATATTTAAAACATTCTGTGGAATAAAGACATCAAAGTAATTGGTCCGAGGCTATCACTAAAGAATCAGGTTGAAAATAAATTAACATGTATTACATTGAAAAATTGTAATACATTTTATAATCACCCAATCAAATAATAATAATATCACTAACTTACTTTATTATTTACTTTTATCTGTATGTCGTAAGTGAAGATTTATTAAAATAACACAAGTATGAATCTTCATAGCCATTTATTCCAAAGATTATTTAGAGTTTAGATTCTAGTTCAATTGGTTTTACCGGGATATCAGTTTTTTTCATGGACTTGCATCGAAACTCTGTAATCTTTTAGATTCAAGAAACATGCACTGTTTCTTGAATCTAAAAATTCAAGTACCTATTATTACAAATGGATTAATTATTCTATAGTTGTTAGTGCTTCTGACTATTACCACATACTTTTGTTAAAACACGATAGTCTCACCTAAGTATATAAAATTTTGTTACACATCGGGTCCTCTCCATGCCATCCCAAGTTGTAATGTCCGAGCTACTTTTACGAAGTGAGTGTTTAGTGTTTAATTTCAAGTGTATTGGATTACCGCGAAACCACTGTTGACTATTAGTTCACTAATAAACTTTAACGATGACAACTCTACTTTCTATTGTCCTCCTCAATGAAAATAAAAGCAAATTGAAAGGGTAATGCAGAAAGTTTTCCCCTTCTGTTTATTTGGGGTTATAAAAGCAAACGGTTTCCTTATTCTGCGTAAACGACAAGAAAACTAAAATCGGTTCCAACAGTACCTGCAGCGGTTGAATACAATATATTACAATAACCTAAAGTCTGCCAAAACTCCTGAATATTGTCAAATCTTGGCAGCTTCTTCATAAGTAATTATCTTGGAATAATGTATTAATTTTATAACATTTATTTTATTCAATATTAAACAAAATTTTATAAAATTTTATGCGTTGATTACCGCGGTAAATAGTATGTCCATTATCGAGAATGAAATTATTATCATGCCAAATTTCATTGAAATCAGTGCAGCAGTTTAGTTGTTAAATCATAACTGGGAGAGCCACACTTGGGCATGAATGGGCCGGATCGACCGGAGTTATACCACGGCCTCACAAAGAAACAGTGCTCGCGCTGTGTTTCACCGAGTGAGTGAGAATACCGGAGGCCCATGTTGTGTTGCCTCAGTCTTTATGTTTACAAAGTCTTCTTTCATACCTACAAATTACGAAGTATTTACAAAAAGCTTCACAAAACATTACCGATAATATATAAAAAGACATCCCATCAACGCATGTTATATAGACTAAATTTTTAAATATAATTAAAATGTAGAACGGATGGCGTAGTCGTAGTGGCTTAAGCGGTTGCTCTCTACTGCGTTGAGTGTTGTGGGGTCAAACCCCAAAGGACAACGTTTTGTTTGATCCAAAAATTGTTGTTCTGAGTCTGCATATTGTTTGTTTCCCTTTATGTTTGTGAAGTCTTTTGTGACACAAAATATGTATATAGTCCTAATACGGCCGTTGCTTTTTTTTAACCGGCTTCAAAAAAAGGAGGAAATTTACCAGTCGATTGTGCGTCACATGTAAAATTTAACATTCAATTGATTTTGTGACTAGCTACAAATATAATGTACGTAGTACTCTATCAGTGAATAGATGTAATACGTTCTATTATTAGATTAAATACAGAACACAAGCTTGCCTCAAAGGAAACAAACCATAATTGCCATATCGTGTAATAAGATTTGTGATCGTAGTAATTTAAAAAGTAAACAGGGTTGACATTGCTGCCTATATCCGGAAAATCCCTTAGTCCCTTATACGATGCCCTTGAGAGGCATTGGGTGGTTCTATCCTTTTGACGACAGCCCAACGAAAAATGAAATAAAAAAGATAAGATTTATCAGACTCCAAATGTTACATCTTTCAGGTGTTTTGTAGGTTATAAGTTTTTTTACAAGTAATCTGAGAAACATGAAAATTGCCAAGCCTTTGCCTGGAAAAGCAATTTTCTTCCAATTCATTGCTGTCCAAATTCCGAGCATGTTTACTTAAACAGTATTATTTTAAGATTTCATGTGTGTAGAAGAACGACACCATATAAATGAGATAATGTAATTTGCAAATCAAAAATCCTAATTTCACACACACATAAACACATTCTGTGTCATAACAGTGTAACGCGTAGGCCCATTTCGGTTTACGTTTATAGATATAGAGGGAAACGCCTGCGTATGGCTACTTTCTACCGTTGTGCTCTTAAATCTACTGTCTCTTACAGATACTTCTATTCCTAAAGTATTAACTGAGTTGCCTTCTTTTTACCCAACTTCTAAAACCTTCCAAATTCATCTGTATTGTTTTATATGTTTGTAACCTCAAAACTTTCGACTGGGTGAACCGATTCTGGTAATTCTTTTTTTATTTGAAAGCTGGTGCTTTCCGTGTGGTCCCATTTCAATTTAGTCCAGTTCTTGAAGTTGTTTTTTTTTTAAATTTGTGGTTATTAGTGACTTGTTCCAGACTATTAGAAAATGGAGAGATTTTGCATACGGCTTCTTTCGTTTTGGATTTAACGACTACTTTTTAAACACCAAAGTTATAATGTTGCTGTTTAATATTTAGACATTTTGTACCCATCGTAAAATATAAAAGCTGAAGAGTCTTAAAAATTTTTACGGCTTCGATTAAGACGCAACCAAGTTTTAGTGTGTTTGATTTCGATAGCTATTCCTACGTGTTTTTAAAAATTGACTTGTTCGCTTTTTATACTTTGATTTATGATAAAATAGATTTATGTTTAGGTACAAAGTGGGGTTCGAACTCGTAACCATTCTTTGGAAGTCGAATTTTTCACAAAAATCTTCATAAAAAGTTTAAATATGTATGGTGACCTCCACATACAACATCATCATCATCATCATCAGCCTATCGCAGTCCACTGCTGGACATAGGCCTCTCCAATTGCACGCCATTTAGTTCGATCCACATACAACGCAACTACAAAAAAATATACAGCTACAGCGCCATCTACCGAAGATACGTCGAGTACGGAGTAACGAAGGAAACGAAGTACCAATCCTGACTCGTGCAATGAATGTTTTCGCACCGATTATTACCTACCATATGTAATATACAATATCCCAACATCAACCGTTGGGCCGTGGCCCGCCAGGCATGTTCACATCGCCTGGTTGGAGGACCTCGCTCACCTCCCTTTGTGTTGGAGGGAGATCACACTCGTTCCTCCTGATATGTTTTGATTGTTCACTTTTCTAACATTTTCTTTCTATTCAGCTGGCCTAGCAACGTTAAGTCACGTATTCTAATCAAAATAATAGAGAAATGAAACCAGCCAAGTGCGAGTCAGAGTCGCGCATCGAGTGTTCCGTACAAACCTGTGTAGGTCTATGAGTAAAATTTATGCATATCGCAGTTTTGCCTTTATCTTTGCTATAGGATGTTGCTTTGTACCAAATTTATAAGACTCTGAGTTCAGGGGAAGTACCCTATAGGTTTGATCCCCTTGCGAGTGGCGAAAATTTGCAGCAAAAACGGCTGTTTTGGTTGCGTTGGCTTAGAAGATTGATTTTTACAGCTCCAAGGAATAGTAGACTTTAGTATTTGATATGAATTTCAGCTTGATACCTCTACGCGTTCGTGAGAAAAAGGTCTTGACAGACAGACGGATAACAAAATGATCCTATAAGTGTTTCGTTTCTTCCTTTTGAGGTACGGAATCCTAAAAAAAGGGCTTGTAGAGATAGATTCAACTCGAAAAACTCGTGACTTGCCTAGGCCCGCTTTTTTCCGATTTTTTATCTCCATTTAAATAAGGTAGCCCCTGCTAAAATTTTGCTGTTAGCAGAAAAGGGTAAGTGTGAAAATAAGAAGAAAGAAAGAAGAATTATTAAAAAAAATGATTTACAGAAAATAGACAGAAATATCCATAGTAGCTGGAAACTTTAACATTAAACTTCAGACCATAATTATAGTGTAGCCATATAAAATATTTTAAAAATACATCCTGTCCATAATAAAATACTGCGTTCAAAAAATAAAGTAGGACATTTTTCTTAGCATTTGTTAGGTTCGTAATCTTTCCGCTGATAAATAGAGGGTATCCTGGGAAGGATTTACGTTAAAATTTGCCGAAAGGAACCTGAGCTGTGCGATTAAAAGAGACAAGTTGCCCCTATTAACCACATTTACATCTTTACAAGGACATTTTATTTATGTATAGTCTTTAGAAGACACGTGTATATTCAATGAATTGTAGAAGTGAATTCTTCTTCGCGCGTTGAGCACTCATCGTTTAGTTTCGGTTCGGTTTCAGTTTCAATGTGCTATATTTTTTACATCTTTTTTCGAGAATTTTATTTTAAGAGCATAGAGGTTGATATCAGGTTAGCTTAATCGGTTGTTTGTTTATAGTTTTGAGTTTTTTGTTTCTCCTGTTGAGAAAGTAGTAATTCACGTTAATAACACAAATTTGAAAGTAACTTTGTCTGTTGGTCTATCTGTTACGCTGTCACGGCGAAACCACTGAACCAATTTGGTTGAAATTTACAATAGTGATCCTTTGATTATTGAAGAAGAATAAAGGCAACTATTTACCGCGATAAAGGACGTACATGCGGGCGGAGATTTAAGTTCCCAGCTATTTTGACGGATACGATGAAAATGTAACCTGAAGTCGTAAGTTCCACAATATTTTATTAAACGTGACATGAAATGGACACAAAGAAAACCCTGATTCAGAACAACGATTTGTAGCGCGCGACCGCTTAAATGACCCCACCGCCCGCTTAGGCAAGTAACACATTTGAGGCAATATATAATATAGTTTTTGTTAATATCCTTAATTTCATTAATATTATAAATTCAAAAGTAACTCTGCCTGTCTATCTGTCTGTTATGCTTTGACGGCTAAACCGCTGCTCTTTTTAATGAAATTTGGCATGAAGATACTTCGATTTTTTAAAAAGGACATAGTTTACTCTTTACTGCCTAAATTGACATACATTCGGGCGCAGCCGCGAGCAAAGGCTAGTCCTTAATAAATCTTCTTACTTCACGAGACTATAAAGTGTCAAATATAATAATGAACTTTATTAGAAACAACGTAATATGTCAAAGTTGCAATCTACAATGACATCAGTAACAAACGGTGAAGGTCGGACATTATGATTTCAGTATCTAATATCTACGATCTCTGATTTATTCATGCGTACTGAGTAACAGTTCGTAATGCCCTTTGAGTTATTCTCGTGAATCGTGAGTAGGGCCACTCATTTCTCATTTGGAACGAAGTGAACAAATTACAAGTAGTTACTGTAGCGCTAACGTCCGAGGTTTGGTGCTACTAAGTGTTCTTGCTAATGTTTAAGAGAATTTTGAGTGAATTTTGATGAAAGTTGTAACTTTGAAAATATGTTGGGTATAGTAGTAAGAAATGAGTAGACAGGTCGCTTGACGGCAAGTGGTTACTACCTCTCAAGGAAACCTCTAAACCAAGAGTCACAATTGCATTGTCAAGTTTTGAGTTTTCTTCAGCAGAATTAGATGGAGGTGGTTTATTCACTCTTATCGACCCTTTCCTCTTGAGAAGCATAGACTAAATAGCGCGAGCCTCTTAGTAATAAGTAATAAATGTAGCTTTAGTTCAATTCATCTTGCAGATAGTAGAGACACTTTACCTAGACTTCCATCCATCTGTTAAATACTCCTTGTATAGAACAAAGTTATTTGTATACAGTAGAATCGCAGTAATCGGACAAATATTTTGCAGGGCAGTGTCGAACTACCGAATTTGTCGGATTATAGAGTATTTTCTAAGACCCCCCCAATACTTCGGAATTTTTAGAAGCGAGTACTTTGTAATCCGACAATAACTCTGTCTATCTGTTACGTTATGCGCCGATTTCAATGTTTGGTATGAACATACTTTAAATCTTGAGGAAGGACATAGGCTACTCCTTACTGATATAACCGATTATCACGCGGGTGAAAGCTAGTTCATTTATAAATGAAGTTGTATAAGTATATGCTGTATTTGTCTAATCGTAATTGGTATGTAGATCTTTCGGTCCAGACTGTTTTCAAACAAAATAATTTGGTTAAGTGTAGATAACTAATAAACTCAATATAAACTTGCAAATATTTCAGTAATTCATTAAGAAAGTATCGGTCTTATCTAGAATAAACTTATTTTAAGTTATGTTGTTGTATTAAAATCTAATTTAGTGGTCAGACAAGTACCCTTATTATGTTAAAACATTGTCTAAAAATAAACTCAGTAACACTTAATTATAAACACTTATACGAGTATAATGATTTTATATATAGGTCCCGCCCGCGCGTATGTCGGTTATTGTGGCAAATAATAGCAAATGTTCTTTCAGGCTATCTGTGTAGCAAACTTCATTTAAATCGGTTCAGTAGTTGATGACTGCCTCTGCCTCGTTGGTCTAGTGATTAGCGTGTCCATGGGCGGCGGTAATCGCTTACCATCAGGCGATACGTCAGATCGTTTGCCCGCCTATTCCATAAAAAGAAAAATAAATTGAAAAAGTGAGAATGCCTAGTAGGGGTATGCCACTGAATGATGTGGAATAATGCGCATAGGCTTCCGTCATTACGCAACCTAAACGAGATTGTTCAGGCAATGAGTGTTGTATTGTATGTTTGTTCGCTACAACCATTCTTTAAGCCCTCGTTGACCCTCAGGTAGAAATACGGTACTTTTATAGTTAGTTTTAGGGGAATGTCCTTATGGAGAAAGAAAATAACTTTTTGTTTTAAAAAAACTTACCTTTCGTAAGATTTTTATGAACGAACTTTAGTCTAATAATGACGTAATTAAGTTTCATTTCTCTTTTATTATTTTTACTTTGAGGACAATGATTTTTATCAGCATATTTTGTAGAAAATGGTTCATATCTTCTTCTGTTGAACCAGCAACTTAAAAAGTATCTAAATTATGGTGAGGTGAAATTAATTAGGTTTTCTCAGTGATTATTAATTTGGCTCACAGTATTTTTGAACAACAGAATTGGCACCAGTATCGTTGTAATATGATTAAATTAGATTTTCATAAGAAGAAATATTTATAAGCTTCACAAATTTTAATCTACACTAATATTATAAAGAGGAAAGATTTGTACCTATTTTTGTATGTTTGTAATGAATAGGCTCAAAAAGTACTAAGCCGATTTAAAAATTTTTTTCACCAATAGAATGCTACATTCTTCCAATTTGACATAGGCTACATTTCATTTTGAAAAAAATTGGGGATCCTTGGTAAAATTTGAACAATGTAACCGAAGGTGTAGAAAAATGAGTCTTAAAATGTCTTTCGTCGAATGCGCTGCCGAAACTATTAGCGATAGAACAAAATAATGTATAACAATATTGAAGAACATCATAATGTCTACAAAAAACTCCGCGGTAGCATATGTCCAACTATTGTAGTTATGTCACTACAACAACTTTTTTCATTTTAAACATTAATGAAAATGCTAACCAAATCCAAACCATGCTATTTATGTGTTTATATTAATCCTTATCCAAATAAATTATTTTATGGTCAAGACCATTTAACTACCTATAAAATAGTTTTTAAATTATTTAAATTGGACTTTCCATTCAAAAGATATTACGAATTAAAAAATTCAAACAGTAAACAAAACCGCCATAGCGGCGGTGGCAGATCAAAAAATAGCATTCGATGCTATAGTACAGTGTTGAAAATCACAGCGGTAAACTGTTTTTTTTGGACGCGCCCGGTGGAACAGGCAAAACCTTCCTTGCCAATTTAGTGTTGGCAAAAGTACGTCAATCTGGAAAAAAAGCTGTCGCAGTGGCATCGTCCGGAATTGCTGCAACCCTATTAAATGATGGAAAGACTGCTCACTCTACATTTAAATTACCATTGGCTGTGTCTTTGGAACAACAATCTGTGTGCTCGATCCGCAAAAACGGTCCGCTGGGGCAGCCCTTACAAGACACTTCGCTGGTCATCTGGGACGAGTGCACCATGAGCCACAGGGCGCACGTGGAAGCCGTGGAGCGCACGCTGAGAGATATCCGAAGCTCAGACCGTATAATGGGGGGCGTGACGTTTGTTTTAGCTGGAGACTTTCGTCAAACATTACCAGTTATAACAAAAGGTACTCGAGCTGACGTTATTCGAGCTTGCCTTAAATCATCAACTTTATGGCAATCGATTGAAACTCTTAATCTGCGCACAAATATGAGAGCACATTTAAGTGACAATGACGATAATAATTTCTCACAAAAACTTATAAAACTTGGAGACGGAAAATTACCGTCTCCGGTTGCAAACAGTCCCCAGGTATTGTTGAATAACGAATTGGGTCAAATCGTTCTGAGTCTAGAAATTCTTGTGGACACAATATATCCGGACATACAAAATCTTACGGAGAGAAATTTCAATTGGCTCTGTTCGAGAGCGATAGTGTCCCCGCGAAATGAATCGGTTAATGAGATTAACAAAATTATTATGGAAAAAGTACCCGGTGAATGAAACAGTATGCAACATCGAAGATACAGTGCACTATCCACAAGATTTTTTAAATTCCCTGAATCCTGCCGGCTTGCCGCCCCACGAACTACAATTAAAGGTAGGCACTCCCGTAATGCTGCTGAGGAACCTATGCCCTCCCAGCATGTGCAATGGCACGAGACTTCTGGTGAAGGAATTGCGGGAGAACGTCATAGTATCCACTATAATCACCGGGGCCGCGGCCGGACAGCTCGCCCACATACCGCGGATCCCCATGATTCCTACGGACTTGCCTATATCTTTTAAGAGGTTACAGTTTCCTCTAAAAACATCATTTGCCCTCACAATAAATAAGTCCCAGGGTCAAACATTTTCGATGGTTGGCATCGACCTTAGAAAAGAATGCTTTTCTCATGGACAACTATATGTTGCCCTTTCTCGAGTGGGATCTCCTGAAAATCAATATATTTTGTTGCCATCTACAAATACCACTGCCAACGTAGTTTACAGTGAAGCTTTAAGATAAAAACTGACAAATATAAAAGTAAAAAACGTAAATCTACCTTAATATTATATCTGTAAATATTGTAAAAGTAAACCTGTAAAATAAAAATACAAAAATGAAAATTATTAAGTAATAATAAGAATGAAAATGATTAATGACAAACCCTTTTTTAATAAAAAATAAAAAACAAAAAAAACACAAAAAATATATAAAACCAAAATAAAAAGCACAAAACAACAAAACCAAACAAAAAAAAAAAATTTGTAAGGAAAATACTAAATAATGATAGGCAAGTTTCTATCGACACGAACAAAAATTTCTTTGAAATACCTAGATGTATAGGTAGATACATTTTTAGTTGAAAGTTGTCAACGTTTAATTTAGACTGTATATATTTTATTCGACTCTGCGTTTATTCTAATTACTTAAAAAAACATAGTAAAAATGTATATAATATCCTATGTAAATATTACTTATTTGAGTGCCCGCCAATTAAACCATCAAAGGAATTGAACATAAATAGACTTACATACAAATATAACTGTGGGGGTTTTTTTTTATATATAATTAATAAATAATATTTTTTAATAAATAAAAATATTTGTGAAAAACTGTTTTTATATCCAAATTTCCAAAAATAAATAATTGTCTACCCCGTGCGAAGCCGGGACTTGCTGCTAGTATTCTAATACATTAACATTACTAACTCATCAAATTATCAACCAATGCGCTTACTACACGAAACATTGCCAACACTTTCATTGATTCCTCTAGTTATGTTCATGTTAATATAAATTACTGCAGTGGCGAAAGCAATTTAGAAACCATAAAAAACAATCATCGGGGAACGTTGAACTTCGCAAACATATACCTAACGATCTTCCATTAAGAACTCGACGTAACACAACAGATTCAATAAGTACTCTGACCTTAATTACATCTTCTGTTTTTGTTTTCCAATCTAATATCCCTTGTCAAAAATTTAGATTCTATTGCAAAGTTTTGGCCCTTTTCGAAATAAACACGTTTTAATATTCCGGCCGCTGACTTCAAAGAGATCGCTTTAAAATTTGTGTTCCTGAGCATGACAGCGCGAAAACTCTCTAGATATGTTGAACTTACGAAAACCGGCGCCAGATATCGAACAACCTATATCCTGACGTCATTCAACTTGAAGTGTCAAACATGTGTACTATAAAATGTCGTGTGCAGTTCAATATACCAGTATTACTTGAACTGCCGCTTCACCCCCGAAACTATTCCAATAAGACGACAGAGCAGAATTTCGGAATGAACTGAGGATCTAGTTTGGCTGGGCGGTGAGCTATAATGCGTTGTGATGTTATTTCATATTTTAGCTAACGTAAAATGGTTCTTATTACATAGGGTTAAGAGTGTTTTGAGGACTGTTTATTGCGAATGCCGTTGGTGGTATTCTGTTGCAAATAAACTCAATTTAACGGTAGACAAAACGTAGATGGAAAAACCTTTAGGAATAGTCATCATTTTAAATTTGATTTAGTGGTACTAAAGTATAAAAAACATAACGAAACTCTTGTTTACATGTATTAACTTTTTAAAATCTGTAGTTATAGAAAAGTTAGTCCCATGAGGATTATAAATTAAAATAAGTACTCGTAGATTCAATATTTATTTACATGGAAGTTATTTAAAAAAAACCGAGGAACTGAGGGTTCCGTAAATGTCTGTAGGTATATTATATTATTATGATGAAACTAAAAATATATAACGTTTATGCTTTTCGAAATTTTTCCTTTATCTGTGCTGTAAGACGTTGCTTCGTACCAAAATTTCAAGATTCTGAGTGCACGGGAAGGTTTAGATTTCCTTACGAGTGTCAAAAATTTGCAGGATAAACAGCTGTATCTTTTGATTGCGATAACTTAGAAGTTTGATATTTTCACAGTTCCAAGGGACAGTAGAATTGATATAAATTTCAGTTTGATATATCCACGTGTTCCTGAGAAAAAGGGTCTTAATAGTCAGATGAACAACAAAGTGATCCTTAAGGAATTCTGTTTTTTCCATTTGAGGTACCAGACCCTAAATATAATAAATTTATCCGTGAAGTAATCTAAAAATAGATTTTCAATATAGTTCTAATAAATAAATCATTTTACACGACTGCGGCAAAGCCAAAGGAGGGTTATGATTTTAACAGGCTATGTTTGTATATATGTATGTTCATTTGTCCCCTCATAGCTCCTTAACTACTCATTAAAACTGGACAAATGAGGTGTCGTTAGAAGCGTCTTGACTGTCTTCTAGTTATAGGTTATACGACGTGTCACTGATTATAATGTGGCGCCCTCTAGCCGACATAAAGTACTGTAATAAAAAATAAATTTTGGATAAATATATCGTGTTTGGCATCATTGGAAAGGGCGTTACTTGTACATTTCCAAAATACATATATTATTAGCATTTGCTCGTGACTTTGTCCGTATTTATTCGACAATTGTGATATTTCTATGGTACCTATTTAAAATGTACTTTGCAAAGAAATTAATATTATAGAGGCACCAAAACTAAAACCACCAAAAAAAAAGTAAAAACTAAAACCCAACTACGACAAAAAAACGACGCTGTAAAAGCAGGTTTCAAAAAATTTGAAACTTGTTTCCTGCTTTTTCAGCGTCGTTTTTTGTCGTAGCTGGGTTTTAGTTTTTACTTTTTGTATTAATGTACAAATAGGTTCTTTTTTCTTTTACTATTACCATTTTAATCCTGCATTAGGAATATGTATTCTGTGTCACGGATGCCTTTACAAACATACACAAAGAACGCCCAGACTCAGGACAACATGGTCCCAAGGGGGATTTGAAAGCACAACACTGTGCGCAGTAGAAAGCGTAATAACAAGAACTGAAATCACTAGGCCAACCGTGCAGTAAATTTTTCTATGTATACTGTTTCCTTTAAGTTGAAAATGCTTCGACATAAAGCACCAACGAATAAAACACTTAATCCAGACGTAACAACAAAAACCAGCTAAAAGAGGAAGACATCCGCTATTCGAACAAAACATCTGCAGAATGTACAAAGTATAGGCAATACATCACAACCATTAGACCCTTCACAATGAAGAAACCTACACATGGACGGAAACCCACGCACTAATAACAAATTCTATACGTGTGCAGTATTCTCGCAATAGTACAAGTTTCATAACATTTCACGCTGTCGGTTACAGACAAAGAACCAAGAAAAAAAGGTTATGTATAGCGAACTGGACAGTACATAAATTGATACTCTAAAAGTTGACATAACTGTAACTAATATTTCTTGCGTTGAGCTTCCAACCTATCATTGTAAAATCAAGTATGTGCGTCCACAAGAGTACAAAAAATACCACATGAAAACATTCGGAATTCGTATTTGTAATGCAAAACGGATATTTGTCTCCAAGCTGGCTAGATCCAATGGTTTAATTGAACTCGTAATTGTGTTTAATTATACTATGAAAACATTAGAAGTTACAGTTATAAAAAAGATATAGGTATATACATAAATCCGAACTCAGATTATATTATCTTCAAACCACTCGAATCTGTCCTATTTATTACGAATATTACTCATTTTCACAAAATAAAAGACAACCTAAAAATGTCCATTTTGTCTTGGTAGAGTAAAATATGTCAATAAAAGATACCTCTTACCTTTCGCTAAGAATAAAGCTGTGCATAAGTTTGGATACCCAATACCGTGTACCTATAGTTTGACAAAGATATTCCGCTGAGGACGTTATTTAATTGATGTAGGTTCTGCTACTTGTCACATATTTTCACGGCAGTTTTTGCTGTAAATTTCCACCTTGGTTTTAGACGTGCCGATAGTTGATATTGTGTCTATGTCTATTCGATGTAAGAAAATAGTGACGCAACAATTATTATTCTAACCAATAAGGTTTAAAGCAATCATCGTCTTGAACGCAAGCTTACAAAATCGTTCTTTAAAAAGTGTATACATCGAGGCAAGGCAATTTCGTTTCGTGTCTTGCCGACACACGTGATGTGACGCTGTCTTGCTTCAGAGATGGAGAATTACAGTGGACGCATTCTGCCAAATCCAGAGAACATAGCACATTGATGAGATTTTTACCAGACCTAGCGGAGACCGTGAGAGAGCCACGCTTCGGCATGAATGGGCCGGCTCGACCGGAGTGATACCACGGCCTCACATAAAACCGGTGTGCAATAGTTCTTGCGCTGTGTTTCATCGGGTGAGTGAGGATACCCGAGGCTCTTACCCCACCCTTCTCCCTATATCCCCTCCCCCATTCCCCAAAGTCCGGCAACGTACTTGTGACGCTTCTGGCGTTGCAGGTGTCCATGGGTGGCGGTAATCGCTTACCATCAGGCGATACGTCTGCTCGTATGCTCGCCTAATCCATAAAAAGAAAAACCTAATGCCTACGGTATTCTGCATTAGTCAACCATACCAGATATATTATGGTATCGGATTCTAATAAGATGTATAATGTATTCTGTGTTCTTTATATTCCTTTTATTAAAACCTTTACATTTCTATTTAAACACCTGTATAAATACGTGTTTTATGTTATCTCTATTTCCTAACCTCCAAAAACTTTAAAACTTAAAATTGACTAGCCTTGAGCTACCAAGCCACATACAAGAGGCTCTTTATTTAGCCTTCGTAGTTGTATTGTTCTTATTCTCACTAACGATACACTCAACCGCAAGCGAGAACTGTAATACTCCTCTGCTGCAATACTTCAAGAACTTAGACTGTTTAGTCTAGGATTGTATCTTTGAGAGTATGTTTCACTTCACTTATATAATTTAGTAACTATATGTTTTGTTGAATATTAAACTACGTATTCAGATTAAGTTTTTATTAGGTATGTTTTCACGATGACGTAAAAGATTAATGTCAGTTCAGGAGTATTAACCCTTCGAATTACAAACAACCGATTATTAAATAATAACCACTTAATTTACTGCCATGCTTCGTTAAGGCCTATTGTAGTTACGAAAAATGGATAACAACCATCTTTGAAGCTCGTTGTATATCGTGTTGAATGTAGGTTCCATCAATGCTGAGCTCTTTTGGTTTTAAAAATTATATATGAGTGTGTACAGTGATTTTAATATTAAAACCTCTAAGAACAGATCAATAAACACTCACATCATTTATTCTTTTACTTTTTATTTTAGGGTTTTATTTACTGCCTGAAACGAGTTTTGGTCTCTGTTTAATATTTCTTTGAACCAATACATACAAATTTGTTTTTTGAGAATTTAGTCAAATAAACAAAGGCATGATTGTATGGAATATTTAACAGTTTATTGATTGATTTTATTTGACTTATCGGGTAATCTGCCTCACGTTTGCACGGCGGGTTGGTTTATGAAGATTGCAAAAAACATCGATACGATCGATGGCAAAAAAGAATAACTCTAGAAGCGAGGTTTACCGTTTATTACAGACTTGTTAAACTAAAATACACAAAAAATATGCGAACATTATACAGATGGTTTCTTCAATATTTTTATACCGTTCTTACAAAAAAAAAGTTCAATTAAAATCTCTTATAAATGAATATAAAAACAATCTCCTAAAAATATCTATTTATATCAGTTGTCTAGTACCTCTTTTTATTTGGAACTTTCGAAAATAATATTTATTTATTGTAATACTACATCTTAGAAATAAAGCTAAAAAGTAAAGTAAATGAGAAACCCACTGAACAGTTAACTTAAGAATTATAATTAATATTTCAAATTTCCTTTCAAAGTTAGAATGTCAACAACGACAATTTCCACCGTGATCGTCTTTATCACGTAAATGAAACGAAAAAGTACAAAGTACAGTAATAAAAGTATAAATCGGAAGCACCTCAATGTTTTACTTTGAAAAACGAGTTCCTCTCACGTAACGATGTCAACTTTAAGACAATTTGTTGGCCAGTTTATTTTACACGATTTCATTAGAGCTTTAGGAAGTTAATATCAAAAGATTTTGTTATTTCTAAGCTCATGAGATATATAGATATAGACATAACTTTATTTTCAAAATCTATAAATATATAAAATTATCGTGAAAATGTATGTACTCGCATAACTTCCAATTCGGCTGCACCAAATTAAATAATTATTTTTTTATGTGTTCGTTATTGTTAGTACAAAGTTTGTGTATAAGAAAAATTAAAAGATAATGGGGAAAGTCACTTTTTTTTTGTACGCGACTTTACACTGCCTGTGGGAAGTTTGGACAGATATGTTAATATGGCTGTACGAAATTCGCCGGGTCAGCTTCTTAACTATAATGCAGGAGAAAATTTAAGGAAGTAACTTACATTATTTTATATTTATGTAAACTTCACTAGATACTATTGAAATTGTTATAATTTTGTCTATCAAGTCGCAGACTTCTAGACCCCAAGCTAGTTTTGGAAAAGGTTCAAAGAATATTAAGGTAGAATGAATAACGTAAGAAGTTCTGTTCTAAGATATCGTAGGTGTCGTATCGGTATGTCTAAATATTATTTTTACAGACTTTCAGAGTCGAGATTTAGAGCGTCAGTTTAAGTAACGAGAGCAGGGGATTCAATTCACAACACTGCTTAAGATATTTCAAAATTTCAGTCGGTTGAATGGTTATTCTCATTATTTATATTGCCTGTACTTTGTAACTCAAGTACTCTTAAAATGCTTAGAAAATTTGAGAGTTATTCATCTAATATACAGTATTATTCTGAATCTTGAAAATTATAAAGTTGATTATTCCTTAAATTATGCGACACTCACGCACCTATGAGGAAAGTAAAATTGAAGCGCCCCCCGGCTCCATGGATGACGGATGAAATAAGAATGGCTATGAAACGTAGGGACCGTTCTTATAATAGGTACAGGAGGAATCGCTGCGAGGATAGTTGGAACGATTTTAAGGCTGCTAGGAATCGGTGTAACCAGGTGATACGAAACGCCAAACGCCGCCACATTATTCAAAATTTAGAAACCTCATCAGCTTCCAATATGTGGAAGTTCCTTGGAACATTAGGCTTAGGAAAACAACATCGCTCTGAGGTTAAAATGGCAATCAGCTTAGATGATATCAACAAACATTTCTCTACCACACCCCAGATGGATCATCAAGCTAAGAGTCATACCTTGAGATACATAGCGAGTCTAAACAAACCTAACATTGAATCCTTTGATTTTTCTCCGGTTGCTTCAGAGGCGATAAAAAAGATTGTCCTATCCATTCGCTCCAATGCTGTGGGATGTGACGGCATCAGCCGTCGCATGATTATTACCATTTTGGATCATGTTTTACCAGCAATATCTCATATTATTAATTTTTCACTACACTCTGGAACCTTCCCCTCACTCTGGCGTAAGGCCTACGTCATCCCTTTACCCAAAAAAACGAATCCCTCACTCCCTGAACACTTTCGACCTATTTCTATACTTCCCTTTCTTTCTAAAATTTTAGAGGCCTGTGTTCATGCACAGCTCTCACAGTTTGTATATAAACATAATCTTCTTAGTCCTTTCCAATCTGGGTTCAGACCCGGTCACAGTACAACCACAGCTCTCCTCAAAGTGACTAACGATATTAGGGAGGGTATGGAGGACACCAAAGTCACAGTGCTGGCTTTGATCGATTTCTCCAATGCCTTCGATACCGTATGTCATGACGTCCTACTGGCCATCCTTTCCTATCTTATGATCTCCTCTGAAGCTCTGGAATGGTTCTCCTCGTATCTTCAGGGACGCCGACAGTGTGTGCATACTGAAGACTTGACGTCGAGTTGGTGTGATCTTCACACTGGCGTCCCTCAAGGCGGCATATTATCTCCTTTACTGTTCTCAATATTTATAAATCTCGTAACCCAACACCTTCGGTGTGCGTATCACCTGTACGCTGATGACTTACAACTATACACGCAGTCAAGTGTTGAGGACATATCATATGCAATTGAGAAAGTCAACGAAGACTTAGACTTTATAAGGAATTGGTCAACGAGGTTTGGCATATCGGTAAACCCAACCAAATGTCAGGTGATCGTCGTGGGAAGCAAACAAATGCTAAACAGGTTGGATGTGTCGGGTATCCCACCGGTCGTCTACAACAACCTGACTATACCTCTGAGTACAGTAGTAAAGAACCTGGGGCTATATATAGACTCAACACTTGATTGGCGGGCGCAAGTTACACACGTTAGCCAGAAAGTCACCTCGTGCCTCCGCGCTTTATATCGACTTAAAAACTTCCTTCCCACTAAAACCAAAGCTACGCTTATGCAGTCCCTTATCGTTCCCTTAATCGATTATGGTGATGTGTGTTATTTTGACCTGAATGCAGACCTCCTCAATAAACTTGACCGCCTTCTCAATAACTGCATTCGATTCGTGTTCAATCTTCGCAAGTATGACCATGTGTCTGCTTTCCGTTCCCAGCTACAGTGGCTCCCAATTCGTCAGCGCCGTTGTTTGCGTGCACTCACTTCTCTTTTTTCTTTCCTCAACTCCCCATCGTTACCGGAATACCTTGCACCCCATTTTCGTCTCTTATGCTCCAGTCATGATCGAAACCTTCGATCAAGAAACAACATGCTTCTTCTTTGCCCCCCCCACACCTCCAATTTTATAAATTCTTCCTACTTTGTGCAGTCGGTTCTTCTTTGGAACGCGCTCCCTGCCGAAATCAGGATGTCCACAAACCGCCTCACATTCAAGACGAAAGTACGCGATCTACTTCGGGGTGAATTGGCAGAAGGGTCTCAACAATAGTATCCGACTCAGTACTTATAGATTATATTTATACTAAATTCATTTATATGTATGTTTATGTATTGTGTATGTATTATTTATGTACCTTGAGTTCTATGTTTGTATTCATTATATTTAGATTAAATTATATTTTTGCACCTACCGCATCACATCTTACATCACCCAAAGGTTGACTGGCAGAGAATGCCCTATGGCATTAAGTCCGCCTATGTACAAAATGTGCATTAAGCTTAAATAAATAAAATAAATAAATAAAGAACATTATCTCTATTAAATTGGGCATTAGATCTAGAATATTAGTGTAATACAGCATATCAAAACTCACTTCCTATTACATTACTAAAAGCCTTTTTATCGCATCAAAACATGAGATTATCACCTAAACATTGTAAATCATCGACATCCCATCATTATTTGAAAGAATAACCCGAGAAAAGTAATAAACAACTAATGACAAAAACATGGAAACGTTAGTACGCGTTGCTCAATCATGAAAACAATTATTCCTGTAAAATTGGGCATATACAAAAACATGTATAAAATATATGCACAACAAGAATTTATTCCTAAAGATAAAGGAAAACTTTTGTGAGATCACTTAAAAACGGAAGCAAGTAGGTACTTATGCTGAAATGAAACATTTGCCATCAGCCTGGTGATTTGTAGAAATAACATTCAAGGCACTTTGTCAGTGAAACCATCTGCTCTACTGTATACTCAAAACGAATCCCTTAGAATTAGTAATAAAGTCAGTTGGTACTCTTTAAGCTAGTATACTTACCTAATTCCTCCGTTTTCTTCTGGTTCTTGTGGTTAATTTTTTTCTTTCAAAAGATTTCGGAATGGCATAAGTGTGGTAGAATTTTGGTTTAAAAATGTTTATCCTTGACATGGTTCATTGGAAGATGTCTTGTTGGCTTTAGTGTTTGTTTATAAAGTTTCTTAACTTATTGAATGAAAATAACCATTGCAGTTCAAATAAATTATCTCCGCTGCCCATGCCCATAAGTCATTCAAAAGTTACAAGTGCATTACAGCTATTTGAGTCTCTCTTTTTAGTCTTTTTGCAACGGTTAGAAAGGAATACATTGTAGAAATAAACTCATTTGTACTTATTCCTCCATTTTAATTCAATTCACACCTGAACGGTTTCGCCTTATGGCATTCTCAAAGGTTATATATACCACCATAACCTTTGAGAATGCCATAAGGCGAATGTACAAGTGAGTTTGTTTCCATTATGTATTACAACAAGTTCCGTCGAGTGTCGACAATCGAGAGTATAAATTATATGGTTAGAAAGGACTTTCTAAAAACATCCAGTCAGAGTTACCGGTACGGACTCTGGCCTGCGTTAGCCTACACCCCCTTAATCCTCGGAATAGTCATGGTTCAACACAAATGGGACGATTTTGATACTGGAATGATATTGGTAATGATTCTTTCTAACATTCAGGTGATGCGTCTGCACCCTTATCTTTTGTGCAGAAAAATTCATTTGAATTCTAACGTCCTTATCATAATCTTTTTACTAATTTCCCATTCAGTACATAGAATAGGGCAATATATTTACTCTATTTTAGCTAGCGGTACTAAAATTATATTCAATTCACAATTCTACGTGAGAACGTAAAAGTCTAATCGTCGCAAAATCAAATCATACTCCATTTATCTCCACAGAACTACTTTGACATTTAATAACAAATGCTAGCGCAACTCTGCAAAGTGACAAAGGATAATCAGATAACAACTGGAGCGAAATAAGGTTAGGGATTATTGCACAAAATGGAATAATACAAACAGAACACGAGACAATCGTTTCACCCGTTTCACTCGCTTTACCCATAAGGAGAAACGGAGAAAGAATACTAATCCGGTATTGTTAGCGGTGAAGCTCTGACCATTCATGAATCTGTGTAGCTTTCATATGTTATAAAATTACGTAAATATGGGTGGTATTGTCAAAATAAAATAAATGACTTCAAATGTTACGTTACGTTATTGAATTAAATAAAGTATAACATATTGCCAGTACAATTTAATGAACAATTGATTTTATTTCGAACCCATTCCATGATTTAGACTTCTTCTTCTTCCTAAATCCAGTATTTTTTTAGAACGCACTCAATAAATTTAATTTCTTTCCGAATGTTTATTTGACTTTTAAATTCACTGACTCTTTTAATATACATCGATCAATTATTTTTTTCACGTTAATTATTTATTACTGGTATTGTTGTATGAAAACTAACATTTAATAAGCTATTTCTTGTTTGCTATCCTTTAAAGTTGTAGTCATTATTGGTACTGTTTTTACATTTCAGCATTGCCAGCAACAATTTTTACAATTGAATTAAAAACCGAAGTAACTGTGACTAGAAAAAGAAAACAAAATTAATATAATTGGCTCTAAAATATATTTTCAATTTAGCTCTTTTAACAATTACAAAAACATTTTAAAAAATTCAGAGCTCTTTTGTACAATAATATTTGAGATCAAAAGTTTATCTTACAAAGAATAAGTGCAAAATAAGGAAAGAAAACCTCTCCCCTCACATCTATACAAATAAATAAAATTGGAGTGTCTGTTTGTAATATTAAAATAACCGCTTTTTACTAAATGCATATGTATGTATACACGGTACACATGCCAAAAATGTAGTTTAAAAAAATTTTGTCTGTCTGTCTGTCTGTCTGTCTGTCTGTCTGTCTGTCTGTTTGTTCCGGGTAATCTCTGGAACGGCTGGACGGATTTTGAGGGGACTTTCACTAGCAGGTAGCTGATGATCCGGGGAGTAACTTAGGCTACTTTTTTAGACTAACTTTGTCCCGCGGCGTTACTCGCGGTACAGCAATAGCCGCGGGTAACACCGCGGGGTTCAGCTAGTTACACATATAATTTTACATGCAGTGCAAAAGTTGCAGTTTCCAGGTTTTAGATGAAAACTTCATGCTATGTCTTCGAGCGACGAGTGAAACTTTACAAGCGCTTAGTTTGAAACGAGTCAATGAATTTATGTGAAATTTTGCATGCAACTTAAGCTGAATTTACCGATGCAACGCTCTGCTGAGTTACAAAGAAGAGATTGTTCCCAATTTCAAGATTATAATGTATTTTTAAGGTATATTATCTTAATATGATATAGCATATGATATAGCATATGATATAGCAGTCTTCATATGCTATATCAAAATCATAAGAAATTTGAATGTTGGAGATTATAGGAGGAACATCTGAAATCAGTTTCCATAGTTTCTGATGAAAAGTTATGGGTGTTCTTTTCCATTAAAGCCTTACTTTTCTAAGTTTCTTAATAAGTGTGTAGATAGCTTGGACGGAAAGGTTAGCAGGAAAATACACTCGGAGACAATGTGTAAAATAATAAAATGAAAATAATGAAAAAAACTGACCTTTAACCGTCTAGTTTAACCGTTTGTTTACCATTGTATAGAATTTTACACCATATACTAGCTGCAGCGGGTAATGTTGAATTGCCGTAAAAAAAAAAGTATTTAGGGGTATGAAAAATAGATAGTAGCCGATTCTCAGACCTACTGAATATGTATATAAAATTTCAAAAAATCGGTCATGTCGTTTAGGAGGAGTAGGATTTAATTAACACTGTGACAAGAGAATTTTATAAATCAGATTACATTACAAGATCGTTTATTTGTCCAAAATATGAGTATAGATACACAGAGCATGCAAGATGTTAGATCAAGTAGTGGAATAATGATGTTTTGCCTTTCCAGTGTAATACCTTAATAAATTTATTTTTAAAATTAGTTTTACAAATATTACATAGTCATAGCATATTCATTTCGTGATGTTATTTAACATTTAAATTTTTCAAAGTATTTACTTACAATCTATCAGTAGATGCCCAAAATTATTACTTTTCTTATGGCCTGAATTATAATTTATCTGTTAAAAATCATTAATTAGAGAATTAATGATTTTTAGCCTTTTAGTTAGAGAAAGCCTATTAGAGACTAGACTATCTTTTTATTTTTTACTCTTAGGGCTGTGTAATGGTGTATTGTCTCCTACAGTTCGGTAATTTGTTAAATGTAATTGGTGCCATGCAAAATATGCTCTTTGGTAAGAATCCAGTCCTGAAATCATGTACACAAAGTATGTTATTGTCACGTCCACTTTGAATTACTCAGTCAGAAAACCGGGGTTTAATTGAACAAATATTACAGTTTTTACATCGCTGTCATGGTCAATGTATAATCCATACAGATAAATAAAATTGAAATGTCTCTTTGTAATATTAAAATAACCGCTTTTAAATTAATGCATATATATTTACACACGATACATGCACAAAAACATTTTTTTTTAAATTTTTGTCTTCTGGCTGTTTGTTCTGTGTAATCTCTGGAAAGGCTGGACCGATTTGGACGGGAGCTTCACTGGCAGGTAGCTGATAATCCAGGGAGTAACTTAGGCTACTTCTTTTAGACTAGCTTTGTCCCACGGCCTTAACCGCAGTACAACAATAACCGCTTGTAACACCGTGGTTCAGCTAGTACTGTACAAAATAAGACATTACAATTCAGATTAAATTTTTATAATGACATACTGAAGTATAAATTTAATCATTATTTGCCTAATGTTATAAGCAAATTATTTCATTTCTGCCCAAGAAAGAAATAAGAAGACGCAATACAATTTGTTCACAAAACCTCTGAAACAAAGCAGAAACCATTCTACCGGTGAAATTGCGGACATTAAGAGTCCCTCCTGTAATTTTTAGCAAAATGTGTTCAAAACCGTAAAAATAAAGTGTGTGAGGTTAGATTTTAGAGTAAAAGCAAGTAATGTTGCGGTTTTAAGGCGACTCGACTAAATACAGAATGTGTTCTAGAGCCATCGACCCGTACACATATTGACATTGAGTTACGAATTCTGGAGGTACATACTATAATCTGATACATAGTCACACACGGCTGACCGATCTCAAATGAGACTGTCTTGCTTATGTATGTATAATGTATATGTCTTATCTATGATAAGGGAACCAGATTGTATAGCATATAAAACACAATCTACTATTATTACACAAGCACAAATATTTATTTTTAATACATGCACGTACATTCAATTAAGAAATTACACCCAGGTACAAAACAAATGATAGTATTTATTTTACAGCTGAGCCCCGCGGTACAACAACTGCAAGTAACGCCGTGGGACAAAGCTAGTCTGATAAAAAGTAGCCTAAATTACTCCCTGGATCATCAGCTACCTGCCAGTGAAGTGAAGTCCCGTCAAAATCAGTCCCAGTCGTTCCAGAGATTACCCGGAACAAACAGACAGATAAACAGACAAACATTTAAAAAAATGTTATTTTGGTACATGTATCGTGTATACAATACGAATTTATTTAAAAGCGGTTTTTAATGTTACAAACAGACACTCCAATTTTATTTTTTTGTGTAGATTATTTGTTTTGAGTAAAAGTACTACTTCAACTTTTGACTTAGGAATTAGGAGCACTCGTTTGTTGGGTCTAGACCACCCAGAGAGTTCAAACTTATTTCAATTACAAACCAAAATAACTTGCACGAAAAAACAAGACCTCAAGGGGTTCTGCCAAGATATCTCTGAATATTCAGCATTTTTCGCTTGATTTCAGCGAGTATCTAAGTGAGGTGACTGGGAAATACTCAAGAGAGAATAGGCATTTAAAGCGCTTGAAATACTTGTTTTGAGTCACATAAATCCATGGGGGTATAACTTACTATTACGTAAAGTAGTAAAGTCACTTACTATTACTTGAACCAATTGGTCATTTGTCCCGTGTATCGCAAAAAGTGATAGTATATTGACTTGACTGCACTATTGGCCTAGTGGTTTAAGTGGTTCCCGCGAGGGGGCGACGTTACGCATGTGCCATACGTCGCCTAATTAGAGAGTTAGCAGCAGACGGTGCCCGTTTCAGTGTGGTCAGGCGCTGGGAGGGGTCCCGATGTGTTAATAACAGCAGTTCCCGGATCCCTCCCGTCTCAGGCGCAGAGTGGCACACCGTGTGGTTTTAGTCGATTCGATTCCGACACACCGCTCCGCCGTAAACCCCAGTGGGGTGAAGGCCCGAGGGGTGTAGCCCACAAGTAAAAAAAAAGCGGTGTAAGTGGTCACCATGCCACGGTCACGTACTAATGCGCCAAGTGTTCTGGGTTCAAATCCTACATGAAAGAATACTTTGTGCGATCCACAAATTGTTGTTCTGAATCTGGGTGTTCTTTATGTCCGTTTAATGCGTATTTGTAAAGTCCCCTGCGACACAGGACTTATATCCCCAATGTGGGAGTGCCTTTTCTTAAAAAAAAAGCATATATATAGTGTAAATAAGAGTATTTATTGCTTCAGTGTCGAAATTACTTATATCACATAAAATGACATCTTTTACATGTTGCACAATAGGTTCTTTAATATTGAGTTATGAATTACCTGTCGTCGGTACTTGTACGGTGAATTAGCTGTAGCAACTGCATACTAACAGCCGTGCCATGCAAATTTATGCAAATTTAAAAACAGAATAACAAATAATAAATAGTAATAGATTCAGGGAGTGTTATTAAATACCTCACAAGAGTATATACATGCGTAGCTAACGTATAAAGAGCAAAATTTGGTTAAAACTTCCAAATTTTGTCATGACAATACTGTTTTACAACTTTTATTTTTATGGTTTTATTAATTACTAGCTATGCCCGCAATTTGAATTTTCAAGTTATTTTTAATTTTTCCCCGTGTCAACCTTCCCTGGACTACGAAAAAACATTGCAAAACAAAAATCAGCTAAATCGGCCCAGCCGTTCTCGAGTTTTAGCTAGACAAACGAACAGCAATTGATTTTTGTATATAAGATAATTTTCCATCTTATTAATAAATATTAAAACTAAAAATATAATGTAGTAAACTTAATACTATTCGAATTTCAACGTAAGGGCCATCACTTGGTACTTAATTTCTCATTTTCTCAGGATATAATTCAGTTAGAGGTCAAAGCATTTAAATATATAAAGTCTTGTATATTTACTTACAGTTTTAGTCACTTTTCTCTTAGAAAACTACCGCTACAACATCTCGTACATCAGAGGTTCGTTTCAGTTCATTAGCGTCGATTAATCACGTCTCCCGGCCTTGAGTCCAACGCTCCTAATCTCCTAAACGAGTGTTAACTTGGGCTAATATTGTAACATACATCACTGTGTCCGTCTATTTGCAACTGTAAAAGGCAAATAAATCTAGATAATATTATACTTTTTCTAGAGACATCACACCCGCTAATACAATATTGGACACTCACGAAAAAAATAATTGATTAATTTACTTCGGGATTGTTCTGGGATTTTTCTCGAATTTAGTGACTATAATGTTTTTTGTATCGTATTTCATTAATCGAGACCAATACAAATACAGATGCCGTTTTTATTTAATGCTAACGTCATCACCACTTTTAATAGTGAACTGCAAGACATGGGTATCTGCTTAGAAAAGAGATTTGTTAACTATAATATAATTTTTAATGTATTAAACATGTTTTTTTTTGTAATGTAGAGATGGAAATTAAGAAACGAAACTAAATAGGTTTTTAATGATTTACAAAATTTGCTACAAGATAATAATATTGTTATAAGATTAATTGAAATTTTAATTGGCCGATATCTTAGTATTGGCTTTGAAAATAATTAGCTCAGCCCTGCAAAGTTACCCAACGTGGTCCTCCATTTTCGTGGCTTCAGTTTCCTGAGCGAAAATAGAATGATAAAATAAAATCAGTGTGAATGCAGATTTCATTAAATTGAAAATTATACGTTTTCAATCAAACGCATCAATCAACCTATCGCAATCCGCTGATTTTAATCACTACCTAAAGTTGGTAATCTATATCGTCGATGAGAAATAAATTGTTGAAATTGTCATAAATTGTCTATCAGTTTTGAAATATTAATAATAAAATAAGACAAGACTAAAAAAATTGACTGGCACATACTGTACTGCGCCTTAAATATTTGTAGGAAATAATAACTCTATGCCTTCACAACAATCAACATAAAAAACTTTTAATAGTCCATTGCGAGAAACCTCTATTTGGTTTTAGCCTACTATACCACAAGGGCCAGGCGGATTGTTATAGGGTTTATTCCAAGTCTTCCTTCTCTTTGCTGTGCTGTTATTGTTGTTCACAGCAAATATCAATCGGCTAAAACTGAAGTTTTGAAAGTCTTAGAGATTGTACCGTAACAAAGCGATTAGTTCGTGTAAGATGGCCGCCGCGCAAGACTGTCAGAATGACAGCTGTCAACTTAATCAATGCTAACGAATGGAACTGACTGACAAGTTTAATGAAAGCCTTTCTTTTTTCATCTTAGACAACATAATAAAACATTTTATTTGGTTATTTACCTAACTATAAATGCATGACGAAATTTTGTATTTCTGTTTTATATTGAGCTCTAAACTTTATGTCCGTCACAAGTCACAGGGCGTGACTGCACTTAGATTTTATTTTCTCTTATAGAAATCGTGTTTCGTTAAAACAGAAAGCAACCCGCTTTTCGTGTTTATGGAGTATCGACGTTAACTACTTAATTTTGTTTGGTTTTTATAAACGTTTACTTTTTTTTAATGGAATAGTGGGCAAACGAGCAGAGTTATCACCTGATGGTAAACGATTACCGCCGCCCATGGCAGAGGCGTCACACTCAAGTGCGTTGCCGGTCTTTGGGAGATGGGGAGGGGAATGGGGAATGGGGGAGGGGTTGGGGTATGAGCCTCCGGTATCATCACTCGCTCTGTGAAACACAACGCAAGTGCTATTTCACACCGGTATTTTGTGAGGTCGTGGTATCACTCTGGTCGAGCCGGCCCATTCATGCCTCTCATGAAGCGTGGCTCTCACGGTAAGGCCTTCTGCGCGTCAGGCAGATGTATTGCCTTGTGTGTGTGAGACTTGTGTCGAAATAGTTTTTACTACTTTGTAAATCATTAGTACATATTTAAGTATCGAAATTTCATTCTGGATTCATTATTAGTTAAATCAATCAGGCAAATTTTCATTTCAATAACCATTAATGTTTCACCAGTCACAGATAAGTTTCTGATGTCTTATGTGACTAATATTATAATTTGACGTATCTTCCATGTAAATTATATCAAACCAACTTTCAAATAAGCTATCGAGCATATATTACCTATTTACGTTTATGGCAGACTAAAGAAATAATTAGATTTTTTTTTTCACAGTAGTAATATTGTATATCAAATGAATAAGTCTGATGTTAAACTTTCACAGAATCTTAATTTAATTCATAAAAAATAATGTTTCAGTTTCATGAACATTATAAATCTAATGTTAACCTAACTACCAAATAATAGGGGTATCACATCTGTTTTTATTTTTTAGCACAACACTTACTATTTATGTAAAATGTAATCGTTCTTTACATTAGGACCTTCAAGGGTCTAGGGAATGGCGATAAGGAAAACGGCCAAGATATTTTATTGTCCCGTACACTGGCTGTGAAATTACTGAAGGATCGAAGTTCTGTAGTAATGGAATTGAATGCAGTGGGGTATGGAAATAAAATGGAACACTCATTTGCGATGGAAGTCGAATAAAAAACCCAAGTATTCTTTTACAGTGAAATAAGCTGAATATTTAAGAGGGTGATGGAGGTTTAGTTCAGTTTTATGAAGTTTAAAATTTATGGAAAGTACCTATAATATTTTTAAGTAGATAATGTAGCGGGAGTATCTTATCGTTTTAATATATCAATATTATCCTGTTTTTATAATCTGTGAATGTTACTGTCTTGTCATGCTACTACTCGCACCTAAGACAAATATTTATGTGATGCATACGATAATTTACTGCACATTTCAGCGTTATTTATCCGTGTTATTATATTTAAAATTATTAAAAGGTTTTGGTTAGATACCTTTACGACATATTATTGTTTTCCACATATACAGTCTGACTATGTTTTCATGTTTCAAAATCCTTCAGCTCTCAAAGAATTTTCTTACTTTACCCTTCCCCTCTTTAATATTATGGAACTAATAACAAATTATAGTAATACTAGCTTTTGTATGCGGCTTTGTTGATGCAGATTTTCATCCCCTGATGTACCCTCTCAGGGGTGGAATCTCATAAATTTCTTTCTTAGTATTTACTTATATAAAGAACCTATGCGTGCGTTGATCTCTAGATATGTCGGTCACCTTCCTCTTTTATATATATAGATAGATAAGATAGATCTTACAGACAATTTCTACATCCCAGAAATCACAGAAGTAAACCCCGTAAGTCCTAAGTATAGTTTGAAGTAGGTTTATTGAAATTTCTTGCGTTCAACTGTGACCCATATAATACATTGTTGCAATCTAAGACAATGTTTCAACTCCATGTATGTCTTTATTGCTCAGAAAAGTTTGCATATTTTTTTTTTTTTTTTTTGGGACTAATCCCGCCCACATTCCCACCACTGTAACTCCTGTACACCAGGATCAACAGCAGTGACCCACGAACACACCGAGTTATGACACTCGGGAAGTCCCAGGAAGAAAATTAACTGTCTTGGAACCCGCAACGAAGTTAATCAGAAGAAAAACAGGAGGAGTTGGAAATGATAAATCCACTTCCCTCCTTAGCAAAGCGGGAGACAAAATGAAGTCAAAATAGGCAGACACCTTTTTCAAACCGGGAAGCACCACGGATAAAGTATTAGGGGTCCTAAGTGAGCTATATTTGATTACTATAGTATGTATGGCAGAATCGCCTAAACGCACGGAAATTCACCGCAGTTGACACAAGATCCTCATAGTATACCGCCCCAGATGTCATTTGTAAACTATTTAGCATTGTGTTACGTTCATTGTACCAAAGACTACACTCCCAGAGTACATGATGAGCCGATTGTTCACAGCTAATATCAGGTGTTGAGCATTGACACAATGGTGAATCGACTAATTTAAATGAGTGTAGTTTGCTCTTAAAGTTACCGTGGCCTGTAAGAAATTGAGCGACACAGTGATCTACCTCGAGCCATGTCCTCGACAACCGTTCGCGAACAGATGGAAAGAACTGGTAGAGGTGGCGCCCCTTAGATGATTCGTCCCATCGTTGTTGCCATTCATCCATTAGATCGTTATAGACATTGGACTGCTGTTGAAACAATCTTATGATTTTATCGCGGTCTCGTACGCCCAAAAAATCGCATTCCATGTTTTGTAATGTGGAATAGTACATGGCTGCACGTCTTTGCACCTCGAGATCGACCGGAAGGACACCCGCCAACACCGGTAAAGCCTCAGTACTAACCGTCCTATATGCTTTGCACAAGAAGATCAATGCAAGTCGTTGTCCTTGTAACAGTTTCCGACGGACAGCACCTACAGTCGCTCTATCGGCCCACACGGGAGCACCATAGCAAATAGAACCCAAATAAGTAGCTCCATATATAATCTTTAATGTATTAAATGAAAGACCCCATGTGGCAGTTGATATCCTCGTCAGAGCAAAGAAACTTTTTTTAGACTTTTCGTTAACTGTTCTAATATGTTCGATAAATGAAAAATTTCTTTCTAAAACTAATCCCAAATAACAAACCGAGGTTTTATTTTTTATACTAACATTTTGAAATTTAATACACGGCGGTGATTTGAGGGTACCTTTCAGAAGTAGCTGGAAGGTTTTGTTTGGTGCAAAAGTCAAGCGATTACGTACGCCCCAAAGAGATACTAAGTTCAAACATCTATTAGCCAGATTCTCAAGCCCCGCTCTAGTGTCAGATTCCACCAGTAATAAACCGTCGTCCGCATACGCGTTTAGGGTACATCCGGGTGGTACAGGTATTGAGAGAAAATCGTCGAAGCCTATATTCCACAAGTATGGACCTAACACCGAGCCCTCAGGGCACCCCATCGTAAGCGCCTTCGACACAGAATGATGCCCAAGTCTCAATTTAGTTGTGCCTTGTGTTTGCAAAGTTTGCATATATAAAGGTTCAGCCATGAAGATCATAATCAGTTATTCTGGTACAAACTTCGACGCTGAATCACAACTTTATTGATATCAAACCCCCTATCCCCCTATTGACCAAGACCCCGTGCCCCGTGGTAAACTGATTGATGTAAGTGCGTAAGATGTTTAGTTTCTGCTATAAAATTATCACCCTGATGTGAACGTAAACAAATCTTAATGTATAAATAATAATGAATATTTCGGACATCTTACAAACAACGTCATCTAGTCCTAAGCTAAGCAGAGCTTGTGTTATGGGTACTAGACAACTGATATAAATAATAAATAAATAAATATATAAGAACCTGCGCCCTCAAACACACACAGCAGCAGCATACGCTACTACTTCGCCACCGAGGCAGTTTATAGTATGTTGACTTGGTTATAATGATATAATCATTACAACAATGAATGATAATAAAGTTGTCCATTAACAATATTGTTTTATTTAATTTCCTAAATTCTTTACTAATAGCAGAGAAACGTATGAATACTCAGACAGTCACGCACACCAAGAAATCAGTTAAGAAAAGTATACATCAAATTCAAATTTTAAATCATTTATTAAACTAAGACACCGATATTTATGAACGTTAAGTTGAAGCTACAAGTAAAAAATCATAGATCGACACAAACGGACGCCACAGCATTTGCTGTATTGAAGGTAAATTAGTTGAAAACATCAAAATCTGCCTGTCCGTCGATTAATAACTTTAAGTTTCCAAAATGAGTTGAGCCTTATGAGAAGAATACTGGCAAAGAAATTCATGGCCAATGAAGGCCAATTTTGACTCAATAAAATTGTGGAATGAGTTCCCGGCGGTATTCCCGGTCTTTTGCCCCTATTTCATAAAAAAATGTTATCAATTCACACCCAATGTTTAGAGAGAATTCTCTAAAATACAAAAATGTTTAAGGACATTGAAAAATATGGTTTAGATAAACCGATAGGTATTCTATTTTCAAGAAACATTACTTCAATCTTTCCCTCTAAGAAATCTTTTTATGTAAACTGAGCTCCCAAAAACTGTGGTTTGCAGTAGTTTTATGGGTTCCGCAACATAATAATATAAGAAAAACAAATAACAAAATCAATTTTATCTTTTCCGTGTTTTGAAGAAAATCTATAGGATTTACAATATAAGTGATGTTTTCTCTTCATTCGTTTGTTAGCAAATAGATTACACACCACAAGGGCACCTATATTAAGAGAAAATATTTTTATGAAGACTTGTAGAGTCTTTGTCAACAAAGACTCGTTTCTCTTTGATATTATATGAGCTCTAGTAATATGTCGTGTAAATTGTGTAAACGTCGATATGAAATCACAAGTGGGTTATTTAATCTATTTTGGAGAAAAGATTATAATGTTTATAATGATTTTGGGTATAGTGTTTATTTACGTTCTTGATGTAGATACAATTCAGTATGTCTATTGTCTAACTTTCCTCATAACATACACTTAATTCCTAACAGTACTTGGTTGACGGGTAAAGGTCTGTACTTATTTAAGTAAGTGTACTAAAGTTCATTAAGCAAAATTTTGACATTTAAAGGAACGAATCTCATATTCCTTCACTACAAAGTTAGAATCCACCGGCCAGGCGAGGTGATAATGCCTGGTATGCCACAGCTCGATGGTTGTTGTCCGGAAGTTGTATATATGTTATTCGGCATGAGAATTGCTATACCACGATGCAGGATTTTGCAGTTTCTCCATAGTTAGTTGTGTCTTCTTTAGATGGCACAATAATGTAACAAAACATCGTCAACAGCGTTGTGTGATCCACTACTGAACAAAGATCTAACTTTAAAATTGGGGTTTTGTCTTACAGTCAACGCCGGCCGCAGCTTATAGGGGTTGTGTCCAGTTTTCCTTCACTTTGCAATTCTGTTATCCTGTAAAGTTTGGTCCCCTAGTCAGCTTTTACAACAACATCGCGATGAATAGGTAAAACACCTTATTATTGATCTGCCACTACAAACATACCACGGCAAACATACCCTACATACATAATCTTAAATAATCTACAGTGTTAAAAAATCATGATCGCTTTGGTGAATTGTTTTGGTGTGAAAATATGTTTTTACATTGAAACACATCTTATCTTATCTTATCTATACAAATAAATAATCTTAAATAAAAGTAAAAACAAAAATTTAATGATCAACTTTACTACATTTACATATACACATTATCTTAGTTTGAAAATACACATTTCAGGATCAAATAAATTCAAACTAAGTGAAACTTATACGCGTTTTGTGCAAATTCTATTCTCGATTGAACCGTAACTTGCAGACTTATCGATTAAATTTTGCATTTCAGACTAGGATATATAAAGCATAACATCTGTTGCAAACGATTTGCTATAGAATAGTTTATTTAAAAGCATGTGGCTTTAAAGTTATTTTATATTTATATAACGTTATTTAAAAATGTATTCAAGTTATTTGTATGACAAATTGTATCATACTTTTAATTGAATAAGAAGTCATATCAACCAATCGCCGTTTACTACTGAACGAAGGTTTCCCCTAAATAGCGCCAACTATCCCGGTCTTGGGCAGTCCACATCCATTCGCAGCCAGTCACTTTCAAATCGTCAGTCCACCGTACCGCACAGCGCTCTACACGAATTAAAATATCTAAAGTTATGTACACCTATGTAAAATGTATGTATGTGTCAGCTCCGACATCGTAACGGCACCCGACATCGATATCGGATCGGAAAGTGTGAAAACACTCTTACAGTACTTGTTGAAAAATATTTTCTCTACACTTTTTATTTTACTGATTTGAGTAGCTGCTGCTAACGTCATAATAATTATATTATGTTTAAATTTTCATGCCAATTATCGTAGACAAAATAAAGTCAGATTTCATATTCATAATGAGCTTGCTTAAATATAGTGTGTGCTAGAGAACAGTAGGTTACCGATGAATGAATATACCTGAAATAACAATCCGATATTTTTCTTTTGAAAGTGATTCTGTCTGTCTATTACGCTTTCACGCCTAAATTACTGCAGCTATTTCTGTTAAATTTGGAATGGAGATGTTTTAATTCTCGGTTGTTTTACTCGGAGGCTATTCTCTTCCATGATAAGCGACATATAATGTAAAAACCGCTGTTACTTTTGCTGCTATAGGGATTGTGACTTTTCTTAAGTGAATCGAGTAGATAGAGTCCAAACATATTTATAATTTAAATTCAAACTTATAACATCACGTATTGATCTTTCATTAGCTGAGCCGTTGGTCAGTCATTATAGGTACGCCTAATACAGATGTAGCTTTATTACTTCGACCTAAATATTCGACTTGTTTTGCATACTGGTAATATCCGTATTTTATTATATGTCCATTTTGTATACAAATTATACATTGTAAATCTGAAAAATGGCTTGCACTTTTTATTATTTTTACGTAAAGTATATTTTTATAGCACCTGAGTTTCGAATAATCTCATGAATATGATTTGGCATTGCGAAATTTAACCGTAGGTAAAACTAAGTGAGACTTTCTATATCCTTATTGTTTTGTCATATAGAGTGTTATTGAACTAAAGTGCTTTTTCTGTGAAAAAGTGTGTCAGAATCGAGCTGAATAAATCCATATGATATGTCATACTGCGTATAAACTAAAAGTGATCTAAGAACAGCTGTTGTTAAGATACTCGGATCCATTACGTAAATCTACTTCTAACATAAGTATTAAACCTGGTTGGAGAACCTTATTTAAATACTCAAATGAGTGAGGGATGAAGCTTTTTTATAGCAAAAAAAGTGACTACTTACCTCGATTGACACTTCGATTTCATTTATAAATTACTGCATCAAATTAGCTATGTTTGGGTACAATAACTTTAATTTCAAACAAATTTTCGTTTGAGGTCAACTATCTACACGGCAGGATACTTTGCTAGTCACTTTTAATTTCAGGAAATTCTTCTTTATCAAAACCTTATTGCATTATTTTCTTGGACTCTTAAAATAGTTATATAAACTAGACAACTAAGTGTTCAAGTGTTCATATTCTTAACTTTTAACTACTAGCATGTTAATTAAATGATAAAAAATAAATTTATTTGATTTCGTTACTAAAATACATAAATAATCAAGTCACTACATTAAAGTGGCATAACATTAATTTCCTTTCTAAATTCACAACGAAATTTCGTCCACAATGGAGTGTCTGCTATTTATCTCTGAAACAAAAGCGGCGATGTCCATCTCGTGCCACAGTTTCATATTTTATGGTGTGTGTAAAGAAAAGTAGACAGGGTTTCGTGTGTTACTGTAAAGTTGCTGAGACTATGTATGTTACTGAGAAGTGTTACTGTATAAATAAAAGGAAACATTCAGTTAAGTGTGAAAAGGAAAACTGTTTTGTACAAAAAAACTTTGAACATTTTATTTTACATCGAAGAATAAGTGGGTTTAATTGTTAATAGGACAAGTACTTTAATTGAATTCGTGTTTCTTCGGCTCGCGGAATTTCTTCAAATTGTAATGGTGTTTCGTTTTATTTACATAAAAAATTAGAGTTTTTGAATTTTAAGAAAATGTAAATATGTTATGTCGCATTTTGCTTATAAACAGTTTCATTTAATTCAAATTATTTTGTGAGAGAAAGAAGAAAAGAAAGTTTATTCTGACAAACACAGCACAGTACATGTTTTTAACAGAGTTGAGGTTTATTGGACATAAGCAATATAATGCCCGGTGCTATGCCAGAAAAGGCACCTATCTCAGCATATGACTAGCAATATTGACTTTTGAAATACTTACTACTAATAATTACTAGTATACATTTTTTTTAAATATACTTCTCCTTTTTCATTTCTTAACCTTTCTGTAATTTATGTCAGATATTTGCATTAGTAATACTGTTATTTTAGTAGTTATTAATGTATAAATGACTAACGTAAATATCAAAGAAAGTAATTATAACTTAAAGCTTTTTGAGAAAAGATCAAATTAAATGTAGAATTTCGCATTAAATATAAATTCGCTGAAATTTTGCAACCCCACTACTTCAAAAACATATTGAAATCCATTCCACGAAGTTCACAGCATTTCAACAATACAGGCTAATTAAATATTTAATACATTTAAGATTAAGTTTAGCAGAAACTGCTCACATCGATAAGTGTCAAGATTGAATAAGATATTACTTTATAGATAATGGCATTATGCTCTCATAAATTCTGTGAAGTAATTTCCACACAATCTATGGTTTCATAAGTTGTTTACTTTGAATGTCTCTTCTTTAATTGAGTATTTAAAATATACCTACTGATCTATAAGAGTAAATTTACTAGATTTTTTAATGAATGCTAAAGTGACTCAACTCTGCCTGATGGAAAGCATGAACAGTATCAACACACTACAATTTGAGAATGGTTGTCCAATTTCTATTAATCCATTAATATTTATAACGTCTGATTCAGGCGCACAAAAACATGCATATGATGTTTGTTGATCTGGAAAAAGCGTATAATAGGGTAGTAGGATACCACGAGAGGTTATGTAGTGGGCTCTGAACGAAGAAAGAGTGCCTGTCAAGCGATGTACAGGGGATCTAGCACCTCTATCATCTAGTAAGATCAGCTGCGGCAAACATCGACAGATTCGGTGTCTCTGTTGGTTTGCACCAGAGATCGGCTTTTAGCCCATACCTCCTTCTGCTGATAATGAATGCTCTGAGATCGGACATATAGGAAGAGGCACCATGGTGCATGCTATTTGCAGATGACATTGTGTTGGTCGGTGAAGGCGCGTCCGAGGTCCAGCGCAGACTAGAGACATGGCAGCAAAGACTGGGAAATGTTGGCTTGAAAACCAGCAGAACTAAATCCGAATACATATTCTGCGATTTCGGCGGTCTCTCCGGTCTTGCTGCCGTGTCACTGAATGGAACAGCGATTTTGATCTGCACCGGTTTCAAGTACCTCGGTTCGCTGTTACAGAGCCTGAAAGTAGCACCATTGAATGAAAAGTTGAGAAGCAACAGGTTAGCCTGGTATAGTCATGTGATGCGTAGAGATGAGCACAATGTAGTTAAGAAAGTGTTAAGTATGGAAGTCGACGGATATAAGAGTATCGGACGACCAAAGAAAAAAAATGGATGGACTGCATAAAAGAGGATATCGCCAGAAAGGGAGTAAGCAGTGAACTAATTAGTGATAGAGGAGAATGCAAACTCATTGCAGCAACCCCAAATAAATGTGGGAAAATGGTAGCAGTCATTATTTTAAATGTGTATACATTTAAAATAATGAATGTTAATTGTATAATACTTAGTTATATTCAAATCTGTATAAATTTAGTTTTACAAACTTAACAAACATTGTTATCTTTTTTTTTTTAAATACGAGGTACATCGTGTTCAATACGTTTTACTACTATTTCATAATGAATCTAGAAAATATATATGACTTTGTTGTTGTAGTAAATTATTAAGCTGCACCACTGTATATTCAAATACATAATGAAAACCATTAAAATGAACTATACAATTTTAAAGAAAGTACTTCCAACAAACCTAAAAATTATGAATAAGAAAACATGAACCAAATCCCCAAAGAACCAACTCTAGAAAAACTATGACCAATACATTTAACCATAAATCCTATAAAATTTCTTAAATTAAAACTCAACTAAGCACTTTAAATTAAAAGGCCTTTCTTATAACTTAAAATTAATTTACGCCGTCTTTTAGGCCACTCAAATCACGTTGAAAAATTAATTTACCCACCCTTGATATTTAAATGTTATATCAGATAAAATTTGGTAACTGCAAAGCCAGAGTCGGTGCTTGAATTTTCAATATGAAATGAAATAGAATATGTTTAAAATTTTTGAGTAAAACAAGCTGAAGAAAATGCTAATGGTATTATTAGATTCACGAATTTCAAACATACCAAACAGGAGAAAAGGGGGAAAAAATCTTGAAGATATCCGGATGATACTCCAAAAACGTGAGGAATTGCTATTAAGGAGAAATGTTCTTATAAGGGCGTACGAAGTATTTCTGACGGCGCGAACGATTAATTAAGGTTTATTAACGTATACGAGTATTCATGGCAATATGTGAGAAGTATGTACTGTAGGCTGCTTGGCGGTTACGAAATGAACAAATAATTGGTTTTGGATTGTGCTTTGGTATAATTAAATTATCAGTTGATGATTAGCATTTCTCTGTTGGGTGATCATATTAATATTTACGAAAATTATGCAAACGGAGGTATAAGAAATTTAGCGCTGTTAAAGTTTACACAGAAAAGATAGAAAGTAAAAAAAAAAATATGATAGACTTTCGACCGGTGGTTACCACTATTATACCTTTTATATTTTATTTTATTTTATTTTTGCTCAATAGGTATAGTTACAGACAACAGATCATTCATCACACAATAACCAGTAGCAATATACAATTTCAAATCTGAAGTCCAATTATAACTATACTATATCCATACAGTCTCTTTTTTTCTTCGTTTATTTTAAAGTTTTTCAAATTTATCAGAAATTATTCTGATTCTGTTTGTGATATCAAACTTAATATGGTTTACAATCAAAACAAGGTATTTAAACTTAATAAAATATTTGGTTTCTTGCATAAATTTCTTTATATAAATCAAAAAAGTATTACACAGTATTATCGGAACTTCGTCCATTTTCGTGCAAGATTTATCTTCTTATATATAAAAATCAATTGCTGTTTGTTTGACTCGCTAAAACTCGAGAACTGCTGGGCCTATTTTGTTGGTTTTCTTTTAAAAATGTTTGTTGCAGTCCAAGGAAAGTTTAAACGGTTAACGGTAAAGGTTTAAAAAAAACTAACTTAAAAAGCCAAATGTCACGTGTACGAAGTAGCAGGCACAGCTAGTAAATGATAAAAATATATTGAATATTAACGTATTGAAGTAAGTAAATCATGCAATGTTCCTTTTTCTATAATCTTAATTGAGATGTAAATTGTAATTTACTTGTTTATACATTATTGGTTATATTATTTTAACAAGTTTTGTTGCAAGAACCTATTAAAATTACGTAAATATTTATCACGACGCATTTCAAGTAAAGAAAACTATTACGACATTAAAAAAACTTCGTATATTAAAATTATCTTAAAAAAGTAAATGTTATGGTTTTATGTACTTTAGCTAATTTTGTATACAATTCAACCTATCGCTGTCCTCTGCTGAACATAGATCTACAACAAGAAGCATCAACTATACCAGTCTTGGACAATCCACATCCATTCGCTACCAACCACTTTGTTGCCCTCGGCTGCTTTAATTACTAATACCATGCATGTTTGTTCACGAGCTTCAAACATATTCGAGCACACCCAATTTAAAAAGATTTAGTACAAAAATATACAAGCAAATAAAAAATAAATTTATTCAACGTGAAGATAAACACCAAAATTGGTTTCAATAAAATGTTCCGAGGAAAAAGTAAAGAAAGGAAAATTAATTAAAACATCAGATTTTGTTTGAACAGCCCGAAGAGGCAAGCTAATTTAAAATGGAATGTTGCAAGCCGTGTTTTATGAATGCTCAGGACTACAATAAAATCTTTTTTGACAAACAATAACTTAGGTGAATAAGAATTCAAGAATCTGCCGTGTGTGAACCACAATGGGGCATAAGAACACTGTATTAACTGTTTATTGGGTTAGGAATCGTCGGAAAATGTTTTAAATATTAGTCTTTGATACAAAACGTTTGCGTGATTATGAAATGCCACCATACCATCTATAGACTTTTGCCTTAAACTTTTATCAAATGAAATAATGAAGTTATAGTTGTTTAGAATAGCTTGAAACAGGTCTTTTTTACGTCTATTTACTATATACGTTAGTTGCCAGTGATAGCACAGATTAATTAATGGTAAACATGATTAATCAGTATACATTACACTGCATAATTCCATCGTTAAAAAGTATTAGCGAGAAAAACACACCACTCATTCTCGTTTTGTAAAGTCCAACGATGAATTAGGTAGCCTAAAAAATTAGTCAATGGATTAGGGGATACTTATAAAAATATACATTTCTTTTTAGAGATAGAATAAATATGAATAAAAAAATTCAGAGAGAGGGTGCCTGAATGCCTCTGCTCTCAGATAAGTTTATTTATTTTGGAAAGCGACGCTATTCATAATATGTCACAAGGCTCAACGTACTAATGCGTCGAGAGAAAAAGGGGTTCTCAAATGATAAATGCTGAAAAAACAAGGTCTTTGAAGAAGGCAAAGACAAAAGCGACGCAAACAATAAGAATTCGGTTTATATTACAATATTCTTTCACACGAAATAGCCTAAATTATGTTATGATTTATTGTTACAATACATATTGTGATGTTGAATGGTTATTTTGTAGTGAAATTAAATGGTTATAGATTTAGTTGCTTTTGAGTCAAAGGTAGTTCAAAAACTAGATAGACTTTTTAGGCATTTATCGTAATCGAATAAAAATAACTTATGCTAGCACTTTAGTATTACTAGTTATTTGGTAATTTTTCTCATTATTTTTGATTATAAACGGTATAGTAGCTTACATTTTGCCATTACTA
This sequence comes from Spilosoma lubricipeda, assembly GCA_905220595.1. Classification (NCBI taxonomy): domain Eukaryota; kingdom Metazoa; phylum Arthropoda; class Insecta; order Lepidoptera; family Erebidae; genus Spilosoma; species Spilosoma lubricipeda. The sequence continues at coordinate 6,807,240 of HG992298.1, read as the reverse complement.
GTTCATGTTTTAAAATCTATACTAATATAACAAAGCTGGAGAGTTTGTTTGAACACGCTAATCTCAGGAACCGCTAGTCCGATTTGAACAATTCTTTAAGTGTTGGATAGTCCATTTATCGAGGAAGGCTATAGTTTATATATCATCACGATACTACTAATAGAAGCGGAGCAACAATGAAGAATGTTTCAAAAACGGGGGAAATTTTCACGCTACGGACAATATAAGGCGCAAACGAGGTTGCGTGGGTAAGCTAGAGTATAATATAGGTTATTCTAGTCGACGTTGACGTCTACATAATAACTTCAGCAAAATTTTATGTTCTTACTTAAAACAATGAGTCTAAAGTTACTATTGAATTTTAAAATAGAAGAAAAGTTTGAAATGCCTTTTATGTTTAAGTGAACATTCAGAATGTCAGTAAACGATGTTATTAATAAATTGCTCTCTTAAAGCACACACACAAAAGTTTAAGCAATATGATATCTGCCGCTTTGTGTTCTGTTAAGTGAACAACAATATATTTATATCTCTTACTGTAATAAGATAGACAACTGTTTCGAGATATAAGAACTTCACGAGATTCTCCTGTCTCAAAGCGATTTTCATTTATTTCCTGACATGAATTGTAATTGTTTTGCTTTTTAAATCTTAAGAAGGAGGTAACATAACCGTACTGCTTCTTATCGTTATTGTCAGTGGTTAATCTATACTAATATATAAAGCTGAAGAGTTTGTTTGTTTGTTTGTTTGAACACGCTAATCTCAGGAACCGCTGGTCCGATTTGAAAATTTTTTTCAGTGTTGGATAGTACATTTATCGAGGAAGGCTATAGGCTATATATCATCACGCTCGGACCAATAGGAGCGGAGCAGCAATGAAAAACGTTTCAATAACGGGGAAAATTATCACGCTACGGGCAATAGGAGACACAAACGAGGTTGCGTGGGTCGGCTAATTAAGAATATGAAGTGAAAAATCCTGTGGCTGTTGGAAGGTACGACTAAAAGACTAACAAAACACGACAACAACAATGTGGTACAGTAGGCCCAATCTCCTTTCAATTTTATATACTTCCCAAGTTTATATACAGGCTGTTCTTGACGATGATTTAGTACTTCTTGTTATGAAACAAAAGGCAAAATAGATACAGGTTGTTCAATATTTAAAATCATTGGAACTCAGAGATGTTACGTATAAAACCATTTCACTATTTCCAATTTTAAACGTAGTTTATGCGAAACCGGGAAGCTGTGGTCCGTGATAAATATCGCTTAAGTAGCTATCGGTTAAACAGATTGCGCCAATCTCTGAAAACTATTGCCTACACGAGCATCCAATCTCACATTTCACGACGACCTAATTTCTCGTTGAAGTGGAAGTAAGCAATTTGTACACTGATATGCTTGAAGAGTGTGAATTAAGAATTCTGGATTTCTAGATTTGGATCTGTAGAACTGGTTGCTGTTTAAATCGTGATTTATATATTAGACTATAACGAGGAAAGAGTTTATATAAAGAATGTTTTAAAGGAAATATGTGTACCTAACGATATCATCATATTATTAAACTAGTTGACCCACGCAACCTCGTTTGCGCCTTATATTGCCCGTAGCGTGAAAATTTCCCCCGTTTTTGAAACATTCTTCATTGTTGCTCCGCTCCTATTATTAGTAGCGTGATGATATATATCATATAGCCTTCCTCGATAAATGGACTATCCAACACCGAAAGAATTTTTCAAATCAGACCAGCGGTTCCTGAGATTAGCGCGTTCAAGCAAACAAACAAACAAACTCTTCAGCTTTATTATATTAGTACTAGCTGACCCACGCAACCTCGTTTGTACCTTATATTGTCCGTAGCGTGAAAATTTCCCCCGTTTTTGAAACATTCTTCATTGTTGCTCCGCTCCTATTAGTAGTAGCGTGATGATATATACCCTATAGCCTTCCTCGATGAATGGACTATCCAACACCGAAATAATATTTCAAATCGAACCAGCGGTTCCTGAGATTAGCGCGTTCAAACAAACAAACAAACTCTTCAGCTTTATTGTATTAGTATAGATAGATCGAACTAAGTGGCGTGCAATTGGAGAGGCCTATGTCCAGCAGTGGACTGCGATAGGCTGATTATGATGATGATGATGATAGATAGATATCATCGTAAATAGTCTTCAATAGTCCACTGATGGATTAAGATCTCTCCTCAGAATGGAGGTTTGTGTTAAGTTTTCCTTCTCTTTTATGGGCTACTAGCAGACCCACGCAACCTCGTTTGCGTCTTCTATTGCCCGTAGCGTGAAAATTTCCCCCGTTTTTGAAACATTTTTCATTGTTGCTCCGCTCCTATTGATAGTAGCGTAATGATATAGTAGTTCCTGAGATTAGCGTGTTCAAACAAACAAACAAACTCTTCAGCTTTATATATTAGTATAGATTGTTCTGCGTAGTTTGTTCCCTTATTCAGCTCTAACGATACGCATGGGAAGAACAAGAGTCGTGACAGTCCGCATTATTATTCAGTCACCGTATGCACATAAATTACCCAACGATGCAAAAGCATCACAAGGCTGCCACGGTGTGGGTCACCATGCTGCATTGTCTGCATTCGCAATGAGTTTGGTGACCACCACTCTTGGATTCTGCTTTTGCTTTCCATCAGGCAGAGTAGAGTCATTTTGTCAGGCCCAAACATTAAAACAAAACACACTCATTTTAATTTGTTTCATCCTTGATATTCTTTGATACTAATATTTATAACATGTATATATTCAATTGGCGTACAATAAATAAACATTTTTAAATACTTTTCTGCACATTAGGAGGTACACATACACCCTATGTAGACAGATTTAAAACATTTAATGTAACTTTTGCTAAGGGTAAAGACTGTTTCACTCTATTGCACAAACTGCACTCTAGGCGGTTAGTGCTGTACGGTATATCTCCATGTTAACACTGCTTATGTTTTAAAATTTCAATCAGCACTTGTATTCCTATCAATTTACCTTAAACAAGAATTTAGTCCACCATGAGGAATAATAATAGTAGTAGTGGTCACCCAGTGGTTTTTTATTTATTACTAGCTGAACCCCGCGGTGTTACCCGCGGCTATTGTTGTACCGCGAGTAACGCCGCGGGACAAAGTTAGTCTAACAAAAGTAGCCTAAGTTACTCCCCGGATCATCAGCTACCTGCCAGTGAAAGTCCCATCAAAATCCGTCCAGCCGTTCCAGAGATCACCCGGAACAAACAGACAGACAGACAGACAGACAGACAATTTTTTTTTTAACTACAGTTTTGGTATATGTATCGTGTATACATACATATGCATTGATTAAAAAGCTGTTATTTTAATATTACAAACAGACACTCCAATTTTATTTATTTGTATAGATTTTGGTTTTCTGGACTTCTCCTTTATTTAAACTTGAATTGTGTCAAATTTTATACTTCCCCGTTCGTATAATTTACTCAAAAAGGATAACTATGTTTTTGCTTCACGTGTTGATATTTAAATAGTTATTTTTTCTTCAAATAATAAAACGTGAGATGTAAATGCACTATAAATAGAGAAGGTGCTATACAAAGCTTATGAGTAGTACTCGTAGTAGTGAATAGTACTCTCAAATACAATTCGAAATCATTAGATAACAAACCATTAAATGCATTCTTTCCAATTCGGTCACTCATCACAAAAGCCTATCAAACAAATTGTGTTTCATCTAAGCCTGACTATGTAACTGCCATTTAAACTTGCGTTATTCTGAAGCTAACCCATTTTAAATCCTCTTTGATATCGTTCACAGTTTCATTCAGTCAGGGTTGGTAACACTTCATGTTAAATCTATTTGAAATTTTTAACGTAAAAATATTATTACGTTTTTTTTTTATTGGAAACGTATGGCATCTATTTTGTTGTTCTGTTTCTTTTGTAATGATTCTCATTGTGATCATATTACATCCAAGTTAAATTGGTACTTGAGCAAGAAAATTAACATCACATCACATCATCCTTACAATTCGTTGTAAATATATCAATCGAACCAAGTGGCGCGCAATTGGAGAGGCCTATGTCCAGCAGTGGACTGCGATAGGCTGATGATGATGATGATGATGATATCAATCGAAGAAAATAATAACAGTCATTCAAAACATATTAAACACACGAAAGCTGACGTTTTATGGCTCAGTTTATATGGATGATTTACATTTCATTTTTAAAGTTAATGTAATGGTAGTAAGTACCAATATCATTTATAGTTCTAATGCTAGCAAGCATGCCGGTATTGATATAAATGCAGATGCTCAAAATGTCAGCGAAATATTGGTTACAGATAAACAAAATATGATTCAATTTGAAATATTTCCCGGATAGAAATAACAAAAACAAACTACACGATCAGCATCTAAATAAGAGATCTTACAATAAACACGGACAATTTGCATCTCGTTATCCAAGTTTTGCCGCATAAATTAATTCAATTTTTATCCTCAGAGGGTCCCGACTTGCAGCTGTGACAACTGTCACCGACAAATTCCTGGGTATAACTGAAGGACTCACTGAAGATACACACTGTCGTAAGATTTTATGACAGCGGAGTTTACAACTTGGGTTAATAATGTTAACTGTTATTTTACTTCTGCTTTAATACTACTTCTTAGGAACTCGAGTCTGATTTTATACAAAATTAAGTCTGCATTAAGACTTTGAAAGTAACAACATTTGGGTAGTTTGAATTCCTATTATGTTTTTAATTAGTCTTATGTTTGGTTTGCATCTTTTTATTTGTTACTTTATACCCACTTCTCTGTTTTTTAATTTCAATTGCAATCAACATGTTGTGAATTTCACGTTAGTAACGTACAAAACATAATTGACCCATATTTTAAAATCACAAAGTGTACTTTTAATCCTGTTATTAATAAATATAACTGTTATAGAATATTCTTACAAAGTATTTATAGAAAGCGATAACCTTCTAAACTGGTATTTAGAGCGGTGTTATTATAAATTTACATTTTTATTTCAAGCATGTATTTAAAAAACCTACCAACAACAACCAAAAAAAGGCCGAAATCAAGAACTCTATGACCCAGAATAGCACTATCTGGCGAAGAACGTTATTCTTCGCCAGATGGCGCTATTCTGGGTAGGAGAACCGACTTCAATTGAAATGGGATAAAGGCTAGGCAAAGAGTATATGTATATGTAGATGTATAAATCTGCAATTTCTCAAAACAACGGCCATGTCTAAAATATTGACTGATGCAAAAAGATATTTGCTATTAAGGTCGCCCCATACAATATAGAATGCAGAAAATTAAAAATAAAATAATATCCTAAACTAAAGTTGCAGAAAAGGGTTGAGTATTTAATAGCCCGTGTGTCACGATAGCCAATGGTCTTTCCGCACTGTTCGTCCCACTACACATTCTAAAGAACCCGTACTAGAGGACAGATTGTGTGCCTAATTAAAATAGATGATGACCGTAAATGATAACTTGATGTATAGAGTATATAATGTCATATGTGAACAAAGGTTTATTCAGCGCGTATCATTTTTAACCGACTTCAAAAAAAGGAGGAGGTTTCTCAATTCGACCGTATATATATATATATTTTATGTTTGTTCGCGGATAACTTAGTCGTTTATGAACTGATTTTGATAATTATTTTTAGTGGAAAGGAGATATCCCAACGGTGGTACTTTGATAAGGACATTTAGATCTGATGATGGCATCAAAGAAAAATCGAGTCAAACTTGAAGTCGGTTTTATTTTTCTTAAAATTTTATTATATCATTAATTTCATCACGAAGAACGAACGAAGACTTGAAGACTTAAGAATTGAAGACTATAAATAATTTACATTGGCAGAAATAGCTGATACGGCTGGTTGTCATCTCGTCAAAAGAAGAAAAATAATCACTCATTATGTAAACGGCCTTTAGATGGCCACTGGTTACTAAAAGCCGTTTTAGAAAGACGATTTTAGCCTATTAAATATGATCAATGTTTAAAAGTCCTTTTCTGTATATAAATAATAAATAAATAATAATAAATTTATTTAATTAAATGAACTATGTAATTTTATAATTATACTAGCTGAACCCCGCGGTTTTACCCGCGGTTATTGTTGTACCGCGAGTAACGCCGCGGGACCAATTTAGTCTAAAAAAAGTAGCCTAAGTTACTCCCCGGGTCATCAGCTACCTGCCAGTGAAAGTCCCGTCAAAATCCGTCCATCCGTTCCAGAGATTACCCGGAACAAACAGACAGACAGACAGACAGACAGACAGACAAAAATTTTTTTAACTACATTTTTGGTATATGTATCTTGTATACATACATATGCATTGATTAAAAAGCTGTTACTTTAATATGACAAACAGACACTCCAATTTTATTTATTTGTATAGATGAAAGGAAGGTAACTACTCTTATAACATTACTTGAATGTTAGCTTGTCTTTCCAGCAACTCGTATCTATTTATACTCGACTACGGCAAAGCCAAAAGAAAGGGTAATAGTTTTGGCAGTCTATGTTTGTTTGTTCCACTGTAGTGCCTAAATTACTGAACTAATTTAAATTAATGAGCTGTCAATAGATTCGTAATAATGACCCCGATGACTTAGGCTAATATTCCTCCTATTCTGAAGTCGGGGAAGGTGAATAGTGGCTGTGTTGTTGATAGTCATATATATAAATATATATATAGGTGTGAAAATGAAAAAAAAAATTGCTTTACCGTTTATAAATAAATTTCTGTTGATCTTAAATTCTGTTATATTTAAAATACAATTTATAGGAAATTACTATACAAATACAAAAGTATTTCTACCTAAAACATTATAACATTTAGAATTACAGAAAATAACCTTGAGTGATAAGCTTCCACCAACGTCTTATATTAATTCAAACGAAAATAAACATACAAATATTGTATAAAAACATCAAATTTATTGATAAGTGGTTTATAAAATAGTAGATCAAATTATATTACGTATTTGCGTCACTTGATCGTAAGATATCCTATTCAATAATATTCGAAATAGTACTTTTAGGTACCTACTTATTCAATGAATTGATTTCGTAAATAAATACTACGCAAACGTTGTCGTGATAAAATTAAATTCGTACGTTTGTGATATTTATTCACGTTTTACTTCAAACAAATTTTTATGTGTCAAGGATATTTGCGAATCATAAACAAACTTCATACAACGTTCAAAACACTCATCCATAACGTAATATAATAATATATTTCCAGTTATTTATAGAGGGAGAGCATTGAGGTACAGCCACGGTGATTTTAGCACGGACCGGCTGGTGAGTGAGACCGTAGGCCCAATAATAAAAAATAAAAAAATTTTTGGACATACGCACACATATCACACAACGCCATCTAGTCCCAAACTAAGCAGAGCTTGTGTTATGAGTACTAGACAACTGATACAAATACATATATACTTTTTTTTGTAAATACATACATATTAAACAACACCCAAACTCCGAAACAAATATTTGTAGACCATACAAACATTTGATCCGACCCGGGAATCGAACCCGAGACCTCACGATCAGCAGTTGGACCGCGAGGCCAACGACTGCCTCGTTGGTCTCGCGGTCTCTAATGCAGAATCATTTCCATAGGCCATCGCAGTATGAGTCATCATGTTGCATTATAGCATTGTTTCGATTCGCAATGAGTATGGTGACCAATACTCTTGATTTCTGCTCATGCTCTCCACCTCTTCAGATAGATTAGAGCCAGTTTTGCAGGCTCATACATATATCTTAAACCTAATAAATTTAATCTCTTAGCTAAGCTACATTAAAAAATCACAATATATTCATTTATATATAAGACTAGCTGTGCACCGCGGGTAGCACCCCGCGTTGTTACCCGCTAGACAAAGCTAGTCTAAAAAAGTAGCCCTCCTTAGATCATCAGCTATCTTCCAGTGAAAGTCCCATTAAAATAGGTTCAGCTGTTCCAGAGACTACCCGGAACAAACAGACAGACAGACAGATGGACCAACATACAGATAAAAATAGTAAAAAATGATATTTTGATACGTGCACCGTGTATACATGTGTACATATGCATTTATTAAAAGCTGTTATTTTAATATTACAAACAGACACTCCAATTTCATTTATTTGTATAGTTTAAATTCAACAAACAAAACATGTTTGGTATTGACTTTAACATAGATAAAATTAATGTAGAGCGGCGCATCTTCGTAGCCTATAATCGTTCTACGCGTTACGAGTGCCTACAGGGATGCACGATTCTGTTCGTGTCAGTGCTCTCTTAGTATATTAATAAGCCAAGCTAAAACTTTGTACAACTTTTTATGGAGGAGTGTAAATTTAAGCAAACTTATAGTTTAAAATGTAGAGAAGGAGCGCAGAATGCTAGTATGTTTTTTGTAAATATACATACAAATACTTTGAAGTAATAAAAATAGCATTCCTCTCACTATTACACGTATGACAACAAAAATTCATATACACAAATGTATGTATGGCAAAGAATGTACGAAAGAAAGATGATTATCTTTTGTCTATACTGTCAAACAGAATGTCAAAAGTAGCCATGATGCGAGTTTTGATTAAAGAGGTGTAAAAGCCTTAGACGACCGAATCCCTAAACATATTTAATTAAAAAATTAAAAGAATTATTGTCGAATTTCGACGTCTAGGCGCACACTAGTCAATCAAACCCACTACTCTACTAATAAAATAAATTTAGGTATTCATAGACGTAACAAGGGATCGGCTCGACCAGAGTGGTACGGCTACGGCTTTAGGCAAAAACCGCTGTTAAAACCCTTTCTTTGTTTTATAATGAGTGAGCGAGTTACCGGATCCCAAAAACTCTTCTCCCTTTCATTCTTTTTGACACTTGATTGCAACAAACTCATGTCTCCTATCCTATCAATCACTAGTACTTATTAAAACACAAACACATTACTCAGCTACAAATTATTATTAAGTCCCTATCTGTATTGGAAGTACAACGCCATTTCCAGTTGTCGACGAACAACTTTACACGTTTATCTGAGTGTTGACCCGATAAAATGTAGACATTTGGGCGTCAAGGAACCGTTACGTAACTACTCAAGTGCCCAATATAGGTGAATAGTGGCGGACGGAGACTATATAACTTTAGGTTCATATAATTGATCGTACTGACAAGACATTACGTTATAAATGACGATTATTAGATTTTGAACGAGGCGTTCCCCGAATTCCTTTTTTAGAGGGTTACAAGGTACATTTATATCCTTTTCAGTATATCTTTTTTTATGTTTATATCTGGGACTGCCAAAGTGAACTTTCTCTGACTGATGGAAAGCATAAGCAGAATTCACGAGTAGTGGTTACCACACTCATTGCGATTGCAATAAGATGCTTCTGCATTATTGGACTTACGGTCTCACACTCACCAACGAAACATGACAGCACGAATGGTTTCATTTCAGGTTCTTCTGTAAAAGGGTAGAACCGTCTCGTTCAAGCCGGCCCGTTCGTAAATGAAATGTAATGATGTTTTTTTTTAAATAAAAAAGACGCAAACCAAAACAGCTATAATCCTTTGCGTTATATATATATATATAATCGTATCGTATCGTAATCGTATAATCGTTTGCGTCTCCTATTGTTCGTAGCGTGATAATTTTCCCCCGTTTTTGAAACATTTTCCATTCAAATTCAAATTCAAATTCAAAATCATTTATTCAATTAAGACACTAAGTGACATTTATGAACGTTAAATTGAAGCTGTAGTTAAGAATCATAGATCGACACAAACAGACGCCACAGCATGTGCTGTATTGTCGAGGTAAATTAGGTGAAAACACCAAAATCTACTGCCTGCCTGTGTCGATCTATAACTTCCAGTTTCCAAAATGCGTAGAGCCTCATGAGAAGAATACTGGCAAAGAAACTCATGGCCACTCTTTTCAAAGTCAGATTTTCAGGTACAATAGTGTTAGTATTACATGTAAGGTAAACAGTATGCAAGCTGTTGCCACCTGAATTTCCTTTAATTAAAATGCTCCAAAATCTAACGCTCAAACAAAAAAAAGAAAAGAAAAATCACTCATTGATAACGTTAAAGGTTTTAGTCTATTAAACATAGAAATCATTCAAGGTGCACATCTACTTACAATCAGTTGCAAAATCTGCTGTTGAAAATAATTCGTGACTAGATTAAAAGGCTACAGTTGCAGTTGAACGAACCAAAATAATAGAATGTCAAAAGCATCGCTGACTAGGCCGACCAATCACCCCAAGCAGCACCCGTTCACGAGTATGACGCATGGACCAGCCATCATCTCCTTCGCCATATCAGAGGGAAAGAAACGACCCGCCCCACGACGACACCGCAAGCAATGATATTTTAGTGAGCATGACAGACCATAGTCGAGATACTGATAAAAATCACTACTAATTAAATTACCATGATAATCGCCACGCATTACCCTCAACTAACAATTGTTTGTTAATATTTAGCTTAGTTATATAACAAAGAAGTTTGTGTGTATCTATCTAATGACACCTTAAGCCCATGACTGATTGTCGTTTAGATAGTCGTTGATCGTATAGTAGGCTTTCCTAATAAGGTGATTTTTTATAGTTAGCTTGAATTTATTTATAGGAAGGTCGATTACATGTATAGGAATTCTATTATAAAAACGTATACCAAGACCTTCGAATGAGTTGTGTACCTTATGTAAACGATGATAGGTACCAACGAGTTTAGATTTGTTTCTTGTATTAATATTGTGTACATCACTGTTTTTTTTATAGTCATTAATGTTGTGCCTAACAAACATAATATTTGCAAATATATACTGTGATGCAACAGTTAAAATACCTATTTCTTTAAACAACTCTCGAAGAGAGACTCTAGCACCTAAATTGTATATTGAGCGGACGGCTCGTTTTTGTAGAATAAAAATCGTTTCAATTTCAGCCGCCTTGCCCCAGAGTAATATGCCATAGGACATGACGCTGTGAAAGTAGCTAAAATAAACTAACCTAGCTGTGTCCGTATCAGTGAGCTGACGTACCTTCCAAACCGCATAAGCTGCCGAACTAAGTCTACCCGCAAGGCTATCTATCTGGGCTCCCCATTGAAGTTTACTGTCTAATGTAATTCCTAAGAATACTGTCGAGTCTACAATACTTATGATTTCATTGTTTATTGTTAGATGAGTGCCTAGTTGTTTTACATTTGGCATAGTAAATCTCACACACTTTGTTTTATTTGAATTTAGTAGGAGATTATTCGTTGTAAACCAATTCAATACATCATCTAGTGCCCTATTCACATCGTCAAAAACTGTTTTCTTACGATCGACTTTAAAAATAAGTGACGTATCATCAGCAAATAGAACTATATTACAGAGATCTTTTAAATAATACGGTAAGTCGTTAATATAAATGAGAAAAAGTAAAGGACCCAGTATAGACCCCTGCGGGACGCCCATAGTAGCGGGTAATCCAGAAGACCTCGCACCATTGACATCTACATGTTGAATTCTATCCTTCAAGTAGGAAACGATTAGTTCCAAAGCAATACCATTTACACCATAATGCCTAAGTTTGAGAAAAAGCGTGTTGTGTTCTACGCAGTCAAAAGCTTTTGAGAGATCGCAAAATACACCTATCGCATCTTGCGAATTCTCCCATGCATTAAATATATGTCTCAAAAGAGTTGCACCCGCATCAATTGTTGAACGACCCTTTGTAAAGCCATATTGTTCTTTATGAAATAAATTATTTAGATTAAAATGGCTTTCTAGTTGCTGCAAAATAACTTTTTCAAAAATTTTACTAATAGCCGGTAAGATTGAGATTGGCCTAAAGTTACTTGGTTCAGTTGTACAACCCTTCTTGAATAAAGGTATTACTTTGCTATACTTCATCAGATTAGGAAAAACACCAGAATCAACACATCGATTGAATGTTAAAGCTAGAAAAGGTGCTATATCAATTATAATAGTTTCAATTAATTTAACTGAAATCCCCCATAAGTCCCCAGTTTTCTTAGAATTAAGAGACTTAAACGTTTTTATAATATCTGTGGGGTTTATGTATTCAAACTGAAATATATTCTTACATTCATTTACATTGGCCCTTAACAACAGTTCAGACCTGGACGCACAAGAATTCAAGGTACTTGTTGTACTAACTGGTATGTTTGTGAAAAAGGTATTGAAAGATTCAGCTATGTCTAAGTTGTTTGTTATAAACCTATTATTGAAATTTAACCTTAAATCATTATCTCGAGGTTTACTACGTCCAGTTTCATTATTAATTATGTTCCATGTAGTTGTTATTTTATTATTGGAAGACTTAATCCTATCACTGATATACAAAGACTTCGCCACACCACACACTCTCCCAAAGATCCTTGAGTAACTTCTAACATACTCATGAAACTTTGGGTCGAAATTACTTTTTTTCTCAGCATATAAATCGTACAGCCTTTCCCTACTCCTGTATATTCCCGTCGTCGCCCAATCACAGAACGTCATTTTGGGTCGTTGCATTATTGTTTTTGACTTAAATATACTATTAAATTCGAATTCTATCATGTTGAATAAATAGCCGTAAAGCTTATCCGGATCCCTTTCAGTCCAATCTAAATAGGAAACCTTTTCACTAATTTTCTTACTAAAATTTAATAATCGGTTACTAGTAATGGGTCTGAATATGGTTTTGTTTATTGTATTTTCTTTTATACAAGGCAATGTAACAAATTGCCCACAGTGATCAGATGTTAAATCACTTAAAATTGACTTATTTAAATATTCCCCATTGCAAAAGATGTTATCTAAGCAAGTTGCCGAGTGAGAAGTAATTCTTGTGGGCTCAGAAAATAAACGATTCAAGTCAAATGATTTAAATAGGCTCACTAAACGTATACTGATAGGACACTTTTCCATTAAATTAACATTGAAATCTCCACAAACTACCAAAACCTTACTACTGACACATAAACGCTTCAGTACTTCTTCCATAACTATCTCAAAAATGCTAAAGTCACTCTGAGGTGGTCTATACACACTAACTATAATATGGTGTTCTAATTCTACACAAGAAATCTCTACAGTGCGCTCAATAGACAAATTTACAATATCTTTCCGTTCTTTAGATTTAATACTATTACGAATAAATATTAAGGACCCTCCATGGATTGACTTCTTTCTTACATACACACTTCTAGCAGAATAAAATTCTTTACTAAAAATTAACTGGTGGGCCTGTAGCCAATGCTCTGTGACACAGAGCACATCAACATTATATTTATCAAAAAATAATTCTACTTCTAAGTCTTTTCTAGATAATCCTTGAATGTTTTGATGAACTATGTTTATGGTCATTGACCTTTTTACTTTATTACTACATGTTTTATTAATTTTTAACTTTTTACTGTAAGTACCATCATTAAATGAATTATATGATCTGCAAGAGATAGGCTCTATTGTCTTACCAGTTAATTTAAAGAATTAATGGTAATATGGTCATTATTAATCAGCTCATAAGGAGCACTATGTGAAGCCAAATGTTTGGCTACAGTATTCTTATATTCTAAGGGGTGCTCTATAGGAGCGGTCAAGTTAGCCAAGTTCTTGGCTGTTATATTAAAATAATAAGATAGCGAAACAGCTATTTGTCTTTTATAATAATCTGACAGATAATAACTATCTGTTGTCGAAAAAACATTATCATAGACTATTCTATTGATGTCAATTAAATGGAATTTATCATAAAAACTACCATTAATTTGGCTTGTCAAATTAAACATAGTCATGTTTAAACTATTCCTAATATTTTTTTCATGCTGAGGCAACCCTTTGCTAATTGGCAGTGTAAATAATACTATTTTATTAACATTGAGTTCCGATAATTGATCAAAGTATTTTATGAATTGTTTTTTATTTACACTACCCCTATTACCACTGAAAATTATAAGACTAGTATTTGTATCAAAAGTTGCATTAATAGCCTTTTCAAGAATCATATTAAAAGCTAGGTTTGGCATACAAAAGTTACTAAATGTACATTTCTTACTTGAGTTTGCCATTAACATACCTAAGCCCAAACCTTTACCAATTTCATCGCTAAACATTGTTATATTACTATTTTTACATTGCATTTGGTGTTGAGTGTTTGTATTGCAATTCTGGATATTAACTATATTATTGTTATTTGCTGTTATTATCCTAGGGGCACTCATTACAGGCAAACTGTCTAGAGAACTAGTGGTATCATTGTGGTTTTCAGAAAACAACAATGAGTCATTCTTACAATTGCACGAATTAACTAATTTGCCTATTGCCAAAACTTGTTCCCTACTTTGTTTTTGTGAAATATCATATTTACTACTAATAGTTCTTAGTTGCTCCTCAAGTTTCTTAATTTCTGTTTGAAGAGCTTGTGTGTCATCAAAATATTGTGTAGACATGTTATCTACCTCTATTGAATACATATTAACTTGATCAATTAATTGCATCCTCTGCCTATTTAATGCTACACTATCTATAAAGAATTTATGTTTATAAATAAGCTTTTTTGTTTTTGTAATAAATTTTTTAATACGAATGTACTTTTTCAATTTGTTCTTACTGCATTTGATTACTTTTTGAGATTTATTAACTCTGAAGGAGTCATTGTCATTGGTAAGATCTATAATGAGAGCTGAACTAATATTGTTAGCTACCGACGGTGAATTGGGAGCAACTAGCTCCTCGTACAGACTCTGATTAGATGCAGCTACTATCCGGTCCTTGAAGTCTTCATATGATGTTATGGTGCTGTGTGCTTCATGTAGCTGGCGTTCTAAAACCCTGATGCGATTCAGAGCTTGCTCATATTCATCTCTGCATGTGTCGAAAGAGTCAACAAGGAGCTGTAGTCTGTCCCGAGCATTGGTAACTTCAACAATATGTGAATGCAATGATGACAGTTTGAGTCTAAGATTATCATTATCATTCAAAGTATCCAAGAGAGTTTGTTCACTATCATTTCTCTCTATCATCTCTCATGGTTCTCCGCTCCTATTGGTCTTAGCGTGATTATATATAGCCTATAGCCTTCTCCAATAAATGTACTATCCAACACTGAAATATTTTTTAAAATCGGACCATTAGTTCCTGAGATTAGCGCGTTCAAACAAACAAACTCTTCAGCTTTATATCTTTGTATAGATTCGAAAGTAGCAAGGTCTGTATCTTTCAAAGGTAAATTGCTGTACCGATTTCCATTAAATTTGGTATGGAGATATTTTGTTTATTGAGGAGGTACATAGGCTACTCTTTACCGTGATAATCAAAATAATTTTAATGCTGGTGTATATATTTATATATCTATCTTTATATATAAAGATGGCAGGTGACTGACATACTCAGAGATCAACGCATAGCCCAAAACGCTGAAACTATAATCCTGAAATTTTGCCTGTATGTTCTTTATAAGTGAGCACTAAGAAAGGAATTTTTAAAATTCCACCTCTAAGGAGGTAAATCAGGGGATAAAAGTCTGCGACAGCTAAGCCGCGTGCAAAAGCTAGTTATGTATGAAACAATTATAAAATATAAAATGAATTAAGTGTAATTTTGAAACCGTGTGCTGTAAACCTGGATGGCTCTTAATTCCTTTGTTAATTATGAGTAATTTATATAACAATTAAAATGCTGGTTTCGGTTTTACTTTAATAACAATAATATGTTATGCTTTCAAATTTTTATATAAGCACGTCTTGACTGTTTCGTTGGTCTTGCGGATAGAATATGCGATTGCTGAAATCGAGAAATCTATATGACACGGGCACACGTTTGTGGGTCAGTGGGTCACACAAAGTGTTCTCTCGTGTGGGGTTAAACCCATGACACTCAGTGTACTAGGAAACCACGTTTTGGTCGCTTTAACAGTCGTTAAAGCGATAGTAGTGACGCTATCCGTGCAGTCAAAGTTATAACTTTGTAAATGTATTTATTTATTCAATGCGTATGTACGAAAATTGTGGAAATGTGGACCAGCGGTTCCTGAGATTAGCGCGTTCAAACAAACAAACTCTTCAGCTTTATATATTGGCATAGATATATATGAGCGTACCTAAATATAACGCTTTATACTATAACACATCAGGGCTACATGCAATACTCACCGATACCCAGTGTAAACAAAAATAACAAACGCTGGTAGATGCTATCAGTAGCGACTCTAATCAGCTCCACGCTACAAATTCCCTAAGTTTATTTTGCGGTCGAACTAAGTTCCAAAGTCTTTTCCAAAGTAGTTTTATTTTGTAAAAAATATCCACAAAATATAGCTACTTTGGAACTGTACAGAAACTTTGACAAAAGAAATATCGTTTGTATTTGGAAGTTTCTCTGTGTCAATGAGTATGTTGAGGGATTGTTGGTTTAGTTCTGAGTGACCCTGACGGTTATGCCGGAGGTCGTGGGTTCAATTCGTTCTCAGGACCAATAAATTAAGTAATTAGCATGATTATTTGTTATGTCTTGGCGTAATTTATCTATACTAATATTGAAAAGCTGAAGAGTTTGTTTGTTTGGTTGAACACGTCAAATCTCAGAAAATACTGGTTGTATTTGAAAAAATCTTTAAGGACTAGATTAGCTATGACCTATAGCAGTCGAGTATTATTAAAAATGTCGCAGAATTGAGGGAAAATTATTCCTTTTGTTAAAGATTCTCAAAAACAATCTATAAAAGTTTGTTTCTCTTTAAAAGTTTAAAAAATAAAATAGTCTGCGACAGCATGTGTGTATCTTCACCTTTTTTTGGCTTACCCTAACCATTTTGTTGTAAACAAATTTTAGTACAGGTTTTGTCTAGTTTGGGATAACGCCGATAAATAAATATTTCGGATATCTAACACACAACAATCATTTAGTCCTAAACTAAGTAGAGCTTGTATTATGGGTACTAGACAAGTGATATAAATCAATATATACTTTTTTTGTAAATACATACAAACTCCGAAACAAATATTTGCAGATCATACAAACATTTGGTCCGACCGGGACCTCAAGCATATGGTCGTATACGCTACCACTGCGCCACTGAGGCAGCCGATTTTCTTATTATGTCGACCTTACTAATATATTATACATCAATTACATTATATTAAACTGCCTCGGTGGCGCAGTGGTAGCGTACGCGACTGCTGTTCTTGAGGTCTCGGGTTCGATTCTCGGGTCGGACCAAATGTTTGTATGATTTGCAAATAGTTGTTTCGGAGTTTGGGTGTTTTCTATGTATAATATGTATGTATTTACAAAAAAAAGTATATAAGTATTCATATCAGTTGTGTAGTACCTATAATACAAGCTCTGCTTAGTTTGGGACTAGATGGCGTTGTGTTAGATGTCCGAAATATTTATTTATTTATTACCTTTGTGTAAGGTTATTATTATTAAAATCATTTCGAAATAGATTCATGAATATAAGCGTGTATGAATTAAACTGTTTCACGGATCTTTACCATTCAATATTTTTACAGCACACACATTCATTTGAATTGAATGATCATGATTGAATGTAATTTTCATACACTCTGAATTCAAACCTACACTCAGTGTCATGTAACTCACGAATCGTATTTCCGTACACGGAGTTTTCTAATATAACATACGTATGTCATACATGCCAAAGTCTTACACAAACACGTAACTCACGGTTTTAATTCAAACAGACAAGTGATTCTAGAAAAGTTGGCAAACAAAGTTTACCCCTAATGAAAACACACCCCGAGGTATATTTAACTTGAGTTACAAAACGTAAAGGTACGTATTAAATAATTAAATATACTTTGCTGCCTCTAATTTATAGTTTAATTTTGAGAGCAAGGGTTAAAATATAAACTGTCCGACTTTAGATAATATTCAACTTGTACCTGTATGTATTTAATTATACCCAGGTGACAATGGTATAATATTGTTCTATAAATATTGGTCCCATGACAGTCCGTAGGTAGATGTAGAAGTGAGGTTTTAGGCGACGCGGCGACGACAGGAACTTTGATGAAACTGGGACCGTGGTGACAGCAGTTGCCTGAATAGCTAAAATTATTATATTTATTCAAACCCTTTCTGTAATATCAACCTTTTAAACGGGTAACCTTTCTCCATATATAGCCCTGATCTGAATCTTAGTAACAACTCCAACAATTTTTATAAAATTTAGCATGCAGGGCTTTTGGGGTTGTGCGGTCCTTCGGATTTTATGGGGTCTCATTGTGGGCGGAGGTCTTGAAGGCCAGCACTAAAAGAAGGGAGGAATGGAAGGAACGACTTGGGCAACGAGCGCTGGGCACGCCGTTATTGCGGCATTTAGACCCGTTATGGAGGATTGCCTCGAGAGGCGTCACGGTACCCTCTCATACCGGCTTACACAGGTGATCACTGGAAAAGGATGCTTCGGAGATCACCTGTGCCCTGTTGATCCGCAAAGAGTCACTGCCTGAGTGCCACCACTATGATGGCCAGACCCTGAACACGGTGCTCCTTAGTCGGTTAGAGTTCGACATACCACTGGTTATCCAGGTACTTAGTTTTAATCGTTTTTTGCTATTAAGAAATTTATTGTCATTAACATAAAAATAGTAGAAGTTTAATTTAAAGAAACATCGGAATGGTATTTAAATACTCTTTTCATACATCATGTAACAATGTTCTATGATATTTTAGTTTTTACCCGTGGCCTCATTCGGATTTTACCTTGATAAAAAATCTTTATCGTATTCGTTTGTTTTTTTCAAAATAGATTCAAGAGGATTTTCCGTCATACCTTTCCACTCTATTCTGTAGTGGTACACTACAATGGGTTGGTAACACTGAACTCCTAAAAATAGAAACAACCATTTTTGGAAATAATAATGGCTGAAGAGCTAGTCAAATTGGGTAGATATTGTTTGCAAAGCTCTTGACAAACCCTTTTTCTAAATTTAGCCATCCTATTTATAAAGACTACTCATTACTTATAGCTTTAAATATTTACCGAGGGTCAGTAAATGGATGGTGGACAGTTAATAATGTTCATAATTTCGTTAATATCATAATTGAGTTTTTTTTTCTCTTAATTTACAATTGAGTTTGCTTATATTTTTATTATCTTGCCTTGGCTTTCAAAGTTTCTGGAAAACTCGCCTCTGTAAGTCATTTTCCTTTTCATGTTTTATTTTTTATTGGTAATGCTGGACTGTTTCACGTATTATGTATATATTATGTTTAAATAGTATGCATAAATATTTTCTCTTTCTTAATGCACCTACTCTATCTCATTTCAACTTCACCTTTATGTAGACATTCAGAGAATTCGTATAAAGGAATCTCTAAGTTCGCTTCTGGACCCATTGTCTCTAAAGAAATAAAATAGCAAAAAGGTTGGAATGTACTTATATATTCAAAATCTAGATACAGGTTGGTCTAGTAAAAATTGTACGAGTCTCATTTAGTTTGTGTTTGTCGTTGTATATCGGAAATAATCTTATCAGAAATACCAATAACATTAATTAAAATTATACATGTGTCATGAAAAAATAAGAAATGTACATATTGAATTTCTATAAAATCATATTGCATGCTAGAATAATTGTGAATTACTTCGCTGTCTAGTGGTGTATTTAATGTAATGCTACTTCTTTTTATCGTCGGTAGATGCATCCCTTCGAAGACCCAGCCTCTTTGATGTAGATACTGTAATTAGAGGACTGTTGCCCATCCGAAACTTGCTGTATTCCTAATCCTAGCTGCCACGCCCCACCCATTATCCTTAATAAATGTGGATTTTTACCCAACTCGCTAAAGTCAAAAAGAAAGGTAATAGTTTCAGCTATGTGTGTATGTTTGTATATTCCAGCGCCTAAGCTACTTAATCGATATATTGTTTTAAACTTTCATTGTCAGTAACATTAAAATGGGAATCTGCGGGATTGCTACCATGTACCTTTTTGTTTGTGAGTATCCGATATTTCGGCGCTGTTGCAAGTGCCATGATCACGGAGTTACTCCGTGATCATGGCACTTGCAACAGCGTTTACATTTTAATACTTAATCGATTTTAATAATTTAAGTGTTAAATATAGGTTTGTAATGATTGAAGGCCCGGGTAGCATTAGCTATTTAATTTTTATCAAAGATTTTCACGTAGCCGACATATACATTTAAAATGTTTTTGCTTGTTATGAATAACTATAGCCAAAGTTATAAAAGGTCTATTGATAATGGTAGCTGTTAACAATTACTGTAAAATTAAAGTAAGAGTATTAGAGAAATGTCTATGATGATGATGAAAATCTAGTCTAAAAAAAGCTAGCTTCAGTGACTTCTTATACTATCAGCTATCTGCCAGTGAAAATAAAAATATTTCACTACATGTACCGTATATACTTATACATATATGCGTTTAGTAAACAGCAGCTATTTTAATATTACAAACAGATCTCCAATTTTATTAATTTATTTAGAAAATTGATGAAAAATCCAGCCTGCATTATTATGTTATCTTCTGGTATGTAGATATCTCGTAACACGGCATTTGTGGCAGTTGCACCCTATTACACCGGTTTTGATATTTTTAAATTTTCTACACTGTAAAGTGTTTTCCAACCTACCCTGTGCCTCATTTCTTAATCGCGATTTAAGATGGCCGATTAACCCCAGGTAAACGATCCGATTTTACGCTGTGATAACATTACAGGATATCTACCTACGTATGTAGATGTTAGAAACTGATGTCAGGTTTACAATTAATTAATTAGTCGTGTGTACGGAGTTAATGCTATTTAGCTAAAAGTGACTTGAGAGTACAGAACAACCACAAAATTTGTTTAAATCTAGGTTTTATATATTAACCTACATATAATTATTTTGTGACCGCTTCCTCATGTCTGAGGATCGCGGTCAGCATCAGGGTCGCACCTAGAGTCTACGTGAGGGAGTCGACGGCACCATATTAGTTTTTAAACTGTTTTATAAGTTACAAGTGCCATAATAGTGCCAAGTTACATTAGTAGGGCAAAACGAAAGCATGCAAAAAGCAACGCACAAATTAAAATTGATTTTTTTTTTATGAATTCCGTTTATATGTATCTAGTTTTATATGAATTTAAAAAAGTTGTTAACTTAAGATTATAAACAGACACATTTTAGTTTTAATTTTAGTTTTATTTATGTTTATAGATTTAGTACAATTAAACGATTTAGATCTAAAAAAAAAAAATATTATAAATGATTTAGTTTTATGTTTTGGGTTCCTTTTACTATTTTATCTATTAATTTTAATTTCTCTTGCAATTCTGATGTGTCTATGTTAATAAATTTATTATTATTTCTACTTTTTTTAATTAGCTGAGAGTAAATAATTGAATATAAAGGTACAAACAGCTGTTCTGTACAGTCCAGTGTTTATATGTAATTTGTCCCTACTTACATACATACATTGCGGATAAATGAGTGAATCTATACTAATATTATAAAGCTAAAGAGTTTGTTTGTTTGAAAAAATCTTTCAGTAATGGATAGTACATTTATCGAGGAAGGCTTTAGGTTATATGTCATCACGCTAAGACTAATAGAAGCGGAGCACCAATGAATAATGTTTTAAAAACGGGGGAAAATTATCACGCTATTGGCAACAGAAGATGCAAACGAGGTTGCGTGGGTCAGCTTGTGTTTTTATAAAGTAACTTAACTTGTGTGTTACTAAACCGAATAGCCCAATAATATCAGTAATATCATTTTAGTTTCCCATTATGGTGTGCATTTGAATGTAAATAACTGATTTTCCCATTATTCGGGTACGGAAGCGGTTATGTCCGTTAAAGAGAGGGTTGTAACCATTACACCAAAGAAAACACCCATAACGCTATCTTATAGTTATAGCGTCTTCTATAGTTTCCTGGGTTTAATGTGATTATAGCTAATTTAACTAATGTAAAATATACAGTGGTTTTAAACACAATTTAAGTAAAATCTGAAATATAATTTTTTCAAGGTCTAAGAATCAAAATATGATATATAGGTGATTGGCAGTCCATAACTGTGCGTTTTTCTAGATACTTTCTACCTGTAATAACAAAACTGTGAATTAACTGTAGCCAGGGGCATTCCCGAACCAATACGACGTTCAAACTTTAAAGAAAAGAGCGTAATCTTTCTTAACAGGCCGACAAGTTGGGCAACGCACTTGTGACGCCTCTGTTGTTGCGGGTGTCTATGGGCATAGTAATCGCTTACCATCAGGTGATACGTCTTCCATAAAAACACGCCATGCATCCTAAGTAAACCCTACATAGCCGTTTCTTAATAAACTAAATTCTGTCGTAAGAACGATACGAATAAGATCGCATCTGTCATATTATTGTTAACTTAATAATGCATGTGAAAATTGACTGCTTTGTACACCATTGAATAGAATGTTCTATTTTAAAATGACACTATTATTGTCTTTAATTTATAAACTCCTTTTTTTTAAGCATTACCTACTTTTTATAAATAGTTTTCCTCATCTTAGGTTTGGACAAGTGTCTCCCGGGTCTTGAACTTCACCAGGATCAAATGGCAAGGTGTTAAACTTGATCCGACTAAAACCACATGATATTTTATCATTGAGTTTTGTAGCCAGCATCTTTGAACTTTTCTTTACAGGGGTGACATTTTACGCGTCTTTTAAATGCCATTCCTCCAAAACAGGGTTTAAACAAGAGTCTTTTGTGTTATTTACAAGTTTACTGTTAAATACAGAAATATTATCAAAATATACTTTCTTAATTTACTTTCTGCCTTCATATTTATATCTCAAAAATACAAAAGACTACGTTTCCATACGGTAATTCTTTGTTTATTTGACAAAATTGCATACTTTATTTTTTTTAACAAAAATGTCACGTCGAATCTCGTATTGTAGCCGGTTAAATTGTTATCCATATCGATACAGCTACATATTACAATGGCTGCGGGGCGTCATGAGAAACCATGTTGTGTACAAATTCGATAGATGTAGCCCGTGGTAATGAGAGCGTTTCTCATTCGATCCGCGCGCTCGCTTCGTTGTTTTAATGTTGGGCTCGTGAAGTAGCGATTTTATCATCAATAAAGATTTTTTTAAAAGGGTATTCCCATATTACAATGATATACTGTATTGCGGAAGATTTTACAAACATACATGAAATGGAAATTAAGAAAACCCAAACTCTATTCAACTATTTGCGGATCACGTTTCCTATACACAACACTCAGGTCAGCAGGATGAGACAAGCGCTTAACTATTATAGCATTCGTGCTGTTTAAAAGGTGAATTCTTATTTATATGAAGGTTAAAGACAGTACCAAATGTAGTTCGAAACTAAGGACCGCTAATTTGCTGAAAGTGCACACAAAAAAGAAGTCGAAAAAAAGAAAAAAGTTTTCAATAGTTATATAGGTTATTCATCAGTAATCCAAAAGGCATGCAAATATATGTAAATTAGATTAGACTCAACTTTATATAAAACTAGCTGAACCCCGCGGTGTTACCCGCGGTTATTGTTGTACCGCGAATAACGCCGCGGGACATAGTTAGTCTTAAAAAGTAGCCTAAGTTACTCCCCGGATCATCAGCTACCTTCCAGTGAAAGTCCCGTCAAAATCCGTCCAGCCGTTCCAGAGATTACCCGGAACAAACAGACAGACAGACAGACAGACAGACAGACAGACAGACAAAAATTTTTTTAGCTACATTTTTGGTATATGTACCGTGTATACATACATATGCATTTAGTAAAAAGCGGTTATTTTAATATTACAAACAGACACTCCAATTTTATTTATTTGTATAGATGTATAGATAATGTTACAAGACTCTGTTACGGCTATGGTCACGGAAAAAAATACGGACGAAGTAAAAATAACTCAGATAATGTCATCCAAATTTAAGAACATACCTAATGCGAGCTTGCGTAGAACAGGTCAACGCCTTTTTTATTGCCACACTATTAGGGTTACCAGAGAGAAAAAAACCGGGCAATACACAAGCAACATAACGCACGTGACTTGGTGTTGCGATTGTGTCTAATGACACTGTAATGTTTGCTGTAAAAGTACATGTTTAACGACTGTTTGACTAATGCTTTAGGACCTGGTACTAGCTATTTATTTATATAAAAATGTTAAGCTGGTTTTTGCCTTTTGCACCAATTGGGCTGAAATTTTGACACGATATCACGACAAAGATAGTTTTTAACTATTTTTTTGCAACTACAACGCTCCACGGTTAAGAGTGGCAGGGTACAGCTGGTTCTATATGTATTTGAAGCTTGTATTATTATTAATTTTCTTTATAATCTACCCATTTTCATAATAATTAAAATTGAGTTTCTAACTAATCGAAAATTGTATACTTGTAATCAAGTATAATAGAAACAATAGAATTGACGGAACCTACTCATTATAAGCTTTTTTGAAGTCTTTGGTGGACTTCATTTGGCGGATGAAAGAAAAGTTAAGTGATACCGTGCCTCTTTATTTACGTTGTGTCTATTAATGAATCTAGAAAAATAATACATGTTAGGTATGTACAATAAATATTAAGTCTTTTAATGAAGATCTTTGTAAATTTATCTGAGAAAATGCATTTAGATCCACGTAATCAAATGTACATTTCATTTTCGTATTCATTTTTTCGACAGAAACTTTAACACATTCGCCAAATCTGTATTAGAACGTAGCCGCAGTCAAAAAGCTGTAGACAATGTAATTTAGCATCAAAGAAATACAGTAAATATTTATACTTTTACATGTGAGAGAATAGAATTCATCTATTATGAGGGTTTATTCATTTGAAAGTAACTCTGTCCCTCTGTTACGCCTTCATGTCTAAACCGCTGCACTAACTTAAATGTTGACATGGAGATATTTTGAATCTTGAGGAAGGACATGGGCTACTTTAATTATCTCGATAACTAACACTTGGACTGCCTCGTTGATCTCGCGGTTGGCGTGAGCGACTGCTGATCATGAGGTCTCGGGTTCGATTCTCGGGTCGGACCAAATGTTTGTATGATCTACAAATATTTGTTTCGGAGTTTGGGTGTGTTCTATCTATAATATGTATGTATTTACAAAAAAAAACTATATTTGTATTTGTATCAGTTGTCTAGTACCCCATAACACAAGCTCTGCTTATCTTGGGACTAGATGGCGTTGTGTGTTTAGATGTCCGAAAAAAGAAAAATATTTATAAAAAAACATACACGCGGGCGGAGCCGCGGTATAAAGCCACTTTTATATAAAGACATATTTTTTCCACGAACAAAATTAACATAATTGCTTACTAAATATAACATTTCTAAAAATAAACATAACAATATCGCGGCACAGTAACACGTACTACCTAACGAAATTACAGGCACACAACCGTGGTCACAATTTTAACTGCTCCTAAAGGAATATAAATTTCAATTTTAAAATCTCCATATTGCCGCACGGTGTCATGTACACAAAAATGTGGAAAAGAATTCATAGTATACACCTTTATTTTGTTTTTAGTGTACAAGTTTCTGCTGTTTTAAGTTCTTAGTATTTGCTGTAATGGAAACAGGTCGACCTGCAATAACGTAAGACTCTATTAAGCAAAATGAAATTATTGTGGAAAACTATTTAAATAATTTTATTTAGTTTTTAACTTGACTATGGTTTTTAAAATATCATTATTTTGTTAAAGAAGGAATTAAACCACTTGAATATTATAGTTCTTATATACTGCACTTATTTTTATTAATGACTAGCTGCCCGAGCTGCAATGATAGACTTTGTTCTGTTGACATTTTCGACAGATGTTTTTATATACTCTAAGATTTGTATGGGAAAAGAAAAGTGTTGTTTTATTTTTCTTATGGAATAATAGGCAAACGAGCAGATGTAGGCCTGATGGTAAGAGATTACCGCCGCCCATGGACATCCGCAACACCAGAAGCGTCACGACGGACGGAGGAGGGGTTCGGTGGAACACAGTGAAGGCGCTGTTTCACATCGGTTTCCTGTGAGGCCGTGGTATCACTGCGGTCGAGCCGGCCCATGCATGCCGAAGTGTGGCTCTCCCACCGAAAAAATTACAATTTTCCTCGCAATTTTATCATTTTTTCTTCTCCTAAAGAATCTTTCTTATATCGATGGCCCTGATACCATCTATTCCTGGACCTTTGTTGTCGTTTAAAGAACTAGTTTTTTTTACGATTTAGGGTCAGCTGGCTTTAGACGCATGATAGCATTCATTGAGGTTTTATATTCAGATTTTTTAGTAGTGATCTTGAGTTGATTTTTTAGGTATAATTTCTTTTGCGTTTCTATGAACTGTTGGGGCAAAATTATTTGCGATATCTTTATTATAATTATTACTTTTTTTAAAGGATCATAAATAACATCATCAATGGATTTCGGAGCATCGATTCAGGAGCTGCCAAAGTTGTCTTGGATTGTTTTTAGTTAGTAATATTTCTGTCTTTATAGTTTCATTTTTAGCTTTACGGATTAGTATATTTGTTTGAATTCTTGTTTTATTATACTCCCGTTTTAGAATTAAGTTATTTGGTCCTTCATCCATTTCATGAAAATATAACCTCTATCCTTACAAGCTTAAATAATAGTTTGATTGATCCGATTGTTTTGAGTACGACGTGAGTCCGATTTTATTTTGATTCTATATTCCGACTGTTCATAATAATATGTTAGTAATTTTTTAATTGTAAACATACAGAATCATATAAAGGACACTAAACATTATTTATTCTTTCCCAATCTACTATTGAAGAAGTATATTAATTTGTTTATATGATAGTTTGTTTTGTACTTAACCTACAATAACCGTCAATGGACATTTACAGCTCAAGTGTATTATTGAATGCAATAAATTTATATTTCTGTAACATATTAAATTCGCAATTCTACATGTTACATTAATATGAAACATACATTCTTTAAAGTCCAAACTGTACTCATCAAAATATAGTCACATCATCATCATCACCATCATCATCAGCCTATCGCAGTCCACTACAGTCACGTACATTACCTAAATAATTAATTCACGTTTAATTATTCCAAGCTTAACTCTGAGTGAAATTCTTCTCTGAATACCTAAAGAGGGTCACTCGTTCGTCGGTCCTGTCACTCAATTTTAAACGGCTCGTCGTACAGCCTTAATTGAATGTAGGGTTCCAGGATGTTCTTGAAAATAGTTTTTTTTTTCCAAGGGTTTGAGAAAGTACGTGGTTAAAATGCTAATAGATTTTGTTGACATGTTTTTGATTACGTACGTGTACAATATTGTGGTTTCTGTGAGTGACTTGTTACGAAATGAGCTTAATACTTTTCTTAGCTTTACAACTGGAATAATTTTTATGTTACGGCTTTACGGTATGTACTTTTAATAACTATATTTTATTATTTTATTCACTAGGAATAACAATATAACTTTTTAACATCGAACTTAAGTGGGTGAAAAATTCTCTATCTCTCTATTTTCAATACGCTGACGATACCTGCCTTTTTACAGCCAGGAGAAATTATGAGCAAGTTCGAGATTTGCTTCAAATATTTGACTCTACCGAAATGACTCTACTCTGCCTGATGGAAAGCTTAAGCAGAATCTAAGAGTGGTGGTCACCATACTACAAAGTAGACCATACAACAATACCCACGATCCACATCATGGTGGGCTAGTGATGATTGGGCCTCCGGTCTCGCACTTACCACCGAAACAAGACAACACGATTGCTGTCATTTTACGTTGATTTTCTGTGACTTCCACCTCGGTCGAGTTGGCCCGTTCGTGCTGAAATCAGCGTGGCTCTACTATCTTCCTTTGATCTACTTAATAAATGGTCACACAATGCTGGCCTAGTGCTAAATGCGAGTAAGACCAAATTAATGTATATCAGCTCCAGTCGAAATAGAACTACCATAGTACCTAAACTAAATGCACAAAGGTGTTCCGCATAGCAACCAATATGAATAATAATAATAAATATTTCGACCATCTAACGCACAACGCCATCTAGTCCCAAGCTAAGCAGAGCTTATGTTATAGGTACTAGACAACTGATAGAAATACATTCATATACTTTTTTTTTGTAAATACATACATATTATACATAGAGAACACCCGAACTCTGAAACAAATATTTGTAGATCATACAAACATTTGGTCCAACCCGGGAAACCGAGACCTCATGATTAGCAGTCACATACAGAATCCTTGTTATGTAGCTGTAATGCGATTGAACTAGTGGATAAACAAAAATAGCTAGGCCTAACTACCGACAACCACCTTGATCGGAAGGAATAGATAGTTATACTGGCAAAATTTTCCATGATTAAACAAAAACTTCCATTTCATATACTTTACTTCTTTATAAATCTCTGTTTGAATCAACTGTATCCTATGGAATATCTAGCTACGGTTACGGCTAGGATTTTGATAAAATATACACACTTCAACTGCGTATCTTAAAAACCATTGTTCCAAACAACATCAAAATCAAGTACGAACATAACTACCACAAGCTGTTCGATTTTTAAACGGTTTTATTTAGCTTCACCTGGTTATTTGTTTGTTTGGATCAAATTGTTTAATTCAAATTTGACCCCCTTCCTGTTGACAGATTGATCTTAAATTTGGTACACGCCCTCAGGTCTGCTGACAATACAATTAAATGAATTCTGTTTCATTGTAAATTCAAGATGGCCGCCGTACAAAATGACGGTTTACAAATTTTGTCACTACTACCTCAATATGGCTATCAAACGAAAGGGCTTGAATAGTAGAACACTGATGAGAAGTACTATATCATCAAATTAATAACTAAAAACTTGAAAATGAAAAATATGTATTCTTTTTATTTTAATGGTTTTATTGAAAATAATTTACTAAAATTTTAAAAATAATTTAGTAAAAAGTATTTAGTATAAAATCGTTAGGCCCATGTTTACATCCAGTCATCTCACTTTACGCAACGCCCAACTGTATATTTTTTTATTATTTTCAATAACATCGTTAACTTTAAAAAGAAACAAATTTTTATATATAAAATCATACCCATACATGACAAAATTAAGTTTATATGAGACACAATAACTAAAAAGAAAATAAATAACAAATTAAAGCAATCAATTACTTCACCAATCAATGATTCATTCAACCTTGATTTTGCGTATCATACCTTGAGAATTTTCATTACTTGACTAATTACTCTGCCCATAAATACACAGATAAAACAACATCGAGAAGTGAAAATAAACACATATAATGTATTTCATTTCCCTAATACACGTATTACTACGCATCCTTTTTATTTCCAAAGGTTTAAATTCCATTATTTCTACGATGTATTCATATGTTTTAAGTACCGGCATTTTAAGCGTACTTCATTTCATTGTCATATTACCATCAGACATACCCTGAGGAATTCTTGTTACGCTTACTGACGCATTGAAGGGCTTAGGATTATATTACTCTCTCGTTACCATGGTTCGTTGTCGCTTAATGCACTTAGTAGGTAGTTAGCATGGAATACTGCTCAAATTATCCATAAGATATTAAAACTTCTTGAGTTATCTATACTAATATATAAAGCTGAAGAGTTTGTTTGTTTGTTTGTTTGTTTGAACACGCTAATCTCAGGAACCGCTGGTCCGATTTGAAAATTTCTTTCGGTGTTGGATAGTCCATTTATCGAGGAAGGCTATAGGGTACATATCATCACGCTGCTACTAATAGGAGCGCAGCAACAATGAAGATTGTTTCAAAAACGGGGGAAATTTTCACGCTACGGGCAATATAAGGCGCAAACGAGGTTGCATGGGTCAGCTAGTCGGTTATATATAGGGTATCGGTTCCTGGGTCGGACCAATTCTTCATACACTCTGTAAGTATTTTTTTCGGTGTTTTAATGTTTTTATATTGTATTATATGTATGTATTTACAAAAAACTGTACAGGTACATGTATTTACATCTATCAATCGTAAGAGAATTTATACATAGTAGAAGCTCTGTTTAATTTTGCACTAGGTAGCTTTTGTGAATAGGATAGAATATTATTAATAATCATCGTACATTGTTCTAAAATATAATATATAAACACAAGCTTTTGCGTTTAAAACCTTAATGGACTACATACTAATCTGTCTATCAATTTCTAGAACATCATCATATGATACATACATACATACTTCGATCGCAATATTCACGTTGTATGTAATTTGACTTCGATCATAAATTTTACATTATGTTAATAATTCAGTCAGCGACGCAACCCTATTCAAAATGATTGCTCGAGTTGTTCAAAGCTAAACTTAATCGTCTAACTTAATAGACCCTTGTCAGCCGGTGTTACTATATTTAGATAACTTTGAATGGCCGTAGATATAAAGATTAAGGAATATATTTTTACTTATAAACCATTAAAAATTGTCCTTTTCTTTCATATGTATGTATAATATTACATTAAACTATACCTTTTGTCGTGGTATCATCTGTTTTATTTGGTTGAGTTTGTCGGGCATTTTTTTTTGATATTATCCTAAAAAATATTTGTAATTTATAACATACGTCACAGTATTTTCTTTTAAGTATGTTCATATCACTTGGGTCATACAAAACAATAATTTTCGTTGTTCTGAAATTCATAATTATGTCTTATTGTTATTAAGATTCAAGATTGAATAGAGTTTCGTGCCTCTCAATACGACTGCATCTCCTATGCAGTCATATTGAGAGCGTAGAGTGGTCCTATTTTAGTCAGATTATGAATATGACTGAAAGAAAATCTAAAACAAAACAAAGCAGTGTCGCATGCCTATTTTCGCACCCCTTGCTGTATTTACGCCTCCCGTCTTCGCCCTTTTATTACCTGCAGCATTAGGCAGACATATTGCCTTACGTAAAAAATCTAAATGAATAATGTAATTTTCATAAATACTTACAGAAATATATGAAATCAAAAATGAGTTTAATAAAAGAGCTAGTAGCTGCTTTAGTCACTTGTCAAATAATATGACTTTTTTTCCTGCTACGTACCTAAATTATATAAAAGTAAATAATGTTACTACGCTTCGTTAGGTACTAACAAATTTGTTAAAATAATTCAATAATGTGCTCCTAAAGCAGAAAATAAAACAGCTATCTTAGATTTAACGCTTTTTATTTTATTTCAACCTTGATTTTGCGTATCAGACCTTGAGAATTTTCATTCCTAGTATAACATCTGCGCAGATCTTCTTTAATCAAATCTGTACTGACATTTTTATTTCATCGGTACTAGCGTTGTCAAATGCAGTATTTAATCCGTTAGGAACGATCGTTGGAAATTCCTTTTCAGTTAGATACTTAATAGAAATATAGATTGCCAAGTAGTCAACTTTAACCTAGGATTGAAAGTTCTAGTATTTGGATATGCTTTGTTTATAGTAATTACGTACGATAATTTTTACTGAATTAATGATTTCTCTTAATTTCTCAGTCTAATAATAATAATATTCAATAATGATTACACATTTTAAATGAAAACGTGTTTTCAATTGACACAATAAACAGTATTTTTTTTGTGAAAAGAAAGTTAACTTCTCAGTGCATCAATAATATTTTTTGTTTTCTAAATTTGAAATTTGAAAAATAAAAAATACCCATCATGATCATCATCATCATCATCATCATCAGCCTATCGCAGTCCACCACTGGACATAGGTCTCTCCAAAAATACCCGTTACATATTTATCTATATACACGTCTTTATTTCATAAAATCATTTTAAATTTGTTTGAAAATGTCTTAATATAATAAATAAATAAATAAATATTTCGGACATTAGATGTCGCCACACAACGCCATCTAGTCCCAAACTAAGCAGAGCTTGTATTATGGGTACTAGACAACTGATATGAATACTTATATACTTTTTTTTTTTGTAAATACATACATATTATACATAGAAAACACCCAAACTCCGAAACAAATATTTGCAGATCATACAAACATTTGGTCCGACCCGGGAATCGAACTCGAGACCTCAAGCACAGCAGTCGCATACGCAACCACTACGCCAACGATTCATAACTAACGTAAGTCTATAAACAATAATACATGTAGCAAAATAAACGGGTATCTATAAACAATCTATTACGAAATAAATAAATAAACATTACATTACTATTACTCCCATAAAATGTCTACGATACTATCTATGAAAAGTAAGTTATTACAGAAAACGCGTATAAAAGCGTCTTGAAATTATTTACATGATCTATATTAGTGTAACCTAAACCTTTCATTATAAAGCATATACATATAATTTGCCTTCATGTGTACATAGAGAAAATTAGCGCGGGTCAAAGGTTATCTGGAAACAAACAAAGATCGATTAACCCGTTGGTTAGCGTGCAAAGTAAGCAACTTTAAGCCATTAGTGTGGGCAAACAGATTTATGTTGCCACTCATATAGATGGTAAACAAAGCCTTGATACTTACATACTTATGTAACGTTTTACTGGATTTAGTAATAGCGATTTATTATACTTGAGTGTTTATATCTATACTAATATATAAAGCTGAAGAGTTTGTTTGTTTGAACGCGCTAATCTCAGGAAACGTTAGTCCGATTTTAAAAATTCTTTCAGTGTTAGATAGTACATTTATCGAGAAAGGCGATAGGATATATATTATCACGCTGAGATCACTAGGAGCGGAGCACCAACGAAGATTGTTACAAATACGGGGTATGTTTTAGTTACGAAAACTGAATTTAATAAAGATGACAAGTATTGGCGCTGTCGGGTTTTTTATTTTTAATAATTTTACTTGTTATAATATCTGGAGGCAAACATACAGGCAAGTTGCAATACTAAGTGACTACCTTGGTCTGTGGCCACTCAACCCTAGGTTTATAAATAAATTTTCGCCTTTTGAGTTCGTACCTGGGGAAGAAGGCGTTTGGGCTCGGGTAAACTCACTTATTTGGTGAAAAGCACCGAAATAATAGTTTAAAACTCTTTTTTTACCCCAGATAAGCGGACTCATTTGTATTGGAACATGGAAACCTATATGTTAATGATAAGCTTCGATCCATTTAGATTAAGATAAGATTAAGCTAGCTCTATTTTCTACAGAGTCACCTACGCCAGACACACCAATCTCCGTTACCTGGTCACACGGAGAACAGGTAATAAACTTAAAACCTTCGACACTGCACTGATGGTGTAGTGGTATAAGCAGTCGCCACGTCGTTTTATACTGCGCTGATTGTTGTGAGTTCAAATCAAACATTTGTGTGATTCACAAATTGTTGTTCTAAGTCTGAGTTTGTGATTGTTACATGTATGTTTGTAAAGTCCTTCGTACTACAGTATCAACTTTAAACGAGGGAGGCAGTTGTCTTTTGAAAAAAAAAAACAAAATTATCTAATGATAGTTATCAAAATGTTGTGTTAATTCACTTCTATTTTTTTTAGCATTAATATATTTTAACACGCACCGTAATATTAACAATCGTTTAGTTGATTACTGAAAGAAAAATTAATAAATAAAACATTCATTTTGCTAGCACGCAATGGTAATTTACAAAATTCCATTTACTTTGTACGTAAACATTTCTCAAACACTAATTAGCTTGCCTACGGTAATATTCCACTTTAATTAAATCACCCACGTAAAATTAATTCATAAAGCTAGCGCAAGCCATTTTTGTCTTTTCAAATCTCTATTTAATAATCAGATTTGTTTGATTTGTTCAATTTAGAAATATTCCATTAATGTGAAATGTCAATCAGTCCATTGTACAATAATTTAATTTTCAATGATTCACAATACTGAGTTACCAATACATCTGTAAAATTTCTTGTATGTATGCTATACTTCCAAACACCCGTATATCATCGCTTGCGTTAAGAAGTATCTTACGTTAGATCTTTTTCATTTCAGACCTCCAAAAAGGAAAAATAATAAAAAGCAATAATTTTTAGTTACATCATATAATATACCTATAGTTTTGTACGGTACCCTCGATGCGCGAGTCCGATTCGCACTTGGCCGGTTATTTTTTACATTGTAACGATAGTTAATAAATGAAGCGTTTTCCATGTATTTACCTATCTTTCTATTCATTTTCATGTTTATTTATGTCAAGTTTAGACTGATATATATATACTGTCCCTTTATTACTATATCCAAAAAAATTTAATCGCAAACAAATAAATTGACCCCGTGTTGGTTTTCTTCATAAGTTAAAAATATGTGTCCTTTATATTTATAGAGCTCCATTATTTCTACATCAGGCTTTGATAACCGTAATCAAGCAATCTGATAAAAATAACACGCTTTTATGAAAGTTATTCACACAAATAAATATAATAAACTTGAATGTTCTTGAAAGTTAAAAGGAAACTAAATAAATGAATGATTTGTTTTGTAAAGGGTTACTTACTAGCTTAAGAAAATAAATAAATTATATTTTGATCTATACTAATATTATAAAAAGGTAAAGTTTGTGAGATTATGTGAGGTATTGTTTGTGGTTGTGGTGCTTGAGGTCTCGAGTTCGATTCCCCGGTCGGACCAAAGTTTGCATAATCTGCAAATATTTATATCCCTGTTTGGATATTTTCTATGTACGTATTTATATAAAATAGTATATTTTATATATATTGTACCTATGACTAAACTCTGCTTGGCTCGGGACTAAATGGCGTTGTGTTTTAATGGTCAAAATATTATTATTTCATCATCATACTCGAATGCAGCATGGTGATCCAGAGTTTGGCGTCATGGTAAGGTGTTTTCCAAACCCCCTTAAAGGACCCGGGATCATAATGACAAGGCATTAACCACAGAGGCGCAGGAAGGAAGAGTCGAACTGTTTAGTTCGAGAGCATAATATGTTTCCTAGGTTTTAAATAAACAATACACTATAATGTTAGTCCCGCTCATGCAATAGGAGGCAATTCTGTCAGCTCAGTTTAGAAATAAGTTAAAAATACACTAAAACATTAAGTTAAATTTGATAAAATCTACTGTATTGTAGATTTTTTTAAATTCCTAATTTACTAATGGTTTAAACTACTACAATTACTGAAGATATAACTCTAGAACTAAAACAACTGCTAGGTACATTTTAATATTAAAATAGCAATTAGTTTGGTTTCCCCACACCTAATGTAATTAGTGCACGAGGTTTTCAGTCTGACTGACCCTGATACAAGACAAAGATGAACCAAAACACGTATCCTTAATTTATAAGCTAATTTACTAAAAACATTAACCTAATTATTTTGTTAATTTGCCTTGTTCTTGTTTATCAAATGATTGTCTGAACTAATCCGTTAATGTTATCCTTAGTAAGATGAATACTTTAGTGCCTTAGAACAATTTGGATGTTAATTGGGAAAGCGGAACTAATTTCCGCTGTTACTGTTTCCGTTGCGAGTTTGTTGGATGCCATTATAAATTTAAATGTAACTCAAAAACTAAGAAGTAACACGTATTTGGTATTCAGTGGGTTGAAAACATTTCCTAAGTTTTTAATGTTGGTTTTTCTGTGCCAAAATCTTCCTACCGTTAGAGTGCCATATGAAACAAACGGGTCGGTTCGACCGAAGTATTACCACTGGTTCACAGCTTACCGTGTGGGACAATTCCAATAGCAAATCGAGTATTATCGCGTTTCCGTAAGTTCATGTTCTAAACTTCCATCCCATTTCACAGAATCAATCCCAAATATAGAATTATAGGAAGCTAACGAGAGGATAGATTTTACTCATTAAAAATTAATAATAAGTTTAAAGTTATCTAAAAACAAGCATTATTTCCTTACGTGGCATGGAAAATATACGGTCTACTAAGTCATTACAAGCGCTCTAGTTAGCTTGTGAGATCATAGAAGCATAATAGCGAAAGGAGTACATCATTGTTTTTTATGCGATATCAAAAAAGCTTTGGAATAACCGATCACCTAATTCTGGTGAGTAAACTGTGCATTGCAGATTAAAGTTGTGATGTAATTTAAGTGATTATTCATTTTCTGCGTTTAAAGCACTGTCACTTACAACTCGGTTATCGTTATTTGTATATTGACAATGGTCAATCTTAGTCTAAACTACTTGCAGTATTCTGTTTTTTATTATTTCACTAATTTCACTTTTGCGAAAGCAACTTACCGGTGTAGTGACGTTGATTGTTATTTGTTTTATTTTAACTGTAAAGAAGATGAGTGATTTGAAGAGATCAAGCCCTAAGATGTTTTATGTATAAAAAGTCTTTTGATTTTTAATCAAAAAGAAATTCATATAGCTAATCTTTCAAACGCCGAGTCTCGCAGCTCTCAGTATTAAATTTAAGTTCTCATCTAGATTTCCGCTAACTGAACCAATTGAAGTGGGCACGGCTCAAACGAAAGATCTTGTTAAAGCGAGTATTCTTAGATCAAAATAAACTACGTAACTTAATTAGTACCAAAGAAATAGGGAAAAGAAGCTTTGTAAATATAAGAAAAGTGAGGGAAGAAAACGTTTCTGAGTATAATTAGATTTTAGTTTTGTACTTACAAATACTACTAAACATCATTTAATACTTGAAGATAGATACTTTTTCAAACAATGAAACAAAAGGCAAGAACCCCGGAATCGATCACAGTGGTGTACAATATGTGAGGCTATATTGTATTGTATCGGCTATAGTCAGGAGCTTCGGCAATCGGTGAAACAAAGAAATAAAACAGACTTGAGGACTTGGGCTCGGATAGGACTCAAGGGCCGGGAATGCACTTGTGACTCTAAATTATGGCACCTAAAGCCACTTACCATTAGGTGACCAGTCTACTCGTAGAGAATAGAATCGAATACATTTAAACGAACAATTCGTGCATATACTAACTGAGCCCCGCGGTGTTACCCGTGGTTACTGTTATACTTGAACAACCGCGGGGCAATGCTAGTCTATAAAAAATAGCCTAAGTCACTGCTTATACTATCAGCTATCTGCCAGTGAAAGTCCCGTCAAAATCCAGCCGTTCCAGAAAATAGCCGGAACTAACAGACAGACAGACAGATGGACAGACAGACAGATGGACAGGCAGACAAAAAACTAAAAAAACTGTTGTATTAGTATGTGTACCTACCGTGTAGATGTATACATATATTCTGAATTTTGGAAACAGCTTCAACAATTTTTTAGGAAATTCAATATGCAGGGGTTTCGGGGGAGATAAATCGATCTAGATATAGGATTTTTTTTTTGTAAATTTACTACACCACCATTTACATTTAACACCAAATAACTGGATACTACACCGGTATAAAATCGTTGAGCCCGTGTTTCATCCAGGCATCTCAGTTTACGCTACGCCTAACGATTTTATACCGAATATTTTTCACTTCATTATTTTTTAGCTTTTAGTACAATATTTCCAATATAACCGTTTAAATGAAAAAAAAATTAACATACTTTTTGTTGTTCCAAATATAATTACAAATCAGAATGAATAAATTTCCATTGAAATAAACGATTCATACAAAAGTCATATTACATAAAACCGCAATTTGCTGTAACTATAAACTTAATATTTACTATTATGTCCCGGTTTGTTTTCCAACTAGTGTTTTAAGCTTTGTGTGTCACATCACAAGTCACTTACATTGTTCAAGCTGTTGAAGCAACAGTTATCCACAAAACAATTTAATTACGATGTGCATTGTTGATGAGTTTGTAATTTTAATATTTAGTAAAATACCTACAGATAACTGAGAGATAGAAAATTTTGTATATGTTTTTATTCACCCTTCTTGTTTTTGTAGTTAAATAAAACTGTTGATAGTTAGAGAAGACCTAAAAGTTCTTCAACATGAAAATGGAACCTAACACCTAAGCATTAAATAAATAAATATATTCGGATAATTATATATGGTATATCATATACATATCATCAACAATCCATAACGTTCCACTGCTAGGCTCGGGTCTTTTCTCAGGAGAGGGTTAAATGCCATAAGGCGGGTTGGGGACTGACGCGACAACGTTGTGGCTAAGTTATCTTGTCGTTTGATGTTTTTTAAGCCGTCCAAAGGCCTCCAACTAAGCTTCACGACTGATATCATATGATAACGATCGAGATCGACTGCTTAACGTGACTCACGGAGTGAATCACGGAGACGCTCATGGTAATATGCCACTAGCGATCAGCTATCCAGGTACTGACCGCGCCGTCGTTGCTTACCCTCAGTGATTGTTTCTAATCACCGAGTGCAACTGGGCTATGAACACCTCTTAGAATAAATATAAATATATACATATATACATACATATTATACATATCAATGAGAAATCTTTCGATATTACTGATGTTTACTGCTTTTCACCGGTTGCGTTGAACTTAGATGTCAATGCCTAAACTAGTTCTAAATTACAACTTTACTCTTGGTCTAACCTACACGAGTCATTGACTCAACCCTTAGGTTTCGCCTTTAAAGCATACGCAATAAATCAGGGTTTTTAGGTTAAAAAGCGTAAATGTTTTTCGATAACAGATGTCTTGAGAAAAATTGTAAATAATGATCGTAAAAATACTTGACTTTTGAGAGTTTTTGAGACAATCTTAAGTATTAATATTTATTGAATGCTTTATGCGAGATCATAAAATCTGAATTTGAGGGATTTCTACTTAATATCTTGGTCCATTGTTTTTTTGGAATGGGTGATAAACGATCGCCTGATGGTAAGTGATAACCGCAAGCTATGCTTTGTATGTATTTACCAATATGCCTTGTGCCTTTAACAGTCCACCGCTGCACATAGGCTTCTACTTTTTCTTTGAAGGTTTTCATACTTTTGATCTATACCAGTCACTGGCCAGACGATTTAGTGTATTTTATTTATTTATTAAAAGGAAACTCAAGAGCTTTCTTACAGTAATCATGACATATTTCCATGTAATACAGATTCTAAAGCCAATTAAGAGAGTTTCACGTCATGTATACAGAAACTAGACATCTATACTAATATATAAAGCTGAAGAGTTTGTTTGTTTGTTTGAACACGCTAATCTCAGGAACCGCTGGTCCGATTTGAAAAATTCTTTCAGTGTTAGAAAACCCATTTATTGAGGAAGGCTATAAGCTATATAATATATATATAATATAATACTGCCTCGTTGGTCTAGCGGATGGCGTGAGCGACTGCTGATCATGAGATCTCGGGTTCGATTCCCGGGTCGGACCAAATGTTTGTATGATGTACAAATATTTGTTTCGGAGTTTGGGTGTGTTCTATCTATAATATGTATGTATTTACAAAAAAAAAAGGATATATGTATTTGTATCAGTTGTCTAGTACCCCATAACACAAGCTCTGCTTATCTTGGGACTAGATGGCGTTGTGTGTTTAGATGTCCGAAATATTTATTTATTTATTATTTATATATCATCACGCTAGGACCAATAGGAGCGGAGCACCAATGAAAAATGTTTTGAAAACGGGGGAAAATTATCACGCTACGGGCAATAGAAGACTCAAACGGGGTTGCGTGGGTCGGCTAGTCATTATATAATTAAAAACATAACGAATTAAACAATTTAAATATAAGAAAAGAAAATAAAATATAAAACAATGTAGCAAATACAAAAAATGCAAATATAAAATATACAAAGATTTTACAAATTAATTAATTACTGGTGAGTACTCTTACGATTCTATCGCGAAAGGATTCCTTGGACAAGTAAAATATGTCAATACCTTCGAACTTGTCATTGTAGGTACGAAGCAGTCGCGTCATAACAGTATTTTTGCCATAATTCGTGCGATGAAAAGGCACATTAAAAAGGTGAGTATGTCTGATCCGTGACTTTTGTGTGCAAAATTGTATAGCTGAAAGAAGATTAGAACTGTCTAGCCCACCACGCAAAATGTCGTGTAGGGTTTGTTTCAAGCTTTTATTCTCTTTACAATTGTTGTCCTGCATAGTTTTGCTCCCTAAATCCGACACCCATGGGATGAATAGAGGTGGTGGCTCTGTATTCTTAATATCCATATCTATACTAATATATAAAGTGGAAGAGTTTGTTTGTTTGAACACGCTAATCTCAGGAACCGCTGGTCCGATTTAAAAAAATCTTTCGATGTTGGATAGTCCATTTATCGAGTAAGGCTATACGGTATATATCATCACGCTACTACTAATAGGAGCGGAGCAAC
Source organism: Spilosoma lubricipeda (assembly GCA_905220595.1). NCBI lineage: Eukaryota > Metazoa > Arthropoda > Insecta > Lepidoptera > Erebidae > Spilosoma > Spilosoma lubricipeda. The sequence continues at coordinate 6,766,975 of HG992298.1, read as the reverse complement.
AATGAAGAATGTTTTAAAAACGGGGGAAATTTTCCCCCTACGGGCAATATAAGGCGCAAACGAGGTTGCGTGGGTCAGCTAGTTTTTATATATTTTAGCTGCCAAAATCACTCTGTCTGATGGTAATCATAAGCAGAATCCAAGAGTGGTGGTCATCATCCTTAATGTGAATAAGGACAATGCAGCATGGTGACCAGCACTGTTGCTTACGAATGCGGCTTAATAATTTCATAAATGAATAAATAAATATTTCGGACATCTAACACACAACGCCATCTAGTCCCAAGCTAAGCAGAGCTTGTGTTATGGGTACTAGACAACTGGTATGATTACACATATACTTTTTTTGTAAATACATACATATTATACATAGAAAACACCTAAACTCCGAAACAAATATTTGTAGATCATACAAACATTTGGTCCGAACCGGGAATCGAACCCGAGACCTCAGGATCAGTAGTCGCATACACCAACTGCGAGACCAATGAGGCAGTCATATATATAAGGTCCAACAAACGTTATTTGATAGGATTTTATAATTTAAGAAATAACTTAGTGTCTAAAATTTAGAAAAAAGTTAATTTATAAAGAAATTGTAACTCGACTACAGCCATTACGTACAAGATTTACAAAGTCAATAAAGGCAGTAATACACGCAAACGGCCAGCTCAATCGACCACTAACACATTGAGATAGAGGCATACGTCTTGTGTGGGTCAACCTTTATGTACGTTATCTGCACGGTGGGGACCGATTCTGATATGAACAAAATTGTGTTTCCTTTCTTCTACAAACACTTGTGGTAATAAAAGGCAATAAAGGGAAATATATTTGTATTGCTACATAGAGATATGAACGTTTATTATAAGTTTTTTGCAAGTTCTTTAGAATAATATAAGTTCATTATCTATGCCGAAGAAAATGGGGTAGTCAAATGACAGTAATGTGTCTCATGAGTTGCATGTTTCCGTGTGGCGCTAGATACTTGCCATTATGTTATTTGTCTACTCATTTGCTCCTATACCAGAAATAATCTAAAATTTATGTCAAAGTAAAGGTCTGTTATATTGTAATACTTAGCTGATGACATTCTTAAATTAATAATAACTCTGAAATTGGAAATGATAAAAAATAATGTACACTGTTGTGACAAAATTGTATTTAATAGTAATGACATTTTCAGTTAAACATTTTTATTTAGACATTAATCTAAATATCTTAAACCCTTAGTGCAGAGTTTTCACATTATCCGATTAGATATCAGTGTCAGGTGCCGATAAAATATCGGAGGAAGTTAAATGTATGAAATAAATCTCTGTCTTTCCGACCCGATATCGAATATCGGAACCGACATATACATACATTTTACTAACTCCCGATATCGTATCGGCACCCGAAACCGATATCCAATCGGATAGTGTGAAAACGCTCTTAGACGCTATAGGAGAATCCGTCGCGGATGAATTCGTCGTTCAATGCTGCGCGGAACGTGTAATGGCGTCAGCGTAGTGCTGAACGCGCGGTATCGGCTTCATACATTGTACCATTCGTCGCGGACATCCGCGCGGACTAGCGCCATTGTTCCTTTTGTCACGAAGTATACTGCCTTTTCATTATTTTCTTAGCATTTCAAGATGAAATCAAAAATTAAACACACTATACTTTTGTAACATCCGTACAGAATAGGAAAGTGAACTAATTTATACCAAAAAAGGTATGAATAAATAAACGGATTGTTTTACCCAACAGCTTTCCTTATTTTTGAACTTAGAAATAAAAGAATAACTGTTTGTTTTTGTTGTTTTTGTCTCTCTAATTACATATCGGCTTGAATTTCATATATATTATGATGAAGAGAACTGCTAACAGAACTAACAACTAACAGAGATAGAACACATGTAAATATTTGTAATTTCATTTAAAAATGTGAGAAACAAAATTCATTTGTTAAATACCACTTGAGAGGTTCGAGACCTTTCGTCAGAATTTATTCGTACATCAATTTTTTTCTACAAATTCATATAACCTAATTTAAAATGAACAGTAATCTGCAAATAATAAATACTATGTATATATATTATGTATGTATGTCCTGCCTCGTTGGTCTAGCGGGTTCAGTTTGCGACTACCGATCATGAGGTCTCGGGTTCAAATCCCGGGTCAGGCCAAAAAGTCTTAGTGAGTTTTTCTGATTATAGACATGCTCAATAACAGCACGGAATTTGGAAGTTGGGATTTTAGCCCCCGTGGCTCGAAGAACACGTAAAGTCGTCAGTCCTGCACCTGGTCTCTCTCCGGTAGTGTCGGATAACCGTCCCATCGGATTATGAGAGTGAGGGAATAAAAAGTGCACCTGCAATAAATATCTCCTGCGTAGTTGGCTGGTTGCCTTTGAGACTGACCACCGTGGCTGAAATCGGCTAGGAGAACATCATCATATGTATATAGTATGCGAAGCAGGGTTTATAAATATGATATAAAAAGCTTCACGTAAACTGAACAATAATTCATTCTCACTTATTTCAATAATACACCTGCTCTGCACCACCCAAAGGTCGACTGGAAGATAATGCCTAGGGCATTAAGTCCGCCTTATGCAGTGTAATTGCAGGAAGAATAAATAAATAAATAAATATAACTGACTACTTTGCAGCATCTCAAGAATTGCCAAGAAATAATCTAAAGCAAATTGATAATTAAACGCGATAGCCAAAGGTTTAGTTTGTTGTAACAGGAAACTTTTCTCGATCATGTAAGATAATATATGACTAGATAACTTTGTATTTATTTATACTATTCTTCATAAAACACTTGTGTACCTTTTAATGCACCTGCCTACACTCATATAATTATAAGACTAAGTAGATGAGATCAAACTGGCAGAAAATGGTTTTGGCGTTAAATCTGCCTTTGTGAACATGGTGAATCAGGAGAAAAATAAACGCTTAAATATTCGCTTTTTACCCTCTCAACTTAGTGTAAACAAGCTGAAAGCGGAAATTTTACATACATTAACAAACTCATCCGAACTTACATTAGATTATCAGATGGGATTAGTGCAGCTCAGAGTTTGTTGTCGTCAGTATTTGGCTTGTTCCTGGGAAATGTTATTACTACCTACATTTTGACATCTAAGTATTTACTGTAAATTATGCAATCAGTAACTTTGAATTACTAGTTTAACATTTTACAATCGACAATTATGTAATGTGAAAAGTAGATCTACGACATCAATATTTGTATCGGAGTTTGGGTGTTTTCTATGTTTAATATGTATAATTATATTTACAAAAAAAGCGGTCAAGTGCAAGTCTGACTCGCCTATGAAGGGTTCCGTAGCAGCAAATAACATAATATTTATATTTTAGTTGATTGAAAGAAAGGTAAGGTACCTACAGGTACATTTTACCACTTTGGCAGTGACTCTCACTCGAACCATTCAGTTTAGAAAAAAAATGATATAAAAAACCCCAATATCATATTTGAAAACCTTTCCAAAGACACCTACCAGGTAAGGGTTTGATGAAAAAAAAAATTCTAGTTTCAGTTCTAATTATGAATTGCCCCCAAAATGTATTGTTTTTCTTTTCTATTTTTGTGTGAAAATCTTAATGCGGTTCACAGAATACATCTAGTTACCAAGTTTCAACAGTATTATTCTTATAGTTTCGGAAAAAAGTGGCTGTGACATACGGACGGACAGACAGACATGACGAATCCATAAGGGTTCCGTTTTTTGCCATTTGGCTACGGAACCCAAAAAAAGTATTTATGAATTTATATCAGTTGTTTAGTGACCTATATTACAAGCTCTGCTTAGTTTGGGACTAGATGAGGTTGTGTAACAGATGTCTGAAATATTCTTAAACATATTCTTTTAATAATAATATCTACCAATCATATAATTCATTTATTATGATCCCATTAATACAAATTTCACAACTTTTCGATATTTTAAGTTTACATAATATCTGTTTACAGTGTTTACGTAACGCCTGCATCTACCGACCGACGTCAAAACATCGAAACAAATCGATTCGTTTACGAACAAACGGTGCAAGTTTGCATCTTCGAAAGTTATAGTGTTAGAACAACTTTTATCGGCAATAACGTACACGAAAACGTTTGTGAATATATAAAACAGTATTGCTTAAATTGATATACGGATGGTATGTAGCTTTATTCTACTGGGAATTATTGGAAAATATATTTATGTAAACATTTGTACCAAATATAAATTTAAAATATAATATGTAAATATTTGCCAGACCCATTTAGAGGTTTTACTTGTACAATTTTAGTCCATATGTATCTTACATTGTTTTCCTAGGAGAGACCATAATTATAAAGAAAAATGAAGTTTAGAATGACACAAGCAGAAAGTATGTGCAGGCTAATATTCTATTTGATAATCAAGGCGGTAAAGATATTTAGGCATAGTGGTAGATGTTCTACGACGTAGCGTAGAACATCTACGACCGCCATCGCGGCGTAGACGATAACGGTAGGCGGTTGAAATAAAGATTGACAATTGATTGGATTTGTTTTTTAAATATTTGTGCAAGTGTTACCCGCAGTAAAACAACAACTACGGTTAACGCCGCGGAGCAAAGTTAGTTCAAAAAAGTAGCCTAAGTTATTCCTTATATTATCAACTAACAGACAGAAAGATAGACAGAAAAACAGACAAACTGACAAAAAATTTAAAAAATGTTATTTATACATATGTATTTAGTTAAAAACGGTTATTTTAATATTACAAACAGACACTCCAATTTTATTTACTTGAATAATAAATAACTAAATAGAACCTAATATCTGTAATAGATCTAACAGAATGCTTGAATTAAGCATGCACAATTGGTCCACTCCAAGATATAAAGAAACATGTTGTTGATAAAAATCAAATAATTTACTCATAAAATTCATTCTAAATTTCTCAAGAAAGTTTTTTCTTTTGGTCAATAAAGTACATAAAAGGACAAGATCAAATACATGGAGGCCAAATCGAATATGGTTGATGTGACATTCATGCGTACGGGTCACTCACCATCTTCGCTACATTACGAGTCCTAACTAAACACAGTTCTATGTAATCTGTGAGACGGGTTGTAGTCTTATTCAATACATCAAAGGCAAGGTTTGTGTTGGCAATTTGATGGTACGTGATATACATTTAATCGGATGAAATTCAATATTAAGTGAGATGATTGATGGTTTTGAAGAAAACTTACTTGTACATGACACATATTTGTTTAAGACTTAGATTTTTTTTATTGATTAGGGACGAGCAGACGTATCACGTGATGGTATGCGATTGCCGCCTCCCATGAACACCCGCAACACCAGAGGCGTCACAAGTGCGTTGCCGGCATTTGGGGATTGGGGAAAGGGAGGGGTTGGTGTATGGGCCTCCGGTATGGATAGAAGATAGATAGATAGAAAACTCTTTATTTGTACACCATTATATTACATAGTTACAAAAGTACATGAAATGTGAGATGTAGTGTACAAAGGGCGGCCTTATTGCCAAAAGCAATCTCTTCCAGGCAACCTTAGGATGGATTAAAATGTTTTTCACATCGGTTTTCTGTGAGGCCGTAATATCACTCCGGTAGAGCCGGCCTATTCATGTGGGTTTCCAACGTTGACTGGTGACTCGCTGAATTTTAGCACTGGATAGAAAATAGGAAATTAGTACGGTATCCACTTTTAGGATTCTGAATGACAGGAATAACAAATACACATATAAATCTGTGAAACTAAAAGCTCAGCAATAAATAAATTCAATATCCCACATACTTGCTGCTTAAATAAAGCCCCAGCATACCTTCAAAGGAAACCAGTGTCAGCAGTTGTGTAATTAAGTCGGTATCGGCATACCGGAGACTGCTGACGGCACTCCCTAGACGTACAACTTTAGTTTCGGACAAGATGATATTAGTTGAGATATTTGTGTTAACATACATACCTAACTCTTACAATAACGTTTCTCAAAACGGCCCATTCTCAAGAATGTGGACTAGTTACAATTAATACAGCGGTAATTGCTTACCATCAGGTGATACGTCTGGTCGTTTGCCCCCTATACCATAATAAAAAAAAAAAACAAAAAAAAATATAGCTAAACTACTTTACTACCTACTTACTACTTTACCTGTTCAGTTTCTGTGTGAACTCATTAAAATCTGACTCTTAGCGATTTTGAGATCTCTGCGTATAGATATTATGAATATACCTAAAGTTAATCCCTGGGAGATGCAAAGGCATTTTAAACATCTACTATTCGACCTTAAGCCCTTATTATAATATACTAGCTGCCCCGGCAAACGTCGTTTTGCCATAAAATTTTTTTAAGGATGGGTGACCCTTACCATTTAGGGGGATGAAAAATAGATGTTGTTCGATTCTCAGACCTACTCAATATGCCCACAAAATTTCATGAGAATCGGTCAAGCCGTTTTGGAGGAGTTTGGCAACTAAAAACTGTGACACGAGAATTTTATATATTAGAAAAAACTTACTGTCAACAACAAGGCATGTTTAGTTTGTTGAAAGGGAAAAAAACTAATAAGGAAAAAAAATCAGGGCCTGGGCCAAGGTCAAGGTCACGTACCCCTAACTAGAACTAGTTGCCGTACAGTCTAAGCCCTATAACTTAGACCCTATAAACGTATACTTAGTATATTTCATTAGTGATTTATATAGTAATTAAATTCAGATATACCGTGATTTCCCGAAACCGCATTGACTTTGCTTATACGCGGGAACTCTAAAGTTGTTTGAAATGCAGGTAGCGTTTGCACGAACTTTATGTAACTTAAACTAGTTACGTAATTTCATTAGAAACCAATACGTCTTCGTTATCGGAAAATCTGAACGTACCTATGCTGTTTATGTACACTATGACTGAGTAATAAGAATTCTAATTAATATCTACATAAAACTATATAACTGGGCGGAGTATGGGCGAAGGTAATCGTTTACCATCAGGTGATACGTCTGCTTGTTTGTTTCTTATTAAAAAAAAAACTATCGGCAGATTGCTTGGGTGGTGCAATGGTAGCGTATGGGATTGTTGTGCTTTAGGTCTCGGGTTCGATTCCCGGGTCAGAACAAATTGTTGTATGATCTACGTATATTTGTTTCGGAGTTAGGGTGTTTTCTATGTGTAATATGTATGTATTTACAAAAAAAGTATCTAATATATATATTTATATCAGTTGTGTGTGAAGTACGCATAACACAAGCCCTGCTTAGCTTGTGGTCGGTAATATTTATTTATTTATTTATAAAATAGTTTTATTTCTTCTAAAATGACTTAAGTCGTGTTTAAAGCCGCATCCAGATGCGTGGTTTTTGCCACAACAAAGTCCCAAACGTCGACACATTCACCAAATACAAACAGTCGTTCTCACGCTTGGCGAACATGCCAGTATTTTGTTAGAAACCTTTATACGATATATAAATATATATATATATATGTATGATGTTAGAAACCTCAATATCATTTTTGATGATCTATAAATAGGTCATTCATAGATCACAAGTATGAGTTGAAAAAAAAAAAAATTTCAGTTGTAATTATGAGGAACCCTAAAAATTTATAATTCTGTTATTATGATATATTATTTCCATTTTTTTGTGAAAATCTTAATGCGGTTCATAGAATACATCTACTTACCAAGTTTCAATAGTATAGTTCTAAAGTGGCCGTGACATACGGATGGACAGATAAACAGACAGACATGACGAGTGCATAAGGGTTCCGATTTTTGCCATTTTTCTACGGAACCCTAAATTTCTTTTCTTATGTATTCCTTTTTCTTAGGACAAGGTTTGTGTACAAGAAAAAATCAAAAATAACGGAAAAGTCAATTTAAAAGTCAACGGGAAGCTGAGACAGATATGTATATATATATATATGTATGTGTGTATATATAAGTTCGCCGGGTCAGCTAGTTAAATATATAGCTTAAAATGTTCTTTAAGCTATATATTTATCATCATCATTATCAAAAATTAAAACTAATATGATAAAGCAAAATCTCTGAAAAGCATTAATACCTAAAGCTTATAAAGTATCAAATTTGTTTAAGCATTAAAAACTATTAATACCAAGACAGATTAGCAACTGGGTGAACTTAACATAAAATTTCATTTATACAACACCTAATTCCACGTTAAACCTATTTAGAACAGTGTAACTAAGTGTTGCTAAACTGAAGCCATTTAAACACAACGACGGCTTTAGACATGTTGCCTTAGATAGGCAAACACCAAGACATGAGAGTAAACACAATGATTAATTCAAGCTTAAGATTAGGCTTTCTAAACGACGACGCTATTTGAGTTGAGTGTAGACATATCTGGTTGAGAAGCTGGCGGGGAATTAGTATTAGATAGTATTGTAAGGTATAAAGGTTCCCCAAAATTGCGAAAAGCTCGCGGTTAGGTAAACGTACAAGAGGCAAACCGGAGGATTAACACTTAACCAATCAAATATGTTCTTTAATGGATTTGATTGTTTTAGTAAACGGTAGTGTTATAATTGACAAACATATTTGAAATAGTACTGGAATAAACCCCTGACAACGTGAGTAAGATGTTTGTATTTTTCGAGTGCATGTGTGTATATATATCTTTGGCACACTTTGTGTTATTAACGCATCGATTACATTTTAGGTTGGAAAGTGTCTTTACATTATATTAATTGTGACGGTGACACTGGATTAGTGAAAATTATAAAATCAAAATCGGTGGTTTGTAGATATTAAGTGTTACTGATTTTTTTTGAGGAATTAGCGTGTTTAAGACCTATTTAAAAAATGTGTTAGATACAAAATTACTGCTAACTGTAACCATGTGGTTAATATACAGTGTCATCACATAATTTAATATTCTAGGTGGAATAGAATACACTATTTAAGGCTCAATTGTCAATCGCAAACCACTAGGCTAACATTATTAATAAAAGTTCATTGTATCAATATATATTTATGTTTCCTTCATAGGTCTAAGCACTAAGATAATATATTGGCTTTTCCTTGAAACTTAGTTTAAGAATAATTCAAGGCCACAATAACAAAATCAAATAAACACAATTTATTACAAAGTTCAATGACATCGATACACTATTATATTTCACAAACACTACAATAAAACGTTCATAACCGAGATAACGAAGACAAAAATAACAGGAATCATATTTCCAGCGTATTGCTTAAAAGGGCTTTTAGTTTAACAAAAACCCTTTTTGTAATATGGTATTTATATTCGTTTTATTGAATTGCGACGGTGTGGAATTTTCCTTTATTCTCTCTTCTTTCAATCTATGAACAATATAATTTTCTGAGGCAGATTCTACCATTTTATGAAGCGTATTTTTGCTGATATTATATACTCAGTTATATATTTGAGGGATCAACGAGTTGATGAAAGGTATTAAATACATACTCTTAAATTGAATATTAATTTTGAAGATATGTAAAGAGGATGAAGCTGCTACTTTAGAGTCTCGATGATGGAAGATACACATCACTGAACTTGCGGCTTTGGTCACAGGCAGTCAGCCTGTGACCAAAGCCGCAAGTACCGCAAGCATGTGCCGAAGCGTACTCTACCGTTGTGAAGTAGTGCTTGCGCTGTGTTTCACCTAGTGAGTGAGGATACCGGACGCCATAACCCAAACCCCCTCCCCCTATTTCCTCTCCCTATCCCCCAAAGGCCGCCAACACACTTGTGACGCCTCTCGTGTTTGCAGGTGTCCATGGGCGGCGGTAAGCGCTTACCATCAGGCGATACGTCTGCTCGTTTGCCCGCCTATTCCATAAAAAAAAAGTAACTGGATGAAAAGATTAGGCGATTCAAAGGTAATGTATTCAGTTTCTATCGTGAGCGTGTTAGTTTCTATTATACATAATTGTATATTTGAATGGACAGTTTGAAAGGTGGTCGCGATATTATTCCTATTAATACTATTAAGAGTAATATAACTTCTCGACACTGAACACTCTACAAGCTAGAATATAGTAGTTTTCAATGTTTTCGAATATAAACAGATATAATATGTCTTAGTAGAAAATATATTTAGGGTTATTAGTGTTCTTTTGGCATAAACAGAACAGACTATGTTAGATTCAAATTGAGAAAGCGTTGCATTAGAACGTGCGAATTTGTTTCTGAAAATCCTATTTGATTTTCTTTTTTTTTTAAACAACAACCCGCATTACAAACATTTATGGAACGGACACAGAACATCAGACTCAAAAAAAGATTTTTAATCACACAAAGTGTGGGCCCATGAGGGATTTAAAGTAGACATAGATGCGCCACTAAGGATTTCAATTGATTTTAATGGGAGTACCCAAGCACAGAGATGGCACTGCGTGTATCACATCTAGCCCGATAGATGGAGCTAATGAATTTTATACTTGTTTTAGGATTAAGGAGAAATTTATTAAATAAAACACAAGTTTAGATCTCTTAAGTTCGCCGTTTATTATGAGAATTATAATAATTTTACGCTTGTATTTTCGTAGCATTATTATTACACAAAGTTGTTTTGCCTTTGACATTTGTACACCAGCTGTTTAAAATAATATTTATTATGCTATCCATTACAAAATTTACTACTTCTGTTTTGTGTTTTACACAAGAGAACTGCGAAAAATTACAAAAGATCACTTAAAAGCTGACTTTCTCGGCATTTTGAAAGTGTCATCGAATCCAAATCGCAAAAGCAAGCAAGGTTCAGTATTCACAGCGTAGGGTCAATAGTTTACGTATCGTATCATAGAATCCAAGGAAAAAGCAGGTTCGAAGGTTAAAAGAGCACAAAATAGATACCAAATATATCACCAGAACACAACGAAACCAGAAACAGAAAAGTTTTGAAAGTTAAAGTTTACCGTTTACGTTTCTGTCAGTACTAATTTACGTTTCGTTTCACCAAAATAACATTACCAAACTGAAAAATTGAAATAATAGTGTTTTGACAGAAAGAAATGCTTTAGTTATTATATTAATTACTAAATCAATTAATTAAAAGTAAGTATATTTAAGTTAGTACTTAATTAATTTCAAGTTTTTATGTCAACTAGCTCCACCTATCGGTACGGATGTACATTATGGTCAAAGTTTGAGTACCTTTTTAGAGGGGTGACACCACCTTCTATGTAATTTTTTTGTTAAGACAGATAATATGGAAGTTTCATAGCCCTGGGCGCAGTAGAGAGTGACGTGGCGCTTAAATCACTAGGCCAACCGTGTACATACATATTTGAAATTTCACATATAATTATTTTATTGCGATACATGCTATCTTTGCCACAGTCAGCAATTTGTATGGTTTGTTATAGTTTTAAGAAATCAACAAACCGCTCTATTGAAAATCAAACACCAATACCTTTTTTAAACCTACGAGTTATTATTACTGTTAAATAAATCCTGTTATCTTTGGAATAGTAAAAAAACGTTAATTTCGTTAAAAGGACTAACAAAAACTAAATCGGCTTTTATCGTTTGATCCTTCCAATTGAAATATTTCACGAGAAAGTATTAACGTGCAATGTGTGAAATGGAACGTTATTTACCTGATAAAAGTGTTATAGATTTTATGGCGTTATTTAAAATTTACTTCGAAAAAGGGGAAAGAATACGGTTATTGTATGTATTGGCTGCAAAAATGACTAGCAGACTACTCAGCCAGCTAGAAAACACGCATAGAATCTAAGAGTGGTGGCCACCAGTCTTAAATTCTATGCGTGTGCAATGAGGAAGGTGCCCATCATCCTCATTGCGAATGTGAATAATGAAGCATGGTGACTTTAGGTTTTTGTTTTTAGACGATCTTTAAATGAAAGGGGTTTAAATTCTGTAGTTTTTTTATGTATTCGTAATAACTTTCGATAGGAAATTCACCACACGGAGCTTAAGTTGTAATGTACTGCGATGTTGTTTAGTGTATATTTATTACATTATACGGATATAGAAACTAATGTAAGCAGATTAAAAATATACGAACTAATGATTCCCATATTTCGAAAACATTAACAGTGGAATAAAATCATTTCGATAGGTATTTCGTATTAAGTTTTTTGTTGGTTATATGGTTTTCCCATTGATAGAAATATTGTTTTAAATAAACAATATCTCAATACTCAATTTTTCCCAACGATTTTTTTGTTTATACACATTGCAAAAGACAAAACACGAGATACTTTGGCGGTAAAATCTCACAGTGACATACGTAATTGTGGGATAGATCCATCACCTGGTACGGCAGCAACTTATTATATTATTTACACCGTAGAGTAATTCGGTAGGGTGTATCCATACGCTGGCCCATTTCCTAGGTATCCATAGGTCTAAGTATATGCCCAAATGGGCCTACGCGTTACAGAGAAAGTATTTATGTTTGCGTGAAATTCTGATTGTTTTGTTGTAATTATAATGCGTGAGTTCGTAGTGACAAGGGATTGTTTTCCTTTGTGACTTTAAAATGTGTAAAGATTGTTCCCTGAAAAAAATCACAGACTTCAGATTTCGTATCAGAAAAAGACGCTATTCCCCTTCATTCGGTGGCCCGTGTTAAGTATTTACACAGTTAACTTTAATTTTTAGATTACTCTAACGGCGGCATACGGTTAGTCTCCAGGCACCTAAGCTTGTCTCGCCATCTAGGCTGTTGATTTTGGCTATAAAGCCTAGCCACGCGGCGAAAACTGATCCGTATAAACTCAAAATTACTGACAGCTGCCCCAAACACGTGCCTAACGAATTGTTAGGAGGTCTCACATTAACTAATTGATCAATGACTTACAACCTCTCGCTAAAAGAACTCTGCCTTTAGCAAGCTTTGATAAATTGTCTAATTTAACAAATATATAGTTTATGAAAATAGTACTCGACGAAGATATACGTTAAGAGTATTGTTTAAGAAAGAAAATAATTAAGATCATAATTAACTTGTAAAGTATGAGTAGATACAGCTAAAATGTAAAGTATCAAAATTATTCATAATTTTAAAATGCTCACAGAGTGGTGTGGCAGGGACGTACCTTTGGTCGGCATGCGCTGGTGACCTGCTTGTCTCCGTATTTGCGGTTTTCTTCCACAATCACAAGCACTTTTTGTTCACTCGCGATTGGGTTTATTGTTGAGTAAATTAAAGTTCTAGGAATATTCCTTTAATGCGGTTTACTTGAAATTTGGCACGATTTGATGTGCGCGCGCGGAGCGTTCTTTTTGACTTCTGTAAAGTACTCGGGCGGGAAAGATGTGGGAAAGAGGATGTTGCCAGGTGCAATATATATAATGAAAAGGGTGCGTTTCAGAAATGTGCTTTGAATGTTTGTAAATAAAACTTATAACTAATTGCGAGAATATCACAATTAGCGTAGCCAACTTTTGGGGGCGCCTAGAGGTTTCCTCTACATTTCGTTGAGAAAAAAAAAACATTAATGTCTGTGATCTTTATTATATGTGCGTGGCTGAGGTACTGTAACTTGAGTACAAAATGTTTTTATTTTGTTGATTGGCGGTGCGGGTTTATTAAATTGAGCGCGAGAGGTATTATTATTATTATAACTTTGAGAGTGAGTGGTTGTATGGAGGGTTTGAAGCTTACTTTGTTCAGCTAAAAACTTCTTTAAATCACTCAACTTGGGAATATCAATATGGCTATGAGCCTGTTCAAATAGTTCAATCATAGATTGGTTCAATTTGCTTAAAGCAATGTGAGTAATCATGAAATCGGACAAGTTATCAATCTTTAAGCGCTGTAACGCTGCTTCAGCGGAACAAAAGTTGTCCAGCATATCATCTACGGACCGTCCAGTCTTTTGGTGTAGCATTTTATCCAAATAGACTGTAGCCTGTACCCTAATATCTTGGTATTTAGTTAGAAGAGCTTGCCATATGATATCATAGTTTTCAGAGGTAGCGGTTATTCCGGAGCACACATTGAGTGCCTTGCCAGAAAGACATCCCATAAGGTACTAAACCTTTTCAGCATTGGTGAGGCGAGTATTAGTGTTTATGACACTGTGAAAATTCTCATAAAATACTGGCCACTTAGTGGGCGTTCCATCAAAACTTACAAGTTGAAGCGGGGGTAATTTTGTATTAAAGTTATTATTTTTCTTTTGGTCCTCAAGCTTCTGTCTCAGAGTGATTTCCGTTTGTTTTATGAAACAGTACAACTCATCAAATGTGTTATAAATGCTATAACTCGGCTGAGCCTCAGGATTAATTTTAAGTTTCTCAATCATAAGATTATCTACAGTATCAATGTAATCTGAGCGCGTTTTGTCAATAGATTGAGCCCTAGATAGGAATAGCGTGCGGGTAACATCGTCGGAAACCTTTAGGCTTAAGTTATAGACATCTTGTATTATTTGAAACAAACATTTTTGTTTTTGTTCTAAAAAGATTAACATAACATCTTCGTTACTTGTTTTATCCATTTTAGGAGGCATATTGGAATGAGTATTTGTAATTAATTATGCGTATTTAAGTAATTTGAGTCGAAAAAGTAATAAAAAGTAATTAAATTGGCGGCAGTAAATAAGATATTACAATATGGCGGGTAGGTATATGTGCGCGAGCGGCGAACAATATTATAAGAATGATTTTCTGCAATATGCAATATATACCAAGATATTATTTGAATCTTAGAGAATGAGTGTGATAATTGAGTTTTAGAGTGTAATAATTGCAAAATAACAATATATATATGCGTAATGCGAATAAGTAAAGTTTGAGAGCGTGGCGGTGCGGTAGCGTATTTTAATAGATTTTTGCGTAAATGATAGTTGAGTGTGAGTAATTAGCGTAAATATATAATGAGGGAATAAATGGAGGATCAGATTAGAGTATCCGGATCGTAAGGACCAGAGTTGGAGTGGCAGGGACGTACCTTTGGTCGGCATGCGCTGGTGACCTGCTTGTCTCCGTATTTGCGGTTTTCTTCCACAATCACAAGCACTTTTTGTTCACTCGCGATTGGGTTTATTGTTGAGTAAATTAAAGTTCTAGGAATATTCCTTTAATGCGGTTTACTTGAAATTTGGCACGATTTGATGTGCGCGCGCGGAGCATTCTTTTTGACTTCTGTAAGGTACTCGGGCGGGAAAGATGTGGGAAAGAGGATGTTGCCAGGTGCAATATATATAATGAAAATGAAATGAAATGTAAATAATAATTAAAAACTTATAACTAATTGCGAGAATATCACAATTGGCGTAGCCACAGAGTAAAAATATACCTTTTCAGATAAAAAGCAAGTGCTTCGTTTTTTACATATAATTACATAACACAAAATGAGTTAAAATCCCAAGAGTGGTAGTAGCAAAACTATTGAAGTTTTATTCAAACACAATGAGTGTTGACTTTATGAAGTCGAGTTTAGAAAACGCAGATAATTTGTAACAAACAGTTTGTAGATTAAATTTACACTGACTACTGACTTTCAATAAAAATACTAAAATTTTACTCTACAATAATATTATATTATAATTTAGAAACGAGTTGCAATTAGAAGGAAGAGAGAAGTTTCCTGTAAAAAAATAGAAGAGGTACCTCCTCTTCTATTTTTTTTATGTTTGGCCCTGCCAAAATGACTCTACTCTACCTGATAGAAAGCATGAGCAGAATCAACAAAATCAACAATTAGTTAATTCATATCATTCTTACTTCGCTTTACTTTAAACATTACTATCTTTATTTCGAATCTTATCTATATACATCAGGAAAAAATTGTTAGCAAAATAAGAATAGAGCCCTTAGGCCAGTTGAATATTACTTCAACTCAGAGCATGGTCCGTAAATTTTCCTCGCGAGCTATTTGTCAAGGGGATTCGGCACCACCTGAGCACCAAGCGTTTTCAAGCACCAGAATCGAGTAATCACTAGAGTTTTTACTGCAGAATAATGTTCAAGCTTTTTCAGGATTATGAAAATCAAATATATGAATAGTTATCCCTTAACAAATGTTATTTGAGATGTTTTAACATTTTTGATATAACAGAGCCTTGAATTTCATTTTGAACTTGACAAATAGGTACGCAACTGGTTTGTTTAGAACTCAGTTTTTACCAGGCTCGGTGAAGCCAAAAGTAAGGGATACATTTATTGGTAGTCTATGTATTATTGTATGATCCACCGTAACATCTATCGATTTTAGTGGATGAGATATCAATAGACTCGTAATTATTTTTCAAGTGACGTAGGATGTATATATATAATCTAAAGGTTTACGTAATCGGTTTATAGTTTTTTCTAACTTTTTCCAATACTGTCAAGTACAATTTTTAAAAGCTTTAAAAGAAACTTAAATTAAGCCAAAACGTTAGAACTATTCTGAGTAATATTTTAAAACTATTTTGCATCACGTTACATTATCGTACAATATATTTTGGAACAAAGTTCCTTATGGGGCATTGCGGAGGGGTATTCTAGCCGGCAAAAAACGTCCGTAACGTTAAATAAAAAAAACATAAGTTTTCGTGAAAAAAATAGTATAGCACCATCTGTAACTTGTATGTTACAAGTACGGAGTAACTCAAGGCAGAACTTGTTTCAGTAGAGATTACTAGTTGGCATGACAAGTGACCAGTTTAGTTATTATTTTTTTTTGTCTGTGCCAATATGAAGCACTTGCATTAGGTTTCTAAATTTGAATGAAGTATGTGCGAGTGAAACGAGCCCCGAACATCCCATTAGTTTACAAAAAAATACTTTAATATACTAGTCCCTTAATGAGGGAACTTTCAGATATTAAGCTGAAAGGAACTTTGATCTCAGCCAAAAGAGCGAAAAGCGACAATTAAATTATGCAAAACAGCGAAGGTCATTTACTAGTGCAGACTCTTAACATCGTAATTTAGAAAGTACAGTCAAAAAAAAAAGTACGTCATTTTACAGCGTCATCTATTGAGTACGTACGTACGAGTAACGAACAACTGTGTTTTCTTAACAAAAAGATGAGGTTGGGATGGTTGGGAGAGCTTTTCAGCTATTCCATCGGACCACATCATATATTCACGTCTTGTTTATTATTTATTTGAATAACTAGATAATAATAATTGTTACTAAGGAACGTAATAAGGAATTTTGTACCTTTCTGGTGTCACACGACACCACACGACTTTGTTTTTCTTTGAATAATTTTTAGCAAAATTATAATAATGTTCCGTGGAAACTGAATTATACATTGGAAAAAGCGAAGAAAATCTTTTAATGTACCTTCGGTTTGTTTCAAAACACACGTTTTGGGAGACAGTGATTGATGTTCCGTTTTTGTTCTAAAATTCGCCGCAATGATAAGTAATATTATGATGAATGCTCTCCGTTCTGTTTGGCGGCCACATTTAATATTTTTTTAAACATCTCATAATGGTCTATGTAGTCCTTTATAATTTTATTTGTTTCTGGGGTTTAGCATTTTTGTCTGTTCTTTATTTTTTCATTTTCATTTGTTACTAATATTTCATTCAAAACGAGTATGATTTAATAATGTGTTTATACTGCCTAGAAATAGGTTGATAAAAACCAAGCCGTAAACCACCCTATAAATTACATAAATTAACCTAACAGCCTTGTTATTTTAAATAGTTTCTGTTTAAGCTTCATGAGATCTATTTTATTAGTGTATTTGAAGGTTATGTTTGTACAGACATTCGCGTTTCTATTCCCAAAGGAAACCTTTAACCTACGCAGAGGCATATTAGACACTCATTTTGTACCCTTTGATCCTAAATACGTATGTAATAAAAGCAAAACCGGCCTTCAATAGATTAGGTACTTTATTGTGCTTTCAAGGATAAATTAGATGATTAGAATATAAATCAGATTAAAACTAAGAAAAAAATTACAGATTTCGTGCCTCAAACGACTATCGAGTACATTGAGAATGAATCTACGGATTTCAAAAAAAATATTGTCGCTGAGCGACTACAAAGTCGAGATAAGAAAAAGGTTACAAAATAAAACTACAACATTGAATAATAATAATGTTATTCTTAGATTAACATAAGTATCCTCATCATTACGCCTGTTAACAAACAAATAGAAAAATTTCCACACGCGAATCGAAGTTTGAATAATTGTCGCCGTGGCACATAAATAAACAATTTTCATTTTTGGATGAATAAGCAGGATATAACAATGTTCAAAGTAAAATTTTCTAAAAATGAAAACTAGCCGCTAACTTTATCAATCCGATGACCCCCTGCTGCATACTAAACTTTATGAAAATTGTTGGAGCCATTTCTTCAGATTTAGGGTAGATTATTGTGTACGAACGTGTACGTGTAGATATTATATCATACGAGGTATCTGTATATTGTTTACAATACAATGACAACAACGTGCGTTTAATCAACGGGCTTACTCGCTACAAATGGGTAAGGTGCTTTACCTGACCTGTTTTGACTTAAGTGTAGAAGTCAGTCATCCTGGCTTCGGTCGGGGCACTCTAGTCAAACGTCATTCAATACTTTTCAATTCAAGTCATTCCACAATCTGAGTGTAAGTATAAGATTGGCCTTTCTTTTACTAAACCTATCAATATCTACTCTAAAATATTATGTATAAATAAACGATGATTTATCACTTTTCCAAAATTCCAATGCAAATTACCTTACTTATGGTATGGATACTGATATAATTTAGCACAAAAGAAAAATGACAAAACAGAAGCTTGACACCAAAATATTGGAAATATCAGAAATATATGTGTGTTTATTATCAACATGTGCGATCTATCATCTTTAGTCATACTTGTGTCAGTGAACGATACCTATCACGGAATCACACTTCTTATTTTTCTTTTCCTCTGTCGTATTGAAATATTCATATTGTATAGATTCGGGTATCAAGCATGAGATACGATGAGTCGGTATTTGAGCAAAGGTTTGTTTAGATTTGTATTTTTGTTATTTGAAAATTTTGCATAGTTACAACACTGCGCCGTTTTTATTAAATTGACAGCAAAAACTTAAATTTTGCTTCAAAACAGCTTCTCGTCCCCATTTGCTTATCTAAGACTTGCGTCATACCTAGCTCCTTGTCTTCTATTGTTCTGTCTCAATGCAGTCCCGCCAGTACGATTGGCGTTAGGTAGACGACTATTCATAAAGCAGAAAAAGTTTTAAAATAGTAATATAAAAGAATATTACTTATAAAACGCAATATCATAATAATAGTACTCTATTTATATATGTGTTTAGAGTATTGTTTAATAAAGAAAATATGTAATAGCACTGAATTCTGCTCATGCTTTCCATCAGGCATAGCAGAGTCACTTTGGCAGCTAATAAATAAATTAAAAAATAAGGCAGGAAAATGATTATTATGAAATTTTTGAATAAAAATTTATCGAATAGAATTGAAAAATAGAGAAATAAAAATATCAATTCATTCACTAAAAGCTATTAGCTTTTTCTATCTGGGGGCACGGTGGTGCCCCCGCCAAGTCGAGCCAAGTGAAGCACAAGGGCACTATCTACCTTTTCACTAAGTGTTTCGTCGTTTTTTGGAACTCTCATAACTTTGGATTTAATTATACTAGATAGATCAAATTTTCAGGATATGATGTCAATAATAAACTGGTGTTTGCAAATATCTTGTTTCTGAAGTAATGTGTTATGCGAATAGTTAGTTTCTAAAGTAAAGAAATAGCCATGCCATACATTTGTACGGAGATGTAAAGTTTGTGAAGTTAGGGTTGGTAGAGTTAGGGCGTGCAGATTCATAAGCTTGTCCCTACATGAGATCTGATATATTTTTCACAGGGTAAGCCGTATTATGTAGTCGTTTTGGCAACATTTTACATGAAAATGTTTTTAGTGGGATTACATTTTTTGTTACATATAAAGCTTACAATTGAGTATAGCAAATTACTCAATTTACTTTTTTGTTTGAACTATATACTGCTATATTTGACTGCCTCGGTGGCGCAATGCACCGTCTATTTTAATTCTTTGAAAAAAAATTATGCCATCATCATATCCTTTAATTCATACTACTACTCATCAATAGCCTTTAATAGTCCACTGCTGGACATAGGCCTGTCTTTAAATAGGAAGTTTTGGCCTCCTATGCGATGCAGGCCAGACGAGTTGGTTAACGCCATAGAAGAACGTATTCACTAAATTAGGTTCATAGTTCAAATCACTGACCGAGTTCAGTTCCAAAGAATTTCACTCTTAAAACCTTGGAAATATTTTGGTTTCTTAATTGCATAATAACAAATCTCTGATAGAAGAAAGGAAAGTATATGCAGTATGAGGAAAAAAGAAGACAATCGAAGAAATATACAAAAATGTGATTGAGTAGTTGATAGTTACGAAGTAAGTAAAGTACTTATATACCTGGTTTTCTTATCACAAATAGTCCTCTTTTGTGCAGATGTTCCAGTGAGATGTGAGTGAGTGTGTGTGTGAGCACAAGTAAGACCACAATTCAAGGTAAAATAGTGAAATTTTAAAAGCAGTTCTTATAATGGCATTAAAGAAAAACGTGAACAAAAACATTTAATACGAATTTAATCTGACCCTAGTTTTAACATGTGTTGAAAATATTTATTACATTCCAAATGTTTTTTTAATGACAAATCTAAAAATATGTTCTGTCCTGTCATCTTCTTAATGTCAAAGATGGAATAACATTAAATATGTGATACAAAAAATTGAAGTTATGTAAATACACCTTTCATTAAAATAAGAGAATAAAAGATTATTTTTAAGAAAATTTGGTTTAGTGACGCAAAAACAGCATTAAACACCATTGAAACTGTTTTCTTTAAGCGAAAAAAATGAATATGTACTATATAGTTATAGATATAAAAACTCTGCAAATTTATATTTTCGGCATACATATTAGTACAATTTAAAAAAAAACAGCCTTCTTTCATTTCACATCTACCCCGCATAATTTGATCGTATAAACGGACCTTAAATCTTTCATGTTACTAAATATTTATAGGGCCAAATGTCTTGTTACATTTACAGTTCCATGTTGATAAATACATATATTACCAACACCCTACTGTGTAGTTTTATCCATAGCTACAAAAGATTCATGTTATAAGTGTAGATTTAGGTTACCCTTGTTTAGAAGATTTCTTAAATAGAATAAATAAATATGTCGGACTGCTAGCACACAACGCCATTTGTCCCAAGCTAAGCAGTGCTTGTGTTATGGGTACTAGACAACTGATATAAATACTTATATACTTTTTTTGTAAATACGCACATGTTATATATAGAAAAATAGTTATTGAGTTCAAAACTTATAGGAATACTAGCTGAACCCCGCGGTGCTACCCGCGGTTAATGTTGTACCGCGAGTAACGCCGCGGGACAAAGTTAGTCTAAAAAAAAGTAGCCTAAGTTGCTCCCTGGATCATCAGCTACCTGCCAGTGAAAGTCCCGTCAAAATTGGTCTAGCCGTTCCAGAGATTACCCGGAACAAACAGACAGACAGACAGACAACAATTTTTCATCTACATTTTTGGTATATGTATCGTGTATACGTACATATACATTAAGTAAAAAGTAGTTATTTTAATATTACAAACAGACACTCCAATTTTATTTATTTCTATAGATTAGAAGCTTTTCAAACAGACATTTGTATTAATCTTATCTTGCAATTTTTTCTTTTGAATTTACTTTGATCTATCGATGAGATTCGCATTTTAGCGTTTTTCACTAAAAAATTATGCACTAGGTATATTATAAGAACAGTTATCTCTCCGGTTGCCAGGGTTCCGAGTGGAGATTTTTGTTGAGATCTCTCACAAGTGCGTTGCCGGCCTTTGAGGGAGGGGGAGACTCACTCACTGACTCTGTTCACTGGTTTTCTGTAAGACCGCGGTATCACTCCGGTTAAACCGGCTCATACATGACATATTTAAAAAAAAAAGAAATACAATCACAAAATAATAATGACATATTTTATCTGCTGAAAATCTTTGCTATGTACATTTTTATACTATAAACTAAAATACGTCAACTGCTTTACCACAACGAGAATACTGCTTGATACTTTCAAAACACATTTGGCCAAATGTACATTATTTTACAATAAATCTACATAGATTTTACCAGTCATTTCTATATTTGGTGAACGGAAGATATGTTGTAGCAACACGACAAACATGTCTCGATAAGCTGCGGAACTTGGCACCGATTTTGGAGCTGTGCAAAAATGTTTTGGAATATACAAAACTTTAGTCAATATTAGAATTTATTTAGAAGTCTCCAGACAACTGGTCAGAATGTTATTTATGTTTTAACAAGACAACTTTAACTAAGAAACAGACTTTGAATGCCCGATGGATTTCTTGTCTAAACTTTTGACAAATAATATATAAACATGTTTATCAAAGTGACTGGTTTTCATAGAAGATAAGAGAAGTAAGCTCTTCTGTGAATAAGCTATTACTAGCGTCTAGTTTGAGATGAGTGAAAAGTTTTTAGGATTCCATACCCAAAGTGTAAAACGGGATCCTATTACTAAGACTTCGCTGTTCGTCTATCTGTCCGTCTGTCTGTCACCAGACTGTATCTCAGGAACCGTGATAGTTAGGCACTTGAAATTTTTAGAGATGATGTATTTATATAACAACACGTACCAAAAAATATAATAAAATTAATATTTAAGAGACCCAGACAACAAACGAGATTTTTTGTTTGATATAAATAATGGCAACAGATAGACGCTTGAAATGTATAGATAATCGTACGGAACCCCACCTGCATGAGTCCAACTCGCACTAGACTGATTTTTTTTCTTATTGGTATGGAAATCCCTTGAAATCTCCGGCTCTTCAGGGCCATAGAAGCTAGAAGTTTATAGTGTTTCCACTAAAAACCATCACAACAACCAACTTTTGATGCCCTGCTACGGAAGGACCCGGAGCATGTAATTTCAGGTCGTCTCCAAATCGACGACGTCGCGGGTGGAGTTAAGTCGTCCTGTGTGTGAGGTATATCAACATTTTATTATTTTAGTATTTGTTCAAACATTATTTGCTCAAAATAAACTCTACTGAAAGTAAAGACAACTACAGCTGTAAAACCACAAAAAGCCCATTCCTATAATCAAATAAAAACTGCATTAAACCGTTGGTACAAGACAGCCCAATTTCCTTTCACGTCAGCTGTCATCATTGATATTTACTTAGGCTAACGTTTGCATTTACTTTGAACGAACTTTTCGCTGCGCGGTAGTTTAATATTGACTCAAAGTGTTGGGTTACATAGCTTTTATTCTAGATTTCGTTGTTTGGTGACCAAAGTAAATTTCTTTATATAAAACACAATGAGGTTTACATAGAACTATTCTTTCTCTTTATAAGCATTAGGTACATGTACATGGTGTGTAGGCACATCAAACTAAATGATTCAAATTGATATTCAGAAATAGAAACAGTTTAGCGTATAATATGATTGGTATCAGTAAACCCCGATGTCATTCCAGAAACCTGTTAGGGCCCAGACCAGGATTGGTTAAAGACATTATCGATTTGATCGAGAAGACAGATATAGAACAGTAATTTTTTCTTTGAATTAGAGTCGATCTACTTTATAAGTACTTCCACGCTAATATTATCAAACAGTATTGTTTCTCTTCTGCGTAAAGTAGAAATGGTGCTAGTTTTGGGAGATGTAAAGTAAAATGACTGGAGTTACATAAGGTTTGGCAGATTATTTAATAGGTTAAGATACCCGCCACAATACACTGGGCAAAACGGAGACAAAGCATGCAAAGTGACAAGAGAAGTATGCATTTTTGATCAACCTTTCATGTCAGTTTTGCGATAGGCACAGTTCCAAAAAATATATATCATCAGGTTATCAGATTGGTGTAAGTCGATATTTACCGATTTTAGTACTATAGTTAATTAATGCGAATCAAATAAGTCTGAATACGAAAACAACAAACCGCAAAAACCATAAATGCAGTTCGGATCGATCGAAAGTCACGTACTTAATTAACTTAGATCCTAAGTAGCTTAGTGACGTCAGGAACGACACAAGTAAGGAAGTATACGTATTGGTATTACTTACTGCAATATTTGAAGAAGATTGTTAATCTTCCAGAACTAAAATAAAAGCAAAATTGATGCTTACCATTGGAAAAGGTGTGATAAATTATTAACTCTGTTTTATATTCTATGTCTAAGTCTGTCTGTGCAAACTACATTTATCAGAAACGCGTGAATGGCACATAAACTTACGAATTTGATGTTTTATTCAACTAGATTAATCCGGCCGCTCGTGAAGGGGTC
Organism: Spilosoma lubricipeda; assembly: GCA_905220595.1. Taxonomy (NCBI): domain Eukaryota; kingdom Metazoa; phylum Arthropoda; class Insecta; order Lepidoptera; family Erebidae; genus Spilosoma; species Spilosoma lubricipeda. The sequence goes on along the minus strand of HG992298.1, from coordinate 6,742,671 downwards.
TTGACAGATAGACAGAATAGAATAGAATGGGATAGAATATCTGCCTATGATTGAGCTTGAATAATACATTAATGTTAGGCACAATAGGCGGGTTTGTGTATTGACTGGGAAGGAATCATAAAAAGCTCCTTTACTTTCCTTTTACTATTTTTTATGCCCTAAGATACAGCCTATGAAAAGAAGTTTTAAAACGTCTACTCAAATGATGGCTTCTTTATGTTATCATACCTAGGCTTGCTACAAATATTGTTACAAGGAAAAGTATATATATATATATATGAAATAATAGTATATACTGGATAATACTAGGTATAAAAGTAGGTTTTAATCACGAAGCGTATTTGCTCCGTGGTCGGCACCCATTTCTACCCGCATCCTTGATCATTATTCCCGCACCGCACGCACATCGCAAGAAGAAATAGTTAAGTTGTTCGCGAAGTGACGCCCGGACGCTTTGCTCACCGCTTGTCGAGTTCTACACTAGTTGTGGACTCCGCCACCGCGTCTTATATAGACAATAGAACCGCAGTAAAATAGTTTAATAACGAACCCGCATTATTCGCTGAGTGCAATCGTGCCTTGCCGGCAAGCTAGGGACGTTTTATTCTACACCGAATACGCGTCGCCATCGTGATTCGCAAGCCACACCACGGTACGAGGAGCCAGGCCGCCTGATCAGGCCGCCAGGTCTAGGCTGCAGCTCAAGATCACCAAAGGTAAGCGTGCTTCCATATTCTCCCACCCACCTAACCTATCCGGCAGCCGCAAAGTACTCAGCCCACACAGTTTTCAGGCAGTGCACAGTCACTGAAGATATACTCGCTCCCGCCTTATGTGTTAGCGCTCACTAATTCTTTGGCCAAGCCAGTTGGCGCTACCACTGTGATCACAATACAGATACGCGCTCTGTCTATAGAACTTCTTTACTGCAATTTTATAATGTAATATATCTTTACTTCCAATCTTGTGCTTTGTTTTATGGACTCCAAATTATCACTAGAACATACCATATTTTCTTAAACCGACCATAAACCGTGAGTTCTTGAAAAAAGTCACTAACAATAACTTTGAAAAAAAACCGGAGAATGCGAGTCGGACTCGCACACCGAGGGCTCCATACAAAACTGTAGGTATATTAAATATTATAATGTAACTAAAAATGTATACATTTCGCAATTTTTCCTTTATCTGTGCTATAAGACGTTGATTTGTAAATTTCAAGATTCTGAATTCACGGAAAGTATATAGGTTTTGATTTCCTTGCGAGTGCCGAAAATTTGCAGGATAATGTTTTGGTAAGTTTTTCATAGCTCCAAGAGTCGGTAGACTTGAGTATTTGATATGAATGTCAGATTGATAGCAACACGCGTTCCTGAGAAAAAGGATCTTGACAGACAGATAGACGGACAACAATGTAATCCTGTAAAGGTTCCTTCCTTCCTTTTGAGATACGGAATCCTAAAAATAGGATTATGTTATTTTAACCTAAACTACTTATTGTGTCAAAGAAATTTAAATATTACCTTATTTAAATTTCTGTAGTTACATCACTATAAGGATCAATAAAAGCCATATATAAATGCCAAAGTATTTTTATCAATCGATACCATCGACCTTGAACATGCTATACGAAGGGTCGATAGTCCTTCCAGTTTCACTAAAACTCATTTTTACATTAACAAACTTTCTGATAAAATAAGTAAACATTCTCCAACAGATGTGAAAACTACCCACAATAGAGGACGTTGTTAGCTCAGCAAAAAAAAACTCCAGTTATCGCAAACACTCCAAGGGAAATCACTTCGGCGAAATAATAGGGAGCCCTTCAAATTTACCACTTTAACAATTCGCTCCCTAGCTTTAGGGTGTGTCCTTGTTGAAAGCGACTTATGCCTAGAACGAGTGTGATTTGTATATTCAAAGAGCTTACTTTTATTAACATCTAACTAACTATACACAGTTTTCGAACTGATATAAATTTATATTCAACAATCTACTAGCTATATTTTCCATGGTTTAGAGAATCTTTCATTTATCACACGGCATTATTCCTTTTCACTGTAGGAAAGATAGGATTCTGGATTGACAATTTACGATTATTTAATGAAAGATTTACGTTTGTAAAGGAATTCGACTCGTTTCGACGATAAATCTATACTCTATTAGATACACCTATACCTATAATCTATACAAATAAATAAAATTGGAGTGTCTGTTTGTAATATTAAAATAACTGCTTTTAAATAATGCATATGTATGTATACACGATACATGTACCAAAATAACATTTTAAATTTTTGTCTGTCTGTCTGTTTGTTCCGGATAATCTGGAACGACTGGACCGATATTGAGGAGACTTTCACTGGCAGGTAGCTGATGATCCAAGGAGTAACTTAGGCTACTTTTATTAGACTAGCTCTGTCCCGCGATGTAACTCGCGGTATGACAATAACCGCGGGGTTCAGCTAGTTAATAAATAAATAAATATTTCGCCCATCTAACACACAACGCCTTGTGTGTTAGATGCCAAGAGCTTGTGTTATGGGTAGACAACTAATATAGGTTTTTTTTGTAAATACATAAATATTATACATAGAAATAGAAATGTAAGCGAACAAAACGTAAACAAATACAAATTATACATAGAAATAAAAATATAAGCGAACAAAATGTAAACAAATACATAATTTTATTCATAGAAAGAAAAATATAAGGTAACACAATGTATAGTTTAGCTTTTTTTTTATTGTATTTCACATACAGCGAAACCAGAGGTAGGAAACTCTGAGAATCATTCAAATTAATTTTTTTTTTTTTACACGAAGCAAATACAAAGACTATGCTTTGTATTTGCTTCGTGGACCGACCACGAGGCAAATACAAAATACTTAATATTATATAATACTTAAGAATGTACATAACATCAATAACATCCATTTGCGCAACATCTTTCGGGCGTAGGTTCCTTTTTTGGACGTTACTTATATAACAAGATAAATGGCCTTTTGGTTTTCCATAATAAAACAAAATATGAATCTAAAAGGGTACTTACGAGTTATCTCCTTACCTTATCTTATGAGGATACTGAGGCTATCTTGCGTCTTCCAGAATAAAACGCACACAGGCACACACACATGCAAGCACGCACGCACACAAAATCCTCCTCCCCTCCCTCACACACATACTCACACACACATTCACTCACACACATTCACTCACACTTACACACATAACATTAAAATGCGTATTTTATCCATTTTATTTCACATGTAACTATGTCTGTTTTTGAGTTTTTAGGTGTTATATATAAGTAAGGCAGCATAGATTGTGTAACCTTATAATATTTGTATTGGGCAATTTAACAATTCTGTGTCACTGTTCACTGGAAGGTAGCTGGGCTGGTACCTACATCTCAGGTCTTACCTTTTTAGGTATCAGCCGCATTTTAAAAATCTGTAGCTTAAAATAGTGTTCACTTTTTATTACTTATATTATTCTGTGTAACTTACTTTGAATGAATAAATAAATAAATAAATATTTTTCGTGGTTATGTGTGAAGTATAACATACTTTTTTACACTTCTTAAAATCGATTAACCGCTTCAGAGTGGTAGATATACGATCTCGTATTCATTGCTTCGGTTCCTCCTTTCTGTGACGAGCGGTCTAAACCAAGAACTCACTTCCAGCGCACGTGTTTCCCTCCTATTATGATCCCGGATCCTTTAAGCGGAGCGTATAAAGCATCTGACTGTGCGGCCATAGTGTGGGATACCATGCTGAAATGTCCTTATTCGCAATGAGGGTGGTGACATTGGCTCTTGGAGTCTACTCATGTTTTTATGCTTTCTACTAGGGCAGAGCAAAGTAATTTTGGCGCAGCTAAAATGAAAATAAAAAGATTTTTATTTAGTCCCATTTTACAGACACCAGTCTGAATCTCAAAATATTAATAAAGTTCTGAAATATCGCTGTCACTAGAACCACACCTCAAGCTCACTCATTCTGAGTGAAGTGGTTATTGTGGCTGTTCGCCTATCACGCACGTATTAAATCGCTCTGTGATTGTGATAGGCGATGTACTCTACTAGTTTAAGTAAATATATTAACTGCGTTAATAATTTACTTTTATGCATGAGAAACACACAATACATCTGCACAGAAACAGCAATGAAGCAATTCTCTCGTTACTTATTTTTTTGAATGATCGAGAGATAGTCTCGCTCATTCAGAAAAAAAGTAAAGTGTGTATAGTGTTTTTTTTATGGTATAGGTTTCAAACGAGCGCACGTATCACCTGATGGTAAGCGATTACCGTTGCCATAGATACCCGCAACACCAGAGGCCTGACAAGTGCGTTGCCGACCTTTGGGAGATGGGGAAGGGGATGTGGGGAGAGGTTGGGTTATGGGCCTTCGGTATCCTCACTCACTCGGTGAAACACAGCGCTAGCGCTATTTCACACCGGTTTTCTGTGAGGCCATAGTGATGGATTAAGAACACAAAAGAATACAAAGTGTCAACCTTGTTTTTTCTATGGGTGTCATAAGATGCAACTAAGGAAAAAGAGAATACAGAATAATTTCACTGCAAAATTGACTGCCTCTGTAGCGCAGTGGTATACGAATGCTGTGCTTGAGGTCTCGGGAGCGATTTCCGGGTTGGACCAAATGTTTGTAAGATCTGCAAATATTTGTTTCGGAGTTTGGGTGTTTTCTATATATATAATATGTATGTATTTACAAAAAAAAGTGTCTAAGTAATTATATCAGTTGTCTAGTACCCATAACACAAGCTCTGCTTAGTTTGGGACTAGATAGCCTTGTCTAAGGAGAGAGTTTCTCAGACCAGAAGTTTATTTAAAATTAGGTTTTGTCTTACTAAGCTAGGCTGGCCAGATGCCGCGTTTGAAGGTCTACAGTTTATGTCATATATAGTTTGCTCTTTTAGTCAACTCATAGGATAACCACGGGAATATGCGGGTAATGGCACAATATCCTACTAATATTATAAATGCGAAAGCTTGTAAGGATGGATGGATGTTTGGATGGATGTTTGTTACTCTTTCATGCAAAAACTACTGAACGGATTTGGATGAAACTTTACAGTAATATAGCTTATACATCAGAATAACACATAGGCTACTATTTGTCGCGATAACCGACATATACGCGGGCGGAGCCGCGGGCAACAACTAGTATAAAAATAAAAGTTACCGATACAAATTTATTTTACAAGCTTCAATGTTTTTTGTTTAAAAGATACCTAAGATACAGTGACCGTCGCAAAAAGAAGTTGCCTCCATACCAAAAGTTGTAACAAGCGAAGTTTCGAAGTACAGTCGATACCAGTTCACATTGAAAGAGGTAGTCATAATTGAACACTTTAATAATAAATTGAAAAACCTAAAAATACATGACTTGAAAATTCAAGTTATGCATCTAAGCTATGCAATCTGAACCTTATATATTTAATTAGTTTATTGTTGACATCTTATCCTGAAAATTTGAAGGATCTGGTATATCGGAAACCAACGTTGTGAGGTCTTAAAAAAACGAATTCTTGATATTGATGGAATTCTTGCGAAAAATTTTTACATGTTTTAATTTCACTTTTATTTTCATTACCTGGAAATTAAGTTCTTCTCCACACAGATTTTATACTGTATCTTTTAAACAGCTCAATAATATTGCACTGGTTGTCAGTTTTAAGCCCAAACATAAATTTAAAGCTCAGTAAAATATTTTTTTAAGTCAAATTAAAAGAACGTTTTGATATGAAGCAATAAACGTGTTTATAAAACATTACTCGTTTATATCCAAGTGTATATGCAATCGATTCCATATAGTATTTCTGCTTGCGACAGTACCGGTGACTGTACATTTTTTGCTCAATTTAATTTTGCACGAGTTATGCGTTACGTAAAATTTTATAGTCAGTTATTTTACGGTATTGGTACACTGTTATCGTTATTATGCCCAAACCCTGTCGTTAAAATATATGAGGATTTATTGGTCAGCACCCTTTTGCATCTTTTAGAAGCAAATATCGAGATCATTTGACGTTTCGAAAGGTAATCTCGCAGTAAAGGATGATATGTTCATTCTGAATTTAAAACTGTGATCTCTCCTATGAATTCCTTTTTAGAGTTAGTATTTTTGGGATAATTTTTACTAACGAAAAAGGAAACTTATTTACTAAAGTGTAACAGAGCTGATTTATTATTTTTAACGAACGAATACACAGTCATACAGCTAACATATTGAGTTTTTTGTGAAGCAGTTTCTACAAAACGGCTATGAGATATCATAGGCGGTTGATCTTTTTATTCCTATGATGGTTTCTATGTTTATTTGTCTTGCTGTCACATTATTACTAATGACCTATTTACAGCTCTCATCTTAAAAGAGTGGTGATTTCTGACATTCTGTCTATGAAAGGAAGCACATTCCACAAAAGGATAGACTGAACAAAGAACGAACAGCTGACTAATTCAGTAGGGTGTAGCAGACTGCACGAACAGAGATTCTTAGTCGAACGAAGGTTTTTGTTGTTATTGTTGCATAAAAGTTGAATTTGTGGTTCATTCTCAGAGGTTTCATTAGCCAGACCCATGGTGGATTACTTAATTTAACTTAACGAAATTAAAACAAAAGAAAAAAATATTCTGATTAGATCCATCATGGATCTGACCAATGGATGGAATGGATATTGCAAATAATGGAACGGAGAAATTTAGGTTTACCGTTCTAAAAATCTCGTGTGTATGTTACAGTAATTTTTCAACTAGAGATTATAACCTCCAATTGAGATATTATTGTAAATTAAAATTGGAAGCAAATAATAATTTCTATAACTTTAAACTATATAAGTAATTGCCGTAAAAACTGGCAATAAATGTAGGCTCTGAGATCTTTGGCAACACTACATTACTCTCAAACTAAAAAGTGTCTCGCACACAGCAGTTAAAGGGACTTTGAGTTAAGCTTTGTCTGTTTTTTCGGATATTTACGGCATAGTGCAGAAGATAGCTTTGACATTTCAAATTCAAAAGTGTCTAAAAGCTGCAAGCAAAAGCTTACTAAGTACATTTAGGTAAAGTACACATGTATTTATGACTGTGTGCTTTAGTGGTTTTGCTCGAGTAAATGATGATTTAATCAATCCATTTTTTGATGTGAGGTAGCTTATGTACTATTTTTATTCCTATGAGGGATTTTGTCCATTACGTATTTTTTTTTTTTTGTATACGTGTAAGACAACTCCTGCGTTAGAAATATACATCTTGTCGCGGGGGATTTTACAAACATACATGAAACGGGTTCAAAGAACACCCAGATTCAGACCAACAATTTGCGGATGACACAAAGTGTTGTCCCAAGTGGGATTTGAACCTACAGCACTTGGCGCAGTAGAACGCGGCGCGGCCATTGTTGTATTTATAAAAAAACATAAGATTATAATTGAGCAGAATACTTCTAATTTGAAAGTTGGAAATCCAAGTCCATATATTTGATACTAAAACATTATTATTATTAACTACTAGCCGACCCACGCAACCTCGTTTGCGTCTCCTATTGCCCGTAGCGTGATAATTTCCCTCGTTTTTGTAACATTCTTCATTGTTGCTCCGCTCCTGTATGTCCTAGCGTGATGATATATAGCCTTCTTCGATAAATGGGCTAACTAACACTGAAATCAATTTTCAAATCGGACCAGCGGTTCCTGAGATTAGCGTGTTCAAACAAACAAACAAGCAAACTCTTCAGCTTTATATATTAGTATAGATAGTAATACTTCTTAAAGACAAAGTGATTTATTCTTCGAAATTTGAAATGAATAAAAATTTAACTTCCATCTAAAGTACTTGGTTTTCTTTTACTGAGTAATCCCTTCGATATATCACGATAAAGTACTGTGGGTACTATAAGATTCTAACAGCACTGTTGGGATTTCTATAGCCTTAGTCTTGGATTGAAAGAGTAAGAATAAAAAAAAATGTAATGTGGTCGTTAAGACAGTGCGTGCTGTTAGATTGTGCGATTCAAGTATCTGAAGAAGGCCCTGACTGTTTGACCTTATCGTTGTCGTTTGTTAGATTGTGCACCAATTTTAGAAACTGCGTGTAACCATTTGAGTATTTACGTTAAAGTCTTATGTTGTTTTTCTTCTTTCTTAATAAAAAATACCTAGATTTCTTTGGTGTGGATCTTGTTAGGTGTTGTTTATTTTGACAGTTTGGAAAGCGGTTAGTTCAGTATCTAATAGTATTTTGATATTCGATAATATTAAACCAAACTGCGATTATTTGACTGCAGACATTGTGCAATAACAGCAGTCATCGATCGAAGATTAAGATTAGCATTTTTAACAATATAGTATTCATTTCAAGAACCTGAAATAAAAAGTATGATCATTTATACAAACTTTCTAGCTAGTATTAGACTCTCTTTACCTACTAAAAATGTAAGATTTGACATCTATACAAATAAAGAAAATTGGAGTGTCTGTTTATATTAAAATAACCGCTTTTTACTAAATGCATATGTATGTATACACGGTACATATACCAAAAACGTAGTTCAAAAATTTTTTGTCTGTCTGTCTGTATGTCTGTCTGTCTGTCTGTTTGTTCCGGGTAATCTCTGGAACGGCTGGTCCGATTTTGACGGGACTTTCACTGGCAGTTAGCTGATGATCCAGGGAGTAACTTAGGCTACTTTTTTTTAGACTAGCTTTGTCCCGCGGCGTTACTCGCGGTACAACAATAAGCGCGGGTAACACTGCGGGGTTCAGCTAGTCATAAATAAAAACCATGCACCAGATGGGAAGCAACAGCTTTCAAATAGAATAACAACCATCAAAATCTGTTCACCCAGTCAAAAGTTCTGAGGTAACAAACAATAAAAAAAAATACAGTCGAATTGAGAACCTCCTCCTTTTTTGAAGTCGGTTAGTTACGTTATAAATTAGAGCAGGTTGCAGAAAAAACATCTATTGCCATTTCTCATCAGTGTAAACTTAGCGAAACGGGCTGAGAGTATAGCGATTACTGAAGCTTTTATCTGAAGTATAATAGGCGACATATCATTAGAAAACTTTGTTTCCAGCCTTCCGTCTTACGAGGGCATTGTCTACGAGAACACGTAACATTGTTACCGCTCTTACAACACAATTAAATAACGTAACAGAGTCAAATGACAAGGAACAACATCATTAAAAGCTAATGAGTTTTATGTTGGAAATTGAACGAAACCTTAAATAGGTTTCGTTCAATTTATTCTATTCAATAGCTTCTAAACACAGTATTTCATTGGAAAGCCTTGATTCGACACATATTAATAAGCTCGCTCCGATTAATACAACCGTCCTGGAGAAAATTAGTACTAAGCAGTTCTTTAGTTGATTTTTACCAAGGGATTGAGGTTACACAGAGCTCACATACTTTCTTTCCCCCTAATTCCGATGTATGAGAGATGATTCATCATATATCGACCTCCGATCTTGGAGGGTAGTGATAAGGTGATTCATTCTTCTCTTATACTTATTCATTCTTTCATTCATTCATGCATTCATTCTTTTAAAAAACTAGACTATATATATAGAGGATAATAATCTTCCTTAACTCCGAAGGATGCGATAGTTTAGTTTTTTAAAAAATAAAGAAGGCCGAACGAACTAATGTTTTCAGGAATTAACGAACTCAAAATAGGTTTAAAAACATTTATTATGTCTTTGAATTGCCATAAGTTTCAACCAAGTTGCATTAACCGTCAATTGACTGATCATGGTTAATGGTTCAAATATGTTTTACTTAATACCAATATTAGTATGACTTTCTAATATATTTAACATTTAGTGTTATCATTTGACGCTTGTATGTAAATATTGTTATTGTTCTTTTCAATTATGGTTATGTACATAGGTTTCTATATTATGTAATAAATGTCTTTCTTAGGTACACATATTCCTTTTAATGTTTTAATAGATTTAATAATAGAATTAAATTAAAATATTGCAAAATTATAATAAAAAAAAGCAGTTACAATATTCACATACAAGCGTCAAAAACTTTCTCCGCATCACCGTCTACCGATAGCGTTTCCAAAAGACTGGCAGCAATACCATTGCCACGAACAGAAATTATAATATACATAAAAACTTAAGAAAAAGTTTTGTGTTAACGGGGTAGTTAACTGGCCGGAATAATTGTGTTCGATAGCTTACGCAATGCGGCAGCGTTGATTATGTTGGTAGTGTCTTCATTTCATTTCAATTATTTTTCGATACATTCAGGTGAACAGCTCGTTGTCACTCCTAGGTTCTACTTCAGTTAATTTCACTTTACAATTTTATCGTTATCAGCGAAGTTTAATCGTAACATTATTAAAACGTAGTATTTATTAGATCAATATTTTGTTTTTCAAAGTTCAAGAAATGTGTTTGTAGACTTTTTCAAGTTTCACCCTACTCATAAAAAGACTAGATCATTCATAAAATAAACATGTAAATACACTTTCTTCTACAACATTCAAAATTTAGTACTTTAAATTCCACGACAGTCACTTTCACCTGAGCGTAATTTCCAGTCTGACGTACTTATAGTACTAGCCTTGAAATTACGGGCGTGCGAACATTTTCATTCTGGCCCGTAAGCTACGCAAATTTACGTGATGTTTTAATCTAAAAAGCTGAGTGTACTCGCGTGGAAAATCCCAAATTAAAGGGTCCCCGCCAGAGGTGACTTAGCACCGTAGCCCCTTAGAAGTGGAGCGAAATATGAACGGGAGTGTGCGCCATAAACGTCTACCTAATGTCTCTACTATAACTTCAGTCGTTACGGTATTTAGATTAATTGTATGTGTATGGTCCTTTACCAGAATGGAATAGGCAAATTAATTTACATTATTTGCCTTTTTGTTAAGTAAACTATCATAATCATATTCACTTGATAATAGCAATCACGACGTTTGCAACAATATCAAAATATCGAAAGTTAAAACCCGAAAAAAATCAACAAATATTCAGTTCATAACTACTTATCTTCATGTTCCTGGCGTTTACTAATAACAAGATTGGAATTAGTAAAAGCCAGACGGAGGGAGTGCGTCGCTGAGCCAGTCAGCCTGTGACCACGGCCAGTGCAACCTGGTCGAAACGTCAGGCAAATCAGAGGTATGTAATACCTTTTAATAAGTGATCGCGTTAATTCCCGTAAAAATAATTGTTAATATATCATGGAACGCGAAAATTTAAAAGTTACCCGTGAACACACATAAAAAAATGTATATATATATATAATGATATATATATATATACGGTCGAATTGAGAAACCTCCTCCTTTTTTTGTAGTCGGTCAAAAATGAATATGACATTCTCCTACATAACTATATGTAGCTACATAGCTGTATGAATATAATCTGCTTACATTATGTTAATGCAAAGGCAGTGTGCTACAAATGTCTTCACCTGAGCAAATGGGACCCGGATTCCAGAGTCCTTGGGACTTCGTAATGTACGAGTATATATTATATGAATGGACTTTGGTGACTGTAATGCTAATGATGTTTAGTTCATATGTACTCCAAGTTAGGGTATTTTCATTAGCATCTAATGGACATGCGATTTTGAATCTTAAAGCAGAAATTTTAATTTTGTACTTTGCAGTTTACTTTTGTATAATTCTGATATTCAGATAAAACAGATTGAACTTATGTACCCCTAAATATTGTTGGGAATAATTAAGACCCGGCAGATGATAAATAGTGTAATATTAGCCTCTATTTTATATTAACTTAACTAACCAACAGGTCTGTTGGCTAGTTATTAAAATATTTGCCTAAAGTCAGCCAGCTGTAGTAGATAGGTCCTAGTTTATTTTCTCGTTTCGTTTCGTCTCGTCTCTATTTACCCTTCAATAACTTTGAGGGTATATGCTATTCCATAAATAATAAAACATAATTATTGAAAAATATACGGTAGATGAAATATGATAACATAATAATATCATTATATCTCTCAAAAATCATTGCACACATCACTCACAGTGTTAGACTGAAATAAATATTTATGATATTCAAAGCAACAGACCGGGCTCTGTGGTGTTCCTTGGGAGAGGCCTACATCCAGCAGTGGCCTGCGACAGGCTGATGATGATGATGAAATATTTATACATTTATTTCACTGAGGGATAATTTAAGTCCTTAATATAACAGAAACTATGTGAAAAGGCTTATTACACAGTTTTGGATTATTTGGATCACAAATTTGCTTAGGATTGATGATTCTTACTGGAGTAAGAATCAAGAAGGAAGAAGAAAAAAAATAAAAAAATACGTAGGTAAGTGCCGGAGCACTTACCTACGACAACGGTGGGCAAACGAGTAGACCTATCGCCTGATGGTAAGCGATTACCGCCGCTCATGGACACCTGCAACATCAGAGGCGTCATAATAATATTTTATTTATGCAGTATGTACAATACTGTGAACGAAAAGTTACCGTTTGAAAAATTCCCTATTATAAAATATCGATCAAAGTTACAATGAACTACAAGAGCTTATATCTTATGTTAATTGCTGCCACGGGGCCCTTCATGGGCGAGTCCGACTCGCACTTCGCCGCTTTTTCTTCAAAGGCTGGCAACGCGCTTCAGTTTATGGACTTTCAGATTATTGTAATCGGATTTGTTTCAGATGAGCCATTCACTTGTTTGCCCGTTTTATCTTAAAAAAAAAACATGATAAAATGACGACAATCAAAATATATAGTTTACTACTCAACAGACAAATTCCGCATCAAGAATATATCGTGTGTTGCGGAGGATTTTCCAAACATAAAACAAACAAAGAACAGACAGACTCAGAACGATAATTTGTTGGTCGTACAAAGTGTTATCCCACGTGAGGTTGGAACCCGCAAAATTCAACACAGTACAAAGCGGCGTGATAACCGTTTAACCCACTAGACCAATAGTGCAATCAAGGTTTCACTCAGGCATTCACTAAGGGTTTGCTGGAAGTAAATTCATTTTGGCTTAAGCTCGCTTTTGTACAGAACATTTTTTGTACCCTATATACTTACGTGTTTAGCCTGTACAATAAAGCATAAATACAATTATAATACCTTAAAACAAACAAATCAATTTTGAAACGGCTCCAACGATATATATACATTACATTGAATATTCAGGCGGTTTTGGGGGTGATAAAGCGATCTAGTTAAGATTCATTTTTAGAAAATTAATAAAATAATACCGGTCATCAAGGCACTACAACTATTAAAAGCGTTAGTACTTAAACAAAATCTCAAACTCGTTTCTACTAATGACCATACACGAAGCGGAATGAGAAATGAGATTTTTTTAAGATATTACAGATAATTTATGAAAGCTTACATCGATAGAAGGAACGCGTAAGGCATCTATCAAATCGTTACTTTTTCTGGTGAAATATCATGGGAAGGTATTACGTCATCTCTGAGAACTTTATGTACGTTTTGAGCTTAATGTCCTTTGAGAGCTAGAAAGTAGAATTTAGAGTGTTAGTCATTCTTGCTATGATTTTATTTTTCGTATTAAACTTTGTAACCAAAATAAACTTTTAGAACATTACAACATTTTGAAATGTTTATCAATGTAAACGGCCAGTTACATAAATAAATATCCATGTCATGTAGTTTTTGTTTCAGAAAAGATAAATCCTGTATCAAGAATATAATCTGTGTTACGGGAGACATTAAAATACATATAAAATGGACACAAGAAATACTACTACAAAATATTGTTCCGACAATACTCAGAGTAGTACAAAGCGATGGCCTCTTAAGCCACTTCGCAATGTATCAGTTAATTATTAACACGGGATATTTTTATTTATGGAGAGGCTGTGAAAAAAGCTATTATATTACTTTTCCGTCTAAATGTACTTAAATAACTTTCATAGCATATAAAGCTCGTTTTGAAGCATGAAGATAACTCTAGATGAAGAGCAAAGTATTATATTAGAAAAGTTTTAGTTGTATTGTTGCGGTGGTATAATGGCTCCTTATGGCGCGTGAATTAAAGTAATGAAGTAACATTAAACCTTTGTGGAGTTATCATCATATACTGTTCTTTGTAACTCACTCAAAGGAAACAAGGTTAGAAACTCGATATACTTTAATTGAGAAGTATATATTTTCAATATTCGTCAAGTAAATATGAAACCTGTAGGCAGCATATTTGTTTGGTGTTGGATTAAGTCTATAGAGTGTAATATATTCATACCATGGGTGTCTTAATAGGCGACTAAGACAGCAAACTAGGCAGGACAACATTTATTTATATATTTAATCTAGGACAAACAAGAAGAGAACTTTACATGCTCGATTTATCATATAAAAAAATATGTTGTCTTATGCTTCTTCAATTATAGCAAAGCGATGGAAACTGTAAATAGACCCGTCTGGCCTTAGTGATAAAGTAAATCAAAACCTCCTTCTAACTATGTATGAGGAGATAACTATTAACAGTGGACCGTTAAAGGATGTTGATGTAAATCTTTCATTTCTTTTAACGTGATAACGTCTTATAAAATGGTGAACGCCGACTGCACGCACGAAAAAGCATGACTCATTGTCACGTTTCGCTTGAGCCGAGCGTGCAAGCGAGAGCGCGGAACAAGCGATAGAGAAACAACAGCCAAAGCGTTCAAATGGTGCTGCATATTTTTCATCAACGTTTTTTTATTACGTTATCACGTTAAATTATCGTCCTTAAACCAACTTTCTTCTTCTTCTCCAAGTGCCTCTTCAATCCTGAACGTTGGCCGTCAGCTTCCTGTACTCCTCCCTGTCACCGGCCAGGCGGAACAGTTGCTCAACGGAGGTAATACCGGTCCACTCCCGGATATTTCGCAACCACGATTTTTTTCTTCGTCCAACGCGTCTCTTTCCCTCCACCTTGCCCATCATTATCAATTGAAGCAGCATGTATCTTTCGTGCCTAAGCACATGACCGAGATACTCAATTTTGCGCTTTTTGATGGTCTGCATCAGTTTTCTGGGCATGTGGACGCGCTGGAGCACAATATCGTTTCTTATCTTTTGTGTCCAACCGAGTTTACTGACAATCAATTTTTGACCGAGTGTAAATTGTATTAAAAAAACTTTGGTTTTCAGAATTGTAGATGTCATATTAACAATAATTATTACGGGAATTAACGCGATCACTTATTAAAAGGTATTACACACATGCACTGGCCGTGGTCACAGGCTGACTGTCAGTCAATCAGCCTGTGACCACGGCCAGTGCAACTTGGTCGAAACGTCAGGCAAATCAGAGGTATGTAATACCTTTTAATAAGTGAAGACGCGAAAGTTTAAAAATTGTAGATGTCATTAGAACATGATACTATCATATTTAAGGATTTTTAAAATAAACGCATTCAAAGATCATTGTGTGAACTGGATAACAACTTAACAAAAAGTACCTATTATAAAAGCACGATTACCTTAGAAAAAAACTTTTGCTTAGAGCACACTAAATGCTAAAGATGCACAAAGGCATTAGTATGGTAATAAAAAACCTATGCACACAATTCTGTTTCCTATAACTTTTTGTTCCATACTCTCGGGTCTTAATGTCCATTCCTTGAATAATCACTGAAGGTTCATTAACTGAGGTTATAAATGATGCAGAGCTGTATATACTTTGCATACAGATTAAGCAGAAAGGAAAATATTTATTTTAGCAGCACCTTGTTTGCTGAGGAGAATTATTAAATAAATAGAATGTGCTAGAAAAGATTAGGTGTTTAAGATTTGCCTGTTCTCAATTGGTGTTTAGACAAAGTGCAGCTCCCTTATACGAGTTGCAAGTGTGTCAATTCGCAACGCATCGCAGATATCGGCGAGCTCGCACGAATGCGCCGCAAGAACTTCACGCTGTATTGCATCGCATCGCAGTTATGTGTAGGAGTTCTTACTGGCTAGTTGTACTGTGTTGCATGTATTATTGAGAAACGTCGTTCTCTTAAATTTGTTAGTTTTTTATTAGCATTTACGTTTGTAGAATGTAATTCGGTTGCGGGGCTGGTCGTCTTTTTACTTTAGAACTTATATATGGACTTAAATGATTTTGACGTAGACTTAA
The DNA here is from genome assembly GCA_905220595.1 of Spilosoma lubricipeda. Taxonomy (NCBI): domain Eukaryota; kingdom Metazoa; phylum Arthropoda; class Insecta; order Lepidoptera; family Erebidae; genus Spilosoma; species Spilosoma lubricipeda. Next base: position 6,726,539 of record HG992298.1, on the reverse strand, counting down.
GTTATAGACAAATTGAATAAATTCTAGGTTCTTTGGACATACCGTCTCATAAAATATGCTCAAAAATGTGCGTCTTCTCAAGCAGCCTCGGCTATTTCATCATACAATATATAAAAAAAACACATAAACCCTGCAAACTAAGTTTAACTCTCTAAAAACTCTTTAAGTTAATGTAGTAACCCAAATAGAGTAAAATAAAATTTCAAGAATTCAACGTTAACATTGTTATTTCTTACCTAAAACAAGACGAAGTAGAACACCCTCACACAAACAATTATTGTACATGAACAAAAACGAACAAACTTAAATATTTCTATAATCTTTGTTGGTAGTTACTCTTTTAGGGTTTGTATATTTAATGAGGAACGGAATAATTGAACCATCATAGTAAACAGTGGGAAAATATTAATGAAGACCTAAACACAAAAATATGAAAGTAAAAACAAGTGAGAAGCTTTTCTCTTACTTGTTTTTATCCGACTACAGCGAAGTCAAAAGAAAAGGTAATAATTTGTCAGTCTTTTTATGTTCCACCGTAGCGTCTAGCTACTGAACCGATTTAAAAGAATTTTATTTATTTATTTAGTATACCAACAGCACACATACGACATTCACTTAAAAATATTACATAGAAATATTACCTAGAATGCGTGCCCATTACAGGTATACACAGCATTCACAATATGTGATAACACACTTTTGTGTTTTTGTTACTTTTACCTTAATCCTAACAACACAGTGTTAAAAAAAACAAAAGCAAGGACACACAAAAAAATTATATAGTAAAAGTTAAAGTAAAAGAGAATTAGTATCAATAGATTCGTACTAGGCTATATTAATTTTATCAATAGTTGTTACGTAGTCACATTAAAGTTTTTAAAACCTTTTCTTGTTACTTCCTTATAAGTAGTAAGTACTTCCATTTAATTGTTTTGTAGTAAATCATGCATGATTCAACTGGTTTTCTGGTATTGCGGGATAAATGAGTTGACGGGGTACTACCACCGACTATAAAGAATATGAATTTTGAATTGTTCCAATCTGCTTTAAGAATTAGAAATGGGGAATTTCTGCTTCTGGTAATCACCGAAACGCCTAACAGTACTTTCCAAGGTTTTTATACATTGCAGCATTTCAGTAAATCTGCACTAATATCGTGACGTTCAAAAGTTTATTTATTCAGTTATTTGTTAGCATACAAAAAACTGAAAAAATGACCTTTTCAAGTTTTAAGTTGAAAATAATCGTAGAGTTGGGTACTCTACGATTATAGGCCAATTTATGGAGGAAGACTATAAATATATCATAACGCTATAAGAGTCGTATCTATGAAAATGTGGAAAAAACCAACAACAGTCAACTAGTCGAATGTTTAATTAATTGATTTTGATATTAAAAAAATCAGTAAAGCTAGTCATTACAATACCAGAAACGCATTCTAAATGTAATTTTGGAAGTACCTACGCATAACGTGAAAGCTTTCCCGAAGCAATTACACAAATTTCGACGCAAATGAGGGCCGACGTTCATTCGTTTGAACTTCATTTGTCAAGGTTGACAAGCGGCCACTTTGTAGACGAATTTCGTAACAAGCGTGACAGATTTTGCTTACTTAATGCTTCACTTGAAATTTATTTTGTTTAACAATAATTTATTGTATATTTTCAGTCATTCAGCAACTTTTTGATGTTGTCTTTTACGAGTAGGTATACTTATTTTTCAACCAATAAAATGGCAACGATATGTTTCATTACTGTAGTGCTTTAAACGTAATTAAAAGGTTACACAATTATAACAAAGTAGGTAAAACTTCAATGAAAATTAACATATTTATTGCTTTTTGACAAAAAATGTAAGTAGGTTTTTATAAAAATATATTGAAACATTTTTTTATTGTTTGAACCTGCCAAAATAGCTACTCTGCCTGATGGAAAGTATAGAATCCAAGAGTGGTGGTCACCATACTAACTGCGAATGCAACAATGCAACATGGCGACCAACACTATGACGGCCTAGTGATGCTTCTGCATCATTGGGCCTCCGGTCTCGCACTCACCAACGAAACACAATACGAAGGCTGTCACTTTACGTTGATCTTCTGTGCGAGGATAGTACTGTGCCGTTTGTGCTGAAATCAGCGTGGCTCTATTATCTGTTAAGAACAATATGATATGAATAATAAGAACATTAAGAATCCCGGTCGAGAAGAAACTGTGAAGAAGGAAATGTATACTTATTTCATTAGCTTAGAGATCAATAGCTAAGGAACCATTTTGTGATTCTTTTTTTAGGTTCCAGGGCATATTTCTAATTAGGATTTTCTTAAATTTGAAGAAAATAAACCTATCTTAATGTTGATGCATGGAATTTGGTGATATTTCTTTCTAAAGTGTTCGTTATATTAACCGTTACTTACCCTTTGTATTTCACTTATTTTATAAAATAACCCGAAGAGAGATTCGCGAGAAGTCCAAAATTGATCAGAGTGCAAACTACTATTCCTAACACAAGAGAGATCCATATCCAGCAGTGGGTTGCTGCTATCGGCTGAGGATGATGAAAACAAAATAAAAATCATATTATTAATTTAAAGAACTTGGAGTTATCCCAAAAATAAATCTCGAAATAGTCTTGTTCAGTCATCAATAATCCTGTGATGTAAAAGGCCTCAATACTTTGCTTTTCTGTTCATTCAAGCAAAAAAATCAATAAACTGGGCATTCAAAATAGTCAAAAAGCGATGAAAAACTTGCATTGAATTGCGGTTATAAATAGATAAGTATTCAAAAAGTGTCCACGTAAAATACTATATATTTGCCAGCGTACTGTTGAAATGACATATTCATATTACTTTATATGAATTGGAGCACGAGGGTGCGATAGACTGGCAAGGATTTGCAGGATATGAGAAAGTTCTTCCGTATAATTTGTCACTTTTGAGCATTCAGAGTAAAAATGTAAGGGTGAAATAAAGGTTTTTGCACTATATAGTAACACCAAGAGGTCAAAATACGAAGCTATTGATTTATTTCTTAAAATAATAAATATAATATTTAAAAGTAAAGATTTGATTTTTCTTGTTTGGTTTGATGTATGGTAAAAGTTAAAAATGCTGTTCCAAGTAGCTTTATCTTTTCTGTATAAATTTGAGGATATCTCTAGAGACACGAAGGCTATTTAGAAAGTTATTATCTCAATTTTAATTGAAATCATTGATCGCGATAAGTTTGATCAGATTACAGTATAAAACAGTAATGAAAACAAAAACCAGAGGAGTTTAATACTTAATTACATTCAAATTTAAAATTATAAATTAAACTAAATTCAGGTAAAAAAATCATCATTTTTCTGTATTACGAGATGTTATTTTTATGTTATCGTGACTACCACGTATTATACAAACAAGGACATACCACAGCACCATCTATCGAAGACACGTCAAACTACGGAATAACTAGTTCTGTATCGCAATTTATAAATTCTTATGTCAATTACCATTATATGCAACTTCTCAACATCGACCATTTGGCTCCAGTCTGCCAGGTATGTTCATCTCACCTGGTCTTTTCTTTGTATCCTTGAAGGTATTATTATTTAGTTGAATAAAAATAATTTCATTTTAGCTATCGTTGTACTCCGTAATTAGGAAACCAGATTTATATCCTTTAGGACACGATAGAGAACGGGTCGGATGCTTTTCCGTTGTGTCCTTATGTGATCCGAATTCATTAATTATTTTCGAATCTTCATCTACATTGCTCTCAGGTGTGCATACATATTGTGGGAAATAATTATTTTGAATTTGTAGTCTGTCTTTTTCTATTACTTCAGAAACTCACTTATATCATTTTATGAATTCACTTAGTGGTAAGCTCAATTGAAAAGCATTGATAAATAAATTTCTGATACCTTTTACATCAAAACTGTACTTTATAAAAAAACGCCTCATTTTCCGACGCAATCGATGATAACTACCACTTAAGGCTTACGGTAAAATAGGCTTTCTTATCAGTTACTATAGATACGAAACTCATTTGGGATAAATCGCTCGTTGAAATATCTTGAGATAAATTGCTTTGCAAGGAAATCGGTTTTCTGTTCGTTTTCTTGTTTTGACTTACCAAGTAGCTCTTCTAGCTTTTGTGTGTGTGTTTAAAAAGTAGAAATATTTTAGAACAACCTGTAGTTTAAATATTATAATTATATTTACATTTTCGGCGGTTTTCGAGACAGTTTTATTTTCGCTTAGACACGGCAAGTTTTGCGAATCACTGTTGTCTACGGGAGTTACCTCTGAACTTATTTAACTTTACGTATTATTTATGTAACACAACTATTTCGTGGTAAAGTCATGTCTTGGTGTATATAGCCTCAATCTTAATGACATTGCAGAAAAACAGTATTAAGTAATTCTGTCGATTCTTTCCTGCGAATAAGGTTAGCTAAGACCAAATGCAATAATTGTCTCTTTTGATGCAGATGTCCATGGGCAGCGGTGATAACCCGTCTCCTTAACTAAATCGTAGATATGACGTTTTAGTTTGTTTTGGATTAAATAAAGTCCAGTTCTAGATCTTCTTATATTACTACAAGAGGATCAACAGTATTAAGAGTGCAACTGTTTTCATTAATTATTTTGTCTGTGTAGTGTATATTAGCTGTTTTGGTACATAAAAACTAATAATTGTAGGTCAAGTATGAACCAATGTTGAACAATTACACTCCATAACATCACGTTTACTAATGTTAAAAGAATACATTTCTTCTTCGATTCACAAGTATAATTAGCTAGCATAGGTAAGCATTCATTCGATTCAATATTTGAAACAACACCGTTTCAAATTCTATTCGTTTCTACTTTCAATTACATTTAGCGATGTACAGTTCAGGTGACGTGAACTCAAGTACGTATACCTATCAGTTTACATCTATTACCGTAGTTATTTCTAAGTGTGGTCGTAGTATTTTTAGCCCTTTTTACAAAGTTTTTAAGGTCAAAATAGGTTAGTTCTTTAAATATATAATACCTCGCTTCCAGCCGAAAGTAGCACTACATTTTAAAATAATGGACTTTATGTACGGAAAATTCGTAAATTCCACTAAATGTAACTGAAACACCGTCTATAGCTTTAGCTAGTTCCAAAGACCACGATCATCGGCTCCATAAAGCTACAATTTCCCATGTATCGCCTCTTATCAACAAGTATATGAAATTTTATGAAGTAAATGACCGAAAACAGTTAACCTTTAAACATATAGTACTCTCGTGGAGTGTGTTAGGCCATAAAGCGCCATTTTATGAGGAACTTGAGTGTCGTAAAATGAAGGGTTACATGTCTTTGATCTGATGTTACTGCCAAAATGGTATGAATTTGAGATTTGAACGTATATCGGTTTCACAAAGCACGCGAGTTCTATATCTGCGGTTTGTAATACAAATGAGGATATAAAATATTTTGATATTTAGGTAACGTAGACTTCTACGTGCGGTTACCGTTTTCGTTGTAGATAATAATGTTTACTATTGGTATTGATTTCATTTACAAATCATTAATTAGTACATTATTTCTCATACCCAAAATTTACCCACTACCTAAAATTCAAGTTTCGTATTTATTTTTGTGCTGTCGGAACACATTTAAAAAATACCGTAGGAGAGCCACGCTTTGGCATAAATGGGCCTGCTCGACCGGAGTAATACCACGGCCTCACAGAAAACCGGCGAGAAATAGAGCTTGCGCTGTGTTTTACCAAGTGAGTGAGGATACCGGAGGCCCATACTCAACCCCTACCCACATTACTTTCACCATTCCCCAAAGGTCGACAACGCACTTGTGACGCCTCTGGTGTTACGGGTGTCCATGGGCAGCGGTAATCGCTTACCATCAGGTGATACATTTACACCAATAGATCATTCAGAGACACGTTTTCGTTAAACATATTGAAGAACAAAAAATATTTGTTCAAAAAAGCACATACTGCTTACAAAATAATACATTATTAGTTGCTAATATTCAAAGATCAAAAATAAATTAGACAAACAGCAAGTTATTTTATTTAAAAACATATATTGCGATTTTTTAATAACGGAGCAGTAATCATGAACGTTAATCAATTTACGTCAATTAGTTCTGAAATTATAAGTCTTGTTAACATTTGTGGTTAGTAGTTAACCAAAATATTGGTTTACCATAAAAAATAATACCCAACCAAATCAGTAATACCTCCAACTGCCCGGATATCTAAGATTTGTGATCACTCATGTACATATCAGTCGACATCAATTGCTTAATATATTCATTGAAGCGTTTAAAGTTGCATAGATATAAATGGTCAACCATCTGAAAACTTTACTATTAATAGCGATGTTTCATATTCCAGAAAATCAGTCGACCTCAAACCAACTGAATTTCATTGTCATAAATATCTGTTATTCCAGTCATAACTCAGAAATCCTTTATTTTTCAACTTGAAAAACGAAGTGTTCTCCCCACATTATCCCTCTGTCTCGTAAATGTACTTTACAGTCTGCACTTTTGTAACTTCATTTTTCTATCATCAAGCATGTCTAGACAAGTGTTAAAACACTTCCATTTGATATATTAAAAAGTTTGTAAATACATCAGACTTTTCTATTACCTATGTATGTTGTCTTAAAAAGTTAAAAAGCGTTGTGCTTTATGTGAGATCCTGATATAATTTGCTAGAAAAGAAAATTGGGAAGCGAGGGGTTTGTTGTTACAGGGGTAAGTATATAGTAACAGTGGATTTTTCCCGCGTTTTGTGTGCGTGTTTTTGACACCTGTATAAATTTTTAAAATGTATTTCTTTGTGCACTTAGCAATAGATATAATAATAAAAATGTCAGTTAGCCTCTCTATTGCATAAGGTCAACCTGTAATGACAGTGAAGGTGATGTCATACATAAATAAATAAATAACCTTTCTTAACATTTTATTTTTTACTTAGTCGAGATAATTGTTATAGATTGTTAATTGATGTATCCATTTAGTTCATATCTAGTCGAATCATGAATACTGAGAGTGTAAAATGACATGACAATAAATAAATAATAAATATTTCGGACATCTAACACTCAACGCCATGTAGCCTCAAACTAAGCAGAGCTTAGACTATGAAAGCTTGATTGTCTGATGGAACACTTTTATTTATATTTTTGTAAATACTTGCATATCATAAATATAAAACCAGAGTTTAGAACTCTGAAACAAATATTTGTAGATCATACAAACATTTGGTCTGACCAGGGAATCGAACCCGAGACCTCATGCACAGCAGTCGCGTATGCTACCACTGCGCCAACAAGACAGTCATGCTGGTAACAACCCAAGTTTAAATTTAAAACTTGCGTAACCTTCAGTAAAATGCTTTAAAACAATGTGTTATCAATACTTAATCACCACAGATGTGAAGTTTTTTTCACTACACGTGTTACGAAAATAATACTCTTGCTAACAGTATTCAGCTAGCTTAGTACATTAACAGTACACCGCTCCGCTAGTTTACAAGTCAAATTGCTTTGTGAATAAATTAAAAGTTACACCATCTCACCTCAAGCAATTTCTTAAACTTAACTTTTCATAGAATTAGAGAATAGCTCCAAAATGGCTTTTCTTAGCGTAATGCACAAAGTAGTTTTCATTATCAATGTAAATGTTGATTAAAGCGTACAATGTTGGTCTGCAATTCTCTCAAAGTTACGTCGCACCTTTGATGTTCAGTTTCTTTTTGTGTCTTTCTATGTTTATTCATCAGTTATTAATTTAATAACCCTTTGTTTTATACCAATATTACAATTAAAAAGTAACCCTGTTCTTCTTTCATGGATAAACCGTTGCAGTAATTTAAATAAACATTGACATGGAAATACTTTGATACTTGAGGAAGAAAATTGACCACTTTTATCACGATAACTGCCATTTGTACATGAGAACGGCGCCGTGGGCATTTGAACCGTGGGCGGACTACAACAATTTCAAAACAACCGTGGGATTAGGTTTGAATGGAGACAAATAATAATAGTACATATATTATACTTTGTAACGACTTATGACATTCAGACTGTTTCCTTTGTTCTTGTTACTAGTTTAAGTTTCAACTCTCTAAGACTTCTGATAAAGCCGTCAATAAATAATTGAAACCATACTTTCGGTTATACAACGTAAGTATATCAATCAACAAGTACGAGTACGTTTTTATTTTTGTCAATTTATGTAAATAGGTATATTTAATAACATTTGAAATTGTAAATTAAACTGTAATTTTGTCAGTTTGAGAGCGGCTTTCTCAATAAAACTGAATTTTACTTCCCCTTGTTCATTCCTTAAGCATTTTAAGTTTTAATTAAAAAGTTTATCAAAATCAAAATTTATCATTATACCTGAATTCATTTACAAACATATCTACATTAAAGTTACTTCTTTTCTTAATCCTTCTTTAAAAACAAAATAACTAATTATTTTTCAAATTCGAATTATTTATTTCGGACTTTTCAGAACATCCATATTTTGTTAGTAACAGAGTGACTTAGCTAGTGTTAGTATTATAAAAAATTAACTAAATATCAATTAGCGTGGATAAATAATCACTTGGACATAATCCCACCTATCTGAAATGCCACATGCCATAACTCCATGGCAGCCCCCAAAATCACCCTAAATGCATTGTTATATTGGACACGCAGTTCGCTATATGCCTTCTGCGTAAAATTAGTCCACAGGCTGCACGTGTAGAACGATCGGCAGAAAGTTTTGAACAGCATAATTTTCATAGTGTCAGTGCAGTGTGTAAACCTACGAGCCAGCATAGTGCAACGGACAGCCAGTGACCTGTGTTCCCTATCTATCTCCATGTTATCTTTCAAGTGATCCAGTGGATATCACGGATATATTAACAATTATTTTAACGAGAATTAATGCCATCACACTGACTGACTGTCCAGTCAGCCTATGACCACGGCTAGTGCAACCTGGTCGAAACGTCAGGCAATTCAGAGGTATGTAATACCTTTTGATAAGTGATCGCGTAAATAATAGATACTTAGGCACTAGCTGAACCCCGCGGTGATACTTGCGGTTATTGTCGAAAGCGCGTAAAGCTACTACCTAAGTATGTATTACTTGAAATAATTTAAAAACTAATATGTAATAATATGTAATGTTAGTAACAATTATTTTTACGGGAAGTACTAAAAGTAGCCTAAGTAACTCTTAGACCATCAGCTATCTGCCAGTGAAAGTCCCGTCAAAACTAGTCCAGCCGTTCCAGAGCTTACCCGGAACAAACAGGCAGACCGACTGACAGACAGACAGGCAAAAATTGTAAAAAATGTTATTTTGGTATAAGTGTGGACACACATATGCATTTAGTAAAAAGCGCTTATTTTAATATTACAAAAAGTCACTGCAATTTTATATAATAGATATAGATGTATAGATAATTACAGAAAACGGAAAGTAACGTTGCTACAGATACTTAAGAAGAAAATGGCGCGGGCAAAGCAAATTAAAAAAAAGTTCTCCAAGAAGGTTCCGATTCTGAGTTTTTAACAAATTAAATAAAGATTGCATGATAAATTCGGCACCATGGAGTTAGAAGTAAACCGGTTTAATGATATTTTGAATTCACAAACTCAGTGCACACGATGTTCCAAATTCAATTTACTTTATCCTCTAGCGGATAAAAACGGCTCTTGCACTCAGATATCGAAGTGCAAAAAAAGTCTTTCCGAGATGGGGGATAAAAAAATATTTAACTATCTATACTGGTATATTAGGTACCTCTTGATTTTTTTTCTTCTTACCACCTTATTGTTTTATTTGGAGCCAGCCCTAGTTAACATCCAGTAACTCCTTAGTGTTACGAATTGTCTTCTAAAGTACTTGTACTGTAGAAAGACGATTTGTTTTAATAAATATACTACATTAAATAATTGTTGGCACGAGTCTCTCTAAATCTGTAAAAAATTCCAATTACATGTTACCTTCTTCCAGATATATAAAACTTAAATAATAGTGGCGCATAATTGATACATTTCCAAGTAACGGTCCGTCCAGTTTTATCTTCATTTGAAAAAAAAGTCGTATATCTATTTTTTACATGTATTGGCGGATAATAATCATATCATTGTAAAATACAACTTAAGTTCTTTAAAGTTGGTTTATCTCATGGCACATCTTACCTACGTCTAACATAAATTGTTAAAAGCTATAAACATTCCCTTAATCAAAATAAACACTTCTGTGTGTAAAGGCGAAAGTTGCCGATCATGAATTTAAAATTCCAGCATTTGCTTGAGCTACTTAGGGACTAGAAAAGCTTTTGTTTGTGAGGTAGCCACGGTTGCCGAGTATTCCCTGGTTTATTGTTTGGCGAAAGTAATAAATTTCAATAGCATACTAAAGTTTGTGAGTAAATTGATTGGTAGGCTAAACGTGTGAGAGAAATATAATGTATTTAAGCAATATTGATGGTGAAACTGTATTTTATCAAGACAGACCCTCAACATTTTCAAGTAAATTGTTTCAAATTGTTTTTAATTGTATTTAGTGCACAGTCTTTATTTTCATTTAATCTCTGATGAAAAGTAACTTCATCATTCTATAAACGCCTTTAGCTTATCACATTGATTCAAAAATATTGCAGATTATAATTTTATTCCACAGATCAAATTGCTTAGGCAAGACAAAAAGTAGTTAAAAGCCGAAATGGTACCAATTAGGACATATTAATATGTCTTTTATTACAATAATCTCCATAGTATCTTGTACACTGAATTCCAAAGAGCTGTAAAGCTACAAAACTTCCGTCCCACAGCCAATACATAATAATATTAGTGCGCAAAATTGAGGTTTACACTTTAATCCGCTACGGGCTGTCCAACTCTGCAGAACTCGCGTTAAGGCTGTAATGCCAGTAATGCTGTTAATAATTTACTTGAAGGTCGAGCACGTCATTTAGGAAACATCGCTTTGAATGTTAATTTATTAAGACATCTTCCCTTGATGGCACTCTATGATGACGCTTCGTCTGACGTCTTACGTAACCGTTTTATTTGCTGGAAAATATCTTAGGACAATTTCTAAGGTACGCTTTTTGAGTGACGTTGACATTCAATTCAACCGGTTAATTTATTTGGATCATTAATTAGAGTACTCTCAATTCAGAACGAACTTAGATTGTACCTAGTATTGAGAATAACCAAGAGTGAGATGAATTCATTTTACTTTTTGAAGTTTAAATTTTCCTCAAAAAGTTTAACATATAAATGATGTAATATATTTTATCCCAACACCTTTTTCTTAATTTTTTTATGAAAGTTAGGAAAGTCCCTATGTGTTTCTTTATAGATTGCAAGAGAGCTGACTTATGTGTGTCGATATAAATTATGATTCAGAGAATATAAAAAATACCAGTATCATGAGTGGGCTCTATTATATAAAGTAATAATACGTGCTACATACTATTGTTATTTTTTATGGACAAGGGTCAAACGAGCAGACGTATCGCCTGATGGTAATCGATGACCGCCGCCCATGGACATTCGCAACACTAGAGGCATCACAAGTGAGTTGGCGACCTTAGGGGGATGCCGAGGGGGGATCAATCTTTGCGGTTCAACAACTCAACGCAGGTAATCGGTGCCTCCAGGGGGAATTACCCTTTATAATAAATTACGAACAAAAATACAGACACAACAGTGATTAATTCCAATATAAGATCATAAAACAATAAGAAAACACATATTTTGTTTTTTGTCGTTACTCAAGCATGAAAGGCAAAATTAATAGATTTCATGTTTTTTTTTATAGAGCAGAGGGTAAACGAGTAGACGTATCACCTCATGGTAAGCGATTACCGCTGTCAATGGTCACCTGCAACACCAGAGGCGTCACAAATGCGTTGCCGGCCTGCCGAAGCGTGGCTCTCCCATAGCAACTGTATTTCATCGCAATAATGTTACAATAAAGAAAGATAATACCTACTGCTGATGACAAGTTTTCACTAAATCTGTTATTAATTTTAAAAAATAAGTTTCTATACCAAATCAAGTTTTATAAAAAATCGAATACCAAGAAACTTAAAACTATAAACATTAATTTTATCTACCTGAGTAAATAAACTGCGTCCCGTAAAACTATTGCTATCCAAGTCCACGAGGTACTTAACTCTGAAATGTTTTATTTGAAAAATAGTGAACGTTTTTACCCGTATTTTCTTCCGATATGTTGACCAAGTTCCAGCTAATAAAAACTGACCGAGCGCTTAAAGTACTTAGTGTAAGTAGTTGCCACTGGGTCAACATTATGATGACGTAGTTCAGCGTTGTTTTATAAAAATACTAGCTGTCCCGGCAAACGTCGTTTTGCCATAACTACTAATAAATTAAAAATTAATTAAAAAAACATTGTCCAGCGGACAAAATTGTGAATCTAAATCATTCCCAGATCCCCTTGAACACACACAAAAAAAATCATCAAAATCGGTCCAGTCGTTTGAGAGTAGTTCAGTGACATACACACTCACAGAAGAATTTTATATATAAAGATATATTTAAGAAAAATCATAACATCGTAGTTAAAAGTAAACAAGTAGAATAATACATTGCCAAATTAAACAATCATAACCTATTCAATAATGGATGGGTATGTCCTGGTTTTCATACCAATACCTAAGGCAATCGTGACTGGTAGTTGAAATCCCATAAAAGTTCTATAATATTCTCTACAGAAATCCGAAATTGAGGTCTAGTATTGGGTTCTTCACAACTCCAATACCAGACGATATTCTTCCTTCCATTTCTTTAAGATAATACATCTATAATAATCAAGTAGAAATAGTTAAAAAAATCTATTCCCGAACGAAAAATCACGGGCGGGGTTAATGGCAGAATCGACTGAATTATAATCAAATTATGTATTCAAATGTCAAGGAGTCCGGACTTTACACGTACTGAATAAACGGAATAATTTCTAGTTATACTTATTATTGGAGAATAACCCTTTCAATGTAAAACACTTTGATTCATTTGATAGTTTAGAAATAGTAGTGAAAGCTGTACTTCTATTTGCTTACATTTAATAAAAGTACATGTGTTAAAGAAAAGTAATATACTGGAGGTACAGTACAGTAGACTGTTGTAATGTTAATTGATAGTAGTTGTTGTTGATGTAATGTGATGTGAATGTCCTATCATTTTCCTAACTTTTGTTATTCCCAATATTAATGTAGGTCGACTACCAGTTAAATCGGTTTTACCTGAATATCAGTTTTTTTACGGAGCAACTGGTATCGAACCCAGCCCTGAGAACAAACCGAATTCGAAGGTTGACGATTTTTTGTATTTTTGAGGGCACTGACTTGCCAATAACGATTGCGATGGATGTTCATGGCAACTGGGACCTATTGCTTTGTGTGCTCTCCGAGGCATGGTTTAGAAAGACCGCCAAACTTCCATACTTCACTGATGTTCAGAATTTCTTGCAAGAAAAACCCCGTAACACTTACAGCCAGACTAGGAATCGCACTTGAAACCTCTTGATCGGTAGTATATATATACATACACTAATCAGTGCCTACGAGGCAGTAATGTGAACGCGCTTATAATATTATTAATATTATTTATCTGTAGCACAGGTATCTTAAACATAATTTCAATGTATTCTCAAATATTCTATTTTATGTTAAAGGGAAAAACGAGATGATAAAATATTATTTATTACATAAATAAGACGGTTTTGATCTCTATTTTACAAAGGGGTTTGTGGATAAGTTGTAACCGTGTGGGTTAAGCAATTTTGTTCAGGTCAGTCCTTGGATGGGTGACCATTATTTATAGTTTGGGAAAGGATTCGGGAAAAAAAGAAGATCTTTATTGCAGTTTATCTTTTTTTGTCTTGGATATTATTCACAATTTTTGTAACTTTTAACAAGGGCCAGTATAACCTTTATCATACCTACATAAAATGACGCTCACAAAATTAAACCTTCTTATTATGAATATGTTTGGTCTGCATCATAAATATTTACTAGAAACCTGTTGTTAGTTTACATCATTTACTTGATAAATGTTATCTAGGAAGTTTAAAGGAATACCCTCAAATATGGCGCTGATATGTTCAATGAATTTTGAGATTTAAGATTATAAATAAATAATGATTAATATAGAAAATTTAATATAAAAAACATATAAATATTATTGTGGTTGAATAGGGTCCGCATTTGAAAGTGGATTTTAATTAGATTTTTTTGTAATGGATAGGAAAGAGTTGTGATTGTCTGTGGTCGGATCTTTTGACTAGGATTTTGACAGATGTGTCAAGAAGACGGGCTTACGCTCGGGAGTCAGCCTTTTTACGATGGAGAGTGGCACGAGCCAGTTTTTATTCCCATACCGGAGGTACCACAATGCTCACTAAGGCATTAATTCATACATGTGACCGTCGTGCTGATGTGAGGCGGGACTGATTCCTCACGCCGAGTTGAGTTCCTTGAGACCTATCTGCTCGTCGTCCAGTTGTGGCTGACGTGACTTGGGTCTCCTGTGCCGTGTACATAACCTGCTTATTCATAATTGTGTCGCGAAAGGTCATTGCCCCGTAGGATTTGAACATTCCGTCTTATGTAAATAGCCAGTGCCAAGATGTAGTGTTGATTATGACAAATAATTTTGATGGAATACTATTTGAAAGACGGATAAAACATAATGTGCGATTTTGTGGAAAGCCGATGTGCATGTGAAATGTTACTCTGGACATCCTCTTGTTGTGTGCGAGGACGGGATACGAACCTTCACCAGTAATTGTGACACCAGCTAAATTTTCCCCGAGTCAAGACTATTGTCCAGTAGGAACTAAATCTTTAGTCTATAAGAACAATAATAAATAAATAAAACTTGTAAGTTTGTAATTAAGAAATATTAAATTGAGATTATAAAAAATGGCTGGAAGTGTGTAGTGATATTGTAAATGGTTATTACATGTTTAAATGAATAATTTGTATATTTTCATTTAAGCTTTTCGCTTTCCCACCTGTAACCTAAGGATCAAATTTTTGTGACTCGTGCTTCGCATGTGGGATCTCGCACCCAAGTGATCTTATCACACCATTGAAGCACTACGTCATCTATACAAATAAAGAAAATTAGAGTGTCTGTAATATTAAAACAACTACTTTTTACTAAATGCATAATAGTATCTATATCTATACTAATATATAAAGCTGAAGAGTTTGTTTGTTTGTTTGTTTGTTTGTTTGTTTGTTTGTTTGAACACGCTAATCTCAGGAACCACTGGTCCGATTTGAAAAATTCTTTCGGTGTTGGATAGTCCATTTATCGAGGAAGGCTATAGGGTATATATCATCACGCTACTACTTATAGGAGCGGAGCAACAAAGAAGAATGTTTCAAAAACGGGGGAAATTTTCCCGCTACGGGCAATATAAGGCGCAAACGAGGTTGCGTGGGTCGGCTAGTTAATATATAAAGCTGAAGAGTGTGTTTGTTTGTTTGTTTGAACACGCTAATCTCAGGAACCGCTGGTCCGATTTGAAAAATTCTTTCGGTGTTGGATAGTCCATTTATCGAGGAAGGCTATAGGGTATATATCATCACGCTCCTATTAATAGGAGCGGAGCAACAATGAAGAATGTTTCAAAAACGCGGGAAATTTTCACGCTACGGGCAATATAAGACGCAAACGAGGTTGCGTGGGTCAGCTAGTGTGTGTATACACGGTACATGAACCAAAAAGGAAGTAAACAAAAAAATTTTGTCTGTCTGTCTGTTTGTTCCGGGTAATCTCTGGAACGGCTGGACCGATTTTGACGGGACTTTCACTGGCATTTAGCTAATGATCCAGGAAGTAACTTAGGCTACTTTTTCAGACTAACTTTGTCCCGTGGCGTTACTCGCTGTACAACAATAATGGCGGGTAAAACCGCGGGGTTCAGCTAGTAAAGTATAAAATTACCAATAGTACTAATTGAATTTAGGGTTACAAACTTTTAATAATCCTTATAACAGCTCTTGAAGTTGGTGCTTAGTGTTTAGTGGCCGCTTTGTTGTTTAAGCTACAGGCTTCATTGATTTGGGTTAGTTTAATGATATTTGAATCTTTTGTTATTTCGTCGTCATCATCTAATCCGAAATAAGACCACTGCTGGATTTACCGCGATCTTCACCAGGTCGTGGGAACACCTTGGGACCTACCCACTTCCCATGTTCTTCCTTGAGAACTTTTGGGCCAATCGGCTATTCTGTCTGCGAAGAGTGTGCGCTGCCACTTCAGTTTGGCAAGTCTTCGGACAAAGTCAGTGATTTTGATTATTCTGCCAATCTCCTTATTCTTTTTTAAATTATTATGAATGATGTGCTGTAGAACGTGTTTAAATATATGAAGGCAAAATACCTATTTATTAACGATCGTGTAAGGTAAAAATGTTTTTGAATAGAGAATCGAAAAATAATTATATCTAGCGATTTGTAGTTTAACTTGGGTAATAGATGACCTACCCAGTAAAAACATTTTACATTCGTCAGGCGCCTTAGGAGCCTGAAGCAACTGAACCCATGTATAAAAGGGTACGGGGACGACGACCCTAGCATGCGGAACGCGACATCTGCGAACATATACCGTGCGCATTTACCGAACAAATTAGGGATAAACGCTATGGTGAAACTTCTCTCAAGCTCCAAAACTATTGCAAATTATACGTATTATATGAATTGCCCGAATCTTAATACTACTAAAAAACAAGTTATGTGATAATGTAAACAATAATAATAAATAACTATAAAATGTCAGAGTAGTACTAACATTCAAAAAGTTGCAAATACTATGAAACCAACACTTACACAAGCACATGGAATTACTGAATTCCGTTACTATCAAATAATTATCACAGCCCATTTAGAAATTTATAAAAATGAAATATAAAAGCCTATCCCGAAAGAAGTGAGATGCCTATATTTCGTCGTGACTCTCGTAGTCGCTTCCTGTGCAATTCTATACGTTCATATCTTTAATTTCCTCATCCCCTCGTTCACGGGTCACTTTCATTTCAAAAGGTTCAACTCGTAATGTTTTTGCATTAAACCCCGTACGTATTTTCTCACATTCACAGTGCGATATGGGAAATTGCAAATTTTCATGTTCATTATTATTTATTCGGAGGTCAGGATGTGTATTTTCACAAATTATATTTATATTACAACTTAAATAAATTTGAAATATGTTTTACTCTTCTTGGTCATAGACGTCTATTCAGAAAGGTTTTGGCTTACACTGGATGGATTGGCGTATGGCTACCAGTAAATTATACAAGGGTGTTAATGATATTCATGACATAGGTTCACGAACCTAATTAACTTAAGTCTTTGTTAAAACAGGCCAATACATACACATTAGCAATTTCCCTTTTCTATCATTAACTTCAAATCTTACATTTTTTTCTGTTCGTATTAAACTCCCATTTTTTCTATGTATTTCTTAAAATTCCTGTTTAGAGATAATTTGATACAATTTTGATTGCTGATAGCATACTCTAACTCAAGCAAACAAAATTCTAAGCTGAAAAGTTGAAAACATTCATTTCGTTATATGAATGAAATGTCGAGGTAAACTTAATCGACTCATGTAACTAACAAACTTAGTGTGGAGTTTGTAAAGAAAAGATAACTTAAACTCAACGAATAGATAGTAGTTAAGATTCTTCTTTTCTAAACAAAGTTAAAATTAATAAGATTTTTCGGGAAATTTGTAATATAAAATTTTACCAATAATAAAGCAGCACATTTACTTATAAACCACCTATTGAATAAATTGTCAGTCACTTAAGCCACCCTACCCGCAGGGAAAGCATCTTGATGTCTGAAAAAATCAACTTTAAAATATACAGTTTGTTGAAAAGATTAGCCGTATCAGGCACAACCTTGAGAGTCTTGAACAATTTTTAAGCAATACTTTAGAAAAATTCTTCGGAAAGGCGAACGGTGTCAGAAAATTTACATTTTATTAATCTCCGAATGAGAACGTAGTCAGTTCCTGAAAAAAAAAGAAAGGAAAGAAAAATATGAAAGCCCGACTGCGGAGATTGGAACCGGCCCCTGTTATCGATAAAATCTCGTGAAAGAAATTCTATGAAATTAAACTTGACGTTTGAGTGCCGTCGGAAAACGCCTTCCTATAATGTAGCCCAACTCAATATTATATGCATGTATACATAAAGACCTTACAAAGCAATGACTGATCATGAAATTTTGAAAACTTCTTAAATGAGAATGTAAATAACATTCACGTCCCGGGTTTTTTTTCGGAGTAACGAGTCATGGGTTCCAAAATAACCAATTGAAACACTAGTAACCTACATCTAAATGTAAGGGAACAATACTTTTGCTCATAATACATAATTATAATTCTTGAAAGCAAGAGATTTTTTTGAAATTAGAGACATTCGACTGTATAAAGCCAACACCCAACATTACTTTAATATCTATATCATCTCTCTTTTTAGCTTATGCGAATGAAAATATAGTAAGATAGCAAACAAGTATCGAGTGATAAAACTGGAATGGGAAAAGAAAAATCATTGCGGTGGCCCCAAATGAATGTACTACTTATTGAAAAAAAAATCTGGCTTTAATCCTTTTTCCCGACTTTAAAGTAAGAATTGTATAATGTTCCCCTCTCTTATCCTGCCGAAAAGACGTGAAATAAAGATTTTTCGAACGCACCCTCCCTCTAAAAACTCTTCATCATTGATGGCCACAATATTGCAATTGTTGCAATTTGAAATATTCCTTAAATATTTACGACTTCACCTTACCGGGACTATCAGAAAAGTAAGTTAGCATACCATCAATTAATATTGCAGTGCTCACGTACTTATAAGAGAATAATATTAAAAAAAACCGAGTAAGGTTTAAACACGAATACTTAAACCTTACTTTCTTCTCTCTTTACTATTCTTAACGTAATATTCTCATATTATATCGATCAAACAATCAAGAACACACTGCTGCTTATTCTGCCCAATACGCGAATTACATTATTTGACAAATTTTGGGTCTCGCAATAGAATATTAATAATATTAGTCACTCATTTTGGGTGTAAACACCTTTTATATAAATTGGCCAATGCAATGTAAAGTATCAAACTCTATTAGTTACTTAATATAATCACTTAATATATAATTAAAATAATTATACTAGCTTTGTTTTTTGCTTTTTTTGCTTTTGCTCATTGTGGTTGTATTGATACAAATATAGAACAAAACTGACGCAAGTATTTGATATAATATATTCATTATTTTCAAAACTAACGCCGATTAAACAGTCGAGTCAGTGATGAGTGCGTATACTAGACAACAATAAGCCGACAAGTCTATTTAGTTCGTTTGAACAAACGTGAAAGGTCCAAAGTCTGGTATACTAAACAATCAGTGGTCTGCACGCTTGGAAGAGCACCGTACTGATGAAAAAGTCGAGCGATAGTTTTATGATATTTCTGTTTAAAGGCAATCGTGTAGCCCATCAAAGTATTTTATCGGCTTATATCGAAGCGTTATAATATGCGCACTCCCATGTATCTTCACACTAATAAAGAAATCAACTAAGGTATCTGTCGATCGAAAGTCTGCAGTTTAGGGGGTCTCTATAGTTGCTTATGCTTGCGAAGGGGATGGTGGAGCGGCACCGGGAGAGGTTTTGAACTCTTTTTGTCCACCAGGCCCGCCAACAGCACAGGTACCGCAGACGACTCAGACGCCGGAGATCGCAAAACGATCTCCGTCCTCCATAAGCGCAAGCCTGAGGGTGACAGGTGAGGCCACCAGAGTAGAAGCAGGCTGGGGCGGCGGCGCGAGCTTATAGAGCTCGTGTCTGAACGTCTGAACTATAAGAAGTGTAAGGGTTCCTACACAGGAGGGGGCCACCTAAATATATAGTGGGTAGCCCGAGGTACGTCGGGGTTCCAGGGATTTTCTTTCGAGGGTGAACCTGGTTTCCCAGCTTCTAGTACCCTAGACGGTGTGCGGTTTTTAGTCAGTTGGAGTACGACATAACCACCAGTCGGTGGTATCGTGGTGATAGTAACTAAACAAAGCATAATTACCTTAAATCTAGGTAAATTTAATTAATTTAATATTGACTTAAAAGCAAGCAAATTGTTGAACTCATAAATTAAAATCCTTTCAATACTCACTTCAAACAAATCTAATAAAGCTCTGTTAAATTTACAAAAACTTGTACATCAAAAGACATTTCCAATATTAAAACTTTTCATATCTCACGCCTCCATAAAATTTGTATCATCTGTAATATCCTGTAATGAGTTTCCCTTAATCCTTACCTAAACAGTGGGGCAACGTTTGAACTCTCTATAAACTTAGCTAATTAAACTTTTGGCCGACTGAGGTCCTTGGGGCATCTCCTTACGTACCTGTATATGTTTATCTATAAACTAAACGTTTGCTATTTAACGTTAGGTGATGATTACTAAATAGTTTAGTTATAATTTGTTGGCGATTATGAAAAATTGTAAAATTAATAAAATTAAAAGCAAAATTGAATTCTTCTTCTTCTTTTTGTGTCGATGGCAAATCTTTATACGGTTATGGCCCAGTTCGCTGCGAGGCGAATGTTGTACTTATAGTCTTGCTTGGCATAGATATACTATAAACTTGGCATACTGCCTCGTTGGTTTCCGGTTGTTGTATGCGATTGCTGACCATGAGGTCTCAGGTTCAACTCCCGGGTCGGGTCAAAAAGTCTTGTTGAGTAATAACAACTCGGAGTTTGGAAGAGTTGTCGGAGATCGGAAGTTGTTCAGGGTTGTTGTCTTGTCTCCCGTGTTCCAGCTGCTGCTGCTCAAGAGAGTAAGTAAAGTCATAGGTCTTGCGCTGTCTCCGCGGTCGTGTCAGTTAACCGTACCAACAGCTTATGAGAGTGAGGGAACAGATAGCGCGTTTGAGCACACACTTGTGCACTATAATACCTCCTGCGTAGTTGGTTGGTTAAGACTGGCCGCATCATCATCATACTGTAGTGATGATTTCTTTGACTCTCTTCCTATTTTTCAATTTGCCAGAACTATCAAATTACCTTTTAGATTAGCTTGACTATAATTAATTTCTTCACGCATGATCATCAACACAATAACACCAACAAGAATTCTTAAAAACAAAACATAAAACATAGCTCATCTTTAATAGAAGAAACAAACACAATGATTACACAAGATGTACGACTTTTTTCTGCTTTTTTAAGCTTTACCTAATATTTAATGTATACCATAAGCCTGAAGGCGAAGACTACGCTCCATTGTTTACCCACATTACGAATCTCAAGGTTTTTGTCATTGTGCCTCTGCACGCTTTCAACAAGTAATGGCACATAAATTATGCGTGATTGATCACTCTGCCGTTACCCATATCCAAATGGAAATAATGCGAACCGTTCTGTTTATACAAAAGTACGATTACACCATATTTAGTCTAACGTATGTTTATGTTGTATTGTTTTGTTCTACGTTTGCTTTGCGAAAATCTGACTTCATATGTTTATATATATCTACATATAAATATCTATGACTACATAGTATGGTCGGGGATTCTGGATATTGTATAAGCTGACTTAAGACTAACTAAACCAAGTAGGAACAACAATATAAAGAAAAGGAAACTTCAAACATCATATGTTATTGCAAGAAGTGCATCTAATACCGTTTTGAACATTAATACAATAATAAATATCTTTAAATAATGATTACAATAGAAGATACGCCAACGTATATGTTTAGAAATTTTTGTTAAAGAATGTTTGATGACTGGCTTTGCTATTGAGAACACAACACTAACGTATTGGAGCGTAACATTCAAATTGTTTTGATATGGATGAATGTATACGAATACTCTAAAAACCGCGTCAGGATCTAATAGTCATTTTCTTCATTCAAATGCAATCTCTAAAAAACCAATCCCATTTATATAGTCATTTGCAATTTGATTCTTTTTCCAACCAACCAGTTTCTAACAAAGCAGTCGGAATAATGTATTCGACCAGCCGTGATCTGCAAAATCCGATGGACAGGCGAAATGACGAATGAGCATGGGAATCACACAATAAGGAAACTTACTTAGTTTTCCTTTTCGCACGAATATCTTTTTCCTGGTTTACTTTCGCAAATATATTTGTATCTCATATTCCTTTGGGTTAGATTTATTTTATGTAGATGGGTGTACCTAAATTATAATTTCTTTCCGATATAAGATGGATTTCATCTTGATAAAATAAATTAGTTTAAGATATCTAATCAAGGTTATGGTCATTAACAACCCATAACGTCCCACTGCTGGGCTCGGGTCTCCTCTGAGGAGGGGGTTAAGGTTATACGTCTCCACGCTGGATAAGTGCGGTTTAGGGACTGGCAACACAACGTTGTGGCCGCCCAAAGGCCTCCAACTAAGCTTCACGGCTGTTATCATACGATAACATCCTGGACCGACTGCTTAACGTGACTTCCGAATCACGGAGATGCTCATGGTAGCATACCACTAGCGGTCACCCATCCAGGTACTGACCGTGCCGTCGTTGCTTACCTTCGGTGATTGTTTCTAATCACGGAGTGCGACTGAGCTATGAGCGCCTCAAAGATTATGGTGACGGATTAAAAACGCGTAGTATCGCCCTATTCATTCTTTGGGTGTCATAAGAGCCGACTAAATAGAGCACGACAACAGTATTGCAAAGTGAAGGAAAAACTTGTAAACTCTATACCAACCAGTGTAGCCAGCATAGTAAGCTAAAACCTCCTTTGTAAGGAGAGGCCTATATCTGGCAGTAAACGCTACTGAGGATGTTAATGATGGGAAAGATAATATAAATTCGAATTACTAATTTATTTTAGTTTTTTTTGCTTCTTTAAAAGGCAACTCCCGCATTATACATCGTATGTCGCGGGGGACTTTACAAACATACATGTAACAGACACAAAGAACACCCAGATTTAGGACAACTATTTGTGGATCACACAGTGTTGTCTCGTGTGGTATTCAAACCCACAACACTTTGGCAGTAGAAAAGCGCGAGGCGATCGCTTAAACCTCTAGGCCAACTGTGCAGTCAAATTTTAATCAGTTATCAGGACACATCACATGAATTGAACAGTAAACAGTTTTATAAAGCATAGGATAGCTTTGTGTTTCTTGCATTTTAATATACGCTTAGACACAGACTTGTCACAAGAAATTCCTCCGCAACCCCATACAATTGGAATATTTCTTTCAACAATACAGAAATCTCAGCTAGAATCGTCAGTTACCTTGGTTCATACACCCATTATGCTTACCTGGTTCTTCACAAAAAACCCGCGTAATTTTTCCTCTGGGCCGTGTCAAAGGACAGTGCTCAATCACCTGCCAGCTGCGGTTGGGCCACGAAGGGGTCTACTGATGATGACATTTTATATTTAGGTAGTTCTTACATAAATACATTAAATTACTAGTTTATCATCAAAGAACCATGTAGGGATGTTTTGTTTTATTTTTTTATAATTTTGGAAGTACTATACAACAAGAAGTCACTACAAGTTATTTAAACACTAAAATTTTAAATCTTTTTATTAGTAATTCTTCATCATTAGCCAATTAAGAAGATAAAAAGTAAATATTTATATGCAAGCACAAAGTAAATAAATGCACAGTACCGTTTGAGAAAACATAAAATATTTTCGAAGAATGTTTTATTTTATCAATTTTTTTTCTCATAATTAGCTCATGAATAAATAGGTTCTTCAAAAAAGATGGTTAGTAAGTTGATCACCAATTTCAATTGCAAAACATTTCACCATCATCATCATCTCAATCGAAAGATATTCCGGACATCGGACTCCATCTAGCCCCAAGCTAAGCAGAGCTTGTATTACGGATACTAGATAAGTGATATAAATACATTGATACTTTTCTTTGTAAATAGGTACATATTATACTTAGAAAACACCCAAACTCCTGAAATGAATACTTGCAGATCATACAAACACATGGTGCAACCCGGGAATCGAACCCGAGACCTCAAGAACAGCAGTCGTATACTATATAGACTATTGGACATATGTAGACCTCCCCCAAAGTTAAATGCTATATGATTTTAAGTAATTTGACCCTTTTCAATTGCAAAAAAAATGTAATCTTAAAAATCTTATTTAATTCTGCACCGTCTCCAAAACCATCAAACAAAAGAAGTCAAGATGAAATTTTCTCGTTGTTTTTATGACCCTACTCTTGATTCAACTGCATCTGCCGGTGACAAATGAACGCGGTTTTTTAAGTACGCTGAACATATCCGCAGTTCACAAACAGTGCAAAATTCCAAATGCCTTATGGCCTACAACATAAAGTCTTTATTCCTGTGATGACTGGCAAATGTCTGTTGGTGGCAGAACGCAAGATAGAATGAAGAGGCATAATGTAGGGTGTTTAAGTTATGTAGCGTTAAGTAAGGGTCTTTTATTATATTTTTTGCGTTTACCGCGATTTTTACGATTGAGACTAAAGTTATGGTATAAAATTTAACTGTATATATAGTAATATACTCACAATAGTGATCAAGTCTGACTCATAACTGCCTCGTTGGTGTATGCGACTGTTGATCACGAGGTTTCGGGTTCAATTCCCGGGTCGAATAAATGTTTGTATGATCTACAAATATTTGTTTCAGAGTTTGGGTGTTTTCTATGTATAATATGTATGTATTTAGAAAAAAAATGTATATAAGTATTTATATCAGTTGTCCCATAACACAAGCTCTGCTTAGCTTGGGACTGGATAGCAAAAAACGTAAAACAGCCATTCATATGCAGACATAAATAAATTTTACTGTCGAAGCTAAGTTATTAGCATATGATAATTTTAGTCACTACAGTATAACACATAAATGTTCATGTTAATTAATAAAATTGGTAGTTTAATGATATATCCATATTTTCTGAAAATACAGCTTGAAATGATGTTCATCTTAGCCTGTAATATGATTACATATTTACAACTAGCTGATCTTGTTTACTTTTCCTATTACCCGTAGCATAATATTTTTTTCCTGTTTTTGTAACCTTCCTCATAGGTGGTCTGCTCATATTGATCTTAGCGTGATGATATATATAACTTATAGCCTTCTTCGATAAATGGGTGATCTAAAACTCAAAGATTTTTTTAAAATTGGATTGGTGGCATCTGAGATTAGCGCGTTCAAGCAAACAAACAAATTCTTCAGCTTTGAATATAAGTATAGATACGTGTATTTAGTATAGAGTAAATATTTTGACTATTTAGTCATCTACTATTTTTCGAGCTTTTCCATTAGGTGAACTGATAAACTTCCAACCTCAGTGTGAAAATAGCAGCAATCGTTAATAACAACAAGTGTATTTTTGCATTTGCATTGTGCATGAGAAGTATGTAGAGTTCAATGAGACTATATAGAAAATAATACAAAATTTTAGCAAAAATCACCGACATCAAGAACTGGAACAAATTGAAATAGGCCCACACGGGAAGCACCAGCTTTCAAATTAAAAAAAAGATTGAAAAAGATTTCACACAGTCGAAAGTTCTGAGGTAACAAATATAAAAAAAAATAAAGTCGGAATGAGCACCTCTTTTTTTTGAAGTCGGTTAAATGAGTTAAGAAAAAATTTACTTTTCAGATTTTTCAGTATATTTTGATTAGTTAGTGGTTCCCGGAAAAAGGTGTAGAAATTACTACGAAAGCATTTTGTACATAAATATTTTAAGTTATACTTTAACTAATAAATAATTCCTAAGCGTTACAATGAATTATACTCTGTTATAAAACAATTGTAACCATTTTTACTTACAGCTTCGTTTTGGAATAATGGTTCTGGCACTGAAAAACTGGCAAACTAGCAAATGATTTAAATAATAACAAAAAAATGTGAAGCAAAACAATGAAATTCAAGGAATTGTGATCAAAATCATTATAGTTTACTGACTAATCAAACACCAGCGTAGGTTTAGCGCAGAGTAATTAATTGCTAGATTGTACTTAATTATGTGATTGATGAATGACATTTACTGACCCGTGGAAGCCGTTTATATGGTTCAATAGACTTCAGTGTTATTTTCAGATGATTAAATTTTACAGAAAAGGTTCCTGTACGTATCCAGTTTACCTCTAAAGGTCTGTCCTTGAATTTTCAGAACAAATGTAGGGTCAATAGTTTCCGGATCGTTTTAAAAGTTCGTGACTTGGACATGTTAAACATAAAGATCAGAAACGAAATAAAACTTTTTCTGTTTTATTTTATGATGATGTTCGATGACTTTAGTTGGGTCAAATGTAATGGTAGAAGTAATGATGACACGTTAAATTTATTTCTTACGAGCTGATCCAGTGAACTATATAATATTTATATAATATTTATATTATTATATTTATATAATATCTGTCTCTGCTTCCCACAGACAGTGTACAGTCGTGGAGAAATAAAATGACTTTTCCCGTTATCTTTTAATTTTTCTTATATACAAACCTTGTCCTAACAATAACGAACACATAAAAAAAGAATGATTTAATTTGGTGCCACCAATCGGCACCTATTTGCGTACATACACTTCATGGATTCATTTTTCTTTATGTAGATTAATCTATACTAATATATAAAGCTGAAAAGTTTGTTTGTTTGTTTGAACACGCTAATCTCAAGAACCGCTGGTCTGATTTAAAAAATTCTTTCGGTGTTTGATAGTCCATTTATCGAGGAAGGCTATAGGGTATATATCATCACGCTACTACTAATAGGAGCGGAGCAACAATGAAGAATGTTTCATAAACAGGGGAAATTTTCACGCTACGGGCAATATAAGGCGCAAACGAGGTTGCGTGGGTCAGCTAGTTAGTATATAAATTCGTATATCGATAGATCATGAATATGGAATGTCATCACCTCAATTGATCCCATGGGTGTGGTAAGAGGCGACTAAGGGAAGGGAACGAACTACGCAGGACAACGGCAACGCTGAGAGGTGAAGGAAGGTGACTGCTGCTTCTCATGAACGCCTGCAACTGTGATTAGTTCATATGTTATCATATGTCACGAAGCGTAGCTCTCCCACAGTTACTCAAAATAAATTCCATATTTTTTAGAAAGTATATTTTTGATAAAAAAAAACTTCGTTTAAAAAACCGACTTCAAAAACTAAAAAGTATAAAATAACTTAATAAAGATTTAATTAAATACACCTCATATGCAAACCTTTAATATTGCTAAAACACTATTATTTGTATGCGTTACCTGTTCTTGGTTTGAAGTCGGTGCCAAGCCAAATGTCATTGTAGGTACCAATGGAGATTCATCATATAAATACTGCAAAGGACAATTGGATTTATGCACTACTGGATCGCAAGAAAATCGAAGGAAACCCGCCAATTTGTTAGGCACAAATTTTTGGGTTTCCTTCGATTTCCTTGAGATCCCAACACCGGATCCTGAAATAGAGGCAGTGGGACCACATGGGAAGTATACCCTTTCGAATACAAAAATAATTTTTAAAATCGGTCCACAATTGACGGAGTAATCAGTCAATCAATTATACATAAAAAAATACCAATCAAATTGAGAACCTCCTTTTGGAAGTCGGTTAAAATAGAAATTAACGGTAGCGTTTCTTGCTTTAAGGTGCAATTTTATTCTAACAAAACTTATCTATGAAAGCCCCTAAAAGGATTTTACGTAATTGACACACATCTGGTTTAAAAACTGTCTTTTTTGCCGCCAAAGGTAACTTATAATGCCTATCTATTCAATTATCTAACAGCAACACATACTTGTATCGTTTATAGACAAATGTCTCGAACAATACACCGAATTAATTCTCTCTATATTGAATGAACGTAATTTTTCTAAAGGGATCTAAATCAGACTGTGGTCGATAAGGATTATCCGGTGAAATATGGCCGCTTGTCGCAATATATTCGACCTGATTTCGTGTATTTTAGTCGAAATAAATGCCGTTGTGCCGATTTTTGGTACAGAAGTGTTCTGAACTAAATTATACTGAAATAAAACAGGGAATCGATTGAATTGTTGCACGGTTTAACTCCCTTTATCAATTTAAATAATAACTACAACTTTATTGTACACCAGGTAATTACACGGAAAGGTAGTAAAGCCACGCTGATTTCAGCACGAACGGGCCGGCTCGACCGGGGCGGTACTACCCTCGCACGTAAAATGACAGCGTTTGTGCTGTCGTGTTTCGTTGGTGAGTGCGAGACCGGAGGCCCAACGATGCGAAAGCATCACAAGGCCGCCATGGTGTGAATCAGCATGATGCATTGTTATATTGTCTCCATTCGCAATGAGTATGGTGATCACCACCTTTGGATCCTGCTTTCCACCAGGCGGAATAGAGTCATTTTGGCAGGCCAAAATAAAAAAAAATAACCTTAAGGACTTAGAACTAGGTGTGTAGGTACAAGTGGCGGCCTTATCGCTCGGTAGCAATCTCTAAAAGGCAGCAACTTAAAGAAGTGTTTCTAACTAGTTACTAAAGTCATGGATTAGAAATCTTACTATAATTGTTTTTTTTGTTTAGAGGTTTGGCCAGGACCCTTGGGTGTTTACAATTTCTCTTCACACTTCACTGCATGGTGAATTATTATATGTGTATTATATGTTTGATAGAAACATAATACTTAGAATAATCAAGACAATACAAGGTTTTGAGACCTATTAGTTAGATATTTGATGTGAATATTTTAAATATTAACGAGGTTTTAACTTAAAAAGTTAATTTTGCAAGGGTACTACGTCAACGATAACGAAGATAAAACTTTTTAAATGAGAACTAACTCATCCCCGCGGTGTTGCCCGTTGTTATATACCTTTAATCCAACAGCGAGTAACGCCGCGAAGGTAGTCTAAAAAGTAGCCTTAATTACTCCTCATATTATCAGCTATCAGACGTCGAAACCGATTCAGTCGTTCCAGAGATTAGTCGAAACAAACAGACGGACAGTCAAACAACAAAAATGTTAAAAATACATTTTTCTGTTGTAAGTACCGAATGTACTTTCATATGCATTTAGGGGAAAAGTTGTTAATTTAAAATTATAAACAAAAACTTCAACTTCATTTATTTGCAACAATTTCTAGTACATTATAAATTGAGTAGGTAAATAATTGTCATATTTTCAAATTTTAGACGCAAGGTAATTGAAAAAATAAAATTCGAATGCGGTTGCTTTGAAATGTTATTCAGAAACACCATTCCCCATAATTTGTACTCGTATTCACAGTCACTACACACCGTAGCCTGCACTGTTGACACTGACAGTTCGCTTGTAATCACGGGAAACCACAAATGAGGTTCTATATAAAGCACTTACATTACATTAATAAACTGGAATAGGTATAAATAAAAAGCAATGGAACGGCAACTAATAAGATTAAATTTGCTAATGATCTTACTAACAAGTAATATCTATACCTTGAATATATTTGTCATAAATTACGTCCAAGCCCTTTGTAACGCCCGACACAAAAAGTTTGACGTCGATGTCTGTCCGTCTGAGTGTCTGTCTGTGGCATCGTAGATCTTTTTGATCAGTTTCATTTGAAAGGCAGTTTTCTTGCGGTGGTTCTTAGCTATGATTGGTTAATATCGATCCAGTATTGTAAGAATATCAGCTCTTTTCCAAAATAATGTAAGACATTTTTTTTTACTCGATTAAGTGTTTCACGCGTGCGTGCGCGATTAAGTTAATCGTTAAATGACAATTAATTGCTAACTTCGATCTGGTTCTAGAGAGGACATTCGTAGAGGGTTTCTTTATTTTTTAATTTATGATTATTCGCATATTAGTTTGGAGTCGGTTTTAAGTCTACTACGATATGGTTGCATTTCGATTTTAGGAATCTAAATACTATGCCACATCGGAATTCTGAGGAAAGACTGTCGTGGATATTAAGAATGGTCACCCATATTAGAGTAAACTGGCTGAGATTGTTTACCCACTGTGCTACGAGCCTGTATGATGACTCCCAGACATATAGGGAACCTTCAACCAATGTCACAGATTCAGGCCCAGTGGATCTCGGCATTACAGTTGAAAATCTCATGTAAAATGACAGCAATCATGCTGTCGTGTTTCGTTGGTGAGTGCGAGACCGGAGGCCCAATGATGCAGTAGCATCACTAGTCACCATGCTGCATTGGTACATTATCTGCATTTGCAGTATGGTGACCACCGCTTTTGGATTCTGCTAATGCTTTCCATTAGGCAGAGTAGAGTCATTTTGGCAGGGCCAAACATAAAAAAAAAAAGGTTTTTAAGATCTTTTTTACAATATACAAAATAAGAAGATAATTTTACTCTAATACACTAGACTCTGTCTTATATTTTCTCCCAACCATGTTTTCTATCCATTCTATGGTTGACTGTAGGAGATCGCCTCCGAGCGAGAAGGACTTGCACCTACATACCTATTCTTAATTTTGTAACTATCCGTTTTACAATAAAGTAATTTTTAAAATAGTCACGACCATGATTATTATTATAGCACTAATATAGTAATCATGTTAAGGATTACATAATAATAATGAATTAAGTAAGACGAGTGCCCTTTCATTTTTAAATTTTTGTATTGTAGAAAAGCTGTTCTTGAAACTGACACTCAAATAACACAGCGCTTTATTAAATACATAAATGTTCTTACGTTTATTAAGTTACATCATCAACCTATGTTTATGTTTTCATAACTAAAAATTAGAATGTTCTAAATGAAATTTGAAAATTTTCAGTTTGATCATCAAGTGGTATAAGTTCGTAAGAATAGAAGAAAGAAGAATAGAAAGTATATTATTCTGAAGAAAACCACAAAATGTCCCCACAACGTAATCAACAAAAGTTTATTTTTATTGCAGTGAGCATAGTTACCACAACAAAATGTTTTTACTAGGATTAAGGCCAGCCATACACAAGACTACGGGTGGCGTAGTCGCCAACTGGCTTCACATTTTTATTGCGGGCTTGTAATTTCTTCTATTCATCTCTAATTTTATCCTTATCTCTTTTATTTAATAGTTAAATAGGTAGATATTACTTTATTTGTATACCAGGGTTGACAATCAATTATAAAATAACAAAAAATGATCTTTTTTTTTGTTAATTTATTGTGCACCTGCACAAAAAAAAAATGCTATCTTTTTGCGAATAGTAATTTCTTTCAGGCAATCTTAGGATGGACTAGATTTATTTTGAGCTGGTGGAAGGTATTTAGGTACCAGAAAAATACCTACGTAATACCGATGAAACAAATTTTTCCACCTTCTGTTGTTGTAAAAAAAATGTCTGAATGCAATAGAATTCAGAATCTCTTACTGTTTTTCGTCAGCTATAAATATATTGAACCATCCATTTCATCCGAGAAAAATATATACTCAATAAGTAACTGCGTTAAGTCCAAGTGAAATGAAACGTCCGCCTTTTACTGGCACAAATCCAGTACCCGTTACAGTTGTGAAATTTCAAACCAAAATATATTTCGTACTTAGCCTGAAGCTATTCCAGTAACCTGAAATAGAAGACAGCTATTTTATCATTTTATTTTTAAAAGTTACTCTGTTTCTGCTAATAGGACGTTATTTACTTAAAGTCGTTATATAATCAATCTTTGCGGTTCAACAACTCAACGCAGGTAATCGATGCCTCCAGGGGGAATTACCCTTTATAATAAATTACGAACAAAAATACAGACAACAGTGATTAATTACAATATAAGATCGTAAAACAAAAAGAAAACACATATTTTGTTTCCTGTCGTTACACAAGCATGAAAGACAAAATTGATAGATTTCATGTTTTTTTTATTGAGTAACGGGTAAACGAGTAGACGTATCGCCTGATGGTAAGCGATTACCGCCGTCTATGATCACCCGCAACACCAGAGGCGTCACAAGGGCATTGCTGGCCTTTGGGGGATGGGGAAGGAGATAGGGGAAGGGGATGGTTCACACCAGCTTTATGTGAGGCCGTGGTATCACTCCGTCCCATACATGCTGACCTTATGGTAAAAAATACTAACTATAAAATATAATTTTCAACACTGTCTTCTTTATGACCTAGTTTATATTATAAGAATTTGCATCATTGCGAAAATTTGCTTAAGTGTACAAGGCGGGGGTCTTGTGCAAATTCTGATGCCTTAATCAATATTTTATCTTCATTTTGATATCACACAAGACAAGTGGCATTCCCTTATTTCTTATTCGTAAACAACCAAATATGTTACTACTGAAAACCTAATTACAAGGCAAAACAAAAAGATTTTATTTATCTTTATATCTATTCAAATTCAAAAACCGCAATTGGATTACCGTGCCAAAGAACTGTTGACATGTGCAATTTGTCAACACAATCGATGCCGGTTGCGATCTCGAAAACGTGATCGTATTTATGGCTCTGCGATGAGTTCAATCTACTACAGTATTATTTCCAAGCTGGATTCAGTTGTACTGCTTCGATAGTAGCTTAGGTATTTATTGCGATGTTTTCATTTGAAGAAAAAAAACGCTTTCTGCTACATATTTACTTAAAAACATTACTAGGTCAAGTTTTTTTCTTTATTGTAAACAATTATACTCAATATTTAAAAAAAATAAGTCTTAAGAACAACTAATACTTAATATTTGTATAAAAAACAGTTTTAATTTTACAGAAAATATGTATACGAATACAAACTTGTTTCACTCGGATTTCCGCTGATCCGGTTACATTTACGGATATCACAGACTTACGCACACCATTTTTAGCAATATACACCCCATTTATTTTAGTTCAAGTTATGGTCTTGCGGTTGGCGTGTGCGACTGCTGATCATGAGGTCTCGGGTTCGATTCCCGGGTCGGATCAAATGTTTGTATGATCTACAAATATTTGTTTCGGAGTTTGGGTGTTTTCTATGTATAATATGTATGTATTTACAAAAAAAAAAAAAGTATATGTGTATTTGTATCAGTTATCTAGTACCCATAACACAAGCACTGCTTAGCTTGGGACTAGATGGCGTTGTGTGTAGATGTCCGAAATATTTATTTATTATTTATTATTATTTATTATTATTATTATTACATAATTTAAAAACCCTTTAAAATTATTGTTTAGTATACAAAATAAAATGCAAATAAAAAAAAATAATGATACTTACACACTCAAAAAAAAACACGCACGAACTCACGCACGTACGCACGCACACATACACACACACACACACACACACACACACATACAAAGAGAGATGGAGAGAGGGACGTGTGTCTCTCTCTCCATCTCCCACCCATAAAAAACATTACTAAACTATTTTCTATTTAATGTACCAGCTTGTAATGAAAGTCTTGTATTCAAAATGTAACGCTTATGATTAGACTATCTCTCTAAATATGGGTACCCAATTCAAGCGGTTGGAATTCAGTGTTGTATACAATTATCTTAAATTTATAAAAGTTTTTAAGAAAGTTATTAATTATAACATCAGTGTTATAAGTCGTTCTGCGTGCAAAGTCCTTAAAATGAAATCAAAAATTTCTTTCAATTATTTTCTAGTACTACTTTTTTTAATATTACATAATAATGATATTATACACAATAATACACAATTAAAATTATAACCACGTTGAAAGACAACGGCAATAGATTGTTACACAGACAATTTATTTGCCATGTTACATCAGCTCCTGTCACAGTACTTAAATTTAAGCCGTCTAAATTATCCGTAAAATTTTCCCTTAAAGGTTGATTATAAAACCAAAATGAATTCGGTCAATTTACTCTGTCACCGGAACGTTGACCCTTGTCATCCTTAATTGTACACTTCAATATTTTAAAATGTCTTAAAATACATCTGTAATTATTAGGAATGTCGGAGACTTGACATCGGTAACAATTGAATAGATGTTAATTGAAAGTACCAAGAAGATTGGTACCTACTAGTAAATAATTCCTTTACCTAATAGTAAATATCACTTTCGTATTAATTAACAGCTGATCCGTGCAACTTTAAACCATTAGGTAACCCTTCTGTTCTTACCCTGTGCTTACCCATTATTTCATAAAAATAACTCGACAGATAAATTTTAGCCCCACAGCATTATAACTGCCAATATACACCAGTTAAAGAGCTTCTCATGTCTCAACAAGTTAATATCATTCTATATACAATTGGAAAGTTTCCAGCAACGCCGTTAAGATAACACTGTCTACAGCAAAATTAGCCATTTTAACATTTATTTCAAAATTGAGAACGCTTAATTAAATTCGCTGAAAGTAATTTTCTCTCAAGAAATGTGTCAGTACTTGTCAACAAGGTTGTTTAATGAAAATTAAAGTAAGTATTTGAATAGAGTTTTTGTAATACTACAAGTATTTTGAATATCAATATGTTTTTAACTCAAATTTTGCGAATTTTTTCTATACGAGTATATTCTATTTATGAAATGTAAAGAATATTTACTATTTGCCAGTTATGATGGGTAAACAGAACAGATGGGTTACCTGATGGTTTAATGTATTCTAAGATTATCAATTGAAGAGTTTTTTTTCTTTGGATATTTGTTTGGTTTAATACGCTAAACACAGGAACTACTGGTCCGATTTGAAAAATTATTTCAGTGTCAGATAGTCTTTATTATGATTATTGTGTCATTATGAGAGAGAGTGAGTGATTATTGAGGAACGCCATTATATTATTACGCTATGACCAATAAAAGCGGAGTGTCAATGAAAAATGTTGCAAAAACGGTGGAGAATTTCTTTCACGTGAGCTGCGTACACAGTTAAAGTTCGCAAAACTAATGACTTTACAGAGACTTTTAGAGGAAAAAAAAATATTCTCTTTATATAATCCGATGAATATATCATTCGAATTTTCATATAAAATACTTGAAATAAACGGTGATGATAACATTTCAAGTCCTAAATATCATACACCACTATTATTTTAATTTAAACAAGCTTGTTTCACAGACCAACCAAACATTACCTCAGTAAGCAGGGGTTTCTTTATTTCTACTAAGACTTAAGTGACCGAGACTAATGGATAGTAATAATCATTTGGCGCTAAATGCTCGCTTACCGTAACTATCTTTTGGTTTCGAAGTTCAAGAACTTTGCTGTTAGCGTTATCGTAATTATTAGAACAAAAGCCTACTATAGTTTAAGTTTTGACTGCCGTAGTTCAGATTTACTAGAAAGTACTCGTAATAGTGATATTTGATCGCAATTTGTTTCGTTAAATTCTATATCAATATTGTACGACATTATTACACGACAGACTTATGAGTCACTTTACTTTGACTCAAAGTAATAAAACAAAGCTATTAGAAAATTGTGTATTATGATCTCTAAATCGAAAGTGGTAGTTTTTTTTTTTTTTTTATTTTTATTTATAACAAATGTGATACATTTAGGTACATATTAAATAATTTCGCCAAACTGCATGACAGTTTGTTGGCGAACCTGTGCGCTCATTTTTACAATATTAAATATGTAAACACATTTAAAACAATATGCACATTTATGTTTCAATTTACATACACTATATAATTATTTTATCAAATAGACATTTTTTAAAACCTAAGTAGACTTTAAGATACATTTGATAGTAGTAATATTGCTAATCTTCAATTTGATCATTAAACATTTGTAACAATAGTTCTTTTAACTTTTTCTTAAATATATTTAAGTTTGAACAATTTTCTTCAAGTAATATTTTATTATATAGCCTTGGTATCATAAACATACGTGTTCGTTCACCATAGTAATTACATGAAACAGGCTCTTTGTATTTGTTTCTTACAGCTTGTCTGAGCATACAATGTGGAGCTTTAGGTACCTTAAACTCTGTTTTATTATATTGTTCGACAGTTAACATATATTGAACTTTTTGATGCACCGGTAATATATTACATATTTTAAACAATTTCATATAGTTTTTATTACATTTATTTTTAGTGTTTTTATCTACCATAATCTTTAGGAACCTACTTTGTATATTCAACACTTTATCCAAATACGTTTTAAAAGTACGCTCGTAAGCACTCAGACCATAGCTCAAAATTGCGTCAACCAGTGCATGATATAACATAAAAAGCGTGGCTCTGTTCGTTACATATTTAAGTTGCTTGAATTTACACAAAACAGACCTTAATTTGTTACATACAATATCGATGTGGAATTTCCAGTTAAAATGACAATTTATTGTTAAACCTAAGTATTTATATTGTTCCACAAATTCTATTTGTTGACAGTTTATACATACTTGCATATTATCATGTAAGCATTCATATGAGTGACCAATAATGGATATTTTTCTAATTGATTTTCTATTATATGGAGAGTGAAGGAGCATGCATTTGGTTTTGGATACATTTATTATAATTCCATTATCATGGGACCATTTGATAACATTTTCGAAATCTATTTGCATACATTTTTCTATAGTATCTAAGTCGGTGTCTGCGTACATTAGACAAGTGTCGTCAGCATACATGTATACACTACAATTCTTTATTACTCTGCTCATGCTATTAACGTGCATAATGTACCCAACAGGCCCATATACTGATCCAGTTGGCACACCTGTCTTGACGATCGCTTCTTGTCCACTCTGTTCACATATGTTGGTGCAAAGCGTTCTATTTTTTAAATTTTTATCATTTGGCGCTATTCTGTTTCTAAGGTTTTATTTTAATATAAGAGGCAAATGAGAGATGTATGACCTGATAGTAAGAACACTAACGATTCAAGTAACTAGAACGAGTTGAAGCCATAGAAGGTTGGGCCTCTGTTGTACTCACTCACTTTATGAGGTGCAACTTAACACATTTTTTCATTTCAGAATCATGAATCAGTATCAATGGATATAAATTTACATGAGCCTGCTCGAGAGCTCTGAGCACAGAACACATTTACTCAGAGAGGCTCTGAGCCGTAAACGCCATCACACAGTTAATTGTGTGAATATTTGTTGATTCCAAACTAGGCAGTTGCTTAGTAAAGCAACTGCCTAGTTTGGAAGATGGTTACTATAGTAATAGTAACCATCTTGCTAATATATATGTAGGCGCAAAAACATCTACTTGTGTTTTTGAGCATCTCAATAAAACTTTACTATCAATTACAAAGTCAGAAACGAAATGTTATTGTCTAACAATTAATATCTTAATATTTAGTAACTACAATTATTTCTATTTTCCTGTAAAAAGGGTTACTTGATTAAGTTTTTTGATTATGACATTTTAAACGGAATAGTGTTACTCTTAATTTAAATTGTAAGCTTGTTACTATCTAACAATTATTATAATAAAATAGGAGATTTAATAACGATTGGCTGTGAGCAAAGAAATGTTTTAATAATTGATTTTAAGTAATTGTGAGTAACGAGTTTGACCTGTTGACATCCGCTATTACATTTAAACTTACTCACGTTATTTTATTAGATTAAAGTAGCGTGAGGTTAATCACAGTAATTCTATTTATTTAATTAAGGATTTATCATGTCATTAGAATAAGGCGTAACGCATTTAATTATTTTGGAAAGTAAATACGAAACCAATAATATCCGGTATACATGGACTACCGTCATTATGATTTCATGTGCGTTGGTTTCGTATTGGCGAGAGTAAATGAAGAGATCAGTTTAATACGGGCATTGTACGAGGAAGGACGAGCTGTAAATAAGTTAAGTACTTAGACTTCTGAATTGTTGTAATTAAATATTAAACGTTTGTTACTAATGAGTTAAGACGTAACTTTAAAAGAGTGGCCATGAGTTTCTTTGCCAGTATTCTTCTCATAAGGCTCTACGCATTTTGGAAACTGGAAGTTATAGATTGGCAGAGACGGGCAGTGGATTTTGATGTTTTCACCTGATTCACCTTGACCATGTTGTGCTGATCTATGATTTTAACTGTAACTTCATTGATTCAATAAACTATTTGGAATTCTATATTGTCTTTGGTTGTGCAAATAAACCCTACCTACCAACGTGTGTAAAAATGAATTGATTGAGAGTGATTTCTATTGCTTTAAATCATGAGTGCCACTAATGAGATAAGCAGTGACGTCGGTGAGGCTGACGTCACCATTCTTAAAAACCATTACTCGCCCCCCTACGCCGCGACATATATATATATTTGTTATTATTTACTTGTTATATGTAAAAAAACATCCAGATACAGAACAAACAACCATGCTCACAACATTTATTTGTACTGGGTGCTGATTTAACATACGAGACTATCATGCTAGTCAAGAATATTTTTGTAGTTGTAACAACTAAATATTAATAACAAAGATAACTATTTCGTAAAACAATTACTTCTAAGTAATTTGTGTTATATTTTCACGTTCAATTTTAGTAGCTCGTAATTTACTCTATGCCTTGACGCTGTATACAAACATTGTACGTTCTAGTAACTAAAACCCAATTTCGTTCAACCAAACATGGTTGTTTTCCTATCGTTACTTGTGCCATTAATTTCTCTGTTTTTTCATTGGGTAGCATTGATATTATGTTGAGAAAATTGCGGTACATCTACTGTAAACAAAAGGAATTAATAGTTAATTGGAAATGTTGTCACTATTTCTTTCACGTGTAATTATAAAAGACAAGTTGTAACCAGCGCTTGTTGTTAATTTACTTACAACACCAAAAACGGGGTACATCACAGGATAGGTTGTCTAAATTAAAGGTAGCTTAAGCTACTTCCCACATATAATATGCTATCTACCAGTGTAAGTCCCATCATCCCAAAGAGTAGATGGAAGAAAAGGCGGACTGAGAAAGAAATTAAAAAAATGATTTTTGTTGTAAGTGCCAATGTATACTTTCAACAGCTGACCCACGCAACCTCGTTTGCCTCTTCTATCGCCCTTAGCGTGAAATTTTTTCCTCGTTTCTGAAACATTGTTCATTGGTGCTCCAGTCCTATTGGTCTTAGCGTGATGATATGTAACCTATAACCTTCCTCGATAAATGGGCTATCAAACACTGAAAGAATTTCTCAAATTGGACCAGCGGTTCCTGAGATTAGCGCGTTCAAAGAAACAAACAAGCTCTTTAGCTTTACATAATATATAGTATAGATATGCATTCAGTGAAAAGCTGGTTTTTTGAAATTACAAATACACTAATGTTAACTAGTTTTATTGTGTTTTGGTTCTAGCCAAAACTGTAAAAGAGTTTTTTGGTGGACCATTCTGTTCACCTCCGTAGAAAAGACTCAATTTATTGGCCAATGATATAAAGAAGACAGTCAAACTACCTGATAGGCCAACTTCTTTGCATCCAATCTGGTATTTCTTCAGAATGAACACTGACCTAATAAGTTTTATCTCGAGACCCTTATTATGTCCTTACTAATAACTCATACTGCAAAAAACTCGTTTAGTTTTTACTGCCCACTAAAACTATACACTGATAAAAATGATTTATTTCTACTTTAAATGACGTAAGATATGATATATAGAAACATTATATTCTCATGCAGCTCCTTCAGACTTGCTTGAAACTCTAATTTCAAACGAAACGTATTTCAGGCTCGGAACTTTGTCTACAAACAAAATAATTGTTCCCAAACCAGTGCTAGAACATTATGTTGTCTCTTTAGACTTGATATACAACGTCGCAACAAAAATTATGAGTAGGAAATGCCAAGTTATTTAAGAAATTCTCAAACATAGCACTTAATATGACAATTTGAAGCCTGCTTATAGCTTAACTGGGTTCAAGAACATTGCTACAAAATTTTATATTTTTCTTCTTAAAAATAAACATATATATTTATATGTTTTAATGACCTGTAAATATTTTTACATTACCTAGTCGATGGCCTTGTCCTATTGGTTTATCTAGTCGTAGTATGGCCATACAGGTACGCATGTAAAGTTTTATGGTACTATTAAAGTCTTAGTCAGATTTCGCATCCGAGATTCGTGATATTTCGTAGTCTATGTTCTCGTCCATTTCATTTACCTTACACCCACATAGCTATCTCTATGGCTATTTTGAAAACGAATGCTAGTAGTAATACACATGTATTCGACTGTTGAAAATTAAAATAAATGGTTAATTAAAATATTAATTAATAGCTTTCGTCCGCAGTTTCGCTTGCTTTTAATTAAAAGTATCAGTTCCTTCTGAAACCTCCAAGAATATTTGTATAAAGTTTCATGATGATTGGTAAAGTAGTTTTCCCGTGAAAACGTAACAAAGAAAGTTACTTTCACGTTTATAATATTAGTGTGATTTCTCACAAACAAATTTCATGGAAAACATTGTAGACAGCTTTGTTTAACTTGTAAGTTAGTAAATTTTCATGTACTTTAAAATATTGTACAAAAATTATATACATAATAAAATTTTCAGCCACTAATTCTCACAAATTATATGAAACCTTAATTAAATGTCTCTCTTACTGGGAATACAAGCACAAAATAAGACTTGTTTTAGTTTAAATGTCGTAAAACCCTCATTCATATTCAAATTGTTCCCTTATATTGTACTTTCATTTACTCGTTTTTTACTGTTAGCTACAATTTACTTTCTACTGATGTTCTCAAGCAATTTAGATATTAAAATAATTAACCCTTTTATTAACTTTTGAGAATGCAAAAGTGCACACACAAAAATTCCAGAACGATTAGCTTATTTTTTTCGTATGTCTATGTGTTTCTTCATATGGTTGGCCACTTGATAAGGTACGACAATCTGTTAAAAACGATACAAGAAGGAATGATAGAAAGCAAGAGAAAATGAGGAAGGCCTAGATTAAGTTATATACAGCAAGTAATGCAGAAAGTAGTAGTATAGTAGTAGTAGTGGCCTATCACTAGGTCAAATAGATACATAAAATAGAGAAGAGTGGCGATTGTTCCACCAACAAGGGCATGGCCCTTAAATTGAGAGAGAGAGAGAGAGATGTATTTCTTGTTATTTCATTAGTTGTTGTATACTACTTACTAGTTTTATTGGTAATGCTTTAGAAAAAATGTGCCGGTTCGACCGTATTCATACTACGACAAAGATTCATAGAAAAGTTTATTTTAAGTATTAGACGACTTATTGTAGAGTTTGTACTTTTACAAAAAAAAGGTAACTAAGCGAAATAATTTCTTATATACAGCTAATATGACTGACAGCTCGTTACTATGAGAGCAAAAGGCAGAAAAATCACATTAAATTTTACTAAAAAAAAAAGATTTCCTGCCCTCATAATTTACTTATTCAAAGCATTCTTGAACAGCTGAAAGAGGGTAAATAACGAATGTCCTACAAAAAGGCGGGCCATAAAAGGGACAGATTAATGAACCGAATGGCCAGTCATTAAGTTCAGTTAACAGGATTCACAGTGTCACTGGCTGGAGTGTGTTTGTGATGGAATAAATTTTCTTTGCCACTGGATTGGTGACATACGACCTTTAGGTATAGCGAGCCTCTGCGAATATGTCATGAGAAATTCCTTCTACGAGGATTAGTTTTTACTTAAAAAAAAGGAGGAGGTTTCTCAATTCGACCGTATGTATATGTATTTTTTTATGCGTTTCGATAACTTCGTCGCTTATGAACCGATTTTGATGATTCTTTTTTTAATGGAAAGGAGATTTCCCAACGGTGGTACAATGATAAGGATATTAATATCTGATGATAGCATCCAAGAGAAATCGAGTCAAACCTTGAAGTCGGTTTAATTTTTGTTAAAATTGTACTTGTTAATACATGATGTTTTATGTATTTAAACTGATCGAGGTTTCTGATGTGCGGCTGTTGTCTCCTGAACTTATCTCAGTACAATTATCATGTCATTTTTTTTTTACAAGACAACTCCTGCATTAGGAAGACATATGTACCTATGTCGCGGGAGACTTTACAAATATACATGAAACGAACTCAAAGAACACCCAGAACAACAATTTTACTTTTAGTGTGTAACTGTATTTCGTAATGTTTTAGTAACGTTTTCCGAACATGTTAGCAAAGAATCACGTCAATTTTATCGAAGGCATCTTAATCTCTGTTGATTGCCCACTTCCTTAAAGGCTCTGTTTATCGTATCAGTCA
This sequence comes from Spilosoma lubricipeda, assembly GCA_905220595.1. Classification (NCBI taxonomy): domain Eukaryota; kingdom Metazoa; phylum Arthropoda; class Insecta; order Lepidoptera; family Erebidae; genus Spilosoma; species Spilosoma lubricipeda. The sequence goes on along the minus strand of HG992298.1, from coordinate 6,684,387 downwards.
GAGTTTAGAAAAACTGTTCACTTGTAGCTTTTAGTTAGTAGTTACAAGTGGCATTACTTGAAATATCAATTTATAGAACATCATCTTTATTATCCCCAAGATTATTTTGCGTTTGGCTACTAGTTCAAAAGGCTATACCTGAACATCAATTTTTCCGTAGCATCGGACCTCCACATACCTGAGGGCGTACTGGATTCGAAGGTTGAACTAGTTGTCAGAATATTTAAAGTTACTGACTTTCTAATAGCGATTGCTATTGATCTTTATAATAATTATATTTTTTTGAATAACTTTTTTACTGATCGTGGTTTCAGTTAATTTGTTTCTTTTCATGTCTTAGCGTTTAAATTACACTATTTATAAAATAGTTAATTTATTTTATTTTTTCATATTTATTTTATAAATAGAAAGTGCAAGTATGCAAGCAAAAAGGAGACTCGCCCTATTTCTTTTTGAAGATAGTGATAGCCTCTGGAGCAACTTTTCACATAGGATTTTTTTTATGAGCCTGTTGTGTTCCACTACTGACCAAAGGTCTCCCCTGCAACAAGCCACTTCTCTCTATCCAAGGCCAGTTTCGGCCAGACTCTGCGAAAGGTGCCAAGATCGTCGCGCCATCTTTTACGGGGTCTGCCTCGTCGTCGGCGTTAATCCTGAGGCACCCAGTGTTCGACGAAGACCTTGGCCCACCGGTCTGGATCCATCTGACATACATGTCTGGCCCAGTCCCATTTTAATAAATAGGATTAATGAAAATGTAAATCTTTACTATAGTATTTTATTTAACAGTACAGTTAAACAATGGCCCCATATGGCAATTTCCAGTACGTAAATAGCTGAATTCATCCAATTTTCTCCTTTAATAAAATTGTCGAAATGAGTGCGATACTTCTCACACAAATTATATTTCATTTCAAAATTTAAAGCGTTAACTTTAAATGTGCGATGGTTGGTGATTAAGTTAGTTAAATTATACATTTAATTTGGGAAAAATGATTTATCTTAATGCATTAACTTTTCATGAGAGAAATTAAAATATTTCTGATTGCTGACACTTACACAATCCAATTCCCAAAGTCCCGTGTGTATTGTATGTGTTTTTTAATCAAGTCAGAGCAATCGATAAATTATAGTATTTTTAATATGAGTTACTTAGATGCTGGTAATTTTGTTTTGCTGCTTGTTTTTTCAATAAAATACTTTGGTGGAGCCAAAATGAAAGGTAAAAATATTAATTTGTTTGTTACACATTACTGAAATGATTTTAATGACTCATTCATCGTCACGTCAATAAAGTAGTAGTTATGGCCCAGCTGATATAGGTGGGGATTTGGGTTTTTAGAACTTTTTTCGATTAATGAATTGTTTTTGATTGTAGTGGCGCTCATCTAAATGTAAGTGATTTTAATTTAAAAAAAAAACTTTTAATAATGTTTTTTTGTCAATGGCACGAATATGGAAAGTCTCCATTATATAAAGATTGGAATATATACTAGGCCGTTGTAGTATATCCATTGTCAGCTCTAAGACGCACGCATCCACTCACCTCTGTCACTCACAGTTGACTGAACTGGGTGACGATCATGTGTGCACTAGAGATGACATTATGCTTCCTTCTCAATTTTTCTCAAGGTAGTACAATGAGTGAGTGAATGAATGCGTTACTGACTGAACTAACTCGATAGACGCATACACTATAGCCGTGTTAAAAAATAGCACCTCAATAACAAATAGCTTCACTTCTTCATTTCATCTTACACACGGTCTTCCAAACGGTAATTCCAAATAAGGCATAGCCTGTACTATGGTAAGCTGAACCCCGCGGTGTTGCCTGCGGTACGACAATAAGTACGGGCAACGGTGCGTGGCGAAGCTAGTCTAAACATAAGTAGCCTAAATTACTCTTTATATCATCAGCTACATATCAGTGAAAGTCCCGTCTAGTACGGTCCAGCCTTTCTCAGAAATTAGCCAGAACAAACAGACAAAAATTGAGAAAAATGTTATTTTGGTACATGTACCATGTATAGATATTTGTATTTAGTAAAAAACTGTTACAAAAAGACACTTCAATTTTTTTATTTGTATAGATTGATTAGATGAAGGGATCAAAGGGTGTTTGTATTTAATAGTTATTAGGTAGTAGAGCCACGCTGATTTCAGCATGAACGGGCCGGCTCGACCGGGGCGGTACTACGCTCGCACAGAAAATCAACGTAAAATGACAGCGATCATGCTGTCGTGTTTCGTTGGTGAGTGCGAGACCGGAGGCCCAATGATGCGAAAGCATCACTAGCCCGCCATGGTGTGGGTCACCATACTGCATTGTTGCGTTGTCTGCGTTCGCAGTATGGTGACCATCACTCTTGGATTCTGCTTATGCTTTCCATCAGGCAGAGTAGAGTCAACATGGCAGGGTCAAATATAAAAAAAAAAAAAAAATAATTAAAGAACACATTACAATACATTTCAAGGGTAATTTATTCTGGAAACCAAAAAGCGCCTGGCGTTGACAATACACATTTTACAGTTATAATAGGCCATTTGTAAAATTTAAAACTGTAACGTAATAAAGCCTATTAGTTAAAACAAAAATATATGAGGTTGTCTGAAAGTGCTACACTTTTCAAGTAATGCGTTTCGATTTGTACTGATGAAATGTACGTTTGAAAATGATCATACTATGTTATTTTTACATAGTAACAAATTTATTTTTTTGAATAATGAAGTGTTCTGTAGTTCAATACAAGCTTTCTAATATTGTGTTTCATTTCTTTAAAACAACTCACGCATTAGGAATATATCATCCTATGTAAGTGTAACGCAGGAGATAATATAGTGCACAAGTGTGTGTGCAAACACAGATGCACTCTCTGTTCTCTTTCTCTCATAATCCGATGGAACGGATCAGGCGCAGGACCGACAGCTTTATACCAAGAGTTCAAAAATTCCCTGTTTTTGTAACATTCTTTATTGGTGCTCCGCTGCTATTGGTCTTAGCATGATGACATATAGCCTTTCCCGATAAATAGGCTAACGAACACTGAAATTTTTTTAAATTGGACATGTAGTTCCTGAGATTAGCGCATTCAAGCAATCAATCAAACTCTTCAGCTCTATATGAACATACACATTAGTTTTCGACTAATCAATTAAAATCAGTAGTTCTTGAGACACAGACAGAAATATATGGAGACTGCAATATGTATAACTACACTATTGTATGTGCATTGTTGTTTGTAAATACTTCGAATACTACACACGGAGGGGAAACATTCCAACACAATTCAAACTCGGATACGAGAATAGATTGAATCTACCAACTTTCTCTACAAGTAAACCTGCATTCTGCAACCCCTAGTGACTTCTATATCGTTTTTAGAATTGATATGAAATAAGGAATTAAATTAAGGAATTAAAAGAAATTAAAAGAGGCGCTCATAGCCCAGTTGCACTCGGTGATTAGAAACAATGACTGAGGGTAAGCAACGATGGCGCGGTCAGGACTTGGATGGGTGACCGCTAGTGACATTATACCAAGAGCATCTCCGACATTCGGAGGTCACGTAAAGCAGTCGGTCCCGGTTGTTATCCCAGGATTACAGTCGAAAAGCTCAGTTGTAGGCCTTTGGGCGACTTAAAAACCTCCAACCGCAAGATTACGTAGCCATAACGTCGCCTTGTCAGTCGCCAACCCGCACTCGGCCAGCGTGGGGACGTATGGCCTTATCCCTCTCTTGAGAGGATGACCCGAGCCCAGCAGTGGGACATTATGAGTTGTTGCTGAAGGAATTAAAACAGTTCCCGTTTTACATACAAAAGTTATTATATCTATCCAAGTAAATAAAATCCTCGTGTTCAAACAAACAAACAAACTCTTCAGCTTTATATATTAGTATATATATAACCGCCTGAGATCGTTATATCGGCCGGGCTTGACCAATTTAAGCATAAACAGGAAGCGTATTAAAAAGGTATCAGATAATGAGTGGAAGAGAATTTAGACAATAGCATGAAAAAGAAAACCGTGCAGCGGAAACGCAAGAAAAAAAATAAAATCTTAATAAATCAATCAAACCTGCCTAGTTTTCTTCACAAAAAGTAATGATATCGTAATCGCTCCTCTAGTACGTAATATCTTGATGTATTAAAACAATAAATAACTAAATCGCTATTCGTAAGCGTTACCTATTTTTATGTGTTGCTCGAGAGCGTTTTTATTTAGGTTTACTTCTTTTCTGTGTATAATTATACTATGTGGTGCGGCACACCGCCGACGACACACCGTTGGCCGGTTGTTTAGCGTGTATTACAAGTTTTTTGTATGGGGACACCACTTATTTTTGACTTAACTTTATTTTGATATTTCTGTTAATAGCAATACATATATTGGCATGGTTTCAAATATCTGCTTGTAACGGTTCCAGCGCTATAATTTTTTTTGTTATATGGGCACCCCCACTATTTTTTAACTTTTTTTTAATTTTAGATTTTTTCCTACGCTTACACACAATTACCAAGCTGGATTCCAAATTTCAGCCTTCTAGGTCATCTAGAAGTAGGTTAGAATTAGGTGTGTGTCGTCGGCGGTGTGCCGCACCACATAGTATAATTATACACAGAAAAGAAGTAAACCTAAATAAAAACGCTCTCGAGCAACACATAAAAATAGGTAACGCTTACGAATAGCGATTTAGTTATTTATTGTTTTAATACATCAAGATATTACGTACTAGAGGAGCGATTACGATATCATTACTTTTTGTGAAGAAAACTAGGCAGGTTTGATTGATTTATTAAGATTTTTTTTTTTCTTGCGTTTCCGCTGCACGGTTTTCTTTTTCATGCTATTGTCTAAATTCTCTTCCACTCATTATCTGATACCTTTTTAATACGCTTCCTGTTTATGCTTAAATTGGTCAAGCCCGGACGATATAACGATCTCAGGCGGTTATATATATACTAATATATAAAGCTGAAGAGTTTGTTTGTTTGTTTGAACACGCTAATCTCAGGAACTACTGGTCCGATTTCAAAAATTCTTTCAGCGTTTATTTTTTTATTTATTTAAAATTTATTGTTCAAAATAATAAAACCTTATTCTAAAACATAGGTCCACAAAATTGTTTTAAACAGTTTGTCTGTAGACTCAGTTGAGCCTCTATATGCAACATGCTTGTGCGTAACATTGCACACGTCACACCCATGCATTAGATACATGATACATGGACATGTGCAGTCCTATGCACAATACACAGTCACATTTACATATTTACGTACATGCGATACACAAACACACCACTAACAACATAAAACTTATATATGGGTATAATATGTTTAAGAACATCCATGTATACATATATTTATATATATTTGTGCTATCAAACAAGATCCAATAAGAATTGCTTTTATTTTCTTTTAAGTTTGTTTAAATTGGGTTCATGTCTAATATGCACCGGCTAACTGTTGAGGACATAATATATGGTAACCGTTTTTTTAGGGTTCTATCACCATAGTAGTTAGTAACTTTTGGTACATGAAGCCTACCAGCAGTAGTCGACCTTGTTCCGTGACAGTTCGGAACAAGTGATAATTCATGCTTTTGATTACTACGGCGTAGGATTATTATTAACAGGTATATATGTCTTAGTTTAGCCGGAAGGATATTGCATTTTTTAAATAACTTTTTGTAATCGTCGTTAAAACTTATGTTAGTTTTATTGTTTACCAGTAGCTTTAGAAATTTAATCTGTAATGTTTCTATTTTATCCATATAGGATTTAAAAGTCAAACCATAGCGATCAAGAGCATAACTTATGATAGGTTCAACCAATTTTTTGTACAGGCATTTCAATGTGGTGCTAGGTACTCTAAATCTTAGGTGATAGAATTTTCCTAGTAATATTCTAAGTTTTTCACAAATGAATTGTATATGGGACGACCAGGAAAAACTGTCATCGATCTTCACTCCAAGGTAACTGAGTAGAATGGGCTATCTAACTGTAAGTTAGATAGCCCATTTATCGAGGAAGGCTATAGGCTATATATCATCATGCTAAGACCAATAGGATAGGATCACCAATGAAAAATGTTTCAAAAACGGGGGAAAATTATCACGCGACGGGCAATAGGAGACGCAAACGAGGTTGCGTGGGTCTGCTAGTTCTACTATGGAACTATCTTGGGTCTTAATTTGACTAGGGTCTAGATTAATAAGTGTTTTAACTCTGGAGAGCGCAACGGCCTGTCGTCTGCTAAATATTGAAGTGCCTATGTCGAGAAGAGCGCTGTCCAGACTAAGCCCTTGTGATTTGTGGATGGTAATAGCATAAGTCAAGCAAATAGAGAACTGTTCCCGGTGAACATATAATAGGTCTTTACCTATGAAATTGCCATTTTGTATGCAATAAGTGAAAGTACTTATTTTTTCAAACTTTTTTGTTTCTGTTATTCGAAGTAATCACCCATGCAATTGACGCATCTTTGCCGACGCATTAGCAGTTTATTGATGCCCTTCTTGTAAAAATCAGCTGGACGGGAGGCAACAAACTCTTCAAAGGCATTATGAGTATGAGCGCAGCTAAGAGCATACTTTGGTTCGTTCACATTCTAAGTCGTATAGCGCTTGAGAGCCAAGCGGCCCCGAAAACCTCGCTTTCTCCCGTGTACAAGTGCAAGGCGCGAGTGAATTTAACCAGTATTTTTAAATTAATCAATACATACATGTATCGGTAACAATAAGACATCGCTATTGCCTTGACCTTGGTGTAATTACACGTTGGACTTTCTTTTAAGGTACAAAGAGTTCGAACTAACAAATTTATACCTTATTTATTTATTTATTGGCTGGGGCGACGGTGGACCAACCGCATCGTTGCAACATAAGTTTGCTGCTGACACTAGATCTAAGTGACTGAGACAATGCTAAACGCATGACAGTTGACAGCGGCAAACTTATAGCGAATGAGTTGTTTAAAGTATTTATTTATTCATTCAATCTCATATAAGTATTGTACTTCACTTTCATACTAGCTTAGGCACGAAGAACGTTTATGGTTATAGTATGACAATCATATAATTCATCGTTGAGAAAGATGCAGGATGAACATAAATGTAATAAAACATCAAGATAATAATGTACTAGAGAAGATGCCACTCATAAGTGCGGTGCTCCTTGCAATTTATTTTTTCGGACAAATTACACACAACATCATCTAGTCCCAAACTAAGCAGAGCTTATATTATGGGTACTAAACAATTGATATAAATACATACACATACTTTTCTTTTGTAAATACATGCATATTATACATAGAAAACACCCAGACTCCGTAACAAATATTTGTGGATCACACAAATATATGGTCCGACCTGGGAATCGAACCCGAGACCTCTTTATCAGCAGCCGCGTACGCTAACCACTAGACCAACAAGGCAGTCTTTTCTTGCATTTAGCCTTCCTTCAGTCGCTTGCTATTTAAATTTAAAAACGTTTTAAAACTCGTGAAATATGCCATTTTGTTTCTTGAGATATTGTACTTATAATACAAGGAATACGGCGAAAAGCAAAGGAATAACTTTTCACCAGTAATTAACCAGATATAATTCTTTTAAAATTAAATACGAACAAAATATTTTAAGACGCCATTGTTGCCTTATTTGACATAAAGTACCTAAGACTAAAACATACAGAAGTGATATTTAGGTAAAATTAACTGACGTTAAATGCACAATATATTTATCCTATTTAATTGGATAAGGAAAAATAATATGTTGTTTAAAATATGTTTGGCCCTACCAAAATGACTCTACTCTGCCTGATGGAAAGCATAATCAGAATCCAAGAGTGGTGGTCACCATACTGCGAATGCAGAAAATGCAACAATGCAGCATGGTGACCCACACCATGGCGGGCTAGTGATGCTTCTGCATCAGCTTCGTAAATAACACAACAATTCTTTGTAATGTTTAAGTAGAATAAAAAAATTGAATATTCGGCTTTTATATTTTATATCTCGATGCATTCTCCAAAAAAAAATAAAAGTGGCAAAGCTATTGAAGAACTGTTTACTCACTGTGAATTTCCTAATAAAGCTTCATAGGAATCAAACTATTTATCCGTTCTGCTTTTTTGCTTGGCGTTTACTCTATGAAAGCGAATCTTTGGAACAGTTCGTAGGCTAAAACGCACAGGCGTCATGAAAATTACGGCGCTTATGACATTAGGGCTCGCGAGGAACTACAGCTCAAATGCGCTGCTTATTAATACTGTTGAATTAGACTACTAAATATTGTTTCAGCGCTGCAGTGCTTTTTTGTTAAAATTCAAATACAAACGGAACATAATATTAGTTTTGAATGGCTCCTCTAGTACGTAATATCTTGATGTATTAAAACAATAAATAACTAAATCGCTATTCGTAAGCGTTACCTATTTTTATGTGTTGCTCGAGAGCGTTTTTATTTAGGTTTACTTCTTTTCTGTGTATAATTATACTATGTGGTGCGGCACACCGCCGACGACACACCGTTGGCCGGTTGTTTAGCGTGTATTACAAGTTTTTTGTATGGGGACACCACTTATTTTTGACTTAACTTTATTTTGATATTTCTGTTAATAGCAATACATATATTGGCATGGTTTCAAATATGTATCTGCTTGTAACGGTTCCAGCGCTATAATTTTTTTTGTTATATGGGCACCCCCCCTATTTTTTAACTTTTTTTTAATTTTAGATTTTTTCCTACGCTTACACACAATTACCAAGCTGGATTCCAAATTTCAGCCTTCTAGGTCATCTAGAAGTAGGTTAGAATTAGGTACTATAAGTCAGTCAGTCAATGCTAAAATTTACGACTTTTTGACCATCATATCTTTATAACCGTTTGAGCTAGCGTCATGAAATTTGGGCCTCTAGATGTGCTTATAGACATAATTAAACACACGCAGTTTTGTGTGTTTACGTTAAATAGGTTTTGAGTGATAGAAGAGTCAAAAGTGGCACCAAATGGTTCGTGTAATATTACACTCGGCGCTGGCTAGCCAGTTCCTTTGCTTGAACTTGGCTTGACACGCTGCCGCGTGTCTAGATTGAGACAGATAAATTTAAAACGAGGGCTCATTTATGTAATATTTGAAAGCAAATACATAACCAAAGGTTCATTGAATAGCCCTTCATAAATTATAATACGTTATGTCTAGGGGACTACCTGCTCAAGTTATAATGTGTGGTTTTATCGGTTTATTTTACCGTATCGCTCCACAATTGATCTCAGTTATCTTTTCTACATAATTATAACAGATAATTATATACCGTATATCACAGATAAACACGTAGGTATAAAACTACTTGCCCTGTTAATTCATCAACGCCTAAACCGCTGGTACTGTAAATGTGAAATATTAGAAATATATGCTTTAGAAATTCATCCTTTAGAAATAATTGTTGAAGACCTCTACCTTGCAGTGGTCATTTAAAGGCTGTTGATAATGAGTGATGTATGTAAAATCGAAATTTTTGAAGACAAAGACAAGATATACAACAAATCAAGCAAGAAAAACTCTTCAACAACTTATGTTTTCAAATTCAGTCGCATAAATGTGATATGTAGTATATATATATAGATCAAGATAGTAGAGCCACGCTGATTTCAGCACGAACGGGCCGGCTCGACCGGGGCGGTACTGCCCTAGCACAGAAAATCAACGTAAAATGACAGCGACCATGCTGTCGTGTTTCATTGGTGAGTGCGAGACCGGAGGCACATTGATGCAGAAGCATCACTAGCCCGCCATAGTGTTGGTCACCATGCTGCATTGTTGCATAGTCTGCAATGAGTATGGTGACTACCACTCTTGGATTCTGCTTATGCTTTCCATTAGGCAGAGTAGAGTCATTTTGGCAGGGAAAACATAAAAAAATGTCTAAGCAAAAGCATCGATATACAAGCGTCCAACTAAACTATTTCAGTATCTCAGATAGAATATGTTAACTTAAACAAGCTCTTTGGGTCACTCGAACCTTTACCAAAGAAACACGTTCGTGTATATATTATAGAGGTACTCGTATGATAGTCTATGTACGTCGATGCTCGATGTTTGCTTGTGTCATACATGACCGTATATATTATACTTACGTAAAATACCAGTACAGATTCACAGATGATAGATTGTCGTTTATAATAATTTATAAAGGTTATCATGCACTCCTCTTACAACATTCATCAGGTCTTTCATTCTCTTTCATCAGTTACTGCACTTGACTGCATAGTTGGCCTGGAGGTTTAAACGGTCGCACTGCCGTTTTCTACTGCGCCAAGTGTGTGGGTTCAAATTCCACATGGGACATCACTTTGTGTGACCAACAAATAGTTGTTCCGAGTCTGAGTGTTTTTGTGTTTTTGTGTCAGCACGTATGATGAATATTCCTAATGCGGGAATCGTCAAAAAAAATTAGAAGTGAGAAAGGCTTTATCGAGGCTTTTCTTCAGTATATTGTCGGTCTGTAATCATATGACCTATGCCAGGATACCCAGAAGAGTATGTAGGTACTAGTTATTTACGTACAGGTTACTTTAAGACAACAAATTATAAAAAAAAAATGTATAAGTATCAGTAATTAAGTAAGTTAGGAAAAAAGTACTACAACATCTTTGTAATAATAAATTTTAGTCAAAAACCTGTAATCAAAGCAATAGCTATATGGATAAAATGCAGAGCTGTCAAAACTTAGTTAAATAGAAAGAAGAAAGTATTTTATATTTTAGTAAATAAAAAAAAATCGTTTAAAAAACCGAATTCAAAAACTAAAAAGGATAAAATAACTAAATAAAGATTTAATTAAATGCACCTTATATGCAAACCTTTAATATTGATCAAACACTATTATTTGTATGTGCTACCTATTCATAGATAAGCACATACATTGACGGAGTAATCAGTGTACATACATAAAAAAAATACCAATCAAATTGAGAACCTCCTCCTTTTGGAAGTCGTCATAAAGCCGAGTTATTTTAAGGAGCTATAACCGATCGTATCTAACACAAAAACATCGTGTAAATTATTATTTAATAGTGTGAGTGTTTAATTTTGGCAAAACTGTAAAGATTAAGTTCACCTCAAGAATTTTTAACTCAACATGAATCTTAAACCAGATACTATATTTTTGAATATGTTACTCCACACAGCCATTACTTTGTTGAATATGAGTACAGTACTATAGAACGAAAACCAAGATTAGATTGTTTCATCAATTCAACTAAAGACAAAGAATGGCAATGCTTTAAAATGGAACAGTTTCGTTCTGTAAATAAAGTGTTATAAACGGACTCTTGAATAGATGCTTGAGTTCTGTGTGTTCCAAACTCGCTTTATGCTGCTACAAACAGATATTGATGTTGAAATAATATGTTTTGTTGGTTTTGAAGTAGCAAGCTTTGCAATTTTAGATTTCTAGTGTACTATATGTATTTTAAGTCTCTATGAATAGATAAAGTTAAAAGTGACTGTTTGTGATATCAAATCAAAAGCTTTTTACTAATTACACTTGAAAGTATTTACGGTACTTACGTTAAACGTTTTTTTTTTATTCTTTCCTGTCTATGTATGATTTTTGTAAGATCTCTACCGATTTCTACGGAATTTTCACTGGTAGATAGTTGATGTTATAAGGAGAACTTTGATTATCTATTTCAAAAATAGGATAACGCGTTAATAAAATTAAGACCAATGAAATTATGAAAAATATCCGATTGCGAAGCAACAAAAACAGCGGGTGACGCGGTGGGCCGCGGCTATATGTAATGTTGATAGGTAGGGGTGGCTCGTGTTGTGGAGAAAATTCGTGAGCTGGGCCTTAGGGTAGCGCCTCAGAAAATAGAGGCTTATTAGGAACCACCCACTTTTTTTTTGGCTGCCTCGTTGGTCTTGCGGTTGGCGTATGCGACTGCTGATCGTGAGGTCTCGGGTTCGATTCCCGGGTCGGACCAAATGTTTGTATGATCTACAAATATTTGTTTCGGAGTTCGGGTGTTTTCTATGTATAATATGTATGTATTTACAAAAAAAAAAGTATATATGTATTTGTATCAGTTGTCTAATACCCATAACACAAGCTGTGCTTACCTTGGGACTAGATGGCGTTGTGTGATAGATGTCCAAAGTATTTAATATTATTTATTATTATAGCTCATGCCTTCGGGTTGATGACACTCAAGTTCAGGTAGGTTAGTGCATGAAGTACCTTGGCTTCATCCTGGACACTGGACAGTCGGTGGAACTTCGAAGAGCATTTCGGGTGATTAATTCCCCGAGGGGTAGCAAGGGCGTTACATCATCTGCTGTCCAATCTCGGGGGACCACGGGAAGAAGTTCGCTGCCTCTACATGGGCGTCGTTCACTCCATGATCCTCTATTGGACGCCCGTCTATTCTAAAGAGTTGGCGGGTTCCTCCCACTGTAAGGCTCAACTCAGGAGCCTGCAGCGGCTGATGGCCATAGGGATCGTACGGGGCTACCGCATGATATCGTACGAGGCAGAAACGGTGCTGATGCCCTTTGCATTCTGGCCGACATGGACGATAGTCTATGACCAAATTCGTTCTGTCGGTCGGAATGACGAAGAGATAGCGCCGGACCATGAGCTCGGAATGCTACGGTGGAACGAGCACACGTAAGCTTGGCGGGCTTGGTACGGCTGAAAATCCAGGCTGTGCTAGCCAACGCACTTCGGAGCCGTTCTGCCGAGCTTCAAAGCTTGGGTGGAGAGAACCGACTGTGTCACCTACCGATTGAATCAGATACTCACCGAGTACAGTTGCTTTGGTGAGTGTCTGAATCAAATAGGACGGGAGACTCCAGCACAATGCTACCACTGCGGGTCCAACCGGGACTGGAGGACTGTCCTGCGTGAGAGTCCGAGCGTCTAATCCTGGTCGAACAAATCGGAAAAAACCTGTCACCGTCAGCATTGATCGCGGCAATGCTGGCGAGTGACGAGGGATAGGAAGCCATGGTCTCCTTTTGTGATCTCCAGAAGGAGTCCGCAGACCGTGATCGGCAAAAGGCCGATCCCGCTCGAAGATGACGCGGCAGAGGTCTTTAGCTCCTCAATCGTCGTCTAAGCTGCAAAATCTTCTTTCTAAAGACCTATTTCCAGCAATAAACTATTAAAAGCTGTTGACAATAAATTAATGCAAATATATATAAATATATACAACTAGGTCTATTAAACTATAAAAAGTGGAGTTTCGTGTTCAACGCAATAAAAATAAAGTTGTTGGCACTGTAGAATTTAATCTATTTGAACATTTCAAAAGCAAATTGTCACTTCTTCCAATTGGCCTAGAATAATAAAAGGCAAGAAGAAATAGCTCACAACACAGTTAAGTCGCTAAATTGTCGTCATACAAAATATATAAAAAAGTATTAATACAAAACTAGGTACAAATATTGTATTAACACAAAAACATACTTACACAATTGTAGCTCCAAAGGATTTAAGAAGAAAATATATTAGGGCGACTCAGCAGAATTGCGGTCATCGCGAGTTTGGTAACAAAACAGTACCCTTGGCGATTCTATTTAATTATATTTTACCTAACTTCTGTGTTTTATTGTACTGTGGAAATTGGTTGTATACGAAATTTATCCGCTGTAAAATCAGGATACATAAAATTCACTTCCAGTCAAGAGTCAAGTTTTGGTGTGCCTTTTTCATTGTCATCAGTCTGATGCATTGAAGTTAGTGTGACGATAAAATAAAATACTACTAATATTTATTTATTAACCGACTTCAAAAAAAGGAGGTGGTTTCTCAATTCGACCTATATATATATATATATATATATATATATATATATATATATATTGTCCTCCACTCGGCAATTGTTGATCAGGCCGAGATACGCTATAATTGTTGATCCACCTTTTTGGCACTATTTCTAAGATAGTATCCAGTGTATCGTCTTATACACGCAATATAAGTATTATACGCCTTCCGACGCTGTGCTTAAGTCTACGGCAAATACTCTATCTCGTCATCGATTTACACGGCAATTGTAGCTCTGATAACGGTCAACTTTATGATACTTGATGATGTTTTGTTGATCAATATACACAACGTTTTGATCAACATATGCCGCGTACACTAGCATTTTAAAACACGGGGGCCCCAGCACCAACCTCGGTAGAAAGGAACAGGTATATTATTGTTATAATAAAGCTCCTAAAAATAATGTGCGATAGCTCATTCGATTCGTAATGAGTGTCATGACGTCTAGAAAAATGTTTTTAAGGATTTATTAGCGCATAAAAAATGCGTTTGTTATTAACAAAATAAGAAAAGAAAAAAAAAAGGTATTTAGTTTTTCGTTAAAAACTTCTAAATTACTAATATTTAAGGAATTGTTGAAACTAGATCCTGAAAAACAAGGAAATTTCCAATGAACAAGTCCTAACTCTTGAAACTATATCACCAATTTTGAAAATTATTTTTGTGTTCGAACCTATAAAAAATGAGCATACCCGCTCATTATTTGTAGGCACGTACTATGTTATTAGTGTATTTTCTATAGTTACACCGATATTTTCATTCATCATCATTCTGGTAGTCATCATTTCATGATCATGAGCTGATGATGTAAGGTACAGCTCCTTAACGGTTAGGAGTTGGAGGATAAATCTTTCAATATCATATGTATGTATGTTACCTTTAGTCGTATTCTTTCAAATTATTTACATAAGCTGATGATGAAAGGTATAACTCCTCAACGGTTAGGAGATGGAAGATAATCCTTCGATTTCATATGCATCTATAGACCTTTAGTTGTGTAGTTTCAAGTTATTTAGGTGAACTGATGGTAAAAGGTTAAACTCTTCAACGGTTAGGAATTAGAAGATTATTTTAATATTACACGTACGTATAGACCTTAACTTGTATTCTTTTGGAGTATGAGGCTGATTCTTTAAATACCATATATAGAAATAGGAATTTTGGAATTTCTACTCCTAAGAGGGTGAAATAGGGTCTGAAAGTTTGTACGATAGTCCGTCATTTTTAAGTTAGAAACATGAATATTTATCTTAGAGCTACTGATTAAAAATTATTAGATACGTATTTAAGCGTATTCTGCCCCAAATGGGGTAAAATAGGGGTTGAAATTTGTATGGAAGTCCGTCATTTTAAGTTGGGAACATGAAACTTTATCTTTAGGCTACTGATTAAAAATAAGTTAAAACGTATTTATAAGTTTCCGGAGATTCTACCCCTAAGGGGTTTAATAGGGGTTCACGTTTCGTATATAGGTTATTCTCGAAGTAGACTTTTGATTACAAATAAATAAATACTGATATAACAGCATTTATGGGAATGAGCATTGATGGGAATTCCTCTCCTAAAGGGGTAATAAAAAGATCGAAAGTTTGTGTGAAAGTAAATTTTTTAAGGTATACAAATGAAACTTTATTTCCTAGACCAACGAAACAGTTAAAAAAAACTTTTTCAAGTAGGTAGTTTTAAGAGGGTTTACAACGCGAAAGTACATCCACGTTTAAAAAAAATCTCAAAAATAATGAATATTAAAATTCTGCTCTAACTACTTGGTGTATACCACGCCGTTTTAAAATATTAGTTCCCGTGGCATATGTTAATCAAACGTTGTGTATATTGATCAACAAAGTATCATCAAGTATGAAAAAAGTGATCAACAAAGTATCATATATGAAAATGATAACGGTTATTAGAGCTGCAATTGCCGAGTCAATCGAGATAGAGATTTTGCCGTAAACTTAAGCACAGCGTTGCAAACCGTATAAGACTATATTGCGCCTATAAGACTATACACTGGACACTTCCTTAGAAATAGTACCGAAAAGGTGGATCAACAATTATTGCAATCTCGGCCTGATCAACAATTGGCGAGTAGAGGACAATATAATATATATATAAATGTTCAACTCCTGTTTCACGCCCTTAGAGGTAGAATATCCAGAAACGGTTAAATATGTCACCACTAATTTTTAATCAGTAGCCGTGAAATAAAGTTACCTCTTCTTAACTTAAAGAAGGACGTACTTACAACAACATACAAACTTTCAACCCCTATTTCACGCCCTTAGGGGTAGAATATCCAGAAACACTTAAATACGTATCCAGTTATTTTAATCAATAGCCCAAAGATAAAGTTTCATGTTCTAACTTAAAAAATGGCAAACTTCCATACAATCTTTAACCCCTATCTCACCCCCTTAGGGGTAGAATATCCAGAAACGCTTAAATGTGTATCATGTCATTTTTAATCAGTAGCCCAAAGATAAAGTTTCATGTTCTAACTTAAAAAATGACAAACTTCCATATAATCTCTAAGCCCTTATCTCACCCCCTTAGGGTTAGAATATCCAGAAACGCTTAAATACGTATCTAGTCATTTTAATCAGTAGCCCAAAGATAAAGTTTCATGTTCTAACTTAAAAAATGACAAACTTCCATATAATCTTTAAGCCCTTATCTCACCCCCTTAGGGTTAGAATATCCAGAAACGCTTAAATACGTATCTAGTCATTTTTAATCAGTACCCAAAGATAAAGTTTCATGTTCTAACTTAAAAAATGACAAACTTCCATATAATCTTTAAATCCCTATCTCACCCCTTTAGGGGTAGAATATCCAGAAACGCTTAAATACGTATCTAGTCATTTTTAATCAGTAGCCCAAAGACAAAGTTTTATGTTCTAACTAAAAAAATGACAAACTTTCATACAATCTTTAAACCCCTATTTCACCCCCTTAGGGGTAGACTATCCAGAAAGGCTTAAATACGTATCAACTCATTTTTTTACTTTTGGTAAAGTTAAATAGTACCTAAATATATCTGATTACGTACCTTTTTTTGTTTGAAGGGTCCTTAGGCAATAATACGTTACGCATTAATTCGTTAATTAATTGTGAAGCAAAGTGGAAACAGTCTATCATAGAAAAGACCCAATCGTGGAGAAGGTGGTCTCTGATTGGTCCGTTTGAATCGGATCAACAATAGCTGGTGTGGATTTGTATAAAAATGATGTAAATAGTTCGTAATTCTGCCAGCAGAGGGGTTGCAATTGTTGATCCAAAGCGGAGCCACATTAGTACGCCGGAATACACATTAGATCAACAAAACCTGTTGCTGATCAACAATCGCCAACAGATCAACAATTAACTGACGCCACGTCGCGTCAGATCAACAAGGGCCGAAAAGAGATATCTATATATATATATATATAGATATCTATAAAGAGATATCTAGATATCTATATATATATATATATAGATATCTATAAAGATATATATATATATATATATATATATATAGATATCTATAAAGAGATATCTATATATATATATATAGATATCTCTTTTCGGCCCTTGTTGATCTGACGCGACGTGGCGTCAGTTAATTGTTGATCTGTTGGCGATTGTTGATCAGCAACAGGTTTTGTTGATCTAATGTATATTCCGGCGTACTAATGTGGCTCCGCTCAGGATCAACAATTGCAACCCCTCTGCTGGCAGAATTACGAACTATTTACATCATTTTTATACAAATCCACACCAGCTATTGTTGATCCTATTCAAATGGACCAATGAGAGGCCACCTTCTCCACGATTGGGTCTTTTCCATGGTATACTGTTTCCACTTTGCTTCAGAATGAATTAACGAATTAATGCGTAACGTATTATTACCTGGAGCGTTCAAACAAAAAAAAAGGTACGTAATCAGATATAGTTAGGTACTATTTAATTTTACCAAAAGTAAAAAAAATGAGTTGATACGTATATAAGCCTTTCTGGATAGTCTACCCCTAAGGGGGTGAAATAGGGGTTTAAAGATTGTATGAAAGTTTGTCATTTTTAAGTTAGAACATAAAACTTTATCTTTGGGCTACTGATTAAAAATGACTAGATACGTATTTAAGCGTTTCTGGACATTCTACCCCTAAGGGGGTGAGATAGGGGATTAAAGATTGTATGCAAGTTTGTCATTTTTTAAGTTAGAACATGAAACTTTATCTTTGGGCTACTGATTAAAAATTACTAGATTCGTATTTAAGCGTTTCTGGATATTCTACCCCTAAAGGGGTGAGATAGGGGTTTAAAGATTGTATGAAAATTTGTCATTTTTTAAGTTAGAACATGAAACTTTATCTTTGGGCTACTGATTAAAAATTACTAGATTCGTATTTAAGCGTTTCTGGATATTCTACTCCTAAGGGGGTGAGATAGGGGTTTAAAGATTGTATGAAAATTTGTCATTTTTTAAGTTACAACATGAAACTTTATCTTTGGGCTACTGATTAAAAATTACTAGATTCGTATTTAAGCGTTTCTGGATATTCTACCCCTAAGGGGGTGAGATAGGGGTTTAAAGATTGTATGAAAATTTGTCATTTTTTAAGTTAGAACATGAAACTTTATCTTTGGGCTACTGATGAAAAATAACTAGACACGTATTTAAAGGTTTCTGGATATTCTACCCTAAGGGGGTGAGATAGGGGTTTAAAGATTGTATGGAAGTTTGTCAATTTTTTTTAATTAGAACCTGAAGCTTTATCTTCGGGCTACTGAGTAAAATAACTAGACGCGTATTTAAGTGGTTTCTGGATATTCTACCCCTAAGGGCGTGAAATAGGGGTTGAAAGTTTGTATCAAAGTACACTTTTTTAAGTTAGAAAGAAGAAACTTTATTTCACGGCTACTGAATAAAAATTATTGGTTACATTTTTTTTTTTTTTTTTTTTATAATTTACCTGCCAAAGTGACTCTGCTCAGCCTGATGGTAAGCTCAAGTAATATTTAAGCGTTTCTGAATATTCCACCACTAAGGGGGTGAAACAGGGTTTGAAAATTTATATATATAATACATGTATTGTCCTCTACTCGCCAATTGTTGATCAGGCCGAAATATGCAATAATTGTTGATCCACCTTTTTGCTACTATTTCTAAGGAAGTGTCCAGTGTATCGTCTTACAGGCGCAATATAGTATTATTCGGCTTGCATCGTTGTGCTTAAGTCTACGGCAAAATCTCTAGATCTATTGACTCGGCAATTGCAGCTCTAATAACCGTCATCTTTTTCACATATGATACTTTGTTGATCACTTTTTTCATACTTGATGATACTTTGTTGATCAATATACACAACGTTTGATTAACATATGCCACGGGGACTAATATTCTAAAACAGCGTGGTATACACGAAGTAGTCAGAGCAGAATTTCAATATTCATTCTGGTTGGGATTTTTTTTTAAACGTGGAACCACTTTCGCGTTGTAAACCCTCCTAAAACTACCTACTTGAAAAAGTTTTTTTTAATTTTTTTGTTGGTCTAGGAAATAAAGTTTCATTTATATACCTTAAAAAATTGACTTTCACACAAACTTTCGACCTTTATGTTACCCCTCTAGGAGTAGAATTCCCATCATGCTCATTCCATAAATGCTGTGATATAAGTATTCATTTATTTGTAATCAAAAGTCTACTTCGAGACTTCGAGAGTCTATATACGAAATATGAACCCCTATTACACCCCTTAGGGTTAGAATCTTCGGAAACTCTTAAATACGTATTAACTTATTTTTAATCAGTAGCCTAAAGATAAAGTTTCATGTTTCTAACTTAAAATGACGGACAAACTTTCAACCCCTATTTCACCCCATTTGGGACAGAATACGCTTAATTACGTATCTAATCATTTTTAATCAGTGGCTCAAAAATAAAGATTCATGTTTCTAACTTAAAAAATGACGGACTTTCGTACAAACTTTCAAACCCTATTTCACCCTCTTAGGAGTAGAAATTTCAAAATTCCTATTTCTATATATGGTATTTATAGAATCAGCCTCTAACTCCACAAGAATACAAATTAAGGTCTACACGTACGTGTAGCATTAAAATCACCCTCTAATCCCTAACTCTTGAAGAGTTTAACCTTCTACCATCAGTTCACCTAAATTACTTGAAACTACACAACTAAAGGTCTATGGATGCATGTGAAATCGAAGGATATCCTCCAACTCCTAACCGTTGAGGAGTTATATTTTACATCATCAGCTCATCATCATGAAATGATGACTACCAAACGCAAATATCAGTACGCAAATATAGTACGTGCCTACAAAAATGAGCATACCTTTTCGAAAACAAAAATCATTTTTAAAATTGGTCTACAATTGACGGAGTAATCGGTGAACATACATAAAAATAAAGTACATACAATGGAACATA
This sequence comes from Spilosoma lubricipeda, assembly GCA_905220595.1. Lineage (NCBI taxonomy): Eukaryota > Metazoa > Arthropoda > Insecta > Lepidoptera > Erebidae > Spilosoma > Spilosoma lubricipeda. The sequence goes on along the minus strand of HG992298.1, from coordinate 6,664,121 downwards.
GAACCTCCTCCTTTTTAGAAGTCAGTTAAAAACAGCAGTGATAAGATATTACTAAAAATATTTTTTTTTAAATTTCATTTACTGTTAGTTTAAAAAATATGATTAAGAAAATAATAAGCTTTAATTAATTATTTTTGCATGACTATAAGTATCCGGATGTCGATTTATTCTACACTAAATTTAGTAAATTTGTTACATTTTGTATGATTTTTAAACGATAAGTTTTAACATTGCTGGGCCTCTTGCTCTTGTGGTTAATGATACTGACTGCTGAGCGCCTGATACATACTTATTATAAGAGTTGCGTTAATTTATACCTTTCTCAGGTGTGCAAATTTTGGTGGTGGTTATTGTTATTTTACGGGGTTACAAATACAGCAAGTAGAATTAAATTTGGTTAATTTAATTTATAATGTGACAAACAAAAACGTCAATTAATTATAAATACAGTTACTGTTAGATTGTTATACATATAGTGACAATGGTGTAACTTTCTGAAAAATCAGCAGTAATGTTTTTTTCCTTCATGGTTCTTTTCGATCAAGTGTCTAGATTACACTATAATTTATTCAATTTTTTTAATTGTAATTTAAAACTACAAAAAAAAAAATTTTAGGTGATATCGTTTCAAGAGTTAAGACTTGTTCATTGGAAATTTCCTTGTTTTTCAGTATCTAGTTTCAACAATTCCTTAAATATTAGTATTTTAGAAGTTTTTAACGAAAAACCTTGCTTTCCTTTTCTTATTTTGTTAATAACAATCGCAATTTTTTATGCGCTAATAAATCCTTAAAAACATTTTTCTAGACGCCATGACACTCATTACGAATCGAATGAGCTATCGCACATTATTTTTAGGAGCTTTATTATAACAATAATATATACTTGTTCCTTTCTACCAAGGTTGCTGCTCCGGCCCCCGCGTTTTAAAATGCTAGTGGACGCGGCATATGTTGATCAAAACGTTGTGTATATTGATCAACAAAACATCATCAAGTATCATAAAGTTGACCGTTATCAGAGCTACAATTGCCGTGTAAATTGATGACGAGCTAGAGCATTTGCCGTAGACTTAAGCACAGCGTCGGAAGGCGTATAATACTTATATTGCGTGTATAAGATGATTGACTGGTTACTATCTTAGAAATAGTGACAAAAGGGTGGATCAACAATTATAGCGTATCTCGGCCTGATCAACAATTGCCGAGGGGAGGACAATATATATATATATATATATATATATATATATATATATATATATATATATTATGTGCGTTCGCGGATAACTTCGTCGTTTATAAACCGATTTTAATGATTCTGTTTTTAATGAAATGAAGATATCTCAACGGTGGTACCATGATAAGGACACTAAGATCTAATGATGGCATCCAAGAGAAATCGAGTCAAACCTTGAAGGCAGATTTATTTTCGTTAAATTTTACTCAAAAATCAGGGACAGCTTATTAAATTAATTTAATATGAGGTTAACATTATTTGATGTTCCATATATAAACGATAGAGTGAAACGACCGTGTCTGAACAAGTATAAACTCTATTATAGAATTCTATGGGTGCCATACCCTACTATATAGCTTAAGTCATAGTAAGGATTTGAAAAATCAGTAATGAGATATTAGAAATAGATTTTTTATAGTTATTCGATTCCATGGCGCATTTTTTAGATTTTATAGACAATACAGAGTTTCTAAATTGTGATAGACCAATACTGTGACATGCCTAGGCCCCGGTTCGAATGGTGTGGATACTAGAGTCTCACCTACTACTACCAGAAGGCTGGAGTTCGTTCGTTGTTTTTCTATTTGACTTTAGGGGGAGGGACTCCTAGGACGTAAAACACGCTTACGACATTTGAGTTGCAGCTGAAAAGTTACAGCTGCTATCCATCAGGGGACCCATTTACTCATTTGACCCCTTTATACCAGAAAAAAGATTTTCTAAATAAAGTTTTAACATTGCAGTGTTTGTAACCAAACTCCTGCAAAACGGCTAGACCGATTTTTATGAAATTTTGTGTGCATATTAAGTAAGTCTGAGAATCGGCCAACAACTATTTTTGATACCTCTAAATGATAAGTGTGACCCACCCTTAAAAAATGTTTTTATTTTTGTGGCAAATCAATGTTTGCTGGCTCAGCTGGTTTCAATATAAAATTAATCAGCCTACAATATTAAGTTCTTTCTTAAGATTTCTGTTAAACTTGAAAGTCAAGGGTAAAACTTGCGTACGTGTTAGTTTTAGTTTTGTGACCTTTATTCTGTTTGCAGCAAAGTAAAGTTTAGCTGAGAGACATTTGAGATTAATTGTGTGGTTTTCTTTGAGACAATATTTACCAACAATGCTACAGAAAGGAATGCTTACATTTAAGTTTATTGTTGATTCCATGAATAATATGAAGCTCAAACATTATTAGAATAATTCATTATCAATAATAATTCACACATATACACAGAAAAAATCTAGTCTTAAGTTGTATTCCTTTTAAATTTGTACGTCTCTTGGTGTGTATTTTATGTATGTTTGACTAGAGTATGACGTACCATGTAGTAGCATAACACCTTTATGGTATATGATACCATGGGTCTGAGTATAATCACTGAGATTTAAGGTATGATCTGCTATGTTTAACCACGCTACACCAGTTTTATTATTAGTATTTTTTTAGTATGGCCTGCCAAAATGACTCAACTCTATCTGATGGAAAGCATAATCAAAGTTCAAGAGTGGTGGTCACTATACTTATTGATAGTACAGACAATGCAGCATGGTGATCCACACTATAGCGGCCTAGTGATACTTCTGCATCATTGGGCCAAGCGGCATTACCTACGTGGATATCACAGTCACGAATAATTTTTAAAAGTAGATTTTGCAACTGAATGTAAGTATTAACAAATATTTTTACGGGAATTAACGCGATCACTTATTTAAAAAGGTATCACCATTTAAATAAGTGATCGCGTTAATTCCCGTAAAAATATTTGTTAATATCATGGAACGCGAAAGTTTAAAAGTTTGAATGTAAGTAGATGTGCACTTTGAATGAATTCTATGTTTAATAGGTTTAAACCTTCAACGGTATCACGGGGAATTATTTTTTTTTTGTTGATGTGGGAAGTCAGTGCCCTTAAACATACCAAAAACTAGTTCAACCATTGAATTCAGTTTACCCTCTAGGTTGCGAAGATCTGATACCAGTCGCTTCTTGTAAAAACCGATATTCAATTAAAACCGGTTATACATAATAAAGGCTAGGAAAATGTTGATCTTTCATTTAATACTAACACTATTGTACCCGAAGATCTGACTTTAAACAGAGTGGCCATGAGTTTCTGTAATGTCTGTTCTAGGTAATCTCTGGAACGACTAGACCGATTCTGACGGATGAGTAACTTAGGCTAGTTTTTTAAATTAACTTCGTCCCGTGGCTAGTAAAATATATGATCGGATATAGTTACTTTCGAATTGATAATATTGGCATAGATGCATATCAGCAGTGTCATTACTATCATGACACAGGTCATGCCTAGTTTACAATTAGACAGTCGTGTGTGACATGTCATAGTTTTTTTGAATTTGAACAATCATTCGTTTTTTATTAAATATGAAAAGATTTTTCTCCATTTATTCGTCAAATAAAATGTTGCAAATTTATTCGGTTTCCGTAACTGTATTATACTGAAAATTTGGATACCCGCGCTTCCGATAGTGATTTCAATTCGTTTCTTTTTTTATTCGGTAGATTGAAAATATTTAATAGTACCTTTTGGGGAAACAGTGTTGAGATAATAAATTGGAAAGAATGGAGAGTGAAACTTAATGATTTAAATTAATAAGGAAGAAAGTAAATAAATTTATAATAGATTTAATAACCTCGATGGTTCAGTGGTAGTTTATACGACGGCCGTGATTGAGGTCTTGGGTTCCATTCCCGGAAAACACGTTAAGCCGTCCGTCGAGCTTGTCGATGACCTCCAATATGTTGACGACTAGTTCAATCTTCGAATTAATTTCGCTTTTAGTGTAGCGAAGGTCTAATGCAAGTCGCTCTGTGAAAAAGCTAATATTCAGCTAAAACCGGTTGAACTAGCGCATATTAGTAGGTTATAATCGGGCTAGGAGACGAAAATTCTGGGCTTGGATTCCGCGCTTCCACGGCCCAAGACTTCTAGGGGCATCGACATGAGTAGTTGGCTGCCACTACACACCGAAGAAATACTTAACCACAAATAATCTTGGGGTGGAAGGAAGGAAGATGATGATGATCAGTTGAGTATTTAAGCCGGCGTATAAATGACATGAATTACTATCGTGACTTCAATTAACTTGAGACATATTGAAATGAGATGACTTATAAAGTTTTCAAATTCTTCTTTTCACCTTTAGAAGGAGTTGTCTTATTCATTGACAAGTTTAATAGGGCAAATAGTTGATGGTTTTCTGTTTTTCTACAGAATTCATATATCTACAAAAAAAGTCTTTGCGTAATTTTGATGTGAAACATCTATAGGTGAGGGGTAAACCTGATTTTTGGCATGGCGAGAATTGCCGTGGCTACATACTATTGTGTATTGTAATTTTTGGATGTGAATCATCTATGGGAGTGGCTAAACCTGATTTTTGGGATGGCAAGAATTGCCGTTGCGATTTTAAATACTTTTTTAAAGTTAAAATTTTGTATTCCATAAAAATGAATAATAATGTAATAAACAGTCATTTTATTTTGTACAAAACTCAAACTTATTTGAATTTTGTAATAAATAAAAATGTATATTAATGTAATAAACAGTAATTTTATTTTATACAAAACAATTTCAATATTTCACATCTGCCAGTCGTCCCGTGACTGCTCACGTTTTTTTAATAAAGAAACTAACCCTTTTGGGAGTAGATTAGTGTTTCGAAAATACCTTAAGGAATATTAGTAACATATTTTTGTTAAGACTAAATAAAATACGTCAAAAGAAGACTGAGTCATAACTAATTACATACTGAGATAATTACACGAAACAAATATGCTAGAAGAAATAAAGAAGATTAATAAATGCGTCAATCTATCAACATTCTTGCTTTGATAAAAGTTTGTCGTGTACTTGAGCGAAGAACAATTGGTTTTAGGTATAGTATTAATAGTACTAAGAACTTGAGAGTAATTATTGAAGTTTAAATAGGAGAGGAGGATTACAGATAGTATCTATTAACATACAGGGTTATGTTTTATCATCATTGTCATTAAAAGGATTCAGCAGTGTATATTTAATACACTGCTGAACTTAGGCTTCTCGCAGTAGTCGCATACGCTACCTACATCTACCTGCATAGCCGTATACGTCTAATCTCTGACTATAAATTTTCAGATTGTCGAAAAATTTACCTTATTAAATGATATACAAAGAGTAGTTATGCTAAATCTATATATATATAAATGAATTACTATTTGCCTTGGTCACGACATCACGCGTGAACGGCTGAACCGATTTTGCTAACTATTTCTCGTTGGATATCCCATTAAGCGAGGAAAGTTTTAGGCTATGTAACTGAAAATGTTTGGAAAATGGGAAAAAAATATTTATTATGGAGAGATGCAAATGAAATTGAGCTCAGCTAGCATGCAATAAATTTCAACTTTCAGTGAGAAAGTCACTTTAAAAAGTCGAATACACTTGTTTGCACCAAAATAAAATCAACATTTTGTATTCACTCACATTAATATGAATGCATTGTCATTGCACTTTGTTAAGTGACACTACAAAAAGCTCAATTTATCATTTGACGCTCGACTATTCATTGTGGGAAATCTAAAATTTCTTCAAAATTATTTAAAACACAAAAGATTTCATATCTAAATTATTGGATACTCTAACAATAACGTTAATCTAATCTAAATGACTGCGAAACTATCCTAACATTATGATCGTGTTCTATTAATAAATAAATAAATAAATATTTCGGACATTTAACTCACAACGCCATCTAGTCCCGATCTAAACAGAGCTTGTGTCATGGGTACTAGAGAACTGATGCAAATACATAAATACGTTTTTTTGTTATATATTAAACACAGAAAAGACCTAAAAGCCGAAACAAATATTTGCAGATCATACAAACAATTAGTCCGACCCGCGAATCGAACCCGAGATCTCAAGCACAACAGTCGCATACGCTACCATTGTGTCGCCGAGGCAGTCAAATAGGGTGTATTAATAGTTATTGTAGTGTGTGTAGTGTAGTTACTACTTCTTTAAGTTTTTGGATAAATAATCTTAGAAATTGGAATCTTAAAACGTCCAACGATTCTAATTCTTTATTCTATAGAATTTTGACATCGGTCTTGGATTGTAGGGATCTGATTGTTATCAGACCCCTACAATCCATTACCATTTTTACAACAGTCACTTCACTTAAAAACATACGCAGACGAAGTTGAGCCGTAGCTGCCTTAAAGCCTCCAACCTAGTTTGGAAAATTGGAAATATGGCCCGGAGTAAATTAAAATAACCAATTATATGTTTAAATGGTACACCAGAGTAAGCGTTATTATTTTAAAAGTAATGGCGTTCATTTAATACATTGTGTAGATTTCAGTGCATTAAAATGAATTTAGTGAGTGTTTGTTCACTTTATAACAATTAACAAGTAGATTTTATATACTACTAAGAACTATTTCTAATTTTATATCGCCTTGTAAGAAAGATGGAAGAGAAAATTAAATATAATACTAATATCACACATAACTAATGTATTAAATATAATGTACTAAAATTTATCTAGCAAATGCTTAAGTAACTGAAGAAAAGGAAATATTTTAATAGCCAAAAATCAATAATGCAGTTTCGGATACATTTCACACTTAAATAAATTGTAAAAATGTAAGATCTATATCAAAACCTTCTATAAAGACAAGCTAACGACCAGGAGTCACCAAGAGAATTCTCGGTACACTTTATCGAAGAAACTTCTCTTCAAGGAAATAATAGTGAGAAAAGCTTAGTGCAAACAGTCTCAAGGCAGACTATCATAAAGCTTCCATCTTTTAGCTTCTAGTTTTTATTTTACTTTTTTAATAGCCTAGGTTTTAGCTAATCACTTATGACTATAAACGATTTTTCTTTGTATGTCAAATTAATACTGTAACAATCGCCACCAGTTGTGAATGTGTGTGTGTGTGTGTATGTGCGTGCGTTCGTGCGTGCGTGTGTGTATGTGCAAAGAAGAAGAAGAATTAGAAGAAGAAAATTAAACATTGCAGAATAGTCCACGAAGTTTATATATCTCGGTTGCTAACAAGTTAAGAACATAATAAGAACATATCTTTCATCCATTATTTTTGTGAAACTCCAACCATTTACGCAGTGCAACGCAATGGAATCTGTCAAAAGTAATATTGTTCTCCTGTTTTTTGCAGAATAATTTTTTTATGATACTGCGCTCTTTGTAGTCGTAACGTGGAGATATTCTACTAATATTGAAATAATTTTTAAAATCGGATCAGTGTCTAATGACTTGCGCATTCAACCAAACAAATAAACTATGAAAATGATAACATACTTTACCGTTACTTAATAACTTGATTATTGTTACGTGTAATTATGTTTCAATTCACTACTGCAATTGTATTAATAAAAATCTAAGCTACAGCTTGCGATATGCCACGTAAGCTATCGAAGATCTCTTTGTACGATTCAAGTATGTGAGCCAGTAATATCTCGGCGAATATGTCATATTGTTGATAGGTCAGCGGAACGACTTGGGGTGAAATTGAGCTAGCTTTCTGATCCAGACAAAGACAGAATCAAGACTTTATGGTATTTATTGAGATTTTGGTTCATTTTGAAGCAACAATTGTTCTATGAGTGTGACTATGTATAATATGTATATATTTACAAAAGTATATAGCTCTGCTTAGCTTGGGACTAGATGATGTTGTGTGTTAGATGTTCGAAATATTTATTTATTTAATATATACTCTAAACGGTGTGACTGAATACATTATAGTAAATTTACTAGCGATATAATAAAAATTTTTAAAACATCGGTTGAAGAGTGGTTTCATGTACTAATCTCAGAAAATACTGGTCCGAATCTAAATAATCTTATAGCATTGAAGACGTATTTTAATTGAGGAAAGCTTTAGGTGATAAAACACTACAAACGATAGGAGCCGAAGATCAACAGAAAATTATGTAAAAACTGATAAAATTTATTACTTTCAAGAGACATAGACCAAGTTATGCGTATCATTTGTCTATAATCAATGTTTGTAATATAAACTAACAGGTTTTTACGAAATACATATGTATGAATACACGGTACAATTAAAAAAAACAACATCTTATAAAATTTTGTTCTGTCTGTCTGTTTGTTCCGGCTAATCTCTGGAACGGCTGTGGTTTCGCCCAGCGGCGTTACTCGCTGTTCGACAATAACCGCGGGAAACACCGCTGGGTTCAGCTAGACTATCTATACAAATAAATAAAATTGAAGTGTCTATTTGTAATTTCAAATTAACAGCTTTGTCAAAATAAGTGTTCAAATTAACAACCAAATGAAAATGAATGTATTTACGATACTTACATCACAAAATCAATTTTTTTTTGTCTGTCTGTTTGTTCCGGCTAATCTCTGGAAGACTTTCTTTGATAGGTAGCTGATGATATAAGGAGTAACTTAGGCTATTTTTCTTAAGACTAAGGTAACGCCGCGGGGCGAACCGCGGCGTTGCCTGCGGTTGCTGTTGTACCGCGAATAACGCCGCGGGACAAAGTTAGTCTAAAAAAAGTAGGGGGGTTCAGCTAGTTTAACAGTAAAAATTTACTTATAAATATATTGACTAAATGTAGTGACTAGTTTGTAAGATTTTTGTATCTATATTGATTAAATTCAACTACTAACACCACAATACTCAAGAACGTCTACCCGTTTTAGACAAGACAAAGATAAACATAAGACAAACTTGTCTCATCGTATACATACAAGGTAAAAGTTTACTGTGCTTAGGTATACCGTTTACAAGTACTTAATTGAAGCATTAGAACTTGTATAGTGTACTCAGATTTCTTAACCCACTTATGTGTTATACGTTACATAAACTTTTTGACAGCCTTAGTTCACTTCCACAAGGCTCTTAGAAGAGCATAATATATTAACAACTATTTTTACGGGAATTAACGCGATCACTTATTAAAAGGTATTACATACCTCTGATTTGCCTGACGTTTCGACCAGGTTGCACTGGCCATGGTCACAATCTGACAGTCAGCTCGAAAACAGTTGTTTTAATATCATGGAACGCGAAAGTTTAAAAATTAGAAAAGTATATTATATTTAAGCTAGGTAATTACAATTTTTGCAAGCTGAAGTGGCAGCTGTTTGGTCATATTAGACGCAGAACTGATAACCGTTGAGGTTAACGGGTTCTTTAGTGGAAATTGCGTCTCGGCAAATGTATTATAGAACGACCACAGGGTGGGCGGAGTGATGATCTACGTACGACGGCTGGCAGGACCTGAAGCAAGAAGCCGAGAATCGAATCAAGAAGTAAACTTTTTGTGACTCGATTAACAGGTTTTAATTAATGAGACACTCAGTGGCTGTAAATGAAAGCCGAGGTGATATGAGTAGATTGCAATGTTTTGTTCATTTGACTTGATCATGTGTTTGACTCACGATGCAGTGTGAGGATCTTATACGTGTGTCTTAAATAGAAGATTTCACATTGTACCAGCACGTTTTAGTAGAGGATTCACACTAGAAATGACTTTTACCTATCTGTTCAATTGATAAGAATATTCGATATCAAATTCAAAATTTAAGAAAATATATCTCATTCAGGCCAGATTTTTAACAGTCCTACCTAAATCATCCTGTTCACAATTTTATCGATTAAATAGCGTCCATTTACATATAACATTCATTTGCTAAACAAATACGTTAAAATAGCTATTATCAATTCACTTGTTTTTACCGGCCAACCCAGTAGTAACGTTAGGAAGAAAATACAACTCAACGTTTCTATATTCTATAGGCTATATGCTTTCGATTGGTATTAAACAATGTAACACATAAAAACATGTAACAATACATGTAAACATTATAAAAAAGTCATATTTTTCAAATTTTTTTTATCATGGTCTGGCCTGGAGTTTTTTGGACAACCCACTCCAAGTATATTTTCTAGTCTACTGAATATGATATAAAATACTTTGCATAGATTAACAAGATGGGTGAAGGTCACTCCTAGCTTGGATTTTGGACTATTTGAAGGCAACTGCTTTTCAGTCGCTCATTGTGCTTCACCATCTCATCGCACCCGCTATCTACTAATCGTCTTTAAAAATAATTTCAGTTCTTTTAAAGATTATTTTAAAAGGATACTTATACAAACTTATAAATACTACGTTTCTATTAATAATATATAACCCTAACTTCCAATTTTGCAGAATTCCTGTTGACTTAGAAACTTAATATAATTTTTCTTGTATATCCAGGTAAGGTAAACCGCAAGTACGAAGCAAAAACAAATACTAATAAAGGTATTTTACTTCTAAAGCATTGCCGATTACATGCTACTCACGTCTTGGGAATATGAAATACTAAACATATCTCAAACTTCGGGACTTTGAAGATTAACTTTGCAGTATTTTACGTAGAACTAAGTTTAAACGGTTTTCTTTGGTTTTCGCTTTGAATGTTTTACCAAAGTTGAGTTTCGGTCATCGTCCTCAGAGCTTAAACGTGCTACGTTTTTGATAGGTATGAAAGGAATTTTAATTACTGCATAATGTATTAGTATACACCGTTATCTGCACAGCATGTTTTATAACCTATCTCGTTCACCTAAGAATACAGAAAAATTACTGCGAATGCAGACAATGCAACAATGCAGCATGGTGACCCACACCATAGTGGTCTAGTGATGCTTCTGTTTCATTGGGCATCCGGTCTCGCACTCACCAACGAAACACGGGGTTTTATAGGTCTGGGTGGACTTTGTCGGATTTTAAATATTCAAATAGAACCAAAGAGTTATATTTTTGCTAAAGCTGCCAATTAATAATTTCTCCATTACATGAGTAAATATATATTCTTTAAGAATATATTATCGGCAAGTTGAAAGTTATTCTAATCTTAAACCAATCTACAAATTTTATTCAAGTGACAGAGGAACAAATCCTTTCATACGTACTTCAATAAATATTATTTTATAAAATAAAAACTCTATCTACACTCCAAAAACTAACTTGTTCAGAAGAAACCAGTATCATAGATGAAGCAAAAAACATAGAAGATAGACTTAAATTCTTGAACGAAAACACTGTTCAATGAAAAATTACAAACGTTTAATCATGAATTATAAATATTTTCTTCAGTAGCCGCCTCGTCCCGAATAGCCAATAAAATATTCTCAGTTGAGAGCAAAACGGATTACACCACAAATACCGATATGTCACTGTGATTGTCGCATTTGTCTCTTTTACGATCTCCAATGACGTTGCTACGGACACTTGGGACGCTCTGTCTTATAATTTGGTGACCTTTACAAAGCTAGTAGGTAAAATAAAAGTTGGATTAATCTCAGCATTTTAAGGTTTTCTTTGTACTTTAACAACTTTAGATGGTTTACTTGATCTAATTTTAGAATGGTCACAATACCACTAAGAGGATAAAAATTCGTATCAAGTAAATATGAAAGCTTTTAGTAGAAAAAAAATCTTTCTTTATAGGCTTTGATATGTAAAAGTTATCTTAAGTTAAAAAGAGATTGCATTTATTAGACATATATTACATGACAATGTTATTAATGTTTGTTCAATTGATGTTTTTTTCGATATTCCTAGATTCAAGTTACAGGTATGGGATAGTTACCGCATATATATTTCTTTTGACAGTGAGCAATACTTTAATTTACGAACCAACTATTTATTTTCCTTGTAATCTCTACTTTTAAATTAAATAGTTGTCGGGAATGATCACCTATGTAATTATAGTATTTCTCTAGTACCTATAACACAAGCTCTGCTTAGAAATATGTATTTAAAATATTTTTAAAACTATTTGGATTACGTGAAAGTGCAAAAGACTGCGTTAACGTTTTTATCTACTCTCTCGGTGTGTATATCGATGAGTCAATGTATGTATTATACACTTGAATTAATTATGTACGAGCCAACACATTCAAAACCTCAAACTGCGCACGTGTCATATATAAGCCATAAGCCCTTCAAAACCTAAATGATATTCAATGTTCGGTAATTACAACAGCTTTAGAATTGAAACCCTTTGTTTCCGATAAGGACTTCAGAGAACTTGGTTAACTTTGGCAGTTATTATTAACTTACATCAACCCAGAACTTGTATTTAAGGGAAATACGAAGCAGCCTGTTTTGGTTAATATACGTAATGACATTATTTTACCATATTCTTCTTCTAGAAGTGCCTCTTCAATCCTGAAGGTTGGCCGTCAGCTTCTTGTACTCCTCCCTGTCACCGGCCAGGCGGAACAGTTGCTCAACGGAGGTAATACCGGTCCACTCCCGGATATTTCGCAACCACGATTTTTTTCTTCGTCCAACGCGTCTCTTTCCCTCCACCTTGCCCATCATTATCAATTGAAGCAGCATGTATCTTTCGTGCCTAAGCACATGGCCGAGATACTCAATTTTGCGCTTTTTGATGGTCTGCATCAGTTTTCTAGGCATGTGGACGCGCTGGAGCACGACATCGTTCCTTATCTTTTGTGTCCAACCGATGCGAAGCATGCGACGGTAGCACCACATCTCGAAAGCCTCTAGGCGTCTTGTTGTGTCGTCTTTTAAGGTCCATGCTTCGCAGCCGTACAAGACTATGGGCCAGATGTAACACAGAAGTATCCTAACTCTTAGTTTTATGTTTAGTTGACGACAACATAGAACTTTCCTCATTTTATTGAAGGAAGCTCGGGCAAATTCTATCCGGGTTTTAATTTCTTGGTCGGAATCCCATGCTTCATTTACCCAAGCACCGAGATATTTAAAGTGTTGTACTCGTTCTAGTTGCTTCCCATCTATAGCGATGTTAGGATTTAAATCTGGATTCCTAGAGACTACCAACAGTTTCGTTTTGCTGATATTTATTGACAGACCAGCTTTCTGGCTGCTCTCGTTGACTTTTTGTACGATTTCTTGCATTACCATATAAGTAAGTGTTTTAAACTTTTGAAGGATTAACAAGTTAAATCAGCTTGGATTACACTTAAGAAGAAAGACTTATTTATTGGCCAAGAGGCTCTCGGCGTTTGTGATTCTTGATTTTACAATTTTGGAAAATTTGACTTTAAAAGAACTGTTACATGTTGACAAAGTTAAATTAATCTCTTCAATATTAACATTTGGCATAAATAGTTCATCATGCCAACTATAACGACTGTTATTATAACATTATGGTTAAATATGATTAAATTATACATGAATTATTTGTCTTAATTTTAAGAATGAAGTTCCAAAAAAAACAAATACCATACAATATGACACAACTCATTTATTCAAAGATATGAAAAATGGAATCATAAAAACTGCAGAATTTTAAAAACGGCTTTAGTAGACATTTGAATTTACAGTATTTTGTATAGAAACATCAGACCTTACCGGTGTTCATCCTAGTTGATACCATTTTTATGCTGTATGCCGAACTGATTCTACTCTGCCTGATGGAAAACATAAACAGAATCCGAGAGTGATAGTCACGATACTCATTACGAATGCACACAATGCAACAATGCAGCATGGTGACCCACACCATGGCGCCTTAGTGATACTTCTGCATAAATCGGGCCCCCAGTCTTATAAACGAAACACGACAGCACGTATGCTGTCATTTTAGATTGATATGTGCGAGGGTAGTACCACTCTGGTCGAGTTGGCCCGTCCGTGCTGAATTCAGCGTGGCTCTACTACCTTTAATGGATTTCCATATACTAGTGACATATCTCGGTTAAATTGAACTCGGATGTTTAGATATACTATATTGGTATCGAAAAAAGAAGAAGAAATCATAGTAACAATACGTAAAATAGGTGATCATAGTAAAATTCACCACTAATGTTTTTAAAGATGAAAATTTTAAAGATGGTGACGCAACTCCAAAACATCAAAATAAAACTGAGCCAGCTACATCATGAAAACCAGAACAAAGTCAGCATGACATTACCTTTATACTGTCTCCATAAACACCAACAATACTGATTCACAGGTTAACAACTCCGGAGGAAAAGAAATCTCATCTGCAAAAGTACCAAATTGGTGAAGTGTTGTTATATATAGGGGAGAAATGTATTTCGCTTCGGAGGTGCACGTTTCAAATTAAATGTTTAAATGCTTTTTTCCACGCTTTATTAGTGTTGTGTTGAATAATTCATGACATATTCCATAATAAGATAAAGTCATAATATTATAGTAACATATTTGCATTTATGTGAAACAATGTATCTGAATAGATTGTGTGAATTATCCCCACTAGAGTTTGTTAAAATATTTTGAAATTGTAAAAAAAACTAACTACGATGGCTTAACTACCTAAAATGTGTCTTGGCCTCTTATACGAGAGAACGCGACTAAATTCATTTTGGGGTTGCCTGTCGACAATTTTCGGCTTGAAGCTCCCTAAAATCCACTTGCACTGTAGCGCTCCATCGATATCTGGTCGACTAACTGGGTAACGACGCGTTACCCAGTTGGCTGACTCAGAAATCAGTTATGTATTTTTTATGTTCACTTTTTCCTAATCTAAAACCAATTTGCAATGAAATGAAGAAGTACGTGAAACAGGATGCCGAATGATCAAGGAAAATGGAAGAAAAAACTTAATTCATTGCCACCACTTTGATTAAAGGAAGATGGTGAATATGATGATTTTAATAGCTTAATGAAATGAAATCAGAACTTATCATAAGTAAAAAAGTCTCAATCTGAAATTGAAGCTGAATCTACCTTGTTAGGCCACAGTAAGGCTAACTTCGTCTTTCAGCAACAAAAGTGCTATGTTCTTTATTTAACGAATTTATGATCTACAAAAGTGAGCTTATAACAGCGCTTGAAATTAATCCAGTAAGTCATTATGATTTAAAGGCCATACAAGAATCCTGACATAACATAACCAGGTGAGATAAGTAATTTCACGTTGAACCTCTGAATATGAGTCCTGGGACTAACCCAAACCGTCCCACTCATAAATATAACGCGATATTACCTCTTATAATATGTAACTTGTGGTTGAAAGACAAGAGGATGTCGAACAATTTTGAACTTTAATACTAACGAAGAAAGTTCTAAATCATTTTGATAGTATATGTGTATACAAACGTACGCAGGTCTTAAGTAATATGTTCTCACATTATTCTTGGCTAAGACCGCTCTTGTAAATTAATTTTTTTTCCACATTGTGATTAATAATACTGTTTACAAGATTTACTTTAATTATTTTGCAAATAAATACAATTTCTTAAATAAATTATATCAATCTTTTGGTTCAAATGTTTTATATGTGACGAGTAAAATTGAAGTTCAAATTCGTTCGCCAGATTCAGTTATACAACGTCATATCTTCTTTTGTAAAGTTCTACTTTTTTTTTATAATAATATTCACAATGTATCATTTCGTGAGATCATAATAAAATTAAAGAGGGAGAGCCACGTTCTACGGTGGGAGAGCCACGCTTCGGCATGAATGGGTCGGCTCGACCGGAGTGATACTACGACCTCACAGAAAACCGGTGTGAAATAGTGCTTGCGCTGTATTTCACCGAGTGAGTGAGGATACCGGAGGCCTAAAACTCCCCAAACCCCCTAACCCTATCACCCCTCCCTATCCCCCAAAGGCTGGCAATGCACTTGTGACGCCTCTGGTGACCATCAGGCTATCGCCTGCGATACCTCTGCTCGTTTGCCCGCCTATTCCATAAAAACAAAAAAAAACATTAAAGTTGAAAATACTCCTTTTTCAATACTTTTAATCAAAATACTTAAAATTGGAAACTCTCGAAATTTGCATTTATTTTCTGTCTGCTCATAAACATGAAAAAAAACTGGATTAAAAAAAATTATAGACTAAAACTAAAAATACATAACTTTCTCTCCCATCGAATGTTCCACATACTCAATATCTAATAACTTATGTAGAAAATCATGGAACAGCTACAGCTTGCTCCCTTACGCCCTAATAACGTATTACAATATCATATCTAAAATTTTCCCCAAACTTACACCTGACTTACTGAAACCGTTCATTCGTTCACCTACTTTGGTCGTTCAGTCAACTGGTGCTATCTACATTCTGTCAACGTACCTAAATGAATGAATGAAAAGGACCGAACAATAAGTATTTTTTTGTGAATTTTAATGTACGAGTTTTCGGTTTTTGAAATTGGAATTCCAATTTCCTACTACTTTTAGCTGCGTGGTATGTGATGTGTCTACAGTTTTTCACGTCTATCGCTTTGATATAGAGAATTCTGATTTCCGAATTCTAATATCCGAAAGCCATATCTTACATTATCCGTGTATTTTACTTTTATCTCATATTTGATGTATTTATGGTTAAAGGTAATTAAAAAATGCTAATCATTATCGTGAATTTTTACATATTATTTTAATATTGGACTAATAATTTAAAAGTGTATTAAATGATTTATGTTTTATGAGTTGTTTATTTCTAAAGTAAATATATTAATTTTGAATCGGCTTATTACACCACTCTTTGTTTGTTGGTATGTCACAAGGCTGTATCTTAGGAACCGACGCAGCTAGACAGCTATTTTTTTTTGTTACACAGTTTCGGAGATGATGTATTTCTTTTGCCGTTATAACAACAAATACTAAAAAGAAAATAAAATCAGTGTTTCAAAGGGTTCTCACGCAAAAAATGATAACGGCAATATATAACGCTTTAAACAACGGCACGGAACCATGCGTACACAATTTCGATTTGCACTTGGCCAATTTTTTTACGATTTGCAAAGGTTTTCTGAACAAATTCATTAAAAAATTATTAAAATCCAATACAATAGACGATCCGAGACTCTATCAATTAAAAACACGTGTAAACAATCCTAATCCGCAAAATAATCCTTCTTTAGAAAATAAGGCCTCACCATGGTAGTACTAATATGGCACAACATAGTATTATTCAAGACACCAATAACTAGCTGGTTTAATAGTAAAATTTTAAATGTACTCTCAAAGAGTGTTCCCGTCACATTTGCTTAGAGCAGACAGGTTCCCTTACGTGGTTTGAGTGTATCGTTTATGGTACAAGTGTTAAGACTAAACGGAATGTTTTAAGTGTTTAGTATAGATTAAAGAACGGAAGTGCTCGCTTATTTAAAAAGTATTACTATGCAAAAGAATCTCTATCTATAAATTTCTATAGTTCAATAGTGAGAGAGTGCAGATGGCAGTGTCGCCCGACCGCAGGTCAATAGTGCCGCTGACGCTGGAGCAACGTCACACACGAACACATCGAGCGAGTTACTATCAAAATAAATTTTCCAATTTTAAAGAAGATAAACTTATGAACCAGGTGGCTCAAATGGTTTTTGATTAGTAATGAATAAGTTTCTTTACTTGCTCTGCATTTAAATATAGAACGTGTGGTTTTTCGTCTTTTTCTGTATATTAAAAACAAGTCATTATCGTCTTCTTCCTCTTCTAAAGAAATATATAAAAAACTGCGATTACGGAACACTCAGAAGCAACTGGATGACATCTGCTGTTGTCATCTGCAGTGGGGTCGAAATTATGTCTGAAGCGACAAGACGTAACGATGTGTCGTGGCGACATGTCGACTGCTGTTGCTGTCTGCAGTCCGCTACTAACTTGTACCTTTAGTGTAGGGTTTTGTTAGTTTTCTCTTTCTGCGCAGTGATGTTGTCGTAGTTTTTATAACCATTTGGAGTTACGAGCTATGCAGTGGCTGCAGTAGTTGTCTAATGTTTTTCAGGATTAGAAATAAAAGCTTTTTGTATTTGAACAAATCTAATATCTTCCACTATATCCTTAAACTAATGTCCCGCTTTAGCTTTATACTTGAAGCATACAACAAAAACGTCTTCGTGTTCTCGGAAGAACATCTTATTTTAAGCTCAAGTGAGCGTGATGACTCGAGAATTTCTCTGATATTTTCTAGCTCTTTTGCTTTTAACAACAAAACCTAAGCACTAATTGTGTGTCTGTAAACTATTCTTGAAATGAGTACTGACCTGAGCGTTGATATTTTTGTAAATAATATGTATAAAACTAAAATGAAAACATTGGTGATATCGTGTTTCGTAAGTGATTGCGAGACCGGAGGCGCAATAATGCAGAAGCATTTCAATAGGACACCAGGCATGGAATGGTGCATTGTTTGTATTCGTAATGAGTATGATGACCACTACTCTAAAATTACGCTCACGCTTTTCATTAGGCAGCGTAGAGTCACTTTGGCAGACCATTTTTAATGAACATACAAAAATACATTCATTACCTAACATACTTAAGTACTTTTTACAAAAATACTGCTCACTATTTTTAAAACAGTTTTGTAAAGAAATAGGGTAATTCCTAAGAATTTTATCTTCTGTTGCTATTACAGGAACTGTTTTCTTCTGTCATTCTTTTGTCGCTACCCTGACATCAGTTACATAAAATAACTTAAATATGCTTCTGTTTGTTTAACTACGAACTTTTTAAAGTGACTAAAATATTATTGCACAATTTAAGGATTGCAACATTACGCTCAAGGAGTCTTGTTTTCCTTGAAGGAAAAATCTTTAAGGAAAATATTTTGTCGAATTAAGTAACACTTTCTTGATTCTTTCAGGATTTTTACACTTTTTCATATCGAAAGTAACCATAAATTAGTCTGTTTGTTGGCGATTTATTCATATAAAGATTGTTTGTATGGGAATTGAAGCAAATAATTTCAAGAGAAGTATTTAGGCGATAAAACCACAGTACGTATACATGTACAGGTAATATTGTTAAAAAATAATTGATGTGCAATAATATGTGTGTAGAAGTGTCAAAAGGGGTCGTCCATGGTGAATATTTACTGACCAAATTCATGATATTCTAAAGAAAGGTCATGTAAAATGCATCAGGAACCAACAAGCATGTATGCAGCTGTTGATGAAAGTGGACGAAATTAAAAAGGTGTATCAGTACCGCAATAAATGAAGATCAATAATAATAGTCTCTGCCTATCCCTCTGGGAAATAGACGTGACATAATGTATATATGCAATAAGAATAATTATATTCTATTCTTGACTGCCTCGTTGGTCTAGCGGTTGGCTTGCGCGACTGCTGATCATCTCTGGTTCGATTCCGGGTCGGACCAAGTGTTTTTATGATCTACAAATATTTGTTTTGGAGTTTGAGTGTTTTCTATGTATAATATGTATGTATTTACAAACAAAAAAAAGTATATATGTATTTGTATCAGTTGTCTTAGTACCCATAACACAAGCTTTGCTTAGCTTGGGACTAGATGGCGTTGTGTGTTAGATGTCCGAAATATTTATTTATTTCAAAGTTTTTTTTTTTAAATTAACCGACAATACTATATTTTATTACCTGTAAATGTGCTTGCCTTAATCTGAACATCGTTGTTTGACCTAATTATTTTCTTCTGAACCAATTTCTAATTGGAGAGTCCCATGTCGAGCAGTGGACTGGGGTAAGCTGAAGACAATAATTAACCATTTATATCATATTATACAAAAAAGTTTTGTATTCCTCACAATTTAGCATTACAAAACATGAAGATTGTCTGATAAGTTAAATGTTGAAAGCGTAAGACAATGCAAATGTGAATTTGCATTTATATATATACTGGTTTGCCTGCGCACCGTATGTATGTCTGTCGGTTATCACAGCAAATAGTAGTTTACGTAACTCGCTGATAATTTAGATTTTTAGATAAAAGAATTTCAATATCCGTTTACAATCTAAGAAACCAACAAACAAACTCATATTTGCGTTTATAAGATTAGTTAGTATCCTAAAGTAAGACATTAACAACAACTTTCATTAAAAATTACAATACATTACTTCTCATTTTGTGCTTGTTCTATCTACTGTAACAAAACCCAAAAACAAACAATACAAAATAGTAAATTCTGTTGTTTGTGAAGGTCGCGATAACATCAGTATCATTAAGCTTTATAACCTTGTTTACTGTGAATTTTGGTACGTCACTGTTTTCTGCTGAATTTTCCCCTTTTTTTGTCCAAGGCCTTGTTATAACAAAAAAACCGCTGTTGACCAATTACCTTAGTATATTTCAAAAGGCGAGTATCTTAATTAGACATCTGTAGTTTTGTTAAAGAAACTCTAATGATGTTATGATATGAACCAGAGCCATAATTATTTTATTCTTTGCATTCTCTTATTCCCATTCTCTATCAAAAAATGATAATTCTGTTACCAGGAATTTTTTTCTGTATCATGGGTAAACATTCATGTAATGGACGCAAAGAACACCCATATGCAGAACAATAAATTTTGTCCCCCATCAGAATGAAACCCCCAACACTCGGTGACCATTTCAAACACTGCATTATCAGCGTAATCTAATACTTTTACCTTTTCCAAGAGGTCATACTTAAATTATAGACTCTAGTTGGGAGTTTCTATGTATTCAAGAGACCCCAATAAGTTATCTACAACCATTTTCGAAAACAAGACAACGACTACATATAGACAACTAGTAATAATTGCCCTACTACAACTTTGCCAATTATTTCATACTATTCTGTCTTCAGAGTATTGTGTTAAGATTGATATTATAATTACTATACCGTTACCGAATTACGTTCAATCTTTGACTTCAGTTCATCCTTAGAGTCGTGGACGTCCGATGCCAGTTGCTTGCTGGAAAAACTGATATTCAGGTAAAACTAATTAAACTAGTAGTCGATGCCAAGTTATCTTAAGAACAATAAAGGCTAGGAAGGTAATGTCTTATGAGCTAAGACACGAATTCCTTAAATTTTCTGGTCTTTTGACAAGAATATTTAATTAATTTAATCTTCTTAGTCCTTTCCAATCTGGGTTCAGACCCGGTCACAGTACAACCACAGCTCTCCTCAAAGTGACTAACGATATTAGGGAGGGTATGGAGGACACCAAAGTCACAGTGCTGGCTTTGATCGATTTCTCCAATGCCTTCGATACCGTATGTCATGACGTCCTACTGGCCATCCTTTCCTATCTTATGATCTCCTCTGAAGCTCTGGAATGGTTCTCCTCGTATCTTCAGGGACGCCGACAGTGTGTGCATACTGAAGACTTGACGTCGAGTTGGTGTGATCTTCACACTGGCGTCCCTCAAGGCGGCATATTATCTCCTTTACTGTTCTCAATATTTATAAATCTCGTAACCCAACACCTTCGGTGTGCGTATCACCTGTACGCTGATGACTTACAACTATACACGCAGTCAAGTGTTGAGGACATATCATATGCAATTGAGAAAGTCAACGAAGACTTAGACTTTATAAGGAATTGCTCAACGAGGTTTGGCATATCGGTAAACCCAACCAAATGTCAGGTGATCGTCGTGGGAAGCAAACAAATGCTAAACAGGTTGGATATGTCGGGTATCCCACCGGTCGTCTACAACAACCTGACTATACCTCTGAGTACAGTAGTAAAGAACCTGGGGCTATATATAGACTCAACACTTGATTGGCGGGCGCAAGTTACACACGTTAGCCAGAAAGTCACCTCGTGCCTCCGCGCTTTATATCGACTTAAAAACTTCCTTCCCACTAAAACCAAAGCTACGCTTATGCAGTCCCTTATCGTTCCCTTAATCGATTATGGTGATGTGTGTTATTTTGACCTGAATGCAGACCTCCTCAATAAACTTGACCGCCTTCTCAATAACTGCATTCGATTCGTGTTCAATCTTCGCAAGTATGACCATGTGTCTGCTTTTCGTTCCCAGCTACAGTGGCTCCCAATTCGTCAGCGCCGTTGTTTGCGTGCACTCACTTCTCTTTTTTCTTTCCTCAACTCCCCATCGTTACCGGAATACCTTGCACCCCATTTTCGTCTCTTATGCTCCAGTCATGATCGAAACCTTCGATCAAGAAACAACATGCTTCTTCTTTGCCCCCCCCACACCTCCAATTTTATAAATTCTTCCTACTTTGTGCAGTCGGTTCTTCTTTGGAACGCGCTCCCTGCCGAAATCAGGATGTCCACAAACCGCCTCACATTCAAGACGAAAGTACGCGATCTACTTCGGGGTGAATTGGCAGAAGGGTCTCAACAATAGTATCCGACTCAGTACTTATAGATTATATTTATACTAAATTCATTTATATGTATGTTTATGTATTGTGTATGTATTATTTATGTACCTTGAGTTCTATGTTTGTATTCATTATATTTAGATTAAATTATATTTTTGCACCAACCGCATCACATTTTACATCACCCAAAGGTTGACTGGCAGAGAATGCCCTATGGCATTAAGTCCGCCTATGTACAAAATGTGCATTAAGCTTAAATAAATAAATAAATAAATAAATAATTCGTTTTTTACTTACTTAAACATTCGCTTAGTACAGTCAAACTTAAAATATAATTAATGCGTTCTTGCATACACTTATAAAATATATATAAAAAAAAACGGATCAAAAACAAACGGGATCACAATGGAAGTACTAACTTTCAATCAATAAAATCGACTCACCTAGTCGCAAGTTCTGAGGTAACAAACATAAAAAAAAAATACAGTCGAATTGAGAACCTTTTCCTTTTTTGAAGTAGGCTAAAAATTAAATTATATCTCTTGATCATATTATTTGGTGTAATGAAAGATTAAAAGTACAGATTATCACTACCCGTATTCATCCCGTTGGTGTCGTAAGAGCATATTATGGGAGCACACTATGAAAATGAACCAACACTGCGAAGAGAAGAAAATCTGGACAGAAAACTTATTGCAAGTAACCTGACTAGCAATGCAGTGTGCCAAAACATCATTTCTAAGTAAAGAGCCTATGTCTAACAACGGACATTTTTTTTTATGGGGTGAGTGGAAAGCGAGCGGATGTATTACCTGATGGTAAGCAATTACTGCCACCCATGGATTACCCGCAACACCAGAAGCGTCACAAGTGCGTTGACGGCCTTTGGGGGATGGGGAAAGGGATGTGGGGAGGGGTTGTGGTATGGGCCTCCGGTGTCTTCACTCACTCGGTGAAACGCAGCGCAAGCGCTATTTCAGACCGGTTTTCTGTGAGGCCGTGGTATCACTCGCGTCGAGCTGGCCCATGCATGCCGAAGCGTTGCTCTCCTACAGTTTAGCGTGTTGTCATTAACACGCTGTAATTTTCATAGATTATGACGATTATTTGTATTAACTAAATGTCAAACCCTAAAACCAATGATTTTGTTATAATGTTTTGAATTAATGTTAAGTACTCGTATGTAATCTCATAAACCTTTTCTATTGGGTTTAGTTTCCTTACATTTCTTTTGGTAGCTACCTATAAATCTCATTGTCAATATTTAGCATAATTACATGAACATTTTTCCATGTAAGATCAAGGTCGTGATCCAAATTTTTTTTCAGTAAGTATTTTATATAAAAAGGTCCGAACGGATCCCAGTTGTTGGCAGAAAATCTAATCTGTCTCTAATAATAATAGTTTGATGTTCCCCTCCTGACCCAATACAATATACACATATTTACATGTTTGGATTAGTTTTTGTAGTATATAATTTCATTTCTTTTATATGATTTATATTTACATATCCGACTACGTAAATATTTGTGATAAAATTTATATACTCTATGTCACCCGGACTATTTTTAGGAATCTATGGACACCTTATTCATTAAAATTGGTTCAGTGCCTTAGGAACACATAAATATATATATATTATAGACTGCCAAAACTCCTCTGACCCTTTAACTTTTATTGTATTTTAACTTCGTGGAAGAGAGGAAAAAAGCAAATGACACAACTTTTTGGTAAAAGCCTGAAATAAATCTAGACCTCAGCACAGCAGTCATATACTGCACTACTGAGTTCCCTTTGTTAGGGGTCTTAAGTTTGTGGGGAACGGGTGGAATGTACCTCCGACACGAAGGGAGGATCCACCGACCAGGCGAGGTAATCATGCCTGGTGGGCCACTGCCCAACGGTTGATTTTGGGATGTTGTGTATATGTTAATAGGCGCGAGAACTTCTATTGTGCGATTCAAGATCAGTAGTTTCTTAGTATTGTACGTTACTACGTAGTTCACTGTGACGTCGGTAGACGGCGCTGTAGTATATTTGTTTTGTATGTGGAAGTCGCCACAAGTTAGCTTAGAAAAAAAAAACGGTTTTGCGAAAATGTTGATGTTTTCGCCTGAGGTTTAGATATGGATTATGTAAATAGGACTGTCAGTCCAGTTTTAGTAAGAGTTTTCAAACTTTCATTGTTGTATTTTTTTTCGTATTTTCCTTGTTTCCTATGCATTATAGTATTTCAAAGATATTTAAGCATTCTATTAGACAGTATAAGTTTTCCTTATACAAGCTGCTTCATTTGAAATTGGATTGTGTTGCGATTGAGTCTGAAATAATAATAAAAAGAAAAGGATTATATCATAGGAATTAGACTCACAATAGTACGTTTGACCTAATTTTACGTTTCAGTAAATAACTGTCGTCAAAAGACAGATTAGCATCACGTCCTGGGAAAACGTTTCCTTTAAGAATTTTCCCTAAACATTATGTAATACGAATAATCTGACGTCCCTAACGTTAGATTTATTTTTCCTTCCCCTGTGGTAAGGAAATGATTCCTACGTGTACCGTTGTGTACTGGACTTAATCAGTATATTGCGTGGTAGATGTTTACAGGTAAATATTTATAGTATTACACATACTGTGTAGTTTAAAGTTGAAATATTTTTTTTTAAGGATTTCATAACATCTATTTTGAGTTTTGCATTGATGAAGAATGGTTGATAGTAAAAACCAATAAATGAAGAACCAGTTAATGATAGTTTAGTAGTAATAGAGTAATTTTGATTTTTATAGAGTTAGAAAGTAAAAGAAACTAGGAAGGCCTAGATCAACATACATACAGCAAGCGAAGAAGAAAGTAGGAGAAGTGATAGCAAGAGATCAAATAGATTTAAAAAAAAAAGAAGAGTGGCTCCACCAACAAGGACTTGACTCTTAAATTGACACAGAGAGTTATGATTGGATGCAGCTATCGCGGTAATATACTTATGGTTTCTTAAGGAACGCTGAAAGAAAATTATGTAATACAAAAATGTACGTCAATATTTACCGTTCCTCTGATTAAAGTGAACAAAAATGGACTTTCTTCAAGGGTGTCTACCCCATTGTCATAGTAGGAAAGTTTTAAAATACATATTTAGCGTGACATACAAATTAATTGGCAAATTTGATATGTCAAGCCTGATCTCAATATGGAATGGCAAACAAAGAATACATAAATTATTATTCAAAGTTTAATTTGGGTACGATCAGCGCCAGTTGCAAAGTAAGTTTCTAAGATAGGATATTAAAAAATGAACTTTGTTCGAGTTTCAGTTCATTAGCAATACATCTATTTCTTACCTACTACTTAGGAACCCACGCAGTGATAAAAGTCATTTTACAAAACTTACTAAAACGAGAATCTCGCGGATATTTAAAAACAATTTTATAGCAACAAAAGCATCAGCCGCTCTCAGGAATTTCAAAGACTTCATACATCAGATCCACACATGCCGGGAAAGTCAGGTAATTGCCACTTTCAATGCAAAAACGACACCACCACTTGAATTTTAAGCGTCGGGCTAAGTGTGAACTAATGCCAATTTTTACGAGACAGCCCTGCACTGAATACTTGATGAGCCAATGTAATGATGTGGAACGCTCTTTAGCCGATCTATTCGATATTGTGAAAACTGTCAAATGATAACCGGGGTATTAATCGATTATCGAAAATATCAATTACCTGGTTTTCAAAGGAACGTCGTCTTCTGTGCTTATCATTTACCTTTTGTTCTCAATAGTTGTCAAAAACAGTTACAAAAGAACGGTTACGAAAATACTAGTTATTTATATCGTTACTATTTGTTGTTGATAAAAACTTTAGTCAAAAGAACTTTGGTAAATGTCGGAAGAATTTTATTCTCTGAAAGTACAAAGTTGATATTTTAGGTTTTGGTGAATTTATTTTTATAACAAATACTAGCTGTCCTCGTCTTGTCGTCCTGCCTTGACGATGACTATTTAATTCGAATTGGTATAATTAATAAAAAAAATGTATTTATTATTTAAATGCTATATGTTTCTTTTTCTTGCGCGTACATAAATAGTTTTGTTTGTATTCCAAGGCGACATATAACTGGCCATGTGAAAAACATGGATTTTCAAGATTGATGCACTTAGAGATTTATTTATTGACATTACAAATGCTAGCCGCACTGGAAATGGCAAGCGTTTAAAGTCGAATGGCATGTCGTTCGGAATCAAAGGAATCCGTGGAATCAAAACGCCTTCGCCTTTGTACTTCCCTTTTAAAATTATAAGTTCGATGACGTTTTTCAGTAATTTCTTCACCGCAAGTTGGGTGCCATTACAAAGACGTGGTTGGTTTATATTCCACAACATAATGATTCTGGTCCGATTTTCAATTGCAGATTATGAGTTGGTAATCCAAGTAATTCCAGCGAATTTAAAAACTCAGTTGGATAGTTGACAACATCATCTTGGTTAGTAACGGAAACGATCGATTTGTATGTCATTAATTCGCCAGCTATTTTGTTTTAAATCTGAAAATTCATTTCGTTGACATCAACGGTTTTTGCAGCCAATATAACTCCTTCGCCGACCATACATGATCTTTGTAAGTTTGTGAAAGTGAAAAAACTTCTCCATATTGGTCGTTCTGCAATTCCACTTGCATAATCACATTTAATTTAGACTTTTTAACGTCTTTCCATAAAGTGGATGACTTTAAACATGCTTTAAGTTTTAAGTGAAAATCACCTTAAATAAAATCATTGCACTACCAAACCGGTTTTGGTTCTTTCGTAAATCTTGCAACGTGCGGTCTAATTCTTCCAAAGATTTTTTGTGTGCCAGCGTGCACTCATCTCAAACTATTAGTTTGCTCTGCTGCAACACTTTGGCCATCGCACAATTTCTCGAAAGGTTGCAAGTTGGTGTTTCATTTATATGCATATTCAACGGCAACTTGAGTGCGGATAGAGCTGTTCGACTGCCATCCAACAACGTAGCTGCAATACCTGATGAAGCATGTGCAAGTGTGATACCATTTTGCGATCGAATCGTTCGCCAAAATCAATGACATTAAAAAAGCTTTCCCAGTCAAGTCAAATCAATCGGTGTTGGTAGGAAGCATGTAGATCAAATTATGGAAAACAATGTTCCTATTTGTATAGCATTTGACGAAATTACAGCATCCTCAAGAGTGTAGGCCCAACGACGTCATTCTCTAGCAATCCCAAACGTTGACAGGCTTTTCTGTATGTGCCGCACAATACACCAACAACAGTTCGCAGATGTTGGAATGATACTAAGAACATTAACTAACAGTAAACGCAAATAAAAACAGTCGTCTTGGCTGGGATGGACTGTGTAAAGACGTTATAGTGCATCGGTGGAAAATACTTGAGGGTAACCTGAAACTGGTTTTCCTTGTTTCCGTCGTTGAAATTTCTTTAACGATTGATTTCAGGTATAATATCGTGGCATTTCGGAATAAAGAAGTGTTTTAGCAAAGTCATCATTTTGGCACATTTCAAAGAAGCTAATCAATGTCGTGGATGGCTGCCTCTCAACTCATTGTAATACGTTTTCCGTTGTAAAGTTTTAGTCGATAAATAATTCTTTCTCATCCCTAGGAGCGGATGAAAGAGTTAAGTTTTTATAGCAATGTACTTATTTTGTTGTAAAAGACCTTGTAGTTATAAAATGTATTCCTTTGAAAGTATTTTTAACACTGAACGATATACCTATATTTCCTAGTAAGATTTCCTTTGCATGCTTCCACACAAGTAGCCTATTATTGTACAAATGTATATCATTGCTTTTGACTACATGTGTGACTAGCTGAACCACGCTGTGTTACCCGCGGTTATTGTTGTACCGCGAGTAAGGCCGCGGGACAAAGTTAGCCTAAAAAATGTGTGCCTAAGTTACTCCCTGGATCATCAGCTACCTACCAGTGAAAGTCCTGTCAAAATCAGTCTAGAGAGAAAATCAATCCAGAGATTACCCGGAACAAACAGACAGACAGACAAAAAAACTTTTGGTATATGTACCATATATATAGGCATTTAGTAAAAAGCGATTATTTTAATATTACAAACAGGCACTCCAATTTCATTTGTATAGATGAGGGAGATATCCTTACACTTCATACAGACGGCCGTCTCAACCCTAAACTTTCAAAGTCTGTACTATAGTAACCACTCTGTAGATAAATATACTTACACTTAAAAGTATAAACTCAATCTAAAAACTATCCTAATTGTAAAATGTGTAAGAATTATCTCAGCGAAGATTATAAAGCTGTTAGCCAGGATAGTTTTATATGAGTGGCCAGCTGTGGCGTCGCGTAATCGAGTACCCACTTCTGTGTATTGGATTCCAACTAGCACGTAATATTCAAATCCTATTTCTATTAGGTCAAATAAATATTAACTTTTCCGTACTGTAATTATTTTTACCGAATCGTGGTTAATACTAACTTATGCAAATTTAGTAATACACGTGCAATTACCTGCTTCATTCATCACATGAACAACCTGTCCACTGTTAGAATTAGAACTCTCCTTAGAAAGGAGAGCGAGGCCTACCTACTACACTGGCTAGAAAAGTTGGTAAAGAGTTTATGTCAAGATGTATGTCTCTTTGTAGTCCTGTTGCCTCTTCTAATTTACACCCTGAGTCGGTTCTCGCATATGATGAATAGGGGAGATGATACTCTTAAATCTTGAACCGTCACCACACCGATGATTTTTCATGATAGGAATTGCTCAATAAACAATGAAGTCATTTGTTGTTCCACCGTTGGTTGTCCTTTTCCCATAATACCGTGAGTAAGAAATAAATTTGATTTTTAAAGAATTAAAGGGAAGGAATGTACGAAGTTTTGTAATGTAGAAAATTGAATGAAACAAAATATTTAAATAATTAAAATCATCCAAATTCTTAGGTCCTGTCTAGGTAATTTCAAATATATATATATATATATAACAAATAAATTATAGTTGTGTCCCTTGAAGGAATTACAAAGATAATAAAAGGTACATAAAAGGTAAATTCTAAAAGGTACGTCTGTTTATGTAAGATAATAATTTTAATGTTATACATAGCTATTGACAACTAATTTTCTTTGGTAAATAAAAAAATCAAAATTTTGAAAACGAAGTAAACGGTCTTGTGGTCACAGAATAGAACAAATGTGACGACTGTAACTCTGCTTCAGTTCTGGTACAAAATATCAACAAAAGAGGTCCGTTGCGATCCAGTGAAGCAACGCCTGCTAGTATTATGAACGTTGGTCATATTTTAACTTAAGGTATTGTGTGATTTTCAGTTTTTAGTAGAAAGTGATATAATTCACTAAAAACGTTTATATTTGAAGTAGATATAACTTAATGTTCAACGGCAAAATGTGTTTGAGGTATTTGCAAGCTTTGAATTATATTGATCTGGGTATAAAACTAGAGGATTATAAAATGTAAAATTTTCAGATAGACCCTTTATCGCCTTAAACTTTTTTAATCGTTACTAATAAAAACTTTATTTTTAAAGAGCTTAGGAAAATAGCTAGGTAAATATTATTCATTATTATTAGTCATTACCTGATCACAAAAGATGGCCTTCTTTATTAAATTTTCCATTCATAAATACTTTAATTCAGATAGTGATCAAAAACTCAGTAGTGTAGACATTAAATATTTTATTGTGATGTTAGGTGTCTTGAGAAGACCTTGGATCTTACTAAAAGTTGATAGATTACTTATATAGGAAGGCCTTAAAATGCTTTTAGTTCATAATGCCGTTCAGAAATGAGGTATAAAATTTATGAACCTTTAATACTTACTTATAAAGCGGCTATTAGAGAATAATTTGTTCAACAATGTATAATATTGGCCAAGATTTAAAAAAACAATGTATGTATGTTCTTATTTCTGAGTTTCCATTTATCAAAAAACTATTTCTAGTATGTTCACTTTGATATCCTACTGGCTATTAGTGTCTGTGGGTTATGACTATTATTCTCGGGATGGTGCGGCGGTCCTAAACTAATATCAAATAGTTATGAATGTAGTTCTTATATACGGTTTCTATATATATTACGGTTGTAACTCTCTATCACAGGTTACTTAGTAGCCTAAGAGTAGAGTTCTTAACACAAGAATTAGTTTAAAAGTTTAAAAAACTGTAATCAATCTTAGATAAAATACGTATAACCATTTTGGTTTTTTTGTGCGATGATAACCTGTTATTATTAACAAATAAACGTTCTAAGTGGGCTAAAAATACAACTGTTTATAGGTTAGTTTTAGGAAAGTTTAATTATTCATCAATTTGTTGTTTACACCTATTTTTTTATATTCCGAACTCATATTTTATTGTTGGACAGTTAATAATTGCTTATATAATGCAACTGCAATATAAAGTCAGTTTTCTAACAAATCAAAATACATAAAATGTATTTTTGTTACAAAAACAAGATGAAAATCATTCAAATATTGATTTTATTGGCTCATTTGAAAAATGCAAATCTTTCTTACAATATACATATATAATAATAATATATAACACAGACCACAAAAAAAAGAAATGTCTAACAAGTAATTCGTATTCTAATAGACACGCAAATTCTTGACAAATGCTCTAAAATGTTGCCGATAAATAATTACGCATAGATTCGCTTAACGGTGTCCCACAGCTTCTAAAGATCAGGTTTTCTCTTTGATAATATGCTAAGAAGTCTCTCCTCGCAAATTTAATGGCCCAATAAACTCATTGCGAATCCTCCTAGAAACAAGGCAATGGAGTTCACTTCAATCGTTTGTCTTCTTTAGTACTTCTAAATTGATAGCTTTTAACCTATATTATTTTCAGAGGTTATTTTGCACAATTTACATTCGTTTGTTTTTTTCTGCATTAAATTAATGCAATTAGAATGCTTAAATAAGTGGGAGGGTCACACATCACACACACAGGGTGCTGCTTTTTGCATCTATTTGCCATCGACTCTCTTACTCAAGTCGTCCTGCTATCTACCAAAAGATCCCCTCACTACGTTTGCCAAAACGCGGTCTGCACTTGAGAAACCGCTTCATCCAGCGGTTATTGGTTTTGCGATATATTTGATAGGCTTATTGCTACTTCAACTTACTAACTTTCAGAGAGTCAGCCATCCTTTAGTATGAGGTGACTGGCTTAACTGGGGATATACAACGAGCCAATGAATTTACCTAGACCCCAATCACTCTTCCCCTGATACTGGAGGAAAAGGCATTGGGCGCTACAATAATTATGTCTCTTTGATTCCCACGGGCGGACACTTAACCATTGAAAATAAATATGCACTGTGGAAAATCTTCCTTTTGCCGATGGGTGACTATTACAGAAGCGTGTCTTCCTACTACTTCTATTTTGACAGGTCTAAGTTACGGTTCATCTAGATAGACGAGTTTCTAAAATTTAAGTACATGAGAAATATCCTTCGATGCCACACATTTAGTTCTTTTATTAAAGTTTGGTTTAGTTAAATTCTTAACTTCCGTGCCTCGGAGAGTATGCAAAGAAGTCGGTCCTGTGCCTGATGTCTCCCCGGTTGTGTTGGATAGTCGTCCATCCCATCGGCATATGAGAGTTAGGGAACAGAAAGTGCACCTGTGTTTGCGCACACACTTGTGTATTATAATATTTTCCTCATGGTTGGCTGGTCTCTGTCGAGGCTGTTCATCATCATCACTTTAATTTAATACATACTTTCTTCTTAAAAACAAATGAAATCAAATCTTAAACATCTGTAAATCACCATAGTTCAGATTTACTTTGACTATCTACCTGATTGCAGCCACATTTTCTCCAATAATTGCAGTCGAGGGCCGGCGTTCATTTATCTTATCGTAGAGTGAAATACTTTAACGACCGAATTCAACGTAGGAACGTTCAATTGTAACTAAAGAAGAGTTTTCACACAAAAGCATTTTTTACGTTTTAAATCGAAAACTATTGAAAAAAAGTCTCTGAATTATTGATTGGATGATTATTGCTGTGATCACGAATATTACAAGAGGAAACAGTTTATTTTTACAAAGTTAAGGTGCATTACTAGTTTATATACCAGTACATAATAATTTTAATTCTAAAGTAGCCCTGACTGTCCGTCTGTTAAGCTTTGACTGCTGAGCCGCTGCTCCTATTTCAATTAAATTTGGCGTAAAGATACTTTGATTCTTAAGGAGGACGTAAACGGCTTTTTACCACGATTGCCGACACACAGAAATTGTGATTGTACAAAAAGAAATTTACTATAAGTAGTAAATAAGTAATAAAAAAATGTCTTAATACGGATTAAGTTTCGTATTAAGACAAATAAATACCTATTTACTTTGAATATTGACTGAGTTTTATTCAAATCAACAAGGTACATATGTTTTCTACGTCTGATAACAAAATATAACAATTTAAAAACTTTTTTATTGTTTAATAATAAATCCTGCAACAACAAAATATTTATTCACTTCAGAAACTTTTTAAATGGATGAAAAAATTGCATATATTACGATGTAAACATCTTACAGTAATAAACATTTACCTTGATTAGCTTTACAGTAAGACCCATTACGCAATAATTAACTTTATCTTCACATTTTAAGTCTCAGCAAGAATAGCTTATGGAGCGACATAGTCATAGTTGTGGCTATGCTCCTTAAATAAAGTGTAGCTTACGAATAATCCTATAATAAGACTATTTATTAAAGAAAAGTCAAGTTTTTTATATTATTATTGTAAGAAAAAGAAAAATCAAATTATACTAAAGGTTTACTTAACTTCATCAACGTCCCAAAATAAACCGTTTCCTGGTACCCAATCAGCACTCGAGAATAAATAAGTGACCCACATTTCCAAAATATTCCGTCTTGCAATGGAGTTTGAATTAACTGGAATAGACTTTAGCAAGAAACTATTTTGTGAAATAGTTGATAGAACAATGTAAAGGTTCATTTTGATGTTATCGTTACTATCATTTGATATGTCTTTGAAAATGCCTGATTGTTATGAACTGATAGAGATTAGAAAAGAATCGTGCATTCTTTGTTGGAAGCCAAAACCCACTTTGGGTCGCTGAGCCAGCAAAGTAAGGAAAATAAACTCTTTTTCTGTTAAAAAAACTTCTTCTCTTGAACGAGTGGGGTATCAAATTAACTTAAAATAGAATACAAGGAAAAATGTTATGATCAAAATTATATAAAGTTTTTTTATTTAAAGATATAATTGTATTGTATGTACTTGTTTCAAGAAAAGTCAAAATCATTTTTCATAAAAAACAAACAAATAAATGCGTTGTCGTTATCGCTGGACGTGCAAGAATAGTAGTCGAAGTGCAGAGGTGAACAGCGCAAAAATACCAGCCTTACTAAAATGTGTCGAACAGTTTAAACATTCTACTACCAAATATTCCACCCATCCGAGCCGAGTATCTAGTTATACAGATAATTATGCATTTAACTCACCAACTTTGATCACTTTAAAAAATGGAGTTCACAATATTTTATCATAGGTATCTTTTCATATATATCCATGGGTCAAAATAATCGTACTCGAAAATGTGTCAGAAATTTTTATCCTTAGTACACAGTTCTTGAAATAAACCTTACCACCTGTCACTTCCAATCCTCTTTATAACGTCAGGGGTAAAAGCGGCCGAGTGTTGCTCCAGACAGGTGAAATAGTGCGAAAAATTGCCCAGCGGTCAACGGGTACATTTCCCCGTCCAGGGTACTTCAAGCTCGAGTTCACATTGTTTGTATTGAGCTAATCAGGTCGCAAAAGGTGTGATGTGTTCATGAAAGATGTGATGAACTGAAAGTCGTTGTGAGCTCAGATCGTATCTTGTATTGCTTAATGTTGAAAACACGACTGCTTACTACGGAAAATTTCATGTCGATTCTCTTATTTTATTTACGAAAAACAATATTTTCCGTACATGATTTTGTGTATTATGTATGTGTGATTTCTACGTTTGACACAGACAGTATTAAGTATGAACGTGAAAAAAAATGATTTCATTTCTGAGACTAATATACGTATAAATGATTATGTTTAATAAACTGATGGTAATTACGATTACCCACAATATGACGGAAATTCGGGTAGACCCTAATCGCTCTCGTCATATAGGTTTACCGCGTTCTAAGCTCGAGGTATCTCACTATTTTAAATTTTACGAGTATTCTGTACCGTATATTAGAAATTATTAATTTAACCTGCTATATTTATTACTGAAAATATAAGTAAATTTAAAGTACAGCGTTATTATTTGTATTTTATAATAACAAGCGTCCCATATTGTTTTATAATCAATACTAGCTGACCCACGCAACCTCGTTTGCGTTTCCTGTTGCCCGAAGCGTGATAATTTTACCCCGGTTTTGAAAGATTCTCCATTGGTGCTTCGCTCCTATTGGTCTTAGTGAGATATATATATAGATATATAGCCTATAGCATTCCACAATAAAGTTACTATCCAACACTGAAAGAATTTTTCAAATCGAACCAGCGTAATGTTTACACTCATATTGTAAAAGCCAGGACGGTTTAGATTTTGACAGGCTTTGGATGTATGTATGTATGTTCATCTGTTCCCTTATTGCTCCCCAAATACTTATTATAACTGAACAAATGCCCTCTAGCGGTCATAAAGTACTGTGTTAAAAAAAAATTAAAATAAATATTAAGTCTCTGGTATCATTGGAAAGGGCGTTACAGTATATATATATATATATACTATAATATAATATATTAAAATGTACAAGTAACGCCTTTTTAATATATTTTAAGATTTGCTCGTGACTTTGACCTTATTTATTCAATAATTATAATATTTCTATGGTACCTATTTCAAATATACTTTGCAAAGACAGAAACATTAAATAGGCACCAAAACATTTTAAATAAAAAAGAAGTAAAAACTGCAACCCAAACTACGACATTCATACGGAATTTACATAGAAACGTACCATAACACTGACGCGTGACTACGTCTTTTCAAACTTGTTTCATACCTTTTCAGCGTCGTTTTTTGTCGTAGTTGGGTTTTAGTTTTTACTTTTTCTTATAAGATTGTTACTTATAAAACGTTTTTATTTCTACATCTGTTTAAACATATCAGGGTCACGGAAGCACGTCATATTTAGAACACACATAATGTTTATATACTTGTGTTTATACAATGAAATATAGAAGTGTAGCAAACAAAACAAAAATGCATTCATAAGCCTTAACTTATAGCCTCATCATAAACATTAACTTATAGATATATAAGAAACAATATGATAGCAAATCGTACACTACAGAAGTTCAAGGTTAAAGTTAAAGTGGTTAATTAAACTAAATTTATTTGTATTTATTCTTTACTAGTTGTGGCCCGCGGCTCCGCCCGCGTATATGTCGGTTATCGCGGCAAATAGTAGCCTATGTGTTATTCTGATGTATAAGCTATATTACTGTAAAGTTTCATCCAAATCCGTTCAGTAGTTTCTGCGTGAAAGAGTAACAAACATCCATCCAAACATCCATCCATCCATCCATCCATCCATCCTTACAAACTTTCGCATTTATAATATTAGTAGGATTTTACACACTCAATACATTAATATAAAAGCACGCCTTGTATTTACAAGAAAATGTCATGTACAAGGCGTACTTAACCAAATGTTTTGAAATGTTCATTAAATAAACAAATGATATGATTATCTTGCATTCACGATATATACTTTCTACCTCCAGATAATAGCGTATACCTAACCATTACATATTATAAAACAAAGTCCTCCGCCGCGTCTGTCTGTCTGTCTGTTTGCTATAAACTCAAAAGCTACTGCACGAATTTTGAAGTGGCTTTTCCGAATAGATAGATTGATTCATGAGGAAGGTTTTGGTATGTAATTTGTTATTTTTTTGAGTAAATTGGCTAAAATTACGTCGGTAAAAATTAAGCCTCACATATTCTCGGGATAACAATGCTATATATTTTCCGTAAAGAGTCCGTGCGTAACCGGGGCAGGTTGCTAGTACATATATATAATCTTGAATATAAAAATCAATTGCTGTTCGTTTGTCTCGCTAAAACTCGAGAACGACTGAGCCGATAGCTAATTTTGGTTTTGATATGTTTGTTGTAGTCCAGAGAAGAAAAATGAAAAATAATTTGAAAATCCAAATTTTACATGTACGAAGTAGCGGGCCCAGCTATAGTATCAGTATTGTTTATACAGTATCGAAAATAAGGATTTTTTTCCAAAATATTGTGCGCAATATGTGACACTATTAGTAAAACACTCGTTTATAGTATTACATAAAAGCTTTTATCAAAACTATGTAAATGCATATGCGTACGACAAATGCGACATACCATTCCAATTTATTCAAATCCATTTTGATACGAATATAGGCCCGTTAAAAGCAGGCTTATCCTAAATTTATTTACAAACTAGCTGCCCCGGCAAACGTCGTTTTGCCATAAAAAAAATTTAAGGATGGGTGACCCTTACCATTTAGGGGGATGAAAAATAGATGTTGTTCGATTCTCAGACCTACTCAATATGCTCACAAAGTTTCATGAAAATCGGTCAAGCCGTTTCGGAGGAGTTTGGCAACTAAAACTGTGACACGAGAATTTTATATATTAGATAGAACTACTCGCCTTTAATTTAAAGTAGAAAGTTACATGTAGACAATAAATCAACAACTGTTTCAAGTTTCTTTTGAGAGTTTCAAAGACAGACTGACGTTTATGAAATCTAGTATCAATTCGTTGCGTTTTCTAAGGTACCGGAGAGTACTGGTTCTATTTCTTATCCATATAAATTATTATATACCTTATTTTGCTATTGAAATTATACACAGTTTTGCTACAAGCTATATTCTCTAATGACTGCTTCATGTGCGGTTGACGTATGCGACTGGCGATTAAGAGATCTCGGATTGGAATTCCGGGTCAGACCAAATGTTTGTATGATATGCAAATATTTGTTTCGGAATTTGGGTGTTTTCTATGTATAAACATATAAAACACCCAATGCTGGCCGCTTTAGTGTGGGTCACCATGCTGCATTATTGTATTATCTTTATACGCAATGTGTATGGTGACCACTACTATTGGATTCTGCTCATAGTTGCTAACAAACAGATTACAACCACTTTGGCAGGCTCATACATAAAAAAACGAGTGGGACACCACTTTGTTCCTATCTGGTGTCACACACGACAGTGTGAGATAGGAACAAAGTTCCTTATTATAAAAGTTTTTTTTTCCCCGAAATAACTTAAATTAAGAAGAAAAAGTTACTTATTATTAATTTTTATTATTATTTTTTTGTAAATAAATACATATAGAAAACATCCAAACTCCGAAAAAACAAATATATGCAGATCATACAAACATTTGATTCGACCCGGAATTCAAACCCAAGACCTCAAACACAGCATTCTACCATTGCGACACCGAGGCAGTCAATCTTACTAACGTAAGATTTAACGTTACGGGCGCTTCTCCGCAACCATAAGGAACTTCGTTCCAAAAGACAAAAAATAATAACTCTCTATTTTTAGAAATTTCAATTAAACTTGGCTGCCCACCTACAAATTAGGATATAGAGAAAACTGTTTCAATATTCTAATCATCAATTTATTCTATTTAATTGTGTATTTAGTATTATTTGTGAATCAGATATCCAAGAATGAAATTTCATAATAAATACAGGTTCAGATCTATATTCTTGGAAACCACTAATTTTATTTAAACTTTGGATTCTCCTAAATTTAAAGTCTCAAAGTACCTAGTGAAAGTTGCAACTTCTTACCAATTTAATTGTTTTAAATTTCAAAACATTTCTTTGTTCCTCCCATATTGTTTCGTCCTCTTGCTTACAGATTTTAATTAAAATAGTTTGTAAGTCTAATACGGCAAGGTGCTTAACTAAGATTTGAAACTTTTACATCACGGTAAACAGTATGAGGATTAATTACGGGCCTTTGTATGCAAGATTATATGAATTTTGACTAGCAATTTCCGGGTCGGAATGCAAAACATGAGTAGGTATCTTCAAATTTAGAGAAAATGAAGTATTTTATCAAGTACTATCTTGTATTGATGATTGCTGATTATATTATATTATTACCTTAAATATTGTAAAAACTGATAAATTGGTCTAAATGACTTATATTCCTAACTATTCTAAGAAGCTATAGTTGACTTAGTTAACTTAATTGGATTTCATTATATCGCGTTATGACTCATCTATGGAAATACCTGTCATACATTTTAGTTCTGTCACTCAGTCAATAAAATGTTTGAGGAGATAGTGTGATAAACTCCTTTGTTAAAAATATTAGGTACTTATTTTAATCTTATACTAAAAAAATAGTGCGCCATTTGTACTTCTCTAATTTTAAGCTTACCTTAAGCTTACCTTGAAATGCATCTGGTGTACAATAAAGAGATATATTATTATTATTACACAAATTGTGTTGCGTATGTTTTTTTTTAATAGAGTCTGCGAAAGTGACTTAACTCTCACACACACACACACACACACGCGCGCACACAAATCGCGCTCAAACACACACCGAGAGATGTATATTTTTGTTGTTTATTATTATTATTTTTTGTTTTTTTCCCTCTTTTTTTCTTGACTTCTACATGTGCAGTGTTTCAGTGTTTCACTTTCAATGTTTTGTCTGTGTAATGGAAGCCTGGTTATCCATGTTACAGGTTCTCACCTACTTTGGAAACCAGTCTCCCGATAAGCAATGTGTATTGTACAATTAATGTATATGGGCGAAAAATATTTAAAAAAATATAAGTATAACTATGCTTAACGGATAGCATAAGTAGAATCTAAGGTGGTTACAACACTCTTTGCGAATTCAGTCAATTTAGCATAGTGACCTACACTATGGCAGCGAAGTGAGATACGTTTACGCACCCGATTTTAAGCTGTGTGCTACTGTGCTGTGCTGTGCTAGCACAGTAGCAAGAAAAAGCAAGCAAAAAAAAAACAAGATTTTAAATTTAAATTAATTACTTTACAAAATTTACTTACAATCTGACACTTTTTCGAAATCACTTCTACCTTAGTCGAATGTTGAATTCAGGATGAGCTTTACCATGGAATAATTCACATCGACATTTTTGTTTATTTTAATATCGAAATATTTTGAATATTTCAAACTATCTTCAGTTTAAAATGACAACTGCTACGACGCAGTACATCCAACCACATTTAAGGACACATTACATTAAATAAACCATGTTTAAAGATCAAAAGGACTTTCGGAAAAATAGTCCATCTCTAAATGTTTGTTCTAAAAGTTTAAACACAAAGTATTGATGAAATTGCGAGAACCACTTTCTCTTAGTCAGAATGTTGGTACAGTTGTAAACCTAGAATATGTACGGCTTTTTAATTTGGTCTATTTATTTTATTTTGATTTTAATTTGTTTCGGTAATGTATCTTTGTATTGAATTTATATTACTCGCCTTTTACGCACTACACATTAAAATAGTCGTAGCCCGTATAAACTCTATTCTTCCACTCTACCAGCCTATGGATGTCACACATTAGGCACTAGTTATTATTGAGTCTAGTCACTCATTAGAGAATATGATGTTCTCCTGGCCATATGTAGCCAGTCTCAACGGACACTAGTCAACCACGCAGGAGATAGTATAGTGCACAAGTATTTGCGCAAACACAGGTGCACTTTCTGTTCTCTCTCTCTCATAATCCGATGGGACGGTAAATGACACGATCGGGGAGAGATCAGGCGCGGGACCGACAGCTTTACATGCTCTCAGAGGCATGAAGGTTCAGACCCCAGATTCCAAGCTCAGAGCTGTTATTAATTATTTCCATAATCAGAAAAACTAATAAATAAAAAAATAACAATAAAATTTATTTATTATTTATTTTCTAGATACCCTTTAACATTACCTTTTACATGAATGATACAAAAAATAAGTTGGGCCCGTATGTATTAACATAAGGAATTATATAACGGAAAAAATGTTAGTAAAAGTTTACATTATCTAAAGTAACTATGGGGCTCTTTGAAATGTTAGCCCCTCACGTAATGGCAATTTTACGTATCGCCTTAAAAATGTGGTCCCTTAAAGTTACCTGCCGTGAGTAGTTTATAAACGTGCAGAGCTTTACAAATAACTATATATATAGAACTCGTACACTTTTATTCCTACAATGCGTATACTTATATTCAAAAATTACGTGTCGTAGTACTCTCTCAATGTAAAACGTATAAACAAAAAAATGCACAAATTATATTATTTTTTTCCTAAGCTTCCGAAATTGAAATACAGGTAAAAGTAGGTAAACTGACTAAATAATGTAATAAAATTAAAAAAAACACTGATTCCATTTCAATACATCGCCCACGCGAAAATCAATATTGTTTTTATTGACTGGATAGTAAACTTATGGAGTCAATATGAAAGGTAAAGTGGCCAAGAAAGGTATAACTGTAAGACATGAATGACGTTCGATGTTTGAATGAATTAATTGATTGGACACCTGGAGAAAGCGATTCAGGAGATTAAGGTAAATACGCAAAGATTTCATTGTCGTCATTTGAAGTGGTTGTTGCTAGAATATTCCAAATTATCGGTTCTCTTTTATACAATGTCTTAATTTAAAGTCAACTTTTGATAGTCCGCTGGTATGTTTCAAGTTCTCCCCTTTTTGTATCAATTAGAAGTGATGACTCTCTGTATTATTACTAGTACTCTTAAACTGCCACTACACAGAGCTCAATTTCCAAATTATTCAACCAGAATTTAGTGTATCGTAAGCTCGAAGATATTTTGTCCTGAAGTTATAAAAAATTGGTTTACTAATTGCACAATAACGATTAAAAGTCTGTGTGTTGTCCAAATAGACTGTTAACCATTCAAATTCATTAGTTCGTGTGTCATTTATCATGACAATCCAAACGGGCAGGGTGGTACCATTAATGTTCGGTTAACCATCTCATTAGTGTACGTTAGATTTGGAATTATTCGTATGACGATGATGTTTAATTGCTGGATTCGGTTTGAGTATATATGTTATTAGGTGTATTAAAATTGTCTTGATATTCTCTGACTATAGTAGTTATAGTAGTTAAAGTGTAATTGTATAAGCATCAAAAGTGCTTAAAAAATAATATTAATATCGATGCCTAGCTTTTGCCTGCGGCTCCGCTCGTATATATGTCGGTTTTGACGATGATTCTTTAAACTGAAACGGATTGAAATAAAACAATCGCTAACTGTTAAGTGGAATAAACCGCAACGCATTAGTAAATACCACATTCAAATCAGTCAGTACAGCCTTCTATAATAGTTTTCTAATATATATTCCATGTACACGCAGCGAACATTTACCATTTTAATAAATAAATTGATTTAAAATAATATTGCAATTAGGAATGAATCTATCTATCATCGTTACCGTCACAGCCAAAAGACGTTCACGGTTGAATATAGGCCTCTCTAAGGCTCACCAGAATCGCCATCACCACTGCATCCAATGGCTTCCCATGACTTTCAATAGGTCAATTCGTCTTGTCTTCATGTCTTCGCTATAGTCGGCTCATCTAGCTGAAACAGAGCTCTCCCACGTAGTTCAGACTAATTATAATAATAATGATAAATCTCTTTATTATACACCAGCTTATGTAATTACAAGGTTAACTTAAAACTATATAAAGGTATGTAATTATTTTTTTAATTTTAGTATAATAATTTTATAGAGCTAGTAACTAGTAGCTTATGCGATAACCTCTTCATCTTCGACTGTGCCAAGTGTTGTAGATCTGACACACATTTTTGACAGAACAGGAATTTATATGATTCACAACTGGTTGTTCTAAAACTGGGTGTTCTTTGTGTACGTTTTATGTATGTTTAATTTAAAAATATACAACACCTCATAAATTCCTATTGCGTTGTCTCTTGCAACACCGGGTGTATGTGAGAAAACAAGCTTCAAATTTGATTTAACTTCATTTAGTTGGATAAGAAATGTTAACCTCATTTATTGAGATACTCTTTATATTCCAGTATTCTATCTGAGGTGCTTCTATTTATTCTCAGTCATCGGTATCCTCCATGATAGCGGGATGTTATTACGCAAGCTCGCTCAGTTACAAGGTATTATAACCTATTTATACTATGATTAATTGACATTTCAACGCACCGGACTGACAGTAGTCTCCAGATAATTAATCATGCTGAATTATATCCTTGATAAGTACTTAAATGAGCACTTAATTTTGATATTTTTGTCAATTTTACAATTCTTTCATACATACAATTTAAGCTCATTGCTTAGACATTCAAAAAACAGAATAGTAATTCCTACTTAAACTTTACTTAAATTTAATACTCTCAAGTAAAATTTAAACAAAACCAGTCCTTATCATTTTACTTTTAACATATTAAGTTTTCGATCAAAAACCATTACACAATGTACTTTACGTGTTCAAAAACAAGGAAATCGTAAATTATGGGAAGAAAAGTTAAAATTAACAATTTAAAATGTATTTAAATAATTATTTCCATGGATATTTGAAAAAATGTTTCGAATTCATAATATGCAACTTATTGGTCAGCTTATTCGTTCTCAATTCAGCTTCTCGTATCATCATCATCATCATCATCAGCCTATCG
Source organism: Spilosoma lubricipeda (assembly GCA_905220595.1). Lineage (NCBI taxonomy): Eukaryota > Metazoa > Arthropoda > Insecta > Lepidoptera > Erebidae > Spilosoma > Spilosoma lubricipeda. The sequence goes on along the minus strand of HG992298.1, from coordinate 6,621,113 downwards.
CAGTCCACTGCTGGACTGCGATAGGCTTATGATATAGGCTTCTCGTATATTTTTTAAAATTTTTGAGTATATTGACTAAAATAAAACCGTAAAAGGACGCACAGCTTCTCGGGGCAATGAAAGCTATATTATATTTTCCGTAAAGAGCCCATGCGAAGCCAGGGCAGGTTTCTAGGTTACTATAAATGTCTTGAATTGTGACACAACAAAATTAAATTCTTTATGGCTTCCGGAACAGCCCTTAAATTAGTTTAAACAAAACACCTTTAAATATACAACCTCATATCAATTGTATAACAGGTAACATCAGCATCAGGGAAATTTCGCTGTAGAATTTCGAGAACAAATTAATTCTCATCGATGTGATCCTATTTTTATAACAAGGTCTGTGACAAGGGTAAAGAGTCTTTTGTTCGTAACTGACAGCTATAAATATCACGTCCATTTTCAGTTGACTACGCGAGACAATCTCCCATTAAGAATTTTATAGGATACACTTTTGAATATTATTACTATCAACATCTTGGGTTGTACACTGGTGGGCACTGGCCTCTACATAGAACCTCGGGACAGGGCCTGATAAGGCGTCGTTTGAGGACCTAAAACAACTTCATCTGGATCCTCCCAGAGTACCAGAGGGCACTCTTGGCCCTCTAGGACATCGTCCATTACTCCTGGCTCCTGTGCCTCCAAGGAGCTGGAGATCCGAAGGCATTCTTCACCCCGTCAACAGTCGGCTCTTACGATATCCACTGGATAACTACCCTGTAAATTTTGCCTTTAAGTTAAAGCGAACTCTAAGTGTTAATAGTGTAAACTATCCACTAGTGTAGTATTTATATTTAAATGTAATTAAACTTTTCAAGAACGTGCTTCAGAAATCTAGACGTGCAGATGTAATTTAAAATTTCAACAACACTAATACTCACTAATGTTGTTAAAGTTTTGACTAACTTTGTTTTGTTTTCGAACTTGAATTAAGAAATAAACACAATTTTGAATAATGTTTAGAAAAAAACAACTCACATTCTATTATTCAAACAAATCTGTAGTAACATTATAAACGCGAAAGTTTGTAAGTATGGATGGATGGATGGATGGATGTTTGTTACTCTTTCACGCAAAAACTACTGAACAGATTTCAATGAAACTTTAGAGTAATATAGCTTATGCATCAAAATAACACATAGGCTACTATTTACCGCGCTAACTGACATAAACGCGGGCGGAGCCGCGAGCAACAACTAGTATAGAAATAAAACACAAGATCAAAATGTTAAACTCCCTGTGACAGAGGTAGGTGTTAGTTAAAATGTATATCAAGGAAATGAAGAAGGATTAAAAATGCGGTATCAATAAAACTGAGTGTCCATATTAAATGCCTATGTAATATTAAATGTGGATTATCTTTATTAAAATACACTCCTAATAACTATATTATATGACGCTATGCAATGCATAAATGTTATGTCATATAAATAAAAGAAAAATCATCTAGTACACACGGCTTTGGTAACTTAGTAATGTACCATAGTCCATAACACTTTAACAACGGGTTACTACGGTTTCTGAAACTTGTTTCATGCTAGTTTTTTTTTTGTATTCGATTGCAACCTGCTTGCGAAATATTTTAGGCGGGTAACACCGGAGCTTCTGAGTAAATTTGAAATATAAATTTTATTATATTTAAATAAAGTACAGAAGATTAAGTTCACGATGATATTGTAGTTTAAATAATCGGAGACATAAAATAAAAACATATTGTAAAAAATATCGAGTGTCGATATCTACATTTTACATATCTACATCGATTCCCGGGTCGGATCAAATGTTTGTATGATCTGCAAATATTTGTTTCGGAGTTTGGGTGTTTTCTATCTATAATATGTATGTATTTACAAAAAAAAAGTATATAAGTATTTAATATCAGTTGTCTAGTACCCATAATACAAGCTCTGCTTAGTTTGGGACTAGATGGCGTTGTGTGTTAGATGTCCGAAATATTTATTTATTATTTAATATCGAATTATCGATATATCGACATATATAGTATTGGAAATAAATATCAATATTTCGATATTTTATAAACATTCAGACGATGATCATAATTATGACTTCTATAATAACATTATATCCATTTCATATTTTCAAAGTAAAGTAATTGTGTCTATACGCTTAATTTATTTCTGTTTTATTTACGCGTACATTATTTTGAAATTGCTACATTCATTTAATATGTTTGTGTCATAACTAGAATAATTTGTCTAATGAAACGGCAACTGAGGATAATTTATCAAATAATACAAATCTACGCTAATATTATAAATGCGAAAGTTTGTGAGTATGGACGGATGTTTGTTTTTCTTTCACGCTAAAACTGCTCAACGGATTAAGATTAAACTTTACAGTAATAAAGCTTATACGTCAGAATAACACATAGACTACGCGGGCGGAGCCGCGGGCAACAACTAGTGTGTTATAAAATATTAGCATTGCAGCAATTATAGTGGAAAAAATAATCACTTCAATTTGGATTCGATAAAATCGACGCCCAATTAATATCGCCGTTTAGTTATTTAACACCAATATTATAAATTCGTAAGTAACTCTGTCTGTCTGTTACGCTTTCACAGTTATACCGCTGCACAGATTTCAATGAAATTTGGCATGGAGATACTTTGATTCTTGAGGAAGGACTACTTTTTACCGCGATAACCGATAAAGACGCGGACAAAGCCGCGGCTAAAAGCTAGTCGACTGTGGAAATTAACATAAAACTTGACAACTTTTTAGTTAATTGGGAACTCTGCTTATCAATAAATTATCAGGTGTTATACATTTATCACTCTTATCGAGAATCCCGTTGTGTTCCGTACTCTTTATCACACAATCCATCGTGGTCCTTTTTTGTACGAGTTTTGTTCCTCACTTTGTCTCTCTTCAAGTTTCCTAGTTACGTGATTAGTGTTAGTCAAAACCAGACGTTATCAATTATCTCAATCATATGATGAAACACAATTAGAGAGAAACTGAAAAAAGAGTCTGTCTGATTGTGGAAGGTCACCCGAAGGTCAAATATGCAAGTTACAAGTTACAAATTATCTTTTCACACTTCTTAACTTTTGCTTGTCAATGTGATACATAAATTTTAAAGTCTGTATAACACCACCATGCTGAATGAGTAAAGTACCATACTACACAAAAGTAATTAATAAATACATAAAAGATAAAAACATTGTCTGCACTTCAAAAATATCTTAAAAAGTGTCATTATACAAAATTCTTACTTAATGTCCAGCATTCTGAAATATGTGCTGAATTCAAAATTATACCCTTGGGGACATAACTAAGGGATAAATAAAGTAAGAAATTCTCCTCTCCTCTCCTGAACCACACATAATAAAAGCAATATTCCCATATTTATAAAAATAACATTTTGCTATTATAATTGTTAAGTGTCTAGCATCCTTATGTTGTAATTAACATAATTAAATAACAGCGCAGAGGTACAAAATTATGATCTTATATTCAAAATTATCTTATGAGAAAATAATATACCTGTGTAAATTACCGTAACATATATTTATAAACATGAAACTTTATCAAGAAATATAATGATGAGGCGTTAATATAATTATGTGGAAATTGCAGAAAGTTAAAATAATAATTTTATACGAAAACATAGACAGCATCTTTCCTTCTGTAGATTACATCAAACCGAGTAGGAAACAGCACGAAACTAAAGTACCAAAGTGAATAATTTACGGGAAAGAAGGGACTAAATATTTTAATTTAGAGGTAAGTTAGGCCTGTAGAAGAAAATTTACTTTGCTAAGCAAAGCTTTGTGCAAGCAACCTTATTAGTTTTTGTAAGAATTAATCCAAAGTATTCCTGGTTAATAAGGGCTTGGTCAACATAAGGAAATTTCACTTAAAATACAAAAGTTACTAAAACTGCATGGAATGAAATGAAAATGAAAGAAAGAAAGTATTATGATAATGTAGCAACTCCAAAGCTGCTAAGCTTCTTTTCAAAGATGTTTTAAGCTTCTGAGAGCTGTCTTAACCATGTGTGGCTTTAAAGATGGATAACTATATTATAAACCAATTTTATTTTCAAGAAAAGGTATATTGAGACTTATTGATAAGTAACATTTCAACGAACGACAATTGAATAGAATAATCAACATATTAACACATGAAACATGAAAAGCATGGAAACAGAATAAAATAAAATTTGGCATAGTTAAAACATAAGTATGGCATGTAAAGAGAAAATTTGTAAACCAATATCGTTAAAAAGCTTTTCAAAAGGTTCTATAAAAGAATTCCAGAGGTTTCCAAATATGAAGAGAATAACTTTATTCCTTAATTATACTACTTACATATTCATTAAGGTGGCTTCAGATTACATACTTAGCGTAAATTAACTGGCTTAATGAAATATTTATAGGATAGGGACTTTTTTAAACCGATCTTGATGTTTCAAGTCCAATTTATTTCCAAGTTATATACAACTAGCTGACCCGTGCCTACTTCGTCGGGCGGTAAACATTTTTTTCTCCGACTTACTTTGCAAATTCAGCTACCACGAAAAAGTCTTCATTTTTTGGGTAATTATATAGCCTATGTCACTCACAAATAACGTAGACTTCTGTTAGAAAAAATAATATTCAAAATTGGTTCAATTGATCCAGAGATTACCTCCTACAATGTTATCACAAACACACAAACTCTCAAACTTTACCTCTTTGTGTAATAGCGGAGCTCATACTATAATAGCTAGATTAACTGGTGGAACACCTATGTATTTTTTTGTAAATATATTTTACAAATAATTAACACTTTAAATACATTTACAGATCATACAAACACTTAGTCCAACCAAGAAATCAAATTTGAGACCTTGTGACCAGCACGCCACCGAATCAGTTAAATTTCAAAATCAAAATTATGTTTCTAATATTTGTAATAGGTTCCAAGACTTATCCAGAAACAGCTAAATTTAGATGAATCAAGGTTATAATACACACCAAGTTATATGATAAAAACTACTATTACTTAAATTATAGTATCATTTGACGTATTCTAAGTGGTGACTGCCTCGTTGGTCTCCAGGTTGTCGTGTGCGACTACTGATCATGATGTCTCGGGTTCGATTCCCGAGTCGAACTTAATGTTTGTATGATCTACAAATATCTATTTCGGAGTTAAGGTGTTTTCTATGTATATTATGTAAGTATTTACAAAAGAAAAAAATGTATTTGGATCAGTTGTCTAGTACCCATAACACAAGCTCTAGCTCTAGATGGCGTTGTGTTAGATGTTCTAAAATATTTATTATTATTCGATTTAATCATATCTCGAAACACATAAGGGCGATGAAGGGCACATATCCTTTTACTTTTGACCGTAAATCCAGTCCTAAGGCTTATATTCTCAAAGTCTCATTAATGTTATCATACTTTACGGTTAACTCATTCCGTAGCTTAAAGCAAAATTGATTTGAATAAAATATTGAAACTAAAACTTTATTTTAAATTATATCGTTAGAAGTGGCAGTGGGCAGGCCATATTAGCCGAAGAACTGATTACCGTTGGGGTAGACGGGTTCTTGAGTAGAGACCGCGTCTCGGCAAACGTAGTGTAGGACGTCCACAGGCCAGGTGGAGTGATGATCTGCGCAAGATGGCTGGCAGGAGCTGGATGCGAGAAGCCGAGGATCGAACCAAGTGGCGCGAAATTGGAGAGGCTTATGTCCAGCAGTGGACTGCGATAGGCTGATGATGATGATGATGATATCGTTAGAATTGGGGGGATAATCAATCAAAGTTACGCCAAAAAAAATATTGTTTTTACATGATTGTAGAAATTTATATGTGGCACAATTTAAAAATTTCCCCAAAAAATGATAAGTGCAAGTAATTCAAAGCCATTGACTATAAAATTATTAATCTTATGTATAAAAATCAATTGCTGGTAGTTTGTCTATTCAGCTGATTTTGATTTTAAAACGTTTATCGTAGTACAGGGAAAGTTTAAACGGTGGGAAAAATCAGAGAGAAAAAGTAGCGAGGGTACAGCTAGTTTTATGTATTTGTTTTGAATACGATTGTGATCAACAATTAATTGTGAATTCAACATAGTATGATGTCGATGAATTTAATATACGACACGTGTACAAACAATAAATACATATTAAGCACAAAATTTCGTATCTAACTTACACCAAAATAAAAAAGATACAAAACTCCAAATAAATTATAAAGTTCGTCAAACGTCAATAGGGTCAAATTAACTATTCCTTTTCCTCGCTAGAAGACGTCTAAAAACTCGATAGAGTCAATCAAACCCTTCCTTATTTCATTAAGCTTCTCACTTCAAAAAAGTTATCGTCCAGACTAGAAGATTGTTAAGGTTAAATATGTAACTACTGTAAAAGCAAATTACAGTATTCACAAAATATTTGTGGTATGTCGCCACATAATATAAAGAAATATTTAAGAAAAACTAATCTGTGATGTGCTATGAACCTGACATTTTCCTGAATAAACTTAAATATAAGACATTAGATTTCTGCTTTTCAATGTTATCTTTTTCTAACAGCTACAGCACAGTTTCATACTATTATGGCTGCAGAATACTATTGATAGTATTTATATTTAAGAACGAATGAATAAATAAACCTATTATTATCTTAGTACGTACATAAAAATATTTTTAAAATACAAGAACCTTGGCAAATAAGTGTTATAACTTAATTATGAACGTATAAACGATTATGATCTAGAATAGCTCATTAGTTACAGTTTTATTATTTAGACCTAACATTTGTGTCGCTCAAATTGATGAAATCGATATTGGCACTCGCATTCGTTCAATTCAAGGCTAGTGTATTTTTATTGCTTGAAAGTATTCGAAATCAGAGACAGGATATAAAAAACTTGAAACGGTAAAAAGGGAAGTGAAAGTTAGCGCTCACGAACGCAACCTATTTTTGCTGACATCTCGTCTTGCAAATACAAATTACTGATATCCCGGAAAACTTTTACTTAAGTATACCTTCATCTACATTTTATTAAATCAGAAGTTATTTTTGAAAAGTTTTAGGCGTAGAGATTGAATATTTAATTTAAAACTCCTGACGGCGAAGAAGGTGATTTACATGATATTGTCCTGTTATATCTTCAAGGTTTACATTAATTTTGTATGCGTACATTTAAAAAAGAGCCTTGTTTCTCAGAAAATCATTGTCTCTGTCTTTTATGTTTAAATATTTATGCTTGTCTGATAGAAATACAGCGGTATTAAGTGGGCTTCTTGAAGTTTGTTTTTAATATTACAACAACAAGAACTAAGAGTAGGTATATCCTGTGTCTCGGGGATTTTACAAACCTACATGAAACGTACAGAAAGAATATCCAGATTCAAAACAGCTATTTATTTATTTATTGATTTATTTATTTAGAGTTACCAACATTTGTTCACACCAATGCAATAACTAATAACACAAAAGAAATAATTGAACTAAGCGCAACAAACAATTACAGGTAACTACAACATTTACAACTTAAGAAAAAAATTTGAAGTTAAACAATACTATCACATAAGGTTAGTAGGTAGGTACATGTTACGTGGTTACCTGGATAAACAAAAAAGAAAAAGAGGCAAAATCAAAAACAATAAAGTGCTCACATCATACACGGAGTGGATTCGTTAACAAGTGTTTAAATATTGTGGATAGAAATCGGCTCAGTGTGTCCATATGCATATCGATAATATCTTTGTGGATCACACAAAGTATTGTCTTATATGGAATATGAACCCATGGCGAAGTAAGAAGTGGCGTGCTTACCGTTTTAAACGCCATGTTATTGGTGCAGTCTTTTGCAGTAAGCAGTTATGATAATTAGCATTAAGTCATAACACTTAATATTTTAGTCCATCGCCAGACCTAGATAGAATTTCACTTAGTCCATCGCCAGACCTGGATAGGTCTCCGCTTAGTTGAAATGTTTTGGCTCACAATACAACGCTGGCCAAATGGGTTGAAATAAGGTTCGTTACAACTTTTTCTTCTCTGTGTACTGCTGTTTTACTGTGTTATTTACTTCCTTAGTCAGCTTTTACGATGCTCATAGTATAAATAGGGATTGTTGCACTCCGTATTTTAATCCGTCAGCACACGGATCGCGGACGAAGGCGTTTAGTAACGTGTAAATATTGGCAATATTATCTTCACAATTATCTCCCTGAAAATTACTTAAATTCTTCATTCTTCTTCTTTCGACTGCTTCGTTGGTCTTGCGGTTGGCGTATGCGACTGCTGATCGTGAGGTCTCAGTTTCGATTGCCGGGTTGGACCAAATGTTTGTATGAACTACAAAGATTTGTTTCGTAGTTTGGTATGTATGTATTTACAAAAAAAAGTATATATGTATTTGTATCAGTTGTCTAGTACCCATAACACAAGCTCTATTTAGCTTGGGACTAGATGGCGTTGTGTGATAGATGTCCGAAATATTTATTTATTCGTTAACTCGACATTCTCTTTCGCAACTCCTTCATTTCATTGCTGAATGGAATCTTGGCATATTATACTACCGAAATAATAATTCCACCAAGAATATAAAATACAAATTACTTAGATTACATAATAACCTAGATTTGTCAGTTCAGGATCATTTTTATCCGGCTGATATTACGATCCCGTGTCAACATAAAAGTCTAAGGCTTTGTCAGATTTTAGATATATGAAAGGGCAATAGTTATTTGAAGGCGATGTGAATATTTGAGATATATTGCGAAATGGAAATGTACTTGATAATGTTGGGTTTCTCACTAAGATTGTGTAATCGTCATGGATAACGAATGGGTTTGCATGCGTCGCAGTTTTTGTATTTACTATGAAGATTGGTGTTTTGAAGGTTTGGTTTGATATCTGTAATATGTATCAGTCTAGATATTATAGTTATTGCATTTTTACATATAGTAAGTACGTTTCAATTATTATTATAAATTTAATCAATCAACAAACCATAATGTCCCACTGCTAGGCTCGGGTCTCATCTGACTAGAGGTTTATTATTATTACTTTAGGTTTATTTTTTTATTTAAGAACCTGTGGTACCAGATTATAAAAGCTAATTTATTGCAATACATTAAAATAAAATCCGATCCGCTGAAAAGCTGCGACTTCGAATTCATAAATTCAGATCAGACTGTTGTGAAGGGCGTGGCGAGAGCTACGGCTGACAAGTGTTATTTTATGCGTAGCTTTAGCTACGATTTCTACGACTTTATTTTGTTTATGATGCGGTTATACTTCTAAAAATTTTGCACTAAATAGTAAATAGTGTCAAAGTATTAAAGTTATAACTTTTAAAACTAAATTGTTCGTTTATGCAAACGATCCAATCTAAGAGTTATAAAATAAAAAAGTTAATTATGTTTTAAATAGATAATGTTTGTATTTTAATACAAATAAATAATCAATGTATTAACAACCAATCAAAACAAAATAGTTTCTCAAAGTATTGGTTAGAAGTTTATTCGAATGTGAGTTACAAAAACAATTTATTACGTTGCATATTACCACTACTACTACTCTACGTGACTGATTTGACATAGTAATCACTTGAGCCGCCACTCCCAATGAGCTCTCAAAATGCAACGGAACAAATGGAGTGAAATAAGTATGATCAACAATTTTTTTTTATAGTTTCACTTGTTTGTGCATTGGTAGGAACAAAATGCAATTAACTGACAATGTTAGAGAATATTACATACCGTTTAATTCTCTCTGTGTGTGATATGAATGTAAATAGTACAGTACCTGTGTACATTATATTTGACTGATCTACTCACGGAATTTTTTAATAATCTATTTCTTAGTTAAAGCTGGAGCTGGAAGGTGGCCACAGGAAATCAGTAAAGAAACGTCGAAACTCCATCGACTTTGGACTCTTTTGATTTGTCTTGTAGAGTACTATTCTTTTTAGGGCATTGTAATGAAATCTTGTTTTTCTTTTTAAATTAATTTAATTTATTTCATATTTTTGCAATATGATTGATTCAGTAATTGATATAAATGTACAACTTTCTTTCTTTTTTTGACTAGTCTTAGAACAGTTGTGAAATAAAGCAAGAAAATACTATTTTATAGTAAATTCAGACCATTTTCAACAACTTATCTCTATTTAAACTTAGAAATTGGTTATTGGAAATGATATATTCACAAAGCCTAAAATTCTGTTCAAAATTAAAACTTTTTGTGAGCATTAGATTTGTTTTTTAATAAAACCTTTAATTTCAAGAACATTCTTCTTTATTTAAATCAATTTTCTAAATAAGAAGATAGTCCCTTTCAATTGTTTCTTTAAGAATAAAGACTAATACAGTACTTAAGCATAATATGGAGCTAATTGTGGCGTAAAATTTCATAGGCCAATGTCGAGCAATGGACTGTGATAGGCTAATGCTTATAATAGAGCTAATACCTTAATGTTTCTAGTCGCTTAGTTTTTAGCCGAAATGACTAACTAGCATATAATAAGGAATCCTCAAACGTCACAGAAAGGTGGATATCTCTATTGTAATAGTGTTATCAAAAACGCTTTGTTATGAATAAATTATATGGGATGTTTATCAAAGAGAGACTATGGCCTGTAAATAAGCGTTAGCGAAACGCTGACAGGGTCTTAATATCATTCAACGCTAATATATCACTGTGAATTAAGTGGGATAAATTAGACATAATTTATTTATTCATTAGTTAGGTTAGTAAACAACTTCAAAAGCTTTTTTAGGTATTACAACCAGAGCTTAAAAAGCTTTATTTTCGTTGGGTGTATTTGTTTATATTTTTGGATGACAGAATGAAATACAAAACAGAGATTCAGAATAAATTGAAGGGAACGGATAAACGGAAAATATATACATTCAATATTTTTTAGTTCTATTATGAAATGGTTATTTCTTTTAAAGTTACATGTTACTATACTAATTTTTTATACATTATGTAAAACAAAATAGTGAAAAAAATATAAATTGTTACCCCTCACTATATATTATCTACTCATTTAAAAAAATGAGAATCAAAATTGATATTCTCTTTGTATTTGTTTATAGATTCACTACCATTTTACCACATTAAAGAGTCAGGATGATCTTCGTACAAAACTAAATACTCAGTTTTTTTACTGTACAACTGGCTTAGTGGTTAAAACGGTCGCCACGCCGCTTTCTACTGCGCCAAGTGTTGTGGGTTCAAATCCCACATGAAGCAACCCCAAATTGTTGTTCTGAGTCTTAGTGTTCTTTATGTCCGTTTCATGTATGTTTGTGAATTCCTCCGGGATATACATATATTCCTAATGCAGGAATTGTATTTCTAAAGAGAAAAATAAATACTCAGAGTAAACATTGCTGCTTAGGGAAAAATTTGGTAAAACTTTGTCAACTGTTTAGAAGCATCCAGACATATCGTATTTAAATGAAAGGGACTAAAGGACATCTCTGCGTGATTCCCTTTGATTTAAACGCTAGAAAAATTTATCGTTCACGTTTATCTAAGGAAGTGTAATAAATTGCTAGGTTTTGTGCTCACTATGTGTCAACAAGGGTACCTTTTACATTTTTCTTTCGTTGTTCATTTTAGTTTTCATAAATGAGCTCTAAATGTAAGTACACATTTTTTACTGCTTTGAACTTCGCAAATAACGAATACATTCTACTTACATTTCATTCGTGTTAATATAATAAACTTCACTAGAATATCACAGAAATTTACAAGGTAGTAGCTGATTTAAGCAGGAATGAGCAAACTCAGACGGGGTAGTACTGTTCTTACACAGAAGACCAACGTAAAATGACAGTATTTGTGCTAACGTGTTTTGTTGATGAGTGCAAGACCAGAGGCCTAAGGATGCAGAAGCATCTCAAAAAGCCCCATAGTGTGGGTCACCGTGTTGAATTGTTGCATTGCCTGGATTTGCAATGAGTACGGTGATCACAAATCTTGGATTCTTCTCATGCTTTCCCTCACACAGATTAGAGTCGCTTTGGGATGCTCATGTACATAAAAAGACGCGATATTTTGAAATTATCATTATTTAATACTATACTAGAAAGAAATAGTATAATTGAGTGTTTAACTTTTACCACTATACTCGAAAATCAATAAATGTTCAAATTGACTCTTTTTTTACACGGTGCAACTGCCATTAGAGTTCCATCGAAATTCTTCAGAAACACTGACTTTTGAGGGATTTTTTATTCATTACTAGCTGACTCGGCGAACTTCGTATCGCCATATTTACATATCTATCTCAGCTTCCCACAGACAGTGTACAGTCGCGGTACAAATAAAAAGACATTTCCTGTTATTTTTAAATTTTGTTTTATACACAAGCCGTCTCCTAACAATAACCTATACATAAAAAAGAATTATTGAATTTGGTGCAGCCGATCGAAAGTTATGCGTGTAAATACATTTTGGCGATTCATTTTTATAAATATAGATGACACATGCAATCAGTTTTCTTATTAAAATGAAGCATATTTATCCGCTAGTGATGTCACTCAAGTCACAACCTATACCTAAATTACATGTTCTGCAAAGCCATTCATTTTTAATACGACAGATAAGCCCTCTTTGTACGCTCTCATTATTATAATTAAAAGATTATGAATGCCAATTATTTCTTGGTTTGAATTTGTTACTTTGGAAAAGGGATATTAATTTGGATGACAGAAAGTCAGTGTCGTTGTGATTTAAGCTGAAGTTATGAGCTTGGGGAATAATAACTTAAATTTAAGGAAGGCGAATACTGGCACGTACTAAAATAATGACGGGTTTTTAAATTTTCGTTCAGAATTCAATGAAGGTGTTGGCTGTTTAAATATTTTTGTTGATATTTTACTTACAGTCTGCTCTTTTGGCAGAACACGAAAAAACACATTATGTATATAAATTCTCGATATTAATTTTGTCAGAAGCATTTAAGCAATCTCTCTCTCTTCAGTCGCTCCCTCACTGCTGAGGATCGTGACTTCATCTGATTCCGTCAACCAGTTGTCTCCATCGGTTCCGGTCTGTAGCTTCAGCAATCTAAATGAATGGTTTTGAGATAATTCTAACCACCAACAGTTCTATTGAAATGTCTAGACTCACATGTCGACGTTAGTTTCCATTAGATCACAAAGTTTAGGACATGTTTAAGAAATAAAATTCAGCTAACAAAAATTCCTTTAAGTTACTACTTAATAAAACTAAATTATCACTTGAAAAAATAACACTTTATCAAACATTACATCAAGTCTGGTATTCGAGTCTTGTCTTAAGAGCTCTTGGGTTTTAGATTTCGAATTCCACTCTGGCAAATCGATGAAAGACATAAAGCGGTCAAGAAATGAGGACAGAGAAAGGAACGTTTTTCTGACGCTGATTTGTTTATTATAAGAAATGGGGTTAAAACGGCTGAAGATATTTACCAAGCAATGTAATTTAGTTTGCGTAGATAAATTATTATATAAGCAATGAGTTAGTATGTCCTTCTGCCTGCATAAGATTTAACGAAGTCTCCTGAGTGTTCATTCATCAATCGGAAATTAACTCGATTTTTTTCAAATAAATTTGTTGTGTGTTTTCAAATATAGAATCGTAATATCGGAAAATTATGCACTATTTGGTTTGATCAATTAACTCGTGGTACTAGAAGTCCTTTTTTTAGAGCATGCGTCGCAAAATATAAATACCGTGACAGTGTGTAGACAATTACAACACGTGCCTAGTCACAAATTGAGTATTACGCACGTTATTTGTTTGAATTATTCTATCTATCTATCTATCTATCTATATCTATACAGTCAAGTAAAGTTAGTTTAAAGGCGATTATAATTTGATTTAAACGGTCTTGGACTCTTGTCCACAAACTTATTTGATATACAAATGATGTATATCAAATAAGTTATTAGAGAATTTGCTTTTGAACTTCTGTTATAAGTATAAGCAGTTAATAATGACATATATGGCTCGACAAAATACTACAAACGGCGGGTTATGACTGGATGGAAAAAGCAATAGATAGAGATAAATGGAGAAAAATGAAGGAGGCCTTTGCTCTGTAGAGAGGTCCTTAATAATAGTGATTTGAATTTTGCATATTATAACAGTTTTTTACTAGTTTATTTTAATTCGTATTGATTTTTTTTAGTATTTTAAATTCCCATGTATTTAAAGTTTTAAAAATGTGTTTAAATTTAACTAAGGACTAGAAGAAGCTTATTTTTTTTTCTTTATGTATAGGAACAAAATTAAAGGGAACTAGTATGAAATAAGTTTACTTTCGTAATTAATCGTCCGATCCTTTTGAAGGGTATTTGTCAATTTTTTGTTATATTTAGATGTCATATTTATTTTGTTAATAATTTTCGACCAAAGTACCGAAGCTACCATCTCTGCTTTATCAGTTCACTTAATGTCTACTATACCAATAGATAAATCAAATTAAGAAAGCCCAAGAACATAATGGTAAGCAGTATGCAATAAAAAAAAATTACTTCAATAAATAAAACCGAGGTCTGAAATATGAAAAACGACAACGCTCTCTGCATTGTCACCTCAAAACGAATATTTGTCATAAAACATTTGAATATTTGCGTCTTAATACCCACACTTATTCAATATAAGAATGAGGACCAATCTCACAATAGCGTTCGTACAAAGACATTTTTCCAAAAGGGAAAAATTACTTTTCTAAATTGGTGTGGTACAAAAGACGTTTTGTCAATATTAATTTTTTTTTGTCAGCACTTGCCCGACCCTTGCGTATTCACCAAGAAACTGGTAGAATTAAAATGTCAAATGGCTTTTTATGTATTTCAATATTAAAGGTGTTATAGTAATTTCAATATAGCACTCGAAGTTTGATTGTTCGCTGACGAATATTTATTCCAAGGTATTTCTTTTCATTTAGTTTATTAAAATAAAGGCATTGGTGTTAACTCTACTGTCTAAAAATTTTCTAAACTAAAAAATAAACAACAAATGTTGTCCTGTCAATCGACGTTCTAAATTTCAAGGATTGATTAAAACTAAATATGTTAAAACACAAAATAAATTAAATTAAAAATCTTTTTAAAAACAAGCTTTTATTGGAATGCCGTCATAAAGTTCTCATCGAGACGAATCAAAGGAATCCAAACTTGATGGTTTTGGGACATTTCTATACAGAATTCCTATGCCCACCTTCCAGCTCCAGCATCAGATCAGCTCCTGTCATCATTTTATTGCATTGTCACGCTGTAGGTATACATACGCTTGCGAAATTTCAGCTAATCTCAGGAAATACTGGTAAATTTATGGTGGCCCAAATACTCTTTAAGTGTTAGATAGCCCATTTATCGAGGAAGGCTATAGGCAATATATCATTACGCTAATACCAATAGGAGCGGGGCGAGGTTGCGTGGGTCAGCGGAAATCGGGTAAAACTCTATAGAAATAGCGATATTTAGCGATATGTTGTGTTTTAAATATACATATATTCTCTAAATGATGACCCTAATACTATTTATTTAATTTAGCAAATTAGCTTACAACGTAGCCATCAGTCATACTCTAAAACATCAGAAAACTAATTATTTTAATAATGTTTTCAAAATGTTTGTATATACGAAATACTATTAATTGATCAGGTTTATATAATTCCAAAGTGCCTTATTAGTAAGTACATAAGTAGATTACAATCAAGGCAATCAATAATTCGTATTTAACATTCTCATTAATGTATAATTCGAATTCTGTGTGTAAATGAATTGACAATGAACCTTGTGAACGTAGCACCACTGTGGTTATTATTGTACCCCCAGTGCGTAATTGCCTGATGATTGAATGTTGACCAGAATGATGTTACCAGTTGAGGCATGAAAGGTAAACACAAACGATTTCACATCTCTACAATACACTATTTTGCTTTGTCTCTAAGGTTTGAAGTGTTGCTTTTATGAAAAGGTATGTTTAAGGACATACTTATATTATGAACATTCTTAAAAGGGGCTATGTCAAAGTACCAAGAACCAACAAATATGCATGCAGTGATTGAAGATCAATCGGGACTCTATGTTATGTAATGTTAAACCTGGTTAGGTGGCTGGTAGGTGACCTGGTTTTAACTTCACCCTTGGACACCGATGACTCAATAGCCCAAAGTGCATTGCCAACCTTCAAGTCCTTCAATAATATCATACAATTATCATCATTAACAACCTATGGGACAAACTGTTAGACACAGGCGTCTCCTTACAAAGGAGCTCTTGGTTTACTACACTGCTCTTGCTAGACAGGTTGTTATAGGGTTTGTTTCAAATTTTTATTCCCTTGACTAGGTAAACAGCAAAGAAAAATTGCTGACAATTGATTTTGTCTGAGACCGTAGTGTCTCTCCGGTTAAGCCAGCTCAGTTTTGCTGAAGTATGGCTCTCTGTCCTTGTTGAACATGTCTTATTATTCAGAATAAGATTAAACGAATGTGTTAGCTACCTCAGCTTATGTTGAATTGCCTTAATAAGAATTGGTAGTGGCTTAGTTAATTAACGAAAACATTGTCTATATTCTTATCTAACAATTGGTTTATTTATCTGATTATATCATCAGTTAAATATCCTTACATTCAATGTATCTATCGAATATTTTAAATAATTGTGTACGCTTAATTATATTTCTCTACCGAAAGAGCGATTTCTTGCGGAACGAAGCGTGGTGCAACAAACCAATTAATTAGTATTTATACCGTTTGTTCAATACATAAACACAAAGTTATGAATATTAGTAGTTTTATGGTTTTTTGACTGGTATACTTTTCGTATTTTTTACTGTTGTGTTTGATGTATTAATTGACATAAGATATGTTGATCAGGTCAACACAAAACATTAGCTGTTTAAAAAGTACATTTTGAAGTATGAAAAATGTTTCATAATTAAAAATGTATGAGATCCTAACGCCATCACATAAATGAAACAAAACCAGCGGAAATAATTGCATTTCGTCAGCCTTATCTAAAATGTATGATGCCATTGCAATAACCAAAATTTGTGTAGCTCTGTACAATTTCCATCATTGGTTATGTGCAATATTTTGGTAATTTAATTTACTATATGGCTTAGTGTTGCATATTTAATGCACTGTGAATATTTTACCGTGCTACTTTTTGCGCCAATTACAATTTTGTTTTTAACCCCCGATGCAAAAAGAGGTGTGTTATAAGTTTGACACCGATGTCTGTCTGTCTATGTGTGTGTGTCTGTCTGTGGCATCGTAGCTCTTAAAAGGATTACAATGTCGTTTTTTATTAAAAGCCAGTTTTCTTGCTGTGGTTCTTAGCTATGTTTGGTTAATATCGGTCCAGCAGTGTAAGAGTTTAAGCTCTTTTCCAAAATGATGCAAGGCATTTTGGCAAGGCTTGCGTAGGGGGTTTTTTATTTTATTTTGATTTGTGATATCTATTTTCGTATAGGTTATTTTTCGGACTGTAATCTTGTCTACTTATTCGGACGTCGTTGAATTAACGGTTTTGTTTGTCTAGTGGTTAGTTATCCTGGTGAAATCTAATTTACTAGCTGACCCGGTGAACTCGGTACCACCATATTTACTGTCTCTACTACTACTATTTATCTGTCTCAGCTTCTCACAAGCAGTGTACTGTCGTGGACAAAAAAAGACTTTTCCGTTATCTTTTAATTTTTTCTTGTACACAAACCTTGTCCTAAGAATAACGCACACATAATAAAAATAAATATTTAATGTGGTGTAGCCGATCGGAAGTTATGCGCGTACATATATTTCGGCGATTCATTTATATATATAAATTGATTTCAGTAGTAGTATTTGCAAGTAGTACACATAAACCTTCACCATCACATACTAAATACACAATGCAATAGCTAAAGCTGGAGATTAACGTTTACAATTTTTTTCATTTATTTAAATCTTTATGCAAAAGCGGACTTTATGCCGTAGGCATTTCCTGTCAGTCGACCTTAGGGCGATGCAGAGCTAGCCATTTTACATGCATGGCATAAATTTAATAAAAAGAAGGAAATATAATATACAAACATATACAATGAGTTATATTGATGCTATTTTTAATATAATTTATATCCATATACAACCATAAGTTTATATCCACATTTTTACAACTATACATATGTACATAATAAATAATTTAGAAAGGAGGAGTATAGAAAATTAAGGTGGATTTGATAGTGTGTTTAGAAAATGTTTCCACAACATGGGAGTGCAGTGCAAGGAAAGTGCAGTGTACAAAATCAGTTCTGTGAGTGGCACAGTGAAAAAGGTTGTTTGAAGACCTGAGGTTCTTAGCGTGGTTTGCACCTAAATACTGCTGTTGTGTGGTTGAGTAGGATGAAGGATTTGGATAAAACAGTATAGAGTACAGGGTAGTCAATGCTCGTATCTGTCTCCGTATGTGAATAGGAAACCAATTCAAATTGGAGCGGTGATTTTAAGACTGAATTTTCTTTTTTCTATTTGGAACGAAGTTCCTTGTGGAGCGTTGCAGACGTTTAACGTGTCCGTCCGACCGAACATCCGTAACGTTAAAAAAGCGAAATCATAATTAAAAAGGTATACCCGAATAATTATTTTCTTTATACCTCGAATAGAACTTGAAATTAACAAAATAACAACAATAAAAAAACATAAACACAACATAACACAAAAAACAAAAGAAAAAAATTAACACAACACGGTTTTTATTTATTTATTGTTCGTGGCGTCATCTTATAACAGCGAAAAGAAATTTATTTACCATAAAATAAGTTATAGTGCGCTAATCTTAAAAGATAGATATGCTGTTATGGATTGTTTTAGAACTTTTACTTTCTAAAAACATAACTCTTATCGAGATAGTATTAGTATTTTTTATTTTTTTGGAAATCTAACACACAACGTAACCTCAGAGATAACTTATAACAATCATCGGTAGTTTTCGAGCAGAATACCTGATTTAACAGATATTAAGTAGAGATGGCAATGATTCTGGATAGATAAATAACGAATGACGCAGTGGTTTAAGCAGTCGTCATGCCACTTTCTTTTGCACTAAGATGTTAAGGGTTCAAGTCCCACGTGGGGTTACTCTGTGTGATCCACAAATTGTTGTTTTAAGTCTGAGTGTTCTTTGCGATCTTTTTGTGTATGTTTGTAAAGTCCCCTGCGACACGGGATATGTTCCTGATGCGGGACTTCTCTTAAAAAAAAACTATTTAGACCCTTATTGCGAGTTGTTTTTTTATAAGGATGTTATATATAGTAACTTTCAAGGATTTGTCATTTGCAGATTAAAATTAGGACTATCCAAAACAATCGCATCTATTTTACTCAGTATTAGCCATAAGACCGCACTTTGTCATGAGTTTGGCTTTAAGTATTTACGCTGAATATTAAATGAATATGAAGCCATGGTAAATGAAGCCATATCCGTGAAATATCACGGCTAATAAGCTGTATGTCGACTATGAGGTGACAATCAGAGCGTAAATGGATTTAGCTGGGTCGACAAATATGAAGGTTATGATTCAGAACGAGTCGTGAGGGATCGTGTAATAGCCAATTCTAGCTGTTGAATAAATATCGGGAACATATAGAATTTTAGTTAAGATAATGATATTTTTAACCGACTTCAAAAAAAGGAGGAGGTTTCTCAATTCGACCGTATATATATACATTTTTTTTTTATGTTTGTTCGGGGATAACTCCGTCGTTTATGAACCGATTTTGATGATTCTTTTTTTAATGAAAAGGAGATGTTCCAACGGTGGTACCATTATACTGAGTGTCTGAGAACGACATTAATATCTAATGATGGCATCCAAGAGAAATCGAGTCGAACCTTGAAGTCGGTTTTATTTTTTTATATCGATTGCTTTTTCGGTCGATCTAAATTTAAGATTGGTTAAAGCATTATAAAAATCGATTACTTATCGATTGTAATAAATATGATGAATTAAGAATACGGTGTGTTACCACCTCTATTTATATCTTAGGGGTACTAAGAGCTGACGAGATACTGCAAAAAGAAGTAAAAAATAAAATAAATCTTATACCAGCGACTTTAACGATTTTAACCGACTTCAAATAAAGGAGGAGGTTTCTCAATTCTTTATATTCAACCGTATATCTTTATATATAAGTCTTCTGTGAGTGTGTATGTCACTGAACTACTCTCAAACGACTGGACCGATTTTGATGAAATTTTTTGTGTGTGTTCAAGGGGATCTGGGAATGGTTTAGATTCACAATTTTGTCCGCTGGACAATGTTTTTTTAATTAATTTTTAATTTATTAGTAGTTATGGCAAAACGACGTTTGCCGGGACAGCTAGTATTTATATATATATATGTGTGTTCGCGGATTACTTCGTCGTTTATGAACTGATTTTGACTATTCTTTTGTAATGGCAAAGAGATATCCCAGCGGTGGTACCATGATAATGACACTAAGATCTGATGACGGTATCCAAGATAAATCGAGTCGGACCTTGAAAATCTTACGGGTGACTAGTGCATTTGTTGTTTTTTTTTATTTGAAAGCTTATACTTTCCGTGGGGTCTGATTTCAATTAGGTCGTTCTTAAAGTCGCTTTTTTTATTTAAATGTTATTTTCTATTCTTATGTAGATACGGAACCTTCATTTCCATAATTATGTTCTTTTGCGTGTTACGTTTCTCACAGGCTCTACTAAATTTAAATGTCAAACATTTGTGTGTCTGACTTTGCTTACATAGCAGTCTGTCTATGAATTAGCCCAATATACTAAAGTGGTTTTATAATTCAGACCTTGTTTTGTGGTTACTTTGTACTTTACGGCTCGCTTCCACTTTCACTGAATTAATAAAAAGTGTTCGAGTTCTTTGAGATTCTTACCACGCACCTAAAATACTCACTACTAAAATAGTTAGGAATCATAAATGTGGGTTTATATCCACATTTTATAGCTCCATCACGTTTGAATATTCTCAGCATTCACACACTCATATTTATGTATCAGTCTATCGAGTCCCTTGTTATTTTATGTTTTTATTCTTATAAAACATTTTTATCGTGATACTGATATTGTTTGCTAAAATAATATATGATGTTTTTGTTTTGTTGTTCTTCCTTCTAGCACAGATTTTCATGTGCCTACATTAATACAATCACGTGGAAAATTGAGCAAATATTTTTTTGACAATGTGAAGGCGTACAGCATTGTAAAGTATACATTTTTTCCTTAAAACGAAATAGCCTTAAAGTATTTGTGTTGAATGTAATATGTAATGAAGTGTATGTAGTATAATAAAAAGGAATATTTTTTTACAAAAGATTTTTTGATTAACTGATGTACCTAATCTGTAGGTTCTCTATTATATCTTTAGGTTTCTTGATTTTGATTGCTACAAAAGTATTTTTATTCTGTCAACGAATTCTCAATTTATGGATACACATTGAAATATTAAAAAAAAATGTTTTATTTTAGTTTTAAGGCTCAGTTTTGCACACTGTATTGACATCTAAGTCAGCAAAAAAATTAAAAAGAAATGACAACTCTGCATGGACTAACCCTAAATTATTTAAATTTTAACCTTCCGCTACAACGTTGTTTAAGATATTTTGGTGAATTTCATCTTAACGTTGTTTCTTGATGTTTCCAATTATTTCATATTACTAATAGTAAAAAATCATAATAATCTTAAAGTCCTGGAGATAATGGTAAACTGGTTACCAACCCGCACGGACTGCTGGTGTCTCTTGAGATAAGATGAGAACCATTCCAGCACTTCAGGTGAGATCATAAGATAAGAGAGCATGGACTAGAGATTTGTCGCAGAACATCTTGACTGGGCCCCCAGTTGTATCAGAACTCGTCCGCAACCATTACGACTTTAATAGTGTGTATAATATATATATATGTCCCCGAGCATATAGTCAGTGCAGGATCAAATTTGCATGTGTCATTATATGATTTTGAATTTATGAAAATTTATGAATTAAGTTTTTCAATGTATACTTTACTTCTAATCAATGCTGTAATTATAAGAGATATCTAATGAAAAATATTGTTACCACTTATAAATGTATATATACATCAAATCAGACCTATTTCCCAGAGGGATAGACAAGGAAAATTAATCTCCACTTACTACGGTCGGGGTACACCGTAAATGTACATTATTTATTGAAGCATAAACGGCTGGCAGGGTATGGTGGTGGACTGCTTAAGAAAGGGATGGTTGGTGCTCTTGGATGAAGGTTTTCATTCAGCGATGGACGACAATATGCTGAAGTCGGCAACGCACTTGTGATGCCTTTGGTGTTACCGGTGTCCATGGGCGGCGGTAATCGCTTACCATCAGGCGATACTCGTTTGCACCCAATTCCATAAAAAAAGAAGATTCTTAATTTTTTATCGTCCTTAAAGAGATCTTCCGTCTCCAGGCTCAGAGGGGTTTGGAATCCGCTAATCTTACTTCCTTAACAAAAAGTAATCGAAGAATTGCTAAGCACTAGTTCAAAGACAAAAGTTCCGCAGGCGGGTTGTTTATATTCTTGATGTTCTCTAATAATCTAATACCGAGGCACGGTATCGCAGTGAATGAACTGTTGTGCTCGAGGTCTCAGATTTGATTTCGATGACGACTGAATGTTTTTATGATCTACAAAAAAATTGTTTCTAATATTGGATGTTTTCTATGTATAATGTGTATGTATTTACAAATAAAAGTATGTAAGTTTTATATTAGTCAATCGAGCTGTCATAGTATAAATTCGGCTTAGATCGAAGTTGGATCAAGTTGTGTGTCAGATTTCCGAAATATTAAAAAGCAATTGTTTGTAGTTTAAAAATAAAACAACATGATCATCATCATTGTTACTATCTTTATTTGTCCAAGTTTTGCTTACTGTTAGTTACATATTAATTTTATTATTTGTATCTACAATCCGTAAAGATCTTCTTTGTAAAACAATTATATTTTACAGTAAACATTTTGATTTTATTACAAACATCTAATATTATTGCATAGAATTAGAAATAAAAAATAATTAATTGAAATTATAGTTTCATTTATAATTAGTATATTTACATTTTTTTATGTACAATAGTATTTATACACATTTTATAACTATTAAACATTCGAGAAAACCAACTACCAAGTAATATTCAAAATAATTATTATTTCCGTGCTGTTATCGTTATATCTGAATCGTGTACAAGAAGTTGTAAAATTTTAATTATTTACATTTTTCTACATTAAAAAATTATAATATATTAATTTAATCAATAAGAATCATTCTGTTATAACAATATATTAAACCTATTATTATTTATTTATTGTTACATTATTTTCAATAAAAAAATGTAAAAATAATGACACTTAAAATGTAACACGATTTTCGTTTGAAAATAACAAATTACGAATTCTATAGAAAAGATTTCCTAGAAATATAATTATATTTTGAATGGTCTAATTATACAACATTTCTAATAAATAATCATAGAAAAATTCACAAGAACAATCAACATAAAAACCGAAAACCTTATTTTACATTTTTTATAAAAGCCCTTGCAATTATGTAGGATAAAATTGAAATTGCTATATAATCCCTTAAACTCAAATTAAATTGGCAAAAAGATTTTATAAAAAAGAGTGACATTTCTTGTTCAAGGCTCAAGAAAATAGCGGTACCCATCATACCGGGTACTAAAACAGGCGTAATTGGTGAATGCTTATAATCTTTTAAAAGGAAATTTGAGTAAGGTATGAAAAATCTATAAGAATGAGATAAAGTCGTTATCTAAAGAACCGAATTGTTCTTTTGGAAATGATAGTGCCCTGCGTTTTGCAGCAATATTTTATTATTTTTTAATACTTAATTAATATTTAAATAACTTTTAATACTTTTTAATGAAGATTGCACGGTTGGCCATGTGCTTTAAGCCTTCGCCATACCACCTTCTACTTCGCAAATTGTAATGGGTTTAATTCCCACACAGGTGTTCGTTTTATGTATGTTTTCAAAATCCCCCGCATGTATATTCCTAATACGGGAATTGTCTTAAAAAAATTACATAGGAAGCTAACGAAGAGACTTGACAATGTGTTCTATCTTCCATAATGCATATCTTATATTGGGGTCACCTTCTAGTTTAACCGGTTTTAATCAGTTTTTCCATGGAGCGTTTGACATCGCAGCTCCGGAACCTTGAAAGTGAACTGAATTCGAAGATTGAACTAGTTGTCAGTATATTTGAGGGCACTGACTTCTCAATAACGATTGCCATAGATGTTTTTGACAATGCTATTTACTTGAAAATTTGATCGGTCCAGAAATAACGACAATTTGTGCCACAAATTGGTGGTGTAACCAAAATATTTCGAGAAGTGAGTAGTGATACTATTTATCTAAGTGATGGGCAAGTAAACTTACTTTTACGTATTTACATAAAAGGTCAAATGAAGTAATTAAGCTATTCCCAATAAAATTATCTGCAGATACATCCAATAGTTAAGGTTTTTATCTTTATAATAGAACCGCTATCACCTATAAATTATACCAACGTCGATTCAATATGGCTCGTTCAAATTTAATTAAATTTATTTAAATTTACGTTTTGCCGAAATTAGAAGGCCATTTCAATATAGGTACAGTTTCCAAAATATCATAATTCGTTTAGTAAGGTTGAAAATAATAAAGTGTTCGAAATTTACTAAAATCTGTGCAAACTACTCATATATTTTAGGTATTGTATACTTATTACGATAATTTATGTGAACTTAAATGTAAGACTCCAAAACACATAAAACGGGGAACGATAAATAAGATTTTTACGTTGTGCTACTAGGAATATTCCAGTTTCGAGCCCAGAAAAACTCTAAAACCCCATACGAGAAAAAAGAAAGGAAAAACAAGATTATTAATTTAGATTAGACGAACCAAAACCAGCTTAAAATAAGCGAAGATCGTACGAGTTTCAAGTCGATCTTAAAATTTTATAATTAAATTTTATTATGTACATATATCGCTATAAATCCATTTTTTGTGGGTACATGATCCCACGTGTTTGACACGTATATATTGCATGCTTACGGAAAGATTTAATAGGGACTAGTTATCAAACATTGCTTAAAGTTACATTTTATTTATGAAATAATCAATAAAACAAAATTTCCGATTCACAACCAAGCAATAACAGAAACCCAATATTTAATTAATCAACTGAATAAAATACTTGACGTATGCTAAAAGCTATTCATTATTTACAGAACTGACAGCTTTTGATGTAACAAATACCTCAGACAAATACGATATAAAATAATGGCCTGTCATTAACTATAATTGCCAAAAACAATACAGTCTGCCAGTAGTCTAAAAGTATTGTTTTTATACAAAGAAACTATACCTACATATATTATATTTTATCCCGGCAAGACAGAACCCAACTAATATATATTATAGATATTCGTAAATTATTCTAGTACTTAAGTATAAAGGTTGTCTTGTAGATTAAATTACATCCATGAATAATGTATTTACATTTATTTTACTGCCAACTTTATTTGAATTCGAATATATACATTTTTTGTTCGACAGTAGCTATTAAGAATGTTTCAATAGTATTTTTGGGTTGATTTCTTTAAAGAGTAATTTCTGGTAGGAAAATTACATTTTATCAAATTTCAGCACAATTTTACTTTATAAATGTAGTTATTTCTAGTGATTAACAGATTTCTATTTTGTCTTTATTCAGTTGTTGTAATGAGATTTGTATTAATGCCTAATAGACACTTGGATTTGCTGAAAATTAATAATAATGTGTACAGTATGAATGAAGCTTAGAATGACTTGTAACATTAAATTGTCAAATCTTAGCCTTGTTATTTGTATGTCTAAATATTTATACAATTTCAATGTTGATATCAATAATTAAAATTATTTTAAAGAAGTAGTTCCCAATTCCAATCTAGCAGTAATAAATAATAAATTAATGAATAAATTCGTATTTTCATTTCTATTATGATTCTTTCAACACTTTGAATAACTAGACAGTAATTCATTAAAAATTTGATTAAAATATTAATTAGAATTAATTAAATCTTTGTGCTAAGTTAAGAATAATGTCAAGGTTTTTTAAATAGTTACTTTTCAAACTTTTATTAGAACCAACAGCTGAAGAGACCTGATCTCCGTGGTCAATATCAGTATGAAATACAAAATTCACGTCTGCAATTCTCCCTAAATAGAAGCTAAGAATACCCATTTGTACAAGAGCCAACAAAGAGCGAGTGGCTTCACCTTGCATTGTGTAATTTTCATCTGAATCCATCCACTGTACTTGTATATAAAGTAGCAAGAGTGCAATACAATGAGATGAGCAGATTGACTGAAAGGGCGCATGGCGACGCTGTGTTTGCATTACCATGTTGCATCGCTGCCGGGTGTTCTCCTGATAAATAGAATAAATAACATGAATAAGAAATAAAGGAAATTGAACTTAGGAATATAAAAACAGAGAATAGTCGATTAATTTGTAATGTAACTTACAACTTGTAAGATACTACATTTGAATGAAAGCTTCAAAATAAGCAGCGCAATAAAAATAATGTTAAAAAATTCACAAATCTCCAAATTTCATCACAACCAATTATAACAGAAAAAGCCATGGACTCGTTACGTACTTTCATGCAATTCAGAGAATTTAAATTAGGTTAGCTATGAGCAGAAGTATTCATTCATATGCAAAATTTGTAATTTGAAACTGGGTTTTGCAAAACTATTTTTATTAAAAGTTCTGCTGTATACTTTGTTTGCACGCTACAATACAGATTTGTCTTCGTGCTAAAGAAAACAAATGTAAGGACACTTTTCTAGAAAAAATCCATCTTTGTTTTAACTTTACTAAAATACTTTATAAGATTACTTTCGAAGTACAATTATATATCTAATATTGTTTATAATATTGTAATAGAGTTATTGAGGGACAAAAATTTAAAAGAAAAGAAAAAGTTATGTCTTTTATCAAAAGGTACTGTTCATTCATTATTAAAGCAAAATCTTAGATATACAATCGTAATCTAAAATATAAACGGGGCCCAAAGTAAGCGACTGTATTGCCAGCATTTGATTTCAGTGTACGCTATTTTCTAGCTTAAGATTTTTAATATTTGTGCTTTGATTAAAAGTTATATTTATATAATTCTTACCATTGATGACATGCACGTTAACTGACGATGCTTCTGCCATAGTTGGTACGCAGCTGTAGTTCCCGCTGTCACCCGGCAGCAGCTTGTCTATAGTCAGTCGTGACGTCAGTTGCTCCGTCCATTCTGTTTTCAGTCTCAGCCGCGGTTCATCAACCAGATTGTCCTCTTCATCTAGTTCCTTATACTCTATTATATTGGGTCCTGTAACAAAACCGCTTTTAATCTCTTTGGTGGAAACATAGTAAGAACTTTTCGAAGTTCTGTTTCCTTCGAATATTGTTTTCTCAATATTTAAAAACGTTATAATTATTTTGAGAGCAACTCAAATCGTTAGCTACTTCAATATATTTATTATTTACTTATTTTAAAGTGTTCTAAAATGCATATACATAAATGCATGATTTAAAACTTCTCAACTTTTGAAATCACAAAGAATTTATATCTGTGTTGTGACAAATTAAGAATACTAATGGTCAAGAAGTTCACCAACTTCATTATGGTATAAATATTAATTTATAAGACAGAAACCAACTGAAAGAGAAAATTTCGTAAAATAATATCACGAGAAAGGCAAGAAATCTTTAAATAAATCCTATATTCGGTGGTCCATATGGTGGAGTTTATTTAAAGTTATTCTTAGAAAATAGTAGGCCGAAACATTTTGTCTAATAAAAATGTGTATGTCTAACAGTGGACTATCACAAGCTGTTGATGCAATAATTTCTGCTACCAAACTATATTATAAAAAACTTACCCTTATACCAAAATATGGTGCCTAAGTCATGCGGTCCCTGACTTAGTATACACGTCAGTGATAACGAGCTTCCAGTCTTCACATACAGGTCTAAGGGACCCAAAATGTGAGCCTTCGCTTCTGTTGACAAAAGAGAAACATCAGTGAGGCGACTGTATTCAAACTTGTAAGCAAGGTTTTCTATTTATAAAAAAAAAACACCTAAAACAATACATTAACGTCGCTTCGGCGTATGGTCCCGCTTTTTCTCAAGTCATAAATCCGATCTAGACTTAACAGTATTCATGCTGATGTGCCACTATATTCCATTAGAAATATTTTACGACCCTCTAATTTGTTACCGAACTCTTTGACCGGAACAAAACAATTATTTAATTAAACAAAAGGTAAAAATTGTAACGATAGGTGGCGATTCAAATATACTGAAGCATTACTACTTGAAGTCGATTATCTTTGAGAGATCAAAATAAATCTCTAAAGTATTTTTTTTAAGTTATAACTTTTTGTTTTTTGTTTGAATACTGATGAATAACATAGAAAGAAGCACGTGTAGTACCTATTAACAAAGACTTAATTTCAACTGAATATTCGGTTTCATAGCCCTGAAAATAAAATCTGGATTGTTCAAGAAATAATTTACTTAACGTGGAACATAAAATTATGTTTATTAAGTATTTTAACATTTATTTCATAAAACATAGAATTAATTTCACTTAGTAGTGAAGGCCACAAAAAATAAACATGGTTTTATTATTTTACGTTTCATATTCATTAATTAGCGGCTTATTACAAATAACATTTGACTCTAATTCTTGAATTTCTAGACTAAAGCAATATTTGAATTTATAATACGTTTTAGCACGGAAAATACGAATTTCATAATTTAAAACACATTCTGAAGCTGAATAACAATAATAATTCTATGAATTTTTAAGTGTATTTTATAATAGGCTGAAAACAAAATCTCATTTTCTGTTTTATCGTCTTAATTCCACGAAAAATGTTGTCTGTTAAGATATTAAAGAGAAAAGAGCCTATCAAGTACCTTCAAACCATGATACAGCACGTATACGGTAGAGAAAAACGCCTCTTTAAACGATGAAGGAAAAATTAGGCCAAGATTAAATCTGGCGAAGGTTGTGTTGAGACCTTCATTTCACATTGTTATCGAGGGATTTGGAAAGTTCAAGAGGGTTCCTGCTAGCAGTTTTAGTGAAGTCACGGCTAATAAACAAGGATAAAGAATATTGGTGGTTTTTTTATTTCAAAATTATGTTAATAGAAAATTTTATTGTATTATCTTATACCACTCTTATATCTTACCACGTTCAAGTTACGGGTAATTTTATTATGCGCAAGTTTATATACTACCTACAAGAAAAAGTTGAAGAAAATCCTATTAAAACATCACTTGGCTCTTGAAGTCGGAAAGTTGCAGCCACAACAATGACTATTAAACAACCTCGTTAATTGCTTAGTTACTAAGAACTTAAACTTTCTTGTCGACCCCAATTAAGTTATAAAAATAATATAAGAATCACAAAGAATTTTACATAATTGTATTGAAACCCTCCTTTACGTCTAAAGGGTGTGGATAAATTTAATTTACGTATATTATTTTCAGGGAGAACATTCATGTATACAATCTTGTGTGTTTTTATAAAGACAAAACGCCTTGTCAAACTCTTTTATCATTACTTTTTCATAATAAAATTATAACAATTTGTAAAGTGTGTTTAGATACTTATTATAATATATAGTAAATTTGTAGAAAAACCTGATTCAATTTTTTCATGAAAATAAGTTCAATCAAATCTCGATCTCGTAACTTTTACATAAGGTATTTTTGGAGTCAAATAGTACCTTCTAATATTAACAGATTACTGGTTCAGTTTCAGTCTCAACATCATACAATGACATTGCAGCCAACGTTGGATGTTTAATATTTCCCATAAGGGAAATATCTTATATTTGCATTGTTTTAAAAAGTTAAAAAACTTGAGAGGTGTCAAGGGAAACCCGGATGGAACGAAGTTGTACATATACACACACACACAAACACACACACATGAATATATATATATAGGAAAAAGTGTCGTTACAACTTTTGGTCTTATATTTTTCGGTCTATCCCCCTTTCGCAACGCGCCATAAGGAACTTCGTTCGACAAAATGTTTTTTTACATTACAACAACATCGAGGTGCTATTAAACAAAAGGAAAAATACAATCGGTTGAAAGATAGAAGACATAATCGTATTGAACCCTTTTATCATATTTAAAAAAAACACATTTGTCTTTTAATGGTACTTAGGCTCGTCAACGCATAGTACATATGTACGTATGTATCTATAGCTGTATCTGTTTCTTGTCATTTGACCCATTTACTCCGTAAGTATTCAAGTTTGGTAGTTTATTTGCTGTGTCATTAAACTGGCTTAAGGGAGGCAAGTGGCAAGACAAGCAAGCATTAAGTGCTCAGGAAGCTTGGAAAATTGCAATGTCGAGTGACGGCAGTTCCAGCCTTTATATTGTCGTGGCAAAGTTTGCCGCGAAACTTACTGCGTCGTTAATGAATGCTGCTATTCAACTAACTTTATACTTTATTGAAATTATTTATTAAAGAGGCTAGGTTTGAACTAGTTTTGGTTTTGGAATCCGGATAACTCCTAAACTTTACCGATAAAACTAATTTTGTCGAGCCTTTATATTCTTCATTACATTAAAAGCTCATTACTAAGTTGAAAGTTGGACATCTTCCAAAATTAATCTTGATGTTATCTTTGACGACATTATACTAAATGTTTAATGAGAAAAGTATCTGTGTACTTTTATGTTTTTATAAGTAGTAAGTATAAGAAAACTTAATTATGAGTAAGTATAAATATTGTGTAGTAAACATCTGGAATCGATCTAAAAATCTATTTACAGAGTAATAAAAACTTATTCCAATCTAGGATTTTGCAGAATCTATTGTTTGGAAATAAAATCAGCTCAGACAGTCTGAAAGGCGGGTGATAAAATTAGTCTGTAGCCTTGTGAAGCTACAGACACATGTTATAAAAAAAAACTATTTTTATCTGTGTTTTAGTACAACAACTTCTGAGATGTAAGTAGAATTATTTGTATTTGAGTACGCTATTAAGTGGTGTTATTAAATCTATACTTGGATTGTCAAATTTTAATTGAAAGAAGACTAATGTAATATATAATAATAAAATAATAATAAAATATTAATAAAATTTTGATTACAAAAATATTTGTAAATGTTCAATTGGAGAAATGCCTAGCAGCAAATGATGATAACTGGTGATGATATTATTATTATTTTTATTTATTATTTTTATGCCTTAAGTTACTTAAGTAAATAAAGTTTTCAATGATAGGTGTATTTTGAATGCATGTAAGTTGTTTTTCAATTAATATTGTAAGTTTACAGGTTAACTTTGATCTAATTACTCAAAATATTTAGATAAACAATCAAATATTCAATCTAAACTTACTTCGAATGCTTAACTTACTAATAAAATAACAACTTTACTAATTATCGAGATTGCCAACATCACCACGTTCAACCACAGATAAAACAGAAAGTAAAGTAATTGCTATATAATTGGACTTACCGACTACATTCAGTTGGAAGGCCAGCGACATCTTGGGTTCGGTATTGACTTGGCATTCGTAAATCCCAGCGTCTCTTTCCTGTGGGAATTTTATTTGTAACGTCCAATTTTCTGATTTCTCGGGTCTAATCACCTGTAAGAAATAAAATTGGTTAGTGTGTACCAAATAAATTGTACTCGTATTTCCTACTAGAAAATTACTTGGCATCTTCAAAATGATATATTTAAACGGTTTCTAAATTTATTTTAGATACTCGGTCCAAAGAGATATTTCGACCTGTCAGAAATGGTCTCAAAGAAGTCAACAGGGGTAAAGGTAATCCAATGTTGAAAACAATCATGCATATTTTTACCCGACTACGGCAAAGCCAAAGGAGGGTTATGATTTTGACAGGCTATGTATGTATGTATGTATGTATGTATGTTCATTTGTTCCCTCCTAGCTCCTTAACTACTCATTAGATCTGGACAAATGAGGTGTCTATAGAAGCGTCATGATTGTCTTCTGGTTATAGGCTATATGACGTGTCACTGAATCTAATGTGGCGCCCTCTAGCCGACATAAAGTACTGTATTAAAAAATAAGTTTGAGATAAATATGCCGTGTTTGGTATCATTGGAAAGGGCGTTACTTGTACATTTCAAAAATATATATATTATTAGCATTTGTTCGTGACTTTGTCCGTATTTATTCGAAAAATGTGATATTTCTATGGTATGCTTATTTGTTCCCTCATTCTTTCTAAACTAATCAGAATAAGACAAATGAGGTATCGTTTGAAGTGTCTTGATTGTCCGCTGCTTAGAGGTTATATGACGTGTCACTGAACTGAATCTAATGTGGCGCCCTCTAGCCGACATAAAGTACTGTATTAAAAACTAAATTTGAAATAAATATGCCGTGTTTGGTATCATTGAAAAGGGCGTTACTTATACATTTCAAAAATATATATATTATTCGCATTTGTTCGTGACTTTGTCCGTATTTATTCGATAAGTGAGATATTTCTATGGTACCTATTTAAAATAAACTTTGCACAAGAATAAGTATTATAAAGGCACCAAAACATTTTAAATAAAAAAAAAGTAAATACTAAAACCCAACTACGACAAAAACGACGCTTAAAAAGTATGAAACAAGTTTTAAAAGCCGTAGTCACGCGTTGTTAGTGTTGTGGACAATGGTACATTACACTATATGGACTACGGCTTTTGAAACTTAGGAATGTTCCATAGTCCATAACACTTTAACAACGCGTGACTACGGCTTTTAAAACTTGTTTCATACTTTTTAAGCGTCGTTTTTGTCGTAGTTGGGTTTTAGTATTTACTTTTTTTTTATTAGATGTAATAGTAATAAGAGGTTTGTGTCTAGCAAATATCTGTTACAGGCTGTTGACTATGATAGTACATTAAAACAAACTATTACAAATGAAGTAATACATACAAAGAGTCATGTAGTGTCTGGGACACCAGATAGGTATGAAGTTCCTTATCATAAAATATAATAATACATGCAAGTACTGGTGCCGTCTAGAGTATAAAGATGGCGCTTTACTATTTTTTTAAAATCTTACGCTTTTTATATTTAACGTTACGGACGTTGTTTGCCGACTAAGGTATCCAGATGGCACTATACTATTTTTTTCAAATCTTACGCATTTATTGACGCTTTTTTGATTTAAGGTTACGAACGTTTTTTACCGGCCAGGACACCCCTCCGCAACGCCCCATAAGGAACTTCGTACCAAAAAACTATCGAATGGAAAAACTCGTCCCTTCAAGTCGAATGAGTATCCAAAATTACATTTCATTTTGAGCTATATCTATAATAAACTTATTCAAATTCCTCATATTAAATATAAAATATAATAATTATTGCTCATTTTAAAACTATACTAAACTTACTAACTAAACTAAACTTATGTAGTTCGACATCCCATCATTAAAACATCAAATGCTGATGTGTATTCGAATCGTAACTACGCACAATATTTAGTACGAAGTACTTAAGGTTTATGATATTCAACCTCTATTTAATTGGAAGTTTTAGCATAGAATCTTTAAAGAAATGTATGATAATGTACAAAAAAACACATGTTATTTGTCGTTTTGAACTATTAAATATTTGAAACCTTTTTTTTCAATTTGTCGAACATTGATAATATATATTCCAAATACTCGTAGGATATTTGGAGGACAATCATTTTTCATTTTATTAACTTAAAAATAAATCAAATTTCTGTTCTAATAATTGATATGATGTAAAAGTTTTGAATGAAATATAAAATAATGAAAAATTCTATAGAATCTTCAATGTTTCATTTACAATTTTATCATTACTTAACTAACAAACAAAGTACCCACCGGAAAATAAGAAACAAACTTCAATAAGATAAATAAAAATAAAATAGACACTAATTTATTAACATCAATTACAAATGCTGTCAAATAATTTGCAAAATATTATAATGTTAAGCTTTTTCTAGTGATACATATATTTACCCTTTCTAAAATAGATTAACGTTACACTATGTACTTAAATTTAGATTTTCAACAGCCTTTAGAAGTTCATAGCTGGATATAGATAGGTCTCTCCTTAGCGAGGTGTTTATGTTGGCCAGACGGGCGTTGTAAAGGTTTATTTCAAGTTCTCCTGCTCCTTGCAGTGACGTTGTTCTGCCTAGTTTGTTCCTTGGTCGCTTCTTACTAATCGCTTACACTTAAGGAATGAGTAGTTCAACTCACAGTTGAACTAAATTATTCAAATGGTTGCTCTTACCTGAAATCTCTGATCTGACGTATAAGTTAGAATTCCGGCAGTTAATATATGGAGATCTCGTTTCCTGATCCAAGATACCTGCAAAGAGGAAAAATTTAGTCCAACCTTTGATATTTCACTATTACTTTTTAAGTATTGACTGAAGTATAAAGTAGATCTTATCTCTTTCTCTCTTCTCTTCCAGTAAAGACAATTAACTATGATCAAAATCTAATGATGCAAATACTTCTGCCAGAGTTAGAATATACAGTAATTGTATTGAATAAAATATATTTCTATTTAAAATGCTAATACAATTTTTGCTTCAAGACAAAAATATACTGCTAATAAAAGTTTATAGCTGACAAAAGAGTATTAGATTTGTGAACGCGATAACCTCTTATATTGTATTTGTTTTTGCTTTATTTTTAATGAAATAAACGAATGATGTCATTTGTCTTTAATACAGAATAAAGATCTTACATTAATGAATGAGGAGTGTAATTTTGTACTGTAGTTTAAGATAAACAGCACTTAATAATGCATTTCTCGTATGTTTGGCCGCTTCAAATTACTTATAGCAACTTCTGTATTCAAGATTTTACTGTGAACTGGCCCAATGGAGTGGCATTACCATGTTGGTTATAACTCCTTAAATAAAGGTAAAAAAAAAATTACTGGCTTCCTTCTTAATATCAAAAATATATTTTAATAAAGAAGGTAGTACCTATATGTTATAAAATACTGATTGAAAAAAATATGGAGAGTTCTTGGTGGATCATTTTTGTTTTGTTTACAATAAATTGATTAATAGTAGTATCTCTGTGTTACTACCCTTAAAGTCTGTTATTGTCATGTTGTTACTAGCCTAAACTCGTGGTGTGTAACTCTGCTCAGCATTGTCTACCGACTTTCACACAGAGCTCTTTTATTAAAATCACAGTCACCATTTATCATAATTTCCATGTTCCCTTCCAAATTTTATTCGACACTTCAACACGATGAAGTATTGTGGCTTGTTGTTATCACTTATAGACACAACAAAGGAAGTTAGTAAATTAGGATTAAGAAAATGGAGTGGGTGAGAAAGCTTTACTGTCGATACAGTGGACGATAAGTACCGGGATAAGTGTTGAATGTGGAAACGGTACTAAATATGCAAAAGCTCGAAAGACCAACCTTACGTAGCCATATTATTTTCATTTAATAATTGAAACCGACATCAAAACAATTTAAAATTTCACCCGTTTTGAAATAATTATAAATTTGAAATAACAACGTTATTCTAACTTTTAAACTTTCGCGTTCCATGAAATATTAACAATTATTTTTACGGGAATTAACGTCAGGCAAATCAGAGGTATGTAATACCTTTTAATAAGTGATCGCGTTAATTCCCGTAAAAATAATTGTTAATATAACAACGTTATTTTTGTCTCCAGTTCATAATTAGCAGTTACATTTATTTAAAGCGCAAGAATCAGGAATATATCCAGCATTCTCTTCTAAAATAGCTAATGATCAATACTAACCGCTTTGTTCGACTAAAGTATGGAAGTAGAGCAATCTATATCCAGACACGCTTTTATAGACTCTTTTATTTATGCTCTGGGAATGGTGTCAAACAAAGTGCTTTACAACTGAAGGTTACTAATTGTATTCAATTAAATCACTACGTTCAACTTATTACGTATGTCATTGTAAAATATATTATACCGTATAATACGACCGATAGATACATCAAAGTAGTATTGTAAATTTGAATTTACCTCAAATGCAAATAGCTTAAGCGGCTTATAAATCTGACTTATAAAAATCTGCGATTTCAGGCTTCAAGTTTAATTTAAAAGCTAGTCAATTTACTACTTACCGATCTAAATGAATAAGTTAAAAAAAATGCCAGCAAACATAAACCCAAAGGTCTAAAACAAAAGAATCGTATTTTTAGTTTCCCAAAACTTTATTTCATATTTTTCCTTACTTTGCCAGCCCTTTTTTGGTGGCTTGAACAAGTAAATTAGTGGCTAGTTGAATATGTATTCCATCAACCATGTTTTGGGGAACCAAGGTTGTAATTCAGTTTGTTTTCTCCGTGTAATAAATGAATAATAATAAATTCAAGAGTTACATCGTTAAAGATGTCTACCTATTTTCAATGCAAACCTATTTTCATAATTGGTCACGTGTGAGTAATCAACAACAACACGCTATCAGCCGGCTAATGTACTTAGCAGCTAGTTAGTTTAATCCAATGCTAACATTTTAATTATAAGTTGTATTTTTTTGCGATATAAGGGTAAAAGGGACAGACAAGTGACTGCGTCTCTATATTAGTGACACATCAACAAAGAAATAAATATTTCGTCCGAAATACTTAAAGCTAAGTAGAGCTTATGTTATGAGTACTAGACGACTAATATAAATACATACTCGTATATACTTTTTTTTGGAAATACATATTATACATAGATAACACCCAAACTCCGAAACAAATATTTGCAGAACATACAAACATTTGGTCCGAACCAGGAATCGAACACGAGACCTCAAGCACAGCAGTCGCATACGCTACCACTACGCCACCGAGGCAGTTAAAGCAATGTTTTAATGACTCTTATGTTGGCTATAATTTTAAGGTGGAAGAGAAAGAGCGAGTGGAGGAACGGGTATCATTTCCCTCCAACATAAAGGGAGAATCCTCTGACCAGGCGAGGTGATCATGCCCGGCGGGCCGCGGCCCATGGATAATGTTAAGAAGTTGTAATATACTATTCGGCGATAGAACTTCTATATCGCGATTCAGGATTAGAAGCCACTCCGTAGTTCGGTTTATTTCCGATAGATGGCACTGTATTAAGTTTTTTTGGATGTGGCCACTAGAGAAAGATCTTTTGTCTTAATTATGACAATCGTTTCGTTTCAAAAATACCACAGGCGCTAATTCGTTCAATAGATTGGTTGTACGTTTTAAGAAGTATCTTGAAGCTATGCCAATAATACTTACTTTGTTTTTGTATCTCTAAAATTTAGGTTAGTTACAATTATTAAGAATTAGTTTTTCGTAATACAAGTCACGTAAGAATGTGTGATGTGACTGACCTATGTCAGATTCTTACGTGACTTCTCAAAGAATTAATTTTTGATAGCACACTAAAAGATTTTTTTTAAACTGTTCTTAAAACTATTTTGATTCGCTAACTTTAAGATGTTGTATATTATGTATCAGTAACTGGTGGCAAAACAGATATAAAAGAAGTCATAACAGTAAAGTTAGTGATTTTACACTATTTACCAGACTGCGAAAGAAGGAGGGTTATGTTTTACGAGTGGATGTATGAATGTATAATTCTTCGGCACGCCCTAGAGCCTAAACGGCTTGACGTATTTTAATGTGAGTGGTGTCAATAGATTCATCTTAGTCGTGAGAATGACACTGGGTACATCAACATTAAGAAAAAACAAAATAAAAAATATTAAAAAAACTGAACTTTATAAAGATGGCAGATATTGACGCAGTAGGAGTCTGTTTGTAATATTAAAATAACCGCTTTTTACCAAATACGTATACACGGTACTTATACCAAAATATTATTTTTTTACAATTTTGTCTGTCTGTCTGTCTGTCGGGCTGCCTGTCTATTTGTCTGTTTGTTCCCTCTAATGAACGACTGCACCGATTTTGACGGGACTTTCAACGAGAGCTAAGTTTTCAAGACTAGCTTCGTCCTGCAGCGATTCCCGCGCTATGACAATCACCGCTGGTAACACCGCGGGGTTCAGCTTGTTTTAAATAATTCTACTTGTTTACAATTAAAATCAAGATTCTCTATTAAAATCAAAGGCGTCTAGTAAATAGAAGATAAAATGACGTTTATCAATAGTGCACAGAAACATTAATATGTTTAACATTTCAAACAAGTTGCATACCGTATACCTTGTAAAACACACGTGTTCGTGTATTGACTTGTTATATACATTTAATAAAATTGTTCCATTTCACATTCAAACAATGTAACTTCATTTGCTACCTATGTTTAAATGTTTACATTTGTAAATTAAATTTCTTTTTGAAGTAAAACGTATGAATTTTATTGAACTGTTTGAACACGCAAGCCGTATGTTTTCACAACAATCAAATGAAAATGAATAAACGTAACGAGGCATCAAAGAAAATAAATATCAATAATAATAAAATATACGTATACATTGTATACTAGCTGAACCTTGCGGTGTTACCCGCGGTTATTGTCGTACTGCCGCGGGACAAAGCTATCTGCCAGTGAAAGTCTTGTCAAAATCGGTCCAGCTGTTTCAGAGATCACCCGGAACAAACAGATAGATAGACAGAATGACAGACTGACAAAAATTGATAAAAATGATATTTCGGTACATATGTATGTACATACATATGCATTTATTCAGATGCGGTTATTTTAATATTACAAACAGACACTCCAACTTTATTTATTTGTATAGATGTATAGATATATCACTTACAGCTTTGTCCCCTAGTTGTTCAACTCTGCAATGTAGAAAAGCGGTCTGCCCAACCACTGTGGTCACGTTCCGGGGAACATTGTACTCAAAGTACGGGAACGACCCCACGCTGTCTTCACCGTAGTGTGCTGTTCCTGGGAACAAAAGAATGATTTATGAACCAATTACTCCAGTAACTATCAAAAGTATCTTGCGAACCTGCTGTAAGTGACTTTTAATAATACATGGAAGAAGAATTATAAACGGGCATTTATATTTAAGAAACATTGGCTTTGTACTTTGGTATTTGCTTGCGGATAAAATCAGATTCGTTCATTGCGGTGACCCAAGCAAAATATATAATTCTAATAATTTATTTTAATGATAACGGGGCGACAAGATTCTCGAGTTACTTTTCCTGTTATTTATTGATGATGATTATATTTTGACGTAATGAATTTAAATTGAACTTTTAAATTACATATTTCAATGTAAATATCTACAGATTTATTCACGTAGCATGCTGTGTAGCCATTTTTCATAGACATTTTGCTACGATAGAAATATTACGTAATATAGGCATGTGTATTTGTTGTATAAACATGTGTATATCTCCTGAGGTTTAGGCAGAAATTATTTGATGACATTCAATTTAAACAATCATTCCTTTCCTTCTACCGCTATACCCGTGTTTTGACATCACTAACCCTAGTTATTCCGTAGATGTCATAAGAGGCGACTAAGGGCATAAACTATGTAGTACAACATCACTGCAAAAAGAAGGAAATCTTGAAACAACCCCTACATCAATTCAGCCGGCCAAAGTATCATAGTAGACCAAAACTCATTTTCCCCTTCATTTCAAATAGGGGACTAATGAAAACTGAATAATGTCACATACACCATCACCATCACACTCAAATCGTAACACATAGCTTCAAATACACAGTAAATCATATTTCCTCACACATTTATACTCACACTCACACACAAACATAAACATATTGTCTAAATATACAAACTTACACTTAGTTAATTACTGTCTGTCTATTCATGTATACTATTGTAACTATTGGTTTGTTATTTTTGCCTGTGAATAGGCGCTGCTTTGGGAGTCAGGGCTGTATAGTGTCTTGTAATCCATTTTTGGTACAATAAAGATTTATTATTACTATTATTTCATCAACCACCCATAATGTCCCTCTGCTGGGCTAGGGAGATGGCACTGAGGGGCTGTCTCCTCTCAGGAGAGGGTTAAGGCCATAAGTCCCCATGCTGGCCGAGTGTAGGTTGGGGACTGGCATTACAACGGTGTGGTCACGTAATCTTGAGGTTAAATGTTTTTAAGCCGCCCAAAGGCCTCCAACTAAGTTTCAAGACTGTTATCATATTATTATTATAACGACCGGGACCGACTGCTTAACTTTCTTATAATGACTAACAATCTAGATAGCCGAACCTTGCTCGATATTTTTTCTGTAAATTTTCTAAACATAAATTTTAGCAAGGCCGATTTATCGTTCCCGAAACCCCCTGCGTACAAAATTTCACGAAAATCGTTGTAGCCATTTCCGAGATTCTGATATACAGATATCTGACACTGATATACAGATGATGAAGAACAGACAGATATCTGCAAGCTATACCTAATTCTATATTCATATAGGTAATTATATATATACATATTCATATAGGTAATATCACTTAAACAACCTTTCATTAAATGTTATTACAAACTTTCATTTTGAAATTACGACATTTAGGTATTTGGAGTTAAAATATTACTGGAATGATATTAATTTCAGCTTCTGTGCGAAAAATATATTTAAACTTTCATGAAAAGTTAAATTGAAAAAGGCTTTTGTTCATAATACCTGGATTAGTACTAAGTAAACATGCTTTAAAATTAGTACAAAGGATAATGTATGAATCATGTACGCTATTGTACAACATAGGTAAATTAAATATAATCATGAAATATGATTTTCAAATTTAAATTGGACTGAAAATGTTTCAGAACTATATTTGTTTATGATATGATTATGTAAAGTAACATATTATATTTATCACTAGCTTTTGTCTGCAGCTCCACCCGCGTAAAAGTCGGCTATCGCGGTGATTTTTCAAATTGATATAACTTTTTTCATTTAGCAACTGATTGAAATTAAACATACATTAAATGTTAAGCAAAGCAAACTGCAACGTATTAGTGAACAACGCACTCATATTGGTTATACCGTTTCTGAGATTAGTGACAAACATACATATACATATTTGTCTGTCTATATGTATATAGACAAACACAACTTTTCTAAAAATCATTGTTTTGGGTTCTATTGCGTTCATAAAGCCTCCCATAATAATTAATTATTTTTTGTATATTTTCCATGTTCAGATAGCAATAAGTTATGTTTTTATTAAATTTATTTATTGATTATGGTATTAGTATCAAAATACTTTTCATTTAAATGATTTACTAATTAAAGTATAATACGGTTAAAGAATCTTTATGTCTGAAAAGAATTTACAAAATTCACTTACTGAGAAAACATACAAAAATGTTAACAAATAAATCAATTGAGCGTTTTATATAAAACAAAAGTAGGTAGTTAAATATATTTTACACAAGATGAACGTATAAGATACTCGAACACAGTAACACAATTAACTCAAGCAGCTGAATCAAAGTTGTACAATATTTTTTTAAACTAGAGGGTTAGGTTATTCATGTAGTAACTACTAATAAGTATAATATAATAAAAAATAACGTATAAGTATGATAATAATAAGATTAACTTCACACGTTGTAGTTTGATTTCAGCCTAGGCAGAGTATGTGCTAAGGTAATATAAACGTTTCTGAACACAAATAAATTACACCCAGATAGAAAAACAAAATTGTGTTTATTACATTTTTTTGCCTTGCTTTGGAATCGCACTCAAGACGCCGTATCAAGAGACAGTTTTATTTACGGTTAAAGCAACAGACTCTTATATCATCCAATTAAACTAAATAGTTTTCGTTCTTGCATTCTAATCTTTCCAGAATAATCACATGAGTTAAAATAAAATAAAAATCTAGAAAAAAGCAAGGTATCAAATAAAAAAAATTGTCTGTACATGTCAGTTAGCTCATTAAGGTAACGTATGTATATTCTGTTTGTTGCAAAAGGAATATATAACGAGACAATTAGTCTAAACAAAGGTGACAATGATAAAGAAATTATTCAAAACAGGGGCAAAAAAACTTATAGGACTAGTGTTTATATTATTTTGTAAAAGACACATATATATATAATATATACATATCAGTATCTTCATAGTCTTTGTTATCCACAAAATTATTTGCCAAAAAATATCGTGCCACGCACTACATCACTACTACAAGGAGAAAAAAAAACTTAAACAATCCCTGCACTAATCCAAGTGGCCAGCGTCATATTTCGTAGATCAAAACCTTGTCTAGAGAGGCCTAAGTCCAGCATTATACTGTTAAAGATTCTTGAAGATGTTGTTGATGACAGTCTGTTTTGCCTGTTCAACATCGACGTGGTATCTATACATACTACACATAAATAAAATTGGAGTGTCTGTTTGAAATATTAAAATAACCGTTTTTTAATAAATGGTTATGTATTTATATACGTTACATGTACCAAAATAACATTTGTCTGTAGGTCTGTCATTCTGTTCCGGGTAATCTCTGAAACGACTGGACCCATTTTGACGTGTCTTTCACTGGCAGATAGCTGATAATCTGAGGAGTAAGTTTGGCAACTTTTTTTAGACTGGCTTCGTCGCGCAGTATAAGTGCAGTAATAAATAAATAAATGGCTGTGTAAAATTCATGTCGAATACAAATTGCTCTTATTTACATATGCACGTTGTGTTCGCATCATTAATTATTTGAAAACTGATAAGTACAATGGGATTATATTATCGTTTACACTTTGATTACGCAAAGTAATATTCGTGGATATTTGATTGTAAAAATGCAAATGTTCTCCGAAATTTGTAAATTATATCAGTATCTCAATTTCTGAAAAAAATATTTATTTATTTACAAACATCTATCCTATCTATCTTACAGGCTCTCAGCCCAAAATGATAGCGTAGTTACATAGATTAATACTAATCACTTACATACAATCAATAAAAAACAAACATGCCACTATAATACTAAGAAACAAAAGAAAATCATTAAAAAAATCTACTGTTTTTGAAAGGTCACATATAGACCAACTCGAAGCTTGTGAATTCGCTCAGTGAACATGTAAAAAGATCAGTATAGTCTGCCATTGTGTTGAGCGTATTTAGAGTCCTAGTCATTGGCTGTGTGTCATGTCTTTTTCATTAAAACAGAATATTGGAAGTTTTATTTTGTTTTCTCTATATGTATTTTTTATGGAACGAAGTTCCATATGGGGCGTTGCGGAGAGGTAGCCTACCCCGCAAAAAGTGTCCGTAACGTAAGATTGACTGCCTCGGTATCGCAATGATAGCGCATGCGAATGCTGTGCTTGAAGTCTCGGGTTCGAATCCTGGGTCGAATCAAATGTTTGTATGATCTGCAAAATTTTGTATGCTGCCATATATAAGTGTTATGTATTATTATATTTTATAATAAGGAACTTCATTCCTATCTGGTGTCCCATGACACCACACGACTATTTTCTCTCCACTATCAAACGAGCACATATGTGACCTGGTTAATTGATTACCGCTGCCCATAAATGCCTGCAACCTCGTAATTTCAAACTCGTTGCCGTCCTTTAAAACGGGAATACGCTCTTATATTGAACGTTTGGAAGTCGTAACGGACCAAAAAACTGCAGGCAGTACTAACACATGTTTTATTAAACTATTGTAGCTACTAATTCTTAAAAAGAGACAACAACTGAGTTCAACGAATTTTTGTTCTAAATCTGGGTGAACTTTCTATGTTTGTTGTGTTCTTGTATGTTTGTACAGTTCCACGCGATAGAGAATAATATATTACTAGTTGTATTTGACAAAAATAAAAAACTTAATATACATAGTACAATACATTTTATTAGTAGTACAAAATGCCTATTCACACAAACGGAGCTTATAAATAATCTACTTAGTTCATGAATTTTAAATGGCTCTTTACATCAACCTTTACCGTCCGTTTGCTTTTAGATTATCCTAAGAAATCACCAACCAATTAACATTTATACTATTGTTTGCTAAATTCAATACGAACGAACATACACAATATTGTTTAATATATTAGTTTTGTATGTTAAACAATACTTCAATTAGCTGGCTGACCCACGCAATCTTGTCTGTGCCTTCTATTGTCCGGAGCGTGATATTATGACAGCGGGCGTGAACAAAATATCTGTTTTTTTTTTGTTTTTATGTATTGACCTGCCAATATG
The DNA here is from genome assembly GCA_905220595.1 of Spilosoma lubricipeda. NCBI lineage: Eukaryota > Metazoa > Arthropoda > Insecta > Lepidoptera > Erebidae > Spilosoma > Spilosoma lubricipeda. The sequence goes on along the minus strand of HG992298.1, from coordinate 6,576,834 downwards.
ACCCTATCCAGCCTGATGGAAAGTAAAATCCAAGAGTGGTTGCTGCCATACTCACTGCAAATGCAGACAATGCAACAATACAGCATAGCGACCCACACCATGGCAGCCTAGTGATGCTTCTACGTCACCAACGAAACAAGCGTGAACAAGTTTACCATAAACAATTTTGTAGTGAGCCAACTATAAAAGAAAAATGTATCCTGTCACGGATGTTTTATATAGAACTTTTGAAGTGAAACAATTCTATCATGCATTGTTTTTGTAAAACTTAAACCGTTTACGCAGTGCACGTAAGGGAAGCTTTCTAAAGGAATGATTTCCCCATCTTTTTGCATCAGTCTGCCTATAGGTATAAGCTGTAGGTTATAATGTTATGACCTACCCTTCCTTGATAACTGCGACACTGAAAGAATTTTTCAAATCGGACTAGTATAACAAACACACAAACCAACACTTCAAATTTATAATATTTGTATAGATTATGATAATTTATAATATATGTCATTTGAATTACGTTGCTGCCATAATCGTATTATGTACGTTTGATCAACAAATAGTACTCCCATGTTGGCAAATTGACCGATATAAATTTTATGGTTGAAAACCAAAAATAAAAACACGATTTTCGCTATAATTTAACAATTCAACGTTTAATGAAGACTGAATTGTATGTAGAGCACTATAGGTTTCTTTTTGTGTGCCAACCTAATCAAGTGGCCTACAATAGAAGATTATACTTATTGTAGTTGCGGTCTGCTATTTAATTAAAGTAATATGATTTTTGGGTATAATTCAGGGTATTACGTGGTAATTTAGGTATAAAAAGGTCAAACGACTAATGAAATTTCGCGATGTATTAACAGAAATATATTAAGGTTAGTGTGTATGTGTGTGTGTATGTTATTTTGTTATTGCGGTAAAACCCATTATGGAGGATTGGCTCAAAAATTATGAATTATTGGACAGTTCTTTGAAACTTAACCACATAACTATTTATCCAATTATTTTATACTAGCTGAACCCCGCGGTGTTACCCGAGGCTATTGTTGTACCGCGAGAACAAAGTTAGTCTAAAAAAGTAGCCTAAGTTACTCCCAGAATCATCAGCTACAGTGTCACAGTCAGTGAAAGTCCCGTCAAAATCCCTCCAGCCATTCCAGAGATTACCCGGAACAAACAGACAGACAGACAGACAAACATTTTTTTAACTACATTTTTGGTATATATACCCTGTGTACATACATATGCATTTAGTAAAAAGCGGTTATTTTTATATTACAAACACACACTCCAATTTTATTTATTTGTATAGATGTATAGATTATATCCAATAGCTTTACACACACACTCGCTCCAACTCCCATCTAGGGTAACAGAAATTAAAAAACCCTATTCGCCATTATCCTGACATACAGCACGTGCTTCTTTGACATTCATTAAGGCTAAGTAAATAATCCACTTGCCGGTTACGGGTGCTTTTATTAAGGCCCTTCGTCATTACACTGTCGATCTTGGCAACATAATCTTTAAAAAATTCTACTATTCTTTAATTACTACACATATTACGCTAATAATGCTATCGTATTAGTAATAGGAAAACGCAATCTGATAAGTTGGTGACAATGTACTACGGCCGCTGTGCATGTGTTAGCGCCGGTTGTACGGTGTTCGTATACCAGGCAGACATGACGCCCACGCTTATACCTGATTAATTCGTAATATCTTTTGAATGGAAAGTCCAATTTAAATAATTTAAAAACTATTTTATAGGTAGTTAAATGGTTTTGACCATAAAATAATTTATTTGGATAAGGATTAATATAAACACATAAATAGCATGGTTTGGATTTGGTTAGCATTTTCATTAATGTTTAAAATGAAAAAAGTTGTTGTAGTGACATAACTACAATAGTTGGACATATGCTACCGCGGAGTTTTTTGTAGACATTATGATGTTCTTCAATATTTTTGTACATTATTTTGTTCTATCGCTAATAGTTTCGGCAGCGCATTCGACGAAAGACATTTTAAGACTCATTTTTCTACACCTTCGGTTACATTGTTCAAATTTTACCAAGGATCCCTAATTTTTTTCAAAATGAAATGTAGCCTATGTCAAATTGGAAGAATGTAGCATTCTATTGGTGAAAAAATTTTTTAAATCGGCCCAGTACTTTTTGAGCCTATTCATTACAAACATACAAAAATAGGTACAAATCTTTCCTCTTTATAATATTAGTGTAGTGTAGATTAGTTTTTTTAGAAAGTAACTTATTATTAATGAAAAATCTATAAACCCAATTTTTTTAATACAAATCGACATGTATAATATAGATATTTGAGCGAGTTCAATCAGTTTTAGTCTCTGTTTTTTAACACGTGAGTAGCCATTTTGTAAAGCTGGCGAGGATGGAATGCTAATGTTGGTCGGTTTCGATTACTTTCCTTTTCCTTTCCTTCATTGTAAGACATCCTAAATGAACAATTATGCCAAGAGGCACTTTAATTAGCTATTTTGAATTCAGATTCTGAATAGAACATTTAAATTATCCTTTAATTAAACTACCAAACTTTTGAGATTCACAATCTATACAAATAAATAAAATTGAAGTGTCTGTTTGTAATATTAAAATAATCGCTTTTTACTTAATGCATATGTATGTATACACGATACATATACCAAAAATGTAGTTAAAAAAAATTTTGTCTGTCTGTCTGTCTGTTTGTTCCGGGTAATCTCTGGAACGGCTGGACCGATTTTGACGGGACTTTCACTGGCAGGTAGCTAATGATCCAGGGAGTAACTTAGGCTACTTTTTTTAGACTAACTTCGCCCTGCGTCTTTACCCGCGGTACGACAATGAGCGCGGGTAACACCGCGGGGTTCAGCTAGTATATACATACAAGCCTTCGGGTAGAGTTTCAAGAAGATTGGTAATCATTGTTAAATTGAAATCCAATTCTCTATGCAAAAATTGATTGGTTATCTGATCATGAAAATTACCCACTAGTTGTTTAACTAATTGTATAAATAAATGCGTACTTTTACTCACTAAATTCAAACAGTATTTTGGAATTGCCCGATATCTAAATTATTCAATGATTATTGTCAAAAATATTTCGACAGTAACGATTTATTTAATCGGATATATTAATTAATCTCATTGAGGCAGTCAGAACTGAGAACATTTAAAAGTATTTTTAAATCTCAGCATTAAATTGTAGAACTTCAGGACTCTTATTAATGTAACGAGCTTAACTTGAAACCATACACGTTACCGCCACTTGACCTGATAGCCTTACACTAAGCCCCTTAGGCCTTAAAGTAAGTACCTAGCTATCTAAGTCTAACGCGTTTAGTGTCACACTTGAGGAAACGAATGCGAAAATATTTTTCTTAGTGCTTTTATATTACGTATTAATTAATAAAGAATAATCATATTTTATTTTATGAAATAACAAATTTTGAGTGTTTACGCTTGCAAATTTTATAAAAAACTAAGGCAATAGTTTGTCCCGTTGAAATTTACTTTTCTTTCTGATTTTTCTTCTTTAAAAAGACAACTCCTGCATAAGGGATAAACATCCTTTGTCGTGGTAGATTTTACAAATATATGAAAGTGACACAAAGAACACCTAGATTCAGAACAGCAATATGTGGATCACATAAAGTATTGTACCATGTGGGATTTGAATAAATAACACTCGGCGCAAAAGCGTCGTGTCGACCGCTTTAAGTCATTTCTTTAAACATTATTACAATATTCGTTTTCAAGACTACTACAAGTTATTTTGGTAAAAGGAATCAAAAGACGTAGGTATATGATAAATTAGTCCCAAACTAAGCAACACCTTAAGCATGGGTAGATAAAACACTATGGCTTCATAATTTGTCTAGTACCCATAATACAAGCTCTGCTTAGTTTGGGACTAGATGGCGTTGTGTGTTAGATGTCCGAAATATTTATTTATTTATTTAATTTAGTTATTTTTTTCATCAGAATCAGAGGTATGTAATACCTTTTAATAAGTGATCGCGTTAATTCCCGTTAAAATAATTGTTAATATATCATAATTTAGTGTCTACAGTTTATTGAGTACTTTAATTTAGTGACAACTGATATATGTAAATACCTTATTTACTTTTTATGTGAATACATACAAATGACACATCAAAAGCACTCAAACTCAGAAAAAAATATTTGTAGATCATATTAGAAACATTTGTTCCGAAACAGGTAATCGATCTCGGCCACCAGATATTACACTTATGGTTAGGTTAATAAATAAGATAACAAATATTACACAAAACTCTTTAATTTATCTACCATTTCTAGTAGAAGATAAGCGGAACTCTTCAAAAAATAATAAAAAAGCAGACCTAGGACTGACATGAAGTGAAAACTTAAACTATAAACAAACAGCTGTTTATGCTCACCTGAGATGAACCTCTTTGCTCTTTTAATAATATTCGAGATAAAAAGCAGTAAAAACAACAATGACGCGAGTTCCTTAATTGTTGTCCATCGAAAAAAGTGCTAAACACGCCTAAAGATTTTTTTTTTTAAGTTATCCGTTTGTTTCGTAGCATTTGTAAATTATTATGATCATCTTTTATGGCTCAAACATTAAAATTAATCAATCATAACATTAATCAAAGCAATGGTTACACGATAAATAGAGTTCAAACGTAATTAATTTTAGTTCATATCATTAATTAATACATTACGATAGCATGAGAATGATTGTAGTTTAATTACTGAAATTTATAATGTATAACAATGGGAACGTATTAATCTATATGATTGATTGATCAATCAAGATTGTGGATAAAACGCTATAGCTTGATAATTTAGTGTAAGTATCTATAGCTTATTGAGTACGTTAATTTAGTTTTGCAATTTATTTCGATGTCAAGCGAAGCCACAGCAATTTTTCTATCTAATACCTTTAAACGAGCAATTCTTGTATATGTTATAATCTGAATCTCGGAAATGGTTGGCAGTCCACAAATGTGCGCTTTTCCAGAAACTTTCTGCCTCGCACAAAAAAACTGTGGAATGAACTGTCACCTGCGGTATTCTTGGACCAACACGACATTTAAACCTTCAAGAAAAAAGTATAGTCCCTCTTAAAAGGCCGGCACCGCACTTCAGACGCCTCTCTGGTGTTACGGGTGTCCATGGGTGGCGTTTATCGCTTACCATCAGGCGATGCGTCTGTTCGTTTGCCCCTATACCATAAAAAATGGCTCCAAAGATTTTCATTAAATTTAGTACGTAGGGGATTTCGCAAGCGATAAATCGATTTGGCTAAAATTTATTTTCAGAAAATTTACCAAAAAGGACGATTATCCAGGTACTATGTATTTAAATGATGAAACTGACAAATAAATAACTCGTAGTGAACAAACTATTATGAGCTTATCATGTGTACGTTTCTTTAATCACATTAAAGCCATTGTAATGCAATGTATATTAGACACGATAGCAACAAAGTATACTTTCGTTGGACACTAATACTTTGTAATGAAAAGGTAGGTTAGCAAAATGTAGGATTTTATGAATAAATTAATATTATTTTTAGAAGTAACTTTTTATTAGGGCATCGAATTTTGTGTTCTAAATTGAACTTTTTAAATTGAAGTTATGTAGAACAGTGAAATTAAAATGAAATGACCATGTACAAATTTATATATTTATATATTTTTTTTGGACATCTAACTAACTAATCTAACAAAGTAAACAGAACAGTTTGGTTCTACCCAGGAATTGAACCCAAGACCTCAAGCACAGCAGTCGCTAAATATTATAGTCCCAAATATTAATATGAAATAAGAAGTTACCAATTTACTTTAATGCATTACTGAAATTTTCGCATAAAGCTTTCCGTGAATTCCTAAACGGTTTGAATATTGAAATACGTTGAAATCGGTACGCTGGGTATCTTTGTCACACATGTTTTTCCCCATCTGCATGTACAGTAAACGAACCCGCAGTTCAATTGTACGTTTAAGGTAAAATAAACCCTTTCCAATGGTAGCCATGTTGCTTTTGTAAACACAGGAATGTTTTTAAAATACTGTCATTTAGGCTATAACGAATGAATACAAAAGAGTCCATTGAGAATTGTTTCCAATTTGTTACATTTTCTTTCGGTATAAAAGAATACTGATACTTTTATGAGAATATTTCATTTTGAATTATTTCGATATTTATTGAGATGGTAAGTAGAAATTTTGGTGTCAATCTATGGAGTAACTTTGTTTCTTAAGTACCTGATTTTGATGTATGAATCTAAATTTAGTTTAGTTAATATACAACTTGAAAAGAAAGGTCAATATTATACTCAATTTGCAGCTAGATAACATGTTAAACAATATCTTATGTTCAAAATATTTATATATTTTTGAATATGTTAGAGATAATTACTGTAATTTACAATTCAATTATACTAGTTGATGGTCTCAATGCAAAATGATCAAAATTGTAGTCGAAACCAATTTTTAAAAAACATTGAATTAACGTCAGTATAATAAAAATATCATCTATTACACAACGACATCTAGTCCCAAGCTAAGCAGAGCTTGTGTTATGAATACTAGACAACTAGTACTAGTATTGTTTAACTACTACACAAATAAACAAGGAAAAAATATCTATTTAAGAACCTTTAATGAATTAATGAGCATTAAGTAATTGTCTGTTACATTCATTAAGTTCAATTCTTTAATCATAAACAAGTATTCATTACTTTAGTATATAGTTGAACGCATTATAATTATATTTTTGAAAAACGGTATAATATTATATTATTCCGATTTTTGAACTATTTAAAAAAAGTACAGAGATCTTTCTAAGCTTCGGTGAAGTTTTCTAAGATCACTTCATTCATTAAGAAAGAATGTCCATTAACATGGGAATAACTTAGGCCTCCTTTAAATACACGTAATAATAATTTGGGCACCAACTACGGAGAAATCACGTAACGATGCAATCAGAGTGGCGTGCGATTTGAGAGGTCGATTTCCATAAGTGGCCTGTAATGGACTGGTGACGATGATGATAATGATAATAGCGAAAATCGAACAGTCTCCAAATTAGTAAATAGGTAGACCCTTAAAGAAACGATGACTAATTTCCTGACTCAATCTTTTCAAAATTGGTCCAACTGCCAGTATTTTACCATGTCCATTACAAATCTAAATAGTCATATCGATGCTATGTCTGGAAAGTTTCTCGTAACTGTTGTTGATTAGGTGTTACTTTGTAGTCAACAAGGTTGAATACTATTCTTAAGTACAATAAACTTTGTTATTTATTAACGGCGGGTGGCGGAGCTCGCTCGCAAATATTTGTTAGCAATCAAGTGCTTAACAAATTGATTTAGATTGACGTGCCGTGAAAAACAACTTGTGTTTGTATTTTGGAAATGAAATTACGGAGTAGAATGTTCAGTGAAGAAGAAAATAATTATTACAAAAAAATAACTTCTAAATATCTTATCCATATTTTAAGATGGTCGATAAGTAAAAAGTTTGGAGTACCACGTACTAAGAAATGAGGCTTGATGAAGCACAGTACTGGGTGTTTCGACAACCTGTGTGAAGACAGTGCCACGCCGTTGGGTACGAACAGCAAAGGACCGGTTGTCGTAGAGAGCTTGAAGGAGGTCCGTTGTGGACGTCCTTCTCCTGAGATAATGATGTAATATATGTTGTTATGTAATATGTGTATGTAATTTAGATGACAATATAATTATAATATGCTCTTCAGTGACTACTAAGATACCATTTAAATTAAGCTTCAACTTAATAGGTTTGATAATTATAGTGTCAAGAAAAAAGGTGAAAATTATATACTTTCTAAATTGAGTGTGCAATGTAGTGATGATTTTCATAGTAATGTAAAGTTTTTAACATTCATCAAATCAGTAAAAATAAAGGTTTTTATGCGGCAATTAAAAACTGTGCTAATGCAAAGAGTATAAAATTTGCATCTTTTTCCAGATTCCTGAAACTGTATCCAAGGTGACTTAACTTAAAAACAACTGTGATCAGGCGTAGCCGTAACCATATTATGCGGTCAAGTGAAAGCTTCTTCACAAAATACACTTTGAATACAGATTACCTTTTTTCTCAAGAGGCTTAAAGTTTTGTTGTCAGAGAAATAGGCCAAGGTCAGACTGAAAGCGAGAAGCGGTTGGGATAAATACTAAATTGTTAGTAAACATTTCAAATATTTCCTCGTAAAGTTAAGATTGGGAATTTCGTCATCAAAATAATGTTGTGTCACATCTTTTTTTGTCAGGAGAACAATTAGGTTCTGGGAATTCAGCATGGCCTATAATTTGATCTCTAGGTTTGATCTTAAATGATTAGGTTTGAAATGGGAAGTAAAAAAACAACAATAAAATGTAAAACAAAACAATGAATTCATATAAAAAAACTTGTAAAACTGCCTCCTAATATCCAAGTTTTCAAATGATGGGAATGGAATTTGTGGTCGATATCAGTCCAAATATTTCACTCCATACATAAGAGATAAGAATTCTGAGTAAAACTTAACTGCACACACTGCAACATCTCCACGAAATGTCAAGTAATGTACCGATAGGGATTTCATTAATATTTATATAAAGAGATGCACAAGGTAAATTTTAATAGTAAAAACAAAAAGCAATATGTGTATACATATTACTTTAAACAAACTAGTATGGTGCGAAGCGTGTCGGTGTTTAGAAAAACACATTATATTGCAGTGACTAACAAAACGGTTTGTGACACTGTTACAGGAAATTTATATGTCAACGGAAATAAAATTTCACATTCTAGTGTACAGCCAAATATACATACGAATTGGGAAAAAAGAATTATTTAAAAAAAAAACTTGCCCGACATTAATTTTAATACAATTTTGACGGGAGTTAGAACAGCGATCTTGTTGCACTTTTGCAGTTTCGATTATTGTAACATACTACTGTTTAGATTATGTCATATCTACATAAATATATACCAAAAAAAACTTAAAAAGCCTTGTTCATTTTATAAAAAAGCGGCCAAGTGCGAGTCGAATTTGCCCATGAAGGCAGCAAGTAATATAATATAATTTTTATTTTATTTTTATATCTGTGTTGATTGACTGAAAGGTAAATTGCAGTTTAAAATTTATGACGTATTAAAAAAGCTACTTACTAGATTTCGTTCATACCAATTTTTGGTGGAAATTTGCATGGATATGTACAACATATATTTTTTTTGTTTTATCATTCTATTATTTTAGAAGTTACAGGGGGAGGGACACACATATTACCACTTCGGAAGTGTCTCTCGCTAATATTAGAAACCTCAATATTAATTTTGAAGACCTATCCATAGATAAACAACACATACGAGTTTAATGAAAAAAAAAAATAAGTTTCAGTTCTCAGTATGGGGACCCCCAAAATTAATTGCTTTTTTGTGAAAATCTTATTGCGGTTCACAGAATACATCTACTTACCAAGTTTCAATATTATAGCTCTTATAGTTTCGGGAAAAAATGGCTGACGGTCAGATAAACGGACAGACAGACGAGACGAATCTATAAGGGTTCAGTTTTTCGCCTTTGGCACGGAATCCTAAAAATCAAACATTAATCTACTTGAAATAACACAAATCGTATCTAATCAAAGACAAAAAGAAATGTCAGGCTATCTGCCACAAAATTCCAGCCATATCTGTGTTGAAACAAACATGATACATTTGATATTTATTCAATACGAGACCAGTGAGGAATACTCGATGATACGGATGAGAAATGTTTTAGAAACCAAAGCAGTGCCCGTATTTGCGTGACTTTTATTTAAATGTATAATATTGGTTGTCCAAATATCGTTTGGAATCGTAAAATCACACAATTGTGATTTGAAAAAGCAGACATAACATTGATTAATTGTACAAACTTTTGGTCAAAGTAAAATAAACAATCATTATTTGTTCTAGTGTTTTAGTCATTTTTAACTTGATGTTTCATAACGGTTCGACACCAAATAGCAGTAGTAACAAGAGGGTTACCTGGAAAGTTTGCCGGGCCTTTTGAAAATTGGCGATATTATAAATTTCGACGTGCTCTTTTTGAATTTTACTTTGGCACTTGTTATCTTTGCCACACACACAGCACTATTAAAAAAAATTGCGCATTCTTCTTCACTTTGCTATTCTTAATGGTCCAGGTTTTGTAAGTGCATCGTCTAAGGTACGAAGCGAAATGTGACACATAAAAATTTCGTCCACGTCGAATCCTTAGCATCGTTGTAGATCTCTTGTCCCTCGATTTCGTCGTACTTTTGCTCAAGAATAGACTCTGTTTCTTTCTCCTCTTTGCTATCTTGTAGGTTAAGTGAGGTTAGAAAAAAACGTAAGAACTCGTTTTTCTCATCTAGGTCCATCCGAGACCTGCGGTCTCGGATCAACAAGATGATTGCAGTAGACGATGTGAGAGAGAATCACTTACCTTAAATAGAGAAGACCTTAAAACAGCAACATACGCTGCCATTATCAAATAAATGATCAGAACTACCTTAAATCCACTATTACTAGCTCATGCACTTCATAAACTTTAACGTATCTTTTGTATAGTTGCTTATAGTCAAAACAAAATCACAAAACAATGGAGTAAAAAGCCCCATAAGCGTATTAAAAGTTTAAAGTGTGTTTAAGCTGCACAGGTGAGTGCAGTATGGAAGAGTACTCTTATTCGATTATGCTTTTCACATAGTGCTTCGTTGGCGAGTAAGTTACGTGCAGAACTAGTTTCGCTTAACTTTCAAAAATGGATGAGAACATTGACTTTTAGACAACGTCTTGCTAGTATTTTGACTGTATGTATTATAGTGAAACTGTATTAGTAATTTGAGTTAACCTGTGATTGTGTTTTGAGACTAACCATGTTTTTTTGGGTTCATTTGTATATATTTTACACTAGACTACGCTTACACTATATCCACAAAAAATTGTTCAGAGAAATCAGACTTTTGTGACAAACGACTTTTCATCAAACTATATAAATACTTAAGATCCCTATAAGTAATTCTATTTATTTCATTTAATGTACCCTCTTTATAAGTCGGTTTAAAAGATGAAATAAAAGAAAAAAAATTAATACAAACGCTCTATTTTTATTACCCGACTACGGCAAAGCCAAAGGAGGGTTGTGATTTTGACAGGCTATGTATGTATGTATGTATGTATGTATGTTCATTTGTTCCCTCCTAGCTCCTTAACTACTCATTAGATTTGGACAAATGAGGTGTCTCTAGAAGCGTCATGATCGTCTTCTGGTTATAGGCTATATGACGTGTCACTGAATCTAATGTGGCGCCCTCTAGCCGACATAAAGTACTGTATTAAAAAATAAATTTGAGATAAATATGCCGTGTTTGGTATCATTGGAAAGGGCGTTACTTGTACATGTCAAAAATACATACATTATTAGCATTTGTTCGTGACTTTGTCCGTATTTATTCGAAAAGTGTGATATTTCTATGGTATGCTTCTTTGTTCCCTCATTCTTTCTAAACTAGTCAGAATAAGACAAATGGAGTATCGTTAAAAGCGTCTTGATTGCCCGCTGATAATAGACTATATGACGTGTCACTGAATTAAATGTGGCGCCCTCTAGCCGACGTAAAGTAGTGTATTAAAAAATAAATATGAGAGAAATTTGCCGTTTTTGGTATCATACGAAAGGGCGTTACTTGTAGATTTCAAAAATATATATTATTAGCATTTTCTCGTGACTTTGTCCGTATTTATTCGATAATTGTGATATTATATCTGTGGTATCTATTTAAAATATACTTTGCAAAGAAATTAGTATTATTGAGGCACCAAAACATTTTAAATAAAAAAAAGTAAAAACTAAAACCCAACTACGACAAAAAACGACGCTGAAAAAGTATGAAACAAGTTTCAAAAGCCGTAGTCACGCGTTGTTAAAGTGATATCGCACCATTCCTGGAATAAAGCAGTAAGTGTATTCCGACAACTTTTCAGGAGCGTAAAAAAACCGCGCAACATTTTTATTATTAGTCTTAGAAAATATCTTGTAAAAAGCAGTAATAGCTAACACTAACCTTCGTAAGCACAATATTATAAATTTGATGATAATTAAATATAAACCGAGATTATCTTAAAAAAGACTGTTACTTATTTCTTCCTCAAAACATTAACCATATGTGCAGTAGTAAGTTCACATATTGCTTTGCTGCTATGCATTTGAAGCCATATCAACTGAAGTAATTTCACTTATCCATTTATTCACTGTTGAATGTTAGTGTAAACGAAAGTTGTAAGTATGTGTTACGTACTTTTTCCACGAGCAATTCATGTGTGTAAATAAAGTTACGTACTTCTTACGAGCAACTGAAGCTAAATTTGTTTAATGTATGTAGAGAAAAAGTTTTTCTGAAATTAAAATTAATAAGATATTTTAAGTGTATCTTCTATTATCTATTCCTTCCAATCGATAGTCTAACTTTGTTTATGATGTATGTTAATCCTTTACCAAAGGAACTTTTAAGTTCAAAGTACTAATAACGAAAAAAGGAGGGTAATAACTATGACTCTTTATTATTAAAAAATAGTTTATATTATCATACAAAGTTATTGTTGAAATAGAGTGAAATCATACTCTTTATAAATTTTTAAACTTCATCATCCTCTTCCTCTGGATCTGACACGTTAGCGGCTGATTGAATGCTCAAGCTGTTATAAAATACTTGGTGATGTGGCGGTATATGATTATCTTTACAGAGACTCATTAGGTCTTTGTATAAATTTGCATTGATTGGTAGCGGTGCATCTTACAATTTCTGTAAAGCAACTGGTCCCTCGGTAGCGGTAATTTTCCTTTTCCTTCCAATTCTTCCACTTTTATTTATATCCACGAGCATTATTGGTGCCCCATCATCAAACTCGTATCTAATTCTCAATTTCCCTGGAGACTGAGGATCTGTTGCTATCTCTTTTATTTTGTTCCGGCTAACTTTTTTTCCCAAGTCATCATTTTCCCAATTTTTGCCAATTTATGAAATAGAAAAAATGTACCTAAGACATTTCTTTCAACTTATATTTTTGGCCCTGTACTTTAGAATTTCGAATAATTGCATAGATTTCGTCTGGTAAATAGAGAACAAGATTTTTCTTGCTTTTTTCAATACACGAGTGCATTGAATCACCTCGTTTTGGGTATGGCCTTTCTGTAAAAACCTATGAGTCATTTTTATACCTTTATAGGCAATATTTATAAGGCAAAAACAAAACGATTGCGATTTTGCCCTGTGCAATTATCCGAATAGAATGAAATTTCTTTTATTCCTTTTTCAGCTTCAGTTTGTTAAAAACACCACAAGCAGCTGGCTATTTCATTAGCACCTCTTCTTGCGATTTGGGCATGCCAAACATAGCAATGTCCGCTTTTTGTCAAAATGTTATATACAGGGAAATTATACACTGGATATTTACGTTTATAATGAAAAACTCCAACTTCCGATTGTGGTAAGCTCAATACTTTCTATAAGTCAAAACATGCAACTGTTTTTTCCTTATTATCAGATTCTTCTTTTTCTTTGTTTTTAATTTGTCGTATTTGTTCTTTGATCTTAATGTGCTTTTTAAATTCTTCTTTCAAGTGTTCTTTTTTTTTTAGAATCAGCCTGATCATATAGGCTGCAAGTTTCACATAAATCCTTCTTTGGCTGGAAGAAACCAATACTGAACTTTGTGTTAAATATATGGTAATACCATCGTTCAGAGCCTGGTGTAACATTTTCGTAATCAGGATTATTTTTAATCCAATCTAAATATAAGCGATGCATTTTAGCGCAATTAAGCTTTTCGTCTAAATATTCCCTTGATGAGATTCCTTACGTGGAAACTTATTAATATGATTAACGACACTTCTGGTTGTATTCTCAACTATTTTGCTAGACCTATTAGTATGATTGCCTCGCCGGTCAACAATCTGGTGGTGTTTTTGCTTCTCAAGAGCTTTGTACACAATCTTGTCGTTGATGTCAAACGTTTGTAAAAACATCTTCTTGCAAACAGTAACTATATTCCGTCCGTCTTTTTTCTGGAAAGAATAGATTAAAGTCTGTGTTCGAGGTCTCTTAGAGTTTACTACTGCAACACGTGTAGGTTTTGCTTTTACATATTTCAATACGTAGTCCCACTGACGCTCGTGACCTGTTAATTGCCAGTAAGTTTTAAATGCTAACTTTCTTTCTGAGTTGTCTATCTTTTCAGGGCATTTATTTTTACATACACATGGATCACCCAACACTTTTCCTCTCCTCTCTTTCTTCGTAACTTTAGAGTGATACAGTTTCCCAGAATTTTTCAATAACTTATTTTTGTTTACGCGCCACGAAGTTTCATCTCTAACTCTTTTACGACTCAGTTTCTTTGTAGATGTAGGTTGTTTGTCATCATCATCAATACCATATTGATCATTCACATACACCATGGACGGTGTTGCAATGAAATTAGTCTCAGGCGATAACGGAAGATTTTGGTCAGTAGCACATTGTTCAATCGTTTCGTTCAATTTAAGGTTTCAGCAGAAATAAAATGTTCATTAGTAACGACGTAAACAATATATACTGTAGAAGTTGATGCTACAAAGTAAAATTGTTCACAGCTGCAGTCTTTTGTATTCAGGCAATTTCTATTCCTTTTGGCGGCCACACAAACAACCTGTTTGTCTTTTGATGGATCTGTAACGATGGTACTGTCAATATAATCAGATTTATTATTTGTATGTTTGTCGTGTACACTTATTAAAACCTCTTTCAACGAATCAGGAATAATAATTAGCTTTTTAACAAGGGATAAACACGGCGTCCCTGAATAACTGCCATTATAAGATGAGTTCGGATTCAGAGCACCAGCCTCCAAATTGGTTGTAAATTTAGGATCTTTTAGTGGTGATTTGATAGATACTAAGTCGAATTCACTTGTAGTGCAAACTTGGGGTTTACTTGTGTTGAACGACAATGAACTTTTCACATACTGAGGGTTCTGACTGTTTCGTATCTTGCGTTTTTTGCGTTGTACCCAAGCATTTTTGGATGAAATAATATTTTTATCGGATTTGTAAGAATCTGAATCAGGAATATATTCTGGAACTGCAGGTGAATATGGCTCAAATTCTTCATCAGAATTTGTTGTAACATTTTGACACACAATATCCTCTACCGGATCTTCGAATGTTTCCTCAATATCAACTCTGACATAAGTGACATACGATTTTATGGTTTTTGTGTCGTCATCTTCTGATTTTGTTTCTGTGTTTATTTTTGTATAACCTACGAAACTATACTATACTATACTAACCTATGAATTATGTTAAAAGTATTAAATACGTGATTATTATATATAGAAAAAGATTCGAAAGCGATCTGACATAGCTTATTTCTTTTAGCTAGCTAGCTTATAGCTTATCACACAGATGAAACTGCGTAGCATTAATTACACAGAAACATTAAGCTAAAACTTTCGTGGAAGAAGTACGTAACCGGACTTGCATAGTTCCTCTCTATTAGTACTGTGGTGAAATATGTGTTTAAGTTTATTTACAAATATTTTTTTCTATTAATCTTAGTGGATATTTTACGTAAGCATTATTACGACTTTATGAAATGGGAAAATTGTAAATCAAATAAATGTATATGTGCTTACTTCTTTATACCTATGGAATTTTCTTCTATCTAGTTTCGCAAAAAAACATTTTGTTTGCGTTCATTCATTGGTTTTTGCCGACAGCTTCACGAATTTTAGTCAGAAGGTGTAAACCGTGATACTCTATTCATTGGTGCAATAAAAAATAAATTACGCAAGTGCACTTGCTGCTTTCTTCCAGGGGTGGTGCGATATGGAACATTAATAAGTTTCAAAAGCTGTAGTCCATGTAGTGTAATGTACCATATGGTACATATCAGTTTAACAACGCGTGACTACGGCTTTTGAAACTTGTTTCATACTTTTTCAGCGTCGTTTTTTGTCGTAGTTGGGTTTCAGTTTTTACTTTTTTTTTACTGTATGATTGACAGTAGTATATTACAAGACCAATTTTAATTAGTAGTAGACTTTACCGATTCTTTTTTTTTTTCACGTGGATCCTTTCTATATAAAGTATTCGAAATTTCAATATGCTACGTCAAGATACTATCTAAAAATAGCGTTCAAATAATTATCTTCACATAGTATTACATAGTTTTATACTTGTCTACTCTATTCGTGCTGTGCGTTCTTATGTAAACATATGATAATCCCTACTAACACTTCAAATACGAAACTAATTTTATCTGTCTATTAAGATGTCCCGGCTAAACTGCCGATTCAATTTGAATACAATTTCGCATAGCTCTACTTTAATTTTTGAGATACATATATAGCTTACTTTTTACCATGATAACCATTAAATATATGAGCGCAGCCTAGAAAAAAATCTAGTGTGTATAAATTTGTAATATCGTTCCTATGACTAACATGAAGTTTTGCATACTCGTTGCCTTGGGTATATAGATTCAATATCAGGATATATTTCATAGAAAAAAAGCGGGTCGTTGTACTACACGACGCGACAATGCAGATAGAAGCTCTTCATCGGTAAATTATGCAGTCCACTCACGCAACTTTTTGTTTAATGCCATACCAAAAATGCCATGTTTCATCCACATTCGTGTTTTAATTACATTCTAAAGTAAAGACTAAAATATGTAACCGTGTAAATATAATTTCCATTTTAATATACGCTAACAATGTAGCCCTACCCTTACCTAGCTCATAAAGACTGTATATTACACCGAAGTGTAATGCGGAGTGTTTGTTGAACGGCAAAACTTTTATAATAAAGAAGCCTAAGTAGATGACGGCCTATAGGAGAGAAAAGTGGCTAGCATCCCAGAAGAGAACTTCAACTCTACTTGGGTACTTTATGCGATGATATGTTAATGGATACACCTGGTGGTAAGTGCGTATGTATTTTAAGGTAAGTGTTTTAATGTTTAAATGTCTACAAGGACGAACTGAAAAGTTACTTTTTTATTTGAGGCTAAGATAACCAATAACAGCTGTTAGTTTTTTTTATTATTAATTATTTCTTGGGTATTTCTAATCTGTAAACAATAAAAAATACGAAACTGTATTCCTCGATTTAGTTTTAATTTATTTTATGAACTACTACCTCCTTGTGAAAGCAATTTTAAAAACACATTTAAAAAAAACGGGATCAGGTCCTTATTTTCTACATTCCTATTTTTTTACAATTGTTTTATGAATTTATTAGATTAATTATTTTTTATTTTTTATTCCTAGCTATGAAAATCACAGATTTGTATGCAACCGTTCCTCCCTCATTCCATCCCTAAGGGAGTTTTGAATGATCCTTTTTAGTGGCTAGTAAAAAGTTAAGCTCTTTAAGCATCAACGCAGTTAGTCCGAAAAAGTAATCTATATTAATATATAAAGCTGAAGAGTTTGTTTGTTTGTTTGTTTGAACGCGCTAATCACAGGATCCGCTGGTCCGATTTGAAAAATTCATCACATTTATCGGGGAGGGCTATATATAATCGCGCGAAGACCAATATGAGCGGAGCACCAACGAGCACCACGAAATGTTTCCAAAACGGGGGGACACTATCACGCTACGGGCAATAGGAGACGCAAACGAGATTGCGTGGGTCTGCTAGTTTAATATATATGAATAACACTTGTTTTGATCATCAATAAAATTGCAAGTCAAGTGGGCACCGTAAACACAGGAAGTACCACTTTACAGTGCTAAATACATTAATTCGGTTAGTAGTTAAGGACGGAACCCGATTACTACTCATCCTTAGTTTACAAACCCTAAAGAGGTTAACGGTTAAGGATTAAACTTCAACAAATTACAGCAAAGGAACGGCTCCCTCAGCAGACGGTGTACGTATCATACTTAAATTAATTATCACCAACTGCAAAATGTAGTTTCTCAATTCGAACGAACCAATTCTTTCCTTTTGAGAACCTTTTGCTTTTTTATATTAGTCGTCGTTTCTTTTATAAATGAATTTGAAAGTCTTTTATTATTTAATAGTTATATTTTAGACTAGCTGAACCTTAGTGTTATCCGCGGTTATTGTCGTAGCGAGGGTAACGCCGTGGGACGAAGCTAGTCTAAAAAAATAGCCTATATTACTCCTTAGATCATCAGCTTCCTGCCAGTAAATGGCCCGTCAAAATTGGTCCAGCCGTTTCAGAGATTACCCGGAACAAACAGACTGAAACAGACAAAAATTTTAAAAAATGTGTTTTTGGTACCTGTACTGTGTATATCTACATATGCATTTAGTAAAAAGCGGTTATTTTATTATTAAAAACAGACATCCCAATTTTATTTATTTGTATAGATGTATAGATTCGACTCAGTTGAGTTTTAAGGAACAAAATATACGCTTAGGTACAAGTTTTTACGATCTCTTGAAAATATACTGCAACATTTTTCGCATAACCAATATGAATTTACATTATTGAAAAAAAAACAGGCAAAGTAAAATAAATAAAATACTTAAAACTAACAATTCGCAGCTTTTGTTTTTCTGTTTATAAGAAGATTTTATTATAGTTCTCTACTAACTTCAACAGAGTAACTTCTAAAGTTAGCGTCATAAAATTCAAACTGAAATTGTTTTCTTCCACTTTTAATGCAGGTGCTGACTTCGCATTGCAAAAACAAACAAACGTGTTCAAAGTCAAACTGCCGTTAGTTTTTTACTGGCAGATTGGTCGCAAACTGCTCTCGAGGGCATTAAATAAACTAAATTTTACTATTTGCAAACGTATTATACCTGCAGCAATTATTTAAATACTAACTGCAATGAAGTTCTATACATCAAATCGTAAACCTATCGCACTAATAGTAATAAAATAAATGTGTTAAAATAATAACTACATTAGTAAACAACTTAAGGCTTCTTAAATTTAAATAAATTGTGTTCTTCATTACTGTATTCTTAAACTAGATACTTATGTATTTGTTTGTTATTATTATGTTTGTTTAAAGTGAACCAAGATTTTGCGAAAGAAGATCCAAATCTATACAAATAAATAAAATTGGAGTGTCTGTTTATAATATTAAAATATCTGCTTTATACTATATGCATATGTATGTATATACGCTTGTCTGTCTGTCTGCTTATTTTGGGTAATCTCTGGTACGGCTGGACGGATTTTGACGGGACTTTTACTGGCAGGTAGCTGATGATCCAGGGCGTAACTTAGGCTACTTTTTTTACACTAAGTTTGTCCCGCGGCGTTAGTAGCGGTACAACAATAACCGCGGGTACCACCGCGAGGTTCAGCTAGTAGTAATTAAAATTACTTACAGCATGTATAATAATAGGTAGCATGTAAGAGATATGAGACCTTTGTTCAAAAGTTGACAATTCAAGGCTGTATAAGGTGTTTATGATTTATTTATTTACTCAACCAAATGCTCACTGCACTTACAGTTTGTCATACAGTGCCATTACAATAATATAGTCTTGAAAATAAGACAATAGATGCTTATACACACATACGGATAGCGCTTAGGAAAAGTCTATTAAATTAAAAAATTATACTCAAATTGGTATAGGTATAAGTCGACATCCTGATACTCAGCAATCAGAGAGTTGAGCAGACTAACTGCCTGGCTAATGGGAGTATATTGTGTTAAGCTGCGATTGAACATATTGCTATTAAGATTCAAGACACCGTAAGCTTTAAGAAACTTTAAATCAAGTTTTTCATTATCATTGGTTTATTCATATCGTATATGGAACTACAAGACTTGACTCCAGTTGAATATAAAACATAATAATCCTACGAATATAACACAGAGGTAACTTTTACTCATAATATTGAGCGCGGTCAGACGTACAAATGTCAAATTTACTATTACGTCAATTTTACTGCTCTGGTTCTAAACCAGAAGTGTACAAACAAACACAACTGCAAAATATTATTATTCACATTCGTTTCATTGTATGCATTTCATTCACCATGTTTTATCAATTACTATTTCAAGTGCTACTTTTCTATATTAAAGTTACAAAGCTGAAGAATTTGTTTTTTTGGTTAAACACGCTAATCTCAAGATAATAGTTCGATTTAAAAAAATATTTAATGATTAATAGCTCAGTTGTAGAGGAAGGCTACATATCATCACAGTTCGATCAATAAGAGCGGAGTATCATTAAAATAATATGTTACAAAACCAGGTGGAAAATTATTCCTTATGCTCTCACAAGGAATAATTTTCATTGCGTGCGTTTATGTTTATCTTCTGCAAGAAGGCTGCTTCATATATTAGAGATACTTTGTATTTGCTTGTATGAAAATATTTCGATGACGTTATTTCCACAACAATGGGACAATGTATACGCTTTTACAATAAACTCCCTATTGATATCAGAAATTTGCGATCAAGGAAATTTAAGAATACCATTAAATCTAACTTATCCGCAAAGGGGTATTATACCATAGCAGAATATCTTAATGATAAAACGGCCTGAGATTGAGCTGCCCATTCTGCACATGCTGTTTAATTTGAATGTTTAAATTTATTTTGATGTGACGATAATTTATAGTTTGAAACAATTTCATCTTAGATTATTGCTATTGTTGCCATTTATTTTAATTATTATCTTTACTGACTGTATTATTTGTGACTCAAATTGTAACTATCGCTTTTTTATTGAAATAATGTCTTTTGCATTTAAGAATATTGTCTGGACTTAAAAAGACTTCGTTCTTTCTTCTCAGGGCTAGTCCAGTTAGGAAAGGCCGAACTCATCTGCTCGGAAAAAGTTTAACTTGCAAAAGTGTTCATGTAACCCAATTGCAGAATAAATGATTTCGTTTCATTTTAATGAATTTGTAATTTGCGCTTAGTTTACCTCATTTCATTACGAATTCAAAAATGGGACGGAATCAATTTCAACCTATGTTATAATCCTCTTTCACGTTTAATTGGAATTCTAATCTGAATTGATTTTCTTTCGTTACTGATGCTGAAAAGTTCTTTTACAATCTGCTCTTCATTCTACAAAAGGTTGGAACAAACTTATTTTTAGTATATTATCGGTATTGCTGAATTTTTTTTTAATAAAAGTGCTGGAAAAGATAAAAGTTTTTATGATCATTTGCTTAGTGACTTTTGAAAGTACTTGATTACTTTAAAAACATTTATACATCTAAACAAATCAAATAAAATTGGAGAGTGTCTGTTTGCAATATTAAAATAACCGATTTTTAATACATGCATATGTATGTATACATGGTACATATATTAAAGATGTATTTTTAACAATTTTTGTCTGTCTGTCTGTTCCGGGTAATCTCTGGAATGGGTGGACCGATTTTGACGGCGCATTCATTGATAGGTAGCTGATGCTATAGGGGGTAATTTGGGCTACTTTTTTTACGATAACCGCGGGTAACACCGCGGGGTTCGGCTAGTATGATAAATCTTTAAATAACTAACTTATCATAGAATTGATGTACATTAAACATACACACACATTTTGATCATTATCTTGCTAAATGCTTTATTAATATATAAAATACTAGCTGCCCCGGCAAACGTCGTTTTGCCATAAAAATTGTTTAAGGATGGGTGACCTTTACCATTTAGGGGGATGAAAAATAGATGTTGGCCGATTCTCAGACCTACTCAATATGCTCACAAAGTTTCATGAGAATCGGTCAAGCCGTTTCGGAGGAGTATGGCAACGAAAACTGTGACACGAGAATTTTATATATTAGATAAAACATAACTTGATATTTAAATTTATCTAATCTAATTTTAATTTTTTTTTTAGGAAAAGAAGAATCTTGAAATGTTACTATAAATATCATTTTGTTTTAAGTTTGCAAGTGACGGACTTATGGTACGGGAGCTAGCAACGTTTGAAAAGTAAGAATTTTAGGTCAGCTGATTTTGTGATATGTCGTCCTTCTTGCACTTTCGGTTAGAGTCTGGGCTATCTGGCTGGCGGTAGCGGTTGCGTTCATTAGTGCGCATCCTACCTGTCCAGGTAATAATCCTGGATTTTAAAAACATTTTAGTAGGCGTAATTTTTATTTTTTTTGTTTTTAAATAAGTCTACCTGACATACTTTTTTTATTGGCAGACATTTTTGACAATGCTAACTATGTGCCATACGCGATTTTTTAATTTTTTTTAATAAAAATTTCAAAGTATTTTATAGTGTCTGTAATTTTAATATTATGTTATTTAAAGATAATAAAAACTTAAAATAAATTTGCCAGACATTAATTCGATTGTTAAGTCTTGAATTAAAATTAAAAAGTCATGAAAAGTATTGCAGTATAATGCTAGTAGTCCGAGAGAGACAGTTGCAGAATAAGTCGAGAATGATACAGGGAACCATTACGAAAGTAAATTACTTTTCACTGTGCATATAATTAAAAAAAAAAAAAAGAAAATAATAATCATTCTAGTCACAGAAAGTTTCAAAAAAAATGCAAGCACAAAAAGGAATATAAAATAAGATTAAAATTAAAAAAAAAGACACTTTTTATTTAAATTGTTTTGATTACTAAATGTAAGTTACAAATAATTAATATTAAGTTTTTCAAGTTGTTTCAGCCTATAGTAAAAAATTCACACATTCACACATCTTCATTCATCATCATCATCATCGTCGCTGTCTTTGTCAGTGTCATTCATATCATTTTCTTGAGAACTTTCGTTATCTTCTAAAACTCTATCATCAATAACATAAAAAAATAAACAGTGTAATTCTTCTTGTTTGTTATAAAACATTTTAGTTATTATTGATAAATATTCCATTTCACACTTACTTTGAACAATAATATCTGCAACTGAGGATGGTAATTGATCTCCCAAAAACCAGACAAAATCATATTTGTCACCGTTAATGGTCCAACCGAAAGCCATTGGAGATAAAGATGTTGGATGTTTTGAGTGAGCATTTCTCCAAATTTTCGTCACGTAACGAACTCTCAATAAATGCTGTTGCAATTCCGCTTTACAGGGTGGATGAGTCAAAGTTTCGAATTTTTTTGTCGAAGTTCTCATCTGATTTTTTAGACTTAAACGTACTTGAAAATAAATGAAATCGAACATCATTAACATTGGAACAATTTTTAACTCCATACATTTGACAAATAAATTTCTCCAGCGTTACAAACGTAGTTTAGTAGTTAGTACTTCTTCGTCATCCGTAATTATATTATCAAAAGTTAACTGGTATTCTTTAGAATTTTCTAATATTTTATAAGGCTTAACTTTGCCTTTTCTAAAAACAGCTGGCGTGTAATCACATCCGGTTATTGCGTGGAAGCATGATAAAGCTTTGCATAAAGAGTAAATACAATCATATACTTATACAATACTTTTCATGACTTTTTAATTTTAATTCAAGACTTAACAATCGAATTAATGTCTGGCAAATTTATTTTAAGTTGTTATTATCTTTAAATAACATAATATTAAAATTACAGACATTATAAAATACTTTGAAATTTTTATAAAAAAAAATTAAAAAATCGCGTATGGCACATAGTTAGCATTGTCAAAAATGTCTGGCAATAAAAAAAGTATGTCAGGTAGACTTATTTAAAAACAAAAAATTAAAAATTACGCCTTCTAAAATGTTTTTAAAATCCAGGATTATTACCTGGACAGGTAGGATGCGCACTAATGAACGCAACCGCTACCACCAGCCAGATAGCCCAGACTCTAACCGAAAGTGCAAGAAGGACGACATTTCACAAAATCAGCTGACCTAAAATTCTTTCTCGAAAACGTTGCTAGCTCCTATACTTGGTTCAATGGTTAGTGACTGCGACTGCTACGTTGGTTGATATGAACCCATTACCTTGGTTCATATCCCACCTAGGTAAAATGATTATCTGATATGCACGATCAATTTTGCTTTTCAACATCAAAATTATGGTAGTCTATATTATTTTCATAACCACTGGTAGCAAACATGTTGTCAACATAATTGTAAAACGATATAACAACGAATAAAAAACAAACGTACTCTGAATATTATATATTAGATACCTCATTGTAATAATTGAATCGGAATTTTATCCATTTTTTATTTTTACATTTCGACTTTATCTCAGTTCAGGTGTTTTCGTATTTTTTATCCTCCGCCCGAGGATGTCTTTAATAATTTATAGCTCTGTGATCCTTTTCCCAGATGAAAAAGTATCGCCATTTATTCAACTTGATTCGATTGTGGTAAAGCAAACTCATCTATATTATAGCCGTTACAGATAACTTATTATTGATTTCGTAAATTGAAATAACATTTTTCTCGAATTGATTTTTATATTCACATGTTTACAATGTAATCAACTGAGGTTTTCTTGCTTCCTGAGAGACCAATATCAGTTGAGTAAGATTAAAAAAGTCGCTGAAAAAGTTTATTGGGTCAGCTAGTCTATAAAATAAATAAAATTGAAGTGTCTGTTTGTAATATTAAAATAACCTCTTTTTAATAAATGCATCTGTATGTATACACGGCACATGTACCAAATTAACATTTTTATACAATTTTTGTCTGTCTATCTGTTTGTCTGTTTATTCCGGGTAATCACTGGAATGGCTGGACCGATTTTGACGGGATTTTCACTGGCAGGTAGCTGATGATCTAAGAAGTAACTTAGGTTACTAAAAATAGTAGACCACCGTCTACTATTTTTTTTATTTTTCAATATATATTATTGTTCATTTTTTATTTTATTTTATGTAAAGTTGTTCATTAACGATATTTAATATAATATGTATAATATTGCAATGATTTTGTTTCATATAGAAAAATAAACGCTTTTTTACTGGAACACTTATCTTTTTTCTCGTATTGCATTCATTATATACAATTCAAATAGTTATTTAATCAAAATGACTCAAATACAATTATTACCTACAAGTAGCTTTCTACGTGGGTCAATAACTTATGTGCAAGTGCAAAGTGCTTGTTTTAAGCACTATCCGGTATAAGAGTGTATTCGTGCTTGCGAACAATAAATCCTTTCGACAAAACTGACGCGAAGCTCATAAGTGTTCGGATACTATCATACTCGATGTGGCTGTCTATGCGTACATAATAGATACTGCGTGTCTACTGTGTCTAGACTAAAGACGAGTAATGCGGCATACAAAACACACAAGAGAAATCAGTGACCTTATAATTATATCCTGGTTATATCTTAAATATGAGTTTTTCTCTCTGTTTATAAACGTAAATCTCAAAACTACTGAACTGATTTACATGTAGTTTTTGTTTAAGTTATTTATATTTCATTTTTATGATATGTACTAGCCGACCCACGCAACCTCGTTTGCGTCTCCTATTGCCCGTAGTGTGATAATTTTCCCGCGTTTTCAAAACGTTTTTCATTGCTGCTCCGCTCCTATTGGTGCGAGCGTGATGATATATAGCCTATAGCCTTCCTAGATAAATGTACTATCCAACACTGAAAGATTTTTTCAAATCAGACCCCACTGGTCTGTGACTAGCGTATACAAAGAAACGAACTCTTCAGCTTTATATATTAGTATAGATTTGATATTTTATATTGCTAAGTTTTATTCAGAGTTTCTATAAAAAGTTATTTCACACATTTATGCCTTGGTATGAACCGTGTATAGGTACAATGAAGTTTTGAACTTCTATATCACGCTGAAAAGACGGGTTCATATAGGGATTGTGTCAAATTTTTCTTTGTTTAATGCCTTTCCGAAATAACTCGTTTTTGCCTGCTGGAAAGCATAAGTAGAATTCAAAAAATGGTGTACACCATATTCATTGCGAATGCAGAAAATGCAGCATGGTGACTCACAATAAGCATCTAGGTCACCATACCATACCAGAGGGTATCACACTCACCAAAGAAACGCGATAGCACGAACGCTGACACCCTGAACTTGTGGCTCTAAAAGTTGTAAAAGCGACAGTAGTTTCTTACCAACAAGCTACCCGCTTGCTCGTCTGTTTCTTTTTAGACGAATGCTAAATTTTGGCGCCTTTTTTTCATGGAATAGGGGGCAAACGAACAGGCGTATCACCTGATAGTAAGCGATTACCACCGCCCATGGACACTCGCAACACCAGAGGCGTCACAAGTGCGTTGCCGATCTTTGGAGAATGGGGAGAGGGATGTTGGATGATATCCTATATTTCATAAAATAATTTCACTTTCTAACCTGTCACCGTTTAATTTTATCCTCAAAGGTTAAAATCATCTCCAACTTTGAAAACCAAGTTGCAAAACAAACCGTTTGAAAATATATAAATTCCACTCACGTAATTAAATTGATACAATATTTTATAAGATTTGTCGTCGGAAATTCAAGATATATATTAAAATTTTGCAAGTCTACTCCGAGTTTCTGGCACAAATCAGCGTTTGTTCAAGAAATCCTGTAATTAGTTTCTTCGACTTTATAACTCGTGTTACGATTTTCACAAATATTGCTATTACAAAGATTAAATGATTGTGGAAAGGACAATTTCAAATATTTTTATTTGTAGGTACTGCTTAAGAGAAAAATAAAATTATAGAAGAATTAAAATTATTTAACACATCTCACACACTGCTATCTATTACTACTACTACGCACTAGAACCAAGAGCTAGACAGAACCTGTACTAGATAAAATATTTATAGTCAAAATATTTATGTTCGATATAAATTGTCTCTACAGAACAACTAAGAATCTCGCAGAATTGTAGATCAACAGCCACACAAAAAAATTGATCTGCACCTCAATATGAATAATATTAAAAGCGCAATACAATTTACAAACTACGCTCAAAATCCCTTTAGTTTTACACTGTACCGCTTCCATTGAACATTATTCGCGCGTTCACTAATGAAACACATTAATAACATCTGCGCTCACTAAAATGTCTTTTGTTTCTTGTGCGATTTTGGAAATTGTACCCGTCTTTTGTTTCGTTTCATTCAGTTAATAATAGGGTTAAACAGAATATTGCTTACAAAACGTTATGGAAAGGTCTCATGGTCACGAATTTGAATTTGTGTACGCGTGAACGTATGTGTGTATGACTATGAAATTATACGACGGAATGTAGTAGTAATAATAGTACATAATTACAAAGCCTAGGTACATAATCACAGAATCGAGGTCTAAGTTAATCATAGCTCGTATTATTGCCGTTATAGACAGATAACCATAGAAAGATACTAATTTTGATACTAAGTTGAATTCCAAAGAAAATGGGAATTTTAAATACCTTCTTTTTTTTGGACTAGAGGGCAAACGAGCCCTTTTTTTGTGTAATAGGCGGGCAAACGAGCAGACATATCGCCTGATGGTAAGCGATTACCGCCGCCAATAAACACCTGCAACGCCAGAGGAGTCACAAGTGCGTTGCCGGCCTTTAGGGGGGGGGGGGGGTTATGGGCCTCCGGTATCCTCACTCACTTGGTAAAACACAGCGCAAGCACTATTTCACACCGGTTTTCTGTGAAGCCGTGGTATCACTCCGGTCGAGCCGGCCCATTCATGCCGAAGCGTGGCTCTCCCACGGTAGGAGCTTATTATAAAATGATATTATATTTATATATGTGTGAAGTCTGTAAAACGAAAGGAAAACTTGAAACAAACCAAACTGTCCGGTCAGTGTGGTATATTAGGCCAAAACCTCCCTTCCGAGGAGTGACGTACATATGTCCAATTGGATAGTAAACCTTTATAATCACTTCAATTAAACAATTTTACAGTCACAGCTGCTTTTACGCGATTGCATATCATTTCGTATTATTCCACACATCTAAAAGGGTCCTTGATTACAATTCCATTTAAAAAATGAACAATATTAATATGTAAACCATCATGACAAAGAGGTTTATGAGTATTGTCCGTTATTTAACATCACTAAAATATTTTTGATTATTTTACCAAATATAATTATGTTCAAAGCAGATTAAAACACACTAATAAAATGAAATAGCAATTGAACAGTTTCTACTAATGTTACGTAATAGTGCAACATATGGTCTCCTTTAGCGACACATTTAATACGAAATTCTAAACTAATTATTAAGCAATAGAATCTAATTTTAATTGCAAACTTATACGGGTTCCTCGTTTTTTTTTCAGAACTGTAAATTTTATTGTAGCCTCACATGTTACAATTAAATATATCCTTTGAACATAACTGTAACCTCTTTGAACTTGTTTTAGAGGATTTCTACACAACCCAAAGATTCTCTGGCACAAGTACCCTAAGTTACTTCTAATATCATCAGCTATCTGCCAGTGAAAGTCCCGCCAAAAGATTTTTGCTATAAGTACCACATGTACTTTCCATTCGTTTAGTA
Organism: Spilosoma lubricipeda; assembly: GCA_905220595.1. Classification (NCBI taxonomy): domain Eukaryota; kingdom Metazoa; phylum Arthropoda; class Insecta; order Lepidoptera; family Erebidae; genus Spilosoma; species Spilosoma lubricipeda. The sequence continues at coordinate 6,548,417 of HG992298.1, read as the reverse complement.
AAAAGCTGTTAGGTAATTAAAAATTACAAACAGACACTTCAATTTACCGACTTCAAAAAAGGAGGAGGTTCTCAATTCGACTGTTTTTGTTTTTGTTACCCCAGAACTTTTGACTGGGTGAATCGATTTTGTTGATTCCTTTTGATCTGAAAGCTGGTGCATCCCGTGTGGTCCCATTTTATTTGGTCCAGTTCTTGCAGTCATTATTTTATTTTATTTAAGAAGTTATATTTATTTGTATAGATTGTATACAATCCATTCCTTATGATGTATGGTTTAGGCACAGTGTACCGAGACCACACACTTGGTAGAAAATAGTCCTCTGAGTGCATCACTCGCTTTAAGGAAACCAAACTTGCCTTGAGTCGGTATTGGCTTTAAAGACAACCAACTAGAAATACGTACAAGAAATTCAATGTATTTATACTCTTATTCTGCTTCTGAAGAAATGGGTGTTTTTAAACATACAAATAAGTTATTAGAAGATACTTAAATAAAATAAATTTTATTAACAAATCAAATCATAATGAATATTTTGTGTTTTGATGTTTAAGATCATCCATCGTCATTAATTTTTAATTTAAAGCATAATGATTCCTAATCTGTTTTTAATTGATTTCCAAAAAGAAGGAGGTTCTGTGTTCTATTGTATGTTTTTTAAGTATGTTCATAAAACCAAACAGAGGTAGTATAGATTACGTAATAGACCGATATAGCCATAAATATATGGAGGTAACTGTTTGAAAAAAGACCAAGGCTAAATTAACGGTTTTACCGACCTATAACAATTTAAAAATACTTCACAACAAAAAAATACGAAAATAAATTTTAATTGAAAATCAATTCCAACACTAAAGTTGTTTGCGGCAAAGCGCCCAAACAATAGAAAAACTAAGTTGAAACACAACCATGACAAACAATATCCAAACGTGGCCCCGTAAAATATTCCGAACGAGCGGCGTAGTTTGTGAGTGAATCTATTTGAACAAAATAATCACATTAGTTGGGCAAACATTTGTTGTTTTTGCGCAAATATTGTAACATTCTATACGTGTTGGTATTTGGTAAAATATTTGTATTTTTTTCCGGGTTAAGGGTTATTTAAACAGGAATGGCGTATAAATTAATATTTTAAACTTTTTGAAGTTAAAACTTCTTTAGCAGTGTTGTGCATTTTACGGCGACGACGGCGGCGCAGGGCGCTTTGACGACGAGTCAACAAGGCCGTCACTTTCATTAAAAACATTATTATTTCTTAGCAAAGACGTAAAATATATAATAATAAATCCGTTTTGTATGTTCAATATATTTGTAAAGTAAATAAGCCAAATTTATATTCAGTGTTTCTTAAACTACTAAATCCTCTACAACTTTAGTTTATAGTTTTGAGTTTTTATTTCTGTCGGCAGTCCTCATGACTGCTTTGTGTTTATTTACATCTGTCATTTCTGTTTCTTTATCATCACCATTCTTTAGTAGTCTACTGGTTAACGTAGCCCTTTGCATTTGGCCTACCATACCACCTTGGCTAGGCAGGTTAGCACCTATGGAGGTAGTTTCAAGTTTTCCTTTTCTTTGCAGCACCATAGGTAAGCGTTTTTTGTTCCATTACCCTCCCTCTTCTTGTATTCCTTATCTTATCAAACACCTATGAAGTGAATAGAAACGGTGACATTCGGTATTCTTTATCCGGAAACGTGATTAAAACTCTATTGAAATTTCGTTTTTTTCATTACAATTACAATCAAGCTGAATATAATACTACAAAGGAAACACAACCTTTAGTTGCAGAGTTTAAAGAAACGTATCAGTAGTGTCACATACTATTCAATAAATTATTATAAACAGAATTCTTGAAACTCGCAACTGTATAAAACCACTACGCGCAATAGTTTTTACTTTATTCGTTTGGGAATTGCTTTAACTGTCATTAAAAACGCTTTTTATGTTATTAATCAAAGCTTCTTCGTTAAAATCTTTATCTGATTCATAAAAAAGTCTAGAAGTATTTGGATGTATGAACATTAATCATAACACTGAACAGTAATAGCATTTATGGGATATTTGACTAGTTGGAAAGTTTTAAGGTTGTAACAGTTCGGAAATACCGCAGGTTACAATAAATTTGTGGAGTAAAAAAAACATGAAAAGGGCACTGTGGTGGAGTACCAATTCTCCTAAGTGATAAAGGTGTAAATTTTGCGGACGTTCAACACCAGAAGCGATGCCAAATATTGACTAGTTTGTGTGTAATGACGTCATCATCATGATAACTTCTTAATTAAAATTCTACATGGAAGAGGCAAATATTTCATCATCAGCATATTGCACTCCACTGTTCGCTCATGGCTTGATACTCCGATCGATTTTGGGTTACTCGCATCTAGTTCCTGCCAGCTATCCTCACTCCGCCTAGCCTGTGGGCGTCCTATACTACATTTACCGAAACGCGATCTCTACTCCAGAACCTTTCTATACCAGCAATGTGCACTAAGCAAGTGATTGCGTACAGATTATGATATTAATCTGCTAATCATTTAGCTTTTTATTTGTTAGCTTCTGGCTATCACGTATAACTTGATTTCGGCACAAAATATGTGGTAACATTTCTTCAAATTTTCCAACATTAGTGTAGGTGATTTTTGATGTTTAGTAAGATATTCGCTTATATAATTTATTGCTTATAATGAGACGGGCCATTTGATCTTGCTTGAAATACACAAGAGTGAGAGAAATTTCAGCCTATATTGTTGTGAATTTCAATACGTTTGTTATAAAAAGAAAGCCCAGAATACAAATAATATTTTACGGCTCAATTTATCTTTGTGATCAAAATGAGATAGATGTATTTCAATTTCGTTTATCTTTCTCATTATCTTTTAATTAAGTTTAAATTAAGAGATGCTCGGTAGCGAAGGTAGATAGATTGCAGTTCCATTTTTGTTTATAAGTCGTAAATTGATATTAAGTATTTTTATGAATATCAGAATTCTTTAACATTATTTTATTCTGTAAAGAATTGGTATTAACATGATAAATAAATCACTGTAATATGGATTAAAATTGAAAACAACGCTCTTACTACCTACTTACCTTACTAACAACAAATAATTATTATTTTGCAGTTTTAACATATATTTAATGGGCAGAACTGTAATAATAATATTAGTGTCTACGTCAAATCATAAAATAAAATATTTTTTTCATGGTACGTTCCTTTTCACCAAACCTATATACACACGCTGAACGTCTGCGATAGCAGCGCCCCTAGCGGCAAAAGGAAGAGAGAAAGAAGAAGATTACAATTCCAACCGCCGCGCTGTGGGTGTACCAACTCTGCGTTGTATTTAAATTATTATAATTAGCTTAATATCGCTATGTATCCAGCAGTGCGCCTATGTAATTATCAAGTGAGCTGCGCCGCTCAGCGAATACTTCAAACAGCACAGGGCCCAGTATTAAGAAAACGATAAGAAGCCGCTGCACAACTGATAAAGTATGTGTATAGATCCTTAAACCTGACCTGCCTCTTTTTGCCAATTAGTGCCATACAACGAAAGAAGCTCTGTATGTTTGTTAATTTCAAAGAAATTTGCCATAAGTACATTGTGATCCTTAAGCAAGAATATAGGATGCAAAAATGCAGCATAATCTATACTAATATATAAAGCTGAAAAGTTTTTTTTTTATCTTTTTATCTACTTAATATATAAAGCTGAAGAGTTTGTTTGTTTGTTTGTTTGAACACGCTAATCTCAGGAACCGCTGGTCCGATTTGAAAAATTCTTTCAATGTTAGATAGCCCATTTATCGAGGAAGGCTATAGACTATATATCATCACGCTAAGACCTACAGGAGCGGAGCAACAATGAAGAATGTTACAAAAACTATCACGCTACGGGCAATAGCAGACGCAAACGAGGTTGCGTGGGTCGGCTAGTGACTCACATTATGGCAGCTTACTAACTTATGTTCGATATTTAAATAAAATAAATTTCTATTTACACCAAACAGATTGAAGTGAATAAAGTTTCGTTTCAGTTTCGTAATGATCAAAAGGTATAAAAATAATTGGGATCACATCTGAATACTCGTGTAAAGCAGATGCAACATACAAAACAGCTACAGACCTGTCCTATTCTAGTTCTTAAACAAAAGCCAGTGCTTGTTTCACAATAGATCTAAATAGGTCGCTGCAACTCACAGACTTTTGTTAACCCTTACTATAGTATAAGTCTTAGCTATATTTATATGAGTGCTTTATAAAAGAATCATTTCAGTTTATTTTTATTATTGACTTCAAAACGGAGGTTGTTTTTAATTGATTTTCAAATTCAAAATTATTTATTTATTTTATTAAGACTGTTTAGGCTTCGTAGCTAATTAAAACTAATAAGTGGACTGTAAAAACTTATAATATTTGTAATAAGGCAATACAATGTTGGAATGAACTTTTAATGCGCGCGCGTCGGTCGTTGTTCGGTGGCGGAGGCGGAGTGAGGTGAAGCGGTAGCTCGCGCCGCGCTGTCGATGCAGGACACACCGCGCCCTCCGCGCGCCTCTGGCGAGGGGAAAGATTCATGCGCTGTGCGCGTGAACATACTCCCCGGTTTGAAGACTTCAATCTAAAGGAAGTGGACAAATATTATTAAAGGACCTCAGTAGCGTTCCCTTCTTTGTCTTGAGCTCGACCACGCGTGTAGTCCCGTCGCTTCCCGGAAAGATCTTAGTGATACGTCCCAGTGGCCACAGCAACGGCGGTTGTCCTCGCTCTCTCACGAGGACCAATGTTCCTTCTGAAAGTTGTCCAGCTGATGTAGGCCACTTCGTTTTTTGCTGAAGCAGAGAAACATATTCCAAGTGAAATCGTTTCCAGAAATGTTGTTTTATGTGCTCCACTCTGTGGTAGCGATCCAAACGACTGATGCTGGTTTCAGCCACCTGTGGATGTGGAACAGCCATAAGTGATCGTCCAATTAAAAAATGAGAAGGAGTAAGGGCAGTAAAATCTAGTGGATCAGAGGAAAGTGGAGTTAATGGACGTGAGTTAAGAACAGCTTCAATCTGAGTTAAACATGTGATCATTTCCTCGTATGTGAAATGTGTTAATCCTAGTAACCTTTTCAAGTGATACTTTGTGGAGCGAACAGCAGCCTCGTCTTCGTCTTGAGCATTGTGAGGCGTTGCTAGGTGCAAGACTGTGTGCTAAGGTCCTAAGTTCGATTACCTTGTCTATTACCAAATGCCAGTTTTGGAGTGATTCAACAATAGTGTTGAGTTGGTTGGCAATGTCACCCAATCTATTAAAACCTTTCGTGCGAAATCGTGTCAATGACATTCAGGAGAGCACAGCGGGGCATACGTGGCGTTATGTCCCGTCTAAGAGCAATCCAGCGGACCTTGTTTCTCGTGGGCTGAAGGCTGACCTTATCAGCGAGTGTTCTTTATGGTGGTCAGGCCCTCAATTTTTATTGAGTCATGAAAAAGACTGGCCAGTCATGCCCAACAGAAGCATGAAACAGGATCTACCAGAAGTCATTACGTCTAACTTAATTGATCATTCGTTTCTAACACAGTCACAAAATCGCGTACATTCGTCTCTCACAAATCTATCAATCATTCAAACATTAATTCACAAACATTCAAACTTAAATCGTTTACAAAGGATAGTGGCATATATACATAGATTTATATACAATTGCAAAAACTCTAATACTAAAATAACAGGTTCTCTTTCTATTAAGGAACTTAAAAATGTATTATCTATAATTTTACGTGTAGTTCAATCTGAAATGTTTCCAGAGGAGTACACGATATTGCGATCAGGGAAGTCATTACCACGCAGGAATAGACTTGTTTCTTTGACTCCTTTTTTGGATAGTGACAAGATTATTCGTGTAGGTGGTAGACTAGACAACTCCCCATATGAATATGGGGTAAAGCATCCAGTTTTGCTTTGCGGCAAGCACCATTTCACAAAAATGGTATTCCATATGCAACATAGAATTCTACTTCATGCCGGCCCTCAGTTATTGTTAGCAAATATACGTCAAATGTATTGGCCTCTCGGCGGTAGAAATCTGTCTAAGTCTGTAGTAAGACGCTGTGTAGAATGTTTTAGGTATAAAAGCCAAAATGTGCAACCAGTCATGGGACAGTTGCCCACTGATAGAACTCACTTGGAGTTTCCATTTTTAAATAGCAGTGTAGACTATGCCGGGCCACTATTGATAGCTGATCGAAAGGGGCGAGGGTGCAAACTTTTGAAAGCGTACATATGCATCTTTGTTTGTCTGGCAGTAAAAGCTGTTCATATGGAGCTCGTTACAGACCTTACTAAAGAGGGTTATATGGCAGTTTTAAACCGTTTTGTTGCTCGTCGTGGTAAACCCAAGACCATCTACTCCGACAATGGCACTAATTTTGTTGGCACTTGTAATGAATTACATAAGTTTTTACAGGAATCTAATATCGCGTATGAAGTTGCACAAAAAGGCATTGAATTTAATTTCGCTCCACCATATTCTCCACATTTCAACGGTATTGCTGAGGCTGCTGTTCGCTCCACAAAGTATCACTTGAAAAGGTTACTAGGATTAACACATTTCACATACGAGGAAATGATCACATGTTTAACTCAGATTGAAGCTGTTCTTAACTCACGTCCATTAACTCCACTTTCCTCTGATCCACTAGATTTTACTGCCCTTACTCCTTCTCATTTTTTTTTTTTTTTTTTTTTTTTTGGACTGTAAAAACTTATAATATTCGTAATAAGGCAATACAATGTTGGAATGAACTTTTAATGCGCGCGCGTCGGTCGTTGTTCGGTGGCGGAGGCGGAGTGAGGTGAAGCGGTAGCTCGCGCCGCGCTGTCGATGCAGGACACACCGCGCCCTCCGCGCGCCTCTGGCGAGGGGAAAGATTCATGCGCTGTGCGCGTGAACAAAGACACTAACTGACATTTATGAATATTAAAAATCAGAGATCAACACAAACAGACGCTACAGTATGTACTGGATTGTCAAGATAAATTAGGTGAAAACACCAAAATCTACTGACGGTGGGGCGATCTATAACTTTCAGTTTCCAAAATGCGTAGAGCCTTATGAGAAGAATATTGGCAAAGAGACGCATGACAACTCTTTTTAAAAGTCAAATATTCCGATACGATAGTGTTAGTACCTATTACATGCAAGGCAAACAGTATGCAAGCTGTTGCCTACAAAAAACAAAATCAGATATACCGTTGAATGTTTGAGTCTATTTTATGTTCGACTAGCTGAACCCTGCGGTGTTACCGCGAGTAACGCCGCCGGACAAAGTTAGTCTAAAAAAAAGTAGCCTAAGTTACTCCCTGGATCATCAGCTTCCTGTAAAGTGAAAGTCCAGTCAAAATTAGTGTAGCCGTTCCAGAGATTACCCGGAACAAACAGACAGACAGACATACAGACAGACGGATAGACAGACAGACAGACAGAAAAAAATAAAATAACTACATGTTTGGTATATGTACCGTGTAAATAGCTGCAGAGGCTAGTTAAAAAACTTAAATTTATTGAGTTTAATTAAAGAAAATATTTCAAATAGTATTTATTGTCACTTTAAATGATAACTAATAAACGTGTGTAAACTGTATATATAAAATACAATAGAAAATCCATTAGGATATCTACTCAAATTAATTTAGAACATTTTAGTTAGTTAAGCCAACTGGTGATAGTAATCGTTAAATAAGTGACTCAAAGCAAAGGTGTGTTGAAAACCAAATCAGACCATAGTAGATAGCATAGGATGAAAGTATTCTATAATGCTTGAATATCTTATCTACGAAGATTTTCAAGGATATTTACATTATTATTTTCAAGGGTATTTAGGGATGGCTACTTGTTCAACTTGTTTGAACTGAATATCAGTTTTTCCACGGAGCGACTAGCATCAAACCTCCGCGTTTCTGAAGTTTGTTGGGGGGAGGGACTATTTACCTGTATATTTGTGGGCACGAACACGGCACGGGCGTTAAACACCACCAAGTTCCGCACTCAGGGCTATTCGAAATTTCTTGTAAGATAAAACCAAACAATACTTTTGGCTAGAGACGGAAAATCAACTTCTTCGGGCTTCACCAGTTATCAGTCGCATACTCTAACCGCTAGACCAATGAGGCAGTATCAATGCTTTTTTATATATTATCACCATCACATTATTCACAATTAATCAACTCACCATTTTATAACCAAGACTGTTCTGAAGATAACACACAATAGGTACAACCGATTGCCATTCGTGCGAACAATTGTTATAGAATTGACCTAGCTTATACAGATTCCTGTTTTCATTGTTTAGCGGAACACTGACGGGAATATAATAGTGTTGATTACACTAAGCGAAGCAAGTGTTCTCTGATTAATGCGGAGTACTGTACGTAACTAAACCGTGAGGTGCCAAATTAGTTGGCAGTTTCCACAAACTAACTCTGGACAATACCAAGTTTACCTTGCGCTTCCAATTATTATGCACTATTGCGGCTATGTTTGATATCTTAGTTCGTCGTTAGTTATAAGAGAGAATGCACTATTGTATGGTGTTTAGGTAGCTTAATGATGTTAATCTTCAACAGAAACGGTACATTCTTTACAGTGCCAGCATTTTTGGTTAATACTTTTTTATTAGCCACAAAGCCATTAAGTGTACAGATAATACATCGAAGACAAAATGTAGTAAAAGGCTTATCGATTACTATTAATTTTTCCATATTTTACCATACTTTTTCCTCGCCTCATTCCATTATGATTTTAGTTCACAATAAATACTGTCATATCATAAAAGGCGCGGGTGCAAGCCGCCGGCAAGATCGTTTAAAAATATGGCCGCTGGCCTTTTCCGGCGAGTTAGTCCTCAGGGCAGCCAGCTTAGGTGTGTAGATAGCCTAAGAAGTAATAGATTAAAAAAGGGTCCATAATAAAGAGCCCATAACTTGATAAAATGCAATATCTGATACTAATCCGCTCTACATACTAATGATACTAAACTACAGAGCACTTATATCGATTTATATTTTAACTAGCTGCTGCCCGTGGCTCCGCCCGTGTGTTTGTCGGGTAGATGTAGAAGGTAAATTACGAGTAAGTTTCATCCAAATCCGTTCGGTTCAGTTCCTACGTGAAAGAGTAACAAACATACCATTGGTTGGTCACTTTGGGTAACCACTGTGTGTTTATGCAAAGCAAATACCGTTTGATTTTATGCAGTTGATTCGCAAATTAGATGCATCATTCAAAGTAACCGTTTGAAATTGGGTTGTGTATGTGCGTGTGCATTTCATGACGGTCGGAATGTTATTTTATGGTTTGCTTTTAAGTGGATTTTAAGTTCGGTGAAAATAAACAGATCTATTTCATTTTATTATATATCAATTTACATTAGTGACGTTTCAACTTTTATTGCAGATTTATCTGGTTTCATTTAAACTTGGAAGTTTAAAGTCAACATTTATACCGTAGAATTTTAAAAGGTAGAATTACTTACTTACTGTATGAAAGAAGTGCGTTAGAAGACAATGCAAAGTTCTGCCATGTTATGCTCATTTTCCTACAAATCGAATTATATTTATCTGTCAAGTATTCACTATATAAAATGGAAATGAAATAAAAATATTCCATCAGTTTTATTTGTTTGTCCCTAACTTTAGCATGTAGTTACATTGTCGGCAACATGCAATACAACACCTGCATTTTCTTTTAGAATAATATCTCAAACACACACTAAACAGCAACTACAACAACAGCAACAACAGCAACAGCAACATTCTGTGGAAGAGCCACGCTTCGGCATAAAAGTGCCGAATCGACCGGAGTGATACCACGGCCTCACAGAAAACCGGTGTGAAATAGTGCTTGCGCTGTGTTTCACCGAGTGAGTGAGCTAATCTCAGGAACTAATAGTCCGATTTGAAAAATTCTTTCAGTGTTAGATAGCCCATTTATCGAGGAAGGCTATAGGGTATATATCATCACGCTACTACTAATAGGAGCGGAGCAACAATGAAGAATGTTTCAAAAACGGGAGAAAATTATCACGCTACTGCAATAAGAGAAGCAAACGAGGTTGCGTGGGCCAGCTAGTTTTAATAAAATAATATATTCATTGAGCTATAATCAAAAATATGATCGATTGGTGGTTATATGCTTCTCAATTGCGTAACATTTTCAACGAGGTTAAAGTTGTACTGCGACAATACAATTATGCACACGCATAGAACTAAAGAGTCAATTGTATCATATAGTAAGCTGAACATGTCACTAATTCAACATTATAGTCATACTATTGATAAATTAGGCAACATTAATTAGCATGTTACCGATGATGCAGTGCAAATGGATCGAACGTGTTGACACATTGTCTACGTATATATTTGTAGTACATTAATAGTTTTATATATTAGCTATCTTTCACTCGCAGCTTCGCTTGCATTTAATTAAAAGTATTTTATTTTATTAGGGAAACAAACAAATAACAATAATATACAAATAATTTACACGCTATCCAGAAAAAAGTATCCTATGTTACTTCTAATACCTCCAAAAATATGTATACAAAGTTTCATGATGATCGGTTAAGTACTTTTCACATCTATATCTATACTAATATATAAAGCTGAAGAGTTTGTTTGTTTGTTTGTTTGTTTGAACACGCTAATCTCAGGAACCGCTGGTCCGATTTGAAAAATTCTTTCGGTGTTGGATAGTCCATTTATCGAGGAAGGCTATAGGGTATATATCATCACGCTACTACTAATAGGAGCGGAGCAACAATTAAGAATGTTTCAAAAACGGGGGAAATTTTCACGCTACGGGCAATATAAGGCGCAAACGAGGTTGCGTTGGTCAGCTAGTTTATAATAAAATACTTTAATAATAGATTTTCACCACCTCGATAGCGCAGTGGTAGCGAATGCGACTGCTGTGCTTGATGCCACAGGCTCGATTACCGGGTGGGATTAAATGTTTGTATGATCTGCAAATATTTGTTTCGTTATATATATGGATATTTTTTGTGTTGTTATGTATATGGATATTGGTTAACCTACGACCAATAGGAGCCGGGTATCGACCGAAAATGTTAGGAAAATGGAAAAAAATTCTTATGGAGAGACATAAACGAAGTTGAGCGGGTAAGTAAAGCGAATCTCGTTTTTTTGTTTTTTTTTATGTATGGCCTGACTAAAATGATCCTACTCGTCGTTGAGTTTTTAATTAAAATCCTTGAATTCAGTATTAATCTTCTCTTGTGTACACAAAAACGTTGCTATACACCGTCTGAGTTCAAAATACTCAATAGCGCGTACTAGACAAGAAGCTTTTAAATTTTTCCATCTCATTAGATTTGATTAGATGCTCATAGTAAAAAAGTCCCGTAAAGCATAGTTTCTTGTATTTGTAATACATATTATTCATTTATTTCAGCATAGTCCAGCCTAATCTTGTCTAGTTATTGTAAAGTTTGGCACTTTGAAAGACGTTGCGAATTTGAAAAGTGACAGCATGATAAGGGCGGGTACCCTTATCATTCTGTCACTTTTCAAATTTGCAACCACTGTGCATTTATTAACCATTGTAAATGTCACACTAACTGATCATCAGAATATTTAAACCTGAATTTAAATACGACTTTATTGACTTATGAGAGACTACCTGAATCCCGCGGTGTTACCCTCGGTTATTGTTGTACCGCTAGTAACGCCGCGGGACAAAGTTAGTCTAAAAAAGTAGCCTAAGTTACTCCCTGGATCATCAACTACCTGCCAGTGAAAGTTGCGTCGAAATCCGTCCAGCCGTTCCAGAGATTACCCGGAACAAACAGACAGACAGACAGACAAAAAATTTTTTACTACATTTTTGGTATATGTACCGTGTATACATACATATGCATTTAGTAAAAAGCGGTCATTTTAATATTACAAACAGACACTCCAATTTTATTTATTTGTATAGATATACGAGTATTCTATATATATGTATACTAGTTTTTTTTAATGTTAAAAAGTTATTCTATAATAGGAAACCCAATGATGCAGAAGCATCTCAATGGACCGCCATAGTGTGAGTTACCATTCTGCATTGTTACATTGTCTGCATTCGCAATGAGTACGATCACCGTCACTCTTGGATTCTGATCACGCTTTCAATCAAAATCACTTTGACAAGCCCATACTTTAAAAAAATGTGTAAAAAATGTAATATAACTAAAATCTAATTTTCAAAATTTTTGAAAATAGACGTAGTACGTTCGAACAAAAATGTTTAATGGAAGTTAAATGTTGAAATTTAATTCCTTTTGCATGTTCAAGCTATGGCGTCACAACTTAGAGATGTCAAAATTATCACATCACATCACACTAATATCTAAAGGCGAAAGTTTGTGAGTGTGTATGTTTGTTACTTCTTCACACAAAAACTACCAAACGGATTTGGGTGAAACTTTACAGTAATATAGCTTATACATCAGAATAATACATAGGTACATAGGGATAATCGACGGGCGCAGAAGCGGGCAATGGCTAGTACCGTAATAATCTTCAAATTAAGAAATTTGGAGATTGTACTTTTCAATACAAATGAATGACAGCTGTCAGAGTATTTCTAGATGTTATATAACTTAATGGCTTATAGAAGGAAGATAAAATATACCACTCGGAACTAACAGTGAATTAATGTAAATATAAGTACCTACCTTGACTTTCATTAAAAAATCCTAACACCATGATAACGATGACTACAACGCCAATCTTGAATCTGTAGCTGAAGCTCATTGCATGCATGTCGACCCGCCAGTTCGCCATAACTCAACCACGCCTCATCCATTCGTTGTAAAGCTTCGCCTCTCCACTTTGCTGCTGGTACGGGTTACTTGAATACATCATCTGTAATGAAGAAAAATAACATTACTTTAAATAATCACAAATTTTAACAAAAAAAACGCCTTCAAGAAGTGGACCAAATTGAAATTGGCCCACACGGGAAGCACCAACTTTCAATAAAAAAGAATCATCGAAATCGGTTGGCTTGATGTTGAGTTACTCGTAAATTTTTCGCGCACATGCTTAATGCATGTTGAAGATTTATATGGTTTCCTCATAGATGACATAGTCAGAACTGGGCCAAATTGAAATAAAACCACACGGGAAGCACCAGTTTTCAAATAAAAAAGAAAGAATTATCAAAATTGGTTCACCCAGTCGAAAGTTATCAGGTAACAAACATAAAAAAAATTCAAGATTAATTATTGTAAAGGTACTTTATATTAAGGTCACAAAATTTGAAAATAACACCTATAGAGATTTCTTTTCATAATGGTATGACTTCGGGAACATACCTATTTGTTTATCGAAAAATTCAAGAAATATAAACAGTTTTATTTGTTACAATGTATTTTTACTACATAAATGATTTTACTATTATTGCAACAGTTCTGAAACGTTTATTACTTGCTATAACAACCAGAAAACGAACTAAAGAAGTTCAAACTTCTAAGAAAATTATGTCCTTTCATTTATGTTATCCAATATTACCGCCAAAGCACTTTGTTTATAAAACAAAACTTTTATACAAACTAGTTAACAGTACTTTATCACAATTATTAAAGAAAGTTTCGGGTCTCCAAAAGATTACGTTACAAAGTTGCAAATTAATGTTGAAGTTTGTATCTTAATCAAATATCTAGATTTACTGGGTCTTTGAGCTACCCATTTCGTCGAAATATGAGATGACGTTAGTAATGTTATTATGGGTTGCATCAGCATTATCTCGGGTCTTTATCTCCGTATCTCGTTTAGCAAAGGTCGTCTTTTATGTGTCTGTATAGGGGTAAAATAGTTTAAAACTAGAGCACATTTTATTTAGCCATATGGAAGTATGTCTACGCGATTTTGGGTAGGTAGTCAAAAAATCTAAGTAGAAGACAAAACTATCGAATTTTTTTTACATCCTATGTTTTTATCATGTTTTCGTCTAATCATCTCTGCATGTTTCATTCTAATGGAAAGTAAATTTAATTTGCCATGTAAGTTTGTCAAGCACACTGCATGTTTGACCAAAATATTGAAATATTTTGATTTCAACTTGCTATTTACGTGTTCCTATGCCCTATACTGTTTATAATACAGAATTTATTTATGTGTGCCTGAAATTTTAAATGTTTTGTTTTTATTGTTATGCGTGATTTCCCGCCCGTAAAAATATTACAAAGCAGTCATGAGGACTGCCGACAGAAGTGAAAATTCAAAACCATAAACAAACAGTTGTTTAAACTAACCTGAAATGAACCTCTATGTTCTTTAAATAAAAGGCGCGGTAAAGATAAGTAAAAAATATAGTTCATGGAAAGCGTTCCGTGACGAGTTCCATGATTTTTGTTCAACCAAAAAGTGCCTCCTGCAACCTCAAAGCGTCTAAAGAAGTTTTAACTTTAAAAAAATTACAGACTGTTTTGTTTCGGAAAAAGATTAATGCTATGGCTTTGCTGGCCTCTGTTGCTCTATCTATAAATCAGGTATGGCATTCCGAGACACAGCACAGCATAAGCTGAATGACGTCATCACCGCTATCGCTGGTTCTGGTTGGATAATTTCGTGTTATGCTGCTATAAAGTGGTAACTGGATAGTGACGTCAGCTTGTGTTACTCTCGGAATGCGATACCTTGTTTTCTTAGACCATGAGTTAAATTATACCATTTACAAATTTTCTTTTAATTTAATTAGCAAAAAATCCAAACCTCGGTATTATAACAAAATTTAAAGTCCAATTTATTTTACACTCAAGTTATCCTCAGGAGGTTAACGATCCCGTAGCTACAGTAACGATGTTCAAGACAAGTAGAACCTTCTTTTATTTTACTTTATTTTTATTAAAAAAGTTCATTGTAACTTGAACACTTTTTATTTAATTTACTTCAAAGATTGTCTTCCTTGTTTTCGTACTGTTGGGTAATATGTTGGTACATCATTGACAGGCAATTACATTGTTACTACAACTTTGGATTCTCCTTACAAAAAGTATTTAATATATTAAAAAGGCTTATTTAATACATTAACAATACTAGATTTTGGCGCTACTAATAGTTTGGTATTACTAAATTAATCCAAGCAGTCGGGTTCTTAAATGTTAAACTGACAATTCCTATTACTGTATTACATTTTATAAGTTATCTGAAAAAAATAAATGAGGATTTAGATAAAATATGTCAAGGCTAAAGGGCCAGCTAATATATTCTAAAGACGTAACCAATACAACATACAACCTTTTACGACTATATTACTTGAATTCGTTAAAACATTAATACGAAAATGACCCATCTCAAATCCCATGTCAGCATTACCTTTATATCCAAAACCTTTCTATTTCATATATGCAAGCTCTTAAAGCACTTGAACCTTCATCATCCTCATCTTTAAAGAATAGAGGGCTATGGTCAAGTGGTGAACGAACAGATTAAAGGCAGGTAAGAGTGCCCCATTAAGAAATGCAAGGTCACAACATTAGGTGAAAAATTAAACAAAACTGCTTTTAGTTCAGTTTTATTTTCTAATATTTTCTAGTACCCTTCAACATACTACATACTACATGTAGTAGCTGAGCCGGCGAACTTCGTACCACCATATTTTTCTTTCGTAAATATTTACTAAATTTCTGAAAAACTTGTTTCCGAGTTGTAGAGATGTTGGATATATCTAAAGTATGTCAGTATTCTAAGATACTAAAAAACTTGTATATTACACAATATTCTTAACTTACCTATATACAAGTTATATATCATTAAGCCCAAATATCCGCAACTAAAACTACAGAGGCCCAATGATGTAGAAGTATCACTAGGCCGCCATTGTGTGGGTCACCATGCTGTATTGTTGTATTGTCTGCATTCGCAGTATTGTGACCACCACTCTTGGTTTCTGCTTATGCTTTCGTCAGGCAGAGTCAAACATAAAAAAGACTACAAATCCAATATTGAACTTGATAAATAATATAGAAGCTTGTCAGCACAAATCTTGTAATAAAATAAGTTACAAGACATTATTTATTCAGACAAGCATCTGTTTTAAGTTGCCATCGCTAATCTCTAAGTAGAAACTTTTCAATTAATAAGTTCTGTATAGAAAGTGGCCTAAAGTTTCTTCGGACCATTAAATCAGTCTTTTAGAATCGCCAACGTGCAAGTTTTAATGTCTTTTACAGATTCTCTTTGTAGGGCACGGTTAAAGGAGCAAACAAAAAATGTAAAAAATAGGAGCTGTGAATATTAAAAGGTTTTATATTCCAATGTTCTGTGTAAGAATCGTTACGGATTGAGTTGGACTATCATAAGTTGTTTTACGTAAAAATGGACCGTTCGAATACCAATTCACCATAAAATGGAAAAATATTTAGAAATCAAGGTTTTGAAGTTTAAAAGTTTTAGGGTAATCCAGACTTTACGATTGTGTGACTCGTATAATGTAAGTTGCCTGATTCTGTATAAATAAATATAAATAACAACAGCAATAATCCTGTACAAACCAGTAACAAACTGAATTTCCGTTATACATAGTTAGACAGTGATAAAAATATAGGTATAAACATGAAGGTACATATTCGCAAGTAGGAAAGGATAGTACTATGCAAATGTCTCAAGTAATTAATTTGTTAGCTTTGTAACCCTCTTAACTACAAAACTTATTACTAAAATTATAGAATAAAGTTTGTTTTCATTGATGATATCATTACACCTTTCGGTTGGCCTGAGAGGTACTTGTGCTCATCGAAAACGACTGTCAATTTTTTTTTAAACTTCACAATGAATGAACTGAAATGAAATCTTATAAAAATTTCAAGCTCAAAGCAGGAACAATTTTTTTTTTTACACTTACACTTAAAATATATTGGGTAGTGATGTGCAGGGCTGAGGCCTGCTAGGCGATAATTTACCGTACTTAGCACGCTATGACTCATAACTACAAGAATTTTAGCCTTAAAGACACCGTTACACGGTGATGATTATGGTACTTAGCATGCCATGACTGTGAATATTAAACTAGTTATGAAACTACAAGATTTTTTTGCCTTAGACACACCGTTACTTGGAGGGTTCAGTAGCTCTCTTACTACAAGGGTTCATTTAGAGTTAAACAATTAAGGTATAAGTACAGAAATAACTTAAAAAAAAACACATTATAGACTATATGGAATCGATGAAGTATGTATTTTGTTTATTGTAACTCCGATAGTCATTAATTTTATCGAACACGTTTATAATGGGTCGTATTTTATTCCAGTATCATTTTTCATTTTTGCTCACTTTAAATTATTTTTAATGAAAATCTATATATATAAAAGAAAGTCGTGTTAGTTACACCATTTATAACTCAAGAATGGCTGAACCGATTTGGCTGAAACTTGGTGGGGAGGTAGCTTAGAACCAGGAGACGGACATAGGATACTTTCTACATTTTTTTTTTTTTTTTTTAATTTTTTTTTTTATGTTTGACCCTGCCAAAATGACTCTACTCTGCCTGATGGAAAGCATGAGTAGACATAGGATACTTTCTACATTTTTTTTTTTTTTTTTTTTATGTTTGACCCTGCCAAAATGACTCTACTCTGCCTGATGGAAAGCATGAGTAGAATACAAGTTTTTTTTATTTGCAACATGCAACATAGTTTTTTTTTTAATTTATACCGCGGGTAACACCGCGGGGCGACAACGGTCGAACTGTCACAACGAAAGTGAAAAGAATGGATTTCGTTGTCGACAACAGTTGGATTGTTCCATATTCGCCCCTTATTTCTAAAACGTTCAAGACACATTGCAACGTTGAATACTGCAATTCAGTTAAGTCCATAAAATATATTTGCAAATATGTCACGAAAGGCAGTGATATGGCGGTTTTTGGAATGCAATCCTCGAATACCAACGATGAAATTTCACGCTATCAAGTTGGTCGTTATGTGAACTGTAATGAAGCGATTTGGCGTATATTCGCATTTCCTATTCACGAACGTCATCCTACTGTTATGCATTTGGCGGTGCATCTGGAGACTGGTCAACGAGTATATTTCACGGCTTCGAATGCTACGCAACGTGCTGAAACACCTCCAGCAACTACATTAACCAGTTTTTTTGCAATCTGCCAAAGCGATCAGTTTGCACGAACTTTGCTTTACTCGGAGATGCCACGTTATTATACTTGGAATGCTTCATCGAAGAATTTTAAAAGACGGAAGCAAGGCGATGCGGTTCCTGGGTATCCAGATGTGCGTTCTACTGATGCTCTTGGCCGTATGTATACAGTTCATCCAAAGAATGATGAATGTTTCTATTTGCGGTTGTTGCTGGTAAATGTGCGTGGGCCAACGTCATTTGAGACACTACGAACTGTTAATGGTGTAATATTCCCAACATATCGTGCTGCATGTGAAGAATTGAACTTATTAGAAAACGATACCCATTGGGATACGACAATCGCTAAAGCCATTATCTCTGCATCTCGAAGTCAGATACGCACATTATTCGCTATCATAATTTCGACATGTTTTCAATCAAACCCATGTAACCTGTGGCACAAATACAAGGATAATATGTCAGAAGATATTTTACATCAAATTCGTGTCAGTTCCAGAAATCAAGATATTGAGATGAATGAGGAGATACATAATCGTGCTTTACTCTTGATCGAAGATATGTGTTACCTCATGTGCGGTAATTTATTAATCAGGTTAGGAATGCCAGCGCCATATCGTGAAATGAATGACGCATTGAATCGAGAATTGGAACGGGAACGTGAATATGATCACCAGGAATTAGATTTAGTATTTCAAACGAATGTACCCCTGTTGAATTACCAACAAAAGGAAGTTTATGATACTTTAATGAAGGCAATCGATGATGAAAATGGTGGTTTATATTTCCTAGATGCCCCTGGTGGAACTGGCAAGACATTCCTCATGTCATTAGTTTTAGCAACTGTTCGGGCGAGATCCAACATAGCGGTTGCAGTTGCTTCTTCTGGAATAGCAGCCACATTGTTAGAAGGATGCCGTACGGCTCATTCAGCATTAAAATTACCGTTAAATCTTCAAACCATTGAAGAACCAACGTGTAATATTGCAAAACACTCAGCAATGGCCAAAGTTTTAGCGGCATCGAAAATCATCATCTGGGACGAATGCACAATGGCGCATAAACGTGCATTAGAAGCACTTAACCGAACATTAAAAGATTTACGCAATGACTAGAGATGTTTTGGAGGAGCAATGATTTTACTGTCTGGCGATTTCCGCCAAATACTGCCAGTAATTCCAAGATCTACGGCTGCCGACGAAATAAACGCTTGCCTCAAATCGTCAAATCTATGGCGCTATGTGAAGAAACTGCAGCTGACAACAAACATGAGAGTTACATTGCTTAATGATACATCTGCTGAAGATTTCTCGGAGCAATTGCTGACTATCGGTAATGGTCAAGTACCTGTCAATGAATCGAGCGGATTAATATCATTTCCAAATAATTTCTGTAATTTTGTCTCATCAAAAGACGAACTTATCAACAATGTATTTCCAAACATTATTTCTAACTACAAAAATAATGAATGGTTGAGTGAGCGAGCAATTTTAGCGGCTAAGAATAAAGATGTAGATGACCTGAACTACATAATTCAAAATAAGATCATTGGAACAATGCATTCATTCAAATCTGTTGACTGCGTCACAAATGAAGATGAAGCCACTAACTATCCAATTGAATTTTTAAACTCTTTGGACGTGCCTGGCTTACCACCGCACAATTTACGCCTAAAGGTTGGCTCCGTAGTAATCATGCTTCGAAACATAAACCAACCAAAACTGTGCAACGGTACGCGTTTGGTGGTTAGAAAATTGATGAACAATGTAATTTACGCTACGATAATGATCGGAAAATTCAAAGGTGAGGAAGTTCTTATTCCGAGGATCCCGATGATCCCAACCGATATGCCGTTTGAATTTAAAAGACTTCAATTTTCGATACGTCTTGCATTTGCCATGACCATCAACAAATCACAAGGCCAATCCTTAAAAGTTTGAGGTTTAAATCTAGAACATTCATGTTTTTCCCATGGTCAATTATACGTGGCATGTTCACGGGTCGGAAGACCATCTGCGTTGTTTGTTTTTGCGCCTAATAATAAAACAAAAAATGTCGTGTATCACAAGGTACTTAAGTGAAGAGCAACCTACCTATTAAGTGAACCTAACCTAAAATACAGAAATAATAATGAATGACTAATTTAGGTATTTAATTTTTTTGTATTTTTTCCAATAAAAAAAACACAATCTGCTTATTTATTGCCATTAACGCGGAACAAAGTTCGCCGGGTCAGCTAGTATTTTAATAAAGCACAAATATTATTTTGCTGTATTATATTTTTTTGCTGAATATAAAACGTTATGATATTAATGCAAAACTATTCAATGAAATATTTGTCTGCAGTTAGTTAAAATTATGATCAGTATCTGTGTTGTTATCAGTTAGATATCGATGTTTTAATGTTTTACTTTTATATTTAAATAGGTATAAGTGATTTGGTGGATGCGAGTAGCCGAGAATAGAACTAAGAGGATTTATAAGAAACATAATATGTATCGTTGATAGTACGGTTACTGTATAACTGATTGCTGTCTACTGCAGATAGACCGTCTCCCCCAGGGAGTGCCAACTATTCCGGTCTTAGGCAGTCCGCATCCATCCGCTTCCAGCCACTTTCTTCAAATCGTCAGTTCATCGTTGCGCAAGGCCCCCTACACTACATTTGCCTAATCGCGGTCTCCAGTGAGCACATTTCGACTGATTTCTACTTCAGCATACCAATTCTCCACATTCGTACGGTGATAGTCATATGGACATAATATATCCATTGTATCTATGCTAATATTATAAACGCGAAAGTTTGTAAGTATGGATGGATGAATAGATGTTTCTCTGTCTGTCTGTCTGTCTGTCTCTTTCCGGCAAAAAATACTGAACGGATTTGGGTGAAACTTTACAGTAATATAGCTAATCAGAATAATACATAAGCTCCTATTTGCCGCGATAACTGACATATACACGGGCAGAGTCGCGAGCAACAACTAGTATAATATATTGTCGTAAGTGGTCAATAATTAAACACAATTTTTGACGCATTTACAGTTTTAGCGGTCTATACACGAACTCTTTACTTTCGATCTGAATATTTAACAGACAGTCTAAAATAATCCATGTAAAATTGTTAATAGTATGGTGGCAAGTAGTAGAAATAATTAGTAACAGAACACCCAAAAAAAAAACTTTCCATAATATCATCTTCCCCAAATCCTCGCAAAATTCTTTTAAATTTGGGGTAAAGGATCATGCGCAAGATGCTGACAGGAACTAAAACTGAAAGCCGAAGATAGAACCAAGTGGTGTGCACTTGAAAAGGCATATATCCAGCAGTGGACTTCGGTAGCCTTATGATCATGATGATGAGATAAGGGACCAAAAGAGCAGAAACAACTTATAAGCCTTGAGTTCCATGTGTCCATGGCGAGAGTGATCACTTTCCGGCAGTAACCCGTCTATTCATTGCCTTCTTATATTAAAAAAAAAACTTGAGCAAAAATAATAAAAGAACATCGAGCTACGCAAACATAAAAGATACGTACGTACTCATACCTACATATAACAGAGGCAGTTCTCATGCCCGCTCGAGGCGCATCCATTCTCTATGAAGCAAAAAAATTATCTGAACAATGTCGTTATGAAGAATTTTTGTTATACACTTTTGCACTTATTTCCAGAGGGAATAGTAATGTGTGCCTGTTTAGAGCTTCGAGCTTTTACGGTAAGTGTAAATTTGCAGTGTCATTTTTGTAAAAAAATCTGGATGCTTGATTTTGTGGAATTCGTTTTGTGAATTATTTTATAAAGTCCACATTTCTGAAGAAACGGTATCTTACTTAACTATTTTGCACGGAAAAAATACGGTAAAACGATCATTGTTTATCGTAGTTGGATATTTAAAACAAAGCTTGGTTAAAAAGAATCGACGAATCGGCAAGTTTTTGAAATTTCTACTATAATATGAGAGAATTGTACATATTACAAGCTCCGCTTAGTTTGAGACTACATGGCGTTGTGTGTTTAGATGTCCGAATCACTTATTAACCCCCTACGCAAAAATAGGGGTGTTATATGTTTGACGTGTCTGTCTGTCTGTCTATGGCTCCGTAGCTCGCGAACAGATGAAGCGATTTCAATTTAGTTTTTTTTTAATCACTTTTTCTTTTGCTGAAACTGTATTAAAATCCGTTAAGTAGCTTCAAAGATCTAAGCGAACAGACAGTCAAAGCGACTTAATTTTATAGTATGTTAAGATGCAGTTGATCGTTTTAAAATAATTCATTACAATAGTTATTATAATTAAATCAGCAAACTACGAAAATATAAATAATTTTTGAAACAACAATTTCCGAGCGATAATGCTTGATTACTTTCCAATTATAATAAATCCTTTCTAAGAAGAGACCTATGTCCAACAGTGAACTGTTAAAGGCTGTTAAAGATGAGGATGAAAGTTTTATATTTATACTAACTTTTCCCGCGGTTACACCCGCATATGTGTCAGCTATATGTAAAGAGTAACATGTGTCCTTACTGTCCTTGCCAGAGAGAGTCACTTTGAGATTACTACTATATTAGATTGCCTCGTTGGTCTAGTGGTTAGCGTAAGCGACTGCAGATCAAGAGGTCTCGGGTTCAATTCCCGGATCGGACTGCTGTTTGGTTTTTCTTACAAGAAGTTCTTAATAGCAGCCCGGAGTATTGAAATTTTGGCCTATACAATATTTCTTTTTCTATTAGGTACATGTTACAAAAAGTTCTGATTTGAAAAGTCAATATAATTGCAAACAGTCTTAACTACAAATTAGGTATATATTGAATGGAACTACTACTACAAAATTAATATATGACAAAATATATATTCAAGACAGGCTTAAAACTTTAACTAAAATTCTTAGAAACCAAAATCCTATGTCTCACTACCAATTTTCTTTAGATATCCCTCAAATAAAGCCAACACAGATGCAGAAATCTCAGGAGATGTAGCTTTAATTACTGCACTCTAGATCCATGTGTGTTTTAATAATACTCGTACGTCTAGAATAGTAACGTGCTCCAGCTTCCACAATGTGAAGTCTAAATCACTTTTTTTTATGCTAGCGATGCATGATGACTCGCACAAAAAGGTTTCTAAAACTAAAGATAGAGATAAAGAAAACACATTTATGAAATATTTATACGTATTTTTCAATTTTTTTATTAAAATATTTGAAATAGTCGTAGTATGTTGTACAAAAAATGTAAAAATAAACCACGTTACGTTCCGAATTCCGGTTTAATAATATGACAAAAATAATTTGCATTGACTAAGAGATATTTATATCTTCTTATATTCTATCTATTCTATCTCTATATTATAATTATCAAGAATATCACAGTTAAATACTCAAAGTACCGTTTCATCGTTCGTTAAAATCGGCAGTGACAGAGCTTATCTGGTAACTCACACCGTATTTTTCAAAGAAAAATAATCTCAGAAAATTGTGTAATATTGGCCTTTATAAAGACAATCATTCCGACTCAAGTAGCGGATATGTGTGTCACATATAATAAGATTAAACAAAGTTACATAGAATGGAACAGAAAGAATATGAGTAAAACGACGAAAGTGACTAGGCAGCCACTTGATATGAAATTTGAAGACCTGATCATATTTGCGTAACCCAAAAATTAATATCCGATTCTTTTTTGGGTTACGCAGAAACTCGGAGAAAAATAAGTCGAATACAGTGTGTAATTTCCAAATATGTACAAAACTAAGCCTTTGTCCTCCCTGTCTCTTTTATTGTTCATGTTCTACATTTGTCCCTGTAAATGTATTTGCTGACCAGAGAATGATTTGTCCAAAAGCTCATATTAAGTTAGCAATTAGTCAAGAAGTAGATATACATATCTCTGTTTATGGTGATAAAGAAGTTTTTTGTTTTGCAAGTTTTATCACCCTAATGCATTACTTTGTAGTTTATTACGGTTTTTAGATTTCAATTATATTTTTCTTGGGTTCATGCAATAATGGATCATTTTACACGACCAATTATATATTGTAACTTGATATGTTACGATATACTAAATTGGTATGAGTCTTCGAGCGTATTATTATAATTGAAATAAAGCATACCGTAAAAAACCGGCCTAGTGCAAGTCGTACTCGCACACCAAGGGTTCCATAACATCTATACAAATAAATAAAATTGGAGTATCTGTTTGTAATATTAAAATAACTGCTTTTTAATAAACGCACACACGGTACATATACCAAAAATGCAGTTGAAAAAAGTTTAGTCTGTCTGTCGGTCTATCTGTGTGTCTGTTTATTTGTTCCGGGTAATCTCTGGAACGGCTGGATCAATTTTGACAGGACTTTCACTAGCAGGATGATCCAGGGAGTAACTTAGGCTACGTTTTTTAGACTAACTTTGTCTCGTAGCGTTACTCGCGGTACAACAACAATCGCGGGTAACACCGCGGGGTTCAGCTAGTTATCTATAAAAACGACAAAAAAAATCGCGATTGTTGTAGGAGAGCCCCCTAAATATTTATTTTATTCTGTTTTTTTGTAATTGTTGTTATAGCCGCAACAGAAATACATCATCTTTGGAAATTTCGACTGTCTAACTATCATGGTTTATGAGATAGAGCCTGGTGACAGACGGAGGGACGGACGAGACAGATGGACAGGGAAGTCTTAGTAATAGGGTCCCGTTTTTCCCTTTGGATACGGAACCTCAAAAATATTTAAAACATCAAAAAAAATGATATTTTTATTTACATATTGTCAACGAAATTTTCACACGGACTCTCTCAAAGCGAAGGATATGAAGGGATAGCAAGGATAGGAAAGGAACGACAGAAGAATTCTGAAATGAAATTTATTATTACGACAATTAATTGATGGATATTTTGGTAATTCTAAATTTAGACAGCAAATAGGCGCCAAAATTTTCGTATTAGCGTCTTAACTCCAGGAATACACACAAAACGTTATTGGATGGGATCGCGTAAGCCGATCTTAAGAAATCCCGAGAATTTATTCATGATGTGCCCAACAAAGGAGGGAAAAATGTTTTTCTCCGCGCATGACGGACAGCGAACAAAAACTTCTGAGACTGATATTTGGAATTGTGTGTCTTGCATTATTGATTGTTTATATATGGAATATCTATTTTTCACATGATATTGTTGTCGATTTTGGATGTGAAGACTTGATATTTTTCTTTGGTTTTGCTTTTCTTTCGTTTCGGTACAAAAATAAGACAACTTTATTGTCTTTGTTTATGTTGTATCTTCTCTAAGACAAGAAATTAGGTTTCATAAAAGTTTGAGAAGGGAATAGTAAAAGACATACATATTATATGACAATTCTGTGTTATCTTGGTCAGGAAACTAATATGGGAATATTACAGATATAATTATTATTACAGTTACTTCATTTAAGTGTTATTTTGGACGAAAATAGTAACTTTGAATGCAAGTATTAAATTAATAGGACTATATAGACACATATACATACATATTAATAGATCCATCTTAAATCAAAATCATAAGCCTCCTTTGGTTTTGCCGTGGTCGGATAAAAAGAGAAGATATATTTAATAATTACAAATTACAATAAGGACAAATTTTATATGTGAATTTTGATAATCATACACAATAAGTTATATACACACAAATTGTGTTTATGCTTCCATTATACCGGTAATATTTCTTTATTTTAAAAGGGAGATTGAGAAGGATATCCTATTTTGAATCTATTTGTACTTGCCAACTTGAAACCTGATTTACTTTATGTTTTTAAAAAATTTAAAACATAATAAAAATATCGAGTTAAGCTCGGTTATTTACGTACTACATTTATATGTGTAGGTATAAAGTTCTTGTAACACAAAGTAGGAATAATCACACTTATACAAGTTTCGAAAATAAATAAACATCTATACAGCAGAAATATGATGGTAATAATGATCCCAACTCAGAAAAAGTTAAGTAATATTGCAAGAAACTGACATTAACGCCTTATAAACAGATGCTATTGAACCAAACACACCGCAAATCGAAAAACTTTAGCGCCCACGCCATAAGATAAAACACTATATCGCACCCATTTAGCATACATTGTACTATATTTATACATATTTGGACACACTCCAAATAGGTTTTGGGGGTGCGGTGACCGTTTTATTTACGACACTGCATATATTAGGCTCTCGTGAAATTTAACGGGCGCGATGAAAAAATATTATAATGTTGCCTTTTTAATTCTTTCATGAGAGATTCTAGGTCTATTCAAATGTATTGCAATGCGACCCAAATTTTTTGACTATAACTGTTTAAGTTAATATTACTTTTATTTGATTCTATGTTAAGTCTGCAGAAAATGTTGAACTTTTTATGTCTTTTTTTGTGTACTTTTCCATAGCTAAATTTTGGCAACTATAATTCTAATAAATTAAAAACTTAAATGAAAAGGTTTATTCTGAGTTTTTAGTTATTTCCTATTTGTTATGATTATTTTTGTTATCGTCATGATCAATTTTGGAATGCAGCTATTTTTTTTTATCAGATAGGGGGCAAACGAGCAGGTGCATCGCCTGATGGTAAACGATTAACGCTGCCCATGGACACCCGCAACACCAGAGGCGTCACAAGTGCGTTGCCTGTCTTTTAAGAAGGAATCCACTACTTTCTTGAAAGTTTGAAGGTCGTATTGGTTCGGGCATACCGCAGGCAACAGTTCATTCCACAGTTTTGTTGTGCGAAACAGAAAGTTTTTAGAAAAGCGCACAGTTGTTGACTGCCAACTCTCTAGATGATGGGGATGAAACTTTTGTCGATAAAATATTAAAACTTATTAAATGCATACTCCTGTTTTTTAACTCATATTATTAGAAAACAGGTCTATCATATTCTATTACCAATATGATTATTCAAATCTTACTCTAATTCTTGGCAGTTAACTGATACTCTTGTTCTATAAAACAAAGACCTGTTCGGCGTTTAAAAATAAGCATGATATTTAATTAGCTACACGATTCCAAATTACGCAAAGGTTTTTTTATTAATAACTGCCAAAATGACTCTACTCAGCCTGATGGAAGGCTAGTGTACAATCCAATAGTGGTGGTCACCATCCTCATTGTGAATGCGGGCAATGCAGCATAGCGACCTACGTTTTAGGAGCCTAGTGAGATACTTTTTCACTTCCCGCTTAAAGGACCCGGTATAAAAGTGGGAGGGAAACACGTGCGCTGCTATTGAATTCAGGGTTTTAACTGATCGGCACAAAAAGGAAGTGCTGTAGAGTAGAACTGTACTGATAACAGACTGAAACAAAATTAAATATCGCTAAATGCAAACATACTATAGATATATTATGTACAGACACAGAAAATCACTGTAGTTAGCAGTCAGTATCAAAAACCACTAGACCAACTGTTATACTAACCATATTGTTTCAAAAACTGCACAAATCTGTAAGTATTGCGCAACGAAATTACTCCTAATAAATTAACATTAAAAGTAGTAATTAGCATCACAGTAAAGCAGTCACGCTTTAGACTGTATTTGCGTCAAACTCAATCCATCACTCCGACAATACCGACAACTGACGACAGAGAAATTAAGCATCTGAATCGCTTTTTAAACGTACGAGCCTCCTACATCAATCATTCCATCCTTTGTAATTTTTCACTGTCTGTTTAAAAAATGGGTCGGCCATGTATCCTAAGATCTGCATACAATAAACGGACGTATGAGAAAGGCAAACGCTTAGGACTTAAATTCCATGAAGTTACTTTGCAAATCTATACAAATAAATAAAATTCTAGTGTCTGTTTGTATTATTAAAATAACTGCTTTTTACTAAATGCATATGTGTGTATACACGGTACTAATAGCAAAAATGTGGTTAAAAATTTTTTTGTCTGTCTGTCTGTCTGTCCGTCTGTCCTGACTGATTTTGACGGGACTTTCACTGGCAGGTAGCTGATGATCCAGGGAGTAACTTAGGCTACTTTTTTTTAGACTTACTTTGTCCCGCGGCGTTACTCGCGGTACAACAATAACCGCGGGTAACACTGCGGGGTTCAGCTAGTATATAATGTGAAGAGGAAAATATTTCAGAAACAAATTAAGGAAAATAATGTCATTTTTATTGCTCAATCCCAGTATTAATGTAATGTAATTTTGGCAAGGATGTAACAGCAACAAAATGTGAGTAGATAGAATATAACCGTCTCGTAATTCCCTATGGAAAACCTCTGCCTATTCCGATAGGTATCCACTCCCTATATCAAAGTTCCATCTGATGTATGAATAAATAAAGATTTGTGGTATATGTAACACCTGCTCTACTCGTAATACTGGTAAGATATTTTTACAAATTTACACAATCCATGTACCTATATAATAAATAATAAATATTTCGGACATCTATCACACAACGCCATCTAGTCCCAAGCTAAGCAGAGCTTGTGTTATGGATACTAGACAACTGATACAAATACATATATACCTTTCTTTTTTTGTAAATACATACATATTATACATAGAAAACACCCAAACTCCGAAACAAATATTTGTAGGTCATACACATATTCGTTATAGCAAGCCTTAATTTTAATGCATATCTCAGTTTTCTGTATATATTTAGTTTGTAACAATATACCTAATTATGGTTAGTTTTTGTTTTCATCTTATGATTCTTATCTCTATGCCAAAACGAAGCGCAGTCTACTATCAAAGTTGTGTACAGTTGTAACTGGATTGCAAGTTTACTATAATGTACTGTTAAGACTGCTCTTTGTATTTTTTTCAATCTATTATATGTATCTGTACCTATTAAATAAAAAAAATAAAAAAAATTATATGTGTTACGATGGTTTGTGTGCGCTTGAAAACCCCAAAAAGGTCTGTTTCGAATGAATTCAAATTTTGACACATCATCCAGTAGTTGACTATTAAAAGCTGTTGACGATACAATACGCAACAAAGCTGGTTTCCATTTTTTGGCAACCAATGTGTTCCTCGGCGAAGCGTGGTGGAGTGTAGCTAGTTAAGAATAATATTTATTTTCTTATTACTGTTGATCTTGACCACTACTAAAGCGATTTTAATTGATGCGGTAATGAATATTTTTTTTTTTTAATTTTGCGTTAAGGTTGCCTGGAAGAGATCGCAGTCTGCGATAAGGTCGCCCATTGTACCTCTGCTTTTAATCGTGTAAATTAGACATAGTATTTTAACTGGTGTGCAATAAAGAGTATCTATCTATCTACCTACTGAAATATATATACTGATAAATCTCTGAGTATGATTTGAAATTACATAGAAAGGAACATACATACAAAAATAAGAATAATGGAGCAATATTTACGTGAAACAAATTTAGAAATAAATTGAATACCTGAAACCAGCGATGAGTCTTTATCGTTAATTATAAACCAACTAGCTAAAGTAGTCAGTAATACTATTAAGCAGAATGATGTGTAGTTTTGCAAAAGAGTGGCAAAAATGAATAGAGAGTCAAAAGAAAGTACTGCTCGTTACAGATAAAGAATTTGCACACCGAAGTAAACCTTGTCAACCTTTATACATGTATAAAATCAAAATTTATCTACCAAGTTATCATAAATAACTCCTTGACAATTATGATCCCGCTATACCGTTGCACCTAAGACCATTCTTTATGATGACGTAAAAAGCAGTATTTAAAGGTTTAAGCAGAAGACGGTTAAAGGCGATAAAACCATTGTTACAGCTGTATAAAACTCGAAAGACACTCAGTTCGTTTCATTCGTTCATAAACGTTTCCAATTGAATGAGAACATACTTGTTTTATTTTCATCCATTTTGAATGAACGATTTTATTTATTTACTTTTCAATGAATTCCTTCATGCATTGGATGTATCGTTTCATAAGATAAATATGATTTATATTATACATGGAACCTTACTTACCTTGTATATGGAATATCTTGGTAACTTGATTTTCATTTATTACTAACATTAGTGCTATCTATATATGATTGAAATATATAAAATTATGAACGTAAAAAACCGTTATTTTATTTCAAAGTGTACTTTAATATCAGTATTTTGCAATCTGCAGTAACAGGAGCTACAGTAAGATTTAACTTTTCAAGAAGGATCTCCACTCGGTGTCTCTTTTCTTCGACACTTCAGCCGTTATTGTCAAAGTTTCTAACTGCAAAACAGCTTATATTTTCAGACGTTTTTTGAAGTGACTTTAGATATGCCGATAGGCTCAAGCTTTTAATCACTAAGCACTTACATATAAGCAAGATGTTTACATACCAAAGTATGAGCTCATACCACGAATTCTCTGTAATACATACCACAGAGTTGTATGAACGACGAAAATGCTTATAATTAAACAGCTTTGAATTGTTCGCAGAGGTATGCTTTTGATATTAAGTATGTGTTTTGAGCTCTTGTTTACTGAAAAGCGTTAGTATGAAACATATTACAGAAACATTATCATGTATTATCTATTCAGTTAGACGGCTTCGTCCAGTAGTGAACCGCAATGGACTGGTGATGATATTTATTTATTTTGTTGTGTATGTGTTGTACGATATTACTTGTATATATTTTTATAGTAATTATATTTCTGAATGAATTGATCACTTTTATTTCGCAGCGTTTTTTTTTCGCGACAGTCTGTAAGAACTGATTTATATCATTGACCTCTAGAAATATTAGACTGAACTATAAAGAACTTGAATTTAACGCGAATAAGTATAGGACAAGGTTTATTTGGAACATAAATTTATTAATCACTAGCTGTTACCCGTGGCTCTGCCCAGGTGTATGTACCTCTTTTCGCGGTAAGGTTAAGCCTTTGTATTTCCTCCAGAATCAAACATCTCCTTGAAAAAATTAATTCTAATCGGTACTGTCACTTGGCCGTGAAAAAGTAACAAATAGACTGGGTTACCTTGGAATTCATAATATTAGTATAAATTTATCTTTCATCGATATCTGGAAGGATGGAAGTGCTAAATACACACAATTTTCTAAGATTCTCCAATATCTCTCTAATCTGACTTAATAGAATTGAGAACCATCGAAATCTTTTTAAAGAAGAATAAACAATGGCTTGAAATTTCAATCTGTTGGAATCCTCTGACCCTCTAATCGTACAATTATGTTAAAAAAGTACTCCGTACGCATGCGGATATGTATACTTTGAATTCTCTAGAGATAAAGTAGCGCAATGCGTCAGTAACTTAATGTTGCATTCATCGTAAACAAAGTGTAATTCGTGTACCTTAAAGTTATCTTAGGTTGTACCGTCCTTTTACGCTTGTTTAAATAGTAGAGCTTCAACTTCCCTTTAACGTGGTATATAGAACTTAATAGTACATCTTTATTATTATTTTAACTTATTTCTAACACGTTGATATTATATCAAGATACATTTTTAGCTTCTTAAATTTACTGTATTTTGTAGTTTACTTTTTTTATGTAATAGCGCGCAAACGAGCAGACGCATCTCCTGATGGTAAGCGATTACTGCCGCCCATGGACACCTGCAACCAACACCAGAGGCGTCACAGGTGCGTTGCCGGCCTTTAGGGAATGGGGAAGGGAGATAGGGGGAGGGGGTTTGGGTTATGGGCCTCCGGTATCCTAACTCACTCGGTGAAACACAGCGCAAGCACTATTTCACACCGATTTTCTGTGAGGCCGTGGTATCACTCCGGTCGAGCCGGCCCATTCATGCCGAAGCGTGGCTCTCCCACGGTAACTCCTTACTCTCTACAACTACTACTCCCTACATTCATCTTATGTGGCATTAGATTCAATTTCTTTATAATCCAAACCATTATTCGAAAGTAACTCTGTCTGTCTGTCCTCTGTTACGCTGTCATCTCTAAACTACTGAACAGATTTGGATGAATTTCGGTATAAAGATACATCGAACTTTGGAAAGGGATAAAAGCTACTATTTGTCTATATAACTGTTTTTTTTTGACTGCGTTTAAAAACTAGTAATATAATTAATGTTAATCTTAATCATACCTAATTGAAGTTCAACCGATGAAGTTCAAAAGATGTAAGAGAAAATCCATACTAGTGGTCGGTTAAAACAGCAGCTACTTATTTGACAAACCTAAAGTTTTATTCCTTGTTTGAAATTTCATTATACTATACTACACTGGTCTCAAATATGTTTTATTTTCTTAAAAAACAATCTTGCAATAATGACCTGCCTCATACACGTATCTCTATCGACAGGCATCTATCGGTAAGCTTACTGATTAAAACTCATCCAGACGTTGATGTACATCGAGGGTATAATGAACACCTGATACGTAGGAAATATCTCATGAATAACATCACCTGCTTCGAGAGCGGATAAAAATAGAAAGGTCGTACAACGGACAGTAAACAAGTACAACATTATTGTCTCCTAATTATAAAAGATTTATTTAAAATTCGGATAGTAATTATTTATAACGGTATCTTTTAATTTAATCATATTTTCTTACTAGCTGAACCCCGCGGTGTTACCCGCGGTTATCGTTGTGCCGCGAGTAACGCCGCGGGACAAAGTTAGTCTAAAAAAGTAGCCTAAGATCCTAAGAAGAAGCCCGGATCATCAGCTACCTGCCAGTGAAAGTCCCGTCAAAATCCGTCCAGCCGTTCCAGATATTACCCGGAACAAACAGACAGACAGACAGACAAAAACTTTTTTAACTACATTTTTGGTATATGTATCGTGTATACATGCATATGCATTGATTAAAAAGCTGTTATTTTAATATTACAAACAGACACTCCAATTTTATTTATTTGTATAGATTATTATCATAAACAACTTATAATATACTAATGCTGAACATAGGTATCTTGTTAGAAGATAAGTTTTGGCTTATAACACGGTATATACGGTGGTCAGACGAGTTGGTTTAAAATTTCTTTTAGGTTATCATTTTCTTTGCAGTTCTTTTGTTCTGAATAGTTTGCTGCCTTAGTCGGCTCTTCCTTCTATTAATCCATTGCAAGACAAACAGTATTTTTTTTCATTTCATTTCATTTCATTTCAAGAGGAGGTTCTATGTTTCACTCTATGTATATATTTTTTTATGTATGTTCACTGATTACTCCGTCAATTGTGGACAGATTATGAAAATCCTTTTTGGATTCGAAAGGGTATGCTCCTGAGGTGGTCCCATTGCCACAATATCAGGATCTGATGATGGGATCCCAGGGAAATTGAGGGAAAACATTTTTTTTTAGGCACGTACTATGTTTTTCGTATATTTTCTGAAGTTACACCGGTATTTGCGTCTGGTAGTCATCATTATATGATGATGACCTGATAATGTAAGGTACAGCTCCTTAACGGTTAGGAATCTTTAAATATCATATTTATGTATGTTACCTTTAGTCGTATTCTTTCAAATGGCGTAGTAAAATAATGTCATGGAAAACACATAGAAGAGAAATGTTAGTTCTGGAATCATTTCATTTTGACGAACGATTGGTTGAAGTCCTTTAATACAATTCATCGTAACCAAACAAGTTGACGTCACAACGAAATTAAACCCTGTCAAAATACTGATAGTATAAAACTCACAGAAGCATTGCTGAGCTCTAGTCAATCCTTGCGTCACGATATAACTTGTTATAAAAGTCCTTTTAATAAAAAGGTATCAAACCGTATAAATATTGAAGGGAAGACCCTTTTCTACATTCAATATGAGTAGGTATATAAATCACAAATGTTTATGAAAGTACCTGTTATATAATTTCAGATTTTGACTGTGGTATTGCTGGAGTAAATTATAGATGCTTTAAACCTTTGATTAAATAAGAAATAGAAGCTAGTTTTATTAATGTCATGTATTTGTGTTTATAAAGAACACGAAACAAGTAAACACGTGAATCATCCAAAGAACTGAAGAATAAGTTTTGGTATATCATATATTCATCATCATATAATTTTTTGTGTGTTAGTAGGTGTGTGTGTTTTTCATACACAACGCATTTAGACCCAAACTAAGCAGAACTTGTATTATATGTACTACACAACTGATATAAATACATTAACACTTTTTTTTGTAAATACACCCATATTATAGCCCAGTTGCACTCGGTGATTAGAAACAATCACCGAGAGTAGGCAACGACGGCGCGGTCAGTACCTGGATGGGTGACCGCTGGTGGCATAATACCATGAGCGTCTCCGTGATCCGGAGGTCACGTTAAGCAGTCGGTCCCGGCTGTTATCGTAGAACAACAGTCGTGAAGCTTAGTTGGAGGCCTTTGGGCGGCTTAAAAACATCCAATGGCAAGATTACGTACCCACAACGTTGTTGTTGGGATCTGATGGGTTGTTGATGATACCCATATTATACATAGAAAACACCTTAACTCCGAGACAAATATTTGCAGATCATACCCACATTTGATCCGAACCGGGAACCGAACCCGAGACCTCAAGCACAGCAGTCATATACGCTTCACTGCACCACCGAGGCAGATAAAAGATATGTTTATAGAGACAGTATTCACAAGGCAGCTGACTTAACAAAAAATATCGTTCTCGGGTTTTCTCATATACAAATTCAATTACGACGAAATTTAACTGCACGGATGGTATAATGATTTAAGCAGTACTCCTCCTCCTCCTCTTTCCTACCAAGCTGAGTGTTGTGGGTTTGCCTCCACTTTGTGTGATCTACAAATTTTGTTGTACCTTATTATTTAACTAGCTAAGCTCCGTGGCAAAGAGCTAGTTTAAAAAAATAGCCTAAGTTACTCCTGATATCAACAGCTATCGGCTTGTAAAAGCAGAGACTAGCTGGAACAACAAACAGACAAACGGAAGGAAAAAAAAATGTTTTGATATGACTTATGTACTTTCATATACATTCAGTGAAAAGCTGTTATTTAGAAATTGCAAATAAACACTTCAATTTCTTTGTATAAATTAAGTACAAAACCCATAATTGTATAAATCACTATCAAAAATTCAACAGACCATTATAAAAAGAGAAAATTTATAAATATTTTGTATAACGTAAATGTTAAATATTCCACATTCATACATTCTGAATAAATAAGAATTTCAATATAATGAAACCGATTTCCCTACATATTTAAAGCTGGTATCTTTCAAAGGGACACCGTATCTATTTAAAGCCACCCTTCTATCCCTTTGGCGTGAAACAAAACGGTATGTGATAAAATTGACGGCAGATGTTTACGTGAAAGATCAAAATAAAGCGAAATATGTTATAAAACCGTGGTTAAATATAAGGCAAAAGGGTAATTCAACTGAAATATGATTGCTTTTGCCTAGTGGTTTTTTGATTTCGGGCAATAAAACCAAGTATTGTTCGAACAATTGTTGGAATAATTTAATATTAATTGATGTAATTGTTACATGCTATGAATATCATTGAAAGTTTTGTATTCCAAATAGAACAGGTTGATTTTAAAGAAAACTGGGTAAAAAAGCCTAATGATGACGAGAATAAAAACTTTGACCTGATGGTAAGCGATTACCGCAACACCAGAGACGACACAAGTGCGTTGCCGACTTTTGGGAGATGGGGAAAGGGATGTGGGATCTTCACTCACTCGGTGAAACACAGTGCAAGCGCTATTTCACACCGGTTTTCTGTGAGGCCGTGGGATCACTCCGGTCGAGCCAGCCAATTCATGTCGTAGCGTGGGTCTCCCACGGACATTACGTACTTAAAATGTTATAATTTCAATGCAGAAAATTATACTATAAAGAGATATTTCTTTCCTTTTTAAATATGACTCCCGCAGTAGGAATATTTTGTACCACCGGGGACTTTTAAAACATATATAAAACGGACAAAAAGAACGCCCAAACTCAGAACAACAATTTATGAATCACATTGTCCCATGTGGGATTTAAATTCACAACAGTGCAGTAAACTTTTACGCCCTCGTTGCAGTTAATATTTGTAAAAGAGAGATTGTACTTATTTGTCGTAGCTTATTGACTTTTATATTATCTTACAAATATAAAGTACTAAGAGACTAGAATAAAGTTCTGACAGTTAGAATACTGAAGTATTCATTGTGCTATAAAAGTTAATCAGTTAAGTAGGTAGTTAATCACTGAAAATACCATTAAGAAACACCATTATAACTGTCCAAATGTATTTACAACTAGCTGAACCCCGCGGTGTTACCCGCGGTTATTGCTGTACCCCGAGTAACGCCGCGGGACAAAGTTAGTCTAAAAAAGTAGCCTAAGTTACTCCCTGGATCATCAGCTACCTTCCAGTGAAAGTCCCGTCAAAATCGGTCCAGCCGTTCCAGAGATTACCCGGAACAAACAGACAGACAGACAGACAGACAAAAAAAAAATTTAACAAAATTTTTGGTACATGTACCGTGTATACATAGATATGCATTTAGTAAAAAACGGTTATCTTAATATTACAAACAGACACTCCAATTTTATTTATTTGTATAGATAACGGTTTGGCTCATTTTGGTAGCGACTAATGTTCAACTTATACCTTAATAATGTAACTCGATTAGCTATTTACAGACTTCAATATGCAGGGTAGAAATTTTACAAACTTTAGACGTAAAAGTCTTCTAAGTTGTGTATCTGTTTATGTTATTTAACTTTAGACTGATTTACTTAAGGCTGGCTTTATGATGGTCATATGGAAAACTCATTTTATTTATGTATTTTTTAGGTGTTAGTTCAGTCAAGACCCGTAATTTGGAGACGTTAGTTAATTTTAAGAAGAATTTATAAACCTTAACTTATAAAAAAAAGTGTGATATCTTCAACTAATACTGTTATATATACAATATACTCAAAAATTGTACAAATTATATACGAAAACCTTCCTCAAGAATCACTCTAAGAACTGCATCAAAATCCGTGCAGTATATTTTGAGTTATAGTTAGTAATATGTAGTCATTTAAAGCTATTATTTAACCGACTTCAAAAAAAAGGGGAAGATTTCTCAATTCGACCGTATATATATATATAAATATATTTTATGTGTGCTCGCGGATAACTTCATCGTTTATTAACCGATTTTGATGATTCTTTTTTAATGGAAATGAGGTGTCTCAACGGTGGTACCATGATAAGGACATTAATATCTGATGATGGCATCCAAGAGAAATCGAGTCGAACCTTGAAGTCGGTTTTATTTTTGCTAAAATTGTACTTGTTATTACACATGAATAGTAATTCCTAAAAACAATAATCTTTGCCTATTTCTTTACAACATATATTTAAAAACTCGATACGGTTGGTATATCTTTATATATAAAAGAGGAAGGTGACTGACTGACATGCGTTGATCTCTACGCACAGCCCAAACCGCTGAACCTAGAATCCTGAAATTTTTCATGTAGGTTCTTTATATAACGTAAGTTAGCACTAAGAAAGAAATTTAGGAAATTATTCCCCTAAGGGGGTAAATCAGGAGATGAAAGTCTGCGTGAGCGAAGCCGCGTGCAAAAGCTAGTATATATATATATATATATATGGTGTATATATATGGTATATATAGAAAATATATAAGCCACCTCACTTTTTGCATTTGCAACACCTCGTAGTTAGGATTAGGATAATAAACTCACATAGCACAAATACTCAGATAAGATCAGAGGACACCAGACATGAGTATTCCATTGTTAAGCCTCTTTACAAAGCGGTCATACGGTCGGGTTTAAGCTAAATAATAGACTTATACACTGGAAAGGGAGTACAACATTTTTCCTTTCAAGCTAAGCGCATTTTTACTTTAAGAGCTCGGGCAGCGGGAAGTAATAAAAACGAAATTGGTTTATGTTCTTGACATTGCTCAAGATATATGCTCAAGCGTGTAAAAAAATTGCTTTAATTACTTGATTTTCATTTTAATTACACTGGTAGATTGAAGCAGGTTCTTTAAATTATTATATTGCAAGGTAATAATCTAAGTTTTCTTCCTTACTATTAGAGATTGAAAAATTTGGGCATAAGATCTTATTTCTGGGAAATATATACTCAAAGCGTGGCAACTAAATTATATCTTTTAAGTAGCTTCTTAGTATCAGAATATATTATCTGCCCCAATAATAAATAAATGTACTAAATATATGTAAAGCAAACATTGTTTGCTTTATGTTATTGAATGAAATATGTATGGAAAATTTCTATATCTCAAACCATTGCAAACTCAAGCAACAACAAACGAGATACTCTCGAGCAAACCCACACATAAATATTTGACTTTCATTATAACAGACAGTTAATAATTTTAATTAAACACAAATACATTTGCAGCGGAACGGATGAGATCATTATTTGATCATACCCTCCTTTGTGGGGTTTTGTAAAAAGTTTTGACGTCACTAAGACAGTTTAATGTTTTAACCTGTGTACTATTATACTGTGAACTATGCTAATACATATTCGTAGTACATAGTAACACAGGCCGGTTATGTCAATATATGTATAACCTAATTAGTCTACTTGGTCAAGTCCGAGTTTCAGCTACCTATGAGACAATTAATTAATTATGTGTTATTGTCTGGGTCTAATTTATTTCTTATATAAATATATAAGAATGTTTATTAGCGGTTAAGCTATCATACCAAATTATTTTTAATTTATCGCTATCGTTAATAAAATAATAATTTCCATTATTAATATTTCAACTATGTCTATTTATTTTTTTAATTTTACGATAAGTTTTCATGGTAGTAAAGCCTCCCTGATTTCAGCACGAACGGGCCGGCTCCACCGAGGCGGTTCTACACTTATACAGAAAATCAACGTAAAATGACAGCGATCATGCTGTCGTGTTTCGATGGTGAGCG
This sequence comes from Spilosoma lubricipeda, assembly GCA_905220595.1. NCBI lineage: Eukaryota > Metazoa > Arthropoda > Insecta > Lepidoptera > Erebidae > Spilosoma > Spilosoma lubricipeda. The sequence continues at coordinate 6,509,418 of HG992298.1, read as the reverse complement.
CGAGACCGGACCGGATGCAAAAGCATCACTAGTCCGCCATGGTGTGTGTCACCATGCTTCATTGTCTGCATTCGCAGTATGGTAACCACCACTACTGGATTCTACTTATGCTTTCCATTAGGCAGAGTAGAGTCATTTTGGCAGGGTCAAAATAAACAAAAAAAAATATCGGATGAATACCTAAACAATTGAGTGCAAAAAAACTAGGTAACATAAATTCAGCCGAAGAGTAATAATGCTAACTAAAGTAGGTAAAAGAACCGAGCAAAGCTAGGTCATCAAGGTTGATGACCGAGCTTTGCTCCGTTTTTTTTGGTACAACATTTTTTTATGAATCTTAGCTAGATCGATTTATAGTCCCTAGAACCTGCATACTCAATTTTATGAAAATCGTTGGAGTCGTTGTTTCCGAGACTCAGATAATATACACCTATACGAGAACTGCTCGTTCAAGGTATAATATACTAAAGTAGTGAATTATGTCTAAAAGACTATTAAATAATCTATTAGTTATTTTCAATTCGAATTAGTTACTTATTGCGTTGCTTCGTTACGTGTTATTAATAAGCTTTATAGAAATAATTCATTAGCGGTATAACCAAATTTGTTATTGAAAAACACCTTAGGAGCAAATTTATACAAGACAAGGGCAAATCAAGATTACGCGTTAAACTACTGCATTTTGGTAAAGGAAGCGCATTTGCATGTATTATAATTACAGGAAGTTGCATCCATGCGTGCGAACCGATATGCGATATGTCGCAACAGATTGTAATATTACATAATCTATCTAAATATATAAATGAAGCGCCGAAATGTATGTACGCGCATAACTTCCGATCGGCTGCACCAAATTAAATAATTATTTTTTCTATGTGTTCTTTATTGTTAGACCAATGTTTGTGTACAAGATAAATTAAAAGATAACGAGATAAGTTTTTTTGTTGTCCGCGACGGGAAACTGGACACATATATTTCAATATGGATCAGCTAGTTAATTATACAATGTAAGTCCCATTCTCTGACCTTCTGGCTATAGTGTTATGGTAAACTTGATAATTTTAACTTTGAAAGAGTAGCACCTGCCTCATAACATAGCGTTATATATGATATAGGTACTTGTATGTCAACCCGAGGAGACGAGAAAGCTAATTTTGTTATGTACAATTCTACCCTCTCTGGGACATCAAATCCAATAAGTTTAAACCATTCTTAGGCGATCAAATGAAAGTAAGAAGAAAAAAGCTCAATCCTCATCAATCAAAATCACGCTGATTTCAGCACGAACTCGACCAAGGCGGTACTACCCTCTGACAGAAGACCAACTTAAAATGACAGTATTCGTGTTGCACTTGTCAGATTTTAAAGGGAGATATGATTTTTAGAAAGGGTGACATCAGCTTCACTGACGTCACTCCTCAACTCACTAATATCTCTCACATGATTTAGACCGTTCTCAATCAATTTATTACCATACCCGTCGGTACACTAGGATTAATTAAAACAACATAACCTAGGTTAAAACTTGAATCATGTATTTAATGAACGTTAAATTGAAGCTACTCTTAAAATCATAGATCGACACTACATGGTCAAGGTGAATTAGGTGAAAACACTAAAATCCACTGCCCGTTCGTGTCGATCCATAACTTCCAGTTTCTAAAATGGGTAGGACCTTATGAGAAGAATACTGGCAAAGAAACTCATGGCCACTCATTTAAAAGTTACATCTTAACTTATTACTTACAAAAGTTTAATAATCAATAACAACAATTACGGAGCCTATGTACTTAACTTATTCACAGTTTGTCCTTCCTCGTACAATGCTCAAACTAGACTGATCTCTTCATTTATTCTCGCCAATACGAAACCAACGCACATGAAATATAATGACGGTAGTCGGTGTATACCGGATATTATTGGTTTCGTATTAACTATTATATATATAAGCTAATGAAGCATATCACTAGGCTGCCGTAGTGTGAACCACCATGCTGCATTGTTTCATTATGCTTAATTCGCTGTAATTCTTAGTTAATATATTATTAACTAAGAATTACAGCGTTACACTCAGTGAAACAATTAAATTTAATTATAATGCTATATAATATGGTACATCTAAAAGCTTACACAAATTTTGTTCCTTGTAATTGAGGCCGTGTTCCTCTGGGTTTGTTTTAAACTATGCTATTTTAACCCTCCCGGGTCTAGTCTAAGTCAAGAAATGAAGTAAAATTTAAAGTTGCCACGTCATATATATAAATTAGGGTTCATTTGTACTGAAACATTTTAGGATGTTGAATTTTAAAGCGATGTTGCTTTAGGTTAAAATAATTTCTTGGGGATGTTCGACTTGGGGATGTTCGTTGCCCCCCTAATGAACTGGACCCGAGGTGGCGGCGCGTAGTGTTCCCGTGCGCCCCTCTAAGAAGTTGCGAGGGGAATTCTTCCCTCGCTGACGAGAAGTGGCCCGCAGAGGCGGGCCGGCACCAGTCGGGGATTGCGGTTGTCTCTCAAGTTCCCGCGATCCCCGGCGTAGGTGAGAGCAGGAACACCGGGGGGTTTTAGTCAGTAGGAGTCTGACAGACCCCTTCGCCCTTTCCCCAGGGCGAAGGACATCCATGAGGATTTCCCCCCGTAAAAAAAAAAAAAAAAAAAAAAAAAAAAAAAAAAAAAAAAAAAGGTTAAAATAATTTAGAGTTATTCAACTCGGCATAGAATTTTTACTATGTTCTGAATTCAAAAGTAGATGTAAATTTTCCTGACTAGTCATAATAGTAGTTGCTTTGCTTAGCTTTAGATCAGAACTCTTTATCTCAGTTTATTTTACCGCTGGACATTGATTTTTTAGGAGAATCTGGTCGACTGTACCAGGCTGGCCGGAGAGATTGATATAATGGGGTCCCACTTCTATCATTAGTCTGTCACAACATCGCAATTTATTACAGAATTTGTGTCTGAGGATTATTGATTGATCTTATTAATTACGTTTACAGCCACATACGATTCATAACAAATGAAATTATAGAAAAGTATACGTTTACTGCCAATATCGAACATAAAAAAAATTGGTATAGGAAAAATTCACATGATAAAATTGTATTCGCTGCTAGCACATGTACACATATATACTACACAAAAAGTACTAGAATCCATTATATATCTTGCTTTACGTAGACAACTCGACGTAAGGAAAGATATATAACGTTTCTTGCATACTCAACGGTTTCAATAGACCTGCTAATTTGCTGACTGGTACTGCAAAACCAAACTAATAATACGACCTCAGAAATAAATTCAGCCAAAATTAATTAGGCTAATCGAGTCAAATGCCGGCCAATATTATCCATAACGATAATAAAAGGAACCAAGATGAGTCCTTGATTTATAGATCACTACTGTCTAGCTCCAAGCCATATTAATAGTAATCGAACACACAAATCCAGATATATTACATGAGTTTTATTACTCTTTCGGTTTTTTATCGTCATTTAGTTTGTAATTTATATGAATAATCGAAGGTTATTTCTCACTAATAACGTAGATCATTTGTATCACATTATATACACTTGCGTCTGTTATTATATATAAATATTGTAAATGTCTATTAATATTGATAATATATTTCACGCAACAAATCAATTTTCATACTATTATTATTTGGATTTTTTCATCGTCGATCCCACAGTGCCTAAAGACTAAAGTCTTTAATTATGTCTCACCCAGCGTACTATGGAGAGTGCTATTCTTTGCATTTCTCTGAGGGATCAGGGACTCAGGAATGAGGTGATCCGGCAGAGAACTAAGATCATCGCATGGCCCAAAGGGTTGGCAAACTGAAGTGGCAGTGGGCTGACCATATTAGCCGCAGAACTGATTACCGTTGGGGTAAACGGGTTATTGAGTGGAGACCGCGTCTCGGCAAATGTAGTGTGGGATGCGGTTTTCATGCAGTGAAATACTAACCATAAAAAATGTAGTTTAGTAACCTGTAAAAATAAATATATTTTACAACGTAATAACGGCATTTATACTTAGATATATCTGAGTATAAATGCTTAATGAAATGTTTACTATACATTAAACATAAATATAAAAAGCGGTTAACCTCTTCGTTTCAAAATAATTATTATCAATATAACATTTCAGTTCATGAAATCGTTACGCCCTTGCGGTATTTACACAGCTCTCGTGTCGTCCCAGTAAAACACACGCAATAAACAATAATTACAACCACATATCCCATTATCTTAACAATGTTCATTTTACTGGTTAACTTTATTAAATTCTTGGTATATTTGAACATAAAACTGAACTTGGGAAGACAAGGAAACAACATTAACTTATAATGAATTAAAGAATTACAGAATGTATACAGGAATAAATCGATCACAAGGTATATTTAAAAAAATGGTAAACATTCAAACATCCTTTTACTACTGACTTTACAATGGAAGCCCATCCCCAAAAAGGTCGACAACGCACTTGTGACGCCTCTGTTGTTGCAGGTGTCCATGGGCGGCGAGAATTGCTTACCATCAGGCGATACGTCTGCTCGTATTCTCTACAAACGAGCACTTTTTATTACAATCAAAGAAGAAAGATAATTATCTGACCATTTCTGATTAACACTGCTTAGATGTAATTTAATACGTATATTATCATAATATACGTATTAAATTGTATGTTAACATAACTATGCAAAATAAACCAATACATATAATAAACTCATAACTGGTCGCTGTCCGTACATGGAAGATATATAAGAAAAACTTATATAAAAAATAAACAAAATAGAACCCAAAATTATGATTTTTAGAATTTTTGTCTGTTTGTCTATATGTGTGTGCACGCTAATCTCAAAAACAGTTTAAGCGATTTGAATGCGATTTGAATTTTCACCATTGCGGTTTGCTCTACTTATCATTTAGTGGTTGTTTCATTTCAATCGGTTCACAGATAAAAAAGTTATATCAGTTTAAATAATCTGTATTTATACTGTATTTATGTTCACCGATCGAGGCCTCGAGGGTTCGATTCCCAACCAGGAAAAATATTTGTACGATGAGCTCAATATTTTCTTCTGCATTTTGGTGTAATTTATTTATTACTAGCAACCGGCTCCGGCTTCGCACGGGTTCTTAACGGAAAATATAATATAGGTTTTGTCACCCTTAGAAGAAGTGCGACTTATTTTTTTTCCGACGTCTTCAACAAATATCGTTAAAAATTTAGACAACTTATTAGTGGGTAAAAATTAAATTCCCGAGAGTTAGTACAAAATGCTTTGAAGAGTTTATTGCCTCCCGTCCAGCTGATTTTTACAAGAAGGGCATCAATAAACTGCCAATGCGTTGGCAAAGATGCGTCGATTGCATGGGTGATTACTTCGAATAGCAGAAGTAAAAAAGTTTGAAAAAATAAGTGCTTTCACTCATTGCATACAAAACGGCAATTTCATAGGTAAAGGCCTATTATTTTAGCCAAAAAAACTCAAAAGCTTAACAAATTATACACGAAAACCTTCCTTAACAATCACTCTATGTACTGGTAAAAACCGCATAAAAACCATGCAGTAGCTTTTGAGTTTATCGCGAACAGGCAGACAAACAGAAGCGAAAATATCACTTTTTTGTGGTATATGAGGCAAACGAGCAGACGTATCACCCGATAAGGTAAGCGATTACTGCCGCCCATAGACACCCGCAACACCAGAGGCGTCACAATTGCGTTGCCGACCTAAGGGGGATGGGGAAAGGGATTTGGGGAAGGTGTTTGGGTGTGGGCTCGAAAGGCTTACTTACTCGGTTAAACACAACGCAAGCACTGATTTTCTGTAAGGCCGTGGTATCACTCCGGTCGAGCCGGCCCATTCATGCCGAAGCGTGGCTCTCCCACGGCATTTGTTTCTCACAGACATGACATATATATATAAAATAAGAGTGTCTGTTTGTACTATTAAAATAACTGCTTTTTACTAAATTCACGTATATACGGTACATATACCAAAAATGTAGTTGAAAAAATGTTTGTCTGTCTGTCTGTTTGTTCCGGGTAATCTCTGGAACGGCGGGACCGATTTTGACTTTCACTGGCACTACCTGCCAGTGAAAGTGACTGAACTGATGATTCAGCTGATAACTTAGGCTACTTTTTTTAGACTAACTTTGTCCCGCGGCGTTACTCGCGGTACAACAATAACCGCGGGTAACACCGCGGGGTTCAGCTAGTTTTATAATATGTAGTGATATGTTTGTTTTTAGAAATATATATGTATGTTTATCATCAGGTTTGTTACCATAGTACAAGCTCTATTTAGTCAAAATAGTTAGATAGTTATTATTATTTACAATTCAGGTGAAAATACGGAATAAAAATACCATTCATCATATTTTAGCGATAAAGGGCAAATGGCTACTATCAAAGTAGAACAGTATATCCTTTATCATACGCCTCTAACAAAGAACATCTCAAAATAAACATAAATTCACAAAGAAAAGTACAATGGGCGGTCTTGTATCTAAAAGCGGTCTTTACCAGATAACCCTTGGATAACTAAAGGTTTATTTATAAATGTATATGTAAGTAGTATTTCCTGGGGTCATTTTGCCATTTTCTTTTATATTTGCTGATTTTAGATTTTGAAAGTTTTATCTGTGAGAGCTTTTTAACATTTCTTTAACGTCATCATGTTTAAGCAAATTACTTTACAAATCAAAGTCAAACAATATTACACAAAGTTAGAGTTACAACAATTATTTATATTCATTTTCCTCCCTTTGTTTAGTTTCGGAGTTTGGGTGTTTTCTATGTGTGTAGTTACAAAAAAAGTATATATGTATTTATATCAGTTGTCTAGTGTCCATAACACAAGCTCTGCCCTGATCTGTTAGATGTCTGAAATATTTGTTATTTAATTTATTGTTTATGTCCATGTAGTAACGGACTAAGATTATAAAGTATCACGACCATTAGGTATTTATTCCTTGGGTATCGTAAGAGGCGACTAAGGGAGTTAACTCTATAGGACAGCAAAAAAGTATAGTATATGGCATTATAGGTCGAAACTTTTTTTCTAACCCAACTCCTATATCTGTCAGATGACTACTAGATGCTATTTATAATAATGATGACTTCTGATTTAGTATCATTTTTATTTATTTTTTTAAGGACTGGAAGGAATGCCACAGGCATTTTCAACCAGTCTTTCAAAAGGGGACACTTTGGTTATAGATTCTAAAATAGACATTAAAAAACTAAAAAATACGTTTACATACCAATATATTTAAATTCTACCCTACTCTAGCATGTCTTGAAAGTCCCTACTGATGCTTTAAAATGTAAATGTATAAAACATGTCAGTAAAATATTCCCCCTAGTGATATTTCTTTGTTATCAGACCCAAATATTTCAGCCGGTGCTCAAACGAAATCGCAGTCATACATTCACTAGTTGAAAAGTCGTGTTTTCGCTGTAATAAATTGCAACAGCTCGGCAAGTATGAGCTGACAAACAAAAGTTTCGTGTAACAGAGAAGTCGTTTTGTACGTATTTTTTTACATTAATCTTTCAAAATCAATCTTTCGCATGATTCTTAAATACCGCTTTTTTGCCCGTTAAGGTCAAGATGTGATGTTTGAAAAAACTGGTAGAATTTAGTTTCTAAATTACTGTGTTACGTCACAGCGCCGTTGCATTACTCCTCCATTAAGTTTAACAGTGGGCGCAGTGTAATTAATAAACCGAATTAAAAAAAATGTGGTCTAACTACTATTACTACTACTCTATTTTGCTCTATGGACTTTTTAATGTATATATTTTAACGTAATCACAACAAAGAGATAAAAGGAAGCGATGCCTATATAGTATCTTTTACAGTTGTAAATTACAAAAGTATACGTATCTAAGCGAAGACAGCATTCGTTTAGCTGTAGGATCAGTTGACTATTTAATATTTGTCTTGTTCAAAAACGACACGATCAACCTGGTCAGCCTACTGCAGATTACAAAGAATTCATTATTATAGTTACTTATAGCTAAAGTGGCCTGCAGCGCAGCAGGTAACTAACAATCAGATATAATTAATTCTGTGGCAAAAATAGTGAAGTAATCCATTCGTGCGTAGTGGGAACTTTAAAGAATAATACATTTACTGTTTCTCACCTATTTATGACGCATGTGTAGTCATATTCATGTAATCAAAAATATTTTAACGTAGCGTATTCTCTACTTTGTAATCAGTTTATAAAAAGCATCTTCGTCCTGTCAGTGCGTGCCGGAACTAAAAGGCTCCTCTTAATTTAACGAATGCCTGTCACGCTCCAAGTTCTAAACAACGTGACATACATACTCAAGGTCAGCAGTGTCTCAGTAATGGTTGTTTACTGTAGCGGTAAATACACTAAGTAAAGCTTTATTATTACCAAAGAGGCTGGAGTGTTTGTAAGAGTGATTCTATGAGTGTTCTAACGCCTGCAATGATGAAATGAATTTTATATTCGAAATACGATTTTTTTTTCGCTTTCGGAATATGTGCCAATATGTTTTATTCATATTCGAACGAATTGTAAACATACTATTTGAACTAATTAGTAAGAATTCAATCTTATTTGGTATTTGTCTAATGTTATATAGTACATGAACTTCATATAGTCTATATTATTATACAAAGCTGAAGAGTTTGTTTGTTTGTTTGCTTGAACGCGCTAATCTGAGGAACTACTAAACCAAATTGAAAAAAATATTTTAGTGCTAGATAGCCCATTCATCGAGGAAGGCAATATATCATTACACTAAGACCAACATGAGCGGAGCTCCAATGAAGAATATTACAAAAACGGGGGAAAATTATTACGCTACGCGCAATAGGAGACGTAAACGAAGTTGTGTGGGTCAGCTAGTATCCTATAGTTACATACATAGTAATGTACTCTACAGAATAGGTAAGAGGTGAAATAACTAAGATGTAAAGATGCCTGAATGAAGTACGTTACTTCTAAAATTAGAAGGATCGTTAAGGGTTATAAATCTTAAACGATAACGTCATGACGTGTATTTATTTGTTTACCTTTATAAAGTTCAAGGAAAATAAATTGAACTCCAACAAAGTATAGCAATAACAATTGCACATACGATAAAAATTTATCGAAGAATGATATATATATAAAAGAACGAAAACCCAAAGCTAATGACGCATAAAACTATTTGATACCGAGGTAACAACATACAAACAAGTTCTAAACGATGCATCGAGACATCGAGACCGTATTCGAATAAAGTTCGTGTGTTAAAAACCGATTTATTACGAGTGCACCGTTGAGATATGAGCGTATTTGTATGCGAGTTGTCAAAATAAGAGTTATGTTTAAAGTTAGTAGAATAAACATGCGGGAGCGGTGCCGTCTTTGATAAAATAAAATATACTTAGACGAATAATGTCAACTTTTGCCATTTCAAATCCTATGACTGTGTATTTTAAACGGGCGAGCAGAGAGGTACTAAAAAACTTCAATTTTCTTTATTTATTTAGTTTTAACTTCTTTGCATATAGTTTCCAGCCTGATCATAAAGCCATATGACAATCCCTTATTAAAAAATAGGATAGGATAGGACTTCACAAATAACATAATCATATGTCCCACTTTCAGACGTCGTTGTTTACTGCGTATAGTTTAACATTACCCATTTTAATAGTGTTTAGCTTGATCCATGTATATATTCAAATCACATTTAAATTAATGTATTGTATATGAAAACCGGTTAAGCACTAGAAATATATTTAATACTAGCTGAACCCCGTGGTGTTACCCACCGTTATTGTTATACCGCGAGTAACGCCGCGGGACAAAGTTAGTCTAAAAAAAAGTAGCCTAAGTTACTCCCTGGATGGATCAGCTACCCGCCAGTGAAAGTCCCGTCAAAATCGGTCCAGCCATCCCAGTGATTACCCGGAACAAACAAACAGACAGACAGACAAAAATTTTTTAACTACATTTTTGGTACATGTACCATGTATACATACATATGCATTTAGTAAAAAGCGGTTATTTTGATATTACAAACAGACACTCCAATTTTATTTATTTGTATAGATATAAGGAATTGTCTGCTGGAACTGTTCTCCAATGTATTTATGCATTGACAACTTTGAAGTTCACTTAGGTAATAATAATGCATTCTGGTTGGTATGTACTGGAATGAGTTTCAAAGCGTTAGAAATTTAGTAGGCTATTCTAAGGATCTTTACATACCACTACTTTTTACTAAATAATTTTAATAAGTATTAGTACAGATTGACATCCTGTTCTTGTATCAATTAATTCCCAATACCAAAATAAGGTTTCTTATCTACCCCTGTCAAAGAGAGCGAGTCCAAAAAACAACTAACCACTACGTGTCTAAATTATAGACCCATAATTGCAGTTCTATCTGCCTTCTAAAGACTAACAAGACAAAGTTATTAAAAACAAAGCCCTTCACGTGTTTGTCGTCCAAAATTAGGTAAAAAAGTTACACACAAAATAAGATACACAACATATTTAATTTTGTTTCGAACCAAAAATTACAGAAATCCCAGAACACATTTTCAGTGTTCCCAAGGTTCCAAGAACAATGAACACACAAATGTTAGTTCTTGAAAAGGCCGCAATAATGACTGCGATATATGCACGGGGGAGTTGTTGAAATCAATACCCACCTACAGTCGGTGAAATGTCAACGGAATACGTAATGACTATTGTTTCAATATGTAGTGTTATATAAATATAGCACGAAAGCCCTCAAATAGTTAATAGTACAGTTTTTGCCATACCCTTAGTATGGCAAAAACTGACTTAAAAGTCAAAGTTTCTTAGGATTTTAATTGAGGTACAAGAGTCTTAAATCAGTTTTGTATTTTCTTGGCTCATATTCACATCAAAACAAAAACAAAAAGTTTATATATACTTTGTCTATGTTTAATCTATGGTCTAGAATATTTACATATTTTTTTATTTAAGTATAGGTTTCACTTGAGTAAAAGTTAAAATCTAGTGTAATAATCCTTTTCATAATATCTAAAACTTACGTATATGGTAAATATATTCAGTTAGTCCTGCCTATCAATTTTACTTGAAGACCATTACACGATTTCAAATTCAGCTTTGTAGCTAGCTGAATGCAATATCCAACTAAGTAAACATAAACACCGCCTGATGGTTAGCGGGCCTGTAAATAGCCGCAATACGAATGACGTCACTCATGCGATACCAGTACTATCAGCTTTAAAGCAATTGATATCGTTATTGTCACAGATAACAATTTCGCACATCAATAACCTATGCGGTAGTAGTGCATTTAACTGCCACGATTTGATTTGATTATAATAAATAATCATAATAATAAATATTTTGAACGTCTAATACACAACGCCATCTAGTCTTAAACTAAGCAAAGCTTGTGTTATGGGTACTAGACATAACAGATATAGAAAACATTACCATTACCATCCTATCATACAAACATTACCGTCCGACCCGGGAATCGAACCCGACACCTTAAGAACAGCAGTCGTATACGCTACCACTGCGCCACAGAGGCAATCAATCAATAATTCAAGAAACAGTACCATAACCAGTTTTCATACCGTATTGATAAATAATGGAAGAGTTATGGCCGAATTTCTGAAGATATCTGTAGGTAGTAGAGCCACGCTAATTTCAACACGAACGGGACGGCTCGACCGGGGCGGTACTGCCCTCGCATAGAAAATCAACGTAAAAATTACAGCGTTCGTGCTATCGTATTTCGTTGGTGAGTACGAAACCGGAGGCCCAATGATGCAGATGCATCACTAGGCCGCCATGGCGAAGGTCACCATGCTGCATAGTTCCATTGTCTGCATCCGCAATGAGTATGGTGACCATTGCTAAAACTCATGCTGCAGCTTTAAAAGATGGTGCCAAGATTTGAATTTGTTCGTGATTTTGTTTGCATTATTAGACAATTATAAGACTTAACATAAATATTTTAAAAATATCGTTCAAAATTAACACAGTCGCACAGACTTGGTTCAAATTTATTTATTTTATGAATCTTATTATTTTTAACGAATATTCTCAAAACATATTACAATTAAATTAAAACTGTACATCTCTTATCTGAATTTACACCTAAACGTGAACCTTTTGAATCAAAATCCCTTACATAAGTCCTTGTGCTTACAAAGCATTTTCGAGATTAAGTCAGATCTACGAGAAAATGTAACACCTCACTTTAAGGGGTGCAATATTGTATCTATTCATTATATTATCTGAGGTAATAGTAAATAATATACTGACTCGAGGTTAAAAGAATTGTCTTTTTTCTGGAAAGATAATTATTGCACTAGGAATAAATACAGTGTCGCGGAGTACTTTAAAAAGATACATAAAACGTACACAAAAATCACCAAGACTCAGAATAACAATATGTGGATCACACAAAGTGTTGTTCCATGTGGAGTATGAACTTAGTGCGACGTGGTAGAAGCGTTAAACCACCGCACTATCCGTGCACTCAATGCAGTATTGATAATTAATAGTTTAAAACAATAGTGTGTATTTACATATTTAGCATTGCATTTAGCTCAGCACAGTAGTTGTATTTGCTACCAATACGCCAATTTACTGCCTCGTTGGTCTCGCGGTTGGCGAGTGCGACTGCTGATCATGAGGTCACGGGTTAGATTCCCGGGTCGGACCAAATGTTTGTGTGATCTACAAATATTTGATTCGGAGTTTGGGTGTTTTCTATGTATAATATGTATATTTTTAAAAAAAAAATGCATATTTGTATCAGTTGTCTAGTACCCATAAAAAAGCTCTGCTTAGCTTGGGACTAGATGGCGATGTGTGTTAGATGTCTTAAATATTTATTTATTATTATTATTACTAGCAGACGCAAACAAACGTTTTTGAAACATTTTTTATTGATGCTCCTCTCCTATTGGTTTTAGCGTGATGATATACAGCCTATTAGCCTTCCTCGATAAATGCACTATCCAATACTCAAAGATTTTTTTAAATCGTCGTTCCTGACATAATCGCGTTCTAACAAACAAACAAACAAACTTTCCGGCTCTATTTATCTATCTATTAGCATAGATAGATAATTAGGCACCGAGTATAAATAATATATTCACTAAACTACATACTTACTTATATATATATATATATATGTTTGGGTCTTGTCTCTATTATCCTAGGTTATTTTTAAAGTTATTTAATTTGTGGTATCAATTCTTCCTCTGCCAGTCTTGCCTCTTAATTCAGTTGTACAAAACTTTAGTTACTTAGTAAAATAATTTAAGGATAATTGGAAACAATCTAGCCTTACCTGTCAGATTCGTCCTGTGTAGAGCTTACTATTTCTCTCATACCATGTTTCATTCATTCAAGTAGAGATTTTATAATGTTTTAAATGATATGATATTATTAAGAAACACTATTCAGTACACTTTTAAAGATTTGAGAAATTAGTAAACCATTGAAAATAGTTAAAATTATGCAAAAAAAACCTCTCTCAAAGGCTTAAAGAGTCAAACTAGATCAAATCTTAATATAAAGACACCATTTTCCAGATGTCAAACACATATTCTTAGATTGCAAAAATATTATCACAAGAGTGAGTCTTGCTAATAGAACGTCAAGCCGATGGAAACAGATATTTGATGTAGGTGAACGTGTGAAATATTATACTGGAATGGTTTTGACAACCCTACGGTGTTAGACAGGTGAAATGTAGAAATCTAGGGTTATGTTTAATGTAAATTTTAAGTCGTCTAGTTACTCTGCAACTGCTACTAGATAATGTGATGTGTTAAATTCTGAGAATTCAAATCTATTATGAGTCATAATAATCTTAAAATAGATCTTAAAAGGTAACATTTCATAATTTATGACATGTTAACTTTTAAGATCTATTTGCGTTTTACTGTATTTATGTAACGTATACTGTGGCATTATAACATGAGCGTCTCCGTGATTTGGAGATGGGTTGTTGATGATGATGATGTATCGTAAAATTAAGATTTATATTAAAAAAAAAATGTAAATGCTAGTATTTATAAGAGTAAGTGACAATTTTTAGTAATCAACAGTTTTTAACAACAGTTTAATCAATAGTCTCTTGAGAATAATTTTATAGTGTATGTAATTTGAAACATATAAATGTGCAGATTGTTTTAAATGTGTTTACATATTTAATATTGTAAAAATGAGCGCACAGTGTTCGCCAACAAACTGTCATGCAGTTTGGCCAAATTATTTAATATGTACCTAAATGTATCACATTTGTTATAAAAAAAAAGAAAAAAAACTACGTCTTCGCTTTCTATATGTAATGCTGGCGAGACAGGTTGACAATCGAATTTTCAGTTACTTATTTTCCTACTCTGTTTAGTCAGTTTGTCCTACGTATTTTGCTCCCTTTAGTAGCCTTTTATGATACCCATGGAATGAATAGGGGTGACGATGCTCTGTATTCTCCATCCGTCAACACACACAGAATCGATAAAATTGTTAGTCATTTTGTTACATTTCAAAAAAAAAGTATTTTTACAAAAAAGTAATTTTGTCGATATTTTTTATCTGAAAGAAAGGTGCTCTATATCCTTCTCTGTGTCCCTGACGTGTAAGCAAGTTTAATTAATAATAACGGGATAAACGTAAAAGCGACGTAAGGAGTAGGAAGAAGCAAGCAATAACTTTAACATACAAGCAAAATATGAATTCCGTGAGCATTTTGACGTGATAATTTCTTATAAATCGATGAACTCCGTCTGCACGCACGAAAAAGCATGACTCATTGTCACGTTCCGCTTGAGTCGAGCGTGCAAGTGAGAGCGCGGAATAAGCGATAGCGTGTCACGATCGGCCTAAGCGTTCGGTTTATGATGTATCTATTTCTGATGTTATGACGTTATCACGTAAAACTACCGCCCGTATACCGTCTTTACAGACAACCAATTTTATTACTAGCTTTTGCTATAGTTTCTTCCTGCGTGTATGTGGCATATCGCCATAATCATTCTTTAGGTTATCATTTAACTTATGACAAATTATATCTTTGTAATTCATCATAAGCTTTTCTTTTGCCGCACCTCTAGTGTCAAATAAAGTTATAGTCCAAAAGTGTCATAAATTAATGGTAGTATCATCAGAACGATATTAACTTGTTATAGCGTAACCATCAAAGCAAGGTTCAATCCACCCGCCGTCTAATCCTTCGGGGATTTACCTTTGTAATGTAATGTTATTGTTTATGAGTGTGTAATTTGTGGTTGTTATTTTACCTGAAAGGGTACGGAAATGATGGATTTGTTTTGATATATTAGCAATTTTGGTTGTTTGGTTGGTAGCTCTTCTCGTGGGAATCGTAAAAGCTTTTGTAACTTTTATTATGACTATGGAAGATGGAATTGTTACCTAAACAGTGACTTTTAGTAGAAAATACTTGGACTATGCTTCTTACCTCAAAATTGATTGAATGAATGGTAGTACATTGAATAATTTAAGACTCAAAGTAGAGTTAACTAGTAGTGGGTAGTACAAGCTACATGGATGGTGTAGTGGTTTAAGTTGTCATCTCACCATTTTTTACTGAAAAATCTGTATAAATTTTAACTAATTATCTTATTCCGATGTCTAAGCTATAAGTCTCATGAAAATCCGTTTACTACTTTTAGCGTGAAAGAGCAACAAACATACTCCCTTACAAACTTTCGCATTTGTAATATTAGTAGCAAACAACGTTTTAGATTCCAAATACATTTTCTTTTTTCAATAAAAACTAAACGTTTTCTGAAAATATATTCAAATGAAAACACGACACTGCCGTTATTTTACATAATATTTTCAAATAATTACCCAAAACTTTGTAACAGTTGATTAGATATTATTTTAGGTTGTTTTGGCATACTTTCAGCCTCAAAGAACTTTGGTTAACAATCGACTTAATGTATGTTGATAACGACTATCAATATCTGAAATAATCTTTGAATAATAAGGCTAGGAAGAATATGTTAATTTACTTTAAAACAAACCTATATTTATTAAAATCCAACAGTGTCAGCACAGTCCAACAGCCTTATTCTTGAGCTTGGTATTGTGTATGTTACTATTTTTTGGTGACTATAGGTAAGTTTGGTACTAGTCACATATAGCTAAGACCTCTACATGCATTCATATTGCTCAAATCAAAAGCGAGAGTTTCTCAACTTTTTGTTAAAAACTTTCTTCTTTTTTCACGAAATGACTGTCACACATAGTATAGTCAAAGTACAAAAATTTCAAAAACTTGCTAACGACTTCTAGAAACCATTGCGTTCATTCGTCAAATTAAGTAACAAGCATTTCTTAAGTTCCAGTTACTCTCGTCCTTTTCACGAATTCACTAACAGAGATAATACACAGTAAAGTGACAAAAAACCTGTCATACTAACATTAAAAAACTTACAGAGATTTCGAAAACTATATTGGTAAAGATATCTCATTGGTCAAATAAAATTGTGTGCATTTCAAAAGCTTCCGTTACACGTTTTCGTACCTTGTCACGAAATTACTTTCACAGATTTGAGAAAAAAATATAGGTACGGCAATAAAGCTACATCAACAGATTTCAGAAACTATTTAGCTAACTGTATCAAAAGAGTTTAATAACTACGGACCCATATCCTGATAAAAGTAGATAGTTACGATATTAATCTTCATTAGACATAGTTCATATTATATTCTCAGACAATCTTCTAACTTATGGATAAGAGATCGTGTTTTGCTAGCCAAAATTCTGATGTAAAATGGACTAATAGGGTTCTGGACTTTTCAGCGAGGGTAAGGCTTCAAAGTAAATTTTCTACTATGAGAATAAATGAGCATTAACTTCAAAGAAACCGTCGAGTACCGTTATGACATTTGAACTTATGATGTCAAAGGGTTGAGTAGATAATGATGAACCATAACTTTCTAGGGATAAATACATTATTAAGCTAGTACACGCTAAAATTCATACGGATGTTGTAGATTCCAAAGTAGGTCTACCTGTCTGTCTGTTAAGCTTTCATGACTATAACGCTGCACCGATTTAAATGAAAAATGGCAGTTCACCCGCCTTCCTGTGTAACACCTATATACAAAAAAAAAACACTCGTGAATATAGGTTGTCTACCAAAGCGCACACCGTGTTCTTAAGAACACCAAAATTAAAAAAAGAGCATTGAAAAAAAATGTTTTAAACAGAAGCTTAGAAATGAATGAAAACAAATGTGTATAAAGTTTTATAAAGTACACAATGAAACATGTCAGGGTAAGTGTACCATTATGCTAAGTAGGCCATCTACCAATTATCAAATTCCTTCACCGTCCTTTTCTCCAACATATTTTATACGAGGCTCCCAATATTTCACACTTTATTTGGCAGCCCTTACTGACCCTTCTAATTTGCTAGCCGGTGTGTAACCCTTATAAATTGTGAACTAGTTTACCAGCTCACACGTAATTCCATCCTCACTACCATTTCCTAAACCGTCCGTGCGTTTAAGCAAAGTTCACTAAGTTTTCCCTTTTTATCTTGAGTAACATTTCCTTATTTCTTTTTGTTATTGTTTTACACTTTTCCTGTGGAATTATTTTTGTTTCTAGATATTACGAGTACTATCAAGATAAAACAATTTATAAACCTATTTCAAAATAAAAGATAATAAGGAAATCTCTTAAGATTCTTTCCTAGGAAAAGTTTTATTGGGATCAGTGATAAATAAAATATAAAATTAATGTAATTTTAAATTTTATTAGGTTTAATAAGTAACTTTTATTTTCTGAGAAATGGTAAAATATAATTTTGTTTTATTTTGGTTAATTGTTTTATAATAAATATAATGTTTTGCAATACATATAATGTTTTTTAGACCTTTACGTCATTTCATTTTAAGTGTATGAGCCTACTGTGTCGCACTGTTGGGCAAATGCCTTCCTTGCAACAAGCTACTTCCTTCTATCCAAGGCAAGTTCCGGCCAGTCTCTCTCCCAGTATTCTGATGGGTGCTTTGCTGTTATTGTTGACCACCTCCAGAAACTCAACGTTGGTCTCTTCGACACCTTGATTGCAAAGGGATGTAAAAATCGCAGAGTGTTAGAGGTTATCGAAAGCCTTTGAGTAATCTACAAATGCCAGATATAGAGGCGTATGGAACTCTAAGGACTTTTTCATAATGGGGTTGAGTATATGAAGGTAGTCTGTTGTTAAGAAACATGGACGGAATTCAGCCTGTTCTGGCGGTTGATGACGGTCAAGTGTGGCAGCAATGCGGTTCTCAATGACTTTTATGAATATCTTGTAAATGTGAGAGATTAAACTAATTGGCCTGTAATTATTTATATCACTTTTGCTTCCTTTTTTGTGAAGTAGGATACTGTTGCAGTGACAAAACTGGTTTGGTATATTTCTTGTATGCAAAATGGTGTAGAATTATTGGGTTAAGTAAGGGATCAAAATTGTTTAGCCGAATTTCAGTACCTCTGTGGTAATACCATCATTTCCCGGACTGCGGCTGTTTTTCATGTTTACTCTTTTCAGTTTCTTTCCTGCGGTTAGTATTATATTAATTATTTTATCGTATTGGGTATCTGCGTCATCATTAGCATCTATTTGCAGTCAGCAGTATATGTTTTTAATCTGTAATGTATGTAATTTCAATTTAACAGCCTTTCATTTAATACATATTGAAGTAAATAGGGTACGTCATCTAAATAACATTTTCTTTTCATTTTGTCTGTCTTTCCGTTTGTTCTGGCTAATCTTTAGAAAGGCAGGAATTTTCACTGGTAGATTGCTGATATTATAAAGCATAACTAGCTACTCTAATATTCTACAATAACAAGTAAAATTTTAACTAAAATAAAAATAGACTTCAAGGTTCGGCTCGATTTCTCTTAGATGCTATCATCAGATCTTGCCATGGTATCACCGTTGCGATATCTCCTTTCCACTAAAAAAGTATCATCAAAATCGGCTCATAAACAACAAAGTTATCGGTGAAAACACATAAAAAAATATATAAACGGTCGAATTGAGAACCTTCTCCTTTTTGAAGTCGGTTAAAAAATGAAAGAAACCAATTGCATTTAATAAAATGAGAAATTCACACTGAACAGTAACCGATTCCGATAAGATCCGATCCGGTGAAGAAAGTTAGAAGACCAAATATTAATAGTTTTTTTTTCAACTGTTTATAGAGTAAATGTTAATTGGCTGATTTGTTTGTGCCCTACCATTGACCATTTCATAATTGAAATATAAATAACTTCACTAAATTGTTGGTTTACAGAATTTCAAAATTATCTCAACAGTTCAAATAATTAATACATTTATGTCGAATGAAATTTATTTGTCTAATAACAAGCAAACATTCTGGCAATACCTACACGGATGTAACAACAATTCTCCGTTGACGTGTAATTAACTTTTTTTTTTTAAATATTGACAAGAGTATTACAGTACAGTGGAAAATTTGTCAACAATATACCCAAGTGAACTCCGTTTAATTGTTTACACACGTTGCTGAGTAACTAGTTTTTCTTTTGAGTTTTACTTGATTACTTTGTGACTGTTACTTTATTTTTATCTTTGTACTTATTATATATTCGTATATTTATTTTTTTGTTTGTACTATGTCAAACAATTTGTAAAAATTCGCAACATACAAAAGTTGACTATCTTAGTGGCGCAGTTGTAGCGTATTCAGAACAGAAGCCGCTTCTGTTCTGAGATTATAAAATTCAGAATGTAAATTTTACAATTTCATATTAATAGTTAAATGTAAGGTTTATTTATCAGACTATTCAAAACTTATGCTAGCTAATGTTTTTAAAGTATTTGTTAAGTGAAAACTTCTTTCGGTGCGTTGAGCACTTTTTGGGTCAACAAAATCACGGAACTCGCGTTATCGTCACCGAACGCTTCCTCCACAATACATTCACAAGTAACTTAATTTTCATCATTTTTTTCCTTCTTAATACTTTTATTTTCGTATAGTTTATAGAAATAAATCCTGTAATGAGGAAAATACTAATATTATACTACCCATCATGTATATATTTGGTAGGGATTACATTAAACAAAGGCTGTTTTACAATCTATCCTCTCTTCAATTAAGCTAATTGGCTGGAAAACGGAACAAAATTTATAAGCGGTGGGGGACCAAGCAATTTATTCTGAATACTGAATTTTGAAAAAACGACTAAAGAAAGGTTGTCATTTCAAATAATTGAGTTGGATTACGTCATGGTTTATCTGACAAGTGATTTCCTTAATTCCCTTTTTGTGACGTCTTAGAAATATAACAGAATAAAAAAGGGTCTATTTAGAATTTTAATAGAGATATTTAAGTCCCCGAATAAATTGTCTCAAATATTAAGGTATTTATTTAAAAAATAAGGTAACAGATATGGTATTGTTTTGGTTATCATAACATTTTTAGGTATAACGTGAAAGGTTCTAGGGAATTTTCTGGAATTATTATTACACTAGAAAGTTCTAGAAGGAAATTAAATTGATCTAATAAAAAGATTAGCAGCAGAGCTATTTCTTTTACAAAATAGAGGTCTTTATAAATATCATTAGATATTTTAATTTTATTCCAACCTTCTTTACGATTTGTTCGAGAACTAGTAACTTAGTTTCTTAATTAAGCAGTTTTAATTCGCCAAGAAATCTGTTGCCTACAAAGTACTAACCTACTATTTTCAGTAATAAAATCTCTTTGGAATGTAAAATTACACTCATTATTCGCAGTTATTATTTAATCTAAAACTTTAAACCATTTATCTACAAACTTACCTGAAGTAAAAGCCATTCGAACAAAATTTTGCGTACTATGTTATCGGACAAAGAAGGGTAAAATTCGTAGCAATCATATTAATATTTCAGCAAAGAATCGTTTGTGACAAAAGATAAATTTGTTTATTTAGGGGACACGGTCAGATAAATTTCAGCTCCTGGTGTTTTTTTTCTCTGTAAGCTAATGTGTTATTCAAGGTCACGGGCGTAGTTTGGAATGCGTTCGTAGTGTAATCTACCTGTTCTATCTGTTTCATTATATTATCATCAACAGCTTTTGGTTCTTTACGGCTAGGTACTTTCCATTCTTTAAAAAGGAGATTTTGACCTGATATATGACGCTTACCATATGGGCCACTCTTTACAGTGAAGTAACACTGCGTAGTTGGATCCCTTAGTCGCCTCTTACGGAATCTTCAAATTTTCTTCTCTGTAACTCTTAGTACTTTATTCTTTTTTTTTTTCAAAGTAAGCTTCCGCGTTAAGAACTTAAATCCTGCGGGTGACTTTACACACAGCCTCAGAACAGAAATTTGTGGATCACACAAAGTGTTGTCCGATGTAGTATTTGAACCCTCAGCACTTATCGCAGAAGAAAGCGGCGTAGCGACCACTAAAGCCACTAGGCCAACCGTGCAGTACAATCAGGTAGACAAAAATATTCTTTGACAATGTATTTTTTTAATTCAATTAAAATATATTATTTTATTTCCCCTAGCTTTTTGTTCGAATAACATCACTCGACAACTATTCAGATCATTAGATAAAATAAAACAAAAAGTCCTCTTCAAAATTTGAACTTTAATTAAAAGATTACCGCAATCACGGGCGCTCTCAACAAACATTGTCGTCCACTCCTAGTATAAATTGAGGGGATGTCGTCAAAACAAAAATGTTATTTTTCCCCGAAAAATCTTGTTTTGCAGCGAGTCCTTTGTTATATGTGCTTGTTTTGTAGCTTCACGTAATTTATTTAGAGGAGTCGCTGTAACACGCCGTAATGACCGGGGTAGTGATGTATACTGTCGTTGTATGTGGACAAATAAACTATGTTTTATGAGTAGGTGATATTTTTGTTCTCTTTTATTTTCATTCTTAGTAGTTAAAGATCTGGTTTGGGATGAGTCATTACTTGTTTTTGTATGCTGTTCACTGACGGTAAGTGATTATTGGCAGAGCGGAATTGCGTTTCTAGCCTTTTGTGCTTTTTGTATTTTCTAGCCTCACCTTCCAGCATGGACAGTTGACCTTAGGTAAACTTCCATTTATAAAGACAACAAAAAAATCGCTATGTTATAATTTTCTGCGAGATCATCCTATGACCACAGTTGAGTCGGTCTATAAATTCCAAAGCATGGCCCTTTCAAGCCGAGCGGTCAAAACCTGGAACTTATTATCAGCGCAAGTGTTTCCTTCCCACTATGATCCCGGGTCCTTTAAGCAGGGCGTGGAAGAGCATCTCACCAAGGTGAGATTCACTATGGAGTGAAAGTCATCATGCTGCATTGTTATTCGGACTGATAATGATGACCACGACTCTTGAATTCTGCTCATGCTTTCCATCAGGTAGGGCAGAGTAGTTTTGTCAGCTAATACATAAAAAAAGTATAGTTTATAATATTCGAGTATACAGGTAGTCTTTACACTCTATTAACTGTAAAAAACAAAATGATTCTATCATAGAACTCGACATAGAGGCCGGCAATCCAGAGTAAGGTATAGTTCAAAAGCAGCTTCTTACAGTCTCGGTCAATCCAACGTCTACACTTGAAGCTGTTTATTTTCGAGGTGATGGAAAACATCTGCGGGGAGACCTCATTATTACCAATTTCACATAATTTTGGTAATAATGAGCTCTTTCAAATCAATTTTAAAAGTTTAGAAAATTTATTCGATTACTTTATGAATGATAATACGATATGAGCAGATAGATACATGCATGCAGTTTATCTATCTGCATACGGTACATTGCGGTAAATTATACACGGTGCAGTACATTTTATAATAAAGATTCCTCGGCATTGAAATTACTATTAAATATTCTGGACATCTAACACACAACGCCATCTAGTCCCAAGTTAAGCAGAGCTTGTGTCATGGGTCTAGTACCCAACGAGTAATGGGTACTAGACAACTGATATAAATACACAAATACTTTTTTTTGTAAAAACATACATATTGTACGTAGAAAACTCCGATACTCAAATAAACAAATATTTGGAGATCATACAAACATTTGGTCCGACCCGGGAATTGAACTCAAAACCTCGATTGTGCCCTTGAGGTATTAATGAAATGTTTATGAATACGGTAACCGTTTACCATCAAGAAGACTTTATACTTTACTTCTTGTGTGTCTTTTAGATAGTAACTCCCGGCAGTTCGAGAGTCCTAACCACATTGTCAGCTTTTGATTTTAGCTACTCACCTCCTTTGTATCGATTCAATTAATTACATAATTAGTTCCGAAAACTTGCAAGAATAACATCCTTCATGCTCTATAATCACGAACACAAGATATAAGAAACAAAAGCCGGTGATATACATGCTACGCAGTTTCGTGAGACGAGCTTAATGTAAAACACTGCAAGGTTACGTGTTAATAAAAGGATATACATATAAGATTTTCTCAGAGCTGTAAAAAAGATATATGTACTCTATTATTTGCTTATACGTACATAATAAAAGTTCCTATGGGATGATTTGATACCTTATTTGGCATGCGCTGCCATATATTGTTTTAATAATTTTACTTTAAGGAAGGCCAGCTATTGTTATGATCAGGTTGTATGTTTATGTATAAATTGTAATCTATATTATAAGTTTTAGTTAAAAGAATCACATGAGTAAACTACTCATAGGTTTGGGTTACATAGACTTTTTCTTGTATTTTGCAACAAAGATACCGTGGATACTTTTCTTTTCACACACACACACACACACACAATAAGAAGAAAGAGGACCAAAGAAAAACATATCTCTTTACCTGTGCCTGTAAGACACTCTAGTACAAGTTCAAATAATAACTTGCTAACACTAAAAAAGGCAGCCACAAGATATTGAGGAATAGTATTCATGTAAGGGTTTCTTTATACGGACTAAATGAAGAAATTAAATGATTTAATGAAATGATGTTACATTTATTTTATTCATTGCTAGCTGAACCCCGCGGTGTTACCCGCGGTTATTGTCGTACCGCGAGTAACGCCGCGGGACATATGTAGTCTAAAACGGTAGCCTAAGTTACTCCCTGGATCATCAGCTACCTGCCAGTGAAAGTCCCGTCGAAATCGGTCCAGCCGTTCCAGAGGTAACCCGGAACAAACAGACAGACAGACAGGCAATTTTTTAAATTTTTAACTACGTCTTTGGTATATGTGCCGTGTATACATACATATGCATTTAGTAAAAAGTTGTTATTTTAATATTACAAACAGACACTCCAATTTTATTTATTTGTATAGATTTTTACTTATATTTTCTTCAAGTAAAGAATAAGAGCAATTTGATTGAATCTCTTGCTTTAAATGACGTATAGTTATATATATGAATACTTTTTACTGTTGCAAATAAAGATAATAATGGAATGTCTAAAAACTTAATGGCAAACTATTTGACCCGGGAAACGAGGGAACATCTCACATTGCACGCAAATACACGCCCCGACCCATTAAGATAAATAGGGTGCCAACGAGGCAGTAAGCATAGCGCACAATACAACATAATTTCCTTTAAAAGAATCCTAATAAAAGCAATGACAAATACAGTAAGGAAAATACACAAACCAATATCAATTTATAAGAATTAACACACCAATATGAAATATAAACATTTGCTTAATCATCAATATGAGCTTATACAGCCCTTTTGAATATACAAACCCTTTGTCTAAAGCATCAGAACTGAACATATTCCATTACAATCTACAATAATATAATCAAAACTGAAAACGCTCAAAATTAATTCAAAGTTATCTTGCGTATTTACTTTGAAACAGAGGCCGGTGTCATTAAAATGACAATACCACAAAGTTACATGAGACTTGTAACGATTCGCGTTTACAAGTCGTGTTATCTACCCCATGTTCAGCATTAATCCTTTACAAGTTAAATTGTGCTCTCATATCTCCGACAGCCCAGTTCTCGACACTGTCGTAGTGAGTAATTGTGTAAGTTTCAATATCACTGTTTTGTTTAAGTGAAACAAGTTTAGAACTATTGCAATCACGATATGGATTGTTCTGGTTAAGTTTGAACGCCTAAGATAAATGATGTAGTACCTATTAACTGTAGTTAGTATTACGATTAATGTAACTGCTGTGTTTGATAGTAAGCTATTATTTAAAATCACCGATTCCACGTTTAGTTGGAAACAATTTCGAGTCATTGGATTTATAGTTTTGTTAATTTACCTCAAAGTCCTATTTCGTAGTAAAAGTTTGACTTGACTTGACAGCCATAATATTTTAATATGTTTTTATTGTCGTCTCACAGTTAACGGCTTTTGAAGTTCTAATTTAATCAAAAACAATCGTGGTGCAATACTAATTACATAAAACGGAGGCATTATTTTTGGAAGATAAATTTTAAGCGTTCACAAAGAAAACCCTGGGCCGTTGTTCCGAGTTACACGAAAATTAACCCCAAAAAAATTAGTTTACCCATTTCTACATGAAATTGAGCCATTAAAACAGTGCTTCTTACAGGTCCCTTTCATACGAATGTTGGAGTAAAAAGGCTTTAAGTAGAGTTATATAAAATGAAATTTAGTTCCGAGACCCGTTAGAAGCGGACATCCTAAACAAACTTACTGGTTGTGTTTGGTACAAAGAGTAAGAGACAGCGTCTCCTGTTAAAAGGATTTTTAACCGACTATAGCGAAATTAAAACGAAGGATAATAGTTTTGGCAGTCTTTGCATGTATCTACCATAGCGCCTAAACTACAGACCCGATTGTAATCTAATACCTTTAAATGAGCATCACACTAATATTATAAAGATGAAAGTAAATTCATTTTTAACGCTTTCACGGGAAAACAACACCGATCATCATGAAACTTTGTACACAGATTCTTGGATGTATTACAAGTAAGATACTTTTTATTGAATCGCAAGCGAAGCCGCGGGCGAGAGCTTGTACATATATTCTGAATCTCGGAAACGGCTCCAACAGTTTTCAGAAAATTTATCGTTCATTGAATGTATCGATCCAGCCAGGATTCATTTTAGAAATTGTACCAAAGAAACGGTCATCCAGGCGCTGCATGAAGTGTCCTTGGATTTATAATAATTATCTGGGCGGTTTTTCAAAAATTTTGACACAGTCGGGTTATTTTTTTAAACTTTTCTTTGTTGCCTCTAAAATTAAATATAAATAGTTTTGAAGGACTATATTTTGTAACTAATCTCAACTTTGCATAAACTACAAGAATAATATTCCTAATAAGATGAATCTTTTTACTAACTTATAAACTTTCGCGTTTCATGATATAATAATAATTATTTTTATGGAAACCTTTAAATAAGTGTTAATTTCCATAGAAATAATAATTAGAAATCTTTTTGTGGAAATATTTGAGTACCTAATAAGATACCATTATTTTCAAATAAGTAAATTTGATTGAATATGAATGTTGAAATTTTTTGCATTGATTTATTTATATTATTATTATATTTATTTATATCTATGTAATACATACCAAAATGTAGAGTTATTACGGAACACCATTCTGCACATACCTGTATAAATAAAATAAAAAATTAGTAGAATAAATGCTTTGATTTAATACATTTAAAAATGTGTTATAACTATTACATTTTTTAAGGAAGGCGACTGCCTACCCAGAAGCACATTGGAGTGATCCCAACAGAGTGTTAACATTAAGTCTTACTTTATGTGCATGAATGAAAAGAACTAAGTGATGAGATAAGCGGTCGATGCACCGTTTTCCACTGCCCCAAGTGCTGTGGGCTCAAATCCCACATGGGATAACACTTTGTGTAGTTTACAAATTGCTATTCTCAGTTTGCGTGTTTTTTGTGTCCGTTTCGTGTATGTTTGTAAAGTCCTCCAAGACACAGGATGTATAGTCCTAATGCAGGAGTAAAAATAATAAAAAAAAGAAGATTAAAAATAAGAATGCTGAATGACTATCCCGATATTATGTATAAAGTATTTTTAAAGAAGCTAATTATGTATTTAGAAGAAAACAAAACACGTAACTATGTACGTGAAAATGTATACTTAAAATTCACAAAACGGTGTTACAATAATTTTCATGTAGCGACTTCAACATACGACAACAAAAACATACTTAAGCGCCATCTACCGGAAATACACCAAACAACGGAGTAACAAACCATACAAAGTAACTACTAATCCTGAATCGCGACATTAAAGTTCTCGCATCGATTGGCATATATACAACATCTTAACATCAACCGTTGGGCCATGGCCCCCTGGCATGATCACCTAGCCTGCTCAGAGGATCGTCCACTTGAGTACGATCGTCCACTTGAAGACATTTAGGTACGCTTTGTGTGTGAAACTTCCCTCTGGTGCAGTCGGATTAATGAAACATATCCTGGAAATTGATATGTAAGTGGATAATTATTCGTTAAGAATTAATACAAGAGAAACATTTACCAAAGTCAAATGATATATTATACTTTTTTCAGGCCCACCTACTTTAATATTTATGAAATATACATAAAAACTAGACAATTTTTTTCTCTAACACGTTGTATAAAAACAACACCGATGTAATTCTAAGAACAAAAACACAATCAATCATCCCCTTAATGTATTAGTCCCAAAAGTATTACAATAACACTGTTTTTTGCCTCCACGGTCTTATATTAGCTTCGAGTATCTAGTAGTTTTTTTTTAATATTAGGTTTCATGTAGGTATAAATATTAGGATAACATCATTGCAAATAGGAGTAACGCTTCAAATAAACACTACTCCAACCCGTCTGACAACC
Source organism: Spilosoma lubricipeda (assembly GCA_905220595.1). Taxonomy (NCBI): domain Eukaryota; kingdom Metazoa; phylum Arthropoda; class Insecta; order Lepidoptera; family Erebidae; genus Spilosoma; species Spilosoma lubricipeda. Next base: position 6,481,585 of record HG992298.1, on the reverse strand, counting down.
GTTTAGTACGCTTAAACGTCATTTTTTTAAAAAGGCCTTTTTTTAAGTCATTTTTGTGTAAAGACTGCCTCGTTGGTCTCGCGGTTGGCGTGTGTGACTGCTGATCATGAGATCTCGGGTTCGATGCCCGGGTTGGATCAAATGTTTGTATGATCTACAAATATTCGTTTCGAAGTTTGGGTGTTTTCTATGTATAATATGTATGTACTTACGAAAAAAAAGTATATATGTATATGTATCAGTTGTCTAGTACCCATAACACAAGCTCTGCTTAGCTTGGGACTAGATGGCGTTGTGTGTTAGATGCCCAAAAAGATTTATTTATTTATTTATTGAAAGGCCTATCCCAACATTTGACCGTTTTATGCTGTTGATAATGACGCTGATGAAAAATATTATACCTTTAATCCTGTATATTAATGTTAAAGGTTAAATATTAAGAATACATTAAGTGACAGTCGTATAAAACGACAAATACATTTTTCTTTGCATATTTAATTGTCTATTACAAATTTATCTCACTGAGCTCACATTCTCGGCTCTCGAGACTTTCAGATATCTTAATGTGTCCCGAATTATTTTACCTCGAGTGTATTTATCTATAATAGTTGTGTATTACGATGAATAATGTTTCAAGAAAGTAACAACTTATAACCTAGAAGAGTCTCTAATTTGTTGGCAGCTTTCATTTCTCACTGCATTTTGAATTTAAGCCAAAACTTTATGTGTATGATATATCATCGTATTAACTTTAATGAGTTCCGGGACTTGTATGGGCGCTTAGTCAGAGTGTCATTCCCTAAACAAATTTGTGTATGTTTTAGTTAATTGCTTGGCTAAATTATTGTCTAACATTTTCTTAGTAGAAAGTTGGGTCAGTAGAACGGTCTGTACCAGAATATTTGGGACCTCACTTAAATCAGTACGAGATATAAAATGTTTGTAGTCTCAAGATCAGTTTTACCGCTTGTTGATAATATATCATATTGACCAATGTTAATTTATCTCTTAGATTATTACATATTACAGATATCACCTGCACAAGTCTTGAAGAGGTCAGATAATATAGATATATTCAACAAGAGTTTTTTTCGGCCTGCAGACAAATTTTAAGCAGAAACTAGTGATACCGGCCATTATGCTTAGAATATGTATTGATCTAGGTCTTCTCCGTTTTCTTATTCTTCTATTTTTCCATCCAGTACCGTTTTAAAGAAGTTGAAGTCTTTTCTGATGTCTATCTACAACCATGCAGCAAGTCAAATCTTGTCCTATCAAGAGGTCAAAGAAACAAATTGCAGATTGGCTGCTATTTGCTCCATTTAGAGAGGTGACGATTGTTCCACTGACAAGGACTTGGATCTTAAATTGATAGAGGCGGGGAGATAGAATCTCGTTAACTTAATATATTATGTTATCTTAACGACATTTCCAACTATAAGTAAAGCAAAGAGTAAATCATAACTTGACTAACTTAATTCTGAACTTAAATCTTCAGAACTTTTTACTTACAAAGTAATCTTTTGAGGATAGATTAAAAAATAAAAGTTGAGGTTGGGATTAAAGTTTCAAATTCGGAATAAAAATTAAAACATGAACGTATGTTTTATTTCACAGTTTTGTTTGTTTTAAGGACTTTTGTAATATTTATACTTAACTAGTGGTCGCCCAGTAGTTGAAATTCGACAATAATTCGTTTTCTTTTTAGTTTTTTGTACTCCATATAAACTTTAGTTGTACCAAAATTTCGTACTATTTAGTTCACATAATTTATGTAAAAGGAGTACAAAATTTTTGTTCACTTTTTAATATAGAGATAATATCTAAGTTTTGTGAAGTAAAATTTCAATCTCGCTAATTCCTATCACTTGGAATGTTGCAAGTGGTACAAAACCCGTGTTTCTAACCCAACTTTATTAAATTATACCGCCTTGGAATTATATAAGTTGTCCATTTTATCGTCCGGGCACTAACTGTGCCTTTTACGGGTAATATATTTGGCAATAGTTTAAGTACATTTTGACCTATGATCAAGTACCGGCAAAAAGACCTGAGTGTCTTTCAAAGATCGCAAATGGATATAACATTTCAGTTTAGAGATTTGTTGTACGCGTAATTAGATCTATTTAGTAATCTGTTGTACGTTTATGAAAGGAGCTAATCTAATCTTTGTTTAAGGTAAATATTATTGGTGTAACAATATTTTTTTTGTTTTTCACTTTCCGTCTCATATTTCATGTTACGTATTATTTTGTGGGGATAAAATTCTCTTCTACGCATTTTTCAAGCAAACGTGCATAATGTAAAGGAGCTAATGTTGAAAACGACAGTTGTTTTGATCCGTTACTATAAATCTATACTAATATATAAAGCTGAAGAGTTTGTTTGTTTGTTTGAACACGCTAATCTCAGGAACTACTGGTCCTATTTGAAAATTCTTTCAGTGTTAGATAGCCCATTTATCGAGGAAGGCTATAGGCTATATATTATCACGCTAAGACCAATAGGAGAGGAGCACCAATGAAAAATGATTCAAAAACGGGGACAAATTATCACGCGACGGGCAATAGGAGACGCAAACGAGGTTGCGTGGGTCTGCTAGTAAACTATAAAGGGTGAAGAAGTGTTAACACCACGTCCACACGTTGTCAAAAATGGTTGTTTAAATACTTTTTCCGTAATACTTGTTAATTTATTTATTTCAAATATATTTACTATTCCATATCCAACTTTATTTTATCCATATTATTCATAAATTAATAAGTGTAATCTCTGGAATTACTGAACCAATGTTAAAAAATCTTTTACTAATAGACGATGTAACGCGGGCGGAACCAACAACAGCTAGTTTTTTAAATAATGTTAATGATAATTTAGAATATATTAATTCTAGTTAACATAACCTTAAGTATTAAAATTAAAAGTAGCGCTATATTCTGTAAAAGACCACCAGTCGCAAACCGAGTCGATAGCTTTCGAATGGTAGTAAATATAAAAGGGAAACATGAACTCACGGCGGCTGCCAAGTAGGGCAAGTTTCTGGCCAAGTTTCGTGAACAGATGATATTAACACGACGTAGTCTATTTTTCAGTGTAATCCTTTTGGAGCTAAGACCATTTGGGATTGGTTTCTGGGTTTAGGTATTGAGAGTCATGGTTTCGAAAGAAACTGTAAAATATCATAGCTTTTAATACCAGCTAATGACCGTGGCAGTTTAACCAAGAGTGTAGCTCAGAAGATAAAAACATTTTTTTTTTAAAGACTTCTTCGGTATTAAGGATATTCATCCTGAGTCGAGGGGTTCTTTATAAACATACACGAAACGTACACAAAGATCACTCACAGATCTAGATCAACAAATTGTGAATCACACAAAATGTTGTCCTATATGAAATTTGAACCCAAAACACTTGGCGCAGTTGGAAAGCCCCGAGGCGGCCGCTTAAGCCACTAGGCCAGCCATACATATTGATATAATCGATACATAAAATACTTTAAGGTAAAAAAATCTAGTTAACTTATAATACCGTTTACTGTGAGAGAGCCTTACCGTGGGAGAGCCTTACCGTGGGAGAGCCACGCTTCGGCATTAATGGGCCGGCTCGACCGGAGTGATACCACGGCGTCACGCTTGTGCTGTATTTCACCGAGTGAGTGAGGATACCGGAGGCCCAACCCCAACCCCTCCCTACATCCTTTTCCCCGTCCCCCAAAGGCCGGCAACGCACTTGCGATGCCTCTGGTGTTGCGGGTGTCCATGGGCAGTGATAATCGCTTACCATCAGGTGATACGTCTGCTCGTTTGCCCCATATACCATAAAAAAAAACATTTTAGTAAGTTCCATCATAATTTCCTAATTATTCAGAAGTAAGTTAAATTCCTTTGAGCAACAAGGTCTAGCTATTTTCACGAGATTATCTTAAAATTCCAACATAATGTTTGGGTCTACTAGAAGGGAATGATAATAGTACCTAAATTAAGGTCTTTAGTATTCGAAACAGTCTGCACCATTTACAAACACGAACCCAATTACAGTTCCGACAATTATTCATTGCTTGTTCTCAGGTTCTCTTCATTTACTTTTACAAGAAAAGTATTATTACCGACATATATACTTATAGGTGTTGACCAATTCTCTAGATAGTTTGGTTTAAGGTACTAAAACTGTTTCTATTATGACTTGTTATGGTTGATCCTGTCAAAACGAATCTACTCTACCTGACTGAAAGCATAAGCAGAATCCAAGAGTGGTCACCATACTCATTGTGAATGCAGTAATTGCAGCATGGTGACCAACACCATGGCGGCCTAGTGATGCTTCTGCATCATTGGGCCTATGTCTTTATTTCCGACATCAGATGCAATTATACAAATTAAATACAAAAACTAGAATAATATATGATGACTTCCACATAGAGCGCAAAAGAAATATATTACAGCGCCATCTACCGAAGATACACTGTAATACGGAGTAACGTTACTACACGCAGTAATTGCTAATCCTGAATCGCGTTATAGAAGTTCTCGCTCGATATACAATAACATCCCAACATCAATCGTTGGGCCGTGGCCCGCCAGGCATGATCACCTTGCCTGGTCGAGGATCACCCACCCCCTACAACTATTTAGGAACAGAAACACATCTATACAAATAAATAAAATTAGAATGTCTGTTTGTAATATTAAAATAACCGCTTTTTTGCTAAATGCATATGTACGGTACGGTAGTGGTACGGTACATATACAAAAAAAGTATTTTTTTTAATTTTTGCCCGTCTGTCTGTTTGCTTCGTCTAATCTTTGGAACAGCTGGGCCGATTTTGACGGGACTTTCACTGATAGGTAGCTGATGATATAAGTAGTAACTTAGGCTACTTTCTTTAGACTAGCTTTGCCCCACGGGATCACCTGCGGTACGACAATAACAGCGGGTAACACCGCAGGACTCAGCTAGTCTACTAAAAATTCTGTGATTTAAGTAGTTGATAGCTTAGGTTTGAATTCCTATATTTATACAAATAAATAAAATTGAAGTGTCTGTATGTTATAGTAATGAACGTGATATATTTCTTCGGAGTTCTAATACTCGTATAACCTAAGCATAATAAAAAAGAGAATCTCGGCTACTGCTCCAGTTACGCCATAAAAAGTGTAGTAAACTCTGATGTTTAGTAGTGTCGTGACTCCGACATATCGCTGAAGAAAGTCCCATAATTTTTCAATAAGCACAACTTATTACGATTGAATAAAGTATACATATGACATTCATGTATGTATATATTTACACCTTGATTTATACCTTTACTAGCTGAGCCTCGCAATCTCGTTTGCGTCTCTTATTGCCCTTAGTGTGATGCTACTGTGTGAACAAATTTGTTTACTATTAAAAAGGTGAGCCAACTTTAAATAATAGATTTATGTTTTTGTGGATTTGTTTACAACTTTCAAATAAGAACAGTTCACACAGTGCATGCAATAAAAGCTCTCAAAAGTTATAATTTTCCCTCATTTTTTGCAACATTTTGATTGACACTCCGTTTCTTTTGGTCGTAGCGTGATGGTATACAGCTTATAGCTTTTAACAGTAATTGTGATATCTAACATTCACTACCACAATCAGAGCTCCTGAGGTTAGCGAGTTAGCTTAATAATATACTAGTTGTTGTCCGCGTCTCCATCCGCGTGTATGTCGGTTATCGCGGCAAATAGTAGCCAATGTGTTATTCTGATGTATAAGATATATTACTGTAAAGTTTCATCCCTATTCGTTCTGTAGTTTTTGCGTGGAAGAGTAACAAACATCTATCCATCCATCCATACTTACAAACTTTCGCATTTATAATATTAGTAGGATATTAGTAGGATCAAACAGTAACACAAACTACTTTTTACCGCGATAAATGACATTCACGCGAGCGGAACCTCAGGCTAAAGTTAATACTTAATAAATTTATTTGGTCCACTATATTATGTACAACATAATAAACAATACCATTACCTCGAACATTCACTTTCATTATAAGTCATATTATTTGGCTAGTTGCCATTTCTACGAGTATATAAGCTAGCGTAGTATATTATATAAGTATGTCACATCACTAGTGTAACGACACATCTCTAGTTGATAAGCGGTAGCGTCCCCTTTCCGAGTATGGCGTCCTAACCGACTGGTAAATTGTCCCTTGTTTTTTATGCCCCCTAGCAAATGAGTAAACATATCGCCTGATGGTAAGCGATTACCGTCGCCCATGGACATCCGCAACACCAGAAGCGTCACAACGACGGGGAAAAGGATGTAGAGAGGGGTTGGGGTTGGGAGCCTCCGGTACCCTTACTCACTCGGTGAAACACAGCGCAAACGCTGTTTCACACCGGTTTTCTGTGTGGCCGTGGTATCACTCCGGTCAAGCCGTTGGTCAGATTAATGCCGAAGCGTGGCTCTCCCATGGTTAATGTACTTATAAAAATATAATATGAAGTCTAAAGCCATATATAATTTAAGACGTACCCAATACAATATACTAGGTCAAAGCCCCCTTTTCAAGGCTCTCCTTATCATGCCTATGTCCAGCATTAGCTTGTTATGGGCTTTTGACGACCATTTGCCTGGCCATGCCAGTCTTTGGATGAGTGACCATTCTTAACTTATTGAAATCCTGCCCTGCCTCGAAGAGCACATCAGGTCATGTCCGGGTTACCATACCTACATCTGTGACAAGGTAGTAGAGCCACGCAGATTTTTACAGGAACGGGCCGGCTAGACCGAAGTGGTACTACCCTCGCACAGAAGATCAACGTAAAATGACAACCTTGGTGCTGTCGTGTTTCGTTGGTGAGGGCGAGACCGGAGGCCTTACGATGCAGGAGCATCACTAGACCGCCATAGAGTGGTGCAGAATTGTCTGCATTCGCAATGAGTATATGATGATCACCACTCTTGGATTCTGCTTATGCTTTCTATCAGGTAGAGTAGAGAAGTCGTTTTGGCGGGGCCGTACATAAAAAAGACGTGTGGCACTCGGGGACTGCCGCGATAAAGCTATTGCAAAGCATATTTTATCAACTTATGCAGTTATATCTATTTACTTTATTTTTTATTTATGCAAAATGTATAATATTGTGAATGAAAAATACTAAACTGTTCTATAAACCATCGCATTCGAAGTACACCACCATCTATATAATTAGTGCCACGATAGAAGCTATGCAATAGCTTAAAAACTAGAAAACATGCTTTAGATCAGATAGCAATCGAACTTAAAAGTAGAAAACAATTTTAATGTAAAAGCGTGGGGTGCTTTCTGAAAACATTTCAATAATGTTGCCAAGCTTTTTTCATTTAAATTTTTTTCTACTTGTTAATTCTAGTAGTACTAGTTTTTTAAACTATAATTTAAGATAAATATTATTAATCTAGTTTTCATTAAACTATCTCTAATTAAAACTGAAGATAGGTTACTGAACACAGTGTCACCAAAAATATTAAAGCCTATTTCAATATTCGGAGGAAAAGAAAGTTTATTACAATAGGTACTACCTGTTTGTCTTTTGACCTTTCTATCTAACAAACAGAGAATAAAGTTCATAACAAATAATGTGATGTTATCCTATAGTTTGCTCTTTTCGACTTCCTTCCTTTGTGTCGTTCTGATTTAGGGAAAATGGAAATTCACAGTTTAAGAGAACATTTATTCTGAGCAAAGAATTTATTACATAAATCAACATGAATTATAAGTTTTTCCACAGGAAAACACGAATAATTGTCTAATAAATATTATGATTTTGTTAAAAATGCCTGTAATTTTCAAATTAGTGGCTCACAACAAAATTGTGTTTATTCTTTAATAGTCCATTATTGAACTCTACTTTGAAAGGAGGTTTAGGACTCTACTATACTATTTGTATGTATATTTATATCTCTACTTATGCCTTTTTACCTATCTATACTTAATATATAAAGCTGAAGAGTTTGTTTGTTTGTTTGAACGTGCTAATCTCAGAAACCGCTGGTCCGATTTGAAAAATTCTTTCAGTGTTGGATAGTATATTTATCGAGAAAGGCTATAAGCTGTATATCATTATACTAAGCTTAACAGGAGCGGAGCACCAATGAAAAATATTTCGAAAATGGGGGGAAATTATCACGCTACGAGCAATAGGAGACGCAAACGAGGTTGCTTGTTTCGGCTAGTACAGAATAAATTTTCTGTTTTGTCTTTAATTTGTTTGACAATATTGTTATACTTTTTAGTTGTTTATCTAGAGTAAGGGTAGGGTAAAAATAATTTACAACAAAAAAGGTAATTTTTCTGACTGACAAGAGATGGCAGATTGGGAGAGGCTGTCGCTGGATCGGCCCGAGTGGAGACGACGGTTCAAAGTCAGAACTGACAAGTTTGAACAAAATCATCTAGTAGATCTTGACGCGAGACGGCACTTGCGAAAGACCTTTAAACACACCATGAAAGCGGACAGCTTAGCTGTGTTGCCTGTAACCGCACTTTCAGGGAAAAATTTGGTTTTGACTGTCACATCCGTGCACACACACACAGAATCGCCGTCGCCTGATTCGTCGAGGAGGACATCATTACTGTCTCTTCAAGATATATTTCTTATTACAAAAGTGTCAAAATTTTTATTTAGTTATCTTTTTAAACTTTTATTTTGTTACATAATCCTTTCCAAAGAAGGTCAGCAAAGTCCAAGATTACAAAATAAATAAAGTTAATTTGATAATGGATAAGACACAAGAATGAAAAGTAAAATGGAAGGAGAGGGCAAGCACTTTACGTTACGTAAAGAAAAGGAAACATAAACATATTTTGAATTACTTAAAAATTTTCACCCCCCTTCTCGGAAAGAGTAAATTTTCCCTTCAGTATCTGAGTGCAAAAGCCGTTTTTATCTGTTAGAGGATAAAGTAAATTGAATTTAGGACACACAGGTGATTGTAAATGCATTTTTGCATTTAGTCATTTCCTCGCTGAGTTGGGATGAAAAGTTACGTGTTGCACTCGAGAGCAAAGATTTTTCGCGTCGTGCTCTTTTGATTCCCTCACTAACGCTCAGGATACTAATTTTTTAATCACTTGTTGCGCTCGTAATTCAATTCTAGAATACCTCGCTTGCTTGGTCATCAAAAATGAGCACGCGGTTAAAAAACAACATTGCACTCTTGTATAACAAATAACTATTTATTTATACTGGATGTGAATCGAAGCTAAATAATGTTATAATAACTTAACGTCCAATTTCTATTGATCTATAAAACACCATGGTCTTCTTCTTTGGTTGATGAGATTTCTTCTTAAATTGTACTTGATGATTGAACGCCATCTATACTAATATATAAAGCTGAAGAGTTTGTTTGTTTGTTTGTTTGTTTGTTTGTTTGAACACGCTAATCTCAGGAACCGCTGGTCCGATTTGAAAAATTCTTTCGGTGTTGGATAGTCCATTTATCGAGGAAGGCTATAGGGTATATATCATCACGCTACTACTAATAGGAGCGGAGCAACAATGAAGAATGTTTCAAAAACGGGGAAAATTTTCACGCGACGGGCAATATAAGGCGCAAACGAGGTTGCGTGGGTCAGCTAGTTTTCTATAACTCTTTTCTTGCTTTTTCTTCTATGATCATCTTGTCTCTGAGTTGACATATTAAGAAAATACACAACACCTATATGTATTTCTTATTAAAGTGAGAAAACGGGCACAGAAATTGAGACATGTTGAGACTTATTGTTAAAAGTTACATAAACCAATATTGTTCCGGGTGAAGCCGGGGTTGGTGAAGTCGCTCGTTTCGAATACGTAAATCTGAATACAATGACCTTTAATAAACACTAATTTCAATTCATAACTTTATAATATCGCTACACATTCCTTGACCTATAAACCTCTGTAGTAAGTGAAACAAAAAGTAATATATTGCCCGTTTACAATGATTTTGATGTGGGTCGTGATATGGGTTCGTAAAACCTTAATATTAATTGATGTAATTTCTGTGTACGCAAGGATCGAAGCCAACGTTATTGCCCAGCCGCAAGTACCATATATCTTCTACTTTAGTCTTTGGTGGAGACATAATGTTAACGTCTTTGTGGTTTTTTTCTATTGGAAGTTATTTGTTAATACTAATACTTCAGTAAATAATAATTTATTGATAGGAGAAGCAAATTGGTCGAACAGGTGATAAGACACTACAATTTATTCAGGATAATACTATAAATATAAATTGAAAGCGAAAGAAAATGAGGATAGTAAAAAGTCGTGATCTTTAAGGTAGTAGAGCCACGCTGATATCAGCACGAACGGGCCGGCTCAACCGGGGCGGTACTACCCTCGCACAGAAAATCAGCGTAAAATTACAGCGATCATGCTGTCGTGTATAGTTAGTGAGTGTGAGACCGGAGGCCCAATGATGCAGAAGCATCACTAGCCCGCCATGGTGTGGGTCACCATGTTGCATTGTTGCATTGTCTGCATTCGTAGTATGGTGACCACCACTCTTGGATTCTGCTTATGCAGATCATCAGGCAGAGTAGAGTTATACTGGCAGGGCCAAACATAAAAAAAAAGACTGCATATAGTATACAGCAAGAGATGAAGAAAATCTGAATTGTGGACTTTCAAGAAGTCAAACAAATCGCAGGGAATAAAGAGAGTGGAGATCACTCCACCGAGAAGAGCTTGGCTCTGAAATTTGCATTTATGCATTTCAGTTGTCTGTACCAAACTTTGTGTGTGTTGCTTTTCCCAGTATCTGAATATGTATGACAAAATTTGTAAATCTACCAACTCTCTATGTACTAAAACAACTATAAAATAAGCTAAGCGTATCGCCTATTCATGAACAGTCACGAAAAAGCTGACGCTATCAATCGCGTTGTCTTCGAATTAATTAAATAAAAACAGGTTTTACGCACGTAACCATCAAAGTTACAAGCTTTCGCAAAGAACTTGACTAACGAACTGAGCCATTTATCAACAAAAACCGCTTGGAAGGTTCATAAATCACGGAAAAAATAGAATCGTAAATCAAGACTACCATTAAGAGAATAATTAAAAGAGGTTTTAGGTTTCCAAATCATAAACTTGGCTTAAATCATGATTCAACGCAGATTGATACGTTTCGGTTTATGTTGACTTTATAATAAGCCATGATATTTTGATAGTTCATTATAAATAGATCTGGCAGAAGCAGTACTGACAATTTACAAGTTCTCATGAAAAAGTCATTTCAATGTCTTGTTTATATTCATTACAAGTAACTGCGTCTTCTGAGATCTGGCATTTTACTCATTATTTCCTAAAAATGGTTGACATATTTAATGCACCTTTTTATAATAAAATAGCCAGTCCAGTGTTTAGCGTAAGTGACTGCAGATCAAGAGGTCTCGGGTTCGATTCCCGGGTAGGACTGCTGTTGGGTTTTTCTACAAGAAATTCTTAATAGCAGCCCGGAGTATGGAAGGTGGCGGTGTTTCCCGCCCATGCCTCGGAGAGCTCGATAAGCCGTCGGTCCTGGTTGTCATGAACATCTATGGCAATTATTATTGGAAAATCAGTCAGTGCCCTCAAATATTCTGACAACTACAAAAAAAAAAAAAAAAAAACTAGTTCAACCTGCGAATTTAGTTGACCCTCAGGTTGCGGAGGTCCGATGCCAGTCGCTTCGTGTAAAAACTGATATTCAGGTAAAACTGGTTCAACCAGTAGCCCACCCCAATTCTTGGGACTAATATGGGCCAGGAAGATGAAGTATATAATTACATAGGCATGAGTGTAAAAAGCGCGTCTAGTTATAGTACACTTAAGTTTAAATTAGCAATTGAGCAATCCGTTGTATATACAGGTAGAATATAAATAAAGTCACCAGATATCATAAAAAAGTAATAAAACGCCTTCACGTACACGTACACGCGCTTACGTAATGTTTTTGAATCAAAATAATAATAAATATCTGTTTAGACTTCATCTAGCTACAAACGACAAGGAAAAATAAATTCCCCCCTACTTTACCAACAATACTCTTTTCGTTACCAAATAAAGCTATATACTAGCGTGCTTACAATTCACCTTAAACGGCTGTAAGCAGTTACAAGAAGCGGAGTCCATAATAAAGACGGCAAATCTATCCAGTAGGTAACAGAGGTTTGGTAGCTTGCCAAATGATTTTGCTACGTTTTCTCTACGATACAAGTTTGTGGTGTGAGTTATGAGTATTCAGTGTTTTCGACAACTGCTTTTGATCAGAATACCCGTGAGCTTAAAAGTATGTAAGAAGTTTTGCTAAAAATATTTTTCTTTGACAATTCAGACTTCCTTTATATTTTACAAAGGAAGTCTGAAGTGACGACTGATCAGTATGAGGACAATTGAATACAAATAGGTAAAGTAGTTTTTACTTGCCACCAAGAATTGAGCTTAGTCAATTGATTATTTGGCTTCAACTGCAGAATAATAAAATAGAAAGAAATAACTACTAACTTTTGTCTTCACTTAGCAAGCAACTTCAGTCAGCCTGTGACCACGGCCAGTCCATCCTGGTCGAAATGTCAGGCAAACCAGAGGTATGTAATACCTTTTAATAAGTAATCGCGTTAATTCCCGTAAAAGTAATTGTTAATAACTCTAAATAAATATTTTGAAAATAAATTCTAATGAACTACATATATTATAGTACATCGAATCCAAAATCAGCTTTTATTTTCTCAAAGATATCGAGACTATTTACGGAGTATAGTGTTAAATTCTTGGGCAACCAAACAACTTCGGCTGGAAGAGAATTAATCGACCAGACCTGTATCAATTTAGAACCAATTCGAAGTGCCTGAGTTTGGTCTACTAATTGCCAGTACTTACACAGACCGCCTGCATCTGACCTCGCAAAAGCTTGACGTAAAACTGAAGTTTGTAATTTATACAACGCAAATTAAGAAACTGAGTAAAAGTAGAAATAAAATGGGAAGACTGTAATATAAACTTTAATTAAGTTTGAAATCGTCTGTTTGAGACTTGTCATAATTATAAATTATTCAAGTAGCCTTTGTAAATTGAACTACGGGATGTTAGAAGAAAAACCGTTCCAGATTTTAATTTGTTTGTTTTTATATTGTTGTGTGTAATTACGTGAATCGTGGTAGAGATATCGGTTGACCACATCCCATAACTGCTAATATGGGTAGGGTAGGCCCAGCTTAGATAATATTGTAGTGTTAAAAAAATCTTTCTGTCAGCCACGATTTTTACCAAAAATTACATTAAGAGTACGGAATTGGTAAGATTACTGGAGCTTCAGGCTTTCAATGTAGTTCTTTCATTTTGTATTTTACCGACTTAAAAAAAAGGAGGAGGTTCTTAATTCGACTTTATTTTTTTTATGTTTGTTACCTCAAAACTATCGACTCGGTGAACAAGTTCGCTGTTGCTTCCCATGTGGTTCCATTTTAATTTTGCCCTGGTCTTGAAGTCTTCTCGAATTTTGTTTATGTTCCTTCACATCTTTTTTACGAGAAATTTGAATAAAAATGTCGTACCCAGGGTTAGTAAATTAAGGACTAAGAAATAGACGACAGCTTCTATTGATTCCGCATAGCGCTATTCCGCTGATATTTTTTTTAAATAAAAAAATAATAATTGTATTACGCATTTGTATAACATAATGTTAATTTATGTTCGCACCGAACCATTATAGCAGAAACGGCGTGAAAACCCTAACATTTGATTCTCATTAAACAAAAGGGTATAATTGATATTATTGAAAGGTCCGCAAGCTGTGCCTAAATAGAACAACTTTATCTATTATCGACCCGCAGTTGTGCTATGAAGTTTTAAGTGGAACAATCCCATAATAATTGTACCAAAGCCAATACTAATATTTGGTATAATCCAAATATCGAAACTAGTATAATTGTAAATCTGTTGATAATATCTTTGAATTGGTATGATGGTATCTTTAGGTTTTGAATGTTCTGAATAATATTCTATTAATGTCTTACTTACACTAAGGCGGTGAATATTTTTAGTTTGATAGTTCACAAAACTGCATAGGATCCAATCTTTAGTTCCAATTAATTTCTGGCCATTACCGGTTTTTAAAAAAACTGTACTTCCCTAATAAAGCTGCTGTGTTGGATTTATGGGCAACAGACATCTTACAATCACTCTAATTTTGAAAATACAAAGAAGACTTTCTGTTAGTTTCCGCTGATTAGTTAGGGTTGAAATATTAGAAAATTGAAGATAATCTTCACAAAACACGAGTCATACCACAAAGGTAAAGAGAATTCATAGGCAGGGATAATCGTTTGTCACCACATACACCTTCGTTGATTTGTCAAATTTTGAACCGAATAAATATGTCATACGTACATACAATGTTTTTATTTGCTTTTTCTTTTAATATACCTTTTTTTGGTATTTCGTTTACAGCATACACGAAATATGTGTATGTTTTAGGTCCCTTATAATTAAATCATGATGAATAGGAAATATATGTTTATATGTGAAGTGTAATTATATCTGTAGTGTAATTAGAAGCAATACTTCTACAACAGTATTATGAGTGCCTAATATTTTAAATTGTTTTTAAGGTTGTGAATCTACTAAATTGAGTATCTGTCGTACTAAATGCACGTAACTCAGATACAAAATTAGCCCGATTATTTAAAATACACGCTATATTTTTTTTTATACATGGGCCTACTAAAGTGATTGCACTCTGCCTGATGGAAAACATAAGAAGAATCCAAGGATGGGGTCACGATACTCGTTGCGAATGCAGACAATGCAAAAATGTAGTATGGTGACCAACACCATGGCGGCCTAGTGATGCTTCTGTGTCATTGGGCCTTCGGTCTCGCACTCACCAACGAAACACGATAGTGATGACACTTATTACTACAGTTAGTGTATTTATTGTAGTCAAATGAAATCTCAGTGCCTGATTCACAAATCTCCTAGAAGATTAGATCCAACATCACAAGTTACATTCTTAATTACCTTTTCGTAACACACAAACAAAACAATTACACTAATACCACCTTCATTCTGTATTCCATCAAGAGTTGTTTATGCTTACTCACTCGTATACGCAGAAACTAGTAGGAGGAATCGCTACAAACATTAAAGGTATGACTAGAAGAATTCCCACGATCCATAATGACAAAGCAGAAACGATGGCCGCATCATCACTATAAGAACAATAGCTTTAATACATCAATGTAGGAATATCTATAGATTGGTTGTTTTGGTTCATTGATTGCCTTTTGGGGTGTCCTTTGTTAGTACAGGGGGCCGATAGGCTATTGAAATTCAAATTTGAAGCACAACATGCCACAGCTTGGATGTTTGTAACTTCGAATTAGGTAGTTTGTCGCGGTGTTGCCGTGCGATCATTGAAGGGATTTCATTTTACGGGCCGGAACAGGGTTTTATAATGCTTTTAATGCCTTCTCTTTGCAGGTCATAGAGTATGAATCTTCATAAAACTTGACACAAATATCAAAAATACGATACGTGACGTAACAGTTTAAATACGGCGTCTATTCGGGGAGGACTTGAACAAACATGGTCCGGGTCTTCCCAGAGTAGGGCGCCAGAGGCCAGTCGTCGGGATGTTTTTAGTGGAAACACCACATACTCCTAGCGCCTGTGTCCCCGGGGAGCTGGAGATTTGAATGGATTTTTCAACAAAACAAGGTTTCGTAGTGGCTGATTAAATAATAATAAACTGCTCAGGAAAAAAAACTTTCACTAAACTTTATACCAATTCGCCTGCGCAGCGTGATGTAGTAGTTAAAAATCTCCTTATTAGGTTTTCCAGCAGTAGACTACTTAAGGTCCTTATACTCGGTGTAAGCTCCAAATAAATAAACATTTTATCCAGAAATCGTTATATCTTATAAATATAATGATGCTTATTTCATCACGTCACATCGTATTTCATATAATATTTATATATTTTCTCATAAAATTAATCCAAGGCTAGAACGAAATCGGGTTGGAATTTGTACGCAATATCCTTATAATAAACGTAATCAAAGGGATATCATTTGTTACTGAGTTATTTGCTCAATATTGGCAAATACTTTAAGCAGAAAGATTATTGGATAACTACCTTTGAAGATATTAATGGAACGGCAGTCGTAATGTAGAGAAATGGACTGAGATGTATCAAGAACATGAATATATTCCAGACAATTACTGAGAATAATTAAGTGATACAACATGATGAATAGTATTCCTATAGGGGGTTAATTTATACATCACCATATATATAAACAATATAGTCCTTTATCAACATGCAGAAAATGACCATAAATATAGTGTAGATATTCTTGAATTAGTTAGTCTAACCCGTCATATCATTAAAGCAGACGTTTCAAATGTTTTTAATTTCAGTTGCAATCACTAAAGTATTGGTAATAACCGTGGTTACCCAAAAATCTAAAATGACGTTTGCATCAATCACATTATATTTACTCATACACAAGTTAAAATAAATTAAACAATGTATATACGTATTTCCGTTAATGATTCAATAAACGTTTAACAAATTTAATATACCTAATTGCTTCCCGACACCACATTTTATAGTACGTCCCAAAAGCTATTGTGGTGTCAACGTTGACACCGTTCCCACAGGATTTCAACTCACTCCATAAGGAAAACCAACGAAAATTACTTTGTCTTTCTATCTGAATCTTTTATGTAAATTTCTATTGCATTTCACACCAAATCGTTCCCCTGAGTCGACTTCAATGAACAATACCTTTTTATAGAAAAAACTCCAGAATTTTTTGGCCAAACATTAATCTGTTTTTATTACGAATCGTTGAGCTATCAAAGGCAAGGCAGATTAAATTGGTTATGTGACGACTAGCAGGTTTATTGGATCATAAATTTTCTTCGTAGAGAGATATTTTATTAAGAAAGCAAATATTAGAAGATTGCCTAGTAGGCAGTAAACACGAATTGCTTTGAAATTAAGTTGCTGTTCAAAATCTATAAGTCGATTAGTGTGTTCACATACCTAGTCCCGACAGGTCAGGCTATTGAAATATAATTTGATAAAGTTTCAAAGGAAAAGTTTTATTTTGAAAGTGTTTTGTGTTAAATTTTTCCCGTTTACTTCAATGACAACATCAATTCAATGAGAGATGATCAAGTAATTATATTTTTATTACCTTTTTTATTAAATATTTTCTTTTTGAATGATAGGTTGATTTGTCAACATTTTGAAAATGACAAAAGAACATAATACCTCTCGTATTTCTAGTATTAGTAAGGATAAAATATAGTGATTAATCACTATAACATAAATGAATAGAAACGGTAAAGAAACCAACAAAGCAATCAGCACAAAAATTAATATACCAGTTTATAAAGATCTTTGCATAGCTTTAAAAAACCGGATAAAGTAGAAAAAGCCTCTTTAATAATATGATGCGATATTTTTCAAAAGAAATTAATGACAGAAATAAATATATAAAATTTAAAAAATAATAAAGGGATTTATTTTAAAAAAATACTAAAAGCTTAAAAATAATTCGGCAGGCAATACCTGGTTCCAGTCATTACACTCCCCTCTCTCATCAATCTAAGGCATAGATCAGACAAAAAAATCTTTAGGCATAGCGTACCAAAACTTTTATTTTTTTGTCTGATAAAACGGTTTAAATGAAAAAAAAAACACAATTTACAAATTTTTAGACATTAATTTTATTACATAAAACTTCTCATCAGTGTGCTGGTAGTGGTAGTCGTGACAAAATGTGTAAACCACCATTTTGTAGCGGCGGCCGTCTTGGATTATAATTTTTCGTAGTAAACTGTGTTCTACTAGCCAATCCCTTTCATTTGATAACTACATTGAGGTAGTCGTGGCAAAATTTATAAACCACCATTTTATGGCGGCGACCATCTTGGATTTAGAATGAAACCAAATTTAATTTTATCAAATCAATCTGTCAACGGGGTGAAGGTCAAATTTGAATAATTACATTTGACCCAAACAAATAAAAATAAATAAACAAACAGTGCAAGCTAAATGAAATCGTTTAAAAACATCACGTATCTATCGGATATGATTTAGTTTAGTATTTTCTAGACTTTGACTTGACCTGGACTAGAAAGACCCATTATGATTTTAATATATAACTCAAAGAGCTTCCAGAAGAGTACTTTTTGTGAATAGAAATATTTTTTTTTATTTATATAATCTAAATCGTTTACACAAGAAAAATCTAACATATAAAGTTGAGTATTATATTAAAATAAAAAAGCTACTAAGGACATTAAACTTGAGCATCTGCTCTCATTTTACCAATTTATCAACTTTCAAGAACATTTCCTCTAATTCTTTTTATTTCATTACTTTTTCGATTGATGGGTCGTTAAGATATTGAAGGACGTTTCTCACAATTTTTCGATTTCATTAACCCAATGACAAGTGAGTGGGTAAGGAATGTAGACATAAAAATGGAACTTAAGATATAAATAGAGCCTGTAAATGTTGAAGGTTGTACATTTTGTACTTTGGTTCCTACTTTATGATTATAGAATGTACTGGATTTAAGTATTTGCTTCGTCTGAATTACATTTGACGATAACGAATGATACTTTACAATTATTATCAACAGTTATTTGATTAGATTTTGGTCTGGAGGAGGAACAGGTGTTCCTGTGGATAGATAGTTAACTACTATTTATTCATTAGTGCTATATGTACATGTCATCAATAGTTAAAGAAAATATTCAAAATATTAAAAAAAAACTGTAAATCTCTTTTTTTAAAAGAGGAACTTATGGAATTTGTTGGCGGTTTCTCTCCATAGGAATGGCACAACTACAGACATTCTTGTAACATTACAAAAGTGATACTACTTAAAATAAAACAGTTTGAGTTTAGGCGTGATCATCTAGCAAGTCTTACAATCTGTAATATTATTGAATGATGAAAAGTTTTGTTGCTTTCACATTGGATATTGTTCTCTATTCAATTTATTTTAAATTAGTTTTGGTTTAATATAAAAGTAGATCAGGTTACTCAATATAAAATCAAATATCTGCCTAGATCCAGCCATATCAGAGACTAATCGGAACAAGTATACAGAGAAAGATTTAATGAAGAGCTTTTATTTTAAAATTACAAACAGACATTTTAATTTTATTGCTCTACAAAAAGTATCTATACCTATATGCAATGAAATGACATTTCATTAAATTGAATTTGCCGCGCTTCGCGCGTATCTTAGGTTGTCTGTGGGTGTGAATTTATTGTTTTAAAAAATCTTGTAGAAAGATAAATGAAAGAATATAATTGAAGAGGCGATATAGTGAACTTTAATGTCGTTTCTTTGTATTTTCGGGTGAGATGAAAGTGTTATTCTTATAACTTCTTGTAATATTGTAAAAGTAAGAGTGTATCAAATAAAACTTGGTATTTTCAGAGAAACAGTTTGTGTTTAATAGCGAAAATCCTCTATAATATATATATATATATATACCGAACAGTGCAAAACAGTTTTTGCGAGATAGTTCAAGGTGTTTTTTTAAATGGGTTTGAAGAATATAGAAAATAGTAGAAATACCAACACACTCTACAAGTTTCACTGATAAATGTTACACAGTACAAGCTGCATGCCTGTGGAACTCCTTACCGAAAGCCGTAAAGGAGGCACAGTCAATGCATAGGTTTTTAAGATTTGTTTGTTGACTTATGTAAATTTTTTTCTTATCCAAACTTGCCTATTGCAGTTTTCACTTCAAGAAGATAAATAAATACTACTATTGAAATGGCAACGAGAGGAAATGAATTACATTAGCTTCTTCCAAAGAAGGCATTCATCTCATTTATCAATAGTTAAATGGAGCAGAGAGCGTTCTATCAACATAATTAGACGAACTTTTTGGGACAATTTCTGCACCACGGGGGCTCATTTGTCTTCTTATAGCCCGGGGATAATGTCCTTGATAAACCTACCAGTGGCCGCTGGGACGAATGTCTCTGTGTACTGTTATTGAATTAGGTTGGATATCTTTTATGTATGTTTTCTTCGTTAATTAGTTGCGGTAAATATTAAACTTTGGTTGAGACTAATAATTTTTTAACTTATGAAAAATTAATACCTGTTCTATACTAATATATAAAGCTGAAGAGTTTGTTTGTTTGCTAATCTCAGGAACCGCTGGTCTGATTTTTTTTCAGTTTTGGATAGTACGTTTATCGAGGAAGGCTATATGCTATATATCATCATGCTAGGACTAATAGGAGCGGAGCACCAATGAAAAATGTTTCAAAAACGGGGGAAAATTATCACGCTACGGGCAATAAGAGACGCAATGAAGTTGCGTGGGTCTGCTAGTCATTTATAAGATAAAATTACCGTCAATCAGGATTTTGGTAACTATTTAAGTTTAGAATTATTATCCATAGTTTGATGGAAGATATTTTATTTGATGGGGATTGAGAGGCTGATTTTTTGTATTATATGTTTAATTATATTAAAAACTCTAATATAAACCTGTCATACACAGCTATGTACACGAAACAAGTTTTTGATCCACAGCTTTGCACCGCTCAAGTCTGAATATAATTCCCCCTTATGTATTGTATTTGGAAGAAGTAAAAATGCGTATTTTTTAAATCAAGATAAGAAGAAAGTGGCAAAATCCTGATTTTAATCAACCTTTATTGAGTTTCATTACAAGCTCACAAAGTAAATAACATTTACCTTTACAATTTTAGATAAATAACAGTATTATAATATTCACCGTAATCTCGTTTCAGACAGTCATAAAGTGTGGAGATAAGGCACAGTCTTAAGACAAGTTTATGGTTTATTTTGTTCATTTTTATATCGCAGCTTTATAACAGCCTATCATTTTGTTTTGAAGAGATTTTTTTAGATCCTTTTAACGACGTTTTTAGAATTTTTAATTATACCACCGCGGTACCGTCACGCGGTATTGTCTATAAACTACTTATTAACTTTACAAAGTAGTAGAGATTAAAATCTAATCCCAACATATATTTTAATATCTCAACTTAATTTAGATTTTACGCATCTGGTGTATTAGAATCAACAGAGTATTATTTGTGTGATGCCCGATTAAGAGGACAGATTGTCAATAAACCAGTTCATCTCATGTTAGTATCGTTAGAGGCAACTAAGGGAATAAACAACAAAGAGGGATCGTAGTAGACAAAGCCTTCTTCTATGGAAAGGTCTATATCCAGTATTAATCTGGTAGAGGCTTTAAACGGTCCTTTAGTCGATCCGTAAAAAATATATTATGTAAATAAAAATGAAAATTATCCTTAATCCCTTTGCAGGAATATCCTTTATCTACCATTGGGTATCTTCCCTTCTAATCTACCTTCCCCTCCATTGAACTCTAGACTTTTCTATTCTCAGATTTCTTAAAGGACCCATTTATCTTCCCTGTTAGTACATTAAATTCGAAGTGAAGACATAATCGATTAGTAATGCTAACAAAGTAGCAAAGGAATCTAATATTAACAATCCTAATAAAACCAAAAATAACTCATTCTACTTATATTACTAGCTAATACTGGAATTTCTCTAGATTCATACTCGGACAGACTTATGATATGAAGTCTAATCGAAAAAACTGAAGAAACCGAAGTAGACGATATCCAAGTATCCTCTGGAGATAAAAACTCGTTTATATTTTTTATGACTAGTCAGGAAATCTTTTTAAGGATGTCATCATGTTATGGTGGTCATGACTTTTAGCACTAGTAATATAAAAGATTTGTGATATTGTTGGAATGTGTTTGAATTTACTTATATGACAAATATATTACATCCTATCATAATGAAATGAATGAAGACTACCTCATTGGTCTAGTGGTTAGTGTATGTGACTGCTGATCAAGAGGTTTCGGTTTCGATTCCCGGGTCGGGTTGTTGTTGAGTTTTTATTAGAAGATATTCTTATAAGCAGCCTGGAGTATGGAAGTTTCAGTATTCAAGTGTTTCATGGTCCTGCCTCTGAGAATACGTTAAGGAGTCTGTCTTAGTTGTCATGAACACCTATAGCGTTCGTTACTAGGAAGTCAGTGCTCACAAATGTACTGACAATTAGTAAACTTTCAAATTTTCCTTTGCCCTCAGGGTTTCGGAGGTCCGATGCCAGTCACTCCATAGAAAAACTGATATTTAGGTAAAACCGGTTGAATGTTGGCTACTCGTAGGCGACACCACATAATCCTGAGAATAGTGAAGGCGGTGAAGATAATGGATAAAAAGTGTAGTTAAAAAAGAAATTCACCATGGGAGAGCCACATTAGATTCAGTGACACCTCATATAGCCTATAACCAGAAGACGAGCATGATGCTTCTAGAGACACCTCATTTGTCCAAATCTAATGAGTAGTTAAGGAGCTAGGAGGGAACAGATGAACATACATACATACACACATAGCCTGTCAAAATCATAACACTCCTTTGACTTTGCCGTAGTCGGGTAAAAATATGCTTCAATTTTCAACTAAATAAACAATATCCTCATCTCTAAGGCTCCGATGATTTTTCGTTTATAAGTAGGGATCAAAACAATATTCGTTTTTATTTATTTACCCTCTCAATCACTCAGACAAGTTGACAGTGTGATAGGACGCCGACGATGTTTCGATAATTTATCAAATAAAGTGCTGTTTATTAAGATAATTAATTGTGATAAGAAAAATGATGAACGTGCTTTTATCTTTAAGGATAATATAATATAAGATACAATTGAATCTCAACTAAAGCTGTCTTTCAGTCAGTATGATAAACGAAAGGTTTGTTGTATGGCAGTGCTTTATGTCAGTGCTTCGATAAATAGGTATCTATGGCAATCATTATGGGGAAGTCAGTGCCTTCAAATCTACTTAGAACTTGGTGACCGAAACCTTCAATATATTAATGTACCATGTAAGAGATTAATAGATGCTTATACGTGGAGCCGCAAGCGAAAACGGAACACCATTTAAGTCTATAATCAACATACTTAAGCTGGCAATATTAGTTGTTTCCTATGTTGTAAGTTTCACTTAATGTAAGACCCTAATATATCAGAAGCTATTATATATGCAAAACACTCGAGATGACTGTTAAGTCTTACTATGACCTATTTACAAACGAATTTATAGCACCGGTATCCAGAAATTCAGTAGTGTGAATTTTCAGATCTTAAAGGGTGGGACAGACAACATGGTATAGAAAAGCATAATTAAAGTTTGCAGATGAATCGTGTCAGCTAGCAATGAAGATCTCATTTAGCACCGTTGTACTCTGAGTCCAGTTCTAGTCACTTTTCTACTGCTATCTGTAGCAATCTTTATCGTCGATTTCATAGTAAACCTTGAAAAGTGATACTTCACAAAAATGTCACCTTGCTGTATCACAAAAAGTAACCAGTGCTCCGAATTAAAAACAGGATTGGTACACAGTTATTCTAAATTAAAAAGGAATGTAAAAAAGGAGCAAAAAATATCTACGTAGAAAAATATCTGTCACACGCCACTGTCATATTGTTGAAGTTTCAAACGTAGTTTATTCAGCCGGTAAAAAAATTGAATCATTCAATACCTACTGCTTTATATTCGCGGTATAACAAATGCATAAAAAGCATAAAACTGACATGAAATTTTTTGTGTAAATAGTTGAAGTTGAGCGTTTTATTCCTAGAATATAATTTCCCTTTGAATCCGCTTATGCAATTATAACCAGGTTTAATATACATTTAAACTTATGTTATGTAAAATAGAGTTCTTTCTCCTGAGTTTATTACATAATTTACAAGAGGCTTATGTGGCTACTTACGTAATTAAGTAGAAAAAGGGGATTAGTTTCCCCACTTTTTTTTATGTTTTAGGCGGGCAAACGAGCAGACGCATCGCCTGATGTTAAGCGATTACCGCTGCCCATGGACACCTGCAAACACCAGAGGCGTCACAAGTGCGTTGCCGGCCTTTGAGGATAGGGAGGGGAGATAGGGGGAGGGGGTTTGGGTTATGGGCCTCCGGTATCCTCACTCACTCGGTAAAACACAGCGCAAGCACTATTTCACACCGGTTTTCTGTGAGGACGTGGTATCACTCCGGTCGAGCCGGCCCATTCATGCCGAAGCGTGGCTCTCCCACGGTAAACTCCCACTTGGTGAAAAGCAGCTAAAGAATAGCATAACACCGTTTGAGTCCGCTAGTAGATAACGAAATATGGTTTCCAGATTATATTTGTCAGAGACTTGGTACAGGATGAAAAATACTTATCCACGATGCTACCAAAAACATTCACGACTAGAGAACCAATATCCGTAAGCACTGTGCCGTGAACCAATATAGTTTAATACGCATCGTGACTTTCATTCATTGCTATAATGTGTTGTGGTCATATAACATGATAGACACGATACAATTTTCGCTACGCCTTCTTTCTTTTATTATTACAACGCATCGTGAGCCTTTTTATAAGAACTCTAACATGTATTATATGCTACAGATGTTATACTGGTATCTCTTATTTTTTTTAATTCATATGTGAATCGTATACTTTGTCTACAGTCTTTAAGTCTACTAGCTAGAAATAGGCTACTATTCCTACGTCATATATTATTAAGCAGCTAGGAAATAGTATTTAGATATCAGTAGGTTATTTATCACGTAGTAAAAGACACGGCTTATCTCATCGAGAATAAGCCGTGATTAAATACATGGTAACGAATCGTCTATACAAATAAATAAAATTGGAGTGTCTGTTTGTAATACTCGTATTAAAATAACCGCTTTTTACTAAATGCATATATATGTATACACGGTACATATACCAAAAATGTAGTTAAAAAATTTTTTGTCTGTCTGTCTGTCTGTCGGTCTGTCTGTCTGTCTGTCTGTCTGTCTGTTTGTTCCGGGTAATCTCTGGAACGGCTGGACGGATTTTGACGGGACTTTCACTGGCAGGTAGCTGATGATCCGGGGAGTAACTTAGGCTACTTTTTTAGACTAACTTTGTCCCGCGGCGTTACTCGCGGTACAACAATGAGCGCGGGTAACACCGCGGGGTTCAGCTAGTTTTAGTATATTAATAAGGAACTGTTAGTAAGTAAGAGAACAGATGTCACCATGTAATAATTAGAGTATTATGGAGCCGTGGCTCCGGCATAATAAATCCAGCTTCCAAAGTATTCATCACCGTTAGTATTCCTGCATTACGAAGTTCGCTGTAGCTACCTCTCATTAACAACCTCAAGGTAGTAGAGCCACGCTGATTTCAGCACGAACGGGCCGGCTCGACCGGGGCGGTACTACCCTCGCACAGAAAATCAACGTAAAATGACAGCGATCATGCTGTCGTGTTTCGTTGGTGAGTGCGAGACCGGAGGCCCAATGATGCGAAAGCATCACTAGCCCGCCATGGTGTGGGTCAACATGCTGCATTGTTGCATTGTCTGCGTTCGCAGTATGGTGACCATCACTCTTGGATTCTGCTTATGCTTTCCATCAGGCAGAGTAGAGTCATTATGGCAGGGTCAAATATAAAAAAAAAAAAAAAAAAAAAAGAGGTATTTGCCTACTATATGGTGTAGGTTACCATGCTACATTTTGCTTTGAATATGGTGACCACTACCTTTGGCTTGCCATTAGGCAGAATATAGTCACTTTATTAGACAACTAGCTGACCCACGCAACCTCGTTTGCGTCTTCTATTGCCCGTAGCGTGAAAATTTTCCCCCGTTTTCGAAATATTTTTCATTGGTGTTCCGCTCCTATTGGTCCTAGCGTGATGATATATAGCCTATAGCCTTCTTCGATAAATGGGCTATCTAACACTGAAAGAATTTTTCAAATCGGACCAGTAGTTCCTGAGATTAACGTGTTCAAACAAACAAATAAACAAACAAACAAACAAACTCTTCAGCTTTATATATTAGTACTAGCAGACCCACGCTACCCCGTTTGCATCTTCTATTGCCCGTAGCGTGAAAATTTTCCCCCGTTTTCGAAATATTTTTCATTGGTGTTCCGCTCCTATTGGTCCTAGCGTGATGATATATAGCCTATAGCCTTCCTCGATAAATGGGCTATCTAACACTAAAAGAATTTTTCAAATCGGACCAATAGTTCCTGAGATTAGCGTGTTCAAACAAACAAACAAACTCTTCAGCTTTATATATTAGTATAGATATAGTACAAAAAAGCTATACCACATTGTCCAGACGGATTAGTATAGAATTTGTTTCGAGTTTTCTTTTTCTTTGCTTTGCTGTTTTCATGCGGAGTTTCCTCCCTTAGTCTTTTTTTATGTATTGGCCTGCCAATATGACTCTATTCGGCCTGATGGGAATCATAAGCAGAATCCAAGAGCGGTGGTCACCATACCAATTGCGACTGTAACAATGCAGCATGATGACTCACACTATGACAGCCTAGTGATACTACTGCATCATCGGACCTCCGGTCTCACACTCACCAACGAAATACGACAACAGGAATGCAGCATTCCTGTTGTCGTATTTCACGTAGATCTTCTGTGCGAGGGTAGTACCGCCCCGGTCGAGCCGGCCCAACCGTGCTGAAATCTACTCTCACAGGCACTCACTGGATGAATAGGAGTGTTACCACACCGTATTCTTGATCTGTCACCACGTCGATTGTACCTATCATCAGACAGACCTTTAGAAGTCCACTGCCGTACATAGACCTCTCCTCATTAAGGAGATTTTTATCTATTGATATAGTATTTAATTCAAGTTTTTCTTCCGTTTGTTAATAGGAGATATTCTTATTCTAAGTTTATATATTTTCTGTTATATTTTTTAAGTATGAGCCTGCCAACTCAACGTTGCTCATGTTTTCCATCAGGCAGAGTAGAGTCATCTACTTTGCCTGATGGATAACATGAGCAAAATTCACGAATGGTGGTCATCATACTGCAGACAATGCAGCATGGTGACCATAAATAAAGTTGTATTTGTTAAATTATCATGATAAGAATCTAAATATAATTGCGTTAAAAAAGTGAAACTAGAAATTTCTATTTCATTTTTTTAACTTTTAACAATTTCAATACAGTAAAAGTCAAAAGTAAATAAAGCTATATTCATGTATTACATTTTTATTTTCAATCAAACCATGTACACAATACCCTAATAAATTTAATTTAGCAAAAGAGGTACTACATACATCACAATACAAAATGTAGACCCAATTTCAAAGCTAATCACAGCGAAAAACCGAGCTGTATTCACATGTACCGAATTCGGAGTCAGAATCTAGAATCGGAATAAACGAAGGGGCTGGTAATATAAAATACTGATAAAGTAACTCACAATATTGTGGGGTCTGTATTTTATTGTATCTATTTTGGTATACTTCACGTTATTTTCTCTTCTGGTATTAAAGCTTATAAAACCTTCGTTATGGAAAATAACTTATTTTTGAAGTTATATCAAAGAATATGTTTTTTATACAGGTATACAATATATTTGGGCATTGGTACTTCTATATTCAAAGTTGATTATGTATTAAACTTTTTAACTACCAGCTATTACCCGCGGTTTTACTCTCGTAATTATTCTAAGATGTTTCTAACGTCAAAACTGATAAACTTTATTTCAACTTTTTTTCCTTTATTTTACCCCTTAGTGGTGACAATTCACAAAAACCTTTCTTAGTAAATGCTTACAACTAAAATTTGAAGTTCGATGCCCAGTGGTTTTATCTCTGATTTGTTGGATCAGCATCTACAGATTATTCTTTACTGTACATGTTTACTAGTTGAAAGAATTCCTCGGAAAACGTACTTAGTACGAATATAAACATTAAAGCAATTATTAGTGTTACCTTACATAATATGTAACAAATTATCCTAAAGAACACTGTTTATTAAAAAGTTCTTTTTATATCATAAAAAAATGTTGAATCAATTTTATGACATTAAATACAAGAGCTACTTGTCAGTTTCATTATTTACCATCTTGATTTTCAATCTTTTAAATCTATACAAATAAATAAAATTGGAGTGTCTGTTTGTAATATTAAAATAACTGCTCTTTACTAAATGCATATGTATGTTATACACGGTACATATACCAAAAATGTAGTTAATTTTTTTTTGTCTGTCTGCTTCTTTGTTCCGGGTAATCTCTGGAACGGCTGCACCGATTTTGACGGGACTTTCACTAGCAGGCAGCTGAGGATCCAGGAAGTAACTTAGGCGAATTTTTTTAGACAATAACCGTGGGTAACACCGCGGGGTTCAGCTAGTTAAAAATATGCAAAAGCAACTCTCACAGAATCACCACAAATACGAGAAAAAGCATACACAAAAAATCTTGAAACGCGAATTTATTAAAGAAACATTAAAATAATGTGACACGTTGATCTATAACCGCCCATTTTCTAAAGGTTTTTTCCTCCGTATACGCACTTTAGGCTAAAACTATTCACTTAATAACATAAGCCTCTATGAAGGTCGTTTAGTCTCAGCGGAGAATACTCTACTTCATCACTTTAAGTAGACGGCGTTCTGGCGACTCAAGTAATACGTCACAAAAATATCTTATAGTAACACTACCATATTGTCTTATTCAGTGTTTAGTATGCGCATAGTTCAATATTACAATACGCTAAAACGTATTCATTTCGTGTTTGGGAATAACTAAGACGTGACAATATTCTTAAATATCAGATATGAAGGAAATGTTACCATTTTTTCCTGCAACTTGAGAATGTGATCATGTGAGTAAACATTATTTCTGTTATCATTTGTGACGTATAAAAGGATAAAGTACATATATTTTATTACAGAACTATATAAAGGAGCTAGTTTTTATTACTTTTTTAGTACTTTTCTATACGACCGGCAAAGATAATGGAGATTTGTTTATAAGATAACCTACAGATAACCCAGATTAAATTATTTTCTTCTATAATTTTATTATGGGAAAGCCACGCTTCAGCATGAATAGGCCGGCTCAACCAGAGTGATACCACGGCCTCACAGAAAACGGTTATAAAACAGCGTGAGTGAGGATACCGGAGGTTCATACCTCAATGAAAAAAGTAACTACCCTTTACTTTCCACGTTTTTCTTTCCTTTCCATGGTTGCCTGTAAGAGATTGTCTTCGGACGATTAGGTCGTCAATTGTACCACATAGCATTAAGTTACATTATAAGTAATCTGGTGTACAATAAAGTAGAAATTATTAGAAAGTAGTGCAAGAGAATAGAGTTGTAAGTGATTTTAGAAAAAAAATCAACGCGAAACAAGACTGTTAAAATAAATGCCATCGATCAGCGGTTTTTCCGACGATACTATTGATTTTACTAACCCGCTTTTATAACAGACAAGCTAACCCGGAAAACGTTATTTTGCCATAAAAATGAAAACAATATTTAGGGATCACCGTTATCATTTAGGGTTATGAAAAATAGATGTTGACTGATTCTCAGACCTCCCCGATATGCATACAGCGTTTCATAAAAATCGGTCCGGAATTTTAAATATTAGGAGATGATCTACACAACATTACTAACCTACTCTACATCTATGGGGTCTACATGTGGCGACCTTACCGCATAGATATATTTTATATACTGCTTTTCTGATTGTTTCATTTGATGTCTATTAGGTTTGGTGGCTTTTGTTAGATGACATCACACTTCAGTCGGTTTACTGTTTTCTACATTTGTTATGCACAACACAATTTGTTATATTCAATATGTTTTGCTTATCATATAAAGTTGAATTTATATGTTTTACTCATTATTTATGATCTAATAAACATACTTACACGCCTCATGCCTGCCCAATGTAAGTTGATGCATATGGCATTTAGCAGGATCCCAATATTAAGTTCGCCTCTCTTCCACATTCATCAGGTTTTTGGTGACACGCTGACTGCTTATGAATGCAATTCACTTTTTTTAAATACTGTCGGTCATCGACATTCGACATTCAGTCAATGTAGTAGTAGGTATTTCTTTTCGAGCCTCTCTACATTGGCTCACTCACTCACAGGGCCTTACAAACTCTTTTTCTCATTTATTCTCAGTTTGGCCTTCCAACATGCCAAAATCATCTACATCTTCATTCTTTTAATATGGTACAAACACAATAGTACCTTTTATTGTTCTACTGTTCGTGTTTATGGTCCATAGATATAAACATTAGAAGAACAAAGAAATATTGAATACATCCATGAACAAAGTTTCACAGTTGTTTATCCTGTAAAATATTTTTCATGTCGGATCGCATCAATTCATTATTATTCACGAAGTAAAAATAAAATTTTAATAATATTTTAAACTAGCTGAACCCGGCGGTGTTACCCGCGTTTATTGTTGTACCGCGAGTAACGCCGCGGGGCAAAGTTAGGCTAAGAAAAGTAGCCTAAGTTACTCCCGGGATCATCAGCTACCTGCCAGTGAAAGTCCCGTCAAAATCCGTCCAGCCGTTCCAGAGATTACCCGGAACAAACAGACAGACAGACAGACAGACAGACAAAAAAAAATTTAACTACATTTTTGGTATATGTATCGTGTATACATACATGTGCATTGATTAAAAAGCTGTTATTTTAATATTACAAACAGACACTCCAATTTTATTTATTTGTATAGATTATTACGTTTCTTTAAATTATCACTTTGTTTTTTACATTTCAAATGAAACTTTAACAGATATTCGATTACCATGAAATTTAGCACACACTTTGCTAGAGATATAGTAAAAGTGACATTTTAATGGTAGGTAAATGTCTCTAGCGTGTTATTTTTTTAAAGGTTTAATGACATTAATCATTAGTACTCTTATAATCAAATATATAAGCAAATTATTATTTAAGCCATACATTCACTGTTAAATTGTATTATGTACTAGCTGAACCCCGCGGTGTTACCTGCGGTTATTGTTGTACCGCGAGTTACGCCGCGGGACAAAGCCACCCGCCAGTGAAAATCGGTCCAGCCGTTCTAGAGATTACCCGGAACAAACCAACAGACAGACATAATTTTTTTAAACTACATTTTTGGTATATGTGTACCGTGTATACATACATATACATTTAGTACAAAAGGCAGTTATTTTAATATTACAAACAGACACTCCAATTTTATTTATTTGTATAGATTAGTTGTTTTAAGTTTAATCGTTCAGCACATACCATAGGAAATAGCTAGTGAATACCTGTTTTCTAGTAGCCTATTCGATCTTTGAACGTGTATCTCAAATATACACTCGCTTTCATTCTAATCTTTGACTTACGGTATACATTTATACCTTGAAAATCGTAGTGATTAATAACCAAACAAAGAGTTCACTACCAAAAGTCTGAACATTTTGTTTTTTCATTTTTCAAAAGAAAATTCAATCATAGTATTTTCCTTGTAATATAAAGATACGTTACTTATTCGCACTTAATCGTATTATTCCGTGATACTCTATTTATAAGCCATTATGAATAGCTTTTACCTAAACAACATAATAGGTTTTAGTATTTTTCCCGCAATGCAGCATAAAATACATTGCTATTCTCAGCGTTCCGTTGCCGAAATTGTTTTTAATTTCCCTTTCTCATTTACTCCGATAATTAACGTAAGTATTTGGGGAATGTATTTTTGTGTTAAAATAAAACAAAGGAAGAAATTATTTATTTTCTGGGTATAAAAAGCATTTCAAACTTTATTGGCGTAACGATTTGCCGAATGAGAAAAATTAGGACTTGTTTTATTCGGAATTTTCTTGTTCTTGGTTGTTAGCGAGTAAAATTAAATTGTACAATTATATTACAAAACCCACTGGGCGTTCTAAATCCATTCATTTAATAACTTGTAGAATCGGAAAATTAAAATTTCGGTTATAATTAACTTCCTTATTAAAATAATATTTTTGTTGTTTAATAAGAAATAACACTACAAGAATAGTTATTTGTTATACAAGAGTGCAAAGTTGCTTTTAACCGCGTGCTTAATTTTCATGACCGAGCAAGCGAAGAATTGTAAAATTAGAATCCTGAGTATTTTTTTTTAAGTGAGGTCTATCGACCTCGCAAGTTTTCAGCGTCCATATTAACGACAAGACCTTGTCACTATAAGTGTTTGATACTACCGTTTATTTATGTTAATTTCTTACTGGGTTAAATTCCCGCTACTTTAAAACTTGTCAACTACGGGAGTATTTTTACATATTTTTAATATCTAGGATTCATCTAATATTTTTTTATACATAGTATCTTTTTATTAACTCTTATATGTTTCTTGCTTCAAATTGTCTATTTTTTTTTAATACTACAGTTTTTTTTTTCTGAGTGTTAGCAAAGGAATCAAAAGAGCACGGGGTGAATAATCTTTGCATTCGAGTACAACATGAAACTTTTCATTCCATCTCAGCGAAGAAATAGCTAATGTTTCTTGTTTCTAACCTAAAGTTTTAATAATTTCACGTGAAAAGAAAATGCAAACTAAAAAAGAGTACTTACACCATGAAGGTTCCGAGTCTTAGTTTTTGACAAATTAAAAAAGGTTGTATCATAAATTCGGCATCATGGAGGTAGAAGTAGGTTTAATGGTGTTTTCTATTTACAAACTTAGTGCATACGATGTTCTAAATTCAATTTACTTTATCCTCTAGCGAGTAAAAACGGCTTTTGCACTCAAATATCGAAGGGCAAAACTCTTCACGAGATGGGGGGTTGAAAATTATCATTTTGTTGTTTCAATAACCATAAAACTTTGCAAGTTCTTTGTTAGAGATACATCAAGAAAGTTCATGTTATTTACCACTATAAACTTAGTCCCACTTACGTATTACAGGGGATAAGACTATTGGCGCCATGCAGGCACTTTACGGATTAGGTGTGACAATATTACTCTCGATTTTGCAATGAAAATTAGATAATAATGGAAAACATTAGGAGAAACGTTAAAATGGTAGATTATTATTTTTAGGGTATATTGGGCAAATGACAGATGGATCGCCTGATGGTAAGCGATTACTGCTGCCCATGGACACCCACACCATAGGCTACACGAGCCTAGCGCTGCTCACAATGAACTCTGAAACTATCTAAACAATTTTCATATTTTATTTTTAAATTTGTGTTTTGCGATCGTGCCTAAGATAGGATGGTTAATATCACGCTTAGTCCAAAAGGAGCCGAACCAAAATTGAAAAGAGACCAAGACAAAGTTGTGGGGTTGGCTAGTAATATGATCAAATGAACCGTACCATTTTATTATATTGATGTTCCTAAACGGAAACTAATATTACGTCTTTAGAAACAAATATTTCTTTAGAAATATAGAATGTGATCGATGATCTTCGTATCACTTAGATATGTTTGTGTCGAAAAACTTTCTGAACGCACCTATATATATATTTGACAACCAAGCATTACTATACAAAAAAAAAACCAAGATACACAATCAGCCTCTCAAAATTTTCAGCAAAAAAATTAGGCACAATTTGGAATTGGGTAGTAATAGTAAGACACCTTAGTCAAATCAATTACTTTTTATCATCTGTCAAAACGATAACTTTGTATGTAACATGTACTAAATACTAACTTGTGACGTCACTGTTCTAGACTACTCAATTGAGCAATATATTTCAATGTTTATTTGATTAAAATTTGTAATAACTATGAAAAGCTGTAATAATTATATTCTCCGTGATGTTTTGTAATATTCATTTTAATGAAGGAGACAACGGTATTTATTTACGACTAGCTGAACCCCGCGGTGTTAACCGCGGTTATTGTTGTACCGCGAGTAACGCCGCGCGACAAAGTTAGTCTAAAAAAAGTAGCCTAAGTTACTCCCCGGATCATCAGCTACCTGCCAGTGAAAGTCCCGTCAAAATCCGTTCAGCCGTTCCAGAGATTACCCGGAACAAACAGACAGACAGACAGACAGACAGACAAAAATTTTTTTAACTACAGTTTTGGTATAGGTACCGTGTATACATACATATGCATTTAGTAAAAAGCGGTTATTTTAATATTACAAACAGACACTCCAATTTTATTTAGTTGTATAGATACAATAACTACCCTATTGTACTTTCTTTGTTTAAAAAGTCAAAGTGCTCATTTAAACATTGTAAAAATAATACGTCAAGAACGTTAAAAAGGCTGGGATTACTTTCAGTAGGTAAAAGTGTTTATAAATTTATTTTTGTTGTGTACATGATTAAATATAGTGATTATTATGCGATTTTGCATAAATTTGTCTTAGAACTTTACTGAAGGATTCAATTATAAGACGTTAAATTTCAATGTTTGCTTATTCAATTCAAGAACTTTGTCCTTTGGTAAAAAAAATATAGCCATCGTCGGTCAAGGTCGGGTCGTCGTCGGGTCGGTGCTATTGAGTTTTCCTCCTCCATTCTCCTCTATCACTCGTTAGTCTACTGCTTACTCCCTTCCTGGCTTGGCCGGGACAGTAAAAAAAAATATAAAATGAAACATAAAAAATTATATCTAAGTTTCTGAGTTTTATTTTATTTATGCCCTAGTCCAGCTCTCGGTTACAGTAAGACATAATAGGATGAATTTGCCAGCTCAAGTAGGAAAGTACTTCCCATGTCCCTTCTGCTTCTCCTTTCATTCTTCTTCTTCTTGAGGCTTAGGATCCAACCGGAAATGGAACCTGAGTTGGGAAGAATATTTGAAGAAATGATTTGCTACGATATGTCTAACAGCTACGTGAGCTACGGTTGTGCTACGTAAAATTTTACTGTTAGTAAATAATGTTTAGTTACTATAAGTATTTTACATCTCTAATCAAAATATCGGGATATGCAGTTCAACCTGTGAGATCATTGTGATATTCCATAAATGAACTACCTCGTCTTCTTCTTATTCCTTTAATATGTCAAAAAAAAGCCTTTGGGTGTACAAATAAATCATGATTTCGGTAACGTAGCAGTATGATGGTGATGACTTCAAATGCGTAAATATAGTTATTGTTTCAACGATACTTCCCTTATATATGTTAAGTTCAACTTAAAGTAGTACAGTGAGAGTCCTTTAATTTATTCCTGATGTATGTCTCTCTAGATGCTACGGCAGTTTAACTTCCCTGAAACTTAGTAGCGTCAAACTTTCACAAGTTACGATGTTGACCTATGCACATTGCAATGGAAGTGTGGGAGTAATGAGGGTACAATTATAAGATAAAGTGATACAGACTTTCTGTTTGTTTCAAGGAAATACTGTTTTTAGACTTACCCGACGATTACACATAGTTTTTCGTGTATACAGGGACTTATTCCAAAAGGTTAGTACTTTCTATTTCCCGACGCTTTGAACGGATTATGACGCTTTTGTTCACGGGTAGACAGTTGTGACTACTTGCAATTGGTCGCATTTAAATTGCGAGTGAAATTATAACAGTGTGATTTGTTAATGTAGAGTGAAATTTCAGCATCTCATGCTGATTATAAAGAAAGTTTAAATTTATACCTTAATGAGGTAAAATATAAATGAACCTTTGCACGAAATTTCACCATATTCAAAGGTAGAAATAAGAAAACTATCATACGAGTGAAGCTGGGGACAATAGCTACTCACCCTATAATAGTGGAATTGTTCTACTGCATGGAAAAAGCAGGTTTTTACTCGGAATAGGTAGCTTGATTCAATCCCAATATAATATTTACTTCTAAATTATAAAAATATCCCCAAAACGATAACTTACATAAAATGTTCAATTTATTTAATATATTATATATTTAATTCGTCTTTCCAATTTATTCATTACAAGTTTAAAATTAAATGAAAGAGTAATTTTACAGTAACAATTAAGCAAGCTCAAAGGTTTTATGACAAAATACGTTCGTTTAAACTCTCAACACGGCGTGGCGTCGATAAATGGTTTCTCGCAAAAAGACACGAACAGATTTCAACAATTGCTTTTATCTGTTTCAAATCAAAAATTTCACAGTGTGATAATAATAGTAAATCTTTACTCCAAATTTCAATCAGTAGAATTTGAATACATTAAAGTGTGGTATTTATCATTCCATTGTAATTAATTCCATGAATGAAAATCACAAAATCGGCCTTGATGAAAAACTAAAACTTAGAGCAATAACATACTTAGAGACTTCTTCCTGATCATGTTGCAGAAGGCAGTCCTCCTTGACACGGCACGTATAGTGAGGAGGTTCCTGTCTTTGGAGCCCTAACCGGTTTCTTGGTCTCTGTACCCGTACTGTAGTCGGTGGTCTACTATTTTTTAAATATTTGGGTTGAATAAAAATCAGTATACATTAACTGTCAGTCACAGGGATTGTATAAATCCTTTTGTTATTCTTCCCTCTTAGTTTTATTGTAACTTGCTTTTATAAATAAAACTGTCCTTGTATATTTGGTTAAATAAACAATGATCATCATACTTATTATTTTTAGCTTATCTTTATAGGAAATTTGGTACTAAACATAAGCCTCTATTTAAATCTGGCTTGAAATGAAAAAATATTTTCTTTTCTTTAAATTTGATCTCAGTTTAGAATTCTTTTCAACAGTTTTCGTATCAAACCAATTAGAGATGTTTTCAGTTAACAAGAAAGTTTTTTTCTTTTAATCGGATTGTTATAACTTGTTCTTAAGTTTAGATACACATCTTTATAAATTATTATATCATTATTTGTGCTTTCTACAACAATAAAAATATGACGATTGTAATTTTTTTTTGTTTTTATTTATTCCAAGTGACAGTAAAAAAAATATCGTTTTTTTTTTGCATTTTCTTACAATAAATGGGACTATTTTTTTATAAGGAACCGAAACATGTAACAGTTGGCTGTTATTTGATTTGTTCGATGAAGTTACCCGTAAGATAGAAATGACTTTAGATAGAGGGATAGGCAAGATGTTAGATATTACTAATGCATAGCATACGCGACAGCAGTAAGGGTTAGTCATTTTTGAACTTCAGTTTTGTAGAAGGGATTTGTTCAGTATATAATATTAATAAATAGTTTGAAATTTATTTTAATAATCGAAGCATTTCAATTAATATAACAACTAATACTACAAAACTACGCATATGACAATAATGTTATGTGTGAGATACAAATAGCATTTTTCTTCTCAAGAACTGCTGTTAACTTTGACAGCACGGTTGGCCTACTGGTTCAAGCAATTAGTTTTAAAAATAGACTATTAACAACGATATAAAAAGAAATACCACTAGATTAAATGACTTAAGCATTTTATAGGACTTAAAAGAACTTGTAGTAATTTTCTTTTGCAGCATAACAATATTATTCCCAGTACGGCGGCTTATTCTTGTGTTCAAGACTGGGACTATTTTGCCAATTACCTACCTTTGTTTTACTCTTGGTTCGTGTTTTATTTCTAAGTAGCTCTAGTTGGTAATAGAACTTAGAACATTTAGAAAATAAAAATGAAAGTGACGGTTACAAAATTCGTATTTAGAACACCAAACGCTGAAAATGTTTTTGTTGGATATCTTTAGTGAAGATTTTTTTCTTTTCTTTTTATATGTTCTTAATCAGTTTTGACTTTATTTCCATCGAAGTTTGTGTGTTCTAATCATTACACATTAAGGAAACTTGTATGAAATGATTATCAACAATATTAAAAAGTGCACTGCTGGTACTAAACCAACCCTATGAAAGAAAGTTTTGGTCTACTTCCACGCTAACCCAATTGGTTGGTTTTGTGTGTTATTCTTTGTAGTTTATTCCCTTAGTCGGCTCATACAACACCCACGCGGTGAGTATGAGTTGTGACACTATCTATGATTAAGCCATCGTCACACGAATATAAAAGTATAAGCTTTATTTGAATGAATGGATTCAGCTAGTGGTTTGAGCGTTCACTACGCCACCACTTTTTACTTCGTCACGTGTTGTTTATTCAAATTCCTCATAGCATAACAATTTGTGTGATCCGCAAGTTGTTGTTGTGGGTGTAGATGTTCTTTGTGTCCGTTTCATGTATGTCTGTAAAGTCCCACGCGTCACTCTTCGTTGTCAAATAAAAATTTAAAAGAACAATGAAATTACCATCATCATCATAGTCAAAGAACGGCTACTGCTGGATATATGTGTCCTCCAAGGTTCTCCATAACAGCCAGTCCTGTTCTGCTTACATAAATTGTACCAGGAACCCATACATATCAATTGTTGAAATCAAAACATATTTTTTCCAAAAAAAATTTTTTTTTTTTTATTTGTATAATGATAAACTGTCAAACTGATTACTTCAGAATATAACATCAAACATATATCACATCATTTTGTTCCCACAGATTAAGATATAAAATATCTTACACTGACAAATTTATTCTGTTTCTGACAGCCATGTTATTTTATTGATAAAATCTATATTAATGTGAGTGAAGAAATTGATAGGATATATTAGTATAACAATTCATCGAAAGAAATTGAATAATTATTTTGGTTTTTCTAATGGTAATAATGCTATCTTAATACGTACCCGTTTGGTATAAATTTTTATAGTCAGGTTTATGCTATATAAATGAAGGGCAGTTATTTCTCACTTTACTTAATACCATTTTATGGGACAGGGGGTCACCTCATAATGATGATCACCTGGGTTTGGACTCCTGTAATCTCTCTTACTCAGTAAAAGTAACAAAAAAACAGTTAAACGTCAGTAGCCTAAAGTTAAGTTCGTTAATACCTACTTTTGATATTCATATCGATGAAAGCTGTTACCTTGAAATTATAAACAAACACTTTAGTTTTAATTATTTGTAAAGATAAATAATACAATTGAAATAAAGTTAAAAATAGGTGTTATTTTATAAAAAAAAAATATTTCTTTCTCCTGCCAGGATTCACAAATTTTATTAATGATATATGTTTTACATCTGAAATACAAAAATAATTGAATTAATTTATTCATTTAACCCGTAGACGGACATCCATAAATGAGTGTAATGATTTCACATATACCTAAATTAGATTTAGGTACTTAAGGTAACTTAAGATAAGTACAGATTTATTTGTAATATAGGAAATAAGTACTTTCAGGAACCGAATTCTTCTGTTACTCATTTCTTCAGTAATAAATGAAAGAATGAAGGGATTCGATCGAGATCAACGCGATTACTTGAGAGATACAAAAATATTTCAGGACCCAAAGAATCCGATGGAAATTCTCAACGCTCCTCAACTCATTAAAGTAGATATTGCGAAGGTATAAATCTTGGAATAAAATTCTGCGTCAAATTTTTGGGTGCCTTTATTCAGTTTGGAACTTTTGTCAAAGCTTTTGCGTGAGCGTATCTCCGTCCGTCCTTTACATATATTTTAAGACATCTCCCGCATTAGAAATATATATTCTGTGACGTGGGGGACTTTATAAACATACATAAACATTCGTGGATCACACAATGTGGTATCTAATGTAGGATTTGAACCCACTGCACTTGGTGCAGTAGAAAACTGTGTGGCGACTGCTTAAACCACTAGGAAACCGTGCACTCAAATTATGTCCAGGAATCGCTTTCTAAACAGCCCTCTTAGCCAATTTGCATGTGTTTCGCGTCAATTCTCTTTCCATTATCGCTAAAGCTATTATTCTCTTAGTATAAGGGTAATATTTTTTGATCACGTGATTTAGCGTTGAAATGCTGGGATTGTAATAATAAACGAATCAAATTTAATATTAATGTGTGTTTTTTTTTGAAAATTTTTAAGAATGAAACCTAGCTAGATCGATTTTATATATGTATAAATGGATACACGTACGACCTTTAAAAGATTTCAAGAATAAGTTAGGGAAACGAAATTACAATTCTTAGTACTAAAAGTTCTAATTTTCTAGATACGAAACTTAAGCCGTAATTAAAGAAATATACCTTTAGCTTTTGAAATGAATGCAAATGACATGGAAATTAAGTTTTGAGCTATTTAAATAATGCGAACGTTAAATATGAATAATCTTAACTTTTAACTATATGGCTTTTGAAAATAGATGCAAAATTGATAACAGCGGGACAAAGTTAGTCTAAAAAAGGAGCCTAAGTTACTCCTTAGATCATCAGCTATCTGCCAGTGAAAGTCCCGTCAAAATCGGTCTAACTGTTCTAGAGATTACCTGGAACAAACCGACAGACAGACCGACAGACAGAAAGAGAAAAGTTTTGAAAATGTGTTTTTGGTACCTGTACCGTGTATACATACATATGCATTTATTAAAAAGCGGTTATTTTAACATTACAAATTGACACTCCAACTTTATTTATTTGTATCGATGAATATCAGACAGAAAATATCAGGTCGTTTATGGTTTACCGTTCTTTAATGGACTTTCTTTTTAAATCTCATTTCTTTTTTGTTTATATAAAAAGACAACCCCCACAATTGGTATAAGAGACGATGGAGACTATACAAACACATATGAAATGAAACATACTTTTTGTATAAAACTGAAATTCATAAACCTATTAATGTTAAATTATTATAATAACACCTTGTAGACATAACTAATTAGTCCAGTTGCTATATCTCGGTGCAGTATCCACTTACTGTACTCTTGAATTTTTGTTCTCTTTTTTCTTTACATTTGTTAACACATAGACGAAGCCGTAGCATACTACTGCGATTGGGAATGATGTGTATAGTTTTAACTAGATTTGAATTTTGATTTGAATTAGTTCAGATTTGAAATTGTATGTTGCTACTGGTTATTGTGTGATGAATGATCTGTTGTCTGTAACTATACCTATTGAGCAAAAATAAAATAAATAAATGGATAAAAAGAACACACGTACTCGAAACAACAAAGCGTGGTATATTCTTGAATCAAAATCACTTGTACTTATTCCACTAGTTTTATTAAGATTACACCTGACTGGTTTCACCTTATCCCATTATCAAACGTTTAACTTTTGATAATGCCAAAAGGCATTATAAAATAGTGGGATAAGTACAAGTGATGTTCATTCTAGATATCATATTATTATTTTTAAGCCTCATAGCAACATTTTTAAGTTTACATTGCTCTTGTTTTTTTTTTCTAGATTGTTATTGCGATTTATTAGTCCTAACTATGCCTACCTGTAAGTGACAAGATGCTTGATTTTAAGAACCATATTTTTGTAATTTTATTGTAATAGTGTACGAGCCGTTGGTAGCCTAATCACCATACATATTAAAATCAATTGCTGTTCGTTTGTCTCGCTAAAACTCGAAAACGGCTGGGCCAATTTAGCTGATTTAAGTTTTGAAATGTTTGTCATAGTCCAGGGAAGGTTAAAACAAAAAAAACAACTTGCAAATCCAAATTTCACGTGTACGAAGTAGTGATCACAGCTAGTAAATAAATATATAGGTACATATCTAAAACCACAAGTTGCCGCGGCTGGTTATCTCACAAAACTTTCAAATATCTTCACGTTAATATTAGACAGAAATAGCCTCGAGACTCTGGTAGTTAAGCTTATCTCAAAGGCCGCTTACGTATAAGTAGAGAAATCAGTAGAACTTCTGTCTGTTAACTCTATATCTCCATATTGAAATTTTATAGATAAACAGACAAATTAACATATTATCCTATTCTACTAATCTAATAGCTTTAAACAAATCAGTCCAGTCAGTCAAACAGTATATATATATATATATAATCTGAATCTCGGAAACGGCTTGACGACTTTCATATTTTTTTTTTTATTTTTTTATTTAGTATGAAGGGAGTTTTAAGGGCTACAAATACATCTAACTAGGATTCATTTTCGAGATTTTACTACAGGAAAACAATACCGAAGCTCGGAGACTCAGGTACTTTTGTAAATGCTAAAGATTTTGAGTTGAAGCGGTTGCCAATTTCATCGTTAAAAACCTTATACGAGTATTCTAAAACACCTAACACAATATAGATATATGAATGTAACCGCAATCATTGATTTTAAAAGAGAAAATAAACTGGCCAGTAGTATTAATTAGTAGGACAAGAATTAATAAGAGTACTGAAGTCGCAAGGTAAACAGGTAGGAGCAATTAAATTCCCATTATGGTTCTTTGAATTCTGTTATCGATCGAGGACGTCTAGATTTTACCATCATAGTAAAGCATTTATAAAGGTAGCTGTTTTGATATTAGATTGAATTTTCTGGGTTTCTTTTCAATGTTTTAGTTGTCAAAATGACTACTACTCTGCCTGATGGAAGGCACGAACAGAATCTCAAAATATTGATTATGCTAAAATTTTTATGGTTAAAAACCAAAATTTTCGGGTAGGTAGCTTTTACAAACACACATCAACGAAACATAAAGAGCACCGAGACTCAAAAAAATAAATAAATAAAATAAATATTTCGGACGTCTAACACACAACGCCATCTAGTCCCAAACTAAGCAAAGCTTGTATTATGAGTACTAGACAACTGATATTAATACTTATATACTTTTTTTGTAAATACATACATATTAAACATAGAAAACATCCAAACTTCGAAACAAATATTTTGCAGATAATACAAACATTTAGTCCGACCCGGGAACCGAACCCGAGTCCTTAAAAACTGCCGTCGCGTACTCTATCACTGCGCCACCGAGGCAGTTTATAAGATAACTAGCTGACCCACGCAACCTCGTTTGCGCCTTATATTGCCCGTAGCGTGAAAATTTCCCCCGTTTTTGAAACATTCTTCATTGTTGCTCCGCTCCTGTTAGTAATAGCGTGATGATATATACCCTATAGTCTTCCTCGATAAATGGACTATCCAACACAAAAATAATTTTTCATATCGGACCCGCGGTTCCTGAGATTAGCGGGTTCAAACAAACAAACAAACTCTTCAGCTTTATATATTAGTATAGATATACATATAATACACAACGTTTATAACTTTAACTATTTACTGTATAATTCACTACAATATTGAATGA
The DNA here is from genome assembly GCA_905220595.1 of Spilosoma lubricipeda. Lineage (NCBI taxonomy): Eukaryota > Metazoa > Arthropoda > Insecta > Lepidoptera > Erebidae > Spilosoma > Spilosoma lubricipeda. Next base: position 6,438,674 of record HG992298.1, on the reverse strand, counting down.
TTGATTTTATTTAAAGTATTAATTTTAAACTTGTATGAAAATCAAAATCTAGTTATAGGGATGGAGCTCAGTAGCAAATCAAAAAAATAATTAATAGTAGCTCTAAATATTACCCGGATTTATGGAAATCTTAGATGTCTTTTGTCTGTAGTAGAAACACAAATAATTTTGTTTAATATCCGACATTATTGCAACGTAAGTACAGCTTTGCAGATATATATATATACATATGTAGTTATATCTACGTACTCAGAAGTGTTCATAAAGGAAAATTTTGTGACCTCTAAAAAGTGTTCAACCGTTTCTGTCATTAGGCACTTATTCGTAATCTCAGTTTTTATGGAGCTCAGAGTAATTTCATAGGCGTATTATGTAGGGAGATTTAAGGAGTTAATGTTAATAGCTTGAGGCTATCGACTTGTCGATACAGTTTAGTGTAATACAGGGTTCTACATTTTTCTTTTATTTTCTTAACGTATTCAAAGGTTTTTACCTTTCTGATTTGATTTTTCTAATCTAATATTACAAATGTGAAAGTTTGTAAGTATGGATGGATGAATGTTTGGTACTCTTTCACGCAAAAACTACTGAACGGATTTGGATGAAACTTTACAGTAATATAAATGTAAGTATAGCTTATACATCAAAATAACACATAGGCTACTATTTGCCACGATTACTGGCATACACGCGGGCGGAGCCGCGGGCTATAATTAGTAAAAAAAATAGTAAATAAAGGTTTACAAAATTTCTACACATTATTTAGTTTGTATGTTACGAACGTTGGTAGTCTAAACAGTTTCCAACCTTACGATGATACAATTAGACATTATTTTACATAATCTCATTGTAACTCTACACTCTTCTTTCAGCAATTAATGCAAATACAAAGATGCACAACTACATTCACTATCTTTTATTGATGAGTACAACTATCAACAACTTGAGATCGGAAATTTTTTAGACCACCATAGTAAATTATATTATGATTTCATATGTATATATTCATAAATATCATATGGTTTATATTACGATTCAGAAAGAACAGACCAATTTCTTTCTTGCACAAAACTTTGAGGTTCGTGATTCCTAAGGTCTTTCATCTGAAAGAAGAAGAGAAGTATCAAATTATAATATGCGCTATAACAGTATCGTGCGAAGTGTCTCAGAATATTGCAGCGTAATATGGACATCTCACAGAAACGAATTATGTTTCACCTGCATTTTGTGAAGGCAAGTATGACAACTTGTCTTTTTACAATACTGACTGCAGTATTCCAAAGCGTACTCTTTTTCCATACAAAGAAATGTCAACGTATGCTATATTTCTATATGAATAACTTAGAAATCAAATCGATTGGCCTGTTGAAACTCTTGTATAATATTCGGCTCAAAAAAGCCTAAAGCTAGGTTAAGCTATCTTATTAAGTAATGAGTTACTTAAAAAAGTTACTGTTTCCACTATCAAATAGTTTAATGGTGGAATCGGTTTAGTTGTGACTAAGTCAAATCTATATGACTCTTGACAATGAGTCATATAGGCTTATTAGAGGTGCACTAGTAACCGTTGGAGAAGATTTTTTGACATCATCATTAGATTAATATTACACCAATTAGAAACGTCTTAGAATTAGGTAATAGGATAATAAATTTACTTAGTTACAGACATGAATTATCAGCAGCTACATACAGTCTCTAGCAGTCCACTGCAGGACAAAGAACTCTCAAAAAGGTATTAAAAAAAAGCAACTGACAACCAAATTTAACAATATGTATCAAGACTCAACTTCAAACTTAGGATATAAGGGCTTAACCTCCAGTGTCCTAAAAATCTAAGAAGGCTCAACTATATCTCAAATCAAACATTAGACTATCAATATTATCGTTAGTTTTATAAGTTTAATTTTAAAATAAACATAACATGAAAACCACATTAAGCATAAAAACCGACAATTTAGTAGTTAATTTGGAATAATGTTGAAACAGTTAGTACATTAAAATAATTTAACTACCTTAACTTCAGCAGGAGAACCCAAAAATAAATGCTATTTTTTTTTGTAGTTTTTGGAAATAAATTGGGCTTACATTAAAAATCTATTAAGTCGATATTAAATCTTTTACAATCTCGACCAAAAACAACTTATACTGAAATTATTAACCCAAAATATAAATACATACATCAGCAAATAACTACGCAACGTAAATTTGAGGAATTCAACAAGAGTAATCTGATCTCGCTTCGTTTACTCCTTAAATATGATCCCACGTAAAAGAGTAAAGGAGATATTACTCAACTCAGCGAACTCTATACCCCGCGGCATCGTTTATCATTCGACAAGGTGACATAGAAGGCAGCAAAAATGTTTATGATTTCGAGAAGTTACTAATACGCGAAATTAAACAAATCAACTTTATTTAGACATTCGCTTTCAAGAAATTTGTTGTAAATTGATTTCATATACGCAAACCAATAGCTGTTTACGTAAATCTCAATTTATAATATTGCCAAACCACAATTTGATCCAATATTTGTCAAAATATTAATGTTGGTTTAATTTTCTTATCTAGAATATTAGTTTTAGACAAGTAAATATCGCATTGTGTAGCAAACATGCGTATTAATTATATTATTGTGTTTAAAGAATTTTTATTTCTCATAAGAACATAGTTCACTTATAATGAGATACATAGTAATAACAACTTATGACTAATACAATTTCACCTTTCAGCGTATTGGAAGCTGCGATCACAATGTACACACATATTTTTTTAGCCCGCTTTTAAATACATTTAAACTGTCGCATTCCTTTAATTCATTCGGCAGTCTGTTATACAGCTGTGCTCCCTCATATAATATTGTTTTTTTTCCGTAGTTAGTTCTTACTTTCGTTAGTTGTATTTTATTTGTATTTCTTAAATTATGTGTAATTGGTTTCTTGTGTAAGTGTATGTCAGTTTGGATGGAATGGTTTGTGATCTTTTTAACTAGAATGCATGTTTTATAGGTGTATAGTTGTTTGAGGTTCAGTAACTTGGTTTTTTCATATAGTACTTTTGTAGGAGTTAGGTAATGGTAGTTAAATAGTACTTTAATTATTTGGTTTTGTATTCTTTGCAGTGTATTCAAATTAGATACAGCTGCTGATCCCCATATCTCAATTAAATATTCAAGGTGCGATTTCACCAAAGAATTATAAATAATAGTACGGGCTTTGTTAGGAATGCACTTTGATGCTTTACGCAATGCCCCCAGTGTTGAAATTAACTTTGTTCTAACGTGATCTATGTGTAACTTCCAGGTAAGTTTGTCATCTACCCACAATCCAAGATATTTTTCCTGATGAGATCGTTTAATTACGTCGTTATTTATTGTAAGTGGTATAAAGTCGGGTATATGCTTATTTTTTGCCGCGAATAGCACAAATGATGTTTTTGATGTGTTTATCGTAAGTAAATTATATTTTAACCATTCGTTGAGAATATTGAGGTCGTTTTGGGCGTTTGTTATAGTATCGTGGATTGATTCACCAAAATAAAATAGACATGTGTCGTCCGCGTATAATGTTAGGTGTCCTGTTAGACCTATGTTATTAATATTGTTTATATAGATTAAAAACAGTAGTGGACTGATAATTGAGCCTTGAGGACAACCATATGTCACACTCCGATATGAACTAGTGAAATTATCTAGTTTAACAACTTGTGTCCTATTTTCTAAGTATGATTTAAACATATTAAGGGCAGTGCCTGTGATGCCTATGTTGTCCAATTTCTGTAAAAGCTTTTGATGACTTACTGTATCGAATGCTTTTTTTAAGTCAATAAAAATACCCAAAGCTAAACTCCTTTGATCGATATGTGTTTTAATTTTTGTAATTAAATCTACTGTGGCAGTCAGAGTACTGGATTTTGAACGAAAGCCGTACTGTTGGTCTATTAAAAACTTTTTTTGAGTTAAATACTTATTGAGGCGTGTATATAAAACCCGTTCATATATCTTAGATATCACCGGCAACACCGACACCGGTCTGTAGTTACTTGGGTCAGTTCTACTTCCGGATTTGAATATAGGACTGACCCTAGCAACTTTGAGCGTATCGGGAAAGACACCGCGTGATAAACAAACATTTATACAGTCTGTCAATCTCTCAACAATTATTGTTTTTAGGCACTTAATCACTTTGGTGCTCATACCGTCTAGGCCAGTGCTTGTATTGTTATCAAGATCATCGATAATATTCGATATTTCGCGAACAGTACACGGTGAAAGTTCATTAAGAGTCAGAGTGTGAGTGTAATTTTGGTCATACATTAGAATATTGCCCGTATGTATGTGGTACACATTAGGTATATTGTTAGCTAAGTCTGCGCCTACTGACGAGAAAAATGAGTTAAATATATCGCATATTAAATTACCTTCTGTGATAGTTTCCGAGTTAGATATCAATTTGGGGGGAGCACTGCTGTCTTTTACTTTATTTAAACCTAGGTTATTAATGATTTCCCACATCTTCTTAGGTTCGTTGTTGCACTTTTGAAACAAATTATGGTAGAAGCTCTTTTTGTGTTTGTCGATTAAGATCTTAACTCTTTGTTGTTGTTCCTTAAACTTATTACTTATGCTTTGATCATTTGGGTTGGATTTCCTTTGCTGCCATAAAGTATTTCGCAGACTTATAGCGTTAATAATAGTTTGATTAATCCAGTCTTTTTGCGGTGGATTTAAAATTTTCGCTTTATCAATTTTATTCGCGTGTATCTGTTCTAGTATAAAATTTTCCAAGTAGTAAAAGTCATGGTCGTTGTTTACGTAGTTCGCTTTCAAAGTATTATTGTATATTTTTTTATAATCAATGGCCTTGTAATGTATTTTTTTATTAATTTGTGGTTTCAAACGTCCAATTTCCACATATATTTGTTTATGATCAGAAAGACTGGATTCAATTAACGAAACACTAAACGAGTGGTTACTTATATTTGTACATATGTGATCCAATATTGTGTTTGTCGTACTTGTGACGCGAGTGCCGTACAACCTGTTAATTTTATTTAGTATTTTGTATCCTACTTCTTCGATTTCTTTTATATATTTTGTGACATTGATATTGGAGCCAAGCAAATCCATGTTGAAATCCCCAAAGACAATTGATCTTCTTCGTCGTTCTAGTTGCGAGGAATATGTTTCTAAAAAATTGTTTATATTAGTTTCTCCCGGTTTATAAATAGCTCCAATGTTTAGAGACAGTTTCTCAATATAAATCCATAAGTAATGATTCCCATTCTCACACAATTCCTCAGTTATTTCATATTTAATACTGCTGTGTACATATATGGATACGCCGCCACCTTTGCATTTTTTTCTATAGTTGTAAATGTGTTTGTAATTTTGTAGTTGGTTATTTATAGCAATATCACAATCGAAATGTTATCGTTTCTAGCTTTTAAAATTCCATTTTTATATTTCATTGCCAGTGCCAAGCCTGTTGGCACTAGGTTACGTAGTAGTTGCGATACATGCTCTGTTAAAATGGGGTATTACCGCATAAATTGTGACAAATCGGTACTGTGACGCCCACAAAACTGCAGCAACGGCACATTCAGAAATTGCATGGGCTGATAAGCTGGCGACTATACAGCTCTAAAATATGAAACTTAAATGCTCAATGACTCAACTTAATTTTCGTTTGAATACTTGTTTTAGCTCAGAGTTTACAATACGTCATGATTTGTTCTTAAACGAGATACATATATAATAAACAAAATTGTACAATATTTATTCAACTTTACAAAATTCTACTTTATATTTATGACTAGCTGAACCCCGCGGTGTTACCCGCGGTTATTGTTGTACCGCGAGTAACGCCGCGGGACAAAGTTAGTCTAAAAAATTAGCCTAAGTTACTCCGTGGATCATCAGCTACCTGCCAGTGAAAGTCTCATCAAAATTCGTCCAGCCGTTTCAGAGATTACCCGGAACAAACAGACAGACAGACAGACAGACAGACCGACAGACAGACAGACAAAAAAAAATTAACTACATTTTTGGTATATGTACCGTGTATACATACATATGCATTTATTAAAAAACGGTAATTTTAATATTACAAACAGACACTCCAATTTTATTTATTGGTATAGATTAGAAAAGAGTAAGTAGGTTTTATGATAAGATTCATTATATGATTATTAATTCAAACAATACTATCAAAAGAATAATGGATATCATATTGAAAATGTTTTATAGAAAATGGTTTTCAATTAAAATAAAACATGCAAATATTTACACGAGTGTACAACTAAACTCTGTCGTATAATCTACTGTTAAAATTTTCGAAGACTAATTGCATAGCTAATATTGGATATCAACGCTGTGCTTCTTAACGTAAGGTCGAACAATAAATTTGTTGTAAAAAAAGCTTTAAATCTTACTTCAAAATATTTTCTTTTTACATTTTCATAGTTTTTAATGTTTTATGATACTAACTTTTAAACTTTCGCGTTCCGTGATATATTAACAATTATTTTTACGGCAAAACGTCAGACAAATCAGAGGTATGTAATACTTTGTAATAAGTGATCGCGTTAATTCCCGTAAAAATAATTGTTTCATGATAAATTATATTAAGAAATATAAGTTATCAAAATCATTATTAACATACTTACATATTAATTCTTCCATGTATGTGTATATTGTAACTTATAGGAATAAATATTTACAATAATTATCGTTGTTTTATCTTTAAATGATTTATAGAACCATACAACTACAACAAACATTATCTATACAACCGAAAGAGGTTAGTTACATCTTCAGTAAAATGTTTAGAGAAGTCTATCATCTTTAGTTTTATATTCCCCAAATGTAACATGTTATACTGTCACCGGTATTTCAATAAGATGTTACTTCCAAATCATGTGACTATTATTTGATAAATATTATTTGCTACCAAACTCCCGAAAAATTCTAACGTGAAAATATGTTAAGGAAGGCGCACTTACTTATTCACCCATCCAAATCCAATAGATGAATACTTTAACCGAACTGTATGAAAATTCATTCCGATACAAAATATGATTTAGGCTTATCTATGTAATCTTTTTCAGTGGCGTTTTGTCGAAATAAACTTCTATAAATGAACGTAAAATGTTAATAAAAAAATAAAAACTAAAACGAAACTACGACAGAAAAAGACGCTGAAAAAGCATGAAACAAGTTTGAAAAGCCGTAGTTACGGGTTGTCAAAGTGTGTGTGAGTGTTATTGTACGTTTATATGTAACGAGCGACTACGGCTTTTCAAACTTGTTTCAAATTTTTTTCTGTGTAGTTTTTTGTCGTACTTAGTTAGGTTTCAGTTTTTAATTTTTTTATTTAAAATGTTTTGGTGTCATTATAATATCACGAGCAATTGCTAACAATATATATATATATTTAATGTACAAGTAACGCCCTTTCCAATGATACCGAACACGGCATATTTATCTTAAATTTATTTTTAACACTACTGTGTTAGTACTGTAGTATTAAACTACTCTTTATGACAGCTAAGGAGAGTGCCATAGAAGATTCAGTGACACGTCCTGTTGCCTATAACCAGCGGATGATCAAACCGCTTCTAACGATATCTCATTTTTCCTGTTCTAATAAGTAGTAGAGAAGCTATGTGGGAACAGATGAACATAAATACATACATACATAGCGTGTCAAAATCATAACCCTCATTTTGCTTTGCCGTAGTCGGGTAAAAATGATAAATATAGTTGAAAAATCTAAAAAGTACGCTTAGAAAAGTCTAAAAGGTAAGGTAAGGTAAGGCTAAAAACGTAAGAATAAACGAAAATTTTATGCTTTTATAAATACATTCATATTTGTTTCAAAAACAATAAACCACTTTATCACCAAACAACTGAACAAGCTGAAATTAAAAAAAACCCTAAACTGCATTCAAATGTAAAAAACCAGATCGAAATCGATCTATCCATTTGAGAGCTACAATGGTCAGATACACACACACACACATACACAGACAGATATCGACGTCAAACTTATAACACCCCTCTTTTTGTGTCGGGGATTAGAAAGAAGTATATTTTAAGGCAGTTTTTAATTCTGATTTATGTTGATTCTAACAGATGTATGTAGATGCAACTTTATATCCACATTTTTCGAATTACTACTGTAACAGCGCCTTTTTATTATTTAAACTTTCTAAAGTGACTCTACTCTGCCTAAAGGAAAGCATGATCAGAATTCAAGAGCAACAATACTCATGTATTACTAGCACATTGGCTACCTGGGTTCAAAATGTCGTGTAAGTTAATTGATATTTTGCCCAACCAAAGATATTAATATGTTGAATGCAAGCAGTACCACAGCAGTCTCTGACAAAAGTATGTATAAGACCCGAGAGTTGAGACTGACGTCTATTTACTATATGAAAATGAATTCCTCTTTTCCTATTCCCACAGTATCACGCTAGATCGGCTAGCCGTTCAAGCGTAATGCCTTGGTTTAAACCAATTTCAATAATTATTTAAGTAGCCCATGTATTGAGGAAGCTTCGAATTCAGTTCACCCTGCAAGTCACTCCGTGGAAAAGCTGATATGTACGTAAAACCAGTTTACCTAGTAGCTGACCCCAAATAGTCTTGGGAATAATAAAGGCTAGGAAGATAATGATGATGTATTGAGAAAGGTTACAGGCTAATACTAATAAGAGCCAAGAATTAATAAAAATGTTACAAAAAAACGGGAAAAAATATTCTTATAACAGGTGAAGTTGCACGACTTAATTAGTTCACAATAAACTTCAATTTTTTTCATTAATTTCATCTTTGGTTGTACGAAATATCCCCATGTCTCTGAATATCGGAAAAAGCTCAAGTAGATAGATAACAATCCATACGTTTTCGCCGGAATACTCATATCCTTTCACTTCTGTCTAATATTTCGTTCAATCCTAACGCTCATCCCTATCTCAATAAATGTTGCCACTTTTTTGCACAAAACGATTTCAAGGTTAGGTAATCTAGAAATCTTGTGTGTAAATGATGATACGTACCTAGAAAAAACATATCCATATCATAATTTCGAAAGTACCTATCTGTCTTGTATGCTTTGATAATGCATCGATTTCAATGCAATTTGGAATGATAGCTTGGTTTTTGATTAATGAAATCAGCTCCTTTTTACCGCGACTGTCAATATACACGCGAGCTAAGTCACAGCAATAATTAATTTCATAAATAAACCCTTATTAATTGTCATTTGCTAACAGACGTGTATAAAAGAGCGAACTCCTTCTTAAAAAGCCGGCAACGCACTTTACGCACTTGTGACGCCTTTGATGTTGCGGGTGTCTATGGGCGGCGGTTATTGCTGACAATCAAGCGTTCTGTCTGCTCGTTTGCCCCCATTACCGTAAAAAAATAATTGAAAACGAGTTAGTGTTAGAACACTACATCTGTTGTTCCATAACTTGTGGTACTACTTTTCTACTTATATACATTACTAGCTGACCCACGCAACGTCGTTTGCGCCTTATATTGCCCGTAGCGTGAAAATTTCCCCCGTTTTTGCAACATTCATTGTTGCTCCGCTCCTATTAGTAGTAGCGTGATGATATATACCCTATAGCCTTCATCGATAACTATTACTATCCGGAAATCCAAGGAAAGGACTATCCAACACCGAAAGAATTTTTCAAATCGGACCAGCGGTTCCTGAGATTAGCGTGTTCAAACAAACAAACAAACAAACTCTTCAGCTTTATATATATTAGTATAGATGAACCTTCATCATTATCCATCACGCATTGTATAAATCGGGTACGTATTTATATATGTGTAGGTAGATATATATATATATGTCTCATTCAAATTATTTGCATTTCCATCCGAAGTTTTATATTATTTCCCAGATGTTTGAAGACCAAAGAACATAAATAGTCCCTAAAATGTGCACAACGTATAACGCAAATAATCATTACTTGGTTTTTTTCCTTTATCTTTAACGCCATCAAATAACTAGATTAGTATACTTTATTACGTTGTTTTATTTTCGAAATAAAACTTTTTACGCGGGTAATTCTTTTCGCGACATATTCTTCGTGAGGAAACCACGCGACGGCGTACCTCAATTTTCTTTATTTCATCATTTTTTTCTAAAACAGGGGTTAACAGGTATACCAGTACCATGTTAACCCTACATGGTACTGGTATACCTGCTAACCCCTTTAGAAAAAAAATGATGAAATTATAAGATTATTTCTGAGAGTATTGACAGCAGACAAATAGCTTCCAAAAATATAAAAAAATGGGAAATAGTAGCTATGTATGTTAAATTGAAAAGATCGGTTGATATTGACTTGAATGATTAGCCTCTTCGTGGCAATGAGATGAGATATCTTCGAGTAATATTATTTTAACTTAATAATGCTAAAACGAAACATTAATTAATAACAAAATCACACAAAAAGCTAGATGTTTTCTACAATAGGTAGGTATAAAACCTGGTATAGGTTACAGTATAATATAGCTACCAAGTAATAAAAGAATTTATCGCGAATCATTTGCTTTCTTCAAATTGATAAGATCCTTAATTATTTAGTTTATTTACAATAGTTTTTAGTTTAGTTTTATATAGCTTATAAATATTTATAGTGTTATTGGATCGAGTATTGACGGTTAATTTAAGACATTAGCAAACACTCTCATTTCGCTAACCTTTAAAAAACTCATGACAAGAAAAAAATAACTGAAAACTACTGAATGATCATTTATGTCCAAGAAATTGTAATTTATCATAAAAACATTATGAAATCAATTGGAAAAATAAAATACTCAAATATTGTTTAATTTGGAATCTGTTTTCTTAAAATCAGTAAAATATATTTCAACATTTCTACCAAAGTCGTAATAGAATCCTGGATTTACAGAAACCGTCTGGTGAATTTCATTTCGATAAAACCAACAATTCAGTAAATTGTCTGTAGTCAGCAATTCAGTAATAGAATTCCTTTGTATAAAATCAATAGCAATCTAATAGCTTCTAGGAAAACCCACAGCTTACAACTGCAATTAGCATAATAACTCCTACTTACATCTTGGTATTTTATTAGTGCCAATGGTAAAAGTCTGAAAATATTTATAATTTCAATAAAAAAAAAGATAATTTAAATTATCGAACTAATTAATACCAAAGGTATAAATATTAATCGTGTTTAGTACCTATTAAATAACCATTTTTTACAGCTTTTAATAAACAGAACATACCATTTCTGTTTATTTAAGATTAATATATGATTATAAAATCATTTTTGCTTACCTGATCCTGATCCAGATATATTAATTGACTTCACTTTATATTATAAAACTTCCCTGTTTGTAATAAATTCCACATAAACAGTAAACACACAAACACTTCACTTAAAACTATTAACCGAACTTAGTTTGCAAGTACACAAAGTTGTCAACAAACTTTTGATATAAGCCTTGATTATGTCCCATTAATCTTATCACTTTCGGATGTAACGTTTACGACTCTCGTCTTCACATTTCGCTGCACTCGTCGAACGCTGTATATCACAACGTCGAAACAACGCGCCCGCCTTATACGACACCTTGCGGGTAACTAACTAACGAACACAGCATCGCCAGGGTTGAAATTTCTATGTGTGCGTGGAACCTTGTACGTAAACTCTGTATGTACACTGTTTTATAAAAGTGTGAGTGATCCTAGATGCGTGCCAGTGATTTGAGTCGCGGTACCATGTTTTGTATGTGTGTGTCGCCGATCACCTACAGGTTTGGCTGTGAGAGTGCCTGGTACAGCCGGGGAAAAACGGACAGCGGCCCACTGCGCATGCTCAAGCTCTGAAAAATAAAATTGTGTTTCGCGCTATTTAAATACTGATGCGAGAGACAGATTATAAAACCAGTGTGTTCCCTACAAAGGGGGTAATTTAACCGAATGGGGGTTTCATTAAATTCCACATGAATACATCGTTCTGTGAATGTCTTTATATATATTTTATTAGGTGTTTGATAATTTTCTGCCTTACTACGATGCCGCTGAAATAAATTACATTGTGAGAATCTCATTCTCGACACTGATATTGGCTGAGAATAAATCAGTACATATATAGGACAGCGTAATATATTTTAATAAACACAATAGTTCTAGTTCATTACTTAGAAAATCAGTCGTTACTCTAATAGGTTTGAGAAATAAATATTTCATCTTATGGAAATTACTTACTCATAGATTCATGCTTTGTTTTGAAATCCAGCTAGGTACCGAATGGTTTTAAATATTTAAAGGTAGGTACTATGGATGTTTTAATTAATCAATGTTTTGTTTCAGCAACTTTATATGTTCAAGATGTTGAACAGATAAGAGTCATTCATCCATGACTATACTTACTGTCAGATTAAGAATCCATAATACCTAAATTAAACAGTAAAGCAAGCGGTTTAGATAATAATTCATTATTCTCAGTCAATTTTTGGGTACTAAAAAATCTGTATAACTGTTACGGAGTGTATCTGTTGGACATCAGCTTCCTGGTCTTATTATTCTGAAGATTAATTGGGATGGGCTACTAATTCAATCGGTTCTACCGGAATATCGGTTTTCCCACGGAGCGATTGGCATCAAACCGCTTCAACCCTGAGGGTGAACTGAATTCGAAGCTTTCTCTTAGATAATAAACGACAATAACAACAGGAATACTTCCAGAATATAGTACTGTAGTGTATTAAAATTTCATTGTAGAAAAGATGTGAAATAAGTATGGTAATGACTTAAAAATGTTTGAGGGTGCTAATATCGTTGACGATTTAAGTAAACATGACAATACTGGGCTTATTGAAAAACCAGACTTGCATTTCAGCAAATTTATGTACAGGTGAAAAAAGGATTTCCATTTTCATCTGTCTGCAAAATTCATTACTTATCAAAGGTCCTGAACAGGTATGAGAAGGAAAAAATAAAAGCTTTTGTAACTAAACATTCCAAATTATGCCTTTACACTGAGTTCGAGTTCTTTCCATGTTATTTCAATCATCTCCATTAAATCATTCGGGCGGGGATTGAAACTATCTGATACCTGTAGTCACTCTACTTTCAGATAGGTTTTATAAGTTATCACCATTTCGGAAAAATTAAAACTTTATGAAGTTCTCTAGGCTGGATAGAGTAGTAAGATTTCTCTTACATGTCTAAGTAGTGGGTTACAATATTATTTATACAGTTCATAAGTATACAAATTTCACCGGTAACTGAGTAATTAGATCCTGTCTCCCATCTCAAAGTGAATTAACGTTTACCGAAGGGACAAATCTAAATTACAGATTTCCCCCTGATTTTTCCTTATGCGCACTGCGTAAACAAATGCACGGGATGAAGCTATTATGTTATTAGACAATACAGTTTGTTTTGTCACTTTTGGTTGATTGTTAATGTTCGTCCATTTATAGCTGAACCGATTTGTTGGAATAAGCTTAGGTTGATGACTTGGACCTAAATAGTTATCTGTTTTTTAACTTTTTATTACATTTTTTTCAGAGAATTTCAAGAATTTCCAATGGAAACCCAACCACTGGAATATCTCTAACTCAAAACAGTAAGAATGCCATCTATAATAGGTAATCAGAATGGAAAAAAATATTGAATAAGTTATTAACATAACTTTTCACATTGTAACAAAAAGGTAATTTCTTGTAATGTTAGTTTGGAAGTGCACTTTTAAGTATTACATGTACATTTGTACATTTGAATCTTTTCATAAATAAATAAGTTTAAAATAAGCAGTACAACAAACTTTTTTCAGAATGTGTTATCCTTTAAATATTATATTTTCTTGTCTTATATTATGTCTTAGATGTTTAGATTTCAATATGTGACACTGTGATGGTAGTTCGAAAAGTAACTAGCAAAAAATGGTGATGTTCTCCTAGCCGACAACAGCCACGGGCTCAACGGAGACCAGCCAACTACGCAGGAGATATTATAGTGCAGAAATGTGTGCGCAAGCACAGGTGCACTCTTTGTACCCTCACTCTTATAATCCGATGGTACGGTTAACCGACACGATTAGCAAGAGATCAGGCGCAGGACCGACGGCTTTATGTGCTCCCCGAGCCACGGGAGTTCAGATCCCAATTTTCAAACTCCGAGCTGCTATTAACTATTTCTATAATAAAAAGAAACCCAATAACACTTTCGGCCCGACCCGAGATTCAAACCCGAGACCTCTTGATCGGCAGTCGCATACGTCAACCACTTGACCAAGGAGGCAGTTACTAAAGAACTATAGTCGCTGTGTCATTTAAAGATTAATATTTTTTGCTTAAACTTCAAAAAAAATGACATTAAAATACATCATGGCATCACACATTAGCATTAAATTTAAATAGAATAAGCCAGTATAGAACTTAACAGCAATTAAAACGTCACTGTAATTGAAACCACACGCTCTCTCTGAAAAGGCTGATCAAAGCAGAAAAAGGACTGAATGGTTGACATCGTTTTATTTTGTCGAGCTCGAAATTAAAATCCTGCGAACAAAGCCCTTGGATATTAGATAACAGGTATCATTTATAGGCTTTATGAATGATTAACAAAGATTATGTAAAATTATTCAAGTAAAAATTAAGTGTCAACTCAGCTGGATTAGGAAAATATATAATGCACTTTTATTGACTGCTCTCGGTCACAATCAAGTCTTAAACCAGGTAACAATACTTATCTGTCGTCGGTTTGCTTGTGTTTTTATGTGATTATATTTACTTATAGATTAAATATCTTTGGTACTAATGCAAAAACAAAAATATGTGCTTTATCAACGTTTTTATCGTTGCGTCCCATACTGTAAAGAATTTTAATACATCTTTCCGATTGAAAGTTTTATGTTCTACAATTTAAATCACTCCACGTACAACTCTTGAATAATACTGAAGTACTATGGATGGGAATTGCATACGGCAAAATTCAGTACAGTGATTCATGTCCGTTTCTGGTGCATGTTCTGCAATCACTGACTTGATAGTGTAACGGTTCTTTACAGCAGTAATTTTGTCTGTATGTTAAAAAAAATCGGTGATACGTACAAAGTTGACATTCTGCCAAATATTGAAGTGAAATGAATAATGATATTTATTTTTATAATAATGAGTTTAAATATTCTGAACATAAATGGTTTTCGCAAAAGCAATATAAATTATTTTGCGTAAAATTTAGCCTAATAACAAAATGAGTTTCCTATTTTGTAAATTGAAAAAAAATTTATTTGTAATACACATGTATGTGTGGTGCATAAAAATAATATAATGAACTAGCTGTCCCGGCAAACGTCGTTTTGCCATAACTACTAATAAATTAAAAATTAATTAAAAAAACATTGTCCAGCGGACAAAATTGTGAATCTAAACCATTTCCAGATCCCCTTAAACACACAAAAAAATTCATCAAAATCGGTCCAGTCGTTTGAGAGTAGTTCAGTGACATACACACTCACAGAAGAATTATATATATAAAGATTTATATAAACAGTCCTATGCTCCAAATAGATTCAATTGTTTTTTTTTCTAAAATATATAAATCTGTTTTAAAGATAAAGTTTGATTAATTTTTAATCACTGAACTTTTTAGTCCACTTGTTATCTTAACTCTTTTTTGATACTAAAGGAAAAAATAACATTTTTAAAGCTACGGTACTGATGTCCTTAAAATGATGTACTTTTTAAGTTAACGACGTACGTTATAAATAAATTACTCTTACCTGCTCGTGTTTTGAGGTAATGTTAATATTGAAAATTGCTCCGGGATTTTTGTTTAAGGCACGTGGTACTTAAAGATGTGAAAGATTTGTCAACTTATTTGCATTTTGCAAATTATCATATTGTGTTATTCTGCTACATGAATTTCATTAAAATATACGAACATTGTAATCACACTAATATTATAAAGGGTAAAGTTTGTGAGTGTGTATGTTTGTTACTTCTTCACGCAAAAACTACTGAACAGATTTGGATGAAACTTTACGGTAATATAGCTTATATATCAGAATAACACATAGGTTTCTATTTTTTATGATAACCGACATATACCCGGGCGGATCCGAGGGCTGTGAAGAAGTAACAAACATACACACTCACAAACTGCCACCTTTATAATATTAGTGTGACTTAACTAAAATAAGTTTAGTTTAAACTAGCTGTTGTCCGCAGCTCCGCCCACGTGTATATCGGTTATCGCCGCAAATAGTAGCTTATGTGTTATTCTGATGTACAAGCTATATTACTGTAAAGTTTCATCCAATTCCGTTTAATAGTTTGTGCGTGAAGAAGTAACAAACGTACACACTCACAATCTTTCACCTTTATAATATTAGTGTGATAAAGCCAACACAGAATCGGTTGCTGTAGAGAACTTTGAGGAAGACTTAATGCCAGCAGTAGACGTCTTTCATTAATATTAATTGGTCAGATATTTACATTAATAAAAAAGTATATCTATTAAATAATATTAGTTTGTTATCAAGTAGACAATCTTACAAAATTTCAACATATTCCAAAAACAAATACACACAAACCCACACTGCCACACAGCGTGTGTTTGTGTGTTTATGTGTGTGTATTTGTTTATGTGTTTCGTGTGTGTGTAAAAATATGTATGTGTGAAACTAGTTTAGTATCGATATCTAAACTATATAGGTATGCAGCTGGGCAAACTACAGAATTTCTTCGATTATATACTGAAAGTTTTTCTCGAGGTTTTCTGCAAATATTGAGAAGCTTTTTCTCGCAGACTTATCGATGAACCTCGAAATCAAACAATTTTCGATATTAACTTGAAATTTTCAGGGAGTAGTTTTCTTGTAACTTACCCAGACCATATAGATAGAATATGAACTAAAAGAATATCAGTAAGTGGGTTTGATACTTTAAATTTAATGATTGATATTTAATTTGCAAAACTTTAAGGTGTTATGAGGCCTATAATTAAAATTACAACATTTTTGAATAGTGAAAAGCCACAAAAATCTTGGATCTCCTCCTTAACGTCGCCTGTAACTTCTTAAGTCTCGCTTGTTCTAGAACCAGAGAAGGAAATATTTGAGATTTAAAGTTAATTTATAACGACATCTTTACAATAAAAAATGAAATCTAGGCTCCTGCCTAGATTTCAAGATTTTAAGTTCCTACTTAGAATAAAAATAACCAATGGTTCGAAGGGCCACTTAACAATTTATTAGCTTTTGTTTCAAATTGTACCCATTCGAAAACACAGCCTTTAAAATGTAGTATAACAAAAAAAACGTTGAATTTATTCATAAAACAACGTTGTTTGCCATTTACGTTGTGAATCGGTGAGCGTCGAGCCGTCAGTCAAGTGTCACAAGAACACCGCGACACGGGCGCAAGCTTTATAAAGACTGACAAGTCTGCTAAAGTAACCATAGATTATCGGTATCCGCTCTCAATGTTTCCTAAGGTCAGAAACCTTCTGTAGTGTTGGATAAGCAGCTCAGTAAATGCGTTATTATTTTTCTATGTTATCATAGTAGGGACACTACATGTGACCAAGGTATTTAGATTTTCTATCAAACTGAGGGGGTTAATAATCGAAGAAAGCGGAGAGTTATATATCATTTCCGTGGGAGAGCTACGCTTTGGCATGATTGGGCCGGCTCAACCGGAGTGATACCACGGCCTCACAGAAAACCGATGTGAAACAGCGTTTACGCTGTTGAAGCACATGCTACCCCAGGAAGCTACCAGCTGCGCTAGCATTGAAGAATCCCTATTTGGGCGTCCGTACTCAGAACACTCCTGAGCGTGGATGCCTAGGCTGCCTCTTGTATACTGTGGGGAGGAAGAGAGGAGGGCAAAACTATGCTCAATCTTGCTCGGGGAAAGAGCAGTAACACCATGGCACCCGCTACCACCCTGGTCGTGGACTTTTGCCACATGTGGGGATTACCTAGTAATCTTGATGCTGTCCATCACCACCTCGAGACAACAAAGCCAGCCTTCCTCTTTTTGACTGAGACGCAGAAATCCTCTCCAGCATATACATCTTACATCACTTATCCTGGGTACGAATTTAAACACTCCTTCATCTCTAAGGCCAGAGTGTGTGTGTACGTCAGAGACGATATTAGCTCTCGTTATCTCAGCAATTTTAAAGGTAGGGACCTCTCCATCTTTTGGCTCCGTGTTGACAGCGACGACCATCCTCTACATATATACAATCACCAAGTTCAACTTTAACGTGCTTTGACCTATTTATTAAGTGTGGAGATAATTAAACCTTCTTTACCCTTTCCCGGTAGAGTTAGAAGAAGATAAGCTTTTTGATGTCTCTTCATGTCGTTCACAGTGATGAGCTGTGATTAAGGACGCTTTGTGTCGTTCAAGAACATGGAATAAGGTTTAGTTTTATCGCGGATTTATTGATATAGAAAGGTCTATAACCAATATAATAGTGACTAAGTTTAATGTTTTTAATATTTAATAAACTTCCACTCAGGTAAGAGTATAATTTTCTTCTGAGTGACTTCTAACTAAGTCATTAGCATAAAGTGCGTAAGAAACTTTTGTGTCATTACATAAAGAAATAAAAAGTGATGACTTCTGACCAGTTGAAAAGAAATATCTAACCAATAATGCTTCATTTTCTATAATACTGACACTATATTATCCGTGTGGTTATGGATTAAGAAGGCGATACCTCAGTTCTGAGCAGAGGTTTGTTTGACAACGGACTTATATATTGGGACTAATCCCACCCACACGCTCACCACTGTAACTCCTGTACACCAGGATCAACAGCAGTGACCCACGAACACACCGAGTTATGAAACTCGGGAAGTCCCAGGAAAAAAATTAACTGTCTTGGAATCCGCAACGAAATTAATTAGAAGAAAAAACAGGAGGAGTTAGAAATATGATAAGTCTGACAGTGGACTAAAGACTGCTTATGATGAGGACGATAAAGATGCTATCTAAACCTAGATGACCAACACACTGTACAATAACTATCGTTATTGATACCGGCATTTAACAGACCATTTCTGGACATAGGTTTTATATTAGAAAGAAAGTTTTAGCTTAGTATGCAACAACTATTTCTGCCTAAATCAGCAGAAATATCTCAACATTGTGATAAATATTCGCTGTCAAAAATAGTTCCATTTACAGTGTAGAAATACCTTCCTTAGTGGAACACTTTTAGAACTATGAGGTCAACTAAATGTTAACTGAGGATTGAAAACTTTTAATAAGTGTAAGTAAGTGCTATATCTGCCCCCCTAGCCAAGTTACAAGCGTTCTTCATTCTGCAATCGTTAACGCCTAAAATCTCGTGTGTCATTGGCTAATAGTTTGTCTAAGACTACTGTGTCTAAGATTAGTCAATGACACACGAGAATTTAGGCGTTAACGATTGCAGAAAGAAGAACTTTTGCAAGTTGGATAGGGGGGCTGTATTGTAACTTTCAGAAAGACTCTCTACTGACTCTAACTCTAGACTTAATTATCTCTCTCTAAACCATCAGATATGTGATTTACTGTTAGCAAACAAGCATTGCAAAAACTAAGATTTGAAACGAAGATCAGAAACTAGGCAGTTAAAAATGCGTTTCTGAAATACTTTGAGCTGGAAGTTCTGGCAGTTCTTGATGGTTTTATGTTTGTGCAAAGAAGTAAATAATGGTTCATTACAAATAATTAATGTGAAGTAGATATCGGAAAGTTACAGCTGGTGTCCAAACCTTTTCTGGATGCACTTCTCGAGAGTTTTTATAAGTAAATGTACAGTAGAAACGAAATCAGAGTATTTAAAAAAAAAGGCCATCATACCTCATTACCTTGAAACCTAAATGATATTTTTATGAAGACGCAGCATTTTATTTTTAATGTAAGCGGAGCACTCGTGTTAAACAATAGCTATCGAAGATTGAAGCGGTCCTCTCGTTAACTCAAAGATTCAGATTGGCATTGTTAGTGTGCACGTAAAGCATGAGCATTAGCGGTTTTTTATTGTTTGAAATAAACATGATTGTAGTCATAACCGACACCTATTGAAAGGTAAAACATAGTTTTATGAAATTTGTTACGACCAAATAATATTGTTTTATAATCATTTTTGACACGAAATGTTTTTTTTTCAATATGTCTTTCCTAATTATTACATAATATAGACACCTATATACATAACAATAGTAAAAAAAACATAACAATATGTACATACAAGCGTCAAAAAACTCTTCCACATCTTCGCCTACTGGTACCGTTCCTAAAAGACTGGCAGCATTACCACGTTAAATGGCAATTCTGATTCTCTGTGCTAGAAAAATGGCGGCCAATTATCTTTCCTTGGTTCATATCAAATTAACTGTATACTACTGTATAAAGTATAGCATGACTTATATCCAGCAGCTGTAGTGGCCTAGTTACTATAGCTTCAATTGTTATATAATTGCTGGTTAACATACTCTTGTGCTATTGTTTTGTTAATATTATTAATTCTAACTCTATTGTTACTGAAATTATTATAAGAACTAGGTTTTGTACGCGGCTCCACCCGCGTGTATGTCGATTTTTCTAGTAAAGAGTAGTATATGTCCTTCCTGCAGAATTAAATCATCTCCATGCCAAATTTTGTTTAAGTCTGTACAGTAGTTTAATCATAAAATTTAAAGAGATAGACAAAGTTATAATTATGAATAGGACAACATATTAATAAACATAGGTACATTTATTAATATTTCTAAAACCGCTCGCCGCTTATACCTCAACAACCGATACTCCAAACTTAGAAGAGGTTTTTGTCTTTAATGCCACTCAGGGTTTGGCAACCGCGTGGATCAACCTGTATTATGTAAGCGTTTAAAGTTAAATAGGCTTTTTATAGCCTCCTTCCTTTGTACACGAGATGAATATGATCATAACTCAACCAATGACGCCATAGTCTAGCTTTTGTATAAGCATGTGTATTATCTTACACACACGTTGTCAACAACACTCCAACTCTAACAATCAACAACAAAAATTTAATATTGTACTAGATTTATCATAACTAGAAGATAAATTTTAAGTATACTTTTAAGCAATATGTTCTATACTATGTATTTTAAGCAATGTACATGCACTTTGTTGCATAATGTAATGTTTCATTATAACAGGAGAGGCACTGGCTCCTGTAATACTGGTGTATTTTATGACAATAAAGATTATTATTAATTTTTTTTTAGTACTATTTTACAACTGTGTTTAATGAAAGAAATTCCAGAAGTAAATATTAGATTTTTTAAATAAAATCATACTTCCTTTCTAATATTATATATTCAAAAATAATTATCGAAATTTGTGTGCTAATAACACTTCCCTACCTTCGTGACTATATTAAAAATATACATCAACATCTAATATACTGTGGCGACTTCCACATACCGCGCAACAGCAACATGCTACAGCGTCATCGACCAGAAATACACCGAACTACGGTGTGACGTCATGACACGGAGTACACAACATTACCAATCTTGAATCGCGCAATAAGATTTTTCACGCCAATTAACATATATACAACTTCCCAAAATCAACCGTGGGCAGTGGCCCGCCAGGCATGATCACCTCACCTGGTCGGAGGATCCTCCCTTTGTGTTGGAGGGACATGAGACTCGTTCCTCCACAGTACATATATTAATAGCATACAATACCATAGGAATATTGTGTCAGTTTCTAATTATATTACCAGAATAATTTATTACTTACCCACTATTTAGGTTTATAATTCTGTCTGCTTTCATACACATTAATAACTTCTCTTCGATTGTGACCACCACTTAATGTATCGTAAGTGTAAATTAGGGCATGAAATATTCATTAGGTAATGGTAGCCCGTATAAAATTAACAATTACTTTCATAAAAAATATTCGAATATATATTGTACTAGCTTTTGCCCGTGCCATAATTTATTACTTACCCACTATTTAGTGTTAAAATTCCGTGTGAACTCAGACACATTAATGACTTACATCTGATCGTGGCCATTACTAACGTATCGTAAGTGTAAATTACGTCATAAAATATTCATTAGGTAATGTCAGCCCCTTATATAAAAGTATACAATTACTTTTATAAAAAAAATATTCGAACTTCACTTTGTACTAGCTGAACCCCGCGGTGTTATCCGCGATTATTTTCGTACCGCGGGTAACACCGCGGGGCGAAGCTAGTCTAAAAGAAGCTAGCCTAAGTTTATCTCATCATTAGCTACCTATGTGTGAAAGTCCCGTCAAAATCGGTCCAGCCGTTACAGAGATTAACCGGAACAAAAAGACAGACAGACAGACAAAAATGTTTAAAAGTAGATTTTTGGTATCTGTACCGTGCATACATATACATATATATGCATTTAGTGAAAAGCAGTTATTTTAATATTACAAACAGACATTCCAATTTTATTTATTTGTATAGATGTATAGACTAGCTCCGCCTTCGTGTATATTGCTTAGCCCGATAAAGAGTCCATGTCTTTCCTCAAGGTACAAAGTATCTCCATGCCAAATTTCATAGACACACAGACACAGACAGAGTTACTTTCGAATGTATAATATTAGAATATCTAAAACGGTTTTTATATATTCAATTTGCTTTGTAGACTAGAATGAGGCTACATTGATTTTATTTTTACTTTGTTCAATGTTTACATCTCGACGGTTCTGAGATTATTTTTGAACACTCACGAATTCAAAGATAAATATTTAAGATGTTAAGTGAAATCTTAAAAGCTAGATTTTAGATAGATTGGTTGTGTAATCTAAGCAAATGCTTCTAAGGTTATTTAAGAATATAAATTAATTCTATGCTTGGAGTTTGGGTGTTTTCTATTTATAATATGTATGTATTTACAAAAAAAAAATATAAATGTATTTGTATCTGTTGTCTAGTACCCATAACATAAGCTTTACTTAGCTTGGGACTAGATGGCGATGTGTGTAAATAAAAAATAAAAAAAAACCTTATAAGGCACGGCGTCGATTCACGGGTAGGACCTGAAATAACATGGTTCGGGTCCTCCCAAAGTAGAGAGCCCGAGTCCGGTCGTCGGGGTGTTTTAGTGGTAACACCACATGCTCCTGGCTCCTGTGTCCTCTAAAAGCTGGAGATGCGAAGGGATTTTGCATCCCGTCAACAAAAAAAAGACACCTTATGCAGGTACACGTGTAACTGCTAGATCAAGTTGGTTATTTTGAATATTGATAGTAATGTACTAGTAAAAGCAACCAATGAGACAAGTCTATTTGCTCTTACGTCTCTCAATTGCTATTAACAATAAGATTAGATTAATGAATGTCATGTTTTGAGAATTTGGGTCTGCAAAGTGACTCTACTCAGCCTGGTGGAAAGCATAAGCAGAATCCAAGAGTGGTGGTCACTATACTCATAACTACAGATAATGCAACAACGCAGCTAGGGGTCACATAGCTGCATTAGCATGCACACCATGGCGGCTTAGTGAAACTTCTGAATTGTTAGGCCTCCGGTCTCGCACTCACCAACGAAACACGACACCATGAATACTGTCATTTTAGTTTGACTTGTTGTGCGTGGATAGTACCGCCTGTTAGGCACGACGGCAAATCGAGAAAATTGGTTCGATATTTTTTTTTTATAATTTACCTGCCAAAGTGACTCTGCTCAGCCTGATGGTAAGCTCAAGCAAAATCCAACAGTGGGGGGCACCATACTCACTGCTAAAGCAAACAATGCAGTATGGAGTCCCACACTATGGCGGCTTAGTGAGATGCCTTTTCACGCCCCGCTTAAAGGACCCGGGATCATAGTGGGAGGGAAACACGTGCGCTGGTAGTGAGTTCCAGTGTTTAACTGCTCGGCACAGGAAGGAAGAACCAAACCGCTTGGTTCGAGAATGTATTTCTACCACTCTTAGGCGGTGGCTTGCAAGGCCTGCACGTGTTGTTCTGTAGAGGAAGGGAGAAGGTGGGATCAATTGGAAGAGCTCTTCAGAACACTCTCCATGGCAAAGGCGGTAGAGGACTGCCATGGAGGCGATATCTCTCCGCAACTGCAAAGGCTCTAGGAACTCGGTGGCATCGGGACTGTTGATAATGCGGATTGCTATTATTATATATAATTATATATAATAGATAACGTACATGGTATTTATTGTATATACTATTATGTGGCACAGTAAAAATTTAAGCACACTCAAAATCACACTCTCACCATAAAACAACCCATTTGCTTTATACACTCCCTAAACTTTTTTATAGTACTAACTTCGAATGCGTTTTACTACACCTGTCAACTTTTAAGTGGATTTTAAATTTGTAATTATTCACTGAGTATCTTCTCGAGTGAGATGTTATGATGTCCTTGACCTCAGTAATTCTTAAAATCCAATTTAAATGAGATATTTCATATTCTCTGATACCTATAGTTCTGACCGTCTTGTACTATGTAATGTAGGTTTCCTGCCTCGTTCGAATCCCGAGTCGGACCAAAAGTATCATTGAGTTTTTCTGATTTTAGAAGAAATGCTTAATAACAGCTCGGAGTTTGAAAGTTGGAGTCGCAACCCCTCGGATAGCACGTAAAGCCATTGGTTCTTGATCCTTTCACGGTCGTGTTGGATAACCGTCCCATCGGATCATTTGAGTGGGGGAACAGTGTGTGCACCTGTGTTTACGCACATACTTCTGCGCTATAAAAGCTCCTGCGTAGTTGACTAGTCTTTGTTGAGACTGGCCGCAATCGGCTAGGAAAACATCATCACCATTCATAATATTTTTTATGTGTTTCAAAATTTACTGGATGTCGAATCTCGTTAGAATTATCCTCTTCTTCTTATGTCCTATAGATATTAACTTATGATACCACATATAAAATATTCCAAAGGATCACTTGCCTATCAGCCCTATGACTGCCTCGTTGGTCTCGCGGTTGCCGTGTGCGACTGCTGATCAAGAGGTCTCGGGTTCGATTCCCGGGTCGGACCAAATGTTTGTATGATCCGTACAAATATTTATTTCGGAGTTTGGGTGTTTTCTATGTAAAATGTGTATGTATTTACAAAAAAAAAGTATAAATGTATTCGTATCAGTTGTCTAGTACCCATAACACAAGCTCTGCTTAGCTTGGGACTAGATGGCGTTGTGTAATAGATGTCCGAAATATTTATTTATTATTTATTTATTAGCTGCAGGAGAAAGCGAAACTACTTATTGATCTATTTGCAGCTAACTCCCGAATCGGTGACCGCGGCATGCTCCCGTCTATCGGCCTACGATGCTTCAATGCGGAATATTCGCATCCAGCTGAGTGATGTCCGTATGCAGCTTCGGTCACTCGACGTCCAGGAAGCTAGTGGATACGATGGTATCTCAGCTGTGCTTAAAAACTGTGCACCAGAGTTGTCTCTGGTATTATAAGCCACCGAGTCCCCTAAACCTCTGCAGATGCGTAGAGATATCACCTCTATGGCAGTTCTCTATCGCCTTTATCATGAGGAGTTTTCTAAAAAGCTCTTCCAACTAGTCTCCCCTTCCTCCTACCTCTACAGGACAACACGTGCCAGCCTCGAAAGCCGCCACTTCAGAGTGGTAGACATATGCTCTCGCACTCATCGATTCGTACCTTCCTTCTTGTGCCGAGCGGTTAAAATCTGAAACTCACTACCAGTGCAAGTATTTCCGTCCCACTTTGATCCCGGTTCCTTTTAGCGGGGCGTGAACACTAGACCGCAAAAGTGCTGGTCACCATGCTGCACTGTTCTTGTTCGCATTGAGGATGGTGACCACCACTCTTGGATTCTGCTTGTGCTTTCTGTCAGGCGGGGCAGAGTTATTTTTGGCAGCTTAAATATTAAAAAAAATGAATAATAATAATTGGAGGCCACAGGTATTAAGCAATTTTAAAATGGGAATCTGCGGGATTGCTACCATGTACCTTTTTGTTTGTGAGTATCCGATATTTCGGCGCTGTTCCCATTTTAATGTTACTGACCATGAAAGTTTAAAACAATATATTAAGCAATTTAATGTGATGTGCCTAACATTAGTACCAATAGTTAGTAGGTATGGTTATGATGTCCTATAAAGGTCACATCATTATAATGTTTTAACCACTTTGTTTGTTTTGAATTTTGCATTGAGATTTTTTTCTAGTTACAAACTTTTTAAGACTCCGTAGGGTCATAAAATACTCTGTTTTCATAAAATACTTATTTGATAGATACATAAATGTTTTCGTTCTCTCTATATTCAATATCTGGAAAACTGATATTAAGATGTTTTACAGATCCTACCAAGAAAACTTCCTCGAAGAAATATAATTAAATTGTCATCAACTTTACCTTCAGGTTTGATTTATTAAAAGAGAATAAATCATAAATAATAAATCGTAGCTATAACTTCATTACTCTCAAATCCAGTTACTCAGACGCGCTTCTAATATTCAGGAGGAAATGAAAGTTGAAAGCTTCATCATAACGCTTATAAACAGGTATAAAAGCAAGCCGACAATCACGAGCTTCGGACAATACCTGGCAACGAATCACGAAATAGCGCTATTTGTAAATAATCAACACATTTCTATTCGAAGGGAGGCCCAGCCCAAGGGATAGGGAAGGATGTACGAAAAATCAAATATGGTAGAAGAAAAATAACCAAAATAGACAGTTATAACCTTATTTTTTTTAATTTATTGAAATTAGGCATTCAGTCAATCTTGTTTTTCTATTAGGTATTTAATAAGAATAAACTGCTGTGTTTCCAAATCGATATGACCCTTAAGAAAAGAGTATTTAAAAATCCATAACTCAACTATTATTCACGAGTATTTTAAATCTAAGAAAAGCTATACTCATTTAGTAAATAAATCACTCTGATTAGAGAAAACACGATTAATCATTCTGATTATAGAAAAAAATAATCTCTATCCAGTCTCTGTTTGCCATCTATTTCTACTAGTAGATACGTAGTGTCTCGCACCCGGTGACTTCTGAATTCTAAAAGTGGATAGGTCTGGATATAAATTTGGCAAAATGTCCACTTAAGAGTGACAATAATTTATTAAAAAACGATAACGAGATTGATTGGCTTTTGGAAATCAAGTATTGTAAGGTGTTGAAAGATAAGGAAGGATGTTCAAAAATTTAAGTAGATCAGTTAAGTAATCATTGCAATAAATTTTCCTCAATACGGATAATAAAGGAAGCTTTGCTCTAGAGTCTAACAAGGATAGTAAATATAACAATGAATTATTTATAAGGGAATGCAAACCTTAGCCAAAAAGCTTATTATATAATTTTTAAATTGAAATTTTCTAGAGATGTTCTTAATTGTTATTTATATTATTATACTGACTAATTTCTATTATTTTATTTTATGTATTATCAAGTTTGAAGTTTTGCACTGATATGAAAAACTCAGCTTTTATTAAAACTCCAACTTCTTAACATCCACAGGCTCTGCGTAAAATATTCATAATACAGAATGAATTTTAATTCGAGTAAATCCTTTAAGCTCCGTGATTTGCTGCTGATTTCAAAAGGGCCTGAAAGTCAGTCAGTCAAAGACTTTGCTTTTGCGGAATATGTTATAATTTTTTGGGTGTATTTTTAGCTTTATTCATACAAGACTGCTCAGTAGGTTAGTGGTAACCGTCAATTTTAACACATTGTAAAATAAAACAATTCCAAGCAAGTCAGTTTTTGATGAGAAACCATTATTTACAATTTGAGACTCCGAGTCTTGGGGAGTATAGTAGCCATCTGCCTCGGCTGAAATCCAAACATCTTTGGCATTCGTTACAGGTAGCTGGACTTCTAATAAGTCCGACAACGGTCTTTCTACAGCACTTCATTATCGTCTAGTACTTGGGTTTTGGTGATCTGATGGCAGTTCCACTTCCACCTAAAACATCAAATTTCAGTCCTATCGTAGAAGACTTATAACCCAAAATCATTCGAGAAAATTCTCAGAGGAAGACATCAAGAGACAATACTTGCTAAAATATCTAATATTCAAATTTTATGTACTAATAATTTAAAGCTAAAATTCAATTAACTTTCACATTAAACATATTATCCACTAAATAACAGGGTACCATAATTGCTATCAAAACAATATTGCAACGCTAATCTACGCATTTCTATTCACGGTACCAATTGTCCCCAAGGACTTAGACAAAAGGACCGAATGGGCCAAATTAGGCAAAATGCGAACAAACATAGCTGAAGGATGGGGTTCTATTTGACAGAAATTCAAGTATTGGAAATTCTTATCGTTTATTGATTTGTGTCATGAACTTAAAATGTCTAAGAATTTGAATTATAATAATAATAATATAATAATATATCTTTATTGTACACCAGAAGATTATAAAAAGAACTTAAAACTAGGTATGTAGGTACAAGTGGCGGCCTTATTGCTCGAAGGCAATCTCTTACAGGCAACCATGGGATGGAGAAGTAAGATTAGGAGAATGTACTGGGTAGTTCCTAATTATATGACAGCCAATACGAATGTCGATGTCAAATGATATATTGTTGCTTCTAAATATTCGTTTAAATTATGCTGATAACTAGTCATTTTATGTTGATTTATTTAAATTGCAATACTTCAATTCAAATACTGATTTTAAAGATAATAGATACATAGAAAAATAACTCAAAACATGTTAACACAATCTTTTTTGCTGTTAAAAAGAGGAGATTGCTTTAATAATATGATATACGGTGGATTTGTTTCTTTCCTTTTAACCGATTTTAAAAAATGAAGTTTTTTTGTACCTATTTATGCATTTCTTTTTATTCGGTTTCATTTCTTAGAGCATTTTAGATTTCTTGAAGCAAGGGTTTCAGTTACATATTTTTCTAACAACGCGCTTTAAAGATGTTAAAATATTATTTGTTTGCATTATCCTAAATTAAAGCTTTACATTTAAATTATCTACGAAACAAAAAAATTAAGCGGTCTATTTCTATCTATCCAAATAAATATAATTTCAATAGGCGTTTTTTTTGTAGGTATCCTGATGTCCTGATAAACAGGACAAATGTTCGCATTTATTTTGTCTTTTTTATGTAATAGGGGGTCAGTAAGCAGACGTATCGCCTGATGGTAACCGACACCCGTAACACCAGAGGCGTCTTGTTTATCTATTAAAAGGCAAAAGATATATTTTTATTTATTCTTTTTGCTGCGTTCACACATGCTCTGTACTATTTTCAATACAGTTTTACTAGAGCGTCCTAGTTAAATTTACCTCATCCATATAATTCTACGCAAAACAACAACCTGCTATATCAATTTCAAACGCAAGCAGGTAGCGTGGTAACGACCCGTTATATCTGCAATTACAACAGAACCACGCCGCCTAATTAACAGGGTGACCCATTCAACTTGCACGTCATAACGTTAGTATAGCCGGCTAATATTACATACGATTTGCATCACATTTCCTTTGCAGTTATTTATATTATGCTACTTTTTACTCGTGTCTTTGCTCGCATTTAATAAGAAAAGATACGAACAATTTATTGCATAAAATGTGGTACAATTATAGATGTAACAATTATAAATGATTATACAGTATCACATTACATGCACATACAAGACAAATAAATATTTAATAAATATATCGGACATCTACCACACAACGCCATCTAGTCCCAAGCTAAGCAGAGCATGTGTTATGGGTACTAGATAACTGATACAAATACATATATACATTTTTTTTGTAAATACATACATATTATACATAGAAAACATCCAAACTCCGAAACAAATATTTGTAGATCATACAAACATTTGGTCCGACCCGGGCATCGAACCCGAGACCTCACGATCAGCAGTCACACACGCCAACCGCGAGACCAACGAGGCAGTCAAATTACATGCAAAAATATTGCCATGATAGTCATGATAAAAAGTATCCTATGTGTTATAAGTAACGAATAAAACCTCGTATATACGTCTCATTCGTTTAAATCTTAATAATTACTAGATATACAATAAAATATTATATTATAACCTTCAACAGAAAGTGCAGTTCCGGTAGCATAAAAAAAAACCCGATTAGACTAGCAAGGGATGATCTCAGGAAGGTCACAGGTATCCTGACAGGTCATATTCTATCATTAAAAATGTATATATATATGTTCATTTGTTCCCTCATGCTTCTTAACTATTCATTAGAACTGGACAAATGAGGTGTCGTTAAAAGCGTCATGATCGTCTGCTGAATCACACACACTGAATTTAATGTGGCGCCCTCTAACCGACATAAAGTACTGTATTAAAAAATAAATTTAAAATAAATATGCCGTTTTTGGTATCATTGGAAAGGAGTTACTTGTACATTTCAAAAATACATATATTATTAGCATTTACTCGTGACTTTGCCCGTATTTATTCGATAAGTGTGGTATTTTTATGGTATGCTTGTTTGTTCCATCCTTCTTTCTAAACTAATAGTCTGAATAAGACAAATAAGGTATCGTTAGAAGCGTCTTAATTGTCCTCTAGTCGACTTAAAGTACTGTATTAAAAAAGTAAGTTTATAAAGGGCCCAAAAACATTTAAAAAAAAAGTAATAAAAAAAAATTAAAAGCTTAAATCCGACTATGACAAAAAACGACGCTGAAAAAGCAGGAAACAAGTTTCAAATGCCGAAGCCGTAGTCCATGTAGTGTAATGTACCATAGTTCATAACACTTTTACAACGCGTGGCTACGGCTTTTTCTTGTGATTGTAGTTTTCGTATTTTATAGTATTTAAAAACAATGAAAGTATGATGAAAACGATCTTGAAATAAAGTAACCAAGAAATGTATAATACAAAATCCAGTGAAAAATTGATACAAACTTATTCATAGGTTATGTTTATGAAAGCAGGTGCATCCGAAATCGTGGCTGTTCGAGCCGGTGCGTGTGTCGTAATGTGTGCCGTCAATTTCGGTTTATGACGTCGCGCATCGTCGCTTAGGGTGCCTAGCGGAGCGGTGAGACTGTTGAGCTGCAGTGACAGCGATTGGCAAAACAATTTTACGTTTGTTGATTTTACGATAACTAGGTTATTATAAGGAAGTCAGTGCTATCAAATATGCTAACAACTAGTTCAACCTTCGAATACAGTTCGGAGCTTCAATGCTGGTGACTCCGTAGAAAAAACTTACGTTCAGGTAAAAACTGTTGAACTATTAATTGACCCTAAAATATCTTGGGAGTTATTAAAACTGGGTTTCAGGCATGCTCTGGACGTAATTCGTTTAGATCCTTAGATATTGAACCAATGAGAATTCTGGATTATTTATTTGCTTTTTTTAATCCAGCCGGACACACGTCCGGCTGGATTAAAAAAATTGATTAGGTACTTATTTTATTTATTATTCCTGCTTTACTAAAACGTACCTGAACATTTAAATCTACACAAATATTTTTCAATTGAGATTTAAAACATTTTCAGAGTTTTTTTTTTATATTATCACAGAGACGCTAACAAAGTAACTCTACCTTATAACTACCAACTTTTTTTGTACAATTATTATGCGTCAGTATACAGCTTTTTGACACGCACACACAAACATACACAACAATATTATAGTCATAAAGGTCACTTGACGAGGAGTCTTGTGCCTTTGCCAAAGTCATTGGTTTCCGGGACACAATAGAAATGTCAATGCTAATGAATTTGTACGCATGTATGCTCTCTCCGTTCCAATATTTCGCCTTATTTATAAATTAAACCTTTAGATAGATTGAAAATTATTTCAGTTTTTTGAAGCATTTATTTAGAAATTATTTTGTATGTTAAGTCATGACAATTAAGACAAATCTACAGACATTTCAAATCCATCACGCCGTTTAGACAGAGTATATAAAATGGATGTTAATAGATATATATACTGAAAAAATAACGCTCCTTCTGATTAAGTTTAGATACCAAATCAAATTATTTTTCCAAGAAAATAATGTCAGAGTGTGATCTTCGGTCCATAAGTAGTTCTCACAATTTACTTGGTAAATTGATGGCTAATCGATATTTATAAGTATCGTTTTCCAAGTAGTTTGCCTTTAAAGCTACTAAAAGTATAAGCTTCTTAAAACTGATCCTATTTTTGACAATATCCGTACGCTACATAAATTATATTTCAATTTTAATAAACCATTGAGTAAAAACATAAATGTTCAATCTGCCTAACGATTAGACTGACATAGAAAGTAACGCGAAATCTTAGTAACAAAAAGGCTTTGAGCTGCTATAACGGATCCAGTATAGCAAGGTCCCTTACATTGATATGCCCATTGAAATTTACTTCAGAATAAACGTATTAGGCTTGATTTGTGAGATCATTTAGTTTGGTTAATTTTAGGTCATTGTCCTGTGTATTCGGCAAATATGGACTTCTGTATGATCTGATTACTATAATAACATTGGCTTTGATTTCTAAAGAAGCCTTGTAACAAATTTTAGGAGTATTTTTGTTTATGTTAGTTAGATATGAG
Organism: Spilosoma lubricipeda; assembly: GCA_905220595.1. Lineage (NCBI taxonomy): Eukaryota > Metazoa > Arthropoda > Insecta > Lepidoptera > Erebidae > Spilosoma > Spilosoma lubricipeda. Next base: position 6,406,130 of record HG992298.1, on the reverse strand, counting down.
TTAGTACATAAAACTATAGTAAAGTATTTATTTAAGTTTTTTTTTCGGTCACGGAGTCTGTATCACAAGCGAGACTAATCATTCCTATTTACCTTAAACTAATTTATTTTATACAGAAGAAGGGCTCAAATTTTAAATGTATTAATAAAAATAGAAACTAAAGTCTACTTTAAGTTAATAAACAAAAAAATACCAATGAATATCTTGAACGTCTTGAAGATAGTATTGCTCAGAAAATACTGCAGAGTTTTATTTTGCAAAATGATTGTGTGCGTAATTTAATTATAACTAGTAACTATATGCAATTCGTTGATAAGATAAAACTTGTTTACATACGCATGCGTATACATTATGTGAGTTAGAGCTTATTATTCCCGAACAAGTTCCCTTTAGTGTAGTTTTTTTTCATTTCTAAATAGGTAAACTAAGGACCGTATACATGTTCATCATTGTACAAGTTAAAAATACGAAATCAATAATAATTGCGTGAACAAAGCCGCGACCAAAAGCGAGTATAATAATTCTCTAGTTATCAATCAAAGTGAAAAGTTTTGCAAAAATAGGTGTTCATTGTCTTTAAAAGCATCTTATGGTAGTTGAGTATATTCCATTAACCGAAAACAAACGAGTGGACATAAAATAATTTAGGAACACAAAACGTATCATCCCCACTGTTAGGATGATAATCCAACAAAGTTATAGTACATTTGATTACCAACTCATCGCACCCTTATCGAATAAACAGCCCATATAACAATAACAAATGAAAATTCTAACACCGTTTCAGTTTTAATGAGGGCCTATAGGGTGCTGTTAGGCCGTGGCGTTAACATCAATCATTTCCTATACTATAATAATGAAATGCTTTATTTACGATTTTTACATTACACGGGTATTCATCATTCAGTATGATTTTATTATATACTAGCTGAACCCCGCCCCGCGTTGTTACCCGCGGTTATCGTCGTACCGCGAGTAACGCCGCGGAACAAAGTTAGTCTAAAAAAAGTAGCCTAAGTTACTCCCTGGATCATCAGCTACCTATCAGTGAAAGTCCCGTCAATATCCGTCCAGCCGTTCCAGAGATTGCCCGGACCAAACAGACAGACAGACAAAAATTGTTTTAACTACATTTTCGGTATATGTAACGTGTATATATACACATGCATTTATTAATAAGCGGTTTAATAAAAAAAGCGGTTATTTTAATATTACAAACAGACACTCCAATTTTATTTATTTGTATAGATACAGTAACACGGCGTCATTTGCAGCACTAGATTTATTTTGAGTACTTCCTCATCAAGAGATTTGACCTGATAAAGGATAAGAGTGAAATATAGGTTAAAATACGATGAGACTAACATAAATATTTTACAAAAGTCTTTCAATAAAAAAATATAAAAAGAACTTAAGAGATTTCTTATGATCGTCGTTCCAGGAATACGTCCGTTCAATCACTCTATCGACGCATAAATATGACTTGGAAATAATTAGTTCGGACTAAGTTAACACGGTTCATTTTCGTAACATTGCTGATTTATTACTGTTTAGTACTGGAATTAACAATAAATTATTTTACCTTTCATGCTTTAAATAAACCGATTTAACTAGTAGCCGACTCCAAATAATCTTGGGCGTTATAAAGGCTAATAAGGTTACTTATTCTTGTGCATTTATTCTATTCTTTCAAATTTCATGGTAGTCTATGTCCTCCTGCGCTGGCCTAAACTGAAAATTTCAAGAAAAGCACGAACACTTGTGATGTAACTCACCTGGGGATACTCACTTTCCATAACATATTTCGAGGGCGCATTCGCTTCTATGTTACAGAAATTGTTTTTCTACCTTTCGACAAGTCTTTCTACAGAAAGCTGATATCGCATAGGTCTGATGGTCATAGTGGGTAGACCAATCTTCCCACACACGCCCTTCGACTGATGGTCGCTTTCAACTACCATCGGACCTCCGCAACCTTAGTAGGTAGAGGAGGTCTGGTAAGAAGTAAAGAAATCGGCATTTAGCAGTATCATCGTAGACTTAAAGCTGACCTCATAGAAAAAATGCTCAGTGGAACAATAAACCCAGTAATAATAAATACGAAAATTAGTTAATTATGCTTCTTACATAATATAGGTATTATAATATTTTACGGATGGTAAACAAGGAAAGAATGGAAATTAAGAAAAATGTAGTGGAGCGGAAGAATGGTTAGATTTTACATATCTATGTATGTGTAGTGTATTGTTATTGGGAAAATACACACACAAGGTCAGTTTACTCAATAAATATTTTATTTTACAAGTTTCTTCCGGTTCTTTTAAAACAATCTAGTTATGTGTTGTGTAAAGTGTACAGTGTTTAGAAATTAAAACATCAATTTACGTAAACATCAAATGACAATAGACCTAACATATACATATGTGTTCTTAGGAAACGTATACATGCTACAAGTTTAACTTAAAGATAGTCAATATATCTATCAGTAAAGTAGTAAAGAATTAAAAGTATTTTAAGGAATTATATCATCATTCAAGGGAACAAAATGGTCTTTACCATCTTTTAGTTAGATGGCATTCAACACTACATTCTTCAAAAATAATTATACACCGCACACGTCATCTGTGCTTACCTACTCATCTGAGATTATACAATTGTAGTTATCAATAACACATTTCTGTTATCATGAAACATTTTAATTATAATTGCGTTATACTATTTGAGGTCAAATTTTAATATAGCCTTTCATGGTTTATTTTGGATTCGTCCGTTGTGTGGAGAAATTAATCAATGGCTATAGGTAGAACTTATTATGTTAAAATAGTTCATTGAACTGTGTGAGGTTTTCTGCTATTAATTTATTTACTACTAACACGGCTGGTAACAATTGAGGTTTCTCTGATAATATAATATTTACTTGAGTCACGATTACAAAATGATTGCTTTGAAATTTAGTTATTTCGGCTCAAAGTCAATTTGAGGTGGAAGCAGGAATGTTTATCATTTAAAAACCTTTAATACGGTCACTTTACTAACTAACCAAAATGACATATCCTTTTAAGATGTCCAGAATGTATTTCTGCCTATCTTAAATTAATTTTACGTTTTTTATTGCTTTGCTTAGCAATAGTGCTAAGAGGTTGGTTATGATTATAATCTGGAGATCCACTGATGGTGGTAAAATTTCGACTGAATAAAATTTCTTGTTTTATCTCTAGGTAAGAATATAAACTAAATCTCTATAGCCTTATAAGTATTTAACTTTTAATGAAACTCTAAGTCAGTCTCAAATTGCTTGCAAAAAATTATTAGCAGAAACTTTGCCAAGCGACAGCGACGAGCAGAACCGACGAAGCGCTCTATTTAGACTATACCAACTTAATTGACAAATAATTCAAGCTCCCAATATTTGGCACGTCGAAAATTGAATTCCAATTTTAGCAGGCGTCACAAAAACCAATTATATTTCTTGTTCAAATTTTGTTTACGTTTAAAAACAACCTTTATTTCCTTAGAATAAGAGCCATATGTTTGACCTGAATTATATTGTCATCAACAAATAGTATTTTGTAAACCCAAAATGATAAAGTTTGATGGGGCTTATCTTTTATACTACAAAAGTTTCCGGCGTTAAAATATCCAATGTCCTATATAAGTAGTTAATTAAAGGTTATAATAACATGAGTTATAGTGTGAGTTAATATTAATTTACGTTTGGTTGGCATCTATGGTATTAGTTATTTGATTTTGTTAATTTAAAAACTAAGGAACTGAATTGACATCGATCTGCTTCTACGACGTACGTACGTACATCGTTGTATGCCCTTATTGCATGAAAACAGGATTTTTGGATTTGTATCTTCAAATATTAAACAGTATATAAATATAAATATTTCGGACATCTAAACACACAACGCCATCTAGTCCCAAGATAAGCAGAGCTTGTGTTATCGGGTACTAGACAACTGATACAAATACATAAATATTTTTTTTGTAAATACATACATATTATAGATAGAACACACCCAAACTCCGAAACAAGTATATATAAAAAAAAGAAACAAACGGTTTACTAACTTTGGATTTATTTACTTTTAATCTACATAATGAACACATATTCATAACAGTAGGCGAATATATGAAAAAAGTTAGTGCATGGTTGTATGGTAAGAGTACTTTCATATTACCGAAGACTGCCTCAGTGGCGCAGTGGTAGTGTATGCGACTGCTGTTTTTAAGGTCTCGGGTTCGATGCCTTGGTCGCACTAAATGTTTGTATGATTTGCAAATATTAGTTTTCGAGTTTTTGTGTTACCTGTGTATAATATGAATGTATTTACAACAACCAAAAGGTGTCTATGTATTTATATTTGTTGTCTAGTACCCATAATATAAGTTTTTAGTTTGGGACTAGATGGTCTTATATGTTAGATGTCCGAAAATATTTATGTTATAAAAATATTGTTGTGTTAAAGACAATGTTTCTGTTTAAATTCTTCTTTTCTGAAGTAACCCAAACATAGTTCGGAGAATTTACGACGAATATCGAGTTAAATTCGAAGAGCTCAGCAAAGGCGCAGAGGCAAAAGTGTCGGCTAACACTCATCCATCAACAACTTATAAACCCAGTTAGTGAAGTTCTTGCGGACGCTATTTTAAAGTCCATATTTTGGTTGGGAGTATTTGTCTGTATCTTCTAATGTTGTTTTATGAGTGAACATTTATTATAATTGGTATTTGTTAACTTTTATGTAAATATAAACATTATTACAATTCATTTGGTAATTATACGTCACCACTTTTTACAAAAACATATCACTGCTTTTAAATGTCGACGAAGTTTTTTAATACATTCTATTTTCTTTAAATGTCCAGCTATTATGCTTTCTGTTTAGCTCATAAAAATATTATGTCGACTTCTATCAATAATTGTCATTGTTCATTTCCTTCGAGCTTTTCATGCTAGTTTATTTCATCATAGTTGAGTATCATTTTTAGTTTTTTTTTACTTTTATTTATGTAATCTACATAGATGTCTGATCATACGAGTTACTAATTCCCTGTTGCTAAGACATCAATAGCCTATGGCTAATATGGAATCAGATTTTGAGGAGCATCTATTAGTAATAAACATAGCATTAATAGATTTCTGCATCACCCATAATTATGTCACTTTATTTTCAAGGTAGATACCAAAATATTCATCCTTGTACAGAACTTATGGTTGACATTCACGTATGGAAAATTTTATACTTTTCACGTTAAATATTAAATTAGACGCCGTGTAAACACCCTTGGGCCAAGCTCTGATTTTGATTACAAACATTATTAACTTCAACGAGCTGTTAAAACTTTTGGCTCTCTTTAACTGAATGTCAAGGATAAATAATATTATTCTATTTTTAAAGATAAAATTAGAACTTTATGGTGAAGAACATAACTTTATCAAGAACGTCACTGTAGATAAAGACAGGTTCCTCTTTCTTAATCTGAAATTTATAAATCAAGTTCTAGGTTGTATTGGGGTGTTTGGGGTCCGAATAACATCTTACGGGCCCAAGCCAACCTCACCTGCCCGTGGTGCACCCTGCTGGACTACTAACGAGGCTCTGGCGACCGTAGTTCCCTCATGGGTTTTGAAGGTCAGACGGCAGTCGCTGAATGTGATACTACAAACCTGTCAATTATTATGGAAGTGCAGGATAAAGTTTTGGGTACTACGGCTAGGGCGTCGCCGCTATACGACGCGCAGGCACACCGCCCTAAACCTGTGATAAGTGGACTAGGGCTACCGTGTCAAGTACGGGCACGGCTAAAGACGCGAGTACCAAAAACTAAACTTCGCTTTGCCACCTGGAACATAGGTTCTCTAACAGGCCGCTGCCGAGAACTGGCAGACGTGCTGACAAAACGCAGGGTGCACGCTGCATTCCTGCAAGAGACTCGTTGGAAGGGGAACAAGTCACGTGACATCGGTCAGGGTTACAAGCTGATTTACACCGGGTCCCCTTGTGGGAGGAACGGTGTAGCGGTAGTGCTGTCTGGAGAGTTTCAGAAGGGTCTTCTCGAAGTCGATAGACTGAGCGACCGACTCATTCGGGTGAAGTTGTTAATAGAAGGCGCTGTCACTCATCTCATCAGTGCCTATACTCCTCAGGTTGGCTGCCAGGTATCTGAGAAGGAGGCCTTCTGGGACAAGCTTGAGGACGTTCTCCGCTGCATCCCAAACTCGGAAAGCGTTGTCGTGGGTGGAGACTTGAACGGACATGTAGGTGGGAGCTCAAGGGGATTTGAGCGTGTTCATGGTGGCTACGGCTATGGTCGTGCGAACGCGGAGGGGGATTCAATTCTCAGCACCTGCCTCTTAGCTGACTTGGCTATCGTGAACACTTTCTTCCAAAAGAAACCCGAGCACCTCATAACTTACAAAAGTGGGTCGAACTCCACTCAGATAGACTACCTGCTCATAAAGAGAAACCAAATCAGCAAAATAACTAACTGCAAAGTCATTCCGGGTGAAAGTCTTACATCGCAACACCGCATCCTAGTCATGGATATGCTGGTAGTACCTAAGAAAAAAGTGCCCGAGCGACGCAGACCCAGAACCAAGTGGTGGCTGCTGGGGGGACCGAGGGGGGGTGACTTCCGCGAGGCTGCCCTGGGTCTGGATTTAAGGCCAAGCGAGGAAGAATCCGTGGACAGTCAGTGCTCTAGGATTCAATCAGCAGTCACCGCACTGGGGAAACGGGTGCTCGGCACTTCTAAGGGAGGCCGCGTCATCGACAGGGAGACATGGTGGTGGAATGATTCAGTGCAGGAGGCAGTTCGGGAGAAGAAGACTCTTTTCAAAAAGTGGCAAGTAACCGACTCCCCTGAAGACCGTGAAGCATACAAAGCAGCCAAATGTGCCGCAAAACGAGCAGTTGCCAAAGCCCGACACGATCAATTGGCCCCTCTGTACGACACATTACAGACTAAAGAGGGCCAAAAATCCATCTTTCGTCTGGCAAAGGCTCGGGAGAAGGCGACACACGACATGACCAAATGTCTCTGTGTCAAAGACTCAAACGGCACTCTGGTTTGCGACGCATTCAGGGTAAAGGAGAGGTGGCATTGCTACTTCAAAGAGTTGCTTAACACGCAACACGCAAAAGTGTCTCCTCCGGAACTGCCCCCTAATCTTGGACTTGTTGCCCCTATAACACCAGACGAGGTACAACAATGTCTTCGCAATATGAAAAACCGAAAAGCTGTGGGCCCTGACGATATACCGATTGAAGCGTGGAAATCGATGGGTTCTCGTGGTGTGATCATACTCACTGACCTTTTTAACCGCATCCTTACCAGCCGCAAGATGCCCGACTCCTGGAGATTGAGTATCATCACTCCAATCTACAAAGGCAAAGGTAGTGTACAGGACTGTGGAAGCTACCGAGGTATTAAGGTCATGTGTCATGCCATGAAGCTCTACGAGCGCGTAATCGACTCAAGGCTCCGGCAAGAGTGCACAGTCTCGGAGTGTCAATATGGGTTTCGTCCTGGCTGTGGAACCACAGATCCCATTTTTGCCCTCAGAATGCTAGTCGAGGCCTACAGGGAGAAGAAAAAGCCCTTGTACATGGCTTTTCTAGACTTACAGAAAGCTTTCGACTGCGTACCGCGCCAGGTGATCTGGTGGGCTTTAAAGGTGAAGAATGTGCCACAGACCTATGTTGACATTATCCGAGACATGTACCACAACTCGGAATCCATGGTGAGGACTGCCGTTGGCGATACTCGCCCATTCCCGATCACAGTTGGTGTTCACCAAGGCTCGGCTCTGAGTCCTTTTCTGTTCAGTGTGGTGCTAGACGTGGTTTCGGCGAAAGTTCACGAACCATCTCCGTGGCTTATGATGTACGCTGACGACATTGCGCTGACGGATGAGGACAAACAGAAACTGGAGCATAGGGTGAATCAGTGGAAGGATGCGCTAGAGAACGGTGGGCTGAAGCTAAATGTTGCGAAGACCGAGTACATGGCATGCGGCAGCAGCACGGACCCCGATCCCATAAAGGTAGGAGATGAATTGGTCTTGAAAACGAGTAAATTCAAATACCTTGGGTCCGTGTTGCACGAGTCCGGTGAACTCGATCACGACGTCCAAGCCCGAATAAGCGCTGCTTGGACAAAATGGCGAGAAGTAACCGGCGTCCTCTGCGACCGCAGGATACCGGTGAAGCTAAAGGGCCTTGTATACAAGAGCATCATCCGACCAGTCCTACTATACGGCAGCGAGACCTGGCCTGTCCTCGGAAGACATGTCCAGCAGCTTCACGTAGCGGAGATGAAGATGCTGCGGTGGATGTGTGGCGTTACGCGACTAGATCGCATACGTAACGAACATATCCGTGGCAGCCTCGGAGTCCGTGACGTAGCGGACAAGCTGCAGGAAAGTCGACTCCGATGGTATGGCCATGTAAGACGCAGGCCGTCCGACTATGTAGGAAATAGATGCCTCGACCTCACTGTCCAAGGCCCTAGATCACGCGGCAGGCCTAAAAAGCGTTGGCTGGACGTCGTCAAAGCGGACATGGAAGGGAACGATCTCACACCTAAGGATGCCGAAGATCGGGCAAAGTGGAGAAGGCTAAGTAGGAAAGCGGACCCCAGCACTAAGCAGGGAAAACGCTAGGCCGAAGAAGAAGAAGTTCTAGGTTGTATGTTGAATATCGTGATAAAGAGAGAGATAAGAGATAGTCTATATCCTTCTTTAAGTTTAGCCATGAAAGCGTTATAAATAGATAGAGCTACTTTCGAATATATAATTAAAGTATGCATTGTCATTGATAGGCACGATTGTTTAATGTGCTTATAACACAAACGGCTTACATAAGGTGAACCTTCGTCTTAAGATCATCCTTCGATGTGATACTATGGCCTGAAAATAAATCAGTGATAAGCAGCTTATTGATTGGTCTTTTCTGATAAAATGGTACCTGAGGCCTAACCCGTAAAAAGTTAGTACCTTATCCTCCCTTCCTTCTTGCCGCAGCTCCGCGTGTATGTCGGTTTTCGCAGTAAGTCCTATGTCCTTCCTCAAGAATCTAATTATCTACAAATTTAATTGATGTCGATGCGGCGGTTTGGCCGTGAAAACGTACCAGACATACAGATACAGTTGCCTTCGAATATATAATATTATTATGGATGCTATTAAGATCATTACTTCGTATATCAGAATGGGAATGGGAATCTTCGAACTCACTTAAATTGCTATAATACTTTGTGTTATCAAGGCTTTATTGTGAAATAATATTGGCTTATTGTAAATACTGAAATCCATTTGAAAGTATTCTTTTTATTTTTATTTATTTATCTTTATTGCATACATGTAATAACATAAAACGTAGAAAGAGTTACAGTAAAATATAAATGTAACAATCGGCGGTCTTATCGCTCGCGGCGATTTCTTCCAGACAACCTTAATACGGATATTAGGTATTTGAAATTTAACGGTAGCTAGTTAAATATATTTGAAATATATCAGAAAAGAATGATAAATACAACATAAACACAGAAATACATACTCATTACACATGTACAATTATATTCACTATATACACTTAAACAGTACCTATATAGTCCATATAAATACATACACAAATGAATACACTAAGCAATAAGATTTATTAAGTGATTACAATGACAAATAATAGTCTATCACTAGTTTTTTAAAAATAGGCAAGGATTTCGCTTGTCTAATTGTCACTGGCAAATTGATCCTTAGATTTTTTACTTTTGATTACTTAGCAAAATAGATGTTTTAAAAACATTATTGAAATACTTAACAGCTTTTCTGGATTAATGATAAAGTGTTTCTGAATTTTTTTTTTATTTATTATTTACAAAGAAAATATACAATGACATATTTTTTCGGACATCTAAACACACAACGCCATCTAGTCCCAAGATAAGCAGAGCTTGTGTTATGGGGTACTAGACAACTGATACAAATACATATATACTTTTTTTTTTGTAAATACATACATATTATAGATAGAACACCCAAACTCCGAAACAAATATTTGTAGATCATACAAACATTTGGTCCGACCCGGGAATCGAACCCGAGACCTCATGATCAGCAGTTGCTCACGCCAACCGCGAGACCAACGAGGCAGTCATATATCAGAAAAGAATGAATTAAACTATCAATTAAACATTGCAGAAGTATCTTAATAGGCCGCCATGCTGAAGGTCACTATTCTACATTTTTTTGCTTTCGCAATGAGTATAGTGACCACTACACTTGGATTCTGCTCACATTTTCCATCAGGCAGAGTAGAGTCACTCTGGCAGACATAAATATTAAAATAACATTATTATATCATAGTGACAGTGATCTCATCATCTAAGTAACAAAAACTCAATTTAAAAATAATATTTGAAGCCTGTATCTGTTTTATTGTCCCTTCCCCATTTTCGCAACTGAACCGTAAAAAATTTGCGTCCCCCACAGCAATCTGCAATGCTAACAGGATTAGATATCTTATACTAAATATACATCCTTGTATTTCGTAATTGAATATCATATTCATTGAATTTGTAGGCGCAGTGGCTTGTGATTCGCGTTGCTAAACCAAAAGTCGTGGGTTCGATTTACTGGACAAATATTGTCTGATAAGCACGATCATTACTAAGGTGGTTCGCACGAGACTGCCTTTTATTAATAATTGAGTGAGTGATTCAATGAATGAACGAATGACCGAGTGAGGTGCCATAGACGCATACACTACATTCAATCAGCATTCTGGTTTCCCCAACACAGTCTCGTTTAAAATGTGTGAGGTTATCGTTACATATTTCATTTACTTCTATGTATTTATTTTAAAGATAAAACCATCAGTTAGGTTCTATTTAAATACTTATATAATAATAAAAATAAGTTCTGTGATAAATCAAAATTGTGCATTAAATTAGATCCCAAATCGATGACATAAGTGTTTAACGTATAAAAGCAAAGTTCAGTCGTTTTGTAATAGACTTTAAAGATGACCTCATCCTATTTTGGGGCTAAGACTCGAAGGATAAATTACTTTCTTTTGTTGTAGCGTTGTATATTTGTCAATAAGAGTCAATAGCCTACAGGCTTGAAGCCAAACAGTTACGCATATCATACTGTGTACAAATCTATTCCTAATACGATTACCTTTTATAAAAACGATCCTTAGATTATTTATTTTCAGCTTTTACAACAAGTAAAATAATAAACTGCATATAAATCTAAATTTATGTGTTTAACCATAGAGATACTAGAAAAAAAATTGACATAAAATAAAAATTTATTGAAACAGTTTGCGCAACCTGGAAATCGGGTATAAATCACCAAAATCGCCAAAATCGGTACGCTACAAAACTAATAAGATAATATTTAATAAGTTCATTCTTATTTACACAAAATTAATTGTAACAAGCTTCTGTTAAATGTTCAATCAAACTAAGATTTACATTTCATTAGTAAGCAAATACTGTTACTTCAGAATAGCTAGACCTTACCTGCTTATCGTGCTTAATAAATAGGTATAATCAGTTGAGAATTTATTCGAAACCAGAGGTCTAAAGTTTGGCATAAATTTGGACACAAACTTAAGGTGTTAAACGGATTAGAGTTGGCTGATTCGGGTCCTTTCATTAATCGGGGCGAAGAATCAAGAAACTGGATCAGGGTCAGATAAGGTTTTTTATAGTCAGGAGCTAAGTGATTTTGTATTAAGTTTTATTTGTGATAGATGGCCTATCGGTAGAAGGGTTTTCTACTTGATGCCGGTTCGGAGAGGTTTTGTCGACAGAGATCAATGATGAGACGAGTGTTTGTCACGACATGTCTAGATAAGATATTTTTACATATATTTTGAAACATTCTAAAAGGAAAATAAATTGTTATATTATGCGGTGTCCGAATATTTTGAAAAGACAAATCGAAAATTTATAAATGGTATTAGCTGCCAAGCTTCACTCTAACACATTATGGTTGCTCTGATAAGTATAAGGAATAAAAGTAACACGAAAAACTAAGAATTGATTTTTAAAGTGTACCTGTGCACATTAAAAAAATTAAATCATAAGATAGAAGATTCAAGATTCTTGATATTTTTAAAACAAATTAAAATTAAGGAGCAAAATGACATGAAAAATATGTGATACTAATTTCCCGGAAATACACGCGTGCAAATCTCACATGCGGCAAAATTTCTTGTAATGTTTTTTTTTTCTTTCTATTTCGAGTTCAGTGAAGTATACTGTAAGATACAGTAATGCAATCATAGCATCAGGAAATATTCAGTCACACCTAGAAATAAGTTTTATAAGTTGTAAAATCTCTTTGATAATGATAATAAAAGCTATCTCAAAGTTATTGGTGCCGAGGGACTTAAGGGAAAATTTTCTACATTAAAAAGTCCGAACATAATGCTTATAACGCACTTTCTGAAGGTTTAATCATTAATTTAAGGAGCTCTCTTACATCATTATTGCGAGTTAATAAGTTAAGTTTTGAGTATATTCCTAATAATAATTAATACAGTCTGGTGTAAGTCAGAGAAACTTTTTATTATACCTTTATGACATCTGAATATTAATATCATCACGACAGTAATGAGAATATTCAGGCTATTAATGAATTCATAAGTAATTTACCCTCAATAAGAAAGTTATCTTTATTTAATAGACTAGCTGAACCCAGCGGTTTTGCCCACGATTATTGTGGTACCAACTACGTTAGTCAAAAAAAAGTAGCCTAAGTTACTCCTTGTACCATCAGCTACCTATCAGTGAAAGTCTCGTGAAAATCGGTCCAGTAGTTCCAGAGATTAGCCGGAGCACCTCGAGTTTCAGCTAGTTTCTGTATACTTTTTCAAAAACTTAAGAAGTCTACTTCTGCAAAACCGACATCATCATCAAAGGAGATTTTCACTAAACAAAATAAAGCAAGAAAAAGATAGGTGTGCAATAAAATGTATGCAAGTTTCCCAAGGAATAGATTAAAGAAGCGAATGGTACCAATGAGCATGTCAATAACATAATTAAAGTCTAAAGAGGAAACGACGGCCATGTTTGCGGCAACCCCGCACTTCCGTCCGCCATCTTTAGAGGGCAAGTTTGCTCGGTAAGCAGACCCATTGTTCTGGAGTTCTCAAGTGGCACTTAGCCAAGGTTTAGATATACATAGTTTTTGCGGAGAATAATTTTGCAAACAAAACTAGCACCTTTTCTTACTGCTATTGCTATTGACTTTGTAGAAATTTTGAAGTTGGACCTGAAAATTAGGGTGTTGAATATTAGCAAAAAAGTTTTGACCATAGGAGAGACACGCTTCGGCATGAATGGGCCGGCTCGACTGGAGTGATACCATGGCCTCACAGAAAACCTGTGTGAAATAGCGCTTGTGTTGTTTCACCGAGTAAATGAGGATACCGGAAGCCCAAACCCTAAACCCTCCCACATCCTTTTCCCCATCCCCAAAGGTCGCACTTGTGACGCCTTGGTGTTGCGGGCGTCCATGGGCGATGGTAATCGTTTATCATCAGGTGATACGTCTGCTCGTTTGCCCCCTATACCATAAAGAAAAAAATAGATATAACAAGAATTTTCTACAGTTTTTTCCTCTCCATTACTGTGATTTCTTAATCCTAATTTGGTTGATGTTTTTAATCGGATTTCAATTTTTTTAATGTTCTGAATTCCCGGTTTTTTATTAATCTATTTCTTTGGAGAATAATGAAATGAAAAAAATAAAAAGCATTGAGTGCCTATCAGACTACGCATAGAATAGGGCTTCCTAGTTGCCTATAATGTGGATTTAAATAATGAAGGTGGTATTTATTACTCAGAATATTTTTTACTAATTATTTTATTATATTTGTACGAAGTTTTCAAAGTAGGCCCATTGCATAAGTTAGGCCTTTATAACTCCCAAAGTAACAAAGATATCTCAGCCATTGAAATTGTCTTATAACATTCATATCATAGACTACCATCAGAATTTTCTTCAAATTTTTAGAGCCAGTAGTTTAAATTTTAGAGTGGGGGAGGTCGATTTCAGCGACAAAAAGAGCTTTAAAGTTAAATATCTTGCAAAGGGATACCCAAATAAAAAACTCGTTGTAGCAACATCTCATTATTTTTAAAACACCTATCTAATGATAACCAATACTATGGGGTAGACGCGAGAAAAAACATTATCCCTACTTTATTGTAAAGGAGGTACTACATAAAAAATACGTGATTTTATAGACGTGGTAGATACAGATATTCATGGAGTATTTCATCTTTCTAGCACTAACCGTTTAGAAGGTAGACTGAGGACGGACAGACAGACATGACATGATGACACTATAAGGGGTTCCAAGATGTGAACTACGGTGCCTTAAAAAGAAGTATCTCTAAAGTCATGAGGTATATAGTTCTTGAAATATTAATCAAGCCAAAGCTAAAACAACAAGAAAGAAGACTTCTTGTGTAATGAAAGACAGTTGTCTGAGTACTCAAGTAGTTCCGAAGATGATATATGGAAAAATCTATACAAAAGCTCTGTGAGCAAAGATCATGTCGAAACTTCATCAGAGAGTTCTCAAGTGGGATTGGTCAGTGTGTATATATGTTAGTGTATGTATAAGAAGTGACTATAGAAGTTGTCAAAAGAAGTCCTAGTTTCCTTTCTAGAATAAAGTTAAACGTGTATGCTTTAAAGCCTCAAAAATGCTGCAAAATCACAAATCCCAAGCATCATGATATGGTTTTTATCGATTTTTTTTCAGTCACAATAAGACACAGAAAAAGTTGTCAGGATATAGCTACAGTACAGTACAAGAATGTGTATTTTAATATTTATGTATTCGTGTATATAATGTTTATGTATACTTATGAACCTCTGTATATAATATACTAGCCGACCCGTGTCCACTTCGTTGGGCGTTAACCGCCCGCTTTTCTTTGACTTGATTTACAAATACTATTATTTACAGTGAATTTTTGTTCAATTATAATAAAATATGGCCTATGTCACATCCTAAATAGAGTCGCTTTCTGTTAGTCAATGATGGGCGAATGGTCCGCGTCGGACTGAATAGCGCCTAAGTCTGCTGGTAGGTAAATGTGTATTAAGCAATATTATTAATATATAAGAATTTCCCTACGTCACATAGACATACAAATCATCAGACATATCTACACTTTAAAATTTCTTATGTTTCTCTTAATGATATCACTCAACTTTTGCTCACATTAATATAAAGGACTTACATCATTACTTCAATATTAAATCAAATCAATTCAATATAAAATTCAATAAATTTCGCTCCTTATAAATGTTGAAATTCAGAAATTTGGTCATGGAACGATTATAGAATTCAAACAGTAATATATTCAGTCGGTCATTACAACTTCAAATATGTTCAATATTTGGATAACTGTAGGCCACGCCATCTGTCGTTATTTCCTGTAGTTATTTCCCATACGAGGTAATCAAAACTTCAAATCTGTTTCATTAATATTTTGAATGTACGATTATATATCTCAGTTAATTTAGCTGAATGTGTTTTGTTAATAGGTTAATAAAAGCAAATAAGATGTTTTCCGACAAGGCTTTTCATTTTGATGTTTTGGAACATATGGACAGTGAAGTATCTAATACCTTTAAAATAGTAATTCTTGTATTTACTTAATCTGAATCTCGAAAACAGTCGCAAGGATTTTCATGAAATTTAGTTTGCAAAGGGTTTCGGGGGCGATAAATCTGTCTAGCTAGGATTAATTTTCGGACAATTAACCAAGAAAAAGAAATACCGGTCAAAGCCCGGTCATCCAGGCCAATTTCGAGCGAAGAAGACGTGACGATCATTGTGATCGTTTCCTAATGGATCACCATCCTAAGTAACTTAGTCTGTTACAGATACACACAGCGTCGCTTATAATGACATGGTAATCCTATGGAATTCAGAACTAAGTTAATATCTGATATAGTCAGCTTAACTTAACGTCTGCCACGTTAAGTTTTACTATATCTTGCTGACGAGCTACGTAAAATTTCATTGGCCTACTAGATAAAACTTCCTTTTTAAGTGAAGTCTATGTCCAGCAAAGAACTATTGAAGTCTATTTACAATGATATCTGCCTCGTTTTTTTTTTCTTCTTCCAAGTGGCATTGTACAGTAAGAAATACTTTTTAAAGTAAATTATTATTATTATATTATTATATACCAACTGTTAAATTGGTATTCTTAATTCTATCTATAATAGACCAAAAAAGAACACAAAGCAGATGTATCATTAATAAAAAAAAACTATCAGGAAAAAATAATAATCAGTTTCATTTTTTGTAGCAAATAGTAACTTTTTTTTATAAAAGGCTGCTATTTCATACCATGACAAGCGACACGTCAGTAAATATTTCTTTGTCATATAGTTTTCATCTGATTCCCTTTTATAATAATAAATAGAGAAAATTCTAATAAATCACTATCCTTGTCTTATTAAATGGCTAAAATTGTATCTAGTCTACGAAACATTTATATCTAAATATATACTAGCTAAGCCCCGCGGTGATACCCGCGGTCATTGTTGTACCGCAGGTAACGCCGCAGGACAAAGCTAGTCTAAAAAAAGTAAGTTACTTCTTAGATTATCAGGTATTTGGGAGTGAAAGTACCGTCAAAATTGGCCCAGCCGTTTCAGAGATTACCCGGAACAAACAGAGAGACTAAAATTGTAAAAAATATTATTTGCGTACATGTGTCGTGTATACTTATATATGCATTTATTAAAAAGCGGTTATTTTAATATTACAAACAGACACTCCAATTTCATTTTTTTAATTTTCTTTATTGATTGGGGGGGTAAACGAGCAGACGTATCGCCTGATGGTAAGCAATTACCGCTGCCCATACACACCGGCAACACCAGAAGCGTCAACAATTGCGTTGCCGCCTTTTAAGAAGGAGTACGCTTTATTCATGAAAGTTTAAGGGTCGTATTGGTCCTGCAATGCCGCAGGTGACAGTTCATTCCACAGTTTCGATGTGCGAGGCAGAAAATTCCTCAGAAAATTCCTAGAAAACCGCACAGTTGTGGACTGCCAGTCATCTAAGTTATGAAAATGAAACTGGCACTGCTAATCACTTTTGATTAACAAACTAAAAGTATGTGTTCTCTGAAGACGGCAGATATTAAGCTCGTATTAGATTATCTATCTGCTCATTTACCTTACATCATATATCTTAACAAAACATAAAAATGGCAGTACTACAATATGTAGTTCCAATTCAATGACCTATCTGATTGCAAACTGTTAGAAATCAAAACTGAAACTTTAGACATATGGCATGAGGAGAGAGAATCAAATTCCATTAAAATAACTCTATGGCTAAAGTGCGGCGCAATGAACGTTAAATTTAAAATTGAACCTGTCTAGACGAATAAGAATATGATACAGCGAACATTGGCATGGATCGTTATCAAATTTAAAAGATAATTATCATTAACTTTGAATGAAACAGTATTCGTTTAATGACATTTCTATCATATTTTTCAATCATTTCATCGCTAAAATTTCATTTTGGACAAATATTTTATGTTTCATTTTCAGTATATGATACAAATTCCATTTTATTACCATAAATTAAGCTCATAGGAAGGATCAAACTTAACTAATTACTATTTACTAGGAATATGATAATTTTACAAGATAAGTATAACAAAATATCAATTATAAAGATTATAAGACAATATACTTAACACTATAAGAAAAAAAAACAATTGAAATTATTATTGTATGTTGTCATGTTAATAGACTTACTCATGGTGACCAGCCAAGAGTATAAACATATTAAGACCAACATAAGGAATACAGGCGGAATTTCACTGTTATATAAATCCAAATAAATGTAGTACGAATAAAGTACTTAAGAGTTAGTCATACGTATTTGTCTCATGACCTATCCCATCTTTTACTATAAAAGCAATTTTCCTAAAAAAAAAACACTGTAATAATAATAAAGAATACTATTAAATCGACTATAGATTTTACGATACATTTATACAACTATGTGACTTGCATTAGCGCTAATCTCGACGCAGTGTTGCCAGGTAAATGTAGGAGAGCGTGACCATAGAGAAGCGAAACCGCAACCTCGCAACATCGGTTACCATGAAATTTTACGTGTACATTGTTATTTGTAGAAAAAGAATCAGACAATCCAGTGCTTACAAAACTAGTTTAAAATATTGGTCGGAATCGGGCAGCGTTAGACGCTAATCATAAACGTCAACTAAAGTCAATGGGTAAGCTTTTACGTCGACAGCAAAAACCTTGGAAGAAACCGTTAGTCATAACACAGGTAACGATAATTTCACGATCGCATGTTGTATCGATATGAATACAGCTTTTGAAAATCTCTAATAACAACTAAAATGATTACTAAAAGCATTCTCTAGTTTAAATAACAGGCACTCACAGACACTTTTTTAGTAACAGACGCATTAGTGTCTATTGGTACTTATGTTCTCAAATATTGAAACAGTAAAGTACTTGAATGGCGAGACATTAGTTTAAAAAAATCGCTGTAAAAATTCTAAAGACATATTGAAATGAGTGTTGTCTGTGTTTAAATGATTCCAACCAATTGAAATTAAAAAGAATAAGAAGTACAAAAATTTATAAAAATATGATGCTGATTATTACAGATGTTTAAAAATATGAAACCTGACAGTAATAAATATTACATTACAGAAATCGTTCTACATAATAATAAACCTGATATGTTTATCAGGTTCAGGTTTTTCAATTTCATTTTGAAATAATAAAGATTACTATTATTGGCTACGCCAATTGTGATATTCTCGCAATTAGTTATAAGTTTTTAATTATTATTTACAAACATTCAAAACACATTTCTCAAACGCACCCTTTTCATTATATATATTGCACCTGGCAACATCCTTTTTCCCACATCTTTCCCGCCCGAGTACCTTACAGAAGTCAAAAAGAACGCTCTGCGCGCGCACATCAAATCGTGCCAAATTTCAAGTAAACCGCATTAAAGGAATATTCCTAGAACTTTAATTTACTCAACAATAAACCCAATCGCGAGTGAACAAAAAGTGCTTGTGATTGTGGAAGAAAACCGCAAATACGGAGCCAGCAGGTCACCAGCGCATGCCGACCAAAGGTACGTCCCTGCCACTCCAACTCTGGTCCTTACGATCCGGATACTCTAATCTGATCCTCCATTTATTCCCTCATTATATATTTACGCTAATTACTCACACTCAACTATCATTTACGCAAAAATCTATTACAAACAAACAAAAATACGTTACCGCACCGCCACGCTCTCAAACTTTACTTATTCGCATTACGCATATATATATTGTTATTTTGCAATTATTACACTCTAAAACTTAATTATCATACTCATTCTCTAAGATTCAAATAATATCTTGGTATATATTGCATATTGCAGAAAATCATTCTTATAATATTGTTCGCCGCTCGCGCATATATACCTACCCGCCATATTGCCCAATATCTTATTTACTGCCGCCAATTTAATTACTTTTTATTACTTTTTCGACTCAAATTACTTAAATACGCATAATTAATTACAAATAACGAAAAAAACAAGTAACGAAGATGTTATGTTAATCTTTTTAGAACAAAAACAAAAATGTTTGTTTCAAATAATACAAGATGTCTATAACTTGAGCCTAAAGGTTTCCGACGATGTTACCCGCACGCTATTCCTATCTAGGGCTCAATCTATTGACAAAACGCGCTCAGATTACATTGATACTGTAGATAATCTTATGATTGAGAAACTTAAAATTAATCCTGAGGCTCAGCCGAGTTATAGCATTTATAACACATTTGATGAGTTGTACTGTTTCATAAAACAAACGGAAATCACTCTGAGACAGAAGCTAGAGGACCAAAAGAAGAATAATAACTTTAATACAAAATTACCCCCGCTTCAACTTGTAAGTTTTGATGGAACGCCCACTAAGTGGCCAGTATTTTATGAGAATTTCCACAGTGTCATAAACACTAATACTCGCCTCACCAATGCTGAAAAGGTTCAGTACCTTATGGGATGTCTTTCTGGCAAGGCACTCAATGTGTGCTCCGGAATAACCGCTACCTCTGAAAACTATGATATCATATGGCAAGCTCTTCTAACTAAATGCCAAGATATTAGGGTACAGGCTACAGTCTATTTGGATAAAATGCTACATCAAAAGACTGGACGGTCCGTAGATGATATGCTGGACAACTTTTGTTCCGCTGAAGCAGCGTTACAGCGCTTAAAGATTGATAACTTGTCAGATTTCATGATTACTCACATTGCTTTAAGCAAATTGAACCAATCTATGATTGAACTATTTGAACAGGCTCATAGCCATATTGATATTCCAAAGTTTAGTGATTTAAAGAAGTTTTTAGCTGAACAAAGTAAGCTTCAAACCCTCCATACAACTACTCACTCTCAAAGTTATAATAATAATAATACCTCTCGCGCTCAATTTAATAAACCTGCACCACCAATCAACAAAATAAAAACATTTTGTACTCAAGTTACAGTACCTCAGCCACGCACATATAATAAATCTTATAGTTCTGATAACAATATAACTCAATCTCACCCTTGTAAAGTGTGCAACTCTCAATATTCGCATCCTTTATTTAAATGTGATTATTTCTTAAAACAGAACACTCAAACTCGGAACAATATAGTTCGTAAATATACATTCTGTGTAAACTGTCTAGGTTTTCATCACATTAGTGCTTGTAAATCAACGAACAGATGTTCGATTTGCAACCGAAAACATCACTCATTATTACATTATAATTCAAACTCAACGCTACTCCCGCAATCAGCTGATTCCTTAGTTGATAAAAATATAAACAATTCCTCGCCGCTATCATGCAACGCCGTCAGTCCACCGTCCTACTCGCACCCGCACCCGCCGCAGCAGACGTCTCGTTCGCTCTCGCCGCGTCAGCCGCACTCGCCTACAACAGGTACTACTCGCTCGCACGATGTTCACACAACGCTGCCCGCTCCCGCGCCGAATTGCGTCGCGTTATCAGTTTCAGTTACCGCTACTTCAAACGCTAATACTTTAGTGTTATGTCCTACCGCGTCTGTTAACGTGTATAGTAATAATAAAACCCACCGAATTCGAGTATTTTTAGACTCTGGCGCTGGTAGTAATATTATTAGTAAGGCTTGTTGTGAACGCTTAAATTTAAAAATAATCCCCGCGCCCGCTATAATCAATGGTATAGGTAAACTTAAAGATCGTTCTTATGGAGTGACGCAATTCACAATACACTCTCGGTTCGACTCGCGCTGTTCCAACACTATACAGAACACCTATTAATCCTTTGCTAAGTAGAATAATTTATAAATTACAGTAAGAAGATTTTAAATGCCATCTGAAAGCTTTACTAGAGTCTTCCCAAAATTAACTAAAAAGTGAAAACCAAAGTAAACCGGTTTGAATATTTTTATCTTATATAATTTACTAGCATATTCATCTGAGTACCAAACCTAATTGATGGCTAATTAAACCAGAACCCTTATAAAATCCAGGCAACATAATAAACTTCAACATAAAGAACTTTCTTTTGTTGAACGTTATACTTTATTTACATTGGATCCTGCCTTAAAAACTCAAAAAAAAAAACAAGGTAAACGTAAATTTATTTTTTGAACAAAACAGAATTCTAAAAGTATAGAGATTTCCTTAAAAAAAATAACAATTTAAAGGCTCTTTTATAAACACTGTTCTAATAACGTTATGACAATCACAAAATACAAAAACTCGTATACTCACTACACAAAAACTTTATGCACGAAGGTGAAGACGGAATCACGGAATCAATTTATATTAAACATAACAGCTACTTTACGTGGTAGCAATAAGTGTGATCGTCTACTAAAAGTTATCTTATACTTTTCTGTTAGACCCTCAGATCTGATCAGATCAATAAAACAAAAACCTGCCTCAAAGACCAGACCCCTAAGCCTAAAAAATAGACTTACACCCTAAATCGTCGAACTATTTGGGCAAAAATTGACATCCTTTTGTTTCTTGCTATTTTATGTTCCCCTTAAGCTCGTTTAAATTAAAATATTATGAAACTTTAATTAGCAAGCTGAGTCCAGAACAAAACATTGAATTCCAAATTATTCGAACTTCCGAAAGTACATACATTATTATAGTTAATATACCTTCCGTAGATAATGTTTTATTATAACGTGAAAAGGGTGGAAATTCCTATCAGTATTTTCAGTAGTGCGAATCATGATGTTAGAATTTATTTCTGTCTGTGCGTTGATAGTGTTATGAAAAGCGGCTCAGTGCCTGTAGATAGGCAAGATTTTTAGCATTTAAACGAATTACTTTAATTAAAACCAAATGTATTTAATAAATTACTAACTATAAAATCTGATTTCTTTACAAAACATTTTACTAATCTAGTTAATAAGCATGTCACTGACATATACCTTTCAAGGAATACGGAACAACTTCATTCATTCATTAAAATTTAATGTTTATCACTTCTTATCACATACATATTCAGGTATTAGAAGCAGTATATGTTGCCCTAATATAAAGTTAAGCTAAAACAAAATGTTCCATGCTAAAATCACCACATCGAGGTGTACTACTACAAATGGCTGGCAACATTAACTGGATTTGAAAGTGTCCGATATACCAACTTGCCGTAAAAATAGGCTTTTGGAATAGATCAAAAATAAATACATATTATCTGTGTGCGGTTGTAAAAAAGCAGATGCCGACAGTATTTGATTTTTATCAGCTAAATGAGTAACTAAGTTGGCATATTGCCAATTTATATTTGGCTAGATATTAGAGGTTATTGACCTTATTCAATAATTCATTAGATGTTATAACCTTTTTCTATAATAAAGTTAATGAAAAATGTGAACAGGATTTTCAAGTCTCCACAATGTGTAGGTAATGTATTATCAACTAACTTTTGTACGCGGCTCCGTCGCATCTATTTCGGTTATCACCGCAAAGAGTACCGTATATCTTTCCTCAAGAATCAAAATATATCCATGCCAAATTTCAATTAAATCAGTATAGTAGTTTAGTCGTGAAAGTGTAACAAACATACTAGTACACTAATATAAGTATGGATTAAGGCATGTAAATGTCACTTTGAGAAATATAAATATGTATGTACATACTTTATATAGTTCATTTTAAAAAGATATTTGAAATATTGTCTAAACAATAGTTATTATCGCTCATTTGAAGACAATATTGAAATGATTATTGTGAGCGGTTTTATTATTGATGCAGAATAAGAAAATAGTTATAAAAGCCAGTTAAACGAACCACATATAAGGCATAATTCATACCAACTTTTTGAAAATTCCAGACTCAAAATAACTCGTGAACAATTGAACATCAATAATTGTATCCTCTGACGATATTGTCTTTCTTGTTTTGAAGTTTAAGCTTCAATATGATACTGTCTCGAAAACATAGAACACACAAAGCCAATAGCAAAAACAAAACTTCGAAAATGTCCCGGGGGCTAAAAACTGACAGTGCTACATTTAGGTATATTTCAAAGGCTGATAGGTTTTTAAGCGGGGCCAACCGGAATGTCGAGAGTGAGACAGAAAAAATATTCCACGTAACGACCATGAAACGGTCTCGTTTAAATGCTATGTTTCGTTTTCAATATATTTGTTGAATGCGGTTATTTGCTTTGTCTATTACAGAATAATAGAGTGCAATGCTATTGTCAATTGCATTCGCATCAAAATAAAACCGAATATAGTAATCGCTGCAATGCTTTTTTCCCTCTAATCTAGTCATATTAATGCTGAGCTCATTAAATCCCCTGATACAATATAATATATTAGATGGTTTGTGAATAAATAGTAAGTGGGTTAACATATTGCAAACTTGACCAATCCAAGCCAGGTCATCAACCTCCAACTAGAGACCTAATAAGTCCCACAATAATCTTTCCTCAAGACCAATATCGTCTAATATTTGGGTTGAGAAGGTTTGAAGTAAAATTCCTCGTAATAAAACGAAGTTTAAATCTATCGTAGTAGACTTAAAAATATACCCCAACCCAGTTTGAGAAAAAGACTTGGAGCTTACCAAAACGACGCTACTTTTTCTGATTGAAAGCATCAGTAAAATACAAGAGTGGTCGTCACCATACTTATTGAAAATACAGAATAGGCCGGGTCGATCGGGACGGTACTAGCCTCGCTCAGAAGATCAACATAAATTGACAGCGATCGTGCTGCCGTGTTTCATTTGTGAGACCCGATGCCCAATGATGCAGTAGCATCACTAGGCCGCCATGGTGTGGGTCACCATGCTGCTTTGTTGCATTGCATTCGCAATGGGTATAGTGACTTCCACTATTGGATTCTACTTATGCTTTCAATCATCAGAGTAGAGTCAGTATGGCAGGCACATACATAAAAAAAAAACATTGTGACCCACAATATAGCGGCACTATATATCTGAACGCGTTAGTTTAACAGTCAAAAGTCAGTTAATCTACACAATTGTATGTATATAGACTTAATCATAAAGAGCCATATTCATACACATACAATATAATAGCCTTCTAAAAATAATAAAACCGAACGGAATGTGAGAACTTTTAATAGCTTTATTTATTACGAGTTCGATTATTGTTCGGTATGAGAGGGAAACAGATTATCCAAAAACTGTTTTATGATATACACACGGCCAGAGAAAGGAGTTAACCACACAGTAACAACAAATATTGTACACGTAAGTAAACAAACATGGGACAACACTTTACGTGGTCCTCTAATTATTGTTTTGTACCTGAGTGTTTTGACATTGGGAACGTCGTTTTGTTCGCTCCAGTATGGGTACGATTTCACGAAAAATTGCGATACCTTTATATCTTGGAGAGTTGTGAAGATAAGATATTAAAAAAAGATCCAAAAGACGCGTATTTACAAGAACTATAAGGTGCGGAGAGATATATTCGAGAAAATAAAAAATGAAAAAAGTTATTGGAAACGGAGACGCTGCGGCGCGAGACCGTTTTCCTGAGTAAAACATATAAAGATTTACAAAAAAAACTTAAGATAAAAATATATTTTACCGTTATTCAGAACTTGGGCCTAAAATCTGATGGGCTACAAAAGGTGTTAAATAACTCTTTTGTTGCTTGTACCGAATGCGTGAACTTACCGAAAAGCCAAAGTTGACCATAGTAACCTTAAATTATTATCAAGAGGCTTGCTGATTTTGCGGTCTGTGTATCACAAGTAGCAACGATTAATGAAAATTGTCTGGTAGTAAAAAAAATCATTCTATTTAACACCTCAACTGATTCTGTTTATTGAACAAGATTAGATGAGACTACAGAGGTTAATTTTATAATTTGGTGAGTTTACAAATTTTGTTAATTTGTTCACAGAACGAAGTTTCAGTAAGTGGGAGTTGAAGGTTTCAATTCATATGTTACAGAAAATGTGTTCTAAATCTAAACCTCTAAAACTTTTAATTATAAAACAATTTCCAGAAATAAATGGATGATATTATACATAATTCAGATACACAAGCAAAATCTCAGCCTTTTCGATCTACTCCAGACATAGTTTCATTTCCTTATGGTACTTGTGAGATCCCTTGCTCTAGATTCCTCGCCCTATTCAATTTATATTTCCTTGGTTCTACCAAAAATTATTTCATATCTAAAGAGAAGAAAAGCGGCCAGCCTTAAAAGAAACCAGTCAAACCTCTTTGCAATGATACACATTTTCTTGACCCTAAATAAAATTCAGAAAAGAGCAAAACATTTATGAGTGTATTTTGTTAATATCTTAATTAAAAGTTTTCATGCTACGAGAGAACGTACCTCAGCATGTAGAACGGTCGTAGAATGAATAATAGAACGCAGAGAGAACTTCCAAAAGCTTTAATTTCAACCGTGGTATTCTGAAATCATTCCGGATTAAACGAAATGAGCGTTAAATTCGGATCTATTTTTGTCTGTTTCATCAGAAAAGGATGAGAAAAAAATATAATAAGAATGAAATCGAATCGAAATTAAACACAGTCGGACAAAATTCGTCGAGATAGTGCTACGTTTGCAGGATTTCTCTGTTGTACTGGTTACCTTTGTTCAATGTGAGCATTAATACTACTGACTTCTATCCAAGTGCATTAATTTGATTAAAATAAGTAGAGTATTTTCATTTCCTTCATGTGCGATTATATTTAGGAGCTTTAGTAGGATAACAGATACACGATAAGCGTTCTTTTAAGGGACAAGAAAATATTACCAGCTAATTTATGATTTGTCATAATACATACTAATATTATAAATGCAAAAGTAACTCTATTTGTCTGTGTGTCTGCTGTGTACGTACGTTATATTGATATTTATGTACTTTAGTCAATTTATCCTCGAAAGCAACCTATTTGGTGACTACAAGTAATATAAACTGCGTCAAACCTTTAGTAACAAAAAGTTAAGGACTTTTTAAAAGTTTTTGATAAACAAACACTGTTATGACTTTCATTGGTATATAATACTACGCTGAACTTTACAATAGATGTGTTTCTGCACCAATAAATAGTCAAGATTAAGATCCTTTCAATTTCATCTGTCATTAGAATGTGTTTTCATGTTAATATTTTCACATGATTACGTTTGAAACTTGTGATGTATTTTATACTAGTTGATCCCCGCGGTGTTACTCGCAGTGTAACATCAATCACAGGTAACCACGCGGGGTCGAAGTTAGTCTAAAAAGTAGCCTAAGTTTCTCCTTATATCATCAGCTATCTGCCAGTGAAAGTTCCGTCAAAATCGGTCCAGCCTTTCCAGTGATTACTCGTAACAAACAGACAGATAGACAAACGGACAGACAGACAAAAGTTGTAAAAATGGTATTTTGATATATCTGCTGTGTATACATGAATATACATATAGTAAAAAGCGGTTATTTTAATATTACAATCAAACACTCCAATTTGATTAGTCTGTATACATGTATGAATAAATAGAGATGTAAGTTCATCGTTCTAACTTTGTCGATGTATTCGTATAAGGTTGTGTATGTGTGTGTCTCTGAGACTAAGCTTCTACAATGTGTGAGTGAGTGTCTTAATTACATTTTAAAGCTTAGTGTGGAGTTGCTACATTGAGTAATTCACTCTCAGCCTAAAAGCATTGACAGGTTATAGTTAGTGTTCGATGTTTAAGTTCACTATACGTTATACACAAGTATATATATTTTTATTTTTATGTTGGCCCTGCCAAAATTACTCTACTCTATGGATGGATGGGAAGCATGAGCAGAATCCAAGAGTGGTGGTCACCATACTGCGAATGCAGACAATGCAACAATGCAGCATAGTGACCCACACCTGGCGATGCTTCTGCATCATTGGGCCTCCGGTCTCGCACTCGTCAACTATACACCTAGTTGTTGCCCGCGGCTCACCCCGCGTATATGTCGGTTATCGCAGCGAATAGTAGTCTATGTGTTATTCTAAAGTATAGGCTATTTTACTGTAAAGTTTCATCCAAATCCGTTCAATATTTTTGCGTGAAAGAGTAACAAACATCCATCCATCCATACCGTTTATAATACAGTTATCGGTGTACTAGCCATGTCGCGTGCTTTAAATCGAGGTTACGAATTTCTGTAGCTTAGGAAAAGAGTCAATACCTATGTTGTAGTAAAATATGAGAGTTGATCTGATACTGTAAAGAAACCATAATCAAGTTATATTACTTAAAAGTATTTTTATGGTAACTGAAAATTTCAGAACGTCAATCCGTTTCCTCTTAATTCTGTCACATAAACCATAATATGTAGATGATGTTATGCAAAGGAGCGTGACACTGTTAGCATCCGAATGCTCGATACATTATGCAGTTGGTTATCTCTCAGGTAACATGTGCTCTAATTTAGTTGATATCTATCTCCATTAGTATACAGCAATGTGCCAATAGTTTGAAAATAGAAATCAATATCATACATCTTAACTGTGTTAGATATTATTTTAATGCAGTTTCCATATTCATTCTTAATGGAACTGAAGTGATTAAAAACTCTCAAAGCATGAATGTAAATAAAAAAACTCAAAGACGATTTTGATAATAATTATTTAATAATTGCTTTAATTATTGCCTCGGTGGCGTAGTGGTAGCGATTGCTGTGCTTGAGGTCTTGGGTTCGATTTTCAGGTCGGATGAAATGTTTGTATGATCTGCAACTATTTGTTTCGGAGTTTGGGTGTTTTCTATGTATAACATGTATGTATTTACAAAAAAGTATATAATATGTATTTATTTTAGTTGTGTAGTACCCATAACACAAGCTCTGCTTGGCTTGGGTCTAGATGGCATTGTGTGTTTAGATGTCCGAAATGTTTTTTTATTATTATTACTATTAAATACATAGCTTTTACAAATTAAGTGCAGTTTTTAAATAAGTATGAAATTAAAGCTTGATATTTACCATAGAATTGGAGAACAACACATTTTTTGACGTTTGGACACTATTTTATATTAACATCATGTACGCACATGTAGAAACACACACTTATAAAAATGAAATACAACCTATAACTATAAATAGATTTTCCACGAATTTCTTGGCTAATGAACTAACTTCAATTAATTATGTTTTAATTTATTATATATCGATTATTACACTTTAACTTTTCAAAAGACGTTTTGTTCGTTTAAAAGGCTTGTGACAAAAGTAGTCCTTTACTAAAATAAACCCAGTTTCATCTAAAGTAGCTTACAATTTAAGGAATTTATCAAAATACGCAACAATCTAGTTTTAACTTCATAGCCCGTATTCCTGCCACTCAGTAGAGATCCATTTGCCATTTTTATTGCCGAAAATTTGGAGCCATAAAGCCTTTCATATTTGATTTAGAAATGAAATCCGGTTTATTAACGCCAGCTTTAATAAAGGAGAAGTGAATACTAGCAATAAATCTACTGTTTTCGGGATAATGACAGAACTGGGGACTAGGAGGTATTTCATTATATTAATGTACATTTTGTTTACTGTGTGTGGTTTTTAGTACAAATTGTAACTTTTATCTTCTCTGTGTTGACTTAGATTATAATTTAAGATATACAATTTACTACTGAATGTAGTATCTCAGCCAAAAGAACCTCTGGATGAGATACTAAAACTATTATAATGTTCTTTGTGTCCAATAGATTCCTAAGTCAAAAACATCAGAAAATTTATGCACAGTGAAACCCTTGCTATTTTTTTTTTTGGAATTGGTTATAAAAAGTAAAATATTGTAAAAATATACATATTTCATGCTAGCTATTCTTTGATGCTTCTACGCTCAAGTATGTTGACCAATGGAAACCATTAGCGGAATCCAAGAGTGGTGTTCACTATACTCATTGCGAATACAGAGAATGCTGCATATTAACCCACACCATGTCGGGCTAGTGATGCTTCTGCATCATTGGGCCTCCGGTCGCGTACTCGCCAACGAAACACTATAGCACGAACGCTGTTATTTTAAGTTGATCTTCTGTACGAGGGTAGAAAATCGTACCGGGTCGAGCCAGACCGTTCATGTTAAAATCAGCGTGGTTCTACTTCCTTGAAAGTCAACATTTATATAAGTAGGGATAACTTTAAATTAAAATCAGTGGTCTGCAATAGCCTGATGATGATAAACTCTAAACTAAACTACTAAATAAATCAAAATATTATTTTTGAAAAAGAATGTGTTCTAAAATTTTATCTTTTAACGGCAACGGAAACCAATCGATCTCACGAGCCTAGTGAAATGGGATAGTTCTTATATATATTTTTAATCTCTATCATGACCATGCAGATATTATTGAATAATCAGTTCCGTCAAATATCCGTAGTTTAAGTAGCTGATAAGAATAGTAAGCAATCGTTCCATTAAAAATATTCCATCAAATTTCGGTACTAACTCTTGGAATTAAAATAAATCCGTTTGCTATTTTGAGAGGTAAAGACTGAGACTGTTTTATCTTCAGAAAACTTTAACTCATTTCTGTCAATAAGATATGCATGACGGTCTTTAAGCTGATATTGCGAAATCAACAAATTTGAAAGTAGTTAAATTGAGGCAAAGCATGAAAGTTGTTAAATATAATTTCACAGCAAAAAAAAAACAAAAATTAAATGACTGGGATGGAATCCACGCCACTGTTGTTCCGGTACGTTCCGTTATCGGGGACAAAATTTGAAATTCGATAGCGATCGTGCAACCGGACGTCATGCAAACGTGTCCGGGATATGTCCGCCGGACGGAGAGATGTAATCATTTGGTAAGTTTATTTGGTTGATAATTGGGTTGTTATTATTCCACATTATTTTAATTTTCAAAATATATATATGCTATCCTGTGTATGTATGTGTGTCTATTTCATTTTATTATTTTCAAGTTGCTTTATATTTCTCAAATTCCTCCAATTTACTTGTTGTTGCAGATTCCAAGCTAGTTTATCTTATCCTGAGACTTCCTGAGTTGGTGTGTTTGTGAGTCTCTGCAACTGACCAAAGTGTATGAAAATAACTTTCCCAAAATAAGTATTTCTATCGTGTATATAGTTAAGTATAAAAATACAATTTCCCCTCTTTAAAATGTCTTGTTTTTCCAAAAACCTGAGGTGTTCCTGTTGTGTTAAGAGATTGAAAACTTAAAAGAATAACTACGAACTTCAAACAAAAATCCCAATGCCTGATCCAATCAAAGCTTGATAAAATTTATCCGACCTACATATTTATGGATGAAAGGGGCCAACATAATCTCTTAACAAGCATGGTGGTACCCTTTGTTTAGTTCAGATAGTGTTTCAGGATCATTCGGCACTCTAATCAGGGTATTGTTGACCCACGCTCAACTGCGGACAATCCTATTTTGAGCTTCTGATTACGTTGTGCATCACATAGTGACCGAAAACGGATTATCGTCGAAAGAGATAAAATTATCGATTTAGTATTAACTTCTCGTTTAAAAGGTGGTTTTAGATTTTAGGATCGTGATCTGTGGAATTTTAATTTTAAGAAACTCCGTTCCGTCTTTTGCACATCAACCGACTCTTTCCTAATCGATGAGGAAATAGTTGAATAAAAAGAACGCTTGAAATCTTAGTCGTTTTGAATATCAAACTTAGTGTTTCAAACTAGAAATACAGGCTTTTACTTAAAATATTGATTCTAGAATTATCATAAAATTTAAAGTACTCATATATTTTTGTATAATTTTACACTACCGGCTAAACAAAAATTCGTGTCTTCGTTCGTAATTTGTTTCCCGGTGTCAAGTAAATTGATACCATTATTGACAGAACAGTATTTCTTGGTACTGTGTTATTTAATTTCCGAAATACGTCGCCTACTCGGTCTATTTTCAATATTAATTGTATATCTCGTTTCTTTTGAAATTGATGGCTTAACATAATCTTCCTTTTGTTATGACATATACCGTGATCATTTCCAGTGAACAGTATGCATTTATATTATATTTTTTATTTGTTTTAGTATATTTTTTTGTTTGTGCAATTTTTTTTGCCTGAAGTAATAATTGTTTTGAACCTTATCAAAATTTGATTGAGTTAATACTTAATAACTCTCTCATCTCATATAATGGGAATATTTATAAAATGATGTGGGACCACGTGTATATATAATTTGATACTAGAATTGTATAAAATGGTGTTCTCAATTTACTTCAAAATTACTGTCGGTATTTGTCTTAGCTTGTTTAGCTGGCATAAACCAACAAGGTTATCTAACTCATTCCTGTGGCACTGTATTTAAAATCCTTCAAATCGACGTAGTAATGAATAGAAAACATTAAACACTACACACACACTGTATAAGTGTATTCAGAACTCATTTAAATTCAAATAATTTTACCCATACATAGGTACTAATTAGTGTATTGTTTATTATTTATTTATAAGAGTTTGAAAGATTGTTCAGTTTCAGCATTATTAATATTCCAGACTTCTAAATATTTTATTCTCACGGAGTGCTTGAACGAGGTTGAACTTTATATTCATAAAACCTTGTATCAAACATTATCGTAAAACTTGCTTTTGCTCAGTATGGCTGGACACATTATTACTATTCAGAAACTCTTCTGAGTCCTCCTCCTTCCTCGCTATATATTTCTTCATTAGCAAAGCTAGTGACAATTATTTTCTAATACAAACGTTAAAGACTCCGATCAATTAAAAAAGGTAGAAAACGTACCGCCTTGTTCTTGTTGAAGCCAAAAAAGTAGCGTAGTAACGGTGTATATACTACTACTACTTTTCGTCAGTATCGTACAAGTTATCGATATTTGTATGATACTGACGAAAAGTAGCTATTTTTTTTTTACTTCAACAAATACAAGGCGCTGCGTTATCTACCTCTCATGGCTGGATAAATCGATAGTTGTTCTACTCACACTTAATAGATTATGCTCTGATAGAAATATCTTTATTACTATATTTTGTTTAGGATAACCGAAACTTTGAAATACAACGCCATCTAATCCCAAACCAAACAGAGCTAGTATTATAGGTTACTAGACAACTGATATATATATATATACTTTTACACTGGTACTGAAATGCGAATGTTGAGATGTGTTGTGTATGTGCCCACATTTATATATAGGTGGTTGTGTCCACCACTTATGTTAACTGATATTAAACCAGTGTGATATAATAGCAGTCGCTTGTTTCACTTGCCTCTTATAACATACATAACAAGATGCATGTGTGGAGTGATTAGGATGGATAAGGTGAAGAATGACTACACCAGAGGAAGCCTGAAAGTAGCACCGAAAGTGGCTAAAAAGATGAGAAGCAGCAGGTTAACCTGGTATGGACATGTGATGCGTAGAGATGAGCTAAATGTATTTACGAAAGTTTTAGGCATGGCAGTCAAAGTCAAGTCAAAGTCAAAAATATTTTATTCAAATAGGCACTTTTTTACAGGCACATATGAATAGTTAATATTAAAATATCGAGTGATTCTAGTCGCCAGTTCCAAGTGCATCCTTCTCTTCATGGAGAAGAATCTGGCAAGAAACTCCACTGAAGCTCCTTTTAAAAAATAAATAGCGTTTACAATTTTCTTTCTCTTAACTATGAGACTTGAATGAGAACAAAGTCGACCAAAGAAAACAAAACAAAAAGTTTGGAGTCATTGCTGCATCGCCATGAGCTAGCCAATCATACACCGTTATGTACTCAAAACTGCAAGATTTTTATATTGTTATATATTGTGAGGTACACTTTTTATACCGACTCCAAATAAATTTGGGAAAAGGGTAGAAAGATGACGATGAGTTTCCCACAGGTACGGCAGGTACTTGTAAAATATAGCGCTTCTAGTTTTCTCTTTTTTTTTCTATACAAACCTCCTAACAATACCAAACACATGATCGGAAGCTATGAGCGTACATACATTTCGGTGATTCACCTCTATTTATATGAACGGATAGATATATGGATATATACTCAGCAGCAAATAACCATTCCATCATAACTAACTGTCAAAAGTATGTTTAAAACTATTTTTATTACTTCAATAAACATAACCCTTTGCTCGATCCTATATTTTCCAATAACGCTTGTCCGGTAGATATTTCCCTAACAACCTACTTGTTTTAATATTCCTTTTATCCCCTGATGACCTGATCTTACAAAATGCTACATCATCAAGGACAAGTTTCTTCGTTCGGCGAAATTTAATGTAGGGTAGTTAATTTTTTAAACAAGCAATTCTTAATGTATTGCAAAAACTCTGCAAGCGAATGTAAAAATAATATAATTATTCAAAATTATTGAAAATATAATGTACAAGTTTTACGAGCACTTTTCTGCTTCTAATTACTGTTATTATTTTTAGCTCGCTTTCATTAGATTCACCTGTATGTTTGTTTTTAGTTTTTATTTACCTATATTCAATTTTTGTTGCTATTATTAATTAGTATTACAGTTTGAGCAAGTATTACAAGTTTACTATTGCAATCATAGTATCTGCAAACCACAACACATTATTATTCTACATGGCCATTTCATTAATAAAGTCTAAACAGCTCATTTACGCCGTGGGAAGTTAATGAATGGAAAGGAAAATTAATGATAAATTTAATGTTTATGAAATTAAATGAATTAGTCATTTAATTTCACAAACTTATCATTAATTTTTCAACAAAAATAATTAATCACTTGAAATATAAAATTCCACTTTAATAACTTTGACCCTTATATGAGAATGGTAGAATTATTTCTAACATTAGTTTTGTATAACGTCAATTGAACAATAAACGATTTATTAAGGTCAAGACATTAAGAAGTCGATACCCGACCAACTGCGAAAATCTTAAGTTGATTTATCGAATAGTTAGACATTCTGCGCACAATGACCCCCGACAGAAAGGGTCGGTGTGATTGCTTCCCGTTCAAGCCCTGCCATGACGTAATTGCCAGACAATTGAACAGCATTGTAATTTGTGCTGACATGGGAATTATTGTATCTTCGCATAACGTTTGTTGCGGGTTGAGTTTATACGCGGTAAGTGATGCGGAGAATTGTTCCTTTGTAATGCCTGTGGTTTGTAGATGTTGTTAATACAAAGGTGTAATTCTAAAACGTTTCGTGTGATGTTTTATTCAAATGGTTACACATGTCTCTTAGATTAAAAGCTAAGGTGTCAGATTTTACAAATATTTACAGTTTCATATTTAAATCTGTTTAAAAACATTGAAAATGTTTTTAAACAGATTTAAATATGAAACGATATGAAATATGATGTATTTTGTTAAACTTGTTTTCAACGCTAAACTGTTGCAACTGTAAGGTTAATATGTAATATATATTCAAAATAACATTCAGAGTATATACTCTGAATGTTATTTTGATCTCATAAATGTATTTCGAAATATTTTGAAAGGGACAATTATTGTTTGTGTTATAATGAAACATAGAATAAGTTGACCTTAATTTACAGTACAATACAATAGTGTTATGGCTAAAGATAGTAGTACCAATTGGCCTAATTCATTTTTTTATATTTTAAGAAAATATAGTACATTAGTTGCTCAATAGGTGACACTCTGAAGATATAAAATTATAGTGATAAAAAGTTGTAAGTAAATTCAACATAATTCTAACCTAATAGATAAAAACCTAGAAGATTTTACTTCGAAAATAATAGTAATTAGACTATAGAGACCTTTTTAGGATTATTCCATAAAAAAACTATTTTGGTAGTTTACTGTTTAAATCATTAAAATACATAATGAAACGATTAGTATAGTTATTATTTTTTAAGCTTAGTATATTTAGTTATTAAAACTAAATAAATAGGTGGGTAGCTTAGTAGATTCAACATAGAAAATAATAATATTGAAATTGAACTTACAGCAATTTCAATGAAAATTTTGCATAGTTTTATATATACATTTGTAAACTAGCTGAACCCCGCGGTTATTGTCGTACCGCGAGAAACGCCGCGTGACAAAGCCAGTCTAAAAAAAGTAGCCTAAGTTACTCCTTAGATCATCAGCTATCTGTCCATTAGCACCGGCCCACTGACGGGACTTTTACTAAAGTCCCGTCAAAATGGGTCCAGCCGTTCCGGTCCGAACAAACAGACAGACAGACATTCCAATTTTATTATTTTGTATATGTAGTACTTTGGTCAATTCTCTCATACATACGTATATAATGTAACGTTCAATATTATCATTATAAGGTAATATATTTAGGCATAAATGTGTAATTTCAAAATGACTCTACTCTGCCTAATGAACAGCATGAGTAAAAAATAATCAGTGGTCATCATACTCATTGCAAATGCAGACAATACAATAACGCAGCATGGTGACCCACACTATAGTGATCTAATGAAATATAACTAGTTCATTCGATATCTAATTCTAAGTTCTCAGATGTAATTTTTTTCTTTACGATGATTGACACGCGTTTAATTACCAACCAGTCACAAAGGTGTGTTTAATATTAATTATTTCTCTTTGTTTAGAGGTCCCCTCGTAAATCATTAAGAGGTTAATTTATGGTTAAGACCCTGCATTTTATTATTTGTTTTTAAGTGAAAATATTTACGGACGAACACCGGTTACCTTTGCCACAAATTTTAAAACACTTTATTATGTATGAAAGACGCCTTTCACACTGCTGTTTCTTTATAATTAACATTAACTAATGTTACCCACTCACTTTACGCCGTTAACGAACTGACCCCGTTTAATTTAATACTCCATTGAGGTTTTAATAGTAATGTAGTTAAAAAGCCCTTTTACCTATTAACGTAGTAAATTTTTGTACCTTTTGTCACCTAAATAATTTAAGTTTATTTACTTATTTATTTTCAATTGCCAAACTAGTTCAAATAATCATTCCAGTTGGATGGAATGTTGTTTTTTGTTTATTGTAAAACAAATCAGTAATTATTAAACTACATATAATATGACAATTATCATACACATAGAAAAAGTCGACCCAGAACAGAACAGAGTGTTGTCCCATGTGCGGTTTGAAGTCACAATACTCAGGGCAGTAGCATTTGGTCTGAAAAAACTGTAAATTTATCTAGTACTCTAGTGGTTTAAGTGGCTTATAATTTGGTTTGACGGAGACTGTACGTTTGGTCGATTGGTTTAAGTGGCGTGGTGACCACTGCAGTTATTTATATTCACACTTACAACCAACTCCTGCCAACAAATTCATTATAATTTAATTATATTTTATTACAAACAACAAGTAAAAAACATCAAAGTCTAAAACAAATCTAGAAAGGGAAGCAATAAACTACAATTTAATGTAATGTAACATGTTTTGTTTTTAGTCAGCAGCCAAAATGACTTGGCCCTGCCTGATGGAAAGCATGAGCAGAATCCAAGACTGCTGATTATTATGTAAGCTTTTTCCCGCGGCTTCGCGTGTCTCAGTTATCGTGGTAAAAAGTAGCTTGATGATTTACGCACAAAATAACCAATATGGTTTACAGTCTGTTTTCAAATAACATCTCTAATTTTAAATAATAATAATGACAACTAAGATTTTTTTTAATATTTTGAATATCATCTATTCAATACTTTTAATGATATTTGTAGATGATCATGTTTACTTCCTTGGTCAAGTTTTTACATATCAAACCATTTTTGAGATAAACTCAAGTTTTCATTCACCTACAAATATCGTCTGTTTCAACTAGAGTGGCGTTACTATCGTTAGATAAAATCTTACTAATTAATTAGTAACTATAAAGTATGGATAATTTAATGTGAGTACGAAACTTAACATCGAAACCCTTTTCAGAACACAACACAGACAAAGAATTATAATTAAAACCACTTCTAGGTTTCTAGTGCAAGAAAATTTCAATGGAAGACGTCTCAAAATTTTTACAAGAGCTCTACCTCTTTTGATAACAAAGAGCGTTGTAATTTTCTGTCTGTCGGTCTCTGGAACCTAAGTCTAAAGCGTATACACACATTAAACTGTTCGTAATATATTAACTTTGCTTTTATTGTACCAAACATTTTTATTACGTATATTTATTTACACGTGATAAATAGAGGGAAAATATTTTAACTAATAATGTGCTGAATGTATGTTAAGATAATTTCTTTTTAGTCTATACAAATAAATAAAATTTGAGTTTCTGTTAGTAATATTAAAATAACCGCTTTTTAGTAAATGCATGTGTATTCATATGATACATGTACCAAATTTTTTTTTTTTTTGTCTGTCTGTTTGTTCCGGGTACAGACAGACAATCTCTTGAATGGCTTGACCGATTTTGACGGGACTTTCACTGGCAGTAGCTGGCGTAGCTGATGTTCTAAGTAGTAATTTAGGCTACTTTTTTTAGACTAGCTTCGCACCACGGCGTTACCCGCGGTACGACAATAACCGCGCGTAACACCGCGGGTTTCAGCTAGTTACAGAATATGATAAAATCTTTTTTCAGATATTTCATTAATTAATTAGTCAACACTTGATGTCGAGGTCTGTGGGTTTCACTAAATTAACTGATTTTATTGAGCAAGCTGTTAAGCGACATGATATTAAGCTTAATATATTCTGACAAAATTCACATTAATTTATTTCTAAAATATCCTTGTGATCGTGTGAAATATCTGGTAACGAAACAAAGTGTGATTTTAGTTGGTTTGAATCTGGTATAGCACAATTTTCTTCTTTTTTAAGGGTCCGTACCCATAGAGTAAAACAGGATTCTATTACTAAGAGTTTGCTCTCCGTCTGTCCGTCTGTCTATCAGCAGGCTGTATCTCATGAACCGTGATGGTTCGACAGTTAATATTTTGAGACTTTCAAATAGATACTTAACTTACTAACTACCTTCCCATACATCAAACTTGATTTTTTTGCTTGTTTTTGCTTGATAGTGATAACGGCAACAGGTAAACGATTGAAATGTATAGATAAAGGTACGGAACAAAGAACGTCCTGCGCGAGTCGGACTCACACTTGGTCGATTTTTTACGGTTAGGTGATAACCCCACGTGATTTCTACACAAAATTCATCAAACAATCTTGCATTACCGAACCGCTTTCTATTAAATAGTTAATTTATTTTAAAACTAGCTGAACCCCGCGGTGTTACCCGCGGTTATTGTTCTACCGCGAGTAACGCCGCGGGACAAAGTGAGTCTAAAAAAAGTAGCCTAAGTTACTCCCTGGTTCATTAGCTACCTGCCAGTGAAAGTCCCGTCGAAATCCGTCCAGCCGTTCCAGAGATTACCCGGAACAAACAGACAGACAGACAGACAGACAGACAGACGGACGGACAGACAGACAAAAAATTTTGTAACTACATTTTTGGTACATGTACCGTGTATACATACATTTGCATTTAGTAAAAAGCGGTTATTTTAATATTACAAACAGACACTCCAATTTTATTTATTTGTATGTATAGATAAAAAAATATCAATCCGAATCTATGTGTAATACGCCTTATGGATGTCCGAAAACGTCCGGTCTGAATGGCTACTTGCAGTTGATGGACGAACAAAAAATATCTTTCTTACTATTTTTACGTTCTTGATTGTGATTCATAATATTTTTTTTTTATAAATAAAGCTGTGTCTGGCCATCGCGTTATATTAGACCAAAAGCTCCTTTCGTGGACTCCTCAGTCGACTATTAAAACCTGTTGACGATGATGATGATGCATACTACTGATGTACTTAATGTGATGTATTTAATTTATATCTCACATACTCATCTCACCTCTAGTGAGATGTTTTAGAATCTATTTTTAATATTGATTTAAAAGTGGTGTGTAAATATTTTAGTAAACCCATTTTAAGTATTAACATAAGTAGAGTGTAAAGTAAAATATAAAGTGCTTACATTTCAAGACACATCTGCTTAAATTGTTTAAGTAGCAATCCATAATAATAATATATTATCAGCCATCTGCACAGAAATTCAGAATGAATTACTTTTTTATGTGGTAGATAAAATACATTTTATTTTTCTGTCTGTACACTTAACTTAACAACCAACTCTAACCCTTTGGTATACTGGCTCAAGAAAATCGTCAACGAAGAATTACTCGTATTTGAATGCTGCCACGAATCTCATATCCGCGAATTGAAATAGATCTACCCAACTTTGGGTAGGGGTTCCGATCATATAACCCTAAAAGGTGCTGTAGTGGAACCTGCAAGGAAAGTGTAAGAGTAGTCACCTAAAGCAAACCTGGTGTCACAGATGAGATGAAAGAAATGGGCAATACGTGGCACTCCATTTGTAGCCGATTTTCTTTACCAAAATCATCATCATCTTCTCAGTGATTCTTGGGCTTTGCAAAACTAAAGAATTACTGTATACACCTGCTTCCTCATAACAGGAATATAGTGGAATATAGAATATATTAATGGAGCTAAGTCAATTTTTCAGATAACTAGAAAATGGAACCGAGTCACTTAAAGATTTATTATTGTTCGTATACGTTAAAATTACACTCGTGCGAAGCTGAGGCCGGGCGCTAGTTCACAAGTAAATAGACAAAACAAAGAATAAGACTAGGCTTTTGAGACTTAACAATTATTTTTAAGTAAAGGTAATGTAAACACGGGTGATTCAATTTGTGATATTCCTTTGGAGATACTGAACATATTCTATTTAAAAGAATTGTTACCAACTAAGGTTAGAAAGAAATAGTTTTATTGGAATTGTCTTTTTCCACTCACGGGATTTCTAGACTTTAACATATTTATGTCAAGTGTCTGTCTTGTCATGTTTAGATAGACATGTTACTAAAGTAAAACTAATGCTGAAG
Source organism: Spilosoma lubricipeda (assembly GCA_905220595.1). Lineage (NCBI taxonomy): Eukaryota > Metazoa > Arthropoda > Insecta > Lepidoptera > Erebidae > Spilosoma > Spilosoma lubricipeda. Next base: position 6,365,719 of record HG992298.1, on the reverse strand, counting down.
AGATGTTTATTTGAATAGTAGGTATAAGAACATTATGAGTTTTAATGTTATCTGTAGATTTGAAATTCAAAAAAGTAATAACTAAATTTTTCAAGAGCCCTGTTTCTTTATTTTTCAAACATTTTTAAATGTAAATATTTCTAATACTTAAAGTATTTCAGTATGTTTACAATGTTAATTGTTTATGGAAATTAGAAATCAAACTAAGGACTGGAATAATATTAAGGCCAAATTAAATAGTTATCTGTAAATTTAGGAATAAAAAGGGGTTTTATATTAAATTTTCTATGACCTGTACAATGTTTAAGCTTCAATACCATAAAACAAGATATAGCAACGATTCGTAACAACAAACATTGAAGCTTACATCCGCAATTATGTACCTATTAGTTAGGATTTTACATGATATTGCAATACACATGAGAAAGGCTGTAACTATGAAAGCAAAGCAATCATATGCACTGTAATTAAGTACCATATGTAATATGACATAAAGTCGAATTTATCGACAGTTAAACCGAACTACATAGTTAATTATTAATAGTGTACTCCTTGGGAAGATCATTAAATGTAATAGTAATTATATTCCGGGACACATAGTGCTATTTAGATCGAAATTGAGAATTGACATCTTGTATTTATGCATTGTAGAACGTGATTAAATATACTTACAAATATACAGCATGTTGTATGAATTAAACAAATAGTTATTTTAACGAGAAAATCAAGTGTTTTGAGTTTAAGTTTTTTTTTTGTTTTATTTAATACTAGCTAAACCCGCTGTTATTAATGTAGTCTAAAAAAGTCTTATTGCACTAAACCAGAATTAAAACACTTCAATAAAATTAATTCTATTGCTAGCCTACAAAAATGTTTGATTTTTTTTTCAATCTTTATATCATTAAAACTTTTAACAGTTACACAATGCACAAATTTCTTTTTCTGGTAAGGCATCCGATAAAGAATGCCTGGCAGAACTATCTTATCAAGCATACCTTACGTTTCCATTATTTATAGTGTATAAATATAATAAACATGTATATTTCAATCTGTGTATATTTGTATATGTATATATATGTTGTTAGTAATTGATGTATGTATAATCGTATAATATGTTGTCAATTTTGTACATTTTAACTAACTTAATAAATATGTAACCTCTATGCACCTACCTTACAAGATTTACACCAGCCGAAGGTTACTGAAAGAGAGTGCCCTGGGCTTTAAGTTCGCCGATGCACATATTTAGTGCACAAAGTTAATAAATAATTAAAGATAATGCGCGATTTAGTACCTACTGTCCATTTACATATAACAAATTTGCTGTGATTTAAAATAAGTAAACGTTATACTATTAAGATTTCCAGAGTGCAATTAATTATAAATAAAAAAAACATCAGTTTCACAGAATACAGAACACAAAGTAGTGGAGCTACGCTGATTTCAACACGGTTGGGTCGGTTCAACCGGGACGGTAATACCCTCGCACAGAAGATCAACGTAAAACGACAGCGATCATGCTGTCGTGTTTCGTTGGTGAGTGCGAGACCGGAGGCCCAATGATGCAGAACCATGCTGCTTTGTCTGCATTCGCATAACGGTGACCACCACTCTTGGATTCTGCTAATATTTTCCATCAGGCAGAGTAGAGTCATTTTTTCTGTGCCAAACATAAAAAAAAGAATTTATTTTAAAACAACCATTAAAAACAGAAATGCAAGTACTCTATCTTGTTTTTTACAATATCGCTAAAAATGCGATCTTTTTTCCCTATATTGGAAAACAATTTAACAAATTGAATCAAGCGTTACACGGGATGGTAATCGGTTGTAAATTAATAATTAGAGTCACGACTTACCCTCGGTTTGTTAAACAATTGTTGGCATAATGGCAACACCCTGTAACATAAGCCCTAATGGATAAGTATAGACAGAGATAGTAGACACTGCTATCTATAGATAAAAATTGGAGTGTCTGTGTGTGTAATATTAAAATAACCGCTTTTTGCTGAATGCATATGTATATATACCCGGTACATATACCAAAATAAGATTTTTAACAACTTTTGACTGTCTGTTTGTTTGTTCCTAATCTCTGGAACGGCTGGACTGATTTTGACGGCATTTTCAATGATAGGTAGCTGATGATATAAGGAGTAACTTGGACTACTTTTTTTAAACTTGCTAGTGTAAAAAAAGTAGTCTAAGTTACTCCTTATATCATCAGCATCAGATAACATCAGGTAGTTTATTAATAAATCAACAAACTAAAATTTATCTATATTTACTGTAGAATGAATTATTCAAGATGCTTTTTTCGTGTTAATTTAGCGTTACATCTCTAATTGAAGTGAAAACTTTTTTAGCGGGCTTGTGCACTTTAGCAAAATTTATTTTGGGATGAGTAAAAAATGTTGAACTCGCGTTAGGACACGTGACCTGATCGTAAGACGGCAGCGCAGAGTGCTTACGCAAGTGTGCATGGTGACAGCTGATAGCTCAACTATCTAATATAATATGACGGGTAATATGTTTATACTGTATAGCACTAACCTATAGTTTCATAACATCACATTAAGCATTTTATTTAAAGAGCAAAGAAGTTCATTTCAGGTGAATTTAAACACTGTTTGTTTATAGCTTTGAGTTTTTACTTCTGTCGGCATTCCTCATGACTGCTTTTTTATAAGTTCGTATGACAGAAACAGATTTATTTTTAGTGCTTTTAAGTTTAGTTTATTTTAGTAAATAGCTAAAACACTAAAAAGCTAAAACCACAACACGTGTTTTGTTTACAAACAAGATGTTTTTACAAAACTTGACCGCAGCATGAGTGTCTGCGTACAGATATTTTATCCACGTAGCATTCAAACAGTCAGTATTGAGAATTATTCTGAGGCCTTTGACCGGCTGGTCAAAGGGTTAGAGACCCATTAGAAAATACAGTGAAAATGGCACTTTAATTAAATTGTTTTTGCTAAATGAAAATGGAGGTAATGAATTTTGCTATCATTACGTTTTCGAGTTCTAAGAAGCAAATAAGTAGAATTATATTAGTTATGTTGTAATTCTATTTATACATAATATTATATTCGTAATCGAAAATTTCATTAACATAGCCTTGCGTCAGCAACTCCATTTTGTTAAACTTTTTAAAGAAGTTGAAATAAACCAATTATTTAAAGATAAATTAACAACTAACTATATAGGCCTATGTAACAGGGACAACAATCACTATTATGAGTACATAGTCGATTCTCTAAGTGTAAGAGATTCTATGGTTATCGTAAAATGAAATATAAACGAACAAGCTTAAATGAAGATTCTTTAATCTTGATTTAAGTTTATCCCTTTCAAACTACACTTAACCTGAATATTTAAGACTTTGATAAAGCTTTAATAAAATATTTACTCTTTCATTTTTAACCCATGTGAATGCACATAAGTGCACATGCACGATATTTTGAATATATTCTAGAACACACCATAATTTGTCATAATTTATATTTAATAGTAGGCAACGTGCGTATTTTTCTGCTTACCGATAGCCGTTATCGGTTCAAAATGTCCAGGTCAAGAAAAAATATGTATGAAAAAATTAAATTGTTGTTTTTACTATGTTCTTCGCATTTGTATATATATTTTCTCGCCATTTGAACTTTCCCTTTACTAGTTTTTTATAAAACTTCAAGACCAAAATCAACCAAAACGGTCCATCCATTCTAGGATTTCAGTAAGACTAAGGAACAGGTTAGGTAACAATTTTATCCATAAGATATTAAAAAATATTATTTCTCTGTGAAATCTTAGTAGTATCAACAAGTTTATAGTCAATAAATATATTTCAACTCATTATGATACGAAGTAGAGTTTGCAATAAATCTACCGTAAGAAAACAAGGATTAAAGAAAATGAGAGCAAAAATCTCACGATTCCATAAATTGTTTCGTAAAACTTCAATGTGTTTCTTTCATTTCGCATTTATCCAGAGTTTCTTTGCTCACTTTAATTTAAAAAGTTGGATTGATGTCCTTGGGCTGAATCACTGGTTTTTTTCTCTACAGTGTTTATGTTGGACAAATTACCTGTTTTTGCTCTTTCAACGGTTATCCTATTCTCTGTTTTTTAATTATCTACCTGTCGATCATTACTTTTTCTTAACGGTGTTATTTTATAGGTAAATTGATTGCAAAATATATGTTTGATTCTTAAATGATTCCTTTTAAAAGCTTTTTATTAACTTGCAATGTATGTATGTATGTTCGGGTGGAATCTTGCAACTCAATTTTAAAGCAGATTTTGCCGAAATTTTGTGATGATAATGAGATGGAGCTGATCAAATGCTGGAGCTGGAATATGCCATAAAAACGTCTCAACATATCGAGTTTGGACTCGTTTGATTCGTCTCAACCAGTACTATTCTTTTTATGGCATTGTAATGCTGCTGCTGTAAACTGCGCCGGATGGGCCTGTTGATATGGATGCTGAGGCACAATGGTTCCGGGAGGCTATGACTCGTGTCTGTGATGCGGCGATGCCTAGGGTTAAGCCCAATACTGCGAGGCGCCGGGTCTACTGGTGGTCGCCGGAGATCGCAGGGCTGCGATAAGCCTGCGTGACCGCGCGTCGGCATCGTCGCCCCGCAGATACGGCAGCCCGAGAGACGGAGTTGTTGGTGGAATACAGGGATGCCAAGAGAACCTTTCAGACAGCCATAAAGCTGGCCGAGACTGAGACTTGCCGCGAGATGCTGGAGATACTGGATCGGGATCCATGGGGGCGCCCTTGGTGAGGGGCAAGATGCGCCATGGGCTCCACCACTGACCTGGTGCCTTCAGCGGGAGCTGCATGAGGTGGTCGTCGGCGCCCTGTTTCTATCACGAGTTGTGGAACACACTCCACCACAGATGACACAGCCTATGAAAACATTTGAAATTTTCACTTTACTGTCAACATATTTTTTAGCAACTGGCTATTAGAACGCACACAAATTTTGTTTTTTTTTACCTAAAAACTTATCATGTATTTCAACAGGTATTATTTTGAACAGTTATGACCTTTATATATGAATAGCTATCGAACTTCGATTGATTTAAAAAAGGTCTCTTTATCCATCCCATTCATACTATATAATATTATAAATTTGGATGTAGCTCTATTTGTCTGTAACGTTTTCACGGCTAAACCGTTGCAACGAAGTCAATATTTTTTTTATGGATACTTTGATTCTTAAGGAGCTTTGATTCTGACATACACGCGGACGGAGACACGGGCAAGAGCTAGTAGAAATATAACATATTATACACCCATTGATAAAAATGCAAGTCTCAGTAATCAAGTTATTGGTCTATAAAAACAAAAAAAATAACAAAAAGAAACCGACTTTAAGACTAGACCAAATTGAAATGGGATCAGCTGGAAAGCACAAGTTTTATATAAAAAGAATCATCAAAATCGTTTCTCCCAATCAAAAGTTCTGAGGATACAAACATAAAAAATAATATAGTCGAATTGAAATCAGATCTCCTCCTTTTTTGAAATCGGTTATAAACAGACCAGTATGACTTGGATAAACTATCAATGTGTGATTTAACATAATAATCATAATCAGTAGTCATTAAAATTTACATTTAATTTTTATGGTAAACCCTTTCTATAGTAATTCCCTTTCTAAAATTCCTTTAGTAGATATTTGTTTCCTATTATTAAACATTTATACTATGTTACTATTCTAAAAAGGGTGTGTACAGTTACAATATTGCGTGACCAATACACTGAAGTGCTCTAAGGCATCTCAGATTTGTACTCCAACTCTGTGTTACGGATTCCTCATAAATGTGACACACGTGCTTGTTAGTTTCGTGATCACTTCAAATCGTACCGTGTTACTGTTACTTACATTTGAGGCAAAAATTTAAATGTTCGTTCGTTATTTGTTTCAGATGTTATTCTTACAACACACATTGTATACAATTATAGCATTAATTTAAAGCATCTCAATAGGCCGTTATAATATAGGTCACCATGTTCTATTGTCTGCATTTACAATCAGAATGGTGACCACCACTCTTGGATTCTACTCAATCTTTCTATCAGGCATAGTAAAGTCATAATAATATGTAGATATAAAGCTCAATCATGAATCTTCAAAGGCGTAGAGGGAGACATATTCTATTAAATGTTTTCATTTTGCTGATTCTATTGCTTTGATTTTATCCTGTTTAGAAAAAGCAAATAAAAGGGGCAAATTTTGGGCAGTGCAGCTACAAATCTCCCTAGTAAAAATTACGTCGATTGATGAATATAACAGAAGCTAATCAAATATAAATGGACAAGTCGACACCTTTGGTATTGCGGTAGACACGTCTGCTCGTTTGCCCCCTGTTACATAAAAAAAGGATCTTGGAAACGGCTCCAACGATTTTCATAAGATGTAATATGCAGAGGTAGTTTTGAGGGCATTAAATCGATCTAGTTAAGATTCGTTTGAAAAGTTATCAGGGAATGGAAACCGTGGAAAGGTATCAATATAATAGCCGCTTACTCAAACTGGATAGGTCCAAAGAGTGAAAGTGTAACATAGAGGAATAGAGAATATTCAAAACGGTCTTCTCCACAATGCCAATGGTAGAAAGAGGCATAAGAAGAATAATAATATAAATGCACGAAGTTACTAAATAATATTCAGAACTCATTTTTTCGTGCAAACATATTCACTGATCCACTATAAGTTAAGTAAACAATAAAGTCAATAATAGATATTTTAAGAACAGCGGGAAAAAGACCAATATTCCGACTTCTATTGATTTTGTTCTTATATATCAGGCGTCAGGTTAGTCAATATTTTGACTCTTCCCAGAGTCAAAATATCGACTAACCTAACGCCTCGTCATAATAATAATCGGCATGACGGGGACGTCTAAATATAAAAATCCATTAGAATAGCAGAAATCATCCGCACTTCCAGCAATATTCAGTGAACATTACACCAGTGTGTCAGATATCATCCCACTCTGAATAGGTATTGTTCATAAATGACACAATGATTAGGTTCGCTCTATTGTAACGAGAAAATCTCACGATTCCTCTTAATAAGAATTCACTTGTAATAGAAAATGATTTTTGCCGAGTCCTATCTTGTTGGAAAACATAAAGGAATCGCTTTTTGCATTGTTGAACAATGGTAACAGTAATTAGGAATAACACCTTAAGCTCTATTGAAATGAATTGAAAAGTTTGCCTAGCTGTGTTGAAAATACTTAAATTATATTTTGTAACGACCTAAAGAATAAAAGATTCATTTAAAATACTTATCTTAAAAGGTCTCAAAACAATCCCCAAACTGAAAAATAAATTAGTAATTTAAGGTATGGAAGTACAACGATTTTCTTATTTTCTTATTAGATCTATTCAAAGGTATTCATGAAAACACAAAAAAAAAGTTTTGTAAAGAAACCAAAATACGTCCGTTCATTTTGTCGGTGAATTAAATATGTCAACTTCAAATTCTAACAAAACTATACAAAAATTTATTCATTTATCCGTTTTATTTAAATCCATGTATATGCTAATATGGATACAAACATAATATTAGACTAATTTCAAAGTGTGGTAAACAGCTTTTATCGGTTGCATATGCGCGTCTGTTGTCATTTTGTTTACTTTCTATGTGCATCACAATCATTAGCACACTATAATGGCCCCTTGCTGAGAAACCATTTTTTGGCCTAACATGTTATTTGACCAGACAAATTGTTGTGAAAATTGAAAATTCATATTGCTATAATTGATAGGAAACGTTAAAATTGCTGGTAAAGAGAATTTTCGAATATTTTTTTTACAGTTTGCCTACATAATTTTATGTATCATGAAAAAAATATCTACGAAAACATTCACAACATCAAGATTAAAGTTCTTTTGGTAGTTAAAAAAAGTCTGTGATTATACAATGAAAAGATCCTTCATATTTCTAGCAAAGAAAATGCCACTGTGGTTTATTTGCAAGTCTCCTCTCCCTGAAGTAAAAAGGCAAAAATAATCTTTTGCTACTATTTTAGATTTCTTTTGTTTTTTCTTAAGAAAACATACACAATGTAACATATTGAAAAATTATATAAGAATAACGAATTTACTGCAAAATTTTGTCGTCCCCACAATGTTGTCAACATTATTATTTCACTTTGCCAAATACATTTATTTGTCAGGACGAATATTGAGGTATGAGCATAATATTTTTTTTCCTATTTTTATATATATATATTCGTCGGAGAACGAGTAGGTTTTTTAAGTTTAATTTGGATTAGTGTTTATTTCAATCGATTATTCGAAACGTCAAACTGTGCATCGAGAGACATGGCAGTTTGGGTGGAATCTGTGGACAGTGTATGTAAAAGAAGGCGCACTGATTATTTGTTAAGGATGTGATTATTACGTCTTAGTTTATTTACAGCTTGATTTAATAATTTTGGTTTAGTTTTAGTCGATTCTGTAAGCAATATTAAACTAAATGTTACTAAAATGTGTGCGGGTAACACCGAATACAGTGGTAGGTGTCACCACTAGTTAAAGCGAGCAGCCGGTATAAGAGAGCAGCCGCACGAGTTGCGGGGGTACTAACCCACAGAGTACAATGTATATTTATAGATACTAACCTATTGGGCTCTTAAAATAACTACCCACCATTTCGTATTGAAGAAAAATAGAATCAACAGACCAGTTTAGTTCGAGCATTGTACCAGGAAGGACAAGCTGTAAATAAGCTAAGTACATAGTCTTCTTAATTATTATAATTGACTATTAATAGTTTGTAACTAATGAGTTAAGATGTAACTTTCAAAAGAGTGGCCATGAGTTTCTTTGCCAGTTTTTTCTCATAAGGCCCTACGCATTTGGAAACTGGAGGTTATTGGTCGACACGGACGTTCAGTGGATTTTGATGTTCTCACCTAATTCACTTTGACAATATTGTGTCGATCTATGATTTTAACTGTAGCTTCATTGATTCAATAAACTATTAGAGTTCTATATTGTCTTTGGCTGTGCAAAGAAATCCTACCTACCAACGTGTGTAATAATGAAGATTGATTACTAGACTAGACTAGACTTGATTAAGAGCGATTTCTATTGCATTAAATCATGACTGCCACTTGAAAAAATATGCATGTGACGTCGGCGAAGCTGACGTCTCCATTTCTTAAAAACCGCTTCGATCTCCACTGTCTCCGACATATTAGTTATATTTTCATTTATAACTAAAATGTATGTGTATGCCCTAGATTAAAGTAGACTTATATCAAAAAATTCTAACTTTATATTTAGTGAGTTTTTTAATACAGCTTTAGAGATAAAAGGCGTGGGATAATATACCTATGTATGTATGGATTAGTTATCCACCAACGGCCTTTGTAAACTCTTCTTTTTTTTTATTTGGTCCTGCCAAAATGTCTTCACTCTGATGGAAAGCATAAACCGAATCTAAGAGTAGTGGTCACCATACTGCGAATGCAGACAATGCAATATTGCAGCATGGTGACCCACACCATGGCGGGCAATTGATGCTAATTCATCATTGGGCCTCCGGTCTCGCACTCACCAACGAAACACGACAGCATGATCGCTGTCATTTTACGTTGATTTTCTGTGCGAGGGTAGTACCGCTCCGGTCGAGCCAGCACATTCGTGCTGAAATCAGCGTGGTTCTACTACCTTGAGAATTTTTTTTTATTTTTGGATTACGAAATAAACCAGCACGGCCGTCTCTAGTCAAATAGCCCGACTGTTACCAATATTAAAACAACAGGTCAGTGTATCTAACAGCCTTGTGTAATACTTTTAAGTATTGAGTGCGCTTCTAATATATTTCAAACAAATTTCGAAAGTTCTTAGCAAGAGGAGCTACATTTACTTACGGAGGTGTGTTAATAAATTGAAACGAGCTCACCCTCTATAAATCTGTATCGTAAAAATTCACCAAACTTCTGACGTAACAAGAATTATTACTTTATTTTATTTAGGTATAAATTACTTTTATTTTGAGATACCGCTATCTTCCGAATCATAAAGATGCTACCTGATTTTATGACTGCGGGTTTTGAGGAATCAGTTTGAGTGATTTACTCCTCCTGAACGCTCTTTTATAGAACTGTTAGGGTGTATGTCTGATGTTCCTTACGAACCTAAATAAAATATGAGTTTGAAAATATAGTATTCATTTCTATTAAATATATTTTTAATAGAATTAAAGGTAAAACTAGATAGAATTTTATTGTTTGTAAACTATTTTTAAAGGTTAATGCATACCTTCACCTACTTCAAAATGGGTGTTATAGACAATACATTTGAATGTTACAAAGATTAGAGCTACAGATTTTAAAAACGATGTGAAATTTTGATTGACAAAATAGAACGGTATATTAAGTTTCAGCTGTACATATATATATAGGGATAGGTAGGGATAGTACTTCTAGTGTTATATCGTGTTATATAGTGGATAGTAGTTATATCTATAGTAGTATCAAAAATGGACTCAACTTAGATATGTGGCACTAAAAATAGACGTTAGTATGGAAATCGTTTCAGTAAAATAGAAAATATTTTTACAGAAATTTTGGTTTAGTGAAGCGATATCAGAATCACCACTAACATAAATCCTTTATCTTAACCTTTGCTTTTTTACCAAGGACATACTATATTAGTTTGTTCACTTGTAATTATTTCAGTTCATAAGAAAAGATTATCAATTATTTCATAACTTTTTCAATTCAAAACAAACATATAATAATTCTAGAAACTTTCACCAATCAATCATTGACTGTAATTAATCACTATCGAAAATTTTCTCCAAGGTTAAAGATTTTTGTAGTGAAACATCTTAAGCCAAATCTCCAAATATGTTGAATAGCGCTCGTCGTAACAATAAGTTCAAGGTCACGGATTAAGATTAATCGAAAATTCTCTGTGTTTGCGAAAACTTTTCGTTTAAATTATATTTACGCATATCGCATTTGAATGGTCAACATCAACAGTCCTTAGTAGTAAACTGCGGGATATGGCCTCTCTTTAGAAAGAAGGTTATAGGTAATAGAGCCACGCTGATTTCAGCTCGAATGCGCCGGCTCGACCGGGCCGGTACTACCCTCTCATAGAAAATCAACGTCAAATGACAGCGATTCGTGTTTCGTTGGTGAGTGCGAGACCGGGGGCCAACGATGCAGAAGCATCACTAGGCCGCCATGGTGTGGGTCACCATGCTGCATTGTTGCATTGTCTGCATCGGCAATGAGTATGGTGACCACCGCTATTGGATTCTGCTTATGCTTACCATAGGCAGAGTAGAGTCATTTTGGTAGGCCATACATAAAAAAGGGTTTTGAGTAGTCTACCAAGCTGACCAGTCGAGTCGGTTTAGGATTTGTGTGAAGTGTTCCTTCTCTCTGCAATGCTATTGTCATGTGTAGTTTGCTTCCTTAAACGGGTTTTAGAACACCCACGAGATAAATATCTATAGTGACACTTTATGTGTTCTTAATCCGTCATCATAAAGAATAAAATTCTCAATTAATTCACGTTTTGAACTAACTAGTTTCCTACTTCCAAAATAGTCTTAAAAATCAATGTCAAAGTGTTTAATAATTGATTATGGCATTTGGATGACATATATTTAATATCCTCTATCATTGTGTGCTTTCCTAATCTAAAAAATAAGTATGTTCATATACACTAACAAAAAAACAATAATTATAAGTCGAGTAATAGGTTTTTTTTCGTAAAAGTTTTAATAAAATTGATACCCTATGTTACCCTGGCCCTTATCACAAAGATAATAACACCTCATTCATTGAAATCAGTTCACTATTTTAGGCGCTACAGTGGAGCAACATAGGATTCCAAAAACTATTACCCTTTAGGGTAAGGGTATAAATTCACTTTTTCATTTATTTTTATTTATTTTCATGGTATATATGAAATCCTTTAACTTAAATAACACAAAGAAACTAAACTAAATTGTATGTTTTTAACTACATCACTTCAATATAAAAAGTTGCAAGTGCAAAATGAAGTATTTAAATTCAAATCCTGTTCACATACACAATATTTTGAAATAAATCAACTTCCACAGTTTACGTTTAACTGACTAAGAATTAGCAAAGCGGCAAACGAAATTCGTATCAATATCAAACACTCATGTACTGTATATTTTGAACACGATATTTCTACAAGCTTGAGCTCATTTTTGCTTACGACTTTAGTATATTGGAGTAGCTTAGTATCGGAGTGACGGATTGAGCGAACGGCAATATGCTTTCAATACAGCAAACCTAAGAACAATTTAACAACTCAACATAATTGTATTTCTTAATTTATTTACGCTACTTAATGTATGTTTCAATGGTTGATGTTGGATCTCAATAATATATTTTTTTCCAACTCTTCTGTAGTTTTCGGGACTCTAAATGTTACATATTTATTTTCTGTAGCCGCGTTCTTAGGAAGTAGTTTATGAAAGTGTGAAAAGTGTTAAGGGGGTATTTCTGAAAGCTCAACAATTTCACTATAAAACAGTTTTATAATAATTACTTTCTTGACAAGTCAATCCGTATTCTAGAAACGTACACGCTTATAAAAAACTAACAATTGTATGAACATGACGTCTTTTCAAAGAACATTAATTAATAATACAAGAGAATTGAAGCGTCAGTGATTGTAACAAGAGAATCGACGCGAAACACTTGCAACTTGGCTAAAGGGTAAATCTCACAAGGCAGTTCGACCCAAAGTAGGTAGAGACTGGATAGCACAGACTGATAACTTACCAAACTGCTGATAAAAATACTTAGATATTTCTAAACAAATATATGTTATAGATAAATTTCATTCAAAATGTTTATACCTTTAAACGAGCAATCTATACGTCTATACAAATAAATAAAATGGAGAGAAATTGGAGTGTCTGTTTGTAATATTAAAATATCTGCTTTTTAATACATACACACATATTTTTGTCTCTCTGTTTGTTTGTTTGTTCCGAGTAATCTCTGGAACGGCTGGACCTATTTTAATATATGACGGGACTTTCACTGGCAGGTAGCTGATAATCTAAGGAGGCACTTAGGCTACTTTTTTGGACTTACTTTGTGCCGCGGCGTTACCCGCGGTACAACAATAAACGTGGGTAACACCGCGGGGTTTAGCTAGTTCTTGTATAAATATAATATCATCAATCATCGTCATCAACAACCTTTAACAGTGTGCCTCCTTAGATAGGAGGTTTTGGTCTACTAAACCACGCTGGGCAGACGGGTTGGTATAAGGGTTGTTTCAAGGTCCTGGGAGGGGTCCGGATGTGTTAATAACTGCAGTTCCCGGACCCCTCCCGTCTCAAGCGCAGAGTGGCACACCATGTGGTTTTACCGCACCGCCGCAAACCCCGGCAGGGTGACGGCCCGAGGGGGTTTCCACACGTAAAAAAAAGGGGTTGTTTCAAGTTTACTATGGCAGTGGTGTTATCCTACGCAGTTTGCTCCCTTAGGGCTCCCACACATAACTGCGAATTTGCAACGCATCACAAATATCTGCGAGCTCGCACGAACTTCACGCCGCATTGCACCGCATCGTAGTTATGTGTGAGAGCCCTTGGTCGCCTCTTACGACACCCATGGGATGAATAGAGATGGTTACACTCCGTATTCTCAATCACCATCACCATCACCACACGGACCCAAAAAAGAAAATACCGAACAAAGCTCGTTCATACACTTACTAAAATATTACACCAAAAAATAATCGGTAAACAGTAAAATACAGAAATATATTTTTTTATATTTCAGGCTTGTAGTAAAATTATTGCTTACATTTGACTTTATTTCCTAACGAAAGTATTCAAGACAAATTTCGTCTTGGAGACCTTTAATTTAACTCAAGAAATTAGAACTTAAATCTTTGAATTTGAAACTTGAAAATTAATTGAAAAGTTATTGGTTTTATGGCTGAATAGGATGATTGGAGTAAATAAGAGTAAGTTATATACACATAATTACTAGTTTTACTCGACTACGAAGAAGCCAAAAGGAAGTTTAATGGTTAATCTACCGTACTGCCTAAATTACTGAACTGATTTTATTGAATGAAATGTCAATAGATTTGTAATAATGGCACCGGTAACATAGGATGTACATATATGTGTACATAGTTCTACTTTTAAGTTTTTCTTACAACCCTGCACTTCACTTTACAAAATTTACAATCAATCAAAGAAAGAGTTTGGCGAAAGAAAAATCCCTCATGCGAAACCAACTTTTCAAAGCGTTTTATTACTGTGTCATCGATACAAATAAATAAAATTGGAGTGTCTGTTTGTAATATTAAAAAACCGCTGTTTACTAAATGAATATGTATATATATACAAGGTGCATATACCAAAAATGTATTTTCTTTTTTTTGTCTGTCTGTCTGTTGGTCTGTCTGTACGTCTGTTTGTTCCGGGTAATCTCTGGAACGGCTGGACTCGCCCCGTGGCATTAACCGCGGGTAACACCATGGGACTTAGCTATTGAATATAAATATACATCTTTGTCATCTGATGGTAAGTGTCAATCGTCACTTACGCAAACTTACTCAAAAGTCAAAAGTGCTTTTCTGCCTTTATATAGTCCTCCCCGCCCGATAAAGTGGGGGGTTCGGAAAGTTTGTGCTCTTGTAACCATACTCACTAGATGAAATCCACTTTTATTTGAAACTTTTATTTGAAATCAGTTTTCTGTGATAAAATTACTGCGGTAAAGGAGTAATTTCAAAGAATATACACGTTCTATTTTTTATCTAAAAACATTATAAGAAAATAAAACACTAACGATGTTATAACTACAATCTTCTTTACATTTTAAATCAATTTAAACTATAAAATAAAAGTAAGTAAATAAATAAAAATACACTTCGATAGCAAATAAAAAGAACGCATTAAGTAAAAGAAAACTCAGTGCAAAGTCCTTGAAAAGCATTCGCAAAACAAATTAATAGTATTTTGACACGAAATTCTTGACAATCCACTCAGACGCTTTTACGAGTTGACCTAACACAATGACGACACATACCAATAGAAATATATCCTTTAGGTGACCCTTAAGGTTTATGAGATGTCATAAGATTGTCTTGTGATGCAGTAATAAGTCGTATATTGCATACCAACACATGTTTTTGGAATATTGCTCTTGTTGGGATGTGTTTGATATGTATGTAAATTGACACAGTTTGTGTAGAATTTCTTTGATCGTCTTACCGTACATAATACTTAAAAAAACATCTTAAGCGCGATTTCTCTGTATTTTAAATACGTGGTAAACCTGGAAAATTTATTTGACAGAGTTATAGTACATTATAGTACAAGTGCGTAATGTTGGTGATTACCGCTGAGGCGCCATTGAGACCCGAGCCGTTGGGTGAGGGTCTTAAGATAGCCGAGGACGGTAATCATCAGAACACACGTGTATCAAATGACGTTTTTCAACACATTTGTGAAGAAAATATACAAACATTTTTTTTTTGCAATGGTTGAAAAAAATAATCAGCATCTAACAAAGACGATCGGCCATAGACAAAAAGAATGAGCTTTCTTTTTTTGGCTTTTCGCGGATAGTGTTTTAGCCACGTACAAAATAAGGAATTTCAAGTTTTCTTTATTACAAAAAAAATAATAGTTATATTTGAGTTAAAGTTTTATTTATTAAACACGTACCTACAAGTTAAAATTATCCGTTTAAATACGAAGTTGTATGAAATGAGCAATCAAAAGGTACATAGGTACATATTTTTTATGTACTATTACAACACAGTCTTAGTACACAGTACAAGTACAAAGCAATCATTTTTGTATCGAAACTTTTTTAAGAACGAAAGAACTCAACCAATAAAATAATAACTAAAACCCAACTACGACAGAAAATGACGCTGCAAAAGTATGAAACAAGATTTTCAGATTTTCAGTGACACGTCATATAGCATATAATCAGCGGACAATTAAGACGCTTCTAACGATACCTTATTTTTCCAGCTCTAATAAGTACTTAATGAGCTATGAGGGAACAATTGAACATACATACCTTCATAGCCTGTCAAAATCATAACCCTCCTTTGGCTTTACCGTAGTCGGGTAAAAAAACTCGATAACTCACTTGTAAATAATAACAATGAAATATAAGTCACAGTTTGATTATAGGTGTAATTATGTGCCTAATTGCGGTGAAATTAAAACTACTTTATGAGCAAGTGTGTTGAAAAATATATTACACCTGAATTGTAGGTCTGCTGTAGATTTTATATATATATATATTGAACACGATAGCACGAGTACTGTCATTTTAGGTAGAACTTCTGTGAGAGGGTAGTACCCAAGCAGGCCCCTGTATCAAACCAGTTATATGGTAAAAGTAAATCAAATTTTAATAAACACAAAAACTCAGGTTATTAGATCATTAGATACTTAGCAGTAGTAGTAGAATACTAATAAAACTTTACTATTCTCAAATACTAGATTCCTAACCCTTGAAAAAAATACACCCACTCAATTATCCTCTCAGTTAAAAATTTCGTTACTCGGAAAAAACAATTTCATGAGTGAAATAACATGATTATTACAGTTCAACCGAAACCTCAATGCCAATACAAATAGAAATTAGTTCACCAAAAACACACCGCAAAGAGACTCTAATGACAACAACACGAAGGACTAACTAAAATCTCTAATAGAAATGTCATTCTCAGAGAATATATAAATATATACATATGACGCATGTATGTATGCGAGGGCATGTATCGTTTACGCTTTTATCGCAAAAGATGATTTATTACTGACCTCTACTACGGGAAATAATAAAGGCTGCCCACACACCCACAGACTGTATTAGGGTGACCATAAAAACGATATAAAATGAGAAATTCCGACGGTTGGTTAGCTGCTCATTCGTATACGCATCACTAAAATTTCAGTCGATAAAATATCATCTTAAAACTTTTTTATTTAGTTCGGTATTGAATGTTGGTATATTAAATGAAAAAAATGTTTTATAGCCTTGCCTCGATGTTAAATACGTGGTTGATTTTATAGGCTCGCATGCACAATATTGGAATAAACCACTAAATCTAAAATATCTTGTGATAGAATTACGTGATTTTATATTGACTTCGTTTGAACTTGTTTTGATCCTTTGATCTAGAATCGTATTATAAGCTCTATATAATATTGTATTTCATCGTGAGTTAAAAACCCTTTATTATATGTGTTTGAAATATTGAGCCTCACAAATAAAATCTGATGCCGCAAAATCCTTTATAAAATCTGTTTTCTCTATATGTAACTTCTAAATAAAATGGTATAAAGTCTAAATAAATGATTCGAAATATTTATAATAAAAATAAAGAATTGAAGAGACTGTAAAATGCTTAGAACTGCAAAAACTTTTACAAATCGTTATTTTCCACTTATTACTAAAAATCTTTCATTATTACTATCTATTATGTCTAGGTTCCAATGATGGCTAGGTATGTCGAAACTCTTCAATTTAGAAAGAGATATAACCATACAATCAAAGTAATTAATTCTATAGGCAATTGAAAATTAAATGAGTTATGTTCAGTAAGATCAGTTAACAATGGAAATCACCAAGTAGATTTCCAAAGATTTTTTCAAATAAATAAATATATTAGAGATGAAAAAAGTAAAAATACCACAAAATGTCTTGAAAAATATCTGTATCTATCAACAATAAATAATAGTTATCAAAAAATAGCAATTAAAGGTTATTCGTGTACTCGGAACACGTACGCGAATTCCGAACCATTTCCAAGCTAACTTTTTTCCTCATTTTTCATTTTATCGTTTCATCTACTGCTAGATTAAATGAATACGTTATTCACGATTTGAATATGTTCTTGGAAAGAGAGATCTAACGTTTTCAAGACAAAGGAAAATTCATGATCAGATTAGTCCTTCATGCCCGAAAGACCACTGATTATATTACAAATTCTATGTTTATTAAGTACTTATAAATTAGCCTCATATATTTTATCTCCGTTTTTACTTTCAAAATTTTCGGCTTTATTAAACATCGGTACGGAGGCCTCTAATTAGAAAGGAGCTTATATTTTATAACGGCGTATTTAAGATGAAATTTTATTCTTAATTAATGTGGCGTTAATACAGTTTAAATTCATATAGTAAGGAGTTAGGTCAATTTGAATCACTTAGTTATTACTATAGAACTTATCAACAAAAATTGTAAGGTGTTATACGCCAGAATATTGACTGTCATCCTTTTCATTTTCATGGGACAAGGTTAATAATTACGTCATACAACAGTCATTGTAGGAAAAATAAAAGTTTATATGTATTTATTCTTTATTGTACACATAGAACATATAAATATAAAAGAAATACAAAGAAGTGTCACGTACAAAGGCATGCTTAACCTAAAATTGAGTTTTCTTCCAGCAAACCTTGATTAAACAGAGGATAGCAGAAAAATTTAAGGGCATAGTAAAAGTTATTATAGTGAGTATAATCCTGATCAATATGATGTATCATTAATATTTATTACTTCATTAGTAATAAGCATTCATAAATCATTAAACATAAAAGACGTGGTCACTCTAGCACTGGTTGGTAAAATGAAAATCACCGTGTCACGACGAACGGAGCCAATCTCTATGTGAATCGATTGCAGTTTTTTTTTTCACTTTCATTCCCGGTTGTACTTGCGTTTCTGTTTTGTGATCCTGGTGTTATGATACAGTTGAGTGCAAAAGTGTTCACTCTAATTAGGATTCAATTAATTTTTACTGCTGAGTTGTAAATGTTTTTGAAAAAGTTTTTACTTCAGTAAACACAGAATGTATTTGTACTATTTTTAACAAATATTAGCAGGACTTCAAATAAAATGATGGAGTACTTTTCATTGTGAAAAAAAGGTAGTATTTACTATTAATTTATGGAAGGTAGGAATTCAGCCAATTTAAAAAAAAGGCATCGTGTGTAGGCTTCTGAAAAGGTCGTCAAACAACCTGGAAAAGGTCAGCCATGATGATATTGGGTACGAGCATCGAGCAAAACAGGACTAGTTGTTGTAAAGAACCTGGAGGAGAATTATATTATCTAGCATGAAACGTCTTTTGACTCGGATGATAACACCTAATATTTAGTTTCTTCTTTTAGGTAAATAATTTAAAGTTTTCATTTGTACTTTAAATATGTAAGGTAATATAAACAAATCTATTATTAGTTCAAAACTACCTAGTTCGGTGTAGACTTGAAACAAATTCTACGACATACTGTAAGTGTGTGAACCAAGTCTAAATTGTGAAGACTAAACGTCAACGGCTGAAATGTTTGTGTAATAATATTCACACGTCAGCCAACACTTTGAATACTAAAAGGGAAATTTACATACGAAACATCAACATTACTTAGGATTATAAATCAAGGCTAATGAGTTTCCCTGACAATAAATCTCGTGGTATCCATTAAGGTAGGCGGCCATTTTAGACAAGATTTTTGTATTAAGTAATTAAGAGCAATCCCTTTTGATTTTTCTTAAGTAGAATTTCAGGATATTAAATTGTATTTAATACTTTGAAATGTGCTTGAAAATCGTGGAGTAATAAAATAACTGTGTAGATACAGCTAACGAAATGGACGTATAGTTAATTCGACTTACCTTGTAGAAATTTAGGCCGTTATTTAAATCGGTAAGGCGTTTAGAGTAATTTAGATTCTACTTCTGTACTTTTAACTTAAGTAGAAAGTTATTGTAGAGCTAATTGGTTGGACGAGCTTTTAACCTTATTGAACAAATAGTAATGTATTGCGTATACTCAAGATCGCTATTTTGCGTATCCGCATACGTTGGTAATAATAATTTTCCGTTTGTAAATATTTTAATTTTGTAAGAAATACTTGGGAAAACACACTCAAGAAAATATTTATTTAAATAAAAATACATTGTATACTAAAACATAAATAATACTGTTTGTTATAAACTCTTATAATATCACTATTCAAAGTAACTAGACTGAAATTAAGGTACAAAAATTAGAATATAAAAACTAAACAAAATGAAATTAACGTCAAAAGAAATACCTTAGGCGAAACATGAATAATTTATTGTCTGAAATTATATAAATAATAATAAATAAATAGTAATACTTTTTTTCACAAACGTTTTCATCTGACATTGAACAAGTTTCACAGTCCTTCAGGCTTAGTTGATATTCTTCTATGAGCTTATTTTATTTCCAACTTACTACATGGCCCTCCGGTGTCTTATTCTAGATAAAATATCGTATACTAACAAAGAATATAATATCGCAGGAGTATCGTGTAGGTGTATATTTATTTACCTATATACCTATTTTATGTTTCACATGCGAAGAGAAATATCTCAAGTGGAATTTAGCTCTGATAGAACTATCCTCTTGATTTTGCCAAATTCTGTCTCTGTTGAGACATATTTCAGCACGGTTGTGCAACAGACTCCATTAATACAGTTAACTCGTTTGGCAGACAGTTATACCGATGTCTTACTCCGATTGGATCCGACGTTTTGCGGTCACAGTACTCACTTTACTGCCAGTTAAATGTGGTCATTGTGCGTCTGCAGGACTATTGAATTGAATTTATTTATTACAAGCTGTTGGAATATTTATGATTTGACGTCTGAGTAAAAACATTTCAGAATTTCTATGACATGTCAAAGTTTATACTAGCGAATTATTTATTGAATTGTAAAAGGTATTTGTCTTTCCTTTAGTCTGATGAATAGTAATGATGAAGCTGAAGATAATTTTAACTTTCGATCTACTGAGCGTTGGATGAGTATTTGTTTAATTTTGATTATTGGTAGGCTAAGGCTCAGAATGGTGGGAGGATGGATAAGGCTCACAATAATCTTAGATTTCAAAAAAAGTAGTATGGTGTCGTGGGACACCAGATGGGAATGAAGTTCCTTATCATTAAAATATCAATTTAAAGTTCTATTCAAGTTGTAAAGAAAATGAATTATTCGGGTTTACTTTTTTATGATGATTTTCACACAGACGCGCATGGTGTGTGTGTATATGTATGTTTGCTGTAAAGAGTGAGCATAAGCACCTGTATTTAGTGTATAGCCTCCATGCGTATAACGTATTAATAATGATCAAGTGGTTCCACTTTTGACCACCAGGGGGTGTAATTATCGAAAGATATAATAATACATACAACTAACAGATGGCGCTATATAAAATTTTTCGTTCACGCCTTTACAAATCACAAAATTGACTTGACACCTTTCTTAATTTAATAATATTTTTTTATTGTTACTTGCACAGTATTTGGCGACTTTATACTATTATCAATCTCTATTTCGGTGGATTCGCTTTCTATCACTGTATTCAATTCACTTTTCATTATTTAAAATGTTTTCTATAAAATTATTTCAGATACTTAACACAAACCACGCTTAGATCATGAAACGTTACTGAAACAAGTTCTGTCTAGAGTTACTCCTTACTTATTACACACAACTTATAGATGGCGCTACACAAAATTTTTCATTCACGAAATCTTACGCTTTTTTTAACGTTACAGACATTTTTTGCCGGCTTGCCCTCCCTCCGCAAAATAAGGTACTTTATTCCAAAAAACCACTGAAGCAATTCAATAGATATCGTAAATAAACCTAATGACCAAAGAACTGCAATTCGCATCTTGTAAAAGTATAGTTGAGATCTCTCCAGTTCATCCAAAAATATATTTACTACGATACGATAATCTTTGTACAAATATAAGAGGCATGATTCAATTCTGACAGAGTTAATATTAAAACCTTAGAAATTACCTTCACGAATTACCACATTCGTCTGTAACATAATTACAGACAAGCTCGATGCTCTCGTCTTATCTTTGTCTTTGCTTAGTAATTTATATTCTGCAATGAATGCAAGCAATTATGCAATTAGTTCATTCTTTGAACAATATTACTGTGTACAATATATGTATATATGTACCTACTTTTGCAACTACTTTTGCAATAAATTTAAATAAGTGCCATGAAATTTTCGGCACTGGTGTTATTTTCGTTGTGAAAACACCATCCATAATAATAAGTGTTCGTGTTCTGTTCGTTTTAGTAGTTTGTTAGATGACATAACTAATAACAAAGCTCTGCAGTGTAATGCTTCACTTTTAGTTAAAGCTTGTCATAAAATTTTCATCAACGTAGTGTGATAATTTTCAATTTTTTTTATGGCGTAGGCGGGCTAAGGAGCAGACGTATCGCCTGATGGTAAGCGTTTACCGCTGCCCACGGACACCTGCAAAATCAGAAACGTCACAAGTGCGTTGTCGGCCTTCAGTGCATGTGTACACAGTGCAAGCACTATTATATATCGGTTTTCTGTGAGGCCGTGGTATCACTCCGGTCGAGCCGG
This sequence comes from Spilosoma lubricipeda, assembly GCA_905220595.1. Lineage (NCBI taxonomy): Eukaryota > Metazoa > Arthropoda > Insecta > Lepidoptera > Erebidae > Spilosoma > Spilosoma lubricipeda. The sequence goes on along the minus strand of HG992298.1, from coordinate 6,343,265 downwards.
CCCATTCATGCCGCAGCGTGGCTCTCCCACGGTTTTTCACCATCATTATCAACGGTCCATTACTGAATATAGGTCTCTTCTTAGATAGGAGGTCTTAGCGTTATTGTTTTGGCATGGTATATTAGGACGAAAAAAACCGATACCTACTTTCAATTTCTCGCGAAGTTGTTATCGTATTGACATATATCCTAGTTACTTTGAACCTACCAAACCATCATTTACTAAATTAAAATTACATGCTATCATGTGCGCATAATTATTATATATTTATAATCGACAAAATCATTGTTGTAAAGTCATCTATCATCATTATTACCCAACAAATGGATTGTAATAAATCTCGATACAACATTTTGTGGGCGTCAACCTGTCACGAGATTACCAATTGAGATATCCGACCTCAATGGGAGATTTGACTGAATATCAGTAAGAAAACACTACAATTTTGCTCTGCTAAACACTTTTCTAGTAATGAAGAATTTATCTTGTAGATTTTTTTTTTTCTGTACAATATACATTACAGTTACGTTATTTTTAAATTAATGTTTCCCACTGAAATAGTTATGCATGTTACCTAGTTTATGTCGTTTCCTGAACTCCTGATATTGCATTACGAAATAAAACTAAAGGTTCTAAGTTTAAAGTTGAAAATATCACAGAACCGTTGCTTAAATTTAAATAAAGTTTATAAATGAGGCTGAAAATGTTTAGAATTTATACGTTAACAAAATAAAATAATAATAATAATTAACATTAAAATGCAACATCGTTATGGATTTAAAATTATAATTTGTAAAAACTATTACTAGTTATTGTTTTTTTTTTCATCTCTTTCTTTAAAACTTTTGATTAGAAAATCCCTTACACATTTCTTTAACGTTTTACACTGTAATTAATAGACGACTTTCACGGCTAAACCGCTACACCAATTATTGACATGTAGATACTTTTGTTCTTGAGGAAGGACAGAGGCTACTCTTTATCTCGATAATCGACGTACACGCGTGCTAAAGCTGGTATGGCATATTTACAATTATAAATTCACATTCAGTATGTTTGTATTCATAAAGTTAAATAATCACAAAGCCGATTGATATTACTATATTTTAATTTACTTCCAACCTTATCTAGCCAGAAATAAAACTTATTTTCATTAAATAGATCATTAAGTATTTACTTAAATGTACTATTTGCCAACATATAGATATTCGTTAACTCTTTAACATCATAGAAATACGGGTGAAATTCGTTTACCATAACTTTATTATGTTTGTTTTTGATGCGGTATTCCACAACTGTAGCACGTTTTCCGTGTATCGCAAACGATTTATGACTAACGTACACATTTGGAAATCTGTTCTGTTAATTAAGGGGACTTATATATAAACATTTGGCTTGGGTTATTATGAAGACATTATGCGGTTAGTTTCGGGTTGTATTTCACTTAGTAGATTGATTGAAAACATTGTTTTTATTGTATTCAGTAAATACAGTTACGTCAAACAATTTATGTACTGCAGCATCGACTATTTATAACCGACTTCAAAAAAGGAGGAGGTTTCTCAATTCGACCGTATATATATTATGTATGTTCGCGGATAACTTCGTCGTTTATGAACCGATTTTGACGATTCTTTTTTTAATGGAAAGAAGATATCCCAACGGTGGTACCATGATAAAGAGATTAATATGTGATGATGGCATCCAAGAGAAATCGAGTCGAACCTTGAAGTCGGTTTTATTTTTGTTAAAGTTGTACTTGTATATAATCTAATATAATATCTGTATCTATTCAGAGTACTCTCGTTCTTAAATTATTATAAGCAAGCCAGGAACAGAAGCGTGAAGCAGATTGGCAATTGCCATCGCTGATTTTAATATTCGACTACTCCAAGAAGTTATTATGAATGATTTTAGTATAATAATAATTACACCAGCTTTTGCTAACAGCTTTACTTGCGTTAGGAGCAATAACAATTTTGTATAACTCTTTTTGTAAATTTAGGTATGTACCCATAGCGATGTAAAAATATACATATACATACATAGACATGTAAAAAAATATTCAGTTTTCAATCCTGTGGTCGCGTGTGAGATTCCCAAAAAGCGTTTATACATTGAAATAGTTTCAGCAGCAAAAGATAGGTACGTTATTATTATGCTAGTTACCATTTTCGTACAAACTTTATATTGCCTTTTCAAATCATAACTTTAATAAGGCACTTTGTTACGTCACTGCGTATAAAAGATAGGTAACATCTTCAGACAATTGCTAGAAGTCGTAAATTTGATAGATAAGTACAGTAAACTATGCCCACAGTTTTTATATACTTAAATAAATGTTAGTCATATAAAATACTGACTGACTGATTAATCTACGAGGAGCTTAGATAGCTGAGGTAGACTTAAAATATTGTTATAACGTTATAAAATAAAATATATTTTAGATATCTGAAACACAACGTCTTACTAAACTAAATAGAGCTTGTACAATGACGGATAGAATACTTGTACAATTTCTTGTAAATACATACTGAACACCTAATCAGAAAGGGTCTTTAGAAATTTTACCCCTAAGATTGGAAAATAAGTGATGAACGACTGTATGATCCTCTGTGTTAAGTTAGTTCGGGTATTATTCAAAAACTCAAAATTTAGAGTAGAATAGAATAAACTTTATTGTACAGCAGATATTATAGTTTACCTAAAAATAACATATCAATTGAATTACCATGTACAAATGGCTGCCTTATCGCTAAAAAAGCAATTTCTTCCAGACAACCTTGCTTTTTACTTTACTTTCTATGTCTGATTGAGCGTAATTTTTTATACGGTAAATTTAAAAAACTTTTTCATTACCTTTATATACAATAAGTATCTAAAAATCATTAAAAAGTTTGTTATCGTATATAACCTCTATATATATATAAGAGTAAGGTGACTGACTGACATACCCAGAGATCAACGCACAGCCCAAACCGCTGAACCTAGAACCCTGAAATTTTGCATGTAGGTTCTTTATATAACGTAAGTGAGTACTAAGAAAGGAATTTTGGAAATTCCACCCCTAAGGAAGGTAAATCAGGGGATGAAAGTATGCGTGAGCGAAGCCGCGTGCAAAAGCTAGTACTATAATAAAACTAAGCACTAGATATTTATAAAGTAGAAACGATATAACAATCACGCAAATGAAGTGGTGAGCAATGGCTAGGTCTTTCATATAATTCCATAAATTGTAACAGTAAACTAAAGATACAAGACGTGTTCAGACAGATTTAGTTACTAAACAATAGCTCATATCATACTTCACAATAGTGAAGTTCCTTTGTAGCTAAAGTTCTTGTTAATCTGATATTTATAAATCGATTGCTGTTCGTTTGTCTCGCTAAAACAGGAGAACGGCTGGGCCTATTTAGCTGATTTTGGTTTGAAATTAAAAATAACTTGAAAATCCAAATATCACGTGTTTGAAGTAGCGGACACAGCTAGTATATAATAAAGGGATATAAGACTTAGAATTAAAAACATTAGATTGATTATACTGCTAATACCATACTATACAAACTAATATCATTAATTTGAAAGTAATTTAGCCTGTCTGTTACTTCACTCACTTCAAAAGACGCCTACTTCAATTATGTACATTAAACAATATTGTCGACGTTAATATTATCCTGGTAAATACAAAAGTACACTCTACCGCTACAGTTTAAATAGATATTATGTTACAACTAAAATTTTCCTTCAAAATTACTACCCGGAAACTTCTAATGTTGAATTTAAACTTTCAATGCTTAACTAGCTTAGATGATAAAAAAATGGATGGGAATATTTTGGATGAACGTTATTACTGCACGAATTTATCTCGTCAACCTATCGCTGTTCAATATTAAACGAAGGCCATCTATCTCGGTCTGAGGCAGTCTGCATTCATCCGCTGCCAGCCACATAAAATCAATAAATAGATTCGTACCAAAATCATCATCATCCCGTTGCAGTTCCTGTTTGACTGTGCCAGTTCTCTTATGAAAGTTGTTCTGCTATATGGCCATAAGGCGTCCAATACTGCGTTTTATAACAAAATTACACTTAATCTTTTTCAACCCATAGTAGATTAACTGTTTAATAACAACATTAAATAGAATCAAAGCTAAGAGAAAGTATTCTAAATTAAGAAAGGAGTTGAAAGATTAAACCATATTATGTATGAATTTATAATTTTATTCAGTAGATATCATCTTGATTTATTATTTTAGAAGTAGAGAAAGAAATCTCGTAATAGATAACATTATTTCTCAAACTGCTGCATGACTCGGCATTACTTTTCAATATTGAGGCAAAAATAGGCACAAAAATACAATTGAAATGCCACCAATACTATTTACTATCTTTATTAGGTAGTAATTATATAATAATTTAAATATAATTATGTACGTTCATAAGCTGTCTGTTTACGTTACGTACAGATTCAGCGTAGCTTGGAATGAAACGGCCGTGTGTGAGATGTTTGAGATTGTTATTACAATCGATTCCTTATCGATTATAGTATATCATATATTTTATTATCGATTCCAAGGCATTCAAATCTTGATTTCTTTGTTCAATTGCCTGTGTTTCTCTATATTTAAATTTCGACTGCTGATTAAAAGCTACTTAAACACTACTAAGTTACATAAATTTAGACGAGGTAATGACCTATTTAGCCTTTCTCCTAATAACTTATTTCACATCTGATACGCAATGTTTTTCTTCCTGTCAGAAAACTTATGCTGAATCATGAATGAGGCGTATGTTACAGACATAAAGTTTGACGCTCATTTTGAATCTCGTCCAAAAAGTTTTCTAACACTGGCATATGTTGACTTTCGTGGTGGAAGTGCTCAACCAGCGAAACGAAAGGTTGCTTCGGAAAGAAACATTAGAATATTTATATGTTTTCATAGACTAAGTAAAGAAACAGTATTTATTATCACAATATAACGATATATCTCAAGCCATTACAAGAATGTAAGATATTATTTTCTGAGTTAATTGGCAAACAAAGAAATGAAATATAATGAATTTAAAACAAGCAACGAATATTAAATAAATGATATTTAGTTATGAAACATTTAAGAACACGATGATAAGGATCTATCTATATAAGGTTAATAAATATAACTATATCTTCTTACGCAATCAATCTATAAACATAAAACACTAATCTAAGGTAAATACACAAACTTGTGTCTGAAGTTGAGACCTCTTTAGAAAAGGTCTCAGATAGGGTTGACTCGATTTAGTCCATTTTAACCCTACAAAGATACAAATTTGCGCGTTCACCGCTAAAAACTGCCGTGAGTCGTGTGTCCTCACTTTTGAGACACTCCCTTATCTGCCTCAGCCAATATTGGAATACTTGGCGTCGACATATCAAGCGAAGTCCAGGTTCGAGGAGGGCTCGTTCGATGGAGGGTAAGACCAAGTTGGCCTCGAAGAAGCTTGGTGTACTCAACAGATCGATACAGTACTTCAACCGGGCCCACCGCCTCTTAAACCGACTTCAAAAAAAGAGGAGGTTTTCAATTCGGCTGTATTTTTTTTAACTTCGACTGAAGAACCGATTTTTATGATTCTTTTCTTTATTCGAAAGCTGGTGCTTCGAATATGGCCCCATTTGAATTTGGTCCAAATTGAAGTCAATTTTTTTGTTAAAATATGTAATTAGACCTTATAAGGCGCAGGTTCGGCCTCACATGGAATACTGTCCCCATGTCCAATACCAGCTCCTCCCTCTGAACCGCAATCAACGAAGAGCGATTCGAATCGTAGATTGCCAAGAACTTTAAACTCGGCTAGGCTTTTTGGCGCTGCGTGAAGATGTCGCTTCGCTGTGCATCTTCTACCGCATTTACCATGGAAAGTGCTCCTAGGAATTGTTCGGACTGATTCCTGTGGCCTCTTTCCGTCATCGTCCTACGCGATGGAAGTTTCATCCCCATCATGGTTGACAGTTCACAACTGTGCGCTTTTCCAGGACCTTTCTGCCTCGCACAACAAACTGTGGAATGAACTGTCGCTTGCGGTATTCCCGAATCCATGCGATCTTCAAAACTTCAAGAAAAGAGCATACTCCTTTGTAATAGGCTGGCAACGCAATGCTCGTTTGCATTTCATTATAAAAAGGCAATTTAAAAAAAAACAGTAATCAAAAGACACATTATAAAATGCACTGAATGAAAAAATTCAAATAAATATTCACCTACAAAAAATTCCTAAAACAAAACAAATAAAAAACTAACAATGAAACACTACTGTTAAATGTCCAACTCTTTTGTAGCAACTGTATAAGAAACAGACATCACTGACAAACTATTTGAAAACATTACAACAAAATGTATCATAAATTAGTTTAGATTAATAGTTCTTTCAAACTAGTAATTCTTTGTTCACGGGTTGTGTTTCAACGTTGTTACACTTAATTAAACGTTTTTCAAGTAAACGTTTCTTTGATTTGTACTAAAATTTATAGCGCATAACCAGAATACACTGAGATGAATTCATTGCGTTATTTTTGAGAATTCCATGAATAGGTAACAATAGTTTGTATTATCGACAACTTTCATCACATTTGTTTAATGATTTCTTATTCATAATAAGCACAATCTTTTGTTTAATAAATCTTTCGTTTAAAATAAACATATGGTTTATAAGTTTTAAATAAATAAAAGGATTAGTTTTATATACTTTTATTATAAATAGCTGAACCCCGCGGTGTTACCCGCGGTGAATGTTGCACCGCGAGTAACGCCGCGGGACAAAGTTAGTCTAAATAAAAGTAGCCTAAGTTACTCCCCGGATCATCAGCTACCTGCCAGTGAATGTCCCGTCAAAATCCGTCCAGCCGTTCCAGAGATTACCCGGAACAAACAGACAGACAGACAGACAGACCGACAGACAGACAGACAGACAAAAATTTTTTTAGCTTCATTTTTGGTATATGTACCGTGTATTCATACATATGCACTCAGTAAAAAGTGGTTATTTTAATATTACAAACAGACACTCCAATTTTATTTATTTGTATAGACTAGCTGTGACCGCTACTTCGTACACGTGGCATTTATATTTTCAAGTTATTTAAAATTGTTTAACGTTTAAACCTTCTCTGGACTACAACAAACATTTCGAAACCAAAATCAGCTAAATTGGCCTGGCCGTTTTCGAGTTTCAGCGAGACAAACGAACAGCAATTGATTTTTATATATAAGATTTTTCTTTTTTACCTGATAAAGTGAAGAAAAAATGAACGAATTTTTAGAGGTTTAAAATAATAAATAAAGAAACTATTGACATGTGAAAACCAGACATATTTGAATGAAGCTTACTGACGTTCTAATTTTTTTTTTTTATATATTTTTAAATGCATTTGTTTACAAAATTATACGCATTTTCAAGTATTGATCTTATAAGGATCTAACGATTCAGACATCATATTAAAAGATATGCCTATCCTATTCAACGAATCTAGGATCAGTGTGAGGTTAGGTTGCTAAAGTTTTAACTCAAAATTAACAACATCGCCCCGTTTATTGAGCTTTCATTGTGAAACACTAAGTCAACACTAAGTGTTTTGACACTATTTCACTCTGAATAATAATAATTATAACCTCAAAATTTCACTCACTATAGTCATATCCCACGCCAGGCAGATTCTTTGCTGTGGTAAACAAACAGCTGAAACCATATAAAACCAAATGTTTCGGAATACAGATGAACAGCAAAAATAATCGTGTTAATCATACAATGTCTGTCTTTCATCTGTATGTTAGGCTTTCACAGCTAAACCGCTGCACCGATTTCATTGAAATATGACATGAAAATCCTTTGATTCTAAACCGCCACTATTGACATATATGCGGGCAGAGACACGGGCGAAAGCCAGTAAATAATAGCTTCCATTTTTATTTAAAACTAGCTGAACCCCGCGGTGTTACCCGCGGTTTTTGTAGTACCGCGAGTAACACCGCGGGACAAAGTTAGTCTAAAAAAAGTAGCCTAAGTTACTCCCCGGGTCATCAGCTACCTGCCAGTGAAAGTCCCGTCAAAATCCGTCCAGCCGTTCTAGAGATTACCCGGAACAAACAGACAGACAGACAGACAGACAGACAGACAGACAGACAGACAGACAGACAGACAAACATTTTTTTAACTACATTTTCTGTATATGTATCGTGTATACATACATATGCATTAAGTAAAAAGCGGTAATTTTAATATTACAAACAGACACTCCAATTTTATTTATTTGTATAGACTAGCTGAACCCCGCGGTGTTACCTGCGGTTAATGTTGTACCGCGAGTAACGCCGCGGGACAAAGTTAGTCTAAAAAAAGTAGCCTAAGTTACTCCCCGGGTCATCAGCTACCTGCCAGTGAAGGTCCCGTCAAAATCCGTCCAACCGTTCCAGAGATTACCCGGAACAAACAGACAGACAGACAGACAGACAGACGGACAGACAGACAGACAGACAACAATTTTTTTAACTTCATTTTTGGTATATGTATCGTGTATACATATATATGCATTAAGTAAAAAGCGGTTATTTTAATATTACAAACAGACACTCCAATTTTATTTATTTGTATAGAAAAGAAATAGAAAATTACTTCTTTGGCAAATACTTAACCATAACTTTATTAGATATTCCTACTCTTTCGACACACAATGTGTTGATATAAGATAAAGTTACTAAAACTTATAACGCAAAGTAAGCTTCGATAGCGGCTTTTTCTTAACTAAAACTCGATTCCAAACTAAAAATAGGTTTGATATTTATAAAGACAATATTGACTCAATAAACATTTTGTCCAACTTTGATCGATTGCTTTCAATGTTTCCTTAACAAATATTAGAGATTCTATTTACACCCTTACACCCACAAAATAAATACTCTATTTCAGTCATATTTTTAGTAACATGTTAGATTTTCCTTAAATTTATGCTGAAGTAATCATAGTTAGAAGCAATCACTGTTGAACATAGAGATCTCCTTAGTAAGGGTGTTTTGGCCTATTATAAACTGTAGGTATTTGTCTGCTTAATATTATTTCGAGTGAAACAACTATGTAGACACTTTTATGTAATACTAGTGGTCACTCAATGTGCAAAATTTTATAAATATTTTCGAAAAATAGTGTACAAAGTTTTTGCTGTATATAGCAGTTTTTGTAAGAAGTAGTCAAGCGTTGTTAAAGTGTTATGTACTATGGTACATTACTAAGTTTCAAAAGCCGTAGTCCATGTAGTGTAATATAATGTTTGTCGTACTTGGGTTTTAGTTTTTACTTTTTTTTTATTTAAAAGGTTTTGGTGCCTCTAATTATAGAGGCCCCAACACCTTTTTAAAATTAATTTTAATTAATTAATTTAAAACAAAACAAATATATTAATTAATTTCTTTGCAAAGTATATTTTAAAAAGGTACCATAGAAATATCACAATTATCGAATAAATACGAACAAAGTCACGAGAAAATGCTAATAATATAAATATATATTTGAATCGTACAGGTAACGCCACACGGCATATTTATCTCAAATGTATTTTTTAATACATTACTTTACGTCAGCTAGAGGGTCTCAAATTAGAGTCAATGACACGTCATATAGCCTATAACCAGCAGACAATCATGACGCTTCTAACGACACCTAATTTGTCCAGTTCTAATGAGTAGTTAACGAGCTATGAGGGAACAAATGAATAATGGAAAGGGAAGAAAGGGAATAATTTTGTAAATGATGTCCTCACATTCAAATATTCATATCAGTCACTTAAAAAAAAAAAACAGATTGTACTCGTATATTAAACCATTGCAAGACAAAACTTACACAGGTGGAAACAGTTTTATCATGAACTAGAAATATTACGTACATTTCTGCATTGCAGCGTCACACTTATTCATGTTAATTTCTGCTATATGAACACACATTGAGAACGTAGTTAGATTAAACACTGCTGTTAAATTGCTTTCAACTTAAACATTGCACAGTTTAACCAAGTATTTATTTGCACAGCTGGATATTAACATCCTACTGCTTTCGGGAAGTCGACACATTATTTTAGTATTACATTTAAGGATTTTGCATTGATCTTAAAACTTAAGAGATTTTTGAACTAACTTGTGGTTGTACATTCAATTTTCTAAATGTTTTTACAATTATACAAATACTCGTTTAAAAATCAATTCATCATCATCATCAGCCTATCGCAATCCACTGCTGGACATAGACCTTTCCCATTTCACACCACTCAGATCGATTTTGGGCTACACGCATCCAGCTCCTGGAAGCATTCTGCGCAAGTCTTGTAATCAAATTACGTTGCAACAAATAAATTGCTTTGCAACAAATTGACTAAGTTGTAAACCTTTGTTCATAAAGACACTATTACTGAAAGGTATTTTTATTTCAAAGTGGGCAAAGCCAAGCGTAAAAACATACCATAAGATTTAAAAAAAAAACAAGTCTCGCGAAGAATGATGATACGAAAATGAACTCATATATGCGAGCCTTTTTTGTATACATTTTTCTTGTCAGAAAAACCAGTTGTTTGAAAGATATAACATACGGATTATTACCTTTCGTCATTATTTACGCCAAGTCTCGACAACAGCGCTTGCTTTTTTAAGGAAAACACCTTAGAAAATGTACTCTGATATGCCGGTTATTTTAATAAGTTCGGTATGTAGCGCTTTTATATCGTTTTCTTTTGAAGATATGTACCAAGGGGCTCATTATTCTGCGTAATATTGAGGGCAACTCAACAATTTTATAAGCAAACTTTGTCTATATATTGTCATATTAGCTTTTTAATTTCCAAACTTGAGTATAACTTTCTAGCGTAACAATTTACAATATGAACAGAAATAGAGGCTTACTTCGGTATATTACATAGGGAAGGCTCGATAGGACTGATACTACAGCCTGATCAAATGCTTTAAGTAGTTCTTTCGTTGACCAGGTGAGGTTATCAGAGATGCAAACGCTCTCTAATTCTGTGGCTCGCAAAGGTAGGCAACGCAATTGGCGGCATTGACAATCGTCATCAAATATATATTCAGAATGGATTTAATTTATTTAATAGATGCTAATTGGCAGACAATAGTGATGTTCTACTACATACTTTCCTTTTTTGTTTTGTTTCCTTCCCACTATGATCCCGGGTCCTTTAAGCGGGGCGTGAAAAAGCATCTCACCAAGCCGCCATAGTGCGGGTCACCATGCTGCTTTGTGCTTATTCGCAATGAGGATGGTGACCACCACTGTTGGATTCTACCCATGCTTTCCATCAGGCAGGGCAGAGCCATTTTGGCAGCTCACTCTAAAAAAAAAAACATACTAGTTACACTTACTAAATAGTGATGCGACAACCCAACAGTTATTTTAAATCTACGTCTTGGAACCTTTTACCTAAGAGTATGCTCAATATTAAAAGACCATAAAGTCACTGCAGTAATCAGTTTTAATGACCTCGACCACTTAGTTAAGTCGACTGACTTTTTCTTAATAATACAAACTTTTTAGTAAATATTTTGCATATATTATTTATACTGTTCACATAGTATTATTCTCTCGATTAAATAAGCTTTGAATTTTTGACAATTTGGTATGGTGGTAAGTGTTCCTAGTATTTATGACACAAATATCAGATTGTGCCCATTGAACACACATGAATTGAAGTCAAAGCAATTGATCGGTTGACCACTTTAGCCATTGCGCCCTATATGTGGTCAGCATTATCTAATAACAAAACAAATTTAATCGAAAACGTTTTCCCTACCACACAAAGTTATTAATTTCGAAATTAATTTTCCGATTTCAAATCACAAAATTAAATAATTATGTTCTACTGTTTGTGGTTCATTTTGTTTTGCATTTAATTAAGCTGTGTTTCAATTAATACAAAAGTAGATATGAATGTTTAATATTAAATTGTTTTGATTAAAAATCAAACATCATTTGCCTAGTTTTTTGTCAATTTGTTGACATTGGAAACTCTCAAAACCAAACTAAGCACTACAAAAAAGTAAATTTTGTCGTGTCAAACAAAGTTCTAAACGCCAAAATTAACAAATTACTAAAATTAGACGCTTATATGTAGCCGTTTTAGTAAAATAAAATCCACCGTGGGAGAGCCACACTTCGATGTAAATGGACCGGCTCGACCGGAGTGATACCACGGCCTCACAAAAAACCGGTGTGAAACAGCGCTTTTGCTGTTTCACCGAGTGAGTGAGGATACCGCAGGTCCATACCTCAGCCCCTGCACACATCACTTTCCCCATCCCTCCAAGGTCAGCAACGCACTTGTGACGCCTCTGGTATTGCGAGTGTCCATGGGTGGCGGTAATCGCTTACCATCCAGGTGATAGTCTGCTCGTTTGCCCCTATACAATAAAAACAAATGAAATTTAGAACAAAATTTAGTGTACTTTAAGTGATGCGAAAATAGATTTAACGCCATTATTAAAATTTCGATACATTCCTTAACTAAAAGAAAGCACTACTTTCGTTTTAAGAATGTAAAGGACTAACAAGGAGACTTAGAACTTGATGGTAAGTAACCAGTTAATACACCCATAGTAATTTGTGTCTCAATATTTTCATGCACATAGCCGATGTTTACATGCTCCACCGTCTACAGTCTTCAACTAAATGGCAATTGTTATATGAATGCAACTTCATATTCATGGAACAAAATTTTCACGACAAATTTGTTAGAGATTTTGGATTATTTTATATTCAAATTTTAAATAAATTTAAATTTTAAATAAATAAATGCAAGTGCAAAAAGTAAACAAAAGGCAAGGTAAAAGCAAGACACTGCCTAAGCATAAGGAGTCTTTAGAATGAAACGTCCAATTGGCAAATTTATACGTGTTTATGATGCTTTCTACCAGATTTTCATTTTCTTTTCACTGATGGTTAAGTACATTGAATCAGTTTTAATAATTAAACCATTCAAATCAACTTTAATTCACACAGAACATTAATTCTTCAAGGCAGCTTTCGAGCTGTGAAGTTCGACGTGTAAAATATCTGTAGAAGATTTATTTAAAAAGAAAAACATTAATTATTATATTATTAAGACAAAACGACTTATAACTAAAATTTTATTAATGACTTCTAAATAACATAACTAAATAATGTAAACAAATATTTTCGGACATTTAACACACAACGCCATCTATTATAATCCATCATATTATTATCCACCCAAACTAAGCAGAGTTTGTAGTTTTGGTACTAGAAAATTGATATAAATACATTTAACCTTTTTTTGTAAATACATAATATACATAAAAAACACCCAAACTCCGAAAAAAATGTTTGCAGATCATACAAATATTTGTTCCATCCAGGAAATTGAACCTGAGATCTACACTACACTAAATAGACATGTTATGGAAGTACATAATGTATGTACGCTCAAGACAATAGCCTCACATCAATAGAAAAATCGTGATGCGAGAAAATATTCACCTTCCCTACGTACTAATTACTTTTCCTCTTTCGAAAAATTACTAGAACAACTATCTCCCTCTTATAGTCACACATTAGTAATGGGCGACTTCAATACTTGCCTATTGAAAAATGACAATCGGTCTTCTTCGCTACGCAGATTAGTGGACTGTAACAACTTATCCTTACTAACACTTGATGCTACACATCACTTTCCTAACTGCACTCCCTCTCTTCTTGACCTTATTCTGGTCTCTTCTACTAATCATGTTGTCAGCCATGGTCAATACCCAGCTGATGCATTCTCTTATCACGACTTGATATTTCTCTCTTATGCTATCCGTCCCCCCAAGGCAAAGCCGAGAATTCTTGTGCAACGCAATTTTAGCGGAATGAATATCGCTAAACTTAAAGAGGATGCGCGTAACATCAACTGGTCTGCTTTATTAAATTCGCAATGTGTGAATGAAAAAGTTGAAATATTTACCAACAATATGATACAACTATATAACGTTCACGCACCCCTGCGCTCGATAAAAATTAAACACTTACCGGCTCCTTGGCTTACCGAGGAGATAAAACAGATCATGTTCAGAAAATGTCTAGCGAGAGGCAAATACAAACGTCGACCAACGGATGATAACCTTGAAAAATATGTTTATATGAGAAATCTCTGCAATAAGATGTGTAGAAATGCACAACGCCAACATATCCACTCTGCCGTAGAAAACGGAGATCCAGCAAAAGTCTGGAAATTTCTAAGAACATTGGGAGTTGGGAAGTCTCGCCATGACTCTATTCCTAAAAATTTTAACATTGATTTACTTAATAAACATTTCTCTTCCTCGTCTGATATTAATGACAACACTAAAGCTAATACTCTAAGAAATATTTCATCTGCCCCAACCCCCAACTATTCACCTTTTGTTTTTAGTCAGTTGTTCGCTTGTGATGTTAGGAAGACCATTCTATCGATCTCATCCAATGCGGTCGGAAGTGATTGTATCAGCCGAAACATGATTCTTCCTATCCTTGACGAGATCCTACCCATCCTATGCAATATCCTGAACCACTCCGTGACAAGTGGTGTTTTTCCAACTGCTTGGAAAGATGCTCAACTAATCCCCTTACCTAAGAAAGCTAAACCCTCTTCATTTTCTGACTATCGGCCCATATCCATTTTACCTTTCCTATCCAAAGTGCTCGAACGTCTCATCCACTCTCAACTGAGTAACTTTCTTTCCAAAAACTCTTTACTGAACCCCTTCCAATCCGGCTTTCGTTCTGGTCACAGCACTACGTCTGCATTGGTACACATTGCGGATAGCATAAGACAAGGCATGGATGGTGGAATGATCACAGTACTCACCTTGCTCGATTTTAGCAACGCTTTTAATACTGTTGATTTTCACATTCTGCTTGGTATACTACGGTCTCTTAACATATCTCCAACGACAATTGATTGGTTTCATACTTACCTGTCTGGTCGCCGGCAGCGTATTTGCATTGAAGACTCAAAGTCCTCCTGGTGCAGTATATCTGCTGGTGTACCACAGGGTGGCGTTCTATCTCCTTTACTCTTCGCTGTTTTTATAAACTCAATCTCGAACCAACTAAGTTCCTTCTACCACCTTTATGCAGACGATCTACAAATATATACCCAAGCTAAGATTAGCTTGTTAACAGAAGCTTTCAACACAATTAATACTGACTTACGTCGCATTGGCGAATGGAGTCATAATTATGGCCTCAAGGTTAATCCTGCAAAGACCCAAGTGTGTGTTGTTGGCAGTCCCGGGATGGTCTCAAGAATCAACTGGACTCAACTACCTCAAATACAATTCGATGGCACCAACCTCGAGATTAGTACTAGTGTTAAAAATTTAGGTATAATCATAGATAGTACTCTATCTTGGGGCCCACAGATACAAGAAGTCAGTCGTAAGATATTTGCTTCTGCTGGATCTCTCCGAAGACTGCGTAATTTTCTTCCGACTGCAACTAGGGCTGCACTTGCACAAGCACTTCTCCTTCCAATTCTCGACTATGCCGATGTCAGCTATCTAGATCTCACTAAAGCACAACTTGATAAGCTTGAGCGACTACAAAACCTCTGTATACGATTTATATTTGGCCTGCGAAAATATGATCACGTCTCCGAATTTCGTCAACTGCTCGAGTGGCTTCCGATTCGCTCTCGCCGGAATACTCATATTCTTACTTTTCTTTATAACATCTTGTTCAATCCCAGAGCTCCCTTCTACCTCAAAGAACGATTCAAGTTCCTTAATGACACACATGTAAAATGTCTAAGGTCATCTGAAAATTTGGTACTGGTGATGCCTCAGCATTCTACGAAGTTTTATGATCAGTCTTTCACTGTTCAAGCTGTACGCTTGTGGAATAAATTGCCCTTAAACATAAGGCAGGCGCAAACGATGGGTGAATTCAAGAGGTTGGTCCATGACTATTACACATCACAATTTAGTCACTCACACATTTAGGTATGATTTGAGTCTTTTCTTTCTCTTAAATTATGGTTATGCTTATATTTGTGTATGTATGTTTATCTTTTAGTATGTAAAATTATTATTATTATTATATATATGTTTTTTTTTTTCTTTTCAATTTTGTGTGTATGTTTGTATATATGTATATAAAATATATGTGTTTATGGACATAATATTTATTTTCCAAACTCATTGCACGTCAACTACTACAGTCTCTCTGAAATATTTGATCCATCCTAAGGTTGCCTGGAAGAGATTGCTTATGGCAATAAGGCCGCCCTTTGTACACTACACTTCGGATATTTTATGCATTATGTACTTATTTAGCTCTGTAATAAGGTGTGCAAATAAAGAGTTTTCTATTCTATTCTATTCTATTCTATCTTCGCACGTCGACCTCTATCTGAGTTCTATTCGAGTCATTCGATTGGCATTCGATGCATAATAATAATCGGTATGCGTTTATACGAATTCCGCGCTGCTTCTATTCGATTCGATTCCTCTGGAACCTTTTTTCGTACGAGACTTGAATCGAAATGAGGATTATAATAGTGATTATTTAATAATTTATGGTAAAACCTTAAATGCTTATTTGAATATGTGATCGATAAAGTAACAAGTAAATTTCTTATTAGAGTAAAAGAAAGGAAAATGATAATCCGATAAATGCACAATATTATGAATGAATGAATTGAATGTTTTTATGATTTGGTGTTCTCAATGTATTAATTTTAAAAAAAGTATTTAATTAGTCCTTCTAGATGTCATAGTATAAGGGCGCCCGCACAAAACTGCGAATTCGCACCGCATCGTAAATATCTGCGAGCTCGCACATTCGTGCGTGTTTCGGTATGTGGAAGCTCTAAGCACTGCTTAGTTTGAAACTAAAAGACGTTGTGTCTCAGTTTTCAAAATATTATTATGATATGTTACTAGTTTTTATCTGCGGCTTCGCCTACGTATATATCGGTTATAGCAGTAAAAAGTAGCCTATGTCTTTCCTCAAGAATCAAAAGTATCCTCATCTCAAATATCATTGAAATCGGTTTAGCCGTGAAAAGACAGAGCTACTTTCGAATTAGAATATTAGTATAGGCTTGTATAAATACAACTACTCAAATACCCAGAAAGAGCAGTGAAATTCAGTTTATCTTTTTACAAATAAATAAAATTGTAGTGCCTGTTTGTAATATTAAAATAACCGCTTTTTACCAAATGTATATACGGTACATATGCAAAGAATGTAGTTAAAGAAATTTTTGTCTGTCTGTCTGTCTGTCTGTTTATTCCGGGTAATCTCTGGAACGGCTTAACCGATTTTGACGGGATTGTCACTGACAGGTACCTGAAGATCCAGGAAGTAACTTAGGCTTCCTTTTTTAGACTAACTTTGTCCCGCGGCGTTACTCGCGGTACAACAATAACCACGGGTAACACCGCGGGGTTCAGCTAGTTTAGTGAATAAAATTGCTTACGTTTGTTTAGACATTTTTATTATAAAGAGTAATTTCACTTCAATTATTTTTATTGAACATTTGAAACTTTTATGACAGATAATTAACGAGCACCACTGGATAAGAACGAGTTAGGCAGGGAGCAAACGTGGACATTTTTGTGTCTTGTGACTGATACAG
The DNA here is from genome assembly GCA_905220595.1 of Spilosoma lubricipeda. Classification (NCBI taxonomy): domain Eukaryota; kingdom Metazoa; phylum Arthropoda; class Insecta; order Lepidoptera; family Erebidae; genus Spilosoma; species Spilosoma lubricipeda. The sequence goes on along the minus strand of HG992298.1, from coordinate 6,325,618 downwards.
GCTACCGACGAATATTTTTATTTCAATAGAATCAGCAAGGAAATCATCAACTTCCTCCCTCCCACGTAAATATTTTTTGTGTGTGTAGCAACTGGATGTCGTAAGCGACGGTCAAAGTGTGTTCGGTGTCGGTAACTGGAAACTTAAAGGCGTCAATTGAAGACACAAGCAATATTTTAAAAAATCCTTACAATTCATCGACATCCATCGTGAGACTGGCGGAAAATAAGCGACGAATTGTGGCTAGTAGTAACGACCGGTGACTGTGTCCGATTGCCGCCACCGGACACAGCCACTACGGTTACCAGTGAATTGTGCCGAGTGGGCAACAGAAAGTGTCTACGTTTGCGCAGGGCCTAATAGTATTTTTATTTTATTTTGCGTCATGTGGTCAAGTGAGCAGATGAGACATCCGAGTAAATGACAATCGCCGCGCATAGATATCTAGTACTGAAAATTCATCAATGCATTGCTAGCGAATTCTTAGTTAGAATTATCTTATATCTTAAAGGTTTTTACGCTTTATGCTCAGCTCCGAAACGGTACCGCAATGTTGAAATATAATCAATAAATATTTACAGTCATCTGGTCGAAGACGAGGATCGAACTAAGTGGCGGGAAATTGGAGAGGCCTATGTCCTGCAGTGGACTGCGATAGGCTGATGATGATCTAGTCTTAATCAATGCAAAGCTTGTATCATGAGCACTAGATAACAAATATAAATACATAGGTATATACTTTTTGTTAACACATACATAAATATTATACATAGAAAACATTCAAATTGGAAACAAATATTTGCAGATCATCCGATCCGGGAATCAAACCTGAGACGTATTATTTTCTTTTTGTTGCGTTATTGTTACATCTTTTTTAAATATATACATTTTATATATACACAAGATTGCATGTTTAAAGGTATTAGATAGAAAGATAAATTTAGCTATGGGAGAGTAGAACTATTATTGATCAATATTAAGACAATTAATTGAAGTCTGACTAAGTCCTGATGTATCGTACCGAATCGATTTCACGTAATACGTAGCGTTAATCTCGTTAGTCTATGGTATGAAGGTTGAGCTGTCATTCACTTCATGTCATTTGATCTGTCACTTATGATCTGGACTTGAACGATAGACTTTGCCAGGGAGATCGTTTTTTGTTTTTTCGGAAGACGGTCCCCGTTTCATCTCATCCACATTTTTTATATTTTATATCATTAATTTCATCACGACGAAGACTTATTGACTTGAAGACTTATAACTTGAAGACTCTAAACACTTGACATTGGCAGAAATAGCTGATCCGAGAGATCCGGCTGGTTGCCATTTCATCAAAGAAGAAGAAGAAGACTTTGCCAGGAGGTCCCTATTTCATCTCATCCACATTTTTTATATATTTTATCATTAATTTCATCACGACAAATACTTAAAGACTTGATGACTTAAGATTTGAACACTTTAAATAGTTGACATTGGCAGAAATATCTGATCCGAGAGATCCGGCTGGTTACCATTTCATCAAAAGAAGATAGACTTTGCCGGTAATGCTTGTTGGAGACCTTTGGAGCGATATTTTGAACTCGTACTCGAGTCGTCCTTATCTGTATTGAAAATTACCGTCCCCGACTTGTCGCAATATTGGTATACAGAAGGTTTCGGGGGCAATAAATCGATCTAGTTAGAATTCATTTTTACAACATTTACTCAAAAAAATAGCCATCTAGGTTCTGAATATAATGTACAAAATATAATTTACAGTGAACTACCCTGTTAACTGTACCCCTGCAATATATATATTTTTTAGTAATCATTGTTACTTTAAATCATAACTAAACTTATATACACAACATCTTATTGCTTTTGTCTTGATTTCATGTCTTATGTTTCAAACAATTTTAGTAGACAGGAGAAAAAAATTAGATATTTTGCTATGCGAGGATTCTCGGAGGATATGGCTATGCGAGGAGTGCACTATTTGATACTCCTAAAAATCAGTTATAGTGTCTACATATCAAAAATACACATCAAGATATTTAATAAACTATGTGATAACTAATTTGATCCATTAAGGAACTATCATTAAAATTACAAGGAAATCGGAAACCGATGCTAACTTACATATTATATTTAGTTATTCTTACAACATTTGTAACTTCTTTCCTCAAATTAAAACAAATCATAAACATAAAATAAAGATTAAAACAGCGCCCAATCAAGTAAAACAACCAAAACAAAGCTCTGTAAAGATAAAGTCTAGATAAACTTAAATATTAATAGGAAAAAATAAACCCAGGCGAAAGCTACAAATAAAGCTCGGTTTAACAGCCAATTTGGTGCGGATTAATAGAGCACGGGTGTAGAACAAAGCGGTTGAAAACAAAGAAAGCACCAACGTAACCCCACTAAGATCCGAAGAGATTTTTAAACGCGTCAATTTTTTTGGGGTACCGTTCAAAAATACAGAGACTCAATTGAATTCACTGAAGATAATAATGTTGTCATATATCTTATTTATAAATCTGTATTGTGTTTCTAAAGTTTAAGTTAAGTGCTTAAATTGTAATTGTTACCTTTACCGCAAAGACTGAAGAATTACAATATTATTAACGTAACTACTCTATTAAACAAGTAAAGTTTTAACAAAAAACCGACTTCAAGAACTGGACAAAATAAGCGATTCACCCAGTCGAAAGTTCTGAGGTAACAAACTTAAAAAGATACTACAGTCGAACTGAGAATCTCTTCCTTTTTTGAAGTCGGTTAAAAAAGGTAATTTTTTTTTTTTTTTTTTTTTTATGTTTGACCCTGCCATAATGACTCTACTCTGCCTGATGGAAAGCATAAGCAGAATCCAAGAGTGATGGTCACCATACTGCGAACGCAGACAATGCAACAATGCAGCATGGTGACCCACACCATGGCGGGCTAGTGATGCTTTCGCATCATTGGGCCTCCGGTCTCGCACTCACCAACGAAACACGACAGCATGATCGCTGTCATTTTACGTTGATTTTCTGTGCGAGGGTAGTACCGCCCCGGTCGAGCCGGCCCGTTCGTGCTGAAATCAGCGTGGCTCTACTACCTTGGAATTTGATCAAGTACCACTATAACTGACACCTATACTCAGAGAAAACTTTGCAAAATAACGTGACTGCAAATAGAAGGAAAAAAACAAACCCTGTACCAGCCCGTCTCACCAGCGTGGTATAGTAGACCAACACCTGCTTGGTAATTTCTTTTTCTAGAATAGTGGGCAAACGAGCAGACGTATCGCCTGATGGTAAGCGATTACCGCCACCCATGGACACTTGCAACGCCAGAGGCGTCATTAATGCATTGTTGGCCTTTGAAGAATGGGGAGAGGGATTGGGGTATGGGTCTCCGGTATCCTCACTCACTCGGTGAAATACACTGCAAGCGCTGTTTCACACCGGTTTTCTGTGAGGCCGTGGTATCAATCCGGTCGAGGCGGCCCATTCATGCCGAGGCGTGGCTTTCATTTAAATATGGATAGTTGATGGTAGAAAGGGTAAAAATTATTTAAATTTGAACATATGTATTCTAATTCATTACAATAAAATAAATTGGTACAGAACCCAACCAACAATATGAAGTACATTTATTTTTATACTCTAAATCTTGTTTTTTCTCATTTCATTCTCAGACGGTATTTGTGTTGACAATTATTTACATTAAAATGACTTGCTACGTTTAAGGATTTTTAATGTAAATGTTTCTTTTGCATTTTTAAGACTGTAAAGAGAAATGACAAAATTTTATGTAAATGTGATTCCTGCAGTAACACATGAGCTTGAAAAGAATTAATATCTTAAATTAAAAATAATAAAACACTTGCTTGGTGCCCGATAACGATGTCGATAGTATCCGTAATTTACATTTTAAATTCGAATTTGACTATGACTTTGTTAAGAACTTTGTAGTAATACACAAGAACTATCTAAAATAATAATATTTTATTTAGGTTTATTCATGTTGACAGGTTGGTTTTGGTAACAATACAATTAAATTAATTCTGTTTCATTGTAAATCCAAGATGGCCGAATCGTTGGACCCGTGTTTCCATTCAGTCATCTCAGTTTACGCTACACCGAATTTAATACCTAATATTTTTTACCAAATTATTTTTCAGATTTTAGAATATGTCATTATTTTTTTTACATTATTCACACACACAAGTCATTATTTTTAATACACGATTATTATTTTTAAAATAATAGGTAGGTATTGTGTTACTCCGTGATCATGGCGCTTCCAACAGCGCCGAAATATCGGATACTCACAAACAAAAAGGTGCATGGTAACAATCCCGCAGATTCCTATTTTAAGGTATAGTGTATTTACAACTTATGCATAAACTTAGATTTAAAAAAAATACTGTTGAATTTTCGTCTTCACCCAGCAAAATTCCTATGTGTTATGATGTAACATCGCAAATATCGTTACACTTGCCGAATGGAAGTCTGTCCGCAATAAATTTCTACAAAGAGCCTCGAAGCTATTACTTTGTAAAACGCCTTGCCTTTGCCTAGAGGAATTGAAATTATGAGGAGAATTATTAATTTTAAACCATACATCAGGAGCATTAAGAACTTGTCGATATGCATTTGCTACCAATTATTAATTGATTTATTGTATTTTGTGTCCTAGAATAGTATTATCCCACCAAAAACATTTACATGTAAAATGTTGCAAACACGACTGCATATGGCTTACCCTGTAAAAAATATATCAGATCTGATGTAGAGCCAAGCTTCTGAATTTACATGTTCTAACTCTACCAACCCTAACTGATCAAACTCTACATCGAAGTAAAAATGTATGGATTAGCTGTTTCGTTACTTCAGAAACTAAATATTCGCATAACTTCGCATTACTTTGAAAACTAGATATTTGCAAACATGAAAGGTGTTCGTTTCGCCTTCGTGACGGAAGCTAAATTGCGAAGCCATACATTTTTTTGGTGGGATCTTATTTCTTTTTGTAAGTTTATTTATTTATTTAAAAAATATATGTAATAATAATAAATAAATAAATAAATAAAATAAATTTGTAAGTTGCTTGGCAGTATTTTTTTTTTCGTTTTTTATGGGGTGTATTTTTTGTACATCTTCTTAATTTTTTTCAAAAAAATCCGTGTTTAATTCCTTTCACTAGCAACTTCGGCCGGTAGAGTCAGTGAACCTTAATACCAGCCTCTTCCGGCCCATCAGAAAGGAAGCAGTCAAACCAAAGGCGCTACACGTCTTCAATAATCTAAACGTTAACTGACCTTATGTACGATGGCAGCTAATCGCCGATGATGCCTAGAGTACTCTAGCGATGATAGCTGTTTAATTCACAATTACACAAGGGATCTTGAGTCTCAATTCAAAGACATTCGAAGATCGAGAGCATAGTCTCTACTCCGTATTACACGTCCGATTAAACACTTTGAGGATCGCGCATATACAAATTACACGGTTACAATTCTCGTCTATATTAACACAGCCTAACGGTCTCGGTGACCACACAAACACCAGAAGCTATGAAACAATCAATTAATTACCCCACCGACCGCCATTCTTAACCCACTTCTCAATAGTGAGGTTAGATTTTTTTCATTTTGACACTGACATTTGCCAAAAGACAATCACACAGTGTTTCCATTACAAATACATTTTATAACGATAGGTTTCGAACAGTCAATAAAATCTATAGCATAATAATTATTGAAAGTCTCATACAAACTTCCACCCACCCCCCCTAATTTTGTGGCAAAAGTAATGGTTTTATATTTTTTTTTTTTTTTTGACTCTGCCCTGTCTGACGGAAAGCATGAGCAGAATCCAAGAGTGGTGGTCACCACCCTCGATGCTAATAAGGGCAGTGCCACATGATGACCCACACTACCACCTACCCCACACTGGAGAGACGCTTTTGCGAGCTCTGCTTAAAGGACCCGGGATCATAGTGGGAAGGAAACACTTGCGCTGGTAGTGAGTTCCAGGTTTTGATCGGTTGGCACAGGAAGAAAGAATCAAAGCGAAAGTTCGAGAACGTATGTCTACCACTCTGAAACGGTGACTTTCGAGACCGGCACATGTTATCCTGTAAAGGAAGGTGTATCCTGTAAAAACTCTCCATGTTAAAAGCAATAGAAGACCGCCATGGAGGCGATATTAATAAATAAATAATTTTTAAATTACTATTTCGGACATCTAACACATAACGCCGTCTAGTCGCAAGCTAAGCAGAGCTTGTGTTATGGGTACTAAAACAACTGATATAAATATATATATATATATTTGTAAATACATTCATATTATACATAGAAAAACACCTAAACTCCGAAACAAATATTTGCAGATTGTAGAAACATTTGGTCCGACCCAGAAATCGAACTCGAGACCTCAAGTACAGCAGTCGCATATGCTAGCACTACTCCACCAATGCAATCTAAATCTCTACGCAATTGCAGAGACTTAAGAGACTCGGTGATTTTGGGACTATCGACAATGCAGATTGCTCGCATTGCTGTGCACAGGCACCATCGCAAAGATAAGAACAGTACTCCACGTACGAGCAAACTTGGGTCTTGTACAAAAGACACAAATGCTCGGGCGAGAAGAACCGTCTCAACTTGTTTAAGACATCTTTGTTTGTATACAAAACTTTGTTTTACATATCAAATTTCAGCTTTCTAGCACTTCAGGAAGTATCCTAACAGTTTTGAAGTTTTGATGATCATCAGTGTGTCAGTGACCAAAACGGGGTATTTTAGATATAGAAAATCTAAAGTATCAGAGCTATGCAATTGAAACTTTGTTTGTTTAAGAATTCTATTATTAACATCAATCCTGAAAATTTGAACTATCTGGGATTATTTTATCTGGAAACCAAAGTTATGAGGGTTCAAAAATAACGACGAAGCAGTTGGAGAAAAGGTAGGTAGTGCCCTTGCGCTTCGCTTGGTTCATTTTGGCGGATCAGGCCTAAACGTCAGGAAATTCAATCACCAATCAAAATGATGTGTAAAATATAGATAGTCTGGAAATTGTTGTTTAAGTTATAAAAACAGTTATTTCGCATTATAAACGTCGTAGTAACTTACCTAAGTCTCAAAAATAAATGCTATTGTAATTTCTTATATACTCTGTAGATCACATACTTAATATCGTTTAACCAATGTTCCGTTTGTTTAAACGCTTATTGCATCTCAACCACTTTTTCATAGTGTGTATTGAATATGTGTATTGAGAGCAGTGTGTACGGTTCGGCTACAAAATTATTTATTGAACTAACAAGTTTTAAGACGGAAATATGAACTGTTTGCTGATATGAAAACAAGCAGTCTGAAGCGGTACGTGAAGTATGGCTACGCTACAGTTGCCCAATACAGTACACTGTATTGACACTAATTGAAAAAACTGGTAATTAGAACTTCAACAATAGTCGAAATTTTATTGCTAGTGAATTCTCGGTTGTAATTAAGACAAAGTAACTGTTTGAATCATTTTGGTGAGCATAACAGTCTGTAGCATTTTATGTGTTTGATTGTAGTGTTTTCTAAAATGATTTTATTTGCTTACCTTATGTTGTACGTGTATGTGGAACAGAATATTTGATTTTCAGCAACTTTAGAACTTCAAAAGATTGAAAGTTCACAAACTTATCAGGGATAATACTCGTAGTATAATAATTAAACTGTCCTATTATCCTGGTCAGAATCATCAGAATTTACATTTTTTTAAGAGAATTTATTTGTCTAAGAGAATGGTCTAAGTTGTGCCACATAAAAGTTTTTTTTTTCTATTTAGTATTCTTTTTTTGAAAACTCATTTGTTTATTATGTATGTAATTTTGTTTTAAAAGTACATTTAATCATTTACCTAGTTCTTATGTCTCAGTATAGTCATAGATTGGTAATAACTTATTCTTCCCAGGAAACAACTCACAAATAAATCCAATTTCGCCATATTACTACACGATTCAATTAAGTAACGGACTTCGCAGTCAAATATTCATTACTCTCGAGAATATTCTCCATCCAACTTCTGTTCGTTTCGACGAAATCATTCTTTGGGGTCCCTTACTAAAAATCACTACCGTGTCCATACAATAAAGTGTAAAACGACCCATAAGACTATCCCATAGCACGTAAACACATTCTCACGTTTCCTCGAACCTATAAAAACCTAAACCCGAATCCAGTATCGTAGTGTGAACACCGCCATAACAAAGTTTGATGGTGTATTAAACCCTTCAAAACGAGATCCAGTTCTAACACAGTTGGAACTGTAATTGCTCAAAATACAGGTTAATTGGATAAAGGGTTAAATTGTCAACAATTTTGTAAAGAGAAACCTCTTAGTAAAAGCCTAATTAGTAACATACTTTGTAAGTCATTTAATAATTATCATTTGATTGTTGTTTTTTCAACATACGTATTATATTAGCTTGTTGTTGTCATTATTCAACAACAGCCTTTAATAAAACCTCTCCTAAGTTAAGAGAACGTCTTAAATTGTTTCTTGAAATTCTCTTTTCAGTACCGTTGTCTTGCTTGGTTCGCTTCCGTAGTTGCCTCTTACGTCTTATTTATTTACAAAAAGTATATATTTATTTATATCAGTTGTGTAGTAGTAGTACCAATAAGACTGTCGATATAACCAACCTACACATGATATACAACATCATCTTGTAACTGCTTTAACTCTTCCAATTTATTATTAACTCATACTTTTAAACCTTCAAACCTTCAAGATCCTTCTTTAAAGGCGGGCAACGCACTTGTGACGCCTCTGGTGTTGCGGGTGTTCATGCGGGCGGCGGTAATCGCTTACCATCAGGGATACGTCTGCTCATTTGCCCCCTAGTCAATAATTCTCGTATACACAAATAAAATCTGAATCTCGGAAATGGGTGGATAAATCGGGCGATAAATCCATCTAGCTAGGATTAGTTTTTAGAACAGTTACAAAAAAAAAAATACTTCGTAAAAGTAAGCCATCTAAATACTGTTCCAAATAAGTAAGAGTGACTGAACTGAACTGACTGAATGCTTTTAACATTGATTTGACGCAATCTGAACTCAGGAGAAGTTTATTGGTTTCCATTAATTTGCTTAGCGTGTGTTAGTGGTTTATGTGAACTGCGATCGGTTCACTAAATAATGTGTGTAATTATAATGTTGTCTTGATTCAATGTTGTTCAATGATTAATTGCTTTATCTATACGAATAGATAAAATTGAAGTGTTTGATTATAGAATAGAATAAACTTTATTGTTCACCAGATATACATAAAATTATATATAAATTGAATAACCATGTACAAATGGAGGTCTTGCCGCTAAAAACCAATTTCTTTCAGGCAACGTTGAGATAAAAATATTCTCGCACAAACTATTCAGTTTAGAAAACAATATGTTAGAAACCTCAATATAATTTTTGAAGACCTATCGATAGAAAACCCACACGTATTGGGTTTGATGAAAGAACATTTTTGAGTTCTAGTTCTAAGTATGGGGACCCCCAAAATTTTTTGTTTTTTTTTTTCTATTTTTGTGTGAAAATCTTAATGCGGTTCACAGAATATATCTACTTAGCAAGTTTCAACAATATAGTTCTTTTGTTTCGGAAAAAAGTGGCTGTGATATGCGGACTAACAGACACACATACAAACAGACATACATGACGAATTTTTAAGGGTTCAGTTTTTTGCCATTTGGCTAAGGAACCCTATAAACGTAAAATGTTAATAATAATGACGATGAATCAATGTATAACCTTCTTTACGAATAAAGTATCTGGAATGGCTTGTACTTGGGCCTCAATCTATTAATGTATAAATATGTAAGTATGATAAGAAAAAGAGGCAGAAAGTTGGAGAGAAAGATAAAAAATATCCTAGCTGTACTGTCCTTGTTCGCATTAAGGATGGTGACCACCACTCTTGGATTCTGATTGTGCTTTCCATCAGACGAGGCAGAGTCGTTTTGACAGCTCATATATATACATAAAAAAATCTAAAACGAAAAAATAATGCTATCTTCAGATTCAAACTTAAATATATAAAACATTTTCATTCAATTCTCAGACATTTTAGGACAAAAATGGTCTGGAAAATTAAAGAATACAGTCAAAGTTGATTTTCTGAAATTAATTTGTTACTAATTAGTACTTCGCGAACGAAAATCGTAACGTGTTTCTTTTATAATCGAGGTTTAATTTTATTATAATAACATTTCATGACATTACAAACTGACTTACAATATAAAATATTTTATTTGTTTATAGATAAACAAAAATTCGTTGTATTCTGTTAAAGTTATAAGCATTAAATATTTATTAGTTTTCCACGAAACAATGAAAACACAATAGAAATTCATGAATGTAATCTTTTTTTGAGAAATGAATTTCAATTAAACAGTAAACGTATTACGTAGAATATACTTTTTCTCAGTAACAGAATATTGTAGTTTTGAATTAATGTCTTATCTTCGTACGTTATGGTATGACTACGTTTTGATCCTTTTTTTATGTGTGTATTGTTTCCGTGCCTATGGTAGGATAGTTAATATCACGTTTAGATTAAAAGTATTCAATAAAAACGCAGATGAAGTGGCGTAGGTCAGTTAGTGCCTTTAAATAACTCATCGCATTTTGGAGTGCGGCATTAGCCGCACATAGTGTTAGAAGAAAAATTCAAAGAAAACACTAGGGGTTAAATAAAGTTAATCCATAATCCACTAGATAAAGAAGGAAAGTAGTATTTCTTTATATCTGCTGAAGGTGTTGAAGAATTACACAGAACATATTAAAAGCTTTAACTTTTTACTATTAATCAGATTAATATTAATAAATAATAAATATTTCGGACATCTAAACACGCAACGCCATCTAGTCCCAAGCTAAGCAGAGCTTGTGTTATGGGTACTAGACAACTGATACAAATACATATATACATTTTTTTTGTAAATACGTACATATTATAGATAGACACACCCAAACTCCGAAACGAATATTTGTAGATCATACAAACATTTTAGTAGGGGAGCCCACGATGCTAAATGGGGATTTACTCGAGCGTCGTAGAGACCTATTGGGATGCAAAGCTTAGATGATAAGAAGAAAAAATGTTATATGCTATATACCTTTACATCGGTGGGGGAAGCGGCTATAGATTTATAAATATGTAAAAAAAACTGTTGCATGGACATCCTCGAGCGCATCAGATATTGATAGCATCAATACCCTACGTATTCTTAATAATGTACGTATGTTAATCTGATCGTTTGCATGATGCGGGTGGTTGTATATAAGGGTTGAAAATGAAAAAAAAAAAAAATTATCGAGCGCGTCAGATTTTCTAAGGGAGTGTTAAGTACACCAAAAAAAAGCTCTCATTCACTAATCTGACGATTTCGATGGGACGCAAACTCGCAGCCATTTTCATAATGTGCAAAAAAAAATCGTCATTTTGAAATACTCAAGCGCGTCAGATTAAGATATATATGGTTCATCTTTATGTTCTAAACGTACTGTCTCATAATCTGACGATTATCTAGAGGGATTCGCCTGATCTGACAAAAAAAAAATTAGAAAAACGGTTCACTTTAAAGGCCATCCCTGCAACTTCCCGCTAATTCCAATCCTGGGCGCTTGAAATTGTACTTATGACATTTTTGAGCTCAAAATATAATTTATGTGATATTTTGAGCTCGCTGAGTTCAAAGAAATAATATTTCTATGCATTTGAGCTCTCCCAGCTCGAAAGTCTGATAAAAGTTTCATAGAACACTATTTTTGGAATTTCCAAACCGCAATAACTTTTGAATGGATCAACCAATTTTCACGCAGTTGGCACCATTCGACGCAGTTTTATCATCCTCATAAGTAATTTTGCAATTTTAATTGTTCGAACCACAAATTTCGGAGTAATCCCGAAAAAACATTTTTTCGGGTTTCTTTCGTTCATGATATCTCTCGAACGAATCAACCGATTTTGACCAGCTTGGTGGCGATCGATGTGGTTTTTCAAGCTCAAAGGCGTATTAGTTTTTGAAGTTAATCGATAAAACCGGTTAAAAGTTATTCCAAAAAAACCACTTTCAAAAAAATTTTTTTTCTTGTTTTTGATCATTGAACTTAATTAATTAAAAAGCTCAGGAAATAGCATGCAAATAAATAAGTGTATGCTTTTTTAGTAGATTACATGTATTTATAAAAAAAATACTTAAAAAAGCTTAAAACAATTGAATGTTTTATAATTAATAGATTAATTAATCATCATCTTCATCTGTAGAATCATCTTTCTCTTCTGGAACATGGCAACAGAAACCAGAGTGGGGACGGAGTGAGAGAGTAATAGATAGAGAAAGAGTGAGAGAGGAATAGAAACGCGGAGAAGGAAATGTAGGCATCACGCAGCTGCACGCATTTAACTTTATCGACGAATTTTTGTTATTTCGGCTTGCGGAAATCGTCAGATTATATATTTTTCATTATTCTTGATATATTTCCTTCAAAATAAAAAAAAATTTAGCTACGCTCGAGAATGTCGAGATGACGTTTTTTTTTTACAACTTTGTTGCCCTCCCCTTTTTTTACGTCACTCTCAAATTGTCAGATTAGTGGAATATACACTTTTTAGGATGTAATTAACTCATCCTACCTTAATCTGACGCGCTCGAGAATTTCTGATGGTCAATTTTTTTTTACTAATCTGATCCTGTTTCCTTCACGGGCGGCCTTATATATGGGCCTCATGTTTTGTGGAGGTACTTAACCGGGTACAAGGTATCCCCCTGTATATTAATCTGCCGCGCTTTAGTAAATCCCGAAATCCCCGCTTGGGCTCCCCTACTATTTGGTCCGACCCGGCAATCGAACCCGAGACCTCATGATCAGCAGTCGCTCACGCCAACCGCGAGACCAACAAAGCAGTCTGATCAACATCATTATCAACTACCTTTAAGTTGGGCTTATGCCCAGAGCATATATCTATATCTATATATATCTTATGTTCAAGGTCAAGGTACGAGCTCTTCTTACCCAAAATGCAGCAGATTCCTCACAAATTTGATAATGTATTTATTGTAGTATATATGTATATAGAATTTTAGTTATGTGTTTGTATATATGTATGTATTCTTGTATTTATGTATTCTTGTACGTATGTATTCTTATATATTGTGTAGATATATTATAATTGCCGATTCTATTTTGTTGATTGTCAGTTTATTGTGGATTAATCTTTCTAAGTGTTATGACAATAGTGTAGTGCACCTTCTCACTCATCTCCGCACCACCCAACGGTAGACTGGTAGAGAATGCCTTTGGCATTAAGTCCGCCATTGTACATTTTGTGCATAAAGTTAATAAATAAAAAAATAAAAAATATATATCTCTGCTTATAAAAAAGGATTCAGGCTACTATGGCCTGGCCAGATGGTTTGGAATAGGGTTTGTTTAATACAAACCCTATACCAATCCGTTTTTCTTCTTTATGCGGTGACGTTATATTGCATAACTAGCTGAACCCCGCGGTGTTACCCGCGGTTATCGTCGTACCGCGAGTAACGCCGCGGGACAAAGTTAGTCTAAAAAAAGTAGCCAATGTTACTCCTTGGATCATCAGCTACCTGCCAGTGAAAGTCCCGTCAAGATCGGTCCACCCGTTCCAGAGATTACCCGGAACAAACAGACAGACAGACAGACAGACAGACAGACAAACGGACAGACAGACAAACGGACAGACAGACAAACGGACAGACAGACAGACAACAATTTTTTTAACTACATTTTTGGTATATGTACCGTGTATACATACATATGAATTTAGTAAAAAACGGTTATTTTAATATTACAAACAGACACTCCAATTTTATTTATTTGTATAGATTGTATAGATGTTTTCTATGTATAATATGTATGTATTTACAAAAAAAAAACCAGTATATATGTAATTATATCAGTTGTTTAGTACCCATAACACAAGCTATGCTTAGCTTGGGTCTAGATGGCGTTGTGTGTTAGATGTCCGAAATATTTATATTTATGTTTATATTTATATTTATATTTATATTTATTTATATAGATTTGCTCCCTCACTCGCTTCTAATGACACCCACGGGATTGACAACAGTAGTAACATTCTGTATTCTTAATTCATCACCACATGGAAATTACTTTAAATTATAAAATAACTAATTTATGGCCGCGGGTCCGCTCGTGTGTATGTCGGTTATCGATGTAAATAGTAGTCTAAGTTCTTCCCCAAGATCAGTGATAGAATAATTTAATATTAATGACTTGAGACTAATATGGCTGTGTGTAGGTAGGTGTATAGATGAACCTGTACCCTAATTGGGGTACAGATTGCCATAACTAACACAGTAATTTACCAAAAACATTAAAATGTAAAAATCCTAATATATTTCTAAAAACATAAAAATCATACAAAAAACACAAAGCAATATTTGTATCTGGTGGAAATCTAACTTCTGGCTTATTAATCGTCCCCAGCTATTATCATACTAATATATAAAGGCAAAAGTTTGTGAGTGTATATGTTTGTTACTTCTTCACACAAAAACTACTAAACAGATTTGGATGAAACTTTACAGTAATATAGTTTACTAGCTGACCCACGCAACCTCGTTTGCGCCTTATATTGCCCGTAGCGTGAAAATTTTCCCCGTTTTTGAAACATTCTTCATTGTTGCTCCGCTCCTATTAGTAGTAGCGTGATGATATACACCCTATAGCCTTTCTCGATAAATGGACTATCCAGCACCGGAAGAATTTTTCAAATCGAAACCAGTGGTTCCTGAGATTAGCGTGTTCAAACAAACAAACAAACAAACAAACTCTTCAGCTTTATATATTAGTATAGATACAGCAGAATAACACATAGGGTACTATTTGCCGCGATAACCAACATAAACGCGGGCGGAGCCATATACAACTTCAAACTCTTACTTAAATTTAAGTTTCAGATGAAATTGTAATCAAAAAACCAATTATCACGCAATCGTGGTAGGCAGCAAAATTATTGTACATCTTCACTACCGCCAATTGTTTTTAACGTCTCAGTTATCCCTTGGAGCCTTGTAGTCAAGGGCCTAGGCCTGCTCATAGACTCAACGTTTGATTGGCGAGCTCAAGTCACTCAAGTGAGTGAAAAAGTTACTGGAAGCCTACGTACATTATACCGTCTAAAGAATTTCCTACCTCTTGAAAAGAAATTCTCTCTCATGCAATCCCTAATTATCCCTATAATTGACTATGGCGATATGTGTTATTTCAACCTCAATGCAGATCTCCTCAATAAGCTAGACCATCTTTACAATACCTGCATTCGATTCATATTTAATCTCTGCAAATACGATCACGTGTCTGCTTTGCGTTCCCAATTAAAATGGTTACCAATCCGTCTGCGCCGCAATCAACGAGCTTTGACCTCCCTCTTTTTTTTCCTCAACTCCCCATTCTTACCTCCTATGTCTTTCTCAACTGCGACTTTGTAAAGGCTCCGTTCTTCGTGCTTCACTTGAAATCAGGATGTTCACAAACCATTACACATTTATAAAAATATGTACATGATTACCTACTTGTGATGGCAGAGTCAACTCACCAATAGTATACTTCTATAAATAGTCTACTATCCACAGTGTGCTATTTGTGTATATGTGTTTAAATGTATACATGTATAATATGTATATGTGTATAATATGTATATGTTATTACGTATACGTTTATGTATGTACATATAAGTTTACATATAGTAACTCTTAGCTTAAGTCAATTGTGTGTTGTTTTGGACGACTATAACCTCGATGCACCTACCTCCCTATATCTCCACACCCCCAAAGTTTAGGCAGTAGAGAATGCCTAAAACATTAAGTCCGCCATTGTACATAAGTGCATGAAGTTTTAAATAAAAAAACTAAATCTATGACAGCACTGTTCTTGAAATAACTAGAGACAATGGGTAATAAAGAAAAACGATGCGGTCCGGGTGGAAAACAAAAGGAAGTCCAATGAATCAAGCTTGGACTGTCAGGTAAGGTTGCCTCAACTGTTTGTCTATCTTTTACAGTACCTGTATATAGCTTTCGTTTACTCTGTGTTAAGATGAAGCTTGTAGACTTTTATATTTTTATCGTAAACAGTATCGTCGAAATAATTACTACTACGAATTCTTTCTAGAAAATCTACGCCTAACTCACTAAAACATTTTAAATTTGTTTTTCTTAAAGTTCTTTAGATCTTTCAAACAGGCTTATAATCTTTGCAAAGTTGCTTTTTGACGATTTAAAGTAAATAAATTAACTAAGTTTATTAAATTTTACTAAGTCTGAACAAATTAAAGTCTGCTGTAAAACAAAGCTATGCTTAACGGGCTTATGCCCATTTTTTTTGTGTTTTAGATATAAAAACATTAGAGACTAAGAGTTATTTTAGTTCAGATTTCTTGAATAGGTTATCCTGAGGGAAACCTGAAATAACATAATACGGGTCCTCCTCATAGCAGGTCCCCTAAGACCGGCTTTCGGAATAATTATAAATAGAACCATCACATACTCCTCTCTCCTTTGTCCCCGAGGAGCCGGAGATCCGAAGGGATTTTTTAAACCGAGTACAAAAAAACAAGTTTTCTCAAATAGGTGAACTAGCACAATCAGGTGAACTAGAACTAGGAAAATACAGACTTATATCTGTTACTTATTCAACATTCTTTATGACTCTTTTCTTTCATTCCTCTCATCGCCTTATCATTATTATCGGCCCACCACAGTTAACTGCTGCATATAGACCTCTCCAATCGCACGACACTTTGTTGGATCCTCAGCTTCGTACATCCAGCTGTTGTCAGATGTCTTGCGCAAATCATCACTCCACCTAGCCTGTGGACGTCTTACACTACGTCTTACTAACCTTCATTGCCATATAACTATATCAAATTAAAACCTTCTTTGAATGCTTTATCTTAACTTAAAGCAAGAGCAACTAAGCAGAAGTAATTGATCAATAAATAAGTATCTATTGTAAAGGTTTCACCGATTCCTTTAGTTTATATTTTGTGTACATTTTCTTCAATTTTGAAAATAAAAATTGTCTTTGAAATAAACAAAAATAATAGCACAGAATTCAGAACCTATCTTTAAACCGTTCAAAGATGCATAATTGAAAGGAGTACTTCTATGAAATAGGTATTGTCCTACTTTAATTTGTACATCATATGTACCAATATTAAAGAAAAATCTATTTGAATAGATTCTGTTTTCGTATTCTTCTATGTCTGTTTTTTCTTGTTCATAGTTTTTTATGAGGTTTTTTATGTACTGAATAATTGACTTCTGCGGTAGAGTACCTAATTAAACAAATATTTCAAGGTTTTCTAATTTGTGAACGAATTCACACTCATTTACCTTGGACCATCTATTACTATAGACCTCGAATAATTGTATCAAATCAATGGTAAAACTGACATTGACTTGTTATTTATCACTGCCAATGAGTTTATAAGGTGTATCTGCCATCGGCTACAAAACAAATTTAACAACAAAACCCTGGCCCTTAACTTCAATAGCATCCAGTATATTAGCTAAATACAACTCAATTCAGGTTTACTCTCAATCAATACCGATTCAACTTGTTCAGACACCGCCTGTGACAAGATTAATGTCTTCCCAACTTTAGGCGTAGGTAGAATCTACTTTACACCTCGAAGATGTACTACTAAAATTAAACCTTATATGTGATTGGTGAAGGTGATTAATTGTGTGCTCTTTTTAGTCGTGAATTTCACATGTAACCACAATTTAGAAATCGGAATTGAAGATTCATTAAGAACGTGATCTTTAACTTTCGCGGTAGAGTTGATTTTAATAGTTTATATATCGCAAAGTCACAGTGAATCATAAGATATAGTTCGTTTGATTTGTAAATCTATAGGTAATGTCTAGGTTATCTTAGCTAGACCTTGAAATCAGATAGATTGCATGGTCTTCAGAGTAGGATGCGAAGAGCTTGGTTGGGGTTGGTTTTGCATGGATGGGAGCTTGTGCATAATGACGAGTAGGTTTTCCGGTTTTTAATTTTCAAAGGGATTCATACTTTGATGTTTCCTTTACTTGTACATGAAGATTAGAAAAAAAAAACTTTGTAACAGATAAATATTGTGTTTTTGTTATTTTTGAATACGCATAAAAAGTACTTATAAGAAAGAAAACAGAAATAAACACTCCACAGTAAAGCTAAGTAAATTAAGTAATAACGTAAAATATTCAGAAATGTTACAACAGCCCATTCCTGATAAAGTAACAAATGTACCTCTACTTTCCCATTCAAATGGAGATATAGCCATCACTACCCTAAACTTTCTCGATTCACATTTAACACCTTCACTACGCTTTAGGGTGGACTGTTTAATTAATCGCAAAGCTCACAGGTTGGGCCCAAATTACTTTATACTTTACATCGAGCTTGTCCCTGTTAAAGAGAAATGGAGTATTAACAGCCAATCCTAAAAAAAATTTACAAATTTAAGAATAAAAGTGCGTCTTTAACACATTTTTTACTGACCCGACTACGGCTAAGCTGATTTCTAGATTTCGAGTAATCTAATATATTCAAGTAAATGTTACTTTGTGTAAAAAGACTGCACAGAAGGCCTTTCGATATGCTTCTAAAATTTTCTATTCATAGACATCGCAAGATGGCATTTCTCAAATATTCTAATATACTTGTAATTATTTTGAAATAACTACTATTTCTATTTTATTTTCAGTGTTATACTTTGACTCGCAGCAGAGCGTAAAATTGACGATAATTTGATTTGACAAATGTAGTAAAGAAATATTGGACACAAAACAGTTCTGGCAAATCCAATTAGTCTTTGTATTTTGTTCCCTCTGCAAAAACGTGGTACCTAACTTTAATATGTTATAAAATTAATAGGTTGAATGTTATTTCAGTCAATCAATAATAATAAAAGACTTAATCTAGATTTCATAGTTATAGATCTGTCTTGCCTGAACCCAAATGGCGTTTTGTGTCAGATGTCCGAAATATTACATGAATAAATAAATTTATGGTATTTTAAATGAGGAATACAACTTATCCAATGAATACATGTATACATTGAATACAAAATTTGATTTCAATTTGCTTTATTATGGAAAATAGACTCTGCCTTCATTTTTTTCATGAAAACATCCATTTCCATAAACAAACAGAATTCGATTCTAAATATTCTCCGCACAAGGTCCCTGTGTCTGCTTTAACGCGTGTCAAATTATACCTTAATTGATTCACCCGTTCACAAATTGTTTAGGTATGACAGATTCGTTTCTCACCGGTCGACTGTGAAACCTATTAATTGATTTTTATTAATGTAAATTGATTTTACATAAAAGAATCATCAGAAGCCTATTGTTCATTGTTCGTGTGTTACCAAGCTTGGCGAAGCTTGGAAAGGAGTGTTGTTCTTATAGGTTTGTAGGAATTCGTGGATGCTCTGTAATAATTGTGTAAGCGTGAGTACGATCATTTATGTCTCTAACTGTAATAGAATTTCTCTTCAGTAACTTACAGTTGTTACAGAAATGGTCTTTGTGGACAACACTTAGTATGAATCACAAGTTATTGTTGTGAGTTACATGTTTGTGTCCATTTCATAGTTATCTTTGGAATTCCCTGCGACACATTATATGCGATATCTTGACTGCGAAAGTTGTCTTTTTAAATAAAAAAAACTCGTTCACGTTATATCGATCAGTTTTCAAGTCTTGAATCTCTAGTTCTTGGTCTTAAAATATTCTTTAATTTACTGGATTTAATAAACTTCTTTAAAATGTCACCATACCTTTCTGCAACACTATAAACGTATGATTACCATGGAAACTTAAATTCTAGTAAAATAATACTATAGAACGCAACCCAAAGTAGTATAATGTGGTTGTCTATAATAAGGTTGAAATTAAGAATTAAACCATTAGAGTATTTCGGAATTCAACAACATTGTACGCCAATGCATCAGACGCCAAGTGTCTCAGTAAACTAACGTCCGTCAGTATAATTACCTCTATCAAAAGCAACGAATGGCGTTTCATTAACTGCTTAAAATGCTTCGAATGGTGCGGTACAAATTATAAGCTTCAGCAAATTATCGTATGTTAAATAATAAATAATAAATAAATAAATATTTCGGACATCTAAACACACAACGCCATCTAGTCCCAAGATAAGCAGAGCTTGTGTTATGGGGTACTAGATAACTGATACAAATACATATATACTTTTTTTTTTGTAAATACATACATATTATAGATAGAACACACCCAAACTCCGAAACAAATATTCGTAGATCATACAAACATTTGGTCCGACCCGGGAATCGAACCCGAGACCTCATGATCAGCAGTCGCTCACGCCAACCGCGAGACCAACGAGGCAGTCAACCACCAAATGGATCGTATGTTAAATGGATCGTATGTTAAATGAAAATTTTGGTATTTTAAAAACGTTATTAGTATTTTAAAATAATTTATCAGTTATTTAATCTAATGAAAATATCGAGCAGCACTTAAAAGTTGCCAATTGTCAAACTTGGTTCAAGTCGATTTAACTTAGAATAGACTACCGGCGTCCCTTTTGTGGTTTTTTAAATATCTTTGTTTCCATAGTTATATTTCATCAAATGAAAATTAACCTTAATTTGATGTGTATAAATCTGAAACAAAAATAATGAATAAAATTACTTAACTTTGTAAGTAAGGCGTGAATAAATACTTTTCGTGTCTTCCGAGTTTCTGTACAAGAAAATTTTGAAGTTAGAAATTTATGCTAAATGTAAAGGTAAATACTAATATTAGACAAACGACGAAACATTTTCATAAGAAATGTCAACGTAAGTTATTTGAATACTACTTCAATTCAATTAAAGTTTGTCAACCATTTTAAATGCTACTTACATTAAATGAAATTTCTGTTATGACTTGATACTTTGTTTAGATCTCTTAAAGGTTTTAAATAGTCTTCAAAACTAAACATTGGAAGTGTGCCTACTACTCTAGTAAATTGTACTGACATATTAAGAATTGTTTTGACTGACATTAAAGACATTTCGCCGTGGGAGAGCCACGTTTTGGCATGAAAGGGCCGCCTCGACCGGCGTGAATACGATACGACGGCCTCAGAGAAAACCGATGTAAAACAGCGCTTGCGCTGTGTTTCACCGAGTGAGTGAGGATACCAGAGGCCCATACCCCCCAACCTCTTCCCCATCCCTCTTCCCATCCCCCAACGGCAGGCAACGCACTTGTGACACCTCTAGTATTCCGGGCGTCCATGGATGGCGATATGATGGTGAATCGTTCACGCATTAGGTTATACGTTTGCTCGTTTGACCCCTATTCCATAAAAAAAAATGTTTTTAATTAAAAATATGACTATTTTTATTTCGAGAAAGTCTTTAGATCTTCATAATATTATTAGTTAATAAGTACATTTGTCGTTATTTCAGCTATTCATAAACACCAGCACATGGATATCCATGAAGAAGGTGAAAAAAAAATCAGTAAGAGAAGGCAAAATATTCCTTGTTCTAAGTTTTTACTTAAATATTTTGGCAAAACAGATATTTGCTAATGTGTGTATTCACTATTATTTTAGAGTGCTCATAAAATACGCTTTTTATGTAATTTATTCAAATAAAGGTATTTTTGACTTTGAATTAAAAGCAAAAAAGGAGAAATACTTTACGAAGTGAGCAAACGATAATAATTTGAAGTCACTGTAGCCTTTGTAGTCTGCTCGCAGCCTCAGGCTGTGAAAATGTAACTTTCTAACTCCTGGTGATTTACTCAAGATATATAAGCTTATATTTTGCGCCATACTCCATACGCGCCAAAGGCGGGCGATGAATACTTCATTACCACGAAAATAGGGCAAAGGTTGCCTTTTGAAATGCTTTGTAACATTTTTATTTCCTTTATAAAAACATTACATACTGTCGATATTTGACAAATTTACATCTTCAAGGTCACGGCGAAGATATGTACAGACATTGCTTTTGTCATTATTCATTTATACCGTTACGCCTTTTGTGTAGTCAAGTATATGGGTTAGTACACGGTATACTTTTTTTTAAACAAATAAGTAATCTAAGAACAGGTGTGGGTGTATATTAAATGAAATGACTAACTAGTGGTGTGTTAAATTAAAAATAATAATACTCAATATTAATATATCTCTTTCAAAGGGGTTGGGTGTTAAAGTTAATACTTTAACACCCAACCCCTTTGAAAGCGATACATGTTTTTATCAATGACTCTTCAAAATTAAGTTAATTAAAAAGCACTTTTAATAAATGAAACAAAACTTTAAAAGAGCTTTAGTGTGAATATTTTATGAAAGGTAAATATTATTATGTACAAAAATATTTATAAATAAATATTAAATCGAATTATATTTAGAAAATGATCGGCAACATGGAAACATAAATAAAAGTCTGTTTGAAATGTCTTGCTTGAGTTTAATGTTTGCGGACAACTGAGTCTATAAAACATTCTAGCATGTGGTGTAAAAAAAATGTGATTGTTTTATTTATTTAGAATTCTCGTGCCAGATTATTGCTCACGATGAACTAACCAATTTTTAACTTTTTTTAATGTGTGTTTTCCTGACGTATATTGAGCGACACAGACAAAGTTAGCTAATGTTTTATAAGTACCTACATATAAACTAAACTAAGCATCTTTGATCCTGGCGAAGGATCTCAGTTTTTCTTTTCCATGTATGTAGTCACATATAATACTCATAACTGCAGAAGTTATAAGTAAAGGGCTACATTTTTCTTTTGAATTTAATAAATTTGATTCTTTCCACTTCTAACGAGTCAATGAAAATGTTTTTGTAAGAATAATTCATCATCATCATCTTCCTAGCCTTTATTATTATTTTATTATATTATTATTAATATCAGCTTTTACACTGAGTGACTGGCTTCGGACCTCCGCAACCCTGAGAGTGAACTACATTCTAAGGTTTAACGAGTTGTCAGTGCACTATAAGGGTACTGACTTCCTAATGACGATTGTCATAGGTGCTTATGCAGCCGGGACCGACGGCTTGACGGTAAACACCGCCAACTTCCATATTCCCATTTGCTACTAAGAATTTCAAATCCAACAGCAGCCCGATCCAGGAATGGAACCCTAGACCTCTTGATCGGTAGTTATTTGCGGTAACCGCTACACCAACAAGGCAGTACAAAGTAAATAAGTAGTATGTAAGAATAATTCCAGTTTGAAAATTAAAATATTAAGTACTAGCCCACTCCTATTGCCCGTAACGTGATAATTTTCACCCGTTTTTGTAACATTATTCATTGGTGCTCTGCTCCTGTAGGCTTTAGTGTAATAATACATAGCCTTCCTCAAAAAATGTGCTATCTCACACTGAAATATTTTTTTAAATCGGACCAGTAGTTGCTGAGATCAGCGCGTTCAAACAAACGAACAAACTCTTCAGCTTTAAATTTTGGTATAGATTCGTATACGCGTATATAAAACAAACGATTTTGATTTAATACATTCTTAATAGTTTGATTTTTCTTCCTTAAAACTTATATAGTACTAGCAGACCCACGCAACATCGTTTGTGTCTTCTATCGCCCGTAGCGTGATAATTTTCCCCCGTTTTTGAAACATTTTTCGTTGGTGCTCCGCTCCTATTGGTCTCGAATCTCTTCTCGATGAATGGGCCATCTAACATTGAAAGAATTTTTCAAATCGGACTAGTCGTTTCTGAGATTAGAGCGTTCAAACAAACAAACAAACTCTTCAGCTTATATTAGTATAGATTAAATATGATAAAGAAATATCCAATTAAACTGTTTGTGGTAATTTGTGTTTGTGTACCGTCAGTCGTTTCGTATATGAGCCAATTGGGCTTTTTGAAAGGCGTTCTTGTAACGGGAAAGAACGTTAAACTCGTAAATGTTACATTGTTTCTTTTATTTACGAGTTTTAAGAAACAAACAGGAAATAACAAGAATAGCTTCCAGTAAAACCTGTACAGAATTACAATAAACATTTATAAATGAATTTTTCTTACAAAATAAAACAATGTTTACTTCAAATTCAAAATTTAAGGTTTATTTGCCCTTAAGAGTTTGTCCATGCTTTAATCGTATACTATCATTTCGCTCTGTTAAAGCCCTGTTTTAAATAAGGTGTGGGTTACCATGCTGCATTGTTGCATTCTCTACATTCGCAATGAGTGTGGTGACCACCGCTCTTGGATTCTACTTATTCTTTCCACCAGGTGGAGTAGAGTAACTTTATCAGGCTCATTAAAAAAAAACAACACTTTAAATGGAACATCTATACATCTATACAAATAAATAAAATTGGAGTGTCTGTTTGTAATATTAAAATAACCACTTTTTACTAAGTGCATATGTATGTATACACGGTACCTATACCAAAAATGTAGTTTAAAAATTTTCGTCTGTCTGTCTGTGTGTCGGTCTGTCTGTCTGTCTGTTTGTGCCGGGTAATCTCTGAACGGCTGGACCGATTTTGACGGGACTTTCACTGGTAGGTAGCTAATGATTCAGAGAGTAACTTAGGCTACGTTTTAGATTGACTTTGTCCCACGGCGTTACTCGCTGTACGACGGTAACCGTGGGTAACACCGCGGGGTTCAGCTAATGTAATATAATTCTGAGGTGGGTGTTATTTACTTCCAAGTGGCGATGGAATAATAATACAGAATTTTATCCATCCCACGAACGACATAAGAAGCGACTAAGGGAATACAACATCACTACAAAGAGAAATCTTGAAACAAACTGTATACCAACTATAGTATCGGTAGCAGGTTGAAAGAAATACACGTATGTACGAGGGCACAGTTTATTCCGGAATGCGGGCGGTGTCTGTACATCATATAAACTGCTCAACTTATTTCTATGTACCTACAATCATAATATTAAATATACTACACCAACCAGTCTAGCTATCTTGGTAGTAGGTTAGTAATAGTAGTCTTAAATCTTATTTCTAAGAAGGAGAGCCCATGTCTAGCAGTGGACTATAATAGGCTATTTTTGTGATAACGCGATGTACCTTAAGATGTTTTTGATTAAGAAACAGTTTTTAATCTTGACTATCTCAGTACAAAGAGACGTTCCAAATATCATGATATCACATTAAGCGTAAAAAGCGAAAAAACTTAGCTAGAAATTAACAACAGTAAAAACAACTTACGAGAATGAGTACTCGCACAAGGAGTGTTTTCCGCAACTCTCAGCGAATTTCGCTTAACATTTTGTTTCACAATATGAGCCACTGAGAAAAGTTTGGGTTGAATGTAAACTCTCTATCACACGTGCTTTTTTTACATTTACAATTTGCATTTTTTTTACATTTACAATTTGCATTTTTTTACGTTTACAATTTGCAAGATATGCATTATTGTTGGATTACGATCGTTTAGATGAAGAAATTAAAAAAGTTTATATGTTCGTTAATTTTGTTACTATTCTTTGGTCAAATTTTAAAATAAAGTGATTTTGTTCCACGAATGTCAAATGTTTAACATTAAAAGTCACACGCATTTGATTAAAACTTTATTCATAGTAAGACTATTTTTAAGAATATATTATTGTGTACTGTCAGCAGGACAACAAGAGTTTAGAAAACTATTTCAACAAACAAAAATAAATGTGCATATCTACACTACATGTCCATTTCCCTATATTTAGAAAAAAAATCATCGTTCCTTACGCCATTTTATATTAATATCCTCAGAACCAAATTTCTTTGTGCTTAGAGTTTTTATTATCTTCAAGCATTTGCACGTGTGAGTTATCATTTTCCTTGTAAGAGCAACCGCCGCTGCACCGTGATACCGGGAGCTGAATTGTTTTCTACAGATATTCAACGTGTAAAGAAGGGAATGTCGGTGCTGCACGCGACGCCATTCGACGTTGGTTTTCTGGTTTTCATTTTCTTTGGATGATAAAATAGTCTGGAAGACACTGCGAGATTCAGTAATGGTTTACTTACATAACAATATTGTTAAATTTCTATTCATAGGTTCGGTCTGTCGGAAAAAAATGTACGATAATTCATCTCTGTATAAAAGATACTCCGTTGTTAATTTTAAAGAGCTTTTACAGTTACACTTTCGAGCAGGTTGCTTTGAACATTCTGCTGTCAAAGATTACCTATTATTTATATGAATTCCACTCTAATTCTTAGCATTTTATTAAGAGATCTATTATGATTTAATTTATTTTCGTAATAGAGGCGCTCATAGACTAGTTGCGATCGGTGATTAGAAACAATTACCGAGGGTAAGGAACGACGGCGCAGTCAGTACCTGAATGGGTGACCGTCGGTGGTATAATACCATGAGCGTCTGCATGATTCGGAGGTCACGTTAGGCAGTCGGTCCCGTTGTTGTCGGTCGGTCAGTTGAAGGCCTTTGGGTGGCTTAAAAACATCCAACAATAAGATAAGGTAGCCACAACGTTGTCTTGCCAGTCTCCGACCCGCACTTGGCCATCGTGGGGACGTATGGCCTTAACCCTCTCCTGAGAGTAGACCCAGCAATTGGACAATATGGATTGTAGATAATTTATGTTACTACAATTGATATACTGACAGTACAGACAATAGAAAGTACCTAAGTACATGTTCTAACGTACTTTTATTTTCTCTTTTTACGTAAACAAAAATATCCGTCGAAAGAAAAAAACTAAATATGACTTCAAACTCACAACATAGATTAAGAAGAATGTAGTATTAGAATGAAAATCGTATTAAATTGTTATATTCTTTGGACATAAAGTTTTATTATTTCAATAGATGAAAGAAATAGAAATTCATAAATATAAACCTAAATTCATATTTTATAGTTTTAGTAAATAGTTACTGCTAAACTTATCAAAGCAAATAAATCTGAAGATGTTTAGTCGGCAAACAATCCTCAAAAGAGTCCAATAATTGCGCTCGCAAGCAAAAGCCCCTTTGAACACAGCGTGATAAATTACAGTGTTTTCTCAAACTTTACGAAACTTTAGAGACTAGTATTAATAAAACAATGCTTGGAACAAACAAAAAATGTATATTACCTTTCATGTAAATAAACAAATAAATTAGGACATCTAACACACAACGCCATCTAGTCCCAAACTAAGCAGATCTTTGAAAGAGATGATATCACTGAAGAATAATGCTCACAGGATCAAATAATTTGTTAATTCTATTTTAAATACGTAAATGACCCATTTTTTACAAACCCTATCGAAATAAATTTGCGTTTGAACTCAACACCAAATTAAATTACATTGAGGAGCCACTCAGTCCAGTAGACTGGCTTATTGTAGGTATTTAGTGCTTACAAATAATTAATTTTAAATCAAATTTAATTATAGGTATACCATCTGAAATACATTTATTAAGCCATTAGTTCTTTTTATATTTATATATAATTATTTATTTATATATAATTATTTATATGCATTCTAAACCAGAGCAAAGTGTTCAAACCAAAAGCAAACCAAAAGCTGTTTGCACAAAATATGCTTCGAACATAATTTATCTATTCTAACCCTCTAAAGTGCAGCTTTTCCGAACTGAAATAGTTCCTCCTTGTCAGCTTAATATGGAATCAAAAAAGTAAAGTCTACAGAGACACGGCGAACAGGCTGCAAGGGTTCTATTATAATTGCACCCGTAGGCAAAAGCCCTTTGAGGACAAGACGGGACGGATTTAAGTGTTTTGTATCTTTACCAGCATTGGACATTTGTGTTTGTGAAAGGATTTTGAGATAGATTGTTGAATTTATCAAATGTGTAGTTATTTAAATCTTATTACGAACATAAATCGCGCCTTAGAAACTTTATAAAAAATTTATATCTATAAAGTTGTTTTTGTTTATAAATGCTGAAGCGCGCGAATGTTTCATTTTTTTTTCCTATATAGTAACTCTTCAGTGAATTAGTTGTACTTGCAAGATGTAAGATATTCCATGAAATTGCTGACATCGATAATAATACTAAAAGGAAATCGTATAGCGTTTCGTGAGCGTTTCAATCACTATATGACGTAAAACAATAAGAACTTTATTCAGAAGAATTTAATTATTATAAAGTCATAGTTTAGACGCAATTGTATAAGAAACTAAATTAACGTTGAAGGTAAAACAACCTTATAAATTATATCAAATACAACGTTCTTCCGTGGTTTCTATACCATTTGTTTAGTTTCCAATCCACTCACTCAAGCAACCAACCCCTTCATACATACTTTATTGATATTATTTACTAGTGATATCCTAGAGCCACTGGTTCAGCAGGCCACGGTATTATTTTATTAAAGCTATCGTTTTACCAATTATTTCGAAAGCCTTACTTTATCTCAGACTATCCTTTTACTGAATTATTCGGGCAGATCTGAAGAAATGAAGACCAATATTCCCGAATTTCTCGGCTGAACTTGGACCAATTTAATCTTATTCAATATAGTTGCGTTTAACCTATTACTTTAGGAGCTCCGGGGTGAAAATAAATCAATCAATTGTTTTAACTGACACAAAATATCTAGTTTCAATTTTATTAATATTCTCAATCTACTTTAAAAATATATTTACTAGATTTTTAGGTAATTTTATTTAAATATGTATAATACTGTTAAATAGCTTTTAATAAATACTTGCAACATTCCTTAAATGAAATATTTTGACTAATATCAGCGTAAGAACGAAAGTATAAGACACTAACACATCCGCTCAAATTTACTCAAATGAATATGCCTCTGGAAAATAAAATATATACTCAACAACTGAAGCCACGCACATCAAAATTAGCCTTTCTAAACTTGAACATAGGACTTAGGAAAATTTAACACAAAACCAAGAACTTCAACAATTAACTCAGACGCCTTATCACAGCCTAGAGAGCTCTCACGTCCTTTTAAAATGGAAGTTCAAGATCACGTAAAGACAGTAGAAGTTACAAATTTTTAAGTTGCTAACTTTGTAAGCCCCACGCTGTTTAAATTTAGACTCTTCCTCTGAGGTTTAAGTTTTCAAATTCTTTGTACTTCGTTGAAGCATCTTACTTCGAAATTAGTTAATTATCCCACAACGTATGATCAATTATGCTGTACGAGAGGATGTAATAAAGAAATAATTAAAATAATGAGTGCGTGATGAATACTCAAAGATTATGTAAGTAATGACAAAGTATGAAAGTAATTTAAAACGACTTTCAGAAATACGTGGAAATGAGACTTTGGCTTGAAGGAGAGAATAAATTGTGACACGCGTACATCTAATCATTTCACTACTAAAGAATTCTTAGAAATACACATATTACATAATTGGATTTCTCGATCACTTTTGATAGAAGTACCTTTTGTGAGAACTCATTTCGGGATTTCATTTTATCATATACGTGTATTTTATATATACCGTGTACCGTGGGAGAGCCAGACTTCGGCACGAATGGGCCGGCTCGAGCCTCACAGAGTGAGTGAGGAAACCGGAGACTCATACCCAACCCCTCCCCACATCCCTTTCCCCATCCCCCAAAGGTCGGCAACGCACTTGTGACACCTCTGGTGTTGTACATGGGCGTACATGGTGTACATGGACGGCGGTAATCGGGTGATACGTTTGTTCATTTGCCATCTATACCATAAAAAAAAGAAACAAATTAAATGATAATTTTTACCAGTACATATATTACTAGCCTTTGTAATGGCACAGTACGTGTACAATATACTCATGTTCATGTAATTAAATAATATGTAATATTGAGTAAGGTAAACCATTTGTTACCAATCCAACTAAAATATAATGACCAATAGATTTAGACACAATGTAGGTTTATAAAAGCAAATAAAATAGGTTTTTTTTTTATGTTGACGGTACCAATCCCAATAGTATGGTTATCATGGAAATAATTCTAATATTCCTAAAGCCATATTAAGTAAAACTTTAGTCTCAAAGATACTAATAATGTAATTACTTAACTTTCTTACTTCGCTGGCTCAGCTACACACAGTGTATCTTGGCCTCCGACAATAGAACGCACCAATCTTTTCTATCCTCTGCCAGTTCAGACCAGTGGGACACTTTCATTTCTTCTATATCTCTGGCAACCTTATCTTTCCAGCGGCATGTGGGTCGTCCCACCGGCCGCCGCCCGTTGGGCTGCCCGAGGTATGCTCTTTCGACGGCTCGATCTTCACCCATTCTTTCGATATGGCCAAACCAGCGAAGTCGGGCAGCTTTTACTTCCCCGATTATGTTTGGCACTAACACTAGGCTCTCTATCTCTCGGTTGTAATTATTTAACGATGTAATTAATCAAACAAACACACCTTTAATATGACTTTAAGATCTATATTATACATTCAATTTTATATAGATCGAAAAAAATGGTTTGGGACTAATCCTACCCACACGCCCACCGCTGTAACTCCTGTACACCAGGATACAGCAGTGTACAGCAGTGACCCACGAACACACCGAGTTATGACACTCGGGAAGTCCCAGGAAAAAATATTAACTGTCTTGGAACCCGCAACGAAATTAATCAGAAGAAAAACAGGAGGAGTTGGAAATATGATAAGTCCACTTCCCTCCTTAGCAAAGCGGGAGACAAAATGAAGTCAAAATAGGCAGACACCTTTTTTTAAACCGGGAAGCACCACGGATAAAGTATTAGGGGTCCTAAGTGAGCTACATTTGATTACTATAGTATGTATGGCAGAATCGCCTAAACGCACGGAAATTCACCGCAGTTGACACAAGATCCCCATAGTATACCGCCCCAGATGTCATTTGTAAGCTATTTAGCATTGTGTTACGTTCATTGTATTGGAAAGATTAATGCAAGTCGTTGGCCTTGTAGCAGTTTGCGACGGACAGCACCTACAGTCGCTCTATCGGCCCATACGGGAGCACCATAGCAAACAGCACCCAAATAAGTAGCTCCATATATGATTTTTAATGTATTAAATGAAAGACCCCATGTGTCAGTTGATATTCTCGTCAGAACAAAGAAACTTTTTTTAGACTTCTCATTAACTGTTCTAATATGTTCGATAAATGAAAAATTTATTTCTAAAACTAATCCCAAATAGCAAACCGAGGTTTTATTTTTAACAGTAACATTTTGAAATTTAATACACGGCGGTGATTTGAGGTTACCTTTCAGAAGTAGCTGGAAGGTTTTGCTTGGTGCAAAAGTCAAGCGATTACGTACACCCCATAGAGATACTAAGTTCAAACATCTA
The DNA here is from genome assembly GCA_905220595.1 of Spilosoma lubricipeda. NCBI lineage: Eukaryota > Metazoa > Arthropoda > Insecta > Lepidoptera > Erebidae > Spilosoma > Spilosoma lubricipeda. The sequence goes on along the minus strand of HG992298.1, from coordinate 6,294,285 downwards.
TTAGCCAGACTCTCAAGCCCCGCTCTAGTATCAGATTCCACCAGTAATAAACCGTCGTCCGCATACGCGTTTAGAGTACATCCGGGTGGTATAGGTATTGTAAGAAAATCGTCGAAGCCTATATTCCACAAGTATGGACCTAGCACCGAGCCCTGAGGACACCCCATCGTAAGCGCCTTCGACACAGAAAAAAATGGTTTAAAAAAATTTGCCAGTTTGACCGCTTACAGATAAAGTTCCCAAAAGTCTAACATGACCACTGACAGATATCTACAGATTTCGGTTTCCCAAGTCTTGAATATCGACAAATATGTCAGACATACATAACTATGTACATCAGTAAGTTTTTCCAGTGTTGTATATCATATAACTATCTGATACTTTATCAGGAACTATTGAAAGTGGTCCCTATTATGGTAATTCTTTGATGATTATGGTTGGTGGAGATTTAGTATTTCTTGCTTGTCTGCAACTGGCTAGGTATTCAGCTTAAAAACTCTTGTGGATCATCTCGAGAATCACCGAAATATTGCGAATAGGATATTTGTGGTTTACTTTAAACTGGTACGACAGAAAAATAACATTAATAGCACAAAATTAGTACTAAAAGTTTAATCATGAAAAAAGTCCCCAAAACAAACCGTTCTGTATTTATATCAAAGTTTCCACCTAATTAAACCTCATGTAACATTAGTTGCAAAAGAAAGCTTAAATCTTCCTCTGTATTTAACGAAACGCTTTTCATTTCATTGACTGCTGCCAGCGTTTTACTTACAACGGCTTAACCTTTTCCACGGCAATCCAGACAGAAAACTAGACATTGTGCTGCAGGAACGTTAGTCATACACGAAATATTACCAACTTTAAACCTTACCTCTCTGAGAATAAAGATTTTTATAACTGATTCAGATGGTTTGACGGTTTCCATTCATGAGATCTCAGTGCCTTTATAAGTGGAGTGTCCTTTCATCTCACTCCTTTTTAACCGGGGGCTGCAATTATAGTTAGTGTACCTCGAATGCTTGTACTTTCGAGTTCCATCGGCGTTTATTCTGTGAAGGAAATATTGACACGTTGTGGAACTTGGAAGAAAAGAACATTGTATTTTTAGCAAAGAAATATGAAACGTACGTTTTAGCTTTTAGTCAAAGAAGTGATTGAAATTTTATATAAGATTTCATCTTCTTAATAGCTCAGTGGTTAAGGTCGAGTAGAACTTGCCTTTTATCTATACAAATAAATAAAATTGGAGTGTCTGTTTGTAATATTAAAATAACAGCTTTTTAATCAATGCATATGCATGTATACACGATACATTTACCAAAAATGTAGTTAAAAAAATTTTTGTCTGTCTGTTTGTTCCGGGTAATCTCTGGAACAGCTGGACGGATTTTGACGGGACTTTCACTGGCAGGTAGCTGATGACCCAGGGAGTAACTTAGGCTACTTTTTTTAGACTAACTTTGTCCCGCGGCGTTACTCGCGGTACAACAATAACCGCGGGTAACACCGCTGGGTTCAGCTAGTTGGTAATAAATACGATGTTTGTCATTTTCTTTTAAGTAAAAGTTACATAAATTGTCTTTCATACTACTTTACACACTTCATTATCATCATCGAAACCTTTTAATCTTTATCCATTGCCTGCCTCGTTGGTCTGGCAGTTGGCGTGTGCGACTGCTGATCGTGAGGTCTCGAGTTCGATTCCCGGGTCGGACCAAATGTTTGTATGATCTACAAATATTTGTTTCAGAGTTTGGGTGTTTTCTATGTATAATATGCATGTATTTACAAAAAAAAGTATATATATGTATTTGTATCAAATGTCTAGTACCCATAACACAAGCTCTGCTTAGCTTGGGACTAGATGGCGTTGTGTGATAGATGTCTGAAATATTATTTATTATTGCTCGACATAAACTTTTATTTTGAAAGGAGGTTTACTGCCTGTAACCACACGCTGGCCAGACGGGTTCATGTAGTGATATAGTTTGCAAGTTTTTCTTCTTTTTCTATTAATTTTGTTCTGCGCAGTGTAATCCCTGAGTCACCTCCTATGACAGTCACCTCCTATGTGATGAATAGGGCTGGTGACACGTTATAATCTTAACCCATCACCACACCATAAAACACTAGCTTTATTTTGTTTATCATATATTTCAATATTAGGATCTAGCTTAAGTAATTGAGGAATATATTAATGTTCTTTAAAATTTTCCTTTCCGTTACGTATGTACATCTGAAACTCAAGAGGCACAAATGAGTTGCTACGCTTTAAATACTTCTTCCGTCCGTAGATCAAGCTCAGGGGATTTTACAGCCTGATAACCCATTTTCGTATTTTAAACCGTGGTATTGGAATAGTCGAGTCGAGTAAACAATATGCTTAAAAATGGGTGATTCAAAATAAAATAATAATAAATCTGATAAAAATCACACCTTAAAAAGCAAAAGAAATCGAAAATAGAACACCACATTATCTGTCTGCTTCATCAAATATTCATACATACAGAGCCCTCTGTGTTCTATCCAAAATTTTCGCCTTTATAAATATTCGCTTCGCAAACGTACTGCGCCCTGTGTTGACAAAATACGTAGGTCCTCATCCTTTGTTTTTTTGTTTGAAGTTAAAACCGGCCTAGTAAGGATTACCTATTTTCCCTAAGAGTTTTATACTGAGCTTTAGTATTTTACTTTAATGCGTGTTAGCGTGCCCTTTTGTATTATAAGGAAGCGGAAGAGAATACATTACATAGATAGACATATATATAATACTTTGTTCTTACAGTACTTGTGAGAAAGTGTTTTGGCTCAAATTTCTTTCGTTCTACAAACGATAACGCTTCTATTTGATTGTATTATTGGCTAATATTTTCTTGTTACTTCGTGATTTAGCGTTAAGATATCATTTTTATACATTTGATTCGTTTTACGTTGTATAATGTCAACTTGGCTACGGGGCACGACTATTATTTAAACAAATAAATAAAATTAAAGTGTCTGTTTGTATTTTTTAAATTAACAGGTAACTAACTAACTAAATTCGTAATATCTGAAGGTTCACATATCAAAATATTTAAATTGTTTGTCTTTCTGTCTGTTTCTTCCGACTACAACAAATTGCAAACGGAAACCTTATTGTTTAGAGTCTTTGATGCAATCTTTGGATGAACTGCAATTATATTTTACTAGTAATGCGGTAAATTTAAGCAATAAATAAGATTTTATCTATGATGTACTACATTTACTTGATAGTAGTTGGTTATGAGTATCTGAGAAATATCCTATGGAGTATGAGTATGTGGGGTTGGTTATTGGAGAGCCAAGGGAAAGTCCCAGGGGTATTCTTCAATATGAACTCCAAGAGAAAGTTTTATTCGTAATATGCCCGGACAAATAAAAGGACCGTTTGTTTAAACTTCTCCTTTGGTTTGAAAGTCTAAGCCTACTTACATATTTTTTGAAAATATATATATATATAATTCTGCAACTAATGCGAGTTGTGAACTAAGGTTTTACCCATAGTACAAGGTCTGCTTAGTTTGGGACTAGATGGCGTTGTGTGCTAAAATATTTAATATCTTTTTAAATCAGCTATATATTCGTATACTATGGTTATTTATACTTTCCTATAAGATATTCCCAATTTATAACATGTATTGCGGTTATTCTCTTTACGTTGTAATGAATTAGTTCAATGGTCGCGGTGAATATGAGCACAAAGTATTTTCCTATGTAAAGATGGAACTTATGACGTTCAGCGCAGTCTAGGCGCCATTTACTTCAGAACTGGATGTCCGCGGACGGACGGTACAATATATTAAGCCTATACAGCACGTTTAGTGATGCGGAAAGCTCCGCGTGACTGACCGTCTACGCCTCCGCGCCGCGGACAATGCTCGTAACGTTGTTGTTCAGTGCTCGACGGATGATCGGGGGGTAGGGGGTGTGAAGTACTGTCGTCATCGTCATAACTTTATATTTTTGTTCATTCTTGACTATACAATTCTCAATCACAGTTCGTACAGCAATGAACGAAGAATTCATCCGCGACGGAGGCATTCCCTAATCCACGCTAAGAAAGTCCACGTCACACTGAATAGCGCCAACGGCGATCGCTTAAACTACTATGATTACGTTTTTTTGTTAATAATTTACTTTTAATTGCTTGTTGTATACACATTTTTACACGTATAAAATATTTAAATACAGATACACATAGATACATTTATTACCCTCCTTTTTTAGTAAGTTGAAGCTACTTTAGCTTTAAGCGACGGAGGCTTTTAAAATGTCTCTTGCCTCATTCCTAAAAATAAAATTGCCCTTTGAAAGAGAGTAGGCGTAGTATGTAGGGTTTAGTTCTGTAATTCTTTACCAAAGGTATATTGTATTTACTGTATTATACATTGTATTGTGTCTGAAGGTGGATTAGAAGCAGAGGGTTTTAAAGTTTATTTTTGGCAGATTATTGTGAAGAGTGTAGTTTGTTTCACAAAAAGTTGCGGCCGGCCAATTGCGAGTAGGACTGACGGACCGAGAGTTCTGTACAAACTTTATGTAGCGACTAACTTTGACTTTGAAAAACTGTTGTCTCCATACATCGACATAAGGCGCAGTTAGTTTGCTAACTGGAAATAACTTGTAAACGGAAAAGTAATCATTTTTGGTACGGAGTATGGAATCCTAAGAACGAGAACAGAGAAAAGTAAAATCTAAACAAACTAAAATAATGGTAAAATTATATCAGACGTATTTTGGCCACACGTCGTCCTAGATAATAAACGGCAGACAAAATTTACGCAATGGCAACTTATTACAATAATAGAACCTTATATTCCTTGACTGCTAAGTAATAGGACTCAAAGGAAACATTTAAAGATACCGTCTGTGTAGTGTACTTGCATTCTAAAGTAGAATTAGTTTCTAAAACTAAAGTAAACGAAAAATGGTAGAAACCATTCGAACAATTTACAAAGTTATACAATACTTGCACAACTGCTACCTCGAATACAAGAATTTTCATATATTTTCATGCTTGTAAATGTACAAGGACTTTTTAACATTATATGGCTTAAATAAAAACTAAAACCCAACTACGACAAAAAACGACACACTACATGGGCTACGGCTTATGAAACTTAGTAATGTACCATAGTCCATAACACTTTAACAACGCGTGACTACGGCTTTTGAAAATTGTTTCATGCTTTTTCAGCGTCGGTTTTTGTCGTAGTTGGGTTTTAGTTTTTACTTTTTTTTATTTAAAATGTTTTGGTGCCTCTATAATATTAATAACTTTGCAAAGTATATTTTAAATAGATACCATAGAAATATCACAATTATCGAATAAATACGGACAAAGTCACGAAAAAATGCTAATAATATAAATATTTTTGAAATGTACAAGTAATACCCTTTCCAATGATACAAAACACGGCATATTTCTCTCAAATTATTTTTTTAATGCAGTACTTAACGTCGGCTAGAGGGCGCCACATTAGATTCAGTGACACATCACATGGCCTATAACCAGCAAACAATCAAGACGCTTCTAACGATACCTCATTTATCTTATTCTGACTAGTAGTTTAGAAAGAAGGAGGGAAGAAAAAAGCAAACCATAGAAATATCACAATTATCGAATAAATACGGACAAATTCACGAGAGAATGCTAATAATAAACATATTTTTGAAATGTAGAAGTAACGCCCTTTCGAATGATACCAAACACGACATCTTTATCTATTTTTTTTTAAATACAGTACTTTATGTCGGCTAAAGGGCGCCACATTAGATTCAGTGACACGTCATATAGCCTATAACCAGCAGACGATCATGACGCTTCTAACGACACCTCATTTGTTCAGTTCTAATGAGTAGTTAAGGAGCTAGGAGGGAACAAATGAACATACATACATACATACATAGCCTGTCAAAATCATAACCCTCCTTTGGCTTTGCCGTAGTCGGGTAATAAGTTGAAAGGACCTAACCTGTTTGGAAGCTGTTTTTTTTAAATAAGAAAAAAGAGTAACTCAGAAACTACGTCTTATTCATTCATTAAAGAATTAGTATCATTCTACATTTGAATCTAAACGTAACCATAATCTTTCGTCTATTTCATAAAATAAAAATAGTAAAATACTGCATCCTTATTTTTTTACGTGTGTTCTAAGAAACGTTAGAAAATTCTTTCTGTAGCATCGTTTATGCCCTAGTCTATAGTTTTACGACCCTTCCTAATTACTGTGTTCGTAAACGTGACGCCAGTTTATGATCTCGAAGCTTGTTCCTGACATCTTAATTAAATGTCTAAAACTTAGATGGAAGTACAGGGCCAAAAAAATTGAGAAAATAACAAAAACACAAATCATTCCAATGATGGAAAAACAACATGTTAAGTGTTTCCTGCGTAATATACTAAATACAAATATACTTATTTTTCCTTAACACATACAGTTTAGGAAAAAGAAGTATATTTGTACTTATATCAGTTAACTAATACCCGTAATACAAGCTTTGGTTAGTTTGGGACTAGATGGCGTTGATGTCCGAAAATATTTATTTATTATAAGTTGTAATTCATAAACATTTTAAAGATTGTGTGGTAGAAAAGATACAGGTCACATGATATCATCGTCGACGAATTAATTAAACTAATAAAAAAGTCAATAGCCATCGTAGTATGGTGGGCCAAACTTACATGCCCAGGAGAGTCCTATTTCCAGTAGTACAAATACTGCGGAGGTGATTTCATTTAATCGAACAAACGCATATTATTTTTTCTCTAACCACAATGACCATTGCAGCGTGGTTTGGACACTTAGATATTAAACGAGTGTCTGTAAAAGTCATATGAATAGTTTTTAAGCGCAAATCATTACTACTTCGACACAATTTAAGTAAAACTTCTTTAAGTGCATTGAGAACTTTTTGAGTGAACAAAAATCACGAAACTCCCTGTGATCATCACCGAACGCTTTCCATGAGCTTTATGTATATTGTGTATATACCTATATGTACTTTTTCGGTGAACAAAAAGTGTGCAACTCGCGTCATCAACAACGTACGCTTCCTCGAAATTACAATTCACAAGTTACTTAGTTTTTACTTCTATCGACAGTCCCCAAAAACTGCCCCGCATTTTCATACAATCTTTTATTCTGATTTCCTTTCCTTCTGTTTTCTCAGTCACGTAGCGAATATTTGAATAGCAAGTTCCATTATAACATACTCCTTTTAGTCCTTTTACATTATAACAATAATTAATTTGTGTTTGATCTCCGGAGTAGACGTTTATAGTCCCGTGTAATTATAGTGTAACTATGGATACCATAAACTTACCACGAAGATATCCGTGGTATGTACTTAATATGAGTATATTATAAGGGTCGGAACATGATTTAAGCCAACATATATGTAGCACATGTGATTATGTATGTTTAGTGTGTCAAGAAAATAATTGTTTTGGAGTATTACTGCCTCGTTGGTCTAGCGGTTGGCGTGAGCGACTGCTGATCATGAGGTCTCGGGTTCGATTCCCGGGTCGGACCAAATGTTTGTATGATCTACAAATATTTGTTTCGGAGTTTGGGTGTGTTCTATCTATAATATGTATGTATTTACAAAAAAAAAAAAGTAAATATGTATTTGTATCAGTTGTCTAGTACCCCATAACACAAGCTCTGCTTATCTTGGGACTAGATGGCGTTGTGTGTTTAGATGTCCGAAATATTTATTTATTTATTTATTTATTTATTTATTACAAAGTCATATTTATGTGAAGATGCGTTATAATACTTAACAAACAAAACTCCTTATAAATTAAATTAAATTTAGAGTAAATTTTCAATTTTAAGCTCGTCTAGAGAGAATAGAAATAGCTAGTATAAAATTAGCCTAAGTTACTTCTTATAGCTTCAGCAAAATCGGTCCAGCTGTTCCATAGATTAATTGGAACAAACACTCAGGCAAAAAAAAATAATATTGAATTTATTATGTAAGTATCATAATATATGCTTTCATATGCATTTTAATGAAAAGCTTTTGATTTGAAATTACAAACACACTTTTCAATTTTAGAGCTTCAGATGTGTTATCTGTGTTTATCTAGTTGATAACATAACAGTAACCTAAAACGGCAAATCTATAGTATAGGTACAGCTAGATATAATTAGTATCTGCTAACTCCTTCAGGAATTCAGATCTATACTAATATATAAAGCTGAAGAGTTTGTTTGTTTGTTTGTTTGTTTGAAGCGTTAATCTCAAGAACTACTGGTCCGATTTGAAAAAATATTTCAATGTTAGATAGCCCATTTATCGAGGAAGGCTATAAGGTATATATCATTACGCTACTACTAATAGGAGAGGAGCATCAATGAAAAATGTTTCAAAAACGGGGGAAATTTTCACGCTACGGACAATATAAGGCGCAAACGAGGTTGCGTGGGTCAGCTAGTGTGAGTATAAAATCTAATCATTGATAAAGTATATAAGGGATTAACTACTCTAAGAGTACATTACACTCAAAATTGGATTACCGTTAAGATGTTGATGTTTCTTACAAACGTGCAACATATTATAATGCTTGTGGTTAAAGTAAGACCATCAGACTAAAGTATAATAGGTATGTGTATACGTTTTGTATGCAATAAGTGAAAAGGAAGGGAGAGCTTCCAACCCAAGCTGCAAGAGCTGGGGTTGGAAGCTCTCCCTCATCTGCCATACTCACCAGACCTTGCACCGACCGACTATTATTTTTTCCAAAATTTAGACAACTTTTTAATGGGTAAAAAACGCCAAAGATGCGTCGATTGCATGGGTGATTACTTCAAATAACAGAAATAAAAAAGTTTGAAAAAATAAGTACTTTCACTTATTGCATACAAAACGGTAATTTCATAGGTAAAACCCTATTATATTAAATTAAAGGCACAGGGTTTTTGATTTGCCTATCTTCTCATTTGCTTTTTATTCCATAAAAAACAGTATTCTAAATAAAGACTTCGTGATAAGCTTAAAATGTATTCAAATTGTTTCATACTATTTTAAATGCAATTTTCAGCGTCGAATTTACCAAGGACAATGTAAAACAAAACATAAATTGAATAAGACAGTCGGTCTTATCAGCAAAATTATATCTAACCCAATTATTGGAACAGAAGCCGAACATTTGTCTAATGAATCGAAATAAAATCTTGTATAAGCGCCACCTGTGACTGGGATCGCCAAATTTTCTCATTCCAATTTTATTATTAAGTTCTAGAATTCGTCTGAGCCTTTTCTTCAATAAGAACGGAACGTAATAAAGTTATTGAATCTGCAATTGCTTATTGGTAACTTGATTGATATTCAGGTTTAGTTTTAAAGATTTATTACTTTCTCTTATTGACGGGAGCTGGAAACAGAATTTTAATGTCCCCAATTATTGTTGTGAGGAAAGTTTAAGTTGTACAAAAGTAGACGATTAACGGTATTAAGACCTATGGCTAGCAGTAGACTATTAAAGGTTGATGATAATAATGATTAACTTAACAAAGCGGTAAAAACAGGTTTTTGAAAACGTAAGACCTGAAAAAAAAATGTTATTACTGAGAAACAGAAGATTATTTACTTTTAAATTTGTTTTCGTGTCTGGTGTTTTTGAGCTGGATGCGGAAAGTTGAGCCGAGCGATGGAACTAAATGGCGTGCAGTAGACTGTGATAGGCTGATAATGTTTGTTTTTGTATTTAATTACCTTGATGAGTAAACACATCAAATTATCCATTGTTTACAAACCGTTTATGAAACACTGCTAATTTATAAATGTTAAATGACAATATTTAAAAAGAAAGATTCGATGTCCAGATCACTATATTCAATTTGTCTGATTTCGCACACTACAAATTTTGACAGCTCAAATAACAGTTAATTCTACTTTATATAAAATTAACCAAAATTTGGTGAAAAGGTGACATTTCTTTACTGGTGATGATGATGTTCTACTAGTGGACTTTGGCCGCGGTGGCCAGTCTCAACGGAGATCAGCCAACTATACTGGAGATATTATAGTGCACAGGTGTGTGGGCAAATACAGGTGCGCTTTCTGGTACCTCACTCTCACAATCCGATAGACAGGCTATCCGACATGACTGGGGAGAATTCAGGCGCAGGACTACCGGCTTTGTGTGCTCTCCTACGGTGGTTAGGATCCCCAGCTTTCAAACACCGGGCTGTTATTAAACATTTCTATAATCAGAAAAACTCAATAATACTCTTTGGCCTGACTCGGGAATCGAACCCGAGATCTATTGATCGATAATGACATACGTTAACCGCTAGACCAACGAGGTTCCTTAATATTCCGGTTACAAAAGCCAAATGTGATCGTGATCTTAGTAGCACTAGGAGAAGATGCAAAGTCTAAAGAGTTCTTGGAATGACCTAACTTATAACAAATAATTTAATGCCTCTAACCTCAAAAACCGGAGTTCCAAATATACCTAACTGATAAAGTAAAATAAAACCCATCAGAGAATAACAAAGATTTTAAACGGAGTCTTCATGTGCCCACGAATTCATCCAAATTATGTCCATGAGTGAACTTGCGTTTATTGGAGCTTAAATAAACAACTTTAAAACTCTTCAAAGGGCTCCAAAAACATTAAAAAACAAACATATCATATTCGTGCACATTTCGAAAGACTTGAATAATCAAAGCGAACGATTTTCTTTGAAATGTAAGTTTAATTTCGCCTTTTACTCTGTGTACAGTCACAGACAATAAAATGTGATAACATTTTTTTTTTAAACAATTTTTACATAACGACACAGGGTTTTCCATTCGGAACGGTCTAAATTTTATACCGTTATAAAACTAGCTTTAAGAGTAATTAAATAAAGTATTTTTGTCTTGTATCTAAAAGACAAATAACAATAAAATAAAACAAAAAGAAAGATCAAACTTTTTTATTCGTCATTGTCCGTGGATATCTTCATAGTTATAGAGTTGAGTTACTTTCATTAGTTATTCTTTAAAAAAAAACAGATTTACAAATGTCGTGCACATATATATTATTTATGTATGCAACAATAACGTAAAATGGCAACATTATATTTTTTTAATATAAAAAAAAACCATCATAGAAAACAACAAGGAATCATTAAAAACTATATACATTTACTGAGAATTATGATAATGATACATGTACAACGCATATAGCACCAATATTGTAATTAAAAATAAACAGAAAATAAAAAATCTTTATTTATAAAGTAAAAAGAGTGCATGCCATGCATGATACGTGCACACGAACATAATTATTTTAATTATATCTGGAAATTAACTTTAATTTTGTAATGAAATGTATCTCCTATCATATAGTACAACTGACCCCTTCATTATAATAATAGTTGATTATTTCATGAAATATTCACATATCATATTATTTATATTTCATAAAACAGCCAGTTGGAATTTACCGTATTATTGAATGCAGAACACTAGTTGTTGCCTGCGGCTTCGCCCGCGTATACGTCGGTTATCGCAGCCTATGTGTTATTTATAATAAACTTTACAGTAATAGGTATAAGCTATACCTATTACTGCAAAGTTTCATCCAAATCCGTTCAATAGATTTTCCGAGAAAGAGTAACAAACATCCATCCATCTAGATTTACAAACTTTCGAGTTTATAATATTAGCAGGATAAGTAAAAAGAAAGCTCTCTGATTTAAAGAAACATTTATACCGTGGGAGAGCCACGCTTCGGCATGAATGGGCTGGCTCAACCGGAGTGATACCACGGCGTCACAGAAAACCGGTGTGAAATAGCGCTTGCGCTGCGTTTCACCAAGTGAGTGAGGATACCGGAGCAGCACAAACCCGAACCTCTCCTCCATCCCACTCCCCATCCTCCAAAGGCCGGCAACGCACTTGTGACGCCTCTGGTGTTGCCATGGACGGCGGTAATCGCTTACCATCAGGTGATACGTCTGCTCGTTTGCCTCTTTAATAGAAATTCCATAGAAAAGCAAAGGATGAAATTACATTGTTCTTATATAATTTCACTATATCTATTCTGTATATAGCCATTGATATTTTTTTAAAGGTTATTGCAATGCATATATCTAATCAAGCTTGATCTCAATTATAGATGGCTACGAAACCGACGAAGTAATTTCAAAGTTACTTCATCTTTTTAAAGATGGAAAGGATGTGAACGAAATTCATTAGATTAAAGTGAGCAAGAAACACAAACATATAGATATCACGCAAAACACATAAATTATATTTAATCAAAAAACCGCTACTAAGCATCAACCCGCATCGAAAACCGCTCCGTTTCTCAGGAATGCGTCTAATTTATTAAACAATATTACATTAACAAAGTTAAACCGCAAGAGACCTTTGAACCAGTCATTATAAGAAGATAATAAATTGTTCATTACCATTGCGAAATTATTCCATGGATTATGTTTTATGAAATTACATACGTTGGAAGTTTACATCAATTTAAGATTATGAAATTATTGTTTTAATTAATTACATGTCAAAATTGAGGAGGAATTTATTAATAAACGTTAAATTATGATTGTACATTTTTGCTAAGTTGATTGTTTGTATATTTGTGGCTGCTAAAGTGAATCTACTTTGCGAGATGGAAAAAATGAGCAGAGTTCAAGAGTAGTGTTCACCATACTTATTGCGAATGCAAATAATGCAACATGGTGATCCACACTATGGCGGCCTATTGAGATTCCTTTGCATCATTATGTCTCTGGTCTCGCACTCATCAACACCACACGATAGCACTAATGCTATCATTTTAGGTTGCTCTTCTGTGAGAATTTTTATCAGGCAATTGAAATAAAATGCATATTTTGAAAAGTATAGATTTAATAGATAGACAGACAGATTTTTTTCCTTATAACAAGCATATTACTATTTATTATTAGTTGAATAAAGTAATTACAAGACTGAACATGATGAAAAAATAAAAACACTATCATATTTTTCTGATGCCAAAGGTCTCTACCGCTTAAATTTATTTATGAGATCCTTCATGAACATAATCGTTTATTCGGAATCGTTTATTCGGAACTGTTACATTATACATAATAAAATTAATAATATCTCAAAATAGAAAAACTTATTTTACGAACTCTATTGGTGTTTAATTAAAAGACCATATTTTCTACAAATGCCGGCAACTTACTTTTATCTGTACGTAAATAGAAAAAAAACATAAATACAGTAAACTAACCTTCAATTCTCGGTTCTTACTACTTAATTTTTTTATCGCTATTGTCTAATTTTGACAAAGGGGGCGAGCACTACTACAAAATAATTAGTTTTGACAAATCGATATAGATACTTAGGTACCTCTCTACATAACTCCATACCTCTTAATCTAACCTCCCTCCATACTATCTATTTTAGTAACTTTATAACTATCAGCATCGCTTTGATGCCAGAATCAATTACAGTATTACACGTTACGGTATTCGTTAAATATTATCTTCATGTCAGATCTGATCTTACTCGTAATCATCATTGAACACCAGGTACGAATAAAACTTATTCAATCAACTAAATTGTACCTACTAAAATTGGAAATCAATAAGTAAAGTTTATTGGACACGTGAATTGAGCCTCAATATTGTTAAGGTGAATGCAGACATTCCGGTTTCAGTCCGGTCTCGGTTTTGGCATGATTGAATGTGACTTTATTAGTTTACCAAGTAATATTGCTAAGCTGTTTATTTATGTCACGTTAGTTGTATTACTAGATAACTATGAATTTGTAGCAGAGTTATTGGAGAGTGATATAACGGATCATTCAGTTATATCAACTACCAAGCTTACACGGCTTACCTCAAAACCAGTTATTAGCTGAGGTACTGACCGAAAACTGTGTGTATTGATCCTATTTCTCTTACGTAGGCTGATTTTCCGATACAAGAATACATTATGGCGAAAAGAAAATTGCCTAATGAAGTTTTTGAAACCTTATCGCAGAAATTTTACACACAAATACTATTATGAAATGTGTTTTGTTGTTATTTCTAAAATGTACAGTTTACTAATAATTTTTAACAAACTTAGAATGTTTACATAATATAACACTGGTGTTGTACGAACCTAGACAGTTTTTGAAAGCACTATTAAGTATTTTTTATCAGAAAGTATGAAAATTAATATAATTATATAAATGGCAAAAGTGATTAACTGAAGTATCAAAGCACAGGCCAAACCCTTAAGGCTATAAAATTGAAATTTCTTACACATTTCATATTCCTCATAACGTTGTAGGCATTCACTAAGATAGGATTTTTCAAAAGTTCAACACCGAGGGGGTTAAATAGGGGATGAAAGTTTGTATGAAACTTTTTATTCCTTAGACATTTTTGCATGAAAGTATGAATTGAGTGCCGCAAAAATGATAAGGTACGTATTTCAGCGTTTTCCGAAATTCAACCCCTGAGACGGTAAAACAGGGGTGATAGGTTTAAACAAACGCACAGTAAAATACTGATAAAATGACAAAAAATATAGTATGTAAAGAAATATTATGAAAAAATAAAATCATTTTCTTGTTTAAGGTCCGCCCGACTCTATAAAGATTTTTTTAATAAAGGGCCTATTTTGAAAGGTTGAAAAAGTTCAAATTAAAAATCAAGATAAAATCAAGATAGGTTATTGTTAAAATCTACAACAACATTCATTATTATCATATCTTAACCGGATCTTGTTTCATGATCCGGTTTCCACTTCGTAAGTAAACCGGAATGAACCGTACGCGCGTGTGATTACCCTAAGTGTAAACTCATAAATGCAATAACTTGGATTAAATTCACGCCCAACATAAGTTAGGGACCGTTGCTAATAAATTTATACGTGGTACAGGATTGTTGGTGCTATAACCTATGATTTATGTCCATCTTGTGTTAATATTAAAGACGGGTCGTGATATATTGTCATGTGTTGCGTTAGTATTACTTGTAAGATAGCCTCTAGAATGTTCGATATTAGTTCTTCAGTATTGCAAATAACGTGAATGTAATAATTCAAATTGAAATATATAGACGTGAATACAGTTTATTTCGAATATATGTGTTTAAATGATATTGAAACTAAATGGTTTTGTTTTCTGTAAGGTTTGTTTGTTCATTGTACTTTAAATTTATTTTGTTTGGAAAACATACAGTCTCTTCTGACTAATTAATTTCGGATCGGGTTCTCATAGTGTACGATTGTAATGTGTATGTATGTATATCTGTATAAATATATATGTATTTGCTTCGTGTATTATCTCTATATGTATATGTATATGTATGTTTATGTTTATTTTTATGTGCTTTGTTTGTTTTTATTGGTCATGTAACCTCTGTGCACCACCTACCTTACTAGATTTCTACACCACCCTAAGGTTGACTGGAAGAGAATGCCTTGGGCATTAAGTCCGCCAATGTACAAATGTGCAAAAAGTTTTAAATAAATAAATAAATAATTTCTAAATTAATTACTATAAAGCATTTATAATTTTTAAGTTAAGGTATGTAGTGCTTGACTTTAACAGAATATAAAAATAAACATTAAAAAAAACAATAATTACTTAGAGAGCAGTTAGAGAACCGATTTAAACCACTACTTAGAACACACATGTCTAAATACAGCCAAATTCATATATCCTATACCTACCTTTTAGGTTTTTAATTACTTAGAACTGTAATTATCTTTCTATCTTCATTAATTAAAAAACAAAAAACCTTTTCACAAAAATCCTGCATAACAACGTATTTTTTGTAATAACACTAAAAACCATGTAATTTATCAGATTACACAAAATTTCTTAAAATATACATCATAGCTCCTTTTTCCCCAACTTACCCTTATCTCGCTTTTATTGAAACTAAAGCGTTCCCATGAGGCTAGCAGGGAATGAAAAATGAGCCCACTTTACCCTACCCGCGATAGGTGGAAGATTATGAGGGGTTATATATAATGACTTGTTCACATTGTAAAGAGTTCCTCTGAAGTTAGAGGAAAGAGGAAATAATGGTCACTGATTATAGGGACTTCAGTGTAATAGACCTATACGAAAGCATTATAATGACAAAAAGTGAAACGAATAGTTTGTGCCATCTTGATTGGCACATATGTATACACGATACATATACCAATAAATGTAGTTAAAAAATTTTTTGTCTGCTGAACGCCGCGGTATTACCTGCGGTTATTGTTGTACCGCGAGTAACGCCGCGGGACAAAGTTAGTCTAAAAAAGTAGCCTAAGTTACTCCCTGGATCATCAGCTACCTGCCAGTGAAAGTTCCGTCAAAATCAGTCAAGCCGTTCCAGAGATTACCCGGAACAAACAGACAGACAGACAGACAGACAGACCGACAGACATACAGACAGACAGTCCGACAAATTTTTTTTAAACTACATTTTTGGTATATGTACCGTGTATACATACATATGCATTTCGTAAAAAGTGGTTATTTGAATATTACAAACAGACACTCCAATTTTATTTATTTGTATAGATCTACCATAAAATGTATGCGAAATAAGATTATTTTTTTAATTTACACCAAACAAAATTGATTTCGACGACACACAAAAAATGCTCAGAAAAATAACTTTGTGTTTCAAGGCTTTACAAAAGCTAACCAAGTGATAATTCCCGTGACTAAAACGAAAGGCATTTTCTTGTTCGAGGAGTTTGTTTTTCCACAATTATTTTTATGAATTATAATAATAATAAAATAGTTTATGTTTTTCTACACATCAGTATACGACTGGTAATCTATACATACATATAAATAAAATTGGAGTGACTGTTTGTAATATTAAAATACATATACCAAAAATGTAGTTAAAAAACTTTTTGATTGTCTGTCTATCCGTTTGTTCCAGGTAATCTCTGGAACGGTTGGACCGATTTTGACGGGACTTACTAATGATCCAGGGAGTAACTTAGGCTAGCTTTTTTTAGACTAACTTTGTCCCGCTGCGTTAGACGCGTTACTTGCGGAACGGCGATAATCGCGGGTAACACCGCGGGATTCAGCTAGTATTGAAATAAAATTAAAATAGTTCTCTAGACTTAGACTCTCTAGAAAACGAGTCTGGCAATAATAACAACAAAAATTATTTGTAGATAATTAACAATGATGTGACAAGTTATGTTTGTTTCTGTTTTTCTAATATTCATTCGTTTAATTTCATTTAAATATTACTTTCATTTAAATTTTAAAACAGCAATTTTAATTAATGAAAAATAAATGTTTACGAATTTAATCTATATGTATTTTTTTTATTTTACAACTAGCTGAACCCCGCGGTTATTGTCGTACCGCGGGAAACGCCGAGGAACAAAGCTATTCTAAAAAAGTAGCCTAGTTACTCCTTAGAGTATCACTTATCTGCCAGTGAAAGTCCCGTCAAAATCGGTATAGCCGTTCCAGAGATTAGCTGAAAAAACAACAACAGACAGACAGACAAAAATTGTAAAAAATGTTATTTTGGTACATGTTTCTTATATATATACATATGCATTTATTAAAAAGCGGTTATTTTAATATTACAAAAAGAGACACTCCAATTTCATTTATTTGTATAGAGTATAGATGTATAATTTATTTAAATACAAAAGTGAGTTTCTTTATGCTAAAAACTCATACATTTGTTTCGATATACAAATACCCTCTTCCACTCCATCCTGGAATATCTTTAATTTTGGACTTCTATTAATAATAATGTTTAAGACGAAATTGTTCAGGTACTTAATCACTTTATTTTAAGCGCTAAAAAAATATAGGTGCCATTAAAATTTTCTTCGGGAGTTCGCGATTTTTCTTTATCTATTTTAAAACGAAATGTAAAAAAAATTAGTAAAATAACACAACTATTTTAGTTTTAAATCTTAAAATGAAATAATAGTAAACAAAGAAAGTAAAATTTGCATTTACAATTGTGTAGTTAGCAATCTTCAGAAGTTTAAATAAACCTTAGGTATAAAAAAATAAAAACCTAAATAGCCTTTATGATAAAAAAGCTCTTCAAAAGAGACACGATCAGAAACCCTTCAACCTAAGCGGCTATAAAACTCAATTCCATAATCCATAACGTTTCACACTACATTGGTGTAAGGACCCTCTCAATAGAAATTTCGGTGACCAAAGGAATGTGTTTCGCTGAACCTTTGATGTTGGCAGAAAAACGTCGACCGTGTTGTGTACGAGCCGTAAATAAAATGTGGACGCACAACTTAGCCCCATTCCACACTATTAGATAACATTCTGTAAGAAACGGTAAAGTATCGCAACCTTTCTTTCTTAGTTAAGTTGTGAGCTTGTAAATTAATGCCAGTATCGAATTAAGTTGTCATGTGCAGCTTTTTCATTCCTAATTTTGGTCCCTATTAGTGTATTAATAGTATTAAGATTGATTTCGGCACGAACGGACTGAACGATATTATCCTCTCACAGAAGATCAACCTAAAATGACAGTACTCGTGTTTTATTGGTCAGTGCGAGACCGGAGGCCCAATGATGCAGAAGTATCTCAATAGGCAGCTATATTGTGGTTACCACGCTACATTGTTGCATTGTCTGTATCTGTTATGAATATGGTAACCGCTACTCTTGGATTCTACTTAAGCTTTCCATCAGACAGAATTGAGTAATTTTAGCAGGCTCATATTTAAAAAAAAAATAGTGCACCATGACTCACTAAGTTTTGAATGTTTCATTTCACTGAAATAGATTTTCCCTATCTGATTGATTAAGGTTTATGTAACTTAATCCTTTAGTTTTATAGTCTTAACCATCAGCTTCTTGCAATGCACTGCTAACCATACACCCTTCCTCTCCTTAACATAATTTAGTTACAGTCATTTTCATGCAATTTAAAATGGAAAAATGTTTTTTTATAGGTCAGAAGCCTTCAAGCGTATATGTATTGTATTTTCGAATAGATTGAAATCCGTTTATATCGACATCACAAGTGGTAACTAAAATAATGTAACAAAATTTGTTCCATTAAACAAACTAACCTAAAAAAATATTCACATTACCAAATTCTCGAGAAAGTAAATACAAAAACTCAGTAAAGAAAGTATTTCTCTTTGACGACAGAAATAAGTCCTTTCCGGTCTATTAGTTGAACAAGATATATATGTAGGACTATTATCTTAAAATTTTTTTTTTTTTTTTTATTTAAATAAGGAAAACAGTATACATTAACAAACGTAAAACACCCATAAAACCCTTATAGGTTTATCTTGGGTGTGAGTGTACATTCCTCAGTTAATTTATTTGATACAAACCAAATATTTGTTTAATAATATCTACACGCATGGTATAAACGAGTAATCAGATACATATAAGATTATAAAAAAATGTTGGTAGCACTACAAGAATTAATAGGTGCAGGGTAGGTAGGCGTAAAACTATTTCTAGCGTTTGACCGGTATAGTTGTTTATGTTCGATGAGTGAATATTATTTTTACTTCTTATGTTGCTCAGAGTCTATACAGGATGATTGTTAGCTATTACGTTATTTTTTTATTTTATAGAATATCCTGTTTTATTATGGTTTATGTTAGATGATTAATATATAGATTTATGTTAGATTACCGTTTGCTTTAGGTAAGTATATATTTTTGACTATTGATTTTAAGTTAGATGAATTTATTTTATTTCTTGTTTCCACTGGTATTTCACTACTTTTCTCTATGAGAGTCTAGACTTCCTCTTTTTAACCGACTTCAAAAAAGGAGGAGGTTTCTCAATTCAACCGTATAAATGTATATATATATTTATGTGTGTTCGCGGATAACTTCGTCGTTTATGAACCGATTTTAATGATTCTTCTCTTGTTGGAAAGGAGATATCCCGACGGTGGTACCATGATAAGTACATCAATATCTGATGATGGCATCCACGAGAAATCGAGTCGAAACTTGAAGTCGATTTTATTTTTGTTAAAATTGTACTTGTTTGTTTGTGAGTGAGCCTTTTTCTAGATGCTTTTGTTTTTAGTTTCTTGGTCTGGAAATGATCTATACCATTCTTCAGCTGCTGTTTTACGATATATATGTTTACTTTTTATTCTATATCTCAGGTATTATTTTATTGAAAGAAACCGATATCCAAAAAAGTGCTGCTGTGCTAACCGCAAAGTTAAAGGGTAGGCTTAGTAATGCGGCTAGAATTTTGATTTAACTTTTTCTGTCATCAAACAAAACAATAATTATAATATTTTACATATGTTAGGTACAGTTAGTATTTGAAATTATATCATCAGTAAAGAGAGACCCTAAAACTGTCATTTTATTTAAGTACCTAAATATTTTAGAAGCATTTTATTATTTCATGTATACATACATCCCCACTGTAGAGCAATTAAATTGACTACACACTATTGATCACTACAATTTTATTCAAATACCTCTCTAAGGTGTACTTTATAAATAAGCTGTACAATAGATCAGTTTTAGATTAAACCGGTATCTTTGTAAAATGCAATATAAGAGCCTTCGCATAAACCGCGGCCGGACTTATAAATCATTTCTCCGACATTATGGTTCGGGATTTGTATGGCGCGCAATTTCACGGGTGGCATTCAAAAATGGATATATAACACATTGCAACGTCTGGCAAAAAGACTGCTCGGACAGTCAGGTAAATAAATATAAATTAGTTATCTTTTGCAACAATCATCCTCAAAAAAAATATTTACATATGTTTTTTTTTTTTATATGGAAACAATTGTATGAATAACAGTGGGATTATTGGTCTAGTAATAAACAAATGATCTAGACTAGTCAGGGATTTGATTTTCACACAGAACAAATATTGCGTTATGAACGCGATCACTTTGTTGTGAATATGGGCGTGATTTATGTCTAATATTATTGATATTTTTGAAAAATATACAACTATGTTTATGCTTCGTTGGTCTAGTGGTTAGCATGAGCGACTGCAGATCAAGTGGTCTCGGGTTCGATTCCATGGTCTGACTGCTGTTGGATTTTTTCTCAGAAGGAATTCTTAATAGCAGCTGGAGCAGAGTATGGAAGATGGTGGTGTTTTCAATCAGTGTCTCGGATATCATATTAAGCCGTCGGATTTGGTTGAAATCAACATCTATGGTAATCGTTATTGGGAACAGCTAGTCCAATCTTCGAATTCTGTTTGCTTTGAGGTTTGCGAAGATCCGATGCTAGTAACTCCGTGGAAAACTGATATTCATAAAAAGGTAGTAGAGCCACGCTGATTTCAGCACGAACGGGCCGGCTCGACCGGGGCGGTACTACCCTCGCACAGAAAATCAACGTAAAATGACAGCGATCATGCTGTCGTGTTTCGTTGGTGAGTGCGAGACCGGAGGCCCAATGATGCAGAAGCATCACTAGCCCGCCATGGTGTGGGTCGCCGTGCTGCTTTGTTGCACTGTCTGCATTCGCAGTATGGTGACCACCACTTTTGGATTCTACTCATGCTTTCCATCAGGCAGAGTAGAGTCATTATGGCAGGGTCAAACATAAAAAAAAAAAAAAAAAAAAAATCAGATTGAACAGGTTGAACTAGTAGTCGACCCCAAGTAATCTTGGAAATAATAAAGACCAGGAAAATGTTTACCAGCAACAGTTTGATCACCATGGTATCCGCTTTCCTTAGATTTGTATTAGAGATGTGTGAAGTTATTAGATTAATATTATAAGTTAAACCTAAGTAGTAAGCTTTGATTACTAGCATTACCAAGAGTAACAGTAGTGGAAATGTTACACGAACAAAAACACGGTAAATTTAAATGGTGTTGGCAACCGCAACGAATTGAATTAAAAGTGTACCTGAAATTAACAATAATATAAAACTACTTCTCTTCTTAACAAAATGAGATACAAAGTATAGGCAACGTAGAATAATCTGCATTACCATGTTTTATGGATATAGAAATAATAATTATTGGTTCACATAAGTATTTGTCCTGGGTGGCAATCAAACTGGCAACCTTCAGCTCAGTAACACAAACAGTCACTAATGACTAGACCAACAGGCAACGGTCCAATCTACACGCCGCAGTTACTCAATGTCTAGAACATAAAAGAAGATTTCGGTTATACATCAATTTTATTTCATAATACACTAAAATAGTAGACAAAATGCAATTTTCAACCAGTATTCCGAAATCGTTCAACAATATACGATCTGTAATCTAACATTTATGACTGCAACTGTACCTATGCCTTTCCGAATGTGATTGCATTTTCCAGAATGCAATCTCTCAAAGAATTTTCTATTATACGCATGGGGAAGACACGTAAAGAATTTTGAAATTTATCTTCTTAAGGTATCCAATCCGAAGATAGGCTAGGGGCTTGATTTTAGGGTTGGCAAAAAACGGAAAGGTTTTTTATATGTACTTGTAAGGTCAGTTTTACTCCTGCAATAATCAAAAATCTTAGAATATCTTATAATATATTAAAATAAAAATATAGCAAAAAAACGACTTCAAGAGCTAGATTAAATTAAAATGCGACTATACGAGAAACAACAGCTTTCAAAAAAAAAAAGAATCAACAAAATCGGTTCACCCAGCCGAAAGTTCTGTGGTAACAAACATAAAATAAATGCACTCGAATTGAGAACTTTGTTTTTTTTTTTAAGTCGGTTAAAAATAAGTATTATTAGGTTTTTCATAATGATGAATTACTTAAGACTATTTTCTTCTTTTTGTTGTCATCCTTAGAGTGAGTGTGTTTCACTGTTTGATGCATTAACGTTACAGTTTTATTGATTGACATATTTTTCTAATATTTAATCCTTAAAATGTTTTATAACTTTATAAACTACAATAGGTCTCACGTATATTTGAAATCCATTTTGCATCGGCCCAGGTCTGTTACACCCTTTAGAGGTTTACCCTAAGTGGTACGCACGTATAGTGAATAATAAATATGTTAGGTGTTCGACCGTTATTTATTGGGACTAAGTTTGCGATTTGAACCCCCTGTAATGGCTGGTCAAGGGAACGAAACATTTGAAGTATTTGTGTGGGTTTTGGTGCTATCAATCAGTGGAAGTGGCCGTCTATATTGCCGGTAATTTATATTCTGATATTGCATTGGTATCTTCGTGTTTTGTGGACCATCTGGAGTAATGTATAGTTGGGCTATGTCTATTTACTTATCCGTAGTTGTTTATTTAAGAATATTGAAGGAGGTGAATGAAGTAGGTATTTCTTAGAATTAAAACTTTAGAACAGAGTACCCCTAGGAATATAATAACTTTTAAACTTTCGCGTTCCATGATATATGAACACTTATTTTTACGGGAATTAACGCGATCACTTATTTAAAAGGTATTACATACCTCTGATTTGCCTGACGTTTCGACCAGGTTGCACTGGCCATGGTCACAGGCTGACTGAGTAGAAGGTTCTTCGTACTATACACTACTCCTAGGAGTAGTTAAATTTTATTAAGAATTGGGATAGCATGAATGTGAAAAATGTAGATTTCAGTTGTTGATCGTGTAAAATCCTTCACTCTTACGAGCTATTATTCCAAACGGGTTGAAGTATATTTTAAGCTTACTACGACATAGTTGCAGACATGACTGCACGGTTGACCTAGTGGGTAAAGCGATAGCTACGTCGTTTCCCACTTTCCGAAGGTGTTGTGGGTTCAATTCCCACATGGGACAACACTTTGTGTAATCCACAAATTGTTGTTCTGAGTTTGGGTGTTCTTTATGTCCGTTTCATGTATGTTTGTAAAGTCCTCCTCGACACAGAATGCTTATTCTTAATGAGGAAGTTATCTAAAATAAATTGATTTTTTATGTGGAGCGAGTGCCATTAAACCTTCACAACCGATGTACCAGGTATCGAAAAATTTATATCGAACTCCTAACTATTATGTCGGAATCGAATTCTGCAATAAACCTAACCCAAATAAGCAAACCAAAATCTCTGACACTTACCATAAAATTATACGTTTATAGATAAGATGTCTTCTCTGTTCTCATACTAAATGTTTTTCTTATTTAAAAAAATACTTTTAATAAATACTGGGAACAGATAAACAATTTTCCTGCCTTAGATTATGTCCAATAAGATCTTTTATTTCAAATGAAGCGTAATTCCTCTAATAAGCAAAAGTAAAACATCAAAGCTACTCAAGTTTTTCGTTAATTGTCTTCCTATTACTTTTGCAATTCAAGAAACCAAAATATAAGTAAGTACTGTTTTATTTTAAATACATTTGTTTCCTTAATTGGCGATTCCAACAAAATATTACCAACAAAATTCAAAATTTTTAGTCATATAATTTTTATTGATTATATTTTCTAACAATTTGACATTTGTCTCTTTATATTACTGCCAAAATGATTCCATTGTCCCTGATGGAAATCATGAGTTGAATCCAAGATTAGTGACTAGCTAAACCCCGCAGTTTTACCCTCGGTTAATATTGTATCGCAAGTAACGCCGCGGGACAATGTTAGTCTAAAAGAAAGTAGCCTAAGTTACTCCCTGGATCATCAGCTATCTGCCAGTGAAAGTCCTATCAAAATCCGTCTAGGCATTCCAGAGATTACCCAGAACAAACAGACAGACAAAAATTTTTTAACTACATTTTTGGTATATGTACCGTGTATACATACATATGCATTTATTAAAAATCGGTTATTTTAATATTACAAACTTACACTCCAATTTTATTTATTTGTATAGAAGATGTGGACAATGCCCACCGGTAAATTTGTAGAGAATGCCTGTGGAGTACGCCATTGGTTACGTCACAATACAAAGACACGTTATGAATCATAATCACACTATCACATCACACTAATATATAAAGGCGAAAGTTTGTGAGTGTGTATGTTTGTTACTTTTTCACGTAAAAACTACTGAACGGAGTTAAATAAAACTTTATAGTAATATAGCTTATACCTCAGAATAATACATAGGCTACTATTTGCAGCGATAACCGACATACACGCGGGCGGAGCCGCGGGCAACAGCTAGTAGACCATAAAAGTTAATCTTAGCCTTAAATATCATATTAGACACCAAAACTGTGATTGACGTCATCCTTAAACCACAGCATAATTTTCTGTAAATAAAATATATCATGAGGTCTGAATTCTCACCTGTCTGCTACATGATTTACATTTCAACCTGTCATGTTGCTGTTTACTACCAGGTCTTACTACTAGCGGATTTTATCTTTTTTTTTTTTTAAATTTTAGTAATATAAGAAAGAGATAAGAGTAAAGTAAACAACGTTGATTATAATTGAATCAAAATTAAAATATTATTTACTTTGGATTATCTATACAAACAAATAAAATTGGAGTGTCTGTTTGTAATATTAAAATAATCGTTTTTTTCTATATGCATATGTATGTATACACAGTACATAAATAAAAAGCGGTCATTTTAATATTACAAACAGACACTCCAATTTTATTTATTTGTATAGATATAGATGTATAGATTGCTAAACCGTGTAATTCTCTTTTCACATGACAATTTTAAACTTTACATCAAAACTCAATTCAAGTTGTCATCAATATTTACGTCTAAATATTTTATGTCAGTATTCTTAGATAAAGTGGGACAGCAGTAATGTGAAGGTAAAGTTAAGATATTTATAACTGTGTCTCCAAATGTCACTTGAATCGCTCTTCTTGTAGTAGAACCTCGACTCTTTCATCAAGGCGCCGCCATCTTGAAAATGCGTGCTCTTTAATTAAACTTCAAAGCTATGGCGTTTGCCTGTTCTTCCGCGCAAGGACGGTATTATATAAAACTCGATAATTACGGTCGACACCTAATTGTATAATATATTTTACAATTATAAAATTAGAACATGTTATTGAGTGTTTCTTTGAAAATGAATTATGTCATTTTAACTTAAAACAATTAACACAAATAAATAATGTTTCTGTAATATATAGTAGTGAAAGAATAAGAAACAAAGTAAGCACGAAATTCGGCTTTTCCTTTATCAGGCGTCCAATAGTTCATAGAAAACAATAAATTAGGAAGCCATCAAGTAAATAGACGGAGCAAGTTCCACAAGAGCGCTCGTCTCAAAGGTGTGATCTATCTCAATAATTGGGCTCCTGTCACGACTACCGCAGCTATTTATTTGAAGTGGAGGTGCTACTGAATTTGTTTGGATTGGCAAAAACGTTTGATCTGATCAAAGTAAAGGAAATTCTTCTGGGTTCTATATATACAATAAGAGAAGTTCATTCGTTAACAGCAAATGACTTAAGACCTTTTTATAAAGTAATTGTTTATCTTTAATTAAGGTATAACTAGATAAATGAAGGCCATTGTGATGTATACTAAAGTAATTTTGATGGAATGTGGTGGGAATTGATAAACGCGCTATTAATTAAATAATCATCATCATATTGTTAATGATGATATTTGATCGAGAGGTATTTATAGAGAATTTTTCGTTTTTTTCTTTTTTATGGATATAATCCCAGGTCATAGGAGGAATCCTCAAGTCTTAACAACTAGTCATCATGAAACTTAGTTTATAAATTATAGCTTATGAAAGTTGAGTTTATTTTTATGCATGTTAAGCAATGTAATATAAAACATTCAGTTGGATGTACCTACTCATATTACTAAATATTTAAGAGCCTAGAATCTTTACAGCAGTAGAATCTAAGTACGATATCTGGCCTCTGGGAGCACGAATTGCAAATCTACACTTCCCACAGTCAGAATTTACAAAGCTCTAAATGTTCGAAGCGTTTCTTGTTTCTTTAGGCTGTATATTCGACGTGTATGATCGTTGTTTAACGATGCATGGTTTCTTATCAAATTCCAAAGTAACTTTTACATACATATATGAGGTGTCATATTAATAGTTTTCATTCACTAGCTTTTGCCCGCGGTTCCACCTACATTCATGTCGATTGTTGCGGTTAATTATAGCATATGACCCACCTCAATAATTAAAGTATCTCCACGCAAAATTTCATCGAAATTAGTTACCAGACAGACAAACAGACAGGGTTACTTTTGAACATAGAATATTGGTATGGAAAATGGTTTATGTAAATTTCATTCAAAAAAATATAGTTTCTCTCTCTCTTTCTTTGTTGGTATACGTATGAGTATCTCATATATATCGCATCTCTATTAATCAATCTTCTTCACGTGGGTAAAACTTTAAACTCGTTTTAATCAATATTTGAGACCAATATTCATTAAAACTTATACTTAAGCTAAGATGCATGAAGTAGCCACTGATACCGTATATATAATTCTGCTTTAAAATCGAACTACCCGCAAAAGGTTGATGTGAACGGCCTTACAACAACGCAGGACATACTGTAAGGTCGTATGTATAAAGTCCAATGAACTCTCCATTTTTCTAGTCTGCTGATGAACGTGAGGTGGTTTTGTCTACAAGAAATATAAGTTTTTTCAATCCTAGTGAATAATTGTCTGAAGATTGACTGTTTGTTTAAGAAAAACTATTAATATAATTAACTTTCATTTTTTCCATTCAGTATTAACAATGATATTGTTAGCACAAACAAGTACTTTTGATAATAAAAATTAGTGTATGTTTAGAAGTCTGTTTTTTTTATGTTTGTTACCTGAGAACTTTCGACTGGGTGTAACGATTTTTATAATTCTTTTTTTATTTGAAAGATGGTGCTTCCCGTGTGATCCCATTTCAATTTGGTCCAATTCTTAAAGTCGGATTTTCTGTTAATATATTTACTTCTCCTTACAACAAAGTAAATTATTTTATATCTAATATCCCCTATATATAATCTATATCTGGGGGTACAGTCGTGCCTCCGCCAACACGAGCCAAGCGAAGCGCAAGGGCACTACCTACCTTTTCTCGAAGTGTTTCGTCGTTTTTTTGAACCCTCATAACTTTGGTTTTCGATATACCAGATCATTTAATTTCTTAGGATATAATGTCAATAATACATTTATAACTAGCTATGCAATTGAAACTTTTTATGTTTCATACATTTTTATTGAGATACAGAGATTGGCTTTACATGAGATCTGATATCTTTTTCACATAGTAAGCCATATACAGTCGTCTTAGCAACATTTTACATGTAAATGTTATTGGTGGGATTAATCTTATTTTTATGTAGAACTAGAGTAGGTAAAGTAGGTAAACTAACATAGTATTAAGAAAAAAAGAATATTGGTACCATCGATATTTATATTTGATTATTATATTAAACTATACTACATAGTAGTATACCTAATTTTTTTTAAATAAATTTTAGTAGAGACTCTTGATTAAAAGTAACTGGATGACCGGTACTTTTTCTAGGTATTTTAAAAAAAATGAATACTTGCTAGATCGATTTATCGCCCCCGAAACATGTGTGAAAAAAAAGTGACAAAGACGTGTCATGCCAATTTGGGGGCAGCCACCGGTAATGGATTGATCAAAGAGGCTGCAGGCTATAACGTTCAAGAAATCCGCCACCAAAAGATAGAAACTCATCTGTTAGCGACGTACGCCTGATTCTTGTGCTGGGTTAGTGCAGAGGCACCTAGCTTGGAGTTTAAACGACGCGTCTTTGATCAAATCTGCGTGTTACATTTGTAATAGCTTATGTCCTGGGCCTTAAGGATCACTTAAGTCAATCACGCACACAAAATTTTGAAAAGTTCCTTCTTATAGATTTATTTGCAACGATCGCACATTATCGTCCACCGACGAAATGTTATACACACTCTCGCGCCAATACAGATGGCGCAGGAATTGCGGCCACTGAAGGCTGGGCTGGTTGGACGGGACGTATGAGCGCACTCATTACGCTCTATCATTGTTCAGCTTTTACTCCGGAAGGGAAAACTCAAACGTCTCCAGTTCATTAGATGTTTTTGGGGGATAGTCATTAGTTTGATTGGGAATGGAATACGATACTAAAAAAATAAATAATACGAATTGAATCATTACGAAACACCTCTGCATACCAAATTTCATGATAATCATTGGAGTCGTTTCCGAGAATCAGATTATATACATATAATATGTATATATACAAGGTTTGGTCGTTTAGATTAAATAGAATTAGATATACTAAAAATTAGATTAGAAAAATATATACAAAAATGTACCGCATAATAAACCGTGTATCGTAGTACCCTATATACGCGTAAAATTCATGAACACGTAGGACACCAAATATAATCAGATTCGGGAACCAAATACTCGTAAACTCCAAACAATATTTAGCCGAACTTCATTTCAAGCCACGGAAAAAGTAAACATGTCCATTTTATGGAATATGTCATATTTGTTAGGTTTTGTGTTGAGTGGATTAAGTTGTAATCCACTATAGTCAAATTCGATTGTAGTGGTGTACAAGTACAATCGTCATTATCAACAGCCCTGCCTCTGAGAAAGCAGACTTAAGCCTTTTTTTGTTGATGTGGTGGAAAATTCCTTCGGATCTCCGACTTCTAGGAATATAGGAGCTCGGAATATGTTGTGATTCAGGTCCTCTAACGATAGAAGCCACGAAGCAGATTTCAGCCTTCTATGAAACGCTGGAAAGAGGAATTGATGGAAAGTTTTCCTTCTCTCTACTACAGTGCTGTTGTCCTACGTAGTTTTCCCCTTAGTGCACGTTACGACACCCACATGATGATCAGAGGTGGTGGTTGAAGAGCAAACCGGATTTGTGTTTTCATAAAATATCTACTTAAAACCAGGACATTTCAAATTATGTTGAACACTGACATAAAATAAGACAGTTAAAACAGTTGAAATTCGAACAATCAGCAATGTCTAGTAATGATGAATACGTACTAATTGCTTGAGGTTTCCACCATTGCATTGGCCGTGGTCACCGTTCGAAGGTATGGCGGCATACCTATTAAGTTATCACGTTAATGACCGTTAGTGTTCATAATTGAAGTACAATAAGTACTGTCTAAAGTTATTAAAATACTGATCAAAATGAACTTTATTTCTGTACTCATAAGGTTTTAGGAAATTAGTCACATAAATCTTTTACTTGAAAGCACATTTAAATGTTCAACAATAAAATCAACTTGGTAATCATTGTAACGAATTAATATGTGACGACGTCCACATGCATCGCAACAGAAACATACTACAGTGCCATCTATCGAAGATACATCGAACTACGGAGTAACGAACTACTAATCCTGTATCGCGATATTCGAAGTTCTCGCACCGATTAGAATACATATATATAGATATAACTTTCTAACATCAACCGTAGGCCCGTGGCCCGCCAGGTGTGATCACTTCGCCTGGTCGGAGGGTCCACCCTTTGTATTGGAGTGACATTTCACTTTTTCCTACATAAATACAGTTATATAAATATGAATGGTTATGATTTTTAAGTTACAATTACATCGTACAATAAAGCGATATCCCATGTTAATATCAGACGTTCATGTGACAAACCTCTTCAACACTTTATATGGAGCCCCAATTGTGTCTGAAAATCGTCAGGTAAAACTCAAAAACAGGAAATCAATATTTTTATTAACATTCTTTCAGACATCCATAAAATTGATCCAACAAATATCAAAATGATGAACATAAAATATTAACAAAAAAGATATGTTGTAAATGTAATTGGCCGAAACAAATAATGTATCGAAAACGTACAATTCTCTAGAAATTTCATTTTCATAAACATGGAACTGTAAACTTCACAATATTGGACTACTAATTATTTTGTTGTAGAAAGATATTTGGTTTCTTTTCATGAATAAACGAATAGCTTTCCTGTCAAATGATCTGTATGTAAAAGTAAGTTTTTTTAAGTTTTGTTACGACAAGCGTAACTATGACCTGGTTGGCCTATAAAGATATACTAGAAGGGTTCGAGAAATGAAACCATAACTGTAATCTGATCTAGATTCAAGCATATATTTACTAACAAATCATATATATCTTCTACTACTAGAGGTAAACAAATTATAGCACGGTTCAGGCAAATCGTACAGCGCCATCTATCGATACTATTTTGGTTGTAAACACATATATAGTTGATATAACTTTTAAATCGACATAAAACTGTTTTTATAAAGCTTTGTTTGAATTAGTTTTATTAGTTTTTCAGTACTACTATTTCCTTATTTTTAAAGTTTAAGTTTTTTATTCCCCACAATTATTGCTTAAACTCATTTGCTCTATATTAAACAGATTAAAAATTGAGTTTGTCAATCAGGATATTTATTCAGTCTCTTTAGACTTAACACATTATTTCATTAAAAACAACAGACTTAAAAGGTATTTATGAAACAGACTCAAATAACATTCGGACTCAAAAAAAATTTCTCGCACAGACAAAGTCTTGACCCATCAGGGAATGAATCCCACAATACTAAACGCTTTAGGAATCTATGAAGTGACTGCTTAACCATTAAGTCATCTTAAAAGTCTTATTTTATAAATGATTTTTAGTTTTCAAAAGCAAATGAAAGTAATCTAAATTATTGAACATTTAAATTACATTTGACTCTTAAAAATTTACAGTTTGAGGAAATGTCTGTACAAAATAAAAAGGCATTTCAAAAAAGATTTGTCTGAATTTTTTCTTGATTAATACAAAGTTACTCTTGGGAAATGAAACAAGATTGAAAATTCCAGAAATTCTGAGTACTGACGCATTGATTCATAAAACAGTAAAAAGTGAAATCCCATAGGAATAAAAACGAGAATGTTTGAGTGATGTAGACGTAATTAACTACGGCATTTAAGTCTTCGTAGTATAATTATAGATTATACTATGTGTAGGTCTGGTCTGCTTTTTTTTTTTTTTTTTATGTTTGACCCTGCCGTAATGACTCTACTCTGCCTGATGGAAAGCATAAGCAGAATCCAAGAGTGATGGTCACCATACTGCGAACGCAGACAATGCAACAATGCAGCATGGTGACCTACACCATGGCGGGCTAGTGATGCTTTCGCATCATTGGGCCTCCGGTCTCGCAATCACCAACGAAACACGACAGCATGATCGCTGTCATTTTACGTTGATTTTCTGTGCGAGGGTAGTACCGCCCCGGCCGAGCCGGCCCGTTCGTGCTGAAATCAGCGTGGCTCTACTATACCATAAAAAATAAATATAAAGTGTCTTGATGCCCGATGCCTGTAGTCTATCATATTTTTTTTTAATATATGAATGTATTCAAGGGTGCAATAATAAAATAAAATACTTAAATCAAATAATAGTTGTCACCAGGATCATTAATTTTCTAACCGACTTCAAAAAAAGGGGGGAGCTTGGTGCCGTCTTCAAACAGGTTTTAGGTACCTAGCACACATAACAATACTACTATTTAAATGAACAAAGAATTAGGTATAGACAAGAAATGGCATAGCAATTTATGAAGAGCCAGTTTATTTTAAGCTTTTTAGTATTTTTTGCCAGGGAGTTTTCGTTGGATGCTTTTTGGAAGTCGGTTTTTTTTGTAAAAAGTTTTTTATTATTTTTCTTTAAAACTGTGTATGATTGATTAAAATAGTGTTCAAATGTTATAGACACTTGCTGTGGCCTGATACCTATAACACAAGTTAGATCTTACCATAGGTATCAGAGCTCCAAAACCGTTTTTTTCAGATATCTTGTAAAACTACGTTGTTTTAATTTTTAAACGGTTTTATTTAGCTTAACCTGGTTGTTTATTATTTGTTTGTTTGGGTCAAATTTTGTAATTGAAATTTAACCCTCTTCCTGTTGACAGATTGATCTGAAATTTGGTAGACACCCTCAGATGTGGGGACAATATAATTAAATGAATTCTGTTTCATTGTAACTCCAAGACGACCGACAACCGACAAATTTTGTCACAACTACCTCAATATGGCTGTCAAATGAAAGGGCTTGACTAGTAGGACACAGTTCACTATGAAAAGTTAAATCCAAGATGACCGCCACTACAAAATGGTGGTTTACACATTTCGTCAAGGACCACCACTATATGTGTATCAAATGAAAGGGCTTTAATAGTGGAACACTGATGAGAAGTATGAAAACTAGATAATAAAAAAAACGGTTTTATTGAAAATAATGTACCTACTTTATGTAAAACATATTCGGAATAAAATCGTTGGACGCAGCGTAAAATGAGAATACTGGATGGAAACACGGGCCCACGATTTTATACTGAATTTTTTTTACCAAATATTTTTTTAACTTTTAAAATAAAAAAACATTACATATTTTTTTCTTTGGATAATTATTAAATTTCAATAAAAAACGAATAACATAGGTATTATATTTGTTTTTCCATTTTATACTCATGGCTGCGATTTATTTGCTTCATCACTTTCAAAAACGTTCGATGCTATTTGCAATAAAATAAAAATAAACGATTTCAAATGAAAATTGTTTTGTCGTTTTCGTATTCATCCAATTTGTAATTTGCTTTAAAGTTTTCAGACAGTAGCCAACCTACAGATATTGAGTTGTAATTGTTTTTTGTTTTAAAACAGTTTGAAATTGAAACCTAATCCCAACTTATAAACAAAAACACTGTTGTAATTTAAAATTAAACCATTACTTTAAAGCTTTTGTATTTATCGCATTATTTCACTAAACGCTATGTTTTTAGACAAAAATAAATAAATGTTTAGGATTTCTCTTACTTCTTTGAAAGCTATACTGAAACTTAGGCTGGTATTCTAGGTAATTACAGTTCTACGTTCAATATCGTTATGCCAGACGAAGAATTGTTATATTTAGAACTAGCTTTTGCCCGCAGCTCCGCCCGCGTG
This sequence comes from Spilosoma lubricipeda, assembly GCA_905220595.1. NCBI lineage: Eukaryota > Metazoa > Arthropoda > Insecta > Lepidoptera > Erebidae > Spilosoma > Spilosoma lubricipeda. Next base: position 6,260,496 of record HG992298.1, on the reverse strand, counting down.
TGTCTTGGTTATCGCGGAAAAAAGTAGCCTATGTTCTTCCTCAACAATCAAAGTATATCTTTCATTAAAATGGGCGTTTCATTAACTGTGTTTAGCTATGGAAGCGTGACAAACAGACAGGCAGAGTTACTTTCGAATTTATAATATTAGTATGGTACGTACTAAATAGTATGAAAATAATTCCTTGACTGTTATTATTGACTACTTGTATCATTATACTTGTTTGAGCGCATCCTTTCCTTCCTTCCTATCATTACAAGCTGCTTTTATTTAGTTTCACCTGTTCCGATGTTTGTCTGTAATGAAATCTTGCAAGTGGAATTTGATCCCCTTCCCGATTTCCGATTGAGCTAAAATTTTAAGTGTATCTTTAGTTCTGATGACAATGCAATTTTATATAGTCGGTATTATTAATAATCTAAAATGACCGCCGTAACAAAATGGCGTCCTGCATATTTCTGAACAACATACCCAATACAAGTATCAAATGAAAGGGCTTAAAGTATTTTTTTTAATTTATTTTATTAACTAGTGGTAAAAGCTTGTTTTTAAAAAAGCTTTTTAAATTAATCACTTTTTTTATAACTTGCTAATTACAAAATATAATCGGATACCTAATTCAAATTTTCCATTCTATTATTTTTATTGTTTCCTCATACCCCTGCTTTATTTCTTTTATTATTTTTTTGTGTTTATTGTAAATATCTTTTCAATATGCACATAGAAATACTTGTGACTATGTTTCTTTTTTTGACTATCTGTTTATACTTTAAACGTGACTATTATGAATTCGAATTCGAATCGAATTATGAGGCGCTCATAGCCCAGTTACACTCGGTGATTAGAAACAATCAACGAGGTTAAGTAATGGTAAGCGGTCAGTACCTGGATGGGTGACCGCTAGTGGCATGTTATTATGAGCGTCACCGTGGTTCGGAGGTCACGTTAAGCAATCGGTCCCGGTTGTTATCATATGATAACAGTCGGGCGGCTTAAAAATATCCAACGACAAGATAACGTAGCCACAACGTCGTCTTGCCAGTCCCCGACCTGCACTTGACCAGCGTGGGGTCCTATGGTCTTAACCCTCTCCTGAGAGGAGACCCGAGGCCAGCAGTGGGACGTAATGGGTTGTTGATAATAATTGATGATAGTATGAATTGAATAAATTTCACATTTACATCACGAAATTGCAAGTTTCACTATATATTATTCAATCAGTATCATCAATAATTTGTGTTAGCCCAAAGGCGATGTTAGTCCGAAATATTTTATTCTCAAGGTTCAGTTGGAAACTCAATTTCTGTATCGAGCTCTTGCCTGAGTCGAATTCGTAATGTTTCTATACGTCTGTTAAGAGCGAGAGACGGATGTTGCTATAAATCTAATCATGTTAGGGCAAGACGGATTGCATTTGCAGTAGGTGTAAAATATTTAAGATTGCTAAGCTTGGGCGGTGAAGGTGGTAAAAAGAAAAACAAATAAGTCGAACTAATAGTTGTGATACCAGTTTTAGCAAAAATGAAGCCAAAAAAAATTTGCAGAATTTAATATAATAATTATTATTTTGAATGTCTAACATTTAGTCCCAAACCAAACAGAACTGATACTTTAGTTACCAGACAACTGATACAAATACATATAAATACTTTTTTTGTAAATATATACATATTATACATAGAAAACACCCATGTATGTTTGTATCTTCTACCGTAGTGTGGATTCACAACAAAAACCTGATTACCATGGGCTGTATACATTTTATCAAAAGTTTTTACGGTTATAGTTTTTTTTTATTATTTTCGTGTTATTTAATTTTATAGTATAGAAGCAGAAAGGTCACCAGATGGTAAGTAACAGCTGCAACTTAAGAGTCACCTGTGCGTTGGATCATTGTAGCCCTCAGAATCAGGGGAAAGGGAAATTAAGTCTCCTGGAACCTCTCTCACTTCTTAGAAAGGAACGGCAGAATTATTTAGTGCATCGATTTTCTGCTATCTAAGAACACATTTTCTGGTATATCAAGCTGAAAACGATACTTGTACAATAGTTTTAGCAGTCATGTTAACTGCGAAAATTTAACTAAGCATTTTTATTTCAAGAGTTGATTTCACTGTTGAGCGGGAACTAAGTTGAGAATAATAGAATACAATCTCATTGTCCGTCTTATTTATGACGTACTAGCTACATAGAAATGCCATTGTATTAGTCATTGTGTTGAATCAAATTCATATTCTGCAAATAGGATTAGCAATTAATGCCAAAAGCTTTGATGACCTCGAGTAATCTATACAAATAAATAAAATTGAAGTGTCTGTTAGTAATTTCATATTAACAGCTTTTCATCAAAGGCATATAGAAGTAAATACGGTACTTACATAAAAAATATTGTCTGTCTGTCTGACAGCTAATCTCTGGAACGACTAATCCGATTTCGGCTGGATTTTCACTGACAGATAGCTAATGTTACAAGGAGTAATTTAGACTACTTTTATTTTAGTATAGCTACACCTGCGGTATTACCCGCGCCTATTGTATTAAAAGTACAACAAGCATATATACTTAAGAAGTCGGTAAATGAAAATTCCATATGTTATACAAAGTTTTCTTTATACATAAGTAAAGTTTATACTTTACTTCTCATCTAACCAAGACTTACATTGTATAGTTCTAAAAACATAATTATAAGCTTAAATACATACAGCCTATTCAAACAGAAAGTTGCATGACCTAAGGTAAAATGTAGTAGTTTCTTTCGTTTTAATACTGCGTAATAAAAGATTTTAAATTAAACTACTCTCAGAATTAACTGCATTATAATAATAAAACTCAACAAATATTTGTTACATTTTATACGAACAATACAAGAATAATGAAAACATAATACAAATGTACGTAATAATTGTTGTATTCATTTTGAAAAAAGTTCAAGCACGCAGTTAACATGAACTTGAAACAAGTTTATTTTAATGTCACTAAAAGTTAGATCTTCTTTTTATGGACCTGCCAAATTTACTCTGCCTGATGTAAAGCATGAGTAAAATCCAAGAGTACTGGCCACCATACTCAATGCGATTGCAGACAATGCAACAATGCAGGATGGTGACCCACACTATGCTTATTGAGTTGCTTCTCCATCATTAGGCCTAAGGCCTCACAGTAGGCAATGAGACTTTGCAGGACGAACACTGTCATTTTAGGTTGGTTTTCTGTGAGAACGTCGAGCTTGAAATCAGCGTGGCTCTACTACCTTTAATAGATTATTATCAACATTTATTTAAAATGAATCCTAACTGTAATGATTTAAGGGTTAACATGCTTTTTGAGACACGCAGTTCATTTTGTTAAGTATGGTCACCCATCCATAAATTGACCTAACCAGGGTTGCTTAACCTTGCACTATGCTATCTTACTCGGTAACTACTTATTCACGAGCCCTAAACCTTTAATTCAAACACGAAGAATTATCAAAGGAGTTGGTTTTGTAACTATTATCACACTTTTAAAACGATAGATAGAAAATCAAATCTACAAGCTCATAAATTACACCAAACTCTTGGAACGATGCACTTGTAAAGCTATAGGGCAATATAAAATATGTATTTGCGTGATATTTCTCGCTCTAATGCCGTTCTATTATTTGCCTCCAGCCCCTACCGGCGACAATCCGGAGTTCCAGTAAATTTTGCTGGAAAATGTGATAAAAATCCTACTCTGAGGTACTCTTATATGTTCCTTTTCATCAAGGGTATAAGTCATATTTATATGTCTGTGAAGTATTTTATTGGATACTAGCCGACCCACGCAACCTCGTTTGCGCCTTATATTGCCCGTAGCGTGAAAATTTCCCCCGTTTTTGAAACATTTTTCATTGTTGCTCCGCTCCTATTAGTAGTAGCGTGATGATATATACCCTATAGCCTTCCTCGATAAATGGACTATCCAACACAAAAAGAATTTTTCAAATCGGACCAGCGGTTCCTGAGATTAGCGTGTTCAAACAAACAAACAAACAAACAAACAAACAAACAAACAAACAAACAAACAAACTCTTCAGCTTTATATATTAGTATAGATTGGTGACAAACGGAACACTTTCTCTGTATTTTATTGTTTATTAAATGACAAATTACCTATCTTGTAATACTATTTACATTCTTATAATTTACTATGTATTAATTTTTTTTCTATGTTTGGCCTGCCAAAATGACTTTACTCTGCCTTATGGAAAACATAAGCAGAATCCAAAAGTGGTGGTCACCATACTCACTGTGAATGCAGACAATGCAACAGTGCAGCATGGCGACCCACAACATGGCAGCCTAGTGATGCTTCTGCATTTTTTATATCATTCTTTATATTATAGAATTTTATATTATATATTTTTATTATATATATATATTTATATTATAGCTACTGCAATTGATTTCTCCTCACAAGATTTTCATTATGATGTATAGTTATGTATCCAACCAAGTGACGTGCAATTGGAGATATCTATGTACAGCACTGGACTGCGATAGGCTGATGATGATGATGATGATCTTAGGTGATTCCAAAAAATATAACACCATTCAAATTTCGTCGACTAAAACATAACTATAAATGAATTTGAAAGGGCTCTTTGAAACAGAAAATAACAGTCCTAATTTGCCTCAAGCAGTTTACTTTCTAAGTTAATTTCAATAAACTAAGGTCATGAAAATGTCAAGGCTCCCTACTACATGGGTATTAAAACATTTTCCACAAATTATATTCACGAAAATTCTTGTGACGTACCGTTTTCGTGATGTGCCAGTCTCTGGCATTCGGTCACATTTCAACGAGTTTACATAATGCATTCCATACTTATCCGGAACTGTGTCCGGTGATACATTCATATAATGCTGGTCAATGGAGTAAACTGTCTCTTTTGTTGGAAATTTCTAAATATTTGTACTTATTAGACAAAATGTTGTCGAGTCTTTCACTTTATTTACTATTCACACAAAGGACTATAATTGTATCCTTTTATTTATTGTTTTTGCTTTCAAAAGGTCAACACGTTATCTACCCTTGTATCGAATTAAATATTGACGTAGTTGATAAACTCAAATTATCTTACCTTAAGCCTTCTAGTACCATCATATCAAACTTTAATATTAAAAATGTGAATGTAAGTTTGTTTGTTACACTATCACGCGAAAACTACTTAAACAATCATCATATAAAAAAAGTAAAAACTAAAACCCAACTACGACAAAAAACGACGCTGAAAAAGCAAGCAAACAAGTTTCAAAAGCCGTAGTCACGCATTGTTAAAGTGTAATGGACTCTGGTACATTACTAAGTTTCAAAAGCCGTTTTCGTGCCTATATAATATTAATTTCTTTGCAAAGTATATTTTGAATAGGTAACATAGAAATATCACAATTATTGAATAAATACGGATAAAATCACGAGCCAATGCTAATAATATTTGTATTTTTGAAATGTACAAGTAAAGCCCTTTCCAATAATACCAAACACGACATATTTTTTTTTTTTTTTAATACAGTACTTTATTTCGGCTAGAGGGCGCCACATTAGATTCTGTGACACGTCATATAGCCTGTAACCAGCAGACAATCATGACGCTTCTAACGAAACCTCATTTGTCCAGTTCTAATGAGTAGTTAAGGAGCTATGAGGGAACAAATCAACATACATACATACATATATACATTCATAGCCTGTCAAAATCATAACCCTCCTTTGACTTTGCCGTAGTCGGGTAAAAACGTTTCCGGAGGTTAAAATAAAGAGTCTTCTTTACATCAAATTCAAGACAACCCTACCACTGCCGGTATTGAATCGTAAAAACAAGTCACATGATAAACGATAATTGGAGATTTCTATGCGACCATTTGTGGCCAAATTTTATAAGGACATCAAACGCAGAACGTTTTGCTCTGATATAAGTGTGGACGATACCCGTTACCAAAGGCTTCCATTTCTGATTTAAGACTGACTTGACGATTGACTGATCTCGATTTTATATGGGTCAGTAATGGTAAAGTTAAAGATAGCTAGTAGAAAAGTGAACATACCTTTAAAAAGAAATATAAATATTCAAAAATAGAATTCAGCAAATCTATCAAGAATTCTACCATTTTTATGCAATATTATACTGAGTGCAATATAATTTTTGCTGGATGCCCAGTCAAAAACTTTATTGCTCTGTGGATAAGAAATTGGTAGCTTCTGAACCTGTATCTAATTACTGCCAAGTACTTACTTCATGGTTAGCTTGTACAATTTTTTTTTTTAACTTTTCATAAAAATTATGAAGTTTTGCACAGAAGTTAATACATTTCTTGATTGGGATTAATATGATTTAAATTTCAGAAAATACACTATATAGTATAAAACAAAGTTCCGATTCCGCTGTCTGTTTGTCCCTATAAATGCTTAGATCTTTAAACCTACGCAAGAGATTTTGATGTGATTTTCTCTGATAGATAGTGTGATTCAAGAGAAAGGTTTATATGTATAATATAGTAGAGAAACACTGATAATTTTAGAGGTTTCTAATGTAATGTCGTAAATGAACACATTTTTTGCGCTTACATTGCAAACGCTGCCTGAAACCTACGAGATAGATCAAAATAATGGAAGTACTACAGTATTGTACACCTTAAAAAGGTCTACAAAAAAGTCCGCAATGGTATATGTCTATCTCTTTGGGATTACCTACAATAACCATATTTTTTCCCTTTCTTTTTACGAGAAATAATGGCGTATTTACGAAACGATTTAAAGCAATAGGTATAGCATTAATCATTATTTAATTAAGTACCTTAAATATATTTTGCATTTAATAGATATCAACATGGCTCTTTACAGTATGTAACTTACATGTATATATTCAAAGATATTACAGATTTAAAATGCACGAATCGTGTTGTCCTCGGTGGGTGCATCTAAAATCCACCCACCCGAACCGGGGCGGGTTGCTAATACGGCATAATTAGGAACACATTTTAACAATTTAAGGACATGATTTATACAGCAAATAAATTTTGAAACTATAAAATAGATAAGTTAAAATTAAATTCTGATTTTATTAAAATACGGCTAAAATGAGACAGTTTGTGTAAACCACAAATTTTGTTCGGAGTCTGGGTGTTCTATGTATCCATTTCAAATATGTTTGAAAAGTCTCCTGTGACACAGGATTTATTTCTACTGTGGTAATAAGTTTTTAATAACGTTTAACAAATTATATATGTATAAAACAATTCACCTGTTGCATTTATATTGATATACCATGACCCAAATTCGTAGAGACAAAACCGACGGCTGAAAATAGTCTAAATTGCAATAGCTCATAGCAATAGACCAGGTAGCAATATCCACTGATAGACATTTATAAAGCCATAGCATAGTAAAGGCGCTCCCTGCCAAGGCTTATTTTGACGACTCGTTGAGCTATATCAAGCAATACAGGACCGTAATGTCGATGGTTTATCACATTTATAATATGTTTCACATTTCTAAATAATACAAGCTGGCCAGAGTTTAAGTTCTTGTCCAATCTGTAAAGTTCAGTTTCATCTATAACATATAGTTAAGCCATCGCCATTCCCTGTGATAGGTACATATAATACCTTATTAAAGTACCAATACTGAAAGTCAATCTTACACCGTCCAAGCATTCACATTATATTTTCTCTGCCATATAGCTACACGTTTTTTCTCCTTTGATACCACCCCCTCATACATAAACATGTATGTTAACATGACTCGGTATTTGACCTTATCGAGAGCCTACTTAGTTGAATTAACTTAGTAACGTCGTCGCCGACTCATTTTTTTGTTATTCCAATGAAAGCTGTCTGAATGATAATGTTTGCAGTCACCAAATACTATTCTGTTATTTGCCTTTGGAAATATATCTCAAGTATGGAGATAGCCCTATTAGATATATTAACAATTATTTTTACGGGAATTAGCGTCATTACTTATTAAGGTACACAGTTGGTCACAGGCTGACTGAGTCATGCAACCTGGTCGAAACGTCATGCAAATCAGAGGTATGTAATACCTTTAACATGGCACGCTAAAGTTTGAAAGTTAGTATAGCTCTATTGGATTTAAATCAGCTGGCTTCACAACAGTCTATTGTAAAAGACTAATCCCTATTACACGCCCCCTACTATTACTTCTGTACACCATGATCAGCAGTAGTAATTCACAAATACTCGGGCAGTTCTTAGAACAGCATTGTAATCCGAAACAAAATAATCAATATTAAATTAAAGCAATTGGAAACATCACATTCTTCCTAGCAAAGTGTATATATGATACTGTGAGGTCTTGCGGTTGGCGTGTGCGACTGGTGATCATGAGGTCTCGGGTTCGATTCCCGGGTCGGACCAAATGTTTGTATGATCTACAAATGTTTGTTACGGTGTTTAGGTGTTTTCTATGTATAATATGTATGTATTTACAAAAAAAAAAGTATATATGTATTTGTATCAGTTGTCTAGTACCCATAACACAAGCTCTGCTTAGTTTGGGACTAGATGGCGTTGTGTGTTTAGATGTCCGAAATATTTATTTATTTATTTAATTGTCTAACATTTCCTGGCTTTAGCTAGCTCGAATTTCTCCTCACTCAAACTGTGACTAAAACTTCTCAATCTATGTTTCAGCAAAATATCTATCCAACCGTTGCCTCCTCATCTAACTGATCAGTGGGCGTATTTGTTTAGTTTGCACATCTAAATTAAATAGTCCAATAGAAAAACTATCCGGTAGGCTAAGCTCAGCGGCTTTTGCTGTGAAAAGGATTCGACATTTAACTGATGTTGATACAGCTAGAGTAGTTTACTTCAGTTACTTTCATAGCATAATGAGTTACGGTATCCTACTCTTGGGTAACTGTGCAGATATTAATGCCATATTTGTTCTACAAAAACGCGCTGTACGAGCCATTTATAAATTAGGCCCTCGAGTTTCTCTCCGTTCCAAATTTAAAGAGATAAATATTCTGACTGTATCTTCACAATACATATACGAAAATTTAATTTATGCTTCGATCAATAATAGTACTAGATTAAGGATCAGGAACAAAAATAAGACTCTCAAGTGGCCATGTTTACAGACACGAAAACATCTTCATTCTTAGAAAAAAGTTTAATAATGTTAATGACTTCAGTTTATTATAAACCTTAACGCTTACACATAAAGTTTAATTAACATTACAAAATATATTTATTTGGGTCCTTTCGTCAGAGAAGGGATACTATGGAATAAATTTAAAATGTCACTTAAAAATAAAAAGTCATTAGTACAAAAATATTTATTCTAAAATGATACTTAAATCTAAATTTTAAGATAAAAAACATTTTGTTTCTAATTTCGTGCTTATTGTATTATGGAACTAGATGTAGTTCTTGGTATTACATTTCAATGCTCAGAACACAGTAAGTATTGAATGACGTAGAGTTGCAGAATATATTTGTTTTAGGTTTGTTTTGTATGGTGGTAAATATTTTTGACCGATTCAAAAAAGTAATAGATACTATTTTACATTGCCGCTATTACAACAAATAGGTAATAAAAAAAATTATAAAGTAAAAAATATGAAAGGAATCAAGAAACATGTTTTCGACGTATCTATACTAATATATAAAGCTAAAGAGTTTGTTTGTTTGTTTGAACACGCTAATCTCAGGAACTACTGGTCCGATTTGAAAAATTCTTTCAGTGTTAGATGGCCCATTTATCGAGGAAGGCTATAAGCTATATATCATCACCCTAAGACCAATAGGAGAGGAGCACCAATGAAAAATGTTTCAAAAACGGGGGAAACTTATCACGCGACGGGCAATAGGAGACGCAAACGAGGTTGCGTGGGTCAGCTAGTTCTTTATACAGAAGTAATTAAAATCTATATCTATACTAATATATAAAGCTAAAGAGTTTGTTTGTTTGAACACGCTAATCTCAGGAACCGCTGGTCCGATTTGAAAAATTCTTTCAGTGTTAGATAGCCCATTTATCGAGGAAGGCTATAGGCTATATATCATCACGCTAAGACCAATAGGAGCGGAGCACCAATGAAAAATGTTTCGAAAACGGGGGGAAATTACACGCTACGGGAGATAGGACGCAAACGAGGTTGCGTGGGTCGGCTAGTAGTAATATAGGTTTAATTACCTTTAAACAGATTCAGCTTGTTGTAAAGCTGTCTTTTAGAAGTAATTTTGATATGAGCGGTTTCTTTTTTACAAATATAATGTAATCTTACATCAATGAATTTTTCTATAATTAGTTTAATTAGGCTTATTTTATGGTTGTGTTCGTGTCCCTTAGAAAACAAATCCTTTTCAATATATGCATTTAAAACATTTACACATATAAAGTTTTTGTCATACTTTTTTTGCATTGATTTGCCACCACTCATGCGAAGACAGTTGCGTATAACACGTTCGGTTATCATGCATATGTCAAACACATCGTTTGAAGCATAACATAAACCACCCATGTCTCTTACATCTATTAATTTGTGGAACCATAATTTTTCTTTAGCCCATAAATCCATTTTACAGTCCTCACAATTAATTTTCTTAACAAGGCTACTGACTACAAAACCAGAAATGTAACCTACTATTTGCGGCACAATATCTGAAGTTGGATTATAATCCAGTTTTTCAATCAGTATAGTGCAATTTGTCTGATATTTATTAAAACTCTCTTCTATGGATCTATTGTTTAAAATTTCTGCAGAACTTAAATTTTTCTCCTCTGCTTCTTCAAAACGGTAACCTATTGAAAAGTTATTAATTTTGTTGAGTGATGATGATCCGGATAAAATTGGTATGTTCTCTAGAGGTACACAATTTCCGGTAAATTTGGAGCCCAGTTCTAAATGAGATAGCAGTTTTTTAAAACTGGCTTTAAATTGTCTAGTGTTGGGATTATTATTATGTCCATTTTGACTCCGTATGTTCCCAAAAAGTAGCTCAAGATGGTCTTGGCTGAGTTTATATGTTAACAAAAAAGAAAGAATGTCAGTTGCCACTAAAGTTTTATACAAATAAGTCAGACTGTTGATGCACACTAATAATCCTAATAACCCAGTATTATTCTGTGTTTTGATAAGGGGCACTTTTTTTGTTGAATACACAGTTCTTATATCGGTACCGACTTTAATAGTTCTTTTACTTGTAACATTAATTGCTAATGATAATAAGTAATCTTTAATTTGGGACAAGAATGACAATATTTTTTGTGAATTACCCTTCTCCAAGGGGTGTTTGAATCCAAAGTCCTTAAAGTTTCTAGTATTCAGGGTATCAAAAAGATCATTTAGTATCATAATAAATTCTACTGTGCTTTCTGATTCTCTAAATGCGGGAATATTTAAGGTTTTATTACAAAAGTCTATAGCTTTAGCCACGCTTCTACTAAGAAGTTGTGTTGCTAATTTCACGTTCATTATTTGGTTTTTAAAATGGACATGTCGATGTGAAAGTTTATTCGCCAAGTGTAAGCAGTTTTCTTCTTGCAGGTTATATAATTCCGATAAATGTTGCCATTTAATTGATTTTTCACAAGTATATATTACTTTCTTAGATTCGAAGGTGTTCCGCATCAGTTTTAACATATGACACGCGTCTAAAAATACAACTACATTATAATCAGCACTGGGGTGCTTGAAATCAGTTTTTAAGTTTTTTAAATCATCCAACGCGCAACCCAATGTTTTCATTGTTGCAATATTGCTTTTGCAGCCATCAAACGTCACAGAACGAATTTGTACACCGATTTTATAGCATTTTTCTAAAGCCATCCGTATTAAATTCGCCTTCATATCTGCCTTAATACTGTCAACGAAAAAATAAGCTAATGGTAGTTTCCAGGAATCATTGATTGCAACTAACATAAAAACGTAAGCTTGGGTGGCCATTTGGCTACTGTCGTCGCTACCTAAACCCATATCTACTAGGCCTTCATAGATTTTACCTGTCCATATCTTTTGCCTCCTAATAGACATTTCATCAGCAACTAAAGCACATAAAATATTTTTGTCACTTGATTTTACTTTCTCCTCAAGCCTATTTAATGTTTCGTTGCAAAACCCAGGTTCCGCATTGACACTTCGATACCATTCATATAATGTATGGGGGTGGGGTAAACATGTATTAAACATTTTACGTACATATTTATATGCAGATGGCGAGTAAAAATGCAGCGTTAAAGCAAATTTTCTCGCCCCTGGAGGATATTTTGTGAACGGCCTTGTACGATTTTTTTTATTTTTAATGTACATTCCATTGAATAATTCAGCAACTTCAACATTTTTTGCCAAATCGAAAAAGGTTGAATCATCAATGGATTGTTTCTTTTGAAGCAAATTAATTATGTTTTTCAAAGAACAATTTTTCTTAGTTAGTCGCTTATTTACTTTTTGTAAATTATGAATTTTCTTAGATTTATTATCTATAATTCTGCGATATGTTGTCAATTTCTTTTTTAAGTACTCTTTTCTTGGAGTGTCACAAACAGATAATAAATCTGACAATGATGCATCAGGAGACTTAAAACCAACGGCATCAGCCTGAAGCACGTCACGTATTCCCGTAGTATCTTTCAAAACTAACGCTGCTGAAGATGTGGCCTGTAAAAAAACATTCGCAGTTTTAAAAAACATTTTAAAAATACCTATTTAATGAAATAGTCATATACTAATATTATAAAGAGGAAAGATTTGTTTATTTATGTGTTTGTTTGTTTGAATTGAATAGGCTCCGAAACTACTTGGATCGATTTAAAAATTTCTTTCACCTACTGTTCAAGTATTGTGTTCAAGGTTGGTTATTTACAAGTAAATTACACTTTAAATTATTCATATCGAAGCTTTCATTTAAAAGTAATGATGGGTATAAATATACTCTGTAAGAAAAATTTTGCAGTTTGCGCGAACTGCCGTTGTCAAACGTTAGGTCTATTATTAAGTAATTTACACCGTGAGACGAAGTTCGTGGAGTATTAACTAAACCCACGTGAACGAAATCGCGGGCGAAGTGCAAGTTTATTATATTTTTTTTTAAAACTTACCTGATTTGATAAATCTTTCGCCAATTCTGAAGTCTTAGCTGATTGCACTTTTATTGGTTCGTGAATCTAAAAAAAATATCATAATAATGAACTAACAATTTTATATCTTACACCAACCATTTTAATACTTAATAATAGTTACCTGCAATTTGGGGACCGCTGTTTTTAGTAATCTACGCCTTTGCGTATTTCCAGTTATGTCGAATCTGTCAAAATGAATCGAACATATTCTAGAATTTTTATGAGGGTTGTATATTTCTTCTCCTCTTTCTTTCGCGACAATAGATACCCATTTTGCACAGCGAAATGGGTCACTAGGAAATCTACAAACAAAAATAACATTATAAAATAATAACACTACTCCATGCATTTCACTGTTCAAGAATAGGTGATGTTTGATACAATAGTTGGTGCGTTGTAGTAAACATTGGCCAAACAATTTCAATATTAGTTTATTGAATTATGTTTACCATAATATATAATTATGTTTATTACTTTATGAAAAACACTTAATAATAATATAAACTTACCGAAAAAAAGATATTCCTTCCAAAACCTTGGTGTTACGGTGGTTATTTACACAGTTTTTGAACGCGCACTGCGGCATTTTGACGTCTTAGCGTTGGCTGTAATTGGACCATACTAATTTGAAATAAGACCACAAAATTATTTGTGGTCTTATTTTTCGGGCCGTTTTTGAAGCGCTTATCGGGAATCTAGTACTATATATGATCGAAGAATTTATGTCCAAAAAAATATATCAAACTTTCTTGAAATCAGTGATGTTCATTCGGTAAATACTAGAAACAATCATAATATTAGTGTTCACGTCACTCGTCTCCACAGAATAGGCAACTCGTTCATGGGACAATAAGCTCCCTATACGCTTTTACAATAAGCTCCCTATTACTATTAGGAATTTGCCATTAAGGAAATTTAAAAATACCATTAAATCGAAGTTATCCGCAAAGAGGTATTATACCATATCAGAATACCTTGATGATAAAACCGCCTGGGATTGAGCTGCCCATTCTGCACATGCTTGTTACTTTAAATGTTTAAATTTATTTTGATGTGACGATAATTTATACTTTGAGATAAATTCATTTTAAGCTATTGTTATACTTGACAATTTTTTTAAAATTGTTATCTTTTCTGATTATTATAATTTGTAACTTAAATTATAATTATCGCTTTTTTTATTGTAATAATGTATTTTTCATTTATGAAAATTGTCAGGATTTTAAAAGAGACGTTGATCCCTGAGTTTGTTTCGTCCTTTTTTCTCAGGGCTAGTCCAGTTAGGAAAGGCCGAACTCATCTACTCAAAAAAAGTTTAACTTGCAAAAGTGTTTATATAACCTAATTGCAGAATAAATGATTTCATTTCATTTCATTTCATAAAACTACGATCAATAACTAAATTTTAGTTTTTAGCATACCCAAAACACTAGCAACGAAACTATTTTAGAACAAACAAATTATAAGTCCACGGAAAAAATAGAATATTGCAATGTAATCCCTCGGTCGCATGTTCAACTTGTAATGGAAAAACTAAGCGAACTCTGATTTTCTTCGGCTCTGTTATTTAGGATTATTCCTTCTGTTTTTACGTAAGCTTACTTTATTCCTCTTTATTTATTGGATTTTCCTTTTCGATCAGCTGATCGTGAATAACCTAGTGAGTAATAAACGTTATTATTTTGTCAAACGTGTCTATATGGTTCCTTCTCATATAAAAAAAAAATCAATTCTCGAGAGTCAGTACAAAATGCCTTTGAAGAGTTTGTTGCCTCCCGTCCAGCTGATTTTTACAACAATGGCTGCCAATGCGTTGGCAAAGATGCGTCGATTGCATGGGTGATTACTTCGAATAACAGAAATAAAACAGTTTGAAAAAATAAGTACTTTCACATATTGCATACAAAACGGCAATTTCATAGTTTCATAGTTAATTTCAAGACAACTCGTATGTGGCACATTCATAGTCTTCAGATTATCAAGAAAAAAATTCTCTTAGATTTTTTGCATTTGAGATATCGTTCAGTAGTGGTCGACCCAATATATGACTTAGATCGATAAATTTTATGTTAGCATAGGTACAGGAGTTTTTTAGGGCGAGAGGTAAAAAATATTTAGGTCCAAATTGATTATGAATTTTTGTTTAAAACGAAACTGAACTTTTAGAGCCCTCGCAGACTACAATTTTTTTTATTGGATGATAGTTTGGTTGGTTTCTTAATCAGTACGAAGATGAATGAGAGTGCGCACATTGTTACGATTCGGTATCGGCCGATAAATAAACCAAATGCCAACAAGATCATAATATTGTGGGAGAGCCTCGGCATGAATGGGCCGGCTCGACCGGAGTGATATCAAGGCCTCACAGAAAACCGGTGTGAAATAGCGCTAGCGCTGTGTTTCACCGAGTGAGTGAGGATACCGGAGGCCCATACCCCAACCTTTCCCCACATTCCTTTCCCCATCCCCCAAAGTTCGGCAAAGCATTTGTGACGCCTCTGGTGTTGCGGGTCGAACTAAGTGGCGTGCAATTGGAGAGGCCTATGTCCAGCAGTGGACTGCGATAGGCTGATGATGATGATGATGGTGTTGCGGGTGTACATGGGCGGCGGTAATCGCTTACTATCAGGTGATACGTCTACTCGATTCCCAATCGTAACATTAACAAAAATATCAGCCAATTAAAAAGCCAATTAAAAAGTAAAAGTAAAAGCCGGAGCTCTTACGTGACTTAGCAACAGTATGTGTATGTGTAAAGTACAGATATCTTCTTATCGATCTAATTCTGTGTGGGAGCACTCCAAGAAGAACAAAATACTTATGTCTCTTTAGTTGCAGGTTGATACTTGCTTTTTATACCCTCCACCATAAAAAATCACTAATTATGCATTTTTACTAACAGTCGAACTTTTTAACCCACACGTTTGAAGCAAGTACCCATTATAATACACAAGGCGATTTCAAAATATCGAATTTCAATTTATCCAGGAAACAGTGAACTTCGGACCAAATACCGGGCAAAAACCCTTTTGGGGACGCCACAATAGATCGGTGACAGGGAATTATCGAGCAGGGCACGACGACCCCGAATGCTACACTACAATAGACTCTGAGAGGGATTTCTTTCTATGTAGCGGTGTGGTAGGGAACCTACTTTGGCCGAAGTTTAGTGAGATTCCGTAAAGTGTTTTTTCTTTTACTTTGTCACAGGCATTTCATTGTAGATACGTTAATATTAGGATTCTAATAATCGTAGTTTTATTCCAATCAAGAAGTCTAGCTAAAAAGTTTAATTGAATTTTAGATGAACATTTTTTAAGTTTCGGTGCATTTCCAATTGCATTTGTCATACTTCAGTACTCATCAAAAATACCAAATATTAAGTATATTTGCACATACATCCTACTAATATTATAAACGCGAAAGTTTGTTAGTATGGATGGACGGATGGATGGATGTTTATTACTCTTTCACATAATATAATGGCTTTTTTCGAGATGATAAACGTAAATACACAAATATGTGTACGATTATGATTAAAGAGTGTTATGAATTTCTTTTCAAAAGTTTGAGTTTGTTAAACTTAGAGCAAAAATTTTTACTTTACCAAATCCCAAACCACTTAAAATAAGAGTGCTTAAACTACAAATCTTAATCCACTTGAACTCAAATACGGAACCTCTCTTAATCACATCAACATGTTACATTGACCTCGATTACTCTAAAGAACACAAACTCAGTATTTACAAAGTAATTACTGCCAACACTAATTCTTCAAAAGGAGCTAAATAAAGTCGTGTATGTTTTTATTTCAAACGCTGATTGAAAAGGCCTAATTAGGAACACCACAGAGGCTCAGCAATCAATGTCGTTCACAGTAAACCGTGTCACTGGAAGGCCTGACGACATGAATAGGGAATTTAGTGATAATTAAGGCACCTATGACGTACCTATAACCTACATGCCAATGTTCTTCTATTGAAAATGAACATTGGGTATCGTATTGCGCGCGTTACGGAATTAATAGAGTATCTAGAAAGTCTAGAATAAAAGTGTTGTATTTATTTGTAGGTACTGCATTTTTGAGTAGTCACATCTTTGAGTCGCCAATACCGCAATCATTGAAGACCAAGGTCTTTAACCAATGCGTCCTACCCGTGATGACATACGGAGCCGAAACGTGGACACTCACCATTAGACTGGGTCACAAATTTAAAGTGGTTCAGCCTGCGATGGAGCGTGCTATGTTGGGTGTTTCTCTGTCTGATAGAATTCGAAACGAGGTTATTCGACAGAAAACTAGACTAGAGTAACCGACATCGCACGAAGAATCAGCACGCTGAAGTGGAAATGGGCTGGTCATGTTTCTACACGTACCGACGGTCGGTGGAGCCGAAATGTGCTTGAGTGAGTGTAGATCGCCCTGTGGCACGATGGACTGACGATTTAAAGAAGGTCACTGGCAGCGGATGAATGCTGACTGCGCAAGACCGGGATAGTTGGCGCTCCTTGGGGGATACCTACGTTCAGCAGTGGACGGCGATTGGTTGAAGAAGAAGGCATTTAAGTAATATGTAGTACACGTATAATATACATACATAATCCTACTAATATTATAAATGCGAAAGTTTGTAAGGATGGATGGATGTTTGGATGGATGTTTGTTACTCTTTCACGCAAAAACTATTTCTGGTCAATGACGCTGTAGCATGTTGCTGTTGCGCTGTAGGTGGAGATCGCCACAAGTCCGTGCGAAGAAAGAAAGAAAAACATTTATTTTGGCAACAGAAACTAATCTTACATGAAACAAAAAAAAGGTAAAATTGGATAAAATCATCAATTCAATTTTGCAAGGTCAAAATGGACCCAATTCAGCATTGTGTCAGACAAGACGTCTGACGCTGGTTTTCAATTGGTATATATATATAAACTGATTTATTAATTATAACTCTTACGTAAAGTAAGTTCACTGACATCACCCGGAGCATTACCAAACTTTCAGTGCAGATATTTGTTGAAACAATGGCCGAAGGGGTAAAAAGACGTTTTTGAAAGACGACCGCGTTCTGAAAGACAGCGTGGTTGGGTCGACACAGTGGTCCAAAGACCTTGTGAAGATTGTAGGATGCCGTTATATGTTGGCAGCACGAGATCGGTCGCTCTTGTAAATCTTAGAGAAGGCCTAAATCTAGGAGTGAACGTTTCTCAACTCAGATCCAGAGATAACCCCTTACAAACTCACAAACTTTATCCATTTATAATATTACTACACATACATCTATATATGAAGGTACGTTTAAAAATATTCATATGCAATAGCTTAATATTGAGCCAATTAATTATTAGCGGTTAATAATTTAAAATGGCTGGAAGTATCTAATCCAATCAGTGTCAGTCACTGGATTTTAATTATAGCAGTGATGATGTTCATATGTCGGGTGACTGAAATAAGCAGCTTAGTGAGCGAAAGATAATTTAATTTTAGATATACGAGCTAATATGCTAACATAATTAAAAATCCATGACAAAAATAAAGCTCCTTACAAAATAACTGAACTTAACTTTGTTTAGATTTGTCTTTGTTTTACTATCACCTTACAAGATTTCAACACTATCCTAGGGTTGACTGCAAGAGAAAATGATATTAACATTTTTTTTTGTTCATTTTTTGTAAACTAATGCATGCGACTTCAACATGATTGTGTATTCAGTAAAATAATTACACAAATGGGGTAAAATTATACTATACCTCCCAACCACACTCCCCCCCGCTGACACGGCCGAGCCGGCATTAACCTCTCACCGAAGAACAATATTTATAGCCGTCGTGGAGTCGTGTCTCTTTGGTGAGTGCAAGACTGTAGGCCCAATGAATGATGTAAATGCATCTCAATAGGCCGCCATAGTGTGAGTCACCGTGCTGCATTGTTTGCATTCTCAATGAGTATGCTGACCACCACTTTTGGAATATTTTCCATCAGGTAGAGTAGAGTCATTTCAGCAGGCTCACCTATAGAAAAATTAAAGCGCAATTCAATAAGGGAAATATAGGTTAAAGAATTGATCAATAGCTACGGCTCCCGCTACAAATCAAGACTTTAAAAATATCCAAACCAGCTTGCAAGACAATTTATAACACTACACTACAGACAATATATTACAATATAAATAGACTACCTACTTTATCTTGGTTGAACCAAAAGTCATAAAGAAAATGAAATTAAAGTAAGTGAATAACACTGAAAAAAATACGTTACAATGATGAGAACACAATATGCAAAAGAACAAAAGGAAGGGGAAATGCTGGAATATAATATCTAAAATGTAATAAGATTGATTTTTTTACCCAAATCACTTCAGAATTTAATAACAAAATATCTAAGTATATTTAGTTATGTGAAATGAGTATTATAGCATTTAGTTATGCGATATAAAGGTGCGCGTACACCAGCATTAGAGCGGGCGAGCCACGCTTTGGTATATATGGACCGGCTAGACCGGAGTGATTTTGCTTTACAGGGAACCTGTGTTAAGTAATTTTATCATTGCCATCGAGTGACTAAAATAACCGCAGCCCAGAGATACTACCACTTCTAAGGGGATCGGGGGGGGGCATCACTTTTATCTGACAAATAATGGTAATGCGTCTATCACTTCATCAGCCAGTATCAATTGGCGATAGTCATTAACACTTACTGTAGGCTGTTAGTTTGCCCTTTCGTATAGCTTGTTTTACGACATTGGAACGAAGTTCCTTATATATCCTTATATAGTTCCTTATATAAGTTACTCTACCCGGCAAAAAACGTCCGTAACGTTAAATAAAAAAGCGTTAGATTTCGTGAACAAAAAATCCATCTGTAAGTTGTATATAACAAGTACAGAGTAACTCTAGACATAATTTGTTTCAGTAGAGATTACTAGGTGGCAGTAAAAGTGACCAGTTTAGTTATTATTATTTTTGTCTGTGCCAGTATGAAGCACTTGCATTAGGTTTCTGAATTTGAATCCTGACTTAGACATAGAATTATTTTGTGGATTAGTTTCATGTATAATGTGGGCCATTCCCGGCGGTACTGCAATGCCGGGCCGACCCGTGACGGGAGTGGAGCGAGCCCCGAACATCCCGTCAATTTACAAAAATCATTTTAATATACTTGTCCTTCAGTGAGAGAACTTTCAGATATTAATCTGAAAAGAATTGATACTACACTTTGATCTTAGCCAAAAGGCCAAGAAGCGGTAACTAAACTATGCAAAACAGCACAGGTAATTAACTAGCGGAGACTCTTAACACCGCGATTTATAAAGTGACGTCATTTTACAGCGTCATTTATTGACAGTAACGAACGAACGAATTGTGTTTTATTAACAAAAAGACGAGGTTGGGATGGTTGGGAGAGCTTTTCGGCTATTGTATGGACAATATCAGATTTTAACGTTCGGTTCGTTATTTATTTGAATACCTAGATTATAATGATTGTTAATAAGGAACGTAATAAGGACTTTTTTATTTATTACATTACCTTAACAAAATTAAAGCGCAGTTCAATAAGATAAATATACGGTTAAAGAATTGATACGATAATAATTAATGTATCATTACATCTATTTGCTTACATATAGAAAAATAAATATGAGTAATAAATTTAAGCACAAAGAAATGAATGAAAAAAATCAATTAAACAATCAATGTTAAATAACTAAATTATAATAACAAAAGTTCAAGCGCAATATATAATACAATCACAACAAAGAATCTATATGACGTGGTGTTTAGTTCGCAACATTACTTGATGTAATAAACTCCATATTATATTATATAAAACAAAAACCATGTACCATGCATGTGTTTAGATTTTTACGATGCCATTATTTCAAGGAAATCTTTCCACCGAACATAAGCCGTCTTAATATTAACTCAAGCGTCAAAATATTTCACTCCCCTCCGCATGTCGATAAAGTATTCTTTCCTTTAAAATAATTCACTTTAAAAACATAGCAGACCCTTTTCAAACTAACCTAGTAACTAAAATCAAAACATCTTAAAGCACAAATACGCGAACGTAATTTAGACTTTAGCATTTTAACAATATGAATGATTTTTGTATAATATGATATTAGCAAGTTTGCTAAGGATCCCAGATGGGTGGTAGTAATGAAAGAAAGACCGCATGCCGCGTAGCAAATTGCTTTCAGACGACACATTGCATTAGGACAAGTAAGTACATACTGTTAGGATATCTAACATGATTATATATGTACAAACATCGTGATCTTGCAGCAGAAAAGACTTAGAAGATTGGATTATCGAATCGGGTACGTTTCTTCTGGAAGTTAAAGTGAAGATCGTTTGAGCTACTAGCGCAGGTTCAATCTTCATTGATCGTTTGCTCAATTTGTTAATGTTTTTGAAGCTTCAAATGTGACTGAGTAAGACAACTTACTTATAGAAAAAAAATGCTAAAAAGGTAAACATACATATTAATTATTTGGTTTATGTATGGTTCAAAAACTCCCCTGCACTAACTGAGCTTGAATTTTGACTTCATATACAACACGCTTCAATGATGGTTATTCCTACTCACATCAGTTTTGTTACTCGATTACCATTCAACCACTAATGTACCACACAGTAAAGTACCATTATATATTTGACAGCTCAGAGAATAAAATAAAAAAGACTATTTCAAAATAGTGAAGAAATATGCCAAATCCATACTGACATATTATAAATGCGAAAATAACTCTGTATGTCTGTTCTGCTTTAACGGCCAAATCGCTGCCAATTTCAATGAAATTTGGCATATTTTTATTCTTGAGAAAGGACATAGGCTTCTCTTTGCTGCGATAACCGACAAACACGCGAGCGGAACCGCGCGCAATACCTAGTAAATAATAAACAACAAACATTTGAAGCTACAGAAAACACTCACATTCGATAAACCACAAAACCCCGTACATAGAATAGATACGAAATAAAAAAAGTTCCAAAATCCCAGTTCATAGTTTAGTGAACCGATAACAAAAGTGTCACAGCTCTAAACGGCGTACCAATTTTTTCATGTTGTAGCGATGGTGCATTAGAACTTTGTCACACTGGTACTATTTTTGTACAACTTTGATATTTCTACACCTAAAAATCGTTTAATCAATTATCATCCCTATTTACTAGTTATCCGGATGAAACTACTAGTTACAAACTGTCACAATATATCTTGCAGGCATTGCAATAGAGTATCCGAGACACACAATGCATGAAATTCTGTGAATGGACACTGTTATCTGGATTGAAAATGATTTATGCCGATCTTAGAATTCAGAGGAAATTTGAAGCATTGATTTGAGACATATGAAGTACATTGCTTCATAAGTATTCCAGGAATTACTTATTAGGTTTGAATCAGTCTTTTCCATGTGTTTCTTTTAGAGTCATAGAATTTATCCATCTATGGTTACTTCTCGAACAATTATAACTATAATTGTCGTCTGTAATATTAAAACAAATAGGCCAAGTGGCTTAAAACCGAGTTAATAGTTACAGGTCCTAGCTAAAAAGAATGAAAAAAATCTATTTAGTTTTTTCGTAATATGTCCACCGGATAATGAGAATGGAGTATCAGAGAGTGCATCTCCGTTTGCGCACATACTTTTGCACTATGATATTTTCTGCGTTGTTAACCGGACCTCATATATAAATTCAAGAAAATATGTGTTTTAAATCCAGTCCCAATAATTTGAATACTCTAAATAATATGAATTTAAAATATTTTGCTGTCCAAAAATAACCATTGGTTTATAGTGACGGTCGTAGTTTGAACCATAATTACCTTTATATTAGATGTCTTAAGTTAGTTACTCGACTCAAGAACTCTGTCTGAAATGCTGGTAAAATAATGGTCTGCATTATTCAAATTGTGCACGGAACCACCGCGACGGTAGTTCCAACATTCACTCATAATGAAATTACAAGGTAAGATATAATAAGCCACGATGTAAAATACTCACGTTATTTACACATATTTACATAAAATTTTGCATCGTTATAAAAGCTTTATTTAGAAAGTTAATCGATTACTGATAATAATATCTTTGAAATTAACGAATAATTAATAATGGCTAGGATAGTTGATGCTGGTTGAATTACTTCGTTCAGCCGTGGACCGCTATAGGTTGATGATTGATGGCCCAATCATTTCTATACAGCAGTAATCTCTGATTCCAATTCCTTATTAATACAATAGAAAGTACAAGATAGTTCTGTCCATTATTTGAGGTGTTTGAATCTACATTTATTACCTCAACCTCCATCCCTCCCTTCATCCCCCTCCCCATCTCCCAAAGGCCGGCAACACACTTGTGACACCTCTGGTGTTAATGAGCGGCGGTAATCGTTTACCGTCGAACTAAGTGGCGCGCAATTGGAGAGGCCTATGTACAGGACTGCGATAGGCTGATGATGATGATAATACGTCTGCTTGTTTGTCTCCCATTCCATAAAAAAAAACAATAATATTTAACACAGAAAGAGAAACCAACTGAAAATAAAGTTACCCAGAATATAGCACGACAAGATTTGCTAACTCAATATGCCATCGCCCTTACTGTTGTATCGTTGAAATGTTAACACTGTGAAGCACACGTGCCGATATTAACGCTCGATACCTTTGAACAATGCGGTTTTTGTCAATTTACAGTGTGTGCACCATGTCATCTATTACGTAGACAAAACTTGTGGGAACTTGGATGTTGAATAGTTTTTACGTTTGAGTGTTATCTTATTTTTCCTTTGAGATATTAGAATAAGAACGAGGTTTTTCAAGGTAGTAGCGCAACGCTCATTTTAGCTCGAATGGGCCGGCTTAACCGGTAATACCCTCGCACAGAAGATCAACGTAAAATGACAGCGTTCGTGCTGTCGTGTTCGTTGGTGAGTGCGAGACCGGAGGCCCAATGATGCAGAAGCATCACTAGGCCGTCTTGGTGTGGGTCGCTATACTGCATTGTCTGTATTAGCAATAAGTATGGTGACCACTACTCTTGAATTCTGCTTATGCTTGCCATCGGGCAGAGTAGAGTCACTTTGGCGATCACACACATAAAAGAAAAGAACATTGTACAAAGAAACTTGAACTGCTACATAATACACATCGAATCACATTTACAATACTTAATAAATCTCTGCTTAAAATAAAGATTAAGGCCTATGAATTATGGTATTACGTTAAAAAACATCAGATTTAAATGAATAAATCTTCGTCACGATTATGTTTTTTAATTTATTTTACGTGTAGAAATCACCTCGAGCCTGGCACCGGGGTTACATCCTGTTATAACAGTGATCTTCCTATTCAGTTATAATTATAGATCGATGAATATAATTTTCACAAAAATTCTAAGCATAGGATAAATAAAACATGACGTAAGTTACACACGGAGAGCATAGCTTACCTATTCCACTGTCAGTAATACATAGATCACATTAAAATTTATTTATTTATTTATTTATTTTAAGGAACACAAACAATGTATCGTACAATAATATCTTAAAATCTAAAATACATTATGTTTTGACCTAGTACATACATAAATAATATGTGTCCACAGCTTCTGCCATTACCTATTAACTACCTTGAGAGGTATAACAATTAATAACGAAAAAGAAAAATAAAGAAAAAAAATAAACTAAAAATTTACAAACATTTACTAATCATAAAATATCTTAGAGACAGCAAAAAAAATACATACTATTGTGTAGCTTGCTCTAATTGGAAACTAAGGTTCTTCAAATACATACTACACGTGTTTACCATACAGTTGAGACTCTTATTACTGGCCAAACAATATCAAGTCTTTCTTAGGGCTTTCCACTTCATCAGAATCTTTCACATAATAAAAGCATATAAAATGAGCAGGCCCTTGTCTGCCTGACGTCTAAATAAACTAGAGCGACTATTTATAAAGCTAAGTCCTTCCTTTCATTAAATCTCAACTTGAAATAAACATCTCTGAAATATAAATATCTGATGAGATCTTAAGATAGTTGCAAACTCCGTTTAATTTCTTCAGTCAGATTATGAGAAATGCTTGGCTGGTACAACTAAGTACCACGAGTCCACATTGTCTTTACTATAATAGTTAAATGTCTATCTAGTTATACAACCTTGCTAAGAACAAAGTTAGTGAGTTACTAGCATTCTCGAGATCAACAAAAAACATGTGACTTTTCTGTATTATAGTTTTTTCTATATTTGCCATAGGTCATCAGTTTGTCTAATATAATAGAAGTGAAGTAAAAAAACAAAACTGTATAAGATGAGGTTAAATTTACATAAGTGGTACATACTTGCCTTGTTTTTATTTAATTTAACTTGTAAATATGTATAAAGTATAGTTGTTTTATTAATAAATCCTCCACATACTGTGGCAAAAAAAAACATATGACAGCGCCATCTACCGTAGTTACACTGGACTACGACGTAACGCACAACACGGAGTCAGTACCAATCCTGAATCGTGCAATAGAAGTTCTCGCCCCGATTAGCATATATACAACATCCCAACATCAACAGTTGGGCAGTGGCCCGGCAGGTATGATCACCTCGCCTGGTCGGAGGATCCTCCCTTTATGTTGGAGGGACATGACACCTGACCCCCACAAATATTTATTATCTCCAAGTTATATGATTACAATTGAATAAGATCAAAAATTATGTGATTATAATGCAAATGAAACAAAAGATCTATGGCTACGAAAATATTTCAATCTAAAACTATAAAGGCATTTCTAATATTTAAGCTTAATACTACAATCGTAACTGCAAACTTGTAGTGAAGTCGTTGAAACATTTATTATGCAGCGGTTTACTAAGGATTTCTACTTTTGAATAATGCTTGTTACGTCACAGCTGATGTTCTAGAGATTTTGTGTATTTACGAGTATAATGAAAATGTAAATTAGAGTAGGGACTTAAGTTACAGCAACATGGGTGAAGAATAATTAGTTCTTGTTTCTAGGAAGTATTTGTGTCAGCAGTGTGCGATGAAGGAGTGTCTTTACTTCAAACTGTAGAATGAGTAACAATTTAGAGCTTTTGCTCACAGAAAAACATACAATCAAAGTATAAAGGCTAGTTTTCTATCCTAATAAATAAAACTCGAGTGTCTGTTTGTAATATTAAAGTAACGGCTTTTTAATAAATTCATACATGATACATATACCAAAATATCATCTTTTACAAATTTTGTCTATCTGTCTGTTCCGGGTAATCTCTGAAACGGCTGGACCGATTTTGACGGGACTTTCACTGGCAGGTAGCTGATGATACAGGGAGTAACTTGGACTACTACTACTTTTTTAGACTAGCTTTGTCCCAGCGTTACCCGCGGTTACAACAACAAACGCGGATAATACCGCGGGGTTCAGATAGTTTAACATAAAAATGTAAAATAACTAATGTTTGCTGCATAATTCTTATAACAACCTCTTTAAATTAAAGTACTTGTTTTTATTGTATGTTCTAACACACTTGAAGGTATTGTGTATAACGGTTTATGCAAAAAACGTTTAGTGCAACTGTTATAATTGAAATTGGCAAAAAAGACGAAAACTACATTGCCATAAAAATAATATGAACAATAAAACTGCTATTATTGCAAATTGACTATCGTCAGGTATGTTCTCCAGACTGTAACAATAGGTAGTAATACTTTCATTTAAATATTTCTTTTTGAAACTTAATTTCACATCTAAGTAGCTTTGTATAATTTTATTGATATTACTAGTTGTTGCCCGCGGCTCCGTCCGCGTATATGTCGGTTATCGCAGCAAATAGTAACCTATATGTTATTTTAATGTATAAGCTATATTACTGTTAAGTTTCATCCAAATCCATCCACCCTACTTACAAACTTTCGCGTTTAAATATTAGTAAGATTTAAGTGAGGAAACCGCTTGGGAGTTCTAACATAACCATGGGATTTCTGGTTTGAATTTAATGAATTGAAATTCATTCAATTTCTTTAGGGTACGAGATCCTACCGACATATTAGGAGTTTGCATCCGAGGGGATTTCCGCAGAGAAAAAAAAGGCACGTGATCAATGGAGTATCAGAGAATAGATAACTGGTCTGCCTTTTTAAGATAAAAAAAACAGTTGTTGTTTTCGTGTCACGAGTGTTTCTTCCTTAAAGCCATGTTTTCAATCCTCTTTGTTTGTTCTTTAGAAAGGTAACATTATTTCAAATTACCCTATTTACTTTTCACTCTTTAAACACAGGTTTCATAGAGACTATTTGCAATTTTTCTGTCACGTCTCTTTTCCCCTTTTATACTTAACTACACTACCAAGCAGATATACCAACTGGTTTAGTTATTACTAGTTGTTGCCCGCGGCTCCGCCCCCGTGTTTGTCGGTTATCGCTGCAAATATTAGCCTATGTGTTATTCTGATGTATAAGCTAAGCTATATTACTGTAAACTTTCATCCAAATCCGTTCAGTAGTTTTTGCGTGAAAGGGTAACAAACATCCATCCTTACAAACTTTCGCATTTATAATATTAGTAAGATGCTAAGTTGTATAAATACATACCTAAAATTATCAAGGTTAAACAAAATACTTACTGTATTCAATTCTTTCTTGGTAGTGTCATAATCAGTTTTAAATAAATCATGCCTCGGTATAAAATTATAGTTGAAAATGTAACTGTAAATAATAGTGTTATTTCAAGAATTGCAGATTGATATTTATTTTCACATAATAACTAGTTGTTGTCCGCGGCTCTGCCCGCATATATGTCAGTTATCGCGGCAAATAGTAGCCTATGTTTTATGCTAATGTATAAGCTATATTACTGTGAAGTTTCGTCCAAATCCATTAGTTTTTCAGTAGTTTTTGCGTAAAAGAATAACAAACAACCATCCATCCATACTTACAAACTTTCACGTTTATAATATTAGTAGGATATTATTTAAAAAAAATATACCCATAAATTCGTACATAAAAGTTACAAAACGTACAAAGAGAATCTTTTAAATTGGTAGACTTGTTATTATCAATGCGACCTATCTAAAAGGCTTTGTTAACCTCTTGAAAATTTCAAATGTTCCAGCCCTAATCTACAAATCTTTATCCACCCCATAATTAAGAAAGAATAACGTCTTAATAGATCTCACTAATTGTTCGTCAACATCTTTACCCTATAGAAAGCACCCGGCGGCAACACTTTGAAGTTTTAACACTCCAATTTATATAATTGAAACTTTATCTTGTTTTGTGTCAGTCCTTAACTCCATCGTTTTCCTGCTTTAATCCGTTTGTAATCAAATACTTCTATTTCTCGAAGACGGCGGTAATTTTAAACTTCATTGTGGATTTTGGAGGGTATACGAATGTCAATAACTTACCTAAAATAGACATTTAATATAATCTATCATATTTACTCTATCTACAAAATGTTATTAAAATCTTTTAAGCCGTTTCCGAGTGTTCCGAGTGGAAACATTTTTACCGAAGGATGGAGATGCCTAAGTCCATAAGTGGACGCAATATACTGATTATGGTAGACAGCAGTATTTACTTACCAACAGGTGACTCATTTGTAAATAAGTAATTAAATTGCTTTTAAGATTTAAAATTGAAATTATATATCCTATCCTACTATCACATTTCACTCTAATTTGTATGCAATAAGTGAAAGTACTTATTTTTTTAAACTATTTTGTTTCTGTTATTCGAAGGCAACACATTGGCAGTTTATTGATGCCCTTCTTGTAAAAATCAGCTGGACGGGAGGCAACAAACTCTTCAAAGTCATTTTGTACTGCCTCTCGGGAATTGAATTTTTTACCCACTTTTGATTGAATTTTTTACACACACCCACAAAGCTGATTTTTACAAGAAGGGCATCAATAAACTGCCAATGCGTTGGCAAATATGCGTCGATTGCATGGGTGATTACTTCGAATAACAGAAATAAAAATGTTTGAAAAAATAAGTACTTTCACTTATTGCATACAAAACGGCAATTTTATAGGTAAAGACCTAATATAAAGGCAAAAGTTTGTGAGTGTGTATGTTTGTTACTTCTTCACGTAAAAACTACTGAACGGGTTTGGATGAAACTTTACAGTAATATAGCTTATACATCAGAATAACACATAGGTTACTATTTGCCACGATAACCAACATACACGCGGGCAGAGCCGCGGGCAACAGCTAGTTTAATGTATATCTTTACTCTGAATTGATATAGAAATGTTCATATTAGTAAATCATGAAAATGCTAAGGGACACATATAGATATACATCATAAATCCAGTCCAAGGGTACGTGAACTTGATTTACGTTTTGGCTCACATTTTGGCTTGGTTTACAAAAAAACGTTACAATGTTTTGGTCACATTTTTCATTTACTTGTAACCATTACAGATAATTTTTTTTCATTGTTTAAACTACCAGACTAACAGATCTTTTCGTTTTTAAGAAATAAATCTAAATTAACAAGTAAAAAAGTAAAACGAAAATACATATTTCAATTAACATTTTTTATTAAGTAAGTACATGCAAGGAACTAAAGCTTAATTTTCACATGTACTTTGAAAAGACATTACGTAATCCTGATGTGAATAAAATTACTGTTGATATAGGGCCTCGATTGACGCGTAATTCTCAATGAGCTTGATTTACATAAGCACACATGGAAATGTGAACAGTTAATTCTGTCGAAGGGTTGGTGTGTATATATTTATAATATGTGGGTTTGAATAGGTTCAATGTCACCCTCAACAGCTATTGTGAGCGAAAGTAACTATGTTTTCGCAGAATCCTCAATGTGTTATTTGAGTATATTTGCTCAAAATGTTTGTCGTCTTTTGATTGTCAAACCTTGATTAAACATTTTTAGTTCAACACTGGTTTTAATAGATTAAATGTAAGTTAAAGTAAAAACTCGAGATAGAACGATAGATATAACTTTATATGCAAATAATGTTTTCTTTTGGAAATTAGTTTAGATAGTATAGCTCTAGCTGCTGTTTGAATGAACTTGAACTTGTACTATTTCACAATATCTATTTTCAGTTGATCAGTTTCACATCAAGCGATTTAAAATAAAAAAAACTTTACAGAACACTTCATGTAAAGCCAGTCTACAATATAAAATACCTAGTTACTGTTAATATATATAATCATATTTTACAAATCGACCAAAGAAATACATCATCATCAAATCTTCGTTTCTTCCTAGAATTGAAATTTTGACTCACTATCTCACGCAGCGCCGCGGCGGACGGGTATTATACCTATAGGTTGATTTCAGCTTTTTAGTCTCTTTGCTGTGCAGTTGTATAAAGAAGACTATCGTCCACTTATAAGCAATCCACAATTAATAATAATAAATATTTCGGACATCTAAACACACAACGCCATCTAGTCCCAAGCTAAGCAGAGCTTGTGTTATAGGTACTAGACAACTGATACGAATACACATATATTTTTTTTTTGTAAATACATACATATTATAGATAGAACACACCCAAACTCCGAAACAAATATTTGTAGATCATACAAACATTTGGTCCGACCCGGGAATCGAACCCGAGACCTCATAATCGGCAGTCGCTCACGCCAACCGCGAGAACAACGAGGCAGTCAATTATTCATCAATTATCGATTCTTTAAAGTTAGTAGAGCCACGCTGATTTCAGTGGGGCGGTTCTATCCTCGTACAGAAATTCAGCCTAAAATAACAGTATTCCTGCTGTGTTTCGTTGGTGAGTGCGAGACCGGAGGCCCAATGACGCAGAAGCATCACTAGGCCACCATGTTGTGGGTCACCATGCTGCTTTGTTGCATTGTCTGCATTCGCAATGAGTATGGTGACCACCCCACTTAGATTCTGCTCATGCTTTCCATCACGCAGAGTAGAGTCATTTTGGCAGGCCCATACATAAAAAACTGTCATTTTTTATCTAAACACATTAAAAGCACTCCATAAAATCAAAATCTAAACAGATATGAAACTAACGAAAATAAATTTGTATGAATGTCCATACGCATTGTGCAATCTTACAGAATTTTGATGTAAGATGAAATTTGTAAAGTTAGAATTCTTCTGACATGTCATCGTCTCGACAATGTCTGGATATGACGATAAATTATAAAATATTCACTTCACGTTGACTTCAAATTTAACATATGCGAGCACAAAAAACTAGGTTTCTTGGAACATTATTAATCATTTTAGCACTAATAATTATCAATCAAATTAATTTACGCATCAAATGAAGTAAGAAAGTCTTAATTTTAAGTACATTTATTAAATTTAATAAAGTAGATAAAACCATTGCTGGCGATTAGAGAACTAAATTTAATTTATATTTACGAGTAAGCACTGACCTCTAGACGATCGTAGTATCTAACTCAATCATCACTATATTACTTGCATTGTAGCTTAATAAGTAATTTAATATTAATAAATCTTCGCTAAACTTCATGTCATTATCTCATTCATCTCCAAGCAGGTTTCAAAGTCACTAATTTATACTATTTCCAGCAAGAATAAAGTAATGTAATGTAATGTTAATCATTAAAATACACAAGTATGCCAAAATCTGCTTTACCTACTTTACCAAGTCTTGTGAGTGTAGTACAAAACCTACACTTGAACACTTTGTGTGATCCACAAATTACTGTTTAGAGTCTGGATATTATTTCAAGTGTGTTTATAAAGTCCCCCGCGACACTTGCTTTACTGCTAGTGCAAAATCTTTATATATGTAATTCTTCTGTGAGTGTGTATGTCACTGAACTACTCTCAAACGACTGGACCGATTTTGATGAAATTTTTTGTGTGTGTTCAAGAGTATCTGGGAATGGTTTAGATTCACAATTTTGTCCGCTGGACAATGGTTTTTTAATTAATTTTTAATTTAATAGTAGTTATGGCAAAACGACGTTTGCCGGGACAGCTACTCTTTATATATATAATTCTTCTGTGAGTGTGTATGTCACTGAACTACTCTCAAACGACTGGATCGATTTTGATGAATTTTTTTGTGTGTGTTCAAGGGGATCTGGGAATGGTTTAGATTCACAATTTTATCCGCTGGACAATGGATTTTTAATTAATTTTTAATTTATTAGTAGTTATCGCAAAACGACGTTTGCCGGGACAGCTAGTTACTCTATATAGAATAAAAATAGTCATCAGAGTATAGAAAAACAACAATGCCATTGATATTATTGGAAAATAATACTACTGAAAAGTCATTTTACTGAACGTATAAACAGAGGGCTTAATGACTATTTTAAATTGATACAACACTGTATTGCTTAACCTACTTTACATAAATTCGATTGAAGTTCTTTTATTTACTTGAAAACATCAAATAAGCTTACACATCCCGAACCCCTGAAAGATTTACGGCCGCATCAACTTATTGAGGGTGATTTAAAAATGCAAATAAACAAAGTTTTTTATAACTGAAACGTTTTATCGATGTAGTTAATGTTATAACTGAGAGTTTTACGACTTTAAGAGGTTCTTGATCATAATAAACTTTATTTTAAGCTTGAAATGCTTCTTATAATTTCAAGAAAGAATTTTTATTTTAATGTTGTTTTCATTCTAGGAACGTTGTTAAAAGCTTTCTTTTCTTTGAAAATTTACAAAACTTTAAATCAATTTCAGATTCACCTCAACTGATATAATATTGCAATAATAACCCCATATTAATAATCCTAAAACACCCGCGTGCAGTCCCTTTAAATCCCCATAATCTACTATCACTATCCAAAACTTCATATCAATCAATCAAATATGAAATTAAATGAAGTAGATATCTTCATACATTCACTTAGTCTCGTTTAATCCCACGACGACTTAGTTGCAAACTATTGAACTCCCAACACGCTATTCAGTCATACAAGACTTGGAACTATCGATTTATTATGTTAAACGTATAGCTCTCCCGGGACTAAGACCAGTTATTAGAGGTATTGGAGCTGGGAACTGTCTGGTTATTCGTACGTTAGATCAATTCACACTTTGTTAGTTGGGTAATTTCATACAGACTAGATTTATGAGTTATTCAAATTGTGTGAATATTTTCATAGTATTGCTGGCTAAGTTCGTTACCACATTAGAAATGGTTCCACTTCTGTGAAAATAAAACATTTACATCGTTTAGGTATAACGATTTTTCTTCGTATATCTATTAAGAAACATTATTGCAGGTATAAATTCACTAGGCAAATCATCCTGCAATAAAGGGTTCAGATGAAGATCTAATATCTATTCAAATAAATAAATTTGGAGTGTCTGTTTGTATTATTAAAATACCCGCTTTTTTTACAATTTTCGTCTATTTGTCTGTACGTCTGTCTGTTTGTTCCAACCCCAGCTCTTGTAGCGCACAAGCGAAAACGCGCGACCCCATACTGCGCAACAGACAGTTTCCAAGCTGCAAAAGCTGGGTTTGGAAGCTCTCCCTTATCCGAGAGGCAGTACAAAATGCCTTTGAAGAGTTTGTTGCCTCCAGTCCAGCTGATTTTTACAAGAATCATCAATAAACTGCCAATATGTTGGCAAAGATGCGTTGATTGCATGGGTGATTACTTTGAATAACAGAAATAAAAAAATTTGCATACAAAACCGCAATTTTATAGGTAAATACCTATTATAATAGCATTGTCATCAGAACCAAAAGGCTAATTAAAAGTTTCAGCTCAATCCAAAATCGGGAACTGGATCAAATTAACTTGCAAGATTTCATTACAGACAAACATCGGGACAGGTGAAACTAAATAAAAGTTTGTAATAATAATAATAAAATGATATGCAAAATTAAACCCCTTTTTACATTTAATGACAAATATTTAAACATTTTTCAGCGACTTCAAAAGAGGTGGAGGTTCTCAGTTCGACCGTATTATATATGCATATATATATATATTTATATTTATGCATGTTAGCGGAAAACTTCTTCGTTTATGAAACGATTTTAATCATTATTTTTTTAATAGAAAGGAGATATCCCAACGGTGGTACCATGATAAGGACACTAAGATCTGATGATGGCATCCAAGAGAAATTTATTGATTTGGTCGTTCTTGAAGACGGTTTTTTTATTTTGTTAAAATTTTACTTGTTTTAAGAACAACACAATTTCATTAAAAACCATGCATTTAAGCCTTAATGGTCAAAGACCTATGACCAAAGTTATATTAAAAAAAATTAAATACGGCACGTAATATTTTTTTTGTCAATGTTTCTGTTTTGTTGCAAAGGTTTCTCTAAAGTATGCTTTACACAAAACAGTTTTACAGTATTTTATAATGTTTACTTTGATTCCAAAATCTTATAAGATTATCATATGCAAACGTAATATCTTAATAGAACGAAAACCCAGAGACCCAAGACATTACGCTGATTAAAGAATAAAAATAATGCCTAACCCAGGTGAAAAAGTCAATAGAAATTCTGGTCACGTTCTCACATACGATTCCGGAGAGTCTGCATTGGCGTACATCGAATTAAGTGAATTAGAGGCCCAACTACAGATATAAAAGGTTCTCTACTGTATTTCGAAGAACTCCGCATCGGCAACTTGTAAATTTTTAAATTTGTTGTTGCGACTTTGCGGTCTGTTAAAGTTCTGTTTACTGTTTTCAGCATTGGTTTATTGTTGCCCTGGCTTTGATAAGATACAGTGAAAATGAATAATCGAGTTTCCAACTACTTAAGTTTGAAAATCAATTGCAGGGGATTTTACATCGGGGACTAAGAATAGCGTTATTTGCTTTGCATTCATCGTTTGTCTATTTCAAGAGTGTTTTATGTGTATTTAAAAGCATTTTTATTTTATTTTGTAATTCTTAGAACAGGTCAATACATATTCTAAAAACTACAAAATAAAACACACAATCCAATCCAATGAAAGATAAGTTTTAACTTCAAAGTGTTCTATAAATATTTAAGTAAAGTAAATAAATAAATTTATAAGCTTTTAAAGACAATACATTTTTCATGAGTTTAATTTTTGAAAGCAAAGTTTTAAATTAAAATGTTTACATCTTGGTAACTAACTGCTAAAGTATTGTTTATATCTAAAAACCTTAGAATAAATGGACCCAATTTTTTACCGATTTGGTAATATCAAGTTACCACAATCTTTTTTTATGCAAATAGGGCAACACTCTTATTATTCTTAAATTACAGGTGTCCCTTGCCATTTGCTTTTTTTATGTCGAATACCATAAAACAAACACTATTTTCAATATATTCTTAATAAATAAATATCTCCGACATCTAACACACAACGCCATCTAGTCCCAAGCTAAGCAGAGCTTGTGTTACGGGTACTAGACAACTGATACAAATACATATATACTTTTTTTTGTTTTTGCAAATACGTACATATTATAAATAGAAAACACCCAAACGTCAAAACAAATATTTGTAGATCATACAAACATTTTGTCCGACCAGGGAATCGAACCAGAAACCTCATGATCAGCAGTCGCACACGCCAACCGCAAGACCAACGAGGCAGTCAAAAAATATTCCAAAATAATTAAAAATAAAATCGTAATGTGTATAAAGAATGCACATAAAATATATATATATATATACGGTCCAATTGAGAAACCTCCTCCTTTTTTGAAGTCGGTTAAAAGCTATTAAACTATACTAACTATAAAAAAGATTTCGTAGGGCAGGTACGCCTGCATTTAAGGCCGTTGTTTTATTGGCTTGCAAACAGTAGTCGTAAGATTGAATTGCCTACCTTATTCTTGCAGGCGACAGTCATTTAACATCAGTCTGCTTGTTTAGTCGCTGTACCTTGAAAAATAGTTAAGTATTTTCAACTTTAAGCTGACAACTTTAAAGTTGAGAATAACCGTTGCTTTAAATTTAATACCGTTTATGAATGAAGTCGTAAA
The DNA here is from genome assembly GCA_905220595.1 of Spilosoma lubricipeda. NCBI lineage: Eukaryota > Metazoa > Arthropoda > Insecta > Lepidoptera > Erebidae > Spilosoma > Spilosoma lubricipeda. The sequence goes on along the minus strand of HG992298.1, from coordinate 6,224,439 downwards.
AAAGTAAAATTTTAAAAATAATCACTTCTCGTACATAGTACTAGTTAGAATGATGACTTACTATTGTGTTATAGGACTACTAGTTGACCCACACAACTTAGTTTGCGTTTCTTTTCAATCATGCTTGGCCCCTATTACTCTAAGACTAATGTTAACTTTCCTATCTTAGGTACGCCACCAAGACATTTTTTTTTGTAAATTAATACAAACCTTTTAGATCATTTCGGAGTGTATCGTGAGCAACGACGCGACACTAAAATACCATTGAATATGGATACATAAGCGTAAAAAGATTGTTGAAAATTGACATGGTGTCCATTCATCTGCGGAGACATCTTCATCATCTATGACTACAGGTAACACAGTAACTGCAACATTGTACACGAACTGTAGTTTCAATCAACAACAGAATCATTACAACCTATCACTACAGTTAATTGTCAGTTGGTGCTCAAAGCGATTTATAAACCCAATTTAGTGGGTTCAGCTTGAATAAGTTATGACGCTATCAAATTTTATTGTTCATTACAATGTCGTCTCCTAGTGACGGTTCCATACATTGTTTGCTATTAGAATAGTAGTAGTAGGTTTTGTTACCGATAAAAGTGTCCTTTGGCGTTTTATGTTCACTCAAAACACACAATACAATATTTAAAAGCTACTTCACACGTACACGCTTTGGTAAATATGAGTTAGAATGAAGGGTCACCTGATGATGTCAGGTAATACATCTTCCCTTTTGGCCCTCTTTTTTCTGTACGGAAATTCCCACATATACCTTCTACCGATGGTTATGATGAACTTGAGACGAACAAGGACGAAAAGGCAAGACTTCTGTTATATTAAATAATGTAGCCCGTCTTATATCTGTTCTAGAATATAAGATTTAATATTTAAAGAATATTTTTATTTGTTTGTTGCCCTGATATTGACTACTATTTTGATCATATAAAAATTTGGTGCAATAGTTTCCTAACCTTAAAAATAAAAATACCCTTTAATCTAGTAGAGACTGCTGCCTCTAAACGACAGTTGATGAACAAAATCTACATTCAAACTGACTGACTAACAGACATATTGAATAACAAACTCTTAAAATACAATACTAACTTTTAAACTTTCGCGTTCCATGATATTAACAAATAAATATTTTTACGGGAATTAACGCGATCACTTATTTAAAAAGGTATCACATACCTCTGATTTGCCTGACGTTTCGACCAGGTTGCACTGGCCGTGGTCACAGGCTGACTGGGTTCGCGGCGCACGCCCTCCGTCGTTTTATGCGTGAAGTAGAAGGAGAAGTTTGTTCGTCTACCCGCAATTTCTCTATATTTTTAAGAAATTTATTTCGCCATGTACCGTCGCATACCACACTAACAGTGTCCCTATTCTGTAAGCAAACCGATGTGCTCCTATTCTGGTGTTTATCCGACTGCGCAGAAAAGCGAGGTGGTATATTTTGTAATACTGGATTCCACGCTGTAGATAATTTAAAACCATCTTCTCGATTGAAAGTTTTATGTTTTTTAATTTCAATCGCTTCACGTACCACTCTTGAGTAAAAGTGACGTTCGGTGGAGAGGACTTGCGTGCGGTGAAATTCAATCCAGTGGTTGATTCCTGCATCAAGTGCATGTTCTGCAATCGCTGACTTGCTCGTCTGTCGGTTCTTCACAGCAGCGATATGTTCTTTGACCCTTTCAGCAATAGTCCGCTTCGTTTGGCCTATATACGAACTCCCGCAGCTACAGTCTATTTTATAAACACCCGGAGTTTGTAGTTGCAATGTATCCTTCGGTGTGCCGATCGCTTTTCTGCGCAGTCGGATAAACACCAGAATAGGAGCACATCGGTTTGCTTACAGAATAGGGACACTGTTAGTGTGGTATGCGACGGTACATGGCGAAATAAATTTCTTAAAAATATAGAGAAATTGCGGGTAGACGAACAAACTTCTCCTTCTACTTCACGCATAAAACGACGGAGGGCGTGCGCCGCGAACCCAGTCAGCCTGTGACCACGGCCAGTGCAACCTGGTCGAAACGTCAGGCAAATCAGAGGTATGTGATACCTTTTTAAATAAGTGATCGCGTTAATTCCCGTAAAAATATTTATTTGTTAATATCTTAAAATACAAATTGCAGTAACTCATAAAAATCGGTTCAATGAGCATGCATTGAAAACAAACGTAATCCATTATCAGATTGTATATACAAATTAAATAAAAATGGTGCTGGGGACAAGGTTCACGCTGTCCCACATCGAATGCAAATGTCGTCCTCGACAGCCTGAATAAGCGATGACTTCAATCGATTATCACAGGATGAATGGGTTTTAAAGAACATGATTGACGTTTCTCATTTCGAAATATTAAATTGGCTTAACTGATTTGTGTTATGACTATTCGAGGAAATATTACCAGCCATTCAATGTAACTTCATCTATGTTTATGATCAGATAGAATAGTGGTTCATCTAATGATAATTGGTTACCGCCAACCATCAAGACTTGCAACATAGAAGACATAAGTAAGCACTTTGAGTGCCTTTAACCTCCTTCCCTAAATTTAAGAAAGAAAGGCTATATTGTGCCTACCATAGTAGTAGTACTCTGAGCTAGTCGGCTAACCCGATCCTATGAAGTGAAATTAAGCATGGCAGTAATTATACTTTACAAATTCAAATTCAAAATAATATGATCAATTAAGACACTAAGTGATAATTATGAACGTTAAATTAAGGCTACAGTTAAAATCATAGATCGACATCGACACGATCACAAACAGACGCCACAGCATGTGCTGGATTGTGAAGGTAAATTAGATGAAAACATTTTTTTTTATAAGCAAACGAGCAGTCGGCCTTTGGGTGATAGGGAAAGGGATGTGGGAAGGAGTTGGGGTATGGGCCTCTGATTTCTTCTACTACGTGTTTGTGTTGATCTATAAGTTTCTATATTCGATTATTAGTTTAGTTTCTATATCAGATAAATGTCCGAAATATTTATTTTATTATTAGTAAGTTAAGTATCCTTTTATTCTCATGCTTGTCTTAGAGATAGCTCGTAAAACAATAAGTTATAGTTGAAATTACTATCAAATTAATAACTAAAATCGTACTAATAACAGTGAAAAGAACAAACTGTATATCAACTACGCGAATTTTCGAAGAAACAAACTTAGAAATTCCATTAAATATACTCTTAATGTTTTTTAGTTTGAAAAAAAAAATCTGATTTCGCCAAACCAAATGAGCTTAACAACTTTTACTGAATTTTTCACAGTACTATTATATGTATTAATTTCACTGAAACCACTGAAATTACATTACAAGTCCTGACAAAATAATGAAACTTTGCCGTACCTGCGTACAATTTTCACTTTCTGGGAATCAGAGTGGTTTCTGAGTCTTTATTGGTAATTATACTAAAATACTAAATATAAAATAATATTTAGTCGTCTTTTATGTCGTTTGTCGGCTGAATCTGTATACAATTATACTCATAAACTAGTTTACTTTGTATGATTAGTAATAAGGAGACATTATTTGAAATTAGTTAAATTTGCTTTGAATTGAAATAGTCACAGATTTTAATTTATTAAGCGATAATAAACTAAAGACAAAACTACAGGTAATAGTGTACTGTGCCAAAGGTTTTTTTTAATAAGTCAGAATCAACATATTACTCATAAAGCATTATACAACATCTTAAGGTGAAATAAAATATACATTTTATATTTATACGTTTACTTAGACTATTTCAATTTGTATTTAATCCTGTCCAGCAGTGCTGCTTCCTTGGAGTGTAAGGATTGTGAATAGCCAGATCCGGCCCATAGAGATAAGGCTAAGCACTCACAGGTCAATCACCGATGGACAGTTCAAACCAGAATCGCTTATACCCCGTTAAAAGTTATATAACAATACAATATATTAATCACAATGTACTCAATAGTGTCCTTTATGTGTCTTCTTTTGGTGAGTTCGCTGCGCATTAGGTACCTCTTTTGATGCCATCCGCTAGCTTCATAACACACTACACAACCTTTTAATAACTTCAGATCGCGAGGATTCCTAATCCTACTCTCGATCAATAATTATATTGAGTTTATATAATCAAAACAGTGGCCGAACTATTTACGCAACTTCGATCCTACGAGGTCGTTCTAAACGACTATCCCACACTTGCCTAGCGAGGCATTCACAATTCACTATTAATAGGCGCCGACAGCCTTACCTCTTTCCCTGAACCGACATTTTCTCAACAACTACAACTAGTTCCAAACTGATTCTAACTGTTCCAGCAAATTCTATTCCTAATAATGACAAGATATTTTACTTTGACATAACCAAAGACAATGGCACCACAAATTACTTCTACCAAAGAGCATACAATTTTACTCAGAGCTAGACGGATTTCTACGGGATTTTCACTGACAGATAGCTGATGATCTAAGGAGTAACTTGGGCAACTTTTTTAGACTAGCTTTATCCCGGCGTTTCCCGCGGTACTACAATAACCTACGGTAACACCGCGGGGTTCAGCTAGTTTCTTATAAGTCTTCGTATGATTTTAATTAGTTATTAATTAAATCAAACGATCACAGCTTTCACGAGAAAAAAATCAGTAAATATAAACTCACTCCTTTTTCTGTGTAGTCTAATCCCCTCAGATACCGGTAGGATGGTTACGTTGGGCTCACCCCGACTAAAGCCGTTCGCTGCCTCTGGTACCTCTTACCAGAAGAATCAAGACAAAACAAATGAGTGTAGACTTACGGCAATCTAAAAGCTTTATGGTAGCATAATACTGTATTGTCATGATAGATATATGTATGTACACTAAACTTGAGTGCAATAGAACATCGGGAAGTGATCTAATTTAGCTTCTAAGGTTAGTACCAAACACAAACATTGACAGTTAAATAAAAGCTTGTAAATGTTACAAATTACCCTTTTAGTTAGAATACAAAATAAGCTTTACTAAAATATCACAGTACAGTTCCGAATTAGTTGCGAAATTCAATTAACACATCAAATTTTAATCTTAATGGCGTGCCCGTAGTTGTCAACCGAGACTTTAGTAGCGACGATCAAACTGAAGCGCTGTCGTTAACTTGAATTGAAAGGCGCTTAAGGGATTAACACATGCAAATTTACCCCCACCTGAACCTACATTGGAAGGCACTAGCACAGTAATGGAAACTTGGATATTTTATTAACTTATATTTTTTGACGAGTAGTTACAAATTAATCTAATTGTTTGAATTTCAGTGTTACAGAATATATTTTTTGGGATACACCTACCGTTATTGATTAGGAAAATAAGAATTGTAATTTACCAAAAAGGGCTAGAGGATGTTATCAATCATCTCGCAAGTCTAGAAAAACACTCTTTTGTGACTCTTGCCTTACTTTGCCCTTTTTTTGTGCGGAAATACTCTCGGATACCACCGACCGTGGTTATATCGGACTCAAACCGACTAAAAACCGTACACCGTCTCGAGTACTAGAAGCCGGGCACCCTCGAAAGGAAATCCCTGGAACCCCGACCTACCTCAGGCCATCCACTATTTGTACGTGGTCCGCTCCTGGACAGGAACCCGAGTTCTATTCTTTTCAGAAGAGTGCGCGTGCACTTTATAGCCCACCCCGCCCTGGTTGGAATCTGCTAGGGTGACTGGTGGCCTCACCTGTCACCCTCAGGCTTGCGCTTATGGAGGACGGAGATCGTTTTGCGATCTCTGGCGCCTGAGTCGTCTGCGGTACCTGGCCCCTTCCCGACTCGTTTGCCCCCCCCCCCCCCTCTAAACCAAAGTAATATACTATTTATTTTATTGATTTTTTATGCAAAACTACATAACTGGCTACCATACGTCGGACCAAACGTTCGTATGTTCTTCAAATATAATATCAATATGTGTGTCGAGGCATGTTAATATGTATGTTGTGGGGGACAGGGTGTATGTTCCTCTAACAAAAGGGAGGATGGAGGATTCTCCTTTTGTATTGGAGGAACGACCAGGCGAGGTGATCATGCCTTGTGGGCCAGGGCCCAACGGTTGATGTTGGAAAGTTGTAAAAATGCTAATCGGCGCGATAAATTCTCTTCTCGCTTATACTATCGGTCAGGCAGATTAAAGTCACTTTAGCAGGCCCGTGTATAAAAAAACCCTTTTCCATAGGATGAGCATAATAACTTCATAATACAGTAACTCACTTGAAACTTTATGCCCCCATCTTATATAATATACAGTGAGATAAAAACTCTTTTCCCCAACTTTTATTTTGTGAATTGGTTACAAAAAATAGGATTTCCTGAAAACTGCGTTGGAACTTTGTAAGCGATGTAAAAACAATAGAAAAGTGGAGACATTTGCATCATGGTATACTTATTTTATACTTTTTATGGGCAAATACAATTTGTTTATAGGAGAAATAGATCTTTGTTTTCTTACGTTTATCATCAACGGCCTTTGATAATCCACTGTTACTTAAAGGCCTTTTCTTAAAAGGGAGATTTGAACTACCTACCACGGCCACGGCCAGACAATTATTGTAGGATTTGTTTCAAGTCTTTTCTTTTCTCTTTGCAACACAACAGCACTGTTGTCCTGCGTAGTTTCCATAGACATGCACACAAACACACAGGCTCTTGTGACACTTGCGGTATGAATAGGGGTGGTGGCAGTCTATATTCTTAACGACCATGGTTTGCCAGGCAAGATTAGAAACCTCGCCTAGTTAAATGATTGTTCTTTTAGAGTTCCGTAGACAAATGGCAAGAAACGGAACCCTTATGGATTCTTTATGTCTGTGTGGCTATGACACACGGACGGTCAGAAAGACAGTCTGTTCCAAAGTGGTAAAATGTGCCCCTCCCCTGTAACTTCTAAAATTAGAGAATTATAAAACTAAAAAGATATATGATTTACATTACCATGCAAATTTTTACCGAAAATTTTATTTTAATACGTCATAAATCGTAAACCGCAATTTACCTTTCATTCAATAAATTTAAATATATATTAAAAAATGTTACTTGCTGCTATGGAACCCTTCATGGGCGATTTCGACTCGCACTTGGCCGCATTTTTTTTTACAAATATTTACTTAGTTTCACTTGTCCCGTTGTTTGTCTGTTATAAAATTTTGCAAGTTAAATTTGATCAAATTCCCGATTTCCATTTGAGCTGAAATTTTAAATATATCTTTAGTTCTGATGACAATACCTAATAATAATCTAAAATGGAAGCCGTATAAAAATGGCGGCGTACATATTTCTAAACAACCCACCCAATATGAGTATCAAATGAAAGGGCTTAAAGTTATCGTTTTTATTAACAAGTAGTAAAATCTTGTTTTAAAAACACTTTTTAAAATAATCCCTTGTTAAAGAGACAAAACACTTAAAACTTCAGAAACCTATGTGACAAATGATACCTCCTCGTCCATTTTATTAAATGCGCAGAAAATATTTAATTCAATCCACTGATATCTACTTATCGTGACCTGTGTCCGATAATTTGTCAGCATCAGTCCACCACGCGAATTTGTTAATTCGAATCATTGTCACACATACGGGAATGTTTCGATAAATTTTATCGATATGTTAATCACGTGCTCCCGAATCGGTAATGCATGTTTCCATTTGTTTGATTGGTGCAAAATAATTTATGGAAATAAACTTGGCTTATTGTCCGCATTTCAAATAATTTATATAAGGTTTTTTGTTTATATTTATACGTACGTCACACGTGTTTTTAATACCCTAATAAACGATTTACAGTTGCTGTTTTTGTAGTGTCTAGTTTAGTTTGGTAATGTATGTTAGCGATATAATATACGCTTGAAAACTTAAGATCAGAAAATTTGTCTTGTGTTCAAAAATAACAACTGCTATTTATCTATAATTTTAAGTTTTCATTTATATCGAAAGTCCTCATAACTGCCTTGCGTTTTATGTAGGTATTAGAATAAAACATAAATATAGCGCTATTTTTAGTGGAATGTCATCTTACACATTGTTAATATTTCCTCTTGACACGGGTTTAATTCACGATATTGTAGATATTATTACTTATGACGACATGCTTACCAATTCTTTTTTCTGTAATCTTTGTATTTGCCCTTGCATGCCCATATTTTTGTTCTGAGTCTGGTTGTTCATTGTGTCATGTATTTTTAAGTTCGCGGAAACAGTAATAATGGTGGTGCGGGAGGCGTCTTTATACAAAAAAAGTTAATGCAAATTGTAATTTGTTTGCAGAATTAGTCTCTAAAAAGTTAGCTATTTATATACTATTATTCTTACTAGTTTTATTTTTAGCACTAGCCGACCCACGCAACCTCGTTTGCGTCTCCTATTGCCTATATATGCCTATGCTTATGGTGAGAATTTTTTCCAGTTTTTGTAACATTCGTCATTGGTGCTCCGCTCCTGTAGGTCTTAGCGTGATGATACATAGGCTTGTCTTCTTCAATAAATGGGCTTTCTAACACTGAAAAAAATTTTCAAATCAGACTGAGATTAGCGCGTTTAAACAAACAAACAAACTGTTCAGTTTTTTACAATTAGTATAGATATAGTATACATTTAACTCTTATACCGTGTGTATGGCGGTTATCGCGGTATCTAAATATCTCCATGCCAAATTTCATTGAAATAGGTGCAGTGTTTCATTGAATGCGTAACTAACAAACAGGCACAGTTACTTTCAAATTTATATCTATTTTTAAATCGTTTGCAATCGCAATCAGCCTACATTGGACACACATATATTGTAAATATTTAAGTCAACAATATCCTATTGTACAATTGAACTGTAAATTGACCTAATTCATTAGTTGATTAATTAATCTTGATAACAGCGGATAAATTTGTCGAACAACGATAAATAACACAATTATATATGGCATTTAATTTTGATTTCATGTATAACGAATTCCATCTGTTTTTAAGGCTTGAATAATTAAGTCAGTAAAGATATATGGATTTTACCGCGGGAGAGCCACGCTTCGGTATGAATGGGCCGGCTTAACCGGAGTGATACCACGGCCTCTCAGAAAACCGGTGTTAAATAGCACTAGCGTTGTATTTCATCGAGTGAGTGAGGATACCGGAGGCCAATATTCCAACCTCTCCTCCCCATCCCTCTCACCATCTTCCAACGGCCCGCAACGCATTCGTGACGCCTCTGGTGTTGCCGGTGTTCATGGGCGGTGGTAATCACTTACCTTCAGGTGATAGGGCTGCTCGTTTGCTGCTACTCCATAAAAAAAAATGATGTGAAAAAAATTTGTATTAAATAAACATATTGATAGAATAAATTCAAAAGTAACTCTGTCTGCGTATCTGTCTGTTACTCTTTTACGGCTTAACCATTGCGCCGATTTTATAGAGATATTTTGATTCTTGAGGACATACCAACATACACGAGGGCAGCTAGCAGGCGCTAGGCACTAGCTAGTCAAATAGTAATTTGGAAGTTAACACAAGAAAATGACAAAAACTGGTTAGTTATAAGTTACTCACCATTATGAAATAAACTAATATACCGGCTGTCAAATGCTGTAGATACAAAAACCTAATAATAATGTTGGTAATTATGAAAAAAGATGTGATTTTCGTATTTTATGCACTACGTGACCATTTCTGGGTTACTTGTCCTCAAATTTGCATATACTCTGTCAAGAATACAGAACAATTATAGGGTAATTGGTTCAGAAGAAAAAAAAATTATGAGATGAATAAAATACATCTATTATTAAATACATATATATTATATACATACCGTCTACGCATGAGCATATGAGCAGTTCAAAATCTTTTAAATGATAAAATAAACGAACAGGTTTCCTGAAAATCATTACGAAGGGAACTCGACAATTTATTTTTAATAAAGCAATAACCGGTATCATGCTTCTAATCTTCCGAATAAATCTTTGCACTCGAGTATGGAGTCGTACAAAGCGAAAATCAGAGAAAAACTCCCCTATATTACATCTTCATAAGGTTAAATGAAAATGATTCGTCGATTCCCGTTGGAGAGACATCAAAAGAAAGAGCCCTTACGTTTTCTTTCTTTCGAATTCTCTGAGATTACATCTAATGATTGCCCCATATTTACTTCCGTACTTCAAAGCCCTGCATTATTTGTTGAAAACGCCCCGTGTGAGTCATTTCTTGAAATTTACGAGCCACTTAAAATCTGGCGGGCTGAAGAGTTTTTTACCACTTGTCTTTGTATTTCCTCTTAAGTGTAAATAAAACGATCAAAAGACAGCGTTTAGGAGAAACCTGTATATTATGTTATAATGATTTCGCGGTTATTCTTTAAACTGACAAAAGACTCATACTCTTCAAACTGTTTCAGTGGCGCAGTGGTAGCGTACGCGACTGCTGTTCTTGAGGTCTCGGGTTCGATTCCCGGATCGGACCAAATGTTTGTATGATCTGCAAATATTTGTTTCGGAGTTTGGGTGTTTTCTATGTATAATATGTATGTATTTACAAAAAAAAGTATATAAGTATTTATAACAGTTGCCTAGTACCCATGGGGACTAGATGGCGTTGTATGTTAGATGTCCGTAAAAAAAATACCCCATACCCTCTCCCCATCCCCTTCCCTATCCCCCAAAAACCGGCAACGCTCTTGTGACGCCTCTGGTTGTGGGTGTCTATGGGTGGCGGTAATGACTTACCATCAGGCGGTACGTCTTCTTATTTACCCCTATTTCATAAAAAAAACTAATATAACTTTTTTTTTCCACCAATTGAAGTAAAGCAAACACTAACTATTATGTGAAGTTTCACACGATACACAATAGAAACCTGTATCCAAACTGTATGTTCGGTTATAGTATTTAAGCTTTTTCTTACTCTTTGATATCTATACTGTACAGATATTGACGTCATACAATTTTTATTTAGCTTGCAAGCTAAATAGTAAGCTATAGATTACAGCTACTATTTTCAATTTTTATTATATGTTATAAGTAGCAGCTACACTGGGTACGACACACACAGTGCAGGCGCCCAGAATGGTCGTACCACGGCCTTACACAAAACCGGTGTTAACAATAAATTCGTTTGTTCGTTTTCCGTTTCAATAACCCAAACTCCAAAATAAATATTTGTAGATCATACAAACATTTGGTTGGACCCGAGAATTGAACCCAAGACCTTAAGCACAGCAGATGTATAAGCTATCAACTCGCCACGTAGGTTGTTATCATTGAATGACATAATTAAACTGACTACCTGAAATGACATAAAACTTCAATGGTCGAAATTAATTTGTTCTTTTCAAGTAAACTTTCGCCACGAAAAAAGTAAATTGAAATTCTCTAGCCAATCCCGGAACACTAAAAACACGGGTTAATGTCCTGGTTTGACACAACGAGCCTAAATCTCTTGGGATCATAAAATATTTAACAATCACGCGGCAAAAGCGTAAACGTTTTATTTCTTTTTCGCTATTCACCGCAATGCGGTAAGGTTCTAATGTAGGATTTGGAGATTGCCGTGAGTTTTCTACCTCTGATCCTAGTTGTTCGTGGTCCTAGCGTTATCCGTTCTCAGTCTTAAGATATTCCTTTTTTTCATATTACAGAAAAAAAATATATTGTCAAAATTAAGTAAGTTAACTTCGATGTTTTACGTAGAATGACAGACATCAGAATTCCACATCCCAAGTACTAGATGATATCGAAAATCAGTAGAAAGAAGTAACGATTGAGAAAAATGCTCGTATGACAACTGGTACCAACGTCTTAACGTGTTTCTAAAGTCACCGTGGGGGTTTCAATATGTTAAAAATGGTGACTCATCCTAGACTCACCTGCCCTCCCAGCCAAGTCTCGTGTGTCATTGGCTAATACTTTGTCTAAGAATAGACAATGAGACACGAAAATTTAGGTGTTAGCAATTGCAAAAAAGACAAACGCTTGCAACTTGGCTAAGGGGGCTGGCTACGATTGCTTGACCTTGCAATGTGATAACCTATACGGTCATCACTGTACCGCGAGCTTATTTCATGTATGCAGTGTTGTGACGTTGTGACGTTATTATATCTGTCAAAGCTTCTGCAGTGAAAATAGAGACATTTTAAAGCAAACAGCGATGTTCATAAGTTAAGCAAAAAGTTGGGTATTTTAAATAAACTCAAGAAAGTATATAATTATGGAAAAAAAAAGGAATTAATGAGGTATAATAAGTACATGCCTGACTAAATCGGCAGATGCCAAACCTGTGACCACGGTCAGTGGTAACTAGTACTACAAAATTTTGCAAAATCTATTACATAGTAGCTTTGATTCCTGTATACAAATGTATAAATATTATTATATTGCATATCATCTCCTATGAAAGCTTAAAATTTAGAAAAGCATATATCAGTTTGACAATGAAGTATTTTCCAAAACCACTACTCTACTAACTGCTCAGTTTTGCATCTGTTTTTGTATAAATTGTTCAGTGTTAATTATTTCGTGACGAAGACCAACAACAAAATTTTGTAAGACTAACATCTACTAAAATTTTATGAACAACAACAATACAGCGCACAAGTAATTAACAACAGATGTTTCTATCATATGACCATAATACGAGGTCCTCGTACTGACCTAATAAATAATTATTAGTTGTGTTGAAAAGTTGTATATATTTATAATCTATGCAAAACTTTTCTTTGTACGATGTAGGATTAGAAGTAATAAAGTAGTTACATACATATGACAATTAGGATATAAATATTGCCAAAGTAAGCCAACACTGAGAACATATTCAGGAACCAAGAAACTTCCTCACCATAGTAGACTACTAGCTTCCTTAAACAATCTACTCAATATTTGACTAAAACTTAGTTATTTGCAAGCAATTACTTTAAGCGGTCCCAATTGGTATTCAGCAATATTAAAATTGAATTTACGCCTTAGCACAGTCAGTTCGCAAAAGTTTGGGAGCGAGAATGGGCCACGATAAATCGGCATACGAACCGAAACGTACAAGTTTCGATATATTTAGCATGAGTGCCTTTAGACTTCAGTTTTCGCAGAATTAGGAAAGGAGTATACTTTTGAATACATTTTTAGACGGTTATCTATCCAAATTAACTTCTGAAATTTATATTCGTTACAACTTCTTTATTCGAAATTTCAATTTGGAATAAACCAAGTTTAAACTTGACTTTGTACCAACACCTAGACGCTTAAAATTATTCTGAGAAGACTGTGAATGCTCCTGGAGGCTTTTCGGCTGGAGCTCGAAAGGAAGCTAGGTCGCCTAACTTGACTAACCTTAACATTGTTTTGCTGTTAATCCACAAAGCAATAAGGCAATATTTATGTTTTAAAACCACAGCGCAATTGTCACATGTAGTCTAGAAAACTTTACAAGCTAAGGCAGTACTATCTACAACTTTCTTAACTCTGCACCACGTATATCGTATACTCTCTGAATTATCGTTCACGACTTTCAACGCAGTTACTTCCATAATTCTTTTACATTTACAAAGTTCTAGACTCTGTGCGCAGAGACACAGGGATGAATATCCTTTGAAGATTTCCAACCTTACGCAGCTTTATCGCTACCGATCGTACCATCTTTTCGACCAAACTTTATAAACCGATAATGTTAAATTTCTGTTGCGTGTAATGCATCTTGGTGCTTTCCTTTTCTTTAACTTAGTCTTGTAATATTTTGTGGTTAATTATGGATTGTAATATACAGTTTTAATATAAGTTGGTAGTAGTAACTTAATCACAAAATTAATTTAATGTATGTTTAGGATAAATTATGACTTGTTAAAATTGTAAAAATAAATGTTAACAACTTTCATGCAAAAGTTAGACTATGGGCAATCTGTATATAAATAATTGTCAAGCAATAACGTTGTACTTTTTACAAAAGTTATGCAAACGAAGGAGTATGAACTTTAGCATAGTACAAGTTTATATGAATCAGGAGTAACAAAGCTAAAAAAATAAAAATAAATAAACTATATTCAAATTTCCGAATTCGAAAATTAATGAATCCTTCCGAACTATCGAGATACTAAGATTTGCTACAAAGTAAATGATGACGTTCAATTAAATTGATACTTACAAATCTAGATATTTTAGTGACCTACATTTCCAACAGTTTAGCATACACAAGTATCAGCTAAGCGACCACTATCATAAAACAGAAGAAAAGCAATAACTCCAAAGTACGAGAGATTTTCGCCTTCGGAAACTTCGAGAGCTGAGCTAAAACTGTAAGTACCCGGACTTCAGTAGCAGAGATAATGTTCGTAGAATAAAACTTGTCTATAAGAAATTATAGTTTATTGAATATGATACTTTATATACCAGACACTTCGATAAAAGAGTCTTAAAATGCTTTATGGTATTTGTACAATCTATATATTCTGGTACTATTATTTTAAGTGCTTAAGTAAAACGCAGTCAGTAAATAAAATATCTATAAAATGGTTACTAAACGTTACTTAAATTATAAACAAACTAGTATTTGCCCGCGGCTCCGCCCGCGCGTATGTCGGTTATCGCGGCAAATAGTGACGTATGTATTATTCTGATGTATAAGATATATTTTTGTTAAGTTTCATCCAAATCCGTTTAGTAGTTTTTGCGTGAAAGAGTAACAAACATCCATCCATCCATCCATACTTACAAACTTTGGCATTATTAATATTAGTAGGATTTATAATATGTATCTGAAAACGAAGCTATAAATAAAATAAAATGTGGATAAAGAAATGCAAGCATAGTAGTAGATGCGAAGATTGTTAAAACATTGATTGCTTTAAACTTTCAATAATTATGGATTATGGATGGGGAGGGGGAGGCGTATGGACCTGCGGTATCCTCACTCACTCGGTGAAACAGCGCAGGCGCTATTTCACACCGGTTTTCTGTGAGATCGTGGTATCACTCCGCTCGAGCCATCCATACATGGGATGGCTCTCCCACGGTATATGCAAATGAATCTAGTGTTGAAAGTGAAAAATGAGAGCTACTTGATACAGTTTGTTTATACAATAGAAAGATCAAACTACGTAGGAAACCCTACAAAGAGAGGGAAACTTGATATAAACCCCATACCAACCCCTCTGACTAGCGTGGCTTAGCAGCCCGAAACCTACTTTCTGAGGAGAGGTCTGAGATCAGCAATAGCCTATCAAAAGCTGTTAATGATGATAATAATGTAACAGCTCTGAAGGAATAATAGTTTATTAACATCATGTGTGTTTCGATGTCCGAAATATTTATTATTTATTATTATTATTATTATCTGACAAACAAGATAAACTTTAAAATATAAACTCACGTATTCTATAATTTAGCAAATTGATCCGCTTCAAAAAGTAGTTCGTATTTTCAGTTTGCCTGCACAACAAATTCAAAAAAAGAATTCTGAAGATAGACGGAGTAATATTGCACAGTATTTTCTATCGATTTTGTTTGACGGCTTAGTGAAACATTTTGCTAAATGCACAAAAGTATTTATTAAACTGCAAGGATAAGTGTCTGAGCAAGAAAAGGAAGACTGTATTTTATTTTCTGTTAGATATATTAAAGGATATTAGGAACAATAATTCTTCATAACTCTGGATATAAAACCTTAAGAAATGTTAAGAAAGTAATGGCAGTAAAAAAGTAATTTAACCTTTTTTTAGTGTCTAAATTATAGGAATGAAATGAGATTGAATGAGATGATCCTCGAGAGAGTGAATTTTATAAGAACACTAGCTGTCCCGGCAAACGTTGTTTTGCCATAACTACTAATAAATTAAAAATTAATTAAAAAAACATTGTCCAGCGGACAAAATTGTGAATCTAAACCATTCCCAGATCCCCTTGAACACACACAAAAAATTTCATCAAAATCGGTCCAGTCGTTTGAGAGTAGTTCAGTGACATACACACTCACAGAAGAATTATATATAGGAAGATTTTACATAAAAACACCATATTTTTCGATGGTGCAGTAGTAACGCGTGAAACTGTCATGTTCTAGATTTCGGGTTTCAATACCGAATCGGACTAAACGTGTTAAAATGATTTGCAAATATTTATTTCGGAATTTTGAGTGTTTCTTATATATTCACAACAAAAGTATCAGTTCTAACTTTAAAAGTTTCGCGTTCCATGATATAGTAACAATTATTTTTACGGGAATTAACGCGATCACTTATTAAAAGATATTACATACCTCTGATTTACCTGACGTGGTTGCACCAGGTTGCACTGGCGTGGTCACAGGCTGAGTCACCCTGTGACCACGGCCCGTGACACGGCCATTAAAAATAATTGTTAATAAAAGTATCAGTTGTCTAGTACCCATAATATAAACTCTGTTTAGTTAAGGACTAGATGACAACTGATATAGGTGTGCCTACACATCCATTGAATTATCTTTCTTGATGGCGATAGAGTAATGGTCAAAGTGATTCCGTTGACTCCACTCCCACTTTTTAAATAAAAGCCCTTGGTTCTCTTATTTGTCATCAAGCATATACTAATAAGTCCTTTCCCTGTTTTGATTTATTACTCAAGTGCAATTTCATTTTATAGACGTCTCATTTTCATACCTTTCTCATTTTATATTTACTTTAATTGAAGCATGCGGTTCGTCCAGCTCTAAGAACACTTTCTGAAATGAGCTCGTTTATTTAAGTTGTAAGGAAACTAGGTGTGATCACAGAATTGTAACTTCACTTTGCACTTGCACGGGTCAATTTAATTCAATTTGTTTTTTGCACTCCAATGGGGTCCTTCAATGTAGGCTTATAAAGTCTACTTTTCTATGGGTTAGTAATGATGTCGTCCAAGCCAATTTTAGCCACGGCAGCCCGTCTTAACGGAGTCTATCCAAATTAATTTTAAGATTTCAATATTTAATAAGAATCCAAACTAAGATACCATAAACAGATCCGTCCGTCTGCTAGTAAAAGCAGTAAAAATTGCGCAAAAGACATAATACACCCAGTTAAAAGGTAAAGAATGAGTTCAAAAGAGTTGGTTCCATATAAACTTAAATACAGGTAAAGATAATAAATATGTATTAAAAAAAGTTTCGAATTTTGTCCCATTAATTGAAATTTGATTTTTCTTTGTACCGTACCACATACCGTACCAACTGAGGTTTCTTTTTAACCCAAATTTAGTTGAGAAGAAAACCATTGAAAACCTTTATACGATATCGTTCTGGTTAAAGACTGACTGATGACTGATGAAAGTCTGACTGATCAAAAGTTTGTCTATGGAGAACAAATCACAATTTCGGCTTGTATCACATTACTATAGCAAACCTGGAACTCACTACCGCTGCACGTATTTTTGCCTCGAACTATGATCTCAGATCCTTAAAGCGGAACGTGAAAGAACGTTTTATTAGCCACCCATAGTATGGGTCACCAATAGTCACCATGCTGCATTGTCCCCGTTCGCAATGAGGATGGAACTACCACTTTTGGATTCTACTCATGCTTTCTATCAAATAGAGTCATTGTGGCAGTTAATATGCCTAATAATAACACAAAAAATTGGGAATAAAAGTTTCATGATAACCTTTTGGTACAAATTCCATAAAGGAAACAAACGATTTAAACGTGATGCTAATAACTAATAAACAATTACTTCTAAATCTTGAATCGCTAGTGATTTCAATAACAGTAGTATTAATTTCTAACACGAACTATTTGACATCAAGAAAAGTTTTGGAATGCAATTATGCAACATAATCAAATAATATTATAAACAAACATGTTTTTGCGAGTGAGAGATTAACTTATTTAAAACGAAATACCCGTAATAACTAGCACAATGGCTTGCATCGAAATCTTAAAATAGGTCACAGAAATAATAGTTCCTTTCAATAATCCTTTCGGATAAAAGAGTCAATTAAAATTGCATTTGAACTAACGTATGAAAAACAGCGAGCAATCGAGAATGCATCGATTACGCAACTTAACAATCGATACGAATGAATGACGACGTCGCCTGCACTTGAAAATGACTAAGTGATAAGCGCCAGCGATTAGTCAAACTGAAAAAATATAATTATTAACCGACTTCCAAAAGGAGGAGATTCTCAATGTGATATTTTTTGTTCATATTAAGTTCAGACTCGTTTTTGCTTATTTATGAAATCTACTCCACCTTTCATAGCTACATGCGTAAACGCAAATTTGGTTTACTTGGTTGGCGTAGCTTGGTTAAAGAGTTAACTAGTTACAAGTAGTAAAATATATTTTATTAAACCGCTGTCATTCGAATTAAGTACTCAATTTCTTCTATTTAATTGTGGTCTTATCACGAGGTACCATATTTAGGCATAATATAATATCGAAATGCTAATCTTTCCTCAAATCAACAAAAGCTAAATTTGAGCCGTACTTTGGTTTATACGTAGTTAACCCTCTATTAAAAGAACACTTGCACTTGACGTTACCTGTATGTATTACACCACATCATACTGAGGCTCATATTTGAAAACGTGTCTCAGTTGTGTATATTAACTTCGTGGCAAAACTAGTCTATAAAAGAGTAGCCTAAGTTATATTCTTCGTTACTTCATCCTTATATCATCGGCCATCTAGCTTTGCCATTAAAATTGCTTTTTGGTTGTAATTACCGAATAAACTTTCATATTCATTTAATGAAAAGCTGTTAATTTGAAATTACAAACCGACAGCTTAATTTTATTTATTTTTTTCATTTGATTTGAATCAACCATGACAAGTGTGGATAACAATTCAAACGTTCCGTTATAGCTAATATCTAGTCATTTGTATTTTAATAATTATTATATTTAACTTTAGACGAACCGGTTATTATTAATGTGTTTATAAATTGCTAGACTAGTAAATAGTGTAAAATTTATAAACTAATATAATTTGTTTTACAATTTTTTATATTTTTATATAATTTGCTGCGTTAAACTGTGCATGAATTTCGATAACGTGAAAACATAATTGAGAATAGACTGTGAGTTGAATGTTGAAGTTGAGTAATCAGTGTTCAACGGATAGGTAATTGAGATGTTTTTTAAAATACAGGCTTAAATCATCAAACAATTATAACTTAATTAAGTAAGTTTGTTAAAAAAGAAATCGAACATGATGCCGGTAACCAATGCCAAGCTAATTTTCTATTGATTTTATTCCAAAGACTCGGTTTAGTCTTACTGTAAGTTCGTCATTAACCAAGCCATTTGGTTTTAATATAACTCTTCATCATAGCACTCACTATCTTGAACAGAACTCGTATAAGGAAAAAGCGAGACATAAAATATTAAGGTGTTTTTGCTAAGTTTATAAATTAAACCATACGCTATTTCGCCCTCACTTTTACCACGTTGAACGCGCTATGAAGAGCGAATCGACTTAATTGCAGTAGTTCCGATTTCACCGGCAGTTGTATTTCGTTCATAGCGATTTATTAGCTCCAAGATTTTATTTTATCGAGGAGTTGTTTAATGAATGCATTTGTATTCAATACTTTGCTACCACTCTCAAAATGTAGATCCTATGTCACTGAGGACTTTATAAACCTGCATGAAACGGACACAAAGAACACCTAGAATAAGAGCAACAAGTTGTAGGTCACATAAATTTTTGTCCCATGCGAGTTTCGAACCCTCAACCAACACGCCATCCCTTACAGTCAAAAGTTCTACTCCTTTCTCAGAAAATGAAATCAATTCTCTTCACTGAGATTGTTATAAATAAATAATAAATAATAATAAATAAATATTTCGGACATCTAACACACAACGCCATCTAGTCCCAAGCTAAGCAGAGCTTTTGTTATGGGTACTAGACAACTGAAATAAACACATATTATACCTTTTTTTTTGTAAATACATACATATTATACATAGAAAACACCCAAACTCCGAAACAAATATTTGTAGATCATACAAACATTTGGTCCGACCCGGGAATCGAACCCGAGACCTCATGATCAGAAGTCGCACACGCCAACCGCGAGACCAACGAGGCAGTCATTTCAAACTCTCTTGAAATATTTTACGAAGAGTGTTTGTTAAAAACTATTGCACTTTAAGGCGTTTAATATCTTTGACCGCAATAACTATCGAAGTTTCAAGTCATCTCGAGTTTTTATCACAAAGTTGAGGCCTCCAAGAAACACCAAGCATCAACCAAATAGCGGCATTATAAATGAGGTCTTTGGAGCCCCGAGATTGGGGCAATATACTCAAAGATCGACGAAGCACTTGGTACTCTTAGTTGGAGATAGTGCTTGTCATTAGTAGTCATTAATCATCAGGGAAAACGTCTGTTTGTTTGCTTCTTTACCAGAAAACTGGTAAAGAACTGGTGAAAAACAATATAAAATGAGGTAATTTAAAAGCATGTAACACCCATTATGTCGTCGTGTTCAATATACATATATAAAGTAGAGTAAGAGTAGGTGTATACTACACTTATTTGTTTACTCAAAAGCAATAAGATACTATCGTCTTCAAAATATTTGATATAATCTATACAAACTTACAATTATAATTACATTTAACAAACAGAATAGATAACAAATTTTATAGGTCATTTAACCCATTCCTGATCGCCTCCGGTGGAAAGGTGCCCATTAAACTTGCAGCATTGCCGCGTTGAATGGCAATGGCCAACCTTTGCACCAGGAACGACCCGGAACGGGAGTCGCCCTTAATCTCCGCAAGCCTACGGCCCAATTCCCCCACAAACCTTAGAGTGTCCGCGGCCCAGCCGCCCATGGTCTCCACCGCCACCGGAACGAAGTAATAAAGCTGCTCTATCGTCTTGATTTTTTTCACATTCTTTATTGGACACAAAAAAAGAAACACTCAGGGGAAGGTTAACAACGTTTACAAACTTTAAATATGGTTTAATTAAATGACGTAGCAAAAGCTATAAATATGGTCTTTACTTTTAACTATCACATTTTTTACCCGACTTCGGTGAAGCCAAAACGAAGGGTTAAGTGATGGCAGTCTATGTATGTTTGTATATTCCACTATAGCGCCTTGACTACTGAACCTATTTTAATGAATTAGATGTCAATAGATTAGTAAGAATGATCCGGGTGACACTGGCTGTATATATTTTTAACCCCCAACGCAAAAAGAGGGGTGTTGTAAGTTTGACGTCGATGTATGTTTGTCTTTCTGCGTGTGTGTGTCTGTCTCTCGTGTGTGTGTCTGTCTATGGTATCGTAGCTCTCAAACGGATGAACCGATTTTTTTTTTTTCATTTGAAAGCCAGTTTCCTTGCGGTGGTTTTTAGCTATGTTTGGTTAACATCATAACATCTAGCAGTGTAAGAGCATCAGCTCTTTTCCAAAATGATGTAAAGCATTTTTGGCGTATGATTACTCGATTAAGTGCTTCACGCGCGCCTGTATAATCGTACCAGATACTGCGTAGGTTTGTATTTAAATTTATAAGTTATGGTCTTTTAAACTTTTTCTTTTAATCATAAATACATACACTTTTATATCAAAATAAAAGTTATATATTTTTTTTAATACGTGTTAATAGCAGATGCTCGCAGTCAAACCTATAAATTATAACGTCTAAAACTTGTACGCAAAAGTAACCTAGCGAAATTTTCCCTATTTTGTATCACTATCATACTAAAGGTATAGTTAGGAGCAATTCACACGAATCTAATCATTTTTATTGCAGTTTCCCAAGAAAATTATTATATCGTTGCACAACTCTCTATGTGGGTGATTGTAACTATTGTACGGAACTTGGAAAACAACATTGTTTTGATCTTTTGTATAATAGCATGGGAATGGGGTAACATTGTTCGTATGATGTGACACTTATCGATTATTAGGACTTGATTGATGATTTTAGAGTGAATTTATTGAGATCAGAGATCGCTTGGGAGCTAAATATTAATTCATTAACCTAATTCATCAGTCATTTTGCATGACTTAATGGTTTTGAGTAACTGTTATTTCATCATTTTTAACCTTACAGTATCTTATAGTATTTGTTATCACACTAATATATAAAGGCGAAAGTTTGTGAGTGTGTATGTTTGTTACTTCTTCACGCAAAAACTACTCAACGGATTTCGATGAAACTTGACAGTAATATAGCTTATACATCAGAATAACACATAGACTACTATTTGCCGCGATAACCAACTTACACGTGGGCGGAGCCGCGGGCAACAGCTAGTAACTTTATAAGTATGTCACATCCCTAGTGTAACGACACGTCTCTTGTCGATAACCGGTAGTGCTTTTCCGAATATGGCATCCTAATCGACTACTAGTTTCCTCTTGATAATGTACATATAAAAATAAAAAAAAGTTAAATTTAAAATTATGTATTCAATTAAGACACCAAGTGACATTTATGAAAGTTAAATTGAAGCTATAGTTAAAAATCATTCTTTCTTCTTCTTCTCAGTCGTTCACTCTTGTCAGAGTGGTCGTGGTCATGTGCTGGTCAGAATACTGCGCCATCGCTTCCTTCGTGATGCGACGCCATGTTGCTCTGTGTTTTGCAGAGTGGGAGTTGTCGTTGATGCTGGATCGTGTGACAGACAGAGTTAAAAATCATAGATCGACATAAACATACGCAAAGGCATACGCTGTACTTTCAAGGTAAATTAGGTGAAAACACCTGCCTGCTCTTGTCGATCCATAACTTCCAGCATGGCATGCTAGAAGTTATAGATCATCATCATGGATGCATGGCAAATAAACTCATGGCCACTGTTTTTAAAAGTCAGATGTACAGGTATAATAGTGTTAGTAAACATATAAGAAGATCTGTATTTATTATTTACTAAACTATGTCACATTACATAAACGGTCTTCAATAGTCTACTGACTGAACACCTCTTTTTAGTAATGAGACATTATTTACAACATTACATCACACACTTACTCTTCAACTAATATTCATTCTAAAAGTAGTACGTAGATTTCAGCACTGGCCTGACCAAGGCGGTACTGCCCTCTCACAGAAAACCAACTTGATATGACAGCATTTGTGCTGTCATATTTCGTTGGTGAGTGCGAGACCGGAGGCCCAATGGTACAGAAGCATCCTTATAGGCCACCATGGTCACCATGCTACATTGTTGCATTGTTCGCAATGAGGATGGTGACCACTACTCTTGGATTCCGCTCACGCTTTCCACACTACTTTGGCAGTCTCATATATGAAAAAAAAACTACTGATATCCTTCTTTTTTTAGTGTTGCATAGTTTGTTCCCTTAATCCTGCTTTTATGACACCCACGGATGAATTCTTAACTCACCACGCGGACATTAAACCACGTGAAAGTTTTAAATTGTACAAATTAGTTATAAGCAGTCTGCAATAATAAGTATTGTTTTTAATTGAATTCGATATAGAGTTTCGTGACTTATCGAAGCCATGGTCATTGAGTTTTTATATTCAACTGCACAATAGTGTTCACTAGTCGTTTTTTGCACGGGCGAGGTTTTCTCACAGACTACTGTGAGAAAACCTCGCTCGTGCAAAAAAAAAGACTTTCTTGTCTAGTCTAGTCTTGTACTAACAACACTGATACTGTCATTGTATATGGTACTTATAAACGGTGTCCTGTCCCTGTGTTTACTGTACAAATAAGCTAATCAAACAGCTATTCACTAAATGTGTAATTATGACAATATGTGTGGTACTTACATCAAAAAATCATTTTTTTTTTGTGTATTTGTCTCCTTGTTCAGAAATCAGCGTGTCTCTACTATTTAAACTTAATACAAACAGTATTTTTAAATCACCGTAGACTAATAAAAAACGTTCATTGCATTCAGCCGGCTAGTTGTACAGTTTTGTTTGTATGCATTAAGTGTCTAATAAGTAAATGAAGTTCTGCAAAAAACCCTTCAATTTTGTTTTCTTTCTACTTCTAAGTGTACAATATGAGTAGTATTGTTATGCTAAAAATTTGATAGAGAAATGAATAGGTATTACAAACTAAAAGAAATTAAAAATATAGTTGTTTGAAAAGTTTCTGACCTAATGATGATACGAGTACATTATATTTTTTCTTTTGTTTCTATGTCTCCTTGATTTCTATATATTCTCTCTCTCATTAATGCATGATACATAGGTGCACAAATACATTCATTAGTTTTTATTAACGAGTGTCACTTTATTCATGATAGAGTCATAAACTTTTCAGTACCTCTTGAACTACTTCCATGGCAGATAACTGTTAACCTTCAATCAGTTTATGAACTGTATCTCCTTGGTAGTACGAAAAATGAATCATTGGCACAGTCCCTTTCTTGAACAGCATTTTATGATACGGGTTGAGAGCCCTCGCAGAGCTCGCTGAGACAGGTAAGGTTTTGACGACTTCAAGTACGGTACATGACGGTCAAAGAGTTCATTATGCCAACATAAATATTATAATACATGTCTGTAAGAGTAATTTTCAAATTAAAAAAAGTCTCATTTTCTATTATTGTTATTATTTATATATGCTACATTTAACCTTCAAATATTTTCAAGGATATCCGCTAATATCAAAAAATCTGGATTTACCATAACTATGTTCCAGGTTATCCAAAAAGTATGGATAATAAAAACATCTTACCAACAAAATTGAGAATAAAATAATTTAAGAAACACAAACAACGTTTTATAGCTCGTTAAAAGAAAGCTTGTCACACAAAATAACACGTTTCCCTCTATTTAAGTCCTGAGAGAATAAAACCTCATTTTAAACACCTCATATCTCTCTCATAGACGCGCAAAATAATTCTGTTAATCAACATTTAATATAAAATGCTCTATTTGCAGGCTTACTTCGTTAGTGTAGCTACTAATTAAAATGCAAACCGGTCTATGTTACTGCGCAAAAAAAATGTAATTAATGTTTGTTTGCAGTATTTCGCATATTTTTTTTTCTTTTTCCTCACCTGAATTTAATTTTTAAGTTTGTTTATGATTTCTTTCTTCTTTTTGTAGAAGTTTTAACTAATTTTAGAAATCACGGTGTAATTTGTGTGCACACCATGCTGCATTGTTAGTATGTGTCATGAGTATGGTGAGTTTTGAAATTAGAGTTATAAACGTGGTTTACAAACACCTTTATATAAGTCTTAGATGTCGTTTAACTGATAAGCTTAAACGAAATCGAAGCAATTTCCAAAAGACAACAATAGGAATTTAAACATAGCACAGAAGTTCTAGGGAATAGGTTAGATTTAACCTATACGATGCAATAATAGCGAACAATGTCCACAATTGCAAATAACGGACACAAAGAAATTTAGGACAGAAGTCCAATTTCGTTTAACTTCAACTATTTCATGTTTATTTTTTACAGCGGAGCTGCTTACGATCACTTTACGAGTCATAAATGCGATTTTGTAACTTCCCCCTCCCTCGCCCTTTAAATCAGGGAAGCGCGGGATTGTACAAATTCCGGTAACTTTACTCACTCGGTTAAAAGTTCAGGTGAATTTTGATATTTATTCATTAGGATTATGTTTATAGCTATCGATATACACAATATTGGATAAATTATATGATGTACCGATTATTACATTTCGGATTCGAGACAAGTATGAGAAGATATACCATTCGAAAGTGATATCTAAAAGCCCTCTCATCAGAAAAGTCCCTCATCATAGTACAAAGCTATGCAAATGCTCTAAAATAAGAGAAATAACAAAAAAATTGAAAAAAGATAGTATAATCATTGTTTAATTTGAAGTAAAGTACATTTTTTGGCAAAAGTAGCAAATGAGATAAGATTTTTCTCACCCGGCTTTTCGGATTTTGTTGTTCTAAATCATCACTGTTTAGTGTCTTCGGCTATACCAGCAGACATGCAATCTCATTCCGTTTGCGATTACATAAACACGTAATATCGTACATTGTAAAGGAAAATGGAGTTGGTACGAGTAAGTCGATAAAACGCGACTAGACTAATCTGGGGCAGTCGAGTCATCTAAAACAATGTGCAGATTGTGCAGATTATCATAATAAGGATTTCTGCACTACTGGGAATTCGAGAAGGAAAATATAATAGATTTTTAAATAAATAAACATTTCTAACATGTAACACACAACGTCGTCTAGTCCAAAACTAAGCAGAGCTTGTGTTATGGGTACTAGACAACTGATATCAATACATATATACTTCTTTTTTTGTAAATACCTACATACATGGAGAACACCTAAATTCCCAAGCAAATATATGCAGATCATACAAATATTTGGTCCAACTCGGGAATCGAACCCGAGACCGCAAGGACAGCAGTCGCATAAGCTACCGCTGCGCTACCGAGGCAGTCAAATAAATCTTTAATGTGATCCAAGAATAAGTGTTCTAAGAAATTTTCGCCAAACACGTTGGCTAACCAGACGGTATATGCTTTTTTCTAAAGGTCTTTCTTTAGTCGGCTCTCACTACACCCATTGACAGCGTAAAAGTGGTGACACTCTGTATTCTAATGATATCATATTATAATTTATAATAATTAACAAAGATTTGGGTTTAAACTTGATGGATAACTGTAGAATTAGAAGACACCAAGGGAATTAATCGAAAATATTCCATACCAGATTCATCTTTCTAATACAAATGTTCTCCAATTATCAAGATCAATCTAAGATAACTAATAGCCGATGTCCGATTTGAAGTTCATATTATGACAGCAATATAAATTAGTCTCTGACTAATCGAGTTAAATATTTGAATAAACTGTATGAAGTGCTATCATTTGGTTTCTAATATTGGCAAATCCGAAGTCTCCCTAATGGAATGGTAATCAATTCAGCGGTATAGCTAATAATGGATAAAATGGTGAAGCCGAAGTTTTACTTTATTACAATGTATTTTTGAAGACTTTTATTTTTTGGCTTCTTAATCAGCTTTTTACTGTCATCTTCTTAATAAACTTTTTTCTACAACAATTTAGTTGAGTGTTTTAATATATTATCTAAAGTAATGTTTCAGTTAGTAACACATTGGTGTTTAATAAAACTAAATTATTTGAAACTTACTTTGACAAAGAACAAGACATTTTTGGTTATTCTAAGTAAAAGTGTTTAGAACTAAAGAGTATTTCATATGAAATATGTAAAAGTATGGAACACTAACATAATTATAGTCATCGACAAATACGATTAAAAATATCCGAACCGAAATTAGGAAATGAGTTTTGTTAATGAATTAAACAATGACAATAAAATGGTCGTTTATACCATCGAAGGAATTGAGAATGTATTTTTTTTTTGTACATTTACGATAGATATAAATATTGAAGAAAGAACAGACAGGACAATAATTTGTGTATCACACAAAGTGCTGTCCCATGTGGGATTTGAACCCACGATACTTGGAGCAGTAGAAGGTGACGTGGTGACCGTTTTAACTCCTAGATCTACACATTTGAAAAGTGCTGTTATCCTATGTAGTGTTTTAATTAACTATTACAACAGCCGTGGGATGAACACGGGGAGTAACACCCTGTGTTCTTAATCCGTTGGTACCACACAGAGTGGATATATTCAGAACACTGGTGAGGAGGTGTTAATAATGAGTTTATTCTATTTTAACATCAAATATATATTTTAATAAACAGTAAACACTTTAACTTATTAATAACAGACTCACAGTTTCACCGGACTGATTAGACTCGAAACTATTTAAATATCAGAAGTGAATGGGACCTGTATCAAATTCCTAACCTGTGTTGACAATTGAATAAAGTTATATGTATGGCCAGGCTGTAAATTTTGTGACCTTTGCCGAATGACTAAACTATTCAGGCCTCAAAATTCATGACCTTCAGAGCAATCCTAGCTCAGATTTACCTTCGTATGATTTAAAGAGTTTATCTTGACACTGGAGAAAATATTGCTGTATAATAAATATCGTCACGAGTTCAACCGAAATTTCTAAGCGACGTGTTATATGATGTGACCCAAAAGTAATATTAATCTTAATATATTTTTGTTTGAGAAAGTTTTATGTCTTTATGCGCATCATATTTGACTTTTATTTTGTTTTTTAATTTTCACTCAATTTTTTATCAATAATTATTTGATCTGATCTTAATCTCTTCGAACAATCTCAGTTAAGCTTTTATTTCAAAGAATGCTGTATGTTTCTTTAGCTCCCATATTGCGAAATCAATATACTATTTTATTAGTGTAGTCTAAGAATTGCATTGCCAAGGCAATATGGCATCAGACGTTGCTAAAATAGTGCATGGATTATGAAAAATTAATGCACTGAAGACAGCGCCCGGCCACGCGAATTAATGAGCAAGGATTGCTGCATCTATCAGGGCGGATACAGCGCAAGAAACAAGCCCCAGATGTAAGACTGAGGTATGGAAGTTGGAATGTTGGAAGTATGACTGTGACGTATTAAAAAGAAGAAGAATAAATGTGGCATGCTTGCAAGAAACCAAATGGAAGGGCACGAAAGCTAGAGAAATTAGTGAGGGTTACAATTGCGGAAGCGATGGTAAGAGAGTACCGGATTAGTTAATAAGATTAGTATAGATGAAGTTAGAGTGGAATTACGCAGTTTGAAAAATGGAAAAGCTGTTGAGCTTGATGGTATACTAGTTGAAGTATGGAAGATACTGAAAGAGGATGGATATCAGTGGTTAACTTTATTCTTCAATAAGTTGCTACACGAAGAGGTGATCCCGGATGAATTGTGTTTAAGTTCGCTTGTAACCATCTTTAAAAACAACGGAGATGTACAGGGATGTGGCAGTTATAGAGGCTACAGATCGGGCTTGACAATTATGCGAGAAATATAGACAGGCACACAAAAACTTGCATATGATGTTTGTTGACCTAGAAAAAGCGTATGATAAGGTACCCCGAGAGGGTTTGTGGTGAGCTTTGACAGAAGAAAGAGTGCCTGCTAAGTATGTGGCATTGATACAGAGCTGTGTACAGGATGTAACACATATGTAAGATTGGCTGCGGGAAACACCGATCATTTCAGTGTCTCTATTGGCTTGCACCAGGGGTCAGCTCTTAACCCATACCTCTTCCTGTTGATAGTGGATGCTTTGACATCGGACATACAGGAGGAGGCACTATTGTGCATGATATTTGCAGACGATATTATGTTGGTCGGTGAAGACGCGTCCGAGCTCCAGCACAGACTAGAGATATGGCAGCAAAGACTGAAGAATGTTAGCTTGAAAATCAGCAGAAGTAAAACCAAATATATGTTATGCGATTTCGGCGGTCTCTCCGGCCCTGCTGCCGTGTCACTAAATAGAACGGCGATTCTGGTCTGCACGGATTTCAAGTACCTCGGTTTGCTGTTACAAAATAATGGTGAAATAGATAGGTCTGTGCAAGATCCAATCAATGCAGGATGGATGAAGTGGCGGTAGGTAACAGGTACTATGTGCAATCCCAAGTTTCCTTTAACATTACAGGGACAAATATACAAAACGATCGTCAGATCTACCGTCTTATATGGATTTGAGTGTTGACCAATAAAGAAAATGGATGAGATACGCCTGCATGTAGCTGAAATGCGAATGTTGAGATGCATGTGTGGTGTGAATGGATAAGGTGAAGAATGGCTACATCAGAGGAAGCCGGAAAATAGTACCAGTGGCTGAAAAGTTGAGAAGCAGCAGGTTAACCTGGTATGGACATGTAATGCGCAGAGATGTTCAAAACGTAATTAAGAAAGTTTTGGGAATGGAAGTCGACGGATATAAGAGTAGAGAATGACCAATAAAAAAATTGATGGACTGCGTAAAAGAGGATATAAGCAGTGAATTAAAGAGTGACAGAGGAGAATGGAGAAAGAAAACTTATTGCACCGACCCCAAATAAAGAAAGGGTAGTAAGATGATGATTATGAAAGATGACAGCCCAGCTGGATGAATAATAACGTTGCATGATGACAAAAATTAATTTTGAATTGATTCAAATACATGACTGTATCTGAAACAGTGGCTTTCCCATTAAAACTTCCTAGTTATTAATGTAAGCACGCCTGGTCATGCAAAATTTTTAAAGCCACATGTTACATTTTTAATTAAGTCAGGAGAAGCAGCCTATCCGCAAAGTACTATGAAACTAAATACGGTAGTTTACATTTAAAATGTTGGCGAGATTCATCACTCAACTGAACCTGTTGCCGTACTTAATGCACCAAACGTCTTTTATGAAAATTTATGCTGTCAGACTACACAAAGTTTCTTTAATGTTCAACGTCTAACATTTTAAACTACCCGTTTTCTGCATTAATTTACCGAAGTTGTTAAAGGTGAATCATGTTAAATTTCATGCAGCTACCTGAGATTTTTTCTGATGTGTATAGCAGTTGGAATGGTGCATGACTACAGCTGAAATAGTTTGTAAGTTAAGTTACAGAAATGCGACTACTATTTACTGAGTGTACTTTTTCTTATTTTCTTAATTACCATTTGTTACAGCTGTTTCATTATGCTTAAAGTTCCTTCTTTTTCTTTCAACAGTATATTTTTAATTTTCTTAAAAATCTTCAGTTTACTGAGCTGAAGAACTAAAATTTCACTATTGGTTTAGGGAGTTGGTTTCTTTTCTGTTGAACATAAACCAAAATCTTTAATAGACCAATATTCCTTCGGGAATATAACCTTGCGTGTATACCTGATCTATTTTACAAGTGTATTTCTAATTATTTCAGTACACGTTTACATTTGTTCGAATCGTTAACAACTCATCCCTTTACCTATTAATTTGATACTATTTATTAACTTTCTCTGGTTTCTCTATTAAAATCACAGGTACCTTAACTGACGAGGTATAATCTTTGTGTGTATATTTAATATATGATATATGGCCATAAAATTTTAGATCATAGTGACTACACGAAGAGTACGCTGCTGAATGAGTGCTACTAGTTAAATAAGAAGTGCCTGTGTTTAATTCTAGCTCGGGCTCGCCGTAGGTGCCCAGTGCTGACAGTAGTGTAGTACAAGCTATGAGATAGAAATATGTTATCAGAATTTCATTGTTTGCACTTTTTAAGAAACTAATTAGGTCTTCAACTTTTTAATTATTGATTTTAGTAACATCTTGATACGTATTTATTTTAGTAACGTCTAGCAGTAAGGACTAGCAGACCCGCTGAACTTCGTAACGCCATATTTTTTTCGTGAATTAATACTAAACAATTTGTTTGAGTATTTATGCCCGCCTTTTAATTTTCTTATACACAAACCTTGTCGTAACAATAACGAACACATAAAAGCATTGTCCAATTTGGTAAATTCGATCGAAAGTTATGCGCGTACAGATATTTCAGTGATTCAGTTTTATTGATAACGATGACAACCACTTGTTAAATGCATGTATTTGGAAGGATGCTGACTTGGTCGTAAGCACTAGAAAATAGATTTTAAGCCAAAATGTGACAATTGAGGAAGGTAGACCGAATGTTATTGAATGATGAATGATAACAAATTCATTTAAATATGATATATTTCACGATCAATGGTACAGATAAAGCTGAAATTTATATTTCATACATAAAGTATTTTCCTGACCGATACCTAAAAAAATTTGTTCTTGTATGATACTTGAAATTCATTAAACATGTATGAGAATAATACAATCTAGTACAAAACTATTTTAACTTCACTTGAATCGTAACTAACTCCTGTAACTTATCCCAGCGCCCAGTCCGGTTCATATCCATTAGTCGATGCATAGTTTTGTTCACAATAGTAACAAGTTTGCATTGAAACTAGTCCATTGTGCCGCCATATGACAATTAATCAGCAGGAAAAAATGAACAATTCACAGAGAAAAGCGAACACAATCTAGGTAATGAAGTATGAACGCTATAGAAAAATGTTTTTTATTGTCTTTTAGGATTATATCTGTATTTGGACTGATATCAAAGACATTAACGTCGTTTTTAGATGATGGATTAACCTAATGTATGACCTGGCCTGAATCTCTCGAAATATCTTTCACATCATCTTCCTAGCCTTTATTATTCCCAAGATTAATTGGGGTTGGCTAATAGTTCAACCGGTTTTACCTAAATATCAGTTTTTATACAAAGCGACTGGCATCGGACCTTCGTAACCCTGAAGGATTGGATCGATCGCACTGGATTCGAAGGTTAAACTTTCCTTCGAAGTTTCTTTCTATGATATTATCGTCTTCGAGCAAAACAGGCAACAGGCCAATTAGCAGGTGGTGAGTCAGTGATCATGTAATAATATTAAAGTGAAACATGTCACAAAAGCCTTTTTGAACCCTTGCCATTATAGCTCCTAAGACGAAGGGCCGATTTGGATATGTATATACCAGCTACCCAAGCAACCGCGTTTATGTCTCCTATTGCTTATAGCGTCACAGTTTTTCCCGGTTTTGTAAAGTTCTTTATTGGTGCTCCGCTCTTATTGGTATTAGCGTGATAATATATAGCCTAGAGCCTTCCTCGATAAATGGGCTACCCAATACTAAAATATTTTTAGTTAGTAGTAGTTCTTGAGATTAGCGCGTTCAATAAAGAAACAAACTTTTCAGCTTTATGTATTAAGTATAGATTGAAATACATTTTTAAAACTTCATAGTCATCACCATGATGAATTTGTTTTACTAGCTATCTATTTACACAGCCTAGAAAACCTAACAAAATTCTTTTCACTCCGTTTTATGCAGAGGTATATAGTGACCCGTTTTATTCATATTTTCTTGTTGAAGCCATTTTTATCAACAGCTTTTAACATACGTCCAAACGTGGGCTTCTCCTTAGAAACAAAATTATTGTGTTTAAATATAGTCTAATAAGAAATATTCAAATGATAAAATAAGTTTGACTTCTATTACGATTTCAAGGTAGTAGAGCCACGCTGATTTCAGCACGAACGGGCTGGCTCGACCGGGGCGGTACTACCCTCGCACAGAAAATCAACGTAAAATGACAGCGATCATGCTGTCGTGTTTCGTCGGTGAGTGCGAGACCGGAGGCCCAATGATGCGAAAGCATCACTAGCCCGCCATGGTGTGGGTCACCATGCTGCATTGTTGCATTGTCTGCGTTCGCAGTATGGTGACCATCACTCTTGGATTCTGCTTATGCTTTCCATCAGGCAGAGTAGAGTCATTATGGCAGGGTCAAACACAAAAAAAAAAAAAAAGGAAAAGTACACTTAAGGAACCTGCCTCGTTGGTCTGGCGGTTCGCGTATGCGACTGGTAATCAAGAGGTCTTGGGTTCGATTCCCGAGTCGGGCCAAAGTAATGTATTGGGTTTTTCGAATATGAAATTCTTATTATCGCTAGCCTTCGCCGTGCTTCGGAGAGCACGTTAAGCCGTCGGTCACGGTTACCATTAACATCTATATTGAAAAGTCAATAATCGGTAATCGTTATTGAAAAGTCAGTGCCCTCAAATATAATGACACTAGTTTCCACAGTTGGGGACCTGAGGGAAAAAGTTGGGAATTTTCTGAAGAGTTGCAAACCGTTGGAAGCACTGAAATTGCCAACAATTCGGTGGATATGCGCCTTTAGATATTAAAAATATTCATTTATTGTTTATTCATTTCTAGGACCTAAAGCCATGTGCGGCAACCGTACTTTTGCAAGTACGACGCCTAGGGGTTTGCGTAGTCAGCAGAGAATTGGTGTACCTGAATTTTAGGAAATAACATGACTAAACGTATCTATAGGCTTTTACTATAATATCAGAACTTTACAATATAATAATACAGATAATTATAATTCACTGCTAGGAGGTCTTTGTAGGTAAACCACAATTTAATCGTTTCATTGTAACTAAGTTCAGTGTTTAAATGATTTTCAAACAATCACTTTATATAAATATGTTTACAATTCACTACGGAGGTAGTTAAAAACAAAAAAGCTTTCGCTACGTAATTTAACTGAAGGTTTTATTTTATGATCGCAAACATCGATTGATCGCAAATACAAAAATGTTGTTGATGGATTAAGTTAATTAAATTATATTCTAGTACTTAAATTCATTAATTATGTTAGTGCATATAAAATTTCAATTATTGACTGTGAATCAAATAGATAGTTATAGATGGTAATTGCATTAAAACAATATAAACTCTAATTATCTCGCAGTCAAATTAAGTACGTTATAAAGAAAACATTTTTTATTATTCAAAAGGTATTTAATGTTTAACTAAATAGCGGTTTATCGTAACGAGAAATTCGGGCTATCAAGAAATTACTGGTAAGGCAAACAAGAATTTCTTGGAACATTCGATTTAATCCATTTCAACTGTTTGGGTTAAAGCAATCGATTTATTTAAGTCACTATTAAAAGGAAATTATTTAACTATTACATAAATTAAATACAGTTTTGAAAAATAAAGTCGTGTGGTGTCGTGGGACACCAGAGAGACACTTCAATATGTCTCTACTTTTTTTAATCAGCAACACATAAATAAAGTTTCATGTTTAAAAATTAACGCACTTCCATACAAACTTTCAACCCTATTTCACCCCTTTAGGGGTAGAATGTCCAGAAACGCTTAAATACGTATCTACTAATTTTTAATCAGTAGCCCAAAAATAAAGTTTATGTATCTAACTTAAAAAAATGACGAACTTCCATACAAACTTTCAACTTTTATTTCACCCCCTTAGGGATAGAATACCCAGAAACGCTCAAATACGTCTCTACTCTTTTTAAATCAGTAACACATAAATAAAGTTTCATGTTTCGAACTTCAAAAATGACGGACTTCCAGACTTACCTATGTACGAAATGTCAACCCCTATTTCACCCCCTAGGGGTAGAATATTCAGAAACACTGAAATAAGTATTTACTAATTTTTAATCAGCAGCCCAAAAGTAAAGTTTCAGGTTTCTAACTTAAAAAATGACGGACTTCCTTACAAAAGCGAAATTTCACCCCCGTAGGGGTAGAAATTTCAAAATTCCTTTCTTAGTGGGTGTCTACTAAATAAAAGGATCCTACTCACCAAATTTCAGGTCAAGCTGGCTCATTCATGCCGAAGCGAGGCCCTCCCACTGGTGGTAAACATACGCTGTCATACTCACCGCGTCGGTTCTTCCTTCTTGTGCCGAGCATTCAAAACCTAGAACGCACTACTAGCCTACGTGTTTTCCTCCCACTATGAACCCGGGTTCCTGAAAAATCATCTCACTAGGCTGCCATAGTATGTGTCACCATGCTGCATTGTTCTTATTTGCATTGAGGATGGTGACAGCCACTCCTGGATTCTGCTTATGCTTTTCATCAGGGTGAGCAGAGAGCATTTTGGCAGCTACGAAAAAAAACATATTATACATTAAAACAGCCAGATTAAATTTATACTAATAACTCTGTTCAAAAGCAATTCTGCTTGCTTGCTACGCTGCTACAGATTTAAAAAAGGTATGGAAATACTTTGATTCTTGAGGCAGGACATAGGCAACATCTTGCTATGATAACTTACATACAGAGAGTCAGAACTAGTAAAGGCCTTTCCAAAAATATAAAGGACTTTCACACTCGCAATACCAGAGGCGTCACAAGTGCGTTGCCGGCCTTTAAGGGATGGGGAGGGGGATGGGAGAAGGGGTTCGGGTATGGGTCTCCGATATCCTAACATCAGTTCCCGGATTCCTCCCGTCTCAGGCGCCGAGTGGCACACCGTTTTAGCCGGTTCGATTCTGACACACCGCCCCGCCGCAAAACCCGGCGGGGTGGCGGCCCAATGGAGTTTCCACACGTGACAAAAACAAAAAACTTGGGTCTCCGGTATCCTCACTCACTCGGTGAAAGACGTGGTATCACTCCGATCGAGCCGGCCCATGTATGCCGAAGCGCGTCTTTCCCAGTCCCATATTCTTATGGTGTTGGTCTGCAAGAAGCATCAGGTCTTACTTTCAAAAATCAGTCCATTTAATATATTGCTATTAAATATATGCCTTTATAAAGCTTTTGCCCGCGGCTCCGTCCGCGTGAATGTCGGTTATGGCCACGAAGCAAAAAATAGCTTATGTCCTTCCTCGAGAATCAAAGTATTTCTATACCTAATTTTATCGTAATCGGCGCGGCGGTTTAGTCGTGAAAGCGCGAGTATCTTTTCTATTTACAATAAAATATTAGCAGAATGAGTATGTATACTATTGGTAGAAGGTCATAAAAATGACCATTATAAACTACTATTAATAATATATGGCTAATCGTAATGCCGTCATCCTAATTTTATGGCTTGATAATGATGAAGCTATAATGTTTTATGGCTCTATTCTTATTCAATAATATCGAATAGGCCTCGGAACCCTTATAGTTTTGTTATATCCGTCCTCGGCTTTCCTTCCATCCCGTTAGTGCTGAAAGCTAAAAATTCATTTTTTTTTGTAATCTATTTAAAAAACAACACCCGCATTACAAATATACATCCTGTGTCGCGGGGGATTTTACAAACATACATGAAACAGATACAAAGAACACCCAGACTTAGAACAACAGTTTGTAAATCACACAAAGTCTTGTCCCATGTGGGATTTGAACCCACAACACTTGATGGAGTAGAAAGCGACGTGGCGAACGCTTAAACCATTAGGCCAACCATTCAGTCATGCACTTTGCATGAAATATGTATTTACTGCGTCTTTTTAACGTTTTTTAATCAAATAAGTATTTGCTATAAACATATCATCATCATCGGCCTAGCGCAGTCCACTGCTAAACACAGGCCTCTCTAATTGCTCGCCCCTGGACTCAATCCTCGGCTTCTCGTATCCAGCACCTGCCAGCCAGTTTGCACAAATCATCACTCCACCTTTTTTTTTTTTTTTTTTTTTTTTTTTTTTTTTTTTTTTTTTTACGTGTGGAAACCCCCTCGGGCCGTCACCTCGCCGGGGTTTGCGGCGGGGCGGTGTGTCGGAATCGAACCGACTAAAACCACACGGTGTGCCACTCTGCGCCTGAGACGGGAGGGATCCGGGAACTGCTGTTATTAACACATCCGGACCCCTCCCAGCGCCTGCCCGCACTGAAGCGGGCACCGTCTGCTGGTAAACTCTCTAATTAGGCGACGTACGGCACACGCGTAACGTCGCCCCCTCGCGGGCGGCCACTAAAGCGGATGGTGGGGAAAACCCATCCCGACCATCCGCGGCCACACTCAGGGCGGCATGAGGCGCTGATAGGCGCGCCTCCGCCGCCCGGTTCGCCGGCAGCGGATCGGGTCCGAGTGGAGGTCGTCCTCTCGGGCCTTCTCCGCCGCCTCCTTCTGCGAAATTACGTCTTCGCAGAAGGCTGCGACCGCGGTAAAACTGCTGTCGCTACCGGCCATGGATCGTATGACGGCCGGTAGCGAGAGATCTCCTCCGATGACTGCAGTGAGGGCCCGACGCTGCGACGCCCATGCGGGGCAAACCGCCAGCGTGTGCTGGGCCGAGTCCTCACTGCAGTCGCAGTGGTGGCAGGCGGGACTCAGTTCCCTCCTGGCGACCGAGTGCAGGTACTTCCCGAAGCATCCGTGCCCGGAAAGCACCTGCGTCAGTCGGAAGGAAAGAGTCCCGTGCTGCCGCCCTGCCCACTCGAGGATGACCGGCTGGAGAGCCTCCACGGCGGCAAAGCCAGCGCGTGGAGTCTCCAGTCGGAACGACCAGCGAGCCATCGTGGCTCGACGGGCGGCTTCACGCCACTCGCGTACCTCTTCGGGCGGAGGGCGAATGCCTCTCTCCGCCCGGAATTCAGCCACCCGTCGATAAACTTCGGCGAGCACTTCCGCCTCCAAATCCCACGGGGGTGTCCCGGCCAACGCGCACGCCGCCTCGGTCGACACCGTGCGGTATCCGCGTATGGCTCTGACCGCCAATACCCTCTGAGGCCGCCAGAGGCGAGCCTTATTGAGGGCGGTCAGAGCCGCCACCCACACCGGTGCCCCATACAGCGCCATCGACCGGACCACCCCCGTGTAGAGGAGTCGCGTTGCGACGCTGGCTCCGCCCAAGTTGGGCAAAAGTCGCCCAAGGGCAGAGGCAGCGTCGACCAGCTTCGGACCAAGCTGTCGGAAGTGCTCGTCGAAGAGCCACCTACCGTCGAGGATCAGACCCAGATACCTCATCTGGGCCCGAACCGGTACGAGGACCGAGTTGACCACTATGGAGGCGCCGGGGGGCGGCCCACGACGGGGCCCATGGAACAAAAGGGCCTCCGTCTTGTCCAGGGCCACCCGTAAGCCCAGCGCCTCGATGCGCCCGACCACCAGAGAGACACCAATGGTGGCCAGGCGCGCCGCCTCCTGGAAGTTCGCCCCCCGGGCTGTGACAAGGGTGTCATCGGCGTAACAAATTACGCCCAGCCCGGGGGGGAGACGACCTCGTAGGACCCAGTCGTATCCCACGTTCCACAGGAGTGGTCCAAGGACAGACCCCTGCGGAACGCCGCACGACATGGGTCGCCGTCTCAAGGCGCCATCTCGATCCTCGTACACGACGGTACGCTCCTGCAAATAGTCTGCCACCAGCCGCCTCAGGTACTCTGGCACTCCGTGGTATTGGAGTGCTTCCCTGATGCAGCTGAATGGCAGACTATTAAAGGCGTTGGCGATATCCAGAGACACCGCCAACACCACGCCGCCACAGCTCACTGCCTCTTCGGTCACGGCCCTAAGGCGCATCACGGCATCGACCGTCGAACGCCCCTCTCGGAATCCGAATTGGGCGTCCGACAGGTCGGGCCCCACCTCGCAGAGGTGCCGGACGATGCGGGCAGAGAGTATCCTCTCAAACAACTTGCCCGCCTCGTCCAGCAACACGATGGGCCTATAGGCCGCGACCGAATCGGCAGGCCGTCCCGGCTTCCTCAATAGGACCAGCTTCCCGCATTTCCAGCACTCAGGGAAGCGTCCGGACGCCAGGCTAGCGTCCAACACCTCCCTGAGGCGGTCCGACATATGATCGAGGGCTCGGGCCATCACTCGGGCTGGAACCCCGTCCGGCCCGGGGGCGGTGTTCTTGGAACGGATCCGCAGAACAGCCGCCCCAACCTCCGATTCCCTAACGGGCGGAACATCGCCCCCATCGTCTCTGACCGGATAGGCTATTGACGGGGGAGCGTGCTCCGCCCGCTGCGGGAAAAGGCCCTCGACCACTTCCTGCAGGAAGCTGGGCTGGAGAGTCTCGGTAAGGGGGGGGCCCGCCGTGCGGAGCTTCTGTCGCACCGCACGATATGGGCGACCCCAGGGGTCACGGTCGAGACTCTCCAGCATCTCCTTTCTCTTCTCCTCCTTGGCGCGGCAAATGGCCAGCTTCAGAGTTTTCCGCGCTTCGCGGTACTCCTCATGAAGCTGGTCCCCGCCACCGTCTCCGCGGTGACGTCGCCGACTGCGGGTGTAAGACCTCCGGGCACGAGTACAAGCCGCACGGAGGTCCGCCAACTCCTGGGACCACCAGTAGACCTCCTTCCGAGGAGGACGACGACCGTGGACGCGGGGCATGGCCGCATCACAAATCTGCGTAATCGCATCGCGAAAACGGCCAGACCCAACGTCCACGCCGACCTCCTCGGTCGGGGCCTGCGGAGACAGCCAAGAGTGAATAATGGCCGCCTCCTCTAGTAGGTCCCTATCCAGCTTAGCGACAGCCCACCGCGGAAAGCGGGAAGAGCGCCGCGCCGTGTGACCCCTACTGGGGCCCTGGGACCGGGAGAGCTCGAATCGGATATAGAGATGATCCGAGAGCGTCTCGACCTCTTCCAGGACACACCAGTTCCTTACTCGTGCGGCAACAGCAGGGGTAGCGAACGAAAGGTCCACTATCGACCCCCCCTGCTGTCGCAC
Source organism: Spilosoma lubricipeda (assembly GCA_905220595.1). Lineage (NCBI taxonomy): Eukaryota > Metazoa > Arthropoda > Insecta > Lepidoptera > Erebidae > Spilosoma > Spilosoma lubricipeda. The sequence continues at coordinate 6,184,645 of HG992298.1, read as the reverse complement.
GCACGTGTTGGCGGAGCCTCTGTTTAATAAACAGAGGCCCACCGAAGCCGCCCACTCCTCGACGGCCTCGCCCTTGGCGTCCGTCCCGGGGGACCCCCACGCAATGGATTTTGCGTTGAAGTCCCCCAGCACGAGGACGTGCCCAGACGCTAATCGCCGCATCGAGGTCTCCAAGCTGTTAAGGAAAACCTCGAAGTCGCTCAGACTCCGGTTGGGGGAGAAGTAGACACCGTAAACAGTGATCCCCCCCCACTCGGCGGCAACATATCCAGAGCCCTTGTCTCTAAGCGACAAGGGCGGGGAATGAGCCGCCGCGGAACCGACGACTGCCATGGAGCCGTCCCAGTCACCCATCCAGTTTGGACGGGGAGGAACGTAGTAGGGCTCCGCGACTACGGCAACACCGATCGACCACTGCGCCATGGTTTGCAGGAAGAGATCCTGCGCCGCGGCGCAGTGGTTTAGGTTCGTCTGGACAAGGAGGTTGCAGATTTGATCCATTACTGGATCGTCTCTACAACCCCCTCCATAGGCGTCGACGAGGACGGACGGACAACGTCGGAGGCAGCCTGGGTCGACTGGCTAGCCCCCGACGTCTGCTGAGAAGCGCGGGAAGGCCTGCAGCCCCCCTGTCCCATCTGGTGATTGGCGGGCTTTTTGCCCGCCGCACACATGGGGCAGTGAGGGGCGGCAGAACATTCTGCCGCCTTGTGCCCTGGTCGACCGCAGCGAAAACATAATCCGCTGCAGTCGAAACAGCTTGCACACTTGACGCGTGTGTGCCCCGATGCTAGGCATTTATAGCATCTCATCGGTCTTGCCGCCAGGACTGTTATCCTGGCACTCACAAAACCGATGAGTAGCCTGCCGGCGTCGTCCAAAACTTTGGCCGACGCCACGGGGCAACTCACCCACACTGCGCCAAGTCCTCCCGGACCGGGGCGGATGGTGCCAACTCTGACACTCTCCGCTTTGCAACCCGTCTTTTCCCGGATTGCAACGCGAACGTCTTCGGCCGTCACCGAATCGTCCAGGCCTGAGATGCGCAACTCAGCACATTTCGTAGGCCTGGCGATCTTGACACCATCCGTGTCCGTAAATACTTCCCGCAGCTTCTCAGCGAAAGCGTCTGCCGTCCTTGCGCCATCGGCCCCAGGGAACTCCAGAACCCGAGCTCCCGTCTGGGCGAGGCGCAAGCGTACCCCTGCCGTGCCAAAATCTGGGGCGAGACTGTCCCGGGCCGTCTTAAAGACGGCCGCGTACGACAATCCGCCCCTTGCCGCCTCCGGTGACACCGTGACCACCACAGCCGCGGTTTTTGGCGGCTGCAGCTTCCGCGGCTTTTTCGGGGTGGCCCTTGCCACCGATGGTGACTGCGGGCCAGAGGCCGCCTTTTGGGCAGCCTTCTTGGCCCGCTTCTTGGCCTTCTTGGACTGCTTGGATCATCACTCCACCTGGCCTGTCCTATCCATCCTACTCACTACGTTTGCCCAGACGCGTATACTCATCTCAAACACATTTCCCATTCACATTGTTATATTTTCTTACCATTACCTAAATTTACTCAAGTTCTTTTTAACATAATATTTTTGTAGATAATATATTCATATTCAATTCTACTCAATTCACCTTCCATTATAAAATACATATTATGTCAACATAATTATAACAAAATTAAGGAACAAAGCTGTTGGAGTTTTTTTTCAATTCGATAATGTTGTGATTGTCATGAACATTAATGCTAATCGTTATTGGGAAGTCAGTGCCCACAAATATTCTGATTACTAGTTTAACCTTCGAATTCAGTTCACCCTCAGGGTTGTGGAGGTCTAATGCCAGTCGCTCCGTAGAATAACTGATATTCAGGTAAAATCGGTTGAATTAGTAGCCGACCTCATAAAGCTAAGGAATAATAAAGGCTAGGATTGCTGCTACTACTGGCTGAAGAACTGCTCTTGGCTGCGCCCCACTTTATTCCTCACGGGTTTTGTTGCTTTTGAATCAGATTTTGTTTACTATTTCATTGATTTTAATTTTGTATAGCGTTACCATTTTTTTATTAAATTCATGCAAATATCAAATTAATCCTAACTAATATTATAAATGCGAAAGTAACTCTGTCTGTCTGTCTGTCTGTCTGTCTGCTACTCTTTCACGCTAAAACTACTGAACGGATTTGAATGAAATTTGGTATACAGATATTCTAGACCCCGAGATAAAACATAGGCTACTTTTTATCGCGAAAAAGGGGTTGTAAGGGGTTAAAAGGGGGGGGGGGAAGTTGTATGGGATTTCATAATTTTTAAAGATAAAACCATGAAACTTTATATTTAAGCACTTGATAAAAAATAATAAAACATTTGTTCTAGCGTTTTTGAAATTTCGACCTGTGAGGGGATGAAATAGGGGTTGAAAGTTTGTATGAAGTTCGTCATTCTTTAAGTTGGAAACCTGAAACTTTACTTTTGGGCTGCTGATTAAAAATGAATAAACACGTATTTCAACGTTTCTAGATATTCTACCCTTAAAGGGGTAAAATAGGGGTTGAAAGTTTGCATGGAAGTTCGTCAGTTTTTAAGTTCGAAACATGAAACTTTGTTTTTGGGCTACTGACTAAAATTGAGTAGATACGTATTTAAGCGTTTCTGAATATTCTACCCCTAAGGGGTGAATTAGGGGTTGACATTTCGCATTTAGGTTAGTCTGGAAGTCTGTCATTTTTGAAGTTCGACAAATGAAACTTTGTGTTTGGGCTACTGATTAAAAATGAGTAGATACGTATATAAGCGTTTCTGGATATTCTACCCCTAAGAGTTGAAATAGGGGTTGAAAGTTTGTATGGAAGTCGTCATTTTTTAAGTTAGAAACTTGAAATTTTATTCATGTGCTACTGATTAAAAAAGAGTAGATACGTACTTAAGCGTTTCTAGATATTTTAAATATGTGAAATAGGGGTTGAAAGTTTGCATGGAAGTTCGTCATTTTTTAAGTTCTAAACATAAAACTTTGTTTTTAGGCTACTGACTAAAAATGAGTAGATACGTATTTAAGCGTTTCTGGATATTCTACCCCTAAGGGGTGAAATAGGGGTTGACATTTAACGTGTAGGTTGGTCTGGAAGTCCGTAATTTTCGAAGTTCAAAACATGAAACTTTGTTTTTGGGCTACTGACTAAACATGACTAGATAACTATTCAAGCGTTTCTAGATATTCTACCCCTAAGTGGTGAAATAGGGGTTGAAAGTTTGTATGGAAGTTCTTCATTTTTTAAGTTAGAAACATGAATCTTTATTCATGTGCTACTGATTAAAAAAGAGTAGATTCGTGCTTAAGCGTTTCTGGATATTCTACCTCTAAGGGGGTGAAATAGGGATTGAAAGTTTGCATGGATGTTCGTAATTTTTGAGGTTAGCAACATTGAACTATATTTTTGAGCTACTGATTAAAAATGACTTGACACCCGTTAAAGCGTTTCTGGATATTCTACTCCTAAGGGGTGAAATGGTTAGTCTGGAAATCCGTCATTTGTGAAGTTCGAAACATGAAACTTTGTTTTTGGGCTACTGATTGAAAATGAGTAGATATGTATTTAAACGTTTCTGGATATTATACCCCTAAGGTGGTGAATTAGGGGTTGCAAGATTGCATGGAAGTCTGTCATTTGTTGAGTTAGAAACATAAAATATTATCTTTGGGTTACTTATTAAAAACGAGTAGATACATATTTAAACGTTTCTGGGTATTCTACCCCTAAGGGGAGAAATATATAGGCATTGGCATTTCATATATTAGTTAGTTTGGAAGTCCATAATTTTTTAATTTAGCAGCCTGAAAACTTTCGGCTTTATGTTTCTGATTACAAATAGACGAATACTTATATCAGCATTTACGCAAATTCTGTTCCTAAAGGGGATGAAATATGGGTCAAATGTTTGTATGAAAGTTCTTTTAAATGGGCTATTGATCAAAAATAAATAAATAGGTTTAAAACATGAATAAATTACTAATACATACTTTTACACAGTTTTAATTAAATACATATAACAAACTTCCACGCGGGCAAAGCCGCGGGCAACAGCTAGTATTAGCTTAAGTCCTTATAACATCAGCTATTTGTCAATGGAAATTCTGTCAAAATCAGTTCAGACGTTTCAGTGATTATTGACAATTTTCTTTTATGTATTCGTTATTGTTAGGACAATATTAGTATACAAAAAAAGATAACTAGAAAAGCCAATTTTTCGTTCCCACTCTCTGCGGGAAGCTAAGACAGATATGTGAATATGGCGGTACGAAGTTCGCCGGGTCAGCTAATTTTAAAATGAATTTAATTTATTTATAACTAAACCAAAGCAGTTATAGTTTTTTCAATTCGATTTAGTTTCGGTTATCAATAATATCCGAATATTATCAATCAATGATACTTACTATGAACAATTTGTAATACCATTTTCTTTGAAACCACTTTACATTACTCAGTCTCAGCTATCATGCTACCAGGAACTATCAAGCCTGAAACCGAATTAGTAGTTACTCAGCCGGCTTAACATCGGACATCGTGACGTCATGTGTTTAAGCGGATGTTATCGGTCGAATAACTTAGATTAAGTTGATTCAAGCATAAGTACCCGTACAGTATAACATACGGCGTTCTTAGTTTATTGTTCTGTTTTGTAAAGATAATTTGGGTAGTAACCTAATCTTTATCTATTAGATTCGTTTGATGAAAAACTGTGACTTTATCTGTGTTCATTTGTTATTCTGTTTTCGGGTTAAGTTAACCAATAGTGAGTCGATTTATCTACTTGATTTTATCAAGGAAGAATTATTAGGAAGGATTAGGGCATGAAATGGATGACGATATGTAATAATAATAATGAATTTTCACATCTCAGATATAATCTGATCACAAGCGGGGCAGAGCCTTTACTATGGTAATATTCAGATTACTGACAAAGATAATTATTTATTAAAGTGAAAAGTTCAGCACTTTTTGGTAGGGAATCATCTTATGGGTTTGCGTCACCGACATGTTAATGTCAATTGAAATTTATGTTAATACAAATACTATCTATTAATATTATGAAGGATGAATAATATTTCAATTACATTTGTCATGATCTTTTACAGCCTGTAATATACATATTTGAATAAAGTAAACCATATAAACATGTAATTATTGCTCGGACTATCAATAGATGTGAAAACCATGTTTATGTTGCTAATTTAAATTTCAAAAATGTGAAATTAAAAATTTTAATTCTAAAATTTTAAATTATAAGTTTGCCACTTCAATCAGCTACTCCCAATTTTTCTTAAATACAAACAAAAACGTGTTTTCGATAAATCACACCTAATGGAAGAAATTATCATGTTCATTACACTATTATTGTCTTGGGTTAAATCGAACTCAGGACCTCTGACTTAGAGATCAGGGTCACTAACCACTAGACCAACAAGACTGTCATATATGTCTAGACACTCCAAGGACTCAATTTTTCAAAATTATTAGCCAGAAATCGTTTCGACTCCAAGAGAAGTTTTAAGGGTAATAGTACAGGAGTTTCGATTAATCTAGTCTGATCATGTATTGCTATATCCAATTCATGCATAAAAGCTAAATATACCTGTCTTCCTACCACGTATTCTTCTTATCTAGATTTCATTTTGCATTCCCAATGTCACCACTTAATACATACAGCTCCATCTATACATTCCATACAGGCATACATCGAGCCTTATAAGGTATAAGGCCCTGACTGCTTCTTCCGAACATATGTATAGATAGACGAGTGTATGTGTGTAGTTATTAATATTATATAATATTATAATAATTTATCGATGTATCTAAATTGAGGAATTCGGTTCGTTCGGTTAACAAATAAAAAAGTACAACCAATCAAAGTTTTTATTCGGTATCCATACTTCCATACTAGTAAATATTATAAATTCGAAAGTAATTCGATCTGTATATCTACCTGTTGACCCGTCTCTTACGCGTTTACAGTTAAACCGCTGCACCGAATTCAATGAAATTCGGTATGGAGCTTTAAGGAATTCTTGGAGAAGAACATAGGCCACTTTTTACCGCGATAACCGACATACATGCTTTGGAAGCCTCGGTCAAAAGCTAGTGTGGCGACTTCTACGTACCGCTCAACAGCAAAACCATGCTACAGCGCCTTCTTTCGAAGAGACATCGTACTACGGAAAAACTATTAATCCTGAATCGTGATATAGAAGTTCACGCGTCGATTAGCATATTTACAACATTTCAACATCAACAGTCGTTGAGCCGCGGCCTGCCTGACATGATCACCTCTGGTCGGAGGATCCTCCCTTTGTGTTGGAGGGATATGACACCTGAATCTCTACACTAGTAACTTAATCAAGTAAATACTGATCTCAGATATATAAGTAATCTAACCTAACACCTTTTAAACCTGTGTATTTTTACAACCTCACGTTATACCAGATAACAAGCGTATGAATTTTATGATAAAATTCTCTTCCAAAATTTATATCCTTCCTAAAATAAATTCAGGCTACAAGTATCTAAATCACTTACGCGCCTAAAATCTATGTTCAAATTTAAGGCAATATTAACAAAACACAGAGCCGGCCACATGTGCAGTACGCGAGCGTAATGCGAGGACATTTATCATTTTTACGACCACCCCTACCTCACTACAGCAACCCTACATGGTGTCCTTACCGGTCTAGTTCATAATATCACCTTTTATGCCCAGATTTTTTTTATTTTTCCATTTATTTATGAGTCTCCATAGTTTGGTTTTAATGGTTCGTGTGATTGTTTTATGAATTGATTTGAAGAGATCTGGACAGAATGGTTAACGAACACTGATATGCTATTGTTTTTCTCAACATTTAAACAAAAGAAACCACTATGCTTAATTATTTATTTCCTTGTAAATGCTACATGAGGAGCATTTTTTTTCTTTCGTAGGGCAATGAAGTTATAATTTTCAACATTGTATAAAAAATTTCATGCAAATCTAACTAATTAGAATGCTTAACAGCTTTAGTAGCGGTACATGGAGATAACACATCATAGTCGTAGAAAAATACGATATGTTTTATTTTGGTTACAATGTTGGTTTTTGTCGTCTTAAAATGTTTGTAATTTACGATGAGAATCATGTTTTACTACTCTCATTGAAGAGTCTTTCAGAGGTCTACCATTCTGCTGCCTCTAGCAGTTTTTTTGAAGAAAAACTTGCACACTATATCACTACATGAACCCGTCTGGCCAGCGTGTGGTTACAGGCAGTAAACCTCCTTTCAAAATAAAAGTTTATGTCGAGCAATAATAAATAATATTTCAGACATCTATCACACAACGCCATCTAGCCCCAAGCTAAGCAGAGCTTGTGTTATAGGTACTAGACATTTGATACAAATACATATATACTTTTTTTTTGTAAATGTATACATATTATAGATAGAACACACCCAAACTCCGAAACAAATATTTGTAGATCATACAAACATTTGGTCCGACCCGGGAATCGAACCCGAGACCTCGTGATCAGCAGTCGCTCACGCCAACCGCGAGACCAACGAGGCAGTCATCCCAGATCAAATTCTAGTGATCTTCCAAGTGATTGCATCTGCACGTTGAATGGAAACAATACACTTACATCAGGTCAACAATAGTGCTTGCACCCGATCGTTTACTGTAATAGTCTATTGAATATTCATGATGGCAGATTAGAAGCAGACATTCGCAGACATGTGCGTGATATGGAATTGTGGACCCTTTATTAAGTTTGATTGCCGTTGTAATTACATAACTCTTCCAAAACTTAATATAATTATTTATTTTGTTGATTATATCAGAAGTACGTTCCAAAGCTGCTTCTGAAGTTCCTGATAAAGTTTAGGATAGGCATGTGCAATTTAACACTATTAAGCAAATCATCAATTAAATAGAAGCACCTTTCAAGAAGAAATGCCTTAAGTTTGGAATTGAAATTATTTTCATAAAGTATAGACTTCATCTCCATAGGCATTAAATAATATGACCGAATTGTAACCCGAGGCATGTTTTAGTACATCAAAAGTACCATGCTGTAATGGATGTTATATCTTTTCTTATACTCACCCGAACAAATTGTACGCTAGCATACAATTAGCGTCAGTTCTTTACAAGTGCTAGATCCTTCACCATTTACACAAGTCCATAAAGATTCAATTTCCATATTGATATAGATAAAAACAAAGGGAATTGTAAGCCTACCTATGACGCTACTTATAGTTATTGACTCATCAACTTATCGTTTGACTGTTCAATGAAATATATCTTCACAAGCTTTTGCCCGCAGCTCCACTCACGTATATGTGGGTTATCGCGGTAAAGAGTCTCCATGCTAAATTTCACTGAAATCGGTGCAACAGCTTAACCGTGAAAGCGGATCAGTCAGGCACACTGACATAGTTACTTTTGAATTTAATATTAATAGTAAGGATATTGATGAAAGCATGGATGCGTACTTTAATTAAATTATTAAACCCATGTTTTCGGATTGAATTTGATAACAGCATGGATTACCATTAATTACAATGTTGTAGTGTTAAAATTAATGTTATAACTGATAAATGTAGATTATGACCCATCCTCTATTGTAAATAGTTGATAATGGATCGCTTAATAATTGTGGGTTACGTATAAATCGCAAATATATCAGGAATATTTTTTAACAGAGTAATATTTATTCCAATTTAATAAATGTTTTAATAGATGACTACGTAGCTGATTAAATATTATAATATATGAAAGTTTTTTTTATTAGATTTTATTTTTATTTTAGTGATGCAATATATAAAATTGTTACAACTGGTTTATTATTCTAGCGGTTAGCGTGTGCGAGTGCCGATCAAGAGGTCTCACATTCGATTTCAGAGTTGGGTCTAAGAGTATTGTGAATGAGTGTTTCTGATTAGAAATTTTGTTTTTGTTGGGACTAATCCCGCCCACACGCCCACCTCTGTAATTCGTATACACCAGGATCAACTGTCTTGGAACCCGCAACGAAATTAATCAGAAGAAAAAAAAACAGGAGGAGTTGGAAATATGATAAGTCCACTTCCCTCCTTACCAAAGCGGGAGACAAAATGTAGTCAAAATAGGCAGACACCTTTTTCAAACCGGGAAGCACCACGGATAAAGTATTAGGGATTCTAAGTGAGCTATATTTGATTACTATAGTATGTATGGCAGAATCGTCTAAACGCACGGAAATTCACCGCAGTTGACACAAGATCAGTATACCGCCCCAGATGTCAGTTGTAAGCTATTTAGCATTGTGTTACGTTCATTGATGATTATAGAAATGCTTAATATTAAGCTGGAGTTTGGAAGTTGGGGTGTTAATCCCGTGCCTCGAAGACGCCGCCACGTAAGGCCGTGGGCGCCTGATCTCTCCCCGATCATGTTGGATAGCCGTCCCATCGAGTTCTAAAGTGAGTGCACATTAGTTTACGTACACACTCGAGCACTATTACATCTCCTGCGTAGTTAGGTGGTCTTGGCTAAATCGGCCAGGAGTGCATCATTATCATTATACCAACTCGTCTCCAGTCCGATTTCCTGCAATGGACTAATAAAGGTTGTTGATAACGCTAATATTATAGTGATAGCATGTATTTCTTTAGCTACTATCATTACTTAACTACTTTTACGAAGGACGTTTGTCAGCAACTATTCAGAGTAGTAAGTAAACGTTGATTGAAAACTTGAATATTTCTCTTCACGTAACCTCGGAATGGACTCAATGACGACACATTGACTTACTTAATAAACTTGATTTTAAAGATTATTTAATGTACAACATGAGAACGTTCACTTATTGTAAGAGATTATGTGAACGGCCGTATGTACTACATGTCACTGTTCACATAATCTAGATTATGTAAACGGTGACATGTTGTACATAAGGCTTAAAAATGTTAAGTAATTTTTTTGACAATACTGTTGATTCTTTTTTGCCTGACTTAACTAAATTTTCACTAAAATTTATTGTTAGAATATATAATAAATATATACAGTCCTTTTTTCGATATTTCACATCTCAGCTTTCACTATATTTAGTTCAGTACCAACTAAAAATTTGTTCAAAGGTACACACTACACTTGTTTATAAGTAAAAAACTAAAGTCTATATGTAAAAATTATGAGGAATAATGACGTATGTAATTTAGTCGGCATGCTAAATTTAGTACGGCATGTAAATTTTTACGTCACACGTTACGCGTTTTAAACGTTCAACACAAGAATAGCAAAAAAGAAAAATGATGACCTAAGTTGAGTAATTTCACTAATTTTGGTTATGCCAAAGAAAATTTTACTTGGCATAACCAAAGCGTATCTTTAATTAATGGTCATTTGGTACTGAACTAAACACAGTGACAGCTGATATGTGAGATATCGAAAAAACATAAAAAAGTACATACTTTTTAATCTATATAGAAAACACATAAACTCCGAAATAAACATTTGCAGATCATACAAACATTTGGTCTGAGACCGCTTCCTAAAAGTCACAAATGTGTTACGGATCTTTAAGTAGTCCCCTACAGAATGAGAAAAAAGAGAGAAAAACAGAAAAAGGGGCTCTCAGGTAACATCATTCACTCCGTGAATTGCAATAAAACAGAAAATTAACCACAATGTTTTGTGACTCCCAAAACAAATAACAATTGCTTTTATTTAGCACATTTTCAAACAAGTTAATTTTCATATATTTTATACTTATTAGATCACTTATTAATATTTTAATTATGAATTCAAAAGTCAATATGGCAGTAAAGACATTGAGATAATGCGTAACATCGCAATTATTCCTGTTGTGGTTGCAAAATTCAGGTCACCTAATTAACTCAACAAACGCAAACGTAAGCAAGGAGCACTTGAATTACGTAGAAATCTAGGGCGTGTGTTAAAAACATTACGCTTGAAATAGTTGTGAAAGGTGAGGCACGGAGATATTAATTACAGCAAACGATAGCGAATACCCCCTTTTCTTTGTTACATTATTAACCATCTTTGCCAATCCCTACTTATACACGTGAAGGTAACTCTATCAATTCGTTATGCTTTTATGGCTGCTTCATTAGTCTAGCAGTTAACGTATACGACCGCTGATCAAAAAATCTGGGGTTCAGTGCCCGTGTCGGGCCAATGAAGTGGTATTGAGTTTTTTTGATTACAAAAATGCTGTTTTGGAAGTTGGGTCTTAACCCCCGTGTCTCAAAAAGTACGTAAAGCAATCGGTCTTGTGCCTGATTTCTGTCCGCTTGGATAATCGCTCCATTGGATTATAAGTGTGAGGGTACAGAGAGTGCACCTGTTTGCGAACACACTTGTGTACTATAGCATTATATGCATAGTTGGTTAGTCACAAACCGTGACAACCGAGGCTGTTGTAGCTGATTGGCTTGGAGTACATTTCCATGGTTTAACAGATAAACCACTGAGATACTTTGGTTCTCGAGAATGGATATAGGCTACTTTTTGTCTCAATGACCAATATATACGCAGGTGCAGTTCCTGCATATATATTGGTCATTGCGACTTAAACTAATATAAATAACCGTCAATTGAAAATTTCTAGGAGGAAATTAATAGTCCAGAAGGGATTCATTACAATAGGATTGAATCCCTGCCACTGTGTTACAGTTATTTGTCGGAATACATGTCGTTTTTCTGTACTTACAGAAATTAATACTTTTTTGGGGTAGATGAGGTTATTCACTCACCTCAACCAATTTATCCGTGTTACTGCAAGTAGGTTTGCCTTCAATAAGATAGTCCAATTGTTGTTTCACAAATATATTTGTAATAACGCATACGGAACACAGAAGTCAGAAGGAAGAAAGAAGCACAATAGATAAGAAATTAAGCAAAGCGTAGAAACAATTAATACAAAGAATAATATCAAGGATGCGATACATTTATATAGCCTACCGCTGTAAGCTATATAAATGTATCGCAGGACAAAAAGTAATACAACGATAAGTATATAAATTTATATCGACTGCGTTGGAAAGTTTGGATCACCACACTTTCAAGCGATTTCACAATCATTGTAGTCATCGCACATTCTGTATTATTTTTGTTTCAAGAACAGAAATTACACGCCATTGTGTTCTGACACACATTGTTTCTGCAGATATGAAGTCGTGCGCTGCGGTAGTCCACGGTTTTTAATCATTTTACTTTTATTATATATACTATACTAGCTGTCCCGGCAAACGTCGTTTTGCCATAACTACTAATAAATTAAAAATTAATTAAAAAAACATTGTCCAGCGGACAAAATTGTGAATCTAAACCATTCCCAGATCCCCTTGAACACACACAAAAATTTTCATCAAAATCGGTACAGTCGTTTGAGAGTAGTTCAGTGACATACACACTTACAGAAGAATTATATTTATAAAGATTGGAATTTTATGGTTGGAAAAACGAATTATCAATACTACCTACATATTGCAGTTTATTAAATTGCTCCAAAAGAGTGGAATAAAGTAAATGTACTTACCTTGAAGTCTGGTACTGTTAACTGATAAAGAAGATTAGCCATACGTTTGTTATGCTTCTATGTTTAAACCGCGGAAAAGATTTCGAAGAATTTTGGCACAGAGTTAGACTGGACCTCAAAGAAGGAGATATACTTTATGTCGCGATAACCAACTTACACTTGGGTAGAGATGCACGGTAGCTAGTAGACAATGGTGCTAATTGAAAATAAAGTATGTATTCCAACAACAAATTTTAGTGAATTTTAGTTTAGTGAGAGCGTCAACAGAATTAGCACCAATAAATGACATAAATATGTTTGGACTACAATTATGAATGTTTTGTCATGACCATATTCAATAAATAAATATCTATATTATCAACAAACCATAACGTCCCACTGCTAGGCTCGGGTCTCCTTTATATATCCAAGTGAAACTCTTGTGAAGGGAAGTAGAAGATTTCACCATTTATTTTTTGGTAAATTAAAATACTAGTAACGTTTCTTTCACGATACACCACTACATATAATTAAAAAAAATAGTAAATAAAAATCGAAAAATTTCATTGAACACAATTCGTTTATACATTCAATCGAAAAACATAATACACAAGTACTCGAACACGGATTCAATTTTCACGTAATATTTTTTTTTACTTCCCCGACAAGCAATGTCTCCAAGTTATTGAAACTAACATTATGCAGTAGTTTTATATTTCCTTTTGAGAATACATACAATGAATAGAGATCAGCCATAGACAATTTTACTTTCTATCTCTATAAAGAAAACAGTCTACTTTCAATAAAAGTATTCGAATCCTTATTCCCTAGTCTACGTTTTGGCATAACGGCCTGGACATTGAAAGAACGTATCCGAAAGTGCGCATTTTGCAAATAGACACAATACAAAACGTTTTCTCTACTGTTCACTTTAGTATCCTATCATTTCCTGTCCTTAAATGGTTGAAGTCCTTTCAAAGCAATTTTTTTTACCAGAGTAACACAACGTCTAGCTTGTGATATGGATACTAGACAACTGATAGAAATACCTTATGATTCTTTTAATAAATAAATAGAAACACCTAGATAAAGACAAACATTAAATATTCATATATGGTATTGTTTAACTTGAGCGGAAATCCATTGACGTGGCGCAGCAATTTATTACAAAAAGCACTATGTCATTCTACCGTCAATAAATAAATTACAGGTTATTTATGGGAGGACAAGAATTGGTTTATGAAATTAATATTAAGAACACAAACAAGACATGACAATTGTTTAAAAAAGTAATCTGCTTTTGCCTTGAAAATAATTAGTGTAGTTTGTTTAACCTTTTCAAGGGACACTTATGACGAAAACATAAAGTAGTAGAATTTATTACTATATCCAGTATTTTGGGGCGAGGTTATATTTGAACCAAATTGATGTGGTTCATATAAAAACTTGCATTGAATAAGGAACCACATAAATGTGACATCGAATCTTAGTTTTATAAACGTATAAACATTTTCATGCGACTCCGCCTGATTGTACATCGGTTATCGCGGTAAAGAGTAGCCCATGTCCTTCCTCAAGAATCATGGTATCTTCATGCCAAATTCCATTGAAATCGGTGCAGCAGACATTAAAATTTATATGAAGCTATAATTAGCGTTGTTAAACGTCTTATTTAAGAGAAGTAAATGTCCGGCAGTTTATATATATCATTTACTACTAGTCAGTGATTTTCACCTTTAGTAAAAATAAACTTAACGTTAGCACTACATGATTTTAGTTCCCATTTTCTGAAATGCAGTTCACAAAATCAAGAAAAATGAGAATACCTCAGTTCAAAATAAAAAAATGTTGATAACGAACGGCCTTATTCGTCCTGGAGCAAAAGAACTCAACTGCTTCTAAGTAAACACACGCGTTAACACACACACATACACACACACACACACACACGTACAAGTTACGATATGAGAGATATACTGACGAACAAAAAAAGTAAAAACTAAAACCTAACTACGACAGGAAACGACGCTGAAAAAGCATGAAACAAGTTTCAAAAGCCGTAGTCACGCGTTGTTAAAGTGTTATGGGCTATGGTACATTTGTCCAGTTCTAATGAGTAGTTAGGGAGCTATTAAGGAACAAATGAACATACATACATACATAGCCTGTCAAAATCATAACCCTCCTTTGGCTTTGCCGTAGTCGGGTTAAAATAGCGTAGTTTCTTAGCATGTGTGTGCGTTCACGCGTGTGTTTACTCGGAAGTAGCTAAGTTTTTTATAGGTATATAACCTTTTTTTATTTGATCTGAGAAGAACACTAAGTATTTTTTGGTTAAATGAATTTTTCTAGTTTCACACATAAGTGAAATATAGCTGTCTACATCCAAGATACACCTAAAAACAAGAGTACTTCATAAATTCACTGGCAATGCTAATATATGATTCGTTGAAAGCATTCGTCGTCAGGCACTTTTGCATAAAATGGTCCAGCTATTCTTGTTATTTTCCACTTGGATGAACACTATCTGGAATTAAGAATGATCGAATTGGATACTTATGGAAATTTCCAACTACGTAATACCTTTATGAAGGAAGTGTTTTGAACTTTGAAGTTATCAACTAATATTAAACCTATAATATAGCCTTCTTTATACGTTACCTTTTAATGTTTTATCTCATTTTTTTTTATCTATGATTAAGTGTCTACTAAATTTATATAATTAAGGAGGCTTTGCCTGGTAATCTGGATTTAAACAATTAGCGATCTTTTAAGTTTTAAATGGCTCTATATATGCAAGAGATGAAAGACGTTTGGATTTTTAATGAATTTGTAATGTTTGTCTTTTGTTTGTATTTTTAGAATTTTTGAAATTGGTTATGACTTCAATTAAAAACACTTTGTCTTTGTAACAAACCTCCTGTGATGTAAATCATAATGCGGTTTCCATTACTTTCGTTTAGACCATGCCATTTTACCACGAAATATCATGAGATTTTGCGAAGAGGTTAGGTTTGCGGAAGTTTCAAATATAATTTCAGGATCATTTTAAGAATTTGTTAATTTTGACCAAGCAATTATTGTAACAAAGATCAAACAATTATAACAAAGTGTCAGTGAATTTACCCTAAAATATTTTTCCAAACAAACATCAAATTGTTATTTAAAAATCTGTACTCTATACATACAAAGAAATAATATTGAAGTGTCTGTTTGTAATTTCAAATTAATATATTTTTACTAAATGCAAATAAAAATATATACGATACTTACAACAAAAACCCATTTTAAAATTTTTTGTCCGTCTGTTTGTTTCGGCTTATCTATGGAACAAATGGACTGATTTTGACGGGACTTTCACTTTTACGTAGTAGATAATATAAGGAGTAAGTTAGGTTACTTTTTTAGACTAACGTCGCCCCCGGAGCATTACCGGTGGTTATTGTCATACCACGGGTAACACCGCAGGTTTCAGCTAGTTATTACTAAAATAGAAACATAAATAGTGTTTACACATAGATGTCATAGTTGCTTTTAAGTATACTGTAATAAAATGTTCGAACATTACGAAAGTACAGTACAGTGCTCGGTCCGGATTTGTATAATGAACATGGAACAATGCATGTGAGATGTATACAGCTCTACATCTGTTGTATTACTATCGTGGAAATGCTCCATCCAACGAATTTTATTTCAAAGTAAAAAATAAAAATAGATTTCAAAAGTTACATAAAAATAGTTAAATATAAAAAAATGAAGTAAGAAAGTGCGTAGGTTACGCACACAGCCAGGTACTTGAGAGATTGAGCTTGCTCTTGTTCAGGAGATACTAAGATGCAATTGAAATCGATCAGACTGGCCTAGAGGGAGGATGACGCAGCCTACAGTAGACCGAGCACCAGTGTTTCTACCATTTATAAAAGGAGTAACGGCAAAAGTTGGAACAATATTTCATGAAAAGTATACCTATGGGTAAAATGACAGCTCCCGCATTAGGAATATACATCCTGTGTCGCGAGAGAACTTAACAAACATACAAGTAATGGACACAAAGAACACCCAGACTGCGAACAACGATTTGTGGATCACACAAAGTGTTGACCGATGTCGAATTTAAGCCAGCGACACTCGGCGCAGTAGAAAGTCATTGTCAAAGTCAAATATTTGCGCAGTCTGCACTTCAAGGTAGTAACTGCTTAAGACCATCCAAGGATGTGATAATAGATGAACTGTGGTTAAGATAGTTCCTACATTGGCCAGACAAAATGCACAAAAAATGCTTTAACCCAAACGCCCTGCAAAATTTGCGAAGTGTTAGTTTTTAGTACCTTTTCGAACCGTGAATCATTAGACATAACCACATGTCCCGTGTTAGAAGTACATTGCCTGGTGGATATTGTTTTTGGCAATAATGCCGCCTTTTGTACACTACACTTCAGACATTAGATGTATTATGTATTTATTTAACTCTGTGAAATGATGTGCAAATACAGAGTTTTCTATTCTATTTAAACTATATTCAAGGAAATAGGTTTATTTAATAAACAAAGATATACTTACTCGGGTTCGATTCCTGGGTCAGACTGCTGTTGGGTTTTTCTTACAAGAAATTCGTAATAGCACCGCGGAGTATGGAAAATGGCGGTGTTTCCCGCCCGTGCAAAGTCAGCGCGTGGAGTCTCCAGCCTCCAGCCAGCCGGAACGACCAACTAGCCAACGTGGCTCCACGGGCCAGTCGCGTACCTCTTCGGGCGGTGGGCGATAGCCATACTCCGCCCGGAAATATACCGACAACCAGTTCAACCTTGGAATTCAGTTCACCCTAAGGGTTGAGGAGGTCCGATGCCCGTCTCTCCGTGGAAAAACTGATATTCAGGTAAAGCCGGTTGAACTAGTAGCCGACCCCAAATCTTGGGAATAATAAAGGCTAGGTAGAAGAAGAAGATTTATATAGAGCGTGACAATGCAATGTTCTGACATAAAGCTGATCTGGTGCTGGAGCTTGAAAGTGGCCTCTATTGTCGGCCTCTGATACGAACTCTTTAATGAAACGACGGAACCAATTGAGTTTGGAATCATTTGATTCGTCTTGACGAGTACTTTATGTTCTGATAGAATACAGGGTCTGATAATGAATCCGGAAAGTGATCATAAGAACTGTGTAATGAAACGACGGAACCCATTGAGTTTGGAATCATTTGATTCATCTTGACAAGTAGTTTATGTTTTGATAGTATCCTGGGTCTGATGATGAAGCCGGAAGTTCAAGTTATTTAACTTACTTGTTCATCTACACAGGCAAGGCTTGTAATAAGCTCATATTACTAAAGGCCTGTCAGTAAAAGTCCCATTAAAATCGATCCAGTTTTTTTAAAGATAAGCCGAAACAAACAATTTAAAAATTGTCAAAGTGAAAAGTTCTTAAATTGAAATTACAAAGAAACACCATTTTTTTTTAATTTGTAAAGATGACAGATAATAGATAATATTATCGTGTCGAACGATTCAGTAGGTTATCACAAATCCGACGACCGAGCCGCTCTTTAAGTTCATGCAAATAGTATCCACCCAGATTTGTAAACTAGAAACTTTTACTTTTAGTAAAACACCTTGAATGTTAAAGAATGCTTATGACAAGGTTGAAAGGAAATCATTTTAATTAATAGCGTGCATATAGCATATTTCAATACAAAAACAAAACAATTTACACAATCTTTAAAACAGTATGCACATTATAATTAGTCAGTCAGATTTTACATTTGAGTAACCGCAGTTGAAATATAAAACTACTAGCTTTAAACTGCGTCCCCGCCCGCGTCTGTATCGGTTATCGGGATAAAGAGTAACTTATGTGCTTTCTCAAGAATGAAGCTATCTCCATGATGAATTTCATTGAAATCGGTGCAGCAGTTAAGCCATAAAAAACAGACAGACGCAGAGAGAGAGAAGACGAAACAAACTACGGAACAAACGAAACAAACAAACAACGGCCGAATTCATCTGCTCAAAAAAAATAACTTGCAAAGGTGGTCAGGTTACCTAATTCCAGAATAAACAGCTGTACGAATTTTGATGCTGTTTTTACCAATAGATAGAGTAATTCTCGAGGATGGTTTTTGAACAACTTCTCAGAGTAACATGGGTAGGTTGTATAAGGTTATTTAAAACAATAAAGATTATTATTATTGTTATATTTTCCGTAAAGAGCCCGTGCGAAACATCAGCCCACCCCGTTGCTAGTTTCACAATAATTTAAAAGATTCATAACATTAAGTACAAAATAATGCTAAACATAACGTATATTTCTTATATGTAATACTTCCATTGCCGTCACTATATGTAGTGCTACATTGAAGTTACGCCGCGAAAATTCCTTGAACTCGAAACAAACTTCAGTGCATCGTAAAATACAAAGTCATATAGAAAGTTGATGCGCATAAATCGCCAACATCTGATATTGAAAATATTGGTGAACGTATCATAAACCCGGCTCAGTGGCAACACGTAACTTGACAAAATTGTATGCGATTTCAGAAGAAAGGTAGTTCGAGTTAAGGTTTAAATTTTACTCTATAGATGAAATTCTATTTTGTATAATAATTATAGTATAATATTTTGTAAAAATATCACATCTATACTAATATATAAATCTAAAGAGTTTGTTTGTTTGTTTGAACGCGCTAATCTCAGGAACTACTGGTCCGATTTGAAAAATTCTTTCAGCGTTGGATAGTACATTTATCGAGAAAGGCTACAGGCTATATATCATCACGCTAAGCCCAATAGGAGCGGAGTACCAATGAAAAATGTTTCGAAAACGGGGGAAAATTACACGTTACGGGCAATAAGAGACGCAAACTAGGTTGCGTGGGTTGGCTAGTTTACTATAATTATCTGAAAACACTATAACTATTAACTAATCTATACAAATAAATAAAATTGAACTGGCAGTATGTAATTTAAAATGAACTTTTCACTAAATGCATAAGGAAGTATACCTATTATTTATTTATTTACGGTACTTAATCAAAGTATCAAGGTTTAAAAATTTTGTTTTTCCGTTTTTTAGGTTAATCTCCAAAACGGTTGTAAAAGGCTTTCATTGAAATAAAATTGATGTTATAGAGATCAACTTAGGTTACATTAATTTTAGATTGACTGCGCTTCGGGAGGCTACCGGAGATTTTGTTGTAAAGATACAACAACAACCGCAGGTGCTAGCGTAACATAATCCATAATTGTTGAATAACTCATTATAAGTAAAATCTCACTATCATCTCTAGTAGTCCGTTGTCTAGTCATGGCCTCTCTTTAAACATAAAACTTTGTCCTACTATATCATGCTGATCAGACTTTTTGGTATAGAATAGAATAGAATAGAATAGAATAAACTTTATTGTACACCAAATAAACAGTTTACATCTAAGAGTATATTAATTTTACAACCATGTACAAATGGCGGCCTTATCGCTAAAAAGCAATTTCTTACAGGCAACCTTTGGATGGACAAATAGAATGTATCAAAACAGATTCATGGGTAGCTTTGGTGTTCGAAGAAATGAGAAATAATGAATGAAATAATTAAATAGGAAGTAATGCATAACATGAATAATATCATAAAACATTTTTAAGCACTATAAATTAAGATGATAAATAGTGTTCTTTTACTAATTTTTTAAATATAGGCAAGGATTTGGCTCGCTTTATAGCCAATGGCAAAGCATTCCATAGTCGGACAGCTTGTACAGTAAACGACTTATCGAAGAACCTGGTGCAATGAGTCGGTACTGCTAGTTCCAGAGATTCGGATGACCTCAGGGATCTTGAATGTGTGTCACTGAGGAAAACTGTCACTGAGGTATAGAATAGGTATATTTCAAGTTTTCCTTCCCTTTGTAGTACTGCTTCCCTACAGTGGCATTTATGACACCTAGGACACCAAAACCAACTGCCTCGGTGTCGCAGTGGTAGCAGACTGCTGTTCTTGAGGTCTCGGGGTCGATTCCCGGGTCGGAATAAATGTTTGTATGATCTGCAAATATTTGATTCGGAGTTTGGGTGTTTTCTATGTATAATATGTATGTATTTACAAAAAAAAAGTATATAAGTATTCATATCAGTTGTCTAGTACCCCATAATATAAGCTCTGCTTAGTTTGGGACTAGATGGCGTTGTGTGTTAGATGTCCGAAATATTTATTTATTTATTATTTATTAATAGGATTGTGATGTTAGACACACAATCAGTGATTATATGGATAATAAAATCAATATAAATTTAAATTAAATTCAAACAAATACCAAACACTCGAATAAGGTTGAACGTACCGTCAGCAACGCAACTAACACAATAAAACTCCGCCACAACATTTTTACTCGTCGCTTGTTAACCGTACATACTTGTTCCAAAGCGGAAACAGTTGTAAAACACTCTATCTTTTCCCTTTACAGATTATTCTCTTTCACAGAAATAAATCCATTAGGGATTTGCTTATGATTTTAATCAGTGCTGGGGTAAAAGAGGATATTACATGAAAAATGGAATGAACTACTTATTTTTATAATCTTCAAGTTAAGCATATCCATACTAAAATTATAAATTCAAAAGAAACTGTCTGTTTGTTGCGTTATCACGGCTAAACTGATTCTTTGGGGAAGTATAAAGCAAGTGCTAGGTGGACAATTTCCCAGGGTCTGAAGATTAACCAATTCAAGACTCAGGTCATTGTCGTTGGAAGCTCAAGAATGATATCCAAAATTGATTGGACTTCACTGCCTCAAGTCTCTTGTGACGGCACACCCATTCCGTATAGTGACAAGGTAAAGAACCTGGGAATCTACATCGACAGTACCTTATGCTGGGAGCTGCCATACCCTCAGCTGTAGGAGCTGAGTCGTAAAATGTTTGCCGCAGCAGGACTACGCAAATTTCTACCTGTCTCTACCAAGATTGCTCTAACACAATCCCTTCTTTTCTCCATCCTTGATTATGCTGATGCAAGTTATTTAGATCTTACTGAAGACCGATGTAATAAACTCGAGAAACTCCAAAACCTCTGTATAAGATTCATATTCGAATTACGGAAATATGATCATGTCTCCGATATCGTAAAATGCTTAAGTGGTTACCCATCCGCCTTCGCTGGAATGCACACGTCCTTTCTCTCTTCTATACCAGTCTCTGTAATCCCCTTACACAATGCTACCTTAAATCACGATTACACGACTCACATCCCAAATTACTAAGCTCGTCGAGGAGGAGAATCTGAAACTGAAAATGCATGACCATTCTACTAAATTTCTCGATCACTCCTTTTGTGTCCAAGCAGTTCGGTTGTGAAATGCTCTACCAGTCGCAATTAGACGCGCACAAACACTAACTGCTTTCAAGAGACTGGTAAAGGAACATTACCTGGGAGAATAACCAGCTATTTATTTTTAGTCAATTGGGTCACACCGCTGCGTTTAAGTATGTAATTAACTGTCTATTTAACTTTTCCTTGTTTGTATTTATTTCAGAATCCACACTATGTAGTACTACTTTTGTTCGTTTATACCTAGTTTTACATCAGACATTACCCCATACTTTCCCTTAATCATGTTTGTCTCTCCATCCAATGGTCGCTTGTAAGAGACTGCCTCCGGGCGATAAGGCCGCCAATTGTAATTTTCTAATTTTATGTTATCCTTGGAATGAATCTGGTATACAATAAAGAGATCTATTATTGTTGTAAAGGCTACTATTTACCTCGATAACCGACATACACGCGGCGGAGACGCATGCAAAAGTTATATTATATTTGAGCAGTTCAATGACTGGTTTGCTTGTGTGGCAGTCGAAAATGTATGAAGGGAAAAACCTTGGATAAATTTACACAGGGAAAGAGGAAGCCTTTTTAATCTGCAGAATTACTACCTACGTTAAAATCAAATATTAAAATCATGTGACCTTGTAAATACCATCTCACCCATGATAAAATAGAGAAGGGAATCGATACCCAATCATCGTATCAGTTCTTTTAAATTGATCTTTTGTACAAAGAAAACCTCTATTTGCATTTTCCACATTCGATTGTATTAATAAGAAACCAATTTCAATTTGTACCGATAGTATCGACGCAATCGACCGCTGCGGTATAGCACAAATATGCAAATGGAAACTAGGATAGAGCATAGAACTCTATTTTATGTAACAATTTGCACAGAAGCCGATATACAATAAGTTGGGACCTTCACTGCAATAGTTAGTTACTAATATGTAGTTTGTTCTAGGAATACTTGTAAAAATGGACTACATGAATAGTGCAGTGGATTAAGCGGTTACCTCATCGCTTCTACTTGGTTGACTATTGTAGGTTTAATTTCTACACAGGACACTTTGTATGATCCATAAATTGTGTTTCTGCGTCTGGATGTCACTTGCGTCCGTTACATGTAAGTTCTATTTTGTAAAAAAAGGAATAAGATCTCATTGTAATATTGTTATTTTAATGACACGATCTTTTTATTAATACGTGAAGCAAAAAGTTGGTCCCTTTTTTACGAAAATTATGCGAAAGTAGGAGTTGGAAATCTGGTACAATTAGAGTTTCTATGGAAGAGGAGTGCAGAACACAAAAAAATGAAATTATATGAACTATAGCTGAATTTTGACTACTCCACGACTACTAATCTAAGTATTTCGTGCATTTAACACTTACAGTTGTCACCGACGTCAATAGATTTATGTATTTAGCACGTACTCTACAGAAGCATAAATAGTAGCGCAAAGCAAAATATAATAGGCTATTAATATCCCATTTCTAAAGGGTTGTATCGTTTCATGACCGGGAATCGGTCTATGTGATTCAATACATTGTATGAATGAAGGTAATATGGGATTGCAAAATAAGCAATCTGTGTAAATTGTGCTGATGTTCCACGTGTTATATGTATTTGGCCAAATATTAGCAGTAATTGACTAAATGAAATGCAGCCGTTGTATTTGCACGCTCAACAGCGATTTGGATTTTATTAACGTATTTAGTATACTTGTCTTTATTTGTAATTTAGTTTTCATTTGTCAATATTCATAACACGTTGAGAAGACATCGAGAGAAACTGAAAACATTTGTTAATATGTAGACAATCCTAAAAAATGTTGCTTGTGAGAGATTGTCTCCGGGCGATAAGGCCGCAAATTGTACTTTTCTAATTTTATGTTAACCTTGGACTGAATCTGGTGTACAATAAAGAGATCATGTTTAAGCTTTATTGAACGACTAGCTGAACCCCGCGGTGTTACCCGCGGTTATTGCTGTACCGCGGGTAACTCCGCGGGACGAATCTAGTCTAAAAAAAGTAGCCTAAGCTACTGCTCAGATCATCAACTACCTGCCAGTGAAAGTACCGTTAAAATCGGTCCAGCCTTTCCAGAGATTACCCGGAACAAACAGACAGACAGACCGACAGACAGAAAGACAAAAGTTTTGAAAATGTGTTTTTGGTACCTGTACCGTGTATACATACATATGCATTTATTAAAAAGCGGTTATTATAATATTACAAACAGACACTCCAATTTTATTTATTTGTATAAATGTATTGAATTGTATGTAATTGTTGACATACCTACCTGCTATTAAAATATAAATAAATATGTGTGTGACTACGTGTGTACGTTTCTGTGTGTCTGAATTGTTATCACTTTATCGCTTTGTTTGTAATAATTTTATAGTTGTAATGTCCATATTATGATCTCCCATACTTAAGGAAGTAAAATACATAAAGATTTTGTTTCGTAATAAAACTAGTATACTAAGAATACGTAGTATCACCACCTCTTCTCATCCCGTGAGTGTCATAAGAGGTGGCTGGTATATTACGCATAATAATTTCACTGTAAAGATACAGGAAACCTTGACGCAAATCCTATATCAATCCGTCTGAACAACGTGGTAACGTAAAGTAGACCAAAACCACAAAAGAAAACAACGCTTACGACTGGCCTTGAGAGACTTATTCTGGTAAGTCCAGAAAGCAAAAGACAAACTTAATAAAATATACAAATAAAAGAAACAATTTCGATTGCACCAAATTTTGTAATCAATAAATCCATACTAATATTATAAATGTGAATGTAACTTTGTTTGTTACGTTTTCATGCAAAAACTACTTAACCGATCATCATGAAATTTTGAAGACATATTGTTGTATTCTTATTAGAAGTAACATAGGAAACGTTTTTATTAAATGCGAGTAAAGCCGCGGGCGGCAACTAAATTAAAAACAAGTGATTAATTCTAAAAGTCTTTTTATAAACAAGCTTTTATAACTTGTCAATAAAAAAACAACTAAGCCCTATCATTCGATAGCCACATTGGGTGGGTTGTTCAGAAATATGTGGGCTGCCATTTTGTTACGGCGGCCACTTTTTATTAATAATAATACCATATATATGTAATTGCATTGTCATCAGAACTAAATGTATATTTCAAATTACAGCTCGATCGGAAATCGCTAATTTAGCTGGTAAGATTTGATTACAGACAAACATCGGGACAGGTGAAACTAAATAAACGCTTGTAAAATAAACGAAGTGGACACTATTTCTATGAATAGTAGGTTTACATAATTAGGTCATGAAAAAAAAGTGTGTCTATTTTATGAACCTGTTTAATTTAAACACCTATAATAGAATCTCTTGTAATAGTGCGCAATTTTCTTCAGACATTAGTACAGACTATTGTATGAAAAAGTTACGAAATATCTTGATTTCTCTCTATATTGTATTATTTCAATAGCAGTTTTTTTTTTGGTATTTAGGCTGGTTACACGTCCACAGACTAATTAACGTGCACACTTACTTAGTTTAAGAAGTTATTGCCCAAAATTTTATAAAATACAATTAACGTATTTCAAGACCAGTTTTGTCACCAGAGTAGTTTTTTATTGTTCTATCAATACCCCAATATTTTTATACACTAGTCATCACTTTTGAATTTCATAAGTGAAGGGGATCTTTTTTTGGTATAGGTGGCAAACGAACAGACGTATCACCTGATGGTAAGCGATTATCGCCGCCAATGGACATCTGCAAAACCAGAGGCGTCACAAGTGCGTTGCCAACCTTTTGGGGATGGGGAAAGGGATGTGGGGAGGGGTTGGGTTATGGGCCTCCGGTATCCTACCCCACAAAAAAATGTGAAAATAAAAACGTCATCATATAAATGACTAGATGAACTCCGCGGTATTACACGCGGTTATCGTCGTACCGCGAGTAACGCAAAGTTAGTCTAAAAAAAAGTAGCCTAAGTTAGTCCCTGGATCATCAGCTACCTGCCAGCGAAAGTCCCGTCCCGTCCCAAAATTGATCCAGCCGTTCCAGAGATTACCTGAAACAAACAGACAGCAAGACAAAAAAAAATTAAATCCATTTTTGGTATATGTACCGTGTAAACATACAAATGCATTTAGTAAAAAGTGGTTATTTTATATTACAAACAGACACTCCAATTTTATTTATTTGTATAGATGATACATACTGAGAAATGAATTGATTCAAAACTTAACCATTATGCGATTTGTCGCAATATCTAGTAGCACCTTCGGCACTCATTGTAAACTTATACAACTCAGTCTCGATGATTGTGTGATTGTATTATTATAACTTTTCACAGACCGTAACGTTGCTTGAAAATAAATAGATATTACTGCTTCTCAGATCTGTGACAATACAAAAAAGTATTTCTAATTAGATTTTTACGTAAAAGTTCATGCTGTTGCTGACTGAAGATTATGTAGGTAATAAATAAGAACTTAAGACAAATATTTTAATGTGGTAACTTAAACGCGGTCAATTGATGCGGTCAGTGGCAGGAGGGTGGCCTGATCGCAAAATTGCAGTCAGGCTGCAACATTAATGATTGGGCCGACAGGCAGGGCTAAGCCCAAGCTTCCCCCAGGATAGTGTCTGGATAGATGCGGTGTCGTACCTGAGGGGGGCTTGAAACAGTATGATACGGATCCTCCTCAGCCCCAGAGGAGACGGAGACCCGAACGAATTTTCCTCCCGACCACAAAAATTAACTAGTTTAGGCCCCAACTGCACATTGCACACATATTTTGAGTCTTAGGACCTCATTTGTTCTAGGTGGGAATCAAACCTACGACCTCTGGTATAGTCAGGATCAGTAACCACTACACCGAGAGGCTCGAAACTGAATACTCAAAATAAAGAAGAAAAACATTAAAGTGTTTAAATATATATTGGCTTAAGACATTATCATACTACAAATCCGTCTGGACATTGTTTTATACGAGTAATAGGCCAAAATCTACCTTCTAAGTAAAGTCCTATGTTCAGTACTGGTCTATAAAAGGCATTTAAATCAACGAACAATGACAGTCATCGTGCTGTCATGTTTTGTTGGTGAATGTAAGACCGGAGACCCAATGATGCAGGAGCATCACTAGCCCGCCATGGTGTGGGTCACCATGCTGTATTGTTGCATTGTCCGCATTCACTGTATGGTGACTCACACTCTTGGATTCTGCTTATGCTTTCTATCAGGCAGAGTAGAGTCGTAGGCAAACATTTGAAAAAATGATGAATAAGTATTGTTTTACAAACTTTTGTGCTTTAACATCAACTCCCATTGACAGCGAAAATACATAGTTTTCAACTCTATTGACTTACATTGACTTTTTTCTATAAAATTTTGTGAATATAGACTACATTATTTTATGTAAGTAACATAATTTTTAAAGAAAATGAGTAAATTTGATAGTAGAATTTACTCATGACAGTAGTTTCAGTTGTATAGTCCTCAAGATAAAAAAAAAAGATGAATAACTACTAACCAGTAGTCACTTAGTTTAAACGACAAAATGGCCAGACAATTTTGTCGTTGTTTGATTACAACATCGTTACAATTAACTACTACCAGTATATTGTCTATACTACCGGAAACCTTAATATGATAGAAACATTTAAAACTTTATTTATTAGTACAGTTATCGTCTTTTATGTACACTCATAACCACTTTTGCTTATCATGACGTTTTATTTAAAGGTTGTTAAAGACATCATATCTATATATATGTGGAAACAATTAACCTATAAAAGATACGTCAACCTTATTTGACGGACAAAGTAAAATAAACATCTCAATGTTTATAAACTGAATAGAAATTTACTATTATCTATGCTTCCATTCTGAGACTGTAAGCCTGAAATTTTACTTGAAATTGCTTTAAATATTATAAACTAGGGCTAAACAAAATATTTATTAACTCACCCGCCCAATACACATCTGAAGCCTTCGTAATAACTAGCAGTACATAAAACTAATGTGCTATAACAACCTACTATCAGGTCATTACCCCCAAACGATGCCAAACGAACCATTATTCCTGTATTTTTACTATCATGGTGAGTCAGATACTTTGTTTTTCGACCGTTGTGACGTCATAAAACCTAAATCCTTTGATTTTGTTGAGGAAAATAGATTTCCAACTTGGAATATATCTTGAATATAGTTATAATAACTGTTATAATTTATAGTTATTAGACATGGTGATAGTCAATTGACAGTATTTCATCTCTTTTTGATGTCTGCAGTTTTTTAGCCAAGATCTTTTTTGCTGTAAGTTTATTCCAGTACTGAATTTTCGTGATTAGATTCATCATCATCCCGTTACAATCCACTGCTGGACAAAGGCTTCTTTCAAGGAACACCACAGAGTCCGCCCGGTCTGTTGCTTTTGCATCCAGTCGCTGCCAGCCGCAGGGCGTCTCCACTCTAGAACACGCTTACTCCAGCGGTTTTCCGTAATGCAACATATAAGACCAGCCCATTATCACTTCTCTCTACTAACTTTCAGAGCTATATCGATCAGTTTGGTTCTCTTGGAGAATCACTCCGTTGTAAATTTTGTCTTTTTGAGAGACTATAAGCACAACTCTCTCCATAGCACGTTCGGTGACTTTTAGCTTATGTATTAGCCCTACAGTCAGTGTCTGTGGGGTCGCGATGATGCAATACGTTGAAATAGTAAACGCATGGTCAGCTACTGTCTTGGCACTGTACGTTATTACATGGAGGACGCACTGATCGAAGACTTTCGTCTTCAGGCTCTGTGGCACATCCGACGAAAAAATGTGGTTCAACTTCCTGAACGCTGGCTAGCCCAACTGAGTCATCCGATCGGCTTCTCGAAGTTGTAGTTACCCGAAATGAAGACATAGTAAAAACATTTTATGTGAAAACCCTAATACTTTAATAGTATGTTATTAGGTAATTGAACTATGGGAAATAAAATTTTTAATATGTTTGTTACCACGATAATCCATCAGGGAGTTTATTTTGCAGACCTAAAACCTAAATATTATTAGGAATAATATTTACTTCTTGTTAACTTTTTGGAGACTAGAACCCTCGTCAATATCACAGATGACATAAAGACAAGCACAGAGTATAAAAAACCTCGCCACAGGTTTATTCGACTTTGAAAACGGTTCTAACACTGGGCTTAGATATTCTCCTAAATCTCTAACGGCTATTAACTGGTTTCAAAATTATCTATTTGGGTGCCGACGTATTTCAATGGATGAAAATTATTCTACCTCGTTTCAACATCTGTTTATGTCTGACACGTTAGATTGATAAAATGTAGTTTTTTATATATTGTTTCATGTTTTTCTAAATAATGTATGTACAGAATAGATTACACATCACGGCCTAGTTGGCAGGTGGTAATATTGAGCGGTGTCATTGTCATAATTATTAACCAACTTCAAAAAAGGTGGAGGTTATCAATTTGACTGTTTTTATATGTTTGTTAGCTCATTCGATTTCACTTTCGTGCTTTCGACTGTGTGACCCGATTTTGATGATTCTTTTTTGTATTTGAAAACTGGTGCTTTCCTTGTGGTCCCATTTGAATTTGGTTCTTTTATTGAAGTCGGTTCTTTTTTTGTTAAAATTTGTAGTTATCATAGTAACTTAGGATTAATATTTATTTATATTTTGTTTACATATATATGTTTGTCATTGCTCTACGACCTATTTTACTGAGTAAGTTTAGTGTG
Organism: Spilosoma lubricipeda; assembly: GCA_905220595.1. Lineage (NCBI taxonomy): Eukaryota > Metazoa > Arthropoda > Insecta > Lepidoptera > Erebidae > Spilosoma > Spilosoma lubricipeda. The sequence continues at coordinate 6,155,033 of HG992298.1, read as the reverse complement.
CATTTGGGTTTCTAGACGTTCTATTTTCTCGAATATATTTGTAACTGCAATATCAAATCAAATCTATGATTGAGCGGCAATCGTAAAGTCTTGCCTGTGGCTGTTAAGATAAATTTTACTTGAAATAATTGAATAAATATTTTGTTACAAATTGTTCACAATTGAGCAATGCATTAGAAGCACTTTTTTTGATAATAATATTTAGTCATGAATACACATGATAAACATCAATTTAAATGCAGATCCTCCGAAAAATTTCAATAAAACTATAAATATAATCTAGTTAAATTTTTTTCTTCACCTTAAAAACGTAATACCCCTACGATCACTAAAAAAACGCACTAATTACGTCAATTTTATTAATGTCGTTCAAACCATACTCTAAAAGTTGTAATTAAACAAGTCAATCGTTAAATAACTAACAACAGGTAAAGCGATTGGCAAGATCTCCCACTTGTACGGCACAACGAGGTTGCGCACCATTGTATTTTAAGAATTCACATTAACCAGACGAGTTACAATACGCGAGTGAGACAGTGAAATCGTATGCAGTGATCGAAAATGTCCGGGCAAGATTGGATCCCGCCGAATATTGCACCTATATGTTTAGAACAACGCGCTCCATTAACACAATGCTCACCAACCGGTTACATGTTTCTTGCATTAATATCACAATTATACGGTAATGCAAGAATGAGCGTTAATCCAGAGAACGACTGGCAGTTTCCGCGAGATGAAAGTTCAGGAGCGTTTTCAAATTTTGGCAGTAGTTTTGATCACTTTAATGATCCTTTAGGACCTGCCCCGTTTAAGGTCAGAGAAATTTCATCCAATCCGTCACGAGAGCCTGTGTTGCATGATGATTTTTTGCCAAAGTATAGTTCACAAGTACGCAGTCACGGGCCGGGATCAAGTGTTGGAATTACACAGACATCGTCTTTTTTCCCAGAATTTGATTTTGAAAAAGAGTTCAAAAAGACAGATCCGTTTAAAAAAGATTTTGATAATCCATTTAATAAACATAGTTCTCCTAGTTTTGATTTTCATTTTCACAAAAGAAGTATTTCTGATGCGGAAGCAGCAGAATCGAAAGTAGAGACTGTTAAAAAAGGGAGGAAAAAGAATCAAGAGAAGAGGAGAAATAAGCGACATGCTGTAGAAAAATATGACTTCATAGTTGTTGGTGCTGGATCGGCAGGTTGTGTAGTAGCTAACCGGTTGTCTGAAGTTAAAAAATGGAAGGTGAGTCATAATAATAATTATTTATTTTTCTCTTTCACAGAGTCTTGTTACCATTGCTTCATATTAGATTTGGTGTTACATATTCAATGTTTATAATACATAATACTTTAATTAAGTGTATCTGTGTCAGATGTGGTATGACAGATTTACCAGCCTTTCCAAGTCTACATTACTTTACAAGCTTACGTGAATGAGAGAGAGTTGTGGAATTTGTTGTGATTGTGTATGTCTTGATGCGATATTTAATAAGTGACACAAGTCTTAAAGATAAATTATTAATTTTTGAATAAGTATGAAATATACAAATTAAACAAGTATTAATATTGGACTAGTTAATTTGTTTTGCAAATTTAATTCTGATTTACTTATTTAATTAAACTATGATTTTTAACGACCATTTTTGTTGTGAAATGAAAATTTATTAAATTAACAAATTTCTGACATCGTAAAATATTTCGCTGCTAACATCATAAAACGGCTGAGCTTAATTAAAATATTTACAAAATTGATTATTTTAGGTTTTTTGTTACTGTAATAATAGAAAAAAGATAAGTGCTAAGATAATGGTTAAAGCCTAGTAATATCTAAAGGAGCCTACTTGTTCTTTCCTTAAGTGGTGTATATTAACATAACCCTTCAACCTCTCTCACAGAAGACTAACCTAAAATGATCGCCTTAGTATTGTTGTATTTCATTGATGAGTGCGAGACCGGAGACCCAATGATGCAGAAGCATCTAAATTGGCCGCCATAGTGTGGGACACTATGCTGCATTGTTGCAGTGTCTGCATTTGGTGATCACCACTCTTTGATTCTGCTTATGATTTTCAACAGGCAGAATAGACTATAACTTGCTAATAACTTGGACAGACCCATATAAAAAAAAAATCTAATAATAAATTTTCTAAATTTAAGATTTAAAATTTTTGCTTACTGATATGTGCAATCCCATTCTGTAAAAAATATATTATAAGTAACACTTATAATGTGTAGCATCCCAGGCACTGAAGCTAAGATTAAACTTGTTTAATGAGTGCCAGGACTCTCTTATCTAATACACAACGCCCTCTAGCTTTAAACTAAGCAGAGTTAGTACTATGAAAGCTAGATTGACTGACAAAATACTTACATACTTTTTTTGTAAATACATAAATATTATACATAGAAAACACCTAAACTCTGAAACAAATAATGTATTAAGTTTAGGTACTTAAAATTATTATTACTTCATTATTATCTGTCGATTTATTTAAATTTAGTTCAATGAAATATGAAAGGTAAAAATTTGTCATGGACTAGTGTGCGAAAAGCAATTTTAAATAAAAACTTTGAAATTACGTAGCAATGAACAATATTAAAATATATTACTTCAAGCCAAATTCTGGGTTAACAAAGTAATTGGGAATTTTAGATTAGATCCCTAAGTAGGCAGAGTATGTACTTATAACGACCAGATTTCTAAGAATCCTAAATACGTAGGTATGTATTTAGAAGTATCACATAATATTTTTACCTTTATTTAAAGAACAATTCACTCTTTAGCAATACACAACCTATGTCGCGGGAGAATTTACAAACATACATGAATGTCAAACAACCACCGAGGGTAAGCAACGACGGCGCGGTCAGTACCTAGATGGGTGACCGCTAGTAGCATGTTACCATGAGCGTCTCCGTGATTCGAAGGCCACGTTAAGCAGTCGGTCCCGGTTGTTATCGTAGGATAACAGTCGTGAAGCTTAGTTGGAGGCTTTTGGGCGGTTTAAAAACATCCAACGGTAAGATTACGTAGCCAGAACGTTGTCTTGCCCGTACCCAACCCGCACTCGGCTAGCGTTGGGACGTATGGCCTTAACCCTCTCCTGAGAGGAGACCCGAGCCCAGCAGTGGGACGTTATGGGTTGTTGATGTGTGAAACGGATAAAAGAACACCCAAACTCAGAACAAAAATTTGTAGATTATTGTGTTTGTAAGTGTGAGACAAAGTATTGTCCCATTTGAGGTTCAGTACCCACAACACTCAGCGCAGTAGAAAGCGGCGTGGCGGACGCTTAAACCAGTAGGTCTATCGTGCAGATAATACCGAGACTCAGGATAAATACGCTGTTGTTTGTATGGGATAAGAACCAAACCCACGATCTCTAGTTTAGTAGTTAGGATCGGTTGGTGATTAGACTAATAAACCTGTAAAAATTGTCGAAGCGGTTACCCGACTACGGCGAAACAAACAGCAAGCATCATAGATTTGGCATTCTATGTATGTTTGTATGTAAACTGCTGGACCGATTGTACAAACTCTTTTTGGTTTCCCATCTCTATATTTTAAACATATTTGAAAACGAAACACATCGGTGTTAATTTGTACGTATAGTTAAATCTTATAATGATGTACTAAGTTTAAATAAATTCAAGTAAAGGTTATAACAAATGTCTCAAGAAGTTTATATTTAATTTCACTCGCAAAGATAAAATCTTCGCTTATAATATTATCAAAAAAGAAGATGTAAATATAACAATGTTTCATAAATAAAACTTAAGTAAACTACTTAGAGATTATTAAATTAGTCATAAATAGTAAATAAGCGTAAATGTAATAAAAGACATTACAGATTACTAACGTCTCAAAAACAGATATTTTAGTTATTATTAATATTTGATAATCTGTAGGTTTCTCTTAAAACTATTAATCGCTTAAGCCTCTTCACCTAAAGATTAAACATCTCATAGGTGAAATGAATAACATTTTTATTAATCCTTTTCATACTAAAGAAAATTTAAGATAATTTTGTATCAATTTAAGATAAGGAGGATTATTTGTCCATACATATATCTCCTTGTATTTTCATTAACACAATTTAGTGTGCTATGATGACATTGATGAAATGAATTTATATTTCGGTCACTTGATTAATAATTTCGTATTTCTTTTTCAATTTATTTATTTAAGGGTCACATAACGAGGAATACACGAAAGTAAAACATACATAATTAGTAGAATAACAAGTTATGTGCTTCCTCACGTATAGGAGACCACATCATGCACAACAAAGTTTACATAAATATAAAAATTCAATAAATTTTAATTGTATTGGAACTGTAAATAGAGTCAATAATATTATTATTATTATTATATTGACATTTCTACAAACAACTTTACAAGCTTAAAAATATGTATTTTACAAATGAGATCTGTAGTTAAAGTCATTTGAAGTCTAAAGTATTTAGTACATAAATTGAAGGAAACAGTACTGAAGTAAATAACCGTTGACGATTGATTTAAGTCATACACGTTTTACAAGGCCATCTATGTAAATAAATGAATTCGGAGTGTCTGTTTGTAATATTGAAATAATCGCTATTTACTAAATGCATATTTATGTATACACGGTACATGTACCAAAATAACACTTTTTACAATTTTTGTCAGTCTGTCTTTCTGTCCGTTTGTTCCGGGTAATCTCTGGAACGGCTGGACCGACTTTGTCGAGACTTTCACTGGCAGATGGCTGATGATATTGGAGTAACTTAGGCAACTTTTTTTAGACTATCCTTGTCCCGTGACGTTACCCGCGGTACGACAATAACCTCAGGAAACACCGCGGGATTCAGCTAGTTATTAATAAAATTAAACTTGAATGTAAAATTTCTCTTGAGTCAACTTGTATTTCACAATTGCGTTATTAAAGTAAACTAGAAATATTGTTTCGACATGCGGTCAAGTATCTTTTGTAATGGGAATAGAAAACGCTGAATTTGATCTTAATTGCTTTTTGTAACCTTGGAAATACAAAGACTAAAACTGTCGCTTTCGACTTTCAAAACAATAAAGACTCCCCAAACAGCCCCGGTATTATCACTTCGTTGTACTGATTGCGTTAGTATGCGATATCTATTTTCATTACATTACTAGCTGACCCAGCACACTTCATACCGCCATTTTTAGGCTTCCGTGCCAAAGGCACAAAATATTATATATTATAGATTTGTCATCTCTGTCTATCTGTCTGTCCATCTGTCCGTCTGTGTGTCTGTCTCTCTGTCCGTTCGTTTGTCACAGCCACTTTTTTTCGTAAATATAAGAACTATACTATTGAAACTTGGTAAGTAGATGTATTCTGCCTTTAACTGCCTCGGTGGCGCAGTGGTAGCGTACGCGACTGCTGTTCTTGAGGTCTCGGGTTCGATTCCCGGGTCGGACCAAATGTTTGTATGATCTGCAAATATTTGTTTCGGAGTTTGGGTGTTTTCTATGTATAATATGTATGTATTTACAAAAAAAAAAAAAAAAAAGTATATAAGTATTTATATCAGTTGTCTAGTACCCATAATACAAGCTCTGCTTAGTTTGGGACTAGATGGCGTTGTGTGTAAGATGTCCGAAATATTTATTTATTTATTCTGTGAACCGCATTAAGATTTTTACACAAAAATAAAAAAAACTATAAATTTTGGGGTCCCCATATTTAAAACTGAAACTCAAAACATTTTTTTTTCATCAGACCCATACGGGGTATTTATAGATAAGTCTTCAAAAATTATATTGAGGTTTCTAATATTTTTTTTTGTAAACTTAATAGTTAACAGAGACACTTTCAAATTGGTAAAATGTGTGACCTAAGCTAACCACAGTTAGTACAGTCATGAACTAAAAGAATTTTATAATTCCGGTTTTCTTATAATTTTCTTTAATACATACCTTGTTTCGACCATAGCAAACACATACAAAAAGAATTATTCAATGTGATTCATTCGATCGGAAGCTACGCGCGTACATACATTTCAGTGATTCATTTATATTTATATAGATAGACATAAAAAGACGGCTACATAGTTACATATTTCTGCGGTAATAACGACTCAATAGACGTAAGACGCTTGTGTTCTTTCGTACTCCAAACACATGCGATATTATCAACTGGTAATAAGGATACAGTAGGTACTGAACATGATGAAAAATATTACACTACTAGTCTTTATTGTGGTCAGTACTTTAGTTGTCCACTTAATGTAGGCCTCTAGGCCGCTATGCCGTAGAAAAGAAGTTTTGGCCTTCCGTACCATGGTGGCTAAATTCTTACAGTACTATTATCCCGCGGAGTTTGTTGTTTTTTGCACTACTTATTAACCGACTTCAAAAAAAGGAGGAGGTTTCTCAATTCAACCGTATATATATATATATTTTTTATGTGTGTTCGCGGATAACTTTGTCATTTATGAACCGATTTTGATGATTATATTTTTAATGGGAGATAATTAAGGAGATATCCCAACGGTGGTACCATGATAAGGACACTAAAATCTGATGATGGCATCCAAAAGAAATAGAGCCAAACCTTGAAGTCGGTTTTATTTTTGTGAAAATTATACTTGTGTATAATCTTTTCTTTTTGCTAGAATAATTATCATTGGCGGTTTTGGGAAACGTTTTTGCGAAGTCGATGACATAAGTGCTAGCGAGTGAAAGCGCTACCGTCATTTCTTTTTATCAGCTAATTTAAATAAGATAATAGACAACCGTGAACCGTAAGAGAACCACGCTTTGGAACACTTGAGCTAGCTTAAGCGTGAGTAATTGTTTCGTAGCATTTGACCGAGGAAGTTAAGTTAGTTTTCTTTTTTTCCTGGCCTGTCAAAGTGCCTGCACTCTGCCTGATGAAAAGCATAAACAGAATTCAAGCGTGGTGATCACCATACCACCATACCACAATGCATTAATGCAGCATGGTGACCCACACCATCGTGGCCTAGTGATGCTTATGCATCATTTAGTCTCAGTCACATACCAACGAAACACGATAACATGAATGCGTTGGTCTTCTGTGATAGGTTAGTACCGTCGCGCAAGTTAGTACAGTTTCAATTGATACTAAACTCTTTTCTTTTCGATATAAATACGTTATGACAGACTCAACTTGACAAAGAAAATCCACAGTAACCACACAATTTTCAGACATTGAAGACTCTGCGTCAATGTGTGTTAAGTCTTAGTTTGATTTCCAATACGTTATTTCGTATAACTGATATTAGTACGGTAACCAATTAACCATACAATTACCCTTCTATATTTAACAGTGAATGAAATTTATTGACTAGTTATGTCATATTTCTCGTGTATATAATTTTTAACATTTATCTACCCCAGATTTTTTAATTCTTTTTTTTTTCATAAACACTTTCAAAAGAACTCAAGGTCACAACTCGTGCATGTATATGTAACGTAATCAATTAAAAAGTGCATACGCGCCGTTTAATGCTGTTCACCAATTATTGCGAGAATGTTGTGTGCATGAGCTCAAGTTTGTTGCATAAGCTTACCTTTCATTTTATCTGTTCGGTAATAAAAACATTACATGACGAAACTGTAAAAGTTCCTTATTAGGACAACGGAACCCTAAAAATATTAGTTGAATTAGTTTTTACATAAATTTAGGACGACCCAGATGCTTCAAATCGTACATGTTTGATTGATTCATTAGTAGTAAAATGTTTTCATATTTGTGATATATCACTTACATTTATTTAGATTACATTTTTAGCTCAAAAAACGTTATCTATACAAATAAATAAAATTGGAGTGTCGTTTGTAATATTAAAATAACAGATTTTTACTAAATGCATATGTATGTATACACGGAACATGTACGAAAAATGTAGTTAAAAAAATTTTTGTCTGTCTGTCTGTCTGTCTGTCTGTCTGTTTGTTCCGGGTAATCTCTGGAACGGCTGAACGGATTTTGACGGGACTTTCACTGGCAGGTAGCTGATGATCCGGGGAGTAACTTAGGCTACTTTTTTAGACTAACTTTGTCGCGCGGCGTTACTCGCGGTACTACAATGACCGTGGGTAACACCGCGGGGTTCAGCTAGTAAATTATATATAATCTATACAAATAAATAAAATTAGAGTGTCTGTTTGTAATATTAAAATAACCGCTTTTTATTAAATGCATATATATATATATATATATATATATATATACACGGTACATATAACAAAAATGTAGTGAATTCTTTTTTTATCTGTCTGTCGGTCTGTCTGTCTATCTGTCTGTTTGTTCCGGGTATTCTCTGGAACGGCTGGACGGATTTTGACGGGACTTTCAATGGCAGGTAGCTGATGATTCAGGGAGTAACTTAGGCTACTTTTTTTAGACTAACTTTGTCCCGCGGCGTTACTCGCGGTACAACAATGACCGCGGGTAACACCGCGGGGTTCAGCTAGTTGATAATAATATCCTTATACATTACGCCCTTCTGATCCTAAATTATGCAGAGCCTGTATTATGATAACCAGCTGATTTACATACCAATATATTTCTAAATACAATACATATATTATATACAAATAAATAAAATTGGTGTGTCTGTTTGTAATATTAAAATAACCGATTTTTACTAAATGCATATGTGTGAATACACGGTACAATACCAAAAACGTATTGAAAAAATATTTTGTCTGTCTGTCTGTCTGTTTGTTCCGGGTAATCTCTGGAATGGCTGAACCGATTTTTCCGGGACTTTCACTGGCAGGCTTTTATAGACTAATTTTGTCCCGCAGCGTTACTCGCGGTACGACGATGACCGCGGGTAACGCGATGTTACCCGCTTTTAGCTACATTGTATAAATACTATGCTTTTTTTTACTGAAGGGTATGAAAGCCCCTTCAAACCTCAGGCTCCCCAGACACTGAGTAACCGGGGTTAATTATTTTAAAAACTACACCGTGGGTCGGTCTCAGGCGTCAGGAGGACCCGGACTATTTTATTTCAGACCCCCCCCCCAGGATCGACGTTGCACGTATCTACATTCTATCCTTGGGCTTTGCACTGCCTATCTTTCTAATCATTATATGTTTGGGACCAGGCTGTACTCCCACTACTCACCGTTGGAAGTTACTATTCTCTGGCAGCTTGCGGCCATGCCGAGAGATGGTATCACCACCCGTGACGTTGTCTAAGCTCGGGATCGGCCTTCTCTTGTATAAATAAGTCAAATGATGCTTTTCATCACACACTTTTTTGTACTGGGTGTGAAACCACTTTCTGATAAGCATTCAAGGTCATCACCTAATAAAGCAACAGAGCTCACAGCCCGTCAGTTATTCAAATTTCACTTAAAAAAAATTCGAAGAAAAAATATAATTATTTCTGTGGTTTTCTGAAAGTCCTATTTACCACCAAATACTCACACTTAACGAGGCAGGGATTTTGAAATCCACGGTTCATTGCTGATCTGGGTTACATGGTAACAATTCGAAGGGCGCTACCAGATTGTGTGCATTGCCATTAATTTCAAAAAGGAGAAAGTTTCCTTTTCACTTAACGTAACTTTATTACTTACCTAAAAAAACTGAGACCATTAATTCCAATTGCATATGTTTCTCGTATTTATCCGTTAAAAAAACTTCTAAATAATTAGACAAATAATTGTAAGTTGGTGTGTTTTTGTCTTCACACTTGTAAATTGCATACTTGTGTGGCGACCTCCACATACAGCGCAACAGCAACATGCTACAGCGTCATCGATCGGAATACACAACAATACCAATCCTGAATCGCGCAATGATATTTCTCGCGCCAATTAACACATGTACAACTTCCCAACATCAACCGTTGGGCAGTGGCCCGCCAGGCATGATCACCTCGCCTGGTCGGAGGATCCTCCCTTTGTGTTGGAGGGACATGACACTCGTTCCTCCACACTTGCTCACATATTCTAGAAGAGATAAGCACCATCATTAACAGTTTTCAACAGTACACTGCTGGACATAGAACCTCCCTTAGAAACTAGTTCGGAACTTAGAAACTGGTCAGGCAAGTTGGTCTAGGTATACCAACCCGGTGTCTTTAGACTGGAAATAGAAAGGAAAACTGGAAACAAGCCCTAGGTATTGTTACATCTTCTGCTAATTGAAGGATAATTTTTATTTGCAACTAGCTGAACCCCGCGGTGTTACCCGCGGTTTTTGTTGTACCGCGGGTAAGGCCGCGGGACAAAGTTAGTCTAAAAAAAGTAGCCTAAGTTACTCCCTGGATCAGCTACCTGCCAGTGAAAGTCCTGTCAAAATCCGTCCATCCGTTCCAGAGATTACCCGGAACAAACAGACAGACAGACAGACAGACAGACAGACAGACAGACAGACAGACAGACGGACAGACAGATAGACAAAAATTTTTTAACTGCACTTTTGGTATATGTACCGTGTATACATACATATGCATTTAGTAAAAAGCGGTTATTTTAATATTACAAACAGACACTCCAATTTTATTTATTTGTATAGATCATGTTGTCTTACGTAGTTTGCTCTTGCTACACCCATGGGATGAATACTCATAGACATTTTAAATTCATACATTTTGCTGACTAATTTATTACTATCGTTAACCTTTGAAATGGGAAAATTAAGGATTCCATGTAAAAGGAATACCTACTTGACAAGAAGGAAGCTAATAGAAAATAACGCCAAACCCTCTAAAATATATAAACCCTTGACAAAATTTAATTACTTCTAACAAGTACAGCTTTAACCATTCCGTCCCATTTACATTTATAAATAAAACATAATTTAATCGGTTCATAAACGAATTTGATACGGTTGAATGACCGATCACTCTCCCTGACCTTGACAGCCAGAATTAAACCGAATTTTGTACCTGTATTGTTTTTATGTGAATGACATGAAATTAAAATTGCTTTTTCAACATATCCTGATATTAAAATGGTTTTATGAAAAAACGTGAACTTTTACTTATATAAAAATACCTATTGTTTAACCTTGCTTTGACCTTGAACGTGTAACCAAGGTAAAGTCTTGCATAATGTCACGGTAATAAATAAATTTCATTTCATGACTTGCATAAAAACTGTAATCGTTTTTGTTGAACTGAATTTTGAAAGAGTTTTGACGCCTGTCAAATGAACATAATCTAAGCATGATAAAGTGAGCCGAATATAAGTTCAAGGTAAGAAAACTGTTACAAGGTCACGTGGAACCAAAAATAAAAATTTGAGGTGTCTTGAAATTAGATTGTTTTAAAGACAGTCTACTAAAAAACTACAATGGTCGTCTATACATATTTCGAAAAAGGTTAGATTAGTTTGCATAGCCTTCAAAATCTCAAAAAATTCTGCACTGACTGACACGATGAACAACACGCTTTAAAAATATTTTTAAGAAAAAAATATTTTCTTATTATATTTTTTCCTTCTTCGGATGTCCGGTTTCTCGGGGACTTAAGAGCTAGGTATGTGGTGATTCCTCTAAAAAAACCACTCCTGCGGTCAGTCTTAGGTGCCTTGTTCTGAGGAAGACCCGAACCATGTTATTTCAGGTCCTGCCAGGAACGACACCGCGCCTAATCAGACTCTATCCTGGGGGAAGTTTGGGCTTTTACCTGCGTATCGGCTCAATTATTGTACATTATTAAATACCTTAATTAAGTTTACTGTGACAGAGGACGTGGAAGTGTATACAGCAGCTATAAGCCTGCTCAACTAAAGTGATACGCCCAGAGTGTTAAAAATTAATTTCATTACTTGGGTTATCAAAAACCCCTCTTAAATCTTGCTGGCAGTTGAAAGGTGTCAATGATGTTAAGGTTTTCGACTTAAAGTTTAATGGAAGAAGAACTATCTTTGTTCCCATCGTTCGTTTGTTTAAAAAAGGAATAAAATAATAGGAAATTATCGACTTGCGATTGCAATAAATTTGAAACTGTTGATAACTTTACAGCAAATAGCGGTAAAACAAAATTTCAATAATGCCATAAGCAATGGTTTAGTAATGAGTTCTTTCCTCAGTTAATACTCGCGGGAAATAATGAGAATGTATTAGGGATGGAACAGTCGACATTTTTCCATATAAACTTTAGAAATAATACGAATACAGATGCTCCTGTCTTATTCCGGTCGAGGTAAAGCATATGTTTTATTGCTAATTAGTGAACACCTAATGAATTCGCGTGAAGGATGGTTTGCTATACTAGCCAAAGACGACTTTTAAATATTGATATCGTCTCATAAAAACCTGAAAAGTTATAAAGAGCTATTATTAATATTGCTAAAAACAAACCTTGAGTAAAAATAAGTGTGTAAATAAGTTTTAGTAAAAAAACTGACCTTAATATTTCCTTAAAAATTATTAGGTATCACTTTTTTAAGACTAATAAAATAATATATATAATACATTATTATTCACATTTACGAGGTCGTAGTAATGTAATAAGGAAGTTAACAGAGATGATCCTAGCCGATATCGGTAGCTTTGCAACTCGATTTATTATACATTACTATTACTTGCTTAATTGGTAACGTTTCAATTTTAGATTGTAGCTGCACCCTCTGTTCTCTCACTCTAATAGTTCGATGGGACGCGTGGGAGAGATCGGCCGCAAGACTCTCAGTTTTGCGTGCTATTTGAGGCGCGGGGGTTAATACCCCAACTTCCAAACTTCGAGCTGTTATTCAGCATTTCTATAATTAAAACTAACTCAATAATGCTCTTTGACCCAACCCGGGAATCGAAGTAAAGACCTCTTAATCGGCAGTCGCATACGCTAACCGCTAACCAATGCGGAAATTACTAGTAATGTAAAGTTGCAAAGTTAGTTTCTCTCTTTCCATTTTTTTCATTTGAACTTGAATTTTAACATTTCGCGCTAACTTATTGCAAAAATGTCGCACCAACTTGTAGAATTACGATTGAATAGATAATAATTGATTTGATACCGATTTACATTTATTAACCGACTTCTAAAAAGGAGGAGATTTCTCAATTCGACCGTATATATATGTGTTTTATTTTATGTGTTCGTTTCATAAACTTCATCGTTTATTAACCGATTTTGATGATTTTTTTAATGCAAAGGAGATGTCCCATAGGTGGTACCATGATAAGGACATTAATATCTGATGACGTCAAGATAGGACTCGATTTCCAAGAGAAATCGAGTCCTATCTTGAAGTCCGTTTTATTTTTGTTAAAATTGTTCTTGTTTTAAATTGTTAACCGTGGCATGAATGAAGCTAAGAATCTCAAGTAGTTTCTATAGCAACATTGGTACGGTAATGGTGTTTACATATCTATTTTTAACGATCGAACATATTTTACATAGCATACATTGCAAATGAGAGCTAAAACACGGGCTAAACACAATGTCATGTACAAAAAACCAGCCAATTCGAAGTTTAAAAAACAATTGTAGTAGAACTGACTCTTCGTATCTTTGTTATCTGTACAAAACTAATGCACAATTATTGTACATTATCCGAATTTAATAAAAACGAAAACTTTTTCTTTATCAACACAACGAAAACAACGTAGCTGACGGAAAACGACACGCATCTGTCAATTTAAAACGATCTTTGGGCACTTATTTTCGACCGCAATGGTACACCTTCCCGATATAGACACCTAGCTGAGTTCAATAAAATTACTACAAAAATAATTTTGTTTAAAAATTCCTGTATTTGTTAAAATTGTTACACAACAAATACAAGAACACAATTTCTTTTACTAGTGATTTTAATAGTAAATCATTTCATTCTATTGCCTATTGACTGCCTCGTTGGTCTCGCGGTTGGCGTGTGCGACTGCTGATCGTGAGGTCTCGGGTTCGATTCCCGGATCGGACCAAATGTTTGTATGATCTACAAATATTTGTTTCGGAGTTTGGGTGTTTTCTAGGTATAATATGTATGTATTTACAAAAAAAGTATATATGTATTTGTATCAGTTGTCTGGTACCCATAACACAAGCTCTGCTTAACTTGGGACTAGTTGGCGTTGAGTGATAGATGTCCGAAATAACCTTATCATTTTCCAATTATTCTTAGTCTTATTCTTTCTATTGACAAATGTTTTTATTCAATTTTTTTCTGTATTTGTTCGGCCAATGCTTTCATTTCACTGAAGTACAATCAGAAACAAAACTAGATTTTCACTTTTGTTTACCAGCAAAGCAAATCCGTCTACTCCTCTGCTCGCTATCTCAAAAAAGTATTGGGTACAATTTGTGTTAATATAATTTTTAGAATTCTTAACACAAATTAGGTACTAATAACCAACATCATAATAACAAAACATCTAACGATACTCATATTTCTTATCCAAGACTTGCCCATATGAAACGTGATAAACATACTACATTCATAAATCGTATAAAACAACGAACAGATAATCAACCAACTGGTATAATTACCATAATCATTGATCACGGCTTGTTACTCAAAGCTATTCAATATTTTGTTATAATCCACTGCTTCCATATGGAGTAACAAATTTAGTATCTAATGTAAGCAGGAGTGAAAATGGGATTTTGGATTCAATTTTACTGAATATACAAACGCTGCGCATTAGTAGTCATAATTAACAACTTAGGCCACATATTATTTGAAAATAATGAGTAATGATCTGAATGAAAAATCGTTAAGATAGAAAACAAGATATTAATAATAACAATAAAATAATACAAAGCAGTAAATGCAGTTTAAACTAATCAAACATATTATAAGACGTAGTGAATGCGATATTAAACGAAATTTCACCAAAATCTATACCATACTATATGTTTTTTTTTAAATAAATATTTGGACATCTAAACACACAACGCCATCTAGTCCCAAGATAAGCAGAGCTTGTGTTATGGGGTACTAGACAACTGATACAAATACATATATACTTTTTTTTTTTGTAAATACATACATATTATAGATAGAACACACCCAAACTCCGAACCCATTTAGTTCGTAGAAAACTCGCAGTTTGCAACATAACAAAATGGAAGCTAAGAATCGAGACTGTTTTATAGAAGTAACGGAACGAAATACTTTATTGTTTGATATTGTTAATTGGTCGCGATTTAATGCTTATCGAATCGTGCACTTAAAGCATGACTATTGGGAACTAAATTAAATATATTTATTATCAATGGACTATATTTATTTACTTAATAAGTACCAGGACTATTCTATGGTATGTGTTATTACTTTTTGAATAGCCCTAAATTAGTGCCTTTTTGACATTGGTTTTGAATTAGCATGGAGGCCTTGGTATTACTTCGATTGAACCAGCCCAGGTAGGCTAAATGCTATTAAGTTTTTACGAGTAACAAATATTACACTTACTCTTGTGATACTCAACTAAGGTATGCCCTGCTGTATAATCCAATATTACAGTGGAAACTTACTATAAAACTCGAATCAAAAGTAATTTCTATTGTCATCATATACGTCATGTTATGTTACGATTGAGAAACCTGATGGCACATCTTTATATATATAATTCTTCTGTGAGTGTGTATGTCACTGAACTACTCTCAAACGACTGGACCGATTTTGATGAAATTTTTTGTGTGTGTTCAAGGGGATCTGGGAATGGTTTAGATTCACAATTTTGTCCGCTGGACAATGTTTTTTAATTAATTTTTAATTTATTAGTAGTTATGGCAAGACGACGTTTGCCGGGACAGCTAGTATACATACAAAATACTGATTTTCGCTTTAAAAAGCGTATATATTCGTCGTATTTTGTTTCTCCTAATATACATAAAGTTTCTCAGAAAAAAAATCTAAAACTCGTCCATAATTAGCCTTACAAACAAATCTTCACATGAAACTTTATAAATATATTTACTGTCGGTGACAATTCTAACGTATCATTACATTACATTACAAAGATATTACTGCAAAGGAGTAGAAAAATGTTAAGCTCTTGGAATATATATGTATACTAGCTGTCCCGGCAAACGTCGTTTTGCCATTAAAAATTAATTAAAAAAACATTGTCCAGCGGACAAAATTGTGAATCTATTTATTTATTTATATATCTTTATTGTATACATAAAATGACAGAAAAAAAAAAATACATAACAAAAGATGATTAACAAAGGTGTATGTAACAATTGGCGGTCTTATCGCTCACGGCGATTTCTTCCAGACAACCTTAGTATGGATATTGGGTTTTTGTGATTTGAGGCAGTTTATACACCAGTAACACAATTACGTGAATATTCAAACATTAAATAAATTTATAAAAAGAGATGCATACGTTCACATTCATAAATACATACACATATACATATACACACACATTAAGTATAATGAAACCGAAATTATTCATAGTGACCATTTAGTGACCATTCTAAACCATTCCCAGATCCCCTTGAACACACACAAAAAATTTCATCAAAATCGGTCCAGTCGTTTGAGAGTAGTTCAGTGACATACACACTCACAGAAGAATTATATATATAAAGATATACCTTTATTATTTCAAATACGAAAATGAAAATATGTTCACGTCTAAAGAAATATGAGATAATTACTTATTACATTCTTTTATATAAAAGTTTTCAGAAAAAGTAATATATCTTAAGTTTATATGAACTACACTAATAAGACGACAGACGAGAAAAAAATATGACGAGACTTATTGAAAATTTACCAATAAATTATGTTCATAGATGTTCGACCTAAATTTCAATTGAATTTCCCTACTTGTTAACTTTTATTGAATAAAATATTTCAATATAAATATTTTAGACATCTAACACACAACATCATCTAGTCCAAAACTAAGCAAAGCCAAAGCTTATACTGTTGGTAGTAGACAAGTGATATAAAAATACATATATACTTTTTTGTAAATACATACAAAACACGCCAAACTCCGAAACAAATGTTACCAGATCCGACCCGGGAATCGAACCCGATACTCGAGCAGTTACATACCCTTTAACTACGCCACCGAGTCAGGCCTACGTCGTAAGTGCGTAAATATCAATGACAACCTACTTATTTTAGAGTTTTTGGCTGGTTGGTCATAGTTTGTGACCCTGATCAACACTATGCTGAGTTGAAGTTCATGAGTTCAACTGCACTTAAGTTGAATAATATATGGTCGAAAATTCATAATATCTATATTTTTTCCACGGGGTGACTGGCATCCGACCTCCGCATCCCTGAGGGTGATCTAAATTTGAAGGTTGAACTAGTTTCTTTGAACATTGCATTGATTGCCAAAGATGTTTATGATAACCGGTATCGATGGCTTAACCTGCTCTCCGAGGCACGGAAAAGATATGTTTTTAGAGAAGAAAGTTAATAATTATACATAGAATAATTTGTACAAAAATACCTTAGCAAGAAGTTTATAACTAACATATCCCGATTGCTTTTGACTCGTCGTTTTCCAAAGTTCATGAAATACACGATCAACGAAAACAAATTTGTAACAAATTTTAACAAACATAGTACGGGCATGAAATATGAAACGAAAATACAAACAAGTTTCATTTATCAAGCTCGGGCAGCACCAATTAATTTAATTCTGATAGTTTAGACCCAATCAAACTTTGCAACGGGCAAGATGAGTATCCTTTTTTATTTAAGGGAAATGTTGGCCAGCACAGTTCATGTTTTTATACTTCGTTTGCTGTTTAATGGCTAGTGCTATGCTGTTGTAGTTGATGAGTTTCCAACTTCTGCTTTTATAACTGTTTTGCAAGAATTAATTTAGTCAAATTATATTTATGTAAATAACTGTGAAGCAAGTGTTCACTGTTATGCTTCCAAAATAACTGTCAGGATTTTCTATGTTGTTAAGTTATTAAAAGAATAAAAATATACGTTTTTAGAATAAGCCAGCATATAATAGTAGTAACTTATAAAATAAAGCGTCACCAAATGATGTGAAAAATAGTAAATAAACTTTGGTTTAAATGGCTAAATCCTGTAAATAAAATTACGACTATTCAATTGAAAATGTACTCGGATTTTTCAAATCATCATGGGATGTCATCTTCAAAATAAAGTTTGGTGGTCAGCACACAGTATCCCTTGCAACCATGAGCGGCCTCTTTTAGCTGGTGATATTTTATTCCAGTCCAAGCCACGATGACATCTATCCACTTCCTGCGTGGTCGATCTGGTGTCCTACTGCCAGGTATTTTTCCTTCTAAAAGAAGCCTCAAGAACTAATGTTGTTGTGCCCCTTAATGTATTCCAAAGAAGGCCACTTTCTTCCACTTTAATAGCCATCAGTTCCCTCTTACACTTCGCTCTCTCCAGTACTAAATAAATGATGTCTTTATATAAATGATTCACATTCTGCAAGTAAATGATTGAAGTGTATATGACTTCAAAAATTACGTTACAAATCCATAATCGTCAGTCGGTATTAATCTTTTTATTAATTTCAATAATCATTAAAGTTATACTGTAAATACTTCAAGATTAAATTGAGCAATTAACTTTTATGAATGTTTCAATAAATAATTTATTACGAATTGTAAACCCTTTGAAAGAAAATATTATTTTTATATATGCACGTGTTAAGATTGCGGCAGACAGTGATCGGGGACGAACATCAGCGCTCAAAATATGTTCACGCCACATCTCTGACCGCCCTATCGATAGTCTATCTCATAGCAGGTTATATCTATCCTAACTCGGTATGAGATAGACAGTAAGATAGCGGGAATTTTCTAGTGTCGACTGACCGTCACTACGGCGCTTTGTGACATTTCTGCTTATGTTTAAATCACAAGTCGCTGTGCCGTACACGTGGCTCTACGTTTTTCTGTCTACTAGAACCATTTTAGCAATTGTGAAATGAATGTTTATTAAAAGCATTAAGGTTGCCAATAACATCACTGAAAACATTTATTTAAGTTCCTTATCGCGCGTCGTGAAAGGGGGCTAGACGGAAAAAAATCTTATGAAAAGTTGTCACGACACTTTTTGCTACAGTAAGCGATTGTAAGCCGTGCGGCGTGCGCATATTTCTCTGTCTCTCTCTCTCTCTTACAGAAAGCAAGCCAGACATTTTCATTTCTATTTCGCATTGAACAGTGTGGTTATTTTTGTTGAGTATATACAGGTTTTTTGTATATAATAAATAATAAAAAATAATAAAAATAATGAATCCTGACAGTGAACTTCGTTCCATCCGGGTGTCCCTTGACACCTCTCGAGTTTTTTGTCTTGTATTTAGATTAACTATTATTTTTAATTTATCAACATTAAAAACATGTCTAGTATCTAAACAAATCTTGAAAAATGGCGATTTTTTCCGCTAACCTAATAAATTGTAACAAAAAAATGATGATTCACTATTTCACAATACCAAGACAAATCACCATAAGCAGTTTATCGAAAGCCTGTCTAAAGTTCAAGGCGTAAATCGTGTCCGAAATGAAATATGAAAATGAATATTATCTTTTACCACGTTTATTTAATGGGGTTACATTTATCATGAGACTATAATATTTTTCCTGCATACTGATAACTTTTGTGATCATTAAAATCAGAATTTGTCATAGATGTAAAGGAACAAGCGTTATTAATGTGTCCCTGGGATTAATGAAGCATCAGTGAATAACGTTAAATGTATTTTAATAACTTTCTTAGATTGTTTTTGAAACTTTTACATTCTTGAATTAAACTCCACTTATTTCACAATTTTCTTTCATTTTAACTCTAATTGATTTCATCCTGTTACATTATCAAAGGTTACTAATATATTTTAACAAGTTCCATCAAGTGCCGACATTTGATAGTACAATTACTTTTTGTCTTTCTTTCTTATTTTAGGTTTTAAGCAAACGACAATATTATCAGTTACTATCTATTACAGAGCAAAATCCTTTAAAGGATAACGTTTTTCAGAACTATTTTATAGAATTTCTTCAGATGTTTTAATTCGCCTTTCTTAGCTATTATGAGAATACTTTTCATCAATTTTTTTCTTGAATCCATACAATTTTCATAATACCAGCAATTTTATAAAATTAAACAGATAAAGTAAAAACTTAAAATAAAGTAAACTTATTATTGTTTATGTACATGAAATAAAAATAAAATAAATAAATAAAATAAGCCTTTATTGCTGTTTGTTTGTTCTACATTTCTATGATACGATTATAACTTAACTTAAACTAACTTAACTCTATATTTTTATTAATGTTATTTGTTACTAACTTAACTCTGTATTAAAGTTAGTTGTTACAACCGGTAACGGGTTTGACTCTTTTGTTAACAGCTTGTCTTGCGACATAGGCCTCCTCTAAAGATTTCCACATTAGCCTATCCTTAGCGATTCGACATGTACACGAAATAAATGTTTCTAAATATTTATTTCAGGTTCTGCTCATTGAAGCTGGACCCGAAGAACCAGACGTTACTAGCGTGCCGTCTTTCGCCCCAGTGCTAGGACGGTCCAGCATAGACTGGAATTACAGAACTCAACCTGAGGAGATGACTTGCAGAGCACAGAGAGGACAGACATGTCCTTGGTTAAGGTATGCATATGAGCAAGACAATCCAACCAATTGTAATAAAAAGTATTCTGTATTTACAGGTATATGAAATTAAATCTCATACCATTCATAGGCAGTTGAAAAGTTTCGGTCACTAAGTATTTGTTGATATTATCGACAGTCACGAAGCCACCGAACCTCTGCACTTGAACCTCTGCATTGTGAAGAGATGTTGTCTATAATGTTGTTCTCTATCGCCTTTATCAAGTAGAGTTGTTCTGACGAGCTCTTCCAATTGGTCCCATTTGGGCTCCCTTCTTGTACACAACAACTCGTGCTGGCCTTGGAAGTCAACGTTTAGAGTAGCAAATATAACCTTGTACTAAAAGGTTTGGTTCTTCCTTCAAGAGCAGTCAATACCTTGAACCAATTAATTTATTCCCGTATTTCCCTTCCCCTACAATCATGGGTTCTTTAAGCGAAATGAGAAAACTATCGCCGTTGTATGGCTAGCCATTTTGCATTTCAAATTTAACCTGAATTTCCTACATTGGTTTCGTCGCATTTAAATAATTAGATAATTTGACTGCTTCGTTGGTCCCGCGGTTGGCGTGTGGGACTGCTGATCATGAGGTCTCGGGTTCGATTCCCGGGTCGCATCAAGTGTTCAAATGATCTACAAATACTTGTTTCGGAGTTTGGGTGTTTTTATGTATAATATGTTTGTATTTACGAAAAAAAAATAATAATATGTATTTATATCAGTTGTCTAGTACCCATAACACAAGTTCTGCTTACCTTGGGACTAGATGGCGTTATGTGTTAGATGTCCGAAATATTTATTTATTATTATTAATTAAAATATATCTAAGTAATAAAAAAAATGTATTAAATGAATATCTATTACTTTTTCAAATGCTAGTTATACGTACGTACTCGTGAAATTCCATCCTCAGTTTTGTACTAAATAAGAGCTACCTTGTGTACTGTTTACTATGCGCTAGTGGAATCGCTGATTTCGTATGGACTGATATGATATGGACGGACCTTTAAAACATACTTAGAACAAATAAAGTTGCTATAAATCAGTTTTCTAAAAGTTGATAAACCCACTAAGGTGCGTTCTAAAACTAGTAATTTGAAACAATTATTGTGTGAATGTAAAGTGCAGTACATGAGAAGTCAGTGAGTGCTGCTATTGGCAATAGAACATTATACGGGGAATAAATATAAACATACAATAACACGGGAAAGATTTCAAAGGATGGTTAAACGGAAGTTTGAAGTACCTGTTTGTAACAACTGCTATGGGCAAAGGGCCAGTAAATATTTAGTGCTAGTAATTTTTAATAGTGTGCCAGAGGATATTTGCGACAAGTGTAAAAAAAAATTCAAATCGAGGTTAGTGAAGTACCTACTTGAGAACCTTCATTGTAATATTGATATTTATTAATAATTAAGAAGCGTCTGTATATATTAACAGTTTGTAATGTAAAGGAAATAATGTTAAATGAATTGTACAAAATTCATGTTCAAAAGGCAACTGCCTCGGTGGCGCAGTGGTAGCTTACGCGACTGCTGTTCTTGAGGTCTCGGGTTCGATTCCCGGGTCGGATCAAATGTTTGTATGATCTGCAAATATTTGTTTCGGAGTTTGGGTGTTTTCTATGTATAATATGTATTTATTTACAAAAAAAAAGTATATAAGTATTTATATCAGTTGTCTAGTACCCATAATACAAGCTCTGCTTAGTTTGGGACTAGATGGCGTTGTGTGTTAGATGTCCGAAATATTATTAAATATTATATAAATTATTTATTTATTATTTAGTTATTATTTATGTTAATTTAATAAGGAGCTACGTCTGCCAATAAATTGTCCTGCAGTTTAGCAGAAGTGAAAAAGCATTTAAATTATTGTTAACTAGTAATAAAAATGTAAGCTTATTCCTTTCTTTCTCTTTCAGATGAGACAAATAAATTGATTATAAAAGTGCTACTGAATGTGATACGATTTACTTTTGTCCGTCTGTAACGTGCCATAATTTCTTTTCTCGTACTAAAGATTTGCTAGGTATTTCAAGTTAAACATTAACATAAAAACTGTTTTTTTAGAGCCTTCTTTCGTTAATCGTAATGTATCCGACCAGCGATAATACAGTCCAAAATTCTTAACAGTCTTCCTGTACCTATGTGAGCCAACTTTAACTTTATTCAAATCAAATGATACTTTCAAATGAAAGATGGAAGTATGAATTGGAAGTTGGACGTTGAACATTTTATTTTAAATGGGTGTAATGTTCTGAGAACAACGATAAGCGTGTAATATTCTACGTGAATTATTGTTTCGTAGTATATTCGGGCTGAGGATTTAATGCTGTGTCTAACGTCCTCTGCTTTTGTGTTTGACAAATGGGATTCGACTACACGGTTGTAGACATTTAATGGGTTCTAGATGACGTTTCCAAGGTTATGCTGCAGAATCTAGTACGTAGACAGACGGTAGTTTGGCTGTTTATCGCAATACCCCCTGAAGTTACCATTATTTACCGATTTTGTAACTATTGGACGGCATGGATTGGCCGCCTTGCTGTTTCCTGCTGTGCTGAAGTTTTTTGGGTTTAATCCCGACATAGGACATACACTTTGTGTGTTCAACTAATTATGGAGTCTGGGTGTTCTTTGTGCCCGTTTTATGTATGTTGTAAAATCCCCAGTGACAAACGATTTATTCCCAGTACGCTTAAAAAAAATGCATATGTTTAAAATTCGGACAAAATAGATTTCAGTAGACGTCTACTCGTATATGAAAAAGTACTAATATCGATATTTTTTCATCAACTAAAATACTGCTTTTACTGACATTACCTACTAAAACTGTCATAAACTATAAATTCAGTAATAGCATGTGTCAAAAAAAGAGAAAAAGTTTAAACAATATAAAACGACTGTTTAAAAACTGTTGTCATAAATAGAACTAGTAGACCAGGTGAAATACGTATCACCTACATACTCGTATATTCATGTGAAAATTCGGAATGCACACATAAACCAAGCATATTTGACAACCAAATGTCATTCTTTTTATTTCTAAAAAGATAAAAGACATCAAACGTTTCACAGCTAGGAACAGTTTGCTTTGGATAACTAAATTGTTCTTTTTCAATCTTTACCATTACTTATTATTGATATTTTTCACCGTGGACTAAAACACACATTTCAAAACCAAATATCAGTTAAATCAGCCCAGCCCTTCTTAAGTTTTAGCGAGACAAACGAACAGGAATTGATTTTTATATACATATAAGGCAAGAAGATGTAGTCGGTTTAAAATGAACTTATTACAGCAGTATCCAGCCACGCTCTAAATAATAGCAACTATATCCTAGGGTTTAGGTAGTTACTCTCTTTGTAAGTCAAAAAAAATAACTTTCTTTGTTGATTACGATTATATACGTACTCTAATTTCCCATTGTTTAACAATGTTGTACAATATTGGAAGAATAATCAAGTCAATATATTTTTGCAAGGACCTGTTCGTAGAGACTATGGAGAAAGGAGAATGTGGTAATTCCACTAAAAATACGTTCGTCCTCTGGCATTCCACTCTAGGAAAACCCGGAGCACGTGATTTTAAGTCTTTTCGTAAATCTATCCTAAACTCACAAAAGATAAGTAATAAAACTTTTGTTCATGGAGTTGGTACTTTTGCATGACCAATGCCGTAAAGACCTTTTTTAAACCTATGTTGCTTTGGAGGATTCTGGTATCGCTGCAGATAAATTTACTCATATATACTCACACTGTCATAGCTGTGAAGATTACTTTCATTTAACAAATTTTTCCAGGTATTCATCTAGGATAGCGTTTGTATATAAAAATATATATACATTCATCATCTAATAATCACTAATATACTTTCGGATTACAGTTACAATTTCTTCTTTCTTTTTCTTCATTTCTATTACTTTCCTTTTTTCATCTATATTTCTTTGGATTATCAGCTTGTTTCTGGTAGCTTTTGCATGACATACAAATACTACTATCATTTCCACGGTTTATTGATTGTGCTTATTTGATGCAAGAAGATGCAGTTGCAAATGAAAAAATAAATATCCGTTGACTAAAATATATCCTAGCTTTTGCTATACGATTGAGACAATTGAGTTGCTATGGCATTTTACTATGTACATTATAATGTATTTTTGTATTGCAGCGGTCGCGTTATGGGAGGATCTAGTGCAATTAATTATTTGGTCTATATGCGAGGCAATAAAAAGGATTACGACGAATGGGCTGATCTTGGTAACATAGGGTGGAGTTACAGAGATGTGAGCATTTTTTTAAATGTCCGGACCATCTGTTCATCCATTGCCTATTTTGGTCTCTTTTAAGAAACTAAAATTCATCTAAAACAATAAATTAATGAAATTTATGGTAACTACTAAAGTTTAGAAATTGATATTTACAGGTTTTACCGTATTTCAAGAAATCAGAAAGCAATCAGGACTTGGAAGCCGGTGATAAATATCATCATGGTATTGAAGGACCATTGAAAGTAGAACGTTTCAAGTATGTCGACGTGAATGCTATAATGCTCGTAGAAGGTTTTAAGGAAAAAGGCTTTCCATTAGTAGACTTTAATGGTGATCAACAAATCGGGACAATGGTCACACAAACAACATCTAAAGATGGAAAAAGAATGTCCACTAATTACGCTTTCGTAAAACCTATAAGGAATAAAAGACCTAATTTCATAGTAATAACAGATGCACTAGTAACTAAAATACTCATAGATAAACAAAAAAAAGCTTTTGGAATAAAATATATTAAAAATGGAACTTGGTACGAAGCTCATGCAGAAAAAGAAATAATCATAAGCGCAGGTGCTTTAAATAGTCCAAAACTACTTATGCTCTCTGGAATCGGACCAAAAGATGATTTGAAAAAACTAAACATACCAGTAAAAAAAGATTTGAAAGTTGGTTACAATTTGCAAGACCATGCTAACACAGAAGCAGTTCTATTTGGCCTTACCAATAAGACGTCTACATTAATATCAGGAAATCAAATGCTGAGAAATATCAAAAAATATCATGAATCTGGCACTAAATACGACCCACTTTCTTCTACTGGTGTTTTACATATGACAGCTTTTCATAGAACGAAATTTGCTAGTGAAGATGAAACGGTTCCAGATATACAATTTCATTTTGGTGGTATGAATGTAAACGATTTTTATTCAGATCCAACTACATATTTAGCGAGCGCTATTTACCCATTTGCTTACTATGACAGCGTAAATGTTAGACCAATTCTGTTACATCCAGAAAGTAGAGGATTTATAACATTAAACAAAACTGATCCCATTTTTGGTCAACCGTTGATTTATCCAAGATTTTTCACAGTTAAAAAAGATTTGGATACATTGATAGAAGCGCTAAAGTTTGTCACCAAATTAGAAAATACAAAAGCTTTTAAAGAAAACGGAGCAAAGTTTATAAGGAAACGAGTGAATGCCTGCTCTAGGTTTAAATGGGGAACTTATAAATATTTTGAATGTGTCATAACAAGATATACTGGTACGATATATCATCCATCAGGTACGTGTAAAATGGGTCCTTCCTATGACGAAGATGCAGTAGTTGATCCAAGATTAAAAGTTTATGGAATTAAAAAACTAAGAGTTGCTGATGCTTCAATTATGCCTCATATTGTTCGTGGAAACACAAATGCTCCTTGCATTATGATTGGAGAGAAAGTCTCAGAAATGATTAAAGAAGATTGGCATCATTCGTAATATACATAGTATATATATATATACCTATGCTGTTAGTTAAATTATTATCTTATTACTATTTTATTTATCATTAATTGTCAATATAGTTTAATTATTGTAATGTAAATTTGTTTCTTAGCCATATTTAATATCATTGAATAGTCACATCAACGTAAACATACCATATCGCTGTGTTGGTAACTTAATGAAAAATAAATCAATTTAATGTTATTATTTTTAATGGAGATATTCGATTCATACTAAAATATGTAAAAAAAATCCCACTAGGTATAATGATACGTTTGACTGTGAGTTATAAATCAATTTTTTACAATGTCACTTAATTACGGGTAAATCTTAGTTTGCAAAAATAACGAAAGTACAAATCTTCATGTTAATATAGAAATAATTAAATTATTTTTTTCTTTTAATATTATATATTCTTTATTTGTTTTAATCATTGATCATCACAAAAGTCTAATCATCGAACATTTTTTAAAGTATTTCAAGATCACAATCTTTTAGGATTTACAAACATACTTACAGTTAAGTTTATATTTTCTTACAAGATATATTTATTTAGTTTTCCATTACATACGCTTCATGTAGAAAATGAAGTAGAATTATATTTTGTTTTCATTTCAAAACAATTTGTGTTTTAACATAAAATATGTATTCCTGAAAACCGTTTTAGTTCTAACAATCACAGAACCAAAGCTTTATTTAGGACGAATTTAAAGACGTGGCTAATTTGACTACCAAATAAGTGTTGCGAGGATTTAAGATATAAGATGTTCACATCGAGTGTCTTACAGCTGAATATAAATTCAATATTTACATGACGTTAAGTTAAGCGACACAAACGCAGTTGTAGATGACAGTGATGAAGATTATAAATGTCTGGTTTATATTCTTAAAATGAAGCTAAACTGCTCTCTCGCTGACTTTTTACATATAAAATCTACTGCTAGTGACAGTTTAGAAATTGGCAAAAAAGCTAATTCGCTTTATGCCGTGTCGAGCCAGATTTGACAATCATCTTTACATTTTTTTGACAAGTCATGTGATTTTATAGAACACTATTTTATTGATTGCGTGTGATGTATATCTTTGAGCAAATGTGCTTTTTATGAAATTGTACTATCAGCAAATTGTTTTTTATTGATATTTGATTTTGAATAGCAGCAGCACTGTTAGAAGCATAAAACTAGTTTTTTACTTTGTGTTCTGCACCCATTTTAGTTCGTAGAATAATCTAAATCTGTAGTTTATTCATGTGTTTAGTTTTAGTTCAAAACAAATTATTGATCATTTCTAATTTCATGTATTGCACAATGAAAGTGACACGTATCTCACTTGGATTAAATGTTGTAATTGAAGAAATCATCAGAAAACGTTTGTGTGGTAACATTACGAATTCATTTAACCTAGACTTAACATCATATTCAACATTTTACTTGCCCGTAAAGTATAACTATAAAAACTATAACTATTTATGTAACAACTTTGCGATTATTTATTTTGTAACATGAATTCGTAATAATACACAAAAATGATAATGACTATATCCTGGGGTTTAGATAGTTATAGATTAGAGCGATTCTTTTTTTTATTTATAAATAGGCGGGCAAACGAGCATACGTATCGCCTGATCGTAAGCGATTACCGCCGCCCATGGACACCTGCAAACACCAGAGGCGTCACAAGTGCGTTGTCGGCCTCTGGGGGATGAGAAGGGGAGATACGGGAGGGGGTTTGGGTTATGGGCCTCCGGTATCCTCTCTCACTCGGTGAAACACAACGCAAGCACTATTTCACACCGGTTTTCAGTGACGCCGTGCTATCACTCCGGTCGAGCTGGCCCATTCATGCCGAAGCGTGGCTCTCCCATGGAAAGTTGTTAAACAATGTTGTACTATATTGAAAGTATAATCAGGTATTTTCGCAACGTATTCTATTTCTGAAGTTTCAAGTTTACCCTAATAAAAAAGAAGGCACTAAGAATCTTGCGGATTAAATAGGCAATCAATGACCGTAACATTATAGTATAGCTTTTTATGTCAATAATCAACTTATTTTTTGTACAATTGGAGAGACCTGTGTCCAAACAGTGGACGGCAATAGGCTGATGATTGTACCTTTTCATTGCGGGATGAAAAATCCCTCCTGTTCTTAGAGACTCAGAGGTAAGGAATATATGGTAATTCCACTAAAAGCCACGTCCGGTCTCATGCTTTTCATCCTGGGAGAACCCGGACCACGTGATTTTAGGTATTTTCATAAAATGTATCCTAAAATCACAAAAGATAAGTAATAAAACTTCTTTTGAGGAGTTGGTACTTTTGCCTGAACCCCGCCGTTGAGACCTTTTTTTAAGCTTATGTTGCTTTGATGAATTATGGTATCGCTGCAGATAAATTTACTCATATATACTAACACTGTCGTAGCTGCAAAGGTAACTTTGTATTAACTACTCTTTCCAGGTGTTCGTTTAGGATATCGTGTGTACATAAAAAAACTACTCTTTTTTTTTTTAAGTGAGCTGCCAAAATTACTCTGCCCTGCCTGATGGAAAGCATGGGCAGAATCCAAGAGTGGTGGTCACCATATCTATTTTTTGTTTGTTATGGTATACATTTTATTAATATTAAAATTGTATGCTTAGTTTTGCTAATCAGGAGATTTCATTTCTGATCATAAAATCGACAATATTAATATTAAAATTGGTTTCATTATCAATTTGTATATTTCTGTATTTGGATCATAATATGTAAAATTTAAATATAACCAACAGTTTACACTGTCTGTTATAAGTAAACTTAAAATAGACAAATAGCTTAGGACCGTAACTACGATAAATATGAAAAACTTTTTTTTTTATCTTTTATTTCAAAAGTTAAAAGAATATTAGAATCATCATAAATAGATCCTTTCAGAGTATAGTTAGAATATCATGTTTTTCTCTTACATTTCAAACACTTTCCTATTTTCTTCTATTATTATTTTGATTATCAGCTTGTTTCTGACATACAAATACTCTCATTTCAACAATTTACTCAATAATACAAACATTCTGTATTGATTATGCTTATTTAGTACGAGAAGATACAGTTGTAGATAATTATAAAATATATTCGTTGGCTAAAATATACCCTATCCTGTGGTTTAGACAATTGAATTGCCATGGCATTTTTACTATATACTATATCAAAAATACTAACATCCTATATTGATTATGCTTATTTGGTGTGAGAAGATACAGTTGTAAATAATTATAAAATATATCTGTATGCTAAAATATATTCTATCCCGTGCTTTAAGCATTCGAATTGCCATGGCATTTTACTGTGTGCATTATAATGTATTTTTGTATTGCAGCGGTCGCGTTATGGGAGGATCTAGCGCAGTTAATTATTTGGTCTATATGCGAGGCAATAAAAAGGATTACGACAAATGGGCTGATCTTGGAAACATAGGATGGAGTTACAGAGATGTAATTATGTATTTTTATTTTATGTGTGGACCCTATACTAATCGACGACTCTTTTCTGGTCACTTTTAAGCAATAAAAACTCTGAGTCTTATGTTTTCAACTAACGTACAACTGAAACAACAAATTAATGAAATTTCGTCAACTCTATTTAAATTTGCAAATTAATGTTTTTTAGGTTTTGCCGTATTTCAAGAAATCAGAAAGCAATCAAGACATAGAAGCTGCTGATAAATATCATCATAGTTCTGAAGGACCGTTGAAAGTAGAACGTTTTAAGTATGTAGACGTGAATGCTATAATGCTCGTGGAAGGTTTTAAGGAAAAATGCTTTCCATTAGTAGACTTTAATGGAGATCATCAGATCGGGACCATGGTCACACAAACAACATCTAAAGATGGAAAAAGAATGTCCACTAATTATGCTTTCATAAAACCTATAAGGAATAAAATGCCTAATTTGACAGTAATAACAGATGCGCTAGTAACCAAAATACTTATAGATAAACAAAAAAAGCTTATGGAATAAAGTATTTAAAAAATGGAACTTGGTACGAAACTCATGCAGAAAAAGAAATAATCATAAGCGCAGGTGCTTTAAATAGTCCAAAACTACTTATGCTCTCTGGAATCGGGCCAGAAGATGATTTGAAGAAACTAAACATACCTGTAATAAAAAATTTAAAAGTTGGTTACAATTTGCAAGACCATGCTAGCACCGAAGCAGTACTATTTGGCCTTACCAATAAGACGTCTACATTAATATCAGGAAATCAAATGCTGAGAAATATCAAACAATATCATGAATCTGGCACTAAATACGACCCACTTTCTTCTACTGGTGTTTTACATATGACAGCTTTTCATAGAACGAAATTTGCTAGTGAAGATGAAACGGTTCCAGATATACAATTTCATTTTGGTGGTATGAATGTAAACGATTTTTATTCAGATCCAACTACATATTTAGCGAGCGCTATTTACCCATTTGCTTACTATGACAGCGTAAATGTTAGACCAATTCTGTTACATCCAGAAAGTAGAGGATTTATAACATTAAACAAAACTGATCCCATTTTTGGTCAACCGTTGATTTATCCAAGATTTTTTACAGTTAAAAAAGATTTGGATACATTGATAGAAGCGCTAAAGTTTGTCACCAAGTTAGAAAATACAAAAGCTTTTAAAGAAAACGGAGCAAAGTTTATAAGGAAACGAGTGAATGCCTGCTCTAGGTTTAAATGGGGAACTTATAAATATTTTGAATGTGTCATAACAAGATATACTGGTACGATATATCATCCATCAGGTACATGTAAAATGGGTCCTTCCTATGACGAAGATGCAGTAGTTGATCCAAGATTAAAAGTTTATGGAATTAATAAACTAAGAGTTGCTGATGCTTCAATTATGCCTCATATTGTTCGTGGAAACACAAATGCTCCTTGCATTATGATTGGAGAGAAAGTCTCAGAAATGATTAAAGAAGATTGGCATCATTCGTAATATACATAGTTATGTTGTAGAATATACTTATGCTGTTAGTTAAATTATTATCTTATTACTATTTTATCTATCATTAATTGTCAATATAGTTTAATTATTGTAATTTAAATTTGTTTCTTAGCCATATGTCATTGAATAGTCACATCAACGTAAACATACCATATCGCTGTGTTGGTAACTTAATGAAAAATAAATTAATTTAATGTTATTATTTTTAATGGAGATATTCGATTCATACTAAAATATGTAAAAAAAACCCACTAGGTATAATGAGGCGTTTAACTGTGAGTTATAAATCATTTTTTTACAATGTCACTTAATTACGGGTAAATCTTAGTTTGCAAAAATAACGAAAGTACAAATCTTCATGTTAATATAGAATTAATAAAATTATTTTTTTCTTTTAATATTATATATTCTTTATTTGTTTTAATCATTGATCATCACAAAAGTCTAATCATCGAACATTTTAAAGTATTTCAAGATCACAATCTTTTAGGATTTACAAACATACTTACAGTTAAGTTTATATTTTCTTACAAGATATATTTATTTAGTTTTCCATTACATACGCTTCATGTTTGATAAATTCACCAACGCACCCACTTTGTAGAAAATGAAGTAGAATTATATTTTGTTTTCATTTCAAAACTATTTGTGTTTTAACATAAAATATGTATTCCTGAAAACCGTTTTAGTTCTAACAATCACAGAACCAAAGCTTTATTTAGGATGAATTTAAAGACGTGGCTAATTTGACTACCTAATAAGTGTTGCGAGGATTTAAGATATAAGATGTTCACATCGAGTGTCTTACAGCTGAATATAAATTCAATATTTACATGACGTTAACTTAAGCGATACATACACTGTTGTTCATGACAGTGATGAAGATTATAAATGTCTGATTTATATTCTTGAAATGAAGTTAAACTGCTCTCTCGCTGACTTTTTACGTATAAAATCTACTGCTAGTGACAGTTTTGAAATTGGAATAAAGCTACTTATTTCGCTTCACGCCGTATCGATACAAATTTGACAATCAGTCTTTACATTTTTTTGACAAGTCATGTGATTTTATAGAACACTCTTTTTTCTTTCTTTATTGATTGTATGTGATGCATGCACGTCTTTGGGCAAATGTGCTTTTTGTGAAATTGTACAGTCATCATTTTGTTTTGTATGATATTTGATTTTGAAGTGCACAAACTGTTAGAAGCACAAAACTAGTATTAATTTGTGTTCTGCACCCATTTTAGTTCGAATAATCTAAATGTGTAGTGCATTTATGTGTTTAGTCCAAAACAAATAACTGATCGTTTCTGATTTAATATATTTCATCATCAAAGTGGCACGTATCTTACTTGTATTATATGTTGTAGTTGAAGAAATCATTAGAAATCGTCTGTGTGCTAACATTACGAATTCATTTAACCCAGACTAAACATAATTTTCAATATATTACTTGCTCCTAAAGCAACTATGCAAACCATAACTATTTTTATTATAACTTTGCCACAATTTTTTTTTGGAAAATGAGTTCGTAATAATACACAAAGCGTTATACATTATATCAATATGTCCAATATTGTTATTTCAGGGGAAAAACTATGGGTGGATCCAGTGCAATAAACTACATGGTCTATATCAGGGGGAACAAAAGAGACTATGATTCCTGGGCCGAACTCGGTAATGAGGGCTGGAGTTATAGAGAGGTCAGTATATAGTAGACACTACATTAACAGTAACTAGAAAATATTGCAGTCCAAACAGTAGTAGAGGTGCAGTTTAAAGATACATTTATTTTGGTATGATGATGGAGCCCATAAACAGACTGATCGATTAATAGTAAGCTACTTCCACCGTCCGTGGATATTTGTAACTTAGGAATTACAAGTCCATTGCCGTTCGAGTTTAGGGGGGGGGGGGGTATTTTTAGGAACTGCGGGGATTTGAGGTTATGGTTTTGGAACTTCACTCACTTGGTTAAAAACTACCAAAATAATCATAAGAACACCGATTTTGAGGCCGTTGTCATGGTCATTGAGCGAAAAAATTATTGTAATTCTTGTAAACAGAATTATTACCAACTTTCACTCGACACATATTCAATAGAAACTTTTATGATAGTCAAACTATTCAGTCTAGAAAAAAGCTTAAATGCCGATATGTATCACTATTAAAAAAATGAAGTGTTTTAATTAGAACATTTAAAAATGTTTGAATCAAATTTATTACAGATACTGCCATACTTTAAAAAAGCTGAAAACAATCAAGACATGGAATCCCACGACAAGTACCATCATGCAGTTGGTGGTCCTGTTAATGTCGAAAGATTTCGACACCTGGATATCAATGCTATGATGCTTCTTCAAGCTTTTAAAGAAAAAGGTTTACCCATTAATGACTTAAACGGTGAAAATCAAATGGGAACTGATATCATTCAAAGTACATCAAGAAACGGGCAGAGATTCTCCGCTAACTACGCTTATATCAGGACTATTAGACATAAACGGCCGAACTTATATATCGTAAATAGCGCATTCGCTACTAAGGTACTAATCGACCCTATAACAAAAACAGCTTTTGGAGTTGAATATCTCAAAAATGGTATTCTATATACTGCTCATGTAACAAAAGAAGTAATTGTAAGTAGCGGCACTATAAACTCTCCAAAATTACTAATGTTATCCGGTATTGGTCCTAAGTATCATTTGAGAAACCTAAACATACCAGTTTTAGAACACTTAAATGTAGGCAATAATCTGCAAGACCATGTAACCACTGACGCTTTAGTACTGTCTTTAAGTAATAAAACTTCAACAGCTGTAAGTGAACAGCAATTATTGGAAGAGGTAAATAAATATTACTCCCAAAATTCACCAAAAACTGGTCCACTGTCCACTACAGGTACTTTACCAGTGACTGCTTTTATAAGTACAGATTACGACGAAGTTCCTAATATTCAGTTCCATTTCGATGGGAAAAATGTCAAAGAGTTTTATTCAGATCCGACTACGTATTTGTCTTCAAACATGTTTCCTCTGGCATTCTATGACGGCCTTACAGTAAGACCTTTGCTATTAACCCCTAAAAGCAGAGGGTATATACTCTTAAACCATACAGATCCAACTTTTGGCCCACCATTGATTTATTCTAGATTTTTTACTGAAAGAGAAGATGTGTATGCATTTTTAGAGGCTTTTAAATTTGCTCTGGAAATGGAAGACACTAGTGCATTTAAGGCTAGTGGTGCAACTTATGTTAAAATACCCGTTGAAGCTTGTTCTTCGTACGAATGGGGTACAGAAGATTATTTTGTTTGTTTGCTGATTCAGTACACTTCTACTATATACCATCCAGTTGGTACGTGCAAAATGGGACCAAAGTATGATAAGGATGCAGTTGTTAATTCGAGGTTAAAAGTGTATGGTATTGGACGGTTACGAGTAGTTGATGCTTCAATTATGCCCCTTATCGTAAGGGGCAATACTAATGCCCCAACTATAATGATTGCTGAGAAAGCTTCTGATATGATTAAAGAGGATTGGTTTTAAAACAGCATTGACTATAAATATAGGCCCATAAATGAATGACATGTAGAAGTAATTGTAATGCATCCCGCATGGAAATAACAGTACAATTATTTTTTTGTTCACTGCTTAGTCTAAAATAATTTATATAAATCTCTATAAATAATGTAGTTCGATTGAAACCAAAAATTGTTCTATTATAAGCTAATATTAAGTTGGAATAATAATATTTTTTGATATATGTAATATTTCTTTTGACCGATGCAGTTCTATAATATTATTGTACATATCATTCCAATTACATATTGTAAATGTATTGTGTGTTAACATAAATTATGATTTTTGAAATGAACACACACACATAAATGAAACCACATACGTACAGCCATGTTAATTTTTATTAGAATGAAGTAATAAGCCATATATTTCATGTGCTTTAAGTTATGTACTTTTTCAATCTTACTTCAATCTTACTTATTAAATCACCAGCTTTTGCCGCCGAATATGGCGGTAAAGTAGCCCATGTCCTTCCTTAAAAATCAAAGTATCTCTATGTCAAATTTATTTGAAATCGTTGCTTATTACAAAGGCTTCATACCAGATCAGACCAGTGTTTGCAGTTTTTTAACACAGTACTTTTTATTATGAACCCTTAGCTTTCTGAGATTACTTTATAAATAAACATTTAAAACTCGAAATGCATACCATATTTTTAAAGTGGTAAAACTAATTTTCTTTATGTTTTAATATGTTATTAATTCCCACGTAGATTTACCTGCATCTCTTTTCCATCACACTAGGCTCCAGTTTGTCTGGGCGTGATGTTAACTCACCAGTAAAACACACATTTTAAAAAACTTTGAAAATCGGTTCGATAGTTTCGGAGTTCATTGAGAGCATCAACGTGACCCGAGAATTAAATATCATTTATATTTACAGGGTTACTGGTAATAATTAGCGATCCCTTTAAGGGGTGATAGTAGAAATCATTAGCTATCAAATTGTCCTCGGATAAATGAGTAAAAAACGTACCGGTACGGTTTTTTTTTTTCTGTTTTTTAAGAAAATGGGTCACGCTGCTTCAAAGAGAGTAATGAAACAAACCTTACGTATGTAATAGTTGTTTTTGATGTTTTTAGTTTGCTAACACCATAATACGTAAAAACAATACAAAAAAGATCAGAAATGTTGTTGTTATGAATGATGATTCAAAGAATCTTCTGCGAAGATGTCATCTCGCAGAAGGAGGCGTTGTAGAAGGCCCGGGAGGACGACCTCCGTTCGGACCCAATCCGCCACCTGTACGTCGCCTTAATTGAGAATTTACTGTTAGAGGGTACGCGCTTCCGTGCGGGCAGGCGCTGGGAGGGATCCAGATGTGTTAATAACAGCAGTTCCTGGATCCCTCCCTTCTCAGGCACAGAGTGACACACCGTGTGGTTTTAGTCGGTTCGATTCCGACACAACGCCCCGCCGCAAGCCCCGGTGGGGTGACGGCCCGAGGGTAGATCGGTCAAAAAAAAAGGTGGTTAAATCACAATTTTCCTGATCGGTTGATTGGTAGGAGTGAACCTATCTCTTGACAAGCAAGGTGTCCCGATCTTACCCCGATGGACTATTATGTGTGTGTGAGCCTGGTTAATAATGTCTCGCCTGTACCAAATATTGTAGATTTAAGGATCGGCATAGTTAATGCCGCAAGTAAAATCAGGAGCTCTTTGTCTAGTGATGTTGTAAAAACTCAATGAAGGATAAGAATGCGTGCTTGCATTAGAAACAGGCGCTCACACTTTGAAAATCGACTGTAAATGTAAGACCAGACCGCAAAAAAAAAAATACGCTTGTTTATAATTTTCACTTATGGCCGATAAAGTTCATTTATTCAGCCATTTTACAATTTATATAATTATTTTATACCTTGTTGGATAGCTTATCAGACATATTTGTTTTTAAATTATTACGCTGATAAATTTGCTAGGTGATTTTTTGTAGGAACATTGCATTTAGCCATAAAACACGCAAACATTTTTTTGGAAACCTTGAATCATTATTCACAAACGGTACAACATTTCTGTTTTTTTTGTATTGTAAATATATTAGGGTGTTAGCAAACTAAAACCTTAAAAAAATAACCATTAAATACGTAAGGTTTTTTTAAACCCTCCTTGAAATCGCGTGACCCATTTTTCTTAAAAACAAAGAAAAACTTTGTTTTTTGGAACCGGTTTGACTCATTTACCCGAAGACAATTTGATAGCTAATGATCTCTTCTATCACCCATTAAAGGGATGGCAATTTCTTACCAGTGACCCTGTATAAAGGATGTATAAACTTTATCTGTATACAAGAATATGTATTAAAGATGTAAGTAAAGTAACACCAACAAAACTATTTGAAACAGTCATAATTTATACAAATACGAAGGCTGTATTCATCGCGGGGAAACAAGAAAGTTCGTACAAAGACCAACAAAATGTACACCGCTGAATCATCTACGAGAACGCTGAGGATATTGAGCCATGGAGTAAGCGGTTTCCCATGAAATTATTATGAAACTTTTACTATAAATAATATCAGATATAACCTATTTATACTTTAAAGGAGCTCTTCAGGATAAATTCCACGAATGTTATAATAGTAGAACTGTATTCCTGGGGAAATTAATCTGTTAAATCGTTTAATTAAAGAGCTTAAGCTTCAGCTTTTAGTACTAAGCTGTTTTGAAGTTCATGGCGCCGTAAACATTTCTTAGAATTGAGTTTGATAATAATTTTATTTTGAAGCCAATTTTTATATCAATGAGATAACGACTTAAAAACAACTTTCTATGAATGACAGCATATTTTTTTCATGTAATAAGGGGCAAATGAGCATACTTTTCGCCCATTGGTAAGCGATTAACACCACCTATGGACACCCGCAACACCAGAGGAGTCACAAGTGTGTTGCCGATCTTTGGGGGATAGGAAGAGGGATAGGGAGGGAGGGGTTTGGGTATGGGCCTCCTTTATCCTCCCTCACTCGGTAAAACACAGCGCAGGCGCTGTTTCACACCATTTTTTTGTAAGGCCGTGGTATCACTACGTTCGAGCCGACCCATGTATACCGAAGTGTGGCTCTCCCATGGCTAGTCTATACTTATAAAATAGTAAGTCCTGACTGACTGATTCATCATCGCCGAGCTTAAACTATGATAGTTAGGGCTATGAAATTTGGTGAGTAGGATCCTTTTATTGAGTAGACACGCACTAAGAAAGGAATTTTGGAATTTCTACCCTTAAGGGGGTGAAATAGAGGTTGAAAGTTTGTATGGAAGTCCGTCATTTTTTAAGTTAGAAACCTGAAACTTTACTTTTGGGCTGCTGATTAAAAATGAGTAAACACGTATTTCAGCGTTTTTGAATATTCAACCCCTAAGGGGGTGAAATAGGGGTTGAAAGTTTGTATGGAAGTTCGTCATTTTTTAAGTTAGAAGCATGAAACTTTATTTTTGGGCTACTGATTTCAAATGAGAAGACACGTATTTAAGCGTTTCTGGATATTCCACCCCTAAGGGGATGAAAAAGGGGTTGAAAGTTTGTATGGAAGTTCGTCATTTTTTAAGTTAGAAGCATGAAACTTTATTTTTGGGCTACTGATTTCAAATGAGAAGACACGTATTTAAGCGTTTCTGGATATTCCACCCCTAAGGGGATGAAAAAGGGGTTGAAAGTTTGTACGTAAGTTCCCCATTTTTGAAGTTACAAACATGAAACTTTGTTTTTGGGCTACTAATTAAAAGTGAGTGGATAAGTATGTAAGCGTTTCTGGATATTCTACCCCTAAGGGGTGAAATAGGGGTTGAAAGTGTGTATGGAAGTTCGTCATTTTTTAAGTTAGAAGCATGTAACTTTATTTTTGGGTTACTAATTAAAAGTGAGTGGATAAGTATGTAAGCGTTTCTGGACATTCTACCCCTAAGGCGATGAAAAAGGGGTTGAAAGTTTGTACGTAAGTTCGCCATATTTGAAGTTAAAACATGAAACTTTGTTTTTGGGCTACAGATTAAAAATGAGTAGATACGTATGTAAGCGTTTCTGGATATTCTACCCCTAAGAGGGTGAAATAAGCATTGAAAGTTTGTATGCAAGTTCGTCATTTTTTGAGTTAGAACCATGAAACTTTATTCATGTACTACTGAATAAAAAATGGTAGATACGTATTTAAGCGTTTCTGGATATTCTACCCCTAAGGGGGTGAAATAGGGGTTGCAAGTTTGTATGGAAGTTCGTCATTTTTTAACTTAGAATCATGAAACTTTATTTTTGGGCTACTAATTTCAAATGAGAAGACACGTATTTAAGCGTTTCTGGATATTCTACCTCTAAGGGAATCAACTAGGGATTGAAAGTTTTTACGGAAGTTCGTTATTTTTGAAGTTACAAACATGAAACTTTGTTTTTGGGCTACAGATTAAAAATAAGTAGATACCTATGTAAGCGTTTCTGGATATTCTACCCCTAAGCGGTGAAATAGGGTTTGAAAGTTTGTATGGAAGTTTGTAATTTTTTAAGTTAGAACCATGAAACTTTATTCATGTACTACTGATTAAAAAAGAGTAAAGACGTATTTAAGCGTTCCTGGATACTCTACCCTACCCCTTAAGGGGTGAAATAGAGGTTGAAAGTTTGTATGGAAGTCCGTTATTTTTTAAATGAGATACCAAAAACTTTAATTTTGGGCTATTGATTAAAAATGACTTGATATTTATTTAGAGTTTCTGGATATTTTACCTCTAAAGGGTGAAATAGGGGTTGAATTTTTTTATGGAAATCCGTCATATTTAAGAATACATAGAGATAAGAAAGGTGAAACTTTACTTTTGGGTTGCTAATTAAAATTGAGTTAATACGTATTGCAGCGTTTCTGAATATTCTATCCGTAAGGGGTGAAGTAGGGGTTGACATTTCGTACATAGGTTAGTTTGGCATTCCGTCATTTTTCGAAATAGATGAATACCTATATCAGCATTTATGCGAATTCTGTTCCTAAAGGGGATGAAATATGGGTCCAATGTTTTTATGGAAGTTCTTTTAAATGGGATATTGATCAAAAATAAATAAATACGTTCAAAAACATGAATAAAGTACTGATACATACTTTTACTCAGTTTTAATTAAATACATATAATCAACTTCCACGCGAGCAAAGCCGCGGGCAACAGCTAGTTTATATTATAACATAGTTGCTGTAAATATTCAAAAATCCAGAAAGTCGTTCCGCTGTTCTCATAGCCTAAACCAAGACCCATCTGCCGTTCCTACGCCCCCATTATCTACTTCCATAAACCGCTGAGAAGCAAACAATCTGTAGCTCGTGTCCTCACTCTAAAATCACCACCGTTTTACTTTGACCTACTACCCTCTAGGCACAGGTCCGGGTACCGTATCTCTCTATAAATCGAGGGGTCTTGCTACATTGGCTATTCTGTAAATTTTACAACGCCA
Source organism: Spilosoma lubricipeda (assembly GCA_905220595.1). Lineage (NCBI taxonomy): Eukaryota > Metazoa > Arthropoda > Insecta > Lepidoptera > Erebidae > Spilosoma > Spilosoma lubricipeda. The sequence continues at coordinate 6,114,738 of HG992298.1, read as the reverse complement.
TAGACTTAAAACTTCATCAAAGTGCTATAAATAAATAGAAGTGTGTTCTTTGTGGTAAGGAGCGTTTAAAAGGGACATTTTAGCACTTGCACGTGTCGATTAAACAGTTATAAGACTATCTTGGAAACTTTCTTTTTATTTTATACCTGAAGGCCACAACAAAGTGTTGGCCTTGTAAGTCTCATCTTGGATAAAGTTTGGCCACAAACGTATCTTATTACTAACATTATAAAGAAACGGTGTTTTTTAAATAAGTGTTTTGGTTGGATACAAATAAGCAACGATAGGTATGTCTTAAGAAAATTCTAAAAGTTCTAAAATACTAGTGACTACTATAACTGACGTCATGCTATATTATACGCGCTCAACCTTTATTTTTTTTTTTAAACTAACCTTACCGAAAAGCTTCTTAAAAATGTTTTAACAATTTAAATGATTGCCGACCACGAAGCAAATACAAATAATAAGGAATAAAAATATAGCGACATGATTTTATAGAAAATTTATATTTATCCTAATTTCTCTATTGACATCTCTAAATTACCTTGACATCCACTAAATTGACATATTTTAACTGTTAGGACTTGTAGTAAACCATAATATTGTTTTGTATTCTGGTAATTGATCAGTTTAATTCTTACTAAATCATAATTGAATTAATAAAATTATAATATTGTCACAAAATTTTATTGTATTGCATGCCATTTATATGATTTATTACATTGTTAGTTGCACACCATTATTACGGTAGAATGCACACGACCTTTAAATAATTATTATGATCTCTTCAATACACGTAGTATTGAAGAGATCATAATAATTGCTTGCGAATATATCTTTTCATTTCACTAAAGCAATTACTTTTATTTGATTAAATATTTGGAACCGAAACCTCTTAAAATGCCTCGCGCTGTTATTTTCGGTAACAATAACATTTGCATCACACTCATCGAAATATAAATTGAAGAAGTGATATTGCAGGAAAAAGTGTTTTTCCAAGCACACTTGAAGTACGGAGGTGGAGATCCACACTCAAATGGAGAAAGGACGAGGCGAGATAAAGGTAAAAATATAGTAAGTGCTTCCAACTTTGTTGACCTAAATAATTCGATTCCTAGACTAACGGCTAGAATAAGTTGGCATCTAAAAAATCTAAATGTGGATCACTTAAGGCTCTTGCAATCTTCCTTCCCTGACAGACGTTCTAGTATTATGTTTAGTAGTATAGATCAATCTCGTAGGAAAGTGAGGGTTAAAGTTTAAACGGCTATATATATAATTTGTAATTTGTTTGCGATTTTGAGTTCTTTTTTAAACGAATTTATACTATTACGACTATAACGGACCAAAATAAAACCAACAAAATTTAAACCCTTCGCTAGCCCTGCACTTACAATCAGTAAGGACTAAAGACCATCACTTTGAAAATCACTTTTTTATATGAGACTAGTATTTGCACGTGGCTCCTCCCGTGTGTAAAGGTAGCGGTTCGTGCCGCGACAGAGACAAGCGAACGAGACAGGAGACCGCGACCAGAGAGCGCGACAAGTTTCTCGGTGTCTTCTATATATTCTGTAGGTCGAGACCGAGACCGGAAACCTCTTCCCGGGTCGGACCAAATTTTTGTAAGATCTGCAAATATTTGTTCAGGAGCTTAGGTGTTTTCTTTTCATAAAAAGTATAAATGTATATATATATCAATTGTCTAGTAACTATAATACAAGCTTTATTGTTTAGGACTAGATGGCATTGTGTGTTAAATGTGCATATTATTATTATATTTAACTAGAAGCCAAGAAGGATCAGTTTCGCTGTTAGTGAAGAAGCACCAAATGTTTGTTGACAATATATGAAGTATTTAATGTACTTTTCGATCACGACACGAGACACCACTAGTCCGGGGTAGCGAACGTCTCGCTGTCTCCTGTCCCTGTCTCGCCCGTAAGCTGTCGCTCATACATTGCCTATGACCAAGTGACGATCGCGGTCTTCTGTCTCGGTCACAGTCTTCGGTTGCGGTCTCCGGTCGGGGTCTCCTGCCTCGGTCGCTTGTCTCTGTCGCAGCGCGAAGTTACCGCGGTAAAGAGTAGCCTATGTCCTTCCTCAAAAATTAAAGTACCTCTTTGCTATATTTCATTGAATTCGATACAGCTGTTTAGCCGTGAAAGTATAGCAGACCAACAGACTTACTACCAAATTTATAATATTAATATGGATTAGGAAGCTAGAAATATTAATCAAAATAAATCAACTTTTGATGCAACGTTTCTAAACATACACGCGCAGATTCTTCCCAAATTTTAATAACATTCAACGCCTCTGTACATGTACAAAGCAACTACATCATCACATCTGTTTTAATTACTTTGTACAATAGAAAAGCTTCACTTAAACTAATATACCTGGTAGTTAGTTTTATTTCAGCTGAACGGTACGTGAGAATGCTATATAAATCACAGCAAAGTGCAATAGGCAACGTGTGTGTAAAGTTGCACTGGAACTGAAAATTCATTTAATAAACTTTGAGATATTACTTTGAAAAGTGCTTTAACTTCACGATGTCAACGTCGTTAGAAATGCACGAGCATTGCGTTCCAAATGCACTAGCATAGAAGAGGCTAAAATTAATATACTCGTGAACTATCAACAATAGACAAACACAACAAAGTTTAATAGAGGTGAAAAAAAAAGATGCGGGAGTCGTATTATTTACAGCTTTAAAGCAGCCTTAAAAAACAATGTCAAGTTTTTTCTACAAGGCGAGGTGATCTCAACCAGCGGGCCTCTTAATTACGTTTGGGAGCTTTTCATGGCAGGTTCTATTGGTCATCCTTCTGATATGTTCTATATTATTGTAACAAAATAATCACTCTCTAATTTAACATTGACCAACCGTACAGATATAGCTGATACTTTGACTTAGCACATAGGCATTTTTTATCAAATACCTAGTTTCTCCGAGACGTGCAAGTAAATGTAAAATGAAAATGTTTTACTCATCGGTCCGGTTATCTATTTTACCGGGTGTTTCACTACTCGCCACGTAACTAGTATTGAAGTAAAGACTATTATAGTGATAATCTATATATCACACGTGAATTAAAAACTTTCTAACTATTTTTACGAAAATTATACAAAGGTGTGAAATTTAGCACAATAAAATTAATCTTTATATGGATCAGGAGCGCAGAAGCTAGAAAAGCTTTATTTCTGTGTGAAAATCTTAATGCAGTTCACAGAATACATCTACTTACCAAGTTTCAACAGTATATTTTCCTATAGTTTACAGACGGACAGACAGACAGACATGACGAATCTATAAGGGTTCCGTTTTTGCTTTTGGCACGGAACCCTAAGAATCAAAAAAGCGAATAATGGTCGAATTTCGACTACTAGTATGAAATAGATAAACGGTCACTTCCAGTGATTCTTACAGTTACAGAAAACTTTAACAAGAGGACACAATTATGTGTCGCACGAGTGGTGCCGCGTGCTACACTTGCTAGATCTCGTTACACGACAAGCTGGTCAGATTTACTGCTCTGTTATTAGCACAATTGTTTTAAATTGAGTCTGTTTCAGTTGCGTTTCATTTGGAAACGACCGTAATAAACGGATGTTAAGCAGTAGAAATATATTGAGTCTGTTCGCTATAGAATTAATGCAGAGAAAAAGAAGTCCAACTTAAAAGTTATTTTCGAAGTTGGACTTAAAGTTGTTGAACTCAAAGGTGGTTACTAAAGCATCTTTCCTGTATGAAAGTGTATTTTTAAGCTAATATTGGTCAATAAAAACACATCAAAAGAGAAAACATGTAAAATAAAAAAACAACAACAAATTAGTAAACTATGGAACCCTGTTTTATGCGTTGCCTGACACGGTTTACATTTTGTTTTGAAATAGATACAGATATCAATTAGATTTCAAACCTTATCTCGCAATGAAACAAACCGCATTAATACCACGATACAGAATGCGATAGAAAAATAGCTCCTACATCTCAAAATAAAATAAAAATAGAAAAGGATAACCTTGATATTCCTGCGGCATACGCTTGTATTGTCAAAAACAAAACAAGCTTTTACAAAATATGTCGTTATAAATGTGAGGTCAATCGAATATCTTTACTAAGAAATCTTTGTTAGTAAACTAATATTTTTTCAGATTCTTTGAGGATAACATGTTCATTCTTATTATTAACTAGCTGAGTCCAGCGGTGTATCTAAAGGTCTTTTTTTACCTTTTTTGTTTTTTCTCTGCATGAGACCCTTCGCGCTTATACCTACATATATATAAATATATTTTAGACGTGCTTATATCTACATAGATTAAATACTCTTACTACTTTACTACATTATAAAATGTCTACTTCTACACACATCACTAACCTCGATTCTCTCTAACAAAAGAGCATAGGTAATCATAATAAATTATCATTTGAGAACAAAGCTCATCAAGCAGAAAATAAATGAAATTGCTAATAAGTAACAAAATAATAAATTAGAAACCTTTACTTAACTGTTACATAAAGCTAGGGAGTTGGTCTGTTTTGTTGATTAGAAATATTGTTTCAGTATTAGATAGTCCGGTTATCGAGGAAAGCTGTATATCATCACATCTTGACCAAAAAGAGTGGAGTTTCAATAAAAAATGTTTCAAACACTGGGACTTTTTTACCTTTTGGGAGCTTTCATTGCCTGAGCGTAGCAAATGGTTAAAGTTAACATTTCTCCTTAAAAGTAGAAGAAAACTATTACAACAAATGTATATCTTTTAAAGACTTGACTCACTACCTAATATCCTAAAACTATCAATTCTTGTATATTTGTATAATATTTATAATCTGAATCTCGGGAACGCATCCAATGAAATTTAGTATGCAGGGGGTTTTGTGGACGATAAATTGATCTAGCTAGGTAAATTTGGTAAATTCACCGAAAAAAAAATATCGAACAAATATCGGTCATCCAGGTAGTAAACCTTTTATGGCAAACAATATAGTTTGCGCTCTCATAACATTACGGTATGAGCAATAAGACATGCAGACGAAGTAGCGTGGATCGGCTAGTTATTTTCATATTTAGCTCATATAAACAAGTAAAATTATTCAAAAAAACTCGACTGCGTGAATATCTGGCATGTTTATTAAATTTAGGTTTGTTTTTGGAACGAAGCCTATCGCGCGTTGCAAAGGGGGGCGAGACAGAAAAATTAAAACCAAAAGTTGTAACGACACTTTTAGCTTCAGACCAAAAGTTGTAACGACACTTTTTGGTATAGTTGTAAGTCGAGCGGCGTGCGCGTATTTCTCTGTCTGTCTCTCTCTCTCTCATAGAAAGCAAGCCAGTTATTTTCGTTTCATCTTTCTATTTCGCATTGAACATATAATTGTGGTGTTGCGAAGATTATTTTTGTTATTATACAGGTTTTTTGTACATAATAAATAATAAAAAATAATAACAATAATCAATCCTGAACAGTGAACTTCGTTCCATCCAGGTGATCCTTGACAGCTGACAATTTTTTTATGTTTTTTTTTTATTTGGTGTAACTTGTGTCATTCTCACGACTAAACGAACCTAATAATTTCACTCACATAAAAATACGACAAACCATTTAGGCTCTAGAGCGTACCAAAAAAATATACACACATATACTCGAAAAACATAACCCTCTTTCTTTCGCAGTCAGATGAAAATGATCTACAAACGTTTACAAGTATATTGCAGACCTCGTAAGCTATTTATTCTCCTCTAATTCAGACCAAGGATTTGTCTTACCAGCTGTATAATTGACTTTAAATTAACTGAATTAAGTGCTAACTATTGCAGCTTCGTTGCGTTCAAATTATTGCTTTAGTTGAAATAGCTCGTTGGCTTTGTGTTGGAGTGTGACAGTCTGTGGAATTCTTTATTTTCAATTCTTGCAGGCGAATATCAACCATTTTGATTGTTTTTCTTATTTCATAACATAATGAACCTCTGTGTATGGTATGTCTGTACATATTTTTTGCTATAAAGAATAGACTTTTTACGTTAAACCGTCTACTTTATTTGTGGATTTGTGTTGGACATAAATTACAGTGCAATAAGTATCGACTCCCAATATAAGCTTATTATTTGTTGGTATAATAAATGAGAATTGAGAGGAATTATTATGGACTAGCTGTACCCCGGGGTGTTACCCGCGGTTTTTGTAGAACCGCGAGTAACGCCACGGGACAAAGTTAGTCTAAAAAAGTAGCCTAAGATACTCCCTGGATCACCAGCTACCTGCCAGTGAAAGTCCCGTCAACATCGGACCAGCCGTTCCAAAGATTACCCGGAACAAACAAACAGACAGACAAAAAATTTCTTAACAACATTTTTGGTATATGTACCGTGTTTACATACAAATGCATTTAGTATTTGCGTAAGCGGTTATTTTAATATTACAAACAGTTTTTCCCCCTCTAATTTTATTTTTTTGTATAGATGAGAGCCTCGAACTTATAATGAATAGACAATTTGTAGTTATATGACAATAACTTTTTCTTATATATATAGGGACAGATTCATCAGTTCCTGATAAAGTTTCTGATGTATATATATCTGATATAACATGTCTCTATCCAAAACTAGTGAAACCGAAATCTGTACATATTTGGCATATAAGTTGGCATTAGTATATAGAGTCTTGTTTATATAGCTTCACACCAGTAGCTTAATTAGAATATCAGCAGACATCAGTAAGTGGTGGCCCTTAATATTGCCTGTATGTAATGTAAAAGACATTAGGTAAGGTAAAGTAAGGTAAGGTATAAGGCGCACTTAAAACATGCATTTTTCTCTAATGATTTTTTTTCTATCAAGACTCGAGAACAGTACTTAAATAATACATCCAACATGTCATAATTAAGATTAATTATTTTAAAATAACATTATAACTAAGCACTTTAAAAAGTTAACTTACTTTCGTGTTAAATAATAAATAAAAATTTCGAACATCTAATACATAATAACGCTATCTAGTTCCAAACTAAGCTTGTACTATGGGTACTAGACAAGTGATATAATTACTTATATACTTTTTTTGTAAATACATACATATTATACATAAAAAACACCCAGACTCCAAAACAAATATTTGCAGGTCATACAAACATTTGGTCCGACCCGGTAATCGAACCCGAGACCTCAACATACGCTACCACTAGGCTAGCGAGGCAGTCACGTAAAGATTAATAAATCAAACTTTTGTGTAAATAGCTATGCAATTGCCATTTTGATTACAAAAATAAGTCCAGCCAACCCGCACTCGGCCAGCGTGGAGACGTATGGCCTTAACCTTCTACTGAGAGGAGACCCGAGCAGTGGGACATTATGGGTTGTTGATGATGGTGATTACAAAAAGACATCAACAATAAACACCACAACAAGAATATATGAGAAACTGATCACTTTCTGGCAAGATTTAGGGCAATATTAGCGAAGTCTATAAACTAATAGGAAATGTTATGGGAAGCACATAAGCAAAATTCCTGCCGATGACATCTGTAAACAGAGCCCATATGGAGTTGGGTCAAATATTAACTTATCTATTAGTTGCTTCATGTGTGGCTTCTGTCGTGGTAGTTTGGTGACTAAGCGAATAAGGTACATACGCAAGGGTGTGTGCTTTATTAATTAATTATGGTTGCAAATCAGGAACTGTCTTTTGCCTACTATTTATACCATATAAATATGATGTGCTTAAATTTAACTTACATATATATATATATTTATTTATATTAGTTAAAAAATAAGTATTCTTCAGTTTTTCTTTATTTCTCATATATGTACCTTTACTATTTGATTTTCATGTTTCGATATATCTGGCTAAACATTCATAGAGTTCTAAAAGGATGGATTAACAACCAAAAATAACATTTTGCACATTTTCAGTTACGAAATTAAATATATCATTAAGATTCCTTATAATTAAAAGTCAAATAGATCTAATGTAAGTTTTAAAATGCAATGTTTTAAAATACGATTTGTATTCAGTAGAAACATGATTGTATATTCGCCTCTTCCCGCCAGACACAACAGCTATGTGTGTGCCTATCTCTGCGGTGACGGTGTACGGCAAAATTGCTCTGAAGTTCCCTTCTTGCGAACTCTAAAACACACAAAGCCTAATGGATTACACGTCTTGTTTTACTTGACGACTGCTATCTTTGTGCTGCTATCTTTTGAGTGTTTGAGTGTGGGTAAATTTGTAATTGATGATACTTACTTTGATTTTATTTGTGATACCTACTTTTGATTTACTCCAGTTGCTATTGTTATTTAAACAATGTACAGTTGAAAATGTATAACCCTACTAAATGACGTAAAAACTTTTGATAAAATTTTAATAAATAAATTAATGTTTGGGACATCTAAGGCACAACGCCATCTTGTCCCAAACTACTACTGTACTGTGGGTAGGATAGGCACTAGACAACTGATATAAATACATATATACTTTATGTAAACAAAAACAGAATATATTACCTTAAAATTAAATTAAAATACAAGAAAGAATAATGGTAGCGCTCCCAAGAGGCTGGCAGCGTTGCCACGTCGAATAGTAAAGCTAATTCTCTGTGCTAGAAAAAGGCCAGCATTCTGATCGCGAGAAGTGTCATACAGTTGCTTAGCTAGCTGTTTAGACATAGCGCGAGCACTCGGACACCATGAACCTAGCGACTCTACCCCAAACGGTTCAAAATGTCAAAATGTAATTACCTATTAGATTTTGGTATTTACGCCGTTGAGGCTTTTCGCAGTAAATACATACATATCATACATAAAAAACAACCAAACTCCGAAGCAAATATTTGCAGATCATACAAACACTTGGTCCCACCCGGGAATCGAACCCGGGAACCATACGCTACCTCTGCGCTACAGAGGAAAATTAATGTAACCTATATCACGCGGGCGATTATTGGAACACCTTTTTCATTCCAATCTATTGACAACTTATTCATTAAATTCGGTTCAGTACTTTAGGCGCTACGGTAGGCTTTGACGTAAAAAAATTATGAGCATTGTCGTCATATCTACTATAAGCATGTAGACAATAAGCTAGTTATTAAAGCAGGCAACAAAAATTATGATAGTTATTAAAGTAATGTACGTTTAGTACTGATTGGTAAGTTTAATAACTCGATATGATGTTCTAAGATCATTATTTAACCAAATACAATTTTTCATGAGATTCAAAGCAAAGCTAATAATACAGGTTTTTGTTTGCATCATAGAGTTTCTTTTAGGAATTTAATTAAATGATTCACGGGTAAGAAAAAGTAGTAAGCTAAAGGATCTAGAAGGTAATAAAGAAAATTTGCAAGTAAAAATTGTTCAAACATCTTATAAAGTAATTAAAACAAAATTAAAACCATTATACGAAACAGCGTTAACGCATTTACCGCAAAGATTTAATTTGCGCCTTAAAGTATTACTAAGCTTATTATTATGCAAAGGCATTCGTAAAAAGAAAGTCATTTCTACCTAATGCAAACTTGAGCAAACTTCAGAATAAAAGCGGATGCAACTTCAATATGAAATTTAGATGAGACTGATTCAGATACGTACCTAATTCTCTTGCAACATCCACCTGTAACTTCATTCGGATTCTCCGCGTAGTTGGAATTAATTCTTGGTTGAATTATGTATTTTTCAAATGATTGCATAGTATTTGAATGGAAAGGTACTTGTTTATTGCTATAAAGTTATTGATATGAAATAAAGTTTTCTTTCACGTCATGTCAAATTAGATAAACACAGTGTTGAAAGTGTCACACCATGGAAAATTCCTGCTTGAGGATATATCTTCGCGAATTAAGTGAGACCATTAAATAATTAAACAATTTATTATAAAATAAAATAAATAAATAATTCGGACATCTAACACACAACGCCATCTAGTCCCAAGCTAAGCAGAGTTTGTGTTATGTGTACAAGACAACTGATTTAAATAAATATATACTTTATTTGTAAATACATATCATATGATAGTAAACACCTAAACTCCAAAACAAATATTTGCATATCATACAAATATTTGTATCGAACCCAAGACCTCAAGCACAGCAGTCGCATACTCTACCACTGCGCCACCGAGGCAGATTGATTCTTAAAGAGTATGGTTACTGTAATTTAACTGTAGGTAGCCCGAAACATACTCGTCACTTTCCATCAATGTTCTCATCTGCTCATCTGGCTATCGGCCTAAAGACGTCTACTCCTGTACATGGGCCTTGCCGGAGGCACTTCGAAACTACCAGCACTGTATTACCAACCAGTATCAACATAAAATGCTTTAACCAATGACCTCTAAAAACGACGACGTTCACATCCCCAAATGAAGTTTTCAAATCAAGCTAACACCATAGAAATAAATTTTGATTAATTGTTAAATTTGACTATTAACACAAATTCAAATATGTCTATATTAATTTATTTTAGGAAAGTTTGAATAATTAAACAGGAAGCGTTAGCCCTATTACAAAAGTTTTATTTGAGTTTAAATCAATATTTGATGTTTTAAGTGCTCTAAAGTAACTATTTCCGAGATTTTAAATTGAAAATTTGAGTTTGACCATTCGTGGATGTGGTTTAATATATAATTTTATAACTAATCTCTACAAATCAGACTTCTAATAAAATAAAAAAAAACTCCTCGATTTGTTTACTTTCAAGACACAGCGGAAGTATCGAGTATTGTTAAAGGTAAAAATAGATTGACATTATTTCCGATTGGATGGATAAAAGTCGTAAATCATTTTTAATAAATACCTCGTTATATTGATTTATGAGTCTCCTTGTTGCAAGCAGGCTTTAGAGGTCAAGATCAGAGGTTATATCTTTTCATGTTCCTACAAATAACTGTAAATATAAATGTGAGTTACTGGGAGAGATGGGGTTTTCTCGGTAACGTTACTCACTCAGTATAATGTAACAAAATAATTATTTAATTGTTAAATTGTCTGTCTGGTGACTAATTAAGAATGCGGAATATCACCACCCCTATTTATTACATGGGTGTCGTGTCGCCATGGTGTGGGTCGCCATGCTGCATTGTTGCATTGTCTGCATTCGCAATGAGTATGGTGACCACCACTTTGGATTCTGCTTATGCTTTCCATCAGGCAGAATAGAGTCATTTTAGAGTCACACAATAAAAGAGTCGACTTAGGAAGCAACAAACAAGACAACATCACCTCAAAGACATGAAGAAAACTTGAAAAAACCTTACACGAGCTTTGGATGATGATGATGATTAAAAAGAACATGGTAATAATGCTTTATTGCTTATCACTTTGGTTGAAACCACTCATCTGTGTGGAAACGCGTCATATTCTTCGGAGTACGTAAATGATCATCATAGACCTTTCGTCCTAAAAGTGTTAAAACCTAAACTAACCTGAGCAATCTTGCAAGCAGAAGCTTCTTTATATTTGATAGTATAGTAGTATGTTTTATTAGTGATAATATTACTATATTTTTATTTTCTACTTGTATTGATGTGTAAGTAATACTTAAGTCATTTATATTTGACGTCCATATCTCTAAAAGCTGGCTTAAGAAATAGAAAAATGTTTAAGATTTCTTTGAGACAGTAAGACAAAAATATAATAGTGATTATTTAGAGTACCTATATTATGGAAATAAAAGTTCACATAGTTACACACTTACAAAAACAACTGAACAAACACACTCGCAAACATTTCAATTTTAAGTATGACCTAACGCAAATATTGTTTGTGAACTCGCAAACTTGGGTCACATAGCTATGAGAACAAATTGCGACGTTGTTTGAACGTTTATTCAAGAACTTTGCTCGTACGGTGCAATTTAAATATACCTACAGTATTGTTTTAACGACTTTGTAATAACTAAGTGCTCTTTTAGATTAGTTACTGTTTAGCCCAAAATAAGGTCACGTTCTGACTGTGATCAAGGCGACGTGAACAAAACAACATACCTAGGTAGCTTTTGTGCTGTAAATTTTGTCACATGTAATTATTACCTGACCGAGTTAGAATAGGATTATATCGCTATAGCGTATGCAGGCATATTTCTTTGCTATGCTCTTTAGCATAAACGAGTTGGTGGATTTTTTTACATTTGAGTTGTTCTTTAGTTTTAATTTTAAGTGACATTAGTTATTCTACTTAGCCTGATGGCAAGCATAAGCAGAATCCAAGAATGGTGGCCACCATACTCATTGCGAATGCAGACAATGCAACAATGCAGCATAGTGACCCACACCATGGCAGAAGCATCATTGGGCCTCCAGGCTCGAACTCACCAACGAAATACGACAACAAGAACGCTGTCATCGGTGATCTTCTGTGCGATGGTAGTACCGTCCCGGTCGAGTCAGCCCGTTCGTGCTGAAATCAGCGTGATTCTACTACTTTGAGTTACTCTATATAATCCAATAACCTAGGACGAACAAACAACTGAACAAACACACTCGCAAACATTTCAATCTTAAGTATGACCCAACGCAAATATTGTTTGCGAACTTGCAAACTTGGTCCCCTATGGGACTATCTGAGAGAGCTATCTCTATGAACATGTTTTATGTTTTGTCAAGTCTCTGTAAACGCATTTATCATTCTCTGTAAAAAAGTAGTAAAAAGAATATATATTTTAAATAACTATCGACAACGGGATGACACTATTCCCTTCTATGTAGTCGGCCATATTACAATGGTTCTAGTTGGGTTAGAGGCAAATTGGCGAGATGCAAGAATGACAGAACAGAATAGAGGCTACACAACACTTCCATGTCAACGTTAGTGATCCTACTACGAGTATATTGTTCACAATAGATGATGATGTTCTCCTAGCCGATTACGGCCACGGCGGCCAGTCTCAACAGAGACCAACCAACTACGCAGGAGATATTATAGTGCACAAGTGTGTGCGCAAACACAGGTGCACTCTCTGTTCCCTCACTCTCATATTCCGATGGGACGGTTAACCGACACGATCGGGGAGAGATTAGGCGCAGGACCGACAGCTTTACGTGCTCTCCGAGGCACGGGGGTTCAGACCCCAACTTCCAAACTCCGAGCTGTTATTAAGTATTTATAGAATTAGAAAAACTCAATAACACCTTTGGCCCGACCCGGGATTCGAACCCGAGACCTCATGATCAGCAGTCGCATACGTCAACCGCTAGACCAACGAGGCAGTTTCACATTCATAGATAATACAATAGACAATAGAATTATTATTAAAAAAAATGGATTCTTGAAACTAGGTTACAGAGGGTAGAAGGTTTAGTATGTGGACCTTTGACTTACAGATTTTCATTTAACTTATTATTTATGCTTATGCTTACTCGTATTTTATTCGATTAATAAAAGCGGTTATCACTAGTAGTGAACCGGTAGGTACTAGTAACGGGATTATCAAACTGATCTAGGGTTATATTTTTTTCCTTTAATTTTATTAAGGTTTTCCCGAGGCTTTATGGAACAAGCCTCGGGAAAACCAGCAGACTGTAAACCTAGTAAACCTAGCAAAACCTAGCAAAATACAAAATCATATTATATCAAATTCATAAAAATCTCCTTTATTAAACTCCGCTAATATCAACGAAAGAACTGCGTAGTACCTATGAAAAGTGAAAGTTTTATATTTGTGTCGAAGCATATCTCTTTCTTTAATATATCTTTTTCCGTACTGCAACCTGATCGAAACGCCAGGCAAATCAGAGGTATGTACTTAATACCTTTTAATAAGTGATCGCGTTAATTCGCGTAAAAAATATTGTTAATATATCATGGAACGCCAAAGTTTAAAAGTTAGTATAAGAAACACAACAGCACGAATGCTGTCTTTTAGGTTGCTCTTCTATCGTCCCGGTCAAGCTGACCCGTCCTTGCTAAATTCAACGTGGCTCTACTACCTTGTTATAAATAACGTTAAAACAAGAAATTTCGTAATATCCGATGTAGATAAATTTAATAAAGGGAAAGAAGTGTAGGAACAAATCACTTTTTAACTCAAAGGTATTCTTAGGCTTTCGAATTAATTTTGCAAATGAGACCCATCTTCCGGCCCTTCATGAATATGCAAACATTTTGTTAAACCTTCTTTGCTTATAGCCCGTTTATGTGCCTCGGCCGACATCTGAGCAATAAAATTTTGTGAAAATGAACAAACAGAGTCACGCGTGTTCTTGTTTGAGATCTTATCTTAAAACTTTTATTAATAATACCTAGTAAAAGATTAACCTAGTTCTTACCTAGTAAAGGTATACTCATATTTAAACTATCGCGTTATACAATAATATAATTAGGTAGACGCGAAGTAATCCTAAGCATTATATTCGATTGCCCGTAGCGTAATAATTTTGCCCCGTTTTCGTAATATTCTTCATTGGTGCTCCGCTCCTGATGACCTTAGCGTGATGATAATAACTCATCTATACTAATATATAAAGCTGAAGAGTTTGTTTGTGTGTCCGATTTGAAAAATTCTTTCAGTGTTGGATAGTACATTTATCCAGAAAGATTATAGGCTATAGCTATATTATCACGCTAAGACCTACAGGAGTGGAGCATCAATTAAGGATCTTACAGAAACGGTGGCAAATTATCATGCTACGGGCAATAGGAGATGCAAACGTGGTTGCGTGGGTTGGCTAGTATATTTATAGATTATAGAGGATATTCCTCTTCTCCAAGTACGCCCAGAGTTTAGAGGAGTATCCTACTAATCATCGCATCACACTAATATATAAAAGCGAAACTTTGTGAGTGTGTATGTTTGTTACTTCTTCACAAACTTATGCTTTTATAAAAATAATTTAATAAAATTTGAAATTCAAACAGAAACAGCACCAGACGCCATGTTTAGGGAAGACAGAATAGGAATTCCATTAAAATGTCTGTGCCACTATTCACTGTTATCTTTTTCTATTTGCGCTAGTGAGGTGACCGGTAAATTTATTGTAGAGAAAAGGGTTATCGATGTCACGATAATTTATGTGTTCGAGTTGCTGTAGTTTTATTTGCTAGATAAAGTTTTAATCTCAAAATTTAACCGAAATGTTGTAAAGAACAAATACTAATTTATCTGAACCCAGAAATCTAAAATGATAGTACTTTACTATGATCCCACTCTCAAACTTTCATATCCTACAATAATTAATTTCAGAAATTAATCTAAAAAAGACATTTTAATATAAGTACACACGCCAGGTGGAGTGATGATCTGCGCAAGACGGCTGACAGGAGCTGGATGCGAGAAGCCGAGGATCGAACTAAGTGGCGGGAAATTGGAGAGGCCTATGTCTAGCAGTGGACTGCGATAGGCTGATGATGATGAATTTGGAATGAAGATGTAATAATAATTAATATTACATAAAATACTAGTTGTGGTTCACGGCTTCGCTGGCATGATATATATCAGAGCTTATGACACTCACCAATAATGTGGCTTTCTAATAATAAAAGAATTATCAAAGTCGATTCAGTACATTCATTGATTACCCCCCACAACCTGTTTAACTTTATGTTTTCATAACATCGATAGACTGTTAACAATTATTTTTACGGGCATTTACGCGATCACTTATTAAAAGGTATTACATTACATACCTCAAATTTTCCTGACGTTTCGACAGTAAAAATTATTGTTAATATTTTATGGAACGCGAAAGTTTAAAAGTTCGTACTAGTAGACTGGCCGGAACTGGCTTTGGATAAAGAGAAGTGGCTCGTTGCAGGGAAGGCCTTTGGCCAGATGTGGGACATAACTGGTTCATAAAAAAAAATAGTAGAGAAAATTATAGTACACACATACATTCGTACAGAAATCAACAAGTCTACCATTCCCTAACTTCAATTCACATCTTCCAAATTAACATGATAATCGTAAATATTTTACCGTTTTTAAAAAATCGATACCAACTTTTACATCACTAAAAAACTTACTCGTGGGACAAGTTAAAGTTGTCTTAAACTTCATCCGATGTCTTGTAGCACATTGAAAGGTGTTTCTGGGTGCTTTTTAAAAGTACAAAAAACTTCTAGTCAAGTTTATTTTACTGAACTTCGGAGAACCGGTTCTGGGGAAGACGGATTTTATATAAAAAAAGTAAAAAATCTCATGAAAACCGTCATAAGATAAAATAGTTATTTATCGCGAATATATTGATAGTAATCATAACATTTACAAAAACCTTCGTATCCTTCCCAATCCCATTTGAATTATTACATAATAGACTCGCCCGCGGCTTTGCTCACATTTAATAAAAAGAATGCTATGTTACTTCTAATACCTCCAATAATATGTGTTCAAAGTTTTAATAATGATTTAGGGTTTATCCAGTTCAAGTCTTCTCCTTATGACATTTACATGTCATACAGATGAAAATGAATTACCGTAATGTATCTACGCACAGCCCGATCGACTGCTATTTGTATGTGGTTATCATTGTCAGATTAACTTAACCTGACAATGACAAACACATAGAAAACCGAAGCAGAAATATAAAAAAAACGAAAATGTTATACTTTATCTGTGATTGTACACTATTTGCTTAGGAATCTGAAACGGTTTTAGTTACTAACACAAGTTTTTCTGAAATTTTGAAAATGTTTACGAAAAAACATGTGGCGATACGAAATTCACCGGGTCAGCTAGTTTAATATATATACCTATACATTCAGCATTGTATTACGTAAAACAGTTAGGTAAAATGTAGGTAAAACTGAACTAGAAAGTTTACTTTTTAAGAGAAACTAATGCGATTAGCATTAAAATTTAGTAACCAATTCTCCTTCCTGAGCCAGACAAGACGTTAGACAACCTAGTGATAATATTGCCCATTCTAATTCTACAGCTTATAGTAATACGAGTATAAAGGACCTAAATTCAATTTAAGAAATTCGCTAACACGGTGCCTATTTTGTACATAAAATTTTTTAATATTCTCACAGAAGCGGTGTAAGAGAATCTTACATTAATTTAAATGCGTTCTTTTAAAGGTAGGGTCACAGTGAAGCAGGAAATTGTTATCAAAGAAACTTGTTTGTCTTATGCTTTTAATTTTTATCCAAGATGTGTAAAAAATCATTGAACTATCATGGATTTTTCTTTATATTTTTAAAGCTTAGTACATTTTTTCAAAGTTAACTATGCTACTATAACATGTTATCTATTCATCTATAATCTATACAAATAAATAAAATTGGAGTGTCTGTTTGTAATATTAAAATATCAGCTTTTTAATCAATGCATATGTTTGTATACACGATACATATACCAAAAATGTAGTTTAAAAAATTTTTGTCTGTCTGTCTGTCTGTCTTTTTGTTCCGGGTAATCTCTGGAACGGCTGGACGGATTTTGACGGGACTTTCAATGGCAGGTAGCTGATGATCCGGGGAGTAACTTAGGCTACTTTTTTTAGACTAACTTTGTCCCGCGGCGTTACTCGCGGTACAACAATAACCGCGGGTAACACCGCGGGGTTCAGCTAGTAAATAAGTAAAATTGTAGTAACATTAAAATAACCAATTTTTAATAAATGCATATGTATGTATACACGGTACATGTACCAAAATAAATAAATAAATATTTCGGACATCTAAACACACAACGTCGTCTAGTCCCAAGATAAGCAGAGCTTGTGTTATGGATACTAGATAACTGATACAAATACATATATACTTTTTTTTTGTAAATACATACTTATTATAGATAGAACACACCCAAACTCCGAAACAAATATTTGTAGATCATACAAATATTTGGTCCGACCCGGGAATCGAATCCGAGACCTCATGATCAGCAGTCGCTCACGCCAACCCCGAGACCAACGAGGCAGTCAATTGTAAAATATATTTATTTTACAATTTTTTGTCTGTTTGTTCGTCGGTCTGTTTGTTCCCGGTAATCTCCGGAACGGTTGGACTTACGGGGCTTTCACTGGCAGATAGCTGATGATCTAAGGAGTAACTTAGGCTACTTTATTTTAGACTAGCCTTGACCTGCGGGTAACACCGCGGGACTCAGCTAGTTTCACATATGTTTGTACTGTATTGGAACTCAACTATCTTATTGTTTTATTTACAAATAATAAATCGTCAATTTCTTCTTATATCGCTCCGCTTCCAGCGCTTCGGCCATTTCCAGCTTCGCTCCGAAAAATCTTCAACCTCATCCCCAAGAATAAAGAAATACTTTAGTTTTTTTTATACTTTTTAAAGGCACTTCGTGCGAAAGGAAGAAAGCTTTCAACAAAACTTTTCACAGCCTTAGGTACGGTGACCGAATGTCATATTAATTCATTCACCACCTCTTCGCAATATACAGGTTGTTACTATAACGTGTTGTTGTTTTTTAAGTAAGTTTTTTTTTTAAGACAACTCCCACGTTAAGAATTTTTTAGTTGGAGTTCTTTATTTAATTAAATATATGACACAGATAAAAAGTCATCATGCTGTCGTGTTTCGTTGGTGTGTGCGAGACCGGAGGCCCAATGATGCAGAAGCATCACTAGCCCGCCATGGTGTGAGTAACCATGCTGCATTGTTACATGACTGCATTCGCAGTATGGTGACCACCACTCTTGGATTCTGTTTATGCTTTCCATCAGGCAGAGTAGAGTCATTTTGGCAGGGCCAAATATATAAAAAAAAAAGTTTTAAGGCTTAAAAGTATGCACAAAATATGAAAACTCTGTCCTCTGAACTAGGTTTTTTAACCTGTATTTCAGAGGTCAGTGCCTCCGTAATATTAGATAGAAGCCTCTAGATATGTAACATAACATTATAGTATAAAAAGGTATACAAGAAAATGCAGTTAAAATACATCTTAAGAATAGGTTAGGTATTAAGTGTGTGTGTGTGTGTATATAATTAATATATAATAATAAAATATGTATGTAGAATAAACATACTGTGTCACTGGAGACTTCACTTGTGGACACAAGCGATTTTTGTATGTTTGTAAAGTCCCTAGTGACACAGGTGTATTTCTAAAATGAATTGTCTTTTTTTTTTTTCACCATTACGAAAAAGTTAAATCCCCTGTATATTTATATTTTTGGAGATTGAATTATCTCTAAAAACTAAAGAAAAAATTAGAATAATAATTAGAAATAAAGATATGCTAAACGAAATGTTTATGTAAACCGGTAAAGGGCTTGGAGAAACGTAATTAATGGCCAATAGGTCGCGTCTTTAATGAATTTGTTTAGCTTTTGGATTAATTTTGTTTCTTCTTGTGTTCCGACCTGTTAGTGTAGTACAGCTAGTTTGTACGAAAAATGTACTAAATACAAACTTGTGACGTCACTGTTTTAGACTAATCAATTGGCCAATATATTTCAATGTTTATTTAATTTAAATTTGTAATAGAAGTAAAAAGCTATAATAATTATATTGCCCGGGATGTTTTGTAATATTCGTTTCATTTAAATTGCCTCGGTGGCGCAGTGGTAGCGTAAGCGACTGCTGTGGTTGCTTGAGGTTTCGGGTTCGATTCCTGGGTCGGACCAAATGTTTGTATGATTTGCAAATACATATTTGTTTCATAGTTTGGGTGTTTTCTAAGTATAATATGTACGTATTGACAAAAAAAATGTATATATATCAGTTGCCTAGTACTCATAATACAAGCTCTGCTTAGATTGGGACTAGATGGCGTTTTGTATATAATCATATAACAATAACTCTAAAAGTAGTAAACTAGATTTTTCTTTAACAGCTATCAGAGCTCAACTAATCTAGTGCAACTATTTCCAATAAGGCTAAAATAAAAAATATATATATTAGACATTATGTCTATTAATCATTGTGAACCCTGGCAGTCACCTCACCGACTTGCCAGCCGTAGACCATGAGATCTCAGGGCGCCGTAAAAAAAATAAGTTAAATAAATTTAAACAAGGTTAAGTAAAAAAATTAAGAAAAGATATTTTGTGTAGGTGTGTGTGTTTGGGATACCCAGGGTGCTCTTCAGAAGAAACGAATACTCCTCAGTGATGCATTCATATATTCACAAATAAAATAGAGGTAACAAGATTATAACTATTACATATGTGGGTTGTCACTAGCTTAAAAAATATATTGTTCTACAGTAAAAAAAACCACTCTTCGGTGCCGCTGCACTGCAGACAGACACCCAGATGAACTCCCAACCCCTTTTAGACCTCAGGCGAGGGTCTATTCGGGATTCTAATGATGATCTTGAAATCAGATAAAATTATAACACCTTATGTGGGTGAAAAAAAATTAAAGTAGATACTTTGTATTCTATATGTCCCAGTGAGGAATCCTTGGGACACGTAAGCGAGCTAGGTGGTGAACTGCGGGCTGCCTCAGACGATATCCCTGCCAGGATTTAACCTCACAACCCAGGATGTGTGCTCCGTAATCTACTGGTTCTGTCCGGAACCATGAACCCTACACAGAAAATACATCTCCTAGACACACATTCAAAGAAAATAAAGACATGGTTAAGATTAATTTATAGGTTATATTTGATTTTTTTTACCTCAGACGGGGAATTGAAGATTACAGCAGCGTTTCACTATTCACAGCGAACAACAATCACGAGGCTTATGCAGGATAATCACAATGGGCAGAGAACTGAAGACAGTGAACCAGTGATCCACAAAATCCTCGTTTATAAAGACTTAGAAACGAATGTTCGAGAATCTCCCACCACTTTTTCAGCTAAACATGAGCACCACTCACTCCGATATATTCTAATGCAAAGGCCCCATTTCGCGAAGTGAACAATTGCATATCACTTAATACTAAAAAAAGGTTATTCTTAAATTTTGCAAGATGCAACTGTCAACAGTGTTGTATGACGCAGTGCAGAATAACGCCATCTGGTGCCTCTTGGATGAACTGTTCGGCCAGTCGATCCAAAAGCGGGCGTAACACGCCGTAAGGGCGCTGTGCTCACTTTCTCGTTGATATAACTACAATTAAATAGAATTAAGAAAAACAAATGCTACAAACTCTAAAATTAACTTAAGATACTTAGAAAAAGTTATTATAGAGTGACTATACCTACCATCACTTAGAAATTAATAGTGTCATAACTCATAAGAAATTAAAACCGATGCTAAAAATAATAAAACATACCCAATGCGTAGCTTCAACTAAGTCAGGCACATTGACTGTTTATTAAATACAAATTTTACTAATCTTTATATATCACACTAACATAATTATAAAAGTGAAAGTTTGTGAGTGTATAACTATGTTTCTTACTTCTTTACGCAAAAACTACTGAACGGATTTAGATGAAACTTTACAGTAATATAGCTTATACATCTGAATAACTCATAGGTTACTATTTGCCGCGATAACTGACATACGCGCGGGCGGAGCCGTGGGCAATACCTTGTATATATATAAAATTGAATTGCCGAAATGTATGTACGCGCATAACTTCCTATCGGCTGCATCAAATTAGATATTGTTTATCTGTTCGTTATTGTTAGGACAAGGTTTGTGTACAAGAAAATTAAAAATAATGGGCAGTCTTTTTTTTTGTGTCCGCGATGTACACTGCCTGTGGGAAGCTGAGACAGATATAAGATATAAGATAAATATGGCGGTACAAAGTTCGCCGGGACAACTAGTCAAGTATAATTTTGTATACACATGGTATTAGGGACGCCCACGGGCTACCAAATAATACACTGACACCCAATTACACCGTATCTTAACTAGATAATAACAACGATTTCACACAATTAAAGCCAGCCAACCCTTTATCGCGTCTGAATATTTATACCTCGCAAGTGGTCGACTAATTTGCAAGATATTAATCCCGGTGTGGATAATACTATTATCCGGATATTACGTTCCCCATTTAATTTTATATCACTTTGTGGTATGGTTACCATACGTTCCTGTTTTATAAGGTTTGTTTTTTTAAAGGTATTTGTTTCAAAAGTCAAAATTGTTATCCCATAACATTTCTGCAAGTGTAACTTTGTCCGGGAGTGTCTCATAACAGTGTCGATTGTCACCAGTTAGATTAGTTCCTATAGGTATCTGCAGACTTCTGCGTCACAACAGTAAGCAAGTTAATAAGAATACTATTACGAATTACAATACATTTACAGCTTATAATTTAGAGTTTACAGTATAAGTTGACTTGGTAAGTGTCGTGATTCATAGTATGGCAGCTTCCATATGATATTTCTGCACTATCTAGTAAAGATAAGTCAACATAACCGTTTATATTGTATAACGTAAAAAAGTTCTGGAGTCAATTTATAACAACAATTATTGTCTTATTGTGTTTATATATATGTTTATTATTGTATTATTGTGTATTCAGCAAGTATAATATCCTGATAGCCTAACCAGCCTCCTTGGCAATATACAAGTTACTACAAAAATTTTGTTGTGAGCACATGACCAATGACATCTTTAGAATTACGATGACGTCATTCTGATACATTTGTTAGTTTACAAATCTGGGGGCACGGTCGTGCCCCCGCCAAGACGTGTCAAGCAAAACGCCTAACCTACCTTTTCACGAAGTGTTTCGTCGATTTTTGGAACTCTCATAACTTTGGTTTTCGATATATCAGACAGCTCAAATTATTAGGATGTATTGTCAATAACAGACTAATTAAACATACAAAGTTTCAATGGCATAGCTGTAATGTTTTCGATTTTATTGATATCTAAAATACCCAGGTTTCGTCACTGACACACTGATGATCATCAAAACTGTTAGGGTACTTGCTAAAGTGCTAGAAAGCTGAAACTTTCTAGCACTTTAGCAAGTGCTAGAAAGTTACTAACTAAGTTTAGTATACTAACAGCAAAAAAATCATAAACCTATTACTTTTCGCTCTCAACTCCCAAAATCGGAGGGTGGAAGTTTGTGTGAGATTTTCACTCATTTTAATGCTAGAGCTTTTATTTTTATTACACGGATGTTTTTGAAAGAAGATGTACAAGAAATACACCCAAGAAAAACAAAAAAAAATACTACCAAAATAAACTTACAAAAAAAATTCCCATCAAAAACATTTTAATTCAAAATGTTGCCAAGACGACTGCATATAGCTTACCCTGTAAAAAAGATGTCGTATCTTATGTAGAGCCAAACTTCTGAATCTACACGCCCTTTTTTTTTTTTTTTTTTTTTATTACGTGTGGAAACCCCCTCGGGCCGTCACCCCGCCGGGGTTTGCGGCGGGGCGGTGTGTCGGAATCGAACCGACTAAAACCACACAGTGTGCCACTTTGCGCCTGAGACGGGAGGGATCCGGGAACTGCTGTTATTAACACATCCGGACCCCTCCCAGCGCCTGCCCGCACTGAAGCGGGCACCGTCTGCTGGTAACCTCTTCTAATTAGGCGACGTACGGCACACGCGTAACGTCGCCCCCTCGCGGGCCGCCACTAAAGCGGATGGTGGGGAAAACCCATCCCGACCATCCGCGGCCACACTCAGGACGGCATGAGGCGCTGATAGGCGCGCCTCCGCCGCCCGGTTCGCCGGCGACGGATCGGGTCCGAGTGGATATCATCCTCCCGGGCCTTCTCCGCCGCCTCCTTCTGCGAAATTACGTCTTCGCAGAAGGCTGCGACCGCGGTAAAACTGCTGTCACTACCGGCCATGGAGCATATGACGGCCGGCAGCGACAGATCTCCTCCGATGACTGCAGTGAGGGCCCGACGCTGCGACGCCCATGCGGGGCAAATCGCCAGCGTATGCTGGGCCGAGTCCTCACTGCAGTCGCAGTGGTGGCAGGCGGGACTCAATTCCCTCCTGGCGACCGAGTGCAGGTACTTTCCGAAGCATCCGTGCCCGGAAAGAACCTGCGTCAGTCGGAAGGAAAGGGTCCCGTGCTGCCGCCCTGCCCACTCGAGGATGACCGGCTGGAGAGCCTCCACGGCGGCAAAGCCAGCGCGTGGAGTCTCCAGCCGGAACGACCAGCGAGCCATCGTGGCTCGACGGGCGGCTTCACGCCACTCGCGTACCTCTTCGGGCGGAGGGCGAATGCCTCTCTCCGCCCCGAATTCAGCCACCCGTCGATAAACTTCGGCGAGCACTTCCGCCTCCAAATCCCACGGAGGTGTTCCGGCCAAGGCGCACGCCGCCTCGGTGGACACCGTGCGGTATCCGCGTATGGCTCTGACCGCCAATACCCTCTGAGGCCGCCAGAGGCGGGCCTTATTGAGGGCGGTCAGAGCCACACCGGTGCCCCATACAGCGCCATCGACCGGACCACCCCCGTGTAGAGGAGTCGCGTTGCGACGCTGGCTCCGCCCAAGTTGGGCAAAAGTCGCCCAAGGGCAGAGGCAGCGTCGACCAGCCTGGGACCAAGCTGTCGGAAGTGCTCGTCGAAGAGCCACCTACCGTCGAGGATCAGGCCCAGATACCTCATCTGGGCCCGGAATCTACACGCCCTAACTCTACCAACCCTAACTTCACAAACTCTACATCTCAGTAAAAATGTATGGTTTGCCTGTTTCGTTACTTCAGAAACTAAATATATTGCATAACACATGCAAACACTAAAGGCGTTATTTTCGTCTTCGTGACGGTAGCGAAATGGCGAAGTCATACATTTTTACTGAGATGCAGAGTTTGTGAAGTTAAGGTTGGTAGAGTTAGGGCGTGTAGAGTCAGAAGCTTGGCTCTACATTAGAAATAATATATTTTTACAGGGTAAACCATATGCATGCAGTCGTCTTGGCAACATTTTACATGAAAATGTTTTTGGTAGGATAACTTTTGCCTTTTTAACCTGTCGATTTGGCCAAATGGCTGGTCTAAGAATTACTTTTTATGTTGAAGTTACAATCACATCTTTATATTCGTACAAAACTGTATATTCTGCTCATAACTATTCTAATAACAATTTTAAGGTCACCCTACCTGGAGGTTATGACGGAACTGCATTCGAAATAGCAGAGGTAATTAAATAAGTTTAGAAGACCTATTTTCGCATTAACGAGTAAATCTCGAGATTTAGAAGTAGCATTACTTTTATTTGACGAAGACTGGGGATGGAAGATAAATGGCGTAATTTTTTCAGTTTATTGCCCTTTCAAGTAGAAAAAGACAAGCTATTATTGGCTTTTACTGTCGATGTCCTTTCCCATTTTTTGTTCGAGTTTATTGATGTTATATCATAGACGTGCAATAGAAGATAATTGATAAACATTTTCAGAACGATTTTTAAATTTTAGCATATATGTGTCAGATACTGGCCGAGACACGTGATTATTGTTATTCCTTTGCAGCAATGGCGGGTAACGCCGCAGGGTAAGGTTAGTCTTAAAAAGTAGCCCAAGGCTATGTGCCAGTGAAAGTCTAGTTAAAATCTATCCAGCCGTTTCAAAGATTAGTGACACAAAAATAAAAAAATAAAATTTGATAGACATTAGTACCGTATACACTTTCATAAGCATCCAGTGAAATGTTGTTAATTTTAAATTATAAACAGACAGTTTAATTGATTTGTATAGGTGTAGATAATGATTGAGCTATAATTTGGAGAGACTTTTCATTACTAGGGAGTCTGAAAAGCTTTCGATCTCAACGTAACACCGATTTGCAGCACATAGTAAACAGCAAATTGTTTATCTTCATAGCTTATCAATTTATCAATTTTGTTGCCTTGTCTTTTTAATTTATTTAGCATTATGTACTGCGGTAAACAGGCTGCACATAAACATACTCATTCGATTCCCAGGTCGGATCAAATGTTGGAATGATCTGCAAATATTTGTTTCGGAGTTTGGGTGTTTTCTATCTAAAATATGTATGTATTTATAAAAGAAAAGTATGTAAGTATTTATATCAGTTGTCGAGTACCCATAATACAAGCTCTGCTTAGTTTGGGACTAGATGGCGTTGTGTGTTAGATGTCCGAAATATTTATTTAGTTCCAAATACATACATGTTATACATAACCGACATTCAAGGATAGAACAAAAAAAATGGAGGTGACACAATTATTTATTTACTCCGGGTAGGAATCGAACCCATAACCTCTCATTAACAAGTCAAGTTCACTAACCACTGAACCAACGAGATCAATTTTATTATCCCTGAAAGTTTCTATATTAAATTTATAAGTTTATTTTCCTCATTAATCACGTCGATTACTCAACGCTTCGTATCGAGTCATTAGCCGGCTTCATTTTACGTCTTCCTGCAACTTTATGATCTGATACAAACTACAAAACTATTTCTTGTCTATGGACAAAGCCTTTCACTAGAGGAAGCTTTCTGGTAGAGATAATGAAGTTGCGAATATCAATAGATATGTAATAAGATGAAATGTATCTATATTTAAATGATTTTAATAGGAAGTAGAGCCACGCTGATATCAGCACGAACGGGCGGGATCGATCGAGTCGGTACTGTCCTCGCACAGAAGATCAACGTAAAATGACAGCGTTAGTTTTATCGTGTTGCGTTGGTGAGTGCGAATCCAATTTCTTGCCACTTAGTTCGATCCTCGACTTCTCGCATCCACCAGCCGTCTTGCGCAAACAAACTCAAGAACCCGTTTACCCCAACGGTTATCGGTTCTACGGCAAATATGGCCATATTTACAAAATCAACAACCCCATTATAATTTTAAGTATGCATTACGTGCAAATCTCCATACCCAAACTAAACATATCTCTGTAGTTTCTAAGTCTCGTGTCATTCATGCTCTTACTGACAAAGTTAGTAGTTAGTAGCTTACTGACTAGACTTATTTGACATCAGGTTTCAGAAATAATCCCTGGATCCTAGTTTTACTTACTAACTATTTTAACAATTTTTTCAGCGTTACCTGCTTTAAGCTTTATTGCTTATAATTTTTACCATTTTATTAGAAAATTTCAATAATGTTGCCACCACAACAATTTGAAAATCGAAGATCTTTGAAGTTATATTACTAACTTTCTGTTTTCCTTTTTTAATTAACTTTGAAGTTATATTAAAAAGCCATAATAGATGAATTTACCTGGATACACGATTTATATTTATAGAACATACCGATAGATTTTGAATAGTACAACATGGGTGAAAAGGAAAAAAATACAAATAAGAACCTGTTTTCTCTTAGTTCGCTAACACTGTTTTAAAAATCACAGGGACTAACTCAAATAGGTCATTACTTAAAATGAAATGCATAACATTCGATTCAGCGGTCATTCATGAGTATATACAAAAAGAGGGGTGTTATAAGTTTGACATCGATGTCTGTCTGTCTGTCTGTGTATTATGTGTGACTGTCTGTGGCATCGTAGCTCTCAAGCGGTTGGACCGATTTCGCAGTTTACGTTTTCAGGCAGACGATCGTTAAGGCTAGTTTACGAACTTCTTTCTGTCAAGAGCATCTCATCGAATCCAATTGAATCAATTTGCTTTGAGATTTGTTTATAGTCCAGTTTCGTCGACAAATTACTATGCAGGCTTTTGAAGATTTGAAAATCTGTAAGACAAAACTGCTTACTGCTTCTATTGTACTAATTAATTTGTACTACGTTCGTTCTATTTATAATCTATTAATTGCCAAGGTAGTAGAGCCACGCTGATTTTAGCACGAACGGGCCGGCTCGACCGGGGCGGTACTACCCTCGCACAGAAAATCAACGTAAAATGACAGCGATCATGCTGTCGTGTTTCGTTGGTGAGTGCGAGACCGGAGGCCCAATGATGCGGAAGCATCACTATGTGGTGACTATGGGTCACCATGCTGCATTGTTGCATTGTCTGCATTCGCAGTATCGTGACCACCACTCTTGGATTCTACTCATGCTTTCCATCAGGCAGAGTAGAGTCATTTTGGCAGGGTCAAACATAAAAAAAAAAAAAAAAATAGGCCAGTGTAACTAGGAGTGTTACAAAGAACTATTTGACATGTGTGTGTTGCATTTTAAATCTTTAACTTTAAAGATAAAACATAACTCTACATTGATAAATGGATCAGATTTTGACAGATAAAGGCACGCAAAAAATTGTAATATCAGCTGTCATCTGTCAGATCTATCTATCAATGTTTTAGATGTGGATCGATAAATTCCTGAAGAAGTAACCCTCCATTTTTAAGGAGCATAGTAAAGTTCCACTTGGTATAGTAGAGATAAGTGATTATACTTATATTATTTTTGTTCCTTATTCATTTAATGTCTATTTAATTTAAGTGACTTCTAGTACCACTAAACGGCGAACGCTAACAAGAGACTTAGTAAGTGATGGAATATTGACGATTTTTGTTAAACAGAGTAGGTCGTTTGATAATATTTTCCAATACATAAAATAATTATAAATATAGCTAAGTATATTTATCAGTAGTTTGGTTACAATCATATACATCATACGTGTATGTAATCAGAGGCATATTACACGCGCACATTTTTCTAAATTTAATCCTACCGAGTATGATAATTCTTTGAAGGAGACCTTCAGCAATTTAAATGAAATGTCTGGAGTAATGTTTTGTTGGTGTTTACCAAATTTTCTTAAAACTGCAGTCAATACAGCTAGAAAAGTGGCTGGCAAAAGGTACTGTAATGTAGATACGTTGGGTGCACTAACGACTCTTTGAAGTTAGTAAGTTACGAAAAGTTATGTTGGAGCCGCTGTGTTATCAAACATGCATTTCTTAATAAGGAAGTAATAGGTTAAAAACTGATTTAATAAAGACTGAATACAATCTTTATATATATTATTCTTATGTGAGTGTGTATGTCACTGAACTACTCTCAAACGACTGGACCGATTTTGATGAAATTTTTTGTGTGTGTTCAAGGGGATCTGGGAATGGTTTAGATTCACAATTTTGTCCGCTGGACAATCTTTTTTTAATTAATTTTTAATTTATTAGTAGTTATGGCAAAACGACGTTTGCCGGGACAGCTAGTACAATATATTTCTTTGCATGAACATGGTACAAAGTTCTTCAAATATACATTAGGAATCACAGCATATTCTGCCTCTAACAGCGTACATATCTTAAAA
Source organism: Spilosoma lubricipeda (assembly GCA_905220595.1). Taxonomy (NCBI): domain Eukaryota; kingdom Metazoa; phylum Arthropoda; class Insecta; order Lepidoptera; family Erebidae; genus Spilosoma; species Spilosoma lubricipeda. Next base: position 6,085,738 of record HG992298.1, on the reverse strand, counting down.
AAAAAGGTTAATATGCGAGTGAATTGTAGAATTTCTCAACATTTGACTAGTCAGGCATGATCAACTCACATTTTTTTTTACGCGTGGAAACCCCCCGGGCCCTCACTCCACCGCGGTTTGCGGCGGGGCGGAACCGACTAAAGCCACTCGGCGCCTGAGGCGGGAGGGATCCGGGAACTTTTTTTTTTTTTTTTTTTTTTTTTTTTTTTTTACATTTTTTTTTTTTTTTTAACTGCTGCTAAGTCTAAGGAAGCCTGCCCCAGTCTTTGTGTGGGCAGGACATAGAGCTGATTTTTAAAGTAGCAGTTTCATACACTGTCTATTTTTATTACCGAAATCAGAACACGTTATAAAGAATTATTTTCAATCTAAATATTATTTGTGAAAGCTCTGAATAGTACTTTTTTTTAGTAAGGTAAGTTCTATTTTGCTTTGTTTTTATTTTGTATTAAATGACTTCTGAAAATTCTACAAAAAAATTATGCCGCCAAAAATAAAAGTCCTCAATAACAACCTTGTATTTCTTACATAATATAGAAACCTATGTACATAACCATAATCTGAAAATAATAGAGAAAAGTTTCATAATGAACCTTTGTTTTTGGTCCTTGGCTTGCTCCGATAAATCATATCGATGCGTGCTCGAAGTTGTAAAGAGAACATACCTTCTGACTTAGTATGTTTTACGGCCATTTTTGTTTTTAGTTTTGTTTTGAGGTTCGACCTATGTTATATGTTTTTAAGGTTCAGTAAGATCAAGTAAGATCTCTTTGAAATGAAATTGTAGATACAGCTAATAATACTTTTTTTTTAAAGACAACTTAAGTATTTTAATACATTATCCTGTGTGGCGGGAGACGTTATAGAACCTCATGAAATGGACAATATCCAGACTCGAAACCACAACTTGTAGATCTCAAGAAGTGTTGACGAATATGGTTTTGTGGAAGGTTGTTGACGGAATCATCAGAATGATTATTTTTGAACTATTTTTTTTACTAGCTGAATCTCGTGGTATTACCCGTGTCACATCAACAAATGAGGCAACGCCGCGAGGCGAAGCTAGTCTAAAAAAAGTAGCCTAAGTTACTCATGATATATTCAGCTATCTGCTAGTGAAAGCCCCGTCAAATTCGATCCAGCTGTTCTAGAGATTAGCCGGAACAAACAGACAGACAGATAGACAGACAGACAAAAATGTTTTTCGTCGTCAAATTCGATCCAGCTGTTCTAGAGATTAGCCGGAACAAACATAAACATACATACACACACACAACATATTATGGTAAAGAAAAGCCTATGTCCTTGATCAAGTATCAAAGTATCCTTATGGCAAATTTTATTGAAATCAGTGCAGTAGTTTAGCTGTTTAAACGTGACATACAGACAGAGCTATTTTTGAATTTATGATTTTACCAGTACAAGTATGAATGCTATTATAATATAGTAATATACAAGTAAAATACGTAAAAAATATGTGTATCTTTAATTTAGTGGAACCATTTAGAATTATTTTTGTAATTGACGTCAATTATCTTACTAGCTAGTAATAATACACTTGCCACACACAGCAGCAGATAATGTCTATAGCCTTTTACCTTTTCTAAAATAAGATTCATATGAGGATTCATAAATCTATACAAATAAATAAAATTGGAGTGTCTTTTTGTAATATTAAAATAACTGCTTTTTAATTTTTAATTCATATGTATGTATACACAGTACATATACCAAACCAAAAATGTAGTTCAAAAATTTTTGTCTGTCTGTTTGTTCCGGGTAATCTACGGAACGGCTGAACCGATTTTGACGGGACTTTCACTGGCAGGTAGCTGATGATTCAGGGAGTTAGGCTACTTTTTTACACTAACTTTGTTTCGCGGCGTTACTCGAGGTAACACCGCGGAGTTCAGCTAGTGTTTAATATAAATCGTATGAACCCGTTCTATAAACCAACTACTCGCGCTTAACTCTTGTTTTACACTACAAAGGTAGCCAACATATCCTTATCACTTATCCTTATTGGCCAAAGTCTCCATAGAGAACAAACATATTGATGTCAATACTCAATGCTCTTATCAAAGGTTACAGTTTAAGGGTGGGTTTAGACTAAACGAACAAAGAGCTAGAGAGAGAACAAAAGCGTTCTTTCTTAATCTTTTAGTGAAATGAAAACTCGTTTTCAGCGTTCACACCAAAATAGCAACGAGCGAGAATGAGAACCAAAAACTAGAGTTCTCACAAAGATGCAACTTTTCGCGCGAGCTTATACCGTTTACATCTTAGAATATCTATACAAATAAATAAAATTGGAGTGTCTGTTTGTAACATTAAAATAACCGCTTTTTACATACATACATACGTGTGTATACACGATAAATATACCAAAAATGTAGGTAAATTTTTTTTTGTCTGTCTGTCTGTTTGTTCCGGGTAATCTCTGAAACGGCTGGACGTATTTTGATAGGACTTTCAGGTAACTGATGATCCGGGGAGTAACTTAGGCTACTTTTTTTAGACTAACTTCGTCCCGCGGCGTTACTCACGGTACAACAATAACCGCGTGTAACAACGGGGTTCAGCTAGTCTTAGAATATCTTTATATATATAATTCTTCTGTGAGTGTGTATGTCACTGAACTACTCTCAAACGACTGGACCGATTTTGATGATATTTTTTGTGTGTGTTCAAGGGGATCTGGGAATGGTTTAGATTCACAATTTTGTCCGCTTTTAATTTATTAGTAGTTATGGCAAAACGACGTTTGCCGGGACAGCTAGTATTCTTGTTCTGTCTGCGTTGTTAAAGGTTCTATATCTTTAACAACGCAGACAGAACAACGAAAGAATGGTCTATGTTTGTTTACACTAAAATAATTTAATTGAATGAGCATTCGTTCGTCTGATGTAAATGCCTTTATATAGTAAACTCAAACATTTTAAGTAAAACTACCAGATGACTTAGCATAGATAAATGCTCGCTCTGATAAAATAACAAACAATTTTTATTGCAAGACTAGATGAGTCGGTGAACTTCGTATCATCTACATATTATATTTGTTGTGAAATGTTGAGACAAATTTTTGAACGCACCTCACAGCTAGGAATAGTTTATATTGGAAAATTCATCAACAACCCATAATGTCCCACTGCTGAGTTTGAGTCTCCTTACAGGGGAGGATTAAGGCCAAACGCCCCCACGCTGGCCGAGTGCGTGTTGGGGACTCGCAAGACTATGTTGTGGCTACGTAATCTTGCCGAAAGGCCTCCAACTAAGCTTCACGACTGTAATTCTAGGATAACAACCGGGACCCACTTCATAACGTGACCTCATTGTATAATGCCACCAGCGGTCACCCATTCAGGGGACCGCGCCATCTTTGCTTTCCCTTGATGATTGTTACTAATCACCGAGTGCAACTAGGCCATTAGAGCCTCGCTATTGGAAAATTAAACTGTCTGTATTTTCTGTTACTTATTACATATTTATGTTTCTTACCGTTAAAACCTTACACAAACTTCCACAGTTATTTTAAGATCAAAATTAGCCAAATCAATTTAGCGGTGGAAGAACGAACAGCCATTCATTTCTATATAAATAGACATGAGTGTATTAGTAATATCATTTTGTTGTAAAGCCGGATACTTATAAATTTACATTGTATCAAATGTACATATTTAATAAAGTTCACGAAACTAGAACACACATAAAACTTTATTTTACAAGTGCAGTTAAACTCTTCTTATCTTTACTTGTTTGTTTCCCGTAGAATTCGTTAAAATGAAATAGGTAAGGTTATGGTCTTATTTAAAATTCGGAAAACCACTGCCAGTCTTCTTCCTGCCAGCCATTTGACCTCTCTTTATGCATCGGCTCCCATTTTCTCCTTCACTTCCTATGCATACATCACTTGCTATTATACATAACTACGTCACTTGGTGTCTTATGGTCATTTTAAATATATTATCTCCAGTTTAAATTAGAGATGGGTTATTGAAAATGGTTTGAATTTACCTTAAGAAGATTATTTGAACTTATTTGACAATTGAAACGTGTCAAAAAATAAAAAGAATATCCTGCATATCAATAAAAGTATTGAATCAATCGTATTGAAAAAAAAGAGAAATAGTTTCAACTACAGTTTCAACTACATATGGTATTTTTAAACGGTAGTTGATTAATGACAAAATATTACATCTGTAACGTTCTTCACTCCTGAGTTGCAATCATTGTTCATGGGTTACGGTGTCACTTTCCATCAGGTGACTTGTGGACTCTTTTGCTTTCTAATATAGAGCATACTTATAAACTGACCCATTTAATTTTATATTATATCACAATGGAGGAGGTCCAATGATGCAGAAGCATCACTAGGCCGCCATGGTGTGAGTCACCATGCAGCGTTGTTGCATTCGCAATGAGTATGGTGAGCATCACTCTTGGAATCTGCTTTTGCTTTCCATCAGCCATGCCCTTTGGCAGGTCCATAATTTAAAAAAAGTCGTAGGTAGTTCTAGCAGCAAGGCAAGAAGATATCAGATACTAGTGCTAATTCTGTTCTTCGAAACTTTTCTAAACTAAACTAAGAATTACCAAAAAGTTAAGTCATGTCAATCCTCCGGCCCTCCTCGTTCTGCGGTGCCAGGACAATCTATCTTGGGATGTCAACAAAAAAGTCACTAAGTTAAATTATATAAAGATATCACAAAATTTTATCTTTTTAATATAATACCAATCAACATTATATTCTTGGCAATCAAATTAAAACAAGCCAGTACAAAGAAATGCGAGATTTTTTGGCGGATATCATGCATAACCAGATTCAAGTAAAACTTTCAGCCATAATTTTACTTAAAATTTGCCTTCATTTAATAAAATATGAGACTGGCATATGCGAAAGAAAGGGATGGAAGACGTGGGCAATTAAAGTTGAGTTATCACAGAATTACGTAGAAGCAAAGTTTTAATGTTGTTATATAATGTGTGATGTTTATCTGTTCCTAGTTAACGACGCGTTAACAAATTTCACTAAGTAAAAATATAGAATTAAGATTCTGGTTATAAATAGACTGTCCTATAAAATTACATTAGATGTTTTTTTCCTGAATCTCTCCAGATTCACGTCTGAACGACTCTGTATGTAATTTAAAACAGAGATATAGATTGTAGTCTTGAAAATCATAGGCTTGAAAAATTTGTTATATTGATTCTGAAGTGAGTGTGATTGACCGCTTAGTCTTGACTTGCAGACATCAACGGGTGACGGTAACCTGTTTGATGGATTACCTTTTACATCATAAAAAGCAAAATTAATAATTATGAAAGGTTCATTGATCCTTTTTACACCCGACGGTGAATAAGTTTGACGTGTCTGTCTGTCTGTGGCTCCATAGCTCGCGAACGGATGAAGCGATTTCAATTTAGTTTTCTTCGTATGAATGGTGAGTTAGGGGCGAGTGTTCTTAGACATATTTGATGAAAATCGGTTGCGTCAGGTTATTTTGCTTTTTTTTTTCTTTAATTTTTATTGTTACCAACAAATTAAGTTTGAATTCATGCTGTTCCTTCAATCCATACGATGAGTTTCTTATAATGAACGGCTTAAGGCCCACACGACACCGCATCAACAGCGTTCCAACCTAACGATTGTCATTGAAATTTGTCCGCTATAATATACGTACATAGATTTCAAAACGTCAATATTGAAGCTGACGGCATGTTTTCAGCACTCTTACTTACGGCTTGTAGCCCAACTACAAACCTGACTGCGAAACAGTCAGCGAGAAAAACTGTTTAACTGATAGTTAAAACCACGAAGCAAATACAAAGAGGAGATGGCATAAGCGCATCACCCCCGTGACAAAATACCGACCCCGACGTCATCGCAGTTGACGCAACTTGCAAATTATACTATTAACGTCAATATTCTAGAACTGCATCGAAAAATCGTAATACTTGAATGTTCTCGGTACAATCAAGTAAAAAGATGAATTGTTGTGTTTTATCTTGTACAAATAACTCAGATAGACGTTCTGGTACCATGAGTGGCATCATATTTCTTTTATAAGTAATTTTATAGCAATTTTTTTAAAAAGTTCTAGAAAAATCTCTTAGTGTTTTATTGAAATATTATTATATTTACTCGCCACTAGATGGCAAAACTTTGTGTTACTGAAAATAAAAATGCAATGGTACTTTGACCTGAATATTAATAAAACATACCATAAGAAGATACGGAAATGAGTTCTACATTCTTACCTAATGATTTTTTATACATCATGGTATTCTTTTTTGTATTTTTCTTAATTATATTGTGAACAGACTGACATCTATCGACATCTATTCTAAAATAAAAAGACAGGGTCGTATTTAGAATCCAAATATTTTATCAAGTTACGACTATATTAATCTTGCATTGAAAGTTGTTACTTCAAATATTGAAAAAAAAAGAAATTTTACTTTGCTGATGATTAGACGGGGTTTTTTTAAATTCATTAAAATAATACAATGTACCAGTATACAGGTAATGTTCTAAATTTTCATCTAAAGATAGTATTGAAGAGCAATGGATCAAAAAAATAATAGGCAAAACTGGACTCCTACAAAATACACCAAGCTTCCCGTTGTGATTCGAAACGATAGTGATTCATTTCAAGGAAAAATCATAAAAAAAACGAAAAAGTAACTTATTATCTAAACCCAAATTAGGCAAGATTAAAAGTGATTAGATGTGGATATTAGAGACAACATTGGTATGACCATTCAATTCAGATTTAGATTAGTTAATATTAGTTATTATTTTCGGATTCTGCTTATGCTTTCCATCAGGCAGAGTAGAGTCATTATGGCAGGGTCAAACATAAATAAATAAATAGTTGATTTTCTAAGATTGGCGTTATTTAAGCATTCCAATGCCAACATCTATTTTTCATCCCCCTAAATGGTAAGAGTCACCCATCCTTAAAAATTTTTTATGGCAAAACGACGTTTGCCGGGGCAGCTAGTCTATACTTATAAAATAGTAAGTCCTGACTGACTGACTGACTGACTGACTGACTGACTGACTGACTGACTGATTCATCATCGCCGAGCGTAAACTATGATAGTTAGGGCTATGAAATTTGGTGAGTAGGATCCTTTTATTAAGTAGACACGCACTAAGAAAGGAATTTTGGAATTTCTACCCCTAAGTGGGTGAAATAGGGGTTGAAAGTTTGTATGGAAGTCCGTCATTTTTTAAGTTAGAAACCTGAAACTTTACTTTTGGGCTGCTGATTAAAAATGAGTAAACACGTATTTCAGCGTTTATGAATATTCAACCCCTAAGGGGTGAAATAGGGGTTGACATTTCGTACATAGGTTAGTCTGAAAGTCCGTCATTTTTGAAGTCTGAAACATGAAACTTTATTTATGTGTTACTGATTTAAAAAGAGTAGAGACGTATTTGAGCGTTTCTGGGTATTCTACCTCTAAGGGGGTGAAATAGGGGTTGAAAGTTTGTATGGAAGTTCGTCATATTTTAAGTTAGAAACATGAAACTTTATTTATGTGCTACTGATTAAAAAACAGTAGATACGTATTTAAGCGTTTCTGGATATTGTACCCGTAAGGGGGTGAAATAGGGGTTGAAAGTTTGTATGGAAGTTCGTCTTTTTTTAAGTAAGAAGCATGAAACTTTATTTTTGGGCTACTGATTTCAAATGAGAAGACACGTATTTAAGCGTTTCTGGATATTCTACCCCTAAGGGGTGAAATAGGGGTTGAAAGTTTCTATGAAAGTTTGTCATTTTTTAAGTTAGAACCATGAAACTTTATTCATGTACTACTGATTAAAAAAGAGTAGATATGTATTTAAGCGTTTCTGGATATTCTATCTCTAAGGGGGTGAAATAGGGGTTGAAAGTTTGTACGGAAGTTCGTTATTTTTGAAGTCACAAACATGAAACTTTATTTTTGGGCTACTGATTAAAAGTGACTGGATACTTATTTAAGCATTTCTGTATATTCTACCCCTAAGGGGATGAGATAGGGGCTGAAAGTTTGTACGTAAGTTCGCCATTTTTGAAGTTACAAACATGAAACTTTGTTTTTGGGTTACAAATTAAAAATGAGTAGATACGTATGTAAGCGTTTCTGGATATTCTACCCCTAAGGGGTGAAATAGGGGTGGAAAGTTTGTATGAAAGTTTGTCATTTTTTAAGTTAGAACCATGAAACTTTATTCATGTACTACTGATTAAAAAAAAGAAAAGACGTATTTAAGCGTTTCTGGATACTCTACCCCTAAAGGGATGAAATAGGGGTTGAAAGTTTGTATGGAAGTCCGTTATTTTTTAAATTAGTACCAATTTTTTTTTAATTTTGGGCTATTGATTAAAAATGACTAGATATCTATTTAGAGTTTCTGCATATTTTACCCCTAAGGGGGTGAAATTGGGGTTGAATTTTTTTATGGAAATCCGTCATATTTAAGAATACATAGAAATAAGAAAGGTGAAACTTTACTTTTGGGTTGCTAATTAAAAATGAGTAAATACGTATTGCAGCGTTTCTGAATATTCTATCCCTAAGGGGTGAAATAGGGGTTGACATTTCGTACATAGGTTAGTCTGGCATTCCGTCATTTTTCGAAATAGATGAATACTTATATCAGCATTTATGCGAATTCTGTTCCTAAAGGGGATGAAATATGAGTCAAATGTTTGTATGAAAGTTCTTTTAAATGGGCTATTGATCAAAAATAAAAAAATACGTTCAAAAAAATGAATAAAGTACTGATACATACTTTTACACAGTTTTAATTAAATACATATTATCAACTTCCACGCGAGCAAAGCCGCGGGCAACAGCTAGTAAAATATAAATTTATTTATTTTTTAAATAAAATGATTTGCACTACATATATTAATTTTTGTTTTACATAATCCACGTGTAAACCAAACATATTGAACAATATTTTATTTCGGGTTATTTATTAGAAAAAAAAGTTCACTTTTGCAAAATTATTTACATTATTAATGGTGTTTTTTGTTCAAGATGCTTACAAAATTGACCTTGAAAAAACTACTCCTTGAAATTGTGAGTACGTCCACACTAGTGTCAGCTAGCTAAACTACATAGCAATATACTCGTACAACGATGCAAGTAGTTTTGCTATTGTCTGGTAGATGGAAAAGTGTAAACTAACACCCCCTCACCCCCGCAAATTGTCACGCATTGCTTCATACAAAAATCTCATTAGGGCATCTCCTCTTTGTATTTGCTCCGTGGTTAAAACCCACTTTCTATCGCGCGTGCAAACGAAAGTGAACTCAGTGTACTCGAGCTCGCCACTCGCTTCTTTTGACTCGTTGTCCAAAAAAACGGCTTGAACCGGAGCACTCCCAAGATGAGGCGAGACGGCTGTAGTGGGACCGAGTGTTGTAAGTAAGAAGTAGCCATAGTAAGAGAGAGAGAGCGGGCAAATGTACAGAGTTTTTAAAAAGATAATTTAGTTGCATATATTAGTATCGTAAAAATCATGGTGGATATTTTCGTAGCATTCCTATTAAAAGATAATAAAAAGAAGCACAATAAGCAATTAAATGTCATTTAGAATAAGCATAGAGAGGCCAGCGCCCCGGAGGGGAGTAACCCTAGCGTCTTTTTCAAATACTAAACAGCCTGTCATTTTTTGCGGGGAAAATCTTCCCCGACATATTTTAGACTCCCATTCAAAAATAAATCGCTTATAGTGACAGACGATTTTTTTTCTCAGAAACTGAAACAAAACAGAAACTCAAACATAACTTAAAAAAAAACATTTACACCCTTTACCGCGGGAGAGCCACGCTTCGGCATAAATGGGCCGGCTTGATTGGAGTGATGCCACGTCCTCTCAGAAAACCGGTGTGAAATAGCGCTTACGCTGTGTTTCACTGACTGAGTGAGGATCTATTACATATAAAAAAAAACCTCCAATCATTCCGTGTCATAACAGTGTAATGCGTAGGTCCATTTGATCTTATACTCTGGCAGAAGGTCACAACTGCGTATGGCAACTCGCTACCATGTTGCTCTAGTGAATAAGTAAAGCAAGGTCAAGTAGCACAGATTAAATATTTGTATGATCTACAAATATTTGTTTCGGAGTTTGGGTGTGTTCTATCTATAATATGTATGTATTTACAAAAAAAAAAGTATATATGTATTTGTATCAGTTATCTAGTACCCCATTACACAAGCTCTGCTTATCTTGGGACTAGATGGCGTTGTGTGTTTAGATGTCCGAAATATTTATTTATTTATTAAAAAAAAACAGAACAGATGCATTCCTCCAACATACTGTAACAGTTCAATATTTACGTCAATAATAGACGTGCCCGGCTAGCTCAGTCGGTAGAGCATGAGACTCTTAATCTCAGGGTCGTGGGTTCGAGCCCCACGTTGGGCGTTCTTTTTTGGTAATATAACATGTTTATTTTTCCGGAACTGAATCGAGTTTGTGTGATTAATTCTTGTTTTTGTTAATCTTAAGAATTTAAAAAATAAATATGTATATAAAATCTTATTTAATTATGATTTTTATTTATTGTGCGATATATGACATTAGCTGACTATGCATTTGCTTTTGCAAAGTATTGCATCATCGCGACCTTTATTTTGCACTATTCTTTTATAATGTTTCCTTTTAGCGTAAGTGTCAAAAATTTGTTTCTAGTTCCGCTACAAACAAGAATCGTTACATTAAATACGTTTCTTTTAATAACTATGTATACGTTTATTTTGTGATCAATTCCGTGATATTAATGCCTATTCTCTAATTTTATAAAAATTTTTGGTTGCCAATAAAACTCTTTAGAATTTGTGAACTTACATTTCTGTAATCAAGTTTGTTTTCTTTTAAATTTTTTTAAGTATAATTTCAGCTGTTGCACAAACGTCTTTGGAAGGAAACAGGTCAATTGATTAAAAAATAAAGTTTCTGTAGTCTTAATAAATCAATCATCCACAAATAATTCATATGTAATAATTATTAGTAAAAAATGTATTACTAAATAATACTATCAGTTGAGAAATCAGGTGAGAAATGAATCCCTAAATACAGAAATGGGGTTAGCTAATGCCTGGACTGACAAGTAATTTTCCCAATTAAACGGAAAATAAAACGGCAAAAACTGTGGAGACAGACGAACTGTGATTCAAGTTTTGTGTTCCGACACAACCTTATAATTAAGCGGTAATAATGTCCCAGTAAGAGTGCACTTTTTACCCGACTACGGCAAAGCCAAAGGAGGGTTATGATTTTGACAGGCTATGTATGTATTTCGTCTATACAAATAAATAAAATTGGAGTGTCTGTTTGTAATATTAAAATAACCACATTTTACTAAATGCATATGTATGTATACACGGTACATACACCAAAAGTGCAGTTAAAAAAATTTTTGTCTGTCTGTCTGTCCGTCTGTCTGTCTGTCTGTCTGTCTGTCTGTCTGTCTGTCTGTTTGTTCCGGGTAATCTCTGGAACGGCTGGACGGATTTTGACCGGACTTTCACTGGCAGGTAGCTGATGATCCGGGGAGTAACTTAGGCTCCTTTTTTTTAGACTAACGTTGTCCCGCGGCGTTACTCGCGGTACAACAAAAACCGCGGGTACTACCGCGGGGTTCAGCTAGTCTATATATATAAAACTGAATCGCCAAAATGTATGTACGCGTATGACTTCCGATCGGCTGCACCAAATTAAATAATTATTTTTTATGTGTTCGTTATTGTTAGGACTAGATTTGTGTACAAGAAATATTAAAAGATAACAGAAAATTTCATTTTTTTGTCCGCGACCGTGCACTGCCTGTGGGAAGCTAAGACAAATCTATATCTACACTAATATATAAAGCTGAAGAGTTTGTTTGTTTGAACACGCTAATCGCAGGAACCGCTGGTCCGATTTGAAAAATTATTTCAGTATTAGATAGCCCATTTATCGAGCATTTATCGAGCAATTAAGCATGGAACAAAATGTCCATCAAATGGCCCACGGCTCTAATGTGGGAGATGGTTTCATGAAATTTTCCATGTATCTCTGTATCTCACCTAATGACGCATTGTATCAAGGCGTTTAGCTCAGGAATTATTTCTGATTTATTTGTGTAAGCCCGAAATTTCACTAAACCCCAAAAAAAAGGTGCACTATCTGGACTGATTTTTTTCAAAGTTTGCGAGCAGCATAACTCAGTTCGACTCATAATAACTTTTCTTTTCGTACTAAGTTTTCACAATTATAACGCGTTAAAGCACTAGTTGTAACGCGAGCACGTTTTGTAATCTGAGTAATCGCAAAAAAAGTAAACGCCCAACGTGGGGCTCGAACCCACGACCCTGAGATTAAGAGTCTCATGCTCTACCGACTGAGCTAGCCGGGCTTATGTCAGTTTCGTAAACGAACGGGTCTATAGCTGTGCCAAAATAAAAATACACCTAATAATAATGGTCCGGTTACCTCAGGTAGTTTGGGATATGTCGGTCCGGTGCATTGTTTGTCATGTCCCAAGTTATTTGACGTTCAAATTTTTACCATTTTGTGTGTTTTTGTTTAATTTATTGATCAATATTGCTTGAACTTTTATGTTATAAACTTATTTATCCATTGATTTATTTCTATAACTAGTTGATGTTGCATAAAAATTGTATGTATATATTATAGGAAACAATAAATTCACTAAATACTAGTTGAAATGCACAAGATTTTAAAATATGTTCCTACTGTTGTGTTGCTGTTTAATGTTATTATGCCAGGTGTAAGTGTTGCGCTGTATAGTGTAGTACTCTGGTTAATTTAGACTCTGTCATAATTACTCTGTGACATTAATGACATAGATTATAAGGAAGAGAACTAAAAAAAGATGGCGCATGTGCTTTACACAATGTAAAACTTAAAACTTAATAAACGTATAAAATGTATCATAATAATCTCTTTTCAAGCCCTCATCTCATCAGTAAGCAGATGTTCTTTAAATACTGATACAGATGTAGCGGTACTAGCTGCCAAATAGTGATGCGCCACTCTTGATGTACTCGTATGTAAGTATATAGTAAAATTTAGGTTTTAGCAGATCAATAAAACATTGTTATGCTTGCTTATGTATACGCTAAGTGCGGCGTTCACTTTATTTGTTAAATGTGTAGATACGGTTTAAAAGTTATATCCTTCTACACTTCTACTACATATAAACAGAAATAAATTCGCCTAAATTTCCATACTTGTTTAGAAATTCGTTTGTTTTTATTTACGTAGTAATAATTGTAATAAAGGATGCGGGACATGTTGATTTCACACAATAGTTAAATTAGAATTAGCAAACTAATTCCAAGCTATATAAATTTCTTAACTGTTACTAATAACAATACTTTTATACAGAATGCGATTGTGTCTAGGTAGATATAAGCAAAAAACTGTAATAAAAAATAAAAAATAAAGTGTTGATAAAATTATTATTATTATTTGCATCAGACAGAGATCGTCTGCTTGCCGATATTCAACCGATTGGAATGAAAGACTATTTGTATACTATCTATTTTTGACAATAGGTGCCCATGTAAATTATGATGATAAATGATAACGGTAATTCCTCAGAATACAAAATACCAACAAACAAACAATGATTCATGTTTATTAACGTATAAATGCTTTCTTCTTTCTTTTAAACTCCTCCGATCGCATAATTTTCGTAAAAAGTGGTACAAAATCTTTACTTCATTTGTTTTAACTACTCAACATACACGTATTTTAATATAAATTACATTTAAGTTGTTGATCGGCTTACACCCAAAATAATATTGACGTGAAGTACAAGAGCAGTGGTCATTGTTCTAATGAGGCAGCAAAGAATTCAGAAGCATCGGTCCCGATAACGCCAGTCATCCCGCCCGTGACGCACAAATTAAACTTTTTAGCTCGTCATGGGGTCGGGACACAATGGGTGCAGATTGAGAGATAAGGGATGAAAATTCTTCATTTTGTGTGTAATATATTACGGTTAATGTATGTGTATATCTATTTTAGGGCGAGCTATTATATGTGCTATGGTTTGTTTATTTTTAACTGGCTTTAATCTCGTGAGTTGTATAATCGATTTAAACGCTACGTAGACCCCGGAATCGGTGCTATAACCCATTCAATGGAAAGCTGTGACAGAATGGCATTGGAGATTTGCCAAATTAAGAATTTGAAATCGTTATTATTGTATGAATTCATATAAACTACAGATACTTTTAGTAAGAGCACAGAACCGTTGTTATGAATAACCGGGGGATGTTAAACTCGACATAACTTTTTTACTCTTGAAACGAAACCGAGGTACTATAGATAGGTAAATATAAATATTTGAATAGATTTTTCAAATGTTTTGAAGAAATAAATTTGATATTCAGGTCTTAAATTTCATTTGTTTTAATCCTACAAATCCAGATTTGTATTAATCATTTCATATCGGGTCGCCTGCCAGATTTATTATTAGTAACTCCACAAGAGAAATTGACAAAATACATTGATTTCTTCTTAATTGAATATTTATGTTTTCTGAACCTATATATTATTATGAAGAAAAAAAATTATGAAGGGACTAACTGACTTACACATAGACAGTCGTATTGTTGTATATAGGTAGATATTCAAAACATAGTTTTTAATTGAAATAAAACTGCCATGTCTAGCCACTCTCCTATAAGCTATATATATATATGTGTTAGTCAAGGTTGTCAGTGTTTTGTTATGACGACTTTACAAATCTAAAATATTGTCCAATGAGTGCAATATTTTTGTTTCTTATCTGAGTGTAATTCATGTATTCCTCATTTAAATAATACTAGTTTTTGCCCGTGGCTCCGCCCGCGTATGTGTCGGTTATCGCGGCAAATAGTAGCCTATGTGTTGTTCTGATGTATAAGCTATATTACTGTAACGTTTCATCCAAATCCGTTCAGTGGTCTTTGTGAAAGAGTAGCAAACATCCATCCATTCATCCATACTTACAAACTTTCGCGAGGATTTCCAAATGCATATTTCAGAATGAATATCAGTAGTCCGGGTACTATAGTAATGTAAAATGCAATGTTAGTCAACTGAAATATAATTTAAACTCACATGCTACCACATTGGATATTTTAAGTCAGGATACTGTCACATATATTGCGCCGGTTTTAAAAGTAAAATCCGTGCAAAGAAAATGTTATTTGAATAAAAATATTCAACAAGTTCTAGATGCTATGAAATATTCCTAGACTACTTTCAAATCTTGCAGTTGGAAAGCAGGAATTCAAAAGTAGCAGAAGATATTTATGTATTTCTCGTCGAATATATTTATAGCTTATTCAATATATTTCAATGCTCGTCCTGTACTTCGTTTTTCAGATAGGATCAAACGACACATAGTATAATTTAAGATTAACCCAAACAGCTAGGAAAAACGGTCGGCGGACCGTGCTTTTATGAGGAAAACTATCACGGTGAAGGTATATATTTAAATAGTTATATATTGTTTATTAGGAGATATGTATAGAAATAAAAGTTCACTCCACAACTAAACGCCATATTAGCCGAAGAACTGATTACCGTTGGGGTAGACGGGTTCTTGAGTGGAGACCGCGTCTCGGCAAACGTAGTGTAGGACGTCCACAGGCCAGGTGGAGTGATGATCTGCGCAAGATGGCTGGCAGGAGCTAGATGCGAGAAGCCGAGGATCGAACCAAGTGGCGCGAAATTGGAGAGGCCTATGTCCAGCAGTGGACTGCGATAGGCTGATGATGATGATGACTGTACAGATTTTACTTGTTACTTTATATTGGAAGACTATTTATTTCACAGGATAGGATATAATTACACAAACTTATACGCATCCACCGCGAATTAACAACAACAATACTGTAGCACTCGCACCTCTGTTCTGTCGCGGCGATCGGCCGGCCGCTGCATTCGTTCACTACGTCACGAATCACGATCATTGTAAACAACGCTCTCGACCAGGGTTTGCTTGTTTGTTTATTTAAATTAATTTTATTATAAAATTTTATATTTTAATATGGTTGCTACAACGGAGAGTGTGACTATGCATGAAGAAGACTGGACTGAACTGGGAAGACATGTATCTGATATGTCTGAAACATCTATACAAATAAATAAAATTGGAGTATCTGTTTGTTGTAAAATAACCGCTTTTTATTAAATGAATATGTATGTGTACACGGTACATATACTAAAAATTTAGTTTTTTTTTTTTGTCTGTCTGTCTGTCTCTCTGTCTGTTGGTTTTGGGTAATCTCTGGAATGGCTGGACCAATTTTGACAGGACTTTTACTGGCAGGTAGCTGATGATCCGGAGTAACATAAGCAAATTTTTTTAGACTAATTTTGTACCTCGGCGTTACTCGCGGTACAATAATAACAGCGGGTAACACCACGAGGCTTAGCTAGTTTATATAATACAATTAGTCCAGATTACCTGGTATGAAATCGTTTGAGCGGCTCTGGGATATCTTCGGACAGATAATTATATTTATGTCTTCAATTCTGCTCATCTGCCAGCATTATGACTGAAAAAAAGAAAAATCCTTTGTATACTACATTTTTACAAAAACGGTCTAACTGAACTAGAAGAGGTTTAAAAAACCATGCCTGTGTGACCCGGGACGTTATTATGAATCTGTTGACAACAAATTTATTAAAAACGGTTCAGTAGTTTAGGCGCGGAACATACAGAGACTGTCAAAACTAATTTTCTTCCTTTTTAGCCGACTGCAAAAAAGGAGGAGGTTTCTCAATTCACAGTAATTTGATACTGTCAGTGTGCCACGGGGCTTAACAGTTTTCGACTTTTAATTAATTGAAAACATTAATTTATTGTTAAACTTTTGTTTTAAAATAGGTTGATCTAGCTTTAGGTATTTTGATGAAATATATTTCATTAATTTATGTACTACACACATAACAATTAAAACAAAACTTTCAGAATTTCACACATGTACATATAAATACATTCTTTGTCATAACAGGGTAACGCATAGGCCCATTTAGGCTTGTGCATTGACAGAGATGCCTGCATATGCTTACTCCCTGCTATGTTGCTTTATGGCACTGTACTCATAAGCATAATGTGGATCATAAGCACATGGGATAAAAACCATTGAAGCTATTTATGTATTCTCTTTCTTCGTTGATTCAATATATAAAAAAACAGTAATTTATTTTATCGTTCTGCCATACGGTCGTTTTCTCTCAACTTCCAAAGTCAATATTAATTCTTCACGCATTAGTATACGGTGGATCGGACATTTTTCATAGTAAATTTGAAAAGTCAATAAATCAACAACGGCCTCCACCTGTCGTTGGGGCTTTTATTAAAAAAGTTCCCATTGTTCAAGAACGATTTAATCTAAAAAATTTTGACCGAGGAACGGCATCTAGAAATTAATTCCTAAAGACACTGTCTGAATTATTCAGACGGGGTCTTTGTAAAAGAAAATATCTTAAATACTCACTATTGTAAAGGTTTTTGTGAAAGGATCTTGGTTATCAATCGTGTAGTAATAGCATGATAATGGCAAAGCATTTTCGGTGCTTGTATTATTTTGTCTTATTTTATAAATCGGGAAAGAAGTTGTTTGATGAATGACTGATCGATGATAAATGAAACATTCGAAAGATTTAGATACCACACACACTGCCAGATTTATCCCGTCTCATCCACAATATATTGTGGTCAGGTGTTTTGATAACGAGTAATGTAGTTCTATATAATTGTTATCGTCTATTGAATATCGACTAGATTAAAAAATTATGTAGTATACAGTAGTATAGGTCCTTGTTTGACTAGCTGCGATGCATACTAAATAAATATTAGGTCGTAAATTTTAAGTGATAAGAATCAAATTGCATTGCGCAGATACGGCTAAAAACCACATCTGAAAGCAACGAATCTTTGAATTAATGAACAATCTTTAACCGCAACCTAATTCAAATTCAGCACTCATTATAAAATATTTGAGTAAATTGTTTTATCGATACCGGTAACTCCACCAGGGCTACCCATTATTTTATTTTAATGGGGACAGGACTCGTAGCCTGTATCTTCAGGTGATAATATTTTTAATCAGCCAGCATGGATATTTAAGATGGAACATTAAAATGAGGAATATATTAAATGGGAAATAATGAGTATGAATAATTGAAATAATAATTATGAACAATAAATTAAGAGTATGAATAGGATAGCGTATAAATTCTGAAGTTTTAAATTAGCTTATAAGATTCGTAACTTGTAAGTTGATCTGGCTGTTATCAACAACTCTGAGTTCTCTCACAAAACCAAAACTATGTATTTAATTAAGCAACGACAGCATATTGAAGAGAAGTTGGTCGTGAATTTGCTATAAATGGAACATGAGCTTCTGTTAAAGCACATGTTTCAAGTCGATTGTAAAGTCTTTAACATCAATCCTTCAGTTAGTAAATGACGGACAAGGCCAGTTGCAGTATCTTTTATATGTTTTATTAAGTCGGACACTTATTTGCTTTGTAAACATCAAGTTGAATAATCACTTAAATTTTACACAAGAGTTTACTATAGCAGAATAGCTGCAACCCGCGGTTATTGTCGCACCGCGTGTAACGCCGCGGACCGAAGCCAGTCTAATAAAGCGGCCAAGTGAGAGTTGGACTCGCCCATGAAGGGTTCCGTAGCAGCAAGTAACATAACATTTTTTTTTATATTTGTGTTGATTGATTGAAATATAAGTTGCAGTTTACGATTTATGACGTATTAAAAAAATACTCACTAGATCTCGTTGAAACCTATTTCCGGTGGGAGTTTGAATGGTAATATACATCATATATTTTTTTAGTTTTATCATTATCTTATTTTAGAAGTTACAGGTGGGGGGGCACACACATTTTACCACTTAAAAGTGTCTCTCGCGCAAACTATTCAGTTTCGAAAAAAATTATAGTAGGAACTTCAATTTTATTTTGAAGACCTATTTCATAGATACCTTAAAGGTACAGGTTTGATGGAAAAAAAAAGTTTGGGGTTGCACTCCGAGTGCCACCCCAAAGAAGTTTTCACAACAAAAACTCTAAAATTTTTTTTTTGTTATTTCTACCGTGTATACTAGTAAAAAGCGATTATCGTTGTGTCTCAGGTGACATAAATCTATTAATTTATTGACTGTAATATTTGTAAACAGCACATCTAAATCTAACATATACATTCTGATCATATTACCAAAAGTTTTCCTAAGAAGATTTATCAAAGAAATCATAGAGTCAAGTTATTTCCAACTTTGTTACACCATAATCAGTAAGCTAGTGGTTCGTATGAATGCGGAAAATCATTTAGAAAAGTTTTGTGACCGTACGGGATACAGGCACTGACATTTTATTTACTGCAGCTCACGAATTCACAGCCAAATCCTAATATATATATACAACGATGAAGACCAATAAAATAAAAAAGAGATAGTGTATACCTACTTATTTTATAAGCGTATACCTACTTACTTACACTTAGTCACATCCTACAGTTTAAGGAAAAACAGATTTTTATAGACATAAAGTAATTGTAAGAACAGTAATTGCCTGAAACACAGGTCTTACCTAGCTCAGGCATATCACTAATTTGAAATATTGACCATACTTAAGTATGAGATTAAAAATTTGTAATTTGATAGTAAGAATACCTAATAAGTACCTAGTTCTAAATCGTATAAGTACTTAAAAAAATAATTAATATTTTGCTTATATTAAGTTAAGTATACTCTTAAGAAACACAATAACCTTGTACATTGAGTTTGGTTTTTTTTTTTTGTTTTTTTTTTTTTTGGTGCAGTCAACAAGGACCTTTTGTACTAAGATAAACATCACTACATATTCGGAAGTATGTCCACTTCGTGTAATGCGGACTGGTAAGCAAACAGGCTCCACCTGAAGCACTTATCTGTTGTAAGACGGGTTTGTTCGACTTTGACGGGAATAATATCAGGGCGCCAATGAAAACCTTTGTACCTTCACCCGTGCGAAGTTATTGTGTAAGTCAATATAAATTCTAACAAAATTAAATATGGAGATAAGAATTTATTTATCTAAATAACTAAGAGCGCTTAAGGCATATTTAAATTTAATAAATACATTAAATAACCGTTTTAAAATAACAAAGAAACGTTCAAACACACAACTTTAGAATTTCTTCCGTAAAACAGTCGGAAGTGGGCAACTCAAGTGAATTTCATAGCACTTGGTTCCCATTTCGTACTAAACTCACTGACATTTTAACTCGACGCAAAAGTTTATTTTGTGATGGAAAGATAAAGGTTTGTTTACTTGTTACGTCGCATTGAAAATACTTAGAAACGAAAGGTAAAATGGCCTGTCTTATCACTTAGAGATATTCTCCAGACAATCTTCAAAATAAACTTTGGAGGACAATTGGCGAAATAAACAGCATTTCTATAAATTTATTAGTGGCTTTTAATAAACTCAATAGCGAATATCTTTAAGAAGTTACGGGTACCCTTAAGAATCCATAATTCATCATTTTCTTACTACCTATTAGCGTGAAACTTCACAGACGACCCTTACGAAACTAACGCACATAAACTAATTTAGTCACCTAACGATACCCTAAGGAATATGAACTTGTTGATACTGTTAAACCCCTTGGTGTCATAGAGGCTACTATGAGCGTTAAACCCTTTGGAGTAGGTAGGGCTAATGCTGTTTCAGCATAAGGAAAATACCGTCATATACAAGTTGTTAACCGCTAGTCTTTACACGGCTATGGGGTAATGTTTTGTACGATATTTGCATCTTTTGGTAGATTATGCTTAGGAAAACTTGGCCGGTTCAACCTGAGTGTAACAGATCCCCTTAAAAGCTGCATGTAATAAAATTCTTTCGTTACTCTTCAGAGAGTAACTGAGTTTACCTAAGGTCAAATCCTTGAAAAAAGATCCAAAAGCAAAAACATACTTGTGGCTTATGAATTGGAGGTTTATAGTAGAGTAGAGTAGTTATATAACAGCAATACATGTTTCTGCATATCCTTTCAAAGATACAGGCGTGAACATAATCGCAATGATGAAAATTTAATAACCAACATCTACATTACACTTTCCGAAATTAATATAAACACTACTAAAACTAGGTTAAGGAACACTATTTACTTAAACAACTTGCGAGGTATCAACCCTAGCTTCACTGTTGGGAGCATTGAATCCCCGAGCTATCAACCAGTATCTGGTCTAGCTGGTTAGACACGAGTACCACTACGAATGGTTCCGAATAAACTATACTATACTAGTTAATCACACAATCTATATTACCAGTACTTAGATCCACAGAACAGAGAATAGTTAGATCTCTAGTAGAATTCAATAACGTTCCAAGACGGTATCTATACAATAATCAGTAAAATAACCGCTTTTCACTAAATCCATATGTATGTATACACGGTAGATATACCAAAATAACAATTTATATAACACGAAGAGTATATATAAATCAAAAGATTTTGATTGTAAGATTCGCTCTGTACGAGATACTTACAAGATATATTGTTTGACACGTTTGAAAGAAATACATACAAGTACATACGTGTCTTATTTAAGGCACTTTTATGTATGGGCCAAAGCCGTTTAATCCGTGGAAGAGCCACGCTTCAGCATAAATGGGCCCGCTCGACCGGAGTGATACCACGACCTCACAGAAAACTGCTGTGAAATACCGCTTGCGTTGTGTTTCTCCGAGTGTGTGAGGATACTGGAGGTCCATACCCCAACCCTTCCCCACATCCCTTTCTCCATCCCCCAAAAGTCGGCAACGCACTTGTGACGCCTCTGGTGTTGCGGGTAAACGCTTACCATCAGGTGATACGCCTGCTCGTTTGCCATCTATATAATAATAAAAAAAAAGCGACTACTCTGCCTGATGGAAAGCATAATCCAAAAGTGGTGGTCATCATACTCATTGCGAATGCATATAATGTAACAAAGGAGCAAGATGACCCACACCATAGCGGCCTAGTAACGCTTATGCATCATTGGGTCTCATTCCTAATTCATGCATTAAAATTAGGTGATGATTATACTGAAAGATTACTTATGAAGGACAAAAAATTGGTGTTAAATTTAGCGAAACTGTATCAGATCTACTGTTTAAGACATGAAATAATAAAACGATAACAGCAAACTTAAAACTTCACTTACTAGGTCATTCTAACTATCGTTCAGTAGTAACCACTGACGTTAATAACTTGTAATATAAAGTTATGAATACAGAGCCGTTGGCAGTCTATTACATTATTCGATAGTTTAACATTTAGGGTTTTAGTTGCGACGAAACAAGACCTCTTCGTACAAGTTCTTTACAGTCTCTCTTATGTGCTTTTATAACCTATAAAAATAAAAACATAAAAACACAGTACAGTATTTCAATGTTATTTAAAACAATACATATTATCTTTTAAATTCATAAAAATAGATAGGAGAGTCTTATTCGAGTTATTAAATTTTTGTTAATAAAGTT
Source organism: Spilosoma lubricipeda (assembly GCA_905220595.1). Taxonomy (NCBI): domain Eukaryota; kingdom Metazoa; phylum Arthropoda; class Insecta; order Lepidoptera; family Erebidae; genus Spilosoma; species Spilosoma lubricipeda. The sequence continues at coordinate 6,063,186 of HG992298.1, read as the reverse complement.
TGATTTACTGCAGAAATTGCTATTTTGTTTTTTTTTATGAGGGGGTTCCCTGATGAGAAGTAAGTGCCGCTACCCAAGCCTTTTACTGAGTAGAACGATTAGGGGTGCGATAGTATCTGGTCCTAGGAGTGAGTACAGTACCCGGGGTATTCCTAGGTCCCGAGAGACATCAAGTAGGACTCTAGAAAAGCTTTTACTGACCGTCGAGATAGGCCACAACGGGATTTAGTGGATAGACCGGTTATCAGGTGGTCCCACACACTCTCTTCTTCACCCCACGGAAGGTATGGTGCAAAAGAATTCCCATCGCAAAAAAAACCTAACTGGAACTCAAAAATTACAACTATCTTAAGAACTTAATTAAAAGTTGAACCTTTTCAATAAGATTAAATTGAAATACATTCTTCCCAAACCTTAATCTTTATACAGTACTTCTAGAAGACTTAAATAATTTTGAGTCTTAAACATTTAGATTAATTTGCAACCAAATATTGCCAAACATGTTCAAACAGGATAAAAGTCTTGCACTAGATCTAAATAAATAACGGATAAGGGATATTCAAAAGTATAGTTTAACAACATTAAAATAGTCGTTTATCCAATCTCAAACTAGAAATTCGAAATTAACTCTGTCCTTCTGTCACGGTTACACGGTTAAACCGTTGCACCGATTTCAATTTTTGGCATGGAGGTACTTCGGTTCTTGAGAAAGGACAATAGCTGCTCTTGACGATTACCGACATACACGCTAGCAAAGCCACGAGCTAAAGCTAGTACTTTACATTAGCCTTAAACAAGATACTTAAATATGTTTTTCTTTAAAACATGTCAAACAATATACCTTGTAAGTACCTCGCATGGAGTGGATCTTATACTCAAAGTCTCATACATAGTAAATTTACTTTCCTTACGTTCTAAACTAAGCCATTTTTGCAAAGCCGTTCGTATACTTAGTACGTATAAGACTCGCCTCCCAGTAAGTCCACGAATAACTTGAAGCTGGATTCCATCGATCGTTACGTAATATCGTCTTCCTGTAGTACTTCTGAGTATGTGTTCTTCTTTCGATTGAGACTGGGAAATTTATTTTATACCAAGATTAATTTTTTGAATCTTAAGATAGTTTTATGATAATATCAAATGGGAGAATGGTAGCTTTCGAGTCGAATTCAAACAGGTAATACTTTTTTTACATAAACTTGCGACCAGTTTTGGTTGAATTACCACATTGATATAAACTATAGTAACACATCTCTTGAATGTCTGGATTTGCGAATTTTGTGGACTTCTTTATGTTTGACTAATTTTAGAAAAATATCTGTTTTTCTTGCATAACTTGTATATGTAATTGAAAAGATGTTGTGTGAAAGTTTCTTGATACGTGTCAATGGATTTTAAAAGGTACGCAAATAATAAAAAATATTTCGGACATCTTACACATAAAGTCATCTAGCCCCATGGGTACTAGACAACTGATATAAATACATATTTACTACAACTTTTTTTTGTAAATACGTACATATTATACCTGGAAAACACCCAAACTCCAAAACAAATATTTGCAGATCATACAAACATTTTGGCCCACAGCACAGCAGTCGCATACGCTACCACTGCGCTACAGAAGCAGTCCAAATCATAATTTTCTAAATGTAGATACATTTTCTTTCTGTTAAGACATTTGTTATCTACCTTCCGCGGGAGGAAGATAGGTAAAAAATGTTTCCGTGCTACCAGCCCATCCATAGCACATTCATTCGGATCGTACAGTACAGAGTGGCAGATGACCGGACCGGGATCGCGAGAGGGCCGATTTCAAGCGTCGTCGGCGGCGGTTATAGCTTGAATTACCACATTCTCATTACTATTGTAATTATCCCTAAGATACAGGAGAATTTCCACCCTGATGACTGTAAACAAAAAAGGGGTCTCAGCTACCTCCAATCCAAATTTTATTCAAATCGGTCTGTCCATTTTCAAAATAACAGGTTTTCGAGTAACACCAGTCAGGTGGTAGCCAATTAACTATCACCAACTAATTAGAGGACAAAGGTGAAATGATGGATTAATATTGGCAGAACAACTTTACTACAAATTCCTTGAAAAAATATTTTTATTTTATATATTGTATATTTTCAAACATATTCATTGCTTAAATGTAAGGCTAGAAGCAAGCCTATAAACATTTATGTCTGTTTCATTCTGTATTACTTTTAACCTTATTGAGCCTTTAACGTATATAAAGCCTAACATAAAAATTGTGATGAGATTTAAGAAATAGCATTACCTACATGATACCGTACTTTGAATTTATAGGTATAGAGAAACGGCGTATATTTTCTCGCTTAGGTATGGCTAAAGGTCTATTTACACTAAACAGTTCTAGATAATGTTGAGTGTCATTGCGTAAACAGTTTTCCGGGGCCACAATATTGTAGTTAATACAAAATTATACAAGAAATTCACTATATTCAAACGTGTTATGTATTTCGTAACGGCTAGAAAGAAAATTTCAAAATAATATTATGTACGTATGTATTTACCACGACTGCCTCATTACTTCATTCTCTTGCTGCCTCATTACTTCATTCTCTAGTCTAGAGGTTAGTTCCTGGATCGAACCAAAAGTATTATTGGGTTTGTCTTAAAAGAAAATGTTAATAACAGCACATAGTATGGAACTTTGGCGGTGCTTAACGTCCGTGCCTCGAAGAGTACGTTAAGGTGTCGGTCTCGGCCGTCATGACCATCTATGGCAATCGTTGTTGGGAAGTCAGAGCCTTCAAATATGACAACTACTGAGAACTAGTTTAAACCTTCGATTTAAGTTTGACCTCAGGGTTGCGAAGGTATGATACCGCTTGCTCCATTGAGAAACTGATATTCAAGTAAAACCGATTGAACTAGTAGCCGGCCCCAAATAGTATTGGAAATTATAAAGGCTAGGAACATGATGTATACATGAATCATATTTGGTTAGTATAATATTTTAATATTTACTAGATATTACATTATAGAATTGAAAAACACACTGTAAATTGAAGTAAGTGAATTATTTTGACTTATTGTATCGGGTTTTTTTCCAAGAATGTGTATACACATCCTATAGGAGGCTAGAGACCAAATTTTCTACTCTTTAACATCTAACCGACAGCTTAAAAAAACTATCGGTTGCATTTGAAGACCAGACTGGTATGGTAACGAATTAAGAATACCGAGTGACACTACCCCTAACATTCCAAGAGTGACGTAAGAGAACGACTATTGGAGCAAATTCTGCAGGACAACATTACTAAAAGAGAAGACAAACTAAATCAACCTTTCACATATTCGGCAAATAGGTTTTACATTACACCCCACGTGGTTCTCCAATAATCTGTATTCTAACATGTACGCCTAGATAAATTAACGTTTTAGTGTAATGTACCATACTTCATAACACTTTAACAACGCGTGACTACGGCTTTTGAAACTTGTTTCATGCTTTTTAACTGCCTCGGTGGCGCAGTGGTAGCGAACGCAACTGCTGTTCTTGAGGTCTCGGGTTCGATTCCCGGGACGGACCAAATGTTTGTATGATCTGCAAATATTTGTTTCGGAGTTTGGGTGTTTTCTATGTATAATATGTATGTATTTACAAAAAAAAAAAGTATTAAGTATTTATATCAGTTGTCTAGTACCCATAATACAAGCTCTGCTTAGTTTGGGACTAGATGGCGTTGTGTGTTAGATGTCCGAGATATTTATTATTATTATTATTTTTCAGCGTCGTTTTTTGTCGTAGTTGGGTTTTTGTTTTTACTTTTTTTTATTGAAATGTTTTGGTGCCTATATAATATTAATTTCTTTGCAAAGTATATTTGAAATAGGTACCATAGAAATATCAGAATTATCGAATAAATACGGACAAATTCACGTGCAAATGCTAATAATATATGTATTTTTGAAATGTACAAGTAACGCTCTTTCCAAATGCTACGTGTGGTGTGGTGGGACATACGAACATATGTTACATACCCCTAATCAATTCACACGTCGCTTGAGGACACTTATAAGAATAAGCATCGATAAGGATGGCGACATTGGTCCTCCAACGTAATAGAAACATATTTTAAGTCATTCTTGCTTCACACTTCGAGGCGGAATCACTAGTCTAATTAGCCATAGTCATTACTAGCCGACCCACGCAACCCCGTTTGCGTCTCCTATTGCCCGTAGCGTGATAATTTTCCCCCGTTTTTGTAACATTTTTCATTGGTGCTCCGCTCCTATTGGTCTTAGCGTGATGATATATAGCCTATAGCCTTCCTCGATAAATGGGCTATCTAACACTGAAATAATTTTTCAAATCGGACCAGCGGTTCCTGACAACAAACAAACAAACAAACAAACTCTTCAGCTTTATATATTAGTATAGGTAGATTTATTTTGTAATACTAGTAATTAATTATCTTTTTTTTGGATTTTAAATTGCTTTATTTTGGATCCTCCGGATGCGGCAAACGTAATTCATATATATACTACCAAAAATTCTACGTCATAATATAAACAAATCCTTACCCTACATGAATATGTGTATGTAATTACTCCAAACAATAGGCTCATGACATCAAAATACCAAGTAAACATATATCGCTTATACAAAACAATTTGTGTTGATATTGGACCACATGTTTTATTCATATAACATATTACTTGAATGTTCTCAAATATTGAAGTTTGTCTCGATCATGTCTGCGTAAATACTTGCTTTGATAATCTTAATTTACTTTAGTTTTAATCTTATTTACGTATGAAACTTAGCGATTTAATAATGATAACAGTTTTTCGATCATTCTAATTAAACGACCTACATCTAAGTTGTGTTTGTTGCCTGTAACGAAATGAAATCATTTAGTTAGTATATTGGCATGGTGGGCGGTTTGAAGGACATACTGCATAATGTCCTTGGTGGGCGGTATGTTCAGGTAAACCTTAACTATGTAAATATAAAATAATATAAGAAATAAATATAATAAGGGTTATACAAGTAAATATACATTTATATAATATAAGTTTAAGTCAGAATATACGTTGTTTATGTTTACAAGTGAAATCGATAGATGGCGTTGTGAGGTAATACTGAATCGCGATATCGTTTCATTCTCAGTGTCACTATAAGTAGTGTTAAGAATTTGTTATTTTTTAAGAACCATTAGAACTGTTCTGAGAATATACATATTTGTTGATAACAACAGTAGTATTATTTCTCGCCTACGGACCCTTGATTTCGTTCAACTGTGATATAGATAGTATGTATATTCGCGTATAGTCCCTAAATTTTTAAATGCATATTCAAATGTTTAAATATTAAAACAAGGTTAACGAAAGACGATTATCTAACAACACAATAAATGCAAACAAGAGAAAAGTTATATTTGTGCATATGGGTTACTAACAAATGTAACATTTTCATTTCGTCTTCCTTTACATATATAGAACTGACTTAACATTAGATATTGATCTAAGCTTAAGCTCTTGAGTTTTTTTTAAAGCAACTGAAAGTATCTCCAGAGTTTCAAGTTACAGTAAGCCTCAATTTAATTTATCAATTGAAACATTCAAATTATTCGTGTATTAGAAAATTCATACTATTATTATAAATTCTAAAATAATTCTGTCTGTTACGCTGTCACGATTAAACCGCTGCACTTATTACAATAAAATTTAGTATTAAGCTACGGTGATTCTTGAGTTAGGATATAAGCTACTCTTAACGGCGATAACCGAGTGGAATCGCTAGCAAAAACTAGTATTACATGGTTATATTTCTATTTATTGATCTTTATTGCACACACATCATTACATATAGAAAAAGAAAAAAAAAAGTGTTGCAATTTAGAAATGTGACAATTGGCGGTCTTATCGCTCATGGCGATCTCTTACAGACAACCTTAGTACGGAAATTATGATAAGTGACATTAATTAGGGTAGCAGTAGTAGAGTGCACAAATCTTAAACTTAGTAGGTTAATGATAAAAACAATCACCAGATTCAAAATATTTAACTTACATACATATACACACATCTACTCTCATTACACATGTAAACATACGCATCCAAACATACACATATATACATACACAAACACATACATATATAAATAGACAAAATAAATAACAATAAATTATAATGACAAATAATAATCCTTCACTAGCTTTTTGAAAACATGCAAGGTTTTAGCATGACGGATTGTTTCAGGCAAGTTGTTCCAGAGTCTTAATGTTTATTTAATATTAATTTAATATTAACTTATAATGTTAATTTTAAAACAAAAATCTTAATAAATAAACTAAACTACGGCATTATTAATACAATGCTTAAAAGAGCGAACAGAATTCATTAAATTTAATAACATAGATCAAAGACAGAGCGAATCTTTAAAATGTAAAATCCAATTATTGCTGTATCCAATGCAAATTGTTCGCCAGAAATCTTTACTTTGGTTTTATTTCTTAAAAAAAGTATAGCTCCCGTTTCTAATTTAAGTCTTTGTACACGGCAGACGTTCGATGTTCTCGTACTTTATAGAAGATTAATGATTAATTTTAATGAATTGTAATTTAATACAAATTAATTAAACGCCGTATTTGATTATTATGTTGACTTGAAAGCTAAAATGATAAGATTACTCTACGAAGAATTCATTAAAATGTGTTAAATAGAAACTAAAAACGTTTAGTATCTTATTTATAACTACTAATGACTACTACTTAATACTGAATGAATGTTCATTTTGCAAACCATATAATCGTATTTTCAACATTCCACAATCAGGCATTTTGACAGATATTATATAAAAATATCAGTGTGAGTTGTGTTGGTGTGTGTCAGTGTGAGTGTTGATGAGTGCACCACGGGAAGCCCAATGATGCAGAAGCATTACCAGGCCGTTGCATGCTGCATTGTTGCATTGTCCGCGTTCGCAATGAGTATGGTGACCACCACTCTTGAATTCCGCTTATGCTTTCGATTTAACGATTTAGTACATTATTTTCAATAAAATCGATAAAAAAAATTACAATTTTTTACGTCTTTTTATCGCGCATTTTGTTTAAAGAGCAAAGAGGTACATTTCGGCTGAGCTTAAACAACTGTTTGTTTATAGTTTAGAGTTTTAACTTCTGTCAGCAGTCCTCGTGACTGCTTTGTGTTTTTTTTTTTGTAAAAATTTGTGATAATGTATACATTTAGAAAGAAGGCCTTCAGTATAGACAGCTACAATTTGTTTGCCCTCTGAAAACGTGACCTCAAAAGGTTGGCAAACCGAAGGTGAGTGGCGGGCTTTTTTCCTTAGTTAAGGTAATTTTCATCCATTTACCGACCGGTTCATTTCCATTTTTGTTTGATTTGCCCCCACCGAAAAAGAATTTAATATTCATTGATATCGATAAATATTGACTTATAGCGTATAATTGTAAACTACACTTTAAACGTCCCATCTCATTTCCTATGTACCGCTTGCTTAATTTACGTTTTGACTGAGCACAATAAGTAACATTACAAAATTGTTTTCCTGTCCTGTCTGTTTACCTCTCTCTTGTCCAAAAACCCCTTTTGGCAAATGTAGAGAATAAATTGTATTTTAAAATTAGAAACTAGCAAGTCTAGGATGTCTGTCACTAACTTCTGACCTGTAAAACTATTCCGTATTATATAAATGTACTAGATGTTGCCCGCGGCTCCGCTCGCGTTTATGTCGGTTGTCGCGGCAAATAGTAGGCTATGTGTTATTTTAATTTATAAGCTATATTACTGTAAATTTTCATCCAAATCCGTTCAGAACTTTTTGCGTGAAGAAGTAACAAACATCCATCCATCCATACTTACAAACTTTCGCGTTTATAACTCGTAGATTGCAAATTAAAACATTCAATTTTTAAAGTTTTTAAAGCAGAATATCTTTGCGTCATGTTTCTTATGTATGTATGGTTTAAAATATATACCTACATGGACCTGAATTAAAAAAAAAGGCAATGTCATTTGACTTTTGACAAAAGGCATTATCATCCCGATATCTATGTTCATTCTTTCTTCATATTTTCTGCATTGAAGCAGTTCTTTTCAACTATGAAAAGTTCACTTTTCTGGTATTAAAGTATTCCGGGAATATATCGACCGAAATGTAATTTTACAGGGATATATAGCGTCTAGATAGTAGGCATAGTATACTAGGATAGCGAGCGTACATAGGTGGGTTTATTAGCACTTAATAGATTTGCTTATATCTAAAAGTGTGTAATTTTGATTATGAAATGTAAAGAAAACAAATAGACCGACTTGTGTGTAGAAATGTGTCTGCAGATAGTTATCTGCAGACACATTTCTTTTCATTCTTTTCATTGTCAATGAAAACAGTTGTTTTCATTGAAATTTCATACATATTTTACTAATTTTAATGTTACTAATTTCAAAACTTTAGATTTCTGACTGCCTTGTTGACGCATGGATAGCGTACGCGTACAAGCACTATTTCACACTGGTTTTCTGTGAGGCCGTGGTATCACTCCGGTAGAGCCGGCCCATTCATGCCGAAGCGTAGCTCTCCCACGGGACTAAAAAAACGTAATTAGATCACTTCAATTTCCTCTTTACCTCTATGCAAACTAGTCGTTGTAGAAGAATAAAACCATTTCGCTAGTTATATGGCGTTTAAACCTACGTTAGCTTTGCACCCGTCCTCGTATATTATGTTAACTGCTGAGGGCCGAGCGTCGATTTATGTGAGGTCGTCCAGCGTCTAAGTTAATAGCAGGATTCTGAAGATTTGGACACTGGATGTAACTTAAACTGTTAGGTTTTAAATTTAGAAATCTATACTAATATATAAAGCTGAAGAGTTTGTTTGTTTGTTTGTTTGTTTGTTTGTTTGAACACGCTAATCTCAGGAACCACTGGTCCGATTTAAAAAAATCTTTTGCTGTTGGATAGTCCATTTATCGAGGAAGGCTATAAGGTATATATCATCACGCTACTACTAATAGGAGCGGAGCAACAGTGCAGAATGTTTCAAAAACGGGGGAAATTTTCACGCTACGGGCAATATAAGGCGCAAACGAGGTTGCGTGGGTCAGCTAGTTCGATATAGAACTTCATCATACAGTTTTTACCCGACTATGGCAAAGCCAAAGGAGGGTTAGATTTTGACAGGCTATGTATGTGTGTATGTAACCCTCTCCTGAGAGGAGACCCGAGCCCAAAAGTGGGACGTTATGGGTTGTTGTTGTTGATGTATGTGTGTATGTTCATTTGTTCCCTCATAGCTCCTCAACTACTTATTAGAACTGGACAAATGAGTTATCGTTAGAAGCGTGTTGATCGCCCGCTAGTTATAGGCTATATGACGTTCCAAGGAACCTAATGTGGCATCCTCTAGCGGTCATAAAGTACTATTTTAAAATAATAAATTTGACATAAATATGCCGTGTACAGGAAAGGGCGTTTCTTGTACATTTAAAAAATATATATATTATTAGAGTTTGCTCGTGGTTTTGTCCGTACTTATTTGGTAATTGTGATATTTATATTGTAATGGCACCAAAACAGTTTAAAACATTACTAAGTTTCAAAAATCGTAGTCCATGTAGTATAAGGTACCATAGTCCATAACACTTTAACAACGCGTGACTACAGCTTTTGAAATTTGTTTCATACTTTTTCACTTCGTTTTTTGTCGTAGTTGAGTTTTACCGTATATCGATCGATAAATCTTGTTTTACAAATGTACAAGTATTAAAATAATAATACAAGTAAAATTTTAACAAAAATAAAACTAACTTCAAGGTTTGACTCGATTACTCTTGGATGCCATCATCAGATATTAATGTCCTTATCATGGTACCACCTTTGGGACATCTCCTTTCCATTTCAAAAAGAATCATCAAAATCGGTTCTTAAACGACGAAGTTATCCTCAAACACACATAAAAAAAAATACGGTCGAATTGAGAAACCTCCTCCTTTTTTGAAGTCGGTTAAGAACTCCTTTCATGTTAAACTTATGCCAATAACTCTATATATATAATAGACTCTTAAATATCATTGCTTCAACTATGATATAATATATGTACATGAAGTGTCTTATCTCAATAAACCTCGTATCTATTTATCCTTACGTAAAGCAAAAAAAAAATTAGTACGTAAAAAAAGTAGTACCTTTTTTTACAAAAAATATTCAAACGTAAAAGTATTAAATTAGCCACAGTTGAATTCAATTGACCAGCATTGTGGAATGAAGTGAGGATAGCTAAAAAATAATAATAAATTAGCCAAGTGCGAGTCGGGCTCGCGCAGGAAGGGTTCCGTCTATCCATAATTCTGTACATTTCAAGCGTCCAACTGTTATCAATATCGAACAAAAACGAGCAAAAAATCATTTTTCGTATGGGAGCTCCCTTAAGTATTTATTTTATTCGGTTCATGAGATACATCCTGGTGACAGACGGACGGACAGGCATACAGACGGACAGCGAAGTCTTAGTAATAGAGCCCCGTTTCACCCTTTGAGTACGGAACCCTAAAAATGAGCTATGGTCGAATTTTGACCACTGGGCAACCTCTGATTATATTTAAATAGGTACATCGGAATTGTAACAAAATGTGTTGATAAGACTAAAATGTTATAATGGCTTAGGTCGACTTAGTTGGTTTTACATATTCAGTATATTGTAGTTCTGTCAACATTATTCGCTGAATGCATAAAGGCAGGTTCAGTCTATAACTTATGCCAAGTTAAAAATATTACGGTTTTATAAAGAAAGCTATTTATCAGCATAGAAAAATGACGATGTTTTCTTTACTTTTACAAATGTATTCCAGTAACAGGTATTTTCTGTTACTAGTATTTCCAAGAAATTTATTTTAAACGGTATGAGTATCTATACAAATAAATAAAATTGGAGTGTCTGTTTGTTATATTAAAATAACCGCTTTTTACTAAATGCATATAATATACACACGGTAAATATATCAAAAATGTATTTAATTTTTTTTTGTCTGTCTGTCTGTTTGTTTGTTCCGGGTAATCTCTGGAACGGCGGGACGGATTTTGACGGGACTTTCACTGGCAGGTATCTGATGAACTTAGGCTACTTTTTCTAGTCTAACTTCTCGCAGCACGACGATAACCGCGGGTAACACTGCGGGGTTCAGCTAGTCATTAACAAAATTTAAGGAACATTTACCCAATCACAACTACGATAGATCATTGAGAATTAGTAATGATGTTTAATTTAACATAATTTTCGAATCTTGATATCTTTTGCATTTGAGAAGTTTAGATAATAATAATATATTCCCACAGATTTTAAAGATTTTAAATTCATCTTTAAAAAATATGATAAATTTGAAGGTAACTCTGCCTGTTATGCATTTACGGCTAAACCACTGCACCGATTTCCATTAAATTTGGCATTGAGGTAATTAGATTCTTAAGGAAAGACATAGGCTACTCTTTAATGCTATAAACTTGTTACTTCATTAAACTGTTAAGTATTTGTTATTGAAAATGTTCAGAACTTTTATCACTAATCAAGTTCTTGTATAATATAAGTACAATATATTTTAATTTATAAAATAATTCATATTCTAACATTCGTTCAGAGAGGGCAAAAATTCATCGAATGGACTTTTTTAAATATCACGTTCAAACAATCTTGGTTACACTTTCTTATAATATGAATTACTTTCTCTCCCGCCTCTGAGTAAACAAGTAATCAATTTCTGTCATCTTCATTTTCAACATACATGTTTATTTATACTCATAGGTATAGATATTACAATATAACCCAAAATAATATCAAAGCAAAGGTACATTTCAAATCAAATCCCGAAACAGTTTCTAGCAGACATATACTCCTTCAGATTCGTTCCCTAATTGGATTTCGTCGCATGAATCGAACATACATAGACATACAGTTAAATACATTAGTCTAGACAGCCGTAGCCAGGTAGCTGCGTCAGCAATTTGAGGGCACAAATGCAATCAGGTAAAAGCATTTCGATAACCGTTATTTAAACTGCAGACATCAGAGTGATTCGTGTAAAAACTGATTGTAAACGAGCAATTTTGGTCACATTACAGTAGAAAGGAAATCTTAAGTTCGATGTAAACGTACTTAGTGGTAGTTAAATCGTTCGTAATTTAGTACTAAGAATTGATTTAAATTCGACATAGCTCTGAAAGTTAGTAGGTTGAAGTAGCAATGGGCTGGTCACGTATGTAAGAGAGCTGGCAGTGACTGGATGCAAAATGCAACAGACTAGGCTCTATAGTGTTCCTTGAGAGAGGCCTATTTCCAACAGTAGATTGCGACGGGCTTATAATGTATGTATGCATGATTTAAGTTCTTGGTAAACTATACCCAGATGACTTCGCTGCGATAAGAAATGTCGTTAATCAACGTTTTAGTCTTGCCGATCGAGCACATTCTTGTAATTAATTTTAATAATTATTTGAAAGTAGTTTAATGTCTATGCCTAATGATTCAGATGATTGAAAAGCAGTAGACAAGCTAGACGAGAGTTTATACTAGACTCGAAACTAGAAACCTATACAGACACTCGATGAATCATGTCCCCACAACTCCATACTGTGTAACAAGCTAAGCATACACAAGATAAACTCAAATGGCACATTTTTGCCACATAGTGCAGTATACTCGAAATGTGATCAAACCTATGAAAAACTTTGATTGTGTACAAATTGAAAACTCTCAAATATATGCCATAAATCTTAGCACAATTTTCCCGTCTGATCTCGCCGTAACATAAGCACAATAGCGCTAAACTTTGAATCACTTTAACGATTCACCGTTAACTTAGCACTAGTTCAAAGTTATTTGTGACGTCATAATTATTACTAGTTTCAGGCAATTATGTTCTGCAGTACAAACGTACGTACAGGCTAACTTATGTGTGCAATATAAATTAAGAATTGTCAAGAGATTTTAGACTTTGAGATAAATGCCTGACTGCTTCAGTGGCGCAATGGTAGTAGTGTATGCGCCCGTTGTGTTTGTGATTTTGTTGTTTGTTTTGACCACCATAGTATGGGTTTCTGCATTCGCAGTGAGTATGGTGGTCCCTTTCTTTCCCTCATCTTTGATTCTACTCAAGCTTTCCATCAGGCTAAGTAGAGGCAGGTGTCAGACTTTTAAATAAAAAAAGTATAAACTGCAAATATTTTTATAATAAGAATTGTATTTACGAATATAAAATATAAAAGTATTCTGTCAGTCAATCTAGTTATTGTAGTACAAGTTCAGCTTACTTTGAAGCTAAATGGCGTTGTGCATAAGATATCCAAAAAAAAAGAAAATATTTTTATTGGTTTTAAGCCTTTGTGGATTTTTTTTTTGTTGAATGAAATAATGTATAACTTTTTGATTTTTAAATAATACAAAAAAATATTTTCGCGGACGTTTCATCTCCTGAATTGTATTAGTTGGAAAGTTTGAATTCCCGATACGAATTCGACATTCATCGAGATCAAATTATCGATTCTAAATATAGTTTTTTTAAACATGATTTTTTATCCAAGCCACATCTGCCATTATTTACTTTATTTTTATATCAAAGTATCGAAAATTTCGAGAATGTAAGGTATTGGATTACATAATATCAAATTCGAGGAAATTTATCATTGATCGCGATCTTGTGAATATTTGGGACCGACTCCAAATAATGAGGTAACGCAAACATTTTTGGGGGAAACCGTTTGGTCGTGTACTCTGACATAGTTTAGATATTTTCGTATTAATATAAGCATGTTATTTGGTACATGGATATTGGAGTTTCTGTGAGTAACTGACTGCACAGTTGGCCTAGTGGTACATGTGGTCGTCAGGCCGAGTTGAGTGTCGTGGGTTCAAACATGGGACTGCACTTTGCGAGATCCACAAATTGTTGTTCTGAACCTGGGTTTTGTTTGTGTACATTTTTTTTTTTAATATTTCGGACATCTAACACACAACGCCATCTAGTCCCAAGCTAAGCAGAGCTTGTGTTATGGGTACTAGGCAACTGATATAAATACATAAATACTTCTTTTTTTTCGTAAATACATACATATTATACATAGAAAACACCCAAACTCCGAAACAGATATTTGTAGATCATACAAACATTTGGTTCGTCCCGGGAATCGAACCCGAGACCTCATGATCAGCAGTTGCACACGCCAACCGCTAGACCAAGGAGGCAGTCAAAAACATTTTATGTAAGTTTGTAAAGTCTCCCGTGACACAGGATTTATTCTTAAAGCAAGAGCTGTCTTTTAAAAAAAGAGTATTAGCAAAGGATAAAACAACATAGTTTGTGTGCAGTATCCTTTCAGATCTATTTATTTGTAACAACAGTAAAGAAATTGAAACTTTAATTGAAGCTTTCAGTAACTGGATTTATAGGTACATTGGCTGCGTCTGCAGTATTACTTTTAAGGAATAAACAAGTATTCTAAGTAACTCCTTCTAACATCATCTATATGTCGGTGAAAGTCCCATCAAAACTGACAAGACCTAAAAATTTAATAAAAAGTTTTAATGAAAGTATGACCCGTACTTGGCCAGCGTGGGTACGTATGACCTTAACCCTCTCATGATGATAGATGTTCCATATAACTTAGGGGAAAATGTTAATTTGACATTACAGACAGACACTTCAATTTTATTTATTTCTATAGATAACTTCTTATTTTTAACCGACTTCAAAAAAGGAGATCGTTCTTAATACGACCATATGTATATATTTTTTTATGTGTGTTTGCGGATAATGTAAATAAAAATAAATGAAAAGGAGATATCTCAACAATGGTACCATGATAAGGACACTAATATCTGATGATGGCATCTAAGAGAAGTCGATCGATTTGGTCGTTTTTGAAGTCGGTTTTTTATTTTGTTATTAAAATTTAACTTTTCAATAATAAAATCAATCGGCGGCGTGGTGTGGGAAGTTTACGTTAAGCAGTAGTCTGCGGTAGGCTAATGATGAACCATATCTTGAAATTTTCGGGCGGTACAGAGTAATAAAATATAGTGTAGTTCCGCCCATGGCAATAATAAAGGTAACTATTTATATACAGTAGTGATAACGTCATAGGACGAAACAGATCAGTACTGTTGCGCCATAGAGAAATGGGTCTCATATAAGCAAGAACATTCAAGAGACGAGGACAGCGCCATCTAGTATCAAGTAGCGCACGGCTGTTGTGATTATGATTATTGATTCCGATATTATCGGTGCTAGATGGCACTGCAAGTAATTCTAGGATATTTTATTTGGTCCAGAATGATCTATCGAATATTAGGTATTATTCTAGATGTTTCGATAGCCATATAAAAGCGGAGCGTGTTAGCCGGTGTTGTCAATAAATATTGTGTTATTTTTTTGTGCTATCAACCGATTACTCTTATTTAATACTAGTTGTTGCCCTCGGCTCCGCCCGCGTATATGTCGGTTATCGTGGCAAATAGTAGCCTATGTGTTATTCTGATGTATAAGCTATATTACTGTAAAGTTTCATCCAAATCCGTTCAGTAGTTTTTGCGTGAAAGAGTAACAAACATCCATCCTTACAAACTTTCGCATTTATAATATTAGTAGGATTTGGCTCGTAACAGTTTTGAAGTTACTTAAATAGTGGAATAAGTACAAGTGAGTGTAATTTTAGAATGTATCTTAACAAGTTCCATCAAGTGCCGAGAATTGAAAGTATAAATATTGTAAAATACATATATAAGAACTAGTAGTATAAGTGTAACTGTATATATTTCCACACTACTTAGTATAAATGGAAGGGCCGAAATTAAACCCAAGGCCCGTTACTAACACCACGTAATAGTAATTCTCACATCATTAACAGATCTTTGTTTTTCGCAAATGGCCCGGAGCTAAAAGAGAATCTGAAACGTTTGTAAGTTAAATACAAAGTTGATTGTCCCCATTTATAGTCGAGGAGACAGTATTATAATGTCATTTTCAGGGTTTCGTACCTAAAGGGTAAACCGGGACACTATTACTAAGACTCCATCCGTCTGTCTATCCGTCTGTTTGTCCGTCTATCACCAGCCTGTATCTCATGAACCGTGAAAGTAATACAGTTGAAATTTTCACAGATGATATATTTCTGTTTCCGCTATGACTACAGATAATAAAAAACAGAATAAAATAAATATTTAAGGGGGCTTGAATACCAACATGGTACGGAATCGTTTGTCCTTGCAAGTCCGACTGGCTGCTGGCTAGCTGGTTTTACTTTTCACTTTCTAATACACTAAGCACTACCTTATACTTTACATCCCATGATTACCTGTAAGAGTGTAAACCTGTACTTACTGAGCAGTAAGTTTACTTTGTAATTAATCTGGTATTCAATAAAGGGACTCATTTTTATTTATTAATAAACTAGCTGACCCGGCGAACTCCGTACCATATATTGACATGCCTACCTCAGCTTCCCACAGGCCGTGTACAGTCGCGGACAAAAAAAAAGACTTTTTCCTTTATCTTTTATTTTGTCTTGTACACAAACCTTGTTCTAACAATAACGAACACATAAAAAAAGAATTATTTAATTTAGTAAAGCTGATCAGTAGTTTTGCGTGTATATACATTTCAGCGAATCATTATTATAATAATAAATTATATCGTGTAGTGTTTCAACAGAAATCAGCACTAACTCCTGCCCTATACTCGGCACTTTGCATGTGATTCGTATGCACCGCGGTCGTAAACACTTGTAATTAAGTAAACTACAGCGCTGCAACGCTTAATGCACACTATTACATACGAGCATCGCTAGATAAAGCACCGTATCCATTGGTACAGAAGATTTATGACGCAATATTGCCTAGGGATTTATGTGATATCCAACATGAGGTATTAGAAAACTAAAGCTGGTATCGAGGTTAAATTATCTGCGGTTTTCTGTTTTCCTTATGTATAGTTATTTGTAATTATGATTTTATTTAATTTTAAAGTAGTTAACATACAATAGATAAGGAATAAATGAAGTAAAATAACTTAGCATATTTATATTATAGTATCTATACATGAAAATGAATTACTGCTCGTTTGTCTTGTTAAAACTCGAGAATGGCTGGATCGATTTATTTAATTTTGATCTTGAAGAAGTTCAAAGAAGGCTCAGATGGTGAAAGTCACAAATGAAACTGCAACAACAACAAATGACATTTTAATTTTCCATTACAAACTTTTCTGGCTGTGGAATATTTGTCTTTTATCTTTTTGGAAATAAAAAAAATATCACTTCGATCTCAAATGTTTATAGGTCTTTTCAGAAACTTTTGCACAAATATAAATATGTGGTACGAAATTCACGAATCATCTGCTTTCTGCTGCAAAGTATTGTGGGTTCAAACCCCGTATGGGGCAAATCTTTTGGTAATCCACAAATTGTTGTTCTAAGTCTGGGTGTTTTTTGTGTTCGATTCATGTATGCTTATAACATAACTCCGCGATACAGAACTATTCCTAGTGCGAGAGCTGTCTAAGGAAAAAGGCAGAAATAATAATTTTCTGTTCTTACGATGTCAAATAGATGGTCATGTGTATTTTTTATTAGGGATACCTGAATAGTAATAGCAAGATATTCTCAGTTATCAGTTTTCATTATGAGCCTATCACACCATAATAGAAGGCAGTTAATTTTTAATGTATAGCTAGTGATCCAAAGTATTCAAAACGAAACCGTTTTACTATGTGCTTGTTGGCAATATATATGTTATCGTAAGATTGTAAAAACCGTTAGACTATAGTCTACCTAGCGAGATTGCAAACTATCAATAGATTTTCAACTGAGAAATACTGCTTACGGGCGTCATATTGTCAACTGTTCCTAATTGGTCCGTTTTACAGATATTCATGGAGAAGATACCAAGCTGTTACTCTATTCTGACTAAGAAGAGAGATAAATATCCTACAAGTGTATAGGTAACTTAAACGGTATTAACTATTATTGTGACGCAATTTCAGCTTTTTAAAGCGCTCGCTCGAAACGCTTTTTAGCTTTTGTGTTTCAGTGTATGACGTCGGGTTAATGTGGCGTACTTATTTTTATAAAAAGTGGATGTGGGTTAATACTCCCTTGGATAACAGATTTAGTTTGAATAGAGGTGGCTTTTAATTTTCTTATATTTTCTTCACTATATCCTCAGATATTATCAGATCTACTGCTACTTCTCAAACTACTAGTCTGTAATACCGTATATTATCTATGGTCCGCGTTGCCTAAAGCTAGCGGTCCCAAAAGACTGGAAGTATTACCACGTGGGATGCAAATGATAATTCACTGTGCTAGAAAAAGGCCAAACTTTTCCTCACCAGTGGTGTCAATCAGTTAGCCAGCTAGTAACATACCACGATCACTTGGACCCGCTGACCTACCATCTTGACCCTAAAGATGCCTTTTTATTTTATAATGATGCCATTCTACACCCCATCCTAAACTAGGCAGGTGGGAACATTCAACAGTCTTATAGCGATTTCAGCGTACGTGCAAAGAGTACACAAATAACAATTAATTATGAGTTTGTTTAAATATTGATTGTTTTTGTAGAAAAAGAAAGCTTATAAACAGGACATAACGTTTTATATTCTATAAACGAAAAATACAACGGTCGAACTTACATAACCTTAACAAACCTTCTCTTATACACAAAATCCACACTCACATTCGCTATAGTCGATAGATAGGGCCATTTCACTGCGCTAACTTTAAATGAGATACCATTTTATGATACTCTTGGAGGCACAGTTTTTTTAGTTTGATCGAGTTTTGCATTGTTTTAGAATATATAGTTTTATGGCTATTTTATTTCGGGATTTCTTGCTGGAATTGGACTTTTGAGGTCGTGATATTCGAGGGTTTCTTGGAAACTGTATCATTTAGATAAATGACATAGCAGCTTCAGCCTAGTTACTCAGTGGCGTGTAAAATAATGTACGTCTAATTATAAATAAATTAAAATAGAAATAAAAATTACAAAACTATTTATATTTGCGTACTCTTAAAAAAAAAAATTAAACTTAAATAGCTGTTTTTCGTTTCTGGCGTACCGAGATACTCGCCATTTTAGATAAAGGTTTATTTCCCTATAAAATAAAATATTAATGTTCCACCAGAGTAATATAAAAAAATATTCTGACTGTTAAATGATTATTCGTTTTTGTAATCATAATAATTAACTTAATTAAATTAACAACGGTCCAGTTGCTATAAGCAAACGTGATGTGTCTTCGTTGGTCATGCCTTTCCATAAAAAAATGTCTTATATTATCTAAACACTGCGAATGATTTATAGAATCAATAATTATTTTCATTTAACCTTAAACTGGTGACAAGCAGTGTGACAGTGAAATTACTGATCTGTGATACTTTTACAGTTAATTTAAGAGCATACTTAATTCAAAACAAACAAAATTCGTTAATGTACGTGAATTTTTAGATGTAAGGCAGCTTGCCATACATAAACGTGCCATCTCTTTTACGTAAAAGTAAATTCTTTGTACACTATTTATATATGTGGAAGAAAAACTATAATTTTTGCTAAAAAGCAGAAAAAATGTTTAAAACGGCAATCTGTATGGAGCTCTACGGGTTCCATATATATCAGTTTAGTTGTAGTATGCGGGAAAACTAGTGTTCGATAGTGGTTTAAATTCGACCATTATTCATTTAATTAGTTTTTTATATTATATATATTTTTTAAATTTCACTTGTATGTATGGGCGGCGGTAGGCATTTACCATGAGGCGACCCTCCTGATACAACAATAAAAAATCTACCTTCCCGACTACATCAAATACCTTTTCCCATTAAACTCTAAAACAGTTCTCGAAAAGATTCACAGTTTACTCAGTGACATCGAAAACACCACACACATTCAAAAGCCAAGAATAACGCAGAAACTTTTTAGTGGTTTCGTTCTAAACTATCCCATCCACCTTCCAGTGTCTCCAGAGACAAAACTCGAGCGCAGTTAATGCCGCTATTCCTTAGAGTCTCAACTTATAATAGAACAGAGACCGAACCGAAATTCTAATTTGTTTATTTATTTAATTGAAGTGGAGCTGTTTCGTTAATGGGTTATTAGTTTAGTTTGGTTTTGAATTACGTTCAACATTGAAAAGTAATGAAAATACTAATTGTATAGAATGTCTAAATAACTTCAATACCTGAGAGATATTGCTATTCTCTACTGTAATAAGTGTAAGATAGATTAGGATCGAATTAATATTGAAGGGTAGAGTGAGTGCTAGGTGTTTATAGGTGTAAGTTAAAAAAGGTCCTACAATAAGTTACGGAATGCTAGATTGATTAACTGTAACAATTTTTACTATTTATTATATTTAATTCTCATATCACGTTATTGCTCACGATGGACTCTAATACAATGTTTTGCTGGCGTGACTGGACTGAACGTGATTAAAAATAAACGCAGTCAAAATTTGGTGGGTAATCAAAAGTGATAAAATATTATAAATGCGAAAATAACTCTGTCTGTCTGCCAGTTACGTTTCAATTCGCTCAAGCTGATTTTTGTTAAATAGGTATCGAATTTAAATTGAAGGGTGATTCTTGAGAAAGGATAAAC
Organism: Spilosoma lubricipeda; assembly: GCA_905220595.1. Lineage (NCBI taxonomy): Eukaryota > Metazoa > Arthropoda > Insecta > Lepidoptera > Erebidae > Spilosoma > Spilosoma lubricipeda. The sequence continues at coordinate 6,042,533 of HG992298.1, read as the reverse complement.
GCTTATTTTTAACGCAAATACACGCGGTTGATGCAACGGGAAAAAGTTAGTCAATAATTAAAGAGAGCATATGTTGTACCTATAAATTATTATTTTAACTAAAAAACTTTGCAATCTATACTATATATATATAAATATATAGTATAGATTGCAAAGTTATTTTATAGATACACTAGCTGACCCACGCAACCTCGTTTGCGCCTTATATTGCTCGTAGCGTGAAAATTTCCCCCGTTTTTGAAACATTCTTCATTGTTGCTCCGCTCCTATTAGCAGTAGCGTGATGATATATACCCTATAGCCTTCCTCGATAAATGGACTATCCAACACCGAAAGAATTTTTCAAATCGGACCAGTGGTTCCTGAGATTAGCGTGTTCAAACAAACAAACAAACAAACAAACAAACTCTTCAGCTTTATATTAGTATAGATACTATATATATATTAAGATACTTGCATTCACTTCGATATCCCTAACGCAAACGAAGTAAAAATAAAGTTAATTTTCACTACCGACAAATAAAACTCATGGACGAATATTTATTCAGCGTAACATACTCCAAAGGGATCGTAAGTAAATTCCACATTTGCCATTAAAATGACAAGACGGTACCATGCTTTATCAAACAGATAGAGGTGATTGGGTCAAGTTTGGATGGTACTTGCCTTTCAATTTCCGTAGCTATCCGATCTGAGACTGGGCGACGTTTGAACCGTGCGAGCGTATAGTCCAAGTTGGAACTCATGTATGTACATATTATTTTAGGTTTTTATTTTATACATAAATTTTCCATATGCCATAGGGAGCAGACGGGTGATCTACTGGGAAGTGAGTACCACTGTAAGACTGATTAAACATATAACCTTTGAAACAGTCTTACCCGATACGAAAACGGAATGTGTCAATAACATACAATGTGTTGAGTTAACCAAATGAAGTGTTATCCGAAGTCGGTTACAGAATACATATTGTGAGACGTTTGCAATTGATCATATGCGAGCCTCATTACACGCAACACTCATTGACAGCCCAATACTAAATGAAGCTTTTAGTTCTGCCAAATGCCCAGTGCATTTTACAACTCACAGAACACTTCGACGGCTCATTTTCACTTAAAAAACACACATAAGAATCGCGACCATCAAGTTTCAATATGGTGAACTACAGCTTTCCTTGACAAGTATGTTATGAATTTAACATACACCATGAAAATCTGGCGATATACCTCGGTTACATCTCCTGGTGACTTAAGGTTATAATAGAAGATGTAATTGATGTAATATTACATGTTCTCCACGGGAACTCCATATATTCGCCGGACGTCGCTTACGCTTCTGACTTGCGCATTAGTTCCAACTAACTTTATCTAAGCCGTGAGTCTCACCCCTGTCACAACTTTGTTTATAAAGAGAGGTTCTATATACGTTTTATGTGATACACTACCATTTTTACTACTTACTGTTTTATTAGTTTCGTCAGAACATATGGTCTTGTGACTCAGTTTGAGAGCTTCATCGCGGAGTCTCTAACGATGGGATTTTATTCTCCGGACTATATTGTTTATCTTTATTACTGGAATACTTGCCGTTTTATACTAATATATATTTATGTCCAATATCGCTGATTGATCTTAAAAATTTGGAAACGTCTAAGAAATGTGGAAGATCTTAGAACAAATATTAATCACAGTTATTGATCCTGGTACCCCTGCAGTTGGAAAAGTGGTCGTGTCAATTGATCACATCAAGAAAAAAACAAGTATTGATTTGAAGCAAGAACTAAACGTTATAAAATTTTGCCGTGGGAGACCCACGCTTCGACAAACATGGGCCGGCTTGACCTGTGATACCACGGCCTCACAGAAAACCGGTGTGTGTGTGTGAAAAACAACACTCGGTGAAATACCGCAGGCCCATACCCCAACTCAAACGTGGAAGCCTAGTGAAAAAACACTTACATCTGTCACGTCATTATTATATTGTTCGAATTCATGATTACTCAAGATATTATTAGTTTTTACCCGTAGTCCCAACCGCGTGAATGTATAAATATATATTGGTTATCGCTATAAAGAATAGCCTATGTCCTTCTTCACGAATCAAAGTATTTCTATGCTAAATTTCATTCAAACCGGTGCAGAGATTTAGCCTTGAAAGCATAATAGACAGATGGATAAACAGCCTTTTGTATCTATCTTTTTAGTATGAAATATGGATATTATGCTAATCATTTTAGGAACTTATTGTGTTTACAGTCTACCATAAACTATTGTGATCAGTCAGTACTTACTACGTAGCATAATTTTCCCCTTTATAAACTCGTTGTACAAATAATGCGACCTTCTAAATACGAGTATTTTCTTAACACATCGCGGCCAAAACTATAAATCAAACCATAATAATATAGAAGCAGAACCAAAGAGAACAGATAATACGTTAATAAACACACATATAAGTCCAAGTAATTATGAAGCGTAGAAAAAGTATCTTACCACTAAAGAAACTTCTGGATCACAATCTCACCTTTACGGCTCTAGTTATAGGTGCTATTGTCGACCGTAGAAATTTGAAGTCGATACTCTAGATAACAAAAGTATGGTATATATGTCAGTCAGCGTTCGATACAGGAAATTGAATAACAAATCCTTCAATGCGGTTGTGGATAAGTGTGTGTATCCTGCATTTTTGATTTATATCCGTACTGATTCGGACTGGCCACCGCAATCTTGTGAGAATACTGTATAATTTTGTAGGACTTATTTCTGACCCCTTTGTGATCTAATTTTCTTTTTAATCTCTGCAAGACTTTTCCACAAAGTGACATAATAAGGATCAAAGCACAATCCGACAACAGACAAGGCACAGGAAACGCAACCGTCTACATGTTCAAAATCCGAAAGGAATCGGTGACAAAAAAAAAAGTAAAAACTTTGTACCCCTTTATGAAATTTTGCACAGTTAAACTTTATATGAAGGATGAGCGTGGAAAGCTAAATAAATAAATTAATTAAGTTATGGTCGACTTTCGGCCACTGGCGTCTAGTAGTAAAAACGTCTTCATAGAAGGACGTTCTACGTGTCCAATGGCGGGGGTAGTCACTTAAAATCAGGAGATACGTCTGCTTGTTTGCCATCTATCTCATAAAAAACCTGTAACGTTCGGTTTACAAATAATACTGCTGTGTATTCATTAGGTTACTATCTACATACAACTACATAACTAAGTAACGTTTCTACTTTCTTTTATGTTGTTCTTGTCATTTCATGTTAACGAATAGATAAAAATTTTCTTTAATTAATATAAGTTCAAAGGTTTGATTGATGTCTTACGAGTGCTAAAATCAAAGAAATAATTTGTATGTGGTGACCCAATATTTTTATATCATAATTACTTACTCAAGCACTAGTTCCTTTTTTTAATTTTACGATATAGGGTGCAAAACGAGCAGGTAAGTTACGTTAAGTGAATGCCGCTGTCGTCGAACACTTGCGAGCTATATACGCAAATGCATTTCTCCATTATTTGTTACGTAGTGGTAGTAATATTTTTATAATTTAACAGCCACATTGTTCTACAAATTGCGTGGTACGATATCCCGGTCCTACGCTCAAAAGTTTTTGTTCCTCCTATCCCTGTTAGCTACCATAATAAAAAAAATTGTAAGGTAATAGGTGGGCCCCTCAACAAAATAAAGCCACTCACAAAAAATTTGCTTGTTAGTAATAACTTGTAAAATTTGTTCCGGGAATCCCGGACTATATAACTTTTTATGTTAAAAAAATTGTTCACGCTGTATAACACTACGCAGAGGCAATAGGAGACACAGACGTGGTTCTACAGCTCTGCTAGTTACAAAAATATGAATATACTAAAGAGTATAAAGTAAACAAATATTATCGCCACAATATATGATTCTGTCAAACCTCCATCTTTGCAAAATATCTGCACAATACAAACTAAATCCGACGCGGATATCAATAACAGGAAAACCCCCATTGTGACTTGAATGCTCATTTGACCTAGTTTCGTGGCAATTAGATTGTTTCTTTGATATATTGATAGTAGTAGTTTTATGAAAATATACCATCATTCGTCTTTGTGATATTGTGAGCATAATAGATAAAGTTGAATTTATGGTGTGCTTAATGGACTATGAGGATTGAAATGCAAGTTTTAAACATGTAACTACTATAGAAATGTCAGTGAGTTATGTTTAAGAACAAAAGCATGCAGGAACATAGTCCTTCACATACACGAGGGTTTCACCGTCACGTGTCTTAAATCGGCTAGGGTGTAAGTATTATAATCGCCCCGCTTATTATCTGGTGGGTGGTATCCCATTGGGTTCCCTTACAAAAGAAAAGAGGTAGGCAGATGCTAACAAAACATACATTGAGATGATAACCTTATTGAAATTTTTAGACGAGACTCTTGTCTTTAAACAGGAATATCAAAAACTTTACGACTTTCTAATTGAACCTAAAATATCCGTGTGACAATTCATGCATAAAGAAATATCTTCATAGATGGGGAAAAATATTTTTTTTGTTATGGAATCAGGGTCAACCGAACAGACGTAAGCGATTACCGCGGCCAATGGACACCCGCGACACCAGAGGCGTCACAAGTACGTTGCCGCTCTTGGGGGGATGGGGGGAGGGGTTGGGGTGTGGGCCTCTCGTATCCTCACTTAATCGGTGACCGGTACATCTGGTACACCGGCAACCGGTGCATCGGTTTTCTGTGAAGCTGTTGTATCACTCCGGTCGAGCCATGAATAAATTAAAATTGTGCACATAACACAATCCAGATTTAGACCATTGAATATTTGATCTCATTTACTCCCACTGGCTTTGTTAATATTATTAAAACATAGCATAAAAACAACATTAGATAAATCCAAACGGCTACTAAAATCAAAATATAATATTAAACATTTACAGACAAAGTCCATCAAAATACAAAACTTCCAAACTCCGAACATAATCCTGAAGGATTTGTAAATTCATTACCCACGATAAAAGTTCTACTGAATTAAAATGGAGATTATCAACTTGGAAGGCGGCGAAGTTGGATGATTGGCAATTTTTTATGCTGCCATTAAACAACGTTGCAGTTATTAATAAATGGCCATGATGAATAATAAAAGAGTCAGTTAATCAATGCCCTGTTTTGTATTCGGCTTGCGTCGAAAGTATCGTTAGTTTTGGCAAGCATTTTAGTTACGTTCTTAATTCTCAGACGAGGCATAATATTTTAAAGAACGTATTAACTAACTAGCGCTGAATGGGTTCTAGAAATTTGCATTCCATATTTGTAACTAGATGAGTGACTATCAGGAGCGACAAGGGTGGGAAATTAGATTTTAAGAAATAATATCTCCTTATATTTTAATGAATTATCCTTTATATATATTTTAATAATATCAAATTTACAGCTTATATGTGGCAACAAGCGAAGTAAATCTATGTCAAGGCTTTCTGTCTTTCTTTTTCATCCTCTACAACACTTTAATATGTGAACAAAGGAAATACTATTGTTAATATGAACTAGCTTTTACCCGCGGCTCTGATTACATGTAATTAGTAGGTATGTCCTTTGATTTATATCTGGGCCTGCCAAAGTGACTCTACTCTGCCTGGTGGAAACCATAACCAGAAAGCCTTGGATTCTTGAGTGGTGGTCATCATACTCATTGCGAATGGATGGAATGTGAACTCTTCTCTCCTGTCTGTGTAACATAGGAAACAGCCAAACCATACAATTATACTGAGAGGGTTTTTTTTTCTTTCGAAAAAGTCCGTAAACCAAAAATAAAACCTCTAGCATAAAAATTTGTGTGTCAGTGACGAAATCGGTGTTTTTTAGGTATCAATAAAATGTAAAGTATCATAGCTATGCAATTGAAATTTTGTATGTTTCATTAGTCTATTTCTGACATCATATCCTGAGAACTTGAACGATCTGTTATATTGGAAACCAAAGTTATGAGGGTTTAAAAAAAACGAGGAAAGGTAGGTAGTGCCCTTGCGCTTCGCTTAGCTCGTCTTGGCGGGGGCACTACCGTGATCCCAGATATAGACCAGTCTTTATTATACATATCAATAGACTCGTAATTATCTACTAATAAATAAAATATATTATAACTGAATTAGCATCAGTAATGATTGAAGGTGAAGGGAAATTCGTTTTCCATTATTACAAGCTCTATTCCCTACATATTACAAATCCCGGTACATGCTTACGTTATGGTATTCTAATATTTATTAGATAAACATTCTTACGTATAAAAAGTTTCCTAACCATCCATCATACGCTAACCTTCCGCTATCAATCACAACAAAACGTCGGGAATGTTTACAAACAACTCCATGTCACAATTTTTCCGTATATTACAACACATATGTGTAGTGAAAAAAGTATTGAAGAAATAAGGCTTCTATGTAGTGTGAGAACTGCTGATATGGACGGGTCGAAACCGATGTTTTGCCAGATAAGAATTGACAGGAACCTTTGCGTCCTTTACTTATGTTTGTATTAGTTTTAACTCGTTTCGTTTACGAAACTCTAACGTTTTATTATTGTTTTGGATGACGCAGTTTTCTTTTGAAGGCCTGCCAAAGTGCTCTACTCAGCCTGATGGGAAGGTGGATACGAATCCAAGATTGGGGGAAATCATACTCACTGCAAATGCAGTTAGCGGCCTAGTTTTTTTATGTAATAGGCGGGCAGACGAGCAGACGTATTGCCTGATGGTAAGCGATTAATGCCGCTCATGGACACCTGCAACACCAGATTGCGCACAAGTGCGTTGCCGGCCTTTGGGGGATGGTGAGGAGAAATAGGGGGAGGGGGTTTGGGTTATGGGCCTGGTTAAAGATGGAGTACTACGCGATTAGAAAATAACCTTATTTCCTTTAAAACTACATAGTTTTCTTAACGACTACTACATCTAACGATTTTTATAGATAAGATTATTTACTTAAACTCTAATACGACTTTGATCCATGTTAAAAATAGAATCCGATAGTGAAAAAAACCCTTTTTTTAAGGTCAGTGTAAAAATCAAGTCATAGCCAATACAAATGGTTTTTACACGGGAATTTATTTATGGTTTATAAAATATATTATATCGTTACTTATTAAATTACTAATTTACCTACTTTTACCTGCGGCTCCGCCCGCGTTAATGTCGATTATTCCGACAAAAAGAGTTTTTGTTTTCTCCAAGGTCTAATCTATTTGTATAACGAAATTTATCGGAATCTGTTTAGCATTTTAGCCGTGAAAGCGTAACAGACAGACAGATAGAGTAACTTTCGGATGTATAATACTAGTATGGATTTTTTTATCTTTATTCCTATATATCATGTCGGTGTATAAATCCTAACCTTTCTCGGAACGTCCTAGTCTTCCAAGAAGGCAGAAGGATCACAGTAAATTGTGACAAAAAAATAAGAAATTAATTTATGGGATATCATAAGTCTCGAATGGGCAACGTGTCTATCATCTGATTGTACAGGACGATAAAAGATAAGATAAATATTTAAAAATCATACAAGTAATGGAAACTTCAGATAAACTTCATATATTTATGAACACAAACTATTGTCGTAGTAATTTCGGTTATAGCGATAAAGAACCTATGTCCTTTCTCACGAATCAAAGTATATCTTTTATGCCAAAATTTATTTAAATCGGTGAAGCATTTTACCCGTTAAAGCGTAACAGAGAGAGTTGCTTTCGAATTAATAATATCAGTATGGAAGTATGGATTATAAATAGTAATTTCTCTCCCTTTTATTCTCTCAGTTAAAACTCTGTAAATACCATCAATACCAGTTTTCTGCATACAAAATTATAAATGAAATAGAGTATTTAAACAATAGGAAAGGGGACTTGCAAAGTCCTGATAAAGTAATACAGGGAGCCTTTATTCGTAATATCCGGTATTGGCGAACAAAAAGAGATTGCGCGCCAATCTCCCTTTGTTTTCTGTCTATTGATTGCTGCTACGGTATTGGATTTAAGGGCTTGACCAAACTGGGCTGTCTGTAATTAAATCAATTAGATTGTATTCGGATTTTTTGATTTTCAAATCTATCGCATATTATAAAGGCAAGGCGGTGATTCTGACTGTTAGTGTCTGCTTTGAATGATGAAATTTCTCATGGACAGACTTTGATTGACTATTCTTGAGGACGAATTTAAGACTACTCCTTGCCCCGATAACTGACATACATGCGGACGAATGTATAAGTATAATTTACAAAGGGCGGCCTTATTGGTGAAAGCAATCTCGAAGCCACTACACATAGAAACAAATCCATTTATTATCCGTACTTCCATTATCATCATGATACTATCAGCCGTAAGAAGTCCACTACTGAACGTGTGCCTCACCTATTGCACCTCACCTCACTGCATGCAACGAGACCCTGGCATCTTAAGCAGGGCGTCTGTAACCCCCTATTCCATATTTCATACAAATTTTATAATATCGAAAGCAACTTTCTCTGTCTGTATGCTACGCTTTCTACGTACCGCTGAACCGATTTAGATGAATTTCGTAATAGAAATAGATTGGACCTTGGAAAGGGACATAGGCTATTTTTTTTGCGAAAACCAAGAGATACGCAAGAAAAACCGCGGGCAAAAGTTAGTAGCTTATGTTATTGTTATAGCCGCCGTCCATAGACACCTGCAACTCAAGAACCAAAAGTGTCTTGCCGCTCTTTAAGTCCATCTCTTCCAGAATTAGGGGAATTATTTAGTACTCCTAGAGTTTGGGCTCAGGTAACCTCACTCAGTCCATGGAAAGCAACACAAAACTGTTTAACAACAGTTTTATGTTAGTGGTCTGACTTTCCAACAACAGCAGCTATTCCATTTACAGAAAGGTATTTTTTACGTATGATAGTGAACTCATTAGAAATTTTTACACAAAAGCTAATGAAGTAACATTCGAAACCAAGCTTGGACATAAACAAAATTCTAAACAGAACATAAGTACGATTAACATAGTGTTAAATGATCTGCGTAATGTACTCAGAGGGCAAGGTCAGCAAACAAATGTTCGTGCGTACAATTTGCCTAATGAGAACTACTACTTAACTATGTGTGCCATGTTGATGAGTTCATAGGCTTTGGTCAAACTGTTTTACTATGTCTGTCTAATGAAAGACAATGTGTTATATAAGCTTATATATATCAACGAGTATTCTACATGAAGCCTAGTAACTAATTATTTTAATTGAAATGGAAAGTATGTCTTTACATTACTAAGAACAATCATCATCATCAGCCTATCGCAGTCCACTGCTGGTCATAGGCCTCTTCAATTGCATGCCGCTTAGTTTGATCTTGGGCTTCTTGTATCCAGCTCCTGCCAGCCGCCTTGCGCAGATCATCACTCCATCTGACCTTTGGACGTCCTACACTACGTTTGCCGAGACGCGGTCTCCACTCAAGAAACCGTTTACCCCGAAGGTTATCAACTCTGCGGCTAATACGGCCAGCCCACTGCCACTTCAGCTTGCTGATCCTGTGAGCTATGTCGATGACCTGGGTTCTCTGCCGGATCACCTCATCTCTGATGCTATCCCTTAAAGAGACGCCAAGCATAGCCCTCTCCATAGCACGCTGAGCGACTTTGAACTTGTGGACTAGCTGCTCCACAAAGAACAAGTTACAAATTAATAGCTTGATTGGTTAAAACTTTATTTCTGATGTTAAAAGATCTGAAAAACGAAACTCAATTTTACATGATTAGTCTCGGTTTACAACGACTAATCAAATATGAAGGCTTGAACTTTTCTTTATTTTTAATGAAACGAAATAAGATTAGGGCTTTTTGTTAGAAAAAAAATCGGTTCTTATGTTTGAGTCGTCTCTTATAATATAATTGTCAAAAAACTTACTGCACCATCTTGATAGAACGGTCTTGTCCAAATATTTCGAGTCATTCGAATAAAACACTGGTGTTGCATGTCCATGGGCGGAGTTAGTCGCTTACCATCAGGCGATACGTCTGCTTGTTTGCCCCGTATTCATAAAAAAAAACTTCTTTTATGTAAATTAATCTTTACTTCTTGAATCAGGAGGAACATCGTAGGTTTTCGTTTCAATAGAATGGATTAAGGAATTATCATTATCACTAGTGCAGTAAAATTAATTTCTTACTAGCTGAACCCCGCGGTGTTACCCGCGATTATTGTTGTACCACGGGTAACGCTGCGGGACAAAGCTGGTCTGAAAAAAAACTAGGTTAAGTTACTCCTAGGATCATCAGCTTTCTTGCAGTGAAAGCCCCGTCAAAATCGGTACAGCCAGTCCAGAGATTACTCGGAACAAACAGACATACAGACAATAATTGAAAAAAATGCTATTTTGGTACATGTGCCGTGTATACGTACATATGCATTTATTAAAAAGCAGTTATTTTAATATTACAAACAGACGCTCTTATTTTATTTATTTGCATAGATGTTTGTACGATGATAACTTAAAAAAAAATATGCACATTGATATAAAAAATATACCCATACAGAGAACAAATGATTGTCAAGTCCTCATCACACAATTATTTGTACTGACCGGGAATCAAATCCACAACATTTGGCATAGCAATCTGGGTGGCTAACCACTAAACTATCAGGTTAAAAAGATATACTTTTTCTTCGAATTCGTCTAAAACTTTCTAACGGCTTTTTAAAACTTACTCTCACGTATTTCCATAGTGCAGAATAAAAATCATAATCCACTATCGAGCAAAAACTTCAAACTGTTCAAGAAAATTGCGCAAACAACTTTTTATCCCAAAACTGAAGCAATCCAATCAAATCTAACCCACTTCATACTTCTGGTCGTTTCCGTAGCCAGTGGAAACAGCCAGCCGTACGGCAAACACTACATATGTACCCATCAGATATGCGGTGATAGATGGCCAGCTTGTTTGTACATTGGTAAATGCAGTTTTCCTGGAATTTCGGCCGCCTATGCTAAGCTGTTGGAATGTTTGAAAGTGTTGAAACACCGAATTGTATTTCATTGATTTGGCAGGAATGGAAGTAACTAGCCAAAAACATAATTAGGAATCATTCACTTGAGAGGCTTCTCATTCTTAAGGCCATTGCTATCAGTTCCTATAAAAACTTTATAGTTAACTTTATAGCCAAAATTTATAGTTATTTGATAGATAAGTTGACATTAGTCTATCATAAGCTTTTTCAGCAAGTGGTGACAATGGCCCTTACTGTTACTCATTTTGTGGAATTAATTTCCTAATTATCAGTTTTGTTAAATTAAACAATTATTACTACCAACATTTATCGATACTGTCAGTCAAAAAATATGATTTCCTACCCCGGTGACGATAAATAGATATTTTTTATCGACTATCAATTTCTGATTTTAGTACGATACTATAAAGTTCGTTTCATGTTTTGTAATTCAACCCCTAAGTTATTAGTAATGATAAGACACATGTTATGTGTAGGTAAATGTGTAAAAAATATTAATTGATTATGAGAATAAAAACACTAATTGCTCGTTTTTAAATATAACAAGTATTTCAAATTTTGATAATGACACTAACACATTAAAAGGTAACAGTTTGTGAGTGTGTTTTTGTATGTTTATTACATTTGTTGTTGCTAATTTACTTTTTATATGCTGATACCGTAGGAAAACCGAAACAAGTAATTCCATAAAATGTATTGTTCAAATGAGCAAAGTGTATGTAAATGTATGTATTGTTTCAGTGTATGTGATAAATTAATAGGAGAGAAATTTGTGCTTTTCTACCCACGAATTTTCCTAGAAGTAATATCTGACATGAGAATTTTCGCAAAATGTCGATCAATATAAAACAGACATGTCATCAATAAATCAGGTTTCGATGTCACTCGGCACTCGTTGAAAGAACATAAAAAAATATCGCTTACTGCATTGTATAAAACCTTTTTACTTCACTGCAATATGATACGCATTTATCTACATAAAGTCAACATACCTTTAAATCTTGAAAAATTGTCCCAAAGTATTTCTGAACAAGGATGTGGTGTAGATTTCTTTATTCAGTGACTTTCGTTCAAAGATATTATTTTATTTTTTCATGTAATTAGCTGACCCACGCTACCGCGTTTGCGTCTCCTATTGCCCGTAGCGTGATAACTTTACCCAGTTTTTGAAATATTCTCTATTAGTGCTCCGCTCTGATTGGTTTTAGCGTGATGATATATAGCCTATAGCCTTTCTCGATAAATGTACTATCCAAAATAAAATAATTTTTCATATCGGACCAGCGGTTCCAGAGATTAGCACGATCAAACAAACAATCTCTTCAGCTTTATATATTAGTATATATGGATTATGTATGAAACCTATAATTTATCTCTTTGTATATGTATAGTGCAGTATGGTGACCATCACTCTTGGATTCTGCTTATCCTTTCCATCAGGCAGAGTAGAGTCATCATGGCAGGGTCAAACATAAAAAAAAAAAAAAAAATGTCTATAAAAATTTTAGCTTCAAAAATTAGGTCAGCAGATTATATATTTTATTTGTTGAACTTCAAGAACCGACTCAGTTGTGCATTAATTAACCTCAAATGTTGACCCAATATCAAATACGTTTTAAAGATGGTTTTCTCTTATTTTTGCAATCACAATGAGTGAGGCGTGACAGAATAAAACTAGTATGCAAAAATATTCTTAGTTACTTTTGAGTTCTATTGTTAACTCAGCAGTTAAAAAGTACAATTTTAACAAAAATAAAACCGACTTCAAGGTTCGACTCGATTTCTCTTGGATGCCATCATCAGGTATTAATGTCCTTATCATCTCCTTCATCGGGGACATCTCCTTTCTATTAAAAAAGAGTCATCAAAGTCGGTTCATAAACGACGAAGTTATCCGCGAACAAACATGAAAAAAAAATATATAGATACGGTCGAATTGAGAAACCCCCTCCTTTTTTTGAAGTCGGTTAATAAATAAATAACTTCGCTACAGAATTACGAATCTCCTGACATCCCTGTTCCAAATTCATCTATATGTTCAAGGTTTTTATAGGTTTCTATGAGCAGGGAACTGTTTTGACGTTTTATTGCATCGCCTTACATTTCCCACTCGTATCGTAACTTTTGTGACGAGTAGACCCGATGCCTACTAATTTGATTAGCTATTCACGTTAATTCGTTTAGTGTTTTGTTTGGACAGAGCAAGAACAAGGACAAATAAAATTTATATCCTTCCTAATTACGAGAATAATGAAATTGGTGATCCAAATGCTAATAGGCGACCGACAACTACTGGCCATCAAGGAAACCTAGGCTTATTGTCATTACCAAAAGAGACTATTCTAACTTATTTTTCTTAATTTTTTTGTTTAGTTTACAAATCATTTCTTTTAACCTAACTTTATGTTATAGCCACCAGTATTGACTGAATTCTCCAATTACCCTTTTTATTTTATTAGTAACTAGCTGACCCGCTCAACTTCGTTTGCGTATCCCTATAAGAAATATTTTTTTCCAATTTGCTTAAATTTTTTCGGTCGATACCCAGCTCCTATTGATTGTAGAGTGATGTTACATAGCCTAAAACCTTCCTCGTTATATGGGCTACCCAACAAAAAATTAATTAGCAAAATCGGTTCCGCAGTTCACGCGTGATGTCGTGACCAAGGCAAATAGGGATTCATTTTTATATATAGATAAATAAATAAATATTTCGGACATCTAAACACACAACGCCATCAAGTCCCAAGATAAGCAGAGCTTGTGTTATGGGGTACTAGACAACTGATATAAATACATATATACTTTTTTTTTGTAAATACATACATATTATAGATAGAACACACCCAAACCCCGAAACAAATATTTGTAGATCATACAAACATTTGATCCGACCCGGGAATCGAACCCGAGACCTCATGATCAGCAGTCGCTCACGCCAACCGCGAGACCAACGAGGCAGTTAAAATAATAAAAAAGATAATTCGAGTAACGAAGTCAAAGAACATATTCATGTTATAAGTTATTCAATGATAAAAGACAACATAAACGACAAGTAAAATTTTAACAAAATAAAAAAACCGACTTTACGAACGAGCATACGATCGATTTCTCTTGGATGCCATCATCAGATCTTAGCTGGGATATCTTCTTTCTATTAAAAAAAAATCATCAAAATCGGTTCCGAAAACACACATAAATATATATACGGTCGAATTAAGAACCTCCTCCTTTTTTGAAGTCGTTTAAAAACAACAAAAAGTTTTTACGTTGACTAATTTTGATTAGTTGTTTGCAACTGAAACTTTGCACTTTACATTTTTGTTGCCTGGTCTTAAAAAAGTGCGAATATACAATATCTACTCATTCGCAAACAATTTTAAAATTTCATATCCGTAAAGTAACACTATTTTTATAACTCCGCCTTGAATTGAGAACTCAATACCATATTTATATATTTTCATATTTATAAAAGCTTCATACACAATTACTATACAAAGTCTTCTTCCTCGGCCTGGCGTTTTCCCTGCTTAGTGCTGAGGTCCAATTATTATACAAAGTGAAATGAAATAATTTATTCCCCAATTAGGTTACATGAACACTGTTAAACCTTTTTTAGCAGATGAGTTCGACCTTTCTTAACTAGACTGGCCCTGAGAAGAAAGAACAGAACCAAGCCCAAACAAAGACAAAGTTAGTAACTAAACTGATGTAGAAATAAAAATATAGTAGATCCGCTGTAGTAGTAAATATACCGTGGGAGAGGCACGCTTCGGCTTGAATGAGCCGGCTCAACCTCACAGGAAACCGGTGTGAAATAGTACTTGCTCTGTGTTTCACCGAATGAGCGAGGATACCGGAGACCCATATCCCAACCCCTCCCGACATCCCTTTCCCCTGCACTTGTGATGCCGCCGGTGTTGCGGGTGTCCATGAGCGGCAGTAATCGCTTACCATCAGGTGATACGTCAGCTCGTTTGCCCCCTATACCACAAAAAAAAACTGCAGACAACGATATACGATGTGAAGACAGAAGGATTTGAAAATAATTCCCACTACAATCCAGAAATACGCATTTTAGATTATATTTGTTACTAGCAAATCTATTCTATCTGATACCGATGCGATGTACGAAGCAATTTAATACAGTTAGGGAGCAAGACATTGACGATAAATCATTATATGAACGCCGTAGTATCTATAGGTTATCTCGTCTGTTATATGGAGGAAATCCTCTGCACTCACTACATACGGGAATGTATTTTACTGGCTATGTTAGCACGTATACTAGGAATTTGAATCCATGTCTATGTTCTCTGTATGCGAATGCTAAACAAAGATATGTACACACTATCTTTACATGACAGCTAGAACTAAAATTCATGGGAATCTTTTGATGAATGAGATTAAGATTAGATGAATGGGATTATATATCTCCAATACTTCGTACAAGGCTTTACAATTAAATAAATAAATAAATAAATATTTCGGACATTTATCACACAACGCCATCTAGTCCCAAGCTAAGCAGAGCTTGTGTTATGGGTACTAGACAACTGATACAAATACATATATACTTTTTTTTTGTAAATACATACATACTATGCATAGAAAACACCCAAACTCCGAAACAAATATTTGTAGATCATACAAACATTTGGTCCGACCCGGGAATCGAACCCGAGACCTCACGATCAGCAGTCGCATACGCCAACCGCAAGACCAACGAGGCAGTCAATTGCTTTTGTATCGTACATACAAGTTGTGAAAACCTCGAGTAATATTCTTTTATTAAATTTTTTTCATTCTATAGATACTAATAGTACCTTTAAAACAAAAAAGACATTTAATAACTATAATCCGCGTTCATATGAAGTTTTGATAAAATTTAAATAACCTGTATCACCCGGACCATTATTACGAATACCTGAATAACAGAAATCGATTAAGTAGTTTAGGCACATCATCCCGGGTCGGGCCGAAAAATGTTATTGAGTTTTTTGTTTAAAGAAATGCTAAATAACACCTTGGAGTTTGTAAGGTGGGGTCTTAGCCCCGGTGCCCCGAAGACCACGTAAACCCGTCGGTCCTGCGCCTGATCTATCCCAGGTGATGTCGGATAACCATCCCATCGGATTATGAGAGTAAGGGAACAAAGAGTGCACCTGTGTTTGCGCACACACTTGTGCATTATAATATTTTCTGCGTAGTTGTCTGGTCCCCGTTGAGACTGGACGCCTTGGCCGCAATCAGCTAGGAGAACATCATCATCAGTGAGCCGTCTGCTCGTTTACTAACTCAGTCGACTCTTACGAAACCCATAGAAAGAATAGGGCTGGTGTCTTGGGCAGCCCGCATTCATCGGCCGCCAACCACTGTCTTCAAATCGTCAGCCCATCGCACCGCAGGGTGCCCTAATCGCGGTTTCTATTCTAGTACATTTTGGCTCCAGTGATCGACTGACATCACACTTCACATCATCACATCACACTTCATCATCACTCTAATATATAGAGGCGAAAGTTTGTGAGTGTGTATGTTTGTTACTTCTTCACACAAAAACTACTGAACTTTGACTGGATTTGGATGAAACTTCACAGTAATATAGCTTATTCATCAAAACAAAAGATAGGCTACTATTTGCCGCGATAACAGACGTAAACGTGGGTGGAGCCGCGGGCAACAGTTAGTCTAAATATATTTAACCTTAATTACGCTACACTTAAAAATGTGCTATAAGTAACGCGACATGCTAATACGAGTTCTGTACCGTATATTTCACTATTTATACCTGTGGAAGAGTGTCGATTTTTCAACATGACATTGGAGAGTTTTACCTGTTCGTGGAGCTTTATTGTCTTATCTTAATCCTCCTAGTCTAGGAGGGACCGTCTGAGATTTTTATATAACTGTATTGAGTAGAAAGTTAGGGTAGTAGTAGTATACTCATATCGTAAATTAGTACGACTTTATGGAGTTTACTCCTTAGAAAATGATCTTCATATTTAACCCGCCGTACGAAATTTTATACAAAGTCAATTCGAGCGTTTATGAAAAATGAGGCTTTAGATAACCTCGCTTTGTCATAATCCATGTCGTCTAACAAACTGTAGAGACTGATCGAGTGTGATGTCCCTCCAACACAAAGGGAGGCACCGCCGATCAGATGCCCGACAGTTGATGTTGGGCTATTACAGATATATGATATATAATCGGTGCGAGAACTTCTATTGCGCGATTCAGAATTATTAGTGTTGGGTAGTACGTTACTCCATAGTTTAGTGTATCTTCGGTAGATATCGCTGTCATATGTTTTTGTTGAACGTATATACAACGCATATTATTAAGAATAGTTTTTTCGCAAAAAAAATGACGTAAACGACGACGAAAAGGCGAGAATTTTGTGACTCTTACGTGTTTCTTTCAATGTATACTTTTTTTATTTTCTGTCCTCAAGCTTTAAGACCTCAACAAACTAAGTACTATGCGATACCGAAGTTCTATAGAAAGACTGTTGTCAGACTTCTTTATAAGATTCTTCTAGACATACGTAAAATCATGTGAACGGAAAAGCCACTTCACATCCACGAAAATACAAACTCACTTTCAAAGAAACAGTATAAACATTTCCTGGACTTTAGTGTTTCCAGAAATAAAATATAACCTTTCTTAGCATTTCACAGAAGTCAAACAATAGTTTCTGTATATTCCCACAAAAGCTGAACAAATGCACCTTCACTAACAGGAAGGCATACTATTATGTTGGAAAACGTGGTATACGATATTTTGCAATTTCATTCCACAAACACTATAACATTGTGTTTTTATTATTATCCCGAACTTTTTGACTGTTCAAGTGTTGTGATTTCGATTATGGGAATGAAAGAAATCAAGAGTTTCTGAGGTCAACAGATTACTGTAGATAAAATCAGTGTTCCAGCGTACATTATGTTTGTTTTTCGCGCTGGGACAAAGCTTTGAGTTGTTAGTAAAATGTATTTTTGAAAGAATTACATTATTCGTTTATATTCAAAAAAATAAACAAATAAATGACTTATAGTTCTTTACAAGTTAATTATATATATTGCTCATATAGTATTTATGATCTTGCCAAAATGACTCTACTCTGCCTGATGGAAAGCATAAGCAGAATCCAACAGTGGTGGTCACCATACTCAATGCAGCATGGTGACCCATACCATGGCGGCCTAGTGATGCTTCAGCATCATTGGGCCTCCGGTCTCACACTCACCAGCGAAACACAACAGCACGAACGCTGTCATTTTACATTCATTTTCTGTGCGAAGGTAGTACCGCCCCGGTCGAGCCGGCCCGTTCGTGCTAAAATCAGCGTGGCTCTACTACCTTGGGTATTGCACAGCACTGAAATAAACTTATTTTAAATAGTACTCACATAAAGAGCTTTTTATACCTTAGTCTTCAGTATATTTTTATCTGAGACATAAAACTGAAAACAAAATTTTCATCCAATATTATAGCACAAACACGTAATCTAACACCAGTTTAGTACCCACTTAAACCATCGTTACACAAAGTAACCTTCGTATTCAATTAATTTACATTTAAATTAAAACACGCCTATAATAAAAGCAAGTTACTTTATTCCACTTAGTTATAACCGCGAAATGGGGTAAGTCACGACATTGCGTGTTTAGGTACAATAGACTGAAGTAAGCATTAGCTTTTTTATTAATACCATGAACAGGTAACACCTCGTCGCGAAAATTGAGTACAAGAGAGCTTTTTTGTCTTCGCTTCACATGCAAACATCGACCCTCAGAAAATCTTATATCCATCACTGCAATCACAATCTCGCCAATGCTTATTGCCTACTTATTAAAAGACGAATAATTGTCGCCTATGTTATTTCCAGGCTGCCGGCTGATACGCTTTAAATCTATAAGAAAGGGGTACCTAACTTTAACGCCGCGAACGCACTTTTTATGACTACTAAGTCGCAAGTGCCTGTGATATTAACCAACCATTAATGCAACCAACAGCAAGTGCATGTAATAAAAAGTGTAGTTCAAAATACTTAAACCTACGCTCGGTTACAAACAAACACAAAAACCTACAGGTGAAACTAATAAAAGGGTGTTAAAACCCATAGACAATTTACACTTTTTTGACGTTCGTTGATAAATTTTCATTGAATTAAGAGAAAAATACATAATATATCTTTAACCCATAATTATCTTTAACATGTATAAGAAAAATAATAAAGAAATATAAAAAAAAACGAATTTATTCTTTTATAAAAAAATGTTTTAAACATAAGTCGATTACAAATATATAATAGGTAAACAGTGCATGAAAATGTATTCGTATCTATTTTATGTTTATGTAATTATGCTAAATAAAGTACGTTTAGTCCGTCTGAAGGTTTCCTAAAAGAGATGGCACACTGCAATAAGGCTCCCCAATGTGCCACTGTTTATTACTTGTTTGTCATCTACTTTGAATCTTTCATATTGTGGTGTGCAACTGAGAGTTCTACTACTATCTATCTAATCACTAGGAATTAGTTACCGGTCACCCGATTGGGCCGATTTTTAGTTTTTAATTTGTTGCTGGCTCTCTGGGCTCTGCTGATGACATCCAGCAACAAAATCCATGCCGAAATGTCGTCTATAAAAAGTGCGTGTCAAGATAGCATGGACACAATTTGGTAGTTACTGTTATGATATCTAGCTGACTCTAGGCTTTTTTGAATTTTTTCTGTCCAGTTTTGGAGCAACAAATTTACACTCATTAGTTCATTTTCTCCTAGCCAGTCCTGTCATTTTACTGCTAACAGTAATTTGTTTTTTGTGGAACTGAGTAGAGCCACAAAATCGTGATTTTAACAACAAATTAGCAACTATTTAGCTACAAATTATCGCCCATGTTTTGATGGTTTCTGCCAACTTTTCACTGCTAGGTTGATACGGCTTGGTTTGAGTCGGTTAGATTCAGACACACCGCCCTACCACTGTCTCTCCTGTACATTTTAATCCATCCTAAGGTTGCCTGGAAGAGATTGCTTTTGACAATAAGGCAGCCCTTTGTACACTACGTTTCACACTTTATGTACTCTTGTAACTATGTACTATATGGTGTACAAATAAAGAGTTTTCTATTCTATTCTATTCTGTTCTGCCGCAAAACCCCGGCGAGGTGATGGCCCAAGGAGGTTTCAATACGTAAAAAAAAGGTTACAATTTATTTGATTAATCACACTATTGTAACAACAACTTTATTTAACTAATTCATAAGCTGTGAGGTTTTTTAACATGAAATCAATTACAGACATGTTGAATTTTTTCAATGATCGTTTTTAATTAATTTGACTATACAGTTATCAGGACAAACCTATTATAATAAATACAAACTTATTTATTTGATACTTGATAATATATCCCGATGCTTATATGGAATTGTTTTTATATTGTTTGATGACTACAATTTGGTGACAGATCTACTATTTCGGGGACAAGCCCTATTATTTAACAAATACAAAACCAATTTTATTGGCGTTAGCATAAATCGTACCCATTTATTACTACCAGTACAGCAATTTAAGTGAACGATTTAACCTCTAACAATTATTTATTTCTATACGCCCAAACCGTGGTCATAGTTTTACGGCTAATCAAGTATCACTTACTGTTTCGTTTAAAACTATTTTAGGATATATCGGAACTGAATATTTTGAAGTTAATGAAACGGCAATAAGTGGTGATAAGTTTGTTCTGTTTAAATAGAGAAGTTTATTGTTTGTAGAGGAACCGACTAAATAATCTATACTAATATATAAAGCTGAAGAGTTTGTTTGTTTGTTTGTTTGTTTGAACACGCTAATCTCAGGAACCACTGGTCCGATTTGAAAAATTCTTTCAGTGTTAGATAGCTCATTTATCGAGGAAGGCTATAAGCTATTTATCCTCACGCTAAGACCTACAGGAGCGGAGCAAGAATGAATAATGTTACAAAAACGGGGGAAAATTTTCACGCTACGGGCAATAGGAGACGCAAACGAGGTTGCGTGGGTCGGCTAGTGATTTATAAAATACTTTTTCATTTTATGAGTGTAGTAAGTTAACTCTCACCTGGCGCCAATGTCAGGTATTCCTTTGGTTTGAATCGAAATTAAATTATAAAAAAAAATGAACTTTAATTAACAACTTTTCAAGTCTCAAGAAATAAAAACACAGTTGAATTAACATCTTCTCTTTTGTCAAGTCGGTTAAACAAAGAAGACAACAAAATTGTATCTGTTTCTTATTGTATGAATCCCAAATTTTAAAACTGGAAATACTTTTAAACATTACGTGTGGCATATCTTAGGTTGTCAAAAACTGTGTAGGTATTTATTTTGAATTCATTGTATACACAAGATAATATAAATTAATTATTAAAAGAATCCTCTACAAATTCCTGCAAACTTGTCAATTTTTTTGTTGAGCATTTTGCCGTCCTCCGTTTTAGAAAGGTGCGTGCTAGGAACGACACGCACACGATTTCACAGGAATGTCATACAACAAAACACAAAAATACCTATTAGCTATTTACTTAAAACTTCCAAAGAGCACACAATACAACCCAAAGAAGCAATAATTTACGTCACGACACAGTTATTACACCGTAAATTATATTTATATCGCCTTACACCATTTAACAGCGCCTATCGGTTATTTCACCGACGATATCCTAAGTAATATTAGTTGAAAGGGAACGAAAATGCTTTGAAATTATACATCTTCGTAATTGACCTACATAGTGAGTCTAAACTTTGAGGAGCATTGAGGGGACAGACTTTGATGTTCGGGCAAAATAAAGGGCGGATGTTACAACTATTGAAAGTGACGGTTGAAGAGATAACAGTCACTCTGGTTTTGATGTGACAGTCTGTTAGTTTAATGATAAAATGTTATATTTCTCATTATATTTCTAGATTGTACTATTTTCTTCTAGAAAGCACCATCTGTTAATATTATGTGCAAGTTTTGTGGCTTTGTTATAACATAAATTAGTTCAATTATTAATACTCTATGCTTATATTTATTTATTGAATTCGTATAACCTGGTATGCACGCTTATAATGTGCAGTGCTTCGAGGAATTGTTCAGACTGATCCCGGCCGCCTTTTTCACAATCGTCCTACGGGACAGGTGTTTCATCTCCATCATCTAGATGGTTGGCAGTCCACAACTGTACGCTTCACTAGAAACTTTCTGCCTCGCATAACAAAACTGTGGAATTAACTGAAGCCTGCGGTATTCCCGGACCAATACGACCTTCAAACCTTCAAGAAAAAACCGTACTCCCTCTTAAAACGCCTTGTGACACCTCTGGTGTTACGGGTGTCCATGAGCGGCGGTAATCGCTTACCGCCGCTTCCTATACCACATATATATATGCTTATAACAGATACATAAAATATTCACCATAATATATATATAATATCTAATAATTCAATATCACTAGAATAATATAAAAAGCTAACTTTATACTACTAAGTATAAAGTTAGCCCTCGTTCATAAGGCCACACATTGTACATTATTTTGACTTTTTATTTTACATAGCTCTCTAATCCGATGTACGAAAAAAGAGCTCTATCTATCTGTTATGTTTCGGACATAATTAAAACACTGAAACTAGTTAATTTAAGTTTATTAAAGAAAGTACCTGAATGAGCGAGTTTAGCTTGATATTTTTTATGAAAATTTTCTAAAAGTAAATCCTAGCTAGACGGGTTTATCGCCTCCGAAAACCTCTGCATACAAAACTTCATGAAAATCGTCGGAGCCGCTTCCGAGATTCAGATTATAATATTTCATTTTATTTTATAGGTACAAATACAGATAACAGATTGAAAAAATACAAAGAGCAGTCTGAACAGTACCTTATAGTAAACCTGACATCCAGTTACAACTGTAAACAACTTTAACAGCAGACAGTGCTTCGTTTTGGCGTAGTTATAATAAAATTTAGAAAGAAAACAAAAACTAACCATAATTAGATATACCGTTACAACTAAATATATATTGAAAACTGAAATGTGCATTAAAATTAAAGCTTGCTATAACGAATGAGAGAAGATTTGAAGGCATTGAGATTTTCGTGAAAGATATCGAACTGTGAGCACACGGTATTATAGTTCCTGCACATTATGTTTTGTGGGTTATTATGTGAAACATTATTATCACTGGGAGGAACACTAAATAATTGTGGTATACGTACAGATCGAGTTGGTATTTTAATTTCAATCTTTTCTACGAGATTACTATCGATTGTACAATGTACAATTTTGTATAAGGTGCACATTTACATGCATATATACAAGAATTACTCGTTTAAAGGTATTAGATACAGATTTGACAACAAGACTAACAATAGACGAACTGAATGAGAGTGATCAAATGCACAACACTATCTATGAGGTCATTGATGTGGCGACAGTTACTATTTGAATTTTAGTCACTGTGGGCTAGAAGACTGTTCCTTATAGAGATATATTTCTCTTTAATCTATCGCTACATTCAAGTAAATTAGATAACATTTGTATCGGATAACAGTAGGACTGATGATAAGAATCCATACCATCTTCAAGCTTCGCTCAAAGGAAACTAAATACTATCAAGTCAGTACAAAGTTCAATTTCGTTACTACGCTTAGAATGTTTCGATCAAGGTAGCTTATTTCACTTTATTGGTAGGTACTTTTTTGTGTCGCTTCATTACACATTTTGTAATTGTGAATCCTGACTCTGCAGAAGTTCAAAGATTTAAGAATTTTCTGGCAAAGAAGGTCTTAAAGGAGTTAAAGTTAGAAGTACAAATGTTTTTCTATCAAATCAATTCTAAGTACAATATTTATGTAAAATAAAAGGAAGTTCTACTCTACTACATCGACTGACTACGTCAAGACTATAATTTCTCCTCATTACAGTGTGTGTTATAATCTGAAATATATTTGCTTGTTCATAGTTAGTTCGTCGGTTTCGTAGCCAACTATCACAGAGAGGAATCTATATTTTAAAGTCTATAGATGTGATGTTAGATCGGCGAACGATCGTTTTAGATACCTTTTAGCAATTACATTCAGAAAGCTAACCCCAAAAAGAATAAGGGGTTCAGGCTTATGTCGTATTATATACCAAGGTATATATTCTCGCTATAATCTATATCATTCGTATTTTAATACCTTCCCTTTAACTACCCACCGTGACAGACAAAGTTGTGTAACCTTTGAGCTGTTTGATGCTGTTTATTATGAATGTTTAAATTTATTTTAATGTGACGATAATTTATACTTTGAAATAAATTAATCTTAAACTATTGTTATAGTTGACATTTTTTATAAATTATTATCTTCACTGATTATTATAATTGTAACTCAAATTGTAATTATCGTTTTTTTTTATTGAAATAATGTCTTTTGCATTTATGAAAATTGTCTGGATTTTAAAAGAGACGTTGATCCCTGAGTTTGTTTCGTCCTTTCTTCTCAGGGCTAGTCCAGTTAGGAAAGGCCGAAGTCATCTGCTCAAAATAGTTTAACTTGCAAAAGTGTTTATATAACCTAATTGCAGAATAAATTATTTCATTTCATTTCATTTCAGCCGACTGTCACGAAGCTGTAATAATATTTATTGTCAATTACAAAATGACCTTCATAACCTTCTTGCAATCGGTGTCCCTATGGAACTATTGTGACCTTATGACATCAAAAACTCAACTCTACTTAATCAGCGCTATTGCACAAATGAATGTGTGAATTTTCAATTTACCAAAATTCTGCATTACCAATGTTGGCCATAACATCACTACTGAAACCATAACTGGCACCAACGTTGGCTTAATTACGCATTCTACGGCATCGTGTTGTTAAGAGCACGTTCATTAGTACGTCATAATTAATTACCCCGTACAAGTGAGCTGCAACCCTTAAATTAACTTTTACTTGATGAATACACTTCGATTTTCAAATACTAGTATTGATGAAGAACAAGCTTGATTAATTTGTAGCTGTTGTTTTTAATTGGTGTTGATTCATTTCTCCATCAACTCCTCTCATATTAAAGCTGTTATAATAGAGCTCTATGTTTAGCTTCTAGCTTTAATTTAAGAATTTTATTTAAAACTAGCTGCCCCGGCAAACGTCGTTTTGCCATAATTTTTTTTTAAGGATGGGTGACCCTTACCATTTAGGGGGATGAAAAATAGATGTTGGCTGATTCTCAGACCTACTCAATATGCTCACAAAATTTCATGAGAATCGGTCAAGCCGTTTCGGAGGAGTATGGCAACGAAAACTGTGACACGAGAATTTTATATATTAGATGTGAACCTTATTATTGTTCTCTCGTCATTTTATCTGAGTATTTGAAAAGAAATATATTCCCTATTTCTGCAGCAACTTTCGTTAATAAATGAGTTTCTATTGATTATAGTGCCTCGCAGCGTATGCGCTGTGCTTCAGGTGTCGGGTTCGATTCCCGGGTCGGATCAAATGCAAATATTTGTTGCAGAGTTTGGGTGTTTTCTATATATATTTATATATAATATGTATTTTTTTGTAAAAAGCTTCAGCTTTATAAGGCTATTTTAGATAGACAATTGTAATATGACTTCTAAAAAATCTAAGTTTTTCAATAAGGGGTTGAAAAATATGATCCATAGACCAGAGGTAAAGGGAAAAGATCAAATCCAATCAGAATACTTAATGAAAGTGCACTCCTAAAACAAAAACATGTCCCAACAAACAACTTCCTAATTTCTTAAACTATAGATACTATTAGGTATCGTATAATATAATATCAAAGACAATAAACTTAGTGTCCAATTACACTTGCACTTACAATAACGTGTTTTCGAAACGCAAACATTTTAAACACTATTGCAATTTCATACATAACCTTAACCAAACAGTCTTGAGCTCCTTCACTACTACGTACGTACGTAGCATTAGTTCTTGAAAATTCACTCTGGCGAGTTGAATTTATACTAGAAAACGTTTCTCAAAACAAATAGAACGATTCTTCTCCATAACTACTTGCTATCCAACTTTATGCGTTACTACATTATTTGTAGTTACAAAAATGATGATTCTATCAGTTGATAGAATCATCATTTTTTTTTTTTTTTTTTTTTTTATGTTTGGCCAAGCCAAAATGACTCTACTTTGCCTGATGGAAAGCATAAGCAGAATCCAATAGTGATGGTCACCATACTGCGGATGCACACAAGGCAACATTCCAGCATGGTGACCCACACCATGGCGGGCTAGTGATGCTTCTGCATCATTGGGCCTCCGGTCTCGCACTCACCAACGAAACACGACAGCATGATCGCTGTCATTTTACGTTGATTTTCTGTGCGAGGGTAGTACCGCCCCGGTCGAGCCGGCCCGTTCGTGCTGAAATCAGCGTGGCTCTACTACCTTGGCTCATCATCTTCCTAGCCTTTTTTCCCAAAATTATTTGGGGTTGGCTACTAGTTTAATCGGTTTTATCTGAATATCGGCTTTTACACGGAGCAACTGGCACCTGACCTCCGCAAACCTGAGGGTGAACTAAATTCGAAGGTTGAACTAGTTATTTTTTGGGACTAATCCCGCCCACATTCCCACCACTGTAACTCCTGTACACCAGGATCAACAGCAGTGACCCACGAACACACCGAGTTATGACACTCGGGAAGTCCCAGGAAGAAAATTAACTGTCTTGGAACCCGCAACGAAGTTAATCAGAAGAAAAACAGGAGGAGTTGGAAATGATAAATCCACTTCCCTCCTTAGCAAAGCGGGAGACAAAATGAAGTCAAAATAGGCAGACACCTTTTTCAAACCGGGAAGCACCACGGATAAAGTATTAGGGGTCCTAAGTGAGCTATATTTGATTACTATAGTATGTATGGCAGAATCGCCTAAACGCACGGAAATTCACCGCAGTTGACACAAGATCCTCATAGTATACCGCCCCAGATGTCATTTGTAAACTATTTAGCATTGTGTTACGTTCATTGTACCAAAGACTACACTCCCAGAGTACATGATGAGCCGATTGTTCACAGCTAATATCAGGTGTTGAGCATTGACACAATGGTGAATCGACTAATTTAAATGAGTGTAGTTTGCTCTTAAAGTTACCGTGGCCTGTAAGAAATTGAGCGACACAGTGATCTACCTCGAGCCATGTCCTCGACATCCGTTCGCGAACAGATGGAAAGAACTGGTAGAGGTGGCGCCCCTTAGATGATTCGTCCCATCGTTGTTGCCATTCATCCATTAGATCGTTATAGACATTGGACTGCTGTTGAAACAATCTTATGACTTTATCGCGGTCTCGTACGCCCAAAAAATCGCATTCCATGTTTTGTAATGTGGAATAGTACATGGCTGCACGTCTTTGCACCTCGAGATCGACCGGAAGGACACCCGCCAAAACCGGTAAAGCCTCAGTACTAACCGTCCTATATGCTTTGCACAAGAAGATCAATGCAAGTCGTTGTCCTTGTAACAGTTTCCGACGGACAGCACCTACAGTCGCTCTATCGGCCCACACGGGAGCACCATAGCAAATAGAACCCAAATAAGTAGCTCCATATATAATCTTTAATGTATTAAATGAAAGACCCCATGTGGCAGTTGATATCCTCGTCAGAGCAAAGAAACTTTTTTTAGACTTTTCGTTAACTGTTCTAATATGTTCGATAAATGAAAAATTTCTAAAACTAATCCCAAATAACAAACCGAGGTTTTATTTTTTATACTAACATTTTGAAATTTAATACACGGCGGTGATTTGAGGTTACCTTTCAGAAGTAGCTGGAAGGTTTTGTTTGGTGCAAAAGTCAAGCGATTACGTACACCCCATAGAGATACTAAGTTCAAACATCTATTAGCCAGACTCTCAAGCCCCGCTCTAGTGTCAGATTCCACCAGTAATAAACCGTCGTCCGCATACGCGTTTAGGGTACATCCGGGTGGTACAGGTATTGAGAGAAAATCGTCGAAGCCTATATTCCACAAGTATGGACCTAGCACCGAGCCCTGAGGGCACCCCATCGTAAGCGCCTTCGACACAGAATGATGCCCAAGTCTCAATTTAGTTGTGCCTTGTGTGAAGTAAGAGGAGATAAGGGAATAAATATTTTTAAAGCATCCTCTTGATTTTAACTTTAGCAATAGCATGGGCCACCACGCGTTGTCGAAGGCGCCAGATATATCTAAGAAGATACCTAAGACGTATTGAAACCTTGACTCGGTGACAGTTTTCCTTACAGATATGACCGCATCTGTTGTTGATTTTCCCAACGTAAATCCGAATTGTCTATCATGAAATTTAACTCCACCCGGTAGAAGTCGAGGCACTACAAGACGTTCTAAAAGCTTTCCTAGCGATGGCAGCAGTGTTATAGGTCGACAGGACCCAGGACCGTCCGAGGTTGAACTAGTTGTCAGTATATTTGAGGGCACTGACTTCCCAATAATAATTGCCATAGATTTTCATGACAACCGGGACCGACGACTCAACGTGCTCTCCGAGGCACGGGCGGGAAACACCGCCATCTTCCATACTCCGGGCTGCTATTAAGAATTTCTTGTAAGAAAAACCTGACAGCTGTCCGATCCGGGAATCAAACCCGAGACCTCTTGATCTGCAGTCGTCGAGGCAGGTAGTATCTAATAGAATAGCTGTCGGAAAAAGTGAAAAACTCTTTCAATTATTTGAATATGATCTCAGTTATTATCAAACAGTTCAATGATAGACATAGGTCCGTCTTTAGAAATTAAACTTTAGCCTTTTATGTCAAGCTGGCTAAACGGGTTAGAATAAAATTTGTTTCAAGTTTTATTTCTTTCTGAAGTGATGTTGTCTTGCATCGTATTCACCCTTAGTCCCTTACTTACGGCACCTATGGGATGGGAGTTTATGTGGTGACGGATTAAAAGTATGGTAGTTACTAGTAAAATTATTCTTAAAAACCCCGACTGCGTCAGTATATGTCATCTTTGTTAAATTCATTTTTTTTTAAATAAAACATAATTTATAAATATATTCGTAATCACCGTTAAACATTATTTATTTTGATACCACACTTAATGTATTTTTTTTTTTGAGATTATTTTTTGCACCGAAAATCCCAAATTTTTTTTTATATAGATTTACCCAGTGTCACTCTCAAGACTAGCACAAACCGATTGACACCACTCACATAAAAATACGGCAAGCCTTTTAGGCTATAGGGCGTGCCAAAGAAAGATACATACTCGAAAAACATAACCCTCCTTCTTACGCAATCGGGTAAAAGCTAAAAATATTTCAATTTTATGTAAAGGGACTCGCACTTGTGAAAGCTGCTTGCTTTAGTAAAGCTTTTATCGACTTCGAAATACATAAATTTGTTCATACTATATAAAGATTATGAAATTTTTCATTTATAAGTTACTTGCTTAACGCCAATTTTTATGAGACACTACTTACCATAAAATATCCAAACCACATGATGTAAACACATAATATTAACTTAATAGGCGGTAATATAGTGGCATAAGCCACGATAGACGTGCAGTATCTCGTCATGAGTGCAGTGAACTATGCTATATGAAGCATGAGTATAGCTTAATAGGCAATAGAGAAAAAAATATATTGTTGGAATGAGGGCATCCGAATACGTGCCACAGTCAAACAGATCTGTGAGTTGGGCAAGGACGGTATCTGTATAAAGCGGCGCGATCGGAAGCAAAACAGACAGAATTCGAACACCTCTGCACAAAGAAATGTACATTACACAGGCTGACTGTGACCACGGCCAGTGTAACCTGGTCGAAACGTCAGGCTAATCAGAGGTATTTAATACCTTTTAATAAGTGATCGCGTTAATTCCCGTAAAAATAATTGTTAATACTATTTGGTTTTGTATTTTCCAGATTTCCAAGTGTTTACGAGACTCTTACGAGACTTAAATAAATATCTATAGATGTAAAACATCTATAGCGGCGGATTTGAATAACTATGTAACCTTCTTTATCTTTACAATTGTACTGTGTTTTTATAAAACATGTATACATAATGTGATTGAAAATAAATCGATAATAATTTTCTTAATTGTTGTATTTTACTACATACATGTTTTCGAAACAATAATTACCAACCATAACTAATAACTTACATATGGCTATATTTAATGTCATATCTGTATCAATTCTAACCAGTTAGTCTATACTTTACCACTTACCACAAAGTGCAACTCACAAAAGATAGCTATCTTTTTCTTTACCATGCATTCCGTATTATCTTTCGCATTCGTTATCGTAATGAATGTATACACTTTTAAAAAAGTACGTCATGTCATACCGCAACAATGATCGGACGCCGTTTAGTATGAAACCTATCTTTCTTATAATATTATTGGCAATAACCGACAAACAAGCTAATTTATTCAGATTACTAGCTTTTGCCCGCGGTGGAAGCTAGTAATCTGAATAAATTCTGAAAAAGGAACATAATAACTCGTCGTATGATTGTTGGTTAAGTTGGTAAGATTTCTTTCCAGTTTTCCTACTCATAGCAAGAATGTTTTTAAAAATATTTAGGTACAATGAATTTACAAAATACGCACTCTGATATGAAAATTCGGACTGTCCACAAAGACTGCAAACGAAATATATTTACAAATAATTCATTCTGTTCTTGTTTGTGATTGTGATTACATAAAACAAAAAGAGGCCAAGAGCGAGGCCGACTCGCGCATAAAAGGTTCTGTAGCAGCAAGTAACACAATATAATTTTTATTTTATTTTTATATTTGTGTTGATTGAATTAAAGGTGAATTACGGTTAACAATTTATGACGTATTAAAAAAAACTACTTACTAGATCTCGTTGTAAAATTTTTGGCGGAAGTTTGCATGGTAATGTACATCATATATTTCGTTTTGGTTTTATTAGGTACAAGGGCAGGGGACACATTTGACCACTTTGGAAGTGTCTCTCGCACAACTTATTCAGTTTAGAAAAAAATGATCTTAGAAACCTCAATGTCATTTTTAAGACCTATCCATAGATACGCTACAAACAGAGGATTGATGAAAAAAATTTTTGAGTTTCAGTTCTAAGTATGGGAACCCGAAATTTATTGTTTTTTTTAATTTTTCTGTGAAAATCATAATGCAGTTCATAGAATACATCTACTTAACAAGTTTCAACATTATAGTTCTTATAGTTTCGAAAAAAAATGGCTGTGACATACGGACAGACAGACAGACGACGTGACGAATTACCGAGGAGTATATATCATCACGCTAAGGTCAATAGGAGTGGAGCACCAATGATCAATGTTTCGAAAACGGGGGATTTTTTTACGCTACGGGCAATGGAAAACGCAAACGAGGATGCGTGGGTCAGCTAGTAAGTAATATTTTTAATGGTCTGTCCACTTTTACGGTACAGTGATCTCTCTGAAAGCCGTGTTGTATGTGTCTTATATTGCTGAATTGCACTATATATACACCCTTATACAAGACTAGCTAACCCACGCAAACCCGTTTGCGCCTTATATTGGCCCTTAGCGTGAAAATTTCCCCCGTTTTTTAAACATTATTCATTGTTGCTCCGCTCTTATTAGTAGTAGCGTGATGATATATACCCTATAGCCTTCCTCGATAAATGGACTATCCAACACCGACATAATTTTTCAAATCGGACCAGCGGTTCCTGAGATTCCAAACAAACAAACAAACAAACAAACTCTTCAGCTTTATATATTAGTATAGATGTTACGTAATGTAATATAACGACATCCAAACTTCTCCAAACACACCCCTATTGGTCATAACAACACATCACTGCACTGTTTACAGGCAGATAAGCCAACAAAATGAACCAGTCTAATTAACCATTTGTAAACAGCCATCAGAGATTATGTAACCATCATGGTGTAGGTAAGTGCACTCGTCTATGAGAGATAACGGGATATATTTGAACCGATAGATGAATGGCGGTGTTTCATTTTATAATTTAGGTTATTTGTTATTTTTTTGTAATAAATATACCTATCACTAACAGACTGCACGGATCCTGTAGTGGTTAAGCAGTCACCTTAACCTTTATATTGGGTGATACGTGGTGTTAAACCATATGGAGCCACACTTTGTATGATCTGCGAATCGTTGTTCTGCGCCTGAAACCTGTAAGGTACCTCGTGCCACAGGATATATTCCTAGCGGGGAAACAGCTCCCTTTTAAATAAAAAAGTTCATAAAGTCTGTCGTATCGAATGAGTACTATTATCTCCTTTTCAGCTTTATCGTGATATAGCCCGGGATCCCCGGTACAAATTTTACAAGTTAATACTATCAAGTTAATATTTCGTGAGGGGCCCACATTTCACACTACAAAAGTTTTCGATTGTGGTAGCTTTTTTTTTTTTTTTTTTTTTTATATTTTGCCCTGCCAAAATGACTCTACTCTGCCTGATGGAAAGCATAAGCAGAATCCAAGAGTGGTGGTCACCATACTGCGAATGCAGACAATGCTACAGTGCAGCATGGTGACCACCACCATGGCGGGCTAGTGATGCTTCTGCATCATTGGGCCTCCGGTCTCGCACTCACCAACGAAACACGACAGCATGATTGCTGTCATTTTACGTTGATTTTCTGTGCGAGGGTAGTATCGCCCCGGTCGAGCCGGCCCATTCATGCTGAAATCAGCGTGGCTCTACTACCTTAGCTAACAGGGCTAGCGGGGAAATAAAAACTCAATAACACATTTTGACCAGGACCAAAAGTCGAACCCGAGACTTTATGATCAGCAGTCGCATACGCCATATACACTAACGAGCCAGTTAACAATGTAAAGTGATACTATAATAATAAGAAAATAGTGAATTATCAAAACGTCTCGGTTATGGTACGACATAAAAAATTACGTTGTAGAAGTTAATTACTTACGGTGATCAATTACCGTCAAGTAGCATTAATGAATAATGTCAATAATCAATTGAACATTTAAAATTTGTTTGTTTACCTTTTCTTGCTTGAGGACCAGACCAAAACATTTTCGTAAAATAAAATACAATGCGCAATTATAGTTATAACAAAGAAAGTTATCCTTTTTATTTATATCAACATTTATAAAGACGCTTATTACAAATCCTTTGTATCATTAGAGGAGGCTTTATGTATTTCTGACCCCTTGTTAACGACTGAAACTATCTCAAGGTTACGCCTTCTCCGTCCCATTCTAAGTACAAAAGAAAATCTCGCAGTTTATTTTTCGACACAAAACATTGTTCATTTTGAACCTTGATCTTAATCTTGCTTGTCTATACACTTGTCAACGTGTAAGATAAGTCAGATTAAATATATATTTTATAGAGGCAAGTTATCTATTTCTTTTTCTGAAATCTAGACTCTCTGAGAGATCATAGACAATTGAAGTGTCTATTTATGATTTCATACTAACAGCTTTTCACTACATGAGTAAAAATAAATTCTTTATTTGCTAAAAATATGGTACATCATAGAGATTTAAAGGGCTAGTTTTTTGGTCTTCATATTTTGTCTACCAATTTCGGCATGCAAATAAATAATTATAATTTTACCAAATGGATTCACAACAACAATTAATGAAAGTATATACGGTTACACATAAAAAAAAAAACCTTGGGATGGAAAGAAAAAAAAAATACGAATTAATGGGCAGTTCTGGTGCTTAAAGAAAAAAAAATATATAAAGGAGTTTAAGTGAATTCTCTAGAAGTAAAAAAGGATATATTATAGGAGAAATGTAGGCTACTTTTGTTTTAGAAAATATATATATAAACTAGCTGACCCGGCGAACTTCGTACCGCCACATTCTTTTTGTAAATATTTTCTACTATTCTACGTAAATTCTAGAAATAGAAACACGGTGCCATCTACCGGATACCTGTGCAACTTAAATGCCAAACCGCCATCTTTAATCATCTAATAACAAATCACCTATAAAGATTTTAAAGAACTAACTGATAAATATACACTAAAGTTGTATAATTAACATTTGATTTGCAGTAACAAATATTGAGATCAATAATTAAGATTAAAACTACTCTATCGACCAAGTTGGACCAAATTACAGATGCTTACAACGCGCACATACATCCTGTAATGAATTTTATATATCTATAGAACGGTGAACAATAACCGATTCAAAAGGAACAAAAACTGGTGGGTAAGATAACAAGGTAATAATGTTATAAAAAAGTGTTATAAACAATGTGGCGACTTCCACATACAGCGGCAAAAAAATCATATGGCAGCGCCATCTACCGCAGATATACTGAACTACGAAGTAACGCACAACACGGAAGTAACTACCAATCCTGAATCGCGCAATAAAAGTTCTCGCGCCGATTAGTATATATACAGTATCCCAACATCAATCGTTGCGCAGTGGCCCGCCAGGCATGATCACCTCGCCTGGTCGGTGGATCCTCCCTTTCCGTATTATTTAATTTGAAAATATTTTTTCATTTATTCTTAAATGGTCTCTGTGTGATATTTATCCGCCATATAAATGCCTTTTAACTCTACCAAATATTATTCTACAGAATATTATATGATTTACATTATACAATAAAATGAGAGAGGTAGAATTGAATTATTTCCGTAATAATGACAGACATTTACGAACGAAACGAAACTCGATTAATTAACATAAATTGAGAAATTTATTTTCATAAGCGATGAAAATATTTCGTAATTCGAGGATATGGTACTTCCGACTTTACTTTGAAAATAATCTAATTCAGATTTCGTATTACACACCCTTACACGGTGTGTATGTACATGTAATTTATAACACTTTATAAGATGTTGTTTAATAGTACCTACTATTCCTACGTCATATATTATTAAATCAATAGAGTTTATATATAGATAAGACCGACCAGCTAGGTCAGCAGATTCCAGATATCTGTATATTAGCTATCACGTAGTATTAGACATTCATTATCTCGCCAAGAATAAGACGTAATTAAACGCAGTGTATATTGATATATTTTATTATATGTAATGAACTGTTAGTAAGTAAGAAGCAGACGCCACCATGTAACAATCAGAGTATTATGGAGCCGTGGCTCCGGCATAATAAATACTACGTACACCAGTTCCCCATATCCGTTGTTAATTCACGTACCCATAAGATCGCTATACCTACCTTAATTGGAAAGTGTGTAAGAAAGGCTTCTTGACTGTAGAATCTACATAATAATAATAAATATACAATAACACACAACACCATCTAGTTAACTAAGCGGAACTTGTACTATGTGTACTAGTAACGTATTATTATATTTATAAATATATATAATATACACATTATACAAAGAAAACACCCAAACTCCAAAGCAAATATTTGGAAATCGTAGCAACCAGGAATCGAACCCGAGACCTCAAGCACAGCAGTCACATGCGCTACCACTGCACCAATCTGTTTTGAGATAAGTTAAAATTTCTTAGTCCAACTTCAGATTTCTTAATTTTGTCTAGCGTTAATGTATATTTTGGAAACATTGTTGCGTATACGATTTACTATTATAATAGAACTAGCTGTTGCCCGCGGCTCCGCCCGCGTATATATCGGTGTTTGCGGCAAATAGTAGCCTATGTATTATTCTCATGTATAAGCTATATTACTGTAAAGTTTCTTCCAAATCCATTTAGTAGTTTTTGGGTGGAAGTGTAACAAAGTTTCGTATTTAGAATATTAGTAGGAAGTTTCAGACCCTACGGTTTATCACTGTTACTGAACCGGTGAGTAAAATATTCACAGTTTTAGAGTGAAGATCGCAATTTACGGTTGGCAATTTTGTTTTATGCATAGCCAAAATGACTCTTCTCTGACTGATGGAAAGCATAAGCAGAATCCAAGAGTGGTGGTCACCATACTCATTGCGGACCCACTCATCGTGGCCTAGTGATGATTCTGTATTATTGGGCCTCCGGTCTCGCACTCACCAACGAAACACGACAGCACGAACGCTGTCATTTTACATTGATTTTTATGCGAGGGTAGTACCGCCCCGGTCGAGCCGGCCCGTTTGTGTTGAAATCAGCATGGGTATATACGATAACTAATCTTATCGAGGACTGTGAACGGGAGAACAGTCTGAGCTGACTTATATAATTAGTTGTCTCGGGTTGTAGTAAGTCAGAAATAATTTTACTACAGTACATCCCGGTAAACAACATTTAGAGACTTATTATTTTCTGCGTAAACAAAAAGATTTCTTGCTCTCGACACACGCGAACAACCTACGTAGAGCTGCCCGTGGGAGAAGCAGGGGGTACCCAAGTGGATACCGGCTACTTTTAGAGTTTGCCCCTCACTTTTATTTATTGTAATCGAGAAAGCCATCTTCAAAAGAAATTGCAAGCGCTTGAATTGGAATGGCAAGTTGGTGGGTATTATGGGGATCCTAGGTATCAATACCGTCTCTCCTGATGAGTCCTGATGAGGATGGTGGCCTGTATAATATGCCGTCTCAGCTCTGTGAGGCATAACCTGGTGACGTTACACAATCCGCGCGCGTCTAGGTTACGCATCAGGATGATAGGCGCACCAAGCTTGAGTTCTAATTTGTGAGAGGGCACTCCTGACAGTTCGTGGAAATTTAAAAACTCTACAGGGTACGTAGAAGCGTCGTCAGTTGTCATGACCATTAAAGAGCTAGACGTTTTTTTTCCACGTTAGCCAAGTTTTGTTCTAAGTTCGGAAATACCTTATTGAGAAGGTTATCTTCCAAACTTACAACATTGTCGGCTATGAAAAGTTATTTGGCTGTTAGTGTCCGTCGGCACGCGACCTTCGCTGACCTTCGCGAATAGTCCATACTCCTGACCATTAAAGAGCTAGACTCTCAATACCAATAGGTCTTCAGTTGTAACCGCTCAACTTTACTCCACAACGGTGAAGCCTTGAGGCACGCGTTTATCTCGTCTGAAGCAGTACCACTCTCGCTGCGATCCAATGCTTCAATCGCTCGCTTGTGTGACATCGTGCATTTGTCCCACACGATCAGTTTGCACCATTGCATTAGAGCACCACGACTACGGCTTTTGCTGATGTTTCAAATGGGAGTTTGTTCAGTTGTAAGGTTCAGCAGGAGTTTGAACACTGAATGTGCGGTTTTGCCACCACTCAGCAAGGTTGCGGCTATTCCGGAGGACGCAACAGCCAGCGCAACTACTTTGTCTTTGCGCAACAGTGCTAGCAGCAAGTTCAGTAAGAGTGTTTGCCTGGTGCCCCCTGGTGCGTCCAAGAAAAAAAGACCCACTTGTTCGCTAGCTATGCGGTTTGTTATAAGATTGAAAATTTCCATTTGTTATGGTAGTAACAGAGGCTCTATTTGGGCGACTTTAGCCCTCAAGGTAATAGTATCATAACCCAGCTCTCTAACTAAATCAGTAAAAAGCTCTTCCGTTCTTTGTGAAATGGCAAATTTAAATCGGACAGTAGTTTCCCGTCTATCGTATAAAATTTTGTCCTTGATCAGTTTCAGTGCTTCGTTAAAAACTAAGTCATCGTTGACTTGTGCAGTTCCTTGATATCGGCGAGCAATATCTTCTGATAAAGCATTTTTACAATTGACCCATAACTGTTGGGGGTTGTAGAGTCCACATATGCTTACCATAATCGCAAAGAGATCTCTTAACGTAGTCACTGACCGGCACAATATAGCGTCCTCCATCGTTGCGTCCCAGTAATTGTCGTCTTCCAGCAATCCCATCACCTCACACGCTTCTCGGAAATTGGCCTTTTCTTGCCCATTGACGGGTTTGAGAACCTGAAAACTGGTGGGGCCTCGGAGTCTAGTGAGCAGCAACCGTACACAATAACTTTCGAATTGTGTTATGTGTGCGGTATACACTCTGCCCAGAGCATCTGAGGCCTTCACACCTGGCCATCCGTCGACGGGTGCTCCTTGCACGCATCCTTTCTATTCTTTCCGCGACGCATTCCACGTGTAATACCTTGGCACTTCTATGTACAATAACGTCGGGGCAAACTCTGTATATTATTGTATATGTATAACGTATATGTACGTATATGTAACGATGTATATTACTGTAAAGTTTCATCCAAATCCGTTCAGTAGTTTTTGCGTGAAGAAGTAACAAACATACACACTCACAAACTTTCGCCTTTATATATTAGTGTGAATGTGAATAGTGTGAATAGTGTGAATAACGTCCGGGCAAACTCGTCAGCTTTGGCACTGGCGGAAAAATGCGGTGACGTTGGTAATACGCGGTGTTGCAACTCGGTCTCGCAGATTTACTTAGTAAAATACACGCGTCCGCCGTTTGGGAGGTGCACAGCAAGACGGGTCACTGTTGGGTGCCTTTGGTGCAATGGTAAACCAAGTATTCTCCATGCCGCCTCATTAGTACTCACATATCGGCCCACCTAAAACATCTGCACCTCATTCTTTTGGTCGATCATAACGTTACTGTGCTGCCTCACGATGAAAATCGCCTGGTCATTGCCCTTATTTATGTATTTACATATATATGATAGCCTGGACCGAGCTGCAAAAGTGGTGAATGTGGAACCACCCAGCTATTGTCCACGGTGCCTCTGAAGTTAATATTGTCGCTACGCAAGCCCTCCGCGCTCTACGTCTATATTACGGGTAACCTTTCGGCGACGGCACAGCAACAATTAATCCTATCAAACGCTGCCATCAACAATTTGGCAGGCGCTTGAACATATATATATATATACAAAAAGTAGTAAATATATAAGTATATAAAGTAGCCTATGTGTTATTCTGATGTATAAGCTATATTACTGTAAAGTTTCATGCAAATCCGCTCAGTAGTTTTTGCGTGAAGAAGTAACAAACATACACACTCACAAACTTTCGCCTTTATATATTAGTGTGAAGTGTGATTACATTCTTAGTACCAAATTTTACTCAGGTTTTTCTAGCGTGATTTAGGAACAAACAACCATAGCTCCATCTCTCAAAGTTTCTCGTTTAGTTATAATATTAATAGGATAATGCAATTGCAAAATTCCTGTTGCCACATCCAGCCTCTTTTATACTCAGTAAACGTTGTTCGTGAGCCTAATTAATAATATTGAAATGGATTGTTTTTGATTAAACTTTGTATCTTCTGTTTCCTTCCAACCAATTACTACCGAATATAGTCTTCTCACTCAGGAGTTTACGAGATCACTTTGATTGACACTGGCCTGGGTAATTCTAACTTAGAATTTACTTGGTAAACTGTAATTCATGTTACGGGTGCCTTTGATTTCGAAGTATCCCTTAATACTGTTGTTCTAAATTTACTTATTAACTGTTTGATAAGGCTTAATTTTCATACAGATACGGTTTCGCGATCACTTCTACTATAGCTTTAATAAGATGTATGCAATGAAAAAAAAATCTGTTCTTTCAT
Source organism: Spilosoma lubricipeda (assembly GCA_905220595.1). Taxonomy (NCBI): domain Eukaryota; kingdom Metazoa; phylum Arthropoda; class Insecta; order Lepidoptera; family Erebidae; genus Spilosoma; species Spilosoma lubricipeda. The sequence goes on along the minus strand of HG992298.1, from coordinate 6,003,050 downwards.
TATACTTCAGCACACATCCAGAGAAAATATGTTTAAAACTTTACCACCCAAACAGATGTGATGGTGCCTCTGTGAGCCCTAGCCAGTCCTAGCCTGAGTAAAGTAAATAATTGTCTGTCGAACACGGTGTTTATTTAAAAAATGCCACCAGCAACCCCCACGAGGGGGTTGGGGCCGCACCCCTCCGCCGTGCATGCCCTGTGGAATCCGGCTCCAGACTCGAGATTCCTCCACCAGCTTTAAAGGCCTCACGCGGATCAAAGAGAAAGATTACGGTCAATTAGACACATCACAATTAATTCATGCTGATCATTCAATCTCTTTCAGTGTGCACTCAAGATTCAGGCGGATTAATGTTCTTTTATCAAGGAGTTCTATCCCGCGATAACAAAATCAAACCCTATTGCCGCCTGCGGTAGTCGCATTAGCCCTTATGCTACACGGGCCCGGCTCGAGGACCGGAGTATAGCATTTAAAAATGCTAGTTTCCCGGTTCGGAACTCGAATCCAAATTCTCCTGCCCGACGCGACGACAATCAAGCTTAACCTTGCCCATAGAACCTCCATGTAGCCGACCATTAAAACTCCCTGCACTAAAATACACTCCCACAAGCCCAAACACGCCAACCTCAGTATAAGGCACCACATTGACAGATCACCGAAGTGCAATCGTATAGCAGAACTAAGCGATGATCAGACGCCGAGCTCCACACGACCGTACCTCGCTTTCACCTCACTATGAGCTTTAGACTAAGGCCTACTCATACATCTCAAAACATGGGACCCGTAGAATCAATCGTGATGCTTAGTAATTGAATAACTGAGCGAATACATCTAAATTTCTAACAATTACTACGATACTCAGACCGGGATACAACTATATATTAAAATAATGAGCTCTTTATCCTACGAGTTTGTATTAGAAAACAACGACTCACCTGGTTTCCTTCAACGTTATATATATTTAACTTACTCAGAGAGAACGCCTAGCACCCTGTCTAGTTACAAGCACCCACTGGCAAGCACCCGTTACGCGCCTACTCTCGAACCGAACTCCTCGCAGGCTCCAGACTAACCGCCCTCTCTGCTTGTTCAAAGCCAACCCCTCTCCTAAACTCAGTAACTCTCCACGACACCGTACCCGAAAGCGCAGGTAGTCCCTACTCTCTTGTCTTATAACTTTCAAACTTTGATTTTATGACTAACAGATGTGAAGGGTCTCAAGACCGTCCGTATTAACAAAAAGTGCAATAAGTGTTCAAACTACTTATCAGGGTCGCCGCGTTTTTTATTAGAAAGCCCTTTGGACAATCGTACGTGAGAACTTTGCGTTCTTCATTAATATTTAGATTTTAACATGGCGGACAATATTATTAAAGTTTAATTACGTGGCTTTTAGAGGTACCATCTCATTCCCCCCCCTGAAATGCAGACGCGAAGACTATTTCTAAGCGTATGGGATTTCACTTATCTTTAAATTGTAAACAGTGACTGGACTAGGTCTTTGTCTAAATTACTCTCAAAACTTATCAAATCGCATGAGTTAATATAGTCGTATAAATGTATGGTACTTTACACATTTGAGAATCGGTTTAGCAGTCACGCTCCAGGCTCTCCTTCACAACCTTCAAACCCGATAATGTCAGGATTCTTTCCAAGCAAGTTTTTGGTTCTCCAGAACTAACTGCTGTATTGGAATATTTCAGTAATGTTTTAGTAGTATGGTTCCACTATTGCGTGGTAGAAGCATGGGATGGTAGGCATGGTATTGTAGCACTTGGATACGTTTTACACACCGATATCAAAAGGTAAGTTTTGTTTGATGAGGTTCGTACGATTTGACTGGTTATTTTATTCATGGCTTAGAATATGATAGTTGATCCAACTGTGTTGTCTCTTATAACTGGTACAATCAAGTTAGTCCCATTGGCTTATTCATATATCCTATCGATTCTCATACGAGATCCACTTCTAGTGGGTTGTTCCTATAAGATCAACTCGAATTCTTATTAGGTAGCTGACAACCGTTGTTTAGCGAATTTGCTTGGTTGATTCTAATACGACCTGTTGATTTTGTACCAGACAGGTAACTGATAAAAGTGATTTCGCAACTGTGCTTGCTTTATTTCAATATGACCTGTCATTTTTTTTTTTTTTTTTTATATCAGACAAGGTTCCTGATAAAAGTTATTTAGCAAATGTGCGTTTTGGTTTAGACCAATACGGTCTGTTGATTTATACCGGATAAGGTAACTGGTAAAGGTTATTTAGCAATTGTGCTTAGTCTATTTCTCTGATAAACATTGTTTAACAAACTCGCTTGTATATCTTAATACGGCTCGTTTATCCGATGTTATTTGTATAATGCTATCTTTAAAGTGCGTACTGTTTGTATACCTGATCATTACTTAATTGTATTGTAAAGACGTTCCTTAAGTATTTCCACACCTCGTTTTGCTATATTACATCCTACACTCCCTCCATGTTTTATAATTACAACTGGCCAGAGTGGGAGCTTACAATAACTCCATTAGATGCATTACAATTGCAATATATAATAAATTATACATTATTAATTAGGATTGTACATTGTAACCTCTGGCGTACCAATAAAGTATTATCTACCTATCTAGCTATCATTATTATTTTGCTGCTCTTCGTCTTCCAACATCAATTCATGCGAAGTTTACATACCTCGGACTTGCAATCATTAACTAAGATTACCAGATATAATTAGCGTGGACGCTCTTTCGCGCGAACGCCTTAGCAGTACATTCTTCATTTCACCGTCAAACTCCCCAACCTCCAAAGTCGCTCTGCCGCTGTTCAGGTCTCACTGTAGCTCTGCTTTCTTGCGGTGCACCTTTGCTTGCGAACTAACCCGCAGTCACGAACATTAGCAGCTCTCGGCGAGTTGATTGCATTACACAATATCCCCATCGCTGGAACATGATGATACCACAGCAGAGAATTTGTTTCGAATGGTGTGAATATTATCTCGCGATATCAACACAAAATGTTTCATTTGAATACACACAATATATGTCTGTATTCTTCAAAATTTAGAATTAATATTTAAACTTCACCAACATCTTCGTCTAATATCAATTTTTAAATAATGCTTCCATCAACCATGTTATTGTACGCACTCGTGTGTACTTTAACACAACGACAGTTCTATCACCAGCATTTACGTCTAATGTTTTTTTTTTTTTTTTTTTTTTATAATGCTTCCATCAACACATTATTATACACTTTAGCGTGTACTTTTACACATCCAATCGATAAAGAGTTTATTTTTTTTTACCTCCTATCAACAATGTCTCCATCATCCATGTCTCTAAATGTTTATGAGTATATTTATACCCCTTTACATCAGTAAACCAATATTTGTTTAAGTATTACTTCCCAAAAGTGTTCATCATGCCATCATCTGTATGCACATGTGCAACTTAAGTAATTAGGCAACAATCAATCTAACTTTTATTTTACTATATAAAACATCCTTCGCTCCATCTGCGTATATTCAGAGGCATTTAGTAGTTAAATCTTACTTAATTTGGATTTTATTTAATCATGGTATTCAATTAATGATTCCATTACTATCTAGTTTGTATTAGACTCTCCAGGTAAGTTAATCTTTACTAGTACCCGAGATTGTTATCCCTACAACTCTTAGTCATTTATCTAATATCGTAACGTGCAAAAGTCTAACTCGTAGGTCTGCACTAACCGAAGTTACATTGGCTTTCGATAAGATTAACTCCTCTAATCGTAATATCCTTTGCATATAATACTCGCATCAGCTATTAGGTTGTGTCTCTTAATCAAAAGATTCTAAGGCTACGGATATAATGTGATTCAAGTTCACTTCCGTTTTACTTGCTTAACTGGTGTGATACCTACAACCACACAAGTAACTTCTATGTCTGTTTTGTCTACAATTGATAACTATCAGTACGTGCACGACGTTAACCAATGTTACATTTGTTGAAACATGATTTGTATAGCTAACGTATGAACTAATCTTAAAGATGTCAACCTGACGGTGACTCAACTGTCATCTAAAATTTGATCTAACAACTTTAATCAATTATATGTTTATTTCGAACATTAAAATGTTACCTCACGTGTTAATGTGTGTTATAACTTAAATTAACTAACTGTAAGGACATCCTTACTAGTTCATTACATGACTCAGCTCGGGGATTGAACCCAATAAGCTACTACGTTATGTGATCCTCCGTATTCTTTCTTTGTTACTCATCGCTTAATGCACGCCCGAACATCAAACTTCATCCCTATCTTACATTATTATGCTTAATCACAAATCTTAATCTAGATTTACTATCATATCGCTCATCACACTAACATTTAACTCTCGTAATCGGTAATCGAAGCCGCACAATACTTACAAACGTAAGCATCATAAAGCTACATTATCTAGTCCAGGGATTGAACCCGGCAGATTTTTTTTCGTTTATAGTTGTTGCGTAAATTACGACCTATGCTTAAACATCTGGCATTATAGAAAACTATTATTGACAGCCCTTTTTTTTCTCAATGCATTTTGTTCTAGCGTCCTTTGTCCCCAGCGTCAATGGGCATTTCTTTGTCTATCAAAAGAAATATTGTTTTTTTTTTTTACCGCTTTCATTTTTATTGCTTAGACACTAATTTAACGTTGGGACGAATAATATTTTTTTCTTTCGTCACTGCCTCCTTCCGGTATATTGCTAAACTTATCTATTGTTTTCTGTTAGAAAACAATTGTACACTACCGCTCGCATTTTTACGATCTGTTTGTATTGTATCGCATTACTCGTGATAACTTATATCTATTCAAAGCACATATAATATCATCATCATCATCGTCATCTTAACAGGACAAGTGTCTATTATACCAAATGATTTTATTTAAAATCTACATATAACGACTATACTAGGTTATAAGACCGTTTTACTAAAACGTGTAATAGTGTTCATTTCGGAATCGAACCCTGCTATAAGATGTTTTATTATAACGTGCAATAGCATTTTAATTGAGAAACGAACCCAACTCGTCACTAAAATATTATTTATTTATATACTATAAAATAATTATCCCCCCCATACAAGGTTTTTATAAGACACTAGTTGTGCCCTCTACCTCGTACACGTGACATTTGGATTAACAAGTTATTTTTAATTTTTCACCGTTTAAACCTTCTCTGGACTACGACACCTATTTCAAAACCAAACTCAACTAAATCGACCCAGCCGTTCTCGAGTTTTAGCGAGACAAGCGAACAGCAATTGATTTTTGTTTTTATATATTAGATTCGTTAGTGTTTCCCCCCCCCCCCCATATAAAATGACGTTGATCTGCCTGAGATCTCACACGATAAATTTCCCATTAGACATTAATTAATGAAACTAAACGCGACGTGCTACGTGTTTGTTCCCACATAAAATAAGTCTTGCTATGGTATCTTTAGAAACAATTATACAGTAAACTCTTACTTAACAAGATCGCAACTTGAATAGCCAGTAAACGCGAGTGTACTAAGTGTTACTCCTAGTTGCTTGTTCATTCTAGGGTTTTTCTAATATCTCCCACATTAAAAAAAATACTTACAAACACAAAGAACACCCAGACTCAGAGCAACAATTTGTGGATGACACAAAGTATTGTACCATGTAGGATTTGAACCCACAACAATTGACTCAGTAAAGCCGCGTGGCGACCACTTTAAACCATTAGACCAATCGCGCAGTGAAGCACGGTGCAGTTAAACCTAATATGTCTGTTCAAGAGTTAGACACAATAATGTATATAACCACAAAACAGAATCTGGGTACCGAATACACACAGGCACACCCATATAAAAATATGCATTTACCTACTGTTCATTTTACATACAAAGTACCTATTTATATTTGGGCATCGAACCCAATTATACACATGAAATTGTAAATGACACAGAACATTTGACATTGTACCGAACAATGTATAGCGAAACATTTACACATATTACATTACATAAATCACATAGTGATTATGCTTGCACACATAAAATTAAATTAAATTGAACACTCACCAATTTGTCGTCGCTTGTAGTCACCCCCATAATCTGTATCTCCATAAGAGTCTCCTTTTGCAGCCCATATATCCAATTATTATTCTAAAACTTAGAGATTGAGTATTAAATCTAGCTAAAATGAGCCCACACGTGTTGTAGTATTTGTAACGTGGTTTAGCACAGTTATATTTGACACAGTATAATTTTAACATAAATTTATAATTCAATATAACAACCTCAGTGGTTAACAGTACAGATATAAATATATATAAATTATATGAAATATATTATACTTAAATATTTATAACCGGTTTATACAAAAATTATGTAATATATCAACTTAAGTTGTGGCCAATGATATAAAATTTGTCTACGTTGTGTTGTGTTATAGTAACCCTTTTAAGTTCATCCTCGTTGTACTGTCGTAACAATTACGTCTCAGTACATTTAATGACGAGGATCCTGGTCACGGCACCATATGTGATGGTGCCTCTGTGAGCCCTAGCCAGTCCTAGCCTGAGTAAAGTAAATAATTGTCTGTCGAACACGGTGTTTATTTAAAAAATGCCACCAGCAACCCCCACGAGGGGGTTGGGGCCGCACCCCTCCGCCGTGCATGCCCTGTGGAATCCGGCTCCAGACTCGAGATTCCTCCACCAGCTTTAAAGGCCTCACGCGGATCAAAGAGAAAGATTACGGTCAATTAGACACATCACAATTAATTCATGCTGATCATTCAATCTCTTTCAGTGTGCACTCAAGATTCAGGCGGATTAATGTTCTTTTATCAAGGAGTTCTATCCCGCGATAACAAAATCAAACCCTATTGCCGCCTGCGGTAGTCGCATTAGCCCTTATGCTACACGGGCCCGGCTCGAGGACCGGAGTATAGCATTTAAAAATGCTAGTTTCCCGGTTCGGAACTCGAATCCAAATTCTCCTGCCCGACGCGACGACAATCAAGCTTAACCTTGCCCATAGAACCTCCATGTAGCCGACCATTAAAACTCCCTGCACTAAAATACACTCCCACAAGCCCAAACACGCCAACCTCAGTATAAGGCACCACATTGACAGATCACCGAAGTGCAATCGTATAGCAGAACTAAGCGATGATCAGACGCCGAGCTCCACCCGACCGTACCTCGCTTTCACCTCACTATGAGCTTTAGACTAAGGCCTACTCATACATCTCAAAACATGGGACCCGTAGAATCAATCGTGATGCTTAGTAATTGAATAACTGAGCGAATACATCTAAATTTCTAACAATTACTACGATACTCAGACCGGGATACAACTATATATTAAAATAATGAGCTCTTTATCCTACGAGTTTGTATTAGAAAACAACGACTCACCTGGTTTCCTTCAACGTTATATATATTTAACTTACTCAGAGAGAACGCCTAGCACCCTGTCTAGTTACAAGCACCCACTGGCAAGCACCCGTTACGCGCCTACTCTCGAACCGAACTCCTCGCAGGCTCCAGACTAACCGCCCTCTCTGCTTGTTCAAAGCCAACCCCTCTCCTAAACTCAGTAACTCTCCACGACACCGTACCCGAAAGCGCAGGTAGTCCCTACTCTCTTGTCTTATAACTTTCAAACTTTGATTTTATGACTAACAGATGTGAAGGGTCTCAAGACCGTCCGTATTAACAAAAAGTGCAATAAGTGTTCAAACTACTTATCAGGGTCGCCGCGTTTTTTATTAGAAAGCCCTTTGGACAATCGTACGTGAGAACTTTGCGTTCTTCATTAATATTTAGATTTTAACATGGCGGACAATATTATTAAAGTTTAATTACGTGGCTTTTAGAGGTACCATCTCACAGAGGAACAAAAAAACATAATTCGACCGCTGCTTTGTCTACAAACTTTTATCTAACGACATTTCAGCGAAATTCGTTCAAAGAAAAATAACTTATTTAATCAAACTTCGCTGGAAACATCTGTGATAAACATCTCTATCTCATTAAAATTATTTTCGCCGAAAACGGATGCTGAAGAACAATATTGGGCTATATCTGTGGAATCGTCGCTTCCTTGTTCATTTTTTGTTTCGTTAGAACAAGATTAATTACTTTTTAAAAGGTAAAATTTTTGAACGATGAATGTCAAAATCGCTTTAAATTAAAACGATAACGTTTTGTGCTGTTGAGTTTACATCACACATCGTGTCATCAGAATTTAACAGACCACTGCCAGGCCTCTCTTTAGAAAGAAGGTTCAGGTCTACCAACCTGGCCAGACGGATTGGTATCTCTATCTATCGTATTTGTTTCAAGTTTTTCTTCTCTTGTAGTGATGTCCTAGTAAGCTCCCTTAGATAAGAGCCGTCCAACAAACGAATGGGATGGATAGAGGTGGTATCTGTATTCTTAACCCATCACCACACGGAGATTGAGTTCCTATAAAGGTAATACTAGCAGCAATGCGAATTAATACTCAAAACGAGTATAACATTCTTCTTGCCACACATTTCTGTACACTTGGCAATTTCGTTACGAATAGAGACGATACTCAAAATAATCGATTACTGGAAGCGCGGATCTATCACGGGTCAAAGCGACCCAGACATAATGATCTTACTTTTCATACAATTATTTGCCCTGTATTAACATCAAACCTACGGCCTCTAGTTTAGCAATCGGGATCGTTGACATAGTGCTTTCTATATCATCGGGTCCCGCATTTCAGCAGGTAAAGTATTTTCTCTTTCTTTTTTTTATGTTTAGCCCTGCCAAAATGACTACTCTGCCTGATGGAAAGCAGAATCCAAAAGTGGTCACCATATTCATTGTAAATGCAGACAATGCAGCATGGTTAACCCATACCATGGCGGACTAGTGATGCTTCTGCATCATTAGGTCTCCGATCTCGCACTTACCAACGAAACACGACAGCACGACCGCTGTCATTTTACGTTGATCTTCTGTGCGAGGGTAGTACCGTCCCGGTCGAGCCAGGCCGTTCGTGCCAGTAGCGTGGCTCTACTACCTTGAGAAACCTTTTCCTTCTTTTCATTAATCAGTTTCATTCCATTGGTCCTCAATACGTTATCTTAATACAATCCTTACATTATTGCACCTGGAACTACAAAATGTGTGTACCAATTGCTTCGGTTCGTTCAAAACGATTACAGAGTTTTATGTCACACTCGTAAAACGTGTTAGGTTTGAGGTACAAAGAGTGCTGGCCGATTACAGATACGATTTTATCTACACTACTAGTTGTTGCCCGCGGCTCCGCCCGCGTTATATCGGTAATCGCAGCAAATAGTAACTTATGTGTTGTTCTGATGTACAAGCTATATTACTGTAAAGTTTTATCATATGTTTTTGCGTAAAAGAGTTATAAACATCCATCTATCCATCCCTCCATCTTACCACTTACAAACTTTCGCGTTTATAATAATAGTGTAGATATTTTCGACATCCTTAGGAAGTATATTTGAGGATGTATTAAACGTTTGTGCTTTTAAACTCCTCCATTGCAAATAATATTAATATTACAAATGCTGAAGTCTGTCTGTCTTTCTGATTTTGTTTAGCGGCTAAACCGCTGCATTTATTTTAATGACATTTGTTATGGAGATACTTTGATTCTTGAATAAGGACATGGACTACTCTGTACCGCAATAACTGACATACACGGAGCCAGATCTATAGGCAAAAGCTACTACATTATAAATATAAAATTTACACCATACATCTGTCACGCTATCAAGTAATATTATAAAGAGAATTGTATTTGTTGTGATCAGAGAAACCATATCCCTGCTCAGAAAAACGGTACACATTTCTCTGCTCAGCTCTACTCTTAAAATTTTAGCAAATTGTTGATAAAATTGTTAAATTAAATATATTGTTGTCAGTGTGTAACAACCTTAATACTACAACCCACTATCCACTATACTCGTAAATGTGTACTTTGTAATAAAACTGTCTGTAATTTCATGTTAAATGTTTTTGTTACGTTAATTTGACCAGAAAACATTTGTACCAGTTACTGTAACATGATAGTTTCTCTGTTTTCACGTGCACATTCCATAAGTACCTAAGTATAGTGTACTAGCTAACCGACGCAACTTCATCTGCGTCTCAATCATCTCATTATCATCTTATTGGTCTAAACTTGACGTCAATTATCCTATACCTTAGTCCAGCAAAGCACACATTTAAAAAAACAGAAAATCGATTAGATACTTTCGAAGTTCTTCGTGAGCAACAATGTAACACGAAAATTATATATAATAGACATAGCAAGTTCTATACAATCATAATAGAAACTAATACAACCTGGAATAGAACTTCTATCGTGTGAGAGCCAGGTTTGCACACAAATGAGCTAGCTCAACCAAAATGATACCACGATCGAACAGATAACCGGTGTGTTAAGCCTTTTGTTTTCTTCGCTTTGCTTTTCAATGAATAAATGAGATAATCGGAAAACACCTACTCCCAACCACATACACTAATTCTTAAAGCGCCGCGTGGCGGTTCCAATGTATAGATTTATGTGTAACTGGCCTCGAAGGTAGAGGCACGGCGAGCGTTACAGCTCATAAAAAACTTAAAACCTTAAAGAGTGGTAACGCTTTTAAATCTTCAATTGCACGTTTACATGAACGACGGTAGTCACTAACAATAAGGGAACCGGGCCTCCTGCTTTGTCACCCTTTAAACTTCTGTCACTTGTATACTCCAGTATACTTGTCTTAATCGTGAAAATGGTAAATAAAACGTCTGCTTAAAAATGTAACATAACTGTATTGAAAGTTTTCTTCTATTGTTCCTCAGCTTCATCTTCGACTGGTTGCAATGTGAACCTTGAGGAGTGTTCAACCTTGAGCTCTTCCGGCTCATCGATGTCGGGAATTCTGTAGGCCATGATAGCAGACCCGTAATTACCAAGACCCGTGTCCCAAAATAATATCTGAAAAATTAAACAAAATTAATCGATTCAGTTTTGAACGCATAAGGGATTAACCCCTTTGCGTTCAGAACTGCCGATGACGTCAGTATGGATACAACTGGTGTCTGAAGTGGCGCTACCTAAAAAAAATCCTGAGTATCATTCTCATTATTTGAGCAAGTTTGGGTATTATATCCTGCCCCTGTCAACTCAAACGAATCAGATATATATTGTATACTAGCTTTTACGTACAACTCCGCCCGCATGTATATTGATTATCGCGGTAAAGAGTACCCCATGTCCTTCCTCAAGAATCAAAGTATCTCCTTGACAAATTCCAATGAAATCGGTGCAGCGGTAAGGCCGTAAAAACGTGACAGACAGACACAAACAGAGTTTCTTTCGAATTTTTCATATTACTATACTATATGTAGTATGGATTTCTATCTTATAACATTGATAAAATGGTAAAGTGAGTTAAGTTAAGAAGAGAAGATTTTGACGAAGCAACAGCTGTTTTTTTCTCCTCTTGGTGCACACGATATTCTAAATTGCCATCGCATATACTTCTGCTTCTTTTAGTTTGCACACCAACTTACCTCACCGTCAACGAGGTACCGAATATAATAAATCTCATTCTGTTTCTCATATCCGAGCTCCTTGGCGACAACTTGAAGTCTATTAGTTGTAAAGATGCCCGCTAGAGCTGGCACATTTGCCGCTCGACTTAGTGTCTCTGCTGCTTTCAGCATTTCTTTGGCTATACCTGAAACCAGTTATTTTCAAATGATTAAATATATTTTAGTTTTACTAAAGAACTAAAGAAATGTTTGTGTACAGTCTGCCTGCAGATTTTTGGGTAGGTAAATAGCCAAAGAAGTTTTCACTTTGTATTTACTCACTCTTCTGGTACGCCAATTTAAGGTCTGTAAAAGCCATTATGGAGGATTGGCTCGAGAGCTAATATGTGACCCTACCCTACCATACTAGCTAACACAAGATCACCGAGAAAGAATGTTTCGGAGATCACTTGTGTTTGATCTGCTAGAAGCCAGCAGTGCCACTACTACGATGATCAGGCCGAAGATATATACATGCAGCGTTCATTAGATTAACAGAATCAGGTAGAGTAGAAGCGGGACATCGTGACGGCCATTGTATTGAAAATATCTCGCTCGAAACCATCATTGCGGCCATGGTAAGGCGAGAACGGCAATGTTATGCCTGATGACGAGATGGCTTGGGATCGAAGTGGTTTATAACTAAATATACAGGGCTCCTCAATTTTATAACATTAATACTGGGTTAGTAATTCACTAACCTCGATGTCGGTAACGTTGTTTCAGCGCAAGTATGTACACTTTAAAGTATCTTTTTACTTTTAAAATTTGAAATAAGTCAACGGGCTTCTCGATATCGTTGTAAAACTTCATCACAGACGAATATAAGGGGTTGTAAGTTAATTTGACACGGCTGAATGTTCGGGTGAATGCATCTGAAATAAAAACATAATATGTAGATATGAAATAAAACTGCCTGTGTAGCGTAGTGGTAGTGTATGCAACTGCTGTGCTTGAGGTCTTGGGTTCGATTCCCGGGTCGGATCCAATAGTTGTATGATCTGCAAATATTTGTTTTGAAGTTTGGATGTTTTCTATGTATAATATGTATGTATTTATAAAAAATGTATATATATATGTATTTAGATCAGTTGTCCAGTACCCATAACACAAGCTTTGCTTAGCTTGGGACTAGATGGCGTTGTGTGTAAGATGTCCGAAATGTATTTATTTATGTAGGTCGTCAATGGGCTAAAATGAATAGTATTAAACTATCCTTTATTCTTTCTTGATCAAATAACGACCTAAACGCTTATTAATAATAATATTATGTCCGTAATTTTTCCGTGTGAGATTCACGCTTCGGCTTGAATGGGCCGGCTCGACCGGAGTGAAACCATGACCTCACAGAAAATCGGTGTGTGATAGCCCTTGCGCTGGGTTTCACCGAGTGAGTGAGGATACCGGAATGCCTTTTTCTTTATTTTTCGTGTGGAAGCCCTCTCGGGCCGTCACCCCACCAGGGTTTGCGGCAGGGCGGTGTGTCAGAATCGAACTGACTAAAACCACACGGTGTGCCACTCTGCGCCTGAGACGAGAGGGATCGGGGAACTGTTGTTATTAACACATCCGGACCCCTCCCAGCGCCTACCCGCACTGAAGCGGACACCGTCTGTTGGTAACTCTCAATTTAGACGATGTACGGCACACGCGGAACGTCACACCCTCGCGAGTGGCCACTAAAGCGGATGGAGGGGAAAACCCATCCCGACCATCCGCGGCCACAATCAGGGCGGCATGAGGCGCTGGTGGTGCGGGCCTTCTCCGCCGCCTCCTTCTGCGAAATCACATCTTTGCAGAAGGCTGCGACCGCGGCAAAACTTCTGACGCTACCGGCCATGGAGCGTATGACGGCCGATAGCGAGAGATCTCCTCCGATGACTGCAGTGAGAACCCGACGCTGCGACGCCCTTGCGGGGCAAATCGCAAAATCTGTTCTGTCGTTTTTGCTTCAAAGAGTAATAAAAATTTGTACGTTTTTACAAACTTACAATTCTAATATTTATTAGTTTGTAATATATGTACCAATATATAAGGATGTGATATAAATATAATATTATGATATGATAAATATTTTCTTCTATTTTGAAGTCATAATTAACCATTATGTATGTATTTTCCTCATATGCAGTTGTATACGAGTATGTTGACAAGGAAAAAAGAGCAAAAACAATTGCATTTAACAACGGTTTAAATAAGTACAAATTTTAAATACAGCAGTCAGAGTGTTTCATTTAATTTTAAAGTTATTACAAGCTTTTATTTAGTTTCACATGTTGTCTGTAATCAAATCTTGCAAGTTTAATTTTTACCACTTCCTGATGTTCGATTGAGCTAAAATTTTGATATTTTAACATTTTAGCTCAATCGGCAATAGGGAAGTGAAGGGAAGGAAACTTTTAGTTCTGATGACAATGCAACTATACTATATAATCGGTATTATTATTAATCCAAAATGTGCGCCGTAACAAAATGGCTGCGTACATATTTGTGAACAACCCACCCAATATGGGTAATAAATGAAAGGGCTTAAAGTTATTTTTTTATTAACAAGTAATAAAAGCTTGTTTTAAATAACAACTTTTTTAAATTATAACTCGTTCTAAAGACTAAATAAAAAAAATACGTATTTTATTTTTATTTAAACGATTTTCTTGAAATAATGTTCAAAAGCTAAAAAATAATTCGGTAGATCCCAGCTTCCAGTCATCACACTTCTCTCCCTCAATAAAAATTTTTAGGCCCGTGTTTCCATCCAGTCAACTCAGTTTACGCTACGCCCAAAGATTTTATTTATTAGTCTGATCAATGCCTCAGACTGATGAGGGAGAGGGGTGTGATGACTGGAACCTGGAATCTACCGAATTATTTTTAAGCTTTAAGCACATTATTTATAATCATCATCAGCCTATCGCAATCTACTGCTAGACATAGGCCTCTCCAATTTCACGCTACTTAGTTCGATCCTCGGCTACAACAACTATTATTTTATAATATTATTTTATCTTAAATATAAAAATTAATTGCTGTTCATATGTCTCGCTAAAACTCGAGAACAGCTGGGCCCATTTAGCTGATTTTGGTTTTAAAATGTTTGTCGTAGTCTAGGAAAGGTTTAAACGGTGAAAAAAAATCCAAATGTCAAGTGTACGAAGTAGCGGGGGCACAGCTAGTTTTCAATAAAACCGTTTAAATTATTTTTTTGTACATATTTTTTTATTTTCAAGTTTTTAGTTTTTAATTTTCAATAGTGAACTGTGTTTTACTAGTCAAGCCCTTTCGTTCGATACTCATATTGAGGTAGTCGTGACAAAATTTTTAAACCGCCATTTTGTAGGGGCGGCCATCTTGGAATTACAATAAAACAGAATTTATTTAATTGTGTTGTCACCAGATCTAAAGGTGTACATGAAATTTCAGATCAATCTGTCAAGAGGAAGGAGATCAAATTTTAATTAGTAGATTTGACCCAAATAAACAAACAGGGCAAAGTAAATAAAACCGTTTAATAAAAAGGGCTGATGATCTTCAAACAATTTAATAGATTTTATAGCTAAGCTAACACTAATAGAACAATACTTTCTGAGAAAGTCCTGACATCCGTAAAAGTAAATATGTTTAGGTATGTATGACGAACACATAACAAGACACCTTTTGAGGCAAGGTTTATAAAGTATCTTTTTTTTAAGTTACTTAGTACAAATAATAATAATAATCTCACACACACACTAATGCTAATTGTCGTCCATTTATTAAAATTGGACCACCATTCATAATTTTTTTTATTATCTTTCTGAACCATTCCTCCATGTAAAATTTTACGGTGTCTAATTTCATACTGCTCAATAATATTAGGCGTACGTACAATCGGTACAAAGTTAAAGATACACATAGGTACCTATAAATAAATTACACCTAGGCACAAAAGAAATGATCATGTTCAAGATATCAAAATCGGTTCACCCAGTCGAAAGTTCTGAGGTAACAAACATAAAAATTATAATTAAGTACAATTAAGAACAGTATAATTAAGAACCACCTCCTTTTTAAAGCCGGTTAAAAATAGAGAGATTTATATATTTATGTGCCTGCACATAAATATATTATAAACGGAATTAATCAATCCGACGAAATCGGTTAGAATTATTATACTCGTAAATTAATAATGCCACCGATAAACCCAAGATTTTCCAGATATAATATTAAATGTTTGATATCCATTAACCAGAGCCCGCCTTTAGTTATATTAGGTAACAAATCATTTATATTTGACATTCGCTCGTCACACGTCAAATAAAATGGAATTCGGTAATAGAAATCAATTTCAATCAGTCCTAGTAATCAATGTCATTTATGTTATAAATCAATTATTTGGATCCGTCCTTGATC
Organism: Spilosoma lubricipeda; assembly: GCA_905220595.1. NCBI lineage: Eukaryota > Metazoa > Arthropoda > Insecta > Lepidoptera > Erebidae > Spilosoma > Spilosoma lubricipeda. Next base: position 5,987,059 of record HG992298.1, on the reverse strand, counting down.
TGTCTGTGTATTTGTATTTTACGATAAATATCTGTTACGTAATAATAATACCTCAATTAAAACGATAATGATTAGTCCATTGAAATGTTATATTTTATTATACACAAAGCTGTAAAACCTTAAGAAATTAATGATGTTGAAAAAATCTAGTGAAAATTATTCCTTACAAACGCTGCTATAAAACGATCTGATTTCATTTTTTGGTAAAATGATCAGCAAACAAGTACAATTTCAACAAAAATAAAACCGACTTCAAGGTTCCACTCGATTTCTCTTGGATGCCATCATCAGATATTAATGTCCTTATCATGGTACCACCGTTGGGACATCTCCTTTCCACTAAAAAAGAATCATCAAAATCGGTTCATAAACGACGAACTTATCCTCGAAAACACGAAAAAAAAAGTATACGGTCAAATTGAGAAACCTCCTCCTTTTTCGTCATCATCATAATGACTATTTATTACCTATAACTAACCGTCCCGGCTTCGCACAGATTCTTTACGGAAAATATAAAATAGATTATTTTACTCTGAGAAGTTATGCGGCTTAACTTTTGCCGACGCTTTCAACATATCGTAATATTTAAGCCAATGTACTCAAACACGCGAACACATAGACAGACCGACACAACGGAGGACTTCGTTTTATAATTTGTAGTGATATCTAATGTCGAAAGTCATCTTCATCATAGCTGGTATGACGCCGAACACAATTACAGTACAATATTTTATCCCATAGAAAACGGCTTCTTTTATTATACATTAATTTCAAATCATTCTTTATCTTCAGATAACGAGTACCGTTGGATGTTTTTTAAGCCGCCCAAAGGCCTCCAACTAAGCTTCACGACTGTTATCCTGCGATATCAACCGGAACCGACTGCTTAACGTGACCTCTAAATCATGGAAACGCTCATGGTAACATGCCATTAGCGGTCAGCCATCTTGGTACTGACCGTGCCATCGTCGCTTAACGCGCGCTTCTAATCACCGAGTGCAATTGGGCTATGAGCGCCTCTTAAGACAATAATAACAGTGATATAGATTATCGAGTCTAATCTAAAGTAATGTTAGATTTTTTCAAACGTCATCTTCAATGGTATAAAAATGGAAATAAACCACTGTACAATGCACAAACAGACCGATTACAATTGTGAATGACTAATTTATTGTTTTTGTTAAATAGATTACTCCACATTACTCATATTTAAGTTTACCTATTAAATGTATGTGTTACCTATTAAATGTATATATTATTATTATTATATAATTATAATAAACTGAAAATTCCTAATAGATAAGTAAAATATATCTCCTACCTCGTCTGCTTAGCGGTTGAAAATCAAGAGGTCGCGGGTTCAATTCCAGGGTAGGGCGAAAAGCGTTGTTGGCTTTTTCTTACACGAAATTTTAAGAACAGCCTGGTGTATGAAAGTGTGGTGTGTCACGCCCGTGTCTTGGAGAGCACTTTGAGCTGTCGGTACCGATTGTAATACTATTATACTGGCAACTAGTACAACCTTCGAATTCAGTTTGCAATCAGGGTACGTAAGTCCGATGCCGCTTAGATCGATAGGAGCCGAGTCTCTCTAAAGGACAAATTTAGGAACGAAGAATACCGTGAGAGAACCAAGATAACCGACATAACTCTAAAAGTTAGTAGGTTGAAGGCTATAGGCTGGTCACATATATGATACAACTGACAGCAGCTGGAGTAAGTATGTTCTGGAATTGAAATCGCGTTTTATCACCCTCGTGCTAGATGGCAGAATGACTATCCTAAGAGGGCCAGCGGCAACTGGATTCGAAAGGCAACAGAACGAGCTTCGTGGTATGCCTTAGGAGAACCCTACATCCAACAGTGGACTGCAACTGATGATGATGATAACGTTATATTTCAGGCCGAGTCTAAAATCAAGGTATCGCTAAAACGGAATCGTATTTTACCATTGTAAATAAATGTTAATTACACATTTCATGTCCATTGCGATTGATACAACAACAAATTAATTAATTATCTAACTGGCTGACTAATTAATTAACCTACTAAACCGCTCTAACTAGAAATATTTGTATGTCAGATTATATTTCTTTCCTTTTAGCATTGCGTAACGAATGTCACAATAATAAATATATATTTTCTGGGAATAAAACAATGTAGTACAAGGAAAATCACCCTTGTATGTTATGTCTGTTAAAATTATATAGTTAAATCGTAACCAGTCGTTGATACAACATGACGTGTTATAAATTACTTAACTTAAAACATACATTTTTTTATGTCATTTTTGTGACTTTCGGTTTTTATGTAAATGGTAAGTGTTTCTGTCTATATAAATGAATTAAATTTAAGTGATTGTTTTTAATTTGAAAGTATCAAGTTTTACTGAAGGCAAATGAAAGTATATACGTTACATCGAAAAAGCATTTATTACATTTTTATCTGTCTGTCTGTTTGTTCCGCCATCACCCCTATTCATTCCGTGGGTGTAGTAATAGGCGACCAATGGTGAAAACTACGCGGGACAATATCTCTGCAAAGAGAATACCAAAAACTCCTTGCCTATATTCGGCAGTGAATTGTGCTGTTGAAGTCATGATGTGATTACAAATGCAAACAAATCTTTGTAAACACTTGAAAATTTCCAGGTAGAATTTTTTTTTATTATTTTCTACTACCTGGAAATACTCGTACATTCAAATTATAAGTAGGCTATCAATATAAATACATTCAAAATTCGAAATTCAAAATACAAAATCATGTATTCAATTATGACATTAAGTGACATTACTAACATTAAATTGAAGCTACAGTTAAAAATAATATATCGACACAAACAGTCGCCACAGCGTGTACTGTATTGTCAAGGTAAGTTAGGTGAAAACACCAAAATCCACAGCCTGCTTGTGTCGATCCATAACTTCCACTTTCCAAAATGCGTAGAGCCTTATGAGAAGAATTCTAGCAAGGAAACTCATGGCCACTCTTTTTAAAAGTCAGATCTTCATGTACAATGGTTAACAGTATGCAAGCTGTTCTACCTTAATTTCATTTTATTGAAATGCTCCAAAAGCCAACGTACCAACAAAAATTCAATGGGATGGGCCTAATGCCACAGGGATATGTCTGGACTTTACTGAATGAAAACACTATGATATAGGAAGTTCACAACAATAAGTTTGGGCCACCATGCAGCATTGTTACATTGTCTGTATTCGCAATGAGTATGGTGACCACCACTCTTGGATTATGTTTATGCTTTCCATCAGGCAGAGTAGAGTCACTTTGGCAGGCTTAGTGAAAAGAAGAACAGTGTGACCGACTTGTCATCTACATAGCCTAAACCTCTGAGGCTGCAAACTTGAAATTATGGCAACTGATCTTTGTTTATTGTTAAATCAACTCTAAAAATATTTCTTGAATTTCTTCCTATAATGGAAAATATAAGGGACTTTCTGACCCACGCAACCTCGTTTGCATTTCGTATTGCCCGTAGCGTGATAATTTTCCTCCATTTTTTTAATATTCTCCATTGGTGCTCCGCTCCTATTGGTCTTAGCGTGATGACTTTCAAGATATAGCGTATAGCCGTCCTTGATAAATGTACTGAACTGAAATAATTTTTCAAATCGGACCAGCGGTTCCTGAGATTAGCGCGTTCAAACAAACAAAGAAACTCTTCAGCTTTATAATATTATTAGTATAGATAAAAGCTTGCATAGCAGTTCTGTAATTTTTAAATTAGAAACACGAAAAGAAAAAAAATCAGAAGCAAAGCAAGTAATAGATAGTTTTAAATAAGTGTTAAACCCAAATAATATTAATAATAATAAATATTTCGTACATCTAACACACAACGCCTTCTAGTCCCAAGCTAAGCAGAGCTTGTGTTATGGGTACTAAACAACTGATATAATTACATATATACTGTTTTTTTTGTAAATACATACATATTATACATAGAAAACATCCAAACTCCGAAACAAATATTTGGAGATCATACAAACATTTGGTCCGACCCGGGATTCGAACCCGAGACCTCAAGCACAGCAGTCGAATACGCTACCACCACGCCACCGAGGCAGTGAAAATCTTTGAAATATTTGAAATATCTGTATTTAATTATATCTTCATATTTTTTTATTTATTTAAATAAGAAAAACAGTATACATTAATAAACATAAAACACCCATAAAACCCTTATAGGTTTATTTACCCTTAGGTATTAATCTATACAACTACATAAAATTGGAGTGTCTGTTTGTAATATTAAAATAACCGCTTTTTACTAAATGCATATGTATATATACACGGCACATATAACAAAACTGTAGTTAAAAAATGTTTTGTCTGTCTGTTTGTTTGTTTCGGGTAATCTCTGGAACGGCTGGACTGATTTTAACGGGACTTTCACTGGCAGGTAGCTCATGATCCGGGAAGTAACTTAGGCTACTTTTTTTAGATTGACTTTGTCGCGGGGCGTTACTCGCGGTACAACAATAACCGCGGGTAACACCGCGGGGTTCAGCTAGTTAATAAATAAATATTTCATGCATCTGACACACAACGCCAACTAGATTTCAAACTAAACAGAGCTTATACTATGAAATCTAGATTATACTTACTTTTGCCTACAGCTCTATCTATGTATTTGTATCGTATTGTATCGAGGTAATCACTTTACGAGTTGATATACCTATAGCCTAAGACACTCACAAATAATGTAGCTATCTATTATCAAAAAAAATCAAAACCGATTTAATAGATCCAGAGATTACCCCATACAACCTTGAACCTCACAAACTTTACCTCTATATAATATTACTAATCGACCCGTGCCCACTTCGTTGGGCGTTAACCACCCATTTTTTTTCGACTTGATTTACAAATATTATTATTTTAACAAAATTTCTTGTTCAATCATAGTGAAAGAACTTTCAGGATCGGATCAGTACTTTTTTTTATGTATGGCCCTGCTAAAATGACCCTACCATGCCTGATGGAAATCATAAGCAGAATCCAAGAGTAGTGATCACCATACTCACTCACAAATACAACAATGCAGCATGGTGACCCACACTATGGCGGCCTAATGATGCTTCTGCATCATTGGACGTCAGAACAGAACTTTCGAAGATTACCCCCTACAACCATAAAAAGTTAGAAACTTTACCTCTTTATACTATTAGTATAGATAGATAGTATAGATTATGACGAATACTTTTATTTTTTTAGAAAACATTGCGATGAAGACTTACACCGTTGTTGAAGGAACAGATACGCCCTTTTATTATCGTGGTTATAATTATCATCCCAAGAGTTGCCTGCTGTATGGACCCGATGGCAAGGAATATATTGAATCCGAACCTGATACAGAATATGTAACTTACTGTGGATTTTTAGTGAGAGATATTGATATCAGTCAAAATGGGAAATGGTCAATAAGATTTGACGACAAGAGTATACCAATACACATTCAAATTATAGGTAAATATAGTTATAAAATTAATTTACAACGCGATAAATAACAATTGATTTGATGTAAAAGTGCTGATTGCAAGTTTAGGGTGCCGTACTTAGTACCAAAAACGGAACCCTTAGGCTTATATGATCACTTCGTTGTCTGTCTGTCAAGACCCTTTCGGTATCAGGTTGAGATAAATATATCAAATACGTCGTCGCAGTCGCAGCAGTGAATAAATCAAACTTCTATGTCGACGCGATTAACGGCAAAATTTTGATACTCACAAGGGAATCAAAACCTATATGGTACTTTCTGTTGACTAAAATTTGCCATGAAGCAATATCATATGGGGCGAGTTACGAAAAAAACCGACAACCGTAAATTTGGCTGTTTGTTCCGTCTAATCTCTGCAACGTCTGGACCGATGTTGAGGGGACTTTTATAACCATCTTTCTTCAACAGAGACACCAGTGAAAGTATCAGTAAACGGCGCGCCAGTGCCAACTACAGAGGCACAATTAAAAAGCAATACAGCAAAAAAAATATATTTCGCAACATATTATTATTATGAGGGCGATAAAGTAGATGTTTCTTGTGTGAGTATAGCAGCGAGCAACGTATTGAGAAAGCACTATGTCACGTTAAGATATAGTTACGCCGAAGCACTACAAAGTAAGTTATTGTTTTACTGTTACTGTAAGAACTTTCAAGTAAAAAGCAATTTCTAATCTCTCTTCCTATTTATGAAAATACTTTGACTGAATTTTTTACGCTGACTGCCTCGGTGGCGCAATGGTGGCGTCTGCGACTGCTGTGCTTGAGGTCTCGGGTTCGGTTCCAGGGTCGGATTAAATGTTTGGATGGTCTGCAAATATTTTTTTCGGAGTTTGGTTGTTTGCTATGTATAAAATGTATATATGTATTTATATCAGTTGTTTAGTACACATAACACAAGCTCTGCTTAGCTTGGGACTAGATGGCGTTGTGAATTAGATGTCCGAAACTTTTGTTATTATTTATTTATTACTTGACATAGACACAGAGACCCGAGAAAAATGTGTGGGTCAGCAGTGGTCTTTTTTCAATCATGCTCGGTTCTTGTTAGTCTAAGCGTGATACTTAGTATCCTACTTGGGGCAAACCAGCAAAAAACATTTAAAAAAACATGAAAATCAGTTATAGACTTTCGGAGTTGGTCGATTATGAACTTGGTTCGTGTCACTTCTAAGAATTAAAAATATCTGCACCGATTTACCTCATATTTTGACAGAAGCATCACTAGGCTGCCATGGTGTGGATCGCCATGCTGCATTGTTGGATTGTCTGCATTCACATTGAGTATGGTGACCACCACTTTTGGATTCTGCTTATGCTTTCCATCAGGCAGAGAAAAATCAGTTTGGCAGCCCATACATAAAAAAAATAACCAACCCGCTTTAAGGATGGCTTTCATCAGTCATTTTCAAAGTTATATAGAGAAAAGAAAAAGTTTAAAAAACAGTTACCTGTTTTAAAAATCTTTATGACCCACGTCAACAAACATGTCAGTAATTGAGGCTCTACGATGGAGCACACTAAGGTGATGAAAGAAAAAATGCTTTGGCTTTGCCGTAGTAGGCTCAGATTTATAAATAATAATTATTAATATCTGTACACACTTGAAAAGCTTCAAGAAATCGACTATGGAATGAAAGTGGTTACCCAGTGGTCAAAATTCGACCGTAATTCACTTCATTTCACATTTTTTTTAACTTTCTGTATTACTCCTATATATAAACTTTAACTTTGCCAAATTTCATAGTCTAGTTTCAATTTTTATTTCATTTTATAGTTTTTCTAGAAATAAACTTACTTGTAATTATTCCACTATTTAAATCAAATTAACACCTGACCGGTTTCGCCTTATCGCCTTATGGCGAAACCGGTCAGGTGTAAATTTGATTAAAATAGTGAAATAAGTACAAGTGAGTTTATTTCTAGAATGTATTACAACAAGTTCCATCAAGTGCCGACAATCGAAAGTAGAAATCATAGTTTTTATTTCTTCCGTTCGCGTAATTTTCTTAAAAAAGAGTTACAAAGTTTTAGCGTCACGTATATATAAATATAATAATAAATAAATAAAAAAAATAGAAAAAAAAAATTCGGACATCTTACACTCAACGCTATCTAGTCCCAAGCTAAGCAGAGCTTGTGTTATGGGTACTAGACAACTGATACAAATACATATAAACATTTTTTTGTAAATACATACATATTATAGATAGAACACCCAAACTCCGAAACAAATATTTGTAGATCATACAAACATTTGGCCTGACCCGGGAATCGAACCCGAGACCTCATGATCAGCAGTCGCTCACGCCAACCGCGAGACCAGCGAGGCAGTCAAATGTAATATGTAATAATGTAAATCTACTATAATTTACAGGTGTATTTAAGAACGAAACACTTTTATCGTTTTTTGAAGTTGGATTGCGTACCACGCTGCAGGCTGCTCACAACAATAGCTTTATGTTGTGCAAATCTGCACATGTCGAGTCTCAACGTACAACATATAAAATAGTCAATGTCACATTTCGATTACAAAACACATTAAATGGTAAGTTATAAATAATCATATTCGGAAAATTTTATTCTTGAACTGTCAACGAAATGTGGTTACAAGTGCACATAGAACAACATAGTCCGGCAAACGAAGGCGAGTGGCCATCGCCTTGTCTACAATTTTTTTACGGGGGTCACTTTACATATGAAAAACAATCGCCTGTCACTACAAACTCACACATAACAATTAAAACAAAACATTCACAATTTCACACACACATATATATGCTGTGTCATCACAATGTGACGCGTAGGCCCATTTGGGCTTATAATTTGACAGAAAGGAACTTTATACTACATGCTACGGGAAAAAGCCGCATTATTGAAATTCGAAATGGGTAATACCAGGAAGTCTTCTTTAACGTTTAAAAATATTACAACTATTAATTTTCCTATAAATAAATATTTCGGGCATCTGATACACACCGTCATCTAACTTCAAATTAGGCAGAACTGGTACTATAAAAGCTAAATAGACTAATACTGTTTTTGTAAATACATACTGTTAGGTGCATCCCTGCTCTACCTATAAATTATGCAGTGCGAATCTATAAAAAGAAGGTACTTGGCTATGCTCTCACTCTTGTTGTTCGAGCAGCGGTTTGTAAGACGTGTTTTTGTTGGGTCGTACGGCATACGCCGATCATATCTTGTCGTTTAATGCTATATCGTTGTAAACCTATTTCTTAATCGTTTTAATGTCGATTTGTTATGTATTTCGTGAATTGCTTGGTATTATATTTCGCATTATAAGATTCGTTTGTTGTGAACTGTTTGTTGTTTTAATTATTAATAAGAACTTATATTTATAATTATAGGTTACGCTACCTCCAATTTGTTTCTTTTATTTAATTCTCACTTCTAGTTTATAACAATACATATCATACATAGAAAATATCTAAAGTGTGAAACAAATATTTGTAGATCATACAAATATTTGGTCCCACCCTGATTTTGAACCAGAGATCTCAAGACAGCAGTCGTATACACTACTACTGCGCCATTAAGGCAGACTTTCAAATAGTTTTGTCTGCTGTGATATGATTATTCTGTACCGAACTACAATGAATTTAATATAAAACAATTAATTGTCCTCAATACAGATAAACGAAATACAAATAAAACAAATTTATGAATCAATTTCTTTTTACATTTCAGCAAAGTCGATTACAGTAGATAATCAAAATCAGAAAGCCACTGGTTTAACAAACACTATCATAATTCAATTTGGGAGTACAAGTAATTGGAAAGGTTTGTAGAAATATATCAAAACTTCTCTCAAAATTGTATCATAGCTCAAAAAAACTAGACGTTTTAATTTTTATTCCATTTCTATTTTTCGTTTTATGAGTTAGTTTTGAGTTTATTTTGTAGCTCTACGCATTCTAATTTGTTCTAACATAAAATGTATTTTTCTAGATAAATGTTTTGGGTTGTGAGGTTACTTTAGTGGAGTTGCAAATTTCGAATGTTAAAAGGGGCTACCTACATAAGCATCTAATTTAACTAGCTGTTGAGTCTTCTCATCATTTTGCTCTTAAATTTAAGTTATTGTGAACATTACAGGAAGGAGAATATGGGATACGAGAAGACAGAGTCAAGAACGAGATACTCATATGTATTGATGAATTGCAATATTAATATATTTATTCACCAAGCGTGTGATTATAAACCCATATATTTAGTATAATGACAAAACTCTATAGATATTTTACATTGTTACAGATCCCATACCACTACAACTAAATTTACCAGAGAACAAATCATTCATCAATATGTACACAGTGGGTAATAAGCAATTAATTTATTACGCATACGAAGAAGGCGAGCGCTTGTCAGTAAATTGCAGTACATTATTGGAGACCATGAATAGTTACCAGTATTATTTAAATTTTAGTGGAAAAGGTAATTTATCTTCAAGTCTCAAAATCAAATCTTTTAAAGACTATGAAATTTGGAAAAGTTAAAGTTTTTAAGGAGGAGTGCAAAAAGCTAAAAAAGTCTAAAATGAATTTTAGTCTAATTTCCACCTCTAGGCGGCCACTGGTTCCTTTGGACCTATAGACACCTACCTACTTGTTTGTCAAGTGTTATTGAGTTCTTCTGATTATAAAAATGCATAATAACAGCTCGGAGTTTGGAGGCTGGGGTCTCAACCCTCATGCCTAGAAGAGCACGTTAAGCTGTCTACTGTCGGTCCTGCGCCTGATCTCTCCCCGGTCATGTCGGTTAACCATCATGATAACGAGAGAGAAGGAACAGGGAATGCACACAGGTGTGTGCGCAAACACAGGTTTGCGCACACACTTGTGCACTATAATATCTCCTGCGTAGTTGGCTGGTCTCCGTTAAGATTGGCCGCCGTGGCCGTTATCGGCTAGGAGAACACCTACCTAGAACCCACAGTATTTGAATCTAAAATTGTAATAAATCATGAACTGCCCTCGTTACTCCTCAGCTGGATATAGAGGCCTCTTTTTAGAAAGGAGGTTTTGGTCTAGTAGAATACGTACCTAAGGTTGCCTGGAAGAGATTGCTTATGGCAATAAGGCCGCCCTTTGTACACTGCACTTCGGATATTTTATGTATTATGTACTTATTTAACTCTGTAATATGGTGTGCAAATAAAGAGTTTTCTATTCTATTCTATTCTATTCTACGTTGGCCAGGCGGATTGGTATAGGGTTTGTTTCTGGTTTTTATAGTGATAAACCACACTATTCAGCCTATGGATATCGTGAGAGCCATCTAAAGGAAAAAAACAAACTACGCAAGACAAGAACACTGCCAAATAACAAAAAAATAACAAAAAAGCAACTTCAAGACGTGGACTAAATTGAAATGGAACGAGAAGCACCAGCTTTTAAATAAAAAAAAAACATCAAAATCGGTTCACCCACACGAAAGTTCTGAGATATGAAACATAAAAAAATGCACGAACGGGCAGGCTCGACCGGGGCGGTACTACCCTCGCACAGAAGAGCAACGTAAAATGACAGCATGCGTGATGTCGTGTTTCGTTGGTGAGTGCGAGACTGGAGGCCCAATGATGCAGAAGCATCTCACTAGGCCGCCATGGTGTGGGTCACCATGCCGCACTGTTGTATTGTCTGCATTCACAATGAGTATGGAGACCACCACTCTTGGATTCTGCTTACGCTTTCCATTAGGCAGAGTAGAGTCATTTTGGCAGGCACAAATATTTCTATTGAGAACATTTTCCTTTTTTTGCTGGGGACGGTGTACGTCAAGTTCCAGGGGCCCCGCGGCAAGTTTGTGGAGTATCCACCAGCCGAAACCGACTCCAACGATGCAGTAAACAGTGCCTGCACCCTTCCGATAGACACTGCGGAGGGGGAGAAAAGGATGAATGATGATGAAAGGATGCTGCCGACATAGCCGCGGCATCTGAGCCCCAGGTTCCGGAGCGGTTTGCCCCCGCCTCCGATGTGGAAGAAGATCTTATTCGCGATCGCACGGACAGTGGGGGTGAGTGCGCAGAGAAGCTACGCAATTTGGCCATCCAGAATGAGGGCGGAGCCGAGGATGAGGACATGGCAACAGATGAATCTGATTCCAATTCTAACCTCTACCGTAGCTTAACGGTTACGGCTCAGATCCGGAAGTGATTGAAGGTCAAAAAGAGGGCCGTGGATCTGTCTGCGGACTCCTCAACATGGGAGGTAAGCTAACAGTTTACGCGGGACCAGAGAATCCCCGCACATGCATACATACACTTCAAGTGACATAAACATGTAGGCACTAACCAGTTTCTGTTCCAGTGACCTATGTGCCATAAAGGTGCAGAGAGCCCATGTCATCAGCCTCGCGCAGGTGGTCATGGCATTGGGTACATGCCTAAAGCCGACGACCCACCACCGCATGACCTATCGAGTTTGGTCCACTACTGCGAGGAGGCGGGACTCGAGCTAATCGTAGGAACCGACTCCAACGCGCACCATGCCTTATGGGGCATGTCTACAGAAAACGACAGAGGCAGGATGCTAGTGGAACACATATTTACGATAAACCCTAACATAGTAAACACAGGTTCTGTACCAACGTTCGGAGCTGGTGGGAGTGTGCGCTGGAGAGACTCAGGCGCTAGATGAGGAGGCAACTCAACAGAGCGATGAACACCGACACGGACCAGGACCGGGATAAATACAAGGCCACCAAGTCTAGGTACAAAACATACTTCAGATACAGGAGTAACAACTCATGGAGGCCTTCTGTACAAATATTGAGACCACTACACAGGCCAACAGGGTAAGAAAAGTTCTCTCCAACAACTCAACCAAATCACTGGGGTCCTTACTAAAACCAGACAACTCCTTCACTACCTCGGCGAAAGGAGCAGAATGTATTCTGGTACTAACTATTTCACTTCCCGGGCTGTGAAATAACCAGTCCAGGTGGATGGTCAGATGAAGAAACCATCCCAACGGAGGAGGAATGGCAGCTGCACTACACGGTCATCGACCCACACAAAACACAATGAGCAATTGGCAGTTTTGAAACATTCAAATCTCCAAGCCCGGACGGAATCTTCGCAACCCTGCTTAAATGGGGAGGGAAGGCACTTACCAAAAGGTTGACTTACGTCCCGGGAGCCTGCCTGGCACACAAACATGTGCAAAGACCACTGTCTTTTGTTTTTGGTTTTGGTATGAAGATTGCTCTGCCGTCTCTACACTTAGAGACGGCAGAGCAATCTTCATACCAAAACCAGGAAAACTGACTACTCGGACCCCAAATCCTTCAAACCGATAGGCCTAATCTCTTTCCTCGACACTAGAGAGGCTATGCGACAGGTACCTCAGGAAAACTGCGCTGACACAAGCACCACTACATCCAAACCAACATGCCTACAGCCCAAGTAAATCGACAGAATCAGCACTTCATGCGGTTACAATCAAAATTAAAGTGGCGATCAAGAACAAGACGATGTGTTAAGCCACCTACATAGATATAGAGGGAGCCACCGCCAAGATGAAATTCACCTGCTTAACAGCAGCTCTGGTGAGGCATGGAGTGCACGCAATTATGATAAAGTGGGTAAACAAGATGCTGAGCCAAAGGGTTATCAGACTCGAAGCACACACTACGAAACAAGCACTGGTGGCGATGGGCTGCCCTCAACGGGCGTACTCTCGCCACTCCTGTGGAACCTAGTGATTAACGATCAATATCATCACTTTAACTAACAATCACCATTATACCATCGGATACGCTGATAACATAGTGATTAACAAGCGGCATGCACGCAAGTATAGTATGTGATGTCACACGCTAGGGACTGGCAATAGTGGAACATGGGTGCGTGGACAACGAACTATCAGTTAACCAAAAGAAGACTGAAATGGTAATGTTCACCTCATTTTTTGAAGTCAGTTGAAAAAGGAAAAATTTAAACAAATCGTATAATATATTTACCAGTCTGGCCAGTTTAGTATAGTAGGCCAAAATCTCACTACTCAGAAGAGGTTTAGATCCAGTAGTTGACTATTAAATATTGCTGATCTGATGTGAATACTTTTCTTTCAGTCTCTCACTCTATCCCTTTTATCACATTAGACAAGCCATTGAGTTCAGCCGATAACAATACGATAATTGAATGTTTCCTTTCACAAACTATCAAAGAGAGTTATTTGAATGAAGCAAATATTTTAAGAACAATTAATCTAGTGCTTTGGATGAATTCGCCTAGAAAAGTGATGGCCATCACTACTGAAGGTATGCACTCGTATTATAAATATATATTATCTTACACACTATGATTTTTAACTGCCAAAATAAAAACATATTTTTTATGTCATATTACATTTTAATGTATTTTATAGTAAAACATAAATGGAATCCATTATTTGACAGTTGGCAACAACATTCATGAAAACTAGTTATTAGACTGTAATTATGTTAAATAATTAAAGTCTCAAATACAAAGGATATTACTGATATTATTATTGGACTGCCTCTGTGGCGCAGTGATAGCGTATTCGATTGCTGTGCTTGAGGTTTCGGGTTCAATTCCCGTGTGAATTCAGACCGTCTGCGAATATTTGTTTGGAAATTTGGGTGTTTTTATGGTTAAATAATGTATGTGTAAGAAAAATTAAATATGTATTAATATCAGTTGTCTAGTACCCATGGTACGAGCTCTGTTTAGTTTGGGACTAGATGGCGTTGTGTGTTGAATGTCCAAAAAATATTATAGTATTTAATGATTCCTGATATGTCATAACTATATGTATATAAATATCTTTTCGAGAGTTAGAATGCAAGAATCACTAGCCTAAAAAGCTGTGGATCCAAACCAAACCATGTTCTTTTATAGTTAAATTATTTTAGGAAAAGTTTAATTAAACAAACTTCTTTATGCAAAACTAAATTTGTGCCGGACACAAGCAGGCAGGTAGTTTTTAGATCGCACCTAGGTTTAGAATGTTCGAATCTAACACAAAAAAATAAAGGATAAATGTTAATATAACGACTGCTTTTATCCTGTATATAGTTTAAGGAACATATATTTTTAACAGATAGTGGAAGAAAAAACGATAGTAACTGGATAATATACCTAGCAGCCGGTGTCGTGATATGTTTACTGATCTGCTGCTCAATCATAATATACAAAGTGAAAAGAAGGAACTGTAATGGACAGGTAATTAGTAATAAATATTATTTAGTACAACTTAAAACATGCTACAATCATTGCCGAACGACGCCTCTCCCAAGGAGCGCTTAATGTCCTGGTTTAGGACAGTCCCCATACAACCCAGCCCACCACTTTCCTCAAGTCATCGGTCCATCGTACTACAAGGTCACACTATCCTTAATCGCGGTCTCCATTCAGCTTCAGTCTTCAATTAGTTCTATAGGTATATTTTAAAGACTAACTGCATTTATTGCATTACAGAGAAAAAGCCAGTTGACGACCAGCTCTAACAGAGGTAGCACCTTAAGGAAAGTTGACACTTCCAACTATGAGTTACATTATTCTGTTCCTAACAATCAGACAGTCAATCCTTCATACAATCAATACGTAAACGATAATTTCCACACAGATATTACTTATGCTGATCTAGACTTATCTACTCCTAATGAAGTGTCAAACAAAGTTGACAATGAAAGCGCAAATTATGCCGAAATTTATCATTATGTTAGATGAAATAGGTAAAGTAACGCGATTAAATAAGCTTATGGAAAAGAGAGAAAAGAAAAAATGAGCGCAGAAGGAAAAAGATGAATTTGATGAAACGTTCAATACGGAAATTTATCTAGAAGCATACCTATACCTATGCTCCAACGAAGATATTTGTGACAAAGCTATAAATAACTATATGCTGCTATGCTTCGCTGTGAACTCTTATGGTTGCATTGTTTAGAAATTAGAACCAACAATAACGCGAAGAATAGATAAATTAATAATTTCTATAGACTATAAATTCGTAACACTCGTGAGTGCAATTCGGGATCATTTATCGACATAGACATGTGCCAGATACATCTTATTTATTTAAGATATGAAGCAATATTTTGTAGTCAAGTGAACTATTAATGGTATCTATCTATGTATATTTATAGTCTGATTCTCGGAAATGGCTCCAACGATTTTCATGAAATTTAGTATAGAGGGTATCGGGAGCATTTTCTAAAAATGAAAACTAGCCAGCTAGGATTCATTTTTAGAAAATGTACCAAAAACATTATCGGTCATCAAGTTACTAATATTGAAATGTGAAGCACAGCGGTTTCTGTTCTGGATGAGGACTCCACACTACCATAATAGCACACACCAGAATAATATAGTACGCCACACACGGTACAAAATAATACGATCTTTGGTTTGTAATTATTATTAATGTTTATAAATAGTTGGAGATTGATGGAGCATTTAATGGTAGCTTCACATACTCAAAATCATTGAAGCTAAGATTTTTAAAACTTTGGAAGATTTTGTTAAAAAGTCACTTTTGTTTACATTTACCCCTAAATATTTGTCTATTACGATACTATGTAACTCTGTTTTATAATGTACAATTTTAACAAAAAGCTCGAAAGACCAGCTAAATGGCTATGAACATTTGACACATTTTCTTTTTTTTTTTTTTTTTTTTTTTTATTTATTGATACAATATATACAATTTAGGTGTAATCTATAGAACATCACAAAACCTTGACAGGTTTGTCCGGACGTTGAATCACTTTTGAGCAATCTATTAACATACATTTACTGAAAAACATATCAAAACTAAAAACAATGTTTTTATAATGGTACCTACAATTCACTTAAACTATTTATCACTAGGAAACCGGTTATCGAACCGTTCGACGCATGTCCTGTCCGATGCTACCTGACTTTGTTATGAAGTTATGATATTATTATGTACTGTAGTTATGCAGAAGGAGTTATACACTAATAGACAGGATGTTGCACTTTCTTAAATTTTTATTGTTTTTTTTTTATTTTTCTATTTAAATATGTTCAAGTCGTCTACTTTTCAATAATTTTATGTTACGGTGTTAAAGCATAGAAATAAAATATTTTTTGTATTTACATTTATAGTTCTTGTCTGTTGTTTTATACGGTTTATTATGAGATTTCTCTTAAAAGTTTTATCGGAACCTCCAAAATCATTTTTTGAGACATGTATTGTGCTTCTGCTTAACCATTATTTATGTGATGTGATGTGATTACAGAATTTTATGATATTTAGAAAAACGGCTGTTATTTTCTTTCTATCTTGTACATTACTGAGGAAACATATTATGTATATAAAACCGAAAAACCTTTACCGAATAGCACAACGAGTACAGAACGAGTACATTGTAACTCTAAGCGATATTCTAATTCAGGTGAAGTCACATACAACGTACGAAGTAAGAATCCAAATAGTCGTAGCTACGGTTTATTTGTGCCGTTATCAATATAAAATCAGAAAATAAGCGCACCTTACGTTAAGTCTGCTGTGTTGTGCCCGACGATACCGTCGTGGCCCCTAATATACATCTACCCGTATCTGCTATTTGGAATCCAATTTACGTACAAGAAATACTGCTTAAGTGATAAGAGATAGCGGTAAAGCGGCCACGGTGAACTGAGAATTTCTATTTGACAAATCTAAGTATGACCAACTTATCTAAGTCTCGTAACTACGTAAGTATCATAATTTGACTTCACCTTTTAGCATTATTACAATATAAGGTCTATTTTTGTCCAATAAATTTTTTTTTGGTAGTTCAATTAAAAACAAGTTTTATTGGATTGAAGTCACTTCATCATTTCTGAAATCTGGTAAAACTACGAGCTTGAAATTCGATCAGATCAATCAACTATCATTAAAAATACATTTTAGTAATCCAAAACAGTTCAAAACTAAAACACAATACCATCTGATTACAAAACATAAGAAACACACGTCACTTCTGAGTCAAGATTAGTGAAATTATGCGAGAAGTGACCAACTTGAAAACTACTTCGCTATTTCTTATAAATTAATCCAAACAAAAAAACCCTATAGCTGAATCGGAATTCTTTTTACGGATGCAGTAAAAATTTAGGCTCAAAGCATCGAAGGAATCTGCCCCCTAATGTTACTGCCGTTGAAGGAATCGAGTTTTATTCAAGTCGATTGATACGCAAATAGATTCAGAATAGTGAAACGAAGGCTTTTGTCAATGTAAAGTTTTTGTGTTCGCAAATTTGGGCCGATTTTAAGTAGGATGGGAGTGCTATAGAAGTAAGAAGAAGTTAAAGTTATTTTAATATAAGCAGAGGTAAATTCTAACTTCCCCGACCAAACCAGCCCATGAGTATCACGAGTACTGATGACATGAGTAGCATAAGAGCGTGGCATTGACCACGCCCTCACATAAAGAACACAAAGCTGTCATGAAAACTGCCGACAGAAGTTAAAACTCAAAACTATAAACAAACAGTTGTTTAAGATCACCTGAAATGAACCTCTTTGCTCTTTAAATAAAATACGCGATAAAAAGAAGTACAAAAATGCTTATCGTGCTTTATAAGTTTTATAAAATTATAAGTTAATACTATACAGTATAAACATATTACCAGTCATGTCATATTAAACAGTCGAACCATCATCTGTCACCATCCGTGCATGCACGTAGCAGGCTGTACTACAAACACTCGCGCCGTCTTACGATCAGGTCACGTGTCCTGACGCAGGTTTAACATTTTTTACACATCTCAAAAAATGCACAACGCCCGTAAAGAAGTTTCCATTTTAAAAATTCTGATTTACGGTAAATACAATGCAGTAATACCAGGTAGACTAAAAACAAATCTGGAGATAGCACAATTTAATATATCGCATAGAGAATGCGTTTCCGCAACAATTGGTACTGCTAGTATCAAATTTACTGACATAATGACTTTGTATTTGGAACTGTCCAAGAATACATGTGCGTCTTATTTTGTCACATAAGTAAAACAGTATAGGTTATTTTTTTGTTTTAAACAAAACAAAGCTTTTATTATGAAATCTACAACAAGTTTGAACATGGGAAGTCCAAAACTCGTAAATTAGCTCCCACATTGCTGTGGAATGTTCAACCACGTAAACAACTTTAAAGCTTTTTATATGTATGTGCATCCTTAGGCCTCCAGTCTCGCACTCACCAACGAAACACGATGTTAGGTTGGCCCTCTGTAAAAGGGTAGTACCGCCGCAGTTGAATCGGTCCGCTGACGTCAGCGTGGCTCTACTACCTAAAGCTTACAAAATAAATATGTGTTCGACTTAAAACACTATTTTTAAATAAAGGGGTATTCATAGATCCTTATAACACTCAACTTGAAATAAGAAATACGCGGAGATAAAAGGTCCGAATGTGATTCGACTGAAAACAAAAACTCCGCATTAGGTACAATATATTCAAATATCACCTATTTGAACATGTAAGTAACGTGTAATCGTTGATCTGAATCTATAAATATAAAGATGAGATAATGTAAAATGTGGAATAAATAAATAAAACTATATAAAGATCGTTATTATATAAAGTTCCCACCTGTAAGCCCCTAAAATGGTTGATTGAGACGCATTACATCCACATTTCGATAGCTATATTTTTTGGTTCAACGTAATATGGAGTAAGCTTACTGCTAACTGGGCACGTTTCCAGGTTGTTATATGGGTATGTACTGCTATTGAGGATATCGTAATAAGGAAAAAGCTTTGATAAAGAATCCGTGTAAGGTAATCTCATGATTATAACCATAGGAAAAAGTATTAGAAAATTTATTTTAATATAAAAATCGTTACATTCATGGCACTAAAGTCAAATACCTTACAAAGAAAACATATTATTAGAAACTTATACATCATTATGTAGGCCCATAGAAGTCGGTGACATTATTTACTCGACGACGGTGGCAGTCTATATATGTCTGTATGTGACAGCGTAGCGTCTAAACATCTGAACCGATTTTAAGAAATGAGGTGTCAATAGCTTTCAAATAAAGCTCGGGCTACAAAGATTATATATATTTTATCTATGTTTTTACGTAGTTATGGACATATGGGATATGGACTTTTAGATTTTTTTCTTTTTTAAATTTAAGTATATTTATTTTGATTTTTAATGTTCAATATTATTATTTCAGTCATCTTCTTAAGCGAATAACAATTTAAAAGAAAGTAAATGAAATAAAAAAAAATAACGTATAACTTCATGTAACATTTAGTATTAATAAATAAAGATTTAAAATTAAACACTCGTGAACTGAGAAAAAAATGTTAGCAGAATAGAGTTAAATGAGGCCAGTTTCACCAGTCCCTGCTAAAGTATCAGATAGTTATTTGCCATATAGCATTATTTAGTTTAGTTTAGTTTTAGAGATTTAGCTAGTGGTGAAACAAGAATTTGCCTATGTCCAGCAGTTGACTGCAATCGGCTGATGATGATGATGATGAAACCAGAATTTAATCTCTTTTCTGTGTCACGCACGTACACACACTGCTATAATATTCCTCGTCTAACTAAGGATAAAACTAAATTACCTCGAAACATTGCTTAATCAAGTTCATTGGTCATTTCCTGGCTCTACTCAATAATTTTAAGCTTTCGGGTATTCGTTAATCGTACGAAATATTTTATAACTATCAATAAATACATATGATTTATTCATGAAGATGATTGTTTGATACAACTGTCGCCTAAAAAGTAGTAGAGGCTTTTATAGAGGAGTAGAAGCAAATGCAGAAAATGCAACAATACAGCATAGTGACACACACCAGTGCAGCCTATTAAGATACATCTACATCATTGATCCTCCTGTCTTGCACTCACCAACGAAACACGACAGCACGAATGCTGACCTTTTTGGTTAATCTTCTGCGAGAGGGTAGAACCCGGCCTGGTTGAGTAGGCGTTCGTGCTGAAATCAATGCGGCTCTATTACCTTGAAAACTTTTGCCGCCATTCGGGGAAAAATTAGAACATAAAATAGATTTAATACATACTTTTTTCCTGTATCCTCATGATGAGAACTCCGACCAGCTTGTCAGTACCTTCTTTGACTGCTGCTATGGACATTTTGTCCTTCATCCATATCCTCACGTTATGAGTAAACTCATCCGTGCCCTCCTTGTCTTCTGCCAATTTAACTGACCTGTATGTTATCTGAAACAAATTTGTACACACATTTTTGAGGAACAAACATATAAAAACTGGCTGATCCGCACATCCTCAACTTCGTTCTCCTATTGCCCGTAGCGTGGTGTTATAGAGCGTGAAAAAAATGTGTTGACCGAAAAAAATTCAACCAACCTTTAAAGATAGACTTGCTGTCGCGAATATTTTTAACTCCAAATAGGCAATATCTTATTAGTATTGTTATAACCTTACATTTTTAAAACAATTCCCAAATACGAGTATTTGTCATATCCTGTGTTGCCGGGGAAATTATAAATATACAAGAAACGAACACAAAGAACCTTGAGACTTATACCGACCATTTATGGATCACACAAAATATTGTCCCATGTACGATCGAACCTACAAAATTCAATGCCGCGGCCACCACTTCAACCGTACAGTCATGTTATCGTGGCAATGTAACCGTGTTTTATAGATTAACTATCTATATAGTTAATCTATAAAACTGGTTACAAACAGGCGAGAAATAAAGACTCCAGTTTAAAAATATTGTTTTATTTGTCACCTTTATTACAAAGAACTCGGCGTAAACCCGTTAACGATAATTTATTTAAAGTTATACATTTTATTTTGTGATAAAAAAGAACTATTCAAGTAATTTAATCAAATCAACTTTGCTTTAAATATTTTCAAAGAAATTTTATAAATTGGAGAAACTGAATGAAGTTGGCCCTCAAACTTTGAGGCTTATTGTAGAGTAAAAAATTCTTAAAAGTATTTTTCAATTATTTACCCGTACCGAAAGAGTTTAGGGTAGGGTCCAAGTACGTTTGAAATTATAGTTTATTATAATTAGACTACAAACAGACTTTCATTAAATTAAGAGTTCTGTAAAGCATACTATCTATTGTCGAATCCCGTAAAACGCAAAAGAGCTGAAGAGAGTTTTGCCGAATTTCATTACGCTTTTGAATGTAACCCTTCTCATTAGGCTGACATATTGTGGATGACCCACAATATGTCAGCCTAATGAGAAGTGTTACGCTGCATTGTCAACGATCGCAAAGAGGATGGTGACCAAAACTCTTGTTGACTCATGCTTTCCACCAGGCAAAGTAGTAATTTTCGCAGACACTACAGAAATAAAGGAATCTTTTTAAAATTAATGTATTTAAAATTTTGTAAAATTTTCGAGAAAGTCATCTATTGTATAATTTATCCAGTAATACCTTGAACTTAAAATTTTCAAATAAATTTAGAGCTAGGTAACTTAGGTACGAAGTCATCAGGATTAAAAACGAATCTATAAATCGTTTAGAAATTATTCAACCAGGAAAGCTTTAACCCTTAATCCTGTTCTCATTTAAGCTCCGTCCAAAATCCAGCCAGTATATTTTTTAACCCAGTTTTTTCTCGGCACAAAACATCTTAATTAAGTAAATTAAGATTTCCGAACGGCCGATTCATCTTTTTTGTTACTTCTTAATTAAATACTCGTGTTCGAACACTGCCGCATTTTTGACAGTGTTTTATGGAAAAAGAACTTCTCAACTTTTCATAATCGTAAAGCAAAGAAAAAGGGGTGTAAAAAGTGTTTTAAAAAGAATTATATTTAAATGGAACCCTCATTATATACGATTAAGTAATTAATTTTTTAAATCAACATTTCAATTTTCCGGACTTAGAAATATTAAATTAAAGAACAATTTTTGAACATTAAAAACCTGTGGGTTTTTAAATTCTGATCAGAAATTGGTGTAATGATGGCTTGCGTCTTCGATCAGGCTCAGAGTCTAAACTAAACGTATATACACATGTGACATGTATGTATACTTTTAGACCCTGAGTGCTGCAAAGAGACGAAAAACCTGATAGAAACTCTGTACTAACTCGTCTCGCCATCTTGGTAGGTCAAAACCTCATTTTAAGACCTAAGTCTGTGTCCAAGAGATTGGAATTTAAAAATATAAACATAAACTTACTTCCTCAGTCAGATAATGTTTCTTGAGCAATCTCACAGCGTCATCGTACCGTCTATCTTGAAGATCTTCGAACCTGACACCGCAAGGCACACGACCCCATATTGAAGGAGCCTTGATACGTTCTTCTAGCTCTCTCATCTTCTGTAGTGCTTCAGCTTCATCTTGAGCCATGATTGCTTTACTGTAAATTAATATTGTTTATTAAAGAGTGAAGATATATTCAAGGAATTATATCATCCATCATTAATTTAAAACTCATCGACTATTGTGTTAAACTTGAAGATGTTTTCGTGTCTTTACTAGTCGTATAAGTAAACAGGCACCTATTGGTAAGTAATTACCTCCGTCAATAAGAACCTACGGCTCATAGAGTTACGTCAATACATCAACAGTCTTCAACAGTCCACTACTACTGAACATTGGTATAGGAACTCAGAGCAGGTCTTATCTAACTGCACCACGCTGAACAGATAGGTTAGCATAGTATTTCTTTCAAGTTTTCCTACTCTATAGGGGATATTATCCTGACTAGTTTGCTTACTTAGTACTTACGATAACTACGAGTGATAATGAATAAGATAGGCTACTTATTGACGGTGAATAGAGGTAAGAAGTAACAGAAATAGAATTACTACAGAATATCTATTAATTCTACATGACGTCATGAATTGACGGTTGTCTGTAAGTTTGCCCCCAGGCGATAAGCCCGCCAATTGTACTTTCCTAGTTTAAGTTTTACCATTTAAGTTAACCTTGTTCATAATATGGTACAATAAAGAGATTTATTGTTATATAATATCTATAACTAAGTCTGCATGACGCCATGAATATTTTTAAGACGATTCGCATGTTTAGAATTTTTCAACATCATTGCTCAAAGTATTATCCCTTAGCGATGAAAAAAATATAATACCCGTTTCTCCATAAGTAGCCTAACGTTTTTCGTCTTGTTTGTCATCGCTTTAAAAACGAATAGAAGCAATACATTATTTTAAAAATTATTCCATTTTAATATTTACTTTTCAATAAGCTTACCATTAACTGTGTGAATAATCCACTCGACACTAAAAGGGTTTAATAACTAATGCGCAAAGTTCAAAGCAATGTATTGTTTAAAATAAAAGCTTTAAATATTTTATTGACACAATATTTACGATATGAATAAGGAATCCTATTATTCCTACCTCTATGAAAAACACAAAATTGTACCATAGACAACCTTAAGCATCAATCTATCAGTCGCGGCTTGTACATTCAAAAAGGTTTTAATATAGTTTTATTAAAAAGTATTTATATTTCGTTTGGAAAGATGTTTCATTAATACAGTCGAAAATGATTGATTGCCTACGATCTTATTATGTACACTTATTGAGCGACCCGGTCCGGCTTCGCACTGTAGTCTTTAAAATTCTCGGATTTCCTCTACTATCATATGCATGTATTACAGATGCAAACCCTTCTTTTGAATGATTCTATCCATTGCTAGAAACTGCATTAAAATCCGTTGAGTATTTTAAAAGATCTAATCGACTAGACAGCGGAAGCGACTTCATTTTTTATACAATTTTTAACCGACTTCAAAAAAGGAGGAGGTTTCTCAATTCGAACGTATTTTTTTTTGTGTGTTTTCGCGGATAACTTCATCGTTTATTAACCGATTTTGATGATTATTTTTTTAATAGAAAGGAGATGTCCCAACGGTGGTACCATGTTGGGGACATTAATATCTGATGATGGCATCCAAGAGAAATTGAGTCGAACCTTGAAGTCGGTTTTATTTTTGTTAAAATTGTACTTGTTAACATGTATTTTCTAACTGTAGGAGTCATTCTTAGATATATCTATACATCTATACAAATAAATAAAATTGGAGTGTCTGTTTGTAATATTCAAATAACCGCTTTTTACTAAATGCATCTGTATGTATACACGGTACATATACCAAAAATGAAGTTATACTAATTTTTGTCTGTCTGTCTGACTGTCGGTCTGTCTGTC
This sequence comes from Spilosoma lubricipeda, assembly GCA_905220595.1. Lineage (NCBI taxonomy): Eukaryota > Metazoa > Arthropoda > Insecta > Lepidoptera > Erebidae > Spilosoma > Spilosoma lubricipeda. The sequence goes on along the minus strand of HG992298.1, from coordinate 5,962,378 downwards.
TGTCTGTCTGTTTGTTCCGGGTAATCTCTGGAACGGCTGGACGGATATTGACGGGACTTTCATTGGCAGGTAGCTGATGATCCAGGGAGTAACTTAGGCCACTTTTTTTAGACTAACTTTGCCCCGCGGCCTTACTCGCGGTACAACAATAACCGCGAGTAACACCGCGGGGTTCAGCTAGAATATTATAATATGACAAGCTCTTTTACTGTACAATTTTAATTTTACCATCATAATGAAGAGACTAATTACGAGAAAATTTTCTAACGAACAAATCTTATAAAGGAAAACCTAAAACCTTAAATATTTCTTTCTAATAAGGCATGTCTTATTTAAATCTAAACAAAAGCGTTTCTATTCAAAAGTCTAGACCTTTCCTGTCATGTCTGTATCTCGAAAAATACGAAACTAAATAAATTTTCATAAATTTCTTACCCTATTAAAGTCCAAGCACCTACACTAATAACGCAAAGAAAAATTATTTGAAGATGGGGTGGTGTTAAATTTCAGTAATGTGATAATCACCGTGTGCTTTCGGATAAAGAATGCCAAGTGTCCTCATTATTCTATGATACTCGCAAAAGCTGACGCTTTTTCATGACATGACCATGACAACAATCAAGGTAGTAGAGCCACGCTGATTTCAGCACCGGGCCGGATCGACCGGGGCGGTACAAACCTCGCACAGAAGATCAACGTAAAATAACAGCGTTCGTGCTGTCGTGTTTCGTTGGTGAGTGCGAGACCGTAGGCCCAATGACGCAGAAGCATCACTAGCCCGCCATGGTGTGGGTAGCCATGCTGCATTGTTGTATTGTCTGCAATGAGTATGGTGACCACCACTCTTGGATTCTACTTATGCTTTTCATCAAGCAGAATAGAGTCATTTTGGCAGGTCAATATATAATCCAATACCAAATCTGGTCAGCTTTGCACAGTAGACCAAACCTCTTTTCTAAGGATAGATCAGGGGATATACTGTTGATGATGTTATTATAATAAATTAAAAATACAAAATATTTATTTACTAGTTGTTGCCCGCGGCTCCGCCCGCGTATATGTCGGTTATCGCGGCAAATAGTAGTTCATGTGTTATTCTGATGTATAAGCTATATTACTGTAAAATTTCATTCAAATCCGTTCAGTAGTTTTTGCGTAAAAAATCCATCCATCCATCCATACTTACAAACTTTCGCGTTAATAATATTAGTAGGATGTCATAATAGAGATAATTTAATTTCGGACCGCAGTTAATAAATAGAATTAACACGAACAAAAGTAGTTCTACTTAAATAAGGGCTTCATTGTTTGACCTGTTCTAGAACAAATAAGTGTTTACGTTGAAAGACAAGAATCTCAGCTAATATCTAGAGAAGGAAAATATATCGATATAAGTTTAAGATAATATATTACATCAGAACGCGTTCTTTTTTTAAACTTAAAAATATTTACTTTAAATCTTACAATTGCTAAGTCACGTCTTCATTGCAACGTACAACCATGACTTTAAGAGTGAAATCTGTTTCTATATTCTATGGTGTCTGAGACTTCACCAAGTAATTTATATCGACCACTAAAATATTTTTAAGGCCGTAAATATACATTCTTTCATTCCAATAAAATCTGGAGGTGATATTATTTAATCTATATAGCAAAAATTTTTGTCTGTCTGTTTGTCGGTCTGTCGGTCTGTCTGTCTATCTGTTTGTTCCGGGTCATCTCTGGAACAGTTGACCGATTTTGGCTGGACTTTCACTGGCAGGTAGCTGATGATCTAGAGAGTAACTTAGGCTACTCTTTTTAGACTAGTTTCGTTCTGCGGCATTACCCGCAGTTGTTCTTGTATCGCGGGTAAATAACTATCGACACCCGGTACAGGGACATCCCTAGTTATAAAGAATTACTTATCTCCCGTGTCTACAAGTTCCACATCTTTATTTATTTAGGCTACGTGAGGTATCCATGTAAATAAATAAATAAAACCCAACTACGACAAAAAACGACGCTGAAAAAGTATGAAACAAGTTTCAAAAGCCGTAGTCACGCGTTGTTAAACTGATATGTAACATATGGTACATTACATTACATGGACTACGGCTTTTGAAACTTATTAATGTACAATAGTCCATATCACTTTAACAACGCGTGACTACGGCTTTTGAAACTTGTTTCATACTTTTTCAGCGTCGTTTTTTGTCGTAGTTGGGTTTTCGCTTTTACTTTTTTTTATTTAAAATGTTTTGGTGCTTCTATAATACTAATTTCTTTGCAAAGTATATTTTAAATAGATACCACAGAAATATCACAATTATCGAATAAATACGGACAAAGTCACGAGAAAATGCTAATAATTTATATATTTTTAAAATCTACAAGTAACGCCCTTTCAAATGATACCAAACACGGCATATTTCTCTCATATTTATTTTTTAATACACTACTTTACGTCGGCTAGAGGGCGCCACATTAAATTCAGTGACACGTCATATAGTATATTATCAGCGGGCAATCAAGACGCTTCTAACGATACCCCATTTGTCTTATTCTAACTAGTTTAGAAAGAATGAGGGAACAAATAAGCATACCATAGAAATATCACACTTTTCGAATAAATACGGACAAAGTCACGAACAAATGCTAATAATATATATATTTTTGAAATGTACAAGTAACGCCCTTTCCAATGATACCAAACACGGCATATTTATCTCAAATTTTATTTTTAATACAGTACTTTATGTCGGCTAGAGGGCGCCACATTAGATTCAGTGACACGTCATATAGCCTATAACCAGAAGACAAACATGACGCTTCTAGAGACACCTCATTTGTCCAAATCTAATGAGTAGTTAAGGAGCTAGGAGGGAACAAATGAACATACATACATACATACATACATACATATATACATACATAGCCTGTCAAAATCATAACCCTCCTTTGGCTTTGCCGTAGTCGGGTAAAAATAAATAAATATTTCGGTCATCTAACACACAACGCCATCTAGTCCCATGCTAAGCAGAGCTTGTGTTATGAGTAGTAGACAACTGATATAAATACATTTTTTTTTTACCACTTTAAAAAAAGTAAGGAAAGACTACTAAACTCTTTAAGCAATAGAAAAAAAAAGTTATTAAGTTCTCAATTAAAACTCAAAGCTACATTTAGTAAAATCCATATATCTAAACCTGAAGAGTTTGCTCGTTTGTTTGCGTGCTTGTTATCTCAGGAATTACTGGTCCAATTTGAAAAATTATTTAAGTGTTAGATAGCCCATTTATCTAGGAAGGCTATAGATTATATATCATCACACTAAGATATCACAATAGGAGCGGAGCAATAATGAAGAATATTTCAATAACGAGGGAAAATTAACACACTATGGGCAATAGGAGTCACAAACGAGGTTGCGAAGGTCAGCTAGTCTATTTATATATTAATACTAGCCGACCCTTTTTTTTTTTTTTTTTTTTTTTTTTTTTTTTTTTTTTTTTTTTTTTTTTTTTTTTTTTTTTTTTTTAACCCCCTCGGGCCGTCACCCCGCCGGGGTTTGCGGCGGGGCGGTGTGTCGGAATCGAACCGACTAAAACCACACGGTGTGCCACTCTGCGCCTGAGACGGGAGGGATCCGGGAACTGCTGTTATTAACACATCCGGACCCCTCCCAGCGCCTGCCCGCACTGAAGCGGGCACCGTCTGCTTTTAAAACTCTCAATTTAGGCGACGTACGGCACACGCGTAACGTCGCCCCCTCGCGGGTGACCACTAAAGCGGATGGTGGGGAAAACCCATCCCGACCATCCGCGGTCACACTCAGGGCGGCATGAGGCGCTGGTAGGCGCGCCTCCGCCGCCCGGTTCGCCGGCGGCGGATCGGGTCCGAGTGGATATCATCCTCCCGGGCCTTCTCCGCCGCCTCCTTCTGCGAAATTACGTCTTCGCAGAAGGCTGCGACCGCGGTAAAACTGCTGTCGCTACCGGCCATGCAGCGAATGATGGCCGGTAGCGAGAGATCCCCTCCGATGACTGCAGTGAGGGCCCGGCGCTGCGACGCCCAAGCGGGGCAAATCGCCAGCGTATGCTGGGCCGAGTCCTCACTGCAGTCGCAGTGGTGGCAGGCGGGACTCAGTTCCCTCCTGGCGACCGAGTGCAGGTACTCTCCGAAGCAAATACTAGCCGACCCACGCAACCTCGTTTGCGTCTTCTATTGCCCGTAGCGTGATAATTTTCCCCCGTTTTCGAAACATTTTTCATTGCTGCTCCGCTCCTATTGGTCGTAGCGTGATGATATATAGCCTATAGCCTTCCTCGATAAATGGGCTTTCTAAAACTGAAAGAATTTTTCCAATCGGACCAGTGGTTCCTGAGATCAGCGTGTTCAAACAAACAAACAAACAAACTCTTCAGCTTTATATATTAGTACTAGCCGACCCACGCAACCTCGTTTGCGCCTTATATTGCCCGTAGCGTGAAAATTTCCCCCGTTTTTGAAACATTCTTCATTGTTGCTCCGCTCCTTTTAGTAGTAGCGTGATGATATATACCCTATAGCCTTCCTCGATAAATGGACTATCCAACACCGAAAGAATTTTCCAAATCGGACCAGCGGTTCCTGAGATTAGCGTGTTCAAACAAACAAACAAACAAACAAACAAACAAACAAACAAACTCTTCAGCTTTATATATTAGTATAGATAGATAGATGTGAATTTTTACGTCATTTATTCGTACGGAGGAGTCTGACATGGGGCACAGTTATCTATACAAATAAATACAATTTAAATGTCTGTTTTTAGTATTAAAATAAACGCTTTTTACTAAATGCATATGCATGTAAACACGATACATATACTACTTTTTTTTTTTCAATTTTTGTCAGTCTGTCTGTTTGATCCGGCTAATGTCGGGGACGGCTGGACCGATTTTAACGGGACTTTCACTGATAGTAACATAGGCTAATTTTTTAGACTAGCTTCGCCTCGTGGCGTTATTCGCGGTACTACAATAACCGCGGGTAACACCGCGGGACTCAGCTAGTAGTTTATATGGGGACAAAATGCAGAAAGATACAATAAAGATGACGTTACAAATTACTTACAAAGACTTTGTAAATTTTCAAATAAATAATTAACTTGATAATTTTTGAAGTATAAATTGTAAAAGGTTATAAAAGGTTTTATATTCCAACTATCAAGGTTTTAAATTACATTGCAATGGGAATGCTAATATATTATCTCTCTTCCATATACATATATATCTATGAGTATTATTAACACACATCAAATCAAAGTACGCGTTCAGTTGGAAAATATTAGATATTTTTGAATTGACTCTTAATTTAAAAATAAATTATTACAGTCGCGTTCTTTATTTAGAAATACTTCATTTAAATTAAGAATGCGAAAAATCTTTGCTCTTTACTCTTTTGTTTTTTTTTAATTGAGATCAATGATAAATGAACATTATTCTTGTTTCTGTTTTAATCAATTTCTCTAAAATTCAAAATTCTATGCAACTATAATAATATTTTCACAGACACATATCACTGGAAAACTAAACAGAACATAATATGTCAGTGAAGTTACTCACCTGCGTTCTATATATTCAAACAAAACATAGTGAAACCACCATATACAGGCTGGCACGGCACACTGATGCCGAACTTCGTTCAATAGGGGAAGTCAGGAAAAAAAGAAAATAAATCAATACCAACATTACGGCATTCATAAAAGTTTGCACGGCATCAAATAAATGACTCGGAGTTAAGAATAGTTTAACTTCCTTTGTGATGGGTTCTGCAGTTAATTTATACATAAATATTTAATAATCCATACTAATATTAAAATTGGAAAAGAACTCTGTCTGTTACACTTTGACAGCTAAACCGCTGCACTAATTTTAATGAAATTTGACCTAAAGTCACTTTGATTCTTGAGAAACGACGTAGCCTGATAAGCGGCATACACACGGGTAAAAACTAAAATAGTTTTTTCAATCAGACAAAAATACTGGCGATCACTAACATACATAGGATGAAATATATGCCACAACAAAACATGCACATAAATGTAACTGATCAAACACTGTAAATAATAAAAATAATTCAGAGTTCTAACACACACAGCGCCATCTAGTTTCAAATTGAGCAACGCTTATTCTACAAAAACTAGGTTTGCTGATACAATACTTGAATACTTTTTTGTTATACATGTTTTACATATATACTAGTCTAGCTTCGTTGGTCTAGTGGCTAGCGTAAGCGACTGCAGATCAAGAGGTCTGGGGTTCGATTCCCGGGTCGGACTGCTGTTGGGGTTTTCTTAAAAGAAATTTTTAATAGCAGCCCGGAGTATGGAAAATGGCGGTGTTTCCCGCCCGTGCCTCGGAGAGCACTTTAAGCCGTCGGTCCCGGTTTTCATGAACATCTATGGCAATCGTTATTGGGAAGTTAGTGCCCTCAAATATACTGTCAACTAGTTCGACTTTCGAATTCAGTTCACCCTCAGGGTTGCTTGCGGAGGTCCGGTGCCAGTCGCTCCGTGTAAAAACTGATATTCAGGTAAAACCGGTTGAACTAGTAGCCGACCCCCAAATCTTGAGAACAATAAAGGCTAGGAAGATGATCATGACATATTAACTACACCACATAAATAGTATACGAGTTGAACATTGAAAAATTTGATTAAAATTACTCCAAACCTAAACTAGCATTATTCGTTTTTACATAATAGACTCACACGAGGCGGCTATAAGCCTAATTTATTGCCTAGCACACGCTAAACTCTAAGTTCTCAACAGACAGCTATTTATTTTATTACACAATTAACATTCAGACTCCAATATATTCATAGTTATTATCCTTGGCACATAATAAATAAGCAAACACAGTTAAGCAATCAAAGGCATACTTAACGAAATTATTTAAAGTGAAGTGAAAACATATTGAGTCCTGGGCTAAAGTAAACATTGAAGTTTTAGGAGAACTCAGTTAGAACAGTATCTCATGGTGCATTAAGTATCAGGAGAGACAGTATCTCTGTCCTGTTTTGCGAAAGTGATAGTTTTACTATCAAGATTCTTTTGAACAGTCAAACAGTTTAAACCTCTATTTGATCGAAATCAATGGTGTGTAATTTCAAACCATCATCGGGTACGATTACTTGATATTTGAATAAAAAAAAGTTACTCCGAAAGTTTACTTAATTCATGGCATTCTAACAAGTAGGCGTAGTTTCCCCTATATGCTTACTGTATTTATCATTAATGTTTGATATAAAACTGAATGAGATACAAATGTACCTACCAGCTGCTATCAAAACGAGTGGATTAAGTGGAATCGGTAAAACTCCAAGGTAACCTCTTCATCAGACTCCTGGAAAAAGAAAATATATTATTGGATTTTACGCGGCTTAGCTACTATAAATAAACCGTTTTACGTCTTTATCCTCTACTATATTCGAAACACTTCATTCGTCTGGCCTTGGATTCGAAATTACTTTACTTTAAGTTATCGATGATACTTGTTATTCTTGTATTTATCTCGACATTCAAGTCCAATCTTCTTACTAAACGGACATTGCAAGCATAACTATATATACAATGGAGAGCCACTCACACTCGTAGTTTAGCAAGTAACATTACTCTCGATTCTGTATCCCAATATCTACTATAGATATTATTTAGTTTGAAGTATTAAGCGTAGTTATACTTGAGAGTTATCCGATAGTTCAGGTTTCAAATTATTAAACGACGTTGTTTTTAGTGTTCCTCTCGGGATTTAGGCAAAATACTATTTATGATTTATGTGTTAATTTCAGGGGCAAATAGTTGAGAATACAATATAATTTAGGACTGGAGGCCGACATATTTGTTAAAGAAACTTCCATTGGTTTTGACTTGGGATTATTACATAAAACTAGAGATGAATTTTCGTCAAAATTTTAAAAACTGAATTCTCTCTTCTGGTTCTGTTAATTTTTAGACTTCGACTATCAAAACTTTTACTGTACATAAAGACAAATTTTTCCCTTAAAATCATAGACCTGTTTAAGGGTTCATATAACAGACAATGAACACTACGTGCTTATTGTCTATGCTAATGCTATTTGGCAGTACTTAATTTTTCATTTTTTTTTATTTATACTTTATGCACATTAAAAGTGACAAAGGTGGACTTAATGCCGTAGGCATTTCCTACCAGTCGACCTTAGGGTGATGCTAATTAAGTTGATATCTCAATAAGAAATCATTTAACCATAAGTGATAAAATTAATTAATTTCAGACCTGTCATTTATTTGTTCACTAGCTGTCACACACTGAAACGAACACTGGTTCGAACCAATGGTTCCTGAGATTAGCGCGTTCAAACAAACAAACAATCTCTTCAGCTTTATAATATTCGTATAGATAAAAGCTAAAACAAAGAGGAGTAGCTACAACTAGAGGGCACAGAAAGAAGAGTAAAGTGGAATCTGAAGAAACTTATTTTTGGAATAACACCTTATTTCATAACCTAGAAAAAACGAACAAGTAATAATTCCGAAACACAAAAGTAGGTCACAATTTAATGCCTATGAAATTATTTTCTTTGATGAAACGTTTTCACTTTTTTGAACAGAACCCAAAAGGTGCTGAAGCCTTAAATCGATAGTAGACGTGATTCAATATAATTTGATAGCGACGACGAACTTCTATAAAAGAAACAAAACCCATATACTAGGTACTGGTTCTGCAGCAGTGTCAAGGTTTGACGGTACTATGGCATGCCATGTTACTAAAAAGACATTACGGAGAATGGTATTACACCACCTTTTTTGTACAGAAAAGTCAATTTTGCATGAATTTTAGGTCTGCTTTTTGTCTGAGAATTCTCTTCTATGTATGCGATAACTTGGATCGACTAAACAATAAGTAATATCTTCACCATCTCATTTATAAAAAGATGAAATTTTGTAAGACAGTTTATTTGGTGATACGAAGCAGTGATTGATAATAGTCTTCTCTTTTTGATGATATGGCAAGCAGCCTGATGATATCAGCTTTTCTACAAACGTCTGGTATTTAAACTCTTTAATTTTAAAGTCTTCTGGTGTTCAAGTCGTCGTCATGATGAAAATAATTATAAAATTATTAAAAAAATATACAAGATGAAACGGGGACCATTTTTCAAAAAACGTCAGAGCTGAGCCGTTAGATAATTTGCTAGTAATATCAAAGACCACAGTACGATCTCAAGTACGATCAAGAAATTGTATGAACTTCATTCTTGTTTCTTTAAACTATTAAATTAAAATGGGTTAAACAGGAACAGCGAAGAGTTAGTAGGGTATAAGTAGTTCTACATAAATTCTGATAAGATTCAAACTTCCATCCTTGCGGTGGATTAGTTTGTCTAAGTAACTAGCAAAAGGTGTTCTACGCCACTAACAAGCAAGCTAGGATCGCGGACTCCACTTGAAATAGGTATTACATATTACTTGTCACATTAGAAGCCAGCGCAAAATTAAGTCTATTAGCACTGCATGTTGGGCATCAAACATTATGGCTTAAAACGACGATGGCGCTATATAGTGTGTAGTGTGGGTGGCGGCTCTGACCGCCCAGAATAGGGCGCGCCTCTAGCGTCCCCAGACGATATTGGCGGTCAGGGCCATAGGCGGTTACCGCACCGTGTTTACCGAGAAAAGGAAGAAGAACTCGGTCACTAAGAGGGAACTGAGTCCCGCCTGCCATCATTGCGACTTCAATGAGGACTCGGCCTAGCACACGTTGGCGATTAGCCCCGCCTGGGCGCCGCAGCGATGAGTCCTCACTGCAGTCATCGGAGGAGATCTTTTGGAAAACGAGGCAAAAATCTTTTGTGGTTTATTTACTGTTACTTTTTTTTTAATAATATATTACTTTCACTGTCACTTTCTTGGTAAAAAGTGACATATGTAGGTGATTTAAAAGTCAGGAATACGAGGGTTCAAATAACGAATGATAAATCAAGCACAATGACGTCTCGGCTACAAATCAACAATCGGTAACGTAACAGCGAGCATGATTGAATTTATGATGTTTCCCTAACAATATGCGGATATTTGAATGTAAATAGCGGGCTGTTTTTTTTTAACCGTAAAACTCAATGGTCATATAAAAAAAAAAAAAAATACAATACAACAAAGTGTCACATTTTGTATTTTAATTTCCTGCATGAAAAACTACAATAAAACACATGAAAAAATTCTTGACCAAATTTCCTTACGGTTTTAAAAATTTTGTACAAAAATATTAATTAGACGCCCGTTAATCAGTCAGCTGTTAATGAAATGTCTCAAGCCTCAAGCCACGTGTCGAATATTGAACATGGGGCATTACAACAAATTCCTCTGCCTCTAATTTAAAAAGTAACTTGTCCAAAAAGTTTGAACAAAAAATTCGAAGTTTGCACATAAATAATACTTTAATCGAATTTCGATAATTCTTGATATCTTTGAATGAGTTCTTGTTAAACTTCTGTAGTAGCAAGTACTGTGATCTTTTTTTTAAATACGTGAAGATGAAAACCTTTTTTTAAAGATTTTCTGATAGCAGTCTATTGCTACTATTTAGAGATGTACGAGTAAAATGTTCTACATGACATTTTTCTATGTATCATATTCTGATATTCGTAGTAATGTTCGCATGTATTATGTATGAATTTTCTTTTTATTACACATTTCCTTACGTGTGGAAATCAATACTGGAAACTTTGTACATGCTAGTATTAGATAAAGTTTGATTTAAAAAGAGTTTAATTAAGTTAATATTTCGTACATCTAAATACAGAAGGCCATCTTGTCCGATAAACAAATAGGGCGGAGCGGGACATAATGGTGTTCAACCAAACAGCGCGCGAGATGGGATTCATAGCAAACCATATCACAATTTGACGGTTATACTTCGATAGATTACAATCTAACTAGTAAAAATAATACTTTAATTTGTGAGCAGTATGTTACAGTTTCTTGTTCACTTTCGATTGTTTGCAATCTCGCGAGATAGATTACAATCTAACGATTTTGACAATCTCACGGTAACATATGCGTAAAATACTTAATAGACTGTCTCTTTTGTCTGATGACTTCTCATTTCAAAAGGCACAGCCGTTACTAAATATCCTCAAGTAAGTGTCAATTTCGTGAATCTGAGATAGTAATAAAATACGGTAATTCACTGCTTTCGTAAAAATCTGTCATGCCATAATCCTTGATGACATCATTAAGATAGGCAAATGAATGATTTTACGTTCAGACAACACCGATCGTAACTTTGATCAGGACCGAATCGATCATGAAACTGATTACGTAATAATCGTTTCCAACTATCGTGACCGGTGTACCGCAGCTAAAATCAATTAGCTAACATCGATTAATCACTAGTGCAGTGTAGCAGCATCGATTTATCACATTTCACGATTGACGATCAATCTATTAGATGCGTACGAAGATTTATTCGATTGTGATAGTTGATGTATTTCTCATGACGTTTTAAATCTGGATGTGTTGAATTCGGAATAAGATAGAGAAATTAATGGTATATGTACGTGCTAGGAGCTTGTAGTTTGTTTGTACATAAGACACTGGTTGGATAATATCAACGACACATTATACTAAAATTGAGAAGTTTATTTTTTGTAAAATTAACTTACTTTAAGATCAAGGAGGTTCTTAGATTGACTGAACATATGTATATACTCGTATATTTTTAAACAGACTTCTGAAAAACAAGAGTTTCTTGGTTTGGTTCTAGTTTTTGAAGTGAAAACTTCTATAGCGGCGTAGTGCACTTTTTGGGATGGGTAAAAATTGTTAGACTCGCGTCAGGACACGTCACCTGATCGCATGTTCGTAAGAAAGGCGCTTGCGCGTAATTGTACTACAGCCTGCTACGCGCATGCATGGATGGTGACAGCTGATAGCTCGACTGTCTGTATTCTTGTAATATTCGTGTATATCAAGTATTTAAAATTTAGAAATTGAACAAACTGCATCTATTAATGAAAAAGTTACGAAGAAATAGTGAAAGAAAATGAGTGAGTACCTTATAGACATACTAGATGAAAACACAGCTTCGCAGGGCTAATATGTTTATTTATATTGTATAGAATTAATCTATATTTTTATAACATCACTATAAGCATTTTTTATCTCTTTTTATCGCGCATTTTATTCAAGAGCAAAGAGGTACATTTCAGGTGAGCTTAAACAACGGTTTACATAGTTTTGAGTTTCCACTTTTGTCGGCAGTCCTCATGACTGCTTTGTGTTTTTTATTTGCTTATTATCTTTGAACTCCGTAATAGAGAAATATAGAAATGTGCCTGCATTTGGATCGTTTTCCAACTGCAGCTGCATTCCAATCAACTGCATTTGAATTGTTTTTATTCAAGAAGGTACAAAGAACAACAACATTTGCACTGAGTTGTACATTGGATTGGTTTGGATATTTTAAAAGCGTATATTTTACACCAACCAGCCTAACATGTCTTACACATAACAACATATGCGTTAAGTTATTCCGCGAATTCGTTGCTCCGACATCTCTGTTATCACAGTAAAGAGTACATAGCAACATTGACTCCTTTTTATCCTTTTTAAATCGATGCAGAGGTTTAGCCTTGAAATGGAACCAGATAGTTACTTTCGAATTTAAGCTTTTTAAGCTATGTTATTCATACAATAACTTGAAGTGAACGTTGGAATACATAAGTCAACATTAAAACTTTTCCCTTCTACACACCTACCTTTATTACGTGTATGTTCAAGTCAAGGGGCACATACAGTAAAGGCCTAAAAAACTTAGAAACGTGTTCAGTTAACTTCGACGAAACTTGGAAACGATGCGATGAGAATTCGGGATTAGTTTCGAATTGATTCTGATAAAACAGAAAGGTATTGCGTCATAACCTAATCAGTGGTTAGGAAACCGTTTGAACATATGCGAGTAGAAGACAAGGACGAACGCAAACAGAATATTTGAATACATTCATCAGAAGAAAAACTCGTTCATGCATAACACATGTCTGTTAATGTTGTACAGGCGAGGAATTTCTTTTATTTATGCCCTAGTAAGACTAATACAGTGTACTGATATACAAAAGACATTACGATGTACTAGCTTAGAGGAAATATATATGATTACGCTTAGAGGCGCTTATAACCCAGTTGCACTCGGTGATTAGAAACAATCACCGAGGGTACACTACCTGGATAGTGGCATTATACCATGAGCGTCTCCGTGATTCGGAGGTCACGTTAAGCAGTCGGTCCCAGTTGTTATCCTAGGATAACAGTCGTGAAGCTTAGTTGGAGGCCTTCGGGTGGCTTAAAAACATCCAACGGTAACAACGTAGTCTTGCCAGTCCCCAACCCGCACTCGGCGGCCAGCGTAGTGACATATGGCCTTAACCCTCCCCTGAGAGGAGACCCGAGCCTAGCAGTGGCACGTTATGGGTTGTTAATGATTGATGATGATTACTAGCTAACCACACAATCTCATCTGCGTCTCCTATTGGCCGAAGCGTAATATTATAACAGCGATTTAAAAAAAAATAACATAATAAATTTATTGTGAGCTAATCTTCAAAGGTAGACGTATACTGTCGTGGACTTTTTTAGAACTTTTGATGAGAAATAATGCTGTTAAACATTGTTTTTGGAAAGCTCTCTAAAGGAAGAAAATTGAAACTCTGGTATATCCTTTTTCTGGTATAGTATAGAATGTACATCGTTACTAATATCATAAATTCGTTTGTTTCTTTTTTATACTTACAGACATTAACTTAAAAATCGATTTAACATTTCTTGCACCAATAGAAACCTACTTTTTGTTACAATAACCAACGTACAAAATCTAACATTAACCAAATACTCATTCCGGAGGTCTGTATATCCTTATAATACTTACTAGTTATTCCGAATATTCCTCAAAAAATCGTGTAATAGCTTAACTAAAGGTCACCTTCCTCATATCTTACAGAAACGCATCATCCATCGTGAACAGTCCCTCCATTTGAATACATGCCGTGTAGTACCCGATCGCATCCATTTCTCATATAAATCCTTCATAACACATACGTGGGTTGGTTTGAGCCTGGCGAAATGGATTCCTTTCTGTGGCGCTAGGCATAGTGACATATCATGAAAATATTGCTTAAATGTCACTTGACGAACTAGATTTTCGTTGGAATATAACGGTGAGCTATCGACTATGTTATGTGTGGTGGTGTATTGTGTAGGGATATTGTGTTGACTGTCTTACACAGAAGTGAACAGAAATCAAGATCAATATTTCAGATAAAAGCTACATCAGTTTTTATTAAACGACACCATCATCAGTAGCTTTTAATAGTCCACTGTTGGACACAAGCTTCTCCTTTAAAATATATATACGGTCGAATTGAGAAACCTCCTCCTTTTTTTGAAGTCGGTTAAAAAGGAGGTTTTGGCTTAATATTAAACGCTAGTCAGATGGGTTGGTATGGGGTTAGTCAAAAGTTATTTTCTTTTTGCAGTGATGTTGATCTGCATAATTTGTTCCCTTAGTCGCTTCTTACGACACCCATGGGGTACAAAGGGGTGGTGACATTTTGTTTTCTTAATCCGTTGCTACAAGAACATTGTAATTTTAGTAAACACTAGCTGAACCCCGCGGTGTTACCCGCGGTTATTGTTGTACCGCGAGTAACGCCGCGGGACAAAGTTAGTCTATAAAAAAGTAGCCTAAGTTACTCCCCGGATCATCAGCTACCTTCCAGTAAAAGTCCCGTCAAAATCCGTCCAGCCGTTCCAGAGATTACCCGGAACAAACAGACAGACAGACAGACAAAAATTTTTTTAGCTACATTTTTGGTATGTGTACCGTGTATACATACATATGTATTTAGTAAAAAGCGGTTATTTTAATATTACAAACAGACACTCCAATTTTACTTATTTGTATAGATGAAGATAATATGATGTATGTATTTATGTATAAACATATTCAAGTACTTAGTGATCCACACAACGTCATCTGCGATTCCTATTACCCGTAGCGTGATTTTATGCAGCGTGATTAAATTTGTTTACCATAAAAAATTATAATGAGACAACCTTAAAAGATAAACATATTATACTGTTGAGGACTTTTTTAAAACCTTTAAAGGATAACTACTTTCATACACGAGTTGTGGGAAATAAATAATAAATAATAAATATTTTGGACATCTAAACACACAACGCCATCTAGTCCCAAGATAAGCAGAGCTTGTGTTATGGGGTACTAGACAACTGATACAAATACATATATACTTTTTTTTTTGTAAATACATACATATTATAGATAGAACACACCTAAACTCCGAAACAAATATATGTAGATCATACAAACGTTTGGTACGACCCGGGAATCGAACCCGAGACCTCATGATCAGCAGTCGCTCACGCCAACCGCTAGACCAACGAGGCAGGAAACTTTAACTTTAGCAGCGTACGCAATGAAAACCATCAGAAGGATTATTTTTCCCAGGTCTTGTAACATTTTTATTATGATTCATTATGATTTTAGTTTCTGTATGATGTTATTTATTTTATTTAGTTACTGCTGTAGCCCATACACGTGACATTTGGATTTCAAGTTATTTTTAATTTTTCACTGTTTAAACCTTCTTATATATAAGAAGATAATTTTATGCACTTTCATATATCGGTACACTTTATGTTCAGTGCATTATCCCTTCTCCCTAGAACCCTTATTAATTCCCAACATTTGGTCTGACCTGGGAACTAAACCTGAGACCTAGCTTTTACTATCAAATGCATACTAAAACATTCAATTTTATACAAAAGCATCTTGCATCTGCCTGGTGATTACCTGCAGACGGATTACATTCTGCTACAGCTCTCGATGCGTACGTGTTCTGAAATTTTATGTCTTATACATGGGTTGTGGACGGCGCAGATGTTACTCCGAACGAGAAATAAGAAGGAGTTTCATTTCACTTTAAAATGGCCTAAATTCGTTCATGAAATTCTAATTTGCGTACGTATTTGACGGAGCGAATCCATCAATAGTATAAGTAATTTTGCTTTCTTTTGTCTTTATTTTTTTTTTACCCGACTACGGACGACTTAAAAAGAAGGGTAAAAGGCTTTGGTAGTCTATGTATAAATAAATATTTCGGACATCTAACACACAAGATAATCTAGCCCCAAACTAAGCAGTTCTATTAAATAAATAAATTAATATAAATAAATACAAATACATATTTAGGACATCTAACACACAACGCCATCTAGTCCCAAGCTAAGCAGAGCTTGTGTTATGGGTACTAGACAACTGATATAAATACATATATACTTTTTTTTATGTAAATACATACATATTACATATAGAAAACACCCAAACTCCGAAACAAATATTTGTAGATCATACAAACATTTGGTTTGACCCGGGAATCGAACCCGAGACCTCATGATCAGCAGTCGCACACGACAACCGCTAGACCAACGAGGCAGTCGGGTCTAGTACCATTATGGGTCTAGTACCCATAATACAACTGATATAAATACATAATATATATTTATAAATACATACATACTATACATAGAAAACACCCAAAACCTTTTGCTGATAGTTTATTTCATCTTTCAACTCTTTTAAAGCATAAAGCTCATAAGGCTAAATAAATATTATATTACCTGAAATACAAGCTTGTCAGTTTGGTTACTCATTTTGCCTGCATTTAAATACACAACCCTAAACTGTATCGTATAGAGCTATAATAAATATGCAAGTAATACAAATTTAGATAATATGGTTCTATACCCGCATTTACAAACGTTTTGTTTTAATACATTCTCGCTCATGCCTCGACCACGTAATGTGACCGCACAGTAATTCGCATGAATAGAAACGATTACTAAATATTTGTAGTCCTCAAAGTGCAATGTTTACAAAGTGTCTATATGTACAGTGACATCAAAGAAATTATTACAACTTCTATAATCTATACAAATTAATAATATTGGAGTGTCTGTTTGTAATATTAAAATAGCCGTTTTTACTAAATGCATATGTATATATACACGATACATGTGCTGCATACGGTCCGTCTGTCTGTTTGTTTATTCCGGGTAATCTCTGGAACGGCTGGACCGATTTTGACGGGACTTTGAAATTTAATACCACGGGATCAGCTGGGCAGAAATATAAAAGTAGTAATAACTTCCTTTAATTTTTTTTTTGGTCAACGCGTGGCTACGGCTTTTGAAACTTCTTTCATACTTTTTCAGTGTCGTTTTTTGTCGTAGTTGGGTTTTAGTTTTTACTTTTTTTTTATTTAAAATGTTTTGGTGCCTCTATAATACTAATTTCTTTGCAAAGTATATTTTAAATAGATACCACAGAAATATCACAATTATCGAATAAATACGGACAAAGTCACGAGAAAATGTTAATAATATATATATTTTAGAAATGTAGAAGTAACGTCTCTTCGTATGATACCAAACACGGCACATTTCTCTTATATTTATTTTTTAATACACTACTTTACGTCGGCTAGAAGGCGCCACATTAGATTCAGTGACACGTAATATAGCCTATAACCAGAAGACGATCATGACGCTTCTAACGACACCTCATTTGTCCAGTTCTAATGAGTAGTTAAGGAGCTAAGAGGGAACAAATGAACATACATACACACATGCATACATAGCCTGTCAAAATCATAACCCTATTTGGCTTTGCCGTAGTCGGGTAAAAACAAAAAACGATCTCTCCCCTGTACATGTCGTGTTTTAGTGATAAAAGCTTTATTGACATCTCTGTGACGTTTTTCTGCGAGTGTATAATTCATAATACAGTATGTGGCCACAATAATGGAAAAGTAAGGCGCACATGCAGAGTTTTTGAGTTATTTTTAGGCATATTTTACTTCGTACACTGTATGTAAAATGTACGAGTGCGGATTTGTTATTTTTAGTTAAGAGTTAGACCTTGCTTGTCATCACAGATAAGCTTCGGATTGTTCATCTGACAGATGACATATGGATACGTCAAGTTATCTGTCAGATATGCTATCCGAAACTTATTTGTAACCAAAGGTGAAGCAGGGTCTTAGTATTTGGCAGTGAATGAAATTGTTATTTTTTATGGCATCCTACTGTAGACTGTAATGTACTGTCAGATTCTGTTCACGCTCTCCATCAGGCTAAGTAGAGTCACTTGGGTGGGCCAATATTTAAAAAAACCAAGAACACTAAGACATAGGCATAACTGAAATGCCTAAAGTTTCACCACGTCATTCAACAAATGAATGAGTACTTCACTAACAACCAGGACTAACAAAGCACCGGCAAGACATATTGTCGCGATAATAGCAGCAATTTTGTTGATGGGGTCGTTAATAGAACCACTGCGCTCACGATAGTTACAAGCGATGGATTGCCTCAAACTTTATTCAATGACATTTGCCAAAGATTTGGGCCAAGTTTGTTGACTGCACAATGGTATTTATTTTATGAAATAGACGGGCAAACGAGCAGATGTATCGCCTGATGGTAATCGATTGCTGCAACACCAGAGGCGTCACAAGTGCGTTGTGGCCTTTGGGGGATTGGGATGTAAGATAGGGGGAGGGGGTTCATTTAAAACTAGCTATATCTTATCATGCTGATATAAGGTATATTGTAGTTAGTTATAAGTTTTAATGAGAGATAATTGAAACCATTGAGCAAAATCAATAAAGCGCTAATTCATATGAAGTCCAAGCATAACCTGAATCTTTTGCTTTAATTTTTATACGTATTTGTACAAGTGGCTATAATACTGAAATCAATTTTTTTTATTATATTCTAAATGAGAAAAAAATCTAAAGAAAAAGTTAAAAACCTAAAGCGAAACTAAAAAGTGTTTTGCAAAAAATTGAGCATTCTTAAATAACCGCTAGTTTCTAGGCAGGTCTGCATTTTTATATTAGGAAACCTTTTAGTAATCTAAGTAGAAAACAATATAAAAAGTATCTGCCAAATTTTCAGAATGCTTCAAACACCTACTCCAAATTGTCTACTCGGCTCTCAGACCATCTGTCACAAACATCAAACTATATTTAAAATTCTCGCATTCGTCAATAAGATTTTGTTTCTGTATAAATCGTACGATCATTGCAAGAAAACCTTTGCTGAATTTTTATTTAAACTCTCCATAGCTTACTACTACCCTCATAGAACATCCAGTATCCTAAGATCCCAGAAAGGGGCGGCAATAAAATTTAACGTTACCCCATACGAAGGGTGGTTACATTCGATATTATTAAGAGCCCTATAACGTTGAAGGGTAATCATATTAATATTCTATGGAGTCTTGTTTGTGCTCTCAATGCAATAAAATAGGGCGTTATTCAAATATACAAAGTAACATTCAACAGATCTGAAGTCTTTTTACGGAGTCTGGATTTATGAAAGTCATATGACTACTGATCAGCTATCTCTTTCTCTCTTACCTCTCTTGTCTCTATAATAAACAAAATATATTACTGGCTGATCTACATAACTTCGTTTTCGTCTCCTTTCAATCATACTCCTATTGGTCTAAACGTTTGGTTTTCCCGGGCTGTTTCCACACTTAACCTCTTGATTGGGTCATTGTACGTGGGTTTTGTCATTTCTTACTCCAACCATCCTAGAAACTTAGAAGCCTTTTGAGGTTGCTACTTGTTTCCTGGAGTGATGTTGATTGGATGTCTGCGCGTTGTTTTGCCACTCGTCTACATTATATGACAACGTGTTGCGGCGTTTCCTCTGCCTCCATGCATCCTCTGCACTGTGTGGCTGTCTGTTGCACGTATAATAAATAGGTGCTTGTTTATAGGACACTAAACTGATGGCATTTAAAAATATGGTTAAAGATCATTACTTGGAGACATAATCCTAATCTCAGTGGCTGTACATGACTAAATACTGTCTATTTATGGATATTTATTGTGTTTATTTGTATTATGTATGCGTTTGTGTATATGTGTATGTATGTATGTATGTTTATGTATGTATTTTATAGTTGAACACCATCATAGCTTGAAAACACCTACACTACCCTTTATTCCGTTTATTTCTTTCTACAGTCAATATATCCATCCAAAGGTTGCCTGGAAGAGATTGCTTTTGGCAATAAGGCCGCCCATTGTACACATCTTCTTGAATTTTATAAGTGTAACAATTTGTAATTGGTGTACAATAAAGTATATTCTATTCTATTCTATTCTATAAACTAAACGTGATGTTAACTATCCTTTCTATAACTCATTTTTTTTAAAAAGGTGCCTATCGCTAAATAGTTATTAAATTCATCGTGAGCAACAGTGACAATGACACAATCGTTACACATGTTCTTATATCTTCTTATATATAAAAATTGAATTGCTGTTCGTTTGTCTCGCTAAATCTCGAGACCGGTCAGGCCGATTTAGCTGATTTTGGTTTTGAAATGTTTGTCATAGTCCAGGAAAATTTTTAACGGTAAAAAATTCAAAATAACTTTAAAATCCAAATGTTACGTGTATAAAGTAACGGGCACAGCTTGTTAAAGATAAAACAGCAGCAGTAACTGAAATAATTAAGATTAAAAAAAGATGAAAATATATGTCTAAACATATCCTACTAATATTATTATTATTATGATATATATGATTATTTACAATCATGCACACACTTATACACATGTACGTAGCAAGATGATGAACAGACAGTACTGTCTACCTTTTGTGCGACTGAACACTGGCTCCCAAGATACAGGCCTTTGGCCTAGTTTGGGTTTCAGTATCAGTACATACTTAATATGTCATATTTGTGTCAATAAACAATATTTTATTTATTTATTTTATTTATATTATAAATGCGAAAGTTTGTAAGGATGAATGGATGTTTGGATGTTTGTTACTCTTTCACGCAAAAACTACTGAACGGATTTGGATGAAACTTTACAGTAATATAGCTTATACATCAGAATAACACATAGGCTACTATTTGTCGTGATAGCCGACATATACGCGGGCGGAGCCGCGGGCAACAACTAGTCATCTATAAAAAGCGTTCAACTAGACTCGTCGTCATCAACCATCCATCGCCATGGTGTGGTCACCATGCTACATTTTGTCATTGCATTCGCATTAAGTATGGTGACCACCACTCTTGGATTCTACTTATGCTTTCCATCAGGTACAGTAAAGTCATTTTGGTAGGCCCAAACATAAATAAAGTCAAAATTATTGAAGTATAAAAGTTAATTAACACAGTAGATTATATCTCCGCAAATGCTGCGAATATAATGAATTTCAAATCAAACTTTAGAATTAAACCGAATTATATATTACAGTTAGATCTTTTATTAACTGGCATTCAAAGTTTCTTAACGACCTCTAAAAAATAAAATCTTTCACCCTCAACGAAACAGTTTTTGAACATAAGTTTTTCAAAGGATTTTTTTTTTAATGATAACTATAATTCAATTCTTTTGCAGAACAAATAAAAGTGTTAATACAATTTATAGATAAACTTTGGAAAAGTGAAAATAACAAGATAGTTCTTGTTATAACTAGTAATACCAAAGGATACATGTTTTATCTTACTCGCATACACTTACATCGGTCAAAGTTTTCAATTTTAACCTTTTGTATTATTCGTATATTTATCGGTTCAGGTTATTACTTTTAACCTTCGTATTATAATTATGATTACAATGATTTAAAAAAAAAGTACATACATATCTTGGAACTTTCTGACTTTTCGACCAGGACACTAATAGTAAAAGCTAACAGTAATGTTGATATTGTAGCTATATAGTTTTTCAACGATAGCATAAATGAAATTATATAAGTTTTTTTTTTATATTTTGTTATAATACTTTTTCTGACAATATTAATTATATTAAAAACCTAAGCCGAATAACGCCATCTATTGAGAACAGATAGAACTAACACGTACACAATGGAAAGAAAAGTATGCTATTTATGCAACTGTGGAAACCTCAGAGTTGCGAAGCTCTTAGAGACAGAACCTTGAAGAATGTCATTGCTTCATTGTATTTTGTTTCGTGAATGTCGTAGTTAATGGAAATAATAAATTACGTAGGTATGTTGATTATGCCGTGACATAGTTATAACAGAAACTTTAGAGAAAGTTATAAGGTGTTGTACAAATGTATGACTATGTATAAATATGCCTACACCTGTGACATCTGATTTCTCTTTGCGAATGTTTAGAATAATTATAAGCATTTTTAATTACCAAAGGTTACTATTTAATGTCACATTTAAGTATTTTGCAACATAAGTATTTTTTTTTTAACGTTTGGAACCCCCTCGGGCCGTCACCCCGCCGGGGTTTGCGGCGGGGCGGTGTGTCGGAATCGAACCGACTAAAACCACACGGTGTACCACTCTGCGCCTGAGACGGGAGGCATCCGGGAACTGCTGTTATTAACACATCCGGACCCCTCCCAGCGCCTGCCCGCACTGAAGCGGGCACCGTCTCCTGGTAGCTCTCTAATTAGGCGATGGCACACGCGTAACGTCGCCACCTCGCGGGGACATAAGTATATAAGCTAACCCATGCAACCTCATTTACGTCTCTTATTGCCGTGTCATAACGTGATGTTATGACAACGTGAACATTTTTTTATTTTTAAAAGGAAACAATTTTAACATCCATAGTTTTAGTGAAACTTTACCGTTTACGCAACGCAATGCAAGCTCACAAAAATAATAATTTTCTCCCGTTTTCGCAACTTCTTTGATTGATGCTCCGCTTCTTTTGACATTATCGTGATGATATATGTTTTTTTAAGGAGCAAACGAGCAGACGTATCACCAGATGGTAAGCGATTACTGCCGCCCATGGACATCCGCAACACCATCGCGTCACAAGTGCGTTGACGACCTTTGGGTGATGGGGAAGGGGATGTGGGAAGGAGGGTATGGGCCTCCAGTATCCTCACTCACTCAGTGAAACACAGCGCAAGCGCTATTTCACACCGGTTATATGCGAAGCCGTGGTATCACTCCTGTCAAGCCGGCCCATTCATGCCGAAGCGTGGCTCTCCCACTATGTGTATGCATAGGCTATATTGCCTGCCTCTGTAGCTGAGTTACCTAACACTGAAATATATTTTCAAATCAGACCAGTACTTCCTGAGATTAGTATTACTATGAAAAGTTTCGAATTGGAAACTTTCTTAAAAAAAATTCACTATAGATTGTCAAAGTAAAATACTGTAGCAGAAATCAGCTTATGTCATAGCAAGGACAATTCAATTGCCAATTTGGAAATTGGCCAGGCTAACACGAACTTCTGGTATGTACTAATGCGACCAAATTGCCTGTGCTATTTTATAATGCACCCATCGTCTCGGTTTAAAGTTAAAATTGTAGCTAGTTGAAAATACGAGGCTTGTTGCTAAATGCAAGTTTATAAAAGACTCGTCCCGGCTTCTCATAGATAGTAGAGCGTATAAGTCTTGTCTTCAATGATGGGGTGAAAAATGCAATAAGATCTCCGACTTCTTAGAAACACAGGTGCCGGTACGATGTGGTGTTTCCACTTAGAACCACCACACGACAGCGAGGGTCCCAAAGTCGTCAATGAATGACTTTAATGCTTCTGCCTTGTTGAAAACTGGTGAGAACATCAAATAATATACCCCTATTTTATATTCTGCTATAATAATGTAGTTAACTTTACTACTTTTATATGTATTTAGTGAAAAGCTGTTATTTTGAAATTACAAACAGACACTTTAATTGAGTTTATTTTCATAGATTTATTCCGTGATAAACATAAAACACGTCCACTCTTATATAAGTTACAAAACGTACTATCAAATAGCATTATTTATAATACTTAGTTATTTAGGGATCAATTTCAACGTGATCCTATATTTAATATAATTAGGGAAATAAAATTTACAACTTTCTAATTGGTTGTAGATGTAATCCGTTTCATGTGGTTCGCTCGGGAATTATATTTTTAATGGTCGAACTATGTTTTTGTAAATGGTTTGTACTCATTAAAACGACTTTGTGTTTCATATTCTAAGAATTAATTGAGATTTTAATAATATTATAGCTACTCTATAAAAATGCCATGCGTTTCGTAAGAGAAGGAACAAACTAAGGAGAAAGAATAAAGCGAAGAGAAGGCAATCTTAAGCCTCCATTAAGACGCTATACGTCTCCTTAGAATGGAGGCTTCAGCAGTGGATTGTTAAAGGCTATTGATGAGAATTATTTGAATAGTAGACTAAGGACCCACACTAAAACAGAAAAACATTATATTAACTCTCCTTTCACAAAGGTGTTTTTATGCATATACTTAAACGCTAACACTGTTATCTAACAGATGTGAATTGTACATGAAATATGAGACAGACACGTGTATTAAAGGCTGTGTCCTGAACGATCTTGCATAAATATTTATAGACTTACGCCTATGAGAGTGGCGATCTACAACGACTGCGATAGGGAGACCACGCTGTCTTATAAAAAAGAGTCTAGCGTTCAACAAGCGTTTGCTCGAATACATTTATCACTAATTTTTCCAGCATGTGTTTTGTACAAGAAATATTCATTTGTATTTACTTTGCAAACTAGTGCAGGATAGTGTTGTCATTTTTCTTTAAGTACCTCGACTTGACAACACAAAACAGTTTTGAATGTAGTACTAAAATAAAACTATATTTTTATTGTACTTAGAATATTATTTGAGAAGTGTATCAACTAACACGTAAGTGAGCACGTGTAAGTATTTATTTAGTACGTAATAGTACCCACTTACCGCCGCTTTATTGCTGCATTCAACGAGACAATAATTATTGTTAAAACATTATTATTCATTGTAAATTCAATAATAGTTTTCAATTTTATTGAGCAGATATTTTACTATACTCATAATAACTACTAGATTTTACAGATGTTAAAAGCTGGTATGTTATTTTTTGTCTAATATAAAATATGCAGAGATAAAATATAACTGCATGAAAGATAATATAATTTTATTGTAACCTACTTCAACAGCATTAAGCAGTTTACAGCATGAAGCTTTAATTACAGTTTAATAGAACGGTAATCTGAGCAGTTTCATCCGTTACAAATGAGCCGTTTCGATATTCAAATTTCAAAATGTCCTGCCATATAGTTTGATTGCATACGCACCCGAGTATTCGACTATATTCCACTGGGGGCGCATAAAAGAGAATCGCCTCAATTGCGTATGCGTATAATGCTATAGTTTTCAGATCACATACTAGCTACCAATATTCTTTTGTACAATGTACGTACTTAATTTTGACGTATATTGTTCTCGTGACGTTGTCGATTTAAACATGTAAATTTTGAACGAGCTTTTGCGGTAAAATGGAAGTTACTGACTTTTCTTAATGGTGAATTAGTGAAAGCTAGTTTTAGTATATACGCGAGCTTTTTTTTTTTTTATAATTACATGTAATTTGGCATATAACAATATTAGTGTTGGGGATCTCCTTTTAAGCCAGGGTTGCTTGTGTCAGGAGATCCCACTCCTCCGTGTGTCCGTCCGTCTCGTAGGTGTGTGTGTGTGTGTGTGTGTGTGTGTGTGTGTGTGTGTGTGTGTGTGTGTGTGTGTGTGTGTGTGTGTGTGCGTGTGTGTGTGTGTGTGCGTGTGTGTTCGTGTGACTGTGCGTGAGTGGTTGTATCAACTTTAGGAGAAGTGGATTTTGGGATAAGTGGATGAATGAACCTCTAGTATACGTGCTGTATAATCTCTCGTTTTTTATTTTATTAGGTTTATTTTTTATCAAGTTTAATTAACATTGTTTGTAACTTATTATTTGTTAACCGACTTCCAAAAGGAGGAGGTTCTCAATTTGATTCGTTTTCTTTGTATCTAAATAAATGTTAATAATATCCCATAAATTTTAAATCGAACTTTTTTTCATTGTATAGTGAGCTCACGTTTTAAGGAATCACCTGATATTAACTGACTATCAATTTTTCTTTTTAACGCAAAACAAGATAAGATGACCTGAAACTTCTATATGTAAACTTATTTCACAAGACAAGTACGTAATACAAAATTCCAAACAGCTGTGCTAACGGTTAAAAGTAAAATTCTGTTCAAAGAATTCCAGAATATTTCCTGAATATATGTTGAGTAGAGGCGTTCTCTACATCGTTGGCGTTTCCTTGTAAATCTATACAATTAAATAAAATTGGAGTGTCTGTTTGTAATATTAAAATAACAGCTTTCTAGTAAATGCATACACACGATACATGTATCAAAATAACATTTGTTTTTGTTTTTGTTACGGCTGGACTGATTTCGACGGGACTTTCACTGATAGGTAGCTGATGATATAGGAAATAACTTAGGCTACTTTTTTTAGACTAGCTTCGCCCCGCGGCTTCACCTGCGGTACGACAATAAGCGCGAGTAACACTGCGGGGTTCAATTAGTTCGAAATAAAACTGTATTTCGAATTCACTGCTGACGAGTTTGTACTACGGGTTATTGTAGTACAAATCGTTGGAATGTTCTTGTTTTTACCAAATATAAAAATAATAATAAAATTTTGACACTTCTCACACTAGTCCGAAACTAACCAGAACCTTTGGTAACCAGATTACCAATGAACATATAAATAAATTACACCTAGCCTCATAACAAATATATTCGCCCTGGGTGGATCCGAACCTATGACCTTGGCGCAGCAGTTAGGGTCACTAACCACTGGTCACTATACCAATAGGCCAGTCAATGATCAAAGTGACGAACTGATATGGAAAACGACAATGCTTACAAATACAACGACAAAGTAGTCCTAAGTAAGAAATTTCTCTCGAAAATTATCCCTTTTTCTTACGATAACACGATTTCTAATTATACTAAATCATCCAATCTGATTAATCAGCAGCACTTTGCGTCGCGGGTAAAACTGAGGCGAGGCTCGCAAGTGTTCGTCGGCTGTAATTACAAATTAGTGCGCACCGTAACGTGTTCTGTCAAAAGAGCAACCGGCTGTGACGAGGACCGCATTATGTAACATACACTCCATTAATCAATCTTCAAAAGGGTTGGAAAAATTCCATCCACATTTGTAACTGAATTTTCTTAAACGATGAACATTACTTGTAGTAGAATTAGATAAGATTAATTATCTGTGGTCAAGTGACAGGAAGAGCCAGCACGAGGAACTAAAAAGATTAATACTAATATTAATATTAAAATTAAAAGCAACATCTATAACAAGTAAAGAGTTTAAAACAAGTTACATCGTTGTTTCAATAACGACATTAAATGATACATTAATAGCTACGAAAACAGAACTAAATTTCTGTTTTTGTAACTGGTTTTTATAGTCAGCTACGTTAGATCTAGCTAGAATAATTTTACTCTGTTCATAACTTGTTCATCATCGTCATCCTCATCTCAGCTGAGGACATCCACTACTGGACATAGGCCTCCTGCAAGGCTCCCCACAACAACTAGTCCTGTGCTGCCCGCATCCAACGAATTCCCACAACCTTCACCAGATCGTCGGACCATCATTGTATTTTATAACAGTTTACAGGTTATGAAAATAGAATGCAATCCTTTTTTGGTAACCAGTTACGAACAGAGAAAAACGATTATTTAGGATAACCAGTTTATGGTTATGAAAAACCAGTTACAAAATCAGAAATTTAATTCTGTTTACCTAGCTAGTAATTAAACCTGCGGCTGAAGTTGTTCATGCAAATTCAGCTAGGAATGTGGATGAACTGGAAAAGTTCACATTGACGGTGTCTGTATGCAGCAAGATGAAAATATGCTGTGTCACCATCCCTATTTACCCCGTAGATGTCATAAGAGCCAACTAAGGAAAGTACGCAGGACTATAGCATTGCAAAGAGAAATAAAGATGCAAACCCTATACTAATCAGCGAGGTAGTCGGAAACCTACGTCTATCAGTATTAGTTTACTAGATGGAAAGTGTTCAAACCATACTGTTAATTAATAATACATATCATAATAAATCTTTATTGGCAACTCAAAGAAAAGAGTTACTAACATTATGTGTAAAAAAGTCTGCATTAGTTAAAAACTCTGTCGTAGCCATTCACGCCTCCTCCGGTCTGGGGCTGTCAGAGTTACATTAAAACTTTTGCAAGTGTATCTGAATATTTTCTTTCATAGTTTAATTCTTTCTGTTTAAAATATATTATTCATATCTTTAAAAGAGAAGTAAGTATGTAAACTACAAAACATATGTAGCGCTGCAAATAGTGTGGAATATTACTTGCGACATTGTTCACATTTTCAGAGATAAAAGTTTTCATTGTACATTGAACTGTCAGAAACACAATGGAGAGCATCTACCCACTAGGAGATACAAAATATATGGATCTTAATATCTATTTGTCAGCCAAAGTTAGTTTATAATATACATTAGGATACTGGATAGATAAGATTGAGAAAGTTTATTATAACTCTCAAAAACAGTAATTTTATTTTGAGAAGAAATGGACATACTGTTACTTTCTCTACCTACCTCTGATAACGTAAGTGCATTATAATAATAATAAACTTTATTAATATAAGAAATATTACATAGAAAAAGGTTTACATACTGAAATCAAAACCGTGGGAGAGCCACCCTTCGGCATGAATAGGCACGACCGGAGTGATACCACAGCCTGTGTTTAACACTTGCGCTGTGTTTCACCGAGTGAGTGAGGATACCGAAGACCCATACCGCAACCTCCCCCTTTCCCTCTTTCCCCCTTCCCATCCCCCAAAGGCCGGCAACATACTTGTGATGCCTCTTGCGTTGCGGGTGGTCATGGGCGCTGGTAATCGCTTACCATCAGGCGATACGTCTGCTCGTTTGCCCCATATGCCATAAAAAAAACTATACAAAAAAAATGGGTCTCAAGCTAGGTGCAAACCTAGTTTGGGAACATATAGGTTCCTAAATGATAATTTTGGTCAAATAGTTTAGGCGTGTAATAATCAAGCAAACTTTTGTACTTATTCAAGGTAGTAGAGCCACACTGATCTCAGCACGGTAAGGCTGGCTCGACCGGGGCGGTACTACCCTCGCACAGAAAATCAACGTGAAATGACAGCGTTCGTGCTGTCCTGTTTCGATGGTGAGTGCGAGGCCCAATAATGCAAAAGCATCACTAGCCCGCCATAGTGTGGGTCACCATGCTGCATTGTTGCATTGTCTGCATTCGTAGTATGGTGTGACCACTACTCTTGGTTTCTGCTTATGCTTTCCATCAGTCAGAGTAGAGTCATTTTGGCAGGGCCAAACATAAAAAAGTGCCTGGAAAGTACGCAGTCGGATATCGCAAAGCTGTTTTAATTTTACTGCACCATAGCCGACCCACGCAACCATATTGCCCGTAACGTGAAAATTTCCCCCGTTTTTGAAACATTCTTCATTGTTGCTCCGCTCCTATTAGTAGTAGCGTAATGATATATACCCTATAGCCTTTCTCGATAAATGGACTATCCAACACCGAAAGAACTTTTCAAATCGGACCAGCGGTTCCTGAGATTTGCGTGTTCAAACAAACAAACAAACTCTTCAGCTTTATATATTAGTATAGATATAGATATTGTTTTTTCGCATGCTTCATTCGCACATAACCTCAACCACAAGTCCATGGGCTCTATGCCGCAGTAGGCACTTCGGTCAACCTAATTAAAATATTTCGCTTACTTCATAGAAGAAAACACTAAAGTGTGCTTTAATTATTGCCCGAAATTTTACGTGAAATAATAATATTTTGGTGTGAAATAATTCATGGAAATCCAACGGCCAATGTTATAAAAAAACCGTTGACTGGAAGAAAATAATTAATGAGTTTTATAATTAATTAATTAAATCCGTGATCCTTGTACAATAAATATATGAAAATACTTCTTTTACAAAAAAAGAAATTGATGGTAGAAACTCACTTTTTTCGTATGGATAAAGTCCCATACTCCATCCACTCATCTATACTAATATATAAAGCTGAAGAGTTTGTTTCTTTGTTTGTTTGTTTGTTTGTTTGTTTGTTTGAACACGCTAATCTCAGGAACCGCTGGTCCGATTTGAAAAATTCTTTCGGTGTTGGATAGTCCATTTATCGTGGAAGGCTATAGGGTATATATCATCACGCTACTACTAATAGGAGCGGAGCAACAATGAAGAATGTATCAAAAACGGGGGAAATTTTCACGCTACGGGCAATATAAGGCGCAAACGAGGTTGCGTGGGTCAGCTAGTATTAACTTATTTATAATAGAATAGCTGACCCACGCAACGTCGTTTGCGCCTGGCATAGCCTTCCTCGATAAATGGGCTATCAAACACTGAAAGAATTTTTCAAATCGGACCAGCGGTTCTTGAGATTAGCGTGTTCAAACAAACAAACAAACTCTTCAGCTTTATATATTAGTATAGATATTATTTTCCTCGGAATTACAAAGCACCACTGTATTACCCTGCTACCATGAGGTTTATAGCAGATATTGTATTACTCTGAATATGACCAGAAACAGTATATTTTCATTCTTAGCATTTAGCAAATATCTCGCATTGAGAGAAGTTCGCTTTAGAAAGAAATCGCTTGAGCGTAGACCACTCGTTAGTCGTTACTGCTGACATAGTTTTTGCTTCATAAAATAACTTTAATTAGTTCATTGCAAGACATGGGTAACTCCTTAGAAATGAGACTTTGACTTATATTAAGATGGTCGGAAGGATTGGTAAAGAGTTTATTTTAAGTGTTCCTTATCTTTGCAATGTTCTTGTACTGCGTATTTTACTTATTTAGGCGGCTCTTACGACACCCATTGAGAATGAATAGGGTGTTTTTGCTTGTTTAATATATACATCTAAGTATTGCTGCCTTTAAAATCTTTTTAAAATCGAAAACAATATTCAATTCCAAAATTCATTAAGTTTATTTCGCCCTGAGTTATCAATTAAGGCAACGCGTACGTTATCCTATTAAACATGATTTTCTTAGTAATAATTATAAAGCTATGAATATTAATAGTCCTTATAATTAAGCCACGAGTGGGGGTGACGATGTGAGATGATAAGAGCGGTACCTATAGAGTTGACGCTATTTGTTAGTACGTACGTACTGTATATTTATGACTATTTATCTTTTAGTTTATTAGTCTATCGACTTCGTTCTGTCAAAAGTTATTGGCGCTGTCGCAGACCAATAAAAAAAAAGTTTTTATTCTATAACGCTTTTAATGATTTTGAATCGAAATATTTGAATTTAGTATGCAGAGAGTTTCGGGGGCGAAATAATTTTTAGAAAAATTACCAAAAAAATAAGGAGCAGAGCTCGGTCATTTAAAAGTACTAATAAACTAGAAAAAAAAATTCTTCACATTCTATGTAATTTCCATGCCTAAATTACTATGTCTTAAGAAATCAGTTGGTTGTCGTCATTTAATAACGACAACCAATAAAACCTCCACCTTCTATAAGTATTCCACGTAAATTTTTATTAAAGCAACATTTTTTACGACAGCAACACAATTTAAATGGAAAACAAACTTATTGATGCAACATTGCAAGTATTGAAATATGAACTTTAAGTGCGAGAAACAAAGTCTCAATTTGACTGTAAGCTGAAGTTTCGGCCGTAAATGCAAATTAGTGTAAAGATTTTATCAAAGCAACACTGTTGAGGGAAGTAATGGTAAATAGTTTGGCAATTAATTAGAACCGATTTGATTGCCGAGTAGTTTTACAAGAGTCTTGTAAATTTAATTATGAAGAAATAGTAACTACGGAGTTACCTTAAGACTTTGTTGTTGTTGGAGAAATCTTTTAGTTTGAAGAATCTTTGCTTCAAGTATGATTGAGGTCAAATACTTAAAGAATATTAGATTGATAGTAGCAGTATTATCAATCGGTGGTGCAGTGGTAGCGTTTGCGACTGCCGTTCACGAGGTCTCGTACTTTATTAGAATAGTAAGGTTTTACAGGCCTTTGTGAGGTTATTTAAACGGGTTACTAAGTTTTAAACGCGTTTCGCGTTCCATGATATATTAACAATTATTTTTACGGGAATTAACGCGATCACTTATTAAAAGGTATTACATACCTCTGATTTGCCTGACGTTTGGCAAATCAGAGGTATGTAATAAGTGATCGCGTTAATTCCCGTAAAAATATTGTTAATATTTTAACGGGTTGTTTACCATATTAATCTACGAAAAATATTTGACTATTAATTCGAAAGTAAGTCTCGATTGTATTGTATACATCCGTAACAAAAGTATGTTGTGACGTCAACAAGATCTGTCTAATTACAAGCTTTTTACTAGCTTCACCTGCATATTTGTATGTTTGTTTGTTACCGACCCCTTTGGACTTGATTTTGACCCAGTCCAAACGGTCAGATTTCATAAAAACTTAGTAGACTTATCGAGGACCGATGACAAATAAATAAAAGTTTAAAATAAAATTCTAAAAATGAACCAAAATAAAAGTAGAAAATATTTTTTGGAAAAAAAAACTTGGGGAAATATATTCAGAAATTACACCACGCTTTTTTACATTAAAATTATTTTTATCGTTCCTAGAATAAAAAAAGAACAAATTCTGTAATTTTGTCAAAGAGCTTAATTTTATTAGTTTTGAAACTCAGGTCAGGGTCACTAATTATATAAATAGTGACTTTACATATGCACTAAATACTTACTTATACCTCAACGTACCGACTAAACTCAGTGCACCAGAATTAAGTGAACCGCAAACTGGTCGTACAGTCGACTGACCACATGTGCACTACAATCTAACTACCTACTGAATCATTTGAAGATTTTATTTAACCATAAGCGCTGGTTTAGTTTGGCTCTAGCATTAATGCAAGCCGTTTAGTTATTTGTGAATGCTAGAAAGTCGTTTCAACAAAAAAAAATGTAATTAACTATTATCAGATTTTTTTACAGGTGACAAAAAATATTAGGTGCCTGTAGCGATCACATGTTGAAAATAACTTAAGGAATCCTTTCGTGGTTATCCACCAACCCTGTGTGATTCTGTGAGGGTGACTTAAAGACCGGTAATGCAATGGAAACATGTGCAATGAAATATCATAAACATAAATTAAAACTTGTATTTAATAATAATCATAAATATTTCGGACATCTATCACACAACGCCATCTAGTCCCAAGCTAAGCGGAGCTTGTGTTATGGGTACTAGACAACTGATACATATACATATATACTTTTTTTTGTGTATACATACATATTATACATAGAAAACACGCAAACTCCGAAACAAATATTTGTAGATCATACAAACATTTCGTCCGACCCAGGAATCGAACCCGAGACCTCACGATCAGCAGTTGCATACGCCAACCGCAAGACCAACGAGGCAGTCAATGTATTAAAAATTATACAAACAGTTTTGCGTCCATTCCTTTTCGTGTGTCAATTGCGACACTCTGTGAACTTGGAATGTTTTCTATATTGGAATTATTAACTTTTTCTATAGTAAATTGACCAAAGATGATGAACAAAGCTTTCGATATAACAAAACCTCCGCCACGTTTACTTCAAAAAGTTTTATAGTAAAATAAAACCCTTCAACGAAAATGTCAAATTAAATTTGTCACTGCATCCTTCATACAAGATTTGTTTTAACTGTATTTTCTTTTAAATATTACAAATGGTAGGCAAGTATTAATGGAAGACAAGGAAAAAAATAGCAGCATAGAAGATGGAGATAAAACTAAGTCTGAAGAAACTACAGAAGCCAATAATGTTAGACGACAGACAAATGATGATGCAGGACCATCCGGCTCAATAACTTTACCAGGAGCTGTACAAAATCCAAAAAATACATACTACATTACTAAACCTGGTATATCCAAATCGGAACATAACATAAGACACATTATAACAAGCAAAGATGTAACGAATGCTTTAAGATCACTGAATTTCGGTACTCCAACACAAGCAATTAAAAATTTAAACCTTAAGGAACTGAAAATCCCTATCTTGGATGAGGATACAAACGAAAAAGATGATACGACTTTAGTTGATTTAAAAAAGTTTATGGCTTCATGTTTTAAGCTCAACAAAGAGCCTGGAAAAGCACTGGCCTTAAATGACCTGCCCAGGCAGAACGTGCAGACAGTGGTGAGTTCAATGGCAATGGAAATAGTCGAACCGCCGAACGTGAGTTGTGTATCGAATAATATTCAGACGGAGAGTATGCCAATTAAAACGAATGAAGTGATAGTTACGAAAACTGTTGAACCTAAATTATCGAAAGCTGGGAACGACAAAAAGAAAACTTCGGGTAGCTTATCCGAGAGGTCTGAAATGGGGGTCGCCCAACGAGATTCGTTGTCAAGTATTGGATCAAATGTTTGCAGAATATGTATGACGCGTGGAAGGGAAAGGTATGTTTATCGCATTTAGGAGTTCACATTTTGTTATCTCTTAACTCAACTTGCTTTAATAAGTACCTGGAAGCCTAACCGATTTAAGGTCTGTCTGTAAAGAGCTTAAGGAAAGAACTAAGTTTTACAATATCTTTTTTATGGAATAAAGGGCAAGTTAGCAGACGTATCACCTGATGGTAAGCGACTACTCCCGCCCGTGGACACCCGTAATACCAGAGGTGTCACAAGTGTGTTACTGACCTTTGAGGGATGAAGAGAGAGGTGGGGAGGGGATGGGGGTAGTATATATGGGCCTCCGGTATCCTCACTCGGTGAAACACAGCGCAAGCGCACCGGTTTTCTGTGAGGCCGTGGTATCACTGCGGTCGAGACGGCCCTTGCATGCCGAAGCGAAGCCGAGGCTCTTCCGTGGTAAGCAATTATGTCTGTTTCAGGCTGATATCTCCATGCAACTGTAAAGGATCATTAGCAAACGTGCACCTCAGCTGTTTAGAGAGATGGCTAAACCAAGTCGGAAGAAACCATTGTGAGCTATGTGGGTTTAGGTATGTTCTCGTACACATAACTCCTGTTATTCTCCCTTTTTAAATACATATTTTTTTATTTTTTTTTAATAATAATTTATTTATACTCAAATTTACAATTTCTCTTAATCACACACTTATAAATTATACAACCGAAAAATGATAATTTTATAAGGAATAAGAGGTTGTCGTTGACTGCTATACTAGTGTTAACTGTGTTACAGCAGCCAGCGTCTTCCACCCTGTATGACACTCATTACATCATTTTAGTTGTGATACCGCTAAACAAATTTTAACAATTAAGAACAAAAATAAAAATGAAAAAAAAGTAGGAAAAATAAAAGTAACGTGTGTGTGTGCGTGCGTGTGTGTGTGTGTGTGCGTGGGTGTGTGTGTGCGTATGTGTGTGCGTGCGCGCGCGCGCATGTGGTGATTTCTGCCCGTGCATCACATGAAATCGGCAAGTATTCTTTCAGTATTTACATATTTCAAGGTTTTTAGCCAATTGTATATTTTCAACCCGCATTTGTTTAAGGGAAGGGAGTAAATGTCATTGATGCGGTTAGCAAGGTTATATAGTTTGCTACTAATGACGTAATACTGGCGGTGTGCAAGCGTTGTTTTATGAGTTGTCAAATGATGTACTTTAGCTCTCCTACGTATCAAAAGTGGTTTGTATGAAGTATTTCTATGCTTGCGCAGAATGACCGATTTAATAAAAAGTTGCCTCACGGTTAAAGCTCGACATTCACTGTATAGGAGATCAGTGCTAAACCTGCGCGGCTTGCCCATTATAACCTTTAGTATGGCTCTTTGCGCGCGTTCCAGTGGGAGCATCATTGAGCTGCCGATGCCACCCCATGTCACGATGCAGTATTGTATCAGACTTTGAACAAGTGCATAATAAACACACATTAAGGTGCCGTAATCTGCAGATGGCCTAATTTTACTAAAGATCGGAATTAGTTTACGAATACGGTTAAATGTATTATTTATATGTGCAGACCAGTTTAGTGAGCTATCAATGGTAATACCCAGGTATTTTATGTTGGAAGTGCGTACCAATTTAGGGCACGCACAGTTAACATTTAGGCAGCACCTATGAGCCACAATATTAAAATCAGTAGGTGGCTGGGTATTAGCGCGATGGGTGAAAGCAATGAATTTTGTTTTGTTAATATTCAATGTCAGGAGATTATTATTTAGCCACATCAACACTTCTCTAAGAGCATTTTCCGTGTGATGCTTGGCATCGTCCCAGTTTTCTCCATGCACAATTAGTGCTGTGTCATCAGCGTAGGTAATAATGTTACAATTTGGTAGGATCTTGGTACATAAAGAGTTGATGTACACAAGAAAAAGAGTGGGACCGAGGACACTACCTTGCGGAACACCATAGAAAACGGAGGCCTGAGTACAAGTGTGTATGCCTACCTTCACGGACTGGGTTCTGTTTGTCAGATAGGACTGGAAAATATCTGTAATTGTTGTAATTTGATGAATTTGTAATTTGATCTGTACATACACTACTACGTCTGCTATTGAAACTTTTTATGCTAACTATATTACGAGCTGCTCCCCTAGTCAAGTTGCAAGCGTTTTTCTCTCTGCAATCGTTAACGCTTAAATTTTCGTGTGTCATTGGCTAATCTTAGGCAAAGTAATCTTAGACAAGGTATTGGCTTGGAACGCAGAACGCTTGCAACTTGGCTAGGGGGCTGAGCTGTCCTGTATTAGGCTACAATTTGTAAGTTTAGTTTTTTACTATAAATTTCACTAGTTGAAACAATAAAAATGGAAATATTTATGTGTGAGATTTGCATATATAATATGTTATGTATAACTGAATTTTTGTGTCAGTAACCAAAAATAATTTTATACTGTATTCTGTATTCTGCTCTATGCTTACTATATCTCAAGGCATTTTCGTCGTAAAATATACAAAAGTTCGATTTCTTCTATGATTTTTAAATAGAACAAACTTTTCGTCCGCTCCGCCCGTGTGTGTATCGCTTATCGTGACAAAAAGTAGCCTATTTCCTTTTTTTAAGATCTTGTCTATCTCTATTACGAAATTCCATTCAAATCAGTTCTGTGGTTCAGTCGTAACACACAGACACTGAATGTGACAGACGTGAATTTAGGATTTTTACAAATGTAACACATTTTTAAATATTTTTCCAACTCTTGGAAAACAGTGAGTAGGAAATACAATGGCAAAATCCTCAGTGACGAAGTTGTCCATATTTGATTGTTAAAACTTTATTAACAGTTTCAAGTCGAGTGGAACTGTTCCTCAACTTGCCTCGGGCTCATTGCTTCGGATACAGGCAGGGTTGTTCGTTTACTTCCCATCCTTAAAATAATATTTGCCATACATTTAATTTGCGCCAAGTAAATAATGATATTATATTTGGTCAACGACAATTTATGTCCTAAACTATCTTTTCTTCTTTATATACATAAAAAAAGCAAAACCTAAAACCCAACTACGACACAAAACGACGCTGAAAAAGCATGAATTCATTACACTACATTGTAGTGTAATGAATTTTCAATCAACAGACGTTACATAGTTAAAAAATTCTAATTTATAAGATGTTCCAATGGCCGGGTGATGGTTCCGGGCACCTTTTGGATGGTTGGACAGGACTGGTTGCTGTAAAGAGACTTAGGGAGACCTGTGTATAACAGTAGGCCTTTATCGGTTGAGATAATGGTGATGAATATGCAGTAACTTCTGTTTTCAAACCTTCGCGACTTGAACACATAGTTTTAGTTGTAAAGCGGGACTAATTCGCAATAAAATTACTTAGAAGGTAACAATACCTTCTATATTACCAGTCAGCCTGTGACCACAGCCAGTGCAACCTGGTCGAAACGGCAGGCAAATCAGAAGTATATAATTTTGTTCACGCCGTGTATAAAGGGACAATGCCAGAGAAGCGATTTTAACCGGTTCCTCCCCGGTGATACGACCTGCCCACCGTCGCCGCAACGCACCGCCACTCGTCGATACCATCGCAATATAATATGTGTACAAGCACACACGGTATATTAGGCTATTATCTACCTTTTATTAACCATTTTACGACTAATTGTAACTGTATTATCTAACCCAAAATACAACTGAATATTTGGAATTTGTCACTGTTTCAATTGGCTACCCAAGACGCCCAGTATTCAACACCTCTTAATAAGTGATTGCGTTAATTCCCGTAAAAATAATTGTTAATATATCCTGGAACGCGAAAGTTTAAAAGTTAATACCTTCTATATCCCGACGTTTATTAAATTCTTAAAGTATAAAAATTGTTATTGCAAACTGTTACTAGCCGGAATATGCGAAAAAAATGAAATACCTAGAATAAGAGGTATTATTCTCTTTCTAAACGTCGCCAATAAAAATATCCCGACGGATATTTAATGCTTTTTTTATGGATTGGGGGCAAACGAGCAAACGTATCACCTGATGGTAAGCGATTACCGTCGCTCATGGACACCTGCAATACCAGAGGCGTCAGAAGTGCGTTGCCGGCCTTTGGGGGATAGGGAGTTGGGGTATGAGCCTCCGGTATCCTCACTCATTCATTTTCTGTGAGGCCGTGGTATCACTCCGGTTGAGCCATTCATGCCAAAGCGTGGCTCTCCCACGGTAAAGTATCATTATAGCGAATAAGTTCCGCTCTATAATAAAAAAAACATGTTGTAATTTGATAATTAATTGATGTATTTGTGCCCTTTGCCAGCCCTGGTCAGGTAAAACGTAGTTGCAATTTAAGTTTGATTCTATCAATTGCAATATCGTGGGCCGAGTTATATCTTCTCTTTTAATTATTCAGGAATTCGCTGGTATAGTATCTATTTGTCTACGCCTGCGATAATGACCGAAAAAGTGAATTCCATACATGTAAAGTTTCAAAACAGCTCTAAAGATCTATTCCAAGTTAGAACAAAATCCACTATTGTCCAATTTAAATTTTGTGACGAAACAATAAAATCTAGGAATAAACTATAGCCCAGCGCACGTAAAAGATTAATTTGACCTGTCACATACAGTGCGACCAAATGCATGACGATACTCTGCACTAAATTCTTTTTTTTTTCAGTTATCCGGCGATTCGCACACCCCGTTATACGGTACTACAGGCGCTCAGACTGTGGTTCGGCAACCCTCGAAACAGGAGCCATTTACAGGTATAAAAGAGGACTTTATTCTGGTATTTTGTGTACGTATTCTAAATAAATCATAGCGAGCTGATTGTTACCAGTACTTTAGTGTACCACAGCAGAAAAGTACAATTCGAAACAAATGAATTGCAACTCTTACTCTGACAGAATAAAGTGCAATACAAATTGCATAATAAAAATTAACTTACGCCATATTCACCTTGAAATTGACTCTGTGTTCCTTATGTATTTTTTTTGACGTTCGTATTAATTTTCTAACAATAAATTAGTCTGAATATTTAATTAACAATATGAATATATTGCTTTGAAGGACTATGCCCAGTAGTGAATGATGATGAGTGACCTCTTTCATTTTTTTCTTCATGCTGTAATTAAATTTTAGCAGCGGAATTGCACGTGCACTTGTCTTATGAAGGGAAGTTATGAGTAAAAAACATAAGATAACAATTAACCTTTAAAATACGTAGATAAATATACAAATAAATATTTATATAATATACATACAGAGTAATATATTAATATATGAAGATATTTCTGATGGTTTTCTATGTTATTAATTATTATCTATGTAATTAAATGACAGATAATCATATTTACGCGAATGTCGACTTATTTATATTTGAATCTCTGTAAGAAAGTAAGCTTATAGTTTGTCGATAGTACATCACACAAAGGTTGGCTGGTAGAGAATGCTTTGGACATTAAGCCCACCGTTGTACATGTGTGCATGAAGTTTTAAAATAAAAAATAACAAGATTCGCAAAAAGCTATAAACATAATTTACTGTCCTTTACTTTGCATATAAAGAATAAATCCACTTATCAACACTGAACCCGAATCCAGATTGCATGATCCCTTTTAGTAATAGATTAATATCTTCAAAACCTTAATGTCACAAAATTAAATTCTGGAACGCGTCGCATATTTCAAAATTAACTGTCGTACGAAGCGTTTCCCAAACGCTATAATATTTCATACGAAACCGTTGACCGCAAGATGGCGAGCGATGTTTTCTAAGCGCTGTTATCCACTGACGCGGTATGCGCCCAAATTTTAAGGTCAAACTTTGACCATAAATTAATACCTTACCTTACTGTCAAAGATTATCAAGCGTTTTGTCGTAAGGTCGCAGATTTTATAGTACTTAGATTCAACCTGAGGTCGAATTATATTATTGACTAGCTGAACCCCGCGGTGTTACCCGCGGCTATTGTTGTACCGCGAGTAACGCCGCGGGACAAAGTTAGTCTTAAAAAAAGTAGCCTAAGTTACTCCCCGGATCATCAGCTACCTGCCAGTGAAAGTCCCGTCAAAATCCGTCCAGCCGTTCCAGAGATTACCCGGAACAAACAGACAGACAGACCGACAGACAGACAGACAGACAGACAGACAGACAGACAGACAGACAAAAAAATTTTTAACTACATTTTTGGTATATGATCCGTATATACATACATATGCATTTAGTAAAAAGCGGTTATTTTAATATTACAAACATACCCTCCAATTTTATTTATTTGTATAGATGAGCAAAATAAGTCAACGACTGAGCATAGACCTCTCTTTAGAAAGAAAGTTTTGGCCTGCTATGCCACATTGGTGGTGGTGGTGCCATACTGGTTTGGTCGAATCTTAGGACAATTACGGGATGTACACATGAAGGTCTTCTACTCCACCGATTTAATTTCTAACTATCTATCTCACTTCTTCAAAACAAACATCACTTCAACGAATCAACCAGTTTTACATGTACTGTGTGCTTAAGTGAATTCTAACACATAGTTTGACAAGTCTGATAGAACTCGGAGCTACTTTTGACAGTTACAAGTACAATTTTAACAAAAATGAAACCGTCTTCAAGGTTCGACTCGATTTCTCGTGGATGCCATCACCAGATATTAATGTCCTTATCATGGTACCACCGTCGGAACATCTCCTTTCCATTAAAAAAAGAATCATCAAAATCGGTTTATAAACGACGAAGTTATCCAGGAACACACATAAATATATATCTATACTAATACATAAAGCTGAAGAGTTTGTTTGTTTGTTTGAACACGCTAATCTCAGGAACCGTTGGTCCGATT
This sequence comes from Spilosoma lubricipeda, assembly GCA_905220595.1. Lineage (NCBI taxonomy): Eukaryota > Metazoa > Arthropoda > Insecta > Lepidoptera > Erebidae > Spilosoma > Spilosoma lubricipeda. The sequence continues at coordinate 5,921,119 of HG992298.1, read as the reverse complement.
TGAAAAATACTTTCAGTGTTAGATAGTCCATTTATCGAGGAAGGCTATAGGGTATATATCATCACGCTAAGACCTACAGGAGCGGAGCAACAATGAAGAATGTTACAACAATGAAGAATACTACGCGCTACGCAAACGAGGTTGCGTGGGTCGGCTAGTATATATATATACGGTCGAATTGAGAAACCTCCTTTTTTTGAAGTCGGTTAAAAAGACTCGGCAGCTTGCCGCTTCAGTGGACTACTTCACTAATGATGCTTGAAGCGACTTGACGTGACGAGACACGCACATATTGGATTTCTGTCACTCTTGTCACTTATTGAATTACGTCAGCACCATCTCGGTTTATCTTTGTTGTGTGCCTTTGGAAATATATTTATGAATGTGTCGATTTAAATTTCATATTATGTTTTCGCGAATGGAAAATGACTTTATATGCTGATCTTTGTCAAGTATAAATAAGAAAAATACGGTAATAATATAAGATTCTGATATGGACTTTGAACATGTGATAATATGACGTTGTATTTACAACTGTTCTTTATTTATCTGTCCATTCTTTTTGACAATTTCATGACGATTGTTGCTCTCCAAATCTTTTATTTTGTTTATCTATTCAATATATCATAAATTTTATCTCCATACACTGCTCCGTGAGACACCTGTGGGCTTCAACTGAAAATCAGCGCTATGGTCTCCCTTGGAGACCGCAGCGACAGCTGAGCTGGGGCCTTTTGGACGCACTGGCCTTTTTTGTTATATGTTATAGTTCAAGTTTTAATCTGTTTTTATGTTACTTTTATTATTATTATTATGTTTTGTTGAAGCTTGTAAAATTTGTGTGTCCAATAAATGTTTCATTCATTCATTCATTCATTCTTAGAAGTTGACGACGATTATAAATAAAAATCGATTTTATTTTATAAAAAGTTGTAGGTAATCGACAATCGAATTTGTAAAAAGGAAAAGGTTTCTAAAAATATATGCTTTGATTGAATTTGATTTGTCTTTGGATACGATACTTTTTAACATCGATTAGTGTTTCTTGTTATTTAGGTAGGTGAATACGGTACGACGCTCACGAATACAAAACTATATTGAAAACCCTATTTAACAATAATGTGTGAGTCACTTGGTTTGAAAGGCTGCTAAAATAAATCGTAAAGATAAGAAACAGAACATTTACAATGGAACGTCAATATAATCAAAATAGAGTAAAAGTTTATGTAAAACTAGCGGTGTTACCCGCAGTTATCGTCGTACCGCGAGTAACGCCGCGAGACAAAGTCAGTCTAATGTAGTAGCCTAAGTTACTCCCTGAATCATCAACTACCTGCCTGTGAAAGTCCCGTCAAAATCCGTCCAGCCGTTTCAGAGATTACCCGGAACAAACAGACAGACAGACAGACGAAAAATTTCTTAAATACATTTTCGGTATATGTACCGTGTATACATACATAATGCATTTAGTAAAAAGCGGTTATTTTAATATTACAAACAGACACTCCAATTTTATTTATTTGTATAAATTTTGATTTTTAGCGATAACCTTTATATCATTCACCTTGAAAAGCATTATCTCCCAAAACAAAGTGCCAAATTTGATTTCTCCTGTCTTTTGGCAATCTCGCTTTGACAGAGCAAACGGTGATATATACCGGCGATATAACAATGTCACTCCAAATCTACGGCTTCGGGCAGTGTTCCGGCATTAGGTACCACTTTTGACAAATACGCTTTTGACGGGGAACCCCCCTCTTGTTAGTGACGGTAATATTTCAACTGAGCAACTGTGCAAAAACGCCTAAGATTACAGAGCGAAATTGGAACAGATCTACTTCAATTTAAATTGTCATAATTATTACAACGCTATTGTTTTCCAAATGACATAATAGCTTTTGCTTTGCCAACTTTGCTAATGGTATGTCGATTTTGTCAATCAATTTTCGTCTGTGATCTAGCCACGTGTGCGTTACGTTATTCTAGTGTAAATGAGCAACATAAATCAAACGCATTTTTTTGGCAATTATAATATTACTAGCTGAACCCCGCGGTGTTACCCGCGGTTATTGATGTACCGCGAGTAACGCCGCGGAACAAAGTTAGTCTAAAAAAAAGTAGCCTAAGTTACTCCCTGGATCATCAGCTACCTGCCAATGAAAGTCCCGTCAAAATCCGTCCAGCCGCAGACAAAAAATAAATTAACTACATTTTTGGTATATGTACCGTATATACATACATATGCATTTAGTAAAAGGCGATTATTTTAATATTACAAACAGACACTCCAATTTTATTTATTTGTATAGATGTTTTATTCACGGAGACTTAAAATTTACTTATTGCAGAAAGGTATGAATATGACGCATTTTTGTAGAATAACAAACACTACTGACTGTGTGATTATTTTCTGTCGATTACTTTACAATAACATTGCTATCAACAACACTGCCTTTACGTTTGTAATCAATAATACTATCCTCAGACATCTCACACACGTCCCCAACTAAACAAAAGCCTGTACTCTGGTGACCTACTAATAGACATAATGATATATCTATACAAATAAATAAAATTGGAGTGTCTGTTTGTAATATTAAAATAACCGCTTTTTACTAAATGCATATGTATGTATACACGGTACATATACCAAAAATGTAGTTAAAAAAATTTTTGTCTGTCAATCTGTCTGTTTATTCCGGGTAATCTCTGGAACGGCTGGACGGATTTTGACGGGACTTTCACTGGCAGGTAGCTGATGATCCGGGGAGTAACTTAGGCTATTTTTTTAGACTAACTTTGTCCCGAGGCGTTATTCGCGGTACAACAATAGCCGCGGGTAACACCGCGGAGTTCAGCTAGTTTTAAATATATTTTTATATCATTACTCATAAATTACATACAGATAAAGAACAAATGAACATGCACCCATAAATATTACCCTATGCAACATAGAACCCACAACCTCTGATTGGCTGTGCAGTCAGTACCATTAACCACTAGGCTTACCAGCCAGACTCCTCTTAACAAGTATTGCAGTCGTTTTATTTGTATTTTATTTATATTATTACAGTCCGACTGCTTAATCTTCTGGCTCCTGTCGACCGTCACGGCCGGCCTGCTCGCCGTCTGCATCGTTGGTACACAATACTTTGTGATAGAAGGCAGCAATTTCGGTAAGCTCGAAGGCACTAGGAAAGATGAAGGTGTGTTTTATTCTTTTTTTGTTTATTTTTTTAGTTATATTCTTTAGATTCGATTCTATCGTGTACTTAACTGATAGACAACAAACTAATTTGGGTACTTCTTATGGGTCGATTTGTTTGATATTTACTTTTATTATTGTAGTAAAAAACATTTTAATCAAAAAACTATTTAGTTTAATCTTTAAACCTTCTCAGTATGAATAGTACAAGTTTATTTTTTCTTGTTTAAATTTTTTCAACGTTATGAATTCGAAACAGACACAACCGATCTAAAAATTGCCATATAACGAAAAGTACACTGCTTACATGTCTTATAAAAAAAGTTTGCGGCAAGTTGGGTGTGTGATTTTGTTATAAGCATGTCCCTGCTAAATGAATATACTCTGCCTGATGGAAAGCATAAGCAGAAACCAAGAGTGGTGGTCACCATACTCATTGCGAATGCAGTCAATGCAGGATAGTGGCCAAAACCATGGCGGCCTAGTGATGCTTCTGCATCATGGGGCCTCCAGTCTCGCACTCACCAACGAAACACGACAGCACGAACGCTGTCATTTTACGTTGATTTTCTGTGCGAGGGAAGTATATCTAATCCACAAACTAGACTTAGACCTCGTTCGTAGGTTTCTAGCAAAAATAACTGTCTTAAAACATACACTGCAGTTCGCACCCTTCCAGGAATCTCCCACCGCATAACTGAAACGGCTATGGATTTCTTCATGGCTATAGTTCTTTGTGGATACTCGGTCACCGTGTACCTGTTGTGGAAAGACCACTACGTGATGTGGAACCGATGGAGGAGAGCCAACGTGAATGTTAGATTGCTTCTCAGTCCTGACGCGAACCCTGTACCCTTTGTACCAAGAACTAGGTATAATGTTGTTTAGTTGTGCAGTTTCTATTGTCTTGTTAAAATCAGTTTATTAAATGGAATGCTTTAAGTTTGCGCATGTGTTTATATTAGTGAATGCCTAATCTATATCTATCTATATTAATATATAAAGCTGAAGAGTTTGTTTGTTTGTTTGTTTGTTTGTTTGAACACGCTAATCTCAGGAACCGCTGGTCCGATTTGAAAAATTATTTCAGTGTTAGATAGACCATTTATCGAGAAAGGCTATAGGCTATATATCATCACGCTAAGACCTACAGGAGCGGAGCAACAATGAAGAATGTTACAAAAACGGGGGATAATTATCATGTTACGGGCAATAGGAGACGCAAACGAGGTTGCGAGGGTCGGCTAGTTCTAAATATGTATAACACTTGCCTCGATATATATATAGATATATGTATACTAGCTGACCCATCAAAATTTGTTTTGCCTTAAAAATAAAATAAAAATTTAGGGGTGAAGTCACCCATATCATTTCATCATCATCAGCCTATCGCAGTCCACTGCTGGAAATAGCCTCTCCAATAGCACGCCGCTTAGTTCGATATCATTTAGGGGTATAAAATATAGATGTTAGCCGATTCTCAGACCTACCCGATATGCACTCAAAATTTTTGAATAATCTGTCCAGTCGTTTCGGAGAAGTTTGGTAACAAAAACCGCGACACGAAATTTTAATATCTATACCAATATATAATGCTGAAGGATTGGTTTGTTTGTTTGTTTGAATGCGCTAATCTCAGGAACTGATGGTCAGATTTGTTTTTTTTTTCAGTTTTGGATAGTACATTTATCGAGGAAGGCTATTGGCTTTATATCATCACGCTAAAACCAATAGGAGCGGAGTACCAAAAGAGAATGTTTTAAAAACTGGGCAAAACCATCACGCTACGGGTAATAGGAGACGCAAACAAGGTTGCGTGGGTCGGCTAGTATTAGATATGGGTGGGGAAGAAAAGATCTACTCAAAAATTGCTCTTTTACAAGCTTTTTATTAACTTGTTATTAACCCAAACATACATGCATGACGCATGTATATTCGGGTGGAATCTTGCAACTCAATTTTGAAGCAGATATCTTCAACCGATTTTGCTGAAATTTTGCAAGCATATGTATACAGTATGACAATACAATATTATAATAACATGGAGCTGATCTGATGCTGGAGCTGGAAGGTGGCCATAGGAACTCTGTAATGAAACGTTGCAACATCTTCGAGTTTGGACTCGTTTGATTCGTCTCGAGACATTTCAGTAAAAGCTTGTTTTTAAAAAGCTTTTTAATGTAATTTATTTCATACATTCTCTTTTAACCCTGGCGATGTATACCTGTGTATAATTTCATGTTGATCGGACACATTATGGTGGATCGGAGACATTAAATCAAAACTTATAAACCTACTTTTTCATTTATTTATCACATCACACTTCACACTAATTTATAAAGGCGAAAGTTTGTGATTGTGTATGTTTGTTACTTCTTCACGCAAAAACTACTAAACGGATTTTAATAAAATTTTACAGTAATATAGCTTATACATCAGAATAAGACATAGGCTGCTATTTGCCGCGATAAACGACATACAAGCGGGCGGAGCCGCGGGCGGAACCGAACAGCTAGTTGTAATATTTATCTATACAATCTATACAAATAAATAAAATTGGAGTGTCTGTTTGTAATATTAAAGTAACCGCTTTTTACTAAATGCATATATATGTATACCCGCTACATATGCCAAAAATGTAGTTTAAATTTTTTTTGTCTGTCTGTCTGTCTGTCGGTCTGTCTGTCTGTCTGTTTGTTCCGGGTTTTCTCTGGAACGGCTGGACCGATTTTGACGGGACTTTCACTGGCAGGTAGCTGATGATCCAGGGAGTAACTTAGGCTACTTTTTTTAGACTAACTTTGTCCCGCGGCTTTACTCGCGGTACAACAATAACCGTGGGTAACAGCGAGTTGAAGTTACTCCCTAAATCATCAGCTACCTGCCAGTGAAAGTCCCGTTAAAATCCGTCCAGCTGTTCCAGCGATTACCCGAAACAAACAGACAGACAAACAGGTAGACAAAAAAAATAACTACATTTTTGGTATATGTTACGTGTATACATACATATGCATTTAGTAAAAAACTGTTATTTTAATATTACAAACAGAAACTCCAATTTTATTTATTTGTATTTTGTAGATTTTCATTACAAAAAGTAATATTATCAATCACTGCCTCGTTCGTCTCGGGGTCATGCTGTCTTGGGTTCGATTCCCGGGTCGGACCAAATATTTGTATGATCTACAAATATTTCTTCCGGAGTTTGGGTATTTTCTATGTATAATATGTAAAACATATATATGTTTTTGTATCAGTTGTCTTAGTGGCCATAACAAGCTCTGCTTAGCTTGGAACTAGATGGCGTTGTGTGTTAGATGTCCGAAATATTTAATTATTTATATTTATCAATAATACAAACTTCTGTCAGTCAAAACCTCAAAAATCAAAACTGTTATATTATATGACAAATATTTTTTTAAGAAAACTCTCGTTACTAGTTCACAATACACCTAAGCGCTTATGTTTCGCAAATGGTGGGGTTTGGCACACCGCCAGACTCAGATTCCCCTTAAAAGGTGGTTGTTGAGTGGCTTTGTGAATTCGTCGAATGAAAAGATTAGATAGAGAAATTTATGCTAAATCAGGTATGTTAGCAAATTGGCTAAATGCCACAGTGAATTAGCACATAAACCTTTGTTTTCTAGTTTAATAATAGTCTTTATAACGAAACTTTTTGTTGATATTGGACTTTTTTGTATTTAGGACCAGTTTTACCAGTTCCTGACGAAGTTTTAGATAGTTATCTGCCATATAACACTATCTGACGGACAAAAGTTGTTGATAAATATAGGTAAAACTCATGGTATAGCAATATACTACACCAGGTATGGCATTCCGAGATACAGTGCCGAGACAGAGAGATCGAGATGACGTCATCATCACTATCGCTGGTTGTGATTGGTCAATTCTTCTTCCTAGCCTTTATTATTCCCAAGATTTGGGATCGGCTGCTAGTTCAACCGGTTTTACCTGAATATCAGTTTGTACATGGAGCGACTGGCATCGGACCTCCGCAACCTTGAGGGTGAACTGAATTCGAAGACGTAGGTACTACGCAATTTGTGGGACAAAATCGCTGTAAAATTATATGTCTTATATATATTATATTCATTATAGTTATTGATATTATAATTATAGATATTGATTGTTGTTCAAAGTGGTGATAAGGTCATCAACCACTAGGTTCCACAGGATTCGTAGCATCTGCTTCGAGTCTGATGACTCTCTGGCTCAGCATCTTATTTATCCACTCCATTATAACCGCGTGCACTCCATACCTCACCAGTACTGCTTGGCACTGGTGAGGTATGGATATGCTGGTGAATTTCGTCTTGTCGAAGTCTCCCTCTATATCTATGAAGGTGCCTAAGCACATCGTCTTGTCTTGATCGCCACTTCAATTTTGGTTGTGACCGCATAAAGTGCTAATTCTGTCGATTTACCTGGGCTGTAAGCATGTTGGTTCGGATGTAGTGGTGCTTGTGTCAGTGCCGTCTCCCTCAGGTACCTGTCACATAGCCTTTCCAGTGTCTTTAGGAAGAAAGAGGTTAGGCTTATCGGCCTGAAGGATTTAGGAACCGAGTAGTAACTTTTACCTGGTTTTGATATGAAGATTGCTCTGACGTCTCTCCATTGTCTTGGCACATATCTGTGTGCCAGACAGGCTCCCAGGACGTAGGTCCGGGTAAGGGCCTTCCTTCACCATTTTAGTAGGGCTGGGAAGATCCCGTCCGGGCCTGGAGATTCGAATGAGTCAAAGTTGTCGATTGCCCATTGTATCTTGTTTGGGTCGATCACCCAATTTTATGGGTCAGCTGTCATTCCCCCTCCGTTGGAATGGTTTCTTCATCTGGCCATCCGCCTGGAATGGTCATTTCACAGCTTGGGAAGTGTGTTTTTACCAGAATACATTCTGCCTCTTCTGCCGAGGTGGTGAAGGAATTGTCTGGTTTTCATAAGGACTCTAGTGATATGGCTGAGTTGTTGGAGAGAACTTTCTTTTCCTATTGGCCTGTGTAGTGGTCTCAATATTTCTACAGAAGTTCCGCCATTAGTTGGTACTCCTGTATCTGAGTCGTTTTTTGTAATGTAGGTAGTAGAGCCACGCTGATTTCAGCACGAACGGGCCGGCTTGACCGGGGCGGTACTACCCTCGCACAAAAAATCAACGTAAAATGACAGTGATCGTGCTGTTGTGCTTCATTGGTGAGTGCGAGACCTACACCATTGTGGCCTAGTGATGCTCCTGAAAGTTCAGCTACTGCCGTACGGTCCACCTTTGGGGTTTGGGATGTAAAATTGTCCATTTTGTACTTTTTTGTTATTTTCGCCTGTCCAGCTTCACACCCTCCGTGGAGCCCGCACCTTTGGGAATGTCCCTAAGGACACCAGGAATACCCGAGAGGTATATTGAAAGAAAATGAAAGAGAACTTTATATAAATACTAGATTAAAACCCGGCTTCGCTCGGTTAGTTTATACTGTATAGCATAAACCTATATTTTTATAACATCACACAATGTATTTCTGTAGTTATCGGTTTTCAAGGAATAATTTCCTTTTTTTATCGCGCAATTTATTTAAAGAGCAAGGTTCATTTCAGGTAAGCTTAAACAACTGTTTATTTAGTTTTGAGTTTTCACTTCTCTCGGCAGTGCCTCATGACTGCTTTATGTTTTTTTTTTCAGTACATCCTGTTTATGTCGCACATCTTTAAAAACATCATGGTTCAGCAGCTGAACCATGATTTTGATATGAAATATGATATTACATGGAGTAAAATAATACAGCTGAACTTCATCTGTATTATTTTATTTCATTCGCAACCCTGGAAAAATCGTATTTTTGTGAAAAACAGCATTCGATTTTCGTTATAACAGAACCGAATGATGAGTTTTGCTTGATTAATTCAAAATAATTGTATTTTTAAAATAATATTCTTAGAGAATCGAATTGATTTACTTAATCTTTCACAACTCTATGTCTCTCTATGTCAGGACATCTGTAACTATCTATGAATAAGGAATCCTACCTCTATGGTCTGTAATAGGGATGACGGTTCTATCCAAAATATTTCGATTTTTAAATCGATTCGAATCGACAAAAAAATCGAGGTCTCAAAGACCGATTTCCAAAAAATCGATCTGTTTTCTAATTTTCTATTACAATATAAGTATTAATCAATTTTATTAAAATCAAAAAGACTATTATAATTAAAGATCTTTAATTAGCAAAGTCAGGGATTTCGATAATAACAATTATTTTAGTACCATATCAAAGTATCAGATCATATAGAAACGAGACATTTATTTTCAAAATTCACAAGTTTTAGGTTACAAAGCAAATAGATAATTTAGCTTATAGTACCCAATATTTAATATTTAAACTTTTCAAAAACAACAGTCTGTCAAGTCTAATGGGATCAAAGCGGTTCCGCTCATCACTTGCGATATTTCCGGCAATTGAAAAAAGGCGCTCACAAGAAACAGATGATCCCACAATACTCATATACGTCATGGCTATTGAATGAACGTGGTGATAAATGGAGTTTTTTTGTTCTTGCCAGTAAAGTATAGCGTCATACTTCAAGTGCACAACTGCTTGCTATAAATATTGTTTGAGTTCTTCATTTAAGCCTTGGCTTTTCTGCGCAAGTGCATTATATATATAGAAAGTTGCTTTTTTACAAGCAACTTATGAAAATCCCAAATTCCGTTATTTATATGATTATCTGTTCCTTCTATTGCATCAACTTCCTCAATATTATTTGATACATGATAAAATTATAATTATTTAATTATTTAATAAAGGATAATTTAAAACGATTTCCAAAAATCAGTCAAATAGCCTAGCCTATTGTATGGTTAATACAAAAACAGAAAAAATCGAATCTCGATTTTCTTGGCTCGAAAAATAGATTTTTCGATTAATCGATCTCAGATCGCCATCCCTAGTCTGTAACAGTCAGTACTGTCAGTAGGTACTACGATTTTGTATTTGTTGAAATTTGTTTACCAGTAGTAGTAAATACACTATAGTCTAGTCTATGGTTTACCTGGAAACATAGTTTCGTGCTCGGCAAGTTTGTTTGCTAATTATTGCTAACTTTTGATTAAACATTAAAATAAAAATAATTTAATCAGCTGGTAGTTGAACTAATTTACAAAAATGAGTTTTGGATTTGGTGAAAAACCATCGACGGGTCTGTTCGGCAGTGGTGCAAAGCCCCAAGGTAGATATTTACAAGTCTAATATAAAACGATCCATACAAAAGTACTTATAATTTTTATTAGCTTCAACCTATATGTTTGTTACTTTGTTCGTATGTAACCGACTTCTTTGATCTCTTATCTTATTTATTTTAGTTTAATGCAAAAGAAAGCAATACTATTTTTGCTTTCTTTTGCAATACTCGTTACAAAAGCGGGTTCTTTAGTTTCCATACTATTATGGAAACCAAAGACCAACACAAGACGCTTTTGTGCCGCGAGTCGAATTGAAGTAGAAAATAAATTTGTAAAAGTGCAAAAAATAAAATTATTATAAGCAATATCGTCGGTGCTTTTCAAGATATTTTATACCGTAACTAGCTGAACTCCGTAGTTATTGTTATACCGCGGGTAACGCTGCGGGACGAAACTATTTAAAAAAAAGTAGCGTAAGTTACTTCTCAGATCGTCAGCTATCTGCCAGTGAATGTCCCATCAAAATCGGTGCAGCCGTTCCGGAGATTACTCGAACAAACAGACAGACAAAAAAAAAATGTTATTTTGGTACATGTATCATGTATACATACATATGCATTTATTTATTAATATTACAAACAGACACTCCAATTTTAATTATTTGTTATAGATGACTTTAATTTTACTGATTATTAGAGGTCTTTACCAATAAAATATTTTCAACAATTTGACATCTAGCACCCCGAAGTATTTTTACAATACAATGGTTTTTCTTTTTTAACTTATACAATATTATTTTCTACCTTATTATTTTGTCTAGTTACAGAAGCGTGTCTTTTAGTTTTTAAACTATTTTTTTTAATTTCATGATAGTTGTGCAAACATTTGTAAGTGGCTATTTGTTCTAATTTCATTACCAGTATTCAATATTTTATCCTGTTACTAATTATTATTTATATTTACCTGCCAATAGTAAATATATTAACATTTAAGTTTCACTACAATATATTTCCCTCAAATTCCAGCTTCCGTTTTTGGCAGCGGTAGTGCAAACAGTCAATCTCCTTCATTTAATTTCACCAAAATAGGTAAATATAAAAATTAAATGTCAACAGATATATCTTTTATCTATTTAAATTTTTATATATAAATAGGTAGTAAATAACTTAATTACAATAAAATGTGAATAGTATGTTAACTATCATTGACAGTAGTAGTCCACTACTGGACATAAGACTTCTACTTCAAAAGGTTTTGTCCAACTATACCACACCGGCATGGCATTTTGTATAAAGCATGAATCAAGTTTTCCTTGTCTTTCTATAACACAGAACTACTGCCATACTACAGAAGTTGTTCTTGCTACACCCACTAGATGAATATGGATAATGATGTGACACTTGCATGTTCTTAATCCGTTACTGCTCACTAAGGAAATTCTTCTTATCAACACCTCAGATCAAAAAAAAAAAGGTAGAGAACGCACTGCCTTGTTCTTATTGAAGCAAAAAAAAGTAGTGTAGTTTCAAGTAAACATATGCATTACGCACTAACAATGCAATAAACTACTCTATTTTTTGTCAGTATTGTACAAGTTGTTGCTGTTTGTTTGATACTGACAGTAGGTAGCTTAGTTTATAGCATAGCGCATAACGCGTGTGTTTACTTGAAACTATGCTATTTTTTTCTGCTTCAACAACAACAAAACGGTGCATTATCTACCTATTTTTATTTGATCTGAGATCAACGCAAAAAAAAAACCAAATTAACCATGTTGTAAAATTACTGTTTTTTAATTCTTTATAAATTACACTGATGTGGTGAATGATTAGGAATACAGTGTCATCTGTCATGGTAAGCAATGTGTGGTGCATGTTAAGCATGGTAAGCCACCGCAACCAACAACCACCACCAACCCAAGGCCCAGAAAAAATTAAATTGTCTGGGAACCTATAATGAAATTAATCAGGAGAAAACCACAGGAGTTAGAAATATAATAAGTCTACTTCCCTGCTTACCAAAGCAGGAGATAAAATATAACTTGGCAGATATCCTTTTAGAACAAGGAAGGACCACAGACATAAAATATTTGGGGACTATACATCTGATAGTCTGTATATCTATTACAATTATTAAGAATTTTTTGGTTTTTAGATGACCTTCAATCTCCAAAAGTTGATGAAGGGAAAGAAACATCCGAGCCTGTACCTGCATCTAAGAGTACATGTTCAGAGTGCGACAGATATTGTAACAAGAAAAATAAAGACACTCGAAATGAGCATTTCTCAGAGCTCCTCCAAAATGAATTACAATATATTCAACCATGCATGAGAACAACGGTGTATGCAAAGATACTGAATTATTTGCATGCTACTAAAAGGTCTCACTTTAATAACGATGGTGATGTTGTTGAAGTGGAGAAAACTGCTGAAAAATCAGTAGAAGAAACATCGTAACTACATACATTTGATTTTTTGATTTGTTAACTAAATAATGTAATATAAAAAAAATAAAAAATATTGTTAATTGTGTTGTGAACTAATAAATGAATAATAAACTAAAATGTGTCTTTGCTACCACTGGAAGTTAACCAACAAACAAACAAACAAAAAAACCTGATCTGTCACCAGAATTAAAACTAATAAAAAATTGAACAAATTAAGATCTCGGGCGCCAGGTGCAGATCTGATCTGATATTACTCCCAATGGTAACTTACAGATCACTTAAAAAATAACAAACTAATGCCGTGGATAACTCGGCCAACATTGAACCCTTAATCTAGGGCGGGGAGTACTGACTAATGAACAATTAGTTTAAAAGCAGATTTATTAACCCGTAGTATCTGAAGGGTAAGGTCTTACAGGTGGATATACTATGCTAAGAGTATCGCTACACTGGTTACTGTTTCTGTTGTCATTGCAATCCTTTAAGTTAAAATTCTACGTTACATGAGCCAGACAGGAGATGTCTGGCTGTCCTTCTCTTTGGCTTCTTCACCCGTTGATGTTAAGGCAGCCTCTTGCTTCTATGGCCATTATACTAATGCCATAGGTAGGTTCATGGTTAATTTAATGTAAGTGGGGAGCAACTTTACACAACAAACCTTTGTAAAAATAGGTTATAAAAAAATGTAATGTTCTAATGAGGATAATACTAATATCCCAGAAAAATTCCAGTATAAAAATATAAGAAAAAAAGAAAAGTAAAAAAAGAAATAAAGAAAAAGAAACAAAGAAACCCCGCGCTTCTTGCTAAAACAAAGATAATTCACTGGTTAATTACTTTATCACTTTGGTTATCAATCCCATTCTCATCGTAAATGATTCAGTACTCACCAGGGTTTCTTTTAGTAACAATATTTCAAAAATCCTTCAAAGTTCCAACAATCGCAAATAACAAAATAACGTGTTACATCCTTAGAAAATCCAACGAATCCATTGGCGAATCTTTCGATGTTATGTTCTGTAAGTGAAATCACCAATTTACATCTCAATTCGCTTCAAAATACCAAACATTCTTGTCGAACGTGGCAGCTATATCTCACTTACCAGAAAATGTCGAAATAACCATTAATTCACGATAACTAACAGCGGGGCATCTTCCGCCGCATTTATCTGGCCATGGACCGTGGTGATTAGCCAAATTAAGAACGATTCCACAAGAACCAACAAATTGTTAAAATATGTCAACCACTCTCTCTCAGTGTTCGACCGGAAAAAGGAATGACAACTAGTAGAGTGTTCCCAGCCACAAAATTACCTCAGAGCGCCATCGGAAGGGACAACTCTTAAATAAATCGATCAGTCTACCAAATTTCCATAGATTATGTCAAACTGATGTGACATCTGTCAAAACTAAACTCACAACAAGGAAATGGTATCAAAACGAATAGGTTATAATTTCTAGTGTATAAGTCGATACTACGACGTTACATTACATACCAACCCAAAAAAAAAGATTAAAAGAAAGGACTCTTTCTTTTAAGCTGCAAAGTAATAACCAAACAGAACTTTCAAAAAATAAACATTGGGAACATCTAAAATTTCGACTCAGACTCTACAAAAAGAACTCCAAACAAATCTCTACAAAAACTCTATAAATGACTAATAGAACAATATCAAACTTTACTAAAGCAAATATCAGTTAGGAATGTAATTCCAACAAAGACAGCAATAACCAAGTAGTGCGGCTGAACACCTTCGTCACCGACTCTAATAGAATAATAACAACTTTAGAAAATAAATCTTAAACAAAATTCCATTAGGAATTGAATATCTAACAAAGATAACAATATCCAAGAAGTGCGGTTGGACACCTACGTCACCGACTCTAATAGAATAATATTAACTTTAGAAAATAAACTTTAAACAACATCCATTAGGAATTGAATATCTAACAAAGATAACAATATCCAAGAAGTGCGGTTGGACACCTTCGTCACCGACTCTAATAGAATAATATTAACTTTAGAAAATAAATCTTAAACGAACATCCATTAGGAATTGAATATCTAACAAAGATAACAATATCCAAGAAGTGCGGTTGGACACCTTCGTCACCGACTCTAATAGAATAATGTATAAAAAGATTTGTGTATTGTGATCGGCTCAACACCACCGAACTACCGGGCACAATACAACAAAAGGCAAACAAAATGTTCCACACTTTGAAAGAGTGTGAACACAAAAAAATAATTGTGTATTGTGATCGGCTCAACACCACCGAACTACCGGGCACAATACAACAAAAGGCAAACAAAATGTTCCACACTTTGAAAGAGTGTGAACACAAAAAAAAAAAATTGTGTATTGTGATCGGCTCAACACCACCGAACTACCGGGCACAATACAACAATTACAAATATCCTACTTAAATAGAGCTTAAATACAACCTATCCAAACACTGAAACAACACAAATTTGCGGAACCGCGTAAAGGTCCGTCTTGATGTAAATATATAAAGTTTTCTATATAATCTAAGGGTAGTCACCATGTCGACCTGTTTCTGCAATAATTAATTAACATCCCTTAGGACCCACAACATCCGACATGACGACGCCTGACAGTAGCTATCTTGCGATAGCTTCCACCACAAATAAACATAATACTAAAGTTTTAAGCTAATAAAATACGTCCCCCTAATAGATAACCCTAAAGAAAATGTTGTTGGTGTTCATCCTTCTACCTACATACCACTTAGTCGCCTTCTACGACATCCACGGGAAGAAATGGAGATGAGCTATTCTCAACCGGCCCAACACGGCTAATTCCAGCTGGTAATGTTGCTGTTCTACCTTCTTCATACCTCTTAGTCGCCTTCTACGACACCCACGGGAAGAAATGGGGATGAGCTATTCTCAACCGGCCCAACACGGCTAATTCCAACAACAAAAAATAATAATAGTGGGGACATAGGGTGAATAGGGAAATAGTGAAATTTTAATACTTAATAATATCTTTAATGTGATAACGACCAATGGTGTTCTTCGTAAGGTCCTGTAAAAGGTAAACGTTATTTGAAATCTTCTCCCGAACCCTACATTTAACAAATTTAGGTGCAAGCTTGGCCGAAAAATATGCTGGAGCATTAGACTGAACAAAACTTCTCCTCCAAACAATATCATCAACATCAAAAGAAATGGTCTTCCTACCGATATTATAATAATGCGCATTACGCTTATACGCTTTTAACAAATGTGACTGAACTTTAACAAAAATATCACTAAGGGTTTTAAGAGAAAGGGCATATGAATTTCTTTCTCCCAATTCAAGCTGGTTTAAATTATTTAAAGAATTACTAAAACGGTGTAGGGAAGCGTCCAAAATTAATTCCCTACCAAACATGAGAAAATTAGGTGTAAAATCTGTTGCCAGATTTACACTACCATTTAAAGCTAATTGAATATGAGAAACAAATTTAGACCAAGTACGTTGATCTTCTTTAACAAAACATGAAATACAAGTCTCTATCGTCTTATTATATCTCTCTACTGGGTTATTTTGAGGAGTATACAACGTGTTATAAAATATTTTTGTAATGTTATAACCCTTCATGAAATCTACAAAATGCTTGGAAGTGAACTGAGTACCATTGTCACAAACTATAATTTTAGGGCAACCAAATTTAAGAAATATTTCCTTTTCGAAGACTCTACAAATAGACAAAGATGTTGCCTTAACCATTGGGAAAATCCAGCAAAATTTGGTGAAAACATCTACAACTGAAAGAATATATTTATGTCCGGAATAACTTTTAGGCAAAATCCCAATTATATCAACTGAGAGCATGACCATAGGGCGGTCCACTTTTTTAGGGTTAATCATAATGCCAAAAGGTGGGGAGGTGCTGTGTTTATAGGCTCTACAAATGTCACAAGATTTAATGTATTGTTGAACATCACTAAACATGCCGTTCCAAAAATAATGTTGTTTTAATTTCTTAATAGTTTTATGAATCCCAAGGTGACCAGAATTAATATCATCATGATTTAATCTTATAGTATCAAGAATGTGTTCCTTAGGAATAACAATTTTCCAATTTAATCTACTATTCGGGCTAAATTTATTCTTACAAAATCTGTATAATGTATTGTCCTCAACTCTAAAATTTTTATATCTAGAAGGAAACTTTTGACAACTAACAAATATTTTTCTATACCAAGGATCAACAATATCATCATCGGGTGTGACAACCTGTATAGCAGAAACCAGAATTGTAGACGCCTCGATTCGAGACAAAGCATCCGGAACTAAATGTAAAGAACCCTTTCTGTGAACAATATGAAAAGTAAACTGAGCAATTCTAGCCGCCCATCTTGCTAGACGCCCACTGGGGTTGTTTAATTTTAAAAGCCATTTTAGACAAGCGTGATCAGTAACAACGGCAAACTCCATTCCCTCAATATAAGGTCGAAAGTGTTCTATTGAATCCAAAATTGCCAATAATTCACGTTCAGTGGTACTGTAGTTTCGTTCACACTTATTCAGCGATCTGGAATAAAACGCGACAGGATGTTGCTCTCCATCCTCGTCATCCTGGCTCAAAACACTACCAATTCCAACTGAACTAGCATCACAATGTAAAAAGAAAGGTTTAGCAAAATCGGGGCAACGCAACACCGGAGAAGTCATTAAGGCCTCCTTAAGATTTCGAAAAGCATCCTCCGCATCATTGTTCCAAACAAGTGATTTTTTAGAATTTTTACTACCAGCTGTCAACTTAGTAAGTGGCGAAGCAATATCAGCGAATTTACAAATGAATCTACGATAATAAGAACACATCCCAAGGAAACTTCTGAGCTGCTTAACCGTTTCAGGTCGTGGGAATCCTCCAATAGTTTCTAATTTAGATGGATCAGTGTGTAAACCTTTACTATCCACAATATAACCAAGGTATCTGAGCCTGTCTTTACAGAACTCACATTTCTTTAAATTAACAGTTAAACCAGCATCTTTAAGTATCTTATAAATTTTGTTTAAATAGTCTATATGATCCACAAAATGGTTATTTACTAATATCAAATCATCTAAGTAACAAAAGAGTACGCTATCAAATTCAGGACCAAAAAGTTTATCTACTAATCTCTGCAGTTCCGCAGGAGCGTTGGTTAATCCGAAAGGCATTCTAACGAACTGGAATAAACCCTTACCCGGTACTACAAAAGCAGTCTTCTCCCGAGAAGATTCCTCAAGTGCAATCTGTTTACCAAACACATAGGGCGTATAAATCGGCAACATGTTGTGTCTAATAATAGGTATAAGCACCGACTCCGGAATAGGGGTGCCTAGGCGACTAGTTATATCCATAAGTTCTGTAATAAAGTCTGGAAGAGACTCACTAAGCTTCTGTTTGCGAGTACGAAGCTCATGCTCCAAAAAGTAATCATGCTCAGGCTTATCAAAACGCTTGAGCAGGGCAACCCTAAGCTCATACCACGAAGAAACACTAATGCGAATAGCGCGGAACCACTTGGCAGCGACACCAGAGAGAAGATCAGAGAACGAACTAATTAACACAAACTCAGGATAGTTCCTAACCAAGAAGTACTCCTCAACGCGAGTAATAAATTCCCTAACACAGGAGCTACCGTCAAAAATAATTCTGCTCTTAGTCAGATCATGCAATTTTGAACTAAAAACAGGCATATTGCCTCCTCTGCTCCTCATGTGCTCATTCATGGTGTTAAACGAGGGCATTCCTGGTGTGTACGCAGAAGAATTAGAAACATCCGACACGTCCGGTGTGCCATTAATCTCCACATGATTATCAGCAGCTGCGTGTCCATCCACATCCGAGGGCAACGGTGGAAATTGAACTCCTTTGTCCATAATGAAAAATAACGATGACCACTAAACTCCAAAATAGAAGTCAAAGTGTTAAGTATTCAAAGCAAACTCAAATCCAAATTTAACCAAAAGTGAAATGTTATGAAACGATAACTTTAAAGTAAAATGATAAAAAAAGTTAATTTTTCAAAGCAAAGTCAATCCCGAGTTCATTCAAAAGTGAATGTTCCAAAAGGATAAGTTTTAATTTATTTATAAGCAAAATGATAAGAGAAGTTAAATTTTTTAAAGCAAAGTCTATCCCGAGTTCATTCAGAAGTGAATGTTCTAAAAGGATAAGTTTTAATTTATTTATAAGCAAAATGATAAGAGAAGTTAATTTTTTTTTAAAGCAATGTCAATCCCGAGCTCGTTCAAAAGTGAATGTTGTGAAAAGATAAGTTTTAATTTATTTATAAGCAAAATGATAAGAAAAGTCAAGCTGTTCAAAGCAAAGCCAAATTCAAGTTCATTCAGAAGTGAAGCCTTGTGAAAAGATAAGTTTAAATTTATTTAAAAGTGAAATTATAGCAAATGTTAAGTTTTTTTTAAATTATAAAGAATCTGTAGATTGCAATAACCACTCACAATTATTGTAAAAGCTAGGTAATATAAAGTTAAGCTAGGCTGAGGTAAGTACAATTTTCAAAAAGTTTAAATATAATATTATCAATAATTTCAAAGCAAAAGCTTTGCCGAGTAGACTTTATATAAACACATTCAACATTAATAGATTGCAAAACACAATGTTGAAGTAAATTATACCCTTAATAGAGAATACAATAAGCAGCAGAATAACCTTAATTATTGTTGTTTTGTTAAAGCAAAAATAAACATTGTGTGTAAAAGTCACAATGCTGTAAAACAATTGTTGCAAAATTGCAAATAAAACCGTACTTAATGTTAACAATTAATAATAAGCACAAATAAAACACAAACAGAATAATGTTTAAAAAAAATAGGATGCAATAACAACAGTATCCAATTTAACCTTCAGAAACTACTTCGGTCCCTGTTCGGGCGCCAAATTGTAATATAAAAAAAATAAAAAATATTGTTAATTGTGTTGTGAACTAATAAATGAATAATAAACTAAAATGTGTCTTTGCTACCACTGGAAGTTAACCAACAAACAAACAAACAAAAAAACCTGATCTGTCACCAGAATTAAAACTAATAAAAAATTGAACAAATTAAGATCTCGGGCGCCAGGTGCAGATCTGATCTGATATTACTCCCAATGGTAACTTACAGATCACTTAAAAAATAACAAACTAATGCCGTGGATAACTCGGCCAACATTGAACCCTTAATCTAGGGCGGGGAGTACTGACTAATGAACAATTAGTTTAAAAGCAGATTTATTAACCCGTAGTATCTGAAGGGTAAGGTCTTACAGGTGGATATACTATGCTAAGAGTATCGCTACACTGGTTACTGTTTCTGTTGTCATTGCAATCCTTTAAGTTAAAATTCTACGTTACATGAGCCAGACAGGAGATGTCTGGCTGTCCTTCTCTTTGGCTTCTTCACCCGTTGATGTTAAGGCAGCCTCTTGCTTCTATGGCCATTATACTAATGCCATAGGTAGGTTCATGGTTAATTTAATGTAAGTGGGGAGCAACTTTACACAACAAACCTTTGTAAAAATAGGTTATAAAAAAATGTAATGTTCTAATGAGGATAATACTAATATCCCAGAAAAATTCCAGTATAAAAATATAAGAAAAAAAGAAAAGTAAAAAAAGAAATAAAGAAAAAGAAACAAAGAAACCCCGCGCTTCTTGCTAAAACAAAGATAATTCACTGGTTAATTACTTTATCACTTTGGTTATCAATCCCATTCTCATCGTAAATGATTCAGTACTCACCAGGGTTTCTTTTAGTAACAATATTTCAAAAATCCTTCAAAGTTCCAACAATCGCAAATAACAAAATAACGTGTTACATCCTTAGAAAATCCAACGAATCCATTGGCGAATCTTTCGATGTTATGTTCTGTAAGTGAAATCACCAATTTACATCTCAATTCGCTTCAAAATACCAAACATTCTTGTCGAACGTGGCAGCTATATCTCACTTACCAGAAAATGTCGAAATAACCATTAATTCACGATAACTAACAGCGGGGCATCTTCCGCCGCATTTATCTGGCCATGGACCGTGGTGATTAGCCAAATTAAGAACGATTCCACAAGAACCAACAAATTGTTAAAATATGTCAACCACTCTCTCTCAGTGTTCGACCGGAAAAAGGAATGACAACTAGTAGAGTGTTCCCAGCCACAAAATTACCTCAGAGCGCCATCGGAAGGGACAACTCTTAAATAAATCGATCAGTCTACCAAATTTCCATAGATTATGTCAAACTGATGTGACATCTGTCAAAACTAAACTCACAACAAGGAAATGGTATCAAAACGAATAGGTTATAATTTCTAGTGTATAAGTCGATACTACGACGTTACAATAATTAAAAGCAACTTTGTTTTAAATATGTGACTGTTTCTGGTAATTAAAAACTTGATTATATATATATTATTTGTTTATTATTTAATGATTGCATGATCTGCAAATGTGTATTTGTTATTTTTTTGATTTTACCAAAATGACTCTGATCTGTGTGAGCGAATCCAAGAAATCTTCTTAGTTCTGTTACGTTTTCTAGGAAACGGGCATATTCGAATAGGTATTCTATTTCAATTGGAATTGTCGAAAAGCTGATTGTACATATTTAATTTGTTTATTAATAATGCTTGTGTGATTTGCAAATATTTGTTCCCGAGTTTGGATGTTTTCATGTATAAATATATGTATGTCTTTTCAATAAAGTTATTCTTGATAGAATCTAGATTCTTAATCTGGCTTTCATAGTACAAGCGCTACTTACTCACTTTGATAATAGATGGCGTTGTGTGTCATATAACAGCTTTATAATATTTTTTCCGACAACTGACATAAATAAATACCTACCTACATACCATACCAAATATTTGCTGATAATGCAAATATTTTTAACTGATCCGGAAATCAAACTCGAGACCTCAAGCACAGCAGTTGAAAATGCTACCACTGCGCCATCGAGGCAATAAGCTTGTTGGTGTAGAATTAGAGTTTAGCACTTATAGAAGTTATTTATTATGGTTTGAGGTGACAAACTACACGACTGTGTTGAACAGGAAACGAACACAGAATTTATTAATAAAATTACATTAATACAAAAGAAATCAGAACAATAACCAAAGGCTAAATTGTTTGTTTTCCTGTTCAACAGTAGCTATAGTCATATTAATAATCGAATATCGTTTTGGTGTAGTACTAAGAATAGGCAAACGACCTCATCAATTGTCAATAACTTTTATTTACTGCATGAGAAAATGTATTCTGTTTAGCATAAAACCTTTGGAGTTTGGAAAACATTATGTATATCAGTTGTCTAGTACCCATAACACAAGCTCTGCTTAGCTTGGGAATAAATGGCGTGGTGTGTTAGATGTCCGAAATATTTATTAGTATTATTGTTATTGCGGTAGAAGATGCACAGGCCAAGCCACATCTCGAAGCAATACCAGAGAGTCTAGCCGAATTGAAAGTTCTTGGCAATCGACGATTCGAATCACTCTCCGTTAAATGCGGTCTAGAGGGAGGAGCTGGTACTGGGGTGCCCCCGCCTATAGATGAGGACCTTATTCCATGTGAGGCTGAACCTGCGCCTTATAAAGCAAAAGGCGATGGGCCGGAGGAAAATACTGTCTTGACCCGTTGAGCACAATCTTCTTTGAGGCAAATTTGGCTTTACCCTCCAAATGGCCTCGAAACTGGACTTTGCTTGATATGTCAACACTAAGTATTCCAATATTAGCAGAGGCAGATAGCCAATAGGGGAGCGTCTTCAAAACGAGGATATACGATCCACGGCAGTTTTTAAACAGTTAACGCACAAAGTTGTGACTTTGTGGGGTTAAATTGGGCTAAAGTCTATCCCAACCTGAGACCTTTTCCAAAGAGGTCTCAATTTCAGACACAAGTCTGTTTCGACACTCAATGCCGTTTTTCCGAGAAATATTAGGGCTGCCGATGTAGAGAGCATCGCCCGTGTTATAGTCCCCATAACAATGAATAATAATTTGCAGCGTGTCATTGATATAGAGGAACCAAGTAGGCGATAGCACACAGCCTTGTGGGACACCAGCATTCACAGATATCGCTTCTAGCTTCGCTTCGAGCTTCTATTCGCTAAAAAGCTAGTGACCCAAACGCATAATTTCTCGGGAAGCTCATAGGAAAGGAACTTTGAAAGAAGCGCTTTGTGCCAAACCCGATCGAAGGCCTTCGCAATGTCTAAGCTAATTGCCAAGGCTTCCCCTTATTCTAAATCGCCTGTGCCAAGCGATGAGTCAGGTAGGTATTCTAGAAAGAAGATCACTAGCCGATCGACCTAACTTTACGAAAGCCGTAGGTACTGGTGGTCACTAAGCAAATGATGATTTAACTTGTAAAACATTTTATTTGTTTTTTTTTTATCAACACAGTATTTCCTTTGGTTCTATTATGTTATCAGACTTATCAGAACTCGTAGTAGGTAGTTACAATAAAATTTATTTATAATCTCAACCACTACGACACAGTATGAGTTATCAAAGTTATCATAGCGGACATAATATAAACCTAAATAAAAAGATTGTTAATCTGAACTCTGAACTACCTATTGTTTTTTAATAACTTATAACTTGTTTGCGTGTTCATCAATTCATAGAGTTTTCAAGTCATTTAGTCTTCGTCGTGATGAAATTAATGACATAAAATAAAAAAAATGTGGATGAGATGAAATGGGGATCGTCTTTCGAAAAATCCACAAAACAGAAAGATAGGTAGAAGTGTTATGTGTGTGAATGAAAGGACTACTTATTATTGCACACTAATAACGAATTGCTTTCATTTGATGTTTGTATTTTGCTCAAAACTAGCCTACAATACAATACATCTAGTCGCACGTTTAATAATATTTTTTCTCGCGTAATGTTAAAAAATATTTTACCGTAAGGAAAGAAGAACTTACAACGTTTCGTAATCTTGAAAGTAAGAATACTTCATTGCAAGCTATTCAATAACAGATGGCGTTATTCCAAATGCACGCAATTATAACATTAATCTCACAGAACAAAAAGATAAGTAGAAATGGCTAGTAAGCGTGATGCGCGTGTCACTAGTAAGCGATGCAACGCGTACCTTTATGAGTTGTAGGTATTTTGTATCATAGTCGTATTACAACGCTGCGTCGAATAGGTCGTCCATTGAACGTTCTTCACGCGCATCACGCTTACTAGCCATTTCTACTAATCTTTTTGTTCTGTGGAAAAATAAAAAAACGACCTCCCCAAAATATTACAATCTGTGGATAACTTTTCTACTTTTATTAGCCGACTTCAAAAAAAGTAGGAGGTTTCTCGACTCGACCGTATTTATTTTTTTTTCCTTTTTTTTATGTGTGTTCGCGGATAACATCGTTGTTTATGAACCGATTTTGATGATTCTTTTTTTAATGGAAAGGAGATGTCGTCTTTGACGTCGTTTATGAACGACGAAGTTATACGCGAATACACATCTATACAAATAAATAAAATTGGAGTGTCTATCTATACTTATAAAATAGTAAGTCCTGACTGACTGACTGACTGACTGACTGATTCATCATCGCCGAGCGTAAACTATGATAGTTAGGGCTATGAAATTTGGTGTGTAGGATCCTTTTATTGAGTAGACACGCACTAAGAAAGGAATTTTGGAATTTCTACCCCTAAGGGGGTGAAATAGGGGTTGAAAGTTTGTATGAAAGTCCGTCATTTTTTAAGTTAGAAACCTGAAACTTTACTTTTGGGCTGCTGATTAAAAATGAGTAAACACGTATTTCAGCGTTTTTGAATATTCTACCCCTAAGGGGTGAAATAGGGGTTGACATTTCGCATATAGGTTAGTCTGGAAGTCTGTCATTTTTGAAGTTCGAAACATGAAACTTTGTGTTCGGTCTACTGACTAAAAATGAGTTAATACGTATTAAAGCGTTTCTTGATATTCTACCCCTAAGGGGGTGAAATAGGGGTTGAAAGTTTGTATGGAAGTTCGGCATTTTTTAAGTAAGAAGCATGAAACTTTATTTTTGGGCTACTGATTAAAAATGAGTAGATACCTATTTAAGCGTTTATGAATATTCTACCCCTAAGGGGTGAAATAGGGGTTGACATTTCGCAAATAGGTTAGTCTGGAAGTCTGTCATTTTTGAAGTTCGAAACATGAAACTTTGTGTTCGGGCTACTGACTAAAAATGAGTTAATACGTATTTAAGCGTTTCTTGATATTCTACCCCTACGGGGTGAAATAGGGGTTAAAAGTTTATATGTAAGTTCGCCATTTTTTAAGTTAGAAACATGTTACTTCATTCACGTGCTAGGGACTAAAAATCAGTTAATACGTATTTAAGCGTTTCTTGGTATTCTACCCCTAAGGGGGTGAAATAGGGGTTGAAAGTTTGTATGGAAGTTTGTCATTTTTTAAGTAAGAAGCATGAAACTTTATTTTTGGGCTACTGATTAAAAATGAGTAGATACCTATTTAAGCGTTTATGAATATTCTACCCCTAAGGGGTGAAATAGGGGTTGACATTTCGCATATAGGTTAGTCTGGAAGTCTGTCATTTTTGAAGTTCGAAACAAGAAGCTTTGTGTTCGGGCTACTGACTAAAAATGAGTTATTACGTATTTAAGCGTTTCTTGATATTCTACCCCTACGGGGTGAAATAGGGGTTAAAAGTTTATATGTAAGTTCGCCATTTTTTAAGTTAGAAACATGTTACTTCATTCACGTGCTAGGGACTAAAAATCAGTTAATACGTATTTAAGCGTTTCTTGGTATTCTACCCCTAAGGGGGTGAAATAGGGGTTGAAAGTTTGTATGGAAGTTTGTCATTTTTTAAGTAAGAAGCATGAACCTTTATTTTTGGGCTACTGATTAAAAATGAGTAGATACGTATTTAAGCGTTTCTAGATATTCTACCCCTAAGGGATGAAATAGGGGTTGAAAGTTTTTATGGAATTTTGTCATTTTTTAAGTTAAAAACATGAAACTTTATTTATGTACTACTGACTAAAAAAGTGTAAAGACGTATTTAAGCGTTTTTGAATATTCTACCCCTAAAGGGGTGAACTAGGGGTTGAAAGTTTGTATGGAAGTCCGTTATTTTTTAAATTAATACCATGAAAATTTAATTTTGGGCTACTGATTAAAAGTAACTAGATATCTATTTAGCGTTTCTGCATATTTTACCAATAAGAGGGTGAAATAGGGGTTAAATTTTTTATGAAAATCCGTCATATTTAACTTAGAAACCTGAAACTTTACTTTTGGGTTGCTGATTGAAAATGAGTAAGTACGTATTTCAGCGTGTCTGAATATTCTATCCCTAAGGGGCGAAATAGGGGTTGACATTTCGTGCATAGGTTAGTCTGGAATTCCGTCATTTTTGAAGTTTGAAACATAAAACTTTATTTATATGCTACTGATTAAAAATGTGTAGAGACGTATTTAAGCGTTTTTGGTTATTCTACCCTTAAGGGGGTGAAATAGGGATTGAAAGTTTGTATGGAAGTTCATCATTTTTAAGCTAGAAACATTAAACTATATTTTTGGGCTACTGATTAAAAATGAGTAGATACCTGTTAAAGGTTTCTAGATATTCTACCCTTAAGGGGTGAAATAGGGGTTGCAAGATTGCATGGAAGTCTGTCATTTTTTGAGTTAGAAACATAAAATATTATTTTTGGGTTACTAATTAAAAACGAGAATATGCATATTTAAGCGTTTCTGCATATTCTACCCCTAAGGGGAGAAATAGTCATTGGCATTTCATGTATTGGTTAGTTTGGAAATCCGTCATTTTTTTAAATTTAGCAGCTTAACAACTTTCGTTTTCATGTTTCTGATTACAAATAGATGAATACTTATATCAGTATTTATGCGAATTATGCTCCTAAAGGGGTTGAAATATGGGTCGAATGTTTGTATGAAAGTTCTTTTAAATGGAATAATGATCAAAAATAAATAAATAAATACGTTTAAAACATGAATAAATTACTGATACATTCTTTTACACAGTTTTAATTAAATGCATATGATCAACTTCCACGCGAGCAAAGCCGCGGGCAACAGCTAGTTTGTAATATTAAAATTACCGCTTTTTACTAAATGCATTTGTATGTATACACGGTACATATACCAAAAATGTACTTTAAAAATGTTTTGTCTGTCTGTCTGTCTGTCTGTTTGTTCCGGGTAATATCTAGAACGGCTGGACGGATTTTGACGGGACTTTCACTGGCAGATAACTGACGATCTGAGAAGTAACTTAAGCTACTTTTTTTTAAATAGTTTCGTCCCGCAGCGTCACCCGCGGTATAACAATAACTACGGAGTTCAGCTAGTTACTGTATAAAATATCTTGAAAAGCACCGACGATATTGCTTATAATGATTTTATTTTTTGCACTTTTACAAAATTATTTTCTACTTCAATTCGACTCGCGACACAAAAGCGTCTTATGTTGTTCTTTGGTTTCCATAATAGTATGGAAACTAAAGAACCCGCTTTTGTAACGAGTATTGCACAAGAAAGCAAAAATAGTATTGCTTTCTTTTGTATTAAACTAAAATAAATAAGATAAGAGATCAAAGAAGTCGGTTACATACGAACAAAGTAACAAACATATAGGTTGAAGCTAATAAAAATTATAAGTACTTTTGTATGGATCGGTTTATATTAGACTTGTAAATATCTACCTTGGGCCTTCGGCAGTACGAACAGACCCGTCGATGGCTTTTCACCAAATCCAAAACTCATTTTTGTAAATTAGTTCAACTACCAGCTGCTGATTAAATTATTTTTATTTTAATGTTTAATCAAAAGTTAGCAATAATTAGCAAACAAACTTGCCGAGCACGAAACTATGTTTCCAGGTAAACCATAGACTATAGTGTATTAGTATTTACTACTACTGTAAGTCCCGTCAAAATCCGTCCAGCCGTTCCAGAGATTACCCGGAACAAACAGACAGACAGACAGACAAAAATTTTTTTAACTACATTTTTGGTATATGTATCGTGTATACATACATATGCATTTAGTAAAAAGCGGTTATTTTAATATTACAAACAGACACTCCAATTTTATTTATTTGTATAGATATATATATTTACGGTCGAATTGAGGAACCTCTTTTTTTTAAGTCGGTTAAAATAGATATTGTCTATCATATTGAAAAGGTGATTTAAACTTAAAAAAGCAGTACTACGAGTACACCATCTGTAGTTGAAAAATCTAGTATTTTACCTTAGATAATGTACCTACCTATATTTATTTATTTATTTACTTACAATATCCTTACAGACTAATCCAATACGATATTGTAATTACATTTTTCTTAAAAACTAAAAATTACTTAAACCTAAGAGTAACAAATTATGCAAAGTGTGAATTCACTCAGAGTACAATAAAATATATCCACCTCACCAGCTATGTATGTAATCTAAGCATTTTACTATAAATCCAGGGAATTGAGGGGCACAAGTAAAACACGACCTTCTAATACCCCGATTTAATCTGTGAGAACAATGTCGAAGCATTTTGTTTTTGTTGTTTTGAGTATGATCTGCCAAAATGGAAGGCAGAATCCAAGAGTGGTAGTCACCATACTCATTGCGAATGCAGACAATGCAACAATTCAGCATGGTGACACACACACAGCAGACTATGGCAGCCTAGTGATCTTGGCTCCATTGGGCTAACATTATGAAAAGAATATATTTAAACTAGCTATCGTCAGCGGCTTCGTTCGCATTTAATTAAAAGGTAACTAAATAATGTTACTTTTAATACCTCCAAAAGTATGTGTACAAAGTTCATGATGATAAGTTATGTAGAAAAGGTGAAAGGGTAACAAACAAGCTTACTTTCACCTTTATAATAGTTTTAATATTAGTGTGTGATTAGGATCCTTCTTCAAACATTACAGTAGTCATATCAACTGTAAGAAAGCCATAGGAACATTTTATACCTTAATCTGAAATGATGGAACTTTAAAAAAATATTTATAGTAAAATTAACTTGATGTAGGCGCCCTTATATCTTTTTGTTCTGTGTAGATACCTAAATGGGCATGTGGGCTAGCTGGAGGTCACACTCTTCTCGGGAGTAGTTTATCCCTGTTTTCCAATTACAAAGCATAGTGCGACTCATTGGCGCACAATGCTGAATTATGCTGAAGCTTAATTGGAACGTGAATTAGTTTTCAAATGCACCAGCAGAGTGCGCTAAGTTCAGTGTTGAAAAAAAAAAAATATTCAGAGTTAGCAAAAACCTCATTAATTTGTAAGCAAAGTGGTATACATAAAAATTGGTTGAAAACTATTTACGGTTATTTTAAGTAATTTGGATTTTGATAATTACATTAACATTTGTTTGTTTTGAGTAATTTTTTTAAATGAGTTCTATCTTCATCCATACTTATATTTATTTTTTTAACACAGTTTGAATTAACTTTGATTATTTCGAAAAAACTGCAACGAAACGAAAGCTTTAAAATTTTTTTCATAATATTACTAACGCTAATATATAAATAAAACATTTTGATCAATGCCACCTTAAAGAAAAAACACTTGTTAATTTTTGTCACGTTGGTATCGATTGCACACATCACGCAAAAACACTACTTTTGAGAGTGCTCGATTGTGCGAAGCGTTGCTTGCGCTCTAGTGCTGTAATTGGAAAACAGGGCATAGCTAAAATCACATAAGGAACGGATGCTTATTATGTAGGTGAGTAATATACGTATTACGGAATGCGCGTAGGAAGCTTCGGGTTTTCCTGAAGTAAATTCATTTTACTGGCTAAAGCAAGTTTCAGTCATTTGAAACATTCTAAGCTATAAGATTTTTTTTGTTGTCAATCAACGCCGATTGATTAATTTAGTCTTAGATTATTATTATCTAAGGATTTAGTATATAGTCTAATAGGTAATGACGGTGAACAAACTGTGTTGCACATTTATGGTACAAAAAGACAGTAAATAGAAAGTTTTCTTAATGGTAAGTGACTACCACCGCTCATGGACGTCTGTATCTCAAAGTGGAAAGAAGGCATAGGAAGGAATGGAAGAAGATACTGAAGGGTTATCAAGACAAATTGTGCATTTGCAAACCAGCCAGCCAGCGAGCGACAAGATGACGGGCACGTTATAACCGTAGATTTCGACGAAAATCAATAAAATAAAACTTTTTTTTAATTAGTTTAAAATTATTCTCGATTCTCTCAAGGTAATTTGTATTTTGTATGACACATATGATTTTATTTTCTTTTTTATTTTTCTTAGACACATTTTCTATTGTAAAGCTTGTTAGTAGATTTCGAACAATACTGTCGATCGACTAAAGCTATTCGCAACATTCGCACAACACTAATCTATATACAAACGGCATGGCGGGTAGCGATTGTTGACTTTTTGTTGTTGTAACAGAAGTCAATTTATCGTGAAGTATTACATTATATCTAACGAGATATTTTAATAATTATTAATTTATTCGTATTTTTTGGCAATTTTCTAAGAGAACAAAATGAGTTTTAATTTTAATACAGCGACTACAACATCGGCAAGCACTTTCGGTACGACTACACCTTCTACCGGTAAATATTTGTCACTGGATTATTTAAATTAAAAAGAAATCTACGCATGTATCTCTGTTTTTAATCATTTTATCCTTGAGTTTTTTTTGTGATTCACGGCAGCCAATAACGCCAACTTAACCTTCAATATTTCACAAAACATTGTCAAACCTATGATAATAATGTTAAAAACAAATCTATGTTGATAGACATCTCGATTGCTAAGTAACGGAACAGTGTCATAATTACTGAATTCTTTTCAGGATTTTCTTTTGGCAGTGGTGACACAAATAAACCATCATTATTTGGAACCAACAATGCAGGTAATTATAACAAATACTCATAAGAATAAAAGGGCATTTGGAAGGTTCACATCACACATCAATAGCCTTTAGTAGTCCACTGCTGGACATAGACCTCTTCTGAAAGCATGAATAAGGATATAGGTGCCGGCATCTAACTTGGCCAAACCTCGACGTAGTGGGAGTAAGTTCACGCATAGCACACTAGTGCAACAATTTAAAACAAACAAAATCGAAGTATAGTTGTCTTATGCACCAATCGCTAGCTCAGAACGGTGCTACCTCAATCCGTGCACCAATTGCTTGCTCGCAACGGTGCTACCTCAATCCCAGCGTCTGTTTATCAACCAAAGGGACCTAAAAACGACTACAGATTAAAAAATCTGGCCAAGTTAAATGCAGGCACCTATGAAAGACCTTCGGGGTCAAACATAAAAAAAAAGAATGTGTCTTTAAGAATTAGTATAATTAGAAGGGTTAAATAATAATAGAATAAGTATCATCATAACTTTATAATAAAAAACAATGCTGAAATAAACTAACCACTAAAGTCGGTGCAGTTCTTGGATTTCCTTTTCTATAAAATGCATGTGTTACACATTGACATATAAAACTTCCTCTTGAATTAGTCCTATCTATTGCTGATAACAAAAGTTTTAACAAAAAAAAACAACTTCAAAAAATTGAAACAATTTCAAATGGGACTACATGAGAAGCACCGGCTTCAAAATAAGATAGAATTATCTAAATCGGTTTACCCTTGT
Organism: Spilosoma lubricipeda; assembly: GCA_905220595.1. Classification (NCBI taxonomy): domain Eukaryota; kingdom Metazoa; phylum Arthropoda; class Insecta; order Lepidoptera; family Erebidae; genus Spilosoma; species Spilosoma lubricipeda. The sequence goes on along the minus strand of HG992298.1, from coordinate 5,889,631 downwards.
CGAAAGTTATGAGGCAACACACATAAAAAAAATGCAGTAGAATTTGGAACCTCTTCCTTTTTTTAAGTTGGTTAAAAAACGGAATTAAAGTCTGTTGAGTAGTTAAAGAGATCTTAACGAACAGACAGCGGAAGCGACTTAATGTTATTCAATGTAAGAATTTATGTAGCAAATAACTTTATGTTGCAGCTGCAGAAAATAAACCAGCTTTTAACTTTTCAAGTCCTGGTGGTAGTACATTTGCCTTTGGTGCTGCTATAACAACAGCTCCTACATCTTCATTGTGTAAGTTTGATGATGAATGAATTTTCTCCATTTTTAGAAACATTTTTCATTGATGATGATATATATTTCGTATCGCCTTGCAAGACAAATGGTCTATCTAAAATTAAATTTGAAGAAAACCAAGTAAAATAATTTTTGAAATAGGACCAGTAATGAGTAAATCCTGACATTAGTCATTTAATTGAACAAACAATATTAGTACAGACTTACAGAGTACCTGGATGAATGACCTAATCTAATCTAAAATATAAAATTCTCGTGTCACAGTTTTAGTTGCCAAACTCCTCCGAAACGGCTTGAACGATTCTCATGAAATTTTGTGAGCATATTGAGTAAGTATGAGAATCGAACAACATCTATTTTTCATCCCCCTAAATGGTAAGGGTCACCCATCCTTAAAAATTTTTTATGGCAAAACGACGTTAGCCGGGGCAGCTAGTAAAATTCTAAAAATGAATCCTAGGTAGATCAATTTATTGCCCCCGAAACCACTGCATACTAAATTTCATGAAAATCGTTGGAGCCATTTTTGAGTTTCAGATTATACACATATATGTAAAAGACAGTTAATGTTAGTACAGTTTAATAACTTCTATTAAGTTTATGTGGTGTGTAGCTTACACCTTCTTTAGCTTCTGCAGTCTCAACCTTTTTTCTTATCCGCAAGTAGCTTTATTTTTAAACCTATTCATTTATTTATTTGTACAAATATAGGTATACAAAGATCTTAATAATGTCATAATAATATTTGACCCATTTAAATTCTACCGTTATATAACAGTGTGCAAAATATATTTTTTTAAATAAGTTAACCAGTAATAAAATTTTATGTTTAAAAACAGTCAAAAACATAAATATTTAAAAGAAAAAAAATTGAAAGTCAAAAAAATTGTATTTTTAAAAAATTACAGTAAATGTAATAATGGAAATGTCGGAGAATTTAATAATTGTAATGTCAGAAAAATTGTCAATTAAAATTTCATAAAACAACATACAAAAAACTTATTTCCTAGTTTCTATTCATTTCTTTCTACTAATTCTACTAATCCTAAACCTTTATCATCATCATTATCAACCCATTCACCCAGTGGTGATGCTGACCGCAATGCCAATGGTTGTGGGTTTGATACCCACCCGAAACAAATGTTTGTATGATGAGTGTAATATTTTTTTCTGTGACTGAGTATTAACCTTATGTATGTATTTAAAAATATATGTGCGTGTATCAACAGTCTGTGGCTACCATAGTACAGGTTCGGCCAAGTTTGGAATATGATGGTCGTGTGTAAATTGTGTGAGATTATTATTCTTATTTCTTTTTTTTTATGGAATAGGGGGGAAACGAGCAGACATATCGCCTGATGGTAAGCGTTTACCGCCGCCCATGGACACCCGCAACATCAGAGGCGTCACAAGTGCGTTACCGGCCTTTTATGATGGAGGAGGGGTTAGGGTATGGGCCTCCGGTATCCTCACTCAATCGGTGAAACACAGTGCAAGCGCTGTTGCACACAGGCTTTCTGTTAGGCCTTGCGTGCCTAAGTGTGGCTCTCCCACGTTAAGAATGGCGTACTATGGAATATGGCATATAAATGGAAGATAGACGGCTTGGGTTTGTGTCACTTATGAGTTCGCGTCACCAACATGTTGACGTCACAAAACTCCTTTCGCCGCATTGATTACTTTTTGGTAGGGGAAAATCTTATCAGTTCGCGTCACGGACATGCTAATGTTTGATGTTGATAATTTTAACATTATGAAATTTCTAATTTTACACAGTTTTACAAATAACATTCTAAGTTATAAGTTTTCACTTCTATCGGCATCCCATCCCATCTGTAATAGTAGTTTCTAGAAAACATTAAATAAATATAACGTGTTATTATTTTAATATTGTCTGCAGTTGCAACTCCAACGACGAGCGCAGTATCAGCTTTTGGAGCCAGTAAACCATCAGGCTTTAGTGTCTTCTCTTCACCACCTAACCAGACTGTAGGTTCTCCTGGGTTTGGACAACCTGTTGGACAAGTATGTTTATTTTTTCAAACCTCTATTTAACGTCCTGCCTGCCCTTATTCAACTCTTATTTAGGGTTGACGCAGTGTAAACACCGTGTGGTTTTAGTCGGTTCGATTCCAACACACCGCCCCGCCACAAACCCCGGTGGGGTGACGGCCCGAGGGTACTTCCATATGTAAAAAAAAGTGTAGATAAATAGTAGAAAACTCTTTATTGTTACACCATAATATTACACAATTACAAGAGTACATAAAATGTGAGATGTAGTGTACAAAGAGCGGCCTTATTGCCAAAAGCAATCTCTTCCAGGCAACCTTTTAGGATGGATCAAAATGTATTGAAGAGACAGTGGTAGTCGACGGTGCAATGAGTTTTTAATTAATTATATTATTATTTTTTATGTTTGGCCCTGCCAAAATGACTCTACTCTGCCTGATGGAAAGCATAAGCAGAATCCAAGAGTGGTGGTCACCATACTGCGAATGCAAACAATGCTACAATGCAGCATGGTGACCCACACCATGGCGGGCTAGTGATACTTCTGCATCATTGGGCCTCCGGTCGCGCACTCACCAACGAAACACGACAGCATGATCGCTGTCATTTTACGTTGATTTTCTGTGCGAGGGTAGTACCGCCCCGGTCGAGCGGGCCCGTTCGTGCTGAAATCAGCGTGGCTCTACTACCTTGAAATAATGAATATAACGTATTGTATTTAATTTTTCTATTTTATTATTCTTTATTTCACTGTTTACTTAGTCATATCCTCCCTCAAACAGTTCATGGAGCTCATGAAATCTTCGATAAAACTAAGTTAAAGTACTTTTTGGCTAACAAAAAGCGTGAAACTCGTGTCAACGTCACCGCACGCTTCTCATGAGCTATATGTATACTGTCTATATGTGTACCTACATATATATAGAGCTATATGTATACCTCCGTAAGTTATACATATATCCATATGTAAACTTAGTTTTCACTTCCATAGGGAGTCCTCTAAGTCTGTCCCACATATTTTTGTATATGTTATTCTGCCATATAAATGTGCAAAGAAAACGGAAATTAATTGGGTTTTAGAGGTATAAGGGTGAAAAATACTGTCGGACCTATATCTATACATAAAAATCGGTGAACAAACACCGTGATATAAGATATTTCCAAATAAGATGTTTAATTAAATTGGACTGTCTTTTCAGAATGCTCCGCAAAATCTATCTTTTGGAAATACTCAACAACAAGCTGCACCATTCAGTAGTCCAGCCACCCAAGGTCAGTGTTTTTAATTTTTAAATAAGGTATAAGAATACCTGTATCCTGTATAATTGTGTGATGTGAAATGATATCTATCTAGATTGATTTATATCCTCCGAAACCCCCTGTATACTGAAAGTTATAAAAATCGTTCGAGCCGTTTCCGAGATTCAGATCATATATTCTTCACACTAATATATAAAGACTTAAGTTTGTGAGTGTGTATGTTTGTTACTTCTTCACTCAAAAACTACTGAACGGATTTGGATGAAACTTTACAGTAGTATAGCTTATACATCAGAATAACACATAGGCTACTATCTGCCGCGATAACCGATATATATGCGGGCGGAGCCGCGGGCAACAATCTGTATATATATATATATATATACCAGAATTGCTCATTTTAAAGGCATTAACTATTAGATACCAGTACTACATTAAATTAGGTTTATTCGACTTTTTTACACAATTCACCCAGGTGAAAAACAAGAATTATGTTTCTTCATTTCATCTAACTGATATAACTCTGGTGAAATGATTTAACTTAAGCGGTAGGCATTGTATATCTTGGAATTAATACACCCAGGTGAACAAAGGCGAATTTTTTATTCATCTTGTATAATTTTATCACTCACATAAGGTACGAAAACTTCAACGACTAAACTGTTGTACCGATTACAATGAAATTTGGCATAGAGATACTTTGGTTCTTAGGGAAGGATATAGGCTACTCTTTTCCGCGATAACCGACATACACAAAAGATAAAGACACAGAAAGTTTATTTTTAATTTTTTTTAGCTGGATCATCTGGATTTGGTGCTTCACCTAGTGGTGGGAGCTTTGCCCTCAATAAACCACAAGGGTCTCTTTCAACTGGTTTCGGCCTCGCTACACCGGCATCTGGATTCTCCGCGCCACCTGCCGCAGTAAGTTAGACAAATTGACTGCCTTGAGGTCTCTGGTTCGATTCCCGGGTCGGACCAAATGTTTGTATGATTTGCAAATATTTGTTTCGGAGTTTGGGCGTTTTCTACTTATAATATGTATGTATTTATAAGAAAAAAATATTTGTATGTTTTCTCTGCTTAGTTTGGGACTGTATATTGTTGTGTTAAATGTCCAAAAATATTTATTTATTTTATATATTTATATCGAACATGAGATGCTCCAAACTAGATGAAAAATTGTATACTTTCTTAATAATCTTTTATTTATATTTAATTTTTGAAACATACACACAATAACTTACCGTTTATATATATATTACCGTAAGATTGTCAAAACCCTTAGATTACAATCTATCTTGCGAGATTGCAAACAGTCTTAAGATTGTGAGATGGTATCGACGAATCGCAAGTCGCGCGCTGTAAAGTTAAACAGCATTTGTCCTGCGCCATTTGTTTGCTAATTCGTCTTTGTTGCCGAATGTAAAGTATTTTTGTGATTGTAAATTGATTTCATGTTGAAAATACCTCACAGCTTTAGAATTAGTTGTATAAAATTGTTGTGACAGTAAAATTTATTTGTGATTAATTAGAGAAGTTCTAACCTAACTCTACGGCCATTGAACGGCCTACTGTAAATCCGACCAATCAGGGACAATTGACAATATGACGCCCGTAAGCAGTATATCACAGTTGACAATCTATCGGCAGTTTGCAATCACGCTAGATAGATTATAATCTAACGGTTTTACAATCTTACGGCGACATACCCATATATATTAAAGACAAATATTGTCCCTATGGTGACATATATATTAAAAATACAAAGTGTCACAATACCTATTCATCCTAAGAGATTAGGACTTTAATTCCACTATTAACCAGACAGGTTTTGCCATATGGCATTATCAAAGGTTGATTTCATTTATTTTAATGTTAGTCTTTTTTTTTTTTTCTCTTATATACCGTTGGAGGGCCACGCTCCCTCATGCATGGGCTGGCTCAACCTGAGTAATACCACGACCTCACAGAAAACCGGTGTGTAACAGCGCTTGCGCTCTGTTTCACTGAGTGAGTGAGGGTACCGGAGGCTCATACCCTAATCCCTCCTCCATCCCCCAAAGGCTGGCAACGCACTTGTGGCGCCTCTGGTGTTGCGAGTGTCCATGGGCGGCGGTAATCGCTTACCATCAGGCGATTCGTCTGCTCGGATGCACACTATTCTATAAAAAAAGGAGCCTAATTTACTCCTAAAAACATAAACTATATGCTAGTGAAAGTCCCGTAAAATCGTTCCAGCCTTTCTCCGGATATTTTACTGGATTAGGAAGACTAAAATTTGCTTTATTTATAAAACTTTTCAGCCTACAACTGCGGCAGCAGCAACTACGCAGGCCAGTTTCCCAGGGTCTGGTGCAGCATCCTTTGGTTCGATGAGCTCGTTCGGTGGCAAGCCTACGTCTTCCTTTAGCTTTGCCAATACAGGTAGGAAGACTGTCTTATCTGTCATTTTTAGGACCTATATGTGTTAGGATTAGAGTTTCAAGAAGGGATTTTTATATAAATTTAGTTGACCCCGCGGTATAATATCAATCGTAGGTAATGCTACGGTTCGAAGCTAGTTTAAAAACAGTAGCCTAAGTTACTCCATACACCATCAGCTATCTGACAGTCCCTTCAAAGTCGGTCCAGCCACTCTAGAGATTAGCGGGGACAAACAGACTGTCAAAAATTGTAAAAAAAATATCTTAGTTTATGTACCGTATATATGCATACATATGCATTGAGTAACAGACACTCGTATGTTATTTATTTGTATAGAAAACCCATGATTTACCACACATTAACAAAAGTATATTTTACATGTTCAAGTAATAGTTAGTGACATTTTTCTTAAAGGTTTGCAGTGATTTCGCCTTTCTTAATGTCTCGGGTAGGTTTTTCCTTAATCTAACGGCTTGCACCGAGAACGACTTGTCAATTTTGTGTTGTGCAGGGGTATATTAAACTTTAGGTTTTCCAACGTATTATACTATAGCAAAATATCTTGATGATAAAACTGCCTGGAATCTTTAAATTTATTTTATTGTGACGATAATTTATACTTTGAAATAAATTCATCTTAAACTATTGTTATAGCTGACATTTTTTTTCTGATTATTATAATTGTAACTCAAATTGTAATTATCGCTTTTTTTTATTGTAATAATGGCTTTTGCATTTATGAAAATTGCCTGGATTTTAAAAGAGACGTTGATCCCTGAGTTTGTTTCGTCCTTTCTTCTCAGGGCTAGTCCAGTTAGGAAAGGCCGAACTCATCTGCTCAAAAACAGTTTACCTTGCAAAAGTGTTTATACAACCTAATTGCAGAATAAATGATTTCATTTCATTTCAACGATCTCAAGTACCTGCAATATCAATTGTCAGGGAATTTAAAACGTTGTTTATGATTGGAAACGGGAGGAACAGAGTCCTGTATAGAGAGAATATAATCATTTCGGTGAAGGCGTATAGGTAACCATTTGAGCTTAACACGAAACTCAGAGATGTGGTCATATTTACGTAAACCAAATATGCATCTTATGCAGACAGTTTGAAGACTCAAGTTTGTTTAATTGTTCCTCGGTAAGATCTAGATAGCTAACATCACCATAGTCGAGGATAGGAAAGGGAAAGGATTGTGCTAGGGCGATTTTCATCTTAGTGGGAAGTCTTTTCAGCGAGCCCGATGCACCAATTATTTTTCGGCTAACTTCACCAATCTGGGGAGCCCAAGACATGTACTTGTCCATATAGATTCCAAGGTTATTAACTTCGTCAATATACGGAATATTGTACACATCGCAAGAAATAGATAATGATGATAATAGATACTAGATAGAGATGATAAGTGTCGGAAAAGAACCGACTAAAACCACACGGTGTGCCACTCTGAGACGGGAGGGATCCGGGAACTGCTGTATTAACACATCCGGACCTCTCCCAGGTTGAAACAAACCCTATATCAACCGGTCTAGCCGGCTTGGTATAGTAGGCGAAAACCCAACTTCTAAAGAGATCATTAATGAAATATTTTGTAGTTTACAGAAGGATCTTAAAAAAAAATTCATTGTTTACAGTTTTCTAACTTTTTATTGGTTCTTCTCCACAGGAATAATTTTTGGAATTCCAACACTGGTTATTAATATACCTAGCCTTTCGAAGGTGCCTGAAAAAACCCTGCTTGAAATAAAAGCATTTTGATTTTGTTCTAGGAATGCCACAAACATCAGGTTTCGCTTCACCCATTCAACAGTCACTACAGCAACAACAACAGCAGCAAACGCAGCAACAACAACAGCAACAGACGCAGCAACAACAACAGCAACAGACGCAGCAACAACAACAGCAGACAATATCAGGACTAAGTTTCGGACAGAATACTGCGATTGGATCGAGTTTCCAAGCCACACCTTCGCTTGGTTTTAATGTTCCTGCCACTGCAGCTGCAGGTAAAAGATTAATTATTCTTCGCTAGCTTTTACCCGCGGCTCCACCTGCGTGTTTGTCGGCTATCGCAGTGAAGACTTATGTCCTTCTTCAAGAATCAAAGTATCTCCATGCCATATTTCATTGAAATTGGTTGCAGCGGTTTGGCAGTTAAAGCGTGACAGACCGACAGACAGTTACTTTCGTATTTATAATATAAGTATGGATTTGCTCTTCATCTACAAAAAATATTGTTATCTGCTTTTATGACCAATAATAGGCAGTAGCGAAGTAGGCTATAATGACTTTCAACTTATTTAAACATATTTGTTGAAGTGCATATTAAATAAGTTTTATTTGTTTTTTAGCTCCTACTGGGTTAGGTGGTTTCAGTACAACAACAACAACCTCCCAACCAACTGGTTTGCTACCAAGTTTTGGGAGTACAACATCGTCCGCCCAACCCACAACGGGCCTTAGTTTCGGCACGATTCCAGCCACTAGTACCCAAGGATTATCTTTCGGCGCAACAACTAGTACTGTGCCGAATACGAATCAACCTTCTACAGGCCTTAGTTTCGGAACCACTACAGCGGCTACCGGACTAAATTTAGCAACTAGCACACCTAGTTTTGGTGCAACAACTTCAGCTCAACCAACAACGGGTCTCAGTTTTGGTACAACAACTACACCGCAATCGACAGCCGGAATTAATTTTGGCACAACAACTGCACAGAAGCCAACAACTGGTCTTAGTTTCGGCACAACAACTACATCACAACCTACTACTGGACTTAATTTCGGCGCAACAACTACCTCACAACCAACAACTGCACTCAGTTTTGGTACAACAACGACGTCTCAACCTAGTGCCGTGTCTGGGCTGAGCTTTGGTACTACTGCAACAACAGCTGGGCTTAGTTTTAGTACAGCGTCAACAACTCAAGCTACTACTGGCCTTAGTTTTGGTACAACAACAACTTCGGCTCCTGTGACAAGTGCTGGGTTCGGTTTCTCTGGTACAAGTACGGCATCTGGGATTGGGTTTGGTATCAAACCGACCACCACATCTGCTACTTCTACAGGTAAATGCAATACATATAATATTCTACTTTCAAGCGGTTCCAACTTTTGTCAGTTGAATTTACACACTTATCATATACTGCAGACCCACGCAAATTCGTCTGATTCTCTTTTCATTTATGCTCTACTCCTATTGGTCTAACCGTGATGTAATATAGCCTGTAATTTTCCCATCAAAATGGACTATCTAACACTAAAAGTTATCACATTGGTACAGCCGTTCACGCGTGATGCTGTAGCCAATGGAAATAATGATTCATTTTTACATACTTCTGCATATAAAAAACCAACAGACCCGACAAAATTCGTACCGCCATACCTAAGTTTCCGAAAAAAATGTTTTAGTATTTATGTACGTCTTAGGTTTCTACGGTTAGTGTACAGTCGCGGACTAACAAAACGGAACCCTTTCGGTTTTCTTTTAATTTTCTTCTAACAAACACATAAAAAAAGGATCATCCAAATTGGTGTAGACGATCGGAAGTTATGCGCATACATACCTTTCGGTAATTCATTTTTATTTATATTCAATTGATAATGAGAACTGACAAAGTTTTTAAAATGTATTTTCTGATTTAATATGTAGATATGTTACCCGTCCCCATATGTTACCTTGGCCTAAAATAAACAATATTTAACGAAAATCAGATTTTTCAAAATTAGAATGGAACGACGTCACACGAAATATATTCAGAATTATTTTGCATATTTTATTCTTTTCCTTAAATTCTGAATTATAAGTGTCACGTTTTTTGATTTTAAATTAATGAATAATTTTTACTTCAACACAAATAAAACTGGATTTCTTTTGCGTAATCAACTGTACGTCAGTTAAGTAACATTAAAACTTCTAACATTTTTAATAAATCATGAAAATAATAAAGTTTTGTATTCATAACAAGATCAAATAAATGACAGATACATACAACATGCCATCTTGATTTGGAAGCTGTCATTTTTTTATTATTATTTGTCTTGAATTGTCTTCAAAATTTTAATGATTTTCTTTTTTAACATAATTTAAAAACTTTTATAAATTTTTTTTTTAAATGTTATTATTGCACTAAGGTCTTTTCCGTTTAGTCATGTGTATAAAGCTTTTTTTTAACAGCGTCAACAGCAGCTCCGTCTGGTATTACGGCTCTTGGTAAAACTACTACGACTATGGCTTCCTTAACTACGGCTACAACGTAAGTAATCTATACAAATAAATAAAATTAAAGTGTCTGTTTGTAAATTCAAATTAACATCTTTTCAATAAATGTTAATACAATTATATATCTTTATATATATAATTCTTCTGTGAGTGTGTATGTCACTGAACTACTCTCAAACGACTGGACCGATTTTGATGAAATTTTTTGTGTGTGTTCAAGGGGATCTGGGAATGGTTTAGATTCACAATTTTGTCCGCTGGACAATGTTTTTTTAATTAATTTTTAATTTATTAGTAGTTATGGCAAAACGACGTTTGCCGGGACAGCTAGTATTATATATAATTAATTATTGAATTTTTATCCACCTGTCTGTTTGTACCGGCTAATCTCGGACTTTCACTGAGAGGTAGCTGATGATATAAAAAGTAACTTGGCTACTTTTTTTAGACTAGCTTCGCCCAGCGGGTTACACCGCGGCGAGCAGGTAGGCGATAAATAAATAGGCCAGAACTTTAAAATCTGATCACAAGATTTGATACAAACAAGTTAATTTAAAGCTAGTAAAAATACCGTGAATATATGTAATATAGGTTTCATGGTTTCTTATTTATTTAAATTTTAAAAAACACAAGGAACTAAGACTATAACAACCTGTGTCGTGAGGGACCGCACAGTTATACACGGAACAAACACAAAAACACCCAGACTCTGAACAACTTTTGTGGAGCACAGAAAGCCCATAACACTAAGCGCAGTAACTGACTGCCCAAACATCTCCATCCATACAGTTTTTCTTCTTTTTAGGGGTTCACCCAAACGGTAAAAATGGGACTACATTACTGAGACTCTCATGTCTGTCCGTCACCAGGCTGTATCTTAAAAAACCATGATAGCTAGAAAGTTAAAGTTTTCACAAATTATGTATTTCTGTTGCCGCTACAATAACCAATACCAATAATCACAAATTTTAACCAAAAAAAACCGACTTCAAGAAAGGGACCAAATTGAAATGGGACCACGTAGGAAGAACCAGCTTTCAAATAAAAAAGAATCTTTAAAATCGTTTCACCCAATCGAAAATTACGAGGTAAACATAAAAAAATACAGTCGAATTGATAACCTCCTCCTTTTTTTAAGTCTATAATTTAGTGTCAAATGTTGTAAAGATAATGGTACGAACCCCTTCGTACGCGAGTTCGACTCACAATTATGAATTTATGCCATTTTAACCGTCATCAAAAAAGTATGTATTTTTTATGTTTGTTATCTCAGAACTTTCGACTAGGTGAACGGATTTTGAGGATTCTTCTTTTATTTGAAAGCTGATGTTTCTTATGTGGTCCCATTTCAATTTGGTCCAGTCGTTTTTTCTTTCCTTAAAATTTTAAATTTATTATTTATTAAAATAAATGATAATTTTTCAGTACAACTACATCGGCGCCCCCACAAAATATAACATCGATCACATTCGCACAGCTTGAGGAAAACATTAACAAATGGACCTTGGAATTGGAAGAACAGGAGAAGACGTTCATCAATCAAGCAACACAGATCAACGCGTGGGATAGACTGCTCATTGCTAATGGAGAAAAGGTAATTAAAGACTAATTAATAAATGTCTAACATACAACGCCATCTAGTCCCAAACTAAGCAGTGTTTGTGTTATGGGTACTAGACAACTGATATAAATTCTTATATACATTTTTATTGTAAATACATACAAAATAAACATAGAAAACACCCAAAATCCGAAATAAATTACATTTACTTACTGCAGAATATGTATTATATACTTATCTTGAAAGCTGAACCCAAAAGAATAGAATAGAATAGAATACATTTATTAGTCACACATAACATACAAAAAGATGTAGAATAAAAAAATTAGGAAGTCATTGATCCTAAAACTGTTTTTAAAAACAAATACCACATCCTACTTAGGTTGCTTGTTTAGTTTCCTATTAATATTACACCTATAGCTACGTATTATATAAAGTTTTTTGAAAAATTTTATAGAAAGTTTATGTCATAGGTTTTGTACATAAATTTTCTGAAATACTTTAAATCTACATAGCTACATCATAGTAAACTACACACAGTTCTTATTTACATAATTCAATAACAATTTTCTTGAGACATATTTATTTCAACATTCATAATTTCTTGCGGCAAATCCTAAAATTCACCAAATAAATGGTGGTAAAAGTTCGAAATAAACGATTAAGAGTTTGGTAAATCTTAGGTATTACTGGAAAATCAGATGTACCATATTTCGGTTTAAAACAATAACATGTTTAAACTCACTATTATAAATGCAAGTTTGTTTGTTACGCTTTCACGCGAAAACTACTTAACCGATAATTATGAAACTTTGTACACATATTCTTGGAGGTATTAGAAGTATCATAAGATATTTTTTTTTAAATGCGAAGGATGCCGCTGGCGAAAGCTATTATTTAAATATTTTAATTACTGTTTTTTTTAATGTTTAGATAGTAGAACTAAATGATGCAGTACAAACAGTGAAGAATGAACAGCAAAGCTTGGAACACGAATTGGACTTTGTGCTAGCTCAACAGAAGGAGTTGGAAGATTTATTGGCTCCGATGGAGAAGCAACTGCAGGAAGAACCAGCCGATAGAATGAGGGACCCTGAGAGAGAACATATGTATGTGGCATTATTTATATGTACTTCAAGCCAATTATTGAAAAAAAAAAACAGACTAATGTGTTAGGGTTCGATGAATTTGAGACATAAACCTGACGAATAAAAGAGGTTTTATTAAAACACTCATAAAAGAACAGTATAACTCAGAATAACAGTTCTTAGTTGTCGCCGAGGACGCTGGATTAATCACTGTAATCACCCTGATTTTATCGTACTGTGGATCAAACTGAACTGCGGCTTTTTATATTACATGCCTACAAATAAATTCAATACATACTAGTACATTCGAGAAAAGTCAATGACTGATTCCAAGGACGCACTGTCGAATGTAATCAAACCAAACGCACGACAATCAATCTATATTCGACGCTATAATAATATACGCTAAGTTCATTGTTCTATGCCTCAAGAAAACCACAAGAACTTTTACGATGTTTAGTTGTGTCGTCGAGTCTTGTTCTGAAATTATCTTTCTTCGTAACAGTATTTTAACTTAAAATTTAAAAACCACCGATGTTAATTTTTATAATTTTCATGTACTTCGTGTCACAATTAAAATAAATCTAACGACACCTCAGAAGTTAAAATTCGTTACGCCATTTAGATGTGTGTTAAAAAGGAGAAATAAACATACATACATACACAGTCGAAAAATTAACTTTAAAAAGACCAAGTAACGATCGTTGAGCGTCAGTGGAACGAAAATATTTTTTAGATATGTTTTATGGTATTATTTAATAAACTACTGTCAAGTTTTGCGCTTAGATGGAACCTCTCCCTCTCTAGCTTAAATAGTAAATCCATACAATAAAAACACATTACATTATCTAAGCATAGCTTTGAGTGTGAGTGCTAACTCTTGAAAGCCATGAATCTGGGTCGCATAAAGATACCTTTATATGTCACATCAAAAATACTTGTCCTAATATGAATTAGGAACGCTAACTAAGCAAAATAAATTGTGTTTAATATTCACATTAAGTGAAAAAAAATTACACAACATGGGGTATATTATCGCGTTTTATCTAAAGTTTCAATAATAATTCAAGGTGCAATATTCACTCCTACAATGATAAATTATATTTATTTTATTTTGATTTTAGGTACACTCTGGCGGAAAATCTAGACACTCAACTGAGACAAATGTCCGAAGACTTAAAAGAAGTAATAGAGTGTCTGAACGAAACCAACAGGAGTCAGGACAGTAATGATCCAGTAAGTATTATTCCTATACATTATTATTAACAGTTATTCTGCCTATGACTGCCTCGTTGGTCTAGCGGTTGGCGTGTGCGACTGCTGATCATGAGGTCTCGGGTTCGATTCCCGGGTCGAACCAAATGTTTGTACGATCTACAAATATTTGTTTCGGAGTTTGGGTGTTTTCTATGTATAATATGTATGTATTTACAAAAAAAAAAAGTATATATGTATTCATATCAGTTGTCTAGTACCTATAACACAAGCTCTGCTTAGCTTGGGACTAGATCGCGTTGTGTGTTAGATGTCTGAAATATTTATTTATTTATTTATTTATTCTAGACAAAGTTTAATTCGATTATTAAATAACTAAGCTTAAAAAGACTATCTGTGGCCGCGAGTTCGTCCGCGTAGAATAGTGACATTGGCTAGCACTTTTACAACTTTTCATCCGCCTTTCAACACTTTTTTGCATTAAAAAGTATGTATATGTCATCCAAAGGTTGCCTGAAAGAGATTGCCGCTCATCTTCTTGAATTATAAGTGTAATAATAATAATTGGTGTATAATAAAGTATATTCTATTCGTCCTTTCTTAAATTCTAGACTATCTGTACCAAATTTCATTCGGTTGAGTACTTTTGGCGTGATAGCGCAAGTGACAGGATAAATTTGAATATTTTTTTAAGTAGGTTAATAAATCGTTTAAAACTATTTCTGTCTCACTAAAAACCTGGATGCGAGAAGCAGCCGAAAAGAAGACATTGATTTTTGGTTTTTAACCGAGTTCAATTCTCACATGGACTACACTTTGTGTGTTTATTTATTTTTTATTTTAGTGTCAGTCAGACTATTTCATGAGTGCATGTAAAGTCCGACAGTTCCGTCACACATATTCCCAGTGTTAATAAATAGTAATTCTCCGTCGAATGCTATTCAGTTAAAAAGATAATAATAATATTTTCAGACATCTGAAATACAATGCCATCTAGTTTCAAACTAAGGCTTGTACTATAAAAATAAAATTAACTGTTACAACTTAACACTACTTTTTAATACACCAGATACTGCCCTGCACTTGCCGGGTTGCCTGTAAGAGATCACCTCTAAGCGAAAAGGATGCCACTTATACCTAAATATCTAGTCCTTTCTGTATTAACCTGGTGTACAAAGAAGTTATTATTTTTTACAGATCGTACAAATCGGGCGTATCCTGAACGCACATATGTCATCAATGCAGTGGATAGACAACTCTATAGCGCAGATATCTACCAAGCTGGATCATCTTAAAGCGACCCATGACACCCTGCGAAGAGACAATGAAAGATCCTTCCAGTTGACGTACAATTAAATCTAGATAATAAGCAAGGCTTTGTCTACTTTGATCAACTACATGTTTCATACTTGGTTCCAATTTCAGTATAATATTATTAATACTTAAAATCTAAATGATTTTATTTTCATTAAGAAACATTATTGACTTATTGATGTGAAACAATTCATAAATTCAGTCCTGCTATTGGCGTGGGGATGCGTCGTCACACTGTATATGTCACATCTAATGGTGACGCGTCGCCATGCGTAAGTGATTTTGCGTCTTTTTCACTCTGATTATAAAAGTGAATCCTTATTATTTTTAGAAAATAATTTCGAATCTTTCACGGCTTTTTCTATATTTATGATTCAATATTAAACTTTAAGATAAAATACTGTTCTTGACATATTCATAATTCTTATCAATTAATAATGTCTGCTGATTCTTTTGACCGAAATTTTTTCTTTCTCCCATCTTTTTTCTTGATTAGTAATAATTCAGTATTAAGTAAATAATCCCATATCTGTTGAAGTAATTCACGAACTTATAAGTTCAAAAAAAACTAAATATCTCTGAGAGGTTGTTTAGTCTTACATTATTTTGTTAACTTTGTATAAAGTGTTTAGAATAAAGTGAATTAAATAATGATTTTTGGTTTTTATACAATAGTCTTTCCTATGCTGAAACTAATTAGCTAAATGAGTAAGAAGAGGTTTTTAATTCGGTTGCATTATTGTGTTGGCTGTTTTTGAAACTACTTCATATTTATGAATCGTTTACAAAAACTAATTTATTTAGTAGGATATCTACCGGAATCTATTTAAATATCCTAAGTTAATCTATACAAATAAATAAAATTGGACCCTGTTTGTAAAATTCAACTTTTATTTACTTCTTAACAATTGGTTTCCGTCTCAATATTTCTTTTTACTAAAGTCATAGAGTTATTTAACTAAAATATTTTAAAGTCTTAGTAATGTATTTGTTTAGATAATAGCATTTTTTGCAAATTCCTCCGTAGAGACATTACTGACCTGAGCTATATATTATACCGCTATAAATCCGTAATGTTGTATTCTACAGTTATGGGATTTTATTAAAACTTAAGAAATTCTTAGCTAAATTCTTAAATAATAAGCATTGACCTAGAGGCAGTACTTTCCGAGATCTAGACTGTCATTTTTTGCAAGCGTCTGAATTGGGGGCCCAAATTATTTGATCATACAGCTATATGTCACGTTTAAGAAATTTATGACTGCTTGATATCATCACGCCAATACTAATAGGAGCGGAGCCCCAATGAAGAATGTTACAAAAACGGAAATAAATTATTACGCTACGTTAACGAGTTTGCGTGGGTCAGCTATTAGCCGTATAGTCAAACTCAGTTCAATTACATGCAACAATACGATTTATCCGTAATGTTATTGTATTGCATTGATCTATATATCTCAATGTTGTATTGAGTTATGAATCCACTGAAAATAAATATTCTGAACAAAAACCAATCCAGTATCAGTATCAACTCAATATAATCTTTTAAATTCGGTCACATTAATCCAATCAAGAGTACGTCGGAACTGAACCACACTGTATTAAAAACAACGTATAATTTGGCCGATACCTTAATACACAATACCACTAATAAAACACTGTAGTTTAACATTTTCATCAGTCTGCAAGCACAATATCACTAGTTTCTTATTGACAATACTACACGAAGTTCTGTTGGTAGATATTTGA
Organism: Spilosoma lubricipeda; assembly: GCA_905220595.1. Lineage (NCBI taxonomy): Eukaryota > Metazoa > Arthropoda > Insecta > Lepidoptera > Erebidae > Spilosoma > Spilosoma lubricipeda. Next base: position 5,872,494 of record HG992298.1, on the reverse strand, counting down.
TCAGCACTGAGGAACATTGACAGCTTCTTAGCGTCCACTCTACAATAACATACTCGAGACATGTCTTCGTTGACTTGAGACTCTGTTTCTGAGTCTGAATGTTCTATTGGGCCTGAAAAAAAATACGTATAAAATTTAAAATTGGATTTGTCAAAAAAGTATATAGGTTTTGTTTGTATCTTTGTTAGTAAAAAATAAATTTAATAAAAAAAAAATTATGATACATACAAGTTTTGTAAGTGATAGTAATATCATACATATTAATATCACAAAAAAAAATTGTCATATTACTATCACTAAAATATAAAAAAATCCAAAACCTATCGGAGACGCCTATGTTTAGCATTGGTCTACGATAAGTCGATGATGAAATAACACTTAAAATTAGTCAATAAACATTAGTGACAGTACCTCCAAATGATTCAACCCTCAAGTCCCTAAACCTGGTAGACACTTTAGCCATGTCAGTTTTAATTTGTAATGTGAGTCTGCCTTCTGCTGAAGCCCTGATAACTACTTCTGAAGACATCGTTTTCATTCTATCTATTGTGGTCCTCAACTGTTTTAGAGACGGCAATTCTATTGTTATCTGAAAATATTGTTCGACAAATCATTTTACATTGGTAAGTACGATGCGACTGCTGTTCACGAGGTCCTGGGTTCGAATTTCGGGTCGGGCCAAAAAGTGTTCTCGAGTTTCGCCATACTCATTACGAATGCAGAAAATACGGCATGGTGACCTGTACTACTACTACGGTAGCTATGGCAGCCTATAGTGATGCTCCTATATTATTGGGCCTCCGATCTCACTCTCACCAACAAAACATGAAATTATACGGCGCAAATCAGAAGTGTTGTAGAGGGTTCATGGTTTGCATTTTAGTATTTATGAATCGTTTATATATTATTTTTTAATAAAATTAGTATGTAGAAGAGGGACATGCATTTCTTATTATATTCTATCGCTTCACTAAGGACGGCCGCGCGGCCGCTGGGAGCTCACTTGCTGGCTTTGACTCTTGACGCAGACTGCATGTCACTTGATACGTACTTTCTACAATAGCTCTAACTTTTTCTTTCGCTTCTATAGTGTTATATGGCAGATAACTATCTAATACTTTATCAGGAACTGGTACAACCGTCCCTGGAACCGGCATCAACCAATCAATCAAAGTAACTTACATCAGGGTCTGGCACCCTTGGTTCATTAAAATCAGACCACAACTTCCTTGGTATCACAGTCACGGGAATATCATGGGTCACATGTCTTGTTTGCTGTGAAGTTACTGATGGCTGTAAATCAGAAATTTATCTAAATTACAATGACATGGTTTATTTAAGTTAGAAAATAAAACATTGTCTATTTCGGCCAGGTGTCATCCATAATAGGCTGGTAAAGAGAATTTTCAAAATCGGTCCACAATTGACCGAGTAATCAGTGAACATCAATAAAAAAAAAATACATCTGTATGTATTTCTTTTTACGCATACGCACACGTTAGGGTTCTGTACCAATACCTATACATTTGAAGCGTCTACTTGTTGCCTCTGGATCTGGATTAATATGAGGCAAAATACACAAAAAAATCACGTTTGCAGTATGAATAAATAAATATCTATTTATCATTTATTCTATTCTATTTTTAGTATTTGTTATTATCGACATTTCAACTCTATCTTCAAAGGGATGTACAATAGGACAGACTACTGAGCCATAAAAAATTAAAACAATAACTAACAATATAAGCCCACGAAACCACGGCCTCACAGAAAACACCGAGTGAGTGAGGATACCAGAGGCCCATACCCAACGCCTCCTCCCTCCCCCGCATTTCTGACGCCTCTGGTGTCGCGGGTGTCTGTTGGCGGCGGTAATCTTAGGCTTACCATCAGGCGATACGGCTGTTCATTTGTCCCCTGTTCCAAAAAAATATCAATACAAAACTTGTGTAGTTTTTGTAAATATTTGACTGAATATAATATATTTCCCTTACCATTTCTATCTCTAATGTAAGGCATGGACACTGCTTTTTGGTTAGCTTCATTTTCAATGATTTGGCTGATTTCAAAGTTACCAATGACCTTGCTAAATTACCTGAAATTTAAGTCACCTTTTAAATTAATTATTTTGAAGTTTACAGTAGTCATTCTACATGCAAACCATTAACATAATGTATTATTAATGAATTAGCTTTAAGCTGAAGAGTTTGTTTGGTTGAACATGCTAATCTTTAAAAGTACTGGTTTTATTTGATGAATTATTTCAGTGTTTGATAGTCCAGTTATTGTGGAAACCTATATCATCAAGCAACAACAAAAAAAAATTGACAGTCATAATGACTGCCGATAGAAGTAAAAACTTATAACTTTGAATGTTTTTTGGTAAATTAATATGTAAAATTAGAAATTTCATAATTTTTAAATAAAAATTATCAACATCCAACATTAGCTTGTCGGTGAGGCGAACCCATTAGATTGTTCCCTTCCAAAAAATGTTCAACACGGCCAAAGAAGTGTTCACTTCGAAAATGTTATAACAGAATATCGGTGATCGCATCACCGATATGCGAACTCATAAGATTTTCTACTACAAAAAAGTACTTAACGTGGCTAAAGAAGTTTTTAATCAACAAGCTGAATATCAGTAAGAAATAATGTTATACTCTCGATTGTCGGCACTTGATGGAACTTGTTGTAATTCATTCTAGAAATAAATTCACTTGTTCTTATTCCATAGAATGTCACAAGGTGAAACCAGTCAGATATAAATTTAATTTAAAAAAAATGGAATAAGTACAAGTGAGTTTATTTCTAGAATGTATCAATAAGAAATGTTGCAAAAATGAGTAAAATATTCCTTCTTCCAATGCTTGCGCTACATAATCAGTTAAAGTTTCACAAAAATAATGAATCTTGAAATTTTGCATGGAGGTTCTTCATATAAAGTAAGTGAGCACTAAGAAAGAAATTTCATCAGGGGATACACATTTGAGTGAGGGGAGTGATTTGGGGTTGGCTCCCTATAACCTTTATTATGGTAAACAAATATGTTCATGCTGTTATAAATATAACATTATACTATCATTATGTTACAGGCAATAGGAAAGACAGACAGAGTTGTGATGGTTAGCTAATTAAAAAATATTTATTAAGTGAAACACCACTGAAAAATCCGATTCATTACAATTTTACCTGAGCTTACAGCCAAATAAATATCCTTATGTTCTTCATCTATGCCAATCATTTGATATTCTGAGAAAAACAAAGCATGAGGGATCTCACACCACAAAATCGGTGGCGTTGGCCCACTATTCTCCTCACTAACAATAAAATAGAGTTGATCATCAGCCAACCTCAGAACACATTCCTTAGATAACTTCGCTATTATAGTAACAACATCTAAAATAAAAAATAAACAGAATTAAAGTGTGTTCACGTCGAGTTTAAAGGTGAATCAAAAGTTGTATGTGTTAGTACTTGAGAATTCGCGCATCGGCCCTGCATCTATCATTACAGCACGAAATTTCATCTCGAATTATTATTGTATGTAATTTTTAATACGAATAAATATAAGTTTATAAGTTTTTGTGGACATCAGACAGAAATACAAATAAACTTTGTTTACATACATTCGAGTTTTGACAGTTAAAACGCAACGCATAGACAAATTTAATTGACTTCAATCAAACTACGGACTGCACTCACACTATTTCAACAAATGACTAAATTTGAATTGGGGGCTAACTTTATCTTCTAGTTTTACTTTTTGACTGTCACAAAAAATTTAAGATTTTAAATTGTTCTTTAAATATCCTATGTGTATAATAAACTATATCCTCTATACATTAGTAGTAATGGGAGAACTCCGAGAATGGCATGAGCATAACTGATAAGCCATATTTGCAAAAAAAGATCTGAAGGTTATGAGGATAATGATAAGTATACACGACGACATCAAACACCAGGCACTCAGTCTATACATCGAATGTCTGCATGTGTAAACTGCCGCGACACTTAGTTCTATCGCAGATATAGTGACGGTTTCACTATAGTGCCTGTGTCGCCGCGCCGCTGTGGAGAAGGGCCTGTGCGCCTTCCGACACAAGTGTCGCTAATTTTGAACCTATGCGAAATTCTAGCTAGACTAATGACGTCACGCGTGTGGTCTTTTAATTTCTGTGTTTCTTCGACATAAATAGCTAATCTCAAATTCGTTTCTTGCTTCTTAGTCGCAGGTGAAATCTCATTTGATAAAAGTCTTCGCGTTTCAACCAAATAAAGTTTTTGTAACTTGCCGGATCTTCCTCTTTCCTGAATTGATTATCTGCCCTTAGCTGTGCTCTTCTTTTAATCAAAGTCAAAGTCAAAAATATTTTATTCAAATAGGCACTTTTTTACAGGCACTTATGAATAGTCCATATTAAAAAATTGAGTGATTCTAGTCGCCAGTTCCAAGTCCAGCCTACCCTTCATGGAGAAGAATCTGGCAAGAAACTCCACTTATGCTCTTTAGCTTCCTATCTTTAGCCAATACAAATCTCTTTTTACGACAACGCATTTTAATAGCACATATGGCGACAATCGCCGCAGCAGCATGTCGATTCATGGTGATGGAATCTAACACACTAAATAGGCTATTTGACAATATTGAAAATAAACTATGGATTGTGGTCATCCTTTAAGATAATAGTCTTAAAAGACATATTTCACTATAAATCAAACAAATAATTTAAGTTTCTCGCAGATTGCACGAAATAAAACTAACATTTTTTTTTAAATTTTGTCTGTGACATGAACGCATTGTGATTGGTTGTAACTCTGGTGACGTCACATGCTAAGCAACGAAAGATTCCTCTATTGAGTATTGTTTGCATTTTATGTTTTTGGAGTGGTAATAATCGATCAGTGAGCTATTTATGCAGTACTTTTTTAATAAACTATTTAATAAGTGGTTCAAAACAAAAAGGAACCAAATTTTATGCGTGCCGATAACAGCAATCTACATAAGATAGATGCTTTTATGGTTGCACTTTTCAATTTATACAAATAAATAAAATTGGAGTGTCTGTTTGTAATACTAAAATAAACGCTTTTTACTAAATGCATATATGTATACATATCATACATATACCAAAAATGTAGTTAAATTTGTCTGTCTGTCTGTTTCTTTCGGGTAATCTCTGGAACGCCCGGACGGATTTTGACGGGTCTTTCACTGGCAGGTATCTGATGATCCAGAGAATAACAAAGGCCATTTTTTTTTGGACTAACTTTATCCTAAATGTATGTACGCGCATAACTTTCGATCGGCTACACCAAATTATATTTTTTTTTATGTGTTAGTTATTCTTAGGACAAGATCTGCATGCATTAAATGATATGCATAGAGATAAGATATGCATTTAATAAAAAGCGGTTATTTTGGTATTACAAACAGACACTCCAATTTTATTTATTTGTTTAGATGTAGATTTGTTCACTGTGGCACTACACACCATTTATTCGACATCTTAATAAATAAAATTGGAGAAAACTGATACAATTCACTTAAGCTGCGCTGTTTTGTTTTGGTGGGGAAAGCGTGTGACGTCACGCGTCTCATGTGACTAGCGCCATTACAGAAATACTGTTTTTTGACATGGTTGTCAAACTTGAACTTTATTTTATATTTAAATTCATAATACAGTAGAAATTCTGCAAAATATTAACGCAGTGTGCTAATTATTTTATAAAGAATAATAAAAAACGATTTCCAAAAATCAGTCTAATACCCTATTGCAGTCAGTGTCAGATATGTTATATGTTGATAGATGTAGACGGCAAATACACTTGAACCGCGTTTACACTAAATGTCTTCACCAATGTTGACAGAAAAATGCTTACCGTGTGGCCGCTATCGACACTGGTGTCGATTTCATTTCTGTCGAGTGTCAGTGTCATCATGTATACTAGTTTTAACATTGTAATTTAAATAACTTTACATAGTTTTATTTTTTCTTGCCTTCATATTCAAAGAAAAAGACAAATCTAGTAATATCTTTCAAAGCAGTCTTTACAACAATTAAGTAAAGTAGCTTAGTGTTGTGTAGTAGCTGCTTACCACGAGGTTAACTTGTAAGGATCTGATCACAATCAAATATTTAAATTATGTTATTACTAGCGACAATTCTAGGCTTCGCAATTTATTCTTAGCAATTCTTAATTTTACTCTACTCTACAATATACATGTTTAAAGTTCCTCTTGAACACAGATAACCAAATGCGAATGCTGTTCTGCATTGCTACATGTAAGTTATTCTCAAGAAATTATTCTTTACATTTCAACTCATTCTGAAATTACATTTTTTAGTCGATTTTATCAAATGAAAGTAGCAAACGCATCACTCAAACCATAGACATTAACCTAAATACTGTTTCCCGAAGATGGCGTTGAATGGCACTGCCGTGTTGATAATGTTCTATTTGCGGATTTCATTCTGTCTCTTTCTTACTCAAATGTTACACATTGGAAAGAATGAAATAGATGATATCGCCTTTTGATTGTAACGAATACTAACGAATTGTGGTTATATGATTTGGAAAAGGTTTTATTTATTTAACTTAATTAATGTGCAATCCTACGTAATTTAATTACTGTCATAGCTTATTTATAATATGCAATTTTGATTCTTGCTTTTAATTGGACTATAAAGTTTACAAAGAAGCCTAAATGGAGAAAAATGAACGGTCAAGGTATGTGTGCGATCGATAATGTCGTCATTACGTTGGGACTTATAACCACTAAAATACTTTCTTACTCACCGCAGTTAACTTTATTTGACACATGTTATTTTTGAATATATCATTATTATTTTTATGTGGGTAATACGAGATAAATAAGAACTAGAGTTTACTAAATTGACGGATTTCATTCACAATGTTGTTCATAACGTTTTTGCTTCGAATTCGATCTTCGAATGTTTAACGGATTCTTATTTGAAAGGAATTCGTTATTTTATTAAAGTTCAAAACAGTAAACATAGCTGTTGTCAATGAATTATATGTGTTTATTACAGGATCTTATTAAGATTTCCTTCATTCTAAAATGTTTTACCTTCTTGCACAGATACGTAACTCTGTTCAATGTCGTCCGTGATTATATTAATGATTATGTAACGCGAACGCAGTTGCAGTTTAGATAGTTTTTTTACAAAGTTGTTGTTTTGTTTACTGTTATCATTAGAAGTACTCGTAGATACCTCTGTACTCGTGAATTGAGGTTGCATATCTTTGTGTATACTCGAGTTGGTACCTACCTACCTACGTGTTTGTAATAGATAAACTATAAACTATCTCTATGGTTGATAACGATCGTGTTTCCCTATTTTCATTATCTCATTTTGTTTATCTAAATTTACTAATGGCTTTTTTTTATTAATAAGTTTATGCAAAGAAAGGTCATGCTTAATGATTGATCTATCTACTTTTTCTGCAAAAAAATGATCGGTAAATATAGGTATGGGTCGGGGGGCTTTCGATATCGGGACAACAGTCTCGTATTCTCCTTTTAATAAAATAATGAATTTTGATTATATTATTTACTAGCTGAACCCCGCGGTGTTACCCGCGGTTATTGTTGTACCGCGAGTAACGCCGCGGGACAAAGTTAGTCTAAAAAAAGTAGCCTAAGTTACTCCCCGGATCATCAGCTACCTGCCAGTGAAAGTCCCGTCAAAATCCGACCGGAATTTACGAAATTACCCGGAACAAACAGACAGACAGACAAAAAAATTTTTTAACTACATTTTTGATATGTATCGTGTATATATACACATGCATTAAGTAAAAAGCGGTTATTTTAATATTACAAACAGACACTCCAATTTTATTTATTTATTATATTGTATAGATGTATGTATATCGAAACCACTAATAAAAAAAATTGTCTTTGGAAAGTACGGTTAGAAAAGAAATTCAGAAAGTACAAAGCCTCTCGACTCGTAAGAGCTTTGGTTCTAAGTTTATTAAATGCTTAGAATAGTCTTGATAATATAGGATATGAGAATGGTAGGTAGGTATTGTTTTATGGGATAACGGTCTGATTGCTATAAGCCATGATCTGGCTGCTAAACTGCGATCGAGGGGAGAAGGGGGTTAGGTTTTAGGTTGTACGGGATAGTACGTAATGTCGATTTGGGGACAACATTAATTCACATGGCCCAGATCCTTTTCAGAGTTATAGTACTATGTTTTATTACATTTTTTTTTATAAATGCTTACGTAAAACCCTCTGTTTTCGACATTTAAGGCTTAGTACCTCCAACTTCCTTAAACTTCTTCTTCTCTTCTACTTCATTAAAATAGGTTTAGCCGTTTATCCATTAAGGGGCGGTACAGACAGACAGAGTTACTTTCACATTTATAATATTAGATATTGTGGTCAAAGACACCTGTCGTCAAGACACCTTGACTAAAGAAATTACTTTAGAAATAGCGAAATATAGATACACTTTATAAAATGCTGAATAATCAACATTAATGAATAGTTTTAATTACTTAATTTGCATTTTAAATACCATTTTTGCTGTGTATGTTTGCGTATACTGTTATATACCTATATATATATACACACACATGCCTACTCTTATCGACATTTTTCAAATATAATTCTTATTAGACTGCCCTGTTGGCTAATGGTTAATGATCCTGACTGCTAAACCATAGGTCGGGGTTCAATTCCCATTCGGGACAAATCTTTGTGTGATGAACACGATCATTTGTTCTGTGTCTGGACGTAATTCGTCTAAAATATGTATGTATGTATGAGGCGCTCATAGCCCAGTTGCACTCGGTGTTTAGAAACAATCACTGAGGGTAGCAACGACGGCGCGGTTAGTACCGGGATGGGTGACCGCTGGTGGCATGATACCACGAGCTTATCCGTGATTCGAAGGTCCCGTCAAGCAGTCGGACCCGGTTGTTATCTAAGAATAACAGTCGTGAAGCTTAGTTGCCGGCCTTTGAGCGGCTTGAAAACATCCAACGGCAAGATTACGTAGCCACAACGTTGACTCAGTGGGGCATTATGAGTTGTTGATGATGTATGTATTCGGAGATATCTAAGTATGTTTTTCAGCAGCAGCTTATCTGGTTACCATTGTTCTGCCTAGTGCCTAGTACGGGCTCAGACGGACGTGTTGAGATGTACGAGGATATTATCAATTTGATTACACACACGTAATTGAGACAAATGTATTGCCCGTTCATTTCCATCCTTCCTAAAATGGCGGCGGCAATTTTAGGAATGATGGAAATGCAGTTTAAGATGAAGTAATAAAGTATTCAAAGAAAAAGCAAGGCAAGAAGGTTATTATTTGATTTTTTTATGCATGTGCCTGCCAAAATGACTCAACTCTGCCTGATGGAATGCATAAGCAGAAGAGAGTCCAAGAGTTGTGGTCACCATACTCATTGCGAATGCAGACAATGCAACATAGTGATCAAAACCATGGCGGCCTAGTGATGTTTCTGCATCACTGGGCTTCAGGTTATAGGCAAAAAAGAAAAAATATATTATTAGTCTAATTGCACAGATGACGTAGTGGTTTGTGAGCAGTCAGCTCACCGCCTTCTACAGCTCTGTGATGTGGGCATAAACCCCACATGGGACAATACTTTGTGATCCTCAAATTGTTGTTATGAGTCTAGGTAGTCCCCACGACAGGAATATTCCTAGAGCGGGCATTCTTTTTTCAAAAATATAATAAGACCAAGTTTTGCCCGCTGCTAGGCCTGCGAGTATGTCGGTTATGGCGTCAAAGAGTAATCTATATTTTTCCTCAGGAGTTAAAGCATCTCCATGCCAAATTTCATTGAAATCGGTGTAGCGGTTTAACAGTGAAAGTGTTACAGACAGACTAATATTAGTATAATGGATTTGTGCGGTGGATAAGCGAGTGTAAACTGTTGGTTCTTGGAGCCACGTTGGAATCTTAGCAATTCATTGTTCAAGCAAAGTAAGATGAGTAAGGATATAGGCTGCCTTTTATCGATAAGTATCGTCCACGCGGGTGGGGCCACGGAAAATGAGTAGTAAAATAATAAATTTGAACTAACTGTTGCCGAAAAATGCCCTATTACTATTTGAAGTGACTTTCACCTATCTAGTGAATGTATTTAGGTTAATTTTTAATAACACATGTCCATTTAAAAACATAATATACATATACTGTATTATAAAAGTTTGACATATAAAAACACACCTGCCACCCACAGCTCTGCGTCCATAGAATTAACTCTATGTCTACGTCACCCAAAGGTTGTCTGGAAGAAAATGTCTGAAAATATTTTAATTTATTTAACAGTGAAAAGCGCTATACCAAACTATAAAAGTATCTTCTTTGAACTTAACTTCTTTACTAATATTATTAATGTGAAAGTCATTCTGTCTGTCTGTTGGGCTTACACACGCCAAAACTATTGAACCGATTTAAATGAAATTTGGTACATAGATAGTCTAGAGCCTGAGAATGGATATAGGCTACGTTTTAATGCGAAAAGAGAGTTGTAAGTCACTATTCCACGCTTAGTAGCGGGCACAGCTAGTATTATATACTCGAAAGTAACTGTCTGTTACGCTCTCACGGTTAAACCACTCCAGAGATTTCAACGAAATTTGGCATGAAGATACTTTGATACTTGAAGAAGGACATAGGCTAATCGTTACCGCGATAACTGATATACACGCGGGGGCCAAAGCTAGTTGGATTATAACTCTACCTAACAAATAAAATAAATATATAAATATTTCGGACATCTAACACACAACGACATCTAGTCCCAAGCTAAGCAGAGCTTGTGTTATGGGTACTAGACAGCTGATACTAATACATATATACTTTTTTTTTGTAAATGCATACATATTATACATAGAAAACACCCAAACTCCGAAACAAATATTTGTAGATCATACAAAATACAAACATATGGTCCGACCCGGGAATCGAACCCGAGACCTCATGATCAGCAGTCGCACACGCCAACCGCGAGACCAACGAGGCCATCATACATGCATTATGTACTCGTATATGTATACACACAAAAACACTTATACCCACTTTAAATATTCTTTCACCAATAGAAAGGTACATTATGAGCGAGTAACGTAGGTTATTTTTTATCGCGATAAAAGCTGGTAATGTCTCTCTGGAAATATGCTGTACAAATAAAGAATTTTCTGTCTCCTGGCTCCGATAGAAAACTTCTTTCAGTATTGGTAAGCTCATTCGTCTAGATGTATGACACTAATTAAATATGTTGTATAACGGAACATTTATACAAGTATATGAAAAGTAGCACGGTTCAGCTTATGAGATTATTTGGGATCAGTCGGTTTTATCAGAACATCAGTTTTTCCACGGAACGATTGGCATTGGACCTCCGCAACCCTGAAAACGAACTGAATTCAAATGTTGAACTAGTTCTGACTTCTCAGTAACGATTGTCATAGATGCCTTATACAAAAACATCTACTTGTGATAGCCACTGACTACAACTTTGGTTTTTACATTTGTTATAAAACAGGTTTTACGACGATCAATCAGGAATGCTGGTCACATCGCAATTTATATCTATTTTGAGACCATAACAAAATCCTGACATTATGGCGTTTGTGCTGTTTGCAGAACTAAGTACTAATGTATCTACATAGTTTCTTTTAGGACGCATTAAGCTTCATTTCAAAATATGGGTTCTCGCACCGGGTCTATAGTTAGTGTGGTGTCAGATAAGAATACGGAATATCACTAACCCTATTCATCCCGTGGGTGCCATGAGAGCCGACTGAGGGAGTCAACTGTGGTGTATAATTGCGCTGCAAAGGGAAGTGAAACTTGACAAATACAAACCGTTTAGCCAGCGTGCTATAGCCTATAGCAGACTAATACCTCTTTCCGAAGAAGAGGTACGTACTAGTGGACTAACAGATAGAAATATAGAAAACTCTGTTTCGCACACCATATCACAGAGTTACACGAGAGTATCAACATAAAATGTCAGATATGTACTTTTTCATGTATGGACCTGCCGAAGTTACTCTTATCTGCTTGATGGAAAACATAAGCAGAATCCAAGAGTGGTAAAAGGTGGTAGTGATGCTTCTGCACAATTAGACCTCTGGTCTCGCACTGACAACGAAACAGCACAGCACGAATCCTGTCATTTTAGTTAATCTTCTGTGCTAGGGTAGTATCGTCCAGGTCGAGTTGGCCCGTTCGTGCTAAAATCAGCGGCCTTATTGGAAAAAGCAATCTCTTCTAGGCAACCTTAGGATAAATCAAAATGTTTCGCAGAGGCAGTGGTAGTTGTTTAATGTGTATCAAAATTCAATGGATTTTTTGTTTACAGCAGTACGGAAGAAAAAACTACAAAGTCATACCTACAGTTTCAAATAGAAAGACTGAAGGTTCTTCAAGCGAAGCTCTCTACCGAAGCAGAAGAGGATTACGTCGTAGTTAAAGAAGAGTGAGTACGCACATAAATATACAACTTACAACATTGATATTGTTCTGTACATAGTTTAAAATACGGATTTTAATGCGGTTTCCTTAAATAAATCTATATCTATCTATCTATACTTAATATATAAAGCTGAAGAGTTTGTTTGTTTGTTTGTTTGTTTGTTTGTTTGTTTGAACACGCTAATCTCAGGAACCGCTGGTCCGATTTGAAAAATTATTTCGGTGTTGGATAGCCCATTTATCGAGGAAGGCTGTAGGGTATATATCATCACGCTACTACTAATAGGAGCGGAGCAACAATGAAGAATGTTTCAAAAACGGGGGAAATTTTCACGTTACGGGCAATATAAGACGCAAACGACGTTGCGTGGGTCGGCTAGTACTAATATATAAAGCTGAAGAGTTTGTTTGTTTGTTTGTTTGAACACGCTAATCTCAGGAACCGCTGGTCCGATTTTAAATTTTTTTTCGGTGTTGGATAGTCCATTTATCGAGGAAGGCTATAGGGTATATATCATCACGCTACTACTAATAGGAGCAAAGCAACAATGAAGAATGTATCAAAAACGGGGGAAATTTTCACGCTACGGGCAATATAAGGCGCAAACGAGGTTGCGTGGGTCAGCTAGTACTAATATATAAAGCTGAAGTGTTTATTTGTTTGAACGCGCTAATATCAGGAACTACTGGTCCGATTTGAAAAATTCTTTCAGTGTTAGATAGCCCATTTATCGAGGAAGGTTATAGATTATATATCATCACGCTTAGACCAATAGGAGCGGAGCACCAAAGAATGTTTTGAAAACGGGGGGAAATTATTACGCTACGGGCAATACGTGACGTAAACGAAGTTATGTGGGTCGATTAGTGTATAACAAATGTGTATTATGGTAGAGAAAAAGTTAATTTTTTAATTCTCGGTATTGAATCTTTGAAGATTCTCGTCTGTGTGAAGTCGAGGAGGGTCACTATTTTGTATAAATAGTCAAAGTCAAAAATATTTTATTCAAATAGGTACTTATTTTACAGGCACTTATGAATAGTTAATATTTAAAATCGAGTGATTCTAGTCGCCAGTTCCAAGTGCAGCCTAACCTTCATGGAGAAGAATCTGGCAACTAATTGTTGTATTGTAACTCCATTGTTGTAGTGGTTGCGGGTTTGAACTCCATCCATTACATTATCAACGTGGTCCACTATAACATAAAACATTGAGTCTCTTTGAGAAAATCTCCTCAGTCACACTACCGTGTTCCATTGAACAGAACAAACTGTCCAATTTTTAAAACTATTTTTTTATTATTTACAATTATGGATAATTACCTACGATACACAATATCAAACTCCAAATTGTCAATGGTCGCCATCAAAAGTAAAGTTTCATCTATGCAATTAAATAAAATTGGAGTGTCTGTTTGTAATATTAAAATAACCGCTTTTTACTAAATGCATATGTATGTATACACGGCACATAGGCCAAAAACGTATTTTTTTTTAAAAATTGTCTTTCTGTGTGTATGTTTGTTCCGGGTAATCTCTGGAACGGCTGGACGGATTTTGACAGGACTTTCACTGGCAGGTAGCTGATGATCCGGGGAGTAACTTAGGCTATTTTTTTTGACTAACTTTGTCCCGCGGCGTTACTCGCGGTACAACAATAACCGCGGGTAACACCGCGGGGTTCAGCTAGTCAAAAGTAAAGTTTCATTAATAAATAATTATAATTATTACTTTTACCTAACGTATAAGCCAAAACGAGACCAAGTATCGATCTCGCATGATAAGGCGCCATTCACCAGTATAACTAACTAGCTGACCCACGCAACCTCGTTTGCGTCTCCTATTGCCCGTAGCGTGATAATTTTCCCCCTTTTTTGAAACATTCTCCATTGGTGCTCCGCTCCTATTGGCCTTCCTCTATAAACGTACTATCCGACACTAAAATAATTTTCCAAATCGGACCAGCGGTTCCTGAGATTAGCGCATTCAAACAAACAAACAAACTCTTCAGCTTTAAAATATTAGTATAGATGGAACTTGAATGGCTCGAAACGTCATCTTATTTGCTATGGTCTGGCTTAAATTCATTACGTTGTGCCGGCGAAGTAGGTAATTAAAAAAAACTATGTTGCCATGTTAAGAATTGAAGGCTACTTAATTTAAAAAAATATTAAATTGCAATTTTGCTTGGTTCGGATCTTAGACTACGAAATAAGTGTTTTTATTCTTAAGAATTTACAATTTGCGTCTTATGCCTCATGGGTCTGTCGTAGCATAATTATAATACGAGTATAATAAAATTATTTCTATTCATTCCTTATCTTTTAAAATAAGAAGCCATTCAGATTCTAAGAAGCTTGTTTTTTTTTTCAAAAGGTCTCCATAACGAGGCGTATACCGCCTTTTTGCCGCCCTTTCCTATCCCGTGCTAGTTACAGTTGTTTGTGGTAGCTCTAAATATGCAGTAAACGCTTTTAAGACTAGTTCGACCAGCTTAGTTACATGAATAACCATTAAGGAAACCACGTAAATCAGACACAAAGTATCTTTGTAAAAAAAACATACAATCAGTAAAACATAATTCAGTAATTCCATGTATGTCTTTTTCATAATTTCTGAGTAAAATGCCTTATTAACTCTTCAAGGGCTGTATTGATGACGACTGCCATTAGTAAGCTTAAATTCTTAATTATCTTATTCAGACTCATGTCAGTCTCATGCAGAAAATAAAACCATCTCCATGATATATTAATGCAAAATGTTTTATATAAATATAAGGTTATGTAGACAACTGATAATTAAATAGATCAGAAATTACGTAACATTAATAATTTGAACTATTTATTACGTCATCAACTCTGCTACTATTGACTAGCTTTTAATTCAAATAGGCATTTTCAGGAACTTTCGAGACATTATATTAATGACTCTAGTTGCTCGGTTCCAAAATGCCATTCTTATGGAGAAGAACCGACAAGAAACTCCATAACTAATTAGGCTCATAGCCCAGTTGCAACGACGGCGTGGTCAGTAAGTACCTGGATGCGTGCTGGTGGCGTAATACCATGAGCATCTCCGTGATTCGGAGGTCACGTGAAGTAGTCAACATGACATTAGTTTTGACTTTATAAACTTTTTTTATTTTTTCTCTTTATTCTCTTACAACTCCTGGCTATTCCGAGTCAATGTGTTGTTAATTTTTCTATACCGTTGAAAAGTATGAACACTATGCTCACTTATATAGCAAAACACATAAATACATCATGGCCCATCAAGTGATCGCTCATCATCGCTGCCATGATCGGGCAACTCTCCACACAATCGTTGAACAATCATAGACCTTAGAGCATATATACTAGGAGGGGCAGCCGAACGGGCGGAAAGCGTGATCGGAGTAGAGAGAGACAGTTTGGGTAGTGTCTGTCTCTCCCACGCAAGTTTCCGATTGGTGGTACATACCAATTTTGCATGTCTGATTTGGCGGGAAATACACCAACCAATCGGAAGCTTGCGTGGGAGACGCTTTCCGCCCGTTCGGCTGCCTCAACAGGTATATATGGTCTAAGTCATTCATGGTATGGTATATATGGTCTTTGCGAGTGCGATACCTGCATTACTATTAAAGTTTACAGATGCATGCATTTAATTTCATATTATCTCAAAGAAAATATTTTTCGTGATATTATTTCATCCATATTCGAGGAAATCAAACACTTTCAACATATAGTAAGTTCTTTATTTGTACGGTAGGTACATTTACAAACACGATATTTGATGAAAAGAAAGATAATAAAGCTTATAGGAAGGAAGGTACGATATCTCTTTCTATGAAATGATACACCACACATGATTTTATTTATTATTATTAATAAACTCATACGAAAAAGCATTCATTTGATTAAAAAATGTAGGATGAATCATTCAGTCGAAGATGAGTTTATCGGTAAAAAATTATTTCGCGATAAACTCAATTTGACGTAATGTTCAGTCGACTTTTCATTCATTGAACATATTATGACTCTCGCAGTGAAGTTACGGACCCTCACAAATACGTAGATGATCGAAGCAACTTACATTTCATTTTATAAATGGACAAAAACAAAGAGTGCCTTTGACAGAAATAAGTAAGTAGCAAGAGTTTATGTCCAAAGAATATTTAAATTCCAAACATCTCAGTAATCAGATCAGTGACAATCATATCCGTGACAACTACGTACAGAGTAATTGGCGATTGTGTGAACGCGCACGCAATCATGGGCCTTCATTGCTTTGATGTACCGACACAACGTACGATCATACGCTATGATGGCCGATCACAGACATTTATGCCCTGTTCACAATCGTGAACGTCTATGATCGCCCATCATGGCCCATTGAAGTAAAGTGGGGCCTTAAAGCTGTTGTTGTGGTGTGAATCGACAAAAGTAAAGTAGTCTTGCCTCCATAATAATATCAACGGATATTTTATTATTTACTTTCTGCATATTTTTTGTGATGCTCAAAATTCAAAGTATCTCCATGCCAAATTTCATTGAAATTGATTTAATCGTGAATAATAATAAATAATAAATATTTCGGACATCTAACACACAACGCCATCTAGTCCCAAATTAAGCAGAGCTTGTATTATGGGTACTAGACAACTGATATTAAATACTTATATACTTTTTTTTTTTGTAAATACATACATATTATAGATAGAAAACACCCAAACTCCGAAACAAATATTTGCAGATCATACAAACATTTGATCCGACCCGGGAATCGAACCCGAGACCTCAAGAACAGCAGTCGCGTACGCTACCACTGCGCCACCGAGGCAGTCGGATGAGCTACAGACAGACAAAGTTACTTTTGAATTTACGATGTCAGTAAGCATAAACTTTTAATTAAAAATTTTTGATGAAATTGTGTGAAGACGACTTAAAAGACACACATTTTGCTAAAGTCTTTCTAATGTCAAACATTCTTAAATTTTAATGAGGAAATATAAATAAAATTTACTATTTTTAAAAGCTAATGCCTCCTTTCACCAAATAATTTAACTACAGTTTATGCTGTAATATTTTATGAATTATATCTACGCAGTAATCCATTTTTTCCTTCACTATTCTACTGTTTGACATAGGCCTCTCATTGGCAAGGACAATTCTTTCTTTGTTAAACATGAAATTATTTTAAGCGCTTCCCATGCCGTAGTGTAGAATCCCTAATGTGGCAACACAGGAGACAGAAAGGATAACCAAACTGCGTTGGTTTCGTCGCTCGCGCGCGCCCTCAGTCAGTCCGGCTCCGCGCGCGTAACAGCCGAGATTCGTCGCTTCATTTGCGTTTAAAAAAAAGAAGAAACAATTTTCGATAATCTGTTTTCTAGTAGTTAGTCGTATAGCAAAACTTGCATTATGTTCGCGTTTTTACCAAAAGTTATTGTGTAAAATGTTTTGTAACGATGATTCTAAGATTAAATAGTGGTAAGGGTGTAATACTTGGGCAAAACGTCACGATTTGTGTGTAAGAAATGCAAAATCAAAGTAATGACGACGATTTGCAATATCGGATTTTTGGCGAATCCTTCAATTTCCCGATCGAGAATAAAACAATTGCCAGCCGGCGACGAAAGTGAGTATACCTAATCGTTGATGTATTTATATAAGTACTAGCTAACCCGGCGAACTTCGTACCGCTATACTTACATATCTGTCTCAGCTTCCCACATGCAGTGTACAGTCGCCGACAAGAAAAGACTTGGCGTTATCTTTTAATTTTTTTTTTACACAAACCTTGTCCTAGCAACGAACACGTAATTAAAATAATTATTTAATTTGGTGCAGCCGATTGGATGTTATGCGCGTACGGCATGTACATACATTTCGGCGATTCATTTTTATATATTTAAATAATGTTCTACATTTTTTATCAACAAAACTAAATACTTATTTATGATACATTATTTTTATGTGTTCGTTATAAATTAATTTTACTGTCATTCGTTTTTAATTATCTAGAAATGGATTATGTTTAACTCAGACTGCTAGTTATTTTTTAATGTTTAGCAGCAAACCTAGGAGACTTCGATATCCATATAGTCTGTAATATTAAAATAACCACTTTTTAATAAATGCATTTTTATACACATGATAAATGTACCAAAATATTTTTTTTACAATTTTTGTCTTTCTGTCTGTTTGTTCCGGGTAATCTCTGGAACGGCTGCACAGATTTTGACGGGACTTTCACTGGCATATAGCTGATGATCTAAGGAGCAACTTAGGGTACTTTTTTTAGAATCTAGAATCTAGTATTTAATATTATAAAGAGGTAAAGTTTGAGAGTTTGTTTATCTTTGGATCTAATGAATCGATTTAGAAAATTCCTTTACCATTAAAAAAACACATTATTCGTAAGTCTCATAGGCTATAACTATATTATCCTGAAATATACGCGGACGGGACCGCGAGCAAAAGCTAGTTTATTGATAAACCATTTAAAAAACTACACGTTTGATAGTTTCATATTTTTGATCTTTTGGGTACCTCCTCTGGTACCAATGCTATAAAACTTCGTTTTTATTGAAGTAATAGCCTGTTCATTACGCAATCCCCAGGACGTACCTACCAAAACTGAACGAAAATTGGAAACTCGTTTTCGTATTATTTTGTTCTCCGTTGCGAATAACAATTTTATTAATGGTCTGTGTTAACGTTGTCGGCATACCTTCTGCCGAACGTGGTTAAAAAAACCAGAAAATCCTGAATTGGTACTTGTCACAAGTTTGAAACAATTACTGTTCGTCTCTCTTCGAAAACCACGTTTTCTGCGACTTTTCAATAGTTTCTGTTCCTTAAACGTAAACCTGGCTGTGCAACTCAAAGGAACAAGTAAGAATTATACAATAAATAACAGAAATACATTGATTGCAAAGGATTATAGCGAGTATATAATATTATATGCTATGTTGTTAAGAGGAAGCGAGTACATGCTCAAACGTTTAATCTCCTTGAACTTATTGAACTTGTGAAAATACAAGGCCTTAAAGAGGCTCGGTATTTCTTTGGAAAAAAATTGAAGAAGTATGTAGTCGGCTTAAGACAATCTAAGTTCAGAAAGCACATTTAAACATAGGGCAAACCCCTGGTACACTAAATAACTAGACAGTGTAGGGATGGATAGACTTAAGTTTAAAGCTCTGCAAATTAAAAGAAATATTCTTAACGCATGACTACCACGCTCCAGATGACAATAATTTAAATACAGAAGGAAGCAATCATTTATAAGTTATTTGAATATTTAAATTCTATATGACCTTGAATGAGAAATCGCGCCCGGATTATCCTGCGTGCTTTCGGAGACCTTGAGCTCCGGACAAGGCCTCACGTATATTATTGCGAGATGCCTACAGCTTATCGTGGGCGGGCAAGAGTCACTACTCGACGAGGTATGTCCTGAATGAAGTCATAATCAGTTTCATTCAAAGTTTTAAGCACCCAATCGACCTTGGCATAAGATATACTTGTGAAGAATTTTTATTTGATGTTTTTGTGACACTAGTTTGTACCTATAATGTTACATACATACCAAATAGATTGTAAATTAACATTTTTTACTGTTCATTTCATTATGTAGGAACTGCTATGTCCACGAGGCTGGTATCTCACTTCATCGTAGACATTCAATTTCTGCTCGGTGCAAATAGTTGCAGCTGAGGCAGACCTTTCCTTGATAAACCCTTTCAAAGTTACTTCCGAAGTTTCTACAATTTCTTACAGTAATGATCGTATGTTGGATAACTCATAATACTTTTGTTTAAACAACCTCCTTGCTCAGGGCCTCTCAAATCTCAGAAGCCTTTATGTACATACATACAGGTCAAAAGTTCTAAACACAGCCTCAGCTTTGATGACGTGATCGAATGTAACCACATTTGTGTCGTGTTTCTAACAAGTGTTTTAAAAGTCCGACATGGGATTTTGGCCGTTTTTATTTACAAACTTAACAGATGAATTCTTCAGGAGAATTTTTAATGACCGCTTGTTGGTGGACTAAGAATACGTAGTGTCACTACCCTTGTTCAGCTCGTGGATATCGAAACAGCCGACAAAGGAAGCTAACTACGCAGTACAACAGTACTCCAAAGAAAGGAAAAACTCTAAAAAAAACTTGTCACAATGTTTAGACTAACCTCTATGTCCAGAGAGGTGTAGCAGGCCCAAATTTCCTTTCTAAAGAAGATCTGTGTCCGGAAGTGGAGAATTTAAGGGCTATTAATATTTTATAATGACTATAATCTCGTAGGATAATTTATGTAAGTATGTCATGCACATTACGTCATAAATGACACGGTTCGCATAAGTGTTTCACACAATTATGTATATTTCGTAATTCCCTCTTCAAAATGTCACCATGACAACCTTTCTTTGTACCCGTGGGAGTCTAAACTTCAAACAATAAATGGTGCATTGACCATGTACAACCCCTCTGTACTGAGGTAAACGACCACTACACAGAGGGTGCCACCCCCAAGTGAACCGATGGCCTTAATTGCCTCACGTGCATCGCGGCAGATGGCAGGCAAGGTGCGAATAAGTGATGTGTCTAGTTATCGATATAAATGTTAACTTGGCCTTTGATATTTGCGTCAGTCCCTGTCTAAAGGCAATAGTGTAATAATTTTCTAAATAAGATTATTGAGTTTGAATAAAACGACAAAGTTTTGTAAATAGCCTGTCTAAAGACCAGGTTTAAAGATAGAATAATTATTTCTTTTACTTTTTAAGGGTTAACACTTAAAAATATGAAAGCGTCTAATATATTCCTAAACTACGATTATTTTTTTGTACTGCGGCGGTCATCTTTAAATAAATTAGAAGATTTTTTGCTCAGCCTCTTTGTGTAAGAAATCGAAACCCAAGACACTTAGGATAAAGACATTTTCAGTATTGGTAATACGGAATATTGCATCGATAATAACATTTCTAAGAGAATATTATGAACACTTCCAATCTACCAAGACATAGCATGATAACCGTAGATGACCTTTCATCGATATCGATAAGTGGAGTGCTCAACCTTATCAACTCTATGAATACCAAAGTAATTGGGGTGAATAGGACTTGACTTTCACACGATTGCAAAGAACTGCCTACATACAGCTAATGCACAAGCTAACAAGAATACCTACTAATAATGAACTTATATGACAGTCTACTTTTTATCCACACTCGCCTAGTTGGCATTAACATGGAGTTTTTTACGGAAATAATAATTTACCAATAAATTGCTCGACGGATCACCTATAATGTATAATTTATTGCCGGATTCGTGTTTGTGAAAAAAAATGAGTTTGTGACACTATTCAAGACGTTTAAATAACATCCATGGAGAAACCAGTCGAATTTCCGACCACGTGGAAGCGGGCTCGTTTTTTTTTAATTTTGAATAGACCAGCTGGTTTGATGTCAGTAGAAATATTGTATACACTTATTTTTAAAAGGGGAGCTCAAGAAATTGAGGGAGCTCCTATTATTTTTTGGGGCCGTCTTAACAAAAGTTCGTAGGCCTCCTTTGTTACAGTCGAGACAGATTCGCAATGGTTGACGGCGAAGGTACTATTTTTTATGAAGTATATAACATGGGTCGGTCTTGTATTTGTGTCAAAGTTCATCAAGGTCCATTGAAGGTTTCATATACCAAACTTCCCCTCATCAAAACCGAGACGACGAAACTGACAGACAGTTATATGTACTTGTAAAAGTAATTCGCCTTATTTCAAAGTATCAATCGGGAGCGCAGAAAACAGGCAAATAACTTAGGCTACATTTTTTTAACACAGCGGCGTAACTCGCTGTCTATCTGGTAAAGATACAACAACCGCGGGGCTTAGCTAGTATATAAAATAACAACTTGCTTGTTATGTTATATAGTAAGCTGAACCCCCTATGTATAAAGCGAAAATAGCTGTTGTATAGACGAGAAAAAAATAGTTTTGTGCGACTGTTGCGTGGGTGTTTTGATAAGCAGCGCTGGCGCGTGCTATGCCTTGAGACGGGTGCATTCGAAATTACTTATGCGCCAAAGATGTTTTACATCGTGAGTTTATTCAAATGAGCTTTTTGCCGCCCTCATGGCTCTGTCGCATTATTTCTTTGTATTAATATTATATCAGCAATGGTTTGTAGATAACTATCGTCATTTATTACATTACAGATCCTCCTCTTCGTCAAAATATATTATTTTGTGATAAAATTGTGATAAATAAACCCATTGAAAATAATGGTTTTTAAAATAATACATATACAGTAGTCAAATAACGTATGAATTTGTCGGAATTTGATGTAACAATTTTATCAACTTACTATATGTAGATATAGTAAGAATAATGATGTCAAATGTAAGAAAAGGATATAAATATGTACTAGTTTTACATATGAATGATTGTTATAAAATGAAGGGTATTCGTAATAATTGCATTTTTGCCAAACCGCGTTGTAAAATAGAGCAGTAAAACATAACAGCGAAATGCGGGTTTTAAGTTCAAGGGAAAATAGTTTCTCAAGGGGCCCCTATGTTTTAGATAATTTCACTGTTTTATGGAAAGTATTCTAAAACCCCATTATCATGTATGTGGGTTTTTAAATAGTTATCAATTCTTTTGTTCCCGTCTACCATATGTCGATCAGAATCGATTTCACGGAACTACTACGTGTCTGTAAATAAACTTCAAAATTAAATAATTTTCAACTTGATGATTCGAGACCGGTTTATGCCGTCGGCATTTCTTTACTGACCATTTCTCGATTCATTTCATGTCGGAATCGAGTTCTCACTTTTAAGGCGTGAATATGTTGGTTAGTCTTATTTCAAAATATTCGAATCAATTTTGATGGTTTTGTTAATGATTTGCGATACCGCTGAACTGGATCAGCGGCTTGCTCCGAAACACTAAGCCATGACTGCTTGTTTTTTGCTGTTTCTATATTTATAATATTATGTTCAAGTGTATTTTTTATAATATTAGACCTTTGGGCTTCTCAAGCACAATATATTATTCAAGATGTACTTAGTCATATGTACTTAGTTATATCTTTATCTGCAAACAAACAAACAAAACCATGTTACCTAGAACGGTTAAACTAAGTGTGGTTGCTAATATAAATATACAAGCTGTGTCTGCCATTTCGTACGCGTGAGGCTTTTGGTGTTGTTAGGAACTTTTTTCAATTTTTCACACCGTCCTAATTTTCACTTCTCCAAATGTTTTGGGACCAAAATTAGCCATTTTCACACCGTCCGTAGTTTTTTTGGACTTCTCCAAATGTTTTGGGACCAAAATTAGCCGATTCTATCGAGACATTATCAAGATTTAGTAAGATTAACGAATAGCAATTTATTTTATACATAAGAAGATTACCAAATAATTTTAAATGTAGGTCTTCATTTGTTTAACAGCAAATTAATTTAAGATCTGCTCACTTGACCGTATAAACAGTTGCACTCATACTGCCCTCATTTATGTCTTATGGTATCGTTTAGTTATCAACAGGCGTGAACGCCATATTGTTCATGAGTCATGGTCATGACATGCTCTGATGGTTTGCGAAGATGTGCCCGTGTGTGGGAACCTGAATATATTAAAGAGGCTTGGTCTAGTTCTGGTTTCTACGTTTTTTTATATTTATTTTGAATAGGCACTTCTATTTATAACGTTTCTAAGTGTGTGTGTATGTTTCTAATGTAAATGATTGTACATATAGATACCTAAATAGTTTTTCTGACCTTTAATGTTTTAATAAAATAGTATTATTCGTTCAATTATTTATTTATCAGATTCAAAATTCTCACAATTTAATGAATACCTACCTTTCTACTCAAATATAATGTATATCCTATTAATATTATAAACGCGAAAGTTAGTGAGTATGGATTGATGGATGTTTGTTACTCTTTCACGCATAAACTACTGAACGGATTTGAATGAAACTTTACAGTAATATAGCTTATACATCGGAATAACGCATAGGCTACTATTTGCACATACATAATAATAAAATGATTTTACATGATAACTAACAGCTAGTAATACATACATTTGTAAATTGTTATTCATACGAAAATAAGATTTCATGCAAGCACTTATAATACCTGCATCGAATTACCTAATCATGCATGAATGGAATCAAAATACTGATTGTAATTTATTGCACTTATAATTAAAGTAAGGGTAGTAAAGGTGGGTACACCCCATTTTACAGGTAAGTCCATTCCCACGATTTTAAAAAACGGGGGGCTTTTGGCGTCGGGGTGTTGCATCGGACAAGGGCAAAGTTATTGGTGCATGTCCTTCTAGTCTCTTTAATCTCTTAAATTTGTAAATGATTCACTGGCAGATGTTTTGCTTATCTTTATCGTGTTCTCATGTTCCCGATTTTGACCTGAGAATTAGATTTGAACTTTCTCTTCACGAAACTTGAGTAGGGTAGGGAATATTTTAGGTTTTTTATTATATTTGATTTGTATTTTGCGTTATCGGTATCGGCCCAGATTACAAAAGAAAGCTTTATTTTGTATTCTGAGGGCATCGGTATGTATGTACATCATATCATAACCTTTCTAAATACATATACACATAGATACTTAGATCGTAATATGGAAATGACTTTATGTTTTTTTTATATATATTAACATGGCAAAATGACCCTACTCTGCCTTATGAAATGCTCGAGTAGAACTAGAATACAAAATTGATGATGTCCAATCCATTGCGAAAGCGGACAATACAGCATGGTGACCCACACTATCGCGACCTAGTGAAATGCTTTCACACTCAGCTTAAGGGACCTGGGATCGTAGTGGGAGAATACGGTGGTATTCCCCCCCCCCAAGTGGTGGTAGAGATTCTGTTAGTTTCATAAGAGAGACACTGGCTAAATTAAAAATTACTGGTTTGTAAATTTTAAGTAAACATTTTTACGCAGTCAAGTTTATTTTTTAATAATATTTTTATTTCTCTGGCTTAGTTTGCCTATATAAATGAATTTTCATCTCTTAGATTCGTTCATACATTATGATCCTATAACACGTCCATTAACAGGAGTTCATGCTTCTTACGTTGTACCAAATATGTTGCTCCAAAACCTGTTTTAGTCCAAGAAAATATTTATAAGGCACCCCTTTAGAGTAAAGGGAGTCTATTGTAGAGATTTTTAAAGAGCATTGAACTTTAAATGGGTTATGCTTTAGAATGTTTAATTCTTTTTGAGTTTATTGTTCGTGGAATTCATACCAGTGATTTTACCAATTTAAGGTCTTCTGTAGTTTGTGTTTTGCAATGCAGATTTCACAGGTTAAGTTTGAAATGAATAATACCATTGTTTTTTCTATTATTTAGGGTTATTTATATCACCACCACGTGAGTAAATGAAATGAACTAAAGGAAAAGATTCTTGTTGCTTAGTTGCGTTGAATGTGTATGACGGACCCATACAATCGATGCAGATTTGCTCCGTGGCTGGCTGCATACGCGTTCCAATTGAAAAAAAAACTGGTTGATACTAGTTGGGTTAGTGGACCAAGTAAGGATTCGTGTGTGTATTCGGATCTTACCTGCTTATTAATTGGTACTTATTTCTCTGATATTCAGCTGTGATTGCCAGACATTCACACTTACACCTTCGTCTTTCCCAAAGAATATTTTTTTCGATCGAGGCGCTCATGGCCCAGTTGCACTCGGTGATTAGAAACAATCACCGAAGGTAAGCAACGACGGCGCGGTCAGTACCTGGATGGGTGACCGCTGGTGGCATGATACCATGAGCGTCTCCGTGATTCGGACTTGTCTACGTTGTCTTGCCAGTTCCCAATCCGCACTCCGCCAGCGAGGGGACGTATGGCCTTAACCCTCTCCTGAGAGGAGACCCGAGTCCAGTGGTGGGACATTATGGGTACTTAATAATGAAATTTTTATTGATGCTCGACTCCTATCGGTGTTGCCGTGATATTATAGACTATAGGCTTTCAAATCAAATCAAATCAAATAAAGTAGTATATGTAGTATAGACAGATCAATAAACTTTACGAGTTCTTTCGGAATTTCTTTCGGTATATAGGTACATGTAGATAAGTATTCAGTGGTCACCCACGCTGGCATACGAACATAAAGCTATTGTAATCCCTGCACGTTAGCAACACTAGATTTTATTACTCGTATGCCATTACCACCGTGCAAATCCATAAAAAGACACGAGTCCTTGCCTTATAGCGTAAAAGACATCAGGGTCCATGACCTTACTGCACAACATTCCAGTTGTAATCACTATTCTAGTAAAATACCATAAACATCCTGACGCCATTGAAGCCAGTGTAGTATCAGTACGTTTCATGTAAGTCAAGCAGTATTTTTTCTTCTTTGTTTATTTTGGGGGTTATAATAACACATAACATGTCAGCTCCATTGAACCCTAAATTTGCATTGTACTGATCTCTAAATCACATGCCTTAGCTATAACTTTAGTAGAAAAAAAACATACTTGTTGGAAAAATAATGCAATAAGACTATACTTTATAGAGGCTCTGGTATGGTTTGAACCCTGGACCATGCCAACTTATCGCATGAACTGCTTTAATAGTGTATTTTAGCCATATGTTACTATCTGAACTGTTCATCTACGCTGAGTATCAAGTGACACAACTTCCTAAGACAAATTAACCATCGACAGATACTCGAGGACAGGAAACAGGAGGGTCATCATATTATATTACAGGATATTTGTAGATAAACAACTTGTTACCTTTACCTAACTTTTACGATATTAAACAACAATAGGAAGTGATAACACTATAGAATAACCATTTACCCTATTTTAATCACCATATTCACGTGGATCCAATTCAGAAAGGTTTTATGTGGAACGCATCCCTCCTATGCAGCTGCGCGGCAATCAACGTTGTGCGTGGGGGGCGCAAGCGCAGATGGCGTGTACACGCGATAAATCGATATTTATATGAATGGTTTTTTTTCGTATTCAGTGTACTTTTAGTTAGATTATGCCATGGAGTGAATTAAATTCGAATATCATATGTTATTTATTTCTACTACTTTTGTAATTTTCCCACGCTTTTTGTATTATATAAATTTTGGTGAAACTGTTTCTGGAAATATGAGATAAGTATAATTCAATATTTTTTGGATTAGATAATACATATCTCTTCGAATAGCATGATGTTAATAACTGAAACGCGATCAGTAAATTCAGAAATATCCTATTAAATTCTAGCTGACCCACGCAACTTCGTTTACATCTCCTATTGCCCGTAGCGTAATAATTTCCCCCCGTTTTCGCAACATTCTTCATTGGTTCTCCGCTCCTATTGGTCTAAGCGTGATGATATATAGCATACATCCTTCCTCGATAAATGGGCTATCTAACACTGAAATAATTTTTCAAATCGGATCAGTAGTTATGAGATTAGCGCGTTCAAACAAACAAAACCTTCAGCTTTATATATTAGTATAGATTTAGCCTTATTGACGATGTTTCATTACATGCTCTCTGTTTGTTCCCAAAATACAAAGTGTAAAATCCTATTTAAATTAACTCCGAGGAGGTCGAACAAATGTTGATAAACAGCTTCATAATTAGCATCAAGCTGCGAACAAAGCTATAAATCGATGACTTAATTCCGTAATCTATAAAACAATTAACAAATTAGCAAAAAAAAGTTTAGAAACTACCGTTCTTTGGGTGTTTACGGGTACCATTCTTTGGCGAATCGGTATTCGCCGTTCGTTGACACGTGTCAGACCAGATGGCGTATCACCTGCCGATTTACGAAGGAGGTCCGCGGTCCCGTATAGGCTGTATGAATTTGCGGAACAGGAACGGGACCGCATTCTTTTATAAAAAAATTCCCATCACTACGAGTTCGTTGACTCGAAGATTAATTCCTTTTTGCATTATTTAAAAGGTGACAATAACTTTAAATTTTAATCAAGATTGTACCTAAGTTAGTTACTGACTAGTGCTCTAATAACGCTTTACACTTTAAATCGCACTATGATTACAAATAGACATATCGAAAACTAGCTGACCCACGCAACCTCGTTCGCGTCCTCTATTGCCCGTAAAGTGATAATTTTCCCTCGTTTTGTAACATTCGTCATTGGTGCTCCGCTCCTATTGGTATTAGCGTGATGATATATACCCTATAGCCTTCCTCGATAAATGGACTATCCAACACCGAAAGAATTTTTCAAATCGGACCAGTGGTTCCTGAGATTAGCGTGTTCAAACAAACAAACGAACTCATCAGCTTTATAAATTAGTATAGATTATAAAGCTGAAGAGTTTGTTGGTTTGTTACACGTACCGCTACGGGCAATAAATAAAAGACGCAAACGAGGTTGCGTGGGTCGGCTAGTATTAAGTATAGCTCTGAAAAACACATGCTTAATCCCGAAACTAGTGTTGATGTTTTAAGAATTCGTCAGTAATTCTACCCCAATTCATCCCATTCGTGTCGTAAGAGGCAAATAAGGGAGCCAACTATGCTGGATAACATCACAACAAAGAGAAAGAAATCTTGAAACAAACTAGCCGGTAGTCTATCAAAAGATATATAATAATTTATAAAATTTTAACAAAAATAAAACAGACTTTAAGGTTTGACTCGATTTCTCTTGGATGTCATTATCTGATCTTAGTCTCCTTATCATGGTACCACCGTTGGGATATCTCCTTTCGATTAAAAAAATAATCTTCAAAATCGGTTCATAAATGACGAAGTTATTCGCGAACACATACAAAAAGAAAAAAAGATATACGGTCGAATTGAGAAACCTCCTCCTTTTTTTGAAGTCGGTTAAAAACAGATGATGATGATTTTCCTATTTCTTATTAATAATACCCTTTCTTGATTACCTGTTTCCTCGTGCTTCTTCACTACTGGAAAACATTTGCCATTATTAATGCGTGGTGTCCTAATTTATTTGACTTGTTTTAATTGAATTTATTACCAGTTATTATATCAGAAGGGTCCCATAAATAGGGTGATACGAAGTAGATATTATGACGACATTTGTTGTCATTAAGTCAAATAGAAAGTTGAAACAAAAAAGTTGAAACAAAAATTATTCTTTTAATAATATAACAAGGAAATGATTGATTTTCAGTTTAAGGGCTAATTGCGTAATAGGTACACCTGTGGGTACCTGAAATAGGTAAATAAATACCTAGCAAGGAGGTTCACCTTTACCTTAGTTTACGAAAGTTACATGCCTACCTACCAGTAGGCATGTAACTTATGTAGTAATGTTTATTTATCTATACAAATAAATAAAATGGAGTGTCTGTTTGTAATATTAAAATAACCGCTTTTTACTAAATGCATATGTATGTATACACAGTACATATACCAAAAATGTAGTTAAAATAATTTTTGTCTGTCTGTCTGTCTGTCTGTTTGTTCCGGGTAAACTCGGGAACGACTGGACGGATTTTGACGAGACTTTCACTGGCAGGTAGCTGATGATCCGGGGAGCAACTTAGGCTATTTTTATTAGACTAACTTTGTCCCGCGGCGTTACTCGTGGTACAACAATAGCCGCGGGTAAAACCGCGGGGTTCAGCTAGTGTATAAAAATTTCACAGATTACAAGACCTTATCTATTGCCTAAACTTTTAAAACACCAGTTTAAGTGAATACAGACAATCTAAATTTTGTCTGGAAGAAATTCCCTTAGGGATCAAAGGGCACTATACTAAATGAAAAAAACACTGTAATTTTTTCAATAAGTGTATAAACTCAAATAAAGTATGTACTATCCATCTCTCTAATAAACCTAAGTGAATACGAAGAAAATAAACTAACTTCATTTTGTCAACACACTTTAAATCCAGAAAACAAAATACGGTAGCATTGTTCCAATCCTAGAGTAAATATAAAACAGTCCAATTGGTCCACCGTAGTCCATAACTAGTTGCAATAACGTAATAAAGTGTAGCAATTTAGACGCTGGCGCTAGGAACAATGCCCTCATACAATAACACGGTCTTGCCTAACACCAAGAGGCCCGCACAATCTGTTTCTCATACGATGTCACGTTTTGTTTATGAGATCACACTGTTAAAGGGACAATGCTTCCTGGGGTATTTCAGACTCTCACAATAATAGTTCAACAATTTTTAACTCAGAATTCATTGTTTATAAAATTATCATTGTGTTTTTTTTATATTAGCTGGCAAAATGATTCTACTCTGCCAGATGGAAAGCAGTCGAGTCGATTATCGATTCCCTTGCTTAGTCTTTTGATCTAATCACTAATGGTTAGTAATCCTAGCCGAGCAGAGGTCGTCGTCTCACTTAGGATAAATAACAATGTGATGAGAACGATCATTTGTTCTGTGTCCGAGTATAATTGAGATCGATCATTTGTTCGAAGTGTAACTTATTTATAGTTAATATTTATGTATATAGAAATACACTTTATCAGCGATCTGGTCATTGAACAAGCATTAGTCTAATTTGGGATTAGACGGGCTTATGTGAGATGTTTGTCAAGATATTATTCCCATATTTATTCATATGACTACGTTGACATATTTTCCTTGTAGTAAAAAAAGGTCAATATTATTAAAATAAAATAAAAAATAAAAAAAAGGTTCATTAACGCTTTCTTTGAACACCTTTCGGGGCGCGTGCTACGTAATTGTGAGAGGGTATAAATAAGGGAGGAAGTTGGAAAAAAAAATAAAGAAGTCGGGGCAGAAATGTCAGACCATGTGCGCGGGGGCGAGCTATTGTGCCGTCTTAAGACATTAATCTTAGGGGTTGCTTGGCCAGGTGAACACCCTTAGACCTTTATATTTTTAACAATGAGTAGTTTTACGATGTAAATGTTGACCACATTGTTCGAAACTATATTTATTGTTACCTACTCATAATTTTATATTTTCTTGTATTAATAATGGTTACCAGATTAAAGTTAGTTACATGAAAAAGTGAGATAGATCCACGTACTGGGACACTTACATAAATAAACTAGGTTCTCCACCTTGGTAAAGCACGGATACTATAGGGTCCCGTTATCCAAATTAATCTTGGCGAACCTGAGCGTCAGTTCTGAAAAAAATTGAACTTCATATTGTTACGACTCGTCTAACTTTCTACAATGCATGGTGTATTCATGCAAACGATGCAGTTGTTTTTTAAGTCGACTTTCGTATTGAACTTGCATAAATATGGCCAATTTATAGATTCTTCACTGTTTCTCGAAAACAAGCGGTGCCAAGTCGTGGCAAAAACTGCGTACTTGTATTTGCCTGATAGCCTCAGTGGGGCAGTGGTAGCGTATCCCGAGTAGATCGAGATGTTTATATATTATGATTTGCAAATATTTGTTTCGAAGTTTGAATGTTTTCTATATACATATAATTTGAACTTATGTATTCACAAAAATATTATACACTTCGGTTATCGCGGTAAATAGTAGCCTATGTGTTATTCTGATGTATAAGCTATATTACTGTAAAATCCGTTCAGTAGTTTTTGCGTGAAAGAGTAACAAACATCCATCCATCCATACTTTCAAACTTTCGGGTTTATAATATTAGTAAGATGTATTTATATCAGTACCCATAGTACAAGTCCCGCTCATTTTGAGACTAGATGGCAATTTATGAATGTGGTATAATATATTAGTTTTAGGCATTTCTTCCTTCTACAAATTAAGGATTCAGGAAAAAAGTCACATGTGCATCATAAGTTTACCGGTATTTATTTAACTATTTATTCTTCGTAAGACTTAAAAGTGACTCATCATTTCTTTAAAGTTATTATTTATTTAAACAGCTGTACTAATTTTCCGCTCTTCTAATCCTTTTTTATTATTATAATAGTTACAACAGGAAACAGAACAGGTGTAAGTAGTTTTTTATATCATAGACATTTAGTATTAGGTATACATTTATTTATAAACTCCATATTACTACTCATTAGTACTAAGTTGGGTTCAAGTGTAGTATTCTTACTTACGTCTTTTCGACCAATCCCATAGTGTATTTACTAGTTACTAAAGCCATAACAACGAATAAATATTTCGAACTGAATAGCAGTTTCTTGCTTCTGAGAAATGAATAAATACTAAATACCCGTGGGTATTGCAAATATTTCCTCAGAGCTCAAAGGACACGGGATTCTATAGGGTCTTATAAGTTTAATGTCTGACTGTTGCATCATAGCAATGTGTAGTTATTTGTAACTAAATAAAGACTGTTTTTTGGTTTTTCTAATTCTTGAGTTGTAATTTTGTTTGCGTAACTATATCTACACTTCTTTTTCATATTTCGAATGCACAAATGTTGCCAACTTATAGATTCTCCAGTACCTTTAGGGAAAAATGAGAGATGATAAATTGTAGCCAGAAGAAAATGGTAACATATGATACAAAATAATATTTAACGTAGATTTCTAGAGATCAATTTAGTTGAAAAGATCAACGAATTCTTGAAAACAAAACTTGCATGACTCACCAAGTGTGTGGATACCTAGTATGATTTTCACCTTTACCTTGTAGAAAACGATGTAATTTTATTCGAGTTGCAACATGTATTGATGCTAATCGTTATTTCTAAGGGGAGCAGCTGCCGACCCTTTGTATGCCACCCCTCACTCGTCCTAATGTCATCTATGTACTTAACTGAATATGATTATGTTGGTTTACTTAAATTTTTTGTTTACTGGTTTGACGTTTCTTAGCTGTTCTGTGAAATTCGATTTTTGAATGTCTTTTTTTTTATTTTGTCTGTGCATTCTTAAGTCTGAATGAAGTGATCTATTCAAATCAAATACTATGTTTATCTATAAATCTTTTATTTTTTTGTTGTCTTAAATATTTGGAATTGTTACTTTTAAATACTAATGTAAGAATTATTAGAGACAGTCATCAGTTCATCACGAAAAGTTTGAATGATGTTTCTAGTAGTGTTACCATTATATTCACTAAATATTTTTTAGATGGCATCATCCAAATAATTTTAATAGGTCACTGTTGGACATAGATACGCCTCTCCTTAGAAATGAGGCTTTGGCATACAAGACCACCTACCACACGGAATGCTAGAGAAGACATTGATACCTAAGATTTTTCGTCCATGTGATCAGAATTGTAAAAAAATCTTGCACAATTCTCTAACAATATTGAGAGGTAGGCATACGCATCAGTCTGAGAACATTTATTCAACTGATAAATTCGTTTTTCTAAATGTCAACATCCTAAACCAAAACAAAAGATAACATACCTATCTTGACTCTTGACTGCTCTCATTAATCTAATAGAATTAGTTCTTATCAAATTGTAGATAAAATTAAGACAATCGACAACAGAGGCTAAACGGTATAGTAGCAGAGTTCAGCAAAAAGTTCACATATGTTTTTAATGTGTCATCGGCATATGGCCGTACGGCTGTTGCCTTGGACACGTCACCTTTAAAAAAAAAGTTTGTCAAGCAGACCTCTGTTTGACAAGTAAGTCGGAAGTTGCTTCCAGATTTCAGTTCGGAAATAGTTTTTTTGTACTTCAATGTTTGTTTGATACCAAAAATCGGTTTGAGAAATATAATCACACTTCCAATTAGCGGCATCAGTTAGATACTGTAAATGTTTTTATTTATTTTTATTAAGACAACTCCTTATTAGCAATATCCATCCTGTTTCGCGGGGAACATTAGAAACAAACTTGAAGCGGACTCATAGAACACCCAGACAAAGAACACCAGTTTGTGGATCACACAAAGTGTTGTCCCATGTGGGATTTGAACCCACAACACTTGACGCAGTTGCAAGCAGCGTATCTATCGCTTAAACCACTATTCAAGCCAACCGTGCAGTCATGCCAAATGTACAGTTTCATACAGGTCTTATATGATGTTTAAAACTTTTAATACATAATTTACAGCTCTGTTCATGTCAATGATAAAGATGTCAGATGCAGGGCAGTTGTTCATACTTCCATGCTAATATTATAAATTCAAAATAAATACTGTCTGCCTGTCTGTTACGCTTTAATGACTAAAACACTGAACCGATTTGAATGAATTTCGGTTTAGAGAGATTGGTCCTTGGAGAAGGACATGGTTACTTTTTGTCGCGATAACCGACAAACACGCGGGCGGAGCCGCGCTCAAAAGCCCATAATCTAGTTGCTGATACATCAGGCCACCCTATATACATTTTGTACTTAATAATATCTACACTTTTAAGAGTATATGACGTCTTATAAAAATAGCCGAGACCGATGAATAGTACTTTGTTAAGCGTCCTTACTTTATAAGGGTAAATTATATTTTCAGTGAGGTTTGCAACTACCATTATTTCATAAAACAAGGTGCATTATATTGATGATTATAACCTCTTCCGTCGGGTCGTTTATTATCGTGACGTAATAAACAGATTAATTGCGTTCCTGTGTTCTCAGCATCACTCATTAGTTTCTCGGTTCAGGAATGCAAGGCAATCCGTAGTAGGTGGGCCATAGTCTTTAGGTCAACGCCACACTCGCAGTAGGCGTTCGTCATGTATGAGATGTTCTCTTTGGACCGGTTTTATTTTGATCCTATTGACCGAGGTTCGAACTCAAAACCGAAAATCCAAAGATTTCACCGACCATATTTTTTTTCTCATTTCTAATTCATTCAATACTAGCTTTTGTCGCGGTAAAAATTACCCTTGCCTTAGTAACTTATATAATAACTTAATTTGTAAATGTATCCTTAAGAAAATGGTGTAATTATTAATGTAAGATTATTGTTATGAAATTTACGTTTGTAAGATCTCTCTCTCGTTCTCTAAAATATGACTGTCTTGGGATATATAATCCCTAACATTTCTTTCCCTAACTTTCCCTAACACTTAACCTTTCTAAACATTGTGCATCTACCATTCTTGGCTCTGCATCACCCTAAGGTCGATTGGTAGAAAATGCCTACGGCATTAAGTCTGCCTGTGCAACAATTATGCATGAAGTCTTAAATAAAAAAAATAACTCAGCTTTCCATAGGTTTAAGAATTTTCAAAATCGGTTTAGTCGTTTAGGCGTGAAAACACAACAAAAAACTCTCAATCGCATTCATAATATTAAGTTGCATATTGTGCAACAATTATGCATGAAGTCTTAAATAAAAAAAATAAAAAATAACTCAGCTTTCCATAGGTTTAAGAATTTTCAAAATCGGTTTAGTCGTTTAGGCGTGAAAACACAACAAAAAACTCTCAATCGCATTCATAATATTAAGTTGCATATAATTATTGTCCAAGTGATCACTAACATATTATTTTGTATGATAAATTGCACATGACTACACATTTACGCAATATATTTAACTATTGCGTGAGAAAGTAGATAAATGAATAGACAAGGGTTTTCGCCTGCTTAAAAGGGATAACATCCCCTTGGTCTAACATCTATTGTCCATACATTGTGATTCATAGACCCATCCTTTCATCTTATATTTATTTTTTCTATTTTGAAAGGCTAGAACCTGTTTTTAACCCCTGCTTAGAGATTAGTTTGGGAATCTATCTTAGAGACAGCTCAGGTGTTCTAAACCTTTTTGTTAAATGTCTCAAGGGTGAGACTAGTATGTGGTTATAAAGAAACAATGCCCATGTAGCTTAAAGATAATAAAATGGGTACATAAGTAGAATATTACTTAATTAGGCTAAGTTGGTTCTTGAAATATAAAAGAAGATAGAGACTTTAACATTACACTATTTGACTTTATTGTTTAAGCGTAAGTCATATCCTACCTAGGCAAGATAGATGTGTTTTTTTTTTGTTTGGGCCTACCATAATGACTCTACTCTCTAAAGCAAAAGCAGAATCCAACAGTGGTGGTCACCATACTCGTTGCGAATGCAGACAATGCAACAATGCAGCACGGTAACCCACACCATGGTGGGCTAGTGATGATTTTGCATCGTTGGGCTTTCGGTCTCGCACTCACCAACGAAACACGACAACACAATCGCTGTCATTTTACGTTGATTTTCTGTCCGAGGGTAGTACCGCCCCGGTCGAGCCGGCCCATGCTGAAATCAGCGTGGCTACTTATTGTATTAAAGTTGGAAGAGTAGGTACTAGCGTCAGTCAGTAGCGTATTTTTTTATCAGCGTACAGGTAACTATTACCTACCAGGGGTTTTTATCTTCATTATCTACCTTAATGGAGAATGTTAACAAATTTTGAACACTAGCTCTACATATTCCTTGCCAAAAAAAAAGTGAAGTAATTATTTTGATACGTCAATTAATTTCCGATTTAAGTATAAAAGTAAACGTGCGACGAGGGCTCTAACTCAACGTGTGACGTCATTAATTCGAATTTTTTGGCATTTCTCTTGACATTCGAGGTATCGAGATTCGATTGTAATAATAACGTATGTATGTATTTAGTTAAAATTACTAAGAAGAGGTACCTATAGGTTTAAAATATAACGTAAAACTTCAAAGGTTTGGTAGGTACATCTGTCTATTTGAGTTGCATTGACAATAATTGAGTAGATATTTTTAGTATACCCATCATTTCTATTTTCGTAATTGCAAGGAAAGTTTATTCCATTTCTGCGGCAACGAAATCACTATTTGTTGATAAATAATGGGCAACCATTAGTCCATCTATTTTAGGTAGATTATCCGATTGCCCTTTTTCGAATCCTTTATCCATTTCATAAATCGAATATAAACACTATTAAATAAATAAACGTAATATGAGGAAGGCAACAAAACAAAATACTGCGCAAACGACCTAGCTACTACTATCACCGCTGGCGACTCGCTATTGCTAGTAAGCGAAGCGCTGCGTAGCACAGTGACGTCACATGCGGTCACGTGACTGTTAGCGGGACTCGATATTTATCGTAAGTTTAAATACCTGTAAAATCAAAACTACTAGGTATTTTTGACTACAACGAAAATAAGCCATTTGGCATACCTAGACATAGGCGACACCTTGGAAGGACTTTTATTTAGGACTGAATTACCACACCCGCCAGACAGCTTTTTTTTTGTACCAGTGCCTGCTTACATTCAGTACTAAATTATATGAAAGTAAATACCTCAGAGATGCTAAAAATACCTCTGTATAGTTATGTGTAGTGTACCTATGTATAAAGATGCCACAACCACGCCTGTCATTCATACTAACCAACTTCGGCCATACCAATTTAACATGAAGACAGTGTGAGAACGGGAATTAATTTCGCAAGGGGTGTTTAAATAATAAAAGACCCATTTATCTCCTATGAGTTTAAATAGAAAATAGCGCTTGAATAGCCAATCATTCATTTGGGTCACCTTCTTTGTTCAAAATGATACATACATACGTATACCGATACATACGCGTACAGATAGATGTACGTATGCCTAGTTCTGTTTTTGTTTGTGGTATTCACTCTTGTCCTATAAAACTTTATGAGCTAATGAAGTGGTAAATGATGTCATCTGTGTTCTTCAAAAGAATAAGCCTGCACTATATTTAAAGTAACAAATAGAGGTTTGTTCTTATAACAAATTATTAGAACCATAGATTTTATAATATATTACCGCAGTCTCTGTTATTTCTTCGACAGAATCTATCCAGCGTGCACCGGAATAGAAAGTGGTTCGGTCTAGCTGTCAGGAAGACAAGTTTCAAAAGATTACCCAGTAAGGACAGTACAGATTTTGAATCAATCTAAAGGTTGAGTTTACAGTTTGGTAGGGACAAACAGGAATTGTCACACACACACACAATGGTGCATAATAAATAATATACTACCAGATCCAGGCAACTTCGTCTGTCGTCTCTATTCTATCATGCTTAACTCCTATTGGTCTAAGCGTGATTTTATATATCCTTTCTTAGGCACTCCAGCACAACGCACGTTTAAAAAATCATGAAAATCGGTTAAATACTTTCGGAGTACACATGAAGATATTTCTTGTGCAAGTATAGATGTTAAAAGATTCGCTTATAAACTTGTATCAAATGTTTCGTTTTTTTTGTATAAAATTATCCAAAGGACGACAAAATTAATTCCACTTGATTACTCTGTATTGAATTACTGGCCACTATATTGAATCAACTTTCTCGGTTCCCATCGTCACGTATTCCGGTGTCATGTTGCCTGGCAAAACATGTCTCAATGGATATCAAAAGGTCTTTTAGACTCTACTGTGTCTAATATTAATTAACCTGTAAGTCTTTACTAATTACATTCATATTTTACACGCTCTCGGTTTTTGTTGTAAAGGACAAAAACCCCGAGTTACACCGCGTTTACTTTTAAAAAAGTATTATTGACTTATATGCAGGTATTTAAGGATGAATTGTAATAAATTATATTTTAAATTCCTTCATTTTGTACTCTTAAGGTTCTTTGTCCAAAAAATATTTGATTTTATTTTTAAACTAGCCGACACACGCAACCTCGTTTGCGTCTCCTATTGCCCGTAGCGTGATAATTTTCCTCTGTTGTGTAACAATGAAAGAATTTTTCTAAACGTACCAGTAGTTCCTGAGATTAGCGCGTTCAAACAAACAAAAAAACAAACTCTACAGCTTTATATATTAGTATAGATTCGGATGGGACGAAATGGGAATTGGGCACAATACTTAAATGAAATGTCGTAGTAATACAACTGAATTGGATAGTTCTTAATTTCTATTGAACAATCCCAAGCACGATTACAATTTATATTTGAAAACTTAAACTTAGTAATATTAAGTTGAGTAATGTCTTACTTGCCATTCATGTCTTAAGGGCGCGTTTACGATTCGTACAAAATTATGCTTTTTTTCGGTGCAATTTGTAACTAAACTAAACAAATTGAATATAACAAAGTACTAACACTTATAGATTAGTTCTTCATCTTCAAATCCGAGGGACAACTTTTTTGGAAATTGTATTTTTTTATATTGTAAAAACGATCTTCCGTAACCATTTTCCACAGTATTTACGATATCGGGTTGAGTTTTGGTACATTTTTGTTCTACAATCAACCTATTTTAGAATTTCTAAAAATAATGTAAGAAGGCATATATAGTCAATTATAAATCCGAGGAAAAAAATAGTATAAAAGTGTCACAGAAATTCGCAGAAAAAATAACAACCGGAGCTTATATTTTCTCATATTTTGCTATTACGGATGAATCGTAGTCGATTGCAATAAGGGTTATTTTATTTTTTTGAACCTCTTTTGATTTATCGCGTAAAAATTTCGTAATCTCAGTCTGCGCTCAGCCGCCGTCATGAGTGGACACTGTGTCGCCTGTTTGCATTAGCTCTTGTTGAAAAGATCGCTCTTCGAATTCAATATATTCGATAAACCAGAATAGGTTGATACTTGACAACGTTAGATTATTTTTAACCGACTTCAAAAAAGGAGGAGGTTTCTTCTATTTACAGATTTTTATAACAATATTTTAGTTTGCTAAAACTAAGTAGTATTGTGCGAGTTCGGGCTCGATTGATGAGACATTACCTCCTACTTAGGTGGAGTGACCTGAAGGTGTACTACGGTGACTGCTTTTCTAACTTCTAGACGAGTTGACATAGTCTAATCGAGTTTGGGCTCATTTTGTTAGTTATGATGAGACCTTACCTCCGGCTTAGATGGAGTGACCTGAAGGTGTACTTCGGTGACTGCTAGTGGAACTCCTAGACGAGTTGACATAGTCTTACCGATTTTGAGCTTATTTTGTTAGTTATGATGAGACCCTACCTCCGGCTTAGATGGAGTGACCTGAAGGTGTACTTCAGTTCCATTAGCAGTTACCGAAGTACACCTTCAGGTCACTCCATCTAGTCTGGAGGTAATGTCTCATCAGAACTAACAAAACGATCCCAAACTCGGTAAGACTATGTCAACTCGTCTATGAGATCCAAAAGCAGTCACCGAAGTACACCTTCAGGTCACTCCATCTAAGCCGGAGGTAAGGTCTCATCATAACCAACAAAATAAGCTCAAAATCGGTAAGACTATGTCAACTCGTCTAGGAGTTCCACTAGCAGTCACCAAAGTACACCTTCAGGTCACTCCACCTAAGCCGGAGGTAAGGTCTCATCATAACTAACAAAATAAGCTCAAAATCGGTAAGACTATGTCAACTCGTCTAGGAGTTCCACTAGCAGTCACCGAAGTACACCTTCAGGTCACTCCATGTAGTCCGGAGGTAAGGTCTCATCATAACTAACAAAATGAACCCAAACTTGGTAAGACTATGTCAACTCGTCTAGGAGTTCCACTAGCAGTCACCGAAGTACACCTTCAGGTCACTCCATGTAGTCCGGAGGTAAGGTCTAGTCATAACTAACAAAACGAGCCCAAACTCGGTGAGACTGTCAACTCGTCTAGGAGTTCCATAAGCAGTCACCGAAGTACACCTTCAGGTCACTCCAGCAAGTCCGGAGGTAAGTACCTATTACATAGAAATGAGAAAATATAAAAAACTTTCAAAATATCAATTTAGGCAAGTTGACATTTATACCTGCCGCTATCCGATTTGCACTTGTTTGTGTAACTTGTGTCAACGTAGTAATTCGATTCTGTACCTATCAATTTTGCAAACGCGTCCTTAATAGTCATGAAACATTTCACTTTTATCAACCAATTGATTTGCGAATGATTCATTCACAAAGCGTTGTAAGTGCACATGTCAATAAGGCGTGCTATTCACCCGTAATGAGATACCGAGCGATGTTTATCGTAATTATTTTTACTGCAAACGTGACTCCTTAAGAGCTATACACTTTAATGGGTGAATACTCGTCTTTACTTGTAAAGTAAACCTGATGGGCTTCGAAGAATCCATCTAGTACATAAATCTGATATGAAAAAAGCTGGTTCTAATTTGCGCCATGAGAAAGCTATGGTTATACGAGCTCTTTGAAATCAGGTAGAAATTGCGTTATTGTAGACTTAGCAATAGAGTATTAGGTTTTTATTTAAATGCTTTTGTTTCTTAAGGAGTATTCAACAACAGTTTAATGAAGTGATGAGAATAAAGTGATGTGTGTGTGCTACACATCACTTTTCAAAGGAGTGCTCGACAAATTCAAGCACAAAGAAATGTTGGTAATTAGTAAACAAATCACATCTTACTAAGTTATTAAGGACTAACTTTTGCCCGCGACTTTGCCCACGTGTATATAGGACCATTTTTCGGGTTAAGGGCGCTCGCCCACGGCGAATCTGCAGCGATGTATGGCTACTAACGCGCTTTAGTCGCGTTTGCAACGCGCTACAGACTATCGATGCGTAAAATAATTTTCAGTAGATCGGTTCAGTAGATCCAGAGATTACCCCTACATCGACACAAACTGTAGCTCTTTATAATATTAGTATTGGCATTGATTATGTTAACGTTGTTTCAACTGATGTAACTTAGAAGTTGGTTAATACTATGTATATGTAAGAATCAATATTTACAGAAATTATGTCGATGTTAGAAATTTAAGAACTATCTAAGAATCAAAAATAACTCCTGCATAATAAGTACATACATTTATTATATCTAGTAACTAAGTGCATATTCATTAATGACTATATAACAAGCAAAGGTAACTTACAACGTAGCAGGTAATGAATGCCACAACACATAACATTTCATTGATAATAATGTATACAAACATTCTGCAATACTGTTAACCTTTTCTGATTCTCAGAAGAAATTTATTTAGTTTGTTTTACTTAGTGGTTTTATAAAAAGAAAACGAATACGTTATTTTTGGAGTCCTGAGATTTTGCATCGTTCAGTGATATCACAGCGAGATATATAAAACAATTTTTCATCTGAAATTTGAAATCGTAACTTATTAATCACGCGGTACAAGAGTGAGAAAGTTTGTTGAGTGTATGATAAAAATGTATTGGAGCTTATAACACTAGCGGCATCATTGATATAAAATTTTGAACCAACGATTTGTTGACGAGAATTGAGTTAAACAGAATC
This sequence comes from Spilosoma lubricipeda, assembly GCA_905220595.1. Lineage (NCBI taxonomy): Eukaryota > Metazoa > Arthropoda > Insecta > Lepidoptera > Erebidae > Spilosoma > Spilosoma lubricipeda. Next base: position 5,830,017 of record HG992298.1, on the reverse strand, counting down.
AGTCCTCAGAAGCTATTCTCTCAGCACAATTAAGTTACATATCTATAGACATTATATTTTAGTAGAAATTTTAACGTATATAAAACATTTAGGTGACGCAGTGGTAGCGTACGCGACTGCTGTTCTTGAGGTCTCGGGTTCGATTCCGGATCAAATGTTTGTATGATCTGCAAATATTTGTTTCGGAGTTTGGGTGTTTTCTATCTATAATATGTATGTATTTACAAAAAAAAAGTAAATAAGTATTTATATCAGTTGTCTAGTACCCATAATACAAGCTCTGCTTAGTTTGGGACTAGATGGCGTTGTGTGTTAGATGTCCGAAAATATTTATTTATTTATTTGATGATCCGTCCTATAGTTTAATGAAACTGTAATTGTGTATGTATGTGTAAGATCGGTATGCGTAGATATGGTTTCATTTTCATTATTATTGTGTTTAAATATAATACCACCTTATCGTGTGACCTATATGAACGTATGTTACGAAACACGCAAAGCTTTCTGATAAGTTTAATGAATTCAAATTGTTTTGCTGTTATTTCCTGTCTATTTTGTATTTAGTTCTGTGTTATGTACTTTTTAAAGTGATTATGAATAACATAATAACATTAATAACAAAGAAAAAATAAAAAATTGAAAAGTTTACCTATCAAAAAATAAGCCAGATAAATTGTGAAAAATAAATTGTGAGATAAAATTTAAGTACAGATAGAAATACCTAAAAATAAATAAAAATGAACTTCCCATGGAGATTTTATCAGTTTATCAAGTTAAGTAACTTTTCCACTCAACGCCAAATTAAGAAATCATATATTAAATAGCTATTTTTTTTAAAAAAACGACATTTGCAAAGATAGAAAAAAAAAGTTAAATAATAGGTACCTTATTTCTTTGCAATCAATTATTTTAATTTTAATCGTAAATTGAGTAAATTCTATTAGCATTATGACAACCCGATTCCAGCAACCAACCACTCACATAGGAGCGGAGTCAGTCACTTTTTTTTTAAATGTAGTACCTACTATTTAATTATGTAAATCTTTACGAAATCACGTACAAATTCCAACCAAAAAAGTCATCGACCACAACGAAGACGTAAATTTCTAACGGGAAGAAAGCGACAATGTTTTGAGTAAACCCAAAGTGCTAATAAACAAGTCATACGAGGGGACAAAGGACAGGAAATACGGACGATGCGTGAGTTAACAGGACGCTTCCTTAGGGAACCCCTTGACATTTTTTACTTAGTTCTCCTTAGGAAATTGGCGACTACTTCTGTTTTAAATGACAGAGGAAATGGTCTTGTACCAGCTTATTAATGAGTCTTTGTTGTGGTCAGATTGTATTCAAATGAATGGAAGTGGGTGGGCTGATAAAATCGCTGATAATAGCAATGCAAAAGTTAGGTCAAGGATCGGTTCGTCTGCTTGAAATAATGATTTAATGTAACTTTTTTGTACTTTTGTAGTAAATGAATTAATCTTGAATGTGGGATGTCGTTTTTCTGTAATTGTTGATGGGCTTTTGGTTTCGCTCATCTATCACATATCTAGACTACTGTTACTGATTCATAGATTAACAATTAGTCAGTAGTTAGTAGTACCTATCTATTAGTATGTTCTTAACTTGTCATCATGGATGGGACAATGATTAGTGAAGCTTGTAAAAGCTTTTCTATTGTCTAAATACTCAAAATAATAAATTGAGCTAAACAGTCTAAACACATTTTCTGAAATATATCGGAGATCACTTTGCCAAACAGAATCTATCTATCGAATACGTTGAAATTAGCAATTCTTAAATCCTACTAATATTATAAACGCGAAAGTTTGTAAGTATGGATTGATGGGTGGATGTTTGACTGAACGGATTTGGATGAAACTTTACAGTAGCTTATACATCAGAATAACACATAGGCAACTATTTGCCGCGAGAAACGACATATACGCGGGCGGAGCCGCGGGCAACAACTAGTATATATAAAATCTGAATCTCGGAATAGGCTCCAACGTTTTTCATGGAATTTAGTATGCAGACGATAATTTTTTCTAGACAGAATTTAAGAAAATTTACTAAAAAAAACTATCGAGCAAAACTCGGTCATCCAGGTACTAACCATAATACAGAATCCCTCAAATAGTGAAACATAACAAGTACAATTTTAACAAAAATAAAACCGACTTCAAGGTTCGATTCGATTTCTCTTGGATGCCATCATCAGATATTAATGTTCTTATCATGGTACCACCGTTGGGACATCTCCTTTCCATTAAAAAAATGATCATCGAAATCGGTTCATAAATGACGAAGTTATACGAGAACACAGTTAAAAAAAATGTATACACGGTCGAATTGAGAAACCTCCTCCTTTTTTTTAAGTCGGTAAAAAAGAAAAGTAAAGGTCTTTGTAGTAGACGATTTACTTTACATTGAATGTTGTAAATACTACTAGTTTAAATACTAAAAGAAGCAGTTACTACCTACTTTTTATTATTAGTACTTTTTAAATACAACCAGCACGTGTCTACTAATTTTAAAGAGTTTAGTGTCCTCATTTTTTGTAGCATTTCCCCGAATATAATCGCTTGTGAAATCAAAAGAACATCAAGGGCTGTCCCCTTATGACAGGTGAAATGACGACACAAAATAGTCCCCGTATCGTTATTTTAATTAATAATACCTCATGTGTGATTAAAGCATGATCCAAGATTGTGGTTATTAAAAAATGAATAGTTTTTAAGTGTCTATGTTGTGCTTTGACATCGGTTTCCGTGAATGAATTGTTTCATTTCCTAAGACTTCCGTTGTGGTATCCTGTTATTAAGTTGATACTTAGAGCGTATCTTTATTTTTTTATTAGGAAAATAGAATTCCCAATTTAATTAAATCTTATGCAATGTCAACAGTAATAGCTAAGCAAATATGTAATACAAACAAATAAACAAACAAAAAATCAAATCTTTCCTCTTTATAATATTATCTATATTTCTATACTAATATTATAAATGCGAAAGTTTGCAAGTATGGATGGATGAATTGATGTTTGATACTCACGCAAATACTACTAAACGGATTTGGATGAAACTTTATAGTAATATATAGCTTATACATCAGATTAACACATAGGCTACTATTTGCTGCGATAGCCGACATATACGCGGTCGGAGCCACGAGCAACAACTAGTATGTAATACATTGAATTTTTTGACTGGATTTTTTACGGTATACGTTCACAAGCGAACCTGCCAGCTAAATTATAAGTTAAAAGTAATACGTTTAAATTACCAAAAAAGTGGGTAGTAATAAAATTTAAATCATCCATAGTTTTATAATATTAATTCGAAAGTACCTGTCTGTTTGTCTGTCTGTTACGTTTCCGCGGCTAAACCGCTGCACTGATTTCAACAAAATTTTAGATTAGAGATACTTTCATTCTTGAGGAAGTACATAGACTTTATCGCGATAACCGACATACATGCGAGCAGCGAAGTGACAAATGATTAACAATAGAAAAGACGAAATAATTAAAATAATAAAGTCATAATATATACTTTTGTGACCCTTAATATGTATTTATATTTTCCTTGGTTTAACCACATCAGCTTTTAAGTACTTGCCTTTATTCTTACTACTTTAAATGATTGTTATATTTCTTTAAAAATAGCCGTATGTAAATAATTTTTATGTCATAATTTTCCGCAACAAGACTTTTGGATGCATGTGGAAACCGTTGAAAACGACAGTCACCTGAGGGTGTCAGAACCTAAAATAGTGGGGTTCCGGGAACAACTTTTATTGCATCCGTAAACAGGGGAGCTAGTCAGCAGCAGCCCTTAGTCTTTATGCAAAGATGCGAGAATTCCATTATTCTTTATTTAATTTTAGTTAATAAAATCATACTTTTGTAACCCCCGATGCAAAAAGAAGGTTATTAGTTTGACGTCGATGTCTGTCTCTTGTGTGTTTGTGTCTGTTTGTGTCATCGTAGCTATCAACGCATGGACTGATTATGATGCGGTTTTCTCATTTGAAAGCCAGTTTCATTGCGGGGTTCTTAGCTATGTTTGGTTCATATCGGTCCAGCAGTGTAAGAGTATCAGCTCTTTTTCAAAATGATGTAAGGCATTTGGCGTATGATTACTCGATTAAGTGCCTGCGTTGGGGATTTTTAAAATTTCAATTTTGCTTGTTTGAGTAGGTATCTATAGCAATATTGATAGCGGTACTAGTAGCCTTGCGTTCTCACCAAGTAAAATTTAAAACTAAAACTGTAAATACTTTTTGCGATTTAGTGCTTATGTTATTGTATTATGCATGTATTTTGTTTTAACTTTTTTGGCGAAAAGTAGGTACATTAAATTAGACGACTTATGGCAGAGAAGTCAATGTCATTATTTCCCAAACCCAATTAGATTGAAACTTTAGGTAACCAAAAAAAACTTGAGAGGTGTCAAGGGACACCCGGATGGAACGAAGTTCACTGTCAGGATTCATTATTGTTATTATTTTTTATTATTTATTATGTACAAAAAACCTGTATTTACTCAACAAAAATAATCGTCATGACACCACACTGTTTAATGCGAAATAGAAATGAAAATATCTGGCTTGCTTTCTGTAAGAGAGAGAGAGAGAGACAGAGAAACAAGCACACGCCGCACGGCTTACAATAGCTGACTATAGCAAAAAGTGTCGTTACAACTTTTCGTGAGATTTTTTTCCGTCTAGCCGCCTTTTGCAACTCGCGATAAGAAACTTCGTTCCAAAAAATCTACTAGCTTCCTTTGTGTCATATTTAAGTTATGAATGGATAATGAAAACGAAACTTCACAATCCACGGAAACTTACTATATCAATGTGAAAAAGTTTTGGCTTATCGAGCATATCTGATTACAAGGCGGTATCTGACATTGCCCTTACATGATCACAGAGCATATTCACAATATTCTTATCATTGTGTGGCTGCAGGAAGTAATGTGTGATACCGTTTTATAATTTAAACTAATATTTGGTGAACGAGCTAGCTGTATAAACATATTCTAATTGACAAAACTTGTCGTTTTATGAAGTTTCTGGAGTGTCTAGAAGACACATTTGATGTTGACTTCGAAGGTGATGAGGTTTAAACCACGCCGAAGTGCATCATTGCTTTAGTGAAACAACCAAATATTTTCAGGCTTATATGCAAATTTTAACTGTTAAGCTACTATTATATACATAGTAAACATACTCTAAAGCAGTAGTAATAAGGTACCTTATTTACTTACCATAGATTTAATGTAATTTATTATCTTGTTATTTGTAAGTTTCATTAGAATAACTTTTATAACAGTTGTTAATTAGTCATATACGTCATTAGCTTTATTAATAAAGCTACCCATACACAGCTCTGCATCGCCTATAGACTTATCTATACATCTATACAAATAAATAAAATTGGAGTGTCTGTTTGTAATATTAAAATAACCACTTTTTACTGAGTGCATATGTATGTATACACGGTACATATACCAAAAATGTAGCTAAAAAAATTTTTGTCTCTCTGTCTGTCTGTCTGTCTGTCTGTTTGTTCCGGGTAATCTCTGGAACGGCTGGACGGATTTTGACGGGACTTTCACTGGCAGGTAGCTGATGATCCGGGGAGTAACTTAGGCTACATTTTTAGACTAACTTTGTCCCGCGGCGTTACTCGCGGTGCAACATTCACCGCGGGTAACACTGCGGGGTTCAGCTAGTTGAAAAATAAACCGAATAGATTTGTTTTGTATTAAGTTTAGTAAATGATTATACTATCAATGAATGATATATAATATTTTCCAGGTACACTATTATAGCGTCCTTCAGCGAGAATAAATAAGTTTAAACTTTTCTCAGAAACTGAAGAGCTTGTAATTTTGATGCACACTCGATCACGTTACCTAATTTTTTTTGTGGTTTTAGTTTCCAATATCCACAAATCATTCAGTGTGTCGCAAAAACAAAGTCCCCGTTATTCAAAAATAGCTTAGCATCCGGCAGGACTACCCTCTTGTATTTGTAAGGTTTTTACTGCAATCGAAAGTGTCGTTCATCCAAAACATGTGGTTTATTTAAAGCTGCAAGTATAGTTCTAGAAATTTCCAGAATCAGAATCAGAAATGTAGATTAGGTACAATACTAGAAAATAAAGAAAACAAAGATAATCTTTACGTACAAGGGTTAAAAAAGTCCTTCGTATCATAGTCTACTGGTAGTGTGTGGCAGCATTGCCAAACTGAATGACAATTTAAAAAGGCTAACCTTCAGATCACGAAAAGAGTATATCAGTTGCTTATTAGCTGGTGTTTGTACGAGCACTCTGAACCCATGTACCTAGCGTCTCGACATCAAACAGCTAAAATTTAAATACCCTACATTTTTTTGGTATTTACGCCGTTTGAGGCTTTCCGCAGATACTTTGCCATTACTTGAAGCTATGGTTACGAGATAATGTTGCACATTTCATTAATGTAATGTAATACCATAAAATTATATTTCTTTATAGCCTCAACACTGACCTATCCAATAAAAAAGACTTTCTTTGTATCTTTCCTTTGCTAGCCTACACCTGCTTATTTAGCTGCCTGCGTTGCGTCACATTCCCACTGCAGGGTAATGATTTCTATACCTGATTTTTCATCCTTGTCTTGCACAGTGTAGTCCTTATTGCTTGTCCTTTTCATTGGAATTGCCGCGTCCCTTAAGGGTTTTTGTTGTTCCCCACACCCTTATTACAAAATGTGTACGCCAGCCGTGTGGGTGTGTTGGTGAATATTCATGTGTGTGCGTATGGGAATGCACGTCGGGCGTGTAGGTACGATACGAATGAAGTTTTTCCATACCAGTGTTATTAGTATTACAGTTTCGGGTGCGCGTGCGTCGGGTCCACAGAAATGGTTATTCGGGAGTTGTTTTGGCGGGAATAAGGAGGATCATAACATTTTAACTACATATGTGTATATTAAATATTGTTTAACACATTTGAGTGTTTGAAATAATGTGTGAAATGTGCAGTGTTGTTTTCAAGTGAATAATGGGGTTATGTCCAAATATTGTTTTTGTTAATTCGTCGTGATGAATGTACGATACGCGTAAGTGTTTAAATTATATTTTGTACGTCAAAATCAATACTGTTATGTATAGTAATGTTATTAATATACAATTAGTTTTGTAAAGCAATCGCACAGATGTAGGTAGGTTCGGAATCTAATCGGTATGTGGTTAGCAAACATAATAGCTCAGCTCTAATGACTGGTTTTTACCCGACTATGGAGAAGTTAAAAATATTTTTTGCCAGTCCATGTATGTTTGTATGTCAATAAATTCGTAATAATAGCCCAGCCGATATAGGCTATACAAATTTTACAATAGTTTTTACGTAGTCGGGTATAGTTTTTAAAGTGTTTTAAACTTTTTCTTGTCTATACAAATAAAATTGGAGTGACTGTTTGTAATACTAAAATAACCGCTTTTTACTAAATGCATATGTATAACGCAGTACATATGCAAAAAATGTATTTTAAAAATGTGTGTCTGTCTGTCTGTCTGTTTGTTCTGGGTAATCTCTAGAACGGCTGGACCGATTTTGACGGGACTTTCACTGGCAGGTAGCTGATGATCCAGGGTGTAACTTAGGCTACTTTTTTTAGACTATTCGCGGTACGACGATAACCGCGGGTAACACCGTGTGGTTCGGCTAGTTATAATATGTAAACGAAATATAGAACTAAAACGGCAATATCCTCATGTACATATAAGTCCTTAAACAATGTTATTACGATAAATTTAAAAGCGACATATTTCCTTATTCCATGTAGTCGATTCAACAATGAATGAGTACTAAAACAGGTTTCCATATCAGCTGATGTCTCAGCCGTGGTATGCATAAATACACTGGTGGTTTATACGTGACGATTCGAGAATTATTAGTCTTTTCATAGGTTATTTTACTATAGAAGAGCAAAACTGGTTTTGAAAGAAATTGTCCATAACTTTATATGGGATTTTAAACCTTATGAATTCGAAGGCAAAGTGTCTTTTTATTTCGTACACAATAGGGGCTGGTTAGTTCTTCGAATTTTATTGTCTGTTCACGAGAGACTCTGGCGCCAGTATGCATTTTTTGTGGCACATTCGATTGTTAATGGAAAGGTTCGAATATCCATAATTCACTACGTTTAGATATGTTTGTCAATTCATTATGTCGGTATTTTAGCAAATTACATTGTTTTTTTTTCGTATAACGATAGTGAGGGTAGATAAGGACGATTTTTATTTTGCACTAGCTGAACCCCGCGGTGTTACCCGCGGTTAATGTTGTACCGCGAGTAACGCCGCGGGACAAAGTTAGTCTAAAAAAAGTAGCCTAAGTTACTCCCCGGATCATCAGCTACCTGCCATCCCGTCAAAATCCGTCCAGCCGTTCCAGAGATTACCCGGAACAAACAGACAGACAAAAATTTTTTAAACTACATTTTTGGTATATGTATCGTGTATACATACATATGCATTAAGTAAAAAGCGGTTATTTTAATACTACAAACAGACACTCCAATTTTATTTATTTGTATAGATTGTAATTGTTGTTAAATAAATGTGTACAATATCCATACATCCATTCAAAAGTAACTCTGTCTGTTGTCTATCTGTTACGTTTTCACGGCCAATCCGCTACAACTATCTCAATTTTTTCTCTATTCTTTCAATCTCAATCTTGACTAAAGCCATATATGTTACTCTTTACAGGATTACTAATATACAGGCGGGCAAAGCCGCGGGCAAAAGCTGGTCCAATGTATAAAAAATTCGTATCACAATAGGTAGTTGTTATCCAACTCCTTCAAAGTGACTTTTTCGATTTTTATTGTTTTTTTTTGGTTTATTTGGTATGTCTGAGAAGAGGTCGTAAGTTTTTATATATTATACTTAAGAAATAAGGGTGGCCCTCTCCTTTTTGGTAGTTTTTATATTTTTTTATTATTTTGGCGTCAAAAAGTACTTACAACACTAAATTTTCACTTTTCTACAAACAACCCCCATTTTTTCATAGCGATGTTTGTATTTATGTTCATACGAATTGTTAACCATTCAGCAGAATTTATTTTTAACCAACCGAACCCCGCGTTGTTAGCCGCGGTTATTGTTGTACCGCGGGTAACGTCGCATAACAAAGCTAGTCTAAAAAAGTTACTCCCTGGATCATTCATCATTCATCATCAGACAAAAATTTCAAAATGTTATTTTGGAACATGCATCGTGTATACATACATATGCATTGATTAAAAAGCGGTTATTTATTTGTATAGATTTAGGCGGGTCATCTAATGGTGGTAATTCTTTTGTTGTCATCACTAAACTAAAATTCACTTAAATTTGTTGTTGGATTCTATACTTTAATCACATCTACTTACAGTCCATTTTCGGATTCACACATCTCAGCTTTTACTATACTTAGTTTAAGTACCAACCAAAAAGTGATCAGATCAGAAGTACACGCTTGTTTATTGGTAAAAAAAACTAAACTAAACTGAAAATGTAAAAATTATATATCACACTAATATATAAAGGCAAAAGTTTGTGAGTGTGTATGTTTGTTACTTCTTCACGCAAAAACTACTGAACGGATTAATATTAGTAAACCCCATAACCCAAAGGCCCGCAACGCACTTGTGACGCCTCTGGTGTTACGGGTGTCCATGGGCGGCGGTAATCGCTTACCATCAGGCGATACGTTAGCTGGTTTGCGTACTATTCCATAAAAGAAATGAACTGTAAGCAGATGAGATTAACGTCTATAAAGTAACAAAGATACTTCATATACTGTGTTTTGGGAATACATATTATTTATTTAATACTTTATGCACAAATTGATAATTGCACAGCCGACTGTTACGCTATATGTATGTTATATCCTATAAATACCTATATTTGTTTTGTGCAAAGCTTTCGATAACACAGCGTTATCATAAATATTTGTCATGCACAAATCATTAGTGGTTATGTTCAGCTGTGGACTGCTATAGGCTGATGATGTTGTAAGAGTGTAATTTTAATAAGAACTAGCTAAACCCCGCGGTGTTACCCGCGGTTATTGTTGTACCGCGGGTAACGCCGCGAGACAAAGTAAAGTCTAAAAAAAGTAGCCTAAGTTACTCCCTGGATCATCAGCAACCTGCCAGTAAAAGTCCCGTCAAAATCCGTCCAGTCGTTCCAGAGAACAGACAGATAGACAAAAAAAAATTAACTACATTTTTGGTATATGATACCGTGTATACATACATACGCACTTAGTAAAAAGTGGTTATTTTAATATTACAAACAGACACTCAAATTTTATTTATTTGTATAGATGATATAACTACTAGAACTTTAGTTCAGGATTCAGTGCGAAGCTCTATGCTAATCAGTAAATAACATCTTTGTTATTTATAAACCGGAACATTATCAAAGTTATTCCATCCATCATAATACATTCTTGCCACGTGCAAGCCTAACAACGCCTCTGGACAACTTAATGATTACGTAATACTGATATTATTATCAGAGGCCCGGGTTGAAACCAGGTTTTCTCAGTGTGATGTATTTTTTTTTGATAATAACTATGCGAAACTGTCGAGTTAAATGTATATGTCTCAAATATGATAAATGCCGAAGTGTGGAAGGAAGAAAGCTTTAGAAATGTTTTTTTATTATTTTCCTTTTTTCGATGTTATTTTTAACGACGTCTGGAAATGTAAGATAATAATTACATTTGGCTAAGACCTGTGTGTTAGATTTAGCTTCCCCTTTAAAATAAAAGGGATACCAAAAAAGGGAAATAAAACATAATAATAATAATAAATATTTCGGACATCTTACACACAACGCCGTCAGTCCCAAGCTAAGCTGAGCTTGTGTTAAGGGCAAGTGATATAAATAAATACATTATTATTTTCTTTTTTGCAATTTTTATTTGTTTTTTTTTTTATATTTTTTTAATACATAGAAAACACCCAAACTCCGAAACAAATATTTGCAGACCATAGAAACAGTTGGTCCGACCCGGGCATCAAACCCGAGACCTCAAGCACAGGCATACGCTTCCACTGCGCCACAGAAGCAGTCTTTTTTTTCCTTTTTTGATGCCTATATTATGCCTTCCAATAAGATACAATTTTTTGTTTTCTGAAATTTCTAGTTGACCCCACTTTGTGTATCAGTTTTTCTTTTTCTCACACTATTCACCTATATTTTCGTCTTTTTGAAATCTTTAAAATTTTGAGTTACGTTAGATTAAGTTACGTTTACACAATACAACTATTATTAAAAAATACCTAATTAAGTTATTTCTTCTAAGTCCTAAGTAAGTGACCTAGGAGGTATTTAATGACATTTGAAACTAAATCTCTCTTTTTAACCTACTTCCAAAATGGAGGAGGTTCTATGTCCCACTGTATGTATTTTTTTGTATATTCAAGGAAAAGATAACTTAATTAATGTATGCAATGTACTGATTATTATCAAAACTTGAAAATGGACGAAGAATCCCTTACTAGGAGTAAAATACATGTGTTAAAATACGGCTTGTTTCAACATTTAACAGTTCATGTGTCTGTTAGTCAACACACTTACTTACTTAAACTAAACAACTAATAGAAATAAAACAGAAACTTCCTACTAATTTGATAAATGGCTTTGCCCTGCGGTTTCACTAGCGTTCCATTTGTATAACTTTGTCTGTTCTTCGTATAGTTAACTTATGTTCGTAAGATTATATGAGTATTAAGTTTCTATTTGCGTCCCTCAGGTAACCTAATCCAAAGAACTTTGTAAAACGCCAGAATTCATAAATAGAAGATGTTTGTATGTCCACTACTCGTTACACGTTTAAAAAGAGCGTGCACAGTCACCTTCTTCAGATGGCGGAATAACTTATTCACCAGTACTCCTACTTATAGTCTACTTTCTTCAGTGTACGATTATTAAGTATATGTATTTATATCTTTTTTACATATGTATTTATATATTTACATGCATTTTTATAATTTTATGTGAATTGCATCTCCCCAGTGTTGCTGATATCAACTTTAATCTCGATGCACCTACCTTACCAGATCTCTACACCCCCCAAAGGTTCGCTGGTAGAGAATGCCCTGGGCATTAAGTCCGCCGATGTACATAAGTGCATGAAGTTTTTAATAAATAATAAATAAATAAATATATGTACTACTAGCTGTTGCCCGCGGCTTCACCCGCGTATATGTCGGTTATCTCGACAAATTGTAGTCTTTGTGTTATTCTGATGTATAAGCTATATTACTGTAAAGTTTCATCCAAATTCGTTAAATAGTTTTTGAGTGAAGGAGTAACATCCCTTCCATCCATCCATACTTACTAACTTTCGCGTTTATAATATTAGTAGGATTATAACTATGACATCTGTACGAATGAGCCGTATTAGGAATAAAGTCTTCGTATCTTCTAAATCAGAACAGATGTTGAACAATTCTAGGTCCAGGAAAAAATGCAAGTGTCGCAATCAAGTATATATACTTAGTGCTGAATGCTTTGAGTATTTGTATTCTTAAATTGTTTTATCTAAAGTTATGCACAGAACACTTATTCCTATCTAAAAAATTGTCTCTCTCTCTTCATATAAAGTTCAATAACTCCCAAAGCCAGGTAATTATTGTATATCCATCACAATGTTAGCATAAAACGGTACCCCGTGTACATAAGCAAGGTTGAAAGTAAACAGGGACATCCTTCGGTAAACTCTTGAGCTCAGAATATGAAGAAAAAATACCTCGTTTGAGCTTTTAACAAGCATTACGAAATGTGTTCTTTACAACATTCTTAGAACAGTGTTTTAGACTTTTAAAGTATTTATTAGGATACTAGCTGAACCCCGCGGTGTTACCCGCGGTTATTGTTGTAACGCGAGTAACGCCGCGGGACAAAGTTAATCTAAAAAAGTAGCCTTAGTTACTCTCTGGATCATCAGCTACCTGCCAGTGAAATTCCCGTCAAAATCGGTCCAGCCGTTCCAGAGAGTACCCGGAACAAACAGACCTTTTTGCTATATGTATCGTGTATACATACATATGAATTGATTAAAAAGCTGTTATTTTAATATTACAAACTGACACTCCAATTTTATTTATTTGTATAGATAACGTAACACAATTGATTTAGTAAAGAACAAATTATAATAGAAAAAAAAAATGTTTCTCGTTCATTCTTACTCTGTCTCTCTGTTACTCTTTCACAGCTAAACCTCTACACAGGTTTCAAAACATTTGTTAAGTGGCGTGCACTTAAATAATGATTCCTGACTACAGAAATGTGCAATCATTATCAGATTAAAATAAACTAGCCGATCCACGCAACCTCGTTTGCGTCTCCTATTGCCCGTAGCGTGATAATTTTCCTCCTTTTTTGTAACATTCTTCATTGGTGCTCCGCTCCTGTAGGTCTCAGCGTGATGATATAGCGTGCCTTCCTCGATAAATGGGCTATCTAACACTGAAAGAATTTTTCAAATCGGACCAGTTGTTTATAAGATTAGCGCGTTGAAGCAAACAAATAAACAAACTCTTCAGTTTTATAAATTAGTACAGATTAATTTATTTAAAATTTGTTGACAGGCGTAGCGGCTATGAGTCAGAGACGAGCGAATACTCAGAAGACTCGGCGGTGTACGACGATGCGCCGGTTGCAACCAAAAGTGTTGGGTCGCGGAAGAATATCAACAGAGGGCGATGGACGAAAGAGGAGGTACTTCATTCATATATGTATTTAGTTAACTAAGACACACATTCATCACTTACCGATAAAGCCCCTCATAGACTAACTTCAACTTATCTTGTAAAATAGTATAGGTGCCGGCAGCTTACTTGGCCATGCGCAGAAAGTCGTTTTTTGGGTCTCTTTGGTGATAGAGGGACGCGGGGATTGTAGTAGCACCATTCCGAGCAAGCTATTGGACGTTTCGAGCAAGCGATTGGTGCGTAAGTCGACTACACTTCGATTTCCTTTGTTTTGATTTGTTGCATTAGTGAACTATGCGCGAACTTACCCCCACCACGCCGAAGTTTGGCCAAGTTAGCCGGCACCTATATCATATTTCCTTTTCACGAGTTTTGGATAGATACAAACATATATTTATGTACAACTTTAATCTGTAAAATAGCGCTACATGGCAAATAACTATCTGAAACTTGTAAGGAACTGGTGAAATAGGCCGTTATTTTAAGAAAACATTGCGAATTTTTTTGAGTCCTAGACTCGGACAATCAAAAGCACACCTATGTTTAGATTTGAATAGTCCATGGTATGTTGTCACCTTTATATATGAAATGTTTTTGCAATATTAGTATTTTTATCGTTTTTACCGTTAGTTTTTTATACAACTTATAGTCTTTCCAAGTAAACTCTTTTTCACCGTAAAGTGATTAACTTCAGAATTGCTTTAAAGTTGGTTTTGTATTACATAATTATTATTGAATAACTCATACTTGTAGAAAAACAGTACCAATTCATTTTTAGTTCAAATAACTAATATCAAGAAAATTGTAGAAGTGTTCAAATCTAAGTAGAATGGTAGGTACTTATGGCAGTTGAAGACGTAACCACTAATTGGATATTAGTAGCGCAGTGGTTAGAGCGGTCTCCTCGTCACTTCTAACTGCGCTGAATATTGTGGGTTCGATCCCCACGTAAGATAACACTTTTTGTGATTCACAATATGTTGTTTTATTCTGGGTGTTTAGGGTCTATGTATCTGTTTCATGTATGTTTATAAAGTCCTTTATACGACACAGGTCGTGTTTTTAAGTCGAGAGTTATATTTTTAAATAAAACTGTACGGAGATAATACCTTACCTGACTTCAGACTTTTTACAATTCCAGGATAGAAAGCTGAAATCATATGTTAAGACGTACAATGAAAACTGGGAGCTTATTGCGCTCGGTTTTCCAGACAGATCCGATGTTCAATGCCAACAGCGCTGGACAAAGGTGGTCAACCCTGAACTAGTCAAAGGCCCGTGGACGAAAGAGGTAAATTATTTAATATAAGTTTTAAATGAACCGGTTAGTCAAGCGGTTAGCGTGTGTGACGGCCTATCGAGAGGTCTCGGGTTCGATTCCCGGGTTTTATTACAAGAAATTCTCAACCGGACTGCTAGCTCGGAGTGTGGAGGTTTGGAGATGTTTTATGCCCGTGCCTCTAAAAGCCCGTTATGCCATCTGTCCCGGTTGGCCTAAACATCTTTGGCAATCGGTATTATAAAGTCAATGCCCTCAAATGTACTGACGACTAGGAAACTAGTCGTTCGAATACAGTTCGCCCTCAGGGTTGCGAAGGTCCGATGCACTAGCATTCCGTGGAAAAACTGATATTCAGGTACAACCAGTTGAACTGGTAGGCAACCCTAAATAATATAAGAATAATAAAGCCTAGGAAGATGATAATGTTATTTCTTACCTTTCTCATCTATTCTCATAAATTACTCGTATTCTTCTTTCACGAATACGTCATACTCATTACATATCAAAATGGCTTCGGCTTTTTAAAGCTCCTTTTTTTAGAATAGCACCGTGAAGGGTTTGTCGTCTTAAGGAAATACTTTAACTGTTGATCTTCTTTAAAACTATTAAACTAAAAAAAAAATTAAATCTACAGAGCTTTTATGAGCCTACCACACGCGCAAGTATCACCGTTTTGCCTGGGCAGGCCGACTTGTACACAGAACACCGTGCGTGTGGTTATAACTGTGGTGATACTTGCGCGTGTGGTAGGCACTTTAGGAGTCCACATGATAAAATCTCCGAAAGGCCAGAGCTTTCTTCTCATTGTTTTTTATTTAAAATAATATAAAGATAGATGACCTGAACCTGAAGGCACAAATCCTTTCTTCTACAAGTACTTAACTAATACTTTTCTATACATTGTAGCTAATTTGAGTTCGCTCCGCTTGTTGACCACACTAACAATATTGCCTATCCTTTTATTTTTTAAAATGGACCTCTCATTATACCCATTTGTGATTGGTTTAGGTTCTTTTATTGTTACAAACCCGTACTGAACAGTCTCTTGGATTTCTTGTTTCATATATCCATTATAAATATTTTTTTAGTTGAACGAGCTTTGTTACATAAAATTTCAGAGAAATATAAACTAAAACCCAACTACGACAAAAAACGACGCTGAAAAAGCATGAAACAAGTTTCAAAAGCCGTAGTCACGCGTTGTTAAAGTGTTATGGCCTATGGTACATTACTAAGTTTCAAAAGCCGTAGTCCATGTAGTGTAATGATGTATTCGATGTAGTCGATGTTTGTCGTAGTTGGGTTTTAGTTTTTACTTTTTTTTAAACCTTTGCAAGTAGGGCTATGACCAAAATGCTGAGAACAATAACTATCCCGGATTCGGAAAATCTCGGACTAAATTTCGATATGCTTTTCGCACTACCTCCGATTTCTGATTCTGGCGGACTGAATGACTGAATTTGCATATTATTTACGCTGCACTCTACGCGTACCTTATTTTACGGGGAGCGACAACCACAGAACAAAGGAATACGTTCACATTTGATCACGGGTCCTTTTAATCGTCATCAATTTCTGTTGACAGACACAAAAAAGCAAAGAATACTACTTCTGAACGCTTTCATATTAATTATATTACCAGGACGATGACCGAGCTTAACTCGGTATTTTTTTTTTGCTAGATTGATTTATTGCCCCCGAATTTTACTGCAACTGGTCTACATGAAAAATTTCATGAAAATCGTTGGAGCCGTGTCCGAGATGTATTATACAAAAATTGCCTAAATTGACGGATCTAAGTTAATCCATCAATAATCTTCTCCGAAACGAAGGTTGAATGATGGAAGTCGTATCTAGTGTATATATTATCATAGAAATAGTTCTTGACTACTGACTTGACTATTAGACGTAAACTGCTCTTAAGCTAAAAATACAATTGCAAAGTGTATAAATTAATCTTTTTAATACATTCAACAATAAAGTTCAGTTCTCGCCAATCTGTCTATAAATGCAAGGAAGCGGCCATGAGTCACGGGTCATTGTTACTGCATGCGTACTTATGCGGACGTACAGAATGTGAATTATGTATATAACAATACTAGCTGAACCCAGCAGTGTTACCCGCGGTTATTGTTGTACCGCGAGTAACGCCGCAGGACAAAGTTAGTCTAAAAAAAAGTGCTCCCGGGTCATCAGCTACCTGCCAGTGAAAGTCCCGTCAAAATCCGTCCAGCCGTTCCAGAGATTACCCGGAACAAACAAACAGACAGACAGACAAAATTTTTTTTAACTATATTTTTGGTATATGTATCGTGTATACATACATACATATGCATTAAGTAAAAAGCGGTTATTTTAATATTATTTTGTTTGTATAGATTAACAACATAGTTAACGCCAATATTGGGATGTTCTGTTGGTATGTCCAGGATATGTGTATAGTGTGAAGTTACCGGAATTTGAATTTTGTGTATGACTTTGTCTCATAATCCTCAAATCCTGATTTTATTTGTTGCCGAAGCTAGTGACCATATATTGTTAGGTGAAGAGGATTATATTAAAGACCGAACGACCTTCAACCTTTTAGATAAGTGCTGACTCTGAATAAAAATATCG
The DNA here is from genome assembly GCA_905220595.1 of Spilosoma lubricipeda. Taxonomy (NCBI): domain Eukaryota; kingdom Metazoa; phylum Arthropoda; class Insecta; order Lepidoptera; family Erebidae; genus Spilosoma; species Spilosoma lubricipeda. Next base: position 5,812,350 of record HG992298.1, on the reverse strand, counting down.
AAACCTAGTTTACTTAAATACTGTAAACTTAAACTTAGGTATGTTCGGCGAGTGAAACAAATGAAAAAGGAAACATCACTAAATTCATCGATTTTAAAAAAAAATAGGGGCGACTTGTCGCTTCAGCTTATTCCGAAGGAAGAAAGGCATGAGTTTATGTATTTATTCGATTTTATACGTCCTGTCGTACGCGTGTTTACGCAAATAATTCACCATAAAAACGTTGTACCCCACGATTCAATTTTAGCTCCACCAATGTCCAGAAATATCTAAAGTCCATGACGGCACGAATTCTTAGATTTTATGAATGAATCCATTGTTAGTACAAGTTGAGCATACTAATGTCTTATCTGTGGTAGTAAATACCTATGTTTATTGACGTTTTGTAATTGTTTGGAAGTATTTGCGTCGCGATTGACAAACGGATCGTGTTTGTAAAAAATAGCCGACTTAGTTGCTACAGCTGTATTCTTCTTTATATACTTTCCTACCGATAGGGTCTATTTTACAAGCTTTTTATTAACTTGCAATGTAAAATGTATGTATGTTTAGGTGGAATCTTGCGACTCAATTTTGAAGCAGATATCTTCAACCGTTTTTGCTGAAATTTTGCAAGCATATGTATAATGCGTGACATAGGCCATAGGAACTCTGTAAATAAACGTCACATCATCCACTTTGGACTGGTTTGATTCGTCTCGAAGCATTTTAGTAAAAGCTTGTTTTTAAAAAGCTTTTTAATTTATCTACTTTAAAGTTAAATAGAACGAAACAGGAAATATATATACCCATCAAAATACAAAAATAATGCTTCACAAATGAAGGAGTTCTGAGATAAAAAACTAATTTCAAACCTTTTTTTAAGCTTATAAATGACTAGCTTTTGTTCACGACTTCACTCGCGTGTTTCGGTTATCACGGTAAACATTAGTCTATGTCTTCCGCGAGAATCAAAGTATCTCCATGACAAATTTCATCGAAATTAGATCAGCAGTTTAGCCGTAACCGTAGAGCGTAGAGTTCGAATTTATAATTCTCTTATCGCTGAGTATAAAACCTAATGCAAATTAAATCTGTTTCAACATAATAAAACTTAACATTTTAATGGCATGTTTTAAACGATGATGAGAATATGTAAAATTTTTGTCTTGCCGATTATTCTTTTCCCTAATGGGTGTTATTTTGGTCTTATGGATCTCACAATAATAATAATATTCGCTCAATGTCTTACTCCTCACACACTTTCGCATTCATACCCCGCATTATTGGCTGTAGAAAAAAAAATATCGTTCGTTTTTGTCTAGAACTTCGTTTTACATGTACATTATAAGATTAGCATTAATCTACATAGAACTACCCGTGCGATTGAGAATTGAGAACACCTCAGTGTCACCATCCTTCACAATCATCGTTATTGTTGTACCGCGAGTAACGCCGCGGGACAAAGTTAGTCTAAAAGAAAGTAACCTAAATTACTCCCTGGATCATCAGCTACCTGCCAGTGAAAGTTCCGTCAAATTCGGTCCAGTCGTTCCAAAGATTACCCGAACAAACAGACAGACAGACAAATTTTTTTTGACTACATTTTGGTATATGTACCGTGTATACGTACATATGCATTTAAAAAAGTGGTTATTTTAATATTACAAATAGACACTCCAATTTTATTTATTTGTATAGAGTATAGATGATCGTAAGAACCGATTAAGAGATCAAATTACGTTGGAAAACAGCAATGTAAAGATATAATATAATATATAATACAATAATAATCACCGTGGGAGAGCCATGCTTCGGCATGAACGGGCCGGCTCGACCGGAGTGATACCACGGCCTCACAAAAAACCGGTGTGAAATACCGCTTAGCGCGTTTCAGCGAGTGATTGAGGATACCATCGGAAACACACTTGTGACGGCTCTGGTGTTGCGGGTGTCTATATGCGGCGGTAATCGCTTACCATCAGGTGATACGTCTGCTCGTTTGCCACCCATACCATAAAAAAACACATTTCGGCCAATGTTCTGATAATCCAGGCACAAGAATAACGTCATGACCCAGAGCCCAGAAGTAATTCACCGTAATTTTACTACCGACATTAAAGGAATACGTAACTTATTCAATGACGAACAATAGCCAATAAAAGTTTTGTCCTTTCTGAGAAGGCAACTCTAAAATGTTTTCACACATTTTATTGCTCGGACACCCAAAACGTCAATTTATTGATAAAATTTGTAAGTTATTATCGTGAGGATAAAACTATAAAAGAAATTATAATCATTTCTATTATTATTATTTTTTGTTTAAATTTATGTGGATTTAAATATTAATTTAAACTTTGAACTTGTAACATTACTAGCCGTACCCTGTGTATGCTTTGCTGTGTAGTTTGCTCCCAATTTTACAATGTGATTGCATTAATGAGAAACAAGAAAGTTGTTTTATTGACGCTAGTTGTATATATCCTGTTAAAGTTCGAGTCTTTGAAGCGTATACAAACCACCTTAAAAAAATATAAATATAGATTATATAGATTATAAATTTACATCTAATATCTAAAATTCTCGTGTCACAGTGTTAGTTACCATACTCCTCCGAAACGGCATTTTTATGACCGATTTTTATGAAATTTTATATGCATATTCAGTAAGTCTGAGAATCGGCTACTATTTATTTTTCATACCCCTAAATTTTTGTTTTTACGGCAAAACAACGTTGGCCGGTGCAGCTAGTAATATATAAAACATGTCAATGAATAGTCTACTGGGGTATTCTAAAAAGATTTTCCTGTCTACGCCTCCACTGTATTGGATTTTTTTCAACCTACCGAAATTTAATTTTTAACCTCCCTATATAATGTCGTAATACCTATTTCTAGACATGTCGGAATCCATCTGCTATATAAGGCTTAAATAATATGTATGCCATAAAAAATGTCATATATGGTATAATATTTTGGTGTTTGAGATGTCATAAAAGTATAATGAATTATTATAGCATGTGTTTTATTAGAGTGATTTATATAATAAAATTACATATTTAATTTGTGAAATATGGATTCCTAACCAATCTTGTTTTGTCATTTTTTGTTTGTTACCTATATATACAACATCTTCTGAAATGGGATTAAATGTTAAAGTAATTTCATTCCATAGAATGAATCTTAACTGGCTTACAGTATGTATATTACAATGATAGTTACCTGTAACCTCCTAGGTTCCATCCTTCCAATTACAGTACTTAAGAGGGTACTGTCAGACTCAGTTTTTTTAATTTCAAATCACTTTTACTGTAATACCGGCTTTCGTTAAATGAGAATTTTAACTGAATGTGAGTAATGTAAAACTTAATATTATTCTTCCATATTAATAACAAAAAAGTATAGCTTCATTAAATATCTATAAAGTAATTTGTAAAATGCAAATTAAATTTTAAAATAATGCACAAAAGAATGCCTTTAAATCTCGTGAATTAACATAAACCCGTATTCAATTAAATATAGAATTTGTTACTGCATATATAAATTGTAAAATTAGAATTTCTTTAAAAATAATAAAATCCAACACAGACCGGATTTTTATCCTTATCAAGCCGACATCCTCGTGCTCGATCCTTGCCCTTGACTCCACTTTTTGTATGTTTGTTCGTACCAAATATCATTCAGCTTATATTATTAACGAGACATGTTGATAATGGGTGATGTCATTCCTAATTGAGAGGCCCAAACCGCCCCAGATGCTTTATTAAAGTTCTGATCTAAACAACTTCTGCTCTAAATAGCTGCAAGCTAAGGAATCTTTATGTTTGATTAAACGTGCTATTTTCTTTGTCTACTAGTCAGTGTTGTAAAAGAGTACTAGAGTCAACCATGGAAGAGCCACGCTTCGGCAGCTCGACCGGAGTAATACCACGGCCTCACAGAAAACAGATGTGAAATAGTGCTTGCGCTGTGTTTTACCGAGTGAGTGAGGATACCGGAGGCCCATACCCCACCCCACATCTCTTTCTTGAACTCCCAAAAGGTCGGCAACGCACTTGTGACGCCTCTGGTGGTGCGGGTGTCCACTAACTATCAGGTGATACGTCTGCTCGTTTGCCACCTATACCTTAAAGAAAGAGTTAAAATTCTTAGTGTTGTATAGCCCATTTATCGAAGACGATTCCTAACCTATGGGATAACATCACGATTTCACTGATAGATGCCGAGCATATATGAAAAGTATTGCTAAAACGGGGCAAAGTTATATTTTAGTTAGTTAATATGTCAAAAGAATTATCTATGTAGACTAAGTTATATATGCCAGCTTGTATGTGCTTTATGAACTAAATTTTAAGCATGACGAGATAAAAATTTTGTTGTTTCCTTTAACTATAAGATTTAGTTGAAGGTCATCAAAAAACTAATATATTCAATACCTTATTCTATTAATTGTATAATTTGGAGGTTTTTTTATTACCATTAAAATCATAGCGTACCAAATGTACTAAGTACTTTTGAAGCAAAAACAGTCAATTGTTATCGGATTCGTATTTTATTTAAATTGGTGTAGTCGTGATATACAATTGGTTATACATAAGTAGTTATTATATACTCGTGTCACTTCTATTTAGATTTATTTCCGTAGTCCGACGAAAAGTCAAGTATTTTCCATAGTTTTAATAGTTTCTATTATAGGACAAGCAATTGTAATCTTGACTGCTTAAGAATATGATGAGTCACCCACAATCCCTATTCATCCCATGGATGTCGTTGAGGCACTAAGGAAGCAAACTACGCAGGACACAACGTCACTGCAAAAAGAAGGAAACCTTGATACAAACCCTATATTCTGGCCAGCATTATATACGAATAGTAGACCATAACCTAACAAACATCCCTTCTAAGAAGAAACCGAGGAATTGTAATCTTTAGGAGGTAGTACTTCTATGTAAATCTCGGTTCTAGTATCAATATAAACAAAAATCTCAGTTGAATGATAGTTAAAGATGACATGCGCCATGCCTTGTCGAAGATAAGTCCACAATTTAACGTGCTCATTGAGGCCCAAATCAGAGCATCCTTCTTACTAATTTAGTTTTGGTTTACCTAATTAGGTAAGTATCAGTGCCTAAGTGTAAGTAAGCTAATAAAACTGACTAAGTACTTAAGAAAATCCATAAAGTTTTTTTCCTAAAATATACTTTGACAGGGGTCCGTAGCGGTTTTCGAATTCAGTTAGTGGTCCGTGACTTAAAACAGTTTAAGAAACCCTGATTTAAAGGTTATTTGGAAGAGATCCCAGACTGCGATAAGGCCGCCCATTATGCCACTGTTTTTATTAGTTTATATTCTACATTGTATCTTTCATATTATGGCGTGCAATAAAGAGTACCTATCTATCATAGTACACGTAAGTTTATCAGTTAGTAAGATGCTATCATCAAAATCTACCTATTTCTTGTGAAATATTGCATATTTCAACGCAGGCATACAATTTATCACCACAAGTTTACGTGGATTATCCACCATTTGAATTCTTAAAAAGATTTTTTAAAAAATCAAAGGTTAAACATCCAATATTTATTTACTATTATGTCATCAAACTAAATGAATTGTTGAACAACCAGAAACCTATCCTAGGCTAGAACTGGTATTAATAATATAACAGCTGATTGGTTTGAATTTTTTATGACACCTACACAGTGGTTCACCTTGCGAAGTAACGTATTTTCACACGCTACGAACAGATGATTTCTCTTAGAAGTTTTTGTTATACCTACTTACTTTTTGTGAGATATCGGTGTAGGCATATCTTTATGATGTTTTAATATGGCGATTCGGTAATTGTTCGGTGTTTTTGTGCCATTGTTATATAATTGTGAAGGCGATGTAATCGATTTTTCTTTATGGTCAAAGTTTGGTGGTTTAATGAAGTTGTTAGCGTTGGTGAATGAATAATAAGACGCACTTTTTTTTTAAATGTAGGATCTTTATAGAGCAGATAATTACTTAATATTAAAGTTTACTTACACATACACAAGCAGTATTATCTAATCAAATAAATAAAATTGGAGTGTTTGTATTGTGTACACGGTACATATTCCAAAAACGTAGTTAAAATTTTTTTTGTCTGTCTGTTTGTTCCTGGTAATCTCTGGAACGGCTGTACCGATTTTGACGGGACTTTTACTGGCAGGTAGCTGATGATCCAGGGAGTAAATTAGACTACTTTTGTCCCGCGGCGTTACTCGTGTTACAACAATAACCGCGAGTAACACCGCGAGTTTCAAGTAGTTATACATACACATGAACCTTAGTCTTGAATCACTTTATTCTATTGCTGAAAATTACAATTAAATCCGTTAAGTAGTTTAAAAGTTCTAAGCAAACAGACAGCTGCAACGACTTCATTTTATATATTGTCACGAGTTAGTGTTTGTTTGTTTCGAAAAATGTATCATACGAAGAAGCAAGTAGCAACTGTCGTTTCGTTTCTCGAACCCTCGAAACATTTCATAACAATATTAAAGTTTATATCATAAATCTTCACAATAAATTCATTACTTTGTTAGAGTAATTATTAGATTTCATAAGAATACACTGAACGCTTGGGTATGTCTTCCCTCTACAATAACAGAACGGACCCAATCGTCCTGTTTTCCTAACCCCAATTTACATTCATCTTTTGTCCCTGAAAACGTTGACATTTGCAAGGAGGGTTGACTCAAACAGGGGAGGTCTTAAAAGAAACCAGTCAGAACCTTTTGCAAAGTTACACAATACACCGACTCCAAACATGGTTGAAAATAAAAGAAATGATGATTGTAAAACACAATAATTTAAATTGAGAAAATATCTGATGACGTACTACGCTCTGGAGAAATGACCTTTCGGTTCGATGTACGTTTAAAAGTAGAACTTCGAATAAGAAGGCCCATACGGTTAATACATGACAGCCATTAATTTAATACCTTTTCTATATATTTACAGGGACTATGACTAACTATGACAGGATTAGTCCCATATTTACAGGGAACTAATCCCGCCCACATTCCCACCACTGTAACTCCTGTACACCAGGATCAACAGCAGTGACCCACGAACACACCGAGTTATGACACTCGGGAAGTCCCAGGAAGAAAATTAACTGTCTTGGAACCCGCAACGAAGTTAATCAGAAGAAAAACAGGAGGAGTTGGAAATGATAAATCCACTTCCCTCCTTAGCAAAGCGGGAGACAAAATGAAGTCAAAATAGGCAGACACCTTTTTCAAACCGGGAAGCACCACGGATAAAGTATTAGGGGTCCTAAGTGAGCTATATTTGATTACTATAGTATGTATGGCAGAATCGCCTAAACGCACGGAAATTCACCGCAGTTGACACAAGATCCTCATAGTATACCGCCCCAGATGTCATTTGTAAACTATTTAGCATTGTGTTACGTTCATTGTACCAAAGACTACACTCCCAGAGTACATGATGAGCCGATTGTTCACAGCTAATATCAGGTGTTGAGCATTGACACAATGGTGAATCGACTAATTTAAATGAGTGTAGTTTGCTCTTAAAGTTACCGTGGCCTGTAAGAAATTGAGCGACACAGTGATCTACCTCGAGCCATGTCCTCGACATCCGTTCGCGAACAGATGGAAAGAACTGGTAGAGGTGGCGCCCCTTAGATGATTCGTCCCATCGTTGTTGCCATTCATCCATTAGATCGTTATAGACATTGGACTGCTGTTGAAACAATCTTATGATTTTATCGCGGTCTCGTACGCCCAAAAAATCGCATTCCATGTTTTGTAATGTGGAATAGTACATGGCTGCACGTCTTTGCACCTCGAGATCGACCGGAAGGACACCCGCCAACACCGGTAAAGCCTCAGTACTAACCGTCCTATATGCTTTGCACAAGAAGATCAATGCAAGTCGTTGTCCTTGTAACAGTTTCCGACGGACAGCACCTACAGTCGCTCTATCGGCCCACACGGGAGCACCATAGCAAATAGAACCCAAATAAGTAGCTCCATATATAATCTTTAAAGTATTAAATGAAAGACCCCATGTGGCAGTTGATATCCTCGTCAGAGCAAAGAAACTTTTTTTAGACTTTTCGTTAACTGTTCTAATATGTTCGATAAATGAAAAATTTATTTCTAAAACTAATCCCAAATAACAAACCGAGGTTTTATTTTTTATACTAACATTTTGAAATTTAATACACGGCGGTGATTTGAGGTTACCTTTCAGAAGTAGCTGGAAGGTTTTGTTTGGTGCAAAAGTCAAGCGATTACGTACGCCCCATAGAGATACTAAGTTCAAACATCTATTAGCCAGACTCTCAAGCCCCGCTCTAGTGTCAGATTCCACCAGTAATAATCCGTCGTCCGCATACGCGTTTAGGGTACATCCGGGTGGTACAGGTATTGAGAGAAAATCGTCGAAGCCTATATTCCACAAGTATGGACCTAGCACCGAGCCCTGAGGGCACCCCATCGTAAGCGCCTTCGACACAGAATGATGCCCAAGTCTCAATTTAGTTGTGCCTTGTGTGAAGTAAGAGGAGATAAGGGAATAAATATTTTTAAAGCATCCTCTTGATTTTAACTTTAGCAATAGCATGGGCCACCACGCGTTGTCGAAGGCGCCAGATATATCTAAGAAGATACCTAAGACGTATTGAAACCTTGACTCGGTGACAGTTTTCCTTACAGATATGACCGCATCTGTTGTTGATTTTACCAACGTAAATCCGAATTGTCTATCATGAAATTTAACTCCACCCGGTAGAAGTCGAGGCACTACAAGACGTTCTAAAAGCTTTCCTAGCGATGGCAGCAGTGTTATAGGTCGACAGGACCCAGGATCGTCCGGCGGCTTATCGCCGCTTTTTGGTATTATACGAATATTACCGCACCGCCAAACACTAGGAAATACTCCTTCCGCAATGCAACGTTTAAAAACTGTTAAAATGGTGTCACCCGAGAGTTTGCAAGCTTCTTTTATCATTTTATTTGATATTTTATCGTCGCCCGAAGCCTTGTTTAGTGGTAATGACCTAACAATACTAAGAAATTCGTCTGAAGATGGTAAGTCAGACATTGGAGACACTGGTGGTTCGATGGCCCACTGCCTAATTTGTCGGTGATAATCAGTGTCATCCTCCGGCCGATCATCGGGCACAAGTGATTCTAAAAGATATTTTGCTGTTTCCTCTACTCCTGTAGTATAACTATTATGAATTTTGATGTTCTGTACGTATGCAAGGTCGATAGATCTATTTGCCTTAAATTCATGATACAAAGGTGACCACGGACCTTCTCTATCGAGTTTATCAACAAGTTTGCGTATTAAATTTCCCTTTGATTTCTCCACAGCTGCCCTGTAGTGAGACCTGGCAACTCTAAGAGCAATGAGAGTATTATTGTAAATATCTCCTGTTACGTTACGCTTTTTAATGGCATTTAGTTTTTTACGAGCTTTTCGATAGATTCTACGTAATTCGACTAATTTATAGTTCCACCAATCACATTTACAGGGAACTATAAAATATTTCAATTTCTATGTTCTATAATATAAAATTCTCATGTCACGTTGTTGCTCATGACGGACTCCGAAACTATCCGATTTTCACTTTTTTTTAAAGTACCCATTAGCGGAGTTTTACCCATAAGGAGTTTCGGGGGCGTTCTCGACATGCCTAAATAGGATAGTTAACATCAAGCTTAGATCAATAGGAGCTGAGCTGGATTGAAAAGAGACACAGACGAGGTTGCATGTTAGCTAGTATACTATTAAAATTGACGAAACAAATATTAAACATAATCTTAAATAACAATATTCTTGTTTACAGGAGGACGAAAAAGTAATGGAGTTAGTCGCGAAATACGGCCCGAAGAAGTGGACGCTCATAGCGCGACACTTAAAAGGGAGGATAGGGAAGCAGTGCAGGTACATAAAACATATTTATTTAATAATTAGATTTAAGAGAATTAGACTTTTTCGGAGTTTAACACTCACTTTTGTTTGGCGCCCGACAAATCTAAATGAAACTTAAAAGTCGCCAACACTCTGGTGTTCACGTTTCTCTTCACAATATCTATTTATATTTCGAAGATACCGATGAACTTGATTGACTCTTTTCCTATCGCAGTCCACTGCAGAACATAGGCATCTCCAATTGCTCGCATTCAGCATCCCATCGCATGCATGGTTTGTTTGTCTTGAATATTATTCCTTTATTAACCTAATTAAGGCGATATGAATGAGATAAAAGTACAAAAAAAAACTCAGTAAAAAAACGTTTTTACATTGATGCTTTATAATTCCAGAGAAAGATGGCACAATCACTTAAACCCATCTATCAAAAAGACGGCGTGGACGGAACACGAAGACAGAGTTATATATCAAGCGCACAAACAACTCGGTAACCAATGGGCTAAGATCGCCAAACTTTTACCTGGCAGGTGAGAAATACACAATCTAATATGTAGTAGAAACTATATTACTTTATAATTATTCTAGCTGCCCCGGCAAACGTCGTTTTGCCGTAAAAAAAATTTAAGGATGGGTCACCCTTACCATTTAGGGGGATGAAAAATAGATGTTGGCCGATTCTCAGACCTACTCAATATGCTCACAAAATTTCATTAGAATCGGTCAAGCCGTTTCGGAGGAGTATGGGAACGAAAACTGTGGCTTCGTTGGTCCAGCAGTTGTTGTATGCGACAGTCGATCAAGAGGTCACGGGTTCGAAGCCAAAAGTGTTATTGAGTTTTTCTGATTCTATAAATACTTAATAACAGCTCGGAGTTTGGAAGTTAAGGCCTGAACCCCCGTGCCTCGGAGAGCACGTAAATCTGTCGGTCCTGCGTCTGATCTCTCCTCGGTCGTGTCGGTTAACCGTCCCATCGGATTATGAGAGTGAAGAGAACAGAGAGTGCACCTGTGTTGTGCACACACTTGTGCACTATAATATCTCCTGCGTAGTTGGCTGGTCTTCCGTCATTATATCATCAGAAGACGCTCACTGCTGCACATAGATCTCACTCAGGGTATCATTATGAATATGGTATTAAGATTACGTACCTTTGTTACCACAGAGAGTTACCACAGAATATTGTTGCATACAGAAAGTTACCACTCCTACCTATTCCTCCCATGGGTATCATAAGGGAACAAACTACATAGGACAACATCACTGTTTAAACAAGGAGAACTTAAAGCAAACCCTATATTTATCACAAGCGTAATATAAGAGATTCAACCCTCCTTTGTAACGAAATATCTAAGTCAAGTGGACTACTGAAGGTTGTGGATATGGTAAAAAGTACTTTTCTGTATATAAGGCTTAAATATATGCTAAAAAGTAAAAAGTAATCTGGTTGAAAGGTCAAGTCTCATACGTAATGTGTATTACATAATGGCGGTGATACCCGTGCATTAAAACTCAGCATTGAACGCAATGTCTATGAATATTTATTTATTCCCCACTTCAACATTAACTGACAATAAAATAATTAACATTTGTTATTTTCTACAGGACGGATAATGCAATAAAAAACCACTGGAACTCCACAATGAGAAGAAAGTACGAGCCGGACCTGATGGACAGCTTCGAGACGTTACGTCGCAAACAGCCGCGGGTAAAGCCGCGGGAATTGTATAGCGAGCCCGCCTCCATACCGCACGAGCCCATTGACAAAGTCACCGTACATTATAACGATGTTAGTTTGCTTCTTGTGTTTTGTTTTGCTGACGTTCTGGTTGGAATATTATATAAATAGTCGAAATTTGACCAATATTTTATTTTTAGTATTTTTTTAGCTTTTTTACTCTTCTCGTCGGTATAAACTTAAACTGTGCCATTCGCATTTATATTAAAAAAAAGCGTACAAACTTTTGGCTTCACGTATTAATATATAAATTTGAAAAGAATTTCTTGAAGGCACATTTAAGAAAAAATCCTAAAGGTGAAACTTGGAATTTGAACTCTAATGCAAGCTAAAATTTTGAACATTGTTAAAAAAAATTGTAAAATACTTTTCTAAATATTGAAATCTATTCTGTAAGTTTGTGGAAGTTAGACAATTAGTCGGTTTTTGCTTATGGGGAAAAAAAATCCTTAAGGATATATTTCCAATTCCAATAATAAAACATGTAATAGTTTCAGCTTTTACATATCTCCTTAATATTAAATAATTCTATTTGATATGAAGTATTACTAAGGGTAAAAGTCCTTTTTTAAATTGAATCCAACCAGATAGCTTAGCTTTTTTACTTTGCAATTAGTTTTGTGTTACCATAAAAGTAATCGAATCATCATTTCTGTTATTATTGTCTGCTGTTTCATAATCATGTTGCTTGACACTTGTTATTGTGCACACACATATTAGTTATATATATCCATATTCTTGATTTATCATGAACTAGCTGACCCACGCAACGTCGTTTGCGCCTTATATTGCCCGTAGCGTGAAAATTTCCCCCGTTTTTGAAACATTTTTCATTGTTGCTCCGCTCCTATTAGTAGTAGCGTGATGATATATAGCCTATAGCCTTCCTCGATAAATGGACTATCGAACACCGAAAGAATTTTTCAAATCGGACCAGCGGTTCCTGAGATTAGCGTGTTCAAACAAACAAACAAACAAACTAACAAACAAACTCTTCAGCTTTATATATTAGTATAGATTTCAGTAGTTAACAGTTATAAGTTGCTATAAATGTGCCTGAAGTCTTTTTACACCGTAATTATAAATACGATTTAGTTAGTCATTTATATAGTTATATCTCTTTTAACCCAAGAGTCGAATAGATGAGTTCCTATTAATTAAGTGGTTCTAAATACGTGATCGAGGAGAAGATGGTTGTTTAATACACCCCTGACCACCTATTAGGGTATAAAAGAGATGGTATTATCATTATTTAACATCTGCACTGCTCGACATATACTTTTTTAACCGACTTCAAAAAAGGAGAAGGTTTTCAATTCGACAGTTATTGTATTGTTTGTTACCTCAGAACTTTCGAATTGGTGAACCGATTTTGATGATTCTTTTTTTATTTAAAAGCTAGTGCTTTTCGTGTTGTCCCATTTTAATTGGGTTCAGTTCTTGAAGTCGTTTTTTTTTTTAATTTTATTTAAAGTTCTCTGTAACAACCGATCATGTGCTGCCCGCGTCATCTAACGGCTTTGGACGAGATGTATATAATACTAGCTGAACCCCGCGGTGTTACCCGCGGTTATTATAGCAACGCCGTGGGGCAAAGTTAGTCTAAAAAAGTAGCCTAAGTTACTCCCTGGATCATCAGCTACCTACCAGTGAAAGTCCCGTCAAAATCCGTCCAGCCGTTCCAGAGATTACCCGGAACAAACAGACAGACAGATAGACAAAATTTTTTTTGGTATATGTATCGTGTATACATACATATGCATTGATTAAAAAGCTGTTATTTTAATATTACAAACAGACACTCCAATTTAATTTATTTGTATAGATTTTTAGATAATCTCACTCTAGGTTATAGTTACTTTATACGTCCCACTTTTCTTTAAAACAAAAATACAATATGTAAAGCTATCCTTATTGTCCATAGCAAAACTGGTCATTCAACGAATCCACGCAAAGTAACTCCTCAAACACCAGTCAACCTTCGAAACACGTCCTCCACTTCAGACAACTACTGAAGGAGCAACTCAACAACATCCAACAACGACCTCCTTCAAGGAACCAGTCTCCTGATCGAGGAGGTCTGGTCGCTGCTGATGTCGAGATCGTTGACGCACCTTTCAAGTGAGTATACAACCACACTTATTCTTTTAAAGGCGAGGCCTATGTACCACTGTTTTTGTTGATGAATGATGATTTGCAATAAAGAGTTCCTATCTAACCTATTTACAATCATTTTTACGGGAATTAACGCGATCACTTAATAAAAGGTATTATAAAGGTAGTAAGCCTGTTACCACGGCCAGTGCAATCTGATCGAAACGTCAGGCAAATCAGAGGTATGTAATACCTTTTAATAAGTGATCACGTCAATTCCCGTAAAAATAATTGTTCATATACCATGGAACGTGAAAGTTTAAAAACTATGTAACCTATGTCTAGTAGTGGACTGTTAAAAGATGTTGAGGATGATGATGTGGGAGACATGTTTAAGCATATAAATCTGGACAGAAGTGTATCAAAATCACACAGAAAACCAGTGTTAAACAATTCTTGCTTTACACCGAGTGAGGTTACGTGAACTCAAACCCTCCTGAGATGAGTTTATTTTTGTGTGTGGGGGACTTTACAAACATACAGGTAAAAGACACAAAAAAACACTCAGACTCATAACAATTTGTGGATTACACAAAGTGTTGTTCCATGTGGGATTTGAACCCACAGTACTTGGTGCAATAGAAAGCGGCGTGGCGACCGCATCAATAGATTTTATTATTTCACTGATGTACATAACCTTGTCTTTAGAAAGGATGCTTTAGCCTACCTTACCACACTGCCCAGAAAGGGCGGAATAAGGTTTGTTTTAAATCTCCTTCTATTTGCAGAGCTCTTGTCCTGCATAGATTGCTCCTTTAGTCAACCCCGTATCCCACAACACACGTATTAAAAGTATAATGTATAATTTTTTCTTTCAGATTCGTGAACCTTGATACCTTGCCAACGGACTCACCGCTCAGAAACTACTTGAGCCAAACGTCAACAGAGAATGACAGCAATCAGGATGCAGGTAATTCTATTATTTATGCTGTCTAAATTGAATATAACTAGACCTCTGGGACCATATATTTCAATTAGCAATTTCAATTCATAAAAATGACGGGTTAAATTACTTTATGAGGTGAGTATCTTACATTTTACAAATAGTGTGTTCTGTCCTGTATCTATTAAGTAGCAGTTCGTAGCTATTAATTTTACCAATAGTTATGTGTTTTCTAAAGTTCTAACGTCTATTTTGATCGTTTCTATTGTTTCTCGATGTCGTCATGTTTATGGGACTTCTACTTCTGTCTCTTACTAATTTCCGTCTCAAGTTTACGATATTTGTTTTCATATTTCTTTTTAGTAGCACTATCCAGGGGTATGCTTCCTTCTCTTTAACTACAGAGTTGCCAAGAGTTTCATCTACTTCATCTGGAGAAAATTGACCATTTTTCAAATGCTTTGCACTAGGTGAAGGTTGATCGTGAGGATGTGTTTAAAACACGCAGTCAAATCGTGTGATCACGGCTATCTGATCTCAAATTAGGCAGAGCCTGTACTATTGTGATCGACCTGCTGATATGATTCACTGATAACTAGATCAATCGACTGACTGCCTCGGTGGTGCAGTGATAGTGTATGCGTCTGCTTTGCTTGAGGCCTCGTGTTCTATTCCCGGCTCTTACCAAATTTTTGTATCAGCTATCCCAAACATTTAGATGAGGCAGTCCACAACTGTGTGCTTTTCTAGAAACTTTCTGTTTCACACAATAAATCTGTGGAACGAACTGTCGCCTGCGATATTCCCGGAACAATACGACCTTCAAACCTACAACAACAAAAAAGTTCGAGTTCGATTCCCGGGTCGGACCAAATGTTTGTCTCATGATCTACAAATATTTGTTTCAGTTTGGGTGTTTTCTATGTATAATATGTATGTATTTACAAAAAAAAAAGTATATATTATGTATTTGTATCAGTTGTCTAGTACCCATAAAAGAAACAAGCTCTGCTTTGCTTGGGACTAGATGGTGTTGTGTGTTAGATGTCCAAAATATTTATTATTATTTCATTTATCTAACTACAATAGTACAAACTCTGCCAAGTTTCAAGGTGGATGGCACATGTCTGTGAATCAGGTTTAACACAATAATTTTTTTAATACAGTACTGTTTTAAAATAAATAATTGATACAAAAATTTCTTAATTATAATTGTCTTTCCAGTTACCTACGCAATACAAACAGAACCTTTAAAAGAGATAGTCGTACCTTCGGTATACACGTCGCCCAAGAAGCGTGCTCTAGAAGCGAGCAGTCCTCCTCCCATACTGAGGCGGAAGACCAAGAAGGTGCAAGTACTCACACCCAATCCCAATGTGAGTTTATGTATTGTATCCCACTTTTCTTTATCTTTTTATTTTCATTATTGTAATTTACTGTGTTTATTGTTCTTTTAATACCTTTTTAACTGCCTCAGTGGCGCAGTGGTAGTGTAAGCGATTGCTGTGCTTGAGGTCAGGGTTCGATTCCCAAATGTTTGTATGATCTCCAAATATTTGTTTCGGAGTTTGGGTGTTTTCTATGCATAATATGTATGTTTTTACAAAAAGAGTATATATGTATTTATATCAGTTGTCTAGTACCCATAACACAAGCTCTGCTTAGCTTGCTATCATATTGCTATATTTATATGTTCATGTTTTAAATGAAGTAATGTTTGTCAATTCCAGTCATGGACGGACACGCTGACCAAAGCCCTGGAGTCCCGCGAGAGTGGAGTGACTCCCATCAAGGCTCTCCCGTTCAGTCCGTCGCAGTTCCTCAACTCTCCCGCTGCGCTCTCCTTCCCGCTCGACTCCACTCCACTCAGGCATGCTACCAAGGTAACATTTTTTTATCTTTGATTACAAGTTAGTACCTTGATCACCAAGTTTTGCTCGGTATTTTTTGTGTGTGTTAGTTAGATCGATTTCATCGCCCTTGAAAACCTCTGCATACTAAATTTCATGAAAATCGTTTGAGTCGTTTCGGAGATTCAGATCTTAATGTACAAAACATATGAAAAAGACAATATATTTAGTTGCTTACACTGTCTGTTCGCTTAGGTCTTTTTTACTACTTAACTGATTTAAATGCGGTTTTCAACAATGCATATTAAATTCGAAAATTTCAAAGACTTTCGTGCGAAGCTGGGCAGGACCGCTAGTCCTACTATCACACTAATATATAAAGGCGAAAGTTTGTGAGTGTATATGTATACTGTTACTTCTTCACGCAAAAACTACTGAACGGATTTGGATGAAACCTTACAGTAATATAGCTTATGCATCAGAATAACACAAAGGCTACTATTTGACGCGATAATTGACATATACGCGGGTGGAGCTGCGGGCAACAAGTAGTTTATAATAAAATAGTGAAGTTACAGTCTGTACTTTATTTTAAAATGTGATGTTACAGGAATGGAGTGCAAGTCCTCTATTACAAACTCCAACGCCTATCAACCACGTGACCCCTGGAGGACCGAACACTGCAAAGAACAGCACACCGAAGTAAGTCTGGCCCAAATAACTTTTAAAAATGCTTTATTAATAACATAATTTGAGTTTCTATCTAAGTAAAGACTTATTAAAAAAAAAATGATTTATAAACTAAAAAGTATGCTTACAAACAAATATACTAGTGAAGCTAATAAAATCGTCTTCAAAAAAATAGAATTGATAAATATCAAATTTTCGAGTATATGCATAAGCATATACTCGAAAATTGTAAATAAGGACATTATTTTCTCATTATGTTTTCAAATTAAGTACTAATTTTGCTTAAAATATTAATATTTAAGCAAAATTAGTACTTAATTTTCAAAATTAAATAATAAGAAATATCCTAGAATAGGTTAGTTGACACCTTAGTCTAATCAGTTATGTTTTATCATCTGTCAAAACGATAACTTTGTATGAAAAATGTATTAAGAACTGGCTTGTGACGTCATAGTTTTAGACTACTGAGTTGACCAATCAACCAATATTACAATGTTTATTTGATTAAAATTTGTAATAGAAATGAAAAGTTGTAATATACATAATGTAATATAGATACAGTCAACTACCCTTTTATAGAATACTGGTTATGGGGAAGCTATTAGTAGTAAAAAATAAAACAAAGTAATTTAATTTGTGTAGAAGATACTATGTCCACGCGTTTAAAGTAACATCGCTTTAATAACTGTGGGGGAACGGGTACCATGTCCCACCAACACAAAGGGAGGATCCTCCCTTTGTGTTGGTGGGACATGACACCTGTCCCCCACAATAACTAAGTGCGTAATAACAATATTTTCATGAATAATTCTCTTCACAGAACACCAACTCCTTTCAAGATAGCTATGGCAGAAATAGGCAAGAAATCTGGTTTGAAGTACGAACCTTCTAGTCCAGGGCTATTAGTTGAGGATATTACCATAATGATGAAACGGGAGAATTCTGACAGTACAGTGCAATTAAACGATTCTTTACTATCTGCTACTGCTGACCAAGAGAATACTAGTGTTCAGGTACGTATTGTTTTTATCTAATTTGCTACTAGTTATATTATTGTATCAGGGTCCGATTTTGTCGCACTATAGCTCAAATTGAATTGAACTAAGACGGTTGTTTGTATTACACGCCGTTATTACTAGTTCATTCGAGAAAGGTTGTCGTCGTACATCGTGGGGACGTATGGCCTTAACTCTCTTCAGATAGAAGACCCGAGCCCGGTAGTGGGACATTATGGATTGATGATGATACACCAACTTCAAATTTTTTTTTCGTTTTTTTTTATATAATATGCGGGCAAACGAGCAGACGTATCGTCTGATGGTAAGTAATTACCGCCGTCCATGGACACCTGCAAACACTAGAGGTGCCACATGTGCGTTGCCGGCCTTTGGGGGATAGGGAGGAGAGATAGGGATAGGGGGTTCGGGTTATGGGCCTTCGGTATCCTCACACACTCGGTGAAACACAGCGCAAGCACTATTTCACACCGGTTTTCTGTGAGGTCGCGGTATCACTCCGGTCGAGTCGGTCCAATCATGCCGAAGCGTGGCCCTCCCGCGTTTTAATTCTCAACTATTATAGGCAATAATAAAGGCTAGGGATCTGATGATGATTTGAACGGTCGGTAGTGGTGAGTCGATGTAAAGTTTGACTAAGCTGTGTGATGTGTGTGACCCCAGGTGAACGACTCAGGCATCGGCAGCGGTAGTGGCAAGGAGAACGTGCCGGGGCGCGGCTGCGGGCGCGCGCGCAAGGCGCTGGCGCCGCGCTGGGCCGCCGCCGCCGCCACCAGCACGCCGCACTCCGCCCCCCACCCGCACCACCCGCACCCGCCCCACGCGCCCCACGCCGTGCCTGACGTCTCGTACATCGTCGAGACACCGGTAACACATCACCTCATACCTTCTGCCGTCATACCAATACATACTTCACATATCACATCCACAACATATAGCTCTCCTATTACGAGTTATAACTTTACTAAACCACTTCTACTACGATTCATTCACACACATTTTATTTACTAGTCATCCGACCTGACATCGAACAAAAGTCTTTTCAAATTTTCGGAATTCCTCTGCTATATACATACATACACATATATACACTTCTCTTTGAATCACTATGTTGAGTAAATCATAAAAAAGCTTCATTTCATACTTTGTAAACATATGTATGTATTAAGGAATATAGAAGTCAAATCGCCATAGCACAAGCTTTGCGTAGTTTTATTCTAAACTCGGCAACCGTGTGTGACATGCATGATGATATTATTATTACTATCTTACTCTCTACTTACTCTAACTTATCTTACTCTATCTCTACCTCCATTCTTGACGTGGACGTTGTAAAAGCCAACTAAGGGAACAAATTACGCAGAACAACATCACTGTTGAAGAAAGATAACTTATGACCAGTGTTCTATAGAAGGCCAAAACCTAAATAGAAGCCTATCTCCGACGGTGTACTGTTAAAAGCTGTTAATGTAATCAATAATATTATTATATCAATCTTAACACATATTTGTACAAATAAATAAAATTATAGTATCTATTTGTAATATTAAAATAACTGTTTTTTAATAAATGTATACTCGTACACTATACATGTACCGAAATATTTTTGTTTATAATTTCTGTCTGTCTGTTTGAGCCGTTCCAGAGAATATCTGATATGATCTCGGGGATAATTTAAGCTACTTTTTTTTAGATTTGCTTTATCCCGCAGCGTTACCCGCAGTACGACAATAACCGGGGGTAACACAGCGTGGTTCAGCTAGTCAATAATATAATCGTTTGATTACATTTCATACATAATAAACTCATAATTTTGTTTTTGTTTGTTACAGAGTAAAACATTGGCAGGAGATAGTTCAGTCATGTTCTCACCGCCTTCCATCGTCAAGCATTCCTTGTTAGAAGAATCCACGAGTTTACACAGTCTCATTAGCGCGGACAACACGCCGGACACGAGCAAATACGACGACATTGATATCGAAGCCGTTATCACCGAAAAAACTAAGGTACAACACAGGTCTATAGTCCCTACTAATCCTGTACCTAACCCTGACATCTACCCTGAATATAACAACCAAGTTATGCCCTTTAGAGACTTAACTAACGTCGAATCTCCTAGAAGTTTCGCGAGACTAAACGCTGATAGACTACGGACTATCACCTCTGGGAACGAACTCGCTGGTGATACGTTAATAGCGCCAAAAGAAGTTTTAGCAAACGCGTTAGCCGACCACATTTATAAAGTAACCAATCAGAAGCCGTCTACCTCACGGATAGATGAGATTCTAACCAATAAGATAATGCATAAAACTGATTTTACTCAGAAGGAAAACCAATGGTGGAATGTCGATAAAGATACGGGACAATCGGATGACATGTTCAATAGTGATTATTACATGTTCACTAATATGTGAAAGATTACGCTTCTTAAAATTTGTTTGTTTGTGATATTACGTTAGTGTTGTAATTGTTTTGAATATTGATGATCATAAAAACAAGGTATCGTTCATTGCGAGTTCGAATTCTAACTATCATCCTGATCATCAGTTGTTCACTGTTGGACAGCTGAACATAGCTCTCACCTGATTGATACCAATATTTACAATTGTTAAAATATAGCTTGATGTCCGTGTCTGTTGTCACTAGTATCATTTTAGGTGTAAATTTTTATATTCGTACCGCCAAATTTTTTTTGTCTTCGTCTACCGGGTATCTGTGCAACTTGATGCCAAACCGCCATCTATTAGGATTTTATAGTACTAACTGATAAAAACACACTAAAGTCGTAAAATACATTTAATTTGCAATTAAAAATATTGAGATCAATAATTGAGATAAAAACTACCCTATCTATCAAGTTGGGCCAAATTGCAGATGCTTACAAAATTAAAAAAAAAATGGTTCAGTAGTTTCGGAGTTTAACCTGCACATACATCGTGACCCGAAATTTACATATATATATAAAACGTCTAACACTTCATTTGTGATAAAACTATCATTAAAAAAATGCAAAACATAAATGAAACATAAAAATGACGCTTGTTCATAATTACTTCGACTATCTTCAAGCGCGAGAGAAAGAGTGAGAGAGAGATATCAAGCTACATTTTAAGGAATGCAACCTTAGAGTGAGATAGTGAACATCACACTTAAGACGACGACTGTACTCTATGAGTGTCAAAAAAATTAACTTTTTGTACTGCACTAACGAAATATCACAACAATCATTAACTGACTGTAAATAAAAGTGATTAATATTGTAAGGACACTAACCTAAGTCATTAAGATTTACAACGAAAGAAGAACAATGTTTGGCGACTGATACGGAAATCGTATTTCTAATGATATCTATATAATTTATTTGTATTTAAACCGTGATTTAGACATAGGACGTAAATCGCGCGAATCAGTACGTCAGTTTTAGTATAACAACTCGAAAGGAAAAACTTTAATTATTAATTATTATAAATATAAATAATATATTAACTTTTACTTGTTAACATTCTATGAATAAATTGGCTTAATTTATAACATAATAATTATTAAAAATTAAAGACATGGTTTCTATTTAAAAAAAAACTGAAATCATGTTAATTGTTCTAAAGATTTAAAAATCAATTAAATATTAGTAATATAAATAAATAAAAAAATGTTGATTTTTAATCATGAAAAATTTGAAAAATTTGTATTATGGCGTTTATACCAATTTTTTTATGATGTCTATTTCTTTTAATCATCAATAAATGATCAGAAATATTACTGATTTGATTTTAACAAGCGATTTTTTAAAGAATAAATCATAATTAAAAAAAGTAAAACACAACAGATAATATCAATATAAATTCTAAGTGCGCTCTGATGTTTATTTCACAAACACCGGCAAACAGACTTTTACCAAGTTACAGACAGAGAAAATAATTTAATTTAAACTAAATTAGTATTTGCATGAGTCTATTACATCTTATTAACTAATATGTTAAAGATACAACAACTAATTATGTGCATCGTGGATAAAACTAATTTCTTAACATAAATAACTTTTCACTAAACTTTATTTTTTACGCATAATCATGTTTTAATAAAAAGAGCAATTTCTAAAATTAATTCTAACCGCATTACTTCGGAGAATGAATGTAAAATAAATCATGTTTTATACTAAATAAAAAAACCCTTCAGAACCCCAGTAGGATAAGCAAATCATATAACATAGAAAAAAGTAGAAGCATTTACTACGTTCCAAATTTAAAAAAAATATAAGCATGGTGTAGTCTTATTAGTTTAGTTCAAGCATAAGGCTACTGTTTAGAAATGGGCTGTCGCAATGGCTTTTATAATATTGAACACCTTGTATTTAGATACTTTTTTTTTTAATTTTGTAGGTAGGCTTTGCACCAAACTAACGTAAAACGAGGTTAGAACATAAGGTACCAAAGATGAGGTTTTCATCAAATGAACTATTCTTTTTTATTATTATTATTTAATTTAATATATTCTTAATTCTCTAGTTACGTGTAGTTGTAATTCAAAAGTATACCTCAAGTTTACCATGCACCAAATTGTTTAAGTGTTACTAGTTGTAATAATTTCAAGTATTAATTTGTAGGTTATAACGGTCTTAGTAAGAAAAATTAAGTTAAAAGTACTGATTTGTCAATTTGTATGGACAGTATCATACTGTTCGCATTGACGAACAAAAATGTACAAAAAATCCTGTTTTTTTTTCTACGGACTCTAAAATAAATAAAAAAACATAAAATGATGAGGCATCGTTGTTGTGGAAGTCAGGGCTGACTAACTATCTCAAGTAGGCGACCTGTCCTTTCCTTGTATTTACTTATTTAGAAATTCTATTATTAATAGTATTTTGTGCTTTGTATTTTGCATTTAAAATATTAACATTTTTTATAATTTAACTTCGCGAATACCGACTTAAATGCTGTCGCATAGGTTGTGGAATTTTTGTATTTATTACAGTCACCTTTTTTTTGTTAAATTTTGTAACAAGTTTAATGTCGGCAGCTACTTAAGATTACATTTTTGAAATAAATTAATGACATTACCCTTTACCTGATCCCGCCATTTTTGCTTTCCCGCCCAAACCCATTCCTATCACAATATTGACAGACCAGTGTTGAATCTTCTAAACATACTTATTTATTTATATCTTGTTATAGCAATTGTTTTTTGTTACTATTTATGTTTTATAAAAAATGTTTTAATTTATTCTGTAGTAGTAGTTTGTATTTTGGTATTTTTTTTGTAATTATTTTTTTGTAATTAATGTTTTTTCTTTTTTTTGAGTAGTTTAGTGTTTCTGTCAATATTGTTTGTATTCCAATCCAATCCAAAAGATTTCCAATGTCATTTTTATTTCAATAAATGTATGTTTAATAATTTATATTTTTTGTTTGTTTCTGTTTTTATTCCTTTTTTTTTACTTATTTTTAATACAGTTCCAACGTAAAATCAATATTAAGAGTAACTGCACCTTGCTCATCCCACGCGAACACTACATTTTTAGGAATAAAAGTATTTTATACGTGTGTGTGTGTGTAAATTTCATCTCAGTATCAGACATTCCCAACATACTATTTTTGTATGTTAAAAATAGAAAATGCTCAATTTATTGTTACATTATCTAATATTAGTCAATCTACGACATTTAGAACGTCGTTTGACAGGACAACAACGACAAGAGTTTTTTGAAGAACTGAATTAGTACCATTGGCTTATTCATTTTAATTGACGGTTAAGAGACTGGTTAGCACTACGTGTCTTCTCACTTACATAAAAATTAAACATTCTTGATTTAATATGTGTGTCATGTAGTTCAATTGCTATAGAGCCATGATTCGGCAAGTGTATGACCAGAGTAATACCGCGGGCTCACATAAAACCACAAGTCATTCTCATTTTTAACCGACTTCCTAAAAAGGAGGAGGTTTCTCTATTCGACCTTATAATTTTTTTAAAATTCTTTTTTGAAAGAAAAATGCTTGTAGGGAGACCTAACAAATATATTATAAAATTGACACAAAAAACAGACTCAAAACAACAAATCGTGGATCGCACGACATGTTAGCGGCAAAGTCCAAACATGTCTTAGATAAAAATAGAGCATAGGTACCTATAAGCCTAGGTAATCTTGTGTTCTAGCTAAGTCCCGCGGTGTTACTCGCGGTTATTGTCGTACCGCGGGTGAAACCACGGGGCGGAGCTAGTCAAAAAAAGTAGCCTCAGTTACTCCTTGTATCATCAACTACCCATCAGTGAAAGCTCCGTCAAAATCAGACAGACAAAAATTGTAAAAAATACATTTTTGGTATATGTACCGTGTATACATACATATGAATTTAGTAAAAAGCGGTTATTTTAATATTACAAACAGACCCTTCAATTTTATTTATTTGTATAGATGTATCTATTAAATAAATAAGTAAATAATTTCAATATAGACTACTGTACGACATTATCTGATCATCATAGGTTTACTTCACTACTACGACTATAGTATTTAATACAAGAAGAGAAAAACAAAAAGTAGGAAGTAGATCTTAACAACACTCATTGGACGTATCAAGGTCACTCTTCTCTGTCTCTATGTTGCGTTTCTTTTCACCTCCATTTCTTTTCTTTAAATCACTGTCTTAGATAGCAGGATAGTCATAGAAAACGTGTTACGTATCAAATAAACTTCATATTGACTGGCTCGCTGGTCTCGCGGTTGGCGTGTGCGACTGCTGCCACGAGGTTTCGGGTTCGATTCCCAGGTCGGACCAAATGTTTGTATGATCTAAAAATATTTGTTTCGGAGCTTTGGTGTTTTCTATGTATAATATATATGTATTTACAAAAAAAAAGTATACATGTATTTGTATCACTTGTCTAGTACCCATAACACAAGCTCTGTTTAGGTGGGGACTAGATGGCGTTGTGTGTTAGATGTCCGAAATATTTATTTATTTATATAGCTAAATTAATCATCATCATTTTCATCATCATCATCATCATCATCTGCAGCCTTAATGGCCTACTGCTGATATATGACCTCTTCTTAGAAAGGTTTTGAACGACCACTAAATATACTTATCTTTATTGCACCAAAACGAAAGTCTATTTCTCTTATAGATATCTCGAGGCAACGGCGAAGCAATCGTTGTGAAAAAGTCGGCAGTGCGTTCTATCAAGTTCGACCATGACCCGGAACTGGATGAGATGCGAGAGGAAAAATCTACCTCCTTCTTACTGGTTAGTCCTACTAATCACACTAATATATAAAGGCGAAAGTTTGTGAGTGTGTATGTTTGTTACTTCTTCACGCAAAAACTACTGAACGGATTTGGATGAAACTTTACAGTAATATAGCTTATACATCAGAATAACACATAGGCTACTTTATATACTTATGTATTTACTACTTTTTGTATATATATATATGTTCAAGCGCCTGCCAAATTGTTGATGGCAGCGTTTGATAGGATTAATTGTTGCTGTGCCGTCGCCGAAAGGTTACCCGTAATATAGACGTAGAGCGCGGAGGGCTTGCGTAGCGTCAATATTAACTTCAGAGGCACCGTGGACAATAGCTGGGTGGTTCCATATTCACCACTTTTGCAGCTCGGTCCAGGCTATCATATATATGTAAATACATAAATAAGGGCAATGACCAGGCTATTTTCATCGTGAGGCAGCACAGTAACGTTATGATCGACCCAAAGAATGAGGTGCAGATGTTTTAGGTGGGCCGATATGTGAGTACTAATGAAGCGGCATGGAGAATACTTGGTTTACCGTTGCACCAAAGGCACCCAACAGTGACCCGTCTTGCTGTGCACCTCCCAAACGGCGGGCGCGTGTATTTATATATAAGTAAATCTGCGAGACCGAGTTGCAACACCGCTTATTACCAACGTCACCGCATTTTTCCGCCAGTGCCAAAGCTGACCAGTTTGCCCGGACGTTATTCACACTATTCACATTCACACTAATATATAAAGGCGAAATTTTGTGAGTGTGTATGTTTGTTACTTCTTCACGCAAAAACTACTGAACGGATTTGGATGAAACTTTACAGTAATATACATCGTTACATATACGTTATACATATACAATAATATACAGAGTTTGCCCTGACGTTATTGTACATAGAAGTGCCAAGGTATTACACGTGGAATGCGTCGCGGAAAGAATAGAAAGGATGCGTGCAAGGAGCACCCGTCGACGGATGGCCAGGTGTGAAGGCCTCAGATGCTCTGGGCAGAGTGTATACCGTACACATAACACAATTCGAAAGTTATTGTGTACGGTTGCTGCTCACTAGACTCCGAGGCCCCACCAGTTTTCAGGTTCTCAAAACCGTCAATGGGCAAGAAAAGGCCAATTTCCGAGAAGCGTGTGAGGTGATGGCATTGCTGGAAGACGACAATTACTGGGACGCAACGATGGAGGACGCTATATTGTGCCGGTCAGTGACTACGTTAAGAGATCTCTTTGCGATTATGGTAAGCATATGTGGACTCTACAACCCCCAACAGTTATGGGTCAATTATAAAAATGCTTTATCAGAAGATATTGCTCGCCGATATCAAGGAACTGCACAAGTCAACGATGACTTAGTTTTTAACGAAGCACTGAAACTGATCAAGTACAAAATTTTATACGATAGACGGGAAACTACTGTCCGATTTAAATTTGCCACTTCACAAAGAACGGAAGAGCTTTTTACTGATTTAGTTAGAGAGCTGGGTTATGATACTATTACCTTGAGGGCTAAAGTCGCCCAAATAGAGCCTCTGTTACTACCATAACAAATGGAAATTTTCAATCTTATAACAAACCGCATAGCTAGCAAACAAGGGGGTCTTTTTTTCTTGGACGCACCAGGGGGCACCAGGCAAACACTCTTACTGAACTTGCTGCTAGCACTGTTGCGCAAAGACAAAGTCGTTGCGCTGGCTGTTGCGTCCTCCGGAATAGCCGCAACCTTGCTGAGTGGTGGCAAAATCGCACATTCAGTGTTCAAACTCCTGCTGAACCTTACAACTGAACAAACTCCCATTTGAAACATCAGCAAAAGCCGTAGTCGTGGTGCTCTAATGCAATGGTGCAAACTGATCGTGTGGGACGAATGCACGATGTCACACAAACGAGCGATTGAAGCATTGGATCGCAGCTTGCAAGACATTACGGGCAATCGAATGTTGATGGATGAAGTAGTCATCTTGCTTGCAGGAGATTCCTGGAAGACACTGCCAGTTATCGAGAGTGGTACTGCTTCAGACGAGATAAACGCGTGCCTCAAGGCTTCACCGTTGTGGAGTAAGGTTGAGCGGTTACAACTGAAGACCTATTGGTATTGAGAGTCTAGCTCTTTAATGGTCAGGAGTATGGACTATTCGCGAAGGTCAGCGAAGGTCGCGTGCCGACGGACACTAACAGCCAAATAACTTTTCATAGCCGACAATGTTGTAAGTTCGAAAGATAACCTTCTCAATAAGGTATTTCCGAACTTAGAACAAAACTTGGCTAACGTGGAAAAAATTATCATGGCGCCTACAAACGTGTTGGTGGAAAAAATAACTAAAAAAAACATTGGAGCAAGTTCCAGGTGACGTGGGGACTTATATGTCAATAGGCACCGTCATGACAACTGACGACGCTTCTACGTACCCTGTAGAGTTTTTAAATTTCCACGAACTGTCAGGAGTGCCCTCTCACAAATTAGAACTCAAGCTTGGTGCGCCTATCATCCTGATGCGTAACCTAGACGCGCGCGAATTGTGTAACGTCACCAGGTTACGCCTCACAGAACTGAGACGGCATATTATACAGGCCACCATCCTCACCGGGGGGCATCAGGAGAGACGGTATTGATACCTAGGATCCCCATAATACCCACCAACTTGCCATTCCAATTCAAGCGCTTGCAATTTCTTTTGAAGATGGCTTTCTCGATTACAATAAATAAAAGTGAGGGGCAAACTCTAAAAGTAGCCGATATCCACTTGAGTACCCCCTGCTTCTCCCACGGGCAGCTCTACGTAGGTTGTTCGCGTGTGTCGAGAGCAAGAAATCTCTTTGTTTACGCAGAAAATAATAAGTCTCTAAATGTTGTTTACCGGGATGTACTGTAGTAAAATGATTTCTGACTTACTACAACCCGAGACAACTAATTATATAAGTCAGCTCAGACTGTTCTCCCGTTCACAGTCCTCGATAAGATTAGTTATCGTAAATATATACGCTGATTTCAACACAAACGGGCCGGCTCGACCGGGGCGCTACTATCCTCGCACAAAAAATCAACGTAAAATGACAGCGTTCGTGCTGCCGTGTTTCGTTGGTGAGTGCGAGACCGGAGGCCCAATAATACAGAATCATCACTAGGTCACGATGAGTGGGTCCGCAATGAGTATGGTGACCACCACTCTTGGATTCTGCTTATGCTTTCCATCAGTCAGAGAAGAGTCATTTTGGCTATGCATAAAAAAAAATGCCAACCGTAAATTGCGATCTTCACTCTAAAACTGTGAATATTTTACTCACCGGTTCAGTAACAATGACAAACCGTAGGGTCTGAAACTTCCTACTAATATTCTAAATACGAAACTTTGTTACACTTCCACCCAAAAACTACTAAATGGATTTGGAAGAAACTTTACAGTAATATAGCTTATACATGAGAATAATACATAAGCTACTATTTGCCGCAAACACCGATATATACGCGGGCGGAGCCGCGGGCAACAGCTAGTATTATAAATGCGAAAGTTTGTAAGGATGGATGGATGTTTGGATGTTTGTTACTCTTTCACGCAAAAACTACTGAACGGATTTGGATGAAACTTTACAGTAATATAGCTTATACATCAGAATAACACATAGGCTACTATTTGCCGCGATAACCGACATATACGCGGGCGGAGCCGCGGGCAACAACTAGTATACTAATGAAGCTTATTCAAAATCATCACAGGCTTTTAACACCACTGAAGGGCATAAGCCTCTCCTTAAGAAAGAGGAAGTTTTCTATCCTACAGCTATAGCATATCCTATTAAATTAATTTAGTAGCAATAACAGGGAATTAAAACATCTTACATACGAAACTATTTGCCCTAAGTGACTGATTTATCAACGCAGTCTAAAGTGCAGGACAAAATAAAAAAAAATGGCTGTTTAGGCTTTTTATGTTGTAAGCTGTAAGAGAGGATTTTTGTTTTTTAATTTTTCATAATAGCCAAGACTTGAAAAATAACATCGATATAATATCAGACCATTAGGATTTGTGCATCAATGAAGAAACTTGCAAAAAGTGCAAGTTTGATACTTTAGCGAGACGCAACACTGACGAAATATATTGTGCCATTGGACGCAATTAGTGTTCTGTAAAATATAGTATTTATTATATTTAGAGTGCAGGGAACAATATACACTATATATAAAAAACAATAAACCTACCTATACCACTTATTCCATTTCAATATTTTTAACCGACTTCAAGAAGGAGGTTATCAATTCGACTGTATTTTTTTATGTTTGTTACCTCAATCTTTCGACTGGGTGTGGTGATCTCATTTCTGTTTGATTCAGTTCTTGAAGTCCTTTTTTGTTAATATTTGTGATTATTGTTCTGGTATATTTGTCTTTACAACTGATATTTAATGTTTTACAGGGTGATTACAAATGGCAAACGTTTGCCTGTGGCAAGACTCAAGACCAACTGGACCTCACTAAGTTAGCGCACCAATATTTGAGAAAAACTGCATTGAAACCTCGATCACTCAATTTCTTATAATTGTGGACCTTTAGAATAAAAACATTCATGAGTGAAATTCAAATTTCAAACGGTTATACGGTTTAATCACTGTTTTGATTATTGCTTCAACACGAATGGGCTAGCTAGATTGTATGGAACGAAACGACTGTCTCTGTGGCGCAGTGGTAGTCAATAACACGAGAGAATAAAGGCGTTAGCGATTGTAGAAAGAGATATCGACGCAAACACTGATTTGAATCATATATCCTTTTTTAAATTATGTACCTACCTTAATTATAATTACTTTCTACTCTTTGTTATACAAATTAGTTTGGTTATACAATCGAACTTAAAATATGTAACATGTTAGTATAGCTGGAGTTTTTAAATTTTAGATAAATCTTTGGGAGCAAAGCAACAGTTATAATAACATTCTAAATTTTAATAATTTTATGTATAATAGAAAATTATGAGAAATAGTGTAAGATAATGTTTATAATTGATCATTTCTTTTGTAAATTCTGTAATGGGGTCTTCTCAATGTGTAACTCTAGCAAGGATTTTCTGGTAAGAGTTTGCCTGAGGCAATCCCTTCTGTAGGGATGTAGTCGTTTTTAGGAGGGCTTAAATGAAAAATGATATAATTACATTGAGGTAAGAAAGGCTGAAGACCTTATATTTTTTTAAGTCGTTGTTTTTTTGCGTCATTTTCCTCTTGCAAATAAACAAGTCACCGTTAACAATTCTTCTTATTTTAGAAGAATTGTTAACGGTGACTTCTTCATTTATCTTGAATTACTTCAATCAAGTACATGATGTAATTACAAGAATTTAAATATATTCGGTTAATTTTAGAAGCATATTTTATATTTTTTAAGTTTTTATAAAACGGACAAGGCTGCAGAAGTGGAAAGAGCGAAAAATTACCTATCTGTTGAATTTTCAATTTGCCTATAATGTCTATGCCTCAAAAGGTTCAGAAAACTTCAAGTAAGTTTTATCTACGCTTATTAAATTAGTATCTTTTAGTAAATTAATATAAGTTTTAGTTGTAATTAGTTATGTATATAAAACAAGTGTGATTCTAGTGTAGGCCTTATTATGTATGAATGATATAATAAGAAGTGTAAAATTTAATACTAAGTTTATTTATAGTTTATTATAAGATCTTTTAGATATTTCATTTTTTTGGTAAATTTTATAAATTCACATTATGTCAATGTTAGGTTTATTAGTTCATATTTTAAGTAGTGTTTTGTGTGGAATATTTAAATGTTTAACTATAGAATTTTTGTAGCAATGGTTCGTCAAATCGTGCGTTTAAATGTGTTTGTCGAGAAGTTAGATTTTCTATTTGAATTTAAAAAAAAAATATCCCTAAAATGTGTTTAGAATTTAGTGATACATCGATCAAAGCCGCTTACCTAGCAGTCAAGTTCGTGGTTGTACTGTGCGGTCACTATTTTTTAGAGCGAATGGGCTATTACATAAAAGTACAAAGTAGTATTAAGCTAACGTTAATAGTTATTAGTAACAGATTAGCCTCAGAATGATGTACAGTCCATACTCCGTTTCAATTTTAAGTCTAAATATTCTACTCCTTTTGTACCATGTCAATTGTTAAGGTATAATTATGATTGCTGCTTAGATAAAAAATATATCGATGGCATTTGAGAGTAGCAGTAAATTAAATTTTTACAGTTCTTACTTTTAAAATAAAACTCGTAAATTATTAAAAAAAACTCGCCAATCAAATCGAGTATTGATTTTTTCATTGTGTATCCATTACATGGTGAAATTTTCTAGGTTGGGCGGTTGGGCCGACTCGACCGGGTGGTACTACCTGAGCACAGACAATCAACGTAACATGACAGCGATCATGCTGTCGTGTTTCCTTGGTTACCGACCGGAGGCCTAATGCTGCATAGGCATCACTAGCCTGCCATGGTGTGGGTCACCATGCTGCATTGTAGCATTCGTAATGAGTGTGGTGGATTCGTAACACTATTGGATTCTGCTTATGCTTTCCATTAGGCTGTGTAGAGTTATTTTGGCAGGCCATACATAAAAAAAAACATTAAACTGTTTGTCAATAATTATTACACAAACTAATAAAAAACAATAAAATTTTAATATTTTTTTTTTGAATTCGCATGTTTTTTCACCATATAACTAGCATTTGTATAACTATGCCGTTATACCGTATAAACCGGCCGTGCCGTATAAACGTTACTAAATGCAATCAAAACCAATATTTCTACACATTGAACTTGACAATAATTTAAAGTATTTTTATAGCAATACGATTAGAAAAAAAAATCTAAAAACCGCCGGCGCGCGGTCCTGTAATGTTATATTAAATTAACAGAAAATTTACTATATTTTTAATAGTAGTAAAATTATAGATTATGACTGCAAAATGGCTTAGTGGTTTAAGCGGTTTCGACGCTTTCCACTATCCCGAGTTTTGTGGGTTCAAATCCTGCAAGGGACAACACTTATTGTAATCCACGAATTCACTGAGTCTGGTTGTTTTTCGTGTTCTTTTCATGTTTATTGGTTAAGTTCCAAACACGGGAATGTTCAGGAGCTATCTTAAAATTTTATTGAGATTGAAATATTCCATGTCTAAGTTAATGTAAGTTATAAACATGTACCTACTCTGTATAATTCATTACCGCAGCTCAATAACACACAACTTAATTTAATTTCACAAAATTATACACTTTTATATTTTAGTCACAGAACAAGTTTAGATCTTAAGTTAAAATAGGATTTGTATAATTTTTAAATGTAAGAGGCAATATTTATGCGAATTATGTTGAAAAAATATATTGTATGTTTCTATTGTGATGTCTATTCTTATTAATTTACACCTTTATTGATTGTATTTTTATAGATTTCATTTGTATACGCATTTATGTATAAATGTAAACCATTCTATGGTTTAGCATCTTCCATTCTCCTACAAACGCAGGATAGGATAGACAGGAAAAATAAAATTATAAGGTTCTAAAAAGGTTAATAAGGGTTCTTAAAGTAATTTTAATATTCTTAAGAAAGGGAGGGTTTTGAATTAAGCTGTATGTTTTTAACGTTTATTATCTTAGAACTTTACCATTTACTAATCGATATGGGAAATTCTGTCAAATTTAAGAAATAAAAGAAGGAATCCATCTATAAGGATGATAATTAAGGAGGCCCAATAATGCAGAGTATTACTAGGTCGCCATGGTGTATTGTTGCATTGTCTGCACGAGCAATGAGTATGGTGACCACCACTCTTGGATTATTTCTTTCAGAAGGCTTTCCATCAGGCAGAGTAGTCATTTTGGCAGGGCCATACATAAAAAAAGAAGTTTATTACAATTCGTTATGATGTAAGCACATAAAGTGAAACGCGTTTTAAAGTTAACTTTAGTTTAATTTTCTTCAGAGATAAAAACAAAAACTTTCCTTTGATGTATCTAAAAAGAGTTCTAATAGTATTGGATCGCATTCAATTCCACAAAACCACAGCATCAACGAAGAATAAAGATTATTCCAAGCTCCACATGCTTATTGAATGATGTAATAAGCTGGTTATAGTTTTAAAAAGATCATAAGGTGTAACATTAATATTTAATTTTGCGTGGAGAAAGTTTCTAGCGTTAAGTGAATGCCATGTTTTATTTTATACAAAGACTTGTTTAATATTGTTCTAGTGTGTAAATATAATGTAAGTAGCTTTATAAATGTTTCATTAAGAAAATAAATGGTTTTAAAGAAAATAGTTGCTTTATTTTATGGCGACTTTCAAATACGGCACAGCAAAAACATACTATAGCGCCATCTATCGAAGTTATATTGAAGCACGGAGGAAGTACTAATCCTGAATCGCGATAACGAATTTTTCACGCCGATTAGAATATATGCAAGTTCCCAACTTCAACCGTTTGGCTGTGGCCTGCCAGGCATGATCACGTCGCCTGGTCGAGGGATCTTCCCTTTGTATAAGAGGGTTATGAAACCCTCGGACAACTTTTTGTTTTTTTTTTCTAATAGGTTTTGGGGTGCGGAAGCTACCTCTTTCGTTTTCGGCCGACGTTTAGTTATACCCTGAATAGATGATTTATAAAATTTTATAATAGTTCTATGCGAAGTATAACTATTCAGGTATACATTTTGATATTTATCGATTAAAAATTAAATAAAACTAAACTGGTCACTTTTGCTGCCACCTAGTAATCTCTACTGAAACAAGTTCTGTCTAGAATTACTCCGTACATGTTACATACAACTTACAGATTACTACGCAAAATTTTTAGTTACGAAATAAATAAATAAATATTTAGGAAATCTTTTTTTTGTAAATATATACACATTATACATAGAAAACATCTAAACTCCGAAAAAACAAATATTTACAGATCATAAAAAATATTTGATCCGACCCTGGATTCGAACCCGAGCTCTCAAGCACAGCATTCGCATAAGCTACCATTGTCACACCGAGGCGTCAATCTTCCATTACGGACGCTTTTGCCGACTAGGGTACCCCTTCGCAACGCCCCATAAGGAACTTCGTTCCAATAAACAGAAATCAATAACTTCTAAATAAAAGTAATCGAATACGATATTTGATTGAATAAAGGGTCGAGTGTCTTTACTTATGGTCAATCACTAGCCTGGGCCACCGCCCCCGTACGTCGCCTCATGCCACCATTTTCTTCCTAAAATATTATTGCGCAACATAGTCTCTTAAATTGAGAATACTGTTTTCTTATATATTATTCTGTATTATGATATATTTTTTTACACTAGCTGACATGGTCTTATCTGTGACTACAAGCCCCTCAATAAAGTTAGTTAAAAAAAAGAAATTACATTTCAAGGTAGGTCACCTACCTACCTTGATATGTAATTCAATGTAATTCATGTTATCATGGTATGATATAATTAGAGTAAAATAAATAAAAAGCCAAAAATAAATGTTACAATATCTTTATTTTATTAGATATCGCTTACAAAAACATAAGGTAATAAAAACTAGTTACATATTTGCCACCAACTTTTTGTTTCATAATTTTTGGGTCATCCGATTGCTTAACTTAGATGGATACGGACAGCACAGGACCAGTTGTTAAAGAGAACCTTGAAGGCGGTGATAATGAAGATGGCTTAGATTTACACTAAATGAAACACACTTGAACACAAAAGTAGATTGTTGACTGCCGCTTGATGCATGTTGAGTTCTTATTCTTTTTCACTATTCACAGCCACGGGCAGAGACAGGATGTTAAATAGATATAAAGAAAAAAAAAACAAAATTAAAAAGTTACTGTCAAAAATATTATTCAAAGTTCAATTTCAGAGTTCCTACTCTGAACAATTCTCATCAAAGCATCCTGTACTAGTCAAGATACAGCTTATAATATATAAAAAAAGTGATGATCTCATTACTATTACTTTTGTAATTTGAAACGTAAACCTTAAAATTTAAAAATTCCAATTCGGTTGACTTATTACATTAAGAAGAAATCTTGCTTCTTATCCAAGTAATGTACTCATATACGTTGGTGTAGACTCCAGGTACTTTCTCCAAGCCGCACGGTATAGGGCCGAAACTGACAACACCGATCGCTTCGAATATCCTGCCGGTCTTGTACATGAGTGGGCCTCCAGAATCACCTTTGCAAGAGTCTTTACCCTTCTCCCCACCAGCACAAAACTGCCCCTTCCATAAGGTAACACTACGCCCAGGGACTGCATACGCTTGCTGGCAAACCTGGTAAGACAATAAAGCAATGTGTTATATTCTTAAAACTATAGCTAGATATTGTGCCGACGAACACGATATTAATCTGGACAGACTAGAGATGTTTAATGGAATATATGTAATATACGTCTTTATAGACACTCTTTTTAGAATAATAATCAAATCTTCATTAGCATGATCCTGCTGGAAATGTGACTCTCCTCAGAAGGGAGGCCTACTACCGCGCTTGCCACATGAGTTAATTTATTGTTTACAAGCTGAACCCCGCGGTGTTACCCGCGGTTATTGTTGTACCGCGAGTAACGCTGCGCGACAAAGTTAGTCTAAAAAAGTAGCCTAAGTTACTCCCCGGATCATCAGCTACCTGCCAGTGAAAGACCCGGAACAGACAGACAGACAGACAGACAGACAGACAGACAGACACAATTTTTTTTAACTACATTTTTGGTATATTATTATGTATCGTGTATACGTACATATGCATTTAGTAAAAAACGGTTATTTTAATATTACAAACAGACACTCCAATTTTATTTATTTGTATAGATTTCAAGTTGTCCTTCTTGTATTATGCTTTATGTGACTATATTTTGCTTATACTTGACATGTGACTTGTAAAAATTGATATTTTATATCACTAGGTACACTTTAAGATTATGTATTTAATCTGCATATGAAATGCACACTTACACTTTTGCTCACAAATGGTAATTCCACGTGAAATTTTACGATGTTACTAGACTGTTTCATGCTGACTTCGCCCCAGCCAGCAACGGTGGTATTGAAAGGAACTGTTCCTTGCGTCATATCAAACGTTGGCAAACAGATAGGGCGGATAAAATCTGCAAAACATTAAATCAAATACGTAATAAAGTGCATTTAAGCGCACCTATATATTATACATCAAAACCTTCCTCTTGAATAGTTCTAAGTATTGCTGAGAACTGCATTAAGGTACGTTGAATAGTTTAAAATATCTAAGAGAAAAAACAGCCGCAGCGACTTCATTTTACGCTATGTAAAGATAGTAAAGTAATATGTAATCCAAACCTGTAAAGGGTGCCAATTGTGTCATTTTAATCAAGGCTATGTCGTTCTGCTTTTGAGTGCTAGCAGGGTTGTATTGAGAATGTGGTATCGTCATCTCAATTGGTATTGTAATAGCTCCATCTGTACAATCAACTCCTGTTTCAACCATCACACAATCGGGACCTTCGTTGTCGATGTCGTAATCTCCTAGACGAATGCTAGTGCTAAAAATGTAATATTTTTGTTGTATAAATCATAAACCGTATCGTATGTAAGTCGGTATTAAAATAATGGCGCGCATAGCTAACACTCTGTAATTAAATAATTACTTGAATTAATGAAAATCTATAATAATTAATCCATCTATAATAGTCTGAATCTATAATAAATAACACATCCACATCATGGTATATATATATTTTTAATTAATTTTCGAGCTACTTATTATGATTCGCAGTGATATGGTATTGAATAGCGTGAATTACGATTGAGTTAAATTGAACGAAAGAACGAAGAGGAATTATTCGTATAAGGTTTTTGTGAGTGAAGATGCTGGCGCCTCTCACTCGCTACCTCTTGTGAAAGGCTTGATGACTATGAAAATGCGACCTTTAATTATGTCTAGATCGTGGTAAGTACCTACCTCTGTCTATTCCTCATGAGAATGAGACCACAGGGTTGTTGTTGTATGTAACTGTCTATACAACATCGTTATCATTATCATTAGTAGTCCATTGCTGCATATGAGGGCCTGTTTTTTTTGGCACACTGCACCTAGCTGGTCAAGCTGTTTATTTAAAAAAAAAGTTACTCACGGTGTGCCTTGAGTCAGTACTGGTCCAACGACACAATGAGCTGCAGTCAGGACATATTTACCACTGATAAGAGCTCCACCGCACAGTGTTTTTAAGACACCATCCTTGACGTATTCGATTAGCACCAGCCATGGATACGAGTCCACCGATGTTGGTGATCCACCTGAAGTAATATAGAATTCGGAAAATGAAGCTACTCCTAAAATAGGCCAACTAAATATCGATTTAATTAATACATTCCATAATGTGTGTGATACTTTCTTTGTCTATAACAACAAAAAAGAACTAAACTGAATCTATACTAATATATAAAGCTGAAGAGTTTGTTTGTTTGTTTGAACACGCTAATCTCTGGAACTACTGTTCCGATTTGAAAAATTCTTTCAGTGTTAGATAGACCATTTATCGAGGAAGGCTATAGGCTATATATAATCACGCTAAGACCAATAGGAGAGGAGCACCAATGAAGAAAGTTACAAAAACGGGGGAAAATTATCACGCAACGGGCAATAGAAGACGCAAACGAGGTTGCGTGGGTGGTGCTAATCACATCACACTAATATATAAAGGCGAAAGTTTGTGAGTGTGTATGTTTGTAACTTCTTCACGCAAAAACTACTGAACGGATTTGGATGAAACTTTACAGTAATATAGCTTATACATCAGAATAACACATAGGCTACTTTATATACTTATATATTTACTACTTTTTGTATATATATATGTTCAAGCGCCTGCCAAATTGTTGATGGCAGCGTTTGATAGGATTAATTGTTGCTGTGCCGTCGCCGAAAGGTTACCCGTAATATAGACGTAGAGAGCGGAGGGCGGGCGTAGCGTCAATATTAACTTCAGAGGCACCGTGGACAATAGCTGGGTGGTTCCATATTCACCACTTTTGCAGCTCGGTCCAGGCTATCATATATATGTAAATACATAAATAAGGGCAATGACCAGGCTATTTTCATCGTGAGGCAGCACAGTAACGTTGTGATCGACCCAAAGAATGAGGTGCAGATGTTTCGGGTGGGCCGATATGCGTGGTTTACCGTTGCACCAAAGGCACCCAACAGTGACCCGTCTTGCTGTGCACCTCCCAAACGGCGGACGCGTGTATTTTACGAAGTAAATCTGCGAGACCGAGTTGCAACACCGCGTATTACCAACGTCACCGCATTTTTCCGCCAGTGCCAAAGCTGACGAGTTTGCCCGGACATTGTTGTACATAGAAGTGCCAAGATATTACACGTGGAATGCGTCGCGGAAAGAATAGAAAGGATGCGTGCAAGGAGCACCCGTCGACGGATGGCCAGGTGTGAAGGTCTCAGATGCTCTGGGCAGAGTGTATACCGTACACATAACACAATTCGAAAGTTATTGTGTACGGTTGCTGCTCACTAGACCCCGAGGCCCCACCAGTTTTCAGGTTCTCAAACCGTCAATGGGCAAGAAAAGGCCAATTTCCGAGGAGCGTGTGAGGTGATGAGATTGCTGGAAGACGACAATTACTGGGACGCAACGATGGAGGACGCTATATTGTGCCGGTCAGTGACTACGTTAAGAGATTTCTTTGCGATTATGGTAAGCATATGTGGACTCTACAACCCCCAACAGTTATGGGCCAAGTATAAAAATGCTTTATCAGAAGATATTGCTCGCCGATATCAAGGAACTGCACAAGTCAACGATGACTTAGTTTTTAACGAAGCACTGAAACTGATCAAGGACAAAATTTTATACGATAGACGGGAAACTACTGTCCGATTTAAATTTTCCTACTTCACAAAGAACGGAAGAGCTTTTTACTGATTTAGTTAGAGAGCTGGGTTATGATACTATTACCTTGAGGGCTAAAGTCGCCCAAATAGAGCCTCTGTTACTACCATAACAAATGGAAATTTTCAATCTTATAACAAACCGCATAGCTAGCGAACAAGGGGGTCTTTTTTTCTTGGACGCACCAGGGGGCACCAGGCAAACACTCTTACTGAACTTGCTGCTAGCACTGTTGCGCAAAGACAAAGTAGTTGCGCTGGCTGTTGCGTCCTCCGGAATAGCCGCAACCTTGCTGAGTGGTGGCAAAATCGCACATTCAGTGTTCAAACTCCCGCTGAACCTTACAACTGAACAAACTCCCATTTGAAACATCAGCAAAAGCCGTAGTCGCGGTGCTCTAATGCAATGGTGCAAACTGATCGTGTGGGACGAATGCACGATGTCACACAAGCGAGCGATTGAAGCATTGGATCGCAGCTTGCACGACATTACGGGCAATCGAATGTTAATGGATGGAGTAGTCATCTTGCTTGCAGGAGATTTCTGGAAGACACTGCCAGTTATCGAGAGGGGTACTGCTTCAGACGAGATAAACGCGTGCCTCAAGGCTTCACCGTTGTGGAGTAAGGTTGAGCGGTTACAACTGAAGACCAATATGAGAGTCTAGCTCTTTAATGGTCAGGAGTAAGGTGGTGGTTTTAAGGTCAGCGAAGGTCGCGTGCCGACGTATTTCCGAACTGAGAACAAAACTTGGCTAACGTGAAAAAAATTATCATGGCGCCTACAAACGTGTTGGTGGAAAAAATAACTAAAAAAATATTGGAGCAAGTGCCAGGTGACGTGGGGACTTGTGACGACAACAACTGACAACGCTTCCACGTACCCTATAGAGTTTTTAAATTTCCACGAACTGTCAGGAGACACCAACTTGCCATTCCAATTCAAGCGCTTGCAATTTCTTTTGAAGATGGCTTTCTCGATTACAATAAATAAAAGTGAGGGGCAAACTCGAAAAGTAGCCGGTATCCACTTGGGTACCCCCTGCTTCTCCCACGGGCAGCTCTACGTAGGTTGTTCGCGTGTGTCGAGAGCAAGAAATCTCTTTGTTTACGCAGAAAATAATAAGTCTCTAAATGTTGTTTACCGGGATATACTGTAGTAAAATGATTTCTGACTTACTACTACCCGAGACAACTAATGAGTGCGAGACCGGAGGCCCAATAATACAGAATCATCAATGGGCCACGATGAGTGGGTCCGCAATGAGTATGGTGACCACCACTCTTGGATTCTGCTTATGCTTTCCATCAGTCAGAGAAGAGTCATTTTGGCTATGCATAAAATAAAATTGCCAACCGTAAATTGCGATCTTCACTCTAAAACTGTGAATATTTTACTTACCGGTTCAGTAACAGTGATAAACCGTAGGGTCTGAAACTTCCTACTAATATTCTAAATACGAAACTTTGTTACACTTCCACCCAAAAACTACTAAACGGATTTGGAAGAAACTTTACAGTAATATAGCTCATACATGAGAATAATACATAGGCTACTATTTGCCGCAAACACCGATATATACGCGGGCGGAGCCGCGGGCAACAGCTAGTGAATATATAAAAGTGGTTTCTGTATTGCATTTTTTATCAGTGTGTGTGCTTAAATGCGTATATCATTGGTGTATTTATGAAAGGGCGAAACATCGATATGGGGTTGTGTAGGTATAGTTGTGTTTTTGTATGCATGTACTATGTGTTTTTGTGTATTACACAATTTGTAAAATCTATACTTAACATATAAAGCTGAACAGTTTGTTTGTTTGTTTGAACGCGCCAATCTCAGGATCAATAGGTCCGATTTAAAAAATCTTTCTGTGTTAGATAGCCCAGTTATCGAGAAAGGATATAGACTATATATCATCTCGCTTTGACCTAAAGGAGCGGAGCACCAATGAAGAATGTTACAAAAAACGGGGAAAAATTATCACGCTACGGGCAATAGGAGACTCAAACAAGGTAGTACAATACTATAATCAATTATTTAAATTTTCAGTGTCTAATATTTTTAGATGCAAAATAAACTTTTGTCGCTTTATACTCGTGCAGAAAGTAGGTTGCTAAACTTAAACTTTTTGTCTAGAACTGCGTTTTCATTTTAATTGAAAACTGAAATTATCTTACTATTAAAATACATCCTCATTATCTATTTTTTATGCAAGTGCTCGCATCCTAAAATTATTGATTTGACTGCCTCGTTGGTGTAGTGTGTGTTTGTATTCCTATTAGCCTATAAGCATTTTACTAACCGACAAGTTTGTTCTGAGAACTCCCATCGAGCCCACAGCATTCAGTTCTAGGATCCGGTGGAAATGCAGTAACCCTAGATGCACAATTTCCTATCTCGACATTCTGGAAGTCAGGTACAGGGCCACAGCACACGCTGTATCGATCCGGACCAGTACATCTGAAAATATAAATTATATTGCTATAATACATCCCGTTCACGAATGGGACCATTTTGAGAGCCAATCATTCGTTTTCACTTTCCTTTGTAAAATTTATTTGGTATGTAGCTACGGCCCGCGGGTTTTGTTGCTTTTAAATCGGATATTATTCACTAAATCATTGTTCTTTTTAATTAAAATCAGTCTAAGTTACTTCTTATAACATCAGGTGGACCTTCTCTTCATCACCCCAAGGGAAGACTTTTGTACCTTTGGAAACCCCCTCGGGCCGGGCAATGCGTCGGAATCGAACCGACTATAACCACACGATATGCAACCTGAGACGGGAGGGATCCGGGGACTGCTGTTATTAACACATCTGGACCCCTTCTAGAGCCTGCCCGCTCTGAAGCGGGTACCGTCTGCTGGTAAATCTCAAACTGGATTTAAACAATCCGCGGGTCATTTTAAGTCAAAGTCTTCTAGCCAAAGGCATTTATTTCTGTAAATAGATTTTCACAAAACACGTCAACTTGCTAGAAAACTTTTAATTTAATGGAATTAGAATAATATTTGAGATCATATTTTATTTGCATCGAACAACATCTCAGAAATAATTCTTCAGTTTATAGTTGGACACAACTGGTAGGAACCTACTCATGTTTTTATAAATTAAATCTACAAAAAAATAAGTACATGTAATTATAAATTTCATATTATAATTATGTCCATTCATCTGATTATTTTCGACTTAACTGCACGCACACCTACAAGCGCAGTAGAACCTTCAGAAATGCCATAAAGTTTGATTCGGACTACAACTATCATGATTTTGTTCTACATATATAAACTAGCTGTCCCGACAAATGCCATAACTACTAATAAATAAAAAATAATTAAAAAAACATTGTCCTGCGGAAAAAATTGTGAATCTAAACCATTCCCAGATCCCCTTGAACACACACAAAAAATTTCATCAAAATCGGTCCAGTCGTTTGAGAGTAGTTCAGTGACATACACACTCACAGAAGAATTATATATATAAAGATTACTGTATCATAACCGTTCTAAATTTGATTAATCTTATTTGAGCATCTAGGGTATTCTTTATCTGAGAATCGAAGTATTAGCTTTAGTTTATGCTCGTCATCGACAACATCATCAAGAGTCTTTGAGAGAGGCCTCTTCTTAGAAAGAAGGTTTTAGCCTACTTTATACCTGCGGAAAACCAAAAAGAAATCCTATAGGGACCCGTCTGGCCAAACCTTATGGTAAGCGATTATCGCCATCCATGGCACCCGCAATACCAGAGGCGTCAGAAATGCGTTGCTGGCCTTTGGGGGATGAGGGGCAGATAAAGGGAGGGGTTGGGTATTGGGACTCCGGTATCCTCACTCACTCGGTGAAACTCAGCGCAAGCTATATTTCACACCGGTTTTTTGTGAGGCCGTGGTATCACTCCGGTCGAGCCGGCCCATTCATGCCGAAGCGCGACTCTCCCATGGTAGTAAACCAAAACCTGCTTACTACGGCGAGCATATATAAATAGCAACATGTCGAGGCAGTGAACTGTCAAAGGCTGTTGACATCTATCAAGGTCAGTAATAGTCATCCGACTGTTATTGAAATCTGTGTAAGTTATAGGAAATAACTGTTTTTGGGAAGATTGGCTCGAGAGTTACCACGGGAGCCTCAAATACCGGCTGATATAGGTGTGGTACACCTGTGTCTTATCCACAAGGAGCCAACGCCTGAGTGCCACCATTGCGATTACCAGACCGTGGACAACACATTCCACATGCTGGCAAAATGTCCGGCGTGGTGAGAGCCGAGGCGTGATCTCGTGGAGTGGGGTTCTCTCGCTCGGTAATACGATTGCGGAGCGAGAGCGCGTGGAAATCTGCCGGCACTTTCTGCGAGCAAGTTATGCTTGGAATGGAGATGGCGGAGCAGGAACAGGAGAGGCTTAGAACTCTCCCTGTCTACTAGGCCAGGGAACAGGCCAGGTACCGCAGGCGATTCGGGCTTCGGAAATCGCTAAACGGTCTCCGTCCTCCATAAGTGCAAGCAGTCACCCTAGCAGAAGCAGGCCGGCATGGTGGCGCAAGCACTTTTACAGCTTGCGCCCCTTATTTAAATAGAAAAGAAGCAACAGGGTTCCTACACAGTAGGGTCATCTACAAACCGTAGGTGGCCCGAGGTATGTTGGGGTTTCGGGATTTGCTTTCGAGGGTGCACTAGGTTTCCCGGCTTCTAGTTTCCGAGACGGTGTGTGGTTTTTAGTCGGTTCGAGTCCGACGTAACCACCATTTTCGGTGGTATTCGAGGGGATTTCTGCGCAAAAAAAGGGACTGTTTGGATCGTTCTTTCCTGTGCCGAGCAGTCCAAAACTGTAACTTACTACCAGCGCACGTTTTGCCTAGCTACTATACTATGATCCTGGTTAATAGGCTGCCATAGTGTGGGCCAATATGCTGCATTGTCCATGCGAAATGAGCATGGAACACCCACTCTTGGATTCTCCTCATGCTTACCATTGCGGAGAGTAGAGTAATTTTGGCAGTTTTTAGAATAAAAAAATAATATCCTTACTTGGATTGTTGCACAAATGTGATTATTTTACTGCTGACTGTCTGTGTCTGTTTCAGCAAGTTTGCGATATCTGGACAGGAGTACAGA
This sequence comes from Spilosoma lubricipeda, assembly GCA_905220595.1. Taxonomy (NCBI): domain Eukaryota; kingdom Metazoa; phylum Arthropoda; class Insecta; order Lepidoptera; family Erebidae; genus Spilosoma; species Spilosoma lubricipeda. The sequence goes on along the minus strand of HG992298.1, from coordinate 5,767,845 downwards.
TTGACGCACTGTCCTGGCTGGCCTGCGGGTGTAAAGCATTGAATGCTGGGCTTCAGTGGTTCATTATTTTCCGGACAGCATACCTGAAATATAATAAAAAATGTACTAAACAGTACCTAATAGATGAGTAATTACTAAAATGTATTAGACCTAATCTTATGTATACTACATATATATATTAGACCAAATGTAATATACATAAGAAACCGCCAGCCACGTCTCGTGCATGTCGGTAATCGCGGTAATAAGAAGCCAATGTACTTCCTCAAAAAGCAAAGTATCTCCATGCCAAATAATTATCATTTCATCATCATCATCGTTTGTCTGTATGTTGGTGCGTGCTAATCTCAGAAATGGCTTAACTAGTTTTGATGAGGTTTTTGTCCTATGTATTATTGTAAACTTCACGTAACATGTAGTGTTTGTAGATTGATACGTGAAGCAACAACTTTTTACCCCTTTTACGAAAATATGGTAAAACCAGGTGTTGCCCGCGGCTGTGTCCGCGGATATGTCGGTTATCGCAGCAAATAGTAACCTATGTGTTATTCTAATGTATAAGCTATATTATTGTAAGGTTTCAGCCAAATCCGTTCAGTAGTTTTGGCGTGAAAGAGTAACAAACATCCATCCATCCAGACTTTCAAACTTTCGCGTTTATAATATACTAGTTGTTGCCCGCGGCTCCGCCCGCGTATATGTCGGTTATCGCGGCAAATAGTAGCCTTTGTGTTATTCTGATGTATAAGCTATATTACTGTAAAGTTTCATCGAAATCCGTTCAGTAGTTTTTGCGTGAAAGAGTAACAAACATCCAAACATCCATCCATCCTTACAAACTTTCGCATTTATAATATTAGTAGGAAGTAGGATATTGTAAAAAATAAAGCTATACTTACAGAAGGCTCTTGCCCATCAAACCCGCAATGTGACTTCTTCAGCAGATCCACGTCTTGTGACGTCCTGTTTGGTTTGTTCACTAAGTCTAGTAATGGCTGACATTTGTGTAGCGACTTGCATTGGCCCTGGCCACCGCTTACTGTTGTGCATGGCCCTTGCTCTGTAAGAAAATTACATTTTTTTATTTTAATTCTTTACTAGCTGAGACCTGCGGTGTTATTCGCGGCACTACAACAACTGCGGGCAACGCTGCGGGTTGTTATATTGGTTGAAGTTTTCCTTCTCATTGTCAGTTTTGTTGCTGCGTAGTTTGGTCCCTTAGAGGGGTTTTACTACATCATGGGATGAATAGGTGTCGTAACTCTCTATATTTTTATCGCCACCCATGGCACCCGCAACATCAGACGCGTCACAAGTGTGTTGCTGGCCTTGGACTTGGATCCGCCTCCAGTATCCGGTACCCGGATGTGTTAATGTCAGCAGTGCCCGGAGCCCTCCCGTCTCAGGCGCAGAGTAGCACACCGTGTGGTTTTAGTCGGTTCGATTCCGACACACCGCCCCGCCTTAAGCCCCGGCAAGGTGAAGGGACAGTAGACCTGAGTATTTGATATGAATTTCAGCTTGATACCTTCACGCGTTCTTGAGAAAAAGGGTCTCGAGAGAAAGACAAAGGGACAACAAAGTGATCCTATAAGGGTTCCGTTTTCCTTTTGAGGTACAGAACCCTAAAAACCATAGAGTCTCAAAACTCCTGATTCGAATTAAAAAATCTTTTATAGTTACAATAGCCCATTTTAAGAGGAGACTGTGTAGCCTCATTACACCAAGAGGAGTCAGCCAAGCAATCATTAAAAATGATTTAATTTTGCACATTTAAAGATACCTCAACCTTAGCTATCATTACTCGTAGTTCCTAGCCCTTTAATATATTTTTATCTCCGCTTTATTGTACTGAACTATCTGTAATGTGACCCCCGAGCTGATAAAACGCAATCATCTCGGGGTTTTGTATCCTCTTGTGGAGGAACGAGTGTCATGTCCCACCAACACAAAGGGTCCTCCGACCAGGCAAGGTGATCATGCCGGCGGGCCACTGTTATTATATACTAGCTGCATTTTACATTTTCGTCAACGTCTCTCAGCTCAGAACAAATATTATTTCTTTCGCAACAATTTTTTATACTCGACTTCTATTGGTTTTAGCGTGATGTTAAATCTATACTAATATAAGTCTGAGGACCTTGTTTGTTTGAACGCGCTAATCAGGGCGCTGGTCCGATTTGAAAAACTCTATCAGTGTTGGATAGTATATTTATCGAGGAAGGCTATATGCTATATATCATCACGCTAAGACCAATAGGAGCGGAGTACCAATGAAACAAAATTCAAAAACAGGAGAAAATTATCACGCTACGGGCAATAGGAGACGCAAGCGAAGTTGCGTGGGTCAGCTAGTACTCAATAAATGACTTATTTAACAAAGAAAGAAAAAGCGAAATTAGTCCAGCTGTTGACACGTAATACCATGTCCAAGAGAAGCAGGTATTAATTTTTATTTAGGTACATACTAGCTGAACCCCTCGGTGTTACCCGCTGTTGTTCTTATATCTTTATAACAACAGCCGCAGGTAAAGCCACGGGCCTAAGCTAGTATAAAAAGTAACCTAAGTTAGTGTTTGTGTCATCAGCTATCTGCCTGTGAAAGTCCAAAATCGGTCCAACCATTCCAAAGACTAGCCGGAACAAACAAACAGACTCACACAAAGGCAGACGAATAGACAAACAAAAAAAATTTGAAATAGATTTATTGATGTATATCTTTATATATATAATTCTTCTGTGAGTGTGTATGTCACTGAACTACTCTCAAACGACTGGACCGATTTTGATGAAATTTTTTGTGTGTGTTCAAGGGGATCTGGGAATGGTTTAGATTCACAATTTTGTCCGCTGGACAATGTTTTTTTAATTAATTTTTAATTCATTAGTAGTTATGGCAAAACGACGTTTTCCGGGACAGCTAGTGTATATATATACTTTAATGTATGAAAAGTTTCTCCAAAAGTTCATCCCAACATCGACGTTTATGATGGGGAAGGATGTGAAAAGAAATCACTTAAGAATGCAAGTCAGTCCCCAACCTGCACTCGGACAGCATTAGGACATTATGGGTTGTTAATAATGCAATTATTCTGCAAGTAAAGGGGAAAAATCGGAAAAAACAAGACTCAAAAAGGTCGACGTAAAAGTTTTCTAGTACTCCACTTTACCCGGGAATCGAAACACTGTCTAAATAAATTATTTCGTCATGTATATCTTAATGCTAGTGACCTTGGTCATCTTAAAAACAGGCGACGTTGTCTTAACCTGTTTCCATTATAATATGTATACAAGTTTTAAAAACATCTATTTATTTATTTTTCTTATTTGATTGCCTCGGTGACGCAGCGGTGGCGTTTGTATGATCTGCAAATAATACTTTTTAGTGGGTAAAAAATTCAATTCCCGAGAGGCAGTACAAAATGCCTTTGATGAGTTTGTTGCCTCCCGTCCAGCTGATTTTTACAAGAAGGGCATCAATAAACTGCCAATGCGTTGGCAAAGATGCGTCGATTGCATGGGTGATTACTTCGAATAACAGAAATAATAAAGTTTAAAAAAATAAGTACTTTCACTTATTGCATACAAAACGGAAATTTCATAGGTACCTATTATTTGTTTCGGAGTTTGGGTGTTTTCTGTATATGCATGTATTTACAAAAAAGTATATAATAATGTATATCAGTTGTCTAGTACCCATAACACAAGCTCTGCTTAATTTGAGACTAGATGGCGTTGTGTTAAATGTCTGAAATCTATACAAATAAATAAAATTGGAGTCTCTGTTATTATATATATTAAAATAACAGCTTTTGAAAGGTGTTACCACCACTCACTGAAAACAACTCAAGAGTTCTGAGAATCAGGAGCTTTGGGCTTCAGTGCCCTCGATTACAAGATGTAAAAAGAGAAAATAATTATTGGTATTGAATAATATATTTTAAAGTAAGTACTTATAATAAGCGAAGTTGTATATCGATTATCGCGGTAAACGGTAGTCTATTTCCTTGCCCAAGAATCAAAGTATCTTTATGTCAAATGTCATTGACATCGGTGCAGCGGTTTAGCCGTGAAAGCGTGTCAGACAGAGTTACTTTCGTATTTAAAATATTAATAAATGTGTATATGGATGTGTATGTCATAACTATGTGTAACTATATATACTTAAGTGTTGTCGGTGTGATGACGGATTAAGAGTACGAAGTGTCACCACACCTATTCATCCCGTGGGTATCATAAGAGCGTACTAGGGGAAAAACCACGCACGACAGTTTTGCAAAGAGAAGGAAAACTAAATACAAAAATGAGCGTACTAAGGAAAAAACCACGCAGGACAGCTGTGCAAAGAGGAGGAAACCTAATACACGAATGAGCGTACTAAGGAAAAAACCACGCAGGACAGCTGTGCAAAGAGGAGGAAACCTAATACACGAATGAGCGTACTAAGGAAAAAACCACGCAGGACAGCTGTGCAAAGAGAAGGAAACCTAATACACGAATGAGCGTACTAAGGGATAAAATGAGAGAGAAATGAGATGTACAAGCTATTCCATCTCATAAGGAACCTGCTTTGAACCATAGCTCTACCCGCGTGTAGGGCGGTTTTCGCGCTTGAAAGTGGCCTATGCCCTTCTTCAAGAATCAAAGTATCTCCATGCCAAATTTCATTGAAATCGGTGCAGCGGTTTAGACATGAAAGCGTAACAGACAAGCGGACAAAGTTACTTTGGGATTTATTAAAGTAGTATGGATTATATATAATACTAACATTGACAAGGTTTTTGTAAAATTATCTCAGTAATCATTGCTAATATTATAAACGCGAAAGTTTGTAAGTATGGATGAATGGATGTTTGTTACTCTTTCACGCAAAAAGTACTGAACGGATTAGGATGTAACTTTACAGTAATATAGCTTATACATCAGAATAACACATAGGCTACTATTTGTCGCGATAACCAACGCATACCCGGGCGGAGCCGCGGGCAACAACTAGTGAAGTTATAATTAGATATTGCAATTTTTTGCGGTAGATAAACTGCGTTGAGACTTGCGAAACTTGGGTTTTTTGAAACGTAATGTTTGGTAAATATTTTAGTTACCTTGTGATCCTACAATAAACTTCCATTTTTCCTCTACAGAAGAATAACCTAATTTATAAAATTCTCGAGTCACAGTTTTCGTTGCCATACTCCTCCGAAACGGCTTGACCGATTCTCATGAAATTTTTTGTGCTTATCCAGTATCTATGAGAATCGGCCAACATCTATTTTTCATCCCCCAAAATGGTAAGGGTCACCCATCCTTAAAAATTTTTATGGCAAAACGACGTTTGCCGGGACAGCTAGTAATCTATATAAATATCTATACAATTAAATAAAATTGATGTGTCTATTTGTAATTTCAAACTAACAGCTTTTTACAAAATGTCAAATATCACACTAATATTATAAAAACGAAAGTTTATGAGTGTGTATGTTTGTTACTTCTTCACGCAAAAACTACTGAACGGATTTGGATGAAACTTTACAGTAATATAGCATATACATCAGAATAACACATAGGCTACTATATGTCGCCATAACCGACATACACGGGCAACAACTAAGTACATATTTTTACTTTCATCCCCTCTCTCCGGGAAACCGTGCTGAATTTTGGGACAAAAAGTATACTATGTTCTACATCGTAGTATGAACTCAAATTGGTTTCATTTAAATCCTTTCAGTAGTTTCAGAGCGATGCGCGGCCAAGATATAGTCAGACAGACATAATTAAAAAAAAAACAGTTTTAGCTTCAGTATCGATTATAGAGTCCTCCAATTTTTTTGTAAATATCTTTAATGTATATATATTACTAGCTTTTGCAAGCGGACGCGCTCACGCAGACTTTCATCCCCTAATTTTCTACCTTAGGAGAGAAATTTCAAAAATTCCTATCTTAATGCTCACTTACGGTATATAAAGAACCTACATGCAAAATTTCAGGATTCTAGGTTCAGCGGTTTGGGCTTTGCGTTGAACTCTGGGGATGTCAGTCAGTCAGCCACCTTCCTCTTTTATATATATAGACAGGTATATAGATTTTGCTGATGACAGCAGTGACGTGACATCAGAACCAAACAATATTGCTCTATCTTGTTATTGACAAGCTTAGATTTGGGTGTTCTTGTTATTGTCACGAATTGTATCAAGGTTACGAATTGAAACTTAAACATACGCCCAATAAATTAAATATTTTACATCTCTCATGTTCGGTAAGTAGGTTCTTTTTACCTCCAAACGGGGCTTGTACGTGATAAATTAGCGATCTAGGACAATAATGTAGCTAGAAAAGCCCTAGGACGGTAAGTAATTAAAAAAAAAACTTCCATCTTTCAAAAGTTCGCGTACATCTAACCATCATACTGGCAATATACATCATGCATTCAGCCCAATGACCAAAGAGGTCGCTTTGCTATTCAGCCTTGTCTTCGTGTGAGTATAATAACTCTGTCTAAATAATAGTCATAAATTTTAAATATCGAACGGCGATGCTCAATTTCGTTCTTGAAAAAAAAAATTGTTTTACAGCCCTTGGCTACTAATATACTATTACATACCTAACCTTATCCAAACACGATTCTGACTAAAAAAAAAAAGTAAAGACTAAAACCCAACCACGACAAAAAACGACGCTTAAAAAGTATGAAACAAGTTTCAAAACCCGTAGTCACGCGTTGTTAAAGTGTTATGGACTATGGAACATTCCTAAGTTTCAAAAGCCGAGGTCCATGTCGTGTAATGAACCATAGTCCATAACACTTTAACAACGCGTGACTACGGGTTTTGAAACTTGTTTCATACTTTTTAAGCGTCGTTTTTTGTCGTGGTTGGGTTTTAGTCTTTACTTTTTTTTATTTAAAATGTTTTGGTGCCTCTATAATACTTATTGTTGTGCAAAGTTTATTTTAAATAGGTACCATAGAAATATCATACTTATCGAATAAATACGGACAAAGTCACGAACAAATGCTAATAATATATATATTTTTGAAATGTACAAGTAACGCCCTTTCCAATGATACCAAACACGGCATATTTATCTCAAATTTAGTTTTTAATACAGTACTTTATATCGGCTAGAGGGCGCCACATTCGATTCAGTGGCACGTCATATAACCTCTAAGCAGCGGACAATCAAGACACTTCTAACGATACCTCATTTATTTTATTCTGACTAGTTTAGAAAGAATGAGGGAACAAATAAGCATACCTTAGAAATATCACACTTATCGAATAAATACGGACAAAGTCACGAACAAATGCTAATAACATATATATTTTTGAAATGTAGAAATAACGCCCTTTCTAATGATACCAAACACGACATATTTATCTCAAATTTATTTTTTTACACAGTACTTTATGTCGGCTAGAGGACGCCACATTCGATTCAGTGGCACGTCATATAACCTATAAGCAGCGGACAATCAAGACACTTCTAACGATACCTCATTTATTTTATTCTGACTAGTTTAGAAAGAATGAGGGAACAAATAAGCTTACCTTAGAAATATCACACTTATCGAATAAATACGGACAAAGTCACGAACAAATGCTAATAATATATATATTTTTGAAATGTACAAATAACGCCCTTTCCAATGATACCAAACACGACATATTTATCTCAAATTTATTTTTTTACACAGTACTTTAGGTCGGCTAGAGGGCGCCACATTAGATTCAGTGACACGTCATATAGCCTATAACCAGAAGACGATCATGACGCTTCTAGAGACACCTCATTTGTCTAAATCTAATGAGTAGTTAAGGAGCTAGGAGGGAACAAATGAACATACATACATACATACATACATACATACATACATACATACATACATACATACATAGCCTGTCAAAATCATAACCCTCCTTTGGCTTTGCCGTAGTCGGGTAATAACAAAACAAAAAAAAACTTACGCGCATTCCCAAAACAGAAAACGACGAATAAAACAGGTAATGTTGTAAAACTAATCATTTTTAGATCATATCACAGCGTTTTATATTAACACTAACTAAATATACGCGCTTACCGTGCGAGAGCCGGTTATGTTATGAATAATGTACTACCGACACTAGGGACACGAAAAAACGGAAAAAAGTATCGATACTTTGTGGTATCGGGGTCTGCGAACTTTAGCGCATGTACACTCGTGAAGAAACCTGTTATTGTCTTTTTTAAGTACCAACTTACTAATAAAATTTCTTTAATACAGTGACCAATTAGTACAAATCTATACTATTAGTATAGATTTGTACTAATTGGTCACTGTATTAAAGAAATTTTATTAAAGAGATATTAAGATATTTATATTATAAAAAGCTGAAGAGTTTGTTTGTTTGTTTGAATGCGCTAATCAGGAATTCGATTTGAAAAATTCTTCCAGTGTCGGAAAGTACACATATCGAGGAAGGCTATAGGCTATATATCATCACGCTAAGACTAATAGGAGCGGAGCACCAATGGAGAATGCTACGGGCAATGGAAGACGCAAACAAGGTTGCGTGGGTCAGCTAGTTAAATATATAACAAGAAACTTTGGAGACAGAAAGGTACAAAACTAACTTATAAGTTAGAGATTTGATTTCGATACCTCACTTTTTGCCATATCACATAGATCGATACCTTCTGATAGGCTATTAACACAAGCGCTATGATAAATAACCCCTTAATGTATTTTGCTTTAAGTAACTCGCCTGCTTCTATTTCATCACGGCGAATCGCAAGCCATTTAAGCTAGGAAATGATCTCTATTGCCCCGTAGACCACATGAGGAGGCTATGTTTAATTTTAATACCTTCTCAACATATTTTTTGTAAAAACTGAAAAAAAAATCGACTTCCAAAAAACATCGAACGAAAACTTCCTGCCAAAAACACTAAAAAGCGCAAAATAAAGTAACTCTTCATAATTTGATATGTGCCAATTCCTGTCTATCCCCAATTCGTTATTCATTTAAATAGTACTTTTTAATAAATAAACTAGCTGCCCCGGCAAACGTCGTTTTGCCATAAATTTTTTTTAAGGATGGGTCACCCTTACCATTTAGGTGGATGAAAAATAGATGTTGGCCGATCCTCAGACCTACTCAATATGCTCACTAAATTTCATCAAAATCGGTCAAGCCGTTTCGGAGGAGTATGGCAACGAAAACTGTGACACGAGAAATTTATATAAATACTAGCTGTCCCGGCAAACGTCGTTTTGCCATAACTACTAATAAATTAAAAATTAATTAAAAAAACATTGTCCAGCGGACAAAGTTGTGAATCTAAACCATTCCCAGATCCCCTTGAACACACACAAAAAATTTCATCAAAATCGGTCCAGTCGTTTGAGAGTAGTTCAGTGACATACACACTCACAGAAGAATTATATATATTAAGAAATACATTTTTTTTCGGACATCTAAACACACAACGCCATCTAGTCCCAAGATAAGCAGAGCTTGTGTTATGGGGTACTAGACAACTGATACAAATACATATATACTTTTTTTTTTTGTTGTAAATACATACATATTATAGATAGAACACACCCAAACGTAATGTGTGCTAGGTACCTAAAACGACGGACTTCTATACAAACTTTTAACCCCAATTTCACCCCTTTAGGGTAGAATCATCATCATCTATCTATCTATCTAACTATCAATCATCTCAAGGTAGTAGAGCCACGCTGATTTCAGCACGAACGGGCCGCCTCGACCGGGGCCGTACTACCCTCGCACAGAAAATCAACGTAAAACAGCAATCATGCTGTCTTGTTTCGTTGGTGAGTGTAGCGCGGAGGCCCAATGATGCAGAAGCATCACTAGCCCGCCATGGTGTGGGTCACAATGCTGCATTGTTTGCATTCGTTGGATGGTGACCACCACTCCGGGGTTCTGTTTATGCTTTCCATCAGGCAGAGTAAAGACATTTTGGCAGGGCCAAAAAAAAAAATGGGTGTCTACTCAATAAAACAATCCTACTCTCCAAATTTCATTACGCTAACTTTAATAGTTTATGAATCAGTCAATCAGTCAGTCAGACAGGACACGTTATTTTATAAGTATGGCTATAGATGAACCTATTAAGATAAATTAGGTATATAGATATAGTGTAGGTTTCTAATACAAACATTAGCTTTGCATGTCTTTTCTTTCGGGATCGTACAGTATCATCTATCTCCTAACCTTACCTGTCACCTAAATAACTTAAAAGAAAACCACTAAGGCCATCACTTTATATATGGTACTAGCTGAACCCCGCGGCGTTACCCGCGGTTATTGTCGTACCACGAGTAACGCCGCGGGATAAAGTTAGTCTTAAAAAAGTACCCTATGTTATTGCCTGAGCTATCAGCTACCTGCCCGTGAAAGTCCCGTCAAAATCGGTCTAGCCGTTCTAGAGATTACCCGGAAGAAACTTACAGACAAACAAAAAAATAAAGTACATTTTTGGTATATGAACCGTGTATACATACATATGCATTTAGTAAAAAGCGGTTATTTTAATATTACAAACAGACACTCCAATTTTCTCTATTTGTATAGATTTAAAGAATCACCTCTAACTCTCAATGGTTTTACTTCAGCTCATATAAATAACTAAAAGAATAGAAATTAAGGTCTATACGTACGTGTAATATTAAAATCATCCTCTAATCCCTCACTGTTGAAGAGTTTAACCTTCTATCATCAGGTCACCTAAATAACTTCAAAGTATACAACTAAAGGTCTATAGATACGTATGAAATTGAAAGAATTATCCTCCAACTCCTAACCGTTGAGGAGTTGTACCTTCCATCATCAGCTTATCTAAATAATTTGAAAGAATACGACTAAAGGTAATATACATACATATGACATTTAAAGATTTATCCTCCAACGCCTTACGGTTAAGGAGTTGTACCATATATCATCAGCTTATCATCATAAAATGATGACTACCAGACGCAACTTTAGAAAATGTACGAAAAACATAGTACGTGCCTAAAAATTGAATGTTTCCCTCGATTTCCCTGGGATTCCATTATCAGATCTTGATATGGTAGCAATGGGACCATCTCGGGAGCATACCCTTTCAAATACAAGAAGAATTATCAAAATCGGTTCACAATTGAGGGAGTAATCGCGGAACGAACATAAACAATATATATATAATGGAACATAGAACGTCCTCCTTTTTGAAAGTTAAAAAAGATTTTTACGCGACGGTCAATGCATCTTAATATTAAATAAACAACAATTTAAACTTAATAGATATAAGGATGAAACATGGAATCGAACGTATGATATAGTCAGTATGATAATGTTGAAGTGTAACCGGTATTTCGAGTAACTTCACACTGCTACCTACTCGGAATATCCCATTTACGCAAATAGGTAATGTTTCCGGTTCGCTAAGTTTCAAAGAATCTATACAAATAATATAAAAATGTTTTTTTCTCTTTATTTTTTAAGGAACTTTTACCCCATTAGGGTATGCCAGTCCCATAAGGCCTTAACTTAAACAAATATCAATTTACATATTATATGCTATACTGTACAATTTAAAAGCTTTTGTTGATGTCGGTATAGCCAAAACACTTTGAATTATACCGACATCCAAACAATTCAGGTTTAACTGTGTCATTATTACATCTCTTAAAGATTCATTCTTGACACATTCCATCAACAAATGTTGAAAAAAGTATAGTTGTTGCCCGCGGTTCCGTCCGCTTGTATGTCGGTTTTCACAGTAAATAGTAGCCTATGTGTTATTCTGATGTATAAGCTAAATTACTGTAAAGCATCACCCAAATTCGTTCAGAAGTTTTTGCGTGAAAGAGGCAAAAACGGGCTACCTCTACCAGAGTAATTCTATGGCCTCACATAAATATGGTGTTAAGCCATTCTTTTTTTGCATTTCCTTCCCTTATTCAGGGCAAAGATCAATGCACTTGTGACTTCTGGATTAAAGACGTACCACCCTTACCTTTCCCGCTACGACATTTAATACTCGTCTTACTTATAATTACATATAACTTCTTCGCCCACGTATATATAGCCAACAGCAACCTATGTCCTTCTTCAAGAATCAAGGCCACGCCATTTCATCTAAATCTGTTAATAGTCTCCTGCTGAATTTGTGCATCTATACTTATAAAATAGTAAGTCCTGACTGACTGATTCATCATCGCCGAGCGTAAACAATGATAGTTAGGGCTATGAAATTTGGTGAGTAGGATCCTTTTATTGAGTAGACACGCACTAAGAAAGGAATTTTGGAATTTCTACCCCTAAGGGGGTGAAATAGGGGTTGAAAGTTTGTATGGAAGTCCGTCATTTTTTAAGTTAGAAACCTGAAACTTTACTTTTGGGCTGCTGATTAAAAATGAGTAAACACGTATTTCAGCGTTTTTGAATATTCAACCCCTAAGGGGTGAAATAGGGGTTGACATTTCGTACATAGGTTAGTCTGGAAGTTCGTCATTTTTGAAGTCTGAAACATGAAACTTTATTTATGTGTTACTAATTTAAAAAGAGTAGAGACGTATTTGAGCGTTTCTGAATATTCTACCCCTAAGGGGTGAAATAGGGGTTGAAAGTTTGTATGGAAGTTCGCCATTTTTTAAGTTAGAAACATGTTACTTTATTCACGTGCTAGGGACTAAAAAATGAGTTAATACGTATTTAAGCGTTTCTTGGTATTCTACCCCTAAGGGGGTGAAATAAGGGTTGAAAGTTTGTATGGAAGTTCGCCATTTTTTAAGTTAGAAACATGTTACTTTATTCACGTGCTAGGGACTAAAAAATAAGTTAATACGTATTTAAGCGTTTCTGAATATTCTACCCCTAAGGGGTGAAATAGGGGTTGAAAGTTTGTATGGAAGTTCGCCATTTTTTAAGTTAGAAACATGTTACTTTATTCACATGCTAGGGACTAAAAAATGAGTTAATACGTATTTAAGCGTTTCTTGGTATTCTACCCCTAAGGGGGTGAAATAAGGGTTGAAAGTTTGTATGGAAGTTCGCCATTTTTTAAGTTAGAAACATGTTGCTTTATTCACGTGCTAAGAACTAAAAATGAGTTAATACGTATTTAAGCGTTTCTTGGTATTCTACCCCTAAGGGGGTGAAATAGGGGTTGAATGTTTGTATGGAAGTTCGTCATTTTTTAAGTAAGAAGCATGAAACTTTATTTTTGGGCTACTGATTAAAAATGAGTCGACACCTATTTAAGCGTTTATGAATATTCTACCCCTAAGGGGTAAAATAAGGGTTGACATTTCGCATATAGGTTAGTCTGGAAGTCTGTCATTTTTGAAGTTCGAAACATGAAACTTTGTGTTCGGGCTACTGACTAAAAATGAGTTAATACGTATTTAAGCGTTTCTTGATATTCTACCCCTAAGGGGTTTAATAAGGGTTAAAAGTTTGTATGGAAGTTCGCCATTTTTTAAGTTAGAAACATGTTGCTTTATTCACGTGCTAAGAACTAAAAATGAGTTAATACGTATTTAAGCGTTTCTTGGTATTCTACCCCTAAGGGGGTGAAATAGGGGATGAAAGTTTGTATGGAAGTTCGTCATTTTTTAAGTAAGAAGCATGAAACTTTATTTTTGGGCTACTGTTTAAAAATGAGTAGATACCTATTTAAGCGTTTATGAATATTCTACCCCTAATGAGTGAAATAGGGGTTGACATTTCGCATATAGGTTAGTCTGGAAGTCTGTCATTTTTTAAGTTCGAAACATGAAACTTTGTGTTTGGGCTACTGATTAAAAATGCGTAGATACGTATTTAAGAGTTTCTGGATATTCTACCCCTAAGGGATGAAATAGGGATTGAAAGTTTGTATGGAAGTTTGTCATTTTTTAAGTTAAAAACATGAAACTTTATTCATGTACTACTGATTAAAAAAGAGTAAAGACGTATTTAAGAGTTTCTGGATATTCTACCACTAAGGGGTGATATAGGGGTTGAAAGTTTGTATGGAAGTCCATTAATATTTTAAATTAGTACCATGAAAATTTAATTTTGGGCTACTGATTAAAAGTAACTAGATATCTATTTAGCGTTTCTGCATATTTTACCAATAAGAGGGTGAAATAGGGGTTAAATATTTTTATGAAAATCCGTCATATTTAACTTAGAAACCTGAAACTTTATTTATTTATTTAATATTTATTTTATACATCATGCACTTTAGGTGCATTGGCGGACTTAATGCCTAAGGCATTCTCTACCAGTCAACCATCGAGCCAACTTTACTTTTGGGTTGCTGATTGAAAATTAGTAAATACGTATTTCAGCGTGTCTGAATATTCTATCCCTAAGGGGTGTAATAGGGGTTGACATTTCGTGCATAGGTTAGTCTGGAATTCCGTCATTTTTTAAGTTAGAAACATTAAACTATATTTTTGGGCTACTGATTAAAAATGAGTAGATACCTGTTAAAGCTTTCTGGATATTCTACCCTTAAGGGGTGAAATAGGGGTTGCAAGATTGCATGGAAGTCTGTCATTTTTTGAGTTAGAAACATAAAATATTATTTTTGGGTTACTAATTAAAAACGAGAATATGCATATTTAAGCGTTTCTGGATATTCTACCCCTAAGGGGAGAAATAGTCATTGGCATTTCATGTATTGGTTAGTTTGGAAATCCGTCATTTTTTTTAATTTAGCAGCATAACAACTTTCGTTTTCATGTTTCTGATTACAAATAGATGAATACTTATATCAGTATTTATGCGAATTCTGCTCCTAAAGGGGTTGAAATATGGGTCGAATGTTTGTATGAAAGTTCTTTTAAATGGGATAATGATCAAAAATAAATACGTTTAAAACATGAATAAATTACTGATACATTCTTTTACACAGTTTTAATTAAATGCATATGATCAACTTCCACGCGAGCAAAGCCGCGGGCAACAGCTAGTCTCATTATAAAGGAGTTATTGACTTACGATATCATGCTGGTCAGACGGTTTAGTATTTGTTTGTTTTTGTTGCAAGTTTTCCTTCTTTTTGCATTAAGGCGTATAGTAGCCTCAATAACCTTGAGCGTTTGGGCGAAGCTAAACGCAGACTATCCTATCTGCACCGCACACATTTATATCTCCGTACCGCACCATAGACTTATTATAATTAGAGCGGGTAAGCCAGGCCTCCAGCTGTCCCTATCTCTCTCGCTCTACTTGCGTTTGAGCGGAAAAGCAGAACCATGGTATAAGAAAACAAGGCCTCACATTCCGAGAGGGACACAGTGTGACGTCACTATCTAGTTATCACTTTATAGCAACATAATACCAAATGAACCAACCAGAACCAGCGATAGCGGTAATGACCTAAGGCTCGTGTCACTCATGTGAACATTGTGTCTCGGAATGCTATAACCTGGCGAAGAACATGAGTAGAACGATTTGACGGTTAATTGTATTTCTATCGCAGAAGGAGGCGGCGGAGAAGGCCCGGGAGGAAGACCTCCACTCGGACCCGGTCCGCCGCCCAGCTTACCAGCGCTTCATGCCGCCCTGAGTTTTCCCCTCCATCCGCTCTAGTGTTCACCTGCGAGGGGGCGACATACGCGTGTGCCGTACGTCGCCTAAATTGAGAGTCTTTACCAGCTGACGGTGCCCGCTTCAGTGCGGGCAAGCGCTGGGAGGGGTCCGGATGTGTTAATAACAGCAGTTCCCGGATCCCTCCCGTCTCAGGCGCAGAGTGGCACACCGTGTGGCTTTAGTCGGTTCGATTCCGTCACACCACCCCGCCGCAAACCCCGGCAAGGTGACGGTCTGAGGGGGATTCCACACGTAAAAAAAAAGTTAGGTGATGATCATGGAGGTAACAGTGTGTTTGGTTGTAAATAGCGGTTCATTGGCTATATTTGAGTGAAGTGATAGATTATAATTTTGTTTTCTGGATGAATTTAGAGGTTTTTTTTAGCTTTATAAGCTTTAAAAAAGCTGAACAATACAGCTTGGTAAAGTTATTATTTTTCATAGAACCATGTAATTAACTGATGTTTCCGCCCAAACCTCTGTTGGCTTTTTCATCGTACACCAAATCACAATATTGAACATTTTCTTTACAAAATAATGATTGATTTAAATATAAGTAATGACAGATTTATAGCACATTTAACCACAAATTTTTCTATGTAAAAATATTTTTTTACTTCAAAACCGTTAAGAGCAGCAGGCAAATAACCGAAGAAAATAGCGTGTTGTTATATATTTTTTTATGGCAAAACTATTTATTGTACGTAAAAAATTAAATTTAAATTGAATGAACATGAATCTACAGTAAACATATATTTTTTCGAATATTTTTATGTAGCCGTTAATGAATAGTAGTCTTTAGAATGCAACCTTTTCATGTTTGTTGTTGTTCCATGTTTTCCTACATAATTTGTTTTTTTAGTCGCCTCTTACAACACCCATTGGATAAATAAGAGTGGTAATACTCTTAATCCATCATCACATGAAAATGTTTCATAGGTATACTGCCAATCAAGGCGAAGACAAACTCAAAAAACAGAGATCTTAAAATGTTCTTGCCTGTGACGATGTTCTTGACTGTCCAAGTTCTGTAGAAAGACAGAGCCAGGATCCCCTTTACTTATTCGAAGGTTGAACTAGTTGTCAGTATATTTGAGGGCACTGACTTCCCAATAACGATTGCCATAGATGTTCATGACAACCGGGACCGACGGCTTAACGTGCTCTCCGAGGCACAGGCGGGAAACACCGCCATCTTTCATACTCCGGGCTGCTATTAAAATATTATTTTATAAAAACCCTACAGCAATCCGACCCGGGAAGCAAACCCGAAACCTCTTGATCAGCAGATGCGTACGCTAACCACTAGACCAACGAGGCAGACTGATACGAATACATTTATATTTTTTTCTTGTAAATACCTATATTATCATACAATTATAGAAAAAAATCAAACTTTGAAAGAGATTCTTGTTGATCACTCAAACATCAACCAAGGTCCGACCCGAGAATCCAACCCGGGACCTGAAGCACAGCAGTCGCTTACGCTACTACTTGCACAACCTAGGCAGTCAATCACATCACACTTCACATCACACTAATATATAAAGGCGAAAGTTTGTGAGTGTGTATGTTTGTTACTTCTTCACGCAAAAACTACTGAACGGATTTGGATGAAACTTTACAGTAATATAGCTTATACATCAGAATAACACATAGGCTACTTTATATACTTATATATTTACTACTTTTTGTATATATTTATGTTCAAGCGCCTGCCAAATTGTTGATGGCAACGTTTGGTACGATTAATTGTTGCTGTGCCGTCGCCGAAAATGGTATATATATGGTATATAGACGTAGAGCGCGGAGGGCAGGCGTAGCGTCAATGTTAATTTCAGAGGCACCGTATGAAACGTGTCCGTGGACAAAAGCTGGGCGGTTCCATATTCACCG
Organism: Spilosoma lubricipeda; assembly: GCA_905220595.1. NCBI lineage: Eukaryota > Metazoa > Arthropoda > Insecta > Lepidoptera > Erebidae > Spilosoma > Spilosoma lubricipeda. The sequence continues at coordinate 5,750,374 of HG992298.1, read as the reverse complement.
CTTTTGCTGCTCGGTCCAGGCTATCAAATATATATGTAAATACATAAATAAGGGCAATGGCCAGGCTATTTTCATCGTGAGGCAGCACAGTAACGTTATGATCAACACAATGAATGAGGTGCAGATGTTTCGGGTGGGCCGATATGTGGGTACTAATGAAGCGGCATGGAGAATACTTGGTTTACCGTTGCATCAAAGGTACCCAACAGTGACCCATCTGGCTGTGCACCTCCCAAACGGCGAACACGTGTATTTTACGAAGTAAATCTGCGAGACCGAGTTGCAACACCGCCTATTACCACCCTCAACGCATTTAGCAGACGAGTTTGCCCGGACGCTGTTGTACATAGATGTACCAAGGTATCACACGTGGAATGCGTCGCGGAAAGAATGGAAAGGACGAGTGCAAGGCGCACCCGTTGACGGATGGCCAGGTGTGAAGGCCTCAGATGCTCTGGGCAGAGTGTATACCGTACACATAACACAATTTTAATGTTATTGTGTACGGTTGCTGCTCACTAAACTCCGAGGCCCCACCAGTTTTCAGGTTCTCAAAACCGTCAATGGGCAAGAAAAGGCAGCTTTCCGAGAAGCGTGTGAGGCGATGGGATTGCTGGAAGACGACGGCCACTAGGACGCAACGATGGAGGACGCTATATTGTGCCGGTCAGCGACTACTGAGAGATCTCTTTGCGATTATGGTAAGAATATGTAAACTTTCCAACCCCCGCCAGTTATGGGTCAAGTATAAAAATGCTTTATCAGAAGATATTGCTTGATATTGATATCAAGGAACTGCACAACCGAACGATGACTTAGTTTCTAACGAAGCACTGAAACTTATCAAGAACAAAATTTTTACGATAGTCGGGAAACTGTTATCCGATTTAAATTTGCCTACTCCACAAAGAACGGTAGAGTTTTTTTTCTGATTTAGTCAGAGAGCTGGGTTATGATACTGTTACCTTGAGGGCTAAAGTCACCCAAATAGAGCCTCTGTTACTACCAGAACAAAGGGAAATTTTCAATGTCATAAGAAACCGCATAGCTAGCAAGGTTGTCTTTTTTTCTAGAAAGCACCAGGGGGCACCGGCAAAACATTCTTACTGAACTTGCTGCTAGCACAGTTGCGCAAAGACAAAGTAGTTGCGCTGGCTGTTGCGTCCTCCGAAATAGCCGCAACCTTGCTGAGTGGTGGCAAAACTGCACATTCAGTGTTCGAACTCCCGCTAAACCTTGCAACTGAACAAGCGTCCATTTGAAACATCAGCAAAAGCAGTAGTCGCAGTGCTCTAATGCAATGGTGCAAACTGATTTTGTGAGACGAATGCATGATGTCACACAAGCGAGCGATTGAAACATTGGATCGCAGCTTGCAAGATATTCGGCGCAATCGAATATTGTTGGGTGGAGTAGTCATCTTGCTTGCAGGAGATTTCCGGCAGACGCTGCCAGTTATCGAGCGGGGTACTGCGGCAGACGAGATGAACGCGTGCCTCAAGGCTTCACCGTTGTGAAGTAAGGTTGAGCGGTTAGCGGAGCTCTTCAATGATCAGGAGTCTGGACTATTCGCACAAACACTTCTCGAGGTCAGCGTAGGTCGCGTGGACGCTATCAGCCAAATAACTTTTGATGGCCGATTTAGCAATGTTGTAAGTTTGGAAGATAACCTTATCAATAAGTTATTTCCGAACTTAGAACAAAACTTGGCTTACGTGGAGTGATTGTGCGAAAAAAATATCATGGCGCCTACAAGCGTGTTGGTGGTAAAAATAATGAAAAAATATTGAAGCAAGTTCCAGATGACGTGGGGATTTATATGTCAACTAGCGGACCCGACAGACTTCGTCCTGTCAAAAAGATTTGTAATGTGGCAGTTTGTTGTTCCTACGTTTTTTATAGTCGGGGCAAATAATTCTCCTGAACAGAACCGTCACCCTGGTGATAGGGCGTTGTGAATAAAAAATAATTAAATGAAACATATTATATAAGGATTTAAAAGTACTCGCTTTATTGTTAATCATGTGAATCATAATTATTAACAAAAAAATAGTTTTATTATCATTGTAGTGCTTTATGATATACGATGTTTTTTGTTTGATTACCTGGCGCATAGACAAACAAATCTGATGGTTTTTCAACACGGGAACAGGCAACATACAATTGACCATGTGAGAAACATAGGTTTTCCAGATTAATACCACAAACACTTAATGATTGCCCCTGGGACTTGTTTATGGTCATAGCAAAAGCAAATCGCACTGGAAACTGTAGTCATTTAAACTGAAATGGCACATCAGTCGGAATCATTGGGATGCGCGGTGTGAGAACATATTCTCCTTTATACTTTCCTTTGAGTAAAGTTGCTTCTATTACGTTGTTTAGTAATTTTTTTATCGCTAACCGTGTTCCGTTGCAAAGGCGCGGTTGGTTGATATTTCGCCACATTATAACAACCGATCCAACCTTTAATTGAAGATTGTGAGGTGGCAATCCTGGCAAGTCCAGCGAGTTTGAAAATTCCGGTGGATAGTTGACTACATCATCATGGTTAGTAGCCGAATCAACTGATTTCTATATCCTTGATTCGCTTGTAATTTGTTCTTGAATTTTGAAATTTAATTCATTTACATCAATGTTTTTTGCAGCCAATATACTCGTTCGCTCAACCAATCATGGCTGTTGTAATTTTGAGAAACATCTGGAAAAACCTTCTGGATGAGTTCATCTTTTGATCCATTTAACTGACAAAAACTTTGAGGAAAGTTAATGCAGCCAGTCAACGTGTCTATCTATAGGGAATTTCCCATTACCAATGTCAATGATTTGTTTAGATAATATGTTTCCAGATTGGTCCTTTTGCAACTCGACACGCATATTCTTGCTTAAATGAAGTACTTCGACATGTTTCCACAAATTGGAGGACTTTAGACATGCATTGAGTTCATCTGCTGGCGTTGATCGTAGAATTACTGGCAATGTTTGACGAAAATCTGCAAATAAAATCAATGCACCACCAAATTGGTTATAATTGCTCCGTAGATCTTTTAAGGTTCTGTCTAAAGCCTCCAAAGATTTTTTATGTGCCATCGTGCATTCATCCCAAACAATAATTTTACATTTCTGCAAAACCTTTGCCATTGCAGAGTTCTTCGAAATGTTGCAGGTTGGAGTTTCATTGCTTTGCATATTTAATGACAATTTTAGTGCTGATTGGGCTGTTCGACAACCTTCAAGCAAAGTTGCTGCAATTTCCGATGAAGCGAGTGCAAGTGCAATTTTATTTTGTGAGCGAATTGATGCTAGTATTATAGAAATCAAAAAGTTTTTCCTGTACCACCAGGTGCATCTAAGAAGTAAATCCCGCTAGTTTCATCAATTGTTACTTTCATAAGAGTATCAAATACATACTTCCGTTGTTCATTCAACAGTGGAAGATTTGTTTGAATTAATTCTTTCAAAGTGTTGAGATCATACAGTTTTTCTCGATGCAACTCTTGGTTAAAAGCGTCATGCATTGATCGATTAGGCGCGGCCAGACCTAATTGAATTAATAGTTTGTTTGATATCATAAAGCACATGTCCTCACATGAAATCAATGCTTCATTGTAAATTTCTTCACTGATTTGTATATTTGGATTTCCCATTCTATTCCGTATTTGATACAAAATATCATCTATACATCTATACAAATAAATAAAATTGGAGTGTCTGTTTGTAATATTAAAATAACCGCTTTTTACTAAATGCATATGTCTATATACACGCTACATATACCAAAAGTGTGGTTAAAGATTTTTGTCTGTCTGTCTGTCTGTTTGTGCAGGGTAATCTCTGGAACGGCTGGACGGATTTTGATGGGACTTTCACTGGCAGGTAGCTGATGATCCAGGGAGTAACTTAGCCTACTTTTTTTAGACTAACTTAGTCCAGCTGCGCTACTTGCGGTACAACAATAGCCGCGGGTAACACCGCGGGGTTCAGCTAGTCACACATATAATCCTTGTACTTGATCCACAAATCAATTGGGTTTGATGGGAAGCATGTAGATATGATTATTGAAAACAGTTTTCTTATTTGATGAGCGTGTGATGATATTTTTGTTAACGCGGTTTGTATTGATAGAATGATGTGAAAACTGATGCATTTTATGTCGCGTGCCGATAGTAAAACGAAAGAAATTTAATATGAACTTTATACAATAGCAATAAAGCTCAAATTGACTACGTTTTAGTTAGAAAACGTTTGTATGGGGAAAAGAAAAGGGCTGTTTTAAGGGTTTTTCCGGCAATTATTCGAATTTTTCTCGCTGTAAAAACCATCCTTGAACTGCAAGGAACATTTTAAAGAAAAAATTGGCCAAATTGGTCCAGGCGTTGTTGAGTTATGCGCTTACCAACACATTTTGCGATTCATTTTTATATTATAGATAGACACCGTCATGACAACTGACGAAGTTTCTACGTACCCTGTAGAGTTTTTAAATTTCCTCGAACTCCCTCTCACGATTTAGAGCTCACACTTGGTGTGCCTGTCATACTGATGCGTAACCTGGACGCGCCCAGATTGTGTAACGGCACCAGGTTACGCGTCACAGAGCTGAAACGGTATATTTTACAAGCCAGTACATTGTACAAGGTAGTAGAGCCACGCTAATTTCAGCACGAACGGGCCGGCTCGACCGGGGCGGTATTACCCTCGCACAGAAAATCAACGTAAAATGACAGCGATCATATTGTCGTGTTTTCTTGGTGAGTGCGAGACCGGCGGCCCAATGATGCAGAAGCATCACTAGCCCGCCATGGTGTGCATTGTTGCATTGTCTGCATTCGCAGTATGGTGACCACCACACTTGGAGTCTGCTTATGCTTTCCATTACGGAGAGTAGAGTCATTTTAGCAGAGCCAAACATAAAAAAAAACCAGCATCCTCACCGGAGGGGCATCAGGAGAGACGGTATTGATATCTACGATCCCCATAATAGCCACCAAATTCCAATACAAGCGCTTGCAATTTCCTCTAAAGATGGCTTTCTCGATTACAATAAATAAAAGTAACTAAAAGAGTCCGCAATGAGTATGGTGACCACCACTCTTGGATTATGTGTATGCTTTTCATCAGACAGCGTAGAGTCATTTAGGCACGCTAGGTATAAAAAAAATTGCCAACCGTAAATTGCGATTTTTCTCTCTAACAATGTGAATATTTTACTCACCGGTTCAATAACAGTGATAAACCGTAGAGTCTAAAACTTCCTACTAATATTCTAAATACGAAAGTTTGTTACTCCTTCACCCAAATCTACTGAATGGATTTGGAAGAAACTTTACAGTAATATAGCTTATACATGAGAATAATATATAGGCTACTATTTGCCGCAACCACCGTTATATACGCGGGCGGAGCCGCGGGCAACAGCTAGTAATATAATAAATCTTAAATAATAAAACATTAACCCCCTTATTTATAAACTATATTTAAACGTTGTTTACCGCTAAGCAACGTATCTGTGCTATTTTCAACTTTAAAATTACAGTCTTAAAGGTGAAAATAATACAGAACCCTTACTAAACTTTATAAAGTTTATGAATAAGGGTATTTCTATGACACTATAATATTCTAGTACTAAATTTAATTACAAATTCTCCTTACTAACTGTAAACTTTATCTCCTTAGTTAGTGCCTCTAACTTAGCTTATGTTAATAAGTACCCAGAATTTAGTTGGACCTAAGACGCAAGTGTCATGATAGCGCCTCGTAATATCATCAGTAACTGAAACGTCTTGTGAAATTGCCTTCCGCCTCGAGACTGCGACCTATTAGCATGAGGTCGGTACAATTAGGTTGTTGAAACAAGCTGAGGCTAGTTGCTGGAGAAAGCGAGTTTGGTATGAAATGCTAAATGTATTGATATGACAAGTACAATTTTAACAAAAATAAAACCGACTTCAAGGTTCGACTCGATTTCTCTGGGATGCCATCATCAGATCCTAGTTTTCTTATCATGGTACCACCGTCGGGACATCTCCTTTCCAACAAAAGAAAAATCATCAAAATCGGTTCATAAACGACGAAGTTATGCCCGAACGCACATAAAAAAAAAAAAAAAAATATATATATACGGTCGAATTGAGAAACCTCCTCCTTTTTTTGAAGTCGGTTAAAAATAGATATGGGTATAAAACAAAATCTGTTCATGCTACTCCACTGGGGCTCAAACGGAGTGTGTGAAAACTCTAAAATTTTCCTCATTATGATTGATTAAATACTTTCATTGATATGCAGAAATACTTTTTTTTTTGACAGATTTTATTTGTCAAACATTTTTTACAATAAGAAAGCCGATTTCAGGAACTGGAACAGATTGAAATGGAACCACAAGCACCAGATTTCAAATAAAAAAAAGAATCATCAAAATCGGTTCACGCAGTCGAAAATTATGAGATAACAAACATAAAAAAACGGTCAAATTGAAAAGCTTCTCCTTTTTTGAAGTCGGTTAAAAAACAAATACTCTTTTAAGGTAAATTCAACAGGTGATACGTCTGCTCGTTTGCCATCCTATATCATAAAAAAACAAATACGTTGTTTTCCTTTGAGTCGGCTCCCCTCCCCCTGAAAATAAGTAGTATAGGAGGAGGCGAGAAACGTTGTTTAAAACCCTACCCCTATTTGATCTGAGGCATGGCTGTCCCACAGATACCACGGATATCTCTTCTACCAGCCAAATGAAATTCTCACACTTATTACCTCCCTCATTGAAACTACAACAAAAATCTCATTCGCTCTATTACCACCAGTACCCTCACCCTTATAAACTTTACTTTAAACAAAATTGAGCAGTGTGGAAGATAAATTAAGGTTTAAATTATTCTGGCAGATCCCCAAGCCCAGTCGAATGGTTGTAAATTGGAGTAACATGGCCCAAAGCAATTAAGATTGCATGTCACTGGTTTGAATTTAGTTAAAGTCCAGGCAACAATTTATCGGTCGGTTTGCGTCATGGCGGTCCGTCTTATTTAGGGAAGTATAAGGTGTTTCTATTATAATTGATGTTTAGATTGTAATGATCTATAAGGGGACGGTTCTATTGTTTAATTTAGCCCTCAGTTTTGGTGTTTGTATAGAGTTTTAGTTAAATTGGCCAATGTTTATTAGTGTTCGAGTTTTAGATTTACACGCAAAACAAATATAGAATACTAGTTGTTGCCCGCGGCTCCGCCTGCCTATATGTCGGTTATCGCGGCAAATAGTAGCCTATGTGTTATTCTGATGTATAAACTATATTACTGTAAAGTTTCATCCAAATCCGTTCAGTAGTTTTTGCGTGAAAGAGTAACAAACATCCAAACATCCATCCATCCTTAGAAACTTTCGCATTTATAATATTAGTAGGATTGACAAAAGAACAACTATTGGAAGCATGTGCGATATTACATACGATTAAACCTTTATTATTTAATGTATTTATATAGTTATGAAGTAGATCTACTGATTGCACATGTGAACTCAGTCTGCATGTGACCCCAACTTTGGTCACAGGCAGAACGAGCCCACCTGTGACCACGGTAAAGTACAGCCAAGTAATTCAAACGTATTGAAAATCTTCGTGATTGATAGCATCCAAAGTAATTACATAAAGTAGTTACTAGCATAGTACCTACGACTTTTAATTATATGCGTAGATAATGTTCTAGCGATAAAGCCGACCTTTGCATTAATACTGTTTTACATTCCATGTTTTATAACTTCTTTAAAAATGTTTTGTAGAAATATATAAATTTACCGACCGACCGATAAATATATAACTTTATCGGTCTATAGTCAATCAAAAAGGTCGAGGTAAATATGTCATTACTAGCTTACTAATTAAATAGATAATACCCAATGTAGTGATACTAAAACACCCACTTATTAGATAAAAATATGGTTAAGTTAAACTATTAGCAAAAACAATATACCTACAACATAAAGAATATAAAAGAGATCAAAATTGTTTTATTCAAATATCTAAAAATGTTCTGAAGGTCGGTGTCTAGCATCCTACAAACATCGCTTTGTCACAATGCTAAAGTTTGAATACAAAGAATAAACAAACCATTCAAAACTAAACTAAAACCTTTGAAAGTTTTAGTGAAAAGTTACTCAACTGTAATATTCCATATTCCACGTAATATCCCAATAAATGTTGGAAATAGTTTCGAAGTCATGAGCGTGTTTCCATTATCCAATACGACAGAATTTTTTGTTTTTTTTATTTTGCCAATTATTTTTTCTTAATGTACTGTAAATATGTATGAGCCAAGCTCAACATTCACATATTCTACTATTTGCTCCAACATAGTCTACTTATTATCGCAATAACCGTCATACACGTGGATAGAGCCGCAGAAAAAACTATTAAAATCGATAGAAAATAAATAAAATTGGAGTGTCTATTTGTAATGTAAAAAAAAACGCTTTACACTAAATGCAGATATATGTATGTGTGTAATGTTTGTTCCGGGTAATCTCTGGAACATCTGGACCGATTTCAACGGGACTTTCACTGGCAGATAGTTGATGATCAAAGGAGTAACTTAGGCTACTTTTTTATACTAGCTTTATCTCGCGGCGTTACCCGCGGCATAACGATTACCGCGGGTAAGACCGCGGGGTTTAGCTAGTTATAAGTAAATATGTTAGTCATTCTTACTACAAATTCCTTACGTTAGATATGTCACATACTTAATGCAGTTGGCAAAGTTATTTTCAAATTTCCAATTTGATTTAAAAGGCCTCAGAGTGTTGATCAAAATTATTTTGTTAATATTGCACGTCAAATACATTTATATTTGCAGAAACTTTATGTAATCTCCAGTTAAAATATTGTGGGCCCACACTTTGACGAACATATTAAAATGATATCTGAAAAGTTGAAGAAAAGTTTGACATAAAAGTCTTTGAAAATTTTTCTAGTACGCTGTAGGTTTTTCGTTTATCTCGCTAAGGAATCTATGTTCCATAGGGTATACCAAGTTTTATTCCAATCTCACATTAGAGATTATTTTTATACTAGCTGTGCCCGCTACTTCGTACACGTGTCATTTGAATTTTCAGGTTTCTTACTAATTTTAAACCTTCCCTTGATTACGACAAACATTTCAAAACCAAAATCAGCTAAATTGGCCCACCCGTTTTCAAGTTTTAGCGAGACAAACCAACAGCAATTGATTTTATATATAAGAAGATTAAAGACTATCTGAGTCCCGCGGTGTTAACCGAGGTTATTGTCATACAGCGGGTGACGCCGAAGGGCGAAACTAGTCTAAAAAAGTAACCTAAGTTACTCCTTATATCATCAGCTACCAGTGCAAGTCCCGTCAAATTCGGTCCAGCTGTTCCAGAGATTAGCCGGAACAAACAGACAAACAGACCGACAGACAGACAATAATTGAAAAAAATATTATTTTGGTAAATGTTCCGTACATACGTATGTATTTAGTAAATAGCGGTTATTTTAATATCACAAACAGACCTCCAATTTTATTTATTTGTATAGATTGTCGATGATCTAGAATACGTTAGCTTCAGTTTTGTGCATTATTTAAAACAAATACAATTTCAGGATGAAATTTCGTCATGCTTTCATGTTTATTTACACATCTACAGTTCTTTACACATTAGTAAAACACATTAATAAAAACTTTGAATGAAGTCTCACATATTTCCAACCAATTTATTTTAAGCTAACTTTCTAATTACTTAACGGCTCAACACGCTGTTGAAATATATCCTTGCTACGTAGAACTCAATAAACCGTAAGTGATTATGATTGAGATTGCAATATCCGTTCGTTAGAACCACACATTACGTGCCAATTAATACACACCCTAACTAAACAAGGGCGAAAGGGGAGAAATTTCGCCTTATATTTTGATATTAAGTTCAGCTTCGGTTAGTGTTGGTTGTTATTATACGTATAAGGTGTTTCATATTATGTACGCAAGAGGCACGTAATTTCTCCTTAAGTTCGAGGTTGTGAATATTTTATTGTTAAAAGATTGGGTATACTTACTTAGTAGGGGTTGCGTGAGTTTTATTAATAAGGTTATAAGATAGGGTAAAGTTGTATGGGTATTATTAGAATGAGATTGTACGCACTCTGTTTTTAGTTTGCTTATTTTAAATTACCAGATAGCAGTGTTCATAACTGTGGATGCTTCGTTTTCATTAGCTTCATCTATTTATTGATAATCGATTTGTGTAAGGGTGTTTTGTGTTTTGAAACTAAGTACCTAGATGAGCTATTCTTTTGGTAAATTTTCTAAAAATAAATCCTAACTAGATTGATTTAGCGCCGCCAAAACCACAAAATTTTCGTGCATACCTCCTTAGAAATCGTCTTGAAAGTCAAGCTGTTTTCGATATTCAGACTATATATATACAAAGATTACTAGTTTAAAGGTACTAGATTTTTTATTATATATACGTATTCAAAAGGAATATAATCTTTCATGGACCCTCGGCTTCTATTGGTGGTAGTCAGTTATCATATAAGCCTTCCTCGATGAAAGATGATATTGAAATCCCTAATTGAAAAAGTAAAAATTTTAATAATCTCGTGTCACGTTTGTTAAATATACTTTCCATAACTTAAATGTAAGTAACGTGTTGGCCTTGGAAGTCACCTGCTGGCTTTGGAATTCTCCATTTCAGATTGTGTGAGACTAAACGTTTCGGCACTTCTTTCCTGTGCCGAACAGTCAAAAGATGGTACTCAACATCAGCGCACGTCTTTCCCTCCCACTATGATCCCGAGTCCATAAATCGGGGTGTGAAAAAGCATCTCACTCTGGGTCATCATGCTCTGTAGTTCGCGTGTTCGCAATAAGTATGGTGGTCCCCACTCTTAAATTCTACTCATTTTTTCCATCAGACAGAGTACCGTCACTTAGCGACCTTTAAAAAAATCTAACACAAATTTTTCGTTACTCAAACAAGCTTGAATTTTAATTATAAAGCATCAGATTACCAAAATGTTTAAGGTAAAATATTATAATTATTTAGTTCAGACTAAATTTTCCTTTCTTAAAATTTCAAGCAGAAAGGTACTGTAGGGAATTATCTAGTTGAGAAACTTGAAATATTTAAACTAAAAGTTTTAAGAAGAAACATTTAAAAGATTTTATAACATTACTGGCTTCGCCTCGCGGTATTACCTGTAGTATATTATGAAAATACCAAAATTTGATTTCATGCTTTTCTCGCTAAACATATTTATGTACTTGACATTTTTTTTTTTTTTTTTTTTTTTTTATGTTTGACCCTGCCATAATGACTCTACTCTGCCTGATGGAAAGCATGAGTAGAATCCAAAAGTGGTGGTCACCATACTGCGAATGCAGACAATGCAACAATGCAGCATGGTGACCCACACCATGGCGGGCTAGTGATGCTTCTGCATCATTGGGCCTCCGGTCTCGCACTCACCAACGAAACACGACATCATGATCGCTGTCATTTAACGTTGATTTTCTGTGCGAGGGTATTATTATTTTCTGTTTTTATTTTCTTTTTACATTTTTTTCAGAATAAAAGTATCCTAACGAGTGTATGTTAATCGAGGGTATTAGCTACTGAAGTATGAAGACGTTACAAACATACACGCTAACAAACTTTCGCTTTTGTAGTAAGTATACTATCTTTAAAAGTAAGAACGTGAATACAATCGTATCAGTATTGTTTAGATGGTGTATTTTAAGTTTAGTATTGATAGTATTAGCATCAATTAGTTGAATATTTGTCTGATGGCTGATGATTACATAAAGCATTTTTTGCCTTATGTAATCATCAGCCTATCACAGTCCACTACTGAACAGGAACCTCTCCTATAAAATGTCACTTAGATCGGTTTTGGATACTTGGACCCAGTTCCTACTAGCCAGCTAGCTTTTAATTTCAATCTTTTCGGAGCTGCAATTGTAACGATGCCTGCATCCTTGCTTATCCTGAATCTTATCTATTTATCTTAATATTATCCTGAAGCTTAAGGCTGGCTTAATTTTTAGTGACTCCTGAGTCACTAAAACTTAAGCCAGCCTTAAGCTTCAGTCGCCGTTTTCTTAAAAGCACCCTTATGATTTTATGACCTCTCTTATATTTCTCTCGGATTTTGAATTTAAATATCGAAACCTTTAACTATTTGTTTCAAGATAAATCTTACAAGATTTAAATGGATCAACAGTAAACAGTACAAAAACAATGTCACAGCTAAGACGAGTAGGTACTTTTTGTTATAAGACAGAGTGCTAACAACTTGCTCGTCCCATTTCGCGCTTCACCGAAACTCGGAGCGGCTCTAGATAAGGGCGGAGATATCACGAGTGATGTTATTAAAAAGTGGAAATCTATTTAAGGTGTTGTTCAAAAGGATATTTTAAATACAGATTACGTGATACTGCTTGAATTTGATGAAGTAGAGAGCATTAAATGATTATTATTAACGGGTGTTTCACGGTGTTCACTGTTAATATTATTTCAGTAGAATTTATTTTTCCTAAATAAGTTGTGAGAATTCAGACTTTGATGAGAATCATATTTTTTAGGAGTCAAACACGAGCTAACTTCCAACGATTGCCTTATGACTTATGAGTTTAATATTTTTAATAAGAAATTAGTGTTGACTTTATGATCGACAATGTGACCACTAAATGAATCTATAAATCTGCTTGAATTTCTTGGGCTATTGATTACATATCATTTCTACTATGTGGTAAATGTCGCTGATAGCACAATTATCCATACCTTTATGTAATTGTATTTATAACCTTGTATTGTGTTGTTGTTTATTTACCTAAATAATAATAAAAAAAAAAATAAAAAAAATATCCAAGCAATCTATGTAAACAGCGTCATATTTCTGATGTTGCCTTTCCTTGTACATGTTTTTCTTTACACTCTTATTTTATTCATTATTCCATGATGCCTGATTTATGCGATTATTGCTCTATCCTCTTCTATGTAAGCGGACTAAATTATAGTAGTCAAAATATCAATATATTAGTAAAAATTTTATGCTTTATTTCTAAATTGTTTTGTTGAAAATCAATTCCAAATAATCACTATGTATTTAACTAACAGTGTTAATTGTGTACTATTTGAGAGCAATTTAATTTAAAAACTGAACGTAGTTATTGTAACATGCTCTCAGTGTGCCACTAGTTTCCATCCACTTATTTTCATAAACTTGGCTATCTCTGTCTATAACGAAGTCTCAGGGCGCAGAGCTGCTCAACCGACTATTTCATTATAAACTTTACAAATAAATATTTTAGCTTCGTATTCTTGATTTAAAATTTAAAAAATGATGATACTGTGATCATGACCATCAATATTATCCATTGAAACGAGATACTAATTACGTAAATTGGTTCTTTAAATTATTTAGTTCTACTTGTCTTCTGTTTAAAGAAGAATGGTCAGAAAGGTCCTGTTCTTCATATCAGCTCGATTGTAATAACCTTTGATACCTGAAGTGGCCTGGCTCTAAACTACCCACCTATTTTTAGATCTCTAGTAGAAAGAAACAGTTTTAAAGATAGAAGAAGGTAAACGAGCAGACGGGTCACTGCCCTCATAGACACTTGCAATTCGCGAGACCTCCCATTGAGACCTCTGTCCAGGATCTTAGAGAAGAATGGATTAGGGCCCGGTAACCACACTAACGCGGTGAGAAAGAAAAAAAATTGATCCATATTGGTTTTTTAATGAGGGCGTGGTATCATTTTAGTCGAACCAGCCAAATACTAGTTCTCCTAGCTAATTACAGCCATGGCGGCCAGTCTCAAAGGAGACCAGCCAGCTACGCAGGAGATATTATAGTACACACTTGTGCACAAGTGTGTACGCAAACACAGATGCACTCTCTGTTCCCTCTCTGACATAATCCGATGGTCTACTTGGATGGTGGAACTGCCTCCTTGGTCTAGCGGTTGAAGTATATGACTGCCGATTCAGAGGTCTCGGGTTCAAATCCCGGGTCGGGCCAAAAGTGTTATTGAGTTTTTCTGATTATATAAATTCTTAATAACTGTCGGAAGTTGGGGTCTGAACCTCTGCCTGCCTCGGAGAGCACGTAAAGCTTAGTGTCCTGCGCCTGATCTCCTCTTTCCAATCGTGTCGATTAACGTAAAAAATAATTACTCTTTAACATAATCAGCAACAGAAACGTAATCAAAGAAAACAAAACGTGGCTCAATTGACCTAATAAACGAACCGAGAAAATGCGTGCGACTATTGACTTTATTATGACCTGTGCTCTTTCAGTTTCATAACCTTACCATGCTCATAGTATTGATAACAGGTACATTACATGATAATACTCTCGCTTTGGAGCCGGGGAATCCTCTAACGTGATAATATCTTGTATAAAAGCTTACAAGTTCTAGAGTATATCATTCTATTCACAAACGTGCATTGAACAGCATCGTGAGTTTTCTGTTTAGTCAAAATGTTGCCAGTAAAGTTTTTTTGCGCAACTGCGTTGTTAGTAGGAGCAAGTGCTATACACATTCAATGGGATCTCGTACCGGTTGAAATAAGCGAACTTTACGAAAATCCAGTAAATGATGTCGACCAAGACTTTGAGTACCAACACCCAAGCTACATATCAAGAACTAGAGCACGTCGTCAGGCTCAAGGCAGTCTCACTTTCAATGGTGATGGAAGTGCAGGACTGGGTGCTAAGGTTCCACTAGTTGGTAACGATAGAAATGTATTGAGTGCAATCGGAAGTGTAAACCTTGACGACAGGATGAAAATGGCTTCCAGGGGCATTGGATTGGCTTTTGATAACGCGTAAGTAATTATTTGTTCTAAATTTCGACTTTTATGTTTGATTGTGTTGGATCAAATCATTTGCTTTGTTGGTATTGATAATGCAAACATTCATAATATAATAAATATGATTTTCTAGCAATGGTCATGGTGTATCGGTAATGAAGGAAACGATTCCTGGGTTCGGTTCCAAGCTGACTGGCGCTGGTCACGCAACTCTGTTCAACAACGATAAGCACAACATCGGAGCAAACGCCTTCGCCTCAAGAAATATGCCCAACATTCCACACGTTCCCAACTTCAACACTGTTGGTGGAGGACTTGACTATACGTACAAGTTAGTATACTATGTAATTACTTGCATTTGCATAACTACTTAAAGCGAAGCCAGAATGATATGATCTTAGTTTTGCTTTCCGAAATGATCACAAATATTTTTCTACCAATTTCAGTAATAAGGTCGGAGCCTCCCTGGGCATGGCAAACACTCCATTCTTGCAGCGCAAGGATTACTCAGCGATGGGAAATCTAAACGTGTTCCGCAGCCCTACCAGTACTGTAGACTTCAGCGCCGGTTTCAAGAAGTTTAACTCTCCCTTCGCGAGCAGTGGCTGGAAACCTAACTTTGGACTCTCCTTTGGGAGATCCTTTTAGAATATTTCTCTAACAGTCTAGTCTACATTAATATTAGTCTGAGTGTTAAGTGTTGTTTTTTTTTAATCTGTAAAAGTTTTCAGTATTTCTTTTATTCCTAATTTTGAATGTTAATATTTTTATGAGTGTAAATAAATTCTAATAAAATTGGAACATTGTAAAGAAACTCTGTTTTCTTATGAACTCGTTATTTAATCGATACATATGGCGCATACGATATTGATTCCTTGGAACCTTGTTATTACCAAATACATTAGTAGTCAACACACAGCCGTAAATAATCTAAGAACGCTCATTTTAGTTTTAATCTAAAGCCTGACAAAAGTTACCCCTATTTTTACGGAAATTTATACACAAGCTTACACTTTCTTTAGAATGTCACTTATCTACACAATATTTCCACAAAAATATCTTTAAACGTTATTATCTAGATACACTTTTTGAATTAGTCCTAGAGAGTCTTCTTTGAAGTAGCTTCTTGAATATTTCATCTAGCCCAATCCGCTAATGCAAATGCAGTATACAGACTGAAACGATTTGACTAGAATTTCTTATAAAATAATAATATTCTTTTTATTTTTTCTATTTTTTTTTATACAAATACGGGGTTTATCCCTGGATTCCCTGTGTCGTTTAATCCAGTCTCTTTCCAATGCCCAATGGAAGGTCCAATGATGAAGAAGTATCACTAGGCTGCCATAGTGTTGGTCACCATGCTGCATTGTTGCATTGTCTGCTTCGTATATAATTTTAAATTATTGTAGGTCTAAATGGCAGAACATAGCGGATCATTAAAACTTGTTCAAACATCCTTATGTATACCTATGATTCACAATAAAGAATATTGATTGATTGATTGATTGATTGAATATGGTGACCACTCTTGAATTCTGCTTATGCCTTCCATCAGGCAGAGTAGATTCATTTTGGCAGGCCATACATAACAAAACAAACAAAAGTATCATCTAATGGTAAGCGATTACCGCCGCCCATGGACACCTACAACACTAGAGGCGTCTCAAGTGCGTTGCCGACCATTGAATGGATGGGGAAAAGGATACGGGTCTCCGGTATCCTCACTCACTCAGTGAAACACAGCGTAAGCGCTATTTCACACCGGTTTTCTGTGAGGCCGTGGTATCTCTCCAGTCGAGCCGGCCCATTAATGCCGAAGCGTGGCTCTGCCACGCGGTCTAAACTTTATTTGCGTTCTATCTGTTTTTGCTCTAAACTTGCACGTTTTGTTGTATTGTTGCCCGCGGCTCCGCCCGCGTGTATGTCGGTTATCGCGGCACATAGTACCCTATGTGTTATTCTGGTGTATAAGCTATATTACTGTAAAGTTTCATCCAAATCCGTCCAGTAGTTTTTGCGCGAAGAAGTAACAAACATACACACTCACAAACTTTCACCTTTATATATTAGTGTGTAAACTTATGATAATATTGTTGTTCATTTTGTACGTGGTGCTTGCATCTATGTAATTGTTACACTATGCTACTTCACACTTATTATAAGACTAGCTTTTGCACGCGGCTTCGCTCACGTAGACTTTCATACCCTGATTTACCCCCTTAGCGGCGGAATTTCCAAAATTCCTTTCTTAGTACTCACTTACGTTATATAAAGAACGTACATGCAAAATTTCAGGATTCTAGGTTCAGCGGTTTGGGCTGTGCGTTGATCTCTGGGTATGTCAGTCAGTCACCTTACTCTTTTATATATATAGATGACTTCCAGCTGTTAAACACTGTAAACAATTGTTGGTGAACCATAAACAAGTTGTACCTAAATATGTTAATGTCCCTAAATTCATTATTTTACTTATATGGTATGAATGATAATGATGATTTTAGGGTTACATAAATCTTTTAGGTATGTAAAATTAAGGTAAAGAGCTGTTTAACTAAATTGTATTTATAGGTACTCTTCATGAAGGTTTACGCGACATTTTTTAAACATGTGTCGTAAAATCTACGATATTATTAACCATCGTAATTGAGAATCTCTTCCTTTTGGAATTCATTTAAAAATAAAACCTTGTATTCTACTTAAAAAATCTGTATTTATAAATCAAATAATACATTTGTGATACTATTATTGGATGTCCTTTTCTCAAACACTTTAAAACATTTCTGATTAAGTATAAAGTTCATACGGCAAATATGTACATTTAACTTAAACACTTTTAAGGGAAGGATCTGCTGAACGTGAGTCCGTAGTTGGGTTTCCAGCCACTGTTCATGAAGGGAGTCTCGAACTTCTTTAAGCCGGCGCTAAAGTCCACAGATGTGGTGGGATTGCGGAAAAGGTTGAGGTTGCCCATGGCTGAGTAGTCCTTTCGTTCCAAGAATGGAGTATGAGCCATGCCCAGAGAAGCGCCGATCTTGTTCCTGAAAGTGATTGTAATGATTATTATAAAAATATACTATATTATTGTGTAACTGAATAAGAGATTCCGATTAAAACATTGAAATCTACTTACTTGAAAGTGTAGTCGACTCCTCCACCAACAGTGTTGAAGTTGGGTACCTGGGGGATGGTAGGCATGTTCTTGGATACGAAGGCATTGGCACCGATATTGTGGTTCTCATTTTGGAATAGCGTTGCGTGTCCTGCACCTGTCTACTTCGAACCGAAGCCAGGAATTGTCTCTTTCATGACTGATAGACCGTGGCCATTGCTGGAAATAATATGATAACTATAGGTTTATTCAAATCAATGATTTTAAATTGTGTTAAATAAACGCGTACATGCTTGTAATCACATTGACAATAAAATAGCAACAAAATTAATTTTACTTGTGAAAAATAAATAAACAATACCTTACACATAATCTATAAGGATTCCGTTTTTTGCCTTTGACTCGGAACCCTAAAAGTAAACTACAACTGAAAAATAAAATTCGAAACTACTCACACATTATCTAAAGCCAGTCCAAAGCCCTTTGATGCCGTGTTCATCTTACTGTCAAACCCAATACTTCCAATGGCACTCAGAACATTCCTGTCATTACTAGCAATGGGGATCTTACCACCGAGACCAGTACTTCCATCACTGTTTAACGAGAGGCTGGTCTGTGCTTGACGACGTACCCTTGCACTTGCCAGGTATCCTGGATGTTGGAACTGGATATCCTGGTCTACATATTCCGGGAATCTGTATTCTTCATCATATCCGTATGGAACTTCTTCCCATGGTACGTGTCTTGCATTTACACCTGCTAGCAAAAGTGTGGCAAAATATATTACGTACATTTTTGTAGGATTGTGACTTTTGATTGAAATAAATAAACGTTATTTTTCAAATTGAGTTGTGGAATGATGTGAACTTAAATTATTCCGTCTTATATACAGAGTTATTGTTGTTTAAAGGATTCCCCGGTCACAAGAGTAAAATGTTAATTCCCTTTTATCAAACACTGTAAGAGCAATAGGTTATCAAATTTAGTATAAAGGCTGATAAAACATCTTTATAATGTATTTATTTATTTTTATTTATTTTATCTTTATTGTACACACATAATAGAACATAAAAAGAGAATTACAACATACGATCGTGACAATTGGCGGTCTTATCGCTCATGGCGATCTCTTACAGACAACCTTTACTATAAAGTTACTTACAATTTTTTTGTATATTAAAAAAAAGAAAAACAAAACTTATGCAACAAACTTATTCTTATTGAACTTTCGACAAAAAATAAAAAAATAAAGAATTTTATTTGCATTTACTTTCAAAAATTTAATTTTTATTTGATAGCCAGAGAATAAAAAAAGATTTGACATTTCCACCTACGGGATTTTTTGTAGTTTAAGGCATATAATGGTTTTTATAGATGTTACTATGTATTTAGGAATTTTCCTCTTGATTTTCACTGAATGAGTGAGGTAGTAAAACGACGATAATGCACTTATGAATCTTGAATTGCAGGTACTTATCGGGTGGCGGTTATCATTTATTTATTTATTTAGTTCTTTAATCAGGACCTCAAACAAGAAATGCGTGCTTCTTAAATTATGGAAGATCACAACCTGAACATTACAAAAAAAAAATTACAAGCAAAGGCAAAGTGAAAACTATTAATTGTGCAAAAAATAACAAAACAAACACATACAATACTTACACAAATATTCGTTTCTTATTCATTAATTTATTTCATGAAGTCACTTATCGTTTGGTCCTTAATCATATTCAATAACAGAGATGAGAGGAACAAAGAGTTTTCACTGTTGAGCAATATTACAGAAAAAAATATGGTATGCGGTTTTAGCGCATAAAACATTGCGTCACCCTAAACCGCTAATGAATATTTTTAGGTACACAAAGGGTATGGCTTAGACAAAAACACTATAGTTTTCCTGAGAAGCATTTATATGTTTCAATAATAATTTCAAAACGGGAAAAAAAGCTTAATAGTAATATTCATTATGTTGAATATTCAGATTACGTATCTTAGCAGACTAGCAAATATTACGTGTTATCTGCCAAACTTTCAGTTATTAAATTTTATTTAAAACTTGATGAATATGTCGTTTAAAGCTGGAATTAATGTCATGGGGCATTCTTTCTCAGTCTAACTGCAGGTAATTTAGATATAAGATCCGGAAGGCGCAAAGACGAAATCTTTACAATCAATGCTATTGAAAGCTCCTTTGTAGATGTTTCGCAACGCAAAGGAAATGGCCGCTTATTTTAACCCAATGTTTTCATTTCTTCTTCAACAACCCATAATGTCCCATTGCTAGGCTCGGGTCTTCTCACAGGAGAGGGTTTAGGCCATACGTCCTTATTTACTTCACTATATAATTTTGGGAAGTGGGGTAAATTGATACACAACAGTTTATAATCAAATAATATGTTAATAAAAGTAATATTTTTGATTAAATTTCTTGTCAACGTTTAGCTGTATGTATAAATATTGTAATATCAACGATAAAAATAATAATAAAAAAAAAAGATTTCCAATCATTCTGCCCCACTAATGGGGCACTTGGATACGATCTCCACTTTCACCGCAGATTGTATGAAATTGGTTACCACTTTTATGATAATAACACTTTTATGAAAATAAAACTTTAATAGTGTGAAAATATTATAATTAATCTTATAAAATAATTGTAACTTAACCAAATTAACAATTAAGAATACCTTGATTATTCAGAACAGGATTATCAAATCCATCCTTTTATTAAACAAGTATAACCCAGAAATTTATACAAAAACTGCCATAAAAAAACACTAATACGTTTTTAAAAAATGTAGTAAGTTGTATTTTAAAGAACGCTTCTATTGCTACATTAATTGCACATTGTATGCACTTCAATCAACAGAAAAAGTTTACATAAATATACATAGAATAACATCATCAGCTTATCGCAGTGCACTGCTGGACATAGGCTTCTCCAATTTCTCGCCACATATTGGCTTGCCTATGCGACACCGAAGATAGGTTTTTCGTTTTAGGTATTTTAGTTTCCTTGAGCCCTAGTAAATTTTCTTGCCGTCTTCAGCTTCTTTGCTTCATTACTTTGTATATAGTTTGATACCATTTTTTTCGGCTGCTTTTCTAATAGATATTGTCAATTGTCTTGATCCTATCTTCATCTAAATTACGTTTTTCAGTCTTGGGCTTGCCTGTGCGACCATTTTCTGATGAATATAAATATATATATAGTATAGATGATTTAATGGGGGCACTTTGATACATGTCAATGTGACCCATACTTTTCTGTATCTAAGTTATTTTCAAAAATGCAAGTATAGAAATTATTAGATTACTTAAAAAAAAAATACTAAATCCCTATTATTAGAAGCTCTAACTTTCCTTTATTATATATAGATCCTCACAAGATGGTTTCAAAAACCGAAGAAACACTTTTACATTTTACGTATTTTTTTAGTTGGTCGCACTTTAAACACCACCACTTGTAGAGCGCCAACGGCTGACCGTCGGCGCGAATACATGGGTGGGTTCATACATTTTTATAACCGTTTTAGAGATATCATCACTCGAATAGATTCAATCGATTAATAATTAATGATGTTAAAATCAGACTCGGCCGTTGGTTGGGACAACATATCTACTAAGTTTCTCAAACAATACAAGAACCTGCTTGTCCCACCTCTGACGTACATATTTAATCTTTGCCTCAACACAGGAGTGTTTCCCCGTTGCCTGAAAAAGGCTATCGTACATCCAATACATAAGGGAGGGAGTAGAAGCTGTATCAATAATTATCGTCCTATTGCTGTACTCCCATCTATTTCTAAAATCTTGGAACGCATCATCAACAAGAGACTTATCAAATATTTGGAGGATAAAAACCTTTTATCTTCATCCCAGTATGGTTTCCGGCAGCATAGGTGTACTAATGATGCCGTTCTGGACCTAACAAGCTTCATAGTTAACAGTATGGACCAAAAAAAGAAAGTACTGACTGTTTTTCTCGACCTTAAAAAAGCTTTTGATACAGTTTCTATTCCCAAGTTATTGATGAAACTCGAGGGGCTAGGAATACGTGACCTACCCCTGCAAATTTTAAAGGACTATCTAAACAACAGGACACAGTGCGTAAAGATTGACAATTACTGGAGTAACGACCTTCCTGTAATTTTTGGGGTGCCCCAGGGGAGCGCCATCAGTCCTACACTATTTCTTATATACGTAAACCAGTTGTGTGACCTTCCACTCCCCAATGGTAAAATCACAACATTCGCTGATGATACCGCACTAACCTTCATAGGAAACACCTGGCATGAAGTATATGATGCGGCACAAACGGGACTAAACATAGTCATAAAATGACTTGGTGACAACCAACTTACACTCAACATAGACAAAACCAAAGTCCTCTGTTTCACGTTGCGCAAATCCACCCAGCCTCCAGACTCACATTACCTAATCGCCCATTCATGTCCCAACACAAGTTCTGTGCCGTGCTCTTGCCCTAAACTTGCACGTACAGACACTATCAAATATCTAGGTGTGACTCTCGATAACAGCTTGAATTTCACTGCTCATATAGAAGCATTGACAGCACGGATTAGAAAACTCATATTCGTTTTTAAGAATCTTCGACATGTTGCGGGGGTCCAGGTTCTCAAAAAAGTCTACCTCGCCCTTTGTCAGTCACTCTTGTCATATTGCATTTCCGTTTGGGGCGGAGCTCCTAAGACCACAATTCTGAAATTGGAGAGGGCACAACGCGCAGTACTAAAAGTAAGTACTTTTCGTCCATTACTATTTCCAACAGAAAAACTGTACAAATGCTGCGAGGTGCTATCTGTAAGACAGCTATTCATCTTAAACACAGTACTTCTACAACACCAAGCTACTCCTTTTCTTACGATAACAAAAAGACGCAAAGACAAGATATGCCAACACTACAAGTACAATTATACATTTACGAAGCGATTTCTTTGTTTCCAAGGCCCTCAGTTATACAACAAACTCAATAAACATTTACATTTTTATTCTCTACCTAGCATCCCACTTAAGAAAACTTTGGCAGATTGGCTTTTGACTAAGAACTACCAAGACACAGAAAGACTCCTTCATACCGAAAATAATCCTTCTTAATCCACCACAAGTACACACACATCCACACACACACACACACACACACGTACACACACACACACACACACACACACACACACACACACACACACACACACGTACGCACGCACACACACCACTTCATGCTTCAGCTAACACTTTTATTCTGAGCTTTAAGGTTAATTCTAGTGTTACCTAAGTTATGTCAGGGGCGTGGACCGGACCCTTAATACAAGTTATCTAATAACTTAGCAAGGGTTCTGGTTGCGACACCTGGTTTGACTTGTTAACATCCTTGCATGACCCTAATGTTCAGTTGATTGTTGTATTTTGGTTAACATTGTAATTATTTAAGAATCAATAAACTATTATTATTATTATTATTATTATATTATTAATGCTTGTGAATCCATGTACCCCTTGCATCATTGTGCCCCGTCTCCCCTACGTACATATTTCACCATGTAATTTAAATTGTCTTGTACTGTTTCGCCTTATGGTACTGTCAAAGTTAGCTTTCATAACAGGTGTGATATCATACAAAAAGTCGTACTGAACGTTATTCATACATGTTCGAAACCAAACGCAAAATTGCTATGGCAACACTGTGTGATTGTCTTTGGTAATATCAAGGTTAAATGTCATTCAGTTGGGATCTCGTTTTGTGAGAAAATATCGGTTTAGGGAACGCTTTAACGCGCCTATTAATTGTAAATTGTGGATCCTTGGGATAGTCGTTTAGAACGACCTCGTAGGATCGAAGTTGCGTAAATAGTTCGGTCACTATTTTGATTGTATAAACTTAATGTAATTATGATCGAGGGCAGGATTACGAATCCTATCCCACCAAAAAAGAGACATAAACGACACTAGTGAGTACATTGTGATTAAAATATTGTATTATTATATAACTTTTAACGGGGTGTAATCACCTCTGGTTAGAACAGTCCATCGGTGATTGGTCTGTGAGTGCTTAGCTTTGTGCCGGATCAGGCTATTCACACACACCCTTACACTCCAAAGGAAGCAGCACTGCTGGACAGGATTAATCAGTGCCTTATTTGTTGTCACCACATCACATTGTTGTAATCTTTTTACAAAATATACATTGTTATCTATTTTATAGATTGAATAAGAGGTCGTCTACGCAATACTCAATCAGGGCAAATAATACGGCGATGAGTTCATTCGTTCTAAGTCTGAGTGTAATTTACTTATGAAATATTTGTATTCAGGAATTTTTTGTAACTTTATTGGCAATCTGTTTACCATAATACAGTCTTTGCCTAATTTGGGATCAGACTATAGTGCGTTTCATAAAATAGTTATTATGCCGACAAGTTCGCATCAGGTTGGCATAGTGAGATAGATGAATACGTTCTTCAGGGAAATATTAAAAGTTTATATTGCGTTAATCGAACTTAAAAATATATCATGTAATGTAATGTAGTAATAAAGGCAACACTTGTTTGCGTTACTACCAACACGGCGGCAAAGGAACTATTCTATTAAACACTCTATAGTTCTATATCATGTGTAAGATGTATAAAATTTATTATTATTTTTTTACTATTGACAATGATAAATTCAATAGTTTCTGTTTAAGTTGTATGACTTATTTATTTACGTCCAATATATCAAAGCGGTTATGTTTACTGATAACTTCTTGGCTTTCTCAACCTGTGTGGCCTGTACGTAAGTTATGTTTTATTGTTATTGCTTTGATTTGATGAACTGAAATGACTTAATATTTTTAGTGTTTGTGGTGCTTCCCTGATTTAAAACTATATAGGTATTTATTTATTAATAAGACCACGAATAGCGCGTATTCATTCGCTTAGATCCGGTCACATTGATCGCGCCGACGCCTCGCCGTCGCACGTGTGGGAAGCCGCCACAAGATCGAAGGGTCCGTCTGCAGGAAAATCAACAAGCCAGTATGATTTGTCAGTTTACGCTGTTATATGAATTAATATATTCATATTTCACTACAATAACCTAGTTACGGGTGCACCGACACTGTGGTTCTTAAAATTAAGTATCTCGCCACTTACAGGCACACAGCTAGGTAATTCTTATTTTTACTTTCTTTTGCGTCCCACTTTGTTAAGAAGGGACGTGGACTTATTATAAATCTAACTCCTCAAGTTTTCTTTTCATTAAATTTATTGCGAGTTCGAAGATAGTTTAATTTACCTGAAAGTTTCCGAGTGTCACATTTTTTTGGATGGAATAGAGTGCAAATGAGCAGACGTATCGCCTGATGGTAAGCGATTACCACCGCCCATTGACACTCGCAACACCAGAGGCGTCACAAGTGCGTTGCCGGAATTTGGAGGATGGGGGGAGGATGGAGGGAGAGGTTGGGGTATGGGCCTTCGGTATCCTCACTCACTTAGTGAAACAAAGCGCAAGTGCTGTTTCGCAACGGGTTTTCTGTGAGGCCATGGTATCACTCCCTTTCCACACCCAGTGGCTTTCCTATTATTTAAATATTTTTTACCAGCAGTCTATTAATAATGTTGATTTTTAATGGATCTTATCGATTTCTTATATGGCGTGAAAAAAGTGTTAAAAGCAGCAAGTACGCAGTGCAATTTATGCAAATTTTGCACTTTTGCAGTAAAGTGTTTAAAAATCTTTCTTAGTGTCCCTACGTTACCCATCGATCATTTTTCCAATTTTCATGTTTCTGGACCCAGCGGTTGCAACAGTCATCATCATCATATCAGTTGTAAGAAGTCCACTGCTGAACGTAGGCCTGTAGTGGCCTACATCCAACGAGTCCCTGCGATCTTAACTAGGGCGGGAGGCCTTCCTACGCTGTGTTTGCCGTCACGTGGTCTCCATTCAAGAAACTTTCTGCCCCATCGGCCAACGGTTCTGCGAGCTATGTGCCCTGCCCACGGCCACTTCAGCTCACTGACTCGCGCTTCTATGTTGGTAACTTTAATTCGTCTACGGATCTCCTCATTTCTGATTCGATCTCGTAGAGCATAGCATAGCTCTTTCCATAGCTCGCTGTGTGACCCCGAGCTATCTTATGAGGCACATAGTAAGAGACCACGTCTCGACACCGTAGGTCATCACTGTTAGCACGCACGTAAATTATAAATAATATATTTATTAAATATATTGATACGAAAATGAAATTGCCGTTTTGTATGCAATATGTGAAAGTACTTATTTTTTCAAACTTTTTTATTTCTGTTATTCGAAGTAATCACCCATGCAATCGATGCATCTTTGCCAACGCATTGGCAGTTTATTGATGCCCTTCTTGTAAAAATTAGCTGGACGGGAGGCAACAAACTCTTCAAAGGCATTTTGTACTGCCTCTCGGGAATTGAATTTTTTACCCACTAAAAAGTTGTCTAAATTGTGGAAAAAGTAATAGTCGGTAGGTGCAAAGTCTGGTGAGTATGGTGGATGAGGGAGAGCTTCCAACCCCAGCTCTTACAGCGTATAAGCGACAACGCGCGACCCCATACTGCGCAACAGACAGTCTCCAAGTGGTCTCCATTGGCTGCAAAACAGGCCTGGAAACAGGCCTTAACATTTAAAGGACTATTCCTTTAAATGTTGAAGCCAGTTATCAATAACACCACAAACTCTTTCTATGGGAAAATTGTTCACTGCCAATCGTGAATTGTTTTAGGAACTCCAAATTATCATGGCCTTTAGAACAAGCTATTTAGAACTCTAAAACTGACCATAAATCATAATCCAGTAGATTAAGATCAGGCCAGATGATGGCCAGTCTATACTCTGATGAAGTCCGGAACGTTCGTTTCTCACCAAAATTGGGTGGATCGAGCTTTATGACCCGGCGCCGAGTCTTGCTGAAAGGACCATTCTTGGTTATTGAACATGGTGTTGTTAAGGGGTTTTACTAATTTTTCACATAAATATGGCTTAGTCACTCCTTCATAGCTAACACCCCACCAAACAATCACTGAAGTCTTATAATACTCACGTTGTATTCTGTTGAGTAATTGGGAAGCATTTTAGAGCTTTCTGCATAAATGCGGTCTTTTTTTTTGTTAAAATATTGCTCAACTGTAAACATTTTGTCATCCGTATTTTTTTTTCTGTTACCTTCCTTTGCGTACCGTTTAAGATAATTATTAAATTATCAGTTAAGAAATAACCAGTGCGTCTCATATAGGCTGCAAGTTAAAGTCGTCTCTTGAAATACGCCACATGGTCTTTCGGTTTTCTTTTGCTTTCGGACAGGATTTCTTCGAATTCTTTCCCTTATAACTATGGTTATCTGATTAGATTAACAATGAACAGATATTGATTTAGAAAATACGTATATTGGATGGTAACTATGCAGAATTTCACTTCATTGGAAATGGGGAAGCATGGACTTATTTATCAAAGGATTTTTCTTAAAACAACTTCTTAGCAAAATAAAATTTTATTGAAATAATATAAAATTGAATTACAATACAATACTGTGATAAAGAAAATACAAGTTACACGATGACTATAAATATCCTGATTGTTATTAAATTCAGATATTTCAAAAACATTTCTGGATAGCATCTTAAAAAGATCTCCCAAAGGAGAGTCCAAAGTTAGGTTTCCAGCCACTGCTCGCGAAGGGAGAGTCAAACTTCTTGAAGCCGGCGCTGAAGTCCACGGTACTGGTGGGGCTGCGGAACACGTTCAGGTTTCCCATCGCGGAGTAATCTTTGCGTTGCAGAAATGGAGTGTGTGCCATGCCCAGGGAGGCTCCGACCTTATTACTGAAATTGGTAGGAAAATATTAGTTGTAGTTGAAGAAAGCAAACACTAAGATTATATAGCTCTGGCTTTGCTTCAAGAAGTTATGCACACGCAAGTAATTATAAAGTAAACTAACTTGTACGTATAGTCAAGTCCTCCACCAACAGTGTTGAAGTTGGGAACGTGTGGAATGTTGGGCATATTCCTTGAGGCGAAGGCGTTTGCTCCGATGTTGTGCTTATCGTTGTTGAATAGAGTTGCATGTCCAGCGCCAGTCAGCTTGGAGCCAAATCCAGGAATCGTTTCTTTCATTACCGATACACCATGACCATTACTGGAAAATTATAAAATATCGAAATTAGTGAAATAAACGATTTAATTCAATAAAATATTCAGAATCAGCATTTTGAAAACTAAAATTACTTACGCGTTATCAAAAGCCAATCCAATGCCTTTGGAAGCCAATTTCATCCGGTCATCAAGGTTGACACTTCCAATAGCGCTCAAAACATTTCTATCGTTACCAACAAGTGGAACCTTGGCACCCAGTCCAGCACTTCCATCACCGTTAAAAGTGAGACTGCCTTGAGCCTGACGACGTGTCCTTGTTCTTCCGACGTAGCTAGGATGTTGATACTCAAAGTCCTGATCGACATCAGTAATTAGATATCCATATTCTTCATTTTCTTCAACGGGCACGAGATCCCATTGGAGGTGCATCGCACTTGCTCCCACCAGCAAGAATGTTGCCATGAAAAACTTTGTACAAAACATTTTGATGTTTTTTGAAGTTACGATTGTTCTTTCGAAGATGTTTGAATGTGATATGATATGTTCTCAAGTTTGAAAGCATTTTATATATAAATGTTATCTCATGAGAGGAATCCCCAGTTCCATAGAAGAAGTTATTTACCTCTTATCACAGCTGCAAATAATTACACAAGGTTATCAAAGTAATGATTTCATAGTTCAAGATGTGAGAGGTAATTTTTCTGCTTATCTTCGGTTAAGCTATTATTAGCATCTGTACAGTATTTGTTGTGATGCAGATCTCTTTCGTCTTTGACTCATTAAATTTATGTTACAAATTTATCAGAAAAAGTTTTTGATATTAACCAAAGAAAGTGTTTTATGCATCACTATGGATCTTGATCGTTCCAGAAATATAAATCATACCTTGGATGTATTTAAAGGGTTCTTAAAATAATATGTCTTATGGTTTGCGCTTTTATTACCGAAAGATAACGTTTGTCATATCGCCATAGTGTGGGTCACCATGCTACATTGTTGCATTGTCTGCATTTGCAATGAGTATGTTAGCCACTACTCTTGGATTTTGCCCATGCTTTCCATCATGCAGTATAGAGTCACATTGGCAGACAACTACATAAAAAAACGTTGGAAACCTTGAAAAAGATATATAAAACGAAGTTTGATATTACGGTCATTAAAGGGTAAGGCGAAATTTAAGTCAAAGTAATTTAGTATGCTAAACAGGTTTAAATACCACTTAAGCGCATTTACAGACGTCAGTTAGGCTACCTATAAAGTTCGTTTGTCATTCGTAGCAAGGGGTAACAAATACCAGTTTTCCTATGTGACTTGCTTCTTTGTGTGTTATTTGATCATATTTTTTTATGTATGGGCCTGCCAAAATAACTTTACTCTGCCTGATGGAAAGCATAAGCAGAATCTAAAAGTTGTGGTCACCATACTCATTGCGCATGCAGACAATGCAACAATGCAGCATGGTGACCCACAACATGCCTCCGGTCTCGGAGGCATGCATGCCTCGGTCTTACCAACGGAACACGACTGCACGATACGTTGATCTTCTGTACGAGGGTAGTACCGCCCCGGTCGAACCGGCACGTTCGTGCTGAAATCAGCGGCGCTTTACTACCTTTTGAATTAAAGAAGAAGAACTCAAACGTCAATTACCAGCATATTTTCACATTGAGACCCTTCCGTGTTTCGGAGAGCACGTTAATCCGTCGATACGGGTTGCCATAATTTTTACAAGTAGTAGGTGGTCTAAAAAGTCTAACAACAGTCTTTCAACAAAACATCGATATCGCCTAGTGGGTTGTGTTGATCCGATGGCAGTAGCTTTACGAATAATTCGAAGTTCAGTCGTATCGTATATTATGGACATTGATGGTAGTGTATTTTGGGAAGAACCGTTAAAAACAATAAAAAATATGACGAGGAAAATGTGTACAAATTATAACATTACAAATACTCTGTTGACTTCACCTACCTAAGTACCACATAATATGTTAACGAAAACCAGTAATTGTATGTGTTTCTACACATTATCAGCACCATGTCTATGTGTATTTTTATGCAAGTCGTAGCAAAATCTGCATTTGCTTTCATATAATCTAAACATTTTTTTTTGTATTTTGGTGAAGAAATTGTATCAATTTTCAAGGTAGTAGAGCCACGCTGATTTCAGCATGAACGGGCCGGCTCGACCGGGGCGGTACTACCCTCGCACAGAAAATCAACGTAAAATGACTGCGATCATGCTGTCGTGTTTCGTTGATGAGTGCGAGACCGGAGGCCCAATGATGCAGAAGCATCACAAGCCCGCCATGGTGTGGGTCACCATGCTGCATTGTGGCATTGTCTGTATTCGCATTATGGTGACCACTACTCTTGGATTCTACTTATACTTTCCATCAGGCAGAGTAGAGTCATTTTGGCAAACATAAAAAAAAAAATATGACGATAATCATAACAAACTTATCTGATACACTTATGTGAAATCTTTACAGATTACACAAACTACTTATTTAGTACCACCATCGTACTCCCGATAACCTATTGCCTTTGCGATTGTCAGAATTTTATGACGGCCTAAGCGTTCGGGGAATCCTTTTTACCACTGTTCCTCATATATAAGAGAGGTTTCTTTCAATAAAATCATTCCTCGACTGAAGTTACTGAGAAGAACTTGCCTTTTTACATCAAAACTCAGATTAAAATGTACGCAGTGAGTTTACTTGTAGCTACGGTTTTGTTGGTGGGTGTAAGCGCTAGACACGTACCATGGGGAGAAGATGCATACGAATTCGAAGAATACGGGTATCCAGAACATTTAGACCAGGATTTCCAGTACCAGCATCCTGGACTCCTAACAAGTGCAAGGGTACGTCGTCAAGCACAGACTAGCCTCTCGCTAAACAGTGATGGAAGTACTGCATTCGGTGGCAAGATCCCTATTGCTAGTAATGACAGGAATGTTCTCAGTGCCATTGGAAGTATTGGGTTAGACAATAAGATGAACACGGCATCGAAGGGCTTCGGATTGGCTTTAGATAATGTGTAAGTATTATTATTATTATTTTCACAGGTAAAATTAATTTTGTTATTTATTATCAATGTGATATATATGCATGTACGCGTTTATTTAACACATTTCAAATCATTGATTTGAATTATACCTATAGTTATCATATTATTTTCCAGTAATGGCCACGGTCTATCAGTCATGAAAGAGACAATTCCGGGCTTCGGTTCGAAGTTGACAGGTGCAGGACACGCAACGCTTTTCCAAAATGAGAACCACAATATCGGTGCCAATGCCTTCGTATCCAAGAACATGCCTACCATCCCCCAGGTACCCAACTTCAACACTGTTGGTGGAGGAGTCGACTACACTTTCAAGTAAGTAGATTTCAATGTTTTAATCGGAATCTCTTATTCTGTTACACAATTATATAGCATATTTTTATAATAACCATTACAATTACTTTCAGGAACAAGATCGGCGCTTCTCTGGGCATGGCTCATACTCCATTCTTGGAACGAAAGGACTACTCAGCCATGGGCAACCTCAACCTTTTCCGCAACCCTACCACATCTGTGGACTTTAGCGCCGGCTTAAAGAAGTTCGAAACTCCGTTCATGAACAGTGGCTGGAAACCTAACTACGGACTCATGTTCAGCAGATCTTTCCCTTAATAATAGTTAAATTAAATATATGTATTTATCAGTGTCTATCTAAACGTATTATTCCTTATGTAAATAAAGTGATTTAAGAGAAAGCACAAGTTTCATATTTATTTAAATATATTATTTCTATACAAATATTCCAGGGAGATCGTATTAGCCGACTATCGCTGTGAACTATGTTTGAGAACATCACTGCAAAGTGAAAGAAAAATTTGAAACGAACCCTATACCAATGGATCTGCCTAGCGTGGTATATATAGTAGTCGTATATATAGTAATAGTAAGAAGAGGATTTAGTAGTGACCTCTTAGAGGTTGATGATGTTGAATCGTATAAATTACGAGTAGATATAAAACGTGCGTAAATGCTTGTGTAAACTTTAAATGTTTCAGGAGCTAGAACTATATGGACATCACTAACAGATCTATAAAAGGGAATTAAAGGGTATTCGGATATCGAGGAATGTATTATAAACTACCTTTATCAACGTTGAACAGATTTAATGACTCAATAATTCAAATAATTCGATTCTTAATGAAAGTTCACAGTAAGAATATTCAGATGCGATGTAGAACATGTGCACTTCACATCATATGTTTAATGTTTATGGGACTCGTATTTCTGAATATCCAGTCATGTGAGGAATTCCCCGAATCCACTGAACTGATTTTGAAAATTCTTTCACTAATGGAAAACCTAATTATTTGTGAGTGGCATAATCCATAATAATGTTATCCCCAAAATTGACTACCGAGATATCCGACAAACACGCGGACGAAGCCGCGGGCGAAAGCTAGTAGTCTATTAGACAACTCCTAATTGTTATGTAATTTACCCAAATTTAATTTTACAAAAGAAAGTCTAAGACAGACATTACGACAAAGACACTACTGATAGTGACAAACATCGTAGACTGTGATATAAAACAAGAGTAACTATTCTGTGCTAAAATAATGAGACTGTCTTATTATTTAAATAACTTATTTATAAAACTATCAATAATAATTAAATAATTCTATTTGTACTAAACAAAGTAAATTGAGGAAAGATATGGGCTACGCAACTTTACCTTACGACCTTTATGAGCGGGGTAATGACCACTAACACAGGTAAAACTGCGGAAACGAGTAGTTTTCCATAAACGAGAATGAGTTTAAGAACCCACTTGGGTTGATCTTCTCTCATGAAGTTTTCTAACACAATGAATACGTGTATACAAATTGTTACCTTATAGCTGCGCAAGGTATTTAATTAAAATAATTATAACTTCTTTTACTTCCTAACTTTTTTATTCACGATAGCAAAAACTATAAATAAAATACTAAAGTAAGGTTCCCTATCTTTTTAAGTGTTATTAGTTTATCTTCATCGATTTTTCTTACGCAAATTATGCAGGACAGTTGATTAAAATAAATGAATAAATAAATAGATATTCGTGACGAAAAATGATAGTTGCCAAAGACCTACATAAATTTCTTAAGAACAAATACTTCTTCTTTCTACTCGACTGCAGAGAAACCAAGGAATGGTAATATTTTTGGCAGTCTATAAGTTCTTCTGTAGCGTCCACAATACTGAAGCGTTTTTAATGACTGATGTGTCAATATATTCATATTAATAATGACCCGGGTGACAAACAATTTTTTTTTTAATTTTCAATGCAGTTGGGTTAAATTTTTGAAACTAATTGTTGTTTACGAATATAGATAGTAGTCTGTTTAGAAATAAAACTGAGTGCGATTACATTCATCAGACATACAGTTCTTTAGGTACCTGTGGGAATCGTAACGTGTTTTTGGAAGAACCAATGAAATACCATTCACTTACTGTATTACTACACGGAAGTAATGTGAAGAAAATATTTCGAGTAAGATGATGATCATAACTCTGTTTTATCAAAGGGCTGGACATAACTGATTTAATTCCTGCGATACGATCCTTACTCATATAAAAGTGAGAAATATATTGCCATCAAACGGTACTTTGGGAAATAATAATGGGAAATTTTGAAGTATATTTGTTTTACACAGATAGGCTCACTGTTTATGTAATAAAATATATACATTCGCTATCATAGATTGAACTGATTGTTGAGGTACCTTTCATTGTTAACAGATGGACTGTAAAAGTTAAGGAAACGCATTTTTTACAATAACATAATTTTATCCGAATTACGTACAATCGAACGAAAATGGAATCCTGAAAAAAATATACAAATTTAATAAAAGTAAAAGGTAGTACCCTAACTATTACTATGTTTATCTGAGATATATGTTTATCCAGGAGGTCTCGAAACTTGCTATAATAATTATTGCAAGTTTCGAGACCTTCAGTTTTCTTCTGAGTAATTTCGTTGCGGGTTCCAAGAAAATTCTGTAATGGCTTGGTGGTGTGTTCGTAGGTTGCACTGCACTGCTGTTGATCCTGGTTACAGTGGTAGGGAAGAAAAATAATTGTGGTCAAATACGTTTACTATAACTTTTCTGTGTTTCACTCCGGTCTAACCTTTTATTGTTATTTATTTCGATTCTGTTGTACTTTTGAAGTCGGAGACAAAGGGTGCAATTTTTTTTACTGGATTGAAAGTAGCATGACTTCCAAAGCTGTTATATGCCTTTGTATTATATGTTGGTTTATTTAATAGTGGCTACTTAGTAATTTGAAAGTGCAAAGTACATACGTAAAGCAAAGATTTGCCATTGAAGAGATTTAATCATTTTGATGATGTTGATTAAAAATCTAATAAGAAAGCAAGGGACAAGCTTTTTCAATGTTTAAATACCAAGATATGTAATGCATAAAAGTACGTATATTATGTGTTCTTACTGATTGATTGGAGCGTTATAATGCAGTTCATTACTTCACTGGAATCTCGTAGGAAAATAAGTTCTTTCTAAAGTTAAATAATTTTATTGAAATTAATATACAATTGAATTACAAAACAATACTGAAATATCGTTGAAAATATAAGTTACACGATGACTATAAATATCCTTATTGTTATTAAATTAAGATAAAAACATTTCTAGACCTTAGCCTTTGCTTAAAAAGATCTCCCAAAGGAGAGTCCAAAGTTAGGTTTCCAGCCACTGCTCGCGAAGGGAGAGTCAAACTTCTTGAAGCCGGCGCTGAAGTCCACAGTACTGGTGGGGCTGCGGAACACGTTCAGGTTTCCCATCGCGGAGTAATCTTTGCGTTGCAGAAATGGAGTGTGTGCCATGCCCAGGGAGGCTCCGATCTTATTACTGAAATTAGTAGGAAAATATTAGTTGTAGTTGAAGAAAGCAATCACTAAGATTATGTAGCTCTGGCTTCGCTTCAAGAAGTTATGCACATGCAAGTAATTATAAAGTATACAAACTTGTACGTATAGTCAAGTCCTCCACCAACAGTGTTGAAGTTGGGAACGTGTGGAATGTTGGGCATATTCCTTGAGGCGAAGGCGTTTGCTCCGATGTTGTGCTTATCGTTGTTGAATAGAGTTGCATGTCCAGCGCCAGTCAGCTTGGAGCCAAATCCAGGAATCGTTTCTTTCATTACCGATACACCATGACCATTACTGGAAAATTAAAAAAAATATCGATATTAGTAAAATAAACGATTTAATTCAATAAAATATTCAGAATCAGCATTTTGAAAACTAAAATTACTTACGCGTTATCAAAAGCCAATCCAATGCCTTTGGAAGCCAATTTCATCCGGTCATCAAGGTTGACACTTCCAATAGCGCTCAAAACATTTCTATCGTTACCAACAAGTGGAACCTTGGCACCAAGTCCAGCGCTTCCATCACCGTTAAAAGTGAGACTGCCTTGAGCCTGACGACGTGTCCTTGTTCTTCCGACGTAGCTAGGATGTTGATACTCAAAGTCCTGATCGACATCAGTAATTAGATATCCATATTCTTCATTTTCTTTAACGGGTACGAGATCCCATTGGAGGTGCATCGCACTTGCTCCCACCAGCAAGAATGTTGCCATGAAAAACTTTGTACACAACATTTTAACTTTTTTTTTTGGTCGAAATTGTTCTTTCGAAGATGTTTGAATGTGATATGATATGCTCTCAACTTTGAAAGCATTATATATGCAATGTTATCTCGTGAGAGGATTCCCCCGATTCCCAAGTTATTACCCTCATATCACAGTTGCAAATAATTACAAAAGGTTATCAAAGTAACGATATCATAGTTCAAGACGTGAGAGGTAATTTTTCGCCTCATCTCCGGTTGAGCTAATATTAGCATATGAACAATTTCTGTTATGACGTAGATCTCTCTCATCTTTGACTCATTAACGTTTGGTGGCGAACTTATGAGGAAAAGTTTTAAAATTAACATAAGAAACTGTTTTTTGCATCACTATGGATCTTAATTCTTACAGAAATATAAATCATAAGGTGGATGTATTTTAAGGGTTCTTAAAGTAGTATGTCTTGCGGTTTGCGCTTGTATTTCCGAAAGATAATGTTTGTCATATCGCTATTGTGTGGATCACCATGCTGCATTGTTGCATTGTCTGCATTTGTAATGAGTATTTTGGCCATCACTTTTGAATTCTGCTCATGCTTTCCATCAGGCAGGGTTCAGTCAGTCAGTTTGGCAGGTAAATCTATAAAAAAGTATTGGAAGTTATGTATTACGGTCACTTAAAGGAGTAAGTGAAATCGGATTCAAAGAAGTTTAGTATAATACATATACCACTGCACTGCAATCCAACGTCTGCATATTTGTAAGATGCCAGTGACGCTATATATGGAGTTTGTTTGTCATCTGTAGCTAGGGGTAACAAATATTAGCTTTTCCACGTGACCAGATTCCTTGTGTCTTATCTTCACCATAGATTTCTCCTTTAATCGTGGTTTGAGAAAAGTTCAGTATCTATATCGGTTGGTAAATAAGAAGAATCGCTATCTATACTAATATTAAAAACGCGAAAGTTTGTAAGTATGAATGGATCGTGGACTGTGATGTAAAACAAAAGTAACTATTCTGTCTTATTATTTGAACAACTGATTTCTGAAACTATCAATCATAATGAAATAATTATGTTTCTATTTAACTAAGTAAATTGAGGAAAGATATGGGTTACGCAACTTTACCTTACGACCTTTATGAGCGGGGTAATGACTACTAACACAGGTGAAACTGCGGGAACGAGTAGTTATCCATAAAAGAGAATGATTTTAAGAACCCACTTGAGTTGATGTTCTCTCATCAAGTTTTCTTATGTGTATACAAATTGTTATCTTATTCCTGCGCTAGGCATTTTAATTAAAATACTTTTTACTTCTTTTTTACTTCTTATTTTTTTTTATTCACTATCTGAGTCCCGCGGTGTTACCCATGACAACGCGTGACTACGGCTTTTGAAACTTATTTCATGATTTTTCAGCGTCATTTCTTGTCGTAGTTGAGTTTTAGTTTTTAGTTTTTTTTACTTAAAATGTTTTGTTGCCTCTATAATATTTTTTTTTTGCAAAGTATGTTTTAAATAGGTACCATAGAAATATCACAATTATCGAAAAAATACGGACAAAAAAAAAAAATATATTTTTTTTTTTAAATTTACAAGTAACGCCCTTTCTAATGATACCAAACGCGACATATTTATCTAATTTTTTTTTATGTCGGCTAAAGGGCGCCATAGTAGATTCAATGACACGTCATAGCCTATAACCAGCAGACGATCATGACGCTTCTAACGACACCTCATTTGTCCACTTCTAATGGGTAGTTAAGGAGCTATGAGGGAGGAAATGAACATACATACATACATAGCCTGTAAAAACCATAACGCTCCTTTGTCTTTGCCGTAGTCGGGTAAAAATTGTATAAAATGTTGTTTTGGTATATGTATCGTGTACATATATTTATATATATATTTTGTATAAAGCAGTTATTTTAATATTACAAACAGACACTCCAATTTTATTTATTTGTATAGATATAGATGTGTCAACCCGGGTGATGGCTATAAGCTTTTATCAAAAATTTGGACGCTTGTTTACGAATATAGACGGTAGTGGATGAAGAAATTGAGCTCTGTGCACTTGGATATCCTGCTTAGATCCATGTGGATTTTTCGTCTACACTGATTCCCTAGGGGATTTTTTCGACTGAGAACGATTACATTTATCTATCGTGAGCAATTTGACAGTTCATTAAGTACTTGTAAGAGTTTTAACGTGTTTTGGGAAGAACCGATGAAATACTAATCACTTATTACACAACCAATGAGGAAAATATTTTGCCTAAATGTGATGACGCAACTGAAAAAAGGTGTGCTTATGTTCATATATTGCCTACTAAGTTAATTTAACAAATCTGGTTCAATTTTAGGGTTCTGAGTGCCACATATAGGTATGTATATTGCCCGTAGCGTGATACCTCTCACCCGTTTTTGAAACATTATTATTTGGTGCTCTACTCCTATTAGTCTTAGCGTGATGATATATAGCGTATGGCCTTCCTTGATAAATGTACTATCCAACACTGAAAGATTTTTTTAATCGGACCAGCGGTTCCTGAGGTTAGTGCGTTCAAGCAAACAAGCAAACTCTGTAGCTTTGGTTTTATAATTTTACTAGCAGACCTACGCAACCTCGATTGCGTCTCCAATTGCCCGTGACGTCATAATTTTTGCTCCTTTTTGAAACATTCTGTATTGATGCTCCGCTCCTATTGGTCTCAGTGTGATGATAAATAGCCTATAGTCTTCCTCGATAAATGTTCTATCCAACACTGAAATAATTTTTTAAATCGGACCCACGGTTCCTGATATTAACGCGTTCAAACTAACAAATAAACAAACTCTTCAGCTTTATATTATAGAAATGCCCTTGAATGAGGACATCACAGGACTGGTAGTTGTAGAAAGTTTCGGGGGAAGCCTATGTCTAGCAGTGTACGTTATACGACTAAGTTGATGACGATAACATTCACTTCTATTTCATGAAAGGGGTGGACCAAACCGATTTAATTTTATACACATACAGACTATGTAAAAAAATTCATACATTCATAATCTTTTTTTTGTATGAGTTGTGTTGTGTTGTATGTATATATCCCACCAAAAACATAAATGTAAAAAAGGGGAGCCAAGTTCAATACAAAAATTATGCGTGGCTGTGGGCTTCGTCGCAAAAAGAATGGAGATCTAAATGAGCGCCAAGTTCTATGCAAAATCCAAATTGTATTTATAGGAACAAAATAACATTATGAACAAGTATTAAACTCTATTTCTTTGCTTTATTGGATACCTATAACAATTGCTGTTATTTAAAAATTTGAGATCTTAAAGTAGTTTAGATTTAACTTGGCCAGTTTTCATTTCAACAGTCATTTTATACAGTTATTTAACATATATGTATATATATTTTTTAATTCTGATAAAAACTGGCCAAGTCAAATCTAAACTACTTTAAGATCTCAAATTTTTAAATAACAGCAATTGTTATAGGTATCCAATAAAGCAAAGAAATAGAGTTTAATACTTGTTCATAATGTTATTTTGTTCCTATAAATACAATTTGGATTTTGCATAGAACTTGGCGCTCATTTAGATCTCCATTCTTTTTGCGACGAAGCCCACAGCCACGCATAATTTTTGTATTGAACTTGGCTCCCCTTTTTTACATTTATGTTTTTGGTGGGATATCATTACTTTTTGTGAAGAAAACTAGGCAGGTTTGATTGATTTATTAAGATTTAATGTTTTTTCTTGCGTTTCCGCTGCAAGGTTTTCTTTTTCATGCTATTGTCTAAAT
Organism: Spilosoma lubricipeda; assembly: GCA_905220595.1. Classification (NCBI taxonomy): domain Eukaryota; kingdom Metazoa; phylum Arthropoda; class Insecta; order Lepidoptera; family Erebidae; genus Spilosoma; species Spilosoma lubricipeda. The sequence goes on along the minus strand of HG992298.1, from coordinate 5,710,881 downwards.
TCTCTTCCATTCATTATCTGATACCTTTTTAATACGCTTCCTGTTTATGCTTAAATTGGTAAAGCCCGGACGATATAACGATCTCAGGTGGTTATATATATACTAATATATAAAGCTGAAGAGTTTGTTTGTTTGTTTGAACACGCTAATCTCAGGAACTACTGGTCCGATTTCAAAAATTCTTTCAGCGTTTATATTTTTATTTACTTAAAATTTATTGTTCAAACTAATAAAACCTTATTCTAAAACATAGGTCCACAAAACTGTTTTAAACAGTTTGTCTGTAGACTCAGTTGAGCCTTTATATGCAACATGCTTGTGCGTAACATTGCACACGTCACACCCATGCATTAGATACATGATACATGGACATGTGCAGTCCTATGCATAATGCACAGTCACATTTACATATTTACGTACATGCGATACACAAAACACAACAATCAACATAAAACTTATATATGGGTATAATGTGTTTAATAATATCCATGTATACATATATTTATATATATTTGTGCTATCAAACAAGATCCAATAAGAATTGCTTTAATTTTCTTTTAAGTTTGTTTAAATTGGGTTCATGTCTAATATGCACCGGCAAACTGTTGAGGACATAATATATGGTAACCGTTTTTTAGGGTTCTATCACCATAGTAGTTAGTAACTTTTGGTACATGAAGCCTACCAGCAGTAGTCGACCTTGTTCCGTGACAGTTCGGAACAAGTGATAATTCATGCTTTTGATTGCTACGGCGTAGGTTTATTATTAACAGGTATGTCTTAGTAACATATATGTCTTAGTTTAGCCGGAAGGATATTGCATTTTTTAAATAACTTTTTGTAATCGTCGTTACAACTTATTTTAGTTTTATTGTTTAAAAGTAGCTTTAGAAATTTAATCTGTAATGTTTCTATTTTATCCATATAGGATTTAAAAGTCAAACCATAGCGATCAAGAGCATAACTTATGATAGGTTCAACCAATTGTTTGTACAGGCATTTCAATGTGGTGCTAGGTACTCTAAATCTTAGGTGATAGAATTTTCCTAGTAATATTCTAAGTTTTTCACAAATGAATTGTATATGGGACGACCAGGAAAAACTGTCATCGATCTTCACTCCAAGGTAACTGAGTAGAATGGGCTATCTAACTGTAAGTTAGATAGCCCATTTATCGAGGAAGGCTATAGGCTATATATCATCACGCTTAGACCAATAGGATAGGAGCACCAATGAAAAATATTTCAAAAACGGGGGAAAATTATAATAATAATAATAATAAACCCTAGCAACACTGAAAGCAGATGCGGAATTTTTCAAACAAATTTTCAATAATTTATTTTCTCGTTTTAAAACATTCTGGAGTAACAAAATCAACAAAAAATAGTTTCGAAATATATTAAAAATGCATTTTTATCATCAAAGCAGAATTAAATTGAACAAAAAGGCGTTATAAAAGAAAACATCCGATAAGTAAGACATGACGTTTTGAACGTCAAGTCACAACAATGATTTTCTATGTGAATAAATTCCTAAAATGCTAACAAGGGCGAGATCGAGAGCACAATTACTAACTCCGGACTCGTCGCTACGCTCCGCCTTGCCGTCTTCGGATGCCAGAACAGAAGTGCCAACTGCCGCAGAGGCGTCGAGCTCTTCATCAAGTGACGAGTTTTTCTCTCCGCCGACGTCGCCAACACCTGTACGTCGGCAGGAGAGATACCGGCCACCAGATAGCTTGGGACCCCGAGGACCACTGACCTCGAATAGGGCCCCCGCTGCCGGTGGTAATGTGCGCCGCATGAAGTGGACACATTCAATTAATGAGAATGTCATGCGGGCATATTTTCGGGCTACAGAGTTGGGAACGAACCTTACTGCGTACCGTGTTCGACTAGTCTCTCTGTTTCAGGAGCTTGAGCCAGCTGTCAACGTGTCGGCACAACGACTGTCGGATCAAGTGCGAGCTATACAGCGTTGTCACCTGCTGGATGATGCTGTACTTGAGAGGATACGCTCTGACATACGGAATAGCTTGGCTGTCCCTTCTTCATCACATGTTGTGGATACGATAGTAAACACCACATCACAATTACCACGAAGTGAATACATTGATGAACTAGTGGACAGTGAAATTATCTCCGTGAGTACCCAGTGTAATGATACGATAAGGAGCACTTTGGAGGATGCGATTCGGGAATACCGATATGTAGATTCTAATAACAGACCCCGGTTGTCTCGTTTGCCCATACATAAACGAAATTTAGCGCTGGTGAGTGCCTTGGATTCGTTATTGCCAGATTATTTTAATAATAGCGAAGATCTCAGTGATACACATTCCATTCTATACTGTGCGGCTATCGCAGTTTGTCGAGTAGCTGGTGTTAATTTTGTAGAATGTAAAACTGCTACTCGACCAAAAAATACTGTGCCAGCTTGGCAGTGTAGAATTGAACGTCGTATTGCTGGGACCAGGACACTAATTGGTAAGCTAATTAGCTTCAGATCAGGTAATACGCGACCAAAAGTGATGCGCTTTGTGAAACAGGCATTCTTAGGGACTACTGTCAGTCCTCAACAATACATGTCATGTGTCACAGAGCGCATAGACTATCTGAAGCAAAAAGTTTATGCATGGGCAAATAGAATTAGGCGCTATAGAAAACGAACAGATCGGTATAATCAGAATCGCACTTTCCAAAGAAATGAGAAGTGGGTGTACCAGAAGTGGGAGAAACTGAGTCCCTGTATGAGTGATGAGCATTTACCAGATGAAAATGCCACAAATTATTTTTGGCGAAACATCTGGTCAACGCCTGTCACTCATACAGAGGGTCATTGGTGTCGGGATGTCGAGCGCTCATGTGAGTCAATAACACCTATGGAACCAGTTAGGATTGATAAGGAGGATGTAAGTTGTGCGGTCCGTTCATTAGCGAATTGGAAAGCACCTGGTCCAGACGGACTGCACAACTTTTGGCTTAAATGGTTCCGTAGCTCACATGCGTACTTGGCATCTCAATTCCAAACAGCATTGGATTCAGGTTCATTACCACAATTTTTAACCACTGGCATAACCCACTTACTCCATAAATCTGGCAGTACCATGGATCCCAAAAACTTTAGACCTATTACTTGTTTACCAACGTTATATAAACTTCTAACATCTATTCTGAGACTCAAAATCACTACTCATATTAATAATAATTCGATAATTTCCGTTTCTCAGAATGGATGTAGAAGTGGGACCCGTGGCACTAAAGAGCTCCTTATAATAGACATGACCATTAGCCAGCAGGTACGTCGCAATCGTAAGAGCCTGGCGACATGCTGGATAGATTACAAGAAGGCTTATGACTCGGTGCCACATACATGGCTTTTGAGGGTGCTGGAGTTGTATAAAATTGATACAACTCTGTGCACTTTTTTGAAGTCATGTATGGGGCAATGGAGAACAGTACTTCGCTATCCAGGATGTCGGCAGTCTACGATGCACGACGTACTTATAAAAATCGAGCTGGGCATCTTTCAAGGTGACAGTCTGAGTCCCTTGTGGTTTTGTCTAGCTTTGAACCCTCTTAGTACTCTATTAGAGGGTTCAGGGATAGGCTATAGGTTGCAGAAAGATGATCGAGTTATAAGTCACCTCCTTTATATGGATGATTTGAAACTACTTGCCCCCACTAAATTACAATTGACAGCGTTACTAAAGGTCACTGAAAACTTTAGTAATTCTATCAAGATGGAATTTGGTGTAGACAAGTGTGCAGTCATGTATGTAAAGAAGGGACTGATTGTGGAATCTGAAGGAGTAGAGCTTTCAGATTCCACAAAACTTCGATCTATATCTGCCACTGAAACCTACAAGTATCTAGGCTTTTCACAGTCCTTGGGAATACCAGAATCTGACGTGAAACAAATGTTGCGGGAACGTTTCTTTGGCCGCCTGAAAAAGTGCTAAAAAGTCTTTTATCGGGTGGTAACAAGGTGCGGGCCTACAATAGTTGGGTCATGCCGGTTCTGATGTATTCCTTTGGTATACTTAGATGGACTCAGACCGAATTAGATGCTTTTGACAGGAGAGTCCGTACATTGCTAACTGCATTCCGAATGCATCACCCACGTTCATCGGTTATGAGATTGTATATCCCGCGAAAGTTTGGGGGTCGTGGACTATTAAATATCAAGACCCTACACAATCGCGAGATATACAATCTTAGAGAATATTTTCTCCATACTGATGTGGAAATGCATCGCAATGTAGTTGCAGTGGATACCGGACTCACTCCACTCGCTTTGGCTAAAGAGAATTGGCGCAAACCTGCAGTACTTAGTACTAATGATCGCAGGGAGGTATGGAAGGGCAAAGAACTTCATGGTCGATTTTATCGGGCTCTTAATGGGCCTGATATAGACTTTAAAGCATCTACGTCCTGGCTACGGTATGGTGATCTCTTCGGAGAAACCGAAGGTTTTGTCTGTGCGATTATGGACGAAGTTATCATGACGAATAACTATCGGAAATATATCCTGAAGGATGGTACGGTCGACATCTGTCGGGCATGTCACCGTCCTGGAGAATCTATCAGGCATATTATTTCTGGTTGTTCTCGTCTTGCTAACGGCGAATATTTGCACAGGCACAACCAAGTAGCCAGGATTGTACATCAACAACTTGCCCTTAAATACCATCTTGTGAGTTCAGAGGTGCCATACTACAGATATGTGCCCGACCCAGTTCTCGAGAATGGTCGTGCTACGTTATATTGGGATCGATCTATTATCACTGACAGGACTATTGTTGCCAATAAGCCTGATATTGTGGTGATAGATCGATTGGAGCGCCGCGCAATGATTGTCGATATTGCCGTTCCACATGACGAGAATCTCGTGAAAGCCGAAAAAGAAAAACAAATAAAATATTTGGATTTATCTCACGAGATTGTCGATATGTGGAATGTGGATTCGGCGATCATTGTTCCGATAGTCGTATCTGCTCACGGATTAATTGCCAGGAGCCTCGACCAACACCTTAAGAGGCTCACGTTAGATGGCTGGATCAAGGGTCTGATGCAGAAGGCAGTCCTCCTTGACACGGCTCGTATTGTGAGGAGGTTCCTGTCTTTGGAGCCCTAACCACCGGTTTCTTGGTCCCTGTACCCGAAGTCGGTGGTCTACTATTTTTTATATTTTTAAATGTATTTGTTTTTATATTTATATTTAAAAATGTAATTAATATGTATTTATAACTGTAATAAAGGAAATAATAATAATAATTTATTTATTTACAAGAAATTACACTCAATACACCTTGTTTACAGATAATATTTCACATTTTTACAAACAAATCAATAATAATAACAATCAGTTCTATGCAAACAAAATATTTTAGTTCTTGGCTCCCAAACTAGGTTTATCACCTGTGACTTGGGAGCCGGAATTATCACGCGACGGGCAATAGGAGACGCAAACGAGGTTGCGTGGGTCTGCTAGTTCTACTATAGAACTATCTTGGGTCTTAATTTGACTAGGGTCTAGATTAATAAGTGTTTTAACTCTGGAGAGCGCAACGGCCTGTCGTCTGCTAAATATTGAAGTGCCTATGTCGAGAAGAGCGCTGTCCAGACTAAGCCCTTGTGATTTGTGGATGGTAATAGCATAAGTCAAGCAAATAGAGAACTGTTCCCGGTGAACATATAATAGGTATGAAATTGCCATTTTGTATGCAATAAGTGAAAGTACTTATTTTTTCAAACTTTTTTATTTCTGTTATTCGAAGTAATCACCCATGCAATTGACGCATCTTTGCCAACGCATTAGTAGTTTATTGATGCCCTTCTTGTAAAAAACAGCTGGACGGGAGGCAACAAACTCTTCAAAGGCATTATGAGTATGAGCGCCGCTAAGAGCATACTTTGGTTCGTTCACATTCTAAGTCGTATAGCGCTTGAGAACCACGCGGGCCCGAAAACCTCGCTTTCTCCCGTGTACAAGTGCAAGGCGCGAGTGAATTTAACCAGTATTCTTAAATTAGTCAATACATACATGTATCGGTAACAATAAGACATCGCTATTGCCTTGACCTTGGTGTAATTACACGTTGGACTTTCTTTTAAGGTACAAAGAGTTCGAACTTTTTTTTTTTTTTTTTTATGTTTGACTCTGCCATAATGACTCTACTCTGCCTGATGGAAAGCATAAGCAGAATCCAAGAGTGATGGTCACCATACTGCGAATGCAGACAATGCAACGATGCAGCATGGTGACCCACACCATGGCGGGCTAGCGATGCTTTCGCACCATTGGGCCTCCGGTCTCGCACTCACCAACGAAACACGACAGCATGATCGCTGTCATTTTACGTTGATTTTCTGTGCGAGGGTAGTACCGCCCCGGTCGAGCCGGCCCGTTCGTGCTGAAATCAGCGTGGCTCTACTACCTACTCGTGGCTCTACTACCTACTCTACCTAATTTTATACCTTATTTATTTATTTATTGGCTGGGGCGACGGTGGACCAACCGCGTCGCTGCAACATAAGTTTGCTGCTGACACTAGATCTAAGTGACTGAGACAATGCTAAACACATGACAGTTGACAGCGGCAAACTTATAGCGAATGAGTTGTTTAAAGTATTTATTTATTCATTCAATCTCATATAAGTACTGTACTTCACTTTCATACTAGCTTAGGCACGAAGAAGTTTATGGTTATAGTATGACAATCATATAATTCATCGTTGAGAAAGATGCAGGATGAACATAAATGTAATAAAACATCAAGATAATAATGTACTAGAGAAGATGCCACTCATAAGTGCGGTGCTCCTTGCAATTTATTTTTTCGGACAAATTACACACAACATCATCTAGTCCCAAACTAAGCAGAGCTTGTATTATGGGTACTAAACAATTGATATAAATACATACACATACTTTTCTTTTGTAAATACATACATATTATACATAGAAAACACCCAGACTCCGAAACAAATATTTGTGGATCACACAAATATATGGTCCGACCTGGGAATCGAACCCGAGACCTCTTGATCAGCAGCCGCGTACGCTAACCACTAGACCAACAATGCAGTCTTTTCTTGCATTTAGCCTTCCTTCAGTCGCTTGCTATTTAAATTTAAAAACGTTTTAAAACTCGTGAAATATGCCATTTTGTGTCTTGAAATATTGTACTTATAATACAAGGAATACGGCGAAAAGCAAAGGAATAACTTTTCACCAGTAATTAACCAGATATAATTCTTTTAAAATTAAATACGATCAAAATATTTTAAGACGCCATTGTTGCCTTATTTGACATAAAGTACCTAAGAGTAAAACATTCAGAAGTGATATTTAGGTAAAATTAACTGACGTTAAATGCACAATATATATTTATCCTATTTAATTGGATAAGGAAAAATAATATGTTGTTTAAAATAGCTTTCTTTTTTTATGTTTGGCCCTGCCAAAATGACTCTACTCTACTCTGCCTGATGGAAAGCATAAGCAGAATCCAAGAGTGGTGGTCACCATACTGCGAATGCAGAAAATGCAACAATGCAGCATGGTGACCCACACCATAGCGGGCTAGTGATGCTTTTGCATCAGCTTCGTAAATAACACAACAATTATTTGTAATGTTTAAGTAGAATTTAAAAATTGAATATTCGGCTTTTATATTTTATATCTCGACGCATTCTCCAAAAAAAATAAAAGTGGCAAAGCTATTGCAGAACTGTTTACTCAGTGTGAATTTCCTAATAAAGTTTCATAGGAATCAAACTATTTATCCGTTCTGCTTTTTTGCTTGGCACTTACTCTATGAAAACGAATCTTTGGAACAGTTCGTAGGCTAAAACGCGCAGGCGTCATGAAAATTACGGCGCTTATGACATTACGGCTCGCGAGGAACTACAGCTCAAATGCGCTGCTTATTAATACTGTTGAATTAGACTACTAAATATTGTTTCAGCGCTGCAGCGCTTTTTTGTTATAATTCAAATACAAACGGAACATAATATTAGTTTTGAATGGCTCCTCTAGTACGTAATATCTTGATGTAATAAAACAATAAATAACTAAATCGGTATTCGTAAGCGTTACCTATTTTTATGTATTGCTCGAGAGCGTTTTTATTTAGGTTTACTTCTTTTCTGTGTATAATTATACTATGTGGTGCGGCACACCGCCGACGACACACCGTTGGCCGGTTGTTTAGCGCGTACTACAAGTTTTTTGTATGGGGACACCACTTATTTTTGACTTAACTTTATTTTGATATTCCTGTTAATAGCAATACATATATTGGCATGGTTTCAAATATCTGCTTGTAACGGTTCCAGCGCTATATTTTTTTTTGTTGTATGGGCACCCCCCCTATTTTTTAACTTTTTTTTTAATTTTAGATTTTTTCCTACGCTTACACACAATTACCAAGCTGGATTCCAAATTTCATCCTTCTAGGTCATCTAGAAGTAGGTTAGAATTAGGTACTATAAGTCAGTCAGTCAATGCTAAAATTTACGACTTTTTGACCATCATATCTTTATAACCGTTTGAGCTAGCTTCATGAAATTTGGGCCTCTAGATGTCCTTATAGACATAATTAAACACACGCAGTTTTGTGTGTTTACGTTAAAGAGGTTTTGAGTTATAGAAGAGTCAAAAGTGGCACCAAGTTGTTCATGTAATATTACACTTGGCGCTGGCTAGCCAGTTCCTTTGCTTGAACTTGGCTTGACACGCTGCCGCGTGTCTAGATTTAAGTAGTCTTTTCAGTTTTTTTGTATTATTCTTGTGCTGTAGTGTTATTGTGAGTAATGTTATGGGTATTTTTAATTTTAATTTTTTGCTCTGTTAATTGTTTTGTGTTTTGTCTGTATTAGTATTTTAGTCCAACATTATTGCGATAAATGTTGCCTAGTGTGGCTGTCATAGTAAATGAAACAACTTTGTATGATTTTCTTCATAATAAACTATTATTACTATAATTATTGTCTTTATTAAAATTATTATAACATAATTTACATTTTAAATATACATGTAAAAACAAATACATTTAAAAATATAAAAATAGTAGACTACCGACTACGGGTAAATTGGTCCCTGGACAAATAAACCGATGGTTAGGGCTGCAAAGACAGGATACGACCTCCTCACAATACGAGCCGTGTCAAGGACTGCCTTCTGCATCAGACCCTTGATCCAGCCATCTATCGTGAGCCTCTTAAGGTGTTGGTCGAGTCTCTTGGCAATTAATCTGTGAGCAGATACGACTATCGGAACAATAATCGCTGAATCCACATTCCACATATCGACAATCTCGTGAGATAAATTCAAATATTTTATTTGTTTTTCTTTTTTGACTTTCACGAGATTCTCGTCATGAGGAACGGCAATATCGACAATCATTGCGCGGCGCTCCAATCGATCTATCACCAGAATATCAGGCTTATTGGCAATAATAGTCCTGTCTGTGATAATAGATCGATCTCAAAATAACGTAGCACGACCATTCTCGAGAATTGAGTCGGGCACATACATGTAGTATGGCACCTTTGAAATCACAGGTTTGTATTTAAGGGCAAGTTGTTGATGCACAATCCTGGCTACTTGGTTGTGCTTGTGCATATATTCGGCGTTAGTAAGACGAAAACAACCAGAAATAATATGCCCGATAGATTCTCCAGGACGTTGATATGCCCGACAGATGTCCATCGTACCATCATTCAGGATATATTTCCGATAGTTAGTCCTACCATAACTATGAAAGTAATAATAACTTAAAAAAACTCATAGCTTAAACCACTTTGTGAACAGATGGATTGTAAAGGTAAAGCTAATAACATCTTTTCTCTTACGAAGAATGAAACACAATGTTTATAATTACATAATTTACTTCGAATTATATAAATGAAACGAAAATAGATATGAAAAAAATACTGAAAATCACACAAATGTAAAGTTAACGATTGTACCCTATTTCAATGTTTTATCTGAGATTTATGTACAGTAAAGTATATTAAATATCATCTTAGAAAGATCTCCCAAAGGAGAGTCCAAAATTAGGTTTCCAGCCACTGCTCGCGAAGGGAGAGTCAAACTTCTTGAAGCCGGCGCTGAAGTCTACAGTACTGGTGGGGCTGCGAAACACGTTCAGGTTTCCCATCGCCGAATAGTCCTTGCGTTGCAAGAATGGAGTGTTTGCCATGCCCAGGGAGGCTCCGACCTTGTTACTGAAATTGGTAGGAAAATATTTGTTATAATTTCGGAAAGGAATCACTAAGATTTATATAACTCTTTCGCTTCAAGTAGTTATGCAAATGCAAGTAAGTATAAAGTATACTAACTTGTACGTATAGTCAAGTCCACCACCAACAGTGTTGAAGTTGGGAACGTGTGGAATGTTGGGCATATTCCTTGAGACGAAGGCGTTTGCTCCGATGTTATGCTTATCGTTGTTGAATAGAGTTGCATGACCAGCGCCAGTCAGCTTGGAGCCAAATCCAGGAATCGTTTCTTTCATTACCGATACACCATGACCATTACTGGCAAATTATAAAATATCAATATTAGTAAAATAAACGATTTAATGTAATATTTAGAATCAGCATTCTAACTAAAATTACTTACGCGTTATCAAAAGCCAATCCAATGCCTTTGGAAGCCAATTTCATCCGGTCATCAAGGTTGACACTTCCAATAGCGCTCAAAACATTTCTATCGTTACCAACAAGTGGAACCTTGGCACCCAGTCCAGCGCTTCCATCACCGTTAAGAGTGAGACTACCTTGAGCTTGACGACGTGCTCTAGTTCTTGCCACGTAGCTGGGATATTGATATTCATAGTCTTGTTCGATATCGGTCACTGGATATCCGTACTGTTGGCTTATTTCAACCGGCTCGAGTTCCCATCGAATGTGCATAGCACTTGCTCCTACCAACAGAACCGTTGCACAGAAAAGCTTGATGGAAAACATTTTGATATAATAGTGAAACTTAAGACGCTGTTTGATTAAGCTTTGAGTATAGAATGATATGCTCTACAGCTTGTAAGCTTTTATAGAAGACCTTATCACGGGAGAGGATTCCCCGGTTCCAGCACAGTAGTATTAAAGTGTAATGTACCTGTTATCAGTATCATGAGCATGTTAGCAGGGTTATCTCATACAAAGTGTCATGGGTCACAATGATAGTGATAGTGGCACGCGCTTCGTCGTTTGGTACATTGGGTCATGTGAATAACGTTTTACTTTCTATAATGTATTTTAACATGAATGAAGCAGAAAATAAAATAAAAAGCAAGGTAATAGCATTTTCAGTCAAGTAATAAAGGAATTCTCAGAAAACCGATGTGAAACAGCGCTTGCGCTGTGTTTCACCAGTAGGTGAGGATACCAGAGGCTCATACACCAACCCCGCTCCCCATCCCCTTGCCCATCTCCCAAAGGTCGACATCGCACTTGTGACGCCTCTGGTGTTGTGGGTGTCCATGGGTGGCGGTAATTGCTTATCATCAGGTGATACGTCTTCTCGCTTGACAAGTATTCAATATATTGTTTTTAACCTTCATGGTCAGTAACATTTGGTCCTTACATTATCCAATAAAAAAAAATAAAAAAAAAAGTTGCATATAACTCAAAAATTACACTTTTCTTTAAGTTAACGGATGTTGATCCTTAATTTTTCCATATCTAAGGTTCTGTCACAGCCACACCATTCGAAAGAAACGAAACTCTTACTGACTCAGTTTTCCCCCTATCGGAAACTTACCAAACACAACTTACATTACCATACCGCCATAATGAGGGTTCCTACCATGCTGCATTGTTGCATTGTCTGTACGAGCAATGAGTATGGTGACCACCACTCTTGGATTCTGCTTATGTTTTCCATCAGGCAGAGTAGAGTCATTTTGGTATTCCATAATTAAAAAAAAACAAATTTCTGTATCTTTAAGTTACAAAGATGTTATGTCCGAAGATATACGTGCCATATAATCAATTGTATTTCCTTCTTGTACAAACAGTAAGTTTCCTTTAAACCATTTTATCAATTTCCATTTGACTCCCAGCCTCCATTAATTCTTGCTCGCAAAGTAATGGCTATGCTTTTTAAACGAGTCCATTACTGAAGTAAAGGTTTTCACTAATCTAATAGCCATATTTACGTAGGGCCTTCAAGGAGGTACTTAAGGAATGTTTTAGGTTACTTTCTTGACTGAAGGATATTTTTTCCAATTTCATTAAACATTTAGGACCAGTTTCACTTGCTCCTAATAAAGCTTTAAGAGTGTCTGTTTGTAATATTAAAATAACCGGTCTTTACTGAATGCATATGTATGTATACACGCTACATATACCAAAAATGTAGTTAAAAAAAATTTTGTCTGTCTGTCTGTCTGTCTGTTTGTTCCGGGTAATCTCTGGAACGGCTGGACGGATTTTGACGGGACTTGATGATCCAGGGAGTAACTTAGGCTACCTTTTTTAGACTAACTTTGTCCCGCGGCGTTCAGGCGGTTCAGCTAGTTTACCATAAAAGACTATTTAACAGATAACATTTTCAGATATATGTGTATAAATTTATATGACATACTAGCTGAATCCCGCGATGTTACCCGAGGTTATTGTTGTACCGCGAGCAACGTCGCGGGACAAAGTTAGTCAAAAAAAATCACAAAGCACTCATGAGGACTGCGGGTAGAAATGAAAACTTAAAACTATAAATAAACAGTTGTATAAGCTCACCTGAAATGAACTTCTTTTCTCTCAGAATAAAATGTGTGAAAAAATAGCTCATGGAAAGTGTTCGGTGACGATGACGTGAATTCCATGATTTTTTTCACCCAAAAAGTGTTCAACGTGCCTAAAAATTTTTTCACTTCAAAAATGGTCAAGGTATAGCCGTTGTCGCAATTTAATTTTATCGAGGTTACAAGTTTAAAGTTTGAATTCCATCATATTATAAATCTTGTTAAAATTTATATAGCCTATTTCATCGAATTTATTGGCAAACTTGCACACTATAATTATATATTATATAGTATATTATATATACTATATGTATACTATAATATACTATAGTATATATTTCTCTTTTCTATGTTAAAAAGCTACATTTTATTATACATGAGCGCTATATTTAAAACGATGACATTAAAAAATGAAGCTGTCATCTCCAAAAGAATTATTCTCATGAACGACATTGTGTAATATCCAGGGCCATCCCTAGCACCCAGTTAATCGTCTAAAAGGTCATTTAAAACGAAAGCGTTTGGCAATTTACGTTTCATTTCCAATTGTTTCCCTCAATAAAACTCGTTGATGGATTTGTTTCAAACATTTATTTTAAACTTTACTCATTTTGAAAGTTGTATATTTATTATGGCTTGACGTTTTGTTATTATAATTTTAACTGCCGTTGAAAATGAAGCGTTCATAAGTTACTCACGAGATGTGGAAATGGTTAATACGTGATATAAATTAGACTATATTTGTATATGTATTTTTGAATTATATTCTTTCTAATTAGAAAACTTTATCTTTTTACCCAACAAGCGCGAAGTCAAATGGAGTTATGCTAATTTTCGCAGCCTATGTATGTATGTTTCACTGTAGCGTCTAAACTATTGAACCGATTTTAATGAATTAGAGGTCAATAAATATGTAAAATATCCACGGTGACATAAGGTAGATAAATTTTATATAAAGTTTTTACGTAGACGCGTTAAAGGTTTTAAGCTTTTTATGGTTTGTCATAGTAAAAGGGGCTGACGAGGAGATAGGCGGTGATGACCTAATGATAAGTGACTACTGTTACCTTTGGATATTTGTTTTTATCAAGCGGAAATCCCCTTGGATGCCACCAGCTGATGGCTATGTTGGATTATAACCGACCAAAAACCCCACACCGTCTCGGATACTGAAAGCCGGGAACCAAGTGGACCCTCGGAAGGAAATCCCTGGAACACCAACGTACCTTGGGCCACCTACGGTTTGTAAGAATATCTTGTGTAGGAACCCTATGGCTTCTTTTCTATTTAAAAAGCACTTTATAGGGCTTGCGCCGCCACCCCGGCCTTTGGATGCCTGAAACTCAGAAGTTACAAGTGCTTTGTACCACTCCTTACGCCCTTCTAGAATCAGCAAAAACTTCGGTGAACATCCCTGAAAAACTCGTATAACACCGGTGTTCTGTGAGGCCGATTGAATTTGTCTCCTATGTATATGGAGGTATCTCACGCGGGTACCATTTTAAGTCAGTTTCTAGAATCAGCAAAAACTTCGGTGAACAGCCCTGAAAACTTGTATAACACCAGTGTTCTGTGAGGCCGATTGAATTTGTCTCTTATGTATATAGAGGTATCTCACGCGGGTACTATTTTTAGTCAGTTTCATAAAGTTAGATTTTTTAAATCTTAAACAAAGCATCTCTAAAAGTTTTATCAAAGAAAGTCCTGTATTTAGATCTAGTTTCTGTGGCACTTTTATGTGTGGACTTACAAAACTGAGATTAATACCTTAACTAGTGTGCTGTTCCTCTAAGTTACATGTTGCAAAGCATTACGCGATAGCATTAATCAATCTACATAAAGAGGCATCAACCTAAATTGCTCCAAAGAAAACCCACCGAGACGATTGATCTTAGAGGGAAGGTCTAAAAATTACACATTTCACGTACGATAGAGAATGTCACTTGAGATCAAAATAAATAGGCATGTTCTTTGGGACCTTTAGGCCCTTTGCCCGATTTCAATAGAGGACCGTTTTACGTATATGCCCTTATAGGATTGGAGATTGCGTGTATACTTGCTACCTTATGATCGCTATAGCTTCTTACATTTGTATAGGTTAGGAGCCGCTCTATTATTAAATTTTACTAAGTGGAAAACCACAGGAATTATTAGCTAATCTTAACTTAGATTAATAATCTTAAATTAGAAAAATTATTGTTGAGGCAAAGGAGATTGTTGTTTATTTTTTCGAAAGATGAAAGGGGGACCCCCTTTCATTTTATTTACAATTTTTAAACTTCTCATCATTAATACTATTACGACGACGACATTTTTTATCCTATTTTTTTTTAAACTTTTACGCACAGCGCATGTCAGCGTGGCGTAGTTACGTATTTGTATGTGTAGTAACGTATTATGTGTGTAGTCATGTGTTATGTGTAGTTTCGTATATTGTGTGTGACAGACGAGCGAACAGCGAGTGGGAGGAGCCGAACGTAGTGGGCAGCGGCGCCAGCTCGCTCAAGGCCGCGCGTACTCCGCGCCACCGTGCGGCGCGCGGATAACACAGTCCGTCCATAACTTCACGACGCGATGCGATTACTGTGCTCCCTATACTTTTGGCTCCTCGCATTACGCGTATATTAGTTAGTTGTTTCCAAGCTTTTCTTATCTCCTTAATTCCTTCTGTATGTTCTTACTTATAAACTAGTGTACGTTGAGACTTTTGTATTCCTTTGTATTTTGTGTTTCTAAGGAAAAAAATTATGCCGTCGTTTACGAATTATCACCTTTTATTTGTTCACCCGACGTAACTGTACAGTCAGTTCCATCGTATCCTGATCTAAACATATTACTACATCTTATTGTTTTAACACAAAGGGCATGAATTTAAATAGAGGTTTTTCGCATCATCGCTTTTTGATTCGATAACGACTTGAACACTAAAAAACTTTACAATTGAAGACTTAAAATGCTTGATATTGGCTAGAATAGCTAATATTATTCGTCTGTTTGCCATCTCATGAAAAGAAAAAGATTAAGCAATGAGTTAATCAATCAGCATTTCGGTTTTGCAATTGAGGATTTGTCAGTTCATCTTAAAATCTCTGTACTAGGAAGCTCGCTTTTGAGAGTCAGCAAGAATTACTATATGATAGCTTGATTTACCGCATCACACGATATGGGACAAACAAAACACGATTCCGAAATATCTTTACAACCGTTTTTCTTTACGAACTCCTTTTTTCTTAAAAAGACTTCAGAGATGTGGCTTTTAGTCATCTATACAAATAAATAAAATTGAAGTGTCTGTTTGTAATATTAAGATAACCGCTTTTAACTAAATGCATACATTGTATATACGGTGCAGATACTAAAAATGTAGTTAAAAATTTTTGTCTGTCTGTTTGTTCAGGTAATCTCAGGAACGGCTGGACCGATTTTGACGGTATTTTTACTGGCAGGTAGCTGATGATCCAGGGAGTAACTTAGGTTACTTTTTTTAGACTAGCTTAGAACCGCGGTACAACAATAACCGCGCTTAACACCACGGGGTTGAGCTAGTTTGTAATATAATTCCCGTAAAAAAACATTATTACATCATGGAACGCAAAAGTTTAAAAGTTACTATAATTAAGTATATTTAAGTTACCATCACGCTTAGACTTATAAGAGCCGAGCATGATTGATGAGAGACATAAATAAAGTTGCATGGGTCAGCTAGTCTCCTATAACTTCAGTAAAAAATGAAATAAAAGATGATCTCTTGATAAATTCATTCGCAAATTAGGTTTCAAATTAAAACATCGACTTTGGAGAATTATTTTGTCATTAAACTATTCTAATCCGTTCTTTGAACCACCCTTTCAAGAGCAGTAAATCCCGTAATAACTACTTTAATTAGCCTTTTACTAAGTCAGTACAGTTTGTAAATATGAAAGTTTAATCCTGTTTCGTATAGTTGCATGCCAAAGTTATTTCTGAATGAGTTGTAAAGTTCATAATTAATGCTGAGTTTCGCTCTATTTTAAATCAAATCGGGTAAATCACTGCAGTTTATTATAATTCAATAAGTCTATACATAAAATGAATCGCCGAAATGTATGTACCCGCAAAACTTCCGATCAGCTGCTTTAAATTAAAGAATTCTTTATGTGGTCGTTATTGTTAGGTTAAGATAAATTGAAATATAACGGGAAAAGTCAATTAAAAAGTCAACGGGAAGCTAAGACAGATATGTTAATATGGCGGTACGAAGTTCGTCGGGTAAACTAGTATTCCATAAATAACAGATTTAATGTTCTGCTAGTTATTTCAGGATAAAATCCATACTAATATTATAAATTCGAAAGTACTATGTCTGTCTGTCGGTCTGTTACGCTTTCACGACTAAACCGCTGCACCGATTTCCATGAAATTCCGCATAGACATAATTTGACTTTTGAGAAAGGACTTATACTATTCTTTATTGCTAGTAGGTTAGTGATATATAACAAAGAATAACTGTAAACTTATATTTATCTTTAGCGTTAACTTTGACTGCCATGTATATGCACCAATTATATTTTGTGTACATGTGTAATCTATACAAATAAATAAAATTGGAGTGTCTGTTTGTAATATTAAAATAACCGCTTTTTACTAAATGCATATGTATGTATACACAGTACATATGAAAAAAATGTAGTTAAAAAAATTTTTGTCTGTCTGTCTGTCTGTCGGTCTGTCTGTCTGTCTGTCTGTCTGTTTGTTCCGGGTAATCTCTGGAAAGGCTGGACCGATTTTGACGGGACTTTCACTGGCAGGTAGCTGATGATCTAGGGAGTAACTTAGGCTACTTTTTTTAGACTAACTTTGTCCCGCGGCGTTACTCGCGGTACAACATTAACCGCGGGTAACACCGCGGGGTTCAGCTAGTGAAACATAAAATTTATTAATGCTACCTTTTTATTATTGTTTCGGGGAAATTCCGTTATTAAATTATCTGATTGAAAATTTCAGCCATCTCTTAAACTATTTTCCTATTTAGGCTTACGTAACATTTTAGGTGATCCTTATATCTGCGTAATAGGGGTCACATTCGTGGTGTAAATGTTTGGAAAATCGCGGACCTTTTTGGCTTTGTTGCGGATTTTTATCGTGACGTTAAAGGTTTTTTTATTTAGTGTGATATCGGATCGTCCAGCTTATATAGAACCATCTTCCTGAACATATAAACTGAAAATGAACCTTATTTTTGAAGAGATGTTTAAATATCCAGTTATTAGATGTGTGAAGCTACAGTGGTTTGTTGCAGCGATATTTTTATACGACCCTTTAGTCAAAGAAAAAGGCTTAGATGTTTCCTTTCCTGATAATGTACGGAGATGGCGTTGATGGAGGGACGTAGGCATTAATTTGTTGCAAAATGGAGTTTGACGCTATTGAATGTGGGATACAAAAGCTCACGATTTTGCAGATATTTGGTGTTTTATTGTGAGGTAACGGAGATATTTATTTCAGTGTAAATATGTGTAAATTGATCGCACTACTTTCACTTAGTGGCACGATCCCTGTTCATTCCGTCGGTTTCATAAGAGTCGACTGAGAGATCTAATTACGTAATACATCTGCACTGCAAAGAGAAGGGAAACTTGAAACAATCGCTATCCCAACTAATGTAAAGAGAAAGAAAGAAGGGGTAAATCATAGTCATCTATCCTTCCATTTTTTTTCAGGTCTCGCACTCACCAACGAAACACGACAGCATGATCGCTGTCATTTTAAGTTGATTTTCTGTGCGCGGGTAGTACCGCCCCGGTCGAGCCGGCCCGTTCGTGCTGAAATCAGCGTGGCTCTACTACCTACTAAAATGCAATTTTCAGGATTCTAGGTTCAGCGGTTTGGGCTGTGCGTTGATCTCTGGGTATGTCAGTCAGTCTGTCACCTTCCTCTTTTATATATATAGATTATACAATGCTTAAAGAACTAAGTTTACTCATATACAATTGTTCACGCATACAAGTGGTATTTGTGGTCTGGCAACACTACCTGCTCGTCACCAATCGGACCACGAAGGTGGCGTGATGTACCATTGTTCTCATTGGTCAACATGTTGTTCCCTACCTCCCTACCTTCCTCGAATCGTGTAAAAATATATCATTCGCAATACAGACTTCAACTTACCTTTCGAAAGAACACTTGTATCATTTATCACCATTAAAACGCAATTTCAGTTCAGCACACGGCTACCAATATACGAAATTCAAGTACCGACAGAAGCCGGTACATATGGTCCTTCGAGCCGGATCATACGAATCAGCATCCTGTGGAACTACTGGTTGTACCTGCTGCTGCTGAACCAAAACGCAAAAACGCATCAAGAGCAAAGGCAACTGGAGGCTAAGCGCGCATTGGACGAGAGCTGGATTGGCTGTTCATCGCAAATTATACGCAACTTGGTAAGACCAACCATCCTCTCTTCCCCAACCACCTCCTAGTTCTCTTTGTGATACCTGTGCCCAACCTGATTTCAGTAACATTTGCCGCATCGGAGTCTCGAACTGCCTAAATCATCTAGTCACGGTGATATTACGGCTATACGTCGTTCAAGCCTTCCAACTGTAAGTACTTCTGTTCTTACTACCCACCAAAATGACGGAAAGTGCTAAGTCTCGCGATAAATCTCCTCTTGTGTTAGATATCGACAATGCTACAATTAAATCACGCGAAAGGTCCCCTAATCTTGGGTGTGCCGATCCTACGGTAATTCGTGACCTAGTGAGAAAACGCGGCGTCATAAAAGGTAGACTTACCAAGTTTTCCAACCATTTAGATACGTTGGAAGACAGTGATAATTTAATTTCGTCTCGAGATCGCATAGACTTAAAATTACGTATCAAAGGCGCCACTAGTTTATTTAACGAATTCAACGCGATTCAAAGCAAAATCGAGGAAATCGTTTCTGATAGTGAGATATCTGACCAATTAGATTACAGAGAATCATTCGAAACCTCATACTACAGCATCTTAGCCCGCGCGGAAGCCATACAGACCGATGGCGAGGTCACTGACGGTACCAACAACTATTGTACCGAACAATCGCAGTCGGTTAAACTTCCAACCATTTCCCTACCCACCTTTGACGGATCGTATGAGCACTGGCTGGAGTTTAGAGATACCTTTTTATCGTTAGTACATAACTCTAAACGGATTAGTAACATTCAAAAGTTCCACTATTTAAAGTCGTCTCTAAAAGGCAACGCTGAATTAGTCATTAATTCTGTAGAATTCTCTTCTGATAATTATCAAGTCGCATGGGAATTATTGCTAAATAGATTTAATAATAATAGACTTTTAGTGCACAATCACGTAAGGGCTTTGTTTAATATAAACGCATTAACAAAAGAGTCGCCGTCCAACATTAGAAAGCTTATTGACGTTATATTAAAAAACTTACGCGCATTGAAATTACTAGGCGAACCTACCGATTCGTGGGATACGCTTGTCATTTATATAATTGTGTCAAAGTTAGATAGAACGACAGAACGCGAATGGGAGACGCGTAAGTGCACACTAACCTCGAACGAGAAAGATTCTAAACGCATAATCAAAGTACATGAATTGATTAACTTCCTTAAGGACCGAGCGGATGTGTTGGAAATGTTGCATTTATCACACAACAAACCACAAACACAAATTGAAAATAAAAAACACTATTCACACAATACATCACACTGCAATGTGTCTACACATAAGTCCAACGATAACCGTTCGTCTCGCTACAAAAGGACGTGCTTAAAATGTAACGCGAATCACCAACTTTATTCTTGTCAGAAATTTATCGATAGTGACTTAAATTCAAAGTTAAACTTCATTCGCGAGCACAAACTATGTGAGAATTGTTTACGTTCGGGTCACACTCCTAATAAATGCGTGTTTGGGCCATGTCGTAAATGTAATCGCAAACATAATTCATTAATTCATAATGATAACGGCGAGAGTCTAGTTACATTGCATTCCAATAATACGACTGGCGGCCTAGCGAGGAGTGAAGTCGTAGGCGCAACGATGACACCCTCCGGCCCCGCTGCCTCAACCGCCGCGGAATCACGCCCCATTCAAGTTAGCAACGCACAAATGCATAACAATTCTATAGATATGCATTCAGTTTTATTATCGACAGCTGTCGTGGAAGTGCCTGACGTTCACGGTGTTTATCATCGGGCACACGCACTACTTGATAGTGGCAGTCAGCGGTGTTTCATAACAAAATCTTTTTGTAAATTAATTAACGTTCCCATGATAAATTCTACTTATGTAATTAAAGGGGTAGGCGACTCGGTGATACAATGTTCGGAAACTTGTAACGTCGAAATTAAATCGCGAATCGATAATAAGTTCAAAACACGCATTACTTGTTTTGTATTATCACAGATAACGTCTATATTGCCGGCATTGTGTCCACTAAACACGCGATTCTTGATCCCAAATAATGTAAGTCGTGCGGATCCACAGTTCTTAGAATTAAAAAATATAGACATTTTAATAGGCGCAGATAGGTTTGAGACTTGTTGATAGAAGGCAGAATGAGACTGTCCAACGGTCCTTACCTACAAAACACTAAGCTAAGCTGGATTATCTCTGGCTTAGTTAGTGATAATACGCAAATTGAGAGGCGCGTTCATTGTAACTTTAGTAGTTCGTTAGATTCGCAACTTCGCTTGTTTTGGGAGGTCGAAGAGCTTCCTAAGGTCAGGGATACGCGGACTCAGGAAGAGCGTGCATGTGAAGATCATTTTCTTCGTACCACTACGCGTAATAGTGAAGGAAGGTTTTGTGTACGCATTCCATTTAAAGAGTCACCTGATCTTTTAGGCGAATCATATACGCAAGCTGAACGACGCTTCTTCGCATTGGAGAAACGTTTACTACGTTCTCCTGACTACAAGTTATTATATACGCAATTTATGCAGGAATACCTGTACTTAGGTCATATGAACCCGGTGGACTCTTATAGTCATCCATGCTACTTTATGCCGCATCACGGAGTACTGAGAGAACATAGCACTACAACTAAGCTGCGTGTTGTCTTCGACGCAAGCGCAGCATCGTCTTCCGGCAAGTCTCTCAACAACTTACAACTTGTCGGGCCTCCTATACAAGGTGACTTAATATCCATTCTTCTCCGTTTTAGACGGCACAAATTTGTTGCATGCGCTGACGTCGAGAAAATGTTTCGAAATTGTTTAGTAGCCGAGGACCAGCGCCGGTTTCAAATGATTTTGTGGCGTGATGATCCGTCGAAACCTCTACGGATTTATCAATTAAACACCGTTACGTATGGTACCGCATCCGCGCCGTTCCTTAGTGTGAGATGCTTAAAGCAGTTGGGAATTGAGTCATCCGACCCTGACGTTCAACGAGCTATTTTGGAGGACATATATGTAGACGATTTTTTATCCGGAAATAACGATAAATCGAAATTAATACAGTTATGCACGGATATAAAAAATACGTTACAGTCTGGTTGTTTTTCACTTCGAAAGTGGGTTTATAACTTTCCATATAATAATGACCAAACCGACTATTCAAAAGAAATTAAATCCAACGAAAATATCAGCTCTAAAACGTTGGGACTAGGCTGGAACAATGTTGGCGACGTATTTTATTTTAATACACAGTGTCATAACGAGAATGCGTCGGTAACTAAAAGGTTTATTTTGTCTACAATTTCACAAATTTTCGACCCTCTGGGCTTGCTAAGTCCTACGATTATTCTCGCAAAGGTGTTGCTACAACAATTATGGCTTCTTAAAATAGGTTGGGATGACACAGTTCCAACTGGCGTCGCACGAACATGGAACCGGTTTGTTATCTCTCTACGGGCGCTCAAAACAATAAATATTCTTCGGCACGTTATAGGTAGCGAACCTATGTATATGGAGTTGCATATTTTTAGTGACGCATCGCAGACAGCGTACGGCGCTTGCATCTATGTGCGCACTATAAATATAGATAATACAATCACTGTAAGATTGTTGTTTTCTAAGTCTCGCGTTGCTCCATTGAAACCACTAAGCATACCGAGACTGGAACTTTGCGGTGCACTACTGGGTGCTAGGGTACTCGAGAAGGTGCGCAGTTCTTTACGTTGTGAGTTCAAAAACACAGTATTTTGGACTGACTCAACTATCGTGTTAGGCTGGTTGCGCATGTCTCCAAATAAACTTAAAACGTTTGTTCAAAACAGGACGGTGGAGATTCATGAGCTCACACAAGATGTACTTTGGCGCCACGTGAGTGGCAAGGATAATCCTGCTGACCTCGTTTCACGGGGTGTCTGCTTAGAAGAGCTGTCTTCCTGTAGGTTATGGTGGGAAGGCCCTGATTTTTTGAGAAGTCCTGGTTTTTCACTGGATAATTATTATACTGACATAGAAACAGATGTAGAACTCCCCGAGGTTAAGTCGGCTATTTGTTCTTTCGTGACTCATTCGCGCCATTTAACTCCTTTTTCATTTCACCGTTTTTCACAATTTAAGCGTATGAAGCGTGCCGTCGCATATATGTTACGTTTCATACACAATAGTCGCAATAAAAATAATAAACGGTTCGGTGTTCTTACTGTTGATGAGTTGAGCGAGTCTCAGATGGTTTTAACTCGGTGGTGCCAGATGGAAAGCTTTCCTAACGAATACAACCTTTTGACTAATAACGCACAAATTAAGGGTAAAAATAATTTAAAACGATTAAACTTATATTTAGACAGTAGTCAAATTATTCGCGTAGGAGGGCGGTTAAGTAATTCAAATGAATTTAGTTATGATAAAATGCATCCTATTTTACTTTCCAGTAAACATCATTTTACTGAATTCTTGTTTCGTCATGAGCATCTACAGCTTCTTCACGCTGGACCTCAGGCATTGCTTTGTCACTTACGCGAAACCTGGTGGCCTTTGGCGGGCAGGAGTCTGTCTAGGCGTGTAGTGAACGCCTGTGTGTGTATGTACGCGCAATAAAGGTAAAACTTTAACTCCACAAATGGGTAATTTACCGAAGGAAAGGATAACTCCTGCTTTTCCATTCATTAAATGCGGAGTAGATTACTGCGGGCCAGTCTTCATACTTAATCGTAAGGGTAGGGGAGCTAAAACATCGAAAGCGTACATTTGTTTGTTTGTATGCTTTGTGACGCGTGCAATACATTTGGAACTCGTCAGTGATCTCACTAGCGAAGCATATTTAATGGCACTCAAACGTTTTATTTCTCGACGCGGTAAACCTAAAGAAATATATTCCGACAATGGGCGCAATTTTGTAGGATTGATGAACGATTTCTCTGAGTTTTTACGTAGATGCGATTCAGAAATTAAAGATTACGCGATTAGTCAACGAATTGACTTTAAATTTATTCCGCCTTATTCGCCTCATTTTGGTGGTTTGTGGGAGGCAGGAGTAAAATCTTGCAAGTACCATCTTCGCAGAGTGGTGGGAAATGCACACCTTACTTTTGAGGAGTTTGGCACAGTGCTATCACAAATAGAAGCAATTCTTAACTCCCGACCATTTTCTCCACTTTCTTCGGACCCCCGAGACCTTTCTCCTCTCACTCCCGCTCATTTTCTGGTTGGTCGATCGCTGACTGCGCCAGCTTGTGACGACTAAAATGACATTCCTGAGCATACGCTGAAGAGGTATCAACGGGTGGAGCAAATTCGACAACATTTTTGGGCCCGTTGGTCCAAAGAATATGTTTCTGAGTTACAGGTGCGAACAAAATGGACAGAGAACAAAACGGAGTTGAAAGACAACTCACTTGTCCTTATAAAGGACAGCAACCTTCCGCCTTTGAAATGGCCAATGGGTCGAGTACTTCGGTCCATCCCAGGAAAGGATGGGATTTCAAGAGTCGCAGACATCATGACAGCTTCAGGCGTTGTACGTCGGGCCTTCGCCAAGATCTGTCCTCTCTTCGAAGCGGTCCACGAGGGGAAGTGATGCTGCTGCACGCTTTATTTCGAAAGCGTCTGCTTTCAAGGCCGGGGGCATGTTCACGCATACAAGTGGTATTTGTGGTCTGGCAACACTACCTGCTCGTCACCAATCGGACCACGAAGGTGGCGTGATGTACCATTGTTCTCATTGGTCAACATGTTGTTCCCTACCTCCCTACCTTCCTCGAATCGTGTAAAAATATATCATTCGCAATACAGACTTCAACTTACCTTTCGAAAGAACACTTGTTTCATTTATCACCATTAAAACGCAATTTCAGTTCAGCACACGGCTACCAATATACGAAATTCAAGTACCGACAGAAGCCGGTACATATAAGCACATGAAACTTTTAAAAGTTAATTCATTATCAGTCTTTAATGATGTTCTTCTAGCCGATTACGGCCGCGGCGGCCAGTCTCAGCGGAGACCAGCCAACTACGCAGAAGATATTATAGTGCACAAGTGTGTGCACAAACACAGGTGCACTCTCTGATCCCTCTCTCTCATAATCCGATGGGTCGGTTAACCAATACGACCGGGGATAGAAAAAGGTGCAGGCCCGGCGGTTTTACTTGCTCTCCGAGGCACGGAATTCTCTGTTATAAATTGTGTATTATGTAATAACTAATAGTTAACTGTTGGAAATAGACATTTCCTCAAAAAGAATATTTAGGCACACTACCTAGTGTGCCTAAATATCTTCTCTTTGGGGTGAAATTGACACCTCTAGTTTGCTTCGTCACCTCTTACGACACTGTTTCTAATTTTTTGATGTTAAACTTGCCACATTGGTTATATTGCGACTTTCACATTCAATGAAGCAAAAGCATCACCAGGCCATGGTGTGGGTCACCATTGTTGCATTGTCTGCATTCACAGTGATTACGGTGACATGCTTTCCACCAGGCAAAGTAAAGTCACTTTGGCTGGCCCATAAATAAAAAAATCCTTACTTCTGCTTATAACCCTCGAATTGAAGGTGTCATTGGGCAGAAGTCGTCAATTACCATCAGGTGAACATTTTAAATGGACTAAAATACAAAATTTCAATGCAATCTTTCGTCAATATTGAACAATCAACAAAATTGAAACGAAAATGTTGATTTAAAAATGTTTTGTTTTGTTTATCTTAACATTTCGTGCCTGCACATCACACTGGAGATATTTCCACAACAATTTGACGAAACCAAAAAGTGTGTTATTTGTTTTAGTTTATCTACAATACTTTATTGTTAATCGATTCATTTCATCGGTATCTGTTGAATACTCGCGTGGCAAAACTCAACATTTATTGATAAATCGTTGTTATTTGTGCTAAACTGATATATTTCTTTACTTCAAATGTGTTTTGTAGTGTACTCCACACGTTAGGTGAGGAGAAGATTGGCTTAGCGTTGGAGATTGTTGGATAGCTCTTTGTAATAAAGATAGCGACACACAAATATTAAGAATGTATAAAGACTATAACCCACTTGTATAACGTATTGTTATGAAATATGAATTCCTTATAAATCTAGTCTAGTCAACAATTAGTTTGGGATCAGACTGTGAGGTGTGAGTTATATAAAGTTAGTATTAACTTATTGAAAATTTTTGCTTCAAACAGAAGCTGTGTTGTAACATCCTTGGTCTTAAGTCAATACCGTGTCTATATGAAGAAAGTCTGTACGCTTGTATAATACCTAGAAAATTTGTCTGTATAGGTAACACTTCTAGTTGTTTTTTAGCGTTCCGTGTTGTTATCTGTCAGTCGCCACATCTGTCGTCATTTTAATTTGCGGCTCATAGAGTGCTGGAATCCTTTAAATAAAAGGTTTATTCACTGTACCGTATTGCGAAAACAAAGTATTTGGCGAATAAATATTAAAGAAACATTTGTAAGGTTGGCATTGTTTATGTGAAGTACTTATGTATGAGTAGGATTTTGGAATTTAAAGTTGGGAATATTAAGTCAAAATTAGACTGGACGGTTGCCCTAATGGCTTAAGCGGTCGCAGCCACTTTCTACTGCGCCAAGTGTTGTGGGTTTGATCCCACATGGGACAACACTTAGAGTGATCCGCAAATTGTTTTTCTGAGTCTGAGTTTTTTGTATCCGTTAAAGTATGTTTATAAAGCCACCCGTGACACAGGATGTATATTTCTAATGCGAGGGTTATTTTTAAAAAGAGACAAATATATATATACTTGATAGTAATTAAAAATGGACATTCGAGTAAATCTGGTTAAACTAGAAGCCGAACCCAATTAATCTTGAGAATAATAAAGGCTAGGAAGATGAGTCATTATTAACTTCTATAATTTAACAAAAATGCAATAGAAAATAAAACATTTGTAAGTAATTCTTATAATTATTATTATTTTGAAACTATCCATATACAAATTAAACAGTATATGTAATAAATGCAGTAGAATACGGTTAATAATACTAATGAAATGTACAAACTACTTTAACGATAGAATAGAATTTACACGTTGAATAAAAATAATGCAGTAAAACGTTTGAAGTTTACATAATTTCTTAGAAGAATTTACTCAGCCTCAAACCGACGTTAGGTTGCCAAGAACTTTTCATGAAAGGAGATACTGACTTGCTGACACCTGCGTTGAAATCTAAGGAAGTGCTTGGATTTCTGAAGAGGTTCAGATTACCGTTGGCAGAGTAATCGGTTCGTTGGAGGAACGGTGTGCGGGAGGCCCCTAGTGATGCTCCTATTTTGTTTCTGCAAAAAATATACTAATTAGAGATAATTTAAGAAATAAAGTGTAAATTTTCATATTTAAATATTATTTAAAGACCATCCTTTGAAAATACAACACTTTACAGACATACATAAATCACAACAACAGTTTGTGAACGATACAAAGTGTTGTACCATGTGGGGCTCAAACCCACTACAGTGGCTGATGTGACTTATTAAACTACTTACGCATAGGCTAAACCTCAAGTGAAAAACTACGTTTGTATACAACACAATAACAACCCATAACTCATTCAAGGGTCCTCAACGTCTTACTGCGGGCCTCGGGTCTCTTCTCAGGAGAGGGTTAAGGCCATACGTCCCCACGCTGGCCAAGTGCGGGTTGGAGACTAGTAAAACAACGTTGTAGCTACGTAATCTTGTCGTTGGATGTTTGTAAGTCACCCAAAGGACTTCAATTAAGCTGCACGACTATTATCCTATGATAAGAACCGGGACCAATTGCTAAATGTGGCCTACAAATCACGGAAACGCTCAAGGTACCATGCCACCAGCTGTTCACCCATCCAGGCGCTTCCAGGTGATTGTCTTAACTAAGTTTACTAGAGGTAACCCAGTTTACTAGACAGTAATAACAACTAAATAGAATTACTCACTTGAACATATAGTCCAGGCTTCCACCAACAGTATTGAAGTTAGGGACTTGTGGGATAGTTGGCATATTCCTGGTTAAGAAGGCATTAGCATTCAGATCGTGGTTCTGATTATGAAAGAGGTTTAAACGACCTGCTCCTGTCAGCTGATTGCCGAAATTAGGAATATGCGTCCCGGTTAGAGATAGTCCATGCCCGCGCCTGGAAGAAAATAAAAATGAAATATAAAGAAACATATAATAGCGGTTACGATATAAATGTTTTGATTACTTTGAGCCTACTTACACATTGTCGAGCGCCAGTCCTCCAGAAGCCGATGAAAGATGTTTATTGGCATCAAAACCAACTGATCCAAGAGCGCTCAGAACATTTTTATTATTCCCAGCCAAAGGAAGTTTGATATTTGCTCCTGAAGTGCTGTCAGAATTGAGGAATACACTACCAAGTTGTCGTCGAACTCTATGGTGATCTAGTATCCAGGACGGAGAAAAATTGTAGTCAAAATTATTTCCAGAGTCATAGTACCCATTGAGACTGTATCCAGATTCTACGTTCAAGCTTGCCGCAAATGCGGTGCCAATGAGGAGCATTAAGAGGTGTGCTAAATACATGTCTGTCTTCTTTCAGACGTGCTACTTGAATAATAAATCTCAGAGTTATGTGGTCTTTATATATAAAATGTACATTTGAGATAAATCGTCCAGTACTTCCCCGATCGGGGACTTTATTATTGTTTTTAGTAAGATTGCAGCGGGCTTTATTGGTGCTGTGTGGTTGAGATTAGAGGTCAAATGATAAATGCTAACGTATTTGGTTATGGTTACTGTTTTTTTAATGCTCTAGTCTTATTTAACTAAACGAATTGTTTACTTAGTTTAATGGTATACCAGTAGATTAGATTGATTTTCCTTTTCACTGCGGTTATTCTTGCTACTACTTGGTTATATCTACATTTTTTTAGATACCCGTAGTTCAGTATGATAATTTATGTCTTCATGTATACGGCAACCCTCCTATTGCTTTCCAGGATGATCATAACACACACATATAAAGTCTCATGTTTCTAACTTAAAAAATGACGGACTTTCGTACAAACTTTCAACCCGTATTTCACCCCCTTAGGGTAGAAGTTCCAAAATTCCTTCTTTAGTGGAAAGCAATAGAACGATCCTACTCTCCAAATTTCATAGCTTTTTTATAGACACATAAAGTAATTGTAAGAACAGTAATTGCCTGAAACACAGGTCTTACCTAGACCAGGCATATCACTAATTTGAAATATTGACCATACTTAATTATGAGATTAGGAATTTGTAATTTGATAGCCAGAATAATAAATACCTAGGTGTAATCGTATAATACTTAAAAAATAATTAATATTTTGCTTACATTAAATTAAGTCTACCGCCTCTAGTTCTAAAAAGAGATGTTCTCCTGCGTCTGTTGGTGGAGGCTGTGAGGACATACTCACAATTGTGAAAGGAATATATTATCGTAAATATATACCAACACCACCCCCACCATCAATCGCACGATCATTCCTTACAAGATTGAAATCTGGAAGAGCATATGATTTAGAGGGCAAGCATGGTTTTAACCATGTCTCTGAAAATGGCGTGTATGTTGTTAGAATTAAAGGTAGGCAGCATATCGGGGAAATGAGCTGGAATACTCTGGGCATTAATATGGACTACATTAAAATTCCTCGGAAAATCAGAAAATTGGTACTGAAGATCCTCTTGAAGCGAGGGTATGCTAACAGAACTGTTTGCAGAGTAAAAACTACCATCGTCGCTAATATTCAAGTCGGACTTTATGATATAAATAGAACAATGGCTGTAAACAAATAAAAGTATATATATATATATATATATATAAATATATATCTTTATATATATAATTCTTCTGTGAGTGTGTATGTCACTGAACTACTCTCAAACGACTGGACCGATTTTGATGAAATTTTTTGTGTGTGTTCAAGGGGATCTGGGAATGGTTTAGATTCACAATTTTGTCCGCTGGACAATGTTCTTTTAATTAATTTTTAATTTATTAGTAGTTATGGCAAAACGACGTTTGCCGGGACAGCTAGTATACATATATTATATACATACATATATTATATATATATATATAAATATGTGAATATATAAATTAATAATCTAAAAATAAACTAAATCTATAAAATAGCAGTAAAACAGTATAAATTACCTACACATTTCCAAAATTTCAAAATCACCCGCCAGTCATGTGTTTGACATATTATTATATAAAAACAGAAATTTTAACTAAATTCTGTCAAAGGAAAAAAATAATAATATAAAATTAAACATAAATAAAACAAAAAAGAATGAGACAGACAAGAAGAACGTCACAATCATCTGGGTGTACCTCACAGAGTACAATGTATGTGTACCTCCGCGTTAAAAGACTATGTTCCAAAGTTGAAAATAAAAATAATTATTATTAATAAATATTAATAATAATTCATTCCTGCGCCCCTGAAGATCGCTCCAACAGTGTTTGCGGTGCCATAGGACGCACAGACTCTGTTCGATATCTAGGAGTCATTTTGGACGAACGTTTGTCATACGGAAACCACATAATACAATTGTCCAGTAGAATTAGAAAAACTATTTATAAAAATCCCTTCGTAACAGCCTAGACAAAAACAATCTCATTAGGGTCTACAAAGCACTGACACAATCGCTACTTTTCTACTGTATTCTTGCTTGGGGTGGTGCTGCTAAAACCAAAATGATACAACTAGAAAGAGCCCAACGAGCAGTTTTAAAAGTGATGCTACGAAAACCTTTCAGATTCCCAACAAACGACCTGTACAAAGAATGTAAAGTACTACGCTTTATAAATTTCAGCCTAAGAGTACGTCAAATCTTTATTTTGAAAATAATAAAATCTATGCATGAGGAAATTTTAAATACTTCTACTTTAATCAGTCTAAACCAGCGCCGCGTATATCAAACTCCACTTCCAAACATAAATACCACCTTCATTAAAAGACAGCCTATCTACCTCCGCCCTAAGGTGTACAATAAAGTTTGTCAATTACACACACATATTATTAGGTTATCAACGAGAGAAGCAAAGCGACTGGTCACAGATTGGCTGCTGAATCTTTCTTATGATGAAACGGAACTGATTCTTCCAAATCATAGGCAATAACGGCAAAACATAACACACTCACAAACACACACGCATACACTGACACACACGCAACTCGCATCCAAACATATCCACACTTACACACGATAACACTCTCAACCACAGATGATTGAACACAGTTATCCCACATAATTAAAGAGTTATTATTATTTTAACTTCGTTTTATTTTTTTATTAGTCTTAATTTGTCTGTTCTGAATTTATATTGATTTTATATTATATTCTATTACAACCACATTTTGTATAAATACTCTATAAGTTAGAACTGCTGTCCTTGTCATAGTGATGAAATGGTGCTAATTTCTGATTAATTCTAACTACAAAAAAGTCTTTTGAACATCACAATTTTTTTAGTTTCATTTCTGGTTTTGTTTGGAGAGATTTTGGAACATCAGAATTAGCACCAATCAATAATGAATGATCTGCTCTTGGTTGCCGCGACACAAGCCTTGAGCTTAGTGCGGAAACCGCCGATAAGTTTGAACCTGTAAATTGTTTCTGTACAAATAAATAAATAAATAAAAATGGTCTGGAACGCGATACTGTCATATATTTATTGTACTCTGTGGTGTCAGATGACCAATATGTCATTTGTCATTTGTAATTTTGTTTACTTGCATGGAAGCAATCTATGCATGGAAGGGAAAGTTAAAGAAGAAAAAAATAAGTTATTTTTGTGGGCTTGTGGGGTAGGACATATTTGTTGACACAAACATAATTAAGAAAAGGGTAAATTAGAGGTGTTGTTTACGTGAGATACCCCCAGACAATGCAACGCCACAATGAAACACCGCATGTAAACAAGATCACACATCCACTTATCTTTTGGATGCAGGTGCTCTTCTAGATTTCGAAGCTGGGTTCTTGGCCGCCGGGGGTTTCAGGGCCCAAAACAAATACAGAACCCTCTCTGGTCCAGGATTTAGCGATGCAGAATGCCTGACGTGCTGCCATGAAGGCTGAGTGTCGCGACCGGGTCAGGAACTCCGAAAGGGGCCACATCGGAGCCCTTTAGCTTGGTCTTAGTGGCCCAGACTCCATCCCGCACCGCTACTGTCCTGAATTCTACGAGAATGGGTCTTGGTCTGTCACCCGAGGATTGACGACCCATCCTGTGACAACGACTTATGTCCTGAGATACAAAGCAATCAAGACCCAACTTGTTGCTACCTCCGCAACCACACAGGCGATATTGTCATCTTTTGCTTCTCAAACACCATGAAGAAGGAGTATTTTACGGCGGTTGCGTGTCTCCATATTTTCCATCTCGCTAACAATTGACTCCATCTGATTTTAGAAGGACTTCTACATCTCAAGGATGAGAGTTTTAAAACCGTTGAACTCCTCTGCGAGACTGGTCAGACTGGCAGCGTTGGAGGTCTTCTTCATGAGTTGAGAGCAAAGCAGTCTTGTACCTCCTGTATGCTTTTCATGGTGACTTTGTGATTATTTTTATGCTTGAAATTGTTTGAAATTTAAGTCATATTATGGATGGATAACACTAGACCAGCAGGTATTTATTGTTCTGAACTTATTATATTAATTAAATTTACTTAAAATATGTTTATTGTATTTCTTGATGATGATGATGATGATGATGATGATATCCTTGATCCCTTAGCAGGGACATAGGGCTCTCAGAAGTGTCTTCCATTTTTCCCGGTCCTGCGCGACGTCCTCTAGTTGCTGCCAGCTGAGTCCAACCGACGCGGCCTCCTTCTCCACCGACCTTCTCCAGGTAGTTCGTGGGCGCCCCAGTCGTCGTCTTCCGGCAGATTGCCAGCGCAGGCCCTGTTTGGCAATGTGGTCGTCAGGCCTTCGGAGCACGTGCCCAATCCAACGCCACTTCCTGACCAGAATCTCTTCCCGTATGGGCCTCTGGTTTGTTAGCTCCCACAGCTTGCTGTTCCTTATGGTTCTCGGCCAATAAATCCCCAGGATTCGTCTCAGGCATTTGTTAACAAATACCTGGATTCGTCTGGTGATATTATCCTTCACGAGCCATGTTTCGCATCCGTACAGGAGGACAGACTTGACATTGGAGTTGAAGACTCTGATTTTTGTGCGCCGGGTAATTACAGAGGATGTCCACACTGGCTTTAGTTGCGCATAAGCTGCTCTCGCTTTATTTATGCGTTTCTCGACATCAGCATCCGCTCCTCCCAAAGGGTCGACAACACTTCCCAGGTACGTGAATTGCTGCACTTGCTCAACCGGTTCCCCCTCCACCTTCACTGCATCTGCGCTTACGGCGTTGAGACGCATTTCTTTTGTTTTTGCGCAGTTTATACGAAGCCCCTCTTTAGCAGCGAACTTAGCGAGATCGTCGGCTTTGCTTAGCAAATGACTGTAATTCGTAGCAAAGAGGCACAGGTCATCCGCGAAGTCAATATCTTCCAGGGTCTTCCCATCCACCCACGGCAACCCTCTCTCTCCTTGGCTAGTTACTCTACGCATCACCTCGTCCAGGACAATCAGAAACAACAGTGGGGATAACAAGCAGCCTTGCTTTACACCTGCGGTGACTGGGATTGGGTCAGATAGCTGTCCTTGGTGCAGCACTCTACACGAGGAACCCATGTAAAGATTATGGATTATGTTGATAATCTTGTCCGGTATACCTCTCTTCTTTAGAATTCGCCAAATACTCGACCACCTGACTCTATCGAACGCTTTCTCGAAGTCTACGAACAGAGTGAATAGTTCGCTTTGCATCTCGTTGCATTGTTCTAGGATCATACGTAGCACGTTTATCTGGTCAATGCATGACCGGCCCGCCCTGAATCCACTCAGCTCATCTCTCAGCGTCTCGTCAACCGCACTGTACATCCTCTGCAGCAGGATCTTGCACAGAACCTTAGAGCATACTGGTTGCAGGTTAATGCCTCTCCAATTTGAACATTGGGACAGATCTCCTTTCTTCGGAAGCTTGATTAGGATTCCCTCCTTCCAGCTTTCAGGCGCTGTCTCCGTCTCCCAGATGGTTTTCATAAGAGGGCATAGAATGTCTGCGACAATCTGGACATTTGCTTTCAGCGCTTCTATCGGTATCCCATCATTTCCGGGAGCTTTGCCACTCTTTAGGGCTCTAATGGCCCGCGAAATTTCGGGAATATCCGGGGGCTCTATATTAATATCCAGTTTTGGTATGTCGTTCCTGGTCGGTGACTCTGGTCCCACGTTTATATTCCCCGTCTGGAAGACTTCAGAAAAGTGCTGGTGCCATCGTATCATCTGCTCTGCCTGTGTGGTGAGAAGCTTGTTCGCTTTGTCCTTAATAGGTCGGCTGGGTTGACGCTTGTTGCAGAGTTCTCTTCCGGCTCTGTATAACTCCCTTGTGTTTCCTGCTGCTGCAGCATCCTCAGCTTTTTGGGCGATTTTTGCGGCTCTCACTCTCTTGTCTCTCTTGGCGCTGCGCTTTACCTCGCTTTCGCACAGAAAATACTCGTAAGCCAAACTTTCCTTCGAGTTCTGGTCTGTTGCACTGTTTAGCCTGTCTTTAATGGATTTACGATGTTGGATTTTATCCCAAGTCTCTGAGGAAATCCATTCCTTCCGGCTGCAGCTTTTGTAGCCCAGTACAGTTTCACAGCTCTTTTGGAACACGGATTTCACGGTGTTCCACTCCTCTTCCATGGTGCTGCTTTCCGTTCTTTCTGTGTAGTAGCGGTTATGCAGTTCGACACTAAGCTTGTGCCTCGCTTCCTTCTCTTGTAGCTTTGAGACGTCGTATCGGCGTGACAGTTGAGTCGCTTTATTTTGCACCTTTGCTATCTTCAAACAGATTCCCGCCACAATCAGGTGGTGATCGCTGTTAACGTCAGCCCCTCTTCTGCTTCGGACGTCCAGGAGGGAGTGTCTCCACTTTTTATTGTATTTCTTATTTAAAATAATTAATAAGAACTTTTATCTTATGTGTTGACCTTTCAATTACCAACAATGCAATCTGTATGTATATTCCTAATGCCCGAATTATTTTTAAAAAGAGAAAAAAAAATATTTATAGACTTGATAGTAATTAAAAAGTGACATTGGAATAAAACCGGTTTAACTAGTAGCCGAACCCAATTAATCTTGAGAATAATAAAGGCTAGGAAGATTAGTCATAATGAACTTAAATAATTTATTAAAAATGCAATGGAAAATAAAACATTTGTGTGTAATTCTTATAATTATTTTTATTTTCAAACTATCCATATACAAATTCAACAGTACATAGTACATGTAATAAATGCAGTCGAATATGGTTAATAATACTTATGAAATGTACAAACTACTTTAACGCTAGAATAGAATTTACACATTGAATAAAAATAATGCAGTAAAACGCTTGAAATTTACATGATTTCTTAGAAGAACTTACTCAGCCTCAAACCGATGTTAGGTTGCCAAGAACTTTGCATGAAAGGAGATACTGACTTGCTGACACCTGCGTTGAAATCTAAGGAAGTGCTTGGATTTCTGAAGAGGTTCAGATTACCGTTGGCAGAGTAATCGGTTCGTTGGAGGAACGGTGTGTGGGAAGCCCCTAGTGATGCTCCTATTTTGTTTCTGCAAAAAATATACTAATTAGAGATAATTTAAGAAATAAAGTGTAAATTTTCATATTTAAATATTATTTAGAGACCATCCTTTGGAAATACAACATTTGTACGAAGAACATATCTTGAATCGTGGAGGACTTTACAGACATACATTAAACGAACAAAAAGATAAAATTTTCTTTAAATCACAACAACAGTTTGTGAACGATACAAAGTGTTGTACCATGTGGGGCTCAAACCCACTACACTGGCTGATGTGACTTATTAAACTACTTACGCATAGGCTAAACCTCAAGTGAAAAACTATGTTTATATACAACACAATAACAACCCATAACTCATTCAAGGGTCCACAACGTCTTACTGCGGGCCTCGGGTCTCTTATCAGGAGAGGGTTAAGGCCATACGTACCCACGCTGGCCAAGTGCGGGTTGGAGACTAGTAAAACAACGTTGTAGCTACGTAATCTTGTCGTTGGATGTTTTTATGTCACCCAAAGGTCTTCAATTAAGCTACACGACTATTATCCTATGGTAAGAACCGGGACCAATTGCTAAATGTGGCCTACAAATCACGGAAACGCTCATGGTACCATGCCACCAGCTGTTCACCCATCCAGGCGCTTCCAGGTGATTGTCTTAATTAAGTTGTTTACTAGACAGTAATAACAACTAAATAGAATTACTCACTTGAACATATAGTCCAGGCTTCCACCAACAGTATTGAAGTTAGGAACTTGTGGGATAGTTGGCATATTCCTGGTTAAGAAGGCATTAGCGTTCAGATCGTGGTTCTGATTATGGATGAGGTTCAAGCGACCTGCTCCTGTAAGCTGATTGCCGAAATTAGGAATATGCGTGCCGGTTAGAGACAGTCCATTCCCACGCCTGGAAGAAAAATAAAAAAAAGAATATAAGGAAACATATAACTTCGATTACGGTAGAAATGTTTTGATTGCTTTGAGTCTACTTACACATTGTCGAAAGCCAGTCCCCCAGAAGCCGATGAAAGATGTTTATTAGCATCAAAACCAACTGATCCAAGAGCACTCAGCACATTCTTATTATTTCTAGCCAAAGGCACTTTGATATTTGCTCCTGAAGTGCTGTCAGAATTGAGGAATACACTACCAAGTTGTCGTCGTGCTCTATGGTGATCTAGAATCCCGGACGGAGAAAAATCGGAATCAAAATTATTTCCAGAGTCACAGTACCCATTGAGACTGTATCCAGATTCTACGTTACAGCTTGCCGCAAATGCGGTGTCAATGAGGAACATTAAGAGGAATGCTGAATACATGTCTGTCTTCTTTTAGATGCGCTACTTGAATGATAAATCTCAGAGCTATGTGGTCTTTATATATAAAACGTACATTTGAGATAAATCATCCGGTACTTCCCCGATCGGGGACTTTATTATTGTTTTTAGTAAAGGCTAGCATTCACAGGCGCACCCATCCGCCGGATTTGTCGCTGACGACAAGTCAGCAGACAAATCTGCGTGTGAATGTTGTGGTTCTCGGTTCGGTGTGCGGCTCGCGGCTCGGCGCGGCGCTCGCCGTACCCTAGCCGCGCCGGACAAGTACGTACATGTGTGTGCGAGCACGGATTTGTCGGTGAGCTTGTCAGTTGTCAGTCATTCGCCACTGCATCGGGTCCTAACTGAGCGTTCTAAGTTCATGTATGCAGTTGTGTTATTTGTTGCTCAACTCTATTATAGGAATATGTCGTTCGACGACCATAAAGAGTTTTGGCATGAATATATCATGCTGTTTAAAGAAAACTTGCTTGTGGGAAGTAAAAAGAAAAGGGGTTAAAAAAAATAACATGTAACGGAATCGCAACGAAACTGACAACACAAATATTAAAATTGTCGGTTTATGTAGGAATGGTATAAACTTAGGAAACCAAAGGGTATTTGCGTAACGAAACTAAAATGTAACTAAAGCCGGATTCAATAAGTTCGACAGTGTTTTATAATAATTTTCTTAGTGTTATTTATTTTATTTAAATTTAAAAAATAAAATCAAATAAAAAAAAAAGGGCCAAACAGTAAATTAAACAAAATTATACTAGCTCGTGATAAATTTGTACTAGGCATATTTTGTAATCACTTTTTCAAGTTCATAAAAGTCTACAGTTATTCTAGATTTCATTATACTTTATCGAGTACTTTGTTCCCAGGAGTAACCTCTGCCGTGCTTCCTCTTCTCTTCTCCTTCGTACCCCTTCACATAAGACAAGTCACTATGACAAATCCTTCAGTGTTGCGGCTGTGCGGCTGTGGAATGCCCTGCCACTGGAAATACGTACCAGTCCTTCTCTGAATGTCTTCAGGAGGAGAACCAGAGAATATTATCTCTCGCTTGAATGATCAGGTCCTTGGTATGTATATGTATGTATATATGTCTATCTTTACATCTATATATTATATATTATGCAGCATCATCTGTCTACTTATTAGTCTTATTACTCGTAGTACACATGACCTCGCCCTAACAATCTTTGCTATCCTCTTTGCACTCTACGGTTAGCTGGAAGATAACTCATGTTTGGGTTAAGCTCGCCTTTGTACGTCTTATTTCCTTAAATATAAACTGTTTATCCATTTGTGTACAATAAAGAATAAATAAATAAAAGAATAAATAAATACTTTTTATAATTATTTTTAGTGCCTTCTATAAAACTTATATTTGATAATAACTTTTTTTTATGGAATAGGTAGGCGCAAACGAGTAGACGTATCGCCTGATGGTAAGCGATAACCGTCGCTCATGGACACCTGCAACACCAGAGGCGTTACAAGTGCATTGCCGGCCTCTGGGGCATGGGGGGAGGGGTTGAGGTATGGGCCTCCGGTATCCTCATTCACTCGGTGAAAAATAGCGCAGGCGCTGTTTCACACCGGTTTTATGTGAGGCCGTGGTATCACTCAGGTCGAGCCGGCCCATTAATGCCGAAGCGTGGCTCTCCCACGGTAAAGCGTGATGACCTATTATAGTATGATGACCTGTTACAGAAATAATTCACGTGGCTCCGCTCACGCAGACTTTCATTTCCTAATTTACCCCCTTAGTGGTGGAATTTCGAAAATTCCTATCTTAGTACTCACTTACGTTATATAAAGAACCTACATGCAAAATTTCAGATTTCTAGGTTCAGCGGTTTGGGCTGTGCGTTGATCTCTGTGTATGTCAGTCATTCAGTCACCTTCCTCTTTTTACCCGACTACGGCAAAGCCAAAGGAGGGTTATGATTTTGACAGGCTATGTTTGTATGTTCATTGGTTCCCTCATAGCTCCTTAACTACTCATTAGGACTGGACTAATGAGGTGTCATTAGAAGCGTCATGATCGTCTGCTGGTTATAGGCTATGTGACGTGTCACTGAATCTAATGTGGCGCCCTCTAGGCGACATAAAGTACTGTATAAAAAAATAAATTTTAGATAAATATGTCGTGTTTGGTATCATTGGAAAGGGAGTTACTTGTACATTTCAAAAATACATATATTATTAGCATTTCCTCGTGACTTTGTCCGTATTTATTCGATAAGTGTGGTATTTCTGTGGTATGCCTGTTTGTTCCCTCCTTTCTAAATTACTAGTCAGAATAAGACAAATGAGGTATTGTTAGAAGCGTCTTGATTGTCCGCTGGTTATAGGCTATATGACGTTTTACTACGTCTAATGTGGCGCCCTCTAGCCGACGTAAAGTACTGTATTAAAAAATTATTAGAGAGAAATATGCCGTATTTGGTATCATACGAAAGGGCGTTACTTGTAAATTTCAAAAATATATATATTATTAGTATTTGCTCGTGACTTTGTCCGTATTTATTCGATAATTGTGTTATTTCTATGGTACCTATTTAAAATATACTTTGCAAAGAAATTAATATTATAGAGGCACCAAAACATTTTAAATAAAAAAAAAAGTTAAAACTAAAACCCAACTACGACAAAAAAAGACGCTGAAAAAGCATGAAACAAGTGTTATGGACTACAGCTTTTGAAACTTACTAATGTACCATAGTCCATAACACTTTAACAACGCGTGACTACTACGCGGCTTTTGAAACTTGTTTCATGCTTTTTCAGCGTCGTTTTTTGTCGTAGTTGGGTTTTAGTTTTTATAAGTAAATACGTTTTAATAACTAGCTGAACCCCGCGATATTACGCGCGGTTATTGTCGTACCGACTTTTGTGTGTTTTGAAAGCACCGGTACCATAGTAGTGTAGGCAACCAACAACGACGATACGTACAAGGTTCACCAAAGTAAGCAAGCGACTAGACTGCAACTCGGTGCTTGTGTAGTGTGTGGACGATGATGAATTTGTCCGCGGATGGGTACGGCTTGGCTCGGCTCGCGGTGCGTGTAGTGAATAGTGGTCTTTAGATTGCAGCGGGCTATTTTTGGTGCTGTCTGGTTGAGATTGGAGGTCAAATGAAATATAAATGCTAAGGTATTTGGATATGGTTATTGTTTTTTTAATGCTCTACTCTTATTTAACTAAACGAATTGTTTACTTAGTTTAACGGCATACGAGTAGATTAGATTGATTTTCCTTTTCACTCCGGTTATTTTTGCTACTAATTGGTTGTATCTACCAGGGATTTAACAAAGGTAGTTTTATCGGAACTGAAGGCGGAGTCGGAGTTTTTAAATTTGCTTTATCGGAGTCGGAATCGGAGTCGGAGGCAGAGTCAGAAGTGATGGCATGAGAGATAATTTTTATTTAAGGACAAATAAAACAAATATCTAAAATCTATGAACTTGTCGTGTATGTAACAAATTAACAACAAGTGAAAAAATAATTGACGATAGAGTGCACGCAGTGGGAGTCGAGGGGATTCCCCGCGCGACATGTATGAACCTGTTCATTTAGTTCATTACAGTCGACACAGGCCTCCGCCGCTGCTATCTTCTGCTTCGACCTCCGATTAAAACCTTCGATTTAAAACTGTCGGAGCCGAAGTCGGAACCGAAGGTGTAATAATAATCGGAAGTTCCGACTTAACGGAACCGGAGTCGAAGCTCCGTAACATCCCTGGTATCTACATTTCTTAAGATACTCGTAGTTCAGTATGATAATTTATATCTTAATGTATACGGCAACCCACCCATTGCTTTCCAGGATGATCATAACACACACATATAAAAATGACGGACTTCGTACAAACTTTCAACCCCTATTTCACCCCCTTAGGGTAGAAATTCCAAAATTCCCTCCTTAGTGGAAAGCAATAGAACGATTCTACTCACCAAATTTCAGATTTAGATGAACCCACTAAGACAAATAAGTGTATAGATATAGTGTAGGTTCCTAATCCGAACATTAGCTTTGCATGTCTTTTCTTTCCTATTGACGACTAGTTACTAGCTGGGGATCATACAGTATCATCTATCTCCTAACCTTACCGTTCACATAAATAACTTGAAAGAATACAACTAAGCCCCTATTTCTATATATGGCACTTAAAGAATCAACCTCTAACTCCCAATCGTTTTACTTTCTATCATCAGCTCATATGAATTACTGAAAGAATAGAAATTAAGGTCTATACGTACGTGTAACATTAAAATCATCCTTTAATCCCTCACTGTTGAAGAGTTTAAGCTTCTATCATCAGCACACCTAAATAACTTGAAAGTATACAACTAAAGGCCTATAGATACGTATAAAATTTAGAGATTTATCCGCCAGCTCCTAACCGTTAAAGAGTTGTACCTTACATCATCAGCTAATCATCATAAAATGATGACTACAAGACGCAAATACCGGTGTAACTTCAGAAAATATACGAAAAACATAGTACGTGCCTAAAAAAATGACGGTTTCCCACGATTTCCCTGGGATCCTTGGGATCATCAGATCCTGATTTGGTGATCATGGGACCACCTCAGGAGCATACCCTTTCCAATACAAAAATAATTTTCAAAATCGGTTCACTATTGACGGAGTAATCAAAGAACTAACATAAAAAAAAAGTCGGTTAAAAAGTGCATGAAGTGCATGCAAAATAATAACAATAAAGTTTCTTTCATTCCTTTTTTGTTTTCTGCAAATTGTTTCTGTGAGTCGTTTTAATTGTAAGCAAGTTTATCAAAGCAATTATTCTTTGTTTAAAAATTTAACTCATCTTAGTGACACTTAACTTTATTGCCAAGGTCAAATAAGGTCACACATATCACTCAATGGGAACAGGGGAATCCTCGGTAATAGGCATGTGTGCAATAATCAGTGTGTGGTTACGATAAGGACTATTATTATATTAAAAGGATATATTTCAAGTGAAAATTTACGCTGTTTATATTTTTTTATGTAATTCAAACATCATGAGTAAACCGATTGATGATATAAACTTAGGAACTTTATTTGTTATAGTAATTATGTTATGTAGTGTAAGGTGCTTCCCTTTTGGCAATTTTGGAAATTAGTTTCCAAAACATAATTATTTCTCTTTATTAGGATTGGTATGAGACTGATTGTAATGATAACTTTATTATACACTAGCTGTTGCCAGCGGCTCCGCCCGCGTATATGTCGATTATCGCGGCAAATAGTAGCCTATGTGTTATTCTGATGTATAAGCTATATCACTGTAAAGTTTCATCCAACTCCGTTCAGTAGTTTTTGCGTGAAGAAGTAACAAACATACGCATTCACAAACTTTCGCCTTCATATATTAGTGTGACTAGCTGCGC
Organism: Spilosoma lubricipeda; assembly: GCA_905220595.1. NCBI lineage: Eukaryota > Metazoa > Arthropoda > Insecta > Lepidoptera > Erebidae > Spilosoma > Spilosoma lubricipeda. The sequence continues at coordinate 5,668,378 of HG992298.1, read as the reverse complement.
CCCGCGGTCTTAGGCACGGTTATTGTTGCTTTGGGATATTATTCACCATTTTTTTTAAAGCAACACCACTCTTTATTTTTTCTAAGATAAAAGTAGCCTAAGTTACTCTTCATGACATCAGCTATATACCAGTGAAGTAAACTAAAAACATACGGCGAAATTAAATCGAAACTTAGCAAAATTGTAATGAAATAAGACCAGAAGGAAACAACGCTAGCACCAAAATGTCGGGGAATATGCAACTGTTTGTAGTGAGAATATTATTTCAGTCGATACATTAAGCGTGCGGCCCGATTTAGCGCTGTGGAACGGAAAACATTGGGACGTATTCTCTGAGTCATTCTTATTTATATTTAATTCTCATGTCACGTTGTTGCTCATGATGAATAACGACAGTATCTAACCGATTGCAACGTTTTTTGAAATGTGAATTGTGAATTGCCTAGAACAGGATAGTTAATAACACGGTTAGATCCATATGAAACAAATTTGACTGATAAGAGACACAGAGGAAGTTGTGTGGGTCACCCAGTCTTTTATAATTAAAACGAAGGTAGGGTTTGTAACTCAAGAACAGTTGCACCATTTTTTAGGATTTTGCTTTACCCTTTAGTAGCGGAATAACTACCATTTATTATAAATTCATGAAAGGAAAGCTATTAATGATGAAAATTTTACAGCTGAGATACAGAACTACTAGCAGTAAGTAACTACTAGCACTACTATCAACAAAAAACGTTCTGTTTTATTTAACCGACTTCAAAAGAGACGAGGTTATCAATTCGACTGTTTTTTTTATGTTTGTTACCTCATAACTTCCGACTGGGTGAACCGATTTTTATGATTCTTCTTTATTTGGAAGCTTGTGCTTCCCGTGTGGTGTTATATCAATTTGGTACAGTTTTTGAAATCGTTTTTATTGTTATTCCATTGCTGTTATGTTTTGTAAGATGTATCCTGCCTGTAAAGTGTAATCAAGTGAAAGTCATGCACAATTGGACTGGCTCTATCAGAGTGGTAAACTCTTGAGGTACAGAAGTACCTGTAAGTGTTCATGTTCTCTTCACTTCTTCTTCATTACTCTAAAATGACAGCATTCGTGCATATGTCATTCTTGAGTGTAAGACCGGAGACCATCTCAATAGGCTGCCATTGTGTGGGTCACTATGCTGCATTGTTGCATTGTCTGCATTCGCAATGAATGTGGCAATCGCTACTCTTGGATTCTCCTCAAGCTTGCCATCAGGCAAAGCAGAGACTCTTTGGCAAGTTCATATATAATAAAAAAATACTTTTTTATACCTTTTTGGTAAACATGTAGGAGAGACACTTATATTACTAAAGTAAACAAACCAAGCTAACGGAATAGGGGCCCTCGTGCATTTCATTTCCACTGCCATTAAACAAATTGAGACTGGGAAAACAAGAACCCATAAAACTTATGTCCCAGTACTAACTGTAAGCTTGATGACTAGGCAAAAAAAATGCTTCATAATTCAACTTTTAATTAAAGTAATGCTTCGTCGCAACATTTTAAAATTGTGTTTTAATACACGTCAAATAAAGTATTTTTAAAATATTGTGCTTTACGTTGAAGAATTTATTACATACAAGACACTTTTACCCTTTTAAGGGTTCCGTACACAAAATTTAAAAGGAATCTATTACTAAGACTCCAGTTAGACAATTTAAATTTCGCAGATGATGCACTTCTGTTTCCGCTATAACAACAAATATTAAAAAACTGAATAAAATTATTATTTAAGGGTGCTCCAAATGATACGCAACCCTTCAAGCGCGAGTTCGACTCGCACTTGACCGGTTTTTTACAGTTTCTAATAGGATTACATAATTTTATGTATTTGCATGATACTTTTTACGAAAAATAAGTGTTATTATAAATTACTAGCTGAGTACCGCGGTGTTACCCGCAGTTATTGTTGTACCTTTATAACCGCGAGTAACACTGCAGGGCAAAGCTAGCCTGAGTTACTTTTTATTACATTTGTTATCTGCCAGTGAAAGTCTCATCAAAATCGGTCCAGCCTTTACAGAGATTAGCCGGAATAAACACACAGACAGATGTACAGACAGATAAAAATTGTAAAAAATTATATTTTGGTATATGTGCCGTGTATGCATACATAAATAAGCATTTAGTAAAAAATGGTTATTTTAATGTTACAAACAGACACTCCAATTTTATTTATCTTCTACTTAAGAAGATGTATACATAATCAAGTATAAGTACTTGTTTGTGTCTCTAGTCATACCTGGTGTGTGGTTACTGTGTGAAATATTGAACAATATTAAAAGGAAATAGTTTCGTAATTTCACTAACAAATACGAACTCTTTGAAATCAATATTCTACATAAATATCTCTTAAAAATACTTCGTACTTCTGCATTTTTTTCTAGTCATGAATATTAAAAAAAAATAAAGTATCGTTAAAATTTTATCCAGGAGCAACAGTAGAATACTGGAGTACACTCGCGAACACAAGTTCTAACTTTCACCGACGTCGTAACAATAGTGCACAGCGGTGGAAACTTAATTGAAGCGCCTCCAACAGGATCCTAACCGTTTTTTTTTAGTGTTGAACTTCAGTTAGGGAGACCAGGCTTAGGGATATTTGCAGGATTGTATTCGTATGAAGAATAATAATAATAATAATAATAAAGCCTTTTTATTTCCCATAAAACCTTATAAATATTGTGGCGACCGAGGCCTTCATGGTGAGGAGGCATACAACCTCCTGTTATAAATGTATAACTGGCAGGTGAAATCTCCTGTTTGAAACAATTATTCTTAAATTTGATTTATATAATTCGAAAACTGGAATTTGAAAGGCTGAAGAGGAGATTCGCTGCAGGAGTCGCGGAGACAAGACCTCCTAGCAGTGAATTATAATTATCTTTATTATTATATTGTAAAGTTCTGATATTATAGTAAAATCATATAGATACGTTTAGTCTTGTTATTTCCTAAAATTCAGGTACACCCAGTATCTGACTACATAAACCCGTAGGCGTCGTACTTGCAAGAGTACGGTTGCCGCAATATGTAGTACAATATGTTTTATAAATTCTTAATTCTATGTTAGTAACTTAAAGCTAAATAGATTTAATGTTAGTATGTTTTTATTTTGTGTTATGGGAAACCCTTAATAGGGTATAGGCCTCCTCCAATTTCTTCCAGTTCTCTCGGTTCTGCGCTAGATTCATCCATCGTATGAAGAATATGAACTCGAAAATTTCAATACGATATTACTATTAATAAACTTGGTGCAGTTAGTGACTTGAGTAGCAGGATTAATATTTTTATAGCGATAAACATGACGATATAATAAATAAAAGAATAATATTCCTCTTTGCTGATGTCATTTGAATAGCAACTATAATCTATACATACAAATGAATAAAAATCCAATGTCTGTTTGTATTTTAAAATTAACAGCTTTTCACTAATTATATGAAAGTATATAAGGTACGTAAAAAACAACTTTAAACATTTTTGTATGTCTGTCGGTCTGTCAGTTTATCTGTGGTGCGGTTATATATGATTTTGACTGGATTTTTACTGAAAATTTGCTGATGTTATAAGAAGGAACTTTGGCTATTTTTATATTAAACTAGCTGAACCCCGAGGTGTTACCCGCGGTTATTGTTGTACCGCGAGTAACGCCGCGGGACAAAGTTAGTCAAAAAAAGTAGCCTAAGTTACTCCCCGGGTCATCAGCTACCTGCCAGTAAAAGTCCCGTCAAAATCCGTCCAGCCGTTCCAGAGATTACCCGGAACAAACAGACAGACAGACAGACAGACGGACAGACAGACAGACAAAATTTTTTTTAACTACATTTTTGGTATATGTATCGTGTATACATACATATGCATTAAGTAAAAAGCGGTTATTTTAATATTACAAACAGACACTCCAATTTTATTTATTTGTATAGATAAAATTAAAATCAATGAAACATTGGTGCAAAAATAAATTCGTAAAAAGACGTTCTCATTCAGAAACTTCTAGACATTTTCTAATAAAATAATGAAACGAAGCTAAAATATTATATAACTTCTAATGTTAATGTATGTTTTTCATCGGTGCTTAAATTGTATGTAAGATAAACAGACTCTCTTTATTATTCAGACATCCAAATTATGTAATCCATTACCCGACTTTTAGGTCATCATGCGAAAAGGAGAGACGAATTAATTTTAATTAAAAGCACTCAACCTAAATAAATTGAAATAAAATTTTGTTCTGACTTGTGCCCTCCTTTTAAATTTTATATGATGTTTTAATTTGACCTGACCTTGTCATTTCTAAAACAAACAATATGAAACTTCAAATTTTTAATATCATAATTAGTCCTTAAGAAGTCGGTTCTGACTTATGAATAAAGTTGTATTGTCGGACTTAAAGATTCTTTGATAAAAAATATTGCATGTACAATGTACACGATTTGGGTGTGTGTCCTAAGAGTAGACTTAACTAAAAATAAGCAAAATGATAATTCTGCAGTCGTTCTTAGGCAACGTTATTAACTTAATTTACCATAAGGTACCATACTTAAATTATTATAATGTCTTCTGCGTCATATTTTATAAAAAAATATTGTGCATTCTTTTCTGATAAATTATGATTAAAAATTTATTTATTTCTGTGGTCAAAATTAGTTTTTTTAGCTTTCTAAAACCACCACATTGACACCACTATATTTTTACCATATAAACTTTAATCGTGACAAATTTAGAATTTAAAATTTTTGGATACTCTTCAGTATTCATAATTTATGGTGTTTTTAATCCCCGGGATAGCGCGTCTAAGTTTTTAACTTGATGAAGGAATGCTTAAGAACAGGTGGGACTGAAATGTTTAGTTAGAACAGTTAGCAAGGCAGTTTCTATTAATTACCATGATTAATTTAATTTTCTTGTGAATAAACACTATATAACAAACTTTAGTAGTTGTTTAGAACAAAAAGATATTTTTTTCTGACTCAGCAATATGAAATTAAAAATGCCTGAACTTGACCTGTTGAAGAAATATGGAATGCTAATAATAATATGTTAAATAAATATTAGTTAAAAATTCAAAGATATCAAATTATGGTAGTTCTAATTATACTGAAAATAATAGCAAACATATGAATAGTAGTCAAATTGAAACCATTTTTTTAACCGACTTCCAAAAGGAGGAGGTTCTCAAGTTGATCGGTATTTTCTTTTTATGTATGTTCACTGGTTACTCCGTCAATTGTGGACTCCTATATTAAAATGCGAACAAAGAATTTATTCTAATTCAGTTTATAACTTCACCGAGTTTGTTACCGGCCAGTATAGCTTGAACTCTTTGAAACAATAAAACTTTAATGCGTTCTGTCTGTCGCTTACGAGATTATTTTACACTCGAAGTGTTTAAGCGGATCTGGTAGACTTCTTTTTGATTTTAAGCTTTTAAGTTCGTCAAGAAGCTTATGAGGGAGGGTCTTGAATGCGTCTGCTCTGTTGGAAGGTACAATGCTGTTAAGGTGTAAATTACAATGTCAGTCCGAGGGAAGAAACAGATTTCGGCTTTCATTTTTGTCAGAGAGCATGTTATGTTTTAGTTTTTTTTTATGAAACAGAGGACTAATGAACAACTGCCAACGGGTAAGTTGATAGTGCCTACCAACACCCACATACAAATTCAATTAAAGAATCACAAGTATGTACACAATAACTAGATCTTTCTTAGATTCTCACTCCAAGAATTTAGGGGAGATTACGGCGGAGTATCACTTACTCTCTCACTTGATAAAAACAACGACAATAAAATTTTAACAGCTGTTTTTTGTTAAGCCGTGGCGAGCGTCATTTTGGTCAATGAGGAGATAAAGAAACATAGTTTTCTATACAAAATAAATAAAATTGGAGTGTCTGTTTGTAACATTGAATTAACCACTTTCTACTAAATGCATATGCATACACGGTACATATACCAAAATACATTTTTTTCAATTTTTGTCTGTCTGTCTGTTTGTTCCGAGTAATCTCTAAAACGGCTGGACGCGACGATAGCTGATGACCTATGGAGTAACTTAGGCTACTTTTTTTAGACTAGCTTTGTCCCGCGGTACGACAATAACCGCGGGTAAGACCGCGGGGCTCAGCTGGTTATCAAAATAAATCTGTGATTAAAAGTAACTTTTCGTAGACTTACAGGCAGGTTGTGGGCGCTTTTCGAATGCGTGACTTAAAATGAGGAAATCATTAATTATATCAGGGACTCGAATTAACAATTTTTGAAGTGAAATCTTCTGTAGGCACATTGATCACTTTTCGGGTGAACAAAAATCATGGAACTCGCGTCATCGTCACCGAACGACTTCTTTTAGTTATATGTATGCCTCGACGATACAATTCATAAGATTTCGCTTCTGTTAGCAGTCCCCAAAAACTGCCCCTTATTTTTAAATCAAGTAACATTTAGGGCAGTTTCACCACTCGTTGGAACGAAGTTACTTATGCGGCGTTGCGGAGGGGTACCCTAGCCGGCAAAAAAACGTACGTAACGTTAAATAAAAAAAACATAAGATAGTGCCTCCTGTAAATTGTATGAAACAAATACAGAGTAACTCTAGACACAACTTGTTTCAGTAGAGATTACTAGGTGGCAGCACAAGTGACCAGTTTAGTTATTATTTTTGTCTCTGCCAGTATGCATGCAATGCACTTGCATTAGGTTTCTGAATTTGAATCCTGACATAGATATAGGTATAAAGTGGATCGTTCCCGGCGGCACTGCAATGCCGGGCCGACCCTTGACGGGAGTGGAGTGAGCCCCGTCCATCCCGTTAATTTACAAACATCAGTTTAATATACTGGTCCCTCAGTGAGGGAACTTTCTAATATTAAGCTAAATTTCTAAAAGAATAGATCCTACACTTTGATCTTAGCCAAATGGCCGAGAACGATAGCTAAACTATGCAAAGGTCAGTCGCTAGCGGAGACTTTTAACACCGTAATTTAGAAAGTGATGTCATTTTACAGCGTCATCTATGAACAGTATATTACGAACAACTGTGTTTCATTAACAAAAAGATGAGGACGGGATGGTTGGGAGAACTTTTCAGCTATTCTCCGGACCACATCAGGTATTCACGACCGGTTTATTAATTATTTGAATACTTAGATTATAATGATTGTTATAAGGAACGTAATAAGGAACTTCGTTCCTATCTGGTGTCTCGCGACACCACACGACTTTTTTATATAAAATAATGTCAATTTATCTGTCTCATAGCTACAGATTTCTAGATTTTCATTTCACAAGTATTGAGATAGAAACTTGAATATAGATGTATGTCAGATTTACAAATACTTATCAGAAAATTTTATCTCTTAAATATATACGACAGAATTATCTGAAACTTATCTTAGTTTACACGTTTATTTTATACTTTTAAAAAGCTTACAGATATGCATGTGTCTATGTGTACACAAGTGTGCACTCACAAACGTACATTTGAAACAACTCCATTTCAGCGTGTCCGTTGAAAAGCCTACTACATAAAACATATGTATGCTATGTAGAATCGCATCCTAAATTCAGAGTCACGATACAGGACAGTACGCACGTGCTTTTAGTGCAATGCTGGCGCTTTGAAGCCTTCCATTAGTGCTTGTTGATTTATGAGTTTGTATATAGGTCCGTATATATGTAGATCTACCTTAGATGTGAGTGCACCACTCGGCCGTTTAACTAGGTTAGATAACGGGTGTATTAATACGTTATATTATTTGGAAAAGTTTAACTATTCTGCTGGATGCCTTCTAACCCTTTTCCTTGTTTTTGAAGTGAAAACTTCATTAACCGCGTTGAGCATTTTAATAGGAGAAAATCTTGTGTGTTTGCGTCACCGTGTCACCAACATGCTGACGTCACACAATATTTTTGGCCACTTTGAGCACTTTGGAGGGGAAATCTTATGGGTTCTCGTCACCGACATGCTAATGATTGATATTGATAATTTTAACTTCAACATTATGAAATTTCTAATTTTATTTATTATTATTTTTCGTTTATTATTATTTATTATTCGAAGTTAAAAGTTTTCACTTCTATCGGCAGTCCTTATAACTATTTTTTTTTTCTCTTTTTCACCATCATCATTATCATCTGCTCATTGCAGTCCATTGCTAGACACAAGCCTCTCCTAAGGCACACCACGAAGCCAGATCACTTCTTTTTATTGGTATTTAACATAAGGAAGGTATACTGACTTTAGATTAGTATTGGGTGCTTCTTTTTTTGTATAAGATGTCATCTCTTCAGATGTCTGTCTGCACAAGTATCCACTCTAATATCAAGGACTCTATAGTCGGAATATATCGACTGTCTTGATACTAATTTACTAAGTTTTAAACTTTCGCGTTCCATGATATACTAACAATTATTACATACCTCTGATTTGCCTGATGTTTCGACCACGTTGCACTGGCCGTGGTCACAGGCTGATTAGGTCAGGCGAATCAGAGATATGTGATACCTATTAACAAGTGATTGCGTTAATTCCCGTAAAAATAATTGTTGATACTAATTTTATTTATGACACTAGAATTTGTAATTTTTAAGACATCACGCTAAAAGCTGACTATTTTACCTTTCATAATGTTGAAATATGGTGGATATTTCACAATTAAGACGACTTGGAACACTTGGTGTGATTAAGCCCAAATCATTCAGCCGTTTAGTCCACAGAATGTGTAAAATAAATACGTACAATAAAAACATATATAAACTCAAAAAATGTAAGCCTTCTTTACGGCAGATGGGCAAAAAAAACGCCAAACACTCAACTTGATTCATTTTTGTCGCGCACCAAAAAGGATTTTTTTCTCCAAAAAAAGGTCGATTTTACTTTCTTTACACGTAATCTCGTAAAAGGTCACGGCTCATTTCCCTCCCCGCAATCATTACAGCCTATCTCTAGATACATGTACCGATCAGTCACAGGCTTATTTTGTTAGGACGGAAAAATACTAGGGATCATGATCCCTAAAGCTATTTCAGATCACATATAGTGGTTTCTAGAAAATCCTTCGTACAACGTAGAACGTATACCTTTCGTTAGATTATTATTATTAGATCTCTGTAAAAAGAAACATATTATATACACATATATGAGCCTGCTAAAATGACTCTACTCTGCCTGTTGGAGATATACGAATGCAACAATGCAGCTTGGCATTGAGATGCTTCTGCTTCATTGAACTTGACTGCCTCGTTGGTCTAGCGGTTGGCGTGTGCGATGGCTGATCATGAGGTCTCGGGTTCGATTCCCGGGTCGAACCAAATGTTTGTATGATCTACAAATATTTGTTTCGGAGTTTGGGTGTTTTCTATGTATTATATGTATGTATTTACAAAAAAAATGATGTATTTATATCAGTTGTCTAGTACCCATAACACAAGATCTGCTTAGCTTGGGACTAGATGGCGTTGTGTGTTAGATGTCCGAAATATTTTATTTTTATTTATTGGCCCCTCGATTCACACACCATCGAAACACGACAGCACAAATGCTGTCATTTTAGGTTTGTCTTCTGTGAAAGGGTAGTGCCGCCCTGGTTGAGCCAGCCGGTTCGTGCTGAAATCAACGTGGCTACCTTGTACAAGTTGTACAATGCAATGCAGATTGCCCATACGTATCTGTGTACAATTTAATAAATAATGATGTAATGCATGTGCCAGATTACTATTCTATCGTTACGTAACAAAGACTTACGAGACACGTGAGGTGACATCATCAGAATATTATCGGCGAGGCGTATCGGAAATTTTCGAGAAGTAATTTTCTAGAAGGAACAATATTGGCGACAATATTTTTAACATCGAAATCTGCTAGATTGGAGAACGAGATTAGGCAAACGTAGTGTAGGGCGCTCTGCGGCACGATGGACCGACGACTTGAAGAAAGTAGTTGCCAGTGGATAGATGCGGATTGACTTGGATCGGAACAGTTGGCGCTTCAATTGATTGATTGATTTTTAACTCAAAAGATAATCTAGGATGGCATGTTCCGGTTTTTAAAGGTGACTTCTTCTCCAGCCACTGTAAGACGTATCGGTTTGGGCTAAGGTTTCACAGGCACACCATTTTCCCAGCATTAATTTATTTAGAACCATACGCACCTAGGGTTACGCATGACTCCTATTTGATATGTAGACGAAGTATGTTGACGAAGTTTATCGGGTTAAATTGATTTTGGGCAGAAACTGTTATACTTTTTTAACTTAAAGTTCAGTTAAGTTATGATCGTTGCAAAAATTCCAAAAACTTCTGGACCCATTGAGCTCAAATTGTGACAAATGCTCAAAGATTGTGTTGAAATATTTTTCACGTTATTTGTGTTCTTTCTTACTCATCAGCACACAAGAAATCGATGCAGGTTTCAAGCAATTATTAATACAATCTCTCTTTGCTAAATCTATTTGTCCCTAATTCAAGTGACGTTTCTAGTCGTCGTGATATCTTTAAAAGTGCTCACTACGCTGCTTTCAATCCATCTTCGGTCTCGGTATATAAACTCACCGTGCGCGTAAGTGGATCTGCGCGATTCATGTTTTTATACTTCACTGAACTGCCAATGTGGTGGTTTGGAGTTTGATGGTGTGTAAAATGCGTTGAAAGACTTTTTGGAGGAAATTTCATTTTGCCAGAATGATTTTGTTTGTAAAGTTAATGTTTGATTTTTTTGGAGGTTCTTAGTGTAATTTCATCAATAAGGAGCGTAGAATGACGCGTTTAAAATTATGTTATTTCAACATTTTCTTCACCTTTTATCAGGTTTTATTAGATTTAAATGTATGGTTTTGTGTATCCGAATTTCGTAAGCATGTTTTCTAAATTTTTAACTAGATTAATTGATTAAAGCTCTGTTGTGGGTGAGTATTTTTATTTTTTAAAAGAAATTACTTAATACTAGCTCTACTATTCAACCCGGCGAACTTCGTTCCGCCTTATTTACATATCTGTCTAAGCTTCCCACAGACAGTGTACAAAAGCGTTAAAAGAAAAAAAAACTTTCCCCGTTATCTTTTAATATTTCTTGTACACAAAGAATTATTTAATTTGGTGCAGCCGATCGGAAGTTATGTGTGTACGTACATTTCGGCGATTCATTTATATATATATATATATAGCTTGTCGTTGTTGTGAAATATCGGTTATTGCGGTAAAGACTAGCTTATGTCCTTCCTTAGAGCTAGCTACTAGCTAATCTTCAAATTATCCGATCATACACATACATTTAGCTTCCTCTGATATCGTACCGACACCGGTATCGGATCGCATAATGTGAAAACGCTCTTAAGGATCAAAGTATCGGTGCAGTGGTTTAGCGTAAGGCGTAACAGACAGCATTACTTTCGAATCTATACTAATACCAGCTGTCCCGGCAAACGTCGTTTTGCCATAAATTTTTTTTAAGGATGGGTGACCCTTACCATTTAGGGGGATGAAAAATAGATGTTGGCCGATTCTCAGACCTACTCAATATGCTTACAAAATTTCATGAGAATCGGTCAAGCCGTTTCGGAGGAGTTTGGCAACGAAAACTGTGACACGAGAATTTTATATATCTTTATATATATAATTCTTCTGTGAGTGTGTATGTCACTGAACTTCTCTCAAACGACTGGACCGATTTTGATGAAATTTTTTGTGTGTGTTCAAGGGGATCTGGGAATGGTTTAGATTCACAATCTTGTCCGCTGGACAATGTTTTTTTATTTTAATTTTTAATTTATTAGTAGTTATGGTAAAACGACGTTTGCCGGGACAGCTAGTTAGATTATAAAGTTGAAGAGTTTGTTTGTTTGTTTGAACACGCTAATCTCAGGAACCGCTGGTCCGATTTGAAAAATTCTTTCAGTGTTGGATAGTACATTTATCGAGGAAGGCTTTAGGCTATATATCATCACGCTAAGAACTATAGGAGCTGAGCACCAATGAAGAATGTTACGAAAACGGGGGAAAATTATCACGCTACGGGCAATAGGAGATGCAAACGAGGTTGCGTGTGTCGGCTAGTTTATAATATTAGTGTGGATTTAGTGCAATAAGGAAGCTGTAAGTCATTTTATTCCAATGTTTTTTTATAAAAATTTTTGGTCGCTCGGATGAACTGATTGTAAGTGACTATCGTCGTCCATAGAAAGTTTTCATAGCAGCAGCAGGTTGGCGTAACTTAGTACCGTTTTTGTGACAAAACGTAATATATTTTAGAAAACTACGCTGATAACCAACGGCTGATTGAAAACTTGAAGATTAACAGCGTGTACTAAAATAAGGAGCTTACCGGCAGCACATTTTGGTTGAGTATCATATTTATGTAGTACAAGAGCTTAAGTTTTTCACATTTAAACTAGTTATAAGTTGAACAAATTGTATTGTTTTGCTTTCGTGCAAGAAATGTTACTATTTTCATCTCTGATTAGACACGATAGTTATGATTGGACACTCGTAACACAAGAGGCGTCACAAGTGCGTTACAGGCCTTTGAGGGATGGGGAAGGGGATGGGGGGAAGGGTTGAGGTATGGGCCTCCGATATCCTCACTCACTCGGTGAAACACAGCGCCAGCCCTCTCTCGCACCGGTTTTCTATAAGGCCGTGGTTTCACTCCGGTCGAGCCGGCCCATTCATGCCGAAGAGTGGCTCTCCCACGATACGTTGTATCTATAACTACCTCTTAAAATGGCCTCCATAAGTTAAAGTTTGATTACTTATGCAATTCTACCCACATACAGTATTAATTATTAACTCTGGCAACCGCGAAAACGTCACGACTCACGAATCTAATTTAGCGGGTCCGTCCGTCCGTCGGTCCCAGCATAAATCTAAAGCAAGACGGAAAACCCGGTTGTAATAAATCTCATCGCGGATACGGAATATTCATGAGACCGCATACCTACATTTAATGTGTACGGTACTTTATACAGGGTGATGTTAAAGTTACATTAGATTTGAATCAACAGCATCGGTAAAAAGAATATAAAGACCACTAAATTTGTGAGGATCAGACACGATCGCGAGTTTCCCTTCCTCTCTCATCAGGTCACCTTAGTGTGGGTCAACATGCTGCATTGTCCGCGAACATCATGTAAGATGGGTATTTTCACAAAACAGCGTCGTCAAGTGAAAATAGTTTAATAAATCGGTCATCTAAAACAAAACCATCTAATCTTATATTAAACCGAGCTAGTACTATGGACACTAGATATTTGATATTAATTTAAATATACTACTTTTTTGTTAATACGTACATATTATACATAGAAAACACCTAAGCTCCGTAACAAATATTTGTAGATCTTACAAACATTTGGTAGACCCAGGAATCGAACCCGAGACCTCAAGCACGGGAGTCGCATATGCTACGACTACGGCATCGAGGCAGTCAGTTAGTTATTTTATTCGTTAAAAGATAAATATGAATGAAATATAAAGTATTTCATTAAAACGTTATAAAATTTTCTTTACAAAATAAGTACCTAGTCATTCAGTTTTGTGGTGACAAAAATATATTTTACACAACCCATTACATATTACATTCCTGGCTTTTGAATTTTGAACCGTAAAACAACAAGAGCATACATTTGTACTGTTTTTGTCGACCGAACACCGAGTGTTGCTTTCACGTCCCAGATACAAAAAGTACAGCTAAAATATATGTTCGGTCTGTGAACAGAATGCATGGGTACATTTTGTTCTAGCACTTTTTTAGTAGTAGTATCTTTTATCGCTGCATATTACTAGTAGGGTCATCGGGTAATAAGTTATTGCCTGCCCCGGTGACGCAGTATTCGACTGCTGTGCTTAAGGTCGATCCAAATATTTGTATGATCTGAAATCATTTCATTTGCAGTTTTACAAATCAATATATGGGAGAATTGTTCCCCATTAAAAGTTCTTGAAATAATTCGCCATTACGTAATATTATGTTTATATTTGAGGTTAGCTACAACCTTAAAAGACATTTAGCCATATATAAATACCTTTTAGATAAAGATATACATATATCAACTATAATTTTTTATATGACTGTCTCATTGGCGCAGCAGTAGTGTACGCCACTGCTCTGCATGAGATCCCGGGTTCGATTCACGGGTCGAACCAAATGTTTCAATGATCTGCAAATATTTGTTTATGAGTTTGGGTGTTTTCTACGTATGATATATTTGTATTTACAAAAAAAAGTGTATTCGAATGAAATCAGTCAATCTAGCTTTCAAAGTACAAGATCCGTTGTGTGTTTACCAAAAAATTGTTTACACTGTTATAAATAAAATCACGCCACGGGTGACAAGAGACGCAGATGAGGTTGGGTGAGTCAGTTAGTTAAGATATAAATAATATTTAGATAAAATACATATTAGATACATTTTATAGAAATCACAATAAGAATCTCCACCCTGTATAAGATATATCAGTATAATGGTCCAAATATTCTCGTATGTAGTTGTGAAGTAATAACTTTATTGCGACCCGTACGTCGCCGAATAGTGCAAAAGGGTGCCTTTTGATATCTCTTTGTGTTTCCTACCGACATAAAATATGTGGGTCCTGAATTAATGATGGGAGCCGGATACTGGTACGGCATCTCATGAATATCGATAGGTATTCACTGGTTTGTTGTAGAAAAAAATATCTCAGTAAGTGTGAAAAAGTATAAGTAAGCAGGTGGGGAGGAACACGTGTAGTTAATGTTTCTCCGCCACAATGGGAGGATCCTCTCATCAGGCAAAGTGATCATGCCTAGCGAACTACGGCCCCACGGTTGATGTTGGGAACTTCTACATATGTCAATCGACGTGAGAAACTCCATATCGCGATACAGGATTAGTAGTAACTCCATAGTTCGCTGTGTCCTCGACAGATGGCGCCGCATTATGCCTTTCTTGCCGTAGTTTACCTATAAGGCGATTTCCACATACGGCAAGGAATATTTATAATATTAAAAAAGGCCCTTTTTTAGTAAAGTACTACTAAGGCTAGCTGTTTATTTTCAGTAAAACCGTTTAAATTAAATTTTCTTTTTCTTATTTTTATTGTCAAGTTTTAAGATTTTCAATCCATTACATAGTACTTCTCATCTGTGTTCTACTATTCAAGCCCTTTTGTAGTCGTGACAAAAGCCTTTTAACCAATCATAAATTAGAAAGTAACTCTGTTTGTCTGTTGTGATATCATAGCTAAACCGCTTTACCGAAATGAAATTCGGTAAATACTTATACATACTTAAATTCTTGAGGAAGAACATAGGCTTTTTACTGAGATACACATACACGCTGGCGGAGCCACGGACAAAAGCTAATTGCAATATCCATCTTATTTGACAGCTGAACAAATACTTGACAGCTTAATATTTACTCAGTCGAAAATAAAACTGAATATTGGCTAGAAAATGAACATACAATGAGATAGAATGCTCGGGAATCTAATATAGGGATCATGAATCTCAACATGAAATAAGCTTTGCGCTTTATGAGATTAACACAATGTTTGTGTATGCACAGACAGGTACTCAAACAAAAGAACTCGACACACACCTTTATTATTAAACTAGCTGAACCCCGCGGTGTTACCCGCGGTTATCGTCGTGCAGCGAGTAATGCCGCGGGACAAAGTTAGTCCAAAAAAAAGTAGCCTAACTTACTCCCTGGATCGTCAGCTACCTGCCAGTGAAAGTCCGTACAAAATCGGTCCAGAGATTACCCGGAACAAACAGACAGACAGACAGTTTTTAACTACATTTTTGGGATATGTACCGTGTATACATACATACATACGTATGCATTTAGTAAAAAGCTGTTATTTTAATATTATAAACTGACACTCCACTTTTATTTATTTGTATAGACGACACACGTTTGAACACTTATAACTATGGTTTGTGGTTGCACTTCTTCAAAACGGATGAACGTGCACGGCTCATCGTGGCGCAGGTTATCCTACACTACATTTGCTTAACCACGGGCTTCACTCTTGTATATTTCAGCTTCAGCCACTATCGGATCATCTGAATGAAGGGCCTTGTTTAAAAACATGCGTGTGTATAGTCTATTCGCTTAGATACGATCCCTTTGATCGCACCGCCATCCCACCTGCGGCAGACGCCATCAAATCAAAGTGCCCGTCTGCGGCGTACACCCACAAGTAAGTATGATTTGTCAGTTTACGCCGTTGTATGAATTAATATAGTCGTATTTCACAACAATAATCAGAATTTCATGCGGATGTATCGACACTATCTAAAAAATTCAACTATATATATAAAATATACTGTATAGAGGACGAGAAGGAATATATCACTTTGTAATAATGAAAAAGAATCTGCAATAACAGAATATTCAGCTTTAAAAACGAATGTAAGCCGTTTTAATTAAAGTTTAAACCCAATACTGTAATAACAATCAATACTTATTATAATACACGAACAGCAGAGAATTATCTAGCAAATTGTAATGTTGTTTTATGTTAATTTTGTTGCGATACCAATCCCGTTTGTGCGATGCGAAATCGTTTCTATAAACCCATAATAAAAGTGATGAGATACACTACTTCTAGTTCTCGATATTCGAATAACTCGATCCCACTTAATTAAATGCTGTATATGTTACCGTAAGATTGTCAAAACCGTTAGATTATAATTTATCTCGCGAGATTGCAAACCGTCGAAAGATTGTGAAATGGTATCGACAAATCGCAAGTCGCGCGCTGATTACTTGAACTGCATAATGTCCCGCGCCGCCATGTTTGTTTGTTAATTCGTCTTTGTTGCCAAATGCAAAGTATTTTTGCGATTGTGAATTGATGTAATCAGACGAAGGATGTTATCGTAAATCGTTCCAATACAATGTTTAGGATCCTGACTTGATATCTGAAATTCATTGTGTCGTAGTATTATTACGCACTATATTACGCACTTGGTCCTAAATACTCCTTGAGGCGTTTAGTTTAGATAGTAGACTGTATTTTGTGATCTTAATAAAACATTTTTATGTCAGTGCTGTTAAAGTTGTTTAATTCCAGTGCTTATTGTACTACTAGGGGCTATGAGAATTGGAATGTTAACTCTGTAAATACATAAGTAGAAAGACAGTAAAAATTTCAAATCTCTTTGTACAACACAATAGTAAATACAATATAATTAACGTACGGATTCTTCGCTCGTTAAAACTACTGATTCTGTTAGGCTGATTCTATTCCGATCAAAAATTTTGAAAATCGCAATTTTTATATTGACATTTCTCAGAGTAACTGAAATCCTGTAATTGAAATTATTAAGACTCTTATTAAATAATATGTATGTATTTACAAAAAAAAAGTATATATGTATTTGTATCAGTTGTCTAGTACCCCATAACACAAGCTCTGCTTATCTTGGGACTAGATGGCGTTGTGTGTTTAGATGTCCAAAATATTTATTATTATTATTATTTATTATTAAAATCGGTTCTTGAAAGGCGAACTAGAATATTTTTTTAAAGAGCAATCGATTCTTAATTAATCGGATGACTTTTTATGGAAAAATCTTTGTTTTTAAAATGAAATACCAAATAATAAATAATTGTGAAGAAACGCTCCATGGGTTTATGTTTTATAAGTTTACATTAATTCGCGCTGGCGAATTAATGTAAACATAAAAATTCAATAAAATCCTGTGCAGTAGTGCTGACTACAGCACAGGATACGGTAGAAACTCACATTCAAAAGTTGAAAATAGTTTTCGTATATATAATCACCTTTTTATGGAACTCTATTCAAAATATTGTTTAAAATTAAAACTGAATATGAAGAAAACACACATTCCTTCAAGACGGCACATTCGTTATCTTCTTTCGAGATACTATAGTAACCACAAACCAAAACGACTCCACCCTGAAGTCAGTGAGTAAAATAATCGACTTACACCCAGCACCAGGAAATTCATTTATTTAATTAAGTCTCTCCTGGGAACTTGCGAACAGTTTCTAAGACGTGAATTAATGACTACTACAAAGTCTTATTCTGGTGGTGGGCATTTGAGACTAAATAAATTAAACTTTATGACTTATCTTATTTGGAATTATAAGTGGATGAGTAAGAGTAAGAAACACTCTACCGAATTGTTTTTGTCTCGTTTAAAAACTGACTATTAATTTCATGAACAGATTATTTTCAAATCAAATCATCAAAATCTCAAAAAAAATCTAATCAAAAATGAAACATAGTTTTTAGTTCAGCAACTAAAAACTATGTTTCATTTGATAAATATAGATTTATTTCTTAGAATACAGTACAACTGATGTAATTATTTTAAAATACAAATTTAAAAAAATAATATCGTATTAAACCAATTTACATTTAAATTGTAAAAGTTGAGGTTTTAGATAATTTAGTAACATATTGTAGATCCGTATCGTCATTCAGAATGAATTTTCGCTGTAGGTACATGGTACTGCGTTGTCCAGCAATCAATATCATTTATTAGGGGAAGCTACTATTTCTTTTTGTGACTGTTGTATTTTATAAAAAAAAAGTGACGTGGTTTTATAAGAATAGATATACACTCTATACTAATATATAAAGCTAAAGATTTTGTTTGTTTGAAAGCGCTAATCTCAGGAAGTACTGGTCCGATTTGAAAAATTATTTAAGTGTTAGATGAAGAATGTTATAAAAACTGTGGAAATTTATCACGTTACGGCGCTAATCTCAGGAAGTACTGGTCCGATTTGAAAAATTATTTAAGTGTTAGATGAAGAATGTTATAAAAACTGTGGAAAATTATCACGTTACGGGCAATAGGAGGCGCAGAGGAGATTGCGTGGGTCGGCTAGTATAAGATATAATGAATCAGTAGTATTATTTTTGGCAGTCAGTAAAGTAGTAGAGTTTATATTATTTGTTTACGTTACAGTATTGTAAAAATGCCGCGTTACGTGGATCTCATAGAGAACATTTTTTTTTGGGAATTGTTGAGTGACTGACTTATTCATTAACAAACTTACAATCAATCAACATCTACAGTCAACTGCTGGACATAAACCTCTTATTAAAAATGAGGTTTTAGCCCACTATATCACGCTGGCGTGAAGGGTTGGTATAGTTATAGAGTTGCTGGGAGGGATCCGGAGGTCTTAACGACAGCAGTTCCCATATCTCTCCCTTCTCAGGCGCAGAGATGGCACACTGTGTGGTTTTAGTCGGTTCGATGCCGACACACCGCCCCACCGCAAACCCCGGCGGGATGACGGCCCGAGGGGGTTTGCACACTTAAAAATAAAGGTATAGAGATTGTTTCGAGTTTTCCGTCTCCTTGCAGTGATGTTTTCTTGTATAGGTTGCTCTTTTAGTTGTCTCTTATGACAACCATGGGTTGGATACGGTTGGTGACATTCCGTATTCTTAATACGACACCACACACACTGAACCTACAAATATCTACTAGAAATTTTAATGACGTAATCGTTTTGGAAGCTAAATATTAAACTCAAACCAAAAAATATGAATACGAACTAACAATTAAAAAAAAATGTGGTATTCCCACTTCCTAACTGAGTGTAATCCTTTTCATGCAACACTTAGAAATAGTTTATTGCAAACAGTCTGTAGTCTTTCAAAGTAAAAATAATAAATCTATACTAATATATAAAGCTGAAGAGTTTGTTTGTTTGTTTGAACACGCTAATCTCAGGATCCGCTAGCCCGATTTGAAAAATTCTTTCAGTGTTAGATAACCCATTTATCGAGGAAGGCTATATATCATCACGCTAAGAGCAATAGGAGCGGAGCACCAACGAAAAATGATTCAAAAACGGGGGATAATTATCACGCTACGGGCAATAAGAGACGCAAACGGGGTTGCGTGGGTCTGCTAGTATTTTAATATGTTCTAAACGAACGTAGGACACAATTTTCTGCACTGAAGCGTTCTTCAAGTATAAAAGCAAATAAACCGAGGTGGGGTAAGGTTGAACCATTCAGGGTTCCGCGTTTAATATATGTTCATTTTAACGTGTTAAGACTCGTTTGTACCGTATGGCAGACGCTGTACAGGAGCATTTAATTTATAAACAGTAACGAAACCTGTTACTGTTTCATTCTTTCATTCTTTACGCCTTATTACCATCGCGTTTTTATTAAATTATAATTATAACTGACAGTTTAAGTGTTCATATCAAATTTAACTAAATATTTGAAAATCTATAGGAAATCCATTGCGGAAAAAACATTTCAGTAAATAATGCTCTTGCATCGACTTTATCCAATAAAAATAAATTGATTTTGGAAATATAACCATAATCATAATATAATCAATTGTTACCCAATCGCTTTAAGGTTTATAATTGCTTTCTGTGTTCGACAAATTCTTATCCTGGCATGTTTTGTCTTGATCCTTCAACCGTCAGACGTGATATGAAACATAAAATATGCGGGACCCTTTTGTGAATAAATCCACTCACCCCTACACTAACTAGGCGTTCAGTTTGTGTGTTTTACAGCTCAGTGGAGTCGGGATGCGTCTGTTTTTTCAGCCGCTTAACTTCGATCATTACCAGCCTGTTCAAAGAGACTTGGTTGTGCCTGTACAGAAACGAGGTTAGTGTTTTTAATGTTTTGAAGTCGTTTTAAGAGTTATTACTTGTGACCAAATAAGTAGCATAGAGAATACTCACATGTTAACCGTGGGAGAGCCACGCTTCGGCATGAATGGGTCGACTCGACCGGAGTGATACCACGGCTTCACAGACGGCCACGGCCTCGGTGCTTGCGCTGTGTTTCACCGAGTGAGGGAGAATACCGGAGGTCCATATCCCAACCCCATCCCCCCAAAGGTCGCAACGCACTTGTGACGCCTCTGGTGTTGCAGGTGTCCATGGGCGGCGGTAATCGCTTACCATCAGGTGATACGTCTGCTTGTTTGCCCGCCAAGAACATAAAAAAAGCACTACCCTAAAAAAGTTAGAACTTCATGAGTTTGATATAAAACCCTTTTTCTTCTATCAACAGTTTTTAATAGTTACTGCCTTATGTTTCTAAAAGGACCGGCTTATTGTTTTAACTCTGGCCAGGTGGATTGGTATAAAGTTTACACCATTAATTTTCTTTGCCATGCTATTGTTCTAAGTAGTTTACTCTATTAGTTGAGTCTTACGACACCCACGTCTTAAATCATAGGGGAGGTGACATTTGCTTTTTTTAATCCGTCACCAGGCATCATCAGATGACAACTTCTCATGGCCTCATCATGGTCAATATTCTGTTATATTCGTATCAGAATTACTAGATGCACAATTGGATAATGCTTCATAACAATATTTGAACGCAACTGAATTATTAGTCCGTCTGACGAGCATACGGAATCTCAGTGGAGCGTAGTTTCTGCCGACTGGATTTAAGCATGAATTCGCTTCGTTGACTCATTCACTAAAGTTTCTGCAACAGTAAGAACTGTAGCTCATGTAGTAGTATCTTGTATATTTTTATAGTTTAGAAAAAGTAGTGCGAACTAGTTATACTACTTCTAGTATCGAGACAGCTGTTGAATTCTCATACTCATCATAAGGAAAAAGCTTTATTAACTTAGCTGCTTACGGCTGAGGTATTACTGTGGTTGTAAACGGAGGGTTTTATTGCTAAAGGTCGTTCCGATGATTCGTTTAGGTGGAACAATATACTGAGTACAAAATAAGAGAAATTTAAGGTTGAATGTATAGGCGCAGATGATTATACCTGACAGGAGGGTAATATATTTGTAGAGTATACATATTTGGATGACTTATTCTTTGAGATGCCGTATTGTCTTTCCAGTTTCAAGGATTTCGTCAAGATGATAATGGAATTAATTAATTAAATTTTTGACCAGCTTAAACACAGAGGGATTTATTGTCACGTATTCCTATCGTTATATATTCTCTTAGTTTTTAACTGTCATCAAACGCTTAACTCATATTGAGGAATTAAGAGTTTCACTTTCAACGTTTCATTTTTAGAAAGCTGTGGTTTCTGACGTCATTCAATCACTTAGTGTGGATGTCCCGAAAGGCGATTTAGAAGCTTTTTAAAAGGGATTGTTGGTCGCTGCGAGAGCGTATCAAATAACATTACAAACGAAATGTTTACCCGACGGAGAACCGACGTATAATTGTGTGATACTGACTGAATAAATTGAATTTTATTATCCTGAATATGAAACCATTTTGAGATAAAAGGCAGGTGACTATTATTATTTATGTTATGGAGACTTGTTTATTAATCCTTAAATTTACATGAATTGCGGAAACTATTTTAAAGACCACAATACCGTGGGAGAGCCACGCTATGGCATGAATGGGCCGGCTCGATCGGAGTGATACCATGGCTCACAGAAAACCGGGGTGATAAAGCGCTTGAACTGTGTTTCACCGAATTAGGATACTGGAGGCCCCCACCCCAAACACTCCCCCTATCCCCCTCCCCATCTCCAAAAGGCCGGCAACGCACTTGTGATGCCTCTGGTGTTGCAGATATCTATGGTACCTCTGCTCGTTTGTCTCCTATTCCAAAAGAAATAGTATATGTGGTTCGGCACACGTATTAGTTAGCACGACCTCACAATAAAACCGATGGTAAGGAATTCGTTATATTTTAATGAGTGTGTAAGATTATATACATAAGAGCCTGGTATGAAGCATGAGCAGAGTCCAAGAGTAGTCGCTGTGGAGGAACGAGTGTCATATCCCTCCAACACAAAGGGAGGATCCTCCGACCAGGCGAGGTGATCATGCCTGGCGGGCCACTGCCCAACGGTTGATGTTGGGATGTTGTATATATGATTATCGGCGCAAGCACTTCTATTGCGCGATGCAGGATTGGTAGTCACTTCGCATTGTATGTTACTCCGTAGTTCAGTGTATCATCGGTAGATGGCGCTGTCATATGTTTATGTTGCCGCTGTATGTGGAAGTCGCCACAGTCGCCATACTATGTAACAAGGCAGCATGGCGACCCTCACTATGACGACATATTGAAATAATTCTGTATCATTAGGCCTTGTTCACTATAACTTTTCATATGTTAAACAAAATACTTCAAGCTGTACAGTATCACGCTACGGGCTATTGTTGTAGTAGAGTTAGATAAGATCAATTATCTGTGGTCAGTTTTAGCCGGAAGACTGTCATGGCAATTTCAGAGTATCGTGGTACCATGAGGTAGTAAAAGTGTATCAAAATTGTAAAAATATCAAAACAATTACAACTATTAAATAATACAAACAAAAATATTAAAGAATACAAAGTTTCCAGCGTTGTTTTAATGACAAAACACACTAATACAATTGTCTTCTATTGGAGACACAGATGAGGTTGCGTGGGTCAGCTAGTCTATACATATCTATACAAATAAATAAAATTGGAGTGTCTGTTTGTAATATTAAAATAACAGCTTTTTAATGAATGCATATGTATGTATACACGATATATATACCAAAAATTTTTTTTTTTTTTTTATTTTTTTTATTATTAATGCAATCTGTTTCGTGTGAACATTCAGCATAAGGTTATGAATTTATCATTTCAACTTGCAGGGCAGTCAGTCCAGCGTCATGCGCCCTTCATGTTTAACAATCCCTATAAATCTTTAGGGGACTTTCTTTGTAGCCTTTTGAATGTGAAGGCGTTATTCATTAAGTGCACAGTCAATGTGTTTGGATGGTTTTCCAGTCTATTCCTGTAGGATTTCATTGAGTACTTAATCTCCTCTTGAACTGTTCTAACTTTAAGGTCGTGGTGTAATTGTTGGTTTGTTACAAACCATGGAGCGTCCGTGATTATCCTCAGCATTTTGGACTGAAACCTCTGGAGTATTTCCAGGTTCGAGTTGGCAGCTGTGCCCCACAGTTGGACTCCATAAGTCCAGATTGGCTTAAGTACACACCTATACAATAGGAGTTTATTCTCTATTGACAACTGTGATTTTTTTCCAAGCATCCAGTACATCTTTCTCAATTGGATCCCCAGTGCTTTTCGCTTGGTAAAAATGTGTTTCCGCCAGGTAAGACGTCGATCGAGATAAAGCCCAAGGTATCTGGCTTCATTTGCTTGAGGTATCTGTATTCCATTGAGCTTCACAGGGGGGCATGTATCGCGTCGAGTTGTAAAGGTTACCTGCACCGACTTAGACTCGTTTGCTTTTATCCGCCAGGTATTTAGCCATTTCGTGATGCTGTTCAAAGAGCGTTGCAGCATGTTACTTGCTTGTTCTGGTACGTCATGGGCAGTTAAAGCCGCCGTGTCATCAGCAAAAGTACCAATGACGACGCCATCTGTTGTTGGTAAGTCTGCAGTGAAGATCAGGTAGAGGATCGGGCCAAGCACACTTCCTTGTGGTACTCCCGCATGGACCCTGTGCAGTTTAGTCAATTCTTCCCCTTGTTTAACATAAAAGAATCTGTCAGCAAGATACGATTTTAGAAAAATGTAATAGTTTACTGGGAGTTGTTTTTTTATTTTGTATAATAAACCTTTGTGCCAAACTCTGTCAAAGGCCTGGGATATGTCAAGAAATGCCGCACAGCAATATTTCTTATCTTCGAAGGCCCTGTGTATTTCTTCCACTAGTCTATGAACCTGTTCAATAGTGCCATGATTTTTTCTAAAACCAAATTGGTGGTCAGGTATGATCTTATTTTCTACTATTACGGTGTTTAGTCGCTTTAAGAAAAGTAGTTCCATAACTTTTGAAACCACAGGTAGTAAGCTAATCGGTCTGTAGGATGATGTATCTTCAGGCGCTTTACCAGGTTTAAGGATCATTTTAATTTCGGCTATCTTCCATTGTGGTGGGAAGATGCCTCTGGTCAACCAAGTAACCTGCTAACGCTAAGTCCATTAAGTTAGATCGATAGAAGTGTACCCGGAATTCACGTTTGCAATGCCGATGACCAAGTGTAGTGCTTGCGGTCGTTTCACGTCGCAGGCAGAAGGCGTCGGGTGCTCGACTTGCGCACTGATATACCATCGCGCTTGTTTGGGATTAAGTAAGGATAGCAAGCTAAATAAATCGTGGTCCTGCCCTGAATGCACCAAAAGCAAACAAAGGGATAATGCTTCCGAAACACCAATCAAAGGAGTTGCGCAACCTCGGCCGTCAATGAAATCGCCGGTCTCTGTGGAGCACTCAGAAACTGACCTTGCGGTTGAAATTAAGTTATTTCGTGAGGAATTGCATGGGTTGAGAGAGGAGGTGAAGCTGGCACGCGAGGACATCGGAAATTTGCGGAGCATGATGTTACTAAGTGACAAGCGTATCGACTCGCTTGAAGAAAGAGTCAGTGCAGTCGAGAAAAGGTCGGGTGACAGTACCGGTAGTGTAGTGCGCTTTGAAACCGTTATAGCCCAGCTAAGGTTAGAGCTCGATCAGAAGGAGCAGGAAATGCTTTGCAACGACATCGAGATTACAAATGTGCCAGAGATGCCTGCCGAAAACCCAACTCATCTTGCAGTTCTCATCGCGACTAAGCTGGGAATGTCTGTTGATGAGCGTGACATGGTTAGTGCGGAGCGGGTGGGGCCGAAGTACCCGCGTGGCGGCTTCGCATTGTCGACGGACGGCTCTGCAGTGCAGGGTAGAAGACCGCGTCCGTTGGTAGTAAGGTTTTGTCGCCGCGCCCACCGGGACGACATACTACACAACATGCGTGTGCGTCGCGGCGCAAGCACGGCCGACTTCGGTATGCCAGGTGACACTCGACCGTTTTACATTAACGAGCGGCTTACAAAGGTAAATAGGCAGCTTTTAAATAAGGTTCGCGAGGCACGTAAGAGGATGCAGTGGAAGTTTGTTTGGGTCAAACATGGTCGTATTCTCGCTAAACAAGGAGAAGGTAAAATGACTCACCACATTCGTAATGAGGAAGACATTGAACGTGTTTTTGGGCCAGAAACCGTTAATCCGGCTTAAAAGTGATGTGAGTGTGTATGTATTGAGATTTTGTATACCTTTTTTTCCTGTTTATGTTTACGTTTACACATATTTGTCTGTTGATGGTAATAGTATCTCATATCGTGATAATAATGAATTCAACTTCATAGTGCAAACCTGTTTATTATGTTCTTTTTTTATTGCTTCACCAATAATACGCCTTTATGTATGTTGTTATGAAAAATTTGTTAAGTTCTATCCTATAATGTACTGTAATTCAGCTGTAAACTCATTGCAATGGATGTATACAGTGTGTACGGAGTCCAAGCGTCAGCAAGATTTATTACTATTACTAATAATAGCGGATTCTCAGCTGAAGCCGTCCGTAGTGCCTCACTCGACTGGTGAATATTTTATACATATTTTTTTATATAATGTTACCTTTGTATTAATGTATTCTTATGTATTTACATTAAGTAGCTATTGTCTTCTATGTATCATATTATATATGCTATTTCATGGCTTCAAAATTCTTTAAAGTAGCGTTATTCAATGCTGGGTCTTTGGGTACTAATCACGATAATTTAATCGTAACTATGCAGCGGCATGCCGCTGAAATAGTCGCAATTAACGAAACTTGGTTAAGACATGGTGAAGAAGCACGAGCTCCTGTGGTGCCGGAGTATAGATTAAAACATGTCCCTAGACCCCTATTGATTCGTGGAGGGCGAGGAGGTGGGGTAGGTTTCTATGTTAAAAGGGGCCTGACTGCTAACATTTGTAACCATCCTGTACACCAGTCGGTGGAACAGATGTGGATAAGAGTACGAGTGAATCACAATAAGATAATTGTAGGCACAGCCTACAAACCGCCTTGGCTTGATACTGACCTTTTTCTCAATGCCATTATGGACTCAATTTCTTCTCTATCCGATTACGATTATCTTATTTTATTGGGTGATTTTAATATTAATTTAAATAATATAATGGACAACGAAACTAAGACATTCAACACATTTCTGAACTGTACAGGATTGACTCAGGTAGTCTCTGATGCAACTCACTTCACCAGTACCAGTAGTACATTAATCGACGTTGTGTGCACCAATGCACCAGTTCGTGATGTTCTTGTGGACTCTGTTGGTATTTTAAATGGTCATGCATTTGTTACTACAGAATTTATTTTTCGTAAGCCAAAAATCTGCCCCAGAGTTGTACATTATAGATCATTGCAGGATATTGATCCGGTTCAATTCGACGAGGATATATGTACCATCGATTGGGATAGGATCTTGATGTTCGATGACATGGATGACATGGTCTATGAATTTACTACAGTCGTCAACCTTTTGTTTAATCTTCATGCGCCACTCAAAGTTCAACGATTTCGAGAGAAACCTGCGCCTTGGTTGACTGAAAATGTGAAATACATGATGAAACTTCGTGACGGTGCTTTGAGGAAAGCTCGCGCTACATCAGCTACGGTCCATCGCAATTACTACAAAGATTTAAAGAAACAAGTAGAAGTGGCCATTCATAATGAGAAGAAATGTTATTTTAAATTGAATATTAACAACAATATAAAAAATCCCAAAAAACTGTGGCAAAACTTAAAAAAGAATATAATACCTCAGCACCCTACAGAGATATCCTCAGTGCAAGTTGGCAACGCTGATCATATTAATGATCATTTTCTAAATATTCCAGGTAACGCTCTGACATTGATTTCTCAGTTAACATTTTTCGAATTTAGCCGGTTTTGTGGCACTAATTTTGCTCTGAATCCTGTCACCTCATTAAATATAACTAAAATACTCAGAAGTATAAAATCAAACGCCATAGGAGTAGATGGCTTATCCTTAGACATGATAAATTTAATAGAGCCTCATGCAATACACGTATTAACTGCAATTGTCAATAAATCTATTTATACGTCCAAGTTTCCCTCATTATGGAAAACAGCCATTGTAAGACCTATACCAAAGAAAAATGAAGTGGTATCGGTTCATGACTTACGCCCCATAAGCATTTTATCGTGCCTTTCTAAGGTCTTGGAGAAAGCCATAGCCTCGCAGTTGATAGAATTCCTAGAAGCAAGCAACATTTTACCTGATAGGCAATCTGGGTTTAGAAAAAATAGGGGAACAGCAACAGCATTACTTGATGTTACCGATAATATTCTAGAGAGCCAAGACGTGGGAATGGGGACGATACTAGTGCTATTGGATTTTTCTAGGGCCTTTGAATCGTTGAACATTTCACTGCTTCTTTCCAAGCTATCCTATTATGGTTTTGACATTTCCACCATTAAATGGTATGACTCCTATTTGAGTGATCGGTTTCAATATGTGGAACTTCGAAATACTGATGGGTCTACCACTCGATCGGCTGTAAAACCAGTAGTAAGAGGCGTTCCGCAAGGTTCGGTGCTGGGACCACTTTTATTTATTATTTTTAGTGCTGACGTAGTTAATGAAATTAAAAATTGTAAATTCCATATATATGCTGATGACATTCAAATTTATTTATCGTTTAGACCGGAAGAATATCAAAATGCAGTAAATCGTATTAACGAAGATTTAAGCCGTATTCATAATTGGGCCTTAAATAACTCTCTCTTGTTAAATTCAAGTAAGACCAAGTACATGATCTTGGGTTCAAAGTTACAAATAAAAAAAATATCCAGTGCCGCCCCACAAATAAGTATCGATGGAGTACTTATAGATCGTGTGTCAGAAGCACGAAATTTGGGGTTAAAAATGGATGAAGAACTAAGGTTTGAATGTCATATCTCAGACATAGTACGTAATTGTTTCTACCGTCTGAAATTGTTATATTGCATCCGTAATTATTTAAGTATCGACCTTAGAATTCAATTGTGTGACTCGCTTATTCTCTCTAAATTTAATTATCTTGACGTGGTATATGGACCAAGACTATATAGTAATACCTTTAGATTAGTGCAGAGAGTGCAAAATGCGTGTGCGCGTTTTTGCCTCAATATTCCAAAACGAGCGCATGTAACGCCATACCTGAACGCCTGCGGCATTTTGAAAATGAGGTGGCGGAGAGAGTTACATCTGGCTACTATCTTGTTTGGGGTGATTAAAAATAAGACACCTCTGTATTTATTCTGCAAATTAGATTGGATAAGTAGGCAAAAAAAGCAGAGAAGCATGTCTGCTCCGTTGCATATACCCAGACATAGAACCACAGCATTTAGAGGCGGTTTTCGATACAGTGCTACGAAGTGCTGGAATGATTTGCCACCACCAATTCGGAAATTGGGCAGTCCTGTCCATTTTAGATGTGAGCTAAAGTGTCTATTTCTGGAACTTCAGAAATCAAGCACTTTTTTATAAAATGCAATTTATGTATTCTATCTCTATTTATCTGATTAATGTATCTATGTTTTAACTTTAATGTTCTTACTGCACTTCTTTAGTGCTACGTAATATAACCTACCATAGTTCACAAATAACTATTTAGTATTGTTTATTTATTGCACTTTATATTGTCCAGTTATTCTCCAAATCTTTTATTTTATTTATTTATTCATTATATCATACATTTTATCTCCGTACACTGCTCCGTGAGACACCTGTGGGCTTCAGCTGAAAATCAGCGCTATGGTCTCTTGTGGAGACCGCAGCGACAGCTGAGCTGGGGCCTTTTGGGCGCACTGACCTTTTTTGTAATATGCTATAGTTTAAGTTTTTTGATCTGTTTCTATGTTACTTTTATTATTATTATTATTTTTTGTTGAAGCTTGTAAAATGTGTGTGTCCAATAAATGTTTCATTCATTCATTCATTCATTCATTCATTCATTCATTCATTCATTCATAATATGCAGTTGAAAAGTTGCGTCAAGAAGTGTACTGCCAATTCAGGTAATTCGCGGAGTATTTTTGCAGTAATCAAATCGTAACCGGGGGCCTTTTTTGGCTTTAGATTTTTAATTGTTTCTATAACCTCGCATTTCTCGATTCTTTTGATTGGTAGATCGAGTTGGTAAGGTATACCAAAAATATAGACAAAAAAATTTTTGTCTGTCTGTCTGTCTGTTTGTTCCGGGTAATCTCTGGAACAGCTGGACGGATTTGGACGGGACTTTCACAGGTAGGTAGCTGATGAGCCAGGGAGTAACTTAGGCTACTTTTTTTAGACTAACTTTGTCCTGCGGCGTTACTCGCGGTACAACAATAACCGCGGGTAACACCGCGGGGTTCAGCTAGTCTTACATACAACTGAAGAAGACGACGAAGAGAAGAAGACGACGAAGAGAAGATGACATTGCATCATATGATATAATAAATGATATGGTTTGCTCAGAAACAAAGAAATGGATTTCAGAATTCGTAACAGCAATCTTGGTTATTTATGAAGCAATCAGAACCAACTTCCCACTCCATCTTAACTGTAGCTATTTTACGAACTGTGACGTGTTTATTCAAGGGTCTGCAGCCGTCAAATCAAATCCACAGCTGAAACTTGATTATTGTGAGTCGCGATTTGTCGAGTTTGTGTATCTACGTGACGGCGGACGACTTCATTTAGTGAACGGGGTGACTACCAACACTATAGAGTTGATACATTGTAGTAGTTTTTTTAAGAATAAGATATAACAGTACCGAAATATTAACACTGACTTCCTAGTTTCATTCATCAAGAACGAACAACCATGTAAACTGTTTAGGTTATGCTATGAGGCAGTTAACCTGAATAAGAAGAAAGTTTGAAATTAAACTCAAATAATACCAGCCCTTTTTTGGTCCTGTGTAAAAATGGCTAAGCATTTAAGAATTAAGAAAACAATAATAGAAGTAATAAGCAGTAGATAAACTGGTTTTTAAAACACTTACAGTTGAACTTGAACTCGCGGGCTGGGTTTCCGCAACTCGATGACTTTGTTGCGCATATTTTGCGTATACAGTTGTAACTAATCGTAACGATGAAAGAGTATTTTAATAAGGCGGTGGAAGGTAACAGTTAAATTCCCAAGTGTAAAATCTACAGGAAAGTTGTTTTTGGTACCCGTAATTTTAAGTAAGTACGAATTGCGTAAATTATACCGTATGCGTAAGATTATGGTTAACTAGCTGACCCACGCAACCTCGTTTGCGCCTTATATTGCCCGTAGCGTGATAATTTTCCCCCGTTTTTGAAACATTCTTCATTGTTGCTCCGCTCCTATTAGTAGTAGCGTGATGATATATACCCTATAGCCTTCCTCGATAAATGGACTATCAAACACTGAAATAATTTTTCAAATCGGACCAGCGGTTCCTGAGATTAGCGTGTTCAAACAAACAAACAAACAAACTCTTCAGCTTTATATATTAGTATAGATAGATGATAATGATAGCACGAATGGCGTCCGTAATGTGCTGAGTTTGTGGGCTCGATCTCTACACGAGACAACACTCTGTGTTGACAACACATTCTCAAACTATTGCTCTGAGTCTGGGTGTTCTATGTGTCCTTTTCATATAATGATATGTGCCCAGCGCGTGAATTGTCTTTTTATACGATTTTGAAAGTTTCACCTGTATCTTTCTTTGTTTATAACCAACTCTTTTGAAAAAAAAGAAAGAAAGATTGTTAAAATACAGTACAAAAGATTTTATCACATTATAATATGTTCCTTATGTTCTACCATTCATTTCATTCATTATTCATTTGGGCCGGCCACGTTCAAAGAGCAATCGATGGAAGATGGTCGCAGACAGTCACAAATTGGTACCCACTAGACAAGAAAAGAAGAAAGGGTAGATAGTTTAAAAGATGGAGTGACGATATCGTGGAAACTACTGGCCACATTTGGTCCAGACTGGCACGAGATAGAGCCACTTGGCAATGTTTGGCGGAGGCTAATACCGCAAAAGGCGGTCCTTACATTTAACAATTTGATATTATTATTAATTATAGTATCAAAAACGTAAAAAAAAAGAAAATGAATAGATAAAGTGTTATGTTAAGTTAGACTTAAATTAAACACTAAATGTAGTAAGGTAATTTAAGCTAATAAATAAATAATGTTCTACCATTTCTGGTGTACAAATTTTAAATATTATGAACTAATCTTAGTTCTAGACAATAGCATTATAATTATATTTATTTCAGGTCTAGACAGTAGCATCTTCTAGGTCTAGACAGGTATCTTTACCACTTAGAAATACGTTACTCGTATTCGACTTATTATTTATAATATAACTAGCTGAGTCCCGCGGTGTTACCTGCGGTTATTGCGGGGCGAAGCTAGTCTAAAAGGTACTCCTTAAGTTACTATATTATCAGCTATATATCAGTGAAAGTCACGTCAAAATCGGTAACCTTTACAGAGATTACCCGGAAAAAACAGACAGATAAAAATTGTAAAAAATACATTTTTGGTATGTGTGCCGTGTACACATACATATGCATTTAGTAAAAATTGGTTATATCAATATTACAAACATGGACTCCAATTTTATTTATTTGTATGTAGTATAAATTAGGTAAATCACGTTTTTTAGTTTTTTTTTAAACTATATTTATAATTAACGAAGCCCTCCCCTAAAGAACGCCAACCATCCCGGTCTTGAGCACAAACATAAATGATAAGTAACGGAAAATTTTAAAAATACAAATTAATTTTAATTTTCCAATATAAACTGTTCAGAGCTATGAAACATTGGATGCCTTTAGTCTTTTTAGAAATAAAAAAATGTCACTTGGTTGTCAAACATTTATAGTTCCGTTCAGAAATTTTTCAGGTGATGCGAAATTCACCAGGTCATCCAGTTTATTATAAAATAAAAAAATATATCTAACTGCTTATTGAAATAGTGTGACGACTTCCACATACAACGTAAACAGAACCACATTACAGCGCCATCTACCGAAGTTACATTGAACTACGGAATAAATAAATACAACACATCCTGAATCGCGCAATAGAAGTTTTAGAGTTGATTAGCATAATATATACAATATTCCTACATCAACCGTTGGGCCGTGGCCTGCCAGGCATGAATACCTTGCCTGGTCGGAGGGCCCTCCCTTTGTCTAGGAGTGATACGACTCACCGGTCTTCCACAATAGCAAAAATTCGAAGAAAACAGCCTGTTAAAAGGGGCAAAAAATCATCTGAAGTCTCTAACATTCGTAGTATATGAGGATACAGCGTGGAAGAGCTTACTAACTTTCAAAGTGGGTTCCGCTTATTGATTTACCGGATCGAAGCGCCCTAAAGAGGTTTGTCGAGGGCTTACAAGATAGATTGAAGGGAAACTTTCAGCTCTCACAACAAAAACTTGGCCCAACACAATTAAATGTTGTTGAAAAACTTAGTTGCTGCCGCGGAGAGGCTTTTAATAAGACCGATGTGGTTTATTGTTACCTCTTTAGGAACTTAAAGGGTAAATTTATACAATTGACCTACAACGGAGTTTGAATATAAACAATTTATCACTGACCTGTTGTTGTGTACTTTCAATATTTATTTGTGACCAGCTCTTGCTCGTGGCTCCGACCCCGATTATGTCAGTACCCGTTATAGTAATGTATGAGTTATTCTACTGTAAAGTTTCGTATTAAGTAACTAGCTTTTGTTTGCGGCTCCGTCTCTGTATCTGTCAGTTATCGCGATAAAAAGTAGCCTATGTCCTTCCTCAGGAATCAAAGTATCACATACCAAATCAAATTTAAATCGGTGCAATGGATTAGCCCGGAAAGTGAGACAGTCAAACAGATTTACTATTACAATATTAGTATGGTTTTATACGTGAAAGAGTAACAAGTAATGCATATATTCTCACAAGTTTTGCATATATAAATATTATTTGACAGTGGCTCCACCCGCGTATATATTGGCTATTGTGGTAAATAGTAAAATCCGCCCTCAAGAATCGAAGTATTTCTATGACAAATATACTTGTAATTAACATCACAGAGTCACTGCCTCATTTATGGTATTAGTAGGGATTTTGCCTCTGTGGTGCATTGGTAGCCTTTGCGGCTGCTGTGGTTTAGGTCTCAGGTTCGATTCCCGGGCCCGGACCAAATGTTTGTATGATCTGCAAATATTTGTTTCGGGTGTTTTCTATGTATAATATATATGTATTTACAAAAAAATTTATATATATGTACTTAAATCAGTTGTCTAGTACCCATAACACAAACTCTACTTAGCTTGGGTCTAGATGGCGTTGTATGTAAGTTGTCCGAAATATTTATTTATTTATTATTTACTTTATCTGTCAACGTGTAATCAAAGATTAAGACTACTTTAAATCGCTAGTTAGAGTCAGAGTCACCATAGAATGCAGAACCGATAGTATATTGTCTGCCTGTATCGATGCAAAAATCAAGCAAAAAAAAAGGCTAACTTAAATTTTTTTTATGAATCTTATGAGATTTTATTCAGTTGACAACTTGAAAGGTATAAAAAACAACTTATTATTGAACTGACTGTAGCCGTACATCCTCCCAAAACAAAGCCACAAATGTTGCAACCAAATGAAATATACCTTCCTCCAAAATATTTTCTCAGTGATCTGTTCACAATAGAAAATGAATACTGCATGAAGTACCAAGCGCCCTTGTTTCCATTTGATAGACGTCCCTACGAAGGGCCTCATCATTTATTCATGGAGTCAAATACCGTAGAAGTAAGGGTGAAAACACGTATTAATTGAATAATACAGAGATATTTACGGAGATTCTTGGAAATTTTAGTATGAGAGTCAGCCGTCTCGACGACCGATGCATATCTATACAGTATATAAGTAATATATTCTTGTATAATAGTCTGTTTGTAATATTAAAATAACAGCTTTCTATTAAATGCATATGTATGTATTGTTGTTACATGTACCGCACCGCACGATACATGTATCAAAATATTTTTTACAATTTTTGTCTGTCTGTCTGTTTGTTTCGGGTAATCTCTGGAACGACTGGACTTTCACTTATATATATATATTATAAAGATACATTATAAGTTTTCTTTCGCTACCTGTACGAACCTGCATAATCACTAAAATATGCTTTTCAGAAATTTTGAAAATAATTACGACAGAAAAATATAGCAGTACGAAATTTGCCGGGTCAGCTAGTATTATATATGAATAAATGTAATAACAATTATGCAAGTCTATCGATTATTTTGAAAACTAATAAATATTGGATTTCTTATAAAACTTCCAGTCAACCCGAAATTATCTACCGTTCTTGACGACTTGGTGATCGAATTTCCATATCGTGATATAGGATTAATTTTCCGTAATGAAAAAAATGGTAATAAACTACAACAAAAATTTACTAAAGCGCCATCTACCAGAAACACGCTGACCTACGGAGTAACTAATATTGAATCGCGATATTGAAATACTCGCACCGATTAGCATTGTATACAACTTCCCAGCATCAACCATTGAACTAATAATTATTCCTCAATTGCGTCAACAGGTTTTACCGTGGCTCTTCAGGCATGATCACTCGCCTGGTCGGAGTATCCTCCTATTGTGTTGGAGATACACGACACCTGTTTTTCCAGACTGTTACAACGATATCCGGCGTACACACAAAACACACATAAAATATTTATTTTATTTACTTCTCGTACACGTAAACTAAATAAAATAAATATTTTAAAGAGCTAATCTAACCTTCTTCTTTTTTTCATGAAATGGCAATCAGCCGGATCTCTCGGATTAGCTATTTCTGCCAATGTCAAGTGTTTATAGTCTTCATATTATAAGTCTTCAAGTCTTTAAGTCTTCGTCGTGATGATTTTTATTAATAAAAAAAAAAAAAATATCGGACGGTCTTCTGAAAAAACAAAAAACTATCTCCTAAGCTAATCTCGGCTATGTAAGTTAACCGCTTACAATACCGCTGATATCTGTTTTGACGCTTAATAAAAAACCGTTATTCAATAACACACATTCCCTTTTTCGTAGTATTACAGTAGCAATTTGTTTTTATACAGAACAAAATAAAAGTGTCTTGTAAATACATAGACGATGTAACACGTTGTTTTCGCCTTTCATCTGAACGGGAGTGAGGTAAATGCCCCATTTATCAGCTTGAATAACTACAATCTTGTCACCGCGCTGACGAGATCCACAATTGATTGCGTAACGATAAACTTGATGCGTATACTATGTAAATGACTTCAATTTATTTGGTTTTAGGATTTCAGCTTTTTGTCAGGCTTTTCGTACTAATAAATGAAGTGATATCAGTTTTTATTTGCCGAATCAGATAATACTAACAAATTGCTTTTTTGGTTCCAGGATATCTATATCCACAAATTTGACAGCAAAAACATACGTGATATTCATTGGTAATCTATATACAGTTGAGGCTATTCGTTGTTTGTTTGAGAGGTTTCTGCTATTCAGAAAAATCTAGTACTAGCATATTGCTACCAAGTTACTAATCTATGCTATTGAATTTAAACAATTTGAACTTTATTCTTGCATTTCGCCAAGAGAGTGAAATTATTGAGGTCTAAATCTCACAGGGGAAGAGACCCTGGTTCTTCTGTAATGCACTTGTAACGCTCAAGTTGCAGGTATTTATGGAGAGTCATTTTATCATGGTCTTCATCATTATCAACAGTTTATAGTGGTCCTTTAAGAGACCTAGTCCACTGCTGGCCAATGCCATCATCAACAATCTATAAAGTCCCACTGCTGTGTTCGGGTCTCTTATCAGAAGAGGGTTAAGGCCATACGTTCCCACGCTAGCCGAGTGCCAGTTGGGGACTTACAAGACAACGTTGTGGCTACGCAATCTGGCCGCAACTAAGCTTCTCAACTATCATCCTAGGATAACAAAGGAAACGGACTGCTTAACCTCGAAGGTCACGTTATCATGCCACTAGCGGTCACCCATCCAGGTACTCTGACCGCGCCGTCGTTGTTTACCCTCGGTGATTGTTTCTAATTCCCGAATGCAAATGAGCTATGAGCGTCTCTAAATGCCAATGCCAAGTGTTGGTCTATTCAAGGTAGTTGATGAGTAGCCTCACAAAGGAGGTATTGGCCTATGCTGGCCAGAGGGGTTTTATGAAGTTTTTTCATGTTTTACTTCCCTTTGCAGTGATGTTGCCTTGCATAGTTTGCTCCCTTAGTCGCGTCTTACGATACCCATGATACAGGGGTAGTGACATTCCGTATTCTTTTTGTTATGACACAGACATTTATCATGCATTTATTCTAATTCTTTCTTTAACTATCAGATAACCCCTTTTATCATCCCTTCTATAAAGGTATCATTAAAAGTTTTAATTGTGACTGTTCCTAGTTTTTGATATCCACAGTTTTGCAGCTCAATATATAATAAAACTCAGAGTATACAAACTCATCATACGTACCATTGCTGGGCTCGGGTCTCCTCTCAGGAGAAGGTTAAGGCCTTTTGTCCCTACGTTGGCCGAGTGCGAATTGGGGACTGGTAAGACAACGTTGTGGCAAACAAACTACTTCCATAATGTAAAAGATGTAGTAAACATACAGTTTTGCTATTTACAGAACATATATTTCTAGCGTAGTTTGTTTCCACTTCCTTTGGGATGCGAGTGTGTGTCCATTTTAATTTTTAATACAGTAAGCCTGTTTTCGGTACGCATACCTTATTTATGACGTCGGAATGTTGAGCGTCGCAGAGAGAACATTTAAAATAAGATTAGTTTAATTTCAAGGGCTAGTTAGCTCCTGTGCTGTGATTGACTTCATAGAGGTTATATATAATGTGATACAGGTTTCTAAAAACGTATTTAACGATTAATCTGTCAACAGGTCAACAGAGGTACTGTTGACCTGTTGACAGATTAATCGGTGCAGTTGTTGGTATAATGACGGTCTGATTTTTAAGGTTTAATTTATAGGCCTTCTTGAGTCGATGGTCAAAAACTATTTTCTATACTAATTATATATGTAATACTTCAATGAAATTGTCAACTTTCAAATTCTGTAGGTGCTGTGATGGTGTAAATTATCATGTTAGAAGTTTAATTTCGTGGCCATTTGGAGGGTATACCTCGAAGAAGCTTGGCGTGGTCCATAGATTGAGACGGTATTTCAATACAGAAGGCGGGAAGTCTTCTGTTGTATAAGGCGTAGGTTCGGCCTCATAATGAATTAAAACATGCAATAAAAGAGCATACTTCTTTTTAAAAGGGCGGCACTGCACTTGTGACGCCTCTGGAACACCAGTGCGTCACCACCACCTCAACAGAGGGTGTCCATGGGCAGCGTTATACGCTTACCATTAGGCCATTCGTCTGCTCGAGTGGCTCTAGCCCATAAAAAAAAAGTTAATAGCAATCCAATATCACTTCCCTTAAGGACATATGACAAAAGCTTAAACTGACTACTACAAAAATACATTTATTTTATGAATACATGAAGCGATCGTTTCCACTCTAGAAATTGCTTTTCGAACGGAATTTGTCCCGATTCATCACTGGAGTAGTCCCTGGCGGCCCATAAAGGAAATTTGGAGTTGGAATTAATGGATTATCCGATTTCCAATGATATCGATTTGTTTCCAAGGGAGCCCCGGATACTATAATGAATTTCCTTCGATGAGTTTTCACTGGAATTGTTCTTAAGAGGTAAGTACATAGCCATCAAACGATAAGCGTTTAAGTAGTTTAGAATAATTGCTATCTAACAAGTCATAGTTTTTAATTTTGAAATGATTTTTGGCAAAAATGAGAGAAAAACTCTCTCTCGATACTACGTCAGAGGTAGTCGTTTAAAAGGCTCTCCTACCTTTGAAATAGACAATACCTGCAGATTTTATTTCACTTGAGCATTTCAGCCAAGGTATTTAAACATTCATATATTTATTTCATACATTTCGCAAATCGAAAATTTCATAGAATAAATATACGTTCACCTACACACACATAAATACATTAAACTGTACTCTTATTGTAAAACTGATACAACAATATGTGTTTTGACACTATCCCCTGTAACATTTCTTAGGATTACAGACAAATTGTAAACTTCTTTTTTGGAGTCGGATAACAAATACAAGCTTTGATTTCCTTGAAAGCCTATAAATTACGCTGCCGCATTACCATTTCATTCTAACGCAGTGATGTAAAACTTTACAAGAAGTGACAAGGCGCTTTTGTTAAAAGTTTCACCTTTTAAGAAAACTCGCGACTAAGTTTTAATACGAAATAAGAAGACAGGACCTCGTAAAAGTAGATAATTTTATACTAGAATTTATAGAACAGTCGCATGAGGGTTACATAAACCATAATAATAACCGCCTCGTTTGTGTAGTGGTTGACGTATGCGACTACCGATTAAGAGGTCTCGGGTTCGAATCCCGGGTCGGGCCAAAAAGTGTTATTGAGAAGTACTTAATAACATCTCGGAGTTTGGAAGTTGGGGCCTGAACCCCCGTGCCTCGGAGAGCTCGTAAAGCTGTCGGTTCTGCGCCTGATCTCGTCCCGGTCGTGTCATTTAACCGTCCCATCGGATTATGAGAGAGGGCACGGGCTAACGGAGAGAGCACCTGTATTTGCGCGCACACTTGTGCACTATAATATCTCCTGCGTAGTTGCCTCGCTTCCGTTGAGGCTTGCCGCCATGGACGTTATCGGCCGGAGAATATCATCATATAAATAATTATGGCAGCACAACACATTGTCCACATTCGCAATGAGGATAGTGACATCACTCTTGATGATGTTTTCCATCAGGCAGAATAGAGTTAAGTTAGCAATATACTGCTACAGAACAAAAAGACTGAAAGCCATGTTTTGGCATATTTTGGACCAAGTCAATCTGACTACCCACGTAATTTCAGAAAACTGGTATTAATGTTGTTGTTTCTGCTCTTTATACTTTCTTTATATGGTAGGTGACTAACTCAAACTTTAAAAGAAACTAGTGAAACTGGGCCTAAGACTAGTTAACTTCACTATTTTAATTTCATTGAAACTGTGTCCATTTTAGCATTTCAAGCTAAACCAAAAACATACATTTAAAGATTTGAAATAACTCCGTAATTATAGTATGAAATAATATCTAACGCAATTTGCATTAGATAATTTTGTGCACATTTGTGTGTTCACTTGAATGCACTAATGTGTTTTTGTATGTTAATATCATAATAAGGTTTCAATTTCCAAGAACTTAAATTACTCTGTCGTATGTATGAGAAAGGTTTTATAACTTGAAGTCTGAAATGATCCTGCAAAGCCACTACTATGTACCGTTCAAATCTTTATGTGTAGTGTGAGCGAGTTACAATGCGAAGCTCATGACCGAACGCGATTGCGAAAGGCTGTGAACGCCCTCTGCCCCATCTAAGGGACATAGGACTATAAATCAAGTCAAGTCATAAAATTACTCAGCTGTAATAGTAATTTCAGAATCTAAACTATTCCAGTTTCATCTTCAACATCTTTGGTCACGTCACTCACCAGATTGGTCCGCTGATGAATTAAACCCGAGTAACCTATGAGTGGATTAATAGCTTACGTTCGAGCTCTTAGTATTAGAACTCTACCACGTTTCACTTTAGTATGTACTAAGGTGATTAGGAACGTAATAAATAGGGCACGAAGATTTAAGTTAAATGCATTTTTTTTCTTGGTTTTTGCATTTGTATTTGATGGAGTAAGTTTCTAGATGGGTCACCAGTGTGATAAGTAATTACTATTACCCAAGAACACTTTCAACTTGAAGACAAAACAGAGAATCAAGAGTATTGCCACATGCTTTGCTTCGGTATAAATGGGCCTGCTCGACCGGAGTGATACCACGACCTCACAGAAAAACGGTGTTTCACCGATTAAGTGAGGCTATTGGTGGCCCGTACCCCTCCCCGTCCTCCATCCCCCAAAGGCCAACAATGCACTTGTGATGACTCTGGTGTTGCGCGATACGACACGTCTGCTCGTTTGCCCCCTATTCCAAAAAAATGATTTTTACCATAATGTTAATTACACTCCAATATTATCATACTACTACAGTTTTTTAGTACGTAACACTCACACTCACAAAATCTACTCAATCTATCAACGTAGTAGAGTCACGCTGACTTCAGCACGAACGGGCCGGCTCGACCGGGGAGATATTACCCTCGCACAGAAGATCAATGTAAAATGATAGCGTTCATGCTGTCGTGTTTCGTTGGTGAGTGCGAGACCGGAGGTCCAATGATGCATAAACATAACTAGGCTGCTAAGTGTTGGTCATCATGCTGCATGCTGACCACCACTCTTGGATTCTGCTTATGCTTTCCTTTAGGCAAGGAAGAGTCATTTTGACAGTCTCATACCGAAAAAAATATATCCTAAAATTATTTCCTTTCGCTCTCTTCTCCTACGCTTGAAAGCTTGGAACAAGGATGCTCTCGAGTGAAAATTGTCAATAAGGCCCTTTAAACGCTATAATTTTTTTTACAAAATAATAAAATCTGTAAAGTGATTTGTGTTTGCGTGTAGGTGCACGGAAGATCTCAAAAACCTTAGATTTGAAGTCTCTCCACCATCAGTATCCCAGTGTTTCCAAGTCCTTCATCCTTTTTAATGTTTTTTTATTCCATGACGTTAGTCGATGAAAAGTGATGAAAAATTACTTAGAGCAGTGGTTTCTTATAAGGCCATGGTTTCAATCCAGTAGAATCAATAAGTATTAGAGAAGAGTTGGCGGATATACAGAAACATCATCGACTTCATTTCTTACTAAGTTAAAACGTGTTATTATGGGTTACAATACTAAATAATATTGCAAGAATAAGAACGAAATATCTTTTCCTAGTGAGCTTTATTACTTTGATGTTTTCTCATTGTACCCATTTCATTGTGAACCTGTCACTACATTTAAATAAAGCTTGACTTCTATTATTTGTT
Source organism: Spilosoma lubricipeda (assembly GCA_905220595.1). Lineage (NCBI taxonomy): Eukaryota > Metazoa > Arthropoda > Insecta > Lepidoptera > Erebidae > Spilosoma > Spilosoma lubricipeda. Next base: position 5,626,562 of record HG992298.1, on the reverse strand, counting down.
ACTTGTATGCCTTTGGCACAAGTCTTAGGCGCTATTCAGTGCGACGCGGACCGTCCGCGCGGACCACCCGCTACGGATGGTACAATGTGTGAAGCCTATACAGCGCGTTCAGTGCTACGCGGAGCTATCTGCGACGATGACCGTCCACGCGGACCGCCCGCTACGGATGGTACAATGTATGAAGCCTATACAGCGCGGTTAGTGCTACGCGGAGCTATCTGCGACGATGACCGTCCGCGCGGACCGTGCGCTAAGGATGGTACAATGTATGAAGCCTATACAGCGCGTTCAGTGCTACGCGGAGCTATCTGCGACGATGGCCGTCCGCGCGGACCGCCCGCTACGGATGGTACAATGTATGAAACCTATACAGCGCGTTCAGTGCTACGCGGAGCTATCTGCGACGATGACCGTCCGCGCGGACCGCCCGCTACGGATGGTACAATGTATGAAACCTATACAGCGCGTTCAGTGCTACGCGGATGGTCCGCGTCGCGGATAGCTCCAGATAGCACTGAACGCGCTGTAATTGTAATTGTACCTTCCGTCGCGGACGGTCCTCGTCACACTGAATAGCGCCTTAGTTTTATAGTACTTTATAAGTCGTCTTGTGGTTTGGAAAGAAACTGTTATTCCGAGTTCACATTGTTATAAATAAATAAATATTTCGGACATCTAACACACAACGCCATCTAGTCCCAAACTAAGCAGAGCTTGTATTATGGGTACTAGACAACTGATATGAATACTTATATACTTTTTTTTTTGTAAATACATACATATTATACATAGAAAACACCCAAACTCCGAAACAAATATTTGCAGATCATACAAACATTTGTTCCGACCCGGGAATCGAACCCGAGACCTCAAGAACAGCAGTCGCGTACGCTACCACTGCGCCACCGAGGCAGTTATAGTGGTTAAATTGTAAGGCTTGAATTTTGAAGTTCTATATAATTTTGTAATTATAATTATTGTTTGGGATCCCAGAAAACTAAATAGGATAAATGTGGTAATCGACATAAATTTAATACAGATCGTTGATAATACAATAAGAGGTAACAAATACCTAAAATATGGGTTTAAATAAGTAAAAACAGCGAAATTTTTTTTTACATTTATACATGAACAGGGTCTGGGTTGGTTTTTTGAAGAAAGAACCATAGTTTTGAGTCTACCTGTACATACTATACTATACGAGCCCTAGCCAACCTGTTACTTAACCAGTATTAACCAAGGCTAACGACCCGGAGCGCTAGGCCGACACTCAAAATCATAGTTGATAAAACATGTTCTTAGAAAGACTTTGGGATATTTATATCCGATATCCATGATTGTATGAGGTCAAGTAGCAATAGACCTTGAGTGGAGATCGCGTCTCGGTAATCGTTGTGTAGGACGTCCACAGGCCAGGTGGAGGGATGATCTGCGCAAGACGGCTGGTAGGAGCTGGATGCGAGAAGCCGAGGATCGAACCAAGTGGCGTGCAATTGGAGAGGCCTTAGGACTGCGATAGGCTGATGATGATAATGAAGTAGCTATCGATACAGAAATTACATTAAACACCTTTAATTTAGTAAACAAATATCAGTGAAACGGTGAGACGTTTTTCCAACTTACTCGGAATACACTCGTATCGCCGCTACACTATCAGATTACAGAATACTATTAGAATTCCTCGTGAAGTAATCTCCTCTAACTCCCAGTGTACTCGTAATTAAAATTCCAGTTGAATTAATAACGTTTTCGCATGAGAATATTGAAACAGTAAATTGTGTTATCGTTTAAATAATTTATTTTATTGTTAAACAGAAGTAAGGTTTCGAAACGACTGACGCAGTGACGAGACCATTAATATTATGAGACATAAATTTATGCCGTTATAATGATTTTGTTGTTGTTTACAAAGAAAGGAGTGTTTTGAAGTTATTACTTGAAGATTGAATAGGAAATAATTTGTTGAATATTTTTACATATATCTATAATTTTTCCGGGTTGTTTGTTGCCATTATATCTAGCGTTTTATTTGTATATGAGCTTGCCGATGTGCTTTTAATCTGAATGATGGAAAGCATTGAGAAGAATTCTAGAGTAGTGGTCACCATACTCATGACGAATGCAGACAATGCAACATGTTGACCCACACTATGGCGTTCTATTGAGATACCTTTGCAACATTGAGCCACCCACAGAAATAAATCTTGATCTATTTCTGTGGAGGCACCGGTCGCATAAATGTTACTATCCTTGGCTTTGCGTTTTGAAACTTCATTATTTCTATTAAAACAATTACGTACTTACTAAATTATAATTCAAATTGACAATTCTAGGTTATAAACCTCAACCCTTTGATTTTATGTTGGTGTTAGTTAAGAATAAGAAAGCTATTAGTGATTATCCTTACTTTCCGAGAGAATGTAGGGTTACAGTTGTTTTGCATTGCCTTGAAATTTCTTAAACACATTTACGTAAACGTATTTTCAGACTAAAGTACATTTTTACTTTCGAGGTCTATACAGAAAACCGCTACAATTTTGTAGTTATTTCTTATTTTATTAAATATCTGATTTAGTCTTTTCATTTAGTAATTTCTTGTTCGTTGCCTGGCTCCTTCCCATTTTATTTGGGGTCGGCCTGTATTATGCACTTTCAGGCAACTCGGTCCTGGTTCGTCTTTTTGTTAACTTGGGCTTCTTTGAGGTTTTTATTTACGACGGACATCCATGTGATTTGAGGTCTTCCTCGTCTTCCTTTGGTTACAATCTCTAACACTTTTCTGATCACCTGGTCGGATGATCGCCTCATAACGTGTCCGTACCACCGCAGACGGCTCTCCTGTATCTTATCCGGGATAGGTCTTACTAAGTAGAAATACATTTATTATAACAAAATGGCATACGCCTTTTACTATTCAATAAATTGAATGTAAATCTCTAGCACCATCTCCATAATAAAGAATTTATGAGCCTAATAATATAACGTAACCGTATCTTCCTATAAAATTTTATCCCACCACATATGATTCGCAAAATGCTGGCGTTTTAATCTTAAAACTCAATTGAAATCGTAAAAACGACCTCGCCACGACCCATTCAATACATCTGTGTGCAATGCCCACCGTAATTTACGTCTCTAATACCATATACCCCTTCGATCGTACTGGATTGCAAGGTACGGGGTTTTGTGGGCGAAATCTACGCATATTTTTACCTATATAGGTAGGCTTTATCGTCGAAACGATAAGTCGAGGCAAAGTTAAGATTTACACTTTGCTAACTACACACTTTAGTGAAGTCCACTTGCATCTAAGAGAACTAGATATTAGTGTTTACGTTTTGAGAACCAGATACCAGAACCTCCTTCGTAAGCAGAAGCTTAGGTGCAGTAGGTGCAGTAGTATGGGATTGATCGAAGTTAAAGGCACTTTAAATCACATCTATACTTAATGTGTAAAGCTAAAGAGTTTGTTTGTTTGTTTGAACGCTCTAATCTAAGGAACGGTTGGTCCGATTTAAAAAAATCTTTCAGTGCTAGATAGCCCATTTATCGAGGAAGGCTATAATATATATATCATCACGCTAAGACCTACAGGAGCGGAGCACCAATGAAGAATATTACAAAAATGGGGGAAAATTACCACGTTATGGGCAATAGGAGACGCAAACGAGGTTGCGTGGGTCAGCTAGTAATAAATAAAAAGTAAAACTAAACAAACAAATCTTAGACACTTCTGGGAACGAAGAGATTTAGATGGAAAATTTGAGAGAATGATAGTCAAGGAATAAAGCTCATGCGGGTTGATTGGAAAGTGTAAAGAACAGCTCGAAGACGTCAGGTCTTTCTGTAGCTCAAATTATCTCCTGGTACAAAGTTCTCTAAAGCAAAGCCTGTTATATTTTTATTGCTGTTATGTAAGCGGCAGCGAGTATACGTATTGTATGATTTCCTTAGTAACAATAATGGAGTGAATATTCTCTTCTATTAAAATTGTATACCCCCTATATATATATATCTAAAGAAATAAATAAAAAAAGAGTGTCTGTTTGTAATATTAAAATAACCGCTTTTTACTAAATGCATACGTATGTATACACGGTACTTAAACAAAAAATGTATCTTAAATTTTTTTTGTCTGTCTGTCTGGAAAGGCTGGATGGATTTTGATGGGACTTTCACAGGCTGATGACCCAGGAAGTAACTTAGGTTACTTTTTTTAGACTAACTTTGTCCCGCGGCGTTTTTCGCTTACAACGATAACCGCGGGGAACACCGCGGGGTTCAACTAGTTACATATAAAAATTGCTGCATATTAGTACATTTAAAATAGATTTTTCCTTGGTAGACTAATATTATTATTAATACGTAAAAGAGTAAGCGTTAATACTAAAAGCGATATACGTCGGGCGGTCCCTAAATGGAAAAGAAATTACAAAACATTTGGTAGCAAGTATCAGAACATTGGCCTCCTTAGTTCTTCATTGTTTCAGTGGCTTGTGTTAGAAATACATACTTACCTACGATAAAACTACATGACGTAAACTTGGCTCTGACAGTTTGACCCAAATTGGCTCCAATATGCCAACAAAATCGAATATCATCAATGAGTGACAATGACAACCAATCCGTTATCGTTTTAGATCAACTTTAATTCTGACCAAATTATATTTGCGTTAGTGATCAATCATACGTCAATGTTTTTAGGGTTGATTTTGTTTGTTTTGGCAGTAAATAGATTGAAATTATTGCCCTAGGGTCGTCCATCAAACGGAACCCTTTTAACGTCTAGTGCACACTATAAAAATGAAACATGGCGTCGAAGATGAGTAGATTGAGACGTTAAGATGGTATTCGATCATCCTTAAGAGATTCGATTGTTTTAGATGGATGGTACGAGAAACATTAGATGGACTGGAAAATTCTACGCTTTTTTGTTCTTGCTGCCTCATGGCAATTTATCTTAAAAAACATAAAGACTGTTTTTAATCCGATTTCTCGGTTTTATTGCATCTAGCTTGGTATGTTCGTTTTATGGTATGATCGTTTTTATTTTTGAATACATAATTGTCTCCTACCTGGTCATAAAAACTAGCCTAACCAAAGTATAAACAACCCATTTTGATCTGGACAAAACAAACCTTAAAACAGCGCCATCTATCGAATAAAATATATTAATATTATGCCTTAAAATCAACTATATTTAGGAAAATAATTGGCCAATGCCTTTGAAAATCATAATAATGACGACGGTCTTAATAAGATTATGGACAGTAGATCACTTTTGATTGAAAACCTTAATTGGTACCTTTTTTTACGTGTGGAAACCCGCACGGGCCGTCACCTCACCGGGGTTTGCGGTGGGGTGGTGTGTCGGAACCGGACCGACTAAAACCACATGGTATGACACTCTGCCTTTGAGACGGTAGAGATCCGGCAACTGCTGTTACCGTTACTGCTGTTACTTATCATATTTCCAACTCCTCCTGTTTTTCTTCTGATTAATTTCGTTGCGGGTTCCAAGACAGTTAATTTTTTTTTCCTGGGACTTCCCGAGTGTCATAACTCGGTGTGTTCGTGGGTCACTGCTGTTGATCCTGGTGTACAGGAGTTACAGTGGTGGGCGTGTGGGTGGGATTAGTCACAATAAAAAAAAAAAAAAACTGCTGTTACCAGAATTGATACCTAGGTCAGCAATAGTACTTGTTGCATAACAAGATTTAAAACAACTTCGTAACAATTAAACAGCAGGCCATCGTTAGTAAAGAAAGTGTAAAGACTTGAAATATGAAGTATCTCAGTGGTAGGGTGACCAGCCGTAACCTATCTTTAAGATATAAATAAGATAGCAAACGAGCATATTAAATTATATTTATTTATTATATTTATAAAGCTTGGCGAGTATTTAATATATTGTAATGTGTAAGATGTTATTGTTTATCTAAACAAAAAAAAGCTAAACTTTATCACACATTACTGCTAAAGTGGTGTCACTCGCACCGAGTCATTATATAGCAAAATGACCTGGTGTAAGTGGGATTCAAGTAGTAAGAGAAATAAAAGACAAGTAATACTTTCATAGTCTCAAAAGCAGGTAATCGAGAGTGACGAGAATAATAACTAATGTATAAATTTTGAACAAATATGTCACACAGAGGTGTGAAATATTTGTTCTCGCTCTAACAAACTTAAGACTAATTAATATATGATCACAAAATGTACCTACACTTAGTTAGCAATAAAGATTTTGATTTGATTTGACTATAATGGCTAGTGGGCATCTCCATTAAGGTGTTATTGTATAAAACTACTAGCTGTTGCTCGCGCCTTGTCCCGCGTATATTCTGATGTATAAGTAAATTGCTGTAAAGTTTCATCCAAATCCGTTCAATACCTTTTGCGTGAAAGAGTAACAAACATCCATCCATCCATACTTACAAACTTTCGCGTTTATAATTTTAAAAGTAGGATATACATCATCATGTCAGCCGAAAGACGCCCACTACTGGACATAGGCCTCCCCCAAGGCTTCCCATAACAACGGGTCCTGTGCTGCCCGCATCCGACGGTTCAGTGTAACAAAAATATCTTCAAAATGACCGCAATTGGCAATTAGACCGCCAAGTAATCTCTACTGTTAGAAATAAGTACATAGTTTTATTTAACGATTAAGCACCTTACAAAATAATGACAGCAATCCACCGGCGTGGACTTTGTCCATATAAATTTAAAAGGGGTGTTTCTCTAGTCGGGACGGGAACTACATAACTTTTAAACAGAACTCGAACTTTGTTTGCACTCTAATGGCCGAAGCTTCAAGTTATAATGATGACAGTTAGTACAAGGATCTCCGGTTTGTTATAACTTTGTATTTTTGTATCGATGTTGTTGAACGAGAGTCGTCTCATTACTGAGGTATGTTTTCTTGATCTTTTTTATTGAATTTGACGAGAAATATTTCTTGTGAAATCATTGAAATGGTTTAGGAAAATTTGTATCTAATATAGATTTAAGATATATTTGAAATAATCATAAACTTTAACAAAAAACCCGACTTCAAGAACTGAACCAAATTCAAATGGGACCCCACGGGAATCACCAGTTTTTAAATAAAAAAGGTGATCAAAAGCGGTTCATCAACTTATGAGGTAACTAACAATCATAAAAAAAAAAACAGTCGAATTAAGTCGAAAAAAACACCCTTTTTTGAAGTCGGTTAAGAAGTAGCTAAGATTTTTGTTATTACTTTGCATTAATAAAATGTTATTAAAGTTCTGCAACAAGTAATTATTAATTTCGTAACTGAGTAACAAGTCTTCGGTAGTATAGTGGTAAGTATCCCCGCCTGTCACGCGGGAGACCGGGGTTCGATTCCCCGCCGGAGAGATTCTTTTTGAATTTGTTTTTTACATCGTTTCTCTTTTTCGTGCATTTTTTTCTACTTCTGTATCAATATTCACCATGTTACAAATAAAATTTTCATTAAAATATTTTTTTTGAGTTGATTTTTCAGTTTTGTGTTAAAAATGTATAAACGTTCATCTAATTGTCCTTAGTTTTTGCCTAACACTAGTAAAGCAATTTATACAAATTATACGAAGTCTCTATTCTTAATTATAAACCTTAAGTTAGCCATTTACTGAAAATTTATGGTTAGAAAATCTCTTACAAATCAAACAAATTTTTAAGTGATTAGTTTCCTAAAGTATAATTTAGATTTCGCTCTCCTTGAGGTAAGATCGGGCTCTTTGAATCTGAATAATGTAATATTTTTTTTATAAACGCTAGCTCCTTACTACGTACTTACTTTATGAGATCTACTCTCTCTCTTTCTTCTTCCTAGCCTTTAGAGATTAATTTACTGACTTCCTTTAATTAACCTTTATCTAAATCTTTATTGTGGTATTATGTTCCTTCCTATAATCGTATTATTTTCATCATCAACACAGGTGTATATTTCTATCAAATCAATCAGCATGTATAAATTATAAAATCAATGTTTGTTTAGCCATTTTAGACCGTAAAAAGTTAAAAAACAGATGAAAACAAAATACTTTTGCTATATCGGAGCCGTGGATAAAAGTGTGCGGCCGAATTTGTTCTACTGACGTCACAACAACAACTCTCAAATGTAATACCAGTCGTATATCATAATAAGTGGCAACACCCACTATATTCCCATATCACCCAGATTCCGCCACCCCTAAATATGTCCGACCAGTGTTTATTACTGCTCACCATGTATGGTCGGAATCAGGGCGTGTAAGATTTATCGTAGCCAACAGCGGTCCATTTAGACCTGTCCGGTATACGGCTGTTCTACGGCCGTAGACGGTCGCTACGGTTTTAGAGTTTTCAAACAAAGATGTATCATTTACTGGATACAATCATTGGAGTAATCAGTTTTACTAATTTTTTAACTCTCTTAGGACTTCTTAATAGAAGATTAATAGAGAATATTACAAGAATATTTGTTTATGAATCTTTTTAACTCTTCTACATATTTTAGTAAGACGTTCTACGTTTCAGTCAGACGAAAGAATTTCTACGTGTCTTACCCTCTCACAGTGTATACTATTTTGCACAGCCAGGGCCATCGATTATGCAGTAATTTTACCCCATGGTTATAGACCCAGCGTTGATTGACCTGTCAGTGAATCAGTCTGTCAGTTCTTTAATGGAAATATATTCATCAACAACCCATAACGTCCCACTGCTGGGCTCGGGTCTCCTCTCAGGAGAGGGTTAAGGTCATACGTCCCCACCCTGGCCAAGTGCGGTTTGGGGACGGGCAAGAGAACGCTGTGGCTACATTATCTTGTCGTTGGATGTTTTTAAGCCGCCCAAAGGCCTCCAACTAAGCTTCATGACATGATAACAACCGGGACCGACGGCTTAATGTGACCTTCGAATGACGGAGACGCTCATGGTAACATGCTACTAGCGGTCACCCATCCAGGTACTGGCCGCGCCGTCGTTGCTTACTCTAGGTGACTGTTTCTAATCACCGAATGCAATTGGGCTTTGAGCGCCTCATAGAACTTTTTTTTTATGATTTTAACTGCAGTTAGTATACATAAACTTCTAAAATTAAGGAACTTTATTTATAGCAGTGGATGTGCACACAAGAAAGCTTTTCTAGTTTACTTTTAATTGTGTGGTTGAAACTTATGTTCAGCTTTATTTTAAGTGTGGTACAGTTTCTACGATACCTATAGATAGATACATATATATATATTCGCAGTAAGTTTTTCTACATGCTTCAGTTAGTGAAGAAATTTAGATCATTCAATTTTAATTCACATACTGTTTTTTACCAGACTACGGCGAAACAAAAACAAGGGTATTTTTTCGGCAGTACATACGTATATATATACATATATGTTTTATGTTCCGCCGTAACGTATATGTAAATTACTAAGTCGATTTTAATGAATGAGGTATCAATAGTTTCATAATAATAGCCCATTTAAATTTCATCAAAAATTTTAATACAGTCAGGTTAAAGTTGTTATTTTAACTTTTTCGTGTTTATTCAAGCTTTTAATAGGGTTTTGCAATTCAACTTACCTACTTTAGTGCAGTAATGCAGTCAATAATCTATCTACTGCAGATGCAGTCAAATATTATCTAGAGGACCACTCTAATGGATTTTTTGCTGGAAAGAAATTTTCTTTGGCAGCTAAATTAACAAGTCTAGTTAATAATTTTTGTTCTGTTTCTAATCAATAATTTCCTAAAAGTGTATAGATTATTTACACCAGTAACACAGTCTCCTAATACCTAACTACGATTCTAAAATGAAACCTCGCTTTTGTACCACTCGATATAATTGTCTGGACATTAAATAGATAGAAACGCGTGTCTCGTGTAATTAAATTTGGTACAGGGTCTATTCCCTGGTCAATGTCCCGACTCTAGAACTCGAGATTTTCAGTCGAGACTTTACTCAACGAATCAATTGGTGTGACTGTTACACCGAAGTGTATATTGAGTTTAGTTTCGAAAAATGTAAAGTATATGTCACTTTAATAAAGTTTGTCGGTGCACGATAATAGGTGACAGTTGTACCGGACCAGAGAATGGCCGGTGCTGGATACGGTGTCCACTACTCAACGACCTTCGTGCCTCCATCCTCTGACCACTCGGCTCTCAGACGTGCTACGTTCCGGCCATTTTTTATGGGTTGTAATCGTCGAAAATTAAGCGAATAGAGGAGTATGAAATTAAACATAGTTAAACTTGATATAGAGGAGTGCAGCAAGTTAAAAAGTTATCATATATACTAATATATAAAGCTGAAGAGTTTGTTAGTTTGTTTGAATGCGCTAATCTCAGGACTGTTCCGATTTGAAAAATTCTTTCAGTGTTAGATAGCCCATTTATCGAGGAAGGCTATAGGCTATATATCATCACGCTTAGACAAATAGGAGCGAAGCACCAATGAAGAATGTAACATAAACGGGGGAAAATTATCACGCTACGGGCAATAGGAGACGCAAACGAGGTTGCGTGGGTCTGCTAGTAATAAAATATTTTGACCACTGGGCGTCAACAATTAACTTATTATTAGACAGTCATTTAGTTTATTTGAAGTCCCGAAAAACGTATTCAGATTTGTTATAGGAATTATTAGCAGAATTATTAAGACTAAAATAAATTGCATCGTATAGTAAGTAATTTTTTGATATGTAGATGAAATCTAAGTGAAAACAACAAACAAAGTTACGCTTCGGTGTGAAAACTCTACTCTATAGATAAAGTATTACTTCAGTATCGAATTTATTGCGAACCTCGGTTGCGGTGCCCAGTAACAAGACGTTCGAGAATAAAACATGAGAACACCTGACCAATGAATAATTTTATACACCTGTTTATGTATGAGACGAAGTCAATTTATTTTATTTATTAGGTACTTTTCACACAGGATCTCTTTCGAAAATGTGTAAAAAAGGATCATAAGTTCCTAAAAGATACTTACTTTTCTAACGTATACGTGGATATAACAACTGTATTGTATGTGAAGACTTATTTAAATGTAATATTAGAGGATTAAGTTATTCTTTATGCTAAGTAAGAATATGTACTACAACATCTTATGACAAATTTTCCACAGTATATTTTAATTCCCGTAAAAATAATTGTTAATATATCATAGAACGCGAAAATTTAAAAGAGTGTAAAATGAAAGGAAGTTATATTTTTTATGCATTTTGTTGCATTTCCATATTTTAAACACTTGATATACATTAATTTTAGAAGCATACAGACCGCCGAGCCATCAGCTGTCATCATCTGTGCATGCGCGTATCAGGCTGTAATATAAACACACACGCACATTCGAGCAAGCGCCATGTGCCGCTGTCTTACGAATATTCGATCAGGTCACATATCCTGACGCGAAGTGTCCTGACGCGAGTTTGAACATTTTTACCCATCACAAAGTAAGTGCACAACGCCGCTAAAGAAGTTTTTACTTCAAAAAAGTAAACTCTTATTTTATTATCAGCTATCAGCCAATCGGCACTTGGTATAACTTGTTATGATACATACAAGAACTCAGTTAAAACCAGTTAAATCCTACCCTAGGGCATTATCTTTCAATTTAAAAGGTTTTACTATCGCTTTACTATTGATTGTGTTTGTAAAGATATGTTACAAAATAAAATACGTAGAACACATTGGTATATAGAACAAACGCTACGATTGCATACAAATACGCCGACGTTATTTGCACTTCGAAGTTCTAACAGTAACAGTGTTTGCTTTTAGCCGCGCGCATCTCGCTTCGATCCACTGCGAGTACATTCGTTTATACGCTACACTTATTCGCTTCGATCATCGAAGCTTATTCGTTTTATTTTAAACAAAAAAAAAACATCAAGAGATTGAATGATGATAGTAATAAATTACTTTAGAGTACACCAGATAATAAGGTACCTATATAATTTAATTCTAGGTCAATACAAGTGGTGTTCTTATTGGACATAGGCCACCTCTTACAGGCAAGCAAGAGATCGGAATGAATAACGAAATTAGGCAGGCGTATAGAGTAATGTCGAGTTTATTGTGGAAAAGAAGTGGAATTGGAAATAAAGCAGTCTAAATATGTTTATATTACAATATATAATGAAACCCTTTACAGTTGGAATAGTTCCGTTTTGAAGCTGAAACGTTTTGGTATTTTCTGATTGGTTTCTTGAAAGTCAAAGGGTCGAGAAAGGTATTCTTCCGGCTGTTGTTAACATAAGGATGATTGGAGGATATGAAATGAATAATCAGTTAAAGATGTAACGCAGATGAGATCGGATATTGTTGAAAACCTGTCTTTAGAGTTTGATAAATTTAGAAAGCTCATTGAAAAATAACATTAGTGAGTACGACAAAATAGTTTGAAAATGAATAGCTCTTGTGAAGCAGTAGTTCCAATTGGAAGACTCAATCGTCACTTTTGGCCCCAAAAGCAAGACCAGTAGCTGACATTTAATTTTTGAAAGCCGGCAGTGATGGATGTGTGCATCCAGCAAAATGCAGAGTATACGCTTTGTCCACAAGCTTAAGAAGTCATCTTTGAAAGTGTTTTTTGTATATTGTTGTCCTTAGAAGCATATCTATACTAATATATAAAGGAATCTGAAATCTTGCAGTGTTAGATAACCCATTTATCGAGGAAGGCTACAGGCTATATATCATTACGCTTAGATCAATAGGAGCGGAGCACCAATGAAGAATGTTGCGAAATCGGGGGGAAATTATTACGCTACGGGCAATATGAGACATAAACGAAGTTGCGTGGGTAAGCTAGTAATAAATATTTTTCGGACATCTAAGCCCAGCTAGAGTCTAGTCCTAAGCTAAGCAGTGCTTATATTATGGGTACTCGAAAACTGATATAAATACGTATGTAAAAATACCTTAACTCCGAAACTAATATTCGTAGATCATACAAATCATTTCTTCTTTACTGCCTCGTTGGTCTCGCGGTTGGCGTGTGCGACTGCTGATCACGAGGTCTCGGGTTCGATTCCCGGATCGGACCAAATGTTTGTATGATCTACAAATATTTGTTTCGGAGTTTGGGTGTGTTCTATCTATAATATGTATGTATTTACAAAAAAAAAAAAGTATATATATGTATTTGTATCAGTTGTCTAGTACCCCATAACACAAGCTCTGCTTATCTTGGGACTAGATGGCGTTGTGTGTTTAGATGTCCGAAATATTTATTTATTATTTATTCTGACCCGGGAATCGAACCCGAGACCTCAAGCAGAGCTATCATATGCGCCACCGAGACAGTCATGTGTCAGTAGTATGAACGTATATAGTCAAGTTCGTATGTAAGTTTTTTTATGTAATATGGGGGCAAACGAGCAGGCGTATCACCTGTGGTAAGCGATTACCGATGCCCATGGACACCCACAATACAAGAGGCGTCACAAGCGCGTTGCCGGCTTTTGGGGAATGCGGAGAGGGATGGAGGAGGGGTTGCAATGTGGGCCTCCGGTATCCTCAATCACTTGGTGAAGGTGAAACACAGCGCATGCCCTGTTTGAAATCGGTTTTCTGTGAGGACGTGGTATCACTCCGATCGAGCCGGAACCGGAACCGACAGTATTTTTTTTTATTTGTTTCAACATGCAATTTAATTGTTTTTATGAATTCAATAAAAATAGTTTAAACAATTTATCGCACACCAGTAAGTCGACGATACATTTTCTAAAGTTATATTACAATAGCTTAATGTGTTAATAATATATACTAGAAATATATTACATACTAGCTGAACTTCGCGGTGTTACCCGCGGTTATTATTGTACCGCGAGTAACGCCGCGGTACAAAGTTATTCTAAAAAAAGTAGCCTACCTGCCAGTGAAAGTCCCGTCAATATCTGTCCAGCCATTCCAGAGATTACCCGGAACAAACAGACAGACAGACAAAAAAAAATTAACTACATTTTTGGTATATGTACCGTGTGTTCATAAATATGCATTTAGTAAAAAGCGGTTATTTTAATATTACAAACAGACACTCTAATTTTATTTATTTGTATAGATGCGTATACAAATATACCTATTTCAGTAGGTTGCGGTAACCACGAGTAATATACAGTCACGTAGTAGCGTAGAGTAATAAGTGTTTAATTACTCTTAATAGTTTTCGACTGTTTGGCGCGTTGCTGTAATAATCCTACTGGTGTTTCGAAAGTGCGCTGTGTGGTTCGTTCTCATATTAGTTCAGTCGTTCTTTGAATAAAATTGATTTGCAATTGAATGTTGGCATTAATAGGATATGATGATCGAGGAACTTACCATCAAGTAAGGCGATCATGACCCTCGCGAGTCGAGAATTTTGTTCACATTATTTTTAAAGTAATACTTGTGAAAGTAAGATTTAGTTATTAAAAAACATTCCTCCTTCCGACGCCATAGAGTAAAAGAGGAGATTGTTTCAGTTAGCATTACGTATTTACAAAGGTATTAACTATTAAAGAACACAGTTTGTTTTTGTTATTAGGGTTCAGTTGAATAGCAATGATAGCATAGTTGTAACATTAGGTGACATTCCTTTGGCTTAGTCTATATATATTTGAATGAATCCTTATTTGCCTTGGTCACGACATCACATTGCTGAACCGATTCTGATAAATCATTTTTTGTTGGATCGCCCATTTAGCGAGGAAGGTTTTAGGCTATGAAACATCACTCTACGATCAATAGGAGCCGGGTATCGACCAAAAATCTTATAGTATATACATACATAACACGCTAGCCAACCCACGCAACCTCGTTTGCGTGATAAGTTTCCCCCATTTTTGTAACATTCTTCATTGGTGCTCAGCTCCTGTAGGTCTTAGCGTGATGATATATAATCTATAGCCTTCCTCGATAAATGGGCTATCTAACACTGAAATAATTTTTCAAATCGGACTAGTAATTTCTGAGATTAGCGGGTTCAAACAAACAAACAAACTCTTCAGCTTTATAAATTAGTATAGATTTAAGCATACATTATCAAGTCTTGTGATGGCTCACGTCATTGACAAAGGAATCTACCATTCTCTACAACTCACTAGACAGTTGACAGACCTACATGAACATAAATCTGAAAAAGTTGAAAGCATAAGATACCTCGGTGTTCAACTGGATGAACTACTATCATGGGCTCCACACATTGATCTTATATCGAGCAGAATGCGTAAAGTGATTTGGATTTTTAAAAGAGTTCGTAATGTACTCAATCCTAAAATACTGAAAACTATTTACTATGCTCTTGTCCAATCAATCCTCTCCTACTGTATAGCGGTCTGGGGCGGTACCTATAAAACTAAAATAATAAAAGTTGAGCGGGCCCAACGATCAATCCTCAAGGTTATGCTTAGGAAGCCGTTCCTCTACCCGACAACAAATTTGTACAAGGATGCCAATGTCATGACAGTTCGTCAAATATTTATTTTGAGTAGTGTTATCCGTATACATAAACTGACTCATTATGACCCACATACTACGTACTCACCCCGAAGAAGAAATCGAATTTGTGATACTGTTCAACATAAAACTGCCTTTCTCAGACGACAACATCTCTTTCTTGCACCGTACCTATATAATAAGCTTAACCCAATTTTAAATTTTTTCTCAAAAACTACTTTTAAGTGTAAATCTATTATTCAAAATTATTTACTCAATCTATCATATGCAGACACTGAATCACTCATCACCATAGTAAGGTGACGCAGAATAAAGTAAAAATAAATAAAACATTTGTATTACACTCATACCTACACGAATGCACAAACCCACACACGCACCACACACACGCAAACACTCACACATGCACGACACACACACGCACTCACACTCACGTTACACATAGTAACGCACCACAATTTATCGACAGACTATACTGAGCTGGTGTGAATCCTGGAGTCCTGAAATACAGGTCTTGACCTAGTTTAGGCTCCAGTCCACCCCAACCTACAAATTATGTCTCTGTAATAATTTATTGATATTTTAAAATGTATTCTTTGTGGTGGAAAAATAAACATTTATTATTATTATTATTATTATGAAGCAGCGTAAATTGCAGCCTTTAATACCTGACCTAAATTTCAGGTTTGGTGGAAAACCGTTCCATAAAGTGGCCCATTCACAAAGCTGATTGCTACGTGCGATTCTGTTTGAATATCTTTGCACTGTGCCCGTTCAATCGCATTGATCGAGTTACATAAATTGATGTTATTTTGGGACCAGTTCTTATGAAGGGTGAAATGTGAATCATCGTTTTCTTATTTGAGTGGTAGTTTCAATTTAATCTGAAATTAACTTAATCATCATCATCTACAATCATCAGTGTCTAAATTGAGGATTCTCTTTAGAAATGAAGTTTTGGCCTAATGTACCATGTTGACCAGATGAATAACTACACGGGTGTTATAGTAAAAAAGTACCCATAATACAGCTCTGCTTAGTTTGGAACTAGATGGCGTTGTGTGTTAGACGTCCGAAATATTTATTTATTTACTAGCCGACCCACGCAACCTCGTTTGCGTCTCCTATTGCCCGTAGCGTGATAATTTTCCCTCGTTTTTGTAACATTCTTCATTGTTGCTCCGCTCCGGTAGGCCTTAGCGTGATGATATATAGCCTTCCTCGATAAATGGGCTATCTAACACTGAAAGATTTTTTCAAATGGGACCAGCGGTTCCTGAGATTAGCATGTTCAAACAAACAAACAAACTCTTCAGCTTTATATATTAGTATAGATTTACAGTGCATTCAGTGATTCAAACCCTACACAGGACAACATTTTGTGTGAAATATCTATTGTTTTGAGTCTGGCTATTCTTAGTATCTGTTTCATGGATGTTTGAAAAGACCGTATCCTCGCTGCACTGGAATAATACTAGAGGTGGAATTATTTAAAAAAAAATGGTTTGTTTTACGTTTTCCTCCTCTTTACAGAACTGTTCTCTTGGATAGTTTGGTATTATTTTTGGCTCTTAGGACACTCACGGATTAAATAGGGTCTGTAACACTCTGTATTTTCAATCCGTCATACCATAACAAACTCGAAACATCTTCATAGAAATATTTTGAAGGAAAAAAATCTCATTAATAATGTCATAAGGCAGAGTAACAAAGTGAATTCTTGTATCACGGTAGAGGATGGGATGCACTACAGCATGTGGCACTGAAAGTGGAAGCACTCTAAACATCACGCTACATGCCCCTACTAAGGTAAAATTTAAATGCTCTATTCGTTCTATTTTCAGGAAATAAAAAGTCATAATTTTCGGCGATGGTGTTTTGTGTCCGTACGAAAGATTCGACACATATCTTACTAAATTTAAATAAAAAGAAATAGACTTCTAACCTTGTGACCCCCATTTTAAATGAAGCTATGTCATTTTTTTCGTTTCGCTAACTTGGGAATGAAAACTTTTGTGAAGAGTCCCGACTCTGCTTCCATTTCATAATATCGCCGCTGGACACATTCAAAAAGATTTCCTCTCGGGCACATAACTAGTCGAACATTTCCAATACCCAAGTAAAATCAATTATCCTCTATTAATTTGCTATTTAGATTGGTTCAGAGACTGAGCTTAGTTGTAACTAGGCTTAAAGCGAAACAGCCTAACTTCTACGATTAAATATTTGTTTTCTCTGCTTATATTTATACCCATAGATACCAGTTTAAACTTTAATTTCTTAGGAAATTAATAATTCAATAAATAATTATTATATGGGGTAACGGAAAATATATTTTCCCTGGATACTACCGATTTCTGGGAACGTTTTCATTAGAATGTAAATTTTATCGGAATTGCCAATAACTTAATTTGGAACCTCGCTATTTATAAACAATTATGGATTAAACAATCTGGTGATCTGAGCTACAGACTCACGTCTATTTCCGACACCAGTCCTCTCACAGTTGCTATATTGTTGTCTTGTTTTTATGTAGTGAAAAAAAAATATAGAATTTTGCCTAGAGAATGAGAAGAGAGAAAAAATATAGAACTGCAAAAATGTAGGTTCCAGATTTCTTTCAAATGTAATCCTCGGACCCACCAAGGTTTTCGATTAGGCGGATAAACGGAATCAACCGACAGCATCTACCAGCAAAAGCAACACAAGCTTCTAAAACACGAAATTTACGACTGTACGTTATTATACCTCATCATCCATTGTAACCCAATAAACATCACCAAACGATTAAAAGTTTCAAGGTAGGTAGAATAGAATAGAATAGAATAGAATAGAATAATCTTTATTGTACATTAAATAATACAGTTTACATTAAAAAAAATAATATATCAATTGACTGTCCATGTACAAATGGCGGTACATTATATGCTCGTAAAAATGCTATAATTTTAAAGTCTTCTAATTCTATTTGATAGTCCGCTAACTTAATAATTCCTTTTAAAGTAGATTAACAATTAAGTTAAGTCCATTTACACACCTTTATGTTAAGTTTATTTTCTTAAAACTCTGTTAGCTTAAGCCCAACGAATTGCTAAGTAAGTATTCTCTGAACATTTTGCTTTAATAAATTGAATGAGTCGAGCCACTACTAACTGTTACTGAATTATTTCGGGTCGCGTATTTTTCAACTCATGCCGCATTCAGCGTGATAAAAATTATTTTCTACTATCAAACAATAGGTAGCTAGTGGTTTTAAGTGATGATTCACTTTTAGATGAAACATAACATTACCTATTACTTTCAAGTTTTTGTTGTGTATTCTTTTTACAAATGAAGGCGAATGAAATCGTACTATAATATTTTCAGAAGTATATTTCATAATTTTCTAAAATTGAATTATATTTTAGTTAATTGTATAAGTCATGTTTTTATGAAAAAAAAAGATTAAACAAAGAAATATGTTATTATATGGTAAATGGCATTTCTTATTTGAGGTGCAATTGTTTTACACATATAATTCTTTTTACTATAATTAATTAAGTTTAAAACTTGTTATTTATTATCTAAGAAAATCTGGATCGATCCTGGAGAAATTACAATCTTGTTTTTGTTATATTAACAATTATTTTTACGGGAATTAACGCGATCACTTATTAAAAGGTATTACATACCTCTGATTTGCCTGACGTTTCGACCAGGTTGCACTGGCCGTGGTCTGCCGTGGTCACAGGCTGACTGGCTCAGCGGCGCACGCCCTCCGTCGTTGAATCCGTGAAGTAGAAGTTTGTTCGTCCACCCGCACTTTCTCGATATTTTTAAGAAATTTGTTTCGCCATGTACCGTCACCTAACACACTAACACCTAACACCCTATTCTGTAAGCAAACCGATGTGCTCCTATTCTGGTGTTTATCGGACTGCGCAGAAAAGCTTTTCTGCGCAGTCGGATAAACACCAGAATAAAACACCAGAATAAAACACCAGAATAAAATTGTTAATATATCATGGAACGCGAAAGTTTAAAAAAAAAACTTGTTTTTGTTGTTGAAATTTTATGTTTTGTATTATAGAAAGTTAGAGCGTATAAATTAAAATTTCCAATTTAATTATCATCCTTAAAATTCGTAAAGATTTTACACGTTTACAAAAGTTTTAGTAATTCCACTCGCAAGCAACAATTTGCAGCTAAAGTAGCGAGTAATTGAGATAACACTTCATTAGATTTTACTGAGTTTTTCGTGCATCCATGCTAATATTTAAATTTGATAAGAACTCAGAAATCAGTATGTCTGTCTGTTAGGTATTGACGCCTAAATTACTTATCCGATGTAGATGAATTTCGGAAAAGAGATAGATTAGACCTTGGGGAAGGACATGCTATTTCTTTTCCGATTACCGACATATACAGGCCGTAGCCGTATACAGAAGTCAGTGTAGTATACAGTACTTAATTGTTATTTAACTATTTTATTATACTGCTAGTTGACCCGGCGAACTTCCACCATATTTACATATCTGTCTCAGCTTCCCACAGGTAGCGTACAGTCGCAGACAAAAAAATTATACTTTTCCTGTTACCTTTTAATTTTTCTAGTACACAAACCCGGTCCTAACAAAAATGCACACAAAAAAAAGAATTATTTAAACTGGTGCACCCGATCGGAACTTATATGCGTACATACATTTTGGCAATTCATTTTTATCTATACTTATAAAATAGTAAGTCCTGACTGACTGATTCATCATCGCCGAGCGTAAACTATGATAGTTAGGGCTATGAAATTTGGTGAGTAGGATCATTTTATTGAGTAGACACGCACTAAGAAAGGGATTTTGGAATTTCTACCCCTAAGGGGGTGAAATAGGGGTTGAAAGTTTGTATGGAAGTCCGTCATTTTTTAAGTTAGAAACCCAAAACTTTACTTTTGGGCTGCTGATTAAAAATGAGTAAACACGTATTTCAGCGTTTTTGAATATTCAACCCCTAAGGGGTGAAATAGGGGTTCACTTTTCGTACATAGGTTAGTCTGGAAGTCCGTCATTTTTGAAGTCTGAAACATGAAACTTTATTTATGTGTTACTGATTTAAAAAGAGTAGAGACGTATTTGAGCGTTTCTGGGTATTCTACCCCTAAGGGGGTGAAATAGGGGTTGAAAGTTTGTATGGAAGTTCCTCATTTTTTAGGTAAGAAACATGAAACTTTATTAATGTGCTACTGATTAAAAAACAGTAGATACGTACTTAAGCGTTTCTGTATATTCTACCCCTAAGGGGGTGAAATAGGGGTTGAAAGTTTGTATGGAAGTTCGTCATTTTTTAAGTTAGAAGCATGAAACTTTATTTTTGGGCTACTGATTTTAAATGAGAAGACACGTATTTAAGCGTTTCTGGATATTCTACCCCTAAGGGGGTGAACTAGGGGTTGAAAGTTTGTACGTAAGTTCGCCATTTTTGAAGTTACAAACATGAAACTTTGTTTTTGGGCTACAGATTAAAAATGAGTAGATACGTATGTAAGCGTTTCTGGATATTCTACCCCTAAGGGGTGAAATAGGGGTTGAAAGTTTGTATGGAAGTTTGTCATTATTTAAGTTAGAACCATGAAAGTTTATTCATGTACTACTGATTAAAAAAGAGTAGACACGTATTTAAGCGTTTCTGGATACTCAACCCCTAAAGGGGTAAAATAGGGGTTGAAAGTTTGTACGTAAGTTCGCCATTTTTTAAGTTACAAACATGAAACTTTGTTTTTGGGCTACAGATTAAAAATGAGTAGATACGTATGTAAGCGTTTCTGGATATTCTACCCCTAAGGGGTGAAATAGGGGTTGAAAGTTTGTATGGAAATTTGTCATTTTTTAAGTTAGAACCATGAAAGTTTATTCATGTACTACTGATTAAAAAAGAGTAGACACGTATTTAAGCGTTTCTGGATACTCAACCCCTAAAGGGGTAAAATAGGGGTTGAAAGTTTGTATGGAAGTCCGTTATTTTTTAAATTAGTACCATAAAACTTTAATTTTGGGCTATTGATTAAAATTGACTAGATATCTATTTAGAGTTTCTGCATATTTTACCCCTAAGGGGGTGAAATAGAGGTTTAATTTTTTTATGGAAATCCGTCATATTTAGGAATACATAGAAATAAGAAAGGTGAAACTTTACTTTTGGGTTGCTAATTCAAAATGAGTAAATACGTACTGCAGCGTTTCTGAATATTCTATCCCTAAGGGGCGAAATAGGGGTTGACATTTCGTACATAGGTTAGTCTGGCGGTTAGTTCCGTCATTTTTCGAAATAGATGAATACTTAAATCAGCATTTATGCGAATTCTGTTCCTAAAGGGGATGAAATATGGGTCGAATATTTGTATGAAAGTTCTTTTAAATGGGCTATTGATCAAAAATAAATAAACACGTTCAAAAACATAAATAAATTACTGATACATACTTTTACACAGTTTTAATTAAATACATATAATCAACTTCCACGCGAGCAAAGCCGCGGGCAACAGCTAGTATATGAATATATTAATTGAAACAGTATTATTACTTGAGGAACAAAAAAAATATTGCTACAGTGAATAGCCCTACAATTTTACGTTCAAAGTGATATACAGTCGAGTTCCAATGGTATTACAACTAAATGTTTCTGATTAATTAGTCCTCGTTTTGGTTGCCCTTTAATCTACACACTTTTGATGTTACTATCTTAGTATTATAGAAAAGTCAATTCCTTTACTATTAAAATGCCAAGCATTTCGAGAACAAGAAAAAACTCGAGAGGTGTCAAGGGACACCCGGATGTTCACTGTCAGGATTCATTATTTTTATTATTTATTATGTACAAAAAACCTGTATATATATACTCAACAAAAATAATCGTCGCGACACCACACTATTCAATGCGAAATAGAAATGAAAATGTCTGGCTTGCTTTCTGTAAGAGAGAGAGAGTGACAGAGAAACATGCGCACGCCGCACGGCTTACAATCGCTTACTGTAGCAAAAAGTGTCGTGACAACTTTTTGTAAGAATTATTGTGTCGTGACAACTTTTCGTAAGATTTTTTTCTGTCTAGCCCCCTTTCACAACGCGATAAAGAACTTCGATCCAAAAAAAAAAATATTTTGTTACTCCGAAAGAACAAAAAAGTCTAAAATGATTCGGATGAATTGATTTCAATTTTTACTTCAATTGGCATAATATTACTGTCCCCCTGTCCCGAATAGAATGAGAAAAAAAGCACGCAATTAGTGACGTCAGAACCCAAAGGTTATGCTATCTGATCACCTAGTGCTTGATTATATAAAAAGTACCTGGATGACCAAGTTTTACACCGTTATTTATATATTTTCTAAAATAAATCCAAGGTAGATCGATATGTCACCCCCGAAATCCCCTGACAAATAAATTTCATGAAAATCGTAGAGTCGTTTTCGAGTTTCAGATTATACATTTTGTTGGTATTAATTATTTACTTCAACTAAATCGCTGGTAACTACAAGATCAGAGATAGATAAAACAGTTTACTACACTAAAAAACCTGTATAGTGTAGACTTACATAAAATTTATACACCAGCAATTTTATTTTCTTTATAATTACAAATAACAGTGTCCCTTTCACAATTAAGACGAATAGAACGACTCTTAAAGACTGAAATCAATCAAACTGTAGTCTATTAAGCATGTAAAGGAAATAAAGTATTAGTAACAAACGGTAACAAATTAATGGATATTTGTAAAATATACAACAACATGTAAAACGACCGGAGCTTATTGATGATTTCAACCTTTCAACTGGGTTATGAGAATGTTATAGAGTTCAACGCTAAGAAAACACAGATGTATTTCTAGCACCGTTACTACAGATCTCCATTTTTCATAAAACTCAACTGCTGCTATAGAATAAGCCCACTACTAGCGTACTATACGATCCCTGGTCCTTCAGGCGGGACTTGCAAAGCATCTCACTACACTAGGCCATTATAGTGTGGATTGAAATGCTGAATTGTCCGTATTCGCACTAAGTATGGTACCCTCTTGGATTCTACTCATTATTTCCATCAGATAGAGTAGCGTCATTTTGTCAGTTAAGTTATGAAATAACACTAATATTTATATGCATCTTGAATTCAAAGAGAACTTTAGAAAAGCATTAACTGTGTAAATTTTTACATTTCAAAGTTTTTATTTTGATGATTCCAGACGTGGTTCCAGATCATTATAAAGGTATATTATCGAAATCAACATTACTACAAACTTTCTTCTACCGCAAAACTTTACACGAATTCATTAAAATTATTATATAAAATTTCCATTCATCATTATTATGAATTTCTGCTAAAGCTCGGGAATTCATAATCTTACTAATTATTTTCAGAATCAAAAGCTTTCGAACTTTCCCAATTTGGCTTCTGTTAAGGTTAAGATGATCTTAAAGATTGAGTTTGATTTATGCGAATATTATTATTATTATTTTTTATTTTTTTTATGTTTGACCCTGCCATAATGACTCTACTCTGCCTGATGGAAAGCATAAGCAGAATCCAAGAGTGATGGTCACCATACTGCGAACGCAGACAATGCAACAATGCAGCATGGTGACCCACACCATGGCGGGCTAGTGATGCTTTCGCATCATTGGGCCTCCGGTTTCGCACTCAACGAAACACGACAGCATGATCGCTGTCATTTTACGTTGATTTTCTGTGCGAGGGTAGTACCGCCCCGGTCGAGCCGGCCCGTTCGCGCTGAAATCAGCGTGGCTCTACTACCTTGACTTTAAAATGACTTAAAATTTATTAAAATTTATAATTATTTAAAATTACTTGCTTTTGCCTGCGATTTCACCCGTGTATATGTCGGTTATCCGGGTAAAAAGTAGCTTATGTCCTACCTCAAAAATCAAAGTATTACCATGCCATGATAAATAGTTGTTCGGTGGTTAATAAAAGAGTAATGAAATCCAAAATTGAGCAATAATTACGACTTCGAGAACTACGATTTTTTTATATCTGTATTCGCCACTCGATTTTCTTAATTTCCACTAACTTTAAAAAAGGAGGAGATTCTCAATACTTTTCAGTGACTATTTTTAGAGTTATTATTTAAAAAAAAATTATAAACTAGTTTTTTTTTGTGATCTGAAACAGAAAGGGAAATTGTTCTTGAATAATAATAATAATATAATATATATTTCGGACATCTAACACACAACGCCATCAAGTCCCAAACTAAGCAGAGCTTGTATTATGGGTACTAGGTAACTGATATGAATACTTATATACTTTTTTTTTGGTAAATACATACATATTATACATAGAAAACACCCAAACTTCGAAACAAATATTTGCAGATCATACAATCCTTTGGTCCGACCCGGGAATCGAACCCGAGACCTCAAGAACAGCAGTCGCGTACGCTACCACTGCGCCACCGAGGCAGTTATGATGAGAATAAGACGTTATGTGTATAAACCGTATGTGTAATTTTATCACCTTCATCTACCTGGCCTTATTCTCAAAATAATTTACGGTCAGCTACTAGTTGTGCCGGAATCACCTGAATATATCAGATTTTCCACGAAGCGACTGGCATCGGACCTCTGCAACCCCGAGGGCGACCTGAATTCGTTTGTGTAACTACTTAATGTTTACCTGAACATAGCATAATTTACACGGGACAACTAAATACAAATTATAGTTGACTTTCTAATTATTCTAAAACAAAATCTAAATTTCAGTACAGTGCAATTTAAAATAATTAACTCAAGTTATAAAGCACAAGCCCACAAAAAAGCGAAAGTATTGAAAAAAAAAAAAAACATTTTTCAGTGAATTAGCTTATAAAATAATTCTAACACTTTATCCACAACTAGCTGACCCACGCAACCTCGTTTGCGCCTTATATTGCCCGTAGCGAGAAAATTTCCCCCGTTTTTGAAACATTCTTCATTGTTGCTCCGCTCCTATTAGTAGTAGTGTGATGATATATACCCTATAGCCTTCCTCGATAAATGGACTATCCAACACCGAAAGAATTTTTCAAATCGGACCAGCGGTTCCTGAGATTAGCGTGTTCAAACAAACAAACAAACAAACAAACAAACAAACAAACAAACTCTTCAGCTTTATATATTAGTATAGATACGCGTTAAACAAATCACACCCTTATCCACTTTTCAACGTCCACTTATATTTGCTAGAAAATTTAGTACAAAGTTCACTAATTCTAAAGCTCTTTCACAATGCTTTCATTGTTCAAGTTGCTGCAATAATAATTGCTAGCTGTTGCAGCCCAAGGCGTATTTTTGAATGGAGGCAGTCATTCTACGGTTTCCCTGACTTAAAAACAAAAGGTGAAATACTGAGAAGCGTAGTTTTCGTTTTGTTTTTATTCTTAATTAGGGCTTCAGAAAGATTATTCAACAGTTAATTAAATGGTAGAAATTTATATTGTTACAAATCGCCCTTGTTACAACTTAGTTACGAGAGAGGTAGTATAGTCCATCTATTTAAACATATATATTGTATTATTAATATGTAGGAAATAAATGTATAAGTATAAAACTGCTTGCTATTACAATTACGTTTTTATTTACTTAGTTTTAATACTTTAATTTAACTGACCTCAAAAAAAAGAGAGTTTGACTATTTGATTGTATTTATTTTGTTTTATTCAATATGTATAATCAGAATAAATAAAAAATCTGAATAATAATTAAACAATACATTCTTAACTTTAGTACATTACCTTACTAATACAGTAACTTAACTATAAGTATCTGTCATCCAGTTACAAGTACTGTACTCAACATTGTTAATGTTACGATAAACGGTGCTTCATTTTATGATAAAGCGAACAAAGCAAAGAAAACACAATTTATGGATTAACTTTATCTTTGGGTACTCATCCACTTTCATCATACATGAAGCGACTTTGTAAATACATTTCTTATTTTCTTTTTATATTTCCCGATTGCTTATTCATGTTTGAAAAAATTATGGACTTAAAGGTAAAAGAAATTAAATTAAAAAACAAGCTTTTACTGGAATGCCTCGAGCTCGAGACGAATCAAACGAGTCCAAACTCGATGATGTTGCGACGTTTCTTTACACAGTTCCTATGGCCACCGTCCAACTCCAGCATCAGATAAGCTCCATGTGTCACGCTGTAAGCATATGCTTGCAAAATTTCAGCAAAGTCGGTTGAAGATATGCTTCAAAATTAAGTTTCAAGATTTCACCTAAACATACATGCATACATATATTACAAGTTAATAAAAAGCTTGTAACAAAGTACCTATATACCTTAATGAAGTGAATGGTTATCGTTTGTCTGAATAAATAAAAATAAATAAAATAAAAATAAAAAAGCCTTTTATTTCCTACAAATTAATTTTACATAATTTTTACATTTACTTATCTTTGAACGCTTAACTTATTGAAATTAATATTAATACCTACTTGTTTTGTTTATATCTTATATTATGTGGTTATTTACTGTTTTATTTACTAGTATTGATATACTTGTTTTGACATTATATACTATTTAAACGCTTAGCTAATTGATCTTAATACCTACTTATACTTATTCTTATTTATTTTCTATATTATTTACCTATTACTATTTTATTTACTATTATTAATGTACTATATAATATTTATTATTGTTATTAGTTTACTTGGTTAGATTTTAGATACGTAAATAATATAATTTGTAGGAACCCCATTATTGGGTGAAGGCCTCCTCCAAAGATGCCCATTTGTCTCTATCTTGTGCAGTCTGTTTCCAGTTTGGGCTGGCTACTTTTTTGATCTCGTCGTCCCAGCGAGTCTGTGGTCTTCCTCGGTTTCTTTTACCTGGAGGTCCATTCCAAAAAGTCACTTTTATGGTCCATCTTCGGTCTTTAAGCCTCGCGACATGGCCAGCCCATCGCCATTTAAGTTTTTGTGCATATTTCAATGCATTTGTTGCTTTGGTTTTTGATCTTATTATTGTGTGTCGTATTTTGTCTGATTTCTTTAGTTTAAGCATGCTACGCTCCAGTCCTCTTTGACAGGTGGTGATTAGATTTTTTATTTTTGAAGTGAATTTCCAGGTCTGGCAGCCATAAGTCAGACTTGGGAGAAGGCTGGAATTCATAATTTTTGTTTTGATGGTAATAGGTAGGCCACTTTTAAAGATTTCCTTTAAACTCCAATATTTATTCCAAGTTTTTTGTATTCTTCTTTTCACCTCCAGTTCGTTATTTTTCGGATCAAAACTAATTTGCTTACCTAGATAGATGTATGAATCTGTATATTCGAGAGGCACTTTATCTATTGTTAATATTCTTTTCCGCCAATTTGTCATCGCCATAGTCTTAGAGAGATTCATTTTCAGACCCACCTTTATACTAGCCGAATGTAAAGTTTCCATCATTTGTTGTAGCTGGGTGCTGGATTCTGATAACAGCACTAGGTCATCTGCGAATCTTAAGTGACTTAAGTATTCGTCCTTTATATATAGGCCTGACTTACTCCAATCTATCTTCCTGAAGATAGCCTCCAAAATGGCTATGAATATTATTGGAGATAAGGGGTCGCCTTGCCTTACGCCTCTTTCTATAGCAAAACTTGGTCCTAGAGTTTCTAGCTTAATTTTGCCTATGTTGTTTTTGTATACGCTTTTTATGACTTTTATGTATACGTCTTCAACTCCCTGTTGTTTTAGGCTTTCCCATATACTTACATGTGTTACTGTATCGAATGCTTTTTGATAGTCAATAAACGCTATGTATAGCGGTCTTTGTTGTTCTTGGTACTTTTCAATGATTTGTTCAAGTGTGTGGATATGGTCCACTGTTGAGAAGCCTTTCCTGAAGCCTGCTTGCTCTATTGGTTGTTTTAGTTCCAATGTGCTGCTGATTCTTCTATTTATAATGGCTGAGAAGAGTTTGTAGAGGCTCGGGAGTAAGCTTATTGGTCTGTAGTTGCCAATATCTTTCGGATCACCCTTTTTATAGATGAGAATGATGTCCGATTCAGACCATTGTATGGATGTTTCAGTCTTTTGCAGTATTAAGTTAAATAGTTCCGCTAGTGGTCCAGCTAATGTTTTGTGTGCTAGTCTTAATGCTTCATTTGTTATGTTGTCCGATCCAGGGCTTTTTCCCAGTTTCAAGCTTTTTATTGCTTCTTGAACTTCCATTTCATCCATTGGTTTTATATTGATTTCGTCGTTGTTTTCATTGGTGTTTAAGGTGTTACTATTTTGGGTGTTATCACTGTATAACTTTCTATAGAAATCTGTCGCAGCGTTGATAATGTCAGTGCGCTCGCACAAAGTTTTGTTGAATACAATTGCATAAATCAATTCGACTGCACGGCCAGCCCGTTGAAGAGGTTGCCACGCCGCTACCTATTGCGCCAAAGTGTTGGGGGTTTGATTCCCACATGGGATAACACTTTGTGTGATAAACTAATTGTTGTTCTGATTCTGGGTATTCTTTATGTCCATTTCATGTATGTCTGTAAAACCCCCGTGATACAGATTGTATATTCCTAATGCGTTGTTGTTTTTTATAAAAAAGAATGTACCCATCAAAATACAAAATTAATATAATATGTATCGTCAACAGTCTTCAAATGCTCTTCGTACAAACGAATAGTAAATTTGACCCTTAATGATATTTTTAAGTTGTCATATCAAATAAGTCGTCCGGTTATATATAAATTTCAACCAATCGCCGTCGAAAGTCTACCTCAAGGAGCGCCAGCCATCCCGATCTTGGGCAGTCTGCATCCATCCGCTGAGAACCACTTAAAAAAAATGCAAAAGATTTTTTCCTGAGTTATAAACAGCTTTATTTTAGACATAGTTTCATAGGTCGTAAATTCCACTTACATATTCTATACTGGCTATTATTTCTCTCGCGTGCTGGTATCGCAGCCATTCCACGCTATCAATTACGCCCTGGTCATGGAGACCGCATGAATATGGAAACGCCACTCAGTGAATTCGGTCATTAGGCTGCAGTGGCTGTACTCTCGTTTATGCCACTCTATTGGACATACTATAATTTAGCGAGCTGTCCCGGCAAACGTTGTTTTACCATTACTATTTCTAAAATAAGAGTTGGTTATGGAAGGACGAAAATTTCCACATTCAATCATAAAAAATCTACCAAGTCCTGTCAGGCCATGCGTAGAATAGGGTTCCGTAGTCACCTTTTTTCCTTCAAAGTTCATCACATGGGCAAGCATTAAGGATTTTTTCACTACATACTTTCGAGGCAGCTGTTTGGCTTTTAAAGTGGGGAGGGGAGCCATAAAAAAAAACTACGATCTACAGTTGAAAATCTTAAAAAAACATCCTCACTTTATGTCTAAGGGAGGTATCCCACAATAATCTTTTTATTTTAGCACTTTATCGAAGTGCTAAATACAAATATCCATGCAAAGATTCGTATTTCAAGCACTTACTGTTTGGAAAGCAAATCAAGGACTGACGAACAAGACGAAACTATAAGAGCGCCGAGACGCGAACTTCGAAACCTTAAAATTTGTCTAAAAAAAACAAACTTGAGAAGGCCCACTCTTATCACCTAAGTGTCTAAAAAATACTCTTAGATCCTGAGAATACTCAGACCGACCAAATATTCACAAAAAAACTCATTAATCAGTCAAGCCGCTTCGGAACAGTTCGATAATAAACAATTTGATACGATATTTTTGTATATTAGATGTGATGGGTGGTGAAATGAATTGTTTTTAGGCCCCGACGCAAAAAGAGGGGTGTTATAAGTTTGACATCGGTGTCTGTCTGTTTGTCTGTGTATGTCTGCCTGTAGCATCGTAGCTCTCAAACGGATGGACCGATTTTGAAGCGATTTTTTTCACTTGAAAGCCAGTTTCCTTGCAGTGAACTATGTTTGGTTAATATCGGTAAAGCAGTGTAAGAGTATAAGGTCTTTTCCAAAATGATGTAAGAAATTTTTGGTGTATAATTACTCGATTAAGTACTTGACGCGTGCCAGTGTAATCGTTAAATGACAATTTATTGATAACTTATTGGTTTTTAATTTATGATTATAATTGCTTAAATTATTATTGTATTTGAGCTATGTATATAGTAGCACGCTTCACCTTTTGATAAGTGAGTTCGCCACTAATTCTTGGATTAGGCAGAGGACGATAACACACTTTACATATGAAATATAGATGTTGGAAACTAAATTTGGGCTTGTTACTAATAATCTACAAATTACTTTAAAAAACATTGTAACAAATGCTAATTTTTTCTAGTCAGTATATATTTTCATAGGGCTCCAAACGAGAAACCTCAGATCAGAACTTTAATAATTGTTTTCAACGATTGTGTGATTAACGATCATGTTTACCCTATAATATCAGTTCAAAAGTTATAAAAACACATATATTGAAAACAAAAGACTTGAACGGTTTTTAAAACATTACAGTAATATGTACTTACTAGTTGTTGCCCGCGGCTCCACCCGCGTATATGTCGGTTATCGCAGCAAATAGTAGCTCCGATGTTTAAGCTATATTATTGTAAAGTTTCACACAAATCCGTTCAGTAGTTTTTGCGTGAAAGAGTAACAATCATCCACCCATTTATCCATACTTACAAACTTGCGCGTTTATAATATTAGTATACATAACACAAGCAATTAATGAAATAAAGGTTTACTGATCGTTGTGTAACGCGAATACGACTAAAGCGCTTTACTTACTACTATTACTTACGCGATATCGTATGAGAGTGCATTTGCAGACTTTTTTACAAACTTTGGTTAATTGTTTTGAAACGACCTTTGTTTTAAGTAGAATCAAAAACCTACACGTATTTTTTCATGGCATAAGAGAATAAACGACTGGTCATCAATTGATGGAGATTTTACCACATTCATTGATACATCCAAAGAAAATTAATAAGTGGATATATTTTACGCAATATTGTCCACAGATGCGTAACAGTGACCTACAAAAATCACACTTTCGTGTACGTCTGTATTACCTGAAGATAAACTACATATGTGTGTATTGAAATATCACACACACTGATAGACACAGAAACGACACATGTGCGTGCATTACATTTGGACTGCGTTTGTGACCGTTGACTGTTCCACGATATTGGCAATGTCAAAACCTGTCACGTTAATACGAGTACACGATATCAGTGTTAATTAGTGACGAAACTAGTTCATCTGTTGCATTTATAATTGTCTGTAGTCGACTTCATGATATACGTTTGCTTTTTTCACTACATGAGCCGGCAATTTGAAACTGGGTAGTTAGGCATTTTTTCTAAATATTCAACTATTTTATATAGCCTTTATAATAGGCTATATAGCCATAGACACATTTAAAGGGTAGGCCGTTGATATCAATTGAGTAGGCACTGCCCACACGTTCTGACCCTTTGCCCTCTATACAATTAAATGAAAGTGTGTAGGTAGAAGTGTAGAAAATGTTATCAAAGCACTCAGTTTGTAAGATTGCTCATAAAAATCAACGGTAATACTATCATGAGCTCTCTTGCTAATAACGAAACAATAGAGAGAAAGCTTTGTGTGTCTACTTCATGAGTTTCTGTTGTCGTTCATTTTATTATCAAATTCTTTCTTCACTTTGTACACTTTATTGAATTCTTTCTTTCAGATTTTTTTCTAACTACAATGCAAACGAAAATAAACGTTATGTCACTTTGATTTAAGGTTTACTTCACATGTGAAGTTTCCAAGGTTGTTAAAGGCTGTTTAAACTCAGAGTACTATAGGTATTCCCTTTGATACTGTTTGCAAATTTGAATTTGAATTCATTAGTAAAATATATTTTGATTGAGTTTATTGTAAGGTTTAGCTTTGCGTTAATTATAAACAGAGTTTAAATATCTTTGGGGCTGTAAACAGTTTGATGAAGCGGGCAAAGCTCTTAATGTACAATGTCAATATTGAATCCTTTTATGGAATATTATGCAATATCGTGATCACGCTTATAATTATTTTAAGATAGGTCTTTTATTGAAGTATATTTATAATACTGTTACTTAAGATAGGTAAATATTTGAAACAGAGTTTGAAGAAGCGAAGTCCACTTTATTATCGCTAGGTTTTCTTCAAAGTAATTTGCTTTTTAAGTTTCGTAGTGTTACCGAGAAATTGTTTTATCGTTTTAGAATTATAATGTGACAGCATGGTTGGTGGTTTAGGCGGTCACCACGCCGCTTTCCGCTGCGCCAAATGTTCTGGGTTCAATACCCACATAGGACAACGCTTTGTGTGATCCACATGTTATTGTTCTGAGTCTTCTTTATGTCCGTTTCATGTATGCTTGTAAAGTTGCCCGCGACACAGGATTTACATATATTCCTTATAAGGGAGTGGTTTGAAAAAAATATTGTGAAAAATAGGTACTTTAATTATATTTGGCCCTACCAAACTGACTCTACTCTGCCTGATGGAAAGCATAAGCAGAATCCAAGAATCAAAAGAGTTTTGGTCACTATACTGCGAATACAGATAATGCAACAATGCAGCATGGTGACCCACACCATGGCGGGCTAATGACGCTTCTGCATCATTGGGCCTCCGGTCTCGCACTCACCAACGATACACGACAGCATGATCGCTGTCATTTTACGTTGATTTTCCGTGCAAGGGTAGTACCGACCCGGTCGAGCCGGCCCGTTCGTGCTGAAGTCAGCGTGGCTCTACTACCTTGGAAAGTTTAAGTAGGTGTGTTAATTCAAGAGCAAACTCACGAAATTTATGAAATATGCATAGTTGAAAGTTTTAAACTAAAAATAGGTGTAGCCACACAGCGGCACACTGCATACTGGACCGCTGCTTTTATTTTAATTATTATTTTAACTAACAGTAAGCTTTCTAGTAATATTACGTAGATTGTGTAGCTACAAAGTAATTTCTATTTACTGTATTATATACACTCAATTTTAGTTCGAACTAAAAAGCTTTTACGACCTTTTATTTATTTGATCTAGTTTTTATGACATATTAGCTCACCAAAGTAACTTTACTTTGGTTGATGAAAAGCATAAACAGAATACTGATTGTGAATACTCATTGCGAATGCAGATAATGCAATAATGCATCCAGGTGACCCACACTATGGTGGTCTGCATGAACTAAATGATAGGCTGTGGAGAAGCTTGGTAGCTGTCAGGGTCATTTATTTAAAAAAACTACAAATCTTATGAAGTTTTGTATGAAACATCCTTTTGCATTTAAATAAATTTAAATTACTCTGACTCTAAGTAAGCTACGTCAATTTTCTTGAACAGATTGTGTTTATGAATAATAAAAGACGCACCGTAAGATCGTAACGCATCTTAAGCCGGTAATATTTCCGCAAGGAAATTGAAACGCGTTGAGTTCGCCATTTACATGACGTTAAAATATAAATGAGGATTAATTTACCATTTCAAAAGTTTTTGAGCTTTGATATAATATTTAAATGTTTGTATTCACTAAATATATTTCAGGAAGATGCAACAACTACATCCACAAATTTTTATTAATTGTAAATAATTTCAAATTATAAATCATTTATATTTATTTTCAATTAATTAACATTTATATTTTATAATTATTATTTTTATAGCAGCGCTTGACGGCTATCTTCATGTTGAGCTTGGACATTTTTCAGACCGCCTCGTGTTTGAGGGCACTGGCTTCTTAATAAGAAATGCCATAGATGTTCATTGACATGCATTACACATTTGTATCTTCTTCAACTCAAGAGTGACAAGCGCATTGCTTGCCTTAAGGGATAAATGATTTCTTTTTAAGGTTTTAAAGTTATGATCAGTGGTAATTTATTTTACATATTGTATTAAGCCCAAAAAATCAGGGTCATCATACCTCGACTAGCAGTCGTCACTGAAGTTTTTATCGAACTTTTTAGAAAAATATACTTTTGAAACTTTTACGTTAATTATAAAAATTATCGATTTCATTTAGTCAGAACCATCTATCAAACTAGAAGTTTATTTAACAGATTTCGTATTTTATTAGTATCTAACAACTCCAGAGCTGTAACAAGAAAAGGTAAACAAATTACGGCAATATATTTAGTTACAAGATATCTGTTTACGAAATTTCTCGAGTAAGATTGATCTCCTAACGGAGCTGTGCTAAGTAGCTTTTTAGGTTGGTCTTTTACGAAATATTTTGTATCAGCATTTTTTTTAATAGTTATTTCGGAGATCTGACACTATCTATCTAGCTTCTAACTAAGCAGAGCCTGTACCATGACATCTAGTTTGATTGATAGAATACTTATTTTCAATTTTTGTAAGTACCTATTTCTATCGTATAGAAAAAATATTCAATTTGCGAAATAAATATTTGCAGATCTTATTTGATTCGGATTCGACCTGGGAATCGAACCTGAGATCTCAGGCACAGCAGTCACATGCACTACTATTTCGTCACCGAGGCAATCATATTTTTTTTCAATTTACGCAATTTAATTTATCAGGCATGATAGTCACACTTTAATATAAAATGGAGTGAGAGGAGGAAGGTTTTTCTATCAGAGGGTTCGATCAAAATCTCTTGCTTAATTCTCCCTGATTCTCTCAAATATTCATTATTTTTATTTTAAACTAGCGGAACCATGTCTATTACTTTGGGTATTAAACATTTTCAAGCAAATCCAACTATCACGATAAAGTATTCTCCATTTTTAACCCCCGATGCCAAAAGAGAGGTGTTATAAGTTTCACGTCGATGTCTATCTATCTGTGTGTGTATGTGAAGCATCGTAGCTCTCAAATGGGTGGATCAAAGCCAGTTTTCTGGCGGTGGTTCTTAGGTATATTTGTTTAATATCGGTCCAGCAGTGTAAGAGTATCAGCTCTTTTCCAAAATGATGTAAGGCATTTTTGGCGTATGATTACTCGATTAAGTGCTTCTCAAATGCCAGTAAAATTGTTTAATGACAATTACTTAATAATTCGACCTGATGCTGCCTAGGGGGTTTTTATTTTTAAAATGTAATGTTTTTAGGGTTAATATATAGCAAATACACTCACAAATATTGTGGCTTTTTATTGGTAAAACATTTTTCAAAATCAGTCCAATAAATTCAGAGATTACTCCATACAACCTCACAAACTTTACCTCTTTATAATATTAGTATAGAAAAGATTATGTAATTACTACCGCATTACAAATATATCCTGTCACGGTGGACTTTAAAAACATACATTAAATATACGCAAAGAAAATCCAGATTCAGAACAGCAATTCGTGGATTACACAAAATATGGCCCCATTTGAGGTTTGAACTCACAATAATCAGTAAAAATGGCGATTTAAATCCGTGCAGTAATCCTACTAATATTATAAATGCGAAAGTTTGTAAGGAGGGATGGATGTTTGGATGGATGTTTGTTACTCTTTCACGCAAAAACTACTGAACGGATTTGGATGAAACTTTACAGTAATATAGCTTATACATCAGAATAACACATAGGCTACTATTTGTCGCGATAACCGACATATACGCGGGCGGAGCCGCGGACAACAACTAGTGTATCTATACAAACAAGTACAATTTTAACAAAAATAAAACCGACTTCAAGGTTCTAATCGATTTCTCTTGGATGCCATCATCAGATATTAATGTCCTTATCATGGTACCACCGTTGGGACATCTCCTTTCCATTAAAAAAGAATCATCAAAATCGGTTCATAAACGACGAAGTTATCCGCGAACACACATTATACATATATATCGGTCGAATTGAGAAACCTCCTTTTTTTGAAGTCGGTTAATAAATAAAATTGGAGTGTCTGTTTGTAATATTAAAATAACAGGTTTTTAATTAATGCATATGTGCACACGGTACATATGGCAAGAATGTATTTAAAAAAAAAAATGTTTGTGTGTCTATCTGTCTGTTTGTTCCGGATAATCTCTGGAACGGCTGGACGGATTTTGACGTGACTTTCACTGGCAGGTAGCTGATGATCCAGGGAGTAACTTAGGCTACTTTTTCTAGACTAACTTTATCCCGCGGCGTTACTCGCGCTATGACGATAACCGCGGGTAACACTACGGGGTTCAGCTAGTGTATGTATATAATAATGTAATTACTTAACAGTAAAATTTTAATCTAATTAGTGGAATTCGTTGCTAAATCGTGATATTCGTTTTGCTTTAATAAATCTGTTACGTATAATTTGTGAGTGCGCGGAAAATCATTTTATATTCTGTTAGTGGATTTAAATTACTATTTGTTAAAACCGCAAATTTGATTTTCCAATTTATTTAATGCTTAATGCCTTTATAAGTAACCGAATATATATTAAGAATTTAAAGATATTGTGGAGAATCCTTGACCATGTATGTCCTACTATCAAAAAGAGCCAATCTTTCAAACAGTCTATTGTCGTCTATGGCTCCGCAAGTCGCTTTATCGTGTTGCAGGACGCTGTACATGACGTTTGCCTAATCGCTGACTGCGACACATGTCGACTATAGCAACCATCAGTCCGCCTGAAGATATGACTAGAACACTTCCACTTCAGCGTGCTGATTTCTCGTCCGTTATCGGATACTTCACTTCTTCGTCAAATTGTTTTATTACGAATTCTATCGACTAATCGCTGAGCGACTTTAAACCTGTGTACCAGTTCGATAGTCAGTGTCCATGTTTCGGTTCCGTATGTCATAACGGGTAGGCGGCACTGGTGAAAAGTTTCATTTCACCTTGTTATAATCTATACTAATATATAAAGCTGAAGAGTTTGTTTGTTTGTTTGTTTGTTTGTTTGTTTGAACACGCTAATCTCAGGAACCGCTGGTCCGATTTGAAAAATTCTTTCGGTGTTGGATAGTCCATTTATCGAGGAAGGCTATAGGGTATACATCATCACGCTACTACTAATAGGAGCGGAGCAACAATGAAGAATGTTTCAAAAACGGGGGAAATTTTCACGCTACGGGCAATATAAGGCGCAAACGAGGTTGCGTGGGTCAGCTAGTCAAGTTAATAAAAGTCAAGAGGACTTTTATTGTCTTGATTATAACAAGATGAAGTTATAATGTCTAATGCCTGATCTATAATCGGTTTTGCGAAGTTATACACACTAATGCGCGTGAGAACTTTCATATTATACAAGATTGGCAATTACTTAGCTATATGTGTCTCTTTTTAGATTGCACTTCAGTTTTTCTGTTTGTGCAAGTTGTATAGTAATAATTTAATGCTAGCTTTTATACGAGATTTCCCACGAGAAAATGTTGGTTTTGTCATTTAAATTTATTTGTGAATGATGTCCTTTTTTGCATATATATATTTCATCACGCGTTAGGTCTAAATTGTTGTACTATGAACATGTAACAAACTAAGCGATAAGCAAACGTCATATTATAATTTATTAGTAATTAATAACTACCTAATACTTATAAATAATAGTATTAAGTAGTCAGCCTTTGCAGAATAGTATGCCGGGCAAAAGATCGTAAGTTGCTCCAAAACAGAGAATCAATATTATAACTATTCAAATGTAAGTTCGCAATATGGCTGGCAGGAGCTCGAACCCATTGATGCGTGCATTTCGAGAGACCTATATCCAGGGGTAGACTGCAATAAGGTGATGATGAAGTAAATATGTCGCCACAAATTTACTTACATTATTTGAATACTTTAGTTGGACGGTCAAATTTAGTTGGGCGAAGCATTGAAGCATTTGTGTTTCTATCATAGTTTTGTTATTTACAAAAAGCGTCTGTAACAGACGACTCAAGTAGACTTACATTGAAAATAAGCGTGGGGTTGATAGAAAAAGTTAAAGTGATATATAGTAGTAGTAGTCGTGTATACTCGTATGTATATAAGAACTACTAGATGCTGGGTAACATATTAGCATTATAAAATTTCCGAATGCTAAATTCATACATCTGCTTATGTAATATTAGCTGTAGTTTCGTCATTGTTTTTTATTTGGTGTTTTTAAATTCCAAAATTAAAAGCATTCACACAACTGCTCAATCTTTATTTGACCCCCTTGCCATTAAAAGGGACAAAATTCCTTTCTTTCTTACGATGTAGAGAGTGTCGACCGCCAAAATTTCAAATATCTAGATGGCAGACTCTACATTCATAAATTAGGTAAGTAGTAGAGCCACGCTGATTTCAGCACGAACGGGCCGGCTCGACCGAGGCGTTACTACCCTCGCACAGAAAATCAACGTAAAATGACAGCGATCATGCTGTCGTGTTTCGTTGGTGAGGTGGTGGTTGGTGGCGAGAGCGGAGGCCCAATGATGCAGAAGCGTCACTAGGCCGCAATGGTGTGGGTCACCATGTTGCATTCACGTGACCACCACTCTTTTGATTCTTGGATTCTGCTTATGCGTTCCATCAGGCAGAGTAGAGTCATTTTGGCAGGGCCAATTATAAAAAAAAAATTGTCCGTATTTCAAGTCTAGTCATTTTTTGTTCATAGCTTACTGCTAATCAGATTTACTCAAGTATTTTTAGAACTTTTACTGCCACCAAACTAGGCGACATCCATATAAAATGGTTAAACATACTATAACTATATATAATTTGACTGCCTCTGTGGCGCAGTGGTAGCGTATGCGACTGCTGTGCTTGAGATTTCGGGTTCCGAGATGGTCCTCCGGTATCCTCACTCACTCGGTGAAACACAGCCCAAGCGATATTTCACACCAGTCTTCTGTGAGGCTGTGGTATCACTTCGGTCAAGCCCCCCCATTTCTATCGAAGCGTGGCTCTCCTACGGTAAAAAGGCTTTGGTTAGTTTGGCACCAGACAGCAGGGGGAGGATACTATTATTAGTCAGGATTTCGTTTTTGATTTTCAATCCCATATTTTTTTTAAATAATAAATTGAATATTTTAAAATATTTAGTTTTAATCTAGAAGACATGAAATAGTTGACATGATTTGATTAAATGTGATGTTTAGCCCGAAAAATTTTGAACAAATCGACAAACCTACACTTAATGACCTAACTGAACCCAGAAACAAGTTTACTCAGTTTAAAAAAAATTACTTAAATAGAAAGTGTTTGAGGTATTCTTTATCTCAACAAATTTTCTAAAAAGAAAAGAATCGCCAAGACAAACATTGCAAATAAATTCATCTAAAACCATAACACCTATGTTACCACTTCTATTCTGTCCTATTACCTATTAAAGTTTCTAACGTTATATAAGTAACCTTGAAATATTTACAAGTTTATGTACTTGTTCCATCTTGAATGTAATACAAATAATTTACTTAAAGGTTAAGAAATTCTTGGAGTTCTAAAGGTTTCACTTATTGCTTACAATAACTGTAAGTTATAAAGATCTTATATAATTTACGAAGCCATTCTAAACTTTAAAAATTATTAAATTGAAGGAAGTAATTTGATCTAAGAACATAAATCCTTTAATGCTTAATGCAAACGATCAAGATAAGATCAATTTTGCCAGCCTTGGTACCTTATATGTCAGCTATGCTGTGGTCACGGGTTCGTTTATCGTGTCGAAAAAATATTTGTACTATGATCTGCAAATATCTGTTACGGAGTTTGGGTTATTTCTATGTACAATACGCATGTATTTATTAAAACAGTGTAAAGGTATTTTACCAGCGAATCTGACTTTCACGGTAAAAACTCTGCTTACTTTGAAATAAGGTGGCATTGTGTGTCAAATGTCCAAAAAACATTACATT
Source organism: Spilosoma lubricipeda (assembly GCA_905220595.1). Classification (NCBI taxonomy): domain Eukaryota; kingdom Metazoa; phylum Arthropoda; class Insecta; order Lepidoptera; family Erebidae; genus Spilosoma; species Spilosoma lubricipeda. The sequence goes on along the minus strand of HG992298.1, from coordinate 5,586,405 downwards.
ATAATGTAATTTAATAACGTAAGCGTGTTCCAAGATCATGATTTTAGCTTCGCTATCGTGATAATGAAACTTTCAAATTGAAATTACATATTTATTTATAAATAACGCTCAAAACTTTCATTATTTATCATAAAACATTAATGCGTGTAGAAGAAAATGGATAATTGTATTCTTAGACGAAGAGCTGGGAGCATATACAAAGTAAACATTTTAAATAGTAGGATTTTACATTCGGAGTATAAATTTAGGGCATAGTATTTTTCCTTATAGTTTGTATGATAAACATAGTACCTGATATGATAGTATCGATTCCTGAACAGTTCATCAACAGAAGCTTTTAATAGTCCACTGTTGGATATGTCTTTCCTTAGAAAGGTTTTTGTCTACTGTATCCACGCTGTCCAATGGGCTTGTATAGGGTTTGATTCAAGCTCTCCTTCTTTTTGAACTGATGTTATTTTATGAGGGCAACACTAGAGGCATCACAAGTGCGTTGCGGCCTTTTAAGAAGGAGTACGCTCTTTTCTTGAAAGTTTGAAGGTATTGGTCCTGGAATGCCGTACCGTACTTACCGGGTGACAGTTCATTCTACAGTTTTGTTCTGCGAGACAGAAAGTTTCAAGCAAAGCCCACAGTTGTGAACTGCCAACCATCTAAATGATAGAGAGGTTGTCCTGCGTCGCTTATTCCATTAGTCGACTATACGACATACATGGGATGAATAGACGTGGTGATACTTTGTTTCTTTTTGTTTTTTTTGCCCAGCCAAAATGACTCTACTCTGCCTAATGGAAAGCATGAGCAGAATCCAAGAGTGGTGGTCACCATACTGCGAATGCAGACAATGCAACAATGCAGCATGGTGACCCACACCATGGCGGGCTAGTGATGCTTCTGCATCATTGGGTCTCCGGTCTCGCACTCACCAACGAAACACGACAGCATGATCGCTGTCATTTTACGCTGATCTTCTATGCGAGGGTAGTACCATACCGGTCGAGCCGGCCCGTTTGTGCTGAAATCAGCGTGGCTCTACTACCTTGAGTTGTATTCTTAATTCATCACCACACGGACAAGTTGAGCAGTTCATAATGATTGTGATGTATAGTACATACTTCTCTGTATACAAGTAAGCGTATACTAGAACATTTCACTGCTTAGATGACTTCTTTAATGCTACTGTTAAGGTTATGACAATAAAATAAACTCAAAGAATCTTTATACTTTCTTACAGTTCAATTTCAAACATTTATGCTATATCTATACTAATATATAAAGCTGAAGTGTTTGTTTGTTTGTTAGTTTGAACACGCTAATCTCAGGAACTACTAGTCCGATTTGAAAAATTCTTTCAATGTTAGATAGCCCATTTATCGAGGAAGGCTATAGGGTATATATCATCACGCTACTACTAATAGGAGAGGAGCACCAATGAAAAATGTTTCAAAAACGGGGGAAATTTTCACGCTACGGGCAATATAAGGCGCAAACGAGGTTGCGTGGGTCAGCTAGTATTCAATAAACCTAATTAAAGTACAAAGTCTTAAGTAATAAATACAATACAAACTGAGAATTATCCAACCAAGATATACGGAACTACAACCCTGAAATAAAAATTGGTAGTTGTACATTTATCTACTTAAAAACTTATATTGCGTTATACAGAATTACTAGTTAATATGTGGATTGGCTGGTCAAAACAGAAATTCGATTATCTTAAGTAGTATCGTAAAAGAACTTCTTTAAAGTTGCAGCGTTACTGCTCGTATTTACATATATCGTGGCATTATGCAACTTATACGAGTACTACACACATGTCTATCTACGTCAGAATCTTTTATGTATACCATTTAGCGAACCAGGTGCACTACGTACTAACTATTGATGTCTGATCTTTCGTTGCGCAATAAAAGTTCACGAGCATTTTACTATCCAACTTCTTATCGGTTTTATCTACTCGATACGATACACATTCTAACTAAGTCTAGTCTAAAAATTGTTACTTTATGACACACATGATACGACATCCTTTCGACAATACTTTTAAAAGACGACTGATACCTCTGCCTGGCGCAATGCTATCGTTTGCGACTGCTTTGCCTGAGGTTTCGGGTTATACAATGACCAAATGTTTGTATGATCTGCAAATATTTGTTTCGGAGCTTGAGTGTTTTCTATATAAATTTTGTAGGTATGTACAAAAAATATTGGAAATGTTTAGTACTATATATACTACATGAGTTGTTTAGTACTCACAGTACAGTACAAGTTCTGCTTAGTTTAGGATTGGATGGCGTTGTGTGTCAGATGTCAGAAAAAATATGTTTATATCTTCATGAAACAGCTATATAACGCTTCATATTGTAAAGTAAAGTAGTATTATGGCTTCACCGTTGTTCTATAACTCCGTTTTGTTACATGGTTACCCCGCGTTTAAAATTAAATTATTAAAAATTGTAGCCTCCCTGCCTACACCGACGATGGATTTAAAACGTTATTACATTTAATGTAATATTACTGTCGATGTTTATCATACGCTTTTTACACAAGTTATTAAAATTAATAACGTTTATAATATTAGTGAATATTTTTATGAATGGTGCAATGGTTTCGGATTTCGTTATCACTTTGTGTAAAAGCCAAGGGCCTGTTTGCAAGCAAGTAACACTTTAGGAGTAATATTTTATTAAAAAGGGCATAATTGATGTGGTGGTTAGATACACGGGTATATACACACACATAGAGTCCTGCCTGTTTCCCAGAGGGTAGGTAGAGAAGATTGATTCCCACTTACTACAGCCCTGACACACCTCTTTTGCTTCATCAACTAACCAAATTGCTGATGTTTTAAAAAGGATAATATGAAAGCACCGAGAACCGACCAGTATGGATGCAGCAAATGATGATCAGGATTTTTAGGTTTTTTATGAAGTTATACAAAATGAAAGAAATATGATGAAAAGCGATGATTTCCTAACTAAAAATTACATTATCATTATATTTCTTGCTAATAATCTTACTATTATTATAAACGCGAAAGTTTGTAAGTATGGATTCATGGATGGATGGAAAGATGTTTGTTACTCTATAACACAAAAACTACTGAACGGATTTGGATGAAACTTTACAGTAATATTATATATTACTAGCTGCCCCGGCAAACGTCGTTTTGCCATAATTTTTTTTTAAGGATGGGTCAACCTTACCATTTAGGGGTATGAAAAATAGATGTTGGCCGATTCTCATAGATACCGGATAAGCACAAAAAATTTCATCAAATTCGGAGGAGTATGGCAACGAAAACTGTGACACGAGAATTTTATATATTAGATATAATATTTGATCAGCCAAACCACATATTAACTAGTAATTCTGTATAACGCAATAGAAGTTTTCAAGTAGATAAATGTACAACCGCGGACAACAACTAGTAATAAACTTTTGACATTTTAATTATTAAAACATTAATAAATAATCTTATATGGCTATAAAATATTAATTAATTATGTTTATGTCTAAAAATACAAACTGCAAAATCCATTGTTTACTCGCTCACTATATTTTCGGCTATAAATAACCTTATTCAAATATGACCATAAATATCTATTACTAGGTTTATACAGTTCTTTTAATAAAATTCTACTTTCAAAAGATATTAATTAAGATAAAACCTCTTTCGTTCTCGTATCTTCAATCACCAGTGGACTGCAGAAAATCAATTCTTCTACGTAGACCGCTCTGATCTTTCACTTTCTTCTTTCAATTTTCGATATTGTAATTCATAGATGTATGTGTAATTCACCTGGCAAATCATGCCAGAGAAGTATAGTTTCTTTCAGCTATATATAAAGTGTTTTATATTTAATTAAAGTAATAAAATACCTATAGATGGTACCTACTATTTCTGATGGGATGGCTACCCGACACGACCGGGGAGAGTGATGGAACTGAGATTGCATTTGTGTTTGCGCACTGTAGTATGTACACACTTGTGCGAATGCAATATGTATATATACTTGTACACTATAATATCTCCAGCGTAGTTGTGCACTATAAAATCAGCTGGGAGTCATCATCATCAGCATCATATACTTACTACTTCTAGCGTTTATGACTTAAGAGAGATTTAGGTTAGTAGGCTTTATTAAAACCCTCTAACAAAGAAAACTTTTTATTCATTAATTCTATTATAAAGGAATTTCATGAACAGAAATTAGTTATGAATACTTTTATACGCAGGTAGGTAAGTAGATTTATATAGATATTAGTTATCGATCAAAAAAGCGCATTTACGGGGCTAGAGCCTCATGAAAATCTAATCGGTGTGTGATCACGGATTTCCTATGGTGTTTCATAGGGCTGCCACTACAAAACTTTTAAATATCTTTGGAATTCGAAATGTCTGCAATAGATATCATAAAGGGCCTGCAATTTTTAGGTATAGGTACGTCTAGAAATTTGTGTTTGTGCAATATGTAATAATTAATTGTTTGAAAACTTTTAGTTGCACAAAGAATCAATAATATGGAGATTATATTTTGTATTTTTGGATAATGTGCTTCATTTAATTTATCTCGAATAAGTATATATATAGAAGCCGAGGATCGAACTAAGTGGCGTGCAATTGGAGAGGCCTATGTCCAGCAGTGGACTGCGATAGGCTGATGATGTGATGTGATGTATATATATATACCTACATAATAAAATAGTAGTACATAGATTGCCAAAACGGTTATCCATCCTTTTGGCTTCACGGTGGTCGGCTAATAATTGAAGGGAAACGTAGAAGGTACTGTACTATAAATAAGTACTCAATTAATGACAGGAAAATAGAGGAGGAGGTAGGAGAGGATAAGGTAGGACTTAAATTTTATTTCTCTTACCGATAACAGAACTACAGAAGGTTGCATTCACCATACTCCTTTTGAATAAATTGTCTTATTTTTCAAGGTAGTTAATGGCAGAAGATGTGGACACATATTATTTATATATGTACTAGATCTAAACATAATGTATACTAGATTGTAAGATATTATTAAACGAAACGACGAAACCACGACAAAACGACGAATTGTGTATGTTCCTTAAAATAAATAAAAAAAAGTATACTTAATTTTCAGTTAAGATCGCGTGTCCTCCATAGTTACCTTTATAGGAAAGTTCCCTAATTGAACTTTGTCCGATTAATTGGTAATAATGAAGTTTCAAGTAGATGAAGCCACAGTTGAGTAAAGTTAACCACATGTTAGAAGATGTTAGGAAATATTAGATTTATAGTTTTGTAACATATTGGATGTCCTTAAAACTGCCAATTCGAGTTGCAAATATCTTATCTTGTGTTCTGTTTTCCTTTTCAAGTTATCGTTTTACTTTCATATTTATCAAAAAATGGATGACTTAGTAGTTTAAGTGTTTACCTTACGTGTTTTTACTGTACTGAGGGATGAAGGTTGTGGGTTCGAGGCCCGCATGGGACACTTGTGTGATATACAAATTGTTGTTCTGAGTCTGTGTGTTCTTTATCTCCAGGCACAGGTTTTTTTCCAGAACGGGAGTTGTTGTATTTTAACTTCAGAGCAAATATCAAACTAACCTATCACTGTCCACTTCTGAATAAAGGTCTGAGGAAAGCGCCAAATATACCGGTCTTAAGAAATCCATCCCAAAGAAATATACCAAACATTTTTACTAAAAATATAATTAGTTTTATATGTAGATTAAGTCACAAGCATACAAAAACACATCCTCATAATCTTTCACCTTTATAATACGATTATGTATATTTTTGACACATTTACTGCCAGTTTCTTAACTATAAAGTAAGAAACTAAACGAGAGCACTTTAAAATGTAAGTTGCTCCATCTAATTCCGTTCGCCAGCCCTGTATCAGCTCGCAATATTCACTGACATGCATTATTCAGTTTCATTACTCCCCAGCTACTGCGGACAATAAATCGAAGGATAGCATTTATTCATTCGACGTTTTTTATTCACGAATGGTACTTTATAGAAGCACTTGTTATGGTACGTTTATCATTAAAAGATAAAGGTTTAGAGTCTCTCTCCTTTGTGATATAGGAGACAAAGGAGCAGATGATACAGCCCGCTGATGTAAGCTATCAGGTGATAGATTTTGGTTCAACTACCTCGGTGGCGTTGTGGTAGCGTATGCCACTGCTGTGCTTGAGGTCTCGGGTTCGCATCCCGGGTCGGACCAAATGTTTGTATGATCTGCAAATATTTCTTTCGGAGTTTGGATGTTTTCTATGTATAATATGTATGCATTTAAAAAAAAAACAGTATATATGTAATTATATCAGTTGTTTAGTACCCATAACACAAGCTCTGCTTAGCTTGGGACTAGATGGCGTTGTGTGTTAGATGTCCGAAATATTTATTATTTATTATTAGTATGTGAAGTGTGTGCCTTTCAGGTGCAAGTAAACTTCTTTTTAAGGCAAGAAGGTAGTATCGGTTTGGATATACCTTAAGTGACAATTTGTTGGTTGTATGAGACTGAATAGTTTTGGAAAATTCGACGATGGTGGAGTGCCGTTTCTGTAAGTAGTTTTTTTTTATATATGGCCCAGCCAAAATAACGCTACCCTGTCTTATGGAAAGCATAAGCTTCTGCTTGCCAGGAGTGGTGGTCACCATACTCATTGCGAATGCAGACAATGCAGCAATGAAACATGGCGACCTAGTGATGCTTCTACATCATTGGGCTTCCGGTCTCGCACTCACCAACGAAACACGACAGCATGAACGCTGTCATTTTATGTTGATATTCTTTGCGAGGGTAGTACCGCCCCTGTTGAGATGACCCGTTCATGCTGAAATTAGCGTGGCTCTACTATCTATAAGTGATAAAGATATAAATTTAATAGTAGAAAAACGGGAAGAAAACCAAAACAAAAAAAAAAAAAAATCGACTCTCCGACCGACCAGCATACCGACAGAGAGGTATACAAATATAGGTACATGAAACAGACACAAAAAGTACGCACACGCAGAAAAATCATTTGTAGATCACATAAAGTGTTGTAAAATGTGACGAGGTGAGCACTTTAACCACTACGCCGTTCGTGTGACATTGGAAGCATACACAGACTAGTAGATTTAATCACACTTACACATTCACAAAATCAGCAGTATTAAGTTCACATTTCAACCCATTCGACTAAAATAATCCTGCAATATAGACCAAATACCATGAAATATAGTAACTAAAAACCATTTAGAGAGAACAAAGCCCTAATCAAAACGCTAACACAGTAGACTGGAAATTGTTGGGACCTGACTGTATTTCTCGTGATTAAGCACTGCTAAATTTGTAATCCTTTTTTGACCTCGTCCTTTTTATAAATAATGGTACCTACCACCCCTTTTGCTTTTATTATTCTTAAAAAAGATGATGTTCACTTTATTTGGGTCTTTTATTTTATTGGTTTGAATGACATATTTCAATGAATTTTATGCCAAACCTATGTCGAGCAGTAGACTGGTAAAGGTTTTTGATGATAATAAGCTTCAATATTGCATCCGAAAGTGTAATAAATATTAATTTTGCCGTATGAAATTTTAAGTAAATACACGTAGTAGCGGAAATATTGAAATTTAATTTTGAAGAAAAATTGGGTCAGTAAACCTTTTTTTCTAAGTATAGGTACGCTACGTTTCATGACAGTTCTGAACGAACTACTAAATTTATTTGAATTATAATAATGACTTTATTGCATAAAGTTAATCATATTATATTACATTAGCCAACAATTATATTGTTTAGTGTATATAGAATTAGAAATGAAAAAGAAAAAGATTTCTGTATTTATCTAATTGTTCTTTAACTAACGAAACTGTTGGCCGAAACACATAGCGCCTTAACGAAAATAGCTCCTAATTGATTCCGCATCCCAATAAAAACTAAACGGCAAAAGAAACCCTGATATCCTTAATTTTACGAGAAAGGCCCATTTGTTTCACCATTCAATAGAAAGAACCTGTGAGAAGCTATTAAGTTAATCCGCTTATACTCTCACAAAAATAAATGATCCGTATCTGCCAGTAGCTTTTGATACGCTTCCATTGACTGCTACGTTTGAAGATAACTAGATAATTCGCTTGCAATAACGCAATGTAACAGTAATTTTGCGTTGCTTTCATTATTATTTTGGTAATTAAACGACTTGGAGGAGTGTCTGGAGGGTTGGGAAGCAGAGGCACGCAACGTAATCAGTGCTAAGTCATATCATTGGCCGATAAAGAGGCTACTTTGTAGGCTAAATTAATATTATTCGAGATCGAGAGGGCCTCTTTGAGATAACGCGTATATTTGGCAGTTTTATTGGATTTCTTCTCCGAATATTTTATTTGTAGAGGGTGTTAGTTGCTCGTTTCTATGTGCTAGTGGTGTTTAGTAACTTATTTTCTTTGGCATTTTCCTTATTATTTGAGTTTACTTTTATTCATACGATTACATGTGAGTCGCGCGCATGTACTATTTAGAATGGTTTAATTTACATGCTCAACAGCGATGTTTAATTTTTTTTTTGTTTTATCAAATTATAATGGTTATAGATTGTCAATCTTGCATTCATAGAATATCTACTTTCACAATTTTTAGGATGTTTTTGAGTCATCACACAGTTGTCGTTTTTAAAATAATTCACACAAATTCGTTCAAGAGAGAACCCACTTTTCCTTAGCGTCTGCTATCATAGTGGCATTATTGTAGTTTTTTTTTATTTATTTATTCTCTGACGTGGTTAGTTGAATGTACTTTAATTCCTCAAAGGCATGTTGAGCAAAGTGTTGTATTTTGTAAAGTGCGCATGTATTTTGTACAATTCCTAGTGTGTACTCAGTACTCCTCAGTGCTAAGACTCCTTTTAAATTTGAATCTGTTCTGTACTCGAACTTGTTCACATTTGAAACGAAGTATCTTCTTCTTCTTTGGATAAAATGGCAACCAGTCGGATCTCTTGGATCAGCTATTTCTGCCAATGTCAAGTGTTTATAGTCTTCAAATCATAAGTCTTTAGTCTTCGTCGTGATGAAATTAATGTTAAAAAATATATGAAATATGGATGAGATGAAATGGACCGTCTTTCGAAAAAAGAAAAAAACGATCTCCATGAAACGAAGTATTTATCAGTATTAGCAAACTTGACACTGTCATGAAAAATTCCATTCAATTAAAACATTATATTGTCAATATCAATTTTATTTCTTTGCTAGATAAAAACTTATTTTGAGAGACATTTGAGATTTTAAAACACTTTATTGCGATCTCTTTCCTTCATTAAAATGCACAGAATAATCCAGTAAGAATTCAGATTTCCACATTCTGCAACATCTCATATCCCCCTACTCACGCTAGTTTTAATTTAAGGCTGTACAAACTAGCAAAGCATTCCTGTGTCGAGAGCGTTTCAACAGTGCATGGAACATGATCCCGGAATTAAAGGGCTCTTCAGTGTTGCGGCTTAAAATTTAATGTGATTAAACGCAAACTTACTGCGGAGCTGTGGATTTTAGACTGCGAGAAAAATGTAGTTAAAGTTGAAAGTTTTTGATCATGTAAGGTGTGCTTTTGCTTCATATTACTGTATATAATTTAATTCCTGATTGCCTCAAAGAATTACCAATGTGTTGTTGTAAGAACGTCTCTCGAGTGATGGCTTCTGGAAAATTCATATTATTCACTCAAAGAATTTCTAATTTGAAAATATAAAGCTTTAATTGTGCAATATTTGATTGACTTGCTACTATTTTATTTTGGCTATTTTTCATTATACACTAGTACATTGTAAAATAGCCTATTAAGTGAATTTATATTTTGACAAATTGAAAGTTTTTGAGTAATTTAAACGGTGTACAGTTCAAACTTGTGCGGTCACGTCTATTTAGACGGTTTGTAAAGTTCACATGGTAAAAAAAACATGTAAATATGTTCTATTTATATGAAATAAATCATTTAATTTCATGTTAAACAAGCTGAGTCCCGCGGTACGACCCGCTGTTATAGTTGTATCTCTACACCACCAAAACCAAATATAGCGGGTAACGCTGCGAAGCGAAGGTAGTCCATAAAAAGTAGTCAAAGTTACTCCTTTTGTCATTAGATATATAATATACCAGCAAAAATACCGTCAAAATCGGTCTAGCCGTTCGAGAGATTAGCCAGAATGAATAGACAGACAGACAAAACAATAAAAAAAAACTGTTTTATGTAAATATCCTCTATCTATACAAATAAATTAAATTGGAGTGTCTGTTTGTAATATTAAAATAACCGCATTTTACTTAATGCATATGTATGTATACACGATACATATACCAAAAATGTAGTTAAAAAAATTTTTGTCTGTCTGTCTGTCTGTCTGTCTGTCTGTCTGTCTGTCTGTCTGTTTGTTCCGGGTAATCTCTGGAACGGGTGGACGGATTTTGACGGGACTTTCACTGGCAGATAGCTGATGACCCGGGGGGTAACTTAGGCTACTTTTTTTAGACTAACTTTGTCCCGCGGCGTTACTCGCGGTACAACAATAACCGCGGGTAACACTGCGGGGTTCAGCTAGTATTTTCATATGAATTAAGTGAAAATATGTTAATTTGAAGGTAGAAACGGACAATTCAATTTCATGTACCTATTCGTTTAGATTTGTTTTGAAACATTACATTGTACATACCACAAGCAGACGAATGAGTAACAAATGTTTGTAAGGTGATAAACAATAAGAAATAAATACTTTGATATAACTTTTTGTCCGTGGGAGAACCATACCTCGTCATGGTCCGGCTCGGCTGGTCCAATACTATGCCCTAATAGAAATCCAGTGTTAATAGTCTCTCTTTTGTTGCTTTTCACCAAGTAAATAAGGTTACTAGATCTCAAACCCTTCCATTCATGATTCTGGCGGAGAACTCAAATGGTGGGAATATATTTGTCATTCTTCAGTTCCCATGGACGACGTAAGATACTTTCGTGGATGACGTAATCATCGATTGACTTATCTGCTCGCTCGTCCTTCTAAACTACAAAAACTTATTATTGTTAATGCAAAAATCTAGAGGTTTTCAGGTTTTCAGAGAAATCTGGAGCTAAAAACTCTAGATTTCTACTGAAAACCTGGTGGATTAGAGCTTACTCAAACATAATTGTATCTTCGTGTGATATCAATAAATGTAAGTTTCCTCTACAGCTGCTCATATATTCGTACTAAGATACAGATCAGAGATGCAGAAAAAAATGTTCGCGAACTATAGAAACAGTTGCAAAAATACACGTGTTGTAATATTTATCGGTCTTGTAGATCACAGAAATTACAAAAAGTAAAAGTTTTAAAATTACACCCCATTTTTCATTTATCGAAACCACCTTTCCAAGTTAGAAAACAAAAATTAGAATTAATGCTTCAGAGCCAACGCGGGTTTCGAATGAAATACTGATATTAAGAATAATAAATAAACCAAACGTGGCTTATATCGAAAAAAATAATAGGCTAGCATTTATGCGAAGTAAACGTACCCGTATGTAAATTCAAAATATCTTAAAAAGATTTGTATCTGCCAGGTAGTCATGTCTTTTTCTTTCCTTTTAAAATTGCCAAGATTATTTGGTGTCGGCTACTAGTTCAACCGGTTATACCTTAATATCAGTTTTCCACGGAGCGATTGGTATCCCTCGGACTTTCCAATAACGAAACGTTCATAACAACAAAATTGACAGCTTGAAATATCGCCACACTTCACTGCACAATAATTTCTCATAGAAAACCAAAAACACTTTAGGCCCGGCCTGGGAATCAAACCCGAAACCTCTTGAATGCTAGGCATATACGCTAACCGTTAAACCTACCGACCGCTTTATCGATTCAATAGAAAACACCCACTTTGCGATTCCCCGGACTCGACTTAATAAATTAAACGATGTCTAAAAAAATACTAAACTTAAATTCTATGAAATTTAAGTCTTATATAGTTAATAGGTACTTTTTCTTGAACATTTAGCATAATAATAAAATAACAAAAATTAACATCGCCTAATTTCCAAGCTCTATGCAAAGCTGCCATTATCTTCAAGACTTATAACACACTCAATGAATCATTGTTTTATTGCTGTTGAAGAGGGTTGCTAAAATTAGAGGTGATATTAATGAAAACAACCAACAGATACTTGAAACATTTATTTGATAATTTAATGACTATAATAACAAGAGACTTACTCCCGTTACAAACTCGCAAACTTGAAGTTTCAATAGTTCGACAACAATTTCGTTTGCAAGTTGGGAAATAGTTACACGACTAGAACTCCTATTAAAATTAATTTGGCAGTTACTCCTAATTACTGGCGACATATTTTGGTAATAATCCGCATACGAAACCCAAAAATAATACTTAACCTTCTCAAAACGCTGAAGTTATTTCTTATTCATTTTGATGATATTCATTTTGATGATATTCTTTCTCAAGTTTATTGCAGTATTTTTTATAGAATTAATATAATCCATTTGGGTTTAACCTCTTAGCGCATATTTATATATTATTTTTTTAAGTAATTTGTGTAGTGGCTGATAAAAAATACGCAGTGTCACTATGCCAATTCATCCCGTGAATGTCGTAACTCTGACTGACTAAGGCATGATATATGCCTTACTAGCTGACCCACGCAACCTCGTTTGCGTCTCCTATTGCCCGTAGCCTGATAATTTTCCCCCGTTTTTGTAACATTCTTCATTGGTGCTCCGCGTGATGATATATAGCCTTCCTCGATAAATGTATAGTACATTTATCGAGGAAGGCTATATATCATCAACACTGAAATAATTTTTGAAATCGAACCAGCGGTTCCCGAGATTAGTGCGCTCAAACAAACAAACTTTTCAGCTTTATAATATTAGTATAGACATCAACCCGGCCAGCGTGGTAGAGTAAACCAGAAGCTCCTTTCTAAGGAGAGGCTTATGCCCATTAGTAGACTATGAAAGGCTGTTGACGTGACGTGATGGGATGTGATGAAGTGTCTAAAACCTTTCGGCTCTTCCCAAAAAAATTATCATTACCAAAATACATCGATACTTTTTTACATAGTATGACATGAATTTACAATTACTTTAAAACATCAGTCTTTTAATAAATATACTTCGAGAGGAATTATTCTTTTTACGTAAGAAGTTTCCAAGTTTTAGCGAAAAAATAAAACCTTATAAAAGTTTAGCTTGTTAAGATTGTTGAGGGAACTTAGACAACAGTTGCAACTTTTGACTAATTGGCAACATTTTTTTCATGTACTTCAATTTCATTTTAATTATGGTAACAATTGCGTAATAGGAAGCACGTATTATAAGAAGACAGGATATGTGTCTATGATTATTTAAAGTGGTTTACACCTCAGATAAGTTTACACACATAACGCGTAGGGATTTTTAAATCTAAATATCTTTTCAACTGATTATCAGCTCATTTCTTGGTTGATGATAGGATTGCATTAAGTTACATAACTTCAGTTTATTTGAAGGTGGGTGTAATTTTGCGTTATGGTGGAGTCAAATCTCGGGTTGATCTTAGTGTCGGGGGTACTTCAATTTAATATTACATACTTTTATATTTCTTATTACCTTTTGTGTCTTGAACTCAAGTCTACTTAATAAGACATGTAAATTTATTTTGATATTTACTTAAAAATAAGTCCTTTTTACTTACATAGATATCGTTTGTATGTCTCCTTTGACTTACCTGTTTGAGTAAATTTGAGTTGCGCTTCTCTTAAGCAAATAAGTGTAGAAAAAAATATCTATATCCAGTCAGTGCTCTTTAAATTAATAGAAGTATGAGGAAGCAAAAAAAGATATTCACGACTTAAAAATGATACAAATAATTCTTATACTGCACCTTAAGCAAGGTTATTTTTTCTTTATATTATATAGCTCTAACAGTAATATTTTTACAAGTATTTTGTTTTCTTTTAAGAATACAATTTATTGATATGCTTAATGTTCTAAACTGAAATTATAAAATTACAATTCTATGTTTAAGATTTATGCTATTTTTTTTTTTTATTTAACTATTTCATTGTTATCTGTGGTGCGGCGTTCGACAGTGACCTGCAACAGAAGTATTTTTATATATTTTATATTTTAAAAGCTTTTTAGATTAATCAGAAATAAAGATGAATCATAATGATGATGATAAAATGTTCAGTAATATCCTACAGTCCAGTCGTGATTCTAACTGCTAACTCAGAGTTTGAGTAATAATTAATCAGCCAGGACAAAGGCTAAACTAATCGGTCTACTAGTGCTAAATATTTAACCTCTTTTTAAATACTACTAACTAGACTCAGAAACTGAATATTTGTCCACTCATAATTCACAATAACAGCATTAAATATACCTAAATTGACAGTTGCTTTTAGATAAAAATAAAAAAAAGCAAATATATATAATAATAGAATGGTTGGTTAGTTGGAAAAGAAAACCAACATAATTTTTTATACGCACAGACATAATAAATGATCAGAAACAGTAATATTCTTATTTTGGGGTACACATTAATTTATAAAATAACAAACATGTTCAATCATTATGTTATTTAAACCAATTATTTCCTTCGTTAATTGTACACGAAGTTGACTTCAACATAATTAGTTGCACGACAAAAGCTGAATCCAAAATGGCGTCGAAATTAAATCATGGATAATTCAATATGTCGGTCATTATGAAATCAGTACACACTAATGAGGTAACGTTGCGATCACTAGCCTAATACGCCACAAATAATATATTTATGCCCATAGTAATTATGTTCTGGGACATTATTAGACATACGAAGCTCAGAAACGATCAAAGTGGATGGCAATGAGAGTGACCCATCTCCAGTAGACGAAAGAAGTCGCTTACGGTGTCTGTTTGCAAAAATCTTTCAAACTACTAAACGCACTTCCATGCAGTTTTTAGCAATACAGAGAGGTTTTAAAGGAGGTCGTTTTTTTCGAAGGACGAATTAATTTCACCACGACCAAGACTTAAAGACTTGAAGACTATAAATACTTGACGTTACCAGAAATAGCTGATCCGAGAGATCCGGCTGGTTGCCATTTCATCAAAGAAGAAGAGAGAAGAGAAGAGTGATTCTAGAAAAAGGTTTAAATGTGTAATACATGTAAATTATAGCAGAAGAAATCCGAGAATTTTAAAGACTTCAGTGTGAAGCCGATTCGGGTCATTAGGATGTTAGAAAATCCAGACTAAAGAGGGGGTACCTATATAACCGAATACCCTTACTGAACACAATTTTACTTCTTACAAAAGAAATAAGTTTTTGCTAGTTTTATTTTTTCTCTAATTTGTTGTAGTGTAGCGTTGGGCTATCTCGATGATTAAGGTATACAGTATCAAAATAATTTTCCAATTCTAACTAGTACTCCCGGTCTTATTACAAAAAATCCAGAAAGTACTATGTTTAAACCAGGACTTCAAAGTCTAGGTTTGTTACGGTATCAAAATTAGTACCATGGTTTATACCTGACATTATCACAAAACTTAAACTAACCGTGGACTAGCTAGTACCGCGATTTAGTCCTTGGACCAAAATAACAACCACAGGCTATATTAAAAAGATCAATCTGAAATTATTCAATTATAACGTTCCGTTTCCCGTAGAGTTGATATTTTCTTGAAATGTAATGTTAAATAAATAACTTTTTGAGGGCTATTTATTATTTTAATATATTGTAAGTTACAACTTGTTTTAAGTTTTAACCCTAGATACTTAAATCAAATTTATTTGTCCTTTAATATCTTTCTTTGTCGGTACAAGTATCGACTTACGACTTAGCCGTTACTGCTTGAACAAAGCAAAGTTTATGCGCGCGTAATCTTAAAGTTTATAAATCATAACAAATAACTAATGGGTTTTCAAGTGCAAGTTACACACAATCAACAGATTGTTTGCAATATGTTTGATTGATTACTTATATTAAGGTATATTTAAACAAATTTATTCACACGAATACTAGGTCTGTTGGATTGCTGCCGGTGCGTTTCTATTACCATCATGTCCTCCAAATCAATCACATCAATCATGTTATGATCCATTTTATTGGCTAACTTGTAATATCTAAATAACTTCCTTATATTAAATTTTCTCTGTGTAAATAACTACAAAAATACAACAACATTCACAATCAACACAATAGAGTTTTGACGTTTGCGATTTAGACCACTGTTAAAGTAGGGGTCTCGGAGGTTTAACTTTGTTACCATAGATGGTCCATGGTTTAGTGTTAGTCTATGTTTTATAATACGGATTTTGTTTGGTACTTGGATTAAAGGTGGTTTAAACCTAGTACTAACGTTAGTCTACGTTTTGTAACAAGACAGTAGTGTCTAAGATTGGGACGTTCATCAGACCAAAGTCTTTAGCTTTTATGTTATTAGTGGGATCGATACTTTAAAAACAAACAACATATAGTACAAGTTAAGTGTATCAAAAATAAAACATGTCCAAAAAATATTACTTTTCATATTATCAACAACATTTTTATACTGAATATCATAAAGGGGTAAAGTTTGTGAAGTTATAGGGGAGAATCTCTGTATGTACTAAACCGATTCTGGAAAATTTTAACCATTAGAAAATCACATTATTTGTGAGCCTCATAGGCTGGTCTATGTTAACCTGAATCACAAATTTTAGCAAACAAAAACTGACTTCAAGAACTGGACCGAATTGAAATAGGAGTGGTCCTTCAAATTCAAATTGAAATAAAAAAGAATCATCAAAGATATGAGGTAACAAACATAAAAAAATTATCGAAATAGTAACCTCCTCTTTTTTTGAAGTTGGTTAAAAACAATGGAAATTCGTCATTTTTAAAGTGGTAGTAAAGTATGCGTATAAAGTAAGTGTATGTAAGTATATATAAGAGGGAAGTTGCATGCAATGGTTAGTATAAAATAATAATAAAAAAGCCTTATAACTATCATCTCCACAAGTAGTATCTTCTACTTAAAATTCTGTATGTATAATACACCGCAAGAAAAGAAAAATCACTAAAATCTATCCAAAAACTATGTTCATTTTATTTTCCTCGTATTTCTAGAACAATCCGAATCAAATTAAGTCGGGTGGTTGATTCACATTCCAGATAAGAACAAAATTGATCACGGTTATATTTATAAGATAAGTTTATCTTTTAGTTCCTTTATATCGGTCTACTTCGTTGAGTTCAACCATGAACACGTCTGAGGCTAATTAATCATCTTCTTTTCCCCTTACTTCATACTACTCGTGGTCGACGAAAGATGACCTTTTTTGTTCATACATGTCTGTTACATTGTATATAATAACTTGCCTTTTAGTTCTCATTTCAGTAATAGTTTTGGCGAGCGTTTAAAAGTAATAAAGCTCCTAGCTAATTCTTTGTCTTATTTTGCAAACATACTTATGTATTCAGTAGTCGTTACTATATTTAAGTAAGCACATTGAGCTACATGATGTAAATAAATTTGAGTGGTAGTTGTTATTAGAGAATGCCTTAGGAATTTAGTCTATTAATAAATCAATTATGGAGAAAGCACATAATATACATTTTTTTATGGCATAGGAGGCAAACGAGTTGACGTATCGCATGATGGT
Organism: Spilosoma lubricipeda; assembly: GCA_905220595.1. Classification (NCBI taxonomy): domain Eukaryota; kingdom Metazoa; phylum Arthropoda; class Insecta; order Lepidoptera; family Erebidae; genus Spilosoma; species Spilosoma lubricipeda. The sequence goes on along the minus strand of HG992298.1, from coordinate 5,568,764 downwards.
AAGCGATTACCGCCGCCCATGGACAACCGCAACACTAGAGCCGTTGCCGGCCTTTGTGGGATGGGGAGGGGGATGGAGGTTTGGGGTTTGGGCCACCGGTATCCTCAGTCACTCGGTGAAAGCACTGTTTCACACCGGTTTTCTATGAGGCCGTGGAATCACTCCGGTCGAGCCGGCCCATTCATGCCGAAGCGTGGCTCTCCCTCGGTTAACATAAAACCAGGCAATCATAAAATGAAATAAACAAATCAATCAAGGTAGTAAAGCCACGTTGATTTCAGTAGAGAAGGGATGCCTCGACCGGGGCGATACTATCCTCGCACAGAAGATCAACGTAAAGTGATAGTTCGTGTTGTCGTGTTGTCGTGTTTCGTTGGTGAGTGCGAGACCGGAGGCTCAATGATGCAGAAGTATCCCTAGGCGGCTATGGTGTCAGTCACCATATATAATATTTGTATCTAGTATGGTAACCACCATTCTTGGATTCTGCTTATTCTTGGCACCTTGTAGAGTAGAGTCTCTTTGTCAGGGCTATACAAGAAACACTTACGTCTCGGCATCGCAGAAACTGTAGCTTTTGACGTGCTGTCGCTGTCATCTGATTCTGAACGGTTTTGGAAACTCGTTTCTGTAAACAAAACAGTAATCAAAACTTATCCATAATCAAACTGTTGGTAATTAAGTTGGTAACTGTTGGTAAGTATTTCTAAAGTTTCCACGATTATGATGACTGGTACCTCAAGCCAAAATGATGGCCAACTGAAAAAAAAAATATTGAGGAAACCCAAGATCATAGAACAAAAAGTTAAGAACATAGAATAGTAAATGAAACTAAATTTTGTTAATTTTCTGAACTTTTACTGATTTCAAACATTTCTTCATCAAAACAATTTCTTTCTCATACAGAAAGCTATCAATACCGCAATGTCCTGCGTTACTTTTAAATGCGATGTACCTAAGTTATATTTCTTAAACAAATAAGCGAATTGAGAATGAAAACATCCTAATTGATAATTCTTTAACAAGTATCGTGTAATACCTAAAATGTTTGGCTTAAGAAAATATAAAAAACTAGCTTTGCCCCGCGGCGTTACCCGCGGTTGTTGTTGATTCGTGGGTAAAATGGGCTCAGCTAGTATATGCACATGATAATTTTTATACTGCAATACTATTTAAAATTCTTCTCCCATAATAACTTTAACTTCAATAACATTGGACTTTTATACAAACTACCACCCCCCGTTTAAATCCCAAAAGGGGGTTGATTTCTAAATATACATTACTAGTACACCTCCAAACCATTTATAGAGCATACGTTTAAATTTGAAATATCTTACTTCAAAACATAGGACTTTCATACAAATTTCCAAACCCGTTTTACCCTTTTAGGGGTGGAGTTTCATGAAGTCCGTTCTTAGCGGATGTCTACATCCTATAAGGAACCTACGTGCCAAATTTCAAGTGTGTAGGTTTTATAGCGTTATTATTATAGTGATAATATCAAAATCTCATTTCAAAACTCAACTAAGACTACTAAGAAATACAAAGACTTTAGACTTGTACCTCAAATAAATACAAACTTTAAAACCCAAAGGTCGTTCAAATATCCAATAAAGGCAAGTTTAAACGATTAAGATAAGATAAAGAGGCTATTTTCTGAACATTTACAACTCCAAGACAGATCAATTAAATCGCTAGAATACCCCATTGTACTCTTCCAAAGAAACTAAAATGGAAGAAAGGGATCATCAATTGTATTAAATTAGATGAAGATTAATGGTGACGTAAGGCTTCTCTGTTTAGGAAATAAGACGAACGACGTATATATATAAAATGAATTTTGTTTACTTGTGATGGTTTGATTGTAACCGATTTAATTCATATGTATTAAAGTGGAAACGGAATGTTTTTGAAAAGGGTAACATGAAACTGCAATGGCTGGAATTAATTTATCTGATATTCTTTTGTTTTTTTTTTTTTTTTTTTAAAAAGTGCTGCTAGTGTTTTATTAATCGCGTGTATGCGTTAAAAAAATTGTCGGTTTATACTATGAATGGAAAATGCAGGTTTTATATTAAAAATGCTTTGCTTTTATGTTTGAGTGATTACAATATCTAGTTTGTTTGAACTATGTTTTTGAATGATATTCCCGAATTGTTAAAGGTATTACTTTTACTCTTTTTGGACTTACCTTATCTGAATTTTACCATTCTAACGTCGCTTGAGGCATACTGTGCATTTGGATATGATCTTTTCTTTGCGTGAATTGCATAATGCGATTGTGAATCAATATAAACATTATCTACCAGTTTTTGGTAAGACATTACATCCCACAGATGTCTCAGTCAATCTTTCATTAAATATTGTTTTTTTTATGTAAGCGTTACCCTCCCGGGCACATGAATACATACATAGTGTATGAATGAACTAGATTAAATCTTTAGCAAATCACGGAGTAGGTCAGGGTGTTGGTACACAGTTTAATCCAGTTCCAAGTCTAATACTGTGCCGCTCCTTTGGTCAGTTTGAATGCAAAGTTTTAGTTTTAAACCTACGACACCTTTTAGTTTTAAAATTGACTCTGAAAATTATTGACAGCAAACAAAGCTTGAACCCGGCATTTTTACTCCATTGGAGCCCCAATCCGGATTCCCTTTGGAACTAGACATGAGGACGATAACATACTCAGAACATTGAATATTGTTTTTGTAATAAATTGCACGAACCCCGTCGCGTAGTATTATGGCATCGTAGTATTACAGTGAATTCTCATGTTCGCATTGAAATGCGATGTAATTGTAGAACGCATATTTTCCTTTGTTGTTTGCTTAAATACTTATGTTTACCAAGAAAATATGGCAATAATATGGATTTAAAAATTAAATAAGAACAACATCTTAGACAAATATTTATATCAATTTATATTCCGAGATTCCTTCAATCGTCAATCAAGAGACTAAGTGCGCAGCCAGCCCGGGTAAACCAAACCATTCCGAGGTTCATCTCAGATCTTTAAGTCTAGCAACTGTTTACACTTTTTATATACTTAATGCATATACAGTTGGTAAGTGCAACTTCATCTTCATCATATGCATTGACGCTCAATCGTAGCGAGATGTTATACAGACCTTCCTCGATAAATGGACTATTTGTACCAAAACAATTTTTCATTACGAAACAGTATTTAAGTTACCAACTCATTAGCTTTATAATGTTAGTGCAGATTTCAAATACCAAATTTTCTTCTATATCATGTTATGAAAAATTTATATGCTTTAGTAAACTTGTTGACTCATTTGCAATTTTTATCCCTAATTAAAATCACAACCAAATTAAAGGCAATTGGGGAGTCATAACAGGACACGTTATTGAAGATCAATTAATTATCCCTGTCTACCCCTCCGGGAAATAGACGTGACTCTTTGACTGCCTCGGTGGCGCAGTAGTAACGTAAGCGACTGCTGTGCTTGGAGTTTCGGGTTCGATTCCCGGGCCGGACTTAATGTTTGTATGATCTGCAAATATTTGATTCAGAGTTTGGGTGTTTTCCATGTATAATATGTATGTATTTACAAAAAAAGGATATTTGTATTTTATATCAGTTATCCAGTACCCGTAGTACAAGTTCTGCTTAGTTAGGGACTAGATGGCGTTGTGGGTCAGATGTCCGAAACATTTATTTATTTATGTAAAGTCAAACCAATATTTAAATACGCTCTTTTCTTGATTGAAGCGTATTTAATTTGGCGCAGACAGAGTATTTAAAAAGAAGACAATACTTCACGAAGTTTGATTAATAATTTTAGAAAGCAATCTAACTTTGTTCATTTGCGTAATTATAAAGATTCACTCAAGTTGAACAATGAAGATTGATTTATATAAACTTTAAAAATTATTTCCATAACATAATGGCTGTGTTTTTCGCCAATGGATGAAATCATTTATGACTAAGCTCCCTGTTTTATTCATCTCTACATATCAATACTAATATATAATAGTAGCACGACAACGATACTTAAAGAGCTGAAAAGTTTGTTTCTTTGGTTGGAAAATTGGTTAGTGTTGGATTATTGAGATAGCTATGAATATGAACTAATGTTATGAAAATATGACTAATAGGACCTTCAAACATTCTAGAGAGCGTACTCCTTCTTAAAAGGCCGGCAACGCACTTGTGACGCTCTGGTGTTGCGAGTATCCATGGGCAGCCACAGATCTGCTCGTTTGCCCTCTATACCATAAATAAAAAAAAGCTAGATGCGAGTCGGACTGGCCCATGAAGGGTTCCGTAGCAGCAAGTAACATTAGTACATTCCTTTTATATTAAATGAAAGGTAAATTGCGGTCTACGATTAATGACGTTTTAAAAAAAATACTAGCTCTCATTCATGCCAATTTTCGGTGGAAGTTTGCATGGTAGTTATTTTTTTAGTTTCATCACTCTCTTATTTTAGAAGTTACCAATTTGGAAGTGTATCCCGCGCAAACAATTCAGTTTAGAAAAAATACATTAAAAGCCTCAATATCATTTTTAAAGACCTATCCATAGACAACCCACACGTATTGGATTTAGGAAAAATCTTTTTGAGTTTTAGGTCTGAGTATTTAATTTTCTCCAAAATTTATGTTTTTTTTTCTATTTTTGTGTGAAAATCTTAAGGAGGCCCATACCCTAACTCTCTCCCCCTCCCCATCCCCCAAAGGTCGGCAACGCACTTGTGACGCCTTTGGTGTTGCAGGTATCCATGGGCGGTGGTAATTGCTTACTATGCGGCGATACGTCTGTTCGTTTGCCACCTATTCCATAAAAGTGTTTATGTGTCTAAAGTTTCCTGTAGATAAATTACGACAACAATGCTTAAGAATCTGAGAAAAGCCATACCTAAAAAAACTTTACTGGCGTAAACCATATCAACGACTATAGGAAAATGTGTATCTCGAATTTATTCCTTCTAAAAAGATCTATTACAGTATAGAAATGCTTCCAAGATTAACACGGAATAAAGAAAAAAATGTTGGATATAAATTCTCTGCTACCCAAGAAAAGGTGGAAAGGTTTGAGTTGATTTGTTACTAGTGTAAGTAATAACGACTTTCGCATCATGTGTTAAATAAACTTTGGACTAGGGTAAACTGGAGATACTTCAAAAACCAGGCAACTTTAGGGCGGCAAGTTTTCATGCCGGCACTCCTCCATGGGACCAGGAGGCGAGAGTCCTTGAGGCTCTTTATCAGTGACGCAAGGAGGTGCGAGAGTTGGGTAGGAGTCTTGAGACTCTAGAAATATAAGATCAGAAATGCCAAAACTCCGCCAGGTCCTCATGGAGGAATGAAAGGAAACAACCAGAAAACCACCGCAAAGAAACTGGCTATCAAATGGAAAAAAAACACATCGAAATCGGTCCATTTGTTTGAGAGTTACGATGCCACAGACAGACGCATTGACACATATACAGACATCTACGTCAAACTTATAACACCTCTCTTTTTGCGTCGGATGTTAAAAATGGGTGGTAAAATTTATAGGCTGATCTGGCTAGGATTGCCTGAAATGGTAATGTGTCAACCTACTCGCTTACCACTTAATCCCGAACCCTTTGTTTACCTATTCACAATACATATATGTTACCAATTAAGACTTATATCGAATTTGTATATTCAAAACTAAAATTAAATTACGCCATGTTATGTTCAAAATAGACCCTGCCACATAGCCTTCAATTGTATAACTAAATAATAATTTACGGAGGCTTTGAGAGGAATTCAATTAATAGTAACAACCTCTACCATTTGAATAGTCTCTGTTCATTTAGCTGTCAACTCGAATATACGACAGGGGAGAGGGAGGGGAGTTTGTAATTTAAACAAATGTTATAACTAGATCTAGCTTATGAAGAACGTAAAAGTGGTAAATATATATATGTACTGTTTATAGCTTTTAATCGCTATGAGATGCAAACAAACAAAAGGTTAAAAAAATCTTATTTTTCATTTTAGAAGATAAACGACGGATGACTAAGATAATTTTTTAACAAACTAAAATACACTACCTGCAGAAATATGCTGTACAGTTATACTCGAAAGAGACGTTAAAATAAAAACATTGACATTGAAATAACAAGAGCAAAACTAAACATAAAACATGGGACGTACATCAAAATGAAAACAAAAGAAACGCTGATATATGACATAGACAGTCACAAGTATAACAAAAAAAAAAGTTTTCAAGAACTGGATCAAATTGAAATGGGACCACACGGGAAGCAAACTTAACCAGTCGAAAGCTTTGAGGCAACAAACATCAAAATAAAATAGAGTTGAATTGATAACCTCTTCCTTTTTTGAAGTCGATAGAAAGGGCAAACTATTAGATGAATGTAATATGTATAGTGAACCCTATTTGCAATCAAATTTAGAATACTAGTGAACCTTGAGCCATAATTATTTACGCTTAATCTACAAATGAACCTTATGCACTATAGAAGCAGTTCAACCCTACTAAACCCCTAAACATATGGATGTATTATAAAAACAGGCAGAGCTTTATATGATCTTTGAGTAAATCAAGTCCACAGGCATCACTTACAAAAAAAAAATTTTTTTTGTTCATTAAAACCACGGAGCAAATACAAAGAGGAGATGGCATAAGCGCATCACCCCCGTGACAAAATACTCACCCCGACGTCATCGCAGTTGACGCAACTTGCAAATTATACTATTAACGTCAATGTTCTAGAACTGCATCGAAAAATCGTAATACTTGAATGTTCTCGGTACAATCAAGTAAAAAGATGAAGTGTTGTGTTTTATCTTGTACAAATAACTCAGATAGACGTTCTGGTACCATGAGTGGCATCATATTTCTTTTATAAGTAATTTTATAGCTAATTGTTTTAAAAGTTCTAGAAAAATCTCTTGGTGTTTTATTGAAATATTATTATATTTACTCGCCACTAGATGGCACAACTTTGTGTTACTGGAAATAAAGATACAATGGTACGTTGAGCTGAATATTAATAAAACATACCATAAGAAGATACCGAAATGAGTTCTACATTCTTACCTAATGAATTTTTATTCATCATGGTATTTTTTTTTGTATTTTTCTTAATTATATTGTGAACAGACTGACATCTATCGACATCTATTCTAAAATAAAAAGACAGGGTCGTATTTAGAATCCAAATATTTTATCAAGTTACGACTATATTAATCTTGCATTGAAAGTTGTTACTTCAAATATTGAAATAAAAAAAGGAATTTTACTTATGCTGATGATTTGACGGGTTTTTTTTAAATTCATTGAAATAATACAATGTACCAGTATACAGGTAATGTTCTAAATTTTCATCTAAAGATAGTATTGAAGAGCAATTGATCAAAAAAATAATAGGCAAAACTGGACTCCTACAAAATACACCAATATTTGTTATTCCCGTTGTTATGATAGTGATTCATTTTAAGGAAAAAATATAAAAAGGAACTTATTATCTAAACCCAAATTAGGCAAGATTAAAAGTGATTAGATGTGGATATTAGAGACAACATTGGTATGACCATTCAATTCAGATTTAGATTAGTTGATTTTCTGAGATTGGCGTTATTTAAGCATTCCAATTCCGAAGTGAAATAAAATATAAATTTATTTATTTTTTAAATAAAATGATTTGCACTACATATATTAATTTTTGTTCTACATAATCCACGTGTAAACCAAGCATATTGAACAATGTTTTATTTAGGGTTATTTATTAGAAAAAAAAAAGTTCACTTTTGCAAAATTATTTACGTTATTAATGATGTTTTTTGTTCAAGATGCTTATAAAATCGACCTTGAAAAAACTACTCCTTGAAATTCTGAGTACGTCCACACTAGTGTCAGCTAGCTAAACTACATAGCAATATACTCGTACAACGATGCAAGTAGTTTTGCTATTGTCTGGTAGATGAAAAAGTGTAAACTAACACCCCCTCACCCCCGCAAATTGTCACGCATTGCTTCATACAAAAATCTCATTAGGGCATCTCCTCTTTGTATTTGCTCCGTGATTAAAACAGATACCGAGTAAAGCTTAAATACCAACTAATAATTTCGCATAGCTAAAACAAATAAGCTCCCAGTTCATCAATAATTCATGCATGTGCATAATTAGGGTTTCCAAATATATGATTTTCATGTCAATACAGGGTATGTTTCTATTGAAAATGGTTGGTAGCTCGTCAATGATACTAATTCTGTTGTTCGATAACTTTCTAAACTAAAAATCAGTAGAATGGGTTTTGTCATGTCCAACGACGTTCTAAATGTCAAAGATTGAATAAAATGAGATATGTATATTGAAAAATATACTATATTTATGAATTAGGTCATGTTAAGATGAGGGACATGTAAAAACGCGCGTTAGCATGTCTACTCCTAGAACGAAATTACATGTAGTTGTAAAGGCGCGTCAACAAAACGCGCGTTGAGCGCTCGTTATCTGAACATGGGCTTACTCTACTAAAATAAGATAAAAGAGATTTATTTGTTAGAATATATCAAATTATATTACATTCCTCATACTCTACAATTTTTAATGTACAAATTTTTAATATTACAAACTACACTTAAGCTTAGACAATGGTGTTTTAATTAAATTTTTTATCATTAAACAGTTTGCTAGTGGAGTAGTAACATTTCTTAGAAGTAAATCAAATAGTTTACGTTTTTACTGGTTAAGGTTGAGGTATTCAGGACAATTTGGTAAGTTATTTTAGATTCGTATTGCCATACAAAATAAAATATTTAAATAAATAAATATTTTGGACATCTAACTAAACACACAACGCCATCTAGTCCCAAGATAAGCAGAGCTTGTGTTATGGGGTACTAGACAACTGATACAAATACATATATACTTTTTTTTTGTAAATACATACATATTATACATAGAACACACCCAAACTCCGAAACAAATATTTGTAGATCATACAAACATTTGGTCCGACAAAATGACTTTTTACTGTACAAGGTAGTGTGTTGTTGAAGAATTAAGTAATCTATCGATAGAAGAAGTGAATTTAGCTACATTTTAGTGCTGCTACAACAGAATCAGCACCAATAAACAAACTAGATATAATTTGATAATAAACTGCAAACATTTTGATGATACAGTGAAATAGTATTCCCAATGCGTTGCGTATAGTTCAATGATTATATAAATTATGGTAGTTAAAACTTTGCGGCTGCAGCGTTGCGTGTTGTATTCAGTGCTCTTTAATTTGTAATGTAATTATGTTACATTGTTTATAGCGAACTCTTTGTATAGAAATACGTAAATGTAGTACTTACAATACAATTGTGGATAAAATTGTGTATTAATTATTATTAGACCGTTTAAGTACTCGCTGATAAAGTTCCTAATAAACTATTGAACCTTGAACCTATCTGGCAGATAACTAAATATTTCGACTTCTCAAATTACAGTTAGAGACAACTATTTATAACTATGATATAACAGTATCCTTAACTAGCAACCTAATTTAAATATCAGTAACCTTTAAAATATCTGTTAATAGTGTTACGTAGCAGAAAACTACGTGAAACTTTACCAGGAACTTGTAAAACTGGCCTGTAGTATTTGTAAGGCTATAAGCCTGTAAATCAATGTGAAATGTACGTTTTAATGTTAAAAATGTTACAGGAAAATAAGAACTAAGCACCAGGTTCTTCTTCTATGTTCTTCTGTGTTATTTATGTTGATTGTAAAGTGTCCTCCGTGACACAGGATATATTTCTAATGAGGGAACGTACTGTAACTTACCAGTATCAAACCTCGGTCTGCTGGGCAGCCGACTAGGGAGGTCTTGATTCTCCACGTGGTCAAATGTCCTGAAGCCCAGGGCGAACTCCGCGTATGGACTGATCTCGAACATTTCTATAACAAGTTGAACATTTGTGAGCATTTATTTAACGACATTGACTGCCTCGGTGGCGCAACGGTAGCGTAAGCGGCTGCTGTACTTGAGATCTCGGGTTCGATTCCCGGGATTGGGTTTCGGAGTTTGGGTATTTTTTATGTATAACGTGTATGTAATTACAAATATATTGTTCGATACGATAGGAAAATTATATATGCCCTAAATATGTGTCCCCTTTATTATTGTGTACTCTAAGGTAAATGTAACTGTCTGTCGGATATAGAATTTGCGAGAAAAGGGTCGAGAAATATGTAATCTCACGTATGAACGTGTTTTTTGGGCCTCTTAATAATTGTTCTTTAGCTTCGGTGTGTTTTTGTTTTGCCACCTCGTACGTAGTGAGCTAATTTATTAATATTTACCAAATTATTGTTTGTCGCGTTGTTACTTGTTTCGGGTGTATTAATTGGCGACACCTCGTGTTTCGGTTCGGAAAATCGAATAGTAATGTTATTTGTAAACGGATGGTGGTGTGATATGATCTGCACATGAATCGTCAAGAGGTGCAACTCTCCGCAGTGAAGAATGAAAAATTCTCTACCCGCTTTATTTTTATTGAACAGGGTGTAAACGCCCTAAGTTGACCTCAGTGCACCAGTGAAATGAAATGAAATGAAATGAAATGAAATGAAATCGAAATGAAATGAAATGAAATGAAATCATTTATTCTGCAATTAGGTTATACAAAACACTTTTGCAAGTTAAACTTTTTTTGAGCAGATGAGTTCGGCCTTTCCTAACTGGACTAGCCCTGAGAAGAAAGGACGAAACAAACTCAGGGATCAACGTCTCTTTTAAAATTCAGACAATTTTCATAAAACAAAAGACATTATATCAATAACAAAAAGCGATAATTAAAACTTGAGTCACAATTATAATAATCTGTAAAGATAATTTTAAAAAATGTCAACTATAACAATAGTAGATCAATTTATTTCAAAGTATAAATTATCGTCACGTCAAAATAATTTTAAACATTCAAGGTAAACAGCATGTGCAGAGTGGGCAGCTCAATCCCAGGCGGTTTTATCATGTAGATATTCTGCTATGGTATAATACCCCTTTGCGGATAGCTTCGATTTAATGGTATTCTTAAATTTTTTTAATGGCAAATTCCTAATAGTAATAGGGAGCTTGTTGTAAAAGCGTATACATTGTCCCATGAACGAGTTGCCTATTCTGTGGAGACGAGTGACGTGAACACTAATATTATGTTTGTTTCTAGTATTTACCGAATGAACATCACTGATTTTAAGAAACTTTGATATATTTTTTTGAACATAAATTAAATTTTCGTATATATATTGTGAAGATACAGTCAGAATATTTATCTCTTTAAATTTGGAACGGAGAGAAGCTCGTGGGCCTAATTGATAAATGGCTCGTACAGCGCTTTTTTGTAGAACAAATATGGCATCAATATCTGCACAGTTACCCCAGAGTAGGATACCGTAACTCATTATGCTATGAAAGTAACTGAAGTAAACTATTCTAGCTGTATCAACATCAGTTAAATGTCGAATTCTTTTCACAGCAAAAGCCGCTGAGCTTAGCCTACTAGATAGTTTTTCTATTTGGGGACCCCATTGTAACTTAGCGTCAATAGTTATACCTAAAAATACAGTAGATTCCACAGGATCCAACTCTAGTCCATTCAATCGAACATTGGTTTTAACATGCCTAACATTTGGTGTAGTGGTCTTGTCTTCTTGTGACTGGTCTTCGATTGTCTAGCTTATATCTATGGGTCGTATAGAATAATAACAATGGTTCCTTCTACTTGAGGGGGAAACAGAGCACTGGTGGACGGTTGTTGTCTAGTATCCATAATACAAGCTCTGCTTACTTTGGGACTAGATGACGTTGTGTGTTAAAAGTCCGAAAAAAAGTCATTGTTTATTTTGAGAATCATTGAAGAATCTACATTTAATGAAAAAAAAATGGTATCCATAGGTGTGATAGATATTACCGACTGATTTGAACGAGTTTATATCGTCACATTATGGAAATAGCAAAGCGTGAAACCGCAAACAGATCCGTAGAAGTGCGTTGGATCTACCGCAAAGCGGCAACAAATTTTTATGGGGCGAGTTCACTTCAATTAGTATTATGGATAAAAGAGATCGAAAAAACATAGACTGCCAGCAAATTAACTAACTTTACATACTAAGCTAAGTTATTTTTTTTATTTTTTTTTATGTTTGACCTGACCTGATGGAAAGCATAAGCAGAATACAAGAGTGATGGTCACCATACTGCGAACGCAGACAATGCAACAATGCAGCATGGTGACCCACACCATGGCGGGCTAGTGATGCTTTCGCATCATTGTACCTCCGGTCTCGCACTCACCAACGAAACACGACAGCATGATCGCTGTCATTTTACGTTGATTTTTTGTGCGAGGATAGTACCGCCCCGGTCGAGCCGGCCCGTTCGTGCTGAAATCAGCGTGGCTCTACTACCTTGATAGTTAAAATTATATGAATAATATATGATATTCCAAGTGGAGTAAATCACTTATTAGATTTTACTAAAAAGGATCAAAAACATATTCATTGTGGTATTTTGTGTGGTGGTGGATATTTATTTATTAATTAAATTTATGCACAAAATATACAGGTGCGGATGTGGTGCCAAAGGCATTTTCTACCAGTCTACTGTAGGGCGGTGCCGAAATGAAGACGTACACTTTTCTTGGGACTTATAAATTCATCCAAAAAAACTAAATATCACATCACACTAATATATAAAGGCGAAAGTTTGTGAGTGTGTATGTTTGTTACTTCTTCACGCAAAAACTACTGAACGGATTTGCATGAAACTTTACAGTAATATAGCTTATACATCAGAATAACACATAGGCTACTTTATATACTTATATATTTACTACTTTTTGTATATATATATGTTCAAGCGCCTGCCAAATTGTTGATGGCAGCGTTTGATAGGATTAATTGTTGCTGTGCCGTCGCCGAAAGGTTACCCGTAATATAGACGTAGAGCGCGGAGGGCTTGCGTAGCGTCAATATTAACTTCAGAGGCACCGTGGACAATAGCTGGGTGGTTCCATATTCACCACTTTTGCAGCTCGGTCCAGGCTATCATATATATGTAAATACATAAATAAGGGCAATGACCAGGCTATTTTCATCGTGAGGCAGCACAGTACCGTTATGATCGACCCAAAGAATGAGGTGCAGATGTTTTAGGTGGGCCGATATGTGAGTACTAATGAAGCGGCATGGAGAATACTTGGTTTACCATTGCACCAAAGGCACCCAACAGTGACCCGTCTTGCTGTGCACCTCCCAAACGGCGGACGCGTGTATTTTACGAAGTAAATCTGCGAGACCGAGTTGCAACACCGCGTATTACCAACGTTACCGCATTTTTTCGCCAGTGCCAAAGCTGACGAGTTTGCCCGGACGTTATTCACACTATTCACACTATTCACATTCACACTAATATATAAAGGCGAAAGTTTGTGAGTGTGTATGTTTGTTACTTCTTCACGCAAAAACTACTGAACGGATTTGGATAATGTAATATACATCGTTACATATACGTACATATACGTACACATACGGGTATACGTATACATATACAATAATATACAGAGTTTGCCCCGACGTTATTGTACATAGAAGTGCCAAGGTATTACACGTGGAATGCGTCGCGGAAAGAATAGAAAGGATGCGTGCAAGGAGCACCCGTCGACGGATGGCCAGGTGTGAAGGCCTCAGATGCTCTGGGCAGAGTGTATACCGCACACATAACACTATTCGAAAGTTATTGTGTAAGGTTGCTGCTCACTAGACTCCGAGGCCCCACCAGTTTTCAGGTTCTCAAAACCGTCAATGGGCAAGAAAAGGCCAATTTCCGAGAAGCGTGTGAGGTGATGGGATTGCTGGAAGACGACAATTACTGGGACGCAACGATGGAGGACGCTATATTGTGCCGGTCAGTGACTACGTTAAGAGATCTCTTTGCGATTATGGTAAGCATATGTGGACTCTACAACCCCCAACAGTTATGGGTCAATTATAAAAATGCTTTCTAAGAAAATATTGCTCGCCGATATCAAGGAACTGCACAAGTCAACGATGACTTAGTTTTTAACGAAGCACTGAAACTGATCAAGGACAAAATTTTATACGATAGACGGGAAACTACTGTCCGATTTAAATTTTCCTACTTCACAAAGAACGGAAGAGCTTTTTACTGATTTAGTTAGAGAGCTGGGTTATGATACTATTACCTTGAGGGCTAAAGTCGCCCAAATAGAGCCTCTGTTACTACCATAACAAATGGAAATTTTCAATCTTATAACAAACCGCATAGCTAGCGAACAAGTGGGTCTTTTTTTCTTGGACGCACCACCAGGCAAACACTCTTACTGAACTTGCTGCTAGCACTGTTGCGCAAAGACAAAGTAGTTGCGCTGGCTGTTGCGTCCTCCGGAATAGCCGCAACCTTGCTGAGTGGTGGCAAAACCGCACATTCAGTGTTCAAACTCCTGCTGAACCTTACAACTGAACAAACTCCCATTTGAAACATCAGCAAAAGCCGTAGTCGTGGTGCTCTAATGCAATGGTGCAAACTGATCGTGTGGGACAAATGCACGATGTCACACAAGCGAGCGATTGAAGCATTGGATCGCAGCGAGAGTGGTACTGCTTCAGACGAGATAAACGCGTGCCTCAAGGCTTCACCGTTGTGGAGTAAGGTTGAGCGGTTACAACTGAAGACCTATTGGTATTGAGAGTCTAGCTCTTTAATGGTCAGGAGTATGGACTATTCGCGAAGGTCAGCGAAGGTCGCGTGCCGACGGACACTAACAGCCAAATAACTTTTCATAGCCGACAATGTTGTAAGTTCGGAAGATAACCTTCTCAATAAGGTATTTCCGAACTTAGAACAAAACTTGGCTAACGTGGAAAAAAAAACGTCTAGCTCTTTAATGGTCATGACAACTGACGACGCTTCTACGTACCCTGTAGAGTTTTTAAATTTCCACGAACTGTCAGGAGTGCCCTCTCACAAATTAGAACTCAAGCTTGGTGCGCCTATCATCCTGATGCGTAACCTAGACGCGCGCGGATTGTGTAACGTCACCAGGTTACGCCTCATAGAGCTGAGACGGCATATTATACAGGCCACCATCCTCACCAGGGGGGCATCAGGAGAGACGGTATTGATACCTAGGATCCCCATAATACCCACAAACTTGCCATTCCAATTCAAGCGCTTGCAATTTCTTTTGAAGATGGCTTTCTCGATTACAATAAATAAAAGTGAGGGGCAAACTCTAAAAGTAGCCGGTATCCACTTGGGTACCCCCTGCTTCTCCCACGGGCAGCTCTACGTAGGTTGTTCGCGTGTGTCGAGAGCAAGAAATCTCTTTGTTTACGCAGAAAATAATAAGTCTCTAAATGTTGTTTACCGGGATGTACTGTAGTAAAATGATTTCTGACTTACTACAACCCGAGACAACTAATTATATAAGTCAGCTCAGACTGTTCTCCCGTTCACAGTCCTCGATAAGATTAGTTATCGTATATACCCACGCTGATTTCAACACAAACAGGCCGGCTCGACCGGGGCGGTACTACCCTCGCATAAAAAGTCAACGTAAAATGACAGCGTTCGTGCTGTCGTGTTTCGTTGGTGAGTGCGAGACCGGAGGCCCAATAATACAGAATCATCACTAGGCCACGATGAGTGGGTCCGCAATGAGTATGGTGACCACCACTCTTGGATTCTGCTTATGCTTTCCATCAGTCAGAGAAGAGTCATTTTGGCTATGCATAAAACAAAATTGCCAACCGTAAATTGCGATCTTCACTCTAAAACTGTGAATATTTTACTCACCGGTTCAGCAACAGTGATAAACCGTAGGGTCTGAAACTTCCTACTAATATTCTAAATACGAAACTTTGTTACACTTCCACCCAAAAACTACTAAATGGATTTGGAAGAAACTTTACAGTAATATAGCTTATACATGAGAATAATTCATAGGCTACTATTTGCCGCAAATACCGATATATACGCGGGCGGAGCCGCGGGCAACAGCTAGTTAAGAGATAAATGAGAAAAAACAATGAAATAGAATATATATATTTACATCAGAAAATGTACATAATATATAGATACATAGAATATATATTTTACATACATTGAAACATATCACAACAAATGTATTTTTTTGGTTTATAATAAAAAAATAATATATCTATTACTAAGCCTTACGGTATATAATCGTACAATGATAACTCACCGTTTTTACTACTCTTTCTGTTATGCACCGGCGAAGTGTAGATCCGGGGTGCATGAGCGTATCTCTCCTTGTGTTCAGAATGAGAAGCCACACTTTCGTTACGCGACTTTACATCTTCAGCGATAGAGTGCCGGTATTGAGACGAATAGGTTTGTCTGTATACAGAAATAAGTTAAGTTGGTCATAAAATTTGTTTGACATCTATAAAAGAATGAAATACAGCTGTTATTATTACTTTTTTTTAAAAGACATCTCCTGTAATAGAAATATACATCTCGTATCGTGGGGGACTTTACAGACATACATGAAACGGACACAATGAACATCCAGACTCGGTACAACAATTTGTGGATCACACAAAGTATTGTCCCATGTGGGATTTGAACCCACAACACTTAGCGTAGTAGAAAACAGCGTGGCGTCCGCTTGAACCGCTAAGCCAACCGTGCAATTTATAACAAAACAGTGAAACCATGAAACAACCAAGAGTCTTAAAATTTGTTATTGTAACATTCAACGCCATCCATTTTTGCCACCACATAAATACTGATACTGCATCGCACAATCAACGTTTGCAATATTATTGCTTAGAAACGATGTTTTATATTGAAGGACATACACTTTATTGAAATCTTACCTATGCCTTCTGAACAGAATGCAGAAGAAAGCCATGAGGCACATTACGAGGAGTATGGAACTGCATACAATCACCAACATATTTAAGTCAAACAGCTCCGCTGGTGGCCCGATTTCCTCTACAGCAAAGAAAATGTTTAAAGATAAATAGGTTAAGTCATCACTGGTTCATGAACATTACCTTAATTAAAACAGGCACGATTTAGAGTGTGCTGTGAATACATAACTAAATATATTTCTCATACGTAATTTAGTTATGTATATATGTATGTATATCTATTGGTATGTAAATGTGTTATATGAGTATGTATATATATAAATATATATGGTTTTCGTTAGATTTATTAGCAAATGGTATAATTAAAATTAATTAAAAACTCATTGCACCGACAACTACCACTGTCTCTCCTGTACATTTTAATCCATCCCAAGGTTGCCTGGAAGAGATTGATTTTGGCAATAAGGCCGCCCTTTGTATACTACTTCTCATATTTCATGTACTCTTGTAACTATGTACTATAATGATGTACAAATAAAGAGTTTTCTATACATCTATCAATCTATTATATATATCTATATATTGAATGCACAGCCAACGATCTGAATTTATTCTATGTCTAAGTTGATGCATGTAACAGTATTCAAGAGAACGAAAACTCATTTCTGAAATCAAAATTGACAAACAACATTACGTAAAGGTAATTAAAAGTAAAGAAGATAATTTATTGAAAACATTTAAATAAAGAACATTGACATCAACAATCTTCAAACGAGGGAAATATAATCAGCTTTATAATAGAATTCTGACTAAATAATTTATGTTTGTCGCGTCAAAACATTCTTATAAGTTTGTGAACTCAACGACACAATTTCCTAAAGGTTCAACTTCAATGTTCTCGGAAACTGTCATTACAACAGTTGAAATTTCCGAACTTCTGGAAACTTCCTTCCTATCTAAATTATAGTGATGCTTAGTTGAAGTACCAACTTGATGGATCACGAATCAAGGCTGTTTAAATTGGAAGCTTTGAAAAGTAAAACTCTTATATTATTATAATTAGTTAATAATTTAAAAAAAAACATGTAATAGAAACAAACGCTTAATTAAAAAAGATACTTTTTTAATATTATACTTCTTTTATTACTTGTTAATAAAAACATAACTCCTTTGATACTCATATTGGGTGAGTTTTTCAGAAATATGTACGCCGCCATTTTGTTACGGCGGCCATTTTAGATTATTAATAATACCAATTATATATAATTGCATTGTCATCACAACTAGGGCTGCGCATTTCAGCTCAATCGGAAATCGTGAAGGGGATGAAATTTAACTTGCAAGACTTGATTACAGGCAGAAACTAAATAAAATACTGTTAAAATAAGTCTAACAATTCTTTAAATTCCAATTCGATCTTCTTATATCGACATCAGATACGAGTTATTTGGTAGTTTATTATTTCAAAGGTATTAAAAAATATTTTTCTATCTCGAGCTTTGCGTTTTTAACAAAAAAAACAAGATGGAAATCAATATACCTACAATGCTATAAATGTACCAATAAAATCAAATGTATATATTACAGTACCTAGATAACCGTTATTGTTTTCCGTAATTTTTGTAAAAATGAATCTTAGCTAGATCGATTTATCACTCCCGAAACCCCCTGCATACAATTTTTTTTGAAAATCGTTGAAATCGTTTTCGATATCCAGATTATGTATTTATATGCCATTAAAAACATAACTTGTAAAAAGACCAAGTCTCGCCACTCAGTTCATCTAACGTAAAAAGTTGTGAGATCCACGTAATATCAAGTTTTTTATGGAACAGGCGGGCAAACGAGCAGACGCATCGCCCGATGGCAACCAAGTACCGCCGTACATGGACACCTGCAAAACCAGAAGCGTCACAAGTACTTTGCCGGCATTTGGGGTACGGGGGAGGGAGATAGAGGGGGTATAGGCCTCCGGTATCCTCACTCACTCGGTGAAACACAGCGCAAGCACCATTTCACACAGGTTTTCTGTGAGGCCGTGGTATCACTCCGGTCGAGCCGGCCCATACATACCGAAGCGTGGCAAGTCTTCAATATTGAAAATATTAATATTTAAAACTAATATTAAAAAACAAGGATTTTTTATGGTATCACTAGTCGAGCCACTCTATATAATGAATATTGTAAATACCTGGTTAGAAAATAACCTCCTAACGTTAAATACTAAAAGAACTAAATATATTCACTTTTACATGCGCAAAACTCAAAACCCCGTAACTAACACAGCCATACATGCACACCAAGGTCCCCTCTCCAACTGTAATCGGTCACTGTCTCTATGCAATTGTCCTACTATCCAGGAAACTGATAACATAAAATACCTAGAAATCATAATTGACAATACCCTCTCTTTTAGAAAACACATTGAAATTTTAGTAAATAGAGTTCGTAAATTAATGTATGTATTTAAAAAATTGCGAGTTATAGCGGATTCTAAATTGATCACTCAGGTTTATTTGTCTTTATGTCAATCAATCATCTAATACTGCATAACTTCATGGGACATAGCACTTAAAACTATTCTACTGCCTCTAGAACGAGCCCAAAGAGCGATCCTAAAAGTAGCCACCTTTCGACCATTCCTGTACTCTACAACTATGCTATACCGATCGTGCAAAGTGATGACTGTCCGCCAAATACATATACATCACACATCACACAGTACTAAAACAACACACATTGCTTCCCTTTCGAGCCGAAATAACTAACAAAAGACTAAAAGATATAGTTTGTACCTCACAATTAGGATCAAAATTCATTTATTCAAACAGATTCTTTTCTTTTCTGGGTCCATTTTTATATAATAGGTTAAATAGAGAAATAACTATTTATAAACTAAATTATGTTAGTTGTAAAAACACAATACACAATTGGTTACAATTTTTGTCGTATGAGCAAACTGAGCAGTTACTTGAAGTATGTAAATAAAATTAGCTAAGCTGACCTGCCAAGTTTCTGACCCACTTATTACTAGAACTACAAAATTGCTATGTATGTTATTAAATTATATTGTTACTTTAAGCACCAGGTAATTATTTATGTAAATTTAAGTGAATACAATTGTTTTGTAAGCATTTTTCTACGCCCGAGACACAGATTCAATCTAGTTCGGGCAAATAACAATTAATGTACTTTATTTATAAAAAAAATAATTAAGAATTTCATTGTAAGTTATTGTACCTATTTAACTAAATAAATATTATTATATATATTATATTAATAGCATGGCTCTTCCACAGTAACTTAATTAGTTGTTTTTAGTGATGTACTCTAAAAAAGCCTACTTAATTCGTACAAGATCCATAATAGTACACCAAGATTAAGCATCAACATTTATATAGCAAAAGTTTAGACTGAATCCGACAATAATTACTCCATAACAATAGCTTTAATATCATAAATGATTAATGGCTTTTCTCTTGGCAATGTTATGATAAATACTGCTTTATTATATTACAATCAGCTATAAATGGTTTGTAACGGGTTGTAAATTTTATGCTAAATAAACTGACAGATCGATGTAATTTATCAAACAGACAAAGAAATAAAGCAGCAATAAAGAAATGAAGGTAAAAATTAAAAGTAAGTATAGTCGACTTCATTATTTACTTGGATTTAATTACTTTTATAATTTAAATTACTTTCTAGGATTCCACTCAACAAGCTGTTTAGATAATATAGAAGTTACTACTCTAGTAATAAGACAGTGTCAATACGGTCTAAGACAGTGCAAAGGGTGATTTCGGTCTTAGACCAGAAAAGAGTTTACGTAAAAGACGCAAAATGGGTTTAACTCAAATTCATTTTTCATATTTCAATGTCAAAGCTGGACTTAGATGTTCAAAAGGTAATTGATTGAAATAATAATAATAATTCAACGAACTAACCCTTCGGCATGAATGGGCCAGCTTGACTGAAGTGATACCACGGCCTCACAGAAAACCGGTGTGAAATAGTGATTGCGCTGTGTTTCATCGATATATACCGGAGGCCCATACCTCACCCTTCCCCCTATCTCCCCTCACCCATTCCCCAAAGGTCGGCAACGCACTTGTGACGCTTCTGGTGTTGCAGGTGTCCATGGGCGGCGGTAATCGCTTACCATCAGGCGATACGTCAGCTCGTTTGCCCGCCTACTCCTAAAAAAAAATGATGTTGACATATCTCATGGTAGTCTAATTTCAGGCTAGGCACATACAGGCTATATTTCATAGATCGATGACACACATACACAGAACAAATGATCGTGATCATCGTATTATTAAAATTATGTAAGGAATCGAACCCACACACTAAAGGCTCGTTAAGATTTTTCATTCAAAACATAACAAAAAGCCACTAAGACTCTATAATCACCGTCAACACTTAAGACAGCTATAATAAATTAAGTTCTGTCCGCTCTTTGCTCTGTTTCCGTTCTGAAACTTTACCCTGAACTAAAATTTTCATAATTTTCTATAGGAACACCATCTTTGTTCAGAAAGTTCGGACATTTTTATTTTATTTACAAAAGCATCAATACATGACAGTTTTATTAAAATAACATGAATGTCGTAACACTAACATATTATTTTATAATTACATAATAGGTAAGAGATTATATAAATTGAAAAAATCGAATTACTAGGTCTATTATAAATTATAACGTACACATTAGTGTACTCTGTATATCTACATTAGTGCCGGTGTCGTATATTAAATTTTAACACGCTTAAATATGTACGCTTGGTTACGACATCGCAATATTTACGATGAGGATGCGTATTCACTGTCAGTTCTACTCAAACCATATTATATCTCAACATTTGTAGTTCAAATACGTGCACCCATCTCAGTTATGTTAAACTCAAGTTCTCTTCTATTATGAAAAGTCTGTTATTATATTTATAAATAAAGTATTTCAAGTGCATAAAGTTTATAATATAAAGAAGTACCATAGCTTGCGTAAGTAATCAGAACTCTCCAGAAAATAGGTAATAGCTCTAAATTGTAATGTCGATAAAATGTTCTTTGTCTATCGATCTCATTGACTGCCTCGGTGGCGCAGTGGATGAGACCGGCGACTGAGGACAAGTAAATAAATTTAACATATTACAAAAAATATTATTCATGTAAACAATCACGAAAACTGAAAATTAAAACCCGATGCAGTGTCCGACCGATGAATGCCAACCAGATGCCAGTACCAAATTATACAGGGTGTTACAAAAATACAAAAAGTATAAAAACTCAACAACTTAGTCAGAAGAAATACATATCCTTACTGTACATAGTTAATAACATAAAAACAATTGTAGTGAAAAGTAATTATACAGAATGTTACAAAAATACAAAATATAAAAAACTGCAAAGCTTTGTCAGATGGAATAAATATCGTTACTGTACATAGTCAATAAACTAAAAACATTTATCAGTACAAAATTCATACTTCAACTAAATCAAATCAAATAATTTTAAAAAAACGTAAGGTGTAAGAACCACTTTTGACCCATCTCACACGTGTCATTCAAAAAATGTACGGGCGGGCCGGCTCAACGATCGAGAGTAAACAGCAAAAAGTTGATTAGGAGGCTTTAGAAAAATAAAAATATAAATTAAGAAGATATATATATATCCGGGTTCGATTCCCGGGTCGGACCAAATGTTTGTATGATCGGTTTCGGAGTTTGGGTGTTTTCTATGTATAATATGTACGAATTTACCAAAAAAATAAATATATAAATATTTATATTAGTTGTCTAGTACCCATAATACAAGCTCTGCTTAGTTTGGGACTAGATGGCGTTGTGTGTTAATTGTCAGAAATATTTATTTATTTATTAGATTTCATAGCGAGTGTTACTAATACTTTTTTATAGTCGTATACTTTTTATTATTACGTTTTCTTTGTAAAAATTTCATATTGTGTTGATTCAAACTACCAAAGAAATTTTAGCTTAATTTGAACGATATAGGTATTTTTTTCGAATATTATCGGGTAATTTACAATTATTAGTTTCGGGAACTAGTTTAAAAATATTGGTACAATGCATCTGTAACCACGGTACTTGCAATTGTGTCAAAATTTTCTGTTTCCAATAACTTGTCAAGTTTTTCCTTATTTCAATAATAAAGAAACATAAAATGAAAATATAAACCCGAAATGTACTAAAACAATATACTTACTGTTACATTAATATAAACGTGTGTTATTGAATATAATTTGAGTCTATAAAAGAAATTAAAACTCATGGTAACTTTAGTTTGAATGAGACAATTGCGATGCTTGATTTCAAAACTTTTGTTTCAAAACAGATTCTGGTAAGCTTGAGTCTAAACATTTACCGGTATTGATCATTTCTTCAAAGCTGATAAGTTAGCTAGTTTTAAGAGAATATTTATTGATTACTACTAGCTTTTGCTTGCGGCTCCGCCCGCAAGTATGTCAGTTATTGCAGTAAAAAGTAGCCTGTGTTCTTTCTTAACAATCTAAGTATCTCCTTGCTGAATTTCATTGAAATCCTTGCAGCGGTTTAGCCGTGAGAGCGTAAACAACACACAAATTGACTGATAGAGTTACTTTCGAATTTATAACATTAGTATGGAAAATCAGTTATCGAAACATTCGAGTCAATCAGACCGATCCAGGCTAAGGATTACTAGTGTTTGTAATAGTTTAGTTTTTTTTATTAATGGTTGTACATGACGCCTCATGCATTCATACAAAATGACTCTACTCTGTGTGATTGAAAGCACTAGCAGAACCCAAAAGTGGTAGTCTTCATACTCATTTAATGCAGTCAATGGAACAATGCAACATAGTGACCCACACCATGACGGCCTATTTATGCTTCTGCATCATTGAACCAGTTTTTATAGAGTAATTTTCATTTTGCTCTTGTCTTAAACCATTAGCAGCACCTTTATTTAATATTTTGCCTACTTACTTAAATTGGCTGAGTTGGAAGGAGGCCAGATGTGAACGTCCACTTAATGCTACGTAGTAACAAACGTCTTCCTGGTTTGTTTTAAGATTGTTTAATGTTTTTATAAGTGTTAAATGTATTCCAAAAGCAGTTCTACTTTGTTAAGAAAATACAAAAGCATATACATAGATCACGGTCAATCTAATAAAACTTTAGATGATATTTTTCTTAGAATAGAATTTAAACACGTGTGACCTTTTAGTTAGAAGAATTTCCACCTACGTATATTGGTTCCTTGCACATATTCCTTTAGACGCCTCATATATTATACCAGAACCTTTGATCATGATAACACATCGGTCCTAAATTACCTACTTAGTAATTCATCTGTCTAAATAAAAACGTAAGAAAATCTTTACCACAAGCGGGGCAAAAACAATTAATTACACATGGAATTTATCACGGACTCATGGGCCAATAGTGTGCGATAAATTCTTGCCCAACTAAATTCCTTTCCCACTAGAACCCATTAATTAGTATACATGGTATATATTTATCTTTGGAAACAAAGTTGTTATACAATGTTTATAGCCGCTGGAAATACCATCGTTGTTATGGACAGATTCTTCTTGAAGAGCATATCTACAAGTAAGTTTAGTCTTAACTATATACTAAGTAGTTTTATACCTTTTATTACGCTTGTATAATTATAAGGGTTTTAATAGGTATACAATGTTCAATATTGAATAGTATGCTCTTACCTCCATCCAAGGTCTTCGTAGCGAATGTATAAATTGTGGAAGCAGCTCCAGCATCATTTATCGCAGTCACTTTCAGTTGATACCAATTAGCTGGAGCGAGAGATCCGACCGCATATGATGTTGGAATAGACCGCAATGGCGGTGCTTGGTAGTGACCTTCGATATAACTCCAGCCAAGATTAAGATCCATAGGCTACGAGAGAAAAACAGGATAAGTAATTGAACCTCATTAACAGTTCACTAATGTTAATATTTCGGACATTTCGGACATCTATCACCACACAACGCCATCTAGTCCCAAGCTAAGCTGAGCTAGTGTTATGGGTACTAGACAACTGATACAAATACATATATGGTTTTTTTTGTAAATACATACATATTATACATAGAAACACCCAAACTCCGAAACAAATATTTGCAGATGGTACAAACATTTGGTCCGACCCGGGAATCGAACCCGAGACCTCACGATCAGCAGTCGCATACGCCAACCGCAAGACCAACGAGGCAGTTATATTATATTATGAATATACGTCCTTATCTATCTGGTTTAAAAAAAGGAATTATAATTTCATCCGTCAGTCAACTTACTGCTTTATTTTCAGCACGTTGCCACGCAGTTCCACCCAAAGGTCTGTAGTCTACTTCCCACCTCGTCACATCACAACCACTATCGTCCCAGCCGCTTAGCTGTATGTAGATATGAGTTGCGTTGCTCCAAAGCCAGTCCGTTGATGGCGGAGATACGGGTGCTAGAGATTTGAAAGCTTGAGATGTTGTTATAATACGATTTTATCCCTAACATTAGTTAACTGTTTGTGTGTGGCAAAAGCTAGACTGAATTCATAAAGATATAAATGGAATAGTTACTATGTATACATACTGATAATACTGGATAGGATACAAAGAACTTCAGTCATTAGTTTTTAAATCAAATAGAACGATGATATGTCTTAATGCAATATACGTACATACAATACATAATACACAGATTTAAAAATATTTGTGGAAGTAAAGCGAATCACTACCAAACGTAGTCGTAATAGCTGAAACGTAGAAGTAAAATTTGATGTTTTTGACGTTTTTTGCAGTGATTTGTAATATAGCTGCAAATTTACAAGTCTTCTATATTTGTAATTATATATCTAGTCAGTAATCCAGAACAGAACTTTTATTTATGTATTTAACTAACTGCAGCTATCTCTACCATAAAATTTTAATTATTTTCGTACGTGCTAATCGGGTCGGTATTAGAAATTTGGAAAGTTATGGATTTGCTCCTACACCCGCAACATAAAGCAATAGACTGGAGAAATATTTTTGACAAGTCTGTATAAAGCAAATACCTACCAAATTTTTCTAAGGACAAGATATTTTTATTTTGATAAGCATATTGTCTGTCTTAATGATTTTCCATTGTAAATAAACAACTTTGAATTGTCGAACTCATAACATATACCTTAATAAATAAAAAATCATGCAGTTGAATTGACAGTTATTCCCTCTCAGAGGTTACTTAATTATTGTTTTGCTAGAAATTAAAGACAGACCTACTAACCTACCATTGAGCTTACTTGGTAAAACTAACCTCCTCCCAATGTAGTAACATCAGCATGCGCAGGTACTGAAGTCCCGATGCTGTCAGTTGCAGTTACTCTAATAGAATATTTAGTACCACACTTTAGGCCGGCTAGTGTATGTTGTTGTATGCCCGGTAGACGATTTTCACGAGCAACAGGCCAAGCTTCTTGCCACATTCCATCATTTTCCCGCCAGGTTAGATTATAGCCTACACAGGAGATAATAATAAATATGAATTCATACAAAACTTTGAAGAATAAATGTTCATGACTCTGAATCAGGTTTAGTTTAAATAACTTTACTGTAAGTTTGAATATAAATGACTACTTTAAAAATTTTTTCTCATCCGAATGCATTATTGCAAGATCTTGCAGAACTGATATTAAAACTTTTAACTTTTATAAAATATTCAGTATTACGTAGTTTAAAAAAAAGCAAAACTCTTAGGTATATATTATTTTTTAGGTATTAGGTACGATTTTTTTTTATTGCTGAAAATATACGTACTGATTCCGTATCCTGATGAGTCGTTTCCATATGATCTGATTTCATCCCATTCTACTACGATATAGTCTTTGTAAGGAGTAACTCTTAAAGAAGGTGGATCGGGTAACGGTAATACCTTAACTGTGTATACCGCTGAGTCTGACCCATATAGATTTTTAGCAAGGCATGTGTAATTTCCACTCAGAGACTGATCTATACCTAAAAAATAATTCATTAACACGCTTTTGTAACTTATCATATAACTATTGAATGATTGGTTTCTTAAAAGATAAAATATTGATTGATATGGCAAGGGATAAGTGCCAGATTGTTAATTTTTCCCCTTTTATAGACAAATGCCCAAAATTACTAAATTTACGTGTTCCTATAACCTTATAGGAATGTTTTTAAATACCTATTTAAAAACAGAATTATTACATGACTTACTTTTTATCAATAAACTATCATCTTTATTTCTGGTAAATCTAGGATGATGTGTTATTATGTTCTGATTATGGTACCACACGGTCCTCGGAGGTGGTATCCCCACACTTCGACATTCAAGCAACAGAGAGTTTCGGACAGCTACTGTAATTTCTCCACCTAGAGAGGCTACGCCTGCTACCACTAAAAGAGAAATATAGTCGTTTTCAGTTATGTGTAAACTTAGATTTAATTTTATACGGCACTATTCCAGTATGCAGATTGTAGGTATGGTGAAACAGCTAAGGCGATCTCGGCATTGTGACGCGCCAAGTATTTTGGGATCAACAAGGAACAAGATTTTGTGTATACTCTAAATGTTTATTTGAACTTTAGTTATTTAACATCTATTCCCATGTGGGAATGGTGTCATAAATTCAAATAGTCATATTAAAAATAATCTTCATGTATGTATATTTCTTTTACTGTATTTCATGCTATCTTATATAATGTATATTTACTGTAAGTATAATTATTATTAATTTTTGTAGAACCTTTCACAGTTCTTATTTTATACTGACTTTAAAGGTAAATCCATTGCATTGTACATCTTACAATTAAGGTTCTTAACAAGACTCACCTCGTGCTGAATTAGTATTTGTAACTCGTCTACTCTCCGGTCCTTCTCCAACGGCAGTACTAGCTGTCACCCATACGTCATACTGTCGCCCTTCCATAAGACCTTTTAGTTCCAATGTCTGAGATCTTTCATAAGCTTCTGTTGTACCTTGTACATCAACTCTAATAGCTTGAGGTCCATCGTTGCTGTAAATATTATTTTTTGTCTAAATTTTGTTCCTTTTTATCAAAATATATTTTATTTATGTTTTTCAAAATTAGACTTAAGAAAAAAAGGTGTTTGCTACTTAGATATAGGATAAGTATAGCTTATAGTACATAGCTACGAAAATTGGTAATGTGTTGAATTTTTTGATCTTTTCATCCTTCTGAAACGGGATGAAATGAAACAAAATCTTTTATTTTGCAATTAAATGGAATTTGATTTGCCCATTTTCTTATATTTAAATGACTAACCTGGCTGTAGGCTTGCAATATACTGTGTAATGAAGTAGTCCGCCATTTGGTTGTCGTGGTTTTTTCCAGCTTACTAGTAACGTGGTTGATGATTGCGAGAGAAGTTTTATTTCCGCTGGTGCTTCGGGTACTAGAGAATAAAATGTTCTTTATAGTGATGACTAATAAAGATAACAATCTATAGATCTTCCATAAAAGTAAATAAAATTGGAGTGTCTGTTTGTAATATTAAAATAACTGCCTTTTACTAAATACATATGTATGTATACACGGTACATTTACCAAAATAACATTTTTTACAATTTTTGTCTGTCTGTCGGTCTGTCTGTCTGTTTGTTCCGGCTAATCTCTGGAAAGGCTGGACTGATTTTCAGGGAAATTTCACTGGCAGATAACTTATGATATAAGGAGTAACTTAGGCTACTTTTTTAGATTTCCCTCCGCAGTACGACACTGACCGCGGATAATACCACGGGACTCAGCTAGTACGAGTACTATAACACAATTTTTCAATCAGTCTTACATTTCTTGAATCAAAAGTGAAACATAAATGTCAAGAAACTTAATTAAGACGTTTTTGTTCGAGGTTCATATTTATATACAGTTTTAGAAAAAAACACCTCTCTTTTTATACTGACGATAGAGTTATCTATCGTCAGTATAAAAAGAGAGGTGTTTTTTTTACTATAATTATTTACTGTTGAAAACTGTTCCATGAAAAAGCCTCGCGATATAAATAGAGAGATATTTATGACATTTATCTTCAAAACGTTCGATCATTGCGGTATTTTTGCAACCCACGCAGATAGGGTTGTTGGAGCTCTCAACATTTTGTATAGTAAAATAAATATATTAGTAGAAGAATAATTGTACCTAAAAATAGAGTCAGAAAACATCTCATTTTAAGGGATCTTTCTAAACAAATTGCATAGGAAATGTAACACTTGTTTTTACTTTAATATCTTCTATTTCAAAAATAATTTACAAATTTTTAAGGTAATTATTGGTTTGCCATTTTTGCCTCTTTAGACAGTGAACTGACCAAAACTTATATTGTAGCAACAATACTAGATATGGTTTGATGAACAGAACGTATTCATGGTAATATACTAACGAATATACATTTTCTTTGAGAATTTGAGTCAACATGTTATGTTTTTATATGTTTAACTTGGTAAATTTTGCTACAAAATTAATAATTACAATAAATAACTTTTCAAAAAGCAAACTTGTACTAGAACGAAGCGAAAATAGATTTTTATATAACTTTGAAACATACAATTGCATTGAACAACTTTGGTTAATTTTTACATCAATAGAAACTAATTTCTATTAAAAAGTTTGTCAAAAAGCTTATTTGGAAGTTAAGCCCAAAACAATGTTTTATGAAACATTTTCTTTGAAACATGAAATAATGATAATTTATTAACATGCTATTATAAAAATATTACGTAGGGTAATAACTCTGATAGCTATTTTGCGGCGGCGGCGCTACATTGATATTCTGTTAAAATTTTATAGAGGTCAGATGTCATAAACTGTTTATTTTTTATGTGAATATCATCGTTAACAGCCACTCATAAAATGAACGCTTATTGTCAATGTCTTTTTTATAGCAGCATTTTTAAATTCTCTGAACAAAAATTTGTGGGAACTCAGTCAAATTGACTGCATTGATATGCATAGAATACAGTTATAGTTTTTAGATAAATTAGTCTGCTTATTTAAATTTCTTGCTTATAGTTTCTAGAAGGTGACAATATAAAATTCCATATAAAAGTTAAGCATTAAAGAGCATATATTAATCGTTAAATGTTAGACTTACCATCCTGCAACGTTGAACATACAATGGGAAACGAGAAAGGTCCAAGTCCATAGTTAGAGAAGCCGGCCACTTTGACGGTGTAGTTAGTAAATTTATACAGTCCCTGAAGCCGTAGTTCTGTCACAAGTGATGTAGCATTCTGCCATTGTCGACCTGCAGAATTTGAATAATGACATAAAGGCTGACATTAACTTGTGGACCAAGTTTGTTTGAGAACGTGACCATTCAAATTGAAATAATCCTAACGCAGTTGTTGAGTTTCAGTGGTGACTGATACGTAAATAGAGAGGTTTAATTGAGTTATTGAATTGTTTGTAAGTTTATTAAAAGATAACAGAAGCATCGTTACCTAGTACAGTTAGGAACTTATTTGATGTACCTAGTATAATTATCTGACTGTTATTCTACTCAAATTATAATATAAAGTTTATAAATATGGATGTATGGATGGAAGGATGGATGGATGTTTATTACTCTTTCACGCAAAAACTACTGAACGAATTTGGATGAAACTTTACAGTAACATAGCTTATACATCAGAATAACACATAGGTTACTATTTGCCTCGATAACCGACATACACGCGGGCGGAGTCGCGAGCAAAAACTAGGACATAATAAAATATGAATCTAAACTTTCGTGCGTAGTGTTCATGTGAAGAGAAATGACCAATTATAGTACTGCCGGTGAAGACCGACTTACACCCATCTGATGACCAGATCAAATTTGTTTTTTTTTGAAATCGTTTTAATTTATGAACACATCTATGACGTGCCATGCCTATCGAAAAACTGTCATGACTATAGTCAAAATTAAATTAATTTTAACATAGTTTTTTATTCTTTCACTCTATTGATAATCAACAAAATTTAGGCCCACATGTTAATTTTCTAAATAGGGAATATGCCTAAAAAGGCTGGCTTACTTATTTCTAT
Source organism: Spilosoma lubricipeda (assembly GCA_905220595.1). Taxonomy (NCBI): domain Eukaryota; kingdom Metazoa; phylum Arthropoda; class Insecta; order Lepidoptera; family Erebidae; genus Spilosoma; species Spilosoma lubricipeda. Next base: position 5,537,816 of record HG992298.1, on the reverse strand, counting down.
ATAGCTTCCTGGCAACAGGTAAACCCATCGAGCTAATAACTAATCGAAATTAGTAGCGAAATAAAGTTTATTTAATAAGTAATCTAATGGTATAGGCTTGCCTAAGAAAGAAAAGAGAACCAGTAAAAATAATTAAAACATATATTTATGATAGTTTTGCGATAGGCAAGCCATCATAGATGTGTTCATTAATTAATAGAATTAAAAACAAAACAAGTTTGATCTGGTTATCAGATGGGTGTAAATCGATCTTCACTGGCTTTTAATTTATAAGTGTTGGACCTGACATGAGATTTATAGCAAGAGATAATAATAATAACTTCATAAATTTCATAAATGGTAGTCTGAGAACCATTAGTAGCATTGTAATCAGACTGACGACAAATATACTTATATATCTAATTACTTTTATATTATAAACTAGCTTTTGTACACGGCTTCGTTCACACATACTTTCATTCCCTGATTTACCCTCATAGAGGTGGAATTTTAAAAATTCCTTCTTTAGTGCTCACCACGTTTATACAAGGAACCTACATGCAAATTTTCAAAGGAAAATTTTTAGGTTCAGCGGTTTGGGCTGTGCGTTGATCTCTGGGTATGTCAGTCAGTCAGTCAGCTTCTTCTTTTATATATATATAGATATATTATAGATAAATTAATTAAACCTACATATAAGTATTATTTAACTAATCATTCAGTTTATTTAAAGCGTAACTACAAAACTCACCCTGAGCTGCATAAAGTACTGTATAACCAATAAGGGCACCGGCTTGCTTGTGTGGGGGAATCGGCTGCCAACTAACGCGAAGAGCTGATGACGTCACGCCTCCGCATTCTACTGACGAGGGTCCTTCTTCAGGGGCTATGACAAAAGGTATAAGTTTTAAAAAGAAAACCTGCTTTCTAAGTAATTTATTTCTTCTAGTTATGTTACTTTATTTGGTATTCTTTAGAATAAGCGTCACGTTGATGCGCATAACTTACATACGTGTTTAATTAACATACTTTTCAAGGTAGTGGAGTCACACTGATTTCAGTATAGACGGGTCGGCTCGACCGGAGCGGTACTATCCTCTCACAGAAGATCAGCGTAATATGACTGCATTTGTGCTGTCGTATTTCGTAGGTGAGTGTGAGACCGGGGGCTTCTTGATGCAGAAACATCTTAACAGGCCGCCATAGTATCACTATGCTGCAGTGTTGCATTATCTGCATGAGTATGGTGACCACCATTCTAGGATTCTGCTCATGCTTTCCATCCAGCAGAGAAGACTCACGTTGGCAGGCTCATACATATAAATGTAGAATTAAAATGCTATTTTTTTCTAATTCTAACAAAGTCAAAAAGAAGGTTTAGATTTTGTCAGATTTATTTTTTTTAAGTTAATGTTTTTGAAGTGTTTTTCATAATAAAAAATACTTATTTCTTGAATTTGAAAAGAGAGAGCAGGTAATACGTTGGTAATATCGATTCATAAAATAAAAAAGTGTGCTACAAAAATAAATTATGTGCCAGATGTTGTTTCACAGTAAACCCATGGCAATCTATCATTTCCGAATTTCAATAATTGAAAGGCTGACAAAGACAAAGTGAAAATTAGAGTCAGTAAGTATCACAAATTAAGGCCAAAATATTTTTGATAATATTCCTTTATTTTTTTTATGTATAGGACTGACAAAATGACTGTACTCTGCCTGATGGATATCAAAAGCAGAATCCAAGAGTGCTGGTCATCGTACTCTTTGCGAATGCAAACAATGCAGCAATTCAGCATGGGACTCACACCATGGCGGCCTTTTGATGTTTTGCATCGTTGGGCCTCCTCTACTGATAATATAAGTAGAAAATAATACTTTAGTCGTATGATTTTGTTGTAGTAAAAGAATATTTATATATATATGATTGAATAGCTGACCAACAATGGGCTGTGCGATTTTCTTCAAGCTACCATAAAATTGATAAAATAATTTATAGATTCGACGCTAGGCCTTGTAGTATGAGCGGTCGACATACTCTCTACTGATTCAAGTGTTGTGGATTCAAATCCCACAAGTGACAGCACCCAGATTACACACCAACTTATGAAACGTATTATTATATATTTCTAAAGCAGGAATTGTCTTTCAAAAAAAATTTGCAGATAATTATAAATTACTAGCAGACCCACGCAACCTTCTTTGCGTCTCCTATTGCCCGTAGTGTGATAATTTCCCCCCGTTTTTGAAACATTTTTCATTGATCTTAGCGTAATGATATATAGCCTATAGCCTTCCTCGATAAATGAGCTATCTAACACTGAAATATTTTTACCAGTAGTTCCTGAGATTAGCGCGTTCAAATAAACTCTTCAGCTTTATATATTAGTATAGATTTACGAGGCCTATGTCCAGCAGTGAACTGTGATAGGCCGATGATGATGATGAATGATAAATAATAAAAACAACCTAACATATGTCACAAATGGCAGTCTGACCCCAAACTAGGCTGAACCTGTGCTATGGTAATCAAACTGCTGACAAAAATACTTAAATATTTCTAAACATATATATATTATAGATAGCAAGCAAATAATTTGTCTTGGGTAGGAATCGAATCACCGGCTGAACATTCAAAGACACCAACCACTAGACCACCAATCTTATAATTAAGTGGCACAATGAAGAAATCTTGTTACCCAACCAACATTAAAAAATATATCTAAACTGCAAGTGGCAATATAGCTATAGCTCATACCGCCAACCCTTCATCTTCGTACTCTGTCCCAGATTACTTATATAAAACTTCAGAAATTTTAAGAGTAAAAACTAACTAGCCCATTATGAAAATTGAGCAAAATTTTACGAGGGAACTAAGCACAGAGACTTGGGAAAGTAAAATGACAGGGGTAGGTTAAACATTACAAAACTTTTTCAACAAAGTGGGATGAACAAACGAGATGAAACGACGACGAAAAATCTCAAGTTATAAAGAAAGCTGTCAAATAGCTGTGGACGTAATGAGCTATTTATAGTCTGCTAATAATATGACAAGGTTCGAATGATGAATGGGAAAGCGAAGTTTTGCGGATTGTTTTGAACTCTGAAAAGTCTCGAATTCGAAATGAGTTCATACCGGTGTGGTATGAGCTATTACTGAAATGTTAAAGACATTCAGAGAAGATATGAGTTTTGAACTTATTTAATACTCTGTATATGCTTATATCGAAATGTAACGGTCTGGTATCCTAAACACGGGTGATGAAGCTGAGGTCGCCAAGTGAGAAGATGGGAAGATGAACTGAAATTGACTCTAGGTCCTCTTTGGCTAAGAATTGCAAACGATAGGAATAAGTGGAAGACGTTGGAGGAGGCCTATGCCGTAAGGCACTTAAAACTTAGAGACTTATAATTATACAATTAAATAAAGTTAGAGTGTCTGTTTGTAATATTAAAATAACCGCTTTTTTCTTAATGCATATGTATGTATACACGATACATATATAAAATAACCTTTTTTACGATTTTTGTCAGATTTTGACGGGACTGGACCGATTTTGACGGGACTTTCACTGATAGATAGCTGATGATATAAGGAGTAACATATGATTTTTTTTAGACTAGCTTTGCCCCGCGGCTTACCCGCGGTACGATAATAACCGCGGCTAACACGGCGGGACTCAGTTAGTTTTATATATAATCGACTTTTATATGACTGAATTTTAGTTAAAACAACTAAAATTCAGTCATATAAAAGTTTTCTTGCTTAATTCCAGGGTGAAATTTTCAGTTATATCATACAATATTACACAAAAATTTATCTTGAAATTTAGTAATAGCCGGTAGGTTTTTGAAGTAAATAAAGAGAAATGTTATTTATCTGACTTTGCCTTAAAATATTGAAAAAGACAGGCTTTAACAGCTGAATTCTTAAGTGTTCTACCTCTTTTATTTTATATATTCTTTTAACTTAGTTTATTTACATATCCTGGTGCCCTTGTTACTGTGTGCTCATTTTCAGTAATTAATAAAATTATTTCCACTAAACGATTTTAATAAAACCTATTTTAAAGTAAGTTATAATTTAGTAAAGAAAGCATTGTTCGAAATAAGTTTATATAATAATAGCACCTTTTTAAATAGCGCCGAAGCTGCCACTCTTGGCGCTGTTCAAACAAGCTTACAGTTGTATTATGTAAATGTTTCAACGAGACTATGGATGGTAATATATTGGAGATCAAACAAAGGAATTAAAAACGAATGACTCATTTAATTGAATATTTTTAAAATTGGATCCTTAAAAAAGAGGCTAAACATAGAGTTAATCAATGTACTCGAGTAATGGTCTCTAAAACTCCGTTCTTAAACATGGTAAGTGTTAGAACGTTTACAAATAAGTACAAGACAATGAGTACTTTCTAAATAACGAGTAAAACTTATATATACTCTCAAAGTTACCATTCTAAAATACAAACACATCAAAACGTTCTTCTAAAATAAAGTTATTCGAAGAAACTCAACAACATAATTTACTCCAAATACTGTTCGCAAAAGGTGCAAAGGTTAAGAGTAATTATAACAACAACATAAAAGTTTCAAATGCTAATGTAGACGATAAAGCTTTACCGTACTAAGTTTGTTCTGGCAAAGTTACCTCAATTTACATAGTTGATGTAAGATAAAATTCTGCAGAAACTCACCATGAACGGCGTGATAATGGCCGTGAAGGACATTAGCTTATCTGCGTTGACTAATTACAGGTTTAGAGACTTGAATTTTTATTAAAGAAATATAATTAACGAATGATGGATGATGAGAATATTGAATACTTCTTAAATAAATTAATACGAGTAATTTCACTAAGAAGAATAAATACCTAAGAAATTTTCTACCAGTTGATTTATTTTAAGGTTGACGAGCTTTCTTTTAAAGAGAAAATAACAAACAGTAGTCACAGTACTTTATATTTCCATTTTTGGATGGATCACTTTTAATTAAAAAACTTTTTCATAGAATTAATTATCTTATATATGAAACTAAAAAATTTAACAAGCGGTTTGTTAATTATCATGTTTACTTGTTACCCGACTACGGCAAAGCCAACGTAGGGTTATGTTTTTAAAAGGCTACGTATATATGTTCATCTGTTCCCTCATAGCTCCTTAACTACTCATTAGAACTGGACAAGTGAGATGTCGTTAGAAACGTCTTGAACGTTCGCTAGTTATAGGCTATATGACGTGTCACTGAATTTAATGTAGTCCCTTCTAGCCGACATAAGCACTGTATTGAAAAATAAATTTTCATTTTTATTATAGAAATTAATATTATAGAGGCACCAAAACATTTTAAATAAAAAAAAGTAAAAACTAAAAACGAAGCTGAAAAAGCAGAAAACAAGTTTCAAAACCCGTAGTCACGCGTTGTTAACGTGTTATGGGCTATGGTACATTACACTACATGGACTACGGCTTACGACTTGAAACTTAGTAATGTACCATACCAAAAGCATGAAACAAGTTTTAAAAGCCCTACTTTTGAAACTTGTTTCCTGCTTTTTCAGCGTCGTTTTTGTCGTAGTTGGTTTTTAGTCTTTACTTTTTTATATTGTTTAATTCTATACCCTGTATGATATTTTTCAATTTTAGGTCTAGAAATTACTATAAAAACGTTATTTCTAAATGATTTTTAAATAGGATGAAATATAATATATAATATGTTACATACCTCCTTCTCTCGTGTCCTGAAACAGGGGGACTGAGAATGGTCCTGAACCAGCGCTGTTAAATGCCGCTACAGAAACTGCGTACCTAAGTAATAAAAGAAAATACAGTTCAACAACATTACATTTTATAAAGCAATTAGAATTATTATTACACATGTATGATACTAGCCCACGAGGCGGAACCTCGTCTGCGTTTCCTATTACCCATGTATACAAATCTATAACCATTTTCTTTAGAGCTAACCTCAAAAGATACACATATGCTATCGCGGACCTTTTTTTAGGAGAATAATTCTGTCATACATGATTTTTGCAAAACAAAGATATGAAAATAAAAAAAAAACTCGATTTATATCTGTAACTTACGCGTAAATGATATATAACCTTCCTTCCTTCTGAGATTAGCGCAAATTCAAGCAAACAAACACACTCTTCAGCTTTATATATTAGTTTAGATTTTATTTTATTACGACAGAATATTTTCATGGTGAATATATTTTAGTGGAATTATTTTAAATACCTGACTCCTTTGAGTAATCCCGTAATAATAGTTTCTTGTTTGGCGTATAGGGATGCAGTTTTTATCGTTTTATCACTCGTTTCTTCTGTTTCTAAAACATAAAGTTAAATATCAAGATTAAATTAGCACTTACTTGTTATAGAGCCATAGATTAAATTATTTTGTTGGTTTTTAAAACGTTGTTTTTTGTTTTGAAAACATTCTGGTCAATATTTGCATACCTTTTACTCCTATTAATTGGGGTATGGCTTTCAGTCGGTAACCCAGTATAAGTCCATTATGACTATCTGCTGGGGGTGGTAACCATCTCACTTTGAGTTCTCCTGGTGACTCTGTTTGCTCCAGTTGTACTCCAAGAGGTGGCGACGATGGTGCTAGTTAAAAAATTTTTTTTTTATTTTTTTTAAAAGATTTCACTTTATAAAGAATCCTGCAAAAACCGATGAATCTTCATCAAATCTGAATCAATCAGTGAACTAATAAATGCAGACAGAAGTACTACTTTTAAGTATCTAAAACCAAAATTCAAAAATCAAAATCGTTTTCTATAGGCCTCGAAGTCTATTCATTCAAGTCTATTATGCAGAGGTATGGAACGTCTCCATCTTTGTCACCTCATAACAGGTTTCAGACTTTTCGAATACTTAATTTTTCTTCTAATCACAATCTTCTATCTATGAACAAACAAGGAATTTTTCACTAGTAAATGAACCAGGAACGCGTAATTGGTGCGTGGCTTTTATTTCACCTATGTCCTCTTCGGACTAATATAAACCACAAAGAATCATATAACTAAAGAAGCCTCTGGCAATCCCCACAACTAGATTTACTCATAATGAACCCCGGCTATTAAGTTCGAGGCTCATGTAACTAATATTAATAGGTATCAGCAATGATATTGGCAACTGTAAACATATATAACACTAATAACGATTATGAGGTTAATAATTTGGCTGCTAAGTTTGGCCACAATATCGATATTGGGTATGTACTCGTTTTTCACTATAATAGCTTACTAAACTTCCAAGTAATGTAGTATTGTATGTAATAAACCGTTAACGTAGGGCGGAGCTAAAATCAGGGGTAATTCTCTAAACAATAATTACAACACATGTAAAATAAACAGAACAAAAACCACTTGCAAGAAGTTTAGATATGTTTATAGTAGAATTAGATAAGATCAATTATCCGTGGTCAAGTGACGGGAAGACCGTTGGGGGTTATCGCCCGAAGACTGTCGGCCAGCCAGAACGAGGAAATAAAAAGATTTATATAAATACTAACATTAAACATTAGTAAAAAGTTTAAACCAAGTTTACATCGGTGTTTCAATAACGACATTAGATAATACAAGTTAGTGTAGTGAGATATGTGGGACTCTTGATGATGTCCAACACTTGCTGACGGAGTGTGACAAGTATCGAACACAAAGGGAGGCGTTGATGCGTAAATACGATTTAAATAGTTATGATGTTGGTATAATTATTAGCATTTTAGGAAAGCCAACCTCAAATAAGTCAAGTGCAGCACTATTTGACTTATTTAGAATATTTAGGCATCAAAAGCTTTGACCTAATATTAAATAAATGTAACATAGGATAAGGTATGATGGGACTAACATATTACCATGTAATAAAAGTCTCTAAATTAAAAAAGATTTTAAATAAGTTAGTGTCAACTTCAGTGTCTAAAAAAACTTTTTCAGGACTTTACCTTCTTCAGTAGTAGTGAATCTAACTGGGGTTGAGTAATGACTCAAATCGGCCTGGTTACCTCCTGCCACTCTTGCGGTATAACTAGTCGCTGGTAGTAAGTCCTCCACCTCTATGGTGTGACGTATTTCGTCCAATCTAAATCATGAAAAGAGAAAATGTTACTAAGTTCTTCTGATTATGGAAATGTGTAATTACAGCCCGTAGTTTGGAAATTAGGGTCTAAACAAGGCCTCTGAGTGCACGTAAGACCGTCGGTCCTAGATTGATAGATAAAATATGATGTTGTATTTTGAGGTCAAATTTAGTTTTAGTTATTTAACTCTAAATTACAAAATCTGCCAGTCTTATAAAACTAACAATTTATAAGATTTTATCACTTATCATATTCCAATTGTAAAGTGTTGTAAATAAAATACGTAAAACAAATAATATAATGATTGAACTATAAAGAAAGCCCAAAATTTAGGTACATTGTAATAAAAAACTTTAATTAAACATAGTTAAAAAAATCAAAAGTATTTGGCGAAATTGCTGTTTCGTAGAGTTTTTTTTGCCAACTTTTCCATTGTAGAAAGAATCTCGGAGAAAAAAAGCCAAGTGGCTTTGATCGTTGGAAGTAAATGTTTTTATGAAGATTTTTTAAGTAAAAAGCTTATAAGAACAAGAATATTATCTCGTAATAGACAGTAAGCTGTCGTGATTATATTACTTCTTCTTTACAATCTACATATTCATGAAAGTATTTTCGCATACGAGTAAACAAATTTTGAATGATTAAAGTAATTTAAACTTAATTAAATAGTCAGATGAGGAATCTTATAAAGTCTTAAAATTTGAAAGCTCTTGTTTTTTATGTAATATATACTATCATACAAGAAACTATAAAGAAAATACAATGTTTTGATTTAGATTGTCTTGGGTATAAGGATTGCCCGAGTTCCAAATGTATATAAAGTATAAATGAATATAATGAACTTTTAAAAAGAGATCGCCGACTTCAATACGTCTAAATCACCATACTAAACTTTTTGTCCTTTAAGTGTAGAATATTTAATTCAAAACTATACATGTGTATATATATGTAGTATACACAAAACGAAAAGGGGTGTAAACGGGGCCACCTACCATCCCAGGCTCTATATAGCCAACCTCACCTGCGCGTGGTGCACCCTGCTAAATAACGGACGAGGCTCTGGCGACCGACTCATGGCGGTATAACCATACAACTGCGGAAATCACAAAATATCGATACTGGCGACGGGCAGCAGCGTCACTAGATAAATGATTTCCGCCACTGCGGTCACCAACCCGCCTGCCAAGCGTGGTGACTATGGCAAATTCCCCCCATGGACGGCAGCCACATTCCACGGCCCCCAGTTCCCGGCAGTTGCACTATTCCTGGCCAAGGTACCGGTCATGGTAACGGTGCGGCAGGGGGTGCGAAGAATCCCCGGGTTACGGCAGGGTACCACCGACGACTATATCTGGCGACGTATAATGGACGCACGCTGCGGCTGGACCATCACCTTTCGGAGTTGGAGGCGGAGGTGAACAGCATAAACTGGCATGTCTTGGGGCTATCAGAAGTCCGAAGACAGGGTGAGGATATGATAGCCCTGGATTCTGGTCACCTCCTGTATTTCCGACAGGGAGACCAACCATCCCAAGGTGGTGTCGGATTCATGGTCCACAAATCGCTCAAGGGCAGCGTGGAGGAAGTTGGCAGTGTATCGTCAAGGGTAGCGTACCTCGTCTTAAAAATAACCAAAAGGTATTCCTTGAAGGTTGTACAAGTGTATGCACCCACATCCACACATCCTGATGACGAAGTTGAAGCCATGTACGAAGACATAGCTAAGGCCCTGTCTCGTAACAAAACTTCTTTCACGGTTGTCATGGGCGATTTCAATGCGAAAGTGGGAGTACGAGATTATGGCGAGACCGGAATAGGACCGTTCGGTTATGGGTGTAGAAATCACCGAGGTCAAATGCTGGTAAACTTCCTCGAGGCTCAGGGGCTCTTTCTGATGAATTCCTTCTTCCAGAAGAGGCCCCACAGGAAGTGGACCTGGCTAAGCCCTGACAGCGCGACAAAGAACGAGATCGACTTCATAATTACAAACAAACGCCAAATGTTCAGGGATGTCTCTGTGATCAACAGATTCAACACTGGAAGTGATCATCGACTCGTAAGAGGCACCCTGAATCTAAGCATCAAAAAAGAACGGGCGCGCTTGATGAAGTCGACTCTTAGACCAACTCTGCGTCAGGTCGAAGCTGGATGCGAAAGCTTTCAGTTGGAGCTTCAAAATCGGTTCGCCATGTTGGAAACCGTGCAGGACGTGAACGACGCCGCCGACAGTCTGGTGCGTGTCGTCCGCGATGTGGGTTATAAACACTTTCGACCAAAGAGCAGTGGACGTAAGTCGAAGCTCAACAGCGAGACTCTTGATCTCATGAGGAAACGACGAGAAGTACTAAACGCCACACCCTCTGAGCGACAGGAACTGAACAGGCAGATAAAAAGGCTGGTCAGACAAGACGTTCGACAGTCGAATACTCGAGTGATCGAGGATGCGATTGCTCGGAACAAGGGCTCAAAAGTTTTTGCCAAGCCTAGGGCCTCCTGTTACCATCTGTCCAAGCTCAGAACAGCACAAGGCACCACCGTCACCTCTGAAACGGAGATTCTCGCTGAAGTCGAAAAGTTTTACGAGGATCTATATTCCTCACGAACCAGTCCACCAGAGACCCACGGCGCGGATGACCCGCGTGCTAGACTGACACGCCACCTCACAGACGAACTTCCCGACATCGATCTGGGTGAGATTAGAATGGCACTCGGACAACTACACAATAACAAAGCTCCGGGTGAAGACGGAATTACAACAGAGCTCCTTAAGGCTGGTGGAACTCCTCTGTTAGTAGAGCTCTTACAACTATTTAATTCCGTCATTCATACCGGCGCTACACCGGAGGCATGGGGTAGGAGTACGGTAGTGCTTTTCTTCAAGAAAGGAGACAAAAGCCTACTAAAGAACTACTGCCCAATTTCACTCCTGACCCATGTATACAAGTTGTTTTCGAGGGTCATTACGAATCGTCTTGCCCAAAAACTCGATGACTTCCAGCCCGTGGAGCAGGCTGGGTTTCGAAAAGGCTACAGTACCGTGGACCACATACACACACTCAGACAAATTATTGAGAAGACAGAGGAATATAATCAGCCTCTCTGTCTAGCATATGTGGACTACGAGAAAGCCTTCGATACCATTGAGACCTGGGCTGTTCTGGAATCCATGCAGAGGTGCCTGGTCGACTGCCGATATATCGAGGTGTTGAGATGCCTTTATGAAGCTGCAACGATGACCGTCCAAGTACAAGAAAAGAGCACAAGACCAATCCAAGTACATCGAGGAGTAAGACAGGGAGATGTTTTATCTCCGAAACTGTTTACTAACGCCTTGGAAGACGTCTTCAAGACGCTCGATTGGAACGGACGGGGAATCAATATCAATGGCCGATTTCTCTCACACCTGCGGTTTGCAGACGACATAGTCATCCTGGCGGAGTCTCTGCAGGACATGGAAGTAATGCTTAACAGTCTGGACGATTCTTCAAGACGAGTGGGACTGGGGATGAACATAGAAAAGACGAAAATCATGCATAATCGGCATGTGTCCCCATGTCCCGTGACCGTAAATGGCATTACTATCGGGGTTGTGCAAGAATACATCTACCTTGGCCAAACTATCCAACTCGGCCGGCACAACTTCGATCGGGAGGCCGATAGAAGAATTCGTTTGGGCTGGGCGGCGTACGGGAAAATACGTCACATCTTTGAGTCGCCAATACCGCAATCATTGAAGACCAAGGTCTTTAACCAGTGCGTCCTACCCGTGATGACATACGGAGCCGAGACGTGGACACTCACCATTGGACTGGTCCACAAATTTAAAGTGGCGCAGCGTGCGATGGAGCGTGCTATGTTGGGTGTTTCTCTGTCTGATAGAATTCGAAACGAAGTTATTCGACAGAAAACTAAAGTAACCGACATCGCACAGAGAATCAGCACGCTGAAGTGGAAATGGGCTGGTCATGTCTCTAGACGTGCCGACGGTCGGTGGAGCCGAAATGTGCTTGAGTGGAGACCGCGATTAGGCAAACGTAGTGTAGGGCGCCCTGCAGCACGGTGGACTGACGATTTGAAGAGGGTGGCTGGCAGCGGATGGATGCGGACTGCCCAAGACCGGGATGGTTGGCGCTCCTTGGGGGAGACCTACGTTCAGCAGTGGACGGCGATTGGTTGAGGAGATTGGTTGAGGAGAGACACAAAACAAATCAAACTATCACTGACCTCTGCTGAACGAAGGCTCTCCACGGAGAACCAACTATCCCGGTCAGTACTTGCCTGAGTCATAATAATGAAGACCATAGTATCTGACTTCTAAATCTTTACAAAAATAACTTACCTGGTAACATTGATAATTTTGGCACTATTCCACGATAATCTTTGACTGCTCGATATTTGCAGACTGTAGTATTGAGCAAGAGATCGTGCCATATCTCTCCAAGACAACTTAACCGATCTGCTCTTTATGGAGTCTACTGATAAATCTGATGGCGGTGTTGGTGGTTCTAAAATATGAAAGAATTAATTGCAAAAAAATATTAAATTTTGAACCGATTTCAAAAAGAAGGAGATCTGTCCACTGTATGTTTTTAATATATATATTAATTGACTAGCTGAACCCCGCGGTGTTACCAGCGGTTATTGTTGCACTGCGAGTGACGCCGCGGGACAAAGTTAGTCTAAAAAAAGTAGCCTAAGTTACTCCCCGGATCATCAGCTACCTGCCAGTGAAAGACCCGTCAAAATCCGTCCAGTCGTTCCAGAGATTACCCGGAACAAACAGACAGACAGACAGACAGACAGACAGACAGACAAAAAATTTTTAAACTACATTTTTGGTATAAGTATCGTGTATATATACATATGCATTGATTAAAAAGCTGTTATTTTAATATTACAAACAGACACTCCAATTTTATTTATTTGTATAGATTACATCTGTCACTTGTGAACCGATTTTGAAAACTTTGTATTCAAAAGGGTATTCTCTCTCTCTTTTCATCACCATATCAGGATCTAATTATGGTTTTCCAAGGAAATCAAGGGGAATCCAAATATTAAAGGTACGTAATGTGTTTAATTACACGTTCAGATTATGGGTTTAACGTCAAAATACGGTGATGTTAGGCAAGTTGTAATAAGTGCGTATGTATTTTATTTACAGATAAGATAACATTAGGATAAATAAAAAAAAACTATATTTTTCCCATCTTACCAGTCGGAAAGAGACAACTAATCAGTAGCTCCAAGTGTTTCAATAAGACTAAAGATGCCTAAGAGAATCAATGAACTCGACATAAGATACTTGCTCACGGATTTGTAAACTGTGTTTTCAATTTGAAATGACAAAAATAGTTAAACTGATTGTTTAAAATATTGTAACCAAAATCAGTCATTTGTTTCTAAAGAATTACAAAATTTTTCTCCAAATCCGGTGGAACGTAAATTTTATTTTCTTATTAAATAGATATTTCCAAGTTATGCACTAATGATAATATGTAAAATAAATAGTGTGACGATAGGTAGATGTGCAGTTGCAGTTTGACGACACAACTAAATGAGATCATGAATTAAATTCTCCGCAATCTTTATTACTAAATGTGGGTATCATCAGAAATGTAGTAAATTATTCCGGAACGATATCAGCATAATCTATTACGCGTAATTACCACATTTGGCAAGAGACGGAGACTTTAATAGTGGCAACACTTAATATGTGAGAGTATTATGTATGATGCGGGCACTAAATAACTTCTATTAGAATTATAAGTGTCTTTGAATGTTATATATTTTACTGATATTTATAACAGTGAAGTAAACTATGTAACATTTGGTTTAATTTTAGACATACGTTATATAGTTTATGATTATAAAAATTATGTTATGTAGTAAGAGCCAAGTAATCATTTGTATTGCCATCCACTGCTGAATGATGGTGTCCCTATTTTTCTTTTTTTTTTGCGGAAATCCCCTCGGATATCACCAACTGGTAGCTATGTCAGACTCAAACCGACTAAAAACCGTATACCATCTTGGATACTAGAAGCCGGGAAACCAGGTACACCATCGGAAGTAAAACCTTAGAACCTCGACTTACCCCTACCTACTGATTGTAAATACTCTCTCAGTATTAAGTGAGGAAATATTTTATAATAAAAGTTGATAGTTCAAATCAACGTTAGCAAAAGCGGAAAACTTTATTCACAACAGAAGATATCTAAAACGCTTTTATAAAATAAATACGTTTTAGTGAATTGGAAATTTACTAGTAGGAATACTCAGTATTCTAGATAGGATCCACACAGTAAATAGGGCAGTGCTTAGTTAATAAATCGATCATACCTAGTATAGTTAGATGTATACTGAACACATCAGCTCCAAATGGATTGCCAGCTCTGCACTGATACAAGGCACCGTCACTTGTTTCAGTTTGTAATAGTTCTAATATGCTAGCCATACCATCTTCTGTTTTTGCTTCAGATATTTTTACTCTGAAATAAATATAGAAATAAGTATAACGATAAATGTTATTTGTTCTTGTTCTTTTATTATGGAAGTTCACAATAAAATACAACTTTTGACACTAAAACAGTGCTAGAATTAGTGAGGCTATACGCTTAGCCTAATAAGAAACATAAAAAAATATACAGGTCCAGAGATACCGCAACCAACATTGTAGATCCATTTTTACTAAACGTTTTCGATTAAAACAAGTGCTGTCCAACTGACTACTAGTAAAGGGGAGGGGATAGCGACCCTCGATTTTTCTCCTTTGTCGGTAGTTATACAGCGTTGCAGAATAGTGGTTTAGAAGAGGTATTGAAAATGTATGGATCCGATACCGTACAAAATCAAACGATCAAATTGACCGAGAGAATCACATCAGCACAAACGGGCCGGCTCGTACGGGGTGGTACAGAAAATCAACGTAAAATGACAGCGATCGTGCTGTCGTGTTTCGTTGGTGAATGTGAGACCGGAGGCCCAATGATACAGGAGCATCACTAGCCCGCCATGGTGTGGGTCAGCATGCTGCATTGTTGCATTGTCTGCATTCGCAGTATGGTGACCACCACTCTTGGATTCTGCTTGTGCTTTCCATCGGGCAGAGTCATTGCGGCAGGGCCAATAAAAAAGAATCTAGGGGCTCACTATTTTTATGCACCATCGTTACACATAATTTCAATAAGTCTTCTAATTCATTATTAAGCAACTCTGTACAAAAATCACGTGACAAAAGAGAAAAAACGAGGGTTGCTATCCCCTCCTCTATATATGTACTCAGTTAACAAGCTTACAAGTGACGGCATAGTGCTGAATGTTATTGTTTTATGCCCTGTATCTTTCTAAAAAGGTTCTTCATGATCCATCTGTTTTCGACACGACCCTTAGTATATAATGACTGTAGTTGCTCGGTTCCAGAACCGGCCAGAAACTCTGAGATTACTCTTTGAAAAATAGAGATTTACAATATTTTATTTCCTTTTATTAATGTATATGTCTATAAATTATATCAAGGATTAAGAAACACTGTTCATCATCATCATCATCATCATCAGCCTATCGCAGTCCACTGCTGGACATAGGCCTCTACAATTGAACAGAAACACTGTTAATGAACTGAAAATGAAGTGATTTTATATAACACCTACTCCAGCGAAATCTTTGCATACCTCTGGGTCAATGGGTTAATTGGTTTCCCATTCCGAGTCCACATAATCCTAATAGGATCATCTCCTTTTGCTTGACACTCTATAGTAACATGCTGACCAAGCTTTGCAGTTAAATTTCTTGAGACAACATCAAAAGTTACTGGTTCTGAAAAATAGTTATCTTTTAGAGCCAATCCTTAGTTCAATATTTAGTTGATATTAAAATAGTATACTATGTAGAATATTCCTATAGACGAGAAGCTGGTTTTGTTTTAGCTAAACGTATTTATATTACGCAATGTGATTTTTAATTTTAATATTTAATAACAATATAATATTAAACTTAAATAGTTTTCCAATTTGTACTAACAGCTTGCACTAACTTTACTACCAAAACATTATCTTGAAAAATAAAAACAGAAAATCAGAATTGCACCCGCTTTTACTCAACAGAACATTTAACTCTTGAGGTGTTTTGGCGAGACGATCGTTTGACCCTATTTAATTTGAAACAGTTTTTAAAGTAGCTTTTTTTTTTATAAATGGATTCTATTTTAGTTAATATTTTTAGATTCCTTTATTGTCAATGTTATTTTTATTTTATGAGTCTGAAACTAGAATAAAATCTTAGCCATCTAATAAAACAGAAGTAAATATTTAAAACAATATATATTGCACTAATCTTTGATCACTTTATTATTAACGTGTCCGTGAACGTTTTCATTAGGTAAGATCTCTAAGAAAGTTAGACTTAAAAAGGTTTTATTTTTAAAAATTGCTCGAGAAAGCTTTAGTCTACCTAGGAAGGAAATACGTATTAGTTGAGTTGAGTTGAGTCTAATTGTAAATTGATAGTATTACTACATTACATTACTACACACTATCCAGTGTGTAGTAACCAGGAGCTCCATGACAGCGTACAGAGGGCCTCTTCGTCTCTTAGGACGTCAACGAAGACTACACACCTCCATAGTAAGTTCTATATAGCAATATAGAAAAAGAGGTGTATCGTCTCTAAGTTTAATTGCTTTCTCAAGAGGATAGTTCTCTGATTCACTAGCTTTGTCTATGGGCCCCGAGGGCAGGTGAAATTACTTGCTGCAAGTACAAAACTCTGGGGAAAGGAATTAAACAATGGGTATAAAGTCTTAAACATGTTTGGTTTAAAATCACAACGATATTTGCTTCCTAACTAAATTGAGATCTAAAATATCATTTGTCAGGGAAATGTTCGAGCTCTTGCTGAAGTTAAAATTATTTGCGAACAAAGTTCTCTTCAGAGTTGAGATATGACGTCAAATGTAAATATCTCTTTATACAATTCTGATTTACTCAGAAGCTGTAATATATTCACAGTCGACGTTCAAAGATCATTATTTATGTAGCCAAACTACACAACGATTAAGTTCCTGGATTTATATCGGAGAGAAATTACGGTAATGGGTATTGATTGACATCTAAACTAAGTTTTAAGTATTATACTCGAATTTGCTGGATTTATACTTCAAAACCAGTTTAACTATTAAAATAAAATATATCAGCAAAATGTAAAAATTAATCTTAAAGTTGTTCTGGTATTTTTCTATAAAATTTTAGCTATAATTATTCCGTTTCTTTTATACTGAACTAATTTGAAAGACTGTGCTCTGAAAGAAATATAAATAAGCATAAACAGTTTTAATTTGACAAATCTTCAACCCTAACTGCATAAAACAGTTTTTAACACATCACGACATAAAACACAACTATTTTTTTTGTATTTTAAACATATATATACATGCGATAAATCAGGGCAAATAATGTAAAACAGTAATAGTTTATGTATCATAATTTCACGTAAATTAACATTCCCAGTATGCTTTCGAAACTTAACGGTCAATCTGAAAATAATAGAGTATATTGTAATACTTACTGTTGACAGAGATCCACACAGTTTTACTTAGAGCTTCTCCCACTCCGTTCTCAACATGACAAGTATACAGTCCAGCGTCGGATAGTGCCACTGAATCAAATATTAATGATCCATTGGAAAGACTGAGAACTCCTCCACCTGCGACTTCAAGTACTGGTCTCCAAGATTCTGATACAACTGAAGCTTTTGATTAGGTAAACTTCACAGGAATCTTCTTTACAATACAATACAATGCTATCTATGCAATACAATGCTGAGATACTGCGAAAAAAAAATCCAGACTTCGTGGTTTTACAGGAAAATATAGTATATATAACGAAATAGTGAGAAAATTAAAAGATGTATTACATTTAAAATTAAAGATCGGGTACAGGGCTTCCTGATTCCGAGATCCAACTATGGCCCAATCAAAAGGCTAAGTGCAAAAAAATCCCGGAAAAAACAGGGCATCCCGAAACTAGTGAAAAAGATGACATAATAAATACTTAGCAGATATCATAAGTATAGTTAGGTAATATTACGGCCTTGGTTGAACAAAAAATGATTTTGCTACAATTTGAAATTGCTGGAATACAAATTAATGAAAATAAATTTTGTGTGAATTTGCTGAAAAGTTTTCAGGAGAGGAATTATATTTAATTTTCGCGATTCATTTGTACAGGGCAAAATAATACCTTACAGTTAATTCGTAGAAATTAATTTGCTCCAGACGAGATTTAGCTGTAATATCGAATGGGACTATTTTTTTTTAAATACCTATGATAATACTATTGTTGTATATGAAAAACATAAATAGCATTCGCGTTTGTTTGTGGTTAGTGTATCCGAAACACGTACTCCGCAATTTCATAAAATGAAAGATATCAAATGGATATTTAAAAATGAAAGGTAATAAATTTTATCGTGTGATTTATTTGTTTAAGTAAAAATAATGACTTTTTGGCAGTTACTATTCTAAATTAATTACTAATTTTTAAATTACAATAGTTTATATTAGTACTATCTACTTAGATTTAATAATTTAACGAGAAAACGGATAGACGTAATATTATAATGATTTCTTATAATTGTATACATGAAAAATTGTAATATTCAAACTGCAAGTGTACTAAAAAAATGATAAATTACGATTTTTTACCTCTTACGTCACAATATATTTTTTTTGAAATCATGTGTTTAATTTTACTTACTATCTTTTTTCAGCCAGTGTGTTTGAGGTTGAGGATAACCATTTGCACTACATGATATGTGTCCACCTCGTCCAAGAAGTAGTGACGAGTTCTGAGGTTCTTCGCTCCATTTAGGAGCAACTGTGAACAAAAATATTAAGTGAATAAGCTTGTAACATCTCGGTGTTTTTCATAAACTTCCATCACTGTAGTGAAATTTTAATACAGTTGCCTGTTTCAATACATGTTAGAAAACGTCAAAATTTCGATTCTGATATAACATCACTTTATTGTAATACAAAAATTTTCGTTACATTAAAATACAGGTAATTCTATCAAAGTCAACCTTTAGAAAAACAGTTCAATGAGGTGGTTAAAATAACCGTTCTGATGATGAAATGAAAGTGCGTGATTCATGTTTTAGAACAAATAAGTTATTCCCCTTGATTCTACTACTAACAACGAGGAACAAAATAATTATGAAGAGAAGGAAAACTTAAAACAAACCGTACATCAAACCGTCTGGCCTGGTATAGTAGGCCAAAAGATCTTTTCTACGGAGAGACCGATGTCCAGTATATCAGAAGGTTGCGTGTTCAAATCACGTCGGGGTCACCAATTATTGCGTGTTTACCCAGGGAGACAATTAGACGACACGTTGATTGTAATCTATACTCTATACAAATAAATAAAATTGGAGTGTCTGTTTGTAATATTAAAATAACCGCTTTTTACTAAATGAATATGTATGTATACACGGTACACATGCCAAAAATGTAGTTAATTTTTTTTTTGTCTGTCTGTCTGTCGGTCTGTCTGTCTGTCTGTCTGTCTGTCTGTTTGTTCCGGGTAATCTCTGGAACGGCTGGACGGATTTTGACGGGACTTTCACTAGCAGGTAGCTGATGATCCGGGGAGTAACTTAGGCTACTTTTTTTTTAAACTAACTTTGTCCCGCGGTACAACAATAGCCGCGGGTAACACCGCGGGTTTCAGCTAGTATTTAATAATGACTCTCAATTTAACTTAAACTAAAGTTTATATACAATAATATTTACGTATGTAATATGGACAGGTTTAGGTGGGGGTAACTAGGAACTACTGTTTACTTAAATTGCTAAATTGACAATATATTATTTATGCTTCCTTATATAATAATTTACAATATTAACTGTTGTTTGACGGCACGTAGGTTAACTGAGTAAAACAATTAATGTAGCACGTGGCCGCGTACAGATCTAAACTATTATAATACTATGGCTGCGCCATATCCAGCAATGGACTGTTAAAGGCTTTTGATGTGTTCTAGGGAGAGGAACTCAAGAACGATAGTATAGTTATTGTACTAGTTATTATTTTATTACTGTGCCTATCTATAATTAATAATCATATAATAAACAAAACATAAGGCTCCAATAAAATTTGGGACATTTTGCCGCTCTGCCAAGGCTTTGTAGGCAATATAACATGCTCGCTAAAAATCAGACTTAGATATATGCCTAAGTTTGCCTAAATATAAGAAAAACTTACAAAAGTAGGGAGTGCAATATGAGTCTCATTGTTGCATTTTAAATGACCTAATATTTTTTTTACATATTGCTTTTGAATTCTGTAATATATATAGTTTGTCATGATTAATTAATCGCTTATAGTTCATCTGTTTCGTATTAGCTACTTTTAAATTTATGTCTTAATCTCTTTTGTTACCTGTAACTTTGTTACTTAGTTGTTATTATTTTTGCTTGCTGTGGTTTCCTGTAAGTGAAGGAGTACACCGGTATAATACCCCTTTAGTAATTTATTGTATACTGCATAGTTGTGTACCAATATCCTTTGTTGGAAATTCTAATTTAATAAATAAGTATATAATAATAAGCTTAGCTTTAAGAACCATCTATACTAATATTACAAACAGGTAAGTTTCTAACTTTGTTTGTATGGTTGTATGGGAGCAATCTACGGAAGTACTGATCCAATCCTGAAAATTATTTCACTAACAGAAGGCGACACTATTTAGGAGTGACATAGGCATGTTTTATTGTGGTTGAACAAAAAAGAAACTTAAAAATAATAGTATTTATAAATCAAGTGGAAGAAAAGCGGGCAGTTAACACCCAACGTAGTGGGTACGGGTAGGCTAGTATGTTTATAATTACAGTGTAATAGTATACGACCCGTTGGTGATTTAATAAATAAATTCTAAATCTAATTATATTTTGTTACTATAATATACACTTGTTTTATTTTATTACTAGCTGGACCCCGAGGTGTTACCAGCGGTTATTGTCGTACCGCAGGTAACGCCGCAGGATGAAGCTAGTCTAAAAAAAAGTAGCCTAAGTTACTTCTCTGATTACCAGCTACCTGCCAGTGAAAATCCCGTCAAAATCGGTCCAGCCGTTCCAGAGATTACCCGTAACAAACAGACAGACAGACAAAATTTAAACAAAATGTTTTTTTGGTACCTGTACCGTGTATACATACATATGCATTTACTTAAAAGCGGTTATTTTAATATTACAAACAGACACTCCAATTTTATTTATTTGTATAGATAGCAAAAATGTTAAATTTAGCCAGTTCAAAGAAGCTTTACAATATCAAAAAATAAAACACGCCCATTATTAAAGGCAGAAGGTTTTAATTAGCGTTGCGAAATAATGAAATTCGATATCACTTGTAAAGTGAGATTAAAAGTTGAGTTTTTTTTAAAAGTGTGTTTGCAGTGTTTTAATGAGGAATTTTTTATCTCGATGACCTACAAATTAGAATTTGCTGAGAAATAAAGTAATAGTTAGTAATTGTTTATAAGTTAGTATATTATATTTCAAAGCAAAACGAACCGATTTAAATAAATATTGAGTAAACAGTTTTGAAATAATAGTTGAGTGATATAAGCTATTAAAATTTTATCTTCCTTTTCACTTAGTCAGATTATAATTTCTAAACTTTTTCTGTTTTGTATATCTCTAGCAACTGAGCTCGGCTTCGCTCAAAACTCTTTGAAATTCTCGGATTTCCTGTACTGTAATATACATGTAGAACATTTTATTGAATAATTTTATGTCTTGCTGAAAACTGATTAAAATCCGTTTAGTACTTAAAAAAGATCTAAGTGAACACATAACAGAACCTACTTCATTGTACTGTGTATAGAAAATAGTAGTTATATAGTGAGCAACAAAATATTCCATGGTCTACACAACTACACAATAAATACATCAATAAAAGAGTCAGTCTAATATAAGTTTGAGAAAAATTGTTCTATGGAAAGGGAGTATATAGTCAGTGAGGATAAGACCTCTATGATGCTTTAAAAGGCACAAGTAGAACATTAGCTGTAGCAAAATGTAAACAAAATGAAGGTGAATATGCAAAAACCAATTATGTTAATTCACAATTCTTTTAAGATAAAAAATTTATTCAGATTCTTGATAAAATATGACATATAGTTCACTTTGAAGAGCCATTAGATAATAATACTGAAAATTCATTATGCTGAGATATTTTCTAAGAAGTATAAGAAGCGACAACGTAAAGTGTTTTCCGTGTCATAACTTTTTGAAAATGTAAATATTATCATCTAAAATATTCATTAGACTGTATGAAATATTTTTAATGTAATCGTAACTTAGATAACGAAAACATTGTATAAATTATATTTAAGTATAGAATCGTTGTTGCTTTTAAAAATAAGCGAAAAAGTTATTTTTCCGAGTCTTGAGTTTCTGAACAGTTTTCGAATGAAATTTTTAAGATTGGAACTTCTATATCATCAATAATATCATGTTCAATATTAATACATATAATAAGGTCGTAACTGGTCGCTGTCTGTACATGGAATATATATAAGGCAAACTAATATAGGGAGGGTTTTATGAACGCAATAGAACCCAAAACAAAGATTTTTATAATTTTTGTCTGTTTGTGTGTGGGTTTGTGCGCGCTAATCTCAGGATCGACCTAACCGATTTGAATGCAATTTTCACAAATCTATTGTGGTTTGTTTCACTTAACATTTAATGTTTGGTTCATCTTAGTCGGTTCATAATTAAAAAAGTTATGTAAGTTTGAAGATATGTCTATGTTGGGTAGTTAGTACTGTTATATAACTCTATTGTCACTAAAAGCGACGATTTGTTTGTGTTCATTTCTTTCATTCATTTCAACACAATACAGACTTTTATTGTAACAAAACTACATAACTTGTCACACATGTAGTTTTTGACTTATTTAAACTGTCTTAGTTTAAAGTACTCCCTTGGCTGTGATTCTGCAGTTCAAGCGTAAGTAATTAAAACATACAAAGGTCTTAGCTCGCATTAGTTTGCTTCAAGTTACTCCTAAAATAAGATTATTTAAGAAAGTCTAGTGAAAAGTTCACCTTAAAGTTTTTTTTACAAAGCCCATTAAGGGCTTCCATGTCAAAATTCAGTTTGTCATAGAATATTAGTAGGCATATTGTGAAGGTCAGGGATAGTATTTTATGTATAAAAAGTATTGTTCTCGAGAGATAAACCAAGTATTTTAAAACGAAAGAAACGTCTCGATAAAAATCTGTATTCAATAAACATTCACGATGAACTTACCTTTTATATACAAATTCACTGTTCGGTTCACTTTGGCTACATGGTTAGCAGCCACACAAGTATAAGTACCACAATGATCCAAAGATACATTCTTTATTATAAGTACACTGAAGACCTCCAAACTCCTCTCAACAATCTGTAAATAATTCAATATCTCAACTATCTGGGAAGGCATTCCAAATATTTATATTAATATCTCTGAATTTCATACATTTTGGGTTTATTATTTTAGGATCAGTTAATTTAAATGAGAATGCTTAGTTTCAATGAAAATAATCAAGGATATATTTCTTGTGATTGGAATTTATTGGGTATCAACTATTCACATACAGATTTACACAACCAAAGTTTCTAGATTACGAAGGATATGCTAGTTATAAGTCCAGATCTACAAGTACATTACCTTCAGATGTGTTGGAATCTTTTTCCCATCTTTCAACCAAGAGTAATAAACTGGCGAATCTCCACTCTTTAAATTACAATGTATTTGAACAATTTGTCCTTCTTGTAAATCCGTTGGTAGAAGAATTTCTTCAAGCTGAGGTGCTTCCACTACGTGCAATTCAAATGATCTTTTAGCCATTTCTCCTGAGGGACTCTTTACTACACAAGAATAAGACGCTCCGTTGTCAGTTTTGGCAACTTTTGGTATATTCAAAACACCACCATTAGATACTGTTGGTAGATCTCTCTTGGATCTTAATTTTGGTTTTCGGCCAAAAATTTCTTTAGTAGCAGTGTTGTTTACAGATCGTTTGTACCGATTACTTTGTGTAGTTATATCCGGGTTTATTTCTTTACCTTTGTATTCCCACGTTATCTCCCTGTGAAACAGATGCTTGGATAATTTCTAATTTTGTTTGATTCTTTTTTATCGATAGTATAATTTAGATTGAAACGAGATATTATTTTACTAGTTTTAACTTAAAGCTAAAATATAGTTATCAATGTTTACTTGAAAATTAATCATAACATAATAGCTAGATGAAAAAAAAAACAATTAAAATTCAAACATAATAAGAAATCGTATGAGTGAACAATCTTTTCAGTTTGTCTTATTAATTTTTTTATCAAAGCGTTACAAAATATATAAATAGGTAACCAGTATTTTTAAAAGCGTCTGTGATTTTTTGCCCTTTTATAATTTTACACTTTTGCAAAAGCAAAGATCTTTTTGCTTCAAAGAATTTAACGGAAAATTATCCACGTCTGTTCTTTATTCGCTATAAAATATTTTGATGGAGTTCCTCGAAGAGATCATAAAAGTGACAGCAAAAGCTAAAAGTATATTCATATAAGTATGATGAACATTATCGTTTATAAAGACCATAAAAGAATACAAATAAAGAAAATAAGAAAATCGTTTTGTACATGAAAAAAGTCAACTGTTTTATGATGTTACGATGTTAGACTTATTTCAAAGGTAGTGAAATCAGAAATAATTAATTGTATGTTATAGAATATTGACTTACTGAAACCATTAAATTTCAGTAAGAAAAGAACAAAGAACCAGAGTAATATTGAACTTATATTTTGATCGCAAAATATCTGAACTTTAGACGTGAAAACCAGAATCATCTTGAAATTTGAATTCATTCTTCTTGAATATTTTTGTATCTTGTTTAAAGTAAAGTGTAATTGTCAGTTTTCAAGCAAGTTTTTTGTTTCCGTGTGATCTATTTGATAATAATCTAATCTCAAGATTCAATCAATATTAAGATCACGTTATTAAATTGTAAGTAACTTACGTCATAATCATATTACCTCACAGGATATCCATAGTAAGGGCACTTCAACGTAATACTTTGTCCGCTCTGCACTTTAAATGGTGGCAGCGTCCGGATGTACGGCGGTCCTGCAGTAATAAATACATTTTATATAACAGTTTTATGTGCCACGAAGATTGGTTTCGGTTTTATTGGAGAAGAGAAGGTTGAAGCGGTATTTTAAAATCAAGGCATTAAACTTTAAATGCTACGTAATATATTATAAATCTAGTTCCAGTTTTGTTGCTTAACTGTTGAGTCACCTGATTGCAATATTTAATGACGAAATATATAGTGTAGGTACTTTAACAAAATTTAGTAGTGGAAAGACAGGCAGGCAGTTAAATAAAGAATCAAAAACAAGATAATCATGTAAAGGTTCTTCTATTGTTCAAAAAGTAGAACTCTATAAAACAACGATTGACCTCCTGTTTCATAATGGCTTTAGAGAAATCTTATCTTAAACTCAACGCAAAATATTTGCCTCAAAAATAAATTCGAATCTGAAAAAGTAATACAAAACACAGATTTCGCGAAACTGTTCATTTGGTACGGATTTCTCCCCAATTAGCCGAGAGCCGTTAGTTCCAACATCATAGTAATGAGACTTGAAATCTTTACAATTTGCGAAGGTAATAAGCTCCTGATATTTTATTCCAGTCTT
Organism: Spilosoma lubricipeda; assembly: GCA_905220595.1. Classification (NCBI taxonomy): domain Eukaryota; kingdom Metazoa; phylum Arthropoda; class Insecta; order Lepidoptera; family Erebidae; genus Spilosoma; species Spilosoma lubricipeda. The sequence continues at coordinate 5,511,992 of HG992298.1, read as the reverse complement.
AAACATCCACGAGGTACATTTTAAAAGATTTTTTTGTATTGAATATTTTGAAATCAACTCATCTTGACTGAGATGAGGAAGAAGATTTTTAACGTAATTTCCCTATGATATGCTTTTCACTTTACATTTTATCATGTAAAAACTGTTTGATTTTTATCTAGTGTAGTGTTAAAGTCATATTAAAATATGTATTTTTTCTACAATTAAAATAAAATATAGTTATATATAGTTATAATTACTATATGGAATAAATAAAACCAACTGTTCAACAGCTTGTGCCCTACTGCGTTGGTGGAACTCTATAGTCACAAAATGCCGAAACAATTCGATTTTGTCTAAGCGTGAAAGTATATCTAGTACGCCAAAAACATACTATATTTCACAAGAAACTAATGCACAAGCTTCTGTTATCATGCTCGATACTTCTGATCTTCTCTTTCTTTTGTATTTGTCATTGATTCCTTATACTACTATGCGATAATGAGGTTAGATAGACAGATAGCAAACTCTTTATTTGTACACGGTGTTATAGAGTTACAAGTGAGTTCCTAATATTTTTTTTATTGAGTAGGAGGCAAACGTGCAGACATATCACCTAATGCGATTACCGCGGCCCATAGACACCTGCAACACCAGAGGCGTCAAAAACGAATTGCCGGCCTTTTAAAAAGGTTAATTGTTTATTAAAAATATTTCTTACCGTAAACATTCAGCCTATCATGGTGTGCTACAAGGTTATCGCCATGATGAGCGACGCAAGAAAATAGTCCTCCATCGTCAACCCTCAAGTGTGATATGTTCAACTGAGTTATAACCCCACCATCCTGAGCCATAGTTTGTCCTATGGTATACCTGAAATATCTTGCAAGCTTGATATTAAGTATTTAGAACAAAGAGCAATACTTGAATCCTGTTATGATAAAGCAACACGGGCCATCGCTTTTTTTTTCATCCTCCTCTAAGAATATATATCCTGTGTCGCAAGGGACTCCACAAAGATACAATAGACGGACACAAAGAACACCCAGACTCGGAACAACAATTGTGGAGTTTGAAACCACAACACTTGGCTCAGTATCGGTGTGACAATCGCTTAAATCACTAGACCAACCATGCATTCAACCGAGTAGTCATAGCATCTCTTCCGATACAAAATAGTCCGTCAATTTTTGCAGAATGAAATAATAATTTTAGACTCACATAAAAAACAATTGCCTGTAACTACGAACTCATATATACCAATTAAAACAAAACATTCCAAATTTCACTCACATATGGATAAAGTCTACGTCATAGCGGTGTAATGCAAGGGATAGGCCCATTTGGGCTTACTCTTTGACAGATGGCAATGCCTGCCTATAGCTTCTCCCTACCGCGTTGCTCTATGAGGGTTAGGGATGGTTTATATGTTCCATCGACTATAATATTAACAGTTAACTTATGACAAAAGCAAATATTATGTAAAACTGATATGACTTCTGTGTCAAACCTATACTTTCATTAATTAAATTGATCCTGAAAGAACAACCATATAAGTATAACCCATTAACTTAAATTATGCGTACTTAGAGCTTAGTACATTTAAATCTTTGGTAAAATCAAGAAATATTGAAAGCGCTTATAGCCTAGTAGTTTAAACCATAAATTTGTCACTATTCTGCTTCCTACGGCGCTAAGTATTGTGGATTCTCACATGGGACAACATAATTATTATAAGATCCACAAATTATTATTCAAACTTTGGCTGTTATTTGTATTCGTTTCATGTTTTTAAACTCTCCCGGGATACTGGGAATATTTTTAGTGCAGGAGTTGTCATTTATAAAATAAGAAAAAAAATGAGAAAAAATATTATGTAATTTATTTATATATCTACATCACACTTTTGACAAAGTAATATAATTATATTATAGCTGGAATAAAACTATTTTCATTGTTGAATATTTCTACATCATATATTAGTAAATCAAGAAAATTTGTACATAGATAAGACCGACCAGCTAGGTCAGCAGATTACAGATGTGAGATGTTATCGATCACGTAGTATTTAGACATTCATTATCTCGTCGAGAATAAGACGTGATTAAATGCCTTGTATCGATAGATATATAATGAACTGTAAGTTTGTGATGAGAACCAGACGTTACCATGGAACATTAGAGTTTTATGGAGCCGTGGCTCCTGCTTAATAAATACTGCTCCCAACATTATTCATAGCCGTTGTTATTATACGTACCCATAAGTTCGCTATATTGAATTATAAATTATAATACACTCTGATTTCATATTCAATTCAAATCCAAATTTTAATGCTCGTAACCACATTCAACGGTTTAATTTAAAGTATTCATGCATTTACCCCCTGTGAACCCTTTGGCGTAATTAATGAAACAAAACACATATTTTATGCAACTAATTTACGTTGCATTTAAGCATCTTGTAAATGAGTTTTGGCCTGTTTCTTTTTAACACCCCTTATAAACTTAACCTGTATATGTGTTTGTGTGTTTATAACTGGCTTTTGTTTTTTATATATAAATATTGTTTTTATGTGAAACACTTTCTCAAACTCGATGTTAGTGCGATGCAGAGCTAACAATCATCGTAGAATCGTCATCAAAGTGAATAGCCACTGAACCTAATTGTTTTATAAAACTTTATGTAATATTAGATAAAGGCTTAAAATAGATTATTTCGTCTAACGCTCGTCTTTTTACGTCATACACAACTTTAGTCTATCAACTAAATTAAAAAGTAACCTAGATAAATAAACAACTATTTCTTCAGAAGAATCTTAGATACCTCCATATAATCTTTCGTAAAAATGAGCATAGTTTACAGTTTAAATATAATTTTTAATTCCTGTCATTTTAAAATAAATAACACAATGATATGAAAATAGTAAAGGAAACCCGTAAAAATCCTACAAGAACAAGAGTTAAATCACTACTAAAAGATTTTTGTACACACATAACAGTGTGTATTTCAGATCTCCGTATTTTTTTTTGTTTCCACTCCGTCTTGTAATGCGCAGAAAAAAACAAAAGCTGCAAGTTAGGAAACTAACTATGAACAGTCGATCCAACAATCCGACTATCTAGTGACCAAATTTACAACATACTTTTATTGACTTTCACTTCTCTAACTAAACACAGGATTATACCACTTTGTTATTCGAAACTTTCGTAAAGAAACAAACATAGATTTATGGAATTATCGTGTATCAATATATAAACCAACAAATAATAACAATTTCTAAAATAAAAAAGTATTTGCAATTTCATTCCTATGTAGTTACGAGTTCTTTTCCCATTTCAAAAATCTCTCGTGTCATAAACTGCGATCATGAAAAGCAACAAAACGTAACACTTCTCACCTGGAATCCGTATTAGACGATATAACAATACCGTCCCTCTCCCAAACAAATCTGCCGGGATGTGGTCCATTTAAGGTACACTGTAAACTCACCTACAAATAAAATTCAAATTTAAACTCAACAGTATACAGTCTAATTTCGTATGTTAAAACGTATATTATTAAATTTAAATCGGGAAACAAAAGACTGAGCACAATGTTGAATATAAAATGCCATTTGGAGTTGAAGACGTAAGCTTAAATTGTTTGCTTTAGTTGATATAATTTCACTTTATATTCAATGTTTGTGCATCTTGGTAGATTGTGGATAAAGTTTAATATTTATTCACCCATGTAACTCCTCGCGCTAAAGGAAAACCCCTGCCAATATGAAACAGTTACGGTATTATTATTTTCAAATGATTCTTAACTGTTTTTCAACCATATATCTGGTGTCATTACCTTATGAATGATCAGAGAAAAATCGATAAATTTTATTTGTGACTAATTTATTGAAGTGAACTTCTTTACGCACGCTTAATTAAGTCAGTAAAGAAGTTTACTTCAATAATAATACGTGACGAGAGCATTACGAAAAGTGAGATCGGGCGAGGCGAATCGAAGTTAAGAAGGAGAAATAAGTTAGTCTTCTTCTTTTATTATTCCCAAGATTTGGGGTCGGGTTCAACCGGTTTTACCTGAATATCAATTGTTACATGGAGTGACTGGCATCGGATCTCCGCAACCCTGAGGGTGCACTGAATTCGAAAGTTGAACTAGTTGTCAGTATATTTGAGGGCACTGACTTCCCAATAATGATTGCCATAGATGTTCATGACAACCGGGACCGACGGCTTAACGTGCTCTCCGTAGCACGGGCGGGAAACACCGCCATCTTTCAAACTCCGGACTGCTATTAAAAAATGATTTTAAGAAAAACCCAACAGCAGTCCGTCTCGGGAATCGAACTCGAGACCTCTTAATCTACAGTCGCTTTCGCTAACCACTAGAGCAATGAGGCAGATAGGGAGATATAGGTTAGTGAAGATAGAAAAAGGGACAGAGGTGCAAGCATACATTTTCTTTCTCTCTTTCCCTGAAAGAAGTGTAACTTCAGTATTGTAGAACAAAGCATAATCACATTAAAAAATTCAAACATGTTATTTGTAAATAAAAATAAATATAAAAAAAAATCTTCTCAATTCATCTTTAAGCCATCATCCGCTTTGAATTTTCTGATCTTCATTAATAGTCGATTTGTTTTCGAAATTTCAATATAATGACAGTTCCAATAGACGCAAATCATTTATGTTCTAAAGTATATCATAAAACTCTCTAACACTGTCGTGCAAATGTCCAAAACGATGTATACTTACATCAAGTCCAGGCATAACGGTAGTTTCGCTAAAATGCTGGGATATGATCATTTGTAAGCTCCTTTTGTTGCGCAGCTGGACGCCATAAGAATCTGAAAGAACAAGGAAATGAGAATTCTTCGTAAAATAAACACTGCTTTTAAATTTTCTAGTTACTTGTATAAAGTATTTTTATTTCTTATTTTTAATGGCGTCTCTTTGTTTGTTTGTTAATGTATATTGTCGTCCGGAAAGTTAAAATTAAATGTTTTTCTTTCATTTATTCTTTTCTTGCTTGACTATGTATGTTGGTTGTGGAAATGTTTTAAATATTATCTTAGCAGATATTTGAAATAGAGTAGGAACGTTGTAATAAACAATAATATTGTGCTTATTGTACAAAGAAAGATTTGATTTAATTGAAAATTCTCGAGCACGCTTATTCGTTGGAATGCAACGATATGCATAGTTAAGATATAGTGGTTTTTTAGCTAGTCTTTTTTTATTCTTTTAAAAGTGAATATCACTTCAGATCTCTTGTTCCTTTTGGATTCAGTAGCCATGAGTATCCAGTAAAAACCACCTCAAAGTCTTGCCTCAGACTCTCCGAGTCCTCTCAAAGAGCCTAAGGCCAAGTATGTCACTACGCCTAATCATGCCGTATCCCGGGGAAAAGACTTCTCCCAGCAATGGCCGTGCCATGCAATGGAACCGACTTGGTGTTAACACGATCAAGCCGCCATACCATACCCTACTACAACAATTATTCTCTCACCAGAGACCCCACTCTTTGGCGGCCCGCAGATCAGTCAGTGACTAACTTAGTCAGGCTTAATTCTCGCGAATTACGCCCATCCACAACAGATATACTAACTTTGTTTGAGAAACGAAGCTCCGGATCCAAAGAATTGGAATGCATCCATTTTGATGTCTCCAAATATGTTTTTGTATTTTGCTTCATGTTTTCCCTTACCGATAACAATTCATTGTAACAAAATGTACTTTATCTTAAGCTCTCGTCTTGCTTCGCAATTTACTTTGTATAGCAATCTCGAGTAGCTTTAGAAGTTTATTTGTATTTTATAATGCCCATTAGGTACTGATGTAAGTAACTGTATGAAATAAAACGTAGAAATAAAATAAAGTGTTCCAGAAAACTTACCGTGGGAGAGCCATTCTTCGGCATAAATGGGCCGGCTTGACCGGAGTGATACCACGGCCTTACAGAAAACTGGTGTAAAACAGCGCTTGCGCTGTGTTTCACCGAGTGAGTGTGGATACCGGAGGCCCATACCCACAACCCAAATCCTTCCCCCCACCCCCTTCTCCATCCCCACTTCATCCCTCAAAGGTCGGCAACGCACTTGTGGCGCCTGATATATATAGCACAACACAGCATGTGCAGGGACTCTTGGCGACCATGTCAATTATGAAATACAAATTGCATACTGAAATTTCTCATTAAAATTACTATTAAAACAATTCAAGTTTTTCCGTATAACAGAAAAAACTACTTCTGTATCTATACATCCAATAGTCGCTAACTGTTCATAACATTGTCTTTGCGTCATTACGTAACGCTGTATTATATTCATAAAAAAAGAAAAATTATCCGTATGTATATTTCCCCTTATATGTATAATACATTAATAATGTGTATATATAACTCACCTTCATAGCTTTTGTTGAGTATACCTTCTAGCTTTATAGCGAATGACTTATCTTGGAAGCTGTAACCCGATCTGTAAAGAAAAACATCACGTCAGGATTCTCTTCCAATTATTTTTAATGATCTGTAGCTTTAAATTTTAGCTTAATGAACGCCGAATTTGGATATTTGGTTTGCTTGTGTTTTTATATAGGTGTTATTTCTGTTAAATAAGGATATCTTCAGTTTTTTACGATCAGCGGAATAGTCATTAAGTGATTTTTAAATTGCAAATCTAACCTGAATATGTGAAGAACATTATATAACATGATATATGAAAGTTTAAAACTTATTTAGATGATGTTTAATAAAACAGGGTCAAGTCAGATCTTGACTACTTTTGTTGCAAGTTCATCGAAATATCAAGTCATTTCAAAAGTGGTACAACTATTACGTGATCACCTCTATAAATCCTGTCTCAAACTTAAAACATTACTTTAGTAACTGAATCCCAGTCTCCCAGACCAACACAGAAGCAATATTATTTCATTGTTCTCTTGAAAATTCTAATCTTAGTTCAAACTTAAGTTGTTAGATCAAACCTATTAAACCTTTGGACCTTTGAAACTATAGAACTAAGAGATCCGAATCTATAGATATCGGTACCCATTCTTTGAAGATTACAAAGCACCTATTTAGATATTCACTGAGTGGAAAGACTTAATTACTAGTCACTAAGTTTGTCTTTGAAGCTAAAGCCTTTGACCAAATTATAAAGGTCAATGCGTAATTAATAGTTTATCCTAATTGATATCATTTACCAGAAATAATTAAAATTAGGAAAATTATTTCTAGATTAATTATTTTTGGTTTTCCGTGAAACCGGGTAGGCTTTTAGATGTTAAACCTTGGCTCTCTCTACTCACATAGCATAAAAAATTAAAACTGTTTTTAGTAAAGTATTTATTTCTATCATTTTCCAAGATGTTTATTAAGACCTTGAAAGCCACATAAACCAATACAAATAGTATAACTTAAAACATGGGAGAGCCACGCTTCCGCACGCATGGGCCGGCTTGACCGGAGTAACACCACGGCCTCATAGAAAATCGGTGTAAAACAGCACTTGCGCCGTGTTTCACCGTGTGAGTGAGAATACCGGATGCCCATACCCGAAACCCTCAGCCATCTCCCAAAGACCGGTGATCCCTCTGGTGTTGCAAGTGTCCATGGACGGCGGCAATCGCTTACCGTCAGACGATAAGTCTGCTCGTTAACCTCCTAAAAAAACATAAGTAGAAGCTCACATAGAGTAAGCAATGTGTCCTAAAAGGCGACTGAGGGATCAAACTACTCAGGCTAAGATCACTGAGAAAAGAGACGGCAAACTTGATACAAATCTTATACGAACCCGTCTGTCCAGCTTGGTATAGTAGCTTTTTGGGCTACTACCTCTTTTCTAACGATAAGCCTATGTTTACTTATGTAACTGTTCTTCTGTTAATTAAATTACATACTATGTAGGGTAAAGTTCAAATCAATTTCGAACGTCGATTTATGTGGATACCAAGCTGAAGTTTAAATGAATAAAAAAAAACAAAACAAATGATAATGAACAAAAGAATCGACGAGAAATAGTGATAAACCTTTTCATATCTTTTGAAGATTAAAAGGAATAGGGCTTTTAAAATGCATTAGTGGCATGCGAGAATAATGTGTGATGTTTAGAGTGCTTCTACTTTCAGCGCTACTTGTTGTAATGCGTCCTGTACCGTTATAGGTATGTCGGGATCTACTTTATTACCTTTGCCATGTCATAGCACAGGAGGAGATTTTAATTTTCACTTGTTTCTTTGTCCTTGTTTTGAGGATGTGAGATTCTAATGTAATTTATACTCTCGATTGTCGGTAGTTGATAGAACTTACTTAAATACATTCTAGAATTAAACTTTTGTACTTATTCTTGTTCCACTGTGACTGAAAATTATTTAAAAGTTAATTATATTATATTAAAGTGAGTTTAATTCTAGAATGTATTCTATTGTAATTTTTTATAGAATCTAAAATTACTTTTTGGATTACGTAAACAAAAGAAGTATGATTGTACAATATCTACGTCTTCAATAAAAACCTCTAACGTGTGTGTATCTATGTCTAGTTACAGAGATATATGCCCAAGACAGGCATAAATACTACATATGTAAACAGTTTCCACGATCAGTGCACTTAAAACTTTTATCAAGATATTCCTATTATATTGACGGTAAATATAAATTAAACAAACTCACAAATAAATATACAACTAAAAAACCAACACTTATATATGATATTGCTATAACTATTATTATATAGCAAATATTTATGTTGAAATTAGAAAATTGAAATCTAGTCTGCAGACTCATATTATAACTTCGTATATCTCTAGTACATAAGTTTAATATAGTCTATGGTCGGTTGCTTTTGTCTTTATGAACATTCGAGTTCATGTTAAATAAAATATCTACAATAAAACTACGTTTTGTAAAACAAAACACTTTTGTTCATTTCATTCAACAATTCACTATTCAAGTAATACTATTATTTTCCAATATTTTATAGAAAAAGATTACACTCAACACTGGAAAACAGTGGAAATTTAATTAATCAGTTTCAAAGTAACTACTCACAATGTTGCACAACTCAATTAAATGATTAGCTTTTATATTTACTTGCCTCATTAAATTTTACACAACTTACATTGTACTGGTATTCGTTATTTTTTTTATGGTATACCACCCCCCATATCTTATGGGCATCCACCTTGTTCTAATTTAGGTCCATATAGATGCTTTTATTAATTGTATAGTATTTGACAATTTGGACTAGTTTAATTATTGTCACAAAAATCACGGCCATAATTTTATAATAAAGTCACCAAATGAAATGCGATTAAAATGATCACAGTGATAATAAAGTGATTTAATGACCACTTATTCATATAATGATTATTTAAAAATAACAATAGTTTCCATCACTATATCACAAACTACCACCACTTGATTAAATAGGCACGAACGGGCCGGCTCGACCGGGGCGGTACTACCCTCGCACAGCAAAACAAAGTGAAATGACAGCGTTCGCGCTGTTGTGTTTCGTTGGTGAGTGCGAGACCGGAGGCCCAATGATGCGGTAGCGTCACTAGCCCGCCATGGTGTGGTCACCATGTTGCATTGTTGCATTGACTGAATTCGTAGTATGGTGACCACCACTCTTGGATTCTGCTTGTGCTTTCCATCAGGCAGAGTAGAGTAATTTTGGCAAGGCCAAACAAAAAAAAAAGGAACCCTATTCGTCTATACACAAACCCTACATGTATGTGTTTATGCATGTATATAACATAATATATCTATGTTTTATGTAATGGTTTGCTTCAATTAATCAATGTGAAAATATGAGAGGGACATTTTAATATATCATGTACATTATGAATGAGATGGCCGTGTCCCTTAATACGTGTTAGCCTTTCCCTAGGGGCGTGTTTGAGAGGACACATGGCCACTGCGGTTACTTTGTTAGTACTCGTACGTTTGCGGGTAATGTTTTATTTTAATATATACAGCTTCATTTCGTTCCTAAGTACAAAGTGATGTATTACTATTTGAAGTTGTGGCTCGCTTAATAATAAGTTAAGCAACACTATCAGAAGATGCATTGGACGGAGTCATAAGTTGAGTTATTTTGTCCCACAGAACAAACTGTTCTATGTTTTGTCCTTTTGGTAATACTTATATACAAATATTGCAAATAGGCATATGTTAATTTAAAAAGTTATGGTATAGTACTAAAAAAACTAATAAGAAGAAGCGGAAAACTTGTATGTTTCTTCAATTTAAATTAGAAGCTTAACTTTTTGTTGTTTCGCCACAAATTTGATGAGTTAATGTTATTTTTAACTAGATATTGCCCCACACCGCCTAACTAAATAAACAGACAGAAAATCCTTAAAAATTTACATTTTAGAGGAGTTTAACTATGACAATTTCTAAAATAATTATGATCAGAGAAATACAATTACGTTTTAAATATATACTTACATTATCAGGTCACTATAATTAGTCATATTTAACGCTTTTAATAGAAAAAGGGCCATACAATTCTCCCCCAGTTTCTTAACTTCTTTAATCGGCACTAACTAATGATAAACTTCTTTTAATAGCCGTTGACCGGAATGAGTAAACCGATGTCCCCCTAATAACATTATCCGCTCCAAATACGGTACAGACTACAGAATCAAAGTTAATTCATCAACTGGCACTACCTGGACATGTGTTTCAATACTGACGAGAAACTTCAAGAATTACATGTCTGTAGAAACCTGCTTTTACATTTAAAATCTGGATTAAATTTTTACCTGACTACAGCAAAGCGAAAAGGAAAGGTAATACTTTTGGCAGTCTATGTATATTCTACTGTAACACCAAAATTATTGAACCGATTTTAATTATTTACCGATTTTATTTAATGAGGTGTCAATGGATTTGTAATAATGGTTAGGGTGACATATGTTATATCAATTTTATCAAATACTAGCTGACCCACGCAACTTCGTTTACGTCTCTTATTGCCCGTAGCGTGATAATTTTCCCCCGTTTTTGAAACATTTTTCATTGGTGCTCCGCTCCTATTGGTCTTAGCGTGATGATATATAGCCTATAGCCTTCCTCGATAAATGGGCTATCTAACAGTGAAAGAATTTTTCAAATCGGACCAGCGGTTCCTGAGATTAGCGTGTTGAAACAAACAAACAAACTCTTCAGCTTTATACATTAGTATAGATTTTCACGTAGTTTTGTTATTATATTTTTATCCTTTTAATTTGTTTTTTTGGCTCCCTCCTGAGCAAAAACCCCAATGTTCTCTTGCTACAACAGCGCTTGAGCCTCCACTCCGGCCTGCTTTTGCCAGGGTGATAGATGGTCTCACCTGCCACCCGCAGACATGCGCTTATGGAGGACGGAGAGCATTCTGCGATCTTCAGCGCCTGAGTCGTCTGCGGTACCGAACCGGGCCTGGCGACCCGGGAAAGCCCTAAACCTCTCTCGGTCCCGCTCTTTCGTCTCCTTCGCAAGCATAACTTGCTCTTTGGAAAAGACGGTGGAATTTCACGTTGTTACGTTGGTGAGTGCAAGACCGGAGGCCCAATGATGCAGAAGCATCACTTGGCTGCCATGGTGTGGATTCTGCATTGTTGCATTGTCGGCATTTGCAGCGAGTAAAATGAACACCACTCTTCGATTCTGCTTATGATTTACATCAGGCAGAGTAGAGCCATTTTTGGCAGGCCCATACATTAAAAAAGCTAAGTACATTATACATCACTTTAGTAGGTGTAAGACATAATAATCGTTTTCAATATTGTGTTTTATTTGTGTTGTTTCAGAGCTCCAGCGTTCAATCTACTAAAGTCAATTTTTGACGGAAAATTGTTACTTACCGTTTATAAGATTGAGTATCTGTAGGAAATCGAACGCCGTCCGAAGCTCGAAATACAACTGAAACAAGGAAATTCCCAAATTAGACTGATTCCTGTTACGTAAAGGCTTTTCGTGGTTCTATGATTTTGGGTTAAATGTATAAATTTCGAAATACGGGTAAATGTTTAGCTTCAGGTTTGGTTAGTAAATATAATATTACAAAATTGTTGATTTTGTTGAACTGTTTATTGGTTACGGATTATTTGGGTAGACTATATTACGGGAGTATGTTTTGTGAAGCATTAAAAGTAATAGAATGTTCTGCTATTTTGCTAGTTTATTAATGTACTGTACAACAACGTTAATGTGTTTTGAACGTCTCTTTTTTTTCGTTGTTTCATTTTTACTATAATTTTGGTATCAATTTATTTCTTGAGACAAAAAATAAAAACTATAATCAAAAAGAGTTTATAAAACTATAACTCAACTACGTAAAAGCTTTTAGTAATATGTGAATAGCTTATAGCACCGTAATTAACAGCTCATTGAATTAAATCGCTTCTGTAGTTTATGGGCTATGGCGGAGCATATAGACACACATCGCCTGCCAAAACTATTACTTAGGGTTATAGTTTCTTTTTAGTTTGTATTTAGTTGGGACTTAGTTTCGCTTCATCGTATCTGGGCAAAAATAAACATTTTGTAACATTTTTTCGTTTCTAATAACAATATTATTACTTTGTACTTAAACTATTTTGTTTTTACCTAATAATAATAATAATAAATATTTCGGACATCTAACACACAACGCCATCTAGTCCCAAACTAAGCAGAGCTTGTATTATGGGTACTAGACAACTGATATAAATACTTATATACTTTTTTTTTTGTAAATACATACATATTGTACATAGAAAACACCCAAACTCCGAAACAAATGTTTGTAGATCATACAAACATTTGGTCCGACCCGGGAATCGAACCCGAGACCTCAAGAACAGCAGTCGCGTACGCTACCACTGCGCCACCGAGGCAGTTAACCTAATAGTTATCCATCTAATAGAGACGAGCACGTTAAGCCGTCGTCGGTCCCGGTTGTCATGAACATCTATTGCAATCGTTATGGGAAGTCAGTGCCCTCAAATATACTGACAACTAGTTCAACTTTCGAATTCAGTTCGTCCTCAAGATTGCGGAGGTCCGATACCAGTTGCTCCATGAAAAAACTGATATTCAGGTAAATCCGGTTGAACTAATAGTATAAAATTTGAATCTCGGAGACGCCTTTAACGATTTTCATGAAATTTAATATGCAGGGCGTTAAATCGATACATCGATTGTTTTTTTAGAATATTTAGCAAAAAAAAAATATCGACCCAATTTGATAATCTAGGTACTATTAATTATACTCGAAGTTAGCAGCTGACAGAACACTAGTTCTTATGAACAACATGATATACCATTCCAGTTAACATAGTTATAATTTACAACTTAGACCATTACGTTTGAAGTCACAAGACATCTGTTCGTCGTCCTTAGCCCTTTTGCAAGTTATCCGCTTGTTTCGGTTAGTTCTACTTGTTCAAGGATGTTTTTGGAAACAGTTTTGAATTAATAGTTGTCACCAAATGTCGCCAAAGGGCGCCAAAGGGAGTGAGACCTTTGACCTGAATATAAATGGTTTATTAAATGGTAGAGGTTTTGTTTTAAAGTTTTTAGCGTCACAAATTTCTGTTTGGCCTTTTGAAAATAATGAGTGGATCAAATAAAAAGCATTCGACTATAGTATTTATTAGAACACTAATTAAAAGTGTGCTTTTTTGCAAAATATATTTTTTTAGAACCATTTTTGTGAAGAGTTTTTAATTTTTTATTTCTTTATTTAATACTTGCTGTTGCCCGCGGCTTCGTCCGCGTGTTTGTCGGTTATCGCGGCAAATATTAGACTATGTGTTATTCTGATGTATAACTTATTTTACTGCAAAGTTTCATCAAAATCCGTCCAACAGTTTTTGCGTGAAGAAGTAACAAACATACATACTCACAAATTTTCGCCTTCATATATTAGTGATATGATGTGATGAACTTTAGCCAGCGACTCGTAAAAAGAGCCTTTATCACTCGTTAATAAAGTTTTCCATTACTGAAAGAGTTTTCAAAATCATTTCAGTAGTTCAGACGTGACGTAATAAGCAAACTTTTTAAATGTGATGTGTCTGATACGTTTTTATTATATATATGAGCTATTTTCACATCCAAAAAACAGTTTTTGAACAAAAAATAGCCCATCATTTGAAAAAAAAAATACATTCGCTAATTTAACGATAAAAAACATTATACTGCTAAAACAATCTTAAGAATAGAGTTTAGTAATAATATCACATAGTCTAAAATTAACAGGGCAGATACCAGCAGTATTACGAGTTCTAGAATTCTACTAACTTAATCACAATTGTAAAAGTTTTAACGACATATGTGGACGACATATTTGTAACATCACGATTTGTATTACTATCTCTATAGCAAGGGTTTAGGCGTTTAGAAGTTTTTAAAATTGTAATTATTAGGATAATCTATGGCGGCCTATATTTTGTCATAATTTTATAAGTATGTAAGATGTGGCGTGGGTCAGACGTTATGCTGCATAGTTACATTGTCTGCATTCGCAATGAGTATGGTGACCACCACTCTCGAATTCAGCTTATGATTTTCATCAGGCAGTTCATCAGCAATTTGGCGTAACTCTGATGTATAAGCTATATTCCTGTAAGGTTTTATCTAAATCCGTTGAGTATCTTAAAAGCCACAAGTGAATTGGTACCTTTTGTGTTTACCCCCATCAGTATATTTTGTAAGTGCGAACCTCCCTGGAGTTTCCTGATTTGAATGTCCCGATTTAGTGAAGTCAATAAGTTGGTGAAAAAGAACCAAACAATTGCTTAATACTGGTTTTCTGTGAGGTCCACTTCTGTGATCACTTCGGGTATCACACTTCGTTCTTTTAATTTTTTGACCACCACTCTTGGATTCTGTTTATACTTTCCATCGGGCAGAGTAGTCATTATGGCATGGAAAAAAAAGTAAAGTGTCACTTCATCCCATGGGTATCGTAAGGGAGGAATCTACCAGGGCCAAGATCTTCTTGCCAAGGAAAGATTTACGTACAGTAGGGAGTGTAAAACACTGATGATGAGTGAACAAGATCACAAGAAGCCTCTTTCCTCTATTCCTGGAGGAAGAAGAGGCAATAAAATGGCAATAAAATGGCGATAAAACTAGCCACTTACCGTCATCTGACAGCTATTTGTTCGTTAGCCACATAATATATTTTGGTTTTTTGGGTAGTGGTACAATGTGTTATTGTGCAAGAAGAGAATGAATTAAAAAAAAAACAGCTCTTCACTGTTTTACTTGACTTGACACTGCCGTGCGCGGAAATTCTAGACCAAACTAATTTAACTTATGACTATACCCTATAGGAATTCCTGTAACATCCAACATAATCAAAATGCATATTTGAACTTTGCTGACACATGCTACATACATTACATTTGATATCAAGGGAAATATGCTTTCTGTCTTGATATGAAATGAATTTTGGTCATCATTTCTCTGCACTGTGGGCACATTCCCTGATTTGTTTTTTATAGTATATGTGGCAAACGAGCAGACGTTTCACCTGATGGTAAGCGCTTACCGCCGCCCAAGGACACCTGCAACACCAGAGGCGTCACAAGTGCGTTTGGGGGATGGCGAAAGGGATGTGGGGAGTATTGGTCTCCGGTATCCTCACTCACTCGAAAAAACACAGTGCAAGCACTATTTCACACCGGTTTTGTGGGAGGCCGTTATCACTCCGGTCGAGCCGGCCCAAAACATTATACAAATATGACTAATAGTTAAATGTCCGCATGAATATGCCCCACTACACTCATAAGAATAATACCTAATAACATTTTAATGATATGATTTATATTCCCAACCTTATCTCGTTCCCTGAAGATCTCTGATAACCCTTGTCACCGCCAACGATAACTAGCGGTCGCGTATTGTTAAATAGCTCTCCGTACCTTCACCCTTTTAGTATTTAATTTGCAAAGTTATTTTAATATCACCGTGGAGGTCTATTGAGTGGAAAATAAGTAATAATAACAAAGAACAACTATGTCTTTTTAAGTTAAATTCCAAGAAAATTTCCATGATAATAGTAAATGGGTGGGTAGGTCGGCACCTGCATTATCAATACAAGGGAAATCGCGTATGGATCAAGGATTAATAACATATACTAGTTAGTTTCCTATGATATTATTGTATGATCGGTAGAATGACTTAAAGGTTCACCTAATTACTTTTACATTTGGGTAATCATAAAATAGATAACTTATTTATATTAGTGATCGAAATTAGTCTGTTATTTATTTGTTTATTTATTTCTTAATTTGTTTTGCTTTCGCCAGTTCTACTCCTCATAAATTTTAATTATAATAAAAAATCAATTTATTCTCTCTCACAAAATTATTTTCTGTTAGTTTACAAAATGCTATTGTAATCAGATAATTTCATGACAGAATGAAGCCTGAAGTAGGTTTAAAACATACAAATATAATTATATTGACTGCCTTGGCGGCGTAGTGGTAGCGTATGCGACTGTTGTGCTTGAGGTCTCGGGATCGATTCCCAGGTCATACCAAATGTTTGTATGATCTACAAATATTTGTTTCAGAATTTGGGTGTTTTCTATGTATAACATGTATGTATTTACAAAAAAAAGTTATTATGTATTCATATCAATTATCTGGTACCCATAACACAAGTGCTTAGTTTGGGACTAGATGGCGTTGTGTGTAAAATGTTCGAAATATTTATTTTAATTTATTATTATTTATATAACTAATTATCTAGTTACAAAATTACATGGTCTGAATACCTGGTAACACAAATTACTATATAAAAACAAAACAGAACAACTATCAAAACATTTTTTTAAATAAAAACTCATTTTTCGAATAATACATTTCTAAAACATATTCGTTTTGAAAGCTATTTGACGGGATTCGTAAGCCATTAGCAAAAAAAGAAAAAAGAAACCTTATCTGCGCGTATCGAAAAACCCAAAAATAACTTTAAACGTTTAGAGTTATTGTGAACAGAATTCTGGCTGGCTATTGTGAATTCTCCAAATGATATTCATAGCCCCGCGGGGTCGATTCAGCTAAACATCGACTAAACGTCTACGGAGCCGTAAAATCTTGGCTGGATTTAAAGGTTGTATGAACAAAAGTATTTGCGTAATGCTATTGTAATCTTTTTCTTTGGATATGATAAAAGGATTGGCGTATAAAAGTTTATTTGACGGGATCTATTCAAACGTAAACAAAAAGGTATCATAAAATTAGATTGTACTTTTATTTTAACGATTTCTGAGTTCTATTATGTTGTTTACCAAAATTTATGTTTTGAATTTTAAAAGTAACTAGCTGACCCGGCAAACATAGTACCACCATATCTGTCTGGGGGCACGGTGCACCCGCCAAGACGAGCCAAACAAAGAGCAAGGGCACTACCCTACATTTTTACTGAGATGTAGAGTTTGTGAAGCTAGAGTTAGTAGAGTTAGGGCGTATAGATACAGAAGCTCTGCTCTACAAGAGATCTGATATCTTTTTCACAGGGTTAAGCTACATGCAGTAGTCTTAGATATATTTTACATGCAAATGTTTTTTTGTGGGATTTATATATATGTCTCAGCTTTCCACATTATACAGTCGCGGACAAAAAAAAATCCGTTGTCTTTTATTTTTGTTGTACATAGACCTTGTCCCAAGAATAACGAACACATAAAAAAGAATTATTTAATTTGGTGCTGCCGATCGGAAGTTATGCGCGTACACACATTTCGGCAATTATATTTTTATATTTTTTTTTGATTTTTCACAAGACATCTCTTAAAGCGATTACACTACGTCCAAATTTTTTATTCTACTCAAATGTAAGACTTAGTTTTTATGAAAGTCATGAAACAAAGTAATGGAATTCTAGTTTAGTTTTTACGATCACATTACTGAAAACTTACAAAAATAAAAATAAAAAAGACGCTACAAAACATTATAATAAATTACATGTACAAGGTACATAAAAGAATACCCTCATTTTCGGTAATCCTTAAATTTTCAAGAGCTTTTATTTGGTCTCAAACGTTGAAGGCTTTTAAGGTTTCTAAGAGCCACTCTTCAATGAGGCACGGGGAGATGTAACCTAGATAACGGCATTCAGAAAACCCTTTGAGACATCTTGTGTGCTACGTCAGTTTTGGCACAAAGTGAAAGCTACCTACAGTACTACAGTACTAGTAGGTTTTATGTGTTAAACTTTTGTAGTTATAGATGGTAATTTCTACTCATGGATTATTTTAAACTTAATGTCAAAAGAAAAATTCTCCATTTTTGCAACATTTTTTATTTAAGTTCGGCCTTTATAGGTCGTAGTGATTTTTTTTTATTTCGGGCAAATGGTTTCTAAAATAGGTCATTCAATCAAACAAAGTTTTGAACTTGATTTTTTTCGGAATAGCGACAACATAAAAACATACTTTTTAGAATCTATAATTATTAACAACAAAGCTTTTGATAGATATTCGGCAATAGGTTCTAAATGTGAAGATAATACAAATGAATAGCGGGGTAAATCAAGCGAGAACTAAAAAAACATTGTGTTGGGGACATACTCGAAGAAACTTTCAACTTTTATGAAATAACGAAGATCTGGCCGTTGTAGGCTGCTGCTCTAATACACCAATAAACCTATTCTATTGTTTTGTCGTATCCCGATCGGAGTCAAAAAAGTCAAAGTTGTATTTTTTTTCAACGGAAATTCTAACCAAATACCTAAAACTCGTCATTCTTTTTACAAATGTCATCCACTGCATCGGTGGCGCAGGAGTAGCGTATGCGATTCTGCTGTGAGGTCTCAGTTCGATTCCCGGATTAAAGCAAATGTTTGTATGATCTGCAAATGCTTGTTTCGGAGTTTGGGTGCTTTTTATGTATAATATGTATGTATTTACAAAAAAAAGTATGTATGTATTTGTATCAGTTGTTTACTTGTGTAGTACCCATAACACAAGCTCTGCTCAGCTTGGGACTAGATGGCGTTGTGTGTTACATGTTCAAAATATTTATTTTACTAACATACTTGCCTGAACAATGACTGAGTTATATACAATAATATTAGTGTACAATATAATCTTTTTTTTTTCAAGACTACTCCCAGGAATATACATCCTGTGTCGCGAGGGACTTTGCAAACATACAAAGATGAAACGGACACAAAAAACACCCTCATGTCTATAATTTTTGGATCACACAAAGTGTGGTCCCATCTGGGCTTTGAACTCACAACACTTGGCGCAGTAGGAGTTGGCCCTTAAACCAGTGCAACCATGCAGTCTAATCTTTTCCACTATAGACTTATAAAAAGCACAAATAACTTGCTAAAGAACGAGACGGAGCTGTTCGTGAAAATCTCAAACTACCTACACAATAAGCAACAGCTTATCAACACTTATTTTGCTAAATTTCGTGGCAGTTGCAAATCTAGCTTAGTCTTTCTCTTCTTCGTGTTTTCATATACAAACATAGGAAATATCGAAATTGAGACTTTATCTTTTAATATGGGCCATTTATCTTTTAATATGGGCCATATCGGAAAGGCAGATTTAATCTAAGCACTTCCCAACTTTATCCTTAAAAGCGATTTGCAACAACTTTGCGAATATATGATATGAGCAAAATTTGAACTCCAAGAAATTACGTAGTACATTACAAGATACACATTTTGATTCAGAGTATGAATAGAAATTCATACTCTGAATCGAATACATAATAGTATTGAGTTTATATAAACTTTATTCTCGAAAGCCTAAAATAACATTAACATACGCCAATCTAAATTTGAGTTCCGAGAATAAACCTTGTCTATACACGTATTTTTATCAGGAACGTGTGAAGCGAGTAAGTTACAATTTAAAGTTTAATAAGCCCGCGATACCTTGAGACTGTTAAAATAAACCTAAAATAATAATATTGCAAACCGATTTAAACAAATGTTACCAGAAAAATTGACGATTAGAAATATAAAAATGTCTTCGCAAGTTACTGCATATAACAGTAGTTTCCCTTTCAAGACAATAATAAAAAAATACCTATAAGTGTATAAACACTGTAACCATAGTTCAGAAAACTACCGTGGGAGAGCCACGCTTCGGCACGAATGGGCCGGCTCGACCGGAGTGATACCACGGCCTCACAGAAAACCAGTGTGAAATAGCGCTTGCGCTTTCACCGAGTGAGTGAGGATACCGGAGACCAATACTCCCCACATCCCTTTCGCCATCCCCCAAACGCACTTGTGACGCCTCTGGTGTTGCAGGTGTCCTTGGGCGGCGGTAAGCGCTTACCATCAGGTGAAACGTCTGCTCGTTTGCCACATATACTATAAAAAACAAATCAGGGAATGTGCCCACAGTGCAGAGAAATGATGACCAAAATTCATTTCATATCAAGACAGAAAGCATATTTCCCTTGATATCAAATGTAATGTATGTAGCATGTGTCAGCAAAGTTCAAATATGCATTTTGATTATGTTGGATGTTACAGGAATTCCTATAGGGTATAGTCATAAGTTAAATTAGTTTGGTCTAGAATTTCCGCGCACGGCAGTGTCAAGTCAAGTAAAACAGTGAAGAGCTGTTTTTTTTTTAATTCATTCTCTTCTTGCACAATAACACATTGTACCACTACCCAAAAAACCAAAATATATTATGTGGCTAACGAACAAATAGCTGTCAGATGACGGTAAGTGGCTAGTTTTATCGCCATTTTATTGCCATTTTATTGCCTCTTCTTCCTCCAGGAATAGAGGAAAGAGGCTTCTTGTGATCTTGTTCACTCATCATCAGTGTTTTACACTCCCTACTGTACGTAAATCTTTCCTTGGCAAGAAGATCTTGGCCCTGGTAGATTCCTCCCTTACGATACCCATGGGATGAAGTGACACAACAGTGACACTTTACTTTTTTTTCCATGCCATAATGACTACTCTGCCCGATGGAAAGTATAAACAGAATCCAAGAGTGGTGGTCAAAAAATTAAAAGAACGAAGTGTGATACCCGAAGTGATCACAGAAGTGGACCTCACAGAAAACCAGTATTAAGCAATTGTTTGGTTCTTTTTCACCAACTTATTGACTTCACTAAATCGGGACATTCAAATCAGGAAACTCCAGGGAGGTTCGCACTTACAAAATATACTGATGGGGGTAAACACAAAAGGTACCAATTCACTTGTGGCTTTTAAGATACTCAACGGATTTAGATAAAACCTTACAGGAATATAGCTTATACATCAGAGTTACGCCAAATTGCTGATGAACTGCCTGATGAAAATCATAAGCTGAATTCGAGAGTGGTGGTCACCATACTCATTGCGAATGCAGACAATGTAACTATGCAGCATAACGTCTGACCCACGCCACATCTTACATACTTATAAAATTATGACAAAATATAGGCCGCCATAGATTATCCTAATAATTACAATTTTAAAAACTTCTAAACTCCTAAACCCTTGCTATAGAGATAGTAATACAAATCGTGATGTTACAAATATGTCGTCCACATATGTCGTTAAAACTTTTACAATTGTGATTAAGTTAGTAGAATTCTAGAACTCGTAATACTGCTGGTATCTGCCCTGTTAATTTTAGACTATGTGATATTATTACTAAACTCTATTCTTAAGATTGTTTTAGCAGTATAATGTTTTTTATCGTTAAATTAGCGAATCATGTAAAATCATGAATTTTATACAACGATATTTACTGACATCTATACCAAGTTGTACTTGCCTCCTTTCTAAAGCTTATGTATTGCCGTGGCCTACTAAAGGTATTTGATGATACTAAAGTTTGAATACTGTATTTTTTATCATATAGTACATAGGTACCATACTATGCCTAACACAGCAGTGGACGCCTTTCGACTGAGATGAGATGAATATGGATTATTAATTTTTACACAATTTCAGTTTTTAAGCACTTTATGACTTTCTTCAAAACAAAATGTATTGTAAAGTTTGGGTATCCCTGACATGCTTGCCTGTACTGTTGCACCACTATGCAGATATGTTTTTTACTTAGCTCAGGCTTACCTTATGGCTGTAAACTGTGGAAGTAAGCCAATCAGGTACATCTTACTGTGTATGGCCTGGAGGTTTTCACTTCTTAGTTTAGTTATGTTCCCCCAAGCGCTCCTCCCGGGAAGGACTACGGCAATGGTTGCCACTCTGCGCTCGGCTCGCAAGCACGCAAGCTGCGTCGCGTTGTGCGTAAACAACTTAAATATTACGTGTACTTACTGCGATAAATGACTCCGAAACGAACTAATTATTATGTTTGTAGGTACTTATCAATGAAATTATTCAATTAGTTGTTAAAAAATATGTTAAGACAGATATGTATTATTACAATACAAAAATCACTCCTTTAGTGACGGCAAATATATTGTTCGAAGAACGCATAAGTATTATGGTGACAAAACTCAGAAAAATGGACATCAGGAAGGGAGTAACCAAATTAAAATACTTTTAGAAGGAATCTAAAAAATATTAATTAGATTCACTAAAATAAACCCTTTCAAAGTTTAAAAATAATTTCTTAACTATAGTTGTAAGTTTTATTTTCCAAATTGTTACCTTTGTTTAATAATACTATTTTATAAGTTTGTATTTGTACGGAGACTCGATCCCCCAGTCAAACAATCAACCAGGTTTTGGGGGACATACATTGTAATTCAGTTTGTTTTTCTCTGTGTAATAAATAAATAAAATAAAGTAAATAAAAATCACATAGGTACCCAGTACGAGTAGTACGTTACGTAGATGAGATTTTCATGTTTATAAAAACGTTTTTACAAACTTTTTTTTTAAGGTATTATCTTTCTTATTTATTTAATACTAGTTGTTGCCCGCGGCTCCACCCGCGTATATGTTGGTTATCGCGGCAAATAGTAGCCTATGCGTTATTCTGATGTAAAAGCTATATTACTGTAAAGTTTCATCCAAATCCGTTCAGTAGTTTTTGCGTGAAAGAGTAACAAACATCCAAACATCCATCCATCCTTACAAACTTTCGCATTTATAATATTAGTAGGATTTACTTAATCGACAGCGAGTGAGAACCCTAGGCTCTTGCTGTAAATAGAGCGGTGTTTAACGAAATATGAACACTTGGGTCACACGACAAGATTCAATCTCGCTTGCGAGGTGCCAGAGTTGAAAACTTTTATGCCTAAACGTTACTTATGTTCGAGAGTGGAACTTCTGTACTTTAGTTCTATTAGTTATTCTGTCGTATGGCTAGCTTTATTGTCAATCGTAATGTATAATCATGAATGAATGAGAGATAATGTATTTATCTATAGTATTGATGTACAAGGTTTTTTTTGGAATAAGGAGTAGGAGGAATAAGGACATTACAATATGGTCACCTACACTATGGCCGCCTAGTGGCATGCTTTTTTACGCTCCGCGTAAAGGAACCAGGTTCGCAGTAGCATAGGCAAGTGTGCTGGAAGTGAGTTCCAGGTTTTGACCGCTCCGCACAGAAAGGAGGAACCGAAGCGATGAGTACGAGATCGTATGTCTACCACTCTGAAGCGGTGACTTCCAAGTCAGGCACGTGTTGTCCTGTAGAGGAAGGGGGAAGAGGGGACCAGTTGGAAGAGCTCTTCAGAACACTCACCGTGATACAAGCGATAGAGTACTGCCATGGAGGTGACATCTATTCGTGGGAGAGCCACGCTTCGGCATGAATGGGCTGGCTCGACCGGAGTGATACCACGGCCTCACAGAAAAACGGTGTAAAATAGTGCTTGCGCTGTGTTTCACCGAGTAAGTGAGGATACCGGCGGCCCATAACCCAAACCCCCTCCCCCTATCTCTCCTCCCTATTCGACAAAGGCCGGCAACGCACTTGTGACGCCTCTGGTATTTGCAGGTGTTCATGGGCGGCGGTAATCGCTTACCATCAGGCGATACATCTGCTCGTTTGCCCGCCTATTACATTAAAAAAAAAACTCTACGCAACTGCAAAGGCTCAAGGGACTCGGTGGCTTCAGGACTGTTGACAATGCGGATTGCTCGTCGCTGCAACCGGTCGAGAGCGTCAAACAGGTACTGTGTGGTACCATTGCAAAGATGAGTACAATACTCCACGCACGAGCTAACCTGGGTCTTGTAAAGACGACACAGATGCCCGGGCGAGAAGAACCGTCTCACCTTGTTTAAAACACCTAACTTCCGCGAGACCGCTTTAGTACACTCAACGTTACACGTGGGTTGAGATCTCGGCAGGTATCCAGACCCAGGATATCGAGCCTACCTTGTAATGGCATTTGAGTGTTCTGAAAAGTAGGAAGAGGAAGGAATGGAGACTTTTTGGCAGAGAAATACAGGGGTGCCCCTGTATTTTCTTGGCGTTGAACTCGACCAGATTCTCACAACCCCATTCAGAAATGCGGCCCAGAACATGTTCAAGTTAAACGACTAGCTCCTGTCGTATTTTCTTGATATCTGTAGATTTCGATTCGTGCTTTAGAATTAAATACTTTAAGTTCGAGTCCTGGATCGATCTCCGTGTTTTCGAATTTCTGATTCAACAAGATAATGGTTAGTAGCTGCTTAGTAGTTACTCATAAACCTTAAGTATGTTTTAGCTGTGATTATCACTCAAAGATGACCTATCTGTTTATTTGCCACTATATATGTATATCACATACACAAACTTTAAAATCCTTAACTTAATACAACAGGCTTTGTTTTGTTTACAGTTTGTTAAAGTTGATAAGTTTAATAAGGTACAGAAGAAATAGGGTGCATCATATACAAAAGTTTAACTAATGCAGTCATTTAAAGATTGTAATTTTGTTATCGTTTCTAGTCTAGAGTCGGAGTCGCCTATGTGCTTTCCGTTGCTAAGGGGGTGAAATAGGGGTTGAAAGTTTGTATGGAAGTTCGTCATTTTTTAAGTAAGAAGCATGAAACTTTATTTTTGGGCTACTGTTTAAAAATCAGTAGATACCTATTGAAGTGTTTATGAATATTCTACCCCTAATGGGTGAAATAGGGGTTGACATTTCACATATAGGTTAGTATGGAAGTCTGTCATTTTTGAAGTTCGAAACATGAAACTTTGTGTTTGGGCTACTGATTAAAAATGAGTAGATACGTATTTAAGCGTTTCTGGATATTCTACCCCTAAGGGATGAAATAGGGGTTGAAAGTTTGTATGGAAGTTTGTCATTTTTTAAGTCAAAAACATGAAACTTTATTCATGTACTACTGATTAAAAAAGAGTAAAGACGTATTTAAGCGTTTCTGGATATTCTACCCCTAAAGGGGTGAAATAGGGGTTGAAAGTTTGTATGGAAGTCCGTTATTTTTTAAATTAATACCATGAAAATTTAATTTTGGGCTACTGATTAAAAGTAACTAGATATCTATTTAGCGTTTCTGCATATTTTACCAATAAGAGGGTGAAATAGGGGTTATTTTTTTTTATGAAAATCCGTCATATTTAACTTAGAAACCTGAAACTTTACTTTTGGGTTGCTGATTGAAAATGAGTAAATACGTATTTCAGCGTGTCTGAATATTCTATTCCTAAGGGGTGAAATAGGGGTTGACATTTCGTGCATAGGTTAGTCTGGAATTCTGTCATTTTTGAAGTTTGAAACATAAAACTTTATTTATATGCTACTGATTAAAAAAGTGTAGAGACGTATTTAAGCGGTTTTGGTTATTCTACCCTTAAGGGGGTGAAATAGGGATTGAAAGTTTGTAGGGAAGCTCATCAGTTTTTAAGTTAGAAACATTAAACTATATTTTTGGGCTACTGATTAAAAATGAGTAGATACCTGTTAAAGGTTTCTGGATATTCTACCCTTAAGGGGTGAAATAGGGGTTGCAAGATTGCATGGAAGTCTGTCATTTTTTGAGTTAGAAACATAAAATATTATATTTGGGTTACTAATTAAAAACGAGAATGTGCATATTTAAGCGTTTCTGGATATTCTACCCCTAAGGGGAGAAATAGTCATTGGCATTTCATGTATTGGTTAGTTTGGTAATCCGTCATTTTTTTTAAATTTAGCAGCCTAACAACTTTCGTTTTCATGGTTCTGATTACAAATAGATGAATACTTATATCAGTATTTATGCGAATTCTGCTCCTAAAGGGGTTGAAATATAGGTCGAATGTTTGTATGAAAGTTCTTTGAAATGGGATAATGATCAAAAATAAATAACTAAATACGTTTAAAACATGAATAAATTACTGATACATTATTTTAAACAGTTTTAATTAAATCCGTATGATCAACTTCCACGCGAGCAAAGCCGCGGGCAACAGCTAGTGTTAGTATAAAAAATAAAACCTCGGTTTGTTATTTGGGATTAGTTTTAGAAAGAAATTTTTCATTTATCGAACATATTAGAACAGTTAACGAAAAGTCTAAAAAAAGTTTCTTTGCTCTGACGAGGATATCAACTGCCACATGGGGTCTTTCATTTAATACTTTAAAGATTATATATGGAGCTACTTATTTGGGTTCTATTTGCTATGGTGCTACCGTGTGGGCCGATAGAGCGACTGTAGGTGCTGTCCGTCGGAAACTGTTACAAGGACAACGACTTGCATTGATCTTCTTGTGCAAAGCATATAGGACGGTTAGTACTGAGGCTTTACCGGTGTTGGCGGGTGTCCTTCCGGTCGATCTCGAGGTGCAAAGACGTGCAGCCATGTACTATTCCACATTACAAAACATGGAATGCGATTTTTTGGGCGTACGAGACCGCGATAAAATCATAAGATTGTTTCAACAGCAGTCCAATGTCTATAACGATCTAATGGATGAATGGCAACAACGATGGGACGAATCATCTAAGGGGCGCCACCTCTACCAGTTCTTTCCATCTGTTCGCGAACGGATGTCGAGGACATGGCTCGAGGTAGATCACTGTGTCGCTCAATTTCTTACAGGCCACGGTAACTTTAAGAGCAAACTACACTCATTTAAATTAGTCGATTCACCATTGTGTCAATGCTCAACACCTGATATTAGCTGTGAACAATTGGCTCATCATGTACTCTGGGAGTGTGGTCTTTGGTACAATGAACGTAACACAATGCTAAATAGTTTACAAATGACATCTGGGGCGGTATACTATGAGGATCTTGTGTCAACTGCGGTGAATTTCCGTGCGTTTAGGCGATTCTGCCATACATACTATAGTAATCAAATATAGCTCACTTAGGACCCCTAATACTTTATCCGTGGTGCTTCCCGGTTTGAAAAAGGTGTCTGCCTATTTTGACTTCATTTTGTCTCCCGCTTTGCTAAGGAGGGAAGTGGATTTATCATTTCCAACTCCTCCTGTTTTTCTTCTGATTAACTTCGTTGCGGGTTCCAAGACAGTTAATTTTCTTCCTGGGACTTCCCGAGTGTCATAACTCGGTGTGTTCGTGGGTCACTGCTGTTGATCCTGGTGTACAGGAGTTACAGTGGTGGGAATGTGGGCGGGATTAGTCCCATTAAAAAAAAAAAAAAAAAAAAAAACTCATAATCAACTTTACAAAATGGAAGCACATAGGCGACTCCGACTCTAGACTAGAAACGATAACAAAATTACAATCTTTAAATGACTGCATTAGTTAAACTTTTGTATATGATGCACCCTATTTCTTCTGTACCTTATTAAACTTATCAACTTTAACAAACTGTAAACAAAACAAAGCCTGTTGTATTAAGTTAAGGATTTTAAAGTTTGTGTATGTGATATACATATATAGTGGCAAATAAACAGATAGGTCATCTTTGAGTGATAATCACAGCTAAAACATACTTAAGGTTTATGAGTAACTACTAAGCAGCTACTAACCATTATCTTGTTGAATCAGAAATTCGAAAACACGGAGATCGATCCAGGACTCGAACTTAAAGTATTTAATTCTAAAGCACGAATCGAAATCTACAGATATCAAGAAAATACGACAGGAGCTAGTCGTTTAACTTGAACATGTTCTGGGCCGCATTTCTGAATGGGGTTGTGAGAATCTGGTCGAGTTCAACGCCAAGAAAATACAGGGGCACCCCTGTATTTCTCTGCCAAAAAGTCTCCATTCCTTCCTCTTCCTACTTTTCAGAACACTCAAATGCCATTACAAGGTAGGCTCGATATCCTGGGTCTGGATACCTGCCGAGATCTCAACCCACGTGTAACGTTGAGTGTACTAAAGCGGTCTCGCGGAAGTTAGGTGTTTTAAACAAGGTGAGACGGTTCTTCTCGCCCGGGCATCTGTGTCGTCTTTACAAGACCCAGGTTAGCTCGTGCGTGGAGTATTGTACTCATCTTTGCAATGGTACCACACAGTACCTGTTTGACGCTCTCGACCGGTTGCAGCGACGAGCAATCCGCATTGTCAACAGTCCTGAAGCCACCGAGTCCCTTGAGCCTTTGCAGTTGCGTAGAGTTTTTTTTTTAATGTAATAGGCGGGCAAACGAGCAGATGTATCGCCTGATGGTAAGCGATTACCGCCGCCCATGAACACCTGCAAATACCAGAGGCGTCACAAGTGCGTTGCCGGCCTTTGTCGAATAGGGAGGAGAGATAGGGGGAGGGGGTTTGGGTTATGGGCCGCCGGTATCCTCACTTACTCGGTGAAACACAGCGCAAGCACTATTTTACACCGTTTTTCTGTGAGGCCGTGGTATCACTCCGGTCGAGCCAGCCCATTCATGCCGAAGCGTGGCTCTCCCACGAATAGATGTCACCTCCATGGCAGTACTCTATCGCTTGTATCACGGTGAGTGTTCTGAAGAGCTCTTCCAACTGGTCCCCTCTTCCCCCTTCCTCTACAGGACAACACGTGCCTGACTTGGAAGTCACCGCTTCAGAGTGGTAGACATACGATCTCGTACTCATCGCTTCGGTTCCTCCTTTCTGTGCGGAGCGGTCAAAACCTGGAACTCACTTCCAGCACACTTGCCTATGCTACTGCGAACCTGGTTCCTTTACGCGGAGCGTAAAAAAGCATGCCACTAGGCGGCCATAGTGTAGGTGACCATATTGTAATGTCCTTATTCCTCCTACTCCTTATTCCAAAAAAAACCTTGTACATCAATACTATAGATAAATACATTATCTCTCATTCATTCATGATTATACATTACGATTGACAATAAAGCTAGCCATACGACAGAATAACTAATAGAACTAAAGTACAGAAGTTCCACTCTCGAACATAAGTAACGTTTAGGCATAAAAGTTTTCAACTCTGGCACCTCGCAAGCGAGATTGAATCTTGTCGTGTGACCCAAGTGTTCATATTTCGTTAAACACCGCTCTATTTACAGCAAGAGCCTAGGGTTCTCACTCGCTGTCGATTAAGTAAATCCTACTAATATTATAAATGCGAAAGTTTGTAAGGATGGATGGATGTTTGGATGTTTGTTACTCTTTCACGCAAAAACTACTGAACGGATTTGGATGAAACTTTACAGTAATATAGCTTTTACATCAGAATAACGCATAGGCTACTATTTGCCGCGATAACCAACATATACGCGGGTGGAGCCGCGGGCAACAACTAGTATTAAATAAATAAGAAAGATAATACCTTAAAAAAAAAGTTTGTAAAAACGTTTTTATAAACATGAAAATCTCATCTACGTAACGTACTACTCGTACTGGGTACCTATGTGATTTTTATTTACTTTATTTTATTTATTTATTACACAGAGAAAAACAAACTGAATTACAATGTATGTCCCCCAAAACCTGGTTGATTGTTTGACTGGGGGATCGAGTCTCCGTACAAATACAAACTTATAAAATAGTATTATTAAACAAAGGTAACAATTTGGAAAATAAAACTTACAACTATAGTTAAGAAATTATTTTTAAACTTTGAAAGGGTTTATTTTAGTGAATCTAATTAATATTTTTTAGATTCCTTCTAAAAGTATTTTAATTTGGTTACTCCCTTCCTGATGTCCATTTTTCTGAGTTTTGTCACCATAATACTTATGCGTTCTTCGAACAATATATTTGCCGTCACTAAAGGAGTGATTTTTGTATTGTAATAATACATATCTGTCTTAACATATTTTTTAACAACTAATTGAATAATTTCATTGATAAGTACCTACAAACATAATAATTAGTTCGTTTCGGAGTCATTTATCGCAGTAAGTACACGTAATATTTAAGTTGTTTACGCACAACGCGACGCAGCTTGCGTGCTTGCGAGCCGAGCGCAGAGTGGCAACCATTGCCGTAGTCCTTCCCGGGAGGAGCGCTTGGGGGAACATAACTAAACTAAGAAGTGAAAACCTCCAGGCCATACACAGTAAGATGTACCTGATTGGCTTACTTCCACAGTTTACAGCCATAAGGTAAGCCTGAGCTAAGTAAAAAACATATCTGCATAGTGGTGCAACAGTACAGGCAAGCATGTCAGGGATACCCAAACTTTACAATACATTTTGTTTTGAAGAAAGTCATAAAGTGCTTAAAAACTGAAGTTGTGTAAAAATTAATAATCCATATTCATCTCATCTCAGTCGAAAGGCGTCCACTGCTGTGTTAGGCATAGTATGGTACCTATGTACTATATGATAAAAAATATAGTATTCAAACTTTAGTATCATCAAATACCTTTAGTAGGCCACGGCAATACATAAGCTTTAGAAAGGAGGCAAGTACAACTTGGTATAGATGTCAGTAAATATCGTTGTATAAAATTCATGATTTTACCATTTAATTTCCTCTAAGATTACAAGTATACTCACGCTGAAATTTAAACAATCTAAAATTAAATTTCAATTAACGATAAGTTCAGTGTCAATAAGACGGGATGAATGCCTTTTCACCTCTTGCAGCTCTATTGCAAGATTCGAAAATAAATCCTCTCAATCGTCTTTCTCGAGAAAGTGATATTTTCTGTCATAAGTTGAAGAGTAGATAATGATAGTCTACAAATATAAAATGGCATGGCAAAGACGTATGTACTATATCTTGAGTAACATGGTAAAATCTGCTCGGATTAAAGAAGTCTGCTACAAGTTAGCTTCTGGTTCCCAAGAACTAAGATACTGTTTTAAAGTTTAATTTCCATATTAATTTTACTTATTATATAACACATACTCGTATACACTCATCACATACCTGTCAATATCCTATACGTACCATCTTGTAGTTATTTACATTTAATTAACAAACCTATAACCCGACTAATTAAAAACTTTTAAATAAAATAACCCAAACCCATAACCCATAACCCAAACCCTATCTCCCCTCCCTATCCCCAAAAGGCCGGCAACGTACTTGTGACGCCTTTGGTGTTTGCAGGTGTCCATGGTAATCGCTTACCATACCACAGACAAACAGAAATTGTAAAAAAAATATAGGTATATGTACCAATTTGTGTTATTTTAATAAAACAAACAGACACTCCAATTTTATTTTCACAGAAAACATATTATCACAGTCTGATAAAAAAAAGTCGTGTGGTGTCGTGGGACACCAGAGAGGAACGAAGTTTCTTATCATAAATAATAACTAAACTGGTCACTTGTGCTACCACCTAGTAATCTCTACTGAAAAAAGTTCTGTTTAGAGTTACTCCGTACTTGTTACATATAACTTACAGATGGCGCTATACTAAATATTTCGTTCAAGCTCTTTAAAAACCATAAAGTTGTCTTTACACCTTTATTTTATTTAAAATAATTTATAAAAATATATAAAAGTTCTATGCGAGGTATAAAGAAAATATCTATTTAGGTATATATTTTTATTATGATTTTTATTGATAAAAAAAGTAACCTAGTCACTCGTGCTGCCACCTAGTAATCTCTACTGAAACAATTTCTGTCTAGAGTTACTCCGTACTTGTTACATAAAACTTACATATGGCGCTGTACAAAATTTTTCGTTCACGAAATCTTAGGATTTCTTTATTTAACGTTACGGACGTTTTTTGGCGCCTAGGGTTCCCTCGCAACGCCCCATGAGGCACTTCGTTCCAATAAGTTTTGTGTTTACTTTTCCTCTCACTTTTTACGTGGGTATAAGTGGTACTTACGTCTCCATAAAAACCATCCTTATGCCTTGGCGAAAATTAAAAAAAAAACAATAAAAATTTTGAGCTTAGTAACACATTTGGTAATTCATTTTTATTTAGATAAATAAGTTTTTGCTTTAAGCTTTTATAAAAATGCAATCGGAGCATTAGCTATTGTTATTCTCTTCTCAACGTGACAGTTTCGCAATGACAGATGTTATGTTCGATGATATTATTATTTCTGTTCCCTGTTCATGAATTTCGCGTCCCACCACTGTCATTCGCTTGAACCAATTTCCTGTTGCACAAATTCAATCATGCTTGTCGGTTCAACCATTTTCGCTACATCCGCTATGCACACTATTAAAAGCTTTGTTTTACATTTCATTTCAGTATAGACTTGATAAGTCGCTCACACCGGTGTTATTTATATATATATATATATACATATACATATATATGTTTATATGTACCTACCTACTACATAGTTTCGATAACTACTATATCCTACTTCGTTTTTCTTGCTTTACAAAACAAACTTCTATGCATGCCTATTACGCCCCTAAGGTCGTAATACGCATGTATTACTAGACAAAATTTCTAAAAACCCGTTCTCAGTGGTTGTTAATACATTAAACGTGGTTCAGTATGCCTTCGAGCGTGCGATGCTAAGTGTTTCTTGGAAACAGAATTTGGAACGAAGATATTCGACAAAGAACTAGAGTAACCGACGTCCTACGGAGAATCAGAACGCTGAAGTGGTCATGTCTCCAGACAAACCGATGGTCGGTGGAGCTGAAATGTGCTGTGCATACTGTAGAGCGCCTTGCGGCAAGATGGACCAACTGACGACCTGAAGAAAGTGGCTGGCAGTGGATGGATGCGAATTGCCCAAGACCAGGGTAGTTGGCACTCTTTGGGGTAAACCTTCGTTCAGCATTGGACGGTGATTGGTTGATATAAAGCATAAAATAACATTACTTGTCAAAATTTCAAGTTAATAGTTTTATGGCCTCTTCGTTGATGAAACAGTTAGGGCAATTTATTTTATAGGTATAGAAATTTCCTTTGCAAGTCTATCTGTTACCTATCATAGCTAAACCAATGAACTGTATTATGTAAAATTTTTGGGCCACCTAAGCCCCCAAAAGAGGTAGGATAAAAGTATTTTTTTTGTACTAATGACAATAGATTTTCTAAAGATCTACAATTAGTGGTTGACTCTATATATGTCCTTTAAATATGAAGGGATATTCTTCTCGCTATTTATTAATATTATTATTATTATTACAGCCATGCGTGGGCGCTTCTATCAATTTATTCTTTGGACACATATTTTGAACTTAACATTATAACCGTATAACTTGGTGACTTTTAGTTTCTTTTTCTTCAATTTAAAAACTTAACTGACAAATAATTTGATTTGATTATATATAAATGATGATATGAAATATATAAATAGTTATAAATTAAAATCTGAAGAAACACGAATAGACGCTTCAATGTTTTTTTTGGGAATAAAATAAAATAATACAGTTAACCAGTTTAAAACAGTACCGTCATAACAGTACAATAATTTTACTGACATATGGTTAACTTTTTTAATAAAATATTTACCTAAACTGGAGATTATAATTCAGCTTTCAGAATATTTGGCATCTTAAACTAGTTAATTAGTGGTGTTTAGGAACTTAATAAAAATCTAAAGATATCGTATTTTATTAAGACTTATATTTTATTATTGGTGAAATCTTTGGAAATTTATTATTCGTATCGTCATAATTTCTAATAAAATGGTATTTCAAATGGCTTAATATTTTTTTTACATAAAAGGTATAAGCATCAACTCCAAAGAACCTTAAATCTTCAGTTATAATGCGATATCATACATTATGTCACTTAGAAAAAGCTGTACCTCTTTGATGACAATCTATCATCAAAATGTTTACCTGTTTACGATACAAACATGAAAAACGCTGTCAAATCTTTAATCTTGAACATAAAACGTATCGTTACAAATATAAAAAATACTTACCAATAAAAACTAATAAAACAATACTTCTCGCAAAACGATCCATTTTCAAAATTCACAATTTAAAAAAAGAACAAAAAGTCCAACAGTTTTCACAAAAAGGTCCCATTTCACTTTTTAAAAACAAAAACTCCTTTTTCAAAACTGTTCCATGAGAAAATTTAAAAGTCTCGTAATTAACTTCGCGGGCTTTCGTTATGTTCGAGTCGCACGTCCGACTTCGGTCGTGCCTGGAAGGAAACTGAGGGCGGGCGGGCAACTACTGAACTTGCAAGATGCTTTATGGAATACTGTGTTTAATGAAGTGTTAGTGCTCGACCATAGGCTGTATATCGTGTAGAGAGGAACCAAATTAGAAATGGAAAGATGCAGCATACACTTTCTGATACAATTTTCCATTTGTCATTTCTAAAACATCCGTGATATCTGATTGCATGATCCAATAGCAGTTTTTCAGTATAAAATTTACGCCAGCAATTTTAGTCACTACTATATATTTACACTTTTGCGGACTTTTACGGACATGAGTTCTTTTGGATTCCTTTATTATCCGTAGTTATTGTATAGTTATATCTACCGGTAAAACAACTTTTTGCTGTTTCCAAACCAATTTGAGCTCCTTTGCGGCCATTTTCAATAATTTATCTCCTGTTTTAACTAGATGTAGGTAATTGAAAATGGCCGTTATAGGTTTCTCATTTGACTTTAAATAATATAATCATTTTAAAATATCGATCAGCAATAACTAAACATATCCTAAAGTCACTTACATATAAAACAAAAGACAGGTCGAAGTTATTATAAAGTTGTAAATAGACATAAGTATTTAAGATTTATTAGTAGCGTAGGTGGTATAGTATCCGAGTATGAGTGACACAAACTCCCAAAAATATATTTTGTTTTGAGTAACTTTTCGTGTAGCATCAGAGTTGATAAATGATTGATGCTTATCGCCATCACAAGAAATGCTTTTAACCTTCTTGGTTTATCTGTTAACTTTTTATTTATATACCTATACTATCAGCTGTCTGCCAGTAAGAGTCTTGACAAAATTGGTCATGCAAACAGACAAAAGACATTTAAAAAAAAAATATAGAAAATATGCATTTGGTGAAAAGTTGTTAATTTGGACTCAGACAAACAAAGTTTAAGTGTCTGTTTGTAATTACAAACAGACACTTGGACTTTGTTTGTTTGTATAGATTTCCATTTTACGTAAGTTCCTTTACAAGTCGTTTAAAAAGAGGGTTGTTTATTTCCTTTGCGTTTTACGAAGAGATCGGTTTACCTCTTGCACTGGGTTGCCGTAACTATTTTTTAATAAACTATCACACTCCAGAACACCATAATGAGGAAACGGTAATGCTATCCTCCTTGATTGGGTTATGGGTACAATCATCAACGACACAACAACAAGCAGACAATGTTATGGCTGCGTAATCTTGACTTTGGATGTTTTTAAGCCGCCCAAAGGCCTCCAACTAAGCTACACGACTGTTATCCTATGATAGCAACCGGGACCGACTGCTTAACGTGACCTACGAATCACGGAGACGCTCATGCTAACGTGCCACCAGCGGTAATCCATCCAGGTACTGACCGCGCCGTCGTTGCTTACCTCTTGGCCTTTTTTGAGTGTAGGCCATTGCAGTTTCGAAGCATTTAACGATTACGACGTTCTACCTTTTGAGTAATTAATGATTTACAACTATATATTTACTAACAAACTAAACTTTTGGTTGTTTTTGGAACGAAGTCCCTTATGGGGTATTGCAGAGAAGTACCCTAGCCGGAAAAAAGCGTCCGTAACGTTAGACTACTGCCTCGGTGTCGCAATAGTAGCGTATGCGAATGCAGTGCTTGAGAGTTTGTGAAGTTACCGTTGGTAGAGTTACGGCGTGTAAATTCAGAAGTTTGGCTCTACATTGATTTTTTATAAATTACCTGCCAAAGTGACTCTGCTAAGCCTGATGGTAAGCTCAAGCAAAATCAAACAACAAACAATGAAGTATGGCGTCCCACACTATGGCGGCTTAGAGATATGCTTTTTCACGGCCCGCTTAAAGGGCCCGGGATCATAGTGGGAGAGAAACACGTGTGCTGGTAGTGAGTTCCAGTTTTTAACTGTTCGGCATAGGAAGGAAGAACCGCCGTGCGTCAGAGGCCGCGCCGTCGCAAAGGACCCTAATGCGGCGCTGGTGCAGAATATCGGTGCAGTCGTCTTGGCAAGATTTTACGTGAAAATGTTTTTGTTGGGATATAATTATTGTAAATATTGTCTGTAGTTCCACGGTTACTAAATCACTTTACTTCAATCGACCAGTCAACCATATTGCATAGCTTTTAATATTATAATTAGTCTGTAATATTTTACTGCTAAACATAAACCTTTAACAGCAGCTTTACCACCAACTATACTTTTTTTTTACGTGTCGAAACCACCTGCTATACTATACTGACCCTACATACTGTTATAGGTTGTTATAGGGTCAAGTTTTCAATCAAGGAGATGTATTTACATAGTTTTAAACTCTTTTGCACATGAATTTTAAGACAAATTCTTTATATGAAATGCGTTCGCGTACCGTATTTTTTAGAGATCTATACCTACAGAGATGTTTCTCCTTATATTTACATATATCCACATATATATTTATGTGAATTAAATAAACAAGAAAAAATATGTTTGACATTTTGTTTTTAGATAACATACGCATATCTTTTAAATAACCAGACACAAAGGTATTCTTCGCCGAAACTCTTTCGTTATATTTCTTTACGCTCGATTTCTTCTCAATAGATAATAAGAAGTGAGTATTTTTCATGTCAGATACATATTTTTCGTCTTAATTTAATGTATAAGAGTTTGTTTATAGCTGCCGTAGTTTATATGGTGCTACAGTTCTTTTTATTATCATCACATGGAGTAATTATCATCTAGAAATCCAACTATATTTAATCTAAATGGGAAATATATTTTAAGGGGACCGAACGGTTAGCCAAAATTCATTAATAGGTGAGATAAGAAAATGAAATTGTAGAAAACTTTTTGCCATAAATATTTTTTACTATACAATAAGTACCTCCCAAAAGGCTCCTATGTGAAGAAGTGGGTGTCTATAGGCTGAGAAGACTATGATAATAAGTATCAGCCTACAGCATGAGTTCAAATATCTAAATATTAATATAATAGTTACGAAAAAGTTTGCACATTCTGAAATGTTTAGTCAGTTGGGTTATTACGAGAGTTTTCGATAAAGGTCACAAACTTTTTATACTTTTCTGTGACAAAACCCACTGACAACACACTGTAATTTGCTGTTACAGTGAGTAAGAAAAAGCGAAAAATACTGACCAGGACAAACGAATATCAATAGGGATGATGACACCTTAGTCAAATTAGTTACTCTTTATCATCTGTCAAAACGATAAATTTATATGGAAATGCACACTTGTGACGTCACTGTTTTAGTGTACTCAATTGAACA
This sequence comes from Spilosoma lubricipeda, assembly GCA_905220595.1. Taxonomy (NCBI): domain Eukaryota; kingdom Metazoa; phylum Arthropoda; class Insecta; order Lepidoptera; family Erebidae; genus Spilosoma; species Spilosoma lubricipeda. The sequence continues at coordinate 5,474,481 of HG992298.1, read as the reverse complement.
ATATATTTCATTGATTATTAGATTAAAATTTGTAACAGAAATTAAAAGCTGTATTAATTATATTTTCCGAGACGTTTTGTAATTTTCATTTTAATGAAGGAGACAGTTGTATTTATTTACGATACAGTCATCTACTCTATTGATGATAGTTTATTTATTTATTTAAACTTGTTGCACTTATTGTACAAAAGGCGGACTTAATGCCATGAGGCATTCTCTCCCAGTCTACCTTCAAGGTGATGTAGAAATAAGATGCGGTATTTAAGTTTACTCACATCATCTTTAATAGTCATTTTAATAGTCAGACTCAAAAAACCTATGATAACTACGTAATTCCATAGATTTACACACATAAACAATTCACAAACACACTCTCACACACTCACACGTGCACGCAAACAAACACACAAATTAAAGTAATTTATTTTTTAAATTTTAAAACAATTTGCAATTTTATAATAATATGTTGTATACCTATGTGCCTTTTTAATTTTTATGGAACACAGCAACAGTTTGTTCTTAATACAGGCTATTTAAGTAGCCTAGCTAGAACATCCGTGACTATTATGTAAAGGTTATGTTTTTACGAAATAAAGATTATTATTATTATTAATATTCTACTTCACACGTTAGATTATGACCTATTTATACCTCGCTGGCTAGACGGGTTAGCATTAGTTTTGTTTTAAGTTTTCATTTTCTTCGCATATTCCATTTTTAAGCATCTATCTTATCCTGCATAGTTTGCTCCTTATTTAATGGCTCTTTTGACACTTACAAGATGAAAAAGGGTGGTAATATTCTGTTTTTTAAATACGTTGTCACACAGACAATCAGTTATCAGTCGCAATTATTGATAGTTTAAATACATGTTTATTTTAATTAAATCAAACAGTGTTTAAATGCTTCAAGTATAAATTGGTGTTGTTTATCTAATCAAGAACCTCAGACCGTAACAATATTATTATATGCAAATATCTATACCAATGTAAATAGTGACTCATGAGTACAGACATGTTTGCAGTGAGAGTTGTCGATATATCTATATATAATCTTGTGGAGGAACGAGTGTCATGTACCTTCAACACAAAGGGAAGATCCTCCGACCAGGTGAAGTGATCATGCCTGGCGGGCCACTGCCCAACGCTTGATGTTGGGAAGTTCTATATATGTTAATTGGCGCGAGAAATCTTATTGCGTGATTCAGGATTGGTACTCCATGTCGTGACGTCATACCGTAGTTCGGTGTATTTCTGGTCGATGGCGCTGTAGCATGTTGCTGTTGCGCTGTATGTGGAGGTCGCCACACTCTCAAAGAACACATCACTTTGTGATATTTTTTAAATTTATTGCCTAGTTGGCGCAGTGGTTGAGTACGCGACTGCTATGCATGAGGTTTCGGGTTTTATTCCTGTTGGTTGGTAAAGGTTTGTATTGAGCAAGCTAGCCCGTCTGCGCAGCGTGATATTGTAGGCAAATGCTTCCCTTCAAAGGAGATGCCTATGACAAACAGTGGACTATTACAAGCTGTTGATGTGAAATGATATTCGGAGTTAGTGACATCATATATATTTTTTATGGTTTTGTAACGGGTATTAAGAAAGTAACTTTTACACTATCCGTGGTGAAAGCTGGTAGTGTTATGGGTCCAGAATGTATTTTACAGTGTTATCTAGATACAAAACTTAAATTTCATGTTATATTTGTCTTAGTGAATGGATATTATAATTTTTTTTTTTTATGGAGTTGTAGGCAAACCAGCTGACGTATCACCTGAGGTAAGCGATTACCGCCGCCCATGGACACCCGCAACACCAGGGGCGTCACAAGTGCGTTGCCGACATTTGGGGGATAGGGAGAGGGACGTGGGGAAGGGTCGGGGGATGGGCCTCCGGTATCCTCACTCACTCGGTGAAACACAATGCGAGCGCTATTTCACACCGGTTTTCTGTGAGGCCATAGTATCACTCCGGTCGAGCCGGCCCATTCATGCCGAAGCGTGGCTCTCCCACGATAAGTTATACTAACGATTAATCTTTATTTTCTCTCTCAGACAAAATATTAACAATTTCAATATTGACTTAGACTGAGAGATGAGTAATGAAAGTGTAGGTTGTGTTGTGTGAAGTGTGTGTGTGTGTCGGCGTGCACGTGCGTGTGCGTGTTTGTGTGTGTGTTGTAAAATGCACGAATTTCAAGACTGTATATTTATGAGGGTAAAAACAATAAGCATTCAGTTTCTCTATAGCTGAGAGACCTAAGCTAATTTGAGGTATTTATTTTGCAATTATATTTTGTCTGAGCATAAATGTGCAATTTCTTTTTCACCTTATAGTATAGAAAATTGGACTCATTACAGCATGAAATGCACAAATTTTAGATAAGTATTTTTTTCTAAACCGAACCAAACCGGTTTTAAGTTAAAAGTATTTTTTATAAGAAAAGAATCTTGGTATCGTTCAAATTTATTTTCCGTAATAAGAACGTTTAAATTGTAGCTTTTCATCTTTGTCACGAATTTTCGAAAAAAGAAAATATTTCCCCGTTTTTTAAGTATCGCTTGAAGTACTTTTAAATTAAATTAGTCTGGTTACCGCCTACCACTATAAGATGTAGTTTCAACCCTTAGTACACAGATATCTATACATACAACTAACTAAAATTGGAGTGTCTGTTTGTAATATTAAAATAACCGCTTTTTACTAAATGCAAATGTATGTATACACGGTACATGTACCAAAAATGTAGATAAAAAAAATTTCGTCTGTCTGTCTGTTTGTCTGTCTGTTTGTTCCGGGTAATCTGTGGAACGGCTGGACGGATTTTGACGGGACTTTCACTGGTAGGTAGCTGATGATCCAGGGAGTAACTTAGGCTACTTTTTTTAGACTAACTTTGTCCCGCGGAATTACTCCCGGTACAACAATAACCGCGGGTAAAACCACGGGGTTCAGCTAGTACAAAATATAAAATAGAAACTCACTATTGTAAGAACGCTGTTCTGGCAACGAAACCCAGTCTACAATATAAAAGTATTCCTTTAACTCTACGATTCAAAGTATTAATAAATTTCAACTTTCTTACTCGAGTTAAAATTCACATTGTATAATGAAAAATTTTTGACACAAAAGAGATGTGAATTTTTGTAGAAAACCTCTTCGAGTGCCTCCGAGCGAGTAATTGGCTAAAACACGTCTATACGACGCGACTTAATGCCTTGTACGTAATCTCTCGGTAGGAAATGACAGACGCAGGTGGCTCCGTCGCCAACTGCTAATAGCTTTTAGACAGCAAGCCGCATCTAGGGATGGGTAATCTACTCGATAGAAATGCTTCTGTTTTGAAATGTTACATATTATTATGTATTGGTAAGTAGGAGATTTTGTTTATTTTATTTACTACTAGCCGTATCTCCAACTAATAATTATAATCAGATACAGAATGCCTATTTTTTTTTATTAAGTAATGTTATTAAAACTTTAGTAGGTTATTCTCTACGTGATTTATGTAACCCTTATTTACATACTCTACGAAGAATAGATGGTTACAAACAAAATACCAACTTAACTTTTATTGCGTGCTACAGAATTGGTAGCTAGGTAGGTAGCACAGTCAGGTCGGGTTCCTCTCAAAATAAAAAATGGTCTAAAATCTAGAGTGGAATAACATAACTTTATAATATAACTAGCTGACCGGGCAAACGTTATTTTGCCATAAAAAATATATATTTAAAGATGGGTCACCCTTACCATTTAGGGGGATGAAAAATAGATGTTGTCCTATTCTCAGACATACCCAATATGCACACAAAATTTCATAAGAATCGGTCAAGCCGTTTCGGAGGAGTTTAACTACAAACACCGCGACACGAGAATTTTATATATTAGACTAGCTGACCCCGGCAAACGTCGTTTTGCCATAAAAATATTTTAAGGATGGGTGACCCTTACCATTTAGGGGGATAAAAAATAGATGTTGGCCGATTCTCAGACCTACTCAATATGCTCACAAAATTTCATGAGAATCGGTCAAGCCGTTTCGGAGGAGTATGGCAACGAAAACTGTGACACGAGAATTTTATATATAAGATTAGTCATTGCACACGGCTCCGTCCGCGTGTCCCTTAAGACTCGAAATATCTCCATGCAAAATTTCGTTGAAATCGGTGCAGCAGGTTGGAAATATGAATGACCGGCTGGACTGATGTTTTTTAGTGATATTCTTTCATTGAAGAACGTCATTTATTCTTTCATTATACTTATATTACATACATACATACATATATTACTTATCATATTCCGGACGAATACAAATCAAAAAACACGAAAAACATAAAAATGGTCCAGTATTTCTACAGTCATAAATGTTGTAACTAACTGGAGTTTGATTTAAAAGTTTAAAGTTAGCTGAATTAATTGGTTTTATAGATTAAAGTTTTGAAAATATTTTTTTTGAATTTAAATATATCGACGTTTCCCTTCTCTAAACTTAGTGAGATGACATACAGTAATGGCTACCGTACCATCTGCTACCAGCACACGAGTAATACGCGGTTGTCTTTATAACGGCATCGGTACATAAGCTACATGATATCTTAATTAGACCACGCGACTTTGAACTCTATTATTTAACACATAAGAAAGCAGATGGCAAGTAAGTTAAGTGGTTGTGTGCTAGACGTAAGTGGTGCAGGTGTACTAGGAGTTTTAAAAGTTTTCTGTTGCGTCCATTAACAAGGAGCAGGTTAGCAGTAAGTATATTTTCCATCAAAAATTCTGAATTGGATTTTTTATCGAAGTCATTCTTTGAAAAATGTCTTATGAACATATTTTATACATATTCACGTCTTATTCCCGAGCAAGGTAGACAGAGACGATAAAATATCACTTACCATGATCTAGATGCACAAATTGCACGTTAAGCACGCCTTTCGGACACACTCGCTCTTTCCATCCAGTCAAGTCTCATGTAAAATTTGTATTTCTTTAATTGCCACTAAATTATTTTTAAAATATATATGACGGGACTGCGGTCTGAGCCACAGACAGGATCCTGAGCACCTGAGAGTGAAGACCTCTGTCCTTCAGTGAAGATGCAAGTGCTTAGCTTTGATTATGGCTACTACGGATTTACTATGGATTTATATGGATTTTATCACGTCACTTTTTTATGGTATATGGGGCAAAAGAGCAGACGTATCACCTGATGGTAAGCGATTACCGCCGTCCATGGACACCCGCAACACCAGAGGCGTCACACGTGCGTTGCCGACCTTTGGGATGTGTGTTTTCTGTGAGGCCATGTTATCACTCCGGTCGAGCCGGCCCATTCATTTCATTTTTAAGCGCGGCTCTCCTACGTACAAGTAGTAGGAAATAACGTCATTCCTATACATTCTTTAGTCTTCAAGAAACGTTTACGTTAGTAACATGTCAACTTGGCCAGGCAGGCAGCTGGTAGCGTATTGATCACTGTAGCAAACTGGGGTAGGGCCACAACACTTAATAATAGGATAGAGCAAGCGTCCGGCCTGCCTTAGGATAGGGCCTGGTTAAGAATGACGTCGATCTTGACTTGGAAATCTTACTTTACATGGTCCGAGTCCTCTCCCGAGTAGGAGCACTGAGAATGGCCATCAGTTTAGTTTTTAGTAAAAACGCAGTACGCTTCTAACTGCTGTCCCTAATTTCTTTCGTGCAAATCTATATCTGACTAATGTTGAAATAAAAGTATTTTTACTTAAATAAAAGTATTAAACTATTTTTGAACCGAACAGTTTCATAATTATTATAGATTCATTCATTCATTCAATTATAGAGGCACAGTAAATCAGATACCAGAGAGAAAGAAAAAGTAGTGATGTGCACGTTATTGCGAGTCAACAAATTTGTCGATATTAGGGATATGATATAAAGACGGTATATGATATAATATGTGTTCTGCATGTTCAACTACAATACTGACACATTCAATGTATCTGCTATGAATTACCTCTCATAGAAACCGCAGGAGTGGCCACCGAGCGCGAGATTGTGCGAAGTCGTATTGAATTTGTATAATGCGAGAAAACCAAATTAAGGATGTCTACCCGTAATAACTCAAGTGTCATTTTATTACTTTTTTCTACTAGAAACTTGAGACTTAGGAGTAATTTTATAGGTAGGGCACAAGTAAGAAAGGATTTTGCGACAGGATCTAAGAGCTCTAACTATAAATTTTCGGTTTTTAATATCAGATACCAGAAATTTAGTAGAAGGTAGTAAGGTACATGGACTAAGAATAGAATTTACGACAGGAGCTGGCCTTAGGACGTCTAAAAACTCTCGCCCTATTTTATTGAAAGTCCTTACTTTTTCTACTAGAATTTTCACTTGGCACGTACTTGAAAATTTTACATAGGTCAGTTTATAGGTAATCTATACAAATAAATAAAATTGGAGTGTCTGTTTGTAATATTAAAATAACTGCTTTTTACTAAATGCATATGTATGTATACACGGTACATATACGAAAAATGTAGTTAAAAAAATTATTGTCTGTCTGTCTGTCTGTCTGTTTGTTCCGGGTAATCTCTGGAACGGCTGGACGGATTTTGACGGGACTTTCACTGGCAGGTGGCTGATGATCCGGGGAGTAACTTAGGCTACTTTTTTTAGACTAATTTTGTCGCGCGGCTTTACTCGCGGTACAACAATAACCGCGGGTAACACCGCGGGGTTCAGCTAGTACATAATATATTATCAGCTAAATGTGTATAAAGTGGAGTTTTCTGGGTTCATACTCGTATAGTAATAAGAATAATACATAAATGTTTAATTAGGTACTTTTTTGTCAATAGAATTGTAGGATTCTCTCTGAACTTCTGTTGAAAGTTTGATAGATGTGAATTATACGAACAGTGAGCACGTTAAGGGCTCAGTCCTGGCTACCATACGAAGATTTGCGGATATCGTTACTCTGCCTAGATAACTTTCATATCACCCAGTACTGGGGATTGTGAAAATCTAATGTCAGTTACTCCGCAGTAAAAATCGAAGATCAACCATATCTTAGTAGACTTAAAGCCATAACTAAGTAAGTACATAAGTAACGTATCAAAAGAGCAGAGATAGCAAAGCTTATTTTGGGTTGTTATGAACAATAACGTCGTGTATGATACAAAGGAAAAGCTGAAAAGCACAAATTATAATCTTTATTATACCACTTTATTACCGAGTGATGTTCCAAATATTTCACAGTGTTACAGTAAAATGTATGGATGGAAAAGTACAAACACATTTCTTTGATGTTTCTGGCATTTATGAGTATTTGCATAATTCCTCATTTCATTTTTAAGAAAATTGACAAAAGACGATTATCACCGACGCGAACGTAATACTTTCATTATTATTATTTTATTGCTACCCACCTTGTAAAATAAGAAGTATACAAGTTAAAATTTTAACAAAAATAAAACTGACTTCAAGGTTCGATTCTATTTCTCTTGGATGCCATCATCAGATCTTAGTGTCCTTATCATAGTACCACCATTTAGATATCTCCGTTTCATCAAAAATATAATAATACGGTCGAATTGAGAACCTCCTTCTTTTTTTTTGAAGTCGGTTAAAAATGACACATTAAATAGTATGCCTGTATGTCTGCAATATTCTTATAGCAATCGATTTGGCTGGCAAGTGTATACCACAAGTGTTTACATAGAATTTTATAGCAGGGTAAAACCTCTTATCAAAGTAGAAGTCTATGTCCAGCATTGGATAATCAAAGGCTGTTTTTTAGTGTTGATATTATCAGTAACCCATGCCGGGAATACCACTAATGCCTATTCTTCTCATACGGCTTTACGCATTTTGGAAACTGGAAGTTATGGATCGACACAAGCGAGCAGTAGATTTTGGTGTTTCACCTAATTTACCTTGACAATCCAGCACATGCTGTGGCGTCTGTTTGTGCTGATCTATGATTTTTAAACTGTAGCTTCAATCTTATATAAATGTTACTTAGTGTCTGAATTCAATAAATGATTTTGAATTAAAAAATATACTCCTTAACACAATTTTATCATAAAAGTTATTGTCATGATTTTCGTAATTTGATTTTAATTAACAAAGTTGCCTGGACTAAATTATAAGGCCGCCCTTTATACTTTTTCAATGCTACACTTATTACGTATGACATTCTTCCATACAACGTTCTGAAACTGACTATATGTATGGCAGATAAGTATTGAAATAATTTAAATGATTTCAATACTTAAACCACGTTGATTACTCACTCAACCTTTCAACTTTTTTAAAAGTGCATTCAACTAAGACACTCAAAACCTGCACATGATCATATGAAAACAATTTCTTAATCAACTTTAACATCAACTTTATAAGTGACTGAAAGTTAAAAGTGATTACTGTTGAACACAACGGCATCAATTCTTCGAAGTAAGTTCCTAAATCCCACTTGAGCTTTACTGCTTCAAAAAGTTTCATAAACTCTTTCAATATAATATTTCTCAACACAACAACAAAGAGGATCATTTTATTTCATTCCCTAATTTAAAACTTTACGTCCTTTTCCAAATATGTTCAGAAATTTCCGTCTACTCGTGAAAAGTTATTACTATAATCTCAAGTTTTGAGTTTTAGTCGAGGCTTCGGAGGCATCATAAGCGAATGGATGGGTGGGAGGAAGTTTCAAGCGGTTGAAAATTTCAATATCTTTAAAAGGATTTTGAGATTCGTCTGTTTTTGAATAACACTTGATATTTGAGGGTCTGAAATAGAAACGTGAATTGGATTTTTTCTAGGTTAAGAATTCAGACCGATTTAGTGAAAATAAAATTTTTGCAAGTTATAAAAAATGTTTCGTTTTCATTTCCGTTATAAACAATTTACCCTAAAATTATTTTGTATTTTTTTCCCCAAAATAGTCCGAGAGTTGTGAAAGGCACTAAAAAGATCGACTGCGTATTATTTCTGCTAGGGTCGGGCTTTTCATGCCATCCCGCAAAAGTTTACATTCAGAAATACAAAGAGAATGTAAATTTTACATGGTATTCCTCGATGTATAAGCCTCTATTGAACTGACAGAAAAGTTTTACTTTCATTTTGATTCCAGTCGACGACCAGTGTAAATCTTAGTAGAAGCAGAAATATATTATACTAGCCGACCCACGCAACCTCGTTTGCGCCTTATATTGCCCGTAGCGTGAAAATTTCCCCCCGTTTTTGAAACATTTCTATTGGTGCTCCTCTCCTATTAGTAGTAGCGTGATGATATATACCCTATAGCCTTCCTCGATAAATGGGCTATCTAACATTGAAAGAATTTTTCAAATCGGAACAGTAGTTCCTGAGATTAGCGTGTTCAAACAAACAAACAAACTCTTCAGCTTTATATATTAGTATAGATTTCTTCACAAAGTTCTACAAAGCTTGTGGATCTTAATTTCGTTAGACAAAGTATTATATCTGTTGTCGAATCTCGATAAAATCTCAAAACCTCGGCCGAAAATTTCCACACGTAGACGGAAATGAAAAATTAATCTGCTAATGCTAAAAAATAAAAGCCATAAAATAAAAGCTGAATACACAAAAGTTTTGACAACGTCGCGTTTACTCAACATCGTGGTTAAAATTTTTTTTTCATAATAAAATAAAATCACATTTTTTGCAGTTATAAACGGTTTGGTGTACACCTACAGGTTTGGTTAGCTCTAATAAAACATTATCTATACAAATAAATAAAAATGAAGTGTCTTCGTGTAATTTAACTTAAAAATTAACAGCATTAAATGCTTAAAGAAGTGGTGCTCACTTAAAGAAACAGTACATATTTAGAATTTTGTGCCTGTCTGCTTGATCGGGCTACTTTTAAGAACAGCTGTGCTGGTTTAATTTTAATTCTATAGTGCAAATATTTTGATGAAATAATCCTTAAAGAAAATGTGTAACTAGTAGATAATAGTGCTTAGTGATGGGTACCTGGAAGACATTGCTTTTTAGCGATAAGGCCGCCATTTGTATGTACAAATTCTATTGATATGTTCATTTTGTGTAAACTGTTTGATCTGGTGTACAATAAAGTTTATTCTATTCTATTCTATTCTACCTTAATCTACATTCTACATATATAAAAATGTTAAGTTAGCTCGTGTATGCTTCAAAAATTTAAAAGTTTAGTATCAATTGATTTTTGACACGACAAACAATATATTTTGACAAATAGTTTAAATAGTTCATAATTAAAAATATTTATTGTTCCTTGGCTCAAGTTGTACGAGTATTTCTTGCTTGAGATGAACAAGACATGTGTAATAATAAGGCCTAACTGTGCCTACCTGTAAGGGGCGAGATACTTAGTTTAAGTAACCTTTTTTTGTAATTTCATTGTACTAGTGTACTAGCTGTTGGTGGCCTAATAAATAAATAAACATATAAGGTTTATATTGGTTTATTGATATCCACAAATGTTTACCTTCTGGCATTTCTCATCTGGAAAAAACTGGTCATAAACGAAACTATTTTCAATTTTCGATATTGCCATTATTAATTATTAGGCGTCTATGAGATCTCTAAAATTTCCAAATACACACATAAAGAAACTTAAACTAATATAGTCCTGTGTCAACTACGGCATCTCTATAAAACCCAAACATTATTACGTAACGCAGAATTACGTACAGAAAACAATCAATTTAAAACAATATCGAGTCCCACGCCGCGAGTGATCGACCGTCTCAAGTTACCTCTTACTCTTATCTTTTATTCATTACAAGTTTTCCCTAGTGCGCAATGTTGCCAGATTTTAACAAGAATTTTGTATGCTTGCCTGATTTTGAAAACTTGTTAAGAAGCTTCTTGGACCATAACATTCTTAATTTTATTGTTATAATGAATATAATGTTGGGTTCCTTTATCCTGGCGTTTCGTATTTGTATGTTTTCGGATAAAGGCAGTAAAAGTTAATTTTAATTTCACTCTGAAGTGTTCTCGTAAACTTTCTCTTTTGTCTGGAAGATAACTTTAGTAGCTTTGCAAACATTGAAGCTCTGGATATAAAATCTGCTAAGACAAGAACCACATGATATGGATCAGTGTTATGGTTATTTTAACCACGCTCTACATAACCGACTCCGTAGAAAGGAAGAAAGATTGCCGCAACCATATTTCGACGCTTAAGAAATCTTTCATTCTGAAGTATTACTATTGTTTGTCTAAGCGTAGCTGTTTTTGCACAAATATAAATGTTCTGTAACTTTATTTCACTAATTTGGTAGGTAAAATTTTACTCTTAGTGACTTTGGTAAAAATACCAGTTTAACGATACAGGTATCAGTCCACTCCGGCTTTACGAATTACGTATTATATGCATGTAACACTGCACGAGAATTTAAACTAATAACAATGCTTACTTAAACAACTTCTTACTACTTATTAAATTACCATAAAATTCATTAATTATATGAATCTTTTCCTCATAATCATTCAATATTTTTATAGCTGGTAACTCAGTAAGGGCGAGTGTTCGGCGGTCCAATAAATCCGATATAAAATACGATTCGATGTTTACCTTGTTTCTTTTTATTTTCCACTTTTTTGTTTTCACTCCTACTTCAGCCGCACTCCTGATAATGTCAATATACTGACTATTGTTTCTCTTTTTCTGTTTCATGTACGTATCTTTACGGGCTGTTGCCTTTCTCGTTCAATGACTTGAGAGAACAATGGTAAATCCGTAATTTTGAACGTCTGCAAATATATTTACGTTATATTTACATAAACTTTATATTTGTAATTGGAACAGGCCGTTGTTTATATGGTGAATAATGATAACCAGGAAAATTACTACTGATATCTAATGCTTGCTTTAGTTTAATTATTATAGGTAACTACTTACTGAATTGGCTTGTGATATCAAGCTATCACCGTCGACTATGGTAACTAAACCTAGCTTTAGTTATTGTTATTATTCGGCTAGAGAATCAACAATAACACAGAAGTCTTACTATAAATAATACTTATTGAATAAGTTGAACTACTGCCAGGTCTGTATAGATATGTAAAAGATTAAGACTGTCTTTTATCAAGCCAATACTCAACTCGTTATACATTCTTAACGGACTTCAAAAAAAAGGAGACAGTCCTCAATCATACTAATCACTTTCATATCCGTCAAATCATGCTTATCATTCCGATCAGATAAACTGTTACGTAAACCAAACTGCGGATACAAGCCTCAGTGAACGTTATATTATGATTAAATGAAAAAAAAAGAAATGATTGTCATACTTTGAAGTATACAAAGAAGTTTGTTAAATGCTTATGTGATCCTGCTACGTATACTATATTTTAAATGTGGAAATCGAAAATCCAAGTTTCTTAACGAATCATTTATTAGCCAAATAAAACCGGATGGGGGTAATAATATCCCGGAAAATGATCTAAATCACGACCGAAATTCAAAGTAATGGGAATAGCACCCAGTTACAGAAGAACTTAAACGGAAACCTTGGCCAATTGCAGTTTTTCATACGATTGGCTCGAATCCAAAGTGATTACTAGGAATATGACTTCAGGTAAAATATGTATGAGGAATGAGAAGAATAAAATCGTATCTTGGATTGTTTTCGTTCCCCCTGATCCCCTTGAACACACACAAAAAATTTCATCAAAATCGGTCCAGTCGTTTGAGAGTAGTTCAGTGACATACACACTCACAGAGGAATTATATATATAAAGATTAGCCATTGCACACGGCTCCGTCCGCGTGTATAACGATTATAGCGGTAAATATAGCCCATGTGTCCCTTAAGACTCGAAATATCTCCATGCAAAATTTCGTTGAAATCGGTGCAGCAGGTTGGAAATATGAATGACCGGCTGGGCTGATGTTTTTTAGTGATATTCTTTCATTGAAGAACGTCATATATTCTTTCATTATACTTATATTACATACATACATACATACATATATTACTTATAATCATATTCCGGACGAATACAAATCAAAAAACACGAAAAACATAAAAATGGCCTTTTTTTAGTCATAAATAGTGTAACTAACTGGAGTTTGATTGAAAGTTTAAAGTTAGCTGAATTAATTGGTTTTATAGATTAGACTTTTAAAAATAATTATGATATTTTTTTGAATTTTAAATATATCGACGTTTCCCTTCTCTAAACTTAGTGAGATGACACACAGTAATGGCTACCGTACCATCTGCTACCAGCACACGAGTAATACGCGGTTGTCTTTATAACGGCATCGGTACATAAGCTACATGATATCTTAATTAGACCACGCGACTTTGAACTCTATTATTTAACACATAAGAAAGCAGATGGCAAGTAAGTTAAGTGGTTGTGTGCTAGACGTAAGTGGTGCAGGTGTACTAGGAGTTTTAAAAGTTTTCTGTTGCGTCCATTAACAAGGAGCAGGTTACCAGTAAGTATATTTTCCATCAAAAATTCTGAATTGGATTTTTTATCGAAGTCATTCTTTGAAAAATGTCTTATGAACATATTTTATACATAGTCACGCGAGCAAGGTAGACAGAGACGATAAAATATCACTTGCCATGATCTAGATACACAAATTCACGATTTTTACACGTTAATCACGCCTTTCGGACCCACTCGCTCTTTCCATCTAGTCAAGTCTCATGTAAAATTTGTATTTCTTTAATTGCCACTATAAATTATTTTTTAAATATATATGACGGGGCTGCGGTCTGAGCCACAGACAGGATCCTGAGCACCTGAGAGTGAAGATCTCTGTCCTTCAGTGAAGATGCAAGTGCTTAGCTTTGATTATGGCTACCACGGATTTACTATGGATTCCTATGGATTTTACCACGTCACTTTTTTATGGTATATGGGGCAAACGAGCAGACGTATCACCTGATGGTGAGCGATTACCGCCGCCCATGGACACCCGCAACACCAGAGGCGTCACACGTGCGTTGCCGACCTTTGGGATGTGTGTTTTCTGTGAGGCCATGTTATCACTCCGGTCGAGCCGGCCCATTCATTTCATTTTTAAGCGCGACTCTCCTACGTACAAGTAGTAGGAAATAACGTCATTCCTATACATTCTTTATTCTTCAAGAAACGTTTACGTTAGTAACATGTCAACTTGGCCAGGCAGGCAGCTGGTAGCGTATTGATCACTGTAGCAAACTGGGGTAGGGCCACAACACTTAATAATAGGATAGAGCAAGCGTCCGGCCTGCCTTAGGATAGGGCCTGGTTAAAAATGACGTCGATCTTGACTTGGAAATCTTACTTTACATGGTCCGAGTCCTCTCCCGAGTAGGAGCACTGAGAATGGCCATCAGTTTAGTTTTTAGTAAAAACGCAGTACGCTTCTAACTGCTGTCCCTAATTTCTTTCGTGCAAATCTATATCTGACTAATGTTGAAATAAAAGTATTTTTACTTAAATAAAAGTATTAAACTATTTTTGAACCGAACAGTTTCATAATTATTATAGATTCATTCATTCATTCAATTATAGAGGCACAGTAAATCAGATACCAGAGGGAAAGAAAAAGTAGTGATGTGCACGTTATTGCGAGTCAACAAATTTGTCGATATTAGGGATATGATATAAAGACGGTATATGATATAATATGTGTTCTGCATGTTCAACTACAATACTGACACATTCAATGTATCTGCTATGAATTACCTCTCATAGAAACCGTAGGAGTGGCCACCGAGCGCGAGATTTTGCGAAGTCGTATTGAATTTGTATAATGCGAGAAAACCGAATTAAGGATGTCTACCCGTAATAACTCAAGTGTCATTTTATTACTTTTTTCTACTAGAAACTTGAGACTTAGGAGTAATTTTATAGGTAGGGCACAAGTAAGAAAGGATTTTGCGACAGGATCTAAGAGCTCTAACTATAAATTTTCGATTTTTAATATCAGATACCAGAAATTTAGTAGAAGGTAGTAAGGCACATGGACTAAGAATAGAATTTACGACAGGAGCTGGCTTTAGGACGTCTAAAAACTCTCGCCCTATTTTATTTAAAGTTCTTACTTTTTCTACTAGAATTTTCACTTGGAACGTACTTGAAAATTTTACATAGGTCAGTTTACAGATAATACATAATATATTATCAGCTAAATGTGGATAAAGTGGACTGGGTTCATACTCGTATAGTAATAAGAATAATACATAAAAAAATATTGTTTAATTAGGTATTTTTTTGTCAATAGAATGGTAGGATTTGAACTTCTGTTGAAAATTTGATAGGTGTGAATTATACGAACAGTGAGCACGTTAAGGGCTTAGTCCTGGCTACCATACGTAGATTTGCGAATATCGTTAGTCTGCCTAGATAACTTTCATATCACCCAGTACTGGGGATTGTGAAGATCTAATGTCAGTTACTCCGCAGTAAAAATCGAAGATCAACCATATCTTATTAGACTTAAAGCCATAACTAAGTAAGTACATAAGTAACGTATCAAAGGAGCAGAGATAGCAAAGCTTATTTTAGGTTGTTATGAACAAGAACGTCGTGTATGATACAAAGGAAAAGCTGAAAAGCACAAATTATAATCTTTATTATACCACTTTATTACCGAGTGATGTTCCAAATATTTCACAGTGTTACAGTAAAATGTATGGATGGAAAAGTACAAACACATTTATTTCTTTGATGTTTCTGGCCTTTATGAGTATTTGCATAATTCCTCATTTCATTTTTAAGAAAATTGACAAAAGACGATTATCACCGACGCGACCGTAATACTTTCATTTTTAGTATTTTATCGCTACCTACCTCGTAAAGTAAAAAGTATACAAGTACAATTTTAACAAACATTAAAGCGACTTCAAAGTTCGAATCGATTTCTCTTGGATGCCATCATCAGATCTTAGTGTCCTTATCATAGTAAGACCATTTAGATATCTCCGTTTCATCAAAAATATAATAATACGGTCGAATTGAGAACCTCCTTCTTTTTTTTTGAAGTCGGTTAAAAATGACACATTAAATAGTACTCCTGTATGTCTGCAATATTCTTATAGCAATCGATTTGGCTGGCAAGTGTATACCACAAGTGTTTACATAGCATTTTATAGCAGGGTAAAACCTCTTATCAAAGTAGAAGTCTATGTCCAGCATTGGATAATCAAAGGCTGTTTTTTAGTGTTGATATTATCAGTAACCCATGCAAGGAATACCACTAATGCCTATTCTTCTCATACGGCTTTACGCATTTTGGAAACTGGAAGTTATGGATCGACACAAGCGAGCAGTAGATTTTGGTGTTTCACCTAATTTACCTTGACAATCCAGTACATGCTGTGGCGTCTGTTTGTGGTGATCTATGATTTTTAAACTGTAGCTTCAATCTTATATAAATGTGACTTAGTGTCTTAATTGAATAAATGATTTTGAATTAGAAAATATACTCCTTAATATAATTTTATCATAAAAGTTATTATCATGTTTTTTCGTAATTTGATATTAATTAACAAAGGTGCCTGGACTATGTTATAAGGCCGCTCTATATACTTATTCAATGCTACACATTACGTATGACATTCTTCCATAAAACGTTCTGAAATTGACTATATGTATAGCACCTAAGTATTGAAATAATTTAAATGATTTCAATACTTAAACCACGTTGATTACTCACTCAACCTTTCAACTTTTTTTAAAGTGCATTCAACTAAGACACTCAAAACCTGCACATGATCATATGAAAACAATCTCATCATCATTTTTACCAGATAAACTTTATAAGTGACTGAAAGTTAAAAATGATTACTGTTGAACACAACGGCATCAATTCTTCGAAGTAAGTTCCTAAATCCCACTTGAGCTTTACTGCTTCAAAAAGTTTCATAAACTCTTTCAATATAATATTTCTCAACGCAACAACAAAGAGGATCATTTTATTTCATTCCCTAATTTAAAACTTTACGTCCTTTTCCAAATATGTTCAGAAATTTCCGTCTACTTGTGAAAAGTTATTACTATAATCTCAAGTTTTGAGTTTTAGTCGAGGCTTCGGAGGCATCATAAGCGAATGGATGGGTGGGAGGAAGTTTCAAGCGGTTGAAAATTTCAATATCTTTAAAAGGATTTTGCGATTCGTCTGTTTTTGAATAACACTTGATATTTGAGGGTCTGAAATAGAAACGTGAATTGGATTTTTTCTAGGTTGAGAATTTAGACCGATTTAGTGAAAATAAAATTTTTGCAAGTTATATAAAATGTTTCGGTTTCATTTTAGTTAGAAACGATTCACCCAAAAATAAATTTATCAATTTTTTTCCCTAAAATAGTCCGAAAGTTGTGAAAGGCACTAAAAAGATCGACTGCGTATTATTTCTGCTAGGGTCGGGCTTTTCATGCCATCCCGCAAAAGTTCACATTCAGAAATACAAAGAGAATGTAAATTTTACATGGTATTCCTCGATGTATAAGCCTCTATTGAACTGACAGAAAAGTTTTACTTTCATTTTATTCCATTCGACGACCAGTGTAAATCTTAGTAGAAGCAGAAATATATTATACTAGCCGACCCACGCAACCTCGTTTGCGCCTTATATTGCCCGTAGCGTGAAAATTTCCCCCGTTTTTGAAACATTTTTCATTGGTGCTCCTCTCCTATTAGTAGTAGCGTGATGATATATACCCTATAGCCTTCCTCGATAAATGGGCTATCTAACATTGAAAGAATTTTTAAAATCGGACCAGTAGTTCCTGAGATTAGCGTGTTCAAACAAACAAACAAACTCTTCAGCTTTATATATTAGTATAGATTTCTTCACAAAGTTCTTCAAAGCTTGTGGATCTTAATTTCGTTAGACAAAGTATTATATCTGTAGTCGAATCTCGATAAAATCTCAAAACCTCACCCGAAAATTTCCACACGTAGACAGAAATGAAAAATTAATCTGCTAATACTAAAAAATAAAAGCCATAAAATAAAAGCTGAATACACAAAAGTTTTGACAACGTAGCGTTTACTCAACATCGTGGTTAAAATTCTTTTTTCATAATAAAATAAAATCACATTTTTTGCAGTTATAAAGGGTTTGGTGTACACCACGGAGCAAATACAAAGAGGAGATGCCCTAATGAGATTTTTGTATGAAGCAATGCGTGACAATTTGCGGGGGTGAGGGGGTGCTAGTTTACACTTTTCCATCTACCAGACAATAGCAAAACTACTTGCATCGTTGTACGAGTATATTACTATGTAGTTTAGCTAGCTGACACTAGTGTGGACGTACTCAGAATTTCAAGGAGTAGTTTTTTCAAGGTCAATTTTGTAAGCATCTTGAACAAAAAACATCATTAATAACGTAAATAATTTTGCAAAAATGAACTTTTTTTTCTAATAAATAACCCGAAATAAAATATTGTTCAATATGTTTGGTTTACACGTGGATTATGTAAAACAAAAATTAATATATGTAGTGCAAATCATTTTATTTAAAAAATAAATAAATTTATATTTTACTAGCTGCCCCGGCAAACGTCGTTTTGCCATAAAAAAATTTTAAGGATGGGTGACTCTTACCATTTAGGGGGATGAAAAATAGATGTTGGCCGATTCTTAGACCTACTCAATATGCTCACTGAGAATCGGTCAAGCCGTTTCGCAGGAGTATGGCAACGAAAACTGTGACACGAGAATTTTATATTTTAGAATTCACTTCGGAATTGGAATGCTTAAATAACGCCAATCTTAGAAAATCAACAAATCTAAATCTGAAATGAATGGTCATACCAATGTTGTCTCTAATATCCACATCTAATCACTTTTTATCTTGCCTAATTTGGGTTTAGATAATAAGTAACTTTTTCGTTTTTTTATGATTTTTCCTTGAAATGAATCACTATCGTTTCGAATCACAACGGGAAGAACAAATATTTGTGTATTTTGTAGGAGTCCAGTTTTGCCTATTATTTTTTGATCCATTGCTCTTCAATAATATCTTTAGATGAAAATTTAGAACATTACCTGTATACTGGTACATTGTATTATTTTAATGAATTTAAAAAAACCCCGTCTAATCATCAGCATAAGTAAAATTTCTTTTTTTTTCAATATTTGAAGTAACAACTTTCAATGCAAGATTAATATAGTCGTAACTTGATAAAATATTTGGATTCTAAATACGACCCTGTCTTTTTATTTTAGAATAGATGTCGATAGATGTCAGTCTGTTCACAATATAATTAAGAAAAATACAAAAAAGAATACCATGATGTATAAAAAATCATTAGGTAAGAATGTAGAACTCATTTCCGTATCTTCTTATGGTATGTTTTATTAATATTCAGGTCAACGTACCATTGTATTTTTATTTCCAGTAACACAAAGTTTTGCCATCTAGTGGCGAGTAAATATAATAACATTTCAATAAAACACTAAGAGATTTTTCTAGAACTTTAAAAAAAAATAGCTATAAAATTACTTATAAAAGAAATATGATGCCACTCATGGTACCAGAACGTCTATCTGAGTTATTTGTACAAGATAAAACACAACAATTCATCTTTTTACTTGATTGTACCGAGAACATTCAAGTATTACGATTTTTCGATGCAGTTCTAGAACATTGACGTTAATAGTATAATTTGCAAGTTGCGTCAACTGCGATGACGTCGGGGTCGGTATTTTATCACGGGGGTGATGCGCTTATGCCATCTCCTCTTTGTATTTGCTTCGTGGTGTACACCTACAGGTTTGGTTAGCTCTAATAAAATCATTATCTATACAAATAAATAAAAAGGAAGTGTCTTCGTGTAATTTAACTTAAAAATTAACAGCATTAAATGCTTAAAGAAGTGGTGCTCACTTAAAGAAACAGTATTTAGAATTTTGTGTCTGTCTGCTTGATCGGGCTACTTTTAAGAACGGCTGTGCTGGTTTAATTTTAATTCTATAGTGCAAATATTTTGACGAAGTAATCCTTAAAAAAAATGTATAACTAGTAAATAATAGTGCTTAGTTATGGGTACCTGGAAGAAATTGCTTTTTAGGGATAAGGCCGCCATTTGTACATGGCCATTCTATTGATATGTTCATTTTGTGTAAACTGTTTGATCTGGTGTACAATAAAGTTTATTCTATTCTATTCTATTCTACCTTAATCTACATTCTACATATATAAAAATGTTAAGTTAGCTCGTGTATGCTTCAAAAATTTAAAAGTTTAGTATCAATTGATTTTTGACACGACAAACAATATATTTTGACAAATAGTTTAAATAGTTCATAATTAAAAATATTTATTGTTCCTTGGCTCAAGTTGTACGAGTATTTCTTGCTTGAGATGAACAAGACATGTGTAATAATAAGGCCTAACTGTGCCTACCTGTAAGGGGCGAGATACTTAGTTTAAGTAACCTTTTTTTGTAATTTCATTGTACTAGTGTACTAGCTGTTGGTGGCCTAATAAATAAATAAACATATAAGGTTTATATTGTTTTATTGATATCCACAAACGTTTACCTTCTGGCATTTGCCATCTGGAAAAAACTGGTCATAAACGAAACTATTTTCAATTTTCGATATTGCCATTATTAATTATTAGGCGTCTATGAGATCTCTAAAATTTCCAAATACACACATAAAGAAACTCAAACTAATATAGTCCTGTGTCAACTACGGCATCTCTATAAAACCCAAACATTATTACGTAACGCAGAATTACGTACAGAAAACAATCAATTTAAAACAATATCGAGTCCCACGCCGCGAGTGATCGACCGTCTCAAGTTACCTCTTACTCTCATCTTTTATTCATTACAAGTTTTCCCTAGTGCGCAATGTTGCCAGATTTTAACAAGAATTTTGTATGCTTGCCTGATTTTGAAAACTTGTTAAGAAGCTTCTTGGACCATAACATTCTTAATTTTATTGTTATAATGAATATAATGTTGGGTTCCTTTATCCTGGCGTTTCGTATTTGTATGTTTTCGGATAAAGGCAGTAAAAGTTAATTTTAATTTCACTCTGAAGTGTTCTCGTAAACTTTCTCTTTTGTCTGGAAGATAACTTTAGTAGCTTTGCAAACATTGAAGCTCTGGATATAAAATCTGCTAAGACAAGAACCACATGATATGGATCAGTGTTATGGTTATTTTAACCACGCTCTATATAACCGACTCCGTAGAAAGGAAGAAAGATTGCCGCAACCATATTTCGACGCTTAAGAAATCTTTCATTCTGAAGTATTACTATTGTTTGTCTAAGCGTAGCTGTTTTTGCACAAATATAAATGTTCTGTAACTTTATTTCACTAATTTGGTAGGTAAAATTTTACTCTTAGTGACTTTGGTAAAAATACCAGTTTAACGATACAGGTATCAGTCCACTCCGGCTTTACGAATTACGTATTATATGCATGTAACACTGCACGAGAATTTAAACTAATAACAATGCTTACTTAAACGACTTCTTACTACTTAATAAACTATCATAAAATTCACTAATTATATGATGTCTTTCCCTTATAATCATTCAATATTTTTATAGCTGGTAACTCAGTAAAGGTGAGTGTTCGGCGGTCCAATAAATCCGATATAAAATACGATTCGATGTTTACCTTGTTTCTTTTTATTTTCCACTTTTTTGTTTTCACTCCTACTTCAGCCGCACTCCTGATAATGTCAATATACTGACTATTGTTTCTCTTTTTCTGTTTCATGTACGTATCTTTACGGGTTGTTGCCTTTCTGGTTCAATGACTTGAGAGAACAATGGTAAATCCGTAATTTTGAACATCTGCAAATATATTTACGTAATATTTACATAAACTTTTTATTTTTAACTTGAACAGGCCGTTGTTTATCTGGTGAATACATCATCATTACAGACAATTAGTAAAATTACTACTGAAATCTAATTCTTACTGAATTGGCTTGTGATGTCAAGCTATCACAGTCGTCTATGGTAACTAATCTTAGCTTTAGTTATTGCTTTATTCGGCTAAAGAATCAACAATAACACAGAAGCCTTAATATAAATAATACTTATTGAATAAGTTGAACTACTGCCAGGTATGTATAGATATGTAAAAGATTAAGACTGTCTTTTATCAAGCCAATACTCAACTCGTTATACATTCTTAACGGACCTCAAAAAAAAGGAGACAGTCCTCAATCATACTAATCACTTTCATATCCGTCAAATCATGCTTATCATTCCGATCAGCTAAGATGTTACGTAAACCAAACTGCGGATACAAGCCTCAGTGAACGTTATATTATGATTAAATGAAAAAAAAAAGAAATGATTGTCATACTTTTTTTGAAGTTTGTTAAATGCTTATGTGATCCTGCTACGTATACTATATTTTAAATGTGGAAATCGACAATCCAAGTTTCTTAACGAATCATTTATTTGCCAAATAAAACCGGATGGGGGTAATAATATCCCGGAAAATGATCTAAATCACGACCGAAATTCAAAGTAATGGGAATAGCACCCAGTTACAGAAGAACTTAAACGGAATCCTTGGCCAATTGCAGTTTTTCATACGATTGGCTCGAATCCAAAGTGATTACTAGGAATATGACTTCAGGTAAAATATGTATGAGGAATGAGAAGAATAAAATCGTATCTTGGATTGTTTTCGTTGATTGGGAGCCCTGATTTTATATGATATTAGGTTGGGATCGGATCTAACGATGTTTCTGAAGTATATTTTTGTATCCTTGGATCCACGGAAGATGTTATGAGCCAATGTAATCTTATTTATGTATGAAAGTTTTGTGTAAATTGTAGGTACTTTTTTGATTCTTCAATTTTGTTTGGTAATGTGAAATAATGTTGGAGAAAAAGCAAAACAATAAATTTATGAAAAAGAGTCTTTCTTTCTTGATACTCACAGACGGGGTTTCCGCAACTCGACGACTTCGATTCGCTTATTTTACGTGGTGGGTTGGCATCATTCATGCCAACGTAGTTCCTCCAAGAAGCCTAGCAGATCCCTCACGTTGTCGACTACTTCTGGAAGTAAGAAAGCTTACTACTAAAAGACTCATGTAAACAATAGCAAGCAGTTATTAAAAGTAATCTCAATTAGGCAGAACTTGCACGTTTCAGAGGTCTTGAGTTCGAATTTCCTTATTTAGATTAGCATTAGAAAAAAAAAAAAAAAAAAAAAAACAGTCAATTGCAATTTCTGCCAGCCATATCGTGCAAATCATCACTCTAACTGGTAATTTAATAAATCTTAAATTTGCATAAACGAAACATTAGCATATTTTGTTTTTTTTTACCTAAAAGGGAGGTAGTTATCACCATACTTTAGAGTGGAAAAACGGAACGATGAATTTTAAAAGAAGTACTAAAAATAATATTTCATTATAAAGCCCTGAAAAAGTTTGTATGAGAATATTTTTTTGATAAAAGATGTTCCGAAGTTAGAAAAAAAGTTTCATAGTTGTACTATCTTAGTTAACCGACTTTAAAAAAAAGGGAAGGTATCTCGATTCGACCTCATATATTTTTTTATTTTTTGTCATGTGTGTTCGCGGATAATTTCATCGATTATGAACCGATTTTGATGATTCTCTTTTTATGGGCAGGAGATATCCCAACGGTGGTACCGTGATAAGGGCACTAAGATCTGATGATGGCATCCAAGAGAAATAGAGTCAAACCTTGAAGTCGGTTTTAATTCTTGTTAAAATTTTACTTGTCTCGAAGCAG
This sequence comes from Spilosoma lubricipeda, assembly GCA_905220595.1. NCBI lineage: Eukaryota > Metazoa > Arthropoda > Insecta > Lepidoptera > Erebidae > Spilosoma > Spilosoma lubricipeda. Next base: position 5,450,781 of record HG992298.1, on the reverse strand, counting down.
TTCATGCCCTTTTCGACCACTTCATTGTTTATAAAACTCTAATCCTGAATTTTGAGTAACCAAGTAGAAATTGTACATATAAACACTTTTTTTTTAAATTTCATTCACCTCGATTACCCGTTCACCAAACAATCTAATTTAATATAATGTCTTACTTGTGAGATATGTGGTGTGAGATTTAAATGTGATGGCCAAGTCATTCTATTATATAATAAATATAGACCTTGTAGACAAACAATCTGTGTGGACAAAATGCTTTCAATCTTGTGAACCATTGTTCGTTCGTTTTACTTACTATTCAAGTTAAGTCAATAATGTCTGTAACAACTTCATATTGATATAATCTCTCTTACAAAGGTTCCTAAATTTATTGTTCCTGTAACTCTATTGTTTCGTCCCTTCTTGTGCGTTTACAAAGCTTAATTGTTTGGTTCTACCCTCCCCAAAGCGTCTAGTACTTGGGTATGAATTACACATGTTACTGTTTACTCTTGTACTTGTACTGTAAAACTTTTGTCTTTGAATTTGTGGAATAAACAGCTTAGTTTTGGCCTGAATGCGCTCCGACAAATACTGGTCTGTATAAAGTATATTATTTAACATGGAAAAGTAAATATCGGCGCTTGAAAAACAATCTTTAAATAATATTAAACAAATTCAAGAGTTATCTAGACACGCGACAACGTGTCAAGCCAAGTTCAAGCAAAGGAACTGGCTAGCCAGCGCCGAGTGTAATATTACACGAACCACTTGGTGCCAATTTTGACCCTTCTATAATTCAAAACCTTTTTAACGTAGACACATAAAACTACGTTTTTTTAATTATATCCATTAGGACATCTAGAAGCCCAAATTTCATGAAGCTAGTTAAAACGGTTACAAAGATATTAGGGTCAAAAAGTTGTAAATTTTAGCACTGACTGACTGACATATAGTACCTAAATCTAACCTACTTCCAGATGACCTAGAAGGATGAAATTTGGAATTCAGCTCGGTAATAGTGATGCTTTTGCATCACTGGGCCTCCGGTCTCGCACCCACCAATGAAACACGACAGCACGAACGCTTTAGTTTTTTGTTGATTTTCTGTGCGAGGGTAGTACCGCCCCAGTCGAGCCGGCCCGTTCGTGCTGAAATCAGTGTGGTTCTACTACCTATAAATATTTCATTTCCTGTACCATAATACAACTATAATACAAATGAATCTTTTTCTTGTATTACTCTATTTTTTTTTTATAAAAAACTGTATTAAAATCCATTGAGTAGTTTAAAGATCTTAGCAAACAGAAAGCGGGAGCGAATTTATTTTATACTATGTAAAGATTAAATATGTGTAAACTTATGACAAATTATGCCTAGGAATCGACACAACACCCTATGTTTTAACCGCTTTTTATTACGTCCTTAAGTTTTTAGAAGAAATACACAATGAAACTCTCAAAATAAGAGTAACGAATAGGTTATCATTAGAATGCAAAGCTTATTTTCTTCCGTAAGTTCTAAGTATGAAGAGCTTTGCCAATAGAATATTTAATAGTCATAATTTGATTCAGTTACTTCCTAAAAAACATTCGTGATTCTTGGCACGGTAAAATATTAAATTATAATTTGTGCTGTATTGAAAAGATTTTTTAAAATAAAGAGACTCATTCTACGTAATCTAAAAACAACCCTGATGTATTGAAGTTGCAATTTTTAAAACACCCTACAGTTTTCAGTAACCACAGCGGCTTATGTAGGTACTTAGTGACGATCGAGTTAATCTATACAAATAAAATTGGAGTGTCTGTTTGTAATATTAAAATAACCGCTTTTTACTAAATGCATATGTATGTATACACGGTACATATACCAAAAATGTAGTTAAAAATTTTTTGTCTGTCTGTCTGTTTGCTGGCTGGGCCGATTTTGACGGGACTTTCACTGGCAGGTAGCTGATGATCCAGGGAGTAACTTAGATTACTTTTTTTAGACTAACTTTGTCCGGCGGCGTTACACGCGGTACAACAACCGCGGGTAACACCGCGGGGTTTAGCTAGTGTGAAATAAACTTACACTAACCTATCAGATTATTTTTAACTAAAATATAGACTGACCAGTTGACCCACGCAACCTCGTTTGCGTCTCCTATTGCCCGTAATGTGATAATTTTTGAATTTTTGAAACGTTCTCCATTGGTGCTCCGCTCCTATGGCTCTTAGCGTGATGATATATAGCCTATCTCGACAAATGTAGTATCCAAGACTGAAATAATTTTTCAAATCGGACCAGTGGTTCCTGTAAAGCAAACAAACAAACTCTTCAGCTTTATAATATTAGTATAGATAGATTTACGCGATATTGAAGAGGAGTAAAAAAGAACAAATTCGGTGGCTATAACTAGTTTTGATGTTTATATCATGTACGAATACATGTTAAAATGTCAAATAAAGGCCCTGTGTTATTTCCAAATCACATAGAAAAAAGTTGATCTTAAGTCTCACTACAGAAGCACCAGCTGCAAATAAGAATTAATTCATGGCAGTTTCTAATGAATAAAATCAACACGCTTTCGCGAGTCAATACAAAGTTCACAATTATTGACCTCGAGAAGACGCAGCGAGGATTTTGCTTAAAGAGAACTTTACTTACGTATTCTAAGTTAACTGTTGACTTTGTGTTTCGACTTTGGAGTGTGTACTTAGTATACTGATCGATGTGTATTGATCACCGAGAATGTATTAACGCTGGTGTTTAGGTTTAACTGTAATGAAAAGTTATTCACAAATGATTTAAATAAATGGGCACACAAACCCACGCGTTATCTAACTGAAAGTAGCTATCGCTATCTATTTATTTATATTGGTTTACCAATAATTGTTTACACAGCACAAAAATAAAGTAAAAAAAACACATAGAGGAAAACAACAATAGTGTAACAATTACTTACAGGTAAACTCGCATGCATAAAATGAGTTGTACTGTATGTTACCATAGACTATATAAAAAAAACCGCACACAATCATAACAAAAAAAAGTGTGAGCACTGGTTCACACACTACAATTCACACCTTCCCTGCTATTGTTCTGGGAGGTTCTTAGGTAAACAAGACTAGTAAAGTCTTGTTTACCTAAGGAGTCAACGAACAGGTCATTCAAGTCACTACAACTATTAACAAGCTTGCAAAAACGAGCATACCGATATAAGAATCGTTCTTCTCAAAGGTGGTCGTAATGGTGTTATGACTTTGAGAGGGATCCTTGGAAGAACGTGAAAGTCGAAGCCCTCTGGCAATTGTGGACAGACAATTTTATGAGCCATTACCTTATATACAAACAACGCGTCATTTATGTGTTAACACTTATCAAGTGACGTCATTTTAAAAGAATTTAATCTGATGACGTGAGTATGCATTTTTTTACCATTCAACTATAAAAAACTAGGTGCCATAAGAAAATTTCTGCACACGCTCAAGACGCAATGAATGCGTAGCAAAGTGCGGCTGCCAAGCTACGCTACAATATTCCAAGATGCTACCTACGGACAAGGGACAGCTATAGGACATTATACAACAAGATTATTGTTTTGTGAAGCCGAAATTCTTTGGTGTTCCTCATAATAAATCCTAGCATTTTTGATGCTCTTTTTACTGTCCTTTAAGTCAAGATACATAAAATCTTTGATGATTTTGAGCTTTCATAGTATTAGGGATCTAACACCAGTTTCATCTGAAGCCGTGGTTGATGTAACTCCTGTCGAGCCTATTCATGTATGCCAAAGCTCTCTTAAACTAGTAAAAATAAATAAATCAAAAATGTAAATCTAGCAAAGTGTTATATTTCTTATTCAATTTTCACTGTGTTTTAAGAATCCATACTAATTTTACAAATTCAAATGTGATTCTGTCTGTCCGTCTTTCTGACTGTTACACTTTCACTTCTAAGCCACTGAAACGATTTGGATGAATTTCGGCTTAGTAATAGATTGAACCTAGGAAAAGGACATAGGTTATTTTTTGTCGCAATAACCGACCTATACGTAGGGCAAAACACGCGGGTAAAAGCTAGCTATTATTTCTGAAAGGTTTTAAAATACTTTGAAGACATGTAATTTATGAAGGTCTCTCCAATCCCTTGCTTTACCAGAAGAGATCAGACATCAATCATCAATCATCATAAAAGTATATATGTATTTGTATCAGTTATCTAGTACCCCATAACACAAGCTCTGCTTATCTTGGGACTAGATGGCGGTGTGTGTTTAGATGTCCGAAATATTTATTTATTTCTTTATTTATTTATATTATGTGCTATATACTTTGTTCATCTGAGTAAATATCAAATGCTTTACAGTCACGTCATCGAAGTTAAAAGCAGCAGACTTTATTGTATGAAGAACAGAGGCGTCGATTTTCGATAACTATCGACACCTACCTTTCCACCCACCCCATTTTTAATCTAAGATAAAGGGTACATTGAGTGCTTAACCGTCGTGTCTGAATTTTACTAAAAGCTTAAAAGTATTCTTTGTCGACCTTATTGCATAGACGCAAAGTCTACTTTACATCGTTCAGGTGAATTAGCTAAAGTTGTATCACGATACTTAGCTACAATCTTTGTAGTGTATTTAAGTAGATCTTATTCCTTTAGCCATAAGATCGCTTTTGTTGAAGGAGGTGTTTCTAGTATGCTTGTTTTTTCCGTATCTGTAGATAGTAGACCTGACAATAGGCCCTCTTGTTTCACCGGTCGCTGAACGTAGCAGTAGGTAACACCGTGCATAAGTTATAGCGATTTACCTTGATTTTATTTAGAAGTTGTAAATGAAATGATTTACAACAATTCAAACCGAAATGTAATTACATCGTGATTAAAATAAGTGAGTTATTAGCAAAAAGAGAAATAACAACAAACTTTCATGGAAATACTTACGAAGTTTTTTAGCGCTAACAGTAAAACAGGACATTTGATAGTTTTGAACGTACGTAATGTTTTGTGAGTACGTGAATATTGAATAGGACAAATTAAGAAAGCATTGTTGCTTAAAAATCAGTAGTATCTGTAGTTCGGGATCCTTTTCGATTCTTCGATTCGATTCCGGGCTTTTCTTTATAATTAAAAAGCAAGCTTTTCATTATTTCAAGTTTTATTTACACCTGTTTTTGAGGACAATGACTCTTAGTCCGCTCTTCTTGTATTAATAAGAGCACACCTTAGACATCTTCCCGTCTACCCACTTCATTGACAATAGATTATCTACGAGCTGGACACTTTATTAAACTGTATTTTATTCACCAACTACAAAACCCCTGTACTCTAAAGGAAAGTACTTCGTAAGTAGCTGACAATGAAGACGGGATCTAAATTAAATCTTTGCAAATAAAATATTATATTAAAAATTGTTTTATATTGATGAAGCTGATATTTATTTACTTACTAGCTGACCCGCCCAACTTCGTTTGCGTCTCTCCATAAGAGATATTTTTTCCCATTTTCCCAACACTTTCAGTCGATATCCGGCTCCTATTGGTCGTAGACTGATGTTACATAGCTTAAAACCTTCCTCACTAAATGGACTATCCGACAAAAAAAGAATTAGCAAAATCGGTTCAGCTCTTCACCCGTGATTCGAAGGGCAAATAGAGATACATTTTTAAGTATACAGATGTTTTAGTCGTTGGCAAAAAACAAACTTTATTAAAAAAAAAAATCTGTCAGGAGAATTCTTGCTATCATCAAATTTTATTATTGATTGATGCAAGTGATGTATATAATGATATTCTAGATTTAATCTAAATATATAAAAGTGAAATCAACCCCCTTCTGGGGTTAAAATGGGGGATGGTAGTTTGTATGAAAGTTTAATGTTATTGAAGTTAAAGTAATTATGGCAGAAGATTTTTAATCGTATTTAAGTATAAGGTAAATAAATATATACTAACTGAGCCCCACGGTACAACAACGTGATTAACAACCGTTCGTTTGTTTCGTTAAGCTATTTTATCGAAATAGTTATCGTTTCACTTTCTATGTACCACTCTATGTGTAATTATAATATTGATAAGTTACATTCGGGGTTGCGTTTCTCAAAGGACGCAATTTTATTTTTTAGATAAGAAGGAGATGTTAGTGTAAAGTTAAATTCAAGTTTGTGGGGTTGCAACCTTTGTCACCCAATCGCCATCTTGGGAAAAGGGTTCCAAATGGTTTTTATGTTTTATCTGAAAAAGTATAGTTCTAACAAAAAAAATAATCTATTTTTTGTTGCCAATCGAATCATCTACAACTTTTTTAAAAACTTTTAGTCGTAGAACCAAAAATATCAACGTTATAAGCGAAATCTGTGAAACTTTCCGGAAAAAAATTATATTGGTCGCTATAACTTTTTTTCTGACTATTTTAATAAAAAATGATATCAGATCGTTTATAGTAGCGTTTGTAAGGAATAATTTTCAGATTTTTTTTTTTCAGTTTCATTCATTTTTGAAGGTTTTACAGCGCTGTGAAGCCAACATTATTTTTAAGTATTTTTAACTATACACATACAAATGAATGATTTAGGATAATTTTCTATCATTTTTTTTTATATTTTTTATTATTCGTAATGTAATTGGATGTGCGATTCGGTAGAACCAAATAATGAGTTCGGAAATACGGCTTTATACGCAATAGTTAAGATAAAGAAAAATGCGATGCGGGGCGGCACTAATATAATCATGCGACTTTAATGGACTGTATCTTTATGCGAGGTTTAAAAAAATGGCTGACACAGTATCTACTGGTACTGTATCTGCGATGCGTATCTAAACTGACTGATTGACTACACATGGCTACACAGGAATGATGAACTGCCCGTAGGAAACAGGAGAATATGGACAGACAGTTCGTTTAATAGGTAAGGGACTAACCTCTCTGTAGTGCCTTCATGCGTTGATGCCAGCGGCCGACGCGAGGGGCTGCTTGACGATTCACCAAGGCCTGTCACTGTTCTTAACTACACTTTTTTTGACACAGGAAACAATTTAATAGTTCACATGGGAAAATGCGGTTCCTAATCACGTCACATCAGTCTTTTGCGAGCGCGAACTGCCCTCAACGACGGTTGAGGCGAAGACCGACAACACTTTGTTAATTATGCGGAATGCGGGCGCGCATCGACTACCCTCAACGACGGTCTGTTTTGAACCGTCACTTGCATTTGACAATTGACGAAACGATGCGGCGGTCTTTCTTGGTAGTTCAAACCATCTTGCTCAAGGTTTGCGGAAACAGGGAATGTGGATAGGACGCGTTCATCAGTCAGTCAGCGCGACAATTAAACAAATGAGAATATGGCGCCAGTAATATTAATATTAATTAATTGTTGAGTCCTTTCCCCACTTCCTACGAGGTAGAACCTGGAGTCGCGTTTATTTTACGTGGTATCTCCGTAGGCACAATCTACGTGTCTGTCATTTTTTTATTTATTTATTTATTTATATATTTTCTAAATAAAATAGTTACTCTCATAAATACAGTGCTCTTACATATAAAGTTTTAACTGTGCCAATTTTTTTACTTCTTTGTACGCATAATTTTCGTTAAAAGGGATTTAATGAATCCATGATTAGCTATATAGTCAAAACCATCAAAACCTTACTTCTAAAGAGAAACTTACGCCAAGCACCTTAAAAAGCTGTTGATAATTTGATGAAAAACTGGATAACACTTAATAAAACCAAGGTATATAAAAGAAAAGTAAAAGAAGGAACGTGTAATAGTTAATAAGAACCGGTAAAGGTAATTAAAATATCGTTTGAAGAATTCGTAGTAAAGCAAAATTAAATGTGAAGAAATAATTTACTTCGTGTATCTAGCACTGAAAAAATTGTTTGTTGACATTCCCAGTAGCTGATGCTGCTACTTTAGAAAATAATCAAGGTAGTAGAGCCACGCTGATTTCAGCTCGCTCGGGTCGGCTCGACCAGGACGGCACTACACTCGGACAGAAGATCAATGTAAAATGACACTATTTGTGTTGTCGTGTTTCGTTGGTGAGTGCGAGACCGGAAGCCTAGTGATGCTTCTGCATCATTGATGATCCACTTTTGGATTCTATTCACGCTTTCTATCAGGTAGAGTAAAAGTATTATAGACTATTCGACTGCACGGTTGACTTAGTCGTTTAAGATGTCACCACGCTGCTTTCCACTACGCCAAATATTGTGGGTTCAAAATCCTATTGCAGGAGTCGTTAATTTAAAAAAATGTGGCAGTTAGTACATGAAAAACTGTACAAAAAATGTAGTAACATAGTCATTTATTTATAGAAGTAAATATATATAGTAAATATTGAATGTGTTTTACTGTCATCAACGAAAAAATCTGCCGTTATTTTTCAACAGATGATAGTATGTCTAAAAACAATGTTTGAATGTTTAATAAAAAAAAAATTCAACAACAAAAATCCTAAATCCGAAAATTCAACAATATGAATGTCATTATTATATCTTTATGAAAATGAAAAATTAATGAATGTTGAGACAATATTCACATGGTATGTATTACGCGAATTTCCCTTGTAAGTGGCCTCAGGCGCTTTGTGAATTGACGTTTAGCATATTTTTCCCTTCAATCTTGAAATGCGAAAACTCAGATTGTAAGAATATCTTAACAATTAGGCTTCTTTGAACGAAAACAGTAGGATTACGTACACAAAATAAGATTTTTGGACCAACAGTTGTGAAACCTATTTCACTGAGGCGAATTCCCACAAATAATGATTTATACTTGTGTTGGTATGAAGGTCAATGAAGCGAAGAAATAGAGATTGAACTATCTACGACCTTGTTGTTAATAAACTTGCAAATTGTAAAGCTTTTAAGAGAACATCAATTAGTGTGGAATATTGTACTATTTTTTTTACACTTTCTTCTATTCATTTCTAAAATAATATTTTGCGCGTCTGGCACACAACGTCATCGAGTTCGAAACTAAGCAGAGCTTGTATTATGGATGCTAGACAGTTGTCTATACTATTATGTATCATCAGTTGATGATACATAATAGTATATACTTATTTTGTAAATACGTACATATACATTTTAAATATATAACACTTAAACTTTAAAATAAGTATTTGCAGATCATACAAGCATTTGGTGCACGACCCGGAAATTAAACGAGAGACCGAGTTGAACCGCGGCCTTCTAAGAAGGATCATTGTGGAGGAACGGGGAACCATGTTCTTCCAACGCAAACAGAGGAGTCGAGGTGATCATGCCCGGCGGGCCACGGCCCAACGGTTGATGTTGGGATGTTGTATGTATACTAATCAGCGTGAGAACTTCTATATTGCGATGCAGGATTGGTAGTTTCTTCGTATAGTACCTTAATCCGTAGTTTGGTTTATTTCCAGTAGATGCCACTGTAGTGTGTTTTCTTGTTGCGCTATAAGTGGAAGTCGCCACAAGTCCGAGTTGTTTTTCTTTCAAAAACTACAGCTTATCATATTTAATTAATTGATTTCTGAATATTAATAATTAGCTTATATCTTTAAATATACTAATACTGTTTAATCACAATACGATATTAAATGAGTCCTTGCAAAAACAGAAAATAAGCTTTTTATTTCTAATATATGAAATTCCAATATCGGCACATATTGGCTGGGATGGCATGTGCCGTCTAATAAATACCTTTTTATTGTTACTAACGTATACTAGACTATGTACACTTTAGGACAAAATAATCAGTACCTGTCCAATATTATCACAATAATTAAGACTTTCCTGCCAGATCAATCTGGCAAGAAAATAAATACAAGTGCATCAGCTATTGATTTGATTCCTGTCGTCAGTGAGTATAATTGGCACTTCTATTTCTGTGTTATTTACAACTTTAAACTTACAGTGTCAGAGCCGGTATCACCAGTTCTATGCCATTCAACACTATTTGACAAATAAAGGTTGTTGATATGGTTAGTTGTGACATGATATATTTGTCTTCATTAGTGACTTGTGAGATCGAAATATGTACTTATTTATTTAAAACTTGTTGCATTTGTTTTACAAAGCCTGATTTAATGATTGATGAATTCTCTCCCAGATAACCTTTGGGGCTATGGAGCTTATGTAATGGGAACTAGACAACTGACATAAATACTTATATTTTTTGACCAATTTTTTTTCTAATTATTATAAATTTTACATAGAATGTATCAAAACTCTGAAACACATATTTGCAGATCATACAAACATTTGGTCCGACCCGGGAATCAAACCCGAGACCTCAAGCATAGCAGTCGCATACGCTGCCACTACGCAACCGAGGCAGTCTTAATCAGCAACTTAAGAAACTAGCCCTTAAAGTGCAAAATAAGGCTGTTTAACGTTAAGTAACGTTTATAAATAAAGCACTATACATTTTTGCAATTTACTTAATTAGAATCATTTATTAGGGTATACTCTGAACGTTTTAGTCTCACTTGAATATTGCCAGATTTTTTAAATCTGTATTGTATTTTTTAATACTTATTATATTGTTAGATTAGATAGATTGTTATTTGATATTATTCTGGTTTACTTGAGTCATTCAAATTTACTGGTAAACGATGCCCAGATGCCTCGGGCATCGTTTACCAGTAAATTTGAAATACCTACATACCAAATGTGTACCTATTATACAAATCAGATACCAAAAGAAATAATTGGTTGTTCTTTCTTTATGTGTGAGCCTGCTCTACTCTGCCTGATGGAAAGCGTAAGCATAACCCAAAAACGGTGGTCACCATACTCATTTCGAATGCAAACAATGCAGCAATGCAGCATGGTGACCACCACCTTTCAAGTGACGTTTCTGCATTATCTGGCCTCTGGTCCCACACTCATCAACGAAACACGACGAGCCTGAAAATATTTTTCAAAGTTGATCCCTCAATACAATTTAAGTATATTTCAAGAATTTATCTATGCAATTCGTTGATAAGATTAGTATGTATATTCGAAGTTACAGATTTCTAGTACTATTAGGCTGTGAGAAATAGTGTAGACAGACGGACGAATATATATGACGAAACTATAAGGGATCCGTTTTTGTCATTTTGGCTACGCAGCCCTAAAAAATATGAAAATACACTAATACTTTTTGTACTGAAAAATAGTTACATTTACATATTTTAATATAATAAAAAATCCATACGATATGGACGTTTTTGCCTGGCTAGGGTACCCCTCCGCAACGCCCCATAAGGAACTCAGTTCCAATAAATAATTCTTAACTGTAAAATTAATGTAATGTATGTATGAATGAAAAATGTTAAAAAATGTATTAACGAAAGTTTTTCTTGTTAAGCGTGGTCTCTTTAATCTGGGCATGCAGTGTACGTTCGTACAATAGATGTCAGGCACAGATTCAACACCGCTGGTAAACATTTTTTCTATTTATTACTCAATGGTCGTTGCTTATTAAAGCTCTTGCATTTCAAAGACATGTCAAATATGGTTCATTTTATTACTTTTTCAATAAGTACATTTCATTTAAAAAGGTAAATTTATTTAACTTACTTTTCGCATAAAAAATTAAAGTTCAAAATGACAGAGGGCAAGCAACACCGGTAATTCGTTTAGATATTTTTACTTATTTTCAAGTCATTATTTCACTTAAAAAGGTTTAGGGTTAGTTTCGCCACTTATTGATAATGTTCCTCATACACTATTTTGAAACTACCTACGAGGTAACCACAGGTTCTACAAGTTTTAGATAGAGATAAATATGTCAGACAACCATACTATCTGAAACTTGATCAAGAACTGATGAAACTGACCCTTAATGTAGTAATTACTAACTTATTCAAAGAAGGTGGTTTTAAAAAATAAGTAGGTAAGTAAAATGTTTCGAGGACAAAATGCGCGTTAGGATGTAAATGATTTACCGAACGACGACCGTCATGAACATTACTTTAAGTTTTTTAGACTTTACATTTTGGATGGTATTCCTACGTCATATTATTAAATCAATGGAATGTATAAATTCCGTTTAATATAGATAAGACAGCTAGGTAGATAATTTATCACGTCGTATAAAGACACGGCTTATCTCATTAGGAATAAGACGTAAGTAAATGCATTGTAATGAATAAATTTAGTAAATATATAAGAAACGGTTAGCGAGTAAGAAGAGACGCCGACAGACGCCAACAGTCGCCACCATGTAACAATTAGAGTATTATGAAGCCGTGGCTCGGGCATAATAAATACTGCTCCCAAAGTATTCATCGCTGTTATAATTCCTCGCTATAGATGAGTTATCTTATTCGGAACCTATTCACTTAAATCATATCCTGAAACAGCACTTCACCCACTCTAAATTTATAGTACAAATTGCAAGAACCATTATGGGAAGTTTAAGAGCTCTCTACGTACTTCTAAACGTTTGAGATAGTTTGACAAAATATCTACTTCATTATGTAACAAACATTTCAAACTACATATACTAACAATTATTGACGTAGAATTAAAAATTCTCTACACATTTAAATCTGTATTTTATAGACTCGGTGTACTTAAATACGGGATCTTGAAAAAAAACTTGTTTATCTTGAAATTGTGTGGTGATTTAATTGGTTGGTTTAATGGTACCTATCATTGTTTACATAAGGTACACAACTCATTCGAAGGTCTTGGTATAAGTTTTTATAATAGAATTCCTATACATGTAATCGACCTTCCTATAAATAAATTCAAGTTAACTATAAAAAATCACCTTATTAGGAAAGCCTACTATACGATCAACGACTATCTAAACGACAAACACTCATGGGCTTAAGGTGTCATTAGATAGATACACACAAACTTCTTTGTTATATAACTAAACTAAATATTAACAAACAATTGTTAGTCGAGGGTAATGCGTGGCGATTATCATGGTAATTTAATTAGTAGTGATTTTTATCAGTATCTCGACTATGGTCTGTCATGCTCACTAAAATATCATTGCTTGCGGTGTCGTCGTGGGACGGGTCGTTTCTTTCCCTCTGATATGGCGAAGGAGATGGCTGGTCCATGCGTCATACTCGTGAACGGGTGCTGCTTGGGGTGATTGGTCGGCCTAGTCAGCGATGCTTTAGACATACTATTATTTTGGTTCGTTCAACTGCAACTGTAGCCTTTTAATCTAGTCACGAATTATTTTCAACAGCAGATTTTGCAACTGATTGTAAGTAGAAGTGCACCTTGACTGTCTCGTTGGTCTCGCGGTTGGCGTGGGCGACTGCTGATCATGAGGTCTCGGGTTCGATTCCCGGGTCGGATCAAATGTTTGTATGATCTACAAATATTTGTTTCGGAGTTTGGGTGTTTTCTATGTATAATATGTATGTATTTACAAAAAAAAAGTATATATGTATTTGTATCAGTTATCAAGTACCCATAACACAAGCTCTGCTTAGCTTGGGACTAGATGGCTTTGTGTATTAGATGTCCGAAATATTTATTATTTATTTATTATTATTTCTATGTTTAATAGACTAAAACCTTTAACGTTATCAATGAGTGATTTTTCTTTTCTTTTTTTTGTTTAAGCGTTAGATTTTAGAGCATTTTAATAAAAGGAAATTCAGGTGGCAACAGCTTGCATACTGTTTACCTTACATGTAATACTAACACTATTGTACCTGAAAATCTGACTTTGAAAAGACTGACCATGAGTTTCTTTGCCAGTATTCTTCTCATGAGGCTCTACGCATTTTTCCAAAATGCGTAGAGCCTCACGAACTACCTCATGAATAACTGGAAGTTATTGATCGACACAGGCAGGCAGTAGATTTTGGTGTTTTCACCTAATTTACCTCGACAATATAGCACATGCTGTGGCATCTGTTTGTGTCGATCTATGATTCTTAACTACAGCTTCAATTTAACGTTCATAAATGTCACTTAGTGTCTTAATTGAATAAATGATTTTGAATTTGAATTTGAATTGAATAAGAAAAATTAATTGATTTTATACTTTAAAATTGATGATTGATGATGAGTGATGACCGTCAGTCCCGGTTGTCATAAACATAAATAGCAATTATCATTGGAAGTTCATTGCCCTCAAATATACTTACAACTAGTTTAATCTTCGAATACACCTTACTCAGGGTTGCGGAGGTTCTATGCCAGCCGCTCTTTGGAAAAACTGATTTTCCGGTAAAACTGGTTGTTCTAGTAGCCGATCCAAAATAATCTTAGTAATAATACAAGCTAGGAAGAAGAATTGACAAAATACATAATACGCAAGAATATTATTACCCAAAGCAGGAAACTATTACAAAATTCAACCGCGTTCAAAACTGGTGCTACTATAACCCCGCCCGGTCTATAATTCAAAGGCTACGTAGCTCGAATTGCCACTTGAATACAAGTAGAGCCTAGTTTCATGCTCAATTAGCCGCGACCCATTGTCCTGGTGTTTTATGGTCTAGCTTATAGTATACATGTATGGTTTATAGAGCTACTCGTAGTTCCTAACTATTTAGGTAGTTACTTAAATGGGAGTTGTTTAACTCACATACACTGCCTGCCTCGTTGGTCTCGCAGTTGACGTGTGCGACTGCTGATCACGAGGTTTCGGGTTCGATTCCCGGGTCGGACCAAATGTTTGTATGATCTACAAATATTTGTTTCGGAGTTTGGGTGTTTTCTATGTATAATATGTATATATTTACGAAAAAAAAAAGTATAATATGTAATTTATCACTTGTCTAGTACCCATAACACAAGCCCTGCTTAGCTTGGGACTAGATGACGTCGTGTGCAAAATAAAAACAAATACAGTATCGAACTTCTGATCTCCGAAAGTAGTTATGTCTAAAGTAGTAGTGATATCTACACAGACAAACATTTGCAAGTTTTTAAGAGCGTAAGGAAAGGAAAAACGCTTAATTTAAGGGGAATTTCTGTAAGTCTTATTACAATTTAGAATAGATAATGCTTGGGGCATATTCCAGGTAAAGTGAGACGGTGATAAAATGTAAGCAGGTTGTATTGTATTACAATAATGCATTTAAAAAGAAAAATTTCACATATCTCCGCGTTCAGTTCTAATGTGTGATTTTCACTCATCAGTATGAAACTGTTGAAACTAAATTCATTTTTATTTAACATATTGCCATTTTAATTTGATTCACCTAAAATTAACTTTTCACTGCAAAAGTTAATTTGTAATTACAAAAAGAATATATATAAATCGTTTTCCATTTAACATCATCCTACAGACCTACAAACCTTTGTAAGGAAATCACTTGATCCCTCCAATAACTATGTACATCAATGTATTCATAGCGTTTTCCAAGAGAGCTGTGTAACAATATTTCCTGCTATTTCTCTACGAAGAGAATTCTGTTGGAGTTTTCTTTTTCAATTTCAAACTGTCTCTAGTCTTGGAGCCATGCGAAACAAGTGCGGAAGTAGGGGCTGCGATGAGTTTAATAAGGATAAGATAGGAAGCTTTATTGGTATATAATACTTATTTTATGCAGAACTAATATATATTCTTCGTACTGTAATTTTAACTTGATCATCATCATCATATCAGCCGTAAGAAGGCCACTGCTGAACGTAGGCCTCCCCCATTGACCTCCATTGCGACCGGTTGGTAGCGGCCTGCTTCCAACGAAATGAAGTGGCAGTGGGCAGGGCACATAGCTCGGAGAACCGATGACCGATGGGGCAGAAAGGTTCTTGAGTGGAGACCACATGACAGCGTAGGAAGACCTCCGGCAAGGTGGACGGACGGCCTAGTTAAGATCGCAGGGACTCGTTGAATTTTAACTTAGAAACTTTTAATTTCTGGCAAAACAACTACTTCAACTTTGTTTTAAGACTAAAATTTCAATAACTCAAAAATACAAAGCTGTGTTATGCTGTATAATGCTTAAAATGTATTAGGAGTATAAATGTGGACACATTCAAATGTGAAATTGACCCTTTCACTCTCAGAAAAATGAATAACTACATAATAACATCTGAAAAAGTGAAATTAAAAATAATTTAATAGCATATCCACACTAGCCTGTCGTATATCAAAGCGATGCGATGTCTAAATTTCGTTGTTTTAAGAGTAGAGAGAGCATCTTAAAAAAAGATACCGACTGCCTGTTTAATAGAATTTAAATTGTTGATGCTTTTAGTTTTATTTATATTTTGTCTCTACAGTAATCATTTTAGTTAAAATAAGAACTAGTTTTACGAAACTAAATAAACGTTGTTATAAGTTAAGATATTGCTATTGATATAAAGAGGTTCGCAAGCGTGACTCAGACTGGCTGGTATAAGAGAGAACGGGTGTTTAAATATGTTTTTTAGGAACATTACTTCTGTTACTTATACATTCCGTATTTATTATAATTTTATAATCTTATATTCTATTGTATTTGCGAATATATTATTTAAAACTACTACGTCGTTGTTGGCGAATATATTATTTAAATTTTATTATTCGTTCCGTTATAAAAGAATTGAGTTTTTGTAGTCGTTATCAATATATCGAAATTCTGCAATGCAGTCGCACTCGATGCACAACTCCACAGATATATCCGATACATCTGATGGTTAAACAGAAAAAAAAAACATTAAAAGTCAAGTCAGTTAAAAGTATACTAAGACTATTACTATATACTATCATTCAAAAAACCAGCCATGCCAATTTATAAAAATACTGTGTAATTAATTTGCAACTCTTTTAAATATCGAAGATTTCCAGTCAAAAAAAAAGATAAAATGTTGACTTTTTGAGTGGACGTGCGACTTTTTACGAAATTAACTTGATTATTTATTTATATTGGAGAACGAGTAGTTTTTAACTTTATTTTAGATTAGTTTTTAGTTCATTCGATTATTCGAAACGTCAAACTGTGCATCGAGGAACATGGCAGTTTGGGTGGAATCTGTGAACGGTGTATGTAAATGACAGCGCACTGATTATTTGTTAACGACGAGATTATTACGTTTTAGTTTAATCACAGCTTGATTTAATAATTGAGGTTTACTTTTAGTCAATTCTGTAAGCAATAATAAATGTTACTAAAATAAGAGTAGGTAACACCGAATACAGTGGTAGGTGTCACCCCTAGTAATGAAGCGGCCGGTATAAAAGGGAGCTGCCGCAAGAGGTGCATGTACATGTAGTGTAGTACATGTACTAAACTATTTGTTTTTTATATATATTTGTTACTTAACCTAGCGTTATCTTACCAATCGTATGTGGTTTTGTGTGAACTTATGATACAACTGAATAATGGGACGTTGGACAACACAAGTGTGCTCATATTTTGAAGTTCCTGCCGTTGCGCCGCTCACGATGACATGCACCTTCCGCAGAGATCACCACGTTTCGCTGTAAATATAATCACGTTATATCAAGTGTATCGCGTTATATTTTGTAAAAGCGATTTGTGATTCTGAATAAATCAACTGCTTTATATGCCTGTGCGTATATATTTAGAGTATGACGATGGATGGCAACCTGAATGATAAAATTATGGATCGACCTCTGCTAGATCCTGCCCACTCTCCAATATATAAATTGTTAATTGCTGCTTATGCTTCTGTGAATAAATAATTATAAATAAGAAAAAATATATTTAAATTGTCGAGAATAATTTTGTTGACTGATGGACGTCTAATATAAAACTTGTATTTAAATACTAAACAAAAAAATCGTCAATCTAACAGGAAATAATATATTATTATAATCTGTACATTATCTATTTCTGTGTTTTTAAATAAGACCTTATTCAATGATATTCCAAATCATGGGAAAGACGATAGTAAATTATTCCCGCATTACCTTTATGGGAATATCTTAAAATTTTTATAATTTATGTTTCGCACTTTCTTATCGTATTTTCGTGATTTTGATAACTCACATGCAAATTAAATATGCCACAATTTTTACACTGGTTCGGAAACAGATCCATCGCCATCGCTAAACTATGAACAGTTCTCATTAAGACTATGGAATTCTAAGAAGGAAAACAAATAACATCGACCTTTATCGACTTGTTTTCAACAACTCCACAGCTGTTTAAATTTAATTCACGTCAAAGTGTCACGCTTGAAGCTTATAACATAAGTAGAATGAATTCGAATTAAACTTCTTATTGCACTGTGTCTTAGACATCTAAAAGCTCTGAAGGTTATAAAAATTTAAGTCCTGGTATTTTGTTTCTGTTTGATAGTTATGCCTACCTACTGAATAGGTCTATCTCTTCAAATAGAAAGCTATTACTTAACGCTAGAATTTATTTTACTTTAAAATGTTTGACTGGCCAACGGCATTCAAGACGATGCCCGACGAGAAGATATGAACCTAGTTGAATCGGAAAATCAAATAAAACGGTAGTGGATCGCTACAAACTTTTTAGATTGAAAGGAACATTGAAGGTTGAAGCAAACAGGCAAAAAAGGTTGGCTTAAAAAAGAGCTCGTTATCCCCGTTGTGTTAAATCTAGGCATCAAATGCATTGGCGGCGCGGACACTGCGGAGTGGTGCTGGTGACAGTAACGGGAACATTGGTGTTCCCACACAGGAGGGGGACGTCTACAAACCGTAGGTGGCCCGAGGTACGTCGGGGTTCCAGGGTTTTCCTTTCTAGGGTGCACCTGGTTCCCCGGCATCTAGTACCCGAGACGGCGTGCGGTTTTAGTCGGTTCGAGTCCGACATGCCATCAGGAGGTGGTATCCGAGGGGATTTCCGCAAGGGAGAAATAAAAAAAAAGGCATCAAATGCATCGATATAACATAATAGGGACAACAAAATCTGTAACTAACTTGAATGCTGTTAGGGGTAATACCTGAAATAAAACCAATGCTATATTTTTTTTGAAACTTTCACGATTCACATTTAATTATTTTTAGTAATTACCGGGAATTAACGCATTATAAATAATTGTAATATAACTTTGCGTCCATCTTTGATTGCGGCTTATGACCATATTTAGTACAACCTAGTTCAAACGTCAGTATTTTAAATCTGATAATTACTTTAATTCCAGTTGATTAATGATAATGTTATGTTAATGCACAATGGTGCAGTAATTAAAATAATTATAAATGGTTACTTGAATGTTTTTTGTATAAAGCTCAGTCAAAGTATTAATGATAAAAGTAAAAGAAGTCCATTAATAAGTAAAACTCAATCAGAGCCGAGCTAAATAAAAACCCTATACGTAACACTATTCGTTGCAACAGTAATATTATTCAATTTTCTTACAATGTTCAAATAAAAAACCGTATTGCATTAATTGAACTAGTTGCAATAAAAGTAAAAAACACCTGCATTGCACTGGGTTCAGATAGAAAGTAATCATTGCTCCCGGTATTGAACGTGAAACCTAGTTACTGTCGGTTCGTTATTTAAACCTGTAATTACTTGCAGTATCTTTACTAACTAATATTATAAATTCGAAAGTAACTCTGTCTGTTACAGTTTTTTTATGGAATAGGGGGCAAACGCACAGACGTATCACCTAATGGTAAGCGATTACCACCACCCATGGACACCCGCAATATCAGAGGCGTCACAAGTGCGTTGCCGGCCTTTGGGGGATGGAGAGGGGATGGGGGGAAGGGTTGAGGTATGGGCCTCCGGTATCCTCACTAATTCGGTGAAACATAGTACAGGCGCTGTTTTCTGCAAGGCCCTGGTATCATTCCGACTTCAATGAAATTCGATATGGCGATAATTTTGAGGAAGTACATAGACTAATCTTTACTGAGATAACCAAAATACAGCCGCGGGCAAAATCTAGTTATACTACTACATCCCAAATGTCATTAGATTTAGATTAACTTAAATAAGGGATTTAGAGTTTTATTTAATTTTGAGCCTCTTTTAGAAAGTCGCGTTGACGAAGGGCTTTAGCTTTTGAGAGAATTGTTTCCTAATTACCTTTTAAATGTGTGTCTCCGTATTGTAAATCATTAGTTTTCGTAAAATGTTCTAAAATGTGGACAGATAAATAAAGTAATTCAATGATCACGAAATGCAAGCTTCTAAGAACAGAACAATTATCTACTTTTGAATCTGGATACCACATCAAAATCTACTAACTTAGAGCTAAATAATATTTATTAAGTGAAAACTTTTTTAGCCACGTTAATCTTTTTTTGGTAGTAGAAAATGTTATGAGTTCGCGTCATCGTGTCACCGACATGCTAACGTCACGAAACTTCTTTGACCGCGTTGAACACTTTTTTGTAGGGGAAAATAACATTCTAAATTATAAGTTTTCACTTCTATCGGCAGTCCTTATGACTGCCAATTGTTTTTTATCTATACATCTATAAAAATAAATTAAATTGGAGTGTCTATTTGTAATATTAAAAGAACCGCTTTTTACTTAATGCATATGCATGTATACACGATACATATACCAAAAATGAAGTAAAAAAAATATTTGTCTGTCTGTCTGTCTGTTTGTTCCGGGTAATCTCTGGAACGGCTGGACGGATTTTGACGGGACTTTCAATGGCTGGTAGCTGATGATCCGGAGAGTAACTTAGGCTACTTTTTTAGACTTTGTCCCGCGTCGTTACTTGCGGTACAACAATAACCGCGGGTAACACCGCGGGGTTCAGCTAGTTCACAATATATCCAAAGTCTTATTATGTTCGTTAGAAAGATAATAGTAAAAAAAAAAACAATTTAAAAACAAACCACTTCAATATGAAACACAATAAACAATAATTTGGCCAATTTTCATTTCAGTCTATTTACGTCTCCGCTATGTCTCGTGTTTAATTTAATAAACTGACGCGTCCCGGGAATTTATGATGGCAAAAACAAGGAGTGAGAAAAGGACTGGTGTTGCCACCCTACACCCGATTTGAGCCAAGCATTTTATATTAAACTTGATTTATTACTCGATGTTATGGCCAGCACGTTAATATAACAGGGTGACTGTTATATTACTTAAATATAGAACGGACTCACTAAAATGCATAAACTAATTTTCAAATTTTAAAAGTGCATAGTATTGGGTAACTGAGACGCTCACAGCCCAGTTGCACTCGGTGATTAGAAACAATCACCGATGGTAAGTAACGACGGAGTGGTCAGTAACTGGATGGGTGACCGCTGGTGGCATGATACTGCGAACGTCTCTGTGATTCGGAGGTCACGTTAAGCAGTCGGTCCCGGTTGTTTTCTTAGGATAACAGTCGTGAAGCTTAGTTTGGAGGCCTTTGGGCGGTTTAAAAACATCCAACGGCAAGATTACGTAGCCACACCTTGCCTTACCCGTTCGCAACCCGCTCTTTGCCAGCGTGGGGACGTATGGCCTTAATTCTTTTAAGATTGGAGACCTGAGCCCAGCAGTGGGCCGTTGTTGATGATCGATGATTGAGTAACTGACTATGTCTTAAAATGTTTTAAGTAGACAGAAACTAGTGATATCTATATTTTACTAGCTGAGTCCCACGGTGTTACCCGCGCTTATTGTTGTACCTTTACAACCGCGGGTAACACCACGGGACTAAGGTAGTCTAAAAGAAGTATCTAATGGAACTCCTTATTACAACATCAGCTATCTGCTAGTGAAAGTCTCATCAAACTCAGTCCAGCCGTTTCAGAGATTAGCCGGAAGAAACAGATAGACGGACAAAAAATTGTAAAAAATGATATTTTGGTATATGTATCGTGTATACTTTATGCATTTTGGTAAAAAGCGGTTAATTTAATATTACAAACAGACACTCCAATTTTATTTATTTGAACCTATAAATGAAACTAGACAAAAGAAGTGTTTGACAATGTTTAGCATCAAGAGTTCTAAACCTTGTCAAATACTTCTGTCTAGATTTTAAACTTACCTTACGGAAGATTCAGAATAGGATCGATTTAGTACTATCTAGGAAGACATACGGTGCGTGTTTATTAAATGTATCAATAGAGAATAGTAGTCACTTTATATTAAATGCTTTTTGCTCCTATATATAAAAAATGCCAAATGAGTATTTTTTTCTTCTTTTCGCTTAACAATAAGTCCTGTATCGTGGGGACTTTACGGATATACAAGGAACAGGCACAAAGAACACTCAGACAGAGGCAAATCGTAGAATCAGACGACTGTTAGCTGTATGGAATGTATTTTTACAATGTTAGGATTATGAAAGATGTATTTGTCATCATAAATCATTAAAATCAAGGTTAATGTTAACTATATAATAAACATGTAACTACTGAGTAGGTTACTGAGGATACGAATTATCATGCTATCGACAAAACAAGAGATTCTCTTTAAGCTAAACCGGTGTTCGGTAGAATGTGAATAATACACGTCACTGGGCGCAAGCTATTGAGAATGAATGGGAGACATTGGCACATAATATACTTCAAGCTGGGTTTCGGTCACAGCGGACAGTTCTTCAAGTAATACTATAAGGACTAGAAGATGGACCTTATATTAAATTCACACTTATTTTAACAACGTATGCTATTTATACTTTCAAATGTGTAAATTGTGACCTACCTAAGTAAATTGAACTAATTTTCATGTTCTAAGACAAGGAGAGACGTTAATATAGTGGCCTATTAGTTATTGATATATGGATCAGACTGTGACTACCTTTCTAAATACACCAATACACATCCACAACCTTCATGCTTTCACTATTGGACATAGTACAACAAAGAAATAAGGTTCTGGTTTCCTATACCACGATGACCAGGCGTATCGGTATAGGGTATGTTTCGAGTATCCTTTTTTTTGCAGTGATGTGGTTCTGCGTAGTATGTCCCTTAGTCGCCTCTTACGTCACCCACGGAATGAATAGGGCAAGTGAATCGCCATAGTCATAACTAGCTGAACCCCGCGGTGTTACCCGCGTTTATCGTCGTACCGCTAGTGACGCTGCGGGACAAAGTTAGTCTAAAAAAAGTAGCGTAAGTTACCTCCTGGATCATCAGCTACCTGCCAGTGAAAGTCCCGTCAAAATAGGTCCAGCGGTTTCAGAGATTACTCGGAACAAACAGACAGACAGAATGACAGACTGACAGACTGACAGACTGACAGACAGATAGGTAGACTAAAAATTTTTTAAATACATTTTAGTTATATGTACCGTGTTTACATACATATGCATTTAGTAAAAAGCGGCTATTTTAATATTACAAACAGACACTCCAATTTTATTTATTTGTATAGATTTGTCACCACACGAACACGTTTCTAATGTCTATATATTATACCAAACTACCTAATTTATCACCCCAAAACGGCCAAATGTTCAAGCACTATTAAAACCTTTAAGCCTCCCCAAAACACTTAAAACACGAACTTCTGAAGTTCACTAACCGTTCCACTATTGTTCTAGGCGGAAATGAGGCAACACTATATTATCCATCGTTTCTGGCAACAATGACCGATTTATGCATTGTAGGCTTCAGGAAATATTTGCAAATGTGTTCAATGAGTATTTGAATTCACAGTACAAAGCATTTGAAGTTGAAATAGACCCGCACATTTGCATTTAATACTGGCGTTTTAGAAATCAATACAATTTGAAGAGCACTTTAGAGAGAAGTGGCGATAATGTTTGATCAAAACGCGTAGGCAGTAGCCATATGCAGGTGTTCCCCTCTGTCAAGCCAAAATGAGCCTACACGTGACACTGTTATGACACAGAATATACTTGTTTGTGCGTGGAATTCAGATTTTTGAAGTGAAAAGTTCTTTTGCCGCGTTGAGCACTTTTTGGTAGGAGATAATTTTATGAGTTCGCGTCACCGTGTCACTGGCTGACGTCACAAAACTTCTTTGAGTGCGTTGAACACTTTTAGTAGGGGAAAATTTTATGGGTTCGCGTCACCGACATGCTAATGTTTGTTGTTTTTAAACATTATGAAATTTATAAGTTTATATACAGAAGTTTTCCACATAAAATTCTAAGTTATAAGTTTTCACCTCTATCGGCAGTCCTTATGACTGCCAATTTTTTACCCATTTGTTATGAGTGAGTTCGTAGCGACAGGTAATTGTTTTTGTATGTAAGTTTAAAATGTGTATGTGTTAAGAATGCGCACCGCGAATAATGACTGTATGACTGATTATTTTGTGTCGAAAAATGACGCCATAGCAACTTCCTTTCATTGCTCTATCTATGGTGTGTAGGTAAAACAATGTAAGAGGTTTGCGTGTAATATAAATGTTAGTGGGGGATATTAATACCTACCAATTTGGATTTGGAATAAATTATTGTTGATATACCGACAGAGCCGGCCTTAGAAGTTTTATAGACCACTGAAAACGTCATAAAAAGGTCCTGGGCTGAATATATTATTTAATTATCCTTATTTGAAGTTGCCATTTAGCGAATTATATTCCATATCTAGAGGTCACACAAGGACCCTTTATTGCAAGGATTTCACAGACTTTGGGTGCGTTGATCACTTTTTGGGTGAACAAAAATCATTCAACTCGTGTCATCGTCACCGAACGATTTCCATGAGCTATATTTTTTACTTCTTTTTAACCGGCCGACAAAAAGGAGGAGGTTATTAATCGAATTTTTTTTATGTTTGTTACCTCAGAACTTTCGACTGGGTAAATTGACTTTGATGATACTTTTTTTTAAAAGCTGGTGCTTGCTATGTGATTCTTTTTTCATTCATCTGCTTTACAGTAAAGCGAGAACCTTACTTAGCTATCTCACGACTTTTGCTGTTCAAACCAGAAAATTTCTTTATATGGTTTATTTTATATTCGAACTAGTTTTGACTGTGACTCTCAATGCTTGTATGTCGGTTATCATGGCAAATAGTACCCTATGTTCATTTACCCGTTATCTTTTAACTTTTCTTGCACACAAATAATTTAATGAGTTTTTTATTTTTTTAGATTTTTTTAGTTTATATATTTATAATTTCAATCAGTATGTCGTTGTCTTTAAAAAACTACCCGGTCTTAATATATAATGAAACTATATCGGACTAAGGCTTTCTTTTCAGGTTATTATAGGATACGAAAATTGATGACAGAGCCTAAATCACGGTATCAAAGTTTGTTCAGGATATCTATTAAATACTATAATCAACATTACCCGACGGGTCGTACCTTTGCCGGTTCATCTAAGCTTACATCATCTTGTGTCTATCTAAGCTACCTAAATATAATAGTTGCTCTTTCAAAGCCTAGATACATTTAAGATTTTTTATTAGTTTTTATTGTTAGTATTTATTCTAAATAAATAAATAATTGTATTGTCTTTTTTTATAAAGCATATACGGAACTTACATCATCATCGTCTGTTTGATTGTTCTGGCTAATCTGAACGACTGAACTTTTTTTTTTATATATAACCGGCGGGCAAACGAGCAGACGTATCGCCTGATGGTAAGCAATTAACGCCGCCCATGGACACCTGCAACACTAGAGGCGTCACAAATGACCGACCTTTGGGGAGTGGGGGGGGGGTTAGAGGTGTTGGGGGCATCCTCACTCACTCGGTGAAACACAGCGCAAGCACTATTTCCAACCGGTTTTCTGTGAAGCCGTGGTATCACTGGAACTGATTTTGACGTGTCTTTCACTAGCAGATAACTGACGATATAAGGAAAAACTTAGACTATTTTTATTTCAGACTAGGTTTTTAGTTTTAACGCTTTGTTGCGAGGCTGGTTCTTAACATGTTTGACATTATCCGAGTGAATAAGGTTTCTTTTTATTAAAAAAAGTGTTTTTCTTTCACCATTGGATTGAACACTTTTATGCTTCCAGCGATCGTACTGCAGTTTGATTGGTTACTTTAATCCTCAAAACCAATGTATCAAGGAAGCCTTAACGAGAGTGTCTAGACTCTTCATGAGGACGGAAGCGTACAAAGGAAAAAAGAAAAAATACGGGCTAAGTGTATGTCAGGTCACGAATAGAATAGGGTTCTGCAGTCACTTTTCAATATTTATGTGTTACATGTTTAGGTACTTATTATTTCGTTATGTTTGTACGACATAAACCCTAAAAAAGATAAGGATAGCTTATTTTGTACTTTGATTGAAGTTACTTACATATAACATACTAGTTTTTGCCCGCGGCTCTGCCTTCGTGTATGTCGGTTATCGCGGCAAATAGTAGCTTATATCTTATTCTGATGTATAAGCTATATTACTGTAAAGTTTCATCTACATCCGTTCCGTAGTTTTTGCGTTAAAGAGTAATAAACATCCATCCATCCATCCATCCATACTTACAAACTTTCGCTTTTATAATATTAGTAGAATTAGCGCATTCAACTCATTGTATGCATTCTCTGCTTTTTTTGTAGGTTTTACATTTAGGTGAATATTTTTATATCTGTACCAAATACCAGAACCCTGGTTCTTATAAAACAATTTGTAATAAACTACCTCTTCAATAATTTACCGTGCTTACCAGTAGTATGTTTTTAAACAAAGCGCAGTACATATTTTGCATTCGATGACATTTAATAAAAAGTTAATTAGATTTTTTTTTAAATGAAAACTTCTTGAGCTGTGACAAGCACTTTAGCAAAATTTTTATTGGGGATTTTCGCGACAGATTACGTCGCGACAGGACACGTGACCTAATACGCCGTAAGACGGCGCAGGGCACTTGCGGGAGCACGGTGGCACAGTGCGCTTGCGCGAGCGTACATGGAGACAGCTGATGGCTTTACTGTCTCATAATAATAATAAAAATAATAACATAACAATAAGCATTTTTTACCTACTTCTTTTTATCGTGATATTTATTTCAATAAGCAAAGAGGTTCATTTCAGGTGAGCTTAAACAACTGTTTGTTTATTCTTTTGAGTTTTCACTTTTGTCGGTAGTCCTCATGACTCTTTGTGCTTTTTTTTTATAGCCCTGCCAAATTTACCTGATTTAAAGAACGAACAACATCCAAGAAGAAGAAGAGTGGCCACCATACTCATTGCGAATGCAGACAATGCAAAGATCTAATTAAAAGGTCCAAAATAATAAATGCTGTTGTAAAACGATTGCATCTAATTGCCACATTTATATACGATCCGACTAAGAGATGTCCAGAATTTAATTTGACCACACTGTAATAACCCCATCATAGTATAACCCATATATACCCATAACTAACGCCCCTGGGATGCCACACAAAGTTTAGTGTCGGTAAAAATGAGCACAAACACTAATAACAATAAATTTTCTTCGGACACCCTCGGGATCACGTTGAAACGCAATGTACTTGGTAGGTGGACATAAAACAGACTTTACATTCGAGAAAAAAAATTGTCAATATTTCAAGGTTATGGAGATATATTTTTTTTGATAATCGTCTTATATTATTTAAGTAAAGTTCAAGCTTCAGTTTTAAGTCGAATTCCTAAAAATATAATAGTAGGTTTTTTTTGCGCAATTTTTATATTATATATTAGACAGTTTTTTTATTAAAGACCGCGTAGCGAGTTTAAAATTTAAGCTAACAACTTCCTTATCTAGTACAAAGTATATATATATCGAAGATTCTTTGACTTATGATAATATATGTGGTATGAAAAAGTTTATCTACACTTTTCAAAGGAAATTATAAGTTTTACGAGTCTGTACTTGATGTAAACTATACTATCTATTTATAATTGTTATTCAGGTAAAAGAAATCCAAATAATAAGATTTTATATAACTTTAAAGTAAAATAAGAAGATAGATACCCTGTTTCATGACACTCATTATAACGCTGACCTGTAAAGTTAAAGAAATTGCATCACCGATTGCAATGAAATTTGACTCTTTCTCTGTTTGACTCTGTGTAGTGTATATGTCTATTCAGTCACCTCACTTCGTTACTCATTCATGTACTCACTCACTCATTCAAACAGACGAACAATCTCGATCAATGCGAGAGCCGTTGGCGTGAGCATACGAGTTGGTAAGTCTGTGCAATTTACATCCACAAAGGGAGGATGCTACACTCTGGGTCTAAGTAGGGACGCACTTTTTGGTTACCGCGACTTTCTATCGCAATAATCGAGATACACGCGAGCGGAGCCGCGAACAAAAGCTGGTTGCAGTATATTTTTCAAACATTTCTTGTATTAAAAAGTAACTTCGTACTCGTGTCGTGTTAAACCCACGTCTGTAATACACAGTGGAGACGTAAACGTACAAACACGATGTAAACGGGTAGTTCAACAGAGGGCACGTAAAGGGACGGTCTGATTTGTTCCACGCGATTATAACCTCTTATTGTCTCGTACGTGATTTTAGAGAGGCTATAAAAGTCATGAGTTTTGAATTAAATGACTTGTTTTCAGTTTGAGTTTATATTTTGCTTCATTTGTTTATTACAAGGTCGTAAATTAGAATATCTTTATTCTACAAGGACTAGGACCGTTGGGGTTAATTAGTTCCTAGAGTGGAGACTGTGTCTCGTGCAGGACGTCCAAAGGTCAGATGGAGTGGGAGGAAATGGATGCGAGAACGCGAGGACCGGATCAAGTGGTGTGGAATTGGAGAGGCCGTGTCCAGCAATGGACTGCGATGGGCCGATGACTTTATATTGACTGCTGTGTTTGAGGTCTCGGGTTCGATTCCCGGATCGGATCAAATGTTTGTATGATCTGCAAATATTTGTTTTGGAGTTTGGGTGTTTTCTATGTACAGTATGTATGTATTTACAAAAAAACAGTATACATGTATTTATATCAGTTGTCTAGTATCCATAACACAAGCTCTGCTTAGCTTGTGACTAGATGGTGTTGTGTGTTAGATGACCGAAATATTAATAAAAAAATAATAATAGTAATGCGAGGGTTTTAAGGAGATAATAAATAAATAACCATCACCAGCTTTGATCAAATATATTATTTGATCACCAGTGCAGGACGTTTGAGGCATGTTATAGAGGTGGTATTTTATGCATCTACTTAACGACTTTTTTTTTTATTTCATCTTCTTTGTACGTATCACATACTTATTTTTAATAACACAACGTACAAACGCTCGCTACTATTACTAATACTAATTTACCTAAAAAAGTTAGATAGGTAAAATTTTTATGCATTTTGTATCTCATCATTTTCTACGAGATATTTATTTCCTCATATTACCTTTTAGTAAAAGATATTCAAAAAATATATTCTACGAAAGACCGGGATAGTTGACAAACCTTGGGGGTGACCTTTGTTTATCAGTGGACAGCGATAGGTTGATATATCAACAAAAAAGAAGACAGACTCGCACAGAATATCAACGTTAACTAAAGCATTTGTGCTGTCGTGTTTCGTTGGTGAGTACGAAACCGGACGCTCAATGATGCAGAAGCATAACCAATCCGCCATGGTGTGGGTCACCATGCTGCTTTGATGCATTATCTGCAATAAGTATGGTGACCACCACTCTTTGATTCTGCTTATGCTGTCCATCAGACAGAGCAGAGTCATTTTGGAGGCCCATACCTTAAATATATATACATACGAGCCGACCCACGCAACCTCGTTTGGGTCTCCTATTGCCCGTAGCGTGATAACTTTCCCCCGTTTTTGAAACCTTCTCGATAAATCCTTGATTAATCTACTATCCAACACTGAAATAATTTTTCAAATTTGACTAGAGGTTCCTGAGATAATTAAGTGCCGCATCCAGAGGATCCAAAATAGAGCAATTTATAATGCTTAAATATATTTAACTAATTACTAGTTTTACATAATAATAACTATAGCTAATAAGATGTGATTCTGCTTTGAATAGTGAAAACAGAATCTCCTTATAAACTTATTTTACTAAATCAAACCGAAGTGTGAACTTAAAATATGTTTCTGATATATGGTGGAAGTCCAATGATGTAATCCTTATCGATGAAAATTCCGCAATACATTCCACGGACATTCGCCGTGCTAAGTGTCCTTAAGTGCCATGTGAATTGATTTAGGGATGCGTAACAAGATTAGCGCGTTCAAACAAACAAACAAACACTTCAGCTTCTTCTTCTTCTTTAATATTAGTATAGAAGATACAAAATCCTAACAAATTTCAAGCAAACAAAAACGACAATACTTCCAGTGAACAAAAAAAAATGTCATCCACTTATAACACTAACACCAATTACTTTTTCCTATCCGGTCACAGTAATCGCGTTGATTCAAAGAATTGGAACAGAACCGGGCCATCGAAACGATATTGCTATCCATGCTGTTTATCCGAATCCAATTTTCTTTACTGCTACTCTATTTTTTTCAGATAACTCAATATGTTTATTGGATAAGGAGATACGGTTTGAAAAATGTACTGGAGTGTCTGATTTCATCTGATTGTATAAATCACATGGGTTGCGAAAAAAATTTTAGCGAAACTTCGATTGCTGTTGGGTCTATTACAAGAAAAGCAGCCTGGAGTATGGAAGATGGCGGTATTTCCCGCTCGTGCTACGGAGAGCACGTTAAGCCGTCGGTACCGGTTGTCATGAACATCTATGGCAATCGTTATTGGGAAGTCAGTGCCCTCAAATATATTGACAACTAGTTCAGCCTTGCAATTAAGTTCACCCTCAGAGTTGCGGAGGTCCAATACCAGTCGTTCAGTGCAAAAAGTGATATTCAGGTAAAACCGGTTGAACTAGTAGCCGACCCCAAATCTTGGGAATAATAAAGGCTAGGAAGATGATGATGACTTATAAGTAGAATAGCAAGAGCCTATAAGTAATTGTGAGAATAATTCTGGTTTTCTTAGAGTCTGTGAAAACTCCTTGAGCAGATATCGTATTGATTTTTTTGTGGAGTTTGCTCCACGTGTTGAAATCGAGCCGATTAAACCATAGCGTAATATTTACACACTTTAAACTGTGTCTTAAATTAAGGGGCTGATGATTCCTAATAAAAGAAAGTTTACTAAAAATGTTATCATCCTACGCTCTGACCTTAGTGTGACCTTAATCAATTCCAAGTAATAGAAACCTGAGCTTGTAAATTAATTATAAATTTTAGTATTGATAAAATATGTAAAGCTTAATAATTTAAATAATATCAAACAACAAAACTTTGACCTTTTAGAAATACTATTTTGGTCTAAATTCTGGATATCTAATAAAATTCATGGAAATTTAAACCATCTTAAAGACACTTAATGGAAATAAAAAATCATTTCAAGTTACTAAGGTCAGCAAATACATAATTTTAAATATCGCCTACTAGTACTCGTAGTGCCTCGTACTATTCAATCAAAAAACAAAGTCTTCAGCTTTATAATATCAGTATAGAGTATTTTAATTTTGATGTTATTACCTTTTTTCGCACACCAAAGCTATTAAATAAAACAAGAAACTTTTATATTTGTAAAACATAAAGCAAACTTAAAATTTTAATTATGTACTTATTTTTTCATATTGAGAATACTTAATATTGTCGTGTTTGGTACATTGGCGATGCTCAATTTTTTTTGTTGATGGCGCAGAAAGTCCTTTCGATCTCCGGCTCTCATGGGTACACATGTCAGGAGTACTTGATTTTTTAATAAAAATACCCTACTGGCGTTCTACACTGGGGAGACCCGGACCATGTCTTTTCAGATCCTCCCCGAA
Organism: Spilosoma lubricipeda; assembly: GCA_905220595.1. Lineage (NCBI taxonomy): Eukaryota > Metazoa > Arthropoda > Insecta > Lepidoptera > Erebidae > Spilosoma > Spilosoma lubricipeda. The sequence goes on along the minus strand of HG992298.1, from coordinate 5,419,271 downwards.
TTGACCCACCAAATCATCAGTGAAACAGCCACAACGGTACCTACACTATTCCAAGAATATCTTAAAACGAAATTCTCTAATATTGAAATAATTTACAACCCTTTAAAATTCCCTCTAAAATTACACCTTTCTTGGAACTTTAAACTTCAGTACGGTATTCCGAGAGGTCGTTACAGTCAAAAAGTGATCGTCATCAAAAAACTTAGGCAATTTTAACAGAGACAATTACGGCAGACTGGTTTTATGCAGCTTTTAAGATAATTACATTGTCAGCATACTCTTACACAGGGTCCACTCTAAGATGTCTCCCGTCATATTTCAAAGGGGCTTAGCATAATTTAGTACAAAGGCTTGTGCGTTCAGTGACAGACGGATGAACTTGGAGACGAGAAAGCGAAGTTTTTTAACTGACTTGAAAAAAATAGGAGGTTGTCTATTCGATTGTATTTTTAAAAAAAAAAAACAAGAGCTCAAGAATAGCTGTCACTCAAGAAACACAAGTACGTTGGCGTATTATGTTATGACCGATAACTTCGATCACTCGTTAAATAGCAACCAAAGAATTACTTCGGTTTGCGACTGCTGTGCTGTCGTCTCAGGTTCAATTGCTGGATTGGACTAAATGTTTGTTTGATCAGTAAATATTATATTGGAGATTTATTAACAAAAAAAAAGATAAATAAAATCAGTCAATCTTTGCTTAGTTTGAAACTAGATGACGCCGTGTGTTAGATGTTCGAATTTCTTTTCGCATTCGTAATAATATACTTAAATATCGTCACCAACATTCTAAAGTCAAGAAAACGAAGAAAAGCTTTTACTGTGAAATAAATATTTTTTCAAACATTAATTTATTGCGTCAGATATCGTCAGATAAGTTCATCAACAGTCTTTAACAGTCCACACTTGGACATGAGCATCTTCTTAACACGGCTCACGGAGGTTACGTTACGAGTATTTCTTTCTTGCCTTAATTAATATTATTATACACACCATAGCTAGGCATGGCGACGATTGTAAACCTAATAGAATTCGGCCGATATATGATACAAGCAAATAACTTTCCTACCTAATTTGGTATCTCGTAGTATCTATTTAAAGGTAGTAGAGCCACGCTGATTTCAGCACGAACGGGCCGGCTCGACCGGGGCGGTACTACCCTCGCACAGAAAATCAACGTAAAATGACAGCGATCATGCTGTCGTGTTTCGTTGGTGAGTGCGAGACCCAATGATGCAGAAGCATCACTAGCCCGCCATAGTGTGGGTCACCATGCTGCATTGTTGTATTGTCTGCATTCGCAGTATGGTGACCACCACTCTTGGATTCTACTCATGCTTTCCATCAGGCAGAGTAGAGTCATTTTGGCAGGGTCAAACATAAAAAAAAAAAGTCTAACTCACTCAAGTTCCTCCTATATTCATATATAGTCAATTACTATTACTTTTCAGTACCTTATTTAATTTATTTTTTCTCGTTAGCAAGAAGAGAGAATGTTATTATACGAAAAAATATCTTGTCTAGTACTTTACAGGAGTCAAAAGGAAAAAGATAAACGGCGCTTCCAATTTGCTCCATCTCAAATTTATTACTTTTAACTTTAAATAAACAGATATTTTCTTAGACTTAAAGGTGTTTTCGCCAGGTCAGATTGAAAATATTCTACTCCATTATACATGTAACGTAAAACCATTTTAACGCGTTCAAGTTCTCATAATATAAATAATATAATAGTAATTTTATATAGCTCACATACGTCCATCTTATTCTACTTAAGATGAAGCATATGTTACAGGCTGCAACTGATACACATTCATTCATACTAATATTATACATTCAAAAGTAGCTCTGTCTGTCTGTCTATTACGTTTTCCAGGCTTAATTGCTGCACCGATTCAATGAACTTTGGCATGGAGCGGAGTTTGATTCTTGCGGATGGAGATAGGTTGCTCTTTACCGACATACAAGCAAATACACTTATATATTTCTAAATCCATACTTTTTTAACCAACTGCATTTAAACAGATAAATTATAATTACACTCAGATACACAATAAATGTATGTATGTATTTACAAAACGTAGTATGCACTTTTATTAGTTGTTTAGTACCCACACTACAAGCTCTGCTTATTTTGGGACCAAATGGCGTTGTGTGTTAGATGTCCGAAATATTATTATTATTAAATGAACGTGGTCATTCCACCTTAACATACCATGAGTGAAGATTTAGATATAAGTTCCAACCTATAAGACCGAAATTTTAACTTCTAGCAGAACAGGATACTGATATTCTCTCTGTATCAAACATTCGGCCAATCATTCTCAAATGTAATAGTAGTGACATTTACCTAACATCCATTTCCTATTTACTCGGCGTTAAGTTGAAAGGTTAATTAAAGCCAACATGTAAATTAAATCTATCTATACTAATATATAAAGCTGAAGAGTTTGTTTGTTTGTTTGTTTGTTTGTTTGTTTGTTTGAACACGCTAATCTCAGGAACCACTGGTCCTATTTGAAAAATTCTTTCGGTGTTGGATAGTTCATTTATCGAGGAAGGCTATAGGGTATATATCATCACGCTACTACTAATAGGAGCGGAGCAGCAATGAAGAATGTTTCAAAAACGGGGGAAATTTTCACGCTACGGGCAATATAAGGCGCAAACGACGTTGCGTGGGTCAGCTAGTACTAATATATAAAGCTGAAGAGTTTGTTTGTTTGTTTGTTTGTTTGTTTGTTTGAACACGCTAATCTCAGGAACCGCTGGTCCGATTTGAAAAATTCTTTCAGTGTTTGATAGCCCATTTATCGAGGAAGGCTATAGGGTATATATCATCACGCTACTACTAATAAGAGCGGAGCAACAATGAAGAATGTTTCAAAAACGGGGGAAATTTTCACGCTACGGGCAATATAAGGAGCAAACGAGGTTGCGTGGGTCGGCTAGTACATTTACAAACCATTCAAATATCGATTATCATGTTTAAACAACAGAGCAGAGTACTATCGTATCGTAATAGTTAATTCTCATTGGGTCGTAGGGACTTCAGAGACATTCAGATAATGGAAACAAAATGCATCCAGATCCATTATAATCTATCTTATAAGTCTTTGAATCACACACTTCCAGACTCTTTGTTTGAGCAGTATGTTATCGGTTATCGTCGTACCGCGAGTAACACCGCGGGACAAAGTTAGTCTAAGTGAAAAAAGTAGCCTAAGTTACTCCCTGGATCATCAGCTACCTGCCAGTGAAAGTCCCGTCAAAATCGGTCCAGCCGTTCCAGAGATTACCCAGAACAAACAGACGGACAGACAGACGAAAATGTTTTAACTACATTTTTGATAGTTGTACTGTGTATTCATACGTTTTCGTTTAGTAAAAAGCGGTTATTTTAATATTACAAACAGACACTCCAATTTTATTTATTTGTATGTATAGATGAATTCTGTGCCTATTTCATCTAGGTATTGAAACACTACTTTGAGTGTAGTTTAAGCCCACGTTCAGATGAAGAGCGCTCAACGCGCGTTTAGCTAACGCGCGTTTACTACATGTAATTTCGTTCTAGGAGTACATATGTTAACGCGCGTTCTTACATGTAGTTGTCAACGCGCGTTAAGCTGACCTGAACATGGCCTGGCAGTGGTTTGTTAAAAGCTGTTGAAGAAATATACCTGAATTTACTGCTTCTTAATAAGTAATTGTTAATATGGCATTGGCATCAGGCGCTTTAATATAAATAAATCGCTTGTACACTTGATAACTAAGTATATTACTTACACTACGTAATGCAAGCCAGTACCAGTGGAGGCCTCACCGCTCAAGGCAATATCTACTAGGCAATAGTGGCAACTTTCTATTTTATCAATTGTAAAGATTTTAATAGAGCGACAATCTGTAAATAATAAAAAAGGTTTAAAAAGAGTTTGAAAAGCTGTAGTTACAGGTTACATAGAAACGCACTATAAAACTTGAACAACGCGTGACTACGGCTTTTCAAAACTTGTTTCATATTTTTCAGCGTCGTTTTTTGTTGTAGTTGGGTTTCAAGTTTAACTTTTTTTCATTTAAGATGTTTTAGTAATTAAGCTCCTCAACTAGTTTTAATAAGTAGTTGAGGAGCTATGAGGGAACAGATGAACATACAAAGCCTGTCAAAATCTTTTATGGAGGTGTTGTATGATTCGAGTCCTCCTCAGAGCGCCTGAGGGAGGTCGCTGGGGTGGTTTTAGTGCAATCACAAGATACCTGACTCCTCAGTCCCCGAGGAGCCGGACATCTGAAGGAATTTTCCAAGAAACATTACTGTTTCTTAGCCAAGATACAAGTGTTTCATGTTCAATCTATTTCCACAATCGCTAATGTTACTTCTTTCTTAGACCATTATTTTGGTTTATTTTGTAGTAACGTTTGTAGATTATCAACTTAGCTAAGAGTGTCGGTTCAATTTTCTATTTCCGTATTTATTTATACACTAGCTGACCCATGCAACCTCGTTTGCGTCTCCTATTGCCCGTAGCATGATAGTTTTCCTCCATTTTTGTAACATTCTTCATTGGTGCTCCGTTCCTATTGGTCTTAGCGTGATGATATATATAGCCTTCCTTGATAAATGTACTATCTAACACTGAAATAATTTTTCAAATCGTACCAGCTGTTCCTGAGATTAGCGCGTTCAAACAAACAAACTCTTTCGCTTTATAACATTAAGTATAGGTGTAGTATTTTCTAGACCTAATTGTCTGAACTGTGTAATGTTCTTTAATAATTCTTATGATGATATAATGTGGTTCTATTATTATTATTTGTAAATTGTCTCAATCGTATAGTTAACGAACGATATCATATAAAGTGTCAAGTATGTTTTACGTGCAGAAAAAATGATTCTACCCGAAAGTGTCATTATTCTTTTCTGCTCTCGTACAAAAACAGAACTACTGTATAAATCTGGTTTATCTCGTCACGTTCCTGAGACGTACGGACACACTTTAAGTAATGCTAGGCTTTGTACGAAATATTGTTAGCGCGGAGGTAGACGGATTTTGTTACTACTATCGCGAGAAATGTGTTATTTACGAGTTTGTACGACGTATTACTCGGTACGGTTATGAAATTGATGTTGAGGATCATGTTTTGTGTTTTGCTTTCTAAACCATAGAGTGACCTAAATATAGTAATATCATTCGAATATAGTTAATTTAAATCTCAGTAGTACTTTTTTCGGGTCCGGACAACTGAGCGCCTAAGACTAATTTTGTCTCATTAGTTCGATTGTGATATCAACTTTGTTATGCATTTAGAATGAAAAAGGATAATGAAGATAAACTTTTAGAAAAGTTACCTTCAAGTTTCATTTCTTTTTCTTTTTTTAAGACGAATTCATTAGGAATATAGGGGAAGTACTCTGTCGTGAAGAACTTTACAAAAATACATGAAACGGACACAAAGAACACCCGGACTCAGAACAACAATTTATAGATCACACATAGTGTTATCCCATGTGGGATTTGAACCCCCAACACTTGGCACAGTAGAAAGCAGCACGGCGAACACTTTCACCACTAGGACAATAGTGCAGTTAAATTTATGGGGACAAATCCCTCCTACACGCTCATTACTGCAATTCCTGTTATGACGTTTCTTTCGTCAGGCAGAGTAGAGTCACTTTGACAAGTTCGAACACAAAGTTATATAAATATAAAACATTAATATTTTGGATATCCAACACACAACGTCATCTAGTCCTAAGCTAAGCAGAACTTGTGTTATAGGTACTAGACAACTGATACAAATACATACATACTTTTTTGTTGTAAATACATACATATTATAAATAGAAAGCACCCAAACTCCGAAACGAATATTTGTAGAATTTGCAAACATTTGGTCCGACCCGGGAATCGAACCCGAGACCTCAAACACAGCAGTCAATATAAAGTCATCGGCCCATCGCAGTCCATTGCTGGACACGGCCTCTCCAATTCCACACCACTTGATCCGGTCCTCGCGTTCTCATGATCAGCAGTCGCACACGCCAACCGCAAGACCAACGTATAACCTTTTTTGCTATATATACAAATAAATGCGTGTATTAATGTGTATACACAGCAAAAAATACATACACACACACACACATTTTAATATTCGAACACTATCGTTTACAGAGAAAACATTACATAGTGCATTAAGCGTATGGATCAGGTGCTCGTTGAGTCGTACAAGTGAAGGGTACCTCGGGAATATTTCACACATCACTGGCGCAGCTCGTAAACGTTTGTGAGCCGAGACAAATCCTATGTTGTAGTGTGTTGGTAAATCGAGTTTATGGTAAAGATTCTTTTTTTTAATCACGTATTATGTAAGACAATATTCTGTTTGTCAGCAGTCTAGTTACCATTTTTTTACGCTTGGAAACCTTCACGGTGTGTCACCCCACTGGGTTTGCGGCGAGGTGGTGTGTCGGAACCGGACCGACTAAAACCACACGATGCGCCAATCTGCGCGTGAGAAGGGAAGGATCTAGATACTACTGTTATTAACATGGCATGGCAGGCATGGTCTGCTGGGAAACTCTCTATTTAAGCGAGGTATGCCACCCGCAAAACGTCGCTTCGTCGCGGTTGGCCACTAAAGCAATGAAGGAGAAAACCCGTCAAGTCCATCCAAGGCCACACTCAGGCATGAGGCGCTGGTAGGCGCACCTCCGCCGTCCGGTTCGGCGGCGGCGAATTGGTTCCGAGTGGAGGTCGTCCTCCCAGACCCTCTCCGCTGCCTCTGAAATGGCGTCTTCACAGAAGGTTGCGACCGCGGTACATAGCACATACACTGTCCAGTTAAAGATCAGACAGACAAACTAATAGTAAACGAACGGACATACGATTGACTGTACTTAATTTTTTAAATTTTTACTGTCTCAAGACGCACAGTTTTCAATACAAAATGGACGAATACTACAGTTTTTAACTGATCTTAATATGTTTTTATCATCAAAAACCCATAACGTCCCACTGTTGGGCTCGGGTCTCCTCTCAGAAGAGGGTTAAGGCCATGCGTACGACACATTTTAAATTCATTACATTTTTTTGGTTTAAGGAACTCTATGCTCTTTTGATATTTGGTTGGTTTGTTTGTGTGCATAATTTTGTGATCATCGGAGATTAAAGTTATGTTAGTACTTGACTTCGCATGTTTGTTTGTTTGACACACACACACACACACACACGCACGCACGCACGCACGCACGCACGCACGCACGCACGCACGCACGCACGCACGCACGCACGCACGCACGCACGCACGCACGCACGCACGCACGCACGCACGCACGCACGCACGCACGCACGCACGCACGCACGCACGCACGCACGCACGCACGCACGCACGCACGCACGCACGCACGCACGCACGCACGCACGCACGCACGCACGCACGCACGCACGCACGCACGCACGCACGCACGCACGCACGCACGCACGCACGCACGCACGCACGCACGCACGCACGCACGCACGCACGCACGCACGCACGCACGCACGCACGCACGCACGCACGCACGCACGCACGCACGCACGCACGCACGCACGCACGCACGCACGCACGCACGCACGCACGCACGCACGCACGCACACACACACACACACACACACACACACACACACACACACACACACACACACACACACACACACACACACACACACACACACACACACACACACACACACACACACACACACACACACACACACACACACACACACACACACACACACACACACACACAGAGAAAGACATATTATGATGGAAATGTACTCCACATTTACGTATGAACTAGCATAGCCACTGCAAACAGCTGGCAATTGATAAATAATTAATAAACACATTATTAATTAATTACAAGACGTTTCTTATTTACTAAAACTTCAAAGGTCAACGAGTATATGAATTAATAACTTACATTATATACTGTACTTTGACACGCCCTTAAAATCTTGGTGGCGGGAAGCGGCCAAAATTTAATTATCAAGACACATCTTCATATATGCTAGTATTTCGAAATATACCTTTGATCGATATTCTAATAAGGCTACATTGTAAATTATTTAGTAATAGTTTGAAGTAATAACATTATATATATAGAGACATAGAATCACACCTATTTCTTAAAGGGGTAGGCAGACACAATTTAGATTTGATTAAAAGAGATTTAAAAGCGTTTTGATTGATGAACGTGGACGAAACAAAAGAGGTGTATCAGGACCGTAGTAAGTGGCAATCAGTTTTTATTTATTTAAATAAATAAAATGATAGAAATACAAGATTTGACCCAAACAAACAAATTAAGAATCAGGTAAAACTAAAGAAAAAACTGTTTAATAAAAATCTAGGTTCTGTTGGAATACAAACCTAGGTGTATTTATATAGATCGTTAGTTACTTAAACGCTTAGATAGAAGGCTAACCACCCAAGTTAGACACCAATTAAATGGCATTTAATGATTTCAATAATTATTAAATAGTAACGAAAGAAATATTTCGGACATCTAACACACAATGCCATTATGTTCCAAACTAAGCAGAGCTTGTATTATGGGTACTAGACAAATGATAGAAATACATATAAATTTCATTCGTAAATACATACATATCTTATATATAAAATTCTCGTGTCACAGTTTTAGTTCCCATACTCCTCCGAAACGGCTTGACCGATTCTCATGAAATTTTGTGACCATATTGAGTAGGTCTGAGAATCGAACAACATCTATTTTTCATCCCCCTAAATGGTAAGGGTCACCCATCCTTAAAAAAAAAAAATGGCAAAACGACGTTTGCCGGGGCAGCTAGTCTTATATATAAAATTCTCGTGTCACAATTTTAGTTCCCATACTCCTCCGAAACGGCTTGACCGATTCTCATTAAATTTTGTGAGCATATTGAGTAGGTCTGAGAATCGGCCAACATCTATTTTTCATCCCCCTAAATGGTAAGGGTGACCCATCCTTAAAAAAAAACTATGGCAAAACGACGTTTGCCGGGGTCAGCTAGTAATATATAGAAAACCCAGAAACTCCGAAACAAATATTTGCAGATCATACAAACATTTGGTATGCCCCGGGTATGGAACTCGAGACCTGAAGCACAGCATTCACAAACACTACCACTGCGCCACCGAGGCAGTCATCTATACATCTATACAAGTAATTAAAATTAGAGTGCCTGTTTGTAATATTATAATAACCGCTTTTTATTAAATGTATATGCATGTAAACACGGTGCATGTACCAAAATATTTTTTTTTACAGTTTTTGTCTGTCTGTCTGTATGTCGGTTTCTCTGTCTGTCTGTTTGTTCCGGGAAATCTCTGGAAAGGCTGGACCGATTTTGACGAGATTTTCACTGGCAGATAGCTGATGATCTAAGGAGTAGGCAATTTGTTTAAGACTAGATCTGTTAGAGTTACTCGTGGTACTACTATAACCGCGGAAAACACCGCGGGGTTCAGTATGTAATATATTGTAGTAACTATTATTGTATAATGAACTTTTTTTTAACAAGTACAATTTTAACAAAAATAGAACCGACTTCAAGGTTTGACTCAATTTCTCTTGGATGCCATCATCAGATATTAATGTCCTTATCACGGTACCACCTCATCCACCTCGGTGGATCATCTCCTTTCCAGTAAAAAAAGAATCATCAAAATCGGTTAATAAACGACGAAGTTATCCGCGAACACACATAAAAAAAATATACGGTCGAATTGAGAAACCTCCTCCTTTTTTTTAAGTCGTTTAATAAAATTTGGTACTACGAGTATTAGTCGCCCTTTTAAATGCACACATTTTATAAAAAAAAAATTAATGGCATCTAAATGTCACTTTCTCATATTGACGAGTGCTCACTTATGTGTAGAGAAACGTATATGTTATCATCTTATTCTTGCTAGCACAATAGACTACTGCGATGTACAGTTTTGAATTATATACTTGTAACCGAGATAACGGAATACATAAGAAGATTAAGACCCACAGCGGCACTGTTACAAATATATTGAATAGGAGTTGAATTATGTTATCTTATTACTTGGAATGGAAATACATAAATTGCGGATATTGAGGTTTAGGTTTCATTTGAGACCAGGAAAACATTCACATTACAATATGTTTTGCTTTAGTTGTAGGCGTTATATGGGAGTTATACACATACACAATATTACACACAAAGAATATGACAAATGAATTATGAAGACTTGAAATTGTTAGATTGGGAACAAGTTACTTAATTTTAAGTTATTCGAATTGTTACGAGTAAGGAACGTAGTCAGTCCAAGCATCTTTATTAATTAGGAACATCATTATATCATTGATTACTTAAAAGGGTCGTTGAATCAGATCGCGATTGCGTTCTCGGAGAACCTGTGCTAGCTACATGGGCCCATAGATGCAAGCAGCCAGTCTAGTCCAAATCGATGATTTGGTATCGAACAGTCGTAATTAACAATGCTTGCATACGAGCGATGAGGTTGTAAGTTAACCTTTTAGTTATTCTGGTGCACAATAAACAGATTTATTGTCTATGTAGTTTAGATTACAGTCTTACAATCGCCGATGAAATAAAGAAACAATAATATCCATACATCTTCAATACTGCGCTTAATCTGGAAATCTTCATATTTTCTTAACATTACTAAGAAAGCAAAAGATTATTAAATAGAACCGATTAGTAACACGCTTTTATTTACCTTTACTTGTATGTTTCTTTGTATATTTGTTTGCATCGGACTTTTGTATGTTGTTTTTTAAATGTTTTTAAACTATATAGAATTTCACCTTAGACTTTATACATAATGTGTTTCGTAACTTTCAAGTGATTTGCTCTACACATGTGCGATATTCAAGTTGCATATATCTATGTGTAGTAAAACTAAATTACCATATGGTGATACGTATTCGATCGCTATTTATTAAAAAACGTAAAACTTTTGAAAAACACGCTTCAGTTTCCAGTAATATAGATTTTTCTAGATAAGGTTTGATTGCAAACAAATGTATACAGCGAACTTTTCGGTGCTTCGTCGGCATAGTGCGGTGCTTCGTTAAAAATTCAATTTGAATTCAAATCAAACGTAGTATAAGTTATAAACTAAAAAAATCTTAAGTGTCTAATATCTGCCAAGTAATCTTGTTATGCATAGACATGTGTTTGTACTAAATATAGTAAATCAATGAAAGAATAAAAAGATGTGAAATCATTTTGGAAACACAGCAGGTGACAATTAGTTCCATAGACCGAATGTATCAATCATGCGATCAATCGATGAAATTGGCAGATGGCAGTGACCACGTACTGACACCTGCAGGATGATCGTTTGTCCACCTGGATCATACAAACAAAATAGGTGAAGGATATAATATAATGAAAGACTGAGGTTAGGAACTGCCAAGGCGGGTTGGGCACTTATCGTCTTCAATTTTGTGGCGACAAGGTTAAGATGTGTGTCTATTCTGTAATATTTCACCTACCATCATATGTTTCCTACATTATCTTGTTCTAGTCAACATAATGAAATACATACATACATACATTTTATCATCAAGTCAAGAAGAGAAAAGTTAATCAAGAACAACTAATCCCGAACCGATTAAATTTTTATGACGATAAGGTCCAGTTGCACGTCAGTTTTCCATATTATCTTATTCCAGTGAATAGTGATATATACATTTCAAATTCATTAGATCTGCCGAAAGACGTCCATTGCTTGACATAGGGCTCCCCTAAACAAATACATACATTTAATACATTTAAACTACTCAATTTGGGTATTAAAACAAGCTTTCAATATGAACTTGATGCTGAAGCGCTTTGATATCGTCGTAGACTATGTTTATAGTGATATCGATTTATAATTCACTTTCTGAGTACGGATCACGGAAACCAGTATTTTCAGTTTATCGGAATTTCAAAGAAGCTTTAAGCTCAAAACAAATATTCTACGAGTTTCTTTTTCCAAGACTATTTAAATACCTGAGTTTAGATTACCTTTAACTTGAAACTTCAAGTCCAATACTATATAAAACTTTACTGTGTATCACACAGTTGTGAAACAAATATTTTACTAGACTACGGCTAAACTAAAAGGGTAACAATAATTCTCGCAGTCTATGTGTTTGTATGTTCCATCTTCGCACCTAAATTACTGACCTGATTTTAATAAATGTGATGTCAATAGATATGTAATAACAACCGGCTTTATAAATTTTATTTAAAAGTTTTTAATTAGTCGGGTTATAGGTTTGTTAATTAAATGTAAATAACTACAAGATGGTACGTATAGGATATTGACAGGTATGTGATGAGTGTATACGAGTATGTGTTATATTATAAGTAAAATTAATATGGAAATTAAACTTTAAAACAGTATCTTAGTTCTTGGGAATCAGAAGCTAACTGGTAGCAGTCTTCTTTGATCCGGGCAGATTTTATCATGTTACACAAGATAGAGTACATACGTCTTTGCCATGCCATTTTATATTTGTAGACTATGTCACGCGGCAACACCATCCTCCCCGGCCTGCTGCCCCCACCTGTGGATCGCTGCCCTACCACCGCTGGGAACATATATAACGCGAGCGCACGACGACACGGCCTCTTTCTGCGCAGCTCTCTTTCTGCGCGACCTCTTTCTGCGCGCCGCTTCCTGCACACCACTACCTGCCGGCGTCTACCACGCCCGGCGGCTGGGCCGCCGGCCTCCAACGCCGGAGCCTGATCTCCAGCCTGATAACTTCACCTGACTGACGCTTGGGCCTCCAGCCTCCAGCCCGGCGTCCCTACGCTACTGCAAACACCCGAGCTAAGTACCTCTCTTATCTCGGAGGTATCACTGTGGTCGAATCTCTCAAACCTACGCCCTGTAGGGTCTATTTAACTTTGTGCTCACGAAACTAATTTTATTGTTAACTTGCATATCTCTCGAAATAAATATCATGTATATATAGTGTAGTACGTGTCTAAATTATCTCCTGCTCAACCTCGTGGCCTCACCACCATCTTCACCTTTGAACCTCATGGCTCCTAAGGCAGCTACGTGACACATGGCGCCCGACTGAACTGAGAGATCCGATCACGGTTTACCTCGTACTTATTTTTGTTTTTTATTGTGTATTGATTGTGTATTTTCTTGTGTTTCGTGTTGAATCCCATCCAGGCAAGTGTTTTTTTTCTTTTGCTATGAGCACGTGCTAGACCGCATGTGTGATTGCTCATACTTAACCGCTTTCGCTATAATTTTTTTTTCTTTCAACGTATATACGCGTGGAAGAAAACACGTGTCAATGAGAACCGCATGGCATTCTCATACTTTTAATTTACCTTACTTAAAATTTTGTTCGCTTGCGGCTTATATACACTACAATGTAAATACGGGACAGTGGAATGCGCTTGAGTGTCGTCGCAAACTTAAACCGGTTTCGCCCGCTTATTTAACCTGCTACTGGATGAGATTCGACATATTTTATTTTCTTTTTAAACATGCTTGATCGCTTAGATAGCTATATCTTGCTAAAATTATTTCTGTAAAAATATCTAACTAGACTGGACTTATCTTAACTAATAAACTTAATAACTACTTTGAGTCAATTATTAAACTTTTCTAAACAAACTACTTGTATTATCCAACTAACGCGTAATTTTTTTTATCTACTCCTATATACATCTGCGGTTATGGTCATTTCCTTTATTATCTTTCTATATACATTTTGATTCTAAACATTCTCGATAACTTATTTTTATAACTTGTTTTCTTGTGAAATAGATGCGATCCGTTTTTTTCTTGATGAGATTACTTACAATAAACATATATACTTACAATAAATACATTAAATAATATCTGGTACAGTTGTCGTTTGTAACGTCGATCAGCGTAGGGTTGATTCGATATTTGTTATATTTTTGACATACCGCTCCGAGTCTTGTCGTTTCCGTGTCATATATTGTCTACGATTTTTCTTAAAATATTTTCATACTACTGTCGGTCAGCGTAGGATTGATTCGACATTTATTTCTATTTTGACAAAAAGCTCTGAGTCTCGTCGTTTCTGGAACAGCTATTGTAAAAAAAAAAAAAAAAGCATTCTAACCACGAAATAAACGTAAACCTATAAAACAAAATACATTCTAAATGCCTACTAATAAAAACTATTGACATCTGCAACTTAATACTATAGCTACAATCTACAATATAACTTCTATCGACCTTTGGAAGCCACTACAAATCTTCCACTATAGCTACTTATAAAATATAGATAAAAACATGTTTTCTTACAACATTGTTGCACTATTCTCACCTTGAGACAATTTTTACAAATGATGCTTGAGATGTGGGTAGATTTGAATGAAGTTGCAATACGACCATTTGAAAATAATTACATTATGTGGGTATCATATTGACTTGTATGGTTCATGTCTGTATGTTCGTCTGAGTATATTTCGGTCTAAACCAATATACTAAAATAATTTATTTACTCTCGTTACTAGTATTCTAGATCTTTTTAAATTTACTCTTATAACTGAGTTTTTCTTTAACCGGCTATACTGCCACTAAACTAAATATACTTAGGTATACTATAAATACTTAACTTTAATAAGTTTAATGACGGTTTTGATGCGAATTTTAGCTTTGACTTTTCGCCTTCATCGGTGACTAGTAATGCTCTGGGCGTGCCCTTGATCATCCATCAAAACGTCAGAAAACCTTGTTACTTGCTCTTTAGTAACCCTTTTGACATTGCTTCATCATGTCTTCTGAAAGACACTCAAGGCCCTACCCCTTGATAGTTACTTATGGTAACCTTTATGATGTTGCGTCTTCATGTCTTCTAAAAGACTCTCAAGGTTCTAACTCTTGAAATCCTAATTCATTTTAGGACCGGTACTTCTATTAAATACTCTTTGGAGCGGTTAGTGACTCCTAAAATTAAGCCTTAGTACTAAACTTATCATCGTTATGGGTGATTTCTTTATTTATTTATTACAGAGCGGTCGGCTACTCTTTAAATAAGCCTTAAAGCCATATATATATATACATATATATAATTATTATAACAGAGCGGTCGGTAACTCTTTAAATAAGCCTTAAAGCCATATATATACAAAATTATTATAACAGAGCGGTCGGTAACTCTTTAAACAAGCCTTAAAGCCATATATATATAAATATATTTAATTGACTACAAATAGTCATTTTATTCTTTTAATCAGTCGTTTCAATTCCATTGAAATTGACCATACAAACTTATCTAAACTCTAATCTGCACACCGTTGTATAGCGGTGGAGCTAACTATACCTATTATAGCTACTAAAAGCTACTATATAAAATCTAAAAACAAACTATGTCTAATTTTATAACTCGCGACCAGAGAATCTATAATAATTTAACTACTGATAATAAAACTAAAATTCATAACGATGTTCACGTCGAAGCCGTGGGCTATCAACCTTCTATTACTAAGAAGGTACTGATAGCTCGATATTTTTTTCTCGGTGGCTAAAATAAATACTTTGAAGTACTAAGACAAATTATCTAAATTAAATCTAAAATGGCTTGTAAAAGGTCTCGTTTGATCGGCAAATTGGCCAAAGATAGTTAAACAAATTGATAAACAGTTATTTTGTTTACTCATTCCATAATGAACACTTTTTACAGACGAAGTCTCTGTATTATTTCTCTCTGAAGATTATTTCCTGCGTCGTGAGTCAACTATAACATTTTTTATTCTTAAGTCTTATTCTAATATTTTAACTATTTATTGTTACTAACAAACAATAAAACTACGATGAATATCGCACGCTAAAAACCTAATAATATAATACAAAATAATTACAGGTTCGATTCTCGACTACGATCGTTAACCTTAAAGTTTCTTTCTCTTTAACACATATACCTCAGCGAACATACAAATAACTATAACTTTCTATTACTGTATCTATCTAAATAATTAAATAATATGCACTATAAAAATAAATTCTTAAAACATTTCTAACTGAGCATCAGACTGTATGACTCACCTTGTTTACGTTCTTGTTTGATAATACTACTAATTTCTTTTTTGAAATTTATTTTAAACTTTTTAACTAAACCTTTTCTGCTTTTGAACTAAGCTTATATGACCTTGGCCTCTGATGTATACAGCCGAATCAGTTTGTCTTTCGCTGTTATCTCCTAAACCTACATCTATCTTTAAAAGACTCTGATTCTGTCTCAATGTTTGTTCCCAGGGTACCAGCGAGGCGCTGCAGGCAGCGGAGACCGAGGACCGAGAGAATTTTCTCCAGGAAAATTCTGGTCAAACGGGGGGAGTATGCCACGCGGCAACACCATCCTCCCCGGCCTGCTGCCCCCACCTGTGGATCGCTGCCCTACCACCGCTGGGAACATATATAACGCGAGCGCACGACGACTCGGCCTCTTTCAGCGCAGCTCTCTTTCTGCGCGACCTCTTTCTGCGCGCCGCTTCCTGCACACCACTACCTGCCGGCGTCTACCACGCCCGGCGGCTGGGCCGCCGGCCTCCAACGCCGGAGCCTGATCTCCAGCCTGATAACTTCACCTGACTGACGCTTGGGCCTCCAGCCTCCAGCCCGGCGTCCCTACGCTACTGCAAACACCCGAGCTAAGTACCTCTCTTATCTCGGAGGTACCACTGTGGTCGAATCTCTCAAACCTACGCCCTGTAGGGTCTATTTAACTTTGTGCTCACAAAACTAATTTTATTGTTAACTTGCATATCTCTCGAAATAAATATCATGTATATATAGTGTAGTACGTGTCTAAATTATCTCCTGCTCAACCTCGTGGCCTCACCACCATCTTCACCTTTGAACCTCATGGCTCCTAAGGCAGCTACGTGACAACTATTATTATCTACTCTTCAGCTTATGACAGAAAATATCGCTTTCTCGAGAAAGACGATTGAGAGGATTTATTTTCGAATCTTGCAATAGATTGACATTGAACTTATCGTTAATTGAAATTTAATTTTAGATTGTTTAAATTTCAGCGTGAGTATACTTGTAGTCTTAGAGGAAATTAAATGGTAAAATCATGAATTTTATACAACGATATTTACTGACATCTATACTAAGTTGTACTTGCCTCCTTTCTAAAGCCTATGTATTGCCGTGGCCTATTAAAGGTATTTGATGATACTAAAGTTTGAATACTATATTTTTTATCATATAGTACATAGGTACCATACTATGCCTAACACAGCAGTGGACGCCTTTCGACTGAGATGAGATGAATACGGATTATTAATTTTTACACAACTTCAGTTTTTAAGCACTTTATGACTTTCTTCAAAATAAAATGTTTTGTAAAGTTTGGGTATCCCTGACATGTTTGCCTGTACTGTTGCACCACTATGCAGATATGTTTTTTACTTAGCTCAAGCTTACCTGTGTACTGTGGAAGTAAGCCAGTCAGGTACATCTTACTGTGTATGGGAGGAACCAAATTAAAATACTTTTCGAAGAAGGAATCTAAAAAACATTCATTAGGTTCACTAAAATAAATCTTTTACAAGTTTAAAAATAATTTCTTAACTAAAGTTGTAAGTTTCGTTTTCCAAATTGTTACTTTTCTTTAGTAATACTATTTTATAAGTTTATATTTGTATGGAGACTCGATCCCCCAGTCAAACCACCAACCAGGTTTTGGGGGACAAAAATTATAAAACAGTTTGTTTTTCTCTGTGTAATAAATAAATAAAATAAAGTAAATAAAAATCACATAGGTACCTAGTACGAGTTATACGTTATGTAGATGAGATTTTCATGTTTATAAAAACTTTTTTTTTAAGGTATTATTATCTTTCTTATTTATTTAATATTTACTTAATCGACAGCAAGTGGGAACCCTGGGCTCTTGCTATGAATCGAGCGGTTTTTATCGAAATATGAATACTTGGGTCACACGACAGGATTCAATTTCGCTTGCGAGGTCACAAAGTTGAAAAGTTTTTATTCCTTAACTTGACTTTTATTCGAGAGTTGAACTGCTGTACGTTAGTACTATTTGTTATTCTGTGGTATGGCTAGCTTTATTGCCAGTCGTAATGTACAATCATTAATGAATGAGAGAGAATGTATTATTCCATAGTGTTAATGTACATGGTTTTTGTTTCTTTTTTGTAAATTTTAGCTGCACTAAAATGACTCTGCTCTGCCTGATGGAAAGCGTGAGCAGATTTCAAGAGTGGTGGTCAGCATCCTCAATACGAATAAGGACATTGCAGCATGGTGACCTACACTATGGCCACCTAGTGACATGCTTTTTTACGCCCCTCTTAAAGAACCCGGAATCATAGTGGGAGCAAAACACGTGCGCTGGAAGTCAGTTCCAGGTTTTGACCGCTCGGCACAGAGAAGAGAAACCGAAGTGATAGGTGCGAGATCGTATGTCTACCGCTTTAGTGACACTCTCAACGTTTTCGCGTGGGTTGAGATCTCGGCAGATATCCATGCCCAGGATATCAAGCCTACCTTGTAATGGCATTTGAGTGTTCTGAAAGTGAGAAGGAATAGAGACTTTTTGGCAAAGAACGCGCACCCCTGTGTTTTTTTGGCGTTGAACTCGACCAGATTCTCACAACCCCATTCAGAAATGCGGCCCATGACATGGTCGAGTTAAACGACAAGCTCCTGTCGTTTTTCCTCGATATCTGTAGATTTGGATTCATGCTTTGGAATGAAATACTTGAAGTTCGAGTCCTGGATCGATCGTCGTGTTTTCGAATTGCTATTTCACCGAGAGAATGGTTAGTAGTTGCTTAGTAGTTACTCATAAACCTTAAGTATGTTTTAGCTATGATTATCACTCAAAGGTGACCTATCTGTTTATTTGCCATTATATATATTACATACACACACTTTAAAATCCTTAACTTAATACTCAACAGGCTTTGTTTTGTTTACAGTTTGTTAAAGTTGATAAGTTTAATAAGGTACAGAAGAAATGGGGTGCATCATATACAAAAGTTTAACTAATGCAGTCATTCAAAGATTGTAATTTTGTTATTGTTTCTAGTCTAGAGTCGGAGTCGCCTATGTGCTTCCACTTTGAAAAGTTGATTATGAGTTTATATTAAACTTAAAAACCACTAAATTGTGCCTTAAATTTTGTATTGTATTTGTAAACCACATTTCTGTTAACAACATTCAAAAGTATTCTACCAATTCCAAAGGGAGCCCCAGGGAATTGTTCACCATAAAACAGTTACAGCGTATACTATCCTCACAAGATTCAAACTAATTAACATAACAAGGAAATTCCTTGGGAGACTTGCAAGTTCGCCACAGTACAATATAAAGTTATGGGAACTCCAAAACTTGCGTTATTATGTCTCTGTGTCGCCATAAATATTGTTGGTGTTGTGTTATTTCATCCTGTTGGACTTAACAGCCATCTTGACTTTTCTGAATTTCTTGTTAAGTATACAAGGAAGGTATGTTTTTAAAGATGCTCTTGGTTTTAAAGGGTATTTATTTTGGTGATGTCCGTTTTTACTTAGTTACATTCATTCGTTACTCATATTGAGTATTTATTATTATAGTATTCTAGCTGACCCCCGCAACCTCGTTTGCGTCTCCTATTGCCCGTAGTGTGATAATTTTACCCCGTTTTTGAAAAGCTCCGCTGCTATTTGACTAGATATCTGTCAAAGTATAATGTAATTTCAGGAAACCAATACGGGTTTAGGGCAGGTGTATCCACTGAGGACGCAGTAACAAATTTTAGTGTCGCGGTGTCCGATAAATTAGATAGAAACCTCAAGTGCTATGGCATGTTCTTGGATATATCAAAGGCATTTGATACGGTTTCTGTTCCCATTATGTTAGCGAAGTTGGAGCGTACTGGGATTCGTGGTTTAGCTTTGAATATTTTTAAGGACTATCTCACAGATCGTACCCAGGTTGTAAAAGTTAACCATGTAGTGAGCGATGAAGAAAATATCGAATATGGAGTTCCTCAAGGAAGTATACTTGGCCCCACGTTATTCCTCATATACGTCAATGATTTGTGCGCGATGCAACTTAAAAACTGTGAAATTTTCACATATGCCGACGACACTGCCTTGCTGGCTTATGGAAAAAATTGGATTGAAGCTAAAACTGAAGCTGAAGATAGTTTGAGAAAAGTAATTTTATGGTTATCATCAAATCTACTCACTTTAAATGTGGAAAAAACTAAATATATCCGTTTTTATCTCCCTAACTCGCCTAAACCTTCCGTGGAAACTTTAACACTTACCGCTCACTGCTGCACCTATTCTACGACAGCTTGTTCCTGCCCTTCCCTATCAAATGTCAAAAGTATAAAGTATCTAGGCATCATTATTGATGAGCGATTAGACTGGCGTCCTCAGGTTGAAACTCTTACAGGACGTGTTAGAAGGCTTTTGTATGTTTTTAAAAACCTTCGCTTTGCCGCTGGTCAGCCAGTAATGAACACAGTCTATGCTGCATTATGCCAATCAATTATTGGTTATTGCATTCCAGCATGGGGAGGAACATACAAAACCTTGTTCCTGAAATTAGAGAGAGCACAGAGGGCACTACTCAAAATAATGCATCATAAACCACGCTACTACTCCACTACAGAATTATACAGAGAGGCTCAGGTCTTATCGGTGCGCCAATTGTTTATATTCCGGACCATGCTTCGGAAACACTCGCAGCTACCCCTAACAAACAAAATAATGGAAAAAAGACGTGGTGCACTGGTTTGCTCCTCAGTAGCCTGTAGAACTACTTTTGCAAGGCGACAATATGGCGCTTTGAGTTCTAGGCTTTATAATGACATAAACAAAAACGTCTCGCTATACAAATTGAATAAACATGATTTTAAAAATAAATTGGTCAATTGGTTAAAGTCACTAAGTTATGATGAAACAGAAGATCTTCTAAGAAGAGATATGTAATTTTGGAGATGTTTTCAAGGATTGTAATTGGTTTGGGCTGTGAGTAAATTAAAAGCTGGAAAAAACTTGTGTGAACGGTAATAACTTCTGTCCTGTGAATAACATTATTGAAGCTTTATACAAGTATACATATATCTGTCATTGTAAGACTAATATGTTGTACGACATTTAGAGCAGTGAGCTACTGATTCCCAAGATACGAGTTTCCTCAGTTTGGGGTCGGTATGTCACTTTACTGAATGCCTAGGTACATGCTTTCCGTAATTAATTGTGTAATTCAGTGTGTGTCATTGGTAACCTATTGTATCTTTTTTGAGAATAAAAGTTATTATTATTATTATTATTATTGGCCTTAGCATAATAATATATAGCCTGTAGTTTGCCTCGATAAATGTACTATCCAACACTGAAATATTTTTTTAAATCGGACTAGCGGTTCCTGAGATTAGCGTGTTCAAACAAACAAACGAACTCTTCAGCTTTATATGTTAGTAATTATTAGTATAGAAGATGTAGCGGTTAATTTATGTATGTCATTTATATTTAAAGCAGTTTTATCTCTTTTTTTAAAAATCAGAAAAATCAATCTCTTTGCACCTACTAGATCTTATTTCTACATCACCTGAAGGTCGACTGGGTGAGAATGCCTCAAGGCATTAAGAGCACCTTTGTACACGTGTGCAATAAGTCAAGGATAATAAAAATAAAGGGTGGGTAGAATCTATCACTTTTACAGCCATGTCTGATGTGTACTAAAATTTAATATTTAAGTTTACATTCGACTCCTTCTTAGGACAAATTAAAATTTCTTATGAAATTAAATGAAATGAAATCATTTACTCTGAAATGAGGTTACATAAACACTTTTCCAAGTTAAACTTTTTTTTAAACAGATGAGTCTTAACTTACTCTGTCTGTTTATGCATTTTAATTTTGAAGATGACAACTCGAAAAGCATTATGTTTCGTTTGCGTAATGCAGTTCGTACAGCTGTATATAGAAATAAAAACAATAAAGAAATACTGACTTTTTGCACTAGATGTTAAAATAGATTATATAGACCGGTACATTATGTGCGTATTTAATATTAAATAAATACAAACTTAATTTGATTCAATTTTTTTATATATGCTGGTCACATATTAAAAAATACTAAATATGTGGTAATCAAACTCAAAAATTGTCTGTTCGTTTAGTAAGCTGGTTAGTACGACGTAATATCATCGGTTCCTTGACCGTCGTTATAACCGGATTCTAATGTACTACTAACTACATAGACATCTATAGAAATAAACAGAATTGGAGTGTTTGTTTGCAATGTTAAAGTAACAGCATTTTACTGAATGCATATAAAACTATTATGGTACTCATATGAAAAATGTTTATCTGTCTGTCTGTTCCGATTAATCTCCGACACGGCTGGATGGATTTCGAGGGCATTATCACAGGCAGATAGCTAATGATATAAGACGTAACTTATTCTACTTTTTAGACTAGTTGTTTCGCCACGCAGTTTTACCGGGTAACCGAGAGGCTCAGGTAGTCTTAAATAAAGCTAAATATCAGTATTTAGAGAAATCTAAAACCATCATTTTCATTATCGTCATTAGTTTTAGCACTTAAAATAAATGTCAGTCATTACCTTCTATCTAAAAAACTTTTTGCCAGCTTGCCTCGACCCTTCAAATTTAACTGAAAATATTCAAAGTTTCACTGGAAGACATATTTAACCAATTCATTAAATAAATTGTCGTCCTCCAAGAGGCAATTTACGATAATATTTTAGTCCCAAACAATTATTAAAATTATCAACGGGGTCTTTAATAAGGTTAGATTAAATTTTCAGCTGTGTAAGGCTCACCGTTTTTATAATACTCCTTAGTTGGCAACGAGGGGAAATATTCTATTAACTAAATACATTTCCCAATTTGTATATTATCAGTGGAAATAAATCTAAAAAATATATTTCATTTCTTGCCGCGTTTGAACCTCCAGAATTTTATTTGAGTTCTGTAGAGAGTTTTAGTGGATTCATCAAGTTTTATGCTTAAACCATTTTCTGTTGGCCCATAGTGGTTAACTGTAAACATTGTTTTTGTGTGACTATTTATATGTAGTGCGCAGTGGGTGTGTGTGTGTGCGTGTACACTATTTTAATGTTCACTTGCCGTGATGCCAGCTGCTCTGTGTAAAAGTGATATTGAAATAAAACCAGTTAAACACTATTTAATTTCTTTTCGTTTATTTTTTTATGGAATAAGGGGCAAACAAGCTGACACGTATCGCCGCCCGTGGACACCCGCAACACCAGAGATGTCATAAGTGCGTTGCCGGCCTTTGGGAAAAGGGGGGGGGGAGATAGGGTGAGGGGTTGGGGTATGGGCCTCCGGTATCCCCACTCACTCGGTGAAACACTACCACACCGGCTTTCTGTGAGGCCGGTCCGGTCGAGCCGGCCCATTCATGGCAAAAAGTAGCTCTCCCACGGTTAATTTCCATTTTTTTTATTAATTTCAATTGTTTTTTGTTTCCAATTCCATTAACTAAGCTGACTACGAACAAATAATCTTGTGAATAATAAAGGCATTGATATTCTAGCCTGTTAGGCAATTTAAATATATTTCTACTAATAAGGACTATCACGCTGGAATGTCCGTTCTAAAGAGACGACTATGTCCAGAAATGGCCTCTAATGGTCCTTACTCACATACGGTATTACTCGATAGGTTTACTCCAAAACGAGTAAAAATTAATGTGTGGACCGCAAAACTCATAACTCGAAGGCTTGCATGGAGCCGAATGATGATACTGAACAGCGAGCCAAAAGATGCGTCACTCGATCGATCAATGCTGAATGTGTGGACGAAAGCCCGTGCCGTGGTTTTTACTCGATATGTTTGCTCTATCGAGTTAAACCGCATGTGAGTACTTAGCATTAAAGAATATTGATATGACTTATAGGTAGTAGAGCCACGCTGATTTCAGCACGAACGGGCCGGCTTAACCGGGGCGGTACTACCCTCTCATAGAAAATCAATGTAAAATGACAGCATTCGTGCTGTGGTGTTTCGTTGGCGAGTGCGAGACCAGACGCCCATTGGTGCAGAAGCATCACTAGGCCGCCATAGTGTGGGTCACCATGATGCTTGTTGCATTGTCTGCATCCACAATGAGTATGGTGACCACCACTCTTGGATTCTGCTTATGCTTTCCATCAGGCAGAGTAGAGTCATTTTAGCAGGCCATACATAAAAAAATAAAAAATTGATAATGATACTGAAAATCTTTTTAAAAGTACTTTAAAGGATATATTAGAGATTTTTATTAACACTTAACTTTACATTTTCACAGAAAAAAAAAACAAAATATTTAATTGTACCAAATGAGAATATCACTTTGCTATGGTAAAAAGAAACATTTTTTTACTCAGAAACCGCAACACACATTATACAAAAGCTAAACAGTACCCTCGAGTAGAATCTGCACTAAAATATTTTAATCGGACAGAGATTTTGTAGAAACATTTTTTGTATACTCAGCACTTTCCGTGGCGTCGCAACGTTTAAAATCTGTGCTTTAAAACGTTATACGAGATTAAGGGGTAGACTAAAATGTTAAAGTATTCACGTAGTTTTTTTCACAATGACATCCGATTTGTTTTCCTTCTTTCAGGATACTAAGTAAACCTTTATTGTAGGAATTAATAGCAAAGGTAGAGGGAAAATTGAAAAGCGAGTGACAGCTACAAAGATAGGAGTTTGTAAGATATAAGATTACCTTTTTTTACTCTGTAATATTCCTTAAATACAAAATAAGTTATCTCAAAAATATTGGTACACAGTCCAGTCTGGTCCGAATATTCCCAGGTAGCTTTAAATAATAAATACCTACAGCTTAAAATTTTCTCATTCTTAACCACAAACATATTTATACCCATACATCTCATAATCTTATGGTAGGCGAAGATAATGTAATACTTTTACCAAGATGTTGACATACATTTTGTGTCTCTTTCACATTCATTGAATTCGTTGTGCGACCAGCGGTTATAGGTGCTTTGAAATTGAATAGGTTCTTGATCTGTACAATTCCAAAACTGGTCAGTATAATATCTTTTAGGGCAAGTTCGTAAAGCTGCACCTACTCGAATACCGATAGATATAATCAGAAAAATAGTTTGGAACCTTCCTCTTAACGCAGAGGACGAAAACCGTGCATAATTAATACCTTTGAGCGAACACACATTGCATATTCATGAAGCAGACGCCTCAGCAAAAAACTAGATTTTTAGACTGTTTTCTATAACTCTAAATTGATTTCATTAATGTGAGTATTATCTTTACAAACAATACAGCTTTCAATTTAAATATCATACTTCAGAAAGTCATTGTTACCAATTGTAACCAATAAAACTAAAATATATATAACCATATAAAATATGGTTAATACATTTTTTCTCCACCGAAATCAGTATTTTTTTCCAAGTTGATTGTTTTAGTTAGTTCGTTTACTTAAAAAACAGGTTAAATAAATTACCTTGTTAGGTTTTTCTCACAAGAAATTCTTAATAGCAGTCCGTAGTATGGTGAATGGCAGTGATTCCCGCCCGTGCCTCAGAGAGTACGTTAAGCCGTCGGTCCCTGTTGAAATAAAACAAGCTTTACTTTAAATATAGCGAATTTCTATATTAAATGAATTAAATGCGTGGAACAACGTTCACACTTCGTTGACAATTTTAGTGAGTGTTGCAAACGTCAAACACAATAGTAAAAAATACAAAAAGTATACCAGTCCAAAATCTATAAAACTACCAACATATATAATTTATGTTCATGTATTGAACATAGTTGGGCGGGCGGTAAATAATTGATAAATAAGTGATTTCAATTCAAGAAACAAAGCTGCCCTTAGCGATTATAAAACAAGTAATTCTATAGAGATTAACTGAAAGTAAAGATGAAATAAAGTTGTTACAAGTTTACAGAGTTTACTAAAATGGCGGTTCACAAGTACCCTCATTGAGTGCAGAAATAATGAACCAAAAATCGCTTCGAAATTGTGATTTCTTCACGACGATAAACGATGATATTTTGCAGTAGCAGCATAAGATGCTGTAATTGCCCGAATTATAGATCGGGAGACTCCGCCGGCAAGGGAACAGGACTCAGTCCTACCGCCCCCGCAAATTTTGTACAATGTACAAACAAGACGAAACACTGAAAAATCACTGATTCTAATGTTTAAGCTTCAGAAGGACCACTTAGCTTGTTGAAATAAAACAAGCTTTAGGTACTTTAAATATAGCGAATTTCTATAATATTAAATGAATTAAATGCGTGGAACAATGTTCACACTTCGTTGACAATTTTAGTGAGTGTTGCAAACATCAAACACAATAGTAAAAAATACAAAAGGTATACCAGTCCAAAATCTATAAAACTACCAACATGTATACTTTATGTTCATGTATTGAACAGTCCCGGTTGTCATGAACATCTATGGCAATCGTTATTGGGAAGTCAGTGCCCTCAAATATACTGACAACTTTTTTTTTTTTTTTTTTTTTTTTAACGTGTGGAAACCCCCTCGGGCCGTCACCCCGCCGGGGTTTGCGGCGGGGCGGTGTGTCGGAATCGAACCGACTAAAACCACACGGTGTGCCACTCTGCGCCTGAGACGGGAGGGATCCGGGAACTGCTGTTATTAACACATCCGGACCCCTCCCAGCGCCTGCCCGCACTGAAGCGGGCACCGTCTGCTGGTAACCTCTCTAATTAGGCGACGTACGGCACACGCGTAACGTCGCCCCCTCGCGGGCGGCCACTAAAGCGGATGGTGGGGAAAACCCATCCCGACCATCCGCGGCCACACTCAGGGCGGCATGAGGCGCTGATAGGCGCGCCTCCGCCGCCCGGTTCGCCGGCGACGGATCGGGTCCGAGTGGATATCATCCTCCCGAGCCTTCTCCGCCGCCTCCTTCTGCGAAATTACGTCTTCGCAGAAGGCTGCGACCGCGGTAAAACTGCTGTCGCTACCGGCCATGGAGCATATGACCGCCGGTAGCGACAGATCTCCTCCGATTACTGCAGTGAGGGCCCGACGCTGCGACGCCCATGCGGGGCAAATCGCCAGCGTATGCTGGGCCGAGTCCTCACTGCAGTCGCAGTGGTGGCAGGCGGGACTCAATTCCCTCCTGGCGACCGAGTGCAGGTACTTTCCGAAGCATCCGTGCCCGGAAAGAACCTGCGTCAGTCGGAAGGAAAGGGTCCCGTGCTGCCGCCCTGCCCACTCGCGGATGACCGGCTGGAGAGCCTCCACGGCGGCAAAGCCAGCGCGTGGAGTCTCCAGCCGGAACGACCAGCGAGCCATCGTGGCTCGACGGGCGGCTTCACGCCACTCGCGTACCTCTTCGGGATACTGACAACTACCTCAACTTTCGAATTCACTTCACCCTCAGGGTTGCAGAGGCCCAATGCCAGTTGCTCCGTGTAAAAATTGATCTTCAGGTAAAACCGGTTGAACTAGTAGTAGCCGACCCCAAATCTTGGAAATAATAAAGACTAGGAACATGAATGAATTCATTCAAAATATAAAGCTTATCAACGAAAATTAGTAAAAAAATGTCAAGTTTTCTGGTTGAAGCGTTAATTGAAGGTTATTATAGGTTACCCTGAAATATTCCAGAGTGCGCAGGGTTGATTGTCAATAAACTTGAAAGGCTGAAGTTTTCTTCTACATAGACATTTAGAATTAATAAAGAACACCAAAAAAGTTTTTACTATAAAATATTATAAAGTGAACATTATAGAGTTTTAAAATCAAACAAATTATTTCAAAACTAAACACAAATAGGTAGTCTAGACATCTATATACCCATAGAAAAATCACTACACATTGTTTAGTTCCCCTTTCACAAATGAAGTGCTTCGAATCAAAAGGAATGTAGTGTCTCCTCTTCAGTACTTCACTTGCACATGTAGTGCCACACTGCGTGCATTGTTTCACTGCGTTAATGTTTCAGATCCACGCTCTTGGCGTTTTAGTAAGATACTATACATATAGACATATGAACTGCCAAGAATTTGAATGTTAAAGAAATGCACTTTGAAATACAACTGATACTGAGGCAATTGACGGCAGTAGCATTTTGTATGATGATATGACAAAAGAGCATATGAGTCAACAAAAGGGGACACCGGAGGCCCATACCCCAACCCCTCCCCATATCCTTTTCTACATCCCCAACAAATCGGCAACGCACTTGTGACGCCTTTGGTGGCGGCGGAAAACGTTTACCATCAGGTGATACGTCTGCTCCTTTTGGCCCCTATGACATAAAAAAATTCACCTAATACATGGTCATCTCCTCCTCCTCCAGTCCTCGAGCCACGAACTTGTTGCCAGATCTTTCATTGACAGCTTTTACTAATCTTCTGCTAGAAATAAGCCTTTCTTTAGAAATGGTTTCATTGATTTGGCAAGTCTTTAATTACCATTGTCTTTAATATAACTTAAATGCTAAAAATATATCACTAAAAATACTAGCACTTTCTGGTAATATCTAACTTTAGTTTGTTTTTAGGGTTCCGTAGCCAAATGGCAAAAAACGGAGTTTGACTCGCACTTGGCGCTTTTTTATTTCATCTACTAATAAATGACATACGTAGAGTAGGATGTACCTCGATATTATTAATATTAATATTAAACATTACGTTATCACTTCCTAAAATGTCAGTTGGTGACCCATGTTTGATCCTTGAAAGAAAACTTCACAAGTATGTACGGTACTACTTCGCATATTCAACGGACAGTGGGACAATGTCTCAGACTGGTCCGTACTGTACCATGGCTCGTACACGACATACTGCAACGTCAAGTATACTATAATAATAATAATAATAAACATTTGGGACATCTAACACACAACGCCATCCAGAGCCAAACTAAGCAGAGCTTGTATTATGGGTACTAGACAACTGATATGAATACTTATATACTTTTTTTTTGTAAATACATACATATTATACATAGAAACACCCAAACTCCGAAACAAATATTTGCAGATCATACAAACATTTGGTCCGACCCGGGAATCGAACCTGAGACCTCAAGAACAGCAGTCGCGTACGCTACCACTGCGCCACCGAGGCAGTCAAAACTGTTGCTTGAATAGTTGTGCCATATTGAAATAGGCGGGACATAGCTGATGTGTTTACAAAATCAATCTGTATTGTTTAGGTACATTTGTACCATTATATCACAATAAAGCATTAATTGATTAATTGGTGAAATTTCAATGTGGACAATAATAAGAAGAACTAGACTGATCAGACAAATAATTTGAATTTCTCTATTTTTTTTATAATTATCTAATTTTTGTGTTTTTGCATCGATATACTTGTATGCTATACGATTGTAATTGGGACTAATCCCACCCACACGCCCACCGCTGTAACTCCTGTACACCAGGATCAACAGCAGTGACCCACGAACACACCGAGTTATGACACTCGGGAAGTCCCAGGAAAAAATATTAACTGTCTTGGAACCCGCAACGAAATTAATCAGAAGAAAAACAGGAGGAGTTGGAAATATGATAAGTCCACTTCCCTCCTTAGCAAAGCGGGAGACAAAATGAAGTCAAAATAGGCAGACACCTTTTTTTAAACCGGGAAGCACCACGGATAAAGTATTAGGGGTCCTAAGTGAGCTATATTTGATTACTATAGTATGTATGGCAGAATCGCCTAAACGCACGGAAATTCACCGCAGTTGACACAAGATCCCCATAGTATACCGCCCCAGATGTAATTTGTAAGCTATTTAGCATTGTGTTACGTTCATTGTACCAAAGACTACACTCCCAGAGAACATGATGAGCCGACTGTTCACAGCTAGTATCGGGTGTTGAGCATTGACACAATGGTGAATCGACTAATTTAAATGAGTGTAGCTTGCTCTTAAAGTTACCGTGGCCCGTAAGAAATTGAGCGACACAGTGATCTACCTCGAGCCATGTCCTCGACATCCGTTCGCGAACAGATGGAAAGAACTGGTAGAGGTGGCGCCCCTTAGATGATTCGTCCCATCGTTGTTGCCATTCATCCAATAGGTCGTCATAGACATTGGATTGCTGTTGAAACAATCTTATGATTTTATCGCGGTCTCGTACGCCCAAAAAATCGCATTCCATGTTTTGTTTTGTAGAATAGTACATGGCTGCACGTCTTTGCACCTCGAGATCGACCGGAAGAACACCCGCCAACACCGGTAAAGCCTCAGTACTAACCGTCCTATATGCTTTGCATAAGAAGATTAATGCAAGTCGTTGGCCTTGTAGCAGTTTGCGACGGACAGCACCTACAGTCGCTCTATCGGCCCATACGGGAGCACCATAGCAAACAGCACCCAAATAAGTAGCTCCATATATGATTTTTAATGTATTAAATGAAAGACCCCATGTGGCAGTTGATATTCTCGTCAGAGCAAAGAAACTTTTTATACGATTGTAATATCAATCAATACAAAATTTACCATTTAAAAACATTTAATACACTTATGTAATTTATAAAATGGTATTTGAGTTATTCAGTAAAACCCTGACTTGCTAAACTGAAACAAGCTTACGTTGGATTGGAAAATATTTTTTTACATTTTGAGCTACCAGTAAAAGATATACGATAGTAAATATAGCATTGGATTTTTCCACTTGTTACTGTGTATATAGCAGTTATTATATAATTTATATTTTAAATACACGCCACTTTCTACTACATCAAGTGTTGTGGGTATAAATTCCACACGGGGCAACATTTTGTGTGATCAGAATGGCTCAACTACCTTGAAAAATTTTTGTCAAGTTTTTTTCTAGGTAGTTGAGCCATTCTGATTACAGTACAAACACACCGTCTCGTCCAGGATTGTACTACCCTGTCACAAGATCTACCTAAAATTACAATATTTGTGCTGTCGTGTTTCGTTGGTGAGTGCGTTGTTGGATGCACAATGATGAATAAACATCGCAGTAGGCCGCCATAGCGTGGATCACCATGCTGCAATATTGCATTGTCTGTTTTTGTAATGAATATTGTGACGTACTCTTAGATTCTGCTGCCATCAGGTAGAATAGAGTTACTTTGGCACTCTCATGTATAAATATATATACTTAAATTTGCAAAAAATATAATTTATATTTTTAGCTTAGTTTGCACTAAACCATTGGTTTTAAGTTCTCGTGGACTTTATCAGATTACGTAGACGCTTCTCCACAATGAGGAAATACGTTTTTTAAATGAATTTTACGGAAAATAAAATATTTTTAGCGACGAGATAGATTTTATAGCTTATCTCGTATTTAAAAGTTTCAATTTGGAAGTTCTTTGATGAGATTTACTTTTATAAAATTCTATTAATTTCCTACAGTTTTATCTTCATTTGTACCTAAAACTTAATTGGAAAGGGCTTTATATTTTTTGTTTTATATTGTGTTTTATTAAACGACTTCAAAAAAGGAGGAGGTTATCAATTCGACTGTTTTTTTTTTGTGTTTGTTACCTCATAACTTTCGACTGGGTGAACCGATTTTGATGATTCATTTTTTATTTAAAAGCTGGTGTTTCCCGTTTAGTCCCATTTTAATTTGGTCCAGTTCTTGAAGTCGGTAATTTTTTGTTAAAATTTGTGAATGTTCATTCATAAATAGGTACTGTATCCTAATTCGTTGCCGTGCGATAGGATCCAATGAGCCTTTTTATGAACTACTCGTGTAAGAGTGATTTTTCAAACTTGACCAGTCTTCGTAATTGTAAATTTTGAATTGAAGTATTTTAATTTATACTGGTTATACACAACAGTACTAGCCAATCAGTACTTTAGACACGATTTTTTTATTAATTACAAAATTTGCACTTTTATAGCTGATACAGAATGGCTCCTTAAAGCCTGTGAACGTCTCAGGAG
Organism: Spilosoma lubricipeda; assembly: GCA_905220595.1. NCBI lineage: Eukaryota > Metazoa > Arthropoda > Insecta > Lepidoptera > Erebidae > Spilosoma > Spilosoma lubricipeda. The sequence goes on along the minus strand of HG992298.1, from coordinate 5,387,322 downwards.
TGCCCAGTTCGGGTTGGCTGACGTCATCACGAACTATAAAGGACTGTCCTTAAATTCATAGCCCTCCACCATTGAAGTTTACATGAACATAAAAATAACCAAAATTGTAGTAGCTTTACATAGTACAAAATAAAATCACTTCCTCGGTCAACTCGCTTACATTTTTCAAACCACCCAACGAATTTTATTGCAGTTTTTAACAATAAAAACCAATAATTTCAAAGACTTCCATGCGAAACTGGACCAGATCGCTAGTTGATTCAAGAAAATTGTGGAGAAAAGCGCTGTTTTACTCAAGTCTCTTCACTTTACCTTCAAGATGTATAACTTTACTATGCTCATCTTATTTTTGTTCAGGCCGTGTTAAACAGACTGTCAGAAAGGGTAAAAATACGTCCCGAAACAGCTTCGTAGGTAAAGGTTGTCGTAAAATCGTTCAATAAACGTCTCCGTCACTCGTCGTATCGTCTTGCCGTAATGGATGACCTGTCGATGCCAAGCGACGGGTTAATCTATTGGTTTGTTTCCATTGTTTTACGTGACGATATAAAGCTACACGTAATAGTAGTAATACTGGAGTATTAATGATAGTAGAGTTGATAATAGAGTAATAATGGACAAACTTTTTCATTAATAGTTAGAAATAAAAAGAAAAATGGAAGAAACAATGACTATTGAGTTTTATTACGAAATGCATTATTATCACAAACAGTTGACGGTTTTTTCCACATATTACTAATAATTGTATTGTCCTGCATGTTTCCAGATTCTTTAAACTAACCATTACAATAGAAGGTGGGAGCATTGACTAACAAAGTACTAAAGACTTATGTGACAATACGCCCGATTGTTGGAAACACAAAAAATCATCCCAACTTTTCTTATTACAATTAGATGAGTAAATATATTTAGTTCTTTAAAAAATAATAAAAACAAGAGATAAAATAAGGGAAGGTCAATATTCATCGGCGGCCCAATGATGCAGAAGAATCTCAAGAGTCTGCCATAGTGTGGGTATCCATGCTGTGTTGTTGAGTGTGGTGGCTACTACTCTTGGATTCTGTTCATGTTTTCCAACAGGCAGATCAGAGGTGCTGTGGTACTCTCATACAAAAAAAAAACAACGGTTTGTAATCAGGGAGTGCCGGCAGAAGTGAAAACAAGTATATAAGTTACAAGTATACAGACAGTCGAGCCATCAGCGGTCGCCATCCGTGCATGCGGTAGAATGCTGTAGTATAAACACACACGCACACTCGCGCTAGCGTCCTGCGCCGCTTAAACGAAATAGCAGAAGTAGGTATACATTTTCGCCATGCGGTTGAAAGAGGGGGGATATTACTTCCTCTCCTACGCCACGCCCTCGTCTTATGAATATTCGATCAGGTCACGTGTCCTGACGCGAGTTTAATATTTTTTACTCATCCCAAAAAAGTGCACAACACCATTAAAGAAGTTTTCACTTCGAAAATACATTAAAGAGTATAGACAGTCAACTATTCCAGTTAGATATAAACAGATTATAATACATAATTAATACGATAATGTATTATAGTATTATATTATAGTATAGAAAGAATCTGAAAGCACTCAACCGAGCCTTTAAGAAATTTTCCATAACGATGAGAAAGTTGCTTGTTAAATGATGCACTTGAATCACGAAATCCTCTAAACCGACTTGAACTGGATTCCGTTCAAAACGAAGATGCTCTAACGGAAAACTATCTGTACCTACCCACTAAATTTTTTATTTTAATGCAAGCCATCCGTGCTAGTCCCATTAAAAATCATCAGTTCTTAATTTTTTTAGGAATTAGTGAATGGCTGTAGGTCATCTGCAAAGGGTTCTAGAACTGATTTGTTTTTACAATCTTTTTTACTATCATAATCATTGCTTATGATAATTGAGTAAAACACGTTCAGTGGAAACGCACTTCATATTTGATGATCGTATCTTCAAAAAGGGTTAATGATAGTATCATTTTTCACTCTCGTCTGAAATGGCCATGAAATGTTGCAATTTTGTGTATTCAATATTATTTATTGAATGAAATCCTTAAATCGTATATACTAAATACTGTGATCATTATAATAAACATATATGCAACTTCAACCATACATTTTAAAAGTGACTCTATCTGTCTGTTACGCTTTAGCGGCTAAAGTGATTTACCGATTTAAAAAAAAAATGTTTTGAAGATACTTTGATTCTTGAAGAAGAATGTTGCGGCTTCGCTTCACTATGAATGCGAAGGCACTGGGGCGCACCTTTTACATTCACCGGTCGCCGACCGAATCGACAGCTTCACTTGTCGTCACGGGTCGTGTGCGCGATACACATTACTTACTGTATTTATAACCTTTAATATAACAGTCATAATTCCATAAGTGTCATTATTTCCACCTCCGAACCAGCTATCGAAACATACTAGAATGTAGACAACGCTTTGCCACTATAGCCGACATATATGAACGTAGGCGGAGACGCTGGTAAAAGCTTGTAATATTATCTATACTAATATATAAAGCTGAAGAGTTTGTTTGTTTGAGCACGCTTATCTCAGGAACCGCTGGTCCGATTTGAAAAAAAACTTTCAGTGTTAGGTAGTCTATTTATCGAGAAAGGCTAAAGATTATATACCATCACGCTAAGACCTACAGGAGCGAAGCACCAATGAAGAATGTTACAAAAACGGGGAAAAATTATCACGCTACAGGCAATAGGAGACGCAAACGAGGTTGCGTGGGTCGGCTAGTATTTAAATAAAACTCAGTGAAATATATTAACCATTCTATTATCTCTGATCAAATGAAATGTGGTGAATTACACGGCGCAGTGTCTTAAATGATATATATCTACAACACATCGTGTTTAGATAATCAACTAATTATTTATCTCTATGTACTTATCAATGTTATTGTACATTTGCGAATACAGACGCGTGTTAGGCCCGTGTCTTGCTGACATGACACACAGTATTCATAAATAATAAAAACAAATATTTCGGACATCTAACACACAACGCTATCTAGTCCCAAGTTAAGCAGGGCTTGTGTATATATACCAGACAACTGATATAAATACATGAATACTTTTTTTTTGTAAAAACATACATATTACCTATAGGCAGAAAACACCCAAACTAAGAAACAAACATTTGCAGATCATTTGATCCAACCCGGGAATCGATCCTGAGATCTCAAACACAGCAGTCACATACGCTACCACTGCGCCACCCAGGCGGTGTATTTTTTATCATACCACACGTATGCCTTTTCTAAAAAAACACCATTTTGTAGCCTTAACATACAAACAGGCCAGCGGACCGGAGGAGAGTAGCCATAGCGTCTTTTTCCAAAAAAAATTGTCTGTATTTTTTTACGGGCGGAATCCATCCAAACACTCATACAAAAATAATCACAAAAATCAACTAACTACCTCTTCATCATTAACTTAAGAACTACGCTCTTGTCGATGTAGTTTTATCTAACTCCCTCTATCAAGAGCCGTTTCCTTGACCTCCTTACACGTCGCAACCGCCACTTTTTTCATAATCTGGTCTATATAAATAAATAAATAAATATTTCGGACATCTATCACACAACGCCATCTAGTCCCAAGGTAAGCAGAGCTTGTGTTATGGGGTACTAGACAACTGATATAAATACATATATACTCTTTTTTTTTCTTTTTTTCTTTTAAATACATACATATTATAGATAGAACACACCCAAACTCCGAAACAAACATTTGTAGATCATACAAACATTTGGTCCGACCCGGGAATCGAACCCGAGACCTCATGATCAGCAGTCGCTCACGCCAACCGCGAGACCGACGAGGCAGTCAATAACTGTGTCTCGGTCTTCCTCTTCCTCTCTTTCCTTCTATGACTTTAAAAGTTATCGTGACGTATGAGGTGGCCTATCATCATGCCTCTTCTAATTTCCATAGTAGATATCAGCAGTCTTTTCTCTTTCACTCTTTCTGAAACTTCTTGGTTGGTATTTTTTTTCCAGTAACTACTTATTACTACTCCTAATATGACTTCTAATTTCGCCATTTGAGACCTAATTCTTTGATTAAAAAGTCTCTTTGATTTCATTGGTTTTACGCAAGGACGATCCCATTCAACTTTAAAAAAAGATTTTTCTTCCTTCGCTTCATAACACATAACCTAATTGTTTTATTATTCTTATGTACATTTATCTATTTAAAATTCGTCACTTGCTTATAAACAAGATACTACAAGTCTATTTTCCTCACAATATTCTTCACTCCTGTGATTTATGTTAGGCACCAAATGTTTTATATAGGTCTATCTGTCAAGCTGGATATGATGTATCGGTGCAACGTGGGCACGTCTAAGAGGTATGTATGTTGTAAATTGCCTACTGGCTTGACATTTTGATGAAAAGTAGTTGATGAATTCACATGTCAAGGCGACCTTGCTGTGAAAAGGGAATCGGCTTGGGATGCTCAACTCCGAGGCTTTTACGTTGTACTGCATATAATTTATTTTCTTTTATAGCTTTTTTTAATTCATTTATTTATTAATACTTCATGCATTACATGTGCATGAGGCGGACTTAATGCCAAATGGCATTTTCTACCAATGAACCTTTGGATGGTTTAGTGAAGGACGTGGCAGGTGCACTTGTCTTATGAAGGGAAGTTAGAAACAATAAATATATGCGCGTATATGTCGGTTATCGCGGCAAATAGTAGCCTATGTGTTATTTGATGTATAAGCTATATTACTGTAAAGTTTCATCCAAATCCGTTCAGTAGTTTTTGCGTGAAAGAGTAACAAACATCCATCCAAACATCCATCCATCCTTACAAACTTTCGCATTTATAATATTAGTAGGATTATATATATTCATATATAGATAGAAGAAAATATATAAAGTTATGTTTGAGGTAATGAGATTATGAAGATATTTCTGCTAGTTATTTCTTGAAAATTTATCTTATTTGGTCTTAAATTTATAACGGTGACTTAATTTCCTGATCTCAAGTGGGGCGCAGTCTATAATAGAATAGGCTTGACAGCAAAAAAAGAATGGACAAGACAAGAAGTGTTTGTTGGATACAAGAGTAGGAGGTTATTAGTGGAGCAAAGATCTCTGTTATGGTTAGGACATAGCAATTTAAGCTGTGAAGTAAGAAAAGTGGGAGCTGTAGGATGATTAAAAATGGAGTGAAAGCTAATCAGGGCCCGCAAGCTATGACGCTTACGTATAGGCAACCATGACAGATTATTCACATTAAATAAACAATTGTTTTTAAAATGTCTTTAAATAATTCGTCAATGATTTTTTTCCAAGCAATAAATTGGACGATTGTAGTGAAATTACGATTTTTTGCGTTGGTAGGTTCACATAAAAAAATCTAATCTACTGCAATCCAAACTACTATTTGTTTTTATGGAATTGGATGCAAATGAGCAGAGGTATCACCTGATGGTAAGCGATTACCGTCGCCCATAGACACCCGCAATACCAGAGGTGTCACAAGTGCGTTGCCGGCCTTTGGGGGATGGGCAGGGGGATAGGGGAGGGGATTAGGGTTTGGGCCTCCCGTATCCTGTATATCAGAGCAAGTGCTATTTCACACCGGATTTCTGTTAGGCTGTGGTATCTCTCCGGTTAAGCTGGCCCATGCATGCCGAAGTATGGCTCTCCCACTATTGAAACTCTCACTAAAAAATATTGAAATCATATTCCAAGCAAGTAAAGGTATATGGCAGTAATATAACTAATACCTACCTACAATGATGTATTAAAAAAAATTATAATATAACAATTTATTAATAACTGAATAAGTAAACAAACAATAAAACCACCTGACGAGAAGACAAATAAATCAGTTTGTCCTGCGTAAAAATTACCTTACTTGATAATTATCGTATTATTTCAACGGCATTAGGACCGTGGCAATTTTAAATCTTTCAGATCATTAATGTAATGAACCCATTACGTAGATACTTATTATATACTTTAATTACATAATCGCACAACTTATCCTAATCACATATCCGATGAAAACGATAAGAGTTTCCTGAAATAATTTTATCACCAACAGAAACACTATAAATAAATGAATGCCTAAGTAGATCTGTACTAACGCTTTGTTTTATATCTCATACGAAATCTGCTTCGCAAGCAATTTCGAGATTAAATTCTTAGAATCCGGGTCGCTCCAAGCTGAAATATAAAAACTTTGCTGTGACAGCGTAACCACTACTATTGGCTTACTAAATTGGTTTTTATTTTTATTTCTGAGACTTGTATATGTTTATATATGTGTGACTTTAACTACAGGCTTCAGCAGACAACTTTCGCTTGTTAAAGCTATTATTTACATGTCTCAATCCATATTTTGGGTTCTTGAGTGGAGACCGCGATTCGGCAAACGTAGTGTAGGACGTCCACAGGCCAGGTGGAGTGATGATTTGCGCAAGACGGCTGGCAGGAGCTGGATGCGAGAAGCCGAGGATCGAACTAAGTGGCGTGCAATTGGAGAGGCCTATGTCCAGCAGTGGACTGCGATAGGCTGATGATGATCCATATTTTAGTAAAATCCCTTACCTTAGCAGTCTTCCATTTCTACGTATGTACCTTATAGTCCAAAATCCTAGTCAGCCCAGACTTACGTGATTTTAAGAGAGGATAATGGAGATTTTAGGATCGGTAGCCTAACATGTACTGAGAAAGGAATGGATACTCGCTAAGCTGAAGGCGGGTTCGTTTTATACGTTAGCAGGTATTTAAGGTGGAAATAAACCATGCTAACTTACGTCATTTTAGAAGAACTGAATTTTAAATATATCATTTAGTATAATATTATAAAATATTTTGCAAAAAGCCAGACTAATCTTAGCCGTTTTTTTCCCAGACTCATTTTAAATTTATTGGAACTAACGCCTCTGCTATATTTAAGGCAGACAAACGTGTCATGTGTATTGCTATATAAGTTAGCGTAACGTGCTATTAGTAGTAGCGTAGCTAGTAACTCAGAGTAGCCAGGAGTTGTAAGAAGTAGAAATTCACTCGTCAAAGTGCATCTCACCTGTAATTATGCTTTCAAATAATACTCTAATGCTCTCTATCTGTCGATGAACGTAAGTCTGGGAGGATAAATAGCCCCCCAGATTTGTTTCCAGAACTTAGCCTACCTAATTAATGTGATAAAAGTTTAAATCGTGTTTCAGCTATATAATAACATCTTGCATGTCGTAAAATTGTTTTATCGTTGGTCTTCATAGTCTTATTCAGAGAAAGGAAATCTGAAGCTCTGAAAAGAAAATAAAAAAAAAAAAAACAAAAGAACAAATGAATATAATCAATGTTGAAGTGAGAAACATTCGAGAAAATGTCGTAGGATCAAAGCCAGTATGTCACAGAGTGAATTGATGTTCTGTCAAAGCTTCCTATAGTGAGTAACTGTAACATATATGCATTTCAATATAAATATTTTAGGGGTATGTTTAGATTTTGTGTACATATTCACATTATTGTTTCTCCAGTTAACGATTATATAGAATGTGTTATAAAGTCACGGTCGGTTTATTTTATTTTTTTTAAATACAGCTTTATGTTTATCCTGTTTCGTGGTGGACTTACAATCATACATGAAATACCCAGACTCATAACAACATTTTGTGGATCCCACAAAATGTTGTCTCATGTGGATTTGAACCCTTATCAACATAGCGACTGCTTAAACCACATATCCGCCATCCGTGCAATATAATTATTGTACATAATAATATATCAATTCAAGCCCGCGCTTAATCTCCAGGACAAAATTAGCCCTGCATTGGAGTTTTTATTATTTTTCTTGTACTGCAAATAGCATTTAGTATCTATTTTTTTGTCAATAAATTTCGTCTAAAAAGTTTTAGTATTTCCCATTCAATAATTTTATTGAGGCTTAAACATAATAATAATACTAATATATAAATACCTTTTACCGAGCAATTATTGTGTCTATATACTCTGAATCTCGAAAACGATTATAACGATTTTCATGAAATTTAACATACAGAGGTTTTGGGGACGATAAATTGATCTAGCTAGGATTCGTTTCGAGAAATAAAAGAAGTACCAAGTTAGGAAATGGTCGTTTATAAAACTTTGAACATGCATAAACTAAAATGAACAATAAATATAAATGAATAACAGAAAAAGGAACATTAATCCCTTGATGGCGTTATAATTAACCAAATTGTCTCGTCTCATAACTTGTAATCAAGTTATGTCTATGTTAGCAGCGGTCGTTCCGACAGCAATTTCTGCAAATTATACTGTACTACAAGCGTTTCGTGGGTTTGCTTGTTCATTTTATTTTCTTTTTCTACAATAAATATTACTTTGACATGAGCATTATATCAAGCAGGTATCCAAATATACTCCTTTTCTTCAAATACTTTCTTTTGATTTAGTTTTGTTTAGTTATCCATTTCCAGTTTTTTCACCTATAAATACATCTAATATGTATATCTAAATTGAAATAAATAATAGAACTTAAGCAAGTGTGGAGTGCAACCTACGCCAGCTACCTTCTTCAGTCGCACGTCATTGGTGACCAGGTGTAATTCTTTCCGGTAGTCGAAGTATGCAGCGTCAACCTCAATCTCGATCGATTGACATCCTCGATCCACCAGGGGTCCACCTCTGTTTTGTGGGCGAATAGGTTACTAGTGGTGCTCCTTTGGGGTCAAAATCCATGCTGAGCATCTGCAAGCTGTATATAAACATGAGAATTCGATAGCTCCATTATAATCAATGACATCTATTGTGAATATAAATATGAGGGCGCACGTGTGCTTCAAAAAGTAGAAAAAATACTGAACCTATTGAGCTCAAATTTTAACGATTTGTTTATTACTCCCTTCTAGATTTTTTTAAGTATTTTTCAGATCAGATATCTCAGAAGCAATGATATCGACTAACGTATGACAAGAATAATTAAGATTTGATTTAACGATTATCAAAATGATTAAGTCTGAAGCGTTATCTTGGTTAAAATCAGTCACTACTACGCTACGTTATAAAAAAGCCTATACACATTGATATGATGTTTTGTGCCACTCAAAACTCTCAGTAGGTGTAATATACTATCACTTTGTAATATATGTATTTTCCAACGATAACCCTGTGAGAATTACTGACTTGCTCTACAACTGAATTAAGTTCTCATAGATACTTACAAATGAATTGGTCAATATTTCCAGTAGGTGTCCCTATTTTTTTTCTAGTACTGTGACTTTTGATCTAGTTGCGCCATCTAATACAATCCCGATTTTCTCATTTTTAATGGTCAGTACCCGATTTTTCGTAACAGTATTACCACTTTTACGTAAGAAGAAACAAAATATTAGTTAAATGTATGTGTTCCAATATACTTCTACCTATATGTTTTATTTAAAAATAATCCTCAGTCAATACTGATAGTATTTATATTCAGTCAATAGTGATAGATATGGTTGATAGTGCAAATGTTTTTGAAGTGTCTTTGAACCAGAAAATCTTTTTGTTGTTGTTATAAAAGTTTTTAAATAAAATACCTTAATCTACACTATGTACCTCATATTAAATAACATCCATTTGTATGTATTACTTTTTTAAGGTGTAGGTCATCCAAAGCCCTTTTATCTTATTCTGAAGCTTAGGACTGAAGGCCTCACTGTCAAGTTATAGGAGTCACAAAATAAGAAATCACACTTGAAACATAATTTGCTTGTGTTTTTAAATTATTTGATTTTAGAATTTTTCTAAAGCTAATCCGTATTTTTGTTTCGAATGGTAAATATAAAAATCAGTTACAGACTTTGTTATCAGATTATCGTTACCACTGTCGACCTGCGAGACTGGTCAAAAATTTGTGTATTTATTTCGAGTAGTTAATCAGTTCGGCTGCTCGTTCGTTTTTTGACTTAATTACTCTAAGATGCCACACTAACCGTAGTTTGACATCTTTAACGCATTATGTACCTACACTGCGTCGTTGGTCTAGCGGTGGGCGTGAGCGACTGCTGATCATGAGGTCTCGGGTTCGATTCCCGGGTCGGACCAAATGTTTGTATGATCTACAAATATTTGTTTCGGAGTTTGGGTGTGTTCTATCTATAATATGTATGTATTTACAAAAAAAAAGTATATATGTATTTGTATCAGTTGTCTAGTACCCCATAACACAAGCTCTGCTTATCTTGGGACTAGTTGGCGTTGTGTGTTTAGATGTCCGAAAAAAATAAAAAATACGTACATTATCATTTCGATATTTTAGTTTGTTAAATCAATTTTTATCTATTAGATTAATGTAAGCTACTTATACATATACCTTTAGGCAATTTAAGCGATCATATTACGTAGCAAACTAAAGCTACTAAAATAGCACTTCTGAATTAACTGCAAAATGGGCATTAAATTTATAGACTAATAAGTAAATTTGAATAAAACTAATCTACTATGCTAGTTCAACAAACATTAAAACATATCCTCCATTTTTTAACATACTTAAAAGTTTCTCACAATTTCATGTAAGCTTTCCGAAATAATAATGAACGTGATTGGTAATGCAATTGTGTAACATTGTGTAGCGGAAATGGCTGCAAAATTTAATTTTCACTTTTTAATACAGTAACAGGCATTTTGTGACGTTAATCGCTTCTCTGGACACCGTGTATTAAATTATGTGCATCATTTCAATTTGTACTAATTTTCAAAAAGTCCTAGGGATTTCATAAGTTCTAAAGAATATGTAAATAATAGAACGTTAGAAGAACGTAGACATAGAAAGTTGAAGTCTTGACAAAGATACACAGATTTATCCCCCAGTCCCCCAAAATCAGATTGTTTGGCTCCAATATGCTTACTAACTCGGTACAAACAACTAGCTAGGGTTTTTTTAGGCCGAGGTGTCAATTGAGTCAATGTTATCTTTAATGAAGCATGACTCTCTCATTAGTTTAAAGTTATTAAAAAAATTAATAAAAGGCTGCTCAAAAGTTATAGGATTTAAATTTTACTAAAAACTTGCAGTCACATCATTTCAATAGTGTTTGGTATCATTCCAAAAAATGATACTTGTACATTTCAAAAATATATATATTATTAGCATTTTCTCGTGACTTTGTACGTATTTATTCGATAATTGTGATATTTCTATGGTACCTATCCCTAAGTCCTCGTAGCATTTACCATTTATTTGGCTATCAAAGTAAAGTCATCTGCGATCATGAGCGGTGCAATAAATATCTTTATAACAACATTAAGAATGGAATTGGCAACAAAAAGGTAAGACCCCACATAAAATAGAGGCTGGGACTTTTATGGCGAGCTTATGATTGTCCCTTGACGACAGAAAATGATGGACTATCCTTGTGTAATGAGGAAAGCGATAATTTTTAGTATAATGACTTAAACTGAGAAATGTATCTTTAATAAATATTTCGGAATGAATTCGAATAATGGAATTGTATTTTGAGTGACGTCAAAGCAGCAGGGCAGGAAAGAGTCTAAAATTTCAGACGATTACAAAATAATTGAAAGGGGAACCGCAAAGAGGTTATTTATTTATTTTATTTACTTATAAACCTTATGCACAAAATGTACAATGGCAGACTTAACGCCAAAGGCATTCTCTACCAGTCTACCGTTGGGTGGTGCGGAGATGAATGGGGAGGGTTCACTACACTATTGTTATAACACTTAGATAGATTAATCCACAATAAACTGACAATCAAAAAAAGAGAACCGGGAGTTATAATATATCCACAGAATACTACAAGAATACATACATATATACAAACACATAACTGTCATTCGATATACATATATACTACAATAAATACAGTATCAAATTTGTGAGGAATCTGCTGCGTTTTGGGTAAGGACGTAACTTGACCTTGAACGAGTTATGACGGGGTGCCATTCTGACTTCCTGAAGAAGAGCATTCCAGAGAAGGGCACATTGGATGAGGAAGGAAGAATGAACACACGCAGAAGTGTGGAAGGGGCATGACAGTAAGATATTATATTTAGAACGGAGGTTTCTAATGTGATTGGAACACAGAAGCTGGAATAAAGAAATCAGGTAAGTAGGTGTGTTGTTAGAGTTGAGAATAGTGTAGAGAGTCGTTAGGGCGCGGAGGTGACGATGCTGTTGAATAGGAAGCCAATTAAATTTGAAACAAAAAGAGGAAACATGATCATATTTACGAAGATTAAAAACGAATCCAATGCAGTTATTTAGAAGCCGGTCGTATTTATTGAGAAGAACCGAAAGAAATAATAGATAAAATTTTATCATTTTTACGTAACCCCGAGATCAAGGATATAGTCAATTGCATTCGCTTTTGTATTTTTATACTTATCGTTGACAAACGAAAACAATCTCTAATAATGGTGAACCTATGTATCATACAAGAATACTTACCTTTTTTAAAGTCTATTTAATAGGAAGCCGATTGGAAAGGGCTTAAGAAATTTTTATTTTGTCATTATTTTAATCGAACTGATCGAACCAAGTGACGGTAGTCGGAGAGGCCTTTGTTCAGCAGTGGACTGCGGTAGGCATCAGCCTACATCAGATGATGATAATTTTTATTTAATGAGCGAAATAGACTTTTTGTACAAAGATATCTAGTTGACAGATTTCAACTGTATCCTTTCTTCAATTATATGTGAATCATCATTATTCATTCCGATAACTACTAAATATCAGTAAAGAGAATTTGTTAAAAAGTACCATTTTATTTAAGGTACATCGACTACTTCTGCCTTTTCACTGTTTCATAATGTTATATTCCAAGCATTTCAACTTCCATTAACTATGAATCCTATCAGAGTTTATTCCTTCATACAATTTTGTAAAAGCTCTCAGCAAAAGTTCTAGATCATCACGAATTTCAGAAAAGTTGAACGGACGAGATATATCAAGTTTGCAACTCCAATGAACTAATGGAAAACTGCATCCAGTGTGAAGGTAACTATGAAAAATGACAGAGTTATAGCGCAGATAGAAGATACGATATTAATAAACCTGCAGATATTCATGTAGATGAATTATAGAGTATACATTTATTAAATTGAAACAGTTTTATTAAACTTAAATATCTAAGAGTTGGGAAGTGTCTGTCGAGTTTACTGCACTTCACCATGTTTCGTTTTTTTGTTGAATTATTATTATAATAACCCCTGTTTAGCAATAGATCAACCTTTAAATAAATTAAAGTAAGGATATCTAAAAAGACACACTATTCAAACAACAACATACAATTTGAACCCTGTTTTCAAAATGGCTACATTTGGCAACAGAGCACTGTTATTATGTGCAATATAATACAGTACAATAGGTAAGGCTTTTTACATTGGAATATTAAAAAGATACATTTTCAACATCTTCCTTCTAGTTCCATCATACGTCATTTAATCCTTTACCTTATCAGACAACTAACAGTCTTTTAGTACAGCTTAAAGAAATAAACTGTAAATAAAAAAAGATCAAATAAACCATCCCGAACCGAAAGAAAAAGCGGGATTTTATAACAAAAACGGGCCAAGTTGAGAGTAAGCAGACAGTGATAGTTAAGTGCTTAATGTATCCGTAGAGAGGCAGTCGCGTAGCTTGGAAATTGAAATTGCTTAAGGTACGATCTTGCTAAATCAAACTCTTTAATATTCCTCGTGTGGTGACGGATTCACAATACGGAATGTTAGTATTCCTATTTATCTCGTGGATGTAAAAACTATCGTGTGGGTTAAGGTAGCAATGCAAAAAGAAAGAAAAAATCAAATGAACCGTTAATCTACCGTTCTCGCCAGCATAGTATGATAAATTTCCTTTTGAAGGAGAGGCATGTTTAGCCATTGTACCGCGTATCCCATCATATAAGAAAGGAAGCCTCAAACGTAAGAAAGCTAGTTTATTTATTACATTTATCTTCATATAGTAAAAATATTTTAAAGAATTTCTTAAATTTTGTTTCATGGGTTTTGTATGCTTTTTTATAGCAAAAAGAAGAAAAAGCAGATTGATCACCTAATAGTGAGTGAGATGAGAGTGACTACTGCAAACGTCTGCAATCTTGGTGGCCCCCAACGTTATAAAAACCATTATTAAATCTTTTTTGCGGTTGAACCTTAATAACACGGAAATATAGACATGTTAGAACATGTTTGTCGCAAACTCGACGCAGTGAGACCAACCCCTAAACAAAGTCTACTTTATGAGAGTTATTCAGTTTTAATATTTTGCCGGCGAAATAAGCTCTAATGGTGAACGGTTATTATAAAAACATTTCATTAGAATACTTAAATTTCTTTGTTTTGTTTGATTCATACACGGACCGCTCAAGATAATAAAATTAACCCATTAAAATAAGAGAGTAGAATTTAAAGTTGTAGTTATAAGGAAACTAAGATAAGAATGATTTGTCTGTTTTAGTAATATCTTGTAATATATTACTGGTGTCTTACTACTATTATAAATATGAATGTTTTGATTGATATTCGTCGCTTAATTAATTAATAAATATGAACAAATGAAGTTGGCAGTGTAAAGTGAAAATAATGCCTCCGCCGCCGTCCGCCGATGTACAAAACAAGTGCATGAAGTTGTAAAAAAAAAGAAGTCAAATTGGCATCCCGGAAAATAATGAATTATAAATTAAATGAAAAAGAGTAAAACCTCGGGCAAAGATAGTCCTAGTTAATATAAGTCGCAGCAAACACATCGTGGTTAAGAGTTCGCAAAGTTCTACGTACTATGTTACACATAATTAATGTGTCATTCTTTTTTCTTTATTTTTTATAAAAAAAAGCAACTCCCGCATTAGGAATAAATCCTGTGTCATGAGGGACTTTACAAACATACGTTAAACGGACACAAAAAACACCCAGACTTTGAACAAGAACTTGTGGTTTTCACAACGTCCCATGTGGAGCTTTAACCCACAACATAAGTGTTAGCGTAGTAGAAAGCCGCGTAGCTACCTCCTTAACCACCAAACCAGCAATGCAGTCTCATTTAGGTATCAATCGTTGTCTGCCTTATTGGTACAGTGGTAGAGTATACAACTGCTGTGCTGAGGTCTGATCAAAAGCTTGCATGATCTGCAAATATTTATATATAATGTAATGACAGAAGCTGTGGACACAAATTATTTATGTATGTACTAGGTCAAAACATAATGCATTTTAGATTTTAAGATATCGATACATTGTTTGTGTTTCTTAAAATAAATAAATAAATATTCGACACAGAGTTCGGTGCTTTATTAAAAATGTGTGTTTTAAAAGAGAAATGAAATAGGGGTTCCCCTTATCTATGTATATTATCTATCTATACTAATATTACAAACGCGAAAGTTTTTAAGTATGAATGGATGGATGGATAAGATGGATACAACTTTTTGTTTTATTATGTTGTTTTCTATATTAAAAATATTCTATCAGTCAATCTACTTTTCATAGTACAAGGTTTATTTAGCTTATAACTGATATTGTGTGTCAGATGATTGAAAATATCATTATTATTTTCCACCAGCGAGAAGCAGAGTTGGATGGGAGAAGCCGAGGATCGAACCAAGTGACGTGCAACTGAAGAGGCATATGACCAGCAGTGGACTGTGATAATGATGATAATGATAAGCATACAAAGCTTAAAGAACACGACATGCCAGACAGACATGAAGTCAAAACATGTACAATTTTAACAAAAATAAAACCAACTTAACGGTTCGACTCGAATTCTCTAGAAAGTCATCATCAGATATTAATGTCCTTATCATAATACCATCGTTCAGACGTCTCATTTGCATTAAAATAAGAATCATCAAAATTGGTTTATAAACGCGTTATAAACGGTAAAAAAAGTTATACGCGAACACACATAAAAAAAAGTATATTTACGATCGAATTGAGAAGCCTCCGTTGTTTATAACATCAAGTAAATATATAAAATGAATAACTTAATATACCAACAAGTCCGTAAACTTGAATTAAGTAATCAGGATACAAATAGAATTGTTATAATAAATATGTAAAGAGTGAGAAGCGGGAATCCATTTAATATTAAGTGAAGCGTCACTTACCAAAACGAAACGTTTTTCTAACAAATTCCTGTGAATTATCTGGTACCAAATATATCGTATACTTAATATGTGAACATCCTTATTTATAGATAAATATTAAAGACATGTATTTTAATGTCAACTCCCGCATTAGGAATGTGCATCCTGTGTCGCGGGGGATACAACAAACATAAATGTAACGAACACAAAGAACACCCAACTCAGAGCATCAAACAACAACCGTACAGTCAATTTCCTCCTTTCATTTCTTTTCTAAAGATATTAAGACACCCACGGCATGATTTATAGGAAAAGAATACGCACAATTAGAATTTGTGAAAGTAATATAAGCCCGCAGCTCCGCCCGCGTATCGCGGCAAATTGTAACCTATGTGTTTTCTGATGTGTAAGCTATATTACTGTAAGGTTTCATCCAAATCCGTTCAAGTAGTTTTTGCGTGTAAGAGTAACAAACATCCATCCATCCATTCATACTTACAAACTTTCGCGTTCATAATATTAGTATAGATAGATAATATACATAGATAAGGGGAACCCCTATTTCATTTCTCTTTTAACATTGTGATTATAATTATCTTAAGACGAAATAATTACTTTTTATCTTTCAAGTGACATAATATTTATTAAATACAATATTTCGATATTTTTAAATAAATATTATCAAAGATGTTAATTAAAGATTTTTGTTTAAAGATTATCGTAAATGGATATCGATTATATAGTCTAATGATTATAGTTTTGATTTATTTCGATGATAACGATCGCATAATTTTAATATAAACCTTATTTACTACACTTTACAATTGAATATTGTTAAAATGTTTATGAAAATGTTTACGTATGAAAATAGATAATACAACTTTTCAGATTAGAATCCAGAAACTTTATAAACCGAAATCATTCAAGAAATTCATTATACTTGTGGGCCAACTTGTTAATGGTGAGTAAAGTACAGAAAAAAAAATTAAATCGTTCAAATTCGTAAATTTGAAAGTAACTCAATAATAATGTATTTATTTATAAATTTCCTATGCTATAGAGGCTTTTGAACAAAAATAAATACCGAATTAAGACTAGTAAATATTAGGATGATTTAAACAACGTTCAAAATTGAACGTGTCAAATGCTTCGACTCAAACGAGTAGGCTCAAGAAGTGTACCATTTTTAAGTAATTTCTTTGTTGTGTTTTACGTTGTGAATGAGATCTCCAGACCTTCCATAAGCCTCACAGTAGCAAAGCACTTGTGATTTTTTAGTTGCATGTGGTCATAAGCGGCGGCCTTCACTTACCATCAGTTGACCGTCAGCTCGTTTGTCAATAAATGGATCAGTAATATAAAACTGCTGGCAGTATAAACGTCTTAATTTGAATTTTATAGTACTCAGTGATTTGAACTCTAATATTAAGCAGATAAAGTCCTATATGACTGCTGAAACCAATAGAAAAAATGCCCAATAAATGTCAAAGTTAAAAACGATATGGAAGTTGAAACTGTTACCCACAATACTGTATTAATTAAGATACATAATGAAGTCTTTTAATAGAAAAACGATAAATATATATTGTATTTTTTATATTTTCAGACATTGGCTTCTGCGGCATAATTCACGATGTTGATCCCCACAATTTCCTTTGCATTACTTATTTGTTTAGCCGAAATACCAAGCAAAGTGGGAGCAGGTGAAAATGAACCACAAGCTGCAGACACGGCCAGGTCACTTAGCTGTAAGTAACGAGTCCAGTTTACTTTCTTCTATTATCATGTAAGACATCTCTAATAGTATCTCGCTAGTAGTACTCCCTAAACGGTTAGGCTCTATTTTTAAAGCATTACGGATTTTTTTTTTATGTTTGGCCCTGCCAAAATGACTCTGCCCTGCCTGATGGATAAACAGAATCCAAGAGTGGTGGTCGCCGTACTGCGAATACAGACAATGCAACAATGCAGCATGGTGACTCACACCATGGCGGGCTAGTGATGCTTCCGCATCTTTGGGCCTCCGGTCTCGCACTCACCAACGAAACACGACAGCATGATCGCTGTCATTTTACGTTGATTTTTTGTGCGAGGGACTACCCTCGCACAGAAAGTACCGCCCAGGTCGAGCCGGCCCGTTCGTGCTGAAATCAGCGTCGCTCTACTACCTTGAAAGCTTTAACATAAAGCACTGAAAAATTTTGTGCTATAACAAATAGTGTTATAATTATATACAACCATTACTCCCTATATATCCATATAATATAAATGATTCATTGAAATGTATGTACGCGCATAACTTCCGATTGACTGCACCAAATTGGAAATTATAAGAAAGGTTATTAAAGAAAATTATAAGAAAACCGTAACTATACATTTAAATGCATATGAATATCGTAGTTGGTTTCATGAGCTCTATTGTTTTATAAAATTACTACTTATTAAATATTTGAATACAGGGCTCGTATCCCGGGACACGTGGTTGGCAAGAGCGCACAATAGCAGGGAGAAAGATGGTGAACCTTTGAGACTCGTTATTATACAGCACACAGTGTCCCGAGCATGTAACAGTTTTGTTGAATGCGCTGCTCAATTGAGAGGCCTCCAGTCTTTCTTCATTAATACCTTCAACAAGGATATCCCGTAAGTTTTTTGAGCATTTTCTTCAATCTCCACGCACCTGATAATTGCATTTATCAAACAATTTAATCGGATAACTTAAGTTATTATACTCGTAGACTTTTGTTTTCGATTTCAAAGTCAAAATAAAAACATCACAGCAGTAACAAGCTATCAGCTTCAGTGAACAGTAACAGACAGATAGAGTTATTTTCAAATTTATAATTTAAGTATGGACTTTACGTTGTACTGCTACGTTTTGGTGCTTCAAAAAAAGAACTGAAATTATAATAGACAATATATTAGGCGTTAGATAATTCTGCACTAAATTTAAATACCAAACTATTTTACTAGGTACAACTTCATAATCGGTAACGATGGAAAAGTGTACGAAGGGCGTGGATGGAATAAGGTTGGATCGCATACAGCGCCTTACAACGAGTGTTCATTAGGATTGGGATTTGTTGGTAAGTGTATAATTCTATGTGACTATTAGAATTTCACTGTGTACTGTGTGTTAGAAATGAATGGGAATGAATATGTTGAAAAAACATTAGCGAGCTTAGAATTGAGCTTAGAAGTAGAGAGAGTCAAAATTTTATTGTTGACATATATTAAACTTTATTATATCGTGTCATGGTGGATTAGGAATACGGAATATTCCTCTTCCACCTCATAGCCTCACGAGTAGCGTAAGAACCGACTAAGGAGCAACTTACGCAGGATACCATCTCTGCAAAGTAAACAGAAACTTGAAATTTAATATAGCCTTTACGAATTCGTCTGGTCAACGTGTTATAGAAGACCATAGCATTCTTTCCATGGAAATACCTGAAGTGAAGTCTTGATGATGTTGATATTTGATGATGATTATAGTATAACTAATTGTTTCCCGCGGCTCCGCCCGTGTATATGTCAGTTATCGCGGCAAATAGTAGCCTATGTGTTATTCTGATGTATAAGCTATATAACTATAAAGTTTCATCCAAATCCGTTCAGTAATTTTTGCGTGAAAGAGTAACAAACCATCCATCCATTCATCCATCCATCTATACTTACAAACTTACGCGTTTATAATATTAGTAAGATTATTGTCAGCTTCCATCTTACCTCCCTCAATAACCTCTTGATGTCTAATTCTTAACATGCACAGCCTGCACTATGTTAGCCATCTGGTTAACACACCTGTATGTCTAATTTTGCCTAATGTATTACTATTTTTTTACAGGTGATTACAGAGACAACGTACCTGGTGCGACAATAGTAACTCCACTTCAAGAAGCAAGAGCCCAAATGTTGCTACTAGAAGGTGTAAGATTAGGATACCTTCATCCTAATTTCAGTGTACTTGGAGCTAAGGATTTGGGAACCACATTAAGCCCTGGTGAAAACCTTCAAAGAGCAATACAAAATTGGCCAAATTATGATCATCAAAACCGTTTCAAAAAAATTACCTGCGATCAAATAAAAAAACTGTATTAGGATGAAAATATGTATACTAAAAATTTGTCAAAGAGTCAAGAGATTTTTCATTTATTTTTAAGATCAAAGCGAAACAGCATACTGGTCCAGCAGAGAAAGTAGTTGTATACTTTCTTTCGTGTCTGAATAAAAAAATGTGAACCAAGAATGGTTTTTTTTACACTCTTGTCGGTAATATTCAGTAGGTAATGTTCCAAGGTATCAAGGATGGATGCATATCGAGCAAAGTCATAAACAACTATATTATTATTGTAAGTTATTGGAATCACTCTCAAACTAAAACAAAAAAACTCGATGATTACTATGTCGATAATTATAAATGGCCATGGCCGGGAAATTTTGAAGCAAGTTATTCAGTGAAATGTATCATCTTTAGCTTAGAACACAATGCAGACACAACACATCTGCTCTGTTTCCATTATTTTGCTAATATGCTTGCATAATCCTTCTAAATCATAGTCCTTCCACTTGCCAACGTCAATCGGAAAAATATTCTAATAGTCTGTTGGTGGATAGGTGGTCCTTTAGAGACTTTCTTTAGACACACATAAATTAATGTTTAGATTACAATTTTATCAGACACAATAGCACACATACCACTACATTTACATTTTAAATCAATTTTAAAACTATCCTTTTCAAAACTTAGTACTGAAATCAATATACAAACAAATATTTGTTGAAAAAGCCTAAGGGGCCGTCCATTAATCACATGAGGCTTGAAATTGGGTTGAGGGGGTTGGTAAAAATCACTAAATATCACAAGGGGGAGGGGGGTGTAATAAGATATCACGTATACTTATTTTTGATATTCCTTCCGAGTGAGATTCTTTGCGTAGTGTAATGCTGCTGACTGCCTCGTTGGTCTAGCGGTTGGCGTGTGCGACTGCTGATCATGAGGTCTCTGGTTCGATTCCCGGGTCGAACCAAATGTTTGTATGATCTACAAATATTTGTTTCGGAGTTTGGGTGTTTTCTATGTATAATATGTATTTATTTACAAAAAAAGAGTATTTATGTATTTATATCAGTTGTCTAGTACCCATAACACAAGCTCTGCTTAGCTTGGGACTAGATGGCGTTGTGTGTTAGATGTCCGAAATATTTATTATTATTATTATTATATTAATATGTCTAGTACATACTCTCTCTCGCAAAGAACAATATTTGTTTCTTGCATTGACTTTCTTTAATATAATTTTTATGCCAGTCAAAAACAACCTGCAACCTTTCTGTCTTGACATTTTTATCATGGTTCTTAATTTCAGAATAAAACTAGATTATACTTTATGCGTATACAAAGATAATATTCTAAAAAAATCATAAAAGTATACGTGATTTTAGGTGGTAGGGGGGGATTGATTAGTTTTAAAGCTCACCACGTATCACCCAGGGAAAGGGGGTCAAAAATGTTTAAAAAACATCAACAGATTAATGGAAATGACGCGTTAATTATACTATAATTATATTAACTTGAATTTATGTAATGTAGATAAGAATTTATGTATGTTTTACGTCATTTAGGTTCACAAGTTATTTTTAATGTTACAAAACCCTTTGCTGAAGAACAACAACCCTGTTATACTTTTAAATTAAAGTCACTGTATTTTGGGATCCATAATCAAGAAAAAGTCCTTAGAGATAGACTTATTTTTTTCTAGGAAAAATCATAAAAAATAGTTTTTAAGAAAGCACGATGACTAAAGTGTATCTGATTCACTAAAAGTCACTGTCGTGTTTTTACTGTAGGTGTTGGCCAAAGAGGATAGCAGAAGACTAGGTGCTTTTAACTCTCATTATTCTTTCCTCAGACTAGAAACATAGAAACAATGGAATAATATATAGAAGATAGATATTATAACTAATACATAAAATTTTATAAAGTTTTGAAAAAAAATCTTTACGAGTCTTAACACTTGTTATACACTATGTAAGAAAAGAGCGTGAAAGGTAAAATTTAATGAAAACTTTAGAAATGTCAAACGATAAATTTTATTGTAATCAAATAACTCTTTTATTGCTGTTTGATACTTTATATTAATACGGCGTCCAATCTCCATTATTGTCAAAAATCGCTTAGTATCTTCGTCGCATACTTTCCGCCAATTTTTCAGCATAGCTGAGAGCTAAAGATCTCCACGCGGATTTCAGTTTACGAGTAAGGTCAACGATGGTCACTACATTTTTTGCCCTTAATTTAAGCATCATCTACGACCTATCATTTTCAATTTGATTGGCATCGGGGGACTGTGAGGGCAAATCCAACACGTTAATACCATGTTCTGCTGTCCAAGTGGTACAGAGCCGGCTATGGTGTTTAGTATCATTATCCTGTTGCAGAATCCAGAAATCATTTCGGTATAGATTTTTTTTTATGGTGTAAACTGGCAAACTAGCAGACGTATCGTCTGATGGTAAGCAATTACCGCCGCCCATGGACACCAGCAACACCAGAGGCGTCACAAGTGTGTTGCCGGCTTGGGGGAACGCTAGGGATGGGGGGGGGACCTGGGGTATGGGCCTTCGGTATCCTCACTCACACGGTGAAACACAGTGCAAGTACTATTTCAAACCGGTTTTCTGTGAGGCCGTGGTATCACCCCGGTCGTGCCGGCCCATTCATGCCAAAGCGTGGCTCTCCCACGAAACATCTTCTTAACTGACGGCAATAAGGCTTTTTCGAAAATTTTCGTCATCTTCTCAGCATCCAGTCCCGGTAAACAAGTGTAAAGTTCCGAAACCTTCTTTGAGAAGCAACCCAAACATGCACCTTTAATGGTGTTTCATGGTTCGTGCCATCAGTCTATTGTCTTATTTCTTCAACTGTTCTTGCCCTGAGTGAAGTGTTAATAAAGGATTTTTGGCAAACAGCTGCAAAATTTATTTATCCTGGCGTAGCGTAAACTGAGATGACTGGATGGAAACACGGGCCCAACAAACAACAACAAGTTTAGTATTGTGAATAAAGTCGTTTAAATTTTTTTTTACATATTTTTTATTTTCAATTTTTTTTATTTTATTTCATTACATAGTACTTCTCATCTGTATTCTTCTATTCAAGCCCTTTCATTTGATACCCATATAGTGGTAGTCGTTGACAAAATTTGTAAACCGCCATTTTGTGGCGGCGGCCATCTTGGTTTCACAATGAAACAGAATTCATTTAATTGTATTGTCACCAAAATTGAAGGTATGTTCCAAATTTCAGATCAATCTGTCAACAGAAAAGGGGTAAAATTTCAAATAAATAAATAACCAGGTCAAGCTAAATAAATAATAAAAACGACAGAACAGTTGAAAAAAAAAAAACATAATTATGAGCAAAAAATGGTACTAAATAATAGGAGTCGGTATAATTTGCCTATACAGCCAGTACGTTATGAATATTACTATTGTAATAATTGGAATATTAAACATTATTTTATATTTATTGATTTTATGTCAATCATTATTTTCATGATCATTATGAATAATCTTTTGTATTCCACTGCTGGACATAGACCTCTATTGAGAAAGAAGGTTTAGCCTACACCGTGGTGGCCACATGGGTGGGTGTAGATTTTTTATAGTTTTCTTTCGTATCGTATTAGCTGGGTCCCGCGGTGTTAGCCGCGGTTGTTGTCGTACCGCGGGGCGAAGCTAGTTTAAAAAAAGTAGCCTAAGTTACTCCTTATATCATCAGCTACCTATTAGTGAAAGTCCCGTTAAAATCGATCCAACTGGAACAAACGGACAGACAGACTATTGTAAAAAATATTATCCATACAAATAAATGCAGATGTATGTATACACGGTACATATACCATACATATAAATAAAATTGGAATGTCTGTTTGTAATATTAAAATAACCGATTTTTACTAAATGCATGTGTATTTATTTTTTATTTTTGTCTGTATGCTTGTTCCGGCTACGACCAATTTTGACAGGAATTTCACTAATAGGTAGCTGATGTTATGAGGAGAACCTTAGGCACTTTTAAGACTAGCTTCGCCCCGCAGCATCACCCGCGGTACGACGATAACCGCGAGTAACTCCGCGGGACTCAGCTAAAGTTACCTACGTTATTGTTAAATAATTAGTCACACTATAATAGTCAATCCTAACACGTAATATACAGTTTGATATACATGTGTACACAATGCGATAAATGACTTTTAATTCAGTTGCTTAGGTACTGCAATAGTCGAAACTTGGTTGATAATATTTATCACCATGTTTAGGAGATAAGGGGGATCCCCTATATCATATTCCCTCTTAACACTGTTATTATATCATACGACTACCATAATACTCGTCAAAGACGAAAATTCGCTATTTTTAACCGACTACAAAAAAGGAGGAAGTTCTCAATTTGACTGCATATTTTTTGATGTTGTTAACTTTCGACTGAGTGAACCGGTTTAGATGATTATTTTTTATTTGAAAGCTGGTGCTTCTTTTGTGGTTCCGTTTCAATTTGGTCTAGTTCTTGTAGTCGTTTTTTTTTGCTAAAATTAAAACAAATATCATCAGACAGATGTTCATTGCGTATTTTTAAATTAAAGATTATCGTGAACGGATACCGACTATCTAGACCGGTGATTTATAATTTTGATTTATTTGTACGATAAAGATAGCATAACTGCAATATGAGCCATATTTAATACCACATACAATTGAGTATTGCTTAAGTGCTAATGACAATGTTTACGTCTGACAAAAGATACTAAATATATTTTGATAAAAATGCAGTAACTTTATAAACCGGAGTCATTCAAGAAATTCATCATTATTGAGGGCCTACTTGTTAATGGTAAGAAAATTCCGACAAAGTTTTTTAAATATATTGAATTCTGTAAATTGGAAAGTTAATCATCATCGTCTTAGCGTTATTTCCTATTGCTTCCAAAGCTACCACTTTCCTATTTTTTCTTGTCCAGTTTGCTCTTTCTTTGGCATCCTTGTTAGTGAGATCATTACCATCTACCATTGGGTCTACCCCTTCTACTAGGACCGGCATGGCGGGGGCGGCATGACTTAAACGTGTCTAATGCTTCAGCATAAACAAGCAGGCTTGATCACTGGATCAGCCTCAGAGAATAATAGTGTTCAGCAACATCTTCGTTTTTTTTTACAAAATGGAAAAGATGTACATAAGGTTATCCTATTTCTTTATTATTTTCAGACATTGGACTTCTACGGCATATATTCACGATGTTGATCCCGGCGATTTCCTTTGCATTACTCATTTGTTTAGCTGAAATACCAAGTAAAGTGGGAGCAGATGAAAATAACCCACAACCTGCAGACACGGCCAGGTCACTTAGCTGTAAGTAACGAATCCAGTTTTTTTTTGCCAAGTAAACCCAGTGAAGTCAATACTTACTTACTAGCTGACCCACGCAACCTGGTTTGTGAGTTGACCTCAGCATAATAATTTTTCCCTGTTTTGGAAACATTCTTCATTGATGCTTCACTCCTATTGTTCTTAGCATAATGATAAACTCGATAAACGTGATACCTAAAACCGAAAGAATTTTTCAATTCGGAATAGTAGTTTCTAAGATTAGTGCATTCAAGCAAACATTTATACATTAGTATAAATAAATAGTTTCTAAACGATTTAAAAGTAAGTGGGCTTTTTACAGAAGAAAATTTTCTTGAAAAATTATCCGATATTTATCAGGAATCACAGAATCTATACTATAGGAGTTACTAAAACTACATATCTCGTTTCGAGAGATCCGTGAGATCAAGATACCCTTTATCTATTGCTTTAGCTGACAATATTGCTAATTATTAAATATTTAAATACAGGGCTCGTATCCCGGGACATGTGGTTGGCAAGAGCGCACAATAACAGGGAGAAAGATGGTGAACCTTTAAGACTCGTTATTATACAGCACACAGTGTCCCGAGCGTGTAACAGTTTTGTTGAATGCGCTGCTCAGTTGAGAGGCCTCCAGTCTTTCTTCCTTAACACCCACAATAGGGATCTTCCGTAAGTATTTTTTGTTTAAATAATCTACAATAGCTACATACTATTCGTAATTATTAGACAATTCAATTGGACAACTAAAGAAGTTACTTGAGAATTTTCTTTTCAATTTCAAAGTCAAAATTCAAAAAATCACTGCAGTAACGAACTGTAATAAAAGGTTCAATTAGACAATTTTAATAAATAATAGTATTTTAATATTAACTTTTAACATTGACTAAAATTATAACTAGCGATTTGTAGGAATTAAGATAATTCCGCACCATTTGTAGCTATAAGCATGAGTGTATGAATATTCTACATGTTTAGGTGATTATTTATTTTTATTTATTGCATATTTATTATATTACTTTTCAAATTTAACTATTATACTAGGTACAACTTCATAATCGGTAACGATGGAAAAGTGTACGAAGGACGTGGATGGAATAAAGTTGGATCGCATACAACACCTTACAACGATTGTTCATTAGGAATCGGATTTGTAGGTAAGTATTATGTGTAGTATAGGTAGTAATGTGTGTATTAACAGTAAATGGAAATAAAAAGGCATCCATGAATTTTGAATTGTGTCTAGTACATAAAGTCGGTCTTATATTGTTGTCATTTTAAGGTTATATCGAGTGATGATGGGTTAGGAGAACGGAATGTCTCCACCTCTATTCATCACATGACTAAGGGATCAAACTACGCGGAATAATATCACTGCAAAGTGAAGACTTGAAAGAAACTCTTTAGCAGCTCACCTGGTTAACGTGCTTTATTAGTCCAAAATCTCCTTTCCAAAGTAAAGTTAATCGACAGCGGTGATCTCTCAGGGCAACTTGCATAACGTTTGATTTAAGTAGCTACTAAACAAACTTTGTTAAATGCAGTTAAACGCAAAGACTCGTTTAGCTTATACAAATTTATCGCCCTCTTGCACATTGATGACAGCAGGTATATTTAGTTAAATATGATAAGGGATAGAGCTCTGCGAGTGTAGGCCAGACGGCACACGCACGCGTCAAACACATTTAGCGCCGCTAAACAGCTGAGTTGTGATTTTAATTCGATAGTTTCTTAAATATGTTTAGCAGAAACGGATTTAGTATGTCTTAAATATATTTAAGCTATGTCGTGCAAGTGGTCCTTAGTATCTGATTCACTGCGTAGGAAATATTAAACATTAATTTTTTCTTAAAACATTTACCCTTATTTTATCAGCGACAAAGTAAACTTTTCATCGATAAAAAGCTAATTAATATTATCGAGAGATGGCTATCAGTCTTAAGCAGCTCTATTTTTTTATTTGTGCAATCAATAATTTTAAAATTAAAATAGAACTGTCGTATAAATCTGTCGTTTTGATAGAATAGTATGACTGATTAGGTAGGCTTCCGTTTTCGCAACTATAGCAGTTTTCTAAATTATCAGTAATGATAACAATTAATTACTACCGCCTAATTGTAAATTAAATAAAAAAGAGCTTATAATGTGTAACCGGCTGGTAATTGTAAATAAGACAGAGCTCATAATGTGTAACCGGCTGGTAAAAATACCTATATGTCCAATTTTATTACAGGCGATTACAGAGACAACGTACCTGGTGCGACAAAAGTAACTCCACTTCAAGAAGCAAGAGCCCAGATGTTGCTTTTAGAGGGTATAAGATTGGGATACCTTCACCCTAACTTCAGCGTACTCGGAGCTAAGGATTTAGGAGACACACTAAGCCCTGGTGAAAACCTTCAAAGGGCAATAAAGGATTGGCCAAATTATGATCATCAAAACCAATTTAAAAATCTCAACTGCGATCAAATAAGAAAACTGGATTAGGATGAAAATAACGAATACTAAAAATTTGTCAAGTAATCATGGGATTTCTTATCAATTTTTATGATTCAACCGAAAGAGCAAACTACTCCTACACAGAAAATTATTTACCTACCAAGCGTGTCTAAATAAATAATTGAAACAAGATTTTTTTTTCTTAAACCCTCTTCAGTTAAATTTAACAAAGCTATAGGAGTTACACATTGGTGAGGACAGGATCAAGACCCATAAGACCTTCAGATATTTCACGTTTTAAATAATTCGTAAAATTATCAAATATATTTGATTTTGATGCAAGTTACCCTCAATTTTGCTTTTGTTAATAATCAAAGTTTGGTAAGATATTCAATATTAATTTTAATGATATGATAAAAATAATCCAAAACTTGCCGCAGGAAAGTTTCTACATAGATCGATTACTTGTTCCTCGTAAAGAATTATAAAGTAATTACAAACATCGCAGTAAAACATCATTTCATTGCAAAGAGAAAGGAAACTTTAAATGAACTAAATACCGACCCATCTGATTAGCGTGATGTAGTAGGCGAAAATCTCCTTTCTGAAGAGAGATTCATTAGGAGTCCCCTAATGAATCTCTTCAAAAAAGTTAGTCTTCGTTAAAGACTGTTGATGCTAAATATTATAAATATCATAACGTAATTTCAGATACAAAACAAAGTCTCTCAATGAAATATATCTATGTCTAATACATAGGTAAAGACTTTTAAGATCATAGGACTGTGAAAGATGGTATCATGTACAACACACAGGGAGTATCCTCCGACCGGACGAGGTGATCATGCGACCCAACAGTTGATGTTGGGAAGTTGTATAACTATATGCTAATCGGTGCGAGAACTTCTTTACTGTGAAGCAGGATCGGCAGTTTCTTCGTGTAGTAGATCTAGTAGTAGTAGTAGTATATTTTCTTGTTGCGTTGTATGTTGAAGTCGCTACAGGACTTAATATCCCTTTACCACAAAAACAAAGTTGTTCGTAGTATCCTAAACCTTAAAATTCTCCAATCATATCATTTTTAGATCCATTGTTATTTACTGTATCTGTAGGTGTAGTGAGGCATTGATTGGATGATATAAAACTGACCATCAGCATTTTTGTTACTTTTAGTTTTTCTAACTAAATGAACAAATACATTTTGTGAAATATTACCAAGCAACGATGTGAACCAGAATAATGTGATTTTTTTGAAATATTAATGCTGTATAGCGTTATTTAATTGAAATGTGATATATGGATCCTATGTGTATTACCACAGAACAAAAGAATAAATAGTTAGAAATGGTGTCGAGCAGCAAGTGCAAGGTACACTGTGTCGCCTAAACGCACACATTAACGATCAATAATATTATACACACATAAAGAACAATATCCTAATTCGTCCAAATGATGCTACGAATATAAGTTCTAAAAGCCACTTACAATGTTACTAAATACAACCTTATTCCTTTCAACTAAGGTAGGGTTTCACTTGCATATTTGTGTTCGTGGGAGGTTCAGTCAAAAACCTTAGGGATTGACATTTGTCGAATATAATATAATTATATTACAATAATTTTTAAATTAATATTTATTTGGCTGATACTCGGATGTCCTTTCATTCTACTTTATAATTATTTTGTTGCAAAACATTGCAACTCCCTTATCTACCTAAAATATAAATTATATACTTTGTGTATTTAGGTATATTTCAGAAACTTTAAATGAATAAAAGCGGCTAAGTGCGAGTCCGACTCGTCCATGAAGGGTTCCAGAGCAAGTAACATAATATAATTTTTATTTTATTTTTACACTAGCAGACCCACGCAACCTCGTTTACGTCTCCTATTACCCGTTGCGTAATAATTTTCCCCCCATTTTTGTAACATTCTTCATTGCTGCTCCGCTCCTTTTGGTCTTAGCGTGATGATATATAACTATCTAACATTGAAAGAATTTTTCAAATAGAACCAGCGGTTCCTGAGATTAGAAACAAACAAACAAACTTTTCATCTTTATATATCAGTATACAAATGTGAACGTCAAAGTCGGTATTTTTAACGACGCCGTCATTAACTTGTATAACACCCACGCGCCTATTAGAAATGTGACATTGAAACGTGCCCCAGCACCCTGGATGACTGAAGAAGTCCGAATGGCTATGAGACGCAGGGATCAGGCCTTTTGCTGCTTTAGGAAGTATCGGTGTGAGGGCAAGTGGAATCTTTATAAGACTGCAAGGAATCGGTGTAACCAGGTGATACGGAACGCTAAACGCCGACACATTCTTCAAAATATAGAGTCTTCTTCTTCTTCCAGTATATGGAAATTTCTTGGCACACTAGGAATAGGCAAACAACAACATCCCGAATTTAAAAACACTATTAGTTTGAATGATATCAACTCTCATTTCTCATCCCCAACTACACTGGATCTTCAAACTAAGTGCCAAACGCTAAACTATTTATCTGGTTTAACCAGTCCCACAATCGACTCATTTGAATTTTCTCCGGTGCCTCCCGAGGACATCAAAAAGATTATTCTATCTATCCGCTCTAATGCTGTGGGGCATGATGGAATTAGTCGACGCATGATTATAACCATCCTGGACCATATTCTCTCAGTAATCACCCACATAATTAACTTCTCCCTTGCCTCCGGAACTTTCCCCTCACATTGGCGTAAGGCTTACGTCACCCCTCTCCCAAAAAAAAGTAGTCCCTCACTTCCTGAACATTTTCGTCCCATTTCTATTCTTCCCTTCCTATCCAAAGTGCTTGAGGTCTGTGCATTTAAGCAGCTATCAGAATTCACTTACCGACATAAGCTTCTAAGTCCTCTACAATCTGGCTTCAGGCCTGGCCACAGCACAGTTACCGCTCTCCTTAAAGTGACTGGTGACATCAGGAGGGGTATGGAGGACACTAAGGTTACGGTACTGGTCTTGGTGGACTTCTCTAATGCCTTCGGCGCCGTCAATCACGAAATCCTTCAAGCTATCCTCAGCCATCTAATGATTCCTCCAGAGGCACTGGAATGGTTCTCCTCCTACCTTCAGGGGCGACAGCAGTGTGTTCGTGTTGAAGACTCGTCTTCGAGTTGGTGCGACCTGCACTCTGGCGTTCCTCAAGGCGGTATATTATCTCCTCTTCTATTCGCAATATTTATTAATCTCATTACTCAACATCTTCAATGTGCGTATCACCTTTATGCTGATGATCTGCAGCTGTATTCACAGGCAAGAGTGGAGGACGTTGAAGGAGCCGTTGACGAAGTTAATAAAGATCTAGAATCCATTTATACCTGGTCGTCGAAATTTGGATTGTCTGTTAACCCTAACAAATGTCAGGCGATCATTGTAGGCAGCAAACGCATGATGAGTAGATTGAATACTGAGTCAATCTCTCCAATCGTATTCAACGGGTCAGCGATACCTTTTAGCCCCGTAGTAAAGGACCTGGGTCTACACATTGACTCAACTCTTGATTAGCGAGCTCAGGTTACCCACGTGAGTCAGAAGGTAACTGGAAACCTGCGGATACTATATCGCCTTAAGAACTTCCTACCTCCCAAAATCAAAACTACACTAATGCAGTCCTTGATCATTCCGTTAATCGACTATGGTGATGTATGTTATTTCGACCTGACTGCAGACCTCCTTAACAAACTAGACCGCCTTCTTAATAACTGCATTCGGTTCATCTTCAATCTTCGCAAGTATGATCATGTGTCTGCTTTACGTTCCCAACTGAATTGGTTACCCATTCGCCTACGCCGCAATCAGCGAGCTCTGACCTCTCTATTTTCATTTCTAACCTCCCCATCCTCACCTACTTACCTAGAACCCTACCTCCGTTTCCTGTCCTCCAATCACAATAGAAATCTTCGCTCAGAAAATAATCTGCTTCTTTTATGTCCCTCCCACAATTCTGACTTTGCAAACTCTTCGTTCTTTGTTCAAGCAGTTCTGCTTTGGAATGCGCTACCACTTGAGATCAGGATGTCCACTAACCGTCTCATATTTAAAAAGAAGGTACATAACCTCCTTTTCACTGGCATGGCACAGTCATCATAACAACAACATCGAACCCCTACACATTCCTTGAATTCATGGTGTACTAATGTAATGTGAATATTTATTTTATTTATTTATTTATTTATTTCTTCATTGTACACACATAATAAATACATAACAAAGAATGAGTTACAAAGTAGAAAATGTAACAATTGGCGGTCTTGATGGCGGCGGAATATGTTTTTATATATAAGTAATATCATATATATTTATAGTGTTTATGTATTTGTTGTAATTCCCATACCTATATAATAATATGTAATGCTGTGTAATGTTTATTTTAGTTAAGTACGAATCCTATGTGCGCCTACCTCACATGATTTCTACACTACCCTAAGGTTGACTGATAGAGAATGCCCTGGGCATTAAGTCCGCCTATGTACAAAAGTGCATAAAGTTATAAATAAATAAATAAATAAAAAAAATTAGTATAGATTTTTGTTGAATAAAAGGTAAATTGCAGAATTTTGGGGGAAGTTTGTGTTGTAATGTAAATCATATATATTTTATTAGTTTTATCATTCTCTTATTTTAGAAGTTACAATTTTACCACTTTGGAAGTGTCTCTCTCGTAAACTATTCAGTTTAGAAAAAATAGGTATTAGAAACCTCAATATCACTTTTGAAGACCTATCCATAGATACACGTATGAGTTTAAAGAAATATATTTTTTTAAATGTCATATTCGTTTGAGTCTAAGTATGGGAACCACAATTTTTTTATTTTTTTTCTATTTTTGTGTGAAAATCTTAATGTGGTTCACAGAATACATCTTCTTACCAAGTTTCAACATTTTAGTTCTTATAGTTTCGGAGAAAAGTGGCTGTGACATACGGACGGAGGGACAGACAGACCGACATGACGAATATAAAGGGTTCCGTCTTTTGCCCTTGGCACGGAACCCTAAAAAACGAGTACTTACTAGTTACTTAGTACTTACACACTATCTTTTGTACAATCAAATCGGTTTATTGGTCTGGTTGCCATAAAATTTTGGTATATGACATATTTTTAAACTTTTTACTAAGTAAAACATTTAATTTCAAATATACCTCCAAAATAAGTTTAAAAAAAAAATTGCGATTAAACAAAATCGTATATTGTTTTAAAACCATAGTACAATATAAATCGGATACTAAACGTAAAATCACTGTAAAAACCAATATCATCGATAACGATATCGATTAAATTTGTCTACGTCCCTATGGCAAAGAATTGTAAAAATTACTTTTACTAAATATTATCATGCCAAATGTTTTAAAACATTCCCGCAGAAAATGTAGTTCATTGCTTGCTCTCTTGGCAACTATGCAAATCATACTTTAATTTAATACGTAATGTATATTTATTTTAATAGATTAGAATATAACGGTATGTATGTGTATTACATAATACTTTTTAGATTTTTGTTAATATCGCTTAAAAACAAAAGTTTTTAGACTCATTGATGATACGATATGTTTCTTTTGAGTAAATTGTAGTCCTTGCTTCGTTTTCAGCGCGTAATTATTGGACAGTTCGGCATAGTAATAATTTTTTACGCAGCTACGTTCCCGACGAAAGTAATACGAGTATTAAAGCGTTCAGTTGATGCCAGCAGAGACATTAGTGACATCGGTGCTTAACTGCGGCGCGCCTGACCCGCCTACATCGCATTTCTACCTTTAATTCTCCTCTTCTGTGGTGTATACATAGGATCGATATATCTTTAATTCTTAAATTTTTTGTTTTTTTAGTATTAAAAAAACAAAAATTCAAGAATTAAATATAAACTACATAATTAGACTCTACGATTTGTTGAAATCTCAGAACTTCCCACACAGATCTTCTCTAGTACGGAACCGTAACCCTGCAAAGAGTTTAAACACTGTATTATTGTAAGAAAAATAATGTAATTAGTTCTAATCTAATATAATCTTCTAATTAGTTAGATAGAATTTTTATTTAGATATAATCTCAATGTGAATTTTCACCAAAGGCAGAGGAAGCTGTTCGTCAATAAAGAACTTGTCTGAGGCTCGAACTAGCAGAAATAGGTTTTAAAATAAATAAAATATTTGGGACATTTAATACACAACGCCTTCTAGCCCCAAGCTAAGCAGAGCTTGTGTTATGGGTACTAGACAACTGATACAAATATATATACACTTTTTTTTGTAAATACATACATATTATTCATAGAAAAGATCATAATCATAGATCATACAAACATTTGGTCCAAACCGGAAATCGAACCCAAGACCTCATGGTCAGCAGTCCAGTCGCACACACCAGCCGCGAGACCAACGAGGCAGTTAATCTAAAAAGTTCATAAAAAATCTCTGGGTTATGTCGCAACCATTGTTTTGTGGCGCTATTTCTGTAGTTTTGTGCAGTTTAATGGGTAAGGGTTGTTACAAAAACAAAGTTCTTAGTTTAAAATATTAGTTATAATTATTTTTATTCGGATAGAAAAGGGCACTTCATAAGTACTTTGCTATACTGGAAGATTTAGCACCCTTCCGCTTTAACTTTAAAAATGATTAAACAGATCCCATAACTCCATGAGATTTTTTTAAATTCATTTCTTTTATTTGATCGCAGTTAAGATTCTTGAATCGATTTTCATGATCGTAATTTGGCCAATTTTTTATTGTTCCTTGAAGGTTTTCACCAGGGCTTAGTGTATGTTGTAAATCCATCGCACCAAGTACATTGAAATTAGGGCGAAGGTATCCCAATCTTATACCCTCCGAAAACAACATTTGAGCCCTTGCTTCTTGAAGTGGAGTTACTTTTGAGGCATTATGTATGTTGTTCCTGTAATCACCTGTAATAAAATCATAATATATAGTAGTCAATATTTGAGCTGACATCATCATCATATTCCTAGCCTTTATTATTCCCAGGATTGGGGTCCACTACTGGTTGAACTAACTAACTAACTAGTTTTTATAAAGAGCGACTGGCATCGGACCTTCGCAACCCCGAGGGTGAACTGAATTCGAAGGTTGAACTATTTTTCAGTATATTAGAGGGCACTGACTTCCCAATAACGATTGTCATTGGTGTTCATGACAACCGGGACTGACTGCTTAACGTGCTCTCCGAGGCACAGGCGGAATACTCCGCCATCTTCCATACTCCGGGCTGCTATTTAAAATTTCTTGTAAGAAAAACCTAACATCTGTCCGACCCAGGAACCGAACCCGAAACCTCTTGATCAGCAGGCGTTTAGTATTATAAAATACTAGCTGTCCCGGCAATTGTGAATCTAAACCATCCCCAGATCCCCTTGAACACACACAAAAAATTTCATCAAAATCGGTCCAGTCGTTTGAGAGCAGTTCAGTGACATACACACTCGCAGAAGAATTATATATATAAAGATTAGTAATTTCAATGCAATCTATGGAAAAATAGAATTTATTGACCACAAGTCTAAATAATTTATGAAAAATAAGTTTTGAATATTCTGAAAGTTATTTTTCATAAATTTTCATATACATAAATAATTTTATCTGCCTTTAATAGTCTACTGGACGTAAGGCTGTCCTTAGAAAGGAAATTTTGGCCTAAAAATCCATGTAGTAACTTTCGAGTCTATCGCGAATAGACAGACAGACATACTCGGCGGAAGACTTTGATTTACAATATGTAGTGATATAATGGTTTTTATACTGTTCAAACAATATAATTGGTGGCCCAGTACAACAGTGGTAGCGTATGCGACTGCTGTGTTTGAGGTCTCGGTGTATGACCTGCAAATATTTGTTTGGGAGTTGGGTGTTTTCTATGTATAATATGTATGTATTTATTATGTAATATCATTTGTCTTGTACCCATAACACAAGCTCTGCTTAACTTGGGACCAGATGGCGTGGTGTGTTAGATATCCGAAAATATTTATTTATTATTAGACCATTAGCAAAGAGAAGGCATACTCGAAACAAACCCTATCCTGCCGTTCGGTCAGCAAAGTACTACATAGTGTAGTACTTTGCTGCTGACCGAAATATTGTTTAAACAGTACAATAATCATTATATCACTACATATTTTAAAACAAAGACTTCCGCTGCGTCTGTCTGTCTGTCTATTTGCGATAAACTCAAAAGCTACTACATTAAATTTTATGCAGTGATTTCTTATAAATAGAGTGATAATTGATTCGTTTATATATATTGTTAATTTTTTAACGATATTTGTTGAAGACGCCAGAAAAAATGAAGCCTCAGCACACCTCAGATAAACATAGGCTTTATTATTTTTTCTGTAATAAACCGTAATGAAACCGGGGCGGGTCACTAGTTCATTACAAGCTTTTATTAAGCTGTAATCAAATCTTGCAAGTTAAATTTGATCCACTTTCCGATTTCCGTTTAAGCTTAAATTTAAAATATATCTTGAGTTTTGATGACAATGCAATCATATATAATCGGTATTATTATCCATAATGGCCGCCGTAAGAAAATGGCGGCGTTCATATTTCTAAACAACCCAACCAATATAGGTTTCAAATGAAGTGCTTAAAGTTATTTTATTTATTAACAAGTAATAACAGCTTGCTTTAAAATAAAACTTTTTAAATTAATCACTTGTGTTAAATATGTCTGCCAATGCATAGTCATAGGTGTAAGTGTAATTTCTATTTATTTTCACAATTAAGAAATAGCATACAGTGAAATACTATTTGTGAATAGTTTTTAATATTTACGATTCAAAATTAGAATACCATATGAGTAAATACTTACCGATGAATGCCAGGCCCAATGAACAACGGTTATAACCAACTGTATGCCCTCCAACCTTATTCCATCCACGTCCTTCGTATACCCTTCCATCGTTACCAATTATAAAATTGTACCTGGAATATTAGTTTTAAAACTATAATTAAGTTTTGAAGAGAAACGTAAATGCCTTTAATACCCATGTTTTCCATCGGGCAAACTAGAGTCACAATAGTTAAAGAAAAGACACAATCACAAACAGCTTTAGAATGTATCGCAAAGTATTATTACCATCGTGATGTTTGCTTGTGAATGCCAATGCTGAGCCTATCCCTATATGTGTGATGTTGACATGCACATAAGTATTTTAAATTTAGTTAAAATAATGTGTTTTCCTTGAAAAATTACACATAAATATACGACACTTACACGTAAATATACTATACATGGGTATTTGATCGTTGAAGACACATTTAACCGATTCAATATCAGTGTTATTAATAAGGTAGCAAATCTATATAGGACATACAGATAAGATAAAAAGACGGGTATGGAGGGGCATGTTTAAATAAGCGATATCCTTGTATACTACTTACTCTAGTGGAACAAGGAAGCATGCGGTAATTAGTAAAAGTGGATAGGATATTAGTATGGGACTATCATATGGATTTATCATATTTCCAACTCCTCCTGTTTTTTCTTCTGATTAATTTCGTTGCGGGTTCCAAGACAGTTATTTTTTTTCTGGGACTTCCCGAATGTCATTACTCGGTGTGTTCGTGGGTCACTGCTGTTGATCCTGGTGTACAGGAGTTACAGTGGTGGGCGTGTGGTCGGGATTAGTCCCATACACAAAAGGATTTTAGTATATGAAAATTGGTGGTCTTGAGATGGAATTAAACAATATTTTAAAATATCAAATCTTTTAACTAAATAATTTTTTACAAACATGGCTACCGTTAGCCATGTTTTCATTTATAATTTAAAATCCAAAACAGTAATCACAACTAACTTCTTGAAATATCCAATTTAAGCTAAATTAATGGTTTGAGTTTATGACTATTTTTTTAGGTTTCATCTGCCAGAATGACTTTATTCTGCCTGTTAAAAAGCATGAGTAGAATACTAATGTTGTTTACACCATCCTCAATGCGAACGTGGACAATGCAGTGTGGTGATCTACGCTATGGCGGCCGAGTGAAATGCTTTTTCACACCCCGCTTAAAGGACCTGGGATCTAAGTGGGAGGGAAACACGTGTGCTAGTAGTGAATTCCAGGTTTTGACTGCTCGGCACGGGAAGGAAGAACCTTAACGCTGAGTTCGAGGACATAGGTCTGCCACTCTAAAACTATGAATTAATAGGGCGGCACTTTTTTCTTATAAAGGAAGGTAGACCGAGACAGTTTGAAGATCTTTCTAGAACACTCTTCATGATAAAAGCGATAGAGGACAGAGGCGATATCTCTCTTTGCAACTACAGAGATGCAAGGAGTTATACCTAAAAAATACTTACGGTATATCATGACCATAGATTTTAAGAAAAAAAGACTGGATAATTCTCAATATAGCAGCGCATTTAACGAAACTGTTGCATTCTTGGGACACGGTGTGATGTATAATAACGAGTCGCAGAGGTTCATCAATTGTCTCAGTACGATTGTGTTCTGTTGCTAACCACATTTCCCGGCTTACAAACCCTGTGTAGAAGTGTTCAATAATTAGTAACATTTTCAGCTAAAGCAATAGGCAAGCCGTATATTGTACTCATGGAGTTAGCTATGATTGCAATGGACTTAATATTTCGAGTTCTTATAGCTTTAGCTTGAATATGAGCGTGCTCTTGTTATGGGTATTAAATAATTTCTCAAGAACGTTAATTTCCTGTTAAAATAGAAAATTAAAAAAATAACACTGGGAAATATATTATTAAATACCCGGGAGTGACATATCGTATGAAATGTCACAGCAGTTGCAATCTCTCAAATATTTTGTAGAAGAACATTCGTCTTGCAAATTTCTAACGCTATCAATCTAGGAGTACAAATAGAACCCATATGAGAGAACCACATGACTTAAATCAAAAATTAATGCAAAAAGGTGAGTCGAAGATTCATAACAAGAATAAGATTTCTTCTACTACGAAATTAAATACCATCTTAATAACCCGTCAGACTCAGAACATTAAAAAACAACGGATTATTTGAAAAAAATAAGAACTCTACTTACAAATATTAGACGTGACCGATTCATCAGTTTGTGGGTCATTTACATCTGCTCCGACTTTACTTGGTATTCCGAATAAACAAGTAAGTAATGCAAAGGAAACTGCCAGGATCAACATCGTGAACAAAATATACTTCAACACTTTCGCAAATGTATCGTACATATAAAATGTCTGGAAATAATGTAAAATATAAATGTTATATCTTACAAGTTAATATATTTTCCATTCCCCTAGCAAAGGCATTTCTTCTTAATCTAAGTTAACAACAACTACCTACTATTTCAACTCAGAATTGCGGAGGTACGATACCACTCGCTCCGTTTAAAAACTAATGTTCAGGTGAAACCAGTTGAACTAGTAGCCAACCCTAAGCAATCCTGAGAATAACAAAGGCTAGAAAAAACTGATGTTTATCAAATTAAACCAGTAAAGCTAGTTGCCGATCTCAAACACTCTTGAGAATATAAAAGCTAGGAAGAGGAAGATGATGTTATCTTTCAATTAATTTCCTTTGAAGCCTGGAAGGAATTCCTGTGGTGGAGGCTAAGTATAAATCTTTCAAGTATCTATAGATCTATTTGCTGTGTCCCTTCTTGTAATATCTTCAATAGCAAAAATGTTGAAATGAGTTTCTTAACCCACCGAATTTGCACTAAACAATACACTTTTAAGTACTTAACTCACCATCGAAAAATTTTCACACTGTAAAATGATTTAAAATCGAAATTGTAAATTCGAAATATAAGTGAACTTTCCTTTTATTATGCTTTCTTGATCGATAAGATATGTTGAATTTTTGAATGACTTCGGTTTATAAAGTGACTGAATTCTTATCAGGAGAGTTATCAATTTTCTGAAGTAAACATTGACATAAATATTAAAGCAATATTCGGTTGCATACGGTATTAAATACGGTTTATTTTGAGGTTATCCAACCATTTTCACAATTATATACATATTGTTATAACCCGATTACGGCGAAGCCAAAAAAAGGACATTAGATTTTGGCAGTCTATGTATGTTTGCATATTCCGTCGTAGCGCCTAAACCGATTTTATTGATAACAAATTCAAATTTCAAATTCAAAATCATTTATTCAATTAAGACACTAAGTGACATTTATGAACGTTAAAAACAAACAAGATGTCAATAGCCCATATTATAGAGCAACTTAATATCTTTTTCGGGTTAGATAAACTTTTTAGTCTAATATTCTTAGTCTTTTTATAGTCTACAAAAATTTTAGTAGTAGTTTTAGAGTTCTTTTTAGTCGTAATATTAATTTTATTTTGGTAAAAAAAATGCTTTTACCACTTCGTAAAAGCTTTTTAAATCTATTTTACTTTTAACATTATTAAACTATTTCATTTTTTTTTGTATTTTTTTTGTAATATTCATATTTCATCATCAAAAATAATCTTTTATAATCCAATGATTCTATTAAAGGTAGAACTTTATACATAGAAAGGTGATTTTGATTGGACGGCTCGATCAGAGTGACACCACGGCCTCACAGAAAACCGGTGTGAAACAGCGCTGGCGCTGTGTTTCACCGAGTGAGTGATGATACCGGAGGTCCATACCACAACTCCCTCCCTATCCCTCTCCCCATCCACCAAAGGCCGACAACGCGCTTGTGACGCCTCTGGTGTTGCGGGATTCCATGGGCGGCGGTAATAACTTCCCATTAAACAATGCTGCTGCAGTAGGATTTGGCAATCAGAGGGGTTGGTATAGGACTTGTTTCAAGTTTTTCCTTTTTTGCAGTGTTGTTATCTATATATATATATATAGAGAGAATAAACTACGCAGGAGCGTAGTTTATTCTCTAGGTCAGCTCTTACGAGACCCACAGGATGACTATATGTCACTATATTGTCAGCCATCTTGACTGAAGACGTCAGTACGAAGATTTATGTTAAAATGGCAATAAAAATGGTTTTAAATTTATGGTCAGAACTCGTATATAGTACTGACTCAACAGATGGCACAGTGGTTTAGGTGGTCGCCATGGTGTTTTGTACTGCGCTGAGTATTGTGGGTTTAAACTTCAATGTCATATGGGATAACACTTTGTGT
The DNA here is from genome assembly GCA_905220595.1 of Spilosoma lubricipeda. Classification (NCBI taxonomy): domain Eukaryota; kingdom Metazoa; phylum Arthropoda; class Insecta; order Lepidoptera; family Erebidae; genus Spilosoma; species Spilosoma lubricipeda. The sequence goes on along the minus strand of HG992298.1, from coordinate 5,346,257 downwards.
TGTCACGTAATGGCTTTAGGAGCCATGAGGTGATGGTGGTTAAGCCACGAGGTTCAGAGATGAAGAAAATTAGACACGTTGGAAAGAAGATTTTCACACTATTTATTGTAGAATAGATAGGTTAACACAATAGATAGGTTAGTGAGCACAAAATTATATACAGATTAGACAGAGCGTAGGTTCTGAGAGTTCGATTGCGGTCACCTCCGAGACATAAGAGGCACTCAACTTGGTAGTTGGTCCATGGCTTTAGAGGCCGGGCCCCGTAGCAGCGGCGCTAATGAATATTTTCGGTTGATTATAATAATAAAACTAACAAAAGTATCATAAACTTCAGTTTCATTCTGTAATATATTACCGTTACAGGTCATCCGCGCGGTACGACATTAACCGCGGGTAACACCCGCGTTGTTGCGGTTCAGCTAGTTATGTGTAAATAATGTAGATCTACCAATTCCTATTTGTTTTTAATGACTATTGTGATTAGTTTTCAAAGATTTTTTATAAATATACTAGCTGAACCCCGAGATGTTACCCGTGGCTATTGTCGTACCGCGGGTAACGCCGCGGAACAAATTTAATTTTAGTAACCTTAGTTACTCCTTAGATCATCAGCTATCAGGCAGTGAGAGTCCCGTCAAAATCGATCCAGCCTTTCCAGAGATTATCCGGAACAAACAGACAGACAAAAATTGTAAAAAAATATTGTACGTGTATCGTGTATGCATACAGATGCATTTATAAAAAAGCGGTTATTTTAATATTACAAACAGACACTCTAATTATATTTATTTGTATAGACTATAATTGTCTATTCTTCATTAACTTAAAATATGCACAGGCAACGTATAAAAGGTAAGCATTTAATGTATTAGGGTTGTTACAAAAACAAAGTTCTTGGTTTACATTTTTTATTTGGAGTAAATATAAAACTAGTATGCTTGACTGGACGATATACCACCTTTCGCCTTAGCCTTAAAAACGAATAAAAATCATGCATGACTCTATGTCAAATAAGTGTTTGTTATTTACGTTAGTTCGTTGATTTGTTTGCAGGTGAGATTCTTGAACTGATTTAAGAAATTTGGCCAATTTTCTATTGCTCTTTGGAGGTTTTCACCAGGGCTTGCTGTAGGTCTTAGATCCTTTGCTCCTAGTACACTGAAGTTAGGGCGAAGATATCCCAATCTTATACCCTCTAAAAACAACATTTGGGCTCTTGCTTCTTGAAGTGGAGTTACTTTTACGGCGCCCGGCACGTTGTCTCTGTAATCACCTGTAATAACATTATAATATACTGACTGACCCGGCGAACTTCGTACCGCCATATTTACATATCTGTTTCAGCTTCCCGTCACCGACAAGAAAAAAACTACTTTTCCGTTATATTTAAATTTTCCTTGTATAAAAGCATTGTCCTAACAGTAACAAACACATAAAACAATATTATTAATTTATTGCAGCCGATCGGAAGTTATACGCGTACGTATATTTTGGCGATTCATTTTATATATATAGGTTGGGCAATATAGACATATAGGTGTACTATTAAGGTATTAACTTGATGAGATTATTAGTGTCTATTCGTATCTGTTAAATATTTGTTTTCACATGTTTGTATGGCAGATACACAGTGAAAGAACGTTGATAGATTTGATTAGTTTGGATGAAGAGACTAGAAACGGGTTTGTTTAGGAGGAGAGTTAATTTCGAGTTTTAGTGTGTAATAATGTATTTTTGCGTCTTTTGATAGGCTCGTCGCCTTTTACGACAGTCATGGTTTAAATCGCAATGGCGACGTGACAAATAATAAGTTGATACTTACCTATAAATGCCAAGCCCAATGAACAACGGTTGTAACCATATGTATGCGCTCCAACCTTATTCCATCCACGCCCCTCGTAAACTCTTCCATCATTCCCGATTATAAAGTTATACCTGTAATAAATTCCTTGTGTGAAAGAAAATATATATCACTTGCAAATGCAGTAGACTCAATAATGTACGGTGTATATTATAATCATACCGTACATAACAATGTAGTTCTTGGATGCCATTTTGCAGACTTTAATTTGGTCTCATTTGAAAAGTGCTCAGAATATTCAGCCTTAGATCGAAACATTTTGAGTACAGAGAAAGGAAAGGTATAACCTAATGTACAAATTTCTTATAGGCAAGAACATCATGCACTACTTATCAACTTTACAAATATCCAATTAAATTATTTCATACGTCAAATTATAATTGGAGAGCGTTAATGCTATATTTGAAATACTTACGGTATATCATATTTAAAGTTGTTAAGGTAATAGGCCTGGAAGTTTCTCATTTGAGTAGCGCATTCAATATAACTGTAGCATGTTGGAAACAATGTGTGGTGTATAACAACGAGTCGCAAAGACTCATCAATTTTGGGGTTATTGTGCTCTCTTGCAAACCACACATCCCGGGTTACAAGCCCTGTGTTGAAGTATTTAGTAATTAGTTAAATTTACAGGTTAAGCAATAGGCAAGCTAATTATTGTATTTACAAAAAAAAGTATATAAGTATTAATATCAGTTGTCTTAGAACCCATAATATAAGCTCTGCTTAGTTTGGGACTAGATGGCGTTGTGTGTTAGATGTCCGAAATATTTATTATTATTATTTTATTATAATTTATTGGCCTTATGAAGCTATGGGTACCTTAGACTTAATATTTCTGGGGCTGGTAGATTCTATGAATTCTTATAGCACCCCTTAGCTTTAATATGAGAGTGGCCTTAGCCTGAATATAAGATGATTTCAAGGATCTTGATTTCTTATAAAAATTCGAATAATTTGAAAATTTTATTAGAAAATGACCAATACAATACTGCAGTCTTCCACATGTTTTAAGGACAGTATTCGTGCTGAATGTTCAAATTTAAGTAGGTACCCTTCAACACAAGCAATCTATCTGTACAAAATCTCATACGAAAGAAAGGTAAATGATATCGAATATAGACGCAATATTTACTATTTTATGACAATGCGATTTGTTCAAGTGCAATAGGGAAAATAGCTCGGTAATTTGTGTTAAAAGCGTGCATAAAAGGTTTCTCTAAAAAAACTTAGTGAAATTGTTAAGAGATTGAAATACCAAAACAATACCAAAAAACACTAATTAACAAAACAACAAAAAAAACAGATCAACAAAAAACAAGTCACCAAAAAACAAGTAAAACACTTGTTTTACTTACAATTATTGAACACGACCGGTTTATAAATTAACGGATCATTTATGTCTTCTCCCACTGTACTTGGTATGTCGATTAAGCAAATAAGTAATGTAAAGGCAATTGTCAGGGTCAACATCGTGAAATAATATGCTTGAACACTTTCGCAGATGTGTCGTAGGAGTTCAATATCTGAAAATAATAAAAAAATACAACTAAATACCTTCTCGATGCTTCCAATAATGCCATTTGTTTAATGTCTGATGATCTCTTTGATGTTTCCTTATTTCTAACGCCTTCAATAGCAAGAATAACTATAAAGTTTTTTCTTTTAGCAAACATTTTTTTTAGCTTAACGAATTTGAAATTTACAATATTTTCACCTATTTGTTTTTTTTTCTTAAAGTATTTGCTAGAAAACTTTCTTAAAGTATTCTGAGCAATTGACTTTTGTTCTTGGGTAAACGATCGATGAATTATGATAAATTTGTGGAATGAATGCGGTTTATAAAGTCACTAGATTTTTATCGGAAGAGTTATCAATTTTTAGGCTATGGTATAGAGGGCAATGAATCAAATTATAGTGGACGCTCTACTCTAAAAGCCTTATTTTTTTATCATATCTTTGTTATTTTTTTGAGTATTTCAAATAGTAATTACAAGTAAATGACAGATAATAATAATAATTATGAATCCATCTCCGCACAGAGAGATATTTATATTTCCTTTTAAAAAGACAACTCTCACAATCTCCCGCGGAGCCTTTACAGACATAGATGATAGAAAGCTGCGTGGCGGCCACTTAAACTACTAGGCCACCCGTGCAGTCAAATGCTATAGAGTGTTATCGCTCCTCTTCATCCAGTAAGTGGTATAAGAGCTAAGGAATTAAACTCTGCAGAAGAAGAACACTTCAATGGTAAGGAAAATTTTCAGGTAGCATAGAGAACGGGCCGATGCCGGGGCGATACAACCCTCGCACAGATAATCAACGTAAAATGACAGCATTTGTGCTGTCGTGTTTCGTTGGTAAGTGCGAGACCAGAGGTCTAATGATGCAGAATCATCACTGTACCGTCAGGGCATGGTTCACTATGCTACATAGTTGCATTATCTGCAATCGCAATGAGTATGATAATCACCACTCTTAGATTCTGCTTATGCTTTTCATAAGGCAGAGTAGAGTCATTTTGACGAGCATACATAAAAAAAAGATATAGTAATCCAAAACCTACTTTTCTGGAGAATCCTATGTTCAGCAGTAGACTATAAAAAACTTTTTTGTTGATGATGATGAGGCTAGCTAATCTAATGCTACAGAAATTCGACTATTTTCCTATCTAATGCTGCCCCTTTTTATACTTTTTGGTCTGGCCCGCTTAATTCCAAAGTCTAATAATTATGCAAGTCTGCTATTTACATGTATTTATTATAGAAGATATAATCCAAACATCCATTAACCAACAAATCCAAAAAAGAATAGGAATTCTAGAGCAGATCATCCATGATTCATCATTGATTGACTGAATATCGCGACAGGCTGTGATTATTTACAAAAACAAAAGTGGATCCAAATGGAGCGGTAATCAGGTAATTTGAGCCCGAATTGCGTGTAATGTTAATGTACCTCATTATCGCACAAACTGTTTTAACAAAAGACAATCTGTTTAATAAGTCTGATAACATCGAGTATTCAACAATGCAATATCTGAAACCCGTGAATTCAATATTAAATTACTAATAGAAAACAGATGTCAGTCGTTAGGAACACGTTGAATATTATTTACATGGATTTAAAATTTTATAGTTGCTCATTTAGCCGGTGACAAATCAGTCGCATGAAAAATTAAATGTTTAGTTATTATTCTTGATAGAGGCAAGATTATCAAAATCAGGCTATCAAAGTAAGTTATTGTGGCAAGTGACACTTTCATTTTTGCCTGAACATAACCATAGCTCACGAACAAACTATGATCTGTGGGTAGTTCATGGTGTTCCGTCCTATATGAGTCTATTGCAAGGGACTCGGGTAAACAAAGCGAAGACTTTTTTTTATTTCGAAGTAACACTCCCAGTCGCTTTTGAAACTGTGTTATCACAATGCGTATAATGGCAAGTTACTTGTTTGTAGAACCGCTTTTTATTGTGCGGAGGTCCCCTCAACCCCCAAACAAAATAAGAACCACTAGTTTATTTTGACGTTCGAAGTGATTTAATAAATTTAAGCTATTATTACGAGTTAAGTTTTTTGTGGCGTTACATTAAGCTTAATTTTTGAAATGGGTAGAATTGGTAATTTTTTGGAAGCCACTTAAAATTACCCCGTGTTAAAACGATAATTTTGTATCACTCAAACTTTCTTAGTGCGTCATTAACATTTTTAAAGAATAGTGCCAAGACCTCGAAGACATATGGATCATCAAACCTCAACCAGGGCCATAAAGCTGATTCAAAAGGGCCATTCTCAGCGTTCTGTAGCTCTGCAACTGGGTTTTTCAAGAGAGCAGTCCAGAATGCTTGGATCCGATTTAAAGAGACTGGGAGAGTTACCAGAAGACGAGGATCAGGCAGGATTTGAGCAACCAAAGATGTAGAAGCATCACTAGCCCGCCGTGGTGTGGGTCACCATGCTGCATTGTTCCATTATCTGCATTCGCAGTATGATGACCACCACTCTTAGATTTTGTTTATGCTTTCCATCAGGCAGAGTGGAGTCATTTTGGCAGGGCCAGGGTTACCACCGCCCGCTCTTTACAGAATCGCTTGCGCCAGGCAACGGGTACCCACGTAAGTGACCAAACGATTAGAAATCGGTTGCATGAAGACCAACAGTTCTCTAGGCAACGAGTAGTGTGAATTCCATTGAGATCCGTGCATCGTGCAAGGCGATTATCATTCGCAAGGCAGCATCAAACCTGGAACATCATTGACTGGAGCAAGGTGTTGTTCAGATGAATGTTAAGTGATATTTTTTTGGTGATGACCATGGCATCAGAGTTTGCAGAAGAGATAGATAGCAACAGATTCGGGGTGTGGTGTGGACCAACGTAATGGTGTGGGCGCAATTTTATTATCGGATCAAACCGAGCTCGTAATTCTCAGTGAAGGCACGGTAACAGCTCAACGATACATTGAGCAGGACAAAAAACCCCACGTAGTGCCATTTGCACAGAGAATAGGTACAGGATTCCGATTAATGCACGACAATGCCCGCGCTCATACAGCCAGATCGACTGTAGAAGCTCTAGAAGAAGCAGAATTAGAAGTGTTACCGTGGCCCACCACGGTGGAAAGCATGTCTTCCAGGCTTGATGATTGCATTCGAATAAGGGGAAGACACACAGGTTATTGAAAATAAAAACAGATTTTTTTTACAAAAAAAGCGGTTTTTACAAAAGAAATAAGAAGCTATATTAATTATATCTGATGGTATTTTAATTAAAAATGGTTTAATCCATTTAATCTAATCATTTACCTAACCTTAAATCCAATATTTTTTTTAAATCATCAGAAAAACATGTTATTTTGTATTGACTAGAATAGATAGCAATTAATCGCCGAAATACATGTCGCCGAAACTTCCGATCGGCTGCACTAAATTAAATAATTCTTTTTTTTATGTGTTCATTATTGTAAGGACAAGGTTTGTGTACAAGAAAAATTAAAAAATAACGGAAAAAGTTTTTTTTTGTCCTAGCGGAAAGCTGAGACAGATATGTAGGTAAATATGGCGGTAAAAAGTTCGCCGGGTCAGCTAGTATAGTTATAAAACTGATTTTCGCGTCTACGACACACCAGATAGTGCGTACGAGATAAATTGAGCGTACTCCCGCAGCAAAACATCGAGAAAGGCAAACTTATGGCTGTTTGAATATAGACACCTCTCTCTGTACGATTACCTCATTTAGAAATAATCTGCTAAATTTGATTTACTAACACTTTTCCAGCTTATTTACTCCCTTTAACTTTCTATTATAAAGGTTGGACATATTTGGAGCCGATATCATGGTGGTTTTTAAAATATGTCTACTACTTATTGTTTACTTTACCGAGATACCAAGATGTGTAGGAGCAGATAATGCTGAAGTCAAAGAAACTACACCGTTAGGTCATCCTGATTGTGAGTATAACTACTTATTTTAAGTTAGCATATCGTAATATAAGTTAATGATTTGAGATTACGAAAGTTTTCGATCAAGCTAAAATCTCTTTCTTTTTACCATTACAAAAAAGAACTGTATGATAGAGTTTAGAACTAACTCTTAACTAATTAGTTACTCATCGAAGATCAGAAAATTGACCCCTAAGTATTAGCCCCTAAGTATTATTATTAAATAGGATTGTCTATAAATATGTCAAAAGTAAGTAATTTAAAGAAAATTGGTACTAATGTAACATAACTAGCTGAACCCCGCGGTGTTACCCGCGGTTATTGTTGTACCGCGAGAAACGCCGCGGGATAAAGTTAGTCTAAAATAAAGTAGCCTAAGTTACTCCCTGGATCATCAGCTACCTGCCAGTGAAAGTCTTGTCAAAATCGGTCCAACCTTCTAGAGATTACCCGGAACAAACAGACAGACAGCCAAAATTTTATTAAACTACATTTTTGTTATATGTACCGTGTTTACATACATATGCATTTAGTAAAAAGCGGTTATTTTAATATTACAAACAGACACTCCAATTTGATTTGTATAGATTATGAAAGTATTAATCATATTTTTATTCGTTACCTTTACATTAATTTTACCATATGGATACCTATAAAATTCTTGTTCACAGGGTTTAAAACTAGGGCAATGTGGCGGGCAAAAAACTTTACCTATACTGACCAAACTAATGTCTCCGAGCCTCTTCGTCTTGTTATCATACACGACACTGCAAGCGAAAGATGCCATAGGTTTATACTCTGTGCCAGTGAAATGAGACACTTACAATCCTACTATCATAGTAACTTCCACTTTGATATTCCGTAAGTATATTAGGAACTATCACTCGTTAAGAAAGTAAAACTCCTAACTATAAAATTTTCATATTTAGCCCGCGGTATAAAAAAATATGTGGAGTAAGTGAGTGAAACTGAGTGAGACGCATGCGTCAGTAGAGAAAGACGAATGGGGTACCACGATCTTCTTTCTCTTTCTAACCGTTGGACGTTTCTGCTTACAGGCAGCCATATGTCTGCCCAGCTCTATGGTTGGAACTGACACACAGACTTTTATTTAGCCAGATGATTTTGAATCTTAGGACTAAAGATTATATGGATTATAATATTATCTAAATAAATGAACGTTTTTGAAGAAGCATGAGTTCCGACAATCATAGACCGTAGTATAAATTTTAAAAAATCTGTATCTAATGCGTTTATTGTTATCTTGTTTGGGAATTCAAGCGCGATTTTTACATTTCTGTTCTAAATTATTCTTTATTAGTTTCCTGTCGCAGGTTTAAGTCCATTCAGCTTAGTTATTGCTCACGGCCATATATTGTTCTGTATCTGAGTGTAATTTTACCTATAATATTAGGAAAAATAAAGTATGTTTATTGGAAATAAATGTGCCGTGTGACGTAAGAGCGAATTTGTAAAAAATGTTATTATGGTATGTATATATACCGTGAATACATACATATTATGCATTTAGTAAAAGGTGTTATTTTAATATTACAAACAGACACTCCAATTTTATTTATTTGTAATCATTGTAAGAGTATAGGATATAGACAATTTGATTTTCAGATACAACTTTTTAATTGGAAGTGACGGCAGAGTGTATGAAGGCCGCGGATGGAATGTGGCAGGAGCACATACAAAAGGATATAACCGTTGTTCTTTAGGTTTAGCATTCATTGGTAGGTATTTAATTCTTAATAATTATAATATATTTATCAATTTTTGATAGGTGTACTTTAATAGATTGAAATGAAATGAAATCATTTATTCTGCAATTAGGTTATACAAAACACTTTTGCAAGTTAAACTTTTTTTGAGCAGATGAGTTCGGCCTTTCCTAACTGGACTATGGACTGGATTATTTGGTAGATGATATTTTGTAGCAGTAAATCCTCCTCATCTATACATCTATACAAATAAATAAAATTGGAGTGTCTGTTTGTAATATTAAAATAACCGCTTTTTACTAAATGCATATTTATGTAAACACGGCACATATAACAAAAATGTAGTTTAAAAAAAATTTGGCTTTCTGTCTGTTTGTTCCGGGTAATCTCTAGAAGGTTGGACCGATTTTGACGGGATTTTCACTGGCAGGTAGCTGATCATCCAGGGAGTAACTTAGGCTACTTTTTTTAGACTACATTTGTCCCGCGGCGTTACTCGCGATACAAAAATAACCGCGGGTAACACCGCGGGGTTCAGCTAGTACAATATAAATTTATGACTACCATGTAAATGTTTAATACATTTTATATACTTCCATGTATCTGATTTTTTTTTATGGAACTGCTTAAATGACTCTGCTCTACCTGATGGAAGGCATTAGCAGAATCCAAGAGCGGTGGTCAACTTACCGTAGACAATGCAACAATGCAGTATGGTGACCCACACCATGGTGGCCTAGTGATGCTTCATTCATTGAGCCTGGGCATCAATGAAAGTTTATAAATATATATATTTTCGCTTTGACTTTGATGCTACCATAACAAAGAAAACATTGTCGATCTGAACTTTTATATTGATCCATAGTTCAAGCAGAACTCGAGAAGGGTTGATCTTGATTCTAGATAGTTTGAACAACATGTCAAAAATAGATTACTTCCATTTTGAGTACTGGAAACCAGTGTAGGTGATTTTAGTTGTGTATCGATTTCGGTAACACTTTTTCCTCTGCATAGACATCAATTTAAGTTGTTGGAATTGATAGAATGAAAGCTTAAACTACTGCTGAAACTCGGTACACACAGCCCTATCGATTTCCAGACAATGTTATATTATTATATCATGCTACAGGTGACTACAGAGATGATTGGCCTGGTTGCACTAGAGTGACAGAACTGCAAATACAACGAGCTCAACTACTACTCAAAGAAGGGGTTAAATTGGGCCACCTTTCTCCTAACTACCATGTTCTTGGAGCAAAAGATCTACTAAACTTATATACCCCAGGCTCCAATTTGTATAGAGAGATTAAAGGTTGGTCTAACTACGACCATGAAAATCTATATAAGGACCATGCCTGCGAAGAAATTCAACAATTATAAGTGGTTGTCATATTCTATAACAAGCATAAGTCATTCAATGAATGTATGTTTTTCTTCAGGACAAACTTGACAGACAGAACTATATGGAGATATAGACATTTTAATAAACAGTTAATTTAAAACAAAAGTGTTGTAATAAATATATTTAAATACTTTTTTGTAAATACACCCAAATTCCGTTCATATATTTCCACCAACATTATACAAAGAAAACATCTAAACTCCGAAATAAATATGTGCAGATCATACAAACATTTGGTCCGACCCGGGAATCAAACCCTAGACCTCACTAACAAGATACCGAGCCCGAGACTGAAGCGTAATATATGGAATTCTTAAATAAACTTATTAAGAAAAAACACATCACAAATAGCCCTAATTAGGTCACTGTTAGACATTAACCTCTCCGTAGAAAGTCTTCTACTACAACACGTTGGTATTTTTGTTTCAGGTTTAATTTTTCTTTGCAATACTCTTGTACTATCTAATTGGCTTCCCTATTTGCTAGTTACGACACCAATCGAATAAACAGGGCTGGTGATACTGCCTATCCTTAATTTTTGACTGCATAGTTGGCCTAGCAGTTTAAGCGGTCGCCACGCCGCTTTCTATTGCGCCAAATGTTGTGTGTTCAAATCCCACATGGGACAAGAATTTGTATGATCCACACATTGTTGTTCTGGGTCTGATAGTTTTTTATGTCCATTTAATATATATGTGTGGGGGACAGGTGTATCATGTCCCACCAACACAAAGGGAGTATCCTACGACCAGGTGAGATGATCATGACTGGCGGGCCACAGCCTAACGGTTGATGTTGGGATGTTATGTATGTTAATAGGCGCGAGAACTTCTATTGCGCGATTCAGGATTGATCGTTTCTGGGTATTGTACGTTATTCCGTAGTTCAGTGTAACTTCGGTAGATGGCGCTGTAGTATATATTATTTATGTTGCGCTGTATGTGGAAGTTGCTACATACATATGTTTATAAAGTCCCCCACGACACAGGATGTATATTCCCACCACACGAAGAGGCTTATTTATTCCAGGAAACATTTTTCATTAAACATTCCATTAAACACAGCTCTCTTTATACCGCAAGGCTAAAATATCTTGATTTCAACACAAACCCTATTCCGCGCAGTGTAAACATAGGGGATTGTGCCCTAGTTCCCGCTTCGCACATGCCACTGTTTGCGAAGTGACAAATACTGGTCCAAAGTATACCACCTATTATTCTCTGGACGATGTTTGTGATGAAATTACTAATGAATGAATATTTTGGATCGTCACCTTATGTAAACAGGTTTTATTACTAACATGATATATTGTTTAACTAATTGAGCCTCGTTGTGTTACCAGCAATAGTGTTACCGCAACCACGCGGCATAGCTAGTCTAAAAACAGGATCCTCAGATACTCCTTGTTTCATTAGCCATCAGTCGGTAAAAGCCTTTAGGATTATCTGAAACAAACAGACACACAAATACAGACAAACAGACAGACGGACTGACAGTCAAAAATTAAAAAGAAAATTTTTTGGTGTAAGTTTACACTTTCATATGCATTTAGAGAAAAACTGTGTATTAGAAATTACAAACAGACACTCTAATTTTATTTATTTGTATAGCTAGCGAGGAAATTCTCTCTTAATTTAAAAAATAACAACAAACATTTACTTAACGTTAACTTCATCATCAATTAATTATTATCATTTTGTCTTTAGCTGTGTACTTCTTTACTTTCTTTCAAAGTTGACATGCATTGTACTCGATTGATACTATAATCAACAGCTTGGATACAAAGAAAAACAACAGATTTTTATAAGTGTATATGTATGTTAAATGTGATAAAAGCAACACAGCTGTGAATCATTATTATCACATTAATTTGTTTTCAATAATACATGCAGTATAAATTTGTATTACTAGCTGACCCACGCAACCTCGTTTGCGCCTTTTATTGCCCGTAGCGGGAAAATTTCCCCCGTTTTTGTAACATTCTTCATTGTTGCTCCGCTCCTATTAGTAGTAGCGTGATGATATATACCCTATAGCCTTCCTCGATAAATGGACTATCCAACACCGAAAGAATTTTTCAAATCGGACCAGCGGTTCCTGAGATTAGCGTGTTCAAACAAACAAACAAACTCTTCAGCTTTATATATTAGTATAGATTATATAACACTATTTTTATCTTGTACTCTGAATTTTCGACCAGTTTGCGAGGTTGGAAGGCGATAACTTCAAATGGCTTATGGGTAAAATCGAAGGGAAAGAGACCCAGGGATTATAGCACATTGCGATGAATAGACCAAGTTTGCTGTAATCTCAGTATCCATGCTGTCCTATGCTTTATACAGGAACAGGTGGCAAGCTCTCAAAATGACTCCACAACTCATGACCATCACAAAATACGACGAGTATTGAGTATAACGATACAAAGTGGAGGACTCACTCTGATGGAACATACGTCAGTCAGTACCACCCGAGCTTCGTATAGAGTTAGATGTAGTTAGGTACTTCTAGGTAGTAGAGCCACGCTGATTTCAGCACGAACGGGCCGGCTCGACCGGGGCGGTACTACCCTCGCACAGAATATCAGCGTAAAATGACAGCGATCATGCTGTCGTGTTTCGTTGGTGAGTGCGAGACCGGAGGCCTAATGATGCAGAAGCATCACTAGCCCGCCATGGTGTGGGTCGCCATGCTGGCCTGTGACCACGGCCAGTGCAACCTGGTCGAAACGTCAGGCAAATCAGAGGTATGTAATACCTTTTAATAAGTGATCGCGTTAATTCCCGTAAAAATAATTGTTAATATATCATGGAACGCGAAAGTTTAAAAGTTAATATTAAGGAGTTTTTACCTCTATTCATCCATTGGGTATCACATGAGTCGATTGAAGAAGTCAAACACCATTACAAATGAGAGAAAGACTTGAAACAAATCTTATACTAAACCATCATCTGGCTCTTTTCTAAGTATATTCAACTGTAGACTCTAAAAGACTATTTACGATGTTACAAAACATGATAATACATTTTAGCGAAGGTTTAATGAAAAGTAAACAAACCGTGTCCAATAGTTGAGTTCAGTTTTAATGAACTATTAAACGATGTAGGTCGTCATGTTGAAATCATAGTGGATCAATACGGGTAGTACTATGTAACCTAAATCCATGCATTTTGGGAAATGGACCCCAGCCGGACGTGTAACATGCTTCAATCACAGAGCACACTCCGGAGAGCTGTATTTACTCTCTATATAAAGTTGCGTTGATCCATTGTTCAATTAGTGACGTCATTTTTTAATAAATACGATATTTTTGCTTTACGATCTACTAATTTCGTATCAACTTATAGTCGTGCACAGCTGAACGAAGGTCTCTCCCAAGGAGTGACAAACATCCCGGTCTGGGGCAGCCCACATCACAAAGCTCAATCATAAAAGATGTTAATTTAAGAGTTCAGTCAGCTAAGTAATCTATCCCTTCTGAAGGTGCATAGAAATATTTTGTAACTAAATTTAGGATGACATATATTATTCTCTATTTTTTGTAATATTACTAGTAATGAGGTTCACACCGTGCCTCTGAGAGCACGTCAAGCCGTCGATCCCTGTTGTCATGAACGTTTATGGCATTCGTTATTAGGAAGTCAGTGCCCTCAAGTGACTTTGGGTTGCGGCTTTATTGTAAACCAGCCGGTTCTTCGGCCACAGAGCAATGTAAGACAGGCAACACATCTGTCTGTACTATACTTCACTTTCACTTCTTTCTGCTAATACTACTATAAATATATATATTACTAGCTGACCCGGCCAACTTCATACTGCCATATTTTTCTGTCATAAATATTTTCAAAATTTCTGAAACACTTATTATATTATATAACTTTTAAAGGTATCTTTTAATTTTCTTCTATATAAACCTTGTCCTCACAATAACGAACACATAGAAAAAATAATTATCCAGTTTGGTGCAGCCTATCGAAAGTAATGCCAGTACATATATTTCGGTGATTCATTTTTATTTATAACAAAATGAACAAAATATATACAAATGAAATATAAAACAGTCAGTGTTATCTAATGCAAAGCGGTGCGGCTCTCGGCGCGCTTTAAATACCCGCGTATGAGTGAATAATCTACAAACGTCCAGCCATGTGATTCTTTAAATTGGCACAACTTTTTTATTTATGAACCGATTGACATAAAACAAACACTAAATTAAGTGAAGCTTACCACGATATACTGAAAACTACATCTAAATCGGATAAGCCGTTTCGGAGATTAGCATGCACAAACGCACAGACAAATGCGCGACCAGTTACGATTTTATTATATGTATTGTCTGATGATTGATGATTACATACATTAAATTATATACTTACCAACTGTGCTACCGAACATCGTATTGTCATAAATTATAAGAATCATAGATATCTAAGTCGTAAGTAATACTGTGATAAGGGGAACCAGATTTAGTCATAAAATATTGCTCGTCATGTTGTTCCTTTTTGTTTTGATGTTTCTTGAACATGTAAGGAGAAGTCGCTATCGTCGTATGAATATTATATTAACTACGTATTTTTTCGCCAATAGAAGGCAAAATAGGGATTTTGGTGTGACAAACAACACAATGTTTTTTACCTTAGAAATAAAGTATATAGTTTTTAGCTAGCTTTTTGAGTTTATTATATAAGATCAAAGACAAACAAGCAAGCCAAACTGAAGTGAACATAAAATGATTCCAAAAATAAAGAACTGATATTGGTAATGATACAATAAGAAGCATAAAGCGACTTCAATCTATATTAATGTTGTTTAGTAAGTTCATTTCTCGAGAAAGGTCTCGAGAAAGCAAAAAGGAGTCGAGTATCATTGAAAAGTGTTGCAAAACTGAGGATAGTAAATGATATTGTTTGTTATATTGCGGGTTACACGTATTTCAGTTTTTCAAAATGATTTGTAAATAATTCAATTTTTGTGCAATTTGTTTAAAATAAATAAATAAATATTTTGGACATCTAACACACAACGCCATCTAGTTCCAATCTAAGTAGAGCTTGTGTCATGGATACTAGACAACTGATATAAAAAATAAATTAAAACCGTCAAAACGAATGCCGTACGACAATGTGAACAAACCACTTCCCGTGCAGCGTCGAGTCAACATAATGGATGAGCATTGCATTTGGCGAACGCCCAAATTTACTGCTAGATACTGTGTTTGCCTAGTATATTATGTACCTGTCTAATGCTCCATATTGCTTGTTTCAATGGCGATGTTCGCATTTTTTTAATTGAAATTATTTTTATACAAAACATACTGCCTATGAGCGAGTTAATTCCCATAAAAAACATAGGTAAATTGATTTAAGCTAAAGGAACCTCTGGAGTTATAAAATAATCTTGCCTCATAGAAAAAACAGAAACATACCAAAAAAATACAAGCAAATTAAAATCTTTTTTGCTTGAAGTAGTCTAACGAAATAAATATATCTAAGTTATTTGAATGAAAACTGAGCAAAACTCATCATCTTTTTAGGCTTCTAGTTCTACCAGCTTTACCTGAATATCAGTTTTTCCATGGAACGACTGACATTGGGCCTCCGCAACTCTTAGGGCAAAAAAAATCGAAGATTGAATTAGCTGTCAGTATATTTGAGGACACTGTCTTCTTCTGATGTTCTTGACAACCGAGGCCGACGGCTTAGCGTGCTCTGCAAGGCACTGGCGGAAAACAGTACCACATCTTCCATACTCTGGGCTGCTAGTAAGATTTTTTGATGTGAAACATCTATAGGCGCGGGTAAACCTGATATTTGGCGTGGCGAAAATTGAGGCGCGTGGCGACGTTTCGCCGCTTCGCTTTACCGAAGTCACCGATGAAAATAATTGAGTTAACGCGATTTCAAATAAATTTCAAAATTTTGAGTTACTGTATTTAATAAAAAATAATGTTAACATAATAAAAAGTCATTTTATTTTATGAAACAAATAACTTATACAAAACAATATCCATGTGTTACATCTGCCGGGCGTCCCGTGACGGCTCGCTTTTTTTTTGTAAGAAAAACCTAACAGCAGTTCTGACCCGGTAATCGAACCCAAGACCTCTCGATCTTCAGTCACTTATTTCTAACGAGTAGACCACGAGGCAATCAATAAAGCAAAACTATGGCAGAATAATTAGAAGGAAGTAGCCATATTTTATCATCAACAAACAGTTATTGAATTAATATTCTGCAAACCGTTTAATTTGGACTCGATTCATAATCGAAGCCGATTAAACGTTTATGTCATGTTTTGTATAATACGTATCATATTATGTGTAGGTATATAAAATGGTTCTGATTCCGTGTATATCGGTTATCGCTTTAATGCGGTGCAGCAGCTTAGCCGGGAAAGCGTAATAAACAGACAGATAAAGTTACTTTCGAATTTATAATATTAGTGACAAAGTATGGATACGAGTGCGTGAAAAATCAATGGACATACGTTTTCTAGACGTATCGAGATTTAACACTCATTTATTGCTTTACGATTGGCCTGTTGATGTAGAGATTAATGACACTGTCTGCTAGGCTGAGGTCAAATAAATAAGCCGGGTTCAATTCCAAATGAGAAAATATACAAATTGTTTTATTTAACCGAGTTCTGGGGTAAAAAACATAATAGATGTGAAACACGACTTCGACCTTTTAATATGCAAAATGGCTGAACCCCGCTGTTATCCGCGGTTGTGGTTGTTACCTCCGGTAACGCCCCGGGGCAAAACTAAAAAACATACATAAAACTATTAATTTGAAATTACAAACAGACACTTCAATTTTGTTTATTTGTGTATAGTATAAACGTTAAACGTTGATCCTATATAACACCCAAATTATGAACGACAATTCAATCTATGTACAAAATTAATATCAAATAAATATCAGACCTAAAGTCTAATTTCGCTTAGCACGCGATCTTTAGTAGTACTAACTTATCTGTATCATTTTGAGGGTGACTCATCATACCGCGTGTCGCCGTCTCAAGTGAATCCCCGTTATCACAAAACGACGTAGGCTCTTGACCTCGATCTTCATAATTATATTCAGCTGCTAACAGATCGTTTATTTAAACCAAAATTAATATAATTTTGTAATATTATATTACGATATTTACTCAGAAATAACAATGTTAAAAGCACTTTTAGGAATAACGCTTGTCGTATACTCGGAAACGCAATTCGTCGGGAATTCAGTTAATTAATGCTTTGTTTTATTGAAGGTAGAAAACAAGAAAAACAGAAAAGTTAACTGATGTTTTAGACTGACTTATTTTTATCCTATTAGGGTTCCGTAGCGAAATATGAAAAACGGAACCCTTATAGATTCGTCATGTCTATATACTGTTAAAACTTAGTAAGTGAATGTATTCTGTGAACCGTATTAAGATTTTCATACAAGAATAGAAAAAAAACAATTAATTTTGGGGGTTCCCCATACTTAGAACTGAAACTCAAAAAAATATATTTCATCAAACCCATACCTGTGGGGTATCTACGGATAGGTCTTCAAAAATGATATTGAGGTTTCTAATAACATTTTTTTCTAAACTGAATAGTTTGCGCGAGAGACGCTTCCAAAGTGGTAAAATCTGTGTCCTCCCCCTGTAACTTCTAAAATAAGAGAATTATAAAACTGTTTAATTACCACCACTGACATCACAGATGGACATCTTTAGAAAGAGAGAGACTTTTATACCAGAAAAGAAACCATTCATAGTCTTTACCATGTGGCATATTGCGATGAACTAAAAAAAAGGAAAAGGAGTAAAGAACCCGAAGTTACATAAAAAAAATCCACATTCCATGGAAGTACCTGATACAATTACGTCATTCAAATGATAATTAGGAAAGCTATAAGCTCTGTTTAATTTTCAGGTGGAAATTAAACCAATTATAACTAAGTTACCAGCCTTATGTTTAATCAAAAACATATTTTACGAATATTTGAGTTGAATTTAAATATTTTTGTATAAGGTTTTATACATTTTACATGAGGGATTATCCTACATACATAAAGTATAGCAACAACAGTATCCCGTATGAATGTAAGAAAGTATTTTAGAGGAAAATACGAGTATTTCGATAATACAAGTATTATCGTGTAATGAGAAAAGGAAAGGAAGAAAATATGGTATTTGTATTATGATAAATCATATCAACGTAATATTTACTTACATGTTCTGATAATATTTTTTTTGTATTCTGTTACATATAGATAACATAATCGGACTGCATATGAATATATACAGTATCTTTAATATATTTATGATGACTCGTTGGTCTAGCAGTTGGCGTATGCGACCGCTAATAAAAAGACCTCCAGTTCGAAACCTAGGTGGGGCCAAAAGTGTCATTGAGTTTTTCAGATTATAAAAATGCTTAATAACAGCTCGATGTTTGGAAGTTGGGGTCTTAGCCTCCGTGCCTCGGAGTCCCTTTCCCCAGCCCCCAATGCAGAGCAACGCACTTGTGACACCTCTGGTGTTTCGGGTGTCCATGCCATCAAGCGATACGTCTGCTCGTTTGCCATCTATACTATAAATACAAACTTTCCCATTTATAAAATTAGCGTAATTGCAATTTCTGAAAACATTTTACTATTGTTCATAGAACAAACTTGTAACGAGGTAAAACTCAATAGGCGTTCATAGAAAAGTTTCTTTAGAAGCTTCGTGCTCTCGACCAGCACGGACATTCTTTTTCGTTTGGCTTCACTCCAACAACTGAAGTGTAAAAATCCCATACGTTGTATAAAGTTCACAGCGTACTTCTAGAACTAGCAGAGGTTTTTTGTTTCTTAACTTTTATTATGATAAACTTTATTGGTTAAATTCTTTATCCGTTTTTGTCCGCTATGAGGATAATGTATTTTTTTCCAATTGGAATCGGATTAAATGAGACCAATATGTCCTTCAAATAATAAAATAGTAGGTATAAGAGCCACGCTGATTTAGTATAGTACTACCCTCGCACAGAAAATCAACGTAAAGTGTCGGCGATCATGCTGTCATGTTTCGTTGATGAGTGCGAGACCGGAGGCCCAACGATGCAGAAGCGTCACTAGCCCGCCATGGTGTGGGTCACCATGCTGCATTGTTGCATTGTCTGCGTTTGCAGTGAGTATGGTGACCACCACTCTTGGCTTCTGCCTATGCTTTACATCAGGCAGAGAGAAAAATTACCAAAATCTGTTCAGAAATGTTCTGTTCTGAGGTATCAAACTAAAAGAAAACAAAGTTAGAAATATCTTTTGAGTAAATAGAAATCAGCCAAGTGCGAGTCGAGCCACACCCAGGCCATAGAATCCCTAGTAAGGCATAATCTGTTTTTGTTTCGTATTATAAAAATTCAACGTTAACGATTTCAGCGGCCCATAACATTCCACTTTAAGGGTAATGGAGGTACCACAAAACAAATACTTTTCAAGGTTTTATTTTACCACTTTTTCGGCGTGATTAACATGTATGTTCATAGGAAATAACATAGTTTTCGCATTAATAGTCTGTGAGATATAGTGGCGATAGACGGCCGCCCTGAAATGTTTAGTTTTTGCTATTTGAACCCTAAACTGCACAGAAAGCTAATATTATTTCGGAGTTTTAGGAAAAGATATTTTAAAATAGATTATATAAACTAATCTCTCGTAAATATTTCAACAGTCATGGGAGAGTGATGCTATAAAAGTCTATACAACGAAAATTTAAGTTAAAGTGGTCTCTACCGTTAAAAAGGGTCAAAAGACGAACGTTAAACAATCTCTGTTATAACACAATTCTGTACTATCGTCTCTCGTAAGGTATAAAAAGTCCCTCAACGGAAATATACTTGAACGCACGTAAACAATAATTAATTAGTAGCAATTCATCTTAGCAGAGATAAGACATGTCTTCAACTCATAATGTAGTGTGAAAGCCAAGTTCAGAATAAAAACATTCAATACATTGACTTAAAAAATCTTGATCGGTACAGTACGTAAGATCATGCGGTTAATGAAAAAAAACGGACAACAGCTATCAAAACTGGTATTTGAAGTATTGGTATTTAAATTAACCTAAATTCAAGGTAAAGTAAGGAAAAAAGTTCTATCCAAAAAGTTAAATTTCTTAGTCTTCTTATAGGTATTGTATATCATCATCATCAGCCTATTGCAGTCCTCTGCTGCACATAGACTACTCCAATTTGTAATGTATTGTAACTACAATATTTTGTATATGTATTGCTTACTTTCGAGAAATTAAAACTTACATTGAGTTTCCAATTGTAAAACGAAGTTTGTAACTCTAAAACTTATCTTTATTTACTCCTACACATACAGTAGGTACTTAGATTATAATGTCTTCCTTACAGTAATATTGTGTGTGTGCCCCTTAATTTCTTTATGATTAAATATATTTAACAGATACCGTCTCTATCTCTTTAAGTATAGTATTTAAATTAACAACTGATTTAAATTGCGTTTTTCGTGAAATAATATACCACAAGATTTGTACAATTAAAACTGTTTTTTTTCTGCAGACCCATAACCAAACCCGACTTTGATAGTAGATTCTCAGACTAAATTCTTTGGCAGCATTGGCAGATTGTGTACAGTGAATTTATATATACATGGTATAACATTTTCATAGATAAATTATCCAATCTTGGCTGCGCAACTTCCTTCAACTCATGTTTACTTGCAGCTTCGGTGACAATTTTTATTCATATGTGTGACTCACAAGAAAAATTAACACAATGTTCTTAGCCCCTAGGGAATTACCTCCTCACAGATAATTAGTATAAATAGCTCATCTAAAATTTAATGGGACACAGTTCCAAGCGTTTCCTTCAAGAAGAGCAACCAACACTCTCTAGGTAAGGAAATAACTTCAAGACTTATGTTTTTAATAGTTGTACATACTTATGCTCTTAACTTAACTTATATTCTTAACTAAGAAAAAAAAAATTCATAAATCATTTATTAATATAAGTTTTTGCTTGTAATTGTTTCTATTTGTTTAAAATCTCGATTTCTAATTTTTTGGCCTAGAATTTTAGACTTTTCAGTGATAATAATGTACAAATCAGTGGCAAGTAATACCAAACCCAGTCTCGTAAACTTGAATTATATCGCATGTCATTATCGTCAGTTGATAAAACGAGATGACGAGACGTAACGGACAGTCACGTAATAATGCCATATTATACATTGCTAAAATCTTTTTTCATAAATTTCAGATCAAAATGCAGTGTATAACATTAGTATTTTGTGCCGTTTTGATGTGTGCCTACGCACAAGTACCCATAGACTTCGGGTATGATGAAAGGTAAGTCATCTCATACATATATATATTCTTTACTTCCTGATTGTCTTCGATTAACTTTTATTATTTTTTTATGCAAAATCATATATACACATATATAAAACAATGCTCATTAAGAAACACACATAAACATGTTAGCTAATATTAGAGTCGCCTGTTTTTAGTCTAGAACACTTTTATGATGTTTACCTCAAATTATTTATATCTGCTTAAAGAAAATTGAAGTCTTCTACATTTTTTACAAATCAATCGTTATGCTGATAAATATGTATTTGATAATTTTTTTTGGTATCACTATGATCCTTAAGTCAGCAATGAAATGAAGACTGCTAAATGCATTTATTTCAATAAGACGTCTAAAAGGAGAGATTTGGATTTGCATTGACAAGTAGTTGTTCATTCGGGTCATTATGATATTTCCTTTGGCATTAGGCGAGTTGCTGATGCTAATTAATGGATAACAAATTCTACATATTTACTTATAAAATTCTAGGTACCCTGAGCATGAAGTTTATCACGTTCGTCATCCAAGAGATCTAACTTGGGAGCGAAACGCAGGCAGAGGAAAGATATTTGGTACTCTTGGAAACACTGATGACTCAGTATTCGTGAGTATGATTTTGAGATTATTAGTAACACGCCATCAATTTGGAAAAGGTCTCAAAGCTTGCTTGCTTCTTTTCTAAGGAGAGGTCTGTGTCCAGCAATCTAGCAGGGGATAATATAGTTAAAGCTATTTATGATGATTATGAATCTACTGTACTTTATAGTTATTGCAATTTAATGCAACTGATGTTAAAAAGTTTTCTATTAACATTCAAGAGAACTTCGATGTCTTGTCCGTTGCTTGTCTTATCCATTAAGAGGCTTACACATTGAGAAACTTGAAAAGTGTTTCTATTTATAAGAAAGCCAAAGCAAAGACACTTTGCAAATTTCCTATGAAGTTTTAGTGAACGCAAAAGTCCACTATTAATAAATAACTTTGAAGTAAATAAATGATCTAAGAAACTGGAGGCTTACTAATGCAAAAGCATCACTAAGCCGCCATGGCGTGGCTGACCATGCTGCGTTGTTGGACAATGGTCTGCATTTTCAATGATTATTGTGACCATCACTCTTGGATTCTGCTCATGCTTTCCATCCGGTAGAGTAGAGTCATTTTGGTAGAATCGCAAATAATATATATAAAAAAAAGTAATAGGATTATCACTTTAATGTTTGATAAATAGAAATAGTTATATTTTGACTACTATAGATTCTATAATTTTGCTTACTAAATTGTATGCCTCGATTTTAACAGGGCAGGGGTGGCTACAAGCAAGATATTTTCAATGATCACCGTGGTCACTTGCAAGGTCAAGCATATGGTTCAAGATCTCTTGGTGCTTTTGGGGACAGCACTGCCATGGGAGGCAAATTGGACTGGTCTAACAACAACGCGAGATTGGGTGCTGATTTAAATAAACAGATCGGAGGACGAAGTGGAGTAAGTATTTTTTATGTTAAAATATTGTACTGACAAATTTATTAAAGATTTTTTAGTATAATAAATCTTAATTTTTTACTCGAGTGTAGACATCTGGCTTTACTTATCTTTGATCATTTTTCTGAAGGAATAGTGATTGAAATCCGCTAGTAGTATTGAAATTTATATATCATGTTCCTTTTCAAAATATTATACTTTAATGTATCAATGATCAGGACAAATATCAACGGGAACTGTTTCAAAACATGGACGGTTTATGACGATAGCTTCTCTTTTTGAAGAATTCCTTTTTAAATTTATAATGCAACTAGCTGAGTCCTGCGGTATTACCTGCGGTTAACGGTGTACCGTGGGTAACCCAGTCGGGCGAAGCTAGTCTGAAAATTAGCCTAAGTTACTGCTTACATCATTAGCTACCTATCAGTGAAAATCCTGTCAAAATCGGTCTAGCCGTTCCAGAGATTACCCTGAACAAACTGACCGGCAGACGGACAGACAGACAGACAATTTTTTTTTAAATAGCTACATCTTTGGTATATGTACCGTGTAAACATACATATGCATTTAGTAAAAAGCGGTTATTGTAATATTACAAACAGACACTCAAATTTTATTTATTTGTATAGATTGTCTTCAGGGTTTATAAAATCCAAACAATTAGGGTATTTCAAAATACATTATGTGGAACTCACTACTTAATATATAGCATAGAAAAGACAAACTGTTTTTTCCCGCCCACATTCCCACCACTGTAACTCCTGTACACCAGGATCAACAGCAGTGACCCACGAACACACCGAGTTATGACACTCGGGAAGTCCCAGGAAGAAAATTAACTGTCTTGGAACCCGCAACGAAGTTAATCAGAAGAAAAACAGGAGGAGTTGGAAATGATAAATCCACTTCCCTCCTTAGCAAAGCGGGAGACAAAATGAAGTCAAAATAGGCAGACACCTTTTTCAAACCGGGAAGCACCACGGATAAAGTATTAAAGTATTAGGGGTCCTAAGTGAGCTATATTTGATTACTATAGTATGTATGGCAGAATCGCCTAAACGCACGGAAATTCACCGCAGTTGACACAAGATCCTCATAGTATACCGCCCCAGATGTCATTTGTAAGCTATTTAGCATTGTGTTACGTTCATTGTACCAAAGACTACACTCCCAGAGTACATGATGAGCCGACTGTTCACAGCTAATATCAGGTGTTGAGCATTGACACAATGGTGAATCGACTAATTTAAATGAGTGTAGTTTGCTCTTAAAGTTACCGTGGCCTGTAAGAAATTGAGCGACACAGTGATCCACCTCGAGCCATGTTCTTGACAACCGTTCGCGAACAGATGGAAAGAACTGGTAGAGGTGGCGCCCCTTAGATGATTCGGCCCATCGTTGTTGCCATTCATCCATTAGACCGTTATAGACATTGGACTGCTGTTGAAACAATCTTATGATTTTATCGCGGTCTCGTACGCCCAAAAAATCGCATTCCATGTTTTGTAATGTGGAATAGTACATGGCTGCACGTCTTTGCACCTCGAGATCGACCGGAAAGACACCCGCCAACACCGGTAAAGCCTCAGTACTAACCGTCCTATATGCTTTGCACAAGAAGATCAATGCAAGTCGTTGTCCTTGTAACAGTTTCCGACGGACAGCACCTACAGTCGCTCTATCGGCCCACACGGGAGCACCATAGCAAATAGAACCCAAATAAGTAGCTCCATATATAATCTTTAATGTATGAAATGAAAGACCCCATGTGGCAGTTGATATCCTCGTCAGAGCAAAGAAACTTTTTTTAGACTTTTCGTTAACTGTTCTAATATGTTCGATAAATGAAAAATTTCTTTCTAAAACTAATCCCAAATAACAAACCGAGGTTTTATTTTTTATGCTAACATTTTGAAATTTAATACACGGCGGTGATTTGAGGTTACCTTTCAGAAGTAGCTGGAAGGTTTTGTTTGGTGCAAAAGTCAAGCGATTACGTACGCCCCAAAGAGATACTAAGTTCAAACATCTATTAGCCAGACTCTCAAGCCCCGTTCTAGTGTCAGATTCCACCAGTAATAAACCGTCGTCCGCATACGCGTTTAGGGTACATCCGGGTGGTATAGGTATTGAGAGAAAATCGTCGAAGCCTATATTCCACAAGTATGGACCTAGCACCGAGCCCTGAGGGCACCCCATCGTAAGCGCCTTCGACACAGAATGATGCCCAAGTCTCAATTTAGTTGTACCTTGTGTGAAGTACGAGGAGATTAGGGAATAAATATTTTTAAAGCATCCTCTTGATTTTAACTTAAGCAATAGCATGGGCCACCACGCGTTGTCGAAGGCGCCAGATATATCTAAGAAGATACCTAAGACGTATTGAAACCTTGACTCGGTGACAGTTTTCCTTACAGATATGACCGCATCTGTTGTTGATTTTCCCAACGTAAATCCGAATTGTCTATCATGAAATTTAACTCCACCCGGTAGAAGTCGAGGCACTACAAGACGTTCTAAAAGCTTTCCTAGCGATGGCAACAGTGTTATAGGCCGATACGACCCAGGATCGTCCGGCGGCCTATCGCCGCTTTTTGGTATTATACGAATATTACCGCACCGCCAAACACTAGGAAATACTCCTTCCGCAATGCAACGTTTAAAAACTGTTAAAATGGTGTCACCCGAGAGTTTGCAAGCTTCTTTTATCATTTTATTTGATATTTTATCGTCGCCCGAAGCCTTGTTTAGTGGTAATGACCTAACAATACTAAGAAATTCGTCTGAAGATGGTAAGTCAGACATTGGAGACACTGGTGGTTCGATGGCCCACTGCCTAACTT
This sequence comes from Spilosoma lubricipeda, assembly GCA_905220595.1. NCBI lineage: Eukaryota > Metazoa > Arthropoda > Insecta > Lepidoptera > Erebidae > Spilosoma > Spilosoma lubricipeda. The sequence goes on along the minus strand of HG992298.1, from coordinate 5,320,153 downwards.
GTCGGTGATAATCAGTGTCATCCTCCGGCCGATCGTCGGGCACAAGTGATTCTAAAAGATATTTTGCTGTTTCTTCTACTCCTGTAGTATAACTATTATGAATTTTGATGTTCTGTACGTATGCAAGGTCGATAGATCTATTTGCCTTAAATTCATGATACAAAGGTGACCACGGACCCTCTCTATCGAGTTTATCAACAAGTTTGCGTATTAAATTTCCCTTTGATTTCTCCACAGCTGCCCTGTAGTGAGACCTGGCAACTCTAAGAGCAATGAGAGCATTATTGTAAATTTCTCCTGTTACGTTACGCTTTTTAATGGCATTTAGTTTTTTACGAGCTTTTCGATAGATTCTACGTAATTCGACTAATTTATAGTTCCACCAATCACATCTACGAGTGTTAGTTATAGATCCGCGGCCGATACAAACATCAGCACAATATGTGAAAGTGTCTGATAATATGTTTGCGCTTTCCTCAGCTGATAGACAACTGCGAGTGAAGTCTCTGGCATGCACCGCAAAAAGTGAACCAAATAAAGCCCAATTTGCCCCTTCAGTTTTATATCTAAAATTGTATGGAGTTATTTGCGGATGTTGTGCAACCATTGGCATGAATTCGTACACGATTAAGCGGTGATCACTACAGGATGCATCCGGTAGGACACGCCATCCAGATATCGAGACGTCGCCGCGCGTAAGCGTCACGTCAATAGAAGACTCACCCATAGGGCTGCAAAAAGTTGGTGGTGCATCAGGGGTATTGTGAATAGTAAGATTCATTTCCGCAATAAAATCTTCAACCGCACAGCGCCGGGCCATGTCAGTTGAACGCAACTTGCCATACCATAAAGTAGAAGATGCATTGACATCAGCGCCAATGATAATTTTGTGTCCTACGAGGGACCGCAAAACGAAACGTAAATGATGTAGATGAGGATCAATAGGATGTGAAAACTGAAAGTAACAGCTCACTACATAAACTTTACAGGTAGAGGATGAGATCTCAGCAACGGCGCAGTGTGACGTCATAAGGTTGCGCAAAGATGTTACTGTGAAATTAGAACTTGCAACATAAATCCCAGCCCGTGACCGGCTATCTAGTTGCACTACATATTTCCTCAAGTGAGCGCTCTGATATTGCTCCTGTACAAGGACAATGTCTAACTTTTGTTCAAAAACTAAACGATCTAATTCTGATGTGGCTATTTTATCATTATGAAGATTTAACTGGCCTATCGAGAAATTATCCATTTTATTAAAAAGGTACTACAACTACTACTGTATAAACTATTCAGTAATTAGTATTTAGGATTAGCTGCTCTAATTTAAGTTTATATGTGGAGCAGTCCTGTGATCCACATCGATGGTCACATGGTTTTTTAAACCGGCTGCATTGTGCGCATTTTGGTTTAAAATCTGGTGTGTCCCTATCCGGGCAAGCCCTTGTGTCGTGGCTGGCCGCGCAATTAGCACAGGTAGGAGTTTTAATTGTGCAAAACTTTTGAACATGACCGAATTGTTGACAGTTTAAGCAACGAACTACTTCTAAGTCGTCTACAAACCTACATGTAGCCCAGTCTATATATAATTTATCCTTTGTGCTAGCCAAGTGTTTTCTAACCTCTGTTTCTAATTCTAAGCCTATCCATTGACGTCCGTTTTCCAGTTTACGATGCCTAACAATTTTGGTTGATTTTAAAAAGTCGCTTTCGCTTAATTTTAATTCGTCCTTGATATTCTGACGATATAAAGCTGTTAGGAAGGTACGATCCTCCATAGAACCAGGTACGTCTTTTACAATTATACGGGGCCTTCGGCCTTTAGGCTTTTCTAAACGTAAGCCTACAGATTTAATGGCGCTTACTGTTTCTAGTTTTTTAAGCTGCCTTTCATTTGCGACTCGCAACACGACGCCTGCCTTTGCGGTTTTTTTAACGCCTACAATTTGAAAACCTTCGTCGGTGGGTTTAATAGCCTTTATGAGAGCCTCTTTTGTAGCCGACGAAGTAGCATATTCCGCTGAACGCTCCGTAGTAGGATACGCAATAACACACGGTCTAGGTACGCGCGCCTCAGCGGACACCGGACACGGGGCCGATCCAGGCGGTAAGCGAAGGCCAAGCTTGTCCGCGTAGGTCAAACCCGGCCGTCGAACCGCGCCCACCTGGCGCTCAAGATTTGCTAATTTCGTTTCATTGCTAGCAGATTTAATTGCCAACAATGACACGAGACCGGTAATCCGCTGGGTTACGTCCATAATGGCCGTCCTGTTCCCCACATTCATTCGCGACCCCTGATCGTTAACTATTTCATTAATTTTTGCCAAATATTCGGTTGCCTGAGACACCAATTCAAAATAATTATACTCCCCACAACTATCACGACCACTAAAAGATAAAACACTTCCGCTCAAGTCCGAAGCCCTACTTTCCTTTGGCGATAAATTTGTTGGAGACATACTACCAAATAATCCCTTTCCGGTTGGTGTTTGAAATTCATTTGTACCACCGGGATCGGGCAACTCGCCAACAACCGACATGGCCAAACAAAGACACACCAGACAAAAGAAAAATCAATATAAACAACTTTAAAATAAAAAACACGAAAATAAAATTAATACAAACAAAAATATTATTCCTACCCACTTTTAAGAATAAAATAAATTGACTTACCGATAGCCGTAATGAAAATAACTAACACAATATTTGTGTTTATAAGGCGTAAAAACTTACAGATTAATTGTTAATAACACTATACACAACCTTAAGCCGCCCACAAACCGGGAAACAGTCGCGAGGATACACAAAAACAATATTAAATTTTTAAAACGCGACGTCACACGTGAACCGCACAGTGCCGCGAAGAGAAGACAAACTGTTTGTTAAACCAGGAGTATTTTTTGTATATTGGAATGAAAAACATTTCATTTTTCAGATGACAGTAACCGGTGAAGGCCAGTGGAACCCCGACAGAAATACCAGATTCATGGCTGGAGGCCAAGTACAAAAAACTTTTGGTCACAATAAACCAGATGTAGGGTTTCAAGCAAGATTCGAACATGACTTTTAAATCTAAGATTACATCCTATATTATTTAAAAAGTCAATTTGCGTTTATAAAATAGCGATGCATCAAATGAACGAGACCCTACCAAGCTTCGAATACGTTAATAATTTGTGTCGCTATTGCGTCATTATTTTTTTAACGCGAATCGGCTTAAATATTTTAACTTTACATGTTTCTGACATTTATTTTTACAATAATTTTGTATGGCATATTTCTCTACTGCTATGATACTATTATTTGAAATGTAAACAGTTTAAAAATACTTACTTTTATATAAAATAATACTGCTAAGTTTCAAAATATCTCAAATTATGTAGGACATTCTACGTAAATAAACTTTTGCTTCTGAATAAATTATGTGAATAAATAATTCTTATTAGGTTAAGTTAGAAAAGCCAATGTAAATATTTACTTTGTAAGCTTGATAATAAAATATGTATATTTAAAATACCTAACATAGTTTACTTTAAACCTTAGAAGATCTTAGAAAAACATCTATATTTTTCAATTATTCAACAAAAGAAAACACTCAATTATTAACACATTATGTTTATTCTGACTATCTGGGTAGCGCAGTGGTTGCGTATGCTGTGCTTTAGGTTTTGGGTTCGATTCCCGGGTCGGGTCAAATGTTTGTAAGATCTGTAAGTATTTCTTACTGAGTCTGGATACTTTCTATATAGCATAATATTAGGTATTTGCAAAAAAAGTATTTATATATTTGTATCAATTGTCTAGTATCCATAGTACAAGCTCTGCTTATTTTGAAACTAGATGTCATTGGGTGTTCATTATTATTATTTAAAGAATCGAAAAACAATTAGTATAAAAAATAAATATAAATAATAATAAATATTTCGGACATCTATCACACAACGCCATCTAGTCCCAAGGTAAGCAGAGCTTGTGTTATGGGTCCTAGAGACAACTTATACAAATACACATTAAATTTTTTTTTTTTGTAAATGCATACATATTATTCATAGGAAACACCCAAACTCCGAAACAAATATTTGTAGATTATACTAACATTTGGTCCGACCCGGGAATCGAACCCGAGACCTCACGATCAGCAGTCGCACACGCCAACCGCGAGACCAACGAAGCATTCAATACCTGCTCATTTAGAAGTTGTCATCATTTGGTTTTTGTATAAAACAAATATATAACAATTATTTTTATCCTTCCAATTCCCTAAGAAATAGGGAGAGATATTCTGTGAGATTCTGACGCGATCAAACCAGCTCATATGAGCCGAGTCGACTGTTAAACATATACCGATCATTCATCAAATGTGAGACGTGAGAGGTGAAATGTGAGTGAGGGAAAGTCTTTTGAAGTGTAGGTGTTCATGGAGGACCAGAATTACCAAATAAAAAAGTCCTCGTATAGCACAAAACAACCCAAGCGTGCAGACACGCGAGGGCTAACGTGCGTCGTCTCGAAATATAGCGAGTGTGGTACCTACTATTACATTTAACTTGGCACCGACTTCAAACAGGTTTTAGGTACCTAGCACACATAATAATACTACTATTTAAATGAACGAAGAATTAGGTATGGACAAGAATTGGCATAGCAATTTATGAAGAGCCAGTTTATTTTAAGCTTTTTAGTATTTTTTTGCCAGGGAGTTTTCGTTGGATGCTTTTTGGAAGTTGGTTTTTTTTTTATAAAAAGATTTTATTTTTGCATTTTTAGTGCAAGCAATCGTAGGTTATCAGTAAGTTGAACTATTTCATATAATTTATAGTACGTGCCTAAGAAAATGAGGGATTCCCTCCATTTCCCAGGCATCCCATCATCAGATCCCAATATGGTGGCAAAGCAAACCACTTCGGAAGCATACCCTTTCGAATACACCTCAAAAACTTGACAGTATACATCTAAAGATCAATAGATATGTATGAAATTGAAAGAATTATTCTCCAATTCCTAACCGTTGAGCAGTAGTACCTTCCATCATCAGATTACCTAAATAACTTGAAACAATACGACTAAAGTTAACATACACACATATGACATTTAAATATGTACCCTTCAACTCCTAACCGTTAAGGAGTTGTACCTTACTTCATCAGCTCATCATCATTAAATGATGACTACCAGATGCAAATTCAAGAGTATTTTCAGAAAATATACGAAAAATGTAGTATGTGCCTGAAAAAAATGAGGGTTCGCCTCGATTTCCCTGGGATACCATCATCAGATCCTAGTTTCCTTGACATGGTACCACCGTCGGAACATCTCCTTTCCAACAAAAGAAGAATCATCAAAATCGGTTCATAAACGACGAAGTCATTCGCGAACACACATAAAAAAAAATATATAAATACGTTCGAATTGAGAAACCTCCTCCTTTTTTTGAAGTCGGTAAAAAAATTGGTTTAATAATTTTATGATGTTCAGGAAAAACCAACAGAAATTAAAATATGCTTAGATTTTTTTTCGTGTAAAAATTTTCAACAGAAAATTTTGTTTATCCAAACACACCAGTTTATAATCTGTATATCAATATTTTTCTATGCTTGATATGTATGTATTTACAAAAAGTATATACAATGCGAGTCAAATAAGAATGGGATCGACTTTGTGCCATGTTGTGATGTCATAGCAGCCAATTCGAATCCATTGGGTAGGGTCAGCAAAACAAGATATTTTTAAATATTATTTATTTAGGAATCATGAACGCATAAGTTTTAATCAGAATTGAGCTCCACAATTTTGCTCATCTCTGTATCACTAACAGAGTGGTCACTGTCGTCGTTATTGCCATCATCATCACTGTTGCATTCCCATATAAAATAAAACATGGATTAACATAGGTTTTTAATATTTATTCCAACTTATGTTATCTATACAAATAAACAAAATTGGAGTGTCTGTTTGTAATATTGAAATAACCGCTTTTTACTAAATGCATATGTATGTATACACGGTACATATACCAAAAATGTAGTTAAAAAAAATTTGTCCGTCTGTCTGTTTATCTGTCTGTCTGTCTGTCCGTCTGTCTGTTTGTCTGTCTGTTTGTTCCGGGTAATCACTGGAATGGCTGGACCGATTTAGACGGGACTTTCACTGGCAGGTAACTGATGATCCAGTGAGTAACTTAGGCTACTTCTTTAGACTAACTTTGTCCCGCGGCGTTACTCGCGGTACAACTATGACCGCGGGTAACACCGCGCGGTTCAGCTAGTTTAAAATAAAATAAGGTATTGTTACCTGTTATGTTTTTTCTGTGAAATGGGAGCCTGGTTATCCATGTTACAGCACTCTATCTATCTATCCATGTTACATCACTCTATCTATTCACCAAATCTTGTTTTGGTGAATAGATAGAGTGATTTGACGTATGAAAAAGGAGTAGAACTTGAAAAGGCAAAGAAAATGACCCCTTATATGATCCGATTAGTCAAAAATTGACTAAGGCAGGCTCTCAATTCCGCCGGTTCCGTCGCAGCGATGGTGCGTATCAAGCCGTCTTCGTCGCCTTTTTCGCTTCTGTCCTTTTTCCTATACATTCAATCGAAAAATAACCAATTTGAAACTTGTTGGGAATTGAAATACCTACCTGTAGCTGCATGTTGCTTGGAAATTAATTGCAAATTGTGCACAGTACAGAGTCCGAAAGTCATACGATATTCCGATAAACTTATTAATTGCACGTAATTGAAGAAATCATTAGTTAACTTTAATAAGAGTTAATGAGTTATTCTGATGTATACATCAGAATATTACATAAGCTACTATTTGCCGCGATGATCGATAAACACGCGGGCGGAACCGCGGGCAACAGCTAGTATTATATAATTACAATTAAATAATCGTATTTCTGATTTCAAGTCCCTTGCATTTAGATACTCTGAAAAGAACTGTCGACTTAAGGTGAGTACGTGTGTACACAAAAACACTAGCACGTAAATAACATGTTATATACATTCTCATAAACAACAAAATCTCGATGTAAAGGTATGCTAAAAACCGAAACAAAATAAAATAATAAGAACAAATATAAGTGATTTGCCTTTCTGTATAGAAGTTTTAAAATAAGTTTTAGAAGTCAACTGCAAGGTACATATATATTTTTCCTGACATTTAACACCACAGATTAAATATTCTCTGTTCTATGTCTAACACGCAATGCAATCGAGTCCCAAACTAAGCAGAACTCGAACTATGGGTACTTCACAAGTGAAATAAATACATATTTTAATTATTGTATGAAGAAAACACCCAAACTCCGAAATAAATATTTGTAGATCATACCAACATTTGTTCCTTTCCTGGAAACGAACCCGAAACCTCAAGCGCAGTAGTCACCTATGATACCACAGAGGCAGTTTATAAATTCTAGAACTCTATCTGGGTAAGTACCCGATGCTTTGATAAACTCTATAAGGTCAATAACAGAAGCTAATACCGATTTATTTAACGGAAGCTGATACCGATACCAAGAAGTGTGTATGTGTTGTGTATATACACAACACATAAACACTTCTATTAACACAGGAACAGAACAGTAGTTGTCACACATCCACACCCTGGGATCAGACTTCCGTGTGTATCTGATACACGGGAGTCTGATCCCAGGGAGTCATAGATTTAACTACACTAGCTCGACCATAGTATTATGGTACTTACAGCTCATAAGCATTCTTGAATATATCTAAATAGTTAAATACATACCTACCTATCATGACAATTTGCACGCAGACACTTAACAAATTGTCATCATCATTATCAGACCATCGCAGTCCACTGCTGGACATAGGCTTTTCCAGTTACACAAGATTTCTTTTGATTCTTGGCGTCCCGCACCCAGCTTCTGCATACCATCCTGCGCAAACCATCATATATATGCGCCTAACTCACATGATTTCTACACTACCCTAAGGTTGACTGGTAGAGAATGCCCTGGGCATTAAGTCCGCCTATGTACAAAAGTGTATAAAGTTATAAATAAATAAATATATACTATATCTATAATTTATTTATATACCAGGTTATCACCTGGCTTGTGAAATTATATTAATGAAAATGAGTTATTCTGATCGAGAATCAAACCTACCTGCCAATCAGTTATTGTCTCTAGACACTAATACAATGGGTCCTTCGAGCTTAATAAATAAGTAAATAATTCGAATATCTAACACAAAACCTTCTAATACCTAGTCCCAAACTAAGCAGAGTTTGTATTATGGGTACTATACAACTGATATAATTACATACATAGATACTTTTTTTGTAAATACATACACACTATGCATAGAAAACACCCAAACTCCAAAACAAATATTTGCAAATCATACAAACATTTGATCCGACCCAGGAATCGAGCCCGAGACTTCGAACACAGTAATCGCATAAGCTGCCACTGCGGCACCGAGACAGTCAATAATATGTATCCAACTCTAATTATAAATTCTACAACGGTGAAATCATTAAAAGCAGCAAGCATTAACCACTTAATATCAGCGTCCATAATACTTTCACATAATGTCGCTTAGATGTGCTCAGTTCATTAAACTGATACATGAGTCATAACTAAAATGAATCCCCTTTTCTTAGCGCCCGGGGAATTCACCTCGTTGCAAATATTTAGTATATATGGTTCGTCTGAGATGTTTTAAAGCACAGTTTGAAGTGTTTCTTCTAAGAAGATCAACTAACACATACTTGGTAAGAGATTGCGGCTTCTATTTGTTTTTTATTGCGGATTGGATAAGAATGTAAATTATTGTAGGTTCAGAAAAACTGTATGTTAATCAAAAATTTTTTATGATCTGCATATATTTGTTTTTTCGGAGTTTGGATGTTTTCTATGTACCTATAATATGTATGTATTTACAAAAAAAATATGTCTGAAATATTTATTTATTTATTTCGTGAACGAAAAATTTTGTATAGTATTTTGAAAAAAGAAAGAAAATATATTTTATAGTTATTATATTAACAAAAAATATGTATTTTTTTACTTTTAGAAAAAGAAAATAAAAAATTTTTTTTTTTGGAAATGCTTTTTGTAAATACTTGCTTGCATCTTTAAATTTATACCCACTTACTTCTCTCGACTCAGCGATTTATTCTGCTGAGAAAGCCGAGATTTATAGTCGAGAATCTGTATTGTGTCATGGCCTCCGACATTAGAACCTGCCATTTTTTACCCGACTACGGCAAAGCCAAAGGAGGGTTATGATTTTGACACGCTATATATGTATGTTCATTTGTTCCTCATAGCTCCTTAACTATTCATTAGAACTAAACAAATGAGGCATCATTAGAAGCGTCTTGATTGTCCGCCGGTTATGACGTATCACTGAATCTAATGTGGCACCCTCTAGCCGAAATAAGTACTGTATTAAAAAATAAATTTGTTTGGTATCATTCGAAAGGGCTTCACTTGTACATTTTAAAATGTATATATTATTAGAATTTTTTCGTGACTTTGTCCGTATTTATTCGATAATTGTGATATTTCTATGGTACCTATTAAAAATATATTTTGCAATGAAATTAATATTATAGAGGCACCAAAACATTTTAAATAAAAAAGTAAAAAATAAAACCCAACTACGACAAAAAACGACGCTAAAAAGCATGAAGCAAGTTCCAAAGTCGTAATCACGCGTTGTTAATGTATTATGATTTATTTCTATGTAACGTGTGACTACTAATTTTGAAACTTGCTTCATACTTTTTCAGCGTCGTTTTTTGTCGTGGTTGGGTTTTGGTTTTTACTTTTTCCTATTCTGCGTTAATTCAGATCAATCGATCACTAAAAAACGCCAAAAAATAATCGTTTTTAAAATTAAACTAACATTTCTTGCATCAAAAATTATGCTAATTTGAACATTTTATATTTTAGATCAAAAATGCTACCAACCACGTTTGTTTTCGTTATTGGTTTGATGTGCGCGTACGCACAGGTGTACAGACTACCATCAAATACAGAAAGGTAAATAAATACCATCAATTTGCTTTATTTCTATTTATGTCTAGCATAGCTTTTAGCATTCGTTTGTGTATGTATATGATGATGATGTACTCAGTCTCAAAGGAGACCAGCCAATAACGCTGGAGATATTACAGTATAGTGCATACGTGAGTGCGCAAATACGGAGGAGCACTCTGTGGTCCCTTACTCTTAAAATTCTATGGGCTGAAAATAGTCCATTCCTTTAGATAGTGTCGGTGCACCCGTACACATTTTTGGTTATTGTGAAATACGAATATATTGGTTCATACAACGGCGTAAACTGACGAATCACTTGATTGTGGGCCCTTTGATTTTGTGGCATCTTGCTGCAAATGAGACGGCCGGCGCGATCAAGGTGACCGTTTCTAAGCGAATGGACTATATCCGATATCGGAATGATATTAGACGCAAGACCGAGAGTTTGCTCTCCAAGGTAAGAGGTTAAGGCCCCAGTTTCGAAACTCAGTCTGTCATTAAGCATATCTATAATTGAAAAATTGAGTTGTTTTGACCTCAGCCAACGAGTCCCTTTTTTATATAATTTGTAACTAACCAATTTTAAGAACTATTGAAAACTAATTCTATTATTATTCTTATTAAACTTGTTCTAATTAATCACCATTTTGTAGGTATCCTGACAACTTCTTTAGTTTGGTTCATAGTCTTGGAGGAAACTCTAAAACTTGGGAAGGAAATGTGGGTAGAGGAAAGGTTTTTGGCACCCTGGGAAGCACCGACGGGTCTTTATTCGTGAGTATAACATATTATACATATTTTAACTTCATTCTTACTGTAATAACATAACCAACTCCAACTTCCCTAAAACCACAGTGTCAAATGCGACAATGTTTTTAGATATTACGAATTTCATAAAAGTTTTTTTTTTATAAGAGTCGTAATATCTAAAAAACCTCTTTAAATATTTATAAATTGTGGGATTTGATTTTACTTGATTCTGACAGTAGTTATACTCTTCTGTGTATATAGGTATCAAAGAAATGATTGTAACAATTAAAGACATCAACTCCACGCTTTTAATTTATCATCTTTAATAATTAAATCATTTCGACTGAAATGTTTGTAAACTTTAATTGTATATTTTCTCTTCTTTAGGGTAAAGGAGGCTACAAACAGAACATTTTCAATGACCACCGTGGCCAGCTCGACGGCTCAGCTTATGGTTCAAGAGTGCTTGGTCCAGCTGGTGGCAGTAGCTCAATGGGAGGGACATTGGACTGGTCCAACGACAACGCGAAAGTATCTGCTGATTTAAATCGAGAGATCGGAGGGCATACCGGTGTAAGTATAGCTTTTAATCAAGACAATAACAGGCTTGCTTTGTTGAGAAACAGTTAAGATATTAAGAATTAAATAGTTGAACCCATTAGAGTACCTTTAAAGTAGTTATTTATTCAATGAAATAGAAAACAATCGTTATTGGTACAACTTATAATTGTAACTCAGAACTTTGCATGATCTGATATAGTTTTCCCCTGTCATTAGGTATTTATTTGAATAAATTAATATTTGAATTGTTTTTCTTCTAGTTGAAAGTTACGGGCGAAGGAAAATGGAAACTGGACAAGAACACCAGGCTCGAAGCAGGAGGCAACGTACAAAAAACCTTTGGACACGACAAACCTGACATTGGTTTAGAAGCAAAAATTGTGCATGACTTTTAATATTATTCAGTTTATTGTGTTCGTGCGACAGATAGGGCTTCGGCGGCAATAAATCCAAGGTTTAGTAGCTATGGTTTTAATCTTAGTACATACAAAGTATAAGGCAGAACGCAAGTCGCGCCGCGCCGCTTTTCACCCGCGCCTCCCCCTCATGCGTTTACGTCATCAACAATTACTAAAACCTTAAATACTTAAAAATGAAATATTATTTATAGTAATGTGTTAAATCAAAATTCAAATGAAGCTATACTGGACTAAACAGAAATGATTCACACTGTTTCATGTGTTTTGTTAGAAAAAGAACATACGTGTGTACTGATACAGGTAAATTAAAGAAAAAGTGAAAAATAATCTATGTACAAAAATTGTTACCGATTCCGACTCACGGTGAAGGTCTTGGCAGATCCTTTGTTATTATTTGTGTCTTTTGAAACTTTTATTGTTATTAAATGATTTATTCGCATCTATTTTTACTGCTAATATCTTTTATATTTAACTTTCGAACTCTGTAGATATAGAGATTAAAAATTTATGATATCGTTTGTCAAAGTTTTGACATCTTGAAATTGTATTTCGAACGATATTAAATTATTTGACAGGCACAAGAAACAATACATTTCAAACGTCAAAATTTATGTCTTGAGGTGTCAGACAAATTATTAATTAATTTATCTGCGATCTTAGGATTAGGTATTGAAGATAATATGACATTTCTTAAAATATAGCTTGATTTCTGTGACAGCGATTTTGAACAAGCGATTTTATTTTGTACAACTTACATTTTAATTCTTTACGTGAGAGTTTTATCACAAATAAAGTGTAATAATTCACAACTTAAAATGACTCTAGCATCACAGAAATTCAGGTATATATTAAGGTAGGTATATAGTTAGGATCAGGAGGTTATTGTAGTAAAAGACTGCTTATATATTAAGGTTCTCAGTGTTTCTTTACATATATGTGTAGCCTTAGAAGTTTGTAAGATGGATAATAAAATAAACAATGAAATAAAGCACTATTGTTTTTGTTATAAGTTCCATTTTCAATCAGCATTAATGACTTCTAGATGCTATCTTTATCGTTACACATATGTAACGGTGGATTAGCCTGGACGGCGGCAAAGGCAACACTTTATAGTAGCACAACCTTATAATATTCTCCAATGCACATCTAGTAGAACGGTCGGAATATGAATGTTCCCGAATTATTCGAACTGAAGGTATTTTATAGCATTTGACAGGCCTGACCCAGTTTAATACTAAAGTCACATATTTAGTAGATAATATCAAATATTACTTATCATAATTATTCTAATGGTTATTAGCATCCAATTATTCTTTGATAATAGACAATTGTGTAACATTACAGATTTATTACGCCGGAAGTAGGAGAAGTATGACGAAATATAAGTGGCTCCGGAAGGCGCCAAGATATTAGTATAAATCAACTATTTACTTGATTATAAAATCACCAATTGAATTATAAGGTTATAATATATGATATTGTATGCCTAGTAATTATTAAGATTTTAACGAACTACGCGTTTATAAGAGGTTGGGATCGTTACTTATAACACATAATAAGAGTACCTCCATGCCAAATTTAATTGAAATCGGTACAGCGGTTTAGCCGCGAAAGATTGACATGCAGACATACAGACAGAGTTACTTTCGAATTTAAAACATTAATATGGATCAAACGCATGGCAGGTTATTACACTGACCACAACAGTGTATATAATACGGAAACAATTTGATGCTGTAAAACTGCATTGGTTTTTTACACGACTAGGTACGACAAGCCAAAAGGAAGAGTTAAAGTTTTGCCAGTCTGTGTACTTTTATACGTTTCACCATAACGCCTAAATTACTGAACCGAATTTAATGAACTAGGTCTCAGGTAAAGACGCCTCTATTATTTTGTATTACTCGTATTGGCTAATATTTTGTTTTGACCGAGTGACTTAGGATTGAGATGACGTTAGTCTCAAATTCTTATCAGGGGATGAAAGTTTGCGTGAGCGAAGCCGCACGCAAAAGCTAGTATATATCTATACAAATAAATAAAATTGGAGTGTCTGTTTGTAATATTAAAATAACCGCTTTTTGCTAAATGCATATGTATGTATGCACGGTACATATGCCAAAAATGTAGTTAAAAAATTTTTTGTCTGTCTGTCTGTCAGTCTGTCTGTCTGCCTGTTTGTTCCGGGTAATCTCTGGAACGGCTGGACTAATTTTGACGGGACTTTCACTGGCAGGTAGCTGATGATCCAGGGAGTAACTTAGGCTACTTTTTTTGACTAACTTTGTCCCGCGGCGTTACTCGCGGTACGACGATGACCGCGGGTAACACCGCGGGGTTCAGCTAGTCTATATATATAAAGGAGTATGGTGACTTACATACCCAGAGATCAAAGCACAGCCCAAACCGCTGAAATTAGTATCCTAAAATTTTGCATGTAGGTTCTTATATAGGTGAGCACTAAGAAAGGAATTTTAGAAACTCCACCCCTAAGGAGGTTAATCAGGGGATCAAAGTCTACATGAGCGAAACCACGTGTAAAAGCTAGTTTAATTATAATCAACGTAAGAGCCTCTGGAATTTCAAACGAGCAAAGGTCTAAGAAGCTGAAGACTACTTAGTGGGCTCAATTCGAACACATAACAAAAAAAAAACTATACAAATAAATAAAATTGAAGTGCCTGTTTGTTAAAATAACCGCTTTTTACTAAATGCATATGTATGTATACACGGTACATATACCAAAAATGTAGTTTTTTTTTTTGTCTGTCTGTCTGTCTGTCTGTTTGTTCCGGGTAATCTCTGGAACGGCTGGACGGATTTTGATGGGAATTTCACTGGCAGGTAGCTAATGATCCAGGGAGTAACTTAGGCTACTTTTTAGACTAACTTTCTTCATATTTACGTTAAGGAACAAAGAAGATTCTTATGGAACAAAAATGATACAATATTGTGACGAGATAAAAAGAATCTTATCCCATAGCAAATATAGAGTAAATTAGATCGTCTGTCCTTACTCCTCAAACGTTTGACGTCAATGTAAAGGGGCGTTAGAATCATCTTTACCTCCAAGTTGACTAGACTGGATAGATATTAATACTCGTACATTTCATTTTTAACCCCCGACGCAAAAAGAGGGGTGTTATAAGTTTGACGTCGATGTCTGTCTGTCTCTGTGTGGGAGTGTGTGTGTGTGTGTGTGTGTGTGTGTGTGTGTGTGTGTGTGTGTCTGTGTCTGCAACATCGTAGCTCTCAAACGGCTGGACTGATTTCGAACCGGATATTGCGTATGAAAATTAATTTTCTTGCGGTGGTTTTGTTTATGTTTGGTGAATATCGGTCCAGCAGTGTAAGAGTATCAGCTGTTTTCCAAAATGATGTAAGGCGTTTTTGGAGTATGATTACTCGATTAAGTGGTTTCGTAGTAGTTTTCAATTTTTTTTTCTTATTATCATTTTCTACTTGCATATGACAGGCCAATAACTTTTGACACAAAAGTCTTTCGGAGCAACTAGCAGATTTTTACGAATTTATGTATGACTTACATCGTCATACGGCTCCGCCCGCGTGCATGTCGGTTTTTAAGTTAATGAGTAGGCTATGTCCATCCTGAAGAATCGAAGCATCTGCATGCCAAATTTCATTGAAATTGGTGCAGCGGCTTAGCCCTGAGAGCGTAATAGGCAGAGTTAATTTCGAATTTATTATATAAGATGGGGTCTTCAACACTAATTTAATATTTTTGACTGCCTCGTTGGTCTCGCGGTCGGCGTGTGCGACTGTTGATTATGAGTTCTCGGGTTCGATTCCCGGGTCGGACTAAATGTTTGTATGATCTACAAATATTTGTTTCGGAGTTTGGGTGTTTTCTATGTATAATATGTATGTATTTCCAAAAAAAAAGTATATATGTATTTGTATCAGTTGTCTTGTACCCATAACACAAGCTCTGTTTAGCTTGGGACTAGATGGCATTGTGTGTTAGATGTCCGAAATATTTATTTATTTATTATTTATTTAGAAACCAGTTATCACTACATTTTATGAGAATGGCTCTCTAGTTCTACATTATATTATCTATATACGGTTACAGTAGAATTTCGTATTTTTTTTTTATATTTGACCCTGTCGAAATGACTCTACTCTGCCTGATGGAAAGCATAAGCAGAATCCGAGAGTGGTAGTCACCATGCTGCGAATGCAGACAATGCAACAATGCAGCATGGTGACCCACACCATGGCGGCCTAGTGATGCTTCTGCATCATTGTATACAGATAACGATACTTTTACATTACTTTGAAAACTATACTGCTAGATATAAATAGTTGCAGGAACCGTGCCTCGGAGAGCACGTAAAGCCGTGGGCGTCGGTACTGCGCCTGATTTCACCCCGGTCGTGTCGGATAACCACCATAACAGATTATGAGAGGGAGTGAGAACAGTATACACTTGTACACTATAATATCTCCTGCGTAGTTTGCTGGTCTCCATTGAGACTGGCCGCCGTGGCCGGCTAAAACAATTTTGTGTCATTGTTGCGGATTGCTTAACAAACGTTCATGAAACAGCACTAAGAACAAGACCACCCAGATTCAGAACAACAATTTGCGAATGTGGGAATTGACCTCAGAACATCCAGTACCGTAGAACACGCTCAATGCACTGATTTGTATCCGTAATGACCTTAGCAACGGTGTTAAGGTCATTAAGAATACAGCTCAATCATACTGGTAACAGATAAGTTCTAGACAGATGGTTTGACACAGTTTATATGGAAAATACATGAAATTATTCTTTCTTCTTTATTTCTTCTTTAAAAAAGACTACTGATACATCATATGTCGCGAGGCACTTTACAATTATACACACTACAACCATGCAGTTATATTATATACTAATTGTTGCCCATGGCTCCGCCCGCGTATATATCGATTATAGCGGCAAATAGTAACCTATGTGTTATTCTGCTATAGTAGCTATATTACTGTAAAGTTTCATCCAAATCCGTTCATTAGTTTTTATGTGAAGAAGTAACAAACAAACACACTCACAAACTTACGCCTTTGTTAAGTGTGATATCAGCAACCTTTGTCTGCTATATAGTGTTTTATTTTATGGTAGACTATTTGTTGCCCGCGGCTCCGCCCTCGTATATGTCGGTTATCGATATATATTACTGTAAGGTTTTATCCAAATCCATTCAGTAGTTTTTGCGTGAAAGAGTAACAAATATCCATCCATCCATACTTACAAAATTTCGCGTTTATAATATTTGTAAGATACTCACCTGAAAACTCATCAGGGACTGATGAAACCGGGCTTGTAAAACGTGTAACATCTAACCATACATAGTTATCACAAATCTAAGTAATAAAACTTAGTTCAATATCGTTATTGTTGTAATTCAAATTCAAAATCAATTATTAAGTTAAGACACCAAGTGACATTTATGAACGTTAAATTGAAACTACAGGTAAAAATCGTAGATCGACACAAACAGACGCCACATCATGTACTGGATTGTCAATGTAAATTAGGTGAAAACACTAAAATCTACTGTCCGCTTGTGTCAATCTATACCTTTCAGTTTCCAAAATGCGTAGAGCCTTATGAGAAGAATACTGGCAAAGAATCTCATGGCCACTCTTTAAAAGTCAGATCCTCAGGTACAAAAGTTTTGGCATTACATGAAAGGTATGCAAGCTGTTGCCATTTGAATTTTATTGCATTGAAATGCTCTAAAAGCTAACGTACCTACCAAAAAACACTCGGTAATACTATGGCGTAGAAGGTTAGAACGTATTAAACATATAAATCATTCAAGATGCACATCTACCTTCATTCAGTTGCAAAATCTATAGTTAACTAGCTGCCCCGGCAAACGTCGTTTTGCCATAATTTTTTTTAAGGATGGTTGACCCTTACCATTTAGGGGGATGAAAAATAGATGTTGGCCGATTCTCAGACCTACTCAATATGCTCACAAAGTTTCATGAGAATCGGTCAAGCCGTTTCGGAGGAGTATGGCAACGAAAACCGTGACACGAGAATTTTATATATTAGAAAATAATTCGTATTCAAGAATAGGCTAGCAAGTAAGGCTAGACATAGATAATACACTACAGTAGACACAAGGCTAGAGTTGTAGTTAAATGAACTAAAATACCTAATAGTATACGTTGATTATCACGATAAAGATTAGCCCATTTCCTTCCTCAAGAATCTAACTACATACCTCCATGCCAAATTGCATTGAAATCGGTGTAGCGGTTAAGCTGTTACTTTAAAATTTGGAGTCTAAAGATATTGAAACAAAAAAACATCTTCTAACCTGTTTCAATCAAGTCAATCAACCAAGTCACGTTTCTTCCATATTTTTTTACAATACTTTTTTCCTCCTTTACTGATGTAAGTGAATCACAAGTAAAACTAATCCCCTTTTCTTAGTTGCTAGGGAATTTACCTCGCTACAGATGTGTCGTATAAATGGGCGACCTGAATCTTTCTGAGCCACAGTTTAATCTTACTAGGGACCAGAGTCAAATCGACTTAGGTAAGCCCTCTTCAAATTATTATATCTATAGGTTTAAAGTAATGTTGTTTTGAAAACCTAATGACGCTATTTTAAAATGGCTTTATTAGCTTAACCACTATGTTTGTAAGTGACTTTTGCAAGCGTATTATTTAAATTAAATTTTTCTATTTTACTAAGACTATTTATTTTCAACCAACTTAGAAAAGGATCTGGTTAACGAATCATTTGTAATTTTTATGTTTATTACCTCAGAATCCTGTTATATTTTAACCAATTGTTTTTTTTATTTATTTAGTAGAGTATTGAAATTTGAGTATTTGTTTGTTGCAATTAAGTAGTACTTAGCTTTGCTCGTATTTTTTTGCTAAATTTTCACTATTTTAGTGTTGCTTAATTATTCAGTTCAAGTTACTTCTTCTATTTTTTGTAGGTGTTTCGATGTTAATAGTCAGGTACTATTTGTATTTAAAAAATAATGCTACAAACCTTAGTCACATTAAAAACAAAAGAAAAAAACATGATAGCTTTTGTATTAAAATGGCCTTAAGTTTTTATTGTTATAAAGTTTTCTTGTTAATTCTTGTTGTTATACGAACATAGTCACATATCACGACCGTTTCTAAGTGACTGTAAAATATATTTATTTTATTTTTGTTTTCAGTTCAATATGCACGTTTTCGTTTTTGTGTTTGCCACTGTTTTGGCATGCGTTTACTCACAAGTATCCCAGCCACCAGATTACGCAGAAAGGTACATTATTATGATAAGGATAATATTTAAATACTTATAATATTATGGCAATAATTTAATTTTTCTACTCCATAGCTACTAAAATTTTGTAACTTAAGTTATATGTTTAAGAGGTTTGTTTTAGGTTTGTTCTACACTAGTCTAATTTAAGTTAGAAATAACAATATACTTGCCTCGAGGATAATTAATTTGTGTAAGTTTACAAGATCTAGTAAATTTAAACTATTATTATTATGATAGGTATCCTGAGTACTACAAATTCTCCAAAATTGCTCGTCATCCGAGAGATTTAACTTGGGATACCAAAGCTGGTAATGGAAAAGTCTTCGGAACTCTCGGACACACTGATGACTCATTATTTGTAAGTATAAATAAATCATCTCTCCGTCTTAGATAGATTTTTTTATGTGTGAGCCTACCATAATGACTATATTCATACCCTGATGGAAAGGATGAAAATAACCCAAGAGTGGTGGTTACCATACTCATTGTGAATGCAGACAATGCACCAATGCAGCATGGTAACCCACACTATGGCAGCCTATTGAAATGTTTCTGCGTCACTGGGCCTGCGCTCTCATGCGACAAGACAACCAACGAAACGCGACAGCATGAATTTTAGGTAAGTCTTTTTGGTGTGAGGTCTGAGAAGGTAGTACCGCCCAGGTTGAACCTGCACGTTCGTACTGTGATCAGCGAAGGTCTACTACCTCAAAAGATAGAAGAAGAAGAAGAATTTGTCACCATGTTACAGACTTACAAGAGAGTATATACAATGTTAGATTTATAATATAGTAAGGGTGACCTTATTGCCAAAAGCAATTTCTTCCAGGTAACGTTAGCATCCGTTAAAACCTATAATCTTCAATTAATCAACTTGACAGGGCAAAGGTGGCTACAAGCAAGACATATTCAAGGACCACCGAGGCCATTTAGAAGGTCAGGCCTACGGCTCAAGAGTTCTGGGGGCCAACGGAGACAAATCTTTTATGGGTGGCAAGCTGGACTGGTCCAACGATAATGCAAAAGTCAGTGCTGATATAAACAAAGAAATCGGAGGCCGAAGTGGTGTAAGTATATAAAAATGTTAAATGAATGAATTTAGATTTAATTTGGACTGTTAAATCTAGACTGTAGGTATGTGTAGTCCATTATGTGTTTTGTGAAATTTGCTATTGATTGTTATGTGAAAATATTGATTTGCAGTCATCTGCCGCAATCTTATCATTGTTTTTGAGTGTCAAAAGTGTTTATTGTAAAGCCAGATGTAGAGACAAAATAAATAAGTTCTATAACAACTTCTAAAATATCACTACGATTTCATAATGAAGTGCATTAGATGTTAAAATAAGATGTTATAAAACATCATTTTTTAACAGTAACATCTATATTATTATTGACATTTAAACTCTTACCTATTTTACAGCTGACTGTAACCGGCGAAGGCAAGTGGAAACTAGATAAAAACACGAGATTAAGTGCTGGAGGTCATGTACAGAAGACCTTTGGTCATGAGAAGCCTGACATTGGATTAGAAGCTAGAATTGAACACGATTTTTAAGACATTGACCAATTGGTAGTTAGATATATGTACGAGACCGGGACAAAGAAAGAACTAATTTGTTTTCATTTGTACATGTTATGTAGTTATCTTAGTTTATGACAATTAAGCTATACCGTGCTGTGGCTTCACTTTAGACACTGATGAGAAATAAAGAAGAAAATTGACGTGACAAATAGATAAAACAATCTTTAAAATGGTTTGTATATCATCCCAAAATTTAATCTGTATCAGTGCAGAACTTATTGTATTTCTGAAGCATACACGAGGCAACTTAATATCTTTGAATTGACATAAAAGAATAGGGTTAATTATGTAAATTTTCTTAGTATGTAGTGACAATCTAACAACACTGTAAACAGTCAAGAGTATGTACTGAGTTATCTTTAAGTTATATCTAGAAATTGTCTAAATGTAGTCACTTGTTTTAGTTTTATATTTGACTCGTCATTGTATAGTTTTAGATATACCTATATTTCTCTCAATGAATTGTATTCAACTGTGATAATAATCATACAAATTACTTTCAAGATCTGTCTCAAAGAGTCATATATTGTTAGATACTCTCTTTCATTAAAGTTATTTTG
This sequence comes from Spilosoma lubricipeda, assembly GCA_905220595.1. Lineage (NCBI taxonomy): Eukaryota > Metazoa > Arthropoda > Insecta > Lepidoptera > Erebidae > Spilosoma > Spilosoma lubricipeda. The sequence continues at coordinate 5,298,968 of HG992298.1, read as the reverse complement.
TGTTCATTATACTAAATGAAGAATAAATTTGCATAAAATAATTTTATTGCATTTTAATTAAACTTTTTTCTTTGAAAATTTATGAAAAATTATGCCGTGAAGCGATTTATATCGTTAATACAACTTCATTCATTAAAACACTTAAATTACTTGGAACAAACATTTGTTTTCTTTCTTTCAACACCTATATAATGTATCTTTCTACAATTAACATTGTTAAATGTACAAAAAAGAATGAACGTATACTTATTAAACCAACATTAATGTGGTGAAGCTGACATTAGCTGCGATCGTGACTAAACACGTTTATCTAACTGTTGGCCAAAAAGCACCCTAGGGTATCATTTGGACGAGGTCATGTAAATACAAACCATTTAAGTATGACACGCGCTATTCTGAGATGGTTTGTCTTATAACAGAAGTAGTAAGTGTAAGCAGAAGCAAGAAAGTCTAAAAACACTTGAAAATAATTGAAAATGTCACTTGTAACTAGGTTATTCTGTAAGGACAGGTGTAATTCGTAAATAATCTTTTTAAGTTATTGTACCGATGACTTTAAGAGGGGTAGACTATTTGGATAATTATTCTGTGTTTGCTAGGGTATGTCTTGGTCTGATAATAAAATCTTAGTGCAGTTTAAAATACAGAAAGTAAAAGGTGACAACACAGAACAGAGACCAATTCTCTGTTCTGTGGGTGACAAGCACTATTTTATATATTACTAGCTGAACCTCGCGGTGTTACCCGCGGTTAATGTTGTACCGCGAGTAACGCCGCGGGACAAAGTTAGTCTAAAAAAGTAGCCTAAGTTACTCCCGGGATCATCAGCTACCTGCCAGTGAAAGTCCCGTCAAAATCCGTCCAGCCGTTCCAGAGATTACCCGGAACAAACAGACAGACAGACAAAAAATTTTTTAAATAAATTTTTGGTGTATGTATCATCATCATTTTTTTTTTTTTTTTTTTTTTTTTTTTTTTTTGACCCAGCCAAAATGACTCTACTCTGCCTGATGGAAAGCATGAGTAGAATCCAAGAGTGGTGGTCACCATACTGCGAATGCAGACAATGCAACAATGCAGCATGGTGACCCACACCATGGCGGGCTAGTGATGCTTCTGCATCATTGGGCCTCCGGTCTCGCACTCACCAACGAAACACGACAGCATGATCGCTGTCATTTTACGTTGATTTTCTGTGTGAGGGTAGTACCGCCCCGGTCGAGCCGGCCCGTTCGTGCTGAAATCAGCGTGGCTCTACTACCTTGAAATCATACATATGCATTAAGTAAAAAGCGGTTATTTTAATATTACAAACAGACACTCCAATTTTATTTATTTGTATAGATCATATTCTTTGTTTGACAAATAAATATAGACGCATTTAAGTGGTTCGTTATTTTGCAAAAGTTCAACATTTAAACTAGAGCAATATGACAAAATGACCTATATTCTCCTATTCGTGCATACAAAAAGAAACTTTAAGTGAATGAGCTTTTTCTACGAAATGCTTCTAAATATATTACATTCTTAAAGTATTATATCCAACATCAGAGAGCTTTAACTAAATTAATAACAGTTCTCAAAAAGCTCTTCAAGCCTGTCTAGTGTAATATACGTTGTTCATCTCAGTTGCGAAGTTATTTAATTATGCATAGTTCTTGATGCCATGGTAAATACGAACTTTGATGATAACACACATTTATAGTGTAGGAATTGTTATAAATAAAGGTACTTCTTTTACTTTTGGCAGCTATAGCACAGTATAATACTATTAAGGATTTATAACAATCGCTAGTATTTTTGTAATAGCATTAAGAAAGGGTGAATAAATAAACTAAACTTTAAACTTTATCATGTAATTGTTAAATGTCTGTCTGTTTGTTCGTGCTAGCCTCAGGAACGGCTGGACTGATTTTGCCATAACTTTGTTGACGTGATAGATAAGGAGTAACTTAGGCTTTTATAACACTAACTTCGCCCCGGGACGCTCCAATACCAGGCTTACTATAACAGATAGATAGATAGACAGAGCTACAGTTACTATAACAGGAAATAAAAGAAAAACCAAATACTAAAACCAAAAACACAAATGAAACGAGAGAAATTAAATCCTTTATAAAATAATTACGGTACAGAAAATAACAAACTAATAAAGTCGGTAGGTCCTTTCTGAATTTTTAATAAAAAATAACAAAGCAGTCATGATAACTGCCTGATGAGGACGGACAGAAGTGAAAACTCTAAACTACTCGTATAAATAAAAGTTGTAGAGGTTGGAGTAATTTAAGAAACACTGTTTAGTATATAAATTTGGCTTATTTATTTTACAAAGTAATTGGACATACAAATTTAATTTAGTATTTTCTAATTTACGTCTTCGCTAAGAAACAATGTTTTTAATGAAACTGACGGCCTAGTTGACTCGTCGTCGAGGCGCCCTGCGCTACCGTACACGCGCAAGGGCGCGGCGCCGCTGTCACCGCCGCCTACGAATATTCGATCAGGTCATGTGTCCTGTCGCGAGTTTAACATTTTTGACTCATCCCAAAGTAAATTTTGCTAAAGTGCAAACGCCAAAAATATCTTATCTAAGGTATCTAAATACTTTTTAATGCCGGATCTTCAAGTCTGTGACATGTCAATTAACTTTGATTTTTTTTATATTGTAACACGTACAAAAAAGAAATTAAGTATTCTGAATCATTATTTTTTTCTGGTATTTTGCATTGGCATCATTATTCATAATGTTTGACAAAGAAACACAAAATATATAACTAGGTATGAATTTTGGGCGTTGATAAACTTGAATTGAAATAGCCAAATACACCGCAGCAATAATAATATTTATTGCACTTATGCAATTGTTTTATAGTTTAAACTATATTTAACTGTGGCACATCACACACATTGCAAAAAATTAAGTAACCTGACATCTACCGAAAAAACTTTGTAACTATTACAAAACAAGCTTGTTATTATGAGTAAAATTAACATTGTATTTCCTTTACAATCATCATGAACATTTAATAGTCACTGCTGGATACATGCCTCACCTGCTAATAAATTGCAGAAATAGTAAAACAGTTCAACAAAAAAAAAATTACAAAACTTCATTGTAACGTCATCTATAGTTTAATATTAGAAACTTTTTACTTTGCCTTTGCCAACACATAAGTAAACTATGCGACAATCAATCTCATTGCCTCACCTGCTAATAAATTGCAGAAATAGTAAAACAGTTCAACAAAAAAAAAATTACAAAACTTCATTGTAACGCCATCTATAGTTTAATATTAGAAACTTTTTACTTTGCCTTTGCCAACACATAAGTAAACTATGCGACAATCAATTTCATAAACAACTTCCTAGATGGCGGTATTTATAATAGAGCATTTTAGTAAAATGTTGAAGTGTCGTAATTTTATGCTTATCCCACTTCTATCATGGTGTTTTTCCATGATATTGTTTATTATATCCATTTTACTACATTTTAATAATAATTATCTCTTACTACCAAAGGGGACAAATCTTGTCTGTCCCAATAGTCCCACAGAGTAGACGGCAATGGGACCTTCTCCATAATACTACAGCGACAAGAAAAAGACAATAATTGTCTTATCATCATTTATTAATAACAAAGGTAAACACCGAACATCAAAGAACACCATAAAAATAAAGAGGAACGATGACTATTAATTAATATTTTATTTCTAACTAGCTGAGCTACTATAAAAACGGCGGGGAGCGTCGCGGGGCGAAGTTAGTGTAATAAAAGCCTAATTTACTCTTTATATCATCAGTTATCTGCTAGTGAAAGTTTCTGAGACAGACAGGACATACATTTTTTTTACAATTACTTGATGTTAGTACCCTCTATATACTGTCTTATGCATTTAGTGAAAAGCTGTTAACTTGAAATTAGAAACAAACACTTCAATTTTATTTATTGTATAGATTGGGGTTAATAAGATCTTATATTTGACTACCTCGTTCGTCTAGCTAGTAGTTATCGAATGCGACTGCCAATCAAGAGGTCTCAGGTTCGATGTCCAAGTCGTGCCTAAGTGTTATTGGGATTTTCTTAAATTAGTTTTTTTTCTTTTTACGATCAAGCTTAAAAAAAATATTCTACTCTGCCCGATGGAATGCGTAAATAGAATCCAAAAGCAATTGTCACTATTCTCAATGTGAACGTGGACAGAGTACTACCCACTGACCCACACTATGGCGACCTTGTGAGATGCTCTTTCACACCCCTCTTAAAGGACCCGGGATCATAATGGGAAGCGGACACGTGCGGTGATAGTAAGTTCCATGTTTTGATCCGTCGACACATGAAGGAAGAACCGAAACGTTGCGGTCGAGAGCAAATGTCTTCCACTGGTGACTGAAAGATGTCTGCGAAAGCCAGCACGTGTTGTCCTGTAGAGGAATGGAGAAGGAGGGACTACTTACCCAGAGCTCTTGTTAAAATTGTTAATAAGTAGACCTGAATATTTGATATGAATTTCAGCTTGACACCTCCACGCGTTCTTGAGAAAAAGGGTCTTGGCAGACAGATGGTCAACAAAGTGATTCCAAAAGAGTTCACTTTTTTCCTTTCTAGGCACGGAACCCTAAAAATTACTCGTTAAATATCAGACTATAAAATCTACTAAGAGGATTCAAAGTCATTTTCAGTCATAAGTTATATTGTTTTCTGAGATGCTCAAGTAATGAGTATAAAAGTATAAGGTCCAAATGGAGACTGCCGAAGTTAATCATCCGTTAGATCAGGGTTGTCCAACCTAGGGAGGAGATGAATGCGACAAAAATAAAAAGTATGTAGGTAGGTATATTATTCTTCATTTTGATTACTACTTCATTAACTTATGGTCTAACTTTTGTGTCTACATTTTATGTTCATACTAATATTAAGAATTCGTAAGTAACTTTGTCGCTCTGTTTTGTTTTGACGCTTAAATCGCCGCACTGATAACAATGAAATTTAGCATGAAGATAATTTGATTCTTGAGGAAGGACATTCAAGGGAAAAAGCTAGTATTTTATTTCTCAATATCAATATTTCTTCTTATTAAAAAAATATGTAAATAAAATCGCAGGCGATAAAAATACGTATATCATACCCTCAGTAAGCAGCAATTACATTTCTTTTGTAATTTGAGATTATAGCTATTAAAATCTGACGAGAAATAATCCCAAAAATAGGGATAAAACCACTCGGACCTGAGAGGAGGGATGGGATTAATGGTTGATGTCTTGGACAGCCCTACGTTATACAATTGATTAAGTATAAAGGTGTCTTTGCTATTACAGTTAAAATGTACCTTATTTGATGTGAGTTCCCTTTCGCCAGTTCGTAATGACTGCATGGTTACATGGTGATTGTTGATTACTTCCTGTCCTAATGTAATTTGTGCGTTTCTTGTTACTATGAGCTACCGTTCTCTAAGGTGTGGTCTTAAGATAATTATTGATGTACAACTTGCTGTGCCTCGCGGTTTGTGTTGAACCACGGATAACCCCTTGAATCACTCAGTCTATTGCTGAAAACTGGATGGAAAACCGTTCAGTAGCCTAAACGAACTGATATCGGAAGCGACTTCATTTTATATTAATGTAAAGTAGTTTTGTTTTGTGTTCTCTCATGCTGACAAATGTAGTTATTACTAAAAGAATATCCTACTAATATTATAAACGTGAAAGTTTGTAAGTATAGATGGATGGATGGATGAATACATTGATGGATGTTTGTTACTCTTTCAAGCAAAAACTACTGAACGGATTTGGATGAAACTTTACTAGTATAGTAATGAATATAATTAAAACACTTATACTTAAAAACATTATTAAACATTATTGTATGTCGCAGAACAGACAACCACTGGAGTAAGCGTATTTTGGAGTGGAGACCGCGTCTTGGCAAACGTAGTTTGGGACGCCCTCTGGCCAGATGGCGGGACAACTTGCATAGGAGAGCTGGCAGCATCTGCACAACCGTAGAGCCTCACGACTCTTATCTATAGAGTTAGTATTAGTATCGGACTCGATACACCAATGGTTTTACTACCGGTTTAAGATTGATTGCGTAAGATATTGTGTTTAGGTAATTTTAATTAGGTTTTCACGTAACTCAGTGATTACTAATCTTAAACAGTAATTATACTTAAGTTCAACAGTCACTAAAGGTCACATCACATCAGTATAATTTCGATCTAAGTTCATTTAGGTTGGTTGATAGTTTGTTAAGTATCGATAGTTTCTATGAATTTAGTTGTCTTCGACTAATTTTAAAATATTTTGGTCTAGTTTTGCCAGTTCCTGATAAAGTATTGACTGGTCATCTATAGATATAAAAGCGGAAGGTAACTGACATACCCAGAGATTACTGTGCCCCCCCCCCCCCCACGTCCCTCTCTCTATCCCCCAAAGATCGGCAACGCACTTGTGACGCCTCTGGTGTTGCGGGTTCCCATGGGGGTAAGAAAAAAAAAGATTAATGCACAGCCCAAACCACTGAAACTAGAATTCAAAAATTTTGCATATAGATTCTTTATATAACTTAAGTGAGCACTATGAAAATTTTTTTTTAAGTTCCACCGCTATGGGGGTAAATCAGAGGATAAAAGTCTGCGTGAGCGAAGCTGCGTACTAAAGCTAGTGTACCATATAGCACTTTAGTAGATAAAGTTATTAATATAATATAAATTCATAATGTTATTCTGACATACTAAATTTATTTCTGAAATCGTAATCTTTTACTTATTTAGCAGTTAAAATCAGAATTGGACATGGCAGGTATCAAATTTTCTCCTTTTAGCAGTTATTAACTTCTAAATCTATATCTTTATCAATCAAAATAAAAAAAAAACTATTTCAAGTAAGTCTTTTTCAGGCACTTTCCAAACTTTACATTACTATCGACACTAGTAATTGCGCGATATCAAAATATCATTCCTATGGAGAAGAACCGGTAAAAACTCTATTAGTTAAATTGATATAACCGGGACAGAAAACAAAAACAAAATTCAAGTAATGATACACCTAACCAGCGGTCCTTTCTAATTCAACTTTGAGGTAACTGATATTAAAGTATACATTTACGTTACTTTAATATGATAATGTAAAAGATAATGCATTATAAGTATGCAATTGAATTACACTGAAATTAGCTTTTTATTTTGGAATTTTGTTATGTTTTATTTGATAACAATTGTGTACCTTTCATGTATGAAGTTAGTGCGAATTTAGAACACTGTTTTGCTCCATTATGATCGTGTTTCAGTAATTTATTCATTTAAATCACACTCTTCACTCTAATTTATAAAGGCGAAAGTTTGTGAGTGTGTATGTTTGTTCCTTCTTCACGTAACTTCTGGACGGATTTCTATGAAACTGTACAGTAATATAGCTTAAATATCAGAATAACATATAGGATACTATTTGCCGCGATAACCGACATACACACCGGTGGAGCCGCGGGCAACAGCTAGTCTATAATAAATCTGAACCTTTCTCGACACTAAATGGAAATATCATGATAACCAAGCGTGTCAATTAGAACAATAAGTGGACAGAGGCCTAGATCTTTATGTGACGAAGGTGGAATTAACACTCAAACTGAAGTAGGAAAATATTTATAAGGTGAGCAGGTTTATTTTTTTGTGCCAATTTTTTTTTTTCTGTGTGAGATAATTCAATTGCGTTTTTTTTTTCTTACATTTTCTTTGTCATTATTAACATATGATAAGTACTTAAAACATATAATCATTTATATAAATAGACACTAAAAAAATGTAATTGAATGACTACACGAATAGCGTAGTGGTCCTCCTCACTGCTCACAACTTTTTTTTTTACGTTATAGGCGGCAAATGAGCAGACGTCTCACCCGATGGTAAGCGATTACCGCCGCCCATGGACAACCAGAGGCGTCACAAGTGCGTTGCTGTTTGGGGGATGGGGAAATGGATGTGGGGAGGAGTTGGGGTATTCGCCTCCGATATCTTCACTCACTCGGCGACACTCATGCCGAAGTGTGGCTCTTGTGGCATTAAAAACATATAAAACACATTAATAGGCAATAAAAAATGTAAGTGAATGACTGCACGAATGGAATAGTGGTCCACCTCACCGCTCTCTACTATGCTGAGTGTTGTAGATTCAAATCCTACAAGAGGCAATACTTTGTACGATCTACAAATTATTGTCTCAGTCTTTGTCTCCGTTTCATGAATGTTTTTAAAGTCACCGGTACACAGGGTCACATACTTACAGTACGGTAGTCACCTTTCAAAATAGAAATAAACCAGTTGTATAACGTGCAGCATTGTTGCGCATTGGTCGGGACAAAGTTGTCACGACGCTCGATAGATGGCGCTGTGCCTAAAATTTTTATCGCGGTGTTAGTGTCTCAACTCTTAGTATGTAAGTTAAAATTATTTCGTTTGAAGAAGATGTGGTTGAAAAAAGTGTTACAATCAACACTTAGTGGAAAAGTATGTGTGTTTCATTCGATTCAGTACCTAGTACACTGACGAAGTTGATTGATCCCAGTTCCGCACTTCCTCCAACAGTTTGGCATGAATACGAACACCAGTTATAAAATTTTAGTTTTCTAAAGTCTCAATTCAATTGGTTTTAATTTTTTTTTTTTTTTTTTTATGTTTGACCCTGCCAAAATGACTCTACTCTGCCTGATGGAAAGCATGAGTAGAATCCAAGAGTGGTGGTCACCTTACTGCGAATGCAGACAATGCAACAATGCAGCATGGTGACCCACACCATGGCGGGCTAGTGATGCTACTGCATCATTGGGCCTCCGGTCTCGCACTCACCAACGAAACACGACAGCATGATCGCTGTCATTTTACGTTGATTTTCAATTTCGCTTCATTAGATTATTATGACCCACAAAAACAAAGATTATATTATCAGATAAATAAGAACTTTCAAAAGAGACGACACCCTTCACCGGTATTAGTGTGATAGGAACATCTATCTGCTTTCGCCTAAAAACTAATAAGTGCAGTACGTAACAAGTGAAAGTAAAACTGTACCAAACATCGGATTACTTATATAAGTATACAAAAACATATATACATATGTTGTCACTATATATAACATGCTAGATGACGTTTATGATGATAATACCGTGGGAGAGCCACGCTTCCACATGCATGGGCCGGCTCTACCTGAGTGATACCACGGCCTCATAGAAAACCGGTGTGAAACAGTGCCTACGCTGTGTTTTATGGAGTGAGTGAAGATACCGGAGACCTATACCCCAACCTCCTCCCCGTCCCCCAAAAGCCGGCACCGCACTTGTGACGCCTCTGATGTTGCAGGTGTCCATGGGCGGCGGTATTCGTTTACCATCAGGCGACCCGGGAATCGAACCCGTGACCTCATGATCAGCAGTCGCTCACGCCAACCGCGAGACCAACGAGGCAGTATCTATCTAACCATGCTATCATTTTACATTGGACTTTGTGAGGGTAGTACCGCCTCGGTCGAGTCGGCCTGTTCGTGCTGAAATCAGTATGGCTCTACTACCTTAAAATAGACCTCTTCAAAATACTGTTGTCTCGATTCCGATCCCAACCCGAGACATGTGGTATTTACTTTTCTAGTTCCTGCGTCCTATCTCTGTTGCCAATATTTGTTGTATGCCAATTTGATACAGACTCTGCCTATTTGGAATCCATACAGACATGTATGAATTGATTATAATCATCGTTATAAATAATAAAAAGTAACCTCGCTGCTTGATTTTGGATGAAAATGACGCCATCAGAAAGAATGTTGGTGTCAATTAAGGCTGAAATTTATAAAGCGTACTTAGTCTTTGCTTAGACTTACCTCACGAGTTAAGTGTGCGTTGAAATTTATAGTCACTATGCTTAGCTCAAGCTGAGCAAATGCTTAGCAATGTCTAAGTCACCGAAATCCTTGACTTAGCGATTACTTACGCGCTTGTAAAGATGGTTTGATGGTCCAAGTAGAAAAGCCGTAATCTAGTTTGAAAGCGTTGTAACAGAAGTCGGTAAGGGCATGCCAGGGTCAAAGTTAAAAGTTCTTTCTAGCAATTGGTAATTATATGCGATTGATCTCGAAACAATCTGAAATATTCAAATATATCGACTGGAGTGATACCACGGCCTCACAGAAAACCGGCATGAAGCAACGCTTGTGCTGTGTTGCACCGAATGAGTGAGGATACCTGAGGCCCATAGCCCCTCCCTCCCTCAACCCTCTCCACCCCCCCCACCCCTTTCTATTCTTCCCCCTTTCCCCAAGGGCCGGCATCGCACTTGTGACGCCTCTGGTGTTGCGGCGGTGGTAATCGCTTACCATCAGGCGAAATGTCGGTTCCTTTGCCCTCTATTCCATAAAAATGTTATGACATTTGACTGATAAGTTAATATACTCTTTTATTTGTACATGTGTTATTTTTGCCCTTTTTCACTTAAAATAAATAAAAATCAACGGTTTAAATTGATTGAAATAAAACTTTATTATATAATAATAAAGTTTATAAGATTACTAATATTTTAGTTTATTACAGCTATTTTCAAATATGTAAAATGTTTTTAAAATATCTATATAATTCAAATAAATATGCTATGCAAATTGAAATGTTATGCATTTTTTCCTGAGTTCCTGCTTAGCATGACACTCAGTACATTCTTAGCCCAAAGGACTATAAATTCGAATGCTAAGATTACACTGAGCAGGAACTTACGTAAGTTTAGCGTAAGCAAAGTCTGAGCAAAGTCTAAGCACGCTTTATAAATTTCAGCCTAAGACAAGGCAAATATTTAATTAAGCAAATAATAACACTTTAACGTTATTGCAACAACAATAATAGTAAATAAAAATAGTAAGACAAGTCCATAAAAACTATAAAAGACCTTCTAATAAATTCCGTACTAAAAGCTAGTTTTTATTTCACTTCGTTGAAGTAAAAGGGTCTGAACAATTTTATGGGGTTTATCGACTGACATTTTGTTAGTTATTGCATTGATATAAAACTAGGGTTCAACAGGATCTGTTTATCGGATTTCCATAATTTCCTTTTTTATCCGGGTTTAAAGAAGTCGGGTGATGAATTTATTGATGAAAGGAGAATGTGTTGATTGGAAAGTATAGCGAACTGTACAAGTTTATTCAAGATGCTAGGATCACTACAAGAGACTTCTTGATTATTTTTTAATGTTAGAGATATTTTTGATTCGCCTTGTGAAATATGTGATTTCAAAATCAAGTAGTAAAATATTTGGACCATTTGAGTAAGCTTGAAATAATAATAATGAATCGGACCATATACTGATTATAGAAAATCTCGGGAATTTGGAATACTTGTATATGATTTTAAAATGTAGTTATATACATTGATACTGTTTTGCAAACTACACTTCAGCCCCTTTGGAACTACACTTCATCAAAGTAGTGACTCATCATCATTATCGACCTAACAGCGTCTTCTGCTAGACATAGAAATTCTCGGATTATCGCATTCAGTTCCTGTCGGCTATTTGGTGTGAATCCGCATCGTAAACATAAAAGCAAAAATATATACTGTTTTTCGTGCTGATCACTGCTTAATTTTAAATGAAATCAAGACTCATTTTTGTCAACTTCAATAGGTATCTGTATTACCAGCTGTTGCCCGCGGCTCCGCCCGCGGATATGTCGCGGCAAATAGTAGCCTAAATGTTATTCTGATGTAAAAGCTATATTACTGTAAAGTTTCTTCCAAATCCGTTGAGTAGTTTTTGCGTGAACAAACGCATCCTTACAAACTTTCGCATTTATAAGATTAGTATGATTATAATATCCTGCGTTTCAAATTTGCAAAACATAATTTCTAACAATGATTACTGCTTATAATTCACTAAACACCGATGCTATAAAAGACAAAAAGTGAGAGTAAAAAATATGTTGTTTTATTTGTGAACCATTCGGCAAGCCGACCGAAACAAACTTAATTGCTATATCTAATTACATTTACGAGGTTTCTAGTCTACTTCGATATTAGTAAGTCTAGACATGTTACATTATATATGTTATACATATTGTATACATACATAATATTATACATAACTGCATTCTGAATTCTCATAAAAAATGATTTTGAGCTTTTCTTAGATTTCTTTCAGACAGTCCGGAGTTTGGAAATTGGTGCCTGATTCTCCGTGCCTTAGATAACACGTAAACCATAGCTGTTCCCAGTCTGAGTATTTTTTGTGACCATTTCTTATATTTTTGTATAGTTCGTCGTGATCCAGGCCAAAAAAAATTGGCTGATCGATAAGACTGGTCGCCGAAATTAGATATGCAAATAAATAAAATTGGAGTGTCAGTTTGTAATATCAAAATAACCGTTTTTTTACTAAATGCATATGTATGAATGTACGTACCGTACATTCATAGCTACATAAACTACACATACAATATACCAAAATTACATTCTTTTTTAAAGTTTTGTCTGTTTGTGTCTCTCTGTTTGTCTGTCCGGATAATCTCTAGAACGCTGGACCAATTTAGACGGGATTTTCACTGTTAGGTAGTTGTTGATATAAGAAGTAACTTAGGGTATTTTTTTTAGATTAGCTTTTACCTGCAGCGTTACTCGCGATACGACAATAACCGCGGGTAACACCGCGGGGTTCAGCTAGAGAGTACATAAAAGCCGAATGATGCTTGTCCAAAGAAAATAATTCTTAACTTGAGCTTATACAGAAGAGACTTTGGCACATATGGGCCAGACTTGTCTTGTCAGACAGACGACAGACATAGTGGAGTCTGACCATCACAGGGATATAGCAGAAAGTAATCCTTTCCGTGATATTCACCGAATGGGTAAGCTCGCTGTTGGTCAAGACCCCTGTTTCTAGGGAGATAATCTCAAAAGACAGAAACACACTTTTGATGCAGTCATTCGCAATAATTATAGCTTGCCATTAGGTGACCCGTGTGTTCTTTTACCCAATCTATACTAATATATAAAGCTGAAGAGTTTGTTTGTTTGTTTGAACACGCTAATCTCAGGAACCGCTGGTCCGATTTGAAAAATTCTTTCGGTGTTGGATAGTCCATTTATCGAGAAAGGCTATAGGGTATATATCATCACGCTACTACTAATAGGAGCGGAGCAATAATGAATAATGTTTCAAAAACGGGAGAAATTTTCACGTTACGGGCAATATAAGGCGCAAACGAGGTTGCGTGGGTCGGCTAGTATGCTATAAAGAAAACGGCTTTAAAGACGAGATTCTTTTAAATATATTTGAAGATGTGACTAGAAACTATGCAGTCGGAACTGATATCGCTAAGCTGTTTTTAATAAATACCTACTTGAGGATTAAATCTATTGATTGAACGATTTCTAAGTCTGGTAGTGACATAATGTTCGACGTGATTGACTACTGAGTTCTAAGTCTTTGGAAAAATTCTAATACAGTAGTCACGTGCAAGTTGGCTCGACCGCTATTAAAATATACTAGCTGACCCACCCAACTTCGTTTGCGTCTTATATTGCCCGTAGCGTGAAAATTTCCCCCGTTTTTGAAACATTCTTCATTGTTGCTCCGCTCCTATTAGTAGTAGCGTGATGATATATACCCTATAGCCTTCCTCGATAAATGGACTATCCAACACCGAAAGAATTTTTCAAATCGGACCAGCGGTTCCTGAGATTAGCGTGTTCAAACAAACAAACAAACAAACAAACAAACTCTTCAGCTTTATATATTAGTATAGATTTTAAGAGAATATCTATTAATGTAGCAGCGGGTTTATAATGGAAACTGTTTTCTTTATTATCGTGTCAATATCATTTTAAAATAACGTTGCTTTTAGTAACTGTTTTATGCTGAGCTATACGGCTTTATATTTTTTGACAACCTCGGTGGCGCAGTGGTGCGTATGCGACTGCTGTGGTCTTGGGTACTATTCGAAAAAAGTTTGTATGGTCTGCATATATTTTCGGAGTTTGTGTGTGTATGTATGTATTTACAAAAAAAAAAAGTACATATGTCAGTTGTGTAGTACCCTTAACACAAGGTCTGCTTTGCTTGGGACTAGATAGAGTCGTGCGTTAGATGTCCGATATATTTATTTTATTTATTATTATTTATATAGAACATTAAAGGTAAGGTTGCGAATGTACAAATAAACTCAAATTAATTGTAATACTTGAAGTTGAAGTAATTTTGTTCCAATTATAGAATTGGATCGTAGGTCGTAACTTAGTTGCTTTAGTTTTTAATCGATTTGAAAGAAGGAAGTAGTTCTTTCATTTGGTTGTTTTTTTTTCATATTTTGTAACTCAGACCTCCAAATTCATGAACCGATTTGGAAAATCGTTTTATATTTGGAACTGTGTACTTTCTCTTTGGTTTCATTTAAATTTTGATTAAATTTTTAAGGGTTATAACCACGGAGCAAATACACCGTGGTTATAACTATTAAAGTTATAACCCTTAAAAGTTATTGTTTAATAATATATATATATATATATATATTTATATATATACTATTTAATAACATTTAATGTAGAAAAAACAACTTCACTTCAAAGAAAGATATCCAACGAACATTATGAAGCGTTGAACATCGCTTGAAAATAAACTCTTTTTTTTACTTTCGAATCAATATATTTGCTAACTAGCTGAACCAGCAGCAGCTTTTGCAGCTTGTTATCAAAGCTATATTATATTGTATACTAGCTGAACCCCGCGGTGTTATTCGCGGTCATGCTCGTACCGCGAGTAACGCCGCGGGACTAAATTAGTCTAAAAAAAGTAGCCCAAGTTACTCCCTGGATCATCAGCTACCTGCCAGTGAAAGTCCCGTCAAAATCGGTCCAGCCGATCTAGAGATTACCCGGAACAAACAGACAGACAGACAGACAGAAAAAAAAGTTTTTTAAATACATTTTTGGTATATGTACCGTGTATATATACATATGCATTTAGTAAAAAGCAGTTATTTTAATATTACAAACAGACATTCCATTTCCATTCTTTATTTATTTGTATAGATAAATTGAATCATAAAGATCCTACTTGTTTTTATTTGTTTACTGAGTTGTAAACCAAATGGAAAATCCTTGAACGTAGCTAGCTATTACTGTGACGTCACAACGGTAGTGTAGTTGATTACTTCTGAGTGTAACATAGAGAGGTTATGTAACTTTCGGCGCAGGTGAGTCAGCCTCGTGAACGCTGAACATTTATTATGTTGCCCCAAATTAATCAATAACGAACAACTAGTTATTTTTTTGTCACTATTGTAAAAATCTACAAGGTGTTTTTTTCCCTTCGAATGACAGTTACATTTTAATTATCATCATTTTTTTTTCATTTAAATAGGGGGCAAACGAGCAGACGTATCACCTGATGGTAAGTGATTACCGCGGCCCATGGACACCCGCAACACCAGAGGCGTCACAGGTGCGTTGCCGGCCTTTTAAGAAGAAGTACGCTCGTTTCTTGAAGGTTTGAAGGTCGTATTGGTCCGGGAATACCGCAGGCGACAGTTCATTCCACAGTTTTGCTGTGCGAGGCAGAAAGTTTCTTGAAAAGCGCACCGTTGTGGACTGCCAACCATCTACCAATAACAGACCACTAATGGAGATAAGCCTCTCTTTGGAAAGGAGGTTTTATTCTAATACTAGCCGACCGTACCTATTGCCCGTAGCGTGATAATTTTCCACTGTTTTTGTAATATTATTCATTGTTGCTCCGCTCATGTCGGTCTTAGCGTGATAATATATAGCCTTTAGCCTTCCTCGATAAATGGGCCATCAAAAACTGAAAGATTTTTCAAATCGGACCAGTAGTTCCTGAGATTAGCGCGTTCAAACAAACAAACAAACAAACTCTTCAGCTTTATATATTAGTACTAGCCGACCCACGCAACCTCGTTTGCGTCTTCTATTGCCCGTAGCGTGATAATTTTCCCCCGTTTTTGTAAGATTCTTCATTGTTGCTTCGCTCCTGTTGGTCTTAGCGTGATGATATATACCCTAAAGCCTTCCTCGATAAATGGGCTATCTAACACTGAAAGCATTTTTCAAATAGGATCAGCGGTTCCTGAGATTAACATGTTCAAACAAACAAACAAACTCTTCAGCTTTATATATTAGTATAGATATAGATATCCTGCTGGACAGACGGGTATAGGGTTTGTTTTAAGATTTGTTTCTTTTTGAGGTGATGATTTCTAGAATATCTTGGTTCATTAGTTGCCTCTTATGACACCCTTGGGATGAATATAGGTAATGGTAGAAATGCTTGATCTATCACATTGATATTTCATTTATTTAATACTAGCCGACCGACGCAATCTCGTTTGTGTCTCCTATTGCCCGTAACGTGATAATTTTCCCCCGTTTTAGTAACATTCTTCATTGGTGCTCCGCTCCTGTAGGCGTAATAATACATAGCCTTTAGCCTTCCTCGATAAATGGGCTATCTAACACTGAAATATTTTTTCAAATCGTACCAATAGTTCCTAAAAGAATAAAAATTCTTTCGGTGTTGGATAGTCCATTTATCGAGGAAGGCTATACGCTACTACTAATAGGAGCGTAGCCACAATGAAGAATGTTTCAAAAACGGGGGAAATTTTCACGCTACGGGCAATATAAGCCGCAAACGAGGTTGCGTGGGTCAGCTAGTAACACATAAACTTACAACCATATGTATAAAATAAGTTTAACAAGATTATTACATTCACTAAAGGTGTAGTTTAGCTACTACTGCAGTTTTAATTTGTATCTAAGTATAAATCGCAATTTTATTAGAAATTAATCATTTCAAGATATAAATCTGCTGTAAGACAACTAATCTCCTAGATTATTTAGTACTTTATTCAGTAGAAAGTTCATTGAGTGCATCGATCAGTGATTAAGTGGTCAAAACGGATCTTAATCGCTAAGTAAGCTTTCATATGAATAAAAACAAATAGTTAATGGACTGAAATTGATCTTTAAGTTCTTGGCATTAACGTTTACATTTATGTAGTTCACTGTAGTTAAAATAAAGCTAAATTAGTTTTTTTTATCGTCATACAAATCCCAAGTACCTTTCGTAGAAATTCGATTTTAAGATTAGTTTAACCTCTAAAGCTCTTGATTCCAACTTAATATTAAATTTATTATCATCTTCTCTACAAGTTATTTTTTTATTTTTAAATAACTTTATCGTCAGTGTAATATTGTGGTCCACTGTTGTGTGACAGCAGCAAGCTGTGTGCTCGCTTTTGCCAGCCATCTTGGGTAAATCATCACTCCACCTGGCCTATGGACGTCCGAAACTACTTTTGCTGATACGCAGTCTCCACTTATTAATATATTTATTCAATCATTACCGGTTCAGCGGCTAATATGAACAAGTTAATACATCTTATTTATGTAAATTTTGTAATGCACTCTCTGCTATTTCAATTCGTTTGAATTAGAAGTAGCACTTAATTAAGAAGCTTTAGAAGTTTAGAATATAAAATATATATTTTCCCTTCGTTGATTTTCTTAGGCGATGTCTGCTTAGAACTCATACGTTATAGAATTCATAGACTAGAGTAAATGCCTATACCAATCCGTACTAATATTATAAAAGTGAAAGTGACTCTGTCTGTCTATCTGTAACGATTTCATGGCTAAACTGGTGCACCAATTTCTTGAGGAACTTACTTTGATTCTTAAAGAAGGACAGAGGCTACCAAGATGCCCGAATATATGTGGGCGGATCTGCGGAAAAAGCTAGTTTGGTTGTGAAACTTCGATGACTTAATAGTTTTAGTGTCTAAGGTACTGAGAGATTTACTTCATTGACTTAATTTGTTTAAGAACCCTCATTAGGCAGGTGAACCGGGCTTCGTATAATTAAGGCGACCTCACATTAAATCTCCATAAGCTTTAAGAAAATATTTTTACAAATATACATTCATCTATGCAGATGAATGAATTTAAAGTATGTTTCTAAAATCAAATTTTCTGCTTTTCGCTTAATACTTTCTTTTTTTTATGGTATAGACGACAAACGAGCAGACGTATCACCTGATGGTAAGCGATTACCGCCGCTCATGGACACCCAACAACTCCAGAGGCGTCACAAGTACGTTGCCGCCTTTTGGGAGATGAGGAAACGGTATGGGTCTCCAGTATCCTTTCTCACTCGGTGAATCACAGAAATACTTAAAAATATTGAATAAAAAAATCTCTGTTTATTTATTCTGGCTAATCTCTGGAAAGGTTGAACCGATTTTGACGGGAATTTCACGGGCAGAAATCTGATAATGTAAAGAGAAACTTAGGCTACTTTTATTTTAGACTGGGGTTGCAGCTTATTTTTATGTAAATATCTCAGTACTGTAAATTTTACTTTTATAACTCGGACTCGTTCCCGCTAATCTGCTAATCTGTCTGGTTAATTCCCAAAACAGATGAACTAAAAAAAATGTACTAAAATTAATCTTCCGAAGAAGATAATTCATTGGAATTATTAAAACACATTTACAATTGATAAAATACCTACTTACCCAAGTTTTAAAATTCTTATACAAGGCGACGTGTGACAGTCATCACAGTAGTCGTAAGCAAAAACAAAATATTTTCATTCATTATTTCAGTTTTATCAAATACTAGCTGAACCCCGCGGTGTTACCCGCGGTTATTGTTGTACCGCGAGTACCGCCGCTGGGCAAAGTTAGTCTAAAAAAAAGTAGCCTAAGTTACTCCCTGGATCATCAGCTACCTGCTAGTGAAAGTCCCATCAAAATCCGTCCAGCCGTTCCAGAGATTACCCGGAACAAACAGACAGACAGACAGACAGACCGACAGACAGACAGACAGACAAATTTTTTTTTAACTACATTTTCTGTATATGTACCGTGTATACATACATATGCATTTAGTAAAAAGCGGTTATTTTAATATTACAAACAGACACTCCAATTTAATTTATTTGTATAGACTAGCTGAACCCCGCGGTGTTACCCGCGGTTATTGTTGTACCACGAGTAACGCCGCTGGGCAAAGTTAGTCTAAAAAAAAGTAGCTTAAGTTACTCCCTGGATCATCAGCTACCTGCCAGTGAAAGTCCTGTCAAAATCCGTCCAGCCGTTCCAGAGATTACCCGGAACAAACAGACAGATAGACAGACAAAAAAATTTTTAACCACATTTTTGGTATATGTACCGTGTATACATACATATGCATTAAGTAAAAAGCGGTTATTTTAATATTACAAACAGACACTCCAATTTTATTTATTTGTATAGATGTAACATTTTCAGATTTTCACTATTTTCAGCTTTATTTACATTGTCATGTTTTGATTGTAGGTATACTAACCAGTTTCGTACTAATACAATTTTAACAAAAATAAAACCGACTTCAAGGTTCGACTCGATTTCTCTGGGATGCCATCATCAGATCCTAGTTTCCTTATCATGGTACCACCGTCGGGACATCTCCTTTCCAACAAAAGAAAAATCATCAAAATCGGTTCATAAACGACGAAGTTATGCCCGAACGCACATAAAAAAAAAAAAAAAAAAAATATATATACGGTCGAATTGAGAAACCTCCTCCTTTTTTTGAAGTCGGTTAAAAATAACTGTTACTAAAATTTGTGTGTTACTTCATGTGGTGATTTAGTTACTTTTACTGTGCACTGGTTACGTATTCAACGTTCAATGTGTTCGAGCCTTAAGTATGTGTCTGAGTGGAAGTTAACCAGAGATTGCTTGCGTTGTATAACACCTCTGTTATGATACTTTTTTTGCACATAACTGTGGTGTGGGCTGGCGGCATCGCAAAATTAGGTAAATTACTTTACAAGACTGGTTGATTATACATTTTTGGTCAAATTACAATTTAAATTGAAACAAACCATTTATTAACTTTATTAGGATGTTTGTTTGTCTGTAACCGACTTTTGTGAGAATGAGGTTTGGTTTCTTTAGACTGTATTTTTTAGACAGCTCTAGATAACATTCCTGTGTAGTGGATGACTTTAGACGCACACTAGCTGAGCCCTGCGGTGTTACCCGCGTGTGTACCCGCAATACAACAAAAACCGCGGGGAAAAGCTAGTCTAAATCGTTAGCTTAAGTTACTCCTTATATCATCAGCTATCTGCTAGTGAAAGTTCCGTCAAAATCAGTCCAGACGTTCCAGAGATTAGCCGGAACAAGCGATTATTTCAGTATTACAAACAGACGCTCCAATTTTATTTATTTGTATGTATAGATAGATGAACAGACACAAAAATATCCAGACTCTGAACAAAAACAAAAAATATTTTCGACTGTTCCTGATTGGTCTTACAGTATGCCGTTCTATGGGCATAGAGTTAGGTTAGGTTAATTTTTGGTATCCCCAACAAAAACAAAAGTTTGAGATTCATGATAGAAAAAAAAATTGTGTATTTAAATATATATTAGGGAATTGGACCTTCGGCCTTAACCCTCTCCTGGGAAGAGACTTGAGCCCAGCAGTGGGACATTATGGGTTGTTGATGATGATGATTTTGCTTACATATGGATTGAAGAGCGTTAACTCCAAAAATTTAAATTCATGTTTTTGTAGTGCAAGCAACTCTAACAACACATAAAAAGAAATTTCTAAAACAAAGCAGTGATTTGACTAAATGACAGCGATCGTGTCATCGTGTTTCGTTGGTGAGTGCGAGACCGGAGGCCCGAAGATGCAGAAGCATGACTAGGCCGCCATGATGTGGGTCACCATGCAGCATTGTTGCATTGCATTCGCAATGAGTATGGTGGTGACCACCACTTTTTGATCCTACTAATGCTTTCCATCAGGCAGAGGAGAATCATTTTCGCAGGCCTATACATTAAAAAAAATTGACAAAACCATAAAAGTTTTTGTCTGTTAGTTAGAAAATAATTCAAAATGTATTTAGTTTCAGTGCAGTAAAAATGAAAATAATAATATGCTAGGTAAACACTACTTTGTATAGAGATTTTGCAATGTCACGACTATATCCTATAAGTGATTAATTTAATACTATGACAAGGAAGATTTAATCACGGAAGGAAAGCGTCAAGATCATGTAAGCTCTGCACTAAAATTTAAGACAGTTTAACGGCACTAGAGATGTGCATATGATTTAAGATAAATTAGAATAATAAAGTAAATAAAAAGTACAAAAAATGTAATGTACGTGGGAAGGTTTAAGAAATTTCTTCCAGGCAGCCTTTGAATGCACTCAGCACTGGATTCATAAACAGGTGATAGGTTTATGGCAATGATGGTGATAAATATCTATCTATACTAATATATAAAGCTGAAGAGTTTGTTTGTTTGTTTGTTTGAACACGCTAATCTCAGGAACCGCTGGTCCGATTTGAAAAATTCTTTCGGTGTTGGATAGTCCATTTATCGAGGAAGGCTAAAGGGTATATATCATCACGCTACTAGTAATAGGAGCGGAGCAAAAATGAAGAATGTTTCAAAAACGGGGGAATTTTTTACGCTACCGGCAATATAAGGCGCAAACGAGGTTGCGTGGGTCAGCTAGTTACTAATGTAATAAATAAATGTTCGCGACACACCACCCTTATTCATCCCATTAGTCTCTTAAGAGACTAATGGGATGAATTTTTGATTGATGACCTTTTTAAGGAGAGGCCTATGTTTATCAGTAATGGCTGTTAATGGCTGTTGATGTGATATGAATAAATAATGATGGTTTTAAAAAAATAAATGATTAAACATACATAGAGGAATGAATATACGTTTGTAGAGAGTCAGAGAATTCAGACCTCTTTACATAAAAGTCGAAGTGACATTGTGAGATCCTTACGCGTAATACGCTAGCCATTACGCTTTGTACAACAATAAGTTTTGCGTCAAAAGAATTTTACTACCTATTAACAATAGCAGAAGAGACAAACATTGTTTTAAATTAAGTTTTGATTTTGATGATTATTTGTTTATTTGAAAGCTGATGCTTGCCGTGTGGTCTCATTTCAATTTGATCTAGTTCTTGAAGTAGCTGTTTTGTTAAGATTTTATATTATTTTATGTGTGTCGTAGATAAATACGAACAGAAAAGTCCTGACAATAAATGATAACCAGCATTTATTGACACGTGCAACTGAAGTGAAAGAAGAGCGCCGCTACTCCGTTTTCTCCCCTAGAATTGTAGCTACTAGGGGCCTAGACGACACTGATTCAGTGAAGGTAAAAATAAATTCTTGAGGCTATTTTTGCGAGGTCGTAGTATGACTTCGGTATATAGCCTTATCGGTCTAACGGTTAGTGTGTGTACCTGAGAAGAGAGACAGGGATGTCAATTAATCTCGCAATGTGTAATTAACACTTTGTAATAAAGCAAAGGTTTATATACCAGGTCAATCAGGCCAGCTTAGCGCCAATCTTCCCTGGGATTAAAATTACTTTGCTTTCAGACAGAATAAAGGTGATAAGATGAGCTAAGGCGGACACTATAGTTAATACAGAGTTCAAGTGACTTTTATAATAGACTAGTTGTTGCCCGCGGGTCCGCCCGCGTATATGTCGGTTATCGCGGTAAATAGTAGCCTAAGTGTTATTCTGATGTATAAGCTATATTACTGTAAAGTTTCATCCAAATCCGTTCAGTAGTTTTTGCATGAAAGAGTAACAAACATCCATCCAAACATCCATCCATCCTTAGAAACTTTCGCATTTATAATATTAGTAGGATGATAAACCTAGGCGAATAAAAATAATAATCTCAATCAATCTTTCGCCATCCACTGTTAAACGACAGCTTTCTCTAAGGTGCGCTAACTATCCTGTCATATGTCCTCATCGATTTGCTGCCGAATACTTTCTTCAAATCATCTGTAACAAAATGATAAAGGATTAACATCTAATTAAGTTACCAGGTTATAAAGACCATTGTAGACGGTCGATATCGCAGTGTTAACGTGTGTGACGCTGTAGTTGAGGTCTTGATTGATTGATTGCCGAGTCGGACCAAATGCGTGTTCTGCTGTGTTGTATGATCTGCAAATATTTGGGTGTTTTCTATGTATAATATGCATGTATTTTTAAAAAAAGTAATATGTATTTATATCACTTGTCTAGTATCCTTAACACATGCTCTGCTTAGTGTGGGACTAAATGGTCTTGTGTATTAGATGTTCGGAAATATTATTGAGAAGATCCTATACAATCAATAGTTCTAATAATGAACTAGTTCTTTAGAAAAAGTTTCTCAAAGATAGTCAATATATCTATAGTAATAATTCTCCGACAAAAAAGAACGAAAAAGAAATAAAGGTAATTGGTACCAAAGGAAGCACAGCCCGAGATATTAGTAGAGGTGTTGATACCACGTTGAATATTTTTTTTTATTTATTAAATCATTCATCACCATCATCTTGGCCGAAAGACGACTTGGTTGGATATATGCATCGCATCACATATTATTTATTAACCAACTTCAAAAAAAGTTTCTCAATTCGACCGTATATATTTTTTTAAGTGTGTTCGCGGATAACTTCTTTGTTTATGAACCAATTTTGATGATTCTTTTTGTAATGGAATGGAGATATCCCAATGGTAGTACCATGATAAGGACACTAAGATCTGATGATGGCATCTAAGAGAAATCAAGTCAAACCTTGAAGTCGGTTTTATTTATGTTAAATTTTTACTTGTTATTATTACACTTATATTTTTATATAAATTTTATAGCCAATGTCACCCAGGCTATTATTAGGGCTCATTCACTGATATCGGTTCAATGAAATAAACAAACATACTGCTAAAAATGTTACCGTTCCTTTTGGTCCCTTCCTTAGTCGGGTAAAAATTTTTTTTTTACTTATGCGTGGGAAACAGATAACTAGAAATGATAAGAAATTAAAGCAAGTTAGTTATCTGAGAATTAATTATAAGTTTTGACTTCTAATTAAAATATAATAAATAATAGAATGTGATTTTAAATAATAAAGCTGGTGTGTAAATTAATAATTTCTTACAAAAATTAATATTTATTTCGTTATAAATGTAAATTAAATTAAATAGTTTCAATTTTTTTTTATAAAATCATTCTTTTCAAAAACTCACAGGGATCATGTGAATGAGTGTACGTTCAATCAAAGATCTCAAAGTTAGTCAACACCGTCCACCAAGCTTTGTAAAATTAAATGTTTCGTGGCAATTCTCAGCTAATCCTGCGTGACTCAAGAATTCGAGAGGTTTTTTGAAAAATACCAAAATACAAATATTGTATGTAAAACGACGTTCAGGGTATTTGAGTAAAAATGGTAACTAAATTGGACTTTACCAACCGCAGTAATGTTTAATTTTCTATTTACAATTTGAAGTATATTCAGCAATAGTCTGTTTGTGGCTTCAAATTTGCCAACTTAATAACTCGGTAAGGGACAAGGAATGAAACTTTAAATTTATTCAAATGATCCAAATTCTAACTTTATTTGACCAAGTAAAATTATTAAGGTCTTCTGTATTTGACCGTCTTATTTATATTCATCAGTTTGTTCAGATAATGTAACTTTGATTACGAGGAGCTTTGAATATTTTGGATTGTGTATTTCTAGACGGCGTAATTATTCAATTTGAAATTTCCATTTTCAATGAAATGTTTTCGGTTGAATAGAGCGCCTTAGCAATCACTAGGCAATTTCAGCTATTTTTGAAAGTTTATCTACCATAAATCTAAAAATTAGCATTTATAAAAAAAAAACATATTTTTGGAGCTTCTTATTTATGATATTTTAAGAGCAAGATCACAAATATAAATCTTATTTTATAATAATTTGAATTCAGTTTATAATTGTTATAGTAAAAAAGGTACATAGCCTATGTCCAGCTGCAGACATTTAAAGGATGTTGATAATAATGATTAAACAATTTTAAAATAAAGTTTAAATAAAACTCTCAAAACAATTAATTAACTTTTTTTACCCTACTAAAAGGTAAAAAATATATTGTACTGTCGTTTTCAATTTTGATAAAGTCAATAAAATTTTGCGTAACTCAGAAAAACAGCTGATAGACTCTCATGATAACACGCAAACATACTCTCAAACTTTCGTACCACGACACAATATTCTAATAATTCAAATAAATAATAAAAAAAACCACATACTGTTCTTGAAAACTAATTGAAATCTATACAAACAAAAAGTGGTTTCAACAGCTCTCTTCACTCCACTATACCTTTCTACCACGCTCCTCTCTGAGCCAATCTCTTCCGGTCGCTATAAAAATGTTTGTGCATTTGTGCACAACTATCATTGCAACCCAGGACGGCAGGAACGCCATACTAAGCGATACCAGCATGAAGACTTTTGTAAGTGCAATAGATTTTTATTTACAAAGTGACAGTGTGTGATGTGTGAATAACTTTAGTGCGCTTTGAGTAACCGTTTATGAGTTTCGTTACTGTTTCGTAACCAGTTCTATAGTTAACATGTCAGGAAAAGGATTTAACTTTAGGACTTAACAAGGCGTTGGAAGTTAAAGTTTTTACTTTGCGTGTTTTAGCACACGTTTATACTAATTTATTATAACAACTAGCTGACCCACGCAACCTCGTTTGCGTCTCCTATTGCCCGTAGTGTCATAATTTTCCTCCGTTTTTGAAATATTCTCCATTGGTGCTCTGCTCCTTTTTGTCTTAGCGTGATGATATAAAGGCTATAGCCTTCCTCGATAGATGTACTATCCAACACTGAAAGATTTTTTTTAAATCAAACCAACGTTTCCTGAGATTAGCGCGTTGAAACAAATAAACAAACTCTTCAGGTTTATAATATTATTAATAATATAGATTGTGTGTACACAAATCTCAATATTCAAAACTTTCTTTGCAATGTTGCATATTTAACCTTTTGAGCTTATTTATATAATAATAATAATAATAAATTTATCGGACATATAACACACAATGCCATGTGGTCCCATGCTAAACAGAGCTTGTGTACAAGACAACTGATATAAATATGCTTTCTTTTTGTAAAAATATTTTATATTATTATATTCTAACAACTATTTAAAACAAAATTATCAACAGCTTTAATTACATCTGTAGTCCATCAGTCAACATATGCCTCACTTTAGAAGTTCAAAACACGAGTAAATATATTATGATATCGATCATCAGTGGTATTTATATCAGCTTGAAGTACCTGGATGACCGAACAATTCTTTTTTGTAAATTTTCTAAAATGAATCCTATATCCATCGATTTATCGCTCCCGAAACCCACTGCATACTTACTTTTACGAAAATCTTTGGGGCCGTTTCCGAAATTCAGATTATATAAATAAGAATTGCTCGTTTACATACTGAATATATGAACGTACTGTCCAAATCATCTGTACAAATAAATAAAATTGGAGTGTCTGTTTGTAATATTAAAATAACCGGTTTTTATTAAATGCATATGTATGAATACACGGTACATATACCAAAAATGTAGTTAAAAAAAATTGTCTGACTACGTTTTTTTAGACTAACTTTGTCCCGCGGCGTTACTCGCGGTACAACAATAACTGCGGGTAACACCGCAGGGTTCAGCTAGTTTTCTAATAAAAATCCAAACATGTTTTAAGAATAGTAATAGGTACTTAAAAGAACCTCATCTATAAACAATTTAAAGGAAAAAATATCAGATCTAAATATATATGTGTCTAAATATACTACTACTACTCTCTTAGTACAATAAATATTCACTTACAAGATGAACCTTTAAAAACTACTACAAAAACAAAAATCACTTTAAAAGCTTCCATTAAAAGTAATAAAATAAGAAAATCTCTATTAGACCTTACGTGACTGCCGAAACACTGTAACGTCAATCTTGAGTTGTCGTACTCCTTTTGTAATATACAAAAGGAATGCGACAAAAACAACTTTATCATTAAAGTAACACGGTTAAGTCACCACAATTATTCAATTCCATCTTGTAACGAAATATTACAAACATTACATTACAATAGACAGTTTTGTTGTTATACTTTCGATTGTTAATAAGTTCAGTTTTTGTTACAAAATTATTTTCTTACACGATTTTAATTACAGTACTCTAACTAAGACGAAAGTGCAATTAAGTTTTGTATTCTTTGTTTTACTAACAGTAAGCATTGCAACATGTTCATTTTATAAGATGAATTTAAAGTCCGCTTTTAATTTTTCATCCTAAAATTAGCTCGGTATTAAATGGACTTGAGCATTGGATTTCTTTATATCAATAGCATTATTTATCTTATTGAATTCATTTCAATTTCTAACTCCTGGCATGATCTAAATCATCATCATCGGTTTGCTTGATATCATATCTTTCCAACTGAATTAAAATTAGGTCGTTGAGCAATTTTCAAATTTATTATAATCATCATTTAAAACAATATTTTTTTTCTTTACTTTATTATTTAGAGTTTACAGGCTCATCGACCATACAAACAGGGATCATATCATCATCTAACACAATTCTATACTTATCTAATTAATTTTGAAAATATTAACTAAATCAAAGATTTAAAGTCTAAATCTCGATGGCTTTTATTATTACAAAGCATAATTCGTAATCACTGATAAAGTATTTATCGTCTTTCCTTATTTCTGGTCAGCTTAGCTTCAGATCTGTTTTTTTTTTTCACTTTTAATGTGACTAGTAATTTTGTACATCATCCTTTGCAAATGTTTTTACGAATTTCAAAATAATGAGGTCACCAAACAAAAATGCCCAACCACAGCTGTGATTGGTCGTTTCTTGTTTTCATCTGGTATTTCTGTACTGACGAATAAGACGAACTAAAAAAATTAACTCTTCTTAATTACATCTTGCTTTCCTTGCAAGGTTTTTCGTCTACAGAAATATCGAAAACTAATCAAACAAACAATTATATAACCACTAACACCCGTGACGGAACAATGCACTATAGATAAACTTTTAACTATCCAAAGCTATTCCACACCGGTTAAAGTAAGTAAAAGGGATAATACCTTCACTTATACCGACCAGTCGTGTGACAAAACACCTTTCACTTATGATGTGTCCGCACAACTTCTACTATCTAAAGGAGATTAAACTTCTATGTGTATAAAGGCATTTAGAATATCTCCATCTTAATCTGCAATGAATAACTTGCATCTAATTGTAGGTTAAAACGAAATGTTCAAATGTTAAATTTCTTGCCAAAATCTAATGCGTCTGTAGTGGTATGCTATAATAAAACCTAAATTATTTATAAGTAAAAGCAATATGTTTGGAAGTAGTCTTTTTAGTGTAAAGGAAAATGAAAAGAGTGTTAGATTTATAGAAAATGATGTATAAATAAATGATAATTCAATATCAAGAAGCAAAATTGACATCACGTCAATAAATATTTATTGTAGACATTTTGAATTGATTAAATTACGCTCAAATAAGTTTAGGTGCATATTTATTTGAACGTTTTTTAAAGCTTTACGGATTTAGAACCAATGGAGAAGAATTTAATTCTAAGCTTAAGTAGACCATTAAACGTCTTATTTAAAAGATACGGAAGATCTGTCACTAGATTTATAACAGCCGTTGAAATCAAAGCTATAAACTACGTACTTTATAGTCAATTGCAGGGAACAAAGTGATTGAGAAATTTACACAAGTAATGACTCCTTGCCTTAAACTTCTTTTTTCTTAAGTAAAAGTTGCAAAACCGATTCTGACACAATTTCCTCTGATATAATAGGTTATTTATTACGTTCCATTACATAAATGTGACATTGTATTAAGTCAGAAAGTTCAATGGCACAAAGGCGGAATCGCTGAAGCGTGAACGCACATTTTGGTATGAACAGTATTTTTATTTTCGCTCCAATAATTGTCTGCATCGCCATTATTAAAGACAGTGATATACACTGTTGTCATTCTATTATGCTTATTACGATTCTATTGTTTTTTTTTCTCAAAGAACAATAAGCTTGGAACAGTTGGAGCCAAAGTCTTCTCGATATTATTGGATTTTTTTTCGTTCCGCGTCATATTTCCCAATTGAATGGTTTAATCAACTCTCGAAACAGGATACCAATGGCATATTATAATTTATTGTGAAATTTAATAGGTTTATTGCTTCAATTTATACGATTTCAAATCATGAATTATTTTGCAAATGTATTATTGTGTTTGAAGGGTCATCAACCGTCGAAATTAACCTTTAAATGTTATATAGTTTAATTTGTATATATGATAATTTAGTGCTCAAGTTTAATTGAGAATGTTTGTCTTAATATGATGGTTATTATCTTAATCTAGCATTTGTCAGTACGTTTGTTTTCGATTTATTGCACGAAAAGTATTTCTTCTAGAAAAGTGTAATTAAAGTAAGACTTCGATTAGAGGTAGGACTATATTAACAATTATTTTAGCGGGAATTAACGCGATCACTTTTTAAGCTGTGAGCACGCACGGCCAGTGCAACCTGGTCGAAACGTCAGGCAAATCAGAGGTATGTAATACCATTTAATAAGTGATCGCGTTAATTCCCGCTAAAATAATTGTTAATATATCATGGAACGCGAAAGTTTAAAAGTGAGTATAGAGGTAGGACTACTGTTATATTCTTTTTTGGAATGTTTAGACAACTGATTATTAAAGGAAATAAGATATACATACATGTTACGTAAAAAGACATAAGGGTAGCATAGAATCATTCACCTTTACATAACGTGATGTAAACTACAATTATAATATGTAACGGCCCATTCTATTGTAATAATTCAGTTTTATTAGTTCATGTAGTAATATGCAAAAAGATTATCATAATAGAGCGTGACGCAATCATTATTACTCCATTTGTATATTTTGATTTCTACATGTTTTATTTTTATTTAACATATCAGATTTTATGTTTAAAAAATAGTTTTCGGTCTTACAAGATATCGAGCTTTCATAATGTTTTCGGTTTTTTTTTTCGTCACGACATTTTTTTGAGAGTCTTGACAAAAGGCTAATCCTTTTGTTTTAAAATTACTATAGTACCTAGCTCCAACAAAGGCTTGGTAGCACTCTATAGTAAAATATTCTATTAAAGGCTAGCTCTATTTCACTTTGCCTTCTGATCATTAGTCGATGACTCAGTGTAAATGGTTTTTGATGAATCATGACACGGTAACATTACTATTTCAATTAAATGTCTTGTTACCCAACAAGTGTATGTCTTTTTGAGTAGACTAGACAGTTGAATTATTTGAGTAGTGTATTTTATGACATGTGTAAAGGTAATTATTAATTAATTTAAAAAAGAATAATTGACTTCAACCTTATAGCTAAAATTTGAATGATACTTAACAGGAAGTATTCCTATCAAAATTTAGGAAATTTATTCATAAATCAGAGAGTTCAGTTTGCAACAAACTTAAAAGAAAATGTAACTCTTCTTTTGTTAAGTTGGTTAAAACGCAGTCGATGTTTAGATGGAAGACTTTTATGGTAAAATTGTGAGTGCGCTTAAATACACAACTCTATCACGTTGTGGATGAAAGAATGCATGTAATTATGAAACAAGTTTTGAAAGCACTTTAAGAAAAAAAATTGTTTCAATAAGTATATCCAGTTCCAAATAAAATATTACTCACTCAGATTACTTAAAAATTGGTATTTTAATAAGATAAAGTTTTCTAAGAATATAACGATAAGATGAAAGGCATTCGAATATCTTCTATTTGTATAAACATGACTTTGCGATTGTGCAGTGCGAAACAAAATAAAAGCACTTTAAATAAGTAAAAGTTTAATTTTTGCCAAAGCCGTGAATGTAATTCATCATCATTTAGATAAGTGAATGTCGTTCTATCGTTACTCTAAAAGTATACTTTATCTGTTAATCATATTAGTTTAAAAATATGCTACCATTCAAATGCAAACACTTTTAATGAATAGGTTAAAATATAAACTATGTTTAAAAGTGTCGTAATAAACGGTTTTATTGAGCTTGCAATGCGTGGTTATTTATTTGTTGGTTTGGCTCAAATCTTGTAATTGAAATTTGACCCCCATCCTGTTGACGGATTGATTTGAAATTTGTTACACGCCTTTATTCTGGTGACAATACAATTAAATAAATTCTATTTCATTGTCAACCCAAGATGGCCGCTTCTACAAAATGGTGGTATACAGTATAAGTTATAGGTTTTGGGCCTCCGGTATCCTCATTCACTCGGTGAAACACAGCACCGGCGCTGTTTCCGGTCGAGCCAGCCCATTCCTGCCAAAGCATGGCTCTCCCACGATTATATCCTATTAAATAGAAGGATAGTTCAGATGTTATGAATATAGTTAGTAGTTCATACAGAGGTCACCAAATGAAGAGGCTTAACAAAGCTATTATAACCTTAAACAGCAAGAAAAAATACTAATAAAAGTAATTATGAGTGTAAGAATATATAACATGTTCCAGAATTTCGATACTATCGGGTACGATCGCTTTATTTCCGCCAGTATTAAAAAAAGGATTAAATGATTACACTACCAAGTCTATTCACGAATTCAGGACTGAAAAAGGTTTCGACTGTAATTGTGAAAGTTGTTTCCAGTATTTTTATTACGAGTTTGTAATTAAAGCGGTCGGTCCCTCACTGCCAATTGACTATATTAAAACGGTATTCAGTTAATTTAAGGTTTCCGGGAAAAAAAGTCTAATTTCAATAAATTAGTTTAATGTATATGATCACAAAATATTCATTAAAAATATATATTCTTCTCAATTCTGTATCTTTTACTTACGATGACTAATTCATAAGCTACAAATTGAGTATATGCCAAGCTTGTGTCTTGGAATTGATGAGGTTACATTATGTAATAATGGTTAGAACAAAAGTTTAAATCATTTTCTTATTGAAATCTCTTGCAGTTAAATCTAAACATTATACTAACAAACAAACAATTATTTTTAGTCAACTTTACATCCAAAATTAAAGTTTATTCTTTCTTTATTATAGGTGTGTTTGTTACTGGCAGTTGCCTCTTGCAAGGCCGGACTAGAAGGAGGCTACTCAAACGAGGTAGCAGGAGATGCAGGCCATGAAGGCGGAGACGGTGGACACGAAGGTGGACCTTCAGGATATGACTTCAATGCACAAGTCAACGGAGGAGGACACTTTGATGGCGGTCAGGGTCACAATCTAGGAGGCCTAGGTGGATTCAATCTCGGGAATTTTGGTCATGATTTCTCCGGTGGACAGCAACACACTTTAGCAAACATTCAAGGTGCCCAAGACTTTGGAGGTCACAATTTTAATGGTCAAGGCTTTGGTGGACAAGATTTTTCAGGCGGACATGGTCAATTTGACGGGCATGGTGGACAAGGTGGTCAAGATTTTGGTGGAGACTCTTATTTACAAGCTGCTCATGACTCAAACCACCAAGGCCATGAACAGTCAGGTCATCAAGGAGATGGTGGTCACGGGTTTGGTGGTCAATCTTTCCACCTTGAGGATGCTGGTGATGAATATGGTCATGGTGGCCATGGATTCCACCAGGCTGAAGCTATCCCTGTAGGAGAACACGTTGATGAAGAACACCCAGTAGAAATCCCCCACTACAAACATGTTACATATCCGATCCCCAAGACTCTTCACATCAATGTACCAAAACCTATTCTGATTGGTATACCTCAGCCTTACCCCGTCAAGGTCCCAGTCAACAAACCAGTAGCTGTGCCAGTTGAGACTGAAATCTCCATTCCCATTGAAAAGGTTGTGCCATACCCAGTCGTCAAACATGTGCCCTACCCCGTTGAGAAGCACGTCCCCATCAAAGTCGAGAAGACTGTCACCGTGCATGTACCTCAACCTTATCCTGTTAAGATTCCAGTCTACAAAACCATCCACCACCACAAGGACCATTAATACCGTCCTGCTAAGTGCCTTGTACATATTTGTAACATAATTTTAAGTCATTTTCAACTGAATTCATGTTGTAGTTGATTTATTTATTGTATGCTGTTGTTGTGTTTTGTTATTGTTGTTGTTATATGTTGTTGTTGATTTTGTTAACATTAAAATGATTGTTATTAATTTTTGTACAAATTTATTTTAGTGAAATGTTACCTTATAACTAAGCTATGTGGAAGTTCCATTCGATTTTCTAAACGAGATTATATCGTTCTATGCTTACCTTTACTTACTTACTTGTAAAGCCTTTTTAACATTTTTGTTAATAATATACCTAATGTGACACAAAAAAATATTTGTAACCTTTACTAATTAATACTGAATTTCGTTGCTGTAGTTATAAAAGCAGTTATTTATAAATTGAATCACAATTTAATTTTCTTCTTAGTGTATGTATTATAAACTGATATAAATAACCCGGACTAATAGAGTGATATTCATGGAATTTTAAAAGGTTCAATATTACGTCATTCGCTCATGGAACATTCCTTTGCTGCTTGCTTTCTAACCTACCTTTCACTGCCAATGTTTTTGGATGAATTTCGATAAGTTCATTTTGACGATTTATCATCTAGCTTAGTACGTTTGTCTGTTATATGAGAAATTATAGATGGGAAATCTAAATATCACGAAACTTTTGTAGGTAGTAGAGCCACGCTGATTTCAGCACGAACGGGCCGGCTCGACCGGGGCGGTACTACCCTCGCACAGAAAATCAACTTAAAATGACAGCGATCGTGCTGTCGTGTTTCGTTGGTGAGTGCGAGACCGGAGGCCCAATGATGCAGTAGCATCACTAGCCCGCCATGGTGTGGGTCACCATGCTGCATTGTTGCATTGTCTGCATTCGCAATATGGTGACCATCACTCTTATGCTTTCCATCAGGCAGAGTAAAGTCATTGTGGCAGGGCCAAATATTAAAAAAAAGCAAGAACTTTGTACCTCTTTTTACAAAAATTATGCGCTAGGAGAAGTATGAAATTTGGCATAATTAAAGTTAATTTAGAGAAAGAGTGCAGGAACCTAAAAAAAATAACTGTGGTCGAGTTTTGACCACTGGGCGACTTTGCGATTTTGAATATGTTATTGTGTTTACACAAGCGAATCTTAATGTTTCAGGCTGTCAAGCTTCTGAACACGCATTATCCAGATCATAAAACAACAAAAATTGCCCTGAGAAGTTTTACTTTCCCTCCCTTTAACCATATCTCTTCTGTTCACTCCCGTGAACAGGAGACCGTAACAGGTCGTAACGGTTGAACAGCTCGTAACGCAAGCATAAACATTGAAAGCCATATTTTCATTCAATTCGGCATCAGCGAAACATTTTTACGTTCATTTTATAGCAATTACCTTCATCTCTGACATTAGGGCTTGTTCACATTGAGATAGGCTGCATTTGTCTACCTGTTATAAGAGACTACGGCAAAGCCAAAGAAGGATTATGATTTTGATTTTCTCTATTATCTAACTGCCTCAGTGGCATAGTATATATATGCAACTGCTGTGCTTGAGGTCTCAGGTTAGATTTCCGAGACGGACCAAAAATTTGTTTGTATGATGTACAAATATTTGTTTCGGAGTTTGGCTGTTTTTTATTTAAATATATAAATATGTAATGTATTCACAAAACAAGTATTTATGTATTTATATCAGTTGTCTAGTACCCATAACAAAAGCTCAGCTTAGCTTGGGACTAGATGGCGTTGTGCGTTAGATCTCCGAAATATTTATTATTATTTTGTCATTTATGTACTTGATTAGGAAGCATAAGACTATTAATTAAGTTCTTATGTGTTTAAAAAAAATCGTCACCATCATTTCAACTAAAAGAAAGTCCATTTCTGGACATAGGTCTCCTCCGATTGGAGGCTTAGAAGGTAGAAGATAAAATAATAATAGAACTAAATTAAATCTGATAAAATTTCAGACAAGCTTGCGAAAATCTTTATCCTAACTCTTGCATAAATGAAGTAGTATTTGCCACCTGGGAACTTGATTTTGAAACTGCATAGAAACTGAAAAGTTAAAGGAGTGGGCAGCCGGAAATCAATAGACGATTTAAAAATTCTCAGGTATAGTGATTATAGGGCATTTTAATTTACAATATTCAATTTCCTTCAGACTATTAGACGAGTCGATCAATTAACAAATGTTTTATATACTACTCGTAATTGTGGTTTGAATATCACTACGTTATAAACAGCACAATTTTCAAAATTTTGATATGTGAGACAAAATAATTATGTGCCTTGTGAACATACCTTTAAAGTCTATTTATATTTACTGTAGCAATGTCGAATAAACAAACATGTTTTCGGAATATACACTTTTATTTCATCAGGGCACGTCAACGTTAAGGCAGAATTATCATAAAAGTTTAATGTCCTATTATTGTTTAACAGAAAATCCAGTCTGCGTAACGATGAGATAAAATGTGTGTACTTTTCTGTACGGAATATTTATGAGGGATAAACAGCGACATGATAAATTTATTAGTCGAAATGTTGGCAAATTTCGTTTCGTCTCAGCAATTGATATGGCAGCTGATATTTTAACAATAAAAACAATGTTATTTTTTTGTTTATGATTGCAATATTTCAGTTTAAATAAAGCTCTGTTGACAGGCCATCGCTCTTATCGCAAATGACTTTTTGATACCAATATGGCTGTATTTCACAGTGCAGAAATTCTATTGTGCTTTTTTCATACAATACATCATTTCACAAAACCCCAAACGTTAGTGGCAAGTTGGGATTAGCCGATTTGTCAGATCATTCGACGTCGCTCCTGCAATAAATCGTCGAAATTCAGTTGAATTTTTTGTCTGAACATTTCTAGAAAATGTCGAAACTTATTTCGAAATTAGATTAACAGGAACCTAATAATTAAGTACTTGTGAATTATTATAGTTGTATTCCTGTAATAGATAGTCTGTTAATTGAAATACACTGAAATATATTACATATACATCACACACCACATATACATATTTTACAGAGAAAATAGGAAAACCCAAAGCAATGTAAATATACTTACTTATAAATATTTGCGTTGAAGAACAATTAAGTACACGACCTCGACTACAAATAAAATGCCTTACCACAATGCTACATACATAGGTATCCATTTTATATTACCTCTCCAAAAAGCTAATTAGACTATTACAACTGAGACCAAACGACAGTAAACACCACAATTGAATGCGCAGCCGTCTGAGCAAATTAATTTTCTGAACGAGCAGCAGTAGACGTTTTATTATTACATCTCCGTAGACGAAACGAAGATGCATTAGTAATGGAACTGGTCAAACTAGATATGTAATCCACTGAATCATTATTTTAAATTGCGCTCTAACTCTTTACATTAAAGTTAAATCGGTGGTCATGTTAAGCAGTCAGTCCCGGTTGTTATCCTAGGATAACATAGTAACAGTTGTAGGCCTTTGGGCGGCCTAAAAACATCCAAAGGCAAGATCACGTAGCCACAACGTTGTCTTGCCTGTCCCCAACCTGTACTCGGCCAGCTTGGGGACGTATGGCTTCCCTCTCTTGAGTGGAGACCCGTGACCAGCAGTGGGACATTATGAGTTGTTGATGATGATAAAAGGAACTATTGAAAAGGAAATATAACTTTTTCGGCGTAAAAAAGACACGCAGGTCAATAGCACTGCAAAGATAAGGAAAACATGATTCAAACCTTATACCAATATGTCTGGTTTCGGTGATTTATTAGGCCAAAACCTCCTTACCGAGGTGAGGTCTCTATTCAGCAGTAAAATATTACTGATGATGATGGTGGTCTGTCTTTAGGCCATATTCAAAAAACGAACATGTAAAAACGCGAGTTAGCATGTATACTACATGTAGTTGTATACGCGCGTTGAGCGCTCGTCATCTGTACATGGGCTAAAACTTGGGGTTCTAAATAAAACTGAGAATAACACCGGCAAACTATGATGCCGTTTAAGATGTGATAAATTTTGTGAATACCTGAAATGTTGCAAGTAATACAACAGTCAGGATCACGACTACACCTAGGGTCAGTTTAACTAGTTTAATTATCTGCCATAGAACACTATTAAACAGATAAACGTTACTAATAAAGATATGATTAACCGACATATAAGTCCCTATCCAAGAATTATGAAAGCGGAATCTGGAGTTATTTGACAGATAAGTTTTTTAGGGAATTGGGGGCAAATGAGCAGATTTATTACCAGATAATAAGCGATTATCGCCGACTATGGACACCAACGTCAGAGGAGTCACACGTGCGTTGCCGGCCATTGGAAGATGGGAAGGGGGATGTGGAGCTAGATGGGGGAAGGAGTTGGGGTATGGGCCTCCAGTATCCTCATTCACTTGATGAAATACAGCGCAAACGCTGTTTCACATCGATTTTGTGTGAGGCCGTGGTATCACACCGGTCGAGCCAGCCCCTTCATGCCGAAACGTGGCCCTCCCACGGTTAAGTTGACAATAGTCTGTCAAAGACTTCATCAATAAGACGTGAAACTGGCCCTTAACATCTACAATTAGTTCGAATAGTATCTAGTTCATAATTCTTCTAATTAGATTTTAAATATATGTCCGTTTCAGTTAGGGAATATCTTTGTTCATATTTATATGATACACATGCACGTTGCAGGACATGCTCTTACATGTTTCACGTGACACCATTATATGTTGTGTCGTGTTTTCCCTCGGTGCTACACTTACTAATATTATGAATGTAAATATGAGTTTGTTTATTAGATATGATTTTAAAAGTTGATTAGTAATAGTATAGTTTATTTATTTCCCTCTTATACAAAGAAACAACATTTATAACCACAATACAGCTTGGATCACTCTCATTCGTTTGTGAGAGATTGGTGTCAGTAGTAGTAAATCCCTGTGTCACAGATTATCAGACTCTACCCCTTGGACGAATGTTAGTAACAATTTACAATCTTTTAAAAACGTTTAAAAATATATTTTTAAGTTACATAAACAGTAGTTGATTTGTGTACATGTATTTGGGAGATAGTAATAGATGTGTGCATCTGACTGTTCGCGTGTGTGAGACTGTGTATATACACATATGTGTGTATTTGTGTGTGTGAGTATCTGTGTGTCAGTGTGTGTGAGTGAGTATATGAGTGTGTGTATGTGGTAGTGTATCTTGAGTGTGTACATCTATGTGTATATGTATCATAAAATTAAATTTTCAGTTTCAGTGTAAGATAAGTTTTGGAGGCTTGGCGTTATTTTTTCTTTTGACTTAAATTTGTTCAAAGAGTATATAAAAAGGAGGTGGTTAATTTTGTTGTATAAGTATGAATCTAGGAAACAGGGAAACTAGGAAATACGAGAATCTATGTGATAAGGCTGTACAGTAAAGTTTATTGATTAAGATTCACTCATATATTTTGTTCTCTGCGGTGACAGATTGTAAATACGAAGTGTCAACACTCTACATCCAGTGGGTGCTGTAAGAGCTGACTAGGGAGCAAAATAATCAAACCAATGCAACACTGCAAAGAGAGAAAAACTTGAAATAAACCATTGAGTTTAGCGAGTTGTGTTGGTATATACCAACCCTCAAGAGAGGCTTGTTTCCAGCAGTAGACTACTTAAGACTCTGTTGGTGATGGTTTACAGATTGTAGGGATGGAAAGTTATTATTATGGATAACTGGAATTCATAATGGATAGAAAGCTTCTTGAAACGTAATTCAGAGGGTAAGACATTAAAAGTTATACAAAATAACACACTCAACACATGGCCGTTTGATCTTATATTGGACAGAGGAGTACTACGGTAATCAGATTGTAGATATACGTACCTACCTATGTAGTTATCATTATTACAAATAATTTACATCCTCAAGTCGAAGAGAATAATCAAAGACCACCAGAGACAGCCCGAGGAGGGTTATCAAACGTGATAAAACAACCCGAACAAAATCATCAAATAAATACTTTTGCCGTCTCTGAACTGATTCCAAATGAAATCGAAAACACTAGTCAATGAACTTAGTCATGAACTCGTGATGTGACGTATAAATACAACAACTGCAGTGTCACGACTTTTAGTACCTACAAAAGCTTTAAAATAGATTTAACAGCTGACTTATGGTAAATCTGTAATATCTCTACAGAGATTATTATAATGTAGTCGTGATACCAGTTCATTTTTCAGAATAGAATAGAACACTTTTTGCCGTAAACCGAACGTAATAACAATATATCTTTAGTTTATATCTAAAGTCAAGTAAAAAAGATATTAGTGAATCAACTCAGAAAATTTTCGAAATATACATCAAAAAAAAGTAATATCTAAAACCCAACTACGACAAAAAACGACGTAATCACGCCTTGTACATTACTAAGTTTCAAAAGCCGTAGTTTATGTAGTGTAATGTACCATAGTCCATAACACTTTAACAACACGTGACTACGGCTTTTGAAACTTGTTTAACGCTATTTCAGCGACGTTTTTTGTCGTAGTTGGGTTTTAGTTTTACTTTTTTTTTTCTATGAGGGAACAAATGAATATACATACATACATTCGTTATAGCAAGCCTTAATTTTAATGCATATCTCAGTTATATATAAATATTTAGTTTGTAACGGTGTACCTAATTATGGTTAGTTTTTGTTTTCATCTTATAATTTTTATTTTTATGCCAAAACGAAGCACTGTCTACTGTCAAAGTTGTGTACAGTTGTAACTGGATTGCAGGTTTACTATTATGTACTGTTAAGACTGCTCTTTGTATATGTATGCCATCGATTGGAGGTAGTTTATAGTAGGGATCCTATAGACAGAGTGTGACAAAATTTAATAAGGTCTTAGATAGCTCGAATAATGATGTGTGCTTCTGAAGTAAATTTCATATTAAGTCTAAAAATGTGTGCTAAAACATTGTTATTTTTTGGTAACTATTGAAAAGAGAGTAACCTAAGCTATATGTGTTCTTGACATAAAATGTTATTATTATTGCGGCCATAATCTAAAAATTTGGACATTAATAATTTTAAGTTCTTAACTGAAGTATACTTCATTTTTTTTTTTCACCTTTAAAAAACGTGAACCGTCACGGCATGCTTGGCACATGTGAAACATCGAAATTGTTTTGTATAAAATACAATGACTGTTTATTTTATTAATATTCATTTTTATTAAAAATACAATTAACAAAACAAATACAAATAAAATAAAATCAGGTTTGCCCCTCGCCTATAGATGTTTCATATCAAAAGTTCTTAGCCATACTGGTATAGCGGACTCTAAATTAATTATCCTATAGAATAAGGTCCGTTTTTGTGAATTTTATATATACATTTTAAAATAAAATATAAAAAATAACAAATTCCCATTCACAATACTTATAATACAAATAAAAGCGAAACCGTGGTAGGGGTAACGTATCTATATAACAAAAAAAATATAATAAATGTGTTACCTTATACAAAAAAACATATTATACGACATGTACTTATTAGGGCAAGAAATGCTCGTATTTTCCGCAACAATAAATATGTATATATACATAAATGCGTGTATATATATATATACTCGTATATCTACTTTAATATACTGGGTTATTATAGGGAAGTGAATGTAATAAACAAAATTGAGGACGTTAGAGTTGGCAATCGTTTGAACAATTTTTATAAGTAGTATTAGTTATGGAAATTTCGTAAAGAAATAGTGATGTATTATATTCGCTTTCTTACTTAAATTGGGCTACAATATATTATTCAGTTTTGTAATATTCTTATTATAGTGGTTAGAAATCCTGCTTGGTAAACTAGAGGATGTGGATTTGATTTCTAGGCAGTACAAATAATAATATAATAATTGAATAAGCACGATAATTTGTTCCTTCTAAAAGTTTGTTTGTAATTAATATCTTTATGTGCAGTACCTAACCCAATTAATTTTTGTCCGAAATGAAACCGAAAAACCTCAAATCCATTTTGTACTTTGAACCTGTAATAGGAAGGAGCAGTGAGCATAGAATAAGCTTCTGGTAATAGGGTGAAAGAGCTGGATAATCAAAAGCTGAGGTGTCCCTAGCGCCTTAAGACCCTGCGACAATTAAAAAAAACTTCTTCTGGATTTTTGTCTTGTTTTGTCTTGTTAGCAATATCTTGCCCTATTAAATAGTTATAAGTTTGTTAAACAAGACTTCACATAGTAAACCTTAGATTGTGGAATCGCGAAACCCCATATTCGAGAACTCATCTGGACTGCCTATGATTGGATACCTCACTTGGATTGAAATAAAAAAGTAATAAAAAAATCCAATACATTTCATTGAACTCTAATACGGTCTTTATAAAAGGAAATTTAGCTCTCATATGAATCGAATCTCTAATCGAATAAGAGTTTTGAGCAATTTCGTTATTACATTTTCGGGTATGGCAATTCCGATATCGATTCATTCTCAATCAAAATCAAATTCTCATACAAATGGAATTTGAATATACTATTTCTATCGAAGAAATGAAAGCTTGTATGTACTACATACTATTATTAAATTCTTTAAATTATAAGATGTTTTCATTCATTTATTAAGCAAAATTTTATTCAAACAAGGTGTTTCTCAGGAACCATCCATTTCATACAAAAATGATAAATACAAATGAAATATATGTAATACTAGCTGAACCCCGCGGTGTTACCCGCGGTTATTGTAGTACCGCGGGTCAAGCCGCGGAGTGAAGCAAAGTCTAAAAAAAGTAGCCTTAGTTACTCCCTATATCATCAGCTACCTATCAGTGAAACTACCGTCGAAATCAAAGACAGCCAGACAGATCGACAGACAGACAAAAATGATAAAAAATCATTTTATCGTTTCATATGTATGTAGTGAAAAGTTTTTATTTGAAATTACAAACAGACACTTCAGATTTATTTATTTGTACAGATGTATGCATTTTTAACTTGTGATTCTCGGCGATACAAAACTATTAAAAATTCATTGTAAAACCAATTTTACCTTTCCTGCTTCAATAGAATATTAATTACATCAGAGGAATATTTAAATTATACCTTTCATTTAACTGTGATGCTTATTTATATTTTGCATATAGACAAAGCAGTAATTGTGGCAATTGTATTTAAATGCATCCTGCATCCTGTGATACATTTAAAAAATTCCGTATATTACCAGTACGCCGTTTTACGTGACTTTTATGTAATGTGCATTACAGCTATATTGTTATGTATTTTAAAAGGTATGTAAAATATTTTGTACTATGACCCTTTGTTATTTTCGATAATGTGTTGAGACATTTTTTTTTGTAGTTTACAAAAGTTTTTACACTTTATATAGGCAAAGAAAATTATTTGAACCCTTTTCACCCGACTACAGCTCTACAAGGTAATAGAGCTACGCTGATTGCAGCACGAATTACTATAATGTGGGTCGCCATGCTGTATTGTCTGCATTCGCAATGTGTATGGTGACCTTGCTGTTCTTGGATTCTGTTTATTTGTTCCATCAGGCAAAGTAGGGTCATTTTGGCAGGGCCACAATGATATTACATAAATATATCATTGCAGGGCCAAAGGTCATATATAAAACTAGCTGAACCCCGCGGTTATTGTTATACCGCGAGTAACGCCGCGAGATAAAGTTAGTCTAAAAAAAGTCTAAGTTACTCCCTGGATCATCAGCTACCTGCCAGTGAAAGCCCCGTCAAAATCGGTCCAGCCGCTCCAGAGATTATCCGGAACAAACAAAGGTTTTTTAACTACATTTTTGGTATAATGTACCCTGTATTCATACTTATGTATTCAGTAAAAAACGGTTCCTTTAATATTACAAACAGACACTCAAATTTTATTTATTTCTATAGATAAAAGCTACTAACTTTGACAGTCTATGTATCGGACCGCCTAAGCGCTTAAACTCTTGAACTGATTTTAATTAATGAGGTGTTAATGTCAATTGTGACGCCTCTGGTGTTGCGGGTGTCCATGGGCGTCGGTAATCGCATAAAATCAGGTGATACGTCTGCTCGTTTGTCCCCTATCCGTAAAAATAATGGCCCACGTGACATTGGCAAAGTTTTTACGTAATTTTCTTGCTAAAATAAATATTGCTCGTCGATGGATGTGATATTAAAAATAATATGTGCTTAGA
Source organism: Spilosoma lubricipeda (assembly GCA_905220595.1). Lineage (NCBI taxonomy): Eukaryota > Metazoa > Arthropoda > Insecta > Lepidoptera > Erebidae > Spilosoma > Spilosoma lubricipeda. Next base: position 5,255,889 of record HG992298.1, on the reverse strand, counting down.
AGTGAAACTCTAAAACATTTGTTAAGTCAAAAATTATGCGAAAACTGTTAAGTATGTGGAGCAACGGGTGTCATGTATCTCCAAAGAACATGCCGGAAGGACCCCAGCCCAACGGTTGATGTTATGACGTTTGTATATTTGATAACTTCTATATCGCAATGTAGGATTAGTAGTTGCTTTGACTCCTTAATTCAATGTATCTTCGCTGTAGTATGTTTTAGTTGTAGTATATGGAAGTCGCCATCGCCGAAGTACATAACACTCTACAGCTCAAGTATGATACTGCAAGATCATCGTCAATAATAAAATTAAAGTAATTATTTATTGAGATAATAGAGGCAAATGAAAATACCAAAAAGTCTTTCATGCATTTGAATTATTTTCAAAATCTTTTGGTAACTTAAGCAAATTGTTTAAGATTTAAGTTTTTTACCACTTAATAGTAAGGACTGTGAAAATATCACTAAGAGCATGAATATATAACTTGTTAAAAGTATTGTGTTTCTTTCCGAAAAGACGCAACACAACCTTCCTGACAGTCTGTCTCATATATCACCAACTTTGTTACAAAGAATTATCTTTAATTCATAGCATTCACGGCGTAACTGTTTTCTTAAACAACAAGATAATTCACTGTAATAAAAGTAAGGAAATTTCCATAAGCCGATGTTATTACTCGTAAAAGAAAAACAGATTTAGACCTATCTTTCTTACGATTAGAGAAATTAAATTAATGTAAATAAGCTTGATATTATAAAAGCATGATTAATAAAACTCTGTAGTTTAATCGTAAGATAAATCGATTTATCGTCTCCGAAGCCCCTTGCATAATAAATTTTATGAAAATCGTTGGAGCTGTTTCTGATATTCAGATTATATATATATATAGGTATTAGATAAATACACAGATATTATGATAAATTACATACAGACACAGAACAATTAATGATTGTGTATATAAAACAATTATTTGTCTTGATTGGGAACCGAACCCATGACTTCAGGCTCACAGTAAGAGTCACAAACCACTAAACCATCATATCCAACGCGTATTAAAAAAAAACATTAATCTTATTCACATTAATCATGATGGCTGCCATAAAAGAATTAAAAAACGACGACTTAATTAATTTAAATCAAGTTAATTTAAGATTTAAAAAGAATCTCGTTACATGAACCAGTAAGATCACTTCAAGCTTCTGTCAAAACGATAAAGATATAATTAATTGTGATAAATTAACCAATTTCCGTCTTTCTTTCCTTTTAGAGATGGAGGTATTAACTGAGATTTGGATGTGGGTATTAAAGGACTTTGAGTGGGATTATCTCTTGCTTGTTTTGTTCTTTATTTTATTTACATCGATATTCTATACAAAATAATAAAATTAAACTGTCTGTTTGTTATTTCAAGTTAACACATTTTTACTAAATTCAAATGAAAGTATAAAAAATGCTTACATCATTATTTTTTATTTTTTATTTTAGCTGCACCAAAATGACTCAGCTCTGTCTGATGTGAGCATGAGCAGATTCCAAGAGTGGTGGTCACCATTCTCAATGCGAATAAGGACATTGCAGCATGGTAACCCACACTATGGCCGCCTAGTGAGATGCTTGTTTACGCCCCGCTTAAAAGACCCGGGATTATAGTGGGAGGGAAACATGTGCGCTGGAAGTGAGTTCCATGTTTTGACCGCTCGGCATCTTATGTCTGTCTGTCTGTTTGTTACGGCTAATCTCTGGTACAACTGGACCTATTTTGACGGGACTTTCACTGATAGGTAGCTGATGATACAAGTGGCGATGCCTCCAGTTGACTTGGTACCGCGGGTAACACCGAACGACTCAGCTAGTTAGTGGTGTCACGATAAAAGTTTTTCTAATATTCGATGATCATAATGAACGCGTACGTTAAAACATAGCAAAGTTAAGCAATCGTAGTCAGGTTAATCTATGATGGGTTACGATTCTTAACATATGAAGAACCCTTAGTAGCTCTCCCTCTCCACGCCTCTTAGGTGGACTATCTGCTTCTTCTTCTGTGTTGTAATTTAATCAAAAATGTTATATATTTTACCGTCAGAGGGCCGGCGGTGACTGCATGCTACAGCAGCAGACCGGCTCTCTGGTATGCCTTGGGGAAGGCCCATGTCTCTATCTATATCTATCATCTTCCTAGCCTTTATTATTCCCAAGATTTGGGGTCGGTTACTAGTTCAACCGGTTTTACCTGAATATCAGTTTTTACACGGAGCGACTGGCATCGGACCTCCGCAACCCTGAGGTTCAACTGAATTCGATAGTTGAACTAGTTGTCAGTATATTTGAGGGCACTGACTTCCCAAAACCAACTACAGTCTGACCCTGAAATAGAACGGGAAATCTAGGGAATATTAAAGGCTCAGAAGATGATGAATTTAGAGAATAAACCTTTTTGTTTATTTTTGTGGGCTTGAGCTGAAAATCAGTGACGTAGTTACTTTCAAAACCGCAGCATTGGCTGAACTAAAGCCTTTTAGTCACAATGTTTTGCAATTTTTTATTCGTAATATTATTTGTTTTGTTAAATGTTTGATTACGGCTTAGTCTAGTGGTAAGTCGTTTTTTGGGTTTTTTTTTTCTCTATTTTATTTAAACTATGATCTTTTATTTAGGTTTTGTTAATGTGTGGCTAACACATAATTATTTCTTTTCTTTCTTTTTCAATATATTTATTCTCGTTGTAATAAAATTATAACGTGAATATGGATATAAAATGTAATGTCTGTTTTCATAGCAGTTTTGTTTATTGCTCTTGTGTTTTTAAAATGTAAAATTAATTTTATCCCAACTTTTCCCCAACTTTGGCGGTTACGAAATTCGAGAGTAAATTTTTGATCATTATGGTAATAACATTTTTGAAAGTTCCACCAAATTATGTGTTTCAGAAGCTGTGGATTCTTAAATTATTTCACTTGAGTGTTTTGGTGTAAATCAGTTCGTTAATCTTTTAAGTTCTATTAGCTCGCACTTAGGAATGTGGCTTGAACTAATTACTAACTTCATCTGGAGTAATACAATAAAAAACAAAGCAAAAAAAGATATAAACCTGTAAATTGTTACATAAAAATTTAATCACAAAAATGAATGGCGAAATTTTATATCTATGTATGTTACTGTGTAGTTTCTTCCTCACGCTCAAGCGTCTTGACCATTTTATGAAAAAATGGTATAGAACTACATTAAGTATTATCTATTGCGGCAACCATACTTTTGCAAGTACGACGCCAGGGGTTTGTGTAGTCAGGAATTTGTGTACCTGAAATTTAGGACATAACACGACCAAACGTATCTATACGTTTTTACTATAATATCAGAATTTTACAATATATAAATACAAGATAATTATATTTCACTGCTAGGAGGTCTTGAACCCTGCAGCGAATCTCCTCTTCAGCATTTTAAAATCCAGTTTTCGAATTATATAAATCAAATTTAAGAATAAGTGCTTCAAACAGGAGATTTCACATGCCAGTTGTACATTTTGGTACAGGTTGTATGCTTCTTCACCATGAAGGCCTCGGTCGCCACAATATATAGCTTATGATACTCACAAATAATGTGGCTTTCGTTTGTTAAATCAATTTTCAAAATCCATTTTGTAGATCCAGAGATTACCTCCTACAACGTCACAAACCCACACACTTTACCTTTTTCTAGTTATATTTGGAAACTAGCTGAACCCCGTGGTGTTACTCGCGATCATTACCGTACCGTGGGTAAGATCGCGGGGCGAAGCTAGTCTAAAAAAAATAGCCTTAGTCACTCCTTATTACATCAGCTATCGGTCAGTGAAAGTCTCGTCAAAATCGGTACAGCCAGACAGACAGACAAAAATTTAAAAAAAAAGGATTTTGGTATATGTACCGTGTATACATACATATGCATTTACTAAAAAGCGGTTATTTCGGTATTACAAACAGACACTCCAATTTTATTTATTTGTATATATGTATAAATATAGAATATATAGATCTATAGATAAATGTATGTGTATCAGCAGTCTAGTTTCCATAGTACAAGATCTGCTAAGTTTAGGATCAAACATCTCCGTGTGAGATGTGTGAAAAAATGACAAAAGAAAAGTGCCAAAACATGTTTTAACATTACTATCCGTTATCAGTTGCAGAAAATGCTAAGGCTTTTGGTGGGTGCCGATACCACGTCATCATCCGAAATTTTTTGAAAGATTTGTATAATATGTGAGTTACAGACGACCATCTGTCGTAATTCAGTGAAGTCCTAAAACACTTTTGTATTGACTATTCAAGCCAGAACAATTCGAGTACTCTTATCCCGTGAACGTTCAGCCTTACTTAGGCATCCATCTCTACTGCATTTGCATTTGATGAAAATTCACCGCAGTGGTCGACAACTTACAAAAACTCAGCCAGACGCGTCTACTCTGTTCTGACAGATCGAATTTGAATAAGACCTACTAGATCGTATTAACTAGTGCGGGACCGTATTATATCGATACTCTCTCTCTCAAGAATTCTCCAACTTATAGAATAACACAAAATCAACTTGTACGTATTTACCGCTTAACAGAAACACTTAATCTAATTGTTTAAATTAAATGTTATGGTTTATTGGAACGAAGTTCTTAATAGTGCGTTACAGAGAGGTAACCTAACCTGTAAAAAGAGTCCGTAACGTAAAATTTACTGTCACGGTGTCGCAATGTTAGCGTATGCGAATGCTGTGCTTGAAGTCTCGGGTTCGAATCCCGGGTCAGGTCAAATATTTGTGTGATCTGCAAATATTTGTTTTTTCGAAGCTTGGATGTTTTCTGTATTTTTTTTTGTTTTTATGTTTGTCCCTGCCAAAGTGACTCTACTCTGCCTGATGGAAAGCATAAGCCAAATCCAAGAGTGGTGGTCACCATACTTATTTACATTACATACATACATAAATACAATGAAAATGCATTCTTTATGGGCGAATTAATGTTTCATTTGTTTTTCATCTTCAATCATTTATCTAGATGGTAGTGTGTCAAGCCAAGTTTAAACTAACAAGAACTGGCAAGCAGCACCGTGTGTAATATTACACGAACCATTTGAAGCCACTTTTGACACCATCATAACTCAAAAAGTAATTCACATAGACATGTCGAATTTGGCTCATATCTTTAGACTCGCGAGATATGTACGTCCTCTGAATTTCATAAACATACTTCAAACGGCTCTTTAGATATTACCGTCTAAAAATTCTCATTTTTATCACTGACTCATCCATAGATCCAAAATTATAATCTAGTTCCAGATGACTTAGTAAGTTCAAATTTGGCAACCACGTAGGCAGTTGGGTGAATACATAGGAATAAATCAGAAACTAGATTTTTTAATCATTTTATTATAATTTTTCAATTAATTGATTCTCTTAGAAACATCTACTCATAGTGCCTGTGATATAAGAATGAGCAATAAATAGGAATAAATCAGAAACGAGTATATTTGTAGCTATCACTTTAGTGTAATTTTTAATTAATTGATTATTTTAGGAACACTTTCTTATAGAACCTATAATGTGCCCTAATTGCTGCTGCTGTTAGTGAAACAATTTTTTAACAAGCTAATTGCCCAGAAAATTTATCAGTCAAGTTTAAAAGTAATAAAACCTTGGTTAATTAATGTTTTCTAACTATTAAAACCTAATTTACATATTACATGTGTTTGAAACTTTGTCGGCCACGTTAAATTATAATGTTCAAGAATGTTTTAATTACTTTGATCAAACAGATAAAACTCTCATGAGAGAGTCACTGAGAGTGGTAAACATTTTAAATTAAATTATTAAAAATATCAGATGTCCCTGAAAACTTTGTAAATTGCTAAGGCTAATAAGCAATTATAAATTAATTAGCAAGTCCAGTAAAACTATATATTGACCTTGACTATGTCGGTAACAGACAAAGTCAGAGGTGAATTTTAATATTTTGTTTACAGTAGGTACTCATAATAACGAACTAATTTCAACTCTATACAAGTTGATGTATGCATTAAAGGGACATTTTAGAAAAAACAAAATGAAATCATACAAATAAAACTTTATTTAAACAACATTAATCTTCTTAAGTAAAATGATTAAATGAAACTCTAAACAAATTTATCACCAATGTTGTCTACTTTATGCCACTAAAAATAATCTAAGAGATTAGTGGTGGCCTAAGACTTTCATGCTACTGCTTTTACTTTTTACTACTGGTCGGTTGCTGGTGCGAGCAGGTCCAATAAATATACCTATCTATAGCGACAAGATTGCCAGTATTCTAAGAAAATGCTCTATTAAAACAACCATTACCCATTGAGCTTGTATGCAACATTTGATGAATGTGGAAGATGCGTGAGTTATATGTCAAAAGCATGATAAATGACGTGCTATAATATCTGCCTAACGCGGACGTGAATGAACCGTGAGTACATGTATATTGAAGAATTAACCGTTTATCTTTACATAATTGAGTAGCTATTCTGATTATGTAGTGTTTGTTACATGTGTATATTATGTTCACTAAAAATTGACACATCTGGAACGTCTGGTAGATATAAGACATCAAAATTACACTTACACGTAATATGTCAAAGCATTCCTTGGCGACACATTTCGTGAAGACGCTTCGCCACGCCAACAGTTGGACAGTACTGACTTGGACAGTATATGGTCTTTATCAATTTAAGAAATTCGAACCATTCTTGGACTTTTCTGCTACTGATACATATTGTATAATTTGAACCAAGACATGGTTAGGTAAATGTGAGAACTTAACAAAAAAAACAGTACGCATAAAGTATCGATAAAATTCTTGTGGTCTATTTACATTAGGACATCACTACTACTAGAGCTGGCAGGATACGTGTCGCGCAGCGAAATATTTCCCTTAATATTTGATTCTTTATTATGGTGTTGCATTTCATGTGTTTTATACCACATGTTGGTACCGGATTTGATTTATATTGGAATAGCGCTCACATACAAAATTTATTTTTGAAAGAGAATTCTGAATTAGGTTTTTTCTCATTTAAATAAAGCACTGTTGAATGCATTTTGCTTTTGCAATTAGTCTCGATACTTCATAATACTGGTCGCATGGTAGTCGCAATTCAACCATAAATCATTATTATTATTTTTACCTTTATGCACTCCTCCTTATAAAGGTAAAAAAAAATATTAACTAAAATAGTTAATTTTAAATACCTTATTAGATTTTTTTCCACGACGGGAGGCTAAGACAGATAAATAAATATGGCGGTACGAAGTTCGCTGGGTCAACTAGTTATCTATAATCTACAGGGCTGTTGATCTGTTCATTTAGTTAAAACAGGCTATTCCACATTTCGGCCTCCGTAACTGGGTCCAGGGGCGGTGGACTTGGGGATGTTCGTCGCCCCCTTAAACAACTGGACCCGAGGTGGCGGCGCGTAGTGTTCCTGTGCGCCCCTCTTAGAAGTCGCGAGGGGAGTCCTTCCCTCGTTGACGAGAAGTGGCCCGCAGAGGCGGGCCGGCACCAGTCGGTGATTGCGGTTGTATCTCAAGTTCCCGCGATCCCCGGCGTAGGTGAGAGAAGGAACACCGGGGGTTTTAGTCAGTGGGAGTCTGACAGACCCCTTCGACCTTTCCCCAGGGCGAAGGACATCCATGAGGATTCCCCCCGTCAAAGAGAAAAAAAAGGCTATTCCACATTTGGAATCAGAAGGCCGTATGTGAGATAGCTAATGTTTTTTTAAAAGGGTTTTAGTTGTATAATAGTTACAGTGTTATTAAAGCGATCAATTTAAGACGATCGTACTGTATAAACTTGTCTTGTGATATTACTAGGATCGAGATATTATTGTATTCGACGCTAGATTTTATGCACTAATTGAAACTGGTATATTTCGCTGTGTGAATCTTTGATTTGTGTTAATGTACATACAAATTTACACTACAAATCTTTATATATATAATTCTTCTGTGAGTGTGTATGTCACTGAATACTCTCAAACGACTGGATCGATTTTGATGAAATTTTTTGTGTGTGTTCAAGGGGATCTGGGAATGGTTTAGATTCACCATTTTGTCCGCTGGACAATGTTTTTTTAATTAATTTATTAGTAGTTATGGCAAAACGACGTTTGCCGGGACAACTAGTTCAATGGTACAAAGCATTTTTTTTTCACGTATTATATACGGATTTGCCTGAGACGCTGACTCGACATGTTCTGTGATGATCTTGATGGGACTTGGTTTTTTCTATTATATGATATTATTGCATAATTAATTAATTACCAGTCCACCTCTCTCACTTGTAATGGAAAAGTGTGTGGTTTTAGTCTCTTCAAGTCCGACGAATAATTGGCTCGATTCTGGGGAACTGCCACGCATAAGTATCTGCATTTCGATTACATAAAATGTGGAATTCCTGCAATGTATGATATTTTCCAGAAACGAGAATTTTTCTTTCAAGGTTTTTTTTTCGGGAACGTAGTTCTTTTTAGAAAAGTTATCTATGGTATTACGGTAAAAGAGTATTTTTTTAATTTTAATAATGTTTTTTGTAACAAGATTTTCTATACTTAATTGATTTCGCTAGTCTTCGTTCACGTTATCACTGAACATGATCAATAATTAGCCTTTGCCAAACACTGTTTAATCTTAGGTCCTTTATTCCTGAATCCTAACATACCATTCATTTAGACTGGGGATTTTTATTTTTTTATTTATTTATTTGTACATAAACAAATTACATGTTTGAACTTATCAACGGGTACCGAACTAAACTCGAGGCTTGATTGTCGTATCGCAGGTAACGCCGCAGAGCAAAGCTAGTCTTAAAAAAGTTGCATAAGTTAATCCTTATACCATCAGCAACCTATCAGTGAAAGTCCTGTCAAAATCGGTCTAATCGTTCCAGAGATTAGCTGGAACAGACAGACAGACAAAAATTAAAAAAAGAGGTATTTTGGTATAGGTATACCGTGGATACATACATATGCATTCAGTAAAAAAGCGGTTATTTTAATATCACAAACAGACACCCCAATTTTATTTATTCGTATAGATAATTATGTGAAGTCTTGGGAAAATAGTCAGGGTAACAGTTCATGTTGTATTAAAGGAATGAAGTAAACAAAGCTCAATGTACCCACCTACCGGAGCGTTACCACGCACTGAACGTGTCTCATACGCAATAGCGTGACCTGCTTCGTGATACTGAATAATAAATAGCTAGAGGTATTTAACATATTTACAGTATGGTTCACAACTTTTATAAATGTAACAAGAAAAAATTAAAATGCTGACTACATAAAATAAATACTTTTCGGACATCTTACACACAACGCCATCTAGTTCCAAGTCAAGCAGAGCTTGTATTATGCGTACTAGACAACTGATATAAATACATTTAGACAAACATTTTTTGTGGAAATGCACACATATTATTCATAGATAACACCCAAACCCTGAAACCTTCTTTCCTACTTCTGAAAGGAGGTTTCGGCCTGCTACGAGTAATATAACGCTGGCCACACGGATTGAAATTAAGTTTTGTTTTTCTTCTCTTTGCATTGATGTTGTGCTGCGTAATTTTCACATGTTCTATTTTTACAAGCTTTTATAAGTAAAAGCTTGTAAGTAAAAGCTTGTAAAAATTTGGCTTTTATAAATAAAAGACAAACATCGGGACAGGTAAAGCTAAAGTTCACCTGTTTTGATGTTTGTCTGTAATAAAATCTTACAAGTTAAATTTGACACACTTACCGATTTGCGATTGAGCTGAAATTTAAAATATACCTTTAGATTACAATGCAATTACATACATTTCTTTTTTATAAAAAGTAATAAAATCTTGTTTTTTAAAAACACTTTTTAAATTAATCACTTTTATTGTAATTAATATTTACCAAATCCTAATAATCTTAAGAATTTGTACTCAATTAAAAATTAAATTTGTTTTTAGTAGAGGACCGCTCATTCAGAATTATAATAAACATTTTCCATTTTACGTAAGTATTCGTAAATTTAAAATTTTACTGCCAAAACCTCAACATCCGTCATTATGAAAGACAAGCCATAAATCCAGAGACACTTTCAAATTATCCTCAAGTCTATTGTTTAAATCAGGCTCTGTATTTATAACTAGAGCTTCATCAGGATTTATATCAATGTCTTGAAGTATAACCACGACTCGGAACTTTACTTGGAAAGCTAAAATTTATGCGGAAACCGCATCAAAATTACGCCTTGAATAAGACTTAATTTAGTTGTCTGGTACTCGCTGGAATCCGGGAATCTTACTCTTTTAAGAGAACAATGAATTTATGAGATTTAGAACAAAGTTTGATCTCAGTAATATTATATAATAATAAATAAATAAATAATGTTAATATTTTTTGTATGATTTATAAGTGTCAATCTTCTTAATGTGGGTATGTATGTTGCTAGATTTAGAGATATGGAAACTATGAACTTAGGTTTATTTGAATTTATTAGTTGGGCTTATTATGTAAAACAGTAAAAATGTTAAATGTTATAAACAGGTAGTACCCGAGTTAGGTGATATTTTTTCATAAATCTGTACAAATAAATTAAATTGGAGTGTCTGTTTGTAATATTAAAATAAGAACTTTTGAATCAATGCATATGTTTTGTATACACGATACGAAATATTTTTTTTACAATATTTGTCTGTCTGTCTGTTTGTTCCGAGTAATCCCTGGAACGGCTGTACCGATTTGGACTGGACTTTCACTGGCAGATAGCTGATGATATTAGGAATAACTTAGGCTACATTTGTGTGGACTAAAAAGTCGGTTCGATTCCGACACACCGTTCCGCCGCAAACCCCGGTGGGGTGATGGTCTGCGGGGGATTCCAAACGTAAAAAAAAAATCGATTTAATATAGCGTGGTTATCAAGCTGCAAAAGTCCATAAAGTTTAGACCTAACTAATCTTGCAACAACAAATTTTTGTAACTCCTATTAACATTTTTTTTCAACAATCCACGAATAGCAAAACTAAATACGAAAATACATATCGCCGTAGATATCTATGATGAACTCGTGTATCGCTTCAGTGCTTACACCTAGGCTAGGCTGGTCTTAATTCATGGCAACTCGTTAAAGCCAACGATGCTGTTAGGGTACTTGGAAAAGATATTTTAGTAACACTACACTTACATAAAACCTAGCTCTTAACCTATGACGAAAGTAGGTAGTCGTTTATATTACATAAACAGGTAAGTTTATATAGCGGGCCGGCTCGACCGGGGCGGCACTACCCTTGCACAGAAAATCAACGTAAAATGACAGCGATCATGCTGTCGTGTTTCGTTGGTGAGTGCGAGACCGATGATGCAGAAGCATCACGAGCCCGCCTTGTGTGGGTCGTCATGCTGCATTATTGCAGCATTCGCAGAATAATGACCACCACTCTTGGATTCTGCTTATGCTTTCCATCAGTCAGAGTAGAGTCATTTTGGCAGGGCCAAACATATACAAAAAAAAGTGATTACAGCTATCAACGAGCATCTGCAAATTAGAGAGTCAGTAAGAGGATTGCCACCATAAAAAATGAAAACGGTGTTATCTAATAATATCCAGCAGATTATAAAAGCAAATTAGTCATAATCATCATCTCAAATACTTATTCTTCAGTTACTAGGGTGTATTGGGACCTAATAATGTAGAAACTTATCAATAAGCCGCCTTAGTGTGAGTCACCATGCTGCATTCTTGCCTTGTCTGCATTCGCAATGGGTATAATGACTACCCAGAGATTCGTAAAGGCACTTTGGTAGGCTTATTTATATCTAATAGAAATTCAGGACAAACTTAAACACACTCTCTGTTATTATTCAATTTATCCAAATGTAAACCACAACATAATCAAATCGATCTTTTTATAGCCCTTATAAATTCAAGAAAACATCACACAATGATTTAATAGTCACCTTAAACGGGGAAGTAAGGAGAAGGGTAGAACTGTATATCGTATTCCATCAGGTTGAACAAACAACCGTAGTCACAATAAATCTTCTGCGAAGGTTTATCCCAACTAGGGGACGTTGCGTCTCGTAATCTGATATGAAGCAAAATTATATTTACGAACGTGTCGCTGTAATTCTAATATATTCCCAATTATTTGAGGATGAAATTAAAGGATAATGCTATGTAAAAGTTATGCGTTGTTTGTTTTGTAGCCTGAAAACCATTTACGAGCTAAATTGCTGATTATCTGATTGAAACTATATGCGTAAATAAAACCCTCCTCCGTTTAAACAAAAGCAGTAACGTTTCGCTTACCCTTCCTTGTAATTTTTGATATAAAATAAATCATGCATAATATATATGATTTATTGAAACTAAAGTAAGAGTTAAAAATATTTTATTATTAGATAATTCATTTATCGAGAAAAACTAAGACCGATAAGAGCTGAGTGTTAACACTGACGAAAGAACATAGTGCATCCCTCAAAGGCAAAAAAATGTGAATAAATAGGGAATTACTTTTATTGGTTGGTACTAGCTGAACTCCGCAGTGTTACCCGGGTTTATCGTCGCACCACGAGTAACGCCGCGAGAAAAAGTTAGTCTAAAAAAAGTAGCCTAAGTTACTCCCTGGGTCATCAGCTACCGGCCAGTGAAAGTCCCGTCGAAATCGGTCCAGCCGTTCCAGAGATTACCCGGAACAAACAGACAGACAGACAGACCGACAGACGGACAGACAGACAAAAAAAAATGTTAACTACATTTTTGGTATATGTACTGTGTATACATTCATATGCATTTACTAAAAAACGGTTATTTTAATATTACAAACAAACACTCCCATTTTATTTATTTGTATAGATGTTAATAGTATATTGAGCCATTGGTGTTAATAAAAAATGTGGTTGAAAGTTATATTTGCGATATAACTTTAAATAAATGCAGACGGATATTACGCGAGACAGCTAGTCAATCGCTTTCGGCATCTTTCCTGAACGTATTTCAATGCCTCTAGCAGGGCATCACATTTGTCACTTCTGAAGGAGTTTTCGACTTTTTGGTAGTAATCGTTTCAAAACTGAATGTAGACCCCAGTAATCGGAAAGTACCATCAGTGTATGTTTTTCTTCTGAATTTCGTTGCGTTGACTGTTTAATTTTTCCTGGGACTTCCCGAGTGTCATAATAACTCGGTGTGTTCATGGGTCACTGCTATGGATCCTGGTATACAATATACAGTGGTAGGCGTATGGGCTTGATTAGACCCATTAAAAAAACCATCTCTGACTTTTATAAAAATTCATGACATTAAAATATATATATTCAGTGGGTGTGCGTGCACTTATCATAAAAACCTTCTATCTTCTACTGATGAATATTTTAAAACTCCAGATATCGGGTTATTATTTTATGGTGTACTAGCTGAGTCCCGCAGTGTTACCCCGCGGTTACCGCGGGTGACGCCGCGGGGCGAAGCTAGTCTAAAAAAGTAGCCTAAGTTACTCCTTATGTCATTCGGGATTTCGGGACTTTCACAGATAGGTAGCTAATGTAGCTACCTATCTGTGAAAGTCCCGTCAAAATCGGTAAAGCCGTTCCAGAGATTATCCGGAACAAACAGACAGATGGTGAGACAGAAAGACAAAAAAAAATTAAAATACATTTTTGGTATATATATACATATGCATTTAGTAAAAGCGATTATTTTGTTATTACAAACAGACACTCCACTTTCATTTATTTGTAGAGATAACAATTTAAGTGTTTTAAAAACAAAAACTCAATAATTACTTAGAAAATTGGCAGTTGTTTTTTTTAATTTCTTTTTTCAACTTAACCCATACAGGTGTCATCAGAAGAGCAATTAAAAAAAACATTCTACAGCTATTACCCACGCATATTTCTTTAATTGCATCTTGTAAACTCTATGGTTTAAGATCTTTATTTCTCACTAAGAATTAAAATAAATTCACTTACACGAGAAAAACACTTAACTAATAACAAAACACAAAAAAGGAACGCACAAAAAAACATAATTTGTTACATTTATACAAAGTAATTTATCAAACTATTACAAATACATATATGAGGGTATCAAAAGAATTATACATTATAGAAACACTTTAGAAACACCCGCCGGTAACGATGTCTACTGTAGTGTACTATCTATGGGTAACGAAGTGCGAGCCAGCGCGTAAACAAAAGATGTCCTGCGTTTAGATGTGGCATAGACGGCCGTTCTGCTATGTTAGTAACGTTGTTATGAATTTTATTTATATTGATTTAGAAATACTTAATAATATTTTTTTCTTTTTTTTTAATTTAGAAACATTGTTAGCTAATTTTTTAAAGGTAATTGTAGACTTGGAGTCCTTAATGTTATTTGGTAATTTATTATAAAGTTGCGCACCCTCAAAAACTAAACTTTTTATTCTATAATATGTACGGGGTGAACGTAGGATAAGATTGTTAGCATTACGGAGTAGTCGTTTTTGTATCGTGTGTCTTTTAGAAAAGCTTATATTAGAGTGAATATACTTGTTTAATATTTTTCTTATTAGAATACATGTATTGTATGCATAAGTTTGCGAGATATTTAATAATTTAGTCTGTTTGTACAATATTTTGCTTGGGGTTCGATAATTATAATTAAATAACACTTCAACTAATTTATTTTGTGCAGTCTGTATTAAATTTGTTTTGCAAGCCGTAACCCAAACCTCAATTAAATAATCAATGTGTGGTTTAATAAGGGAATTATATATTAAATATTTGACCTTTTGAGGCAGAAAACTTGCAATACGCCGAACCGCGCCCGTGAGAGATATGAGTTTAGACCTCACCTTGTCAATATGCGGCTTCCAGGTAAGGCGATTGTCCAATATTAATCCGAGATATTTTTCGTTTGTTTTTCTATTAATTGTAACGTTATTAATGGATAGTTCTTTAAAATCAGTTTTTTTTTTGTTTTTGCACTAAATATTACGTAATTTGTTTTGTCAGTATTAATGGTGAGTAAATTATGCATAAACCAAGTATTTAATAAATTCAGATCACTCTGGACATCATTTATTATATTATTAATTGATTGACCAAAGTAAAAAAGACTTGTATCGTCAGCATACAATGTTATATCGGCTCTTAGACCAACTCCATGAATATTATTGATGTATATTAAGAACAAGAGTGGTCCCAATATAAATCCCTGAGGCACACCATACGTAACTAATCTAGGAGTGCTTTGAATATCTTTAATTTTAACTATTTGGCTACGATTACTTAAATGCGATTCAAATATTTTGTGGGCATGACCTACAATACCTATATTTTTTAACTTGTGTAGCATGATTTTGTGACTGACCTTGTCAAATGCCTTTTTTAGATCGATAAATACACCTAATACTATTTGTTTTTTATCAATTTGCATTTTGATTTCTGTTACTAAATCTATTGTTGCCGATAGTGTATTCGATTTACCTCTAAATCCGTATTGTTTTGCATAGAGGAAGTTTAATGATGTAAGAAATTTATTCAGCCTGTTATACAACACTTTTTCAAATATTTTTGATACTATGGGTAGTACAGATATTGGACGATAGTTACCAGGGTTATATTTACTTCCAGCCTTAAAACTCTCACTCCATTTTCCACTTGTTCATAACAGTGTGAAGATTAACTAGGAAAAATAGCATAAAGTGTTGAAACAAACACCGTTTTCATAAATGTGTGTAATGCGCTGAATATGGCGATAAGTGAAGCCATCTATCACGTTAAACAACAAAATGATATGTAGTGTAGACATAACAGTTCGCTCTATGACTGATGTTGGCACTGGTCGTGTTTATTAGTAATAGCTGAACCCCGCGGTGTTACCCACGCTTATTGTCGTACCGCTAGTAACGCCGCGGGACAAAGTAAATCTAAAAAAGTAGCCTAAGTAACTACCTGGATCATTAGCTACTTGCCAGTGAAAGTCCCGTCAAAATCCGTCCAGCCGCTCCAGAGATTACCCGGAACAGACAGACAGACCGACAGACACACAGACAATTTTTTTTAAAATACATTTTAGTTATATGTACCATGTTTACATACATATGCATTTAGTAAAAAGCGGTTATTTTAATATTACAAACAGACACTCCAATTTTATTAATGTGTATAGATAGCCGCGGGGTGAAGCTAGTCTAAAAAAGGAGCCTTTAGCTACCTATTTGTGAAAGTCCCGTCAAAATCGGTCCAGCCATTTCAGAGATTACCCGGAACAAATACACAGACAGATAGCCAGACAAACACATTTTAACTACATTTTTGGTATATGTACCGTGTATACATACGTATGCATTTATTAAAAACCGGTTATTTTAATATTATAAACAGACACTCCAATTTTATTTATTTGTATAGATTAGTTTGTCAGCGGACACTCCCCTGAACGTTGATTAATGTAAATTTGATAGCAAATAATGACAATGAACTTTTTTGTGCCTTAAATGTGAAACTATTACAGAAATATCACCATTTAAATGACAGCTTAGATATTCAAACAGATATGGATAGCGCAATGGTTTAAACGGCCGCCATGCTGCTCCCTTCTCCATTGTGTGTTTTGGGTTCTAACCGGACATAGGACAACCCACACAAAGGATCAATAAATTAATGTTTTGAATCTGGGTGTTATTTGTATTCGTTTTTTGTATGCTTGTAAAGTACCCCACACAGAATATTCTATAAACCGAGTATCGAATATTCCGTTGTGTTTAAAAAAAAATCCTTCCATATGCATCAAAGTACCTACCCATGAAACATTGCTTTACGTAGAATTCTAACAAATGCGTTTAGTCTACTCAAAGTGCCCACCTGTGTATAGAATCAATGTGATTTGATTGAAATGTCTCACAACTCGGACGTATGTAAAATCCATTAAAGTATTAATACTTTTCGTTTTTAATAATAATCTAGCTAAGCTTAAAGCTAAGGAGTTTGTTTGTTTGAACGCGGTTATCTCAGGAACCACTGGTCCGATTTGAAAAATTCTTGCAGTGTTAGATAGTACATTTATCGAGGAAGGCTATAAACTATATATCATCACGCTAAGACCAATAGAAGCGGAGCACTAATGAAGAATGTTTCAAAAACGGGGGAAATTTATCACGCTACGGGCAATAGGAGATGCAAACGAGGTTGCGTGGGTCAGCTAGTAAAACATAATTCAGAATTCTCTTGCTCCTAAAAATATAAAACGCCTGATGTTTTTGTTTGAGCAAAGTTTTATCTATACATCTATACAGCTAAATAAAATTAGAGTGTCTGTTTGTTATATTAAAATAACCGCTTTTTACTAAATGCATATGTATGTGTACGCGGTACATATACCAAAACTGTAGTTAATTTTTTTTTTGTCTGTCTGTCTGTCTGTCTGTCTGTCTGTTTGTTCCGGGTAATCTCTGGAACGGCTGGACGGATTTTGACGGGACTTTCACTGGCAGGTAGTTGATGATCCGGGGAGTAACTTAGGCTACTTTTGTTAGACTAACTTTGTCCCGCGGCGTTACTCGCGGTACAACAATAACCGCGGGTAACACCGCGGGGTTCAGCTTGTTTAAATAATATATATTTGCACAGCTTAATTTAAAAGGGGTTTTTACGTAGTTTTAATTACGTACGTACTTAAAATAAACCTTTTATTAATTATTTAAGTATTTCAGTTTATGTGAAATACAACATCTATACAAATAAATAAAATTGGAGTGTCTGTTTGTAATATTAAAATAACTGCTTTTTATTAATGTATATGTATGTATACACGATACATGTACCAAAATTACATTTTTGTCTGGCAGATAGCTGATGATCTAAGGAGTAACTAAGGCTACTGTTTTTAGACTAACTTTGCCCCGCGGGCAACACCAGGGGTTCAGCTAGTCTTTAATATTAATGATCAGCTTTGCTTTACTAAGAAAAGCTAACCTCACTTAACTCTAAGATTGGAAACTAAGAGATGAAGAATTCAACTAATTGAATTATCTCAAACTAAAAAGAAAACCTTTGCATAATTATTACTTCTACATCTATCTACATTGCAATAATACGATTTAGAAATTTAATCTTCAATCATATTAGTTTCATTACAATTTCTCCTGAATACTATTATTAACAGACATATTTCTGTGAAATATAAATTCAATATACATAATTCGCATCTCTACAAGTTCAAATTTAATTTGATCTTATGATTGTGGGTTAAGAACAAATATATTGCACGTCTTTGATCAAGACTCGGTTTGGTATGTAATATATGTAACAAATTAATGTAAATAGTAATTTATTTATTTATTTATTTAATTGAAAAACATTTACAGTATCTTTACAGAATTGTTATCCCAATACGACACTGTAAGGAAAAAGTAGTTACAATTATTTTATAATAAAGTATCATTTCCCGTAATATACCTTTGGGCAACTTCTTTGAAGCTCGGCAAGTTACAGCTATAAATATCCACATGTTTTGAAATTTCATTTATAAGCTTTATGGCGCGTGATATAGGGGCATACTGAACCAAATTTGTTCGAGCCACGGGAACGCTGAGCGTAGGGGGCTGCCGGCGCGCACCCACGTAGCCGTCAGGAGCGCATAGCCTCAAGCGCGCTAATATAATTATGTTAGTGCGTTGAGATATTCGTCTTTCAATCAACAATATACTGCTTTTCAGCTATAATGCCACAGGACTAACTATAAGATAATAATGTCAATATAGCGGAGAATCATTTCCTAGATTCTTCATAACTTACAATATTTTTGAGCTTCTCAGAGGCGAAAAATTATTAATCTTTTTTGTTTCTAAATGAAATTTTTGAATGTTAAAAAAAATATAACATGAAAAATGTTAATAAATTTCTCCATATTATGGTAATACGACACAGTAAATTAATTAATTGTTTAAAGTGTATATTCATTTATTACGAGTACATAATCATAAAAGTGTATACTTTTCGCTTTTTATATTCAATCCGAATAAAAACGAATCGTTTTTATCCCAGTGAAATTATCGTTTCGTCTTAGCAATGTGTGAAAGAAAATACATATGTCTAGAAATGATTTAAATAATACAAACAAAGAATAGTGGAAGGGAAAGGGATTTTTAAGTGTTACTATTTTCTTATTTAGGTATTTGGAATAAAGATGTTTCAAATTCAGTACCTAGGTACTTTACAAATTATTTTTGCCCGCAAGATACATGCATTCTATTTAACTAGCTGATGCCTGCGACTCCGCCCGCGTGTATGTCAGTTATCGCGGAATATATTAGCCTATGTGTTATTCTGATGTATAAACTATTTTACTGTAAAGATTTATCCGAATCCGTCCAGTAGTTTTTGCGTTAAGGAGTAACAAACATACTCACAAACTTTCGCCTTTATATTTTAGTGTGATGTGATTCTCGTGTCACGTTGTTGCTCACGATGAATTCGGAAACTATCTAACATATTTTCATGTATGTTTTGCTGGCGTACCTAAGATAGGATATTTAGCATTACGCTTAGAATACCTAATAGGAGCGAATCATTATAGAAAAGAGACACAGACATAGTTGCGTGGGTCAGCTGTGGGACAGCGCACAGTTATTCACCAATAGTTATTTTCACAAATATTGTTTGTTTACGTACTTGATTAATTTATACTGTGGAAAAGCTAAATCGCTGTAATATAACAATAGCATTTTATCGTTGTACTACTTTGTACTTCCTGGTATAAAATTGTTTCATTTTCATTGTCTTAGATCTTGAAGCGAGCTAAGCGAGCGCTAATCAAATTGTTTGAGCACTACTAATAAAAATAACATTAAAGTTTAAAACTAGCAATTCTTTACCTTTTAGCGAGACAAGATGAGATATTGCTTGTTATATTGGAAAGGTTAAACAACAAATGTTTTTGAAGAAATAGCCTAACTTATGTAATATATTTAACTTAAGCTATTATTTTCCATCTAACTTTCGGCCTTAACGTTACAAGTACTGGTTAAAGTTATTAAGATTCAATATGGCATAAATTGCCATGAATAATAAAATGCCACTTCAAGAAGTTAAATATGAAATAAGACATTCAAAAGGAAATTCCACTGCCTGACTATTACTAATAATACCACATTTTGTAGAATAAATTCCACGCATATACTATGTACATACCTATCGCACTGTAATGACAACGAGTTAAAGTAGTTGAACCCTCACACATAAATAAGAGTTGGATGTCAAAGGCAACGGCCTCGCAACTGTCATTGATAACTTTGAACTACGCGACGTTACGAGGTGGTTTTGGCAAATACATGGTTCTAGTTACAGTGTTGGCACATATAATCTATTGGTAACATGGCAAGTAGTTAACAGATCGTTTAGTTTTCAGTGGTTTCGTGAGAATTATATAATCTGTGAAATTCGATCAATTTATTTTGGTTTGGAGATAAGTCGGAAAAGAGGTTTTGTATTTTATCAAGGTAGTAGAGCCACGCTGATTTCAGTACGAACGGGCCGGTACTACCCTCGCACAGAAAATCAACGTAAAATGACAGCGTTTGTGCTGTCGTGTTTCGTTGGTGAGTGCGAGACCGGAAGCCCAATTATGCAGAAGCATCACTAGGCCGCCATGGCGTTGGTAAAAATGCCGCACTGTTTCATTTTCTGCATTCACAGTGAGTATGGTGACCACCACTCTTGAATTCTACTCATGCTTTCCATCGGACAGTGTAGAATCATAGAACTACCTCCGTATTCTTTATATTTGAACTACTTCATAAGCTAACAATAAAAGTTTCTAAAACCTACACACCGAAAGGAAACTAGATGTCCCCCAAAACAAAAACCGGATAAAATAAACCGAAAAGACTCTCGCTCAACATAACGCATTCAATTCAATGTTTCGAGATAACAAGAAGTTAAGCACAGTTCAAGCTTCCAAGTGATTATTATCAAATTTAAACTTAAGAAATCGGGCTTTTTACCCGAAATGGGATAACTTTTCTTTACCGGCCTCGCAAAGGTTTGTAGGTCCAATTTGCAATAAAAAAAAATTAAAGCCACTTTAAAAGTTTTTCGGTTATACATTTAAATTTTTCGAAATATTTAATCTTTTTGATATTATACCATGAAGTAAATTAAAGAGAGGCTAAATTAAGTCCTATAAAATTTTATTAATAGTCATAGTTGGCGATACTTCTTATTCTTTTTTTTTTGGCCATTCCATAATTACTAAACTCTACTTGACGGAAAGCATGCGAGCACTGCGAATGCAGACAATGCAACAATGCAGCATGGTGACCTACACCATGGCGGGCTAGTGATGCTTCTGCATCATTGGGCCTCCGGTCTCACACTCACCAACGAAACACGACATCACGGACTCTGTCATTTTACGCTGATCTTCTGTGCGAGGGGAGGCTCAACCGGGGCGTACCACCCTGGTCAAGCCAACCCGTTTATGCTGAAATCAGCGAGGCTCTACTACCTTGAATGTACGTGAATAGTGGTATTGGTGATGGTGAATTTCATCATCAATAACCTTTAATATTGTATAGGAATCTCTTTATGAATGAGGTTTTAGCCAGTTATGTCACGGTGGCCAAACGAGTTAGTTGATGTAGAGTTTGTGCTGAGTTTCCTTTCTCTTTCTCTTTGCAGTGCTGTGGTTACCACGATAGCATTAATGTTGCAATCACAATAGCACAAACATAGGGATAGCGACTTACCTTTTCTTAATCGGTTCCCACACAGATTCAACTGCGTGAGAAGAACAAATTACACAGAGAACACCATTGTGATTTGATTTTGATTAGCCCTTCTAAGACAAGTTGTTTAATTCTGTAAAACTTCAAATATAATACCAACTTTAAGTCCGATGAAAGGATTAAATAAGGGTTCACCCTCCTTAATCCGGGTTTAAAGACAATAGCCATTAACTAAGCCATGTTGTCAGTGACGACGAAACCCTTCAGAAGATAGACATTAATATCTTTCTAAAACGCCTAAAGTTATCCAAGATATTCCATAGTTAATATCGAAATTAGTAGTCATGTGGTAGTCCACTGCACTGCATTGGAAGCACTGGCTGGATAGGGGCTGACTGAGACCGGGATTGTCGGTGCTCTTTCTGGAAAGCCTTCATTCCACTCCATTCAACCCTGTAGTTGCAAATTCCAAACCAAAACGTAATTAAAGAAGAGGCCTATATCCAACAATGGACTACTTAAGGCTGATGAAAATATGGTTCATTAGAAAATTGTAGTTAAACAAAAAAGTAACAAAAAGAAACTTTACAGAATAAACAAAAACTATATCAGTACTTTGCACGATTGCATCTTATGCATCGGAAAAGGAAGTGGAGGCTCCAGTGCACCGAACACTTATTCGTGTAAGTGACGGGACACTGGAACAAAGTAAAAAGAAAAATATGTATTGTTCTTGTCATACCATTTTATTTATTGCCTCCTTTACTGGTCTGTCTGTGCCTGAGGAAACTGCAAGTAAATAAAAGAGTGTTGGAATTGTTTGTATTTCGAATGACGATGTTATTGTTTTCCTTTAAATAAATGCGTTTTATATTGAACTAGCTGACCCACGTAACGTCGTTTGCGCCTTATATTGCCCGTAGCGTGAAAATTTCCCCCGTTTTTGAAACATTCTCCATTGTTGCTCCGCTCCTATTAGTAGTAGCGTGATGATATATACCCTATAGCCTTCCTCGATAAATGGACTATCCAACACCGAAAGAATTTTTCAAATCGGACCAGCGGTTCCTGAGATTAGCGTGTTCAAACAAACAAACCCTTCAGCTTTATATATTAGTATAGATTGCAGTTTTATACAGCCAGTACGTGACCAATGCATTAAACTCGAAACTTAGTCGAAACGAAAAGTTCTACGAAGATTTTTAGCTCTAAGCTACTGGTGATAGGCTTCTCCTCAGAAAGGAGGATTTAGCATACTATGCCATGCTGGACACTTACATCATGACTGGTCCACAAGTTCAAAGTCACTTAGCGTACTACGGAGAACGGCGTTTTTATAAGTGATTGTATCAGGAATGAGGTGATTTGACAGAGAACCAAGGTCATCGACATAGCCCACAGGATAAGCAAGCTGTGGCAGAGGACTGGCCGCAGAATTTATAACTGTTTATGAAATTGGGTTCTTGAGTGACAGACCGCGTCTCGTCAATGATGCGAGCAGTCGAGGATTGAACCTAGTTTCGTGAACTTAGATAGGACTATTGTCCTATGTGCAGCAGTTTGCTGCAATAGACAAGGGGCTATAGGAGGTATACTCTTTCCATCAGTCAAAGTAGAGTCACTTTAGCAGGCTAAAATAAAATAAAGTAACTTTAATCAACATAAAAGCGTCATGACCGACTTCTCAGGTATGTATTTTGTCTGTTGAAATTTAATTTAACATTCTAATAATTAAAATAATTTCAGGGATTTTCTAAAAATAAATACGCTGTTATATAATTATTAAATCAACTTGAAACGTACTTTCTATGACGACCTTTTTATAGACCTTATATTCCCAAGGTGATTCAGTTTCTCCCTATAACAAGACACGAGTTATACTATTTACTAGCTGACCCACGCAACGTCGTTTGCGCCTTATATTGCCCGTAGCGTGAAAATTTCCCCCGTTTTTGAAACATTCTTCATTGTTGCTCCGCTCCTATTAGTGGTAGCGTGATGATATATACCCTATAGCCTTCCTCGATAAATGGACTATCCAACACCGAAAGAATTTTTCAAATCGGACCAGCGATTCTTGAGATTAGCGTGTTCAAACAAACAAACAAACAAACTCTTCAGCTTTATATATTAGTATAGAGTATAGATAAGGCGGGTAACTGCAGCGACAAATCTGTGTGGCTTGCAATCTTGGAATATACTCCTAGTGCGCTAAATTGCTTGTATCGATACCATAATGGATATGATTACCATACTTCAAGTCATTCGGTTGGACAAATATGTCGTTTTCCATTTGGAAAGATGAGAAATTTATCTGTGAAATGATAACAAGACTGAGACCCACTGGTACTAATTTCACACTACTAAGTTTCGCATTTAAACCAATTTACGACGTCAACTTCCGAAGTCGCTATTTCAACTTTCTGTTTTCGATCGATCGTTTTTACAAGTGCAAATAGTATGTACCTACCCTGAAAAGAGAGTTTATAATGTATTTCATTTGAAGTTAGTGAACTGTGCGAATGTTAATTATTACATAAGAAGCGTCCAAAGACAAAAAAATAAAACAACCTTAAAGAAATTACCTTGACGAATATTTTTATATACTTTTCAATTAAATTAAACGGTACATATTTGTATTATACTAGCACTTATTATTCAAGTTTTGTAGTACCTACTACTGGAACAAAGAAAAGTTAAAAACGAGAATGTTTTTTTCATTGTGTATCATTCATATGAAACACTAGCCGACCCACGCAACCTCGTTTGCGTCTCCTATTGCCCGTCGCGTGGTAATTTTCCCCCGTTTTTGAAACATTTTTCATTGGTGCTCCTCTCCTATTGGTCTTAGCGTGATGATATATAGCCTATAGCCTTCCTCGATAAATGGGCTATCTAACACTGAAAGAATTTTTCAAATCGGACCAGTAGTTCCTGAGATTAGCGTGTTCAAACAAACAAACAAACAAACAAACTCTTCAGTTTTATATATTAGTATAGATATAAGTCTGTGTATCTAGTATTCTTTGTTGTATGTTACAATAAAGATAAATAACGCAACTAGGTCAAAACTTTCATACAATTCAATTTTGGGTGTGTTCTATCTATAATATGTATGTATTTACAAAAAAAAAAGTATATATGTATTTGTATCAGCTGTCTAGTACCCCATAACACAAGCTCTGCTTATCTTGGGACTAGATGGCGTTGTGTGCTTAGTTGTCCAAAATATTTATTTATTTATTTGTTTTTGTCACTTGGGCCACTATTACGAATCTATTGACACTTCATTCAAATCGGTTCAGCAGTTTTGCCGCAACGGTGAAATTATTACTTTTCCTTTTGGCTTCGCAGTAGTTGGATAAAAAAACTGATGAAAGGCGATAATGGTTATTGTTGATTGAAAAAATACTAATCCTTAGTCACAAATTATTATCAGAATAAGTTTGAAAACGTCATAGAATCCATGGTGCATAAAAATTTTATTCGCGATATAAAAGAAGTTCTTGACGCTGTCACAACAGAGTTCCGACCGCGTCCCAACCGAGTTTATGCATTTACCATGCATACTGAAATTCCCATTCGATGTAACGATTGGACATGTAATTCTGTGGTCTTTATATTGCTCAACGCTCACGAAACTAAGTGAATAAATGTGATAATACGATTAATGTCGTCAAAGATTTCAAGTTTGGTTTAGTGATTTAAGCCTTTCTCTCCAGTTCATAGTATTGTGGGTTCAAATCCCTCATAGGGCAAGTCTGTGTGTGATCAACAAATTATTGTTCTGAGTCTGGGTATTCTTTGTGTCACTTTCATACATATTTGTAAAGTTCACGCAACACAGGATGCATATTCTTAATGCGGGAGTTGTCTTTGAAAAGAAAAGAAAACAATACTTAGATGGCAGTGTATTTCTCTGGTACTTACCTCAGCTAAAACCTTGCATCACTTTTACAAACTTACGCTGACTGCAAGATTAACTCTGTTTAGGTCTTTATACGAGGTCAATGTTATTATTTTTATGTTTAGAAAATTTTTGGTGCCTATAGGATAAATTGTTTAGTTTCGATTAGGTCGTAATGGCATGGTCAACCAACGGTAATACTGAATGTTTAAATAATTACTCACTAGTGTAAATAGTTACTTACTTAATGGTCGCCCAGTGGTTGAAATTTGACCGTAATTCATATTTTTTTTTATTTTATTTATTTATTTACTTTATTTTACAGAAAGCTTACAGACTAATAATACCGTTAACATAAATACATAAATGAAATAAATTGCTTATGACAAGCCTCCACATATACACAACTTATACAAAAAATATTAAAAATAAATGTAAGTATATATAAAAGAAAAAGATACCAAACCAAAAACAAAACAATAACAATGTTAATATACAAAAAAAAAAGATATCCAATAATAACTAAACAAAACAATGAAATCACAACATAACAGTCAAAATCACTCTTTTTTTTCCTTTTATTATTCTGTTTTGCGTCATCTAATACGGTATATACCACAAAGTTAGTCACTTGTCCAAACTTCAAAGTAATTATTACATAAGAGCCGTCTTACCGAAGATGGGCTCGAGCAAAATAAATCTATATCTAAATTTCCCGAGAGACTGTTAAATGTCACTGCGCTGCGAATGAAAAAAGCATTGCGCCTGTAATTAGCCACTGTCATTGGTACATCGAGTAGTGGTCTCAGTCGAAACCTGGTGGGATTTGCACGCAAATATATCTTAGATACAAGCTCCGGGCTATCTACCGATCCATTAGCAATGTTCAATAGGAATGTGATATCATTAATTTGACGTCTAATATACAGCGGCAGAAAGTGATACCGTTTGCAACGATGATTATAGTCAACTGAACATTGGTGCGCTCTGAAGTCAAGATATCGAAGAAACCTTCTTTGAATATTTTCTATTCGAGTCTTATAAATCTCGTACTGAGGATTCCACATTTGCGAGACATATTCCAGGTGGCTCCGCACAAAGGAACAATACAGTATTTTAATGGGCTTTAGGGATCTGAAGTTAGAAGAGTGCCGTATTACAAATCCTAGTGCCCTCGAAGCCCTTTTTACTATCATCTCGATGTGCTGGTTTAACAAAAGCTTACTATCCAGTACAACACCTAGGTCTTTAATATTATTAACTTTTTTTATATGTTCGTTAAACAGTGTATATGTTGAATCAACTACGGTTTGCCTTCGGGTATAAGATATATAAAAGCATTTAGATACATTCAGTTCAAGTTTATGCGTGATGCAGTACCCCTCCAGCCTTTGTAAATCTGCTTGTAACTTCTCAGTATCAGATTCATTATTTATGACTTTATGAATCTTCATGTCATCGGCGTATAACAGAATATATGAGTCATGAAAGCAGTTCTGTATATCGGCGATAAATAGAGTAAATAGCAACGGTCCCAGGATCGAACCTTGAGGTACTCCCGAGGGAACCGTATACCATGCAGATGAGAACCCCTGAAGCACTACTGCCTGTAAGCGATTTTCCACATAGGAAGAAAACCACCGAAACAAGTCGCCGTGAATTCCTGCCGATAACAACTTCTGCATGAGCACTTTGTGGTCTATTCGGTCAAAACACTTGCTGTAGTCCGTATAAACTACGTCCACCTGCCCATGTTGCTCCATACCCTCCGATATAAAATCATGCGACATAATTAAGTTGGAGGTGGTAGAACGCCCCATCAAAAAACCATGTTGACTATCACAGATACTACCCTTTAATGCCGAATATACCTGCGTGTGTACAAGTCTCTCGAGTACCTTCGAGAAAATACATATTTTAGAAATGGGCCTGTAGTTTTCTACGTTTGACTTGTCCCCTTTTTTAAAAATTGGAGTGACGAATGCTGATTTCCATATCTGAGGGACAACTCCCTCTGAAATTGATCTTCTGAATAGAAAACATAAAGGTTTAACAATGCTGTCAGCGAGTTTCACTACGTAAATTGGTGGTATGTGATCAGGGCCACCCGACTTATTGAGATCCAAAGACTTTAATAAAGCTAATACACGCCGATGACATATTTCAATAGTACCGATAGTTGTCATGCTCGTGTTGACGTTTTCTAACAACTGAAAATCGTCGTTTTGATCTGGTTGTTGAAAAGTAGACTGAAAAAAGGATGCAAACATATCACTAATTGCCTCACCGGTATCAGCAGATTCGTCACGGTAACTCATAATGTTTGGTAGCGTACTGTTTGATTTTTTACTTTTAATGTATGACCAAAACGACTTCGGATTACTTATAATTGAAGACTCAATTTTATTCATATATTCGTCAAAAGATTTCTTTTCTACCTCAACTACCCTTCTTCTCAGAAGAGAATAGGTATTGTAATCGGATATATTACCATAAGTTTTATACCTACGATGAAATTTATATTTTTCCTTTAAAATTTTTGCCAAAGCTGTAGTATACCAAGGTGGATGTGACGATTGTTTAATTGGCTTTAATGGAATGTATTGATCCCTCAATTCGTAAAGTTTGTTATAGAAAACTGTAACTGCCTCCTCAAGTGAGTTTTTCGACAGTAATTCAGTCCACGTAATTTGGTCGAGCTCAGACGTTATAGCTTCATAATCACCTTTCGTGTATATGTATTTTGTTTTTAATTTCTCAGGTAGCTTATGTATTTCTAAGAAGTCGGTCTCGATGATTAATGGTTTATGATGGTTATCTATTGGCTCAGCTAGAGGGCTACTACATTCTCTAACCAATGTGCTATCGTTAGAAAAGACGAGGTCCAACAGTCTATCATTAATATTTCTCACTCCGTTATATTGTCTAAGATTTGTAATGTCTAAAGTATCGAAAAATTCGGTAATATATCGACAAGTAAAATTATGTGCGGTTAATTCACAGCCCTCACTATCTTTGGCTAACCAATCTACTTCACTTCCGAAGTTAAAGTCACCAAGTATAATAAATTTATCTAATGGATGCGCAAGTACTAATCGATTCAGATTATTCGTGTAGTTTTGCAACTGTGATTTATATGAATTACCAAAATTTTCTTTACAAAGATATATAACACAAATGTGTAGGTTGTACGTTACCTTGGGTTTAGATCTCCTCAGCATAACGGTCACCCAAAAATCTTCGGCGGAACTACACCAGTTGTTCTTTGGAACAACCGTCAATTCCTTTTTCACTGCTATCAAAACACCTCCACCCCTAGTCTGTCCAGTACGAGAATAATCACGGTCGCGCCTCCACACAAGGAATCGATTATCAAAAAGTTCTCCATTATAAAAACTGTCGTCCAGCCAGGTCTCGGTAAAAACAATCACATCGTACGCGCTCAAGCATATGTTACGAAATAAATTATTAATTTTAGTACGTAAACCGCGAACGTTTTGATAATATATGTTAAGAGTCATTTATTTTACTTACAACTATAATAATGTGTGTAGAAAAATACAAGAAATAATCGTTAAACGATAAAAATAAGTAAAAATTATGATGTACGATGTAGGTAGTCGGCAATAACCAGTGGCGAACTAGCAGGCACAGCAATGCACTGTGTATAGTAAAAATCACTTTTGAAAACCATGTGTGAGTCAAAACAAAAGACAGCGATAACCAGGATATACTTGTAACAGTCGTAAGAGCAATGCGGCAAAGTTCAAAAGTCAATCTTAAGACACAACACATAAGGT
This sequence comes from Spilosoma lubricipeda, assembly GCA_905220595.1. Lineage (NCBI taxonomy): Eukaryota > Metazoa > Arthropoda > Insecta > Lepidoptera > Erebidae > Spilosoma > Spilosoma lubricipeda. The sequence continues at coordinate 5,226,452 of HG992298.1, read as the reverse complement.
ACTTTTTGCAATAGAAAATGGCTAATTTTAAAGAATAATATTTAACAACACAACTCGGCAGCACTAAGCCGTGACACAGACTTAGTAGGAATACGCTAGTAGCACAACTTTGAATGCGATTCTCAAACTTTGATTTCTTTGGATTGGCTGTGGCAATAAATCTTATCAATAATTTTATTGTTATAACTAATTGTATTACACAATTATCAATAAGTAATTTTATTTTAGTTTCTCGATGTCTCTCTCGGTTTTTACCACTATAATATGAGATGTGTCGTTTTTTCTCACATGAATCGTTGCATGTTTCACCCAAACGTATTGAAAATTTAATTCCGAGGCAACTTTCTTTGTACGAGAAAGCAATAACTTATTTTGCGATGTAAGGTGGTCATTGATATATATCCTCTGGTTACCTGACAAGCCAATCTGAGATGAGGTCAACGAAATGGTTTTATTCATTAGTCTTGCAGCGGCGATGAAATCTTCTTTGCCATAGCGGTTACAAAAGCTTAGTATTATAGGCTTGCATTTGTTTTTTTCTCTAGTTGGTACTCGTGTTACGAAATTGATTTGGGATTTTGGCAGTGAGTAGTTAATTTTGCTACCGATCTTACCAACTATCTCGAACAAGTTCTCCTGATTAATTTGTGGAACTCCCTTTATTTCGACGTTGTTCATCCTGTTCCACTGATCTCTGACATGCGACTCGTGCTCTAATGTCTCGAGACGATTTTGGATGGAGTTCACCTGTTCTTGTACGTGCTCTGCCTGTTTTACGCGAGACTCGATATCTTTTAATTTAGAGTTGAACTCTATTAGCTCCCGGTGAGTTTCGTTTAGTGACGATTTTAGGTCAGAGAATTCTGTTCGCATCACCATTATCTCATCTCTTAGGCTTTCGAGAGGAGCTAATTTCTCCGAGATAGCTCTTATCTCCCTCAGCATGTCTGACTCGATCCTTGGCGACAAGGGAGGCTGGCTTGTAGAGGAAGACTTGCATTTAATACAACGCCATGTGTTTTTTCTATCTCCCAGCTTTCTATATCCTGTTTCCGTTACACCAGCGCAATGGTAGTGTAGTTCTCGTTTGCATACTGTGCAACTAGCGCCATCGGTAAGTGGCTCATCACAGGCCATACAACACTTCATTGTAACAATAACAGATGAAAAAAAAAAAAAACTTAAAAAGAACTTCGAACTAAAAACTTTGAGAAACTGTTGAAAAGTAATCGCTCAGAATAAGTATAAGCTTACAAACGACCGTGCGACTTGGAGCCACTCAGCATACTGTGTTACCTTTTACCTCCTCCATATAAACTCAAACTGTGCACAATTTTACATACTTTTCGGAAAAGGGGTAGGGTCTTTGCTTTACGTACTATTAATTGAATGAAACACGGCAATTTAAGGTTCAGATTTTTTGGTGAAAACGATGGTCACCCCAATAATGTACTGATCGAGAGGAAAGCAAGTTTGCGGTTTGTACAGACAGGCGACCAAATTGAAGCAGTGTCGTAAGGCCTCGGTCCTGTATCGATTAATGTAAAGTGTTATTTTAGTGGTTTAATGGAAGTTTGTTTACAATACGTAACTGAATGAATCAAAATATCAATTAGGACTCAGTGTGACTGATTAAAAAAATAATAAAGTAAATTTAAGTATGATCGGAAATGACTAAATTAAGTCTATGTAAGACTGAGTCCAAAAATTTTGCTGCCGTTATTTTTGTATTATTTTCTAAATTTCTGGAAAGCCTTTTCTTATTAGTTACGCCCGAGGATAACAATCCATAGTCGTGCACTAAAAAAAAATAAACACATCCGATTTTCATAGAATTTTCTATAATACAAACCTTTACCTGACAATAGTAAACCACGTTCGCATTGAGGATAGTGACCACCACTTTTGGATTCTACTTATGCTTTCCATCAGGCAGAGTAGAGTCATTTTGGTAGCTTGATCATAAAAAAAAAAAACATAAAAAAATAATTATCCAATTAGGTACAGTCGACCAGAAGTTATGTGCGTACATACATTATAGTGATTCATTTTTATGTAAATAGATATTTCACTTACCTTGAGTAGGCCAGTTTACTCATTAGCGTTTAATCCATAAAAAAATCTAAACAATTTTTACGTCTTATTCGTAAGTATTTTGATAAATTGGTTTAGTTGACAGATGATCAAGCTGAACCATTCAAATATCTATTATGGTTCATCGATTCTATTTGAACTCGATTACTCGCCACTACGATAATACGGACTGTGAAACTACTACAGCACACATGAAGAGATATTTTAGCAGTTGTAATCCATATTAATATTTTAATTTGGATGAAATTCTGTCTGTTTGTCTGTGATGCTCTCTCGATTTCAATGAAATTTGGCATGCAGATACTTTGACTATTGAGGAAGGACATATTATTATGTTGGTCTTTACCATGATAACCGATTGCACGTGGTCTGAGTCGCTGGGTAATTAAATACTTTTAATTTTAAGATTGTTTTATATTTGCATTTAAAATATATTAATATGACCAAGCACAATAATTACTATCATCTTTTAAAAAGAAATAACCTAAATCACCTCAACTAAATCCTTTGCCCTCATTAAAATTTACATGCATCGAGAACTTTCCACGTTGCGAACTCCTCTAATACCAGAATAATCCAGAAAAGCCGATTTAAATTCAAAAAAATCGGAATCAGGATATTCTAACCCGTTCGCTATCGAGGAATTATCAACTGCCAAGCGCCGTCCGTTCACAGATAACCGTTTCGAAATGTAAATGTGCGACAGCTGCGTTTATGCAAATGCACTGGACAATTCAAATTTGGAACTATCCATCGCTGAATTGTATTTTATTACTCGAAATTTAAAACTGCAGGTTATTTAAAAGTTATTTTTGTTCACTTTCTCTCTGGTCTAATTTTCTGTTTAATCAAAGAGACTGGACTAAATTTCTGAAAGGTTTTATACATCCAATTGAAAAAAAAAATCTGAAGATTGGTATTTCATCATCATCATTATCTTAGCCGAAAAGCGGCCACTACTTTACATGAGATTCTCCCAAGACTCCGCAGAACCAGTCCTATGCTGCCGTCTAATATTAGTAGATAAATATTTCTATAATGTACATACGTTTTTTTTTTCTTATATCTACAAGTTTATAATAAATTCATTGTACCATCACAAATAACATCAATTCTTAAAAATAAAAATATTGTAAAAATAGAAAAGCGAATTTATCAATAGTAAAAGTTATCGATACTACTATGTAACACGGAAGTAAAGGGTAATTTTGTAAGTAAGTTAAGGTAAGTTAATAGGTTATAAAAACTAAAAATATCATTCATGATTACTAAAATAATTATACAAGTTATTGAAATGAATTGACCGTAAATAATTTTATAAACTTTTTACTCCATGTAATTTAAAAACAAAACCAAATGATGGCGGCCAAACTGTCGAAATTTCACGCTTGGTTCACGCAGCAATGGCTCCACTGGAACAATCAAATTGTGTTCGTAGTTCTAGTTTTTTTGTTGGGATATCAGAATAGACGAATTTGTTTAAAAATATTCAATATTGACACACGCAATTTTTAACAAGAATTAGTGCGTTGACACGACGGATTATTGCACCAATAGTTTTTACTGCAACGAGTGGAATATAATAAAAAGCAAATCAAAAATAGACTCAGCTTTTCTAAGATTGAAATGATAATTTCACATAAAAGTAATGATGATTGATGAAATGTAAGGATATTTCTATGAGTGCCCAAATAACACAAACAAAATCACTTACACTACAAATTTATATTAAATTTCTAATATCTCCTAATAATCTAATATTTCCCTTCGTGAGACTTTCTGTGTTTACGATTTCTGCTCTAATTTAGCTACCTACCATTTAAAAACAATATTAATTCTAAGGTTTGATGATGTCGGTCTAATAACCAGGTATGTATTGCACAAAATAAAACAATTATGGTAAAAAGCAAAAAAAAACATGATGACCTGCAATCCATGCTAAGGAATGTTCTAAAGCAATCTCGAAATTCATTTTTGTTGTTAATAACAAATTGAATCATCTTTGCCTCAGTCTCAAAGAAATGTGGTAAAAAATAAAATATTAACATAGTATCGCTTTGGTCTCGTGGCGCAGAAGTTCGCAAATGGTTTAGTGAGTTCGGCTTAAGTTGGGGATCTTCGGTAACTTTGTTACTTAATACACAGATTGTTTGCGGGCCGGCGTTGTAATACACTTTGTGAAGCAGAAATATTTTCAATGGATGTGTTTCTTTAATTTTTTTTTTGATATGGAACATCAAGTAAGACAGAATTTGACACACAATTACATGAAAAGTAGAAAGATAATACAAATTCTATGGAAGCCAAAGTACTTACATTAGAATACAATTTTTTCAACCACTAGTAACGGTCACCGTTTGCTTTTATTCTATATAAAATAATGGTAAATATATTTATCAAGACTGATGTTTTCTTCTGCAAAATAGCATTTTAGTAAGTATAGAATTTTAATTTCTGGTATTTAATTTATTGTTCAAAATCATCATCATCATCGACTGCCTGTGACAAGTTATAGTCCACAGTTGGATATAGACCTTTCCTTAGGAAGGAGATTTTGGTTTATATAAAATGCTGTGGTATAATTACATTTATTTCAAGAAGTTATATTCAGCTCTCAGGCACAGACTTAATTTGGTCAAATTGTGTTTTTAAGAGTTTTATTATTGTTTTTATATGAACTTGCCAAAGTGACTCTACTCTGCTTGATGGAAAGCATGATCACAATTTAAGAGTATTGGTCACTATAAATGCACACAACACCATAATGCAGGATACTGACCCAAAAGTATTACGGCCTATTGAGATGCTTCTGCGTCATTGGGCTTTCGGTCTTGAACTTAACTAAACACGACTGTACGAATACCAACATTTTAGGTTGATCTTCTAATATTTTATAATTATGTGTTTTTCAAGCTATGAAATTCAAGCCTGAGTATGGCACTTTAATGTATATGATAGCAACTACCACATCTAATAATGTTCTAACATCAGCGTCCTACGACGGCCTACACGAAACTCTCAGTTACTTACAAGATTAAGAAACAAGTTACTTAACAAGTAAATTATGTTAACAAGGTCATTGTTTGCGCCTCTTTTTAAACTTTACGCTACGGCAGTCGGGATTAGGACTGATTGATGAAAATATAATGAGATGTGTTGGTCTTAGAAAATAGCTGTATTGATGCTTTGTAAGAGAATCAATGTTATTTTGAATTTTAGAGGCACTGAAAGTCATAAATAGATACTTGACTAGTTGTTGCCGCCGTCGCTCCGCCCAAGTGTATGACGGTTATCGCGGCAAATAGTAGCCTATGTGTTATTCTGATGTATAAGCTATATTACTGTAAAGTTTTATCCAAATCCGTTGAATAGTTTTTGCGTGTAAGAGTGACAAACATTCATCCGTCCATCCATCCATACTAACAAACTTTGGCGTTGATTAACTGACTGACTAATTGACTTAAAAAAACTGACCAAGTACGAGTCGGACACGCGCACCGAGGGTTCTGTACAAACCTCTAGGAATATTATATGATGTAAATAAAAATGTATCCTTGTAGTTATTTTTTCTTTATCTGCTCTATAAGATTTTGCTTTGCTCAATATCAAGATTCTGAATTCACATGAAGGTACCTTGTAGGTTTTGATTTCCTTGATGCGAGTGTCGAAAATTTGCAGCATAAACGGCTGTATCTTTTGATTGCGTTAGCTTTGAATTTTTTCAGCGCTGCAAGAGACAGTAATCTTGAGTATTTGATATGAATTTCAGCTTGATACCTCAAAGCGTCCCTGAGAAAAAGGATCTTGACAGAGAGACGGACAACGAAGTGATCCAATAAGTTCTGTTTTTTCCTTTAGAGGTACGAACCCTAAAAATATGCAAGAAGTCAAGGACCGACCCAACTGATTCATGGCGTACAGTTGGAGAGGCATATGTCAAGCAGTAGCAGTGTGATAGGCTGATGATGATGGTGAATGCACATTCAAACTTGGCATGAGCACGAAGTCCCATATAACATTTTCCAAGTAGTAGAGCCACACTGATTTCAGCACGAACGTGCCGATTCGACCGGGACGTACTACCCTCGCACAGAAGATCAGCGTAAAATGACAGCGTTCAGCTGTCGTATTTCGTTGGTGAATGCAAGACTAGAGGCTCAATAATGTAGAAGCATCACTAGGCCGTCATAGTGTGGGGCTCCATGCTGTATTGTTGCATTGTCTGTACTAGCAATGAGTATGGTGATGACCATTCTTGGACTCTGCTTATATTTTCCATCAGGTCGAGTAGGGTCATTTTGGCAGGCCATACATAAAAAGATATATATGAGAGACTTTCGTTAAACTATTGCGAAGCATTTCTTCAAGTATTAAATGACTTTGATAGATTTTGCTCTGTAATTGGTTAACTGTATATCTTTGAATGAAGAAATTAAGAAAGATAAGCAATTGTACCTTATTATAGAATTAAAGGCATACGAAAAATTGGCCGAAAAACGCAACGAAATCAGTCTCGCTGCAGATACAAAGTAATTTATGCTTTGAAATAGATATTTTTACTCACAACCGTATTTTTAACCAGAGTTACGATTTGAACTACTGCCCGTCAATCTGCTGTCTGCCCTTACTCGTGTCTTTCGAATCACGGATCTGTCTGTCGGACAGATCCGGTGGGCAGATCTGTGCGTGTAAATGACCGGCAACGCACTTGTGATGCCACCTGTCTTGTGATGCCTCCTCTATAACATAAAAAAAACAACGATTACATTGAGCCAATTATGTTTTGAAGTTAATATATATCATGCTCCACAATGTGTTTTCTCAGTGTACTTTATAAAGAAAGAAGAAAAGCAGAAATTACGATCTTAGAGAAAGTATTTAGTATATTCTTCGCATGTATATGCCCACGCACACTCAACATTCATATCTGTCTCAACATTCAGGGCTTTTCTACGAAGCCGTTTTTGAAAATCTACTATTGATTCTTAAACTACAAATACAAGTAAAAATCGTGGAGTGTCAAAACCCAACATTATCGTAAATCAAATAACGTAGCTCCCTGGAGAGACAAACATGTATGCGGTGCTAATTACTATTTCGCGATAAAGCACGTTTACGAAAGACCTAACTCCGTTTACCATGTATATATTTATGCTTAGATACTTTGTAAGTATTGGAGATAGTAAGAGAGAGGCAGCCACTTTTAAACTGTTAATATTTTTTTAAAAAAATGTAGCATTACCTAAAAATTTGAGTAAAAGCCATCAGTGATTGTATATTATTTTTCCCGTCTACAGTGCAACCAAGACTATGTATCTATGTTTTTGTGTTTCTAATAAACTACTCAATGGTCAATTCAAGTCAATTAAATGAAAGGTCTTAACGAGCATACAAAATGAAGCACCAAGTAGAAGCATACGAAAAAAGAAAACAATTTGATAGAAATCCAGACGTTCATAGCACAAAAATAGCCGTAATTTGTTCGATGAGAGGCACGACAGCGACCTGTCTCGAGGGTGACTTTGGTTACCCCGGGATGTACCTCAGACGTGAGGTACGGCAGGGGAGACCTCAGAAGCTGCTGATGAGTTCCTAGAGCTCCCTCCGACTGCTGATTAAAAGGTACAAAAATAGTCAAGATAGAGCCGTGATCGCACCATCTGCATACCTATCATGTCTGTTTTTTAGCAAGATACCTTTCACCCACTTCGTCTCAGTAGGAGGATATAAAATAACTAACCTATTCATTTCGATTCACCTTTGTAGACAATCGAAATTAATAATATTGTTTCTGAGAATGTTAATTAAATGTATTAATTTAACCTTTACCGAACACAAAAATATTTTTAATTAGGTTTATTGATAATTATTTTATACTATTACTCAATTTCACTGTCTTATTTCAAGTTTAACTAAATTATTACTCATGAATTAAAACAATTAAATTCCTTCATAATTCATGCATAGCACCGTCCGGGAACTGGCGAAGATAACAGCGTGCTTCGGAATTAATTAGCGAACTAAAAACTTGACTCGTTACATCTGGAGACGATTCAAGTCTCTAAGGAGGAACAAACATAATTGAAATTTGGTATAGGGTAATTAGTTAGTCTTTGAGGGAGAACATTTGTAGTTATCTAACTTCTTCTATCTATAAATTAGTTTAAACACCGTGTACTAATTGAATATGAATACAAGATTACCATTTTTGAATTTGAATGAAGACGGTTGCTGTTGGAATCAAACGAACTGTAAAGTACTGATTTTATCGCCTTCGTGTTTATCTGTCTTCGCAGCAAAAAGAGTAGCCTATGCCCTTCCTCAAGAGTCAAAGATTGAAATTGGTGCAGCGGCGATTTGGCTGTGAAAACAGGACAGACAGACAGAGTTACTTTCGCATCTATATCTATAATATTATAAAGCTGAAGCACAGAAAAGGCTTGACTGCCTCGGTGGCACTGTGGTAGCGTACGGCAACTGCTGCGCATGAGGTCTCGGGTTCGAATCCTGGGTCGGACCAAATGTTTGTATGATCAGCAAATATTTGTTTCGGAGTTTGGATGTTTCCTATGTATAATATATAAGTATTTACAAAAAAAGTATTTATGTATTAATATCAGTTGTCTAGTACACATAATACAAGCTCTGCTTAGTTTGGGACTAGGTGGCGTTGTGTGTTAGATGTCCGAAATATTAAAAAAATAAAAATAAAAAAAGGTGAAGTGTATTCCTTTGTTCTGTGAGCTAAAGTTTGTTTTTTTTTTTGTTTGAACGCGCTAATCTCAGGAACCGCTGATTTGATAAACTCTTGCAGTGTTGGATGGTACATTTATCGAAATAGGCTGTAGGCTATACATCATCAAGCTAAGAGGAATAGAAACGGATCACCAATGGAGTATGTTTCAAAAACGGGGGAAAATTATCACGCTACGGGCAATAGGACACACAAACAAGGTTGCGTGGGTCAGCTAGTTTATAATATAAGGATGGACATGGAACAGCGATTCTTTGAAAGATTGAACCCATTTCTATTGTTACATGTGCGGGTGTTCTCTCTATTCAAAGGAGAGGCTAATGTCTGTCAGTAGGCTGTTTAACGCTGTTGATGTGATGATGTGGATATCCTACTCTTTGGATACTACCCAGTGGTGGCTATGTCGGACTCGAACTGACCAAATACCGCTTGCATCTTAATCACAGGCTTTATTCAATCTGGGGTTAGACGGCCGCGTCGAAATAGTGACAACAAGTTTGTTTGGCGAAACGTTTTATTCACTACAACAAAGCCTAAACAAATAAAACAGAATCATCCATCATAAGACGTAGTGGTCGATATCCTAACATACAGCGTAATACGATGAATTACTGCATTGCGTGAGCTGAGAAATGTACCATCAATTATCATGAAATCAGCTTAATGTATTGTGATTATACCTAATGTTGGTCATTTACCATTCTAGGCAGATTGTACGTATGTAGTAAAACACTGATTATAGCCAGGCAATAGGTTAGTAACTAACTTACAGACAGATGAGGTGAATGACCAGAGACTTCAGTGCGTGAGCACATCTATACTAATATATAAAGCTGAAGAGTTTGTTTGTTTGAACACGATAATCTCAGGAACCGCTGGTCTGATTTCACAAATTATTTCAAAAGATCGGTCCGTATTGGTACTCCTCCTAAAATAACAAATGAAAAAAAAAAATATACAATCGAACAGAATCCAAATTCTTGTGAAGACGGTGAAAAAAAATGTCCTCTAGTTTAGGTCCAAAACCTCTACAATTGAAGACAAATTGATTACTGAAATAGCCAATTACGTTCTTTAAAAATAAGCTTTTGAAAGCACTAAACATATTGAAATCCCTCTTGTAGTTTCTGAGAATACCGAGTTCGACGTTTGAGCTTTATTCGACAACCAGACATTTCTAAAGCACCTGTGAGAATAGAAGTGACCGTCGACATTTTACTAAAACGAGAATACCTAATTGGAACATTAAATCCATAGCATTACTCATTTCTGTAACGATGCTGATGACTAGCACCCACATAACTCACTTGAAACAAATATTAGTATTGTCGTTTCGTTAATTTTACTGAGGGATGGAGTAGGAAGACCATGTTCAATTGAAAATAAACTGAGACCTAGTTATTATTATATTATTATTCTCTTTATTAAAATTGTTTTAACATATTATTAACATTTTTAAAATACATATAAAAACAAATACATTTAAAAATATAAAAAATAGTAGACCACCGACTTCGGGTACAGGGACCAAGAAACCGGTGGTTAGGGTTCCAAAGACAGGAACCTCCTCACAATACGAGCCGTGTCAAGGAGGACTACCTTCTGCATCAGACCCTTGATCCATCCATCTAACGTGAGCCTCTTAAGGTGTTGGTCGAGGCTCTATTATTATTATATTATTTTTACACTAGCTGCTGCCCGCGGCTCCGCCCGCGTGTATGTCGGTTATCGTGGCAAATAGTAGTCTATGTGTTATTCTGATGTATAAGCTATTTCACTGTAAAGTTTCAATTAAATCCGTTTAGTAGTTTTTGCGTCAAAGAGTAACTAACATACATACTTACAAACACCTTTATAATGTTAGTGTAATTGATGATAAAAACAGTTAAACAAACAAAAACATAATACCATGTATAATTTAACATATAATATATTTGGTGCTAGTCGCATTTGAAAAATATGACAGCCTGACAATGACAACTTACCTACCTACAACCTATGTAATGTTATCAAAAAAAAAACGAAGTAATTCGGTATAATTACAGCTACGTAATCTATAATAATTAAAATAAAAATGAAGTTTGTACGTGGAATTTTGTACGTGTAACTTTCTAAAAAAAAACTGTCAATACTTAACCTTAGTCCTATATTACTTTAAGTAAAATGCGGTTTTAGCTAATCGTAAATGCCATGAAAATTCGCAAAACGGACACAACCATCATCGACGTCTGCCCTCACGCGTATACCTACCTACCCGCGTTCGGGTCGCGCACTCAGCGATAAGCAACCTATTCGCATATTATAATATCGCGCATTCGGTTTGTCATCATCGCAACTAAAAATTTTAATATTTATTTATTTGTCTTTATTTGTATGTATTTATTTGTATAAATATTTATTTGTCCAAATGATGTAGCGCGAGAGATATATATTTTATCTACTTTAAATACCAGAAACGATAAATGTGTCCATTTTCATTTAGGAATCAACTTATTACTACCATACCAAATGTGCATTTGAAATAAATCATTATTTTTTATTGTAGTTATGGTTCACTATGTTGGCTTTAATATCTTACACATTTTAACTATAACGGCTTTTAAGATAAACATTTCCATCATACATTACATAGTAAAACTTTTGCGATTTTGGCAGCGCACGCCAGTATAGCTCACAGATGGTAGATTTTTTCTACTACCTACTTGACACTTATCGTCATATTTTAGAGAATTCACACAATATCTTTATTATTTGTAGCCTATGTGTTATTCTGATGTATAAGTTAAATTACTGTAGTGTCATTCAAATCCGTTCAGTAGTTTTTGCGTGAAAGAGTAACAAACATCCATCCATCCATCCATCCTTACAAACGTTCACATTTATAATATTAGTAGGATTAAGCAACGCTATGGTCCGTTGCACTTTGCAAGACTTTCTTTGTATTTCTCAGAAGACAGTAAATCAGGTATGGATTTTCTTCATTGTGCGTATAAAATCTAAAATCCGAGGCTCTCTCGTAATATACCTACCTATAGGTATTTGTGTAATCTCTGGTTGATACTTAGCGGATAAATCTCAAAGTATTCCTTATTCTCGAACTCACGGAACTCACGGTAATAATTATGACTATTCCTTTTTATATGTATGTATTCCCTAACCCTGTATAAGCATGCAATTTCACCGATATGTCCACATATTGTGACAGTGTTACCTTTATTTAAAGAGCTTCGCTGTATACTATGTTATGTGTAATGCCATTGGAACAATATACGAACATATTAGCAGCGTCGCTCACCCTCGACAGAGCCACATAGAGCTTACCGTTGCTGAAACAGATCGTGGTGAGGTCTATGCCTGCGGTGCGCAACGTCTGACCGTCTTGTTTATCGTCATCGCAAAGCATAGAAACCAAAAGAAGGAACCAAATTTTGTGCGTTTGTGGATTTTGACGGAACTTTCACTGGCAGGTAGCTGATGATCCAGGAAGTAACTTAGGCCACTTTTTTTAGACTAACTTTGTCCCGCGGCGTTACTCGTGGTACAACAATAACTGCGGGTAACACCGCGGGGTTTAGCTAGTACATAATAATAACATTGATAACTATGCTGCAGAACTGAAAAATGTTAAAGCAGCTATGTTGCACTTGCATAAGTACAACATAAAAATTGTTTCTGTAATAACCTCTGGAAAAAATTCATTCATTGTTTTTGTAAAATCTTATTTACTTTATGTAGGTAGGTATATCTCAATGCTTTTAGGTTACATTTTGAAATAGTACAAAGCGTGGTATTTAAATATGTTATCTGACCCGACGAACTTCGTACCACCATATTTTTCTTTCCCATGAGTAGGGTGTAGTCACGGACAAAAAAACTTTTTCCTTTATTTTTTATTTTTTCTTGTACACAAACCTTGTCCTAAGAATAACTAACACATAAAAAATATATAATTTGGTGTAGCCGATCGAAAGTTACGCGCATACATACATTTCGGCGTAACGCCGCGGGACAAAGTTAGTCTAAATAAAGTGGCCTAAGTTACTCCCTGGATCATCAGCTACCTGCCAGTGAAAGTCCCGTCAAAATCGGTCCAGCCGTTCCAGAGAATACCCGGCACAAACAGACAAACAGACAGACAGACTGACAAAAAATTTTTTAACTACATTTTTGGTATATGTACCGTGTATACATACATATGCATTTAGTAAAAAGCGGTTATTTTGATATTACAAAGAGACACTCCAATATTATTTATTTGTACCTTTAGATGTATAGATTTGTTCACTGTGGCACTATAAACCATTTATTCGACATTTTAATTAATAGATAGATAGATAGAAAACTCTTTATTTGTACACCGTTTTACATATTTACAAGAGAGTACATAAGATGTAATAAGATATAATGTTATGTACAAAGGGCGGCCTTATTGCCAAGAGCAATCTCTTCCAGGCAACCTTAGGATGGATCAAAATGTATAGGAGAGACAGTAGCAGTTGACGGTGCAATTAATTATAAGAGTTATTTAAGTTGATATCAATATAATCCCTATATTCACTTATACACACATACATACAATATACACATATACAACTATAAATATACACATGTATACAAACACGCATACATACACATATTATTATGCAATATACACTAATTACCACAATCATTTAATTATATCACATATGAAGATAAAAACCTATACGTCACACCCTCATCCGCGACTGAATAAGCTATGACGTGACTGAATCAGTTACGACCTATAAAATTCTTGAACCATTGTTTTAAAACAGTTTACTGTTTTGGCTTTCCTGATATTAATCGGCAACGCATTCCACAAACGTACTGCTTTAACCGTAAATGACTCCCCATAGAATTTTGTGGAATGTAGAGGAATCTCCAGTCTCAAATTCTCAGATGACCTTAGACATTTCTCATGTGTGTCATTAAGGAACTTGAATCGTTCTTTGAGGTATCGGGGGGATTTAGGATTAAACAATATGTTATAAAGAAAAACGAGGATATGAGTATTCCGGCGAGAGCGAATCGGAAGCCACTTGAGCATTTGACGGAATTCAGAGACGTGATCGTATTTTCGTAGTCCAAATACAAACCGTATACAAAGATTTTGAAGTCGCTCAAGCCTATCAAGTTGTGCTTCGGTGAGATTTAGATAGCTGACATCGGCATAGTCGAGAATTGGGAGGAGAAGAGCTTGTGCAAGTGCAGCCCTGGTTGCGATCGGTAGAAAGTTACGCAGTCTGCGCAAAGACCCGGCAGAAGCAAATATCTTTCGACTGATTTCCTGTATTTGTGTTCCCCAAGATAAAGTATTATCTATGTAGATCCCTAGATTTTTGACAGTAGTACTGATCTCAAGGGCGGTCCCGTTAAATTGAATTTGCGGCAGTTGTGTCCAGTTTACTCTTGAGACCATCCAAGGACTGCCAATAACACATACTTGCGTCTTTACAGGATTAACTTTAAGTCCATAGTTATGGCTCCATTCTCCGATACGCAATAGGTCAGCATTGATCGTGTTGAATGCTTCCGGTAATAAGTTAATCGGAGCTTGTGTATATATTTGTAAATCATCTGCATAAAGATGGTAGGATGAACTTAATTGGTTTGAGATTGAGTTTATAAACACAGCGAAGAGTAAAGGAGATAGAACGCCACCCTGTGGTACACCAGCAGAAATACTGCACCAGGAGGACATTGAGTCTTCAATGCAAATACGATATTGATTTTTGAATTTGAATTGATTATTGAAATATTGTAATATAAAATTGAGAGAGATTAATTAAGATCTACTCCAGCAACACGGAAAGTCTGACGATGAGATTTATTAATTGTCATTGCATAAATTTACTTATTTGAAATTTTACTTATTAATTTTACAACTATAAATATAAAGAAAAGAAGGAGAAACAAACAAAAACACTAAACAAACTAATTATATTATTATCTAATACCTACTTTAAACTGATATCTAAAAACTACGTATTATGTATTTTTTAAATCTAAAACGCGCTTATTCCCAGTCAATAAGAACCACGTTCGTTCGCATTAACAGTGACAATTCGAGTGAAGTCAGCGCGTGAGCGGCGTGAGCGCTCCCGCCTTTTTGTAAATCCAGCGGATTGCCGTTTCGTGTGTTAAAGAAAAATCAACCGTAATGTCGTACTTATACTGGTGCGGCGAGATTTGGCAGTTTTATTTCATCTATATCTTGTGTGTTTATTAATTATAATTTTATAATTCTATATTTTATTAAAAAATATATTAAAGTGTATAGTGATAAGGATATATCCATGTGAAATACAATATATTTAAGTATTTAATACACCTTGAAGAAATGCCTAACGCTTACGTTATTGTGGCTAATTTATAAAAGATAGAAATATACTATTGAGGACTTTTTTGTAGATCTTTTGAAGACCATCATCTTTGTAATACATATTTTTGGTGTATGATCAACGTATGCGAGGATAAGAGCTCGAAAGCGAAAACTTTCATCCGACTTGCTTCAAATTTATCGTCACTGCTCAGCTCCTATGCATCTTAGCGTTATGTTATATAGCCTATAACCTGCCCAGGAGTATGGACTATAATCGTACCAAGTTTGGATAAAATCCCTTCAGTAGTTTTTGATCCATGCGTGCACATACAGACAGACAGACAGACAGACAGACAGACAGACAGACAGACAGACAGACAAAAAACTTACTGATTACATTTTTGGCATCAGTATCGATAACCATTCATCCCCCAATAATAATTTTTAATATTTATTCAATGTACAGAATTGACCTCTCTACAGTTTTATTATAAGTATAGATATAGATAGATATAGATATCGAGGCTCTATATTATTCATTTCAGTAAAATATCGTTAGTAGTGACTACTACTTCTTTTCATTCTTTTATTTATTTAAATTAGGAAAGTAAGAAGTATATAAAACAAGCATGAAATACCCGTAAAATCCATATTGGTATATCTTGGAAGCAAAAATACATTCTGTATAAAAATCTACGGTAGTACAAGACTTAGACAGATTTGTTTCTTGATAGTTGTAAATCGTGGTAGTGACTGTAACTACTGGTTGACCAGAAACTCAACAAACTTAAATCCAGAGCTGTGAATTTTTTAACCACCGGCAACTAACTCTAAACCAACAAAAAAAACAATCATTTTTAAAACCGGTTTTTGTTACCACTCTGGTATGCCAGATTATATTACATACCAAACCATTACTCTCTCACGGTAAGTGTGCAGTCGATTTTGTCAAGGAAATGTACCTATTATATTTCAAGAATGAACTAAGAATTGTCTCTGTGAGTCACACCAAAATATAGTTACTGTGACATATTTCAGTATTTTCAACATCCCAATATATTTTTCAAAACCGCAGTATCCTAGATTGAAGACAAAATTTGGTGCTCCTAACCAGACGGTTGGCAACTTAAACATATATTACCTCAAACGTAGGGATATTTTAACTGTGTTTGTTGCCGAACCTAAGCGTGGAAGCTAAATTATAAAGCTAGGTAACAACGAACGAAAATGTACGGGGATGAAGCTTAAATAAATAGTAGCTTAGGTTGGAGTGATCTTAGTTAATAGAGTTTGTAATTGAATATTATTCAAATATGAGTGGTTCCATTATAAAATAGAATGATAGAAACATATTTATAACTATTCATGTCTGTGTATACATTTCTGCGAAAAGTACTTACAGCTTGAATAAAATGTAAGGTGGATAATGCTCACGAGACTGGCTATGTAGAAACTATATTTTTTTCTTTATGCCTCTTTTTTATTAACCTGACAATTAGCTGACGCGGCAAAATTCGTCCCGCCATTTTTTTTTCGTAAATATGAAGCTGGTTTTAGTAATTTAGCCCGTCTCAGTTTCCCACAGGTAGTGCACAGTCGCGAACGAAAACATAAACTTTGCCCGTTTTCTTTTAATTTTCTTCTAAATATACTAACCTAAAACTAATAATAACGAACACAAAGAAAAAATAATTATCCGATTTGGTGCAGTCAATCGGAAGTCAATTTCAGTGATTTATTTTTATTTATATATATATAATAATATTTGCGTTTTCTTATCAATCCATTGTCAATGGAACAATCTTTCCTAGTAACAAATTACGGGATTCCCTATAACTGTTAAGGGTTACCATGAAAAATAACGTGAAATGTATATGATTATCTACGACATTATTCCTTTGTTATCTACATTATGTTTATAAAATAATGTCAAGTGGCTGCTTTTTTAATAAAAACCTAACGAGGGTTGGCATGTTACATTTATTTAGCTCAGAGCTAGAATTATGTATCCCTTTGTGAGGTTTTATTTTATTGGTAGTATCTGGATGAATGGTATTTTTTTATTAATTTTCTGAAAATGAATCCTTGCAAGATCGATTTCTTACCCCGGAACCCTCTGCATACTAAATTTCATGTATATCGTTGAAACTGTTTAAGAAATTCAGATATTATATATATATATATATATATATATATATATAGATATCTCTTTTCGGCCCTTGTTGATCTGACGTGGCGTCAGTTAATTGTTGATCTGTTGGCGATTGTTGATCAGCAACAGGTTTTGTTGATCTAATGTATATTCCGGCGTACTAATGTGGCTCCGCTCTGGATCAACAATTGCAACCCCTCTGCTGGCAGAATTACGAACTATTTACATCATTTTTATACAAATCCACACCAGCTATTGTTGATCCGATTCAAATGGACCAATGAGAGGCCACCTTCTCCACGATTGGGTCTTTTCTATGGTATACTGTTTCCACTTTGCTTCAGAATGAATTAACGAATTAATGCGTAACGTATTATTGCCTGGAGCCTTCAAACAAAAAAAAAGGTACGTAATCAGATATAGTTAGGTACTATTTAATTTTACCAAAAGTAAAAAAAATGAGTTAATACGTATATAAGCCTTTCTGGATAGTCTACCCCTAAGGGGGTGAAATAGGGGTTTAAAGATTGTATGAAAGTTTGTCATTTTTAAGTTAGAACATAAAACTTTATCTTTGGGCTACTGATCAAAAATGACTAGATACGTATTTAAGCGTTTCTGGACATTCTACCCCTAAGGGGGTGAGATAGGGGATTAAAGATTGTATGCAAGTTTGTCATTTTTTAAGTTAGAACATGAAACTTTATCTTTGGGCTACTGATAAAAAAATACTAGATTCGTATTTAAGCGTTTCTGGATATTCTATCCCTAAAGGGGTGAGATAGGGGTTTAAAGATTGTATGAAAATTTGTCATTTTTTAAGTTAGAACATGAAACTTTATCTTTGGGCTACTGATTAAAAATTACTAGATTCGTATTTAAGCGTTTCTGGATATTCTACCCCTAACGGGGTGAGATAGGGGTTTAAAGATAGTATGAAAATTTGTCATTTTTTAAGTTAGAACATGAAACTTTATCTTTGGGCTACTGATTAAAAATTACTAGATTCGTATTTAAGCGTTTCTGGATATTCTACCCCTAAGGGGGTGAGATAGGGGTTTAAAGATTGTATGAAAATTTGTCATTTTTTAAGTTAGAACATGAAACTTTATCTTTGGGCTACTGATGAAAAATAACTAGACACGTATTTAAACGTTTCTGGATATTCTACCCTAAGGGGGTGAGATAGGGGTTTAAAGATTGTATGGAAGTTTGTCAATTTTTTTTAATTAGAACCTGAAACTTTATCTTCGGGCTACTGAGTAAAATAACTAGACGCGTATTTAAGTGGTTTCTGGATATTCTAACCCTAAGGGCGTGAAATAGGGGTTGAAAGTTTGTATCAAAGTAAGTCCTTTTATAAGTTAGAAAGAGGAAACTTTATTTCACGGCTACTGATTAAAAATTATTGGTTACATATTTAAGCGTTTCTGAATATTCCACCACTAAGGGGGTGAAACAGGGTTTGAAAATTTATATATATAATATATGTATTGTCCTCTACTCGCCAATTGTTGATCAGGCCGAAATATGCAATAATTGTTGATCCACCTTTTTGCTACTATTTCTAAGGAAGTGTCCAGTGTATCGTCTTACAGGCGCAATATAGTATTATTCGGCTTGCATCGTTGTGCTTAAGTCTACGGCAAAATCTCTAGATCTATTGACTCGGCAATTGCAGCTCTAATAACCGTCATCTTTTTCACATATGATACTTTGTTGATCACTTTTTTCATACTTGATGATACTTTGTTGATCAATATACACAACGTTTGATTAACATATGCCACGGGGACTAATATTCTAAAACAGCGTGGTATACACGAAGTAGTCAGAGCAGAATTTCAATATTCATTCTGGTTGGGATTTTTTTTTAAACATGGAACCACTTTCGCGTTGTAAACCCTCCTAAAACTACCTACTTGAAAAAGTTTTTTTTAATTGTTTTGTTGGTCTAGGAAATAAAGTTTCATTTATATACCTTAAAAAATTGACTTTCACACAAACTTTCGACCTTTATGTTACCCCTCTAGGAGTAGAATTCCCATCATGCTCATTCCATAAATGCTGTGATATAAGTATTCATTTATTTGTAATCAAAAGTCTACTTCGAGACTTCGAGAGTCTATATACGAAATATGAACCCCTATTACACCCCTTAGGGTTAGAATCTTCGGAAACTCTTAAATACGTATTAACTTATTTTTAATCAGTAGCCTAAAGATAAAGTTTCATGTTCCTAACTTAAAATGACGGACAAACTTTCAACCCCTATTTCACCCCATTTGGGACAGAATACGCTTAATTACGTATCTAATCATTTTTAATCAGTGGCTCAAAAATAAAGATTCATGTTTCTAACTTAAAAAATGACGGACTTTCGTACAAACTTTCAAACCCTATTTCACCCTCTTAGGAGTAGAAATTTCAAAATTCCTATTTCTATATATGGTATTTAAAGAATCAGCCTCTAACTCCACAAGAATACAAATTAAGGTCTACACGTACGTGTAGCATTAAAATCACCCTCTAATCCCTAACTCTTGAAGAGTTTAACCTTCTACCATCAGTTCACCTAAATTACTTGAAACTACACAACTAAAGGTCTATGGATGCATGTGAAATCGAAGGATATCCTCCAACTCCTAACCGTTGAGGAGTTAAACTTTACATCATCAGCTCATCATCATGAAATGATGACTACCAAACGCAAATATCAGTACGCAAACATAGTACGTGCCTACAAAAAATGAGCATACCTTTTCGAAAACAAAAATCATTTTTAAAATTGGTCTACAATTGACGGAGAAATCGGTGAACATACATAAAAATAAAGTACATACAATGGAACATAGAACCTCCTCTTTTTTAGAAGTCGGTTAAAAACAGCAGTGATAAGATATTACTAAAAATATTTTTTTTCAAATTTCATTTTCTGTTAGTTTAAAAAATATGATTAAGAAAATAATAAGCTTTACTTAATTATTTTTGCATGACTATAAGTATCTGGATGTCGATTTATTCTACACCAAATTTAGTAAATTTGTTACATTTTGTATGATTTTTTAAACGATAAGTTTTAACATTGCTAGGCCTCTTGCTCTTGTGGTTAGTGATACTGACTGCTGAGCGCCTGATACATACTTATTATAAGAGTTGCGTTAATTTATACCTTTCTCAGGTGTGCAAATTTTGGTGGTGGTTATTGTTATTTTACGGGGTTACAAATACAGCAAGTAGAATTAAATTTGGTTAATTTAATTAATAATGTCACAAACAAAAACGTCAATTAATTATAAAAATACAGTTACTGTTAGATTGTTATACATATAGTGACAATGGTGTAACTTTCTGAAAAATCAGCAGAAATGTTTTTTTCCTTCATGGTTCTTTTCGATCAAGTGTCTAGATTACACTATAATTTATTCAATTTTTTTAATTGTAATTTAAAAGTACAAAAAAAAATATTTTAGGTGATATCGTTTCAAGAGTTAAGACTTGTTCATTGGAAATTTCCTTGTTTTTCAGTATCTAGTTTCAACAATTCCTTAAATATTAGTATTTTAGAAGTTTTTAACGAAAAACTAAATACCTTGCTTTCCTTTTCTTATTTTGTTAATAACAATCGCAATTTTTTATGCGCTAATAAATCCTTAAAAACATTTTTCTAGACGTCATGACACTCATTAGGAATCGAATGAGCTATCGCACATTATTTTTAGGAGCTTTATTATAACAATAATATATACTTGTTCCTTTCTACCAAGGTTGCTGCTCCGGCCCCAGCGTTTTAAAATGCTAGTGTAGATTGCAATAATTGTTGATCCACCTTTTTGGCACTATTTCTAAGATAGTATCCAGTGTATCGTCTTATACACGCAATATAAGTATTATACGCCTTGCGACGCTGTGCTTAACTCTACGGCAAATACTCTAGCTCGTCATCGATTTACATGGCAATTGCAGCTCTAATAACGGTCAACTTTATCATACTTGATGATGTTTTGTTGATCAATATACACAACGTTTTGATCAACATATGCCGCGTACACTAGCATTTTAAAACACGGGGGCCGGAGCAGCAACCTCGGTAGAAAGGAACAGGTATATTATTGTTATAATAAAGCTCCTAAAAATAATGTGCTATATCTCATTCGATTCGTAATGAGTGTCATGACGTCTAGAAAAATGTTTTAAGGATTTATTAGCGCATAAAAAATTGCGATTGTTATTAACAAAATAAGAAAGGAGAAAAAAGGTATTTAGTTTTTCGTTAAAAACTTCTAAATTACTAATATTTTAGTTATAGTTATTAGTGTATTTTATATAGTTACACCGATATTTTCATTCATTATCATTTCGGTAGTCATCATTTCATGATCATGAGCTGATGATGTAAGGTACAGCTCCTTAACGGTTAGGAGTTGGAGGATAAATCTTTAAATATCATTTGTATGTATGTTACCTTTAGTCGTATTCTTTCAAGTTATTTAGATAAGCTGATGATGAAAGGTTTAACTCCTCAACGGTTAGGAGATGGAAGATAATCCTTCGATTTCATATGCATCTATAGACCTTTAGTTGTGTAGTTTCAAGTTATTTAGGTGAACTGATGGTAAAAAGTTAAACTCTTCAACAGTTAGGAATTAGAAGATTATTTTAATATTACACGTACGTATAGACCTTAAGTTGTATTCTTTTGGAGTATGAGGCTTATTCTTTAAATACCATATATAGAAATAGGAATTTTGGAATTTCTACTCCTAAGAGGGTGAAATAGGGTCTGAAAGTTTGTACGATAGTCCGTCATTTTTTAAGTTAGAAACATGAATATTTATCTTTGAGCTACTGATTAAAAATGATTAGATACGTATTTGAGCGTATTCTGCTTCAAATGGGGTGAAATAGGGATTTAAGTTTGTATGGAAGCCCGTCATTTTAAGTTAGGAACATAAAACTTTATCTTTACGCTACTGATTAAAAAAAAAGTTAAAACGTATTTAAGAGTTTTCGGGGGAGTTGACCCCTAAGGGGTGTAATAGGGGTTCAGATTTCGTATATAGGTTAGTCTCGAAGTAGACTTTTGATTACAAATAAATGAATACTTATATCACAGCATTTATGGAAATGAGCATTGATGGGAATTGAAAGTTTGTGTGAAAGTAATTTTTTTAAGGTATGCAAATGAAACTTTATTTCCTAGACCAACGAAACAGTTAAAAAAAACTTTTTCAAGTAGGTAGTTTTAAGAGGTTTACAACGCGAAAGTGCTTCCACGTTTAAAAAAAATCTCAACCAGAATGAATATTAAAATTCTGCTCTGACTACTTGGTGTATACCACGCCGTTTTAAAATATTAGTTATATGTTAATCAAACGTTGTGTATATTGATCAACAAAGTATTATCAAGTTTGAAAAAAGTGATCAACAAAGTATCATATATGAAAAAGATAACGGTTATTAGAGCTGCAATTGCCGAGTCAATCGAGATAGAGATTTTGTCGTAAACTTAAGCACAGCGTTGCAAACCGTATAATACTATATTACGCTTATAAGACTATACACTGAACACTTCCTTAGAAATAGTACCGAAAAGGTGGATCAACAATTATTGCAATCTCGGCCTGATCAACAATTGGCGAGTGGAGGACAATATATATATATATATATATATATATAAATGTTCAACTCCTGTTTCACGCCCTTAGAGGTAGAATATCCAGAAACGGTTAAATATGTCACCACTAATTTTTAATCAGCAGCCGTGAAATAAAGTTACCTCTTCTTAACTTAAAGAAGGACGTACTTACAACAACACACAAACTTTCAACCCCTATTTCACGCCCTTAGGGGTAGAATATCCAGAAACACTTAAATACGTATCCAGTTATTTTAATCAATAGCCCAAAGATAAAGTTTCATGTTCTAACTTAAAAAATGACAAACTTCCATACAATCTTTAACCCCCTATCTCACCCCCTTAGGGGTAGAATATCCAGAAACGCTTAAATGCGTATCATGTCATTTCTAATCAGTAGCCCAAAGATAAAGTTTCATGTTCTAACTTAAAAAATGACAAACTTCCATATAATTTTTAAGCCCTTATCTCACCCCCTTAGGGTTAGAATATCCAGAAACGCTTAAATACGTATCCAGTCATTTTTAACCAGTAGCCCAAAGATAAAGTTTCATGTTCTAACTTAAAAAATGACAAACTTCCATATAATCTTTAAATCCCTATCTCATCCCTTAAGGGGTAGAATATCCAGAAACGCTTAAATACGTATCTAATCATTTTTAATCAGTACCCCAAAGATAAAGTTTTATGTTCTAACTAAAAAAATGACAAACTTTCATACAATCTTTAAACCCCTATTTCACCCCCTTAAGGGTAGACTATCCAGAAAGGCTTAAATACGTATCAACAATTTTTTTTACTTTTGGTAAAGTTAAATAGTACCTAAATATATCTGATTACGTACCTTTTTTTGTTTGAAGGGTCCTTAGGCAATAATACGTTACGCATTAAATCGTTAATTAATTGTGAAGCAAAGTGGAAACAGTCTATCATAGAAAAGACCCAATCGTGGAGAAGGTGGTCTCTGATTGGTTCGTTTGAATCGGATCAACAATAGCTGGTGTGGATTTGTATAAAAATGATGTAAATAGTTCGTAATTCTGCCAGCAGAGGGGTTGCAATTGTTGATCCAGAGCGGAGCCACATTAGTTCGCCAGAATACATATTAGATCAACAAAACCTGTTGCTGATCAACAATCGCCAACAGATCAACAATTAACTGACGCCACGTCGCGTCAGATCAACAAGGGCCGAGAAGAGATATCTATATATATATATATATATATATATATATATATATATATATACAAGAAATGTTACTTTAAAGATATTATTTGCACTAGTATATGTGCAAATGTAGTATGTATTTACGGTAACAGAGACAACACGTCCAACACATAGAGAAAAAAAAACAAGATGTTATTGGCCAACAGTTGATGTCAATGGGCACACAGCACAAAATGTATTGCCAAAGTATTTCCATCCAAACCTTAAGGTGTTCTCCAAAATCATGATTTATATGTGAACATTTGCTTAAAGGTCTGAAGTTTATACGAAGCTATTAGGTTCAAAACAGACGACTTATCAAATCTTTGAGTCGGATCAAGTTTCTCAAACTACTTAGGTTTACGAGAGACTTAATTATTTCGCGAAAACGGCTTTATTTATTACCAACACAAAGAGACTGAAGCTTTTCTCTGGTTGAAGAAGAGTATACTGATATTACTCGTGTAAAAGATTACTTATTTTACGGCCTATTTGCACGAAAAATTCTTTCAGTGTTGGATAGTACATTTATCAAGGAAGGCTATAGGCTATATATCATCACGTTAAGACCAATAGGAGCGGTGCACCAATGAAGAATATTTCAGAAATGGGGGAAAATTATCACGCTACGGGCTAATTAACATTTTGATGAAAGTACCATTTATATATTTTTGTTTAGTTCCTGAAAGACCAAGCTTAGCTCGGTATTTCTTTAGTATATTTACTAAAAACTAGCTGAACCCCACGGTGTTACCCGCGGTTATTGTTGAACCGCGAGTAACGCCGCGGGACAAAGTTAGTCTAAAAAAAGTAGCCTAAGTTACTCCCCGGATCATCAGCTACCTGCCTGTGAAAGTCCCGTCAAAATCCGTCCAGCCGTTCCAGAGATTACCCGAAACAAACAGACAGACAGACAGACAGACAGACAGACAGACAAAAAATTTTTAAACTACATTTTTGGTATATGTACCGTGTATACATACATATGCATTTAGTAAAAAGCGGTTATTTTAATATTACAAACAGACACTCCAATTTTATTTATTTGTATAGATGAATTCGAAATACATTGATTTATCGCACCTAAAACCCCCTGCATACAGAATTTCATTACAAACCATTTGAACCGTTTCCGATATTCAAATCTATATATCTTACAAATAAATAAAGTTGGAATGTCTGTTTGTAATATTAAAACAACCGCTTTTTACTAAATGCATATGTATGTATACAGGGTACATATACCAAAGTAACATTTTTTTCAATTTTTGTTTATCTGTCTGCAGGTCTGTCTGTCTATTTGTTTGTTCGGGCTAGACTGATTTTGACAGGACTTTCACTGATAGGGAGCTGATGATATAAGGAATAACTTAGGCTACTTTTTTAGACTAGCTTCGAGACGTGATCTAGATACGACAATGACCGCGGGTAACACCGCGGGGTTTAGCTAGTTATACATATAAATGTTATAAACAAAAATTGCTCATTTAAAGGTATTAGATTTTTTTTATGTCCTCGAGTTAACGATTAAACTGCTAGATAGTCTTCATAAATTAATGAAATAAACAAAAATTAATTTAAAATAACTTATTGTAATTATGAATTAATATATAATTAAAGTTAGAGTAAGCAATGTGTATATTCTAAGAATTAGATTCTAAATTTAAAAAGCAAATTAGACAGCAAAGATATGCTAATGCAATGGGTAACAGGTTACAGTACAGTTCATTGTAAAAGCGGTCTACTAACAAGACACAATTATTATCATCTTTGTAGTCTTCAGCTACTAATCCTAAGATTAATTGGGCTCGACTGCTTGCTCAACCGGTTTTACTTAGATGTCAGTTTTTCCAAGGAGCTACTGGCATCGGACCTACGCAACCCTGAGGGTGAACTGAACTCGAAGTTTGTACCAGTCAGTATATTTGAACACTGACTTCCCAATCACGATTGTCATATGATAACCTATGACTAACGGCTTAGCGTGCTTTTCGAGGCGCAGACGTGAAACACTACAATCTTTTATATTCTGGGTTGCTATTAAAAAAATCTTGTAAGAAAACCCCAACAGCAGTACGACCCGGGAATTGAACCCGAGACCTCTTGATCGGCAGTCGCTTACGCTATTCGCTAGACCAACGAGGCAGTCTAATACGCAGTTATTATGAACGAAATAAATACCGGTATACCTGAGTATTGAAGTATTATGATGAGTTTTTAAATTTCTGTTTCTTTAGCATAAACTTTCTTCATTGTTAAACAGTATCTGTAAAGGCTTAATAATTTCTTAGAAAAAGTTTCTTAGGCAGAGTTTTATTTTAACTCCGTAACAAAAAATCAAAAGAAAATAAATTGGGAATTTTGTATTTTTCAGTTGAGGAAAATTACTGAGGAAATAAAACGATGGTGGGTTGTATCAAACGTTATGTCAAATCAAAACTACACGCCACTAATAAATTATTTAAGAATTCGCAACATTTGACACGAATAGTCTGTTTATTACTTCATTGGAAATGATTTTCCGCATACAACATTCTAGTTTACCTACAATTTTTATACCTATATACGTGAAGCAAGAATTTTGTATCAAATATAATTATGTATATATAAATATGAATATAATATTGTATCAATAATAATATTAAAATTCAATTCAAATTGTTTAAAGAAAATTCGTAATCATAAATTCAAAATGTAATTTTAAAACAATGTCGGAGTCTACTCCGACATTGTTTTAAAACTTGTTCAAGTTAACTCCTATTTCAAATGTAAGCTATAAATTAGGCCGTTAATAATAATAAATCTATTGTACATCAGTAAGTATATAACTTAATGCTAGGTCAGTACAAATGGCGGCCTTATCTCTCAAAGGCATTCTCTTACAGGCAACCGATTATAGCTTTGAAATTACAACACCCAGACTAGTGCGGTTTAAATCTATTTATCTAAGATATATTTGACTTGATAAATTTTAAGTATTTCAAATGTCAAATGCTGGGTACTTCGTAAATATTGGCTGACTTCACAATACATGCACGTTCAGCGGGTTTTAAGTATAGCGATGTAAAGAGTAAAATGTCTTCTTCTTCCTCTTTGATGAAATGGGAACCAGTCGGATCTCTCGGATCAGCTATTTCGGTCAATGTCAAGTGTTTATAGTCTTTTAATCATAAGTCTTCAAGTCTTTAAGTCTACGTCGTAGTGAAATAAAGGGGACCGTCTTTTGAAAAAACAAAAAACGATCTCGGTGTGAATCAAAAAAAATGATCTTTGGACTGATCAGTCAACTGCCGGACATACGTCTTTCTTTATAAAAGAAGTTTTAACAGATAATGCGAAGACCATTAGACGAGTAGGGGTAAGACACCTTCCAAGTTTATTCATAAGTGATGCTATTCTCGCGATAATAGTATCCAACCAGTGAAACTCTATCATGAAACAAATTCATTTCCAAAAATTGAACCTCATAGCTAGAGGGTGTTCTGTGGGCCAGTGGCTCAGTAACTTATAACACTCTGTGTAGACTTTTCCATTTGATAGTTGAGGTCCGTTACGTAGAGTATTTGTTCCATGTAGCTTTGACAACTACAGAAAACTTTGTTATGAGTTTTCCGTGCATTTGTATTTCAAGTCTATTTTGCCAAGTGAATAACAAGGTAGCTTATGTATTAATACATTGAATTTGTCTCATGTTTTATTTTATTTTATATAGTTTATAAAATAAATACATTATAGACAAACAAAATACATTATAGTTTTTATAACAATTTCATAAAACACTATTGAAGAGATAAATACAAAATGCTGTATGATTTACATACTACGCAGCATTTTGTATTTATCTCATACTAGCCGACCCACGCAACCTCGTTTGCGTCTCGTATTGCCCGTAGCGTGATATTTTTCCCCCGTTTTTGTAAAATTCTTCATTGTTGCTTCGCTCCTGTATGTCCTAGCGTGATGATATATAGCCTATAGCCTTCCTCGATAAATGGGCTAACTAACACTGAAAGAATTTTCAAATTGGACCAGCAGTTCCTGAGATTAGCGTGTTCAAACAAACAAACTCCTTAGCTTTATATATATTTATCTCATATTTAAATTAAAAATAATTTATTCATTTAAAATACTAAGTGACATTTATAAATTTTAAATTGAAGCTGCATTGAAGCATTTATATTACATTTAAATACATTTAAATCTATATATATATAAAAACTAGCTGATGCCCGCGGCTCCGCCCGCGTGCATGTCGTTTATCGCGGCAAATAGTAGGCCTATGTGTTATTCTGATGTATAAGCTACATTACTGTAAAGTTTAACCCAAATCCGTCATGTAGTTCTTAGTACTATTACTAACTATTTCAAATGTACATTTAAAATGTATATTTATTCATATCGTACTGGTTATGCACTCTGTGTTAAAGGTAAAACTTTTGGTGACTTTCTTAGAAATTATTTTCTTTATTACCCATCAACTATGAAGCCAAAAGGAAGGATAATATTTTTGGCAGTCTATGTATGTTTGTATATTAATATGTAGCGACTAAATTTCTAAGTAAGTAACTGCCACCGACCAGAAACACCTGCCACTCACGAGTCACAAGTACGATGCCGTCCCAGGAGCCCCAGGAGCCCCAGGAGCCCTTCCTTTGGAGTCAGGGAGGGACCCCCCCTTTGGTATGGGCTCCTATAACCTCGCTCAAAGAAAAGGTAAAGCACTGAAAGAATTACTTAATACAGGTTCTATGAGATCGTAATATCATGACTATCTCATGGTAAAAAAAAGACGTAAGCATTAAAATTGAAGAACATGATTCTGCAGAGCAAAGAAAAAGTTATACTCTCATAAAAAAACCGCCTTATTTAAAAAACTAACGTTCCATTTTCAAACTATTTACTGAAAGAACATCTGAATAAAAAAAACAAACGAGTCTCATCTGAATAAAAAAAAAGACTATAAATATTTGTTCTACAGACTCCTCGTACGAACTATATCATTATCATATAACATAAACAGGCTGAACTACAATTAAAAAGTTGAAATTTATTCATAGAGAACAATTCCGCTTATTCTACTAGGCATTTAATTAAATTGTTCTAGAAGAATAATCTCATTCCTCATACGAGTACATAGTACACCATCCGCTAGATATTTCATTCAACTGATGAGTTCATTAACGGACTAGGATATAAAAACGGAGTCACGTATGCAGTATGCTATGTTGAGTTTATTTTATAACAACAAAATAATGTGAAATTTCATTTATGATTTTTTTTTATGGAATAGTCGGGCAAACAAGCAGACGTGTCGCCTGATGGTAAGCGATTACCGCCCCCCATGGCCACCTTCAACACCTGAAGCGTCAAAAGTGCGTTGATGGCCTTTGGGGGATGGGGGGAGGGGAGATAAGGGGTAGGGTGGGGTACGGGCCTCCGGTATCCTCACTCACTCGGTGAAACACAGCGCAAGCACTATTTCACACCAGTTTTCTGTGAGGCTGTGGTATCACTCGGGTCGAGCCGGCCCATTCATGCCGAAGCGTGGCTCTCCCACGGTAAGATGATGATGCATTAGATAGAAGTTCATTGAACTTTGGCGTCTGTTGCCGAAGAAAGAAACAAAACTGACATTAATACGAAACTGCGTGTTCGGTAAGTGCAATTTTCATGATAAAATTATTTACATTACATGTATTATATTCAATTATTTAAAAGTTGAACAGCTTTAATACGCCAACTACAGGATAAATTGTAAGAAACTGTATTTGTATTTTTATCCCTACATTTTTCCAAATTAGTTGGTAGTTTTTCTTGAAAAATATATGCGACTAAACTGGAGATAGATATTTCCTAAAATACGGTTCATCTTCACAATATAAAACGTAGTCGCTTCCGATGTATGTTCCCTTAAATCTTTTAAACTTCTCAACAGATTTTAAAGCAATCTGCAGCAATAGATAGTGTGAATCAAAAGTAAGGTTTATATGTGGCATGTAATTATAGTTGATGAAATCCAAGAAATTCAATAACTCCAAAGAGAAGCCGAGTGATAAAAAGAGAACCGTAGCGAGCATCTCCTTCTGTTATGAAGTCTTTTTGAAATACTACGAGTACTATGAAAGGCAATAACTATAATAAAATATTAAAATTTAATAAAACTTATTTTAGTACCCTTTAAACTATCGCTTCCATTTCGATATACTACGTGACCCCAAACCAATAAATAATCTAATTTGTCAAAAAAATCACATTAGAACTACTTCTGGTCAGTTTAACAGAAATACTCTAAAAAATCGCAGTTCAAACTGTATTTTGCCGATAAATCATCTTCATACCACGTTCAGGGGTGAAAGAGGCACATATATTTTGTTGGACCATTTTTCTGAACTAAGTGTGCTGAACTGTTAAAAAGAAGAAATAAAAGATTGGGAAATAAAGGCGACATGTTGAAGAGACGGCTCTTGTTGGAACAAGAATAAATGTCTGAAACATTACGTGGAAAATACTTTTAGTACTTTTAATAATGTTGAGTTTGTTACTTTATAAAATGTAAGTTGTAAAGTGTAGTTCAAAGGTGAGAAATACTTTCGTTGCGATAAACAGGTAGGGGACTCTGGGGCATGATGATTCTCTAACAAGAAACTCAGTGAATATTTGTTAACAAGTGCATGTAGCAGGGTGCCTTTTCTTAAATGTGTACTTATCAAAGAGCCCTTTACGATAGAGATATTCCGGGACCAATACGACCTTCAAACCTTCAAGAAACGAGCGTACTCCTTCTTAAAAGGCCGGCAACGCACCTGTGACGCCTCTGGTGTTGCGGGTGTCCATGGGCGGCGGTAATCACTTACCATCAGGTGATACGTCTGCTCGTTTGCCCTCTATTTAAATAAAAAAAAAAAAAAAAAAAATGTCGTAAATTAACTAGAAGCTGAATCCTGGTGTATGTCAACAAATACATTTAATTAAGACAAATCTTATGGTATAACCAGCTCTGTGGCATGTGGGTTATCATGGAGGATTTTTTGATAGAAAAGCGTCAGAAGCACGATGTATATCACTGATTCGAATCACTCTATTGTCTTTACTGTGCCGAATAATGTTCACCATCATTACCATTTTTTTTTATTTTTTTTACGTGTGGAAACCCCCTCGGTCCGTCACCCCGCCGGGGTTTGCGGCGGGGCGGTGTCACCATCATTACCAATGTCAACTATCCGGCAAGGGATATGTAATCCGTTGATAGTTATAATTTCTTCACCCATTTGCATTCAATATGAAAAGTTACTATTGATAAAAAGCTTTGGCGTAGAGCGAGGTGACTCGGTCTAGGCTAAAATACTCTTTACAAAAAAAACATCCCTTCTTGTAATAGTAAGTTAATGTTTTCAATAATTATTTTACTTAAATACCATTTAAAACCCTTCTGTTTTGCTAAATGACCTTAAGTTCAATAACATAGTACTTTCATACAAACTACCATCATCCGTTTAAACGCCAAAAGGGGATGATTTCCAAAGATATATTAGTAGTACACCTTCAGACCATCAATATAGTACACATTTTAAATATCAAGTCTCTTACTTTAAAAACATAAGACTTTCATAGAAATTACCAACCGACGTTTTAACCCCAAAAGGGGGTTGATTTATAAAGATATATATAATTAGTACATCTCCACTCCATCTACGGAGTATACATTTTTAATTTTAAACCTCTTACTTCAAAAAACATAGAACTTTCATACAAACTACCTTCCCCCGTTTTAACCCCAAAAGGGGGTTGTTTTTAAAGATACATTTTTAGTACACCTCCACACCATTTATAGAGCATACGTTTTATATTTCAAGTCTCTTACTTCAAAAACATAGGACTTTCATAAAAACGTATAACCCCCGATTTACCCCCTTAGGGGTGGAGTTTCGTTCGTGGATTCCGTTCTTAGCGGATGTCTACATCCTATAAGGAACCTACCTGCTAAATTTCAAGTTTGTAGGTGTTATAGTTTCTTAGATTTCGTGATGAATAAGTAAGTGATATTTCGCTTATCTATCCAAATAAATAAAACTGGAGTGTCTGTTTGTAATATTAAAATGACCTTTTTACTATGCATATGTTTGTATATACGGTACATATACCAAAAATGTATTTAATAAAATTTTGTCTGTCTGTTTGTTCCGGGTAATCTCTGAAACGGCTGGACCGATTTTGACGGGACTTTCATTGGCAGGCTGGTGATCCAGGGAGTAGCTTAGGGTACTTATTTTAGACTAGCTTTGTCCCGCGGCGTTACCCGCGGTACAACAATAACGGTTCAGCTAGTATATAATATAGATTAATTAAAATACTCCAATATTCGGCTCTAAAATCCTTGTCCCCATTTTAGTTTTTAATACTTAATAATAACATTCAATTATAACGTTATAATTTATATGTTATTATTTTAATCAATGATATGAGATCTTTTGTAAATACAAAATGTTCAATGTATTTGGCTTTTAAATAAATTGATAATATTACAGAGTGTTTCAGTTAATATTTTACCTTTACAAATTTAGTTTTTTTTATATTTCAACCCAAGTATGGGTTTCCGGTATCCTCACTCACTCGGTGAAATACATCGCAAGCGCTATTTCCCATCGGTAAGACGTATCGCCTAATAGTAAGCGATTATCGCGCTCATGGATACACGAAACTCCTCACAAGTATGTGGCCGGCCTTTGGGGGATGGGGAATGGGCTGGGGGGAGGGGTTGGGTATAGGCCTCCGGTATCCTCACTCATTCAGTGAAATACAGCGCTAGCGTTGTTTCATACCGGTTTTCTGTGAGGCCATGGTATCACTCCGGTCGAGCCGGCCTATGCATGCCGAAGCGTTGCTTTCCCACGGTCGCTTGCCAGTTCTTTCATCATCAACAGTCTTTGACAGTCCATAACTGGACATAGGCTTCTCTTAACAATAAAATTTTCGTCTATTATACCATGCTAACCAGATGTTTTTGTAAAGAATTTATTTCATTTTTTGTTTTTTTGTTAAAAAAATATATAAAACCAAAACAATTTACATTCAAACCTCAATCTAATATGTGGTAAAGTAAAAGGAAAGGATAATCCGTGGCAAAATTTCATCCCAGTAGCTGCTAACCTATAACTTCGTATATGCAAATAAGATTCCAACTAACTCTTGCAACTCATATTTACATAATCACCGGATGAAATGTAAATATTCGGTCCCGCTCCGTTTCAATATTTTTATAGGGAAAATAGAAAACTTTAATTCGGGATTTTGGTGAAAAGCTTTTGAACAGTTTGATATCGAAGCGATCGTGGGCTGTATTAATACTTATATCAACAAAACGTTCTCAAGATCAGATTTGAAAGGCGAATCTTGATATTATGATTGTAATATTCGAAGAATTTTAGCTTATTATTATTTATTGTATGGAAGAAAAGGGTTTGGTTCTGCTTTCAAAAGCTCGGAGATTACAGAAACAAGTAAGATAAAAAGAAGACTGAAAAATATATTTACCCCCTATTGTAATACCTAATATTGATCTCCATAAATGCACAAATGTATAATGGAGTGGTGTACAATGAAGTTGCATAAATAAAAGTAAGAAAGGATTTTTAAGAGCGATTATGGTAGTAAGTGCGAAACTGGATTTTGTAGAAAGTACAAATTACATTAGTTCTTTGGGGAATTATGCAAACTGTCTTGATTGTGTCTACTATTACATCCGCACAGGCATTTTGATTATTTTTTAAACCTAGGCAATTAGTAAAACTAGTGAAGTGGTTAATGATTATTCCTAAATCACCTATACTCATATTATAAACGCGAAAGTTTGTAATTATGGATGCATGGATGGATGGATCTTTGTTACTCTTTCATGCAAACACTACTGAACGGATTTGGATTAAACTTTACAGTAATATATCTTATACATCAGAACAACACATAGGCTACGACTTGCCGCGATAACCGATATATGTGCGGGCGGAGCTGCGGGCAACAACTAGTTAAAAATAAGCTAAAAACGAACGAACTATTTTTTTTATTTCTTTGTACGTTTTCACAGTCTATTTTTTAAGAAAACTCTTTTTAAAATGAGATTTCTGGCTCTTAAGTAGACTTTTGCCCCCTTGTACTTATGTATAAGAGCACAATTTTACTGAATAACACTTCCTTTTTACTAAGCTGTACAGACAGGTGAGAAAAAATCTAATTTGCACTTAAGTATCTAAGTAGGTGTCTGGATTATTAGATTTCTGGATTCGATTCAGGGATGTAAACATTCTGTTCACGTACAGAATTACATTAGTATCTATCATGAGGGAACTCACGCGTTAAGATTACGTTAAAATGTTTCTTTCACTCATAATATTAAGTCCTTAGAAGATTTTATTACAAAGAGTTACAATTCCTGAATAGCAGAAATAGTTCATCGAAATTATTGTTGGGCTGGTTGGAACATGCTCAATTCTGATCAGTGTAGCGTGAAGGTCTATGTCCAGTAGTGGACTGCGATAACCTGATGATGATGAAGCTATTCTGATGATTAGAATTGGGTCGAAAAACTGGTCCATATAGATCCCCAAGAATAGATGATAGAAAATCTCGACTAATTGAAAGTCATCTTTTGCAATCAACTAGTTCATTGCTAAGGACATAATTTTACTGGCAATTTTTTATGGAATTTGGCATCATGGTGTTTTTTATTTTAACCAATGACACAATAGTATATATTTCGTCAGTGTTTTAACTAAGGGTTTGAAATGGTTGCATCGGCTATTTGTTTGCATTATATTTTTTCGCTATGTGCCAAGTGAGTGTCAAGGACCGTCAAATCGACATCACGTTGAACTGTCATGTGTCAAATTTCTATATTTTGATATTTTGATAGAATTCCATACTAATCATTATGTAATTTAGGTAAAAACGTAAAATGATATCATTACGTGTTGAAACAATTGGAAAGTAATTCGTAGAAGTTTTATTCGTTTCCAGCATCATAATGGAAATTGGAGTTGAAATAAATGGATAGCTGATGTGAAGAAATAAAATAAATTAACTAAGTGAATTGTATTTTTACTATACTCCACGCTATAATAACAACCCTTTTTATTTTTTTTTAGTGCTGACTTCAAGCCCACCATAATTTTGGTCACTAAGGGCGCTGAAATCGCGCACACAGCTAGTACCTGTAATAACACTTTTTCTGTCAAAGACCCTAGAAGGAATGTCTTTCTTCTCCATTGAACTTAAGTCTTTACCAACACTTTTCTTTGTTCTTCTATTACATATCTTCTTTATTTACATTTAGGTATATTGCGTGCCATGACAACACAAGATTTGAGTATACTGTTACAAAATAATAAAGTCGTATTCTACATAAAATGTTGTTAGTCGTTTAAAGAGTATGATTCTTAATAGAAATACTTATCTGAATTTGAATAAAAAAAAAACAAAGATAAAATAGCTCAATAGCTTAAATCCTTTAAACACATATCAAATCCTCAACTACATAGACTACAGTAATGCTACAATAAAATGGCCACTAACGTTTCAGCTCGACCGCAATTGTTCGTGTAACGATCGCGCACGACGTCAAGTGGGCCGGAAAGCGATAACAGGACAATTTATGTCATCGCCACTATATTTTGTGTGTGCAGAACCGATAGACCGGGCAAGTTGGTTAGTTGGGGCTGAACTAA
Organism: Spilosoma lubricipeda; assembly: GCA_905220595.1. Lineage (NCBI taxonomy): Eukaryota > Metazoa > Arthropoda > Insecta > Lepidoptera > Erebidae > Spilosoma > Spilosoma lubricipeda. The sequence continues at coordinate 5,190,551 of HG992298.1, read as the reverse complement.
CAGGCTCGCGAATATGGATTGCTATTAATAGCCACTTATGATAGATAATGTCTAAGTTATGTGGAATTTATGTTATTACCCACGATCGATAAGTTAGTACCACTCTTGTATTCTGTTATGTGGAGGAATAATATAATAATCAATATTATCAATATAAAATCAATGATCTGTTCAAGTTAGATATTCAATCAAGATTTTTTTCTATAACAAAACATATTTTTCCAATATTTAATTTCTCTGAACTAAAACCCTATGTTTTATGTTGTTCCAAATAATATGTCGTAACAAAATAAAAGTTCTATAGGATTAAAAATCTTGGTCAATCAGCACCATATCTAGAACCATTAATCATATACCTTTAAATGAGAAATTCTCGTATATGATTTATAATCAGAATCTCGGAGTTGGCTCCAACGTTTTTTATGAAATTTAGTAAACCCCCTGGGTTTCGGGGGCGATAAATCGATGTACCTAGGATTTATTTAAAAAAAATTACCAAAAAATACTCGGTCATCCAGGGACTATAATTTGAAGAAATAAGTAACTTATCCCATGTATACATACGAATTCACAAACGGTAATATATAATTAATTCCTGATATGCACCTTACTGACACTTCATCGCTTCAAACTTTAAGAAGGTGTGGATCCATAAATTGTATGAAAGCTTGAAAACTTTGTAGTTGTGGAGACAACTTGCTCGAGTTGTGGACGATTTTTACGTAAAAAACTTGGATTTTATTTCAAGTTTTAAAAGATTCCTTAAGTTAGATGCCTTACATCATTTTGGAAAAGTGCTGATACTCTTACACTGTTATACTGATACTAACCAGACATAGCTAAGAACCACCGCAAGGAAACTGGTTTTCAAATGAAAAAAAACCGCATCGAAATCGGTCCATCCGTTTGAGAGCTATAATGCCACAGACACTCAAACACACACACACACACACACACAAACGCGCGCGCGTGCGCGCGCGCAGGCAGACAAACATCGTCTTCAAACTTATAACACCCTTCATTTAGCGTCTAAGGTTGAAAAACAGTTAATCGTATTTTCTATATGAAGCCTGGCCACTGAACGTTACGAAGGTATATTTTAAAATTCCCTGCAAAAACCCTGTATTCAGAAGTAAACAAGTTAACTACAAAGCAAAATAAAATATATAATCTTGTTATGTACATCAAATTTTTATTGAGTTACCATTTAGGAAATGAAATTGTTTGCCTTACTGTTTTGATTTTACACTTTGCCAATTAGTGAAGTAAGCATCGAAAGCATTTTGAGGATTAAAAACACAAAATTCTTGTTTTCAACCGACTTCAAAAAAAGAGGAGGTTTCTCAATTCGACCGTATTTTGATAATTCTTTTTTTAATGGAAAGGAGATGTCCCAACGGTGGCACTAAGGACATTAATATCTGATGATGGCATCCAAGAGAAATCGAGTCGAACCTTGAAGTCGGTTTTATTTTTGTTAAAATGGTACTTGTATATCATGTTTTCCATTTGAAATTATGTCTGGATGTAAAATTTTTAATTATTGCTTATTGTGTCTATGGAATTTCGAAATTCTTGTTATTTATTATTTTGAAATTAAATTATTATTTACATAATTTACTTAAACGAGTAATTCTTGTATATATGTGTATGTACAAGAATTACTCATCAATCAGAAATCAGAAAGATCATAATAAGAGCTAAAAGAATGAAAACTTCAGTAAAAATATTTATATTATAATTTAACAATACGAGTCTGTGTTATTTAAGTAATATAAAAAAATGTCTATGACAACTCTATTAATTTCTCGTACTACGTGCCAATATAATGCATGCTTAGCTACCTCTAATTGATGGATGGCACCCACAATTTATGTGCTTCGTCGTTGAATTTATTTTCACACTGTTGAAGAGTTCTGAACGTGTTAAAATGGAATCTTGTTCAAACACTGTGTCGGGATTAGTGATCTGTGTAACGAAAATTTGTTGTATGGCACACTGATTTATTTCAAGTAGGAAAACATCATGTCGGGATTGTGTTAACTCGATCTAATCATCGCACTATACTATGAAAGCATAAGATTTTTTTCATTTACTTTTCAGTTTAAAGATATGTACTATATAAGAATGTGTCACGATTGCTTGATTTGGGTAAATATGGATCTGAAACGATTTGCGTTTTTAATTATGAAAGTAGAGGAGATGAGAATTGAACAATATATGCTTTATATGCCATCCTTAAATACGAATGATACTGCTCAGAATAGTAGCACTCGAGCGTGGTATACCAGACTAAAACCTCTTTTTAAGGAGAGGCCTATTCTGGCCTGTGGCCTACAGGGTACTATTAAAAGTCGTTTAAATACGACTTTTGTTATTCAAAATTTGAACAAAACTATAGCTTAATTTGAAGCTTATCAGTCCAAAACAGAACATAATTTTCCTTTATCGAACAAACAACTTTAGTGTTTCAAAGACAAAGCTCAAAATTAAACTGCGACGTTTATCTTGTGTACTTTAGTTGGTGAGTGATTGCTACACGGAGTAATATTTTAAGCTTTCTGAAGATTACATTTTACGGTGTAATAAAAATAATTTTATTTTAAGCAAGAGAAGCGAGTATATTTACAAGGTTTGGATCTTCATTTCTAAATTTTATCTAATAAATTGTAGATAACAATAAGAGAGAGACTTTCATTTCATTGAAATGTTGAAAGCTCTAGACATTACTCACATTGCCTAACGTGAAAGAATTATTTTGCAAAATGTAATCTATACTAATATATAAAGCTGAAGAGTTTGTTTGTTTGTTTGTTTGTTTGTTTGAACACGCTAATCTCAGGAACCACTGGTCCGATTTGAAAAAATCTTTCAGTGTTAGATAGCCCTTTTATCGAGGAAGGCTATAGGCTATATATTATCACGCTAGGACCAATAGGAGCGGAGCACCAATGAAAAATGTTTCGAAAACGGGGAAAATTTTCAAGCGACGGGCAATAAAAGACGCAAACGAGGTTGCGTGGGTCGGCTAGTTACATTATAAATCTGAAAGGAACTTTCTCTGTGTGTTCAGATGTCCATCTGTTGCGCTTTTACGGCTAATAAGCTGCACTAATTTCAATAAAATTTGTCATGGAGTGACTGTAATTCTTGAGGAAGGACATAGGGTACACTTTTCCGCGATAATCCACATACGAGTACGTGCGGGCGGAGTTGACTTTAACTGCATCAAAAGGAGCGTAATGTTTTATATTTTTATTTTAATGGTCTCAAAAGTATTCATGTCAACTAATTCTAAATCTAATTTAATTCCTACAATGTATGCCAATACCAATTCTCCAATCACATTATGAACACACAATAGTAGAGCGGTTGCCATGTAAGTTTAATTACAAAGAGGTGAGGCTGCAAAATTTCTTACACTATGGTGGAAATTTTTGATATCGTGATACAGGATTAGCATGGATAATTCGAAGTGTCTTCACTTGATGGCACTGAAGTAGGTTTTTATTTGATTCACTGAATTCGAATAACACCAGGGGTAAGTGACCCAGGTCGCTTGGTATTACCTATCCTAACTCCGTTGCGATAACCGTCTTCTTCACACCAGATTAACCTCTTTCCTTAATTCAATTTAAAAACGCAAGCATTATCAATGAAGGCCACGTCAGGTAAGCAGAGGCAAAATTAGTAAAAAATTTGTGAATTGGAAAAATAGTTTTAAATTCTATACCTTTTTATATATCTTTTGTTTATTTTATTGACAAGATTGTCAATTGGATGAATGCACACATTGAACACCAATCCATATTTAAAAAAACCTTCTATCATCAACTGCGATCAACCTAAAATAACCTTCTATAAAATAATAATCTAGAATTAAATTACACGTTTTAAATTTATGACCGCCAATAAAATAGTTATTACTTAGAACCTGAACCTCCGGGAGAATCACATAAAAGGAGATAATTCTCATCATTTCGCTGATAGGTACACTACGCTATTGAAATGGATTTACTTTGTATATAGATAGCTTGATTAACAACCTACGAGCATACGTAACTTTTAATATAAAATGATGTATTATCATGATAAGATGGATGAACCAAAGTAAGAGCAGGATAATTAACTTTTCACAGAAATATCACCGACTTCAACGCGAGTATATCATGATTTTTCATATGTCAAATTGTAATATATGCTTTTTTACATATTAGTTTTCTTTGCACGAAAGGGAGGGTAATAATTTTAGCAGTTTATGTATGTTTGTATATTCCGGAGTAACATCTACACTACTTAAACGATTTTAATGAATAAGGTGTCAATAGATTCCTCATAATCATAATGCAAGACACGGGTGACAAAGGCTATATAAATTTAATGGAAATGACATTGTATAGGCAAACAGCGTGTAAAGCCAGCTAAAATATAGTTAAGAAGTTAAATCCAGTAAAAACTCTTTCGGGGGTTATGGTCTTTTTATTTTTTATTATTTGTTATACACAAGGGCACGTGCAAGAAATTTAAGTGGTACCATTAAATTGACAAAAGCAACGCCATGCGGACAGTTTAGGAATTTTATCAGACCTTCATCGTGCTTTGAAATATGTAAACAAAATTATCTCTTGAATTGTTCTATTTTTTTAAATGATAAAAGTTATAAAACGTGGTTTCCGGTCTATAAACAGCGTCAGCGTGATCAAAATATGTCAAAAGATCAAAAGCTTTTCGAGGCCGGTCATGTATGGAGGTTGAAGAGATAATAAATAAAGAAAATGAGACTGTGATAACTGGTAATATCACGTATGTGAAATGAGATTCACTATAAAATATCAACCCAAACAAACAAATATTCAAACAACTAACAAACATTTTCGCTATACGTCATAAAGGTTGAAACACAATTACGTCAGACACTATGCGAAATAGGTAAAGTCCAATATGTCCTTCATACGTGTTGAAAATTAGACAGTGCGACTAAAACCGCAGGACAAATTACAGACGAACGGTGCGGTGTTTCGTTGTATGGAGAGCTGTTTTTATTTTGTTTTTATCATATTTAAACATCATTATTTATATGAATAAATAAAATTGGAGTGTCTGTTTTTGTTTGTGATATTAAAATAACAGCTTTTAAATAAATCCATATGTATGGATACACAATACATGTATAAAAATAATATTTTTTTTACAATTTTTGTCTCTCTGTCTGTCGGTCTATCTGTCTATCTGTCTGTTTGTTCCGGGTAATAATCTCGGGAACGGCTGGACCGATTTTGACGGGATTTCCACTGGTAGATTTTAAATATATAAAACTTCAATCTCACTTGGCTGCCATACTACTGGTTGACGACGGTAATAGGTACATTAACCTATTACCGTCCACCACTCAATACTCATAATTTAAGAAAAAAACACTGTTAAAAATGTTTGATTAAAATTAAATAAATAAATTATTAAGAAAAACACAAAAAGATTATGCCCCGGGTGAGGATCGAACTCACGACCTTAAGATTATGAGACTTACGCGCTGCCTACTGCGCCACCGAGGCCGTTGAAGAGAATTCAAAATAGAACTCTATTTCATACTCATTTGAGACTTGTTCAAACACGTTGAACTTATTTATCTATGACGTGTGTTTGAAGGTCATGGCAAAAAAACTGTTTCGTATGGTTGTTTATTTTATGATAGGCTATCAGGTTACATTATATTATGTGAGTATTTTTTTTTCATTTAACCATCGTTACGGTTCTAATTTGTATTCGTTACAATTAAAAAAAAAGTCTAACCTAATGTTATCTGCTTAAAATGGTAGAATATATGCCGGTTCACTGAATGTAATATGGCGCCCTCTAGTCGACATAAAGTACTGTATTAAAAAATAAATTTGAAATAAATATGCCGTGTTTGGTATCATACTAAAAGGCGGTACTTGTACATTTTAAACATATTTATATATATATTTAGCATTTTCTCATGACTTTGTCCGTATTTATTCGATAAGTGTGATATTTCTATGGTACCCATTTAAAATATACTTTGCAAAGAAATTAATATTATAGAGACACCAAAACATTTTAAATAAAAAAAAGTAAAAACTAAAAGCCAACTATGACAAAAAACGATGCTGAAAAAGCAGGAAACAAGTTTCAAAAGCCGTAGTCACGCGTTGTTTAAGTGTTATGGACTATGGTGCATTACTAAGTTTTAATAGCCGTAGTCCATGTAGCGTTTTTTGTCGTAGTTGGGTTTTAGTTTTTACTTTTTTCACATTCTCTTTGTCAAACCACGGAAAGGGTTAGGTAAGATTTAAGGCAAAAGCGTCTAAACTGAAGACCGCACTAAATGTTTGATATAATAATATCTTAATACTAGGCTAGTAATTGACCTGCAACGTGAATTTTTTTGTATTTCTCATCAAAATTAATTTTCCTAAGTAAATATACATTTATATTCAAAGCGACATATTATTACATTTAAATTTTAAAGGACATTAGTTATATTCCCCGAAACACAGACTAGGTTAGATCAGGCAGATCACAAATTTTAAATATTGATCTTATTTCATTATGAGCTAAAGAATTGTAATTTGGTACAAAGATTATAATGAATACTTTATAGTTATGTAATAATTAACAAATTGCTAATTTTAAGTCTATGCTTAAAAAAACACACCCAGATCTTGTACATTGAGTATGGAATACGTTTTATTTATAATTAAATAACAGTAAGTTCATAAAAGGCTAAAAGATTGAAAACGTTTATTTAGGTAATTTAGGATAGGGTACTATGTCCAACAGCCGAGACACAACTGAAATCAACATAATAATCACCGGCTCTTTTTAGCTTTAAATACTGGGTGAAGTCCCCGGATCTGGACAAAAAGGTCGAATTTTCCAGTCTATCGAGAGGGCCACATTCAGCTGTAGACTATTGAAGCTTGTTGATGATAATTGTAGAACAGTTGGCAGTTGGTTAATAAATAATACAACTAGCAGTAAAATTATAGAGTACTACACTATTTTGATCTATATTCATCTACATAAATAAAAAATAATCACAAAAATGTAATGACATGTGATGTCTTTTTTATCTGTTTTTCATTCTCAGGACAGTGTTTGAAAAAAAAGAAAACTGGAGGTGTTATATTTTCTTAGTCTTATACACTACGGCCCTGCGGGAATTTAAGGCAGGATTTAAATTCTCAAAGAAGTTTGTCGGTAATTTAGAAAATATTCCCGAAAATAAGTATGGCAGTACAAAGTTAACCGGATCAGCTACTTTAGATTTTTTTTTTATTTTAATGAATTATGATGCCTTTTGAAGTAAATAAAAAATAACTTCAGACTTATGTAACAAAAAAATTATGTAAAAAATTATAAGTCGGAACCAAATGAATAAAGAATTCAAAGTCATGAACACATTTGTCGGTCCACATAAATTATAATTATTAACATATAAAGTAGGCCTCGTTATGAGTTAATGATTCCCTTACGATTATTTCCTAGACTATTCATTTAATTTAAAATATTATTGTTGTTTTTATTACACTTTTTAAGGTTAATTTCTACGCAATATGCTTTTTTACCAACTTGTTTGTGTCGAAATAGAAAAGAACTGATTTAAAAATTAATATATGAAATTAATCGTTGTTCAAAATACCCTTTCTGAAATGTGGATAGAGGAAAGGCTCAACTGCGTGTATGGATGTGTGTGAGTCGTTGCTACAGACATTCCACCTCGATGCTGAATCTGTAACGGGGGCTCGTGTACATGGGTCAAATCTTTTTGTTTTTATTATTGCTTTTTATTAAGTAGAATAAGAGTAGGTAAACTAACATAATCTCAAGAAAAATATATTACTAATAATATCATCAGTTACCTCGCTTGAGGAAATAAAGAATATTATTATTATCATTAATCTGTTATGTGAAATAACTAAGGGCCTAGTGTGAGTTTGTTTTATATCAAATCAGTGTTTGTGGTGACCGCGTTAGATGTTGCGATTAGTAAAAAATTCAGTGCGGTTCAATCTTTGAACATTAAGCAATAAGCACACACTGTAAAAGTATATATATTACTAGCTGTTGCCCGCGGCTTTGCCCGCGTGGAAGTTGATTATATGTATTTAATTAAAACTGTGTAAAAGTATGTATCAGTAATTTATTCATGTTTTTGAACGTATTTATTTATTTTTGATCAATAGCCCATTTAAATGAATTTTCATACAAACATTCGACCCATATTTCATCCCCTTTAGGAACAGAATTCGCATAAATGCTGATATAAGTATTCAACTATTTCGAAAACTGACGGAATGCCAGACTAACCTATGTACGAAATATCAACCCCTGTTTCACCCCTTAGGGATAAAATATTCAAAAACGCTGCAATACGTATTTACTCATTTTTAATTAGCAACCCAGAAGTAAAGTTTCACCTTTCTTATTTCTATGTATTCTTAAATTTTTTCATAAAAAAATTCAACCCCTATTTCACCCCCTTAGGGATAAAATATGCAGAAACTCTAAAGAGCCCAATAGCCCAAAATTAAACTTTTATGGTACTAATTTAAAAAATAACGGACTTCCATACAAACTTTCAACCCCTATTTCACCCCTTTAGGGGTAGAGTATCCAGAAACGCTCAAATACGTCTTTACTCTTTTTTAATCAGTAGTACATGAATTAAGTTTCATGATTCTAACTTCAAAAATGGCGAACTTACGTACAAACATCAATCCCTATTTCACCCCTTAGGGGTAGAATATCCAGAAACGCTTAAATACGTGTCTTCTCATTCAAAATCAGTAGCCCAAAAATAAAGTTTCATGCTTCTAACTTACAAAATGACGGACTTCCATACAAACTTTCAACCCCTATTTCACCCCTTTAGGGGTAGAATATCCAGAAACGCTTAAATACATATCTACTCTTTTTTAATCAGTAGTACATGAATAAAGTTTCATGGTTCCAACTTAAAAAATGACGAACTTCCATACAAACTTTCAACCTCTATTTCACCTCTTTAGGGGTAGAATATCCAGAAACGCTTAAATACGTATCTACTCTTTTTCAATCAGTAGCCTGTAAATAAAGTTTCATGTTTTAGACTTCAAAAATGATGGACTTCCAGACTAATAATAATATTTTTTTTATTGCATAAACTTAACCATACAAAAGGGGTTTGCACAGCTATTCAAATTACACTATCAAAGTATATTAGTTAGTATGGCAGACAATAAAATCAGACCCCTAATCCTCAAACTAGGATTTCCTGTATTTTGAGAAATTAGTGGCTCCGCTTAGTAACATGTGCAATATAAATGAACTTAATTTGTAACAATGCGAACTGAAATATTAATACTATGGTTATAATGGGCGATATAATAGTATGAAAACATATGTGTATCCGTATGAGTGTATGTGTGTGTTCGTGTGTGTGTGTTTGTGCGGGCGTGTGTGTATGTATGTGTGCATAGGAAAGTTAGTATGTTTGTCTCTGAGTTAGTATTTCTATCTACACTAACCTATGTACGAAATGTCAACTCCTATTTCACCCCTTAGGGGTTGAATATTCAAAAACGCTGAAATACATATTTACACATTTTTAATCAGCAGCCCAAAAGTAAAGTTTCAGGTTTCTAACTTAAAAAATGACGGACTTCCATACAAACTTTCAACCCCTGTTTCACCCCCTTAGGGGTAGAAATTCCAAAATTCCTTTCTTAGTGCGTGTCTACTCAATAAAAGAATCCTAGTCACCAAATTTCATAGCCCTAACAATCATAGTTTACGCTCGACGATGATGAATCAGTCAGTCAGTCAGGACTTACTATTTTATAAGTATAGATTATGTAAATACTAATTACTTATTTTCCAGATTACAATTATAACTTGCGTATTATGTATATATGTTATATATATATATATATATATATAATTATATATATATATATTTAACTTGACCCGTAATGATAAAAAAGCATCTCTTTGTGCATTGTGTCCCTACAACACTAAGTTCAAATTGAAATGATCTTTCATCCAATGGTATTTGTTATGTGACTGTACCATACCGTACCGGTACGCTAACACTATGTCAAATATTCGAGTCACTAATATCATCATCATTAAATATTTCGAAGTAATTAACCGATACATCCTACCCGTCATGATATCTGGAGCCGTAGATACTCGTCACTGGGTTGATCTAAAAGTTTAAAGAGGATCAGTGTGCGATGCCGGGTATTTTTTTGGTCGATAAAGTACGTGATGACGTTATTCAACAGATGCTTGAATGGAGACCACCATTATGCAAAAGTACTGTAAGGCACCCCCTTACGACAACGGGTCAGCGCTCGCGCTCTAATTTCTGGTGATTTAAAAGTAGGTGGCCCAAGGTACATTGGGGTTCCAGGGTTTTCCTTTCTAGGGTGTACCTGGTTCCCCGGATCCTAGTTCCCGAGATGGAGTGCAGTTTTAGTTGGTTCCAGTCCGACATGCCAACGATAGGTGGCATACGAGGGAAATTCCGCACGGAAAATAAGGGTGCTCTATGACACGATGAATAGTTGGCGATTCTTAGGTGAGACCTTCACTTAGCAGTGAACGGTGATGGGTTGACTAACTGACTAGTCACTTATCATCATTCTAGAATCAAACTCAGATGTACTTATTCCACTATTTTTATTAAGTTTACTTTGACCCGTTTCATCTTATGGCATTTTCAAACGTTACTAAGGCGAAAGCGATCAGGAGTAAACTTAGTAAAAATAGTTGAATAACTATAAGTGAGTATGATTCTAGAATGTTTTTGCAATAAGATCCATTAAGTGCTGACAATCGAAAGTATAAATTTCACTTTTCATCAGGTCAAATAAGTAAGTCATTAAAACTTAAAAATAATATTTATTTCATTTTAACTTACTCACGAAGCTATAAATTAATTAAAATGACAGTGAAACACAGTTTCAAATTTAACATTTTTGTTTTAATTTTCCGTCCTTTTTTCGGCATCGCCCATTCTCTTAATAACGGCATCTACAATTTCAGAAGTAGCCTCTTTGAGATCGTAAGCCCATCCTTTTTGCTCCCACCACTTTATTAAAGAAGCTGAGAAGTTGAAGCGGTCGAAGAATTCAGCTGCTTTGTAGTCGTAAGGAAAAACGTGATGATAATTATGCCAGCCCTCTCCCAAAGTAGTGGCGGCTACATACACGTTTTGCTTTGGCAAAATTTTCCTGAAATCAAAACGGAAATATTCTATTTCGGAAATATACTCTTATTCTTCATCATGAAGTTAGAAAGTAATAAATGATGGGTGCATCATGTAGTAAACATGAAAAAAACACGTAGTTAGTAGCCTAAAAAGAATTCCACTTTTGATCTTCTTATCATTACACAAATAATATAATAATGCTATTTCAATAGTGACTGCTTCATAAGCTTTTGTCCACACTTTCAGGGATACATGAATGTGTGTCTGGATTTTTTATTCTGCTTTAAATGTTTAAGTGAATTTCAGAGCTTACCTGTTGTAAGGTGTATATCCATATATATGTGCAAAACTGTTCACTGAGAGTTCACAATGGAACACAAAGAGAAATCTAACAAAGCACTGCCAAGCCACTGCGCATCTCCAGTTTTCTTTCCAAACTAGTATGTTTATCAACGTTGGCAGAAAGAAACAGAACAGAAAATTGAGTAGCAGTGAGTACCTGTATCATAAAAATGGATTAGTTACAAGGGGTAGAATTATGAATTGTTATTCACTCTTGTACATTTACCTTCACCATTCTTTTATTTCTTTGGGTTAGCTTGACATCTAAAGTGTTTTTTTTTTAATAACTCAGGAATAGTTAGTTACGCTCCGTCAAAGAAATAATCGAATGAACTTCAGTTCAAACGTAAAAAAGAACTCGACTTTTTGAACTGCCTCGTTGGCGCAGTGGTAGCGTTTGCCACTGTTGTGCTTAAAGCTTTGGGTTCGATTCCCGGGTTGGACCAAATGTTTGTATGATCTGCAAATATTTGTTTCTGAGTAGGAGTTTTTTCGGACGTATGTATTTACAAAAAAAAGCGTCTGTATTAATATGAGTTGTAGTAGTATCCATAGTACCAGCTCTACTTGGTTTGGGACTAGATAGCGTTATGTAATAAATGTCTGATAAAAAAATATTATTATTATTTTAAAAGTTTCTCACGCTTACGCTGAAGACATTAACATTATTATATCATACTAGTTGTTGCACGCGGCTCCGACCGCGTATATGTCTATTATCCCGGCAAATAGTAGCCTATGTGTTATTCTGATATATCTATCAATATATATAAAAGAGGAAGGTGACTGACATACCCAGAAATCAACGCACAGCCCAAACCGCTGAACCTAGAATCCTGAAATTTTGTATGTAGGTTCTGTATATAACGTTAATGAGCACTAAGACAGGAATTTTTGTAATTCCACCACTAAGGGGGTAAATCAGGGGATGAAATACTGCGCGAGCAAAGCCGCGTGTAAAAGCTAGTAAGCTATATTACTGTAAAGTTTCATCCACATCCGTTTAGTAGTTTTTGCGTAAAAGAGTAACAAGCATACATCCATCCATTAATCTATCTATCCATACTTAAAAAAAATCGCGTTTATAATACTCGTATCAGCATATTCGTAACACGCTTCACATTCTCTATTAACTCAAATTCAATACTTTAAATGTGACCAAATACTCACCTATGAAAGAACATTATTGTTTTATCATTTTTAACATCACTCATATCAATCTTTTTCCCATTTTCTATCACTGTGTTATTTTTATGAGTCATGAGCCAGCCGACGTGTGAGAAGAAGAGTCCACGAGTTGCGTTATGTGGGTCAGCATCTGTATCGCTGAATTTATGGTGAAGTCGATGATCACGAATCCATTGATAAACGGAATTCTGAAATAAAAGTATTAGCGATCAATGGTGCCAGACCGAGAGACTTAAAACCTGGGGCCCTAACCAAGTTGCAAGCGTTTTTCTTTCTGCAATCGTTCACGCCTAAATTCTTGTGTGTTATTGGCTAACCTTAGACAAAGTATTCTTAAACAAAGTATATTAGCCAATGATAGACGAGAATTTAGATGATAACATTTGCAGTAAGAAAAACGCTTGCAACTTGGCTAGAGGAGCTGGTTAAACTGTTGAGGGTTTAAAAAGTATGAGGACTAGCTGTGCCCCGCGGTGTTACCCGTGGTTATTGTCGTACCGCAGGTAATGTCGCGAGGCAAAGCTAGTGAAAAAAAAGTAGCGTAAGTTATTCCCAGTATCATCAGCAATCTGTCAGTAAAAGTCCCGTCAAAATCGGTACACCCGTTCCGGAGATTTTCCGGAACAAAGAGACAGAAAGACAGACAAAACTTAAAAAAATGTTATTTTGGTATATGTACCGTGTATACATACATATGCATTTAGTAAAAAGCGATTATTTTAATATTACAAACAGACACTCCAAATTTGTTTATTTGTATAGATGTATAGATATGTATAGATATTACATAGTTATATATCTACCAAACTAAAGGTAGTTTCTAGTTATTAAATACTCCTAATTTATCGCTTTCTTTTAAAGGGCTATTTTTTTCTTATTTTGTGAATCGAACCCGCTATATGCGCAATAGGTCGAAGAAATCTAATCTTATGACATCCTTAACAAAACATACATGGTTAAAAAAATTCATTTGATGGTATTTCTCTAGCTCAATGTGAAAGCCAAGAAAAGAGAAAGCAATTTAAAATTTATTAACAGAAGATACAAATAATTTGGAAAATTACAATATTCAGTAACATAATTACGTGTTTTAAAAGGTTTGAATGAAATAATTCTTTAAATATATGCAGTTTTATTTATGACGTTTTATAATCCATACTAGCTGACCCGGCAAACGTTGTTGTGCTATCAAAATAAAAATAATAATTTAGAGATGAAAAACAAACAACAGTATTTAAATAGATGTTGTCTGATTCTCAGACCTACTAGATATGCACACAAAATTTCATAAAAATCGCTACAACCATTTCGGAGATGTTTGGTAAGAAGCACCGCGATACGAGAATTTTTACCTATATTAGATTTGAAGATGAAAATCTCTTACCTGACCAGCTGAAGTAAAGCATACAAGAAGAAATATTTTTAAGGGTTCTATCACTTTATAAGATTTATGTGTAAATAGACGATGTACTCCGCAGGTAATTCCTATCCCATTAATGATGGCCATCAATATGGCTGAAACAAATATAAATATTAAATTTGACGTTAAATATAGCATTTCTCACAATTGAAAAAAATATTAATCACATTCTCCATTTAGCTCTTGAATTACATTGCATTGAGGTTGTTCTATGAAACAGTGTTACACCGAAATAATAATACTAATTATAAAAATATTTATGTCAAGTCCTCATAAATAAATAACAATATATTTGAGAAGACATGCATAATTAATTGCTATCATTTTAATTTCAAAATTTATTTAAAGTCATAATAGCGAATTATCTATCTAATTTGTGTTGGAAAATAACTAATAGCCTTTATTAAAAAAATATAATATATACATACCGAAAAATAATGTCATTATTTTCATTGGAAATGCATAACGACAAACCCAATAAACACATAACAAATGATATGAAACTATTTTTATCGCTGTAAACCATTTTATTTTGTTTTTGAAACCGAAAAACCGTTCACAATTTAGATTGTCTGTGATAACACTCAACATACTGCCGTTTTGTGTACGTATTGGGTTAAACTACGTATGAATTGTAACGATTCTGTTTAGAACTCACTAAAAAATGTTACAAACTCACTATATCAACATTCAGAAACAGTTCTAGTAATGCAACTGAAGGAAGTCGCTATTTCCTTCCGCTAAAGTTCTAAAGAAGGCAAGGCCTCATCGTATTTTTTTTCTAGACCATTTATATTAGCAAGGTAAAAAAATAAAACGAACTATGTGGCTATGTATGAATCACATTTTGTAATTTATTTTTTAACTAGCTGCACCCCGCGGTGTTACCCGCGGTTATCGTCGTACCGCGAGTAACGCCACGGGACAAAGTTAGTCTAAAAAAAGTAGCCTAAGTTACTCCCTGGATCATCAGCTACCTGCCAGTGAAAGTCCCGTCAAAATCCGTCCAGCCGTTCCAGAGATTACCCGGAACAGACAGACAGACAGACAGACAGACAGACAGACAGACAGACAGACCGACAGACAGACAGACAGACAAAAAATTTTTTAGCCACATTTTTGGTATATGTACCGTGTATACATACATATGCAATTAGTAAACAGCGGTTATTTTAATATTACAAACAGACACTCCAATTTTATTTATTTGTATAGATTAACAAACATGACCAAATATCCAAAGACGAGATGGGGATGCAAAATTTCTAACTAATGAACTGATCTAAAGAACTTGTGGCGTTATAAAATACGTTGCCCTTGTAAACCAGATTAAGATTAAGCAACGTGTTCATCTTCCTAGTGTTGCGAGCAGTGATAACAATACTGAAAATAAAAGCAAAATTAGACTTGAAGCCTGAAATGATAACGACACTGCAAATAGCAGCAAAACTAGCTAAGAAATCAAAATAAAATGATGATGAAACTATTTTTATCATAAGACTATTCTTAGGTACCATAATAGATAGGAATTTTTAGAAATTAATTATTTTAGAATTCATAATAGATAGAAATTTAAAAAAAAACATAATATATAGGAAAAATGAAACACTTTTTTTCAGTTGAATACCCCAAATATTCTACAAATAATTATATTTTTTTTGTCCTTTTATTCATAGGGGCTGAACAAACTGTTTGTGCACCCTATATTAGAGGGTGGGGACGACCGATGGCTAACTAATGATGAATGACTACCTAAGATAACAGTTTTTCTTCTGTCGTGTTTCATTCGTTAGTGCGAGA
This sequence comes from Spilosoma lubricipeda, assembly GCA_905220595.1. Classification (NCBI taxonomy): domain Eukaryota; kingdom Metazoa; phylum Arthropoda; class Insecta; order Lepidoptera; family Erebidae; genus Spilosoma; species Spilosoma lubricipeda. The sequence goes on along the minus strand of HG992298.1, from coordinate 5,174,583 downwards.
CTGGACCAATGATGCAGAAGCATCATCTCAAAAGGCCGCCACAGTAGATAGATAGATAGATAGGTACTCTGCACACCAGTTAAAAAAAATACAATGTCTAATTTACACGATTAAAAGCAGTGGTACAATGGGCAACCTTATCGCAGACTGCGATCTCTTCCAGGCAACCTTAAGTGCCAACCAGTGTGAGTCACTATGCTGCATTGTCTGCATTTGCAATGAGTATGGTGGCCACTACTCTTGGATTCTGCTCATGCAGAATAAAGTTACTTTGGCAGGCCTTTATATGACAAAAAGTTATAATAAGACCCGGGTCACATGCTGTTGTGTCCGTCTTGTGATTGGTAAAGCCATTAGTCTCTCATTTAGTGTGATAGTTTGAAACACTGTTTCAATGTGTAATGGTACTTTTGGTACTATATAATTAGTTATATTTTGTTACAGAAAATAATCATTTATATTTTTTTATATCTAATGTTCTGCTATGCTTTGCTGCATATACACAATGTTTTTTGTTAATTTCTGATTTTTGAAAGTTGCAAATAGTGTGTATGTATCTAGGTTCAATGATAGGTAAACATAAGAAGATTTACAGCTACATCCAATAACATTAAGTAGCTTAAGTGTAATTTTAGAACTTTACTAAAAGAATTTAAGTTATTCTTTAAAAGGTTGTTGTAACTGCCGTAACAAAACGCATTCCCTCGTTTTCAAAACTTGTCATGCTTAAAATCTGCTTAATTTGAAAAATAGATGTCGTTATGATTTCGATGTCAGAAAATACTTTTATATTGTTATAAAATACAAATTATATCAAAAGATAAAATATTTAAATCGACGTTTATGAATATGCTCGCTACACTATTTAGCAGGAGAACAACATTTTATTGACGGATCAAGAAAATCGTAAACGAATTATTTTGCTTCCAAAAATACGATACTTGCTCTGCATGTACAAATTTTCTATGCTACTTACTAAATATTCTTACAGACAATGGAAGTGACGGCACGCGTTCTAGTTGATATGGTAGTCGAGAACATGCCACGTTCGTCGATTCAGGAGTTAGCTGCAAAGAGATCAACAAGTTCGTTTTCTCCTGTAACTAGTGGGCCAGAGTACCATCGGGATATATTTCAGTGGTGGTAGCTGGCAGTGGTTTGACTGCACGGTTTTAGCCAAACACCAGAAGTTACGGCTACCCGTAGGGTATTCTATATTTTAATGGCCTACCCGTGCAATACGCTAGACATGCGTTCTAATATAAACCCTGTTGCATTTCCCAATATATTATTGTACGATGCCATAGGCCAATTGCTTCTCTGCAACCGCGTGAGTGCTCTTGCGATCGAACGTGGGACGGGTCTTTACCCTGGCGACATCACTGTTCGGAATATAACATTCCATACAGACAGCATTTTCGTCAGCTGCGGAATACGTATTCTGCGACAAATCCCTATCTGCTCATGTCAATATGTACATATATTTGCTTATGTTAGCTTTTATGTAGAAATATTATATTTATGTATTAATATTTACAATATATTTTACCTAATGTCTCTATTTTTTTATTTATTTACGATTGTCTATCGACTCCAAGTGCGCATGACGACATACTTACGTTTTTCTGCTAGCCTCTTTTTGCTTAGTGTTTGATGGGAGAAAACACACTAACTTGTTCATAGTATTTTCTTGTATCTTATACATTTATGTGTTTAGTGTGGACAATAAAGAATAAAACAAAGTATGAATTTTATAAATACGTTGGCGATATCTATATATACAAATAAATAAAATTGGAGTGTCTGTTTGTAACATTAAAATAACCGCTTTTTAATAAATGCATAGAAATGTATACACGGTAAATGTACCAAAATATCATTTTTTACAATTTTTCTGTGTCTGTCTGTCTGTTTTTTTCGGGTAATCTGTGGAACGGCTAGACCGATTTTGACAAGAGTTTCACTGGCAGGTAGCTGATGATCTAAGGAGTAACTTAGGTTACTTTTTGTAGACTAACTATGTCCCGCGGCGTTACCCGCGGTACAACAATAAACGCGGGTAACACCGCGGGGTTCAGCTAGTAAGTAATAATATTTGTAACCACGGTAATAAGGATTACCGTGGGAGAGCCACGTTTCGGTATGAATAGGGTGGCTCGACGGGAGTGATGCCACGGCCTCACAGAAAATAGGTGTCGTTGGGGCATGGGGAGGGGAGATAGGGGAAGGAGGTTTGGGTTATGGGCCTTTTTTTTTTTTAACGAATGGGAACCCCCTCGGGCCGTCACCCCGCCGGGGTTTGCGGCGGGGCGGTGTGTCGGAATCGAACCGACTAAAACCACACGGTGTGCCACTCTGCGCCTGAGACGGGAGGGATCCGGGAACTGCTGTTATTAACACATCCGGACCCCTCCCAGCGCCTGCCCGCACTGAAGCGGGCGCCGTCTGCTGGTAGACTCTCTAAGTAGGCGACGTACGGCACACGCGTAACGTCGCCCCCTCGCGGGTGGCCACTAAAGCGGATGGTGGGGAAAATTGGGTTATGAGCCTCCGGTATCCTCACTCACTCGGTGAAACACAGCGCAAGCACTATTTCACATCGGTTTTCTGTGAGGCCGTGGTGTCACTCCGGTCGAGCCGGCCCATTCATGCCGAAGCGTGGCTCTCTCACGGTGTGTGTTTATTATTACTTTCAGACAGACCCTTGCTGCTCCGTAGTGTGAAATTTAAGTTAAATGTTTATACTTACCTTTGAAAATCTTAGAAAAATTGAAACAAATTCTATAAAAAACCGTCTAGCTAGTATAGTAGCCCGAAACAATCTATCTAGTAGTAGAGCCACGTTGTTTAAGCACGAACGAGCTGGCATGACCGGGGCGGATCAACCCTCTCACAGAATATCTAAAATGATAGCATTCGTGCTATCGTGTATCGTTGTTGCTGGGTTAGAGGCCCAATTATACAAAAGCATCATTTTTTTGTAAATACTCCCAAGAAAACACCCAAACTCCGAAACAAATATTTGTAGAACAAACAAACATTTGGTCCGACCCGGGAATCAAACCCGAGACCTCATGATCAGTAGTCGCACACGCCAACCGCGAGACCAACGAGGCAATCTAGTATAGTAGTAGTAGTCGAGGATGTAATATATAGACATACGTCCATTTTGAACGTGAGGAAAAGCCGTAGTCACGCGTTGTTAACGTGTTATGGACTATGGTACATTACACTACATGGACTACAGCTTTTGAAACTAACTAACTAACTAAAAACGACTTCAGATATTAATGTCCTTATCATGGTACCACCGTTGGGACATTTCCTTTCCATTAAAAAAAGAATCATCAAAATCGGTTCATAAACAACAAAGTTATCCGCGAACACACATAAAAAAAAATTATATATATGCGGTCGAATTGAGAAACCTCCTTTTTTTTAAGTCGGTTAAAAATCACAGATTACGTGCCTCACAGGACTATCGAGCACATTGGAAATGAATATACGGTATTCGAAAATATATTTTCGCTAAGCGACGAGAAAGTCAGGATAAGGAAAAGGTTACAAAATAAAACTACAACGTCGAGTAACACTTATTTTAATCTTAGATTAACATAAGTATCCTCAATATAACGCCTGTGAAAAAACAAATTGCAAAATTTCCACACGCGTATCGAAGTTTGAATATACATATATTATGCATACGCGCATAAGTGTACATATTTCATTTTCCGATTAGTAAGCCGGATATAATAATGTTCAAAGTACAAGAAAATTATTATACGATAAATTCTTAGTCAACTCGGGTAGTTGTAGCCACATCACCGTCAGCGGTCCATTTGCTGCAAGAAATGATTTTTTTCTTGAGAGCAGTTTGACACGACGAAACCTCGTCAGTTAATGTGGGCAGCTGTATATTAGAACAGGTTTTATAACGAAACAATCCGTTTGTTTTCTTGTAAATATAATGAAGTACTGAACATTGAATCAACACATAGAATAGAAATAGAATAGAAAACTCTTTATTTGCACACCTTATTACAGAGCTAAATAAGTACATAATGCATAAAATATCCGAAGTGTAGTGTACAAAGGGCGGCCTTATTGCCATGAGCAATCTCTTCCAGGCAACCTTAGGATGGATCAAATATTTCAGAGAGACAGTAGTAGTTGACGTGCAATGAGTTTGGAAAATAAATATTATGTCCATAAACACATATATTTTATATACATATATACAAACATACACACAAAATTGAAAAGAAAAAAAAACATATATATAATAATAATAATAATTTTACATACTAAAAGATAAACATACATACACAAATATAAGCATAACCATAATTTAAGAGAAAGAAAAGACTCAAATCATACCTAAATGTGTGAGTGACTAAATTGTGATGTGTAATAGTCATGAACCAACCTCTTGAATTCACCCATCGTTTGCGCCTGCCTTATGTTTAAGGGCAATTTATTCCACAAGCGTACAGCTTGAACAGTGAAAGACTGATCATAAAACTTCGTAGAATGCTGAGGCATCACCAGTACCAAATTTTCAGATGACCTTAGACATTTTACATGTGTGTCATTAAGGAACTTGAATCGTTCTTTGAGGTAGAACTCTGGGATTGAACAAGATGTTATAAAGAAAAGTAAGAATATGAGTATTCCGGCGAGAGCGAATCGGAAGCCACTCGAGCAGTTGACGAAATTCGGAGACGTGATCATATTTTCGCAGGCCAAATATAAATCGTATACAGAGGTTTTGTAGTCGCTCAAGCTTATCAAGTTGTGCTTCAGTGAGATCTAGATAGCTGACATCGGCATAGTCGAGAATTGGAAGGAGAAGTGCTTGTGCAAGTGCAGCCCTAGTTGCAGTCGGAAGAAAATTACGCAGTCTTCGGAGAGATCCAGCAGAAGCAAATATCTTACGACTGACTTCTTGTATCTGTGGGCCCCAAGATAGAGTACTATCTATGATTATACCTAAATTTTTAACACTAGTACTAATCTCGAGGTTGGTGCCATTGAATTGTATTTGAGGTAGTTGAGTCCAGTTGATTCTTGAGACCATCCCGGGACTGCCAACAGCACACACTTGGGTCTTTGCAGGATTAACCTTGAGGCCATAATTATGACTCCATTCGCCAATGCGACGTAAGTCAGTATTAATTGTGTTGAAAGCTTCTGTTAACAAGCTAATCTTAGCTTGGGTATATATTTGTAGATCGTCTGCATAAGGTGGTAGAAGGAACTTAGTTGGTTCGAGATTGAGTTTATAAAAACAGCGAAGAGTAAAGGAGATAGAATGCCACCCTGTGGTACACCAGCAGATATACTGCACCAGGAGGACTTTGAGTCTTCAATGCAAATACGCTGCCGGCGACCAGACAGGTAAGTATGAAACCAATCAATTGTCGTTGGAGATATGTTAAGAGACCGTAGTATACCAAGCAGAATGTGAAAATCAACAGTATTAAAAGCGTTGCTAAAATCGAGCAAGGTGAGTACTGTGATCATTCCACCGTCCATGCCTTGTCTTATGCTATCCGCAATGTGTACCAATGCAGACGTAGTGCTGTGACCAGAACGAAAGCCGGATTGGAAGGGGTTCAGTAAAGAGTTTTTGGAAAGAAAGTTACTCAGTTGAGAGTGGATGAGACGTTCGAGCACTTTGGATAGGAAAGGTAAAATGGATATGGGCCGATAGTCAGAAAATGAAGAGGGTTTAGCTATCTTAGGTAAAGGGATTAGTTGAGCATCTTTCCAAGCAGTTGGAAAAACACCACTTGTCACGGAGTGGTTCAGGATATTGCATAGGATGGGTAGGATCTCGTCAAGAATAGGAAGAATCATGTTTCACATCTGGCACATCTTCTCATTCTGTATACAATTGACAAAGAACTATATAATTTTGTGCTCACGAATATTATTAAATTGTTAACCTATCTATTCTACAATAAATAGTGTGAAAATCGTCTTTCCAACGTGTCTAATTATCTTCATCTCTGAACCTCGTGGCCTAGCCACCATCACCTCATGGCTCCTAATGCCGCTACGTGACAAATGGCGCCCGACTGAACCGAGAGATCCGATCACGGTTTACCTCGTACTTCTTTTTATTTTTTTTTATTGTGTACTGATTGTGTATTTGTTCTTGTGTTCTGTATTGAATCCCATCCAGGTTAGTGTTTTTTTTTCTCTCGCTGTGAGCACGAGCTAGACGAGACCGCATGTGTGATTGCTTGTTCTTAACCGCTTTCCCTATCATTTTTTTTCAACGTATACACGCGTGGAAGAAACCATGCGCACATTTATAAATGCTTTTTTTTTCTTTTTGTCGCTGTAGACACTTGGGAGCTATCACCACGTGTACTTTTACACGTAGCTAACTACGTTTGCTTTAAATTTTGTTCGCTTCCAGCTTCCATAAACAACATTTTTACATATGCGTCACTTTGCGTTGGATTGAATTCGGGACGCCGGACGAATCAGTTAATAAATCCTAGTGTACCGACGGGTATGGTAATGGATTGATTGAGAACGGTCTAAATCATGTGAGTGATATTAATGAGTTGAGTGGCGTCAGCAAAGCTGATGTCACCCTTTCTAAAAATCATATCTCCTTTTAAAAATCTGACACGGGCAAGCGCTGGGAGGGGTCCGGATGTGTTAATAACAGCAGTTCCCAGATCCCTCCCGTCTCAGGCGCAGAGTGGCACACCGTGTGGTTTTAGTCGGTTCGATTCCGACACACCGCCCCGCCGCGAACCCCGGCGGGGTGACGGCCCGAGGGGGTTTCCACAGATTAAAAAAAAAAAAGGTCTCTCGGTAACAGACGTCCTGCACTATCTATATATGTATATATACCCTCACCGCAGGGTCCGTATATGAATAGAGCTAGGGATTTAGGTGGTTAGGCGTAGGTTACGTGCGAGTATTGAATGGTTCATTACGGTGCCCGTTCGGTACACGTACTTAGGTTGTAATTAGATAGGGTTTCGCCGTAAACACGTACGAGTGTTGAATGGTGTTCCACGGAACCCGGACCGCACCCGTACATGTGGTCCTTCGAGCCACCTTTAATTTTATTTTTAAATCCAAATATTTTTTTAATATAACCATATTCCATTTCCGCGGACATAATCACGGACTGTTGAACACTTAAACGAATTATGAACTGTGCTATATCATATTTCAAATGTGCAATTTATATAGAAGTTATTTGTATATTAATTAGCATGTTAATATGAGCTTGACGCATCATCTATACCTATAATAAAAATGTAACAGGTCCAATTCCGTAGAATAAAGATATATGGAAATTTTTTTTTTGAGTTCTGTCCATAATCGATACTGAAGCCAAACTGTATTTTTTTCATTTCTGTCTATCTGTCTGTCTGTATCTTAATCAAATTACTGAATGGATACTACGAGGTAGGACATGGATACTTTTTATGCCGAAAATTCGGCATGGTTTCCTGGAAAGAGGAATGAAAGTCAAAATATGTAATTAGTTGTAATTCAATAACACTTAGTCCGATTTCAATTAAAATATTTTCAAATATTTGTTTCGGAGTTTGGGTGATTTCTAAGTAAAATATGTATGTATTTATTAAAAAAATATATATGTATTTGTATCAGTTGTCTAGTGCCCATAACACAAGCTTTGCTTAGCTTGGGACTAGATGGCGTTGTGTGTTAGATGTCCGAAATATAAAATAAAACAAATAAATAAATTATTCTTTTATTATAGAAAGAAAGTACTATAAATACTGTTCCGTGGTCTATTTATACATATAACTAGCTGAACCCCGCGGTGTTACCCGCGGTTATTGTTGTACCGCGAGTAACGCCGCGGGACAAAGTTAGTCTAAAAAAAAGTAGCCTAAGTTACTCCCCGGATCATCAGCTACCTGCCAGTGAAAGTCCCGTCATAATCCGTCCAGCCGTTCCAGAGATTACCCGGAACAAACAGACAGACAGACAGACAGACAGACAAAAATTTTTTTAACTACATTTTTGGTATATGTATCGTGTATACATACATATGCACTGATTGAAAAGCTATTATTTTAATATTACAAACAGACACTCCAATTTTATTTATTTTTATAGATTATAGATTGATAGTTATAAAATAATTTACTACTTCGTTAATACGTAGGTGATGTGGTATGCGGATAATATTGTTATCTTACACCGGGGTACACTAACTTGAAGGTACATAGGTATATTCTCGATTACTGAAACTAGATTACAGCAAATAAATAAAGGGTCTTAATACTTATTGAACACTATATATATGTATATTTGCACAATGTTATAGATACTACATAAAAGAACTACTTGTCTAACGTCTGTATGAACCATAAAACCTTAGAAGTAGAGGACGATCAAGCAACGAATAGCCATATAATGAATTGATATCAGTTCGTCGTCCTTGAAATTCCATCACCTTGTCTGTTGACGACTGAAATCACCATTTCGGGGCTCGCCTCTTTTAAATCATATGCCCATCCCTTTTTCTGCCACCATTTGATAGTTGCAGCCGTAAAATTAAAGAAGTCACAAAATTCAGCTGCCTTGTAGTCAAATGGAAATGTATGATGATAATTGTGCCAGCCTTCCCCGAAGGTGGTTGTAGCAACCAATTTGTTTTGCTTCGATAAAATTTTCCTGCAATAAAAATGTCTTAATTATTTACGATCATAGTCAAAACTTATGCAAATTTCTTCCGTTGATTGTCAAAAAATGAAAAAAAAATAGACCAGTTATGTTCTTGTTTATTAAATAGAAACTATCTTACGTGTTATATGGAGTATAGCCGTACGCATGTGCGAGACTGTTTACCGTAAGTTCATTATGAAATACTATAAGGAATCTTATGAAACACTGCCAGGCAACTGCACATTTCCAGTCTTCTCCCCAAAGCAGTACGCTTGTTAAAGTTGGAATCAGGAAACAACAAATCAAATTAAGTATCGTTGAATTCCTGTGAAGCAAAATATTGAAATTGTAATTATTTCTTTAAAAACAACTCCCTCACAAATAACATCCAGACTCAGAACAACAAGTTTTAGATCACACAAAGTTTTGCCCCATGTGGGATTTCAACCCACAACACTTGGCGCAGTAGGCGTGGCGACCGATTAATCCACAAGACCAACCATACAGTCGAGTTCTCCATTAATCATAAAAAGATGTTGTAGAAATAATTTTAAACAATTTTTAAAACTCGTATGACTTCAAAAATACATACATACTGATAGAAAGAATAAAAAAAAGTAAAAACTAAAACCCAACTACGACAAAAAACGACGCTGAAAAAGTATGAAACAAGTTTCAAAAGCCGTAGTCACGCGTTGTTAAAGTGATATGTACCATATGGTACATTACACTACATGGACTACGGCTTTTGAAACTTATTAATGTACCATAGACCATGTCACATTAACAACGCGTGACTACGGCTTTTGAAACTTGTTTCATACTTTTTCAGCGTCGTTTTTTGTCGTAGTTGGGTTTTAGTTTTTACTTTTTTTTATTTAAAACTAGCTGAATCCCGCGGTGTTACCCGCGGTTATTGTTGTACCGCGAGTAACGCCGCGCGACAAAGTTAGTCTATAAAAAGTAGCCTAAGTTACTCCCCGGATCATCAGCTACCTGCTAGTGAAAGTCCCGTCAAAATCCGTCCAGCCGTTCCAGAGATTACCCGGAACAAACAGACAGACAGACAGACAGACAGACAGACAAAAAATTTTTTAACTACAGTTTTGGTATATGTACCGTGTATACATAACAATTTTATTTAGTTGTATAGATGTTTTGGTGCCTCTATAATACTAATTTCTTTGCTAAGTGTATTTTAAATAGATACCACAGAAATATAATAATTATCGAATAAATACGGACAAAGTCACGAGAAAATGCTAATAATATATATATTTTTGAAATCTACAAGTAACGCCCTTTTGTATGATACCAAACACTGCATATTTCTCTCATATTTATTTTCTAATACACTACTTTACGTCGGCTAGAGGGCGCCACATTAGATTCAGTGACACGTCATATAGCCTATTATCAGCGGGCAATCAAGACGCTTCTAACGATACCTCATTTGTCTTATTCTGACTAGTTTAGAAAGAATGAGGGAACAAATAAGCATACCATAGAAATATCACACTAATCGAATAAATACGGACAAAGTCACGAACAAATGCTAATAATATATGTATTTTTGAGATGTACAAGTAACGCCCTTTCCAATGATACCAAACACGGCATATTTATCTCAAATTTATTTTTTTATACAGTACTTTATGTCGGCTAGTGGGCGCCACATTAGATTCAGTGACACGTCATATAGCCTATAACCAGAAGACAATCACGACGCTTCTAGAGACACCTCATTTGTCCAAATCTAATGAGTAGTTAAGGAGCTAGGAGGAACAAATGAACATACATACATACATACATACATACATACATACATACATACATACATACATACATACATACATACATACATACATACATACATACATACATACATACATACATACATACATACATACATACATACATACATACATACATAGCCTGCCAAAATCATAACCCTCCTTTGGCTTTGCCGTAGTCGGGTAAAAATAGAGTGTTTATTTTGTGTTATACTCAAATAGTTGTTCTGAGTCTGTACTTTGTCTTCATTTTATGTATTTTCGTAAAGTTTCTTACTACACAGGATATATCCCTAATGAGATAGGTGTATTTTAAAAAGAAAAAAAATGGACCAAAAACTGATAAGAAAATAACACATAAGTGCGATGCGATGCGGCTTGAAGTTCTTGCAGTGCATTCGTGCGAGCTCGCAGATATTTGCGAAGCGTTGCGAATTTGCAGTTATGTGTGGAAGCCTGAAGTGAGTTTACTAAACATGACATGCTACAATAATTACTAAAAGTTAATGAATTTATCAAATTGTAGTTTCTTAAAAGACTCGCCTATTAAAAAACATTATGAGCTGATCTTTTTCAATGTCACTCATATCAATCTTTCTCCCTTCTCTTATCACCTCCTCGTTCTTAACTGTCATAAGCCATCCAATATGAGAGAAAAAGAGTCCACGTTGTGCATTGTGAGGGTCCGCGTTTGTGTCACTGTATTTATGGTGTAGGCGATGATCACGGATTCATTGATAAATGGGATTCTAAAACAATTTTTTTATTAGGATTAATATAAACAGTACTACACATAATAAAAAAAAGAAACCGACCAAGAACTGAACCAAATTAAATGAGATCACACTGGAACCACATGGGACCACATGGGAACCACCAGGTTTCAAATAAAAAAAAATCATCAAAATCGGTTCACCCAGTCGTGAGTTCTGAGGAAATAAATATCTAAAAAATACAGTTTGATTATACCTCCTCCTTTTTTGAAGTCGGTTAAATAAGGTTTTATTTATTAACAGTAAAAGTTTTGACAAGCCCTCCTAACTCTATGAAATACAGTAAAATGACTGCCTTTCTCTGGTTTTCAGCAATAACGTGATATTGTTTTCCATTTCCTGATATTTCAGGCTGTAAGTTTTGCATGCGTTTAATATAACAACAGTTTATCAAGCCCTGTACTTGGAGTACTTTAACCAATTCTTCAGGCTTTAAAGACAACGGTATATCAGTTTAGTATTGCCATTCGAAAATTGAATATTTTAAGATTTAAGCGTTTTGACATTATTAGAGATTTTCTGCCTAAATGAAAGTAATTATTATATATTTCATGATTAACTTTGTGATATTTACCTGACCCGCTGATGTATAGCACAAAAGAAAAAATATTTTTAGTGGTATTTTTACTTTATAAGATTTGTGTGTAAACAGCCGATGGACTCCACAGGTGATACCTATTCCATTTATTATAAACATAACTGGAACTAAAAAAAGAAACACGTTACGTTACGTAAGTTTTCACCTACATGTTTGATTATTTGAAATTGACGTTTTTTAGTTATTGAAATGATAGAAGCTGGATGATGAAGCTTTGCTCGATATTTTTTTAGTGGATTTCCTAAAAAAATATCGTAGCTACATCGATTTATCGCCCCTGAAACCTCATGTTTACTAAATTTCATGAAAATTGTTAAATCCATTTCCGGATCATGCACTAGGTATGTGCATCATTTCAAGGGTTTGTTTGTGGCTTTTAGAATTTTAAGGATGAGGTTTAGGTAAAGTTATGCTAGCAGATTATTTACAAACCTTTTGATTCCATGGATACTTTGTTCTGTTTTGTGACATATCAGTATACCGCTACGGACAGAGTGAAGTACTTAGCTTATCACACTAATATTTAATCACACTAATATATAAAGGCGAAAGTTTGTGAGTGTGTATGTTTGTTACTACTTCACGCAAAAACTACTAAACGGATTTGGATGAAACTTTGCAGTAATATAGCTTATAGATCAGAATGACACATAGGCTAATATTTATCGCGATGACCGACATACACGCGGGTGGATCCGCGGGCAACAACTAGTTTTTAAATAAAAATGTATACTTACAAAACAAAACTGTTAATACTTTAGCCGGGAACGCGTAGTGCCATATCCACCACATTCCAAATATATGAAATGATATTATTTTAAAACTCGAGCCCCATTTGATTTTATTTTTAAATCCAAATAATTTCTCAATATAACCATATTCCATTTTCGCGGACATAGTCACGGACTGTTGAACAGTAACAAAATTATGAACTGTGCTATATCATATCTCAAATGTGCAATGTATATAGAAGTTATATGTTTATTACAATTAGCATGTTAATATGAACTTGACGCATGATCATCACATCATCTATACACTAACTTGAGGTAAGTAATTACTTTTTTTATCGTACCTATAATTAAAAATGTAACATTCTGTACATTAAAGATATAGAGAAAATTTTTTTTGGAGGGCTGTCTATAGTCTATACTGAAACCAAAACTGTATTTTTGTTTTAATTTTTGTCTATCTGTCTGTCTGTATATTGGCCGCGCATCAAGCCTTAATTACGGAATGGATTCAAACGAAACTTGGCATAAATTGAGTTTATACTGCGAGGGAGGGAGATAGGAGGCTTTTTATCCCGAAATTCAGCATGGTTGCCTGGAGAGAGGGAATGAAAGTCAAAATATGTACTTAGTTGTGATTCAATAACACGTAGTCCGATAATTTTTTTTTTTTTTTTGATAAAAAGATAGTACTTTAAATATTGTTCCATGATCTATTTAAACATAATAAATCTATAGACGTCAAGTTTGTTTGGATGTGCCCGCATGACGAAAACGTTTAAAATAATCGTGGAAACGTTTTATACCCAAGCATTGTGTGTCATGCGGTATCTAGTTATTTGATAGGTCGGTATTTTTTTTAGGTTCTCTCTTTCCATAGAAACAGTTATTTTAAATTTTCTTGAAAATTTTTTGTTTTGTAAAACAGCGACATCTGTTGGAATCAAGAAACACTAACTTTACATAAATGATTACTTTTTTATCTTACCTATAATAAAAACTGTAACAGATCAATTCTGTAAATTAAAGAAATTTAGTTTTTTTTTTTGGTAGAACACTGTAATCGATACTGAAGCAAAAACTAAAATGCCATAACGTTGAATGGTTATTTATATTTAAGACTAGCTGCTGCCCGCGGCTCCGCCCCCGTGTATGTCGGTTATCGTGGCAAATAGTAGTCTATGTGTTATTCTGATGTATGATGATGTAAAGTTTCATCTATATCCGTTTAGTAGTTTTTGCGTGAAAGAGTAACTAACATACACACTTACAAACTTTCGCCTTTATAATGTTAGTATAATTGATGATAAAAACGGTTAATCCAACAAAAACATAATACCATGTATAATTTAACATATAATATATTTGGTGCTAGTCATCACGTAAACAACAGTCCCGTATATGAACAATTATTTTACGGGAATTAACGCGATCACTTATTAAAAGTTATTACATACCTCTGATTTGCCTGACGTTTCGATCAGGCTGCACTGGCCGTGGTCACAGGCTGACTGGCTCAGCAGCGCACGCCCTCCGTCGTCGAATCCGTGAAGTAGAAGTTTGTTTGTCCACCCGTACTTTATCGATATTTTTAAGAAATTTGTTTCGCCATGTACCGTCTCATACCACACTAACAGTGTCCCTATTCTGTAAGCAAACCGATGTGCTCCTATTCTGGGGTTTATCCGACTGCGCAGAAAAGCGAGGTGGTATGTTTTTTTTAATACTGGATTCCACGCTGTAGATAATTTAAAACCATCTTCTCGATTGAAAGTTTTATGTTTTTTTAATTTCAATCGCTTCACGTAAAACTCTTGAGTAAAAGTGAAGTTCGGTGGAGAGGACTTGCGTGCGGTGAAATTCAATCCAGTGGTTGAATTTCTCCGCACCCGCACACCTCCAACTTCATAAATTCTTCCTTCTTTGTGCAGTTCTTCTTTGGAACGCACTTCCCACCGAAATCAGGATGTCAACAAATCGCCTCACATTCAAGGCGAAAGTACGCGATCTGCTTCGAAGTGAATTGGCAGAACATTCACAACAATAATAGTATCCGACAGAGTACTTTTGTATTATACTTAAATTATTTATTATTTTAAACTTTTTTGTAAGTATGTTTATGTATTGTGTATGTATTAATTATATAACTTACTAGCTGCTGCCCGCGGCTCCGCCCGCGTTTATGTCGGTTATCGTGGCAAATAGTAGTCTATGTGTTATTTTGATGTATAAGCTATTTCACTGTAAAGTTTCATCTAAATCCGTCTAGTAGTTTTTGCGTGAAAGAGTAACTAACACACACACTTACAAACTTTTGTCTTTATAATGTTATAAACCATGTATAATTTGACATAATTATAATATATTTGGCGCTAGTCATCGGGTAAATAACAGTTCCATGTACAAAAATCTCGCAAAATCGTAAAAAGTGAAAAAAACATACTGAAACCGTTTCGGCACCGTATACCATGACGGATAGGACGTGCTGATTGAAGACTTTAGTCTTTAGGCCATGTGGGATCGACGATGAAAAGATCCGATGAAATTGCCCAAACGCTGCCCATCCCGACTGAATTCTCTTGTTGTATCTATCTAACTGCAAAGTCTGCCCGAGGTACACATATTTTTGTACAACTTTGAGAATGGCACCGTGTACTTAGACCTGGTTGTACTTAGACCGGTTCCGGTAGAACTTGTTCATTAAACATATGTATCTGCTCATTTTTAGAATTCCGTACCTCAAAAGGAAGAAACGGAACCATTATAGGATCACTTTGTTTTCCGTCCCCTTTTTTTTAGAAACGCGTGGAGAAATCAAGCAGAAATTTATATCAAACAAATACTCAGGTCTGCTGTCCCTTGGAGCTGTGAAAAACACGCAATTAAAAGATATAGCCGTTTATGCTGCACATTTTCGATACTCGCAAAGGAATCAAAATCTACAGGGTACTCCCGTGAACTCAGAATCATGAAATTTGGTAGTATGAAGCAACGTCTTATAGCACAGACAAAGGCAAAATTGCTATGAGCATACATTATTAGTAACATACTATAATATGCCTACAGGTTTTTACGGAACCCTGGGTGCGCGAGTCCGACTAGCACATGGCAGACTTTTTTTAATCGGTAGACCAAAAATAAAGTTTCATACTTCTAACTTAAAAAAAGACGAACTTCCATATAAAATCTCTACCCCTATTTCACTCCCTTAGGGGTAGAATATCCAGAAACGCTTAAATACGTATCTACTCTTTTTTAATCATTAGCATATGAATAAAGTTACATGTTTCTAACTTCAAAAATGACAAACTTTCAACCCCTATTTCATCCCTTAGGGGTAGAATATCCAGAAACGCTAAAATATGTATCTACTCATTTTTAGTCAGTAACCTAAAAACAAAGTTTCATGCTTCTAACTTAAAAAATGACGAATTTCCATACAAACTTTCAACCCCTATTTCACCCCTTAGGGGTAGAATATCCAGAAACGCTTAAATACGTATCTACTCATTTTTAGTCAGTAACCTAAAAACAAAGTTTCATGCTTCTAACTTAAAAAATGACGAACTTCCATACAATCTTTCCACCCCTATTTCACCCCCTTAGGGGTGGAATATCCAGAAACGCTTTAATACGTATCTACTATTTTTTAATCATTAATATAGATATAAATATACATATACATAAAGTTACATATTTCTAACTTAAAAAATTACGAACTTCCATACAAACTTTTAACCCCTATTTCACTCCTTAGGGGTAGAATATTTAGAAATGCTGAAATACGCGTTTATTCATTTTTAATCAGCAGTTCAAAAGTAATGTTTCAGATTTCGTATGCCTATTCCATAAAAAAAAAACACAGACAGAAGAATAATCAATTAGTTTATCATTAACGACCGCTGCATAGGGAGCCGACCTCGCGTCTGTGCCGCGCGGGTACCTCACTCATAGATATAAACTCCCCTCCCGCACGCCCACCCCCACCTTGGTGACGCTCACTTCACAACGGGCCGTGCAGCAGAAATCGTAATGTTTTAATTTCGCCATAACTTCAAAACCAAACGTCTAATTTTAATCATTCGAAGACCAAACATTATCTACATAAACTGTACTTAGTGATAAAATAATTTATTTTGATAAGGATTAATAGCATGAGTAAAATAAATGCGTTTAAATGTAGTCCAAAAAAATTTCTAGATTTTTAGATAAAAAATGGTTGTTGTGCCTCACGCGACATAGATAGGTATAGTGTTTCGCGGACTTTTTTGTGGATATGTATAAGATCTACAATTAATTAGAACATTTTATGGTTCTATCTTTTATAGTTTAGGCAGCGTACTGTTACACCCCACTAATGTAAGCAGTCGACCTGACTAGCAATCTCTCGTTTGCTGAGCCAGCATAAGTAATCCTGAGGTAGGACATGAACGACAGGGAAAGTCAGTCTACTTTCAAACTCGGTTCGGGTCGGATCCCTAGTTTATTTCTATTTCATTTTCTAAATCATTTGTACTTCTAAATCCATATATTACTAAGTAAATATAATCTTCAATAAATCAAATAGTTTTCTTTTTAAAAAGCTATCTGCACGGTATCGTGTAACAGTACGCAAAATAAGTAACTTTTCTGGTTGATTTGTGTCCGAAAAGCCCAAATATCTTACCTTATAGGAACCCTATTTTTTCCAAAATAAAATTTAGCCTATATTACTCGTGGATAATGTACCTTTCGAATGGTGAAAGAATTTTTAAAAACGGTCCATTACTTTTTAAGCCTATTCATTACAACCAAACAAACAAAGTTTTCCTCTTTATAATATTATATTATATAGTAAATATATAGTAATATAGTATATATAGTATAGATAAATACCCTATGTTTGTATCACACCTATATTTTTTATGTATCGAGTTGAATTCTACCTAAATAAGTTGCACCTACCGCCTCGTATTTTTACATCACTCGAAGGTTGACTGGTAGAGAATGCCCAATGGCATTAAGTCCGCCTATGTACAAGATGTGCATTAGGTTTAAATAAATAAATAAATTGTTTCTGTAATAACCTCTGGAAAATTGTAATTGCGCCGTAATTGACTACGTAATGTAAGTAGCGATTCCTCGCAAGTATTTTTTTCGGTATTATGGCGTGTATAGGTCTTGTTAGAAGCCGCGTTTGTTAAGATTTAATATAATAAAATGAGGTTTTGTAGTTATTCGGAACGATAAAACGAAACTATCGTCCCTCGCTTGTATGATCGAGGTGTTTATAATCGGTTGTTGAGTTGGATAAAGGAATCCACCCGACTCCTTGTACGGATACTAACAGAGTGCTTGATTCGAAGCTAGGAATCGTTTTGTGATTGTCAAGGAAGCAGCTCATAAATCAGGTTACCCCTCGTCAGCATCGAAGGTGAACTGCCATTAGACCTAAGGTCAGTCAAGCATATTCTTTATTATAAAAACGGGTGTAAGCACCTTAAGTTGAAATCCTTGCACTAGGTGATCGGCCTGCAATTGTCTTATTTTTTATGTTTGGCCAAACCAAAATGACTCTACTCTACCTGATGGAAAGCATAAGCAGAATCCAAGAGTGGTGGTTACCATACTGCGAATGCACACAATGCAACAATGCAGCATGGTGACCCACACCATGGCGGGCTGGTGATGCTTCTGCATCATTGGGCCTCCGGTCTCGCACTCACCAACGAAACACTACAGCATGATCGCTGTCATTTTACGTTGATTTTCTGTGCGAGGGTAGTACCGCCCCGGCCGAGCCGGCCCGTTCGTGCTGAAATCAGCGTGGCTCTACTACCTTGAAAATTAGTCTGGCTATTCTATGGCTCCTATAGACTAGTACAAGGGTTCAAAACGGGGAACGCAGCTTCTGGTGATTAAACTAAACAACTATCAAGTTTGGGCTCGTTTGATTTGTATGTTGTTTTGTATGTATTTTCTGTTTTCATAGTATTCAGGGTCTGATGATGCAGCCGCAAGGTGGTCATAGGAACCCTGTAATGAAACAACGAAACCCATTGAGTGTAGAATCGTTTGATTCGTCTTGACCAGTACTTTACGTTTTGATATTCTCCAGGGTCTAACGATGGAGTCGAGAGGTGGTCATAGGAACTTTGTAATGAAATGACGCAACACTATCGAACTTAGAATCGTTTACTTAGTCTTGACGAGTACTTTTTGTTTTGATATTATCTAGGGTTTGATGATGGAGCCGGAAGGTGGTTATAGGAATTCTGTAAAGAAACGTCGCAACACCATCAAGTTTGGAATCGTTTGATTCTTCCTGACAAGTACTTTATGTTTTGATAGTATCCAGGGTTTGATGATGGTCATTACACAATTTATAGAATACAAAGGCTTGTCGATGACAAGTAATTCCACTGTTCCGATCCTCAACGATATAAACTTTAAGGAAGCTATTGTCAAGTTGTTGATCGATCATTGGGCTGATCTGATCAGGAGATGGCAATGATTATAAGTAGTAAGGTAATTAGTAAAAAAGCACGTCTGGATTAAGGATCAATTTTTTTTCAATTAAGCGTACCCCTCCAGGTAGTAGTTAGGTTATGAGACAACACATCTAGGACATAAAGATGAATCTTATATATCTTAATCTGACGCGCTTGAGTATTTCAAAATGACGATATTTTTTGCACATTCTTATAATGGCCGCGAGTTCGCGTCACATCCAAATCGTCAAATTATTGAATAAGAGCTTTATTTTAGGTTCACTTAACATCCCTTTTGTAAATCTGACGAGCTCGATAATTTTTTTTTGTCATTTTCAACCCTTACGTACATCATCATCATCATCACGATGACCCCTATTATGCAAACGATCAGATTAACATATATACATTACTAGCTGTTGCCCGCGGCTTTGCCCGCGTGGAAGTTTGTTATATGTATTTAAATTATATATATTATATATATTAAAACTGTGTAAAAGTATGTATTAGTAATTTATTCATATTTTAAACCTATTTATTTATTTTTGATCAATAGCCCATTTAAAAGAACTTTCATACAAACATTTGACCCATATTTCATCCCCTTTAGGAACAGAATTTGCGTAAATGCTGATATAAGTATTCGTCTATTTGTAATCATCAGAAACATAAAGCCGAAAGTTTTCAGGCTGCTAAATTAAAAAATTATGGACTTCCAAACTAACTAATATATGAAATGCCAATGCCTATATATTTCTCCCCTTAGGGGTAGAATACCCAGAAACGTTTAAATATGTATCTACTCGTTTTTAATAAGTAACCCAAAGATAATATTTTATGTTTCTAACTCAACAAATGACAGACTTCCATGCAATCTTGCAACCCCTAATTCACCACCTTAGGGGTATAATATCCAGAAACGTTTAAATACATATCTACTCATTTTCAATCAGTAGCCCAAAAACAAAGTTTCATGTTTCGAACTTCACAAATGACGGATTTCCAGACTAACCATTTCACCCCTTAGGAGTAGAATATCCAGGAACGCTTTAACGGGTGTCAAGTCATTTTTAATCAGTAGCTCAAAAATATAGTTCAATGTTGCTAACCTTAAAAATGACGAACATCCATGCAAACTTTCAATCCCTATTTCACCCCCTTAGAGGTAGAATATCCAGAAACGCTTAAGCACGAATCTACTCTTTTTTAATCAGTAGCACATGAATAAAAATTCATGTTTCTAACTTAGAAAATGAAGAACTTCCATTTTTTCCATTGAATGGATCAAACTTTCAACCCCTATTTCACCCCTTAGGGGTAGAATATCTAGAAACGCTTGAATAGTTATCTAGTCATGTTTAGTCAGTAGCCCAAAAACAAAGTTTCATGTTTTGAACTTCGAAAATTACGGACTTCCAGACCAACCTACACGTTAAATGTCAACCCCTATTTCACCCCTTAGGGGTAGAATATCCAGAAACGCTTAAATACGTATCTACTCATTTTTAGTCAGTAGCCTAAAAACAAAGTTTTATGTTTCGAACTTAAAAAATGACGAACTTCCATGCAAACTTTCAACCCCTATTTCACATATTTAAAATATCTAGAAACGCTTAAGTACGTATCTACTCTTTTTTAATCAGTAGCACATGAATAAAATTTCAAGTTTCTAACTTAAAAAATGACGAACTTCCATACAAACTTTCAACCCCTATTTCAACTCTTAGGGGTAGAATATCCAGAAACGCTTATATACGTATCTACTTATTTTTAATCAGTAGCCCAAACACAAAGTTTCATTTGTCGAACTTCAAAAATGACAGACTTCCAGACTAACCTAAATGCGAAATGTCAACCCCTAATTCACCCCTTAGGGGTAGAATATTCAGAAACGCTTAAATACGTATCTACTTAATTTTAGTCAGTAGCCCAAAAACAAAGTTTCGTGTTTCGAACTTAAAAACTGACGAACTTCCATGCAAACTTTCAACCCCTATTTTACCCCTTTAAGGGTAGAATATCTAGAAACGTTGAAATACGTGTTTATTCATTTTTAATCAGCAGCCCAAAAGTAAAGTTTCATGTTTCCAACTTAAAGAATGACGAACTTCATACAAACTTTCAACCCCTATTTCATCCCCTCACAGGTCGAAATTTCAAAAACGCTAGAACAAATGTTTTGTTATTTTTTATCAAGTTTTTAAATATAAAGTTTCATGGTTTTATCTTTAAAAATTATGAAATCCCATACAACTTCCCCCCCCCCCTTTTAACCCCTTACAACCGCTTTTTCGCGATAAAAAGTAGCCTATGTTTTATCTCGGGGTCTAGAATATCTGTATACCAAATTTCATTCAAATCCGTTCAGTAGTTTTGGCGTGAAAGAGTAGCAGACAGACAGACAGACAGACAGACAGAGTTACTTTCGCATTTATAATATTATAGTTAGGATTAAAAATACGTAGGATGGACATACATCAATGCTATCAATATCTGACGTGCTCGAGTATGTCCGACAGAAACATTTGGTTCGACCCGGGAATCGAACCCGAGACCTCATGATCAGCAGTCGCACACGCCAACCGCTAGATCAACGAGGCAGTCAAATCCCCATTTGGCATCGTGGGCTCCGGAATGAGCTTCGTTGATTTAAAAAAAAATTTGGCATAGAGATACTTTGGTACTTAAGATAGACGTCGGCCATTCGTTATCGCGATTACCGACACACACGTGGGCGGAGTCGCGGTCAAAAGCTTACAATTTTTAGTTAATCGAATCTTGCGTCGTTGAGTTTTTCTTTGATAATTTATTGTATGGCTATAATAGTGTTCAATGCATTGCACAAAGGTGTAATGTTGATTAATTTTATCCCAGGAACGAATGAATTTAGAAAATACTTTTTGTTTAGGCGTCATCGTAAACCTGAGCGCCTACAATAAAGTTAAGAGCTATAATATTGTCCGCATGCCTTCATACTCTGTGGACATCATTAAATTTAATGGTCACAACAATAATGTCAACCTACCTCAAAAATTAGTTCACTTGAATTATAGTAGCCTTTGAGGACAGTTAATGTGAGATTTATTTTAAAAATTACCTGAAGTCCTCTCGATCCTATACAAGGCCCTTCTGCCGGATGTACATATAATAAATAATCAGCACAATTGAAAAAAGGATAGTTTATATTTTGAAGAGTTAAAAAATAAAATAACAGGACTACTAGGATAAGTGGTGTAATGTACATATGTGGTGTACACTATATACCTGAGGTACTATATTACCTACTGATAGATATCGGCTCGCAGTAAGCGCACACGTCTTCACTCCACGGCGGTCGGTAGGCCAGTCCCCTCCCCGCCCCGCGCACCGCGCGTGCCTTACTCGAGACGACAGTATTATAGACCTCTCAGTAAGGCAATACACTACAAGTGGCTTGGACTTTAGCATTAAATAAAACTAGCAGATATATTACAAATCGTATATTATTAAAGTTCACGGGTTCACCCAACACTCGCTCAGGTAATTACCTATTGAATACTGTAATTAACCTTTTTACGTTGCTTTTTTTAAAAAAAAAAAAAAAAAAAAAAAAAAAAAAAAAAAAAAAAAAAAAAAAAAAAAAAAAAAAAAAAAAAAAAAAAAAAAAAAACACTCTGCGCCTGAGACGGGAGGGATCCGGGAACTGCTGTTATTAACACATCCGGACCCCTCCCAGCGCTTGCCCGCACAGAAGCGGACACCGTCTGCTGGTAGACTCTCAATTTGGGCGACGTACGGCACACGCGTAACGTCGCCCCCTCGCGGGTGACCACTAAAGCGGATGGAGGGGAAAACCCGTCCCCACCATCCGCGGCCACACTCAGGGCGGCATGAGGCGCTGGTATGCGCGCCTCCGCCGCCCAGTTCGCCGGCGGCGGATCGGGTCCGAGTGGATATCGTCCTCCCGGGCCTTCTCCGCCGCCTCCTTCTGCGAAATTACGTCTTCGCAGAAGGCTGCGACCGCGGTAAAACTGCTGTCGCTACCGGCCATGGATCGTATGACGGCCGGTAGCGAGAGATCTCCTCCGATGACTGCAGTGAGGGCCCGACGCTGCGACGCCCAAGCGGGGCAAATCGCCAGCGTATGCTGGGCCGAGTCCTCACTGCAGTCGCAGTGGTGGCAGGCGGGACTCAGTTCCCTCCGGGCGACCGAGTGCAGGTACTTCCCGAAGCATCCATGCCCGGAAAGCACCTGCGTCAGTCGGAAGGAAAGAGTCCCGTGCTGCCGCCCTGCCCACTCGTGGATGACCGGCTGGAGAGCCTCCACGGCGGCAAAGCCAGCGCGTGGAGTCTCCAGCCGGAACGACCAGCGAGCCATCGTGGCTCGACGGGCGGCTTCACGCCACTCACGTACCTCCTCGGGCGGGGGGCGAATGCCACACTCCGCCCGGAACGAAGCCACCCGTCGATAAACTTCGGCGAGCACTTCCGCCTCCAAATCCCACGGGGGTGTTCCGGCCAACGCGCACGCCGCCTCGGTCGACACCGTGCGGTATCCGCGTATGGCTCTGACCGCCAATACCCTCTGAGGCCGCCAGAGGCGAGCCTTGTTGAGGGCGGTCAGAGCCGCCACCCACACCGGTGCGCCGTACAGCGCCATCGACCGGACCACCCCCGTGTACAGGAGTCGCGTTGCGACGCTGGCTCCGCCCAAGTTGGGCAATAGTCGCCCAAGGGCAGAGGCAGCGCCGACCAGCTTGGGACCAAGCTGTCGGAAGTGCTCGTCGAAGAGCCACCTACCGTCGAGGATCAGGCCCAGATACCTCATCTGGGCCCGAACCGGTACGAGGACCGAGTTGACCACTATGGAGGCGCCGGGGGGCGGCCCACGACGGGGCCCATGGAACAATAGGGCCTCCGTCTTGTCCAGGGCCACCCGCAAGCCCAGCGCCTCGATGCGCCCGACCACCAGAGAAACACCAATGGTGGCCAGGCGCGCCGCCTCCAGGAAGTTCGCCCCCCGGGCCGTGACCAATGTGTCATCGGCGTAACAAATTACGCCCAGCCCGGGGGGGAGACGACCTCTTAGGACCCAGTCGTATCCCACGTTCCACAGGAGTGGTCCTAGGACAGACCCCTGCGGAACGCCGCACGACATGGGTCGCCGTCTCAAGGCGCCATCTCGATCCTCGTACACGACGGTACGCTCCTCCAAATAGTCTGCCACCAGCCGCCTCAGGTACTCTGGCACCCCGTGGTATTGGAGTGCTTCCCTGATGCAGCTGAATGGCAGACTATTAAAGGCGTTGGCGATGTCCAGGGACACCGCCAACACCACGCCGCCACAGCTCACTGCCTCTTCGGTCACGGCCCTGAGGCGCATCACGGCATCGACCGTCGAACGCCCCTCTCGGAATCCGAATTGGGCGTCCGACAGGTCGGGCCCCACCTCACAGAGGTGCCGGACGATGCGGGCAGAGAGTATCCTCTCAAACAACTTGCCCGCCTCGTCCAGCAACACGATGGGCCTATAGGCCGCGACCGAATCGGCAGGCCGTCCCGGTTTCTGAAGCAGGACCAGCTTCCCGCATTTCCAGCACTCAGGAAAGCGTCCGGACGCCAGGCTAGCGTCCAACACCTCCCTGAGGCGGTCCGACATATGGTCGAGGGCTCGGGCCATCACTCGGGCTGGAACCCCGTCCGGCCCGGGGGCGGTGTTCTTTGAACGGATTCGCAGAACAGCCGCCCCAACCTCCGATTCCCTAACGGGCGGCACGTCGTCCTCTCGACCCCCGTCGTCTCCGACCGCATAGGCCATCGACGGGGGTGTGTGCTCCGCCCGCTGCGGGAAAAGGCCCTCGACCACTTCCTGCAGGAAGCTGGGCTGGAGAGTCTCAGTAAGGGGGGGGCCCGCCGTGCGGAGCTTCTGTCGCACCGCACGATATGGGCGACCCCAGGGGTCACGTTCGAGACTCTCCAGCATCTCCTTTTTCTTCTCCTCCTTGGCGCGGCAAATGGCCAGCTTCAGAGTTTTCCGCGTCTCGCGGTACTCCTCGTGAAGCTGGTCCCCGCCACCGTCTCCACGGTGACGTCGCCGGCTGCGGGTGTAGGACCTCCGGGCACGGGTGCACGCCGCACGGAGGTCCGCCAACTCCTGGGACCACCAGTAGACCTCCTTCCGAGGAGGCCGACGACCGTGGACGCGGGGCATGGCCGAATCGCATATCTGCGTAATCGCATCGCGAAAACGGCCAGCCCCTACGTCCACACCGACCCCCTCAGTCGGGGCCTGCGGAGACAGCCAAGATTGAACAATGGCCGCCTCCTCTAGTAGGTCCCTGTTGAGCTTGGCGACAGCCCACCGCGGAAAGCGGGATGTATGCCGCGCCGTGTGACCCCTACTGGGGCCCTGGGACCGGGAGAGCTCAAATCGGATATAGAGATGATCCGAGAGCGTCTCGACCTCTTCCAGGACACACCAGTTCCTTACTCGTGCGGCGACAGCAGGGGTAGCGAACGAAAGGTCCACTATCGACCCCCCCTGCTGTCGCACGCACGTGTTGGTGGCGCCTCTGTTCAGCAAACAGAGGCCCACCGAAGCCGCCCACTCCTCTACGGCTTCGCCCTTGGCGTCCGTCCTGGGGGACCCCCACGCAATGGACTTTGCGTTGAAGTCCCCCAGCACGAGGACGTGCCCAGACGCTAAACGCCGCATCGAGGTCTCCAAGCTGTTAAGGAAGACCTCGAAGTCGCTCAAACTCCGGTTGGGGGAGAAGTAAACACCGTAAACGGTGATCCCCCCCCACTCGGCGGCAACATATCCAGAGCCCTTGTCTCTAAGCGACAAGGGCGGGGAATGAGCCGCCCCGGAGCCGACGACTGCCACGGAGCCGTCCCAGTCACCCATCCAGTTTGGACGGGGAGGAACGTAATAGGGCTCCGCGACTACGGCAACACCGATCGACCACTGCGCCATGCTTTGCAGGAAGAGATCCTGCGCCGCGGCGCAGTGGTTGAGGTTCGTCTGGACAAGGAGGTTGGAGACGTGGTCCATTACTGAACCGTCTCTACAACCTCCTCCATGGGCGACGATGTAGACGCACTAATGACTTCGGAGGCAGCCTGGGTCGCCAGGCTAGCCCCCGAAGTCTGCCGAGAAGCTCGGGAAGGCTTGCAGCCCCCCTGCCCCATCTGGTGATTGGCGGGCTTGTTGCCCGCCGCACACATAGGGCAGTGAGGGGCGGCAGAACATTCTGCCGCCTTGTGCCCCGGTCGACCGCAGCGGAAACAGAGACCGCTGCAGTCGAAACAGTTTTCGCACTTGGCGCGTGTGTGCCCCGATGCCAGGCATTTGTAGCATCTCATCGGCCTCGCCGCCAGGATTGTGATCCTGGCGCTGACGAAGCCGACGAGTAGCCTGCCGGCGTCACCCAATGTTTTGGCCGACGCCACGGGACAGCTAACCCACACTGCGCCAAGTCCTCCCGGACCGGGGCGGATTGTGCCAATCTTGATGTTGTCCGCGTTGCACTTCGTCCTTTCTTGGACTGCAACACGGACATCATCGACAGTGACGGAATCGTCCAGGCCCGAGATGCGCAGTTCTGCACACTTCGTGGGCCTGGCGATCCTGACACCATCCGTCGCTGCGAAAACTCCCTTGAGCTTCTCGGCGAAGGAGTCCGCCGTCTTTGCGCCATCGGCCCCAGGGAACTCGAGGACTCGAGCTCCCGTTTGGGCGAGGCGCAAGCGGACTCCTGCCGTCGCGAAATCGCCGGCGAGACAGTCTCGGGCCGTCTTGAAGACGGCCGCGTAGGACAGCCCGCCGGCAGTCGCCTCCGGTGACACCGTGACCACCACAGCCGCGGTCTTAGGCGGCTGCAACTTCCGCGGCTTCTTTGGGGTGGCCCCTGCCACCGGTGACGACTGCGGGCCAGAGGCCGCCTTTTGGGCAGCCTTCTTGGCCCGCTTCTTGGCCTTCTTCGACTGCCGGCCCCCCCCGACTACCTGCCAACCCTCGTTGGAGGGGGCAGATGTGGAGGAGCCAGGCAGAGGCAGAGGTGTTGGAGTGGGGAGCGGAGAAAACTCCGCTCTTGCCCTCGCCGCCGTCTTGGGCCCCGTCTTCTTCGGCGTAGGCGTAGCCGTCTTGGCTGGGGCCTTTGTCATCCGCTGCTGTGACTGTCGAGCAGCGGTAGGGCCCGGCGCCGTCGTCGCCGCCGCGTACGTCACGCGACCCCCCACCACGGGAAGCGGGGTCGGTGCCGACGCGACCTTCGGCCTCGGCGCTGCCAGAGGCGGCCGAATAATGGGGGCGGGAGGCAGCCTCGCCTCCAGGCCGGCCAGACGACCGTCCACCAGATTCCCCACCGAGGTGAGGATCTGCTGCAGCATCTGCTGCAGGACGGCGTCTGGTACCCCGGGGATGGTAGGGGCCGGCTGGGACGTAGACGGGGCCGGCTGGGAGGCGGACGGGGCCGGCCGGGACGCAGACGGGGCCGGCTGGGAGGCAGACGGGACCGGCCGGGACGCAGACGGGGCCGCCCAGGACGCCGACGGGGCCGGCCGGGACGCAGCCGGGGCCGACCGGGTTGCAGACGGGGCCGGCCGGGACGCAGACGGGGCCGGCTGAGACGTTTTCGGGGCCGACTGGGACGCAGATGGGACAGGGACCCTACGCTCAGGAAGCTCCGCCCGAAATTGGGCGAACTGAGCGATCAGGTCCGCCACCTGCTCCGTCAGTCGGTCATTGGCCGCCTGTAGGCGCGCCACGTCTCCAGCCAGGGTCTCCACGACCCCGGCTACGGCGGAAGAGGAGTCCTTGAGGGCCCTCACAAAAGGGCCCTTCAGGTTCACGGACTTGGTGGCCACCTTGTGGATTATGGCCACCGCCGCTTCCGCTCTCTCCTGTAGGGAGCACGGTGTTTGGGGCACTGAGTCCCCGTCTACCGGCCCACCTAACTTAAGCAGGAGATCTGCAATCTCCTCCTCCGCCTGTAATTCGCCGTCAGCCCTGGCTCGCCTATAAGACTCCGCCTTACAAAAGACGGAGCCCGACGGGGCCGAAACCGGGGTCCGCGATCGCCCCCTATGACTGCTAGGCACCTTAGGAGGCAACATCGCCTGGGCGAGGTCACTCTCGCAGTCATTGGGGCGTCCGCGCTTTCGACCGTCTGCCTCCGTGTCCATTGGCTCCAGTGCGTCCGTCCTCGCACTGGAACCAGCATCCCCGACATTCATGGCGGACTTCGAACGCAAGCGTTCCGATGTTCTTCGGCTCCCAGCAGTCAGAACGACTTCTGGGAGCCCCACCGATGTAGGCGTCCCCGATATAGCCTCCTCTTCGGTAGACGACTGGTCGTCCGCCTTTAGGAACTGACCCTTGGCGTTCCTCCTTGCCTTCCTCTTCATCTCCTTCTCCCTTCCAGCTGAGTTTTCATGTCCGTTGTGCGTTGTGCCTTTTGTCGTTGTGTTGTCCGGTCCGTATTCATTTATATTTTCTGTATTGCAATCCATATCTTATCCCACGAGTCGGGGAGAACTAACGGTCCACCCGGGCAGAGATCCCCAATACCCGGGCAAGCGTAAATTTGTGCCCAACCGAGGGGTCCGCAGGTCCCTGGCTGGGGGTGTGCTAGCGACTGAACTACCCATCAGCCATGCATCCCCTGGTCACACACCAGAACACGGGATTCGGGGTAATTTTTTATAGAGGTTTTCTTCCTCGCGGTCCGGGCGGTTAAGCCAAGACCCTCGTCCCCGATCTAATCGGGATTACGATATGCCAACGGTGGCAGGAACACAAGTCCACTGCCTGCTCGACGGTAGGGTGAGTACACGCCGAGCCCGTCCCTATGCGGCATGGCGTCTGAGGTCCACGCCTCCGCCTCGGCAGCCTGTAAATCGGCTGTCTTTCCCTTAGTCGCCTTTTACGACACCCACGGGATGAGATGGGGTGGGGCTATTCTATGCCGGCCCCACACGGCGAACACGGCTTTTTACGTTGCTGACCCAAGGTTAGTACTTAACTATTTTTATCACTATTGTTACAAAGTTGTAAAGGTATATCTGAAAGTATATCTAAAATAATTTTACAATATTAGGTTTGTAGTTGTGGTAATTAGTTAATCCGTGTTTAGTTAAATACAGTACAGTAACATATAAGTTACATCGTTAGCTGCAATCAGCTGCATATCTATAATTTTTACCTTTTTTAATAATTTTACAAGTTTAAAAGCCTTTCCTATAAATTTTAGATATTTGTCTTTGTATTTCATCAACAATAATTGTTAGTTAAATTTATGTTAAATAATTTCAAGTTAAACTAGTTGAAAATAATTCTAGTCCAAGTTACGGTATTAAAATTTTATTTTATTAACATTATATAAACTAGTGGTAATCACATAATTGTATGTTTATCCAATCACTAGGTGTTACTTTCCCCGAGGAAGCTTTGTACTATTCTATAGGGCCTATTGTATAGAAGATAAGCGTAAAACAATCCACCTAGTAAAAGGATTTTATACTTCGGATGCTAACACCCTTTACATACAATTATCATTTCACTAACCTGGTGTACGCTGCGTCGACATCCAAGCAGTTAGGGGGCCCTCTATAACGAAGTCCACTGCGCAGAATCTTGCACAATTATACCAGGTTCTGGTTACAAATACATACGAAGGTCGGGTGGATTTGCGCATCCGTCTACTCGCCCGAAAACTAATGACTTCGCGATTCTACGAGGGCCGTTCTGGGCGGTTAGCTCGTTTAATATATTTATTGGCTCACAACATTCGAGGTGGAAATAACAAAACGCCGAAGCTATAATACAATTTAAATTACGGTCCGGCCATCTCCTTCTTTTGATATCCATTTGATATTCCATCCAGCCGGATCTCTCGGATCAGGTATTTCTGCAAAGTCAAGTATTTATAGTCTTCATATCATAAGTCATCAAGTCTTTGTCGTGAAAAAAATAATAATAATAAATGTAGATAAGATGAAATGGGGACAGTCTTCCGAAAAAAAACGAGTACAATGTCCCGGCCATCTTTTCCTTACATCTTCTTCTTACGCCTCGACTTATCCCGTTACGCGGGGTCGGCTTTCCCAATTACGCGACGCCATTTGTCTCTATCTCGAACGTCTTGTTCGTGGAGTCCCAATACTTTCATGTACTTTAGGACATTGGTCATCCAGGTTGTTTGAGGCCTTCCTCTGGCCCTCCTTTTTGTAGCGATGGAAAGGCACTTCTTAATCACGTGATCGTCTGGTCTGGTGTTCTCATAATATGACCATACCAGCGTAGTCTAGTCTCGGCAATCTTATGGGTTACTAGCCGAACCCCGCGGTTTTACCCGCCGTTATTGTTGTACCGCGAGTAACGCCCAGTGTGAAACCAAACTGATTTTCAGTTTTTGTGATGAGGTATAATAGTTGTTCGCTCAAGACTCTTTCCCAGATTTTCAGGGTGTGTGACATCAGCTTTATTCCACGTAAATTCCCGCAGTCCCAAAATTTAATTCCCTTAATTTTTATAAAAGGGTACAAGGGTGCTCATACGCCATATGTCAGGCATTCCATCACTTCTATGGATATTGATAAAAAGCTCAGAAAGCCATACCTCCCCGTTCTTGATAGTTTTCCGGACTTTGGCTGGTGTGTCATCTGGCCCGCTTGCTTTGTGATTTTTCAACTTTAACTTCCAGTTTCCAAAATGCGTAGGGCCTTATGAGAAGAATACTGGCAAAGAAACTCATGGCCACTCTTTTAAAAGTTACATCTTAACTTATTACTTGCAATAGTTTAATTTAATAACAATTACGGAGCCAATGTACTTAACTTATTTACAGCTTGTCCTTCCTCGTACAATGCTCAAACTAGACTGATCTCTTCATTTATTCTCGCCAATACGAAACCAACGCACATGAAATATAATGACGGTAGTCGGTGTATACCGGATATTCTTAGTTTTTAAATGCGTTACGCCTTATTCTAATGACATGATAAATCCTTAATTAAATAATTAGAATTACTGTGATTAACCTCAAGTTATTTTAATGTAATAAATTAACGTGAGTAAGTTTAAATGTAATAGCGGATGTCAACCGGTTAGACAACAAGTCTAACCGGTTGACATCATCACTCACAATTATTTAAAATCAATTATTAAAACATTACTTTGCTCACAGAATCGTTATTCAATCTCCTATTTTATTATAATAATTTTTAGTTAGTAACAAGCCCACAATTGAAATTAAGAGTAACAGTATTCCGTTTAGAATGTTATAATTAAATAACTTACTCAAGTAACCATTTTTACAGGTCAACAATACAATTATCTGTTGTCCTGTTAAAAAATATTAAGATATTAATTGTTAGAAAATTACATTTCGTTTCTGACTTTATAATTAATAGTTAAGTTTTATTGAGACAATCATAAG
Source organism: Spilosoma lubricipeda (assembly GCA_905220595.1). Lineage (NCBI taxonomy): Eukaryota > Metazoa > Arthropoda > Insecta > Lepidoptera > Erebidae > Spilosoma > Spilosoma lubricipeda. The sequence goes on along the minus strand of HG992298.1, from coordinate 5,143,126 downwards.
TAGGTAGATGTTTTCCCCCGCTCACACGGCCATACTGACAAGCAGTGCGCTCTCTGCACTGCATTCGCCTTAAATCTAAAGCAATGAAAGGTTTTCTTTTGAGATGGGCATCCGTCTACAATGCCTAACATTTATGAGAACATATATGAACAGTGCCAATACGCCGTTTATTGCACATTGGCACTTGTTTGTTGTGCACTAGCTGTTATGATAACACATGATTGCACCAACTTTAGTCAAGCAAGACAAGTATTTTTACAGATAAATAGTTCGTTTTATAAATGCTGAATGTAAGACACTGTTCTTTAGCAGATTTCAGATTAGTGAGACTGTTTATATGTAATGATTGGGTGATATGATGCCGTGGCACATAATGTCATAATTTCTTTGTTACGATGTTGACTCTCACTAAGGCAACATCTTTATGTCTGTTGTGATGTTGACTTCTCACTAAGGCAACATGTTATAATGATTTAATATAAAAGGGTAAGTGTGTGCTCTGGGCGTTCTTGTAAGCCGTGGTACACAGAGGCTCTGAAAAATACATATAATGTGAGATGTGGACAGCAGTCACAAAATTGAACGATATGAGCATGTTACTTATTGCAAACAAAATGAATACTGCTTATGGCGAAGCCATAGGATTATAGTAGTTTAAATCTGTACGCCGCAACGTGCTACATTAATAGTTTTACTACGTGCCGTAGCAACGATATTAGAATAGGAAGTAGAAATAAGATATTGTCAATTTAGCAATTTCAGTAAACAATAGTTACTAGTTACCCCCACCTAAACCTGTCCATAAATCTTGTATATAAACTTTAGTTTAAGTTTAATTAACTGAGTCATTATTAAATATTACAATCAACGTGTCGTCTAATTGTCTCCAAGGGTAAACACGCAATAATTGGTGACCCCGACGTGATCTATTGGTTTCTAGTGCTGATATAATACCGGGACGACCGGAACCCTATTAGGTTTTCAGCAGTGAATCTAGAGAACAATAGCATTACGAAATTATCACATCCTAAAAATGGCTCCAACAACAACTTCTTCAAGAGGCGACACTGGGTGCGAATCAGTTGCTGCTATCACGGTCACAGACAAACTACCTCAATTTTGGACAGACTCCCCACGTTTATGGTTCGCCCAGTTTGAAGCAATAATAGCACCATAAAAACAGGGCGAAGATTACAAATATAACATGGTAATATCCAAACTACCAAAAGAGGTCGTCCATCAAGTTAGTGACATTGTAACTAACCCGCCCAGCGAAAATAAGTACTCCACCATCAAGGAACGTCTAATAAACTACTACGAAGAGAGCGAACACCGACGTTTCCACAGACTACTATCAGAAATGGACCTTGGAGACCAGAAGCCTTCCCAGCTCTTGAGAAAAATGAAGGAAGCTGGATGTGGAAAAATAAACGACGACACTATTCGCCTGCTGTGGCTAAGGCAACTCCCCGCTTCGCTAACAGCGATATTATCAGTTACAAACAATATATCGTTAGAAAACTTGAGCGAGTTAGCCGATAAAATATACGAAAACTTGACCTACAATAAGAAAAATACTCAAGAGACAGCGGTTGACATTAACCTAGTTACAAAAATATCGTCACAACTTGAAGCCATGCGAATAGAAATAAATGCATTACGCAGCATACGCGAGAAACAACCTATGCAACGCAGCAAATACCAAACACGACATACGTCACATTCACGGTCAAGGTTGCGCCACAGAAACTCACATAATGGATTATGTTATTTTCATAATCGTTTCAAGCAGGATGCATATAAATGCAATAAGCCTTGTTCATGGAATATAATTAAAAATAACAGGCTATCGGAAAACTAAATTTAGCACAGAATACGACGGGCCTCTGTGCTATCCACCCAGCAAACCGTCTAACTATAACTGACTCAAACAGTGGTTATAGATTTTTAGTCGACACGGGTGCTAACATTTCGGTCATAAATAGCACAGATAATAAGAGCCAAGCATGCGAATACCAATTATTCGCCGCGAACGGGATCCCTATAAATACATACGGGGAACGCGTTTTAACGCTTAACCTAGGACTGCGCCGAAGCTTTAAATGGACATTTACCATTGCCGACGTCAAGATGCCAATCCTGGGAGCTGATTTTTTGGAGCATTATCAATTATTAGTGGATATACACAGAAAAAAAACTGATCGATAAAAAAACAGGTTGGGCAACGCCTGCCGAAATAGTGAGAGCAAAAATTTGCATCCGTTCGATCGTTAAACGCTCCTCTCCAGGAACCAATAAAGGGATTATTAGAGAAATATGAAGATATTAAAAAGCCTAGATCAATGAATCTACATACAAAGCACCGAGTACAGCATCAAATAATAACAAAGGGTTTCCCAGTATTTACTCGAGCGCGTCCATTACCTCCTGACAAATACAGGATGGCAAAACAAGAAAAATAAGTTTAGGGAACATTACGAACACTTAGAGGAGATATAACAAGCGCCTACATAAAAACGGCATAACAATAAATACAAACAAATGCGAATTCGCCAAGTCGGAGATTGATTTCCTCGGTTATCATACAACGAGCCAAGGGTTGACTCCTACTATGGAAAAGATTCAAGCTATAAACAATTACCCTAAACCACAAACGATAAATGAGTTACGACGTTTTTTGGGTATGATTAATTTCTACAGAAGCAGTATTCCACATGCAGAAAAGCATCAAACACCGTTAAATAAATATTTAATTAATAGTAAGAAAAATGATAAGACGGTTATCCAGTGGAATACTGAATCAAACCACGAGTTTGAACGCTGCAAGCAGATAAGCAAACAGAAACAAGGACACGTTCTGGTAGAGTCTCCCACCAGACGGTTAGATTCCAATTATAATGATATTTTTTTTCTCTTCAGAGGGGGAATATCTATGGCGAAGCCATAGGATTATAGTAGTTTAAATCTGTACGCCGCAACGTGCTACATTAATAGTTTTACTACGTGCCGTAGCAACGATATTAGAATAGGAAGTAGAAATAAGATATTGTCAATTTAGCAATTTCAGTAAACAATAGTTACTAGTTACCCCCACCTAAACCTGTCCATAAATCTTGTATATAAACTTTAGTTTAAGTTTAATTAACTGAGTCATAATTAAGTATTACAATCAACGTGTCGTCTAATTGTCTCCAAGGGTAAACACGCAATACTGCTCACCCAGGAATATGGTGTATTCCGCCGCTACTCGTGTTGGGATGCGGAAGGTACTCGTCGACCCCCTTCTGCAATGGTATGCAGTGACTCGGAATTGCTGTGATGAGGTTTCTTGTGGTCCTGCCGACACGGCCAGTTGTTGCTCCGGGCTCGGGGCCGTTCGCAGCTGGTCATCCAAAGCAGTGATCCTTATCTAGGACTCTTCCAAGTTGATTAAATTAGCGAGTTCAAGTGGAAAACAGTGATTACGTCAGGTGAGTTGGGCGAGGTGGTGCCACGCCAGTTTAATGCAGTTCAAAGTTAAGTGGTTACTGTAAACATACTCAACCTGACCATTAGCTCGGTTTAATCCTGACGAAATTAAGAGTAAATAAATAAACTCATTTGGCTACAGTACTACATTCTTTAAATTCCTCCTCTCGACAACTCTCGACAATGATCCGATTTGGTGTACCGTATAGGTGCATCGTTCGTTTTAACAATTTGGATCGGTAAAGTATTCTAAGTTTACTTCACTATTTTATTTCCAAAGGACAATGGCATGTTAGTATGGGACCTTTGTAACGCTTGGTGCTTGTCATGTTACGGATTGTTTTTGTGTTTATTTGGCTGCGAATATCACCGACAATAACATCTTAAATTCCTAAATTTAAACAATATAGCCTTAAAAAGCTATTTTAGTTTACAACGAAATACATGGATCATAAATGAGCTATTCTGTTAGCAGTTCTAAAAATATAATAAAAATACATGAAAATAATTAGGCTGATTCACTTAATAAGCGGTATAAATAACATAACCATTCATAACATATTGCCAGCCGTACAGGATCTGCCATCCTCCTTTCAACCACACTTTTAAGTAGGATAGCCAAATAAGTTTACCGAGTCATCAGCTCCACTGAGCAATAGTTTCATTACACATACACACCACATTGGCAAATATTAATTATTGGAATGAAATATGTTTATGTGACAATGCAACTGCGTCATGCCACTTCATAATTATGATTTTATTTTAATACAGATACCCTATGTAACACTATTACTTGTTTTCGTAGATAAGGGATGATGCTGTGGTTTGGGCAGTATAAGCGCCATGGTTCTGTAGTGTAGTATATTGACAGTACCTTTCCTTGTGCAGCGGAGCGAAGGGTTTCGTATTCACAAATAAGTCTCGCACAGTTATTTCGATTGTCATTGTTACTACACATGAACAATGTTTACAGTTTTATTCAAAAAGCACTTTAGCGTTATATCAAAGTTCTTAACACAGTTTTAAATTATTGTTGATATCTCGTCGGTAAAGATCTCACTGCCCGGGCGCAACGCCACCGATCTACCCTCGGTTTAATGAACGTATCGGTATACAATCTCGGCAAGATGTTTGACTTTATATGAATTTGATTTGGTTATTTATTTTATAGGCAATTAAAAATTTCGGATTAAAAGGAAACTTAAGAAGCACTAACAATTGTTTGGGATATTATAAAGAGATTCGAACAAAGACATTTGGCAATATTTTCAGGGGTTAATAAAAATGCATTTAAATGTTGGTATGTTAAGACACGCTACAGTACTAAAAGAAATGAATCTAGGTTGATGGTGTCGTCTGGAATTTAATACGATCGTGTTTAACACGGGATGCTAAGAAAATAACTAAAATATAATAAATGTAATAGGTATGGTAAACAATTTGCCACCCTTAAATTGTAATGTGACACTTAAAAACAAAGTTTTCAATTAACGGTCATTCACAAAACAGTGTCCTGGAGTTGTACGCTGGGATGTTCCAGGTTGCTGTTCATCCTTCTCAGATTCCGTCGACCCGGCCACCTGGTTGAGAAGCTCTTCGTAGCCGACCATGAGCTACCTGACAAGGGCTCGGACCCGCATATAATTAAACATTCGGCGCCACTACCAAAAGTTGCGGTGATTAGATATTCACAAATTCTACCCATAAATAACCTCGACCCTTCAGCAAGGCTGCTCACTTTCATATGGACTTGCTCGTCCTTGACAATCAGTACAACTTCTGTTAGCAATATTCATTTAAAAATAATTTACAGTTGACAAGTTTAAATACCAATATAAAAATGGATTTTTAAATCAATTGTTTACTAGAAAATAATTACATCTTGTCACGGTTATAGTGACTTCTACTTCGGTCTCGAAGTACAAAACTACTAACGTTACCAATATAAAAATCACATTAATAATAATGTTTAAAAGTAAAACATTTTGTCATTGTCATAGTATCTTTTCACATTAAGAAGACAACAACAACGTTCAGTCGCTTTGAGGACAATATTATCTAGCCCCACACCTGCTGCGCATGAGACAGGTTAGAACAAAGCAACAGACTTCAGCAGTTCCATTCAATCCATGAGTTTTCCTTAGGACTATTATCGTCAAAAACTAGTATAGTTTGTCATTCATCAATCGTCGTCGTCGTCATTACATCACACAGCTGTTGCTTTTACTACATCACACAGCTGTTGCTTTTACTACATCACACAGCTGTTGCTTTTACTACATCACACAGCTGTTGCTTTTACTACATCACACAGCTGTTGCTTTTACTACATCACACAGCTGTTGCTTTTACTACATCACACAGCTGTTGCTTTTACTACATCACACAGCTGTTGCTTTTACTACATCACACAGCTGTTGCTTTTACTACATCACACAGCTGTTGCTTTTACTACATCACACAGCTGTTGCTTTTAATACATCACACAGCTGTTGCTTTTACTACATCACACAGCTGTTGCTTTTACTACATCACACATCTGTTGCTTTTACTACATCACACAGCTGTTGCTTTTACTACATAACACAGCTGTTGCTTTTACTACATAACACAGCTGTTGCTTTTACTACATAACACAGCTGTTGCTTTTACTACATAACACAGCTGTTGCTTTTACTACATAACACAGCTGTTGCTTTTACTACATCACACAGCTGTTGCTTTTACTACATCACACAGCTGTTGCTTTTACTACATCACACAGCTGTTGCTTTTACTACATCACACAGCTGTTGCTTTTACTACATCACACAGCTGTTGCTTTTACTACATCACACAGCTGTTGCTTTTACTACATCACACAGCTGTTGCTTTTACTACATCACACAGCTCTTTACAGGTAAGACACATAGCGGTAGACAACTGTTCACTTATAAGTATCACACAGTACTATATAATTGCAGAAAGTGATGGGTAAATGGAAAACATAATGAATACTTAAATTTCATTATAAACAAACTTGAATGTACTCACCAGATATACATATGTGCAAGTCGACGAACGACACACGAAAAGTCAAGAAAATTTCGTAGAGTATCAAGAGAAAAGAAAAAAAAATCTTCAACTTAAATATTTACAAAAGAGGAGACGCGAGAGATGTGATCCCACTTCTGATGTCAGATTTTAAAGGGAGATATGATTTTTAGAAAGGGTGACATCAGTCACCCTTTCTAAACGTCAAGTTTTTCGCTGACGTCACTCAACTCATTAATATCACTCACATGATTTAGACCGTTCTCAATCAATTTATTGCCATACCCGTCGGTACACTAGGATTTATTAAAACAACACAACTTAGGTTCAAACTAGAATCATGTATTTAATGAACGTTAAATTGAAGCTACTCTTAAAATCATAGATCGACACTACATGGTCAAGGTGAATTGGGTTAAAACACTAAAATCCACAGCCCGTTCGTGTCGATCCATAACTTCCAGTTTCCAAAATGCGTAGGGCCTTATGAGAAGAATACTGGCAAAGAAACTCATGGCCAATCTTAAAAGTTACATCTTAACTTATTACTTACAATAGTTTAATTTAATAACAATTACGGAGCCTATGTACTTAACTTATTTACAGCTTGTCCTTCCTCGTACAATGCTCAAACTTGACTGATCTCTTCATTTATTCTCGCCAATACGAAACCAACGCACATGAAATATAATGACGGTAGTCGGTGTATACCGGATATTATTAGTTTCGTATTAACTTTTCAAAACAATTAAATGCGTTACGCCTTATTCTAATGACATGATAAATCCTTAATTAAATAATTAGAATTACTGTGATTAACCTCACGTTATTTTAATGTAATAAATTAACGTGAGTAAGTTTAAATGTAATAGCGGATGTCAACCGGTTAGACAACAAGTCTAACCGGTTGACATCATCACTCACAATTATTTAAAATCAATTATTAAAACATTACTTTGCTCACAGAATCGTTATTCAATCTCCTATTTTATTATAATAATTTTTAGTTAGTAACAAGCCCACAATTGAAATTAAGAGTAACAGTATTCCGTTTAGATAAATAGAAGATAGATAGATAGAAAACTCTTTATTTGTACACCGTTTTACATATTTACAAGAGAGTACATAAGATGTAATAATATATAATTTAATGTACAAAGGGCGGCCTTATTGCCATTAGCAATCTCTTCCAGGCAACCTTAGTCTTCTAGGCAACCTTAGAATGTTATAATTAAATAATTTACTCAAGTAACCATTTTTACAGGACAACAATACAATTATCTGTTGTCCTGTTAATAAATATTAAGATATTAATTGTTAGAAAATAACATTTCGTTTCTGACTTTATAATTAATAGTTAAGTTTTATTGAGACAATCATAAGTAGGTAGATGTTTTCCCCCGCTCACACACGCGTCCTCATCTCCATATTCACCTTTTCACTGAGAAGCTATATATATAGACCCCTCTACAGTCTCTGCGCGTCATATGTGCCCGAGACAGGTATGGAACCTTCATGTATGTATTAGGCCATTACTTACGTACCTACATAAACTACGTAGCCTATACTAGTTTACACTTCTTAAATTATTTACCTACGTCATATTCGATTCGAGCAATAAAAATCACAGATTTTGTGCCTAACAGGACTATCTATTCGAAAATATATTTTCGCTGAGCGACGAGAAAGTCAGGATAAGGAAAAGGTTACAAATAAAACTACACTAGATTTGTTTATCATAATTATTCTAATGTTTAATTCCATTAAAGATTAAAGATTAATTACGCCGGAAGTAGGAGTACCATGATGAAATATAAGTCGCACCGGAAGGCATCAAGATTTTAGTTTGAATCACTATTTACTTGATTATAAAATCACCAACTGAATTATAAGGTTATAATATAATATATAAAATTGTATGCCTAGTAATTATTAAGATTTTAATGAACTACGCGTTTATACGATATTGAAATCAATACTTATTACAGTATACATATTTCATTTTTCGATTAATAAGCCAGAAATAATAATGTTCAAAGTACAAGAAAATTATTATACGATAAATTCTTAGTTTGTTGTGTTGTTTTTTTTCTTGACAGCAGCTTGACCCGACGAGACCTCATCAGTTAATGGGCAGCTGTACATTAGAACACGTATTATCACGAAACACTCCGTTTATTTTCTTGCAAATATAATGAAGTACTGAACATTGAATCAACACATCTTCTCATTTTATATAAAATTGACAAAGATCTACTTTTACTTTTAAATATTTATTTTATTTATTTATAACTTTATGCACTTTTGTACATAGACGGACTTAATGCCCAGGGCATACTCTGCCAGTCAACCTTAGGGTAGTGTAGAAATCATGTGAGGTAGGCGCACATAGGTTTTAGTACTTAACTAAAATAAACATTACACAGCATTACAAATTATTATATGGTATGGCAAATACAACAAATATATAAACGCTATAAATATATATGATATTACTTATATATAAAAATATTTACATTAGTGTACTGCTATTGTTATGATGACTCTGCCATGTTAGTGAGAAGGAGGTTATGTGACTTCTTTTTAAATATGAGACGGTTAGTGGACATCCTGATCTCAAGTGGTAGCGTATTCCAGAGCAGAACTGCTTGAACAAAGAGAGAAAAGAAGAGTTTAGAAAGTCAGAATTGTGGGAGGGACATAAAAGAAGCAGATTATTTTCTGAGCGAAGATTTCTGTTGTGGTTGGAGTGTCGGTCTAAGCATAGACAAAATACTTAAGTAGGTTTTACTGCAACAGTTAACTCTCGCCGCATGTTTGATTAGCTCAGGAACTTTGACTGCCTCGTTTGTCTCGCGGTTGCCGTGTGCGACTGCTGATCGTGAGGTCTCGGGTTCGATTCCCGGGTCGGACTAAATGTTTGTATGATCTACAAATATTTGTTTCGGAGTTTGGGTGTTTTCTATGTGTAATATGTATGTATTTACAAAAAAAATATATATATGTATTTGTATCAGTTGTCTAGTACCCATAACACAAGTTCTGCTTAGCTTGGGACTAGATGGCGTTGTGTAATAGATGTCCGAAATACTTTAAAAATACTTTAACTCCAGCTACGTGTCCAACGTAATCCCGGAACGCGTAAGTTTGAAGCCTTAGTTACCAATTACATAGCTGTAATTGGTATCTCGGGCTTGGCTTAGCAGCCATGAATGTATTTCGGCTCAAGGACTAGTTTCTTTCACTTTACCTTAGAGAACTTCAACGCATCTTCCTTCCGTGAAACTATCTATACTTCACCATATAAGAGTCGCTTACAGAAGTAGTTTCTGCAATGCGGCTTCGAAGATTTAGAAAATTTTTGCCGCCGCCTATAAGATCGTTAAATCATCCTTACGAGTTCATCTGGGGTTCTAAAAACCTAGTATAGGCGCCGGCACGTAACTTGGCCAGACTTCGGCGTAGTGAGGATAAGTTCACGCATAGTACACTTAGTCGACTGACGCACCAATGGCTTGCTCGGAACGGTGCTACTATAATCACCGCGTCCCTCTATCAACCAAAGGGGCCTAAAAACGACTGCGTATCTAACAAATCTAGCCTAGTTACGTGGCGGTCTCTTTGTGTTGACTGTGTGGAGTTGTGATGGCAGTTGCTCCGCGTAATCGAAGTTTTAAATACTATTATACTTAAGACTTACCTCTTACTAGTGTGGGAACTAATAAACTTCTTTTAATGAGGGGCCCGTGTAAAAATGAATAGACACTTAAAATTCTTATTTTATTTAAAAAAGTTATTAGATAAGACATCACTTATACCTCTTATAAATAAACTTAAAATCCAGTAACTTGAAAATCTACGAAATTCAGTTAAGTTCAGTATAACTATAAATATAAACCATAAAATTCCTTAAGTGCGCTCTATAGAGCTGTAAAAAAACTGATACATTGAAAGTTGTTCGCCTCTCATCTAAGCTAAAATATACTGCTTTCTGACCTTCTTATTTTCTGCCTGATCTTTTTTACTCTGATGAGATACATATGAAGTTTTTGTCTTCCTAGATTTAAGTGAAGATAATCACAACAAAGAAAGTTGAAAATAATAAACAAATATATATAAACCTATTTACTCGATGATGGACAAGCAACAAATGGCTGTACCACAAATTTATTTTAATTGTTAGTTCTTTTAATTCCATCACCTAGTCTATTAACGACTGACATCACCAGTTCGGGGCTCGACTCCTTTAGATCATATGCCCATCCCATTTTCTTCCACGAATTGATCATATGACACGAAATGTTAAAAATATCACAAAATTCAGCTGCTTTATAGTCTAATGGAAACATGTGGTGGTAATTATGCCAGCCCTCGCCACAAGTAAGGGTCGCAATAAATTTGTTTTGTTTAGGTAAAATTTTCCTGCAATAAAATATTAACAATCATTTTTCCGAATCATTCCTCAAGTTTTAAACGTAAGTGGCCTTGAAATGGAAAAGAAATAATGTAGATTTTGATATCACCATGATTATAAAATAAAATAACCTTACGTGTTATATGGAGCATATCCGTACGTATGGGCGAAGCTGTTTATTGAAAGTTCAGCATGAAAGAAAAAAAGAAATCTGATGAAACACTGCCAGGCAACTGCACACTTCCAGTCTTCTCCCCAAAGCAGTACGCTTGTTAAAGTTGGAATCAGGAAGCAAAATAATATATTAAGTATCGTTGAGTGCCTGTGGAGTGAGATGTTCAAATTAGAAGTTATCGATAAACTCTTGATAATGATTCAATATTCAGTTTAGAGACGGTGAAAGAAATATCTTTAGAAAGTAATAATACGAGTATTATTTATTACTACAAGTTTCTGCTTTCTTAGTTAACACTAAGGACATCCACTGTATGAATAGGGGTGGCGGTCGTGATACACCGTATTTTTAGACAACACTAAGCAAAAATCCGGTTACCGTATTATACCGTTTTATAAACATACCTTAGATTATTGATAATATTTTGCATAAGTGTTACAAATCCGCTCCTCTATAAGTATATTTAAGTATTCTGTGAGTGTTACGTTGCTCGGTAAATTATAGTATCATTTTCAAAATGTGTTCTCATGTAAGTAAATCTGTAATTCTTTATGAGACTATAGTTTCTTAAATCCGATAAACAACAATCAAGAACTCCGTAACTTCTTACCAAACTCACCTATTAAAAAACATTATGAACTTGTCATTTTCAATGTCGCTCATATCAATCTTTCTCCCTTCTTTTATCACCTCTTCGTTCTTAAATGTCATAAGCCATCCAATATGAGAGAAAAATAGTCCTCGACTTGCATTATGGGGGTCCGCGTTTGTGTCGCTAAGTTTATGGTGTAGGCGATGATCACGGATCCATTGATAGATAGGGTTCTAAAATCAATGTTATATAGTAAACAAATATCATTATTAAACAGTAAATTTTGGAGTTCTTTATAGAATAGAATAGAATAATCTTTATTGTACATTAAATAATACAGTTTACACTAAAAAAATAATATATCAATTGACTGTCCATGTACAAATGGCGGCCTTATCGCTAACAAGCAATTTCTTCCAGGCAACCTTGGGATGAAAAAAAAATTGTACTAGAAAAAAAAATGAATTCATGGGTAGTAAATAATAAAAAGAATGTAAAAGAATTCAAGTGAAGATAGAAGTAACCAACACAAGAAATATCTATTATTATACATACTTATATAAATAAATACAAATACACAAATACAATATTTACATTCTCACTAGAAAAAATAAATAAATTGAAAATAGATACTTATATTAGGCACATAACAAATTAAGATGACAGGTAATGATCTCTGACCAGTTTTTTAAAAATAGGTAACGATTTAGCACGTCTAATAGCTATTGGCAAAGCATTCCATAGTCGGACAGCCTGCACAGTGAACGACTTATCGTAAAAACTAGTACAGTGTGTTGGTACTGCCAGTTCAAGAGATTCAGATGACCTCAGGGATCTCGAATGTGTGTCACTGAGGAAAACAAAGCGTTTCTTTAAATAAGGTGGAGTAAACGGATGAAATAGAACACTGTAAAGTATGGAAAGAATATGAGCATTCCGTCGAAGGCGAATTGGGAGCCACTTAAGCTGATTGCGATATTCAGAAACATGATCATATTTGCGTAGTCCAAATATAAATCTAATACAGAAATTTTGAAGGCGCTCAAGTTTATCTAGTTGCTCCTCCGTAATGTCGAGATAACTGACATCAGCATAGTCGAGTATAGGAAGAAGGAGGGATTGTGCAAGTGCAATTTTAGTAGCTGTTGGGAGAAAATTGCGTAGTCGTCGTAAGGATCCCGCCGATGCAAACAACTTCCGACTGACCTCTCGCAATTGAGGGCCCCAGGTTAATGTGCTATCGATGTAGATTCCTAGATTTTTAACAGAAGTACTTATTGGTAATTGGGTACCATTAAATGTAATGCTAGGCAGTTGCGTCCAGTCTATTCTGGATACCATTCTGGCACTGCCTACAACAATAAGTTGGGTTTTGGATGGATTAACCACGACTCCAAATTGCTCACTCCACTCACATACACGCTCCAGATCTTGACTAATAGTCGAAAAGGCTTCAGATAATTTACGCAACGGAGCTTGTATATATATTTGAAAATCATCTGCATAAAGGTGGTAGGAAGAGGTTAATGACTTAGAGATAGAATTGATAAATATGGTGAAAAGTAAAGGAGATAAAACGCCACCCTGCGGAACCCCAGCAGACGTGTTACACCAGGAAGATAAAGATTCCTCCAGGCGCACACGTTGCCTTCGACCAAACAGGTAACTTTGAAACCAATCAATTACTGTCGGAGATATGTTGATAGAGCGCAATATGCCTAGCAGTATGTGGAAATCTACACTAGTAAAAGCGTTACTGAAGTCCAGTAAAGAAAGAACCGTAAGATTTCCACTCTCCATACCTAGTCTGATGTCATCCGTAACGTTAATCAATGCACTTACTGTACTATGGCCTGCTCGAAAACCTGATTGGAAAGGATTTAGGAGTTGGTTTCTATTTAGGAATGAATTTAATTGGGTATGCACAAGACGTTCTAGGACTTTCGAAAGGAAGGGCAATATGGAAATAGGACGATATTCAGAGAAGGATTTAGGGTTGTTCTTTTTAGGTAGTGGGATAATAAGTGCTTCTTTCCAAATCTCTGGAAAAGTGCTGGAAAAAAGGGAGTGATTTAAAATATGGCAAAGTGCAGGTAACAATTCATCGAGAATTGGTTGGATCATGTTACGGCTTATACAATCACTTCCAACAGCGTTAGAAGATATGGACATAATGCATTTCTCAACATCACAAGCAGTCAATTGATTAAAACAGAACGGTGGATAATGAGGAGCTGGAAGCGTAGAAAGATATTGTAAGGTATTTGCCTTACTGGTCTGGTTAAATTTAGACGAAGAAGAGAAATGTTGATTTAACAACTCGATATCTATTTGCTTGGAATCTGAAAACGATCGTGACTTACCAACTCCTAATGTTTTAAGAAACTTCCAAATTTTTGCTGGGTCTCCGTTCTCGACCGAATTATGAACATGTTGGCGCTGTGCTTTCCTACAAGCCTTGCTGCAGAGATTTCGGATATCAATATACTTTTCCCGGTTGCTCGGTGTTGGTCTAGATTTAAACTTGCTTTTGGCTGCAGCTTTTTTTGATATTAAACTTTTGATTTCATCTGTTAGCCATGGAGCGGGTAAATGTTTGAGTCTTACAGCGCGAACCGGCGCATGCACATCATAGAGGTTGGTTAGTTTGTCGTTAAAAAACTGGATTTTATTATCAATTGAGTCCATTTCCGACAGCAAACTCCAATCGATTCCGGCGGCATCCCGACGGAGATCATCAAGATTCATGTCTCCAAAATTGCGTTGCATAAGGATTTTGACTTTAGGTTTAGGGGAGCGTAGTTTATAGGATAGGATTAAATTTAATCGCTTTAGTTTTTTGTCTTTTTAATTTTTCCTTTCAACCGCCAGTTGTGTTATCAAAATAATACAATTATATTTTATTCACAAAACAAAAACATTTTAAAACTTTGAAAAGAATAGTTTCAAGAAAATAATGGAAAAAAAAAGATATATGTTAAACAATCAAGATACACACATAACAAACAGCAAGAGAATAATGATTAAAAACTAAAAGAAAAAAAATACTGTAAAAGTTACATGACATAGGTAACTTAAAATTGAAAAAATGAAAGCAACGAGAATATCAGGAAAGAACAACTGCATGTTGCGTGAACGACTAATGTTGTACTCTGTAATCTGTCAGTGTTATGTCAAGTGACAAAAAGTAAAAATCGTAAACAACTAATGTAAAAGTTGAGGTATTATTAAAAGTTTAAAGAATAAGGAGGGTACAGTAAGATTAGGTGGAAAGAAAAAGTATGAGAACTAACTACAATAGAAACTATTCAACAATACCTGGACGCAATGCTAAAATCACCGCGAACACAAAACGAATCTATTTTTTGTTTCCAGCACGTCTAGATTTCGTTGTAACCTTTTCAACTGGAGCCGCCTTCTGCGTGAAATCCAGACGATTGAGTTCACCAAGCGAGTCTATGCGGTGCCGTGTCCCATTGGGGTCGAGAACATAAATGTGACCGTCTCGTGTCCAGCATTTCGTGACACCAAACCGCTCACGTGCAGCAATGAAGACTTCATGCCTAGTCCTAGTGATGAACTCAGACAAAGTGATGCCAGATCCCTTAAGTTTAGTCTTAGCTAACCATAACTTGTCCCGTACAGATGCTAGCTGGAGCTTGACCAATATGGGTCTAGGTTTTTTTGCACCAACCTGTCTTCCCATTCTGTGGCATCTCCGTATGTCTGTCCTCGAGAATTCCTTTAACCCTAGATGACCTGTCGCAACATCCACAACCGACTGCGCTGGTTCTTCATCCTTGTCCTCAGGTAGTCCATGCAATAATAACATTTTCCGACGTGTACGCATCTCCATGGTGTCTACCTGATGAGCCAAAAGTTCAATTTGACACCGAAATCCAGAAATTGTACTCATGACAAAGGCTTTGAAACTCTCAAAATCCAATGCGAGTGTCGCCAAGGTTGGTGTACTAGTACTTTTGGCAGTCCTCTGCAGCTCTGTCTCGAAGGCAGCCATGCGTTCCTCAATTCCAGCCATAATTGTTGCAAATGAGTCCTTCATTGTGTTCATTCTAAATCTTAAAAGTGTTTGTCGAGTGTTTCTTTTAAAATAAGTGTGCTTGAGAGGAGATAACACTTTACTGGTAGGTGCTTTATGTTCTCATTTAAATTGTTAAAGGAGAATGTTTATAAATATTTATTTATATTATTAAAGTTAATTTAAATGCAGACACTTTAAATCCAATGTTGCTGTCACAACTACCCACACATATGTCTTTATAAACCTGAATACCCAATGAAATGAAATTTATTTGCATAGAACATAGGTTAGCACCAGGTGTATGTAACATAAGTGGTTTTGGATCACACCATGTCGCATTGTATATTAAATATGCAAATATTTATTAATTATCATTATAACCTAAAAATAATTATATTAAATAAAACTTAAAACTTAATCTCTTCCATTGTTTAGCAAGATATAAATTTAAAAACATTTAATTGTGTTGTATTTCTTAACAATTATCGATTACGTAACATGTATATTTTATTATGATGATCAAATTTGAATGATTTTCTAACCACTTATAGGGAATAATATTCCTGGCTAATACAAAAACTTTTAAACTTATTAATAAGAAAGATACAGAATACTTCACCCTTAAAACCATAATATACCACATAGCTATGATTGAGTCATCATTATCAAATCACGAGAACATATAATAATATGTAGAACTTAAAAGAGTGACTCCACCACAGAAGCGGAAAATACTATGAGGCTGCCAATTATTTGAAGCTATATAAAATAGTATAAACATCACAGACAGACTGACAATATATGATGGTTCCTTTACTTTAATACTCTTTTTATGTGTTTATTAATGAGCTACCACGTATCATGTCGGTTCTGTTAAACGAGCTAGTAACCTGGTGATTATTGAACTGAAACAAAAATTGATCACTACTAAGCCAATGTTTAGTTAAACATAAAACATCAATATTATTAGAGTTTAGATATATCACTAATTGTAATTCTTTACTCATCAATTCTTCAATGTTCTGACAAACAATTTTTGTTACTGTTCATACAGTTTTTATGAAAAGTTTTTGAGGATACAGTGTTGCTAGAAGTATTATTGTAATTTTTGGTTTAAAAGACTAAAAATAGATTGAGGTGAGGAGAGGGTAGAAATAGAGGGTGGGTAATCTAGGTAGTAGAGTCACGCTGATTTCAGCACGAACGAGCCGGTTCGACCGGGGCGTTACTACCCTCGCACAGAAGATCAACGTAAAATGACAGCGTTCGTGATGACGTGTTTCGTTGGTGAGTGCGAGACCGGAGGCCGAATGATGCAAAAGCATCACTAGGCCGCCATAGTGTGGGTCACCATGCTGCATTGTTGCTTTGTCTGTATTCGCAAAATGAGTATGGTGACCACCACTCTTGGATTCTGCTTATGCTTTCCATCAGGCAGAGTAGAGTCATTTTGGCAGGCCAAACATAAAAAAAAGGTTCAGGGTTATGTACACTATAACTACTATCTTTCTGCTCAATAGAGGCAGATGTCGAAGTCAAGACTATATTACAACTACTACTACTATTATTATTCTGCTCAAAAATACACTACTACAACTATTATTGTTCTGCTCAATAGAAGCAGGAGTTTCAGCCAACGTCTTGACTAATTTTAAAATAAAATAAAATAGCGAAGAAACTATCTGTCGTCTAAAATATTCAGAAAGATAATAATTATCTTTGGTCGTAAAATAATTACTATCAATTATTGTCATTGTTTGTAATTTAATTATTGTTTTTACATCTTATTTTATTTTCCGTCTCTGGCAAGCCCTTACAGTGAGGAAAAGTAAATATACATATTTTTTTTACTTTTAAATAAGAAAGTTTTTCAAAGAAAACTTTAAGTTTGTTTATATTTGCATTTCCCCTTCTCCCAA
Organism: Spilosoma lubricipeda; assembly: GCA_905220595.1. Classification (NCBI taxonomy): domain Eukaryota; kingdom Metazoa; phylum Arthropoda; class Insecta; order Lepidoptera; family Erebidae; genus Spilosoma; species Spilosoma lubricipeda. Next base: position 5,125,480 of record HG992298.1, on the reverse strand, counting down.
TAACAATAATTAAGGTAGTATCTGTTTTCTTAGTATTTTTGTTATCTATTACTTTAGATTTAGTGTGCTTTATATAGCTGGCGTTCTAAAAGCCTGATGCGTTTCAGAGTTTGCTCGTACTCAACCCTGCATGTGTTAAATGAGTCAACGAGGAGCTGTAGTCCGTCCCGAGCATTGGTAACCTCAACACATTGTGAATGCAATGAAGACAGCTTAACTCTAAGGCCCGTATTTTAAAAGGCGTCTCAAGTATCAGTTGATCTCTGATCAGCTGAAACTAGTTTTAAGTTCCAATCAAATCTCAAACATCGCTCTTATTATAGAAAGCGTTTTGAGTTCTACTCAGTTGAAACTAGTCTCAGTAACCAATCTCAACTCAACAGTCTGTTCTCAATTACGTTTCTGCATAATCGAAATTATTGTTCTGTGTCACGCAGCAAATTATATTAAACAAAATATAAATAACAAATATCATTTTAATGTTATAAGTTATTAGTGTGTACATAATACACTATTGACTAGTGTATCAATGTAAACATAAGAATAAGAAGCTACTCGCCCTAAATTAAATATTATAAATATTAAAATCAAATGACTAGATATTACCTATAACGGAACGTTCAATTGTTATCAATACTTGTCATGTTGAATTGTTTTGGTTGTAATATTGTTATATTTTTTGTCATAAACCAAAGGATATTAATTGAAAGAAGTGGTTAAATGTGTATTTAAAGTGAGTGGAATATCAATTTAAAGTTAATAAAAGTAAATTGAAATGTGTATGATATGTAATTCTTTCGTATATAAAGCAAGGTAAAGTGAATCTTGCGTTGTTATTTAGAAAAATCATCATAAGATACGTTTATTTCCCATAAAAGCCCTTCTAAATTATCACTTGAGACTAGATTGAGCTTGTCTCAGGTGAACAGAGATCACATCTATGCTTTCTTGCATTTCCTAGCTTATTAAACGCCAAGTGAGTCGTAAACATGGGCCCTGGTCCATGCACGGTGGGCCGATTGCTTTTATGTAATACTGAGACTCGGAATGCTGTGTTGTCATACAATGGTGAGGCATGACGATAATCGAACCGTCAGACGGAAGGGCGCTCGTACCCCGCCGAAAGTCACCAACCGACACGACGAGCCACTCCGTGGATTATGCGTGACCTGACGGGGCAGCCTCTCAGGGTAGTTAGCCGCGGTTGAGCCCCTCTCTATGATGCGGACGGTCAGCGGCACCACTACTACGTTTCTACGGGTCTCCGTGACCGACGGTTCGATCCACGTTCCCCTTAACATGACTCTATAACCAGTCCACTGCTCACACAATTATCGTGATAACTGTCACCCCTGCGTAATTGGGCCCCCGTTCTCGAACTCACCAACGAAATACGACAACACCAAAACTGTCATTTTAGGTTGGTCCTCTGTGCGACTGTAGTACCATCCCGGTCGAGCCGGCTCGTTTGTACTGAAATCAACGTGGCTCTGTTGTAATGTTTTATCATGTTCATTTAAACACATTAGGTTTATTTTTTGCTTCAAATTATGTGAATTAAACTTTACTTTCGTCAAATGAACTAAATTGTTAATGTTAATGTCCCTTCAAATAGTAGCAAAACATCTTGGGCTTATCACTTACTTAAGTGAAATGTATAGAATAGCGGTGTTACAATAACAAAATTGTGCAAAACTAAAACAATCACTCACGGTTGGTGTAATCTTGAAACTTCAAACAAAAACCTGAAAAAATATAGGGTCAAACTTTTTATGTTAATTTCATAGTAACTTGTATTCATATTTACCTGCCCTGCTGAGACGTAACACATAAGAATAAATATTTCTAGTGGTTTTTTTACTTTGTAACATTTGTGGGTAAACAGCCGATGGACACCGCAAGTAAGACCCACTCCGTTTATTATATACATAGCTGGAACTAAAAAGAAAATAACATTAACATTTTTTTATTCTGGCATTTAATATTTATTGTAGATAAATTAGACGCAGATAGAGACTTATTTATTTATTAAAAGGAAACTCAACAGCTTTCTTACAGTAATCATGACATATTTCCATGTAATGAAGATTCTAAAGCCAATTAGAGAGTTTCACGTCATGTATACAGGAACCAGACATCATTATATAATTTTAACTTTGATACATGATAATGCTCATCTTAATTTATTTGGATGGAAAATGCACCTTAGCCCTAGCTCTAGAGCTTGGGAAGTCTCGATAATCTAAAGTCTCAAGTTCTCACAATAAAACTAATCTTGAGTTAATTTCTGGCCAAATGTATTAATAACAAAAAACCGACCAAGTGCATGTCGAAACATTCAATGCAGGGCCATTTGTTACTTAATACTAAAAACATTTCCTACTTAAAAAAAAAATAGTATCAAAAAATAGTAACCTAGCTGTGATAAGTTTCTATTAAATTTATGAAATATGCAATAAATGCAATCGGAATTTTACAGATTCCCATTTATTATCATTTGGCTAGGAGACGGAGGCCTAACATTGCCTGTAGCAAAAATCAGCGTTTCTCATAAAACTGTATCAAGATCCGACCTATCGGATGACATCCTACATCATGGGCCTACTGAATACGATGGTTCACCACCCCTATTCATCCAAAGGGCATCGTAAGAGCCGAATAAGGAAAACAGCAAAGAGAAAGAAAACTTGAAAATAAACTACTGCGCCTAAAATCTGTTATTGTTGTAGTAGGCCGAAACCTAGTAGAAGCGGACTATTAATGTGGTCTGAAATGTTATGTGATAAAAATAAGAGATGGTGATAAATTATTTTATCAATTTGAAAATAAAAAATAATACAATGCAATTCCGACAACTGTGTCGATCGACAACTAAATATCGATTCAAAAGTCTCGGGATCCAAGAAAGCTAGAGTTACGCTTTGGAACAGGAAACAAGATCACGTTCGCGGGATTCATATCCTACTTAGCAAGTATAGCAGTCAGGCAGGATTGATTAAATCAACAGGCTAGTCTGAATTGTTTTTTAATTGTTTGTTATTTGTCGCATTTTAGCTCTAGGTTTAATTTTACATTACTGTTAAGGTCTAGTCAGTTTAAAATGGCAAATGTTGATCGTCTAGTCAATAGCTATTAACTTCTTAAACGATTGTTGATTTTTTTTTTATTATTATTTATTGTGAGATGCCCTAAATCTAAATTTATTTTTATCCGGATATTATTATTATTTGAATTGGGTTTATTTATTATCTAGAAAGCTTGAGGGTTGTTTCAATCAGAACACATCATGGGCGAGATTTACTAGAGACATTCGTTGACAGTTTGTTTTATGTTTACAACCTACGTCAGTTTTTAATAAGCTATGTCCTGTTTTATTTAAAAACTAGCTGAACGTCACGGTGTTACCCGCGCTTATTGTTGAATATAAATCTTATTGTAAAGCCGCGGGGCGAAGCTAATCTAAAAAAAAGTAACCTAAGTTACTCTCTATATCATCAGCTACCTATCATTAAAAGTCCCGTCGAAAGCAGTCTAGCTGTTCCAGAGATTACCGGGAACAGACAAACAGCCATACAAAAAAAAATTAACTATATTTTTGGTATATGTACCATGTATACATATATATGCGTTTAATAATAAGCGGTTATTTAAATATTACAAACAGACACTCCAATTTTATTTATTAGAATATAAGATTTCTGAAATCGGTCTGAATTTACCTTTAAGAGAGTATTTGTTCTTTTTCGACAACTAAAACTTGACCAAAAAAAAGAAAACAAATGATCCTGCTTATCAATAAATATTATTTTCGAGCTCAACCCCTACTAACTCAAACTCAAAGTATTAACAAGTCCCAAGGTCCTACACCTTGGGACTTGTTAATAGTACATCAAATAAGTATGACTTTTGAAACGAATAATTTTACATTTGTGTGATGTCATTGTTGACCCTCCTATAAAGTAATCCCACGACCTGGTGAAGGTCCAAAAAAACCGTTTAATGGAGAAAGCACACGGCCGGTCGTTGTGGAGAAGCATGGGGAGACCTATGTCGAGCAGTGAACATGGTTCGACTGAGATGATGATTAATGTGTTTGATTCGATCGACACTTCACACTTAAACAAAAATGTATACTTACAAAATAAAACCGTTAATACTTTAGCAGGGAATGCGTAGTGCCATGTCCACCAAACCCCAAGTATATGAAAAGCTATTATTTTGATACTCGACGTCCATTTGATTTTATTTTTGAAGCCAAATAATTTTTCAATATAACCGTATTCCATTTTGATGTTCGTCACTCTCTTCACTATTGAAAACCAAACGTACGTACGCAACATATTCCTTATATACAATTTTGGAAATAATATTTACATAAAAGGTTGATGAATATTAATTCAATGAATATTATTAAGCATATGCCGCTAATGCAGCATCACAAGCTGAAGTAATCTAATATCATAGAGATATTGTTGGTGAGTTTGTATGTTTGGGGTAATCTTAATTACTACAGATCCGATTTCAAACTTAGTTAATACAATATCCTACTAATCCTACTAATATTATAAATGCGAAAGTTTGTAAGGATGGATGGATGTTTGGATGTTTGTTACTCTTTCACGCAAAAACTACTGAACGGATTTGGATGAAACTTTACAGTAATATAGCTTATACATCAGAATAACACATAGGCTACTATTTGCTGCGATAGCCGACATATACGCGGGCGGAGCCGCAGGCACGAACTAGTTTTTTAATAATTATAAATAATTAAAATATAATCCAGTACTTTTTTTATTTTATTTTTTAAATTAGCCATCGGCGGATTGATTTATCGCTCAACACATTTTTTTTCTGTAAGGAAACCCCCCCCTCCCTCCACCTTCTTCTGCTAGAGTGAAAGTCACGTTACAATAGGACCTATTTTATATATATATTTTGAGCCGTCCCAGAGATTAACCGGAACAAATAGACACATAAAAATAATTTAAACTGATTTTTTTATGTAAATACCGTGTGAAAAGCAATTAAATTTAAATAAAATAATAAAAACAGGCATTTAAATTTTATTTTGACTTAATTTAGTTTTCACCTGTTTAAATCTATTGGGACAAGTAAAACCTCAACACTTCATAAGTGTCTGGTTAAGCAGATTTATATTTTCAAACTTAAATAAAATCGTAATAATTGACACAAAGTTTTATTAAGAGCATTGAACGATAGAATAGAAATGCGGATTTTATTTATTAGAGAGTATGTCATCACACTGTTCAAAACGGCGCCTTGTGTTCTGCGCCACACGCTGCAGTAAACTTGGTTCAATTGAGCTGATTTCTCGACGAATATTTTCCTTTAAAGCTACAAAAGATTGAGGACTGTCATTAAAAACCGTCTCTTTGAGGTAGCCCCATAAAAAAAAATCCATGGGAGTTCGATAGGGTGACCTCGGTGGACATGGAATGTCCCCAAGCGACTGATCAGTTTTTGGGGGAAATTTTAACGAAGCAAGTTCATTGAAGCTCTGGCTGTGTGTGGAGTCACCCCACCCAGTTGAAACCACGTATGTGAAGAGTACAATGGATGAGCTCGCAGGTTTTGCAAAAAGAAATCCGTAATTATGCGTCGATAATTTTCGAAATAAAAATGGTCCAATTATCTTACCTTATACATAAGGTACACCAAACAGTTATCCTGGGGCGTGTTCTTGGAGACCAGTAACAGCAATTTTCAGTTTTGCTTGTTGACGTGGCCGTTTAAGTGAAAATGAGCCTCGTCGCTCCAAAAAATGGGATTTACAGTGCGAACACGCTCCAACATCGTTTTACAAACATTTTTGCGTAAATCAAAGTCACTTTCAGTTCTTGAACAATTTAGATTTTAAAAGGATGAAACTTCAGATACTTTTTTAAAATTTTATGAATAATCGCTCTTGGAAGTCCCAGTGAGGCTGCTCTTTTCCGTATTGATTTACGTCGCCGATTTTCATGTAAACTGCTTTCAACCAGTTAAATGTTTTCGGGAGTCCTTGAAGATCGACTGGGCCTTGGCCGAGGAACATTCATAACCGAAGCAGTTGCACGAAATTTCTGCACCCACGAGCGAATTACATTTACACTCGGTCCATCACGTATTCACTGAATACCGAACTTTGAACAAAATTGTAGACGAGCAATTACCTAAGAATCATTGCTTTTAAAAAATGTCTCCACAGCGAACGCGCGATGCTCACTCGACCACTGCGAGATCGTGGCTGATAAATCCGCACGATCGATAATTCTAAGGGCGCCATCCTTCCCCCGCACCGTTTATTACTTATTGAAATAATCGTATTTAAAGTTATAAATTTGCCACAAATTATTATTTTACGGGAATTAATGCGATCACTATTTAAAGGTATTACATACCTCTCCGGTTGGCAGGTCGCCATGTCCAGGAAGAGGAAGGGGAAAATCACAAGGGGAAGGGGCAAATAGTGTTGGCGCCCCAACCCCCAGCTTTTTTTTCTTGTGTGGAACAAACAAAGACACACAAGAAAAACTAAAGGCAGCGTCGCAGGGAGAGGGAGAAGCGACAAGCTGCAGCAACAGATGCGACCCCGGTACCAACCCAAGGGCAGGGTCACCCGGTACCAACCAGTCTGCAGAGAGGGAATAATGCACCCCCTGAATCCTCAGCACCACGACGCACACCTCCCAAGGGCAAAGGGACGCAAACAGGACCTCAGGGTGGTAGTACCCAAGGGGGCCAGTACTTTGCCAAAAGGGCACGTCTTGACGAGACAATATCTCCGAGAGGCGAGCCAAAGAGGTGGAGGACCGGACCACCAGGTGAGGCCACTCAGCCTGACTATGCGAGCGCGGTTAAGGCGGAGCTGGTGGCGGCGGTAACCACTGCCACTATGGAAAACCTAAGCCAGAGTCAGTCTGATGAGGTCCAAAAGCGCATTGAGGAACTGCTGTTTGAGGAATCGATGAAGCCGAGCAGCAGTAACTAAGACGGCCCATCGTTTTGTGGAAGGCCGGTATTGACCGACGACTACCTGAAACTATGGTGCGAGAACCAGCCTACGCTGGAATGACTGAAGCGCAGCGTGGCCACCATCACTCTTTCCACGGGAGAGAAGTTGGTGGTAAACCGCCCTAGCGAGATGACGAAGCGAGTTCGCTGCGGCATCTTGCTCCCTGGGATCCAGGAGGACCACAGAAGGGTAGAACACATGCTGCGCTTCCAAAACCAGACAGGCAGACATCGAAAGACAGGCAGGCGATGGACACGTTTGTTGTTATCAGCATCCCGGAGACGGTGGTAGGGGCCCTGGTCGAGCACGGGCGCCGGCTCAGCTTTATGTTGGGAACGGTGTACGTCATATTCCTAAGGGCTCGCGGCAAGTTTGTAGGGGTCCACCAGCCGAAGCCGACTCCAGGGATGCAGTAAGCAGAGCTGGCACCCTTCCGCGCTGGACACTGCGGATGGGGCAAAGGATGCTGCTGACGTAGTCGAGGCACCTGAACCTCAGGCTCCGGCGCGACCCGCCCTCCACTCCGATGTAGAAGAAGAAGACCTTCTTCTTCTTCTTCGGACAGCGGGGTGAGTGCGCGGAGGTGCTATGCAAGTTGGCCATCCAAAAGGAGGGTGAAGCCGAGGTCGAGGACTGGCAACAGAGGAATCTGATTCCAATGACGCTGTCTCCTTACTCGGCATGTAGCATCCTCCAGGCTGAACTAACCGCTAACTCCACCACTGCTTAACCGCGACGGCTCAGATCAGGAAGTGGTCGGAGGTCAACAAAACAGCCGTCATACTGATCCAAGAGCCGTGGGTCAGAGACGGCACTGTCTGCGGACTCCGCAACATGCGACTTAAGTCAACAGTTTAGGCGGGACCAGAGAATCCTCGCACATGCATATACACTACAAGTGACAAAAACATGCAGGCTCTAACCAGTTTCTGTTTCAGAGATCTGTGTACCATAAAGGTGCAAGGAGCCAAGGACACCGGCTTCGCGCAGGTGGTCATGGCATCGGTGTACATGCCCGAAGCCGACGACCCACCACTGAACGACCTATCGCGGCTAGTCCACTACTGCGAGGAGGCGGGACTCGAGCTTATCATAGGAACCAACTCCACACCATGCCTTATGGCGCATGTCTACAGAAATGGTAATGTTCACCAACAAACGGAACCTGGGAAACTATCGACGTCCCAAGCTGTTCAATACAGAGCTCAAACTTTCGTTTGAGGTAAAGTATCTAGGGGTAATATTCGACCACAGGCTGAACTGGAGCGCCCACCTCAACAACAAAATAGAACAAGCAACAGTCGTATTCTGGCAGTGCCGCAGAATAGTAGGTAAAACCTGGGGACTAAATCCCTAGACCACTCTATGGATTTACGAGGCAGTAATTCGACCAATGGTAAGTTACGGCGCGATAATATAGTGGCTACGAACCAAATTATCCACAACCGAAGCTAAACTACAACCACTCCAAAGATTGGCCTGTCTGGCGGCCACGGGCTGCATGAGGACAACACCGACTGCGGCTCTGGAAGCCATCGTAGGGCTACCACCACTCCACCTCTTTATAAGACAGGAGGCTCTACCCGTAGCAGCCCGGCTAAAGAAACATAATCTCAGGAGACCGCCTAGGGTACCACACACCGAAATCCTCTATGAGGCCATAGGTAAGGAACGGCTCATGGAAGCGGTAACTGATACGATACCCAGGCAACTCGTCTTCGACAAGAAGTACAAAATACAACTGTACGAGGATCCCCAAGAAGGACTTAACCTTAGTTAAGAATTTTCACGGACGGATCCAAAACAAGGTCAGGCACTGGCTCGGGAGTATTCTCTGAGGATCTCAATATACATATCTCGACACCATTAAGAGCCCACAACACAGTCTTCCAGGCAGAGTGCATGGGTATAATAATAGCGGCAGATGCGATCATCTCCAGAATGGTGACGGAATACCCCATTTACATACTTTCCGATAGCCGATTAGTCTTACAAGCCCTACAGAGTTATACGACTACCTCAGGGCTGATCTACGAATGCCACAAAACCCTGACAAAGGTAAGTACTACAAATACGTGCAACTCACGCGGAAATGACGCAGCTGATACACTGGCAAGAAGTGGATCGGAGACAAGGGCAGTAGACCCAGAACCAATATTGCCCTTGTCCAGTGCTTGGCTGTGACGGACACTGCAACAGAACACCAAGGTAGAACATCAGATATATTGGTCCAACATTAGAACCTGCAGGCGTACCAAGGAGGCCCTCCCGACGATCAACCCCTTTGACGTCTGATCGGAACAATAACTGTTCATGCACTACTAAACCAAAATCTTTTCACTTTAGGTGTAACAGACAGTCCTCTATGCAGAGCATGCATGGACGAGGATGAAATAGCCGCCCATGTCACCTTGGCATGTCCTGGGGACCGCCGAGGTCACTTCAAAAAGTCGTCGGCAACGCAAAGGGTCTGCTAGGCTTCCTGGAGGAACTGGATTGGCACAAATAGTGCCGATCCATCACGCAAAACTCAGTCCGCGAGTTCAATTTAATTCAACTCGATACCTGTTTCATAAATACAAATGTCATATAATTTTTGACAATTTGTACAGTTTTCATTATCACCTATATTTTTTTTTATAACGCAAATACTACAAAATGTCACGATAATATGACAAACTTATCGAATTTTCCGATTACAAATCTGTCAGAGCAAAAAATTTATAAAACGGATAATTGTCAAATTGTTACATTGTCAGCTGTCACCTGTCACTGACAATTGTAAGTTTTATGAAACAGGGTCCTGGTATGAACTCTTAGAGCTATTCACTAGGTCACCCAGAGGTCAAAATTCAACCATTATTCTTTGCCTTTTTTTGGTTAGAACTTGTTTGGGTTTATTGGAACGAAGTTCCTTACCGCGCTCTGTGAAAGGGGGATAGATTGAAAAAAATCTTACGAAAAGTTGTAACGAAATGTTTGGCTATAGTAAGCTATTGTAAGCCGTGCGGCGTGCGCATGTTTCTCTGTCTGTCTCTCTCTCTCTCTCTTACAGAAAGCAAGCCAGATATTTTCATTCCTATTTCATTGAACAGTGTGGTGTCGCGACGTTCATTTTTGTTGAGTATATACAGGTTTTGTGTACATAATGAATGAATGAATCCTGACAGTGCACTTCGTTCCATCCGGTTGCCCCTTGACACCTCTTAAGTTTTTTTTGTCTAAGGCTTAAATTTTAACATCTCTTTAAGATTTGATTAAAGAGGTGTTATAACTCCTCATCATGGCTACTTTTGACATTTAGTATGACAGTAAAGACAAAAATAATCATCTTTTTAGTTTGACTTTGACATACGTACATTTGTGTATATGCATATTTGTGTATGTATGTGTTATACTTGTCATGCCGACCCCAAATCTTGGGAGTAATAAAGTCTATGTTACAGAACCCAAAGATCGTGTATATTTATTATACTAGTATGTTTTGTAATAATTGAGAGGCCTATGTCCAGCAGTGGACTGCGATAGGCTGATGATGATGATGATGATGTTTTATATTTAAACAAAGCTAAAATGGCTTATTAATTAGATGCTAATTGCAATAACTCAACAAGATAAGGTTTTTAAAATATTCTTGTTTTCATTTATCTGTGTACAACTTGATCGAGAATTTGATTGATACCTAAAGTGGCAGAGATGGAGGAAATGATTTACTTCAAGAAATAGAAACATTATTCAAATAATTTAGTTAAAGGCTTTTGTTTGTCTGAAATTATTAAAGAAAATAGTTATATTCCGAAATCACAATCAATATATATACCTATAAGTTGTTTGTGTGGTGACGGATACAAAATATAGATTATCACCAGCCCTATTCACCGCATGAGTGTCATAAGTCGTCATAAGAGATGACTAAGAGAGCAAACTACGCAGGAAAATATGAATGCAAAGAGAAGAAAACTTAAAACAAACCCGTCTTGCATCGTGTTATAGTAGGCCGATACATCCTTTCTGAAGACAACCCATGTTCAGCAGAGGATTGTTAAGGACAGTTGATGATGATGACACATTGGTTGGGATGGTTAACCAATATTACACTTCGGTTTAAGGTTAAAAGGTATAAATAAATGAACATGTGTTTATTTATTTAACTTTTTCATTTAATGGAACAAAAAACAGAGTCATGTTAAATTATAACTTGTTAAAATGTATACCTACACACAAAATTGGAAGGTATAGCTAACACTATTGTTCTTAGGTTAACAATAAGAATATGGTCAAAGGTGATAGTAAGAACTATGTTAATATTAATATTGAATTCAAATTAAAATAAAAACAACAAGTGATATTTCAACAGCTAACGCACATTAAATATAGATGGTGAATACTTAATAAATTTGCATTTTGATTAACTAATTGTAGAATTTCAATGTAACGGCAAATATTATTATATTGACGTTTTTTTGTTTTTTCGGAAGACGGTCCCCATTTCATCTCATCCACTTTTTTTAAATTTTATATCATTAATTTCATCACGAAGAAGACTTTATGACTTGAAGACTTATAATTTGAATACTATAAACACTTGATATTGGCAGAAATAGCTGATCCGAAAGATCCGGCTGGTTGCCATTTCATCAAAGAAGAATTAGAATATGAATATTATATTGACAGTAGAAAAATGTGTGTTGTAACTAACGGGTACGCGGTATATATTAAGCATAGTGTTAACTCCAGACTGAAACGGTATATTTCAATTATTATCTTATCAAAATTATACAATATCAGAAATGTGGATCACCGTGAAGAAATCTGAAATGTGGTGTCACCGGATCCCGGTGATACAAACGAATTCTTAACACCAACCGGAAAACAGTAGAAGGGAACGAATCAGGGCTTCGGACTCGGGCGGGAGTATTTCGTCTCTTAGTAGTCGTGATAGTTGTGGGGAATCTGACTATATTGAGTTTGTGTCTCAGGCAACTGAATATTTAGCAAAAATTTGTTAACGATCAAGGGGCGCGAATGAATGTGGGGAACAGGACGGCAATTATGGATATAACCCAGCGGATTACCGGTATCGTCTGATTGTTGGAAAGTAAATCTTCTAGCAATGAAACGAAATTAGCGAATTTCGAGCGCCAGGTGGGTGAGGGGGGGGGGGGGTATCGTGGTTCAACAGCCGGGATACACGTACACGGACAAGCTTAGGCTTCTCTTACCACCTGGATCAGCTCCGTGCACGGTGTCCACTGAGGCGCGCGTATCTAGTTCTATCTCTCCTATCTACGGAACGTTTAACGGATAATGCAACTTTGTCGACTACAAAACAGACTCTCATGAAGGCTATTAAACCCAGTGACGAAGGTTTTCAAATTGTAGGCGTTGATCTTGATCTTGAACTCGCGGGCTTGGTTTCCGCAACTTGACGACTTAGTTGCGCCTATTTTGCGTAGTGGGTCGGCACTAGTGATGCCAACCCAATTCATCCAGGAAGCCTAGCAGACCCCTTGCGTTGCCGACGACTTCCTGAAGTGACCTCGGCGATCCGATGTGTCTCGCCCAGTATTTCGCCACCTCTGGACATGTCAAGATGACATGGGCGGCCGTTTCATCTTCCTCCATGCACGCTCTGCATAGAGAGCTGTCCGTTACACCTAGAGTGAAAAGATGTTTGTTTAATAGTGCATGACCAGTTATTCTCCGATCAGAAGTCGAAGCGGCGCCCCCTTGAGTCTTTTCAGCTTCCATGACAATCCGGGGTTGATCGTCGGGAGGGCTCTTTGGTCTGCCTGCAGGTACAAAGGTTGGACCAATACATTTGGTGTTCTACCTCGGTGTTCTGTTGCAGTGTCCGTCGCAGCCAAGCATTTGGCAATGGCAGTATTGGTTCAGGGCCGATTGCCCTTGTCTCCGATCCGCCTCTTGCCAGTGCATCCGCTGAGTCGTTCCCGTGTGAGTTGCTATGACCTTTGATCCACTGGAGAGTTATACTATTTGTAGTACTTACCTCTGTCAGGGCTCTGTGGCATTCGTAGATTAGCCCTGAGGTAGTCACATGACTCTGTAGAGCTTGTAAAACTGATCGACTATCGGAAAGTATGCGGATGGGGTATTCCGTTACCTTTCTGGAGATGATCGCATGTGCTGCCGTTATTATGCCCATACACTCTGCCTGGAAGATTGTGTTATGGGCTCCCAATGGCGTCGAGATGTGTATGTTTAGGTCCTCAGAGAATACTCCCGAGCCAGTGCCTGACCTTGTTTTGAATCCATCCGTGAAGACTCTCAACTCCCTTGGGTTAAGTCCTTCTTGGGGGTCCTCGTGCAGTTGTATTTTGTACTTTTTGTCGAAGACGAATTGCCTGGGTATTGTGTCAGTTACCGCTTCCATGAGCGGTTCCTTGATTATGGCCTCATATAGTATCTCGGTGTGTGGTACCCTAGGCAGTCTCCAGAGATTTTGTTTCTTTAGCCTCGCTGCTGCAGCTAACGCCTCCTGCCTTATGAAAAGGTGGAGTGGTGGTAGACCTAAGATGGCTTCCAGAGCTGCAGTCGGTGTAGTTCCCATGCAGCCTGTAGCCGCCAGACAGGCTAATCTCTGGAGTCGTTGTAGTTTAGTTTCGTCGGTGGATAATTTGGTCCGTGGCCACCAGACTATCGCGCCGTAACTTACCATTGGTCGGATGACTGTCTCGTAGAGCCACAAAGTGGTTTTTGGGTTTAGTCCCCAAGTTTTACCTACCATTCTGCGGCACTGCCAGAATACGACTGTTGCTTTTTCAATTTTATTGTTGAGGTGGGCGCTCCAGTTAAGTCTGTGGTCGAATATTACCCCTAGATACTTTACCTCAGACGAGAGTTGGAGCTCTGTATTGAACAGCTTGGGAAGTCGGTAGTTTCCCAGGTTCCGTTTGTTGGTGAACATTACCATTTCAGTCTTCCTTGGGTTGACTGACAGTTCGTTATCCACGCACCAGCGTTCCACTATTGCCAGTGCCGAGCGTTTTACATCGCATACTGTACCTGTGTGCATGCCGCTTGTTAATATCACTATATCATCAGCGTATCCGATGGTATAATGGTGATTGTTGTTCAAAGTGGTGATAAGGTCGTTTACCACTAGGTTCCATAGGATTGGTGAGAGGACGCCACCTTGGGGGCAGCCCTTTGCTACCAGTGCTTGTTTGGTAGCGTCTGCCTCGAGTCTGATAACTCTCTGGCTCAGCATCTTGTTTATCCACTCTATCATGAAAAACTCCGTACAATTTTAGATATAATATTAAAGGGATAAATTGGGCTTTATCTGGTTCACTCTTTGCAGTTCATGCCAAAGATTTCACTCGCAGTTGTCTATCAGTTGAGGAAAGCGCAGACATATTATCACACACTTTCACATATTATGCTGATGTTTGTATCGGCCGCGGATCTATCACTCATCAACACTCATAGATGTAATTGGTGGAACTAAAATTAGTCGAATTATGTAGAATCTATATCTATAGGAAAGTTTGTAAAAAACTGAATGGCATAAAAAGCGTAACGTAACAGGAGATATTTACATTAATGCTCTCATTGCTTTAAGATTTGCCAGGTCTCACTATAGAGCTGCTGTGGGGAAATCAAGAGGAAATTTAATACGTAAACTTGCTGATAAACTCGATAGAGAGGGTCCGTGGTCACCTTTGTATCATGAATTTAACCGGTGTAGAAGTAGTAACCGGTGTAGGAGTAGAAACCGGTGGTTAGGGCTCCAAAGACACGAACCTCCTCAAAATACGAGCCGTGTCAAGGAGGACTGCCTTCTGCATCAGACCCTTGATCCAGCCGTCTAACGTGAGCCTCTTAAGGTGTTGGTCGAGGCTCATGGCAATCAAACCGTGAGCAGATATGACTAACGAAACAATGATCACCGATTCAACATTCCACATATCGACGATCTCGTGAAATCCAAATATTTTTTTGTTTCTCTTTTTCAACTTTCACAAGATTCTCGTCATGAAGAACGGCGATGTCAACAATCATTGCGCGGCGCTCCAATCGATCTATCAATACAATATCAGGCTTATTGGCAACAATAGTCCTGTCTGTGATAACAGACCGATCCCAATACAATGTAGAACGGCCATTCTCGAAAACTGGGTCGGGCATATACCTGTAGTATGGCACCTCTGAGTTCACATGGTATTTAAGGGCAAATTGCTGATGTACGATCCTGGCTGCTACGTTGTGTCTGTGCAAATACTCGCCGTTAGCAAGACGAGAACAACCAAAAATAATATACATTATAGATTCTCCAGGACGGTGACATGCCCGACAAATATCAACCGTGCCATCTTTCAGGATATATTTACGATAGTTATTCGTTATGATAACTTCGTCCATAATCGCACAAACAAAACCTTGGGTTTCCCCGAAGAGATCACCATACCGTAGCCAGGACTTAGACGCTTTGACAATAATAATTAATTACTTTATATTTTTTAATTTCAAAATTCAGTGAACAAAATCATGCTGTAACTCAGCGCCATGTTTGAGCGGTCTATGAGAACTACTTTAACGTCTCTAGGGTACTAATTTCATACGTACTGTTGGCACCGTGGGAGAACCATGCTTTGGCATGAATGGGCTGGCTCGACCGGAGTCATACCACGGCCTGTGTTTCATCGAGTGAGTGAGGATACCGGAGACCCTCAGATGATAAAAATAAGGAGATTTGGCATGTACGTTATATATATATGTATAAGTTGTTCGTGTCTCGATGTCTCCATACTTCTCCCACTAATTCACACCAACACTAAAACAATATCTATGAGTACGATCCACATGCGCACATTTCTCACGCACACTTAGACATTTGCACACACACCAATTTCTAATGAGGGCACATGCAAAGAAAGGGCGGTGCCACCACTTGTAGTTACGGTCTCTGCGTAAACACACATATGCAATTAGAGATTGAAAATTATTGATATAAAAAGTCGATAAACTAATATTCTAATGTGTGTACTTTCCTATAAAGGTTATTTCTGAATTATTTAATACATAACATGTTCCTAATAGTATGTACTTTTATTTAGTAGTAGCTATTTATAAGTAAAATTTTAAAATTGGCTCCGCCCACCTGTTTATCGATAGCGTTGTAATTCTTGAAACTATTGCAGTTTTTTAAAAATCAACCGATTGAAATAAAAGGTTTTTTTTCTCATGTTTTTTTTTAATCTTTTACTTGAGCATTTTTACTTTTTATTAAACGTTTTAAATGGTGTTGACACTATCTACTGGTAACAATGGGGCAGAAATTTCCGTACTGTCAGAAAAAATAAATAAGTAATATTCCAAATGTTTCCGTGTTTGTATATTTAAAGTTTAAAAATAAACAAGATACCAACTAATGATAAGTGACATAACACATAAAAATAATTTTGACTACATATTATTTACCTACAAAATTATGTGACTGCTTTTTTATGTTTTATTATTAGTATGAAATAGATTTATAATGATGAACAGTATATTATTATTTTCCATATTATAATTGTATATACATATGATTTAAATATATAAAACGGAAAATAAAAGACACTTTCAGAAAAAAGTAGACCACCGACTTCGTTTAAAGGGACCAAGAAACACGTGTATAGGGCTTCAAGGACAGAGGACTCTTCATTGCATCATTATCATATTTTTATTTTCTCCTTGTTTATTATAATCACATATTTATTAAATTTTAAAATATTTAATAATACACAAAAACACATTCAAAAATGTAAAATCCACTAAGTATTTATTAATTTATTTAAGCAAACATACACAGTTTTATATTGTTTCTTTAAAAAAATATTTTTATAAACCAGGAATAAAATTTTCCAATAAACATATAAGCAGGTTATACGATTGATCGTATAAGAATATCGACAAGTACAAACACAATACAATCATGTAACGTCTCTATGTCGCGGAAGCCAGCAGTTGACGTATCCCGAAACTATTTTGTTTTCAAAGGTATCGATAAAGCACTCATCCATTGCGCCGTGAAACACATTGAGAGTTAATAGATTAGTATTGAGCGAGCAATGGTGTTTGTGCTAAGCAATATACTGAACTAGGTACTTCACCTCGTGTTTTATGCCACGAAGTAATCTTTTATTTAATTTTATTGAAAATAATAATGTTATTTAGTAATTACGTGTGAAATGAGATGCTATTCTTCACACAATTAACTTTGGTGCTTGTATTTTTGCAAACAACCACTGAACAAGTCGGCATTTTGATGTTTTTTGTTTTTAATGAAGCAACGCTCCGCACAGTTTACAAACTAAGAATGAAGCGACTGAGGCATTCGGCGCATTTTACGCATGATGCGTTCGCAAGGACCACGCCCACTTACCATATCTCCTTATTTTTATGATCTGAGCCTCAAGCCATACCCAACCCCTCCCTACATTCCTTTCCCCATCCCCCAAAGGTCGGCAACGATGTGCGTGATGTCTCTGGTGTTGCGGGTGGCCAGGGGCGGCGGTAATCGCTTACCATCACCTGATACGTCTGCTCGTTTGCACCCTATAAAATAAAATAAATAAAAAATTGGTAGTAATAATTATCTCAAGCAGGTCAATCAGTTTCTTTTGGATAGAGAGATTATTTTAAGGCAGGAGTTCAGTAGGCAAAATATCAGGTGGGAGTTCAATCCACCAGCTGCACCTCACATGGGAGTACTTCATGAGGCAGCTGTCAAAAGTGTTAAGAGTTTATTAAAGAGAGAGGTAATGGATACGGTTTTTACATTTTCACAACTCTTTTATCAAAGATTGAGTCAGTATTAAATTCACGTCCTCTTGTACCAATGTCAGTCGATCCGTGTAAATTAGAGGTACTTACACCCGGTCATTTCATTATAGGTAGACCACTGGCAGCTCTACGTGAACCTTACTGGAAAGATACCAAAACGTCTAGTTTATCTCAATATCAGATTATTACAAAATGTATCAAAATTTATGGTCACGTAGCGTAGACATTCAGAATACCTTAGCACATTACATGCACGTTATAAATGGTATTATCAGTCAGAAAATCTTAATTTAAATGATTTAGTTTTAATCATGGATGAAAATGTAATAGGCTATTTGACAATATTGAAAATAAACTATAGATTGTGGTGATCCTTTAAGATAACAGTCTAAAAAGACATATTTCACTATAAATCAAGTAGTAGTAAGTTTCTCGCAGATTGCACGAAATAAAACTATTTTTTTTTTTAAATTTTCTGCGACATGAACGCCTTGTGATTGGTTGCAACTCTGGTAACGTCATATCTAAGAAACGAAAGATTCCTCTATTGAATATTGTTTGCGTTCTATGTTTTCGGAGTGGTAATAATCGATCTGTGAGCTATTTCTGCAGTACTTTTTTAATAAACTATTTAATAAGTGGTTCGAAACAAAAAGGAACCTAATTTTGTGCATGCCAATAACAGCAACCTACATAAGATAGATGCTTTTATGGTTGCACTTTTCTGTCTATACAAATAAATAAAATTGGAGCATCTGTTTGTAACACTAAAATAACAGCATTTTACGAAATGCATATATGTAAATATATCATACATAAACCAAAAATGTAGTTATTTTTTTTTTGTCTGTCTGTCTGTTTCTTTCGGCAGGTATCTGATGATCCAGAGAATAACTTAGGCTATTTTTTTGGACTAACTTCGTCCCGCGGCGTTACTCGCGGTACAACAGCAGCTATGTTGCACTTACGTAAGTACAATATAAAATTGTTTCTGTAATAACCTCTGGAAAATTCATACATTATTTTTGTCATGTCATATCTCAATGCTTTTAGGTTATATTTTGAAATGGTACAAAGCGCGGTATTCAAAGATGTTATCTGACCCGACGAACTTCGTACCACCATATTTTTCTTTCGTAAATATTTAACAAATTTCTGAAAATCTTGATTTTAGCAGTTCTCACTTTCCCATGGGTAGGGTGCAGTCACGGTCAAAAAAAAACTTTTTCCTTTATTTTTGAATTTTTCTTGTACACAAACCTTGTCCTAAGAATGTAGCATTTGTTTTTTATTTTTAATTTAAGTGAAAGTTGTATTAGGAAGAAGGTGAGCACAGCGCCCTCACGGTATGATACGCCCTGAGAGTTCTACTTTCGAGTGGATCGACTGGCCGATTAGTTCACCCAAGAGGCACCAGATGGCGTTATTCTGCACTTCGGAGCGTCAAAACAATGCATCTTGACTGATTGCATCTTACAAAATTTAAGAATGAACATTTTATAGTATTAAGATATATGCAATATGTTACCTCTCAAAATGGTGTCTTTGTGTTAGAATACATCGGAGTGTGTCTTGCTCATTTTAGCCTAAAATAGTGGGGAAGTTCGAGAAGTTTCGATGCAGAACCTTTAAAAGACAGGATTTGTCGATCTCAAGATCACTTTTTTATCTTTTCTGCTCTTGTGGTGAAAATCCGTAACAACATAGTGATTGTTTGTTTGCCGTGAATAATGAAAAGCTGCTAAAAATCAAATATAACCTATAAAAATAATCTTAACAATATCTTTATTTCTTTGAATGTGTGTCTAGGAGATGTATTTTCTGTGTAGGGTTCATGGTTCCTGGCAGAACTGTTTAATTTGAGAGTGCACATCCTGGGTTGTGTGGATAAATCCCAGCAGAAAATCCTTCATGAGCAGCCCGCAGCTCACTACCTGGCTCGCTTCTGTGTCCTGAGGATGCTCACTTATTCACGTAAAAGTTTTAAAGAATTTATGTTCAAGTAGCACCCACATAAGGTGTAAAAAATTATTATTTATTACCACCTACAATAGGAGTTCCTAACAGACCCTCGCCTGTGGTCTGTAAGGTGATGAAAAGATCTTCTGGGTGTCTGTCTGCAGTGCAACGGCATCAAGGAGTGTTTTAATTGTATAATTTTTTTACTCTTGTGTCAACACACTTTGACTTTAAAAATAAAATTGTAATAATTATTGTGACTTATGAACCTCTGAAATATATGTATGCATCACTGAGGAGTGGGTGTTTCTTATGAAGAGTGCCTCGAGAATCCCTTACACACACATACACACTTATTATCTTTTTATAACTTTTTTTATTTAATCCTACCTCATCATAGTTTTTTTCTTTTAATCTACATTCAAATTTCTTTTAACGGCGCCCTGGGATCTCATTGTATATCTGCTGCTGATCTAGCTGGTGAAGTAATTGACCTGACAAGTTCAGGGGTTACAAGAATAACTAACACACATAAAAAATATATATAATTTGGTGTAGCCGATCGAAAGTTATGCGCGTACATACATTTCGGCGTAACGCCGTGGGATAAAGTTAGTCTAAAAAAAGTGGCCTAAGTTACTCCCTGGATCATTAGCTACCTGTCACTAAAAGTCCCGTCTAAATCGGTCCAGCCATGCCAGAGATTAACCGGAACAAACAGACAGACAGACAAAAAATTTTAACTACAGTTTTGGTATATATACCGTATGCATTTAATAAAAATTGGTTATTTTGATATTACAAACAGACACTCCAATTTTTTTTATTTGTATAGTTGTAGATTTGTTCACTGTTGCCCTACACACCATTTATGCGACATTTTAATTAATAAAATTGGAGAAAGTTGATAAAATTCACTTAAACTGCGCTGTTTTTTTTTGATGTGGATAGCGTGTGACGTCACGCATCTGATGTGATGAGCGCCATTAGAAATATCGTTTTTAGACATAGTTGTAAAACTTGAACTTTATCTTAAATTTAAATTCATAATACAGTAAAAATTCTGCAAAATATTAAAGCAGTGTGGTAATTATGTAATAAAGAACAATTTAAAACGATTTCCAAAAATCAGTCAAATACTCTATTCCTTTAAGTTGGAAGCGCGGTAAATACTCTATTGTCAGAGCTGTTAAATTAAAAACTCCGTTTGGAAATCTTGTCAGGCCTGTAATAAAGTTATGTAAGTTACCTCTCGATGTAATATAGAATAAGTTAACTTAAGATGGTATTCAGAATTGTCTATGTCATGTTAATTTATTTTAGTTCCTTTGTTTCCTCGGCGGGCAAGAATGTTAATGTAAAATTAACATGTTTTTAAATTTCAATTTATTTTATATTCTACTCTAACAATTGACGCCATCTATTAATATTTCTCTGTATTATTTTTACCAAATCTATTGTCATAGTGTAAGGATGAAATTATGTTAGATTATCTTTAGTAATATGGCGTCTCAATAAACTTTTATCAGAGCAAGCGGTCGCATATTTTCACCACGCCGAGGTATAATTTTCAGAACTCATGTAATCAGTGTAATAAGTAATTCAGACATAAAAATTCAACGATTGGTTAAGTGGATCGTTGTTTTTTCATTCAACGTAGACTACACCGATGCTGCCTTGAACCCGCGAGCTAGGCGTGGTTGCTTCACCTTCAGACTCAGACGATCAGCTGCGTAGGAAACGCACAGGTAATAACTTTTAATTATACAATTGAAAAACATTTTTTAAAGCAAGCATTAGATAGCAAACATTATATTCAAAAAATAATAATATAGTTATTAGAATTGAAGCATAGAATTAAATACTGTCAAACTTTGTTAAACACTGTTTTATTGCCATCTAGATTTAGTTGAACTTTTTTAGCTTTTTACGGAGTACGGTAGGTATATTGTGTCATTGCTAGTATCAAAATATTTTACGAAGCTCTTAACAGATAAGAGTGTCTTTGCCGCGCCTGACGGGTTTGATGCGCTGAGAGTTGTTAGAAACTAGAAACTAATACTTTAAAAGTTGTTTGATTCTACTCTAAGCTTAAATATACTGTGTTCTGACCTTCTTAAAATCTCTTACAATCTGAAGATACATATAAAGTTATTGATGTATCTACGAAGACAAAAACTTTGTATTATTACGATTATCTTGACTTACAAGTCAAGTAACGTCACAGATAATAATAACGTTGAAAATAATATACAAATATAAATAAAACTATTTATTCGATTGTGGTCAAGTGACGAATAGTACAACAAATTTGTTTCAATTCTTCACTTTTGGAATGCCGTCACCTAGTCTATTAACAACTGACATCACCATGTCGGGGCTCGCCTCCTTTAGATCATACGTCATCATCACGATCATAGATCATACTCGAGGGAACGTTGTAAGAAGGATCGACTAAAGTAAGACCTACTGGTAGACGCATATTGCTGTTGTCTATGTATGACGATGGAATCGAAGGAGTTATTGTAGTTAAAAGAACACAATTTATATCTGCACTATAGTTACTATGAAGGGACTCAATTGCAACTTACTTTGTTACAACAACTACTTGATTTAGTTACAAGTTTTTGTGCTAGTAGTTACATAATTATTAAAACCCGATACCGCCGTAGTGACACTGCGTTGTGGCAGTTTCAATATAACAGCGCAGGATTGTGATATGAGATTAATCGCGCTGCCGTTGTCCAGTAATACTCTCGCGTTGTGTTCTTGGTTGTTGCCATCGATCACTTGTACGACCGCTGTGAATAGAAACGCACGAGAGGCAGTAGTCTCTGGCATAGTATCACTAGTTAGTATGACGCCCTCACTGTGAGACTTGGAAGAACTAAGCATAGGGACGGTACGGTCGAGTGTAACAAGGTACTATGTTTATACTTACAATATTTACAATGAGTTAAATTACACTTGTTACTCGTATGACCATGATGTAGGCAATTTAAACACACCTTGTACCCTTTGGTCTTTTCTATGCTACCCTCAACAGAAAGTGCCCCAAAGGATTCACAATTAAATAAATTATGTGACTGATCACACATGGGGCATTGTATAGATCCAGTTTTATTAGTATTATTTTCGTTTAATTTCGATTTAAATTTGTTGTTTGTGTTGTAAATCTTCAAACGATTATCGTGGTCCTCCAAACTTTCTAATAAATCAGCCCTATTTCTCAAAGAGGAAAGAAAGATGTCTAAGGTCAGACTATCACTCGTCATGTTTCTATGTTCTTCCCATTGACGGAGAGGATATTATCTAATTTAGAAGACATCATAAAAATAATTAAAGTATCCCAGTACTGTGTAGACTGATTTAATGTAGTAAGTGCTCTAATGTTCTTAGTAGTAGTGTCAATAACGTAACGGATAGACTTACACGATTCTTTGTGTATAAGTTCAAGGCTAAATAACGCCTGTACATGGTTGTTAACAAGCAAACGATTATTATCATAACGTTCAAGTAATAACTCCCAAATCCGGATCGAAGGACCAAAATGTTAATGTTGTCCTAGTGATGGTAGACAATTCAAAGTTTACCGTAGTTTGCGCAGGTTTTTAATGTCTACAAGGATATTGTAACGTTTGTTTTTTTTATTTTATTTAAAATAATTTTTAAATTCTTGCTTGCAAAATTTGTTATCGGCGCCCTCCCTCTCACTATAGTGACAAATGTAACTAAATGCAGTGCGCAGTCAGTCAAGTTTGCTGTCTGATTCACCATAGATGCGCCAGATGGCTTTCGTTTCTGCGATGTAAATTTTGTGTATAATTCGGTAAACGAAGATGGCTCGAACCTGATACTAGATTGTACGCGATACAGTACCATTTAAATTTAGTCGCATTAGAATCCAAGTTGACAGTGATATGTTATATGTATCTTTCGCGTCGAAGGAAGAGGGGATTTCTTTCCTGAATGTTCGACAAGGAAGCTTTAAAAGAGGGTGTAACGGCGACGGCGTGGACTTCTTTTTTCTGACTGTTCCTGGAAGGACTATTCAATTTATATACCTGCGAACACAGATTATCTTGGGTCTGTGAGGAGACATATTTGAAGACGTCACACCGTCCACCTTGGGACTGTGAGGAGACAACCAAGAAGGAAGAAGTCCTGCGTGACGTGACTTCAGGTAAAAGAACTTGAGAAAAGCAGCACGCAGCTCACTTCCAAGCCCACTGCCATATCTTGGGGAAGGTCACGTATTATTCTTTTTATAGTTCTTATTACTATCAATCTTGCAAATATGTGTGATCATCGATTTGCATCTCCTACGAACACCCGCCACCATGGGTGTGTGAGGGAAGACAGTTCATCTTGGGACTGTGAGGAGACGATTATGAAGAGGTGATCCGGAGAAAACTACTACATTCAAGCCCAATCTACAAAGGAACTGCATAGTGGAATCTTTTTTTACATATTTTATGCCAACCCACTATTTTTAAATAATGTTAAAATTAATCTAATTGTAATCCTAGTATGTATATTTATTATGAATAATTGAATTATATGTATGTTATACTATGGCAAATGTGTTTTCTCTGAAGAGTTCTTTAGGGCTCCCATACAAACACACACACATATTATAAATTTCATTTAACTTACTTTTTTTATAAGGCGCCCTGGGCTCATTAATATCTACCGCTGAGTAGCCGGTGAGTGGCCTGCCTGACATGTTCAGAGGTTACAGATATGACACAGTACAGAACAGTGATCCCGAACAACCCGTCTTGAGGCGAGTGTGTTAATACGATGTATGTGGTGGGAGCCGCTGCTCACACCCCGCTTCTCCTTGCGTGCCTCTCACCTCCGTCGCGCGCCGTTCGTCAGCGGTTCAGCCGATTGGAAGCGCCGGCCCACCGCGATGTCGAGGATCGAGGTTCGATTCTCGACATTAATGTAAAATTAACATGTTTTTAAATTTATTTTATATTCGGACAATGGCTATTGTGACAACTAACGTCATCTATTGGTAGTTCTCAGTACTATTTTATCAAATCTATTCTTAAAGTGTAATGATGATGTTATGTTAGATTATCTTTAGTAATATGACGTCTCAATAAACTTTTATCAGATCAAGCGGTCGCACATTTTCACCACGCCGAGGTATAATTTTCAGAACTACTTTAGTTGTGTTATAAGTAATTCAGACATTAAAATTCAACGATTGGTTCAGTGGATTGTTGTTTTTATTTAACGGAGACGAGGCCGACGCTGCCTTAAACCCGCGAGTTAGGCGTGGTTACATCAACCTTCAGACTCAGACGATAAGCTGCGTAGGAAACAACAAAGGAGTAATGACTTTTAGTTATACAATTGGAAAACATGTTTTTAAAGCAAGTGTGAGCGGGGGAAAACATCTACCTACTTATGATTGTCTCAATAAAACTTAACTATTAATTATAAAGTCAGAAACAAAATGTAATTTTCTAACAATTAATATCTTAATATTTATTAACAGGACAACAGATAATTGTATTGTTGTCCTGTAAAAATGGTTACTTGAGTAAGTTATTTAATTATAACATTGTAAACGGAATACTGTTACTCTTAATTTCATTTGTGGGCTTGTTACTAACTAAAAATTATTATAATAAAATAGGAGATTGAATAACGATTCTGTGAGCAAAGTAATGTTTTAATACTTGATTTTGTGAGTAACAAGTCTAACCGGTTGACATCCGCTATTACATTTAAACTTACTCACGTTATTTTATTACATTAAAATAACGTGAGGTTAATCACAGTAATTCTAATTCTTTAATTAAGGATTTATCATGTCATTAGAATAAGGCGTAACGCATTTAATTGTTTTGGAAAGTTAATACGAAACCAATAATATCCGGTATACACCGACTACCGTCATTATATTTCATGTGCGTTGGTTTCGTATTGGTGAGAATAAATGAAGAGATCAGTCAAGTTTGAGCATTGTACGAGGAAGGACAAGCTGTAAATAAGTTAAGTACATAGGCTCTGTAATTGTTATTAAATTAAACTTTTGTAAGTAATAAGTTAAGATGTAACTTTTAAAAGAGTCGCCATGAGTTTCTTTGCCAGTGTTCTTCTCATAAGGCCCTACGCATTTTGGAAACTGGAAGTTATGGATTGACACAAACGGGCAGTGGATTTTAGTGTTTTAACCCAATTCACCTTGACCATGTAGTGTCGATCTATGATTTTAAGAGTAGCTTCAATTTAACGTTCATTAAATACATGATTCTAGTTTGAAGCTAAGTTGTGTTGTTTTAATAAATCCTAGTGTACCGACGGGTATGGTAATAAATTGATTGAGAACGGTCTAAATCATGTGAGTGATATTAATGAGTTGACGAGTGACGTCAGCGAAGCTGATGTCACCCTTTCTAAAAATCATATCTCCCATTAAAATCTGACATCAGAAGTGGGATCACATCTCTCGCGTCTTCTTTTTTGTAAATATTTAAGTTGACGATTTTTTTTTCTTTTCTCTTGATACCCTACGAAATTTTCTTGTCTTTTCGTTCACGTTGTTGGTGAAGGTGCAGATACGTATATCTGGTGAGTACATTTGAGTTTGTTTAAAATGAAATTTAAGTGTTCATTATGTTTTCCATTTACCCATCACTGTCTGCAATTATATAGTACACTGTGTGATACTTGTAAGAGAACAGTTGTCTACCGCTGTATGTCTTACCTGTAAAGACGGCTGTGTGATCAAGTCTAAATTAAGCTAAGAAATGAAATGAAATGATTTATTCTACGTAAATAGAATACATTTACGGTGTTTTTACAATGTCAACATTAGAGACCGTCTATTTAGCCACTGGTGGCATGTGAAAATGGATTTTATTTGAAATTATAGATTATAGACAAACTATATCGTGGTAGTTATTAATGATCTTAACTCTATTGGTAAAATTTGTGGTAATAAAGACAAAGTTGAAAAAAAAAATGTCACCTAATGCTAGTACATTTCAAAATAGTCAAAATAAAATTATTTGTAAGTCAATAAAATATTATATAATTTAAACTTTATTTTCATTTTTAAGTCATAAATTCTTTGAGTGATATAGTATGCCTAAATTTTTAAAATGCGGTCCGCACGTTTTATCTGCTGCAATTTCTACTATAGCTCTGACACATCGTTTCTGTGCTATATAACATCTGTTTGCCTCCAAGGAATTGCCCCAAATTATCAAACCATATCTTATTACAGAATTTACGTAGCCATGATACGCTAATACTGTAGTCTGCTGTGAAGGAGTATAATTCCTAAGATTACTTCAAACATAACAAATCTATTAATTTTGCTACATGCAGCATCAATGAGCTTTCCAGTTGACATGCTTGTCCAGTGTTATACCCAAAAAGTTTACGTGCTCCTTTTCTTTAATTGTTGTTATATTTTGTATTTGGAGACCTATGCTTTAGAATCGTACCTATGTATGTTATAAATATTAAGCTCTAACCATTTTGTCACCATATGGATCGTATCAATTAGTATGTTTTACTATGTTTCACTTTTTCATATGTAAATACGAAACTGTGTGACGCATAGCGAATAGAAAACTGTGACGTATAACGAATACAAAATAAGAGCTGTGTGATGTAGCACAAAATAAGAGCTGTGTGATGTAGCACAAAATAAGAGCTGTGTGATGTAGCACAAAATAAGAGCTGTGTGATGTAGTAAAAGCAACAGCTGTGTGATGTAGTAAAAGCAACAGCTGTGTGATGTAGTAAAAGCAACAGCTGTGTGATGTAGTAAAAGCAACAGCTGTGTGATGTAGTAAAAGCAACAGCTGTGTGATGTAGTAAAAGCAACAGCTGTGTTATGTAGTAAAAGCAACAGCTGTGTTATGTAGTAAAAGCAACAGCTGTGTTATGTAGTAAAAGCAACAGCTGTGTTATGTAGTAAAAGCAACAGCTGTGTGATGTAGTAAAAGCAACAGCTGTGTGATGTAATGACGATGACATGACGCACTGACGACGACGACGATTGATGAATGACAGACTATACTAGTTTTTGACGTTAATAATCCTAAGGAAAACTCATTGATTGAATGGAACTGCTGAAGTCTGTTGCTTTGTTCTAGCCTGTCTCATGCGCAGCAGGTGTGGGGCTAGATAATATATTCCTCAAAGCGACTGACCGTTGTTGTAGTCTTCTTAATGTGAAAAATACTATGACAGTGACAAAATGTTTTACCTTTAAACATTATTATAAATGTGATTTTTATATTAGTAATGTTAGTAGAGTTTTGTACTTCGAGACCGAAGTAGAAGTCACTATAACCGTGACAAGATGTAATTATTTTGTAGTAAACAATTGATTTAAAAATCCATTTTTATATTGGTATTTAAACTTGTCAACTGTAAATTATTTTTAAATGAATATTGCTAACAGAAGTTGTACTGATTGTCAAGGACGAGCAAGTCCATATGAAAGTGAGCAGCCTTGCTGAAGGGTCGAGGTTATTTATGGGTAGAATTTGTGAATATCTAATCACCGCAACTTTTGGTAGTGGCGCCCAATGTTTAATTATATGCGGGTCCGAGCCCTTGTCAGGTAGTTCATGGTCGACTACGAAGAGCTCCTCAACCAGGCAACCGGGTCGACGGAATCTGAAGAGGAGGATGAACAGCAACCTGGAACATCCCAGCGTACAACTCCAGGACACTGTCTTGTGAATGACTGATAGCTTTGGTGAGTTCTATCCGTTAATTGAAAACTTTATTTTTAAGTGTCGCATTACAATTTAAGGGTGGCAAATTGTTTACCATACCTATTACATTAATTATATTTTAGTTATTTTCTTAGCATCCCGTGTTGACCACGATCGTATTAAATTGTCCAGACGACACCATCAACCTAGATTCCTTTCTTTTAAAACTGTAGCGTGTCTTAACATACCAACATTTTAATGCATTTTTATTAATCCCTGAAAATATTGCTAAATGTCTTTGTTCGAATCTCTTTATAATATCCCAAACAATTGATAGTGCTTCTTAAGTTTCCTTTTAATCCAAAATTTTTATTTGCCTATAAATAACCAAATGTAACGGTGGATTAGCCAGGACGGCGGCAAAGGTAACACTTTATAGTAGCACAACCTTATAATATTCTCCAATGCACATTTAGTAGAACGGTCGGAATATGAATGTACCCGAATTATTCGAACTGAAGGTATTTTATAGCATTTGACAGGCCTGACCCAGTTTAATACTAAATTGACATATTTAGTAGATAATATCAAATATTGCTTATCATAATTAGTCTAATGGTTATTAGCATCCAATTATTATTTGACAATAATAATAATAAATAATATGGATGATTTAAAACTACTTGCCCCCACTAAATTACAATTGACAGCGTTACTAAGTCACTGAAAACTTTAGTAATTCTATCAAGATGGAATTTGGTGTAGACAAGTGTGCAGTCATGTATGTAAAGAAAGGTGTGATTGTGGAATCTGAAGGAACAGAGCTTTCAGATTCTACAAGACTTAGATCTCTGTCTGCAACCGAAACCTACAAGTATCTAGGTTTTTCACAGTCCTTAGGAATACCAGAACCTGACATGAAATAGTCGTTGCGGGAACGCTTCTTTGGCCGCCTGAAAAAAGTACTTAAAAGTCTTTTATCAGGCGGTAACAAGGTGCGAGCCTACAATGGTTGGGTCATGCCGGTTCTGATGTATTCCTTTGGTATACTTAGATGGACTCAGATCGAATTAGATGCCATAGACAGGAGAGTCCGTACACTGCTGACTGCATTTCGAATGCATCACCCACGTTCATCGGTTATGAGATTGTATATCCCGCGAAAGCTTGGGGGTCGTGGTCTATTAAATGCCAAGACCCTACACAATCGCGAGATATACAATCTTAGAGAATATTTCCTTCATACTGATGTGGGAGTGCATCGCAATGTAGTTACAGTGGATACCGGAATCACTCCGCTCGCTTTGGCTAAAGAGAATTGGCGCAAACCTGTAGTACTTGGTACTAATGATCGCAGGGAGGTATGGAAGGGCAAAGAACTTCATGGTCGATTTTATCGGGCCCTTAATGGACCTGATATAGATTTTAAAGCATCTACGTCCTGGCTACGGTATGGTGATCTCTTCGGAGAAACCGAAGGTTTTGTTTGTGCGATTATGGACGAAGTTATCATGACGAATAACTATCGGAAATATATCCTGAAGGATGGTACGGTCGACATCTGTCGGGCATGTCACCGTCCTGGAGAATCTATCAGGCATATTATTTCTGGTTGTTCTCGTCTTGCTAACGGCGAATATTTGCACAGACACAACCAAGTAGCCAGGATTGTACATCAACAACTTGCCCTTAAATACCATCTTGTGAGTTCAGAGGTGCCATACTACAGATATGTGCCCGACCCAGTTCTCGAGAATGGTCGTGCTACGTTATATTGGGATCGATCTATTATCACAGATAGGACTATTGTTGCCAATAAGCCTGATATTGTGGTGATAGATCGATTGGAGCGCCGCGCAATGATTGTCGATATCGCCGTTCCTCATGACGAGAATCTCGTGAAAGTCGAAAAAGAAAAACAAATAAAATATTTGGATTTATCTCACGAGATTGTCGATATGTGGAATGTGGATTCGGCGATCATTGTTACGATAGTCGTTTCTGCTCACGGATTGATAGCCAAGAGCCCAGAGCACACACTTACCCTTTTATTTTAAATCATTATAACATGTTGCCTAAGTGAGAAGTCAACATCACTACAGACATAAAGATGTTGCCTTAGTGAGAGTCAACATCATAACAAAAAAATTTATCATGTGACATTATGTGCCACGGCATCATATCACCCAATCATTACATATAGTCTCACTAATCTGAAATCTGCTAAAGAAGTGTCTTTTATTCAGCATTTATAAAACGGGCTATTTATCTGTAAAAATACTTGCCTTGCTTGACTAAAGTTGGTGCAATCATGTATTATCATAACAGCTAGTGCACAACAAACAAGTGCCAATGTGCAATAAACGGCGTATTGGCACTGTTCATATGTTCTCATAAATGTTAGGCATTGTAGACGGATGCCCATCTCAAAAGAAAACCTTTCATTGCTTCAGATTTAAGGCGAATGCAGTGCAGAGAGCGCACTGCTTGTCAGTATGGCCGTGTGAGCGGGGGAAAACATCTACCTACTTATGATTGTCTCAATAAAACTTAACTATTAATTATAAAGTCAGAAACAAAATGTAATTTTCTAACAATTAATATCTTAATATTTATTAACAGGACAACAGATAATTGTATTGTTGTCCTGTTAAAATGGTTACTTATAATATATACATAACTAAATCACGTATGAGAAATATATGTAGTTATGTATTCACAGCACTCTCTAAATCGTGCTTGTTCTAATGTAATGTTCATGAACCAGTTTCTTGAATTCGTTTATTGTTTCCGCTTTCCTGATTTTTATCGGGAGTAAGTTATTTAATTATAACATTCTAAACGGAATACTGTTACTCTTAATTTCATTTGTGGGCTTGTTACTAACTAAAAATTATAATAATAAAATAGGAGATTGAATAACGATTCTGTGAGCAAAGTAATGTTTCAATACTTGATTTTGTGAGTAACAAGTGTAACCGGTTGACATCCGCTATTACATTTAAACTTACTCACGTTATTTTATTACATTAAAATAACGTGAGGTTAATCACAGTAATTCTAATTATTTAATTAAGGATTTATCATGTCATTAGAATAAGGCGTAACGCATTTAATTGTTTTCGAAAGTTAATACGAAACCAATAATATCCGGTATACAGCAACTACCGTCATTATATTTCATGTGCGTTGGTTTCGTATTGGCGAGAATAAATGAAGAGATCAGTCTAGTTTGAGCATTGTACGAGGAAGGACAAACTGTAAATAAGTTAAGTATATAGGCTCTGTAATTGTTATTAAATTAAACTTTTGTAAGTAATAAGTTAAGATGTAACTTTTAAAAGAGTGGCCATGAGTTTCTTTGCCAGTGTTCTTCTCATAAGGCCCTACGCATTTTGGAAACTGGAAGTTATGGATAGACACAAACGGGCAGTGGATTTTAGTGTTTTAACCCAATTCACCTTGACCATGTAGTGTCGATCTATGATTTTAAGAGCGGCTTCAATTTAACATTCATTAAATACATGATTCTAGTTTGAAGCTAAGTTGTGTTGTTTTAATAAATCCTAGTGTACCGACGGGTATGGTAATAAATTGATTGAGAACGGTCTAAATCATGTGAGTGATATTAATGAGTTGACGAGTGACGTCAGCGAAGCTGATGTCACCCTTTCTAAAAATCATATCTCCCATTAAAATCTGACACAAGCATTAGAAAGCAAGTTTTATATTCAAAAAATAATAATATAGTTATTAGAATTGAAGCATATCAATAAAATACTGTTAAACTTTGTTAAACAGTATTTTTTGCCATCTAGATTTAGTTGAACTTTTCTTCTAGCTTTTTACGAAGTACAGTAGGTATATTTTGTCATTACTAGTATCAAAATATTTTACGAAGCGCCTAATAGTTGGCCCTCAGCAATATTTTCTCCGCAAAAATTGCCGCGCCTGACGGGTTAAATGCGCTCTATAGAATTGTTTGCAAATACTCTAAGCTAAAATATGCTGTGTTCTGACCTTCTTAAAAACTCTTCCAATCTGATGAGAAAATATAAAGTTTTTGTCTTCGTAGATGTAAGTCAAGATAATCACGTCACAGATATATCAATATAACGTTGAAAATAATACACAAATATAAATAAAACTATTTACTCGATTGTGGTCAAGTAACGAATAGTACAACAAATTTGTTTCAATTCTTCACTTTTGGAATGCCGTCACCTAGTCTATTAACAACTGACATCACCATGTCGGGGCTCGCCTCCTTTAGATCATATGCCCATCCCATTTTCTTCCACCAATTGATAAAAATACACGAGATGTTCAAGATATCATAAAATTCTGCTGCTTTGTAGTCAAATGGAAACACGTGGTGGTAATTGTGCCAACCCTCGCCAAAGGTTACAGTCGCAACAAATTTGTTTTGTTTAGGTAAAATTTTCCTGCAATAAAAATACAAACAATCATTCCTCAAGTTTTAGGAGTCAAGGTCTTGAAATCGAAAATAAATTATTTAGATTTTTCATATCCCCACTATTATAAAATAAAACCACCTTACGTGTTATATGGAGTATATCCGTACGCATGGGCGAGGCTATTTACTGTGAGTTCAGAATGAAAGTTTAAAAGAAATCTGAGGAAACACTGCCAAGCAACTGCACATTTCCAGTTTTCTCCCCAAAGCAGTACGCCCGTTAAAGTTGGAATCAGGAAACAAAAGATTAAATTAAGTATCGTTGAATTCCTGTGGAGTAAGATGTTAAAATTAGAAGTGATCGATTAACTCTTGATAGTGATTCACAATATAGTTCGGAGATGGTGAAAGAGATATTTAGAAAGCAATGATGCGATTTATAATAACAAGTTCCTGCTTTCTTAGTTAACACTTATAACAGTTAGTTTGGACATTGCGAAAGTCTTCGACCGGGACTGGCGCAAACCTCTTCTTTCGAGCTCCCTTTCTATGCCATGCCCGTGAAATCATGAGAATGGGTCACTAGCTTCTTAGCAGATAGAAGACCTGAAAAGGATAGCCGATAGCAGCGGACCGAGCGACAGGATGCGGAAGGCAGAGGACCGGAAGAAATGGCGTGCCATGAAGGTGGCTTATGTCCAGCAGTGGACATCAGTATGCTGAAGTGATGACACTGTAAAAAAAATCATACAGAAGACAAAGGAGTATAATCAGCCTCTGTGTCTCGCTTTTGTGGACTATACTATATTTATACTATTATTATTCTCTTTATTACAATTATAAATACATATTATTTACATTTTTAAATATAAATATAAAAAACAAATACATTTAAAAATATAAAAAATAGTAAACCACCGACTTCGGGTACAGGGACCAAGAAACCGGTGGTTAGGGCTCCAAAGACAGGAACCTCCTCACTATACGTGCCGTGTCAAGAAGGACTGCTTTCTGCATCAGACCCTTGATCCAGCCCTCCAACGTGAGCCTCTTAAGGTGTTGGTCGAGGCTCTTGGCTGTCAATCCGTGAGCAGAAACGACTATCGGAACAATGATCGCTGAATCCACATTCCACATATCGACAATCTCGTGAGATAAATCCAAATATTTTATTTGTTTTTCTTTTTCGACTTTCACGAGATTCTCGTCATGAGGAACGGCGATATCGACAATCATTGCGCGGCGCTCCAATCGATCTATCACCACAATATCAGGCTTATTGGCAACAATAGTCCTATCTGTGATAATAGATCGATCCCAATATAACGTAGCACGACCATTCTCGAGAACTGGGTCGGGCACATATCTGTAGTATGGCACCTCTGAACTCACAAGATGGTATTTAAGGGCAAGTTGTTGATGTACAATCCTGGCTACTTGGTTGTGTCTGTGCAAATATTCGCCGTTAGCAAGACGAGAACAACCAGAAATAATATGCCTGATAGATTCTCCAGGACGGTGACATGCCCGACAGATGTCGACCGTACCATTCTTCAGGATATATTTCCGATAGTTATTCGTCATGATAACTTCGTCCATAATCGCACAAACAAAACCTTCGGTTTCTCCGAAGAGATCACCATACCGTAGCCAGGACGTAGATGCTTTAAAATCTATATCAGGCCCATTAAGGGCCCGATAAAATCGACCATGAAGTTCTTTGCCCTTCCATACCTCCCTGCGATCATTAGTACTAAGTACTACAGGTTTGCGCCAATTCTCTTTAGCCAAAGCGAGCGGAGTGAGTCCGGTATCCACTGTAACTACACTGCGATGCACTCCCACATCAGTATGAAGGAAATATTCTCTAAGATTGTATATCTCGCGATTGTGTAGGGTCTTGGCATTTAATAGACCACGACCCCCAAGCTTTCGCGGGATATACAATCTCATAACCGATGAACGTGGGTGATGCATTCGAAATGCAGTCAGCAGTGTACGGACTCTCCTGTCTATGGCATCTAATTCGGTCTGAGTCCATCTAAGTATACCAAAGAAATACATCAGAACCGGCATGACCCAACCATTGTAGGCTCGCACCTTGTTACCGCCTGATAAAAGACTTTTAAGTACTTTTTTCAGGCGGCCAAAGAAGCGTTCCCGCAACGACTGTTTCATGTCAGGTTCTGGTATTCCTAAGGACTGTGAAAAACCTAGATATTTGTAAGTTTCGGTTGCAGACAGAAATCTGAGTTTTGTGGAATCTGAAAGCTCTATTCCGTCAGATTCCACAATCACACCTTTCTTTACATGCATGACAGCACATTTGTCTACACAAAATTCCATTTT
This sequence comes from Spilosoma lubricipeda, assembly GCA_905220595.1. Taxonomy (NCBI): domain Eukaryota; kingdom Metazoa; phylum Arthropoda; class Insecta; order Lepidoptera; family Erebidae; genus Spilosoma; species Spilosoma lubricipeda. Next base: position 5,090,247 of record HG992298.1, on the reverse strand, counting down.
GATAGAATTACTAAAGTTTTCCGTAACCCTTAGTAACGCTGTCAATTGTAATTTAGTAGGGGCAAATAGTTTCAAATCATCCATATAAAAGAGGTGAGATATAAGTGCAGCGTCTTTCTGCAACCTATAGCCTAACCCTGAACTCTCTAATTAAGTACTTAGAGGGTTCAAAGCCAGGCAAAACCACAAGGGACTCAGACTGTCACCTTGAAATATGCCCCGCTCGATCTTTATTGGTACATCGTTTACCGCAGTCTGACGACATCCAGGATAGCGAAGTACTGTTCTCCATTGCCCCATACACGACTTTAAGAAAGTGCACAGAGTTGTATCAATTTTATACAACTCAAGCACCTTCAAAAGCCATGTATGTGGAACCGAGTCATAAGCCTTCTTGTAATCTATCCAGCATGTCGCCAGGTTCTTGCGATTACGACGCACCTGCTGGCTAATGGTCATGTCTATGATAAGGAGCTCTTTAGTGCCACGGGTTCCACTTCTACATCCATTCTGAGAAACAGAAAGTATCGAATTCTGATTAATGTGTGTAGTAATTTTGAGTCTCAGAATAGATGTCAGAAGTTTATATAAGGTTGGTAAGCAAGTTATGGGCCTAAAGTTTTTGGGATCCATGGCACTACCAGATTTGTAGAGTAAGTGGGTTATGCCAGTGGTTAAAAATTGTGGTAATGAACCCGAGTCCAATGCTGTTTGGAATTGAGATGCTAAACACGCATGTGAGCTTCTGAACCACTTGAGCCAGAAGTTGTGCAGTCCGTCTGGACCAGGTGCTTTCCAATTCGGCAATGAACGGACTGCACAACTTACATCCTCTTTATCGATGTTAATTAGTTCCATAGGTAATAAAGACTCACATGAGCGCTCAACAACCCGATACCAATCACCTTCTGTATGAGCGACAGGCACTGACCAGATGCTGCGCCAAAACGAATTCGTGGCATTTTCATCTGGGACTTGCCCATCACTCATACACGGACTCAGGTTCTCCCATTTCCGGTACACCCACTTCTCGTTTCTCTGGAACATGCGATTCTGATTATACCGATCTCTTAGATTGAGGTAGATTTGGTGATGAGGTAATTTAACCACACAAAGACAGAAATTTGCGCGTTCACCGCTAAAAAATACCGTTGGTCGTATGTCTTCGTTTTGAAGAAAGTCCCATTTCTGCCTTAGCCAATATTGGAATACTGGGTGTCGACCACAGAAATTTATTCAAGACTAGCGACCCGCCCCGGCTTTGCACGGGTGCAATGCTGATACTAAATTAAATACACTACAGAAAAACTATGAACGTTGTATATAAAAACATAGCGGCCCGCTCCGACTTTGCACGGGCATAAAATATATATGCCTATGTCACTCAATGAAAACATGATTAAAATCGATCCAGTATTTTTGATTCATTCATTACTACCCTTGGCCTGCACGCATTAAATTTGGAGTAAAACAATTCCTCTTTCCCTATACTCACTATGAAGATTTCCTGCTATCTTTGGAATATCTAAATTCATACAATTTTTATTACATTACACATTTTTACTTATTTACTTTTTACATTTTTACCTAGGTATTTATTTTATTTTTACTACAATTAATATATTACAGGATGTCTTTATACACAACGTTCACAGCTTTCTTGTCATTAGACAATACAAACATGTTTTCTCTTGAGGTTACTCTTGAAAGAGCGACATACAGTTGGCCATGTGAAAAACAGTCAACGCTCAAATCTAAGCCTGCAACGTTGAAGGTTTGACCTTGCGATTTATTAATGGTCATTGCAAAAGATGTCTTTACCGGAAACTGTAAGTTTAAATTGGAAGGGTAAATCCGATGGTGTCGGAGGGATTCGGGGAATCAATACATCTTCTCCGGTACCACATCCTGTGAGTATTGTGCACTCTATTATGAAAGTTTTCAGTGATTTTATCAGCAAACGCGTGCCATTGCAAAGTTTAGGTGGATTCAGGTTTCTTAATAAAATAACAGGACAACCTACTTTCAACACCATTTTGTGAGGAGGGAGTCCAGACGGGTTCAAAGAGTTTAGAAACTCTGTAGGAAAATGAACAGCTTCTTCCAAATCGAGAACAGTATCCACCGAGTAGTATATTTTCTTAGTATATTATCTTTGAAAGAATCAAGTTATTTACCTTATCTACTTGTTCATTAGTTGGTGACAGAATCGCTCTTTCTTTAAACCAAGATATTGTCTTGTAACTTATGTCATCAATGTCAGGATAGACTTTGTTGACTAACTCTTGGATGTTGTCTATTTTGGGTTTCAACAACAAAGATTTTCAAGGTTAATCCTTCCCTCACTTTGTGTTAATTCTCCATTGCCAACTTTTAGCAGCATCTCTGGAAATAGCCTGTTCTCACGTGAAGATGACGAAACTCTCATATTAGTTTTAAGCTCTAATTTATTGACATGTGGCCAAAGGTTTGATCTTTTTAGGGAAGCATTTATTTCGTCAGCACGTGTTCCTCGAGTCACAACTGGTAGGATTTGTCGAAAATCTCCTGAAAACAGAATTGTACATCCACCCATAGGTGAAGTTTTGTTGCGCAAATCGCGCATTGTCCTATCCAGTGCTTCCACAGACGACTTGTTTGACATGGTAGCTTCGTCCCAGACTATTAATGAGCAGTCACGCATCAATTTTCCTGTATTGCTCTGTTTAGAAACACTACAGACGTTGATATTGTCATCGGTGGGGATTTTCAGCGGGAGCTTGAATGTAGACTGGTTCGTCCTCGTTCTAAAAGCGTAGCGGCAATGCCGGATGACGCAACAGCTAACGCGATTTTTCCGGTAGATCTCACTTTTTTTAAAAGCAGATTGATTAAAAATGTTTTTCCTGTACCTCCTGGGGCATCAAGGAAAAACAATTTCCCTTCATTGTTATCAATTGTTGATAGTAATGCAGTGAATACTTTTTTCTGATCGATGTTTAGTCGTGGCTCATCTTGAGCTATATTTTGTAAAAGTCTTGGTAGATCGTATGATATTTCTCTTGTGTATTCGGCACTGTTAGTTAAATCTGAGTTAGTAGTATTAGCTGGCATCGGCAGCCCAAAATCCTTGATCGATATACCCGAAAGTAATTGCAGTACTTTATTCAATTCAAATAATGCTTCGTCAAATATGTGTTGATCATATTGTATATCATCTGAGTCTGTCTCTGTGACTCTCGCCGTCGTCGATTCAGAATATCACTGGCCATGTTTTCTTGAAATTTATTCCATAGATTAACAGAATCAGTTACTTGACAAAACGCTACTATGACAGCAAATAAATATCTTAATGATGTAGCTGAACTACAAACAGCTGCTTCTGATAATGTACTTTCCCAGTGAGAATCATCTTCCAAGAGCCCCATAGTTTTGCATGCTGCTTGATAAGTATTGTAAACAACACCTTGTACAGTTCTTAGGCGTGCAAAGGTTGTCGGACCTTTTACAATATGCAGTAACATTCTCAGATAAAAGCATTTACTGTTGTTGAGATGAATCGTGTAGACTCTGCCAAGAGCATCCGTTTTTTTTACTCCGGGGAAACCATCAACCGCAGTACCTTGTTTTCGCCGTTGAAAAGTTTTAGAACTCTGGTTCCATGTATAGTAACTTGGAACTCTGTCATATGTCAGTGTTTTCGCGAAATCATCTTGAGCACATAAGTTGAAAAATGCTGTCAATGTTGTATCCCGCGGATTATTAACAACTTCTTGTATATTGTTCTCCATGAAATATACCCTTTGTTCATTTTCTAAATAAACTGCAAGGTGGACAATTGTGGGAGCCCGGTCGTGCACTTCGAATGATAATATCCTCCATACAGTTTCAGAGCTGCAGATGTAACGTCCAGACTGATATTTTTCCACTTCGTTTGGTGATTGTATGCTGAAAGTGGCTTGATCACTACCTTTATTAATGTACTTAGTAACATATTGACTTTATCGAATTGCACAACTCTACGTTGATGTGGGCATCAAAAATTTTCAAAAGGAGCCGATTATAGGGGACGATCCATCGGTTATCAATATCACGGTTTCGGACGGAAGCACTTTTCCCGCCTTGTTTTCTACGCTTTTTGGAAACTGGAAGTTATGGATCGACACAGGCAGGCAGTAGATTTTGGTGTTTTCACCTAATTTACCTCGACAATACAGCACATGCTGTGGCGTCTGTTTGTGTCGATCTATGATTCTTAACTACATTACATTTAACGTTCATAAATGTCACTTAGTGTCTTAATTGAATAAATGATTTTGAATTAGAATTAGAATTTGAAGAAAGGCAAAAGGTGGATTTATTTGGACTGAGCAGCATTCAGGAAGTTGAACCACATTTTTTCATCGAAAATATCACAGAGCCTGAAGACGTAAGTCTTCAACCAGTGCGTCCTTATTGAATGCGCGTGCGTATTGAATAAATTTGTCGGAGAACCAAACTGACCGACAAAGCTCTCATAAGTTAGTAGGCTGAAATGACAATAAACTGGCCACATTATGTCGTAGAAATGACAACCACCGCGTCTTGGCAAATGTAGTGTAGGACGCCCTCTGGCCAGATAGCGGGACGACTTGCATTGGAGAGCTGGTAGCGACTGTATGCAAAAAGCAACAGACCAGGCCCTGTGGTGTTCCTTCGGAGAGGCTATGCACTGCAAGGCGCTGATAGTGAAGCAATAAACAACATTCAAAAACTCCCTAAGTTCTTACCAAGCTCACCTATTAAAAAACATTATGATCTTGTCATTTTCAATGTCGCTCATATCAATCTTTCTCCCTTCTTTTATCACCTCTTCGTTCTTAAATGTCATAAGCCATCCAATATGAGAGAAAAAAAGTCCCCGATTTGCATTATGGGGGTCCGCGTTTGTGTCGCTAAATTTATGATGTAGGCGATGATCACGAATCCATTGATAGATGGGGTTCTGAAATCAATGATATACTAAAAATAATATTATATAATGGTTTAGTGAGAGTACTACCGTCTTTAGATACTTGCAATTCAAGAGTCACACAAGCGTAACCGATTATTAAGAACTTCCCAAATTAAGTAGCAGTTAAGGAGCTCGGTAAGGTTACCGAGTCCTTAAACCCTGACGACACTCTGTGAAATAGGTACAATGAAATACTGTTATTCAGTAAGGACTTGGAATTTTGTGGAGCCGACCGTTAAGTTTCTACATCACGTGATGGTTGACTGGTAGAGAATGCCTCATGGCATTAAGTCCACCTTTGTGCGTTATGTGCCAGGAATTTTAAATAAATAAATAATTATTGAAACTTTAAAAATTAGTGTTATTTTGTCAATATTGATTAAAACCAGTTTCTTTGGTAAAGTTTTATCATGTTCACATTACATTAATTACATTATTTTTTGGCTTTAAATTGTGTAAATTTAACTTAACTTTGACTAATGTACAACGAATTCTCGTTTCGTTAGTTCGCAACGTAATAGTAAACAAAAAATGAAAATTATTTAGAATTATCAGGACCACAGATTGAACTCAAATGATACATCAAATAGCTTAACACTGCGCGCGCTTTGCCCTATATCTCGAAAATGGTTCAAGATATAAAAAAAAGGTTTAAAAAATTGTAGAGAATTTAATCTTCTACAATTTTTTAAGCATACAAATAGCATACATAATAATATAAAACTAGATATTTGCAATAAATGACCTTGGAATATCTATAGACGCGGACCCCCTACGATAGGTAGGCTTTGAGACAAGTTTTAGGGTGTCAAAATAAAGGATTATACAAGTTCACAGGCTCATTCTGAATCTCTCATTCCGAGGTGAAACCCCTAATACTTCAGGACTAGTATAGAATAGCATTGTCTACAATAATAATATTTAATAATAATAATAATAATATTTATTTATTCAATTAAACAGTATTTTACATAATACATAACATAATATATAACATAATAGAACTGTTCTGTACAAAACTGATTGAATCACGCACAGTTGGTGTAATTTTTAAAGACAAATATTAACCATATTATTATTATATATGGTTAAACTTTATGTCAATATCAAAGTAAGTCGTATTCATAGTTACCTGCCCTGTTGAGACGTAGCACATTAGAAGCAATATTTTTAGTGGGCTTTTTACTTTGTAACATTTGTGGGTAAACAGCCGATGGACACCGCAAGTAATACCCATTCCACATATTATATACGTAGCTGGAACTAAAACGAAAAATGCATTAAAAATATTTTGGAATCTAATATATATCTATAAATATATAAATAAAAAAGTAAAAACTAAAACCCAACTACGACAAAAAACGATGCTGAAAAAGTATGAAACAAGTTTCAAAAGCCGTAGTCACGCGTTGTTGTAGTGTTATGTACCATGGAACATTACTAAGTTTCAAAAACCGTAACCCATGTAGCGTAATGTACCATAGACCATAACTTTAGTTTAGGAGTAATGGAAATAGTTTGTTATGAAAATGACCAAAAAGTAAACTTTTAAGATATATTTTGTGATAAAACAATTAGAATTAATGAAGAAGTAAACTTTGAATGTCGTTTCTTTGTTTTCAGGTGAGGTTTTTACAATAGTGTACTAAAGTCTTCGATCAAATAATATATATGATAGATGCACAGTTCCATACAAAAGTGAACAAAATACTGTCTCCGCTTCTGTACATACTAAGGTACATGTATACCACTTGAGATATTGCGAAAAAAGTCACAAACTTTTTAACTTTAGGTAATTGATGTACGGATGGTAATAAATGCATATTAATTTCACTACATATTACCTTTTGGTTTGATGACATGATAGGATAAATCATAACAATAATAATAATAATAATATACTAATATAATAAACTAGCAACACCAACAGCAACAGTCAGATTTTCCAGTACCTATATTTATTCTCAAAATAAAATCAATTTTAATATATTTTAATCAATAAATATCATACAGCCAATAACAAAGAAGAATAATGGATAAATATTTTAAAAATAACAATGTAACACGCCTAAAATTAACGTATAGAAAATAAATATCTACCATAAGACATGACGTTTAACGTCATGTCATGACAATATAAAAATGAGAGAATATCTGACAAAATGTTAACAAGAGCTAGATCACGAGCACTTTTACCATCTTCGGACTCGTCGCTACGCTCCGCCCTGCCGTCTTCGGATGCCAGAACAGAAGTTCCAACAGTCGCAGAGGCGTCGAGCTCATCTTCCAGCGACGAGTTTTTCTCTCCGCCGACGTCGCCAACACCTGTACGTCGGCAGGGGAGAGACCGGCCACCGACCAGCTTGGGATCCCGAGGACCACTGACCTCGAACAGGGCCCCCGCTACCGGTGGTGATGTGCGCCGCATGAAATGGACACAATCTATTAATGAGAATGTCATGCGGGCATATTTTCGGGCTACAGAGTTGGGAACGAACCTTACTGCGTACCGTGTTCGACTAGTCTCTCTGTTTCAGGAACTTGAACCGGCTGTCAACGTATCGGCACAACGATTGTCGGATCAAGTGCGAGCTATCCAGCGATGTCACCTGCTGGATGATACCGTACTTGAAAGGATATGCTCTGACATACGGAATAGCTTGACTGTCCCTTCTTCACCACATGTGGTGGATGTGGTAACAAACTCCACACCACAAAATGAAGATGTTACTGAATTAGTGGACAGTGAAATTATATCTGTAAGTACCCTATACAATGATAAGATAAGGAGCACTTTGGAAGATGTGATTCGGGAATACCGACGCGTAAATTTTAATAACAGACCCCGTTTGCCCCGTTTGCCCATTCATAAACGAAATTTAGCGCTGGTGAGTGCCTTGGATTCGTTATTACCGGATTATTTCGGTAATAGCGAAGATCTCAGTGATACACATTCCATTCTATACTGTGCGGCTATTGCAGTTTGTCGAGTAGCTGGTATTAAATTTGCAGAAAATATAACTACTACTCGACCAGAAAATACTGTGCCAGCTTGGCAGTTTAGAATTGAACGTCGTATTGCTGGGGCCAGGACACTCATTGGTAAGCTAATTAGTTTCCGATCAGGTAACACGCGACCGAAAGTGATGCGCTTTGTGAAACAGGCATTCTTGGGGACTACTATTAGTCCTCAACAGTATATGTCATGTGTCACAGAGCGCATAGACTTTCTGAAGCAAAAAGTTTATGCATGGGCAAACAGAATAAGACGGTATAGAAAGCGAATAGATCGGTATAATCAGAATCGCATGTTCCAAAGAAACGAGAAGTGGGTGTACCGAAAATGGGAGAACCTGAGTCCGTGTATGAGTGACGGGCAAGTCCCAGATGAAAATGCCACGAATTCGTTCTGGCGCAGCATCTGGTCAGTGCCTGTCGCTCATACAGAAGGTGATTGGTATCGGGATGTTGAGCGCTCATGTGAGTCTTTATTACCTATGGAACTAATTAACATCGATAAAGAGGATGTAAGTTGTGCAGTCCGTTCATTACCGAATTGGAAAGCACCTGGTCCAGACGGACTGCACAACTTTTGGCTCAAGTGGTTCAGAAGCTCACATGCGTGTTTAGCATCTCAATTCCAAACAGCATTGGACTCGGGTTCATTACCACAATTTTTAACCACTGGCATAACCCACTTACTCTACAAATCTGGTAGTGCCATGGATCCCAAAAACTTTAGGCCCATAACTTGCTTACCAACCTTATATAAACTTCTGACATCTATTCTGAGACTCAAAATTACTACACACATTAATCAGAATTCGATACTTTCTGTTTCTCAGAATGGATGTAGAAGTGGGACCCGTGGCACTAAAGAGCTCCTTATCATAGACATGACCATCAGCCAACAGGTACGTCGTAATCGTAAGAGTCTGGCGACATGTTGGATAGATTATAAGAAGGCTTTTGACTCAGTTCCACATACATGGCTTTTGAAGGTGCTAGAGTTGTATAAAATTGATACAACTCTCTGCACTTTCTTGAAGTCATGTATGAGGCAATGGAGAACAGTACTTCGCTATCCAGGATGTCGTCAGACTGCGGTAAACGATGTACCAATAAAGATTGAGCGGGGCATATTCCAAGGTGACAGTCTGAGTCCCTTGTGGTTTTGCCTGGCTTTGAACCCTCTAAGTACTTTATTAGAGGGTTCAGGGTTAGGCTATAGGTTGCAGAAAGAGGCTCCAGTCATATCACACCTCTTTTATATGGATGATTTGAAACTATTTGCCCCTACTAAATTACAATTGACAGCGTTACTAAGGGTTACGGAAAACTTTAGTAATTCTATCAAAATGGAATTTGGTATAGACAAGTGTGCAGTCATGCATGTAAAGAAAGGTGTGATTGTGGAATCTGAAGGAATAAAGCTTTCAGATTCTACAAGACTCAGATCTCTGTCTGCAACCGAAACCTACAAGTATCTTGGTTTTTCACAGTCCTTGGGAATACCGGAATCTGACATGAAACAGTCGTTGCGGGAACGCTTCTTTGGCCGCCTGAAAAAAGTACTTAAAAGTCTTTTATCAGGCGGTAACAAGGTGCGAGCCTACAATGGTTGGGTCATGCCGGTTCTGATGTATTCCTTCGGTATACTTAGATGGACTCAGACTGAATTAGATGCCCTAGACAGGAGAGTCCGTACATTGCTGACTGCATTCCGTATGCATCACCCACGTTCATCAGTTATGAGGTTGTATATCCCGCGAAAGTTTGGGGGTCGAGGTCTATTAAATGTCAAGACCCTACACAATCGCGAGATATACAATCTCAGAGAATATTTTCTTCATACTGATGTGGGAGTGCATCGCAGTGTAGTTGCAATGGATACCGGACTCACTCCGCTCGCTCTGGCTAAAGAGAATTGGCGCAAACCTGTAGTACTTGGTACTAATGAACGCAGGGAGGTATGGAAGGGTAAAGAACTTCATGGACGGTTTTATCGGGCCCTTAACGGGCCCGATATAGACTTTAAAGCCTCAACCTCCTGGCTACGGTACGGTGATCTCTTCGGAGAAACCGAAGGTTTTGTTTGTGCGATTATGGACGAAGTTATCATGACGAATAACTATCGGAAATATATCCTGAAAGATGGTACGGTTGACATATGTCGGGCATGTCACCGTCCCGGGGAATCTATTAGGCATATTATTTCTGGTTGTTCTCGTCTTGCTAACGGTGAATATTTGCACAGGCACAACCAAGTAGCTAGGATCGTACATCAACAGCTTGCCCTTAAATACAAACTTGTGAATTCGGAGGTGCCATACTACAGGTATGTGCCCGACCCAGTTCTCGAGAATGGTCGTGCTACGTTATATTGGGATCGATCTATTATCACAGACAGGACTATTGTTGCCAATAAACCTGATATTGTGGTGATAGATCGATCAGAGCGCCGCGCAATGATTGTCGACATCGCCGTTCCTCATGACGAGAATCTCGTGAAAGTTGAAAAAGAAAAACAAATAAAATATTTGGATTTATCTCACGAGATTGTCGATATGTGGAATGTGTATTCGGCGATCATTGTTCCGATAGTCGTATCTGCTCACGGATTAATTGCCAGGAGCCTCGACCAACACCTTAAGAGGCTCACGTTAGATGGCTGGATCAAGGGTCTGATGCAGAAGGCAGTCCTTCTTGACACGGCTCGTATTGTGAGGAGGTTCCTGTCTTTGGAGCCCTAACCACCGGTTTCTTGGTCCCTGTACCCGAAGTCGGTGGTCTACTATTTTTTATATTTTTAAATGTATTTGTTTTTATATTTATATTTAAAAATGTAAATAATGTGTATATAAATGAAATAAAGGAAATAATAATATAATCATATATAATCATCCTCCCTCTGGATCGCATTCAACGGAGGGCGGCTCGAATCGTCGACTGCCAAAAACTTTCAATTCAGCTAGACTCTTTGGCGCTGCGTAAAGATGTTGCCCCGCTGTGCATCTTCTACCGCATCTACTATGGGGAGTGCTCCGAGGAATTGTTCGGATGGATCCCTGTCGCCTCTTTCTGCCATCGTCCTACGCGACAAAACTTTCATCCCCATCATGTAGATGGTTGGCAGTCCACAACGGTGCGCTTTTCAAGAAACTTTCTGCCTCGCACAACAAAACTGTGGAATGAACTGTCGCCTGCGGTATTCCCGGACCAATACGACCTTCAAACCTTCAAGAAACGAGCGTACTCCTTCTTAAAAGGCCGGCAACGCACCTGTGACGCCTCTGGTGTTGCGGGTGTCCATGGGCGGCGGTAATCACTTACCATCAGGTGATACGTATGCTCGTTTGCCCCCTATTTAAAAAAAATAAAAAATATATGCTTTTCACAATAATCGGAAATAACATTAGAAGCCGTTGTAAATCTCAAATATTATCAAAATCTTAATAAAATTAGCCTTAAAGAATAACGAAAGTACACCAATATGTTAGATTAAAGATAGACTTACTGAGAATATGATATTCAATCCTTCTTTTGCACTTTTAGAGTGTATTGCTACTTGTGTAAACACAAACGCGGCCACCAATCGAATGAGAGCGAAACAAGGCATATTGTTGTTCTATGCCTTGTTTTGCCGGTGCCACTTTTAAGCGGCAACAGTGCATCTATGATATGTTTGATCGAAGACTAAAGTAGATGTTTTCTTTGATAAAACAATAAAAAAAAAATCTTTGTTTTCAGAATAAACACACGATAAGATTTGGTCTTATACATATATTTTATCAGCAAGTTATAAAAGACTGTTTTGAAAAAAAAAAATTAATTACTTGTTTTTATTCACGACTGTACACTGCCTGTGTGAATCTGAGACAGATATTTAATATGAGGTACGAAGTTCCCCGGGTCAGCTAGTAGTAGATAAATTCGTCGCAGATAGAGACTATGATACATGATCATGCTCATCACAATTTATTTGGATGGAAATTGCACCTTTGGCCTAGGCCATAGCCTAGTTTGGGCAGTCTCGGTAATTTATTAGTTTTGGAACGCAAGATTGATCAAGATCAAAGAAAACCGGATATATCAAGTTCTCACAATATTGAGTGACTTTCCGGCCAAATGCACTTTGTAATTTCATATTATAAAAAAATCCTACTTCAAAAAATATTTAAAAAACAGTTACTTAGCTGTGATAAGTAACTATTAAATTAGTGAAATATGCAATCAATGCAATCGGAATTTTTAGATTCCCATTTATTTGGCTGGTGTAAAGTTGTGAAAAAAATTAAAATAACTTAAAGTTAAATTTCAAAAAGATGACATCTATGAGAACATTTGAGAATCGGTTATTGTTTTTCAAGTCATCCTTTGATGTGGATCTCAATGCACTCACAGATAGCGTTAGGGTATCTTGTTTTTTTTATTAAGTACCGTTTCCTATTTTAATGAAAATAAATATAATTGAAACGTAAGATTAGAGTATATAGAATAAATTAGGAAGGTATAAGTTTGCTACGTTTATACGCCCCTGTGACGACATCTCGCGTTGGAGGTTCTTGATAGATCACGGCGGATTTTTTATCTGTGGTTTGGAGGGGCGTTGGTTGAAGTTTTTTTTTTATTATATGTGATAGATTGGAAGGTGATGGCTTTTTCCTTTTAATTTTTGCCATGAAGGGGAGAAAACGAAAAGAGAGACTAAAGGAAGATTAACGTGCTTGCGAAGTGTGGGAGCCTTACAGAGGACAACTTTGATGACTGCATCTCGAAAGTGACATAAAAACAAGCAAGAACGTCTTCAGAAGTAAAACTACATTAAACAGATGTAGGCTGCCATCGAAACTAAAGGTTCGTAAGTGTAAACTACGCAGTGTCAGAATGTCTTTATTCTGAGCTTTAGAAGACGAGCGAGTACCAAGGGAAGACGTGAGGACCGGTAGCCTGGTGTGACCTCGTGTGGCGGATAGTGAGCCTCGTAGGCACCGCTATGGCTGTTAGTTTCCACTTTTAGGTGTCTAAAGGCCTGAGGAATGCCAAGATATAGAGTACAAGGTGACCTATGTGGATATATGAAACAAAATATAGAAGTAAAAAATATATCCTGTATTGTAGAGGGTAATATATACATTGAAATAATGATACAGTCATTACTTTTTCCATAAGGGATTGAATGTGTTGACAACCATTGGTTGACATGTTTAACTAGATGAAGTGAAGAATAAGTTGGTTTTCTTTACTGTTTCATAAACATAGGCAGCCGGATATTTCCCTCACGTCACGTTAAATGCAAGTTATTAAAACTCATTCAAAACCGAACGAGATTCTTGGATGTCCACAATGCTGACTGGGGGCCTCGCCATGACCATTGGAGGGTTGAGGCTTTTTTTTTTTTTCAAGTGACTACTCCCGACAACAAAGACCATATTTATGTGAACGTGAGTAATCATTTTTATTTTTTTTTCCTGTTACGGATCAACCTAATTGTTAACGGTTGCTCTTATTTGCACTTATAAATATTATACACCAGTAGTAAAGCAGACCGTTACACTACGAAATGGAGGCTAAATTTTACACGTAGTAAAAATCAGCATTTCTCACAAATGCATCCTGTTCGAAACCGAACGTGAATTTGAAATTTAAATTGACAGAAAAAAAAAGACAGAAAGAAAAAGAAAAGTGATGGTCACCATACTCATTGCAGACAATGCAACAATTCAGCATGGTGACCAGCACTATCGTGGCCTAGTGATGCTTTTGCATCATTGGGCCTAGGGTCTCGCACTCACCAACGAAACACGACAGCATTAATGCTGTCATTTGACGTTGATCTTCTGTGCGATGGTAGTACCACCCCGGTCGAGCCGGCTCGTTCGTGCTGAAATCAGCGTGACTCTACTATCTGGAAGTATACGCCATTACAAATATATTTAATATCAGTTATAAAATGTATTTTTAACGGCAATACTGTGTGATTGTCTTTTGGCAAATGTCAAAATGTCACAGTAGTCAAATCTAACCTCAGACAGTTATGAGGATTCGGTGGATAGTGGCGCGCTGATTTAGAATTGGCCCAATAATTATTGAAAGACAGTTGGGAACTAGTTTTATATAAAACGAGTAGGTAACCGTTCGCGCCGGTTCTCGTAACATTGGGGGTGCAATAAATAGCCGGGACTCTGCATTCGAACTTTAGTATTTCGGAATGATGGCCGGTGCCATAAGTTTGTAGTATAACATCCAGTGACAAGGTTAAGCTATAAGACACTTGTAGTATGTAAGCGATAGGATAGTGTGTTATGAAGCTTGCGAATGGCATCAAAAGAGGTATACCTTCTCCACTGAGCAGCGAACACACCAAAAGAAGATACATAAAGGAAACTCGTGAGTACCTTGTGATGAATATTGTTATTTTAACGAGTGTAATTACCTTATCAGAAAGACAGATTCGGCTGATCTGGCTTTTGTCTCATAGGCCCGCAAAAGCTAGATCAAGGGCTTCCTTACTTCAGGGATCGAAGCCTGGTACGGAAATTAAACAGATCGTACTCCTACATCATATTATTAAATCAATAGAATGTATAAATCCCATTTAATATAGATAAGACAGCTAGGTAGATTATTTATCATGTCGTATAAAGACACGGCTTATCTCATCGAGAATAAGATGTGACTAAATGCATTGTAATGAATAAATTTAGTTAATATATATGGAACCCTTAGCGAGTAACAACAGACGCCGACAGACGCCAACAGACGCCACCATGTAACAATTAGAGTATTATGAAGCCGTAGCTCCGGCATAATAAATACTGCTCTCAAAGTTACTTATCGCCGTTATTATTCCTGCACTACGAAGTTCGCTATAGATTGCTTTGTCGAAATCCGACCTATCCGATGATATTCCTCATCATGGGTCTACTGTTTGCATATAATACCTGCAGCACCAAATAATTACGCATTTAACTGTATGTTTGATGAGGAATTAAGAATACGAAGGGTCACCACCCCTTTTCATCCAGTGGATATCGTAAGAGCCGATTAAGGGGGCAGACTACGCAGAAAAATACCAGGCCGAAACTTCCTTTCTAAGGAGAGACCTATGTCAAGCGGTGGACTATTAATGTGATGTGTTATGAATAACCTGAATTCGGGCCCATAGAGATGAAGCTAAGCACTTGCAGATCAATCACCGATAGACAGTTCAAACGAGAAGCTGTAACACCCTGGTGAAAATTATATTACAAAATACACTCATGGCTTCCCGGGTGGTGTACCGTTTTCTCTTCGCTGGAGTGAGGTACCTCTCTTCATTCCAGCTTCACTTGAATCTTCACTTCACCTCACCAAGGATGAATCACTTTCAGGATTGCGAGGTTTCCCAATCCTACCCTCTTACATTAGGTTTATACAATCAAACAACGGCCGACCATTTGCTTAAGTTCGATCCTACGAGGTTGTTCTGAACGATTATCACACGCTTTCGCGGTGGAATCTACAATTCACAATTAATAGGCCCTGACAGCCTTCCGCGTTCCCTAAATTGAGTCAAACCACGATGGCCTTTAATATCCTCATCGAGAGCTAAATACAATATCGTCGATTCATAGGTTGTGATGTGTATTATTTTGATCTATTCATACTGCATCATCTCACATCTCACACATCTCTCACTTGCGATTTGCGGACGACATCGTCATCATGGCAGAGACGCTGCAGGACCTACAACAAATGCTGAAAGACCTGGCTGACTCTTCTGTGCGCATCGGCCTACGGATGAACTTGGATAAAACCAAGGTCATGTTCAATGAATATGTACTACCGGAACCGGTCGCAGTACACGGTACCGTTCTCGAAGTTGTCCAAAAATATGTGTACCTCGGGCAGACTTTGCAGTTAGGTAGAAACAACTTCGAAGACGAGGTGAACAGGAGAATTCAGCTGGGTTGGGCAGCGTTTGGGAAACTTCGTCTTGTCTTTTCGTTGTCGATCCCACGGTGCCTTAAGACGAAAGTCTTCAATGAGTGCGTCCTACCCGTCATGACATACGGGGCCGAAACGTAGACACTTACGGCACGGCTGGTCCATAAATTCAAAATCGCTCAGCGTGCTATGGAGAGGGCTATGCTCGGCGTTTCTCTGAGGGATCGCATCAGGAATGAGGTGATCCGGCAGAGAACCAAGGTCATTGACATAGCCCAAAGGATTAGCAAGCTGAAGTGGCAGTGGGCAGGCCATATTAGCCGAAGAACTGATTACCGTTGGGGTAGACGGGTTCTTGAGTGGAGACCGCGTCTCGGCAAATGTAGTGTAGGACGTCCACAGGCCAGGTGGAGTGATGATCTACGCAAGATGGCTGGCAGGAGCTGGATGCGAGAAGCCGAGGATCGAACCAAGTGGCGCGAAATTGGAGAGGCCTATGTCCAGCAGTGGACTGCGATAGGCTGATGATAATGATGATTCATACTGCATGTCATTTCTTCCTATTTAATGTTTCTTGTAACAAAATTTATTAACACTCACTGTATTAGACTACACACACTAACACATTTCCAATACACACACACACACACATTTTTCTTATTATACAACCAACTTAATTATATTAATAACTAGCTGCTGCCCGCGGCTCCGCCCGCGTGTATGTCGGTTATCGTGGCAAATAGTAGTCTATGTGTTATTCTGATGTATAAGTTAAATTCCTGTAGTGTCATTCAAATCCGTTCAGTAGTTTTTGCGTGCAATTTCACTGATATGTCCACATATTATGACAGTGTTACCTTTATTTAAAGAGCTATACTATGTTATGTGTAATGCCATTGGAACAATATACGAACATATAAGCATTGTCGCTCACCCTCGACAGAGCCACATAGAGCTTTCCGTTGCTGAAACAGTTCGTCTATGCCTGCGGTGCGCAACGTCTGACCTTATGTCTTGTTTATCGTCATCGCAAAGCATAGACTCACAGACTCACCAAAAACTGCACGCGTTTAAAGAGGAAAGGGAAATAAACTATGGATTGGGGTCATCCTTTAAGATAATAGTCTAAAAAGACATATTTCACTATAAATCAAACAAAATAATTTAAGTTTCTCGCAGATGGCACGAAATAAAACTAACAATTTTTTTGAAATTTTGTCTTCGACATAAACGTCTTGTGATTGCTTGCAACTCTGGTGACGTCACATGCTAATAAACGAAAGATTCCTCTATTGAATATTGTTTGCGTTTTATTTTTTCGGAGTGGTAATAATCGATCTGTGAGCTATTTCTGCAGGACTTTTTTAATAAACTATTTAATAAGTGGTTCGAAACAAAAAGGAACCAAATTTTGTGCGTGCCGATAACATCAACCTACATAAGATAGACGCTTTTATGGTTGCACTTTTCTATCTATACAAATAAATAAAATTGGAGTGTGTTTGAATATTAAAATAACCGCTTTTTACTAAATGCCTATGTATATATATACACAGTACATATACCAAAAATGTAGTTAAAAATGTTTTTGTCTGTCTGTTTGCTTCTTCCGGGTAATCTCTGGAACGGCTGGACGGATTTTGACGGAACTTTCACTGGCAGGTAGCTGATGATCCAGGAAGTAACTTGGCTACTTTTTTTAGACTAACTTTATCCCGCGGCGTTACTCGTGGTACAACAATAACTGCGGGTAACACCGCGGGGTTCAGCTAGTACATAATAATAACATTGATAACTATGCTGCAGAACTGAAAAATGTTAAAGCAGCTATGTTGCACTTGCATAAGTTGTTTCTGTAATAACCTCTGGAAAAAATTCATTCATTATTTTTGTAAAATCTAATTTACTTTATGTAGGTAGGTATATCTCAATGCTTTTAGGTTACATTTTGAAATGGTACAAAGCGTGGTATTTAAAGATGTTATCTGACCCGACGAACTTCGTACCACCATATTTTTCTTTCGTTACCAGCTACCCATGAGTAAGGTGTAGTCACGGACAAAAAAACTTTTTCCTTTATTTTTTATTTTTTCTTGTACACAAACCTTGTCCTAAGAATAACACATAAAAAAAAAAATTGGTGTAGCCGATCGAAAGTTACGCGCATACATACATTTCGGCGTAACGCCGCGGGACAAAGTTAGTCTAAATAAAGTGGCCTAAGTTACTCCCTGGATCATCAGCTACCTGCCAGTGAAAGTCCTGTCAAAATCGGTCCAGCCGTTCCAGAGAATACCCGGAACAAACAGACACACAGACAGACTGACAAAAAATTTTTTAACTACATTTTTGGTATATGTACCGTGTATACATACATATGCATTTAGTAAAAAGCGGTTATTTTGATATTACAAAGAGACACTCCAATTTTATTTATTTGTACCTATAGATGTATAGATTTGTTCACTGTGGCACTACAAACCATTTATTCGAAATTTTAATTAATATAAAATTGGAGAAAACTGATAAAATTAACTTAAACCGCGCTGTTTTGTTTTGTTGTGGATAGAGTGTGACGTCACGCGTCTCATGTGACCAGCGCCATAACAGAAATATCGTTTTTGGTTGTCAAGCTTGAACTTTATCTTAAATTTAAATTCATAATTAATCATAATACAGTAGAAATTCTGCAAAAAATTTGATTCGGTAAGTAGTCGTTTCACCACCCGATGAATAAAGCAATATTCTGTACTTTGACCAGGCAGGCATGCGACATAAACTGCCCACGTGAAAAACATCTGAGACTAAGATCTACTCCAGCAACACGGGAAGTCTGAAGATGAGATTTATTAATTGTCATTGCATAAATTTACTTATTTGAAATTATACTTATTAATTTTACAACTATAAATATAAAGAAAAGAAGGAGAAACAAACAAAAACACTAAACAAACTAATTATATTATTATCTAATACCTACTTTAAACTGATATCTAAAAACTACGTCTTATGTATTTTTTAAATCTAAAACGCGCTTATTCCCAGTCAATAAGAGCCACGTTCGTTCGCATTAACAGTGACAATTCGAGTGAAGTCACCGCGTGAGCGGAGTGAGCGCTCCCGCCTTTTTGTAGGTTCAGCGGATGGCCGTTTCGCGTGTTAAAGAAAAATCAACCGTAATGTCGTACTTATACTGGTGCGGCGAGATTTGGCAGTTTTATTTCATCTATATCTTGTGTGTTTATTAATTATAATTTTATAATTCTATATTTTATTAAAAAAGATATTAAAGTGTATAGTGATAAGGATATATCCATGTGAAATACAATATATTTAAGTATTTAATACACCTTGAAGAAATGCCTAACGCTTAAACTCGTTATTGTGGCTAATTTATAAAAGATAGAAATATACTATTGAGGACTTTTTTGTAGATCTTTTGAAGACCATCATCTTTGTAATACATATTTTTGGTGTATGATCAACGTATGCGAGGATAAGAGCTCGAAAGCGAAAATTTTCATCCGACTTGCTTCAAATTTATCGTCACTGCTCAGCTCCTATGCATCTTAGCGTTATGTTATATAGCCTATAACCTGCCCAGGAGTATGGACTATAATCGTACCAAGTTTGGTTAAAATCCCTTCAGTAGTTTTTGATCCATGCGTGCACATACAGACAGACAGACAGACAGACAGACAGACAGACAGACAAAAAACTTACTGATTACATTTTTGGCATCAGTATCGATAACCATTCATCCCCCAATAATAATTTTTAATATATATTCAATGTACAGAATTGACCTCTCTACAGTTTTATTATAAGTATAGATATAGATATAGAAGATATAGATAATAAACACTTACACACACCATAGCACATAACCCTTACATTTTAATTCCATTCAACCCTATTTTAAAAGTCCAGATCCTGTCTTTATTTTGACTGTATTCTACAACATTGAATATTACCTATTCCACAAATGGCTAATCTATTTAAAAATATTAATACTGACCTTGACAACATAGAAGTCGCGAAGGCCTATTCATGTATTCCGGAAGATGGCAATAAGTTTTTTGTTTCTATCCTTCATATAAATATCCTTAGCATTAAAAAGAATTTTGATGAATTATTGTGATTGCTCTCAATAATTAAAGTTAACTGCGATGTGATTATATTAAGTGAATGTTGACTGAGAAAAATTAAGAAAATACCTTGTATTGGAGGGTTATAGTTCTCACTACACAAAGCTAACAAAGAACCAAAATGACGGTGTAGTCATATATATAAAAAATCATATCCGATGCAAAGTTGATGAATCTGATTTCATAAATGGAAACTGTCTTACCTGCCAAATTAATAATGAATTAGCAATAATTGCAATCTATCGATCTCCCTCATATAACACAAAGCAAGGGTTTGAGCTCTTTCTGTAAAGTTTGGATAAGGTATACACCTCCTTTAACAAATACAAAAACATATGCCTCATTGGTGACGTAAATATAGACATCGCACCTTCCAATGTATATTAATGTTCAGACAATTATTTAAACCTCAACGCTACACATGGCTTATTACCTACTCATTCTTTTCCAACAAGAATAAAATCCTGCATTGAACACGTTGTCTTAAGAACCGATAAAGCTACAACTGTACTTATTTTGGATTGTCACATTATCGATCACCTTCCGCTACGCAAATCGGTAAAGCAAACTGTACCGGCATATAAAGTTCCTATAATAGACTACCCTAGTGTCAAAACACATATAGAACACCAGGATTTTTCTCAGGTTGTAAGTACAGATGACCCTAACGTTGCCTCCACCTCCCTAATAAGCACACTTCAAAATATTATTAAAGTACATAGAAAAGTCACTCAATCCACTAAAATAAACAGAAACCTTAAACCGTGGATCCTCCCCGGTTTATTGAGGTGTATTCGTCACCGCGACAAACTCCACAATAATGCATGGGACTCCCCTACAATTATGAACCTACAAACAATATATAAAAGATACCGTAATTATTGCAATGACTTACTTAGAAAACTAAAAACATCACATGACAAACTCGAACTTAATAAAGCAAGACAAAATGCTAAAGCCCTTTGGAATAAAATAAAAGACATCACGAACACAAAAAAAGATATGCACTTACAGAATTGTTAAATACAAAATCTAATCCAAAGGCGGCAATTAATTATACACGCCACTTCTTTGCAACAATAGGAGCTGAACTGGCTTCAAAAATGCAATCTCGCAACAGCCAATTAAACAAAACACCTTTAAAAACTCCTTTGTTATTTTTGAGGTGGATGAATCAGAGGTGGAATCTACCATCATGAATCTCAAGCAGAATAGTACAACTGGTTGGGATGGAATACCGTCTACCGTGTTGAGGGTTTGTCACAACACTTTTGTCCCATTGATAACGCACATCATTAATGTATCTATTAAGAAAGGAGTATTCCCAGAGCCTTCCAGGAGAGCCATTGTTCATCATATACACAAGAGCGGGGCCAGAGACTGTGTCAGCAATTATAGACCCATTTCGGTACTCTCGGCTCTCTCTAAAGTTATGGAAAAGCTAATTAACGGTAGACTGGTAAATTATCTGAACAAATACAATATTATAGCACCCAACCAGTATGGGTTTAAAAAAAGCATGTCCACCGAAGACGCAGTTATTGACCTAACACAGTTTTTATCAAAAAAACTTGACGAGCAACAAAAATGTGTCAGCATTTTGATGGATCTACAGAAAGCGTTTGACACAGTCTCTGTTCCCACCTTTCTTTATAAATTAGAGTCTATTGGTATTCGTGGAGGTACTCTTGAACTCTTCAAGGATTACCTTCAAAGCCGAAAAATGGCCGTTAAAATCAACTCGTGCCTAAGTGACGAAGAAACTGTCACATACGGTGTCGCAGTGTGCTAGGGCCTACACTGTTCCAAATCTATATAAATGATCTGTGCACGCTGCCTCTATATAAATCACAAATATTTACATATGCTGATGACACCGCAATTTGGGACATCTAACACACAACGCCATCTAGTCCCAAACTAAGCAGAGCTTGTATTATGGATACTAGACAACTGATATGAATACTTATATACTTTTTTTTCTATACCGCAATCGTGGTTTATGGTAATTCTTGGTGCGAGGTGAAGAGCACTGCAGAAGTGTCTATAAGAACAGTAACGAACTGGCTACAACTTAACTTATTCACCCTTAACGTTGCTAAAAGTATCTTCATCCCCTTCTTTATCAATTATAGGAACAAAGCCCCACCAGAATTTGAAATCATGGCCCATACGTGCCTCAATCATAGTTCTTGCTCATGTACGTCACTTACCCGTGTTGATCACACGAAGTACCTGGGTGTAGTGATTGATGAGGGGCTGAAATGGTACAAGCAAATGGATAACACTGCTTCAAAAGTTAGAAGATTAGCACACATTTTGAAATCTCTGAGATGTTGCTGTATTAAAAATGGTTTATCTTACACTTTGTCAGTCCGTTAACGGCTACTGCATTCCAGTATGGGGAGGAGCTGCTAAAACCAGGTTTACTGTGATGGAGCGGGCACAGAGGGCTGTCCTTAAGGTGATGCTTGGAGGATCATATCGGTTTCCAACCAATAGGTTATATGTGGACTGCAAATTGCTTACTGTAAGACAGCTCTTTATCCTTCGTGCAGCTCTCAAAAAACAAGGAATTACCCCCAAACCCTTCAAAGCGTAAAGCAAAAAACCAATGTCCGATAGTACGCCATAGAACTGCGTTTGCCAGGTGCCAGTTTTACGTCCTAAGCACAGTTATTTACAAAAAAATATGTAAAGCTCTTCAGATAGTTGAGTTAAATCACCATGATGCTAAAGTTAGAGTATAGAGTTGGATACAAGATCAGGACTACGCTCAAACATAGGAACTACTGTACCACCAGCAGTAGCACAGCACAATTTCAAACACCATAAAACAATACCATCCAGACGGTAATGCACCGCGACACACACTTCCACATACACACCCCTACACATACACATCACGATATATACGCACATAAACACAACATACATAAATACCGCCACATATACACACTCGCATACATACCTTAATACCGACACACACTAATGATTTATGGCCACTCACATGTATCCCAACATCTCTTATTCTTTTAATTGTTTTCCTAATCCCTTAGTTTTCATCTTCATTGATTTTATACCTGGCACCTTTTGTAACGATGAGACACAACATTAAAAGAGTTTTTGTATCACAATGACAGCAAAACACTGAGTCCCAAGTCACAGAATCACCTAGTTTGGGAGTCAGGGTTTACCTTATCCGCATTACCATTAGTTTTATCATTTTATGTATCCTAAATTTAATCAAATTCAAAGGTTTTTGTATCAATAAAGATTTTTTATTTTATTATCATTATTAATTAAAACACAAAACTAGTTCCCAACTGATTATGAACTGTTTTAGCAAATTTCACTCGTAACAATGACATGACATTTTACTTTGACATAACTAAAGACAATGTCACCACCAATTACATTTGCCTTAGAGCACATATACATATATATGGAAGGGCATGACAACGGGACGGTACGTTTCCAGACCGTATTTGGTATCGAACAGTTTACGTTCATAGATTTACATATACTGACAAAATACATGATAAAATGTTCACATATTACACAATAAAATAATAAATTACCTTTTAGGTACAATCTTAGTATGTTTTCAATAAGAAGGTACATAGGGCCTAGCGTACTTAGTAGAATTTCTCAAAATACTACTTGTTTCCGATGGCGATGTGCTTAAAATTCAATTCATGTTCCTTGTGTAAACTTAGAGTGGTTGTTACCTTTCCGATTCCCGAGATAATACCTCGAACTGACAATATACTTAATTCGCTAGTACATTAGCTAAAATAAAGTAACTGATGAGTTCTTCGAATCTCCGCCCAATATAACGTTGACGTCACACTGATAATGGTCCACTTAAAAGACCTTGCTGAACCCTAAGTTTAATTGTAATGTCCTTAATCTGCATATTTTAATTTCTCTATTATTTACGGCACATCATTTATATTCACTCACTATACTTTAACATTCATATTTCTGCTGCCTTCTTTGTACTGATGACATGCCTGATTTGTTCCAATTGCGCGGTTGCTCACATGATCTTGCCGCATTTATATTCACTCACCAGTACGACGGAGGCCTTTCTCCTGCCTTCTTCATGTACTGGCGATGTATCTATGATAGCCACGTCAACGTATCTTTCAGCTCATGACGTAGGTTCTTTATCTCAATGTTCTTGTGATACTAATCTGTCGGAAGTACTGGTGTCATTTTTGTTAGTGCAATATCCAAAAGTACTGATAAAATGCTAATAACCCATTTCAAAACAATGTAGAGTAGGCCGCAATCTCTCTTATATTCCAATTACATAATTCTGTTCCACATTGGGTGGTCACCTCTATAAGTAGGTCTATACCCCTGATTTGATCTGAAGGTTGCATGTTTCTTACAATTTGACGTCCATATCGTATCGGTGGCGCAGATGTCGGATCGACAGTTCCTGACGTACGTACCTTATCGGCGATGCGGACCGACTTGTTAATCTCCATTTTTCATCATTTCCGATGTGGCAGGTGTCGGTGGTGGCATTTTAATTTATTATATGCGTTAAAATTATAAAAACCCACTGTACTCTAATGGGGAGCAGTCCGCGATCTCACCTTAATTCACTACTTTTGGTATAAAATAAAAGGCTAGTTAAGTATACCGAATATATTTCGCGTTCTTCAATAATTGTACATTTCGTATTAGTTGAGAGAATTGACTGTGGACTGACTTGTCCTAACGATGCGGACTGACTAGTCCTGACGTATGCTAGCTACCGATGATGTGGACTGACTAAAGACTCCCAGGAGTCCTGTCGAGTCCGAGGTGCGACATGTTACATTAGCTTACTATGCATTTGCTATTGCAAAGTATTGCATCATCGCGCCCCCACAATATTGATCCTGCCTATATATCTCGTAGCTCAACCCCTATTGACTCGAATGTATAACATTGGGACTTGTTAATAGTACACCAAATAAGTATGATTTTGGAATCGAAAAATTTTACATTTATTTATTTGTAGCGAAGATGAGGTATCAAACGCAAGATGGAGCGTACGTTGAACCCTCCTATAAAGTGATCCCACGACCTGGTGAAGGTTGCAGAAAACCGTATAATGGAGAAAGCCCACGACCAATCGTTGTGGAGAAGCATGGGGAGGCCTATGTCGAGCAGTGGACATTGTTCGACTGAGATGATGATTAATGTGTTTGATTCGATCGATACTTCACACTGAAATAAAAATTAGTAGTATACTTACAAAATAAAACCGTTAATACTTTAGCAGGGAATGCGTAGTGCCATGTCCACCAAACCCCAAGTATATGAAAAGCTATTATTTTGATACTCGACGTCCATTTGATTTTATTTTTGAAGCCAAATAACTTTTCAATATAACCGTATTCCATTTTGATGTTCGTCACTCTCTTCACTATTGAAAATCAAACGTACGTACGCAACATATTCTTTATATACAATTTGGGAAATAATATTTACATAAAAGTTGATGAATATTAATTCAATGAATATTATTAAGCACATGTATTCTTTGTGGTGGAAAAATAAACATATTATTATTAAACATGACGCTAATGCAGCATCACAAGTTGCACTTATCTAATAGTATAGAGAGATATTTTTTGTGAGTTTGTATGTTTGGGGTAATCTTACTTACTACTGATCCGATTTCAAAATTAGTTAACTATTGATACTTACAATATTTTTTAAAACTATAAATAATTAAAATATAAACATGAATATTGAAAAGTAACTGGATGACCAAATTTGCTCGGTATTTTTTTTTTTTAAATTAAACCTCGCCGGATCGATTTCGAAATCCCCCCGCCTCCCACTAGAGTAGAAGTCACGTCAAAATCGGTCCAGCCGTCCCAGAGATTAGCTGGAACAGATAGACACATAAAAATAATTGAAATTGATTTTTTGATGTAAGTACCATGTGAAAACTGTTTAATTTAAACAATACAACAAAACAGACATTTAAATTTTATTTTGACTTAATTTAGTTTTCACCCCTCTCAATCTATACAAGATTGGGACAAGTTAAAACTCAACACTTCATAATATAATTATTTATACGGGAATTAACGCGATCACTTATTTTTATTATTATTACCTCTGATTTACTTGATGTTTCAACCAGGTTGCAAGAAAAAAATGATCTTTATAATATTTCATTAAATTCTATTTGATACATTGGAAATGTTGTCGCAAACCAAAGACTAGAAAACCCTAAACATTAAACTATCATATTGTACCGAGTTCAGTCAAGCACCCTTCTAAAATCCACTAGGAAACTAGAAACTTTGTTAAAACTTCACTATAGTGTGACATGTACATGTTTCTTACACCAAGTTGAATCCATAGCCCAGGCGAGATTACACTTTATTACATGTACAGAAGGGTAAAGTTAGTTCAAACAAAGTGATGAGGGGGGTTCAGGTCTGTAGCATTTAGACAACGTACATTATTTTAGACATATCTCTAAAATAATGTAATATTCACGGGATGATCTGGGTTCATAGGATAATGAAACTAGTACGTCAACGAAAGTCTATTTAATTTAAAAAACGTAAACAAGGTCATTCACTATCGGAGACTCTTAACCCCGCGTTATAAGAAAACATTAATTTTTAGAGCGCCATCTATCGACGCGAGTGGAACTAACCTATTACTTAAACATACCGCCCACCAAGGACCCTTGGTCCTTAAAACTACCGCCCACCATGGCAAAAATACTGATGGTTACAAAATAGCTCTAGCACAAAGTTCTTAAAAACTAAACATCTTGAATACATTTCTAATCCTTAACTGGTAAAATACACAATTTTGACGTGGGTCTTTTTAAATATGAATTTTTACATTTTAATGTAACTACCCGAGTAAGATTGTCACCACCAGGGTGTCTTTCTACAACTCTACCAAGAAGCCACTTCGCGGGAGGTAAGTAGTCTTCTTTCACTAAAACAACATCCCCCACTTTGGGTTCAGGTACCTTGTTAGTCCACTTATGTCTATGGAGAAAATGTGTCAAATATTCATTGGCCCATCTACGCCAAAAGTTTTGCAACATACCTTGCACTAAATGCCATCGTTTCAGGCTGCTAATAGGAGTTGGAGGATAATTTGTGTCAGGAACGGTAAGTATCGGCTCTCCTATCAAAAAATGACCGGGAGTCAACGGAGTGAAGTCAACTAAATCAGTGCCGTATGCAACTGACAGCGGCCTGGAGTTCAGACATGCTTCAATTTGCGATAAGAGAGTAGTTATCTCTTCGAAGGTGAGTGTAGAATCACCGATAACTCGTTTCAAATGAAACTTGGTGGATCTTACTCCAGCTTCCTATAATCCACCGAAATTAGGAGCGTGTGCAGGAATAAAGTGCCACGTAGTGCCAATGAGAGCTAAACTTCTCGCGATTTCCTCAGGCAGGTTTGACTCTTGTGCTCTCAGTAACTCTCTCAATTCTTTAGATGCTCCAACGAAAGTAGTGCCGTTATCGCTCCATAAATCCGTGCAATGACCTCTACGAGAAACGAATCGCCTGAAAGCTGCCATAAATCCTATGGAAGTCAAATCACTAACCATCTCCAAATGGATAGCTCGTGTTGACATACATATGAATAGAACTATGTAGCCCTTATAACTTCGCTGACCTCGTCCCTTTGACGTTCTTACATTGATGGGTCCGGCGTAATCTACTCCACTGTGTAAGAAAGCTCTAGAAGGAGTGCCGCGAACTGAGGGAAGGGAACCCATCATTTGTGTCCTTACAGTCGCACTACTTTTACACAAGGAACACATTGACGTACATGCTGCTTCACTAATTTTTTAACGCCAATAATCCAGTATGCTGACCGTATGTAATTTAGCATAAGTTGTGGTCCCCCATGTAAAGTTTTAATATGTGCATCTCTAATGATTAATTCAGTCAAATGTGATCGATAGGGTAACACAATTGGATGCTTTATTTTTTCTTCCAGTTGAGCATTATGAAGTCTGCCACCAATTTTAATTATACCTTTCTCGTCTAGGTATGGATTAAGTGTTCTTATTTTACTTCCCCTTGTCTTAATTTCACCCTTCTGATTTAGTTCTGTAAGCTCTAACTCAAACTCTTGCCGTTGACATTGACGGATACAACAATTCATGGCCTCATCTATCTCCCACTTACGTAAGTATTTTGTCCGATCGGTATCGGTTTTATAACTTAAAAACCGTCTGCAATACGCAACAATACATAGCAACTTAGAGAGAGAAGAATATCTGTTCCATATTAAATTATCAACAGATGAACAATGTGTTACTATTGACGCTTCTAAATTGACTTCTAACTCTTTTGGCCTTGGGCCACAGAATATTATCTATAAGTTCCACAGGTCGTATTCCTCTGGACGCGCAATCCGCGGGGTTTTGGTTTGAAGTTATGTGTGCCCATTGAGATGCATCTAACGTTGTTAGGATTTCTGAAACCCTATTCGCTACAAACGTTTTCCAATAACTTGGGTGTTTATTTAACCACGCGAGTACGATGGTCGAGTCTGTCCATGCCCGCAAGATAGTTTTAGGGATACCTAAAACTTCTGCAATCTCAACCAATAAACGTGTAACCAATACTGCGCCGCATAACTCTAGACGTGGTATGCTAATTGCCTTTATAGGTGCGACTCGTGTCTTAGCCGCAAGTAATGATACGTGAACGTTACCAGTGACATCCATTCTACGTATATAGACTACAGCTGAGTATGCCACCTTGGAGGCATCAGAGAAACCGTGTAAGTCTACTGTAATATCGTTCGCTCTTGTACCCAGCCATCGGGGAATTCTGAACGCCGTAAATTGTGACAACTCACTACAGTAAGTATTCCACTCTTCCAATAATTGCTTTGGTATTTCTTCATCCCAGCTAGCCCCAGCCTTTGGATAAATATCTTTGCTGTAATCAACGCCGGTGCCAACCAACCTAATGGGTCAAACAACCGTGCTATATTAGAAATAACAGTTCTTTTAGTTTCAGGTCCTGCGGTCTTCATAAGTTTCACAGAATATTCAAATATGTCTTCTTTACGGTCCAGGTAAGTCCTAAAATCTTTGTTATAGAGTCTTGTTTAATTTCCATATTTTGTTAGAAGTCTAACTCTTCTCTGCGTAGGTCCGGTCCTTTACCTTCTAATTGAATTTCATTCATTATTTGTTCATGATTACTACACCATTTTTGCAATTTGAATCCACCTTTGCTTATAACGTGTTAACATCTTTAAATAATTGAATGCCTTCTTCGACTGTTTCACACCCACTCATAAGGTCATCCATATAAAAGTCTTCAAGAACTCTTTTGGCAGCTTCTGCAAATATATCTCCCTCATCAAGGGCTACCTGCTGAAGTGCTTTCACTGCCAAGTATGGGGCCGAAGCCGTTCCAAACGTCACAGTGACTAGCTGGTATTCCTTCACCTTATCTTCAGGATCATCTCTCCACAATATTCGCTGAAACAACTCATCATCATCATGGACTCGTACTTGGCGATACATTTTGACAATATCTGCCACCAAACAGATAAGATATTTTCTCCATCGTATAATGAGATGTCGTAACTCAATTTGCAGTTGTGGGCCAATTAGCAATGTGTAGTTTAGGGATACGCCATTCAGACCTTTGCATGATGCGTTAAAAACGACTCTCACCTTTGTGGTGGACTTGTCCTCTTTTATGACCGCATGGTGCGGTAGATAAACAGATTCATCCTGCTTATCATCCATATCTGGAACAGGAATCATGTGACCTAACTGTAAGTACTCTTCTATAACCTCTGTATATCTTCTTCTCATTTCTTTATTTTTATTTAACTTCCTCTCTAATGACTTTAATCTATTTTCAGCTATCTCCCGAAATCTACCATGCAGGATTAACCTCGCGAACAGGTAAATGGACCACATAACGCCCATCAGGAATTCTACGGGTTGTACTATTAAAATATTCTTCACATTTCTGCTGTTCTTCAGTTAACATTTTTTGTGAAATAGAAGAATGATCTGATTCCAATTCCCAAAACCTTTTCAGAACTTCGTCTTCATTAACGGTAGCATTCATAACTACTGTTCTAGTTTCCTTGTTGACAGGTTGCTCCCCAGATACCACACCAGAGAGTATCCAGCCGAGAGAAGTGCATTGAGCCACTGGAGTGCCAGTAGATCCCTTTATAAGTCCTTGTTGTATGATTTGACAGTAAATTTCAGCACCTAATAATATATTAATCTTATTAGGCCGATTGTATTGTGGATCAGCTAATGTAATGGTGTGTACATTCAATTCTTGCATCTCAGTTATTTTCATAACCGGGAGAAGAGTGGTTATCGATTTTAATACATAAGGTTTGATTACAAGTTCAAAGGACGGGTTTACTCTCGATTGAATTTTCAAAGAGACTACTGATTTTGAAGTAAGTGTGCTATCTCCACCAACACCTGTGATACTAACATTTGTATGAACCTTTTTTAAGCCCAACATCTGTGCCTCGGTAATAAAAGAAGCCTGTGAGCCTTGATCAATCAAGGCTCTGATGACCTGTTTGCCTCCGAATCTCGACTGACTGAATACCTGACGAGTGTTTCCTGACGAGAAACATGAGACAATTGCTGAACTCTCATTTAATGATGATCCCCCCACTTCTTGAGGGGATGGGTTAACCTTTGTGACCTGAACCTGGTTTCCGTGTTGTGCAACAGAAGTTGCGGAGCTATTGTTCTGGTGAAGAAGTGAGTGATGACGACGGTTGCAAATACGACAACAAGTGGTTTTTTGGCATTGTTTTACACTATGATTACGACCTAAGCAGTTAAAACAAATGTGGTTTTTCATTACAAAGTCATGTTTTTTATCATAATCAAGCTTTGCAAACCTTTTACAGAAGCATAACTTGTGATTGTCTGAACAATATTCACAAACCAATGCTAGATTTGACATGTGACACACTCTTGGTCTATCAACATAACCTTTGCCTTGAAAAGTAGTCGGGTGAACTACAGACCTTGATTTAGGCTCAATAAACTCTAGTGCTTGGAAACGACCTTCTAAAAATTTTGAAAAATGATTAAAAGTTGGCAACTCTTGCGAGTTGTCACTCGTGACATGAAGTTCCCATTGTTTCCTCGTATCTGGATCTAATTTATATGTATGTATTTATATGTATGTGAATAATGAGCCCACATCAGTATCCAAATTTTTCAATGCGTGTAAACACTCTGTTGTAGTATCTAACAATTCTTTCAAAGCTGTTGCTGACTCGACATTTGAATTACGTTGATTAAATAATCTTTTCAAAATACAATTCGACGAATAGCGTTTATTGTTATATCTAGACTCTAGCTGTGACCAACACTGATTATAATTAGCTGCTGTTATAGGTACAAACTTAATCAATTGTTCTGCCTCTCCTGTAAGATGAGCTTTTAAATAATGTAATTTTTGAACCGAATCTAAAGATTGGTTACTATGCACCAAGGAAATAAATAAGTCGCGAAAAGATGTCCATTCCGAATACTTTCCGGAAAAGGCAGGAATAATGATCTTAGGTAATCGGACAGAAGAGCCAGATGGTATAGGTACACCAACACCTTGGGTGTTTTGACACTGATGTTTCATTGACTGGAGCGGGGTAATTACATAATGCAATATTTAATTCTGATTTATATCTAATGTAAATTTCTTCTGTTTCCTCATATAGATCGCTCGTAATACATTTTAATGCTTCTACACTTACACTATCTAATTGTAATATCTCGTAGTGATTTTTACAAAATGCTTGCCAATCTCGTTCCAAATTCTCTAATCTTGCATCAATGTATTGATAGGAAAAACGATCCTTAGGCGTTTTCTTAAAATTAGATTTTGACCTTTCCATAGTAGTCTTTAAATTTTGTTGCAAATTGCCGTATCTTTCCATTTTGAAGTAAAAATGAACTTAGCCAAAAACAGCAACACTTTCAATTAGTAAAAGCTTGAAATTTTTACAAGTGTTTGACGAAACTTTAACTCGGTGTGAAATCGGGCATAGGTTCCCCGTTCCCCCGTTTTTTCGCTTATAATTTTAAGTCCTAAATTACCAACACCAATTTTTTTTAATTAAATTAAATTACCAAGTCCAAAATTTACACAGAAAACGTCTAAGTCAATGGAATGCACGGAATTTTGCAAAGTATTTGAACTATTTTATTTTTTCACTGATAAATATCACAAACTTACTCACAGTTTTACCTTAGTCACACAAACCACACTATTTATTTCCACCGTTCTCCGGAACACATTGCGTCGCGATGCACGCCAAAACTGCTGACGTCACTGACGACGGTGTCCTGCTTGTACTTCCTCTTCTCAGGGATGGCTGCTGACGTCACGGCCGACGCCAACTGATCTTGTCCCCCCTCTTCAAGGGAAACCCTTCCAACACCTGAGTTGCAATCCACAACCCCTTCAGTTCAGTGTTCCCTAACAACTGCCGTGGTGCGCTAAGGCAAAACCTTCACTGCTACAGTAACTCCCTAAACTGGTTCGAATAAAATTCGACTCGGAGGACCAAAATGTTCACGGAATGATCTGGGTTCATAGGATAATGAAACTAGTATGTCAACGAAAGTCTATTTAATTTAAAAAACGTAAACAAGGTCATTCACTATCGGAGACTCTTAACACCGCCTTATAAGAAAACATTAATTTTTAGAGCGCCATCAATCGACGCGAGTGGAACTAACCTGTTACTTAAACATGTACGTTACCATGTATATACAGCTGCACATCTAATACGTCATTTCATTCGTTGTTCTGTTCTGTTATTAGTATTTTTATTTTAAAACTATCCAATGTCAGTAATTGGTCCTTGTTTTAACAGTCATTTAATCAGGTAAGCCTAATATGGAAGAGTGGTTCAATTATAATGTTTAAGTAATTTATATGTTCGATTGTCGGCTCTTGATGAAACTTGTTGAAACACATTCTAGAAATAAACTCACTTGTACTTATTCCACTATTTTTTGGACTTTAACCCTGCCGGTTTTGCCCGATGACATTATCAAATGTTTAAATTGTCACTGAGAATAATAATCACTTCTTGGAGAAACATTCATGTCTGTTAGAGAGATACCATTTACTATTTTATGTAGAATGTGTTAACAGTTCAATTCCAGATGCTATAATGTTTTCTACAGTAAAGTGAACCCCTATTTCATAAAACCTGACAAGTTGACAATTTGTCAAAAATGACTTATTTTGTGGGATTGGCATTACAAATCCTGTATCATAAGGCTGGCAAATAAATAATTGTAGACTTGAATGCAGTGGTAATTGTCACTTTATTTTGTGGCGTTTCATAAAACATTATTCCTAACAATTGGTTATAAACATCTATCACGCCAAAAATATAATTTTTCAATAATTATTTTCAGTAATTACTTCAAAACAAAACTTTATTCTTTCCCGAAATACTTTACTGTGATAGGGTTTTCATAAATAACGCTCTGCGGCTACAGTTATCACTGTTAAAATTTAGCATTTTGAAGATTTATTAAAAATTATAAACAAAACAACGAATTTCTTAGTGACTTGTCACTTACGATCTATTCCAGACACACGTTGGGGCCTCTGTCAAAAAATTGCAACGATCCTACAAATTTGTTGCATGGTATTGACAAATAGCCGTTTCATAAACACAAATGTCTTATAATTGTTGACAATTTGCACAGTTTTCATTGTCACAAGCATTTTTTTATGAAAGGCAAAAATTACAAATTGTCACGACAATTTGACAAACTTGTCGAATTTTCCGATCACAAATATGACACCAAAGGTTTATGAAACGGACATTTGTTAAATTACCAAATTATCACCTGTCACCTGTCATTGACAATTGTAAGTTTACCATTACCATTACCATAATTCTTTGATTGTTTTAGTTAGGACTTGTTAGGGTTCATTTTGTCTTAGGCTTAAATTTTAACATATCTTTAAGATTTGATTAAAGAGGTGTTTTATCTCCTCATCATGGCTACTTTAGACATTCAGTATGACAGTAAAGTCAAAAATAATCATCTTTTTAGTTTGACTTTGACATACATACATTTGTGTATACGCATATTAGAGTATGTGTGTGTCATATTGGTCATGCCGACCCCAAATCTTGGGAATAATAAAGGCTAGATAGATGATGATAATGTGTATGTGTGTGTCATACGCATGATACTATGTGTAATAATATTTTTATCAATTTAATCTATTTTTATGCATAATTAAAAAAAATGCATTTCGCATTCCTTCTTCTCTATATAAACTATTAGTATTCGA
Source organism: Spilosoma lubricipeda (assembly GCA_905220595.1). NCBI lineage: Eukaryota > Metazoa > Arthropoda > Insecta > Lepidoptera > Erebidae > Spilosoma > Spilosoma lubricipeda. The sequence continues at coordinate 5,055,850 of HG992298.1, read as the reverse complement.
AATTTCACACTCCTCCATCCGCTCGGATGTACAATGTCTTAGCTTACGTATGTAGTATTTATAATATTTATATAGATTATCTATATTATATTATAAGCATTTTCTCGTGACTTTGTCCGTATTTATTCGATATTTATTATTATATTGTACTATTTATATATTCATGGTCGCCTGTAAGATATTGCCTTGGAGCGATAAGGCCGCCACTTGTACATACTTCATAATAGTTTTAAGTTTATCATATATTTTTTATACGCTGGTGTACAATAAAGAGATTTATTATTATTATTATTATTTATTTCTGTTAAATTCAATTCATTTTCCTTAAATTTGGAATATTTCTCTTTACAGCTATCATGTTCTACTACTGCTTGGAGTATGTAGTCTTTTTGTGTTTTTAAATACGCTTTGTATTTAATTATTTGAGTTTTATGCAGCGTTTCTATGTTTAATAAGCGTCGTCTACCTTCTTCAGTTGGTAAATATAGTCATTCTATGTCTATTAAGGGTTATCAGTTTTCGGGTTTTGACGTCTATTTTATTGAGCTTAGTGTTTTTGTAATTGATAATACCAAATGTGTATAGTAGAACTGGTACTGCGTATGTATTTATAGCTTTAATGAGATTCCTGGCGTTAATGTGCGTGTTTGTGATGCATTTTATTCTTCTGAAGTATTCTCTTTTAACTTGCTCCCTAATGTCATTGTGTTCTATTTTCCTGTTTGCCTATGCCTAAATATTTATAGGATTTTTTTTTTTAAGATTTTCGAATTTTAATCCGCTTAGTAAAACGTGTCCTTCCCCTGGGTATTCATTCACTCTGCCCACTGTCAAGTGCAACACATTACACTTGTTCAAACCAAATGTCCACCCCTATATCTCTAGTGAATATCTCTGTACTATCTATTAAAATATTTAAACTATTTATATATTGGCATAAACTTTTAAATCGTCCATATACTCATATAACAGATGATTGATGACTGTTAAAGCTTTGAGTGTGTGGCCGTTAGTGTGGTATTTATTAAGAACGTTTGAAAATGGATTAATTCCTAAACAAAAAAGTAATGGTGATAAAGAATCCCCTTTGAAAATTTCACGTCTGATAAATATGTAGTCGGTCGTCACTGAAGTATTGGTACCCCTTCGCAACGCCCTATAAGGAACTTCGTTCCAAAAAAAGGGGAAAGTAGTGCCAACTAGTAAAGTCTCAGAGTGGACTAAAAATGTTGTCATTAAGTGTGACGTACCATCGCATGAATGCAAAATGCGAATTAGATCGGAAGTTCTTGCGGTGTGAGCTCGATACGTTGCGAATACGCAGTTTTGTGTGGGTGGTCTAAGTAAATAACTATTTTTGAAAATTTTCGGACATCTGATACACAACGTTGCTTAGTCCCAAACTATTTGGCGCTGAAAAGTTCCCTACCTCTACGCGAGAGTCCTTCCTAGCAGCCACCAAACTAGTAACCAAGGCCGAATTTTCATACAGTGGAACTCATGCCCAGTCAAGGATTTCACGATTGTCACAAGGTGCTTTAAGTATCAACGGTTTGGGGACTCAGCTAAATACTGCCGTAAAACTAGTCCTACGTGCAGCGACTGCGGTTAACTTGGACATACCTTCAAGGAGTGCGCTAAAAAATCTACGGTCCCAAATTGTGCCACGTGCAAACGTTTCAAGAAGACATAGACATTTTCGTAGACATAAAGTAATTGTAAGAATCAGGCATATCACTAATTTTAAATATTGACCATACTTAATTATGAGATTGAGAATTTGTAATTTGATAGTAAGAATAATAAATACCTAGTTGTAATAGTTTAAGAAGTTAAAAAAAAATTGCTTATATTAAGTTAAGTCTACTCTTAAGAAACACAAGTCTTGTACATTAAGTTTGGAATAAATTTATTATTATCATTTTAATTTGAATTCAATAGTAATATTAGCATAGTTCACCTTTGACCATATTCATATTGTAAACCTAGGAACAATGGTGTTAGCTATACGTTTAAAATTTTGGTGTAGGTATACATTGTAACTAGTTATATTGTGACATGCCTCTCTCTTTTGTTCCCTTAAATAAATAAAGTTAAATAAACAAACACATGTTCATTTATTTATACCTTTTAATCGTAAACCGAAGTGTAATATTAGTTAACCTCAACTGATGTGTCATCACCTAGTCATGGCCTACCATAACACGATGCAAGACTTGTTTTGTTTTTAAGTTTTTCTTCCCTTGCAGTCATATTTTCCCGCCTAGTTTGCTCTCTTATGACGACTTATGACACTCATGCGGTGAATAGGGCTGGTGACAATCTATATTTTGTATCCGTCACCACACAAACAACTTACTGGTATATATTAGACTGCCTCGTTGGTCTAGCGGTTGGCGTGTGCCTGTTTTGATTGTGATTTCAGAATGTAACTATTTTATTTAATAGTTTCAGACAAACAAAAAAAGCCTTTAACTAAATGTTTTGAATAATATATCTATTTCTTGAAGAAAATCATTTACTCCATCTCTGCCACTTTACGTATCAATCAAATTGTCGATTAAGCTGTACAAAGATAAATAAAAACGAGAATATTTTAAAAACCTTATCTTGTTGACTTATTGCAAATAGCATCTAATTAATAAGCCATTTTAGCTTTGTTTAAATATTAAACATACTACTATCCTACTAATATTATAAATGCGAAAGTTTGTAAGGATGGATGGATGTTTGGATGGATGTTTGTTACTCTTTCACGCAAAAACTACTGAACGGATTTGGATGAAACTTTACACTAATATAGCTTATACATCAGAATAATACATAGGCTACTATTTGCCGCGATAACCGACATATACGCGGGCGGAGCCGCGGGCAACAACTAGTAATAAATAAACACGATCTTTGGGTTCCTCAGCTATCCACTCAGTGACCAATAAAATGGGTTTTATCGGGGTCACATGTTCTATCATTAGCTATTGGATTGCTTTTTTTGGATATTTAACCGATGGTGGACAAATCTAAACGAGATCATAGGAGAGCCTTCTGCATAGCAAAGGCTTTCAAAAGCGTCGGGCACAAAGCGTTGCTCTTAAAACTGTAGGTTTTTTTCCTGCAACTACATCACGAGCTTTTTGCAACCAGAAACACAAGGGTTATAATAATATACTTAATTTATATAGAGCACCTCAAACAGTAATAATTGAAATGTAATTATCATCAATGCAGCAATATTGAATTTGTACATGCTCAATGCTCCGTTGCTGAATTGTTGCATTGTTCAATTTACATCGTACATCGATGTCAGTTAGTTATTCAGTAAGTTCGGTTACAACGAAATGTGCAAGGGAAGCGTGACTTGTCGAATGTCATCGATTTACTTTTGTTACACATAGTTTGATAGTTTAGCCAATATATAAAAAAAAAAAACATTATTAAGTTTTAAAAGCCGTAGTCTTTGTATTGTAATGTACCATAGTCCATAACACTTTAACAACGCGTGACTATGGCTTTTTCAGCGTATTTTCTTGTCGTAGTTGGGTTTTAGTTTTTATTTTTTTTATTATTTAAAGTGTTTTGGTGCCTTTATAATATTAATTTATTTGCAAAGTAAATTTTAAATAGGTACCATATAAATATCACAATTATCGAATAAATACGGGTAAAGTCACGAGAGAATGCTACAAGTATATATTTTTTTGAAATGTATAAGTAACGCCATTTCAAATGATACCAATCACGACATATTTATTTAAAATTTAATTTTTAATCCAGTACTTTATGTCGGCTAGAGGGCGCCACATTAGATTCAGTGACACGTCATATAGCCTATAATCAGCAAATTATCATGAACCTTCTAACGGCACCTCACTTGTCTAGTTCTAATGACTAGTTAAGGAGCTATGAGGGAACAAATGAACATACATAAATACATACATAGCCTGTCAAAATCATAACCCGCCTTTGGCTTTGCCGTAGTTGGGTAAAAAGTAGACACTGATATAATAATAAGATGAATGTCGTCTTAAGAGCTGCTGCAATCAACCGGGCTCCTCGTTATCTAGTTAAAAAGCAAAGTAGTGAAGATATGAATTGAAGAAAAGATAGATTGCTCATAGGAATGAATTGAAGAATATACGTAAGCAAGCGACTTACACGCTCATTTGCTGGCTAGGCAAACAACAAAATAACAATATTTATAGGTGTGAATTGTAATAGTGTGCTTTACTATTGGTGTATAATATTTAATGGTGCAAAATAAGAGCAACCGTTAACAATTAGGTTGATCCGTGGGTACAGGGAAATTATAAATGATACGTTCACATAAACATAAAATCAATTTAATATTTTTGTTATAAATTCAACAACAAAATGTTCATATAATCAATTAAGTATCTTGTTAAATTCAATCTTACTTTAAAATTAAGGTAACGTTGTCTATCTTAAACTATCTCTACAAATTTAGTCTTCTATAGACCAGCTAGTGTTATGCCCTATACATCCATTCAATGCCAGCACAGGTCACTTGAATCGCAACCAGGGTAAGGCCCTAGCTTAATTCTTCGCACTGCAGTTAGATGTTCAGGCTTATTGAACACCAGATAACTCCATAACCGGAGGTAATACAAACATTGTTACATATTATTTTTAGTTAAGGTAATCCATCAAAACTAGTGATAGCTTCGCTAACTTAACAAGGGATTTTCTGATACTATTTATGTGATACTCTGATACTATATATATATATATATATATATATATATATATATATATATATATATATATATATATATATATATTGTCCTCCACTCGGCAATTGTTGATCAGGCCGAGATACGCTATAATTGTTGATCCACCCTTTTGTCACTATTTCTAAGATAGTAACTAGTGTATCATCTTATACACGCAATATAAGTATTATATGCCTTCCGACGCTGTGTTTAAGTCTACGGCAAATCGTCTAGCTCGTCATCAATTTACACGGCAATTGTAGCTCTGATAACGGTCAACTTTATGATACTTGATGATGTTTTGTTGATCAATATACACAACGTTTTGATCAACATATGCCGCGTACACTAGCATTTTAAAACGTGAAGGCCGTAGCAGCAACCTCGGTAGAAAGGAACAGGTATATTATTGTTATAATAAAGCTCCTAAAAATAACGTGCGATAGCTCATTCGAGTGTCATGACGTCTAGAAAAATGTTTTTAAGGATTTGCGCATAAAAAATTGCGATTAATATTAACAAAATAAGAAAAGAAAAACAAAGTATTTAGTTTTTCGTAAAAAACTTCTAAAATATTAATATTTAAGGAATTGTTAAAACTAGATTCTGAAAAACAAGGAAATTTCCAATGAACAAGTCCTAACTCTTGAACCATATCACCAATTTTGAAAATTATTTTTGTGTTCGAAAGGTTATGGTCATTTTTTGTAGGCACGTACTATGTTTTTAGTATATTTTCTATAGTTACACCGATATTTGCGTCTGGTAGTCTCATGATGATGAGCGGATGATGTAAGGTACAACTCCTTAACGGTTAGGAGTTGAAGGATAAATCTTTAAATATCATATGTATGTATGTTACCTTTAGTCGTATTCTTTCAAATTATTTAGATAAGCTGATGACGGAAGGTATAACTCTCAACGGTTAGGAGATGGAGGATAATCCTTCGATTTCATATGCATCTATAGACCTTTGGTTATGTAGTTATAAGTTAATTAGGTGAACTGATGGTAGAAGGTTAAACTCTTCAACAGTTAGGGATTAGAGGATGATTTTAATATTACACGTACTTATTGACCTTAATTTGTATTCTTTTGGAGTTAGAGACTGATTCTTTAAATACCATATATAGAAATAGGAATTTTGGAATTTCTACTCCTAAGAGGGTTAAATAGGGTCTGAAAGTTTGGACGATTAAGTTAGAAACAGGAATCTTCATCTTTGAGCTACTGATTAAATATGATTACATACGTATTTAAGCGTATTCTGCCCCAAATAGCGTGAAATAGGGGTTGAAAGTTTGCATGGAAGACCGTCATTTTAAGTTAGGAACATGAAACTTTATCTTTTTTTTTTTTTTTTTATGTTTGACCCTGCCAAAATGACTCTACTGTGCCTGATGGAAAGCATGAGTAGAATCCAAGAGTGGTGGTCACCATACTGCGAATGCAGACAATGCAACAATGCAGCATGGTGACCCACACCATGGCGGGCTAGTGATGCTTCCGCATCATTGGGCCTCCGGTCTCGCACTCACCAACGAAACACGACAGCATGATCGCTGTCATTTTACGTTGATTTTCTGTGCGAGGGTAGTACCGCCCCGGTCGAGCCGGCCCGTTCGTGCTGAAATCAGCGTGGCTCTACCATCTTTAGGCTGATTAAAAATAAATTATACGTATTTAAGAGTTTCTGGAGATTCTACCCCTAAGGGGTGTAATTCAGGTGGTTCACATTTCGTATATTGGTTAGTATCGAAGTAGACTTTTGATTACGAATAAATGAATACTTATATCACAGCATTTATGGGAATGAGCATTGATGGGAATTCTACTCCTAAAGGGGTAATATAAAGATCGAAAGTTTGTGTGAAAGTCAATTTTTTAATGTAAACAAATGAAACTTTATTTCCTAGACCAAAAAAACAGTTAAAATTTTTTTTTTCAAGTAGATAGTTTTAAGAGGGTTTACAACGCGAAAGTGCTTCCACGTTTAAAAAAACTCTCAACCAGAATGAATATTGAAATTCTGTTCTGACTACTTCGTGTATACCACGCCGTCTTAAAATATTAGTTCCCGTGGCATATGTTAATCAAACATTGTGTATATTGATCAACAAAGTATCATCAAGTATGAAAAAAGTGTTCAACAAAGTATCATATATGAAAAAGATGACGGTTATTAGAGCTGCAATTGCCGAGTCAATCGAGATAGAAATTTTGCCGTAGACTTAAGCATAGCATTGCAAACCGTATACTACTATATTGCGCCTATAAGACGATACACTGGACACTTCCTTAGAAATAGTAGCAAAAAGATGGATCAACAATTATTGCATATCTCGGCCTGATCAACAATTGGCGAGTATAGGACAATATATATATAAATTTTCAACCCCTGTTTCACCCCCTTTGAGGTAGAATATCCAGAAACGCTTAAATATGTAACCACTATTTTTTAATCAGTAGCCGTGAAATAAAGTTTCCTCTTCCTAACTTAAAAAAGGACGTACTTTGATACAAACTTTCAACCCCTATTTCACGCCCTTAGGGGTAGAATATCCAGAAAAACTTAAATACGTATCTAGTCATTTTAATCAGTAGCCAAAAGATAAAGTTTCATGTTCTAACTTAAAAATGACAAACTTCCATACAATCTTTAAACCCCTATCTCACCCCCTTAGGGGTAGATTGTCCAGAAACGCTTAAAAATTTATAAAGTAATTTTTAATCAGTAGCCCAAAGATAAAGTTTCATGTTCTAACTTAAAAAATGACAAACTTCCATACAATCTTTAAACCCCTATCTCACCCCCTTAGGGGTAGAATATCCAGAAACGTTTAAATACGTATCTAGTCATTTTAATCAGTAGCCCAAAGATAAAGTTTTATGTTCTAACTTAAAAAATGACAAACTTTCATACAATCTTGAAACCCCTATTTCACCCCCTTAGGGGTAGACTATCCAGAAAGGCCTAAATACGTATCAACTCATTTTTTTTTACTTTTGGTAAAGTTAAATAGTACCTAACTATATGAAATGAATTAATGAATGAAACATTTATTGGACACACAAATTTTACAAGCTTGAACAAAATAAAATAATAATAATAAAAGTAACATAAAAACAGATCAAAACCTGGACTTGTCTTTATTAATAAACTTGATAATTTCTTTGAGTTAAACTTTTCTAAACAAACTACTCGTACTATTCAAGTTACAAGTAAAAAAAAAAATCTATCTACTCCTATATACATCTGCGGCTATGGTCATTTCCTTTATTATCTTAACTCAAAAATGGTACATCTTGATTCTGAATATTCTCCATTTCTTATAACTTGTTTTCTTGTGCAATAGATGCGATTCGTTTTTTCTTGGTGAGATTACTTACAATAAACTATACAATTCTATGCTACATTCAAAATACATTGAATAATATCTGGTACAGTTGTTGTTAATGTCGGTCAGCGTAGGATTGTTTAGATATTTATTTCCATTTTGACAAAAAGCTCTGAGTCTTGTCGTTGCTTGCACATCTGTTGTTTACGTTTCTCTTAAAAATACATTCTAACCACGAAATAAACGTAAACCTATAAAACGAAACGCATTCTAAATGCCTACTAATAAATAAATACTATTCGCCGCTGCAACTTAGTATAGTACTTAAATCTTTATCTACAATATAACTTCTATCGGTCTTTAGAAGCCACTACAAATGTTCCACTATAGCTACTTACAAAATATAGATAAAAACATGTTTTCTTACAACATTGTTGCACTATTCTCAACTTGAGACAATTTTTACAAATGATGCTTGAGATGTGGGTAGATTTGAATAAGTTGCAATACGACTACTTGAAAATAATCTCACTATGTAGGTATCGTATTGACTCGTATGGCTCATATCTGTATGTTCGTCTGAGTATATTTTGGTATATAAACCAATGTACTTAAATAATTTCTTTACTCTCGTTACTAGTATTCTAGAACTTTTTAAATTTACTCTCATGAGTATATCTGTATCTAACCGGCTATACTGCTACTATAACTAAATATACTTATACTATAAATACTTAACTCTAATAAGTTTACTGACGGTTTTGATTGGAATTTTAGCTTTGACTTTTCGCCTTCATCGGTGACTAGTAATGCTCTGGGCGTGCCCTTGATCATCCATCAAAACGTCAGAAAACCTTGTTCTTCTAATGTCAATGATGTTCCGCCATCATGTGACATTGCTTCATCATGTCTTCTAAAAGACACTCAAGGCCCTACCCCTTGATAGTTACTTATTGTAACCTTTATGATGTTGCGTCTTCATGTCTTCTAAAAGACTCAAGGTTCTAGCCCTTGAAATCCTAATGCATTTTAGGACTGGTACTTCTATATACTCTTTGGAGCGGGTAGTGACTCCTAAAATTAAGCCTTAGTACTAAACCAATCATTGTTATGGGTTATTTCTTTATTTATGTATTACAGAGCGGTCGGTAACTCTCTAAATAAGCCTTAAAGCCATATATATACATATATATAATTATTATAACAGAGCGGTCGGTAACTCTTAAAACAAGCCTTAAAGCCATATATATAAATATAATTAATTGACTTCAAATAGTCATTTCGTTCTTTTAATCTGTCTTTTCAATTTAATTGAAAATGACCACACACAAACTTATCTAAAATTGCACACCGTTACATATCGGTGGAGCGATATAACAATACCTACTAAAGCTACTAAAAGCTACTATATAAAAACTACTAAAATCGCAAACTATTTCTAATTTTATAACTCGCGACCAGAGAATCTATAATAAACTATTACTACAATTCAATTTACTTTTAAAAACAAGAATCCAATTTATTTCTATATGCTAAATTCAAAACTAAAATTCAAAACGCCAATAGTGATTCCCTCCATATTCTCACGGACTTTGATCCGAGTATGGTTGATGAACCATGAGATGTTCACGTCGAAGCCGTGGGCTATTAACCCTCTATTTTAGAGAAGGTACTAATAGCACGATTTTTTTTTCTCGGTAGCTAAGACGAATTCTTGACACATTATCAAAATTAAACCTTAATTCGTTTCTTAAAGGTCTATTTTACTTTGAAAATTGTCTAAAAATATTAAATCAATTATTAAACAGTGATTTTGTTTACTCATTCAATAATAAACAATTTTTACAGACGAAGTCTCTGTATTATTTTTCTCTAACAATTATTTCCTGCGTCGTGAGTCATTTTTTGTTCTTATTTACTTTAACTTTCTTTAAAACAGCTAAATTATTGTATACTGCAAAACAATAAAACTACGAAAGATATCATACTGTAACAATCTAATTACATTCTACACAATATTTTTTCTCGATCTATACCACACATATGTCACAGCGAACATACAGATAACTATAATTTTCTATTACCGCATCTATCTAAAAACAATAATAATAATAATTTGCAACCTAAACATAATTTCTTGAAATATTTCTAACTGAGCATCAGACTGTATGACTCACTATTTGTTTACGTTCTTGTTTGAACGGAAAATTCTGATCCTAACTAATTTCTTTTTTGAAATTTATTTTAAACTTTTTAACTAAACCTTTTCTGCTTTTGAACTAAGCTAATATGACCTTGGCCTCTGATGTATACAGCCGAATCAGCTTGTCTTTCCCTGTTATCTCCTAAACCTACATCTATCTTTAAAAGACTCTGATTCTGTCTCAATGCTTGTTCCCAGGGTACCAGCGAGGCGCTGCAGGCAGCGGAGACCGAGGACCGAGAGAATTTTCGCCAGGAAAATTCTGGTCAAACGGGGGGAGTATGTCACGCGGCAACACCATCCTCCCCGGCCTGCTGCCCCCACCTGAGGATCGCTGCCCTACCACCGCTGGGAACATATACAAGGCGAGCGCACGACGACTCGGCCTCTTTCTGCGCAGCTCTTTCTGCGCGACCTTTTCTGCGCGACCTCTTTCTGCGCGCCTCTTCCTGCGCACCACTACCTGCCGGCGTCTAACACGCCCGGCGGCTGGGCCGCCGGCCTCCAACGCCGGAGCCTGATCTCCAGCCTGATGACTTCACCTGACTGACGCTTGGGCCTCCAGCCTCCAGCCCATGGCGTCCTTGCAAACTCAAGTTAAGTACCTCTTACTTGGGGGTACCACTGTGGTCGAATCTCTCAAACCTACGCCCTGTAGGATCTATTTAACTTTGTGCTCACGAAATCAATTTTATTGTTAACTTGCATATCTCTCGAAATAAATATCATGTATATATAGTGTAGTACGTGTCTAAATTATCTCCTGCTCAACCTCGTGGCCTCACCACCATCTTCACCTTTGAACCTCATGGCTCCTAAAGCCGCTACGTGACACACTATAATATATATAACAAAAAAAGTCAGTGCGTCCAAAGGCCCCAGCTCAGCTGTCGCTGCAGTCTCCAAGGGAGACCATAGCGCTGATTTTCAGCTGAAGCCCATAGCTGATTACGTTACGCATTAATTCGTTAATTAATTGTGAAGCAAAGTGGAAACAGTCTGCCATAGAAAAGACCCAATCGTGGAGGAGGTGTCCTCTGATTGGTCCATTTGAATCGGATCAACAATAGCTGGTGTGGATTTGTATAAAAAAGATGTAAATAGTTCGTAATTCTGCCAGCAGAGGGGTTGCAATTGTTGATCCAGAGCGGAGCCACATTAGTACGCCGGATTACACATTAGATCAACAAAATCTGTTGCTGATCAACAATCGCCAACAGATCAACAATTAACTGACGCCACGTCGCGTCAGATCAACAAGGGCCGAAAAGAGATATCTATATATATATATATATATATATATATATATATATATATATATATATATATATATAAAGCGATTTATTATTATTATTATTACTGATACTATTACACCATGAGGTAACGATAACGCCAGATAGCGCCATTAACGACCGCGCCGAGAGTGTGTTCCGAGGAACGCATTCCAAATATTTGATGTATATGAACTAAGAGCGCCTGGCGCGCGTGGCTATTGTTCCATTATTTGACCGTTCATCGTGCAGGCTACCCGGGTACGCAACAAAATACACAATAGTAACTCTCCCGCCTCAACTGGCGCGCGCGCCACAACTGAACCGCCTTTGATACGCGATTGAAAACCGATAACTAATGGAACGGCCCACTCCACGTTCGCGCGCAAATGCAGATAAGATTAGAGTATATAATCCTAAAACAAATTTTACATTCAAACTAAAGAATTTTGTAATGCTTTGTGGAGTTGGATCTCCGTTAACCTCTCTCACTCCATTATATTCTTAGTACTGGTGGCGGTGTAGTGAGAACGTGTCGTAATTTCAGATTATCCAACTGCATTTTGGAGGACCTTTGCTCTCCTATGTTCGAATGCATTAAAGCGTTTGAGTTTATTCGGTGAAAAAATTAAACATGTCTGCTTATTTATTTTACACTTTGATTGATTGTAGGTTTTCAATTTTGTAATATGGCATAACTCTTTAATTAATTATTTGTGTATTTTGTTCTTCGATAAAATTTATCATGGATTCTACATCCATTGAGCTCAGATTTTGACATTGATTTAAAGAATAAATCTAGTATATAGGTGTTTTTTTCTTTTATCTTTAAATTTTCGCTCTCGATTATACTATACTATGTTTAAGTATGATATCATATTTCAGTATCACCTTGAAGGAAGCAGTATATTTAACACTTTCAGATGAAGCTATTTTATCCTTGAGGGATTAAAATAATATTTTCTTCTCCAAAAGGATATTTGTATTCCAACAATGAGAAACCTCTCAAAGCTATTCCGTCTGTCGCATACACCGTACTGTCGATAACAGAAACTCATGTCAGCCACTTGGTTTTGAGGTATGATATCTAGCTGAGGAATTATTGATAAGAAGATAAATTTATTGGAGAAAAATAATGTATTTTGCAACTAGACATTATTTTTCTGAAATTCTCTAAATATATTTAAGTATTTTAAGATTGTAGAAGTAGATTGTATTTATCATAATTTATTACCTGGGTGGCCGAACTTTGCTCGGTATTTTGTCGTGATTTTTTTTCTAAAAATGAATCTTTAATTTGTTAATTATTTCAGGAATCCTTGGTATTCAAGAAAACTTCTATTTGATTCCACGATCGTAGGCCTCGGTAGCGCAGTAGGCAGCGCGTAAGTCTCATAATCTTAAGGTCGTGAGTTCGATCCTCACTCGGGGCATGGCTTTTTTTGGTAAGACAGATAAAATCGTGTGATGGGATTAAAACTAGATGTACATACCAAATGTGTGCCAAAACAGTTCATTGAATGGGTGTATAATGAATTTCCAATATTTAGAATCTGTTTAATTCCTTTCACCAGGGCTTCGTTACTTGGGGTAAGTGATCCTTAAACCAGACTGTACGGGCCCATTAGATAAAGCACGCAATCAAAGAACTATCCTCCTAGTAAAATAATTCAAACTAGAGCGTAACCACCTACCAACCACAAAACAAAACAAAGCTTAGGTAGAGATCACGTTAAATCATTTAAAATCTGTCAATTACTTCCAGTCCGTTTTAAAGTTAAATTAAATATTTTAGTTACACAATTTTATAACCAAGAGCATAAAATTTAACGAGAACATATGTACCCAACCCGTCTAGCCAAAAAGAGGAAACTTGTCGTTTCGAAAATTACGAACTACTATGGTAAACGAACAAGGAGATATGTAGAACCATTTTTAGTAAACGAATTGCCTTCAGATCTTATAAAAAGTACATTCAAAACATTCAAAGATTACTTTAAAAATGAACTTCACAAATATTTCCTCTCGTTACTAACTAATGGGTGATATTCCCGCTTTGTTTACTTTTTACCTGTTACTGGCTTTGTAAACATGGTTTACCAATTTTTATGGCACAGTTTTTTTTAAATTAAAACCAATTTTGTATCTCTATACACTATGTTATGTATATTTAAGAGAGAACTTCTGCCGACAAACTGTCTTACAGTGTGGCAGACTTCAGCATGTAGAATGTGTATATGATTTTGAATAAATAAAAAAAACCTTTAATGGTTAATAGTAACTCACAATAGTCTTGGATAAGAATTATTCTTTCTTGTGGGTTCACTGTGGAGAGAGGTACCCCTTTTGATGCAAGCTTCACTTGAACCTTCACTTAACCCCACAAGGATTATAAGTTTTCACTGGAAGCAATATTACAATAATTATGGCCCGGCCATTATTCAGTTTCTCGAATGTTCTATTTTCCGTAATATTTTCAATTTTGTATTCATAGGCTCCCTGCAGGTACACCACTTATCAAAGGCACAAACAACGACTTCCAAAGCGCTTATTGCATTACCGATCAAGCTTTGGGAGGACTTAAAACAATTAATAGGGCCGATTCCGAATCACGACGCCCGCCATTACCAACCGATATCCCTGACTGACATTTTGACCTAACCTAAAGTGTCACATAAGTCAAACCCTAGTGTGGCCACTACAAATAAAGTTTACTACTAAATACCACGATCGGTTTCGAACAAAATCATTGCATTAATATCTTTGAAATTTCGTAATCTTCGACGAATTTTATTGATTTATTTATTTATTTAAGAAACCATTTATTTATTTAAGAAAATAAACCGTCTCGAAAATAAAAAAAAAACCAGTAGAAAGAAAACATAGCTAGACTTATTTGGCCGCGTTGAGCATTTTCTGGTGGGAAAAATGTTATGAGTTTACGTCACTACGTCACCAACATGATGATTTAATTTAAACATTATGAAATTTCTAAATTTCACACACACATTAACTTTACAAATAACATACTAAGTTATAAGTTTTCACTTCTATCTATAGCCCTTATGACTGACATTTTTTTTTTATATACAACACGTGCATTAGGAATATACTCCCCTTCTTGCTTCCTATACAGGACAATACGTGCCGGCCTCGGAAGTCACCGCTTCAGAGTGGTAGACGTACGCTCTCGCACTCATTGATTCGGTTCTTCCTTCCTGTGCCGAGCGGTTAAAACCTGAAACTCACTACCAGCGTACGTGTCCCGTGTCACGTTCCGTCCCACTATGATCCCGGGTCCTTTAAGCGAGGTGTGAAAAAGAATCTCACTAGGCTGCCAAAGGGCTGGTCACCATGCTGTACTGGCCTTGTTCGCATCGAAGATGGTGACCACCGCTCTTGAGTTCTGCTTGTGCTTTCCATCAGGTGGGGCAGAGTCTTTTGGCAGCTCAAATACAAAAAATAAAATAAAAATAATACATTTGAATCACGGGTGACTTTACAAACATATATGAAACGGGCACTAAGAACACTCAGACTCAAAACAACAATTTGTAGATCGCACAAAGTGTTGTCCTATGTGGGATTTGAACTCACGACAATTGACGTGTGGCGATCGTTTAAACCACTAGGCTAAATGTGCAGTTCAGTTTGTTACCCCAATTTCGCCAATTAAAATCCTAAGAATTGAAATTGGCGAAATATTTGTGGCACTGACGTTGAATAATAGCTTATAGGAATGAGTCTCAAGTCATAGGCAGATAAACATTTTTACATTAAATATTTTTTTATTTACTACCTGAAACATTTTCCCATACATTATACATTATATTTGTTATGTTATTCTGATGTATAAGCTATATTACTGTAAAGTCCGTTCAGTACTTTTTGCATGAAAGAGTAACAAACATCCATCCATCCGTCCATACTTACAAACTTTCGCGTTTATAATATTAGTATAGATAGTTTAGATAGATTTTGTAACTCTTTCCTTTCAAAGAGCTAAATAAAGTTGAATCCTACCTGTATTGAGTTTTGACGTAGAACTTACTATATAAGTCTTAGTTTTCATTAAAGTTAGTCTATTGTATACTTAAGATAACAGTAAAGTAATCTCCGCCCACCACTTCTAAATCGTGCTCCAACACAAAGGCGTGGCATCTTTAATGGGTATCTGTTTAGCTGCACGGTTCATTTTGAACTTTCCTTTATTCAAAGTCACGAGTGTTCGCAACAACTCCTTTGATTATTTACAATTTTGTTCATTGTTTACCTAAAAAGGATTATATTTTGAAACTAGCTGAACCCCGCGGTGTTACCCGCGGTTATTGTTGTACCGCGGGTAACGACGCGGCACAAAGTTAGTCTAAAACAGTAGCCTAAGTTACACCCTGGATTATCAGCTACCTGCCAGTGAAAGTCCCGTCCAAATCCGTCCAGCCGTTCCAGAGATTACCCGGAACAAACAAACAGACAGACAGACAGACAGACAGACAAAAATTTTTTTAACCACATTTTTGGTATATGTATCGTGTATACACACATATGCATTGATTAAAAAGCTGTTATTTTAATATTACAAACAGACACTCCAATTTTATTTATTTGTATAGATATTCTGAAATGTTAAAATGAGAGGTACTATAATATTTAGAGTGCTATTGATGTTTAGACGTATTGTATCTTAGGCGATAGGCATTTTCCTAGGAGCTATCTACCACAGCTGAAAACGTTGATAAATAAGAAAACAGTCGAAATATTTGGGCGGGCTGTGATTTGGGTTCAATTAGTTTCGGTGTTTGTTAGTGTCGCCTAGTATCTGGTAAATTGAAACACTAAATAATCATAAATTCAGTTGTAGACAATACAATAGAACTGTTAATTCAAGAAATACAGAGATACTTTGGAATTTCCTAGGAGCTGTCTACCACAGCTGAAAACGTTGAAAAGTCACGTCAGCAATACCAGACAAAAATATATTCCTGAAATTCGTACTATATTTCACCAACATCGTATATCGCATAAAATCGAGTCAACCAAGACAGACGTTGAAGTTTGGGTATTCGATGCAAAAGTTAATTTCATTAGAGAGAGCACATGACGCGCTTGCGGAAAGTTCTCAAATTAGGGGGATAGAATATGTTAAGGAGATAAAAGGTGTATTTTCTTATATATGTTCGGAACATAACGCAATTAGAATAGAATAGAATAGAATATACTTTATTGTACACCAATTACAAATTGTTACACTTATAAAATTCAAGAAGATGTGTACAATGGGCGGCCTTATTGCCAAAAGCAATCTCTTCCAGGCAACCTTTGGATGGATATATTGACTGTAGAAAGAAATAAACGGAATAAAGGGTAGAATTTGTATAAAAAAAACGGTTGAAAACAGTCGAAAATATTTGGGCAGGCTGTGATTTGGGTTGAATTAGTTTCGGTGTTTGTTAGTGTCGCCTAGTATCTGGTAAATTGAAACACTAGATAATCACAAATTCAGTTATAGACAATACAATAGAACTGTTAATTCGAGAAATAAAGAGATACTATGAAATTTTCAAAAACTTTCATAAATCTAGTTGCAAAGTCATTAAAGTTTTGTTGTTTTTAATCCGGGAAATAACTTAGAAATACGCAGCTCCGGCTTTACTAAAAAGGTAATTACACCCATTTGTGAAAAGTGTCTTAATTAGATTCTAAAGTGCTATTAAATCACAGTAAAAAGCAGAAAAAATTTATTCAATCGATAAATGCCATAAAAATGGATTTAAATTTTACATTTTCAAATTTCGCGCGTAATTTGTTAAAAACGCTGAACTCAGTGGACGCCATATTACTCTGTGCTAATGACGTCAGTTCGCTTGGAAACAAAAACAAATATAGAGCATAGCTGAACAGTTGAAATTTGACATTTAAGCTTACAAAGCTTACAATGCATAGTTCATATAATACAGGCCCGGTCTAGCCTAAAATATTTTTTTCTTTTTTTACATGAATCTGTCAAAGTAACTCCACTCTGCCTGATGGAAACCATGACTCGACAATGCAGCACGGTGACCCACACTTTGGCGGCCTATTGAGATGCTTCTGCATCATTCGGTCTCCCGTCTCGCACTCACCAATGAAAAACGAATACTGTCATTATGAGTTAGACTTCTTTGTGAGGCTAGTAACGTTAGAAGGTTATTTACTTAATGAGTTGTCATCCTCCATAACAATGTTGTATTTACCAACATAAAATTGTTTTCAAGTGGAAATGCTTGTGACCTAAATTGTATATGCATGCATATTTACTTACTTCTTGATTAGTAGTAGGTTATAGTAAAATAAATCTGCCTATGCTTACGTATTTAATAGAACTTAATACAATAATAAACAAAATCTTACATATTTTCAAGTTGAATATACTAATTTAGAGCACAGTAAATAAGAAATAACAATGGTGTGCAATTAGAAACTGAAACCTATGTTCACAAATGGACAAAAGAAATTCAGTAGGCATTCTACTAGATGATATGTAGTAGACATGTAAAATCGGTAGTTTGGTAGTGTTTTATCAGCTTAGTTGTTGATAATTGGTACCAAATCAATATACTGGGTCGTCTTCTTCCGCAACAAGTATGTTAAGCAAAGCTATGAATGTATGAATACATTTATGAATGTATTTCTGTAAAGCTATTTCCATATTTATCATCGTCTCTATTCCTGTTGGTTAAATCCCTAAGGCTCAGAGTGGATAGTGGATACAAACATAAATACGATTAAACATCCTGTGAATAGCAGTTGTTGAATCCAATTAGGTTTGCAATTTGATAACATAATCTGTTGTGAACGTCTTCTTTATAAGTAATTGATAATATTGAAAAGAACTTTGTCCAATAGTGCATTACAATAGGCTAATGAAGAAGTGTAGGTATTAAAAAAACGTCAATTTTTGTTCTATGCAATTGATATAATCTACTACAGTATTCCATGTGAATTTAATTATCGCCATTGGTATTTATAAAACGATACTACTTTTAAAGCTATCAAAAAAATTTACTTCTGTTATATTAGGAGGATATGTGGCAATTTAGGAGTGTCTCTTGTCAGAACATTGCTCTTATAGTTATCAAGTTCACTGTCTTGTACCAGATCTGATTTCAGAATTCCCGTCTTAGGCCCGTATTTTAAAAGGCGTCTCAAGTATCCGTTGAACTCCGATCAGCTGAAACGAGTTTTAAGTTCCAATCAAATCTCAAGCGTCCCTCTTATTATAGAATGCGTTTTGAGTTCTACTCAGCTGAAACTAGTCTCAGTAACCAATCTCAACTCAACAGTCTGTTCTCAATTACGCTTCTGCATTATCTAAAATATTGTTCTGTGTCACGCAGCAAATTATATTAAACAAAATATAATTAACAAATATAATTTAAATATTACTAGTTATTGGTTTGTACATAATACATTATTGACTAGTGTATCAATGTAAACATAAGAATAAGGAGCAACTCGCCCTAAATTAAATATTATAAATATTAAAATCAAATGGCTAGAAATTACCTATAACGGAACGTCCAAATTGTTATCAATGCTTGTCATGTTGAATTGTTGTTTTGGTTGTTTATTTAAAATAATGTTATATTTTTGTCATAAACCAAAAGGTTGTGAGTGATATTAGTTGAAACAAGTGGTTAAATGTGTATTTAAAGTGAATTGAATTTCAATTAAATGTTAATCAAAGTGAATTGAAATGTATGTGATATGTAATTCTTTCGTAAATAAAGCAAGGTAAAGTGAATCTTTCGTTGTTATTCAGAAAAATCATCATAAAATACGTTAATTTCCCCTTTAGAAATTACCACTTGAGACTAGATTGAACTTGTCTCAACTGAACAGAGATCACATCTGTCAAAATCTATTCCTGAGAGGAGATTTTGACTTAAGTATCGTTCTAAAATAAGCTGTTCATTGATCTTTACTCACCTGATTAACGATCAGTGAATCTTGTCTCAAGAGACGTTCTATAATAAAATCTCTTCTTAAAACTAGTTTTGAAACTAGATTCACGACTGAGACACCTTTTAAAATACGGGCCTTAATTTAATTTGACTTAATTTATTTAGGATTTCCACACGATTTCGGAGCCTCAAAGGCCCATGTAATGAATAATTTGAATAATTTTATGCGTAGTGTGGTTGAGAGCTTCAAATGGAAATTTGCTTGAGACGAGAGTGAAATTAAATCTTTAAGCTAACTGCAACAAAATTATTAAATTAAAATAAATTATCATATTCGTACTAAGAAATATACAATATTAAATAAATAAATAAATATTTCGAACACCTTACACACAACGCCATCTAGTTCTAAGCTAAGCAAAGCTTGTGTTATGGGTACTAGACCACTGATATAAATACACATTTACTTTTTTTTATAAATACATACATATTATACACGGAACACACCCAAACTCCGAAACAAATATTTGCAGATTATACAAATTTAGACCGACCCGTGAATCGAACCCGAGACCTCAAGCACAGCAGTCGCATAAGCTACAACTGTGCCACATAGACAGTCAAAATATTATAAACTATCTAGGGTCTCCTTTCAAGAGAAGGTTAAGGCCATACGTCCCCACGCTGGCCGAGTGCGCGTTGGGGACTGGCAAGACCACATGGTGGCTACGTCATCTTGATGTTGGAAGTTTTCAAGCTGCCCAAAGGCCTCCAACTAAGCTTCACGGCTGTTATCCTATGATAACAACCGACTGCTTAACGTGACCTCCGAATAATGGAGACGCACATGGTATCATGCCACCAACGATCACCCATCCAGGTATTGACGGCGCCGTCTTTTATTACCCTCGGTGATTGTTTCTAATCACCGAGTGCAACTGGGATATGAGTGCCTCATAGCCCAATATTATTTTAAATATCAATCAATCCAAGAGAAAAACTATTTTTATCACTGACTTACTTTATACTTTATATCACTGTTTTCAACTTATCATCAAAGTTGAAAACAGTGATATAAATGTGCAATATGTACTATTTAGACAAATAAAACTTTCACTGCAACAATTTCCAATATATTCTTTCAAAGATCAAATTAAAAGTTCAGAATCTCATTAACAGACGACGGTCTGAATCGACACAGCAAGGATGCACCAAGTGTAATTAGAACGGTGGGGTGAACGATCCAGTTAACGTCTGTGTAACTATAATGAAGGGGACGAATTTGATTTCAAATATTTTAAAGGTCGTTTTATAAACTTACTAGCTATTGCCTTAGCGCTTAATTTAGGTTTTTTAATCGCTCTCAGTGTCTTTTTTTAAGAATGCCAATTACATTATAGTTTAAGGATAATCAAAAATCTTTTTACATGGTTTACACTTTAACTTTTAGTCCATATACATATACGTGATAGATCTCATCCAAATATGCTGTATATCGAATAAGGTGTTGGTAAAAAAAAATCACATTGCGCTAGGATGGTGGACCAGTGTCTTCTAACATTACGTCCAAACTACTTCGAGTAGTGCGTACTCCTATCACAGAGTAATAATAATTGGCTTGACGATTCTGCGTCACAAAACAGTCATATAATCTTAAATTGCAAATTTCTAAATGCGGTGATAGTCACTAGTAATAACGTATTAACATACAATGAAAAATGCAAATCAGATATAAAATTAACAATACAACAAAAAAAAACTGATTAATATTCCTATGAGCCATATTCCTTCCCCACCAATGTTAATAATCAATATTGAAATTGTTTCCAATCAGCCGACAATTGGTACTGCCTCCCTTCTCCTTCTTTTATCTGCGAGTAATAATCTCACGCGTGGTGGGATTGTACGACGAGACGTTTTGTTGTACACGAAAGTTTATACAGAAGTATAGCTTGGAACCATTTATCAAGTAAATTAAGTTACACTATTTTTTGTACTCTTAAAAGACAACTCACGCATTAGGTAGGTATTAAAGAAACGTACATTAAACGAATACAAAGAATACCTAGCTTCAGAAAAAGGCGACGCGACAACACTGTGACACACACACACAACACAGATCTACGAAGTGCTCAATTTGTATATATATGAGAAAGTGGCTGATAGAGGTATAAAAAAGGAAAAATCAGACTATGTAATAATAATTGTCGGCGAAGTCGTAGATTATTTATTTTTACAAGAAAGTACAATACGAATATTAATCATTAAACTTCTGTGTTTTTCTTACCATATTCTTCAATCGAAATGTTGAGTCTGTATTAAATTCCTCAGTCCACATACTTGTATGGGTTTGTCAGTGTGTATCAGCGTAATGGGATTTTTTATTGACGTCAGCTATGTCGATACCGATTGCGACCAGTTTCAGTAAATTTCAACTGAGACGATTGAGTATGAAAGTATTTCACATATCTTAATTACACTACTCCGTCCAATATTTATAGCAAAAAAATATTTATCTCTCAAATACCTCTAAACGAACACTTCTTGTAATCTGTATCTCGGAAACGACTCCACTGATTTTCATGAAATTGAGTATGCATCGGGTTTCGAGCTGCCAAAATGACTCTGCCCCGTCTGATGGAAAGCGCAAGCAGAATCCAAGAGTGGTGGTCACCATCCTCAATGCGAATAAGGACAGCATCATCTGGGCCCAAACCGGTACGAGGACCGAGTTGACCACTATGGAGGCGCCGGGGGGCGGCCCACGACGGGGCCCAGGAAACAATAGGGCCTCCGTCTTATTCAATGTACTAACTAGCTGAACCAACAAACTTCGTACTGCCATATTTTTTGTCCTAAATATTTTCTAAATTTCTGAAAAACTTGTTTTTAGCAGTTAAACCCGCCGCAGCTTCCCATGGTGCAATTGTGGACAAAAAATCCTGTTAACTTTTGATTTTCTTCGTTACAAACGTTGTCCAAACAATAACGAACACATTTATCCAATTATCACAGACAATTATCATAGAGAAATGTTTCCTTATACTGTGCAATTATCCGATTTGGTGCAATCGATCGGAAAAAGTAAAAAAAAATGTACAACCCACAACAGTTTACTAAAGTAGTTTCTATATACAACCCTGCTCACTGTATGACTGAACTTTCACTACCGATTTAAATAAAATTAACACAGTAAAATACCAGCAATGTCCTTTAATAAGCTCATCCCAAAATTCACAAGATGATATAAAGTCGGGCTTGTAATAAAAAACTCTGTTCAGGACAAAGAAATCTAATTTATTTTATAAAAACTTTAGGTAAATTACCTCTTAAACTTAGCCGTGAACTTTGAATAATTGGACTGTAAAAAATTATATGACTTCTTTTAACGAGTGGAAATTAAGTTATGCGTTCAATTTATGTATTTTTAGATGCCCTACAAAGTTTTCGATCTTTTGAAGTTGTGTTTGTAGTACTTCAATGTTTGTATTCTAATATCATATATCTCAGTAGGTATTTATTCGTAGGTATTTTCGTAGGTATTTGTAGGTAAAATTGTTTTTTTTTTTTTATGAATGGCCCTACCAAAATAACTCTACTCTGCCTGATTGAAAGCATTAGTTGCATCCAAGATACTCATTGCGATGTGGTGGTCACTATACTCATTGCGAATGAAGACAATTCAGCACGGTGATCGACACCGTGGCAGCCAAGTGATGCCTCGGCAGCATTGGGCCTCCGAGCTTGCACTCACCAATTTACAGCATGAACGCTGTCATTTTACGTTAATATTTAACCTCCGACGCAAAAAGAGGGGTACTAAAAGTTTAACGTGTCTATCTGTCAGTCTGCTTCTTTGTCTGAATTTTGTTTAGTACAGTGCCCTGAGGGTCTTGTCTGAATTTGTTCCAGTCAGATCGGTGACCGCACGTCGAGCGCGCGTTAGTGTTGCGATTGATGTAGATTTCGGTATGAGTCGATCCATAACCCTCTAATACGTAGTATGAGGCACAAAGCACTAAACCCTCAGGCGTTTATGTACCATAATCAACCAACTGAAGATTATCAGTAGTAGTAGCCTTCTGAAAGACTGTTGACACAGGTGCTCCGATAACTCCGAGAGGGCGCCTTGAGACGGTGACCCATGTAGTGCGGCGTTCCGCAGGGGTCTGTCCTTGGACCAGACCTATGGAACGTGGGGTACGACTGGGTCCTTCGGGAGTGTTTCCTCCCCGGGCTGGGCGTAATTTGTTACGCCGATGACACTCTTGTCACAGCCCGGGGGGCGAATTTCCATGAGGCGTCGCGCCTGGCCAACATTGGTGTTTCTCTGGTGGTCGGGCGCATCGAGGCGCTGGGCTTGCGGGTGGCCCTGGATAAGATGGAGGCCCTGTTATTTCATATAACATTAAGAAGGTATTGGCGGACAGAGCCATACGCGGATACCGCACCGTGTCGACGGAGGCGGCGTGCGCCTTGGCTGGGACACCCCATGGGATTCGGAGGCGGAAGTGCTCGCCGAAGTTTATCGACAGTGGGTTGAATTAGAGGCAGAGAGTGGCATTCGCCCTCCGCCCGGGCGAAGGCGGAGCCTGGTGTTCATTTGTTTGCTAAAACTCGAAAACGGCTGGGCCGATTTAGCTGAAATTGGATTTAAAATGTTTGTCGTAGTAGAGGGTAGGTTTAAACGATAAAAATAAAAAATAAATACTTGAAAATCCAAATGTCACGTGTATAAAGTAGCGGGCACAGCTAGTAGTATATATTTATAATATTAGTAGGATTTATAAACCTGCCAAAGTGAGTCTAATCTGTCTGTTAGTAAACATGAAAGAATCTAAGAGTAGTGGTCACTTTACTCACTGAGCATGCAGACAATGTATAGGATGGTGAACCACACTATGGTCGCCTATTGCGATGCTTGTGCATCAATAGAACACGTGAGTACGAATGCTGTTATTTTAGTTTGGTCTTCTGTGAGAGGGTAGTACCGACCAGGTCAAGCCTGTTCGTTCGTGCTAAAATCAACTTGGCTTTACTGCCTTGAAAAAAAAATGTTTTGTTATTTTCATTTGATTGGACTAACTTTTCTTAAAATAAAACGCCAAGCTCTTATCATATATTAATGAGCATCAAGATCTTTTGACACAGAATTAAACGAAGTAACTTCAAAACGATGTTTTACAATAATTTCAATATACAAAAACCAACAACATCAAATAGGTTTTTAACGTTTTACTTATTATTAAAACATATGTCATTTCTATGAGAATGTGGTCCCAGTGACAACTACCTTGTGTTCTTCATTAATCGCTTCAGCTTATTAATTCTAACGTATTTTGAAATATTTTGAATTTTTATACGGATTAGAACAGTCACTCTTTTCTTGATTTTTTTTAGAAGTTTCATTATAATGAATATTGAACAATGTAGCGTAGAAGTAAATAAATGGTCTCATTATCACTCCACCTAAAGTATTTTCCTGTTCCTCATATCCCCTAATCTATATATATAAAAGAGTAAGGTGACTGACTGACATACCCAGAGATCAACGCACAGCCCAAACCGCTGAACCTAGAATCCTGAAATTTTTCATGTAGGTTCTTTATATAACGTAAGTGAGCACTAAGAAAGGAATTTTTTAAATTCCACCCCTAAGGGGGTAAATCAGGGGATGAAAGTTTGTATGAAACTTTTTATTCCTTTGATGAATTTACTTAAAATTTTGTTAAAATATAGTGAGGTTAAAGTAACGAAATGCGCATTTTAGTATTTCTCAAAATATTGCCCCTAAGAGGGTAAATTCGGGGATGAAATTTTGTATGAAACTTTTTAATCCTTTTATGAATTTGCTTAAAATTTTGTAAAATATAGTGGGGTTAAAGTAATGAAATGAGTATTTTATTATTTCTCAAAATATCGCCCCTAGGGGGTAAATTAGGGGATGAAAGTTTGTATGAAACTTTTTATTCCATTGATGAATTTTGCTTAAAATTTTGTAAAAATATAGTGGGGTTAAAGTAATGAAATACGTATTTAATTATTTCTCAAAATATCGCCCCTGAGGGGGTAAATTAGGGGATGAAAGTTTGTATGAAACTTTTTTTTTTTTGAATTTGCTTAAAATTTTGTAAAAATATAGTGGGGTTAAACTAATGAAATACATATTTTAGTATTTTTCAAAATATCGTCCCTAAGGGGGTAAATTAGGGGATGAAAGTTTGTATGAAACTTTTTATTCCTTTCATGAATTTGCTTAAAATTTTGTAAAAATATAGTAAGGTTAAAGTAATGAAATGCGTATTTTATTATTTCTCAAAATATCGCCCCTAAGGGGGTAAATTAGGGGATGAAAGTCTGTATGAAACTTTTTATTTCTTTGATGAATTTGCTTAAAAAATTGTAAAAATATAGTGGGGTACAAGTAATTAGAACTTCGTATTTTAGAAGTTTTAAAAGTTCAACCCCTAAAGTGTTGAAATAGGGAGTTCTATGACGTTTACTTGGTTAGGAAGTTGTACATATGAAATTTTAGACGTAGGCTCTTGCTTGATAAGAATAAAATAATACATTTATTAGTTTTTCGAAATTTTATCCACCAAAGGTGTGAAATAGGGGATGAAATTTGTTTGGAAGTACGTAAGGCAAAGAGTCTGCCCTAATACATATAGTAATATGTGATAATTGCTGACATATATTTTAAACAATAAATAGATTGTCTCGATATGAGAAAATATACCTATATATAGGACTTTACATGACTTAAGGGACAATAGGAAAATAATGGGTGAAGTAACAGTGTTGTTAGCAGGCAGTGGCATTTTCACCAAACATTACCAATTATTCCTAACGGTACTCGTGCTGACGAGATCAAAACGTGCCTCAAAAGATCTTACTTATGAACCTTAGTAAATGTAATAAAATTAACTAAAAATATGAGAGTACATCTGAGAGGTGACGTATCTGCTGGTGAATTTGCTAATCTTCTATTAAAAATTCGGAATGGAGATTTGCCTTTAAAAGATTGCCATCCCAGATAAATTCTGTAGAATCGTGCACACAGTAGAACTTTTAGATAGTATCCATCCAGATGTTGTCCACCTTCAGGATAAATCTGCGGAACAGTTGTGTAAGCGCGCCATTCTCACCAGTAGAAATGACTAAGACGCGATAATAAATAAGCTCATGTTGAATTATTTTCAAGGAAATGGAATGGTTTACGATTCCATAGACTCTGTAATAAACCCAGATGATGCCGTGCATTACCCAGTAGATTTTTTTTTTGCTCTAAAATCATTTAGTCTTCCATATCACAAACTCAATTTAAAAATAGGCACACCAAATATATTGTTAAAAAATTTAAATCGCCAAAACTTTGTAATGGAACCAGGCTTCAAATCAAATTCACAACTTACCATTCGAGTTTAAAAGAGTTTAATTTCCAGTGAATATCTGCTTTGAAGTGCCAATAAATAAATCACAGGGCCAGACTCTTTAATTCACTGGGTGAATTTAATTGAGGGGGAGGGGGTATTTGTCTCACGGCCAATTTTATTTTGCTTGCTCTCTTGTCAGTGCTCCAACGATGAGGAAGTACTTTAGGTTTATCAATATTTCCGAATCGTAAATAACAGGAATTTTAAAAATTCAAACGCCAAGCAGATAAATACAAAATGATTAGTGATTCCTTTAATAGATTTGCTTCAAATATAGTATTGACTAAAAACAGAGCTGAACTCTTTATTGAAATGCATTGCAATATCTACTTCTGCGCGAGCGAAGCCGCGGGCGAAAGCTAGTATGATATATCGAACAGGTAAATACTTCAACTGTAACTTTTTTCTAATTATTGCTACCGGTAGGGATTTGCTAAACCTTCTTCTTCATATTGTTTATGTTTTTTGTAAGCGTTAGCAAAACGCGCGTTGAGCGCTCATCATCTGAACATGGCCTTAGTCGTAGCTTTTTGACTTTGTAAACAAACTTAACATTAAATATATAAAATTTTCGTGCTACGTCGTTGCTCACGATGAGCTCAGAAACTAGCTCACCAAGTTAAAGGTTTTCGTTTTTTTGAATGTGTGTTTTGTTTGGCTGCTAGATATGAACGACGCTTATACTAATAGATGACAAGCATGATTTAAAGAAGATGCAGACGAAGTTGTATGGGCAGCTATTCTGTTAATGTATTTTGTAGATAACAATTGTCAAATATTTGCAGACAATGAGGTAAATAAGTTATTAAACTGTTATTGTCTTTTCACAGTGTATCAATTTGTGGTAAAAGCATAATAAACGTTTTTAATGAAAATAATTATCTTTCCACTAGTTATTACTGCTGAATCATAGTTTAAAATTTTAAAACGTTTTCATGAGTCCAAGTTTTCATGAAATTCTACTTTCATAAGGTAGCTATTATTCAAAATTGTAATTTACTTTTCCATTATGTGTAGTAACTGAATAACTATATAACTAACTGGTATTTGAAAAGAAAATGAAATCCTTCGTTAAAGTAAATGAACTGAAATAAATGAAAAAAATGAATTCTAGCTAAATCTATTTATCGCCCCTGAACCTCCAGCATATTAAATTACATGAAAATTGTTGGACCCGTTTCCGAGATTCAGAATCTATCAAGCTTACTACTAGTGGAAGTGATTATAAGCTTGTTCTTATTATTTTACTACTTAACAAGCAGATGCTTCCCTTTAAATACTATCGTTTATTTTATTGCGGCTAAAAATACCCAAATTTTTCACGTTCAAAAAACACTCTGAGCGACCATCTCATTACCGTACATCAAAATTTATCATCGTCATTATTCCATCCGCTAACATTAGGACCTTACCGTATCCCCTCATGAGCAAAGTTTCCGCTGCCCATTAATGAGATAAGCGAACGAAATTCAAGGCATTTACTTGATAACTCGCAAAATAAAACGAACCCTGTTCCTTGATGGTCCAGTTATTGTAGTCGCAGATGTTTCTGTTGGTGATTTGTCTTGTTTTTCATCTTTCGCTTTTAATATGGAAGTACTTTAAGAAATAATCGTGCTGAATAAAATCCAATTAATATTTTGGTTTTTCGTTGTGCATTTATAGCTAATGCTGATATTTGTATATCTATACTAGTTGTTGACCGCGGTTCCGCCCGCGTGTATGTCCATTATCGCGGCAAATAGTAGCCTGTGTTATTCTGATGTATAAGCTATATTACTGTAAAGTTTCATCCAGATCCGTTCGTGGTTTTCGCGTGAAAGAGTAACAAACATCCATCCATCCATCCATCCATACTTACAAACTTTCGCGTTTAAAATATTAGTAGGACTTATATTATAAAGCTGAAGTTTGTTTGTTTTTTTTTACACGCTAATCTCAGGTACTACTGCTCCGGTTTGAAAAATTATTTCAGTGTTAGATAGTCAATTTATCGTGGAAGGCTATAGGCTATTTATCATCAGGCTAAGACTAATAGGTGCAGAGCACCAATGAAGAATGTTACAAACGGGGGAAAATTATCACGCTACGGGCAATAGGAGACTCAAACGAGTTTGTGTGGGTCTGCAAGTTACAAATATACCTAAAAGAAATCATCCTCAACTGCCCATAACACACACATAAACCTGTCCTCAAAAAAGAGGTTTCTGTCTACCATATCAGCCGGCCTACCGGCCTGATTGGTTAGTATATTGCTTGTTTTAAGGTTTCTTTCTTTATATAGTGCTATTGTGTTTCATTTGACACTTTCAATTTCAATCAACAATTTCAAATAATTACACCTAGATTGAAATTGTCTGTCTGCATTGAAGATTTTCAATTCACATTTTTGTGGAGCTCTTATGTTTTGCCAAACTTTGTTTAACTACATTGTTCTTATAATATGGTACTACACACGTACACCTACGTAAAATTGGTTCGAGGCAAACAATTTACAAAATCGTGTATTCATATTTAAATTAGTTACTACTTACGCTTTCAAATACTCTGTAGACGTCTGTATTTAAAAAAATATTGGCACTCATAAAATATTATTTGTAAAATTAATGTGTAAAATTAGAAATTTAGAAAACAGACGCGAACTCATAAGATGTACCCCTAACAAAAAGTGCTTAATGCCTCCAAAGAAGTTTTGTAACGTCAGCATGTCAGTGACGCGGTTATCCCTGCCAAAAAGTGCTTAACGCGGCTAAAGAAGTTTTCACTTCAAATTAAATATGCCTATGCCTGTGTATGTATACTGTGTATGTGTGTATTTATTTCAGTATATATATCCCTTTAAGACACAGCATACAATATCTCACACACATTATAATATGAGATCAGTTTTAGCTATCGATTCCAAGTTCTTTAAATAATGATGATGTACTCTTATCCGATAGTCCTCCGAGTTCGATCACGGTCGCCAGCTTCAATGGAGACCAGTAAACTACGCAAGAGAAGTTATAGAGCACAAGTGTAAACGCAAACGCAGGTACACTCTCTGTTTCCTCGTTCTCATAATCCGATGGGACTGCAATCCGACGATGTTCTCCGAAGCATGGTGCGAGAACTTTTAAACTCCACGGTGTCATTAATAATTTATATTACCAGAAAAACTCAATAATGTTTTTTTGGCATGACCCTGGAATCTAACCAGGGATCTCGCGGCGGGGCGGTGTGTCGGAATCGAACCGACTAAAACCACACGGTGTGCCACTCTGCGCCTGAGACAGAAGGGGTCCGGGAACTGCTGTTATTAACACATTCGGACCTCTCCCAGCGCCTGCCCGCACTGAAGCGGGCGCCGTCTACTGGTGAACTCACTAATTAGGCGACGTACGGCACACGCGTAACGTCAACCCCTTGCGGGTGACCACTAGAGTGGATGGAGAGGAAAACCCGTCCCGACCATCGGCGGCCACACTTAGGGCGGCATGAGGCGCTGATAGGCGCTCTTCCACCGCCCGGTTCGCCGGCGGCGGATCGGGTCTGAGTGGAGGTCGTCCTCTCGGGCCTTCTCAAATTACGTTTTCATAGAAGGTTGCGACCGCGGTAAAACTGCTGTCGCTATCGGCCATGGAGCGTATGACGGCCAGTAGCGAGAGATCTCCTCCGATGACTGCAGTGAGGGCCCGACGCTGCGACGCCCATGCGGGGCAGATCGCCAGCGTGTGCTGGGCCGAGTCCTCACTGCAGTCGAAGTGGTGGCAGGTGGGACTCAATTCCCTCCGAGCGACGAGTGCAGGTACTTTCAGAAGCATCCGTGCCCGGAAAGAACCTGCGTCCGTCGGAAGGAAAGGCTCCCGTGCTGCCGCTCTGCCCACTCAAGGATGACCGGCTGGAGAGCCTCCACAGCAGTCATATTCTAGACCTAACCTAACTAACATAACCGTTAGATCAAATAATATTAATTTTATTACTAAGTAGTAATAATAATTTTAGTACTGAGTAGTAAAATTACTATAATGTCTAATGTTGGAACCAGTTATATAAAGATGTTTGATGTATGTTATGTCATCACACGATGATACACATGATTTTAAAAATACCCTTAAATTAAAAACGATGAGTCTCAGTTTGTTCATCCGTATTCAGAGTGCAGAGTACAGAGTACAGAGTACAATGTCTACTTATTTCAAGTCTAGGCATATATTTATACATTTAAAAGATGCAGTGTTAATTAGGTATATTAAACTAGCTGACCCTGCGATTTTCGAAATGCATTTTTTGTTCGATAATATTTTCTAAATTTCTAAATAATAGTTTTTGCCTGTCTCGGCTAGTGTACAGTTGCAGTCTAAGAAAATATAATGTTTCCGGTTCCCTTTTAATATGTTCTATACAAACCATGTCCTGACAATAACATATAGATGAAAAAAGAATTATCCAAATTGGTGTAATTAGTCGATAGAGGTAAATGGAGTCGCATGATTGGGAAAGCCGACCCCGCTTTACGGGATACCTAAGGCGATGCAGAAGAAGGTGTAGTCGATTGGCAGTTTTGCGCGTGCATACATTTCAGTTATTCATTTTATTTATATAAATTTAATCATTTAAACATTTGATTACAAGATAATACGAGTATACCTACATGGTATACTCGTATTATCTTGTAATCAAATGTTTTCTTTTTATAAAAAATCATAAGTCTTTTTTTTCGTACATTGATCGTGTGTAATGGTTTTTATTGACATTTAAAACTACTTTGACCCTTTATGTCGTTTCGGTATAAATATATTGAAAGTAAACTGGTTGTCACAAATGTTTATACTTTTTTGATGTAAAATCATATTTAACTAACTCTTCAGATTTACAATCCCATTCACGTTTATTTTGGATTATATTTCTTAACCAACCTACAAACCAAGATTAATATTCCTTACCATCAAACCAATCTAAGAGATAAACTAAAATAGGACACACGATTTATAGATTATCTATCCGTTTTTTTCTCAAAATGTATAATTTTACTTAGAATATAATTTACGTATTCTATATAATAAAAGGAATAAATTAGAATCCATAACAAACTCGATGAGTTTATATTCTGTACCTGTATGATTGAACTTTGAATTGTGTCTTCCTAGCTTTCATTATTCCCAAGATTATTTTTATATTAGGTCGGCCATGAACTGGTTCAACAGAGTTTAACTTAATATCAGTTTTCCATGAAGCGACTGGCATCGGACCTGTCATCGCAATCCTGAGTGTGAACTGAATTCAAAGGTTCAACTAGTTATCAATAATTTTTTTTTAACTGGAAACTGGAAGTTATAGATCGACACAGGCAGGCAGTAGATTTTGGTGTTTTCACCTAATTTACCTCGACAATACAGCACATGCTGTGGCGTCTGTTTGTGTCGATCTATGATTCATAACTACAGCTTCAATTTAACGTTCATAAATGTCACTTAGTGTCTTAATTGAATAAATGATTTTGAATTTGAATTTGAACTAACAAAAAAAAATTTTCAATATATTTGATCATTTGATTGTATGTATATTAACATCCATAGAAAAGAGATTAATGGTCCTAAAATTCTATTATCGAATAATTCAATTGCAACTTTAGAGTCACCAGTCTGCTTAGGTTCTTGAGGCGTGAATCATTTCTTGAATGTTTCTGAAACGAACTTCAAGCTTCTGTGGGATCGAAATCCTCTTATCTCTCTATTATTAAATAGCCCATAAATCTACTTTTTCATTTAACTACTGTTAAAAGAGTCTAATTTCAGAGCCACAGAGTTTAATCAAAAATAATATGTTATAAGCGTAAACATGCAGTATTTTAAAAACGTTGTATTGGCACTGGTTTATCGCGGTTCTCTGAAGGATAGAGGTGTTTGCGTAAAGTTTGATAATTCAGCAGAAAATATCAATGATTTGTAAATTTCCTTACATAGTATTTACTTTTTCGTATTCCTGAGTCTCTTTTTAAGAAAATGTAAAAAGACGAATTTTATGTTATTTAGCTGCCAATATAATGTCGGGAGACTATTACTAAAAATAAACAAAATGGGACATGAGTGGTTGCGGTCACGTTTTCATTTTGTTTATTTTGAGTTGTTACGTTGGCAGCTGGTACGATACAATTTAAATAAATATTTATCTATAAAAACGCATATATATCTTTTTATGTAAAATGTAACTAAAAACTATTTTTGACGAGAAATGTTCAAAGCAAATGTGTTGTGCAATAATGTGTTCGCATTCATGACAATAGTGATTGCGTATAGAACAATATAAATATTAAATGATGATCGAACGATATTATAATTCTTCACAAGGATGAGCTCAACAAACTAACTTCTTATTCTTCTGTTTGCATTTCCAAACGCTTTGCATACTATTTTAGAGCATGGCATTTGAATTCTCTTAAAAAAGTTTTGCCAATTTTCCCTCCGCTGCATTGGAAACTAAGTTGTTTGTAGGTATATTGAACGTTTTGAAACAAGATCCAACATTTTTTTTGAGATGTATAACGGCAAACGAACAGACGTATCACCTGATGGTAAGTGATTACCATCAGGTCACAAGTGCGTTGCTTCGTTTTTGGTAAGCTGTTTCCAAAACAGAATTATCTCTATATTGGAAGCCAGATTCAAATGGAATTATTTTTTTAAGTTATAACATTAATTTCTAAATGAGGCAAATAATTCTGTTTTGAAAACTGTGTTCCAACGTGGTCTAAGTGGTAATTTCAACAAAGTGAAGTCATAAGCTCTATAAGATATTATACAAATTCAGAATCAAAAATAAATATAGTTAATTCTCTAGGTCTTGATAATTACAAATACATTCTAGGAAACATTTCAAGTACATGTGCAGCTTCTTTTTTTAACCCCCGACGTAAAAAAAGGGATGTTAAAATTTTGACGCCGATGTCTGTCTTTGTGTGTGTGTATGTCTGTGGCTTCGTGGCTCTCAAACGCATGAACCCATTTCAATGCGGTTTTCTTCATATAAAAGCCAGTTTTCTTGCGGTGGTCCTTAGCTATGTTTGGTTATTATAGGTCCAACAGTGTAAGAGTATCAGCTCGTTTTCAAAATGATGTAAGGCATTTTCGGCGTATGGTTACTTATACAAGTGCTTGCGTAGGTGTTTTTTTTTTATTTTTAATTTTAGCTTTTTTCTGTATGTTATTCCCAGATTACATTTCACCATTTAGTCAGATTAAATTATATAACGATATGCCTCTGGGCACTTACACTAGTCTAGTCTAAACACCAAAAAGTCTAACAATAGATCTAACCCACAGACGGTTATACAGACTGACGGACATAGTGAAACTATAAGAATTCATTGTTGATATTTACATAACTGTTGATTGCTGTTCATTTCAGTTATTCTTATTTATTTACCTAGTACTTTTAAATGTAGTTAAAACTCATATTTTGCACGTTTTCTTTTTCTAAGCAATAATTTCGGTAAATTACATCTAGATCAATTAAAACATTAACACAATAAAAAGTGTATAAAGTAATTTTATTATGTATATTCATTTTACTTGACTTATCACAATTGAAACACATTTTATACAAATATTTTCTATTTTTGCTTAATTTTCTCAACAACAAAATATCTTAAAATGTTTTTGTATAGCAAAACTACACCAATAACAATTATTGTCATTATAAATAACAATGCTATTAATACTGTGAAAACTAGTTCGAGTTCAAGGTACTGTGACCACGAGATGTTGGCAGAAGGAGCACGCAAATGTTTGGCTCCACCATGACGTAACACATGTTCTATCCACCAAATGGCTCGCTCTAAGGGTTTCATTGGCTGGTCTAGCATGAGAGTTCGAAGTCGAATTATATTTCGACGGTAACTGAAAATGAAATGGTTTATCAATCTTTATCCCTTTCTTAGCAACTATCATTTTTTTACTATTGTCTTTTTTAGACTAATGAAAAACTGGCAGACCATTCTATTGCAAGAAAAGACAACCGCTGTTTTCAGAGAACTGCAGAGTATCTCATTTAAGTCCCTGTATAAGATAGACTAGTTTTTTTTTGTTTTAAAAAGACAACTCCTGTAGTAGGAATATACATGATGTTGGTGGACTTTACAATCATACATGAAACGGACACAAAGAACACTCAGACTCAGAACAGCAATTTATAGACCACACAAAGCATTGTCCAATGTAGAATTTGGACTCATAATTCTTGGCGCAGTAGAAAGCGGTTTTGCGCTTGTGAAGCGGTAGTGGTACTCCTTAGTTTGCCCAAATAGTCAAAAACATGGCTCTCTCATGTTTATTTTGCAACTACCTGTTCCATATCCAAACTATACTAACTAAGGAACCCATAGATTGATAAAACTGAAGTTATCAAAATATGCTTTTTTTATTTTTCTTTTCCCTTGGATAACAATTTTATTTATTTTAAACTTAAAATGAAACTTACCTTTCATTTGTGAGTACTCTGTTTATCGTGTTTGTTAGTTGTTCTTCAGTGAGTGTTTGGAAGTCAAGCTCTGCACCAATGCCGTGGTGCACGTATTTCTGAACATTATACCATTGGTCAGCTAACATCGGTATACCTATTAAAGGTACTCCTGCAGAGATAGCCTCATCTGTTGATTGTAGTCCACCTTGTGTTATGAAGAGTCTTATTTTGGGGTGTCCTGAAAAATAATAGTTTTATACTTTAGATATCCGGCAGGAACTGAATGCAAGAATGTGGAGTACAACGGAAGAAGCATATGTTCAACTATGCTTTAGCCCTGGTAAAATATTTTTTATGTTTATGTTTACAATAATCCACTTAAATTTTTTATCAAATGTCGGTTTCTGCTAAAACTTATCGAAATACTTTATTAAAACAGACTCATTTTTGGTTAATTCAAACTGACCTGACCGGCTTTGCCATGTGGCATTATCAAAGGTTCCTTACATTAATTACAAGGAATCATTATTGTATACAGATGAATTTTTGAGACGGGACAGTAATGCCAAGTACCTTAACTATTATAGTTAGAAAACGCTCTTAGGGGACTATCCATAATTTTTTAAGATATTCTGAACTGCATTTACAGATTTTAGAAAAATGTACAGTCAGCAAGAAAAGTCATTTTAAACAAACTTTTTTGAAAGCAAATCTTAAGGAAGGATAAGGATCAAAAGTTTCTACTGGACCGAGGTTTGAGTACTAGAAATGTCAGAAAATGCAAGAAAACTTTTTCCACACATTTCTACGGAAATACAGGAAGCATAAATTACATTTTTGGCAAGCTGGCTTCGTGGCTTACTATCGAGCGCCTAACTAAGTAGACAATCATCAAATTTCATCGGTAATCGTGCACAACATTAGAACCAAAACAAATAATAATAAAATAAATCATTTTAATATGTATTTTAGACACAGACAAACGTAATTTAGATTTAGATGATCTACGAAATCAAATCAAAATGACCGCCGTTTTCACGAATACATAGGTTCATTCGTTTTTGCTAGAGTTAGTGGCAGCGGATTATTTTCTTAGATGGATATCATTTAATTTTAAAATCCTTGTCAATGTATCTTTCAGCTCCTGAATACTGTTGTATTTCTTTTTAACCGACTACCAAAAGGAGGAGGTTCTCAATTTGATCGTTTTTTTTTAATGTATGTACACTGACTACACCGTCAATTGTGGACCGATTGTGGACCAATTGCCACTATATCAGGATCTGGTGATGGGTTCCAAAGAAATCGAAGGAAACCCTCAAGTTTGTTAGGCACGTACTTTATTATTCATATATTTTCTAAAGCTATTGCAGTATCTACACTTGGTAGTCATCATTTTATGATGATGAGCTGATGATAGAAGATACAACTCATTACCGATTAGAAGTTGTAAGATAAATCTTCATATGCCATGTGTATGTATGTTACCGTTACTCGTATTCTTTCAATTTATTTAGGTGAGCTGATGATGGAAGGTATAACTCCTCAACAGTTAGGAGTTAGAGGATATTTCTTTCAATATCATAAGTACATATCCATAGATGCAATAGATGTACCAAATACACGAATAGAGCCTTAGTTGTATTCTTTCAAGTTGTTTAGATGATCTGATGGGTAAGGTTAGAAGATAGATGAAAATTTAAGATACCGATCTAATCACTAGTAGTCATGCAAAGCTATTAATCAGATTAAAAAAAAACATCAAATAAAAACTACCTGACAAAAAAGGCTAAAAAGCTAAAAATAAAAATAAACTTCGTTTAAAAAAACCGACTTCAAAAATTAAAAAGTATCAAATAACTTAATAAAGATTTAATTAAATAGACCTTATATGCAAACCTTTTATATTGATGAAACACTATTATTTGTATATGCTACCTATGCATAGGTTTGAAGTCGGTGCCAAGCTAAAATGTAATAGTAGGTACCCACTCGCCGAAAATTTGTTTTGTCTGACCATATTATGTACTTAAAAAAATCGTGATCTCTGCCTAATTTTCCTCTTAGATATCTGCTAAAGGTAATTCTTTGAACATTGTCACCTGAATGTAATGCTTAAACTATGCACCCCTATCGGTAGGGTTTATAACCGTGTTTTTTCAATGTCTTTTATACAAGTGACTGGGAAACACCCACTTTAAGAGCGACATATAGAGGACGACATCTCTGGATCAGATATCACATAGACAATCTCCGTGTCTATGTCCAGTACACGAGGCTGCCGCACTAACTACTTTTTGAATGAACCATATTCTTTGAGATTCTTCAAAAGGTTTATAATTACCTTTCTTGATGGTACTTGTCGCAATAGATTCTTATTGGTGTACCACACCAATGCAGATTCCGTGATCGTATTATTTATAAAATACACTTCAATCAAGTCCAAACGTTTGCGTTTTAAAAGACATTTTTTAACAAGAAGTACATAAATTACAACTATGTTACAACTTACAATATAGAATTTTCTCAGCACAAACATGAGAATGACCTAAATCGAATTCGAAGTTTAAAGTTATAACTTTTTTCACTTACCTACTTTTTCAGCGTATTCTTTAAAGTGGATTATGGCGGATCTACCCATAACGAAGAGTCAGGCTAATTTAAAGGATTAACTTTTTTTCCGAAATACATGGGAAAAGTTTTTTGCGATTTCTCACATTTCTAGTACTCAAACCTCAGTCGGTCCAGTAGAGACTTTTGATCCTTATAAGAGACGATCCTTATGAGAGAGAGGATCGATTGGCATCAAAACAAGTTTCTGTTTAAAATGACTATTTTCATGCTGATTGTACATTTTTCTAAACTCTGTAAATGTAGTTCAGGAAATCTAATAATTTATGAATCATCGCCTAAAAGCGTTTTCCGGTAACTATAACGGTTAAGGTACCTGCCCTTACTGTCGCTCTAAAAATTCACCTGTATATAACAGTTTTTCAGTGTAAGGGATAAGGGTATATTCTTCAATTAACATTAATAGAATAAGGACAAGATAGTTTGTTTTACAAAATCATTCCTTTCCCTTTTCCCAATGTGCAGTTGTTACTGCGGTACCAAGGAGCGGTGATGTTGGTACTGAGGTAACAAAAGTCGGTACTCGGGGTCTGCGTGAAATATTTGATTTTAAAATCATAAACCTAAATTCTCAATGACTACCTCAATAGTCACGTAAAATGGCAAATCAACCCGAACAAACATCAGACGATTTAAACATAATCATACAATATCAAGTGATGCATAAAAATGATTACTCCTTACGGAATGTATAGAATCGCAGGTGATTTGTGCATATGATAATTATACCGTATGGACTATCGTGATTAATATAATGTTTATCATTTCGCAGATATTTTAATAAGTACTTAATTTATAACAGACTATTTACTGTAATCAATTCTTGGGCGAATAAGATGTTTCACGTCAAAAATAATAATAAAGTATTAATTTTCTTTTCAGTTTAGTTTCATTATACGAAAAGCATAAAAGAAAGTAAAAAAAATGAATGAATCAGTATCAGCTACTTATTTATAACGAAAATGACACTTATTAGCAAGTCGATAACATCTGATTTATAAATCAAAATGATTCATCTTAACTTCCGCACCGATTAAATCACTAAATTTAAGAAATAAAAATCATAGGATGTAATGGTTTTAGGACATCCTGAAGAAATGGAGATTAACGCGATTATTTAATACTATTTGTAAAATTTTAAACTGAAATATGCCTCATTACATTCATTCAACTCAGTAGTTTCAATAAACATTTATGAAATTTATTTGACTTAAATTAGAATAGTTTTATGGTGAGTTCCATTAGTGCATGGTTGCATTCTGTCGTTACGTAACGTCAGTTTCATCTATCATTTTCACCTTCTAAGATCGTACAAACTATAGTCACCTTGCATTGTTAACTATTGAATTTGATTTGAAAATTAGAGTCTCGTTTTGATTGACGAATATTGTTCGCGCTTGTTAGCGCGCCGACGCGTTGTGATATTGATGGTGATTTTCTTGTAGTCATCGCTAACCTAAACATAACACAAATTATAATTGAATTATATACTCTAATCTCATTCGCTAACAGTCCATATTTCGATATCTCAGATCTCAGCTGTCAGTGTTTAGTTTTGTACCAAATACCCATTAATCAGAAACACACGCTTGTTTATTACTTGAAAAAGAAAAATTTATTTTGGCATAACCAAAATTAGTTAAATGGCTCAACTTAGACCATATTTTTCTTATGCTATTCTTATGTTGAACGTATAAAACGTGTAACGTGTGATATGATCTACAAATATTTGTTTCGGAGTTTGGATGTTTTCTATGTATAATATGTATGTATTTACAAAAAAAAAGTATATATGTATTTGTATCAGTTGTCTAGTACCCATAACACAAGCTCTGCTTAGCTTGGGACTAGATGGCGTTGTGTGTTAGATGTCCGAAATATTTATTTATTATTTTATTTATTTATAATAATTTGTATGGAAAACACGCCTAGGATAACACATGCGTATCAATAAATCTAAAAAAAGTAAGTTTGTTTGTTACGCTTTCACGCGAAAACTACTTAACCGATTATCATGAAACTTTGTACACATATTCTTGGAGGTATTAGAAGTAACATAGGATACTTTTCATTAAATGCGAGCGAAGCCGCGGGGAAAAGTTAGTAGGTAATCTATAAGTCTGTGACCCACACTAAGCGACGAAGCGTGGCGATAATCGCGTTGAAATGTAGATACTTTTGATTTATCGTTGATATCAGCAACAGTATCAAACTTGATAAAATAATTGCTATAAAGAAGTCCGGACGAATAACAGGTATTGATTTACAAAAAAATTTCAGTATCTTCAAGGTCGAAAAGACAAAATATGAGATAAAAATGATAGTTCAATATATTTGTACCGTATTATTACATAAAGATTTTATTATACATTTATACTTTTAATACGGGTCAAAAAATTCACAAATGAGTGTTAAATAGGCAGGATCTTGACTCTAAGCAGCTTGCCACTACGCTTGTAAAATCATTTTATAAAACAAATAAATGATTTAGTACATACTTAGTAAATCCGATTGCGGTAGCCATTTTGATATTCTTATATTTTCTGTACGCCCAGCGAGTTCTTCACTATTCCATTTAAATAGAACATCGTACGGTAACTTAGAAAATGTCCTAACTAAGGTTTTTATTCTTTCCTCTGGTAGTATGGTTGGGTCCACGTTTGTACCAAAACTAACATATATTACGCTGTTCTTGGAATTGTCCAGATACTTCTTCAAATCCTGGGGACATGAAAATTTTAATTGTTCATTAACTGTATATTGTCAGAAGAAATATACACAAAAGTTCTAAACACGCTGAGTGCGACACCAGGTTCAAAAGATCTGGTCTATATCTCGCCTAAAGTGCGACTAAGTAAAACATAGATTTCCCAGTCAAATGCACACACACACATACATACATATTAGTGAAAGGTGTTAAGAAAAATTGTGTCGGATGCTTTGAGAAACTCCAAACCTATTTAACAAGACGCTGAGAGCAAAGTCAAAAAAAAAATACTGAATATGTGAAATGTAAAAGACACTACTATTTAGACTGCTTCAATTAAAAATATTAATTAATGTAGTTTTTCTCACTTTTTGTCTTATATTTAAAGTTAATGAAACTATCGATTTAAACTTACCTTACCTATTTAGTACAGTACAGGGTGCATAAGACCCTGTATTTTATTATAGCTATAATTTTTAAACCAAACATATGCTCTCTACCGTCACAATGATAGTTTTATGACCAGGTGTATTACGCCTTGTACTGCAGCAATGGAAACAATAGAAAAATCACTGTCGCAGGTAACATGTTAAATTAGTAATTTTTTGTGGTTAAGAAGATATATTTTATGTGACCTCCCTTTGTGTACCGCTTAAGTAGTTGTTTTAATTTTACCACCCTATTCTTTTTAAAGTTAAAAATGATCATGTCACGTCTCTTATAGGCTGCAAGTAATAAATTATCTTTTAAAATTCGCGACATGGTTCTAGGTGCTATCTTCATCTCCCAAAAAAAAATATTTTGCTTTTTGACAGGATTTCTTCAAATTCTTTCCCCTTCTGCTTTGATCGCCTTTTTCGTACAAACATTACGTGGACGGTTACCCTTTCTGTCACAAATAGGTTTTATTGTACCTATCAATAGCCCGGTACAAAAACATTTGACTAATACCAAGCGTGTAAAGGATTTAAAAAAAAAAAAATCTCCATGTCTACTTTATGTAGTGCAATCACAGCGCTTCAGTTCTCTTTATCGCCCCACTCCATTTTAATATCACATTTTGGATTTAATATTTATAGAAATATATATTTTCTTTAAGCAGAAAAAATATAAAATATGCATCAAAATTTTCATATTACATATTGCCTGAAATAATATATACTTACAACTGGCAACGGTTTTTCAGGATTTTGGTGAATACCTCCCATGTAAATTATGTTCTGAGGCACTGGGTGACTCCCATCAAATACCGGGTTAGTATTCAAAAATAACATATCAATATTGTTTACCAACACATCAACAGTTGGCACGTCGGCTCCGAAATGTTTTCTTAAAATTTCATTTTCAAACACTGCATTGTTATCCGCAATTTGTTTATATTTATAGTGATAATACAATTCTGTCATTTTCTCCCACTTTGTAAGGTTATAAAGTTTGTGATGCAGAATATTTGGATATAGTAGAGGATGCTCAGAAGCACCCACCATTTCATAGTTGCCGGGGGCAGCTCCAAATGAACTAATAAGTATAAGTGGGACCTTAAAAATATGTGAGAACCCAAGCGCGGGACCCACACATGCCTCTATGAGTAGCATGTCATACTTTTTTGTTTTATCATTCATAATTTTTTGTACATCATCAGTTTGTAAAATGGTATCAAACACGACGGTAAACAATTTATAAACTAGTTCTGTTTGTTTTGTTAAATCAAGTTTCTTGCCTTTTGAAGCATTTATAAAGTGTTCCGTCCATATCTGGTAGGATATATCATGAACATCAATTTCCGTTAATCTAGGTGGTCTTTGCCCTTCTTTGAATGCAGGATTTGGTGTAATCACAGTCACATGATGCCCTCTTCTAGCTAGCTCTTGTGTAATCGGCCGAAACACTACTTGATGGCTAATAGATGGAACTGGAAACACTGCCAGTATATTTGCCGTATCAACTAAACATAAAATAAACGAAATCACTAATACGTTTAAAAATATCCACATCTTCATTGGAGCACTAATAGAAATAAACTGTTTAAATTTGCCCTTCGCACTCTTATATATATGAGTATCGTTGTTTGACGCAGCGTGATATATATAAAGTTGGCCTTGGTACATATTAGCGTAGACACACTTATATACAAACATACTCGACTGCCTCTTTGGTTTTGCGGTTAGCGTTTGCAGCTAATCAAGAGGTTCGATTTTCGGGTCGGACCAAAAAGCGTTATTGAGTTTTTGATTTGCTTGTTAACAATCAGTAGTTTAGAATTTGGACTCTTAAC
Source organism: Spilosoma lubricipeda (assembly GCA_905220595.1). Classification (NCBI taxonomy): domain Eukaryota; kingdom Metazoa; phylum Arthropoda; class Insecta; order Lepidoptera; family Erebidae; genus Spilosoma; species Spilosoma lubricipeda. Next base: position 5,012,877 of record HG992298.1, on the reverse strand, counting down.
CCCTGTGCCTTAAAGAGCACCGTAAATCCTTTGTTTCCTGTGCTTGATCTCTCCTCCGACGTATCGGATAGCCATCAAATCCTATCATATCATATCATATCAGTTTACCTGTGTTTGCGCATACACTTGTACACTATAATAGCCACTGAAGAATAGAAAATCAAAGTAGATCTTTCATGTGAAACACCTTATATTTCACTGTCATATAGTAATCCTTGATTCTTTTTAAAAGCCGTGTTTTTAAAAAAAGGGGCCAAGTGCGAGTTGGACTCACCTATGAAGGGTTCCGCAGCAGCACGTAACATAATTTATTTTTTATTTTATTTTTTATTTGTGTTGATTAAATGAAAGGTAAATTGCAGATTACGATTTATGACGTATTAAAAAAAAATACTTACTAGATTCCGTTCAAGCCAATTTTCGGTGGAAGTTATTTTAAATTTTACAGGGGGGAGGGGATCCCACTTTTTCCCATTTTGGAGGTGTCTCTCGCACAAACCATTAAATTTAGAAAATAAAAGTATTACAAACCTCGATATCATTTTTGAAGACCTATCCAATCCTATCCATGATAAAAAAACTTTTTTATGTTTCAGGTTTAAGTATGGGGACCCCCAAAATTCATTGTTTTTTTTTTCTATTTTTGAGTGAAAATCTTAATGCGGTTCACATAATACATCTACTTATCTAGGTTCAACATTATAGTTCTTATAGTTTTGGAAAAAAGTGTCTGTGATATACGGACGGACAGACAGACAGACAGACGGACAGACAGACAGACATGACGAATCTCTAGGAGTTACCTTTGGCACGGAATTCTAAAAAAGTGTCTACCTATTTTTTTTTTTCATTTTGTCTTCCACTTTGCTAAGGGGGGAAATGGATTTATTATATTTCATCTCCTCCAGGTTTCTTCTGATTAATTTCTTTGCAGGTTCTAATACAATTTAATTTTTTCTGGGAGTTACCGAGTGTCATCACTCGGTATTTTCATGGATCACTCATGTTGATCTTGATGTAAACAAACTAGAGTTGTGGGCGTGTGTGTGGGATTAGTCCTAATCACTGTGATATTACAATACATGCAGATTTACTTGAAACGTGTTTCAGCAATATATTCCAATATGTGGATTAAAGAAAAACACATAAAAATTGTTTAAATCAGACTATTATTTTTTATATTAAGCACATCTAATTAAATACTCACGACTGGCAATGGATTTTCTGGATTTAGATGTATTCCTCCTATGTAAATTATATTTTGAGGTACTGGATGACTGTCTGTAAATATTGGATTTGTATTCAGTAGTAACAAATCAACGTTATTTTCCAACTCTTTGACGCTTGGTACGGCATATCCAAAATGCTTTCTTAGAACTTCATTATCGAGAAAAGAATTTTTTTCGATAATGTGTTTGTGTTTGATGTGACTATAAAGCTCATTTACTTTTTGCCACATTGTAAGATTATATAGTTTTTGATGTAAAATGTTTGGATAAAGAAAAGGATGTTCTGTACTGCCCATCAGTTCATAGTGCCCGGGAAATGCTCCAAATGAACTAATCAGAACAGTAGGAGATTTGAAAATATACGAGAACCCAAGTGCCGGTCTGACGCAAGCTTCCAGAAGTAACAGATCAAACATTTTTGTTTCATCATTCAGCATTATCTGTATTTCTTCGTTTATTAAAATAGCATCAAGCAAGCTGCTAAGTATTTCATAAACAATTTCCATTTGGTTAAATATATCTACTTTATTTCCCTTTGACGCTGTCGTGAACTGTCGTAACCACAATGTGTAGGATACATCATGAACGTCAATTTCTATTAATCGAGGTGGTGTACGTCCTTTTTTAAATGCGGGGTTTGGTGTGATCACAGTAACATCATGTCCTCTTCTAGCCAGTTCTTGTGTAATAGGCCGAAAAACTACTTGATGGCTGATGGATGGAACTGGAAACACTGCGAGTATTTTTGCTGTATCAACTAAACATACAGCAAATGTGATAATCACAGATACATTAAAAAACATCCACATCTTAGTTTCAGCACTAACAGAAATTAACTGTTTTAATTTACTTGCTTTTAAATATATCGTTTATAAAAATCTTTTGTGTACAATTCCTTTGACATACATTGGCCAGATACAATATCCTGTGTGATAATGATAAATTAAACAATAAAAATATATTTGTTAGGGACATTTCTGTTTGCTTTTACTATCAACAACATCCGTTCAGTTTCAGAATAATGTTTCTTGCCCCGGTATTTGGAAGATTACTTAGTACATTAAGAAAGATACTTATCATTTTATTGCACAGTGGGTTTAGTGGTAGTTTTATACTTAAATCAATTTCTGCCAGTCACTAGTAATTAGTTCTGTTTTGATTAGAGTAAATATATTAACAGATGGTAAGATGGAAGAAGTATCGAATGTAGAGTGATGAAAGCATATAATACGGCGCTGATAAGCATGCAGATGTTTAGCAGTTACACTTGTTGCGAAGCGCAATTTATGTACATAACAACAAATCCTAATACATTTTTCAGAAGTTTAGTTGTATAGTGTTTGTTGTACTATACTAATTATAAACCCGTCGCCCATCTAATCTAAGTTTTACTGATACATACTTGACTTTCGTTCCCGTGATGATCACCATCGTACCATGGTTGATTGTTGCATTTCTTTGACTGATACCTGACAGCGACTCCAAAATAATCATCTCAGTCTTAACTAGCAATAAATACGCGTGAATGTACCTAATCATAGTGTCACGTGTAAAGAAATGCCATATTTTCAAAAAGTTTTGTATTTCCAGATTTAACATAATCTGTTTAAAAAAAAACACTATAATCATGCACTTTTATGTTTAACAGTGAAAGTAGTGAAGTAGTTTCCTACTATAAATTTATAGATATATCGTATAGCTGTAATTAATAATGCTGTTATAATAGATAAAATCACAAGAATAGTAAAAACTAGTTCAAGTTCTAAGTACTGTGCCCAGGAGATGTTAGCAGCGGGTGAGCGCAGATGTTTGGCTCCTCCGTGTCGCAGCACGTATTCAGTCCACCACACCGCTCGGTCAAGTGGACGCATAGGCTCATCAGTAATAAGTTTTTTGAATTGTTTGATATTACGACGATAACTGGAATTTAAAGAAACTGTTAACCAAAAAATTTGGTATGGCAGGATCATGCTGTAAAAAAACTTTGAGCGTGACCCGATATATAAAATAGAAAATGATAAAAAAGGCTACAGCTATGTTGGAACTTTCAATATATATTATTATGTTTTCCATATGGAAAATGTTGAAATGAAACAATACACTTGAAATAATATTTAAAATCAGATTATAACATACTATTAACCTGTCATCTCCAATTATAGTTTCAATCGTCTTGATAATTTTTTCCTCGACAAGAGTCTGCAAATCAAGCCTGATCCCAATTTTATGGTATTCATATCTTTTAACATTGAACCACTGATCTCCGAATATAGGTATTCCAATCAGTGGTACTCCGGCTGTTATTGCTTCGTCTGTCGATTGAAGACCTCCTTGAGTTATAAATAATTTGATTTTTGGATGTTCTGTAAATTAGTTTTTTTTTCATTATAAATTTAATCGAATTAGGTGATTATTTAACTTGGTGAATTCACTTATATGCTGGATTTGTTTTGAATAATAAGTAAGTAACTTACTGAGTAAATCAGACTGTGGCAGCCACTTAGATATCTTAATATTGCTAGTGCGTCCAGGTAATTCATCTTTATTCCACTTCCACAGAACATCATAGGGTAATTTTGAAAATGCATTTACTAAAGATTGTATTGTTTTAGCTGGTAAAAGAGAAGGGTCAACGTTTGTTCCAAAACTTATATAAATTACTCCATTGTGGGACGAATCCAAATATGACTTTAGATCCTGAAAGAAGCAATTAAACTAACTATTAGCAGAAAATATAAGAAATCACTAACTCCAGCTGTTAAGTTTTTTTGTACTTGATTGAGTTGTAAAAATTACAAGTAAATATTAAAATTTATAATTGCAACTGTACAGTAAACAAAGTTAAGCACTAACAGATTTAAAAATATGCTACTTACTGATGGTAGTGCCTTATCAGATTTTTGATGTAGTCCACCCATATATACAACAGTTGGAGGCACGGGTCTAATGCCTTCAAAAAGAGGATGTATATTTAAGAACAACATGTGTACATTGTTGTTTAATTCATCAATAGACGGTATAGTATTTCCAAAATGTTTTTTGAGCAGTTCATGTTCTGGTTGTTTATTGCTTTCAAATATACTCTCCAGTTTATATGTAATGTACAGGCTATAAATTTTCTGCCACATACTTAAATTATTAAATCTTTGGCACGTTATAGTTGGGTATAAAAAAGGATGTCTGGGAGCACCTATGGTTGGGTAATTATCAAATAATCCCCCATTAGAACTGACCAGGATTAGTGGTGCTTTATATAAATGAGAAAATACTAATGCAGGTCTTATTAATGCTTCTGCTAATATTAAATCAAACTTTTGATTTTTATTTTTCAGTAGCTCTTTAACTTGCTTGTCTTTTAGTTGGGCGTCAAATATTATGATTATAGCATTCATAAATGTTTTCAATTGTTCTGTAAAATCAGTTTTACCTTTAGATATTGTCACTGCCAGTTCTCTCCAAATTTTATATGATATATCATGAACATCAATTTCTGTCAAATTCGCTGGTGCTTCTTGTGGTAAGAAAGTTGGATCTGGTGTAATGACGACAAATTCATGTCCTCTTTTGGCTAACTCTTGGGTTATCTGTCGAAACACTACTTGATGACTTATTGATGGAAATGGAAATACCCCTAATATTCTCGCTGCTTCATTTGATCTTACAACTAAAAGGTAACACACAATTACATTGAACATTGCGAACATTTTGACGTCGTTGTGTAACTGGAACCGTAACGAATAGTTACATTCCTATTTATATGACTATGAACTCGTAAAGATATGCCATTAGTAAATACGGAAGTAGTTTACTGATAAATTCTGTAATTATTTGTAGCTAATTTTACAACAATTGCTTATAAAACTATTCGTCAACATCATATGAGCCGAAAGTCATCACCCGCTTGATATTGGCCTCTCCTAAGGCTTTTGTATAAAACTTTTTTTTTTTCTGTTTTTTTTTTTTTTTATATTTGGCCCTGCCAAAATGACTCTACTCTGCCTGATGGAAAGCATAAGCAGAATCCAAGAGTGGTGGTCACCATACTGCGAATGCAGACAATGCAACAATGCAGCATGGTAACACACACCATGGCGGGCTAGTGATGCTTCTGCATCATTGGGCCTCCGGTCTCGCACTCACCAACGAAACACGACAGCATGAAAGCTGTCATTTTACGTTGATTTTCTGTGCGAGGGTAGTACCGCGCCGGTCGAGCCGGCCCGTTCGTGATGAAATCAGCGTGGCTCTGCTACCTTGTATTAAAATAATCATATGAATTTATTGGCGTATATTTGGAGAGGCTTATATCCATAAACCCAAAACCCTCCAAAGGAAGAACTCAGTAAACATATGCAATAATGACAAATCTTTGGAGAAGGCCTTTACTCAATCATGGGTTCTTGCAGAAATTATTTATATATATAGCGTTAGAAAAAGATACAGTGATTAGTTGTTTTTCTTTTTCTTACAATATATTTTTTTAATATCTTAAATATAGTACAAGAAGAAAATAACTATTACATTAACTAAATAGAACTAAGGGAAACGGTAAAACTTGATGGCAAGAAATAAAAGGGCTTTTTTATTTTATTTTATAATATCCAACAGAGGATAGCATTAGGCTGGTCGTGATGCGATTTTGATACGAGGATAACCTAATCATCAAGAAAACGAATGTGAATATGCACAGTACAATAAAATATTTAACACGACATTGTCTGTTAAAAGTGTTCTATCGACACGTTGGCTATAAAACTACAGTTCAATGAACCTCACGCTCTTTCATATTTATTTATTACTCTTTAGTTTAGTTTAACATGTTTGTCATTGACATAAAAATATTATGAAAGAATATTTTGCTAATGTATGAAATAAAATGCTTTATTTATTTTAGAATTTTAGTTTAGCTGAATAATATAGCGTGCTTTTGTTGTTTCTATTAGGGTATGATATTATTGGTTACCAAATAAATGTACTCATAATTATGTGGGCAGCTGTATATTAAAACAATATTATCACGAAACACTTCGTTTATTTTCTTGTAAATATAATGAAGTACTGAACATTGAATCAACACATCTTCTCATTTTATATACAATTCAAATTGACGAAGAACTACTTTTACTTTTAAGTATCGGCCTAAGCATAGACAACAATACTTAAGTAGGTTTTACTGCAACAAATGATTCAATAAATTAATATTTATTTTTAACTTAATAGTCACTTAAATGAGCTTGTAAAATAAAAATTATCTGATTATTGATTTAGAATTGCTTGTGAACAATATCAATCATCCAATTACAGACTGTATTGAGTTCCTAATTTGTTTTCTCCCTAACTAATCTGCTCCCGTCTCTTCATTATCTCTAATTTATCATAAAAATATTTTTTTAAATAAATAAATATTTCGGACATCTAACACACAACGCCATCTAGTCCCAAACTAAGCAGAGCTTGTATTATGGGTACTAGACAACTGATATGAATACTTATATACTTTTTTTTGTAAATACATACATATTATACATAGAAAACACCCAAACTCCGAAACAAATATTTGCAGATCATACAAACATTTGTTCCGACCCGGGAATCGAACCCGAGACATCAAGAACAGCAGTAGCGTACGCTACCACTGCGCCACCGAGGCAGTTAAAATAAATAGTTAATCTGTTTAATTCCTTTTACCAGGGTTTCGTCCTTGAAGTGAGGAACCGTGTACTAGGTATTACGGCCTATAGATAAAGCTAGACAATCGAAGAACTATCCTCCTGGGAAAAGAATAAAAAACTTGGGTGATAACACCCCTTTCCAGTAATAATTTATTTTGACTCACCCTCTGTTGGTTACAGTGAAGCTGCTTGATTCAACCACACAAAGGGTTCTGTGTCACAATTCAACACATAAGTTCAAGGGCGGGGTCTTGACTACACGCCCGATTAATCACTTCGAGGATAGCGGTATACAAATTCGCCGTTTACGGGAAGCTATGAAAACTGTTCAAATTACGGCCAGGCCATATTCTTCTTCTTTGATGAAATGACCAGCCGGATCTCTCGGATCAGCTATTTCTGCCAAGGTCAAGTGTTTATAGTCTTCAAATCATAAGTCTTCAAGTCATTTAGTCTTCGTTGTGGTGAAATGAATGATATAAAATATAACAAATGTGGATGAGATGAAATGGGGGCCGTGTTCCGAAAAAACAAAAAACGATCTCCCAGGCCATATTCGACATACATGATTGTAGCAAATTCTATCCGAGTGACATGACATTCAAAGACGATCTAGTGTTGCCATTGCAACATTATAGTTTACGCTACAATACCAAATTGATGATTTGGGATCGAACATAATCATTTACTGTTTAGTACACTTATTACATTTCAAAATACTGAGTTACAAAACCGCTTCCATAAATTGACGGGTGCAATGGTAAGAATGATCATCTGCGTCTTTTTATTTCAATTCACACAACTTAGTCAATATTTTTGTCTTATTTTATTAGAAATAACTAGATAATATTGCCACCTTGAAGTTCAGAAGCCAACTTCGAGATCGATATCTCATTCTCTAAATCAAAATAACAGATTCTGTCTAATTGATTAGTTCAAATTCATATTAGAATGGTTTGAAAGAGGAGCTGCGCCAAACGTATCTTATTATTTTATCTTTATTGTATACATATAATAAAGAAGCACATAAAATGAGTTACAAACAATGATGTGATGAATGAAATGAGTAACAATCGGCGGTCTTATCGCTAACGGCGATTTCTTACAGAGAACTTTAACACGGATTTTTGTTTTTCTTTTAATTTTTGCGGTAGTTAACATGCAAGTGTCTCAGTATTTAAAAATAATAATCAATAAAACACTGCTTACAACTTCCATGATCTTAATATTTGTAAGGAAATAGGCTACAGCTATTAACCTTTCAAACAGCAAGTTGCTCAGGAGAGTTCGTGAACAGAGCATTTATAAAAATGATAGCCTTTTTTGACAAAATAGACTAGTAGTAGTAATTTTACTACAAGACCGCATAACAATCACTCGTAAATAAATTGCGAGAGCAAGTTTTCGAGGAATTAAATAGCAAGAGACCAAGGAGTGGTTTCCATGGCATTTTTTTTCATATAGCACTTTACACAACTGCTAGTATCATAAATGTGGAAACTTTTTAGTTTACGACATTCTATCTTTTGATATTCGAACAAAGGTTTTTTTATATTGACAAATGTCATCTGACTTGAGAAATTATATATAAAAATTTTCCCTGTGCAAACAACGTTTTTTGCTTTCATATCCTAGTTATCTAGTTTATTTCAACAAAAGGTTATGGGCCTATCCACGAAAGTTGCCATTAAAAACCTCTGCGGACTAGATGACTACTCTACGTGGAAATTCGCAATGAAAATGATTCTGATAAGAGAAAAATTGTTCACGTATACGTCAAAGTACCCGGATTCCAATGACTCCATAGGCATCGAGAAGGACCAAGATGCACTGGCTTTGATCTGTCTGCATGTGGATACCTCACTCTACACGTATGTACAGGATTCAAAGCATGCCAAAGACGCTTGGGATAGCTTAGCGAAAGTGTTTGAGGATAAAGGTGTGAATCGAAGGATTACCCTGATGAACGCTTTGCTGGATGAAAAGCTGGAGAGACACTCGTCGATGCATGATTATGTTGCTGCTGTTATGTCTCTATCTCAAAAGTTGAAGGATATTGCCACCGGATTTGACGATGACCTTGTAGCTGTTGTGTTGCTGAGAGGACTACCTGAAGAGTACAGACCTATGCGTATGGCACTGGAATACTCTGGGATGAAGTTGACTTCAGAGAACGTACGACAGAAGTTACTACAGGAGGATTCACGTCAAAGTTGCAGTACATCGTCTTCAACAGACTCGGCATTAGCAGTGAGTAAGAGTCGGAAACGGAATGGGAACAAGGACAAGAATATGACCAAAGTAAAATGCTATAAATGTGGAAAGCATGGGCATAAGAAGCCAGACTGTCAAGAAGGAAGAAAAGCAGATGATTCGACCTCCAAAAGGAAGGATGTCGTGAGCCTGTCTTCGTCCAGTATCGGGGACTCCTTCAATCCGACGGAGTGGTACATCGACAGCGGGGCATCTTCACATATGTCTTTCCAGAAACATTGGTTTAAAGATTTGGTCATGAATATCGGTATAAGTAACGTGACATGTGCGAATAGTGATAAGATGGAATGCACGGGTAAGGGTGACATCATGGTGAGTATGAAAGGTAGAATGTTTGCCGTGAGGGATGTCATGTATGTACCTGGTTTGCGTGTTAATCTGTTATCTGTTTCACAGTTAGTAGAGAGAGGATGGAAGGTGATTTTTGACAGGGATGGGTGCAAGCTAATTCACCATTTGGTTCCAGGCCATTTCAATGGAAAGCTTCTGGCTACCGCAAGTGAAGTCTCTGGTATCTACAAGCTTGAAGGTTGTCAGGCGGTTGTAGATGAGACTGCGTTGGCGTCAGTGAAAGCAGGTAATCCTTTGATGTTATGGCACCGGCGGCTTGGGCACGTAAATGAGCGAGATTTACATAAGCTTCCGGGTATGGATTTTGGAAAGAGCGTAATCGAGCCTTGTGTCGCCTGTATTAAGGGGAAGGCACATCGTTTACCTTTTCCAGTTGGTGAGGCTGAGAAGGCAGTTGAGAGACTGCAACTGGTTCACGCAGATATCTGCGGTCCAATGTCTGAACCGTCGTACGGTGGATCTCGATACATGCTAGTAATTGTAGATGATTTTACACGTAAAACTTTTGCATTTTTCCTTAAATCAAAAGATCAGATTTTGGATAATTTTAAAGTTTTTCTAGCATCTGTAGAGGTTGAGACCGGGTTGAAGCTGAAGTGCATACGCACGGACAACGGAACAGAGTTTGTGAACATTAAGTTTGATGGGTTTCTACGCAAAAAGGGGATTAAACATCAATTGACTGTTCCCTACACTCCAGAGCAGAACGGCGTAGTGGAGCGAGCAAATCGTACTATCGTGGAGATGGCTCGTACTATGTTGGTGGAGAAAGATCTTAGTTGGAAACTGTGGGCGGATGCGTGTTCTACTGCTGTGTACACGAAGAACAGGCTGCCTCACAGTGGTAACAACGGTAAGATTCCTGAAGAGTTGTGGACAGGAAAGGCTCAGTCATTCGATCATTTCAGAGTTTTTGGATCTAAGGCGTTTGTGCACGTAACAAAGGAAACTCGGAAGAAATGGAGCCCTAAAGCGGAAGAACATATCTTTGTTGGTTACTGTGAAGAAACCAAGGGATACCGTTTCATTAATCTTAGTAATCCACGCGTTACAGTTAGAGCAAGGGATGTAGTTTTCTTGGAAGACTCTACAGCAGCGATTTCAGAGAATCCTAGTCAACTGGTAGACAACGGTGACAAAGGTGCTGAAGTTATCTGGGAATTCGCAAGGGTAGAAGACCAGTCAGGTATGTCACCTGGTACTGCAGAAGCTTCTCAAGGGTCGAGTCCTACAGATGAAGCTGAGGTGTATGAAGACGCGGAAGTGGAAGTAGGAGAAACGGCAGATAGCAGAGCAGAAAATGTTGAAGATGAAGAGCAGACTGTTGATAGAGGAGAATCAAACGAGGTTGAGTATCGCTATCCTCTACGTAATAGAATGCGAGACAGAAATCTTCATGGACTTGCATGCTGTACTGATGAGCAGGAGCCTTTGACAGTTAAGGAAGCCTTGAGTCGGGAAGACAAGGATAGCTGGAAGGAAGCCATGAAGAAAGAGATGGACTCTATGTACGAGAACAAAGTCTGGAAGCTCGTTGACAAGCCACCTGAAAGTAAGATCGTGGGGAATAAGTGGATCTTCAAGTACAAGTATGATGCAGATGGTAACAGGACCTATAAGGCTCGACTTGTAGCGAAGGGTTTCTGTCAGTCCTACGGGGTCGACTACTTTGAAACTTATTCACCGGTCGTGAGAAGATCAACAGTCAGACTGCTGCTATCTTTGGCTATTGAAAAGGACTTTTTCATTAGCCACTTCGATGTGAACACCGCCTTTTTGAACGGTGATTTACATGAAAGAGTTTATATGCGACAACCGGAGGGTTGCATAGACAATGACTCGAAAGAAAAAGTTTGCTTATTAGAAAAAGCGATATACGGCCTCAAACAAGCTTCTCGTTCGTGGAATGAAAAAGTGAATGAAGTGTTATTGTCTTTGAACTTCAAGCGCTGTGACTTTGATAGCTGTCTTTACAAAAATAATAATTTTTATATCGCTTTGCACGTTGATGATTTTATTTTATTTTACAAAGACAGAGCGCAGAAGGAAGAGTTGTTGAACAACCTTCGCAAGCATTTCAAGATGAAGGATTTAGGGGAAGCTAGGCAAGTTTTGGGGATGCTTTTGTATAGGACGGATACCGCAATATATTTGAGTCAAGAGAGGCTTATTTCAAAGATCTTGGATGAATATGGTATGAGCGATTGCAAACCGGTGAAAACTCCGATGGAAATGGATTTCCATAAAGTCATGGCGGAAGGGGAAGGAGGTAAGATCTTGTCCTGCCAAGACTGTCGTCGTTATCAGGCGCTCATAGGGTCGCTGAACTATTTAGCCTGTAACACACGCCCGGATATTGCTGCTGCAGTTAATTTCTTGGCACAGTATAATTCCTGTTGTGAAGAACGCCACTGGAAAGCAGCTAAGCATATCTTAAGGTACCTTAGGGGTACAAGGGATCTATGTTTGATATTTCCCAAGTCGCTAGTGCAGGACATCACGGGATTCGTAGATGCTGACTGGGGAGGGAACATCAAAGATAAAAAATCTTATTCTGGATTTATTTTTAGATGTGGAAACTCGTTGATTAACTGGGAATGCCGGAAACAAGCTTGTGTGGCACTGTCATCAACGGAAGCCGAATATATTGCACTTTCGGAGGCTACCAAGGAGGCAGTTCACTTGCGGCAGCTGAATGCATTTATAAGAGGTGAATCTCTTAGGTCTATTTGCATTTTTGTAGATAATCAGAGTGCTATGAAACTTGCGTACAATCCTGTAGCACATAGAAGGACGAAACATATAGACATAAGAGCTCACTATGTCGGAGATTGCATTGCTAAAAATGTTGTACGTCTGGACTATGTGTGTACGCAGGATAATCCAGCGGATGTGCTTACGAAACCACTAGGTCGTGTGGCATTTACCAAATGTGTGCGCGATCTGAGTTTGGGTGTGTGTGGTATGGTGTGATGTGAGGATATCTGATGATGGATGTTGTTTGAGGGGAAGTGTGGAAACTTTTTAGTTTACGACATTCTATCTTTTGATATTCGAACAAAGGTTTTTTTATATTGACAAATGTCATCTGACTTGAGAAATTATATATAAAAATTTTCCCTGTGCAAACAACGTTTTTTGCTTTCATATCCTAGTTATCTAGTTTATTTCAACAAAAATAAACTATTTTAATACTTTGGGGGCATACATATTACACCAGTGTCTATGTAATCCTTATTTAGCTGCATTTAATTATTTTATCTGAAACGATAACAATTCAGAAGAAGTGCGTTGAATACGTGGGAAAAATTTTACAACACGAATAAGTAAACCTTTTTTACATTATATTTTTCATAACACCAATTTTTTTTTGGTAAAACCTAAGTACTCACTACCAGCGCACGTGTATCCCTCCCACTATGATTCCGGGTCCTTTAAGCGGTGCGTGAAAAACATCTCACTAAGCCGTCATAGTGTATGTATGAATGTGGTGGCCCCCACTGTTGGATTCTGCTTGAGCTTATCATTAGGCTGAGCAGAGTGACTTTGGCAGGTTATCTATATAAAAAAAAGGAAACATTTATTCAAAGTTAATTACCTGAATCGTTATTTGTACATGGTATAGAGATACACAACCCACTTGTTTGTTCTTTGGTACATGATTACTATGAACTGTGAGCTCGATTACTTTACTGGAAGATAAAACAAGCAAAGTGTTTGTGATATGATGGTTATCGTAAAGTTGTCGTGCGTAGTTCTTAATGATGACATCAAATAAATACATATCTATATTTTTATTTATTTAATATATATATATATATATTTATGTATTTCTTTAATTTGTGTTTTATTTTAAAAAAAATATTATTAAGAATTATTATCTTTACTTTAAAAAATACTAAAAATATGTCCAGGATTTTTTGGACAACCCCTTTTTAATATATCTTTACAAGCTTTTATTTAGCTACACCTCTTCCGATGTTTGTCTGTAATCAAATCTTATAAATTAAATTTGACCGACTTCCCGAATTCCGATTGAGCAGAAATCTATCTTTAGTTCTGATGACAATGCAATAATTATATACAATATATTTTTTTGAATCAACAAGTAATAAAAGCTTGTTTTAAAAAAAATACTTTTTAAATTAATTAGTTGTCTTTATATACGAAATTTGGTGAAGGTCAATATAGGGTCGGATTTTCTACTATGATCTGTATAACACAGTAAATATGTAGGAACTCAAATTTAGCTACGAGAGCGAACTGCCTCGTTGGTCTTGCGGTTGGCGTGTGCGACTGCTGATCATGAGGCCTCGGGTTTGATTCCTGGGTCGGACCAAATGTTTGTGATGATGATCTACAAACATTTGTTTCGGAGTTTGGGTGTTTTCTATGTATAATATGTATGTATTTACAAAAAAAAAAGTTTATATGTATTTGTATCTGTTGTCTAGTACCCATAACACAAGCTCTGCTTAGCTTGGGACTAGATGGCGTTGTGTGTTATATGTCCGAAATATTAAAAAAAAAATAAAAGGAAAGTGAGCCAGTATGTTACGTAAATAACTACAAATTTATTTTGTTTATTTATTTATTAATTATTATTAGGCATATCTTAATTAAATCCTTACGAGTCATGATTAGGCTGATAAATACTACTTTTATAATAAACTGTCATAAAATAACATACTGTAATATGTGTAATAATAATTATATAGTACTATAATTTACTTATAAGATAAAATTATTTGTAAAAACTAAAGTGAACTGAACTGTTCAGAAATATATATATATATACAAGTTTAAGCTAAGCCCTGCGGTATTACCCACGGTTAGTGTTGTACATTTACAATAACATCAGCTGTTCGTAATATCATCTATATATATATATATATATATATATATATATTGTCCTCCACTCGGCAATTATTGATCAGGCCGAGATACGCTATAATTGTTGATCCACCTTTTTGGCACTATTTCTAAGATAGTATCCAGTGTATCGTCTTATACACGCAATATAAGTATTATATGCCTTGCGACGCTGTGCTTAAGTCTACGGCAAATACTCAAGCTCGTCATCGATTTACACGGCAATTGTAGCTCTGATAACGGTCAACTTTATGATACTTGATGATGTTTTGTTGATCAATATACACAACGTTTTGATCAACATATGCCGCGTACACTAGCATTTTAAAACGCGGGGGCCGGAGCAGTAACCTCGGTAGAAAGAAACAGGTATATTATTGTTATAATAAAGCTCCTATACCACGACTTTTAATTCGATTCCACATTTGACATTAGCTACTGTCATTTTGTTAAATAATGATACCACATATAATAGTGTAGTGATGAACACAAATATTCATGAACAATCGCGATTTTTGTTTATGTAATCATAATATTGGTGTGCCAATTAAAGACTAAATTATTGATTTTTATTTAAATAAATACATAATTATTCATAATAATTATCTATTAATTAGTAACCGCTGTTTTATTTTATAAAAAGTTAGTATTTTTGTATTTTATACTAAAAACAATACTTATAATAAAAGAGCATATTGATGGATAATGCACCTTACCACTCCCGAAAATTGGAAAAGGCACCAAAAATGAACTGGAAAAAAAGCTGCGATTCAAGACTGGCTTTTAAATAAAAATATTCATTACGAACCATACATGGTTAAAGCTACGCTTTTAGAACTGATTCCACATAACGAGTCTTTTAATAAGTACGCTGTAGACGAAATGGCAGCATAACATGGGATCCCGGTTTTACCCCCCTTACCATTGCGAGCTAAACCCTATCGAATTGATATGGGCGCAGGTAAAGGGGCATGTAGCTCAAAATAATAAAACTTTCAAATTAACAGACGTGCGAAATTTATTTGAGGAAGGCATTCAAAAAATTACGGCTACGGAATGGTCTAAATGCGTATCCCATGTTGTCAAATAAGAGGAAAAAATTAGTAGGCTAGATATGTTAATTGACAATATCACAGACACATCGGGAATAAAATGTTACAGAAAATGACAGCGACAGCGGTAGCGATGACGGCGATGATTTACAAAACAAAATATTTACCTACATCTATTGGTTTTATTTCTCATGTTCCTTCATGATCACATTTTGTTATTCATTTCACACACAATTATTAAAGAAAACTCTCAGAGCCTTAATAAAATTAATCGTCATAACTAAATTATCAGTTCAGAAATGTTTAATTTCCTAGTATACTTAGTTTTTATTAAAGTAGTAGTTGTTTAGATATACTACTATAAACCAGATAAATCGATCCGGAAATCGTCCATTTCCGTATCGAATAATTTCGCAACGTCACTATTTAGTACTTGTCATAACGCTGCAACACTGAAATTGTCAAATCTGGAATTGAATTAAAAGTTAGAGTATAGAAATAATGTGCGATAGCTCATTCGATTCGTAATGAGTGTCATGACGGCTAGAAAAATGTTTTTACGGATTTATTAGCGCATAAAAAATTGCGATTGTTATTAACAAAATAAGAAAAGGAAAAGAAAGGTATTTAGTTTTCCGTTAAAAACTTCTAAATTACTAATATTTAAGGAATTGTTGAAACTAGATCCTGAGAAACAAGGAAATTTCCAATGAACAAGTCCTAACTCTTGAAACTATATCACCAATTTTGAAAATTATTTTTGTGTTCGAACCTACAAAAAATGAGCATACCCGCTCATTTTTTGTAGGCACGTACTATGTTATTAATGTATTTTCTATAGTTACATCGATATTTTCATTCATCATCATTCTGGTAGTCATCATTTCATGATCATGAGCTGATGATGTAAGGTACAGCTCCTTAACGGTTAGGAGTTGGAGGATAAATCTTTAAATATCATATGTATGTATGTTACCTTTAGTCGTATTCTTTCAAATTATTTAGATAAGCTGATGATGAAAGGTATAACTCCTCAACGGTTAGGAGATGGAAGATAATTTTTAATTTTAAAAAGATAATTAGAAGATTATTTTAATATTACGCGTACGTAGACCTTAACTTGTATTCTTTTGGAGTATGAGGCTGGTTCTATAATTACCATATATAGAAATAGGAATTTTGGAATTTCTACTCCTAAGAGGGTGAAATAGGGTCTGAAAGTTTGTACGATAGTCCGTCATTTTTAAGTTAGAAACATGAATATTTATCTTAGAGCTACTGATTAAAAATTATTAGATACGTATTTAAGCGTATTCTGCCCCAAATGGGGTGAAATAGGGGTTGAAATTTGTATGGAAGTCGGTCATTTTAAGTTGGGAACATGAAGCTTTATCTTTAGGCTACTGCTTAAAAATAAGTTAAAACGTATTTAAGAGTTTCCGTAGATTCTACCCCTAAGGGGTGTAATAGGGGTTCACATTTCGTATATAGATTAGTCTCGAAGTAGACTTTTGATTACAAATAAATAAATACTGATATCACAGCATTTATGGGAATGAGCATTGATGGCGAAGGAGCATTCCTCTCCTAAAGGGGTAATGAAAAGATCGAAAGTTTGTGCGAAAGTAAATTTTTTACGGTATACAAATGAATCTTTATTTCCTAGACAAATGAAACAGTTAAAAATACTTTTTCAAGTAGGTAGTTTTTTAGAGGGTTTAGACCGCGAAAGTGCTTCCACCTTTAAAAAACATCTCAACCAGAATGAATATATAAATTCTGCTCTGACTACTTGGTGTATACCACGCCGTTTTAAAATATTAGTTCCCGTGGCATATGTTAATCAAACGTTGTGTATATTGATCAACAAAGTATCATCAAGTATGAAAAAAGTGATCAACAAAGTATCATATATGAAAAAGATAACGGTTATTAGAGTCGCAATTGCCGAGTCAATCGAGATAGAGATTTTGCCGTAAACTTAAGCACAGCGTTGCAAACCGCATAATACTATATTGTGCCTATAAGACTATACACTGGACACTTCCTTAGAAATAGTACCGAAAAGGTGGATCAACAATTATTGCAATCTCGGCCTGATCAACAATTGGCGAGTAGAGGACAATATATATATATATAAATGTTCAACTCCTGTTTCACGCCCTTAGAGGTAGAATATCCAGAAACGGTTAAATATGTCACCACTAATCTTTAATCAGTAGCCGTGAAATAAAGTTACCTCTTCTTAACTTAAAGAAGGATGTACTCACAACAACATACAAACTTTCAACCCCTATTTCACCCCCTTAGGGGTAGACTATCCAGAAAGGCTTAAATACGTATCAACTCATTTTTTTACTTTTGGTAAACTTAAATAGTACCTAAATATATCTGATTACGTACCTTTTTTTGTTTGAAGGGTCCTTAGGCAATAATACGTTACGCATTAATTCGTTAATTAATTGTGAAGCAAAGTGGAAACAGTCTATCATAGAAAAGACCCAATCGTGGAGAAGGTGGCCTCTGATTGGTCCATTTGAATCGGATCAACAATAGCTGGTGTGGATTTGTATAAAAAAGATGTAAATAGTTCTTAATTCTGCCAGCAGAGGGGTTGCAATTGTTGATCCAGAGTGGAGCCACATTAGTACGCCGGAATACACATTAGATCAACAAAACCTATATATATATATATATATAGATATCTCTTTTCGGCCCTTGTTGATCTGACGCGACGTAGCGTCAGTTAATTGTTGATCTGTTGGCGATTGTTGATCAGCAACAGGTTTTGTTGATCTAATGTGTATTCCGGCGAACTAATGTGGCTCCGCTCTGGATCAACAATTGCAACCCCTCTGCTGGCAGAATTACGAACTATTTACATCATTTTTATACAAATCCACACCAGCTATTGTTGATCCGATTCAAACGGACCAATCAGAGACCACCTTCTCCACGATTGGGTCTTTTCTATGGCAGACTGTTTCCACTTTGCTTCACAATTAATTAACGAATTAATGCGTAAAGTAATCAGATATAGTTAGGTACTATTTAACTTTACCAAAAGTAAAAAAATGAGTTGATACGTATTTAAGCCTTTCTGGATAGTCTACCCCTAAGGGTGTGAAATAGGGGTTTAAAGATTGTATAAAAGTTTGTATTTTTTTAAGTTAGAACATAAAACTTTATCTTTGGGTTACTGATTAAAAATTACTAGATATGTATTAAGGCGTTTCTGGATATTCTACCCCTAAGGGCGTGAAATAGGGGTTGAAAGTTTGTATCAAAGTACGTCCTTTTTAAAATTAGGAAGAGGAAACTTTATTTCACGGCTACTGATTAAAAAATAGTGGTTACATATTTAAGCGTTTCTGGATATTCTACCTCTAAGGGGGTGAAACAGGTATATATATATTGTCCTCTACTCGCCAATTGTTGATCAGGGCGAGAAACGCAATAATTGTTGATCCACCTTTTTGCTACTATTTCTAAGGAAGTGTCCAGTGTATCGTCTTATAGGCGCAATATAGTAGTATACGATTTGCAACGCTGTGCTTAAGTCTACGGCAAAATCTCTATCTCGATTGACTCGGCAATTGCAGCTCTAATAACCGTCATCTTTTTCATGTATGATACTTTGTTGATCAATTTTTTTCATACTTGATGATACTTAGTTGATCAATATACACAACGTTTGATTAACATATACCACGGGAACTTATATTTTAAAACGGTGCGGCGTGGTATACACGAAGTAGTCAGAGCAGATTTTCAATATTCATTCTGGTTGAGATTTTTTTAAACGTGGAAGCACTTTCGCTTTGTAAACCCTCTTAAAACTACCTACTTGAAAAAGTTTTTTTTAACTGTTTTGTTGGTCTAGGAAATAAAGTTTCATTTATATACCTTAAAAAATTGACTTTCACACAAACTTTCGATTTTTATATTACCCCTTTAGGAGTAGAATTCCCATCAATGCTCATTCCCATAAATGCTTTGATATAAGTATTTATTTATTTGTAATCTAAAGTCTACTTCGATATTACTTATATACGAAATGTGAACCACTATTACACCCCTTAGGTGTAGAATCTCCGGAAACTCTTAAATATATATTTACTTATTTTTAATCAATAGCCTAAAGATAAAGTTTTATGTTCCTAACTTAAAATGACGGACTTCCATACAAACTTTCAACCCCTATTTCACCCCATTTGGGGCAGAATACGCTTAAATACGTATGTAATCATATTTAATCAGTAGCTCAAGGATGAAGATTCATGTTTCTAACTTAAAAAATGATGGACTATCGTCTAAACTTTCAGACCCTTTTTTACCCTCTTAGGAGTAGAAATTCCAAAATTCATATTTCTATATATCGTATGTAAAGAATCAGCCTCTAACTCCAAAAGAATACAAATTAAGGTCTACACGTAAGTGTAATATTACAATCATCCTCTAATCCCTATCTGTTGAAGAGTTTAACCTTCTACCATCACTTCACCTAAATAACTTGTAACTACACAACTAAAGGTCTATAGATGGATATGAAATCGAAGGATTATCCTCCATCTCCTAACTGTTGAGAGTTATACCTTCCATCATCAGTTTATCTAAATAATTTGAAAGAATACGACTAAAGGTAACATACATACACATGATATTTAAATATTTATCCTCTAACTCTTAACCGTTAAGGAGTTGTACCTTACATCATCGGCTCATCATCATGAGACTACCAGACGCAAACATCGGTGTAACTATAGAAAATATACTTAAAACATAGTACTTGCCTACAAAAATGACCATAACCTTTCGAACACAAAAATAATTTTCAAAATTGGTGATATAGTTTCAAGAGTTAGGACTTGTTCATTGGAAATTTCCTTGTTTTTCAGGATCTACTTTCAACAATTCCTTAAAATTTAGAAGTTTTTAAAGAAAAACTAAATACCTTTTTTTCCTTTTCTTATTTTGCTAATAACAAACGCATTTTTTATGCGCT
The DNA here is from genome assembly GCA_905220595.1 of Spilosoma lubricipeda. Classification (NCBI taxonomy): domain Eukaryota; kingdom Metazoa; phylum Arthropoda; class Insecta; order Lepidoptera; family Erebidae; genus Spilosoma; species Spilosoma lubricipeda. Next base: position 4,992,422 of record HG992298.1, on the reverse strand, counting down.
AATAAATCCTTAAAAACATTTTTCTAGACGTCATGACACTCATTACGAATCGAATGAGCTATCGCACATTATTTTTAGGAGCTTTATTATAACAATAATAAAGCTCCTAAAAATAATTCGCTCCTAAAAATTGACTCCCAAGTCACAGGATTACCTAGTTTGGGAGTCAGGGTTTACCTTATCCGCATTACCTTTAGTTTTATCATTTTATGTATCTTAGATTTAATCAAATTCAAAGGTTTTTGTATCAATAAAGATTTTTATTTATTATTATTTATATACCTGTTCCTTCCTACTGAGGTTGCTTCTCCGGCCCCCGCGTTTTAAAATGCTAGTGTGCGCGGCATATGTTGATCAAAACGTTGTGTATATTGATCAACAAAACATCATCAAGTATCATAAAGTTGACCGTTATCAGAGCTACAATTGCCGTGTAAATCGATGACGAGCTAGAGTATTTGCCGTAGACTTAAGCACAGCGTCGCAAGGCGTATAATACTTATATTGCGTGTATAAGACGATACACTGGATACTATCTTAGAAATAGTGCCAAAAAGGTGGATCAACAATTATAGCGTATCTCGGCCTGATCAACAATTGCCGAGTGGAGGACAATATATTTATATCCGAAATATATGTACGCGAATAACTTCCAATCGCCTGCACCAAACTGAATAGATCTTTTTTCTATATATTAGTTACTATTAGGATAAGGTACGGATAGAAGAAGAAGAAAATCAAAGATTAAAGGGCAATCCGTCGGGTCAGCTAGTAATTTATATTCACGGATGTGAAATGAAAACGCATTGTCTTATCACAGAAATCTTAGCTAAGTAACGTGCACACCACGCGTGTATTTTAATCTATGACATAATGTTTGTCCTTCAGAATATCGATAACAACTATGTAGGAACTGTTTGTCTATATTTACTTATTACATAAAAATATGGTAACTGTATGTACTATTATTTGATTTTTTAATTATACCTTAAATAATAATATTTTTTTATAGATTTTGTTATTAGATTTCAATATAAACATAAATACATAGATTCAACATAAAATAACATGAATGAAAGTATTTAACATAAATAATACTTTTGAAAATATTTATAAAATATTCATGCATTTTTCAATTTAATAGTAAAGTGGTTCCTTAAAATAAATTTGTAGATATATCGTAGGGCTGAAATTAATAACACAATTACGGCAAATAATATTATGAAAACAGTAAAAACTAATCGAAGTTCTATATACTCTGCCCAGGTGATGTTAGCAGCAGGTGAGCGCAGATGTTTAGCTCCTCCGTGTCGCAGTACATATTCAGTCCACCACACCGCTCTGTCAAGTGGACGCATAGGCTCGTCACGCATATATTTTCTCAGTTGCACGATATTACGACGGTAACTAAAAATTTCATTGAACTAGTTATTATCAAAATAAATGTAGCAAAAATAAAATAATGGAAGAAAGAACTCTGTACGATACAGATATGTTAGCAGTAAAACACGAATATTAATGAGTGTGTATGAAAACGTGCCACTATGATCATCACTGCGCTGCCGTGTGAAAATGAAGCTATCGCTGCTAATTCATTTTATATCTGCACACCTTCAAATTATGTTGCAATGACTTTTGTACTTTTAGATTAAATTTAGTAATTTCCATAAATATAAACTCTTCATCGTATTAGTTCTATTTAGATTTTCCATGGAGAATGTTACTGATGAGGTGGCAGATAATGAAATTAAAGATAAACTTTATAGAATGTTTTGTCAAGCTGAAAGTAATGTCTAAAAGGCTACTAATAGGTCTGGTACAAATTCTATTCACCACTGTATGTACGTATAAAACGAAATATTTAGTAGCCAGGTAGTTTTGTGTAATAAAGTGCTATTAATAAATAATGTATTAACCGACTTCAAAAAAAAGAGGAGGTTTCTCAATTCGACCGCATATATTTTTTTTTTTTAATGTGTGTTCGCGGATAACTTCGTCGTTTATGAATCGATTTTGATGATTCTTTTTTTAATGGAAAGGAGATACCCCAACGGTGGTACCAACCATGGTACCATATGATAAGGATACTAAGATCTGATGATGGCATCCAAGAATAACCGAGTCAAACCTTGAAGTCGGTTTTATTTTTGTTAAAATTTTACTTGTTTATTTAATTAAGTTACCTGTCATCTCCTATAACAGTTTTTATTATTTTGATCAAATTGTCCTCAGTTAGTGTTTCCATATCAACTCTGATCCCAATTTTGTGATACTCATATCTTTCAACATTGAACCACTGATCTCCCAACATAGGTATTCCTATAAGTGGTACGCCGGCGGTTATTGCTTCGTCTGTTGATTGGAGGCCTCCTTGTGTTATAAATAACTTAATTTTTGGATGTTCTAAAACAGAGATTTTGATAATTTATTGCTTAACTGTGGAAATAAAGCAATTTAGTCAAAAAATATTAAACTTGAAAAATAATAAACTTGACTCTAATATTTGCAAATAACTTACTGAGTAAATCAGACTGTGGCAACCATTTTGAGATTCTAATATTGCTAGTACGTCCAGGCAATTCGTCTTTATTCCACTTCCATAAAACATCGTAGGGTAATTTGGAGAATGCGTTACTAAGAGCTTGTATTTTTTCAGCTGGTAAAAGAGACGGATCCACGTTTGTGCCAAAACTTATATAAATTACTCCGTTTTTGGACGAATCTAAATATGACTTCAGATCCTGAAAGAAAACAAATTCATTTACGAAGAAAAACAAGAAGATTTTAAAAATATTTCTAGGCTAAAAGAATTGTAAAAACAAATTGTATAAGTACGAAGCTTAGTTTTTCCACTGTTACAGTCTCTGAAATCAATTAAAACTATACATTAAAAAGAAAAGTAAATATCACAATCGTTTTAAAGTATTGTTGTAAATAGTACCTAAGTATTTTAATAGCTACAGAATACAATGATAAATGCAAACATAAAACTCAATAAGAAAACAAAGGAAGACATTGACTGATTACCTTTAATTTTAAGTACTAGTAATAATAGTCCCGGAAATTTGTTACCCCGTAACAAATTTTACAAGTTATTACTATCAAGCTATTTTTTCCTGAATGGTTTCTTTCTTTGTCTTATGAATTGCGTGATACATTATCCTGGTTCTAAGTTCAAAAGTTTTTTATCCCTGTTACCCCTGTTAGCTAACTCAAGTGAATTTTTTTTAAGGTGGACCCCTCATTAAAATTAAGCCTCTCAAGAAAAAAATGCTTGAAAGTAATAACTTGTAAAATTTGTTCCGGGATCCCGGACTATAACTTTTATGCTGAAAAAAAATTACGAAGTTTCTAGTACATTTTAGAAAAAAAAATTAGGAACTTAAAAAAAATAATTGAAAATACTTTTTTATATATAATTGTTGTTTTGTGCCAGAGATTTAAAACTTATCACTTACTGCAGGTAGTTCCTTGTCAGGTTTTTGGTGTAATCCACCCATGTATACAACCGTTGGAGGTACGGGTCTAATGCCTTCAAAAAGAGGGTGTATATTTAAGAATAGCATATCCACATTGTTGTTTAACTCATCTGGAGATGGTACATCATTGCCGAAATGTTTTTTGAGGAGTTCATGTTCCATTTGTTTGTTATTTTCAAAGAGTTTATCACTTTTATAAGTATTATATATCTCACGAATTTTCTCCCACATGCTTAAATTATTAAGTCTATGACGTGTCACAGATGGATATAAAATAGGATGCTCTGGAGCACCAATAGTTGCATAATTATCAGCAATAGCTCCAAAAGAACTTACTTGAATTAATGGGGCTTTATATATATGAGAAAATACAAGTGCATATCTTACACACGCTTCTACAAGTATTAAATCAATTTTTTTATTTTTATCTTCTAGTAGTTCCTTTACTTTTTTATCTTTTAGTTGCGCATCAATTATAACGTCTATAGCTCTAAAAAACGTTTTCGTTTGTTCTTCCATATCATTTTCACTCCCTCTGGAGGCTGTCATGACTTGTTCTTTCCATATATTATAAGAAATATCATGAACATCGATTTCTGTCAAATTCGCAGGTGCATCTTGAGGTGAGAAAGCTGGATCCGGTGTAATGATGACTACTTCATGTCCTCTCCTAGCTAACTCCTGGGTTAACGGACGGAACACTACTTGATGACTTATAGATGGAACCGGGAATACACATAATATTCTTGCCGCTTCATTTGAGCTTATAACTAAAAAATAAGACAAAACTAAGTGGATTATATTTGACATTTTACCACAACTGTTACTCGTATCGTAAGAAGTGATTCTAATGATCCGTCGCTTTCTTATATATATAACAACGGAAGATAGTTTGTGATTATTTGATAAAAATATTAATTACTAGTAGCTTATCTTAAAGTGCCTATTTGTTATCAGTATATTGTACATTTGAATATTTTGCGAAGTCATGCACGGTTATAGATTTTACGTATTATATGTCGCAGTAAACTTGCTTACTTAGCCGCCTAACGAACAGCCTAGACTCTATATTACACGACTCCTCGCCATTTAACTAGCAGTCTGAATGACGTGTAGTACAGTACCTATTACAAATATTTGAATAGGCTGGTGGATGCTTGGGCCATTTATGCAATAAGTTGACCATGTAACAAAAGCAAAAAAGATGATTATTGTAGCCACTTCCACATACAGTGCAAGTGCAACAGAAATATATTACTGCACTATCTAGGTAATATACGTCGAACTTCGGAATTACGAAGGAAATGAAGAAACTACCAATCCTAAATCGAGCAATAAAAGTTCTCGCGCCGATTATCAGATAAACAACATCAACCGTTGGACAATGGCCTGCCAGGCATGATCACCTCGCCCGGTTGGAAGATGCTCTCTTTGTGTTGGAGGGACTATGACACCCCATCATACCCGTTCCTCCACAGTGGTGACCCCGATGTAATTGGAAACAGCCTTCAAGGAAGCAGATCTGCAGTACTATCTTGTTCACTCCCAAAGCGATGATCTTCAAGCAAGTCTCAACCAGCCAGCAACCTCAGCCTCAACAGGGATACACCACAAGCAGGACGTGACCCCTCCAGTCTGGTTACCCCTACGGCCTCTACACTCCTACAGTGCCTTGCCACAGCTCACTGCATTTACGGTCCATGTAAGCAGAGCATTTCTCTCCCGTCTACTAGGCAGCCAGCCACTACGCAGCAACAGCCCCAACTCACTGGGAGCTTCACCGTAGCACCGCGCACCGCATGCCATACCGACTCACTGGGATCAGCGGACTTCAGCCCCGACTTATTCGTACTAGCGCAATTCAGTTCCGACTCACTGGAACTTGCGAAACTCACTTTCGACTCACTGGAACTACTCACTCCTGGCACTGGTAAGCTCCGCAACAGAACACAGACAGCTGACTCTTCATTTAATATCAACATCCGGTCTTGGAGGGAAATGATGAGGCGACTTTCACATGCAGCGCATCAGAAATATACTACAGCGCTATCTACCGAATAAACGTCGAATTACAGAATAACGAAGGAAATGAAGAAACTAACAATCTTGAATCGCGCAATAGAAGTTCTCGATTATCAGATAAACAACATCAAGGCATCACCGTCATAACCAAAAGACGTCGACGTTTGTTGGACATGGCCTATGTCCAACAAAGGACGTCTTTTGGTCCAAACGATTCTACACAACAACTGGTCCTGTGCTGCCCGCAGCCAACGGTTTCCTGCGACCTTCACCAGGTCATCGGACTAACCTGTTCAATGTGACTTTGAATGAATAGGATTAGTAAGAATTAACTGTTATCAATCCAAGAATTTGCCTAGCTATTTAACGAACTGGTTGATTAGTCAGGCTACATGATCATGCTGTTCAGTTCAACGGTTATTAAGCTCGTTGACTGCAATATATACGTTATTACGTATTATACTTATTGTATGAACATACTTATTGTACGTATTAATTTCAGAATCATTATTGGTTGCTTTAAGATACTTTATAAAACTCTTTTTAAAAAAAGAAGGATATAATAGTAGCGATAGTGGTGTCATATCACCGTTTTCCCAATTTTTCACTCTGTTAATAACAGTACTTATACACTTAACTTTATCCTTTTTGGATTTTTTTATCAATTAGATTAGTCAACTGTTTAATATAGACCTCCCCAATTTAAGTCATCTCCACCTTCTTTATTGCCTAACCGTTCATCAATATTTAACTTTATCAAAAAGTATTGGCACTGTAACCTATCTCCATAGATCTATGTCGGTGTGGTTAGGATCAAATCAAAAGCATCTGCTCTCTAAAGGGTTTTAAATCTCGCTTACTTTCCTTAAACGTCAATCTATCTAAATAGATTTATTTTTATTTAACAGCAGTTATTCTAGGCTGTATGTAATTAGCCTTGATTTTGCTATTCAGTGCTTTAAATTATTATATACTATATTTGGAATAGTTGTCTTCGTCTGCATCACGCACGCGGATCATACATCACTTTGTAGGTATTGACAATGACACATAGTATATATTTCGTCAGTGGTATTGATAAAGTCGGCTGCAAAAGTTGAATCGAGTGCAAAAGTAATAAGTGTTTTCAGGGTCACATCATTCTTTCGTAAATTTAATATTCTCATTAGCATTAAATCATTTGATTTTAATAAACCACTTTTCATAGGGAAGCTTTATATTCTTATTTTAATCTTGTTACCAATTTTATTTAAAGCAAATACAAGCCTTGAGATACAAAGAAAGAATACAAACTGGGCTGAGAATAAAAGACAAGAAGAGGATGAAGTAAAATGACTGTCGTTGCGTTACAGATAACAATGTACTGATTTTACATAAACTACGTGCACACAGATAGAACAGACTCCCGATAATAACTGATAAGTTCTTGACATTAAAGTGGACGAATACTAATAATTCACAAATACATTGTAGTAGAGTTGGATAAGATCAATTATCTGTAATCAGTCGTCAGTTTTGGCTGGAAGACTGTCATGGCGATTTCAGGGTGTCATGGTACCACGAGGTAGTAAAAGTGTGTTAAAATTAAAACAATTAAAACAATTACAAATATTAGATATAAAGTTTCCAGTGTTGTTTTAATGACAAAACACAATAATACATACTTAAACACAAATATGTTACTGTTACTTTAAATATTCTCTTCAATTACATACAACGACACTATCCCATGACACAAAAGACATTTGCATGAATACCATTACACTTATCACCTTTTGAAATTTTGAAATTATTGTTTTGTTATACATACCAGTCTAAATACGTTTAAGTTGATATCTAAGATAAAATTAGACGATATTATATCCAAGAGGATTGGCGCTGACAGTCGATATATACGCACTGCGTAGTGCATTTTCAGATGTTAATTTCACTAATTGCAAACGGTTTGTGGACGTCCTACGTGCGATTCGATGTGGTCAAGGACCCGTTTACCCTAATAGTTAACTGTTCGGTTTGTCTTGCACAAAGACTGATACGGCGCGGCGGCGCAAGAGTAGCTTATACTACGAACCTAAAATCTTTTGTATTCTTTTAAAACTTTTTGAAGACGTTTTCTGTTACTTTAGCTACGTCGGTTACTAGTTATAATAACTACAATATAAGTGCATTTATTCAAGTAACAAAACTTATAATGTAAGTAATAATTAAAATTACATATACGTTAGTAAAATATATGTGATTATGTTGCAGTTGCAGCAGAGACCAATAGCAATAATGATGAGATTGCTAAGACATTAGTTAAAGTACATACACACATGATTCTCTGTCAACTTGGCTTTAAAACATTTACACACTTAGAAAAACTACTAACATAGTTTATCATTTCCGTTTTAATTTGACTGTTAAGAATTTTCTTAAGATAACTTTAAAGATATATCGTAGAGCTGTAACTAATAACATAATAATCATAAATAATATGATAAGAATGGTAACAAGTACAATTTTAACAAAAATAAAACCGACTTCAAGGTTCGACTCGATTTCTCTTGGATGCCATGATCAGATATTAATGTCCTTATCATGGTACCACCGTTGGAACATCTCCTTTCTATTAAAAAAAGAATTATCAAAATCGGTTCATAAACGACGAAGTTATGCCCGAACACACATAAAAAAAAAAAAAAAAAAAAATATATATACGGTCGAATTGAGAAACCTCCTCCTTTTTTTGAAGTCGGTTAAAAACTAATCGGAGTTCTAAGTACTGTGCCCAGGAGATGTTAGCAGCAGGTGAGCGCAGATGTTTAGCTCCTCCGTGTCGCAGCACGTATTCAGTCCACCACACCGCTCGATCAAGCGGACGCATAGGCTCGTCACGCATGTATTCTCTGAGTTGCACGATATTACGACGGTAACTGAAAATTTAGTTTAACTGTTAGGCTGTATGGGGAAAGGAATTAAACAGTCGGTATAACATAAAATTTCGTTGCAAAAAGTTTCGTATTTTTAGACTTAATCTGATCTTTTCCATAAACTTTAATCAAAAGTACAATACCATGACGTAATAAATTGTTTAGCGGTATGTGTCAGCTCGGTACGTTTTAGCGGTATGCACATTATAGCTATATTTAGTTTATTAAATAGTGTATAAAGAATGTTGCTTATTGAGAGTCACCTTAACCAGCAACATTATTTATGTAATGAAATGTGAATATCATTGAAGATATTTTTTATAAAATATAAATAAATATAAAAATAAAAAAATTCTGGCATATTTCCTATATAGTTTTTTTCTATTTATGCCAGAATGGTAAGACAAGGCAACTAATAGGTCTGACACAGATTCTATACACTACTCACTGACACACGCACACGGTCGCATACACGATGACAGATCAAGTTATAGTTGGAAATGAATTATATGATTGCTCGGTGATCACTTGTATGTAGTAAGAACTTTATTAAATGTAATGACTACTAGCTTTTCGCTATCGCGTTATATCGGTTAACGCGGTAAAGAGTAGTCTATGTCCTCCTTAAGAATCAAATTATCTCAATGTCAAATTTCATCGACATCGGTGTAGCAGTTTAGCCGTGGCAACGTTTCAGACAGAATTACTTTCGAATTTGTAACATTAGTGTGTATTTTTTTAGGTTACCTGTCATCTCCAATAATAGTATTTATTGTTTTGATCAAATTGTCCTTAGTAAGTGTATCCATGTCAAGTCTGATCCCAATTTTATGGTACTCATATTTTTCTACATTAAACCACTGATCTCCCATCATGGGTACTCCAATCAGAGGTACTCCAGCTGTTATCGCTTCATCTGTCGATTGAAGGCCTCCTTGTGTTATAAACAACTTGATATTTTTATGCCCTGTAAAAGGCAAATTTAATATACATTTACTTCGTAGTTTGAATGAATTTGTTTAAGGTTATTTTCAATATATCAAAATAGCCTACTGAGTAAATCCGACGTGGCAACCATTTAGATATTCTAATATTGCTAGTGCGTCCAGGCAATTCATCTTTATTCCACTTCCACAAAACATCGTAGGGTAACTCTGAGAATGCGTTAACTAAACTTTGTATTTTTTCAGCTGGTAAAAGAGAAGGGTTCACGTTTGTGCCAAAACTTATGTAAATTACTCCTTTTTTGGACGAATCTAAATATGATTTAAGATCCTGAAAGAAAGCAAATGCAATTGATAAAATTTATTGGATCATGAATATTTTGTATTATTATTTTCACTAAAATGAAATTATGAATACATTACATTACTAAAAAATATAAAACTTACTGATGGAAGTTCTTTATCAGGTTTTTGATGTAATCCACCCATATATATAACAGTTGGTGGTACGGGTCTAATGCCTTCAAAAAGGGGATGTACATTTAGAAATAACATGTCTATATTGTTGTTTAATTCATCCAGAGATGGTATATCATTTCCAAAATGTTTTTTTAATAGTTCATGTTCAAATTGTTTATTATTTTCAACTAGACTCTCTAGTTTATAATTATTATACAACTCTTGAATTTTATCCCACATGTTTAAATTATTAAGTTTGTGACGTATCATAGATGGGTATAAAATAGGATGCACAGGTGCGCCAATAGTAGCATAATTAACAGGTGTTGCCCCAAAAGAACTGACCTGGATTAATGGTGCTTTATATATATAAGAAAATATTAGTGGATATCTTATACATGCTTCTGCTAGTATCAAATGAAACGTTTGATTTTTATCCTCAAATAGTTCCTTTACTTTTTTATCTTCTAACTGAGCATCAATTATTGCATTAATAGCACTTAGGAATATCTTCATTTCTTCTTCCATATCGTTTTCATTCCCTCTTGTTCCTGTCATTACTTGTTCCTTCCATATGTTATACGATATATCATGAACATCAATCTCTGTTAGATTTTCAGGTGCACTTTGAGGTGCGAAAGCTGGATTCGGTGTTATAACGACAACATCATGTCCTCGCTTAGCCAATTCCTGGGTTAACGGTCGGAAGACTACTTGATGACTTATTGACGGGGCTGGGAATACACCTAGAATTCTTGCAGCTTCGTTAAAATTTATTACCAAAACATAACACAAAACTAAGGGATATAATGTTATCATTTTGTCACCAATATTACTTGTACACGAATAGCTCTGTTATGATCAGTCACTTTCTTATATATGTAATGATAGAACCTACTTTGTAAATAATTGCAGTATTTGTTTCTTGATAAATAGAGTCACAGCTAATTTTATAAAGTGTGTGTTTGTTATCTATTTACATTGTAAATGTACTTTAGTTAAACCTTGCGTATTACAGCAGGGTTAAGGATTTTACTTCTGTATTAATTTCAATATCAGTATTTAGCTGAACTATACCCCTAAGTTTTTTATAAAACTTAAAAAAAGGCAAAGTGCGTGTCAGGCCACGCATAGAACAGGGTTCCGTAGGCACCCATTTGTTATGATTTTATTTATAATATTTTACATGTTTTACTATTTCGTTATTTTTGTACGAAGTTTTCCAAGTAAGTGCATTATATGTGTAAGGTGTTTATAACTCCTGAACTAATAAAATGACATAATAAGCCCTTTTAGTTTTCCTTCAAAGTTCATGTATCTTTTCAGATTTTTCGAGCCATTCCTTTTGGTTTCGGAGGGAGGAGCGCCCAGTTTAAAAAAATGCGCTTTAATGTTAAACATTGTGCATACAGATACCTAAAACAAAGAATCGTCTTAACAAGCAATATTTTAAAAGACCGATCTAATCATACCCCATACTACGGAGTAGACGCAAGGAAAAAAAGTTTTTGTGTGGGGGAGGTACATCAAAAAAAAATATTTCGTTACTTTATTTTAGCATTTTATCAACGTGTCAAATACATGTATCTATACAAAGTTTCATCTACTACCACTAACCGTATAGAAGGCGAGGACGGACGTACGGATGGACATGGTGAAACTATAAGGGTTCCCAGACGTGAAATGAAGTGATATATATTTGCAAGAATGTAGTGCAAAACAGGTAACAATAAGTCTACAAAGGTCGATTCATCGTCATATATTCGTTTCATTTCATACTTAAACTGTAGTTAAATAGGAGTTTCTTTTATGTATTTATAAATCGCTTCTTGGTTGAAACATTTCTAGGTATATGTCTCTTTTTAACCGACTTCAAAAAAAGAAGGAGGTTTGTCAATTCGACAGTATACAATTTTTTATGTGTGTTCGCGGATAACTTCGTCGTTTATGAACCGATTTAGATGATTCTTTTTTTAATGGAAAAGAGATATCCCAACGGTGGTACCATGACAAGGACACTAATCAAGAGAAATCGAGTCAACCTTGAAGTCGGTTTAATTTTTGTTAAAATTTTACTCGTTTGATCTTGTTACATTTGATTGAAGCCCAAAGTATTGCGGATGTTGTTTAACAAAAACACAGAGCTCCCTAATGTACATGCATCCTAGCGGTAAAATGATGAATTTTTAAAAAAATGGTTTGCAGCTCTCCATAAACCATGCCCCGCATGTTGCTCTTACACACTTCTTTTGTACACGAAATACCTTTTAAATTTCAACAGAATTTCCTCACAATAGTAGGCCGTATGCAAGTACCGAGGATACATAGCCATTAGCCATGGTAAGCACTAAGTGTTACATGTAATGAAACCGTTTCTCGGATTTTTTTATGGCATACACAAATCTAGTTGCATAGATTTGTGTATGCTATTAAAAGAATCCGAGTCACAATGTCACAAACGTGTTCAATGTGTGACTTCCAACTGCGATTTTTATCTAGAACTATCTATAGAAACGTGAACTGCGGCACTTTAAAAACAGGGATGAAATAATAGTGAATTTAACGTTGTACCATTTTCTATGGCAGGAGTTTTAACTGTGGTATTCATACACTTTTAGCTTTATCTTCATTGCTATTTTTAAACTTCAAGCCTTAATCAGTGTAATGCTTAATATTGGCCTCTCCGAATTAATTTATTTCCACGGTAATTTTTTCATCGTTAGTTTGTTGCGTCATGCATCACTTCGTTCCTATAGATAAATTGAATCAGCATTGCCATTCAACGTGGTAATGCTGTCAGTCTTTTGGGAACGATACCGATGTGGACATTTTTGACGTTTGTATCTAAATATTGTTACTGTTTCTTTAATTATGGTTATGTACATAGATTTCTGTAGTATGTAATAAATATTCCTTTTTATTACATACTACAGAAATCTATAAATAATAGAAATAGATAAATTTCGCTGTAAATGTTGAGCTGAGTGCAAAAATAATGGATGTTTTCAGTGTGCAAAAAAAATAATCTTCCAAACGTCACCACCCACCTTCTATACTTATAGTCCGGGATTCCGGAATAAATTTTACAAGTTATTACTATCAAGCTAATTTTTCGTGAGTGGCTTCATTTTAATGAGAGGCCTTTTACCTTACAAAAGTTTTCGATAGTGGTAGCTAACAAGGGAAAAAAACTTTTGAGCGTAGAGCCGGGGTAACGTATCACGCAATTTGTGTTGTAGGACAATTAAAATATTTAAATTAAAACTGGCATTATTACATACTGGAAACTAATATTTGTCCCACAAAATGTAAAGTTTGATCCTTCTAACATATATCGATAACGAGGTTTTCAAAAAGATACTAACTAGATGGTTTTTTAACAGTTGCTTAGTTAATCCTACTTATATTATAAGCGCGAAAGTTTATTAGTATGGATGGGCCGGTGATAATGGTATATAAATGGAGGATAAATACGGCTTAAATTTCTCAAAAATATGATTGTGATTCCAGGATTTGGTTTTGATGTAAAACATCTATAGGCACGGGTAAACCTGATTTTTGGCGTAGTGAGATTTGCCGTGGCGACAACGCTTCGTCTTACCGAAGTCACCGATGAAAATATTTGAGTTGACGAAATTTTAAATTAATTTAAAACTTTGGATCTACTTTATTTTGTGTATAATAAAAATGAATATTGATGTAATTTATTTATTTATTTATTTGTACATAAACAATTTACAGGTTCAAACTTATCGACGATTTCCGCACTAAGCTCGAGGCTTGTGTCGCGGCAACCAAGAGCAGATCATTCATTATTGATTGGTGCTAATCCTGAAATTCCAAAATCTCTCCAAACAAAACCAGAAATCAAACTAAAAATTTTTGACGTTTAAAAGATTGACTAAAAAAATATTATTTCGGGTTTTAGAAATTAGTAGTTAGAAATTAGCACCATATCATCACTATGACAAGGACAGCAGTTCTAACTTATAGAGTATTCATACAAAATATATAAATAAACAGTCATTTTATTTTATGGAACAAATAACTTATGCAAGATAATTTCCATGTTTCACATCTACCGGGCGTCCCGTGAAGGCTCATTTTTTTTATAGTGATTTCAATCTCCCTCAGCCCAATGATGCCCACATCGCATAATGCTGCCTAGCTATCTGAGTATAGTACTGAAAGCAGGGTGGTACTGAAACGGGAACTTCGTGACATTATGACGAACAATTGTTGAATTAACAAATATTTAATAAAAAACCGTTTAAAATAACCGACTTAAAAAACTAAAATGTATAAAATAACTTAATAAAGATTTAATGAAATACACCTTACATGCAAACATTTAATGTTAATGAAACGTTATTATTTGTATGTGCTATTTATTAATAAGTTTGAAACCACATAGGGAGCATATCCTTTCTAATCCAAAAATAATTTTTAAATTCGGGCCACAATTGAAGAAATTATCAGAGTAGATACATAAAAAAAACCAATCAAATTGAGAATCTGCTCCTTTTGGAAGTCGGTTAAAAAGTGAAAAATTACTCGGTTTTACTTAGGTGGTACTTAGTTTTCGGTTAATTATAATTAAATTTTTAGTACTTAAAGACTAAAAAAAATAATATCTTCCTATCCCGTGAGGGACACAGGCGTGATGGTACACTCTTTTTTATACATAATTACAGGAACCATTAGCCAAATTTAATGTGTATTTTCTCTGTTGTAGAGATAGATATTAGTCTTTATAACTTTTGAATGATTTGTCCGATGTTAATAATTCTTAAAGTGATATATACTAATATTATAAAGCTGAAAAGTTTATTTTTTTGCTTGTTTGAACGCGCTAATCTCAGTAACTACTCGTCCGATTTGAAAAATTCTTTCAATGTTAGATAGCCCATTTATCAAGGAAGGTTCTAGGCTCACGCTAAGACCTACAGGAGCGGAGCACCATTGAAGAATGTTACGAAAACGGGAGAAAATTATCACGTTACGGGTAATAGGAGACGTAAATGAGGTTGCGTGGGTCGGCTAGTATTTATAGATACTGATATAGCCTTGAACACGAAGTGATTTATTTGGAAAAGAATTAACACTATGGTACGAATAATGTGGCCTTGTTTGTTCCGTGACGTAAATGACAAATTGAATACTATGACATAAAAGAGTAGGTATTGTGACATAACTAAATTAGTTATACATATGGACCGTCAACTTTTTTGGTACATTTTGATGTCCTTCATAAAATTGTAGTACATCATTTTGTTCTATTGTTAACAGTTTCATAACGTTTGCGATATAAGGTATAGTATTTTTTTGTATTTTCAACACCTTGAATTACATTTTAGAAGTTTTTATAATATGGATCCTAAACTTTTTCGAAAACATTCTATAGCCTATGTCCATCAGAGATAATGTAGGATTTTACTGTGAAAAGAATGTCTCCAATCGGTCCAATAGTTTCGGAACCTATTCAATTCAAAGGAACAATTAAAAAAATACATTAAATTATAACATAATTAATGGTTTATGAAGTTGCAATAGCATATTTTTATAGCAGTTAAAGTATATACCAAATTAACAAAAATCATACATAATAAATTATTCGGAAGCCTGAATTTAATAAAAATAAGTCTATTCTCATTGCAATAGCGTGTCAGTTCATCCGAAGTTTTTAAGACTGTTTCGTTCACGACATTAATTTTATTTCAGTGGTTGTATCGAATGTATTTCTGACTAGAGTCGTTCTTACCCTTTAATATACTGTATTATTGCCTCAGAATTATCTAAAAAAATTTACAGAATTATCACGCACTTTTCGATTTGACAGTAATTTGATTTCCTATAGTAAATTTATAGATATATCGTAAAGCTGTAATTAATAATGCGATTATTGAAAATAATAATGCTAGTACTGTAAAAACTAATCGAAGTTCTAAGTACTCTGCCCAGGAAATGTTAGCAGCAGGTGAGCGCAGATGTTTAGCTCCTCCGTGCCGCAGCACGTATTCAGTCCACCACACTGCTCGGTCAAGCGGACGCATAGGCTCGTCACGCATATATTCTCTGAGTTGTACGATATTACGACGGTAACTGGAAAAGAAAATAAACAAATTAAAAGCAAAAACATTTTACCGGAGGAAAATATCACATGTATAATATTTTTTCTACACCTTACAGTATTGAACGTAAATATAATTTAAGATTCATTAACAGCCACTAAAATAAATTAGTAATTAGAATCTATCTTGATCCTAAGTTTTGCGGTGCGTGTGTATACCGTTACACCAATCATTGACAAACCTGAATACGTTTTGAAGTAGATATAGATGCCTTAAGTTTCTCGGTAACCTTGTATCTAATAGAGTGTTAGACTGAACGGGATTTTTAGGATATTCAAATTGTTAGTTGTTTAGACGCGTATAAAATTTATGTACTGTATTAGGATGTAGAGATCTATAGTGAGGTTAGTGCATCAATGTTCTTCTTCTTTTGATGAAATGGCAACCAGCCGGATCTCTCGGATCAGCTATTTCTGCCAATGTCAAGTGTTTATAGTCTTCAAATCATAAGCCTTCAAGTCATTTAGTCTTCGTCGTGATGAAATTAATGATATAAAATACAAAAAATGTGGATGAGATGAAATAGGGACCGTCTTCCGAAAAAACAAAAAACTATCTCCTGCATCAATGTTATAGCTGTCCAGAATGTGACACAATTGTCATCTGTGTGTCACAATGTGTCACTGACCTGGACCATTTCAAATTATATCTATATATATATATATTCTCATTAATTTCATCACGATGAAGACTTGAACACTCGAATTGCCATTTCATCGAAAGAAGAAGTTATATTAGTTAATAGTGCGAAATAACTATTTAAATAATTTAAATTAATAAATGTTGATTAAAATGCTACCATTAAGTACAACTAGCATGTAGTAAAATAGTGACCTGTTATCTTCAATTATAGTACTGATTGTCTTTATCAATTTTTCCGCAGTAAGTATTTCCATGTCAAGTCTGATCCCAATTTTATGGTATTCATATTTTTCTACGTTGAACCACTGATCTCCTAACATAGGTATTCCAATCAGTGGTACTCCAGCCGTTATTGCTTCATCTGTCGACTGAAGGCCTCCTTGTGTTATAAATAGCTTTATTTTCGGATGTTCTAAAACAAAAAAATTGAGGTTTTGTAGAAATGAATAAATAAATGTAGCCAATGAAATATTGAACTTGAAAAATAACAAACATTTATCTAATATTTGCAACTAACTTACTCAGTAAATCAGACTGTGGTAACCATTTTGAGATTCTAATATTGCTAGTACGTCCAGGCAACTCATCTTTATTCCACTTCCACAAAACATCGTATGGTAATTTGGAAAATGCTTTAATAAGAGTTTGTATTCTTTCAGCTGGTAAAAGAGTCGGGTCCACATTTGTGCCAAAACTTATGTAAATAACTCCATTTTTGGACGAGTCTAAATAAGACTTGAGATCCTATAAGAAAAATATGTATTTAAGTATAATAAGAGCGAGATATTTTTCCTTATTTTTAAAACAGTTTCAATATAATTTTTAACTATAAGATATCTCTAAAATCTGAAAAATAGTTTCTTTCTCATTTCAACGACTTGCAATCACCATCATCTTCTTAACCTTTACTATTCCCAAGGTTATTCGGGGCCGGCTATTAGTTAACCAGTTTTACCAGAAAATCAGTTTTTCCACGGAACCACTTTCATCGGACCTCCACAACTCTGAGGATGAATTGAATTCATAGATTGAATAAGTTATCAGTATATTAGTGGTCACTGACTTTCCAATAACGATTGGCATAGATGTATATGACAAAACGAGCCCGACGGCTTAACGTCTCTCCGAGACACGGGCGGGAAATACCACCATCTTCCACAGTCCGGGCATCCACATGTTCTTGTCAGAAAGCCACACAGCAGTTCGACGCAAGAATCGAACCCGAGATCTCTTGATCGGCAATCGCTTACGCTAACCACTACACTAACGAGGCAGCTATATAGTAATGTAAAAATTTTTTTATAGATGATTGTCTTTGATTGGTAACTCCTGGTTTTGAGAAAAAGTTTTAAGCAGCATTCATTGATATTTTGACATTATTTGATGTAAAGTGTAGCAAGATATAAACATACTACTCACTGATGGTAGCTCTTTCACAGGTTTTTGATGTAATCCACCCATGTATATAACAGTCGGTGGTACAGGTCTAATGCCATCAAAAAGGGGATGTACATTCAAGAATAACATTTGTATATTATTGTTTAATTCGTCTATAGATGGTACATCCTGTCCGAAATGTTTTTTGAGCAATTCATGTTCTGATTGTTTATTATTTTCAAAAATACTTTCCCACTTATAAGAATAGTAAAGCTCTTGAATTTTCTCCCACATACTTAAATTGTTAAGTCTTTGACGTAATACAGATGGATACAACATAGGATGCACGGGAGCACCGATGCTTGCGTAGTTATCAAATGATGCACCAAAAGAGCTGACTTGTATCAATGGTGCTTTGTATATATGAGAAAATACTAGTGCAGGTCTTATACACGCTTCTGTCAGTATCAAATCAAACTTTTGATTCTTATCTTTAAGTAGGTCCTTTACTCGTTTATCGTTTAGTTGAGCATCAACCATTCTATAAACAGCATTTAATATTGTGAACATTTGTGTTTCTAAATCGTTTTCCTTTCCTTTTGTTGAAGTCATAAATGTTTCCCTCCATATGTTATATGATATGTCGTGGACGTCAATTTCTGTCAAATTCGCTGGCGCTTCTTGCGGTGAGAAAGCTGGATCCGTCGTAATGACAACTACCTCATGCCCTCGCTTAGCTAACTCCTGAGTTAGCGGACGGAACACTACTTGATGACTTATAGATGCGGCTGGGAATACACCTAATATTCTCGCCGCTTCTATGGAACTTAGAACTAGAGAACACAACACAGTTAAATGAAATGTTACTGTCATTTTGTTGTCTGACTACGACTATGACTATAGTGATCATTTGCTGTCTTATATAAAAGTCTTATCACGCAATGATAAACCAGATTATGATTGTAGGTTTAAATATAATATCATATGCACACACCCGTACAATGAGCTTCTCTGATACTATTTTTTTCAATCCATCCACAGTCTTTCTTAAAGTTGTTATTATAATACTAATTAATAACTATTAACTAATTATAATTGCTCATCGATTTAACAGTGGTTGTTTATGCGACTGATCTGTTTGAGGTCTCGGGTTGTGCTTGGGCTTTTTTATGTATGTTTTTAGAAAAAAAAAGTACATAGGTACCTGTTTTTATATCAGTTGTCTAATTCCCATATTACAATCTCTGCTTAGTTTGACACTAGATGATTATTTATTTTAATAATTATCCATTTATATTAGCATATGTTTGAAGTATGTGAATTGAAAATATAATTAGATATACACGTGTAAGCATGACTTTACTGTAAAATTGCGTTGGTGTTATGATTTTGCATATTTTAATCAAGTGAATACATTTATTTCGACAAAACGCTTATTTATCTTTATTTGCAATTTAATGATTTACATCACATATTTACATAACAGATAAGTGTTAATCATTGTGATGCTACGATCCACGGCAAAATTAATATCCAATGGCGGATTAAAGGCATTCTAATTGTGTATTAGCAACTGAAACAGGATGGCAAGTATTATAGTAGGCACTTACTTTAAACACCTGAGGAAATCTATGTACTTTAAATAAACGTTAACACATCTCATTTAAAAACATAAAATACTTCAATTTAAAAACAGTTCTAAATATGGGTACTTAGCCCGAGGTACCAAAAATCGTTACTTTTATATTACGTTTCTTTCTATTAATTCTATTTATATCTTATATATATAAATCTGGAGCTGGAAGCGAGTAGCCGAGGATAGAACTAAGTGGCGTGCAATTTGAAAGGTCTATGACCCCAGCAGTGAACAGTGATAGGCTGATGATGTAAAAAAAAAATGAATTCCTGTTCATTTTTCTTGCTAAAACTCAACAACGGCTGGGCCGATTTAGCTGATTTTGGTTATGAAATGTTTGTTTTAGTCCAGGGAAGATTTAAACGGTTAAAAATTAAAATAATATAAAAATTCCAAATGTCACGTGTACGAAGTAACTTGCACATATTAAAATGTAAGATTGGTTAAAAAGGTTAAAAAGTTATGCACTGGCTAGTTCAATTTTTGAAACAATACAGACATTATATCAACAGTCTTTACCGGTCCATACTGGACATAGGTGTCTCCTTAAAATGTAAAGTTTTGGCTTTCTATTATTCACTGGTCAGATGCGTAGGTATGGGGTTTGTTTTAAGTTATCCCTCTCAGTGATATCGCCCCTAATACATAGGGTTGATGACACTCCCTATTCAACACGCTCCTAGTATTGTTTTTATGTATTTATTTAGCAACCACAACGTGACACTACGAAGCGTTATGAAGTGAATCTAGTTATTAATAGGCAACTGAGCTTAAAGTCTGTTATAGACCAGGGTCGCATTTATAAAGCCTACTAGTAATAATATAGCAACATCAGAACGCTTAATTTGCTCTTTACTTAGAACAGGCGTGTGAGAATGAATCTACGTTAATAATAAATGTAATAAGGAAAACAGAAAAACAAAATGATCTAGAACTTGATCAAAACCATAATGGCCTAAATAATCCGTTAAAAGTATCATTCATTGAGATGCATCTGTAAGCTAAATATCAAACAATAGAAAAAAAATAACCTAAATATTTATTCAAATTCAAACCTGAATGGTTACTTTTATTGTTTTTTACTTAAAAAAGCTATACAAATTTAGTGAGATACATTTAAACTTAAACATACGGGACTCCGGTATCCTCACTCACACGGTGAAACAAAGCGCAGGCACTGTTTCACCCTGGTTTTCTGTGAGGCCGTGATAACACTCCGATCGAGCCAGCTCATGCATGTCAAAGCGTGGCTCTCCTACGGCACATTTCAAGATAAAAAAAAAAACAATTAAAGAACTGTCGCTGTTTAAATTTTAATTGACTTGTTTTTAAATACTGAAAAGTAGTATTTTTGCAGATCCGACATTATCAATAGTGATCATCAATATGTGTGTGACCATTTATATATTGCAACTAGCTGACCCACGCAACCTCGTTTGCGTCTCCTATTGCCCGTAGCGTGATAATTTTTCCTCGTTTTTTAAACATTCTCTATTGGTGTTCCGCTCCTATTGGTCTTAGCGTGATGATATAGCCTATAGCCTTATTCGGTAAATGTACTATCCAACACTGAAATAATTTTTCAAATCAGACAAATGGTACCTGAGATTAGCGTGTTCAAACAAACAAACAAACATTTCATCTGTATATATTAGTATTCGAGTAGATTATAAGTAATCAATTGAATTACGATCATATTTGGATCTTTGATAGTATCATGACTGTGAATAATTTTATCACAAAGTTATTTCCTTGTTTAGATAATTTTATTTATATAATCCAGTCTGATAACATAATCCGGATTATTTTGATAGTATCAGATATTTTCAGAAGGCAATTTTATTTAATACTAGCTGAACCCCGCGGTGTTACCCACGGTTATTGTTGTACCGCGAGTAACGCCACGGGACAGAGTTAGTCTAAAAAAAGTAGCCTAAGTTACTCCCTGGATCATCTGCTACCTGCCAGTGCAAGTTCCGTCAAAATCCGTCCAGCCGTTCCAGAGATTACCCGGAACAAACAGACAAACAGACAGACAGACCGACAGACAGACAGACAAAAAAAAAATTAACTACATATTTGGTATATGTACCGTGTATACATACATATGCATTTAGTAAAAAGCGGTTATTTTAATATTACAAACAGACACTCCAATTTTATTTATTTGTATAGATTTCATGAAAGTACGGTAATTGACGAATATTGGGGAGGACTACCAAAGACGAGATGGATGTACTGCGTGGAAGAGGACGCGGAAGAGGACCGCGGGGTTCAGCTAGTTTTTAAATAAAACCAAATAATAGCTAGAAGATACATGATGTTAAACTTTTTCGCGCATCAGTTTTCGTGTTATTGACATTGAGTATGATAAGCAGAATTTTATTTCAAACCTACACAGTTCAAGGTGAACAATATTGATAACCAAATGATAAGTAGTTATGACATAATGTCTTAGTAACTGTCTTCCTCAACGGGGATAAGTCAACCTTATTTATATTTCCTTCATTCATAGTGTTTATCATTCATGTTGTGGCGGATCAAGCATACGAAGTGTTATTACCCCTTGATTTGACTTTGACAGCCTCGTTGGCGCAGTAGTAGTGAATGCGACTGTTGTATTTGAGGTCCCGGGTTCAAATTCTGGATCGGACCAAATGTGTGTGATCTATGTGTGATATGTATGTTTTTTATGGTTTAGATGGCAAACGAGCAGACGTATTACGAGATGATAAGCGATTATCGCCGCCCATAGACACCCGCAACACCAGTGGCGTCACAAGTGCGTTACCGACCTTTGCGGAAAGGGATTTGGGAGGGGTTGGGGTATGAGCCTCGGATATCCTCAATCACTCGGTGAAACACAGCGCAATCCCTATTTCACACCAGTTTTCGTTATATGCTTACAAAAAAAGTATAAATGTATTTACATCAGTTGTCTTGTACCCATTGTACAAGCTCTACTTAGTTTGGCACTAGATAGCATTGTGTATCCGGAATATCATTATTTTTATTCATCTCGTGGATTCCGCAAGACAACAAACTTAATAGGACAACTACAAATTATGCAGGAAAATTAGAACGGTGAAAATGTTTAAACAAAGAAAAATATTAATTTCAGCAAATATCAATGGTTTGTTTCACTTTGTTGACTTGGTTAATTAATTTCAAGATTGACAAGGACAATTCAATTCAGTTTATTTAATAAAAATAAGCATTAAAGTTTACAAGGTAGTAGAACAACGCTGATTTCAGCACGAACGGGCCCGCTTGACCAGGGCGGTACTACCCTCGCACAGAAAATCAACGTAAAATGACAGCGATCATGCTGTCGTGTTTCGTTGGTGAGCGCGAGACCGGAGGCCCAATGATGCAGAAGCATCACTAGCCCGCCATGGTGTGGATCACCATGCTGCATTCTTGCATTGTCTGAATTCGCAGTATGGTGACCACCACTCTTGGATTCTGCTTGCGCTTTCCATCAGGCAGAGTAGAGTCATTTTGGCAGGGCCAAACATAAAAAAAAAACCACTAAATCGCTATAATTATAAGAATAAAAATATATCTATACTAATTACGACACTAAATATAAAAAATCTCGTATTAGAATTGGAACAGTTAAAAAGAAAAAAAAATGTAAACAGAAAACAAGCTTAATTCTACGTAGGAAGTATAAATCAATAAAGATTTTTTATTATATCAGACAGGTGAATAAAGTGTTATAAATAATATCAATAAGTGTTCATCATTTAATTCACAACAACGATAGTGATCAATGGTCTATGAAATGACCATATGACTTATGAAATGACCAAATATTGTGAAATAATCAATTGACCGGAGGGACAATGATACAAAAGCATCTCGCCATGGAGCATCGTTGCATTGTCTGTATTTGCAATGACTACGGTGATCAATACTCTTAGATTCATGCTTTCCATCAGGCAGAGTAGCTACATTGGTAGAACCATATATTTAAAAGAATAGTTACAAACTGGAATTACCGTATTGCATGTATTCCGTAAGTATTTTCAAAGAAACAGATGATGAGAGGACAATGTTTAATTCCTTTCCCCAGGGCTTCGTACTTCCAGTAAGTAATTTCACCTTTCTTTGGGGCCCATAGACAAAGCCAGTGAATCAAAGCCTCTTTCTGTATTGCAATATAAAACTTACCATAGAGATGTGTAAGCTTCATTGACGGCCGCCGCGATGTAGGGGGCCCCCTGTACGACGTCATTGAGCTCCTGGTTACTACTATAATGGTGTAATTTAAGTATGTAAGAAATTTACACAGTGTTTAATAACGGTTAGGTTACGATAGCACTAACGCTCCGGAGGTCGTAACACAGCAGTTCCCGGATCTCTCCCTTCTCAGGCGCAGAGTGGCACACCATGTGGTTTTAGTCGGTTCGATTCCGACACACCGCCCCACCGCAAACCCCGGCGGGGTGACAGCCCGAGGGGGTTACCACACGTAAAAAAAAAGTACTAACGCTGCCTTAATTAGGATCAAATGGCCGAGTTTGATTTACGAGGAGTTATTATTATTAATTGAATACAGTTGCAGCAGTGTATTTATTTGTTTTTTTTAGTCACATCGATGAAAAATTTGTTCACCAGATAGCGGCATACTAATCTCAAAGAAAAAAATAACAAAACCATCACTGACACAACGATTGCTAACAGTGTGAATACCAACTCCAGCTCTAGAAACTTAGCCCAGGTTATGTTAGCGGCAGGTGACCTTAGATGACTAGCTCCACCATGTCGAAGTAAATATTCCGTCCACCACACGGCTCGTTCTAATGCAGTCATTGGTTCGTCGCGCATGCGCTCACGAAGGCGTATTATATTTTTACGATAACTGAAAATGAAAAATATTTATCTATTTATATATGTTATATGTTTCCACCTAGAAATAAAAGTAGTAGATAAAAAAAATGCTGGTAAAAAGGTATAGGATCAAAGGAATAAATCGTTATTATAAAGGTTCGTATTATATATACTTCCACAAATTAGGTGGACAGTGGAGACTAGTTAAGATATTAATTTTAAACTAAAATAAAGTTAGAAACCTTTCATTATTCAAAACAGTGGTTACTGAATTTTTAAATTTCTCTTCAGTAAGCGTTTCTAAATCAAGCCGGACTCCAATCTTGTGGTGAACATATTTTTCCACATTAAACCACTGGTCGCCTAACATCGGTATACCGACCATTGGTACTCCAGCTGTGATAGCTTCGTCTGTTGATTGTAAGCCACCTTGGGTTATAAACAGCTTGACATTTGGATGTTCTGCAATAATACAATGATTTACAAACCAGTCACGCTGACACGCAAAATAAGTCTGAATAAAGAATATGTACCAAATTTATTTATTATAAAAATTATGACAATAATGCAAATATTTGTAAACAAACATGTCGAACAACCTGAAAGAAACGTCTCACTTGTACATGAAGTGTGACTTGTGCTGAGTCGCAATTATAGAGTTAAACATAGAAAAAAATTATAGAAATCAAATTTTATTTAACTAGGTTTTAAAAGGTTCTATAACAGAGGTAATTCGATGCAAAAGTGACGGGACCTTATAGGAATTTCCAATAATAGACGTTTAGGTAGAAATAGGCCCAAAATATGTTGTAAATTTAGTATCAGCTACTTTATCTATAATTGAGTTACTTACTGAGTAAATCAGACTGTTGAAGCCATTTATATATTTTAATATTTTCTGTGCGTCCAGGTAAAACATCTTTGTTCCATTTCCATATCACGTTGTAAGGTAATTGAGAAAGGACTTTGACAAGAATTTGAATTTTTTCCGGCGGCAAAGCTGAAGGATCCACATTTGTGCCAAAACTTAAATAAATAACACCATTTGTAGAGGAATCTAAATAGGTTTTAAGATCCTAAAAATAAATATAAGCGGATTAGAAAAAGGCTATTTTAAACAAATGTCAATTAGCTGGCGAGTAACAGTAATAGTATCAAGCAGTGTTATGACAACTATTTACTGGAGAACAGATTAAGCCAGAGTGTAGCAATAATATGATATTGTGAAAAACATATAAATTTTACGCACCGCTGGTAACTCCTTTTCTTCATTCTGATGTATTCCCCCTATGTATACTATAGTGGGAGGCACAGGTCTTATGCCTTCAAATATTGGATTAACATTTAAAAACAACATATGCACGTTCTCAAAGAGATCCATAAGTGAAGGTGCCTCTGCACCGAGATGTTTCCTTATTAACTCATTTTCTGCAACCATACTGTCACTGAATACGTTATTCATTGCAAAGGCCTTGTATAATTCTTCTATTTTTTCCCAAACCGTTAAATTATTTATTTTTGTTTGTATTGAGGCAGGATAAAGAAATGGATGACTAGGAGCACCCATAACTTGAAAACTGTTCATAACAGCTCCAAGTGAGCTTATCTGAATTGCCGGTATTTTGTAAATATGAGAAAACATTAAAGACGATCTAACACATGCTTCCGCTAACAATAAGTCAAACTTTTGGTTCCTATCGCGAAGAATGTTTTGTACTTCTTTATGTTTCATTTGTGCGTCCACTATCTTGACTTGAATTTCCATGACTATTTTCATCATTTCATTTAAATCGTTACTATTTCCTCTGGATGTCATCATTATGTTGTCTCTCCATATCTTGTATGATATGTCGTGTACATCTATTTCCGTTAGGTTATGAGGGGCTTTTCCATTAGGAAATGCAGGATCTGTTGTAATGACCACCACTTCATGTCCTCGCTTGGCAAGTTCGTGAATTAATGGCCGAAATACTACTTGGTGACTTATAGATGGAGTTGGAAAGACTCCTAAAATTCGAGCTGCTTCGGATTGGCTTACAACCATCCATAGAATCAGATATAACGGCGTGAGCATGTCTATATTGATGTTCAAAATATTTCTATCGACGTTTTTATAAATCTGTAAAAGAAAGGTATTTTTTCATAGTAGAATTTCATAATAAACTCGTGATCCTCTAATAGTATCAAACTAAAAGTTAAAGATCACCACAAGGTTACAAACTAAAAAAAAAAAAAAATGAAAATATGTACTACCGTTTCTAAATAGTTGAGTCTTGTGCACAGAAATTGGGTAAACAACAGGGACACTAACACTGTGGAAGAGCCATACTTGATTGTAACACCACCACACAGTGGCACAACTTTATTATGGCTGTTTAGTGATACATATGATAATACAGTTGCTTTAGCGCGTGAGACATCTATTTATGTTCATTGGTCAGAGCGTTCATGACGTAGATAATTAAAGATAGGTGAGCCAAATTACTAGCACGTTTTAGATAGTGAGATAATTAATTACAAGATAAAGAACCAATGGTTTTATATATAAAATAGAATAATACTTCTGCTGTCGTGCAACTTCATGATAGATAATTTTACAAACATATAAAAAAATGGATAATATTGTTGTGAATATGTATCATTTTATTATTTTATTTTAAACTGCCTCAATGTAGAATAGAAGAACTATTGTTTTAATTAATATATTTTTGATTTATGAATTTTTTTTAGACCGTGGTATCCCTCAGGTCAGGCCGGCCCATTCATGCCACATCGTGGCTTTCGCACGGTAATCCTTCCATGGTATTGCATAATACTTTATATTTTTTTTAAAATATCACTTGACAACGGTAATTAAAATCTAATGCACTATAATAATGTTGTAGCTTTTTAATGTAGCCACTCTTCATCCAATATCGGTTTGTTAGCAGTGTCACAGAATTAAAAAGTTTACTAAGTTAAGTAACTTTTGCCCTCTATGACTATACTCCTATACTAAGCTGAGTCACTATACCTACAATAGCACTTTAATTTCTATAAAACGGGAAAAACAAGAGCCGGGAAATATCCGAAAAACTTTTACTGGCTGGGAACTCGCAACGAAATTTATAAGTAGCATATTGGTTTACGATTGCACTGCATCACGAAATAGTTATGAATAATTAAGGATCCATGATTTATTAAGTAATTGAGAAGTTTCCACTCTAAATAACACTCACAGAAGTAATTTTATTCTTCTAATATAATAATATCACACAAACAAAGAACCTCTCACTGATCACAAAATGAATAAATAACCCAAACGACTAACTGTTACTAAAGCCCAATTTGTTTTATCATGTTTATTTATATATTGATAACAATGACACACTGTAGTATAAACATACCATGACCGAATCAGAAAAAGCGATTACTATTTTATCTTAGAAACGTTCAAACACTCTTATGTTCATAGGGGTTAACCAGTGACTGAGTTATCCTGAATTTTAGAACTAGTTGATTTCATGAACTTTTTTTAAATGTGAAATGCTTTTCACACTGTACACTCATTGGAGAACACTAAGGGCGGCCTACTTTGGCATTTAGAAACGTATCTGCTGCTTCATGGATTTGTTGCAAGTTTATTGTTATTTGACAAAAAGATGAGAAAATCGGGAAAACAATGCAAAATTTAAATTAAGATGATGTAATATTTAACATATATTTAAAAACTCATAAAACCCGGTCAAGTCCTTGTCAGGCTCCGCATAAAACAGGGTTCCGTAGTCACCCATTTGTTATGATTGTATATTTATATTTTACATGTTTACGCCTTATTATTTTGTGTAAAGTTTTCCAAGTAAGCGCATTTCACAAGTTAGGCCTCTATAGCTCCTGAATTAACAAAGTTATCTACTACCATCATATGTTTTTTTCTAACTTTTGCGGTCATCCATTTAGCTTCAGATTGGGGTCCGGTTTACAAACAGATACCTACTTAGAAACCCCACACTATGGGTTAGACGCTAGGAGGTACCCAAAAAAAATTTTGCACATCTATATACAAATAAATAAAAAAAAATCCCAATTAACAGCTTTTCACTAAGAGCATTTATGAAACTACTTTAAGGTGTTTACACACAGAGTTTAATACTTGATCTAAATAAATATAAATAACCAATACTGTTAAACATATTGTGTACGCCTTCCTCATTAAAATAATGTGCACCTGACTTTAGATGTTATATTAGGAGAATTTTTATTTTTTTTGTTGGCATCCCTGTCTGTATTAAACGATTGGTTGGGCAATTACAGTTTTTCTCTCGACATCGTTTTTTATTTAATCAGCAAATCAATTCCGCCACACATATATACAAATAAATACTGAACAAACATTTAAATAAGAAAGTATATACACTACATACATAGATTTAAGTTTCCCGGACTCACTGTTTCCACAAGTATTCTGAGTTTTAAATGGGTGCCAAATTGTATGGTGGTAAAATTTTTGCGCGAGTTTAATTTAAAGTTCTAAACTGTTGAAATTAATTTGTACCGCTCACGTGTTCACTCAATTTAAGTAACTGCAATAGACGTGTGCGATGTGTTGTGATATATAAAATGTATACTTTTATTTGTTTTTTTTTTTATTTATAGGCCTACAAAGTGAGTCTACTCTGCCTGATGAAAAGCATAAGCAGATTCCGAAAGTGGTCACCATACTCATTGCAAATGCAGATAATGCAACGAGGATGCATCATAGGTTCATCTTCTGTGCGAGGGTAGTACAGCATAATGCTTTTTCGAGGTTCTAGGGATTTGCTTTCGAGGGTGCACCTGGTTCCCTAGCTTTCAGTACCCTAAACGGTGTGCGGTTTTTAGTCGGTATAAAAAAAAAGTTAGTACAGCATAATTTTTTTTATTATTTATAAAATAAACGTAAAAAATAGATAATATTTTATATTTTTTTTATGTTTGCCCCTGTTAAAATGACTCTAGTCTGCCTGGTGAAAAGCATAAGCAGAATTCAAGAGTGGTGGTCACCATACTACGAATGCAGACAATGAAGCATGGTGGGCTAGTGATACTTCTGCATCATTGGGCCTCCGGTCTCGCACTCACCAAAAAAACACGACAGCACGAACGCTGTCATTTTATGTTGATATTATATTGTTTTTCCATCTATAGGTTGACTAAAAGTGATCATAAATTACATAGTACTAAACTATTTCTAATTTGTATCATATATTTCTTGTACGTTGAACGATTCCTATGAATAACTGTTCATGTAGTGATTGATTTAGAATTGGAGTGTCATCACTCCTATACATTCCGTGGAGTGGACGCCGTAAGAACCGAGTAAGGGGGGCAAACTACGCATGATGAATGTAACTTCTAAGTCAAAGTCTCCTTTCTAAGGAGACGCTTGTGTTCAGCCAGTGTCGTGTATGAAATTTGTTAAATAAGTATTATTATTATTATAATCCTAAAGCCAGCTCATAATATTGATAGATTAGTAAATATGTATTGACCTACTGCTGCTGTCAATAACAGATGCTCCCAACCTGGGTCAGTTTTCTTTGATGAGGGTTGACATTGGCACAATAGAGTGATTAATTAATTTCCCCCTTGCGAAATCGGCTAATGAAGAAATTATAACCAGCGTTAGAAGTAGACATGGATGCATAATATAAGCAAATTCTATTTCAACTAATCTATTAATTTCGAATAATTTATCGCACATCTGACACACAACGCCATTTAGTCCCCAACTAAGCAGAGCTTGTACTCTGTACTAGACAACAGTTTTTTTTTTATGGTATAGGGGGCAAACGAGCAGACGTATCACCTGATGGTAAGCAATTACCGCCGCCCATGGACAACCGCAACACCAGAGGCGTCACAAGTGCGTTGCCGACCTTTGGGGGATGGGGAAAGGGATGTGGGGAGGGGTTGGGGTATAGGCCTCCGGTATCCTCACTCACTCAGTGAAACACAGCGTAAGCGCTATTTCACACCGGTTTTCTGTAAGGCCGGTTTTCTGTAACTCCGGTCGAGCCGGCCTATCCATGCCGAAGTGTGGCTCTCCCACGGTAAAAGTGATGAATGTGATGATACATAAATATTTTTCTTTGTGAATGAAAAATACCCATACTCCGAATCAAATATTTGCAGATCATAGAGAAATTTGATCCAACCCGGGAATCGAACTTGAAACCTCAAACGAAGCAGTCGAAATGCTACCAGTGCACCACCGATGCATAATTCATACTAGGCAATTTTTATAATGTTATTATTTTATTGGTTTAATAGTATGAATAATGTTTTAGAAAAAGTCAAGGTAACTTTGTCAAATTTCCGTTAAATGACAGTCATTTTTCTATAATAGTTTACACGTTTTAATATTTTTTATTTAGGAACAATATTTGCAGAAAAGTAACCACTGAATTAAAAAAAGATAAAGTACAAAAAACAATACTTCTGGTGTGTAGCACTACCTGATGGAAAAGCAAGTATTATTTGTTTAGAGAATTCAGTGGTTTACCTTAAGCAAAACAATCAAGATAGACAATTAATCAATTTAACTAGTTTTAATTAAGTTCGGAATTTTGACTATTGCCACATACCTTTTTGATGGTCAATAAATCTGGAATATTCGTATATACGGTTAGAACTCATTTATTTTATTAATCACTCACTTTCAATCACTTTTAAAAACATAAAATCGTCGGTATGTTACAATCATAATGTGCCCTGTGGTTACAATTGTGTGTCGAGAGAATCGATTTGCTTCTATGTGATATTTATTATGATAGTAGGTACTTTCATAAAATGTTGTCAATGTTATCTACTTGGCTCATATTAGTTAGGGCCAGTTCACACTTAATATTTTTATGATGTGTATTTATATTGCTACAAGTAGCCCTCCAACATGTGATTTTCAATTTTTTTTGAAAAGATTTATTGATTCTGCATCCTTAACTTTCCTTGGTAATGAATTATACAGTTGTGCTCCCGCATATTTTATTAATTTCTTGCCGTAGTTTGTTCTAGGCTTTGGTAAAACAAGATGAAGTGCTCGTCTTTCTAGGGTGCACTTGATTTCCAGGCTACTAGTACTGGAAACGGCGTGCGGTTTTTAACCGGTTCGAGTCCGGCATAGGTACAGCAGGTGGTATCCGGAGAGGTTAGTACGAGAAGCAAAAACCTTGAACCCCTTTTTACGAAAACGAGCCAACGAAGAAGTATGCAAATTTATACGGAGGAACAATGGAGAAACTAAAAAATAATTAGGGTTGAATTTCAAACACTAGGCTACAACTAGTTAAATAGAAGGCGTAGAAAACTTAGTCGGAAAATGGGTCAATTTTATTTTTTCTCGTTATCAGAATATAAGATAATGTATTCCTATAAATTATAGTAGATTGAACTGGATGACTGAGCTTTTCTCGGTATAATTTTATTTCGGTTAATTTTTAAAAATTATTTGTCGCCTCCGAAATCAGGTTAAATATTATATACAAGAATTGCTTGTTTAAAGGTATTAGGGCTCCTAAACATAACTGCGATGCGATGCGGCGTGAAATTCTTACGGTACATTCGTGCGAGCTTGCAGATATTTGCGATGCGTTGCGAATTCGCAGTTATGTATGGGAGATAGATAGATCAAGACGGTTTTTCATCAAAATTCCCACTCAATTTTTTTATTATCAACATTAACGTTCCTTTTTTTCTAGACTTAAATCTATTCTGGAAATCCTTTAGTTATATTTAGCTATCCCTTAGTGCTATAACAGGCTCCAAATTATATTTATACTAGCTTTTACCCACGGCTCCGCCAACGTGTATATCGGCTGTGGTAGTAAAGAGTAACTGTCCTGTAGAATGTCCTTCCTCAAGAATCAAGTATCTCCATGCCAAATTTCATTATTATCGGTGTAGCAGTTTAGCCGTGAAAGCGTAATAGATAGACAGACAGGGCTACTTTTGAATTTATTACATAAGTGTGGATTTATAAAGCTAGTTTTGAGTGAATAAAAAATAAATTATATAATGTAGTCATCATTGACTGGATCCAAAAAGTAGCAGACAGGGCTCTGCAGTGAGTTTGGGAGATGCCTGTTTGGCAGTAGATTGCAATGGGCTGACTATGATGCCTAAACATCATAGTCAGCCCCATATTATTTTTTATTTTATTTATTCAAACTTCCTGCAAACATTTTGCACAAGGCGGACTTAATTCCACAGGCATTTTCTTCCAGTCAAACCTTTGGTTGTTGCAACACTGTGTGTGGCAGGCGTATTTAAAGGTCATACGAAAAATTAAATTAAATATATTACAAAACTAAGGATTCTTCGGATCGATTTATACACAATACACATATACAATTTATACATACATACACACATATATATAAATAGATAAATATATATTGTCCTCCACTCGGCAATTGTTGATCAGGCCGAGATACGCTATAATTGTTGATCCACCTTTTTGGCACTATTTCTAAGATAGTATCCAGTGTATCGTCTTATACACGCAATATAAGTATTATACGCCTTCCGACGCTGTGCTTAAGTCTACGGCAAATACTCTAGCTCGTCATCGATTTACACGGCAATTGTAGCTCTAATAACGGTCAACTTTATCATACTTGATGATGGTTTGTTGATCAATATACACAACGTTTTGATCAACATATGCCGCGTACACTAGCATTTCAAAACACGGGGGCCGGAGCAGCAACCTCGGTAGAAAGCAACAGGTATATTATTGTTATAATGAAGCTCCTAAAAATAATGTGCGATAGCTCATTCGATTCGTAATGAGTGTCATGACGTCTAGAAAAAAAAATGTTTTTAAGGATTTATTAGATTATTATTATAAAAAAAGGTATTTAGTTTTTCGTTAAAAACTTCTAAATTACTAATATTTCAGGAATTGTTAAAACTAGATCCTGAAAAACAAGGAAATTTCCAATGAACAAGTCCTAACTCTTGAAACTATATCACCAATTTTCAAAAATTATTTTTGTGTTCGAAAGGGTATGCTCATTTTTTGTAGGCACGTACTATGTTTTTAGTATATTTTATATTGTTACACCGATATTTGCGTCGTCATCATTTCATGATGATGAGCTGATGATGTAAGGTACAACTCCTGAACGGTAAGGAGTTGGAGGATAAATCTTTAAATATCATATGTATGTATGTTACCTTTAGTCGTATTCTTTCAAATTATTTAGATAAGCTGATGATGGAAGGTATAACTCCTCAACGGTTAGGAGATGGAGGATAATCCTTTGATTTCATATGCATCCATAGATCTTTAGTTGTGTAGTTTCAAGTTATTTAGGTCAACTGATGGTAGAAGGTTAAACTCTTTAACAGTTAGGGATTAGAGGATGATTGTAATATTATATGTACGTATAGATCTTAATTTGTATTCTTTTGGAGTTAGAGGCTGATTCTTTAAATACCACATATAGCAAGAGGAATTTTGGAATAACTACTCCGAAGAGTGTGAAATAGGGTCTAAAAGTTTGTACGAAAGTCCGTCATTTTTTAAGTTAGAAACATGAATCTTTATCTTTGAGCTACTGATTAAAAATGATTAGATACGTATATAAAGGTATTCTGCCCCAAATGGGGTTAAATAGGGGTTGAAACTTTGTATGGAAGTCCGTCATTTTAAGTTAGGAAAATGAAATTTTATCTTTTGGCTACTGATTAAAAATAAGTTAATACGTATTTAAGAGTTTCCGGAGATTCTACCCCTAAGGGATGTCATAGGGGTTCACATTTCGTATATAGGTTAGTCTCGAAGTAGACTTTTGATTACAAATAAATTAATACTTGTATCGTAGCATTTATGGGAATGAGCATTGATGGGAATTCTACTCCTAAAGGGGTAATATAAAGATCGAAAGTTTGTGTGAAAGTAATTTTTTTAAGGTATACAAATGAAACTTTATTACCTAGACCAACAAAACAGTTAAGAAAACTTTTCCAAGGTAGTTTTAAGAGGTTTTACAACGCGAAAGGGATTCCACGTTTAAAAAAAAAATCAACCAGAATGAATATTGAAATTCTGCTGACTACTTCGTGTATACCACGCCGTTTTAAAATATTAGTTCCCGTCGCATATGTTAAATAAACGTGGTGTATATTAATCAACAAAGTATCATCAAGTATGAAAAAAGTGATCAACAAAGTATCAAATATGAAAAAGATGACGGTTATTAGAGCTGCAATTGCCGAGTCAATCGAGATAGAGATTTTGCCGTAGACTTAGATACAGCGTTGCAAACCGTATAATACTATATTGCGCCTATAAGACGATACACTGGACACTTCCTTAGAAATAGTAGCAAAAAGGTGCATCAACAATTATTACATATCTCGGCCTGATCAACATTTGGTGAGTAGAGGACAATATATATATATATAAAATTTCAACCCCTGTTTCACCCCCTTAGAGGTAGAATATCCTGAAACGCTTAAATATGTAACCACAAATTTTTAATCAATAGCCGTGAAATAAAGTTTCCTCTTCCTAACTTAAAAAAAACGTACTTTGATACAAACTTTCAACCCCTATTTCACGCCCTTAGGGGTAGAATATCCAGAAACACTTAAATATGTATCTAGTCATTTTTAATCAGTAGCCCAAAGATAAAGTTTTATGTTCTAACTTAAAAAATGACAAACTTTCATACAATTTTTAAACCCCTATTTCACCCCTTAAGGGTAGACTATCCAGAAAGGCTTAAATACGTATCAACTCATTTTTTTACTTTTGGTAAAGTTAAATAGTACCTAACTATATATGATTACGTACCTTTTTTTGTTTGAAGGCTCCTTAGGCAATAATACGTTATGCATTAATTCGTTAATTAATTGTGAAGCAAAGTGGGAAACAGTCTACCATAGAAAAGACCCAATCGTGGAGAAGGTGGCCTCTGATTGGTCCGTTTGAATCGGATCAACAATAGCTGGTGTGGATTTGTATAAAAATGATGTAAATAGTTCGTAATTCTGCCAGCAGAGGGGTTGGAATTGTTGATCCAGAGCGGAGCCACATTAGTACGCCGGAATACACATTAGATCAACAAAAACTGTTGCTGATCAACAATCGCCAACAGATCAACAATTAACTGACGCCACGTCGCGTCAGATCAACAAGGGCCGAAAAGAGATATCTATACATACATACACATACGAGTATATACACATTCTGTCATTACTGTCTTCAATGACAAATAACGGCCCAAACGCAAACTGAGTCAGCAAAAACTAATCTTAAACTGTATATTACTAATTCAACGCAAACAAACTGTTTACTAAAACCACTCCATATGTACATCAAAGTCGTAAAGTTTCTCAGTGACAAATAAACAAAAGTTAATTCATTAACGCGAACGTAAACTGCACCGGTGGGCACGGTAGTTTACTACTTCCAAACTTTGGAGTTGTTAAAGGTGGGAAAGAGATAGTGGAGAAAAATAATGTGTAAGACAGAGTCAGGGTAAAAGACGTAACGAGGTTAAAAGTTAAGAATCTGGGGACAATATTTACCCAGATAGACGGTGCTTTGGCAAAAAGTGTTGAGAATATAGTTGAGATTTAAAAATATATGTAGCTTCTTTGTTAACTATCTTTTTACGACGTTGTTATTACTGCGACATGGATGAGCACTAAAATTCGAATGCAGTTATAAGTAAATTAAGTAAATATCAGTTTTTCCACGGAATTATCGGCATCGGACCGTCGTAACCTGAAGGGTGAACTAAATTCAAAGATTGAAATAGTTATCAGGATATTTGAGGGCACTGACTTTCCAATAACGATTGCCATAGATGTTCATGACAACCGGGACCGACAGCTTAAGATGTTTTACGAGGCACGGGTGTGACACACCGCTAAACTGCCATTCTCCGGGCTGTGATATTAAGAATTTCTTGTAAGAAATGTCCAACAACACTTTTGACCCGACCTGGGATTGGAAGCCCAGAAGAGTTCTTGATTGGCAGTCACATATGCTAACCGCTAGACTAACGAGGGACTTAAAAGAATACACATTTATTTTAGTATTCATTGTCTACTTTGTATCGGATTTAGCATCTTCTAATAGAACTCTTGAACTTTTTTATATAACAACAAAGTTTAAAGGAAAAAGAAACTGTAGTATATTAACATTGTAGGGCGTAAATATTTTTTTTTTAAGTAACACACAGTAAAGAAACGTCAAACATTCTTAATGAACTGAAGTCCCGAAATTTCCTGAATCTTAATCTCTTAATTACCAAAATGTTCATTACTTCCCAGACGGTTGGAGATAACCGCATTTAGTCACAATTACCCAAGCAATTTCAGCTCAAATTTTTAACGCTCTGATGAATAATGTCAGGAGGTTTCGTCATCCTTGTTTGCTGCTATTTAACATAGATTTAAAGATAACTTTTTTCTTGATTTTTTAAAGTCCTATTGGTTATGGCTTCGTGACCCTAACTTTTAAGTAGAAGGCTGTGGGTTCGATTTTTACCTACGATAAATAATTGTGTAAACACAATCATTTGTTTTATATCTGGATGTAATTTATATAAAATAAAATTTGTATTTGGAAATATTTATTAACTTTTTTAACCCCCGACACAAAAAGAGCGGTGTTATAAGTTTGACGTCTATGTCTGTCTATGTAAGTCTGTCTGTGGCATGGTAGCTCTCAAACGGGTGCACCGATTTCAATGCGGTTTTTTTAATATGAAAGCCAGTTTCCTGATGGTGGTTCTTAGCTATGTTTGGGTTATATCGGTCTAGCAGTGTAAGATTATCAGCTCTTTTCCAAATGATGTAAGGCATTTTTGGCGAATGATTACTCGATTAAGTGTGGGTCACTATGCTGCATGCCCCTTTTGACATTGAGGATGATGACCACCACTCCTGGATTCTGCTAATGCTTCCCATCAGGCAGAGCAGAGCCATTTTGGCAGCTC
This sequence comes from Spilosoma lubricipeda, assembly GCA_905220595.1. NCBI lineage: Eukaryota > Metazoa > Arthropoda > Insecta > Lepidoptera > Erebidae > Spilosoma > Spilosoma lubricipeda. The sequence goes on along the minus strand of HG992298.1, from coordinate 4,955,010 downwards.
AATCATAAAAAATAAATAAAAAAAGTTGGGGTTGGTTCTAAAGTCAACTAGTACGTATATTTTATTATCTGTAATGTTTTCTCTACTTGTAATCTACGGGAGTATTTCCGTAAAATGGAACGGCAGTATTTAACTGGAAGCCGGGATAACTTATGTTCGATATTACTAATGTCTATGGTATGGAGATATTTTGATTCTAGAAGAAGGACATAAGCTACTTTCTATAGCGACGACCGAGACACAAGTGGGCAGAGCCGCGGCTAAGAACGAGTAATAAAATAAATTTTAAGTAACTGTTATATTATTATCATTTTTAAAATGTACCAAGATTCAGACAAATGGAAACTACGCCGTACTCACGGGTGTTTGCGTGCAAAACATTTCCTTAATCAAAATTCTGGTCACGTACATGGAGAATGTCAAGCGGGGCGGGTGACGTAAGAATTTCATTTCTACCCACCATCGAACATCTGCGACTCGATGAAACAGAATATATGCTTCAGTATTCGAGACAATCACGGTATTAAATATTGAGCCTCGTATACATTTTTAATATTATCACAAGAAGTCAGGATACATACACACTGAAGTGTAACTGCGAAATGTAAGGGGTGTTTTGATGAAAGTTTCATATTACGTAATATAAAGAAGTCAGGTCAAATTATACACAGTATCCAATTTCCTGAAATGCTTTAATCAATATCTACGATTTTACAATAATCAAAGTAACTGTCTCCTTTCGATCTCACATCTCATTGCTCAATGGCCGCCGGCATAGTGTTGCCTACTTTTTCATGTAAATTACCAATTTGATGATCGATATTGTTTTTGAGAATTGGGATAAGAATAAAATTAAATAGTTCACGTCGTTTAATTCTTTTAATAATTTTAATTAACTGTAGGGAACGCTAACACTAAACTGGAGCCAAATAGCACAAGACTGGGAAAAATGAGGATCTTTGGTGGAAGCCTTTATCCAACTAGGCAGAGATTGTGTAGAAGAAGGCATTAGCTAGATATACAATTATTCAAAAAAAGAAACAGTAGTTATATTTTTTTTAAGATACGTAGTATAATGGAATAGGTAAATAATTATTACATTAAGTTAAGTTTCAACCAACTAATAAATGGATAAACTGTATAAAATACAAGAAATAAATAAAATAGCGAACAATGATTCCTGGAAACAAAGTAACTAAAGTTATTAAAAGATTATTATAAATCTTCCGTCTTTGATAAACTTAAGCATCGTGCGCTTATATTATTAAAATAACTCAGAATTGAGTATACGATTTTGTCTAATATTAACACTCGTAACTTTGTTCTGTATATCATATCTATGTTCTCTTAATTTTCATTTAAATAAAGAGAAAACTTTGTAGGTATCTCTTTTAAGTTCGCGAAGTGAGAAATGTGATGTTTGGAAAATTTTATTAAAAATTTATATCATAGAGCTCTGAAAAGTAGTGTTTGTATGTAAAATTCCTTTACACTAGCTTTTGTCCACGGTTCCGTCCACGTGCATAGCAGTTATCGCGGTAAAAAGTAGCCTGTGTCCTTTCTCAGGAATCAGCGTATCTTCATGCTAGTTTTCATTGAAATCGGTGCAGCGGATTGGTTATGAAAGCGTAACAGACAGACAATATAATATTAGTATGTATATGAAAAAGCTCGAAAAGCTAGTGTTTGTTTGTATTTTTTGGGCAATCTGTTTGTTCTGGCTAGTCTCTGGAACGTCTGGACCGATTTTGACGGCAGATAGCTGAATATATAGGGAATAGCTTAGGCTACTTTTGTTAGACAAGCTTCGACCCGCGGCGTTACCTACAGTTAATGTTTTACCACGGTTAATACATGATTTCTTCGATCATCATCATGGCCAGGAAAGAGGGGAACAACCTCGAGCAACTCATGGTAACCAAGAAAGGTTACGGTAAAAGACCGAGAGGACGCAGTCCAATTAGGTGAACTAACCAGATCCGAACAACTTTGGACGCCAATCTACACGTTGCTTTTCATTCGATCGAGGAGTGGAACAAGTGACGAGTAACTATCCGGCAGCAGATCATCCCACATCTAGAAAATCACGACCCTCGATAATGAAGAAACGACGCACGGAGCAGGAACACGAAAAGTAAAAACTTTGTATCTCTTTTTACGAAAATTATGCGAACGAAGGAATATTAGCTTTCTTTGCACAGTTTGAGATTATAAAGAGGAAAAGTGCAGAAAGCCAAAGAAAATACATTTTGATTGAATTTCGAGCACTGAGCGATCACTAGTAACAATTCCAGTCCATCAAAAGGTTGCCTGAAAAAAAATGCGCTGATCAATAAAGCCGCCGTTTCTACATTATTTCTAATGGTTTATATTTAGCAACAATTGTAGAAACCTCGTAAACAATTAAAGTGCTATTTATCTATCTATACAAATCAATAAAACTAAAAGGCTTGTGTGAAGTTTCAAATTAACCTCTTATCACTAAATGCATGAAAGTAAATACTTACATAAAAAAATAGATTTTTAAATTTTTTGTCTGTCAGTATATTACCACTAATCTCTGAAATGGCTGCACTGATTTTGTCAGGATTCTTACTAGCAGTTAGCTGATGATATAAGAAAAAGTTACTTAGTCTACTTTTATTTTAGACTAGCTATGCCACGCGGTTTTAGTCGTGGTAGTTTCTGTAAAGGTACCTGCAATAATAACAAACGGGCAGCTATCTATCTGTAACATATAATACAAAATTATTTATTTTTTAAAGACAGTGGAACAAAGGAAACCGATCACAGTATTAGCCTATATTGAAACAAGTACCTAGTCTTAATAGTATTTCCTTCAACGAGTTTCACGACAAATTAAAATAAAGAGTTATATTGACTTTTTCTTCCTTTCAAAGGACACATTTCTTTTGTATTGTCCCGTTCAAACTCTGGTAACGACTAAAGTTTTAAAGGGAAGGCTTATAAAGTTCTAAGGGTGGAAAGACTTTGATAACAATATTTTAAGAGAGTATATATAGGTAGATGTATTATCGTTTACATATGTACTAGCTTCGCCCTGCGGTGTTACCCGCGGTACAACTACAACCACCGAGCGCCGCGGGATTAATCTATCCTAGTCTAAAAAAAAGGTAGCCTAAGTTAGTCCCTATATTATTAGCTATCTACCATTGAAAGTACCGTCAAAATTGGTCTAGCCCTTTCAGAGACTAGCCAGAACAAACAGACAGATGTGTATTTAGTGAAAACCTGTTAATTTGAACTTTCAAACAGACACTTCAATTATATTTATTTGTATAGATGCTTGTATAGATTTATCAAGTTGTTTTCAACTTTATATACGTTTATCCATACTAGTTGACCCGGCGAACTTCATACCGCCATATCTACATATCTGTCTCAGCTTCCCGTCGTGGACAAAAAAAGGACTTTTACCGTTATCTTTTAATTATTCTTGTACACAAACCTTGTTCTAATAATAACGAACATAAAAAAAAAACTTATTTAATTTGGTGAAGCCGATCGGAAGTTATGCGCGTACATAAATTTCATTTATATATATATATAGATATATGGATCAGTCCCCCTAGAAAAGTTGATATTTCACAACGCAAAGGTCAAAAGAAAATAGTAGACACACACACACACACACACGCATGCACACACACATACACACTTATGATCTAGCTTTCTTTTGTTCTATCTTCTTGTTTCAAATATTGAGGAATAGCATATTCAAATACTAACAAGCTATCTTTTTTACCAAAAGTGACACAATATTTCGAAGTACCTTCAGTTTTAAAAGCCATTTTCTACCGTTCTGCCGACATGCTGTAGTGTCGTCACGTAGCTGATGTTTCTGTCACTACAGTCGTTACGTATGCAGCTGCAGTCACAACTTTCCATACAAAGTCTGTGTCTAAACTTTTACCTGTTACCGTGGGAGAGCCACGCTTCGGCATGAATGGGTCGGTTCGGCCGGAGTGATATCACGGCCTCTCAGAAAACCGGTGTGAAATAGGAGGAGTCGGCTCGTTTACCCGAACTTAAAAAACTTTTGAAAGAACGAATGCAGTGCAGTGTAGCACTTTGACCTTGAAAGAACGAATGGAGTGCAGTGTAGCACTTTGACCTTGAAAGAACGAATGCAGTGCAGTGTAGCACTTTGACCTTGAAAGCTTGACAGAAAGACAGAGTTTCTTTCGAATTTATAATCATCATCATCATCATCATCAGCCTATCGCAGTCCACTGCTGGACATAGGCCTCTCCAATTGCGCGCCACTTGGTTCGATCCTCGGCTTCTCGCATCCAGCTTCTCGAATTTATAATATTGGTATGAAAAGGTGTGTAGGCTGTTATGATATTTTAGCATTAGTTATACAGGGCTCAATATCTAAATATTTTTTGTTAAGGTGAGAATTGATATTATTTTCGCGATAGTGTTTTTGTAGGTGATTATTTTACAGTGATGGTGGTAACCTAAAGAGTGGCAATCTTTATATATATAATTCTTCTGTGAGTGTGTATGTCACTGAACTACTCTCAAACGACTGGACCGATTTTGATGAAATTTTTTGTGTGTGTTCAAGGGGATCTGGGAATGGTTTAGATTCACAATTTTGTCCGCTGGACAATGTTTTTTTAATTAATTTTTAATTTATTAGTAGTTATGGCAAAACGACGTTTGCCGGGACAGCTAGTTTTATATAAAAGTTTATAGAAAATAATTAATGCAATATGAAAAGTTACGATCGAGTAATTGCAGAATTGAATTTGATTCTATAATGTATATAGAATCAAATTCACTTGTACTTATTCCACTATTTTAATTAAATATACACCTGATCGACCTTTCGCCCTATGGCATTCTTAAAGGATAATGGTTGTATAAAATATTTACATGTAACAACTGTGAGTACATGGAAATACCAGTGTGTCAGAGTAAGAAAAGAAAGTGAGTTTGATTTTAGAATGTATTGCAACAGGTACCATCAAGTGCCGACAATTGAGGGTATAATTTACAGAGTCATTTGCAGGTTTAAACCCGACACGGAGATTACTGTCATTAATTTTAGTAATATAAATAATGTAAACCAGAATCTAATACAATGCGTTGAAGTATAAAACTCAAATAATATATTTGTTGGCCGGACCATTTAGCTTCTTTTGTTTTAATAATTCAAAACATCTCAAAATATAAAGTGCCTGTGTCATAAGGTGTTTCAAGAAATAATATAATTGGTCAACTTACATGAAAGTTTACGGTGAAAAGAAAATATTAAAAAATGCACTGGTACACAGTTAACACAAACACAGACAGTTGTGGTCTACAAAACACATCTTGTTGTCAGTAATGAAAGGATTAGATCGGGGTAGATTTGATTCGTCCAGTGACAAATGATGGGGACTTCGTGCATTTTACATTGATAGTTTTGGTTTTGACGCGTTCTAAGTTGTTACTTGTTACCATCAAATTATGAGAGTGTAAGAACACATATATTTCATGTATAAACCGCTGAGCCGCTTTGGATGAATTTCGGGACTATTGAGAAGGACATAGGCTACTTTTTGTTACGATAACCGATATATACATACGCGGGCGTAACTATGAGCAGGAACTTAGTACTACATAATATCTTATATATTACAAAAAAAAACTTCGTAACTCGTTAAATAACCGTAATGCTTTAAATATACACCACCTTTTTTATTTGACATCATGATCACCTTTGATCACACTGAATCTGGGATCCAAAAAACCTGAGTAAACACTGTTAATTGAATTGAGAAGCTCAAGTTTGTACTCACAATACTTTCTGTAAAGCATTTGCAAAGAGAGAGAATTTATGGGAAGATAAAAAGGCCTTTTAGAGAGGCCTGTTTGCACAATTTGAATGATTTGGACATTTCTGTGTTTAATTATCGCGCATCCACGCAGAGTTTTAACGGTGTAAACAAATAAATGTACTATTTTTAGGTAAAAAATATTTTATGGTGATATTTAAATGAAATACTATTTCTATTATAATTAGATAGATTATGTTACAATGATAATTTCTATTCCTCATCATCAGCCTGCATCAGTTCACTGCTGGACATAGGCGTCTCCCAAGGAACACCACAGCCCGGTCTGTTGCTTTCTACATCCAAACGCTGCCAGCCCTCTTACGTCAGTTGTCCTGCCATCTGGCCAGAGGACGTTTGACACTACTTCGCTCTAAAACACACTTACTCCAGCGGTATTATTACGGTATTAAATAATTATTACAATTTCAACATCATTATGGATATCGAAATCTCGAGAAAGTGTATGTGAGGTCCACGGTGCCAAATTAGTATTTCAGTAGATGCATGCTTTAAGTGTCATAATATTTTAATTAATTTAGTTTTATATTTGTGTTTTACTTATTATTATTTTCTTTTTGTTTTACTGTCATTGCTTTTCTTCTTCAAAAAAAGGAGGAGGTTTCTCAATTCGACCGTAAATCTTTATATATATAATTCTTCTGTGAGTGTGTATGTCACTGAACTACTCTCAAACGACTGGACCGATTTTGATGAAATTTTTTGTGTGTGTTCAAGGGGATCTGGGAATGGTTTAGATTCACAATTTTGTCCGCTGGACAATGTTTTTTTAATTAATTTTTAATTTATTAGTAGTTATGGCAAAACGACGTTTGCCGGGACAGCTAGTATTTATATATTTTTAAAGTCTTTTCGCGGATAACTTCGTCGTTTATGAACCGATTTTGATGATCTTTTTTTTAATGGAAAGGAAATGTTCCAACGGTGGTACCAAGATTAGGACGTTAATATCTGATGATGGCATCCAAGAGAAATCGAGTCGAACATTGAAGTCAGTTTTATTTTTGTTAAAATTGTACTTGTTTTGATATGACTACTTAAATTTTGGGAGATATTTAATTCAAAAAATGGTATACTTAAAACTGTATGTAGCACACACATGAGCACAAAGAGTATGCTTCAATCGAGTTACAATCATTGTGACTTGTAAATGTTTTGGAAATCAATGACAGAAGTGAGACAATACCGGCACAAGGATGGTTATTGCTTATTGACCTAGATATTCTCATTTCGTTCTATTAATGAGACTTTGAAAAAGTAAATTTTTAACAAAAATAAAACCGCCTTCAAGGTTTGAGTCGATTTCTCTTAGATGCCATCATCAGATCTTAGTGTCCTTATCATGGTACCACCGTTGGGATAAATCCTTTCTATTAAAAAAAAATCTTTTTATATGAGAGGTATGTAATACCTTTTAATAAGTGATCGCGTTAATTCCCGGAAAAAATATTTGTAAAAAAAGAATCATCAAAATCGGTTAATAAACGACGTATTAATATATATATACATATATATAAGGTCGAATTGAGAAACCTCCTCCTTTTTTTGAAGTCCTTTAAAAAGGGACGCAATATGCAATATACACGACCTTCTCAAGAAAAAAACAAATATTTACCCACAATCGTTTCCACTTATTCTAGTGATGTAACGCCGAAACAGTAAACATCTTTAAAGTAGATTTATTGCACTCATGAGTTAGAAGAACAGTGGTAATACCGTAGATGTCTTTAGTTTTATGGTGAACTATAAGTAACACGCTACAGATTAAAATTTTTTCCTTGTTTGTGGTGTAAAAAGGTGATTTTATTTGATGAAAGCTTTATTATCTTGGCTATGATGACTAGTACTACGACTTTGCAAAATATGTAAATGAGATAATACGAAATAAGAATAATAATAATGTAAGTAGATGTGCACCTTGAATAATTTATATGTTTAATAAACTTAAACCTACAAGGTTATCACTAAGTAAGTTTTTTTGTTTGTACGTTAGATTTTGGAGCATTTTAATAAAATGAAATTCAGGTGGCAATAGCTTGCATACTATTTACCTTTCATATTGTAATACTAACACTATTGTACCTGAATATAAATTAAAAAGAGTGGCAATGAATTTCTTTGCCAGTATTCTTCTCATAAGGCGCTACGCATTTTGGAAACTGGAAGTTATGGATCGGCACAGGCAGGCAGTAGATTTTGGTGTTTTCACCTAATTTACTTTGACAATACAGCACATGCTGTGGCGTCTGTTTGTGTCAATCTATAATTTTAAACTGTAACTTCAATTTAACGTTCATAGTTCAATTTCACTTAGCGTTTAAATTGAATAATTGATTTTGAATTTGAATTTTACGAAAAAATCAGGTTCTACATTTGGATGAAATATATTATTTTTCGTGATACAACTAAAAAAAGTAAATATACATACTTACTTCTGTTATTGAACCTCAATAGACTGTCAAAGCTGACAGGAATGCTTATTTATTAAGCTTTAATTAAAAAAATTTCTCTCTCTCTTTCCGAATTTCTAATATTTAGTTATGCTTGGGTATATGCACTTTAAGAAAACTTTAACATGAATATTGAGCTAAAGCTAAAAATTATTTACAAACATTTACAAATTTTTATTTTTTGAACTTCTTAGGTACCTAGTGTAATCAAGTTTATATGTGTCGATGACACCTGTTCTAATGCAAGCATTGTATGTGCCAGGTGCCAGCGCCTTTACATTGGTTTAAATCTTTAAGTTTAAATTAGAATTACATGTTGCAGTCAAAAAATAAATTATGAATCACCTAGCTGTTGCGTGCGGTTTTGCTCGCGTGGAAGTTAATTATATGTATTTAATTAAAACTGTAAAAGTATGTATCAGTAATTTATTTATTTTTGATCAATAGAATAGAATAGAATAGAAAACTCTTTATTTGTACACCATTATAGTACATTGTTACAAGAGTACATAAAATGTGAAATGTATAGCCCATTTAAAAGAACTTTCATACAAACATTCGACCCATATTACTACTACTATAATACTTACAGGTAAAGAATACATCAACAAAGATTCCACAAGTGCACTATATACTAGCTTAAGAATATCTGCACTAGCCGACGGTTTGAGCTTTTTTATTATTTACATATACATTAATTAAATGTCTTTAAAAAGAACGCCACCACAAATACGATCTACATCCCCAAATTCATGTCTCCAAACCAACACTTCGAAAAATACAGAGGGTTTAAAAATTGTTACTCAAAGACCCAAAAGAAAGTACGCACAAAGCGATGAAAATATGGTGGAAATGAAATCTGTCTTTGCACTATTTAAACAACAGCAAGATAAAAAGTACAAAGGAATAATGAAAGCAATTAACGAGATAAAGGAATAAAATGCAGGTATCTCCTCATCTATAACATTTTTCTCACAAATGTATGACCAGTTAACAAAACGGTTTGGAAATCTAGAAGCCGAACGCAAAGAAAATCACGCCTATATTCGTCAATTGGAAGACAAAATCGAATTATTAGAAAATAAAAGTAACTCATCTAGCCTGGAATGTAGAAATATTTAAGGTAGGAAGGATGAAACTAAGGAGGACCTTTGTGATCTAGTTATAAATATTGGCAGGATTATGAATGCCCCCGTTGAAAAACAAAAGATACGAGACGTATATCACACCAAGTCTGATGCGTCCCTAGAAAAACCTCTGGTTGTAGATTTTACAAAAAAATATATTAAAAAGGAGATTTTTTTAAATCCTATAGGGACTTTAACAAACAAAACAGTAGTACCAAGTTATCGACGGCGAGTCTAACCATTGGTGGTCTTCAAATTTACATTTATATCAGAAAATCTCACGCGTAAGGTAAGACGTATATTCTATGATGCGAGAAACCACGCCCAATCATATGAATACGCATACCGTTGGATTGCTAACGGTAAGGTTTACATCCGCAAAAGAGAAGGAATACCAGCTAAACACATATCGTCGGAAGCTGAACTTAATAAGTTAAAAACGCAATCATGACTTTACATATTTTCTGTTTTTGGATTCCTTATTGCTGGATTTGTATTTCTTTTCTCTTATTTGGACCATATTTCTATACTGTTAGTTTATATTTTTAATTGTTGCATGTCTTTTTTGTTATATTTCGTCTATTTTGTTGATAATATACCAACGCTTTACACATCAAACACACATTCAAAAATCAATGAAGAGACACTTTGCAAAACCACACTATTTCACTACTTCAACAAATTCCAAATGAGACTAGTCGCGAATCACTTTTAATTCTCCTACATCATACTTATATTATATTAACACCAGCAAAAGATCATTAGTTCTGTTTCATGATCACTCGGTCACTGTATCTGGGTGTCATTTGTGCTCTCCAACCCTTTGTTTACAGCACTTACACGTTAAACAAAATATCTATTCTACTTGACTCTATGGACATACCGTGTGATGTGATCCTGTCTGAGTGCTGGTTGAGCAAGAGTATAACGTTGCCAAATTTAGGGGGTTAAATTAGCTATGCCTCTTCTTTTTCAAACCAAAATGAAGGTGCCACACCTTCATTTTGGTTAAAAAAAATCTGAAGCACAGTTTATCAGCCACAGTTTACTAATGCTAACTGTTTTGTGTGAACATGTGATCACATCGCTCCCCTGGTTGCAGAAATATAGATAATTTCTTGACAAGTCTCGATGATACTTTGAGCGCATTACACATGCATAAAACCTTAACAATTATTGGCGATATAAATATCAACTTGAATGCCGATTTCTCGAATTCTCAAAAGGAGGAATATTTGAACTTGTGCTCATCACATGAGCTACTACATGCACAGCTAATTCCAACCAGAGGTGATGTCTGCTTTGATCATGTCACCCTGAAGACTCATAGGCGCGCAACAGTATTAGTGTTAAAAACGCATGTCACGGATCACCTTCCTACTTTGATTAGTTTGAATTCGGTCAATAGAAAAACTACACATAAACAATACTTACAACGAACAGATCAAGGTGCAATTATCTCAGCGATACAAACCTTTAACTTATATCCATCTCCCTTATATTTAATACGAAATGCGGAAGTAGCCGCCAAATACTTCATACAGAGCATTTCTAGCATCTTAAAACACACACCCACTAAATAAAACTCACACATAGAGAATCCCATTAAGCCGTGGATAACTGTTGGATTCCTAAAGTGTAATAAGAACAGAGACGCTTTACATGTGAAGTCTGAGAAATCCCCTGAAAACACCATTCTACACACAACATACAGACGATATCGCAACTTTTATAACAATTTACTAAAGAAGCTTAAAATAAAATATGACACAAAGCAACTGAGAGAGACTAGGGGAAACACAAAAGCAACTTGGCACGCTATAAAAACCGTATTAGATACAGAGCAGCTGAAATCATTTTCGACTGAACTTTTATATTTGCACCGGGATCCGGAACGGTCTGTCGATATCGTTAACCACTATTTTACAAATGTGGACCAATCTCTGGCTGCCCGTATTCAGGCGGGTGCGCTGGGGGCGTGGCTTGTTCTTTGCCCATGATATCAGCTAAAAACCACTTAGGTAACTCAATGTTTGTTCTTGATGTCACTGAGCATGACGTAAACGAAACAATCGGAAGTTTGAAGAGTGGCTGCGCGGTGGGTCGGGACGGAATACCTGCGTTTCTTTTAAAATCCACACGTCAAAACATTATTGCCCCATTAAAATATATATTCAACTTGTCTCTTTCCCAGAGGATTTTCCCGGGGATATTCAAAAAGGCTTTGGTTTGTTCAATCTTTAAGAGTGGGGAAAGAAAAGAGGTCGCAAATTACAGACCAATATCAGTATTGACCGCGGTGTCGAAGGTTTTCGATAAAATGGAAAAAGTTAAAATTAAGTAAATTAATAATAAAGTTTACACTCTCGCACAACTAGAAACACGTCTGCTCTGTATCAGAATCGAAGACAGTAACTCAAGTTTGTTGAGTTTTTTCCTCATTATACGACATAATTATTATTCCACATCAAAGGAAATAGTTTGTAGTCACAAACTATTTCCTTTGATGTGATGAAGTCAAAATAACTTTTAATAAAAAGAAATAGAAATCAATGCAGTAGCGTTTAAAATATAATATATCAACATGGTAAATTTTTGGTTGACCGTGACATCGTCGGGAAATTTCTTTATTTTCATTTATTTACTAGTTTTTGCTCACGACTACGCCCGCGTATATGTCGGCTTTCGCTGCAAATAATAGAATATGTGTTATTCTGATGAGCTATATTACTATAAAGTTTCATTCAAATCCGTTCAGTCGTTTGCGCATGTAGACGTAACACACATACACACTCACAAACTTTTGTCTTTATATACTAGCGCGATCATCTGGAAATCAGCAGACTCGACCCTCGACAATAATTTAGGTTGATATGCAATTGTTTTGCAATTGTTCTGAAGTTGATATAATATTATTTTACATTTTGAAGTTATTTTTGTTATCAGTAATAAAATTTTGATCACAAAAATTATCACAAGAGTAAATAAATCAATCATTTTCATAATGACTAGCTGTCCCCTGCAATCTTGTTTGCGTCTCCTATTGCACGTAAATTTTTTTTCAAATCGGACCAGATGTTCCTAAGATTAGCGCGTTCAAGCAAATAAACAAACTCTTCAGCTATAAATATTAGTATAGATTCACACTTATCTGAGTAAATGCTCTAGAACTTCAACAAAAAAATGTATGATAAGAAAACGCGTAATCATGTTACACACACAAGTAAACGTGATCGTGTCTTAGAAGCCACAGTGCGATTGTAATTAATTAAATTACTATAAGCAAAACACATATGCGTCGCGTGCAAAAAAATTATATGATAAATATTAAAAATATGCACAATCATGATACATTTGCAAGTTTACAGTCTAGCGTGACATAACTCCTACTATAAAAGGAAGCAACTGATCATTACAATCATTTGAACAGTGGGATCGGCAATAAAATGTCAGTGTTATTCCATGTGGTTGTGGGGTGTTTTCTACTTGTAACTTCAAATGAAGCAGCAAGAATATTAGGTGTGTTTCCAGTTCCGTCTATTAGTCATCAAGTAGTGTTCCGACCGCTAATTCAGGAGTTAGTTAGGCGAGGACATGAAGTTGTCGTCATTACACCGGATCCAGCTTTCTCATCGGACGGGGCACCTGCCAATTATACAGAAATTGATGTCCATGATATTTCATATAAAATTTGGAGAGAAACGTTCATGACAGAATCAAAAGGAGATGAAAAGGATTTAGGTGCACAAATGCCAACGATGATGACTGCCATTAATGCTATAATTGATGTTCAATTAAAACATAAACAAGTGAAAGAATTACTTAAAGATAAAAATCAAAAATTTGATTTAATATTGGCAGAAGCATGTATGAGACTTGCACTAGTATTTTCTCACGTTTATAAAGTACCAGTGATACAAGTAAGCTCCTTTGGAGCATTTTTCGAAAACTATCAATCAGTTGGTGCACCTCAACATCCTTTTCTGTACCCAGCTCTGATACGCCAACGTCTTAATAATTTAAGCATGTGGGAGAAAATCCAAGAATTATATAATCAGTTTAAACTAGAAAGTCTGGTAGAAAATAATAAAAAATTGGAACATGAACTTCTCAAAAAACATTTTGGTAATGATGTCCCATCTCCAGATGAATTAAGCAATAATATAGACATGTTGTTTTTGAATATGCATCCCCTATTTGAAGGCATTAGACCCGTACCACCGACTGTTGTATACATGGGTGGATTGCATCAAAAACCTGACAAGGAACTGCCAACAGTAAGTAGTAGTTTTGAGCCTGTTGCATGAATATAAAATTATTCTGTAGCACCACATAATATACAATTTTAGAATCTTTATGACACGAAAATATTTTCGTTCATGATAGTTTAACCCGACTTCAAGGCAAAGCTAAACTTAAATTTTTAAACCAATCTTAAGAAAACTATTTAAAATATAAAATCATTTAGTGATTTCCATATTTAATAATAATAAGTAACTAATAAGCATAAAGTTAAAAAGTTTTTTTAAAACAGTACTTTAATACGATTGTGAAATTAGCCTTTTGACAATATTTTTTAGAATTATTTTTGTTTAGAGTAATTGTATGGCTGTTTTACTTTTGATTGTCAGAACTTGTTGGAGTTTTTACTTTTATTCCACTAGTTAACTTACTAAAAATTGACCTGATTGGAATCTCTCATGTTAATCATCTCATGGTATACTCAGCAGTAACCTTTGTTTTCAAGGATGTATTGTGTTTGTATTGTGTTATTGAGTGAATTGTATTAATGATTTGAAACTGCTGAAGCAAAAACGACTAAACTGGAATGGACACTTAGCATAGTAGTACCTATGTAATTACGATAGTGACGAAGTCACTGTAATACGTGATGCCTACAGTGGAAAACTACTTTTATCAACCCTTTCTTGTCGTCGTCTCTTAAAATTGTTTTATATTTTTCTGTACTGTTTTTCATATTTTTCTTTTCTTTTAGGATCTTAAATCCTATTTAGATTCGTCTAAAAATGGAGTAATTTACATAAGTTATGGCACCAACGTAGACCCTTCTCTCTTACCAGCTGATAAAATACAAACTTTAGTTGACGCATTCTCAAAATTACCCTACGATGTTTTATGGAAGTGGAATAAAGATGAATTGCCTGGACGAACTAGCAATATTAGAATCTCAAAATGGTTGCCACAGTCTGATTTACTCAGTAAGTTATTGAAACAATATAAATTAATAATATAGCCTTGACTAAGTTAAAAATAACTAACCTAATTCTCCTTTTTATAGAACATCCGAAAATCAAGTTATTCATAACACAAGGAGGCCTTCAATCTACAGACGAAGCAATAACAGCCGGAGTACCGTTGATTGGAATGCCTATGTTGGGGGATCAGTGGTTCAATGTTGAAAGATATGAGTACCATAAGATTGGAATCAGACTCGACATGCAGACTCTTACTACGGAAAAAATGATCAATACTGTCAATAGTATAATCGGAGATGACAGGTGAGCTATTAAATAATTATTATAATAAACTCATTTTCTACAGTATACCGGTACAATATGTTGACTATAATATTAACACTTATATTGTTGAATCGACATTTATGGATCGAGGTATTAATATATAAAAAATCTGGGGACGCTAGCCTTCACAATTACATAGCGTATTTCGGAATTGTGTGACATAATTTACTCATTCTTTTTCTAGCTCTGAATTTATTTAGCAGCTATCAATGATATCAACGTTATATTACTGTGTCACATTCAAACGTACAGTCTAGCATTAATATTATAATTATGTCTAAAATGAATAATTATGTCTACACACGTATAATATAGCAGATTTTAATGACACACACAATTCAAACGCTCCACAGCAATTCGGGACTATTCTTTTACCATGTTTTTAGTTAATAGTTTCAATTTATTTCCAGTTACCGTCGTAACATCATAAAACTCAGAGAATATATGCGTGACGAGCCTATGCGTCCGCTTGACCGAGCGGTGTGGTGGACTGAATACGTGCTGCGACACGGAGGAGCTAAACATCTGCGCTCACCTGCTGCTAACATCTCCTGGGCACAGTACTTAGAACTTGAACTAGTTTTTACAGTACTAGCAATATTATTTTCAATAATTGCATTACTAATTATAGCTTTAGGATACATCTACAAATTTACTGTAGGAAATCAGATTACTGTAAAATTTAAAAGTGCGTAATTATTTTGTTAATATTGTTTACTTATTTTATAGATTCTTTATGGAAACATGTTTTTTATAAGTTTAGTGTAGGACCGTAGGATAGTTGTTTGTACATATTAAGTTACGTTAATCGTAAAGGTATTATAATACAATGTTATAGTCTACTAAAGTATCTACTTTAGTAGACTTAGACTTAGACTTAGACTTAGACTTAGACTTCTAGGATTGTTGATCTCAACAATCCTAGAAAGTTAAAAAGTATCTCACTGGGCCGCCATAGTGTTGGTCACCATGCTGCATTGTACCTATTTGCATTGAGGATGATGACCGCCACTCCTAGATTCTGCTCATGCTTTCCACCAGGCAGAACAGAGTCATTTTGGCAGCAAAAGATCTTCGCAAATATTTTATACGCTATCAGCATGATCTGGCAAAAACAACTGATATGTAATTATCTTATACTCAATAAAAACTTGAGTTAAAAAAAGATAGCTTCATAATAGAGCAATGTGCAATAAGCGAGTTTTATCGCTTACAGTAAAAACTCTTTCAATGTTAATGTTTTGTTTAAATATTAAGAACCATTAAATATACATATGAAACAAACCAATTGAAACATTTGAAATTAGTTTATTTTTTCAATCGTTTTTTTTACCCTTCTTAGCTCTAAAAGAAAAAGTTTTTTTTAATGTAATGTAGCATTGTTTTGAGTTAAATTTTATCATTATTAACCGACTTCAAAAAAGGAGGAGGATTCTAAATTGAAACACACATAAATATATATATATATATATATATATATATATGTATATATATATATATATATATATATATATATATATATATATATATAATATATATATATATATATATATATATATATATATATATATATGTATGTATGTATATTTATATTTATGTATTTGTGTTCACGGATAACTTCGTCGTTTATGAACAGATTTTGGTGACTCTTTTTTTAATGGTAAGGAGATATCCCAACGGTGGTACTATGATAAGGACACTAAGATCTGATGATGGCATCCAAGAGAAATCACGTCAAACCTTGAAGTCGGATTTATTTTTGTTAAAATTTTACTTGTCTCTATTTTATCTAGAATCTTTCAAAAATACATAAAAGCGGCCTTAGAAGAAATATAACTAGTTTTAACATGGTTAACTTTTATATCTAAGAATATACAAAGTTAGTCAATCTTTGGCTAAATATGTTATTTGGCTGTGATATCTTATTTTATCGTTTCACTGACCATTTTTTTTATGGTGTAGAGTGCAAACGAGCAGACGTATTACCTGATGTTAAGCAATTACCGCCGTCCATGGATACCCGCAACACTAGAGGCGTCACCAGTGCGTTACCGACCTTTGAGGGATGGGGAAAGGAATGTCGGGAGGGGTTGGAGGATGGTGAATTTTATAATTTGTTCATCATTTTAAATTATTTATTAAATAAGTTAAAGGAAATACTTCTTAGTAAAGTTTGCTACAGTGATTGCTGTTATAGAAACCTTATTAAAGTAAACGAATCTTCGACTAGAAGCAGATTGTGTACAATCACTAAGTTATCTGTATACCGCAGAATAAATTACACCAAATTATTATTGGTGTACAAAAAGCATTAGCTGTAAGGATACCATTTGATATATTTTTGATTATGAATTTGTATAGCTTGTTATTAATAAATCTATCAAAGTAAGTTGATACAAATATCATTTGGTATCTATCGGAGTAGAGCGAGTAAAAATTTTTAGATAGGGCGACATCAGCCACGTAACTGCTTATCTCATGATTGATGATCAATCAATCGATTATTACACTCGTTGGTACACTAGGATTTATTAACACAACAAAACAAAACTATTCAAATTAAGAATCATTTATTCAATGAAAGTTAAATTGAAACTACTGTTAAAATCACAGATCGGCACAAACAGACGCCACAGGTGTACTGTATTGTCAAGGTGAATTAGATGAAAACACTTAAATCCACTGCCTGCCTATGTCGATCCATAACTTCCCGTTTCCAAAATGCGTAGAACCTTATGAGAAGAATACTAGCAAACAAAGTCATGGCCACTCTTTTAAAAGTCAAATCTTAAGTTATTAGTTACAAATGTTTAATAGTTAATTACAACAATTAAGATACCTATGTACTTAATTACAACTTTTCGTTCCTTGTAAAATGGTCGAACTAAAGTGATCACTCAATTTTTAGCCGACTACGGCAAAGCTAAAGGAGGGTTATGATTTTGACCCTCCATCTTGTTCATCTGTTCCCTGATAGCTCCTCAACTACTTATTAGAACTGGACATATGAGGTATCGTTAGAAGCATCTTGATTGTCCGCTAGTTATAGGCTATATGGCGTGTCACTTATTCTAATGTGGCGCCCCCTAGCGGTCATAAAGTACTGTTTTAAAACAATTTTTTGTCTGTCTGTTTGTTCCGGGTAATCTCTAGAATGGCTGGACGGATTTTGACGGGACTCTCACTGGCAGATAGCTGATGATACAGGGAGTAACTTAGGCTACTTTTTTAGACTAACTTTGTCCCGCGGCGTTACTTGCGGTACAACACTAGCCTAAGTTACTCCCTGGATCATCAGCTACCTGCCAGTGAAAGTCCCGTCAAAATCCGTCCAGCCGTTCCAGAGATTACCCGGTACAAACAGACAGACAAAAAAAATTTTAACTACGTTTTTGGTATATTTACCGTGTAAACATACGTATACATTTAGTAAAAAGTGGTTATTTTAATATTACAAACAGATTCCAATTTTATTTATTTGTATAGATTGTAATTTTCAATGGTAACTATTTAAAATATACTTTGCAGAGACATTAATATTATAGGTATAGGCATCAAAACATTTTAAATTAAAAAAAAGGTAAAGACCCAAATATGTATGTACTTGTAATATCTATACTAATATATAAAGCTGAAGAGTTTGCTTGTTTCTTTGTTTGTTTGAACACGCTAATCTCAGGAACCACTAGTCCGATTTGAAAAATTCTTTCGGTGTTGGATAGTCCATTTATCGAGGAAGGCTATAGGGTATAAATCATCACGCTACTACTAATAGGAGCGGAGCAACAATGAAGAATGTTTCAAAAACGGGGAAAATTTTCACGCTACGGGCAATATAAGGCGCAAACGAGGTTGCGTAGGTCAGCTAGTATATGTATATATATACCAATGATGTACTTCTGAGTCTTGCAGAATCGTTAATTTATTTCACTTAATACAAGTGAAGATTTTCTTTGTTATAAGCAATTATTCAAATTTAATATTGAGTTGTAATAAGTGTACCAGTATTTAATACATTATTCTTGATATTATTAATAAAAGCTTGTTTGAAAAGATATGCTTTTTTTAATTTATTAAAATATTCATTTCAGTTTTTTGGTAACAGGTTGTTTTATCATTCATGTGATATTTTGCCCTCACTTTTTCTATTGTAACTTACTAGCCGACCCACGTCACCTCGTTTGCGTCTCCTATTACCGTAGTGTGTTAATTTTTCCCCGTTTTCGTAACATTCTTCATTGGTGCTCCGCTCCTGTAGGTCTTTGCGTGATGATATATAGCCTATAGCTTTCCTCGATAAATGGGCTATCTAGCACTGAAAAAAAATTCAAATCGGACTAGCGGTTCCTGAGATTAACGCGTTCAAACAAACAAACAAACTCTTCAGCTTTATATATTAGTACATGCATTTTAATTTAATTTATCTTGAGACTGAATCATACAAAAGTTAATTTTTATTTCTTTAAATAATTAATTCTTTACTTTAATTTTCTTTAAAAGCTTAAAAAAGGTAAATTCATTGAAGGAAATATTTTGAATTCACTGTAAGTATTTCTTGACAGTAATATGAAAATTGTTTCTTTAGTCGAAAACCAAGTCCAGGCAACCTGTTTTTTCACCGTCTACGAAAATTACGTTTAATTCGTACTGTATTAGTCAATCTAGATATCGTAGTACAAGCACTTAACTGAGCAATTTTTAAGTACATTTATATTTGCAGTCTTGGAAACTCCATCCAGAGGGTAACGGGAGCGACAAATCGAAACTATCTAGGGTTCATTTTTTGAATTTACAAAAAAAAAACAAATCACTTACGTACTTTTTATTTAAAGATCTATGGGTTAACACCTCAAATAAGACACACATGAAAAATGTTTAAGGTTATCTGAAGATTTCTTACAAATTTGATGATCGATATCACATTCTCGATACGTTTCGTAGAGTTATTGTAAATATACGCACACATACACACAAACGATATTAAACGTACCTCTTGAGCTTACATTTAATAGTAACCTGACATCTATATTCTTAATACATATTTCATTTGTGTACTTTTCTGTAGTTCAGAAAAGACGCCTTTTTCCTGCAAAGAACCCTGACTTACTTAATTACTCATTCCGACTTGTTTGTAGATTTTTTTAAAGTTTAATTTCTAAAACGCAAAAATCATGAAACAGTTTAAAGGTTACGTAAAAAAAACGACATTGATGAACAGCTGATAGCTTGATTTTATCAATAATTGCGTTCAATTGGCGTCTTCTTAATACCAATCGTTTGAATTTAAAAAGATTTTAAATTGAAAATACACCATCATCGGCATAAAAGAAGGGACGATCATTATCACGGAGCTGTAAACATATAAATAATACGTGAGCCGTCACGGGACATCTGGCAGATGTGAAATATCGAAATTATTTTGTGTATAATACCACCAATGTAGACTAGACACCTCAAATGGTGCTAACATTAATATACTGTTAAATAAAGAAGTTATAGTACTACATTTTGTTATCTGCGGCATTATCGTCTTTTATCGTATTTATACCTACTAATATAAGTCGGTTTATGATTTGGCAAGATAAGACTCTTTTATAAGGAAATAACTGATCAGTTTGAACATTCCTTTTAGCAAGATCGGTAAAGTAAAATGTCAATGTTACTTCATATTGTGTGGTTCTTTCTGACTGTAAGTTCAAATGAAGCGGCAAGAATATTAGGCGTATTCCCAGTTCCATCTATAAGTCACCAAGTAGTGTTCCGACCTTTAACTCACGAGTTAGCTAAAAGAGGGCATGAAGTTATCGTTATTACGACGGATCCAGCTTTCTCACCACAAGAAGCACCTGCAAACCTGACAGAAATTGATGTTCACGACATATCGTACACAAAATGGAGAGAAGCGTTCTTGGAAAGTTCCAAGGGAGCTGAAAATGATTTCGCAGTACAATTAGAGCTAACTCTAAAACTATTTCTTAAAATACTTGATGCTCAACTAAAAGATAAACAAGTTAAGAAAATACTTGATGACAAAAATCAAAAGTTTGATTTGATATTAGTGGAAGCGTGTATAAGACCTGCACTAGCTTTTTCTTATAAATATAAAGCACCGGTTATCCTTATGAGCTCTTTTGGTGCATATTTTGATAGTTACAACTTAATCGGTGCTCCTGTACATAAATTTTTATACCCAACTGCCATTCACCAAAGAATTAATAATTTGACTATATGGGAGAAAGTAAAAGCGTTGTATCATGTTAATAAATTAGAAAGAATCTATGAAAATAATAAACCATTAGAACATGAATTTCTCAAAAAACATTTCGGAAATAGTGTACCATCTCCGGATGAATTGAACAATAATATAGATATGTTGTTCTTGAATATACATCCGCTTTTTGAAGGAATTAGACCCGTACCTCCGACTGTCGTATACATGGGTGGATTGCATCAAAAACCTGACAAGGAATTACCGCCAGTAAGTATTATAATTTTAAACTGGTTATATTAATTGTGATCACATATATTAATATTTAAATGAAAATCTCTTTTTGTATTTTGTACTCTTGTGTTGTATTCTCATATTGTTGCTCATTCTTGAAAACAAAACAAATAAATTCATAATTACCAACCACTAACTAAATTACAATGTGAAATCAAAACATTGTTTCTTTCATAAATTTATTTTGTTACATTTTGTCATTCTATCGTATGTCACTTTTATTACCAACTTTTGTTTATTTTAGGATCTCAAATCATACTTAGATTCATCCAAGCATGGAGTCATTTATATGAGTTTTGGCACAAACGTAGACCCTTCTCTTCTAGCACCTGAAAAAATACAAACTTTTGTGGAAGTGTTCTCAAAACTACCCTACGATGTTTTGTGGAAATGGAATAAAGATGAATTGCCTGGACGCACTAGCAATATAAGAATATCCAAATGGCTGCCTCAGTCTGATTTACTCAGTAAGTATTTTGAACTTCATATTTTAGAAACTGGCGAGAAACTTATGGAGTGTCTTACCGGTTCTTCTACATAGGAATAAAATTCTGAAACCGTGCGACTAGAGTCAACAATACACTGAATAATTTCGAAAGTATCTGTATGAAAATGCTTACTTGAAGTAAAAGCTATTTGAAATTGATTTTAGAAGCACTACTTTTTTAACCATTTAATAATTTTCCCTTTCTAAATGATGAAAATTTTATTAATTTCAAATCTAATAATTTTACAGAACATCCGAAAATTAAACTATTCATAATGCAAGGAGGCCTCCAATCAACAGACGAAGCAATTACAGCTGGAGTTCCCATGATTGGAGTACCTATGTTGGGAGATCAGTGGTTCAATACAGAGAAATATGAGTACCACAAAATTGGTATCAGACTTGATCTACACGATCTAACTGTGGATAAATTGACGAAGTCAATCAACACTATTATAGGAGATGACAGGTCTGTAATAATACCTAATTTATTGAGATAATTTGTATCATTTCAATAAATGTTTTGATTAACGTTTTATCAAAATTATTGGAACAAATAAACTACAGTTCAATTAAAATAAGATTGGAATCAGAACATTTATCTCAGTGAATATCTTTTGTATACATACATGCTAGTTTATCATTACAGATGTTCAGAAAATTCAATTTATATAATGAGTTTCACAATTTATTTATTTAATTAGCCATGGAAAATATAGTATTCCTACAAAAATAGGACCTACGTATACATAATATACCTGCTACCATCAAAAATCTGCCAAAAGCTTTATGAATTGACAATGTTTTAAGAGTTTCAAGGTTTCCGATGAAAAGTCAGGGGCCCAAATATACTCTTTAAAATCTGTTCACTATATCTAATTACTTAATAAATAGATAACTATGTCACTGTATTCACTTGTTTATACAAAACATCAAAAATATTAAATCTACTTATATCCCGACTACACAAGTATTGTGCAAGTCATGACATCAATCTGCCATAATAAACAAGATAAGGAGAAAATAACAATGAATTTGTTAATAAATTTATATTACTTTTTTATCACATAGTCACTAAATTAAATTAGTTAACATTGCATAACATAGTGCAATATCAAATAAAATCAAATAAATGGACATTTAAACCAGCTCTTACAATAGTTTTCTAATTAACTAAATATATAATACAAAAAATCCTCGTATATAAAATGTAGCGACAGTGGTAAAGGATAATATAATGTATACATATAATATAATGGTTGCATTTGAAATACGACTGTCTTGACACGGGTTATAAGTATTTGAAACCCTAAAGACATCCAACAACAGTCTTTCTACAGAAGTTCGATGTCACCTACCCCCTTGTACTTGGGTTGTGGAAGTCAAATGGCTATCGCTCCACATAAAATGGTGATATCCAGCCGTATTGTAGTGACCGAGCCCAGCCTAACATGTGAAAATGGCTCGGATTGGAGAAAATGAAAATATTATGAAATATACAAAAACAATTACACAAACACACACACATACAGATGCTCGCGTATGCACGTCATCCATTTTTTGTTAGATTTTTTTTGAGAAAATAAGGCATGCACATCAAAATCTTAGTTCCATTTATTTAATAGACATATTCACAAATACGCTTGCATATAATATTTTTGTTAAAGATTTATTTTTATTTTCAGTTACCGTCGTAACATCATAAAACTCAGAGACTGTATGCGTGACGAGCCTATGCGTCCGCTTGAACGAGCGGTGTGGTGGACTGAATACGTGCTGCGGCACGGAGGAGCTAAACATCTGCGCTCACCTGCTGCTAACATCTCCTGGGCACAGTACTTAGAACTTCGATTAGTTTTTACAGTACTAGTGTATTTATTTGTAACAGTCGCATTTTTAATTGTAGCTATAGGATATATCTACAAGTCTGTATTTGGAAATAATGTTAACGTCAAATTTAAAAGTTCGTAATGATTTAGTTAATATTTTTACTATTTCTGAATTAAACAAAAATCATCGAAATATAAGAGTTTTCTTGTAAATGGATTACAAAAAAGAATGGCCGATCCTGTACCGCTAGCAATATGTAAAAGTAAATCGTCCTAACTCGTTTCATGTAATTTTCATATTTTTAGAACTTTGCAAAATAATTTAAATACTCAAAAACATGGTTAGAGTTGCAATAACAAAACGCATACCTAAAATCGCATTCCTAAAACCTCATAGCGATGAATTTAGTAACGTAGATATATTTCACTTGTCGATCTCACAATTTAATTTACAACATTACCGACATGTAACCTAGTCTCGGCCTGTGTATATTTATTTCTTTTGATTAATTAATTAATTCTCTGTGGATAACCGTGCATGATTCATTTAATTTAATCTTAAAAATAAAGCATATTTTGTAACTTATTATCGCGCAATTGTTTGTTGTCCTGAATAAAAAAAAAACTAAACTAACTCTAAACTTGCACTGCTTAAAACCAAATAAATAAATAAATTGTTTTGAAAGTAGATGGTGTTATGTATCATACGTCTGAAAATATCATATATTATTTTAAAATAATAACTGACATAAAAAACGATCAAATATTTAAATCTAATCACACTAATGAGTTTACTAATCACACTAATATATGAAGGGGAAGTTTGTGAGTGTGTATGTTTGTTACTTCTTCAAGCAAAAACTACTAGACGGATTTGGATATAACGTTATAGTAATATAGCTTATACATCAGAATAACACATAAGCCACTTTTTGCCGCGATAACCGACATAAACGAGGGTAGAGATGCGGGCAACAGCTAGTACTAATATATATACAAACAACTGAACAGATTGTAATAAGGTTTGCCCAGGATTTACTTTGATTTATATTGAAAGATATAGGCTAATTATTACCGCTATCACCAACATACACACGGGCGGAGCCATGGGCAAAGGCACATACTACCAAAGTACAGATTAAAACTCAAATCGTTTAAGACAGAAATAGGTGTCTACATCGCTCAACGAAAAAGCTCTCATGTACAAACATTTTTTTATGGAATAGAGGCAAACGAGCAGACGTATCGCCCGATAGTAAGCTATTTACGCTGCCCATGGACACCCGCAAAACCAGAGGCGTCACTAGTGCGTTGCCGGCCTTTGGGGGATGGGGAGGGAGCTGGGTGCAGGATTTGGGTTATGGGCCTCCAATATCCTCACACACTCGGTGAAACACAGACCAGGCGCTTCAAAGTGAGACTGTGGTATCACTCCGGTCGAGCCGGTTTGTTTAGTAGTGCATAACCAGTTATTGCTCCAATCAGAAGTCGAAGCGGCGGCCTCTTCAGTTTCTTTAGCTTTGGTGACTATCCGGCGTTGATCGTTGGGAGGGCCTCTTTAGTCTCCCTCTGTCGTCTGTGTCCGTCGCAGCCAAGCAGTTGGTAAGGGCAATATTGGTTCTGATGGCTTTGTCTCCGATTCACCTCTTGCCAGTGCATCTGCTGCGTCGTTTCGGCGTGAGTTGCTATGCCTCTTGATCCACTGGAGAGTTGTACTATTTGTAGTGTTTTTTTTATGTATGGTCTGCCAAAATGACTTTACTCTGTCCGATGGAAAGCATAAACTCATAAAGACAATGCAACAATATAGCATTGCGACCCACATAATGGCGGCCTAGTAATGCTTCTGCATCATTGCATATTCTTAAAAAAACTAATGCATATCTTTAAATGTAAATCTAATATGACAGCACTATGCTTTTAAGTATCTTAAGCTACCCCTTTTCCGTAGCGGAAACAAAGCTAAGCGAGGTTGACAGTATGGCCGTGGTTTGAATTGACTTGTAATTTCGTGTCCCGGATTTTTCATGTGGTATCTATCTTTTTATTACTCAACTCGGAGGCGGGGGCTGACCGCGTCTGAGTCTGGGGCTCAGGTGCCGCGACTACGACTACATACGACTACGGGCATCCTTTGCCCCTTCCGTAATGTGTATTGGAAGGGTGCAGGCACTGTTTTCTGTATCCCTGAAATTGACTTCGGCTGGTGTATACTCCACAAACTCGCCGCGGGGCCCCAGGAACTTGACGAACACCATCTCCAGCATAAAGATGAGTCGGCGTCCGTGCTCGACCAGGGGTTTCACCGCAGTCTCTGGGATGCTGACTAATTTCATTTTCGATAAACACTTATACTCATCATAACTTGTTAATGGTATGTTCGATTTGAGTAATTCAAAAATAAATTTATAGAAGTGATTTATTTGGATAAGAATAAGTACCATGCTACGAATAATGAGGCCTAATTTATTCCAACGTTACTCTCACAAATTTTAACATGAAAAAGTAGTTATTATTAGGCACATATGGTACTACGACATTTTTTTGTATTAAACTATAGTACATCACTTTGCTCTATTGTCAATATTTTCCGCAGCGCACGCGATATAAGGATTTTTTATTGGGTTTCATTATTGATGTTTTTATACGGATTCCTAACTTTTTTGCAAATATAATATAACCATAAATATATTTGGTGAAAAAAATTTTTAATCGGACCTGACACACCACATTACGTAATCTGGATGCCTTTTCAATATTGATTATTAACTACACTTCGTAAGATTAATCAGTAATAATAATACATTTTATTATAGTAAAATTGATGTTGGAATAATAAACACCAATTAACACTCATCTAAACAAGTAGATACTCTTAAACGTTCGATAAGAGTTTTGTGATAAGAAAATGCATATTAATATTATGATACTTATAACTTATAAGTGATAGTGATAAAATTACTAATTACAACAAACAAATGTGATAAAAATATACTTAATCACGGTACGTAAGGAATCTTACTGAGTGTATGATTCGTATATAAGGAAGCAACTGAATGGTAAAATCATTTTGTATTGTGATATCGGCAATAAAATGTCAACATTAATCCATGTGATTATGTGGTGTTTTCTAGTTATAAGTTCAAATGAAGCAGCGAGAATTTTAGGTGTATTTCCAGTTCCATCTATAAGTCATCAAGTAGTGTTCCGACCGTTAACTCAGGAGTTAGCTAAGCGAGGACATGAAGTTATCGTCATTACACCGGATCCAGCTTTTTTACCAAAAGAAGCACCTGCAAATTTGACAGAAATTGACGTCCATGACATATCATATAACATGTGGAGAGAAAAAGTCATAACGAAATCCAGAGAAGGTGAAAACGATTTTGAAGCACAAATGAGTGCAATAGTAAATGCTCTAAATGAGATTTTTGAAGCCCAACTAATAGACAAACGAGTACAGGAACTTCTTCAAGATAAAAATCAAAAATTTGATTTGATACTAACCGAAGCATGTGTTAGATTTGCGCTAGTATTTTCTCATGTACATAAAGTACCCGTGATCCAAGTGAGTTCTTTTGGAGGAGTTTTTGATAATTATGCAAATGTCGGTGCTCCCGTACATCCTATTTTATATCCAACTATGACACGACAAAGACTTAACAATTTAAGCATGTGGGAGAAAATCCAAGAGTTATATAATACTTACAAAATAGAAAGAAGATTTGACAACAATAAAGAACTAGAAAATAAAATACTCAAAAAACACTTTGGAAATAGTGTACCATCAGTAGATGAGTTAAACAACAATGTAGACATGTTGTTTTTGAATATACATCCCCTTTTTGAAGGCATTAGACCCGTGCCTCCAACTGTTGTGTACATGGGTGGATTACATCAAAAACCTGACAAAGAACTCCCATCGGTAAGTAGCTTACTTTTAAACCTGTTTCAGTAAATTTTAAACAATGTGATATTTAATTAATTATTTTATTGCTATTTTTTTCCATTTTTAAAGCTAACCAAAAAGAATCCATGCAATATAATTTAATATTGTATGAAAGTCATTAATTGAAAAAGTGTTAAAGCTTATTTTTACAAATTAAACATAGTTATCGGTACATAGGTACAAATGTAGTTTTGAATAGTTAGAAATGGATAATTAAATTTTACCGAGCGTATCTAGTCTATAACCTATGTAGCTTGGCAGAGACTTTGTGTATGTATATGTAAAAATAAACATGTGGTTAAAAAACTTATCTTCTAAATACATATGTGTACATAGGGGTGTAAGGGAGCGACCCACAATCTTTCGTTCCGAACCAACCTCACCTGCATGTGGTGCACCCTGCTGAATGACAAACGAGGCTCTGGCGACCGACTGATGGTGGTATATCTAACCAAACAGGCGTAACTAAATACCATAGGCCGGTGACGGGCAGCAGCGTCACCGGTGCAACAAGCGATCACCAACCCGCCTGCCCAGCGTGGTGATTATGGGCACAGACCTCCAATGCAAAAGCATTATTCATATATATAAAGATTAAGGCCACCACAAACGAGTGACCCTGGCAACATTTAATGCATGACTTGAGGTGGAAGTTGGGAAGATTAGGTGGCATATTATTATTATATTATGGTTATGTGAAGTCTGAAGAAAGGGGGAGGATACCATAACCCTCGACTCAAGCCACCTGATGTACTTCCACGAGAGGAGCCAACAATCCCAAGGTGGCGTGGGGTTTCTGGTAAACAAGTCCCTTTCTGGCAACGATGTGTAAATGTACAGTGTGTCGAACAGGACAAAAATCCAGTCAAATCTGGAAAACCGATTGGCTGCCATAAAAACCACAAGAGACCAAAACCTTGAAAATGTGGTTAGGATCCTCAGGGATAAAGGTACGAGATTTTGACTTGACTACGACTTTCAGAAAGGGCAGTAGGGCTAATGAGGGAATGACGTGAGAACCCACCAATCACTTCGTCGGCAAAGCGCGCTTTAAGCCAAAAGATCAATAAGATTGTACGATATGATCTCCGATGCTCAAACACTCTTTAGATTGAATGAGCGATCGAGCAGAATCGGGGGTCAAAAGTGTTCGTACAATCTCTTGGAAGAAGCCACCTGACAGAGTTGACCACAGCAAGTGGAGGAGTCGTTGCTTCTAAGCCGGCTGTCCTTTCGGAAGTGGAAAGCTTCTATAGCAGTCTGTACGCTTCACACGACGAAATGATTACCCTAGAGCTACACTAACACGCCACTACACCGAAGATCTGCCAGAAGTCAGCACTGATGAAATCGAGATGGCTCTTGGACAGCTGAAAAATGCAAAAGCCCCTGAAGAGGATAGCGTTACTACAGAGCTGTTAAAAGCTGGAGGTAAACCAGTAAAACAGTACGCGTCCAAGAACAGAGTCAGCATACAAGACCCATACCATTGCATCGAGGAGTGAGACAAGGGGACGTTATATCCCCGAAATTTTTCAGTAATGCAATGGAGGACTTCTTCAAAACGCTGCACTGGAAAGGGCGCGGCATCAACATCAATGCCGAATACATCTCTCACTTCCGATTTGCAGACGACATCGTCATCATGGTAGAATGCTGCAGGACCTACAACAGATGTTAAACGACCTGGCTGACTTTTCTGTGCGCATCGGCCTACGGATGAACTTGGACAAGACCTAAGTCAAGTTCAATGAACATGCACTACCGGAACCGGTTGCGGTATACGGTGCCTTTCTCGAAGTTGTTTAGAAATATGTGTACTTCGGGCAGACCTTGCAGTTGGGTAGTAACGACTTTGAGGACGAGGTGAACAGGAGAATCCAGCTGGGTTGGGCAGCGTTTGGTCTTCTCATCGCCGATCGCACAGTGCCTAAAGACGAAAGTCTTCAATGAGTTCGTCCTACCCGTAATGACATACGGAGCCGAAACGTGGACACTTACGGTACGGCTGGTTCACTAGTGTAAAGTCACCCAGCGTCCTATGGAGAGGGCTATGCTCAGCGTTTCTCTGAGGGATTGCATCAGGAATGAGGTAATCCGGCAGAGAACCAAGGTTATCGACATAGCCCATAGGATTAGCAAGCTGAAGGGCTGGCCATATTTGCCGTAGAACCGATAACCGTTGAGGTAAACGGGTTCTTGAGTAAAAACCGCGTCTCGGCAAACGTAGTGACGGGAAATTGGAGAGGCCTATGTCCAGCAGTGGACCGCGATAGGCTGATGATAAAACACATATGAAAATCTTCGCTATTTAATCTTTTCATTATTTACTTTGGTTCATTTCAGGATCTTAAATCATATCTGGATTCTTCCAAAAATGGAGTAATTTATTTAAGTTTTGGCACAAACGTGGACCCCTCACTTTTACCAGCTGATAAAATACAAAGTTTAATAAAGGCATTCTCAAAATTACCCTACGATGTTTTGTGGAAGTGGAGTAAAGATGAATTGCCTGGACGCACAAGCAATATTAGAATATCTAAATGGTTGCCACAGTCTGATTTACTTAGTAAGTTTTTTTTTATTTCACGGTTTATATATAAGTCTGCGTTTAATCTTGTTAATTATTATGTTAATAATGAATAACCTCATCTATTTATATTAACTGCAGTTGATTAAAAATGTGTAATTTATTTTCTTATAGAACATCCGAAAATTAAGTTATTTATAACACAAGGAGGCCTTCAATCTACAGATGAAGCAATAACAGCTGGAGTACCACTGATTGGAATACCTATGTTGGGAGATCAGTGGTTTAATGTTGAAAGATATGAGTACCATAAAATTGGGATCAGACTCGACATTGAGGCACTTACAGCGGAAAAATTGCTTAAAACAATCAATACTATAATTGGAGATGACAGGTAACTCAATAAGGTTTTTTTTATAATTTAAGAATATTTTATGCCCAGATACTAGTGAATTATTGTGCAGATGAGCTACCTACATGAACATTTTTGCAAATCACACTTTTTTTGAGCAGACGAGTTTCGCTTTTTCTTACTAGACTAGCCCTCAGAAGAAAGGACGAAACAAACTCAGGACGATCTCTTAGTGATTGAATTTGAACTAATCTTTTAGTTTTAAATGATTAGTTCTAATGTGTTTACAAGTAGAACCTGAACATTCATAGAAATCTGTACTAAACCGATTTTATGTTATTTTGTACATTGTAATAATTTAAAGACTACCAAGCACCGTTACCACAGTTTCCTGTGGAAATACCATAATGTGAAGGCCTAATTATGTGTTTTATAGTACCTACTTAGAAAGGAAGAAATAACTACTAATGATATGTGTTTGATAATGGCTGGGAAAACCGAGCCGTTTATGAACTACATAGTTATGATCAAATTAAGTCCGATGGACACAGCCTGTTGGATACAAGATGACCGAAAAAGTCCTAAAAAAATATATGTAAATGAAGGATTTTGGCAAATATGTGTGACATTGGGAAAACGAGTGCAAAACATTGCGGCACATTTCACGCATTTAGATTACTATTCTGAATTCGTTTTAGTGGAAGTAATATTGACAAATCACTGTTTAACATGCTT
This sequence comes from Spilosoma lubricipeda, assembly GCA_905220595.1. NCBI lineage: Eukaryota > Metazoa > Arthropoda > Insecta > Lepidoptera > Erebidae > Spilosoma > Spilosoma lubricipeda. Next base: position 4,923,639 of record HG992298.1, on the reverse strand, counting down.
TATCATGTACAAGAATCATGCTATCCATGTCATTATTCTAATGACTTAAGGAAGAATATGCTACTTTTAACACAGATTACATATAATTATTGCACACGGTTAATTTTGCGGATCACGCATAATGGTATCTTCTGCAAAATTTTCCAATAAAACAATTTGTGTTGCTAATTTTGGTTAACAGTTTCTATTAATTTCCAGTTATCGTCGTAACATCATAAAACTTCGAGAATACATGCGGGACGAGCCTATGCGTCCGCTTGAGCGAGCGGTGTGGTGGACTGAATACGTGCTGCGGCACGGAGGAGCTAAACATCTGCGCTCACCTGCTGCTAATATCTCCTGGACAAAGTACTTAGAACTTGATCTAGTTTTTACAGTACTAGCAATATTACTTTCAATAATTGCATTATTAATTATAGCTTTACGATGTATATATAAATTGATTATAGGAAATCACGTTACTGTCAAATTTAAGAGTGCATAATAATCTGTTGAAGTTTTTTAACTTATTTATAAGTTTATTCATGTTTGTGGAAAAAATCTTTTTCGCTAGGTTTTGGTGTACCTACTTTGAAAGTGTATTTTAGCGTAGTATAATTGTAATATGATGTTCTTTAATTCTTAGTTGAAATTGAGGTTTTACGACAACATAATGTACTAAAAGACAAAACTATGAAATTTCTATAACAATCACAGATAAAAAAATGATTCAAAACAAGAATTGTTATCAAAATATAATTTTTCAATTAGAAGAAGAATGAGAAGGGCTCTGATAAAGACATTGTTAGCCCATTATGAATAGATCTGCCAAATAATTACAGAGTTTGGTTTCACTTGCCATATATAGATAGAGATATATTTAACTGATACACATGTATTATATTAGTACTTTTTTCGTTAAATAGTATTACATGGCAGATAGCTAACTGAAACTTTATCAGTAACTGGTTAAACTGGCCCTAAATGTTTTAAGTGGTATCTGCCAGATACTGGAACAGAATTAAATCAAAACATCACAAAGATGGCACCGTTGATACTTCCAGTTTTTTTAATAATGGGTGGTAGCTGTAAGACTTTGGAATCTCACAAATATTATTACTATAACAAGTATAACTATTCTATAAATAAAGTTTTAAAAGTATTCTGTGATAGTCTAATATTAATATTTTACTAAATTGTGTGAGAATGAACGAGTTATACGATTAACAATGATGCAATTTGTTACATGTTTATTTATTTGATAATTACAATTTATTAGTTGTGAGCCAAGAAAATAGGTGAGGATTGTTTTAGTATTAGTTTATACTTGTAATTATTATTAATCTTTATATATTTAATTCTTCTGTGAGTGTGTATGTCACTGAACTTCTCTCAAACGACTCGACCGATTTTGATGAAATTTTTTGTGTGTGAGCCAAGAAAATAGGTGAGGATTGTTTTAGTATTAGTTTATCCTTGTAATTATTATTAATCTTTATATTTATAATTCTTCTGTGAGTGTGTATGTCACTGAACTTCTCTCAAACGACTCGACCGATTTTGATGAAATTTTTTGTGTGTGACACAAAGGGGATCTGGGAATGATTTTTAATTATACATAGAAAACACCCAAACTCCGAAACAAATATTTGGAGATCATACAAACATTTGGTCTGACCCGGGAATCGAACCCGAGACCTCGATAACAGCAGTCGCGTACGCTACCACTGCGCCACCGAGGCAGTTATATTATTTTACTTTAGTAAGTAGTTTAATAGTATTTTACGTTAGTAGTAGTTTACTAGTATTTTACGTTATAGCGGCTACAGAAATACATCATCTCTGAAAATTTTAACTGTCTAACTATCAAGGTTCATCAGCATAAAGCCTGGTGACAGAAGGACGGACAGACGAACAGCGAAGTCCAAGGTCCCGTTTTACTCTTTGGATATGGAACCTTAACTAGTGTATTACAAAATAATGTTGTTTTTATTAATCTGGTTTGAATTGCTACGATACTATAAGTTATAAGTTTTGACTACCTCCTTGGACTAGCGGTTGACATATGCGACTGCCGATCAAGAGGTTTCGGTTTTTTTTTTTAAATACATACCTATTATATATAGAAAACACCCAAATTTCGAAACATATATTTGCAGATCATACAAAGATTTGGTCCGACCCGGGAATCGAACCCGAGATCTCAAGTACAGCATACTCTATCACTACGCCACCAAGGCAGTTAATGAACCTGTGTTTGCGTACATACTTGTTCACTATAATATTTCCTGCGTAGTTAACTGGTCTCCGTTTAGACTGGACACTGTGGCCTTAATCAGCTAGGGCAGCAATATCATCATTATCATTTTGAGAAGGTTTCTGTCTCTGGAACCTTCACCACTAGTTGTTTGATGCCTATAAACGATACTAATTCATTGTGGCTATGATTTTTGGACTACAAAAAGGTAAATATTTTAATTATTAACAAGTACCTTACTACCTTACTTGACGCGAACGTTAAACATCTGCTAAATAATAAAACAAAAATCAGTACTATACGGCGAACTACTTAACAAGTCTGATGTAGACAAAAACTACAAAATCCTGGTTCGTACTCGTATTAAGTGTACTCGGATTTTTACAATACCAAGAGCTTAGTATTTTATTCGCATCGCAAAAAAAGTGATCGTATAAAATGGACATAAACCTTAATGTATAGTTACCTATTTACTGTCTACACCTTGGAGTTAAGTAATTGAACATTACTGCAGTAGTAATCCTCACTATTTATTCATATTCATTGTTAATTTCGTGTAAATTAATGGTGATGATTAATAAAACATAGTAACGTTAAATTATTATCGTCCTTTAGAAAATTTACGCTTTAATGTAACATGATGCTACCCTCGTTGGACAAAAAACTTCTAGGTGGCTTTCAGGCAAACATGGAATATCACTTCTTTGTCAATATATCAGCAGAAGTGGAGATCTTCGTATTGAACACTCTCTTTCACCTCCTTCTGCATGATGATGTCCTCGGTAAAGAATGTGTCGAGCCTGTTCAAACCTGGACCTTGGCAACACACGTTTTTTCTTCGTTTTGTAAGTTATAAAAGGTCTAAATATTTTCGTAGGTTTAAAAATTGCATCGAGTTTGACAGTAAATTAAATTGATCTGATAAGTCTTTTTTGTTACAATAAGTAGTTCCAAAGTAATTAAACTTGTGATGAAATTTTTAAGTAATTTAATTTTTGTGGCGGTGTATGTATTACAATATGAAAAACACATTTGGACGAAAAAGCGTCCAATCAACTTAAGTGAGTTTTAAGTAAATATGAGTTTTATAGATTACATCGTAAAGATAAATGAAACAACAGCGACTCGAGTGGGTACCGATCAAATGTCTTATGAAATAAAATCTCCAGTTCTTGACGAGTAATGACTAGTCTGACTTGGACTACTACCTAAATCACCATTATCATCATCAGCCTAATGCAGTTCACTACTGGACATAGGCCTCTCCCATTACAAGCCCCTCTGATCAATTTTTAGCTGCTCGCATTAAGCTCCTGCCACCCATCTTGCGAAATTCGTCGCTGCACCAGCCCCCCTAGCCAAGTCACAAGCTTTCGCTTTTCTGCAATCGTTAACGAATCGCGTTCTCGTGTGTCATTGGCTAATATTTTGTTTTGATCACGTGACTTGATTCCATTTATAAAGTCTTAGCCAAGTTGACGTTTGTTCGTAGTGATGGAATGGAAAGCGATCGTTTCTACAAATTCGATGCGAAACTCCATACAAAAGCTCTCAAAAGCTAGCCAAGTTACACTTTTGACAAACGCAAGCGAAACGATATCGATGCGATCGAACGTTCACTAAGCGATCAAAAATATTTGGAGTTATCGCTTTAAAAATGGCGTCTATAAGACAGATAAACACAGTCTAATAGGACCACCGAGACCCATTTCATTTGCATAATATAATTTTGAACATTTAAAATAATTAAAATGCATACTGTAAATATGTTGTGGTGCGCTCATAATGAGGAAGTATGGCTTAGACGTGGAAAAAGACACATAAATCGTCAGTGCAACGAGACAATCCGCGAAATGCCGGACAATTTATTTGTGGAGCAATTCCGGCTAGACAAGTTGTCTTTCGAAGCCCTTTGTCAAGAACTCCAAAACAAGACATCGTTAAAGGGAACCAACGAGATTCCCTTAAAAGTTAAGGTAAGTTAATAATCTGTCTTTTTTGTACTATTGACTATTTTAACTTTTCCTTAATGTTTGTGTATTTATAGGTTTAGAGGCATGCTCGTGCTCTTTGATGCTCTTAGTTTCCTAGCCACAGGATCCTATCAGCGAATTGTTGGTGTCCTTCAGCATTGCCCAACGGACAGCTTGTTGGTGCATCAGACAAGTTGTTGATGCTTTGAGAAACCCTGCTGTCGTTGCAAAATGGCTTAGGTTTCCAATAACACAACAAGAGAAAACAGCTATAAAAGCTATAAAACAAGAGTGTATACCTACTTAACAAACAAACTTAACTATATTTAATTGAATATGTACCATGTGTTAAACATAATTTTATTTTACAAGGTTCCAAAGAAGATTTGGCTTTCCTTATGTAATTGGTTGCATAAATTGTACGCATGTAGCTTTGGTAAAGCCCATTACTGAAGAGCATGTATATTTCAATAGAAAAGGGTATCATTCACTGAAAGTTCAAATGGTAGATTTATTCTTATTTTTATTTATAGAACAGCATGTATGAGACTATTATGTCACTTCTTAATGTTGATTTGGTTTTCAGATTTGTGATAGTAATATGCTGATTATAAATGTGAATCCAAAGTTCGGTGGAGCTACACATGATTCACATATATGGTCTTCTAGTAGAGCTGAATCATTTATGAGTGAACTTCATCAAAATAGTGAACAATTATGGCTGTTAGGTTGTTGTGTAACAATAAAAATATTTACTATTATTTTTATGTATCAGCCTTATAAAGTGACTTTACTCAGCCTAATGGAAAGCATACACACAATCCTAGAGCAGTGGTCATTATACTCGTTGCAAATGCAGACAATGCAACAACTCAGCATGGCATCATTTTCGAACCGGCCCATTCATACTAAAATCAGCATGGCTCTATTACCTTAAAGTTCAGTAGTTTTCCTGTGGGTAACTAATTTTTAAACTATTTTTTTAAGGTGACTCTGGATATTCACAACATCCTTGGCTAATGACACCTATTCTCAATGTAGTTCAAGGTTCTAGGGAAGAACTTTATACTGTAAAGTATGTGTGAGCCCATAATTGAGGGCTGTTTTGGATTACTCAAAGCACAGTGGAGATGTTTTCTCAGAGACAGGTTTCTTCATCATCATGCCTATGTAGCTAGCAATATTATAGCTGCATGTTGTGTATTACACAATTTAGCGTTACAAGCTGGCATACCACTACCACAACCACTTTCTGCTACACATGACAATGAAGACAATATAAATTTGCAAGATCCCATACCTGCTATGAATATGCCTAATCAAAGTGAAGTCATCGAAGGAAGAGCCATGCCAAATTCTTTATTAAATAAATTAAAATAACGTTAATTGTTAATGGCTTCGTTATTAAACATATTGTCTTTCCTATGTGGGTTAGTTTCCCCCGTGATATAGATTTTTTTTTGTGTTGGATAGATATTTTTTTTATTATAAATAATACTTTTTATATTTTCTATAAATATATTTGATAATGTACTCAGATGTTAAAACAATCATTAAAAGGCTTTATTATTACAGTGTTTATTTATTTACCTAGTAGAAACATTACAAAACAATGTATAAATTATGTCATTGACAAAAAATTTATATTACCACTATTTTTAATGTAGGTGAAGGAAAAGATTAGTAACCCGCAACTATCATTACATTAAACAGTTTATGATGATGATGATGGTCTCAACTGAGGTAAAATTTCTAAATTTTTTTCTGAAATATCATTGAAACAATTTATAATTATATTCTGTTTATTTAAAATTCTGTTATACAGTGCATTTCAAATTATAATAATTTGTAATGTATCTATCCTTCGCTTCAATTGTCTACTATGTTATTCGCCTCCTTTCCAGTTTCCTCACATCCAGGTTTTTTGCCAGTCTGCCTTTAGTTACAGCCGGTGAGTTTCTATGGTCGTGAACTTGCTTGACGTCACTGGCGCTCCCCTTTGAGATGTGAGGGTTGTGCATGGAACTTCTCCAGAGGGAGTGGGGCTGATGTTGCTGAAAAAAACAATTATATTATAATTAATTAAACTATAAGTTCCTCCCTGCTATTAAATTTTTTGTGATAAATGGTCCACTCATTCTGTAGATTAGTCACAACAAAGAGACTATAAGTAAACATAATCTGGGACAGAGAATGGACAGTGTGGTTGTACAGTCCTACTTCAACAGTCAAACCCGTTAAGGCCAACACCCTCTCTTCTAGAGCAGTAAGCATTTGCCTGCTGCTAGGACCATCACCAGTCCAGTCCTCACCGCTTATTGCTAGGGCTTTTTTTTGGTTTCAGACTTTTAGTTTGCCCACACATATTAGAACATATCTATCTATTAAGCATTCATTACTAGAACAATGTCTCCTTTCACAGGAGAGGCTTATGTCCAACAGTAGACTATTAAAAGCTGTCGAAGATGAGTCAATGAAAATATGTGACTCATTCTGTCAATTTTAAAATGAATTTTATCAACATTATATATTACATAGGTATCATGTAATTAATTTATAGATAGTACACAGAAGTTATAGATATTTGATAGATTAATTTTTATAGTGTGTGTCTATGAAGAAAGTTATTGTATGTGCTTTGTCTTTTAGAAAACTAAATGTCATAATAGGAAACCATTACATTATATTTTTAATATTAAATAGGCAATAATTATTGCATGTTTGTCGCTTATCATGTCACTATTTGTTTCATACTTTCAAGAGATGAAGTGAGATACTTTTAAACAACAAAGAATAACTAATAATTTACATACCTTTCCATGAATTCCAATAAGACGAGGACTTGTTCTGTCTGGCTCTATCTATAAATTCATTATGTAAGAGGTATCACGTCATTTATTATAAGTTAATCCTTAAGCAGGATCTTCATGTTTCCAGGTCACAATAATGTTAAAACGACATTTCGCACTGTGATATTATAATAAACCATTTACAAATAGATTGTTCTTTACTTTATATACATTTTATCACTTTATAATTCAGCCAACTAAAATCGACAATAAAAATTGTTGATGAACAATGTCAACGTTACCATGACTACCTACTTTAACGTTTCTTAGATGGATAGACCATAGACTATATTTTAGGTTTTTTCCACGTAAATTGTAGAACGAGCGATCGAACCATTTGTGTCAACTTGGCTACCAAGTTATCGTTTTCTAAAATTACTTGAGAAAGAGCGTTAACGATTGCAGAAAAACGAACGCTTGTAACTTGGCTAGGGGGGCAGGTCTGTAAGCATGCTAACCTACGTTTGCTGAGGCGTGGTCTCCACTCCAGAACTCTTCTAAATGTATACCACAAAACATGATCAAAGATGAATTGTCGTTAACGAGAAAATAATTATCTCGGTAAGACAGAAATATTAAAAATATAAATATTTAAGTTCTATATACAATACAACAGTATTATTTGTAAGTCTTGAAGATCATTTTTGTAAGCAACAAGGCTAACAATAAATGAGATAAATGGTGATAGAAATGGTATCGTTTTTTCATTCTGTTAGTCTCATTATGTTATTGAATACACCACAACATTTATCATATCCTTTATTACTAAATCAACTTCTTCCAATATGATTTTCTACAATACATGTGGAAAAAAATATCAAGTTAATAATTTCGGATTATAATACGTTACCCTTAGAAATAAATTATTCAATTAAAGGCAAATATAATATAATTATTACAGTGTGGTACTTTCCGCTGTTTGGACCTTTAGTGTTAATCCACAAATAAAATATTAACGACAGATAAATAAATGATGTTTCAACACTCGCAAACCTGTGACTTGAAAATTTTGCTACTGATACGTTTCCTATTTGGTTACCACCTCAATGTATTTTCTCCGCGTCTTCGATTTTTATCGAAAGTGTATAGAGTACTTGTTCTAATATGCGCATTATCTTCGAATTACGTCAGTAAAACAGTCATTTCAGACTATACGCATTGGAGTTACTTGATTGAATATGTCATATATTTTACCATTTCGTGGCGAACAAAGGAAAAATGCGTTTTACAGTTTTACCGACATCTGTTGATTATTGATACATTACCATGTGCTAAAAATTTGCATAAAAAGCTATCTAAGTTTTTATTACTTGCACTGTTTATTAGTGTTTTCTACCGAATAACAAGTATCATTATATATTGTGTTTATGCAAAAATTCCATTGTCCTTTACTTTATGTATGTACATTATTGTAAGTGCAATGAGAGATGCAGGCCCATTCAGTGCTGTATTAATATTTTCATTAGTATATATACGTTTAATTATAGTAAGGAGAACCATAGAAACGAAAGGATTTAACAATATTAACGTCCACAAATATTCATCAAGAAACTATATTAAAATGTATCAAATTTTAGCAGATTCAATCAGTAATATTGATGCATCTTTAAAGTTTATGGTACCTTTTTGAAACGATAAAAAACTTTTTAATTCTTATTTTAGCAATGATAATTTGGTTTTTTCTGTTTGTAGATGTTTTGTGTCATAATAATATCTGTGCCGAGAACAATGATTAGATATTACTCAGTTATTTCATATTTCAAAGTTTACGTAAGTTGTAAAAGTCTGTTATTATTTTTATTGCGAATTTCAAGTAAATCTTTTTATAACACTATTATAAATAATCTATCATTTTATTTGATTTATTTCTTTTAAATACACTTAACTCACTATTATAGTGTTAGCGGTATTGTTGACATTAAAGTGTATACATTCTAAAAAAATATCATAAACTGCATTCTTTGTGTCTTCATTTTCAGTCCAATTAAAATAACTGAACTCAATCATTTGTGCAATCAGTTTAAATGTAAATTATTTTATAAGTTCGGTCATGAATGGTAAATTTATCATAAAAAATATTCACCTTGATATGATCAGACCAATTTGTATTTATTTAGAATTTGATTTACAAGTGCGTACACTGACAGCCAAGTCGATCATTTCGTTAGTTGGTACGCTATTACAAACTAGAGCATTTAACTACTGTCAACTGTAAGAAGAAGAATTCAACACCACCTAACACAAAATAATTTTGTGTTAGATGGTATTTTGGCTGTCGGTAAAAATTATCTCTGGGCAAAAAAAATAATTCAAGATATATCATTCAAAGTAAAATGGATTAGTACTCTTTGATTCTACTCATGCTTTCCATCAGTCACTTTAGCTGGCTCGAAACAGCCTTGCCGTTTTTTATATATAGTAGGGAAGAGACAGGCAGCCTGCCTTCGCTTGAAGTTTGGAAGTTGGAATCTGAACTCCCGTGCCTCGGAGAGCACGTAAAGCTATGGATCTCTCCCCGGTCGTGTCAGGTAACCGTCCCATAGGATTATGAGAGTGAGGGAATAGACGGTGCACCTGCGTTTGCGCACACACTTGTGCACTATGATATCTCACTCAACGTAGTAGGCTGGTCTTCGTTGAAATTGGCCGCCATGGCCGTAATCGGCTAGGAGAACATCAAAGAATAGGATTTTGAAAACTATTTTGTTATCATTTTCAGAGTAAAAAATGTTATTTTATTCTAGGAATTCAATCATTTTTTCGCCATAAGATTAGCTTTAATTATAGTACCAACATATGCATCCTTGATAGCTGCTATAATAATATGTGATCTCATAAGCGAGGAGGTGAATTCAATAAAAAACAAAATTTATGAAAAATTAATCAAATGTACCAGTAAGTATACTTTCATGTTTTATAATTGCAATTCCTCCATAAGAATTCAATTCCGAGTGTTTTTCCTATACTAGATTGGAGTCAATTTTTAATATATTGTGAGAAGGTTGAACTTTGATTTTTACGGGGATTGACAGCCATCAGACCTGCACTAGTCTAGAAACTAGAAAGAACTATCCGATGATATATGATGTTTCATAGAAAGATTTTTGTCATACTTTTTTGGGCTCAACTACTCGTAACAATTGTTACCCATGTTCGTATGGCAACAGAAGATTTAACGTGTACTCCGAGGCATGAAAGGACCCAATGTCTTAAAAATGGTCCATAGATTGATCCACCGTGGCTAGGATTGCTTCATCACTAACCCACAATGTCCCAATGCTGGGCTCGGGCCTCCTCTCAGGAGAGGGTTAAGTACCTACGCCAATACGCTGGTCAAGTGCGGGTTGGCGACTGGCCAAACAACGTTGTGGCTAAGTAAATCTAGCCGTTAGATGTTTTTAAGACGCCCAAAGGCCTCCAATTATACTTCACGACTGTTATCATATGATAACAACCGGGACCGACTGTTTAACAGACTTCTTGGGCAGAAGTAATCAGTGTGTATACTTGCGCTGAAGAAACACAGTAGACCCTAACACGCATCGCACTTTAGACGAAACCGTGGCCGTAATTTGTGGCGTGGTATCAATATATTATAATATGAAGCTTCAATCTTGCAAACAAAAATCTGTCTGGTCTTCTATAGAATTGTCATTTACTATAATTTATTTCAATGAAATTTGGTCCTAATTTAGCACGATGTATGTAATTTAGAACACGGTTCATCTTTCAAAACAAGTATTTTATTTATATTTTTGTATTTCTCAAGGAAGATAATTACAATGAAAATAAAAAATTTACATAAACCGTAATATATAGAAGTTTTTATATTTCACAGATGAGCGGATGCGATCTGAGTTGCAGCTGTTCCTCGATGTGATTGACCAACGCCCTCTGAAATTCAATTTATACCGCGCATTCTCATTTAATTTTAAAGCCGTTTTGGGTTTTTGTTCATTTTGGATCATGAGTACTATGGCAATCGTTCAAGTGATTTCTCGTCCTATGATAACAACTAATTTTAACTAATATTATTGCTTATGCTAACTAAGCAAATCCAAGCTTTTGTTCGAATGTTTGTTTGTGTAATGTTTCAAATTGTTACTGTTAACGACTAGTATATGTTTTGAAAATTGATAGTAACTAACTATATGTAAAATAGTTTATAACCAATGGTTTCATTATATATTGTGAACTTTGATTTCGTTAGTTATCTGCACTCCTTGACCTTTCATAACTTTACTCCTTCTGCCTCAGTGTCTATTTCTCCATCTGCAGCATACTACAGAAAAATCCAAATCGTTAATTTCCAGAATATGTCCGTTCGGTTTGACCTCTTTGAGTGTTGAGTCGAGATGTATTTTCACTTCAAATTGTATCTCGATAAACTTAATCATTACCATTAATGAATGCAAGTCGTTTAAAATCTAATATAATTGTAATGTCAACATTTTAGTTTCTCATTTTCTTATTTGACATTTGAAATTTCATGTCACTTGAAATCTAGATTTTGTTGCATGAACACGTTGCAAATGGCATCGAATTAAATTGTTTCATAGCTTCCGGTTCTTTTGTTTATTTACCGAGACTGTTAGGCTATTGTAAGATAGCGAGGTTTGTAATCGCGTCGAATATGTATTTCGCGATTCGCGAAGTGATTTGTTCGGGTGAAGGATGGATCTACCATCCACCCCGACCCTTCGTATTATAATTGTATGATTAAATGGACAGTGTGTAGTGTACCCAGGATCTCCGTAACAGCGTACAGAGGGTCCTCTTCCTTAAATTTGCAGCATGGTAACTTTGTCGTGAACACTAACTTTTTAGATTGATGTAACGTAAAATAATTTGTGTTGTGATAATCCCTTGCTAATAGTACAACGTGACGATATATTCTGACTGCTGGCAACACTGGCACTACTTACAAGTTATTCATGTAAATATTTGTGTTAAAAATAGAAAAAGACGTTCAATTGGAATGAAATATGGTCATTAGAAGCGTTGAGTGTTACAACTATTACTATAGTGTTATCTCGGTGATAGTGTACGCTGACAGGTACTTAATAAACATAGTATAGGTGCCATAGTTTAGGTACGAATTCCGGTAAAAGACCCAAACTACAAAGAAGCACGTGCAAATGTAAGTGGACATCAAATGATCAATTATTTTAGACCTTATGTAAACCTAAAGTAAAAGATAAATAAATAAGAAATATTAAGCATTCAGTGTCGGTTACAAGTTCTAATTTCAAATTAAATATTTGTTCTACTATCTACACTATAATATTATAAAGAGGAAAGATTTGTACCTATGTTTGTATGTTTGTAATGAATAGGCTCAAAAAGTACTGGGCCGATTTAAAAGATTTTTTCACCAATAGAATGCTACATTCTTCCAATTTGACATAGGCTACATTTCATTTTGAAAAAAATTAGGGATCCTTGGTAAAATTTGAACAATGTAACCGAAGGTGTAGAAAAATGAGTCTTAAAATGTCTTTCGTCGAATGCGCTGCCGAAACTATTAGCGATAGAACAAAATAATGTATAACAATATTGAAGAACATCATAATGTCTACAAAAAACTCCGCGGTAGCATATGTCCAACTATTGTAGTTATGTCACTACAACAACTTTTTTCATTTTAAACATTAATGAAAATGCTAACCAAATCCAAACCATGCTATTTATGTGTTTATATTAATCCTTATCCAAATAAATTATTTTATGGTCAAGACCATTTAACTACCTATAAAATAGTTTTTAAATTATTTAAATTGGACTTTCCATTCAAAAGATATTAGATAGATAGATAGAAAACTCTTTATTTGTACACCGTTTTACATATTTACAAGAGAGTACATAAGATGTAATAATATATAATGTAATGTACAAAGGGCGGCCTTATTGCCAAGAGCAATCTCTTCCAGGCTATTACGAATTAAAAAATTCAAACAGTAAACAAAACCGCCATAGCGCCGGTGGCAGATCAAAAAATAGCATTCGATGCTATAGTACAGAGTGTTGAAAATCACAAAATCGCGGTAAATTGTTTTTTTTGGACGCGCCCGGTGGAGCAGGCAAAACCTTCCTTGCCAATTTAGTGTTGGCAAAAGTACGTCAATCTGGAAAAAAAGCTGTCGCAGTGGCATCGTCCGGAATTGCTGCAACCCTATTAGCTCACTCTACATTTAAATTACCATTGGCTGTGTCTTTGGAACAACAATCTGTGTGCTCGATCCGCAAAAACGGTCCGCTGGGGCAGCTCTTACAAGACACTTCGCTGGTCATCTGGGACGAGTGCACCATAAGCCACAGGGCGCACGTGGAGGCCGTGGAGCGCACGCTGAGAGACATCCGAAGCTCAGACCGTTTGTTTTAGCTGGAGACTTTCGTCAAACATTACCAGTTATAACAAAAGGTACTCGAGCTGACGTTATTCGAGCTTGCCTTAAATCATCAACTTTATGGCAATCGATTGAAACTCTTAATCTGCGCACAAATATGAGAGCACATTTAAGTGACAATGACGATAATAATTTCTCACAAAAACTTCTAAAACTTGGAGACGGAAAATTACCGTCTCCGGTTGCAAACAGTCCCAGGTATTGTTGGATAACGAATTGGGTCAAATCGTTCAGAGTCTAGAAATCCTTGTGGACACAATATATCCGGACATACAAAATCTTACGGAGAGAAATTTCAATTGGCTCTGTTCGAGAGCGATAGTGTCCCCGCGAAATGAATCGGTTAATGAGGTTAACAAAATTATTATGGAAAAAGTACCCGGTGAATTTAAATCTTACAAATCTATTGACACAGTATGCAACATCGAAGATACAGTGCACTATCCACAAGAATTTTTAAATTCCCTGAATCCTTCCGGCTTGCCACCCCACGAACTACAATTAAAGGTAGGCACTCCCGTAATGCTGCTGAGGAACCTATGCCCTCCCAGCATGTGCAATGGCACGAGACTTCTGGTGAAGGAATTGCGGGAGAACGTCATAGTAGCCACTATAATCACCGGGGCCGCGGCCGGACAGCTCGCCCACATACCGCGGATCCACATGATTCCTACGGACTTGCCTATATCTTTTAAGAGGTTACAGTTTCCTCTAAAAACATCATTTGACCTCACAATAAATAAGTCCCAGGGTCAAACATTTTCGATGGTTGGCATCGACCTAAGAAAAGAATGCTTTTCTCATGGACAACTATATGTTGCCCTTTCTCGAGTGGGATCTCCTGAAAATCAATATATTTTGTTGCCATCTACAAATACCACTGCCAACGTAGTTTACAGTGAAGCTTTAAGATAAAAACTGACAAATGTAAAAGTAAAAAACGTAAATCTACCTTAATATTATATCTGTAAATAATGTAAAAGTAAACCTGTAAAATAGAAAATACTAAAAATGTAAATTATTAAGTAATAATAAGAATGAAAATGATTAATGACAAATCCTTTTTTAATAAAAAATAAAAATCAAAAAAAAAAACACAAAAAAATATATAAAACCAAAATAAAAAGCGCAAAACAAAAAAACCAAACAAAAAAAAAATTTGTAAGGAAAATACTAAATAATGATAGGCAAGTTTCTATCGACACGAACAAAAATTTCTTTGAAATACCTAGATGTATAGGTAGATACATTTTTAGTTGAAAGTTGTCAACGTTTAATTTAGACTGTATATATTATATTCGACTCTGCTTTTATTATAATTACTTAAAAAAACATAGTAAAAATGTATATAATATCCTATGTAAATATTACTTATTTAAGTGCCCGCCAATTAAACCATCAAAGAAATTGGACATAAATAGACTTACATACAAATATAACTGTGGGGTTTTTTTTAAATATATAATTAATAAATTATATTTTTTTAATAAATAAAAATATTTGTGAAAAACTGTTTTTATATCCAAATTTCTAAAAATAAATAATTGTCTACCCCGTGCGAAGCCGGGACGGGCTGCTAGTATACGATAAAATGATTACTCAATATGTATGACTCCAAAATCAAATTACGTGGAAATTATTCCACAAAATAACAGTATTACAACGAGGAACAACACGATCAACCAAATTTTTTTGGTCAGTAAATTATGCGTTATAAGCAGCAACAAAACCAAAAAAATATTGTCTAAAACCGAAAATAGCTTTTCAGAATATAACATATGTCATTATCTTTTACAGAATTGTGGTATAAGAAAATATTTGATAATATTGTGACATAGATATAATTTAAATTACTATTGCATAATATTAATCAATCAATTGCATAATATCAATTAATCAAATAACAAGACTTTTTACAATCTCTAAATTATTTCGACTTGATTACATATATATGCGTGAAATATTGTCAGCTATTAACAATAATAACATTATACTGTGTTTACCTCATAGAGATATTATAGATAGAGTAGGGAAGACATACGGCTGTCTGTAAGCGGATACGTCAGAGACGGTATATATAGGTACCGCGGTCGACTCTCTCTTTTTAACCGAGAACCAGCGACAGCGATGATAACGTCTTGTCGTTCATCGGAATGCCATACCTGGCGTAGTATATTGTTATACCATGATTTGCACCAGCTCACAAAGAAATATAGAACGAAAGAACAGAAGTCGTCAGGTATGCGCAGGCGTCTGTCAAATTGAAGTTTTGTACTTGTGTTTGTGTTTCAGACTATGTTTTTTTTCCATTTAATTTTACTATTTTTCTTCTAGCTTATATATTCTTCTAGCTATAATATTTTTCAATGAGTTTAAACGCTAGTGGTAAAGTGCCAGTGTATACAAGTCAACCTGCTGCCTCAGCTAGTAGCCTCGTCCGCTGCCCTATTTGTCTCCACGATCGTTTTTTTTAAAGGTGAATTGAAGGCACATTTTGGTAAATTTCATAAGTCTCAAAATGTGTTTTCATGTCCCTCTGATCCCAGACCTATTATTCAGATTTCTACCAATAGCACACAAATTCCTTTTTGGCTAAAGTTAAGTAGCTTAAAAAATTCTATTCCACTTCTTAAAATAATCCCTTGAGGTGCAAGATGATTTAAAATATAATTTTTAGTAATTTAAAGTCATGTTACTGATAATTTAATGTCATGTAGTCCGAGAAAGTACAATACCGACCTGGGAACAGTTACTTACTTTCCCTTATAGAATTTTATCCATAAAAAACTAATTGTACCCAAAAATCTCAGACGACCCAAATTAAAGGGCCCTGCCTGAACACTACCAATTTCGACCCTCTCGAATTCGATAATAATTTAGGGTCAAAATTGGTAGTATTTTAAATCTACATATCATAAACACAAAAGTTTTTCTTTTGTAGAGCCAGGCTACTTTTTAGCAGCGATGTGGTAGCGCCTTACTAGCCTGATGCAGTTGCAGGCTTGAAGAATAGACGTCCCACACCGCGGGATGATCTCTCTTTTTCTGACCCACCTACTAGTGACAACAAACACCTTAATGTTACTGCTAAGGATGTTTTTTTATTAAATTTTGCTTCAATAATAAAAAACCGAAGAGAAGGACTTTATGTCCGTCATTCAAACACATCTAAACATTGCACTATTGTAAAGAATATTGCAAAAACATTTTATGATATAATTTCTCTGAAATTACACTGCTACCAGATCTTGAGTCAAGCTCCATTACAATGTACTGGACAAACAACCGCTGTATTGGCACGCTCGCCTACGAAAACCGTTGCCATACCCACACCCTGCTTGTCCTTGAAATTTCAGCCGGAATCCTCTTTAACGGCCACCTATCTATCGACTTTGAGCTTGAGGTAGCCGTCGAATAATTCCACTAGGTCCCGGCAGCTCAATGTCTCCTGTGTCTTTAGAAATGCGAGGTTGAGTGCAAAGTGGTACGACTCATCTGTGATATGGGTCAAGAGAAATCAACTCTTTTCCTCTTCCACATTATTTATAGCTAGAAAGTGTGACAATTTATCTTTGTAAATAAGCCATTTACTAGTTTTGTAGTAAAAAACGGTCAAATTGCCAAATTAGGCGTTCATTTTAATCTTTGTGGGTTAGTGGAAACTCGTCGCCAGTGATATATAGGTAATAATTGCGGGGAGCAATGTGTGCTTGGGTTCTTGAGAGCACTCGTTCATTTCTAAATATTCGTGGCGTGCTTACCGCTAGGGCAAGGCGCTCACGTATGCGTACACACACACATACAGGGCGCATGATTAAAATATAATATGTATATTGTAATCATGCGTCATTGTATATAGTGAAATTTATCATTTAGTAAGATAAGCTTGAGTATAAAAAGAAACGAATAATATTTTTTTAAATCAAGATCGTTGATAAAATGTTAGTGTTACTTCACGTGATTTTGTGGTGTATTCTAGCTGTATGTCCAAATGAAGCAGCAAGAATATTAGGTGTGTTCCTAGCTTCATCAATAAGTCATCAAGTAGTGTTCCGACCGTTAACTCAGGAGTTGGCTAAGCGAGGACATGAGGTTGTCGTTATTACACCGGATCCAGCTTTCTCACCACAAGAGGCACCTGCAAATTTGACAGAAATTGATGTCCATGATATTTCATACAAAATATGGAGAGAAACATTCATGACAGAATCCAAAGGAGATGAAAAAGATTTAGAAACTCAAATGCGGACTATTATCAATGCAGGTTTTACCATATTTGAAGCACAATTAAACGATAAAAAAGTTAAGGCTTTGTTTGAAGATGAAAATCAAAAGTTTGATTTAATATTAGTAGAAGCGTGTATAAGGCCTTTAATAGTATTGTCTTATAAATATAAAGTACCATTGATTCAGGTCAGCTCTTTCGGCGCCTCTATATCTAATTACCTAGATATGGGTGCTCCAGTGCATCCTTTTTTATACCCAACTATAACACGTCAAAGACTTAATAATTTAAGCATGTGGGAGAAAATTCAAGACTTGTATAATTCTTATAAAATTGAAAGTATTTTTGAAGAAAATAAACTCGTCGAACATAAACTGCTCAAAAAATATTTTGGAAATGATGTGCCATCTATAGACGAGTTAAGCAACAATATAGATATGTTGTTCCTAAATATACATCCCCTGTTTGAAGGCATTAGACCAGTGCCTCCGACTGTTGTATATATGGGTGGTTTGCATCAAATACCTGAAAAAGAACTACCTGCAGTAAGTAGTATAATTATTTTTAAGCTTGTTGCACTTCTTCTTTCATAAAAGTCTACATTTTAATATCTAACCACTAAGTCTAAAAAAATCTAAAGTTTGAGCATAAAATAAATTTCTTTGTTTTATTATTAATAAACATATAATCACCAAATAATCTTAGCTTGTTATATTACGTTTATTTCGTTATTTGTAACTGTTAGACTTTATAATAATTTATGCAGCAATAACACTAACTTAAGCTTTAGAAATAAATACTTAGCGATTTTTTTTTAAAAAGGCTTTTCCTAAAGTGGATAAAATTAGTTACTTGGTATGCAAGAAGAAGCCAAAAACATCCTTTCTAATGAGAGGTCTATGAGCACAGGACATTCGGAGACTGTTCATATCATATGATGATTACCAATGTAGCATATATTTTACTACTATGCTATTACATCATTGATGGTGTATTTAATTCTTTGCTCTTCTTTTACTCCTGTTCCTGTATTTGTGAACAGAGCCTTACAGTATAACTTTATGACGAAAGGAAAAACTAGTTGTGGTAATACCATAGTCAGACGTTTCTTATTCAATTTCTGTTTTCCTCTTCTAATCAATTATATTTTTTTCTTTCAGGATCTGAAGTCATATTTAGATACTTCCAAAAATGGAGTCATTTATATAAGTTTTGGTACAAACGTGGACCCTTCGCTTTTACCAGCTGAAATAATACAAACTTTTGTAAACGCATTCTCGAAACTACCCTACGATGTGTTGTGGAAGTGGAATAAGGATGAATTGCCTGGACGCACTAGCAATATTAGAATATCTAAATGGTTGCCACAGTCGGATTTACTCAGTAAGTTATTTGAAGAGTATAAGTTATAGGTCTTTCCTTGACGAAGACAAATATTTACTAAATCCTCATTTTTACAGAACATCCGAAAATCAAGTTATTTATAACACAAGGAGGCCTTCAATCTACAGATGAAGCAATAACAGCCGGAGTACCGTTGATTGGGATTCCAATGTTGGGGGATCAATGGTTCAATGCAGAAAGATATGAGTACCATAAAATTGGGATTAGACTTGATATCAAGCTCCTTACAGAGAAAAAAATAATCGATACAATCAACACTGTAATTAAAGATGAAAGGTAACTAAATGAAATAATTATTATAATATTTTTTATTTTTATGGAATAAGCCGACAAACGAGCAAACGTATCGCAGGATGGTAAGCGATTGCCGTCGCGCATGGACACCCGCAACTCCAGAGGCGTCACAAGTGCGTTGCCGGCCTTTGGGGAATGGGGAGGGGAGATAGGGGGGGGTTGGAATAATCCAACCCCCCCCTATCTCCCCTCCATAAGGGCCCATAAGGGCCTCCGGTATCCTCACTCACTCGGTGAAATACAGCGCAAGCACTATTTCACACCGGTTTTCTGTGAGGCCGTGGTATCACACCGGTCGAGCCGGCCCATTCATGCTGAGGCATGGCTCTCCCACGGTACATTGTTCCTTAAATACTTATTAGGTGCCCTTAATATTATGTACTGATCGCCTTGATTGATTAAGCCGATTTATTTAATAATTCGTTCGTTATCAAATATTTTTTCTTCCATCACTTCATAAGCTCTCTGTCTTACATCGTACCCACAAAAACTTTACTAGACTTATACTATATTTTAATTAAATGGCCGTAGGTAAAACAGACTTTTTTGTTTGTGGCGGCAACCAGTATTTTAAAAGTAGACTCTTTCATGAATACCCATTATGCCCATCGCCTGCAGGGATTGTTATTATCTGGAGCGTAATGTCAATTTAGTCGAGCTGAAGTATATTATTACTATTACCCATCCTTAAGTAGGAATACTTATATAATAAAGGCGAAAGTTTGTGACTGTGTATGTTTGTTACTCTTTCACGCAAAAACTAATGAATGGAAACTTGACAGTAATGTAGCTTATACATCAGAATAACACATACGCTACTATTTGCCGTGATAATCGACATACACACGGGCAACAGTTAGTATGATATATTTACAACTTAACACATATTAAATATTAATTTTTGAACAAAGTTTTTTATTTTTTTTATTTATTTATTTATTGATACAATATATACAATTTAGGTGGAATCTATAGAACATCACAAAACCTTGACAGGTTTGTCTGGACGTTGAATTCGAGTACTGGTGTAGTGGTTCATGCGCCAAATATTCTTTCATGTTTTCCCCGCACAAACTTTCCATTAAATTTTTTGGTCTTGGTCTTTATTGATAGTTGAATTCAGTTCAATAGTTAGATTTAAAGTTCAGTTGCCATAGATTAACGAGAAAGGTACAACGCTGAAAAATATTAAATCATGGCAAGCATCATGCGACATGAGGCATGTTTCGTACATTTTTATTCTGAATTTGTTTTACTGCCTATGCAAGCACTCCACGTTAAAATAATTATTATAGAGGTCTAATATTACCCAAATATTAATATCATTTTAATTTACTTAAGGTGAATATACCTAATAGCACTGATAACCTACAATAGTTTGCATACGTATGTAGTATAGCGAATTTTCATCATCGGACAGCAATGAGAATGAAACGCACATTTATGCTAGGTTCGGTATAAGGACTCTGTTTCAATAGGGAAACAGTAAAAAATTTTTTCCTTGGAAATGGAATGGAAAAAAATCGTTTTATTTAAATTTCAGTTACCGTCGTAATATCGTACGACTCAGAGAATATATGCGTGACGAGCCTATGCGTCCGCTTGAGCGAGCGGTGTGGTGGACTGAATACGTGCTGCGACACGGAGGAGCTAAACATCTGCGCTCACCTGCTGCTAACATCTCCTGGGCACAGTACTTAGAACTTGAACTAGTTTTCACTGTACTAGCAATATTATTTGGAATGTTCATATTTTTAATTTTAGCTACAAGATATATCTACAAATCTATTTATGGAAATAATGTAAGTGTCAAATTAAAAAGTTCATGAAAAATTTCCTTAATATTTTTACTATTTTATATATTAGATGTGAAATGAATAAATTTTTTTTATTAAAATGTTATTTTATTTAAATGGTTCACAGTGGCCCATGGTAGATCCCATATCACTAGCAATAAGTAATTGATGGTTGTAAGATCTGTATAGCTTATAAAGTGAATCATCCTAACTCTTTTCATTTAATCTTCATATTTGTGGGACTTTGCAAAATAATTTAAATCCTTCTCCAAAAGTTGGTAGTTTAGTATTTACCTTTCATTCACTCAACTCAAATACAAAATATATATTATGTTACTTGATGCTATGGAGTCCTTCATGGGCGAGTACGCCTCGCACTTGGCCGCTTTTTTTATAATTAGGAAGGTTTTGGCTTGTTGGATTATCACAGGCAAGTTGTTCCAAAACCTTAAGACGCATTTCCATGCTTGCCAAAACTCGGCAAGCGTCCACAAGCGTAAGCATGTAGAGAGGGCGTTTGGTTTGGTTTGCGTGAGCTTATGGACGCTTGTATCCGATCCGGTCTAGTGTCAGTTTTTGAACACAAATCAAAAGGCGCTTGCGGCCAAAGCCTTGAGACGTGTCACACGTTAGCACGCTTAGTAGCCGCTGTGATCCACGTCTAGTTCCGTTTTCAAAATAAATGGCTGTTCGAAAGAAGAGAGTATTTAAAAATTAGAGAAAATTTAAAAAAAAATAAGATATGAATTTAATGCAAAATAAAATTTGTTGGGCACCAATCAAGGAATGGTATAGTTTCCGCACCCAGAGGGTGAAAACGGGACTGAGACTCCGATGTCTGTCTGTCTGTCTGTCAATCTGTTGTAGAGTTGGCTAGTGAGTGAAAGTTACGTTAAGGTGTTCTCTACCACTGCAAATAATAAAGACTTTAAAATGTTTTTAGCCTATTATGTTTTTAGCATAGATTGTCTCGGAAGCGCAGTGGTATTGTATGCGACTGCTGTGCTTGAGGTCTCGGGTACAATTCCCGGGTCGGACCAAATGTTTGTATGATCAGCAAATATTTGCTTTTTTTCGGAGTTTGGATGTTTTCTATGTATAATATGTATGTATTTACAAAAAATAGTAAAAAAAATAACAATGAATTTTTCTTCACCCTTTTTAATTTAATTTAAATTATTTCGTAAACGAAAATTTACTTTTATAGCAAGGAACGTTTTATAAAAGTTCGTTCCTAACTGGAGTCCCACGACACCACACGGCTTTTTTATATTAATGTTTTTATATTATTATTATTAAGTGTGGCAACAACTGCAATAACAGCGAGTGGCGCGACTAAACATTGTAAACATTTTTTTTGGACTTGTTTTGAGTTTTTATTTTCAAAACTCTCGATAAACTTTCTAGGTAAAACTACCAAATGACTGGACTGCTATAAGGAATTAAATGTATTGAGAGACAAATTAAAGTAGCCAAAGTTGTCGTTTATATATATAAATAGTGTTCCGTTGTTCCGTATATTAAAAAAAGAAAAAACTTGAGGTTCTAATGGATAGATAAGTATACTGGGGCCCTCAAATTAAGGAAGTCAGTCACACCAAATGACTGTTTATAGGTATATCACAACAATTTGTTAAAGTCGACCTTAATCAAAAATGGAATATCAATTTAATTCTTATAAACTTAATATTTTAGTTTAAATAATAATTTCCATAAGTTTCTTATTCACATTTTCAGTACTAGCTAGGTTTAAAACTGAATACTATTAGCGATCTTGTTGATAATCTTGACATCTTTGATCAACATGTTTCCCAAACAGATACGCTCAGTTATTAGGCAACTTCAATAGTACAATCAGTTTTCTGCATCTTAACATGCACAGTATCAATAAAAAATTAACAAATTTCATTTATCAATCAAACCTTGAATAACGCTAGGGCTTGATAGTTCTAATATGTTTTGAACAAAATTTAAAGATTATCCCTGTTAGATAGCAATACTTGGAATAAGCAGCGTAACCTTAAAAAAAAACAATTTTCGCATCACTGTCGAGAAATACTATCAGTATATTCGAGATATATATTTTTACACTAATTTTACTTTTTAATTGGAATTAGCTTAAGAAATAAGAAATAATTATACATTAAATCTAAATGTTTTAATTCCCTTTTTTTGTGTGAAGTGTTTTATACTTTTGTATAATTCCATACATACATTAAATTTCAATGATTGCTTATGTGAAATAAATTCTGCAAGATATTCACAAGTAAATAAAAAATCTTAAAAAAATTGTGTGCCTTCTCACATTAACTTAAAATTACAATAACCACAGTTTTAATTATGACATCAATTGATATTTATATCAATTTACTTTACCCGATGGATTTGTTAATAAAACATTTTACAAATTCAGAATAAAATAATAACTAAATATTTCAAATATAATTATGATAATATAATAATAAATTTTATTCCATATTCAATGTACAAGATTTGGGTGTTTTTCTTGAGAGTAGACTTAACTTAATTAAATAGTTTCCTTACGACTAATGCTTTTTGTAATCATCATCAACCTATAGTAATTTAATGCTGGACATAGGCCTCTCCAATTGCACGCCACTTAGTTCGGTCCTCGGTTTTTCGCATCCAGCTTCTGCCAGTCTTCTTGCGCAGATCACCACTTCACCTGGCCTATGGGCATCCTACACTACGTATGCCGAGACGCGGTCTCCAATCAATAACGTCTTTATCCCAACGGATATCAGTTCTGCTACTAATATGGCCAGCCCACTGCCACTTCATTTTGCTAATCCCGTGGGCTATGTCGATGACATTCGTTCACTGCCGGATAACCTCATTCCTAATGCCCTTAGAGGAACGCCGAGCATAGCCCACTTTATAGCACGATAAACTTCTTTGTCTTTGTGCACCCACCGAGCCGTAAGTATCCACGATTTGGCTCCGTATGTCATGACTAGTAAGACGCACTGATTGAAGACTTTCGTCTTTAGGCACTGTGAGATCGACGATGAAAAGATCCGACGAAATTTCCCAAACCGCCGCCCAACCCAGCTGAACTCTTCTGTTCAATTCGAGTTGTTGTTTTCTACGTATACACAATACACATTTTTGAACAACTTCGTGAACGACACCGTGTACCGCGACCGGTTCCGATGGTACATGTTTTGTTGTTGTTGTTGTTGGTTTTGTCCAAGTTCATTCGTAGGCCGACGCGTACAGAAGAGTCAGCCAGGTCGTCCAGCATGCATGCAGCAGCCATGATGACGATGTCGTTCGCAAACCGCAAGTGAGAGATGGATATTTATGCCACGCCTTTTCCCGTCTAGCGTCTTGAATAAGTCCTTCGTTGAAAAAAAAGCTGCTCTTTATCTATACTTTTGAAAAAAAATAATTCAAATGTTTCAACTTTTTGTTGAAGTTTTATGGTTGTAAATATTAAAAGAAAACATTAATTTCGAAATACTATCCTAATGCGTACTATTAGAAATGGAATGTAAGTTTGTTTGTTACGCTTTCACGCGAAAACTACTGAACTGATTATTATGAAACTTTGTACACATATTCTTGGAGGTATGAAAAGTAACATAGGATACTTTTAAAGCTAGTAGTTTTTATTTTTAGAGACTTTTAATGTTGTTCCACTATAAAACTTATTTTTTTTAATCCGAGTTTTAATTGACTTTGATATAATTTTATTTCACTTGTTTTGGCCAGATCAGGCATAAAAATCTTATGCCTATACTCACAATTCATTTTATCTTACAAGAATTGTTTGTCTGCTTTGGTAGTCTACGAGTATGAAAATGTATTAAATTATAATTCCATTATTAACATGACTTAATATGTACAGAATTTACATCTATCCAACGGTCCTACACATAAACTTATAAACACATGCTTCCGTAAGGAATCTATACAATAAATAAATGATGTTAACAAAATTATCACATACTTTTAAATTTGAGAGTAATTTGATTTCCTATAGTAAACTTGTAGATGTATCGTAAAGCTATAATTAGTAATGTAATTATTGAAAATAATGTTGCTAGTACTGTAAAAACTAGTTCAAGTTCTAAGTACTGTGCCCAGGAGATGTTAGCAGCAGGTGAGCGCAGATGTTTAGCTCCTCCGTGTCGCAGCACGTATTCAGTCCACCACACCGCTCGGTCAAGCGGACGCATAGGCTCGTCACGCATATATTCTTTGAGTTTCATGATGTTACGACGGTAGCTGGAAATAAATTCAAACAATTAATCAGAAATATGACAAAGGAATAGTCCTGAAAATTGCTGTGAAGCGGTTGAATTTTGTGTGCGATTAAAATCTGCTATACTGTACGTGTAAAGACAAAATGATTAATTATCAATACTAGATTTCTGCACGTTTCAATAAGGTGGACGAAATATACGTAAGTGTCTTTGATAGCTGCTGAAATAAATTCAGAGCTAAAATAAGGATGTGCTAATTATGTCACAAAATTCCGAAATACCCTTTGTTTTTCCGTATTTTTTTAATAATATGTTTATCCAAAGATGTATGTATATCGATCCAACAATATAAGTGTTTAAATTGTAGTTGAATAATGTACTACGAGAGGTATACTATAGAAAACAAGTTATCTAATAAGTCACCTGTCGTCTTCGATTATGCTGTTGATAGTATTGATCATATTTTCCGTAGTAAGAGTCTGTATGTCAAGTCTGATTCCAATCTTATGGTACTCATATCTTTCAACATTGAACCACTGATCCCCCAACATAGGCATTCCAATCAACGGCACTCCGGCTGTTATTGCTTCGTCTGTAGATTGAAGGCCTCCTTGTGTTATAAATAACTTGATTTTTGGATGTTCTATAAAAAGGAGAATTTGTTTAGTAATTTTTTAACTTATTCAAGATAGTAGATTTTTAACTTAGTTATTAAAAATATATTTTATTTATATATTTTCTTTAACTTACTGAGTAAATCAGA
The DNA here is from genome assembly GCA_905220595.1 of Spilosoma lubricipeda. Lineage (NCBI taxonomy): Eukaryota > Metazoa > Arthropoda > Insecta > Lepidoptera > Erebidae > Spilosoma > Spilosoma lubricipeda. Next base: position 4,897,463 of record HG992298.1, on the reverse strand, counting down.
CTGTGGCAACCATTTAGATATTTTAATATTGCTAGTGCGTCCAGGCAATTCATCCTTATTCCACTTAAACAAAACATCGTAGGGCAATTTTGAGAGGGCATCAACTAAAGTTTGTATTTTATCAGCTGGTAAAAGAGAAGGGTCCACGTTTGTGCCATAACTTACGTAAATCACACCTTTTACTGACGAATCTAAATATGACTTAAGATCCTGAAAGAAAAAATATATGGTTTTGTGTAAAGTCTGTTTACGGACGACAGTTTAACGTGACAACGTCATAACAAAATATTGATGAAATGATGAATAATGTATGAACATTAGCTTCGATAGTTTGAAATCAATAATACATTCCTAAAAACAAAGGTGCTGACAATGCCATGAGTGAAACTGTTTATATGGATAGATGCGTTGACAATTATAAGTAAATTATTATTAATTTGAAAAAGTGTAATTAAAGAAATAACTTCACCAAGTGCTGATAATCGAGAGTACAATTACTCGAAACAAAATAAATATCAAAAAATATTGTCAAATTTTGGCAAAACTCTAATGTATTAAAAGCTAATATTACAATCGTAATAAAATTTGATTTTAAGTGCTGTATATCATTTTAGTATGTTATAACGATTTGCTTATTAATTATTTATCTATATAAATCAAAAAACACTGAAATGTATATACACATATAACTTCCGATTTATGTTATGAGATAGATTAATGTTATTTGTTATTGTCAGAAAATGGTTTGTATTAAAGAAAATTTTAAGAAAACCAGAAGTGTAAAATATTAGGAAAAAAATATGGCAGTAGAATTTGCCGGGACAGCTAGTAATTACTAAATATGCAAAGTTTAATGAATTTGAGTTTAGCTTTGGCTTATCGCTGGAATAAATAATCATGAACGAAAATATTTTCACGCAATTAATTTTCTTACATTGTTAATTATAACCTGGTGTAACAGTTATAGTAATTTATGTTAATGCACTAAGCTTAAAACTATTACTTACTGATGGCAGTTCCTTGTCAGGTTTTTGATGTAATCCACCCATGTATACAACAGTCGGAGGTACGGGTCTAATGCCTTCAAATAGGGGATGTATATTCAAGAACAACATATCTATATTTTTACTTAATTCATCTGGAGATGGAACATCATATCCAAAATGTTTTTTAAGTAGTTCATGTTCAAATTGTTTATTTTTTTCAACTAGACTGTCTAGTTTGTATTGATTATACAGCTCTTGAAGTTTTTCCCACGTGCTTATATTATTAAGTCGTTGACGTAACACAGCTGGGTATAAAATTGGATGTTGCGGAGCACCGACTGAATGGTAATTGTCAAAAATTGCTCCAGCAGAGCTAACTTGTATCAAAGGTACTTTATAAATATGTGAAAAAACTAGTGCAGGTCTTATCCATGCTTCTACCAATATCAAATCAAACTTTTGATTTTTATCTTTAAGTAATTCTTTCACTTGTTTATGTTTTAGTTGAACATCCATTATTGCATTAATAGCATTTAACATCGTCGACATTTGTGCAACTAAGCTGTTGTCATTTCCTTTAGACTCTGCCATGAATGTGTCTCTCCATATTTTGTATGAAATATCATGGACATCAATTTCTGTCAAATTGGCAGGTGCCCCGTCTGGTGAGAAAGCGGGATCCGGTGTAATGACTACCACTTCATGTCCTCGCCTAACCAACTCCTCAATCAGCGGTTGAAACACTACTTGATGACTAATAGATGGTGTTGGAAACACACCTAATATTTTCGCTGCTTCAATTAAACTTATAAATAGAAAACACCCCACAACAACATGGAGCAAAACTGTCATTTTATTGCCGATCGCACTAGACTGACTTTAATAAACAGTTGATTCCTTATATAGGACGAGTTATATCAGGCTTAACTGTAAACTTGCGAATGTACCATGATAGTGCATATTGTTAATATTTATCATATAGTTTTTTTTTACACGACACACATGTTTTTTGCTAGTAGTGATTTTATTAATTACAATCGCACTACGGTCTCTGAAAGCCGGTCACGTTTAGTAAACATGTGTTATGTGTGTAACATGGCTAAGCATTTTCTTATCACAGAACAACTAAAAAGTTGAAGTGCAAGAGTATTTATTCAGTCAATAAGTGTTAATCATTATAAAGCTAATTGATTTATTGCCCTTTGAGACAATATTTGTGATCTAAATTAATGATAACAAAAAAAAAAACAAAACGTAAAATATATTTGAAAATTAACCTAAATATTTTTTTTAGGTTTGAGGCCCGATTGTCAGATGATTAAATAAATAATAACCACATGAATCTTTTACTAGTAGACCAAACAAATCCCATCAAAAACATAAATGTAAAATGAGAGCCATGTTCAATATTATATGCCATGGTTGTTCACGTCAACGATAAAAGAAGTGAGATCTAGTCAGTCCTGACATTTATTAGATATTTCAAAAATAGGTCCATGAAACTTCATGTGTAACTCTAAATATAAACTATGTTAAGAGGGAGCTCTGGCACTCATACCACAAGTTTTATCTTAGCTTGAGTGCCAGAGAAGCCACCATAAGTATGATTTACAACACTTTTCACAACAACACAGGATGCGATTGTATATAATACTAGTTGAACCCCGCGGTATTACCCGCGGTTATTGTCGTAACGTCGCGGGACAAAATTAGTCTAAAAAAGTCCCCTCCATGGTGTGGATCACCATGCTGCATTGTTTCATTGTCTACATTCGCAGTATGGTGAACACCACTCTTGGATTCTGCTTATGCCTTCCATCAGGCAGAGTATAGTCATTGTGGCAGGGCCAAAGATAAAAAAAACGTTATTGAGAACTTAGTTAAATTATCAAGCTCTGGAGTTATCCAGAATTCTAACATATTTTGAATTATATTTTAACGATTGTCTATTTTAGATATCGCTATATTTGTAATAAACTGCTTAACCTTCAATACCTTCAAAGAAATAATTTTCGCATTACTGTCGAAAAATACTAACAGTTTCAAAATTCGAAATATTTCCTTCAATGATTTTACGTTTTTAATGGATCTAACTTAGTTATAAAAATTTTAAAAAATAAATTTCATTTTATTGTTTTAAACTTAATTAAACACATACATAGAAGGATTAAAACAACCTGTAAGCAAAAAAATTTAATGAATAATGTAATAAATAAATTAAATCTTATCTGTTGAAACGGGATTTTATTAATAGTATCAACAACATTACATCACATACAGGTACAGTTATTAAAACTGAATATTAAATTTGTATAATTGCTTATACATAACAAATAAAACATTTATTTGGATGGTAAGTGAAATAAATTAACGACTCTGCAAGGTGCACAAAATCATACAATTCATTTGTGTGTCTTCTTCTTACATGAACTTAAATTAGAATAATCACAAATTTATTTAAAGACATTAATTAATATTTATATCAATTTACTTAAACTGATTGATTTGTTTACCACAAACTATACAAATTCAGAATAAAATATACTAGTCCAGTCATTTTAGGTTTTATCTGCGAAAGAATTACTATTAAGCTCAATTTTTGTATACACCTTTATTGAATGTAAGATCGACATTGATATCGTGCTGGCTAAACAAGTTATAAAGGTCAAAAGGTCACGACAATCAGTTTTTCGCTAACATCTCGAGACCTATTGCTTGAAGGTCAATGAAAGTCCTTATAAAATTATTTATCGTGAAATTATCTACAAAAAATGAATGTTTCAGTTTTCTGCTACATAAAACGTTTTCGGAGTAGAGCATTGAGAAAGCGACTAGAATGCACTCGAAAACGGTACTGCATACCTTATACAGAGGCGTAAACTCTATTGCTTTTTATTCATGTTTGTTTGTGTTGTGTTTTAAGAGCGTTCTAGCGTTTTGTGAAAAATATACTTATACGAGTTGTTGCCCGCGGCTCCACCCGCGTATATGTCGGTTATCGTGGCAAATAGTAGCCTTAGTGTTATTCTGATGTATAAGCTATATTACTGTAAAGTTTCATCTAAATCCGTTCAATAGTTTTTGCGTGAAAGAGTAACAAACATCCATCCAAATATCCATCCATCCTTACAAACTTTCGCATTTATAATATTAGTAGGATTATAGAAGTTTGGGAACTTACTAAAATCTACTTATATCTATACAAATAAATTAAATATGAGTGTCTTTTTGTAATATTAAAATAACCGCTTTTTACTAAATGCATTTATGCATACACGGTACATATACCTTAATGTGGTTAAAAAAAAAATTGTGTCTGTCTGTCTATCTGTCTGTTTGTTCCGGGAAATCTCTGGACCGATTTCGACGGGACTTTCACTGGCAGGTAGCTGATGATCCAGGGAGTAACTGAAGCTACTTTTTTTAGACTAACTTTGTACCGCGGCGTTACTCGCGGTACGAAGATAACCGCGGGTAACACCGCGGGGTTCAGCTAGTATTATATAAAAATGACCTTCGGTGGCAGATGATTCGTATTTTATTGTTCCGAGACCCGTCACTTTATATCTGCTACTGTCTGTCGGGCTGTGTTTATTTGAAAATTATGTTTGAAATAATTATATATCAGTTGTTTTTGCCAGATCATGTTGATCACGTATAAAATATTCACAAAGATCTTATCACAATTCATTTTATTTTTCAAGAATTCTTTATCTGCTTTGGTAGTCTATAACGGAGTATTTAATTATAATTCTATGATTATCATGACTATCTAATATGTACATAATTTACACCTACGACTCTACACTAAACTTACAATAACATGTTTCCAAAGAGAATCTATTGAATAAATAAATAATGTTAACAAAATTATTACGCACTTTTAAATTTGAGAGTAATCTGATTTCCTACTGTAAATTTGTAAATGTATTGTAAAGCTATAATTAGTACAGCAATTATTGAAAATAATATTGCTAGTACTGTAAAAACTAGTTCAAGTTCTAAGTATTCTGCCCAGGAGATGTTAGCAGCAGGTGAGCGCAGATGTTTAGCTCCTCCGTGTCGCAGCACGTATTCAGTCCACCACACTGCTCGGTCAAGCGGACGCATAGGCTCGTCACGCATATGTTCTCTGAGTTTTTTGATGTTACTACGGTAACTGGAAATAAATTCAAACTATAAATCAAAACTAAGACAAAAGAATATTCCTAATAAATAATAGAATAGAAAATTTAGAAAATTGCTGTGGAGCGTGTGTGTGAGCGATCAAAATCTGCTATTATGTACGTATGTAGACAATCTGATTAATTATCAATTCTAGATTTCTGCACGTTTCAATATGGCGCAGCAACGTAACGTAGGTATCATTGATAGCTGCTAAAATAAATTCAGAGCTAAAAAAACATGTGAAAATTATGTCACAAAATTCCGAAATATCCTTTGTTTTGCCGGATTTTAATAGTGTATTTATTCCTAGATGTATGTATATCGATCCAACAATAGAAGTGTTTAAATTATAGTTGAACTGTTGTACTACGAGAGGTATACTATAGAAAATAAGTTAACTAATAAGTCACCTGTCGTCTTCGATTATGCTGTTGATAGTATTGATCATTTTTTCCGTTGTAAGAGTCTGTATGTCAAGTCTGATTCCAATCTTATGGTACTCATATCTTTCAACATTGAACCACTGATCCCCCAACATAGGCATTCCAATCAACGGCACTCCGGCTGTTATTGCTTCGTCTGTAGATTGAAGGCCTCCTTGTGTTATAAATAACTTGATTTTCGGATGTTCTATAAAGAGGAGAATTTGTTTAGTAATTTTTTAACTTAGTCAAGATAGTAGATTTTTAACTTAGTAATTAAAAATATATTTTATTTATATTTCTTCTTTAACTTACTGAGTAAATCAGACTGTGGCAACCATTTAGATATTTTAATATTGCTAGTGCGTCCAGGCAATTCATCCTTATTCCACTTAAACAAAACATCGTAGGGCAATTTTGAGAGGGCATCAACTAAAGTTTGTATTTTATCAGCTGGTAAAAGAGAAGGGTCCACGTTTGTGCCATAACTTACGTAAATCACACCTTTTACTGACGAATCTAAATATGACTTAAGATCCTGAAAGAAAAAATATATGGTTTTGTGTAAAGTCTGTTTACGGACGACAGTTTAACGTGACAACGTCATAACAAAATATTGATGAAATGATGAATAATGTATGAACATTAGCTGCGATAGTTTGAAATCAATAATACATTCCTAAAAACAAAGGCGCTGACAATGCCATAAGTGAAACTGATTATATGGATGGATGTGTGGATAATTATAAGTAAATTATTATAACTTTGAAAAAGTGTAATTAAAGAAAGAACTTCACCAAGTGCTGACAATCGAGAGTACAATTACTCGAAACAAAATAAATATCAAAAAATATTGTAAAATTTTGACAAAACTCTAATGTATAAAAAGCTAATATTACAATCGTAATAAAATTTTATTATATCATTTTAGTATGTTATAACGATTATTGCTTATTAGTTATTTATCTATATAAATAAAAAAAACACTGAAATGTATATACACGTATAACTTCCGATTTACTGCAATGAATTTATTTAATACTAGCTGCTGCCCGCGGCTCCGCCCGCGTGTATGTTGGTTATCGTGGCAAATAGTAGTCTATGTGTTATTCTGATGTATAAGCTATTTCACTGTAAAGTTTCATCCAAGTCCGTTTAGTAGTTTTTGCGTGAAAGAGTAACTAACATACACACTTACAAACTTTCACCCTTATTATGTTAGTGTAATTGATGATAAAAACGGTTAAACAAACAAAAACAATACCATGTATAATTTAACATATAATATATTTGGGGCTAGTCGCATTTGAAAAATATAACAGCCTGACAATGACAACTTACCTACCTACAACCTATGTAATGTAATTAAAATAAAAACGAAGTAATTCGGTATAATTACAGCTACGTAATCTATAATAATTAAAATAAAAATGAAGTTTGTACGTGGAATTTTGTACGTGTAACTTCTAAAAAAAACTGTCAATACTTAACCTTAGTCCTATATTATTTTAAGTAAAATGCGTTTTTAGCTAATCGTAAATATCTTGAAAATTCGCAAAACGGAAACAACCATCATCGACGTCTGCCCTCATGCGTCTACCTACCTACCCTCGTTCGGGTCGTACACTCAGCGATGAGCAATCTATTCCCCGCGCCAACCGCCATGCGCCATCGTAATATCGTGCACTCAGTTTGTCATTATCGCAACTATTAATTTTAATATTTATTTATTTGTATTTATTTGTATAAATATTTATTTGCGTAAATATTTATTTGTCCAAATGATGTAGCGTAAAAGATATATTTTATCTACTTTAAATACCAGAAGCGATAAATGTGTCCATTTTCATTTAGGAATCAACTTAATACTACCATACCAAATGTGCATTTGAAATAAATCATTAATTTTTATTGTAGTTATGGTTCACTATGTTGGCTTTAATGGCTTACACATTTTAACTATAACAGCTTTTAAGATAAACATTTCCATCAAACATTACATATGTAAAACTTTAGCGATTTTGGCGGCGCACGCCAGTATAGCTCAGTATAGATGGTAGATTTTTTCTACTACCTACTTGACACTTATCGTCATATTTTAGAGAATTCACACAATATCTTTATTATTTGTAGCCTATGTGTTATTCTGATGTATAAGTTAAATTCCTGTAGTGTCATTCAAATCCGTTCAGTAGTTTTTGCGTGCAATTTCACTGATATGTCCACATATTGTGACAGTGTTACCTTTATTTAAAGAGCTTCGCTGTATACTATGTTATGTGTAATGCCATTGGAACAATATACGAACATATTAGCATTGTCGCTCACCCTCGACAGAGCCACATAGAGCTTTCCGTTGCTGAAACAGTTCGTCTATGCCTGCGGTGCGCAACGTCTGACCTTATGTCTTGTTTATCGTCATCGCAAAGCTAACAGACTCACCAAAAACTGCACGCGTTTGAAGCGGAAAGGAAAATAAACTATGGATTAAAGAAAAGAAAGATAGAAAGAAAGGAAATTATTTATTCCGACATACACAGGACAGTACATGGTTTTAAACATAAAAACCCCAATCTTATGTTTTAAAACATTAGATTGGGGTCATCCTTTAAGATAATAGTCTAAAAAGACATATTTCACTATAAATCAAACAAAATAATTTAAGTTTCTCGCAGATTGTACGAAATAAAACTAACAATTTTTTTTAAATTTTGTCTTCGACATAAACGTCTTGTGATTGGTTGCAACTCTGGTGACGTCACATGCTAATAAACGAAAGATTCCTCTATTGAATATTGTTTGCGTTTTATGTTTTCGGAGTGGTAATAATCGATCTGTGAGCTATTTCTGCAGGACTTTTTTTAATAAACTATTTAATAAGTGGTTCGAAACAAAAAGGAACCAAATTTTGTGCGTGCCCATAACAGCAACCAACATGAGATAGACGCTTTTATGGTTGCACTTTTCTATCTATACAAATAAATAAAATTGGAGTGTTTGAATATTAAAATAACCGCTTTTTACTAAATGCCTATGTATATATATACACGGTACATATACCAAAAATGTAGTTAAAAATGTTTTTGTCTGTCTGTTTGTTTCTTCCGGGTAATCTCTGGAACGGCTGGACGGATTTTGACGGAACTTTCACTGGCAGGTAGCTGATGATCCAGGAAGTAACTTAGGCTACTTTTTTTAGACTAACTTTGTCCCGCAGCGTTACTCGTGGTACAACAATAACTGCGGGTAACACCGCGGGGTTCAGCTAGTACATAATAATAACATTGATAACTATGCTGCAGAACTGAAAAATGTTAAAGCAGCTATGTTGCACTTGCATAAGTGCAACATGAAAATTGTTTCTGTAATAACCTCTGGAAAAATTCATTCATTATTTTTGTAAAATCTAATTTACTTTATGTAGGTAGGTATATCTCAATGCTTTTAGGTTACATTTTGAAATAGTACAAAGCGTGGTATTTAAAGATGTTATCTGACCCGACGAACTTCGTACCACCATATTTTTCTTTCGTTACCAGCTACCCATGAGGAGGGTGTAGTCACGGACAAAAAAACTGTTTTCCTTTATTTTTTATTTTTTCTTGTACAAACCTTGTCCTAAGAATAACTAACACATTAAAAAAATATATAATTTGGTGTAGCCGATCGAAAGTTACGCGCATACATACATTTCGGCGTAACGCCGCGGGACAAAGTTAGTCTAAATAAAGTGGCCTAAGTTACTCCCTGGATCATCAGCTACCTGCCAGTGAAAGCCCCGTCAAAATCGGTCCAGCCGTTCCAGAGAATACCCGGAACAAACAGACAAACAGACAGGCAGACTGACAAAAAATTTTTTTACTATATTTTTGGTATATGTACCGTGTATACATACATATGCATTTAGTAAAAAGCGGTTAATTTGATATTACAAAGAGACACTCCAATTTTATTTATTTGTACCTATAGATGTATAGATTTGTTCACTGTGGCACTACAAACCATTTATTCGACATTTTAATTAATATAAAATTGGAGAAAACTGATAAAATTAACTTAAACCGCGCTGTTTTGTTTTGTTGTGGCTCGAGTGTGACGTCACGCGTCTCATGTGACCAGCGCCATTACAGAAATATCGTTTTTGGTTGTCAAGCTTGAACTTTATCTTAAATTGAAATTCATAATTAATCATAATACAGTAGAAATTCTGCAAAAAATTGATTCGGTAAGTAGTCGTTTCACCACCCGATGAATGAAGCAATATTTATAATAAATAAATATGACGCTGCCTTTTAAAAATCTATTTAAGACCGAAGAGTAATTTTTGTTTTGCATCGTCACTAAAGAGTTGTTGTTTACATTTGTTCAAAGTGGACGCTTCCGGTACGTATGCATAAAGATTCGTGGAACTACTGACCCAGGAAAAAGCGACGTACAACTGCCCATGTGAAAAACATCTGAGACTAAGATCTACTCCAGCAACACGGAAAGTCTGACGATGAGATTTATTAATTGTCATTGCATAAATTTACTTATTTCTTATTTGAAATTATACTTATTAATTTTACAACTACAAATATAAAGGAAAGAAGGAGAAACAAACAAAAACACTAAACAAACTAATTATATTATTATCTAACACCTACTTTAAACTGATATCTAAAAACTACGTCTTATGTATTTTTTAAATCTAAAACGCGCTTATTCCCAGTCAATAAGAACCACGTTCGTTCGCAATAACAGTGACAATTCGAGTGAAGTCAGCGCGTGAGCGGCGTGAGCGCTCCCGCCTTTTTGGCCGTTTTTGGATGGCCGTTTCGCGTGTTAAAGAAAAATCAACCGTAATATCGTACTTATACTGGTGCGGCGAGATTTGGAAGTTTTATTTCATCTATATCTTGTGTGTTTATTAATTATAATTTTATAATTCTATATTTTATTAAAAAAGATATTAAAGTGTATAGTGATAAGGATATATCCATGTGAAATACAATATATTTAAGTATTTAATACACCTTGAAGAAATGCCTAACGCTTAAACACGTTATTGTGGCTAATTTATAAAAGATAGAAATATACTATTGAGGACTTTTTTGTAGATCTTTTAAAGACCATCATCTTTGTAATACATATTTTTGGTGTATGATCAACGTATGCGAGGATAAGAGCTCGAAAGCGAAAATTTTCATCCGACTTGCTTCAAATTTATCGTCACTGCTCAGCTCCTATGCATCTTAGCGTTATGTTATATAGCCTATAACCTGCCCAGGAGTATGGACTATAATCGTACCAAGTTTGGTTAAAATCCCTTCAGTAGTTTTTGATCCATGCGTGCACATACAGACAGACAGACAGACAGACAGACAGACAAAAAACTTACTGATTACATTTTTGGCATCAGTATCGATAACCATTCATCCCCCAATAATAATTTTTAATATATATTCAATGTACAGAATTGACCTCTCTACAGTTTTATTATAAGTATAGATGATTAATTTTTATTTGTTATTGTCAGGACAAGATTTGTATTAAAGAAAATTATAAGAAAACCAGAAGTGTAAAATATTACGAAAAAACTGTGGCAGTACAATATTCGCCGGGACAGTTAGTAATTACTAAATATGCAAAGTTTTATGAATATGAGTTTAGCTTTGGCTTATCGCTGGGATAAATAATCATAAACGAAATTATTTTCGCGTAATTAATTTTCTTACATTGTTAATTATAACCTGGTGTAACAGTTATAGTAATTTATATTAATGCACTTAGCTCAAAACTATTACTTACTGATGGCAGTTCCTTGTCAGGTTTTTGATGTAATCCACCCATGTATACAACAGTCGGAGGTACGGGTCTAACACCTTCAAATAGGGGATGTATATTCAAGAACAACATATCTATATTTTTACTTAATTCATCTGGAGATGGAACATCATATCCAAAATGTTTTTTAAGTAGTTCATGTTCCAATTGTTTATTATTTTCAACTAGACGGTCTAGTTTGTATTGATTATACAGCTCTTGAATTTTTTCCCACATGCTTATATTATTAAGTCGTTGACGTAACACAGCTGGGTATAAAATTGGATGTTGCGGAGCACCGACTGAATGGTAATTGTCAAAAATTGCTCCAGCAGAGCTAACTTGTATCAAAGGTACTTTATAAATATGTGAAAAAACTAGTGCAGGTCTTATACATGCTTCTGCCAATATCAAATCAAACTTTAGATTTTTATCTTTAAGTAATTCTTTTACTTGTTTATGTTTTAGTTGAACATCCATTATTGCATTAATAGCATTTAACATCGTCGACGTTTGCGCAACTAAGCTGTTGTCATTTCCTTTAGACTCTGCCATAAATGTGTCTCTCCATATTTTGTATGAAATATCATGGACATCAATTTCTGTCAAATTGGCAGGTGCCCCGTCTGGCGAGAAAGCGGGATCCGGTGTAATGACTACCACTTCATGTCCTCGTTTAACCAACTCCTGAACCAGCGGTCGAAACACTACTTGATGACTAATAGATGGTGCTGGAAACACACCTAATATTTTCGCTGCTTCATTTAAACTTATAAATAGAAAACACACCACAACAACATGGAATAAAACTGTCATTTTATTGGCGATCACAGTAGAAAAATGACTTTAAAGAACAGTTGCTGCCTTATATAGGACGATTTATATCACGCTTAACAAAAAAACTTGCGAACGTACCATGATAGTGCAGATTATTAATATTTATCATATCGTTTTTGTGTACGCGACGCACATGTTTTTTGCTAGTAGTGATTTTATTAATTACAATCGCACTGCGGCCTCTAAGACACGATTACGTTTACTTACGTGTGTAACATGACTACGTTTTCTTACAATATAATTTTTGTTGAACTTCAAGAGCATTTACTCAGTCAGATAACTGTTAATCATTATAAAACTAATTGATTTATTATTGCCCTTCGAGACAATATTTGTGATTAGATCACGACATTACATGATAACAAAAAAAAATTCAAAACGTAAAATATATTTGAAAATTGACCTAGATTATTTTTGAAGGTTTGAGACACACGATTTTCACATGATTAAATAAATAAACTACCACATGAATCTTTAACTATTATTTACTATTATTTATTGTTAGACCAAAAAATCCCATCAAAAACGTAAATGCAAAATAAGAGCCATGTTCAATATTGTATGCCATGGATGTTCACGTCAACGATAAAAGAAGTGAGATCTAAATAGGTGCCAAGTTCAATGGTCAGTCCTGAAAGTCCCCAACCCGCACTTGGCCAGCGTGGCCTTAACCCTCTCTTGAGAGGAGACCCGAGTCCAGCAGTGGGACGTTATGGGTTGTTGATGATGAGGTGAGAGTTAAGTATCTAGTAATCTAGTAGTGTTGTTGTAGTGTTGGCTAACACACGTTTCTCATACATCTTTTTCAACATTGTAAATTATATCAAAAACTGTATCAAGCTTCAAGACTTTAAAATATTCTCAATTCGTATATATTTATCGTTATCGTCGTGAACCGATGAACCGATTTCAATCATCGATTAGATCGATGATTTCAATGATACATTTTCATTAAAAGCGATTGCACTCAAGATTGCATCACTTAAATAAATAGTAAGTAGGTAGGTATTCTATTTATAACGGTATATGCTAAATATGGAAAATAAATGTTAATATTTTTATGTATATATTTATATTGAGGATCTCCAACAAAAGATGTACCTATACAATAAAATGCCTTTAAAAAACAAAGGTTTTGTGTTACTGTATGCCTTTAATTTTATACGCATAGTGCGTGTAGTAAAAAGTGTATAGGAACTAACTTACAGAAAGTTTAAAAAAAGAAATTGCTTTAAAACTTGAACAACCGTCTTGGTATTGACAACACAAGAGAGTAAACATCTGTGATCAGAAAATGTAACGAAATACACTGAATTTACGAACATTTTAAACGATTTGCGATTTAAATACCTTTCATATAAATACCATGGGTTTTACTGGTGTACCAATGTTTCTAATCGAATCTGCTAAAATTTCGTATATATAAATATTATTCCGCACTGAATATTTTTGTACATGAATATGCTTTAGTTTCTATAGTCTTTTTCATTATACTCAATCGTATGTATATAATAGAAAATATAAAACAATTACTAATGTACCTAAATCTCTCATCTATGTACATATATATACTAGCTGACCCACGCAACTTCGTTTACGTCTCCTATTGCCCGTAGCGTAATAATTTTCTCCCGTTTTCGCAACATTCTTCATTGGTGATCCGCTCCTATTGGTTTAAGTGTGATTATATATAGCCTATAGCCTTCCTCGATAAATAGGCTATCTAACACTGAAAGAATTTTTCAGCTTTATATATTAGTATAGATAAATGAATCCCTATCCCTCCTAATCCTTCGCGACATCACGCGTGAACGGCTAAACCAATTTTGCTTATTATTTTTTTGTTGGATAGCCCATTTAGCGAGGAAGATTTTAGGCTATGTAACATCACTCTACGACCAATAGGAGCCGGGTATCGACCGAAAATGTTGGGAAATGAGAAAAAAATATTTCTTATTGAGAGACGCAAGTTGAGTGGGTCAGTTAGTAACACATACAATGCCATACATAAAAACATCAAAGATGCAGGCATGTTTACGTGTAAACAATACACAATGATATGTGTGATGATGATGAATGAGTAACCACTGCGAACTTAAATAATTTTTTAACAAATATGGTGCACATGACGTAGTATCTATATATTTTTCTTCTGTGCGCCACGAAGTAAGGAAATACACCAATAGTATGACTACAATGTGAATGGTCTACAAATAGTCTTATGTTGGTTAAAGGTGACGATAACACGAATATAAAACAACTATTCTATAGACTTTTGATAAAAATTAAAGACGTGGAGAAAATAAATCGATGTGGTAACCAATCAGAAAACGTTTCAGTAGCAAAACTTTCAAGACACACACTTGGGACCTTGGGACATTCTTCGTATTTATATATAGTCAATAATTCAATTCTTCAAAGTACTGAAGTTAACGGTAGTAGGTACCAAACTGTAATACAATTTTATAATTGAATTGCTTGTTTCCAAGGGTTTGTGTTACATACTTGAATCATTTAAAGAATAATTTACGTAATTGTAAAGCAAAAATTATTGTCAAAAGTATTTTTTTTGATGTATGACTCTGTCTGATGGAAAACATGAGAAGAATCCAAGAGTGATGGTCATAATACTTTGCGAATGCAGACAGTGCAGCATGATGAACCACCCTATAGCGGCCCATAGAGATGCTATTGCATATTTGTGCCTCCGGTCTCTCACTCACTAATGAAACTTGACAGCACGAATGCTCCCGCCCCGGTCAAGCTATACCGTTTGTGCTGAATTTTTCGGGTTCCAATCTAACTTACAAGTTAACCAAGTAGGTAATAATAGGTAATAAAGTATATTACACAAACTCTAACATCAAATCTTTATTTCAGCAATCGAGCTTAAATTTTGACACAATCCACGACCTGCTTTGAAAAAGCTTTTTTATCTATTTTTCACGTCCATTTCGTTATTATGTAGAATAAAGAGCAAGTTGATATTAAAGAAAACTTCAGGTGTATCTAAATTTTTACGTACTTTAATGGATTTGAATTTAACGTAAAAACTGAAAATGAGTAAATGCATGTATATCAAATGATAAAATTTATTAAAATAGTTAAAAAAAGTAATGTAATTAATAACTTGATTAAATTATTATGTGGAATACTACCTAAATTTTATCTAAGTAATTAAAACGAGTAATCATTTCACAATTGATAGTTTGATTAGTACCCACTTTGGTCACTTTTGTTTTATCATTTCAACTTTAATATATTAAAAATTACTTAATTCACTTTAATACACTCAGACTAATTAGACGCTCGTTTGTCGAAAGTTATTAGAAGAGCTATTAAAAACCTTAGTGGCAGTTAGTAATCTGCATCATTAGCTCTTTATGTATCCGTACGAACGCTGCAGATTTTTATGATAATTTATGATGTCAGGGATGTCACATGGAAGCTAGTTGACATATTTTAGGTCACTGACAACATGGAAACTTAATTAATGGACTGCAAAAATTCAATTTCAAAGTTAAAACTTTATATTCCGACCAAAATAAATAATTATTTTTTTATGTGTTCGTTACTGTTAGGGCAAGGTTTGTGTCTAAGAAAAGATAACGGGAAAAGCAACGATATTTTAAAACAATAGATATGTTACGTAAGTAATAATTTGTGCCGTGCGTTCTGAAACTGCATGCATTGACAAATTTCACTGATGAATAGTACGAAAAATACAAAGCAGCAAGTTACAGAAAAAGATAGTTTTATTTAATCATCACATTACAAATATATTCTTTAATTTCAAATGTCTGTATAGACTAACATGTTTATAGACGTAGATTGGACACTCGATTGAAAAGTTTAGCAGGTTGTTTAAGCAAGGTTTACAAGATATATTGCGTGCTACTAATTACTAACAGGGCCGAATAATGAAATCAAAGTATTCACATGTTGGCTTCAACTCGATCTATTCTCAACTGTGTTTACGCCTAAAAGGCAGGCACCTCTAGACTTAAATAATAATTTGATAGCCCTAATGCCCTAAAATAAGCCCTATATGAAAACTTAATAGTTTTCATGTTGTCATTAATGAAAACATGAAAACTTAATAGTTTTCATGTTGTCTGTCTCAGCTTAGCAGTGCACAGTCGCGGACAAAAACAAATTGACTTTTGCCCAATCATATTATATAAAAAAACAGATATGTTTTCAGTGCACGAAAAGTGAAGTTTTCATGTTGTCTGCGACCTAAACTATGTCAACTAGCTTCCATGTGACATCCCTGACATCATAAATTTTCATAAAAATCTGCAGCATTCGTACGGACACATAAAGAGTTTAATCTTCATAAAAGGAGGGAAAGTGAGTAGGTAAAACACTTGAGTCTCTACATCATTTCCCTCATCTAAATTAATACATATTGATTTTTTAAATAATAGAAAAAATATAAACTAAAGTAAAACCAATGAAGACTAAAGTAGACACAAAATAACATAAACTTTATCTCAAGTTTCAAACCAATAATAAACCTCAATCGAAAAAAAAAATACTTCTACGTAATAATAAAAGCCAAAAAGCTAATAAATCTCTCACAAATATTAAGCTTGATTGTTTTTACACCAAGCTCACAAAGAGGTTTTTTTAAAGTTTTGAGTGGTGATATTTAAAAAAAAAAATTGTACGAAAACGAACAGTTTGCTTTAATAAATTCACTTAAATAAAATTGTTTAAATAACTTCTAACTATGAATTCAATAAAACAGAATTATAGTGGGAGCCATTAAAGTCACTGTCAAAATTCGCTTCTGTAAACCTAATCTATGTTCGCCATTGATGTTCGCAGTCCACGCATCCTTATCGCTCTCACGGCGAAATTAGTTTACTCTCTCTTTCTTCGTCTACAATAGCGTCTTAGGTATTATTATGTACTGTAATTGCGAGGAATAACATTTAGGTTTAATTCGAGTCTTCACTTTTCGTGCACTGATAACATATCTGTTTTTTTTATATAATATAATTGGGGAAAAGTCAATTTGTCTTTGTCCGCGACTGTGCACTGCCTGTGGGAAGCTGAGACAGATATGTAAATATACGAAGTTCACCGGGTCAGCTAATAATAAATATCAATAAATATATTTCGGTCATTTTATACATAACGCCATTTACCTTCAAACTAAAGTGAGCTTGTATTATGAAAGTTAGACTGATAGAATAGGCAGTCAAAAATTATGTGGGTTAACTGCTATAAAGTAAAAAAGAAATATTTTACTGCTGATCTAAATAAGCTTCATTTCGTAGCCGGCTTATTATTCTTGGGTATATTTTATATAAATCACGATAATTTATTTTTAACTAATATAAATGAAGAGGCGCGTGATGGTGAAACGTAAAAATAATTTAGAAATTCAATAGCTTCATTCAAGATCTAGTTTTACAAGATTAAATGATTACATTTAACTGATTTGGTTTTAGTTAAATTCAAGACATAAATAATTAATTTCTTAAATTAGAACAACAACTTGAACGATTGCCATTGTGCTTATAATATAAAATGAAGAAAAACTTAGGAATACTTTAAAATTGAACGGCAAAACGCCCAACAAGTTAAACTGCAGAGGACGTTGATCAATCACATCAAGGAATAGCTGCAATTCAGATCGCATCCGTTCATCTGTGAAAAATAATAATATCTGTGGAATATCGATGATGCGGTACAATATAAACAAACGAAGAAAACATATTTGTTTTATGACATGTGCATTTTGTTTAAAAATAATTAATATAACTGATTAAAAAACTTTCAACGTTTTTTTTTTTTATAGTGATCTGCCAAAATGACTCTGCCCTGCCTGATGGAAAGCATGGGTAGAATCCAAGAGTGGTGGTCACCATCCTCATTGCGAATAAGCACAAAGCAGCATGGTGACCCGCACTATGGCGGCTTGGTGAGATGCTTTTTCAAGCCCCGCTTAAAGGAGCCGGGATCATAGTGGGAAGGAAACACGTATGCCGGTAGTGAGTTCCAGGCTGTGACCGCTCGGCACAGGAAGGAAGAACCGAAGCGATGAGTACGAGAACATATGTCTACTAGTCTACAATGGTGACTTCCAAGGCCGGCACGTGTTGTCCTGAGGAGGAAGGGAAAGGGAGGGACTAGTTGGAAGAGCTCTTCAGAACTATTCAACACTTCGTTCAAATAGAGTCAAATATTATCGGTATCGGTACTATCTTGGAAAAGTAACCAATTTTATTTCTTAACTATGATTAAGTGCATTTAATCTAAATGTGACACTGCAGAAAATAAGAAGAAATACTTACTAGCACATTGTATCAATATTTCATAAATCGTAACTTTGATTCTCATCGTCTCCTCTCTCATTAGATCACATGCTATCATAGCAGTTGTTAAACACGCATACGTTGGAATCACAGTAAGAAACACTCTTGTAGTAGCATAAGGATCAAGACTCTAAGAAAAAAAAACAAATAAAAACGAAGAACTATATAGGTATTGTGTTACGACACATTAGACTACAATGCTCTAAATTTTCTCGAAGATTTTTTATAAACAACATATTTACGTTTTTTTTTAAATAGGGCTCTACGAGTTGCAGGCGGTGGACTGCATTTAACAGCACATTAATCTGAAACCACACGTCACTCAATGTGTGTATGTCAAGAATTTCGATACTGGTTAAAACAGTTTTATGTGACTTTTGTCTTTTTAACCGACTTGAAAAAAAGGAGGTTTCTCAATTAGACTGTATTTTTTTTTTACATTTTTTTTATGTGTGTTCGCGGATAACTTCGTCGTTTATGAAACGATTTTGATGATTATTTAATAGAAAGGAGATGTCCCAACCGTGGTATATATAAGGGCATTAATATCTGATGATGGCATCCAAGAGAAATCAAGTCGATCCTTGAAGTCTGTTTTATTTTTGATAAATTGTTGGGATTAAATTAAAGTAGAATTAGTCGGCCCTAAATAGAAACTTCTACTAAGTTAGGTTTAATTGATAACTTTTTCTGAAAATGACTCGGTAAATCATCCTTAAAATATAGTTATGAATGAAGATGCCTTGCATCTTCAGGCAGGTAACAAATGCTGGTGGTTTACAACATGTCAGTGATTAGGGATCGGAGTATTGTAACCGTCAATAATGACCTATATCAGAAGCATCTACAAGGAACTTTCCTTGTAGATGCTTCTGATATCCATTAACACTATTTCTCGGGAAATCAATACAAAGGCAGCTGATGAAAGGCTTTTACTATATCTAAGATAACTACAAAAGCTTGCTTTTTATTTGTTCTCGATTCCCTGTAGTGGTGTGGTGTTTTCGTGAATAGTGACCATCGTGATTGTTTTCATAAGAGCTTTAGTAATACTTACTTAAATATTTAAAACATATCGCTTAAAGCAAAATAAATGAAGATAAATAATTAAAACTTACAAAAACTTTGAAGAAAGCAATTGTTTTAAAATACTTGAACAAAGTTCTTGGTGTAGACAATATAATGAGAGTAAACATCTGGAAATATGAAATAAATAGAAATAAGTTATGTATGCTGACACCAAAATTAAAAATATGATGACACTGTTAGAGATTTCAATTTTGTTTTAAATACGTGCCATCAACTTTAACGGTAAACCAATATCGTCCAGAGAATCCGCCAAAATTTCATACATTTCAATGTAACCTCTCACTGAATACTTTTTGAAGTTAATATAGTTTATTCCATGTGTTTCTATTGTCCTCCTTATTATACTCAAACGTAAATATACTATTGAAAATATTAATATAACTCCAAACGGGCCTACATCTCTCATCGCACATAAAATAAAATACATATATTCATCAAAGGATGCAGGCAAATTCAAAGCAAAAGACCTCACAATAATATTAATCAATCGAATGGAAACAGTTGTAATTATAGTAAATACTAAAAACTTAGATAACTTTTTGTATAAATTTGGTGCACATGGCAAAGTATCTATAATTGGTATACATCTATAAAATTGGGAAATGTAAGTTTCGTTTGTAAGCCACGAGATAATATAATATATAATATATTCGATAAAATAACTCCATAGTGAATATTCTATAAATAGTTTGTTATTGAATACAATCGATGATGATACAAATATTAGTAAAATTATTCTATACACTTTGGATAAAAATCGAAGTCGCGGTGAAAGTATATTGGTGTGGTAGCCACACATGAAACGTATCAGTAACAAAACTTTCAAGTCACACACTTGCAGATGTTGAAACATTTTTTTATGTGTTTTAAATTATTTTATTCCACAGAACACTAAACCTAGTGGTAGAAGGTACCAGACTGTAATACAATTATAATTGAATAGCGTCTTACTAGGGGTTCATTCATCACTCATTTGTGTATGTGTTCAAATTTTGTGACTGTATGTTTACTTTTATTTTAATTATTGTTTTTTATTTAATATTTGACAGTGATGTATTACATCGACATGACATTTTTATCATTATAAAAAAATTGTACGCCAACTACGACAAAACATGTTTTTAAGTACTGTACTGTATTTTATACTACGACATTCTGAAATGTGAGATTGGATTGTAGTGAATTCAATTTAATTTATCTGATAAGTTTAAATTTAAACGGAAGTGACCACTCATGTTTAGCCTTAAATTCCGAAGGATTTTATATATCAGAAAACGAAAAAGCTAACGAAGACAAAAATAAATATTTATTTTTAGCCTCAGCCAATGCATAGTACAACAGAATCTATAAAAATCAGTAACAAAAGCTACAAATTGGCAGCAATAGACTTCACAACTCACAAACCAGTATTATTTAAAAACCATCTGTTTATTATTATTTGTTTTTGTCGTATTAGATGTAGTATATATTTTTAAATGTAATTCAGCTTCAATTATAATTAAAGGTTAATAAGGGTAATCCTACCCTGTAAAGTGATTATTTATTTGAAAAGAGTTCGAACGGTACCCAATTTGGTGATTTCTTTTTATTTTTATGAACTAATCTAAACCTAGAACTGGTTGAAGATTCCAATCAATTTTTAATATATTTTCTAATATAGGTACTAAATTTATTATGAAATAAGTTTTATTCTATTATCAGTCGATCTACTGTCGGACCTTCTCCTATACGTACACCACAACACACTCAGACTTATTAGCTGCCGTGCTTAGAATTTATTAGCTTAGATTGTAATATAGTTATAACCTACTTAATTGCAATATAATAGCAATACTGGTTGTTTCCTATTTAAGGCACTATTATAAGACGATATACATAACACCCCTTTATTTATGTGTAATATGTGTCTATAAACCTCAATTATATAACAATTATAAAGCTTCGTTTTTTCATTTATATATCAATATACATCAACTTTAAAGAGAAAATAATCTTGTTCATCATATTATTTTATGATCATACTAGTTGATGCCCGCGGCTCCGGTTATCACAGTGAAGAGTAGTCAATGTCCTTCTTCAAGAATCACGCTATCTCCATATGAAATTTCAATTAAATCGGTGCATCGGTTTGGCCGTAAAAGCGTGACAAACAGACAAACAGAGTTACTTTCGAATTTATAATATAAGTACGGATAATATATTTTGTAGGAATTATTAATTTTTTATTTAAATATTGTTTTATATATAATGGCGGTTTTTATGTAAGTAGTATTTCTAGTCTAGATGAAGTAGTTATAATGTGGGTAAAAACTTTGAAATTTTGAGGAGCCATTGCTTTCACTTTTTAATGACTTGTAAAATGCTAAAGTTTTAGAAACTCAATAATATGACCGTGACAAAAATCATTTTCTTTATCATTAATAATCTTTACCAATCTGCTGGACACAAGCTTCACCTTAGAAAGATGATTTTGCCCTACTGGGCAGATGGCACTGTGTAGTGTTTGTTTTAAATTTTCTTTCTCATTGCAATGACGTTGTCCTTCGTAGTTCGTCGTTTTAATCGCCTTCTTCCACGGGATATATAGGGATTACCTCTGGTTTTGTCAGAGATAGCCTCTTATGGTGTTAGGAAGCTTATACTGATGACTCTGCTTGTATCTTAACAACAAAACTAAGTGGGTCGCATAGAAAGGCAGTGATATCCGGAGTACCTCAAGGCTCAAATATAAGACATCTGGTTTTTTCATGATCAATTCTTTATTTGCAGCAGTTGTCTTGTAAGTCCCCCTTGTTTGATTATTATTCAAATTTCTAAAACAAGTTGTAGATTAACTGCTTTCGCAAGATGTTAATGAAACATCTGAGTAGAATAAAGACAACTTTATGTCTATAAATAAAAATAAGCGTTTCATCTTGTCGACCATTATTTTCATAAAAAGTTGAGCTATGGCTAATTGTGTTCAATGACCTCATAGAAAATGGAGAGTACGGAAAAAGGCGACAATAGAAGATGTCATGACAGAGCCCAACATTGCTGGACAAGTAAAAACACAAAGACTCCGTTAACTTGGCCCCTTCGAAAGTAAGCGGTATCAATGTTTACGATTTTGATTCTAATACATATTTTCGTTATCAAAAGAGTGAATTAATCAAATATTTATAGCGAATATACAATAATTAATATGGAATCAGAGAATATGTTTTTACGTCAAATTGCATTTTTCTCTGTAAGTGATTATTGTAATATTTTGACAAAATAAATGTCTTTAATATGAATTACAAGAATAATAGTAATATTATCTGTTCTGTACCTAGCTATCGTAATAATACAGACTAGTAATAGTCTGTGGTGTTAGCTGTATAGTTGAAAGCAAGCACAGTACGGTAGGTATTTATATTTTGCAATTAAAACTATCTGTGTGAAGGGATCCTATCCCTCTATATCATGATGTAGACTGTAAGCAACATACCGTCCGATCTATCACTACATCCATACAATTCGTTTTCTGACAATACATCGCACTGTATACTGTAGTCTGCAAACAGAAGTAACGAACAAGTTTAAAAACTAATCACTAGATGGCGTTACTTGTCACCAATTGAAGTTTTTTTACAAAGTCGTTAGTGGTTTGAACAAGTGCGCGCGTGCTCCGAATTGAAAATTATTTAAATATAGTTATTTCGAGTTTTAAGGCTTTATTTTCAATAACATGAACAGGTAAGTGTTTGAATATTTAATATTTGACGTTATCAATAACATTTATTTTCATTATATTGATCTTTTTTTTGAATTTGTGTTTGTTGCCCGTAAGCTACATTGACGGATAGGGGTATTATTTTGTGTGTGTATAGATTATATCATGATCACTCGATATTATGTTTCAGGGCAGCTCGTAAGCGTCCTCATCGAGTCCTTTTAGAAGAGGATATTACCTCGATGATGCAGGATGATGATGACAGTGAGGACGGTTTGGATTTCGACGATGACAGCCTCGCCGACCCAGATTTTTCCCCCGAATTAGAAACTTTTGAAGACAATACTTCCACCTTAGATATCGACGTTGATTCTATAATAGAAACCTTAGAAAGTAACCACGAAAGCTCAGTTCCATCACCTCCAAGCGCTGAAACTGCATCACACGGTCCTCTTCCTTCATCAGCTCAAAGCAATCAATCAAATAAAACTGCAACGAAACCTACTAAATTGAATTTACGCTGGAAGAAGAAGAGCCTACAGGTAAATTCTGAGCAGCTTAGATTCAAGGGTAACATGAACTTAGGCACTGAACTTTTAGAACTAGAAACCCCTATCCAGTTTTTCTTTTACCTCTTTCCACAAGAGCTTATCAAGATGATATCAGAAGAGACCAATCTTTACCAAGTTCAGAATGATCCTAATAGCACTTTTCGTGTGACAGAAATGGATATCAGGCAATTTATGGGCGTGGTTTATCTAATGTCTCTTATCCGATTACCCAGAGTTACGAACCACTGGAACCCAATACTTGGTACCCCAATAATACAGGATACTATGCCATTGAATAAATTTGAGAAAGTGCGCCAAACTTTACACTTCAATGACAATAGTAAAAATCTACCTAGAAACGATCCTGGTTATGATAGAATTTTCAAAATAAGACCAGTGGTTGAATCTCTAAATGCAGCTTACAAAAAGGTTCCTTTGGAAGAACACCTCTGTGTTGACGAGCAAATGTGTTCCACTAAGGCACGGAATGTGTTGAAGCGATACAACCCTCAAAAGCCACATAAATGGGGTTATAAAATTTATGTGTTGAGTGGCGTTTCTGGTTATGCCTATAAAACAGAAATTGAAACTGGTAAGGAAAACATTACTCTTCCAGAAGAGCCAGATTTGGGCGCAGCATCCAACGTCGTCATGAGGTTAGCGCGTTTAATTCCAAGGCATCAAAATTACCAATTGTATTTTGACAATTACTTTACCTCTCTTCGTCTGTTGGAATATTTGGCCAAAGAAGGCATTCACAGTCTTGGTACGATTAGAAGAAATAGAATCCCAGACTGTAAGTTGCAACCAGAAAAGATACTATTGAAAAAACCCAGAGGACATTCAGAATAATATGTAGCTGACGTCAATGGCACCGACATTTCTAATGTGGCATGGAAAGATAACAAAATTGTCACTCTGGTTTCTACTTTTGCTGGAATACAGCCTGAAACTGATGTTCGCAGATGGGACAAACAGAACTCTAGGTACGTGAGCATAAAACGTCCGAACGTTGTAGGAGAGTACAATCGCCACATGGGTGGTGTTGACCTCATTGACAGCATCATGGCGATATACAAGATACAGTTGCGTAGCAAACGATGGCAAATTCGTCTATTTTATCATTACTTGGATCTCACAATGGCAAACGCATGGTTGCTTTATAAAAGAGTCTGTAAAGACAACGGCCTTTCGTGTCGTTTATCATCAGCAGATTTTCGTCTAGATGTTGCAGTTACTCTTTGTAAATTGGGTACAAAGCCTAGTATGTCTAGTCGCCGTTCGCTGGAAAACGAGATACAAGCCAAAAAACATAAAGGACCTGCACAGCATGCACCTCCTATGGCAGTACGGCAAGACCAGATTGGGCACTGGCCCCAATGGTCTGACAAAAAAATTAGGTGCAAGTTTCCAAAGTGTACTGGATTTACTCACAATACATGCGAAAAATGCGGGGTTGCTCTATGCTATACCAAAACCAAGAACTGCTTCAGGAACTTCCATCTCTCATAACTTCCTTTTATATGTATAGTTTTTAAGATTACAACTCAGTGTTGCCCCTAGGCAACGCTCCCTATTTTTCAATTTTTTTCGGAAAATAATTACAATAAATAAAAACTATGAAACACGTGTATTTTTATTTTGGTTTAATTACCCAATAACAACTAAAAAAATAAAAAACATGTTATTGGGTTATAGAGGGCTATTGTCGAGGAGATTAAAATAAATTTACAGTACAGTCCGAAAGCAAAGCATATTGTAAGATTTTTATTTTAATGTTACAAACAGACACTCCAATTTTATTTATTTGTAAAATTACATAACATACACAAATTTAGTATTACAGATAAGCATATGACACATAGTCGGGTGCTATGGTTGTGACTGTACTATCAATCCGAAGAAGTTCGCGTACTTTAGTCTTGAATGTAAGACGGTTTGTAGACATTCGGTTTTGGTGGGAAATACATTCCAGAGAAGAACAGGCTGCATATAACAGGAAGAACGGATAAAGTCCGGGGTGTGAGGGGAGCATTGCAGAAGCATAATATATGCTGAGTTGACCGATGATTTCGAACGATTTATGAGGTATTAAAAAGATTACTTACTAGATCTCGTTCAAACCAATTTTCGGTAAAAATTTGCATGGTAATGTATATCATAATTTTATAGTATATCTTATTTTAGAAATTACAAAGGGGGAGGGGGGGCACACATTTTACCACATTGGAATGTCTCTCGCGCAAACTATTCAGTTTAGAGAAAAATTATATTAAAAACCTCAAGGACAGGAAGACAGACAGACATGACGAATCCATAAGGGTTCCGTTTTTTGCCATTCAGCTACGGAACCCTAAACAAGAAGTCAGTGCAAATTTAATGTCAAATAAAAAATAATGAAACTGATTACCTACCTACGAGTATAACATGAATGAAAAATGACATTATATCTAAATAGTAATAATAATACAATTTATGAGGTTTTTTCATTTTTTGAAGTGAATCCTTCTTTAGCAGCGTTGTGCATTTTAGCAAAATTTATGTTGGGATGGAAAAAAATGTTAAACTCACAACGTTATAACTCGCGACAGGCACCGTGACATGACCGTAAGACGGCGGCGACGGGCGCTTGCGCGAGTGTGCATGGTGACGCCTGATGGCTCGACTACCTAATATGAGATAACTGGTAATATGTTTATACTATCTAGTATTAACCTATATTTTAATAACACAACAATAAGCATTTTTTACTTCTTTTTATCGCGCATTTTATGTAAAGAGCAAAGAGGTTCATTTCAGGTGAGCTTAAACAACTGTTTGTTTATAGTTTTGAGTTTTCACTTCTGTTGGCAGTCCTCATGACTGTTTTATGTTTTTTTTTTTTATTTTACATCAAAACGCGATTAACCTGCTTTGGTCAATTCTTAATTTCTACATAGTCGTTCATGATATTGGATGAAAAGCAATTTGAAGGATAGCCATAGTATTTATGACGCAAAATGAAAGGAAACTAAGAATGACTTTAAAATTAAATGGTATTGCGTGCCACAAGTTAAACTCTAGAGGGCGCTGTTCAATCATATCAAGGAATAACTGTAGTTCAGACCGCATCCGTTCACCTGTGAAAATAAAAAAAACTTTACAAGATGCTGAAACTAGAGCATCTTATAGCTTTAATACAAAGAAAATATATTCTTCTCAAGATATTCGTTTTAAAAAAAAACATAGATAGCTTTAACACTGCATAAAATAAAACCTTACGACAGTAAATCTCAATTACCTTAACCATAAAAAAAGTAAAAACTAAAACCCAAATACGAAAAAAATTACGTTGAAAAAGAAGGAAACAAATTTCAAAAGCCGTAGTCACGCGTTGTTAACTATGGTACATTACACTACATGGACTACGAATTTTGAAACTTAGTAATGTATTTTACTTTTTATAATATATAGTATATTTTAAATAGTTACTATAGAAAAAATACAATTATCGAATAAATACGAACAAAGTCACGAGAAAATGGTAATAATATACATGTATATATTTCAAATGTACAAGTAACGCCCTTTCGTATGATACCAAACAAGGCATATTTATCTCAAATTATTTTTTTAATACAGTACTTTACGTCGGCTAGAGGGCGTCACATTAGATTTAAAGACATGTCATGTAGTTTATAACCAGCAGACAATCAAGACACCTTTGACAACACCTCATTTGTCCTGTTCTAATAAGTAGTTAAGGAACTATGAGGGAAAAACGAACATACATACATGCATAGCCTGTCAAAATCATAAACCTCCTTTGGCTTTGCCGTAGTCGGGTAAAAAGTCCATTAATTCGAGCATTTATCTCTACATTATGCCAATATAACAATTATTTTTAAATAGAAAATACTAATAACACACTTACTGGTACATACAATTATTTTTTTATGAATCTTCGCTTTAATTTTAATTACTTCCTCGCTAATTAGATCACATACTATCATAGCTAATATTAAACATGAATATGTTGATAAAATTATAAAAATCATTCTCAGAACGAGGTAAACGTTGAGGTCCTAAAATGAAAAAAATAATAAAAATGAAATGTGACAACAAAATTATTTTTTGTGATTACCATAACCCATATTGAAAGTTTTTATTAGAACTATAATGCAAAATTGGCGATATCCATGCTTCGCAGCGACCATTATGCGTTTTGAGCTGTTTTTATATTCGTAAAGATGATAATATACATGGCCACGGCGGCTAGTATCAACGGAAACCAACCGGCTACGCAGGAGATATTATAATGCACGAGTGTGCATTATCATATATGTGCACAAATACAAGTGCACATTCTGATCCTTCAGTCTCATAATCCGATACAGTTATCCAACACGACCAGGGGGAGATCAGGCGCAGTACCGGCGGCTTTGCTTCGAGGTATGGGATCTTAGACCCCAAATTCTAAACTTAACTTAATCATAAAAACTCAGAGACCTCATGATCAGCAGTCACATACACCTACCGCTAGACCAACGAGGCAGTTCATATTCGTAAATTATTATATATATCGTCGGTCTGAATAACTAGTCTGGTGGTCTTTGGAGTACATGACACGAGTTCCGTCTTGCATTTCTTGATCTTAAGAAAGATTTTCCTTCATTCCTCTTTCAGGCAAAAATGAGAAATGATTTGACAACAAAAAACAATGTAACGCAAGGAATTCAAATACGAATAAAAAAACTTACTAAAACTTTGAATGCAGCAACTATTTTGAAGTATATAATCAAAGTTCTTGGTGTAGACATTAGTATAAGAAAAAATATCTGCAAACAGAAAATGAATCAAACTGAATTATGTTAGCTGTATAAATAAGACTTTTGATTGTGGTATGATAAACTGTGATTAATAAAATACATGCCAAGAGCTTCAAAGTTGAACCAACATTATTAACAGAGTCCACTAAAACATCATACATTTCAATATAACTCCGTGCTGAATATTTTTGAATGTTTAAATGATTAAATCCTTTAGTTTCTATGGTCTTTCTTACTATATTTAGACGTGAGTATATTATATAAAATATTAATACGACACCGAATGGACCTAAATCTCTCATCATACCTCCAATTAAAAATGGAATTAATTCAAAGGATACTGGCTTGTTCATATTTAAGTAATAAAGAATAGTGATGGCTAGACGAATACAAAGAATGGTAATGAGAGTAACTAATAAAAACTTAGATAACTTTTGAAACACATTTGGTGCACATGGCAGAGTATCTATCTTGGGTACTCGTCGATAAAACTGTGAAATATAAGATTCTTTTGATCGCCACGATATGATAAAATATATAATATATTCAAAAAAGTGACTCATATACCATAAATCTACGTGTGTTTTAACAATAACCAAAGAAGAAGATAAGAAGAATAGTAAGATGAATATTCTATACACTTTTGATAAAATTCGAAGACGTGGAGAAGACACATTGAAATGGTAACCAAACAGAAAGCGCGTCAGTAGCACAACTTTCAAGTCACAAACTTGCGAATGTCGAAATCTCATTTTTCAATTAAATGTCAGAAATAAGTTAATCCCACAGTACACAAAAATTAACGATAGAATTTGCCAGACTGTTATACAGTTATGATTGAATGGCGTGTTACTAGAAATATCTATAACAATCCTGAATTGTACAATTTAGAATCACTTTCAAGTGAAATTAAAAATCAATGTTCAAATAATAGCTGAATTATATTTTTACAAACGCTTCGAATATTGTTACGAAATTTTAGTGTTTAGTTCGGAAAAGCGTCTGCTTGTCTTTTTTACTGGATAAATATACTAGTATTTAATGTACATATTGTAATTAATAATGTGTCACGCTATTCTATGAACAGAACGAAGGATTTACTTTCAAAATCAACTGCTGGCTAGTCTTCTTTCTTTTTATGTAATTATGTATAAGTGTAGGACGTAACTTTCAAAGATTCTTTCGACACCCACAGGGTGGCGAGAGGTCGTAAAGTATACTCAACATTCTTAATCGGTCACCAACACTGACCATGTTTATGAATATAATTTGTATTTGAATTGAATTTGAATCAGAACAACAATTTGTTTTACTTAAAGTGATGTCCATGTTCCCAAAACACTTTAGGACAGACGAGGTGACCGTTTAAATAACTACGCCATCCATGCAGTCAATGTAATGTATCCTTTACCACACATGCAGGTCTTTATATCATGGTAGATTAAAGTAATCTATTTTTAAAAACTAAATTTTATAGTAACGACGGCCTACATGGATCAAAGTTCCTGCGGGTGGGGCCTGGTGATCCGTAATACAGGTTGTGCTCTAGCATATACCTACAATAGGCACCAGTCTCTCACAATCTTAGCTCGATCTCCACAATTATTGTTGAATAATGATATGTTATGATAATGATATGATACGTTACCATTGTGAAAGAAGAAATCTATACTAATATATAAAGCTGAAGAGTTTGTTTGTTTGTTTGAACATGCTAATCTCAGGATCCGCTGGTCCGAATTGAAAAATTCTTTCAGCGTTAGATAGCCCATTTATAGAGGAAGGCTATAGGCTATATATCATCACGCTAAGACCAATAGGAGCGGAGCACCAACGAAAAATGTTTCAAAAACGGGGGAAAATTATCACGCTACGGGCAATAAGAGACGCAAACGGGGTTGCGTGGGTCTGCTAGTAAAGTATATTATTATTATATTATAGCAACATACTTATTTCTCTGTGGTGCTCCTTCTCTTATGGACTTTATCCTTGTTTCCTTCTCTAATCTCGCAGTTAAGCATAGACAGTGCTCAGCTGACGAGTTCTCCCAGCATGACTTACTATACCTATTCTACCGTATTAGTCCTCTTAAACCTAAATCCACGTTTATTGTGCAGCGAAACCTTAAAGTCATGAACACTGATGCCCTAAAAAGGGATGCCAACGACAGTGACTGGACAGCTCTCTACAGTGCAGATAGCATCGACGACAAAGTAAACTTTTTTCAACGCTGAAATACTGTCTCTTTATGACAAACCCGCGCCATTCAAGAAGTGAAAGTCAAACGTGTCCCATTAACATGGTTAACTGCATCAGACATCAAAATGCTAATCCACAAGAAAGTAGTCACTAAATCTAAATTTAAGAAAAAAACAAGCGAATCTAACCGGGAAAAATATGTGTCTATTAGGAATCAATGCAGCAAGGTGTGTAGGAATGCACAACACCGATACATTCACAACTCTGTTGTAATTAAATAAATAATAAATAAATAAATATTTCGGACGTCTAACACACAACGCCATCTAGTCCCAAACTAAGCAGAGCTTGTATTATGGGTACTAGACAACTGATATGAATACTTATATACTTTTTTTTTAATTTGTAAATACATACATATTATACATAGAAAACACCCAAACTCCGAAACAAATATTTGCAGATCATACAAACATTTGGTCCGACCCGGGAATCGACCCGAGACCTCAAGAACAGCAGTCGCGTAAGCTACCACTGCGCCACCGAGGCAGTCCAGATCCAGTCCAATTGGAGATCCAGCTCAAGCCTAGACATTTTTAAAGTCACTGGGAGTAGGCATATATGTTCATGACTCTTCTACTATAATTGTAGACTTAAGTTTACTTAATCAACATTTGTCTACTTTAACAAACTTTAGTAACATAACAAAAGATGCCTGATACTCTGAAACATCAAATTTCCGCCCCAAAACCCGATTATTCTACCTTTTTCTTTAGTCAATTTTCTGATTGTGATGTTAAGAGCATAATTTCTGTAATTTAAAATGCAGTGGACACTGATTGTTTAAGTCGTAACATGATCCTTCCAATCCTGATGAAATTATCCCTGCCATCTGTCAAGTATTAAATTATTTAATCTCCTTTAGCGTTTTCCTAAAGGCCGTGAAGGATTCAAATGTAATTCCCATCCATAAAAAGAAGAACTCCGGCTCCTTTTCTATACCTATACCGCTCCATTTCAATCCTCTCCTTCCTCTCCGAGGTCCTCGAGCATTTTAATTCACAGTCAATTTCTGAATTTGCTTTCCACAAACCTGCGTTTAAAACTTCTCCAGTCCAGTTTTCGACCTGGCCGTAGCACCACCACTACTTTATTTCACATTACAGAGAACATCAGATCCGCTAAGGAAAACGGTGAGCTCACAGTTCTTTTACTTCTAGACTTCAGAAATGCCTTTAACACCGTCAACTTTGACATATGTATTGCTATAACAGTATATAACAATCCTTATTACTTTATTCATTTTTTCGTCTTACCTAGTTTTACACCAGACACTACCCTACACTATGTCATAGTCATGTTTTTTCTCTCCATCAATGGTTGCCTGTAAGAGATTGCCTCCGGGCGATAAAGCCACCAATTGTATTTCTCAATATTTAAGCTTACCTTGGAATGCACCTGGTGTACAATGAAGAGATATATTAATATCATTTGCCTAAATGTTGGGAGTTTGATCTGCACCCACTTTCATCATTTCTGTTTTATATATTTTCAACCTTATCTAATCTAGAATCATAGGACCTTGAACACACTCAAGCTAATTAACAGTACTCTTGTTCAAACGTGTTAAGAACAGTTATTAAAGGCTTTAAGTAGATCGATAATCAACATTGGCTAGTATACCATAACGTCATTACAAATGTAATTTTAATAAGCATTCAAGTTTTACTTCTCATGAACATAAATATTTTTCAACAACAAAAATAATAGTAAAAAATATAAGATTAAGTTATAGCTATACTTGTACAAGGATAGCAAGCTGAAGTGGCGGATTCTTGAATGGCAACCGCGTCTCGTCAAACGTAGTGTAGAATGTCCACAGACCAGGTTAAGTGATTATCGACGCAAGACAGCTGGTAGGAGCTGGATGCGAGAAGCCGAGGATCGACCCAAGTGGCTTGCAAATAAAGGGGTCTATGTCCAGCAGTGGAATGCGATAGACTGATAATGATGTTTTTAACTGATTATGCATTTTCTTCATTGACAGTCTTGGAAGGTGAAATTACTTTAAAAATTAGTAGTGTTTAGTCCGTCCACCAAGTGCTGCGTTCCTTTGGAAGAAAACCCTGTGAATAGGCTTATACGGCCCATACGGCCCATAAAAACTTTTAAAATTCTATATTGTTCATATGTTCGTAGCATCCTTGAATATTGCTCACAGGTTTGGAACCCCCAGTATGATGTTCACATAGACCGATTGAAATCAGTACAAAGGAAATTTACTAGATATCTGCAGTTCAAATGCGGTAGTTATGACGACAGCTATGAGGCGAGGTGTATAAGGCAGCACTTATTACCACTACATGAAAGGAGAAAAATTGCTGACGTCACTTTCCTAGTGAAAATAGCACAGTCAGAAATAGATTCTCCTTACCTACTAGATAAGTTATACCTAAAAGTTCCTACTAGGTCTGTTAGAATTCCATATACATTGCATGTAGCCCGAAGTACCACTAACTACAGAAGTCAGTCATTTTGCATAAGATCCGCTACCTGTGTTAACGAGATATGTTACTTGCCTGAATTGGACTTATTTAATACAAGTCCAACTGTATTTAGGCGTGTGTGCTCTAAACGCTGGTTTGAATCGGTTCCCTGACCATTTTTTGGGTAGGTGTTTCTTTTTTTTTTAGTTATTTTTTCTATGTAATGTTATATAATTGATCTTTTTTATCTCTCCAAAAATCAAGCACTTTGTTATCTAAATGTGAAAACGTGTAAATGGTTTATGGCAATTTAATATAGAGGTTAACTAGTTATAAGATACTGTATGTTTTACAAATAAAATAAAATAAAAAAATAAAATAGATATAAGCTAAACACTTACAGGTTGATTACCAGATGGTGAACGAAGGTCAACTAGAGGCGATACTCCGCGTTCAATACAATTATGATTCAGTAACTGACCTTCTTTGTGGAGGGTTGACAGTTTCTTCTATATTCGTTACGCAGATGGGGCTCCCACACACATATCTTATCACACCACACCGTTTCACAATTTTAACAGACACGAAGGTCGGGGCGGACTTCTACACACCCTATGGTAATCACTTCGTGAAAAACCGCACGATAATTACATTAAGTTTACACAATTAAAGCTCATCAATAGCAGTGGCCGAAACTATTCACACCAAAGTTAAATTAAACTAGTTTTAGTCCATTGCATGTCACGAAGTATCGTCACTTATTGTTTCCGACATAAATAATAACGCGACAACACAAAAAGTCGGTAATTCTACTAATCAGCCCAACCAGACCTTACAGCTGTATCAAATAATCAACGCGGGGGCCGAATTAACTATAATTTACAATTCCGTTGATTACTTATACTAGCGCGCTATGATCGTCCGAGACCAAGTTCAAGTTAATTTTATTTTTATTATATTGATGCGCCCCCGCAGGCATTAACCAAAGCGAATTATTCCAATTACCGATCAAGCTCTGGAAGTACCTTACCACAATTAATAACTCGGCCCGCGCCAAGGCACGCCTGCGCGTGTTACATATTTTCGAACAGTCTCAAGAGTACCAAACTGAGTGACATGACATTTCAACTGTCAAACATGACAAACCATTGTGTTGCCGTTACAACATTATAGTTTATTAAATACTACATATACCAAATAGGCGATTTAGTATAGAACAAATAGTATTTTATTCCCAGTGAAAATTTTAGGGCAGTAAAGTAAAATGCCTGGTAAACTCAATTCTTTAATTTAGTATATATTACAACACATTTTTCAAAAAGAAAAATTGTTCATTAGTAAATAAACGTTCCGTTTCGAAAAAAATATGTTGTACGATTCGCCACAGTACATTCTGACACAAAACGAAGAACGATATTGAACTATTTTAAAATAATTTGATAAAACATGATAAAATTGTAAGCTGCAACTCAATTTTAAAAGTCCAAAGCCCATGATTTCGTTAATTGGGTAGTCGATTCATTAGTGAGGGTTACCTCAGACAAACCAGTACAGGTCAATAGGTAAAATATATCTAGTTCAAGGAGGTTAAAAAATTGTTCCGAAATTTACTAATTTGCTTAAAAATTGATTTCAAGCCATGTCAGTAGCCTGTGCAAAAACGTAAAAAAAAATTTAGGTTTTAATGATTTTTGTTTCTTATTTCTCTCTCGGTACTCCGTACGATCCACATTTTAATGGTCTTACAGAAATTAATATTCGCTGTGTTGAAACGCATCTCTATAAAATTATAGGAACTCAAGTACTCACACACGAAGAATTCAACACAATCCTCGTTCAGATTGAAGGAATGCTAAATAGTCGCCCTTTATGTGTCCTTAGTTCAAACGCTTCGAGTATTAGCGCATTACCTCCTTATCACTTTTTAAACGTAACTCCGCTTAAATTTAGGTATAACGACTCACGAGTTAATCGAAACAAAAGAATGGAAATAAGTACTTCTAGGATCTCTTAGCAATAAAATATTTGGTTGGAGAAATCATAATTTTTACAAAAAGTTTATTTCTCTTTGAATGAAGAAAGAAACTGAACAATCGCCATAGTGTTCATGATACAGAAAGAAGAAAAAGTTAGAGCTAATTTAACAGATAGTGGCAATGCGCGTAATAATCTCAACTTTAGTGGCCGTTGGTCTATTACGTCAAGGAACAGCTGCAACTCAGATCGCATCCGCTCATCTGTAAAAAATATGAAAACTTAGTAAAAATTCAATGAAAATAGACAATTTACCGTGGGAGAGCCACGCTTTGACCCGAATGGGCCGGCCCGACTGTAATGATACCACGGCGTAACAGAAGACCGAGTGTTTCACCGAGTGAGTGAGGATACCGGAGGCCTATACCCCAACCCTTTTCCCCATCCTTCTCCTCATCCCCCAAAGACCGGCAACGCACTTGTGTCACCTCTGGTGTTGCGGGTGTCCATGAGTGGCGTTAATTGCTTACCATCAGGTGATACGTTAGATCGTTTGTCGCCTATTCCTTAAAAAATAGCGTTCCTGAATATAGAAACCACTTTTAAAGATTCCCTAAGCACGCCATCGTCTGCAATTAACATTATACCCATACTAAGTTTTATATATATGTGTGTATGTGCACATTCAATATATTAAGGGTCCATGGTTAAGACTAAAAATCATAAAATCTCAAATAAAATAAGTAATTAAGTATTTAAAGTAAGTAAGTCATTAAAAAGTAATTAAAATTTACAGTTCTTACATAGAATACTAAAGTAAAGCTATGTACTTACTGGTACATCGTATTAATTTTTCATAAACCCTAGTTCTGATAACAGTAATTTCTTCTTCTATTAGATCCCATATTATAGACGCACATATCAAAGACGCAAATGTTGAAAATAAAGTACACAACAATCTTATGAGCAGCACACCATCGAGCCCCTGAAATACATGAGGAAATTTACATTTTGAGCATTTATTTCTTTTTATATATACACAGATAAATAAAATTGGAGTGTCTGTTTGTAATATTAAAATAACAGCTTTTCAATCAATGCATATGTAACTATGTATACACGATACATATACCAAAAATGTAGTTAAACAAATTTTTGTCTGTCCGTCTGTCTGTTTGTTCCGGGTAATCTCTGGAACGGTGATCCAGATGGACTGATGGGCTGATGATCCAGGGAGCAACTTAGGCTACTTTTTTTAGACTAACTTTGTCCCGCGGCGTTACTCGCGGTACGACAATAACCGCGGGTAACACCGCGGGGTTCAGCTAGTTTTTACCCGGCTACGGCAAAGCCAAAGGAGGGTTATGATTTTGACAGATGTATGTATGTATGTATGTATGTTCATTTGTTCCCTCCTAGCTCCTTAACTACTCATTAGATTTGGACAAATGAGGTGTCTCTAGAAGCGTCACGATCGTCTTCTGGTTATAGGCTATATGGCGTGTCACTGAATCTTATATGGCGCCCTCTAGCCGACATAAAGTACTGTATTAAAAAATAAATTTGAGATAAATATGCCGTGTTTGGTATCACTGGAAAGTGCGTTACTTGTTTATTTCAAAAATATATATATTACTAGCATTTGTTCGTGACTTTGTCCATATTTATTCGATAAGTGTAATATTTCTATGATATGCTTTTTTGTTCCCTCATTCTTTCTAAACTAGTCAGAATAAGACAAATGAGATATAATTAGAAGTGTCTTGATTGTCCGCTGCTTAGAGGTTATATGACGTGTCACTGAATCGAATGTGGCGCCCTCTATCCAACATAAAGTACTGTATTAAAAACTAAATTTGAAGTAAATATGCCGTGTTTGGTATCATTGGAAAGGGCGTTACTTGTACATTTCAAAAATATATTTATTATTAGCACTTGTTCGTGACTTTCACCGTATTTATTCGATAAGTGTGATATTTCTGTGGT
The DNA here is from genome assembly GCA_905220595.1 of Spilosoma lubricipeda. Classification (NCBI taxonomy): domain Eukaryota; kingdom Metazoa; phylum Arthropoda; class Insecta; order Lepidoptera; family Erebidae; genus Spilosoma; species Spilosoma lubricipeda. Next base: position 4,860,127 of record HG992298.1, on the reverse strand, counting down.
ACCTATTTAAAATTAACTTTACACAACAATAAGTATTATAAAGGCACCAAAACATTTTAAATAAAAAAAAGTAAAAACTAAAACCCAACTACGACAAAAAACGACGCTTAAAAAGTATGAAACAAGTTTCAAAAGCCGTAGTCACGCGTTGTAAACGTTTTGTGGACTATGGTACATTAAACGACATGGACTACGGCTTTTGAAACTTAGGAAAGTTCTATAGTCCATTACACTCTAACAACGCGTGACTACGGCTTTTGAAACTTGTTTCATACTTTTTAAGCGTCGTTTTTTGTCGTAGTTGGGTTTTAGTTTTTACTTTTTATAATATATAAATTAATAACATACGGTTTTTAATAAAACAAATTATAAGATAGAAGGGCCATTTAAAAAAAAATAGACAAATGAAGATCAACAGCATTTAAGAATTCTTTGAAGAATGGAAGTCTCTCCTTCGAAAGCAGATTCATCATTAACACTTTCAATTTGAAGGTAGTATTTATCTAAATATTTATATGATGGTAGTATGTACTATTACTGCCTACAATCTATTTGGTACAAGTTTTCTTAAGAAATTTATATGAAGCAACGTTTTCCTTCGCTGCCGTGGTTGTAGCGTGGTGGAGTTCAAACATTAATATTATAGAACTAGCTGAAACCCGCGGTGTTACCCGCGGTTATTGTTGTACCGCGAGTAACGCCGCGGGGCAAAGTTAGTCTAAAAAAAGTAGCCCTTACAGACAAAAATTTTTTAACTACATTTTTGCTATATGTAGCGTGTATACATGCATACGCATTTAGTAAAAAGCGGTTATTTTAATATTACAAACAGACACTTCAATTTTATTTATTTGTATAGATAACTTAATTATACTTTGTAAAAAAAAAATTTTTGCTGATAGAATTTGACGCTGGAATCCTATGCAACATGTTTTTTTTTAATATAACTGATTTGGTCAGCACCAAGAACGGTAGAAACGCTGTCATACGACTTTAATTTATTATGAGCTGGCAACTTTGACTGCCTCGGTGGCGCAGTGGTAGCGTATGCGACTGTTGTGCTTGAGGTCTCGGGTTCGATTCGTGGGACGGATATTATTTGTATGATCTGCAAATATTTATTTAAAATGTATGTATACATTTTGCTGAATCAAGATACAAACTGTTTGAAACAGTTTTGGGGGCCCATGTATTAGAATAAGGTTTAATTATTGTGATTGATAAATTTTAAATAAAAAAAAAATAACAAAGTTTTGCTATAAATTCTATAGAACGGGGTTTTGAATCAAAAGTGGTTAAGAAAAAAATGGTGGCGAGGGTATTTGCAATGCTATAATATATAATGATCACTATTTCCGTTTGTGATACAGTGCAAAGAGGGTCTAAAGATTCAAAATATAACAAGCGAAGTAGTATACATTTTACTATTTTTGTAAACTTTACAAAAGCTTAGAATCTGGAAAGATTAAGAGAGAGCCCTAAATCTATTATTAATGTTAGTAAGATTAATAACAGATTTAGGACAACTAAGTCAAATAAAAGTTAAACTTACTGAAGCTTTGAATTTTTCAATTAATGTAAAAAATGAAAGTGTCGATCTCGGTAATGCAATTACTACGAGAATAAAAAGCTGAAAAATAAAACACTTCGAATTATGCATTTATGAAAGCTAAAAAAACAATAATTTTAATATAATTTAAAATACCGTAAACTTTAACGGTGAACCGACATCGTTCAAAGACTCAACCAGAGCTATATACATTTCTCTGTAATTATTCACTGAATATTGTTGGAAGTTAATACGGTTAATTCCTTTAGTTTCCATGGTCCTCCTAACAATACTCAAACGTAAATATATTACAGAAAATACCATTATCACACTAAATGGACCAACATCTCTTAAAACGTAGACAGTAGTAAAATAGTTTAAAAATATGGAAAAGCACTTGTCCTTTTGCTGACACACGAAAACAGCGTGACAAAATCGATTCCAAATAATCATAAGTAAAGTAATGACTAAAAATTTGAAGAGCCTTTTGTGCATAATTGGGGCACATGGCAAGGTATCTATGATCCATATTCGTTGGTAAAATTTTAAAATATACTTATCCTGTGTTTGCCACGAAATAATAAAATAAATAATATATTCAGCAAAATGACTCCAAGAATACATTCCAATGTGTTTTTGAGAGGTTATAGTAACATAGAGAATGGCTATTGGTAGAATTATTCTATACACTTTAGACAAAAAACGAAGAATTGGTGAAGCGACACTAATGTGATAGCCACACATAAATCGTATCACCATCAAAAACTTTAAGTCACACACTTGATTGTGATGACATGAAATCATTTTTATTGTTTTTTTTTATGTATGGGTAAATAACTTCTTTAAAGTCCACAGGTCACAACGGCTAATGGTAATGAAAGAACACTCTGTAATAGATATGAAATTAATTCTGTTATAAGGAGTTCATTTAAGAATCCTTACAACCATGATATATTTATAGACGTCCTTAATAAACTAGACCGTATTTTCAATAACTAAATTAGATTCATATTTAATCATCGCAAGTGTGATCACGTATATTTTTCAGGTTCCCAATTAAAATGGTAATCAATTCGTTTACGCCGTAATCAGCGAGCGTACTGGCCTGTCTCTTTTCATTTCTCAACTCACCATTCTCACCCACTTATCTTGACCCTGACTTCTCGTCTTCTAATCACTACAAAATTTTTCGTTCTATTAATAATTTCCTTCTCGTGTGTGCTTCCTACAACTCTATTTTCGTAAACTTTTAGTTCTTTGTGCAAGCAGTGCTGCTATAGAATGCGCTCCCACTTGAAATCCGGATGTCCACTAACCATTATAATGTTTTAAAGCTTTAAAAATAATACCTAACAAAGAGAAAGTGACGACTATGAAACTAAGAGTAGTAGATATTTATTAACAAAAATAAGATGATTTAAAAATAAATGAGTTCTAATAAAGCTTGAAAATTTTACAAAAAACCCCATATGATCAAATAGTACAGTAGACCAAGTCGAGCAAAGAACCATTAAATGATATTATTTTAGACTATGTTAATTATGTTCTCGTCTCTTTCGCTAAACGGATGTTTCTTTGATTAAAACTGCATGAGCTGATTCTTACTCAGTTTTAATAGACAAATGATTTTATATTTACATTTATATAATGTTTTTATATTTACCTATATTTTTTTTTTATAAATTTTGACCGATTAACTTCTACGTTAGGAATTTGAACGTTACCCATTTTATTCAATTTGTATCATCGTATTAACAATAACCCGAACTGATGTTATATATATATATATATATATATTTACACTTAATGGTTAAGTAATGAAATATTCTTGTATTGTATCACTAATAATTAATTTATTTATGTCAACCACAGCATCATTCTCTCAGCCGAAAGAGGTTCACTACTGGACTAAGGATTTTTTTTGTTTATTTTTGCTCGATATTGATAACGACAACAAGCAGACGTTTGAAATATATAGGTAATGGTACGGAACACTTTCTGCGCGAGTCCGACTTGCATTTTTCCGATTTTGAAAGGTTTTTCCAATTATTTCATATTCAATTATTTAATCACCGTCTTTGGATCGTATCGTGGGAGAGTCACGCTTTGGCATGAACGGGCCTGCTCGACCGGAGTGATGCCACGGCCTCACAGAAAACCGGTGTGTAACAGTGCTTGCGCTGTGTTTCATCGGGTGGGTGAGGATATCGGTAGCCCATACCCTAACTCCCTCCATCTCCTCCCCATCCCTTAAAGACTGGCGACGCACTTGTGACGCCTCTGGTGTTGCGGGTGTCTGCGGGCGTCGGTAATCGCTTGCTATCAGGCGATACGTCTGCTCGATTGACCCCTATTATTAAAAAAAAAAACAAGAAAACTTATGTAATACCTATTAGAATTAAAGTGAAGAATTAACAATCGTGAATTAAAACTATCGACTAACCGATAGTGCCAACTCCTGACTCAAACTCCAACTCGTATAATTAGAAGGCATACTTACAAAAAACATATACATAACATAACAATCTGTTCGTAAAGTAAATGTAAACCTGTGTAGCAGAGCTCTTAGATGTCTTTAAAATTCAAAGGATTATTTTGTTTCTTATTTTCGCATGGTTATTTTCTTTATCTTAACTTTAGTTGTTTCGCATAATTTTATGTTTTTATTGATTTCGTAGATTAAACATACACCAAAAACAAAGTAATTGAACACATTGTAACCATAGGTTAGATAATATCTATATTACTGCAATTCATTTTCATGTGAACTGTACTTTATACAAATATGAACTTTACTATATTAATTCAAGGCACAAATTGCCGAAAATCTTTTAACTACTTTAGTTGATTGAAATTCAATTGCATTTGCATGACTTACAAACTGTAGTGTATATTTTGAGAACATTATTTCCTATTAACAAATTATTATACTTGTATTTACTTTTCTACAATTAGGCTTTTATTGATTATGATATTATACAGAAATTTTCATTTGAAAAAAATATTACTAGTAGTATTGTAGACTCTGTAAAAACTCAAAGGAAATATAAATATCTGAAAGAAAATAAACGAACACTGAATAATATTCACAAATCACATAATCTATTACAATGCTTGTGCATGTCGTTTGTTATATTAAAGTAATTATGTTTACCCGTTTCTTTCTTGGAGTCGGTCAAATTCCACGAAACTCCCCTTTTCTAAGTCTATTTTTAAAAATTTACACAATATGTGTTGCTTTCACAGCTATCATTTATATGAACTTTCTCAGTTTACTACCAAGTATTGTTAAACACATTTATGCTCTTGAATATTTTATTTCTGTTATGATCTCTGTACAAACGGGAGAAGAATATATTTATAAATTTTGTAAACGCATAGATGGTATCGACAACCTGACATACATAATTTTAGATTGGCTTAACTATTAAATAAGAATTCAAAACATTTTTATCCTTTTCAAAATAATACGCACCCTCACGCCTGACGTCAATATTTATCACGTGAAATAACTTAGTTTTATGCTGGAATTTAGATGCTATTAAACAAAAGTTAAACAGCAAAGAGAAAGAAAATCTGAATTATACCCTACTAGCTGACCCACGCAACTTCGTTTACGTCTCTTATTGCCCGTCGCGTGATAATTTTCCCCCGTTTTTGAAACATTTTTTATTGGTGATCCTCTCCTATTGGTCTTAGCGTGGTGATATATAGCCTATAGCCTTCCTCGATAAATGGGCTATGTGTGTGTGTGTTCAAACAAACAAACAAACAAACAAACTCTTCAGCTTTATATATTAGTATAGATAATCGCTACACTAAAATATAATGTAAGTATTAGAATCTTGATTTTGTCCGTCTCATGGGTTGGGGACAAGCAAAGCATTCGATTGATGAAGAGGTAGGGTAAATATATTTTTAATACACATATTCAACACACAATATTTTTGAAATCAATAGTATGTTAAGTGAAATAAACTCTAATATACAAACAAATTGTTTTATTATTTCAGTAGCATACATTTTAGCTTATTTTCGACACAGTTCAGAAAGACTTATAAACTCGAGAAAGGAACCACTGAAGAAAATTTCCTGTATGTAAACAAACATCTAAGATGTATACAATGTGTGATGAAAAGACAACATCACATATAGCTTATTAATTTCCGCAATGAACAGGATTGCAATGGAAAAATGAGGAAGACGATCGACGTCTGCTTCGTTTTTATAATTGCACCCAGTTTATCAACAAATGTAAAGGAATAGATGATAAAATATTATCACCCTGGTACTTTGAAGCACAAATTCAAGATCAAATTTTTAAAAAACATTCTGACATCTGACTACTGAAATACTAATCTCAGTTTTTTTTTTTACTATTATTTATGATAATTTGAGCCAAAATAAAAAACAATAACAAAAGTATTCTTAAACGTTACTTAAATCAACTGATGACTTTATCAAAGCGATACGAAATGTAATAAGAACTGCAGAGCGTACTCCATCTTAAAAGGCCGGCAACGCACTTGTAACGCCCTTGGCGTTGCGGGTATCTATGGGCGGCGTTAATCGCTTACAATTAGGCGATACGTCTGTTCGTTTGGCTCCCTATTCCATAAAAAAGATGGTTAAATCAAATAAATAGTTTTTAGAACTCAAGACCCTTCGTTGATTTAAATCTTAATTTATTAAACAAAATTATAGCGTATAGTAAATTACTATTTCTTTATGTTGGTTCAATAAAAGAAACCTGTACGATAGCCATTGTGTTAATGATGCAGAAAGAACAAAAGCTAAGAGCTAATTTAAAGTTGAACGGCAATGCACACCACAAGCTGAATCTAAGAGGGCGTTGGTCAATCACATCCAGAAATAGCTGAAATTCTGATCGCCCACGCTCATCTGTAAAACATGATAAAAAAAAGATTGTAAACAAATACATCTGAATATTTCCATGTTTTCTAACTATATGATGTAATTCTGTGTATTGATAACTTTTAGATATGTTATGTAAACATCTAGTAGTCAATTCAATTTCATTAAAAAGTACTTTTGATAGCAAATCAGTGAGTTACTCTATAAATAACAAAATCTTATTGATGTGCCCATAATTTTATTTATTTATTTATTTATTTATATCTTTATTGTATACATACAGAATTATAAAAAGAAATCAAAAGATGAGTTACAAAATATGCAAATGTTACAATAGGCGGTCTTATCGCTCACGTAATTAAAATTACATACTTACTAGCACATTGTATTAATTTTTCATTAATCTTGGTCTTTAGTACAGTAACTTCAACGCTTACTAGGTCACTTATTACCAAACCGTATATAAAACTTGCATACGTTGGTAATATAGTCCATATTGATATCAAAACAATCTTAACCGCGGGGCCCTAAAATATGTTATTAAAATTAATCCAGAAGTAGATTACAGAGAATCCGAAATTATCCTGACTGATGATCTTATCACCCTTTTTATCATATTTTTACGAGCACTTTTTTTTTCAGACAGATCGTACTTTCAAAGGTCGGCAACGCACATGTGACTCCTGATTTGCAGACGCCCACGGGTGATGGTAGTCTCTTTCCAACAGGTGACCCACCTGTTGGAAAGTTTAGCCTCTTCCATAAAAATTAAATGAAACAGGACATGCATTGATGAACATGGAGTTTCCTTAATAACTTCATGATCAATAGCTTTAACAGTCTACTGCTGAACATAGACTTTGGTATACTATGTTGCGCTGGCCATGAGAAAGACATTATAATATGTTTAAATAAATTCACCAACCGAAAACTTTGGATAGTCTCTTTGTAACATGTCTATGTCTTTGTCGCTTCCACTCACAATTTCAACATTTTTGTTCATTCACAATTTCACAATAATCACAATTACGAAACATTTCAACTTACAGAAATTTTGAAAGCCGAAATTGTTACAAAATATTCTGTGGTCGATCTTGGCACTGAAATTAAAATTAGGATAGAGATCTGCAAAATATGAATATATCTATATATTACGCACTTCCTAGTCGAAAAAAAACCTGTATTGATTCAATTCAAGTACCGTGAATTTTAACGGGAACCCAATATTGTTTACAGAATCTACCAAACTTTCATACATTTCGATATAACGCCTGACTGAATATATTTGAAGGTTGATGAGATTAACTCCTTTAGTTTCCATAGTTACTTTCACTATTTTCAAACGTATGTATATTAACGAGAACATCATCACTATAGTATACAGGCCTACATCTCTTATTACGCATGCAATTATAAAAAAATAGAAATAAAATAATTCTATAGACGAACAATTATCAAAATCTGTACATCATAATATTATAATGTGGGAGAGTCGAACACAGATAGAAATTAGTAGAGTAGCCACTAAAAATTTTGAATGATTTTTATAAAACTGATGTGCACATGGTAAAGTATCTACAGCCGGTATGCGCTTGTAAAATTGGAAAATATATTTTTCATTTGTTAACCAAGAGAGAATGAAATATATAACATATTCAGCTATGTAAGTCCAATGCGTATATCCAATATCATTACGGACGAAGACACTCAAAAATAAAACGGTTACTAGTAAAAATATTCTGTACACTTTGGATAAAATACAAATAATCGGTGAAAGTATACGCATGTGGTATCCAAAAATAAAACGTATAAATAAGACAAACTTCAAATCACACACTTGCGAGTGTTCAAACATCATTTTTTCAAGTCTTTATAGCCAATTTTTAATTGACCTCTACGACTTTCAATAAGCTACGCCAGACAGTAATAATGTATTGGCTGCCTTTCAGAAGCCTGCATTTCATAAATTGTAACTGATTACAAACTCTTCAAAATTTAAATCTACTTAATATCTATTCTTGGGCAAAATCGTTTGGGTTGCTTGTCAATCCTGCAAAATCTCAAGCCATCATTATTGGTGGCAGGTACATGTATTGTAGGCTTGAGCACACTTCGCTTCCTCCGGTACTATATAATAAAACTGTTATTCCATATTCGACTGAGGTTAAAAATCATGGTATTTTTATGGACTGCAATTTATCATGGACCACACACATAGCAGAGGTGAGCAAAAGGCTTTTTGGATCGTATCACTCCCTCAAACGTCTTCAAAGTTTTCTTCCTTTTCAGACTAAAGTACTACTTTCTCAATCCCTTCTCCTTCCCCTTCTTGACTATGCTGATGTCTCTTTTCTCGACGCTACCGAAGAACTCTGGGACAAACTTGAACGAATGCAGAATTTGTGCATCCGATTTATATTTGGTCTGCGAAAGTTCGACCATGTCACAGATTTTCAAAGGAAACTAAATTGGCTACCTATTCGGCGGCGACGAGATGTCCACATCCTCTCCTTACTCTTTTCAACGCTACACAATCCCAATTTTCCATCATATCTTCGTGAGCGTATCGAGTACTTTGTTCCCAGGAGTAACCTCTGTCGTTCTTCCTCTTCTCTTCTCCTTCGAACCCCTTCACATAAGACAAGTCACTATGACAAATCCTTCAGTGTTGCGGCTGTGCGGCTGTGGAATGCCTTGCCACTGGAAATACGTACCAGTCCTTCTCTGAATGTCTTCAGGAGGAGAACCAGAGAATATTATCTCTCTCTTGAATGATCAGGCCCTTGGTATGTATATGTATGTATTTATGTCTATCTTTACATCTATATATTATATATTATGCAGCTTCATCTGTCTACTTATTACTCGTAGTACACATGACCTCGCCCTAACAATCTTTGCTATCCTCTTTGCACTCTACGGTTAGCTGGAAGATAACTCATGTTTGGGTTAAGCTCGCCTTTGTACGTCTTATTTCCTTAAATATAAAATGTTTATCCATTTGTGTACAATAAAGAATAAATTATTGAATAAATTATAAATTATTAAAGGATAAACTGCTACGATAGAAGCTAATACGATATGTAGTAAATTTAACGATGTTAGAAATTATGTAAATAAACTGGAGAATTCTTCTGTTTTATTCGGAACGGTTGATGATCCTTAGGAAGGGATAATTTTTAATCAGTTAAAGGTGATTCTTTGACACAGGATGCATTCCTGTCATTTTAAATTAGTTGTATTTTTAAAAGATAACTTCATACCTATTTCGATTGAGAACACTATGTTTATTAAAGAAAACTTTTAACCAGTTGAAGGCGATTCTTGTGATGCGCGATTCATTTCTCATGCGGGGATTGTCTTTTTAAATGAGTTGTCTCTTTTAAAGGCAACTTCATACCAACTTATTTCGATTGTGAAAACTACTGTCGTTCATGAATATTTTAATAGAAGAAAATATATTTGAAAAAGTAAGGTAAAATAAATACCAGAAAACAATTAAAAAATATGTACATTGACTGACTATGTTATCATAACACCATGACCATAACCTAAGTTTTACAAAAGTTTGTAAAATATCAACAGATGGATTCAGTTTTTGAACAATCGGAAAGCATCATTATGTACCATCTAAAATTGACAACTTACTAATATTAGGACTTTGAATCGTACCCATTTTAGTCACTTATTCATAAGATTATAATCTTAAGTAGCTAATACATACAAATCAATAAAATTGAGTGTCTGTTTGTACTATTAAAATAACCGCTTTTACTAATTAAAAATAAATGCATATATATGTACCAAAATATATATTTTTTAAATTTTTGTCTATCTATCTCTCTGTTTGTTCACGGTAATCTCTGAAACGACTGGGTCGATTTTGGACAGGACTTTCACCGATATGCATGTGATGATATAAGGAGTAACTTAGGATACTTTTTTTAGACTAGCATCACCCCGCGGCGTCACCCTCGTTACGACAGTAACACCGCGGTGTTTAGCTAGTCCATATCATCTTCCTAGTCTTTATTATTCCCAAGATTAATTGGGGTCGGCTACTAGTCCAATCAGTTTTACCTGAATATCAGTTTTTCTACGGAGCGACTGGCATTGGACCTCCGCAACCCTGAGGGCGAACTGAATTCGAAGGTTGAACTACCTGTCAGTATATTTGAGAGCACTGACTTTGCAATAACGATTGTCATAGGTGTTCACGGCTTAAAGTGCTCTCCGAGGCACGGACAGGAAACACAGCCATACTCCATACTCCGGGCTACTGTTAAGAATTTCTTGTAAGAAAAAGCCCAACAGGAGTCGGACCCGGGCATCGAACCCGAGATCTCTTGATCGGTAATTGCTTAAGCTTGCCGCTAGATCAAAGAGATAGTCTTCAGCTCAGTGGGGTTCAGCTGGTCCATATATGTATATAATAAAAATAAAATGTTGTATATTTGCGCAAAATAGGAGATCGAAATTTATAAAATAAAAGATATATTTGCAAACATAATAAATTTACAATCGAAACTCATAAGGCGGATGACGCGGATGCTAGATCAACACGTCATCTCTTAGATGAGCATACTAACATCATTTGCGAGATGAACTGAATAACAAGAAATCTCTAAGAGGTAGAAGCGAGAAGAAAAAACCCACTTTACGGTTAGAGGAGGAAGAAATATAGAAAAAAAAATATTCATGATTTTATTTTAGCACTTCGTCGATGTGGTACTACAAAGTTTCATCTTTGTAGCACTAATCGCTTGGAAGGTAAGCCGAGGACGGTTGGACAGACGTACGTGACGAAACTATAAGAGTTTTGAAACGTAAACTACAGAACACTAAAAAGAAGAAAAACGCCAACTAAAGACCAATCACCCAATACCCATTATGAACCATGTATATAAGTTGTTTTGATAGGCCATGACAAACCTTCTTACCTCATATTTCGATGATTTATAGCCCGTAGCAGGTTGAGTTTCAGAAACGCTTCAGCAACGTGGATCACCTACAAACTCTAAGGCAAATACAGAACTAAAATAAGGTACAAAAATTAACCAGGTGACGCCAAAGGTACAGCTAGTAGAATCTAAAGCTTACCTCTGTCTATGTTTTTTTTATAAGTAATTGGCCTTTTTACACAGGAGCTAATGATATCTTTCATATTCATTATAGGGCAGACGTATCATGTTAAACAATCGATATCGTTGCTATTTTTACCATACACAGGTACATATAAGCGCTAAGGCTGTTGGATCAAGCAACGCCTAGTATATAGCTACCAAGCAGAGTAACTAGCTTACTTAATAGGAAGTAAATACCGTAAATGACACGGTCACGTGGCACTTACGCATTTTGATTGCAAGAAAACTATCCCTAATGAAACGTTTTAGTACTGTATGTTTTAATCGTTTGTTAGAATACATAATGAAAAAGTGCTCCAGCATGACGCTTTACTTTTAGTTGGCGTACAGTTTTATTGTGTTACTAGCTGCCCCGGCAAACGTCGTTTTGCCATAATTTTTTTTTAAGGATGGGTGACCCTTACCCTTTAGGGGGATGAAAAATAGATGTTGTTCGATTCTCAGACCTACTCAATACGCTCACAAAATTTCATGAGAATCGGTCAAGCCGTTTCGGAGGAGTTTGGCAACTAAAACTGTGACACGAGAATTTTATATATTAGATGGTGTTACCCGCGGATATTGCCGTACCTCGGGTAACACCGCGGGACAAAATTAGTCTCAAGAAAGGAGCCTAAGTTACTCCTCACATCATTAGCTACCTATCAGTGAAAATCCCGTCAAAATCGGTTCAGCTGTTCCAGAGGTTACCCGGAACAAAGAAATAGACAAAAAAAAACATTTTTGGTAAATGTACCGTGTATACATACATACTATGCATTTAGTAAAAAGTGGTTATTTTAATATTACAAACAGACACTCCAATTTTATTTATTTGTATAGATTTTATTTTTTTGCTATTATTTAAATACTTAAGTATCTTTATTACTCGTAATTTATGTCGCTTAAGGTTATCAGGTTTTATTGTTTGATGAAAAGAAAATTGAAATCATTTGATACAATTTTTTTTCTATTAATTTAAATCACTTGTCTCCGCCCGTGCCTCAGAGAACACGTTAAGCTGTCAGTCTCGGTTGTCATGAACATCTATGCCAGTAGTTATTTACAAGTCAGTGCCCTCATATATATAATGACAGCTAGTTTAATCTTTGAATTCAGTTCATTCAATTTCATACTTAATTATTATTATTTAGATTAATTATTTATTTATTTAATATCAATTTTTGAAATAAAAATATTTCATTAAATCTATTAAAAGTTCTTCTTAACGAAGGAATGAACAGAGTATAACACAATTTTTACAAACACTATTTACTATAAATTTATCTACATTGGTCATCAACCACCACGTCGCCCTAGCTACTTGCATCCGATCGTCATCCCTTTATCGATAACGAGTGGCGCACATTATTCACATTCCTAGTTCGCACGTTTGTAATGGCACACCTAAGACGATACAGACGTAAGATATTTACAAGTACCAGTTTCACAAGTTCTTGACAGAGTTTCAGATGGATTTATGCATATAATACTACTAGCTGACTCACTTAACCTCACTTACATCTCCTATTGCGTGTAGCCTAATAATTTTAATGGTCATTTAATTAACAAATAAACTCTTCAAATTTATATATCGGTCTATAACGGATGAAAGTTGCTATTAAATATTTTTTTATCTCTATCCAAGACTCATGATATCGAAATACGTAGTTATACGATAAATAACTAGACATTAGTATGTTAAGAAATTGATTTGCAAGTTGTGGAACTGTCCCACATACAAATAAGTTAGCATAGGCTTTAATTAAACAATAGTTTATTTGTTCACTTGTAAGAAGAAATAAACTGAACGACAGCCATACTGTTTATAACACAAAAAGAAAAAGAACTTAAAGCTACTTTAACATTTAGTGGTAATGCTTGAAAGAGTTTGAATCTCAGAGGGCGTTGCTCTATCACATCGAGGAACAACTGCAACTCCGATCGCTCCCGTTCATCTGTGAAAAAAAAATGTATACCTGTACGGGTATTTTCTAAAAAGAAAACAAATCGAAAATAGTTCCTAAATGTTGACATAAAGAGACTATTTTTGCTATATAGGCCCATTCATGCCAAAACGTGGCTTGCCTCCACCGGCCTTACAGAAAACCGGTGTAAAACAGTGCTTGCGCCGTGTTACATCAAAGGCCTACACCTCACATTTGTGTCAAGTTTTCCTTTTCCTCGCAGTGCTGTTGTTCTGCGTAGTTTAGGGACTTACAGTATTAACAGGGGTAGGAACGCTATATATTTTTCAATCGTCACCACAAGGTAGAAGTAATCTGGATTCGGAGATCACGTTTAGGAGTCGGTCTCGGTTGTTATCATAGGATAAGAGTCGTGAAGCTCAGTTCCAGTCTTTTGGACAGCTTGAAAACTTCCATCGCCAAGATTACTTTGCCGCAAAGTTGTCTTGCCAGTCTCCAACCTGCACTCGGTCAGCTTGGGGACATAATTATGGCCTTAACCCTTTCTTAAGGGGAGACCCGAGCCCAGCAGTGGGACATTGTGGATTGTTGGTGAAAAAACACGGTAAAGGAAACTGAACTTACTTGTACACAGTATTAATTTTGAATAGAGTTTAGTTTTGATCATAATAATTTCTTCATCAATTAGGTCCCACATTATCGAGGCGCACATCAAACATGAGAACGTTGGCAGCAAATTAAGTATCAATCTCAAAAGCATCAAAGCGTCAAGGCTCTGAAATACATTGGTAAAATTATTCATCAATTCGTTTTGCTCTTTTTCTACAGAAACAGACAAACACAATTTTATTTGTAAATATTCTTCCCTTTTTTTCTATATAATTCATAATTTCTTATTCATTGTAAACTTTTCTTAAGCCACTAAGAATATGAAATTAAAACTTACGAGAACTTTAAATGTGTTAATTAATACAAAGTATGCGACAGCAGATCTTGGCATTATAATTACTATGAGGGTAAAAATCTGAAAAACAAAACAACATTTTATTCCATAATTTTACAATTATCCAATTGTAAAAGTAGAAAAACTATGGGTTTAAAACTTTCAATACCGTTAGTTTTAATGGTAATCCAATATCATTAGAAGAATCCACTAAAGTTTCATACATTTTTATGTAATTTTTTACTGAATACCTTGAGTCGTTAAGATCGTTAAAACCTTTAGTTTCTATGGTTCTCCTCACTATGCTCAAACGCACATATATTATAGAAATTATCAGTATTATACTTAATGGACCTACATCTCTTAAGTAACAAATAATGGTATAGTAGTTAAAATATGAGGAAAAGCAAACGCCTATTTCCATACAAAGTAGACCACAATTACAAGTTCGAGTACAAATATTGAAAAAAATAATGACGACAAAAAACTTTTTGAGATTTTTAAACATATCTGGTGCACATGGCAAAGTATCTATAATCCATATACGTTGATAAAATTTCATAATATACTCATCCTCTGTATGCCACGAAATAAAAACATTAATAACATATTCGGCTAAGTAACTCCAAAGCCAAAACCCAAGCTGTTCATAATACATTGTGGTTAAATAGAATATGACAATTAGCAAAATTGTTCGGTACGCTTTAGATAAACAACGAAGAATCGGTGAAACAACACTCATGTGGTAACCGCAAATCACACGTATCAGGAGAAAAAACTTCAAGTCACACACTTGCGAGCGTTGAAATGCTATCATCTTTTTTAATTTGTCTATCAGGAATAATTTCTTTGAGCTCATAAAACTAACAAACACCATCGGTAGAAACTTCCACACCATAATTCATTTCTAAAGAAACATATTTATTAATTTCAACATTATTCATTTTAGTAATTGTTTTATGTTTTTTTCGAGGCTAGTTTAATAAATTTACTACGCTATTATCTTTAAGTAATTGAATATTTCCGTCTTATTACACTACTTATTTATTCATGTTCACTTCTAAAATTAATACGACATAATATTTAAATAACGTATATTATCTTAGCAACACGTGAACTTTGTTTACACGAATTACGAAATGAAACATATGTATATTAACGGAATAATGGCTTCTGAAACAAGTGATTAATTTAAAAAAGATTTTAAAACAAACTTTTATTATTTGTTAATAAAAAAAAGTCATGTGGTGCCGTGGGACACCAGATAGAAACAAAGTTCCTTATCAAAAATACAGATGGCGCTATACTAAATTTTTCGTTCACGCTCTTTGAAAAGCACAAAATTTTGTTAACACCTTTAATTTATTTAAAATGATTTATAAAAATATGTAAAAGTTCTATGTCAATTATAAAGAAAATAACTATTCAGGTATACATTTTTTATTATGGTTTTGACCATAAATATAAAAAATTAAACTATGCTGGTAATTTGTGCTGCCACCTAGTAATCTCCACTGAAACAAGTTCTGTCTAGAGTTACGCTATACAACATTTTTCATTCCCGAAATAAATAAATATTTCGAACATCTTTTTTTCGTAAGTACATACATAGAAAACATCTGTGGGTAACTTATCGACACATACAAACTTACACTTTTATTTACTTACACAATACAAATTTATTATTATTTATAAACACACTTATATCTAAATATTATCTTATAAACTTTATTTACAAACTTATATAACTAATAACCAAAACTATTTACTTATTATTTACAAAACATTAAACACAAATCCTGTCGGTTGTAGTAATATGGAAACGCACATTTTGTTATTGATGCAAAGTCTCGCCGGCCGATCACGCGCAGGCGCATGTACGCTGCCGCCCGCCAGCCAGTCGAGTTCTTACATACTTGCGCGAAGCCCGTGTCGCTCGATATCAATTTATGTGTTATTCGCTATCTTGCTTTTTGTCCCGCGAAACATTTATATGGCTTGCCGCAGTTGATATCCTATGTAATAATTGTGTATATACGCTTTACTTAACTTGCTATCTGTTGTGCTTCTTTCTTCCTTCTGACTTCTGTGTTCCGTATCTGTTATTACAAATATAATTGTGAAACAATAATTGGACTATATTATTGAAGACAAACCTACTCGCAGTAACACGGATAAATTGGTGGAGGTTAGTGAACAATTCATATTACCATCACTCACCCTACCCCAAACTGGTGACCCCGTTCAAGAACACTCCAGAAGACAACAATAATGTCCAGTAGCGATAGTGAGAAATCTACAAAGTCGGTATTACGCGAAAACCGCACCCAGTCCGAACGCCCAGACGGCAACATCGGAGTGCGCGTTTCCACTGAACCATCGTCCGACATTTTTCGAGTGGGAATTCGTGTCGCACCATTTTGGCCGGACAAGCCTGCTATATGGTTTGCGCAGCTAGAGGGCCAGTTCGTGATTTCCAACATCACCGCGGACACGACAAAATTTTATTATGTAATTTCTCAACTCGACAATCAGTATGCAGCAGAAGTTGAGGATATTATCGTTTCTCCTCCAGCCTCCAATAAATATGAGAAATTAAAATCGGAGCTCATAAAGCGACTCTCAGCTTCTAAGGAGAAGAAGGTCAAGCAACTCCTTATGCATGAGGAACTTGATGACCGAAAACCTTCCCAGTTCCTCCGGCATTTACAGAACTTGGCAGGACCTGGTGTACCTAAGGACTTTGTGAAGACTATTTGGACAAGTCGTCTGCCCCATAATATGCAACAAATTATTGCCTCTCAATCTACGTCTTCAATTGAGACCATGGCTGACCTGGCAGACCGAATCCAAGACATCGCGCCTCCAACTCCTGCAGTCGCCTCTACTTCATCTTTGAGACCTTCTTCTAGTGTCTTAGATGACATGGCCAGACAGATCGCAGAGCTAACCAGGCAGGTGCAAGCTCTCACGACTCATCATTCCAGGCCTCGGAACCGGTCCAGTCATCGTCATCACAGCCGCGAGAGATCCACTTCTCGTCGTTCCGATTCCCGATACAGGAAGTATCCACTATGTTGGTACCATGCCAAATACGGAAGCAGGGCCCACAAGTGCACCAAGCCCTGTGATTACACGGTGGCGGAAAACGCCAAGGGCGGTCGATAATGGCGACTGACGATTGCCCAAACAATACTGGTCGCCTGTTTGTGACTGATCGCAGATCAAAGGTCCAGTTTCTGGTGGACACAGGGAGTGATCTATGTGTCATCCCTCGATCTGCGCTTAGTGAACGTCGTGCGAAGACTGATTATCAGTTGTGTGCAGCCAACGGATCCACTATTGACACTTATGGCTCAGTGCAGTTGATCCTGAACCTAGGACTCCGTAGAGACTTTACATGGCAGTTTATTGTAGCCGATGTGACCAAGGCCATCATTGGTGTCGATTTTCTTTCTTTTTATAACCTTGTGGTAGACATAAGAAACAAAAGGCTAATTGATACCAACACCAATATGTTTACTATAGCTAGCATTTCATTTTCAGACACCCTCGTATCAAGTGTGAAGGTCTTGACTGGCGTCGGAAAATATCATGGCATCCTTGGTGAGTTTCCACAAATTACTCGACCTGCAGGCACACCACACACACCAAAACACAACACTGTACACTACATCCGCACAACTCCAGGCCCCCCAGTATCATGCACTCCTCGCCGACTAGCTCCACACAAACACAAAATCGCTAAGCTCGAGTTCGAAGCTATGTTAGCGAATGGTACCGCACGTCCTTCAGACAGCCCATGGGCGTCGCCTCTTCATCTTGCTCCTAAAAAGGATAACAGTTGGCGTCCATGTGGCGATTATAGACTGCTCAACTCCAGGACAATTCCTGACAAATACCCAATACGTCATATCCATGACTTCGCTCACAACCTCTCTGGTTGTAAGGTCTTCTCCACCATCGATCTGGTCAAGGCTTTCAATCAGATTCCAGTTGCTGAGGAGGATATTCCGAAGACAGCCATCACTACACCCTTCGGACTTTACGAGTTTCCCTTTATGACGTTTGGTTTGAGAAATGCCGGCCAAACTTTTCAGAGATTTGTTGACGAGATGACTCGTGGTCTCGATTTCTGCTATCCCTACTTGGATGACATTTTGGTCTTCTCCAGGAGCCACGAGGACCATGAGAACCACCTCCGTCAAATCTTCACGAGGATGAGAGATAACGGCATACTCATCAACACTGCCAAATGTGTGTTCGGTCAACCCGAAGTATCCTTTCTTGGCTATACCATCTCTCATTCTGGTGCTAAACCTCTAGAAAGTAAGGTCCAGGCTATAAAGGACTTCCCAGTGCCTAAAACCGTCAAGCAGCTCAGGAGATTTTTGGGCATGATCAATTTTTATAGGCGATTTTTGCCAAACTCTGCCCAAGTACAAGCTCCCTTGAATGCATTGCTTACTGGTTCGGTGAAAGGTTCTCATCCCGTCGACATAGGGGGAGCTTCGTTAAGTGCCTTCGAAGCGTGCAAAGAAAACCTTTGCAAGGCAGCCTTATTAGCACACCCGGACTCTCAAGCTAAGTTAGCATTGACCACTGACGCATCTGATGTAGCGATGGGCGCGGTCTTACAGCAGTTTAAAGACAACATCTGGCAGCCCCTAGCATTCTTCTCGCGCAAGTTGAGCCCATCACAGCAGAAATACTCGCCGTATGATAGAGAGCTCCTTGCTATCTACCAAAGTATCAAATATTTTAGATACATGCTAGAAGCCCGTCATTTTACCATCTATACTGACCACAAGCCGTTATGCTTTGCCTTCCATGAACGGAAGAGTAACTGCTCACCCCGTCAGTATAGACACTTGGACTACGTCTCACAGTTCACGACTGATATACGGCATGTCGCAGGGAAAGATAATGTCGTAGCTGACACGCTCTCCCGGGTCGATGAACTACAGACGCCCGTTGATTTGGAAGCATTAGCTAATTCTCAAGTTTCTGATCCAGAACTCCTACAAACACTCCAAGGTGACAATTCTCTTCGCCTGGAGAAGGTGACGATCCCTGGTAGTCGTACAATTTTGTATTGCGACGTTACTACATCGACTCCCAGACCTTTCGTAACTAAAGAGTTTCGTCTGCAGGTTTTTAACAACTTGCACTGCTTTAGTCACCCCGGTGCCAACGCTAGCGCAAAGTTAGTCGCCCAGCGATTTGTATGGCCATTGATGAGGAAAGACTGTCGCGAGTGGTCTAAGGCATGTTTGGCTTGTCAACGTGCCAAGGTTAATCGACATGTGTCTTCACCTTTAGGCACACTAGATTTACCAAAGGCACGCTTCAAATATGTCCATTTAGACTTAATCGGTCCCCTACCTCCATCTGCTGGTTACCGGTACTGTTTGACAGCAGTCGATCGCTTCACGCGATGGCCTGAAGTTGTCCCAGTTACCGAAATTACCGCAGAATCAGTGGCCAAAGCATTCATATCTTGCTGGATTTCCCGATACGGTTGTCCAACTGACATTGTCACCGATCGCGGAAGACAGTTTGAGTCAGCCTTATTCCATCAGCTGGCCAAACTTATAGGTTTCAGGCATCGTAAAACTACAGCTTATCATCCTCAATGCAACGGCTTAGTCGAACGTTTTCACCGACAGCTAAAAACCGCCATAACCTGTCACGGTGATACAAACTGGACAGAAACACTACCTTTAGTCTTGCTTGGCATACGAAATGCGGTTAAAGAAGACTTACAGGCCACATCTTCTGAACTCGTTTACGGAGAAACGTTGCGAATGCCCGGTGAGTTCTTTGGTGATAAAGCCGATTATCACACCACCGATATCCGAGATTTTTCAGCCCGTATACGATCTTTTGCCGCTAAATTGCAACCTGTTCCTACTTCACACCATCAAAAGGACAAATTTTTTATATTTAAAGATCTGGCTAGTACCAGTCACGTTTTTGTCAGAGATGACACCTTACGTGGCACTTTTCAGCCAGCCTATAATGGCCCATACGAAGTTTTAGACCGAAGTAACAAAACTTTTAAAATAAAAATTAAAAATAAAAATGTCACAGTGTCCATAGACCGCTTAAAACCAGCCTATACATTGTCTGACAAAATTCTTAATTGTAACGACAAAATTTTTAAAAGTAATTTTTCCGAAAATATTTTAAACAATGAAAACACCACTCCAAAACCAGTTACAACTCGTTCGGGACGCCGTGTAAGGTTCCCGGATTATTATCGCCCGTAGACACGGTCTCTGGAGGGGAGTGATGTGGGTAACTTATCGACACATACAAACTTACACTTTTATTTACTTACACAATACAAATTTATTATTATTTATAAACACACTTATATCTAAATATTATCTTATAAACTTTATTTACAAACTTATATAACTAATAACCAAAACTATTTACTTATTATTTACAAAACATTAAACACAAATCCTGTCGGTTGTAGTAATATGGAAACGCACATTTTGTTATTGATGCAAAGTCTCGCCGGCCGATCACGCGCAGGCGCATGTACGCTGCCGCCCGCCAGCCAGTCGAGTTCTTACATACTTGCGCGAAGCCCGTGTCGCTCGATATCAATTTATGTGTTATTCGCTATCTTGCTTTTTGTCCCGCGAAACATTTATATGGCTTGCCGCAGTTGATATCCTATGTAATAATTGTGTATATACGCTTTACTTAACTTGCTATCTGTTGTGCTTCTTTCTTCCTTCTGACTTCTGTGTTCCGTATCTGTTATTACAAATATAATTGTGAAACAATAATTGGACTATATTATTGAAGACAAACCTACTCGCAGTAACACGGATAAATTGGTGGAGGTTAGTGAACAATTCATATTACCATCACTCACCTACCCTAAACATCCAAACTCCAAAAAATAAAATTGCAGATCTTAAAAAATATTTGATCCCACCCGGGATTCCAAACCCGAGACAGCGGCACAGCATTCGCATATGCTACCATTGTGACACAGAGGCGTTAATAGGGCTAGGGTACCCCTCCGCAATGCCCTATAAGGAACTTCTTTCCAAAAAAATAACTTTAAGCCATTTCATTTGATACCCTCTCACACCACTGGGTTTGTCGGCTCTTCGTTTATTGTACAGTCTGTCCTCTTGTGGAATGTGCTTCCTCTGGAAGTCAGGATGGCTAGACACCGTAACTCCTTCAAGATGAAAGTGAAGGAGCTCTTACTAGGTGAATTGGCGGCACTGGCGAGCTCTTAGTTCATAACCTTGCATTTTTATCTCTTATTGTGGAATATGTATGAATATCTATGTATCATATATGTATGTGTATATATGTTTTACTGTATGTATTAGTATTATTAGGTTAAATAGTATAACTGTTTTAAATCTTCTGTCATCTAGTTTTCGCCCTTGAAGTGCACCTACCTCATGTTTTCTCTACATTGCCAAACCGGTTGACTGGCAGAAAATGCCTTAGGCATTAAGTCCGCCGATGCATGTATTTGTGCATAAAGATGTAAATAAATAAATACCCCTATTGAGTGGGTTGTTCAGAAATATGTTCGCCACCATTTTGTTATAGGTGCCATTTTTGATTTATAATAATACCTATGATATGTAATTTTATTGTCGTCATAATTAAACTATTTCAAATTTCAGCTCTATCAGGAAATCGGGAGGTGGATCAAACAAACACCGGGACAGGTTAAACTATATAAAAGATTGTAATAAAAGAGATTTCTTTATTGTATTGGCCGTTTCCCCTTTTCAAATTTGCATTTTTTATATTTTTGCAATTAAATATACACAATATATAAATTTTATGGAGTTGGTACTAACCAATCCGTGTTCGTATGTTGAGGCGATGTTAAAAAGAAAACCCATCGTTTCAAATGCGTGCAAATCCTATTTTCAGGTGATAAGACTTTGCAACGAATTTAGTTATTCTCATTTTATAGTTTTTGCTACTAAATACACAATTCAAACGGGATCAGCCAGGAACTGAATTCTAATAGATGATGATGATAAACGAAATAGATACTAGTGGGTCGTATTAATGACTGGATAAAAAGGACCAGAATTTTGTGTATCTGCAGGAATTGGACCCCTATTACATAGCACATATCCATAGAAAACAATAACTTAAAACATTTTAAATAAAAAAAAAAGTAATAACTAAAACCCAACTACGACAAAAAACGACGCTGAAAAAGCATTAAACAAGCATTAAACAAGCATTAAATAAGTGTTATGGACTATGGTACATTACTTAGTTTCAAAAGCTGTAGTCCATAACCCTTTAACAACGCGTGACTACGGCTTTTGAAACTTGTTTCATGCATTTTCAGCGTCGTTTTTTGTCGTAGTTGGGTTTTAGTTTTTACTTTTTTTTTTAAATGTTTTGGTGCCTCTATAATATTAATTTCTTTGCAAAGTATATTTTAAATAGGTACCATAGAAATATCACAATTATCGAATAAATACGGACAAAGTCACGAGCAAATGCTAATAATATATATATTTTTGAAATGTACAAGTAACGCCCTTTCGTATAATACCAAACACGGCATATTTCTCTAAAATTTATTTTTTTATACAGTACTTTATGTCACCTAGAGGGCGCCACATTAGATTCAGTGACACGTCACATAGCCTATAACCAGCAGACAATGATGACGCTTCTAACTACACCTCATTTGTCTAGTTCTAATGATTAGTTAAGGAGCTATGAGGGAACAAATCAACATACATACATACATAGCCTGTGAAAATCATAACCCTCCTTTGGCTTTGCAGTAGTCGGGTAAAAATTAACTTATTAGAATACTATATACTAAGGTGTAACCTACTTATTATATTTGCTTGACAAAATAATTACGACCAAGAGAACAACATTGTCAAATAAGCAAATATTTATTTAATCAAAGAAATAACTTGAACAAATGCCATAGTATTCATAATACAAAAAGATAAAAAACCAAGAGCTACTTTAACACAAAGTGGTGATGCACGAAATAATCTGAACTGCAGAGGGCGTTGCTCTATTACATCAAGGACCAGCTGCAACTCAGATCTCATCCGCTCATCTGTAAAATATTCCAAAATCAGCATTAGATTTTTAATCACACTCACTTATTTGCACCCCACTTAACGTGAAGTTAGATTAAGATACAGTGTTATCATCCCATTCATCACGTATGTATCCTAAAAGCCAACTTAAGAGCAAACCACGATTTACAAAGAAAAGGAAAACTATAAACAAAAAAATATCAATTGTTCCGATCAGCATGATTTAGTAAATTAAACCTACTTTCTAAGACAATGTCAAATTTGTAGCAGCGGACCTTTAAAAGACTGTTAATGGTCATGGTATTACTCCTTAAGAAGCAATCTGGGAAATCATTTATAGTGACGACTTAAATAAGCATCCATCTAACTCAAAAGAATGCGAAATGATTTAATTTGATATGTCGTAAACTTAAAAACTTCCTACACATAACTGCGATGCGATTCGATACTGTCGTGAAGTTCTTACGGTGCATTCGTTCGAGCTCGCAGATATTTGCGATGTATAGTGAATTCGCAGTTATGTCTATGGAATGTGTATGTGAGCCCTTATGTATAAATAAAACAAAATGTACTGGTATTAAGAAGTAACAACTACTTAACGACGCTGTACGCTTTTTTGGGTTGGGTTGAAAATAATATACTCGCGTCAGAATACGTGACCTGATCGAATTATCGTAAGACGGCAGTGCAGAGCGTTTGCGCAACTGTGCGTGTGTGTTTTTACTACAGGATGCCACGCGTATGCACGGATGATGACAGGTGATGGCTCGACTGTCTGTATACTTGTAAAATTTGTATATATTATATGTTTAAAATATGAAAATTGAACAAAGTGCATCTATTAATGAATAAGTGACGAAGAAATAGTGAAAGAAAATGAGTGAGTACTTTAAAAACTCTAGATGAAAACCCGGCTTCGCTCGGGTAATATGTTTATAATATATAGCATTAACCTATATTTTTATAACACCACAATAAGTATTTTTACATCTTTTTCTCGCGCATTAATATTTACAGAGCAAAGTAAAAAATACATTTCAGGTGAGCTTAAACAACTTTTTGTTTATTATTTTGACTTTTTACTTCTGTCTGCAGTCCTCATGACTGCTTTGCATTTTTTAAGAAAGTACGAAATTCGTCGGGCAGACACATTTCAAAAGTAATATCTTTCTTAAATCAAACTAATCGCTGACGGATTTTTCATTATTATTATATGTATATGTAATGAGTTCCTTCGGACAGGTACAATACGGTACCAGATATATTAAAAATCCCTTTTTAAAATGACGTAACCTAAAACTAGAAACTTTGCAAGTTGTTGCAAAGGAAGATTAAGAGTTCTTAATATAACGCAAAAGAAAAACTTTGTACTTACTAGTACATCGTAATAATTTTTCACAAACTCTTGTTTTAATTATATTAACTTCTTCGTCTATTAGATCCCATAATATGGAGGCACAAATCAAACATGGGAATGTTGAAAACACGTTGCATATCATCCTTAAAAGCAGCAGAGCGTCGAGGCCCTGAAATTTATGACTGGTATTAAACAAAAGTTCATTTTTATATAAAAGTACAACTCAAGCTCTAGGAATTTTGCTGTGTAGTGGGAGACTTTACAAACATGTAATAAACGGATACAAAGAACACCCAGACTAAGATTAACAATTTGTGGATCGCGCAAAGTATTATTCCATGTAGGGCTTGAACACACAACACTCAGTACAGTAGAAAGCATAGAGGTGACCGTCTAAACCACTACGCCATACGTGTAATACATTTTCTCTACTGATTTTTTTTAAACATAAAAGAACATTATTTTAATGTGTATAATCTAGTACTAGCAAAGTGGAAATCTAGAATTCTAGTAAATTTCTACTGATTCTTTAGTGAGATTCTCAAGTCAGCTACTTATAAACAGTGATATATTATAAAAGTTAATTAAACTAAGTCCACGAAATTGACTACCTCTGTGGCGCAGTGGTAGCGTACGCGACTGCTGTTCTTGAGGTCTCGGGTTCGATTCCCGGGTTGAATCAAATGTTTGTATGATTTGCAAATATTTGTTTCGGTGTTTGGGTGTTTTCTATCTATAATATGTATATATTTACAAAAAAAAAAATCAGTTGTCTAGTTCTGCTTAGTTTGGGATTAGATGGCGTTGTGTGTTAGATGTCTAAATATTTATTATTATTAATATTAGAAATAAAACTTACAAAAACTTTGAAACCACTATTTAAGATGAAATATGCAATGGCAGATCTTGGTAGTGCAATCACTATGAGGCTGAAAATCTGACAATTAAAACTTAACATAACGAACTATTCAATTGTTAAAGTAAAAAAGTATTGTGTTAGTAAAATCATAATTTAAAATACCATTAATTTTAACGGTGGAGCAACGACGTTCATAGAATCGACCAAAGTCACATACATTTCGATATAATTCTTCGCTGAATATTTTTGAACATTAATATGATTTACTCCTTTAGTTTCCATGGCCCTCCTCACTATACTCAGACGTAAATATAGTAAAGAAAATATCATTATAATACTTAATGGACCAACATCTCTTAGTAAATAAATCATAGTCGAATAGTTACAATGTAATGTAAAGCAATCATCATTTTGGTAACATGCTATAGCGGTATATATAAATTCGTACCCAAACATTAAA
The DNA here is from genome assembly GCA_905220595.1 of Spilosoma lubricipeda. NCBI lineage: Eukaryota > Metazoa > Arthropoda > Insecta > Lepidoptera > Erebidae > Spilosoma > Spilosoma lubricipeda. The sequence goes on along the minus strand of HG992298.1, from coordinate 4,833,950 downwards.
AAACAAAATACCAACTAGAAAAATGGAGAGCTTTCTATACATATTTTCTGCAGATGGTAAGGTATCTATAATCCATATTCGTTGGTAAATTCGTAAAATGTATTCATCTCGCGTTCGCCACGAAATAATAATGTAAATAGCATATTCAGTAATATAACTCAAAAGCCATAAATCATTTCGTTCACGGTGGATTATGGTTAATGATATTATAACTATTGTTAAAATTGTTCTATAAACATTGGATAAATAACGAAGAGTCGGTGAAACGAGCTTAATATGATAACCACAAAGAAAACGAATCAGCAGTAAAAAGTTCAAGTTACACACTTTCTGCTCCTGAACTGTTAATATCATCTTTATCTAAATTTCAGTGTTGTAAATAACATCAACTATCCTGCCATTCCCGAAAGTTAACGATGGAAAGAACCAAACTGCTAATACAAATAAAATGAATGAAGTTATTAAGGATTCGTTTTAGAATCCCGAAACTTCAATGTAGGATCTCTTGTGGCTTCTTCTCAGTCGTTCACTCTTGTCAGAGTGGTCGTGGTCATGTGCTGGTCAGAATATTGCGTCACCGCTTCCTTCGTGATGCGACGCCATGTTGCTCTGTGTTTTGCAGAGTGGGAGTTGTCGTTGATGCTGGATCGTGTGACTTTTGCCCTCGACTTTGCCTTGCACCACCAATGAACCTCTTGTGGCTAATAACATTTAAATATTTATGTTGTATGTATTTTTAAATGACTCTTGTGAAATTCCTTAATCTGATACTTCTCCATATGGGTTTTTAAAGGCAATGGTATCATGAAATAGGTCTGTAACATTTTTTGTTATAGAACCATCGGAATTGTATTTAAAATGAATTAAATAATATTACATAACTCAAAACTATTCCATTTAAAAATATCACCCTTTTTCTTGATTAGTCGGTTATTATTGATAATGGATATTTTTTTACTTTAGGAGTTTGAACATTTTCCATTTTAGTAAATTTTGTGTTATTTATTGCCATCAAAAATAATATATTATGATATTGTGGTTAAGTAATTAAATACTCCGATATTGTATGGTTTATTATTAATTATTCATTCATCAAATTGACCAGGTTTCTAATAATGAAATGTATATATGTATAACTTACCCATTTAATTCTAGAAACTAGTGGAGGTCATGAACATCGATTTTAATAAAGCGTTTGACATCCACAAACTGCTTTCAAACTACGAGTATCATTGTACAGACATGCATTAATTTGTCAATTTATTCTATCGTTTTTATGGATTTTATGTATTAGATTAATCATTTTTCGTGGTGATTAATTTAAATAAATATCAAGTACAAGCAACTAGTCCCACAGGGTTGTTACTTAGGTCCGTCTTCTTATCATTGATCTCTTATTTTCATTAGTGAAATATGGTCTTATACAATCAATACATTAACGATGTAACGATGTGTAATCGTTTTTTCTTTCAATATAGAGTAATTACTGTAATAATGTTTAATATCAATCTATACAAATAAATAAAATTGGAGTGTCTGTTTGTAATATTAAAATAACTGCTTTTTACTTAATGCATATGTATGTATACACGATACATATACCAAAAATGTAGTTAATTTTTTTTTTGTCTGTCTGTCTGTCTGTCTGTCTGTTTGTTCCGGGTAATCTCTGGAACGGCTGGACAGATTTTGACGGGACTTTCACTGGCAGGTAGCTGATGACCCGGGGAGTAACTTAGGCTACTTTTTTTAGACTAACTTTGTCCCGCGGCGTCACTCGCGGTACAACAATAACCGCGGGTAACACCGCGGGGTTCAGCTAGTAGTAAATAAAAAGATTAATTAAAAACAATACTATAATTTAAATAATATAATTTAAAGTTATCGAAAATAGCGAATCATAGTTTTATTTATTCGCAAGATTTGGGGTCGGCTACTAGTTCAACCGGTTCTACCTGAATTTCAGTTTTTCATGGAGCGACTGGCATCGGACCTCCGCAACCCTGAGGATACACTGAATTCGAAGGTTGAACTAGTTGTTAGTATATTTCATGTCGGACCGCCTCAGGGAGGTGTTGGACGCTAGCCTGGCGTCCGGACGCTTCCCTGAGTGCTGGAAATGCGGGAAGCTGGTCCTGCTTCAGAAACCGGGACGGCCTGCCGATTCGGTCGCGGCCTATAGGCCCATCGTGTTGCTGGACGAGGCGGGCAAGTTGTTTGAGAGGATACTCTCTGCCCGCATCGTCCGGCACCTCTGTGAGGTGGGGCCCGACCTGTCGGACGCCCAATTCGGATTCCGAGAGGGGCGTTCGACGGTCGATGCCGTGATGCGCCTCAGGGCCGTGACCGAAGAGGCAGTGAGCAGTGGCGGCGTGGTGTTGGCGGTGTCCCTGGACATCGCCAACGCCTTTAATAGTCTGCCATTCAGCTGCATCAGGGAAGCACTCCAATACCACGGGGTGCCAGAGTACCTGAGGCGGCTGGTGGCAGACTATTTGGAGGAGCGTACCGTCGTGTACGAGGATCGAGATGGCGCCTTGAGACGGCGACCCATGTCGTGCGGCGTTCCGCAGGGGTCTGTCCTAGGACCACTCCTGTGGAACGTGGGATACGACTGGGTCCTAAGAGGTCGTCTCCCCCCCGGGCTGGGCGTAATTTGTTACGCCGATGACACATTGGTCACGGCCCGGGGGGCGAACTTCCAGGAGGCGGCGCGCCTGGCCACCATTGGTGTTTCTCTGGTGGTCGGGCGCATCGAGGCGCTGGGCTTGCGGGTGGCCCTGGACAAGACGGAGGCCCTATTGTTCCATGGGCCCCGTCGTGGGCCGCCCCCCGGCGCCTCCATAGTGGTCAACTCGGTCCTCGTACCGGTTCGGGCCCAGATGAGGTATCTGGGCCTGATCCTCGACGGTAGGTGGCTCTTCGACGAGCACTTCCGACAGCTTGGTCCCAAGCTGGTCGGCGCTGCCTCTGCCCTTGGGCGACTATTATATATACTATTATATAGGAGCCAGCGTCGCAACGCGACTCCTGTACACGGGGGTGGTCCGGTCGATGGCGCTGTACGGCGCACCGGTGTGGGTGGCGGCTCTGACCGCCCTCAACAAGGCTCGCCTCTGGCGGCCTCAGAGGGTATTGGCGGTCAGAGCCATACGCGGATACTGCACGGTGTCGACCGAGGCGGCGTGCGCGTTGGCCGGAACACCCCCGTGGGATTTGGAGGCGGAAGTGCTCGCCGAAGTTTATCGACGGGTGGCTTCGTTCCGGGCGGAGTGTGGCATTCGCCCCCCGCCCGAGGAGGTACGCGAGTGGCGTGAAGCCGCCCGTCGAGCCACGATGGCTCACTGGTCGTTCCGGCTGGAGACTCCACGCGCTGGCTTTGCCGCCGTAGAGGCTCTCCAGCCGGTCATCCACGAGTGGGCAGGGCGGCAGCACGGGACTCTTTCCTTCCGACTGACGCAGGTGCTTTCCGGGCATGGATGCTTCGGGAAGTACCTGCACTCGGTCGCCCGGAGGGAACTGAGTCCCGCCTGCCACCACTGCGACTGCATTGAGGACTCGGCCCAGCATACGCTGGCGATTTGCCCCGCATGGGCGTCGCAGCGCCGGGCCCTCACTGCAGTCATCGGAGGAGATCTCTCGCTACCGGCCGTCATTCGCTGCATGGCCGGTAGCGACAGCAGTTTTACCGCGGTCGCAGCCTTCTGCGAAGACGTAATTTCGCAGAAGGAGGCGGCGGAGAAGGCCCGGGAGGATGACATCCACTCGGACCCGATCCGCCGCCGGCGAACCGGGCGGCGGAGGCGCGCCTACCAGCGCCTCATGCCGCCCTGAGTGTGGCCGCGGATGGTGGGGACGGGTTTTCCTCTCCATCCGCTTTAGTGGTCACCCGCGAGGGGGCGACGTTACGCGTGTGCCGTACGTCGTCTAAATTCAGAGAGTCATACCAGCTGACGGTGCCCGCTTTTGTGCGGGCAAGCGCTGGGAGGGGTCCGGATGTGTTAATAACAGCAGTTCCCGGATCCCTCCCGTCTCAGGCGCAGAGTGGCACACCGTGTGGTTTTAGTCGGTTCGATTCCGACACACCGCCCCGCCGCAAACCCCGGCGGGGTGACGGCCCGAGGGGGTTTCCACACGTTAAAAAAAAAAAAAAAAAAAAAGTTGTTAGTATATTTCAGGGCACTGACTTCCCAATAATGATTGCCATAGATGTTCATGACAACCGGGACCGACGGCTTAACGTGCTTTCCGAGGAATTAGTTTTTTTTTTTTTATAAGGCCTGCCAAAATTACTCTACTCTGTCTCATGGAAAACATAAGCAGAATCCAAGAGTGGTGGTCACCATACTGAAAATGCAGACAATGCAGCATGGTGACTAGATTGAATAAAGATGTCTCGTGATCGCTTAACTTGCCATAAAAATATACGTTTATGTAAATTATTTACATTTAAAAAAAAAATAACCAGATTACTACTATTACACAGACACCCTTGAAGTTATGCTACTAAATTTGCCTCAGAATAATCAGAAGATTACATAATTTAAAAATATGTCTATTGTAAAATCAATTTACTTATAGTTAAATATCAAGAATTTAAGTATAGATACAATCTTGTGTATACACTCAAGTAGGTACTTATAGGATCTCCTATAGTAATAAAATATCTGGTTAAAGAAAATCGTTTATTTGCTCATTTGAATGAAGAAAGAAACTGAGCAATTGCCATAGTATTCATGATACAAAAAGAAGAAAAACTTAGAGCTACATTAACAGATAGTGGCAATACGCGAAATAATCTCAACCTAAGTGGCCGTTGGTCTATCACGTCAAGGAACAGCTGCAACTCAGATCGTATCCGCTCATCTGTGAAATATATTAAAAGTTGTAATAAATGTAATAATACCACCATCTTAATTCACCTAATTAAAACAAAAAATGCTAAAAACTTATTTCTAAAGAGTTTTATTAGATATACAACAAAATATGTTGAGTAGTAAACAGTCTTAAAAGGCCATCTTTTAAGAGCTAACACTAGATAAGTGAAGCAAATCATGAAATCAATTTAAGCTTCACTGCAAAATAAACCCTTAAAGATTTATTTTTATTAACATTATACCCATACTAAATTCTTTTTTTTACATACTATCTCTATACTCGTCAATACAATAAGAGTCCTTAGCTTAGACTAAAAATAACGGAATCTCAAAAATATAGACTGGAATAATCTATACTAATATATAAAGCTGAAGAGTTTGATTGTTTGTTTGAACGCGCTAATCTCAGGAACTACTAGTCCGATTTGAAAAATTAATTCAGTGTTAGATAGCCCATTTATCGAGGATGGCTATAGACTACATCACGCTTAGACCAATAGGAGTGGAGTACTAATGAAGAATGTTACGAAAACGGGGGGAAATTAATACGCTACGGGTAATAGGAGACGCAAACGAGGTTGCGTGGGTCGGTTAGTCATAAAATAAAATAAGCAATCAAGTATGCTATTAAAAGGAATTATAATAACCATGTAAAAATAAAAAATAAATACTAATAACTAAATAAATAGTAAAAAAAAAACTATATACTTACTTTTACAAAGTATTAATTTTTCATAAATTATGTATTTGATAACACTGATTTCTTCATTGATTAGATCCCAAATTATAGATGCACATATCAAGGATGCGAATGTTGACAACAAAGTACATAATAATCTTATAAACAGCACACCATCGAGACCCTGAAATACATATTCGAAATAACATTCAAAAGATTATTTTTACTTTTAAAACAATAAAATAAATATCATAAAATTGTTATGAAAGAGATATGAAATAGAGGGCCATTTAAATATTTAGTAAACATGCACGGCAATAAGATGGCATAGTCGTCATTATCATACTCGTTTGCTGTGAAGTGGCAACTTGCGTGCTCCACATAAAAACAAAGGTAGAATTCATAAAATCATTAATAGAAACTCAAATTTGCTATAAATATTATACAAACAATATCAAGGGTAATAGCAATGACATGATAGATAATGATCACGATCATCAATTCATAACACAAGATAAAGAAGAACTAAAGATCCAAAGTAAAAACAAGCTGAGAAATATGCATTTGCTTAGTGAACTTCACAAAAACCTAGATAATATTATGAACATAAATAAAAATTTAAGTCGATTAAGTCTAAAAATAAGCGAACTGAATTCGAGACACCCAAGATCAAATCGAGTGGCGTACAATTGGAGATGGTTGCGATAGAGTGATGATGATGATGATGATGACTATCTGTCTATAAAATTACGGAAACTTACAGAAGCTTTGAATTTTTCAATAAGTGTCAAAAATGAAATAGTTGATCTCGGTAGTGCGATAACCACAAGAGTAAAAAGCTGAAAAAAATTACATTTTGGTTACTTATCTTTTATAAATGCAGGAAAATAATATATTTGTACATGATTTTTAATACCGTAAAGTTTAAAGGTAAACCGACATCGCTTAAGGAATCAACCAGAGTTATATACATTTCTCTGTAATTATTTACTGTATATTTTAGAAAGCTAATATTTCCAATTCCTTTAGTTTCTATGGTTCTCCTAATTACTCTCAAACGTAAATATATTATGGAAAATACCATTATTACGCTAAATGGACCCACGTCTCTTATAATGTAGACAACAGTAAAGTAGTTAAAAAATATGGAAAAGCAAATATCTATTTGCGAACATACTAGAACAGCGTGACAAATTCGGACCCAAATAACCGTAAGTAAAGTAGCGGTTAGAAATTTAGGGAGCTTTGTGTACATAACTGCGGCACATGGCAAGGTGTCTATGATCCATATTCGTTGGTAAAATTTTAAAATGTACTTATCCTGTGTTTGCCACGAAATAATAAAATAAATAATAAATTCAACGAAATAACTGAAAGAAAATAATGTAACGCTTTCGTAGGCGGTTATAGTAACATATAGTAGTAATGTTGGTAAAATAATTCTGTACACTTTAGACAAAAACCGAAGAATTGGTGAAGCGACATCAATATGATAACCACAAGCGAAACGTATCAGCATCAAAAACTTTAAGTCACATACTAGATTGAGGGGATATACTATCATTTTTTTTATATGTAAATAATTTTTTTTAAACTCCACAGCTCACAACGGCTCATGATAAAATAGAAGAACATTCTGTAACACATGTGTAATGAATTGTGTTATAAAGAGTTCGCTTAAGAATCGTGAAAACCATAAATAAATAGACTGATTTGTTATGGAATTTTAAAAGCTTAAAAAAGTAAAAGAACTTCTCTTAAATTTTTATAGATAATTTTCAAAAACGTAGATAGAACTAGGAAAAGTGATGACCATGAAACCAAGAGTGGTAGATATTTTTAACAAACATTAAAATGAATTCAAAGCATCTAATAATAAACCTTGAACAGTTTACGAAACCCCCATATCATTAAATAGTGGACACAAAAACTGCTTTCTAAAAATAGCCATATCGAGCAACGGATATTTTTTTTTTAATATTATATTTTAGAATTTATTGATCATGCAACGAAGAAGTTTTATAACTAATCCCATGTCTTTTATTGTCAAATATTAAGTAAATAAAATATTTTTATTTATTTTTTTATTTAATAGACAAATAAGTTTTCATATTTCTATAAATTTTCCGTTGATAAATTTTGATCTATAAAATTCTTCGTTAGGAGTTTGAACGTTATTCATTTTAATCAATTTGTATTAACGTAGTAACAATAACCTCAATTTATGTAATACATTTACACTTTGTGGTTAAGTAATTATATATTTAATGGGAGGTCTATGTCCATTGGTAGACATATACCTCCTCCAAGGCTCTTCACAACAACCAGTCTTGTGTTACCCGCATCTAACGGTTTCCTGTGCCTTTACCAGGTCGTGAGACCACTTTAAGGAAACCTCTCAAAACCCACGCTGCGTCTTTCAGCTTTTAATAGTCCGTTACTAGTAATAGCATTAATTAGTTTCATGTTAACAAAAAATAACACACCATTGAAACCCCATTTTTTTTAAGGGTTCTCCTCATTCTCAGATTCTAAGCACGCTCCTCGAAGAGTATAGTACTCTTTTAGTTTCTAGTTTTGAGTCAGTAACAATAGGAAAAAATTAAATAAAAAAATCATCATCACAAACAGACGCCACAGCATGTGCTGTATTGTCGTAATTAAAATTGTTTTTTTAAAAAGAACTTCTAGACCCATCCCGTGACAGTACCCTAGCCTAAGATTTGAAAAATTTTGTATAGCGCCATCTGTATACCCTAGCTACCCAGCATCTGTAAATTGCATATCTTATTATATTTTATGATAAAAAACTTCATTCCTATCTGGTGTCCCACGACACCAGACAACTTTTAAAAAAAGGGTTTTAAAATTAATCACTTATTCTTTGTTAAAGTTGCAAAATATTTGTATTGATGCGCGCATAAACAAAGGAAAGATCTTTCGCTTTTCCGCCGCCCATGGACAATACCGCACTATTGCTACTGACTCAAAATATAGCACTCACATACATGAGAAAAAAAAAGTTTTATTTCAATCGGTTGATTTTTAAAAAACTGCAATAGTTTCAAGAATTACAACGATATTGATAGAAAGGTGGGCGGAGCCAATTTTAAAATTTTACTTATAAGTAGCTACTACTAAATATAAGTATATACTATTAGGAACATGTTATGTATTAAATAATTCAGAAATAACCTTTATAGGAGAGTACACACGTTAGATTATTAGTTTATCGACTTTTTAAATCAATAATTTTCAATCTCTAGTTGCATATGTGTGTTTACGAAGAGACCGTAACTACAAGTAGTAGCGCCGCCCTTTCTTTGCATGTGCCCTTTCATTAGAAATTGGTGTGTGTGCGTGAGAAAAATGTGGATCGTACTAATAGATTTTGTTTTAGTGTTGGTGTGAATTAGTGGGAGAAGTATTCAGACATCGGGACACGAACAACTTATCGCACATGCCAAATCTCCCTTGTTTCTATGATCTGTGAGCAGGCCTATTCATGCTGAAACGTGGCTTTCCCAAGGTAGCAACAGCAATATGTAGATGCAGGTTTATAATTCAAAATCAAAATCAAAATGAAATGTTTTTAACAAGATACATCATTCTGTGTTAGGTCAAAACGCATAATCATAACACATGAGAGCATGTGAGCCGATAACGAGAGCTTTATTTGTGTTAAGGTGAATTTGCCTTGAATTTTTTTTAAATAACTTAATAGGTTACCTTCATTAGTATTAAAATTTCCAACATTCTTTCAATACTTCTTTTTATAAATTTCATACAATTCTCCTTAAAAAGCTTACGAAAGACGACTGTAGTTAAAACGTTGTCAATTTTGTTTAACGTAGTAATTTTACCTCTGCCTCGATAGATGGCGTTGTAGCATAAATTTAGACAGCATTTATGATATGGCGATTTCAGTAACATGTAACCGTTCTGTAAGGATTGTGCACCAGTGTACCAACCGGTATTAATTATTTTCCTGCATCATTATTTTCATCTATACAAATAAATAAAATTTGAGTGTCTGTTTGTAACATTAAAATAACAGCTTTTTAATCAATGCATATGTATGTATACACGATACATAAAACAAAAATGTAGTTTAAAAAAAATTTGTCTGTCTGTCTGTCTGTCTGTCTGTCTGTTTGTTCCGGGTAATCTCTGGAACGGCTGGACGGATTTTGACGGGACTTTCACTGGCAGGTAGCTGATGATCCGGGGAGTAACTTAGGCTACTTTTTTTTAGACTAACTTTGTCCCGCGGCGTTACTCGCGGTACAACAATAACCGCGGGTAACACCGCGGGGTTCAGCTAGTATTCTATATGGACACATTATAACACTAAACATATACATTGTAAAACAAATATAATCTTAAATCTTCTGTATTCATACATAAAAAAAAACATTACTATTGATAAAGTATTTATTGACTTGTTAGTTTATTTGAAAGTTCGTGTTTTTAATAATCGTGATTACCCTTCACTTGTCTTAGTAAATCCATCTATTCTATACCACATTCTCTTTTTAACCGACTTCATAAAAGGAGGAGGTTCTTAATTCGACCGTATTTATAATATATATCTATATAAAAATAAATCGCCGAAATGTATGTACGCGCATAACTTCCAATCGGCTGAACCAAATTAAATAATTATTTTATAAGTGTTTGTTGTTATGGTTTGTGTATAAGAAAAATAAAAAATCATTTTTTTTTTAAATTGTGTGTTCGATCCTTAGTCGGTATTAAGATTTATAATTTTAAAACCGCACTTGTCAAGAGTAATTTCGAAAATGACAAAATGCTGTGAAAGTTGTATGTATATAAACTTATAAACACATTATTTAATATAATTAGTATCAGCATTACATCCGTGCGAAGCCGGATCGTGTCGCTAGTGTATAATATTTGCTGATAACTTCGTCGTTTATGAACCGATTTTGATAATTCTTTTTTAATGGAAAGAAAATATCCAAACCCTGGTACCATGATAAGGACAGATCTGATGCTGGAATCCAAGAGAAATCGATCGATTTGTTCGTTCTTGAAGTCGGTTTTTTATTTTGTTAAAATTTTAGTAATAAATAATATAATAATAATAATAAATATTTCGGACATCTAACACACAAAGCCATCTAGTCCCAAGCTAAGCAGAGCTTGTGTTATGGGTACTAGACAACCGATACAAATACATATATCTTTTTCATTTTTTTTTGTAAATACATACGTAATATACATAGAAAACACCCAAATTCCGAAACAAATATTTATAGATCATACAAACATTTGGTCCGACCCGGGAATCGAACCCGAGACCTCATGATCAGCAGTCGCACACTGCAAGCACGAGATCAACGAGGCAGTAGTATGAATGCTTCAAAACTGTCATAGCAGTATCCAAAAGTCAATGGTTTATCAGTTTTGAGCTAGGTGGTATAAGCCTCGACAAGAGCCTTTAACTTTCTTCTACAAATAGCGGTTACCTTCTAAAAGTATTTTAAAAGTTGAGAATCTCTCATAAAAATTTACATAATATTATGACCAAGGCAATAGCCATAATCAAATAAAACACCTTTTTACACCACAAACGAGGGAAAAATTTGAATCTGTAGCGTGTTACTTATAGTTCACCATAAAACTAAAGACGCCAACGGTATTACCACTGTTTCTCTAACTCATGAGTGCAATTAATCTACTTAAAAGATGTTTATTGTTTCGGCGTTACATCACCAAAATAAGCGAGAACGATTATGGGTAAATGATCGCTCTAAATACTGCAAGAGATTTAGTATTCAGACTAACATTATAAAAAGTAAAGTCGAAAGTAACTCTAAACACATCTGTGTATCTGTTACATTTTATGGCAAAACCGCTGCACTTATCTATACATACAAATAAATAAAATTGAAGTGTCTGTTTGTAATATTAAAATAACATCTTTTTAATCAATGCTTATGTATGTACACGATACACATACCAAAAATTTAGTTAAATTTTATTTATCTGTCTGTCTGTCCGTCTGTCTATCTGTCTGTCTGTCTGTCTGTGTGTCTGTCTGTCTATCTGTCTTTTTGTTCCGGGTAGTCTCCGGAACGGCAGGACGGATTTTGACGGGACTTTCACTGGCTGGTGGCTAATGATCCAGGGAGTAACTTAGGCTACCTTTTTTTAGGCTAACTTTGTCCCGCGGCGTCACTCGCGGTACAACAATAACCGCGGGGAACACCGAGGGGTTCAGCTAGTTTCAATTAAATTTGGCATGGAGATACTTTGATACTCTTTACCGCGATATTTGACATGTCATGCGGGCGGAGTCGCTGATTTAATCTTTTACATTTTCCACTATTTTGTGAAGTATATTGGTTTTTAAAAATTAAGCTGATGAAAATGAGAGCGTGGTGGTAGTATGCGACTGCTGCGCTGATGTTTCGGGTTCGATTTCCAGGTCAGATCTCATGTTTCTTTCACATTAAAATATTGTAATTAAATTTGATTGTAATTGAATTTAATTGTAATTTGAATTGTAAATGTATCGTATACTTTTTTCTGCTTCAACAAGAACAAGGTCGTGTGTTATCTACGTTACACTTTTATCTATCTGAGGAAATATTTCAAATACATATTACTACCTACCGTTAAATTTCAAATACCTTATATCCGTGTTAAGGTTGTCTGGAAGAAATCGCCGTGAGCGATAACACCGCCGATTGTTACATTTATATTTTTTTTTGTAATTCTTCTATGTTTTATGTTATTACATGTATGCAATAAAAATAAATAAATAAATATATGCAGTTTACATTTTCCTCAAAAATTGCGCTACCAAGTGCACTAGTTATTTGACTGATCCTTTAGCTTCATCATATAAATTGTTATAGAAAAAATGTGCATAAAACGTTCAGAGATTAGCATAGTCATAAAATGGCCCTGGGAGTTCAGTTCCCGGATCCCTCCCGTCTCAGGCGCAGAGTGGCACACCGTGTGGTTTTAGTTGGTTCGATTCCGACACACCACCCCGCCGCGAACACCGGCGGGGTGACGGCCCGAGGTGGCTTTCACAGGTTAAAAAAAAATTGGTTGCCTGTAAAGTCGGTATACGGGCGAAAGTTTTACGTGACAACGACTTTGAGTGGTAAAGTGGACGCGTGCCTTTCACTTTTTATGTCTGTCTCTCTCGCTCTTAGGCGGGCTAACCATGCCCGAGTGGAAGGGACGCGTGCCTCTCACTCGCTCTCATTGTGAGCGCATAACGTGAGCGGAGCGTAACGCAGTTTCTTGAAGTGTCACCCGGCAAACCAATTTATAAGACGTTGTCACGTCAAAAAAAGTCATAAAATGGTTAACTGAGCATGACAAAAGATGTAAAAATGCGTTTATTTTTAGTGTATTGGGTAATCGTGTAAATTTTACCGATTTTTCTATTCATTAAAGAGTATTATATAGATTAAAAAAAGTCTTGTGGTGTCGTGGGACATCAGATAGGAACGAAGTTCCTTATCATAAAATATAATAACACATGCAACTTACAGATGGCGCTATACAAAATTTTTCGATCATGTTCTTTAAAAACCAAAAAATTGTCTTAACACCTTTATTTATTTAAAATTGTTTATAGAAATATATAAAAAAAAAATAAGTAAATATTTCGGACATCTAACACAACGCGATACAGTACCATTGCGACACCGAGGCAGTCTTCTTATATTACGGGCGCTTTTTGCCGGCTAGGGTACCCCTTCGCACCGCCCCCTAAAGGAACTTTGATCCAAGAAAATACAGTCCATCCAGTCTTTATCCATCCATCCATCCAGTATTATAATATTTATTGTATTTTACCTTTAATGTTTTTCATGCTAAAATTATATTTCACTCACAAAATTATTTATTTTTTAAATAATCATGAATTTTTCTAAATTGTGAGCGAGTTTTTTACTCATAAGAACTACTGATAAAAACGTTAACTCCATTGCCGTGGATACTTAAAGTATTTTAATTTATTCCGTTGTCGACTGTTTTGTATATCTAACAGAATAAATTTTAATAAAAAAAATAGAAAGTATTTCTAATGGAAAAATAAAACTATACTAAACAAACTCAATGAACACACACTTGGGCATAAAACGTAAAATAACTTCAAGTCTATAACCCAGAATGGAACATGCGAAGTGCATTATAGAGAATGTACGCAGACAAATGTGCTGTTAGAAGAAAACGTGAAAGAAATACCTAAGTTAGTACTCGAGCTAAGCAAATAGTACTTTGATAGGTTTGAGTTCTGAATAGTGCGTTCTGTCTGCAGTTTACCCTGTCTCTGCAATAATATCTTCTACTTTGTAACTTAATTAATGAAATATTGGACGTCTAGCTGTTTCGTACAATGAAAATCATAAAATCCAGAAAGCTAAACCACAAAAGACATAGCATAGTGAACAAAATTGTGGCAGAATAATTCAAACCACCTTGAGGTTGTTGCGATTTCGATTCTTGTCTCTCAGACATCGATATTAGATCGGTGATGTAAGTCACCCATTAGGATGTGACGTCACAAAAGGAATGAGAAACGCCTTTCTCGATAGCGTTTTATTGAATTTAGCAAAGAAAAACAAAGAGTTAAAGATTATAAAAGTGAAAGATCCTTTTATTTATACAAATAATTTAATTGGAGTGTCTTTTTGTAATATTATAATAACCGGGTTTTACTAAATGTATATGTATGCACCCGGTACATATACCAAAAATGTGGTTTAAAAAGCTTTTGTCTGTCTGTCTGTCTGTTTGTTCCGGGTAATCTCTGGAACGGCTGGACGGATTTTGACGGGACTTTCACTGGCAGGTAGCTGATGATTTCTACAAAGTATTCTTTCAATATAAATTTCTGTTAAAACTTTAGATGACTTTAATTAGTTATGTATATGGTATTACCAATTTGTAAACCTGAAATATAAGACTTATTTTTCTTTTATGCATATTAAATTTTCTGTAGTGACATAAAATATAAAAAAACAACTTTACTTAATTTACTTAAGTGTTACATTTGTTTTTATAATACATACAAATTAATGATACAAATATAAGTTTAATACTTATCATGGTAATTATAGTATTTCAATAACTTAAAACAAAATACAATCTAATTAATCATATGGTTTTCTTTACAACATTCACATTATAAATAGAAAATAGTCTTGAAATAATTTTGAACATATATATTAAAGAAATCATCAATAATGTAAAACAAATGAACACCCCTGACAAAACTGTCAGGAGGGTTTCAATTTCGAGATACTCAGCCCAAGTGATGTTGGCTGCAGGAGATCTTAAATGTTTCGCTCCTCCATGACGCAGAACGTACTCGATCCACCAAACAGCTCGCTCTAATGGTTTCATAGGTTGGTCTTCGATTAACTGTCGTAGGTGTACAATGTTACGATGATAGCTGGAAAATAAATGTCAACGATAATTAGCCTTTAAAAATCCATTGCTCCATAGGTTGTTTGTAGACCAACGCCTCTTCTTAGATATGAAGTTTTGGCCACCATAATACCGTTGATAGTCATAAAAATGCTAAAAGATAGCCTGAGAGAAGTATGAAGTATTAACGGGTTAATGTGCACCGCTGATTTCAACATGAATAAACCGGTTCTACCGGGGCGGTACTAAACTCTCACAGAATGACGGCATTCGTGTTGTCATGTTTCGTGATGCAGGAGCATCTCAATAGGCCGATATAGTGTTAGTCGCTGTGCTGCATTGTTTACATTCGTAATGAGTGTTGCGACTACTACTCTCGGATTTTGCTCATGTTTTCTATGAGGCAGAGCAGAGTGACATTAGCAAGCCCAAATGAAAAAATAATGAAAAGATAAAACCACCCATTCACTTTCAAATACAAATTTTCAATAATAACTGTTCTATCAAACGTTAATTACTACACAAATAAAAATACGAACCTGTCATTACCAATAATGGTTTTTATTGCATTTTTTAAGTTTTCATAAGTAAGGGCTTCCATGTTAAGCTTAATCCCGATTTTGTGATATTCATATCTCTCTGCGTTAAACCATTGATCAGTTATTGCCGGAATGGCAATCAAAGGCACTCCCGCTGTAATAGCTTCATCAGTAGATTGCAATCCTCCTTGAGTAATGAATAGTTTGATATTCGGATGCCCTGTAAATATGCGTATACTACTAGTATTATTATGATGTCTTATGGTCCGTACTCACACGCGGTATTACTCGATAGTTTCACTCCAAAACGAGTAAAAACTAACGTGTGGACCGCAAAACTCACAACTCGAAGGCTCGCATCGAGCCTGCTCGATGACCCCATTTCACGTTTCTTCTTTTCATTTTCTTTATTTATTTTTATGATTAATAATTGCTAACTACTAAACACCGTCTCCTTTGTTGAACAGACATCTTTTGGTTCAAACGGTTCAGTGAATGCTGAACGGCTAACCAAAACATATGTCACTCTATCGATGAATACTGAATGTGTAGACAAAAGCCCATGCCGTGGTTTTTACTCGACATGTTTGCTCGATTGAGTAAAGCTGTATGTGAGTACTTAGCATTACGCAAAAAAGATCACTTATTAAAACTACATCATTTTTTTTGGACAGAACTTATAGCGTTTATTGATATGTGATTAATAATAATTAATGTAAAGTTGTGTACGTGAGGTAAAATAAATAATGAATAGACATAACTTTACATTTAACAGTTTCTTTTTGAACATAAATTATTTGCTGTACTTTTCAAACACTGCTACTTTTCTTATTATACTAGCTGTTGCCCACGGCTCCGCCCGCGTGTATGTCGGTCACCGTGACATATAGTAGCCTATGTGTTATTCTGATGTATAGGCTATATTACTGTAAAGTTTCATCCAAATCCGTTTAGTCGTTTGCGCGAGAAGAAGTAACAAACATATACACTCACAATATAGGTTTATTCTTGAAAATTTTTATAGGTGATTATTTATCTGACAAAGGATACTATCAAATATTTGCATTACAGAATATAAAAAAATAATTATATAATATATTGTTTCCTTATAACATACCACAAATTATTCCAATTAGCTTGTGTTCTACTACTCATGAGTTCTTCTTATCCTCTTGTTTTTACGGAGATAAATATGAGTATATCATACACTCACACTTCTCCCGTTAGAAGAGAACTATATAAAATACTAGCTGAACCCCGCAGTGTTACCCGCGTTTGTTGTTCCGCGACACAACGTTCCGCGGGACAAAGTTAGTCTAAGTTACTCCCCGGATCATCAGCTACCTGCCAGTGAAAGTCCCGTCAAAATCCATCCAGCCGTTCCAGAGATTACCCGGAACAAACAGACAGACACACAGACAGACAGACAGACAAAAAATTATTACCAACAGTTTTGGTATATGTATCGTGTATACATACATATGCATTGATTAAAAAGCTGTTATTTTAATATTACAAACAGACACTCCAATTTTATTTTATTTGCATAGATTAGAAGAAAAGGTAACTGAAGTTAATTTATTGATAATAAGAAAACAGTAAAGCTAATACTTACTAAGAAGGTCAGATTGGGGGAACCATTTTCTAATGTGAATATTATCTGTTTTACCTGGTAAAACATCTTTATCATATTTCCATAATACATTGTAAGGTAATTCAGACAATACTTTAATAATTGATTCAATCTTTTCTCGTGGAAGCATAGATGGCACGACATTTGTTCCAAAACTCAAATAAATTACTCCATTTTTTGATGCATCTAAAAATGATTTCAAATCCTGAAAATCATTTTTGAAAATGTAAGTAAAATACTGGATACTGCGATTCTAAGTACTGAATACTGACAAAATTACAATAAATCAATAAATCACGAGGTAAGAAATAATCATAACGCGGTTTTCCTTTTAATATTTGTGTACTATCTATTACAGTGTATTAAAACAAATGACTCACCTCAGGTAATTCTTTCTCTGGTTTCTGATGTATTCCTCCCATGTGCACTACACTTTGAGGTACTGGCCGAATCCCTTCAAAAATTGGATGACAATTCAAGAGCAACATATCCACATTGTTTGATAATTCTCTTAACGTTGGTACATCATTCCCAAAATATTTTTTAAGCATAGCATTTTCTTTTTCTTCTTGCCTTGTCACCATCATGTCCAATAAAAACTGTTGGTATATTTCTGATATTTTATCCCACATACTTAGATTGTTTATTTTGCGACGAGTTACTGCCGGGTATAGTATTGGATGGGAAGGAGCCCCTATGATTTCATAGTTATCAAAAACAGCTCCAAACGAGTTTACCTGTACTACTGGAACTTTATAAAAGTGAGAAAATATTAATGCAGGTTTCGCTACGGCTTGTATTAACAATAAATCAAAAGTCTTATTTGTATCCTTTATTAATCTCATTATCTCTTCATTTTCAAAATATTTAAATTGTATTTGTGTTAACACATCTAAAATAATTGACATTTGTGTGACAAAATCTTTTTGACCTTCAGAAATTTTTAAGCGATTTTCTTGCAGAAGTGAGTATGATATATCAGAGACGTCGATTTCTGTGAGATTGGCAGGAGCTATTCCTTTTGAAAAGGCTGGATTTGTTGTGATGACAACTACCTCATGCACTCTATTAACCAATGCTTGTGTAAGTGGCCGAAAAACTACTTGGTGACTGATTGAAGGGGCTGGAAAAACTGCTAATATTCTTGCTGCTTCATTTGAATTTACAAAAATACATGTGAAAAAGTATACAGTAAATATCACTATGTCCCTTCTAGTGACGTTACTAAGCGCATGAGCTCTCATTGTGAACTGTTAGAAAACAAGTATTCGTCATTTTAACTAATGCATCGTTTATATAGCAGCCGGTGGTTATCATGACAACTCAATTGGCATAAATTAATGGTCGGGTGCACCTCCCGATCAACATGAGAGTATTAATTTACTTAACCCAATGCAATATAAAACTTTATAAAAATAAGTGAACGTTGTATGTCAGGTGTTCAAAATAATTATATAAAAATTTGTAAATTAAATGTCCACCAAATTTGAAATAAATTTGTTTGAAGTATATAATACTAATAGTCATATAATAGGAAAAAAAACTTGCATTATTAATAATTTATTTTCTTATGTTACCACTAATTCTATGATTGTGTCTAATCTAAGGTATTGAAGACTTTGTGAGCCACGACATCTCGTTGGTCATTCCGTTTGGAGGTTTTCAGCATGAAGCTAAGCTTGTCCTAAATTGTGTTCGTTTTAATCAAAATATTTTCAGACTGTACAGTAGTTAGTTGGATCTCGTAGTTCATAAATATTTTTAATATTTTTTTGCAACTGTTTATTTCAAAATAAATTGTCCTTGATCTTGAAATAAAAAATTGTTGATAATCTTGAAATTTCTTGCTTTCTCTTTAAGAATATATACATGGAAACATGCAACTATCGTCACGGGTGATATGGACTGACTGAAAATATATTATATCACTAGCTGAACCCCGCGGTGTAACCTGCGGTTATTATTGTACCGCGAGTAACGCCGCGGGACAAAGTTAGTCTAAAAAAAGTAGCCTAAGTTATTCCCCGGATCATCAGCTACCTGCTAGTGAAAGTCCCATCAAAATCGGTCCAGCCGTTCCAGAGATTACCCGGAACAAACAGACAGACAGACAGACAGACAGACAGACAGACCGACAGAAAGACAGACAGACAAAATTTTTTTTAAGTACATTTTTGCTATATGTACCGTGTATACATACATTTGCATTTAGTAAAAAGCAGTTATTTTAATATTACAAACAGACACTCCAATTTTATTTATTTGTATAGATTAACACTTAATAAAACTAGCAGAATAATGTTTTAAATTTTTTTTAATATTGTACAACAATACCATATCCTCATATTATAGCCGTACGTTATCTTTACCACTAGAACATGTTTTACGACATTTTTGACATAGAAAGTAGATCGAAGCCAAATTTATATTATGATGAAAATTGGCTGTCTGGTTTTTATATTTTGAGAGAAAAATTTTAAAATTACGCAATACAACCAATCTTTTCCTCTCGCAAAGAATATGCTACAATAATATAAAGTTTTTTATATAGTGTTATAAGTAGATATCGGATTATATACAAAAAAAAAGATTGTTATATGCATGCAAATATGCATGGAAAATGCTTATATCAAGCATTGCACATGCGTGAAAGTGGCAAAATATGTCAACCTAAATGACTAACTTTAGGAATCAAAAGGAAAAAAAACTGGTTTGAATTTTTTTGTTACAAAGTCAGCATACAATAACTTAGTTATTATTTGATAGGTGACCATAGGTACAGTAACATTACATGGCATTTAAATTATTTAATATTGTTGTAAACGTAAACAATCAAGTATTATTACAAATATTCAGTGGTAAGATTGTGTCTTCGAACATTTCTTTAAAATACAATTTTAACAAAAATAAAACCGACTTCAAGGTTCGACTCGATTTCTTTCGGTTGCCATCATCAGATATTGATGTCCTTATCATGGTATCACCGTTGGGACATCTCCTTTCCATTAAAAAAAGAATCATCAAAATCGGTTCGTAAACGACGAAGTTATCCGCGAACACACATAAAAAAATATATATACGGTCGAATTGAGAAACCTCCTCCTTTTTTTGAAGTCGGTTAACAAAAGACATGCGCAGCTACTGACCGAAATGCGATGCTAATTCGACCAGTTACAAATATTACTCATTTACCCTTATATTTTGTGACTATTAAATTTCATCGGATTCTGGATTCCTATATCACTTTTTTCGCATTTCGAAATGTAGGGTAAGTGTACAGAACTGTTAAAAAGAAAAATTGTACCAATATTATGCATGTTAAATATGCAAATGCATATGCAAATAAATATAATGCGGTCCCTAGTCGTATATCGCTAGTAGTCGTATAGCTTAGTGCGTTTAAATCTTAATATTTACTAGGCATACAATAAACTATGTTACAACCTTATAATTCATTGGTGACTTTATTAACAAGTAAATAGATGATTCATATTTATATAATATTAATATCCGTTTATCCTTCCGCTTGTCAACTACCGGCGTAATAAATCTTTAATGTTACACAATCTTCTATTATCTATACATACAAATAAATAAAATTGGAGTGTCTGTTTGTAATATTAAAATAACCGCTTTTTACTAAATGCATATTTATGTTTACACGGTACATATGACAAAAATGTAGTTAATTTTTTTTTTGTCTGTCTGTCTGTCTGTCTGTCTGTCTGTTTGTTCCGGGCAACCTCTGGAACGGCTGGACGGATTTTGACGGGACTTTCACTGGCAGGTAGCTGATGATTCGGGGAGTAACTTAGGCTACTTTTTTAAGACTAACTTTGTCCCGCGGCGTTACTCGCGGTACACAATAGCCGCGGGTAACACCGCGGGGTTCAGCTAGTCAAATAATAATTTTAGAATTTAGTATTGAACTAGCTGAACCCCGCGGTGTTACCCGCAGTTATAGTTGTGCCGCGAGTAACGCCACGGGACAAAGTTAGTCTAAAAAAAGTAGCCTAAGTTACTCCCCGGATCATCAGCTACCTGCCAATGAAAGTCCCGTCAAAATCCGTCCAGCCGTTCCAGAGATTACCCGGAACAAACAGACAGACAGACAGACAGACAGACAGACCGACAAAAATTTTTTTAACTACATTTTTGGTATATGTATCGTGTATACATACATATGCATTGATTAAAAAGCTTTTATTTTAATATTACAAACAGACACTCCAATTTTATTTATTTGTATAGGGTATAGATAGGGTCGAGCCTGTCAGATACTATAAAATACCGTCGGTTGGAATAATTCACGCACATTCATATTCTGGTCGTTGTACTTGGTGTGAACTGGAGAGTATTGTGAGTTTGTGCCTCAATAACTTGTTTGTTTTGCCGCCGTTTTGGCTACCCACCGTTACAATAGTTAAGTCATAAAAACGTTATAAACATCAAATGTATTTCTAATCGCGTTTTCACAGATTTCTATATTTCTTTTGATATTTTTTTATAGACAACCTTGAACCAGAGAGATACCTAGAAAGATAGGAGTAACAAGAAACTATCCTCTTTTGTTTAGTGTGGTACGACCCACCGGATGACCAGGCAGGTCATATCAAACTCGAACCGACTAAAACCACACATCGTCTCAGGTAACACCTTAGGTGTTAGGCGGGAACCAGGTGTAACCTAGGAAAATCCCTGAAACAGATTACACCATTTTCTATCGTGGAAGAGCCACGGTTCGGCATGAATGGGCCGGCTCGACCGGAGTGATATCACGGCCTCAAAGAAAACCGGTGTGAAACAGCGCTTGCGCTGTGTTTCACCGAGTGAGTGAGGATACCCGAAGCCCATACCCCAACCCCCCGTTACCCTCCCTACTCTCCATCCCCAAAGGCCGGCAACGCACTTGTGACGCCTCTGGCGCTACGCGTGTCCATGAGCGGTCATATCAAGTGATGTGTCTGCTCGTTTGCTCGCTATTCCATAAAAAAAAACCACCTTGTTGCAAAACAGATTATTGCGCCCACTATAAAGTTATTTGTACTGACAGCGGATCTCTGATTCTTTCTGTCTACTAGCATCATTAAATGTTCACCAGTGGAATTACAGGTGATTTTTTACTTTATCAATTTTAAGACCGTATGTTAAAATGCAATTTAAATGTGATATGGTCCATTTACTTAATAAAAGCATACCAAAAATGTCTGCGTCATTATAATTACAAATGAGTTGGAATTGATAACCATTATTTAAACTTTATTAGCTTATAATAGGATTACTTTTGCGTTAATTGAAACTAATTTGTGTTTTCTTTATTAAGTTTTAACTACTAAATTGAAATGGTTTTATTTATCTATTGTCTGTTTTTTTTGTGTTGATAACTATTTACTCGTAGTAGTAGTTATCCACTGCTATTATATTTAAATGAATAAATAATTTTGTGACGGTATTTGTTTCATGGCTCATGTTAAGTACCTAAAACACACCCACTATACAGATATTTAAAATGTTTAATTTTAAACTGCAGACTATTGCACTACAAACAACACTACCTACTCATATTATCGGTGGTTCTGTGGTCATGCGATGGAAGATTAGGTGTTTCATAATCCCTATTTATCTTGTGGGTATCGTAAGGTACGATTACTAAACTTTAAAATTGTAATATCATCCGTATTGGGTTTATGATTAGGTATATAAAAATGGCGGTTTCAATATCCTATTCTTTGAAACGCATAATACCAAGTTATACATATAAAACATTTTTTTTTACTTATTACTCTTTGTGTTATTTATGTTTGGGATTCCACATCACGCTTGAAAACTTTAATATTTCACTATGAGGCCACGTGGTCGTCATGGACCCATGATAGTGGACCATCGCGATGGCCGATCATGTAGAGGAGCCTTAACATTTAAGAGTAGAATTCGATAAGCGTATATCGTTATAATGTTTAATTAACATCTAGTGAATTGGAAAAAGCCATTGTTCTATTGTGTAATAAAAACTCGATAGGTAAGTTATCTATACAAATAAATAAAATTGGAGTGTCTGTTTGTAACATTAAAATAACCTCTTTTTAATAAATGCATATGTATATATACACGAGACACATACCAAATAACATTTTTTTTCAATTTTTGTCTGTCTGTCTGTCTCTCTCTCTGGAACGGAACGGAATCTCTGGAACGGCTGGACCGATTTTGATGAAAATGTCACTGGCAGGTAGCTGATGGTCTAAATTTTTAGACTCACTTTGTCACGCGGCGTTACCCGCGGTACGAGAAACTGCGGGTAACACCGCGGGGTTCAGCTGGTTTCAGATATAGTTTTAAGTAATGATACTATAAAAATAAGGTAGATATCACGCGCTAATTGTTGTAGACAAATGTAGACAATTGTCCTGATTTAATTTTTTATAGAAGCTAGGGAATAAACATGTTGTCAGAGCGTTTTCGTGGAGTTTTTACTATCACCAAAATGCCGAGCTGTGTGTTAAGAAGGTGTAAAAACTATGGTACCACGGATAAGTATTTATAAGTACGTAATATCTGTATTTTGTCAAGGTTTTGTTCCCCATTTACCGAAATTATTACATGGTATCCAATTTATCTGTCAATCCCTATATGCTCAACAAATTATAGACAAAATTCATTTTTAATTAGATCTGCCAACGAATTGAATGCGCTGACTGACTTTCCGAACCTTGACTTATTCACAACCAAACCTAACAAGTTTAAAGATGTCTTATCGCACTCGTGGTTTAATGGTTTTACGACGGATTAACGGATTTTTGTTTTTATTCTCTTTCTTTCTGTTCACTTGCAAAAATTGTTTTGTTATTTAATTTATCAAATTTATTACATCCCTAAAGTAAGCTTTAGACATTTACATGTGAAAACGTTTAAATGGTGTTTAGCTGTTTATATAGTTATAATCGATCTAAAATATATCACTGTATGTTTTCCTTACATAAATAAATAAATAAATTATTAAAGACACGTTAAAAAAAGGTTAGAGAATATGATTGTAACTGCAGTGCGGCAAGGACAAATAACGGGCATGCGTCATAGATTAATCAAACAGAAGGGATATCGTAGGCACAATACATTGCGTCCGCGTCCTCCGACGCCTACGAAAAGTTATATTTATTCTGCACATTTTAAGCAGGAAGACGGAAGAATTTAAGTGATTTCAAAAAGGAATTAATTTTTTGTCTGTAAGTGTTTGTCAATAAGGACTGCCTCGTTGGTCTAGCGGTTGGCGTGTGCGACTGCTGATCATGAGGTCTCGGGTTCGATTCCCGGGTCGGAGCAAATGTTTGTACGATCTACAAATATTTGTTTCGGAGTTTGGGTGTTTTCTATGTATAATATGCATGTATTTACAACAAAAAAAGTATATATGTATTTGTATCAGTTGTCTAGTACCCATAACACAAGCTCTGCTTAGCTTGGGACTAGATGGCGTTGTGTGTTAGATGTCCGAAATATTTATTATTTATTATTTATTATTATTAATTCAAAATAATAAATATATATAGATGTGAAACATATATAACGGCGGATTTGAACAACTTCATAACCTTCTTTATCTGTACAATTTTACTGTGTTTTATAAAACATGCATACATATTGTGATTGAAAATAAATCGATAATAATTTTCTTCATTGTTTTATTTTTACTACATACTTTTTTTCGGAACACTATTTACCAATCAATAACTATTAGCAAACCTGCAAATGGCTGAACTCAATGTCATAGCTGTATCAATTCTAACTAGTTAGTCTATAATTTACCACGTACCACTAAGTGCAACTCACAAAAGATGCATTCCGTATTATCTTTCGCATTCGTAATTATAATGAATGTATACATATATAAATAAGTACGTCATGTCATACCGCAACAATAATCGGACGCCGTTCAGTATGAAAGTAACCTATCTTTCTTATAATTTCATTGGTTTCGAGTGGTTTTAAGACTGAAGACTTTGAATAATGTACAAAGATTACCTGAAAAGAATCCTCAGTACGTTTAAATATGGGTATTCCTACGTCATATATTGTTAAATAAATAGAATTTATACACATCTAAGTAATGGGCATTTATAAAAAAGAGTTTTACTTCATATAACCAGTCAGTGATATAACTTATGAAAAGGAGCGACATAATCATAATTGTTAGTAAGCTCCGCAAATAAAGATTTAAAAAACTTATGACAAGGTTGAAAGAGCTGACGATAAGCTGAAACCGAATTTCACGTAAATTAGTGGGATAGTAATTAATTTAACTTCGTATTTTTTCATGCACCTTGGTGATTTTTGTTGAGTATTATTAGTAGTATTAGTTTATTGCTATTATATTTTTAACAGGGTTACCCTTCCAACCATTATAAAAATATACATAAAAGTCATATTCGTTCTCGTGTGAGAGTTCTGCTATGGCCCATATGTACCGTCTTGACTAGAGTGCAGAACTCGACTTATAGAGAATTAAGGCAAAACAATTTCTTAGTTTATTACATACATTTTACCAAGTGATAACTGTCAGGCTATTTTTTATCATAAAGTCACCCACTTTCACCGCAATCCCACTGTTTTAAATTTAACACTTGTTTGTAGCATCATCATCACCAGCCTCTTGCAGTCCAATGCATAGACCTTCCAAATTTCATAGGCCCGCCACTCTGATCGATTGTTGGCTTCTGGCATCCAGTTTTTGCCAGCGATCCCGCAAATTGTTACTGCACCTGACTTATGGACGTCCTATGTATAGAAGTACGAAAACGTGATCTTCATTCTAGAGCTCTTCTACCCCAAAAAAACTTTTTTTCTTTATTCCCATCTTTATGAATCCATTAAATATAAAATATCGATGTAAGATGTATTTGTTATCAAATTTAACGACGTCTTTCTAGTATGTAACGCTATTGTGGCACCCTTAAGTACAGTTGTTTACAATCACAAACTTATAATCATAATATTTTTTCCGGAAATTAACGCGATTACTTAGTTAAAGGTATGACATTCGAATTCGATTCCCAGGTCGGACCAAATGTACGTATGATCTACAAATATTTGTTTCGGAGTTTGGGTGTTTTCTATGTATAATATGTATGTATTTACAAAAAAAAGTAGGTATATATATTTGTGTTAGTTGTCTAGTACCCATAACACAAGCTCTGCTTAGCTTGGGACTAGATGGCGTTGTGTAATAGATGTCCGAAATATTTATCATTGTTATAATTATTTTTGATATTATTGATAAATTTGTTTTGCCATGTACACTAACAGTTTCCCTATTCTGTAAGCAAACCGATGTGTTCCTATTCTGGTGTTCATCCAACTGCGCAGACAAGCGAGGCGGCTTATTTTTTAAAAAAAAAACTCAAAGTTTTGGAGATCACATCAGTTTGCTAAAATAAAACAAAAAAGAAACCCGATTGAGTCTTAAGGGCGGCACATGAATAGTCTGATTAACTTGCTTCAGATCAGTTTCGAGTTCCTTGCCGAATTAAACCAGACAATTATGTACAACCATCATACTTAAGTGATGTTATCTTGTTTATACAAGATGACATTACTTATACTAGTTGTGTATGTACCTTGGATCAGTTGGATGCAGAGGATGCAGTTTTTATTACAATAATTTATTTTTTTAGTATAATATGAGAATGTGGTACAATCAAATGAATCATGTCATTTTCTTCTTTGTATTAACATTGTCAGGAACAAGTAGTTTTAAAATAATTTTGACCATAAAAAGGAAAAAAATCTTAACTAATGTAAAACAAATCAAGAAAATTGACAATAATATGAGCAGTATTTCCGTTTCGAGATACTCAGCCCAAGTGATATTGGCTGCTGGAGATCTTAAATGTTTAGCTCCACCATGGCGCAGCACGTACTCGATCCACCAAACAGCTCGCTCTAATGGTTTCATAGGCTGATCTTGGATTAACTTTCGTAGATGCACAATGTTGCGACGATAACTAGGAAACAAAAGTCATGATAGTTAAGATAGACTATAAGATGGGCAATAGAATCAAGAGCGGACGCTATTTTTGCTATCGTGTTTATATCCTGGAATTGGTATGAGTGTGTCCTATGTAGTTTAGTCCCTTAGCTTTTACGACACGCACGTACCACGACACTCCGTACCATCAATCCGTTACCACATAAACAACCACCATCAGTTCCATTGTTGATTGAAGTAATTCTCTTAATTACAGTAGAGGATAAAACCGATATTAATAAAAAAAATTACACTAACCTATCATCGTCAATAACAGTTTTTAATGCATTTTTGAAGGTATCATAAGTAAGAGTTTCCATATCAAGCTTGATCCCGATTTTATGATATTCATATCTCTCTGCATTAAACCATTGATCTCCTAATGCTGGAATGGCTACCAAGGGTACTCCCGCTGTGATAGCTTCGTCAGTCGATTGTAACCCTCCTTGAGTTATGAATAACTTAATATTCGGGTGCACTGTAAAAAAAAAATTGTAAAAAATTGCATTTTAAAATTGTATAAACATTTTTACGTTTATACAAGCTAATATCAAAACTATTTATAATATTTTAGAGCTGAAGAGTTTTGCTTGTTTAGTTGAACGCGCTAACCTCAGGCAACCCTGGTTTGATTTAAAAAAAAACAGTATTATTTAACTCGGCTATGGAAAAAGTCTAAAGCTATGTAATATCATCAGAGTATTCAAAAAAATGCAAAAAAAGTTTTTTTTTGTACATTTCTCTTTAAAAGTTTAAAGCAGTTTTCAAAACAGTTGCCACTGTAATTAGTTTAACAAATACCAGACTGTCGTAGTAATATTTCTAAGCAGACTTCGGCATGCGAGAAAGAAAGAAAAAGCTACTTGGCATTCTAAATCTAATTTCTCTAATCTAATTCTAAATTCTAAATCATATTACCTTCTTGAATAGGCGTAGATGTACCGCTGGGTATTATAAAACTAGTAAAATTAATACTTACTGAGAAGATCAGATTGCGGAAACCATTTGGCGATTTTAATGTTATCCGTTTTACCTGGCAACACATCTTTGTCGTATTTCCATAAGACATTGTAAGGTAATTCAGAAAAAACTTTAATTATTGATTCTATTTTTTCTCGTGGTAGCATAGATGGCACGACATTTGTACCGAAACTCAAATAAATTACCCCCTTTTTAGACGAATCTAAATATGATTTTAAATCCTAGAAGAAAAAAAAGAAAATTAATAAAATTTCAGCTAATTTGCTCTTTTTTAGAATAACTTTGCAAAATCATCAACCCATATTTAAGAAATTGTAGAAAAAATGTTGAAAAACAGCTTGAAATTTGCTCTTATCAATATATGAAAATGTTGGTTAAAATTTAACCCTAAAAGATTTCATTAGAATTATTATCATCGGCTTATATTACTCTACTCAAAAAATAGTATTTAATTGGATTGAAGAACATACTAATAATTTATTGGTTTTTGCCTGTTAATGGGTATGTGCGATGATTTTTAGGTTGAACTGTCCAAATATCACAATCAACTACATGAAAAAGGCAATGGCCGTAGCTTGGTTTAAACTATGAGTCTTAAATTCAATATTATTACGAACATAACTAGTTGTGATATTTTTTTAATTAAACTAAAATGTTTTAAAACGAACCCTTGGTAATTCCTTCTCTGGGCTTTGATGTAGGCCTCCCAAATGCACTACATTTTGAGGTACAGGTCGGATTCCTTCAAAAATTGGATGACAATTTAGAAATAACATGTCCACATTATTTGACAATTCTCTCAATGTTGGCACATCATCCCCTAAATATTTTTTTAGCATAGCATTAGCCTTTTCTTCGTGATAAACCACTAGTGCATCTAAAAGAAACTGCTGATACGTTTCTGATATTTTCTCCAACAGACTTAGATTGTTGATTCTGCGACGGCTGACAGCCGGGTATAGTATTGGATGAGAAGGAGCTCCTATGATTTTATAGTTATCAAAAAAAGCCCCAAATGAGCTTATCTGTATAACTGGTACTTTATAAATGTGAGAAAATATTAATGCAGGTTTCGCGAATGCCTCAATCAACAATAAATCAAATGTTCTATTTGTCTTCATTAAACGTATGATTTCTTCATTTTCGAAATATTTTGTCTGTATGTGTGTTAAAAAAGTCAATAAAAATGACATATCTGTGATCAAATCTTTCTGTTGCTTTTCAATTTCTGAACGATTATCTTCTCGGAAGCTGTATGATAAATCGTGGACGTCAATTTCTGTGAGATTGGCAGGTGCATTTCCTTTCGAAAAGGCTGGATTGGGCGTGATGACTACAACCTCATGGCCCCTTTTAGCTAATGTTTGGGTAATAGGCCGAAACACTACCTGGTGACTGACGGAAGGGGCTGGAAATATTGCCAATATTTTTGCTGCTTCATTTGAACTTATGAAAACACATATAATAAAATACACAATCCACAGCAGTAAATCACTGATAATAATTCTAGCACACCGCATTTGAAATGTCATGATGTACTGATAAACAATAAGACAAGAAAATATACAGATTATTTTAACTAGTGCATTATTTACATTGCAGTGAGGTCACCGTGACGAATACAAGTCATTATATACAATTATGATAATTCTTACTATTAATTACTGCATGATAAATATAATCATAAGTACATAATTAAATAAATACTATTGTTCAATAACCGCGTATCGGAAGACGAAGTATGGATAGGCATGCCACAAGGTGGTCCAACATACAAAAGGTCACTGGGAGCTATTGGGGTGCAGTACAGGATAGGTATTGTGGCAAATTTCGGAGGTGTGGAGGTGTATACTCTACCTACTTGAGGTCTTTCGGAGAATGACATCGATTGTTATATTATAACGTTTCTTGGTCATAATACGTATGAATTTGGTTGATTTTTTTACTCATATCAGAAGAATTTATTAACAGAACTGTGATTTCTAAATTAGGTATAACATCCTTAGGTAGGTTCGATGAGTTAAGAAACCAAAATAATATAATAAAATGATTCATTTGATTGCAAATACGTTAAAGTGTTAACAAATCAAGAGTCAGAAGTAAGAGAACATTTATTTCTCGAAGGTTTGGGTTAATTTAAGTTCGTAAAAGAACGAAAGGTGACAATCTGTTCCACAAATTGGTTCTTAAAAATCAAAACGATTGTTATATTTATTTTATTTTGATTGGAAAACAAACAGTATACAGCTTATGGATGAAAACAAATAATAGTTATTGTTAATTAGCAACTAAATATTTTTATATATAAATATCTGTCGGACAAATAGTAGTTTTTAACCGACTTTGAAAAGGTGGAGGTTATCAATTTGATTGGTATTTTTTCTTTTTTTATGTACGTACACTGATTACTCCGTCAATTGTGGACAGATTTTAAAAACACTTTTTGCATTCGAAAGGGTATGCCCCACGTGTCATCCTATTTTCACAATATTAGGATCTGGTGATGTGATCTCAAGGAAATCAAAAAAGCCCTCAAATTTGTTAGGCACGTACTATGTTTTTCATAAATTTTCTAAAGCTATTGCAGTATTTACCCCTAGTAGTCATCGTTTGATGATGATGAGCTGATGATGGAAGATGTAACTTCTTAACGGTTAAGAGTTGGAATATAAATCTTTAAATGCCATGTGTATGTATGTTATCGTTACTCGTATTCTTTAAAGTTATTTAGGTAAACTGATGATGAAAGGTACAACTCCTCAACAGTCAGCAGTTGGAGGATATAACTTTTAATTTCATAGGTATCTATAGATCTATAATGAAATGTGATGAAAATTTAAGATAGCGATCTAATAACTAGTAGTGATACAAAGCTATTAAACAGACTTAAAAAAAACATAAGCAAAAAAAAACCTCGTTTAAAAATCGACTTCAAAACCAAAAAGTATAAATAACTTAATAAATATTTAATTACTTTAATATATTTATATACTACTTACAAATCTTTAATATTGATGAAACGCTATTATTTGTATGTGCTACCTACTCATAGGGTTGACCGCGGTGCCTTCTCCGGCTTTGGAAAACTGCAAGGAAGGCAACTTAAGACGTTATGCTCGAATCGAAAAACTTCCACAAGATTTCTGGCAGAGATGGCAACGAGAATACATATCAGAGTCGCAGCAGAGAACAAAATGGCGCGTCAACCATGCAAATCTAAAAGTAGGCGACCGTCTCCTACTTCAAGAGGATAACACTTCTCCATTAAACTGGCGTCTGGGACGAATCACACGTTTATCTCCCGATAAGAAAATGCCTAGGAGTAAGGGATAGCAGGTCATCGGGAGATGCGGATAACGGGTATAAGGGGCGACTGTTCAATATGTGTATAAATGGTCTTGGTTCTGTTTTAAAAATGCACCCACCTCTTTTGAGGCAGCTACGAAATTACGGCCGTTATCGCAGAATATTTCCACTGGCTTACCTCGGCGAGAAATAAACCTACGAAGCGTCTGTACTAGTGCATTGAATGCTTTGCCTATACTTAGTCCTTACTCTCATTCCGATCAGTCATTATTTACTTGGGATATCGAGCTGTGTATACTCGTATATTAAGAAATAAATCTTCATCATTAGATCGATTTGTTGGAGTATTGTTTTAATAAATGCATCTTTTGTAAGGTCACTTACCGTTTCCAAATGAACACATTTATATCGCAAGCAAATGTATAAAGAGAGATAACATTTTACCAATCTCCCTTACGATTAGGGAACAGCAAAATCCAAACCTATTGATAAAAAAGGTAAGTCTGGTGTGATTCGCTGTGTTTTTGGACATAGCGTTTTACCACGCATACGTCCGCAGCACACACAATTGTTGACTGTCCGCCTAGCTAGCTAGCCTAGCTTACTATTCACGCTCATTGAATTTCATTATTTATTTATAACATTTTTTTACTTTTTATAGTCTTTCAAGATGTGACATTTTAAATAAACTTAAAAATTCTGTGTCCTTAATTTTCTTAGGTAGTGAATTATAAATTTGTGCTCCTTCATATCTAATATTTCTTTTTTCGTAGTTTGTTCTGGGTTTTGGAAGAACAAGATGATGGGCTCGTCTTGTAGTACGATTTTATGTTTCCGATTTTTTTTTGTGAATGTTAATTGTGTTTGTACGTCACCAGATAAAATTTTACGAATTAGAACACACATTTTAAATTGATAAATTTGTGTAATATTGAATAATTTTGTGTCCTGATATATTTTTTGTATCGGTGTTAAATAATTAAAATGGAGAAGAACCTTAATTTCGTTTTTAGGCAATTTGTAATTTATTGAGATTTGTTTAACCTGCGGATCTTCACACTTCTATGAGATACTCAAGGTTTGAGTATTAAACAGTGACTTAAGGTGGTGATTTATTAGTAATCGTTTATTATTATATCGCTCGCCGAGAAGCCGCCAGGCCTCTGCGTAATTAGCCGTTGAAACTTCTAAATTAGATATAATGCAAGCAGCTAGTGAAATTTATGAATGGGTTTTATACGATTATTATCACGAATCAAGCTTTCCAAAGTATCTCGAAATTGTAGCCAGTGGATATACGAGCCATCAAATTTTTCTATCTGAATCTGAGGTTATTTAAAACCATGTTCATGATGATCGAGCAAACACTGAGCTTCATTTGCAATTGATACGCGTCTTTGCTCGTTTCTATTAAAATGTTCAATTAACGTTTTTGCTTTCGCAATTTTAATAATGATATCATGCTCAATTCTTTCTCGTTCATCAATTTCCAATTGCATATTATCTGAATCTAACATTTCAATATCATTTTGTAAATCATCAAACTTATCAGATAAGCCCTCAAATTTAGTAAGGTTAAGCCTCAGTTCTGCATTTTCAATATTGGTTAACTCAGCCTTGTAACTGACTAATGACAAATAATTTTGAAATTTAGTTATTTGACCCTTTATTGAACTTCTCCTTACTATTAAAGCCTAAGTGTAAACAAAGCAAACAAGTTTAGTAATGAAATCTCTCACGTCCCTCACTCCGTAGGCTCGGCCGATAAGAAACCGGTTCCTCGCTCAGCTGACGATGGTACAGCAACTACTATCAAGGTAGTAGAGCCACGCTGATTTTAGCACGAACCCTCGCACAGAGAATCAACGTAAAATGACAGCGATTATGCTGTCGTGTTTCGTTGGTGAGTTGGTGACTGCGAGACCGGAGGCCCAATGATGCAGAAGCATCACTAGCCCGCCATGTTGTGGGTCACCATGCTGCATTGTTGCATTGTCTGCATTCGCAGTATGCTGACCAGCACTCTTGGATTCTGCTTATGCTTTCCATCAGGTAGAGCAGAGTCATTTCGGCAGATCCAAATATAAACAAAAAAGAGTAGCGCAAAAACTGCAGCGATTGCACCCAGCTGTAGGTACTGTTCTGAAATTGTCGGCGAGACGGGTGAATGTCGCGTTATAAATGATAACAAGTTATGGGAAATAAGGATGTTAACACACTAAATTTAATATGTAACAAATTATCTAGATATAGTTACGCCTAACTATCCCAGAAGAGTTAGCAGCGTTAAATACACACCCTATCAAGGCTTTATACACATACTAGCCGATCTACGCAACCTCGTTTGCGTCTCCTATTGCCCGTAGCGCGATAATTTTCCCCCGTTTTTGTAACGTATTTCATTGTTGCTCCGCTCCTGTAGGTCTTAGCGTGATGATATATATAGCCTATAGCCTTTCTCGATAAATGGGCTATCTCACACTGAAAGATTTTTTCAAATCGGCCCAGCGGTTCCTGAGATTAGCGTGTTCAAACAAACAAACAAACAAACTCTTCAGCTTTATATATTAGTACTAGCTGACCCACGCAACCTCGTTTGCGCCTTATATTGCCCGTAGCGTGAAAATTTCCCCCGTTTTTGAAACATTCTTCATAGTTGCTCCGCTCCTATTAGTAGTAGCGTGATGATATATACTCTATAGCCTCTCTCCATAAATGGACTATCCAACACCGAAAGAATTTTTCAAATCGGACCAGCGGTTCCTGAGATTAGCGTGTTCAAACAAACAAACAAACTCTTCAGCTTTATATATTAGTATAGATAGATTACTGTCGGGTGTAGACAGCTATCCTATTTCACCAGGCAAGCAAGTACATGGTTACAAATATTAGAAAATATAAACATTAAACTCAATATTCAAAACTCCTCTGTCCACCCCTTCAGGAATTCACAAGCGTGAGCAAATAAAATAAAAATTAGACTCGAAATTAAAGAATAACGTAGTTTGTAACTTGATGTGCGTAGGTCGTTTACAACGTTTTGAAAAATATTTTATTGCATTTAAAATCTATGTAAAGGAAATACGTTCTAAGGATTTACAGTTTGAGGTTTCATTAAAATTACGTGATACTATATTCAGCAAATACTTATGTTCTCAAAATGTATACGATAGATATGTGTTATACACTTACCGCACAAAATTAACAATTAGGTATCCTATTCTTTATTTCTAATATAAAATCAATGAAATTTAGTTAGCACTTAAGTATTTAAATGCAATTTTTACGTACCTAAGCTGTAGGTTACGAGTGGAGACAATATTCAGTCCGATTTGGAATAAATTGATATCAAGGACGGGTACTTAACTTTCAGGTGGAACCTCGACACTTGGTGCAAAGTTTTGGGTACTTCACTGACCGAACTGGTATCGCTGTCCTGCTGTGTACTCCATGTGTACTCCTTGAACTCCGTCAGATATAAAGCGCCGTCAACCTTTTGCTTAGTCGATGTCGACGCCGGAACAAAATGATATATTTATTGAAATTTTATTGATATTCCTCTCATAGGCCACAATTTATGTCTTAGCGGACATAAAGGAGCCTCAATTGAAATCTAAAAATACTTTGGACGTTGCTTAATTATAGTAAAATATAAAGTGCTAATCGTGCTAATTGTGCGAAGGTTGAATTGAGAGTGAAACAAGTGGGCAGGTGCTGTACAAATAAAAATGTAACGCCTATGCGTTTTGGAACGCAACGTTTCACTATTCGGGTAAAATCTTTCTGCAGGCACTTGGCCTGAACAATAAAATTGTAATTGACAAAATTAATTATTGTAATTAATTTATCATTTTTACAAACAATCTCTTGATTAATACTTCGGAGAGCTGCCATGGATCTAGCGGTGGTCGATCCATAATTTTATCATTCGGGTTGTCAGAATTGCCATCCATCGTCACACTCCAAAAAATAAACGCACAGGCAGATAGAACACAGTTAATTTATTCAGAATCACAAATCACTTTTACAAAATATAACGCGATACACTTGATATTACGTGATTAGGTCTACAGCGAAACGTGGTGATCACTGCGAAAGGTGCATGTCTGACCTTTTCAACAATTCAAATCCGAATGACAGTTCGTCCCGCCCAATGGCCCACCGACGTTTCCTTGCCTGAGCGTAAGACGGGACCCCATAGCGGTCTTAGTTATTGCAAGCCATCATGAGCGGCACAACGCAGGAATTTAAAAATATAGGTACACTTGTGACTGCCTCGGGCGCAGTGGTAGCGTACGCGACTGCTGTTCTTGAGGTCTCGGGTTCGATTCCCGGGTCGGATCAAATGTTTGTATGATCTGCAAATATTTGTTTCGGAGTTTGGGTGTTTTCTATTTATGATATGTACCTATGTATTTACAAAAAAAAACAAGTTTAATATCAGTTGTCTAGTACCCATAATACAAGCTCTGCTTAGTTTGGGACTAGATGGCGTTGTGTGTTAGATGTCCGAAATATTTATTATTATAATTATTTATTATTACTTGTGTCGTCCAACGTCCCATTATTCAGTTGTATCATAAGTTCATACAAGATCATATTATACGATTGGTAATATAATGTCAGGTTAAGAGGCAATAGGTTAGTACGTTTGCACCTCGTGCGGCAGCTCTATTTTATACCGGCCGCTCGCCATTACTAGTGGTGACACCTATCGGTGTTACCTGCTCTTATTTTATTAACATTTAATATTGCTTACAGAATCGACTTAAACTAAACCACGGTTATTAAAACAAGCTATGATTAAACCAAGACGTAATAATCACGTCGTTAATAAAACCGGTGTGAAATAGCGCTTGCGCTATGTTTCACCGAGTGAGTGAGGATACCGGAGGCTCGTACCCCAACCCCTCCCCACATCCCTTTCCTCATCCCCCAAAGGTTAGTAATGCACTTGTGACGCCTCTGGTGTTTCGGCTGTTCATCGGCGGCGGTAATCGCTTACCATCAGGTAATAAGTCTGCTCGTTTACCCACTGTACCATAAAAAAATAATCAGTGCGCCTCATCAGATTCCACCTAAACTGTCATGTTTCTCGAGGCACAGTTTGAAGTTTCGAATAATCTATATTGATTAATAGAGTCGTTAATTGTATTTAATAATTATAGGAAATTAAAAAAGTGAAATTTAATGATTCTAAAATGCACAACGTTAATTTTCAAGTTTTCATTTCTGCCGTCACTCCCGGAGAGAAACCCGTTGTTTTATTTTTTTTAGTTTTTGTTGTATAATGTTATGTAATAATAATCTTTTTTTTTCTCTAAAAATCAAGCACTTTACATCTAAATGTGAAAACGTATAAATGGTTTATAGTTTATTTAGATAGATTTAGTTATTTTTATTTATTAATTAGAGGTTAATTAGTCATAAAAGAATATATGTTTTCCAAATAAAATAAACTATTAAAGTAAAATGATCTTGTTTATACCAGATGACATTACATAAACTGGTTGCGTATGTACTATAAATCTACAACATACAGTCGATCAGTCGATTTTTTTCTAACATCCAAAACAGCACAAATGAGACAGTGATACAATCAAATTCATCATGTAATTTTCTTCTTCGTATTAACATTATCAGGAACAAGAAGCTTTAAAATAATTTTAACCAAATATAACAAAAGTGACATAACTAATATAAAACAAATTAATAATCCTGACAATAATATAAGCAGTATTTCCAATTCGAGATACTCAGCCCAAGTTATATTAGCTGCTGGAGATCTTAAATGTTTGGCTCCACCATGGCGCAGCACATACTCGATCCACCAAACAGCTCGCTCTAATGGTTTCATAGGTTGATCTTGGATTAACTCTCGTAGATGCAAAATGTTGCGGCGATAGCTAAGAGATAAACATTAATGATATTTAAGGAAGTCCGTAAGTCAGGCAATTAAGTTAATAATAAAAAAAAATAATATAACATTCTAAGTAAAAACCGAGAAGTTTGGCGATGTCACACGCCCGGTACTGGTTGTCATGTACATCTTCGGCAATCGTTATTGGGAAGTCATTCAAAGCCATCAAATATACTAACAACTAGTTCTTTCTTCGAATGTAGTTGGCCCTCGGGGTTGTGGTGGTCGGATGTCAATTGTTTCATAAAAAACTGATATTCAGGTAAAACTGGTTAAACTAGTAGCCAACCCCAAATATTCTTAAAAATAATAAAGGCTAGGAAGACGATAATAAAATTGAAATTTATCAAGACAACCCGACATAAGTTTTTTTTTTGGAATAGGGGGTAAGAAATTACCGCCGCCCATGGACACCCGCAATACCAGCAGCGTCACAAATGCGTTGCCGACCTTTGGAAGTTATTACAACTTCCTAGTTGTGGATAGTGGATATTTCCATTCAACGAGAGTATTTTGGTAGTCCACTGCTAAACAAAAGCTTTTCTTTAGATAGGATTTATTTTGGCCTTCTACTACTACTAAATCTCTATCGTGACAAAACAGGCAAAAGTTGATATTTTTATAACTAAAAACGCTTACCTGTCATCGTCAAGAACAGTTTTTACTGCATTTTTGAAGTTATCATAAGTAAGAGTTTCCATGTCAAGCTTGATCCCGATTTTATGATATTCATATCTCTCTGCATTAAACCATTGATCTCCTAATATTGGAATGGCAATCAAAGGCACTCCCGCAGTGATAGCTTCATCGGTCGATTGTAATCCTCCTTGAGTTATAAATAATTTGATATTCGGATGCCCTGTAAAAAAATATAGTGAGTAGTTTCAATTGCCCGAGCGGTTACTTTAATCAACCAATCCAATCTACTCCTCATTTTATCAGTGTCCTCAATCGATCTTTTCGAATGGGTAAATGGTGAAAGTACATTATTGTAAATTTAGTAAAATTATTGGATAGAAAACACGCTTCAATCATCCTTGAAGTGTGTTGTATATCGTGTCGAATTTTAATCGCAAACAATTCTGTGATTTTTGAATATTTAAAGAAAACGTCAATGTATATACTAATACTAGCTGCACCGGCAATAGCAGTTTTGTCGTAAAAAAAAACTTTTAGGGGTATGAAAAATAAATGTTGGCCGATTCTCAGACCTACTGAATATATGCATATAAAATTTCATAAAAATCGGTCAAGCCGTTTCGGAGGAGTATGGTAACTAACACTGTGACACTAGGATTTTATATATTAGACTAGCTGATCCCGGCTAACGTTGTTTTACCATAAAAAAAAAATAGTTGTGGTGGACAACCCTTATCACTTAGGGGTCTGAAAAATAGATAGTAGCCGATTCTCAGACCTACTGAATATGCATATAAAATTTAATAAAAATCGGTCAAGCCGTTTCGGAGGAGTATGGTAACACTGTAACACGAGAATTTTATATTTTAGAAGATTAAATATATAAAGCTGAAGAGTTTGTTTGTTTGTTTGAACGCGCTAATCTCAGGAACCACGAATCCGATTAAAAAAAAATCTTCAGTCTTAGATAGTACATTTATCTGGGCAGGCTATAGGTTATATACCATCACGCTAACACCAATAGGAGTGGAGCACCAATGGAGACTGTTTCAAAAACGAGGTAAAATTATTACGCTACGGGCAATAGGAGACGCAAACGAGGTTGCGTGGGTCAGCTAGTAGTTACATATAAGGAATAGAGACCGCTTGCGAGTTCGTACGCGTGGAGTTAGTTATTTGCACATATTTTTATATCTAAACTAGCCGACCCACGCAACCTCGTTTGCGTCCTATTGCCCGTAGCGTGTAATTTTCCCCCGTTTTCGAAACATTTTTCATTGGTGCTCCGCTCCTATTGGCCTTAACGTGATGATATATAGCCTATAACCTTCCTCGATAAATGGGCTATCTAACACTGAAAGATTTTTTCAAATCGGACCAGTGGTTCCTGAGATTAGCGTGTTCAAACAAACAAACAAACTCTTCAGCTTTATATATTAGTATAGATACCATTTAAAATTCTTCTACCATAATTACTTTAACTTCAATAACATTGAACTTTCATACAAACTGCCATCCACCGTGTTAACCTCTAAAATTTCTAAAGATACATTATTCACGTATACACCTTCACACCATCTATAGAGGTTGTATAAATTTCAAGTGTCTTACTTCAAAAAAAAGTAAAAACTAAAACGTGTTTCATACTTTTCACTGTCGTTTTTTGTCGTAGTTGAGTTTCAGTTTTTAATTTTTTTTATTTAAAATGTTTTGGTACCGTTATAATATAAATTTCTGTGCAAAAACTATTTTAAATACCATAGAAATATCACAATTATCTAATAAAAACGGACAAAGTCATGAGCAAATGCTAATATCCTACTAATATTATAAATGCGAAAGTTTGTAAGGATGGATGGATGTTTGTTACTCTTTCACGCAAAAACTACTGTACGAATTTGGATGAAACTTTACAGTTATATAGATTATACATCAGAATAACACATAGGCTACTATTCGCCGCGATAACCGACATATACGCGGGCGGAGCCGCGGGCAACAGCTAGTTGTATATATTTTTGAAACGTACAAGTGACGCCCTTTTTATTTTTAGCTAAATATGCCATGTTTAATATCATTATTAAACATGGCATATTTAGCTAAAAATTTTTTTTAACCCTGTACTTTATAACCGCTAGAGGGCGCGACATTAGATTCAGTGACACGTTATATATCCCATAACCTGTCTAAAT
Source organism: Spilosoma lubricipeda (assembly GCA_905220595.1). Lineage (NCBI taxonomy): Eukaryota > Metazoa > Arthropoda > Insecta > Lepidoptera > Erebidae > Spilosoma > Spilosoma lubricipeda. The sequence goes on along the minus strand of HG992298.1, from coordinate 4,793,743 downwards.
CCTTTGGCTTTGCCGTAGTCGGGTAAAAACATAAAACATTCATACAAATTTCAACCTTCGTTTTACCCCCTTAGGGATGGAGTTTCGTAAAATCCTTTCATAGCAGATGTTTACACCCTATAACGAACTCACCTGTCAAATATCGAGTTTGTAGGTGTTATAGTTTCTGATATTTCGTGATTGATCAGTGAGTGGTAATTTGCTTTTTAACCGACTTCATATATATATAGACTAGCTGACCCGGCGAAGTCCGTACCGCCATATTTACATATCTGTCTCAGCTTTCCACATGTGGTGTACATACGCGGATGAAAAAAATGGTTTTGCCCGTTATCTTTTATTTTTCTTGTACACAAACCTTGTTCTAACACAAGTAAAATTTTAACAAATATAAAACCGACTTCAAGGTTTGACTCGATTTTTCTTGAATGCCATCATCATATCTTAGTGTCCTTATCATGGTACCACCGTTGGAATATCTCCTTTCCAAAAAAAAAAAAATCACCAATATCGGTTCATAAACGACGAAGTTATCTTCGAACACACATAAAAAAAAATATTAATGTACGGTCGAATTAAACAACCTCCTCCTTTTTTGGAAGTCGGTTAAAAACAAGCACATAAGAAAAGAAATATTTAACTTGATGCAGCCGATCGGAAGTTATGCGCGTACACACATTTCGACGATTCATTTATATATATACATACATAGATAGATATAGAATAAGTAAAGTTAGCACTTACTCAGTAGGTCCGACTGTGGAAAATACTTGGCAATTTTGATATTATTCGTTTTAACCGGCAAAACATCTTGGTCGTATTTCATTAACACATCATAGGGTAATTCAGATAATACTTTAACCATTGATTCCACTTTCTGTGGTGATAGCTTAGATGGCACCACGTTTGTTCCAAAGCTCAAATAAATTACTCCGTTTTTTGATACATCTAGATATGATTTCAAGTCCTTAAACCAAAAAAAAAACAAACATGAAATCTTTACATAAGAAAGCATAGCTTGTTCAAACTTGTGTCCTTACCTTAACTCACTTGTTCAAACTGGATTATAAAATGGTTTTTTAGTCCAGAATGTCTTGCCTTGCTTTAGAATGTCTTGCCTATTATATACATGGGATCTATTCCGCCGCCCATGGACACACGCAACACTCACTCGGTTAAACACAGCGCAAGCACTATTTCACACCGATTTACTGTGAGGACGTGGTCGAGCCGAACCGAGTCAAACTTGAACTTCTTATCTAACATATAAAAATCAATTGCTGTTCGTTTGTTTCGCTAAAACTCGCTAAAAACAGCTAGTATTGAATATTTAAAATATTAAGTTAAAAGAAAAAAAAAACAAACCTGTGGTAATTCCTTTACTATGTTTTGATGTATGCCCCCTATGTACACTACACTTTGAGGTACTGGTCGAATCCCTTCAAAAATTGGATGAACATTCAGGAACAACATGTCTACTTTGTCAGATAATTCTCTCAATGTAGGTATATCATCTCCTAAATATTTCCTTAGCATTAGATTATCCATTTCTTCGTGATTTATCACTAGTCTATCAAGTAAAAACTGTTGGTATGTTTCCGATATTTTTTCCCATACACTTAGGTTGTGAATTCTGCGACGAGTGATTGCCGGATACAGTATCGGATGGGTAGGGGCACCTATAGTTTTATAATTATCGAAAAAATCTCCTAACGAGCTTATCTGTACTACAGGGACTTTATAAATGTGAGAAAATATTAATGTAGGTTTTGAAATAGCTTCGATTAATAACAAATCAAATGATTTACTTGTGTTATTTATTAAATTCATTACTTCTTTATATTCAAAATACTTTATTTGTATTTGGGTATATAATTCCAAAATTAATGACATTTGTACAACAAAGTCTTTTGCACCTTCAGAAAATTTCATAACGCTTTCAGTCCAAATTGGGTATGATATATCATGGACATCGATTTCTGTAAGATTGGTAGGAGCATTTCCTTTTGAAAAAGCTGGATTTGGTGTGATTACAACTACCTCATGACCCCGTTTAGCTAATGCTTGAGTAATGGGGCGAAAAACCACCTGGTGACTGATTGAAGGGGCTGGAAAAATTGCCAATATTCTTGCTGCTTCATTTAAACTTAAAAAAACACATATGATAAAGAACACAATTAATAGCACGAAGGGTCTAGTAGTGACGTTCCTAACTGCTTGAGCTGTCATGATAAACTATTAGAAAACAAGTATCCGTCTATCCAACTAATGCATCGTTTTTATACTCGTAATATCCGGTTTCGATAGTTGCAAGCCAATCTGAAAGAATTTAGTTCAAAATTTTACACAATTTAATATAACATTTTATTAAAAAATATATTGGCAACCTGGTCCAAAATATTTATATAAAAATGTATATTTATTATAATGCCCTTCAAAATTTCAAATAAATTTATTTGAAGTAGATATAGAATTATTTTTATTATTATTAATTTATTTTCTGTTATATGACTAAATCTGTAAATGTGTCTAATCTAAGGTACTTAAGATTTTGCGAGCCACGATAGGTCGTCCGGTCAGGAGGTTCCTTAGAGGACGGCAATACAGGATTCTTCACCTAAAAAAAGAATCCAATGTCAGAAATTTGGTTGTGGAACTTGTCACATTTGACTTTCCTTCTGATGTGGTGGTTTTCGCATGCAGCTAAGCTTGTCCCAAATTTTGTTCATTTTCTATCAAGATATTGCCAGAAACAGTAATCAGTAGGGTCTTGTAGTGCTTAAATATGTATAACTAGTTGTTGCTCGCGGCTCCGGCAAATAGTAGCCTATGTGTTATTCTGATGTATAAGCTATTTTACTGTAAAGTTTCATCCAAATCCATCTAGTAGTATTTTTGTTACTTCTTACACACACACACACACACAACAAAAATACACACTCACAAACTTTCGCCTTTATATTTTAATGTGACTAGCACTATACTGATTTCTACTTTTTTAATATTGAGTGACAATACCATATCCTCATAATAATTTAGTAGTAAAGCCAACGTTGACTATAAAGTCAACGTTGGCTTTACTACTAAAACATGATTTACGAAATTTTTGACATAGAAAGCAAGATGACTGATTATACTATGACAATTTTTTTTAATGTCTGGCCCTGCCCGAATGACTTTACTCTGCCTGATGGAAAGCATGCAGAATCTAAGAGTGGTAGTCACCATACTGCGAATGCAGACAATGCAATAATGCAGCATGGTGACCCACACCATGGCGGGCTAGTGATGCTTCTGCATCATTGGGCTTCCGGTCTTGCACTAACCAACGAATCACGACAGTATGATCGCTGTCATTTTACGTTGATTTTTTGTACGAGAGTAGTAACCCCGGTCGAGCCGGCCCGTTTGTGCTGAAATTAGCGTGGCTCTATTACCTTGAAAAGAGACAATTGGTTACCTGGTCAGTATATTTTGATACATATTTTAAATTTCACTCAATTCAGCCATTCTTTACCTCTCACAAGGGATGTGCTAATATAATATAAAGGCTAAATAAATAGTTAAGTCATAAAAACATTATAAACCTCAAACGTATTTCTAGTCGCGTTTTCACAGTTTTTTATATTTCGTATCACAAATTTTTATAGACAACCCAGAACCAGAAAGCTAGATTAGAGTAACAACAAATTTGATAAATATACCTAATTATCTCCTTTTTCTCCAATGAAGAATGACCGAAGAAGAAGAATGACTACCGGATGACCGACAGGTCATGACAGACTCAAACCGGCTAAAATCACACGCTGTCTCACTGTACCATCTCAGCTGTTCGGTGGAGAACCAGGTGTAACCTAGAAGGGAAATCCTTGAAACATTACACCCAGACACAAAACAGAAATGCTCACTGCAATAATATTTGTACTGAAAGCGGATCTCTGATTCTTTGTATCTACTAGCATCATTAAATACTTTTAACGTACCACAATTCAAGATTCTGAGTTCTCGGGAAGTATCATGTAGGTTTTTGCGAGTTCCTTTGCTGGTGTCAATAATTTGCACCATAAACGGCTGTATGTTTTGATTGCGTTGGTGTTTTTTCACATAGTATTTGATTGGAATTTTAGCTTAATACTTCCATACATTCCTGAGGAAAATGATCCTGTTAGGGTTCCGTTTTTTCCTTTTGAGGCACGGAACCCTTAAATTCCTCTGTCATTATAAAAACCAATGAATTGGAATTGGTAACCATTATTTTAAATATATTAGCTAACTTAAGCGATAATTGAAATAAATTTATGGTTAGTTATTTATAATTAATGATTACATTACTTTAGTATGTATCAACTACTAAACTAAAATGGTCTTATCTGGGTATTGTCTTCGTTTTTGTGTTGAAATCTATTTGGTAGTAGTTATCTCTTAAAATTATATTTTATTTTATTTAGACAACCAACAAGACCGTTTAAACACCTTTAAAGCTAAGAGGTTCTTAACAGTAATATACAATCACTAGCTTTTGCCCGCGGCTTCGCTCGCGCATAAGTAGATATTGCAATGCATTTCAATAAAGAGTTCAGCTCTGTTTTTAGTCAATAGTATATTTGAAGCAAATCTATTAAAGGAATCACTAATCCTTTTGTATTTACCTGATTGGTGTTTGAATTTTTGAAATTCCTGTTATTTAGAATTCGGAAATAATGATAAAGCCTTAGTACTTCCTCATAAACTAAATTTTTTACTGATTCCGTTGTCGGCGCCAGTAAAACCAGGCTAGTTGGAGCACTGACACGAGAGACACGACACACCCAGTGAATTAAAGAGTCTCTCCCTGTGATTTCATCGGGCTGTAGCCCTTTTGTGAACGTGACACCCGTTCCTCTACAGTGGTAACCCCGATGTGATTGGAAGCAGCCTTCGAAGGAGTAGATCAACGGCAGTGGCATCAGCACGCCACCATCATGTTCACTCTCACAGCAAATCTCAGCCAGCCAGCAACCTCGGCCTCAACAAGGATACACCAGACGCAGGAAGTGACCTCTCTAGCCTGGTTTACCCCTACGGCCTCTTCAGCGTCTATGTACAGCACACTGCACCTACGGTCAATGTATGCAGAGCATGCAAATTCCGCAACAGAGCACAGGCAGCTGACTCATCAGATATCGATCTCCGGTCTTGGGGAGAAGTGATGTGGCAACTTCCACATACAACGACAACAAAATAATATGACAACGCCATCTGGCGTTGTCATATTATATACATCATCCCAACATCAACCATCGGGCAGTGGTTGCCAGGCATGGGCACCTCGCCTGGTCGGAGGATCATCCCATGGTGTTGGAGGGACATGACAGCCGTTCCCTTCACATAGGCTATATTGCATTTTCCGTAAAGAATCAGTACGAACCTGGGGTGAGTTGCTAGTTATACATATGAAAGGCAAAGGTTTGTATATGTATAACATTTTAAATAAGGTTCAATGAGTTAAGAAATCAAAATAAAAGCAATCTTTTCATGTTCCAACCAAGAAAATGATTCACTTGATTGCCAATACGTTTAGGTATTAACAAATCAAGAGTCAGAAGTAAGAATACGTTTATTTCTCAATGGTTTGGGGTCGTTTAAAACCGTAAAAGAACAAAAGGTGACAATTTGTTCCACAAATTGTTTATTAAAACCAAAAACAATTAAGTAAATTTATTTTATTTTGATTAGAAAACAAACAGTATTAACAACTTATGGATCAAAGCAAATAATAGTTGTAGTTAATTAGTAATTAAATATCTTATATTTAAATATCAATCAAGAGTTTATTTATTAAAATAATAAATTGATCACAATAATTACATTTGTACGACGTCACACAACATAAACCGCTTTAAATGACAATTGGAGCAGGTGTGAAAAACTAGTAGTCTTTACAGACTACTAGTTTTTGATGATTTGATTAGATTTAATTGATTCGTTTGATATATTTAATTTTTTTTTATTTGATTTATTTGACTTACTACATGTATATTTTAAAAGTAATTCTGCAATCAATTCACTATCATCCAAATAAACAGATCACAGGGCATCCAAATAAAAATATTCATCGCCGTTACATCTATTTACATGCTATAATTACGTGTGTATGTATACCAAACTACAATTTATAATATATATATAATTTTGCTACAATGAGAGAAGTATAGAAGCGACACAAATTCATCCCAGCAGGAAAACTTCAAAATTACAGTTGCACTCAAACTTTGTCTACGTTCCATTCGGTACTTGTACTCGCATGAAACTCGAAAAAATTGTAGCACTTTTTGTGTCTAGGGAAACTTAAGTATTTGTATATTGTATGTTTTACATTTTATTACTTCAGCAAAGTTTGAACATGGCATGATAGAAGTATGAGACTGTAGTTAATATATTTTACTTCTATCAGTTACTAATAAAGTTATATTAAGCTCTAAACTATCTTGTTTTAAAGTATACTATTAGTTACAGTATACCTCTACCGTGGGAGAGCCACACTTTGGCATGAATGGGCCAGCTCGACCGGAGTGATAACACTGCTTCACAGAAAACCGGTGTGAAACGGAGCCTGTGCTGTGTTTCACCGATTGAGTGAGGATAAAGCAGGCCCATTCCCCAGGTCCGGTCGATGGCGCTGTATGGGGCACCGGTGTGGGTGGCGGCTCTGACTGCCCTCAATAAGGCCCGCCTCTGGCGGCCTCAGAGGGTATTGGCGGTCAAAGCCATACGCGGATACCGCACGGTGTCCACCGAGGCGGCGTGCGCCTTGGCCGGAACACCTCCGTGGGATTTGGAGGCGGAAGTGCTCGCCGAAGTTTATCGACGGGTGGCTGAATTCCGGGCGGAGAGAGGCGTTTGCCCTCCGCTCGAAGAGGTACGCGAGTGGCGTGAAGCCACCCGTCGAGCCACGATGGCTCGCTGGTCGTTCCGGCTGGAGACTCCACGCGCTGGCTTTACCGCCGTGGAGGCTCTCCAGCCGGTCATCCACGAGTGGGCAGGGCGGCAGCACGGGGCTCTTTCCTTCCGACTGACGCAGGTGCTTTCCGGGCATGGATGCTTCGGGAAGTACCTGCACTCGGTCGCCAGGAGGGAACTGAGTCCCGCCTGCCACCACTGCGACTGCAGTGAGGACTCGGCCCAGCATACGCTGGCGATCTGCCCCGCTTGGGCGTCGCAGCGCCGGGCCCTCACTGCAGTCATCGGAGGAGATCTGTCGCTACCGGCCGTCATTCGCTCCATGGCCGGTAGCGACAGCAGTTTTACCGCGGTCGCAACCTTCTGTGAAGATGTAATCTCGCAGAAGGAGGCGGCGGAGAAGGCCCGGGAGGATGATATCCACTCGGACCCGATCCGCCGCCGGCGAACCGGGCGGCAGTTCCCGGATCTCTCTCTTCTCAGGCGCAGAGTGGCACACCGTGTGGTTTTAGTCGGTTCGATTCCGACACACCGCCCCGCCGCAAACCCCGGCAGGGTGACGGCCCGAGGGGGTTTCCACACGTTAAAAAAAAAGGCCCATTCCCCAACCCCCCGCCCCTTCCCTCTTGCCATCCCCCAAAGGCCGGCAACGCACTCGTGACGCCTGTGGTGTTGCGGGTGTCCATGGACGGCGGTAATCGCTTACCATCACCTTGTTCGCCTCCTATTCCATAAAAAAAATACCATAGTCACAGACTGACTGTGGTTAAGGCCTAGGCCAGTGCAACCTTTCAATGTCAAACAATTCAATGGTATGTACTTAATATTTGGTTGTTCATGTTTTATTTTTTCCTTATTATTCTTTACTAGAAATATAAAAACACCTTTTATTTTTCAGGAGTCATCAATAGAAACAGGTTATTTATAAGATTTTTCTATCGCATTAGAAAGAAGAAAGAAGTCACCTTAACTTTTATTCTAGCACCACGATCGTCTTCTCTTCTAAAAAGAAAAGTTTTTGTATATTTCCTGGATAGTACCAGATATTATCCATCTTTCCTTGAAAATAAAACAGATATTATACGCTCCATACCCAGTGGGGTTTAGCCAACTATTATTGCATTCAGCAAACATAGCCAACAATGGCTCTCGGTTACTCTCGGCGATTGAAAACGATCTATTGAAAACGTCTGAAAGCGTTTTAATAGATTCTTAATGATTATGAGCTGTGTTGGTTTACGCTTTAGCGCTTTATTTTGGTATGTATTTGTAAGTTAATGGATCATTCATTCAACTTTTTTTTTAGATTTTGGATTATCTGGTAAAATGTGACTGGACTTGGTATAAAACCTGCGATTATAGTTTTTTAGGGTTTTTAATTGAATAGGGGGCAAACGAGCAGATGTATCGCCTGATGGTAAGCGATTACGGCCCCTCATGGACACCCGCAACACCAGAGGTATCACAAGTACAACATGTATGTATTTACAAAAAAAATAATATATGTATTTATCTCAGTTGTCTAGTAACCATAACACAAGCTCTGCTTAGCTTGGGACTAGACGGCGTTGTGTGTTAGATGTCCGAAGTATTTATTATTATTGTTATGTTTTATATCCATTGATAAATATATTTATCATTACAGCAGAAACAGTTTTGCGTAACTACGTGTCGATCAAATAATTTATTAATAGAACACAAGATCTTTGATAGACACATTTTCCTTCAATAAAATTTACAAAGTAATAAAGGTTCGTAATTACGGTTACAATAATGTGAATTGTGGTTACAACGCTGGTGACTGACACAAGAATCCCATTTACATAAGCACAAAATCCTCTTTTACTGCCAAAATAGTTCGTATTGTAATGTGTTTTACTTATGTATTCTTCCACTGGTACATATCAGATACAGATTTATGAATATTAGATGGGAAACGGGTTTTATCACTATCAAAGGAAAAATGAATTTGAGCACTGGAGTTAGTCTGGAAAGTTGATATGGCTTGTTGGGACTAAGAGTTGTAAATATTTAAAAACCGCAGCGTTAATTCAAGAGAGGGTTGTGGGCATTGTGGCTCTATGGTAACCAAGGAGGTTAACGCATTGCAAAATTGATTCAATACTAGATGGCCCCTCTTGTAGAGGCAAGGGGCTATCAAAGGCTGTCAAAGGACAAACGTAAACGTCATTAGAAAACTAACAAATATATGGCAATGACGTCTCTAAAGCTAGGTTTTTTTTTATGGTATAGGGGCAAACGAGCAGACGTATCACCTGATGATAAGCGATTACCGCCGCCCACGGAAACCCGCAATATCAGAGGAGTCACAACTGCGTTGCCGTTGGTTGGGATATGGACGTCCAGTATCCTCACTCACTCGGTGAAACACAACGCAAGCGCTATTGCACACCCGTTTTCTGTGAGCTCGTGGTGTCACTCCTGTTGAGCCGTCCATTAGTGCCGAAGCGTGACTCTCCCACGATAACGTGGGAAGTCACGTAGTCAAAAACAAATATGAAGGAAATAATACAAAAGGAGAGAATCTACGTGAAATAGCTGCAACTTCACCAAGGAGGCAGGTCAGTATAATATGATCATCGTCATTTAAATTGTTGGTACTAAATACCTTTGGCAATCATTACGGGAAGTTGACCTCACAAGTCAAGTAAAGGTTTGATGGCAGTTGCTCTGCTTCATATAGAGAAATCAAGGTTCAGTCACATCATAATACACTTAAAGCTGACATTAACCTAGTTTAGTAAAGGCTCGAAGAAAGTAACGTTTATTTCAATAAGTCAGCCGATAATGTGTTGAAGGTTTTCTCAGAATCTTCAGTTCGTTATCGGCTTGCGCAACCGTACTGTTCCTATCAGAAAAATTCTGGGACACGAGGAAAAATATTTTACCATATTTTTTAAAGAATTTGGGTACTTATTTTCTATGGTATGGGTGGGCCTAAGGAACAAAATGTGACTGCCACCTATGGTTACGTCAAGAACCAAAGTTGCGATGGTCCCCTTTTTGAGGTTCTGAGAAAGAACTGCTAGGCACTAGTTTTCCGAGGCACCGAGGCTTTGGAATCATCTTAGTCGAGCCTGACCTCATCTATATCTAATCATGATTCTTCTATGATAACTCAAATTTAATCGTCTAGATGTCATGTTATATTGTACTTAAAACAAGCTAAAATTAAAAAAAAACCACTACGCAAGCACTTAACCAAGTCATAAGCCAAAACTGCCTTACATCGTTTTCGAAAAGAGTTAATGCTCTTACACTGCTGGACCGATATTAACCAAACATGAAAGAATGACGAAAGAAAACCGCATGAAAATCGGCTTATCCATTCGAGAGCTAGGCACACACACATACACCACAGACACACATACACCACAGACACACATACACAGACAGACAGACATTGACGTCAAACTTATAACACCTCTCTAAGTCTATTTTCCTAAAACTCTTTGTTAAGACTCAAAAACCTTGTGAATTACAAATTATATCATCAATATTAATCTTTCCCTGCTTGTAATACATAGAAGATAATTAGTGTTTATTACACTTAAGAAAATTTATGAAATAGACATCATAAATGAGAGCATTATTGTGAAAGAGGACATGAGTAAAAGTTAATTAACTGTCATAACTTATATACGTGTTTGAATCTGTATATATCGCTTATATGTATACTAGTTGTTGCCCGCAGATCCACCCGCGTATATGTGGGTTATTGTTGTAAATAGTAGCCTGTATGTTAAGCTATATTGCTGTAAAGTTTCATCAAAATCCATTCAGTAGTTTTTGCGTGAAAGAGTAACAAACATCCTTCCATCCATTCATACTTACAAACTTTCGCGTTTATAATATTAGTAGCATTTTATATAATTAAAGCTCCAGAAGATACTTTCTTTTTATTAATTAATTGTGCTGTACCTATACGTCTATAAAGCGTTACGGGAAAAAAATATAATTTAATTTCTTCACCTCCATTTTAAAAAAGAGCTCCTATTTTGAAAAGTCAATAATTAAGCTATGAATACTTAGAATAAAAAAAAAAACATTAAATGTTTAGATCTGTAAATCTGCAGTAATCTGTTAAAGTACTCAAAATCAACACACGACAGAATCCATTTGGATTATAAAGAGATAGAACAATACTCACAGAATCTTATCCACCAAAATACGTGTGGCTTTGGTGAGATCTATGTCACAAACAAAAAGGATTTTCTAGTAAAATAAATATAAAAATTGAATCAAACTCTTAATAATAATAATAATAATAATAATCATTTATTCAGACCACTTTGTGTCCATTTTGTTAGATACAGTAAAGCTTATTCTATTGTTAGTAAAAGTCATCACAATAAGATAAATAATAATAAAACATTTAAATAATTCAAGTATTGAAATCAAATAATAACAATTATAATAAGAAAAAAAAAAAAAAATTAAATTACAATTAAAATGAAACAAAACAATTCTCAATTTGAATTAAAATAAATTGAATAAATATATAAAAATTAAAACAGACTGAACATAATAAATGACGTACATGTTATCAATCACTGTTACGCAATCCCATTGGCGACTGCGGAACAGTGATTGACATATAAGCAGTCTAGACGATCCGCTATCATCTTTAGAATATTGTTGGAGCTGCCACGAACCCTACGCAACAAGGAGCCGCATCTTTTACGCATTGTAGCGTAAAAACAATCTACATGGTACTGCGCAAACATACCTGACGCACTACAGAATCGTGGCAGCCCCATCAACACCCTAAATGCATTATTATATTGAACTCGGAGCGCAGCGTAAGATTTCTGAGTATATATAGCCCACAGGCTGCACGTGTAGAAGGATGTGCAGTATGAACGAAATAGTGTCGTTTTCACTTCTAAAGAACAACGTGCAAACCGTCGAGCTATCATGTTCGCTCTCACAGCCAGGGACGTGCTGTAAAGGTGCTTTCACATTCGAACTCGGTATGCATCAAGACCGTCTTGAAATTATTCGAATGATGTGTAGCTGATATAAAAAATGCTCTGGTAATTCATACTGATGTACTTAGTGGCAGTGGGCTGGCCATATTAGCCGCAGAACTGATTATCGTTGGGGTAAACGAGTTTTTGAGTAGAGACCTCGTCTCGGGAAACGTGGTGTAGGACGTCCATAGGCCAGGTGGCGTGATGATCTGCGCAAGATGGCTGGCAGGAGCTGGATGCCAGAAGCCGAGGATTGAACTAAGTGGCGCGCAATTGGAGAGGTCTATGTCCAGCAGTGGACTGCGATAGGCTGATGATAACGATGAACTTATAATTTCTTAACTACTACTAGGTACATATTAGGTACATATTTGCTCGGTCTAGTAGAAAGTTGAATTACAACTAACTAATTGTGTTAGTGTTAGAGTGCAGACCACAATTAGGCAAAATTAGTATAGGGCGTCTTGCGGCACGATGAACTGATGATTTGAGGTAAATTTCTGGCAGCAGATAGTTGCGTACTGGCAATCTTTGGGACAGGCGCAGTCCATGGCAATAAGGTGAAGTTGCTACGTCTAAGTCAAAGTTTATGGGTGTGATTAAAACCTCGGAATAATAACTGTATAATAAAAACGAACATACTATTCTGTTTCTGGCTGTAATTTATCTATGATATGTATTTGTTGATAGTGTTGATATATATTATATATATTGCGCACGGCTCCGCCCGCGTGTATATCGGTTATCACGGCAAGTAGTAGTCTATGTGTTATTCTGATGTATAAGCTATATTACTGTAAAGTTCCATCTAAATCCATTCAGCAGTTTTTATGTGAAAGAGTGACAAAAATACACACTTACAAACTTTCGCCTTTATATATTAGTGTGATTATCAGCGGTCTGGTATTGGCCTGCTCAAATATCACATGACAGTACGTGAGGTGTCCTGATTAATCATTAGTTATTTATATGGTAAAAAGAGGATTAAAAGGTTCGACGGTTTACCTAATGGTAAATTTCTACTTAGGAGTTCTTCCTTTGGAGGCATACAAATGTGGGGAAGGGTTTGAACTTCCCTTAATTGGTGAAATCAATGAAAGAATTGCTCATTGGCTTTAGAAAAAAATGTCTGCTATCTCCTCTATACCATGTAGGAATGTATGTAAGAACCTTAAGACACCTGTCATATTCCCGTGTGTTTTTATCCGACTGCCAAAAGGAGGATTGTCATCTCAGTTTGATTGGTATTTTTTTTTATGTATGTGCACTGATTACTCCGTCAATTGTGGACCGATTTAAAAATATATTTTTGTATTCGAAAGGGTATGCTCTCCATGTAGTTCCATTGCCACTATATCAGGATCTGGTGATGGGGTTTCTAAATATTATAATAATATTTAAACCTGGTATCATCATTTTATTATGTTGAGTTGATGATAGAAGATACAACTCTTAATCGATTAGGAGTTGGAAAGTAAATCTTTAAATGTCATGTGAATGTATGTTACCGTTACTCGTATTCTTTCAAGTTATTTAGGTGAAATGATGATGGAAGGTACAACTCCTCAACAGTTAGAAGTTGGAGGATAATTCTTTCGATTTCATACATAGATATCTATTGATCTGTAGTTGCATCAAATATGTACACGAATAGAGCCTTAGTTCTTTGAAATTTGAAATCACAGATTAACTAGAATCAGTCTATAATTTTTTGGCTTATTGTCAAAATTAAGAAAATGTCAACTCTAACAGAATACTTACATAAATAATCTGAAAATTAGGAAAATTATACAAAATAAATCATGCATGGTAATTTAAAAGAGATATGAACGTTTTTCATATTTTAACGTTCCTTTTTGAATGTATTAATATTGCTTGTGAGTATAGTAATTAAGATGTTTTGAATATGTACATTCTAAGCTCAATTTATTTTCTTTGTATGTATTATTCCTGCATTATAAATGGGTTTGTACTTATATGTACCTTATGTATCTAATTATTTTTCATATTTACTTATTTATTAATCTCTTTCTAATGTTCTTCGAAGGATTTTTCGAAGGATTGGAAGCACCGGCCCACCGCGATGTCGAGAATCGAGGTTCGATTCTCGTGTATATGAATATGAATTTATATATATGTATGTGTGTGTTACTGAGTGGGTGTTATTTTTGTTCATGATTGTTTAAATGATATTTTTAACCACTTAAGTAGAGAATCAGATGTGTTACTTGAATGTAAACTACCCAAAAAAAAATTTTGGATACTGAAAATCCGTGTCTTGGTTGTCTGGAAGAGATCGCCGTGAACGATAAGACTGTTTATTGTAACATTTGCATATTTTGTAACTCATTCTTTGTTTTCTCTTTATAATTCTGTATGTATACAATAAAGATATAAATAAATAAATAAATAAATAAAACCGACAAATTCTTATGTTAATTAAGAATATAGTATTACTAGCTGAGCTTTTGAATCATGCTCGGCTACTATTGATCTAAGCGTAATGCTAACTAGCCTATTGTAGGCACGAAGCAAAATATTTAAAAATCAAACGTGAAAATCGGTTAGATACGTTTCCGAGTTTATCGTGAACAACGATGAATTATAATAGATTTATATATTACTAGCTGACCCACGCAACCTCGTTTGTTCTCCTATTGCCCGTAGTGTGATAATTTTCTTCCGTTTTTGTAACATTCTTCATTGGTGCTCCGCTCCTGTAGGTCTTAGCGTGATGGTATGTACCATGGCTTCACAGAAAACCGGTGTAAAACAGCGCAAGCGCTGTATTTCACCGGGTAAGTGAGGATACCGGAGGTCCATACCCCAACCCGTTCCCCCTATCCCCTCCCCTCCCCCAAAGACCGGCAACGCACTTGTGACGTTGCCGGCCTCTGGTTTTGATGGGTTCCATGGGCGGCGGTAATCGCGTACCATCAGGCGATACGTCCGCTCGTTTGCTCCTTATTCCAAAAAAATAAAATTATAAAAAAAATGCTGAGAATAACAAAACTGTGTAACTTTTTCCAGATTTTCATGAATATGACGAGCTCAAAGTTAAAGTTTCATCACCATCAGATGATATCGAATTTGAGCCAGTGGTGCCTCTAAATAAAAATAAAGAGAAACGAACTGTTCTCAAGAACATTAATTGTGACGATTTTTCTAAGTACGCATTGAATTGCACAGTTGAAGCAGCATTGATGTATAATTCCAGCAGAAAGGCTCCTCCAATGCCATCCAAGGTTTTTGACTGGTGTAGGTAAGTTTTGAAAGTAACTATAACTGTCGCATAGCAACTAGGCAGTCCTCTATCGACTTTATCATAGAGAGTGTTCTGAAGAGCTTTCAAACCTCAGTCCCCTCTTGTCACTTCCTCTACAGGACAACATATGCCAGCCTTGGAAGTCACCGCTTCAGAGTGGTAGACATACACTCTCGAACTCATCGCTTCAGTTCTTCTTTCCTGTGCCGAGCCGTTCAAAACCTGGAAGTTACTACCAGCGCACGTGTTTCCCCTCCCACTATGATCCCGACTTATTTAAGCGGGGCGTAAAAAAGCATCTCACTAGGCTGCCATAATGTGAGTCACCATGCTGCATTTTTGCAGGCAGAGCTGAGTCATTTTTGCAGCTAAAAAATAAAAAAAAAGATGTAGAAACTATAAGTAACTAAAATATAATACGAAAGACGAATGAAAAGTAATTTTAATCAAGAATTTTGTGCCATGCTGCAAATTAACTTCGTGTGTAAAAGCTTAATATAATGCGAATAAGGTGCCGTTGTAATGAGCATTTAAAGCTAACAATGTCTAGGTGCCATCTGCCGGAATTATTGCTTACAATAACAGTTGAGACTGTTTACTTATTATATTATATTATATACATTTGGTGTATTAGATATTCTAAATGTTCCAAAATATAGTTATGTATTATACTAGATTTTAAAACATTTATTATGATAATTAAGACAATAATAAAACATTCCTCGCTGTAGAGACCCTACATACAGCGGTGAATTATTCAAGGATTTTGATAATTATGTTAATGGCACAATATTCACTTTCTTGCAGAGCCATCAGACATCTTACAAATTGCGCCATCGATTGGAATTCAGACTGTAAAGATGTCACAGATAGTCATTTTAATGAAGAAAGTATTAGAGGTCACATGCATGTCGTGAAAAACGTTTGTGACGACGAGTGGTTTCTGTCTAGTGAGTCTTCAAGTTTTTCATAATGACCGTTCTCAAATTAACAAACTAAATTAAAAAGAACTAATTGTAGTTGTAGTTAAAGTATGATCATATCTCCAGTTTTCGCTCCCAGCTCAAATGGTTACCTATTCGTCAACGCAGGAAATTGCGCGCTCTCACATTCCTGTATACTATCCTCAATTCCCCATCCCCTCCTACTTATTTAACATCACAAATTCAATTTTTAAGTGATAACCACAACAGAAACCTTCGCTCGTCGAACAATCTCCTTCTACTTTGTCCTTCTCACACCACTGGGTTTGTCGGCTCTTCGTTTATAGTACAGTCTGTCCTCTTGTGGAATGCGCTTCCTCTGGAAGCCAGGATGGCTAGAAACCGTAACTCCTTCAAAATGAAAGTGAAGGAGCTCTTACTAGGTGAATTGGCGGCACTGGCGACCTCTTAGTTCATAACCTTGCATTTTATCTCCTATTGTGGTATATGTATGAATATATATGTATCATATATGTATGTGTATATATGTGTTTTACTGTATTTATTAGCATTATTAGATTAAATAGTATAACTGTTTTAAAGCTACTATCATCTAGTTTTCGCCCTTGAAGTGCACCTACCTCATGTTTTCTCTACATTGCCCAACCGGTTGACTGGCAGAAAATGCCTTAGGCATTAAGTCCGCCGATGCAGGCATTTGTGCATAAAGTTGTAAATAAATAAAATAAATAAATAATTATTAACACCTAAAACAGACTTCTTTCTGCCTACTGAAATTTAAAAATAGCTACTACATGGTCTAGTTTATACTCTCAATAACTGCCTCGCTGGTGCAGTGATAGCGTATGCGACTGCTGTGCTTGTTGTCTCGGGTTCGATTTCCGGGTCGAACCAAATGTCTCGGGTCGGACCAAATGTTTGTACGATTATCTTTATATATATAATTCTTCTGTGAGTGTGTATGTCACTGAACTACTCTCAAACGACTGGACCGATTTTGATGAAATTTTTTGTGTGTGTGTGGTCAAGGGGATCTGGGAATGGTTTAGATTCACAATTTTGTCCGCTGGACAATGTTTTTTTAATTAATTTTAAATTTATTAGTAGTTATGGCAAAACGACGTTTGCCGGGACAGCTAGTAAATGTATATTTTGTTTCGGAGTTTATGTGTTTTCTAAGTATAATATGTATGTATTTACAAACAAAAAGTATATTTGTATTTATATCAGTTGTCTAATAACCATAATACAAGCTCTGCTTAGTTTGGGACTAGATTGCGTTGTGGGTTAAATTTCCATAAATATTAATTTATTTATAACACATAGCTTGGGACTATACGGCGTTGTGTATTAGATGTCCGAAACATATTTATTATTTTAATTTTCAGCACTCGGTGAAACTAGTAACGATACATTCTAGAATTAAACTTATAGGTTAATGTTTATAAAGGGTTAATATTTAAAGGTTAGGGCTGTAATCCTGACTGGTTTCGTGATTATGTCATTATCAAGTTTTAAGTGGATTAAATCGTGGAATGGGTACAAGTGACTTTAATTCTAGAATGTATTAGTCTAGTTGTTAAATAAGTGGGTATATAGTAGCTGGTAGTCTGACTTGGACTTGATTGTTCTGTGTGATTTTTCATGGGAGACCTGTGATTGGATACATATAAGGCAGGTAAACTGATTTAAAGGCTTCCATTGGGGATTATGATTTAATCTACCTCGTTGGTATTCTAGTTGTCTCGTATACCACTGACAATCAAGAGCTCTTGGGTTCGAATCCCAGATCAGGCCAGAAAGTGCTGAGTTTTTCTGATTATAGAAATGCTCAATAACAGCCCGGAGTTCGAACGTCGGTCGGCCGTCGGTCCTGCACCGAATTGCCCTAGTCGTGTCAGATAGCCGTGACAAAGGATATGAGTGTGAGGGAACAGAGATGTTGGTTGAGTAAGCACGTCTGCACTATAATAACAAATATCGTTTTTCAGAATATGACCTACTATCAACATGCATTGATGGTGCGGAAGATGTGTGGGAGAACTGCTATTCTCTATTCAAGACATTAGTCGATGAACAAAAGAACACAACACACGAGTGGACTCATTTTGACACGCATTTTCATATGTGTTGGTTAGTACAAAGAAAGTAGCTTAAAGGTGAATTTATTTAATAAACGACTAATGTTATGGCTTATTAATTTTTCTTTGGACATAAAAAAGAAATGCTAGCGATCGCGGTTTTTAGAGGTTGCATTGTTAGAGTATCCCTGATTCCTTACAAAGGAAGTCAAAAGAGTATCGACTTGCAATAGAATATAAAATAGTCTTCGTAAAAAAGCTATGTTAAGTTTATATATTTAAATCTAAAACGGTTCTTTGGGTGCAAAGTTAGTTCCTACTTTATTTATATGTACTTCATTTCTGTCATTCATTGTTCTAATCGTATAAAAAAATCCATTCTACAAAAATATTATCTTATTGTAAGTGTTTCTTTATTTTCTGCTCATTTTCTGTGATATGAAATCAAGGTGACAATTGATCCACTTTTATTTGACTGCATGTATCCTCATTTCCTTAAAGTTTACACAAAAGTATTTCGTTTAAAATTTAATTCTTTATTTAAAACTCTAAAGTACTTTTTAATGTCTCTATAGTCATTCACTATAACATCTTAAGGTAGACTAGCAGACAATGCTTTTAGCATTATGTCTGTCACTGCACCTATTGTGCGTAGAGTGATAATATGAAATAAATAAACATTGCAATAAAAGCACATAGGAGTTTCAGAGTGCTTTAAAACTACCAGCGAAACAATTTCAATTCACAACTGACCCAACAACGCGCAAAAAATAAAATTGAAACGTGTAGACAAGGCTTGGGTGACAAATGTACGATATTCTTTTCTTTCTTTTGTAGTGCTCGAGCTCAATTTAGACGCTGTACGTTGGATGCACTTTTTGACATGCCTAAAATATGCCCCTACGAGCAAGCAGTCACGTTGCAAAAATTTTCAGTAATTGTCTCTGAAGGTGACGTTTTTCAGGTGAATTTTGCAACTTTTGCAGATTTAGATTTATATGTGCAATTTCAAAATGTAATGCATTCGTATTCAAAATTATGAGTTTCCTTTGAAATTTAAACCTCTTTAAAATAATACTACATTTTTTCAGTAATAAAACTATTTCATATATACAATTTAAAATTGTATAAAATATGACCAATATTTATGATTGAATTCACACATTAAACTATTTAAAATGACTGACAATAAAGTCTAAGCTTCAATTTTTTTTAAGAAATATAAGGTATAATTGAGAATAATTTGAAATGTACCAATAAAATAATGTAATCTTGATAGAATATTGTTATATTTTATGCATTAGAAGCCCTTAAGCTATTGCTTTACTGCTCAAATATAAGAAAGTAAACGCTTTGATTATTATCAGACATATTTAAAAAGTACAAATAAACCTAATTTTTTAATGCTTTGGCCGCACCGAATGCAAGCTAAACCTCATTTGTACTATAACTGCCCACCTAGGGCAAGTTATTTTTCACCGGAACTATCCGATAATTTCAAATGTAACGTTTACTATTAACGTTTTCTACGTTTTCCATTAAAGTATTCCAGATATTTTTATGTGTTTCTAGTTTATAACGTTAATATTTATTGCAGGACTGTGATCACAATATGATGTACGCTAACTGCCCCGGTGGCGATCCCCGACCTACAAGTGACACATTACCAAAAAACGTGAAAGTTGCTGGCATTCAGAGAGATAATAGGGGCACTATACAGAGTCTACAAAGTGAGAGTTTGCTAATTTATGTCGCACTCTTTATATTTATGTGCGGGTTTGTGAAATAAAAGAATATAATAATAAACGCTTTTATGTATACACTAACTTTTCCACGCGGCTTGGCTCACGCAGACTTTCATCCCTTCCCCCCCCCCCCTTAGGGGTGGAATTTCCAAAATTTCTTAGTGCTCACTTACGTTATAGAACCTACATGCAAATCTCTGGGTATGTCTGTCAGTCAGTCAGTCACCTTCCTCTTTTATATATATAGATAAGTAAAAACACTTACACACACAACTTTCATAGTCAAAAACAAATAATAAGTTCTCAGACACCGATGTTTCCCGTTTTCCCGACAAAATTATTTCTCCTGTATTGAATCGAATCCATAAACTATAAGCTCAGCAGAAAGAATTTTTAAATGTCAAACCGATGTCCAATGTTTCAATCATTCTTCTACTGGCAAAGTACGTTATGAACTCGAATAAAATATGATTAATTTAAGAATATATTTGAATATCATAATTCCTTAAATTGTGAGAGCCATTATGAACAGAACCATAAAACCTGTTAAGATATTTTATTAAAGAGGGTAAAGTACTTGAATTTGCATTTGTAATCATAACCCGTATAATTTTAATACAGGATGTTGAACTGTCGAACATAAAACGCCCTATTCACTGTAATTTCCTATTACAATATTTCCTGTCAAAACCAAAACCATTATTTAAACTTTTAATGTGATGTTGAGAGATCAGAAGCACTGGTTTTAGAAAAGGGTTCTCAATATTGAAATTGAACCACCAACTGGAAGAAGGAAATAAATCCAAACGTGAGGAACGGAGATAATCATAAAAAAAAACTTTTTAATTTTTAAAGTACCAAATTTAACCCCTTGTGACCTATGGATGAAAAGAACATAATATTAATACCGATTGTTCATGAAATATAATATAATCAGATAAAATGTGAAGTTTATTACGATGGAAGAACGCATGTTAGTTGGAACAAGGAACGAAATACCGGATTTGTTCCCTTCTTCCAACTAACCGGTTTTTCGATCACATAAAAATATATAAAATTGAAGTGATTTATGCCTGTTTTTTGACGCATACGGTGCGGCTACACAACGGCATGTAAAAGTGAATTTGGGTAAAAATGGTGTTTATTCCCTTTTTCCAATTGGTGGTCTAATAATCATCATCAAAACATCGCAGTTAGTCTTTATTTAAAAATAACTATGCGTGGGTTAAGTATTTTTAATACTAAAATGTTTTGTGCCTTATTCCAACCTTATTTGGGGTCAGCTTTAAGTATACTACGATACGAGTACATTTCTTTTTAACCGACTTCAAAAAAAGGAGGCGGTTTCTCCATTCGACCGTATGTATTTTTTTTGTATGTGTTATATAACTTAGTCGTTTATGAACCGATTTCAAAGATTATTTTTTTAATGGAAAGGAGATATCCCAACGATGGTATACCATGGTAATGGTACGGGAGCTAGCAACGTTTGAAAAGTAAGAATTTTAGGTCAGCTGATTTTGTGATATGTCGTCCTTCTTGCACTTTCGGTTAGAGTCTGGGCTATCTGGCTGGCGGTAGCGGTTGCGTTCATTAGTGCGCATCCTACCTGTCCAGGTAATAATCCTGGATTTTAAAAACATTTTAGAAGGCGTAATTTTTAATTTTTGGTTTTTAAATAAGTCTACCTGACATACTTTTTTTATTGCCAGACATTTTTGACAATGCTAACTATGTGCCATACGCGATTTTTGAATTTTTTTTTATAAAAATTTCAAAGTATTTTATAATGTCTGTAATTTTAATATTATGTTATTTAAAGATAATAAAAACTTAAAATAAATTTGCCAGACATTAATTCGATTGTTAAGTCTTGAATTAAAATTAAAAAGTCATGAAAAGTATTGCAGTATAATGCTAGTAGTCCGAGAGAGACAGTTGCAGAATAAGTCGAGAATGATACAGGGAACCATTACGAAAGTAAATTACTTTTCACTGTGCATATAATAAAAAAATAATAATAAAAAAATAATAATAATCATTCTAGTCACTGAAAGTTTCAAAAAAATGTAAGCATAAAAAGGAATATAAAATTAGATTAAAATTAAAAAAAAAAACACTTTTTATTTAAATTGTTCTGATTACTAAATGTAAATTACAAATAATTAATATTATGTTTTTCAAGTTGTTTCAGCCTATAGTAACGTCACAAAAAAAGAGGCATCTTCATTCATCATCATCATCATCGTCGCTGTCTTTGTCAGTGTCATTCATATCATCTTCTTGAGAACTTTCGTTATCTTCTAAAACTCTATCATCTGTAACATAAAAAAAATAAACAGTGTAATTCTTCTTGTTTGTTATAAAACATTTTAGTTATTATTGATAAATATTCCATTTCACACTTACTTTGCACAATAATATCTGCAACTGAGGATGGTAATTAATCTCCTAAAAACCAGACAAAATCATATTTGTCACCGTTAATGGTCTAAACGAAAGCCATTGGAGATAAAGATGTTGAATGTTTTGAGTGAGCATTTCTCCAAATTTTCGTCACGTAACGAACTCTCAATAAATGCTGTTGCAATTCCGCTTCACAGGGTGGCAAACTGGATGAGTCAAAGTTTCGAAATATTTTGTCGAAGTTCTCATCTGATTTTTTAGACTTAAACGTACTTGAAAATAAATGAAATCGAACATCATTAACATTGGAACAATTTTTAACTCCATACATTTGACAAATAAATTTCTCCAGCGTTACAAACGTGGTTTCAAGTACTTCTTCGTCATCCGTAATTATATTATCAAAAGTTAACTGGTATTCTTTAGAATTTTCTAATATTTTAAAAGGCTTAACTTTGCCTTTTCTAAAAAAAGCTGGCGTGTAATCACATCCGGTTATTGCGGGGAAGCATGGTAAAGCTTTGCATAAAGAGTAAATACAATAATGTACTTATACAATACTTTTCATGACTTTTTAATTTTAATTCAAGTAAACTTAACAATCGAATTAATGTCTGGTAAATTTATTTTAAGGTTTTATTATCTTTAAATAACATAATATTAAAATTACAGACATTATAAAATACTTTGAAATTTTTATAAAAAAAAATTCAAAAATCGCGTATGGCACATAGTTAGCATTGTCAAAAATGTCTGGCAATAAAAAAAGTATGTCAGGTAGACCTATTTGAAAACAAAAAAATAAAAATTACGCCTTCTAAAATGTTTTTAAAATCCAGGATTATTACCTGGACAGGTAGGATGCGCACTAATGAACGCAACCGCTACCGCCAGCCAGATAGCCCAGACTCTAACCGAAAGTGCATGAAGGACGACATATCACAAAATCAGCTGACCTAAAATTCTTTCTCGAAAACGTTGCTAGCTCCTATACTATAAGGACATTAATATCTGATGATGTCATCAAAGAAAAATCCAGTCGTACCTTGAAATCGGTTTTATATTTGTTAAAATTTTACTTGTTTTATATCGAGCAACTGCCATGAGACCTTCTAAATTCTAGCTCTTGACGGTATCGAAGTTCCTTAGACAGACCCTATTTAGACTTTTGTAAGACTGCAACTACTCGTGATGATCTCCACAAATGTTGATACGGCCACTGTAGCCGTCCTTTCGTTCCTAATCTTCGAGATACGGTGAGGTTTCAATGTATTAAGACTGGTCAACTATCTATTGAGCTTTCAATACCAAAATTAAGTGGTTAACTCTAAATGACACAAGCACTCGTCCACTACTGTTAAGTTTTAGTAAATTTATTTTATCAGTTCTTTCAAAATAAAAAAGTACCCTCAATTTAATCTTAACCCTTTCTAAGAAACTGGGGCAAAGGCATTCGGATTTATCAATTTGACCACATCAAACCAAAGTTTTGCACTTACGAGAATGGAATTGAAAGCAGTTTTTTAAGCCGGTTCTAAGAGACCTTAATAAGTAAGTAGGTACGTGAAAATTGTTACAACGATGGTTCAGGGACAAATTTGGGACAAATAAGGTACACTGAGGGACAAGGAAAACTGTTTATAGTTCGTTATTTTCCCTTTTTTAATAAATTGCTGTTTGTATGCCTCATATGTTTTAAGTTTTTGTGTTACTATTTATAATTATCGTTTTGTTACTAACATTTTTTGGTAAATCTACACTAATATTTACTTATTTATTAAAAGGAAACTCAACAGCTTTCTTACAGTAATCATGACATATTTCCATGTAATGAAGATTCTAAAGCCAATTAGAGAGTTTCACGTCATGTATACAGGACTAGATCTAGACATCATTATATAATTAAAAACATTACGAATTTTACAATTTAAATATAAGAAAAGAAAATAAAATAAAATATAAAACAATGTAGCAACTACAAAAAATGCAGCAACTACAAATATAAAATATACAAAGTTTTGACAAATTAATTAATTACTGGTGAGTACTCTTACGATTCTATCGCGAACCTGTCATTGTAGGTACGAAGCAGTCGCGTCCAGCATTTTTGCCATAATTCGTGCGATGAAAAGGCAAATAATATTATAGAAAGGTAAAGTTTTTAGCTTTTTATGTATGATTGCAGGAGGTTATCTTTGGAAGTTATAATCCGATCCTGAAAATTATTGATGATGACTGAATGAAAAAAAAAATTGTTAAAAATAATAGTATTTGTAAATCAAATCTTCGGTTCAAATCAAAATCGGTTAACGTCCAACTAAGTGGGCACGGGTCGGCTAGTGACATGTATAGTATACGTCTACATTGAACAAGTTGCTGTGTGAAAACACCACCTGGGATATTTAACGAAAAAAGTAGTGGTGTATGTAGGTCAACAAAATACAATAAACGTCCAGAATCAGCGTAACCTCATTATCGACCCCATAATTAATCATACACAAAAAGAAAAGCATTATACAAACTTATTCAAACCTTGTACAGTATCTATGATAGTTTGTGTATGTGTAAATCTTTTTTTTGCAACGTGTGGAGTTCTTGAGTCTTCATCCCACCGGGGTTTGCGGTGGGTCGGTGTTTTGGAAAACACCGACCTGGTATGCCACTCTGCGCCTGAGACAGGAGGGACACGGGAACTGCTGTTATTAACACATCCGGACCCCTCAAGCGGGCACAATCTGCTAGTAAACTCTGTAATCAGGCGACGTACGGCACACGCGAAACGTCACCCCTCGCGGATAACCACTAAAGCGTATGGAGGGAAAAACCCGTCCCAACCATTCGCAGTCAAACTCATAGCTGTATGTGTTAACCTAACCACTCCGTGGTGTGGGTCACCGTGCTGCATTACAACATTGTCTGCATTCGCAGTATGGTGATCATCACTCTTGGATTCTGCTTATGCTTTCCATCGGGCAGAGTAGAGTCACTTTGGCCGTGTCAAACATGTTTTTTTTAGAATAAGTAGGTCAAAACCTCTTTATGAAGACGAGGCCAAGTACAGTGGACTTTTAAAAGCTGTTAATGTAATTGTAGGTACTCGACATAATATGCATTTGTAGACAATAGTTTAGGATAATTTTCTATTTTTTAATGAAAAACCCTATTAAATTTGTTTAGTTTAAAAGAATTTTAAGTTACTTGTTGTGTCATTTCGTATAACCTATAACTTTTGCAAAATTATTCATGAAGTCACTTAATTGGGTGCCCATCCACTCTTTAGATCTCTAGTAGACCGCGATTAATGATTAAGGATCTCCGCAACCATTAATCGCGCCACTATCACGAATATCATTAACTAAGCAGTCACGCTTGCCTACCATCAATCTGCATCCAATCCATAGCCATGTATTATAAATTTGTTTACTTTGGTGGTTGATTAATTGGTTTTAGAAACTAAAATATGGGCTCTAGCGTGGTGGAGATGTAGAAGCATCAAGTCAAAATGTTTCAATTTTTTATTTTTTATAAATGTTTCGGACATCTAAACACACAACGCCATCTAGTCCCAAGATAAGCAGATCTTGTGTTATGGGGTACTAGACAACTGATACAAATACAAATATATATATTTTTTTTTTGTAAATACGTACATATTATAGATAGAACACACCCAAACTCCGAAAAAAATATTTATAGATCATACAAATATTTGGTCCGACCCGGGAATCGAACGGTTCGTCAGTTCAAAAATGTCAAATGTCAATGGGAACTGTGTCAAATAACCAAAGTGTCAAACATGAATACTGTCACACTACAGTAGATTTTTGTAAATTTCTCTACACAATTTTGAATGTATCTTTGTATAAATTTCGATCTCCAATAGTCACAATTTCACTGGCGCAATTTATGTTCCCCGTCTCTGAGTCAGGGGAGAATAAAAGGGAGGAGTGGATCTCTGATAACCTCACTCACTTACCTTACAGTCCTTAAAATATACTTAAATATCGGTTACAGATAGTTACGAACCCGATGAAGTAACTTTGGACAAGTGTCATGTTCAAATTTCCCTTCCTATCACTTTATACGTGCCAGTTTGATCACAAATGAGGTGCAATATGTATTGCACCATAAATATAAGAATCCTAACCTAAACCACAGCTCGTAATTGCTAAAACTACACTAGCTTCATCTGTTACAGTTACAAGCTTTATTTTAAGTACTGTAGAAGATATAATACTATCTAGACATGTTTTTAGATAAGGCTACCCTACAACGATATGTGGCCAGAAAATAAGCTAAATTCATTCGGAGTACATGTTGTTATTTGCTATGTTATTGAGGTTTAGTCGCAGATTTTTCGGCAGAAACGTGAACTCAATGCCGATCTATCATCGTTGACAAGATGTTGGTTTTCATTGCGTTACGTGATCCTAATGTAAACATTTAGTGTATATTGACAGTGTTTTTAGATTATAACACTAAAGGACAGAAAATGTAGGGTCGCAATCGATTGGTAGATCAGTTTTATGTGAGGTCTAAACGTAATATTACACTATTTTTTTGTCTAAACTGAAGAATCTGAAGAAATATTTTAAAAGTAGAAATATCTCATTTTAACACAATATCTAGTTGCACTGGCGAATGCAGGCTTTATTATCTATGCATAACGCGAGATCCATCTGCCGGGTACTGTAATAACTGCGTGTAGAGCTGAGTAACTGGAAATAGATCAAAGATGTCTTGTTATTTTAGATAAATGTGTTGCCTTCTATCAAAAATGACAAAGAAATAAAATACAACAGTTACGGTGGTGATAATAGAAGTATCTTAGCATAAAATTTGGGTAAATTTTACATGGCTTTGTAGCCAGGTGTCCAATATTTATTTTGATCTTTAATGACAGAAAAGTCTGAACAGTTGTTTCATTGAATAAAAAGATGACTCTTGCATCAGAAATATACTTATGTCTTATGTCGCCAAATACTTCAGAACGTGCGCAAATAACAGTAACACATAGAATAACAATTTTGTGAATCACACAAAGTGTTGGGATTGAAGCCACAGAACTCAACGCAGTAGGAAGCGGCAAGATGACCGCTTAAACCACTGACTATTCAAGTTATACTGATTATTTAAAACTTAAGAAAAACTTCGAAATTCGTCTGCCAATCTGTAGTATACATTAATGTGTAATGTGCCTGACGTTGAAAAATATTTTTTCATGTCGTTACTTTCAATAGAATAACTTGATGTGATGTTGAAGACTCCGTTAGGATCGCTAGATGATAATGTTTATCTTGTTGGGCTATTCAGGTCACCCGCTTCACACGTGAATCTATTTTATTGCAATATCCTTGGAGATCAGTGTCATATGTCGTACGCGACTGCGGTTCTTGAGGTCTCGGGTTCGATTCCCGGGTCGGACCAAATGTTTGTATGATCTGCAAATATTTGTTTCGGAGTTTGGATGTTTCTATGTATAATATGTATGTATTTACAAAAAAAAGTATATAAGTATTCATATCAGTTGTCTAGTACCCATAACACAAGCTCTGCTTAGTTTGGGACTAGATGGCGTTGTGTGTTAGATGTCCCAAATAATGGCCAGTGATTTCGAGATAATGTTTAGTAGTTTGTATGGTGTTCGACTATCTTTTATTGTTAAATTATGAAAATTTGTTGGTTTGTTTGTTAAGTTTTGGTGTTTCTACCACTCAACCGCTTTTTAAGTTTTATTTTATATGCGTCACTGATGTTACTGAAAACTTGACATAGACTTTATGCCGGCATGATAATCCGAAACCTCCATTCTAGTTCAACTTATGGCCAGCAATAGACAACATTATGATAGGATATATATCACGTTTTACAGATACAAAAAAAAATTACGATGTTTCTTTTCTCATAATCTGGCGCAATAAGGGCATATCTTCCATTTCGTATTGGCATATATGCATCGATATGTATGCCTGTAGATGTTTGTAGCGAATAATATAATTTATAGAATAGGGTTATTATTATTATCTATATACCACAATTAGGTCAATAGATATAATGTGTTTACGGTATAGACCCCTGAGTAATTCTCATTCCGTACAATAATTGCTTTAGAGCAAAGCTTTAGAATATAATTGTCGCTAGTAATTAGATATTGCCTCATCTCATAATGTCATTTGATCAATTCCAGAATATAGTACGCTTCTCTAATTTATCGTTCAATAATTTATGTATAATAATGTGCTTAGAGCTCATGTTTAGTGAACAGTGGCATGTCAAAAGTAATATATTTTTAAGGCACAGGAAGCCCAAATGGCAGACGGATCACGTGGTGATGAGTTATTGTCAACGTATCTACAACTCAAGGGTCACAATTGCTTTGTTGGTCCCCCTGCCAAAATTCAAGGGTTTCGAGGTCCGGTTACCTCACCTACTGAGTGAAGAAAAATTAAAAATTATAGCTTAAATCTGGTAATGATCGCATTAAGGTCGAATTTCCGGAGTTCAAATCGATAAATAAAACATTTATTTTAAACCTAAAGTTTCTTTTACTGCCTCGTTGGTCTCGCGGTTGGCGTGTGCGACTGCTGTTCATGAGGTCTCGGGTTCGATTCCCGGGTCGGACCAAATGTTTGTATGATCTACAAATATTTGTTTCGGAGTTTGGGTGTTTTCTATGTATAATATGTATGTATTTACAAAAAAGAAAGTATATATGTATTTGTATCAGTTGTCTAGTACCCATAACACAAGCTCTGCTTAGCTTGGGACTAAATGGCGTTGTGTGTAAGATGTCCAAAATATTTATTTATTTATTTATCTTATTGTAACCTTAATATCTAATTGTTTGGAAAGTACAGACACAGTTGACAGCAAGAAGTGACGCAGTATCTTATTTTTTGTGTATCCGAGTTAGCTGTTTAATAAGCGATACTAATGTGGCTGGACAACACGTCAAATTTTATTCCAGAAGAATGTCTGAAAAACTTTTTGTACTTAATAAAATGATTTATTAGAAACTACTTAATATCTAATGCTACACTGAAACTGGGAAGAATAATTTTTAGGTTAATTTCTATCTCCAAGTATCGGTTCAAGATATTTTTGTATCCATAGGTTCGTCTTTCTAAATTAATTTGTGGTAGTCGACCTGTGGGTCGTTCCGATAAAATTGTAGAAACCAGTTACTATATCAGTAACAAACAGCATCACAGAAATTCCAGGTACGGAAAATAGTTGTCATCTTTCATATTCTCAGAATAGACTAGGATTGATATCATAAAATATGAATACTATTTTTGCTTTTATTACAAATTGTAAATTATGTTCCTGCAAAAACCACGAAAAAGGAACAATTAAAACAAATAAAATGGTGAACAGATATCGCATAGAATTAATTAATTTGTTAGTAAGTGGGGTTATTAGAACTCTATAGAGATCTTCTTGTTGGCAACCTCTTAATTATACAAAATCAATTCAGCCTTTATCACCCCTTTTTTTTACTTCCCTAGTAATGTTATTCTGCATAGTTTGTTTTTACTAGCCTTTTATGACACCCATGCGGTGATTTGGCGACAGTCCGTATTTTTAATCCGTCATTACATAATATTTTGAAGGTCTTATAAATTGCTTTACAGTCTTTGTTCTACTTCTTATAGGTCACATAGCGGAAAATCTTCTTCGGAAACGTGGTCTTTGTTCTCCAACCAGTTTAACATTTTCCAAATTTTCAGCGTTTTCCTTAATTCCTGACTTGGCTTACATTGTTTCCTTGTGTCGAGTTCACACAAAGCTTTCGACTACTTTTCTTGTGTAAAATACAAAGAACAATTTTCCTTAGACACTCTTTATGCCTGTCACCTTAAATTACTCTATTGTACGAGGGAAAAAATTCGTTTGGGATTTCGTTAATACATCGAGTTGAGATGATTGATATTGCCTTGTAATATTTTGTTCGGGTATTGAAAAATATTGAGTTTCTTGTTCGTAAGATGTATGTATAGGCGCACATGAGATATTCTCAGGAAATTGTTTTTGAATACGCCTTGTGACAAGACTGACAAAGACGGCTATTTGAAATTATAAAATAAAATTTAGTAAAATGCTTTATTTGTGTTACGGTAGCTTCTTTTTGAATGGAACATTCAAGGGTACAGTGAACAGGTGTCCCAGAGAGAGGTAAACATAACTGAAAGAATCTATTAACATATTTATTGATACTTGTAAAATTTCTGTTGGCTCATGTCTAGCAGTGGGCGTCTTTCGACTGAGATGATGAAATTGGTAAGGAAGTAAATACGATTCGTCTTTGCAAAACAATAAAAGGTCAAAATAGAATTT
The DNA here is from genome assembly GCA_905220595.1 of Spilosoma lubricipeda. Classification (NCBI taxonomy): domain Eukaryota; kingdom Metazoa; phylum Arthropoda; class Insecta; order Lepidoptera; family Erebidae; genus Spilosoma; species Spilosoma lubricipeda. Next base: position 4,763,032 of record HG992298.1, on the reverse strand, counting down.
CGTTTTAACACCTACCTACAGAGTCAACGTAATTTAGTTTTAATGTAATGAGTTTTGAAAAATAATGTTACGACTCGACTACGGCAAAGCCAAAAGGAACATTAATAATTTTGGCAGACTGTACGTTTGTATGGTCCGTCGCAGTGTCTAAACTACTGAATCGATTTTAATAGATGTCAATAGATTCGTAATAATAGCTCAACCGACATAGACTTTTATGAAAAGTTTTTACATTGTCGGGTAATTTCTTTAATAATCATTCTCAGCTCTCATCTTGTATACGAGATATAAATATCCCTACTAATATTATGTTTTAACAGTTGAACTGCTGAACTGACTTTAATGAAATTTGACATGGATATGTCATAATTTTTAAGGAAGAACATAGGCAACACTTCCCGCGATGGTCGCTATACGCACGGCGCGACGCAAAAAAATACATATATAAAACAGATAAATACATTTTATTAAAGAGGTAAATCATTCTCTTGATTATAATCTTATCTCTCAAATAGGGTCAATTGTTCTGCATGAAAACATTTCGCGCGGAAAATATCCGCATCGGAAGCATCTGGGTAACAGGTGTGCGCCAAAACTTGAATGAGTTGCTAACGTGATATATGGTCAACCAGTTTAGTTAGTATACTTTAGGTTTATTTGTGATGTGAAATATCTATAGGCGAGGGGTAAACCTGATTTTTGGCGTGGCGTGTGACGACGCTTTGCCGTGAAGTGGCGCATTTCAAATTTTTATTTTATTTAAATTGTATTTATTTGTTAATTGTATTTGAATTTTGTATTTAATAAAAATAAATATTAATTTGATAAACAGTCATTTTAATTTATACTAAACTATTTCAATGTTTCACATCTGCCAGGAGTCCCGTGTTTATTAAAAACTAAATTCGTTTAAATGTAGTTAGGGGTTGAGAATATAAAGGGTCACCATCCAATTTAAAAAAAGGTGTTATACGAGTCGACTAAAGAAGCAAACTACGGAAAGATAATAGCACTTAACAAGAGAAGAAACGCTTGAATTTATCATCATCGTCATCAACTCCCTTTAATAGACCACTCTTGGAAATAGGTTTAGATAGATAGATAGAAAACTCTTTATTTGTACACCATACAACTGATTTAAAATAGAGTATAGAAAAAGACGAATGTACAAGTGTAATGTACAAAGGGCGGCCTTATTGCCAAAAGCAATCTCTTCCAGGCAACCTTAGGATGAATAAAAATGTATCGGAGAGACAGTAGTTGATGGTGCGGTAGTTTTGAAGAATTATAATTTTGTAATGAATATAACTAGAAACACACATATCTATATACACACACATACACATTAACATACATACATATGCATACATGGCAATAACTTTAACTAATCAATTATATTATAATTACATTAAATATACATATTCGTGATTGACTCGGTTATGTCGTATAATATTCCTGAACCATTTTCTTAAAACTATGTACTGTTGGCGCTTTCCTAATGTATATCGGCAATGCATTCCATAAGCGTACAGCTTCAACCGTAAAGGATTGGTCATAGAATTTTGTAGAATGCAGAGGCATCTCCAGTCTCAAATCTTCAGATGACCTTAGACGTTTGTCATGTGTTCTATTTAGAAAGGAGGTTTTGGCCTACTATATTATGATGCTGATAAACAGTTTGGCTTAGGGTTTGTTAGGTATTACGTAAAACAACATTGTTCAGCGTGATTTACTGCCTAGTCTTCTCTTACGACACTCACGAGATAAATAGCGATGATGACACCACATATTTTCAAGCCACAACCACACTTATACCCATATACTAACCTGTTTATATAGCGAGGTACATATGGTAGGACGAAACCTAAAAAGATTTTGTTCTATTATAATACGGACATAGGCCGCTACTTGAGCTTAGGTATCTTCTAACAAAAGTCTAAAGTGAAGCTTTTTTACAGTCATTCTATTATCAAAGACAGTTCATAATGTTAGTAATTAATTATTATTATTTCCTTTTACCAGTATAATTCTTTAATCCAATGACATCGGATGAACACATTGACCGTGTGTGGCAGCTTTAACCCATTTCGCTAAGAATTTACCGACTCGTTATTTCCAGTGGCCTCTCACTCGAGCGAGATTTATTGAAAATTACATTGCTATTGCCCTCTTTTTTCAACCCTCGGCTTTTTAATGTGTTTGAAAGAGACTTGCTGAATAAACTGAAATTTGAGACTTATCTTACTATTGACTTTTAGATGTTTTATAATGATTTGATTTGGCATTTTGTAAGATACTAGCTGACCCACGCAACCTCGTTTGCGTCTTATATTGCCCGTAGCGAGAAAATTTCCCCCGTTTTTGAAACATTCTTCATTGTTGCTCCGCTCCTATTAGTAGTAGCGTGATGATATATACCCTATAGCCTTCCTCGATAAATGGACTATCCAACACCGAAAGAATTTTTCAAATCGGACCAGCGGTTCCTGAGATTAGCGTGTTCAAAGAAACAAACAAACTCTTCAGCTTTATGTATTAGTATAGATTGTTGCATTTCTGTTTGATTATATTTTCAAATTTTTTGACTCCTTTTATGATATACTGAATACCTATTTGGAATTAAAATTGACAGTGCTCCTTTATTTTGTAGTCATTGAGAACGCAGCAGCACTGATCGCTGCCATAGAGTAAGCGAGACAAACATAATCTTGGACACTTTAATGGCATCCGATTTTTGATCAGTCATAAAGGTGTTGTTCGGGAATTAAATTTAGTGAATTTAATTCTGAGCCTAAATTATTTTATCTGTAAGTAGGCAACGTCAACTGTGTGAAAAGCTTCAAATTATTTGGAATACGTGTGAATTAATCTACTCTATAAACATTCAACTATATCGAGATATAACTACTGAAATTTCTGCCTCTATTAGGTTTGGTCGATAATTTATCAGTTTTAAGTAGCGCTACATAACTTTAGTAGGTTAAATTTAATACCTCCTTCATCATTTATAAATATCAATTCGTCAATGATCAATGATAGCTTTTAAATTTATTTCATGCACTGGCTGTAGCGATAGTAGATGAGATAAATGACAGGATAGTAAAACTGCAAAATTTTCCAAGAAATTCCTAGAAATAAATCTCATAGTTGCAGCGTTTATTGCTGCCATCTGGAATCACTTTATATTACCATCCACTCCATTTGAAGTTCGGTATCGGTAGATGAAATTGTGATATTGGTGATTAGTTATGGAATAACATCAATGCTATAAAACGGATAAAAAGGACATTGAGAAAGCATAATAAATAACAATTTACAATAAACGGATAGCACGCAATAGGCCTTGTTAAAAAAAATGATATAAATAACAATATAAAGGATCCTCGTTGTAGTAGCTTCTCTATTAACGAAGTGGAAAAACTTAATAATCCTATTCAAAACTTGCGATATCTAAGGACAAGCTTTTATCAGGTTTTTAGCTTGATTTACGTTTGTCTTGTTTCAAAATGATTACATACCGAAGAAATACGACGATTTACCACAAAGTCTTCGATTCAAAAAACGTCTATTATTTGAAACATAATATAAATATGCATATTTAAATGTGTTAACATATTTAATATTGTAAAATGAGCGCACAATGTTCGCCAACAAACTGTCATGCAATTTGGTGAAATCATTTAATATGTACCCAAATATATCACATTTGTTAAAATAAATTAAAAAGAAAAAAAACGTGACTAGAATTATATATAAATAAATATTTTAGTCATCTAACACACAACGCCATCCAGTCCCAAGCTAAGCAGAGCTTGTGTTATGGGTACTAGACAACTCATATTAATACTAACATACTTTCATTTTTGTAAATATAAACATAGAAAACACCCAAACTCCGAAAAACAAAAATTTGTAGATAACCGACCCGGGAGTCGAACCCGAGACCTCAAGCACAGCATTTGCATATGTTACCATTGCGACACCGAAGCAGTAATCTTACGTTACGGACGCTTTTTGCCGGCTAGGGTACCCCTCTGCAACGCCCCGTAAGGAAATTAATTCCAAAAAACAAAAGGCCGACTTCAACAAAAATTCTGAAAAAAAGTAAAAATGCCATGAAAGTAAATATGGCGAAATATTTTACAAGCGAAGTTGAGTACCTATATTCTAACAAAAAGATATTACATTAAGAAGCTCAAAGGCGATAGCTTCATAGGTTATAACACACAACTATTGTTGCTCCCAAATCTGATTCCTATCCCATTAATCAAATCTACAAATCAATATTTCCTAGAAAACAAGTCCCTTATAGTTTGATCACTGAGGTGATTATTTTCAAGGCTTATCGTGAAATCGCAAATAATGGTACTATAAATTGCAAAACTAGGGTAAGCTAGATTGGAACCAGGCCTAAAGGACTGCTTGTAGATTTATTAGTGGCTAAGGCACTGGACTCAAAATTCATTGTTTCGGAGAACATAATTTCGCACAATAGTTTTCATCTTTCAGCGGTCGACTGGTATTGCCTAGTAGTTAAAATTAAATTAACCAACATGAGTATACAGTGTATACAGAAACAATGGTCTGTGAGCTGAAAAAAAATACTCGTGAATTTTGTGCAGATTTAGGAGAAAGGAAATTTACTTAGAATTCATTTGGCCATTTTAGCTTTTTGTAAGAAAATCACAAAATGATTTTGATTATGAATAATTTTTATTAGAAAAGGGTCTGTGAACCAAGTGGCGTGCAATTGGAGAGGCCTCTGTGCAGCAATAGACCGGCTGATGATGATGATGAAGGGTTTGTGGACGTATAATGATAACACTACACAGCGATTCAACTTTATCTTTGTCGGGCCCCCTTGCTTAGTATATAAAATTTGACTTTCTCATAGTGGTTTTGCTCTGATGTGATAAAAAAATGTATTATTTTCTACATGTTTAACTAGCCAACAAAAGAAATCTCATTTTTTTTCTCCCTCCAGATGTTTTAGAAGATGAAGCCATTGCGTTAGCAATAACAGTAACATATTCCTCCAACTTAACTTATGACATAAAAAACATTATTTCTTAATGCTTTATTTATTCAATCCCCTTCAATAAACACAAGTCAAGTAAAAACTATTTTCAGAAAAGCTTTTTTTTTCACTTATAAGATGGCAAGCCTTGAATATATTTTTATCACAATGATAATCATAAAAATTGATGGGTCGCAACAGAATGGCCACTTGAACGCATCGTAGAGACGACTAGCGGGGTGAAATTGCCCTATGCCGATGGAAACTTAGCTCTTAATCTCTTTTATTTTGGAGCTATGAAAATTTACCCTGATCTGTATATAAAAATACATACAAAAGGCATTGTTTTCCAATGAAATTCAATAAGGTCTTTATTATGTTTTTGGTCTTGAAACCAAATGGGTTTTTGCTCTCCGTATGATCATGTTTTGCTTATGAAAACGTATAGCTATTATTGGATAGCCTGACGATTGACGTTAGTTAGTTGTAAAACGTAAATAATAATACGTTAAGAATGTTTACAGCGTAGTACGTTTTGATTTCGCTAGATGGCGTTGACGTAAAATTTGAACTTTGAGATTCTGGATTTGCTTGGGTAATTCGATATTCTTTTCTTTTTATGTATTAACTGCGAAAATGATGCATCTTCTGATAGAAAGCAGGAGCAGAATGCAAGAGTGTGGGTCACCATCCTCAGTGCGAATAAGGACAATGCAGCATGGTGACCCACACTATGGCGGCCTGGTGAGATTCTTCACGTACGCTGATTTCATGCTAAAATTAATTATGTAACAAATTTTTTTACTAATCCGAGCTCACAATAGCATACCCTGTCCAGCTGAATGAAACAAAAACTAAAAAAACAGTCGTACCTTATCCGACCTACCTACCAAAAAAGACAAATAAACTCAAATACCGAAAACACACGAAACCTACACTTTCATTCAAAGTTGGTAAAAGTTTGCAAGTTTTCTGTTCCTAAAATATCAACCATTGAAAGTTGGGCAACTTACAGTTATCCCCGCACATCGGTGGCTTTTCCTGAAACATTCATCATCAGCCTATCGCAGTCCACTGCTGGACATAGGCCGCTCCAATTGCGCGCCACTTGGTTCGATCCTTGTGTTCTCGTATCCAGTTCGTGCCAGCCGTCTTGCGCAGATCATCACTCCACCTGGCCTGTGGACGTCCTACACTACGTTTGCCGAGACGCGGTCTCCACTCCAGAACCCCTCTACCCCATCGGTAATCAGTTCTGAGGCTAATATGGCCTGCCCACTGCCACTTCAGCTTGCTAATACTTTGGGCAATGTCAATGACCTTAACCTAAAACATAACCTACATAATATTGACACCATGGAATGAAGAGTAATTATAGTGGTGATAGTGGGAACAAACGTAGAACTGAGCCCGTTTGGGATTAGATAGCGTAGGGGGAATACCAAAATATGATTATTATTTGTAGAATAATTATGACGAAAATAAATTACACACATCTTATTAAATAAATAAAATTGGAGTGTCTGTTTGTAATATTAAAATAACCAATTTTTAATAAATGCAAAAAATAGTGAATTTTCTTAAAAAATCGAGTCCATAAATATTTTTAAAATTGTTTAGGTAAATAATACATATTGTAAACCAGCTGAACCCCGCGGTGTTAACTTGTGTAACGCCGCGGGACAAAGTTAGTCTAAAAAAGTAGCCTAAGTTACTCCCTGGATCATCAGCTACCTGCCAGTGAAAGTCCCGTCAAAATCGGTCCAGCCGTTGCAGAGATTACCCGGAACAAACAGACAGACAGACAGACAAACAGACAGACAGACCGACAGATAGACAGATAGACCGACAGACAGACAGATAAACAAAAAATTTTTTTACTACATTTTTGGTATATGTACGTATGTACGTACATACACTAGCCGACACACGCAACCTCGTTTGCGTCTACTATTGCCCGTAGCGTGATAATTTTCCCCCGTTTTGTAATATTTTTCATTGTTGCTCCGCTCCTGTCGGTCTTAGCGTGATGATATATAGCCTATAGCCTTCCTCGATAAATGGGCTATCTAACACTGAAAGAATTTTTCAAATCGGACCTGAGATTAGTGTGTTCAAACAAACAAACAAACTCTTCAGCTTTAAATATTAGTATAGATATGATTTAGTAAAAAGCGGTTATTTTAATATTACAAACAGAAACTCCAATTATATTTATTTGTATAGACTATTTATAAAAGAGGATCTTAACTTAAACTCGTATCATCCAAACAAAATTAAAACGCCCACCGGTTTCCTTAAAAATAATTCCACTTCGGAAACTGATTACCACAACAATGTGTACGCATCAACACCCTTTTGTACGAACCACAAATAACGACCCTTGAACACATAACGTTGTGAGAACAACGCCTGCGAAGTCATTTAGTTAAAATCTAAAGCCTTTAGTACCGGGAAAATTATGGATGTGCTGGGGTTTGTTTGTTTTGTTACATTGTTTCAACTTTTGTAGGAGAAAAGGATGCTGTTGGTGAAAAAAAACAAGTGATTTATTTAAAAAATATTTTTTAAAGCAAACTTTTAGTACTAGTTAATAAAAAACAAACTTTAAACCCTTTCATTTGATACCCATATTGGATAGGATGTTCAGAAATATATACGCCGCCACTTTGTTACGGCGGTCATTTTTGAATAATAATAATACTGATTATATATAATTGCATTGTCATTAGGACTAAAGGTATATTTAAAACTAGCTGAACCCCGCGGTGTTACCCGCGGTTATTGTTGTACCGCGAGTAGCGCCGCGAGACAAAGTTAGTCTAAATAAAGTAGCCTAAGTTAGTCCCTGGACTATTAGGTACCTGCCAAGGAAAGTCCCGTCAAAATCCGTCCAGCCGTTCCAGAGATTACACGGAACAAACAGACAGACAGACAAAAAAAAATTAACTACATTTTTGGTATATGTATCGTGTATACATACATATGCATTGATTAAAAAGCTGTTATTTTAATATTACAAACAGACACTCCAATATTATTTATTTGTATAAAATTAAGTTCAATCGGAAAACGGGAAGTAGATGAAATTTAACTTGTAACATTTGATTAAAACAAACATCAGGACAGGTGAAACTAAATAAAAGCATGTAATACTATTCTTTCAAGATTAGTGGTCACCATACTAATCTATACATCTATACAAATAAATAAAATTGGAGTGTCTGTTTGTAATATTAAAATAACCGCTTATTACTAAATGCATATGTATGTATACACGGTACATATAATAAAAATGTAGTTAATTTTTTTTTGTATGTCTGTCTGTCTATCCGTCCGTCTGTCTGTCTGTCTGTTCCGGGTAATCTCTGGAACGGCTAGACCGATTTTGACGGGACTTTCACTGGCAGGTAACTGATGATCCAAGGAGTACTTTAAGCTACTTTTTTTAGACTAACTTAGCCCCGCGGTGTTACTCACGGTACAACAATAACCGCGGGTAACACCGCGGGGTTCAGCTAGTTGCAGCAGTTGTTGGGATAGTAGTAAAATGCATAGAGATTTATCCCATCAGTTAAATAACCAGAATTCCATATATCTGTACCAATATTATTAAGGTGAATAATTCGTTTGATTGGTTGAACGAGTCATATTCAGACATTAGAAGTACGAATTGAACCAATACTAAAAGAATTGTTTTAGTTTTGGTTAGCCCATTTATCAAGGAAGGCCCGATAGAAGCCTAAAGCAATGAAAAATGTTACGATAACGAGAAAATTTATTACTTTTGAGAATCCTGAATGAAATTATTCGAATCGGCTTCTAAACAAAAAAATAGAACATAAAGTGAGCTTGGGGAATTTAGTTATGTAAAAACAAGTAGAAACAATTTAGTCAGTTAAGTAATGAACAAACTTGTTCCAGCCATTGTCTGTATGGTACTGACTAATAGATCGTAGACAGTGATAAGACGGCTATTGTCCTATTGTAAACGGTCGTGGTATTCATCGTCTACTGTTACATATAATTATATATCTACCTATCTTAGGTATAGATACTCTAGATGATAAGAATTTGAATTACCTAAAACCAAAAAGTAACCGAAATCAAAAAGTGTTAATGAATACTACTCAATTTTCATTAGCCTTGACATTTTTGAAGCCGAAACCAAATTATTATTGACTGAAAAGCACGATAAGTTTATAAAAAGTTCACTGATCACTTATCAGATTTATTACTAACAACATCATCATAAATATTAACATCTTTCAGTAGTCTACTACTATACATAAACCTATCCTGCGAAGCAAGGCTATAACCATACCTACCACAATGGCGACCTACACACTAGCGCACTGACTCCTCAATAACGCTGAGCTAATAATTTAAAAAGAAAATTAAATTCAGACATAAATAATACTTTTACAAACAGTTATAATTTTGACCGTAATCATGCGGCGATTCTAAACTTTTTATTGCCATAATCAGACTAATAAAAGTCAAAATTACACAATTATCTCTCACCTATATAAATTCGCTTTTTATTGCTTATTCATGCCTCCGGGCATGTTGTAATAATTAGAAAGGACGAAAAGGTCATAAAGATTAAGTACTTTATAATTCGCCAACAGTTTTATAGAAGTTGTAAGAAAACAATTAAAATTTACGCTTTTCGCCGCTCATGCTAGGCCACGGCCAGTCAAAACCCATTTTTTTAACATGTGGAAATCCCCATGGGCGTCAACCCGGGCAAGGTGGTGTGTCGGATTTGGACCGACTAAAACCACACGGTGTAGCCACTCAACACTTAAAATAGGAGGGACCCGGGATCTGCTATTATTAAGACGTAAGTAATTCTTGCATTGCTCTTTACCGATTGATTGAGATTAATAAAAACTCAACCACATAGCTCAAGGGTGAGTTACTGAAGAGCGATAACACATTCAAATTTGTGTGACTTGAGTTAAAAGAATTTGTGGTCGACGGCAGTCCCTTAAGTACTATCAAGCTACCCGTCTGCATTCATTTTCACACTTAGAATTCATTGTCTACAGTATTATATTATTATTTGAATTAGAAATTCATTTTTACATAGTACATAGTACAAGACAAAATTGAAAATACTCGAGTATTTTGAACGCTCAAAGTTACAAAAACAGTTGATAGTAAGTTAGGCTGTTTAGGACAACTTAAGTTGAAGTTCTCAAATCATCTTATAAATTTCATTGCATGTAAATCGGTTTACAATGCAATGAGCACGGATTAATATGGTGTACGGCGTTTACACCTACTTTTCTTAATCTAGGGAGTGGAGTTATTGTATTTCAAACTCCTTCAGTGTCTGAATTTTGATTTCGTTTTAAGTTTATATTTAGTTTTCACTTTAAGTTTAATAAAATAAATTATAATGAATTAATGAAATTATAATCCTCGAGATCTCACAACTACTACTACTACTACTTTAATATCGATACAAAATACCGCCCCAAACCAATGTGTGTCGAAATTTTTTACTATATGCAATCAGCCGCTGGTCATGCTCGGTGATCAGGACAGGCTATTGGGTAATCCGCTCGGCGGGTAAAAGGCAGGTGCGGCGTCAACGAAACGATTTGAAGTTGGAATGCTGAATGAACAAAAAAAGAAAAAAAAGGTTTTATATGTACCATTAGTTTTCTGCTTACTGTGTATTAATAGTCATAGAGAATAGATATAAAAATAAAGATATGTTTTTATTCTATTCTTAACATTCAAAAGTGTAAAAACTATAAACCAGTTACGTGAAACTTTTAATAAATATTAAATTTTGACCTTTGGCATCCAGGCCATTATATGTAATGACACTTGCATTATATATAATTAAATAACATACACACACAACGCCTTCTATTCCCAAGCTAAGTAGAGCTTGTCTTATAATTATAAATAAACTAATTAATTGTAATGGCAACACTGTGGGTTTATCATTTCTTGGTTTGACATTTGAAATGTCATTACTTAGAAAACATTTTGTACAAGAACAAGTTGAGAGTTGGACTCGATGCGGTAATTAATAGAGTTTTATTTCATACCTTCCGAAAATTAATTACCTGCTGCGAACCACTCCTACTTGGCTTTGTCCCGAGGAAGTTGCGTCGTTTGACAAAGTCCTGAAGTCGGCCATGGAAAGCGTCCTTAACGTTTCCATGGATGATGATGAATGACGGTTCTTTACGCATCGCTGTAGCGCTTCGCCTGGGCTGCTGCTTTAAGTTATCGTCGACGCTCGGGCAGGTTTCCACGTCACTATGTTCTCAACGACGTGGTCCGCAGGGCCCTCATTTCAACAAACATCCCATGTTTGCTTGAGCCTCCAGGCATGAGCAGATTGGACAGTAAGAGGCCGAACGGGCTGACTCTGGTGCCCTGGAAGAACGGTAGGTACCTGATCTGCGATGCTACTTGTGTCAGCACTTTTACTGCCAGCCTTCTGAGTCGTACCGTCCGGTCCCCGTCAGCCGCCGCGGAGGACGCTTGTTACAGGAGAGGCAGAAATATGCGGCTTTAGAGCAGCTTTATTATTTAGTTCTGGTGGTGGTGGCGACCATGGGCAGCTGGGCCGCAGACACTCTGAGGCTTGTGGGGAACTGGGCCGTAGGCTTGCGGAGCTTAAGGGTGACTCCCGTTCCGGCTCGTTCCTGGTGCAAAGGATGGCTATTGCCATTCAACGCGGCAATGCTGCAAGTTTAATGGGCACCTTTCCACCAGAAGCGATCAGGAATGGGTATTAGAAATAATAAATATTCCTCTATACAATGTACAAAATATACCACTAAAAATAACTTTAAAAAAGTCTTTAGGAAGTAATACATGCATATTATACATAGAAAACACCCAAACTCTGAAACAAATATTTACAGATCATACAAACATTTGGTCCGAACCGGGAATCGAATCCGAAAGCACAGCAGTCGCCTACGTTACCACTGCGTCACCGAGGCAGTCTAATATAACAGATAAGTTCTGACTCTGTAGTGTCTTGAGGGTGAAATGGCTAGAATGTCTTTACATTCAAGCCATTTCACCACAACAAACGGAAAATAAACCTATTAGGCATAATAAATATCTAGCGAACCCTGAAGGAGGTCAACAAAAAAACTTTATTTTCAAAACATTTAAGATAGTTACCATAAATTCGCCTCTCAATTTACAACTTGACTTCTCGCAACACAATTACTCTTATTTGTATTCGGCTTGCCTCTGGTTCCGTAGACACAAGCCCATTACCGTATTTTAGGGTTCTCGAACACATTAATGGTTACAATAATAAAAATGGACTTTTTATTTTCGATAGTTATGCTGTAGGTACTTTAGTTGTTTAATTGGAGAGACCTGTGTCCAGCAGTGGACTACGGTTGGCTGATGATAAACTCACTGTAAAACTAAAGACCGTGCTAAAGATGTAGTGTGGTTCAAAAAGCACGCCACCTCTTTTTTGTGGTTATAGAACTTTATTTTATCTCAAAAGAAATTAACAACAAATTTCACTCCATGAGACATTTAACAACAGAAACAATATTTACATAATAGTGACCTTAATTAAACCAGAGGCCTCCTACTAACTTCACGACTTTTCTCGCATACAGCTTCTGCCAGCCGCCTTGCGCAGATCATCACTCCACCTGACCTTTGGACGTCCTACACTACCTTTGCCGAAACGCGGTCTCCATTCAAGAACCCGTTTACCCCAACGGTAATCAGCTCTGCGGCTCATATGGGCAGCCCACTGCTACTTCAGCTTGCTAATGCTGTGAGCTATGTCGATGACATTTGTTCTCTGCCAGATCACTTCATTTCTGATGCGATGAAGTTTTTTAGTATTATTTAATAAATTGGTTATTTGGCACACGTAGTACTAGTTCTGCTAAGTTTGGGTTGTCATTTTGTCATGCTGTAAATTAATTTTATTAATATTAATTCATTTGCCCAAAGGCCTTCCATCTATCATAAAAATATATTATATAGTTATGGTATATGGCCGTTAACATGTTTAGGCGTCGAGCGCTCATTTTGATGACGTGCACTTTTTCAACGTAACAACACGTTATTGCATTAAAAGGTTTCAGTCATTAAAATAAAGGCACTACAATACCATTTCTCACATAGCATGAGTTCAGTAATACTTCATTTTATATATTAAACCTAATTTATTATACAACAAAATGTACGCAAAAAAAAGATTTTCTTATCTCCATAATTATATTTTTCCCTCTTATTTTATTAAAGCAATCAATCAAATAAAATGCTATTTTTCTATGTAAGCCTTTAGATAGCATCTATTTATAATGAGTCATATCTATTTTACTTCTTTGATGAAATAGTAACCAGCCGTATCTCTCGGAACAGCTATTTCGGCTTTCTTCAAATCATAAGTCTTCAAGTCTTTAAGTCCTCGTCGTGATGAAATTAATGTTAAAAAATATATAAAACTAGCTGTCCCGGCAAACGTCGTTTTGCCATAACTACTAATAAATTAAAAATTAATTAAAAAAAACATTGTCCAGCGGACAAAATTGTAAATATAAACCATTCCCAGATCCCCTTGAACACACACAAAAAATTTCATCAAAATCGGTCCAGTCGTTTGAGAGTAGTTCAGTGACATACACACTCACAGAAGAATTATATATATAAAGATATGAATGAGATGAAATGGGGACCGTATTTCGAAAAAATAAAAAACGATCTCCGTGTCATATCTAATTTTAGGCAATCTTTGACACTTTAAGACGTTTTTTTTGACAGAACAGAATTCACTTTTAGTGATTTTTAGTTTAGTTTAGAGAGTTTTTCAATTCTAGCACCAATGCTACCTAAATTTAAATAAAGCAGAGCTCCTAGTGTGAAAGCTAGACTTACGCATAGAATACTTAAATACTTTTTTGTAAACATAATACTTAAATATACATAGAAGCTCCCAAATAAATACGTGCAGATCATACAAAAAATTGGTACGACCTGGGTATTGATTGCGAGACCTCAACAAGCAGTTGTTTTCGTAAAACAAGCAGTGATATTACAAAGAAGCTACTACAAGTCATCACAAATGAACTCTAATTTAATTCGTTTTAAACTTGAGTTGTAAAATTATACAATAAATAATTGCAAGGCGACCTTAATCACTAATATGCTAATTCATGTCATTTGAAGCTGTTCTCAGGGTGGTGCTGCGAAGAGAAGCTGGTTTTGAATATTAAACATTGTTGTCCGTAATATCGCTATTCTTGGAATTCCTCTGGCATGATCTATAAGAACTAAATGTAACTGTATATTATTCAATTTGTAGAAAAACTTACGTTTGCCCGCTGCTTCGTCAGCGAGTATGTCGGTTATGACATTATGGAGTAACATATGTCTTTACTCAAGGATCAAAGTATCTTCATGAAAAATTTTAAATACTTCATATGCATATAGTAAAAGTTTATGAAATTACAAACAGAACCTTACATTTGAAGTATTTGGATAGATTAACATATTTTTTCAGCAGCCTGGCTTTCAGAGTTTGTTGCTTAAACCGGTGGCGCAGTGATAGTTTGGGACTAGATGGTGTTGTGTGTTATAGATGTCCGAAATATTTATTTATAATTGCATACGCAATTTTTAAGCTTAAAATAGATCTGGATAAAAGTACCTGTAACATTTAACATGAAGTTAATTCTATAAATGCAAAGAATATGCGTCTATCTAGCAAATAAAAATAAACTTCAAGGTTTTCCATACATTCCGCAATGCCGCGTAAATTTCCTCCATTCCACAACAAAATAATGGCATTCCTACTTCATTTGCGCACTTTCATCGTGTAATTCGCTAACTCCAAAATCCTTGATTTAATTCTAGAAGGATTTTTAAAGCCATTTTATTAGTCCAACTCATGAAGGGATTAACTTATGGCCTTAATTATGGGCAGTTAAAACTGTCCTTGAGGATTTGTTCGAGATTAGGGATTGTGTGAACCGAAGAGCCTAATTACTTTAAGTTTGTCGAGATTTGAAATTTCTTTTTGCTAATTGTGAGAAATGTGAAAAATTTAGTTTACTTTATTTGGAGATTTCAGAAACTTTAATCGCTGTTAAATAACGTTTGGCTTTTATTTCACTGACCTATTTCATTCTGGAAATAGAAATGTTCAATATCAAATCGACTATTTGGTATATATAGTATAAACTATAATTGTAATGACAACACTAGGTTATTGTCTTTGGCAAATGTCAATTGTCAAATCTAACCTCACCGAGTTCAAGGAATTCAGTCGGTAATGGCGGGCGTCGATCACCCTCCTATATCCTCGAAAATGTAGACAGATTCGGATTTTACCTATAAAGTCAACAGTGAAAGTTTTTGTTAATTCATTTGTTTTTGGTTACAATTTTGTTTTTGGTCAACTATTTTAGTAACCTAAATAAAATATGCTACGAAAATTTCTTGAGTGCTCTTCTACAGCATAGATAGGTACATAGCCAGAAAACAAAAAGCCGCTGACAGGAGATGAGCGCCTGTCTCTCATCCATACCGTGTAAACTAGTTCTATAGGTAGGAGACCTCCAGTTAAACGTAAGTGTATCATTTAAATAATATATTAATAACACACAGTTTTTTTCTACTGATTTTGTAATTTATACTAACTGACTTCATCAAAGAAAATTATATATATAATACTTGTTTAAAGTAACAATATTCACGAAAAAATTTACTGCTACTTAACAGCAAAACCAGTATAGCGATTACACAAAGTTAGTTCAAACTAATTACGTTTGCAGAAATTAGTTTGGTAACTTTAAATCTCCATTGCGTTGTAATACAGCAGTAAGTCACGTAACTGGCAGTTTTGATTACACGATTGGTCTAGTGATTTCAGTGGTCGCCACGCATACGTCACTACGTCAAGTGTTGTGGGTTCATATCAAGGGACAACACTTTGTGTTTTTCTAGTCTGTGTGTGAGGAATGAATCTTCTTAACGCGGGAGTGGTTTTATCAAAAAAACAGAACAAAAAAAGATGTATTATTAAATGCTACTGTCTAGACCTAAAATATATCTATTACTAACAAATAAAGCTGAAGAGTTTGTTTGTTTGTTTGAACGCACTAATCTGGGGAACTACTGGTCCGATTTAAAACATTATTTCAGTGTTAGATAGCCAATGGGCTATCTAACACTGAAACATTTTTTTAAATCGGTAATAATGCTCGATAAATGTATCGAGGATGGCTTGTAAGCTATATATTATCGCGCTAAGACCTACAGGAGCGGAGCACCAATGAAAATGTTACAAAAACGGGGGAAAATTATCACGCTACGGGCAATAGGACACGCAAACGCTTGTATGGATCGGCTAGTTTAATTATAATGCTAGATTAGATGTCTAGACCAAAAGTTAGTTCATAGGATTTAAAATTTGTACACCAGAAATTGTAGAATATAAGGAACGTCTTATATTGTGATAACATCTTTTGTATAATATTCTGAAAAATAAATGTTTGTCTTGGTTGGTAAGCGTCATTCCCTGGATTAGCAAACATTATCACTAATTGTTAGATCAACAGACCAATGCTACAAATAGCTTTATCTGTTTTTCTTTATAAACAAAATCGTTTGCAAGGATTTCACGTACTATAGATGAAGAAATTCAGAGTTGGTTTAGTGATACGTTCTGTAGCGGACTCTTAATTAGATCCAAACTGCACCAGTCTAATGGACAAGTGGATCGTTATTGTCGAACGTTATCCACCTTGAATCTCTTTGAGTGTAATCATCGGTACGGCCTTAATGTAGAAGCTTTAATCGGACAGACGCTATTCCACCTACGATATTCTGATACGATCATTATGAGTCTGATTTCAAACGCTTTCGAAATCAATAACTGATTAGCAACTGCTGTGCTTAAAGTCTCGAGTTTGATGCCCAAATTCTTGCATGTGCATTGTTTCGGAGTTTAGAAGTTTTATGTGTGCGTTTACATAAAGGTACGTTTGTAATAGTCATTTTAGCTGTCAAAGGTTCTGCTTACTTTGGGACTAGATAGCGTTGTATGTCAGATGTATGAAAATATTTTTATATTTATTAGTTTATCGTAACCCGACCGCTATTCGATAAAAAAGCTGCAGTTCATTACATGCATGATCAATCTCCATCCATCATTACCTATTTAACAATTTGTCATGAGATTATATTAACGCGAAATGGTCTCACATTGTTTTGTTGTATTATAGGTTACAGAAGTGTAAACCCTTCTTCGCCTCTCGGGTAGGGTCTGTAAGAGCAGCAAAGTCATTTAGTTCTCCAAATAGATTGACTAATTATTACTTTTTAAGCCCAGCCCTAGCCAACCTTGACCTTCTTTAAACGTAAACGAAAATAAAAAACTAATAAATGTTCGGGAATGACACCTCTCATCGCTAAGTCACGAGGTTAAAACAATATATATAAGTCAATAACATAAGAGAATAAGAGCATTAGTGATTGCGAAAAGAGATTCGACGCGAAACACTTACATTTCGGCAAAGGGGGCAGGTATCGCGGACGGTAGTCATATAATAGCAGAAGAAATGTCGTTTCGTTTGCTGTGATGCAAAAAACAACGTTATATATGCAACCCTTAGATCTATCTTAGCTACGATAAAATTACAAATAGACAATAGAAGAACTTCAGACGTTATTTGCATTTCACGAGTCAAATCAAACAAATAGGCCGTCTGCTAAACTGTCTACTATTTTTTTCTTTTTATTAGAATCAGAGAGAAACATTTAAGTTTAATATATGCTTGATAAAAGTCAAACTGCATATAGTCGTATTACACATAATGCAAAAGGGCTACTACCCATAACTACGAATTCGCAACGCATCGCATCGCATCGTGTGGGAGCCTAAATTTATTATTTTTTACATTTAGTTACGTTTTCTGTCTTTTTAAAAAAAGTTATAAATATAAACAAAAATCTGCCTTGGAATATTCCGCTATAGTAATGGATAATCTAGACATAGCGTAATAATCAAATGTATATTTATATGAAAATCCCTCTAGGACCTTTTTAGATGTCAACGACTTTATATGATATAATATATCTTCAGTACTATAGATAAAATGATATTAAAGAATAAAAGGCTTTAGAAAATCTTCTTTTTCGTTTATTAGTTTTTGTTAGACTATAGAATGAACTAGCTAACCAGGCAAAGGCTGATTTGCCAAAAAAATATTAATGGTTGGTCACCCTTGTCATTTAGGGGTATGAAAAATAGATGTTGGCCGATTCTCAGACCTAACCAATTTGCACACAAAATTTCAGAAAAATTGGTACAGCCGTTTTGGAGAATCCTGGTAACAAACACCGCGACACGAGAATTTTAAATATCACAGAATAATAAAAATGTTTTCATCTTACGTGTATTTATTGAGGATATATATATATAAGGTAAACAAATTCAATTCCCGAGATGCAGTACCAAATGCCTTTGAAGAGTTTGTTGCCTCCCGTCCAGTTGATTTTTACAAGAAGGGCATAACTGCCAATGCCTTGGCAAAGATGCGTCAATTGCATGGGTGATTATTCGAATAAAAGAAATAAAAAAGTTTGCAAAAATAACTACTTTCACTTATTGCATACAAAACGGCAATTTAATAGGTAAAAACCTATTATAACCTTGCTTCATCGTTGTACAATACGAATAAACTTTACCATCTACTTTTACTAAGACTCCGCTGTCCTTCCGTCTGTCACCAGGCTGTATCTCATGAACCGTGATTGCTAAAGAGTTGAAATTTTCATAGATGATGTATGTTGCCGCTATAATAACAAATACTAAAAAGAGAATAAAATAAATATTAAAGGGGGCTCCCATACAACAAACATGATTTTATTGCCGTTTTTATGGAAAACTAGTCGTTGCCCGCGGCTCCGCCTACGTGTATGTCGGTTATCGCGGCAAATAGTAGCCTATGTCTTATTCTGATGTATAAGCTATATTACCGTAAAGTTTTATCGAAATCCGTTCAGTAGTTTTTACGTGGAAGAGTAACAAATTGTGGTACGGAACCCTTTGTGCGCGAGTCTGATTCGCACTGGGCCGGTTTTTTAATAGTTTAGTGATCACCTCGTCCATCCTATTACCCTGAATGTGGGTTTAATTCATGTTTTTTTTGGGGTTAAAACATTGTGCAATCTGCAAAAGTTTGCTCCTCATAAAAAAACATGCATGACATTGTCTAGCAGCTTCCGTCACAATTTTAGTTAATCAAATTAATCGATCGTTCCACAAGGCCCTCAGGGTCCCTCGTATTTTTCTTTCTTTCATTAGATACAAAAACATAGAAGCCCCACGCAATATTCCCTTGTAACATTAATCACACTGTAAGAGACATTTCTCCTTCCGCAGCGACAGATAACAGTCTCTTGTCTAGACTAACGTAATATCGAAAATAATATGTCGTGGCAAGTTAAATAACGAATAATCGCTTTGTTTATTTTGTGTTGTTAAGAAAACTGTTTGTGGTATTTACAAATGCCTTTTATAAGCAACATTTATTCGGTTTTACCAGTAGATAGCGCGTAAAAAAATACATTTAATTGCATTTTAACTCGATTTAGTAAAAAAATGCATTTATCTGGTTTCACCAGTAAGCAGACGAAATGCCTTTTATAAACAAACGAGACAATTTCGGAAAGAGCCCACTACTCCTGTCTTTCATCCTTTTAATGTATAACATTGAATAAAGAAGGATGATAATTGGACATAACAAACTGAGGCAGAAAAAAAAACCGTGGAAGAGTCACGCTTCGACATGAATAGGCCGACTCGACCGGAGTGATACCACGGCCTCACAGAAAACTGGTGTGAAATAGCGCTTGTGTTGTGTTTCACCGAGTGAATGAGGATACCGGAGGCCCATACCCCAACCCCTCCCAACATCCTTTTCCCCATCCTCCAAAGGCCGGCAACGCACTTGTGACGCCACTGGTGTTGCGGGTGTCCATAGGCTGCGGTAATCGCTTACCGTCAGGTGATACGCCTGCTCGTTTGCCCCCCTACACTATAAAAAAACAAACTGATATATATTATAACTAGCTGACCCACGCAACCTCGTTTGCGCCTTATATTGCCCGTAGCGTGAAAATTTCCCCCGTTTTTGAAACATTCTTCATTGTTGCTCCGCTCCTATTAGTAGTAGCGTGATGATATATACCCTATAGCCTTCCTCGATAAATGGACTATCCAATACCGAAAGAATTTTTCAAATCGGACCAGCGGTTTCTGAGATTAGCGTGTTCAAACAAACAATCAACCAAAATCTTCAGCTTTATATATTAGTATAGATAGTGTATCAAATCACCAGCACTTCGCTCCTACCGTACCTTAGCCAGATCCCAAGGGCCCATCAGTTGAAATCGGCCACAGTCGCGAAACAGTCCACCTGGTGACCTGATATCTGAGGCGGTACACCTCTTTATAAGTTACAATAAACGTTCACTCACACGATGCGCGATGAAAGCTAACCGACCCCGATTGTCGCTGCTTCATTCACAATCACCCAACGCTTCTGAGTTACAATTCAACCACGTTCTATCCGACAAGGATTCAATACGAAGGAGCAGTGACAGCCGGCCACAAAACACCTCGATATTTCCTATTTCAGCGCTAATTTTAGCGTGACAATTACGCGTGGTAACAATTATTCTATTAGCTCAAATAGTTTTGTCTTTTTAACATGCTTTTATTTGAAAGACAACTTCCGCACTAGGAATGATACTGCTACGGCTATAAATAACAGCCAGACTCAGAACAACAATTTGTGAATCACAAAATTTATCCATTGCACTCAGCTCAGTAGAAATTCGAGAAGTGACCGCTTTCTTTTACTTTTTGGAAACCATTAAATGTGTTTATTTGAAAGATCTCTAAACATCAACCAGTATAAAGTTGATGCTGATTTGTCGAAGATATTTCTTACTTACTTAGTTACTGACTTTAGTTGATAGATGGCGATGTAAAACCTGCGAACTGAATCGCGGTGTTAAGAGTCTCCGGCGTTCAATGACCTTACTGACATACATCTACTAGCTGAACCCCGCGGTGTTACCCGCGGTTATTGTTGTACCGCGAGTAACGCCGCGGGACAAAGTTAGACTAAAAAAGTAGCCTGGATCATCAGCTCCCTGGATCATCAGCTACCTGCCAGTGAAAGTCCCGTCCAAATCCATCCAGCCGTTCCAGAGATTACCCGGAACAAACAGACAGACAGACAAAAAATTTTTTAACCACATTTTTGGTATATGAATCGTGTATACATACTTAATTAAAAAGCTGTTATTTTAATATTACAAACAGACACTCCAATTTTATTTATTTGTATAGATTAACCTTGATTATCCCATGAACACTTACTCTGCTAAAGTTCTTATACAACATACGAACTAGGGAATACGTATAGTGATATAACAACATAATATTCTCGAAATGAACTACTCAGAAATAAGCTCTGTTCTGTTCTAACACTTAGGCTTTATAGTGAAATAAACAATCACATATGTTACACTTCTTTTTGTAGCAGTCATCGTAAGAATACTATGTCTACTTTGTTTAAGGATACAAATGAAATTATACAAAGTAAGATACTGTAGATCGACTGTTACTCTAAAAATTTGGCTTTTATATTTTTAACATCTGTATAGACGATCGTTTCGCTCAAGTTTTTTAATTACTTATCTTTTATAAGTGGAACTCTGCGCTGTATGAACAAGTTATAACCACGTTGCCAACTTTGTAAACTCAAGTTTGAAATAGTCGCAGTCTTGGTAACATGCTAAAGTGCTTGGTTGGAAAATTAAGTTAATGTTGCTAAATTTTAAGCCCTTTATACACTCGGGTGGAGAATGTTCTGCTTTTTCCTTTCTCTGATGACTTCAGACTACTTATGAGTTGAACGTCGAAGTTATGAACTTCCTATTATTTACATTAAGCTGCTTCGATGGTGCAGTGGTAGCATACGTTTTTGTGGCCTGGCCATTGGAATGGCCCTGCCAAAATGAATCTACTCTGTCTGATGGAAAGCATAAGCAGAACGTAATAGTGTTGGTCACCATATTCATTGCGAATGCTGACAATGCAACAATGCATGGGCACGGTGAATCACACCATGGCGGCCCAGTGATGCTACTACATCATTGGACCTCCGGTCTTGCACTCACCAACGAAACACAACATCACGACGCTGTCATTTTACAAGCTTTTTATTATTATATTTTATTTTTTTATTGTATAGGTGGCAAACGAGCAGACGTATCACCTGATGGAAAGCGATTACCGCCGCCCATAGACACCCGCAACTCCAGAGGCATCACAAGTGCGTTGCCGACCTTTGGGGGATGGGGAAAGGGATGTGGGGTGAGGTTAGGGGTGGGGGTAGGTAATTTGCAATGAATGTATGTTAGGGTAGAATTTTGCAACTCAATTTTGAAGCTGATATATTCATCCGATTTTGCTGAGATCTTACAAGCGTATGTATACAGCGCGACTATGCAATATTATTACATTATGACATGCTGGAGCTGGAAGGTAGGCATAGGAACTCTGTAAAGAAACGTCGCAATACTATCAAGTTCGGACTCCTTTGATTCGTCTCGACGGGTACTTTATGAGGGCATACTTACAAACAAAAAGGTACATGGTAGCAATCCCGCAGGTTGCTATTTTAAATTTATGAGGGCATTACAATTAAAGCTAGTTTTTAAAAAGATTTTTTACTAGCTTTTTATTAACTTGCAATGTATGTATGCTTGTATTTTCGATTGGAATCTTGCAATTCAAGTTTGAAGCAGATTTCTTAAACCGATTTAGCTGAAATTTTGCAAGCATATGTAAACAGCGTGACAATACAATATTATAATAACATGGAGCTGATATGATGCTGGAGCTAGAAAGTAGGCATAGGAACTATGTAACGGAACGTCGCAATACATTCAAGTTTGGACTCGTTTGGTTCACTTCGAGGCATTCCAGTAAAAGCTTGTTTTTAAAATCTTTTTATTACGTTGATGCTCTGTGCAAAGTTAGTACCATCCCGGTCGAGCCGGCCAGTTCTTGCTGAAATCAGCGTGACTTTGCTACTACCTTGTGAACGTGACTGCTCTATTGTCACGCGCATGATTACCAAACCAAATGTTTGTATGATCTGCAAATGTTTATGTTTAGGAGTTAACCTGTTTAATATGAAAGTATTTACAAAAAAAAATTAAGTAAATCTAGTTTTTATAGTACAAGCTCTACTTAGTTTGAAACTAGATTGCGTTGTGTATGATCCGAAAATACATTTTTGTTAATAAGGTGACAAATAAAATTAAGACCCTTTTAAAAGAAATAGGTTGCATTGCTTACACAGATCACATAGAACCGTTTTGCTATTCAAGTTCATTCAAAAACCAACTGAGTTTTTGAAGTGAAATATTTCGTCCCATTTCTTTCGTCCATTGCCTTTTTTACAAAATTATTCACAACAACATTACACCCCTATTCGAGTCTACCTCGATACTGTAAACCATTATTGGCAAACCCTTCTTCAAGTTTCTCAATCGCCAGACTTACCCCAACACAATCTACGGTAACATATGGAGATAAAACATTTCTTTCACATTTTCTTGAAACTTCCTTTACTATGAAAGCCATAAAAAGTTTCGTTATATATCCCCGCTTCCACTTTCTTATTATAAAGAAGTAGATTTGTTAGCACAAGTATGTTTGACTTTCTTCACGTTTATTATTAGCAGTTTTATTTTAAGACTTACTTGTATCTTGGTTCAGAATTTCAACCGGGATAAACTGTGTACTTAAATTTGCTGAAGGATGTTAAGCCGTGTTTGTTTTCTGTTTTTGTCTTTTACTATTGTTGTAAAGTTTTATGTTTGTCTTATGACGACTTATGAGATTATATCCTTTGGGTTTATTAGCGGCTCATGTTGTACTGGTTATTATTTATGTACATCTAAAGCAATACTTGCTTTTGCTTGCGGCTTCTCCCGCGTGTAAGTCGTTTATCACAGTAAAGAGTAGCCTATGGCCTTCCCCAAAATTCAAACGCCAAATTTCATTTAAATCGGTGCTTTGGTTTAACCAGTAACCGTGAAAGCGTACCAGATAGCCAGAGTTACTTTCGAATTTATATTATTTATATTAATATGGACAGAATCCCATAGTAGAATAGCGAAAAATACTGTTTGACTGCCTTGTTGGTTTCGCGGTTGGCTTGTGCGACTGCTGATCGTGAGGTCTCGGGTTCGATTCCCGGGTCGGACCAAATGTTTGTATGATCTACAAATATTTGTTTCGGAGTTTGGGTGTTTTCTATGTATAATATGTATGTATTTACAAAAAAAGTATATATGTATTGGCATCAGTTGTCTAGTACCCATAACACAAGCTCTGCTTAGCTTGGGACTAGATGACTTTGTGTGATAGATGTCCGAAACATTTATTTTTTATTTTATTTTTTACTGCTTGATTAGAAATATGGAACCCAAAAAATGAGTACTTAGTTTATGTGTATTAAAATTATAATTATTTTTTAATAATCAAGAAGTCGATCATAATACTTTGTCTACTTTCATATTATATTCAGAAAGCGTACCACTTAATGAAACTTTGTGTGTGGTAAATATTTTCAAAATAACTATACTGGTATAAAAATAATTAATGCATTCCTTTAAAATTAAACGACAGAGATCGTTGAAAAGGTACCTAAAGGCTCGGATTGTTCTATTGTTCATCTCCATTATTCTCCATGTATGTGCAATGAAGTTGTATACCTAATTAGTGTGAAAAATAAGAATAAAACTATTATTGACATAAATTTAAGTGACAACCCTTATTCTTAGTCCACTTTTAAGTTCATATGTTTAGATAACTATTTAACCAACTTAAAGCTTGTAAAAACTAAATCGTTCAAAACAGCGTTCAACGGTGTGTATCTGCATAAAACTTAAAAAGCAGAACAAAAACAACGACAAGTACAATTTTAACAAAAATGAAACCAACTTCAAGGTTCGACTCGATTTCTCTTGGATGCCATGATCAGATATTAATGTCCTTATCATGGTACTACCGTTGGGACATTTCTTTTCCATTAAAAAAAGAAGCATCAAAATCGGTTCATAAACTACGAAGTTATCCGCGATCACACATAAAAAAAATATATATATACGGTCGAATTGAGAAACTTTTTTGAAGTCGATTAAAAATGTAATTTAATCTTTAAAACGCGAATTGGCAAGAATACAAGCAATTAACAATACAGACAATGAACAGTGGAACATTATAATCGGTGGCATATAATTTGCTATTCAGTGATTGCATTCAAGCAAAGCTATAGCATGTTGTACGGTATTAATCCGCATTCAGGAAGTTTCGACTGGAAAATTTTGACGCAAAGGTAGTTAAATTTTGTTTGATTGTTTGCCATAGTAGTTGACCATGTTTTAGTTTCCATGTTCTTTTGCTGCCTTTACTTACCACCATCAATAGCCTATCACAATCCATTGCTGCGCCCATTGCATTACTTATTATTAGTAAAAGACAACTTTACCGTGGGAGAGCCACGCTTGGGCATAAATGGGCCGGCTCGACCGGAGTGATACCACGGCCTCACAGAAAACCGGTGTGAAATAGTACTTGCGCTGTGTTTCACCGAGTGAGTGAGGATACCGGAGGCCCATAACCCATATCTCCCCTCCCTATCCCCCAAAGGACGGCAACGCACTTTTGACGCATCTGGTGTTGCAGATGTCTATGAGCGGCGGTAGTCACTTACCATCAGGTGATACGTCTGCTAGTTTGCCCAACTATATCATAAAAAAAAGACTACAGAAAAATATTTCTAAGCAATCTTGTTATGAATTCAGTCTTCAGTCTAACAAGAAATTTATTGAAAATTAGAAACCAATAATATTGAAAATCTCGATCAAGTGATCTGTGAAAACTTTTCCTGATATTTGTGGAATACAGCTTTTCATTTAAACAACATTTTGTCCATACAAAACAACTAATAAGTAACGCTAGATAGAGGTGACCGAATTTATTTTTATCATAATCTTATCCATCCACTTCTGAACCAAGGTATTTTTTTGTATGGGACTAATCCCACCCACACGCCCACCGCTGTAACTCCTGTACACCAGGATCAACAGCAGTGACCCACGAACACACCGAGTTATGACACTCGGGAAGTCCCAGGAAAAAATATTAACTGTCTTGGAACCCGCAGCGAAATTAATCAGAAGAAAAACAGGAGGAGTGTGGAGTGAACCAAGGTATTGTTACGAAGAAAAATTATTCGCGAGTAATCTTCGAGACATATGCATAGGCACACAAACATACACATGGAAACTTCTCGTCGATCTCCTGAGAAATAATGAATCTTATTTCTATTTGCATAACGTCGATTACTTCCATCGGCTTCGACAAAGGCAATCGCGTCATTGGTACGGTGAATGACCCTGTATGTTGTTGTCGTTTCTAGAAATGAATAACAAAAATAATATGGGTATAAACTCGCAGGCCGCAGGGAATTCAGTTCAGTTTGAGCTATTGTGCGATGAACATCGAAATGATAGCACCGATCAAGCTAGTGACCTCGGCGACTATTAAGAATTGTTATTCGGATAATTATTATAATTTTAATAGTGTTTTTAATAAAGTCTCTTTAACAAGTCAGCAGGTTTATTTCTCAAACAAATCGAACCCTAACACGTAACAGTATCAAATCAAAATATATACACTTAGAAATTATAAGAGATATATTAAATTAATCACGTGATTATTATGTAATATGCTACGTAACTGTTATTTTTTAAGAAATTGTTAATATTTCTTTCAAGAAGATTTTCCCCTGTAATTGTCAAAGGCTGCAATCGATTTTAAAGGGCCGTGTTCAACAAATACCTTTCTCAATGAGAATAGAATTGGAGAATAAACTGCTGTCCCATTTTCCTCTTTGAATGCGAAGTGGCGAAGGTATCCCGTATAAATTTCTATACAATGGCATATTCTAAGGGGGATAATGGTGTTTGTATTTTCACTAAGAAATTTAAAAACAGCATGTTGTTCCACTTCTCATAGCTAAGGTGAATTAGTTAAATAATTATGTTTAATTTTTCAATGGCAAGTGCTCTACCTCGCTCTATATTCACTATCTCTAACATCGTCCAATCCTATAATACTTGGTCGGATTAAAGGCACTCGACTTACAAATTATATACTAGTACCTTAAAACTAACCACTGTTAACACTCCACTGTTATGCGAATGCGAATGCAGACAATGCAACAATGCAGCATGGTGACCCACACCATGTCGGGCTAGTGATACTTTTGTATTATTGGGCCTCCGGTCTAGCACTCACCAACGGAATATGACAGCACAAATGCATTTTACGTTGATGCTTCTGTGCGAGGGTAGTACTGCCCCGGTCGGGCCGGGCCTGTTCGTGCTGAAATCAGCGTGGCTCTACTTCTTTTGTTGTGTTTATTTATCAAATAATGATATGACTACAAAGATTATAGTGTATATTCAAGTTATTTAAACTAAATACTTTATGGTGCCGCATGTGGTGACCAACGTAGTTGTAAATCTTTATTTGCCCGTAGATAACCAAATGTTGTGGGTGATAACCAAATGGGGTGTAAGGGGGTGAACCTCAATCTTTCGCCCCAAGCCAACCTCACCTGCACGCGGTACATCCTGCTGAACGACGAACGAGGCTCTGGCAACCGACCGATGGCGGTATACCCATCCCAACAGGCGTAGTTAAATGTAATAGGCCGGTGATGGGCAGCAGCGTCACCGGTGCAAAGAACTGCGCCCTGCGATCACCAACCCGCCTGCCCAGCGTGGTGATTATGGGCATAAACCTCCATGCAGCTACAAAATATGCCACGGCCCCCAGTTCCCGGCAGTCTCGCTATTCCTGGTCATGGTGGCGACCATGGTAACGGCGAGGCGGGGGGTGCTAAGAATCTCCGGGTTACGGTAGGCCACCACAACCAACCCCCCCCGGGCCGGACGGGGTTCCAGCCCGAGTGATGGCCCGAGCCCTCGACCATATGTCGGACCGCCTCAGGGAAGTGTTGGATGCTAGCCTGGCGTCCGGACGCTTCCCTGAGTGCTGGAAATGCGGGAAGCTGGTCCTTCTAAAGAAGCCGGGACGACCTGCCGATTCGGTCGCGGCCTATAGGCCCATCGTGTTGCTGGACGAGGCGGGCAAGTTGTTTGAGAGGATACTCTCTGCCCGCATCGTCCGGCACCTCAGCGAGGTGGGCCCCGACCTGTCGGACGCCCAATTCGGGTTCCGAGAAGGGCGTTCGACGGTCGATGCCGTGATGCGCCTTAGGGCCGTGACCGAAGAGGCAGTGAGCTGTGGCGGCGTGGTGTTGGCGGTGTCTCTGGACATCGCCAACGCCTTTAATAGTCTGCCATTCAGCTGCATCAGGGAAGCACTCCAATACCACGGGGTGCCAGAGTACCTGAGGCGGCTAGTGGCAGACTATTTGGAGGAGCGTACCGTCGTGTACGAGGATCGAGAGGGCGCCTTGAGACGGCGACCCATGTCGTGCGGCGTTCCACAGGGGTCTGTCCTTGGACCGCTCCTGTGGAACGTGGGATACGACTGGGTCCTACGAGGTCGCCTTCCCCCCGGGCTGGGCGTAATTTGTTACGCCGATGACACATTGGTCACGGCCCGGGGGGCGAACTTCCAGGAGGCGGCGCGCCTGGCCACCATTGGTGTCTCTCTGGTGGTCGGGCGCATCGAGGCGCTGGGCTTACGGGTGGCCCTGGACAAGACGGAGGCCCTGTTATTCCATGGGCCCCGTCGTGGGCCGCCCCCCGGCGCCTCCATAGTGGTCAACTCGATCCTCGTACCGGTTCGGGCCCAGATGAGGTATCTGGGCCTGATCCTCGACGGTAGGTGGCTCTTCGACGAGCACTTCCGACAGCTTGGTCCGAAGCTGGTCGACGCTGCCTCTGCCCTTGGGCGACTTTTGCCCAATTTGGGCGGAGCCAGCGTCGCAACGCGACACCTCTACACGGGGGTGGTCCGGTCGATGGCGCTGTATGGGGCACCGGTGTGGGTGGAGGCTCTGACTGCCCTCAATAAGGCCCGCCTCTGGCGACCTCAGAGGGTATTGGCGGTCAGAGCCATCCGCGGATACCGCACGGTGTCTACTGAGGCGGCGTGCGCCTTGGCCGGAACACCTCCGTGGGATTTGGAGGCGGAAGTGCTCGCCGAAGTTTATCGACGGGTGGCTGAATTCCGGGCGGAGAGAGGCATTCGCCCTCCGCCCGAAGAGGTACGCGAGTGGCGTGAAGCCGCCCGTCGAGCCACGATGGCTCGCTGGTCGTTCCGGCTGGAGACTCCACGCGCTGGCTTTGCCGCCGTGGAGGCTCTCCAGCCGGTCATCCTCGAGTGGGCAGGGCGGCAGCACGGGACCCTTTCCTTCCGACTGACGCAGGTGCTTTCCGGGCACGGTTGCTTCGGGAAGTACCTGCACTCGGTCGCAAGGAGGGAATTGAGTCCCGCCTGCCACCACTGCGACTGCAGTGAGGACTCGGCCCAGCACACGCTGGCGACCTGCCCCGCATGGGCGTCGCAGCGCCGGGCCCTCACTGCAGTCATCGGAGGAGATCTGTCGCTACCGGCCGTCATACGATCCATGGCCGGTAGCGACAGCAGTTTTACCGCGGTCGCAACTTTCTGTGAAGATGTAATCTCGCAGAAGGAGGCGGCGGAGAAGGCTCGGGAGGATGATATCCACTCGGACCCGATCCGCCGCCGGCGAACCGGGCGGCGTAGGCGCGCCTATCAGCGCCTCATGCCGCCCTGAGTGTGGCCGCGGATGGTCGGGATGGGTTTTCCCTTCCATCCGCATTAGTGGCCACCCGCGAGGGGGCGACGTTACGCGTGTGCCGTACGTCGCCTAAATAGAGAGTTTAACAGCAGACGGTGCCCGCTTCAGTGCGGGCAGGCGCTGGGAGGGGTCCAGATGTGTTAATAACAGCAGTTCCCGGATCCCTCCCGTCTCAGGCGCAGAGTGGCACACCGTGTGGTTTTAGTCGGTTCGATTCCGACACACCGCCCCGCCGCAAACCCCGGCGGGGTGACGGCCCGAGGGGGTTTCCACACGTAAAAAAAAAAAAAAAAAAAAAAAAAGGCCACCACAACCGACTGACCCTGGCTACGTTTAATGGCCGCACATTACGGCTAAACTCGCATCTGGCACAACTCGAAGTGGAACTTGAGAAAATTAGATGGCATATTTTGGGGTTATGTGAAGTCCGAAGAGAGGGGGAGGACACCATAACCCTTGATTCAGGCCATCTCATGTACTTCCGTCAGGGAGACCAACCATCTCAAGGTGGCGTTGGCTTCTGGTTAACATGTCCCTTTCTAGCAACGTTGTGGAAATGTCTAGTGTGTCGAACAGGGTAGCGTACCTCATTGTCAAGCTTACCGAGAGGTATAGCCTTAAGGTAGTGCAAGTGTACGCACCGACCTCGGCCCACTCGGACGATGAGGTGGAGGATATGTTCGATGACATATCGAGAGCCCTTCACTTCACTACTAAAACCCACTACAACGTTGTTATGGGTGACTTCAACGCCAAAGTGGGAGTACAACATTGCAGCGAATCGGTAATAGGATCCCATGGATTTGGAAGCAGAAATCATAGGGGGCAAATGCTCGTCAACTTTCTCGAGCGAGAGGGACTGTTCTTGATGAACTCATTCTTTAAAAAACGGCCCCAAAGAAAGTGGACGTGGCAAAGCCCCGACGCTATGACCAAAAATGAGATCGATTTCATCATGACGGATAGAAAGCACATATTCAGAGACGTCTCAGTGATCAATAGGTTCAACACCGGTAGTGATCACCGACTCGTCCGAGGCTCTCTGAATATCAACTTTAAAGCTGAACGTGTCCGTTTGATGAAATCTAGGCTCCGACCAACTCTGCTCCAAGCTGTGATGGGATCTGAAAAATTCCAGTCAAATCTGGAAAACCGGTTTGCTTCCATGGAAACCACAACGGGTGTAAACCAGATCCTTGAAAATGTGGTTCGAATCCTCAGGGAGGAAGGTACGAAATTTTGTAAAATGCAGCGTGAGGGCAAGAAATCAAAACTTTCGGAAGGGACCCTAGGGCTAATGAAGTACCGACGTGAAAACCCACTTCTTACTTCGTCAGCAAAACGGACTCTAAACCGAGAGATCAGCAAACTAGTACGACACGACCTCCGATGCTCCAATACTCTTTCGATCGAAAGAGCGATCGAGCAGAATCGGGGGTCAAAGGTGTTTGTACAATCTCTCGGAAGAAGCCACCTGACGAAGTTGACTACAGCAAGTGGAGAAGTTGTTACTTCCAAGCCGGCCGTCCTTTCCGAAGTAATACGTTTCTATGGCAGTTTATACGCTTCGCATGCATCTCGACCTGATCCCGAAAATGAGGACTCTAGAGCCACATTAACACGCCACTACACCGAAGACCTGCCAGAAGTCAGCACTGACGAAATCGAGATGGCTCTTGGCCAGCTGAAAAATGGAAAAGCCCCTGGAGAGGACGGCGTTACAACAGAACTGTTAAAGGCTGGAGGTAAGCCCGTACTGAGGGAGCTCCAAAAGCTTTTTAACGTTGTCCTGTTCGAAGGGAGAACTCCAGAGGCGTGGAGCAGAAGTGTGGTCATCTTGTTCTTCAAGAAGGGTGACAAGACCAGGTTGAGGAACTATCGACCCATTTCGCTTCTAAGCCACGTCTACAAGCTGTTCTCAAGAGTTATCACGAACCGTCTTGCGCGAAGACTCGACGAATTCCAACCACCTGAGCAAGCTGGATTTCGGAGAGGATTTGGCACCATAGACCACATCCACACAGTGCGGCAGATTATCCAGAAAACTGAAGAGTATAATCAGCCCCTGTGTCTAGCATTCGTGGACTATGAGAAGGCCTTTGACTCGATCGAGATCTGGTCTGTTCTGGAGTCCCTGCAGCGTTGCCAAGTAGATTGGCGATACATCCAAGTGCTGAGATGTCTCTACGAAGCCGCCACCATGTCCGTCCAAGTACGGAATCAACAAACAAAGCCCATACCATTGCATCGAGGAGTGAGACAAGGGGATGTTATTTCCCCGAAATTGTTTACAAATGCAATGGAGGATTTGTTCAAGACGCTACACTGGAAAGGACGTGGCATAAATATCAATGGCGAATACATCTCTCACTTGCGATTTGCGGACGACATCGTCATCATGGCAGAGACGCTGCAGGACCTACAACAGATGCTGAAAGACCTGGCTGACTCTTCTGTGCGCATCGGCCTACGGATGAACTTGGATAAAACCAAGGTCATGTTCAATGAACATGTACTACCGGAACCGGTCGCAGTACACGGTGCCGTTCTCGAAGTTGTCCAAAAATATGTGTACCTCGGGCAGACTTTGCAGTTAGGTAGAAACAACTTCGAGGACGAGGTGAACAGGAGAATTCAGCTGGGTTGGGCAGCGTTTGGGAAACTTCGTCGGGTCTTTTCGTCGTCGATCCCACAGTGCCTTAAGACGAAAGTCTTCAATCAGTGCGTCCTACCCGTCATGACATACGGAGCCGAAACGTGGACACTTACGGCACGGCTGGTCCACAAGTTCAAAGTCGCTCAGCGTGCTATGGAGAGGGCTATGCTCGGCGTTTCTCTGAGGGATCGCATCAGGAATGAGGTGATCCGGCAGAGAACCAAGGTCATTGACATAGCCCAAAGGATTAGCAAGCTGAAGTGGCAGTGGGCAGGCCATATTAGCCGAAGAACTGATTACCGTTGGGGTAGACGGGTTCTTGAGTGGAGACCGCGTCTCGGCAAACGTAGTGTAGGACGTCCACAGGCCAGGTGGAGTGATGATCTGCGCAAGATGGCTGGCAGGAGCTGGATGCGAGAAGCCGAGGATCGAACCAAGTGGCGCGCAATTGGAGAGGCCTATGTCCAGCAGTGGACTGCGATAGGCTGATGATGAACCAAATGTTGTTTAACCCCACATGCAACACCAATAACACTGGTAATTTTATAAAGTTCCGACACATCCACTTTATCTTATAAGAATACTCCCGTCATTAAGTATATAAAATTCCACGTCCTAAACGACCCTCATAATATTCTGTGACAGGTTGAGGCACATTGCAATCAGTCGCAGATGTACGAAACGCCCTCGTATCGTGAGCGTTATAATTTGGATATGAACGGTCATTCGACCTCCTACATTATGTGGGTGGCTATTTTCTGGCCAATGCTTAAGGCGGATATGGGTTGGTGTTTGGTTTAAGTGATAAAAGGAAGCGATAATGATTTTTTTATGTATGCGCCTGCCAAAGTGACTACTCTGCTTAATATAAAACATGAGCAGAATCCAAGAGTGGTCACCATCATACTCACTGCAAGTGCAGAAAACGCAACAATCATCATCAGCCTATCGCAGTCTACTGCTGGATATAGTTCTCTTCAATTTCACGCCATTTCGTTCGATCCTCGGCTTCTCGCATCTAGCTCCTGCCAGTCCTCTTGCGCAGATCATCACTCCACCTGGCCTGTGGACGTCCTACACTACGTTCGATTATGACTGTCAACTTTTTTTATATTCAAATGATTTAACGTCCACAGGCCAGGTGGAGTGATGATTTGCGCAAGACGGCTGGCAGAAGCTGGATGCGAGAAGCCGAGGATCGAACTAAGTGGCGTGCAATTGGAGAGGCCTATGTCCAGCAGTGGACTGCGATAGGCTGATGATGATGATGATGATGATTTAAGGAAGAAGGTAAAAGTAATGAAAAATTAAAATATTTTTCATTTACTTTAGAAATATACTACTTTCATTTCAATTAGTGAGATATTAATCTTGGGTGGCTCTATTATTTACAGACTAAATGACAAAGTTAACGTGGATTAGAAACACAAGATGCACTGCCACAAACGACTAGTTACCCTGTAAAAAAAACTTTATTACTGCGTTTAAAAATAATATTGTGGCTATTTCATATTTATACGGCTGCACAGAAGCTAACAAGAAGGGTTATAGTTTCCGCAATCTGTGTATGTTTGTGAATTCCACCGTAGATCCTAAACTATTGAACCGATTTTAATAAATGGGACGGACCTCGTAGGATCATTACAGTTTTCAAACTTTTTCTTGTTTCATGCAACGATTATAAAGTATATTATATTTTGTTATATTGTTCCTCTAATTTAATTTTGTTATTTTAATCTGACAGCGAAATAAGTAAAAAGCCTTTTGCTAACTATTGTTGACATATTTAAAAATAAAATAACTCGCTACAGTGCAAGAACTGGGCTCTATTACAATCTAACAGCGGTGTCAACCGACAGGGGTCGTGGTCGGTCGCAGTAACTTCAATACGTATGAAGTTGATCGGTACGATTTATTTTACATCACTACTGTGATCGATGGTTGAAGATGGGTCCATATTTTACTAGTTTATGGTGTCAGTCAGAATATGGGGTTGGAGAACACTATGATATCTGTGCCACTTTGTAAGTACGGTTATTCTAATGTTAAACTAAAATTGGTTCAATTCAAATTTTTATTCTAAAACATTAATACGGAGAGTGAAACCGGGTGTGCGCGGGTGTTGACGAGGCATTTCTTTATTTATGCTAAATTTAATATTTTCCCTCCTTTTGCCCTTCCCCTCCATTTTAACATTTTACATAGATACATTTCAAAAGTAACTCACAATAGATTAGGAAATTGTTGTTAAACAACAAATAAAATAGCGTTAAAGTCTTTTAGAAAAAATAAATTTATTTGTTGAACAAGTTTCTTTAATAATCATGTCAGCTGCGGAGTAATTATCAAAACTTGAAAACTGAAAACAGTATTCACAGTCGCACTTAATAAGTAGAAATATACAAATGCTCATAAGGTCCTTGCCATCTTAAAGGGACACAAATTATTTGTACATCAACAGGTATTACTTTATTAGCTTCGAATGTTCTCAGAACTATTTGACGCTATCCCTTTGTACACCAAGTAATAAGATACAAACGAATGACGAGTTTCTGATATCTATGGTTATATGTATGAAAGGTTTTAGGGTGAGTTTTCACTGAAGGTTTGCTGAGTGGAGTGGAGCATAGGAGATCAGTGAAAAGAGACAATGGTTCCATTGAAACGGAGCTAAGCGGGGTGGAGCTATGCGGACCTTCACTGTTTTGAGCTATACGTCGATAAATCGAATCCAATCTATATATTGTTATCGTAAAAAAGGAGCAACGCTTTTTCATCCTTCTGTATAAGAAGTCGGAGACTCGAAGCATGTCATGTGATCATATTATATTTTCTTAGAAAGTCCATTCAGCTGCGCTGTGCTCTGCTTACACTATTCCCTAGTTGTGGAGTAATTAAAAACAGTAACTCAAAAATATGTGAAGAATATTTCTTATAACTCATTTCACCTTCAATTGTTATTTCAAAACATTTTATCCATCCTAAGGTTGCCTGCAAGAGATTGATTTTGGCCATATGGCAGCCCTTTGTACTTTATAATCTGACATTTTATATACTTTCTTGTAACTCGTATATTTCTTTTTACTTTTATGCAAAACATAATGAACGTATTTTCAAGACCGTATCTAAATAGTAAATCCTTTAATAAACTCAAACATGGTTCTTAAAATAATTTGGAAATAGATATTCCTGTTCCTTATATCTTCTGTAAGATTAAATTGGCTCCTATCGATCGGGTTTATTACCCTACAGACCGTTCATTGAGCAAATCCATGCATAAAATGAAATTGAGAACGATTTTTTCTATATTTGGGTTCCTTTTTTAAATGTTATGGGATATATAGTTGACTACATAAACCGAAATAATTAATTTCTATTTTATAAAAGGATTGGCTTTTAAGAAAGTATTTCATCGATAGTGAAAGTTCAATGATTTTTTGCGTTTGATAGAAGTTTCTTTGAATGACGGTGCTATACATAACATACATGTGACATATAGTCTTAAGATACTATTTCAATAGGTTTATTGTATAATATAGATTAGTAACTAGTTTAGCTAAATACATAAAATGAATAAATTGTATATCTTAATCAACGAAATAATTACTTTGTCGCGTTTTAATTGTAGACTTAATTAAAAAGCCTTGGTGAGCAAATAAACACTTCATAAAAGCCGACCTGTATTTTTAACTGACTTAAAAAAAGGAGGAGGTTATCAATTGTTTTTTTTTCTGTTTGTTACCTCATAACTTTTGACTGGGTGAACCGATTTTGATGATTATTTTTTTATTTGAAAGCTAGTGCTTCCCGTGTGGTCCCATTTTAATTTGGTCCGGTTCTCGACGTCGATTTTTTTGTTATTTTTTTTATTATTTAAACTAATATCCAAAACAGTATTATCAGAATCATATCAAATATCATTGAATGGAGGGAGTTTCACAGCAGGCAGTACAGGAATACTCCCTAAAACTTATTTTTTTTATGCAAACGAGCAAACGTATTGCCTGATGGTAAGCGATTACCGCCGCCCATGGACACCCGCAACACCAGAGGCGTCACAAGTGCGTTGCCGGCCTTTTAAGAAGGAATACGCTGTTTTCTTGAAGGATTGAAGGTCGTATTGGTTCGGTAATACCGCAGGCGACAGTTCATTCCACAGTTTTGTTGTGCGAGGCACAAAGGTCCTGGATGGACTTAATCCTAGGTTGCAACTTTCAGGTGTTGTGGTAGTGGCATATATTATCTCCATGTAACATTCAATGGATACCTGCAAGGTGAAACCAGAGAATATATATGATAATCTAAGTCACAGGATATCTATTCCTGTGACTTAGATGATGATGATGAA
Source organism: Spilosoma lubricipeda (assembly GCA_905220595.1). NCBI lineage: Eukaryota > Metazoa > Arthropoda > Insecta > Lepidoptera > Erebidae > Spilosoma > Spilosoma lubricipeda. The sequence continues at coordinate 4,726,088 of HG992298.1, read as the reverse complement.
TACTTAATGAAATGTACCTGGATGACCAGTTTGTTTTATAGTAAATTAAAAAAAATATGATCTCAACTAAATCGACACATATAATTGCTCGTTTAAGGGTATTAGATTACTTCAAAACGTACATAAGTAATACCGATTGAGTTTATAACATTTTCAGAGAACTGCGACCAGGGGTTTAAGGTTCAATTTACTTTCTACGTTTGTTTCTGGCATAAGCATTCCATCTTCCAAAATAATATCCACCTTGACAATGTATATCGATGGTATATTGAAACGTTTAGGATATTGATGTGGTTGCCCCATTTTAATACATTATCCGGGATGTTTGCGGAAGGGAGGATTGATGGATTTTGTGCTATCAATTGCAAACTATGTGGCTATTCTCAAGATTTGTTTAGGCGTCTGTGTCGGATAAAGTAATCTAAATACTAGTTTAATACGTCTTTATAATTAATAAACATTTCGGACATCTAACATACAACGCCAACTAGTTCTCAAACTAGGTAGAGTTTGTATTATAGGTACTAGACAACTGATATATATACATATGTATTTTGTTATATAAATAGATACCTATTATACATAAAAAACACCCAAACTTCAAAAAAAAATTTTGTAGATCATAAAAACATTTGGTCCGACCCGGGAATCGAACCCGAGACTTCAAGCACAGTTATTGCATACGCTACCACTGCGCCATTGAAGCAGTTAGTAGTTTTTTATAGTTAGGAGCTATTGAGTATCAACTATTCAGGTATCGAAAAATGGACTTTGTTTGGGACTAATCCCGCCCACATTCCCACCACTGTAACTCCTGTACAACAGGATCAACAGCAGTGACCCACGAACACACCGAGTTATGACACTCGGGAAGTCTCAGGAAGAAAAATAACTGTCTTGGAACCCGCAACGAAATTGTTCAGAAGAAAAAAAGCAGGAGGAGTTGGAAATATGATAAGTCCACTTCTCTCCTTAGCAAAGCGGGAGACAAAAATGAAGTCAAAATAGGCAGACACCTTTTTCAAACCGGGAAGCACCACGAATAAAGTGTTAGGGGTCCTAAGTGAGCTATATTTGATTACTATAGTATGTATGGCAGAATCGCCTAAACACACGGAAATTCACCGCAGTTGACACAAGATTCCCATAGTATACTGCCCCAGGTGTCCCTCTTCTTCTTCTTGTCAGGGATCTTGTGTCAACTGCGTAACACAATGCTAAATAGCTTAGCTTAGCTTTAAGTACATTTTAGTTTAGTGATGACAACAAGAGAATCACCATCACTGTCATTAAATATAACAAAAATATCGTTGACCACACTGCCGGATTTTGGTGGATGGATTTTGTCACTCTGTCTTTTTCCTTTGCTAGTTTTACAATACAACAACTGGCAACAGAAGAAGCCGGATTTTCTTTTTCAGGATAACATCGTTACGAATATTTATCTTTAAAGATACTCAAACTATATACTGCTGACAACTTGTTAAACATACAGGAATACATTAAATTTCCAGTGTTTTATATGTATTATAATATGTAAGTCACTTTGACATTCCTGTAATGAGTTGGCAAATATACAAATTTTATTTATTTTTCAAACTTGATAAAAAGATTTGTTTCGGAGTTTGGATATTTTCTATGTATGATATGTATGTATTTACACAAAAAAGTATATATGTGTTTGTATCAGTTGTCTAGTACCCATAACACATGCTCTGCTTAGCTGGGGACTAGATGGCGTTGTGTGTTTGATGTCCGAAATATTTATTTATTTATTATTTACTTATTGTACACAACACAGCACATTCATTCAGTCATTCATACAGTCCATTAGTTCTACGTTATTTAGTATTACTTTTAGTACAAATAAAATATCTTATCTGCAAAGACGTATTGCAAGTGTTTTATTCACCAGCTTATAGATAAAGACCTTATTCCCTCAGACAGTTAGTTTAATTATATTAATTTTATACAAAGTGAAATACAGTACATAGGTAAAACATTACTAAATGTTTAAAGTATGTAATTAATATGTATCGATCTATTTCTACTCGTTACATAAACTAGAATAGATAAAACTAACATTGACTTAGAAATGTCACTACTAAGCTGTCATCGACTTTACATAAAATTACAACAACTTTATTAGGGTAGATGAGATCGTTTTTTGTTTCCACATCCACATTTTTTATATCTTTTATCATTTTATCCCGACGAAGACTCGAAGACTTATTAGGCAGAAATAGCTGGTTAACTGGATATTTTGTCGACGTAGAAAGTGTGAGTACTTATTTTTTTATACTCATAATCAAGATTCGCCTCAGAAGTTTTTCAAAAAAATCAAGATAGTTCATAGTTAGAAAGACATGACAAATAATAATAAATAATAATAATAAATATTTCGGACATCTAACACACAACGACATCTAGTCCCAAACTAAGCAGAGCTTGTATTATGGGTACTAGACAACTGATATTAATACTTATATACTTTTTTTTTTGTAAATACATACATATTATAGATAGAAAATACCCAAACTCCGAAACAAATATTTGCAGAGCATACAAACATTTGATCCGACCCGGAAATCGTACCCGAGACCTCAAGAACAGCAGTCGCATACGCTACCACTGCGCTACCGAGGCAGTCAAATGGGGGTGTATACCTGTATGTAAGTACATTTTGGTTACTCTGAATATAAGGTACGTAACCCTTGATGAGACACTCTCAGTCTTGTTCGTTATTTACGAGGGATTTGTGTACCAGGAACCCGACACCACCTTGGGAGAAATGATCACACTTTCGGAAATAGAGCAAGCTTGCTGCAAGACTCTGGATAGTATAAAACCTAGATACTTCATCGAATACCTTTGAGCGAGCAATTCTCCATCATCATCAGCTTCCGCGCAGTCCACTATTGAGCATAGACCTCTTCGATTGCATGCCACTTGGTTCGATTCTCGTCTTCGATTCAGTTCTTGTATATATTAATCGGAATCTCGGAAAACGCCGCAACGTTTTTAATTAAATTGAATATTCAGGGGGTTTCGGGGCTAATTAATTGATCTAACTAGGATTCAATTTTGGAAATTTACCAAAAAAATACCGGTCCAGTACCGGTCATCCAGGTACTAATTAAATATTGAGAAAGATAAAACAGATCGAAATGCAATTTTTCATTATTAACCCATTAAGAAAAAGCACATTTAAAAAGGTGGAAATAAGTAATTACCATTAAAAGACAATCTAAGAGTGGCTTCTACCGGTAGCGTGTTTAAAGACCAAATGCACATCGCACGCATTTGGCGAGACGCCAACAAGACTTCATGCATTGCGAACACCGGCGTATCTTGTGTTCACTCGACTCTATTGCAGTATAATGTGAGAATGAACCATTCTGAATTGGAGCAATTCTTAAATTGAACACGTTGACTGACTTTTAATACTTACTTACAGATTACTTTATATGTTTTCGTATTATGTTCTGGTTAATTGATTCTAATGTACACTAATGTAGTTAACTGCAAATAGTGTTAAAAGTTTCTATTAACTTTCTTATACAGTTATTTGATAAGCAAAAAAATTATAGGGAAGCTTACTATTGGTATCTATACCTATCTATTTAAATAAACTAGCCGACCCACGCAATCTCGTTTGCGTCTCCTATTGCCCGTAGCGTGATAATTTTCCCCCGTTTTTGTAACATTCTTCACTGTTGCTCCACTCCTGTACGTCTTGGCGTGACGATATATAGCCTATAGCCTTCTTCGATAAATAGGCTATCTGACACTGAAAGAATTTTTCAAATCGGACCAGCGGTTCCTGAGATTAGCGTGTTCAAACAAACAAACAAACAAACTTTTCAGCTTTATATTTTAGTATAGATATAATAGTTTAGGTACTTAAAATTTAAATACAAAAACTTATTAAATGGGAAAAAGAGTGTCTCCATGATGTAAAATCAATATTTTTGGACAAATATCAAGAAAAAACTAAATGAGTCTGGTGGCCACTGCTCTTGGATTATTTGCTCATGCTTTCATGCAGAGTAGAGTTACTTTGGAAGGTCCATAAATAGCAAAAAATGTATTCCCATTCTCAATCAACCACATTTTCTCTTTAACGTATTCTATCAGCTGTTCTTTACACAAGGATGCCCATTATTTTTCTTTACAGAATTACCGATGGTTCTTACGTAAAAGGGATTTAGTCTACGGGACCGAACCCAATAATTAGAAGCTTCGGATTACTGTAACCTTTCACGTGATAAGCTGACAGTTAACATGTGGTTTTTAAGGTTAACTTGTTGCTTCATGTTCGTGTAGAATAAATAACAACTTCGATTTCTCTAGAAAATAAATTATACCTACCTACCGAGGTATTAAACATTTGTTTAGGCATATTTAACTATCAAACCGCTTTTCGAAGTTCTCATGTTTAAGATAAGCGTTAAATAATTTAATAGAAAACAAAGAAACAAAAAGATAGTAATGAACACAGTACTCTCTTTTTGTTTCTTTGCTTTCTATAACAATCATGTGCCCTAAGACCGTATTAAAATCAATTTCAAAGTAATAGTTCTTCTTTTAAAAACTTCGGTTTTACTTCGGGATCTACGCACCCTTAACTGACCCACAACGTGTGAATTGAAATAATCTATACTAATATATAAAGCTGAAGAGTTTCTTTGTTTGTTTGTTTGTTTGAACACGCTAATCTCAGGAACCGCTGGTCCGATTTGTTTCAGTGTTTGATAGCCATTTATCGAGGAAGGCTATAGGGTATATATCATTACGCTACTACTAATAGGAGCGGAGCAACAATGAAGAATGTTTTAAAAACGGGGGAAATTTTCACGCTACGGGCAATATAAGGCGCAAACGAGGTTGCGTGGGTCGGCTAGTTAAGTATAAGGTAATAAAAATCAACATTATAATTTATCTATTTCCTTAAATCCTCTTCACACATATTCAATTAGCGAGTGGCGTGCTATAGGAGAGACATTAGTCCAGCAGTGAACTGCAATCGACTGATACTGATGATGATACTAAATCCTACGTACATCCATCGTACGTACATTAAACAGTAAATTTAAATTTCGATCTTGGAGAAAAGCTGCATTATAATTACATAGAGCTGATCTGATACTAGAGCTAGAAGATGGCCTTAGCAGCTCCGTAACAAAATAATACATCCCATCGAGTTTGGGCTCGTTAGATTTATCTTGACGAGTAGATCCTACCTATTGAATTATTTATCAGCTTTTAGTACATTGCCTACATAACTTTATTGTTTATTTTAATAAAACCGTTTAACTTAAAACAAATTTCTACAACTCTTTTATTAAATCGTATAGTATTCCTGATTAACACCAAGAAAACAAAAAACAAAACAATGGCTTAAACATTTTTCTTTTATTAGATTTTGATAATTAATAATATTTTAGGAAACTTATTTATATTTATTCAATGGATGATTCAAGGATTTCATGCATGCATTCAATGGATCATTTAAAATTTAAGTAAGTAGCTGAATGATCAATCTTTACTCAGATTCTTTTCTTAGTGAATTTTCTAAAGATGATTTATTGCCCTAGCTAGATTGGTTTATTGCCTCCGAAACCCCCTACATACTGTCACGTTGTGGCTTGGTGAAGTCTTAAGATCAGTCAAGGTATGCGAAATTAGAAATTTGGTCACAAGAATTTACAAAGTATTAAATTTTGTTCAAGGAGTAACATTACAAGTATAATTATATATCATCTTGATTTGCGAGCAAAAGGAGACAGAAGTTAAATCAGGGCAGGGTTCTAGGGGATTCCATCAGTGGTGTCCCTCGGTGGTAGTGAGGAGACACTTAGCTGCTTGGCAGTCGCCAGGCGAGAGAGAGCTTGTCCTCGAGGCGTCCGTTCTTATACGTTCGCCGGAGTGAGCAGTGCGGTGGCAGGGTTAATAATGTGTCAGTAGTGGGAGACGGGCGTTGCCAGTATGGTTGAAATATAAAAGAATTTTTCATTTAAAGGTGATACATTTTTACTCGATCTGGTCTTGATTGATGTAAGTACTACTAATATAACCTGACATATTTTTTTACCAAAAAGTATGCCAACGAAATGACACAGTACTGTATTAGCATACCAAATATCTTCGTTCAATATTCGCCTAAGGAAATGTTTGTGACAGACAGACAAATAGCCATCTTTCGTTCCGTTTTGACGTATGGAACCGTAATAAAATTACCATTTACTAGAAAGGAATTTATATTTCTATAGCAAACATATATTAATTTAGAAGAAATTAAGTAACGTTAATTTGGAAAGAAAAGTTGGGGTTAATACAAAGTATATCCAGGATTATCTAAATCGCAGATACTTATGAGCAGAAAGAGTAGTCCTACTAATATTATAAATGAGAAAGTCTGTAAGGATGGATGGATGTTTGGATGTTTGTTACTCTTTCACGCAAAAACTACTGAATGGATTTGGGTGAAGCTTTACAGTAATATAGCTTATACATCAGAATAACACATAGGCTACTATTTGCCGCGATAACGGACATATACGCGGGCGGAGCCGCGGGCAACAATTAGTATTGTTATAAATCTTTTGTGCAATACTAAAGCAAATAATGTTTATCTGTACACAAATGAAGTAGCATCTATCGCAAGGTCTACCTCTCCAGGGAATGGCATCCCCTACATAAGATATCTTACTCTAAAATACAAGTAACGTTAGTAAGCTACATCTTTTAAAATACGTCTTTCCAGCTATTTTCTCTTGTCATGGAGAGGAAATTGTTAAACAACTATGCAAATCAGCTTGCCGAAAAATAACAAAATCATGGTGATCACAACACAATATTTGTCCTGGGTGTTAATCAAACCGCGATTTCAAGCTTAGTAGTTAGAGTCACTAAATATCAGACCAACTATCCAATAAATGGACTAACAAGAATGGGTCTTACGTTTTTCCAATATAAGCGAAAGAAATTTGGAGATTTCAGATTCCAGTATAGCAACATGGGGTACCTAAACTAATATACGTCATTTCACTGGTCCATATCGTCATTATCAACACTTTTTCAGAGTCCACTGCTGTACGTAGGCCTCTGGGTAGATAGGAGAGTAAGAGCTAAATCACCACGTTAACCAGACGGATTAGTTTCTTTTTATAGTTCTGTGGTACTGTGGAGTTTCCTCACTTAATCCTTCCTCGCACGGGATGGTCAGGTCACAGGGCAGAACATCCATAACATAGTTTCCTTCATCATTAACGTCTTGTAGAGTATCACTATGTGCATCAACAGCCTTTAACGGTCTATCGCTGGACATAAGCCTCTTCTTTTAAAGGAAGCCAAAGCCTACTGAAACCCTGACCAGATGTGTTGGTACGAGTATAGTTGGTTAGTTTTTTTTTTAAGGAATTGGGGCAAACGAGCAGACGTTTCACTTAATGGTTACCGCCGGTTGGTAACGGTTGGCCGCCTATGGACAACCGCAACACCAGAGGCGTCACAAGTGCGTGACGCCCTTGGGGGATGGGGAGAGGGATGCAGGGAGGGGCTGGAGTGTGGGTCTCCGGTACCCTCACTCACTGGGTGTTTCAAGTGTTCCTTCTTTTTACACTGATGTTTTCCTTCCTACCTTGTTCTCTAAGTCGCCTCTTACGACACCCATAGGGGTGGATAGGGGTGACAATACTCTGTATTCTTTATCCTTCACCACACAGATATACGGACAACTAACGCGATTCACTATGTAAGCTTAAAAGATTTTCAGTAAACCGTAGTTAAGCATGCATATGTTAATGACCCAAGTTTGATGGATCGCGTCCATGTAAGCGACGCTGTCATTGAAATTTAATGGATGATTAGTTTCTAGAGTTAATATGGGTTGTTGAAGTAAATATAAGGGGCACAAAATTGTATTATAAAGTAAGCCATTTAGCTTTCGTATAATTACTTTATATAGTGTATAACAATACTAGTGTAGATATAATTTACCAATTTGTGGCTGAAGTTAGAAACAGTCATAAGTAACAATAACATTTATAACGATTTTGTATCACAATTAAGTTACAAAACGACATGGATTAGTTTCTTGATTTATTACATTATATGCTGTTGCTTTCTTTATAATTATTTTTAGTTATTTCTTAAACTTAGTAACCTTATTCCTCTCAATTTTTTATTATCTATACAAATAAATAAAATTGGAGTGTCTGTTTGTAATATTAAAATAACTGCTTTTGACTAAATGCATATATATGTATACACGGTACATATACCGAAAGTGTAGTTGAAAAATTTTTTGTCTGTCTGTCTGTCTGTCTGTCTGTTTGTTCCGGGTAATCTCTGGAACGGCTGGACGGATTTTGACGGGACTTTCACTTGCAGATAGCTGATGATCCGGGGAGTAACTAAGAGTACTTTATTTAGACTAACTTTGTCCCGCGGCATTACTCGCGGTACAACAATAACCGCGGGTAACACCGCGGGGTTCAGCTAGTCCATAATATAATTTACTATATCGCCTTCTTTAATTTTGTACTTTACCTGCATGACTATATTTTTTATTGATATATCTTTATATATATAATTCTTCTGTGAGTGTGTATGTCACTGAACTACTCTCAAACGACTGGACCGATTTTGATGAAATTTTTTGTGTGTGTTCAAGGGGATCTGGGAATGGTTTAGATTCACAATTTTGTCCGCTGGACAATGTTTTTTTAATTAATTTTAAATTTATTAGTAGTTATGGCAAAACGACGCTTGCCGGGACAGCTAGTTTATAAATAAATCAAGTTTCATATCTTGTTCCAATTTCAAAAGTATAATGATTGGTTCTCTGCAGCATAAATAAACCCTTAGAATAGAAGAAAAAACAATAGCAAGGGAGCTGTAGCGCGGACAATCGGGCTTGCTCCGAATGAAGATGACCTCAATAGCAGAATGCACTGCCTATTGTCACTGATATTAAGATGAATAAAAGTGGTAAGCATCATTTACTTCACTCATTAACTTGAATTGATTCTCAATATTAGCTTTGTCACTTGAGGAAAATTACTGGCCTGTGCCAGTAATTAGCAAATACTTGGAAAATCAGATATCCCAAGACTGGGATAGTTGGCGCTTTAGACTAGGTCTTCGTTCAGTAGTGGCCGGCGATATGCTAATGATAATTATGAAAATTAGCTTTGTTGTTGAACCAGTGCTTTACTGAACTTCTAGCAGATCAGTCAATACGGATCCCGTTCCTTTTTCGGCAAAATTACAAGAAACTTATTTTTCCATTTTTGTTACTTGTATATTTCAAAAATATATCTACTATTAGCATTTTCTCGTGACTTTGTCCGTAGTTATTCGATAATTGTGATATTTTATATATCTCAATATTGCAAAGAAATTAATATTATAGAGGCACCAAAACATTTTAAATAAAAAAAGTAAAAACTAAAACCCAACTACAACAAAAAAACGACGCTGAAAAAGTATGAAACAAGATTTTCAGGACACTGGATTAAACTTATTTGCTCGTATCACACAAAAAAAAGTTAGTCTAAAAAAGTAGCCTAAGTTACTCCCTGGATCATTTTGACCAAACAATTTTTTTTAACTACCTTCGTTATTGGTATATATATCGTGTATACATACATATGCATTGATTAAAAAGCTGTTATTTTAATATTACAAATAGACACTCCAATTTTATTTATTTGTATAGATAACATTCAAGATTTAGGAACGATAAAGTAGTTATTATTATTATTTTTATAACTGTTTCTCGGTACGCACAACATAAAAATACAACTCCCACATTAGGAATATACATCTTGTGTCACGGGGGACTTCACAAACATGCATGTAATGGATATAAAGAACACCCAGTCTCAGAACAACAATTTGTGGATCACACGAAGTGTTGTCCCGTGCAGGAATCGAATCTATAATAGTAGAAAGTGGCGTGGCGAATGTTTAAAGTTTAAGCCTCTTTTTTTTTTTTTTAACGTGTGGAAACCCCCTCGGGCCGTCACCCCGCCGGGGTTTGCGGCGGGGCGGTGTGTCGGAATCGAACCGACTAAAACCACACGGTGTGCCACTCTGCGCTTGAGACGGGAGGGATCCGGGAACTGCTGTTATTAACACATCCGGACCCCTCCCAGCGCTTGCCCGCACTGTAGCTGGCACCGTCTGCTGTTAAACTCTCATTTTAGGCGACGTACGGCACACGCGTAACGTCGCCCCCTCGCGGGTAGCCACTAGAGCGGATGGAGGGGAAAACCCGTCCCGACCATCCGCGGCCACACTCAGGGCGGCATGAGGCGCTGGTAAGCGCGCCTTCGCCGCCCGGTTCGCCGGCGGCGGATTAGGTCCGAGTGGAGGTCGTCCTAAAAGCGGTTGTTTTAATATTACAAACAGACACTCCAATTTTATTTATATAGATGTTTATTCTTGCAAGTTTATGTTTAGCTATTCCTAAATAAATGAGATTAGGATAGTTAATTTATTATTTTACCTTGTAAGAATGTATTATTTGTAGTAAACCAAAATTCATACATGAACGTTCCTCTCGATAAATTTGAAGCAAAATCGTTTACAGGCATGGAATGGTTTTGAAATGCGATTATCTCGATATATGGGCAAGTAATCTTCTTACATGTGCTTTGTATTAACTTCTCTGCTGTATAAAATAATCATGAAAATGTATTTAAAGCTGCTGCTTTTACACAAAGATTTCGTAAACAACAGAACTTCGAAACATATTTAATCTCTAAGATTAAACAACGGTGTTTGAACTTTGAGGTCCTTAGCAAAATGATCTCTTGTTTATACCTTAAGTTAGAATACTTTTTGTACTAAGTTTTTATGAATCTTTATATATATAATTCTTCTGTGAGTGTGTATGTCACTGAACTACTCTCAAACGACTGGACCGATTTTGATGAAATTTTTTGTGTGTGTTCAAGGGGATCTGAGAATGGTTTAGATTCACAATTTTGTCCGCTGGACAATGTTTTTTTAATTAATTTTTAATTTATTAGTAGTTATGGCAAAAGACGTTTGCCGGGACAGCTAGTATATATATAAAGTTAGATATCAATTAAAATAGAAAAATATAAAGTACAAATAGCTTTTAGTTTTATGTATATGGAAGTAGTCTGTAGGTTGTTATCTATACAAATAAATAAAATTGGAGTGTCTGTTTATAATATTAAAATAACCTACCTAATAATTTATAATATTAAATAAACACGGTACATTTACCAAAAATTTGTTAAAAATTTTTTTGTCCGTCTGTCTGTCTCTTTGTTCCGTGTAATCTCTGGAACGGCTGGACGGATTTTGACGGAATTTTCACTAGAAGGTAGCCAATGATCTAGGGAGTAACTTAGGCTACTTTATTTAGACTAACTTTGTCCCGCGGCATTACTCGCGGTACGACGATAACCGCGGGTAACACCGCAAGGTTCAGTTAGTATGTTTATAAAATTTATAATACAAAGTCTGCTAAGTTTCAGTTTAAATACTAATATGTTACTGTAGAAATATATTTATTATATTTTAATACAAATAGCCAGTGATTAACAACCTAAAATCATTCTTCAAATGTCTTTTAATAAACGGCCATCAATTACACGAAACTTACGACAATATAACCCAGGTGCAAATTCGTATACCTAAATGCAAAACAATGGCAACAGAGTGACAAGAGTGATAAAGACAAATACATCTGTTAAATATTTGAAATACATAGGAGTAAGCGAGACGTAGATATTTGTATAAGAATGTTATGTCGTGATATCGATATGTGTACAGACAAAACGGGCCAATCAATTACAAAGGCAGACATCGATCATTACGTGAGCGACCTAAAGGCGGATGAAACTCCGTTTGTTTTCCGACTAGTACTTATGGGTACATTAGTCAAGTAAGTGGTTCTATTTTGACTAATTGTAAAGTAGGTAAAGCACAGAAATGACCAACGTTACGACCTGGGCTTCACCTAAATTTTTCACCTGCCTTGAGCCGGTGCCTGTATAAATGTTCCAGTGCTACAATGAATCATTACTGCAGTCCTGAAATGAAAACAGATATATTTTTGAATGTATAGTCATTACGCATATTTTCCGAATAATGAACCATTGGAGTTTTATTACTTACTAGCTGAGTCCCACGGTGTTACCCGCGCTGCAACATCAAACTTCGTAGGTAACGCCGCGGGGCAAATCTAGTCTTAAAAAAGTATTAACTGTCATATTACTTTTTACAAGAGGCACCGTATGATAGCATTACGATGAGTTAAAATTCCAAGTACAAATATGTGGTTATGGTAAATAGTCAACTATGATATCGAAAAAACTCATTCTTTGGACTTTCTGTCACTAAAAGCACGCTGTGATAAGGACTTCTAAATTTTAGATTAGAAATTTCTATACAAATAAATAAAATTGGAGCGTCTGCTTGAAATTAAATGCATATGCATGATACACGGTACATAAAAAAAAAAAAAAAATTGTCTGTCTGTCTGTCTGTTTTCCCTCTGGAGCAGCTGGACCGATTTTGACGGGACTTTCACTGGCAGGTAGCTGATGATCCAGTGAGTAACTTAGGCTACTTTTTTTAGACTAACTTTGTCCCGCGGCGTTACTCGCGGTGCAACAATAACCGCGGGTAACACCGCGGGGTTCAGCTTGTGTTAGATAAATGTTTAAACTTAAGTAGAGAAGAGGCAGGTATTATAAGCAAGTTGACTTTTCTATCTAAATGCACATTTTAAGCTACCACAGAAGCACAAGCGCGACGAAAAGTCGTTAATGGTCCAGTATATCAGCGTTGAAGATTGATAGCACACTCAGTAACACAGGCATCGCATTAACGTTTTTATGCTAAGAAGTTATAATTTGCAAAGCTATTTGAATGTCTCATAAAAGTTTGATGTGGTTTGTTAGTATGAGAAAGAAATTTCAAAGTTTGAAATATTGAGTGATTATCGATAGTTGAAAGTCATTACGATGTAATGAGCAGCATCAGATACTGCCTCGTTGGTCTAGTGGTTAGCTTTTGCGACTGCCGATCAAGAGGTCTCGTGTTGTCATGAACACCTATGATAATCGTTATTGTGAAGTCAGTGCCCCCTTATATAGAGACAACTAGTTCAACCTTCGAATTCAGTTCACCGTGGGAGAGCCACGCTTCGGCATGAATGGGCCGGCTCGATTGGAGTGATAACACGGCCTCACAGAAAACCGGTGTGAAATAGTGCTTGCGCTGTGTTTCACCGAGTGAGTGAGGATACCGGAGGCCCATAACCTAAACCCCCTCCACCTATCTCTGCTCCCTATCCCCCAAAGACCGGCAACGCACTTGTGACGCCTCTGGTGTTTGCAGGTCTCCATGAGTGGCGTTAATCGCTTACCATCAGGCAATACGTCTGCTCGTTCGCCCGCCTATTCCATAAAAAAAAACCCTCGTGTTTGTAGAGGTCCGATGCCAGTCACTTCGTTGAAAAATAATATTCAGGTAAAACTGGTTGAACTAGTAGCCAGCCCCAGTTAATCTTGGACTAGAAAGATGATGAGCGTTAGATATATCTTTAAACATATAGATCTTATCAAACTTTATTCTTATAAAGACAACTCTCGCACTAGGAATATTCCTGCGAATAAAAGACACCATGACTTAGAACAACAATTTGTGGATCACAAAGTGGTGTCTCATTTAGGGTTTGTACCCACAACACTTAGCGCAGTAGAAAGCTGATCGCTTTAACCACTATGCCATCCCTGGACGTATCTTGATTAGTGATGAAATATAGTCATGATGTTAGTCACGTGCATTGTTATTTTTCTGTAATGTAATTGTAATGTAATTATATTCATTAATCATAATTTACTAGCTACGCCCCGTGGCATTACCTGCGGTTATTGTTGCTTTTGTTCACGAAATTGTTCATTATTAATTTTGTGTTAATTTTATTTTTTCTTTTCCTTTTAAACTAAAAGTACGCTAAATTACTCATTGTACCTTTAGCTATCTGCCAGAGAATGTCACGTCAGAATTGGTTTAGACGTTTCAGAGATTAACCAAAACAACCAGACAGATATACAATTGTTTTTAATGGATATTTTGATTTATACTTTCATATGCATTTAACGAAAAGCTGTAAATTTGAAATTACAAACAGATATTTAAATTTTATATGTGATATAAATATTTGTATCTATGGTTTTAGGTAGTCATCTTTTATCCTTAATTTCCTCAAAGGCATCATAAAATATAACTTTCATAGTAAATTTAAAGGAAAATCATACTTTCCCATAGAAATTCACGAGAAAGCTCCGTATTTTCTACCTCCGTCAGGCTCAAAATTTTTCCGCACCGATAAAACTCCCTAATAAAGAAAGTCTATATTCAATATCGGAACACTTTATATGGGAAAATGGCTCGTAAATAAAAAAACATACCCCGTAGAGGTATAAAAACACAGTAACGATATATACATCGATATGTTTACGGTAAAGTACTAGATTTTTTCAAAGTTCTTCAAGGCGTTTCTCGAGGAAATATATTTCTATTGCTACTTAGTTAACCCAAAAAATAAGCAAGTTTAAAAATGAGTTCCTTTTTAATAAAGGTACTCATTTTTAAGCCTTAACTATACTTATTTTAATGGTTGAAAGCAAAAGATCATACATGCCTAACGTCCTAAGAGGGTAGATAGAAAAAAAATATTTCTACTTTTTTTTTATGTTTTGCTCCCAAAATGAATTTACTCTGTTTGATGGAAAGTGTCAGCAGAAACCAAGAGTGGTGTTCACTATTCTAAATGTGAACGTGGACATTGCAGTATGGTATCCTTCTAAGATGCTTTCATACTCGGGTCCTTGTATTTTCTTATTACGGTCCGGCTATACCTCTTTTGTATCTTCCACATTCATCAATCACTGTATATCACCGAATATCAGATGCATAGTGCAGATAGCAATCGGTAGCTGCTGAATTTGAAAAGTCATTTCTCCAAAACTATATCTTGCATGCGAATAAATGAATCTTATCTTATCTTATCTTATCTTACGTAGAAACAATAAATTTCTGATTGTCGAGATTCTGACATCTAAAATTTAACGCTCAATATTTTTAATTAACACTTACTTGAAGCCATTCAGTAGGTTTTACAAATGCGATTCCATCTTTTTAACAGACTTCAAAAAAGGAGGAGGTTCTCTATTCGACTGTATTTTTTATGTTTTTTACGCAGATGCTTTCCGTGTGGTCCCATTTTAGTTTGGTTAAGTTCTTGAAGTCAGTTTCAGTTCTTTCATTAAAATTTTAGATTACACTTGAACTAGAACTTGTAATATAATCATTATTTATTTACTTACTAAATATTTGAGTACCTCGATCGCGATCTAGGTTATATTATCATATGTAGTCTATTACTATCATGTGTTCATGGATTTTAATAATATTGTAGTGTCATGCTGTATGTCTATATATGCTTACAAAATTTCAGCAAAATCGGTAGAAAATATCTGCTTCTAAATCGAGTTTAAAGATTCCACCCAAACATACATACATAAATACGTTGCAATTTAATAAAAAGCTTGTAAAAAGACACCTCTGTGGTTAGTTTCAACAGCAGAGTGAATCTCAGGAAATAACGGTGCCTTCTGCTGTAAAGTCCGACCTGTAAAAATATCTGCAAAAAAATTACTTACAACAAGTTTGAAAAGTCGTAGTCACGCGTTCTCAAAGTGTTATGGTACTTGTTTCATACTTTTTCAGCGTCGTTTTTTGTTGTAGTTGTGTTTTAGTTTTTATTATTTTTTATCACTTACTACTAAATACAATTGCACGCCATCTATCGAGGTATAATTATTTGATCGTCGTAAACAATAGTACTTAAAAGTTTTCCTGTTTGAAAAAAATACATTATATGAAGACTATTTTTCCTGGCAACGTTTGAGAGCAAACCTGGTCTGGTATTAAGATCACTATCCAGCTTCATAACAACTTTAAGAGCTCAATGTCTTATCTTTCAAAGTTTTATTAACTTTGCCAAGAGTAATTAGGAATTGGAATCTCTTCAAAAGCCGTTTCAAGGAGTCCCTTCTATATCTGGATGCGATAAACTTTAATTTTGTCCGATTTTTCGCAGTAGGTACATATATCCGCTCTACGATTGACGTAATGTGAGATTTTTGTTTATGTTATGCGTATACCTCAACTTCATGAAGATTAATAAATGTACAAGATAAAAATAATTTCGTAAATTCATTATACAATTATCATATTTTGCAAACCAACTGAAATGAGCACCTACTCCTTTTTAAAGTCGGTTAAATCTACTATTTATTTATTTATTCCACATAAAACTTCTAGAATATTACTCCATCTTTCTGTAACAACCTGAACATATTTTCCTGTTTATTTATACATTCTGAATGGCGTAACATGAACTTGTTACTTTATGACATAGACCTTTTGTTACCCTTTATTTAAAATTATAGTTTCATTTTTTATCATTTCTGTATTGTTTTTACTATAACATTTAAATATCATGAGAGAAAGATATAGTTATAAAATTACATCGAACTTATGAGTTTTACTCAACGATACCTGTAGAGATAAAGTATTAACTACTGTAATAAGTTTAATTGGTTGGAATATTAAAAAGAAACAGTGATTAACATTAGGATTTTATTTTGATACTAGTCTTTGTGCTTCTATGTATTTAAATTAGGCACCTAAAACGTTTTCATTAGATAAAACACCTTTTAAGCCAGAAATATCATCTAGGTCTCCAGACTCTAGGGTCCATAGAGAGTAAGTACATAGAGTTATACGAGTAGAATATGACCCTAAATGAGATTCTCTACCTAACTATTAAAATAATGAATAAAAAAGTATTATATAACTATTTGGGGTCGAAACCAATGTTCTGTAACTGTATTACAGTATTGTTATTATGTATTATTATGTATTATTATATATGTAAATAATCTTGTAACTGTTTTGCATTATAACACGAAATTAGCAATGGATGAGAAAATTTTATATATTTTCTTTACAAATGTCGACAAACATTGATTAATTGATGGAGTAACCGCTCTTACCGTTGCGCTTGGGACTCTATAAAAGTGTAAAATCTACATTAATCATCCTTTTGAGGCAACCAAAAAGTAACAAGTCCTTGACAGTCTTTTATGTTCTAATAACTTAATAAGTGTGTTCTAAAAGTGTGTCGAATTACAACACAAACAAACTCAAAAGTCAAGCCGAACTGCAACCAGCAACAAGTGCTTTCAACACCCGAGTACTTATAAATACGAGTATAAAATAAAACGCACGGTTGATGCTGTCACACTGTATACAGCATACAGACTTTGAACGTATATTTTTCTGATGCGTATTAAAGTTACAGTGAATTTTGTTCAAATTTTTTGTACATAGCAACTGGACCCAGTGTCAATATTTACAGCGTTAATTCTTGATTATAATAAGGATTTTTCAATTAATATAATAAAGTACCCAGTTTAAATTTAAATTATTGTAGACTCAAATTGATGATAGTCGTATTTCAGTCTTGAGAGTCTTAAGTATAGCAGAGTAATAGAGAGAAAATCCTAGACTTAATTATTCTAGATCTTCATTGTATAAAACCTAACATGACATGTGTCCAAACTGCAAATAAACTAATCATAGTTTAAATTCCCGAGTCTTTAACTGATTGAAGGTTTAGTGTTTGTATTTCCCTCGAAGTTTTCAATTCAAAATAACTTTTTGAATTATTTATATACTGTATTAGATTTTAAATATCAGTCAACTCCCACGTGGATTATCGTAGTTGCGTGGAATTTAAAGCTAATAATTAAGTTGTGTAGTTCACCTTAATAATAACAGAACATTGTCATTTCCATCGAAGGCTTTAACACCAAACAAGTTTTTGAATAATGCTAATATTGTGCCTTTAAACTATCTCGGGAAATAGTTGAGGGATCTTAGAAATTTATGTGAAATCTATGATGGCATAAATATTTTCAACCATGTTATGAGATTATGTAAAATCTTTTTTGTATTTATCTGTAAGATAATATCTTCTATTGGTATGTAATATTTATGTAGTTTAATTTGACAAATCATTCATCAATCATCAATCACAAGTCATCATTTTTTGAAAAGATTTGTTGAAAAGAAGGTCCAAAATATTTCTGTTTGAGGTCTGACCGGTTGGTATAACCTTAGCTTAGAGAGTTAAAATCAAAAAACAATTATTAAAGATTTTTCCACTTTCATATAAAAGTTTATTTTTTATTTACCCTTACCGTACGTAGAGTAGTAAATTTATTTACATTTCCAAATTCCAAGTCTATTTTTATCACGACCATAGTCATTACAACAAACCCACTACTTTCTCTCACTCAGCACAAAAGGTACGACGAAATACGGGAAAACAGTGGCTGAAAATCGTTTCCTCATTATCCCGCCGTTTCGCGCCTTGAATTTATTATTTCAACAGTAAATTGTCCATCTGGCCTCAATTTTGCGGTTTCTCCTTATTTCAGCTGGCGTTATTTTATTCCGTCTCTACTTTTGGGGCCTACGACAAAAAGCTGTCACCGTACAACTAATGATGTGATTCGGCTCGCCGCGCGTCACTCCCATTATTTTAAACATGTGCCTTTCAAATGGATTTGTATTTTTTGTTTACGTAATAACAGAGAATATTCTAAACAAGATTGATGGAATTGCAAAAGCTGAAATATTTTTATTATTGATTATATGAGTTACAGCTGTGGCTACAACTCATTCGAATAAAAATGAGAGAAAAGGATAGGCACGAATTTTAACCAACATTTTCTAAGACTGATTGATGATATTATATTTCTGTTTACTGAATGTCGTTTTCTTGCCTTATGTAGTTTTGTTATTGTTTATAAATAAAAAAGTAAAAACTAAAATCCAACTACGACAAAAACGACACAGAAAAAATATGAAACAGGTTTGAGAAGCCGTATTCACGTGTTGTTTAAAGTGTTATGGTACATTTCTATCTAATTACATGTGACGTATGACTACAGCTTTTCAAACTTGTTTCATACTTTTTAAGCGTCGTTTTTTTTTTTTTTTTAATTTTTATTTAGTACCATAGAAATATCACAAATATTGAATAAATACGGACAAAGTCTCGAAAAAATGTTTTTGAAATGTACACGTAACGCCCTTTCCCATAATACCAGACACGGCATATTTATTTCAAACTTATTTTTTAACACAGTTCTTTATGACCGCTAGAGGGCGCCACATTAGAATCAGTGACACGTCATATAGCATATAACCAGCGGACGACCAAGATGCTTCTAACGATACATCATTTGTTCAGTTCTAATAAGTAGTTGAGGAGCTATGAGGGAACAAATGAACATACATACATACATATGCAACACACTCACAAACTTTCGTCTTTATATATTAGTGTGAATTTCGCATAGCTGATGATCAGTCTTACTGATGTATTCTACCGGTACCGCATGCGTTTGTACAATCTTCTTTGGCTTATAGATGTTGTGTTATAGTTATTGTGGTAGTTTAACATTAGTGTAGTTTTATCACTGGATTAAACAAGTTTTTCCAATTTGAGATTATCTTACCTATAAACCTCTATTTTATATTGTACTGGTTTTGTTTTTTTTTTTGTCTTTCAATGGCAACGAAACGTCATATTTATAAAATTTTAACAAAAATAAAACCGACTTCAAGGTTTGACTCGATTTCTCTTGGATGCCATCATCAGATCTTAGTGTCCTTATCATGATACCACCGTTGGTATATCTCCATTTCCATTAAAAAAGAATCATCAAAATCGCTTCATAAACGACGAAGTTACCCGCGAACACACATTAAAAAAAAAGGTCCAATTGAGAAACCACCTCCTTTTTTGAAGTCGGTTAAAAAGATATCTAAGATTTTTTTTGGAATAATATTAGTGATTTTGTAGTTCTGCGACTTCTTGTTAAGAAAAGAACCAACAATACAACTGCGGAAATGCGGTGGAACAGGATTTTAATAATTAATTCTCGTTATTTTTTTTTATATACAGTTCTATCAATACAAAATATCTGTGTTTTATGTAAAGACTTTCTTTACTTTGTTTTTCAAATGACATTCACAATCAAAATCACTTTCTTTTGATAAAAGCAGAGAAAATATAAACAAAAAGAGTATTTTCAAAGAAAAAATTAAAACGAAAAAGGAAGATACTGAAAAGCTTTTAAGTGATTGATTCGCTTCAACTTTATTGTATCGATTTTCGGAATATCTACACTTTGTTTTAGTAAATATTTTACTAAATTTATTTTACTTTTCTACCTAATAACGTTCGTTGGAAGTTATTGTAAAACTTTATCTTTGTCTCCAAATAGTTCCTTTAGTCCGTTGAAAAGTTAAAATTTGGGGTTGCGTTTCTCACCATTTGCAGCCCTTGTTCTATGATGGCGGCCGGGGGACAATGGTTGCAACCCCACATACTTGAATTTAACTTTCCACCAACATCTCCTTCAAAACTAAAAAAAATAATTGCGTTCCTTGAGAAATATATATATATGTGTATATTTATTAGATTTTAAACTAAGAGAATCCGCTTATTATCAATATGGTCATAGCGAAACTACGTACGGAGTGGGACAAAAACAGTATCGTTGATTTTGACTCGTGGCTACAAACTCGCATAGATATTTGCAACTCAAGAGATACAAATACGTTGCCTATTTCAAGTCATATTCTCATAGTCTCCAGAATTAGATTTAGTTCTCCATTAACATCAATTACTCGATGAAAAGCGAAAAAAAGCTGCTTAAAACCAATTATCTATGATGTTCTCCTAGACGATTACGGCCACGGCGACTAGTCTCAACGGAGATCGGCCAACTACGCAGGAGATATTATTGTGCACAAATGTGTGCGCAAACACTGGTCCACTCTCTGTTCCCTCTCTCTCAAAATCCGATGGGACGGTTAACCGACACGACCGGGAAGAGATCAGGCGCAGGACCGACAGCTTTACGCGCTCTCCCGGGGCACGGGGGTTTAAACCCTAACTTCCAAACTCTGAGCTGTTATTAAGTATTTCTAATTTTATTCTAATCAGAAAAACTCAATAACACTTTTTGACCCGACACAGGATTCGAACTTGAAACTTCTTGTCAATTATCTATAACTGCCATGTAAATACCATCGTGGTCGAATCGAAACATGATTTTCCCAAGTTAATAAGGTAATGTACTAGAAACTTAGTTTATTGCGGCAGTTATTCATAAACGAGTTGCAAACAATATTTCCTTTAGATTTTATCTTAAGAGAAAAATAAGTAGTATATATCAAGGAGACTGAGCACAGACTCTAGATCATGGCGATGAGTTACTAGTGGATATTACTTCTATCTAACAGTATCAACCAAAATTCTTGGTTTTTTGTGAAGAAAAACATTATCTTTTAGATTCGGGAAGATTAAGGAAAACTACTTACTATGAGTAATACCAAAAATTCATCGAAATCTGTTGTGAGGCATCTTATACAGAAGAATTACGATATATAAACAGAATATGTATCAATATGTTACCACCATGTATATAGATATATATATCATTGATTCATTAGAACTTTAGACCCTTTTTGTCTTATAACATATTATTATCAAGAAATTATATCAGTCGTGTAGCATAAAGCTTACTTTATTTCTGTTAATCTGTAAACTTATAAATTATGAAACATGTTTACGTTTTCAGCCTAATTTGGTTTATTTTTATGGTCTTATTATTTCGCCTACTTCGCAAAAAGCCATACAATTTTCAGAGAATATGAAAACAGCTTAGCACTTATCTATCAGTCAAAGTCAAAGATAAATACTGCCAAAGAATACAAATAATAAACAATGTTGTTAATGGAAATGGTTAAAATAAACACCAACTTCACTGTAAAACTTCCCGATTTGTAATGGTACAAATACACCATCCATTTACCTGCGGTGAAACTTTATAAAACGTTCTCAATTTGCAGAAAGGTTACAGATTAAAAATAAAATAATGCATAGCTTTTCTCATACCGTGCAAATGAAGTTGCGGGTTAGGACTAGAATTTTCTTCGTTAAATTACTTTTAGATATATATATGTAACAATTACAGGCTTAAGGTTGGGTGAAGTCTTTCGATAGAGTTTTTGAGTTTTACCCGAAGACGGCAAAACTAAAAGGAAGGGTAATACTTTTAGCAATCTATGCATGTATATTTGAATGTTACACCGTAGCTAGGGCTTGAATTGCTAGAACAACTTTAATCAATGAAGTGTCAATAGTTTTTAACAGACTTAAAAAAAGCGGAAGTTATCAATTCGATTGTTTTTTTTTCATATTCGTTACCTTATAACTTTCGAATGGGTGAACCAATTTTGTTCATTCTTTTTTTAGTTAAAAGCTGGTATTTTCTGTGTAGTCACATTTCAATTTGGTCCAGTTCAATTTGTGTAATTAAAATAACCTTTTATTATTTCCTTAGAGCTAAAAAATTCAAGGTTTTAAGATAAAGGACACTTTTTTTATGATCAAGCTACCAAAATGACTCTACTCTGCCTGATGGAAAGCATACGTAGAATCCAAAAATGGTGGTCACTATCCTCAATGTGAACGTTGACAAAGCAGCATAGTGACCCACACTATGGCGGCCTATTGAGATGCTTTTTCACCCTTCACGTTTCACTTCTATTGAAACGGAATACATGTGCCGAACAAGCAAATTCCATTAAAGCAAACAAGTCTTAGAACATCGTAGACGAAATTCCACGTCGTACTGAGAGAATAGATTAAATGCAGAGGACTGATTCTATGGCATATATCGTAAAAGCTCTTGTTGCGTCGTCACTTCTCTATGAATACGCTTCCTTACAATTATCTGGCAAAACTGCGTCGTTGACGTTAATTCTTCCTTCGTGTGAACATAACGTTGCATGCACGAGTGTAAACGCACACTTTGAATTAATATAAATAATATATTAATGGTTCCTAATTTAATACTATAACATAATGATGTGACAAATGAAATATTCATTTGTCACATCATTATCCTCTCTATTATTAATTTATTATTAATTTCTTTGCAAAGTATATTTTAAACAGGTACCATAGAAATATCACAATTATCGAATAAATACACACAAAGTCACGTGCGAATGCTAATAATATAAATATTTTTGAAATGTACAAGTAACGCCCTTTCGTATGATGCGCCGCGACACGAAACACGACATATTTATCTAAAATTTATTTTTTATACGCTACTTTATGTCGGCTAGAGGGCGCCACATTAGACGCAGTGACACGTAATATAGCCTTTAACTAGCGGACAATTAAGACGCTTCTAACGACATCTCATTTGTCCAGTTCTAATAAGTAGTTAAGGAGCTATGAGGGAACAAATGAACATACATACATACATACATACATACATACATACATACATACATACATACATACATACATAAATAGCCTCTCAAAATCATAACCCTCCTTTGGCTTTGCCGTAGTCGGGTAATAACCATAACAGCACTGTAAATGACTTCACATCTTAATAGAACAAAATATGAAAATTATTCTCTTGTCTAAGAACACACCTTCAGAAGTATTTTAAACACAAACTAAGAAAACATATATCCAAAATGATAATCAAGAACTTTTGAACAGTACAATAAATAAATATCAGTTAGTTAAATACAGCAAATTCAATTTAACCGAACAACACTTTGGTCGAAGCGCATTCCTCTTATCAATCGTAATAAAACTTGTTGCAGATAAGAGTAAGAGTTCAGTATTACATTATTTGATCCAAATGAATGTTCTTCAGATTTCGAATGAACTACATGTCTTACAGACACTATTACTTTAAGATCTCAAGTACTTTAGAGCGTATAAGTTGAAACTTAAAACGATCGAAAATTCCAATGAAATTTTTATGTTTATCAATTTCGGTCCATGATTATTAAATGGG
The DNA here is from genome assembly GCA_905220595.1 of Spilosoma lubricipeda. Lineage (NCBI taxonomy): Eukaryota > Metazoa > Arthropoda > Insecta > Lepidoptera > Erebidae > Spilosoma > Spilosoma lubricipeda. Next base: position 4,702,053 of record HG992298.1, on the reverse strand, counting down.
ATTTTGAGATCACGAAATTTTTGTGATTACTAGCTGACCCACGCAACCTCGTTTGCGCCTTATATAGCCCGTAGCGTGAAAATTTCCCCCGTTTTTGAAACATTCTTCATTGTTGCTCCGCTCCTGTAGGTCTTAGCGTGATGATATAACCTATAGCCTTCCTCGATAAATGGGCTATCTAACACAGAAAGAATTTTTCAAATCAGACCAGCGGTTCCTGAGATTAGCGTGTTCACACAAACAAACAAACAAACTCTTCAGCTTTATATATTAGTATAGATTAGGTTACCTGTGCAACCTTCAGTAATACTCATAGTAGCAGTTGGTAACTCTTTTTCAGCTCCTTAATAATTACCTCTAGTGACATTCGAATATTTGGTGGGAGTTCTTTTTCGGTATCTAACTGTAATTAATCTTAAGTACTCATATACTTCTAAATGTTTAAGTGAGTACTAATGTTTAGATATATATAGCACGAGTTCTACCTAGTTTAGAATCAATTGATAAGTGTGAGATGTCAGCAACTATTAGTACTAAACGTGCACCAAAGATAAACTTGCTATTCTGTTAACAAAGTTAACAACAATTTAGTAAGAAAGTAACCTAATACCACAAAGGTAAGCTGATAGATAATGCTTAGGGCATGAAATCCGCTGACGTACAGAAGTGTATGAAGTTGTAAATAAATAAAATCTCAAGTAAAATAATTAAGGTGTAAATCCCTGAACTGTCTTAAGCCCGCCTAAAATACTTTTGAGTTTGTGTTTACCTCCTCTAACTTCCCCCTGTTTGATTACGTGGTGTAAAAGTACTCGACGCCTTTCCAACTTTGAGATTTTTCTTTCGTTGAAAGCTCTTAGTTTTGGCAGAAATTGAAACGTGTCTTTTTAAGTAATGAGCTCTTAGAAGTGTAAACAGGTGTTCTTAGAGAAATTAACTTGCTAAAGTTGATGATAAATTCATTAGAGTTTTTGGGTGAGCAACATTTTTCTGAAGTTGTTTTGAATTGCTTCATTATCTTGTTATTTAGAGCTTAAGTATTTTTGGTCGTTATCTATATAAATAAAAGAGGAAGGTGACTGACTGACATACCCAGAGATCAACGCACAGCCCAAACCGTTGAACCTAGAATCCTGAAATTTTGCATGTAGGTTCTTTATATAACGTAAGTGAGCTTAGTGCTCATATCAGAGAAAGGAATTTTGGAAATTCCACCTCTTAGGGGGGTATATCAGGGGATGAAAGTCTACGTGAGCGAAGCCGCGTGTAAAAGCTAGTGTAGAATAAAGACTAACAGTTAGGTGACTTGTCTATTGGGTTCTAACGATATGCAAATAATATCTGGACTTATATAATAACGGGTTTTATGTGCAACTTTGTGTGTGTATATAGGACACATGTAATTAATTTCGATAAACTAAGTTTCATGAATAAAACAATGGGAGTATAACTAGTATACTCTGTAAGCGTTATGTAATAGTATATAGTGCCAAAGTTTCCTGCAACAACTTGTTCACGTTTTTAATTATTGTTTCCAACATTTATTATTAGTAATTGAGTGCTCATATCAAATATAACAAAAAGAAGTCAATAACCTTTGATATGGATTATTTGTTTATTTTAATGTACTTGAATTATGTATTAAATTAAACAACATGTTTGAATCAAAAATAGTCTATTTATATCTATACAAATAAATAACATTGCAATGTCTACTTGAAATTTGTAATTAAGCTTATTTATCACTAAATGCTTATGTAACTTTGTAATCACACTAATATATAAAGGCGAAAGTTTGTGAGTGTGTATGTTTGTTACTTCTTCACGCAAAAACTACTGAACGGATTTGGATGAAACTTTACAGTAATATAGCTTATACATCAGAATAACACATAGGCTACTTTATATACTTATATATTTACTACTTTTTGTATATATATGTTCAAGCGCCTGCCAAATTGTTGATGGCAGCGTTTGATAGGATTAATTGTTGCTGTGCCATCGCCGAAAGGTTACCCGTAATATAGACGTAGAGCGCGGAGGGCGGGCTTAGCGTCAATATTAACTTCAGAGGCACCGTGGACAATAGCTGGGTGGTTCCATATTCACCACTTTTGCAGCTCGGTCCAGGCTATCATATATATGTAAATACATCAATAAGGGCAATGACCAGGCTATTTTCATCGTGAGGCAGCACAGTAACGTTATGATCGACCCAAAGAATGAGGTGCAGATGTTTTAGGTGGGCCGATATGTGAGTACTAATGAAGCGGCATGGAGAATACTTGGTTTACCGTTGCACCAAAGGCACCCAACAGTGACCCGTCTTGCTGTGCACCTCCCAAACGGCGGACGCGTGTATTTTACGAAGTAAATCTGCGAGACCGAGTTGCAACACCGGGTATTACCAACGTCACCGCATTTTTCCGCCAGTGCCAAAGCTGACGAGTTTGCCCGGACGTTGTTGTACATAGAAGTGCCAAGGTATTACACGTGGAATGCGTCGCGGAAAGAATAGAAAGGATGCGTGCAAGGAGAACCCGTCGACGGATGGCCAGGTGTGGAGGCCTCAGATGCTCTGGGTAGAGTGTATACCGTACACATAATACAATTCGAAAGTTATTGTGTACGGTTGCTGCTCACTAGACTCCGAGGCCCCACCAGTTTTCAGGTTCTCAAAACCGTCAATGGGCAAGAAAAGGCCAATTTCCGAGAAGCGTGTGAGGTGATGGGATTGCTGGAAGACGACAATTACTGGGACGCAACGATGGAGGACGCTATATTGTGCCGGTCAGTGACTACGTTAAGAGATATCTTTGCGATTATGGTAAGCATATGTGGATTCTACAACCCCCAACAGTTATGGGTCAAGTATAAAAATGCTTTATCATAAGATATTGCTAGCCGATATCAAGGAACTGCACAAGTCAACGATGACTTAGTTTTTAACGAAGCACTGAAACTGATCAAGGACAAAATTTTATACGATAGAGATAGAGACGAGATAAATTTTCCTACTTCACAAAGAACGTAAGAGCTTTTTACTGATTTAGTTAGAGAGCTGGGTTATGATACTATTACCTTGAGGACTAAAGTCGCCCAAATAGAGCCTCTGTTACTACCATAACAAATGGAAATTTTCAATCTTATAACAAACCGCATAGCTAGCGAAAAGGGGGTCTTTTTTTCTTGGACGCACCAGGGGGCACCAGTCAAACACTCTTACTGAACTTGCTGCTAGCACTGTTGCGCAAAGACAAAGTAGTTGCGCTGGCTGTTGCGTCCTCCGGAATAGCCGCAACCTTGCTGAGTGGTGGCAAAACCGCACATTCAGTGTTCAAACTGAACAAACTCCCATTTGAAACATCAGCAAAAGCCGTAGTCGCGGTGCTCTAATGCAATGGTGCAAACTGATCGTGTGGGACGAATGCACAATGTCACACAAGCGAGCGATTGAAGCATTGGATCGCAGCTTGCAAGACATTACGGGCAATCGAAGGTTGATGGATGGAGTAGTCATCTTGCTTGCAGGAGATTTCTGGAAGACACTGCCAGTTATCGAGAGGGGTACTGCTTCATACGAGATAAACGCGTGCCTCAAGGCTTCACCGTTGTGGAGTAAGGTTGAGCGGTTACAACTGAAGACCAATATGAGAGTCTAGCTCTTTAATGGTCAGGAATATGGACTATTCGCGAAGGTCAGCGAAGGTCGCGTGCCGACAGACGCTAACAGCCAAATAACTTTTCATAGCCGATTTAGCAATGTTGTAAGTTCGGAAGATAACCTTCTCAATAAGGTATTTCCGAACTTAGAACAAAACTTGGCTAACGTGGAAAAAATTATCATGGAGCCTACAAACGTGTTGGTGGAAAAAATAACTAAAAAAATATTGGAGCAAGTTCCAGGTGACGTGGGGACTTATATGTCAATAGGCACCGTCATGACAACTGACGACGCTTCTACGTACCCTGTAGAGTTTTTAAATTTCCACGAACTGTCAGGAGTGCCCTCTCACAAATTAGAGCTCAAGCTTGGTGCGCCTATAATACTGATGCGTAACCTGGACGCGCCCGGATTGTGTAACGGCACCAGGTTACGCCTCACAGAGCTGAGACGGCATATTAAACAGGCGACCATCCTCACCGGGGGGGCATCAGGAGAGATGGTATTGATACCTAGGATCCCCATAATATCCACCAACTTGCCATTCCAATTCAAGCGCTTGCAATTTCTTTTGAAGATGGCTTTCTCGATTACAATAAATAAAAGGGAGGGGCAAACTCTAAAAGTAGCCGGTATCCACTTGGGTACCTCCTGCTTCTCCCACGGGCAGCTCTACGTAGGTTGTTCGCGTGTGTCGAGAGCAAGAAATCTCTTTGTTTACGCAGAAAATAATAAGTCTCTAAATGTTGTTTACCGGGATGTACTGTAGTAAAATGATTTCTGACTTACTACCACCCGAGACAACTAATTATATAAGTCAGCTCAGACTGTTCTCCCGTTCACAGTCCTCGATAAGATTAGATATCATAAATACCCACGCTGATTTCAACACAAACGGGCCGGCTCGACCGGGGCGGTACTACCCTCGCATAAAAAATCAACGTAAAATGACAGCGTTCGTGCTGTCGTGTTTCGTTGGTGAGTGCGAGACCGGGGCCAATAATACAGAATCATCACTAGGCCACGATGAGTGGGTCCGCAATGAGTATGGTGACCACCACTCTTGGATTCTGCTTATGCTTTCCATCAGTCAGAGAAGAGTCATTTTGGCTATCCATAAAAAAAAATTGCCAACCGTAAATTGCGATCTTCACTCTAAAACTATAAGTATTTTACTCACCGGTTCAGTAACCGTGATAAACCGTAGGGTCTGAAACTTCCTACTAATATTCTAATATACGAAACTTTGTTACACTTCAACCCAAAAACTACTAAATGGATTTGGAAGAAACTTTACAGTAATATAGCTTATACATGAGAATAATACATAGGCTACTATTTGCCGCAAACACCGATATATACGCGGGCGGAGCCGCGGGCAACAGCTAGTGTAATATACTTCCATAAGATTATTTTTATCTAGTTGTCCGATGAATCTCTGGAAAAGCTGAACCAATTTTGACTTGACTTTCAGTGGCAGGTAGCTGATGATATTAGTATTTTTACTTTAAGACTAACTTCGTCTCACCGCGTTTTTGTATCTTTAGAACAACACTTTAGAACAACAACTGTCTGTAACATCACGGGACTCAGCTAGCATAATAATATATCAAATACCTAAGTATCTAATATGGGAGCTGTTCAAAAAAAAATAAAAAAACGAAAGATTCATCATCATCATCTTCCTAGCCTTTATTATTCCCAAGATTTGGGGTCGGCTACTAGTGCAACCGGTTTTACCTGAATATCAGTTTTTACGCGGAGCGACTGGCATCGGCTGTCCGCAACCCTGAGGGTGAACTGAATTCGAAGTTAGTACATTTGAGGCCACTGAACTTCCCAATAACGATTGCCACAGATGTTCATGACAACCGGGACCGACGGCTTAACGTGCCCTCCGAGGCACGGGCGGGAAACACCGCCATCTTCCTTACTCCGGGCTGCTATTAAGAAATTCTTGTAAGAAAACTCAAAAGCAGTCCGACCCGGGAATCGAACCCGAGAGCTATTGATCGGCAATCGCTTACGCTAACCATTAGACCAACGAGGCAGTTCCCAAACAAAAGGAGAATAAAGGAAAGATTGTGACTCTTATATTATTTTCCAAGTGACTGTCAGTCGTATATATGTCGCACTGGATAAGTCATCCGTACTGTTCCAATTTTAGCTCATGGAAATTCTGTTCTGTCTGGCATGTCGAACGTCTAATCATTTTCGATTCTCAAAGGATTTTTTTATGATTGATTTCTTGTATAAAAATACTACTATCTACACACTCCAATTAAGATATGAAAGGCTTAAATCTTATTAAAAGAAGATTGAATTAACTCAGATGTAGGCCCCTTCGGTAGTAAGATGTTTAAGGGTATTAATTAATTCATTGAAATTAAATACCATCCCTTTAACGTGTCTTCTTTAATGTCTCTTCACTCCAAAGAAACACACGATCGTATTCGATATCGGTACAAAGTAACAGTGCCAATACCACAGATCGATTCGTTTCGACCAATTGCGTTCAGTAATGAACATTGTTCAGCGTCACGGATTCGAATAGCGTCCGATTGTTATAGCACACGATAGAAATCTCGATTGAAGTTAGTAATCGATCGTATAGTCGATACTTTGAAGTGATTGGTCAGGGAAGTATTTAAATACTGAGATTGCATGAAAGGCGGCAGAAAATAGTGGTTTTGAGCGGTCATCTCACCGCTTCTTTTTATTCGACTTCAAAAAGAGGAGGTTATCAATTCGACTGTATTTTTCTTTTTTTTATGTATATTTCCTCATAACCTCCACGTATACCATGAGAGAGCCTTCAGAGAGGCTTCACAGAAAACCGGTGGGAAATAGTGCTTGCGCTGTGTTTCACCGAGTGAGTAAGGATACCGGAGGCCCATAACCCAAACCTCCTCCCTCTATCTCCCCTACCCATCCCCTAAAGACCGGCAACGCACTTGTGACGCCTCTGGTGTTGCAGGTGTTTACGGGTGGCGGTAATCACTTACCATCAGGCGGTAAGTCTGCTTGTTTGCCCGCCTATTACATAAAAAAAAACTTTAGACTGGGTGAACAGATTTTGATGTCTTTTTTATTTCATTTCAATTTGGTCCAGTCCATTATGTCTTTTTTTTGTTAAGATTTGTGATGATTTGATTCGATTTTTTTTACTTTTATTCACAGCATTTGTCAGATCCATCGTATTCTGAACATGTCGCTACACACTTATCGTCTTCACACAATTGATATGAATTAGGACAGAGTTTTTACATCACCGCCTTGCCGCTTTTTTTTTTTTTTTTTTTTTTATTTAAATAGGGGGCAAACGAGCAGACGTATCACCTGATGGTAAGTGATTACCGCCGCCCATGGACACCCGCAACACCAGAGGCGTCACAGGTGCGTTGCCGGCCTTTTAAGAAGGAGTACGCTCGTTTCTTGAAGGTTTGAAGGTCGTATTGGTCCGGGAATACCGCAGGCGACAGTTCATTCCACAGTTTTGCTGTGCAAGGCAGAAAGTTTCTTGAAAAGCGCACCGTTGTGGACCAACCATCTACATGATGGGGATGAAAGTTTTGTCGCGTAGGACGATGGCGGAAAGAGGCGGCAGGGATCAATCCGAACAATTCCTCGGAGCACTCCCCATAGTAGATGCGGTAGAAGATGCACAGCGAGGCAACATCTCTACGCAGCGCCAAAGAGTCTAGCTGAATTGAAAGTTCTTGGCAGTCGACGATTCGAGCCGCCCTCCGTTGAATGCGATCCAGAGGGAGGAGCTGGTACTGGGGTGCACCCGCCCAAAGATGAGGACAGTATTCCATATGAGGCCGAACCTGCGCTTTATAAAGCATGAGGCGGTGAGCCGGTGTGAAATACTGTCTCGATCTGTTGAGCACGCCAAGCTTCTTTGAGGCCAATTTGGCCTTATCCTCCAAATGGTCACAGAACTGGACTCCACTCGAAATGTCGACTCCAAGTATCCCAATGTTGGTTGAGGCAGATAGGGGAGTGTCTTCAAAGCGAGGACATACGACCCACGGCAGTTTTTTAGCGGTGAACGCGCAAATTTGTGTCTTTGTGGGGTTAAAGTGGACTAAATTGAGTCTACCCCAATTTGAGATCTTTTCCAAGGAGGTCTCAACTTCAGACACAAGTTTGTTTCGACTCTCAATGACGTTTTACCGAGAAATATTAGCGCGGCCGGTGTAGAGAGCATCGCCCGTGCTGTCATCCGCATAACAATGAATGCCACTAATTTGCAGCATGTCATTGATATGGAGGAGGAACAAAGTAGGCGATAGCACACAGCCTTGCGGGACACCAGCATTCACAGATATGGAGTCAGAGCATTCACCGTCGACTACGACCTTTATGCATCTATCTGCTAGAAAGCTAGTGACCCATTCGCATAATTTTATTGCGCTGTTATTGATTCCATCCTATCGTGGGTCATGGGAGACCCAAAAATTGTTAGTTTAAGTCTGAGTGCCCTTTGTGTACGTTTCTTGTTTGTTAATGCAGGAGTTGTCGTTCAAATAGAAGATAAAAAATATTTGTTCTAATTTTTTTCAAGCTTACGTTGATGTATAAGCCTTCCCCAAGACGCTCCCTTCTCTATCTATAAGAGCAGGTATGTTTAAGGAAGTTACATTTACAATGATAGACATAATGCTTGTTAGATGGTTATCGATTTTAAGCCGAAGTTTTTTTATGTATGGCCTGCTAAAATGACCTTTGCCTGATGGAAAGCATAAGCGGAATCCAAGAGTGGTGGTCATTTTACGCTGATTTTCTGTGCGAGGGTAGTATGGCCCCGGTCTAGCATGATCGATCGAGTGGTCACCATACTCATTGCGAATGCAGACAATGCAACAATGCAGCATGGCGACTCACACCATGGCGGGCTAGTGATGCTTCTGCATCATTGGGCCTCCGGTCTCGCACTCACCAACGAAACACGACAGCTGTCATTTTACGTTGGCTCTACTACTTTTGGAAGTTTACAAGTATTTGTGTGACGATCACGATTTTCTCTTGTCCCCTTATGTATGTTATCCATATCTTGTATGTAACCAGAAGTAGATAAGTAGATATATTATAGTTATGTTTATCAACATTCTGGTTGAAATTCTACAGAATCTACCTACTTCGGGATGAGACTGATGTTTTAGATTATATTATTAACTAGCTGAACCCCGCGGTGTTACCCGCGGCTATTGTTGAACCGCGAGTAACGCCGCGGGAGAAAGTTAGTCTAAAAAAGTAGCCTAAGTTACTCCCCGAATCATCAGCTACCTGCTAGTGAAAGTCCCGTCAAAATCCGTCCAGCTGTTCCAGAGATTACCCGGAACAAACAGACAGACAGACAGACAGACAGACAGACAGACAGACAGACAGACAGACCGACAGACAGACAGACAAAAATTCTTTTAACTACATTTTTAGCAAGTGCACCGTGTATACATACATATGCATTTAGTAAAAAGCGGTTATTTTAATATTACAAACAGACACTCCTATTTTATTTATTTGTATAGATGTATAGATATGCAATCCTGGTTTTCCAACATTTTCCTGAATACGACTGACATGTTGTACTATTTTCTATCTCAGAATAAGCCAAAATCCAATAACAAACTAGCGCAATAAATTTTATCTGAATATTCATGAAAACAAGAACACCTAATTTCGTTTGCAAATAACCATCGTGCTATTTAAAACACTGAATTATTCAAAGCGTTTGTTGTAGTATTTCTGAACGTTTAATTTATATAAATAAATAATGTTTTACATTTGTTTTTTTATTAATTTAGAAATAGGGATAGAAATAGGGAGGTTTTTTGTTTGTGATTTTAAAAGATGGGGTTGAATAATAATTAATCAGTGAGCTTTGTTTACCCACATAGTCTGTTTATTTGGGTTCTATATCATAAAAAAATGTAAAAAATAATAATTTTGGATTGTAACAATATGTAACACAGTGGAAAAGAGCAAATGAAAAACTATTTCATGTACTGGTTTATAACGCAGGGATAGTTGGCAAGCCTTCCTTTAACTTCGGCAGAAACAGGCGTGCAACTATTAGGTGTTGAAAAATTTGTGTTCTTGTCGAGAAACTATTTATTCAACATTATCAACAACCTTTCGTAATGCACAGCTGGATATATGTTTGAGAAAGGGGAATTATTTATTAGGTATTGCTAGTAAGCCTGGATGGTATTTTTTTGGTAAATTTTATAAACGTTAATCCTAATTAGATCGATTTATTATCCCCGAAACCCCCTGCATACCAAATTTTATGAAAATCGTTAAAGCCGTTTCCTAGATTCTCGTTCTATAAATATACACGCATTGCTCATTTAAAGGTATTAGACACATGAATTGTAAAATTGTAAAGTGAATTAATATAACAATATTGGTGTACTAAAAATACAGGAGTCCAGTCTTAAAATTTATAGAGATTGTGTTTAGCTTCAGCAGGCAAATAAACCTACAATAACTTTCTACGTTCCATACCAAACAGTTTTGAACAACTAACACTCAACTCGCTACCCGTAATTGGGTTACGAATTTCTCATATGCCCAACAAGCTTTATATAAAAATATTTGTATGAATCAAATCGTTTTTAACAGTTTTGATTTATTAGCTCAGAATTAAAAATACTGGGTGTTATAAACGTTTTTTTATATTTTACTAAAACTATCAGGAATGACTTGGTTTTTGAACCTATCAACTTAATTTAAAAAAAGCTATATTACTGTCGCTCGCGATCTTTTCGTTCTTTGTTCTCCTGTGTTTTTTTGGAATAGGTGGGGCAAACGAGCAGATGTATCGTCTGATGGTAAGCAATTACCGCCGCCCATGGACACCAGCAACACCAGAGGCGTCACAAGTGCATTCCCGGCCTTTGAGATATGTGGGAGGTGGGAGATAGGGTTGGGGTATGGGCCTCCGGTATCCTTACTCACTCGGTGAAATACAGCGCTAGCACTATTTCATAGCAGTTTTCTGAGGCCGTGGTATTATTCCGGTCTAGCCAGCCCATTCATGTCGAAGCGTGGCTCTCCCACGGTTTTGTATGTTTTTCTTTCTCTTTCTATCTACTTTGTAAAATAAGAATAGAAAAGAACAGTTGTATTTTTTAAATCTATAAGCTTGTGGAAATGACTGTACTCTCTGCCAGATGGCAAGCGCGAGTAAACTCTAAAAGTAACCATCCTCATTGCGAATGTAGACAATGCAGCAGTATGACATGGCGGCCTTTTTAGATGCTTTTTCACACCCCGCTTAAAGCCTCCCCTCCGGAGGGAAACACGCGCGCTGGGAGTATAATATTAAAATTAAGCATATCATGACACTCAGTAAACACAAATATATCCAATTCTTTTGAGACGCTTATACTACGAGTATTAAATTAAAATTAAATCATTCCAATTCATTATACTTCGCTTTCATTTTCATTCCTTTAATTGTTTGACCCTCTAATTGTAATAAGCCTTAATCGACGCCAAGTATAAAAGAACAATTATTTAATTCTATAGCATAGTCAGTATTTAACATTCATTGGAACGGTCTCAAGAATGCTTAGTTGAAACAAGTATTCATTTGTTTAAAATTTCAAGTAGCTATTGTTTTATATCAACCAATTAATTTCAAGTATTTAAATGTTATTGTTTAATGATTATTATTAGCGAATGGGAATTACTACATTTGTTTGTTTTAATAATTCGTTTTAGTCTAAAGAACTAATTAAAAGTAACTCCCGTATAAGGAATGTTCCCTGTGTCGTGGAGAACTTTACAAACGTAATTGAAACAGGCAGAAGAAACATCCAGATTCAAAACTATTTATGTATCACACAAAATGTTGACCCATGCAGGGTCAGAACTCACTACACTCAGTGCAGTAAAAAGTTTTGTAGTACAATTAGTAGTAGTAGTAGTACAACTTAAACCACGAAGCCATTTGTTATTTTGTCTTTATTTTTAATTATTATTATTTAGCTGTCAAAATCGTTCTAGTCTGCACGATGAAAAGCATAAGCAGAATCCAGGAGTGGTGGTTACCATCCTCAATGCAAGTAGGTACAATGCAGCATTGTGAACAACACTATGGAGGCCTGGTAAGACGCTTTTTCACGCTCCGCTTAAAATATCCGGGTTTATAGTGGAAATGCAATACGGATTATTACTTCAATGGGGCTCCAGTTTTTGTTCTTAGCATTCAAAGGTTTCAAAGGAATATTAAATACTTGTGTTTGAAAAATTGCAGGTATCTAGACTGCAGGTTAACTTACGGTAAACTGCCTCGGTAGCGTAAAGTAATAGCGTAAGCGACTGCTGTGCTTGACGTCTCGGCTTCGATTTTCGGGTCAATCCAAAAATATGTGTGATCTGCAAATGTTTGTTTCAGAGTTTGGGTGTTTTCTATGTGTAAATAATATGTATGAATTTAAAAAAAGTATGCAGGTCTTTATATAGTGTTTATATACCTATAACATAAGCTGTGTTTAGCTTGGAACTGGAAGGCGTTGTGTATAAGATGTTCGACAAAATTAATATTCAAAATATGCATACCAAAAGCGAAAAGCTTATAAAATTGCATGTATCATGTAATAATTAATTATCTAGTACATAATATATTATAGTAACAAAGCGCAAAATCTGTACGAGAATACATCGACCACTTAACGATGCCCGCAACTCATAAAAGTTTCATAAAGAAACACTCAAAGGTAACTGTTTATCGCTGAAAGTAAACTAATAGGTTCGTTATTTATTACTATGTAGGTATAACAAATATAAACAATGGTACACGTGTAAGCTTAGTGCACGAATAAACGAGATAAATGTTACACTTTAGTACAAAACTTTTATGGGTCATACACACTATACTAATTTGATAGGAAATGGATATTAATTCTGTTGTTCTAAAACCCTCTAAACTAAACTAAAATCACTAACAATAAGGTTCGATCTGTCAGTCAGCGCTCTAAATGTGAAAGGTTGACTAAAATTTGATATGTTATGCTAAAAATTGACATTACCTAAAGTAGCATTTTAGGAATAATTTCCCTAAATAAGAGAATAGAAGATAATTTAAAGAAATTTCAGTTTACTGACGAACAACAGAATTACCAACAGAATTTGTCGAAATTATAAAGTATATTATTACGTAAAATGATTTTCTTAGTTAGACATTCTTGGCAGAGCGGTCTTAGACAGTGATCTCGGTCTTGGTGGAGGAATTTGGTGATAAGAATGTGATATACAATTATCCTATTTTTAGGGGATATTTTAATTCCTAGTACATACTTACATATTTATTTTATGATCACTTAAGTTCATTTCTTAATTATCTATTAATTTAAAAGGAAGAAAATGTTTTACTATTTATATGTTATAGTAAATGTAGATATATGTCTTTTTAATACACTTTCTGTTATTAAACGTAATTTCACTTGCTTCAAAACATAATAAACCATAAAAAACATAATAAACATTTAAATTTTCATCATCATTTCTAATCCAATGAGTAGGTGTCTTTATTTACTAAGCAGTACCATAAAGTACAAAAGTACTTTAAGATGTTGTAGAGCATATACTAGGGGATTGCATCTTATCGTTAAGAATAAGCTCGACCAGTTATATTGTTGCAATTACCGTGCAAAGAGATATTGTCGGCATTTACCTTGTGCCTACTTTCTTTCTGTTTTTTGCTTTGCTAATTATAGTATATAATCCGTATTTAAATGGTGGTCTGAAACCATCAGTAATAATATATTCAACAGATATCTTGTAATTTTACATTATATAACGTAAACATGTTTAAATCATCGGCATCATTTTCTGAAGCATTCAGCACGGAATCTTTGGCATGTATAGGTAAATTTATTTGGAGATTAAGACAACTGAAAAAGCTTTGTGTACTGAATAGATTGATAAAGTTTTTCTGTCCAGCTCAATGTCTAAACACATATTTAGCTACATACAGACACACTTAGCTTTTTCTCCTGAACTACATTGCACGAAAATCGTTTAGTCACAATACTTTAAATCGGTATGACCTGTTGGCGTTGCGTATACTTGAGTTTGCATTCTCTATCTCTTACGAAGTGCTCCGAAAAGTTATTCAGACCAATACCAGCATCAAAATTACACCATATTTTCAGTTTCTACAATATAAAAAAACTTACAAGTAATAAAACCAGATGTTGACTAGATACTGCTGATTTTTCTAAAGTTCAACTAATAAAAGGAATTTGGATTCAATCTCTCCTAACTCAAAATGTAATCAATTTCAATAAATTACGCCTCATGAATTTAATAAGTTAGTTAAATTATCTTTCTGATAAATATTGAAAATTTATATAAACTTCGAAGTTTTGTCGATAAATAAAAGTTTAGGACTGAACAAAATGTCTTTGAATAATGGTTACTAGAAAAATAAGTTATATTATGCATTGAGTTTTTTTTTAATCCCAAATTAAGCAGCGCTTGTACTACTGGTACTAGATAACTGATATAAATAGTTATATATTTTTTGTTTGTAAATATAATACTATTAATCATAGAAAATACCTAAACTCAAACAAATATTTGCAGATCGTACAAACATTTACACCGTGGGAGAGCCACGCTTCGGCATGAATGGGCCAGCTCGATCGGAATGATACCACGGCGTCACAGAAAACCGGTGTGAAATAGTGCTTGCGCTGTGTTTCACCGAGTGAGTGAGGATACCGGAGGCCCATAACCCAAACCCCCTCCCCCTATCTCGATCCCCCAAAAGCCAGCACCGACGCGTCTACTGTTGCAGGTGTCCATGGACGGCGGTAATCGCTCATCATCAGGCGATACGTCTGCTCGTTTGCCCCTATACAACAAAAAAATCGTAATACTAAAACCCCAAACAGAGAACAAACTTTTCCTGGAAACTGATCTCACGACTTGTTGCTTAGCAGTCAGGCACCCAAACCAATAGACCAATATACAACATGTAGAAAAGTGCGACATGTTCTACGGTTTTTGCATGATTTCATCATTTAGTTACCTATGGCTGAAGTAAATAGGTCATAGCCGGAATCTGAATTAGTTACAATTATGTGAACAAAATGTTCTTATAATTAGACAGTATCATTGAAGTGTCTTTGACAAGACCCTCGTATTTGATATCGTCTACAGTTCTACAGTGAAACGTTCTACGGTTTTGACATGATTTAAGCGTTTAATTACCCGTGGCTGTAATAATTAGGTCATGGCCGTAATCCGAATTAATTACAACTATGTAAACAAAAAGTACCTGTAATTAGACAGTACCACTGAAGTGTCAAATTTGTCAAGACCTCGTCTATTTATATCCTAATCTATTTCAATAAGTCACACCAATACAATTACTCCACTTACTCTCAAAGACCCAAATTACTTGTAATTTGAGTTTAACAGTTCAATTTATTTCTGAATAGAAGTGCTTGGAAGCTTAAGTTCGCGATTTATGTTGCTAAGTTGTTTTATAACATTAAATAAGTAGTTATTTAAATATTTCGCGGTCTAATTTATGAAGTATTTACTATTGACTTGCGAAGGATGTTCAAAATTAGAATAACAAGCGCTAAAATAACAACTTTAAGTTATCCTAAGGTATTAAAAACTATAGCGTTAAGTATTATTTATTTTTCTTTTATTTAAGAACTTCATAGGTTAGTTTTACGTTAATGGACTTAATACCTAAGGTAAAAATAAAATAGATGGTCAAAAAACAGTGAAGAGTCTTCAAGGTATTAGAGCCACGTGTGGTGATTTCAGCGCGAACAGGCCGGCTCTACCGGGGCGGTACTACCCTAGTACAGAAAATCAACGTAAAATGACAGCGAGCATGCTGTCGTGTTTCGTTGGTGAGTGCGAGACCGGAGGCCCAATGATGCAGAAGCATCACTATCCCGACATGGTGTGGGTCATAAAGCTGCATTGTCTGCATTCGCAGTATGGTGACCACCACTCTTGGATTCTGCTTATGCCATCAGGCAGAGTAGTCGTTTTGGCAGGGCCAAATATAAAAAAAGAGAAGGGTTTGAGAATTTCGGATGTATGCAGTATATAATAATAATAATAAATCGCTTTATTGTACACCAGATAACTTCTGGTCGGTAGTACAACTGGCGGTCTTATTGCTCAACGCCAATCTCTTAGTATGTAGTGACTATATACATAATTTTTATACAATATACTTAACAAAATCATTTTCAGTTGGTGTTTCCCGACCGCCTCGGATAGCACGTTAAGCCGTCGATCCTGGTTGTCATGTCATGAACATGTATAACATTTGGGAAGTCTGTGCCCTCAAATAAACTGACAACCAGTTTAATCTTCGAATTCAGTTCACCCTCAGGGTTGCTGAGGTCTAATGCCATTCGCTTCGCGGATAAACTGTACTCAGGTAAAATCGGTCGAACTATTAGCCGACCCCAATTAATCTTGGTAATAATAATAGGTAGGAAGAAGAAGAATCATTTTACAACTTTTCGACACATGCACAATGATAGTGGCTATATCATCATCACCATATTCATCATCAGTCTATTGCAGTTCACTCCTGAACAAAGGCCACGGATAACCCATTGCACGCTACTCTGGTGGATTTTTCAGTGCCGTAATTCCGAAATTTATTACAAATCGGCTAATAAATTGAACCTTAACGGTTTTGGAATGAAGGTAAATAAATTTATTAAATTCCTATGAAAGGAGGCTTCATTTAAAGTTTTGTAAGGCTTACTTAGCACTTAACTACTCGAGACTAGCCAATCACTACACACAACTAAGCAAGCTAACACTCCAAATGGTATTGAAACACGAAAAACTGTTATTGGAAACGATTAGGTTCAATAAAATCTGGCCACAACTGTGTAAATGGAATTTGTAGACGGAGTGGACTTTTTCGATTTGTGAAATAAATAGAGGGAAAGGCTTGTTGAGTGGTTTTCAAGTTTTTCTTGTATAAATGTTTTAGTATTGACTCGGGTATTCAAGATTTGTAAATAAAGATTTGTAATACCTATGTAGTACTAACGTTAACACTTTTTCTAGTGCTTGTGTAACACAGAATTCTTTTTTTCTTACACCCATCGCCATCAAGTTTCAAACCAAAACAGACTCGTATTATGAAAGCTAGATTAATTGATAGAACACTTATATAATTTATTTTGTAAATACATAACATATATATAGAAAAAACCCCAACTCCGAAACAAATATTTGCAGATCATACAAACATTAGCAGTCACATACGGTACCACTGCGCCACCAAGGCAGTCGAATTTACTAGCTTAATATTATTTTACAGACTGATATTGTAGTATAGAACCTAACTGAAATAAACATACACAACAAAAACTTTTTTACCGTGGGAGAGCCACACTTCGGCATGAATGGGCTGGCTCGATCGGAGTGACACAATGGCCTCATAGATAACCGATCTGTAACAGCGCCTGCACTGTGTTTAACCTTACCGAATACCGGAGGCCCCAACCCCTCCTGGTATATCCCATACCACTCCCCATCTCCCAAAGGTTGGCAACGCATTTGTGACGCCTCTGATGTTGCGGGTGTCCATGGGCGGCCGTAATCGTTTCCCCCCCTAAAAAACTAAATCAATATATCCGCCTATATATTTAGACTAACCGACCCACGCAACCTCGTTTGCGTCTCCTATTGCCCGTAGCGTGATAATTTTCCTCCGTTTTTGTAACATTCTTCATTGGTGCTCCGCTCCTGTAGATAGCCCATTTATTGAGGAAGGCTATAGGCTATATATCATTAGCATGATGATATATAGCCTATAGCCTTCCTCAATAAATGGGCTATCTAACACTTAAAGATTTTTTCCAATCGGACCAGTGGTTCCTGAGATTAGCGTGTTCAAACAAACAAGCAAACCAACCAACAAACTCTTCAGCTTTATATATTAGATACAATGACACAATTGCACAATTTGAAATACTTAGAAGAGCCAATTAATTCAGAAGATACGAGTATATATGCTTTAAATTTCTAATTCGTCAATAGATTCAACCAATCTTCTTATTATTATTATTACTTTTACCTACTTTTTATTATCATATACAGGGTGTAACCAGACGTCTACCGAAAACGAAAGAGGTAGCTTCAGCACCCCAAAACCTATTAAAAAAAAACAAACAGTTGCCCTTAAAAAAAATTGTAGCCGGAAAAAACAATGTGTCAAGATTTTTATCCATTTCAGAAGCCAGCAATGTATTGCGCGCACCGTGTAGCTAAGTGAATGACTATTTATTACAATTTAAGTACCTACGCGTCGGTACAGCTGCTTATGCTTACTAACGATAGTAGGTAGTGACTTTATACTCTACGTACCTAATTCTGCGGTAGCCTCGGTCGAACCAGAAATGGCATCAACTGTTAGTTTTTAATTACCAGAGAAAACTAGGGGCGGGTACAGAACGTGTGTACTTACATAAAACACAATAATAGAAATGTCAACCAAGCAAAACAATAAAGTTATTAACGTTTTTAAAATCACAAAATACGTTCATATTTGGCTGCGCCGAATTTATACTATAAGTTAAAATACTCAATTAATAAATATAAACTCTTATTGTCCTAACACAATTATCTCAAAAGCAATGCATATAGTTATAATTAGTATTTATTTTGATTCCTGCTCACTCTCATACACTCGTACACTCATTAATCAATCAATATTCAATACTCCTACCCTATTCCTGCAACCTGACCTGTCAGTATAAAAAGAAAGTGTCATCCGAACGCACGCGACGGTGATAACGTACTCATTTCTCTTCTACAAAAACGCGCTTACTAGCAAACCGCATAAAACCCCAAAAAACCCGTGTACCAGTGTTTTAATTGTTTAGTGTGAGTGCACTCTGAAATAAAACTTAAATAGTGACTTGGACTGCATTGTTCGACCAGTACCAGCTGAAGCTATCGAAGAAGCTCAAGGTCAGTTCCTACTTTCCCTAATTGCACGTCCAAGGTCTTGGTCCTTCTCTCCGGATATCCCTTTCATCGCCCTTATACATTTTACACGCTTCAACACACTAAAAACGCATACAATCTAATAAGTCTTACAACTACCTATCGTTCACTCCGCAAAATAATTAACATATTTTCATTAAACTTAAACCCGCTACTTACTTTAACGCTATAAACAACCCATATTTACATAATATTATATAAGTACTATCATACTTTCATCTGAAAAAGAACCTAATAAAAATATCTCAATTTTTCTTAATCTCGCAAGGTAGTTTAATTCAATACCGTTGCCGCCATATTTGAAACAAGCCGGCGTCGCTGCGCGCTCACGACCCGCCCGACTCAACTCACGCGTACCTACAGCTGTTCATATTTTGTAGTTATTTTACAAATACCTACTTACATATATCTCATAGTTCTTATTTATTATTTCTAAAATGCCTAAAGACACAAAAACAGAAACTGTTGATCCGCGTATTAAACGTTTAGAAGCAAAGAAGAATTCTTTGTTTAATTTAGTTCAAAATATTTATGACCTCAGTCTAAAGGTTTCCGATGATCACATTCGCGTACAATTTTTATCTCGCGTATTTTCCTTGGATACTATTAGATCTGATTTCGTAAATACACTCGATTTATTAATCGAGGCCTATTTAAAAGTAGACGAGTCATCAGTCCCGAATTACATGCCCCTAGAAGCATTTGACGAGTTATACTGTAGTATCAAACAAGTAGCAGAAAGCTTAAATAACTCAAAGACCAAAGGTCAAAAAGAGGATGACAAATATTCATTCAACAGTAAACTACCTCGAATTCAACTTACTTCGTTTGATGGAACCATTAGTAAATGGCCCGTTTTTTATGAAAACTTTAAAACTCTAATCCATGAAAACTCTTATCTCTCACCCGCTGAAAAAGTTCATTACTTGATGGGATGCCTATCCAATACGGCCCTCACAGTATGTTCAGGTATACCACCTACCGCTGATAATTACCCTACTCTCTGGGAAGGTCTTATCGAAAAATATCATGACGTACGCATACAGGCTTCACAATATTTAGACCAAATGTTAAATTTAAAAGGTAATCAAACGCTCAATATTTTCATAGAACAGTTTTGTACCGCTGAAGCCGCTCTCAAACTCCTGAAAATTAATGATCTGTCAGATTTCATTATCACTCATATCGCACTCACAAAACTAAACAAGGAAACACTCGACTTATTTGAACAAACTCATAGACACATTGAGATACCTACTTTCTCAGACCTAACTCGTTTCGTAAAAGAACAAAATAAAATACAAACGCTACGCAAACTCACACCCGCAAATTACTCTCACACTACTCTCGCAAAATCACAAAATAAAAATAATACGCTATACTCTAAACAACAAAAACCGACGCACTCGTTTTTTGTAAACACAAATGAGCAAACAAACTCATTCAATAAATTATACACCGAAGGTGATGATAACACCGACGCTTATCTCTCAACTAATGTCCCTTCTCAACCCTCGCAAAACCCACGCACACTCTTACGCACACCTTCAAACACACTCAATTTCACGAAAACTAATTCTCAACAAAATGCATGCATCGTCTGCAACTCGCCTCAAGCGCACCCATTATACAGATGTCCAACTTTCATGAATCAATCAACTCTCAAACGCAATAACATAGTTACAAAATATAACTTCTGTAAAAACTGTTTAGGTTTCCATAATACTAGATTTTGTGGATCGCAAAACAGATGTAATATTTGTTCGCTAAAACATCATACTCAATTACATATCGACAATTACGCTCGTCGAGGAATCGAACCCGCAACCTGCAACGCGCTGTCTACGGCTTCAGGCGCCAACCAGCCGCACCCCGCGCACCTCCCGCAGTCCGCGCTCGGACAGACGCACGCGCAAGCTACTGCTATGCCCGTCATTACGCGGCGCGCTGTCGCGCCGACACCTGCGTCGCAGATTGCACCGCCGGAATGCCAAGTTTCGCGCGCAAATTCAAATAATGTTGCGTTATCGGTAACAACTGCCGCGCATTGTAAGTCGAAAGATACTACTGTTCTTTTGCCTACAGCTTCAGTCTATGTTTATAACGAAAATAAACGCTCTAATATACGTGTGTTTCTAGACTCTGGCTCGATGGGTAATTTTATAACTAAAGATTGTTGCGATCGTCTGAATTTGAAAATTACGCCCGCTAACTCAACCATTAGAGGCATAGGTCAAACGGAAAGTGCCTCCCTTGGATATACCTCTCTTAAAATTCACTCACGCTTCGATCCGCGTTGTTCGTATACTATTAATGCTCGAGTAATAGAAACAATTACCGACCACTTACCGAACACTCACATAGACCCCTCGCAACTCGATCACCTGTATAATTTACCGCTGGCAGATGAAGAGTTCCACACGCCCGGAACTATAGATTGTTTAATTGGCAATGAGTTGTTCCCTCTGTTGTTAGGTAGTGACAAAGTGACTTCTGCTAACTCGTCGGTTATCGCCGTACAAACGACACTCGGTTACATCGCCATGGGTAAGGCCGACTGTCATGCCCGCGCTATGCCTACTCCGCGCTCTCCGCTGCGCCCAAGCGCAAATGACAAGATTTTCTTCTGTCAGACGGAACCGCTATCCCTCGACGCTCTTACGCAACGCTTTTGGGAACTTGAAAATGTCCCCATTAAGACGCATATTAGCCCAGATGATGAAATATGTGAACGCATGTTCCAGTCAACGTATTCTCGAGATGCTTGCGGTAAATACACCGTACATCTTCCTTTTAAAGTGAATCCCTCTAAATTAGGTAATTCATACTCTATCGCAAAACGCCAATATCTCGCTCTAGAAAAGAAGTTGGACTCGATTCCCGACTTAAGAACAGATTACAATGCTACTATTCAGGATTACATTGATAATGGATTTCTCACTCCTGTTGATGATCCAGCTCGCGATATTGATAATTATTATATTCCTCACAGAGCTGTATATCGGCCAGATAAGCAAACATCTAAAACGCGTATTGTTCTTAATGCTGGTTGTAAAACAACATCGGGTTATTCATTAAACGATTTGTTATTTGTGGGTCCAAACTTACAAAGCAATATCTTTGACCTTTTAATAAACTTACGGATGTTTTCGATTGCCGTAACCGCAGATATTAAACAAATGTACTTCTGCGTACATCTCGCTCCGGATCATCATCCGTTTCAGCGTATGTTGTTTCGATTTAATTCTGAAAAAGAAATTCAAACTTTTCAATTTAATAGAGTCTCATTTGGAATTTCAAGCTCACCGTATCTAGCCATGAGAGTGGTACGTCAACTAGCCACAGACAGCCGCGACAAATTTCCCCTGGCAGCTTACGAGGCTGAAAATCAAATGTATATGGATGATTACATAAACTCATTGGATGGTGTTGAAAAAGCTCAAGAAACTTACCATCAGATGGTTGACATGTTCGCTTCTGGAGGGTTCAACTTAGTAAAATGGGTCTCTAATAGTACAGAATTTATGAACGCGATTCCTACATCTCATAAAAATCCTCAAGTTGTCAACTTTGACTCTCATGCAAACGCTAACACAAAAATCGTAGGTTTACACTGGAATATTAAAGAAGATAATTTTCAATTTAACATAAATGAAAGTTCTTCGGAATGTACAAAACGCTCTGTTCTTTCGGTGACCGCTCGCTTATTTGACCCATTAGGCCTTCTAGGTCCCGTCACCACTTTTATGAAACTACTCGTACAGGAATGCTGGAAGTTAAATCTCGATTGGGATACTCCCGTTCCACTCTCTATCGAAAATAAATGGATCATGTTTCATAACGAACTATCATATATACAGAAAATTAAAATACCACGACACGTAGGTATAAACGCTAATTCTGATATAACGCTTATAGGATTCTCGGACGCTAGTGAACAGTGCTACGGTGCAGTAGTGTATATCAAAGTAAGTTCCGATGAATATTCCGATGGTATTGTATACTTACTTACCTCGAAATCCCGCGTCGCTCCGCTAAAGAAAATCTCGCTCGCTCGCTTAGAACTCTGTGCCGCCCTGCTTCTTGCCGATCTCCTCGCTGCTGCCCGCGAAATACTCTCAAAACGCTGTACAATAAAAAACATTTACGCATTCTCTGATTCTACTGTAACGCTTACATGGATTCATTCACCCGCTTATAAATTTCACACTTTCATAGCAAACAGAATAACTGAAATTAATTCAAAATTAGACGCTTCTAACTGGTTTCACGTAAATGGTCGCGAAAATCCCGCTGATATAATCTCTAGACCCGTGACACCAAAGGAACTTATACTCAAACACACATGGTTTCACGCCCCTCGCTGGGTATCACTGCCGCTCTCACAATGGCCTATAGTGCCTTTCCAAGTTACACTCTCTAATGAAATCCCTGAAACAAAGATAATATGTATGAAAACCGAAACTGCTCAGACTCACTCTAATGAACCTATACAGGAGTTAGTAGACAGACACTCAAATTACACAAAATTGTTACGCTCTATCGCTTACATATTGCGTTTTACAAAACGTTTGAAAACACGTGGACCGATCACGGCCACATGCATGGAAACCGCTGAAATCTATCTCATTAAATACATACAAAACAAACATTTCGCTCGAGAAATACTCACTCTAAAACAGAATAAAATTACTAAACTTACTAAACCTATACTTAAACTCAGTCCTTTTCTTGACTGTGATAATATACTCAGAATCGGTGGACGATTATCTCATTCACAACTTAACTATGGCCAAAAGTATCCTATTTTGCTCCCGTCTAAGGATCGTGTCACGCAACTTATTGTTGACCATTTCCATATTTTGAACCTCCACACTGGTCCCGCTCTCTTACTCTCATTACTTAGACAAAAGTTTTGGATACTTAGTGCTAGAAATTTGATTAGACAAAGAGTTCATTCTTGCAACATATGTTTCAGACTTAACCCTAAAAATACTTACCCTCCTATGGGAGATTTGCCCTCATTTCGCCTATCCAAGGTCAAAGCTTTCGTTAACACCGCAGTAGATTATGCAGGTCCCTTTTATATCACACATATACGCCGACGTGGTGTTAAGAGCCAAAAGGCATACATCTGCCTATTCATATGTCTGACCACAAAGGCCTTGCATTTGGAATTGGTCACGGACTTGAGCACAGATTTATTTCTTGCTGCATTTAAACGCTTTATTTCACGTAGAGGCCCCGTTTCATTGATCTTTTCTGACGGAGGTACAAATTTCATAGGCGCAAAGCGCAAATTAGACGAGATTTACTCACTTATCAATTCTAAAGCATATTCGAATTACATAAATGCACAACTCTCTCAACTGCGTATTCAGTTTAAACATAGTCCTCCATATGGTCCGCATTTTAATGGCCTCTGTGAAACAAATGTACGATCTGTAAAGATGCATTTGTATCGAGTTATTGGTAGTCAGATTTTAACGTACGAGGAGTTCTACACTGTGTTAGTGCAAGTGGAAGGATTGCTAAATAGTAGACCTTTATGCGTACTCAGTTCCGATCCTTCTGACATATCAGCGCTTACGCCTAATCATTTTTTAAACGTCACTCCTCTTAAATTTTTGCCTGCAGAGGACTATACCGACCAACCTGACAACAGACTTGCTCGGTACCAACTCTTAAATAAAATAGTACAATCTTTTTGGCAACGGTGGAGTCAGGAATACCTCACGTCTTTACAGCAGAGAGAAAAGTGGTTGCATCCTTCAAATCCCATACAATTGGGCACAGTTGTTCTAATAAAAGATAATAATACTCATCCTCTTTGCTGGCCTTTGGGAGTAATAGAGGAACTCTACCCTGGAAAAGATGATGTAGTACGTGCTGTAAAAGTTAGAACATCGTTATCGAGTTATGTGCGCCCTGTGGTTCGGGTCTGTCCCTTGCCTCTACAGTAAATTATTTTTTTATTGTAACTCTAGTTCTTAAATTAAGTTAAATTAATACTTTGTTTAGAGGAAACCTCTAGGCGGGGGCAGTTGGCTGCGCCGAATTTATACTATAAGTTAAAATACTCAATTAATAAATATAAACTCTTATTGTCCTAACACAATTATCTCAAAAGCAATGCATATAGTTATAATTAGTATTTATTTTGATTCCTGCTCACTCTCATACACTCGTACACTCATTAATCAATCAATATTCAATACTCCTACCCTATTCCTGCAACCTGACCTGTCAGTATAAAAAGAAAGTGTCATCCGAACGCACGCGACGGTGATAACGTACTCATTTCTCTTCTACAAAAACGCGCTTACTAGCAAACCGCATAAAACCCCAAAAAACCCGTGTACCAGTGTTTTAATTGTTTAGTGTGAGTGCACTCTGAAATAAAACTTAAATAGTGACTTGGACTGCATTGTTCGACCAGTACCAGCTGAAGCTATCGAAGAAGCTCAAGGTCAGTTCCTACTTTCCCTAATTGCACGTCCAATATTGTAATAATTACGCACGTATCGCGTCACGTGTGTCTCGCTCATCGCAGTCACAGCGGGCGACGATTGATTAAATATTATTATTGCAACGACTTCAAACACATTTAGGTTTATGGTTAAATAGTTAAAATGCCTCATTATACTTGATTGTAATTATAGTAAAATCATAGTATTTAGGCAAAATTTTGGGTAAACTGAGTAGCAGAGTGATACCTACCTACTTAGCAAAGTTTTTCAATCACACATTCAATTTTATTTTACGAATCTGTTTTTTAAGGCCTTCTCGTTGTGATCAAATTGCGATTTTTAATTTTCGAGTTCGATACACCCGAGAAGTCAGCCTTCAAATTGACCAAACACAAAATACGTACCTACTAATGTTTTCCGATACCTACTGTTTTATTATTAGTTACTTTTAAGTTTAAGTAATCAACTGGTAACTACTACAGAACTTAATTTACGTATTTCATACATACATAAGGCTTAATTTTGCAAACACGAACAAACTATTTATTAAATTCACTTTTAAACTTTTTAACCTTCACTTCATAAATCCACAGGAATAGATCGGCAGACTGTTTACACTAAAACTGTATTGGAATGAATGCTGGCGAGTCAATTTAGTATTCCTCATTGACCACAGACGTTCGTTGCGATGGTTGAACAGTCCTATCCTTGTAAACAATGTCAGTATAACAGACATTCACTTAACGAAGTCATAATTGAAACTGACTGACTGACTGGTCAAATGACCCCTCCCGCCCCGCGGCCGGAGCTTTGATGCGCCGCGCCGATGCGCTCGCGGTGGCGAAATCAACACTTGTAGTCGTTTTGTACCTACCTAATACAATACTATACGCATCTACATAGACAATTGTTTACGCAGATGCACGCTTCATAAAGTTAGGGCCTTAAATTGTATTCATTGTTAATGGCCACCTACCCACTTTAATATTTTGCATTTTTTTAGAACTTAGGTTTCTAAGAAGTTCTATTTGTAAAATTCAGGCGGGCTGTGCTGTCTAGGTACTAGGTTACCACCTGGTGCCTAGACAGCATTATTAACTAGGCAGTATTAGTCTTATTTGTATTATCAGTAGGTACAGCGCAAATGAAGCGGGTCGAGGGGAGACCCGCGGTCAATGCACCGTGCTAGCGCACGGTACGTTGACCTCCCAGCCAGCTGAGTGATATTAATATACATTACTGTTTTATTAGTTTAATTTGTTTTTTGGTTTTCTACATGAGATAATTAGGTAGTTAGGGTCCTATTATGTTGTACTATGTGTGTGTAACCAGAAAAAAAACAAAAAAGAACTTAGTCAAGTTAACATATTTTTTGCGTTTTTTTTCGTTAAACCTATTCAGTATCATGGTCTGAATGCAACCCCCAAGTTTTCGGGAGCAGTCTTTTTACACCCTGTATAAACCTCCGATTTCACCAAATAATACCTAAAGATACTTAGTTTACAAAGGACCAGGTTTCTGTCACGTAGCCGAACCTTAAATTTTATACAGCAAATTGTTTACATTTATTACGCCTCTGCTTATTCATTCGGGAATAAAGGCGTGCGTGTATGCACAAAGAAAATGAAAAGCTTGATAAACATAGCGCTCCAAAAATTTATGGATTCTTATTATATGTTTTTATTGTGTGACACTTCTTTATCCTAACAAAAATGGGTTTCGTTGCCAGTAATGTAAAAATTTCCAACATTCCGGTACGCTTTGATGAATGAACAAAATATGCTAATGTTTGTAAAACAAAGAGCTTGTGGCTTTTTTCATAAAGAGATACTAATTTGTTCCTCTTTTTAGGTACTCATGTACCTTTAAGATGAAAATACAGTTTGTTTTTTATGGAGTTTGTAATGTAATGTGCGGTTTATGTAATGGTATAGCCTTACTGACTATTATATGTACGACTGCCTCGTTGGTCTCGCGGTTGGCGTGTGCGACTGCTGATCGTGAGGTCTCGGGTTCGATTCCCGGGTCGGACCAAATGTTTGTATGGTCTACAAATATTTGTTTCGGAGTTTGGGTGTTTTCTGTGTGTAATATGTATGTATTTACAAAAAACAAGTATATATGTATATGTATTTGTATCAGCTGTCTAGTATACCCATAATACAAGCTCTGCTTAGTAGCTTGGGACTAGATGGCGTTGTGTGATAGATGTCCGTAATATTTATGTCCGAAATATTTATTTATTTATGTGTCTTTTGTTATGGCGAATAAACAAATACTTTTAAATTTAGGGGATATAATTTGACTTTTATGTTATTTTTGTCTGAAGACCGATTCATTGAGATAGGTTGAAAACTATTTATTAATAGCTGACAATTAATAGCTGTAATGGACTGTAATTATAAACTGGTTCGATGGCGCTTAGTGCAACTTAAAACTATTATGGTGGTAATCGAGATCGCGTGTGTAGCGTGCCGCGTTCCCTGGAGCAGTCTGATGCCTCGTACGATGCAAAGCGGGCGGCCAACATGGCGCCGGCGACGCGCTGTCCCCATTGGTCCGCGTGGAACCTTCCTATTGGCTGGCGAAGGCGTAATAGTGATGTGGTAAATTGTGTGTCATAGACAGGGAGGCCAATAATGCTTCAGAAAAAAAAAACTGGTAACAAACCGTATTCCAACCCGTCCGGCCGGTGTGTTATAGTGGGCCAAAACCTCTTGGTTAAGGAAAGGTCCCTTGTCGTCTTGAAGACCGATAGTGATTAAGATGATGATAATGATGATGATGATGATACAAACTCGTCGAAACGGGACCAAGGTATTGGTTAACACGGCTTATTAATAGACCGTCGTTTTACTCGGTCGACCCGATCCATAACATTTATCACAAGACATGTCTCTTCTTCGATAAAATTCTCTAGTTAATTGTATTAAACGACTAATTTCTTTAGCACACTGCTGAACTGGTGAACATGTGTATATCTTTTTTCATTGATTTTCCCTTCACTTAACTATTTACTATATCTAAGAGACTTACAATTTAACGAATTAACACGCACTAGACGTCGATATATTTTTTTTATTTTTTTTATGTTTGATCCTGCCATAATGACTCTACTCTGCCTGATGGAAAGCATAAGCAGAATCCAAGAGTGATGGTCACCATACTGCGAACGCAGACAATGCAACAATGCAGCATGGTGACCCACACCATGGCGGGCCAGTGATGCTTTCGCTTCATTGGGCCTCCGGTCTCGCACTCCCCAACGAAACACGACAGCATGATCGCTGTCATTTTACGTTGATTTTCTGTGCGAGGGTAGTACCGCCCCGGTCGAGCTGGCCCGTTCGTGCTGAAATCAGCGTGGCTCTACTACCTTGAAGATGATGTCTTTCGTACGAAAAAATTCTCTGGTTAATTGTATTTTACGACTAATTTCTTTAGCACATTGCTGAACCGGTGAACATGTGTATATCTTTTTTTATTGATTTTCCCTTCACTTTACTATTTATTAGATCCAAGAGACTTACAATTTAACGAATTAACACGCACTAGACGTCGATATTTGCTGGAATATTGAAATATGTCATCACCCAATTAACCACAACACCTACTTGGATAAACAAAGCTTTGACCAATTTCTTGGCAATGCTCCTAATTCAATAAACCAGCTAATAGAATATGATCCCTCTCAAACATCCCAAATTAACCCTACCAATATTTATTTGCACCAACAGCCAATAAATCAAACGTACCCTTGTAGGTTAGGGTTGAAATTTGATACATTATTCTGCGCTACTGTATTTATGTTTGAAGGTTTTTAATAAAAGTAAGTTTAGTATAACACTACTATTTTGTCTACTTACTCAACTAGCATTTATAAAAGACAAAACTTCACAACTAATATTATTAAATAATTAAATTTCAAATAAAATATTTTATTCCTTTTGACCTTACATTTGTGTTGAACTTTTATTATAAAACCAATTTACAGTACTTATTTAACCCAATTTATATAATTATTTACTTATTTTAGTGGCGAAATCATATTCCACCCATTGAGGCCCAATGATGCAGAAGAATCACTAGGCCACCATAGTGTGTCACCACGCTACATAGTTGCATTGTCTGCATTCGCAACGAGTATGGTGACCACCACTCTTGAATTCTGCTTATGCTTTCCATCAGGCAATGTAAAGTCTTTTGGGCAGGGGCATACATAAAAAAAACAGTACTATACACAAAATAATATGCTCTCACTGTTTTTAAGATACGGAAACCTAACTGTAACACATAAATATATAAATTATTGTAAGACTTAAATAAAAATACTAGAAGTCAGGAAAACTGATTGACTACTTTTACATCTTTACTAGTTTTGCGGCAAAACTTATAATTCAACTAGCTGAGCCCCGAGGTGTTACCCGCATTTGTTATTGTAACCGCGGGCAAAATTGTGGGGCGAGGCTAGTCAAAAAAAGTTACCTAAGTTACTCCTTATATCATTAGCTATCTGCCGGTGAAAATCCCGTCGAAATCGGTCTAGTCATTCCAAAGATTAGCCAGAACAGACAGACAGACAAAAATTAAAAAAAAAAAATATTTTGATATATGTACCGTGTTTAGTAAAAAGCGGTTATTTTTAATATTACAAACAGATACTTCAATTTTATAATTTGTATAGATATAGATAAGAACGGCGACAGAAACAGCATATTCCACATTACCAAAGATATTTTACTATTACCCAACTGTGTACTCAATAAACCTTGAAATCATTAAAACTACTATGAGATTTATACACAGTTCATAAAACTCATTTTCTCTCGAGCTTTTCCTTGCTGAATTTAAATCAAAGAGACAGATGGCTTTTGACAAGGCAACGTCTTTGATTGACTGTATGGAATTTGCATGTTTGAGATCGATGTATTTCTCTTGAAAAAAAAACTTTATGCCGATGCGTCTGGCAAGCATAGTAAGAACAGCGACTAAAAGCTCTCATAGTTTCATGCCACCAGCGGTTACTCATCCAGGTACTGACCGCGCCATCGTTGTTTACCCTCGGTGATTGTTTCCAGTCACCGAGTGCAACTGGGCTATAGGCGCCTTAAACTCATTTAAACGAATGCAATACTTTGAAGTATTTCAGTCAGCTGAATTTATAGTACCAACATCTCTATATAATATTGAAATATTTATCAGACTTCAACGGCAAAGAGAGTAATGATAAAATTTGCACGATACTTCCTTATGCGGTTGTCATTCGAAGTAGGAAGTTCGGATATATTATTTCGTTCGCTATCTAAATGTGATCTGAATATTGCAGATTTCTTGCAGTGAACTTAAAACTATTTGGCTATTTTAAAACTTGGATGATCTTAAATTTTAAACTATGTAAGAGAATTCACGTTTTTATTAATTATATGCCTTTTTTCCATAGGAGTAAGCAGACACAAGTGTTCTCTCTGTAGTAAGTACTGCGGTCATGACACACCTGTTTTGCTTCGTTCATAGATCGCTTCATAAATAGTCATGCGTTTCTGATACTTTTCACACGACCCAATTTTAGAACATCATCTCTTCCAATATTTATATATACATGAGCTCTATTAGTTCATTACAGCCCGTTCACGACCGTGCCGCTGTGAGCGGCAGCTGTTATAAGTTTTTATTCCAACTTTTCTGACTACCGGGTTATGGGGCCTTTAGCAAAGTGTTTATTGTGTTTGAAAAAAAAACAGTTCTAGATTACTATGTTTTATTAGCTATTATTACTTTATTTATAATTCTTTTTAATTCATTTAATATTCATATTCATTACATTTTTAAATATATCAAAAAGAATATAACATATTTAAAAATATAAAAACATAGTAGTCCAACGACTTCGGGTACAGGGACCAAGAAACCGGTAGCTAGGGCTCCAAAGACAGGAACCTCCTCACAATACGAGCCATGCCAAGTATGACGAAATTTTATAATAAAGTTTGTGATTGTAGACATATACTTTAGTCGAATTAGAGTCAGTAAGATTCCAGACAGATAATGGCTAAGTTTTAATTGTAAAATTCTTGGTAGCAATCCGAAATTCTTAGTCGTTCCTAATAAATGGCTTAAAAATGTTTCAACAATGGGATTTTTCTCCCAAACTTTGTCCAAAAACTGAAATATCCTTGTTTATATTTGCCTGTACTCATTTACACCAAAGCTAATTTAGTAAAGGTGAACCGGGATTCCGAAATATTAAATCTGCTGCGTTGTCACTCAAGTCACGGTCTCGTGGAATTATCACTCTCATTTTGCAGAGACCAATTTCTGTCAACGCTACTAGGGAATGTTAAACATTGTGTGGAGCTCTGAAAACGACTATTTAAGCCTTGGTTGGGTTTGTAATACTGTTATTAAAGACTTTCGTTTTTCTTTTCATAAACTTTGTCATGAAGCATAAAATTCATACCTATCGTGTCGTAGTTTTTAAACATGGCAATATTTGCAAATCCTTTTTATAACGCACCGCTTGACTACCAATATTTTACAGCACAGAAGTGTCACAATTACAACAATTTTTGTTTAGAAAAAGGCCTGAGTGGTGAATGTCTGCGCGTACGCGCGCTTGTTTGTGTGTGTGTGTGTCTGTGCGCGAGCGCGCTCTTTTGTGTGTGTGTGTATGAGTATATTTGAATATAGTAGGTAACTGGATGTTTAAAATTTTCAGCATCGTCATAAGACTGACGTAAGAGCCAGTGTAGCACGTCAGCATACTGCTCTCTGGGCTTCAAAGAAGTTTCTTAAGTAGTTGACTTAGGAAAACAATACATAATAGCATAACGCGGTTCAGGGTTTTCCAGTAGTTGCGTGAATCGAAATCAAACCGACAAATACAGTATGCCATATGCGTAAAGGATCTATAGTTCCTCGATGTTCTTATGAATAATTTCGATAAAAAGCTGAAACAAAAACCCTTTTTGATACAAATACGTCATTAATACAAAATAGGTTGATACGCTATGATAAATTATTTCATTCAAAATAACAATTTATTTATTTCTTTTAAAATAAACAAAGAAATAAATACTCTCATAGCTTTGCACATCATCTTTTTAGCCTTTATTATTCCCAAGATTTGGGGTCGGGTACTAGTTCAACTTGTTGTCAAAATGACTCTATTCTGCCTGATGGAAAGCATAAGCAGAATCCAAGAGTGGTGGTCACCATACTCATTGCGGATGCAGACCATGCAACAATGCAGCATGGTGACACACACAATGGTGGCCTAGTGATGCTTCTGCATCATTGGGCCTCCGCTCTCGCATTCACCAACGAAATACGACAGCACAAATGCTGTCATTTTACGTTGATTTTCTATGCGAGGGTAGTACCGCCCCGGTCGAGCCAGCCCGTTCGTTCTGACATTAGCGTGACTGTACTACCTATACAATATCAGTGTTAACACGGTGCGAGTGGCATCGGACCTCCGCAACCTAGAGGGTGAACTGAATTCGAAAGTTGAGCTACTTGTCAGAATATTTGAGGGCACTGACTTCTCAATAACGATCGCCATAGATGTTCATGACAACATGTTCATAGCTTTGGTCATAATATATTAATTTGTCTGTTTCATATAACTGTACCTGTAATCGCTCATTTCAAAGCCGCATATCAAACGTAAATTGTAAATCTGCCTCATTTTACTTAGCAGGAAGGCTAGAGGTTGAACCGAAATTGTTTTGCAAATTGCTTACATTGAGTACGACTTGGATAACAGTCACTTTTGTCCGAAACAGCTTGAAATAAATATTCAGTAGTAAAGTTAAAATTAAATATCCATCCGTACTAGTACATATAATCCATATCGATATTATAATTCCAAAAGTACTCAGTCTGTCTGTTTGTTACTCATTCAGGGTTAAACCGCGCAATCGATTTAGATGTTTGAAATGGAGATTCTTTGATTCTAGAGATATGTCATTATTTCCCGTGACAATCAACATACACGCTGGCGGAGCTGAAATAAATAAATAATGTAATCGAGTAACTCATAGGACTTATAATTTGGTGTGTAATATAAATATATAATATGTGTAATATAATATAATAATGAAATATAATAACAAACTTATCTGACGAACTTTGTAAGTTTTTATTTATTTATTTAATTATGGTTTGCTTACACTCGTAATATTATTACTTAGTCTATGTTAAGTCTGCTAGTATTTGGGTTAATCTACAACCACTTTCAAGAAATACAACATGCACAAAAAATAGTAATGAAAACAAGAAAACAAATTTAATATATATCTATTAGATTTAAACAATAGGTCTTTACCTATGCAATTGCCGTTTTGTATGCAATAAGTGAAAGTACTTATTTTTTCAAACTTTTTTATTTCTGTTATTCGAAGTAATCACCCATGCAATTGACGCATCTTTGCCAACGCATTGGCAGTATATTGATGCCCTTCTTGTAAAAATCAGCTGGACGGGTGGCAACAAACTCATCAAAGGCATTTTGTACTTGCCACAAATATTGAATACGACGAACAAAGTCCCAAAAGTCGACCATAGTCACCAAACACAAACAGTCGTCCTCACGCTTGGCAAACGTGCCAGTACTTACTGAATCGGCAAACATGACGGACGCCGACATTGTGGCTAGCAGGCTAGCACTTTCGTGTTGACCTATTCTTAATTTAAATTTCAATAAAATGGACTCTAAAGAAGAAGACGTAGGCGTAACGTAGAACTTGAATATTTGGTAAACATTATTTCGGACAATATTTTAGACATCTAACACACAACGCCATTGAGTCCCAAACTAATCAGAGCTTATATTATAGGTACTAGACAACTGACATAAATACATATTGTATTTTATTTTTGTAATGACAGACATATTATTCATAGAAAACACCCAAACTCCGCAACAAATTTTTGTAGGTCCTACAAACATTTGATTTGACCCGTGAATCGAATCCGAGACCACAAACACAGCAGTCCCATACGCTAACACTGCGCCACCGAGGCAGTCGATCGATGAATCTACACGTCCACGGCCCGTAAGCGCGAGTGCAATACTGAATATATACCAAGCGTGTGGATGCATCGCGAACTGTTTACCAAATACCCTTTGATCTGAGAAGAAAAACCGACACCGACTCTGAACAGTAGCGAACACATTCAAAAACAGGCAAACACGTAAAAACACTCATCCACATGTCCGTGTTTACTGTTCATTGTTTGCTCTTCACCATTCTTTGCCAAGCGTGTGGATTAAGCTTAAAAGTATTACAATCATGCATGTATGTGAATGCCTACCACAGCTCCACAACAGAAGTAAAAAGACGTGGTTGAAATACGTACCGCAATGACGCGTAAACGGGTCTACTATGGACACGATTACTTGTCCTTTCTGCCATAAAAAAAAAACAAAAATATGTACATTCACTTTGATTCCTTTCGTTAGTACAATTTTCTGTGGTGTAAAGGCTTGTTTTTGTAAATTTTGATATCCCTTTTTTTATTTAATTTACACTGAAACTTCAAAGTTTATTTCAATATGTAAAAGATTTTAGAGAAACAAATTGTACTTCTATTTACAACAATTCTGAGAATTTGAAAGGGAAAAGGATTATATCCAATACAAAAGTCCAGTTAAAAAGTAAAAAGAAAAGGAAGAAATATAATTTTTCTTTTACTTTACTTTTACTTGAATAGGCATTTCCTTGAAGTTTTTTATTTAGAACTAAAGGGATGTTTTATTCAGTAAGTGTGTGTGTTTACAATCTGTTTTTAACAGTATATCTATCTTGATTATCTGACAATATCATTGGGGAGATATATGCATACACATCATTCGTGTCCATTGCTGGAAAAAGGCCTTTGCTTAAAAATGTTACGCAGGTTAGGTAAGTATACATTTGTTTTTAAATGTTTATATAATTTCTCTATGCTAATAACACTGAAATTGCTGCTAAAAGTCATTTAGACGGGAAGTAAAAAGTTAATGTAAAAATAAATTGAAGTCGTATGGTTTTTTTCAGAGGCATAAAATTCAAACGATTTGTCGTTAGAAATATGTGTTTGATACCCTCAAGTTACAAACTGTAGAGGAATGATTTTTATGTCAATCCAACATAAAGAGAGGAAGCTTAGCCCGAACGAGGTACCTAATCATTCTTCGAGGACAACGGCTCAGTGTTAATACTAATTGAGGCGAAAACTTTTATTACGTGATGTAGGGTTGGTAATTGTCCTGTAGTTTGGTGTATTCATTATTTAGCATTAATCATGTTTTGTTCGTTGTTTACGACTTACGAATTCGGAATACTACAATTATGTTCCGTAATAAAATATAGAACTAATAACCCGGCTCAATCGGTAATCCAATCACATCGTCGAACCTCAAAGAATACCTTCTAAAGAATACACAAAATAACCCATTAAGTACACAAATAGCAGCATTTATCATCAGCTAACAATATGCGATACTGAATCTTACAGCAAACGGCAAATTGTATGTTTTGTTTGGTAATCCAAATCTCTTCCTTCATTTATTTCGTGTATTGTAGCGGCTGTTGAGCGATTTTTTTCATTAAGCTTTGAATGATATACCATAATTAAGGTTCTGTAGGATGCTATCCTACAATATAAGTAATAAAACATAATAGTGGATATACATATATTATATGTTTTATTCTTTGCGTTGGCTTTGTTTTACAATGTTTGATAATTAGAAGTTATCATTTCATCTAGATAAGTATTTTAAGAGAATACTTTTCAATATGGAAATATTGTCGGAATGTAAAAGAAGTAAGGAAAACGAGAAGCAATACAGACAATAACAGTTTATACTTATCTTTTTGTGTATCGTATCTACCTATTGCTGTTTTGAAATAGAAATACAAAAGTATTGCTAACGTTAAAGGAAATTGCTGTTTTAATTTCTCCTTCTTTTGAAAATGCAAGAGCAATTTAATAAACATCCAACACATATTTAATACACTTACACTCACACACAGACACAAAGCACATACACACTAGCACATTACACTGCGCATTATCCACTGAGTATATTTGCAGCTCTTCTTTGTTTATTTTTATCTTTCTTGTATTTGATTTAGTTTTTGTTTACCTAATTTCTAATTTTTAATATTATTATTATTGACGCGGCGAATTTCGTACCGTCTTATTTATTTTTGTAAATATTTTCTAAATTATCGAAAAAAATCGTTAGGTAAGCCTGAGTCAACTTCCCGCAGCGACCTAGTATGAGGCATATTAGTGCGTGAGGCATACCTGATAGACTGGAACGATAAAGAGCATTAGGCGCCAATCATGTTGGCGGTTAGTCTGTAATAATAATAAAAAGTTCCCGGCAGAGCAGAATTGGACCACTCCCTATCTTCCCGGGATGTCGTAAAAGGCGACTAAGGGGGATAAGGGAGACTAATATCCCGTCTCCTACAGACTTGATGTCGGGCAGCAGCGACATTCGGACAAAGTTGTATTTAACTGCGGTCACCAACCCGCTTGCCCAGCGTGGTGACTATGGGCAAACCCCAGCATGGAAGGCAGCCAAATGCAACGGCCCCCAGTTCCCGGTAGCCCCGCTGTTCCTGATTACGGTAGCGGTCGGTCAAACAGTGGGGTGGGGGATGCTAAGAATCCCCGGGTTACGGCAAACGGCTACCACAAACGACGATTATATTTGGAATGAGGCTTATGTCCAGCAGTGGACGTCAGTGGGCTAAAGTGAATAATAAAAAAATACTTCTCGCAGCGCGGGAAGTACGCGGATTAAGAGAATATAACACCTTTTCTGCTATACAAACCTTGTCCTGACAATAATAAATACATGGAAAAATAATTATTCAATTCGGTGCAGTCGATCGAAAGTTATGGGTGTACATACATTTTTGTAATTCATTTTTATTTATACATATTTTATTGTTATTGTCCTTACCTTTCTGTTTACTTCACTTCCCCACTGACTGTGGGATCTGGTGACCAGCCGTTGTACCTCTCTATTAAAAAAAACAATACAGATAGTT
Organism: Spilosoma lubricipeda; assembly: GCA_905220595.1. Lineage (NCBI taxonomy): Eukaryota > Metazoa > Arthropoda > Insecta > Lepidoptera > Erebidae > Spilosoma > Spilosoma lubricipeda. The sequence continues at coordinate 4,664,842 of HG992298.1, read as the reverse complement.
TTTTTATTATATAACAAAATAATGCGTAAATGTATTTATTGTTTAATTTATGGCACAATGGCTTAATCACACGCTCACAATAGTTAGTAAGATTTCTCTTCCCTACAATATGAAAATAATTCTTACCATTTCATCAATCATTATCACCAACAGACTTTTATAATCAACTGTTGAATATAAGCATCTCTTAGGCTTAATAAATAGTTTTAGAAGACTAATTTGCTTGGGATCGATGATGCTCACTCCAGCATTTACCTACGTATTTTGTGTAAAAGTGATAAATATTTGTATTTTTATTGTTAGTTGTTTTTAAATTAAGTGAATTCCTTTGTGTATGCAATTGTAAGTATAGTCTAGGCTTGTAATATAAGTTCATATTTAGTATCTTTCTGGTGGTTTTGAGTGTTTCCCCGGCCTACCTAAATGTCCTGCTGCCAGTAGTGGCGAGCTTCGGGTCTTAACACGAGGGCTGGGGCTCTTATGCTCTTTGTATGGACAAGTCGACTCAAAACTATGGTTCTTTCTTTAAAACGCGAACCTACATCCTATACTGTACTCGCATAGATTTTTGTTTTGTAATCAATGTTCTCGGACTTAAAAGAAAGGATATCTCTACAGTTTGTTTCGGCATTTCTTCCCAGAATGAGTCTTAGGAAATGCCGGTCTCTTCTAGCTATAAAGTACGACGTTTAAAAAAACTGAACACATTTACTTACAATAAATATCATTTCATTTCATTTCCTTTCTTTAATATTTCAATTACTGCAAAAGGGATATGGCTTACATCTCTAAATATCGCTACATTTATATATAGCGTATACCATTTGTAAATCACTGTAGAAAGAGGGTTTTCCTTAACCGCCCCTGCGATCTCTTTACAATTTTTTATCGTAAGGGCTGGGTTGTAGATGCGTAACCTACTAAGCTAACTCACCAATTTCGAAACATAGTGAAATTACATTTAGACGTAACATGTGTGTATATATAAATCTGTTACATAATTATTTTATGAACTGCAAACAATACAAAGTAGTAGAGCCATGCTGATTTCAGCACAGACGAGCCAGCTCCACCGGGGCGGTACTAACCTCGCACTGAACATCAGCAGCATTCGTACTGTCATGTCATGATTCGTTGGTGAGTGCGAGACTGGAGGTCCAATGATGCAGAAGTATTTACCGTGGGAGAGCCACGCTTCGGCATGCATGGGCCGACTCGACCGGAGTGATACCACGGCCTCACAGGAAACCGGTGTGAACCAGCGCTTGCGCTGTGTTTCACCCAGTGAGTTAGGATACCAGAGGGCCATACCCTAACCCCTCTTCCCATCCCCTAAAGGCCGGCATCGCATTTGTGACGCCTCTGACGTTGCAGGTGTCCATGGGTGGCGGTAATCGCTTACTGATGGTACATGGTGGCGATACGTCTGCTCGTTTGCCTCCAATTCCACGAAAAAAAAGCACCGCTTTGCCGCCATGGGGTCACCTTGCTGCATTGTTGCATTGTCTGCGTTCAAAGTGAGTATAGTGACCACCACTTTTGGGATCTGCTTAGGTTATGCTATTCAGAAGGCCGAGTAAACTCACTTCGGCAGGCCCATACATAAAAAATAAAAAATAAACGCAAACAAAGCAGTGCGTTTTGAAATTCGATTGATTCACAGCAGTAATGCAAAGGAAAGAAAAATATAAAACAAAGAAGTAAAATTATTTAAAAGAAAATACTCGACTGCGCCAATATCTGTTATCTTTATTAAATTCAGTTTTTTTAATAAAACATATAAGTTGTATATATATATATATATGAAATCCGTTAAAAAATCTTTATATTGATGTATTTTTCACGCTCACACTCGATGTATTTTAAAAACATTTATTTTACATTGTGGCGCCAATACTCCTTCGTTTTATTTATTTTTTACTTTGATGTACCCAGTGTCACTCTCACGACTACGACGAATCTATTGACACCACTCACATAAAAATACAATAAGCCGTTTAGGCTCTAGGGCGTGCCAAAGAAATATACATACACACATATATAGTCATACATACTCGTACACTCGAAAATCATTGACCTCCTTCTTTCGCAGAAGGGTAAAAAAACAACCTGTAACAACTCGACTGCATGGATGCCTTAGTGGTTTAAGCAGTCTTGGTTCAATCTCCACATGGGACATTACTTTATATGATCTACAAATTCTTGTTCGCAGTCTGTGTGTTCTTTGTGTTTGTGTCATGTGTGTTTGTTAAGTCCTCTGAAATACAGAATATATTGCTAGTTCCTAAGTCTTTAAAATACACAAAACCTCTTTTCCAATCCGAAGCCTATGACCAATGGACTACTAGAGACTGTTAATCGCATTCTTCACACGGTGTCTTATCCCAAACTAGATCCCAAGATAAATGGCTATATCTGATTCTATACATTTTAAGCATTTAAAAGGAAAAATAACTAAAATATATAATATTACAATAACCAAATTCTTATCCTTATCCTTCATCAGCGTATCTCTAAAATTTTTCGCTTTTCCTAAGAAATAAAACCACTGATGTACGCAGAAGGAATAATTCATAATTTATTTTCATAGTGTTCTCGCCTTACTTCCCCTCAGCTATATGAAATTGCTTTTCAACCCGATACATTTTCCGCGTTTCATCTATAAGGTTTTATTTATGTTGTCGTAAGCACGTATAACACGAAGCCATAAGCCATATATACACTGAAATCAAATAAAATATTACACCAAATAAAATTATGCCGAGACAAAACAAGTACTTAAATGAATGGTTTCTTGCACATTGGTTATTGCTAGCAGATGGCATATGTGACTGCCGATCAAGAGGCATCTGGTTCTATGCCCGGGTCGGGCCAAAAGTGTTGTCGGGAATTTTGTTAAAAACAACCTGGAATATAGAAGTTAGAGGTGTTTCTGGTCCGAGACCTGGAAAGCATTTTAAATTGTTAGTCTCGGTTGTCATGAACATTTAGATAGAGCCATCGTTATTGAGAAGTTAGTCCCCTTAAATATACTGACAATTACTTCAATTTTTTATTTCAGTTCGCCTTCAGGATTGCAGAGGTCCGATGCCCGTTGCTCGTCGAAAAACTAATATTCAGTAAAACTGGCTGAACTTGTAATCAAATAATCAAGCAAATAATCTAAGTGTTAATAAAGGGTAGAAAGATGATTATGGGACTCAATATTAATTAAATAGAGAAGCTACTAAACTGGGACATGAAAATACATATTGTTTACATTACGACCAGGTTATAAAGTACCAGGCTATTGAATCTTCGTATATTATGCTTTATTAAACGAATATTGCGCTGCAAGTAATGCGGCAAACTTTGCTGGAAGCTTCTTTGACGGATAACATCCTACTAATATTATAAATGCGAAAGCTTGTAAGGATGGATGGATGTTTGGATGTTTGTTACTCTTTCACGCAAAAACTACTGAATGGATTTGGATGAAACTTTACAGTAATATAGCTTATACATCAGAATAACACATAGGCTACTATTTGCCGCGATAACCGACATATACGCGGGCGGAGCCGCGGGCAACAACTAGTTTGTAATAAATTAATCCGACAAGGAACGAAGTTACTGACATCGCTAAAGCGGCAATGGGCTGACTATATTATATATATAACTATATAACTGCCTCGTTGGTCTCGCGGTTGGCGTGAGCGACTGCTGATCATGAGGTCTTGTGTTCGATTCCCGGGTCGGCCCAAATGTTTGTATGATCTACAAATATTTGTTTCGGAGTTTGGGTGTGTTCTATCTATAATATGCATGTATTTACAAAAAAATAATTATAAATGTATTTGTATCAGTTGTCTAGTACCCATAACACAGGCTCTGCTTAGCTTGGGACTAGATGGCGTTGTGTGTTTAGATGTCCGAAATATTTATATTAGGCAGAGAACAGAATGCATGATAAAGACAATTTACTTCAGATTTAATTCCAACCTGACTACAAGATCTTTAGATATGCAAACTAAAGATAAAATTACCCAGTCAAATGGATGGACGATTAAAAAAAATACTGAGAAGAATTAGATACAGAAGGCAAAAGATCGAGGGTTCTGATGCAGATTTAGAGACGTCCATGTTCAGGAATGGGCTGCAATTGACCGATTGAGCCTAACAAATATATAAATTAACAATTACACTTTCTTAGGGTTCTGTAGCCAAATTATGTCATGTATGTCTGTCCGTCCGTATGTCACAGCCACTTTTTTTTAGAAAAAATAATGATCCCCCTAACTGCCTGTGACTACCAAAATAAGAGAATGATAAAACTAAAAAAAATATATGATGTACATTACCATACAAACTTCCACCGAAAATTGATTTGAACGAGATCTAGTAAGTAGTTTTTTTTTAAAACGTTGTAAATCGTATACCATCATATTCGATTAAAGTTACAGCGAACTATAAGAACTTTTATATTATATTACCTGCTGCTACAGAGCCCCTTCATGAATGAGTCCGACTCACACTTGGCCGCTATTTTATTGTCTATGTAAACTAATATTATAATATTATTGAAAACACTTTACAGAAGGCGAATATAATTTATTTAAATATGAAACATATACAAACTTAACTTTAGAAATATATTTACCAAGCAAGTTTACAGTCTTAGTAACTTGCATTTAATACAAATGTTTGTGACGAACTGTAAGCTGCTGATTTCGTACAAAAGCACGATCCTGAACTCAATAGCAATAGCGTCTTTAACCGATACGTAATATAGGCATAGAGTTATTATAGATAGAGCAGGGGAGCCAGGCCTACAGTCGTCCCTTGGTTAGAAAGAGAGAGACGATCGCGGTACCTATCTGTCTCTCTCTACTTGCGCATGCGCAGTTTGCGCGGAAAAGCAAATAATTGTTGAGATTGGATTACCAGTATTAGTCCTTTACTGCGCATGCGTCAGTAGAGACAGGCAGATGGGATGCCGCGATCTTCTCTCTCTTTTTAACCGTTGGATGTCTCCACTTACAGGCAGCCATAAGCCTGCCCCACTCTGTCTATAATAACTCTATGAACTCTATGGCCTTAGGGATTATTAGTATTAATGACAATTTGGGTATATTTAATCATTCAGTGAGTCAATAGTTTTAGGATAGACTAGCTGAACCCCGCAGTGTTACCCGCGGTTATTGTTGTACCGCGAGTAACTAGTAGTAAATAATGTTGTTTTGTGATCATTGTTGATGTAGAATATGATGAGTGTGCAATCGCATACGTAGATAGTAAACCTTTGATAATCATTTGTGTATTAATGTGAAAATTTGTGGATCAAAGATCAAATGGATGTATGTGTGTGAATATTTCTTTGTGAACATAAGTATATTAAGATAGGTATGCGATGTGATGAGCACGATATATAATTTTTTCTGTGTCTGGGTGAAACTTATCTATGACTAACTGAACCCCGCGGGTATCGTCGTACCTCGAGTAACGCCGCGGGACAAAGTTAGTCTAAAAAAAAGTAGCCTAAGTTACTCCTTGGATCATCAGTTACCTGCCAGTGAAAGTCCCGTCAACATCCGTACAGCCGTTCCAGAGATTACCCGGAACAAACAGACAGACAGACAGACAGACAGACAGACAGACAGACAGACAGACAGACAGACAGACAGACAGACAGACAGACAGACAGACAGACAGACAGACAGACAGACAGACAGACAGACAGACAGACAGACAGACAGACAGACAGACAGACCGACAGGCAGACAGACAGACAAAAAATTTTTTAACTACATTTTTGGTATATGTACCATGTATGTATACATATGCATTTAGTAAAAAACGGTTATTTCAATATTACAAACAGACACTCCAATTTTATTTATTTGTATAGATGTATAGATTATTAAATAATTCTAATTAAATAAATCTGGCTTCTTCTGAGGTAAGATGTTTTGGTCTACTAATGTGTTAAGTTTTCCTTATCTTTGCAGTGTTGCGGTCCTGCGTAGCTTGTTCCCTTAGCCCACTATTACACATGGGATAAATAGATGAGTTGACCTTCTGTACTTTCAATCACTAAATGGGAAAATTTATATAAAAACATATGACATTGAACTAGTCGTACTTTACCACATTACAACATCTTATGCGATTCTTAGTCCCATTGACCGTCATAAACAAATATCCCAAGACACCCCAATAACCATTAACACAGCTGTTAGGACACGAATCGAGCAATGCACCAAATTGGTATAGTACGAAGCGACAAAGCTAAACAAAGCAAAATTTAGGAGGAAAAACAATAAATAAAGATTACAGTGGCGTGTAGCCACCGAAATGACCGTAAGTTCTGGGCCATGAAATAAGAGAGCAAGAAAAATGGATAATATGTTAGGTATTTGAATGGTTTTTTACCCGACTATGTTTATCTGTTTCCTGATAGCTCCTCAAGTACTTATTAGAACTGGACAAATTAGGTATCGTTAGAAGCGTCTTGATTGTACGCTAGTTTTATTGACGTGCCACTGAATCTAATGTGGCGCCCTCTAGCGGTCACAAAGTACTGTGTTAAAAAATAATTTGAAATAAATATGCCGTCTTTAGTATCATTGAAAAGGGCATTACTTGTACATTTAAAAAATGAATATTTTTTAGAGAAAATTTGAGGATTTGAGAGAAAAACCTAATTAAGTTTGACGGCGCTTCGATATTTTAAGAGTGGCAAGAAACGTGAAGACAGCTAAGTAGTTTCTTGACTCTTGACGCAACTCCAGGCTCTCTTGGCAGTAGAAATAAGATGTGTTCGGTGGAGCGTCGTATTGATATCGGTATCGATTGTAATTCTGTCTACATTTTGTTATAATAATAATTGTTGCATTGTTAATCATTTACAATACGTGGTTTTACTTCTCCTCTCCCGCTTACCCACGATAGCTCGGCGGCCGGAATGAACCCGGAACCGACTAATAATGACCATGTGTCGATAAGTTCGTACTTCTTAAAAACAAAAATAACTTGGTATTGTTACCAATGCAAAATATTCTAGAATTGTAAAGAAACCTTGAAATATAAACAGAAAAAAAACATTAGTCCGCTAATCCAAGAGCCACAACCACATTTAAACAGTCCCTTTGTATTGTTATCATTACACTAGTAAATTTAAGGGTCGTTTACACGTTTAAGCTTAATAAGGAACAATAAATATGCCTAAAAACGCAAAGCGTGTTTATTTGAGAATCATGTTACACAAATGTATGAAATAAAGGGTACTTTTCACTTGCGCACATGTTTGTGTTATAATAATATGTCTTGTGTAATGAAATGCGTGATACAGTAGGTCAAAACCTCTTTTCTACGGAGAGGTCTATTATTGATTTAATTAACAGTGCCTGGATCACCAAGCTTAGTTCGGTACCTATTTTATTTAATAAATATTCTAAAAACTGCGCGAGTGGCACAACGTGTTGTTTTAGTCGGTTCGATTCCGACACACCGCCCCGCCGCAAACTACGGTGGGGTGACGGCCCGAGGGGGCTTACACAGGTAAAAAAGAAAACGTTATCACACAGATAACCCACAGTAACCATTTCTATGTTTTAAGATTTAATTAATTTGTTGTTTAATACTTTCAAAGTAATTTTGACCAATATAATAAAATCCATATGCAGTTAAATACCTTAGTTATATGGTGTACATATGTGTATGTGTGAAAATCTTGGAAGATATCAGAGGATCAAATGCACGGGCAGTGACAGAAGCCGCCTATTGCACCAAGTTAGCGCACGTCATTAGTTTATACAGTTTATAGTAAGTAATGCCTACTGTATTGTTTACCCCGTATTCATTTGTACCCATTAAAAAACACAGATGACAATAGACACTACCTTGCTCCCATAATCACAAGCAATTCAAATTAAACTTAATTGACATGCACTTTAGGTTCGATCCCTGTTGCACTAAGTAAATACTTCAGTGAGTGACAGGTCTGCGATGCAGTAACAAAGCAGGGTATTCGCAAATAGACTATATAGCTTTTATATCGAACGATGCCGACACGATTCCGATAGCGTTATCAATCTTATTGGTTCAAATCAAACTACAAAATGAATTATTTTGGTAATAGTTTATGCCTTGTGTTTCATCTAATATATTTTAGGTTTAAATGTAGAAGGCGTGTTTTTAGGCCTTTAGGCATAAAAATCAAAGACCTCCTATACGCTATATACAATTATGTAAAATATTAGGTCAAGTCACACTGTGCCAAAAAAGAAAAAAAAGAAATTTAAAGTGGTCGACTGTTAGGTAATATTGTTTTATATTTATGTTTAATAAATAAGACATTAGACACATCTATTTGGTAGTATTACCGCCGATTAGTAAAAAATCATTGATACGTAAAGAACCGTGGAGTATGGTCTTAAATTTTTGACTATTCTCATTTGAAAAAAAAACAAATAAAACTAAGTACTTGTAGTTCGTGTAGTGCTTGTATCAAATGGTTTTGATTTCACAGTTAGAAACTGTTGACCATTGGTTACATTAATTTTGGTTTTATTTTTAATAATAACGCGGTAACACTAACAGTCATGTCAATATGAAATGTCAAAAGAAACTGTCAATTAGTTGTTAAATAATCCTGATGTAATGTGCATACTTCTTCAAGTTTGTTCAAGGAGATAGTTTTTTGTTTTTTCGAAAGACGGTCCTCATTTCATTTGAATTCACATTTTTTTATATTTTTTTTATCATTCATTTCATCACGACGAAGACTTGAAGACTTAAGATTTGAAGACTTTAATTTGCATTGGCTTTATTGACTTTAATTGGCATAAATAGCTGATAGCAAAGATCCGGCTGGTTGCCATTTAATCAAAAGAAGAAGAAGTTTATTCAAGAATAAATAAGTTACAGTCTACTTTTCGTTATAATATTCCATTTCAAAATTTGCAGGTAACGCTCAACCCGGGTTCCAGAAATTCATTTATTTTTCAAAGTTTTTTGATCAAAGTGTTACCGCGACGTGCCAAGTGCGAAATATCATCATCACTTCAGCCCACTGATGCCCACTGCTGGACATAAGCCTCCCTCATGGCGCGCCACGAAATATGATTTGTAATAATTATAACGGTAACGAGACGAGAACGATTTTAATTATTAAAATCGTTCTCATCTCGTTACTGCACCGTGTTCAGTTCCTAAGCGTGCCGTATTTACCCAGTATCCATGTAATGATGGTTGTGGTTGCTGTTCGGTGTAATAGTTATAGCGATGTATTTGTACATACTCGTATCAAAGTGAAATGTAATTTAGCAGACTACTGACACTATTTGCGAATATTGTATGCGACAAAACTGGTTTTTAATCGTTTGCACCAGAAGAAGAATTTTATTTTCCGAGTGTTTAATCTATACAAATAAATAAAATTGAAATGTCTGTTCGTAATTTCAAACTAACAGCAGTGCAATGTAAGTATATTCGGTACTCAAATCAATTTTTTTGTCATTCTGTCCGTCTGTCTTCTTGATCTCTGGAACGGCTGAACCAATTTTGATAGGACTTTCACTGGCAGATAGCTAACGATATAACGACAACCGAGGGTAACACTGTTTAACTTAGCTAATATTAGAGATGTCTGTGTTTGTTTTTGGTACTTTCTATAGTGTAAACTTAAAAGATTTTGATGAATAAACCAATTGGGGTATCCTATGGGGTGTTTTAAGATTCACCTTAATTTATGAGAGTGACTCCTAGTGAGATATAAAAAAAAAATCACAATTATCTACTAGTACTGACCAACGTTCTAACATAGGCGCGGTAATCACCTTCTGTCCGATGAAATATAAAAATTAATTAACAGCTTCTCGCTAAATGCTTGTGAAGGTAAATACGGTACTTATGTTATTATTATTTTTTTTACATTTTATCCGTCTTCTATTTAAAAAAATATTTACGTAAATTAAAAAGAGCCCAGCTAGTAATCAATTAAAATTCAGTTAAGAAACGTGCTGTTTCTAATTACATAATAGGTATGATATATTTACAAAAAACATTACCCATTTTCGCCTTGTTTATATTATGCTAGTTAATGCCCGCGTACATGTCGGTTATCGCGGTAAATAATAGCCCGTGTCTTATTTTGATGTCTAAACTATATTATTGTAAAGTTTCATCCAAATCCGTTCAGTAGTTTTTGCGTGAAAGGGTAACAAACATCCTGGATGGATGTCCTTCCATACTTATAAACTTTCGCGTTTATAATATTAGTAGGATAGGATGTTATTAATACTAAGTATAGTACTTTAAGCTCAATAATCACAATAGAAGCTCTGAACATTGAACAAACAACACTTATGGTACTAATAAAGATAAAAGGAAAACTACAAGCCCTTCATCTTGGGCTGAAAAGGGTTACCGCTTTGTCTGTGGTATGGGGTTAATTGCAAATAGATTACTCGAACGCCTCTTTGAGTATTGTTGTAGGAACGTGGATGAAGTAAGCTTGTATTGAACTATTTGCTATGTAATGCGATGCTTTAGTGTGAGTTCAGGCTCTACCCGAATAGTGCTATCAATATCAAGAGCGTTTTTGTAGCTGTTAAGTAGTTTTTTAGATTGAATGAATGAAGTTTGGTGGTTAATACTGGTGAAACAATATTAACATTGAAGTTTTGCTTCTTCTTCTTCTTTGGATGAAATGGCAACCAGCCGGATCTCTTGGATCAGCTATTTCTGCCAATGTCAAGTGTTTATAGTCTTCAAATCATAAGTCTTCAAGTCTTTAAGTCTTCGTAGTGATGAAATTAATGACACAATATATAAAAAGTGTGGATGAGATGAAATGGGGACCGTCTTCGAAAAAACAAAAAACGATCTCCAAAATTATTTTGAAATATATATGTACCGTGTATGCATACTAGTGGATTTAATAAAAAACGGTTATTTTAATGTTACAGACACTCCAATTTTATTTATTTATATAGATTACATAAAATCGATAGGTATATAAATTACTTTAAAATCAATAAATATCACTGTTGCTCATCTACGAAACAAATCAAAATCGGTAAAAAAAGCCATACAAGCCAGCTTTTAACACGCTCTTGATTTGAGTGAAGTTATCCAATTAATAGTTCTTTACCCCTTTATCAAAGTAGGCTCGAACAAATACCTTAATTAAAAATAATTACAACCCTAGACTGTCTCGTCGTAATAACAATTTCCTCCACAACAAAATATAATTACAGCAATAAGCCTTCTATTTTTGAAGCCGACTACGAACTAGTGGCAGTCTGTCGGTAACAATAGGGCGGAGAAGTGGCCCTCGACGTCCAAAGACATAAAGAAAATACACGAATGGGTAATTTTTTTTACCCGACTACGACGACCCGACCGAGCGAAGCCAAAATGAAAGGATTTGGCAGTCTAGATTTCAGATGGTGTTAACAGATTCGTAATAATGGTCGGCTGACTCTATATAATTTTGTCGAAAGTTTAAAATGTAGTCGAGTTCTACTTGTTGTAAATTTGTTTTCTTGTTTATGTACAGAACCTGGATGACCGGTATTTTTTTAGTAAATTTTCTTAAAAATAATTCTAGCTAGATCGATTTATCGCCCCCGAAACCCTGAAAAAGGCGGTAACGAAAACATAACTTTTGTTCTGCAGATGGTTGGTGGTACCCTCAGGTGACCTAAGTTTAACAGAGACTAAATTCCTCTTAGACTTGGTCTCCAATAACCCATTTCTCTCGGTGACAGAAGCAGTGTTGCCGTGTTTTACTGGAACCAACCCAATTGTGCCAAATCAAGATTTGACTTGCCAAGGCCCGGCGAGGATAAAATGAAATATACCTTAAATCATTACATCATCATTTAACAATCCACTGTTGCACAAAGGTATGAGATTTTGGCTTATTTACGTAAAAATTTTTTTTTTATTATTTTCTTCTAGCCAGTTATGACCACGGCGGCAGCCAGTCTCAACAGAGATCAGTCTTTTACACAGGAGATATTATGGTCACCAGTGTTTACGCGAACACAGGTGCACTCTCTGTTGCCTCACTTTCATAATCCGGAGGACGTTATCCGGCACGATAGGGTAATGATAAAACGCAATACCGGCGGCTATATCTGCCTTTATGCATAAATATATACCATGCTATTAAAGATTAATGTTAAATGCATATCAATGCAGTACTTAAAGACCTTAAGAACTTAAGATTTTAATTTGATTGAATTTGAATAACCTTTTAACTTACTATATTCTTTATCCTAAAATTTTATCTACAGGTCACAAAAGTTTTAGAATTAACTCTGAAGTTTTACAAGATTTCTTTGTAATTTGATTTTCTTTGACATAGTTATACAAAGAATGGATTCAATTAAATGGAGGTACGTATGGTCTACATAATCGAAATATTGTCTCATCTATTGTTCGTGTGGTAATGGATTTAGGATATGAAATGTCACTAGCTCTATGCATGTCATTAGTGTAAGAGAGCAAACTATGCTATACAATAGTACTACAAAGAAAAGGTAAACTCGAAGCCGTTTAAATAGCATGGTATGGCAGCTCAAAATCCAGTTTCTTTTGAGAGGCGTATGTTAAACAGTAAGCTTTAAAAGGCTTTTGAAGATGAAATTGTTTCGTGTGCTAAATACGTAGCCAGATCCAGTGATTCGACATCTTATACTTTGGTGAAGGCCACTAACTGAAGTCCAAGCAGTGCTTGAGCATTCAATGTTAAATTTAGAATGCTTTGAAATATATTCTATTAAGAATTAAATGCATATAGTAACCCTTTGATATCGGATTTTCTGCCTGATAAAGTGTTTGGGTAAAATGAAGGTTGTTGTAACAAAACCAATGCTTCTTAGTGAGGCAAACTATTAGATGAGTTATTTAACGATTGGTGACTACCGACGCCTATGGATATGAAGAAACATATAAAGAGACACAAATTCATTGTGTAAGTGATCCGTTCATCATTAAATTCATAAAAGAGTGATAAAATTAATTGCTTTTAATTTTTTCTTTTACTTTATTTCAGCCACGATTCTATGTCTCTCCCAATATACTATAGTGTAAAACTTTGGAGCGCCTGGTGATCTGAGCTAGAGACTCACGTCTAATTCAGACACCAGCCCTCTTACAATTGCTGTATTGTTGTACTGTTTTGTATTGTGAAAAAACAATAATCATATTGCATGTATTGGTGATTGTGAGAAGAGAAATAAAGAAATTATTATTATAAACACTGATTCAATTTCTTTTCTGTGAGACCGTTAAATCATTTCAGTCAACCTGGCCCATATGTTCCGCAACTTGGTTCTCCCACGACAAAAATAAAAATGTTTGTTCCCTATTAAAATATAATTAGTATTGATCGATGCGACTATACGTTGACATTTCAGGAGTATACATATTTCAATCATTGTAATATTTATAGCGTTTGTATTGTTGGAAACAAGAAGTTTAGTCTTAAACCTTATTACTATTTGTTTTGTCGTAGCGTTTTTTAAAGTAATTTTGTGTTAAAATTTATAATTTTACTAGCTGAACCCCGCGGTGTTACCCGCGGTTATTGTTGTACCGCGAGTAACGCCGCGGGACAAACTTAGTCTAAAAAAGTAGCCTAAGTTACTCCCCGGATCATCAGCTATCTGCCAGTGAAAGTCCCGTCAAAATCCGTCCAGCCGTTCCAGAGATTACCCGGAACAAACAGACAGACAGACAGACAGACCGACAGACAGACAGACAGACAAAAATTTTTTCAACTACACTTTCGGTATATGTACCGTGTATACATATATATGCACTTAGTAAAAAGCGGTTATTTTAATATTACAAACAGACACTCCAATTTTATTTATTTGTATAGATGTATAGATGACAAAAAGTGAATGTATGAATACTTCAAGGTTTTTGAGCCTCTAATCTGAGTACGTATAATCCTATGATATTTGAAGGTATTGGGTCCTCATACGATATGAGCTTAAACAGTTTAGGAAAATAGACAACAACATAACAGCTATCGAAATGTCCTTGAAAAGTAACAGCGATTAGAATTGGATGTTTCATTCCGGAGAGTATAAATAGCAGAATTTAAACGTAGTCAAATCATTTTTCTTCTATACACCGTACTATTTAATTAGATTTATCTAGATGATATGATAAATTTTTTTGGTAAAGTTTCTTAAAAGGAATCGTAACTAGAACGATTTTTCGTCCCTTTGCATACTGAATTTCATGCCGTTTTCGAGATTCAGGTGGTATTAAAATAAACTTGTTTAAAGGTATTAGATATGAAAACTAAATTAAGGTCGAATAAACTTTTAGTGTGTCTATCTATATACCTTGAAAATATCGATCAATATCCTTATTCAACGAAGTATTTCTTAGCTCTATTCCAATGCTAAGCTCTGCTCAAGAAGGATTCTGACGAAATCTGAAAGTAATCACTTTCAGATTTCGTCAGAATAATAATAGCACTACCGATCACAAGACGAGACGATTGAAAAGCGGAATTGGATTTCTCCGGACCATTTTAACGAAAATTGGCGAGTCATTATCAAGTTTTGATTAAAATATCAATAGAAATATTTGTATTTCAGTTTATTTCATAAAACAAAACTCCTAATACAACTTAATATAGGTTGAGACGAAAGCCATAAATTTCAAGCAAATAAATTGTAAACAACAGTTTTTTCTATCGTCTATGATATTATGTGTAATAATACTTTTTTATTGTTTGCAATACACATAAATTTACTGACGCAATGTTAAAGAACTGCACCACGAAGACCCCGCAGTGTCTATCTGGGTAACAGTAATTTTTAACAGTTAGCCATACAATATAATGCCCTCTTTCTATTTGTAGATATCATAATTACTAATAGCCGGGTTGGGATTTAGTAAATCTTTGTGGTTTATCTGGATTTTTCTTTTTATAAAATCTTATGAAATGTCAGCTGTATCCTGCTACATTTCGCCGTGGCACTTTGATTTGTGTGAAATAAGAAGCAAACTGACACAAATAAATAGAAAAACAACATTTGTGTCAAAATTTAACTCTTCTTCTTTTGATGAATTGGTAACCAGCCAAATCTCTCGAATCAGCTATTTCTGCCAATGTCAAGTGTTTAAAGACTTCGAGTCTTTAAGTCTTGGTCGTGATGAAATTAATGATAAAAAAATTAAAAGAACGTGGATGAGACGCAATGGGGACTGTCTTCCAAAAAAATAACAAAAATCCATCTCCAAAATTTAAACTTATCTGTTTAAAACTTTTAAATTTTTGAAGCACACATAAGTCCATGTTCAGATGACGAGCGCTCAACGCGCATTTGCTAACGCGCTTTAACAACTTCATGTAAAAACAAGCTTTAGCGTGTATACTCCTAGACCGAAATTACATGTAAACGTGTGCGTTAGCAAAACGCGTGTTGAGTCCTCGTCATCTGAATATGGGCTAAACCAACATCTTTTATAAATAAATTTCTATACTATTCCTTCGAAGCACAATTATAAATTTTCCAACCGAATAAACTAAACTATAAAAAACATGTTGCAAAAATTTCACCTCATTTTCAGTTATTAATACTTACAAAGTAACTTAATTACTAAAACTTACAACTTTCAAAGCTTTTCTGTTCTAATAATGATGTTCATGAAGAACCTGTCACTATTACAACTTTTCTTTTAGTTTCTACTAAGTAATAAGCAATATACCGAAGAAATCTTCTTATAAAAGAAATGAAAACTTGCTTGTTAGGCGTCTCGTAATAAGGAGACACCGATACCGACTGACTTCGAAACCAGTCGTAACGCAATCACAACTTTAGATGGCAGTACTGCTTTAATAGTACTGAAAAGGTCACATTCACATGCACACTATTTTTGTACAATCCTTTTTTATTTTTAACTTGCAAAGTATGTATGTAAGTAAAATTGAGTTGCAAGATTCCAACAAACATATCGTTTGGGTAGAATCTTGCAACACAAATTTAAAGCAGCTAACTTCAACCGATTGTGCTGAAATCTTGCAGACATATGTGTAAAGCGTGACAATGCAATATTATGATGATATCTAGCTGATCTGATGTTGGAGCTGGGACGTGGTCATAAGACTATGTAATGTAACGACGGAACTCATTGAGTTTGAAATCATTTGATTCGATCGTCGACTTTATGTTATGATGAAGCTGAAGCTTTAAATCAAATATATTGTGTGACGTTACAAGTTGATAGTATAAGTTTTAAAAGAAATATTTATTTTATTATTTTTAGCGCATTTAAATAAGAATTTGTTTTTAAAAGAGTTTTTTTTAGTAAAATTTCACGAATGCAAAATTTTTACGATTTGAAAGTATTAATATACTACAAATTTATGTGTCTGTACTAATTTCCAAAAATGATTGTACAATGTATTCTTTGTGATGGAAATACTAGACTTTAACTTTATAGAAATATTAAAATATAAGTATACTTTACGACAATGTACATGTAAAAAATAACTTTTTTTTTTAATGCGTAGTTAGGTTTTTTAGGTACTTAATGCTATGGGTTGAATAACTGTATATTTTTCAAATAGGGTACGCTACATTACCATTTCAATTTTAAAATACCCATAATACCTTTTTACATGCGGTTATTATGGAAATTGCACGTTTTGAATACCAGATGTATCATTAGATCTTGCTAAATAAATATGTCCTTTTCCAATTATATAAATCTACTAGCTGAACCCCGCGGTGTTACCCGCAGTTATTGTTGTATTGCGAGTAACGCCGCGGGACAAAGTTAGTCTAAAAAAGTAGCCTAATTTACTCCCTGGATCATCAGCTACCTGCCAGTGAAAGTCCCGTTAAAATCCGTCCAGCCGTTCCAGAGATTACCCGGAACAAACAGACAGACAGACAGACAGACAGACAGACAAAAATTTTTTTAACTACATTTATGGTATATGTACCGTGTATACATACATATGCATTAAGTAAAAAGCGGTTATTTTAATATTACAAACAGATACTCCAATTTTATTTATTTGTATAGATGTAGAATATTTGGGAAATCTATGACAGAAATGTCATATCTGTATCGTCTAAATGTGTTTAGATCTCAGAACAAACAAATATTCCACTTTAAAACCATTAAAATATATTTCTGTTACAGTGATTTGTACTACTGTTAACTCTAATGATGACAATGATGATGTAGTTGTTAGTGCTTCTGACTGTCACAGGGGGAAGCTAGTTAAAACATTCTAATGGCTAGTCAGTTTTACAGATTCTTAAACAGTAATATGTCAGAGATTGTTAACACAAAATGCTTTGAAAAATAAGATTCATATGAAATGAAATTTAGTAACAAAAATATATTAAAATATATTTACTTTACTGAGACCTTATTTAAGTAAAATTTACTTATTTTGTTACGGAAAAATTACTGGCATTTCATATCAAAAGAAATGCGTTGGATTTTCGGGCGTGCTTGTCTTTCAAGAATTTAATTCAATGACATTTTGGTATATAATTTATGTTTAGATACATAGTTAGGGTTGCAATTTTTTAAGTCGAAAATATAGCTTTTGGAAATCATATCAAGAATAAATAACAAATAAGCATATAACATATTTAAGATAGAACTAATTAATGATTTAGATAGTCAATATTTCTTATAAAAATTTAAAATGAGCTTATTTAATTCTAATGTTCAGTCGAAGAATCGAAGAATGTAGAATAAAAACATGAAAATTTGCAAAAAGTTCAACGAAATAAAACAAAACAAAAATATCAAAAATAGTATGACAGTAGATGAAGTTAACATGTTTTTTATTGAATACTAGCTGAACCCCGCAGTGTTACCCTCGGTTATTGCTGTACCGCGAGTAATGCCGCGGGACAAAGTTAGTCTAAAAAAAGTAGCCTAAGTTACTCCCCGGATCATCAGCTACCTGCCAGTGAAAGTCCCGTCAAAATCCGTCCAGCCGTTCCAGAGATTACCCGGAACAAACAGACAGACAGACAGACAGTAAGACAAAATTTTTTTTAACAACATTTTTGGTATATGTATCGTGTATACATACATATGCATTAAGTAAAAAGCGGTTATTTTAATATTACAAACAGACACTCCAATTTTATTTATTTGTTTTTAATATTACAAACAGACACTCCTATTTTATTTATTTGCATATATATTTAGTACCTATTGACATTGAGTTTTAATATTATTAGTTAAATGCTTTTTCAGATACTAATTAATTTAAGAATATCAAATGAGTTAGTAGAACTTATTACTATCCAAACATGCAATTTATTATTTGCAAAATTTTTATACTTTATCAAGTTGTATAACTTAAACCGAATCAGTTGAAACGAAAGCAATCTTTACTACAAAGCACCACATTTCTTCTCCTCCTTAGGGGCTGTGAAGCCCATGACAATGAAAGTTTATCCCGGATCCGTCACAGAAAACAAAACTGTTTAGCCCTTTTATCCAGCAGGTAGCTCCCTAAGGCATACTACCGGAGACGAGTACATTACAAGTTTGACAAAGTTAAAATTGAATTCGAAGTTTGGCTGTCTAAAATCCATGAATGCGAATGGAAGTAGGCTCTAGAGGTTCATCTTGGAGAGCTTTTAGGATATCGCGACGAAGTGGAATAATAATTATTTCATGTCATTTTCATTATAATGTTTGTATTGAGATGTTTTAGATTAACTTTTGTTTCATATTTAATATGAAGCTTGTTTCCAACTTTATATATTATTTATGTTTTCTGTACTAGAAATATATTTAAGACTAGCTGAACCCCGCGGTGTTACCCGCGTTTATTGATGTACCGCGAGTAACGCCGCGGGACAACGTTAGTCTAAAAAAATAGCCTAAGTTACTCCCTGGATCATCAGCTACCTGCCAGTGAAAGTCCCGTCAAAATCCGTCCAGCCGTTCCAGAGATTACCCGGAACAAACAGACAGACAGACAGACAGACAGACAGACAGACAAAAAATTTTTTAACTACATTTTCGATATAGGTATCGTATATACGTACATATGCATTTACTAAAAAGCAGTTATTTTAATATTACAAACAGACACTCAGACACAATTTTATTTATTTGTATAGACAGATATTACTGTGGCTATCTCAATTCCAAATCAGAAAAGCACAATATTTTTACCGGTGTGAAATAGCGTTTGCACTGTGTTTCATCGACTGGGTGATGATATCTTAAGAGAGATAGATCATTGTGCTAAACAGAGAAGAAATGGAGACATAGCGAGTATAAAATATTGTGCCACCAAAAAAAAAATATGAGACTATTTCCTCCCCGCAAATGAGATTACAATAAGAACAAATAAACTGTACTTAATGTAAGAGTGACAATATAACAAAAAGAACAAACACTCGGTATAAATATGTACTCAAAAATTAAACTTGAAGAATATATTCAAATAAAAAAGTAAAGGCTTTTACTACCGCCCGTACTTGGAACGTTTCGAGAGAATGTGAAGTATGTTCCGAGCAAACAAAGTGAAACTGGACTCAAAAAATGTTAGCTTCATTTTGATTCAACGTTCGAGTGTTTACTTTGTCGGTTTGATTTTCTTTCGAGCCTCAAGTGGTTTTTTAGTTTGGAAGTTTTAATCAAACAATACCTGTCATTTAGTTAAATGTTAATGAAATTAAAATAACAGCATTTGTGCTATCGTACCTACTTCATTGGTAAGTGCGAGACCGGAGGCCCAATACTGCAGAAGCTTCTCAATAGGCCACTATAGTATGCGTAACCATGCTGCATTGTTGGATTGATGAAAAAATCTATAACCTCAATTACCTCACAAATATTAATTTAAAATTTGATCGATCCCTATTCTATTTTTAAAGTAATGTTATAAAAAGTGTGACTAAGACAGTAGCAGACAATGTTAGTCTCGCTGGTCATCCCAGACTTTGAATATCTTTTATCCTAATTTATTTGCTAAGTTCGTTTTCTTATACCACGTTACTTACTCCGTTCGTCCGAAGATTACATTCCCAAAGAGGGTGGCCTTAAAAGAGACTGGCTGTAAAAGAAACAATCCAAAATCATATATAATGTTAGACTTTGAAGTCTCCCTCAAATATAATGGAGATTATAAATACAATGACAATTGTGAAGTTGATAAATATATAAGAATTAGTTGAACATAGTTTATAGGTAAACTCCTGATTGCATTTTAACTGCTTAAATAATATAATTATATTGAAACAGATTGCATTCATTTACACTAAACTTACCGCCGCAGCTGCGTTGCTGTTCAATAAGTGCTTCACTAAATTGTACTGTCTCTTGTTAAAACTTTAGTTGTCGGTTTTAGCGGATTAACGTGTAGACCGTATTGTATAATATCAATTTTGTGTAGTCATTGCTTTGTAATCCAGTTTGTTTGACACGGAAATCAAAGCCTCGGTTTCGACAGAAAGCGGACATTACCATGCTCGGCCCGTTTTGACGCCTGACACGAACAGTATTCAACAACACAAACACAGAGTTGTGAAACCACAATTTTTCAAGTTACGAAAATTAAACTTCTTATATTTTATGCAAATGACATTTACAAATTTTGCAATTTCAAAAGTTTATTTAGAATATATTTAGTAAGAATTCTTTAAAGAATTTTTATTTCAAAATATTATATAATAATAAACTTATAATTATATTATTAGTAGGACGCTTTTTTTCGGATAAAAATGTTTTTTTTTTTCAACATATTATTTCCATTTTTAGCCAACTGGGCTAGGGATATATAGCATATTGCGTTGTAGCCTAAAGGGGTAGACTTCTGCCTAAAAAATATTATTAGATTTATGTGAGTGACATTGGATGTTTTTTTTTGTTTAGTAGCTATCTGCTTTAAGGATTACAAATAAATATAATTTTTGACAAAATTTTGTACTACCAGTTGTAAATCTCAAAATATACTTAATTTGATATCTTAGCCTTAGTCCTCTACAAAATTTATTGAAAGTAAAATTTCCTCATTTAAATGTTGTAACGTTTTCATAATTAGATAGGCCGACCCTTATCAAAGTTCATATAATATATCCTGGCACGAAATTGATGGCGTGCGGTACTCAACGAATTTATGCCGAAATACCGCCCTTGTTCCCAAACCAAGGATGGTCTGGAATTAATCTAATGTAATGGTATTTTTAGTATAATCTGTTAATGAAAGGAAAAAGTCACAGTTGGTATCCTCTGACTTCCGTGACTTAATTTCAATAGCGTACTTTTATTGCATTTCATTGTACGCATTTTCTGTGGCGTATTTGTAGGGTAGGCTGTACTGGTAACTGGTGTAGTGTCATCCCGTTATCCTTAATCAGTAGCTTTCTATTGTCTATGGTCATCGATAACTGTTAACAACATATTATTATTAACGGTATAAGTATGACATGTAGTTAAATAATGGTTTTATCATACATTTATTTGTCCCAGGTTTAATACTAACTCCGGCTTAATCAAATCCGTACCAGGGTCTTTCAGCCTTTGAAGGATGCCCTTATTCGGGAGCCACAACACTATTCAATAATAATACATACTAGTCAATTTATTATATACTTTAAACACAATTTATCAAACAAACAGAAGAAGCTAGAATAGCACTACTATCCTCGCACAGGTAATCAACGTAAAATGACAGCGATCGTGCAGTCGTGTTTTGTTGGTGAGTGCGAGACCGGAGGCCCAATGATGCAGAAGTATCACTAGGCGCCATAGTGTGGGTCACCATGCTGCATTGTTGCAGTGTCTGCATTCGCAGTATGGTGACCACCACTCTTGGATTCTGCTTATGCTTTCTATCAGCCAGAGGAAAGTCATTATGGCAGGGCCAAACATAAAAAAATATAGTCTACCAGAATTTTTACATAAAATAAATGAATTAAATCAGAAGGATTAACTAGACATACGTATTATATGTCATATATATATGTGAATAGAGACCATGCCGAATTAAATGTAACCGAACTTTTAATGAAAACGGCCCTGACGAGGAAAATCTCTGGTGAGAGGCATTTTAATTACATTTGCGTTTTCTATGGACCGTTAAGGATATTTTGGACGTAACAGATGTTTAACAAACCATTTTGTTGGTTGATATATTATTCAGATAATTCTTTAGATAATGAAAGTCTATTGGAATTCAAATAAGCATATTTACGACTAGTCGTTTCTGATTAGTGACTAGTGCAGATTTAGCTAGTCAGATCTGCAGAAATCTAGGTATTAGGTATATTCACGACATTTTATTTGTTCAGTTTATTTTCTAAAGCCAAACCAACGCAATTTAGAATGTTTTGGAATCCACTACTTTCTATATTGTGGTTCTATATATCTTTCTATTGTAGCTAATTTATAACAGATAGATATATACTATTAAGGAATTACTTTCTATAGGCAATCTTCTTTTATTTATATCGCGAGAAAAGTTACAATAAGGGCTGAACCACTAAATCGATTTATATAAAATTTACAATGCCGATACTTTGATTTTTGACGAAGGACAATAACTACTTATTACGGCGATAACCGATATGTACGCGGGCAAAACCGCGGACAAAAGCTAGTTCTCAATATAATTTTAGAAATAAGTAGGTTTACTATAAGTTATATGTGGACAGTCAATGGTAACAGGCTTGACCTTTTCCTATTCCTTAAGTGGAACTGGAAAATAAAGTCTTCGAGTTTTTAGTATATCTCTAGCTAGGCCTTCACGTATAATAACGTAAGTGTGTATGTGTATGTACCTTTTATTCAAATTACGTTTATCATCAGTATTAAATACCCTTAGAGTCTTTTTTAGACATTTTGTTTTGGTAGTTATTTTAATGAACGAGGTGTTAATAGATTCGTAATAATGGCCTGGATGACAGATTACACTTTATCAAAAGTTCTTAAAATTCTTCTTGTTTCTATATTACTTTATTAATACAAGATCCTGTAACTGGAATAAGTTAGAAGTGAAACAAAGTCAATGACTCTGTTTTCTTGATATTTTGTAACATATAAATTCAAGTATCAAATCTTTTGCGTTATAATAATAATTTCTTTTTAAAAACAAGATATATTTGAAAAAAAAACTTTGTTATAATTGAACGAAATGGCGCAAAGACATCGCTAAATATTGAAGCTATTAATTATGATGATTCTCTAGAGGGAGGCTCTTCGCGTACAATCGTCAAAAACTCAGAAACTTCATCAATCAGACCATTTGGTTGTCTTTGATTGATGATCTTAGATATTGTGGAATACTAAAATTTCAAAGTAAAAATTCATAAGTTTTTGATCTTATTTACTGCGGTTATAAAAATAAATTCAATAATTAAGAAAGAAAGAAAAGCAAAACTAGACAAAGACCGCACAAAATGACTCTGCGAAGCATAAGCAGAACCCAAGAGTGCTGGTCACCATACTTCGTACTACCATCTTTACCCACACCTAGTGGCGTAGGGGCCTAGTGACGCTTCTGCATCATTGGGCCTCCGGTCTTGCACTCACCAACGAAACACAACAGAATGAAAGCTGTCATTTTACGCTGATTTTCTGTGCAAGGCGCCCGGTCGAGCAGGCCCGTTCGTGCTGAAATCAACGTGGCTCTATTACCTTGACAGTGTGGTTTAGTACGCCAAAACTAAGTAACTACTTTATTAAGGAGAGTTCTTTGTACATTGGAGTATTAAAGGCCGGTGGTGATAATAGTTCGAGGAGATACAGGTTTTACGGCCGGTTGTTTAATCCCGAACACCAGTGCTGGATTCCTTTGCGTGAAGGGATACTTTAATGATCAGTCATCCGGGCCCAAGAGAGATGAAGCTAAGCACTCACAAAACAATCACCAGTGTACAGTTCAAACTGGGCGATACACCCTTTAAAATAAGTTTTTATGACTCTGCGAAGCATAAGCAGAACCCAAGAGTGCTGGTCACCATACTTCGTACTACCATCTTTACCCACACCTAGTGGCGTAGGGGCCTAGTGACGCTTCTGCATCATTGGGCCTCCGGTCTTGCACTCACCAACGAAACACAACAGAATGAAAGCTGTCATTTTACGCTGATTTTCTGTGCAAGGCGCCCGGTCGAGCAGGCCCGTTCGTGCTGAAATCAACGTGGTGCTGAAATCAATCTAACATTTTCGAAAATATTTGAGAAATATCTATACGGCGAAATAAATTCCTACCTTGAGAATAACAGAATATTGTGTAATGAACAAAAGGGTTTTAGGCAAAAGAAGACAATTAACATGGCAATTTATGAATTTTTTGAAAATGTTATATCACTCGTTGATAAAAAAAAAACCTGTTTGTGCAATATTTTGTGATATGACTCAGGCATTTGACTATGTAGAACATAATATATTAATTAAAAAACTGGAAGGATATGGTATTAGAGGTAATGTATTAGACTTACTAAAGTCATATTTAACTGATAGGCAACAGATAACAGAAATAACAAGAGTGAATCGGTTAACCAAAACTGAAGAAAGGTATACCTCTTTGAGGCGTCGTATTTTATATGGTGTTCCTCAGGGGAGTGTACTGGGTCCCCTTTTGTTTGTCATTTATATTAATGACTTGCCAAATGCCACAAATCAGGCTATGACACTATTTGCAGATGACAGCACCGTTACCATTAGTTGTAAGGACATTAGCCAATATGGTTTTGACATAAATAACTCTATGACATCCATTATTTCATGGCTTGACAATAATAATTTAAAAATAAATCTGAGTAAGACAAATATAATTCATTTCAACCAAAGAAAAGTAAACCCATTAAACATAGCTTTGGCTTACAATGATTTTATCATAAGAGAACTCACCAGTACACGTTTTCTTGGATTAATTATAGATAGCAAGTTAAATTGGAAGGAACATATTGACGCATTATGCAAAAAAGTAAGCAGCCTAGCATATGCAATGTATAAACTTGCACCAACTTTAAATACTGACGCATTACTGTCAGCTTATCATGGTCTTGTGGAATCTGTTCTTAGATATGGTATAATTTTTTGGGCAAACTCAACTAATAAGGAAATGATATTCAAGATGCAAAAGCGATGCATACGGGCTATGTTCGGCCTCCAAACTATAGACAGCTGTAGGCCAGCATTTATAAAGCATAGTATTCTTACGCTTCCATCGCTTTATATATTGGAAATAGCCTTATTTGTCAAGAAAAACTTGCACCTATTTCCACGAGTTGCTGACGTTTACAATGGCAGGAGCAATCGACGTGACAATAGTAGACTTTGTGTTCATCCCGCCAAAACAACATTATTGCATAAAAGTATTGTGTGCAAAGCTCCAATAATTTATAATAAGATCCCTGCTGATATCAAAATATTAAAGACAGAATTATTTAAAAGAACTTTAAAAAGACTCCTAAATGATAAATGTTACTATACTGTAGATGAATTTCTTAGTGACGAAGGCTTGTGAGATTTTTATATATTATGTAATATTTGTTTTTGACCGGATTTGATTTGTTATTGTATGGTTGTATTGTTTTGACATCTGTTTTATATTGACATTGATAATTTATATTGACCTTGATATTTTTACTTTTATGATTATTTTAAATGTATGGTAAATGTAATTTTAGACATCCAATTGAATGAAAATTAAAAAATATATTTGCATGCTGTTAAGGTAGACCAAAGAGGACATAATGAATAAGAATGTAACACCATGATAAACCTTTGATCAGCAAATAAATGATTTATTATTATTTTGGGTTATGGAAAATTTTATCTCAGCTGATGCTGGTAAATGTGAACTGTGAACCTAGCACGGGCTTACGCCAAGTGGGTTGGTTCATTGTGTAGTGTTGTAGGGGTTTGAGTTGTGGACGTGAGGAATCGTCGCACTATGGAGCAGGTGTCAATTATTACTGACTTTTGTAAATCAATGTATGAATATTTATTTAGGTCTAGTTCTGTGAGTGATGTGTGCAATGATTTTGGAATGAGTCCGGTTGATGAGATTATTATGGGTATGATTTTGACGGTGTGTTGGTGCCACATTTGTCGTATTTCATCTGCTAGTGGTATATATTTTTGTATTTTCTCTGTGTATTTTCTTCTTACATTTTCAGAATTAGGTATCGCAATGTCTATTAAATATGTAACTTTTCTGTCCTTTAGTGTTAGTGTAATATCCGGTCTATTGTTTGTGGTGGTTTTGTCGGTAATTATGTCCCGGTCCCAGTACATCTTTACTATTTCATTGTTGAGTACGCTTTTAGGTTTATATTTGTAATATGGTTCTGTTTTATCTAATAAGTTATATTTTATTGCTAACTGTGAGTGGATCTGTTTCGCTACGTTATTATGTCTTTCTGTATACTGTTTATTGGCTAAAAACGGACAGCCTCCTGTTATATGTTCTATTGTTTCCTGAGTGGAGTTGCATAGTCGGCATTTATCTGACACTATTGACGAATCTTTAATTATATATTTCTGATAGTTTCTGGTTTTGATAATTTGATCTTGGATAGCCAACATAAATCCTTCAGTTTCTTTATAAATATTACCCTTGGATAGCCATGCGTTTGATGCCTCTAAGTCTATATGTTCTTGTTGCAGGTGGTTAGGGTGTTTTCCATGTAAGGTCTTCTGTTTCCAGCTATTTATTTTTTGTTCATTTGTTATCGGAGGATCTATGATATAACTATTGTCATTTAATTTTAAAGGTGTGCCAGACGTGGATATGAGTGTTAGGGCTTTATGTATAGAACTATCATTAGATTTGTTGTACATGTAAGTGCGAATGTTGTGAACCTGTCTATTGTGCAAGTGTTTTACGTCTACTAGTCCCCTGCCTCCTAACTTCCTCTCAAGATTAAATCTTTCTGTCGCTGAATGTATGTGGTGAATATTGTATTTATTGCATGTAGTTCGTGTTAATCTATTAAGTTTGTCTAGATCTGTAGATGTCCACTTAATAATGCCAAACGAGTAAGTCAGAACAGGGACTGCATATGCATTTATTGCTTTAACTGTATTTCTGGCCGATAGTTCTGTCTTTAATATTTTGTTTAGCCTATCTATGTACTTTTTTGTAAGCTCTTCCTTAATCTTACTGTGATCTACTCCTATACTCTGCGCATATCCCAAATATTTGTACGTATCATTTATTTCCATTTTATCTATTATCGAATTCTGTTGTGTGTGGAGTATGTGTGGATCTGTTTCGTGATGTTTGCCTTTAACAATACTATTTATTTTACACTTATCTATTCCAAATTTCATTTTGATATCGGTACTAAAACTTTCAGTAATTTTTAACAGTCGGTTCATTTGTTTATTATTATTATTATTATTGTTACAAGGTTATGGTGACTCACCAGTGTCCGAGGTACGCAGTCTTCTGTCTTAGCTGAGGAGATGAGGTACGACCAACAGCTAGCTTCAAAAGACACACACCACAACCGTTTTAATATTGTATGCTTTTCGCGACTTTTACATGTAGGCATGGCTTTTGTTATACAGTGAGACTTATTACCCGACTACGGCAAAGCCAAAGGAGGGTTATGATTTTGACAGGCTATGTATGTATGTATAACCGGGAAAGTTGACGGCAAAAGACAGAGAGGACGTAATCCAATAAGGTGGACTGACCAGATCCGGACGGCCTTGGACACCAAACTACATGTTGCTCTTCATTCGGCCAAGGAGAGGAACGAGTGGCGAGCGGCTGTACGGCAAAAGATCATACCACTCCTGGGGAATCACGACCCTCAGTAGTGAGGTTAACGACGCGAGGAGTATGTATGTATGTATGTATGTATGTATGTATGTTCATTTGTTCCCTCCTAGCTCCTTAACTACTCATTAGATTTGGACAAATGAGATGTCTCTAGAAGCGTCGTGATCGTCTTCTGGTTATAGGCTATATGACGTGTCACTGAATCTAATGTGGCGCCCTCTAGCCGACATAAAGTACTGTATTAAAAAATAAATTTGAGATAAATATGCCGTGTTTGGTATCATTGGAAAGGGCTTTATTTGTACATTTCAAAAATACATATATTATTAGCATTTGTTCGTGACTTTGTCCGTATTTATTCGATAAGTGTGATATTTCGATGGTATGCTTATTTTTTTCCTCGTTCTTTCTAAACTAGTCAGAATAAGACAAATGAGGTATCGTTAGAAGCGTCTTGATTGCCCGCCGATAATAGGCTATATGACGTGTCACTGAATCTAATGTGGCGCCCTCTAGCCGACGTAAAGTAGGGTATTAAAAAATAAATATGAAAGAAATATGCCGTGTTTGGTATCATACGAAAGGGCGTTACTTGTAAATTTCAAATATATATATATTATTAGCATTTTTTCGTGACTTTGTCCGTATTTATTTGATAATTGGGATATATCTGTGGTATCTATTTAAAATATACTTTGCAAAGAAATTATTATTATAGAGGCACCAAAACATTTTAAATAAAAAAAAGTAAAAACTAAAAACCCAACTACGACAAAAAACGACGCTGAAGAAGTATGAAACAAGTTTCAAAAGCCGTAGTCACGCGTTGTTAAAGTGATATACACTATGGTACATTAATAAGTTTCAAAAGCCGTAGCCCATGTAGTGTAATGTACCATATGGTACATATCACTTTAACAACGCGTGACTACGGCTTTTGAAACTTGTTTCATACTTTTTCAGCGTCGTTTTTTGTCGTAGTTGGGTTTTTAGTTTTTATTTTATAAGCCTAGAATACAAACAGAATGCCATCAGTTTACATTAATGTAGCCATAAATCATGCAATCAAAATAGGTTTTTGTTCACTCTGAATTTGTAATTTAAAATAAACCTTTCGAAACATTAACTAAACAAACAATACCTACCTAGACAGAGTCCACACAAGGTCGTCTAGTTTGAATTCACGCAGAACTTGTGCTATTATACAGACTACTGTTTATACAAACTTATACCTTCTAAATACACACATACATTTTATAAATTACCATAGAGCAGAGAATAAAGGTAGATATGCAAATTGAGCGTGCCAAGCGCGCCCGAACTTTGAGCTCAATCGCTCATAGTGACCGGCACTTCTGTTCATCTCTGAAAATGATCGTACGAACGTACGAATCATTATGATTTAATCTACAAAAACGTTTTTCAACGTCATTACGTATTAAACTTAAGTACTAGCTACATTGTTACCTTGTGCTTCGTAGTAACCAGATTGTAAGGTAACAAGGTAATTAAATGAAATTGTTATTTTTTATTTAGCTTTAACACCGTAGAAAATAGGAACATTGCAATTTCAACCGGCAGCCATATTGAGACAACCATTTCAAAACCTACAACTTGAAGTAGCAATTTGGCGTAGACTCGCTAGCGCGCTTCTGTTGCATGTAATAGGTGGCAATTTCTTTTACAAGTGCCCTAATAATATTGTTTTAACTATAAACAGAGAAACTAGAAAAGCCTTTTTAAATTTGAAGTATCACATGATCAAAGGTACACGTGTTAATTTCCTGCTTTATTGTATAAATTAGGAGCTTCTACGCGCTACATCATAGCTGCTTTTATCACTCACTAGCAGACCTTGTTTACGTCTTCAATTGCCCGTAACGTGATAATTTCCCCCCGTTTTTATAACATTCTTCTTTAGTGCTCCGCTCCTATTGGTCTTAGCGTAATAATATATAACCTATAGCCTTCCTCGATAAATGTACTATTCAACACAGCCGAAGAGTTTGTTTGTTTGTTTGAACACGCTAATCTCAAGAACTACTGGTCCGATCTGAAAAATTCTTTCAGTGTTAGATAGCCCATTTATCGAGAAAGGCTATAGGCTATATATTATCACGCTAAAACCAATAGGAGAGGAGCACCAATGAAAAATGTTTCAAAAACGGGGGAAAATTATCACGGTACGGGCAATATAAGGCGCAAACGAGGTAATAATATAAAATGCAAGCTGAAGTCCTTTTGTTATTCTCACAAAACTACCACTTTGTGACATTCAGTTTTAGAATACCTCAATTCTGGATATACGGTGTCCGGAATTGACAAATTCTCGTATCAAATATCCACTTTACGATACGTACAAGTGAAAATATTTTCCTCAAAGGACACGGATTAAACGAAACGAAGCTACGATGTCGGTAGTGGCCAGAGTCACGTATGCAAGTGTCGAACGCTCTGAGATAGTAAGGATAAAGTTGCTAACACGTACATTATACGGGGTGTTTTACAATTGAATGAATGTCAATGTACATTATTTGAATATTCAGGCATTCTTAGCGAGAGATAACTGAGTAGAAACCGCCACGTAAGCCATTTCACTGATTGTAAGATGAGGTAGTTAATGATGATGATGTTCTCCAAGAGAATTTCGGCCACGGTCGCCAGTTTCAATGGAGAACTATAGAAACAGGAGATATTATAGTGCACAAGAGTGTACGCAAACACATGTACACTCTCTGTTCCCCCACTCCCCCAATCCGATGATGGGTATGGCTGTACGTGCTTATCTTATCTATAGATACTTTTACTATAAAGAGGTAAAGCTTTAGACGTACGCCTAGTAATGAGACGAGATCTGATCTACAAGCGAGCGTAGCCGCGGATAAAAGCTAGTATTATAGAACCACAAATAACATGATTTACATCACTATATCAATTTGTGGATAATAATAACTGTTGTCCTATGTGTGGCTCATGTGCAGCAACGAGCAATAGCGAAACAGCCTGTAAAAAAGCATGATGTATAAATGAATGATCAATTAATTAACTAAGACTCAAAAGAATTCAGACTGAAATTTGAATATATTTTTAATAGTATACTTAAAAAGTAATGAAATCTAGGATAAAAATGCGGCGACCCTAGATTCATACCAAGATGATCTCACTCCACAATTTGTATTCAGGCCGCGAAACTTACCACCTACATCTGCACAGACTATAAAAACTTGGAGGCTGCAGCGGAAACTTGCTGCATAAATCATGACGACACGTAAAGTGGACAAATTCCTTCCTTTTAGCGAGTCGGGTCATATAAAGCGCTTTCAGCTTTAAGGTTATATGAATATCTTGGGAATTCCACTTGAAGACGGTTACTTGAGAATTTTGTTTACGCTGTTGTGGGATGGTGGCAGTTTCATTTGTTAATAGTTTGTGTGATACTTGAGAAAGCGGAAGCATTCGAACAAACTATTAACAAATTACTCGACACTATTCTAAGTGTAAATTAACATCTGTTGTAGTCCATCATTCACTTTGAGATTATTATTTTGTCTTTAATTAACGACATTCATTTTTTGTTTTTGATGCATCATCGACACATATAGATGGGCAGCACTAATGAGTCAATTGAACATACAGTTATGATGTACCTATGGTCTTTCCGAGCTATTAAAGTTTTAAGTCCTGTTTTTTTAATAAGACATAAGATATCCTTATTTCTAAAAAAAATCTCTTTAGTTTTATTACCATAATTGCAAAAAGGAATAAAAATATTAGACTACCGAGTCTGTGTCATGGTAAGCTAACTGCTAATTCGAATTAAATTAAACAAAAAAAATAACAATATCTAAGCGACATGGCGATTTTCGGCATAACTCGAAATAGCGACATGGTTGTTTTCTAACTCAAAATAGTGACATGGCTGTTTTCTGTTTAACTTGATGCAATTCAATTCAGATACAGATTGCGATAGCCCTGGGTGGCAATCACAATAACTACCTCAAACTCAATACTCAGAGTCAGTAAATACTAAATTTGATGATCGATTACTTATTTTTATTGTATTTAAAATTAATTTGTGCGTTAAAACGCCTGCGTTATTACCATGAGCAATAATAGTTCAATAATATTTTGAACACTATATAACTTTTGTATAGTTTTTTTTCGTTCTCTTGTACCTCATTTTCCTAGCTTTTGAAGACTTATGTCTGTTTAAAACATCGGTTCTCCAAAGTTTATAAAACTTCTCAAATAAAGTGTGACTGGTCCCAAGCTTATCAGTTCATCGACTGCCACGTCGCGTAGTATACACGAGTTCAATAGTCTCGATCTTGTCTGAGTGCAATGTTTTGCATAAATATGTATATGTTTAATTTAATTTGGGTATTCATGTATATTCGCTTTGTGAAACATTGCATAGAAATAACTTTTGAATTTTAACATTCTATGGTATAAAAAATAAGTAAAAACTAAAACCCAACTACGACGAAAAACGACGCCGAAAAAGCATGAAACAAGTTTCAAAAGCCGTAGTCAAGCATTGTTAAAGTGTTGTGGACTATGGTACATTACTAAGTTTCAAAAGCCGAAGTCCATGTAGTGTAGTGGGGTAAAAAATAGTGTTCAATGAAAGTCAGCGGGTTTTTTAAACCCGACGTGGTTAGCCAAGTCTATCTGTTTAAACGTCGGCTTATATAATGATGTGAGACATATATTATGGGATCATGGATCATATTAATTCCAGTGTATGTATATATTTTATTAAAAACTACCGTGGTATCACGGGTAACACGGTATTAAAGTAGCCTAAGTTACTGCTTATATCATCAGCTACCTATCAGTGAGAATCCCGTCAAAATCGGTCCAGCCGTTCCACAAATTAGCCGGAACAAACAGACAGATGGACAAAAATTGTAAAAAATATACTTTGGCATGTATCATCATCATCAGCCTATCGCAGTCCACTGCTGGACATAGGCCACTCCAATTGCACGCCACTTGGTTCGATCCTCGTTCTTATATGCATTTAGTAAAAAATGTTTTATTTTAATATTACAAACAGACACTCCAATTTTATTTATTTGTAATAGATTAATGTCTTTGAGAGAACCTTTGATGAACAATTCGATAAAAATAAAGAAAGAATAGTTTAGGTATTTCAGGCTAGAGTGGTATTAAAAAAATGCACACACAACATATGTGCTATGAACATGCACCTTAATTACGAGAAAATGGATTTATTTCTTACCGTTTAAGAAATAAAACTACTTATCTAACGAAGAAAATAAAATATCGTAACAAAGGTATTCTCTGCGAGGCACCCTGTTGTTAGCCCAACAAAATAGTTCCAAAATAAATAAATAAATAACATCTTCCAGGGTACGTTTTATTGTGAGTCCTACTTTTTGAGCATTCGCTTCATAAATATAGAGACATTTATTTACGTAATCATATTATAGTTTGGTTTACGGGTATAAACAAAACATATTACTATATAATATGACTTATAGTAATAAGATATTATATTGTTATATTGTAAGATATGGAGGGCAAACGAAAAGACGTATCACCTGATGGTAAGCGACTACCGCCGCCCCTGGACGCCGATATCGCCAAAGGCTCCTCAAACGCATTGCCGACCATTGGGGGATGGGGAAAAGGATGTGGGAAGGGGTATCCTAACTCACTCGGTGACACACAGCGCAAGCGCTATTTCACACCGGTTGTCTGTGAGGCCGTGGTATCAGTCCGGTCGAGTCGGCCTATTCCTGCCGAACACGTGGCACTTTTGACTTTTCTTTTACTGACAGTAGCTAATCATAAATTAGTGAGCCCTGCGCCATGATAACAAGATTTCTGGTAAACATTCTTATATATTTTTAAACATATATATGCCATGTTAAACTTTTTCCTTAAAGTTATAATTCCTCAACAATACTAAGCTCTCATTTTTATTTTTGATTTCCGATTAATTAATGATTCGAAAAAACCTTTTTTCAAGACGAAATAAAAATTAATCTAATTTCAATCTGTATAACATGGTTCACTACACATCAATACAAGCATCGGATTACGTAATTTAAAATAATCATATTCAAACCTTCAATTTAGACGCGAGAAATTAAAAGGATTAACAATAATGGTTAAAATATTTTTATTTTTTATTATATTATTATTATATTAAGCATATGGTGCCTTTTTTTGTATGGGCCTGCCAAAATGACTCTACTCCGCCTAGTGAAAAAGCAAAAGCAGAATCCAAGAGTGGTGGTCGCCATACTCATTGTGAATGCAGACATTGCAACAATGCAGCATGGTGACCCACATTGTGCTGTGCTGCATTGTGATGCTTTCGCATCCTTGGGCCTCCGGTCGCGCACTCACCGACAAAACACGATAGCACGAATGCTGTCATTTTTACATTGATCTTCTGTGCGAGGGCAGTACCGCCCCGGTCGAGCCGGCCCGTTCGCAAAGCCGTTCGCCTTTGCACAAATTAACATATAAAGGTGAGGTATGGATAGAATTGAAACATTTTCTTCATTAAGTATTTACTAAAACCATATAATAAAGACTAACTCACACTTAAAAACAACAAATATTCAAGGCACAAGTGGTACTTGAATTCTGAAGTCCTTGATTTAATTTGTGTCATTGGTACCAGTACAAATAAAAGAATAAATAGTTCTTGACAATTGAATTCAAAAAAATGACTATAGAATTAAGTTACACATGAGGATGGAATGTCGGAAACCTATTTTTGATTTTAGTTCCAGCCTTTCAACTATTTCAAAAACGTGAAAGACTCTTTAGACAACAATGGGTTTAGAATAAATTCCACCGTATATGACTGTCTTTGATGTTTTCTCCGTAATGAAGCACAAAAACGGTATGTTCATTGAGAAATAAGGCACTTTCCATAGCAGCGATTGTGCCAAATTCTGATAGCTGTAAATTAATCTTCTGAATGACTTAAGATACAAAGACTTAAGATAGCAGTAGTTTTGAAACTTGCAAGGTCTTGTTGACAAAATAAATGTTATAAATATCAATTTCGCTTAGAGTTTTATTAAGGACTAAATTTTTGCTTGTACTTGGCATTCAACTCACTTGGCAATCATGGCACTTTAATATAGACGTCATTCCGAATGCATTTATACCATTCTCTAGTTCCTGGAAAATGTCCTTCAAACTTACGTGGCTAAGGTTCTTAAACATATCACTGACTTTCACTAACGGGTATGGAAGTATAATAAGCATTCCAATTTGTCACTAGTCCCACAAGGCAGCTCTATAAGATATGATTTTAACTCTTTTATGTTTGAAAATGCAAATTGTACCTTTGTGAATATCTATCAACATTACAAATCACTGTATTTTCTTTATTATAGAATGGTTCCATCACTACATTTTGTACTGTTAAACAGCGCTCCTTTTTGAAAATAATGAAATTCAATAGTGTCATATTCAATTCCTCTCAAAAGTCTACAGAATTGAATACGTCATCAGCAATGCCAGATGTTTTCTCAACAAACAAATTCCAGATTACTAACGCATTCGGATTTCCAAAATCAAACACTTTTAATAAAGCATTGATATTGATAGCTGTGAAATTTGCCGAAATGAAGCAGATAATGTAGAAGCTATATGCATAAACATGAAATTATAAGTTCTTATACCTATTTTATCCGACCTGATCAATACCTCACCTTCACAATTCAAAGTTTTCTGAATTTGGCTATAGCTATTTTCAAATGCTCCAAAGGCTGCTGCAGTCAGGAGAGTCCATATCCCAAAGAGAAAATATTACTACTACATTACTTACATTACTACTACATAAATAAAATAAATAAATATTTCGGACATCTAACACAGAACGCCATCTAGTCCCAAACTAAGCAGAGCTTGTATTATGGGTACTAAGACAACTGATATAAATACTTACATACGTATTTTTGTAAATACATACATATTATACATAAAAACACCCAAACGCTGAAACAAATATTTGCAGATCATACAAACATTTGGTCCGACCCGTGAATCAAACCCGAGACCTCAAGAATAACAGTCGCGTAAGCTACCACTGCGCCACCGAGGTCATGTCCTCGACTTTGCACATGTGTAGAGTGCAGTAGTTGAAAACTAAATTCATCTATATTTACTTTGGAACTACAATAGCAACTGACGAGTAGCAAATGAGAGCAAAACATTTCATAGTGGCGACGGTAAAAGCACACTTTGAACTGAAGAGCAATCTGTCATTCGATACATAAAACAGTATACGTACCCATTCAAATTGTATTGTAAATTAAGTTTTATAAAGTATTGCAAATTAAGTCAATTTTAGTTTTAAGTTAGAAAATTAAATGACTTTGTACAAAATTTGCTTACACATAACTGGTCTAGTTAACTTGTTAATTATGATTAGGTTAATAAGCCGCTTTAGTTTTCTTTGAACTGTTCAATTGACTAGATTTATATTAATACTAGCTGACCCACGTAACCTCGTTTGCGTCTCTATTGCCCGTAGCGTAGCAATTTTCCCCCGGTTATGAAACATTCTTCATTGGTGCTCCGCTCCTATTAGTCTTAGAGTGATGATATATATCCTATAGCCTTCCTCGATAGATGTACTATCCAACACTGAAAGAATTTTTCAAATCGGACCAGCGGTTCCTGAGATTAGCGCGTACAAACAAACAAACACACAAACTCTTCAGCTTTATAATATTACTAGCCGACCCACGCAACCTCGTTTGTGTCTCCTATTGCCCGTAGCGTGATAATTTTCCCCCGTTTTTGTAACATTCTTTATTGTTGCTCCGCTCCTGTAGGTCTTAGCGTGATGATATATAGCCTATATGACAGTTGACATGGATCATCCTTACCAAAGAATACCTATGTTTCATAGAACATTAACTATTTTTGTTGTATCAGTATAATCTTAAACAACTACAAAATAATGGCAATGTTTTTCGTCGTAATGCATAAATTGTACCTCACATTAAATTGATTCGTAATATGCACCTCAAACTACTCGCTGCCATTTAAAAGTAATCTGGAAGAGATTGTAGACTTTGGTAAAGTCGCCCGTTGTATCTTGTATCACTAGATTTTTTGTTTGTATTATTCAGTGTATATTTCCCATGTGCAACGAAAGTACATATCTATACAAATAAATAAAATTTGGGTGTCTGTTTGTAATATTAAAATAACCGCTTTTTAATCAATGCATATGTATGTATACACGATATATATACCAAAAATTTTGTTAAAAAAATTTGTCTGTCTGTCTGTTTGTTCCGGGTAATCTCTGGAACGGCTGGACCGATTTTGACGGGAGTTTTACTGGCAGGTAGTTAATGATCCAGGGAGTAACTTAGGCTACTTTTTTTAATTGTTAATATATCATGGAACGCGAAAGTTTTAAAAGTTAGTATAGTCAACACTTATCGTAGCGGATTTGAACCCCCCCTATAAATTAACATTCCAGCACCCAACACATCTGTTTTGTAAAATTGATGTGCAATGGATATTATTATTAACGTCATTCTATGATAAACAATAAAAGAAAGAGTGTCTAATAAAACGAATACCTGTTAGGATGTATCTGATTCAGATCCTGTTCTTAAATAAAAAAACAAAAAGCCAACATCACGTGGTATTCCCAGGCGGTCACCCATCCAAGTACTAACCACGCCCGATGTTGCTTAACTTCGGTGATCGGACGAGAACCGGTGTATTCAACATGGTATGGACGTTGGCGACGAAGTATCAATATTTAACGTACAATATTGGTCTACATGACCTCACACACACAAGGTCGCTACACTTTGCTTCGTTATTGATAAGATAAAACATCTACTGGTTAGATAGAGCAACACGGGCCACCGAACGGAGACATAAAGCAGTCTGTATGTTTTTACGGTTGGGAAATCTTCACAGATACACATTTTAGACTCGCATACAAAGATAATCACTTGTCCCAACGAACCCACACATAATAATTAAAACAAAATATTAAAAACTAGCTGTTGCCCGCGGCTTTGCCCGCGTGGAAGTTTGTTATATGTATTTAATTAAAACTGTGTAAAAGTATGTATTAGTAATTTATTCATGTTTTAAACCTATTTATTTATTTTTGATCAATAGCCCATTTAAAAGAACTTTCATACAAACATTTGACCCATATTTCATCCCCTTTAGCAACAGAATTTGCGTAAATGCTGATATTAGTATTCGTCTATTTGTAATCAGAAACATAAAGCCGAAAGTTTTCAGGCTGCTAAATTAAAAAATTATGGACTTCCAAACTAACTAATATATGAAATGCCAATGCCTATATATTTCTCCCCTCAGGGGTAGAATACCCAGAAACGTTTAAATATGTATCTACTCGTTTTTAATAAGTAACCCAAATATAATATTTTATGTTTCTAACTCAACAAATGACAGACTTCCATGCAATCTTGCAACCCCTAATTCACCACCTTAGGGGTATAATATCCAGAAACGTTTAAATACGTATCTACTCATTTTCAATCAGTAGCCCAAAAACAACGTTTCATGTTTCGAACTTCACAAATGACGGATTTCCAGACTAACCATTTCATCCCTTAGGAGTAGAATATCCAGAAACGCTTTAACGGGTGTCAAGTCATTTTTAATCAGTAGCTCAAAAATATAGTTCAATGTTGCTAACATTAAAAATGACGAACAACCATGCAAACTTTCAATCCCTATTTCACCCCCTTAGAGGTAGAATATCCAGAAACGCTTAAGCACGAATCTACTCTTTTTTAATCAGTAGCACATGAATAAAGATTCATGTTTCTAACTTAAAAAATGAAGAACTTCCATACAAACTTTCAACCCCTATTTCACCCCTTAGGGGTAGAATATCTAGAAACGCTTGAATAGTTATCTAGTCATGTTTAGTCAGTAGCCCAAAAACAAAGTTTCATGTTTTGAACTTCGAAAATTACGGACTTCCAGACCAACCTACACGTTAAATGTCAACCCCTATTTCACCCCTTAGGGGTAGAATATCCAGAAACGCTTAAATACGTATCTACTCATTTTTAGTCAGTAGCCTAAAAACAAAGTTTTATGTTTCGAACTTAAAAAATGACGAACTTCCATGCAAACTTTCAACCCCTATTTCACATATTTAAAATATCTAGAAACGCTTAAGTACGTATCTACTCTTTTTTAATCAGTAGCACATGAATAAAATTTCAAGTTTCTAACTTAAAAAATGACGAACTTCCATACAAACTTTCAACCCCTATTTCAACTCTTAGGGGTAGAATATCCAGAAACGCTTATATACGTATCTACTCATTTTTAATCAGTAGCCCAAACACAAAGTTTCATTTGTCGAACTTCAAAAATGACAGACTTCCAGACTAACCTAAATGCGAAATGTCAACCCCTAATTCACCCCTTAGGGGTAGAATATTCAGAAACGCTTAAATACGTATCTACTCAATTTTAGTCAGTAGCCCAAAAACAAAGTTTCATGTTTCGAACTTAAAAACTGACGAACTTCCATGCAAACTTTCAACCCCTATTTTACCCCTTTAAGGGTAGAATATCTAGAAACGTTGAAATACGTGTTTATTCATTTTTAATCAGCAGCCCAAAAGTAAAGTTTCAGGTTTCCAACTTAAAGAATGACGAACTTCATACAAACTTTCAACCCCTATTTCATCCCCTCACAGGTCGAAATTTCAAAAACGCTAGAACAAATGTTTTATTATTTTTTATCAAGTGCTTAAATATAAAGTTTCATGGTTTTATCTTTAAAAATTATGAAATCCCATACAACTTCCCCCCCCCCCCACCCCTTTTAACCCCTTACAACCCCTTTTTCGCAATAAAAAGTAGCCTATGTTTTATCTCGGGGTCTAGAATATCTGTATACCAAATTTCATTCAAATCCGCTCAGTAGTTTTGGCGTGAAAGAGTAGCAGACAGACAGACAGACAGAGTTACTTTCGCATTTATAATATTAGTTAGGATTTCACGCACACATAAATAAAGTCGGTGTCTTAACAGTGTAACGTAAATATTGAAGGGTTTTTTGACAACATCGTGTGGTGTTAATAACTTGAAAATCCAAATGTCACGCGTACGAAGTAGCGAGCACAGCTATAAGTTGGTATCGCAGTTTTTGATCAAAAACAAAAAATATACGTAGGCAATATACACTATGACAGACATGTAATTTAGAGAGATTTGATTCGTATTTTAAATAAAATAGCAAAAAGTCAACAGCACGTGGTATTCCCAGGCGGTCACCCATCCAAGTAATAACCACGCCCGATGTTGCTTAACTTCGGTGATCGGACAAGAACCGGTGTATTCAACATCGTATAGACGTTGGCGTGCAATTTTTTTATTTAACGTACAGTGAATAAATATAAATAAATATTTCGGACATTTAACACACAACGCCATCTAGTCCCAAGTTAAGCAGAGCTCGTGCTATGGGTACTAGAAAACTGATACAAATACATATATATCCTTTTTTTTGCAAATACATACATAAGTATACATAGAAAAGATCCAAACTCCGAATCAAATGTTTGTAGATCATACAAACATTTGGTCTGACCCGGGAATCGAACCCGAGACATGAGAATCAGCAGTCGCACACACCAACCACGAGACCAACGAAGCAGGCAATTGCATGGGGTACACGAAATGTATAATATTTTGCAGGAACATACAAAGTGTTGTTTCGTATGGTCTTTGAACCTATATTATATTATATTATACTATTTTACCCAGTGCAATAGAAAGTGATAAGGCTACTTTAATTTAATTTAGATGGAAAGCAATTTGTGTCCATTGCAATTATTTTTTGGAACTAGGTAACTGCAAAAAGATTTAAGTCTTAAGGCGAAGAAGTACAATTTTATTAACAAGAAGTATAATTTTAACAAAAATAAAACCGACTTCAAGGTTCGACTCGATTTCTCTTGGATGCCATGATCAGATATTAATGTCCTTATAATGGTATTACCGTTGGGACATCTCCTTTCCATTAAAAAATAATCATCAAAATCGGTTCATAAACAACGAAGTTATTCGCGAACACACAAATATATATAGATATATAAAACGGTCGAATTGAGAAACCTTCACATTTGTTTGAAGTCGGTTAAAAATTACTCTATCACATCACACTAATATTTTAAGAGGAATGTTTATGTATGTGTGTTTGTTACTTCTTCACGAAAAAAACTACTGAACGGATTTGAATGAGACTTTACAATAATATAGCTTATACACCAGAATAACACATAGGCTACTATTTGCCACGTAAAGCTAGTATAAAATATTATTAATATTATAATAGTAAAAGTTTGTGAGTGTGTATGTTTGTTATATCTTCATGTGCAAACGACTGGACCAATTATTATAAAATTTGGAATGCAAGAAGCTGACACCCTGGATTAAGGTCGACTGGTAGAGAATGCCCTGGGCATTAAGCCCGCCGATTTACATAAGTGCATTAAATGCAATAAATAAATTAACACATATATAACACTATTAGAATAACATACCTACATTTACCGCGAAAACCGATATATACACGGGCGGAGCTGGGGGCAACAGCTAGTATAATATATTTTTTCCTTATATAGACCTGTTCTTGTATAAGTTATTCGAAGGTAGTATAACAAAAAAAAAGATGAGGCAAATCATACAAGTAAAATTTTAACAAAAATTAAACCGACTTCAAGTTTCGACTCGATTTCTCTTGGATTCCCTCATCAGATCTTAGTGTCCTTATCATGGTACCGCCGTTGAAATATCTTCTTTCCATTAAAAAAAGAATCATCAAAATCGGTTCATAAACGACGAAGTTATCTGCGAACACAAATAATATATATATGTATACGGTCGAATTGAGAAACCAACAAATCATTAAAATTTTGTTTCATCCAAACCTTTTGCCACTTTGCCACTATATCTTAATGATTAATATATCGTTGGACACACTCGGCTCTAGCTATTCTATTTATTTCGATACTACATTGACAATAGTCGCATCTACATTCTTTTGAATATCAATAATGTTTGATGTTCCCGAGTACCATGAATTAAAATTCGATGAATAAAATCGTTGTAAATAATGCATGATTAAAATTTTTAATCATGCATTATTTACAACGATTTATTATTTCGTGTAGTGACATTTTTTATCAATTTACGACTGTCGTGCTAGCAGTTCCCATTGACTTTCAATCTATCTTTACTGCAAGGAAGTCGTGGGTGAAAGTTAATCGAATATATTATGAACACTTCTATCTAATACATAACTTAATACGCTTTAAACAACATGATAATCTTTCATCACTACATTGTGGGAATACGCCCTTTGAGAAGTGATGAACAGAGATGGCGAGATACATCTTTTTTTAATTACGTGTTCCAAAATACTTGAGTAACAATAAATAGATTGACCACTCAGATTGAAAGTTCAGAGTACTTTAATAGAACTAGTTCCACGATCAGAGTATTTTATTTATGTAAGATCATTCAAGAAATATATTCTTTGTCGCGGAGTATGTTCGACTATAGACAATTTTTGCAAAGTTTTAAATGGTTCCATTTCTATTTGTTCCCGTTAGGTTAAGTTTTGACGACTGGGAAAAGCAAGGCTACTCTAAAACTGGGCTATTCGGCTATTATGATTTTATTTGTGAAATTCTCTTTAAACAGTCTTTACATAATAATAGCAATTAATTTTATTTACACCAACAAACATTACAATTTTTTGCTTATATCTATTTACATATTACTAGTATATACACAATTTCATTTTAACACAAAAATCTACAAAAGTATTGTAAATCTCACTTAATGTGGCTCCTCAGGCACTCAAGCTAAGATTAAACTTGTGTTATGAGTGCCAGGGCACCCCCTTAACGTTGTACACAAATGTTTAAATTACACATGGAGTTTTATAGAACTGCTTCAACCGCTCCAAAAAGTGCAACGAATAAATAAAAAAAAATGAACAGAAAAAAATTATTATATTGAAGTTAAGAGACTTCCGAAACTTGCTCGTTCCTCTGTAACGGGGTACACGAAAAGTATAATATTTTGGAGGAACGTACAAAGTGTTGTTCCATGTGGTCTTTGAACCTAGATTACCCAGTGCAATAGAAAGTGATAAGGCTACTTTAATTTAATTTAGATGGTAAGCAATTTGTGGCCATTACAATAATTTTTTGGAAGTAGTTACCTACAAAGAGATTTAAGTCTTAGTGCTAAAAAATAAAACACAAAGTTACTACGTTACAGTTAAACAGTTTGTATAAAACAAAATAAATATGGAAGAAACTATAAAATAATTTATTTAACTGTGAAAAAAAACAATTACAATTGAAATAACTTTCAAGATGACTGCATTATTCTATATTTATACATTTTAGTTATCATAATAATTAAGATATTTTGTTTTACACATAAAGTATACAGTTACAATCTTGTTAATAGGAAAGTACCATTTGCAAATCCCTAAAATACACCACTCGATTTAGGTTTCCTCATGCTAAGTTTTTCACAGATCCTATGTGATTCACTTAAAACTCAATATGCTTTTTGGAAATTACTATAAATCTCTGTTCTTGGTCATCGTAAAATATCCTATTTTGTGATTTAAGTGTGCCATTCATATTTTATCACAGACCCTTTTACTTCTCCGTCAATAGAAAGTAGGCTTTGAGTAAATGCCACTTAATATCACAGTTGTCGTCGTTTTCTCCACAATGTAGTATAAAAATGGTCTATTCATTGAGAAATATGGTGTTGGTATTACCTTCGAGGATGTTATATTAGAAGTAACTTGACCGACCATATATACACCAAAATTAGCACAATGTATGACCGAAGTTACATATACTTTGTCTTTTGTACCTCGTCTAAAATCAGATTCATCAGGCTGAAATATATCATAAACACCCATGTCATTTAGAGGCTTATTCATCGCTACGTTCGTCAAAATGTGAAACCTAGGAAGCTTGATGTACACATTTTCTAACTCAAATGTTTTCACATCATCATTTAACTTTTTTAAAATATCATTCAATGACACATTGATAAATTTCTGATAAATATCACCGATTTTCACTAATGGGTATGGAAGTAGAATAATTAAAGAATATTTGTTACCAGTGTCGTAAGGTAACTCCACAGCAAATGATTTTAAAGTTTTTATATTTGAAAATGGGAATAACCCATTGGAAAAAATCATGTTAACACTGCCGATCTCTTTGCCATCTTCGTTATAGAATGGTTCTTTAATCAGCTCTGCTTGCTTGAAAATTAATCCTTCAAAAGTCATTACGTTTACTAATGTTAAGCTTGCTTCCACAAAGTCATCAGCTCGCAATACATTATAATTACGCTTGGTCTTTAATTTAATATATTCGTTAGCTAATCTTGCAGCACTAACATCACTATAATTTAAAACTCTTAGATTTATTCCAAAATCATCTACCATCGTTTTTCTAAATGTAGGAT
Source organism: Spilosoma lubricipeda (assembly GCA_905220595.1). Lineage (NCBI taxonomy): Eukaryota > Metazoa > Arthropoda > Insecta > Lepidoptera > Erebidae > Spilosoma > Spilosoma lubricipeda. The sequence goes on along the minus strand of HG992298.1, from coordinate 4,620,546 downwards.
AAACATTTACATGATTAGGGATGAAAACAAAATTAATGCTTTCGGAAACGATTTCTTTAGAGGTCAAGAGTACAGCAGCAACAACGTTTTTATATAAATTAATTGTCTCTTTTGCGTTCTTGTGTAAATGCAATGCAATCTGCATTTCTCTATAACTGGTCCCAGATGTTCCATATGTTATTCCAGTCAAAATCGACCAAATTCCGAACGGCGATATTTGAAAATGTCCGTTCGTCTCCAACCGTGTGAAGTGCGATAGTTCTATACTAAAGTTATTTATTCTCTCACAATAACAGACACCAATGAACACAAACACAAAAATAAATGATTTCATATTGGACACGTCTAAGACTTGATACATACTAAAGGATAATTTCAACGTATAACATGAATGTAAACAGTTTTATAACGTAACGTTTTATTATAAACTCAACTTTGACTTGTTGTTTTTAAGATTCATATTATCAAAAAAACCTTATTGCATGTGATGTAAAAACCGGTAAAACTAGTTGTTATACCTTACTCAGTTCTTGTAAAACTTTTGGTTTGCGAATTTTGTGTTGGAATGTTAGCAAATGTAATTATTTTGCACATCTTGTCATTGTTTATTAAACGCAAAAAAGCCAACATCACATGGTATTCCCAGGCAGTCCATCCAAGTAGTAACCACGCCCGATGTTGCTTAACTTCGGTGATCAGATGAGAACCGGTGTATTCAACATGGTATGGACGTTGACAAGGATTTCACTAAATTCAACGTGTAGTACTTAGCACTATGACGTCTATACTATATGTGTATATACGAAAATTTTGAACACGGACGGAACAGGGAACACACACTTGAAGCGCTCCGGTGTGTGTGTCGACTTCGATATCCGATATCGGGCCCGACAATTCGAAATCAATTATCTGTGGTAAAGTGACAGGAAGAGCGTGGGAGGTTTTGGTCGGAAGACTGTCATGGCGTTTTGGGTAATACAGCCAGCACCAGGAACTAAAACGAATAATATTAATATTAAAAATTAGTAAAAAGTTTAAACCAAGTTTATAACGTTGTTTCAGTAACGAAATTAAACACTACACATACATTTAAGTGATTCATTTTTATTTAAACTAAAATATCTGATTTAAATCTGGGGAACGGGTTGGCCACGACACCATGTTCTACCATTTTCGAGCTACTTGTTGATTTTGGTAAAAGAGCCGTCACTATCTATCTCGCTCACTCTTAGCAAAATCTACTATCCATCTCTTTTATAATTTCTCCGTAAAATTAGGAACCTACCAAGAGCCTGTGCGAATAAAAAACATTTCAATTGAGTAAAATGGGTTAGAAAAAATCTTGTTACCTAAGGTTTTTTTTTACTCCTTTTTTTTTATAGTAAGAAACTAATAAGTATTGTACCATTTTACAATCCTGATTAAATGCGCCAACTTTTAATGGTACTTGCCAAGGCACTCTAGTACATTTTTTTTAAAGGAAGGAGGAAAGGAAGGGCCTTTCAAAGTCGAAAAATTTTTAATTCATAGTTTAACAAATAGTCTTAATTCTAGGAAACTTGGGGCAATTGTGTAATTATTTTTGACTGTGATTTTAGAAATGTTATTTAAGGTTATGGTTCCAAAGTTCATCATCATCATCATATCAGCCGTAAGAAGTCCACTGCTGAACGTAGGCCTCCCCTATTGACTTCCATTGCGACCGGTCGGTAGCGGCCTGCATCGACTCCCTGTCAATCGACAACGAGTCCCTGCGATCTTAACTAGTTCCAAAGTTAAATAAACAAAAATATGAAAAATTAACCATAATTACCGAAAAATGGTTACAATTTGGTCTGTTGTTTCTAGGTTTTTTTTAAATGCTCATAATTTTCAAACTGCATGATAGATTTTTTTTTTATTTTTCTCATGATGGTTATAATCAATCCTGTCACCCCGTTTCGGCTTGACCTTGAGTTCTGGGACACCCTGTATAGAGTAGGAGTGCTGAATTCCAATTTTTTTTCTAAATTACGCCTAATAACAAAAATAAATTACCTACTTTTTTTTCAGATGATGTCGCATAATGTGTTACGTTAATAACCCGTCACTATAAATAAATAAGCAATTTTTATCTTTAATATTGGTTTCATTATTTCTTTATGTATGGGCCTGCCAAAGTGACTCTAGTCAGCCTGATAGAAAGCACGAGCAGAACCCAAGAGTCATGGCCCCCATACTCTTTGGAAATGCAGCCAACGCAATAATACAGCATGGAGACCCAAACTATGGCGGCCTATTGAGATGTTGAGACCCCGGTCTCGCACTCACCAACCAACGCGACAGCTCAAATGCTTATTTTGAGGTTAATACCGCTCTGGTCATATGTATAATTAAGAGAAGGCAGTAAGATAAAGAAACAATCAAACAGACAAATAAACAAACATTATCGTATGAATAAGTTATGTGCACCATGTACCAACTGGCAGTTAAACAGTAAACTGATGAACACACAAGTAAAGGCATTTGCTTGCTTACTTAGAGAGTAGGAAATAATATCACAAGTAGTAAACACCCCTAAAAAGTAAGAGGCCTCGAAGCGTTTGCGAGATAAGAATAAGAATTAACTTTTAGATGATACACACTGTTCAATAATTACGACAGCCATTGGTGCTATTGTTGTTCTAAAATTCTCTAAACTAAACTAAAAATCACTAACAATGAGTTTTGTTCTACTAAACAGAGCTTTAATTGAAAAGACAATTAGATATGTCACACTGAAAATAGTTGTCTAAATATATACATACAAAAATTGTATTTTGGTTATCGTTTCATTTAAAATATAGAATAGAAGATCGTTTTGTACAGCAATGGAAATCCCATAAATTTGTATTGAGTGAAATGGTGCTCTTAATATTTTGACAGGCGGGTTATAATAAATTTGAAATCTATGTCTATACTAATATCTAAAACTGAAGAGTTTGTTTGTTTGTTTGAAAGTGCTAATCTCAGGAATAGAATGGCAATAGAAGACGCAAACGAGGTTGCGTGGGTCAACTAGTCCATAATATTTTTAGGTGGGTTATCTATTAAAGCTAACGTAATGTACCTGATGGTCAGCTAGGCGTTGCAGAACTAAGTTTTATACTAACCTTTGAACCTGTAGTTTAATAGGTAAGGTGTTATTTTAGGGATATTAAAAGTCGGTAAAAAATTATATCATTTAAAAAATGTAAACTATCATCATCATCATTTAGAGTCGTTAACAGGTTGCTAGACATAGACATCTCCCTAAAATAAATAATTTGAATAAAACTTTTCTATCTCATCTCACATAAAACCTGATTATAAATTTATTACATTAAAGTGAACGAGACACTACCATTTTGTCTAACAATAACCAGCCAAGTGGAAATCTTACTGCACATAATATGCACCGACATAGATCTCTCAAGAATCAGAAGATTTCGAAGATCTTCTCTTATTTCGAATGCTTATCCTCTTCTTCTTTTGTCTTTTATACGAGAAGCAACATTATGTTGGATGACAAGATTTTCTTTGTATCACGCAATATTTCACACATTTTAAGAAAAACAAAAAAAATATTGAAGAGACAGTAACATCGATTATTAATATAGTTTGTAGATTTTCTTTTCATTTCTAAAATCTTTTAATTTCCGGCACATTTGGTTTTTTTCCCAAGAAAATCTAAATTAAATATACTGCTTTAATCGATGTTAAGGACGTTTTGTAATTGAATTTTTGATTATTTTTCTGTAATATGTTTTGCTGTAATGTGGGGTCGCTCATTACGTTTGATAAGCCTATAAAATAGGTCACAGTTAATTAAACAGCTTTGTTGTTATCAATAAACAAAAGTTTATGTTCATAATAGTTAAACTGGTGGCAGAAGAGATTCTTGGAGGCTTGTAGTTCAATGTTACCACCTCTATTCATGGGTATCGTAAGAAATGAGTAAAGGAGCCGGACAACATTACTCCAAGGCGAAGGAAAACTTCAAGCAAACCCTGACTCGTCTAGTCAGCATGGCAAAACCTCCTTTCTAAGAATAGGCCTATAAAAAGCAAGCCCGATGAAAAGCACAAGCAGAATCCAAGAGAGACAATTCAACAATGCAGCATGGTGACCCACACCATGGCGGGCTAGTGATGCTTCTGCATCATTGGGCCTCCGGTCTCGCACTCACCAACGAAACACGACGGCGTGATCGCTGTCATTTTACGTTGATTTTCTGTGCGAGGGTAGTACCGCCCCGGTCGAGCCGGCCCGATCGTGCTGAAATCAGCGTGGCTCTACTACCTAGAAATAATTGTAAGTATACTTGTTCCTTTTTCTAAAGGCAATACCTCATATCGGTCTAGAAATACTGCAGGCGACAATTTATACTACAAATTGGTAGTGGAAGACAAAGGTGATAGGGATGAACATTTTGTCGCGTTGTATTATGGTGGTAGATTGCTACTACTTGGTAAAATCCAAACTATAGAGGAACAGAGTAAAGCCAGTGAAGTTTAACCTTAAAAATAGAGAAGTATGAAAATCCTAGGTTCGTGTCATCAACAAAAATAGCTCTATTTTTTTTATTTCTTTGGTCTATTGCTAGCCAGTTTTCAAAGTCAGTTCAGTTCAGTGTAACAGTTTTTAGTTACTTTCCAGTTCTACTAGTCTTAGTTCACTACTCCTCAGGAAGCAAGTAATCTGACGGTATCGCTTGCTATATAAGCATCTATCCGACAACTTTTGCAGTACTTCGATATAGGCTAGTACTTGGGTTGTGATATTCAGAAGCTAGTCGCTTCAGGTAAAAATCGAAGCTCAGTATCGTAGTACACGTTAAGCCAATTTCAACATATTTTGGAAAACGGCTCAAAGGAAATTTTGTAATATTACATTGGATTATTCCAGTGCGTAGTATCTATCCACTTAAAAGAAAATTACTAGATAATAAGCACGACGCATTTACCTTATCAGCTACTTGAATTTTGTTAGTTATTTATTCATTATCTCATTAAGATTGCGTAAATGTGAATAAACTGTCCCAGTAACCTTAACATGCTACAATATTTTATTATCAAAGAGTAAAGACGTGATAACTACAAATAAATAAATGCGATCTCTTGATTAGATTAGCATTAGAATTGTCACAGTTTTTGTCAAAGAATTTGGCCAAGTTCAAGATCTAAATTTAGAGATCCCTTGTTTCAGTGTATATTTGTATATATGCATGACATATATATGAACCTTATATACAAGTAACAAGTTTAAAAAAAAAAAGTTTTTCATTATTGGCCTGTTAAAGACATTTTACTCTACCTGATAAAAAGAATGATCGTATTCGATTCGATCGAACGAAACACGACAGCACGGACAAGCATTGTTAATAAACATAGTTCATTTTTAAATGTTAACAATCTTAAATTATATTATCTTTTATGTAGTTGCTGCCAAAATGACTCTACACTGCCTGATGGAAATCATGAATAGAATTCTAGAGATGTGGTCACCATTCATATTGCAAACTTGGAAAATGCAGCATGGTGGCTACACTATGCAGAACTTCATTATTAGTTAACAATTTTGAGCATTGCTTTCTTTACGAGAAAAGTATACTTTTACTTAATTAAAATTAAAGGCAATGAATTTAAGGAATGGAGAATATGGTGTAAAATAGTAGGCATTTGTGTCTCTGTAAGAATATCTCCCTTTTCTTTCATTTACCTTTTCCGGGTTGGTTTCTTACTCATTCGATTTATTTTCAATAAAAAGCAAGCTGTTTTCCCAAGTCGATTTTTCACATGACCGTCCGCACGCCTAACTCTAACTTATCTTGGAAATATAATCAGTTCAGAAAATGTAACATAGAATAAGAAAAATAATTGAAGCGCAAATTTAAGGCCTATAAAAAAATCAGAATGAAGTGATCTAAATTCAAAATTAATTTAACATTGACTTTTTATCTGAGATCACGAAACCCATAGGTATCCCAGAGAAGACTGACGTAATAATTTACTTAATTAATGATTTGCAACGATTAATATTATTCACATACCCTTCCACTCGGAACTGATAAGAGCTAAAATGATGTAATCACTATCGTTATAAAAAATAATGTTTACACAAGTCTATTTGAGTTTAGTCCCAATTTCAAATGGTCTAAGTTTAAGTCAAGCTTAGATTTTTTGAGCGTTCAATAAAATATTTTAAAGGTTATCTCAACCGGGGCGGTACTACCCTGGCACAGAAGATCAACGTAAATCGTGCTGTCGTGTTTCGTTGATCAGTGCGAGAACGGAGGCCCAAAGATGCAGAAGCATCTCACTAGGCTGCCATGGTGTAGGTCGCCATGCTGGATTTGGATTCTGCTTATGCTCTCCATCAGCAGAGAAGAGTCATTCATAGTCAAAAGAATAGTAAATTAAAAGATATGGTCTAGGTTGAGTACCTTAAATGATTTTAGCTGTGTCAAACTACTAACTATTTTATTATATGTAGGTATGTATGTTTCCCTAAAACGATGGATTTATGCCATATTCATCTATAGTTGTTACAAAAAAAAACGATTTCAATTAATTCCATTATTCTATTAAACACATGCTCTACGGAACCCTTAAAAGAATTACAGAATTAATTAAAAATTTCATTGAGCCCTTTATCTATGAAGTACAATCCCTAAACACAAAGACTAAACTAAGGTTTAGTTATCAGTCGAGAGCTTCTGAAGGTCTCTTTATCAGTTAAATTATATTGACCCTAATTATCTTTTGTAATTTTACAGGTATAAATGTTCAATTTCTCGTACTGCTTGTTAATTGTGTTTCTTCATCATGTTGTCTTTGGTTTTCTGCCTTGCCCTTATTAGTTGTGTTGGTGAGTTTGATTTTCTTTTCTATTCAAATAATATCATTTTATTTTTGTATTTTGTTTTATTAAGGAATTATTTTACACATTGAATTACTCTAGTGTTATTATTTTTACTTTTTACTACACTATCACTATCAACATTAATATCTCCTTATCTAATGAATTTGAGAAAAAATCCTAATCATTTCTTAAATTTAGTTGGAGTTGGTGCAATAGGTTTTCTTGTTCAAATCTCCTTTGACTGAAAGAGAAAATCAGTAAAAACTGATTTTCTCTTTGACACTCAACACTTGTTTATTTCATTGCGTGATGCTTATGGATTTTTCGTTGATAAAAACATATCACAAATAAACTTTAAGAATTTTTTTTACATCATTTTAATTTTTTGTAAAACTTTAGGTTTATAACATACTAGCCGATCCACGCAACTTCGTTTACTATTGAGCGTAGCGTAGTAATTTCCCTCCGTTTTCGCAACATTCTTCATTGGTGCTCTGCTCCTATTGGTCTAAGCGTGATGATATATAGCTTATAGCCTTCCTCGATAAATGTACTATTCAACACTGAAAGTATTTTTCAAATCGGAACAGCAGTTCCTGAGATTAGAGCGTTCAAACAAAGAAACAAATTCTTCAGCTTTATACATTAGTATAGATTTTACAATTTAAAAATGCCTATCAGCTTATTTTTGTCATACCGCTAAAATTACAAGGGATGTTCAATGTCTTTTAACTCTATTCTGACTTTGTATTTATATTTATCTATTTTTTAATATCGCATAGAATATCAAGTTTGTAGTAATGTTATCTTAACATCGGTTAATATTTTTTATTAACTCTTGAATTCCATATTTAAACGCCTATATCTCTATCCTGAAGAGAGTAAACAGATGGATAAAAAACACCGTCATTATGCCGTATATAAATATAATGTTAGTTCCTTTCATAAAAGTAAACGTAAATATTTCGGACATCTAACACCACGCCATTTAGGCCCAAACTAAGCAGATCTTGTATTTTATGTGCACTAGACAACTGATGTTAATATAAACACATTTTACATAGCAAACAGCCAAACTCCGAAACAAACATCTGCAGATCATACGACCGGTCGGTCCGACCCGGTAATCGAACCCGAGACCTCAAGCACAGGAGTCGCATACACTACCACTGCGCCATCGAGGCAGTCATTTACATATTTATGTATTGAATTTTTGGGCTTTTTATATTTTTATTCCATTATTATTCATGTGTTAAACATTCAATAAAAGAACTTTTGTTGTTATAGTAACAACACCAACTATAAAATCCTTACAAGAAATAAGGATTGTTGGTGGAGAAGATATTGACATCAGTGATGCACCATATCAAGTATCCCTGGTTAGCAGAGGAAGCCATGCATGTGGCGGTACTATTGTTGCCCGAGATATTATTATAACAGCAGCACATTGCGTTAAAGGGTAAGTAATTAGTTACTTTTAACCGTTGGAGACCCATGCTTCGGCATGAATGGGCCGGCTCGACCGGAGTGATACCACGGCCTAACAGAAAACCGGTGTGAAATAGTGCTTGCGCTTGTGTTTCACCGAGTGAGTGAGGATACCGGAGGCCCTACCCCTATCTCCCCTCCCTATATATAAAGGCCAGCAACGCACTTGTGACGCCTCTGGTGTTTGCAGGTATTCATGGGCGGCGGTAATCGCTTACCATCAGGCTATAAGTCTGCTCGTTTGCCCGCCTGTTCCATAAAAAAAAAACTTTAAGGGTCTCTCTCTCCACTGAAATAGGCCTTATTAGACTATTCTAAACTTATTACCAATAACTAAAGAGTTTGTCTGTCGGGCATCACAGGGCATATTGCTCTTTGCTCACTATCTTATAGTAAACTAGCAACCTGCTCCGGCTTCGTACGGGCTCTTAACGAAAAATATAATATAGCCTATGTTACTCCCAGAAATCGTGCGGCTTAATTTTTCGACAACGTGTTTAACAAATTTCGTTATATTTTAGCCAAAATACTTGAAAAATTAAAAATTGATATACGAAATCTTTACTCAAGAGTCTCTCTATCTATTGATAGATCAATATCCGTTTAGAGTTTATTGCGCACAGTCAGACAGACGCTGCGAAGGACTTTATTTTATAATAATTATGTAGTGATATTACTGTTTGATGGTCATGTGCTATACTGTAAATATCAGAAGAAATGCCTTTTCTTTGCTTCTTCTTTTATGTCATTACGAAGTAAGAAGATCACAAGTCTCAAAGTGATTCTAAATTAATCAAGTTTCGTAGGCTTGTGATATTGAAACCGATTGAGATGTAACAATGCATAAAACATACATTTTTCTATATTTCAGTGCACGCCCAAGTCAGTATAAAGTTCGCGTTGGATCATCATTCAGTGAAGAAGGTGGTAAGCTACATCAAGTAGGACGTCTAATTTGGCATCCTAACTTCGACTATAAAAAGATGGACTTTGATATAGCCGTATTGTGGTTATCAGAACCATTGGAGTTTAGTCATAAAGTAGCCCCTATACCAATGGCAAACCAAGATGAAGAAATCACAGATGGTGAAATGACTATTGTTACTGGGTGGGGATCTTTAATTGTAAGTGCAACTAGACTACTACGATGCAATATAGGTTCATATTCAAAATTTCAGTATAAGAAATACATTATATACGCCTTTTTATTGGATACTAGCTTGATTATAGTACCAACCATCATTTTAAGTAGAGACTTAGTAAAAGGGGTATAGTCTATATATAGTATATACGTCAGGGTTCTGGTAAACGGTAATCACCTCTACCTACTTTTAAGTGGAGACTTAGTAAAAGGGGTATAGTCTATATACAAGTCGCGACACATGCCTCGAGCTTAGTGCGGCAACCGTCGATAAGTTTGAACCTGTAAATTGTTTATGTACAAATAAATAAATGTACAAATAGATAAATAAAAATATAGTCTATACGTGAGGGTTCTGTTAAACGGTAATCACATCTACCTACTTTTGGTGAGGATAAGTAAATGTATGGCATAATTCAAATATGATAAACCAAGAAATTATTAATGAACAATAATAAAAAAAACAATTCCACCAGTTTTAAACTGAATAATTTCGTTGCTGGTTCTAAGACAGATTAATTTTAACTGGGACTTCCCGAGTGTTATAGTATAACTCGGTGTGTTCGTGGGTCACTGCTATTGATCCTGATGTAAAGGAGTTACAGTTATATTAAAATAAAGAAAACGAACAAATAAAAGATCTTAACAAAATTAAAAGAGTTACAGTTAAAGTGAAATAAGTCAATTTTGACTGTACTCCACATAATTATGTTATTAATAAAACATATTTAAATCATTATTTTAATACATCTTTAAATATGATTAATACTAGCCGACCCACGCAACCTCGTTTGCGTCTTCAATTGCCCGTAGCATGATAATTTTCCCCTGTTTTCGAAACTATTTTCATTGGTGCTCCGCTCCTATTGGTCCTAGCGTGATGATATATAGTCTATAGCCTTCCTCGATAAATGGGCTTTCTAACACTGAAAGAATTTTTAAAATCGGACCAGTAGTTTCTGAGATTAGCGCGGTCAAACAAAGAAACAAACTCTTCAGCTTTATATATTAGTATAGATTGTAACGCTAATAATAATCTCGATCATCAAAATAATTTTTAAGAGCTGTAGATTTCAAAGTGGCAAATTTAACAGTTTTGTTCACGTTTTTTCTAGGAGGGTGGTAGTGAGCCAGATGTGTTACAAATGGTTGCAGTGCCTAAAGTGAATGAAAAGGTATGCGAAGATGCGTACAGCCCGTCTTATAGAATCACTCCCAGGATGCTTTGTGCTGGATCACCGCTAGGTGGAAAAGATGCTTGTCAGGTATTACAGTAGTATCTTGTCTTTTGATAGTTATAATAACCACTGTTTTGAGTTTAATAAATTTCGGACATCTAACACACAATGCCATCTAGTCCTAAGCTAAGCAGAGCTTGTGTTATGGGTACTAGACAACTGATATAAATACATATATTTTTTTTTTATAAATACATACATATTATACATAGAAAACACCCAAACTCCGAAACAAATATTTGTAGATCATACAAACATTTGGTCCAACCCGGGTATCGAACCCGAGACTTTATGTTCAGCAGTCGCACACGCCAACCGCTAGACCAACGAAGCAGCAAAAATTGAAGAACTTCACTTTCAAAAAAAAAAAAAGTATATAAGTATTTATATCAGTTGTCTAGTACCCATAATACAAGCTCTGCTTAGTTTGGGACTAGATGGCGTTGTGTGTTAGATGTCTGAAAATATTAATTTATTTATTTAAATTTTATTGTTTCAGGGTGACAGCGGCGGTCCTTTAGTCCATGACAACAAATTAGTTGGAGTTGTATCTTGGGGATTGGGATGCGCAAGACCTGATTATCCAGGAGTATATGCCAAGGTGTCGGCTTTGAGAAAATGGGTTGACAGAAACATTGACTTTTTAAGAGTCAAAAATTTACTTAGAGAATCTGTTCAAAAGTAATTCTTGAAATTACAATCGAATAATAAAATGAGTGATACACTTTAGGCTTATTACACGGATTTGTATTTTGTGATTGTTTAGTTGTAGGTGTCTTGCATTGCCTTATAGGTAATATTTGTTTGTACTCTTCATTGTAATTCCTCAAATATATGTTGTCTTTATATATAGCGTTTTATTACCTTATAATAAAGTTTACTTTACTTCAAAAAAGGAGGAGGTTCTCAATTCGTCTGTATTTTTTTTGTTTGTTATTTCATAACTTTGGACTGGGTGAACCTATTATTCTTTTTTTTTTATTTGAAATCTGGTACTTCCTGTGTGGTCACATTTCAATTTGGTCCAGTTCTTGAAGTCAGTATTTCTTTTTGTTGAAATTTGTAATTATTTTATAAATACATATACGTTAGCAAGTAAACTCAGGAATGCTGAGAATAAACATCAATTGGTTCGTGTAACACTTGACTGTTTACCCCTGCTAAAGGTATTAGATTTTAAATTAAAGTAACATAGTAAAAATAGGTTATTTAATAACTATTCCGATGCTAATGTGATTCTCATGGTTGATTTGAAATCATTGAAACGAAAAGAATATAAAATGTTCAGTGTTTGTTCGAGCTACTTATTTATTAACGGGGTCAAATATCCCAGAAGAGGCAGGCGAAGGCGTCTGTCCTATTCTATCAGCCTAAAATCAAACCCGGTAATTCACCGCTTGCCGATATCCAGGGGAGCGAATATCCATGTATGTAAATATAATAATTGATTTATGTGAAGTATTCAAAAATAAATATCGTTCACAAATATATACGTGCTAAAATTAGAATCAACAATATTGCTTTGCCTAAAGATTTCCTCATAAAGACAATGACTTCATTAACCAAAAGAGGGAACGTCTGTCCTCAAGAACTAATAGATAGAGGTTCTCATACTTAGAGGTTTATTGAACTTTTTATAGTCCCTTATTTTAGTATAAGCTGTGTATAGGATAATGTTATTGGAATAAAAACGGACTGTGTGACTCATCTTCCTAGTATCGGCTCAGCATAAAATAAGTACGAATTGGTAATCCTATATAACAGTAAATAGTAAAGATATAACATGAAAAATTACAATTTTCAATTATTTATGTAGTAGAAAGCCTGCTCAAAGGCAGACAGTTTTACTTAGAACTTATAAGTGTTCATATATTAGGATATACCAAAAGAGGAAGGTCGTAAATACTAGCTCAGTATCGATGCATCACTTCAGAAGGTCCAATCGCGACTTATGAATGCTTCCGTATGAATTTCATAATATTCTATTTTGCAATTGTGAATAATGGAAAAAATATATTTAATCTAGCTATATGAAATTCAAAAATACAACCAGCATAAATTCCTTGTTAGTGAACGACTTTTGAAATTGAATAATAACGACATGTAGAAAAAAAATTGTACTGAAAAATTCCAATCCAGAACTCAGTTACGAGGTATGAATTAAAAATTTTAAAGTAACTGAATCCCTTAAAGTTTTTCACATCCTTATAGAATAAAACAATATTCTTTCTAATGATTTTGACTATTGTTTTCATTTGCCTTTATAAAAAACTTGTCAAAATAACAAGCCTTCGAGCAAACACTTATTTCAGTTTAATATCTTAGTTTAGACCGTGTCTTCGCTTTTAGATTACTTTACTCAATCTCTTTGTAGGTGTCGTGTTCCGTTTTTCATGTATATTGAAGCTTTATTTATTTAAAAAAAAACTAATAAGAAGGAACAGGACATGACATAAAAGGGTATGTTGATCTACACAAACGACACATTTAATATTTACATCAGGCTTTGCATTTCGGGTATTTCTGTTTCGAAACTTGAAACCTATAAGCTAACTTGTTTGTCACTCCTAGTTGCTTTTAAGGACAATTTAACCTGAAAATATGAACACATACATCTTTTCACAACCATACATCACCGAGTTTATGTCATTTACTACAATTACATGTGTCAATATTTCGGCTTTTTCGATGGTTCTGAATTTTTGTCTTAATACTGAAGGTGCGGAAATGCTAGGAACTCTTCAATGAAGCGTGTATTCTTCCAAATGTAAGTACTAATTTTATTTCTTAATATAACGTATCACACAGAAAAATGGTATGTAGGTACATCGGTAGCGAGCAAGTGTGTTAGAAAAAGTAAGTTAACATGTCATTCATATGTAGATATGTGTTACGAGTCTTGTGAACTGCGCCATCTCGTGGGGATGTGAAGAGCTTGTAGAATCTTCAACAAGGTAAGTGACCACTATCGATCGTTGTCATCTTATCAATACGGAAACGTCTAACACCTCTACAGGCCAATAGAGGGCAGTAATCTCAACATACTGGCGGCCCTTGAGAACTCCAGGTCTCAAGATGATGAGGAAAGCTTACGACGTTTTATGATGAAATTGGTTTCAATTCGGGACTGGCAGCGGGCAAATTTTTGAGAATGCTCGCTTTATTGATCCAGCCGCTGTACGGATACTTGCAACTCTTGAAATACCGTCTGTGCCCGGAAATACAGTCTCGATTCTTCCCAAGCGCCATTTCAACGGAGGTAGTTTGTCGTCCTTAACAATGACCATAGTATTAGGCTTGATATCTTCATGGTTTTCTTTCCATTTTGTTCTTCTTTGGAGTTCTGAAACGTACTCACGGGACCAGCGACTCCAAAATTGTGTTCTAACACGCTCAACTCTTCTGTAGCCCGACAAGTAGTGCGTAGACGAAGGCATCGTGTCTTCGCTGGCTGGAGAAGTAAGTTGTCGACCGATGAGAAAGTGCGCTGGCGTGAGTGGCGCGAAGTCGGTCGGATCTGAGGAGAGAGGACATAACGGACGGGAGTTGAGGATAGCTTCAGTTTGTACCAAAACAGTATAGAATTCTTCGTATGTCAAGTTTACGCTACCTACTGTTCGTGTTAAGTGATATTTACACGATTTTACCCCAGCTTCCCATAAACCGCCAAAGTGTGGAGCGTAAGGAGGGATGAATTTAAAATCGATGTCATTATGCGAGGTAAATTCGAGCACGGGTGCTGAATGTTTATTTATAAAATCGGTGAACTCCTTTAAAGCCCCCACAAAGTTCCTACCATTATCCGAAAAAATCTGTAACGGCTTTCCTCTACGGGATATAAATCGTTTCAATACCATTACATAATTTTCAGAAGTTAAGTCGGTAGCAAGTTCCAAATGCAATGCATGAGTTGCAAAACAAACAAACAAACACAAATAACATTTTATCAATTTAGAACCTCTGCCCTTTTTGTTAAGTATAAGAAAAGGCCCTGCATAATCCACGCCGCAGCGTAAAAATGGAAAACCTGACTGTAGTCTTTCAGCAGGAAGGTTACCCATTAGAGGTTGAATAGTTCTACCAATCATGCGAGTACACATCACACATTGTCGGCATATCTTTCTGGCTAAATTTCTACCTCCAATAGGCCACCAACAATCACGAATATGCGATAAAAGTAACTGAGGGCCAGCGTGCATTAAATTAATATGTTCGTGGCGAAACAAAATCAACGTAAAATGATGTTTACTTGATAATAACTTCGGGTATTTTTTGTCATATGCAAATTCTTTAGAATTTGATAGACGACCACCAACACGGATAACTTGATTCTCATCAACAAACAAATTTAACCCTGTTAAACTGCGTGATAATTTTAGTTTTGATTTGGTAACCAATGCGTGATATTCACTCGGAAATGATTCTAACTGAGCAACTTTAGTTAAATAATCAAGTGACTTTTGCAACTCACCAACAGATAGCGCTCCAGTTAATCGTAAATTAGCTTGTTTATTTCGTGCGTTATGAATAAAACGGAACATATAAGCGCAAGCGCGTTGCAATCTTTTATATGAGGAAAATCTCTGGAAATTAAAAACACATTTTGTTTCAATTTGAACGGGCACAGATATAATATCCTTCTGTTTTAATTCTGGTATATCTGGATAAATAAAATCTTGTTGATTCTGTGACCAACCAGTTACCTTTTCATGTAAATATGAGGGTCCATTCCACCACAGTGATGAATTAATTAAATCCTTAGCGCAAACCCCCCGTGACACTAAATCAGCAGGGTTTTCTTTACCGGGGACATGACGCCATAATGTATCACCAGTAAGATCGTTTATTTCCACTACACGATTCTGTACAAACGTCTTTAGCATTCGAGGTGAGATCTTAAGCCAAGCGAGCACTATAAATGAGTCCGACCAAAATACAACGTTATTAAAGTGTAATTTTAACGATTTTACAATTTTTTCATACAATTTCGCACCGAGTAATGCACCGCACAGCTCCAGACGCGGAATGCTAACCGGTTTGACTGGCGCGACACGACTTTTTGAGCATAACAATCTCACTGTGACGTCATTATCAATGCACGTTCGAATGTAGGCACAAGCTCCGTAAGCCTGTTCGCTAGCGTCAGTAAAAATATGCAATTCAATTAATCTAGGATCGTTACAAATGACGCGTCGAGGAATACGTATTTTAGGTAAGGTGTCAGTCACAGAAATTAGAAAATTATCGAAATTCGTCCTTATTTCATGAGGTAGTAAATCGTCCCAACCGATTTTACACAACCAAAGATTCTGTAGTAAAATTTTAGCTGTAATTATAATCGGACTAAGTAAACCTAGTGGATCATATATTTGTGAGACGACTGATAAAATTGTACGCTTAGTAATGTTTTCCGTGGGTTTACTTAACTTGGTCGTAAAGTAAAATTCATCATTTTGATTTTGCCAGCCTAAGCCTAAAGTTTTACTTGAACAATTTTCGCCTAGAGATAAATATTTCAATTTGTCGTCATTGTTTCCGAATTTAACGACATCTGAAGTGATATTCGGTGAATTAAATATCCACTTACGTAATGGAAAACAACCAGACATACACTGCTCACTAACTTTATTACATTTTTCGAGTAAATGGGATAGACTATCATCTCCAGTAATCAAATCGTCAACATAAAAATCTTCCAAGATCGTACGCGACACCTCGTCATCCTTGCACTCGATACCTAACTGACGTAGGCAGCGCATACTGAGATAGGGCGCGGACGCAGTGCCGTACGTCACAGTATTAAGTTGATACACACCGAGAGTATCAGTTGGATTATCCCGCCATAAAATCAACTGTAAGTTACGAAGATCGTTTTGAATTAATACTTGTCGAAACATTTTTTCAACATCGGCGCACGCAATATATTTGTACTGACGAAAGCGTAGTAAAATAGAAAATAAATCGTTTTGAAGGGGTGGACCAGTCATTTGAATGTCATTTAACGAATAACCAGATGACGTTTTTTGACTACCATTAAATACTGCTCGTAATCTAGTAGAGGTACTGTCGCGAAAAATACCAAAATGAGGCATAAAATAAAATGGCGGTGAATAACTATCAATGCGCGTCATGTGTCCCAAGCCTAAATACTCCTGCATGAAGTTATGATACAATTTTTTATGCTCTGGGTTGCGCTCTAATCGACGTTCTAACGAAAGAAATCTTTGCTCAGCTACATTGTAGCTGTCACCCAATAAACTAGGAAAATCCTTTAATGGAATGCGCACTGAAAAACGTCCGTTGTCTCCACGCATTGTCGTTTCAGAAAACAGTTTTTCACAGGACTTCTCTTCAGGTGTAAGAAATGCAGTGGATTTGTTTATTTCTTCGATTTCCCAGAACTTTTTTAGTTGTTCATTTAATTGAACAGTCTGCGCAATATTACACTGGGTTTTTTTTGTATTTAAATAAACATTGTTTAAAGGACCCGAAATTATCCAACCTAATGACGTGTTTTGGAGATATGGTCCTTCAGGACAACGAATCCTACCTTCAATTATTAAATCCCAAAAATAGTCAGCTCCTACCAATAAATCTATTTGACTTGGAATAGAAAACTGGGGATCAGCGAGTTGAATATTCGTAGGTACAGATATCGAGATAGCATTTATGTCAACTGTAGGCAAGTTACCTGTAATGTTAGGTAAAATTATGCATCTCATGCGTGAATTATAGTTTCCGTTTAAAGATTTAATTTTTATTTCACAGGATTGGGTTGATTGTGTTACCGACTGTCCAATCCCAGTAATATGAAAAGTGGACTGTATGGTTACTGCGTTTAATTTCTTATAAAGCGAATGAGTAATTATGCAGTGTTGACTGCCACTATCGAGCAGTGCGCGAGCTTTGTAAAATGTGTTGTTTTCACCGGCGATCTCAACTAAAGCGGTAGATAATAAAACCGGTTGTAAGGTGCGATTATTGTTAACAAGACTAGCGCTGTCACTGCGTTGTTTTTGTATATATGAAACTGTTTGTAAATGTATAGACTGCTCGGAGTCTGGGTGTTCGAGTACTTTAGGCGTTTGTATTACAGTAGCTATAGTTTGAACCTCAGAGCACTCGTTGTGTAAAATACTATTATGCTTCTTATTACACTGTCTGCAAGGACCAAAGTAGCAATCATTAAGCGAATGACCCGCACGTAAACAATTACGACACAAGTTAAGCGAATCAACGAATTTAAGTTTATCTGACATATTTATAAACGTATTACACGAATAAAGCGAATGATTACCCTTACATGACGGGCATGAACGTGTACGTTTGGTATTTTTATTATTTTGTGTTGTAAAAAATGTATGAGCGGTGTTTTGAGATTTTCTAAAATGATTATCCTGTGTAGGCTTCATATTGGAGGTAGAAGACGAATTTGCTTTTATCATCTCCAACATGTCAGCTTTGTTTTTAAGGAAAGAAATAAGGTGGGACAATTTAACTTTTTGATGTTCACTAATGTTGGTAGTTTTATATTGTTCCCAATCCCTTTCAAGAGTAGCATCCAGTCTTGACACAACCAAGTAGATGATAAGGGTATCCCAATGAGTTGTTGGTTCCCCTAGGGATTCTAGGGCGCGTAAATGTTTTAAAATGGTATCAGTCAGTTTTCTCAAGATCGGAGCAGACTCTTTATGAACATGAGGCAACGTGAATAAAGCCTTCACATGATTATGCACCAACAATTTATTATTATTGTATCTGTTATTAAGCAAATCCCAAGCGATTGGGTAATTCTCAGAGGACAAAATTAGCGATTCTATTACTGCTGACGCACTACCGGTAACAGCAGATCGCAAATAATGGAATTTTTGTATGTTATCCAATCGCTTTGAATGGTGTATCATCGAGACAAAGGTATCCCTAAACTCAAGCCAGGTGGAGTATGAGCCATCGAATTTTGGTAGCGTAATAGTAGGTAACTTTATAACAGAACTTGCATTGCATTTGGACTCATGCTGAGAGTCACCAAGAAGCTGTTGAATGATAGCCATTGCGGTAAAATATGAATTATCAAAGGATTCGCGATGTTCTAATTGGGCGGCTACGTCATCAGATGGTACAAGTTCTTCAATTGCAGTTTGAATTGTATCAAAATCGGTAAGTATGGATTTACCTGTCTCTCTACGTAGTTTTAGTTCTTCGATTTGTCTTTCAGTTAATTCAATATCAGACAAGGAGTTCACAAACTTTACAAACAAGGTCAGTTTGCCCTTAATAGTGCCTCGTTTTTTTTGAAGTTCGCGATATGAGGTTTCATATTCACTTTCCTTGGGCATAATGACGGCCTATAAAGAATAAAGGGTAAATACTCACGGTTGTCCAGTACGACTAGGTAAATATAAGATACCTACAACGTGGCGATATAATGCGCACCAACGTTAGGCGTTAGGACGATACACTGTATTCACTAAGAAACAAATACGTTTTAGTACAAATACTGATTGGAAAGGTAAGGAGAGGTATATTTACGACCCAACTTCCGTGTCTTCCTTCCGTTCTTAGGCGACTTCCTTCAGGATCCGGCAACGAAGGTCCATGTCAATATTTCGGCTTTTTCGATGGTTCTGAATTTTTGTCTTAATACTGAAGGTGCGGAAATGCTAGGAACTCTTCAATGAAGCGTGTATTCTTCCAAATGTAAGTACTAATTTTATTTCTTAATATAACGTATCACACAGAAAAATGGTATGTAGGTACATCGGTAGCGAGCAAGTGTGTTAGAAAAAGTAAGTTAACATGTCATTCATATGTAGATATGTGTTACGAGTCTTGTGAACTGCGCCATCTCGTGGGGATGTGAAGAGCTTGTAGAATCTTCAACAAGGTAAGTGACCACTATCGATCGTTGTCATCTTATCAATACGGAAACGTCTAACACCTCTACAGGCCAATAGAGGGCAGTAATCTCAACAACATGTATAAAGTCCAAATATCACGTATAAATGAATAACATGTGCGTGTGTAGCATGTTGAATGGCAGTGTGTTCTAGCTCTCGTTTGAGAATGACGGTATTGTCAACCGCAGTATTTCTAATATTTGTAATAAGATACAATAATAGTGCTAGAATACTAGCAGTGTTTCCAACTCCTTCTATCAGCCACCAAGTTGTATTTCGCCCTTTGACGCAAGAACTGGCTAAGAGAGGCCATGAAGTGGTCATTGTCACGCCAGATCCTGCTTTTCCAAAGGGAAAAACTCCACCAAACGTAACTGAAGTTGATGTTCATGATATATCCTACGGAACATGGCGAGAGCTGTACAAATTAACATCAAAGGGAGACGGTGATACGATTAGCCATGTGAAGCTGGCTTTTATGCTGATGAAGTCAATAGTGCAAGAACAATTAAAAACTGAGGAAGTGCAGAGGTTAATTAAAGAAGAAAAATTTGATTTATTATTTTTAGAAGCATGTGCCAGACCTGCTTTAATGCTATCCTATGTTTTCAACGCGCCGGTAATACAAGTCGGGTCATTAGGCTTTTTGAAATACAATGTAGAGACAATAGGAGCATCTGGACATCCTCTTTTGTTTCCAAGTATTTTCACACAAAGAGTATACAATCTTACAAAATTTGAGAAACTTGTAACGGTTTGGAATAACTATAAACTGGAAGAAATGATAAAATCAATAGAAGGCATCGAAAATGAAAGTGCAAAGGAATTATTTGGTCCTAATATTCCAACCATTGACGAATTGAAAAATAATGTTAGTATGATGTTTCTTAATGTTCATCCGATTTGGGAAAACAATAGACCCGTGCCACCAGGAGTTATATACATATGGGGAATCCATGAACAGCCACAGAAGGAATTACCAGAGGTATGTGTTTCAGTAACTTCTGCATAAATTTCCATTCCATTTGCTGCAATAAAGAACTTATAATTATTAATATAAAAACTTCTTACTAGTATTAATTTTTAAGGTTATAATACATTTTAAAGAAAATTAAGGACTTCTTAAAACTTTTTTTTTTTGTTATAACAACTTTAGTTAATCAATGACACCAGTTTGTCAACAGTAGTTTTATCATTTAATGACTATTACAACATTCTTTATTATTAAGATAAGTATATTATTATGTATTATATTATGACAGATGGGTTCATTGACGGATGTGTGATTTCTACACCTCGACCTCTAGGTTTAGGGATCAAGTCCACTGACCTGACTGACTGATTATAGAAACAATGTTCATGACTTCCTAAATACAAGACTTTCTGATTGTTTTAAATTGATAATTGTGCATATATATGACTAAGGATATATTTGTTTTCAGGAACTCAAAAGTTATCTTGATTCGTCAAAAAACGGCGTAATATATATGAGTTTAGGTACAAATGTAAAACCATCGCTTTTACCGCCGGGAAAAGTACAAATGATAGTGAAAGTATTTTCTGAGCTGCCTTACGATGTATTATGGAAGTGGGACAAGGATGAGCTACCTGGACGATCTAAAAATATACGAATATCCAAATGGCTTCCACAACCGGATTTACTTCGTAAGTATAATGTTACTGTATCGGAAAAGACCATAGATAATTTAATATTTTTTTTACTTATTTGACGGTTACATCTATCTATATAAAACATTAAGACATGACCGAGATTTGTTCTTTTTTTTTAGAACAATTGATTTATCCTCCCCCCCCCTCCCCCCCGAATAAAGAATTTGATTAAAATGAGCAGGTTCCGAGATTCAGATGTCTTATATATATATATATATATATATATATATATATTTCTGGCGATTATATCTGGTTATACCATGCCTGTAGTAATATCTAACATACCGTTTTTAAATAAGAACAAGTACATATAATACCTCTAAACGAACAATTTTATTCTATTTTTAACCAGATATACCAGACACAGTGATCACGTGGGTGTCACGAGCCTCATGTCATTACCACTATCGCTGGTTCTGGTTGGTTCATTTCGTGGTACAAACTTATAACAGGATAGTGACGTCACTCTGAGTCGTTCTCGGAATGCGAGATCTTGTTGCCTTAGACCATGACTACAAGCATATTTACATCAAAAGTGAAATTACTATTTCATTGTTGTAAATATACTGCACTTTCAAATTACATTATAAACTTTTTACTTTATACAATACATCGTAGCATTATTCCAAGCTAGCTGTGAAAGTACAATTTCAAAACACAAAGCTCGCTATTTAAATTGGTATCTCCTAGATATTTTGACAACGATTCAATCTCCGATTTAAATTAATGAAAGTTACGATTAATAAAGTTATTTGATATATGGCAATGTTTCGCTGATGATAATCAAAAGTTTTGATTTCTATCTCTTTTCAAACCTCATCTATTTCTTAATCGTGAATCATTGAAATAAAAACTATTTTATAAAAATTGCTTATTTTTTTTCACTACTTTTTATTTTAGAACTAGCTAAACCCCGTAGTGTTTCCCGCGGTTATTGCTGTACCGCGAGTAACGCCGCGGCACAAAATTAGTCTAAAAAAGCCTAAGCTAGCCTAGCCTAAGATACTCCCTGGATCATCAACTACCTGCTAATAAATATGTCGCCAAAATCGGTCCAGCCGTTCCAAAGATTACCCGGAACAAACAGACAGACAGATTAAAAAAAATACTACATTTTTGGTATATGGACCGTGTATCCATATGCATTTAGTAAAAAGCGGTTATTTTAAAATTACAAACAGACACTCCAATTTTATTTATTTGTATAGATTAGTTAAAAATGCTATGATTGGAAATTCCACAGGACATCCAAAAATAAAATTATTCATAACTCAAGGAGGACTACAATCCACTGATGAGGCTATTTCAGCAGGAGTTCCATTGATTGGAATTCCCATGCTAGGTGACCAGTGGTACAACGCAGAAAAATATGTTCATCACAAAATTGGAGTCAAACTTGATATGAGTTCTCTTCTAGAGAACGAGTTTAAGGACGCAATTAATACTGTCATTGGGGATGAAAGGTGAGTAGTTAATGAAATTGAATTCAAATATTATCCCGTCTTTGAATTAGATATGTACCATAAAAATACTTTTCGACAAATTTTATTTTCGTCCTGATTTTTAATACAAAAAAAATCTCCTGGAGCACGAACTTAATGGCAAACAAACGCAGACCATTTTAGGTAGTTATAATAATCTATTATGTTTCAGAGATGAATTCTAAAACCTTTTCATATCTAAACAAACTTTGTATTTGCTCCGTGAAACAAACAGTAATTTACAATTTGAATTCCACAGCATATAAGGACTAAACAGAACAGAAATTTTAAGGATCTCAAATAATAAGTTCAATCTCTAATTATTTTTAGCTATCGTCGTAACATAATTCGTTTGAATGAATTGATGCGTGATGAGCCTATAAAGCCATTGGAACGCGCTGTATGGTGGACGGAGTACGTGTTACGTCACGGCGGAGCCTCACACTTACGTTCACCGGTAGCCAACATCTCTTGGACTGAGTATCTGGAAATTGACCTGATTCTAACCATATTGTTTGTCTTGATCATTGCATTGTTTGTGATATTAGTGGTACTTATCAAAATTTGTCAATGTATCCGTAATAGGTTAGGCCAGAAAAGTAAGAAGAAAAGTTCTTAATCATTATGATAATATGGGAAGCAAAAATTTTGTACCCCTTTCTATGAAAATTAATGCAAACGGAGAATTATGAAATTTGTCTCAGTTAAAGTTTATATGGAGGAGTGTAGAAAGATAAAAATGAGAGTAAAAATATAAATGAATTATGATCGAATTTCGACCACTGGTTGACCACTAATCTTATTCATTGTCTAAGTATATTGTTTACGATGTAAGACAATTGTTGAAAGCTATTAAAACACAAAATGATAAATTACTGGTCTAAAACTGACTTTTTACCCAACTGTGAAAGATGGAGGGTTATGTTTTTCGAGTGTATGTATGTATATTTCTTTGGCACGCCCTAGAGCCTAAACGGCTTGTCGTATTTTGTTGTGAGTGGTGTCAATAGATTCGTCTTAGTCGTGAGAGTGACTCGGGGTACACCAAAATTAAAAAAAAAAATTTTGGCCCCAAAAACTGATCTAAAAAAACGAATGTTTTCAAAATACATCGAGTGTGGTATCAAAATAAAGATTTTTTAATGGTGATTACGAATATATATATAAAACTTAAATGTTTTAATGAAAAAAACAAAATTTAATAGAGATGACAAATATTGACGCAGTCAGGTTTTTTATTTTTTATAATTTTACTTATTTCAATGAATGTAATAAAAACCTTATTTTATTTGTGTACATACATATCATACCACATGATATGTATACCAACAACCTTACGCAATAAACATTAACGACCTTTAGCAGCTTATGTATGATTTTATCTCGGCTTTTAAAGGACGCCTTATTTCTTTATTTATTGTTTTTATTATTTATTGTTTATTTACCTCATTATTCTTGAGTCATGAAGAGACATTATATAAAGATAAATTTTATGTATTATAAATTTGACGACACTTGGATTATGATTTATATTTTTAAACTAGCTGAACTTTCGGACGGACTTTCACTAGCAGGTAGCTGATGATCCGGGGAGTAACTTAGGCTACTTTTTTTAGACTAACTTTGTCCCGCGGCGTAACTTGCGGCACAACAATAACCGCGGGTAACACCGCGGGGTTCAGCTAGTATTCAATAAAAAACATGTTAACTTCATCTACTGTCATACTATTTTTGATATTTTTGTTTTGTTTTATTTCGTTGAATCCATAATCCCAGTCCCACACTCCCAACATGAGCAGAGTTTCAGTTCTTGTTGTGGGAGTTTTGTTTTTGAGTACTTGGTAACTGAACTGGATAACTGGATTTAAGAAAAAATGTGCAAAATTTCATGTTTCCAGACACTACATTCGCTAGTTTTTAGTTGATAGATCAGTCAGTGAATCAGTCAGTATTTTTTCTTATAAACATGAATTTAATAATGATCAAAATATATATATCAAGTCTAATGGTGTTGGCCTAATCTAATGGCTATCATATCTCTTAAAATATTTGATTAAATATAAACAATAAGGGTGGTATTGTAGAAATGACGAATATACCTAACATATTAAACGAGATAATTAATCTCATAAGGTTTTTTTGAATACGGTGGTATTTTTTTAAAAGTCAATATCAGACATATTTTAGTCGATACTAGGTACTATATAAAGGCATAAACTCATCGCAAATCTTTGAATAAATCGCATATTTAAAAACAAAATATCTGGTTATAGTTTATCCTTTATTTTATTATCAACCGTTCTATAAATAAACAATACAACTGCTCTAGATAATAATGAATATTACAACAAATATTTACAAAATGAACATACCTATTTGTTTTGAAGATAATATTTTGTATCATTACAAACGTAGGATTCAAACAATCTTTGAAAACAGCTGGGTAGTAGATATAAATAACACGAGGGATAGTTTAATATGTTCTAGTGGTCGCCCGGTGGTTGAAATTCGACCACAATTCATTTCATTTTTTTTTCGTTCTTCATTCCTCATTAAACTGTGTCAAATTTCTGATGCGAAAGAGGATGCTGGGCTTTCGTGAAAAGGAGTTCAAAATTTAATTTCTCGTATTAATATATCGATGTCTATAGTTATATTGTTAAGCTGAATAATTTGTTTGTTCATTTACTTGAACGCGATTATTTCTAAAAGTAGATACTTGTAATCAGCAAGTATGAAATGTTTAAGTACTTGTTACTTAAGTGTTCAGAGTTACTTTAGAATGTATAGTGTTAGTGTGAATAAGCACCTAATAATTGTCTTAGTGCTCTGTCTGCAACCTGGAGTACATTTTTATTAGCTTTACATTCTACGTAATCCAATTTCATTTATTGAGTAAAACGTTTTTCTTTTTTTTTCAGTTACGTATTGTTATAGAAAGCAGACTTTTTTGCCACTAATGTGTTACAGATGGGTTGTTGCCCTATTTATTAGCAGAGTTAGTCACTTACAGTCACGGGATTTTTGCTTGATTTTCTCCCATATTTCTAAGTAGTTCATCTACTCTTCATCTCTCTATGTAATACTATTTAGATAACATTTTTCATACTAACTAATACTACTACAACTAATACTGAAATCAGCTAACATTAGTCATAAGTCTCGAAGGTCTAAAGAAACGCAGTACTTTTGGTGTTTAATAAACTGAAAATTTTATCTCCTCGTAGGAACTTAAAGTAAAACATATGGCTGCTCAAATAGCAGTATTTATTCACACGCCATTTAAAAAGAAAATATAGGGAGCAGATGTGGAGGCAGTCAATGCATGTTGCTATTTATAAACACGAGCTCTTAGGAAGTAGTTTCAAGCGAGAAATAAATTCTCTTAGTTCCCACTTTGAAATTGTTTTATCGTGTGAAGGGTTTTTAAGACAGTGTTACATTTTTTTGCAGAATATAGTGTGCTTTAATTTTTGTTTATGTAATGTGCACAAAGTAGTAGTTGATCCGGCGAACTTTGTTCAACCTAACGTTCAGTAAATTAACAAAATATATTTTTTATGTTATTTTTTATTGTCCTATTCTGGATGCAGACAAATTCAAAAAGACAAAAATCATTTTTGATATCATAAATGGTCTAACTAACACGGCTTTGTTGTTTGCATTATATAGATAAGCATGAGTTTCAATTTTATTTAAAAGTCCTAAATGATTACAAAGTTTTGGCATCCGACTTAGCTCATGGCAGGAAATCAAAGGGCAGAAGCAAAATTACGTATAGTTCTCGAGTCAACTATGTATTAAGGTTAGAATTACACCACAAACTATTTATTATTGGCTGGTAATCCGATGTTGTATTTAATATAACGAATAATGTACCTAGGTATAACTATTTTAAAACATAATTTACCGTTTCAAACAAGTAAAGATTTAAGACTCCCTGTCTCGTGGGATCTAGTCCATTTCTTACAGTTGTATTACGCAGTAGATATGGAAATATGTTCAATAATTAAAAGAATGTTATCATTTTCAGTCAATTTTTTTAACGTTTGGAAACCCCCACGGGCCGTTACCACCGGGGTTTGCGGCGGGGTGGTGTGTCGGAATCGGACCAACTAAAACCACACGGTGCGCCTGAGACGAGAGGGATCCGATAACTGCTGTTATTAATACATCCGGCACCCAGGGTTCCCAGGTTGGATATAGGCCTCCCCTGTGGTACTTTACAATAACAAGTCCTGTGCTGTCCGCAAATTTTTACTAATATAAAAAAGATGTAATGTTTATGAGCTTGTGAGGTTGGCCCCTACAACCAAAATTTTAAGAACCAATTTCGAAAAATATTTTACCAATAGAAAGAGAAATTATTTGTTTGTGTCATAGGCCGTCAATCACCGTGATATACAACATACACACCCGCGTGTGTATATTACACATGCGTGTATGTATGTCTAGTCTATACTAATATATAAAGCTGAAGAGTTTGTTTGTTTGTTTGAACGCGCTAATCTCAGGAGCCGCTGGTCCGATTTGAAAAAATATTTCAGTGTTGACATTTATCGAGGAAGGCTATAGGTTATATATATTTATATGTATTTACAAAAAAAAAGTATATAAGTATTTATATCAGTTGTTTAGTACCCATAATACAAGCTCTACTTAGTTTGGGACTAGATGGCGTTGTGTGTTAGATGACCGAAAATATTTATTTATTACTAGTTGTTGCCCGCGGCTCCGCCCGCGTATATGTCGGTTATCGCAGCAAACAGTAGTATTTGTGTTATTCTGATGTATAAGCTATATTACTGTAAAGTTTCATTCAAATCCGTTCAGTACTTTTTGCGTGAAAGAGTAACAAACATCCAAACATCCATCCATCCTTACAAACTTTCGCATTTATAATATTAGTAGGATAAATCATCACGCCAACTGGAGCGGAGCACCAATGGAGAATGTTTCAAAAATGGGTTAAAATTATCACGCTATGGGCAATAGGAGACGCAAACGAGGTTGCGTGGGTCTTCTAGTTTATTTTAATATCTCAAAAATTTTCAAAGTACTTCATTACACTAATCTTTAGACACTAACTTAACATCTAGAGAAAAGCTAATACAACAAAAAATATTTCTTCGATCTTTATTTATATTTTATAACCAGAAATAAAGTAGGTCAAGATACAAAGATTGTGGCCTAAGAATTTCCTTATCTCTCGCCATATTTCATATGAAAATTAGAAACACCTATACCGGCTGATATCGGGAACGTCTAAAACTTCCCAAAATATAATTTATGATGTGTTATCTGAATTTTCTTTTCTTGTTTCTTATAATTTATTGTTATTTGCCTGTAACTGTTTTATTACTAAGATACAGTTCTTTTGGTTTAGAAGTTATTCAAATTAAATTAATAATTCACCTGTTACTTAATCTTATTATTTTTTATACAATAAAAGAGGAAGGTGACTGACTGACATACCCAGAGATCAACGCACAGCCCAAACCACTGAATCTAGAATTCTGAAATTTTGCATGTAGGTTCTTTATGTAACATAAGTCAGCACTAAGAAAGGAAGTTTTGAAATTCCGTCCCTAAGGGGTAAATCAGGGGATGAAAGTCTGCGTGAGTGAAGCGGCATGCAAAAGCTAGTAGACAATAAAAGAGGAAGGTGGCTGACTGGCATACCCAGAGATCAACGCACAGCCCAAACCGCTGAATCTAGAATCCTGAAATTTTGCATGTAGATTCTATAAATAACGTAAGTAAGCACTAAGAAAATAATTTTTAAAATTTCACCCCTTAGGGGGTAAATCAGGGGATGAACGTCTGCGTGAGTGAAGCCGCGTGCAAAAGCTAGTATATAATAAATATATATATATATATATATATATATGAGCCAGCTAAAATGACTATATTCTGCCTGATGGAGAGTAGAATCTAAGAGTAGTGGTCGCTATACTCCTTGCGGGTTAAGTTAATGTCAGTCTTAACAACATTATTTGATAAATTATTTATTAAATAATGTTCTGTGTAAACACTACAGTAAAGAACAAGTACCTAAATGACGCAGAATTTTTTATTTTTTTATTCAGTACTGGAAAAGTAGTTTTTTTGCCGTGTTAGAAGCGGTTTGCAAAATAATAACTTTTTTATTTATTTGTATTAGCGAAAATTTCGTCATACTATTGTGTTGCTATTTTTTTCCTGTTGGAGAAGACCTAGATACAAGTACAATTTTAACAAAAATCAAACCGACTTAAAGAAAGAAGAAGAAAGAAAAAACACACAAACTTCAAGGTTCGACTCGATTTCTCTTAGATGCCATGATCAGATATTAATGTCCTTATAATGGTACTATTGTCGAGACATCTCCTTTCCATTAAAAAAAGAATCATCAAAATCGGTTCATAAACGACGAAGTTATCCACGAACACACATAATAAAAATATATAAATACGGTCGAATTGAGAAACCTCCTCCTTTTTTTGAAGTTGGTTAAAAAATTAAGTAATGAGTATACAATAATCTTGATAAATGTTAAATTTTCGAATACGTGGGTGTTCATTCAGTAATCTATATAGGTACTAAATTTGAAGCATGATCATCCATATCAGGAATGTGTGTTGATATAGCGTGAATTTTACGAAGACCACGTACAGGTATAGGTAACATTGTAAAATAAGTTTTATTATATTATATTAGATATATATTATTCATTAACAAAACGATATACCCACTAACACGAGTAAATTCGAAGGCAAAAGCTAGTACAGGGTGTATCCTAGTCTGTAGAGTGAGTTAAAAGTAAAGTAATAAATTTATTCCACCATTCAACTGTAGCTTTACGATGAAAAAGTTAACCATGAAAAGTTCCATACAAACCGTAAACAAAGCCGCTGTGTAAATCTAGCTTAAAATAAAAGTTCTCTCACTAAAACTGGAAATATCCTAGCAATATAAAATGTTGCTTCTGGTGTCACTGTGAAAAATATCATGGAACATTACACAAAGTGCAATAGCGGTATGAAATCCTTATTATTATGGTTTATAACGTGATATGGGAATAACATGGAATGATAGTGCTTTCAGCAATGTTCGTGTATTAATCTGTATTCTAAGGAAATTTCACTATAGGAAGATTAATATATTATGGATTTTATCTAGTAAAACTAGTGGGTTGCTGCAATGGAGTACATTTATCGGAGATTGAATATTACCGATTGCCAGTAGGTATATTTCATATCTTCGGTGTTGCGTAAATAATGTAGATCTATTTAATAGTGCATTTTCTATCCTTTATATTACAAAGCGCATGAATGGAGCGGCTCGACCGGGGCGGTACAACCCTCTCACGGAAGAGAAACCTAAATTGACATAATTCACGATGTCGTTTTTGTTAGTGAGGCCAGGGTCTAATGATAAAGAATCATCTCAATAGTATGGGTATATGGCATACCATATGTCACCATGCTGAATTGCCTGCATCTGCAATCAGTATGATGACCACAAGTTTTAGATTCTGCTCAAGTTTCCCATTAGGCAGAGCAAGACATATAACTGATGAATAGCTCATTCTCACTTCTGTAACTAGTTTGTAACCCCTAAACCTGTCAGGCTAGTCACCTCACCAACTAGTCAGCAGTAGATGATGAGCTCTCAGGGCGCCGTTAAAAGAAATTTGTAAAAAAATTTAAATCAAGGTAGAAAAATAAAAAAATAAAAGAGATAATATGTGTGGATGTGTGTTTGGGATACCCAGGGTGCTCTTCAGAAGAAACGAATACTCCTCAGTGATGCATTCATATATTCATAAAATTAGTGGTACAGTTATCAGGATTATAATATAAATTTACAATTATTAAACTAGTGGGTTGACACAAAAAAAAATCTTTTACATAAAAAATACTCTTCAATGCCGCTGCATTGCAGACAGACACCCAGAAGATCTTTCAACACCCTCCAGACCACAGGCGAGGGTCTATTAGGGCTTCTATTGAGAATCAGCAATGAATTAGAAATTGTAACACCTTATGTGGGTGCTAGGTAAATATAAATACTTTTAATTCTACGTGACCGAGTGAGCAATCCTCAGGACACGGAAGCGAGCCAGGTGGTGAGCTGCGGGCTGCCTCTGAAGATTTCTCTGCCGGATTTATCCACACAACCCAGGATGTGCGCTCCTTAATCAAATGGTTCTGTCCGGAACCATGAACCCTACACAGAAAATACATCTCCTAGACACACATTCAAAGAAATAAAGATATGGTTAAGATTATTTTATAGGTTATATTTGATTTTTACCTCAGACGGGGAATAAAAGATTACAGCAGCTTTTCACTATTCACAGCGAACAACAATCACAAGGTTTTTGCAGGATTATCACAATAAGAGCAGAGAAGATAGACAGTGAACCTGTGATCGACAAAATCCTGTCTTTTAAAGGATTTGAACCGAAACTTCTAGAACCTCCCACTACTTCGGCTAAAATGAGCACAACACACTCCGATATATTCTAATATAAAGACACCATTTTGAGAAGTAAACAATTGCATATAACTTAATACTCAAAAATGATATTCTTAAATTTTGAAAGATGCGAACTGTCAACAATGCGGCGTAACCACGGAGCAAATACAAAGAGGAGATGGCATAAGCGCATCACCCCCGTGACAAAATACTGACCCCGACGTCATCGCAGTTGATGCAACTTGCAAATTATACTATTTACGTCAATGTTCTAGAACTGCATCGAAAAATCGTAATACTTGAATATTCTCGGTACAATCAAGTAAAAATATGAAGTGCTGTGTTATATCTTGTACAAATATCTCGGATAGACGTTCTGGTACCATAAGTGGCATCATATTTCTTTTATAAGTTATTTTTTTAGCTAATTTTTAAAAAGTTCTAGAAAAATCTCTTAGTGTTTTATTGAAATGTTATTATATTTACTCGCCACTAGATGGCAAAACTTTGTGTTACTGGAAATAAAAATACAATGGTACGTTGAGCCGAATATTAATAAAACATACCATAAGAAGATACGGAAATGAGTTCTACATTCTTACCTAATGATTTTTTATTCATCATGGTATTTTTTTTGTATTTTTCTTAATTATATTGTGAACAGACTGACATCTATCGCATCTATTCTAAAATAAAAAGACAGGGTCATATTTAGAATCCAAATATTTTATCAAGTTACGACTATATTAATCTTGCATTGAAAGTTGTTACTTTAAATATTGAAAAAAAAAAAAGAAATTTTACTTATGCTGATGATTTGACGGTTTTTTTTTTAATTCATTAAAATAATACAATGTACCAGTATACAGGTAATGTTCTAAATTTTCATATAAAGATAGTATTGAAGAGCAATGGATCAAAAAAATAATAGGCAAAACTGGACTCCTACAAAATACACCAATATTTGTTCTTCCCGTTGTTATGATAGTGATTCATTTCAAGGAAAAATCATAAAAAATCGAAAAAGGAACTTATTATCTAAACCCAAATTAGGCAAGATTAAAAGTGATTAGATGTGGATATTAGAGGCAACATTGGTATGACCATTCAATTCAGATTTTGATTAGTCGATTTTCTAAGATTGTCGTTATTTAAGCATTCCAATTCCGAAGTGAAATAAAATATAAATTTATTTATTTTTTAAATAAAAAGATTTGCACAACATATATTAATTTTTGTTCTACATAATCCACGTGTAAACCAAACATATTGAACAATGTTTTATTTAGGGTTTTTTATTAGAAAAAAAAGTTCACTTTTGCAAAATTATTTACGAATGATGTTTTTTGTTCAAGATGCTTACAAAATCGACCTTGAAAAAACTACTCCTTGAAATTCTGAGTACGTCCACACTAGTGTCAGCTAGCTAAACTACATAGCAATATACTCGTACAACGATGCAAGTAGTTTTGCTATTGTCTGGTAGATGGAAAAGTGTAAACTAACACCCCCTCACCCCCGCAAATTGTCACGCATTGCTTCATACAAAAATCTCATTAGGGCATCTCCTCTTTGTATTTGCTCCGTGGGCGTAACACACCGTGAGGGCGCTGTGCTCACCTTCTTGTTGATACAACTACAATTAAATCAAATTAAGAAAAACAAATGCTACAAGTTGTTACTAGAAAAAAGATAACAAGTCAGAATCAATATTGTTTTCTTTGACCAATATTATTTCGATCATTTAAAGTAATTCGTATTTATAACTTCCTAATTATGTGTGTACAACAAACAAGTCTTTAAGTGGATCTTTTCTTTTGTAAGTCCTCTCGCATTATCACTCTCAGATTTTGATTCCGGCTCTCCGATGGCCATTAGTATTCTGGTAAAGTTCTTAACTTCATTAAGAAAGTCATCGTTATACTCCTAATTGAATGTTTACCTCTAAGCGCTTTTGATATTTTACCAAAAAGATAGCATTTTTTTAACATAATACGTAAATTAATCACTATTATTTAAATATACAACTTTGTTTAACCTAACATGACCGCCATACTTGTCATGCTCATTCACTATCATAGTTAATTAACTATGGTTGATCATAGGATCATAGGATCATAGGATCAAACAAACTAAATGAAGCGTCACGCACTTAGTTTACACAATTTTTATTAAATGCCAGCAAAGCCGCGGGTAAACGCTGGTTCTTAATATATTGATCCTCCATCCCTCGGAAAGAACGTTAGACCGTTGGTCTCTGTGACTTTTCCGAACATTTTTAGTAACTTTACAGTTAGTAGGGTTGTTGAGGTTTGATTAAAGTCTCTTAAGGCCGATTCCATAAGTATTTGTGTAAATAAAGATTAGAGTATTGAATACAAATATGGTTCTAACAAAATCATATAATTATAAACACACGGGTAATCTTAAAAAAAAAAACTTTAGAACAAAACCATTTTAAAATTATGTAAACTTTAGTGGCTACAGAAGAAAAACCCGCAGTAGTTCGCAGAACTCATTAGTATAACCTTGTTGCATAACGTTGTAGTGAGATGTGTTGGATAAAGTTGGTAAGAATACTTGTATTAGGCGGTAAGTTGTACAAATTTGTGTGAATGGGCCTGGGGGAGAGTTAGTCTACTTTCGTTAGCTGAGGGTGCAAAACAATTTGTGCTAAGTTGACGCACCTTGGTTCGACTTATGCAAACTTTGTTGTATTGAAGTCAATAAAGCTAAAGCTGTTTCGGCAAATGTTTATGAAATTGAAATTACTGATTGTGATTTGAGGTGTGTAAATTGATAATAGAGTTTCTTGCCGGTTCTTCTACATAGAAACCAAGCAATTAGAGTCGTTAATGTAACGTTTCGAAAGTGCCTGGACTTCTTAAAGTAACAACTATTTGATTGATTCATAAACAACCCATAACATCCCACTACTGGGCTCGGGTCTCCTCTCAGGTGAGGGTTAAGTCCGTACGTCACCACGCTGACCAAGTAACTGGCAAGACAAGGTTAAAAAAAAAAATACATTCACACACAAACACACGCAAAGTTTTACTTAAAACTGCTACCGTTCTGTTTCTTTTTTCGTTTCTACAACAAAATTGTAAACATTTAAATATATTATTTTGAAATAACTAGTCGTGATCCGGCTAGGAACCTTATGTCCTGTAATATAGGTTTACCTAATACCTACTTCTGATACAAGTAATCCGTGACCGAAATGATTGAACTTTATGATTCAAACCACATTATAACACAAAAAAATATCTACAATGAAAAATACCAACATATTTTCAGATAATGGTATTTTTTTCTGATATTTTTTCAAAACGACTACCTTTGTTTGGTTGATTCTATTACCTCCTTTGAATATATGGAAACTGTTTTCAACTCTGCATGTAAATACCATTCACTTAGATAAACAAAACATTCTAAAACAACACATCTCCGACTATTAACGTACTGCAGTAAACAGGTTCGCAAAATTTTGCACACACTTTAAAATTTTGCCGCATTTGTCGAAAACATCAGAAACCCTTTACTATTACGAGGCTTAACCTGAAAATTCTAGGCTTTTACGCTTCCAAATGAATGCTCAGAACGGCTTAAAACACTCGCCTCTTTAATATCTTAATTACTGTAAAATGTACCCTCTTTTACTTTGCAAGTGTGATTCAAGCTTTAGGAATAAGCGTTTTATTCCTTAAATTATTATTTTATGTAGTCGCTGACAAAATTACTATACATTTCCTAATGAAAAGCATGAGTAAAATTCAAGAGCCGTGGTCATCATGCTCATTGCAAACGTGCACAATGAAACATGGTGACCCACACTATGGCGGGTTATGCTTTTTCACGATCCAGTTAAAGGACCCAGGATAATAGTGGGAGGAAAACACGTGCGGTAGTAGTTAGTTCCAAGTTTAATTCATCCGAAAGATGACAAATCAGACAGTTGACACATATACCAAAAAAAAACAATTGGAGTTTTAGCAGTGGTGAATTAAACAAAACATATTTTTACGTCAAATAGCTTATCCCACCAATAATTAGCTTAGTTAATTCCATGTGAATATACAGGGTTACTGGTTAAGTCCAACTATTGCCGTTAAGAGCGTGTAGTTTACATCATTTCTGACTGATGATCACTATGAGACACCCTATACTAAATCTTGTCGCGGGCAGATATGTGCGTGTATGCTTAGCTATTAATTTCTATTATGATATTCGATACTAGTCTATAAAAAAATTACTTCGTGTAGTAAACGTTACGATCACAATTAAAAAATTAAGAAAAAAATGGCCAGTTTTTGATTTTGAAAAACTTCAAGCGATTTTTAAGTTCATAAACTCAATTTTTTTTTATCGCCAACCGTTGATTACTTGTACTCTATAATTTTAGATGTGTATTTATAATTTTTAAGCTAGCTTTGCATTTTCTAATGACTCGTGTGCCACATATTTCTACGTTAATGCCGTGCGTGCTTCGTCAAATCATTGCTTGATTTCAGCTTAAAATGGCTGAAAGGAATACTTAATGGTTCACTTAAATTCAATGTTGTTTTTTTAAAAGGAATTTATTTTATAATATTAAGTTTATACGGTTAAAAGTACGTATTGTAGGTTGACAAATATTATTCAATTTTGATAGAAAAATACAAAGAAAAGGAACCTCGTTATGAATACTGTAAACATACGACAAAAAACTTTATGCCCTTTGTTTTTTCTTTTTTGACAACTCCCGCACTAAGAATAAATGCTGTGTCGCGTGGGACTTTACAAACATATGTAAATGAAATGAACATAAAGAATACCCAGGTCCAGAACAACAATTTGTTGATCACACATAGTGATGTCTCGTGTGAGGTTTGAAGCCACAACAGTCACCTAAACCAACATTCCTCAAAGGTTTTAGCTTACTAAAAAAAGTTTAAAAAATGTAACCCAATTTAAATACTTTTGATAAAATTTGTAGTATGTAGACTATGTCACCCGGGCTAATATTACTAATCTATTTTCACCTCAGTCATTGAAATTGGTTAAGTAGTTTATGGCTACGGTGGAACTTACAAACATACATAGTCATAGACTGCTAAAAATATAACCCTTCCATTTAGTTTCGCCGTAATCCGATAAAAAAGAACATTTAATGGTTTTTGGCAGAATTTGTAAAGAAAATTTTAAATCATTAATTTGTAAATATAATGCCAAAAAAGATATTGCGATGAAAGTAAAAACGTTTCTGATTTCTAACGTGAATTAGATTGGAACGTGTAATGAGCAGTTCTTTATTATAAAACTCTTTATTGAAACTTTTTCAATAACATTCCTCAGGGTCAGCTGTTTGTCGCACGGCCAGCTCTATGTTGCTTTCTCTCGTGTAAGTCAATCAAAAAACCTATGTGTCTTCCGAATCAGTTTACGTCGAATGTCGTCTATAAAGAAGCATTAAAAGGTTTTGCGATCTACAAAGTTTTAATAGAAGAAATTGTACCACGCGGACGAAGTCGCGGGCATTAGCTACTTTGTAAATATATACCAAATAAGAAATTGGGAGGCAAAACGTGTCCTATTTCTAAACCTGAATCAGATAGGAAAATGTATTGAGCAGTTTCTTATTATTAAACTCTTTAATGAAACTTTTTCAATAACATACTTATTAAGCTCCTAAATGTACACGGAAAAAGAAATTGCGTTTAGTTTGAGGAGAACCTTTTTTGTCGAAACTTCTTTCGGATTTCGTTGAAGGATAAATTTAAAGACGACAGGATTTCTTTCGTGTACAAAAGTAACTTTGACAAATTGAGCAAATTCATCTTTATACTCAACAAATATTTACTTTTATATATCTACTTGTGAACTGGTCTCTTTAGTGGTTAGTATCCAGCGAGGCCAGATTTTTTTAGTCATATCGGAATTTTCAGTCTTTTTAGTGAAAAAAAATCTGGATTCTTATGTCGAAAGCGTTTCACATCTAATCAGAAATTTATGAGAAATTACGACACATGAGTGTGACCAAATAGCTAGAAATGAGTGTGACCAAATAGATAGAAATGAGGGTGACCAAATAGAAAAAAAGGTCATTCACAATATTTTTGTTTTTCTGCGACATCATCCCTAATTCGTGAAAGAGCTAGTGCACATTTCCTATTTGTAGTTTATTGGTGGTTTTTTTATTGCCTGCTAATTTTATCGAGGATACAGCACTACGGCTAACTAACTAACTTCACTTTGGAGGTTCGGCCAGTTATCCCCAAAAAGCGGGAAAAAAACCTGAGCCGCGCGGGACATTACAATTTTGATTAAAAAACGGTACGTCTGGCCAAAATAGGGACGTCTGGCAACAATGTTAGTATTCCTAACTGCTGGGCTGTGAGGTTGTTTGTTAATACCCAAAATTAGGTACTGTTCTAAAACTGTGATTTCCTAATGCAATGGTAACAAATGCAATGGTGCAATGGTAACGAATCAAGAATACAAAGTGTCATCATCCTTAATCATCCCATGGGTGTCATAAGAACTGCCTGAGGGAGCAAACAACACATGACTTTACTACAAAAAAAAACAATAATTAGAAAAACATCGCCAACCGTCTTATCAGACTTGTATAGAAGCCAAAACCTTCTTTCTACGAAGTCTGTCTTGCATAGGATTAAGTAAGGAACATAAATAATTTAAAAAACATAGTTGATAAAGTAATGGCCCTTCAATATTTGTCTGGATTCAACTTTAGCTATTTTTAGCCGACTACGGCAAAGCCAAAAGTGGGTTATGATTTTGACAGGCTATGCATGTATGTTCATTTGTTCCCTCATAGCTCCTTAACTACTCATTAAAACTGGACAAATGAGGTTTCGTTAGAAGTATTTTAATCGTCTTCTGGTTATGGACTATATGACGTGTCACTGAATTACACTACATGGACTACGACTTTTGAAACTTAGTAATGTACCATAGTCCATAACACTTTAACAACGCGTGACTACGGCCTTTGAAACTTGTTTCAGGCTTTTACAGCGTCGTTTTTTGTCGTAGTTGGGTTGTAGTTTTTACTTTTTTTAACCAGTGTATGTATGTACAAGGGTTATAGGGGAATGTTTATAGGTACAGAATGGCCAATAACCTACATTAATGTGAGTGAAGGTAGGATACCATTAAAGAGGTCTCGATATTACATTTAGTTGAGAGTAAACCCCTCATTATAACATGAAGTGAATATAAATAACTTATTAGGTAGAGTGAAGTAGGAAAATATAAATATATTTTATTATATTGAACTTATTTATTAAACTAAAGTGCTTAATGATAAATGATATTATCATTATTATAAATTTAACACAGCAAATCACATTATATTTGTATTGATAAAATTGGAATGTCTGTTTGTAATATTAAATTAACCGCTTTTTACAAAATACATATGTATGTATACACGGTACATGTACCAAAATAATATTTTTTTATGATTTTTGTTTGTCTGTCTGTCTATCTATCTGTCTGTCCGTCTGTCTGTTTGTTTGTTCGGGCTAATCTCTGGAACAGCTGGACCAGTTTTGACGGAACTTTCTGAACTGATAGGTAGCTGATGATATAAAGAGTAACTGAGGCTACTTTTTTTATACTAGCCTCGCTTGCCGCGCTTCCCACGTTACGACAACAACCGCAGGTAACACCTTGGGGTTTAGCTAGTCTGCAATAAATATCTACTACTTTTATAAACCCATATGCTTTAAGGTGAATTTGGAGTCTTGGTGTGGGTAGTTTATAGTAAAAGTACCAAATACTCATACATACTCATGCATCACCACAGTATTGTTTCCAAGGACTCGGAAATCTGAAGTAAATTTTCGTGACGTCACCAAAAGACGGCAATATTATCTATAACATGCGATCGCCACGTAGCTTTGTAGCTAGCACGTAGAGTTGAGGGTTCAAATGCCACATGGAATAACATTTTGTGGCCCACAAATTGTTTACCTGAATTTAGGTGTTTTTTCTTTCCGTCTTGTATATTTCCAGGGTATATTCCTGATGCATTAATGACGCGGGCGTTGTTTTTTTAAAGACTAACAAAAAAAGATCTACCTACATTTACTTATACATCTATATATAACATTTATTGCTTCCACTAGAATAAACGTAAACACTGCAAATAAAAGTCTTAACCATTTATAGAGTTGCGGTCATCGGCAGTCTCATAAGTTACCAAGAGGAATTATTTCATTCGTTGGCCGAGTAAAAGTGTAGCAATGGCCCAATAACTCTTTTCAGTCATTTTTTTCACGTTTCTAATTAAGAAAGGACATTACTTTGAATTGCTTAAGCTGAAAAAACTTGTGTTAATACTTTTATGTTTTGTGTGAGTAAGTACTTAAACCATCTATACAAATAAATAAAATTGGAGTGTCGGTTTGTAATATTAAAATAACCACTTCTAATAAATGCATATAAAATATATGTATACATGATACATGTACCAAAATAACATTTTTTACAATTTTTGTCTGTCTGTCCGTCTGTTTATTCCGGGTAATCCCTGGAACGACTGTGCCGATTTTGAGGAAACTTTCACTGGCAAATAGCTGATGATCTAAGGAGCAACTTAGGCTACTTTTTTTAGACTAGCTTTATCCCGCTGTGTTACCCGCGATATGACAATAACAGCGGGAAACACCGCGGGGTTCAGCTAGTCGTAATTAAAATTATCCCTGACTTTGTAATTTATTTATTGAAATGGAAAATAATGAACAGAAATTAAACATACTTGTTACCATAGTCTATACATAATTTACACTAGCAGACCCACGCAACCTCGTTTGCGTCTCCTATTGCCTGTCGCGTGATAATTTTCCCCCGTTTTTGAAACATTTTTCATTGGTGCTCCTCTCCTATTGGTCTTAGCGTGATGATATATAGCCTATAGCCTTCCTCGATAAATGGACTATCTAACACTGAAAGAAATTTTTCAAATCGGACCAGTAGTTCCTGAGATTAGCGTGTTCAAACAAACAAAAACACAAACAAACTCTTCAGCTTTATATATTAGTATAGATAGATTTTAGCACTATAATTTTTTGTCGTAGTTGTTCAGAGGAGAAGAGACTCCTGAAAAGAATGACTATTTTCATTCTTTGATATTTATTCATAGCGATTACTAATTTCAATTAATAAAAAAACATTAATTTAAATATGGATCTCACACCAAAAGCTTTGGTATTTTATTTACATGACTAGCTGCTGCCCGCGGCTCCGCCCGCGTGTATGTCGGCTGATGTATAAGTTAAATTCCTGTAGTGTCATTCAAATCCGTTCAGTAGTTTTTGCGTGCAATTTCACTGATATGTCCACATATTGTGACAGTGTTACCTTTATTTAAAGAGCTTCGCTGTATACTATGTTATGTGTAATGCCATTGGAACAATATACGAACATATTAGCATTGTCGCTTACCCTCGACAGAGCCACATAGAGCTTTCCGTTGCTGAAACAGTTCGTCTATGCCTGCGGTGCGCAACGTCTGACCTTATGTCTTGTTTATCGTCATCGCAAGGCATAGACTCACAGACTCACCAAAAACTGCACGCGTTTAAAGAGGAAAGGGAAATAAACTATGGATTGGGGTCATCCTTTAAGATAATAGTCTAAAAAGACATATTTCACTATAAATCAAACAAAATAATTTAGGTTTCTCGCAGATTGCACGAAATAAAACTAACAATTTTTTTGAAATTTTGTCTTCGACATGAACGTCTTGTGATTGGTTGCAACTCTGGTGACGTCACATGCTAATAAACGAAAGATTCCTCTATTGAATATTGTTTGCGTTGTATGTTTTCGGAGTGGTAATAATCGATCTGTGAGCTATTTCTGCAGGACGTTTTTTAATAAACTATATAATAAGTGGTTCGAAACAAAAAGGAACCAAATTTTGTGCGTGCCGATAACAGCAACCTACATAAGATAGACGCTTTTATGGTTGCACTTTTCTATCTATACAAATAAATAAAATTGGAGTGTGTTTGAATATTAAAATAACGGCTTTTTACTAAATGCCTATGTATATATATACACGGTACATATACCAAAAATGTAGTTAAAAATGTTTTTGTCTGTCTGTTTGTTTCTTCCGGGTAATCTCTGGAACGGCTGGACGGATTTTGACGGAACTTTCACTGGCAGGTAGCTGATGATCTAGGAAGTAACTTAGGCTACTATTTTAGATTAACTTTGTCCCGCGGCGTTACTTGTGGTACAACAATAACTGCGGGTAACACCGCGGGGTTCAGCTAGTACATAATAATAACATTGATAACTATGCTGCAGAACTGAAAAATGTTCAGTAGTTTTTGCGTGCAATTTCACTGATATGTCCACATATTGTGACAGTGTTACCTTTATTTAAAGAGCTTCGCTGTATACTATGTTATGTGTAATGCCATTGGAACAATATACGAACATATTAGCATTGTCGCTCACCCTCGACAGGGCCACATAGAGCTTTCCGTTGCTGAAACAGTTCGTTTACGCCTGCGGTGCGCAACGTCTGACCTTATGTCTTGTTTATCGTCATCGCAAGGCATAGACTCACAGACTCACCAAAAACTGCACGCGTTTAAAGAGTTACTCGTGGTACAACAATAACTGCGGGTAACACCGCGGGGTTCAGCTAGTACATAATAATAACATTGATAACTATGCTGCAGAACTGAAAAATGTTAAAGCAGCTATGTTGCACTTGCATAAGTACAACATAAAAATTGTTTCTGTAATAACGTCTGGAAAAAATTCATTCATTATTTTTGTAAAATCTAATTTACTTTATGTAGGTAGGTATATCTCAATGCTTTTAGGTTACATTGCTATACGATGAGATTTATTAATTGTCATTGCATAAATTTACTTATTTGAAATTATACTTATTAATTTTACAACTATAAATATAAAGAAAAGAAGGAGAAACAAACAAAAACACTAAAACTAATTATATTATTATCTAATACCTACTTTAAACTGATATCTAAAAACTACGTCTTATATATTTTTTTAATCTAAAACGCGCTTATTCCTAGTCAATAAGCACCACGTTTGTTCGCATTAACAGTGACAATTCGAGTGAAGTCAGCGCGTGAGCGCTCCCGCCTTTTTGTAGATCCAGCGGCCATCCGTTTCGCGTGTTAAAGAAAAATCAACCGTAATGTCGTACTTATACTGGTGCGGCGAGATTTGGTAGTTTTATTTCATCTATATCTTGTGTGTTTATTAATTATAATTTTATAATTCTATATTTTATTAAAAAAGATATTAAAGTGTATAGTGATAAGGATATATCCATGTGAAATACAATATATTTAAGTATTTAATACACCTTGAAGAAATGCCTAACGCTTATACACGTTATTGTGGCTAATTTATAAAAGATAGAAATATACTATTAAGGACTTTTTTGTAGATCTTTTGAAGACCATCATCTTTGTAATATATATTTTTGGTGTATGATCAACGTATGCGAGGATAAGAGCTCGAAAGCGAAAATTTTCATCCGACTTGCTTCAAATTTATCGTCACTGCTCAGCTCCTATGCATCTTAGCGTTATGTTATATAGCCTATAACCTGCCCAGGAGTATGGACTACAATCGTACCAAGTTTGGTTAAAATCCCTTCAGTAGTTTTTGATCCATGCGTGCACATACAGACAGACAGACAGACAGACAAAAAACTTACTGATTACATTTTTGGCATCAGTATCGATAACCATTCATCCCCCAATAATAATTTTTAATATATATTCAACTAGCTGCTGC
Source organism: Spilosoma lubricipeda (assembly GCA_905220595.1). Lineage (NCBI taxonomy): Eukaryota > Metazoa > Arthropoda > Insecta > Lepidoptera > Erebidae > Spilosoma > Spilosoma lubricipeda. The sequence goes on along the minus strand of HG992298.1, from coordinate 4,577,501 downwards.
CCGCGGCTCCGCCCGCGTGTATGTCGGTTATCGTGGCAAATAGTAGTCTATGTGTTATTCTGATGTATAAGTTAAATTCCTGTAGTGTCATTCAAATCCGTTCAGTAGTTTTTGCGTGCAATTTCACTGATATGTCCACATATTATGACAGTGTTACCTTTATTTAAAGAGCTATACTATGTTATGTGTAATGCCATTGGAACAATATACGAACATATAAGCATTGTCGCTCACCCTCGACAGAGCCACATAGAGCTTTCCGTTGCTGAAACAGTTCGTCTATGCCTGCGGTGCGCAACGTCTGACCTTATGTCTTGTTTATCGTCATCGCAAAGCATAGACTCACAGACTCACCAAAAACTGCACGCGTTTAAAGAGGAAAGGGAAATAAACTATGGATTGGGGTCATCCTTTAAGATAATGGTCTAAAAAGACATATTTCACTATAAATCAAACAAAATAATTTAAGTTTCTCGCAGATGGCACGAAATAAAACTAACAATTTTTTTGAAATTTTGTCTTCGACATAAACGTCTTGTGATTGGTTGCAACTCTGGTGACGTCACATGCTAATAAACGAAAGATTCCTCTATTGAATATTGTTTGCGTTTTATTTTTTCGGAGTGGTAATAATCGATCTGTGAGCTATTTCTGCAGGACTTTTTTTAATAAACTATTTAATAAGTGGTTCGAAACAAAAAGGAACCAAATTTTGTGCGTGCCGATAACATCAACCTACATAAGATAGACGCTTTTATGGTTGCACTTTTCTATCTATACAAATAAATAAAATTGGAGTGTGTTTGAATATTAAAATAACCGCTTTTTACTAAATGCCTATGTATATATATACACAGTACATATACCAAAAATGTAGTTAAAAATGTTTTTGTCTGTCTGTTTGCTTCTTCCGGGTAATCTCTGGAACGGCTGGACGGATTTTGACGGAACTTTCACTGGCAGGTAGCTGATGATCCAGGAAGTAACTTGGCTACTTTTTTTAGACTAACTTTATCCCGCGGCGTTACTCGTGGTACAACAATAACTGCGGGTAACACCGCGGGGTTCAGCTAGTACATAATAATAACATTGATAACTATGCTGCAGAACTGAAAAATGTTAAAGCAGCTATTTTGCACTTGCATAAGTTGTTTCTGTAATAACCTCTGGAAAAAATTCATTCATTATTTTTGTAAAATCTAATTTACTTTATGTAGGTAGGTATATCTCAATGCTTTTAGGTTACATTTTGAAATAGTACAAAGCGTGGTATTTAAAGATGTTATCTGACCCGACGAACTTCGTACCACCATATTTTTCTTTCGTTACCAGCTACCCATGAGTAAGGTGTAGTCACGGACAAAAAAACTTTTTCCTTTATTTTTTATTTTTCTTGTACACAAACCTTGTCCTAAGAATAACACATAAAAAAAAAAAATTGGTGTAGCCGATCGAAAGTTACGCGCATACATACATTTCGGCGTAACGCCGCGGGACAAAGTTAGTCTAAATAAAGTGGCCTAAGTTACTCCCTGGATCATCAGCTACCTGCCAGTGAAAGTCCTGTCAAAATCGGTCCAGCCGTTCCAGAGAATACCCGGAACAAACAGACACACAGACAGACCGACAAAAAATTTTTTAACTACATTTTTGGTATATGTACCGTGTATACATACATATGCATTTAGTAAAAAGCGGTTATTTTGATATTACAAAGAGACACTCCAATTTTATTTATTTGTACCTATAGATGTATAGATTTGTTCACTGTGGCACTACAAACCATTTATTCGACATTTTAATTAATATAAAATTGGAGAAAACTGATAAAATTAACTTAAACCGCGCTGTTTTGTTTTGTTGTGGCTAGAGTGTGACGTCACGCGTCTCATGTGACCAGCGCCATAACAGAAATATCGTTTTTGGTTGTCAAGCTTGAACTTTAACTTAAATTTAAATTCATAATTAATCATAATACAGTAGAAATTCTGCAAAAAATTTGATTCGGTAAGTAGTCGTTTCACCACCCGATGAATAAAGCAATATTCTGTACTTTGACCAGGCAGGCATGCGACATAAACTGCCCACGTGAAAAACATCTGAGACTAAGATCTACTCCAGCAACACGGGAAGTCTGAAGATGAGATTTATTAATTGTCATTGCATAAATTTACTTATTTGAAATTATACTTATTAATTTTACAACTATAAATATAAAGAAAAGAAGGAGAAACAAACAAAAACACTAAACAAACTAATTATATTATTATCTAATACCTACTTTAAACTGATATCTAAAAACTACGTCTTATGTATTTTTTAAATCTAAAACGCGCTTATTCCCAGTCAATAAGAGCCACGTTCGTTCGCATTAACAGTGACAATTCGAGTGAAGTCACCGCGTGAGCGGCGTGAGCGCTCCCGCCTTTTTGTAGATTCAGCGGATGGCCGTTTCGCGTGTTAAAGAAAAATCAACCGTAATTTCGTACTTATACTGGTGCGGCGAGATTTGGCAGTTTTATTTCATCTTTATCTTGTGTGTTTATTAATTATAATTTTATAATTCTATATTTTATTAAAAAAGATATTAAAGTGTATAGTGATAAGGATATATCCATGTGAAATACAATATATTTAAGTATTTAATACACCTTGAAGAAATGCCTAACGCTTAAACACGTTATTGTGGCTAATTTATAAAAGATAGAAATATACTATTGAGGACTTTTTTGTAGATCTTTTGAAGACCATCATCTTTGTAATACATATTTTTGGTGTATGATCAACGTATGCGAGGATAAGAGCTCGAAAGCGAAAATTTTCATCCGACTTGCTTCAAATTTATCGTCACTGCTCAGCTCCTATGCATCTTAGCGTTATGTTATATAGCCTATAACCTGCCCAGGAGTATGGACTATAATCGTACCAAGTTTGGTTAAAATCCCTTCAGTAGTTTTTGATCCATGCGTGCACATACAGACAGACAGACAGACAGACAGACAGACAGACAGACAAAAAACTTACTGATTACATTTTTGGCATCAGTATCGATAACCATTCATCCCCCAATAATAATTTTTAATATATATTCAATGTACAGAATTGACCCCTCTACAGTTTTATTATAAGTATAGATAGATATGATCAACGTATGCGAGGATAAGAGCTCGAAAGCGAAAATTTTCATCCGACTTGCTTCAAATTTATCGTCACTGCTCAGCTCCTATGCATCTTAGCGTTATGTTATATAGCCTATAACCTGCCCAGGAGTATGGACTATAATCGTACCAAGTTTGGTTAAAATCCCTTCAGTAGTTTTTGATCCATGCGTGCACATACAGACAGACAGACAGACAGACAAAAAACTTACTGATTACATTTTTGGCATCAGTATCGATAACCATTCATCCCCCAATAATAATTTTTAATATATATTCAATGTACAGAATTGACCCCTCTACAGTTTTATTATAAGTATAGATATAGATGTACAGAATTGACCTCTCTACAGTTTTATTATAAGTATAGATAGAAGATAATACAATTTAAAGACCTATATAATAAAAAAATCACAACCCTCCTTTGGCTTTGCCGTAGTCGGGTAAAAATAGTCTCTATATTATAAGAAATATCAAAATAAGAAATAAGAATATCAAAATATTCTTATTAAATCTAGCAAACTCAATCTCATAAATTGAATACAATCTCCTAAATTGAAGAAAAAAAAAATGTAGATTGTTGTTTGTGGGTAGGTACCTACTTATTATGTTAGTATTTTTTTTTGTTATAGAGGGTAAACGAGCAGACGTATCGGCTGATGGTAAGCGATTACCGCCGCCCATGGACACTAATAGACACGTTGTCGGCCTGTATGTGGCCAGTATGTAGTCATTGCTATTATTATTTCTTTTATATAGTAGGCTCTCAAAAGTCATGGTTGAAAAAGAAACATTTTTCATCTATAGAATACAACAGAAAAAAGTCGAGTTGTTTTATCGAGACTGAAAAGTCGCCTAAATACATTTAGATCAAATTCTAACCGCACGAAAGTCTAAATAGCAAATTATAGTAACTTAGTAAAGGTTAAAGTTAATGGGTCAAGTGGGTAGGTCAAGGTCACGTTCGTTCATTTTAAAACAGTGTAATAAATCTCCACTCAAGACCAAAGTGATGTAGACTCCATTACCATCTGCAACCATTTTTTTCTTTTTAAGTTGACTGATGTCTGAGATTCTAAACTGACGGGAATATATTTGTCTTTATTATTGTTTTAGTTTTAAGTTTTTTCGTGAACAACTAAGTTTTCAAGATTTAATTTCAAAGTAGGTATATTTTATAAATCTTATTGGCAATGTTATAAAGAGATAAAACAGTATTATTTTACTATTCTAACATCTTCTCAGCACTGTGTCCCGATCGCTAGCGTGAGACTGACAAAAATATTATACTTTCACGCTATTTAATGTTCTATGTAACTTTTCACTTTCACTGATAAATATTTTATTGTCTTCTGCATCATTTAAATAATCAATCAAATTTAATCAACAAATTCTTTATCGGCTGATTTTAAATAATTTTCAGCAGTTATCTATAAGAATAAATCAACAGAAAACTGTTAGGAAAGTCCACGTTACCTAACTCTATGACCTTATTATTTATCAGACTATTATTACCAAGTACTATTGGATACGTCAAACGAATCACTTTAGCCAAAATTTATGGGCCCAGTAACAACATATAAAGAGTTTAAGTTGTCACTTCAAGGCTTTAATTTAAGTATTATCGTTATTATCATATACAGGCTTCTTTTGCGATATAACTAGCAAAAGTAGGATGAAATGAATTTCAAAGATGTTACAGATTAATGATAACAGAGTTCTTAACAAATAAAGGTAACAACAGTGTATTAAAAAGAAATCAAAGATAAAATTATTTAAAGGTAACCAGTTGAATAAAAGGGTTCATTTATTTCACGATATTCCCTTTGACCGGTAACAGGTTAAGTACTCTAATTTTCTCGGACAGGATCAACCCAAACAAAAAACCTTTTGGGTAAATTTTGGCCACAGTGAAAAAAATAATAAGGGTTAACCTCTTTGGTACATTGCGTGTGAGTAATGACGTAATCAACTCATGTTTGTGTCTTAGAATACAATTTGAGCTACATTTTTTGCTATATTTCAGTATAATAAAAGTTCGAGATGGATATAAATTAGGTGTCCTAAGTATTTCAATTTTTTTATCTTATATAAGGATATCTAGATAAATTTCACCCATACAAAGAGTTTTGATCTGTGTTTCTTCATCATACAATTTATCCTGTATGGAAACCGAACCACATGTCGCCCTTGGCTTAGGAATAAAGATTATTATACACTTGACCAAAAGGCTAACTAATGAAGGTATGCTATTCTCTTCTCTCTCTGCGAATGTTCACATAAAATTGTCTTTTTGGATTACATCAATATACATACACAAAATCGATATACATCGTACGTATATCAATTATAGATGTACACAACATTGTTTGTACAGAATATAAATATAAAGGAGTGTTTTCTGTCATATTCTTTTCAACAAGACTATATCTAAAATGGCAAGTTTTTTATTTATTTTCGTATACCGTTCCTTTCCGATCAGTCTAACTTTGTAAAAGTTAGAAACGAAAATTTATTTTACCTGTTTCGAAGAATTGTAAGTGGTTTGATTTGTAAAAAAAATTTTTTTTCGAGAGTTCCACGAAGTCTTAAAGTTTGACTTATTTCAACAAATTTAAAATATTCACGTTGTAGGATGTTGATTTGTTCCAATATTGTAAAGGAGCTTCTAAATCAAATAAGAGGTGCCAGATAGTTTAAGTAATAAAATAGACGCCTGAAAACCTAAATTTATGTCCGGGTAAACTTAGACTAGTGAGTGCGTGGCCGTGCCGTGGCAGAAATGAAACAAAAGAGGCTAAGTGAAACTTGTCAATTGCTTTAAAATGGACCATTATTATCTACGCAACTATGCAAAAATAGCAACAGCAATAGTCAGTGTAAATTTTCAAGTAAGCAATTTTCTAAGAGGCCTGGTAATTAGATCAAAGATATAAATAAATATATAGTTTAATAGTTTATTTCACAAAAATATACAGAGTTTCAAATTATAAGTAGGCTAGCAATTTATTTTTTAACAAAAATAGTGAAGTTAACATCTGTAACCGAACTAGGCATTGCCTGTATTTCGGCTATCAGCGCCAATCCTCTCGGATGTAAAACAATTCATCCAATTATGTTAGCCATTTACATGTGCAGAATACTTTAATAAGTTATTTAATATTAAAGCATAGACATATTAAACAGGGATATGTTTGCGCTTTTCGCTCTAGTTATAAACGTAACTGCAGTATACTCCAGTGACAACCCGAGTGTTATTTATTTGTAATAAATTAATTAAAATGTTAATAGATATACTTAACTACTGTAGAATACAAATAGTTGTGTTCTTTTTAGGTTAGGAGAATACTAAAGTTGAAACTTGTTTTAAATGGCGTAAAGGTCGCCGTGACGTGACGTGCATATCTAGTTTGAATAAAACACGATTTTTGGTACCGACGGAACAAGTAACCTCACCGATAATCGGCGCAGCCGCATCTCCTAGTCCGCTAACGTTCGCATTTGTTTTAGTCGGTGTTAAGTTTAAACGGTTTACTGCAGAAGCACTTATGAAAGTACCTTGACTTCCTGTATCAAATAAAGCACGAAAAGATTGCATCTTGCCTGAAGCATCCTGAACTTGCAAGATGGCAGTAGCTAGCAACACGGTTATGTTCGGTTGTGACCTTGAAACCAAAGACGATACGATTTGATTTGATTCGATACTAGATTTATCGCGATGGAGTAAGGTGTAATGTTTTCGTTTACATGTGCGGCATGAAAATACTGAATAATAATAAGTTTAATAATAATAAGTTTATTTATTCAAGCAATCTGTTAAAGGCTTGTGAAGCCGATTGCAAGATACCAATAAGAGAAAAAAAAAAGAAAAAAAAAAAAGTTTATTTATTCACTCATAAAATGCTATTACAAAAACACTAGCGATTGTTACAAATCCTTACATTTGTAAGTTAACGTCGGCAACCATAATAGTATCAAACTATGCTATAGCTGCCAGCGTCTTATGGAACTCACAATTGGGTCTTCCTTATATTTCACAATACAATTAACGCAACTAAGTGATACTATATTTACACATTTAGAAAAAGTACATTTTTAAAAGTAAATTAAAATCTAAACATAGGTAAATGATAACAAAATGATAGTATGTAGGTAGAAGCAATAAAAAATAAATTAATGGGACGTATGTGTTTGCCAGGAGTATGAATTATACTTGCTTGAGAATTATATTACTAGGGATACAAATATGTATGAATCTTAGAGTGTGTGTGAGAGTATAAGTGTGTATGCGTGTGAATGTAAACATTAGATTTTACATTGAGTCTTTGTTATGAACAATTTTTTCTGTCTGACTGTAGTCAAGGGTCAAAAGCCAATCTCGTAAGACACTTTTGCATTTTTAATTGAATTGCAATTCGTTAGTTGATGTGATGGCTTCAGGCAGTTAAAGCACCAATTTCTATCTTTTGCTATCGTCATACGTTCGTCAACCGAATTTTTAAGAAATTCTTGACACGATAATATAGGATGTGACTCGTTACAGTAAGAACACTTACTTGAGTAAGAAACGGTTTTGTTATAACTAGCACTGCTTGAAAGATTATTATATATATATCAGTCGCCGCCACAAGAGTGTGCTGTGCGCAGACTCGCTTTGATTGAGGCTGGTTAGGTAATTACTTGAACATAGGCTTATTCGGTTTCAACGAGTCGGAAAAATGAGTATCTCGCAATAACGCTTCACATCTGGATCTCAAAAAATCTTTAAGTTGTTCATAAGACGGTAATTCCACGTTTCAATAACTTTCTTCAAACTTACGGCGTAATTCTTTGTCAAGTTTCGATAAAATATGATAAACTAAAACAAAGTCCCAATGTGCAATCGGTAATTCGAGTGTTTTTAGAATACTTGCCTTTAAATTCGATATCTAAAATATCCCGCCAACATGTAAAAGCTAGGGTACGTTTACTTTTATAGCGAGCGACAAGCGCTTGATACGCATCGTGATAATGTTCGTGTGTCTTGGGAAACGCTTTGATTACTGATAACGCATCGCCACTGAGAGAAGAAATCAAGTAATGAAATTTCTCCATATCGCTAATTGAGGCGCAGTTGTGAATCAACGCGTTAAAAGTATCTAAATATTCCGGCCACGATTTGATATTTCCGGAAAAGGACGGAAGTACGATTTTCGGAAGACGAATATTCGATGACGAACCACTGGGCGATTGAGGCGATTCGGCTTTTGATAAACTACGATGTATCGATAATACTTGATAGTACATTTCATCAAAACGTTCTTGGATTTGACTATCCTCATTCTCGGGGTCATCCAAAAGTTCTAAAATCGCGAAGTGCGATTCTTCAAACGTTAAAGCAATTTGTTCCACTTCTTGGTGATAAGACAAAAATAAGTCGCGCTGAGAGGCATCACTCGTAGTCAAAACACCTATTTCCAAAGCCTTAGATAACCGTTTATATGCAATAGTTAGCTTTCTACGTAAAGAAGATAAGTCCTGAATCGTATACTCAACTGCTACGGACTTCGATTTCGTTTTCTTTAGAGAAGGTCGTCTGCGAGTGGAATGTTTACCAATTAACGACATTGTTGTTTGATCGATAAATTTCTATAGTGTAAAACTTATTTAAAAACTATAAAAGTTCTAACAAGTGAAGCGGAACGTAAACAATAACAAAGATCGATTTATACTACTAGTGAAAATGTACTGAACATTTACGACCTTATAACACAGCAATAAGCACTATTTAACCCGCCGCGCAGGTCCAAAGCAACTTGTTAGTTGAACGATAAATGTATGAATTAACGATAAATAAAAATATGTTCATTCACGATAACTAGACGTTAGACGGTAGGTAAGGAACGTTTCGTGCTACCGACCGCTAGCGGTCGCGTAAGTTTTTTCCTACCACCTTACAAGTTTGAGAAATGAATGCACTAAGAAATATCTTACAATATTACGTTTAAACTGATTATTTTACTGTTGTATGTTAATTATTTAGTTACTACAAATGATTATAAATGCGATTAATGATTTTTATGATGGAATTATCGTAGGCCGATAGAATTAAGCACCAATAAATGTTTGTGATTGCTTAATTAGATCCTACAATAATCGATTTGTGTGAAATGAATATAGAAATAAACCCTGTTGGTGACTAGTGAACGATAATATGCTTAATAATATGTATATAGGTAGGTAAGTCAGCCCGATAATTGTTAAGAATTGGAGATGATGTAATAACTTGGAATGCAGTTAGCTGAATAAAACGATAGATATGTGTATTCCAAGATAAAACACTACGATTTTGACCATAAATACCATAAACATACGATGATAGGCAGGAAATTAGGTGGAACTCCCGGGTCATTAAGATGTGGCGTACGTACCCAGCCGAAATAGCGGGTGGCATCAACACCACACTGGGACAAATACCTATTCGTGTAGTTTCGCTGTTCAATAACTCGACATAACCCGTCGCAAAGTATAATGCAAGCACTTACCTTGGACTGCCACGGGTATTCGTTGAGTTTCCACCTTCGCTTGTTCAGGAGTCGACAATTCAGGGGTTTCAGTTCTTGTGTACGTCACACGCGAGGGAAAATGAAGTAGATTTCGATTTCCAGCAGGAAATGGACCGATACAAGTCGCGCGCGCGTCGAAGGGTTTTTCACACAACCGTCAGTGGCTCCATGTTTATTACGAGTCAGTGTTGCAATTGCAACCATTTAAGGCTGCCCCTTGCGACGATTATTACCAGCATTGAAAATTGAAACACTGAATTACGAATTACGATTTATATACTTTACGGTAACTGAACACACTGTCAAAACCAGGTTTTTTTATAACATTCATTTTTTTCTTACTGTTTGTAACAAATGTCTCTAAAAGTACTGTTTATTTATCTCTCCAGATATTATTAATTAATTTTATTTTACATATAATAGTACGAACTTGTCATTTACTATTTTACTAACGCCTCGTAAGTCGCACTTGCGAGATGGCGCTACTGTCGTTCACGTTTGCAAAGAGTGTTTTTCATGTAGAGTACTTTATGAAGATTAATAAAAACTTATATATTTATACTTTTTAAAAATGTTAAATTCCTAACGGTTATGATTATTTTATTTTATTTATATTAAATATAAAAATGAATATTGTTTTATTTTTTTATTATTTTTATCAAACTTGGGTATGGGTATATCCAGAAGTAGACGTCTTTTAGCTGAGATGAAGACGTAGATGACTTCTTATATATTACAGTCCTATAAGATGGAACTGACATGTCAGTCTCAAATTATTATAATAGTTTATTATTTAATACGGAGAAGATAAAAAGAAAAATAATAAATATGTAGGAAATATTACTTATTACATGTCCTTTTTTGATGAGTTCTAAAACCGATAAGTATCACCAACATTAATTGCCTCCAAATTTGTTACCTCTGTATTATACCATCTTTTAGTAGGTATAACCAAAGAAAAAGAGCCCATCAATACAATCATGAAGATAGTGTATAGCATTTTATATAAGTACCTTCTTTATGGTAAAGGTAGAAAACAAATAGACAGTACACCTAATTTAAGTGGTAAGTGACATCAGCTGCTCATTAAATCGAGAGTCACAAATGCTTTAGACTATCTAGGTGCCCCGAATTTACGTTCTTCGGGAACATCTTTCTTTATGTATGTACTAGCTGACCCACGCAACCCCGTTTGCGTCTCCAATTGCCCGTAACGTAACAATTTATCCCCCGTTTTTGAAACATTCTTCATTGGTGCTCCGCTTCTATGGTCTTAGCGTGATGATATAAAGCCTATAGTCTTCCTCGATAAATGGCCAATTTAACACGGAAATAATTTTTGAAATCGGACCAGCTGTTCCTGACATTAGCGCGTTCAAACAAACAAAGAAACTCATCAGCTTTATATATTAGTATAAATATGGGCCTACCAAAACCTATCTGCCTGATGGCAATCATGAACAGAATTCAAGAGTAGTGGTCACCATACTCATTACGAATAAAAACAATACAGCATGGTGATAAATACTATTGCGGCCTAATACCTTCTGCATCATTGGGCATGTATTGGCACATTGGCAAATATAGGAATAATAGCTAAATACCAGTTTTCCGTAACGTCGTTATATCTCTCTGGTCGAGTCGGCTTATAATCTGTCCCTAAATCTAGCTCTCCTGGTATGTACGATTATGAATATTGATACAATTGATTAAATTTAAAAGCTTACAGACAAGCCTTGAACAGAAATTTAATCAAACTATCAAGACATCCTAATAGCAAACTCGGCAGTGCCAGAAGGGTGCTAGTTGAGTTGTCAACAGAAGGTCAAGACCCCACATCATTTATCTTTGCCCATGGCTCGATAACTACTGCCCATCAATCTTGTACGTGACATCAAGGATATGTAGGACTCATGGTGAATTGTAAAAAACGATCAAATTTTTATATAGGGGTACGGATTAATTTTGAGTGATAAGCTAATCGTTTTATCATGGAATAGCTTATTACTTAAAAAAGGAAAGAAAGATAGAAATAGTCGTATCTAACTTATTTGATCTGGAATGAAGTAGTAAGGTATTTTCGTTTATTGTTTACTTCATTTCAGCTTTCAATTACATGAATTTATCATTATCGTCATTATCATGACGTAGGTCACCATGCTACATTGTTGCATTGTCCTCATTTGCAATGAGTATGGTGACCACCACTTTTGGATTCTGCTTTTGCTTTATATCAGGCAGAGTAGATTCACTTTGGCAGGGTCATACTTAAAAAAGCCTATAATAGTCCATGGCAAGACATAGGTCTCTAGAAAGGACGTTGTAATCAAGCTGGCCCGATGGCTGCCCAAAACCTGTGAAGGTACTTGGGGTTCTTGGACCTGAATCAAACTTAGAAATCTCCTTACAGTTTAGTGGCATTTGGCAACTTGAGATCCCGGGATTACAAGTTATGCCAATGCAAAAAATGCAAAGGTGCATTGCAACCTTACTGAGGTCGGATAAGTCAACTTATCTGTGACGTGATCATGTTAATTGCCGTGTGTCATAAAATTGAAACATACTTGACCCATTCCTTGAACGTCTAATGTTAGTATTTAGTCAACCAGAAAAGAGTTTAAAAAAGGTTTCAATAAAATTTATCCAGTCTATGCCACCTTTGCCATTGTTACGAATCTATTGACACCACATTTATTAAAATCGGTTTAGTAGTTTAAGCACTAGGATGAAATATACATAGCTATTATTTTTACTTTCGCTTCGTCATAGTCATGTGAAAAATAAACCATTCTTAATAAATAGCAAACTTAAGAAGAAAATAAATAATACACACATAATCTCCTTATTGAAAATTTCACTTGAAATCCAAATCGTTTAACCTCATTTCTCCTTTGAGGAATTAGGCATCGTTTTCGTTAACCTTCCATTGGTGTTAAACTACCTTATAGATACCTTTTTAGATAGGTTCTAAAGCGATACGGTAAGGTTTCCTTATAGTCTATTTCTATAAATATATAATGAAAACATTCCGGTAAAAGGAAATTGCTTTTTAAGTTGGCAATAGACGATGTACGTTTTTTTTTCATTTAACGATGCTGTTTTCTTAGAAGCAAGGATCGAGTAACATTATATGTATTCAAGATGCTCTTGGAATATTAGATCGATATCTTATAGATTTTGCATTTCGAATAACGTTTTACCTACCGATAAAATAGACATCGTGATAATGAAATAATTTTAAAGGCGACAGCGAATGAGTCGCCGATGACGGCGTTTGATGAAGATCTCAGGCATTTTATTTTGAATAATATTGTAAAGAAAATAGTCAAAATAAAATCACTTATAATTATTTATATTAATTAACTAGGAAAAGTTTGAAAATCTGTAACCCGACTACATAAAACCTTTTGATAAAATGTATATAGCCTCTGACACCCGTTCATTATTACGAATCTATTGCAATCTCATTCATTCACTTTGCTTCAGTAGGTATACACTACAGTGGAACATATAAACATATATTACCCTTATTTTGGCTTTGTCGTAGTTAATGTAGATGAATATGTGTGTCCATTTTGTAGCTAGGTTCTTGGTAAACGCACTTCAAGCGCCCTCATCATCGAGAGCGAGTTGATATGAAATAAACTCACACTAGACCTTCAGAGGTATATTAATATATGTCATGATTGTGGCCACATTTTTCTCTTTTTCGTCTATATAGGTTCATGTAGTAATAGTAATAGCACATAAGATGCGCAGATTATTTAGAGTAGTCTAATGCTTCTCAATAGAAAAATCGGGAAAGGTGTTAGGACGCGTGAGTGTTAAATTAATTAAAAAAAATACAACTGGTGCAGTATACGTATGTATGAATATAACTAAAATTTAGTACATAATCGGAAACTTTAAACGTTAAAATATATAACATTCATAACTACCTTCTCATCATTCGAATGGCGCAAATATAAATATCACATGAAATGGAAAAGTGAAAAGTAATTCGTGTTCATGAACTATCACAATAAACTTTATATGAAGAATAAATACTTATAATAATGACTAGTACTCATATTGTAGTAAATACCTATAATTTCTCATAACAATCAACATATTATATAAAAAAAAATACCTAAACTCTTAAAAGAAATTTTGCAGAAACATTTAATTCGACCCCGAAATTGAACTCAACACCTTAAGCTCAGCAGTTGCCTACCACCAAGGCATTCATAACAGTCAAAATAAATGAGTTCCTTACACAATTCCAGGAACCAGGAAATCTGCAAAGATTTACAAAAACTTATCAATTACTTATCAACACACACATTCATTCATTCGTTGTTCATCCGCTCGAACGAAGTAGGCAAACCCTTTTTTTGAAAAATTACTATATTAAGTACAGATCCCCGGGAGGATATAACTCATGGTATATCAGCCAACATTGATACTGGCAACATGCTCTATGGGCCCGTAGTAATACGCTATCCCTAAAGTTGGGGTCACAGTTACAGCGAGTTTTTAAAAGTAATCACTAAATCGAAGTTCAGCAGCTGACTGACACATTTACTGCCCCGGTGGCGCAGTGGTAGCGTATGCGGCTGCTGTGCTTGAGGTCTCCAGTTCGATTCCCGGGTCGGACCAAATGTTTGTATGATAAGCAAATATTTGTTGCGGAGTTTGGGTGTTTTCTATGTATAATATGAATGTATTTACAAAAAAAAAGGTATATATATGTATTTATATCAGTTGTTCTAGTAAAAAACTTTGCTTAACTCTACTAGAAGGCGTTGTGTGTTGATAGATGTCCAAAATATTTATTTATTTTTATTTAGAGAAACATACGTTTTGAGAAATAAAACGATATAAGTAAAGAACATTAGTAGTACCAGAAAAAGAAATATAGATTTACTTACAAAAATATTAATGAATAAAGTATGTAAGTATAAATATTTATGTATCTATATGAGTGTGTATTTGGAGAAACCTTTATCCAGTAGTGGACTATGATAGACTGATGATGATGTATCTATAAAAAGAAGTAAGGTTTGTGAGGTTGTAGGAGGATCTCTAAATCTATCTGTGAGTTTCATATGCTATAATATATAAACACAAAAAAATATTACCGCCATATCTGGCATACACGCTTGCGATTGGAAATTCCTTTAAAAGTAATTATTGTAGGACTTTACAAATATTCACATAACTCCAACAAGCGTCATCCTAAAGTCAGTATAATTATATAAAAACCATGAATATGATAATATTTTGAACTATTAATATTTAACGGTAGCTGACACCCTACCTCGGGGCGTCAATTTGGACGTCGACTATCCCCTTTTATCAAATAGTCCTACATCAATACTTATTTCAATCCATCTAAACCGGGAACATTTAGATAGCACGATTTTCACTTATAATTTCCCGAATGTTTTACATGCCATCCCAGATCCAATGGGTTTCTATGATCGACTTATACTGTTTAATATTAAGTTGATGCTGTAAATCAGTACATTTGAAATGTAACTATAACGGACTATATTATTGTCCTTATTTTATGTTACAGAAACTTTTTTCCAGATCGCCTAACTCTGTTCATTTAACAATTAAATACTCTATACACAAGTTAGAATAATTACAGTACGAAAACATTTTCTTATCTTTACGAAATAGCTGCCAAAAGTAACCTGTTTTCAAAGGGTTTTGACCGCTTTATAGAGAAAACCATTGTCTTTGGCCGCCGTTAGCCGTATCATAACGTAGATATGAAACAAAAGGCTTTTAAATTAATTCAATAATTCTCATAATTAACCTTATTCTACTCAGCAAAGGAAGAATCCACTAGGAACCTAAGAGCCGTTTCCATATTTATAAGGGTAAAGCGTAAACAATAACTTTACGAGTAATAAAGTGGGTATTCTGAAATAAAAGGTATTACATCTTCACATTGGTATTGTGTACAAGTGCTCTTATTATTATTTAGTTTCAAAGGTATTAAGTATCATTGTTGTATTTCTTTGAATCTACTAAATAATATTAATTTGAGGTGATATTTTTTGGTGAAATTATTCTTGTTACTTACGAAAGTCTACCTCACGAAATTTCAACCACTAACTTTCATTATATCTGGTCCCATTAACTCTAAATGATACATAAACAATTTTGATGTTTTTGATATTATTTTATGCCATATTGGAGTATTTTAAATACATTTCGTTCAGTCAACCTCCTCTCTATTTGTGGTCATTACAATTCAGCCTTTTTTTTTTAATTTATTTAAAGGTCTGGAGAAGTGACTATACTCTTCCTGATGATAAGGTAGAGTTGAGTAGATACCAAGAGTCGGGGCCACCATACTCACTGCGAATGCAGACAATGTAGAGAGACATTACGACCTACACTATGGTGTCCTAGTGAGTTACTTTTTAACCAACTTCAAAAAAAGGAGGAGGTTTCTCAATTCGACGTTATATTTTTTTTTTTACTTTTTTTTATGTGTGTTCGCGGATAACTTCGTCGTTTATGAACCGATTTTGATGATTCTTCTCTTTTTAATGGAAAGGAGATATCCCAACGGTGGTACCATGATAAGGACATTAATATCTGACGATGGCATCCAAGAGAAATCGAGTCGAACCTTGAAGTCGGTTTTTATTTTTGTTAAAATTGTACTTGTTCACGCCCCGTTCAAAGCACCTGGGATCATAACTGAGTATGTTACACAGGCCGATGGAGGCTAACGGAACAGGAGTATTTTATTTCAATACCAAAGTTTATAACTACTGCTACTAGCAACCCGCCCTGGCTTCGCACGGGTTCAGGAAAATATAACACAGCCTATGCTACTCGTGCAACAAACATCGTTATATTTTAGCCAATATACTTAAAAAAATAACAAATTATATATGAAAACCTTCCTCAAGAATTACTATATACATTGGTGAAAATTGCATAAAAATCTATAGCATCTTTTGAGTATATTGCGGACAGACATACAGACGCGGCGGTGGACTTTGTCTTATAATATGTAGTGATAATCTAAGGTAGACTGGCTGGCCTTGTATACTTCTTGTTATCTTTAAAACATGTTTAGGAACTTAGTATCAAAAGATGCACGTTGCTTCGAAAATTCTCTGTATATTTTTCTTATTTTTTCTGTTTAAAAGACTTTTATGGATAATCTGTATTTCTTCTAGGAATAACTTACGACATGCAATGGCTGAATTCACAAAATTTCTATATCTAAATATTAATACGTTAAGCAAAACATTGGTACTCTTGTTTAAGAAAATTCTTAGAACGGAGGCGTATAAAATTTGGCATAGTTAAAGTTAAGAGAAGTGCAGAAAGATATAAAAAACAATAGTTAAATGAATTAAGGTTCAATTTCGACCACTAGACGACCACTACTTTAAATTATTCTGCAACAATTCACTTGCTTCCTTTCTAAAAAACTGTGCACAAAAGCCAGTAAGAAAATGTAAATTCTAAAACATTTTAAAATGCCACTTAAACTGAGTAAAACAATTTAAAACCCGTTTTGCAATTGACCTCGTTCTCCCAGTAATTACACACCAACTCATTTTCTAGAGAAATTTGTTCAAAGCCTACTAAGACTCGAAAGAACCACATTTAAGACTTAAGGCCGGGTTCCATTATAGTTGAGATAAGGAGATATGATAATAGCTGTGTTATCACGAACTTTATTTTCTTTAAGTTTTGTTATGAGGTACGTGATTAGATTTTTTTTCAGTTGGTTCATTTTAGCAAATTATGTATATGTATATGTATATATTGGATATGTATACATTGGATTTTTTTAAATACTTATGTACAAACCATTAGGAGAAGAAGGAAGCTATGAAATATTACACGATCTAATTATATATTTAGGTAGCAATACAATCGTTTAGGCAGTGCTTGAATGGTGAACATTGATTTTCATCCTATAATTTAGATGACTTAGATATTGGAATTAGTTTCGTAAACATAAGTGATCACGAAAACAAATTTTAAGACGATTTTTTAATGTTCTAGGGACAAATATCACTGCAGAATCCAGATTACTAATATTCTTATGTAAACATAAGACCTATGAAAAATATTCATATACATATATGTACAACAGATACAACTAATTGTTGAAGTACTTATCCCAATATAAAGACTGTATTTTTAGTTCATGTTCAGATTTCAATGAAACCTCTCCCTTATCTCTTTATAATAATTACCGGATTAAGAGTTTGAATGTAGTGCCAATATTTAGCAGTGTGACAGTAGTAATTAGTTTCTTGTATGGATTGTGAGACCCCTTTTAAATACGGTAGACTTATATCGATACTTGTTGAAAAAAAAATATTTTTAACGACATCGTACTGTCGTGTTGTGAGTTCGAGACTAAAGGCCCAATGATACAAAAGTATCTAGAAGGATTTTTAAAAATCAGTTGCTTTTACCAGCAAAATGTCTATTATTCTATTCTAAATTTTAAGAAGCTGGAATTTGATACTGGCAATGGTGAACTAGAAGGTAAGGAATATCATTTGTGGGTTCATATTTCTATTCAAGCTTTATATCGGACTAACTTTTGCACGCGGCTTCTTTAACGCAGATTTTCATCCCCTTATTTAGCCCCCTAGGGGTGGAATTTCCATAATTCCTTTCTTAGTGCTCACTTACATTATATAAAGAACCTACATGCAAAATTTCAGGATTCTTGGTTCAGCGGTTTGGGCTGTGCGTTGATCTCTGGGTATGTCACTCAGTCACCTTCCTCTTTCATATATATAGATGAGGACACTGACTATAGAATTTTATAAACTGAACATGCCGAGGTTGTGGTCTAAGAGCCGCCGTTCGGTAGACTTACTGTAAAGTAGCAAAGTCCATATTAATGATAGGTATACTATTTGACCTGCTGTAGTTGAAATGGGGAAACTTACTATATTGTAAGTCTGCCGAACGGTGACTCTCAGTCTATTGTTGTTGACCCGTCATTTTGCTTGGAAGACTATTACAATGAAAATTCAATTGGTACCGTTTCTTAAAATTATGATGGTAAAATAAAAAATAAAAATATCTCAATATAAATTGAACACTTAACGAATAAGTAATAAAATGGAATTTGTAATTGATATACATTTAAAAGCAATACCAAATCACCAAATTCATCGGAACCACAAATTACTATAACGGGTACTTAGATTCACCGCATTTCGAACAAATATTCATTGAAATACAATATATTTCGGTTCTCATGCGATGGGCTATTTTGTAAACCACTGACTGCGTTCGTTATTTTTAATTAAACATAATATAATTTAAAAAGCCACAAAGGATACGGTAAAAAAGTATTCATTATTGAAAAATCTGTTGTAAGAATTTTCCCCTTCTTGTAATCTGCTTAGTACCACTTTCGCGGGGTAATTCGTTTCCTTAAGATTACATAAAACCATCCATTCTAATTTTAATTCAAAAGTAACCTTGTATATCTGTTAAGCTTTTGTAGCTAAACCGAAACCCCAATTTCAATGGAATTTTGTATGGAGTTACTTTGATTTTCTTTAGGCTATGGGTCTCCGGTATCTCTTGAGTATAGTCCATTAGTTTAGACAGTGCCAGAGTATGCACAATCAATTGTGGTTATTGTTGTGAAATACGAATATATTAACTCATACAACAGCGTAAACAGCTGACAATCATACTTGCTCGTGGCTGTACACCGCAGGCGAACCCTTTGATAAAAAAATAAGCGAATCGACTATACCTACTAAGCCAAAGATTAGGGTTTCGTTTTCCACTGACTGAGACAAACAATGATGACTGACTGATGAATACAATACATTTAACTGTATTGTGTACTTTAATTTTGAAATATATTAGTATGTTTATCAACACTGCGGCATTTGGTATTTCAAAATGGAAAGGTAGTACCATAAAGGTAGCCAGCTTGTTGGTATGACAACATTTTAATAATTTGTTGTTTTTACGAAAGTAAGTTAAAACTATAACAAGCTACAATTAGAAAATAAAAAAAAACCCCACGCAAGCACTTAATCGAGTATTCATACGCCTAAAATGCCTCACATCATTTTGTAAAGGAACTTATACTCTTGCACTGCTGGGCCGATATTAACCAAACATAGCTAAGAAGCACTGCAAGGAAACTGGCTTTTATTTGAAAAGAAATCGCATTGAAATCGGTCCATCCGTTTAAGAGCTACGATGCCACAGACAGACAGTCAAACTTATAACACCCCTCTTTTTGCGTCGGGGTTAAAAAAGTAAGTCAACAGACTTTCTTCTGCTTCTTGTTGTAAAGAATTTGATGAATGTGTCTGTTGAAATAGAACTGGATATTTTAATTAAGTAAGTCGACAAATTGTGTTACAGGAATTCCTATTAACAGGTTTATTCTAACGATCTAAACGATAATTAGTTTTCCTTTAACTTACACAAACAAGTAATTTGTACATCATGTTATTATTATTTGCCATCTTGATATACATTTTCAATCATTTAGTACACTTTCGCTATGTAGTTTGCCACTAATTGGTGTTTAAGACGAGATATGTAAAGTTTAGCTAATATTGTTTTATGAATATTATTAAGATTTGTTAGTGTGGGTTTCGATAAAAGGCTCTTAAAAATAAACTGCTAGATCGATCAGTAAATATTGAGTGTCCCACATTCAAAGCCCTATGATAGGTGCATAGGCGTATATAGCCTGCGAAGCTCCATGCAATCATTTTTACTCTAGCGTCCTTAAGTAAGCGCGCAGGTTCATTATAAGTGCCGCGCTGGCGCCCCTAACAACGTTGCGCTCGTGTGAATCGCGTTCCCTCCATCATGGTTAAAGACGCCTCTAGTCACAGGCATCGAGTACATACTACTAAGACAAACATGGTGAATGTTCTAAAAAAACTGTAATGTAAAAGAAAACATATATCGATATTTTTTTTACAAGACCATGGAAATTGTAGATCTATTAAATTCGAAACCTTGGGTCTGTGGTAGTGTTGCCTTATTTTTTTAGTCAAATCGAGGTTTTTAGACTTTTTAATGAAAAAAAGCGCAATTCTTTCGTCGAAAGCGGGACAAAGCAAAAAAACGTTTACGATACATTAGTAAGTGTTCAAAAAAAAGGTAATTCGCAATATTTTTATTTTTCTGCTACATCATCCCTAATTCGTGAAAGAACTAGTGCCATTTTCTATTTGCTAACTTTCTTTGGGCATTCGGCCAGTTATCCCCGACAGCGGGGATATCCGAAAGCGGGACAAAACCTGAAGCGCGCGGGACTTTACAATTATGATTAAAAAAGCAAAACGTCCCCCAACAATCGGGACGTCTGGCAACCCTGGTCTATGGTTTACTACAATCTTTCAATTGCAAGCTAATGATAGCAACTTCACACATCGTGTCACAACGCTGTCTGGTTCCAAATTAGGAAAAGCTTGAATTATTGTTACCATACTGTTGATAAACATACTTAAATATTTCTAAATACAAACATATTATAGATAAATTCCATCCAGACACATAACAAATGATCATGATCATCACTCAATCGTTTTTCCTGGGGGGGAATCGAAAACACGTTCTCTAGATTAGCAGTGAGGGTCACTAGCCGCTAGAACAACAGGCATGGATAAGCTGATGAGCAAAATAATTATGTTACGTAACAAAATCAAAAGAAAACGTATGTAAAGCAAGTCATTGTCAAGTAGGTCGCCGAGGCTTCGTTATAAAAAAATCTCATATCTTAGGCGCAACTTTAAGCTGAAGCATACTTAGGTTACGCTAGCACGTACATGTTTTATGGAGCAGGTGGATTTTGAAGAGAAAGTTCTCGTGTATTAAGAAAAAAAGTTGAATGAGGCTTTAAACTTTACGTGGCGAATGAAGGCTTTGAAATAGACATCGTGACTTTTTATAAAACGTGACATAAGCTGATTATAACCTATATCTATACATCTATACAAATAAATAAAATTGGAGTGTCTGTTTATAATATTAAAATAACCACTTTTTACTAAATGCATATGTATATATATACGGCACATATACCAAAAACGTAGTTAAAAATTTTTTTGTCTGTTTTGTTTGTTACGGGTAATCTCTGGAACGGCTGGACCGATTTCGACAGGACTTTCACTGATAGGTAGCTGATGATATAGGAAGAACTTAGTCAACTTTTTTCAGACTAGCTTCGCCCTGCGGCTTTAACCACGGTACAATGTACCAAAATATTTTAAAAACTAAAAGGCTCGTGTAATTGAGATTGAATACAAAAACAGATAATGGACCTTAGAGTAACCATGATGTTTTGTTGATTTGGGATACACTGTGTCTTTTGAGTTGCAGTTGAAACTCACATAACATTTTCATATTGACTACTTAGTTCTTTACTTCGCTGGCTCAGCGACCAAGAGTGCGTCTTCTTTCCTATTCTTTGCCAGTTCGAACTAACCTGACACTTTTATCGCTTCTATATCTCTGGCAACCTCATCTTTCCAGCGATATCTGGGTCGTCCCACAGGCCACCGCCCGATGGGCTGCTCTATGTATGCTCTTCTGACGGCTCAATCCTCATATATTCTTTCGATGTGGCCAAGCCAGCGAAGTTGAGCAGTTTTTATTCCCCCAATTATGTTTGGCACTACGTTGTGCTTTATTAACTTAAGTAGTTAATACAATAAAAATATTTCGAAAACATTGAAAATTCTAGAAGGTCCGATCATTGCTTTCAATACAAGAGTAAGTAAATAAAATATTACTTAATAATAGGCTTTGTTGTCATCAGAACTAATCTCTATTCACTGAAGTTAACGCTCCTTTCTAAGTAAATACTTATTTCTAATAGCAGACTAGATGATCATAACAATAACAACTTGACCGTCTCTTTCATCTTCGATAAGGCAGTTGCCTCACTTAAGAAATTATTATATATCTATACAACGCACATTTCAAACAACATTGTTTTGTACAAGTCGTATGTAACGTGATTTATGGTGCGTCCATGGCAGATAACTGGAGCACATTCCCCGTGGAAATTAAAGAATTTTTGCTTAGAAGCGGGTTGCTTTACCTGGAATATAGGGTTACCAAATCCTATTTATAAAGGTTTAAGGTGGAATATAACTCTCGAGAGATGTTTGCTTATAATTTTAAGAAGTATCTCCTAAATATACGTATATACGTATTTCGTGTGGTTACTGTGAGTGAGATTATGGAAAGATATTGGTTTTATCGGTTTTGCTTGCAACCACAAAATATTTTAATAAAAATGAAGATGAAATTTGAAGTATTGACATGTGATATCAAGTATTTGATATATTTAATTATTAAATACGAAAATAGAAACAATTTAAAGAATTGTAAAAATGAATTATTTTAACTCAATGCAAGTCGGTGAGAATTTATGAGTTTAAAAGGACAAAAGTGCCTTTGATTTGCCCAATGATTCGACCATCAACGGTCCTGGTCGAAGATGGATTTTACCTGAGGCGATCTCGTATCTGTTTGTAAATGATGAAAATCGAGAGTTTCAAAGTTAGATACTACTGAGGTTGCATCTACTTACCTTAAATGGTGTCCGAAATCCTAAAACTCGATCCATACCAAGATAAAATGACCTCCAAAAATATTAGGCTAGCACATCTTCGACAGCCCTCAAAGCAAAATCACAAATTTAAAGAAGGACGTTGCGACCCTATTGAATGTGGATAAATTCAATTTGAGAGGAGCCACTCTCGAATGCATCTTTTGAAGTATAGCTGCCATGTAACGACGGTGAGTTCGAAAATTTGATTTAAACGATGCGGCGACGACATTTTAAATCCAGGCTAGAACCTTTACTTATTACAAGCTTCAGCTGTCCCGAGATTTGTCTGTAATCAAATCTTACAAGTAAAATTTGACCCACTTCCCGAATTCCGATTGAGCTGAAATTTTAAATATACCTTTAGTTCTGATGACTGATTGATAGAGATGATAATATATATTTTTTTTATCGAGCTGTGTTATAAGCTTGTTTTTTAAAAAAAAAACTTATTAAATTAATTACTTGTTTTGAAGATTAGGCTTAGCTTACTTGTATTTCAATTGAGTGAAATAATATAAAAAATTGTTTTGTAGGTTATTACCTTGTCAAAATATAACATACCTACTACGAGAGATATCTACCATATAAAATTTTGGTGTAGTAATCAGATTATTGTTGCGTTAATCGTATAAATATAATTATATATATACAAATATAAATACATCCCTATTGCCCTTGAGCACTGCCAAAGGGTGGACAAATTTTGCTAACAGTATATGCTAAGACAAATAGGACCCGAGCTTCAATGAAAAATTTTGGGAAAACCAGGAAAAAATGTTCTATTTTCTGAAAAGGTGCAGTTAAAGTTGCCGGTGGGCTACAACGGTGGTACTGACAACGGTTGTCAGTATATTTGAGAGCACTGACTTCCCAATAATGATTGCCATAGATGTTCATGACAACCGGGACCATCTTCTTAACGTGCCCTCCGAGGCACGGGCGGGAAACCCCGCCATCTTTCCATACTCCGGGCTGCTATTAAGAATTTCTTGAAGGAAAAATCCAACAGCAAACCGACCCGGAAATCGAACCCGAGACCTCTTGATCTGTAGTCGCTTACGCTAACCACTAGACCAACGTGGCAGTTTGTAAGGTGTTGCATAATTAATTATACATTGATTTTTATATACCAGAATTAAGAGGGTAACGCTGCACACGACCTAACATAAAATGTTATAACATATGGTTGATCTCATATACAATTGAAGAAGCCTTTCCTCTGCATCTGTATTACAATTTTATTAGTCATATTATATACCCGTGTCACGTAAATTTACTGCGGTAGATATATAGGTCAATATTTGACCTGTCTTACTGAACACAAACATCATAAATTGATTGATAGAATAATCCATCTGATTTTATTACAGACCACGTACTATAAAAACATTGCAAACGACCGCCACACGGTATAAGAACTGCATATATCTTTCTCTAGACAAACAAAGTTTTAGTGGAAAAGTTCTGTTATATCTTTACAGTCTTATCGGACTAGATATCAAAAATTTTGCAAAATACGAAAGATAAAAAAGGAACAGTAGTCACTTATAAACTATAATTTATAGAACATCTAACATATCATCGGTGTCCTGTTACTTAGATCCTTTTCTTTTCACGAAATCAGTTTCACAGATTGCGGGAAAACGAGACGAATAATGTTATACATCATCATAGTCCTAGATCCCAGGCCCACAGACGTCATATATTTTCATAATTTAGGTGTAGTTTAGAAATTAATTTAGAAGCTTAAAAGCCTCTGCAAAAAAATGCGGCTAACGAAAGGTATCCGGGAGTATTGACGACTCATTTCTAACGATACGTGAAAATCAGCTTGGAAAATTTACGTGAGGTAAGTAATGTTTTTATGTACCATGATGCTATGATACCTGGAAATTAGACGTCTAGGCAAGATATCAGTTAGGCATGCGATCTTAGTACATACAAACATCTCTATCTAAGCATCGCATCAATTTCTATTTCGTTTCTATTTCTATAAAATAGAAGGCACAACAAACATCAGTGTAACTCACAAAACGCATAAAAACATAAAATCAGACTTAACGTTTTTCCAACAATTATATTATTTAACCAACCTAAATGGAAAAATACAATTAAAAGGCAAAGGTTTTTCACGAAGCGTTTATTTGGTAGGTCACAATGAACAACTCAAAGCTTAGTTGGTAAATGTTTCAATGCTGGCACTGTGCAAATGAACCTTACTAATTTCGAAAACTCCAGTGTTGGCCGTTTTAAATTGGTACGGTTTGCAATTGGAATGCCATCCAGATAGCAACTTGATGTAGAAAGGCATTATTGAGTGGATTGTAAGAGGTTGACACTGTTATATTGAAGTGTATTATTACTACACTTATACTGACTTTTGCTTAAAAATTTAAAGTGCATTAAATTATTGCCAATTCTAATATTTTTGTTGGAAGACGATTGGCAGCAAAAGTTGGCAGCACTTAGACAGTGATTAATCAAACTGTGATAGGAAATTTATATTTACGTTCTATATTCTTGATTCAATTTCATAAAAGAGGAACGGAAAAAAATTAAGGCCTGGAATTCAATAAAAATATATCTCCTTAACCTTATAAGATACGAATTAACGTATCTCAGCTATTAAGGTACTGACATTGTCATATTACCAACTAAAAACCACATTATCTTTACGAATAACTACCTCGTTGGTTTGCTTGTCAATTCCGAGGTCAAGGTTTCGATTGCTGGGTCAGACGAAAAGTGTTGCTGGCTTTTCCTGACAGGATATTCTTAATAATAGCCCTGACTATGAGAAGGTTGGGTTTGTTTCAAGACAGTGCCTCGCAGAGTACATTAAGGTGTATGTCCTGGTTATCATGAACATTTAAATATATTCACAACTAGTTTAATCTACAATTTCAGTTCACTCTCAGGGTTACGGAGGTTCGATAACAATCGCTATGTGGAAAAACTGATATAATCTTGGGAATTATACGATTAAAAATGTGATAATCATTATAAAAAACAATGGATGAAAAAACATTCACATCCCATTAGTATATACACACACATAAACACAGCAATCAAAATCAACTGAAACCAAATAAAAATTTATGACGCCCCGAACAACCTGAGCGGTGACGTCACAAATGACGAATTCACTCAGCACTTTTATTGGGAAGCGAGATGCGAGGAGTACATTCACTTATCACAGAGGTACGATATTGTTACGTAAGAGTTATACGACAGTTTTCCGTTTACATAATAGGCATTGTGATTTTGTTTTTGAGGAAGCTTTACGTGATGTCAAAATAATATAATTATGGAATCGATTGATTTCAGTTTTTGTTAAGGATAATTTTAGTTTGTATATTTACGAATAAGTTGAAAAGAAAAGATCATTTTGGTACAAATAAATCAAGTAACACTACTGAGTAAATTTAATTAAATAGGAGGTGATAAAGGATTCTGACGTCACAAACTCATATAGGCTTTATTGAACATTTCATTTTGGCGTTTAACTTTAGTGAGATAAATTTCTATTATTGGCTTTACTTCGAAGCTGCCTTGGATATTTTATTCAGCGTTGTGACGCCAGTGGACCACTTCAGAATTCGCAATTCAGCAACCGTCACTCCCAACTTGTAATTACTACTAGGACTTTAATAATATTGCTGATGAAATAGTAGTAGCCTAGTTAATCCTTGTGGCTAATCCATGATTTTCAATTAGACTCAAATAACCACTATACTGGATGGTATCGCAAATACGACACACTATCGTAGTTGCTTCAATGATCTCAAAATTAATTTACAAGAGTGTAATATAATCCCGTCATAAGTGAGCGTTGATATATTTCAATTCAAGAATTCTCTTTGGAAACTTGATTAGATTAGGCCCAGACTTTCACATTTACAATATTAGGGTAGACAGATATAAATCGGTGCTCGGCGCCAGTGTGCCTACATATATGTAGTGAACGTTATTTACTTTGATCATTTTTCGTTGGCCTCACTATCCTTCGGGCCAGTTTCCTTGGGCTGCAGTTTGAAATAATAGAATCCAGTAACGTTGGAAAGGTAATCTACCCTTTATTCAATCGGTTGTCTTTTTTTTATTCGGGTGATGCAGAGAAAATAGGCATTGCATTAGAAACAAAAATAATAAGATCTGTCCTCGCGTCTTCATTTTTTTGGTATTATTTAAACCAAGGATATTACCATAGAAGAGCCACGCTTCGACATGAATGGATCGGTTCGACCGGCGTAATACCACCATCTCACAGAAAACCGGTGTAAAATAGAGCATGTGCTATGTTTCAACGAGTGAGTGAGAATACCGAAAGCCCATTCCCCAAACCCTCCACCCATTCTCTTTCCCATCCCAAAAGAAACATTTGCTTTCGAATGATGAATAACATGACCAAATTTTGTTGTGGCTCAGAAATAATTTGGTTTTTATTGCTGAAATTACGAGTAAGATATATCTACATCTCTTTATCGTATATTTTTTAGTCACTAGGCTACTAATGCTTTAATCCTATAAATTTTCATTTCAAGGTTGTCTGGCAGAGATCAATGTCAGAGTTAGATAAAAACCCTCGATGAGTATGGTTTTATAAATTATATAATTTTGTGAAATCAAAATAAGAGTACACGTACTTGTTCTAGTTCATTATTGAAATCTGTTTGAAATATACGTCAAATAAAAAACTTATCTAATTTGGGACCAAAGAGAAAAGTTATATATTGCATTACCAATAACGAATATAAAATAGCGGTTCTTTTTTCCGAAGAAATTACCAATTCAAATTGTTTAGTTCAACAGGTCTCATCAATTTCCAGCCCCAGGAGTGATGCCGAACATATTAATAAAGGATTAAATTCTTTTGCGAGAGCATCACAGGAATATTTTGATGAAAACAAGGTCATTACAGATATTTTTGTCTATAAGCTAGTAGCGTGGCTGAAGAGTATTGAATGTACTGAAGAATGTATTTTATTTAAATAATTTCAAACATTATAACTTTTATCACTTTACAAAATATACTCATATTAGACGACATCCACTGCTGGACATAGGACTCCGCCACGGCTGCCTATAACAAATGGTTGCTGCCACCGTTCAATGGTTTACCTTTACCAGTTTGTTAGGCCATCTTGTGTACTCACGCGCCGTCGTCTAGTATAGACATACGTTAAAAACATACAACATTTATTACAAGTAATGCTTGTCAAGCACTTACCAAGCGTATCATAATGACTCTAGTTGCTCAGATTTAAAATGTAATTCATATGGAGAAGAATTGTCAAGAAATTTCCAAAAGGACTGGTCGTGGTCACAGGCTGATTGGTTCAGCGGTGTACGCCCTCGTTGAAACCGTGAGATAGATGTTTTTTCGTACCTTTTTCCCCCAGTCATTGAAATTATGGATTTGAACCCCTGTGTACTCAACACCTATATGAAAAGGTTGCCACTCACTCTTGGATTCTACTCATGCTTAGCAATGTAAATTGATACAAGTAAACACAAAGGGTTTAATAAAACAAAGTTAGTGTCGCGGTGCGACGCGCCGTAAAGCGCTCGAGTCTTTTATTACAACTTTTATTTACAACTTTCTGCACATTTGTACTTCATATTCCATTCTCTAGCACCTTTAAAGAGTAGGATAGTTCCTATTCGTAAGTGTTCATTTAACATACCATAAATGACCCGATGTCTTTCGGGGTACCAAAGATTTCCTTACACTTAGTTCGTGGCATGGAGTTCGGTTTTTAATCGGTTTGAGCCCGACAAAAGAGAATGTTCAATGAAACAAACAGATACAAGTTAACCGTTTATTCTTTCCCATATTATAAACAACGTTGCTGCCTTATTTCCTTATTAGTGATAATTAATTAGTATTTAATACACTTTAAACGAAAATAGAGCGATGCGTTGCGAAGGCAAATTAGGATTATATTTCAATCACAACTAATTAAAATATACCTATTGTTTTTTTAATGAAAGTATAATGCGAAATGATAATCAGAACTACAATGGCAAAATCAAATGATCAGGCATAAATGGAGTGAAGTGTGTATGATTCGTTGTTAATGATTAACTTCTCTCGATTCTTTGAGCAGTAAACTTACCTTTTTGTTTTGAATTTCTATTTCTGCCTGAATGTTCGATTTTGTACACTGAGATAGATGGACATACTTGTGAATGCGATGGACACTTAGTACCTCAAAGAGACTAAAGTGGTGCTATAACTTTTTATGTTTTAATCCTATAAAGATGGATTGAAAAAAGTGTAAAACAAGTCTAATGGCTAAGGTATTGAATTTGCAATCAAATTGTTGTAAGTTCAAACTCAATCTAATATTGTGCTTAACTTAGCTAGTCAGTCCTCAGTTCCTAACCTATTTGTTAAAAGGAATATATTTACATTAAAATAAAGGAAGGTTTATTTAATACAATCCAATTTTAATATTCATTAAAGGTAACAATAAAGTCACTACAATTACAATTTAATTTCATTCTCAGTAATATTTATCATGACTGCCGGTAAAATATTAATCCATTTTCGTTCGACATATCGGAATAAATTATTTGGTAACGCATTTTAATATCAAATATTCAAGTTTTCACACAATTTAACGTCATTGAACGGAATTTATACAATTCTGATGTAACAATGACGTTAGCTATATAAATGAAGTCAAAAGGTATATTTTTGGTGTTGTAATAATAATATGATAATTTGTACTGTCAAAAACATTGTTATAATACTTTAATACATTTAATTTACCAATTCATTCAAATAATTCTCTTTTACTGAATATTATTGCAAAAACGGTTTTACTATTTATGTTATAAACTAGCTGAACCCCGCAGTGTTACCCGCGGTTATTGTTGTACCGCAAGTAACGCCGCGTGACAAAGTTAGTCTAAAAAAAGTAGCCTAAGTTACTCCCTGGATCATCAGCTACCTGCCAGTGAAAATCCCGTCAAAATCCGTCCAGCCATTCGAGAGATTACCCGGAACAGACAGACAGACAGACAGACAGACAGACAAAAAATTTTTTAACTACATTTTTGGTATATGTACCGTGTATAAATACATATGCATTTAATAAAAAGCGGTTATTTTAATATTACAAACAGACACTCGCATTTTATTTATTTGTATATAGATTATTATTATTTTGATGAGTTTTCTTACTTATATATGACTGACTGAGTCATATATAAGTAACGAATATAATATAATCATCTTTGGTGTACTTTGTATCCACCCTTTAACACTTTCAAATTAATTAATATAATAATACTCGTATAACAACGCATCACTCTATATAACACGCTAATTAAAATTAACATTTTCAAATTCATTTGAAACAAAATATGTCTATAAATTAAATAATTAAATTAAATTATAACGTTAATTAAATAACAATTACTTATGAATAACTGCCGCTCAAATGAATAAAAAATATAAATTCAGTAGTTGTAGAATAATATAAAAAATTTGTATTCTTTATTAAAATAAAGCTTTGCTATTTTCACATGACAAACTGAAAATTGCTTCAATCTTCGAATCCAGGTTACTTACAGGGTTACACAACAATAATTGGTGGTTAATGGTTCTGCTTGAACTAGTAGCCGACTCCAAATAATCTTGGGAAAAATAAAAGGCTATAAAGAAAAAGATTTTAAACTCTTTGCCATTTTCAAATAATATATTTCACATGGTACAAATTCCTAAAATGCACTGTATAGCTTTAATTCAATCAGTTGTTTACCTTTAAAACGGTTTTCAATTGGTACGATACTGGAAAGTAATTTATAATCTATTCCTACACAAACGTTTTGGAAAAATAACTGCAACATTTTGCTACGTAAAATCCAACTTTTGCTCTATAAAAATAAAGTTAAAAGTCAAGTTTTTGAAAAGAAAATCGACATCGAACATTTATTATGTTAAACATTTTAATCATTTATGATTCAAAGACTAGTCTTTTTCATGCAATCGGTACATAAGTTTACTATTAGATTTCAAATTCCTTACTTGAGATTATTTTTGATTTCTCATGTCAAAATCAACATACCGGACTCTGTAGTGTTCCTTGGGAGAGGCCTATGTCCAGTGGACTGCAACGGACTGATAATGACACGACATTAAAAAAAAATGGTACCTGTACAAAACTGGCAATAAGCTTAGCATAAATTATTTGATAATGGCGCTTAAAGGATAAACTTCGTTTGCTTTGACTGAGTATAGACGTGTCAATATAATAATTTCATCAAGTCGGTTAAAAAGAGGCTACTAATTTTTAAAAATGACTTAGTTTTATTTACTTTGCAAATAGAATTATATTTTCAGAAAACGTAAACTTTCTTTGAGCATACCTAATCGAATGGCAATAGCAATTCATTGCTTATGGAAGTCAATGATGCGAATTACAAATTGAAATTTTACAGAGAAACATTTTTTACAAAGCAGCAGCCATCACAACTTGTCAAATTTTACAGGGAATATTGAATTAAACTAATAATACTTATATTTAGTACATTGATAATATTACAGTAAAGTGATGACAGATAGCAATGTATATTAACTTTTGACGACTACTTAATAAAGGCAAAAGCAACTTGTTGTTTTAAAAATTAAACTCTGATAACCTTCTCTAAATTAATTGTCTCTAAATTGTTAATTCACGGAAATCTCACTGTATTTATCAAATTATTATTGCAAAACAAAATAACAATCAAACAAAACGTTACTTAGGCTCTGTATCTAAACAAAAGTTTACAATATTAAAATTGATTCTCAGAACTCAATAACAGTTGGTTAAATTGTTTTTCTTTAATACAGTTCGAATTAATATCCGTTGGGTATACAACATAAACATCGCTATCTCTCAGAACTTTCCATAACTACCTACAATTCGTTTATCTATTTACAGTTTAAATACTCCTTATTCATCTTTTAATGTTGAAATTACATGTAGGGCCCGAGAACTAAATATTTATAACTATACGCAATAAAACTTCATGATAAGCTTCATGTATAAGGGTAGGGTAAACTGCCGTCAAACATAAAGGTAGAGATACACTGGGTGCGTTAATTACACTATTACTTAACATGTACTCATTTCATCATAATAAATGTTAACCTAGAACCAGCGTGTTACAGAATTTCATTAAAAACTGCACGAGTTTACATTTTCGAATTTTATTTTGTAATACTGAAATTGAAGTGTCAAAGTACGAGTTGCTAATTATATGACAGAGGTTGTGAGGATCTATTTTTAAGGCTAGATAGGCTCTGAATATTTAAAGAAAACAATTTACATACTAAATTCAAGGACGAAAAACAGATAAAATGAAAATAAACTTGTACGTTTCAGACTCTAATATAATTTGCTAGACAATTTTTCGTGGTAGAATTATTATGAACTGGTAGAAGTTTTGACATGTGTTCTTAGAGTAACTACAAACAACTAGATGTATTATATATTACAGTTCGTTTGTGAACCCGATTCTTGCTATTATAACGAAAAGGTTTTAATAAAAAAAATACACATGGCGAATAAGATACGATGTACACATAAAATTTTCGTAAGTACTTCAAAATAATTAACGCAAAAAAAAAACGAACGTTCTCAAAACTTCAGTGGCCTAACTTTTATAAATTCTTAGAAAGTTAAACGAATACAATAAATAGAAAATCAAATTTATTTCAAACCGAGTTTTCAAACCCTAATACTTAAAATAACCCCCAAAACCAACGATGTACAAATATTAGCTTGTACTCTATTATACTTCGTGATATTTAATTATGACTAACTAACAGTAATCAATACGCTTACAGATTTTAGCCCTAGCCTTTTAGCTTATGGCCATGGGAAAAGAACTTGGGTCTAACGTCAGCCAATTTTATTCCAAAAACATGGTATCTACATCGTAGCCAAGCTGAATTTGTACCTCGCGTCGATTACGTGACACTTACGTTTATGTACGGAATGCAAAAAAGGAATTCGCTATCAAAATTTGACTTTAAAAATTAAACGAATGTTTGTTACAAAATTTCAGCTCAATAATTTTCTGTAATAATTTCGGTGATAACTAATGCGACAGGGCGATCACGGGAAGTTGAGCAGGGAAGTGGGAGGGGCACCGCATTCCAGTGAGGTGAAAACTTAGCTCGGCTGCGTAGTACTTTAATTCAACACGTCTATTTCTATCAGTTAGTTATAATAAAATTCTTTGAAAGCATTTACACTATATATGAATATACACTGGTTTTTCCGATTTATAAATTAGTGTATAAATAACTGGAAATAATCGAGAGGAAACTCCAAATTATTTTACTTGTGAGATTACCAGTTTTAAAACTTTATGTTACAGTCACTTGAACAATACATACAAATTATATGAAAGCAAAACATTATACAGAAATACTTTCGATAATTTATTTGAGTAGAAAATTATGATATTACCTATTACACAGTAACTAAATTGTTTTATTGTTGACCGACAAACATTTCAATCGATTCGAATGAACAAATACACCAAATGATCAGTACACATTCCAATGCGACTATTTTGGTATATCACCAGTAATACACAATAACACAATGTATCTCCACCTTTATTTATTGTAAACCTACGGCCAATGTCGTTAATATTTATAAAATTATCTAACAATCGCAAATTGGTTCAATTTATCTGTCTTGAAATTGATTAAAATTCAACGCCGCTGTGGATCGTGCAATAAGATAATCTGTGCAATATTTAGTGATGGTCCAGCGCTTAATCTGTTACGATTTCTTGATATTATTTGTTATGAACTTAATAATTGTATGAATATAATAGTTTACATGTAATCAAAGTTCTGATACTAAAAATAAACAGGGCTGTGTTCATCACAGCATAAA
Source organism: Spilosoma lubricipeda (assembly GCA_905220595.1). Taxonomy (NCBI): domain Eukaryota; kingdom Metazoa; phylum Arthropoda; class Insecta; order Lepidoptera; family Erebidae; genus Spilosoma; species Spilosoma lubricipeda. The sequence goes on along the minus strand of HG992298.1, from coordinate 4,543,288 downwards.
AAATAATTTTAAGTATTCTATAAAAGAAGCTTGCACCAAAGTGACCTTTTTGTTGGGCTTAGTCGTCGTTTATTTCAAAAGTGTTCCAAAGTTAACTGAGCCACATTACATACGCAAAATAAAATCATATAATATTCACAATATAAAACTTGCCGAATAGGAAAGGGCACTGAATATATTTTATGAGGGTATAACAAAAAGCGTGGGGAAAGTTGCTAGTTTGTTGTCCCGAAATAATATCGCATTAGAACCGGGAAGCGGAGGAAAACGCTTTGATATTTGGGTATGACTCTAAATTGCTGTTAGCGGTCAGTAAGCCATCGCAAAAACGTTTTATTACATAAATAAATTTAGTAAATTACCATGTCGTATTAGCATTACCACTGCTTCGTTGATCTAGTGGTTAGCGTAAGCGACTGCAGATCAAGAAGTTTCGGGTTCGATTCCCGGGTCGAACTGCTGTTGGATATTTCTTACAAGAAATTCTTAATAGCAGCGCTCGGAGAGCACGTTAAGTCGTCGGTCCCTGTAGTCATGAACATCTATGGCAATCGTAATTGGAAAGTCCCCTCAAATAAAACAAAGGTCCGATGCCAGTCGCTCCGTGTAAAAACTGATATTCAGGTAAAACCGGCTGAACTAGTAGCCGACCCCAAATGTTGGGAATAATAAAGGCTAGAAAAATGATTGCCATGTCGTAGTCAGCATTATTGGCCACCTATCAAAGCAAATACATCACTTTGGAATCTTTGATACTTGACAAACGAGTTCCTTGTAATTTGACAACATAACGCATTTTCATATCTCTATAAATTGATTTTCTAGAACGAGATTTGTATTTCATTAAATTGTATTACATTGTCCGTATTTTGCAACTCTTTCGTATTCCAGCGTTTCCTTTTATGGAGCTAAAAAAGGAAAAAAAAATGATTTCACACAATTCTCGTGAATTTAACCGCTTTGGTCAGACTTTCATAAAGTCTGGTTTTAAGTTTAAACATAAATCTGTAAGTCTAAAGGATAGCAGAAAGTATGATAGAGTCCAATGATATTGTCTTAGGCTATAGGCCTAAGAAACGGGTATGGTTTATAGGTCTGTCACGAATTTGAAGTTTCACTGAACTTCTGAGCTAATTTTGAATGACCCTTGAATAAAAAAATCAATGAAATATTCATGAAACTTGAAGTATGAGAAAATAGCCTTAAAATATTTAGTAATAGATAATTTAAGTTAAATACTAGATTTTGTCATGTAAGTAAGATTAAGCCTGGACCATACTGAAACAAAAATTAGTTTTAATTTAGTAGTATTTGAAAAGTGATTAAACTCTGTTCGAAAACCTCATAAGCCCTCAAAAACCCAAAGCAATTGAGCGAAATGATTACTAGAATCATTAAAATTATACGATCGACTTGGTTAACGACCATAACATTGGCTGTAGTAAAATTCCTGAATACGACAGAATTATGTAAATGTACACAATTTGCATCGTTTTATTTACAATGAAAAAATAATTTTCACAATAACATCTTAAACCTTTAGCTATTTTAAATTGAAGAAAAAATACATTTATTGAAAAATGGCGAAAACACAATTAGCTTACGTCATACTAAAGATTAAGACTAGATTTTAAAAATAGGTTTTCAATTAAAATAATATCGTGGTGTGATTGTGGATAACTTCAAAAATTTGCACTAATATTTGTGTCTAACCTGATGTAAGCTCTTAGGAATCTATAAATAAATTGACAGAGGGCTTAAAAACAAAAACAAATAGGAGCATTTAAGTTCCCAGTAACAGCCGGTTCAGCTAAATACAAATAAGGAATTTTAATCCATAATAAGTATTGCTTACATCCTCTACTGATTCGTAAAATAATAAAATTAATCCTGTAACCACACATAAATGATCTTATCTCCCAGATCCGAATATTTGTTTAAAAATGTGGTAATGCTAGAAAACAAAATTATTTGTATATTGCAGCATAGTTTACGTCATCACTAGATCGTAAACGTGCCATCTTCTTTCAATAACAACTCACATTATTTCGTTAATAAGCTCAATCTGCATCGTATCATGAATATTCATATGTAACAACTTTAGGCTACATCCACAGTGAAACGAAGCATGAACACGGGTCGCAAACACCTTCAAAATTTTAATAGTAGCGAGTTTTAGAAAACCACATAATGGTTACATGACATCACAGTCAGCAGTACGCTTTGTCCCACTAATCAATTCCCGAAAATAAATAACAGTGCTATCACTGAAAAAAAACGTAATATTAAGGGAAACATATTAAATACGAAAACAAATCATAAAACATATCATATGTTCAAAGTAAAAACGAAGTCTCGTATTATATTAGTACGTAATAACATAAAGAAAGGTTATGAATCCTTATATATACAGAAATGTCAGCTATTAGTAAGTATGACATATTGAAATCCAATATGAACCTGTATTATTGACTGACATAACATTTTCTGGAACTAGAATAAATGACGAACGAAGCGGGTATACGCTGGGGAATCGATCAAATCGTCTACCCTCAATTTATCATATCGTAATAGTCTTATTGATTATATATTACGAATAAAATCGTTTAGAATTGAATTCTTAAAAGCAAATATCGTTTATGGTGAATTCATTTTTAGGTTACTTACTGGAGCATAATTCTAGTAATTGGTGTCAGTTAAATATAAAGAATGGTAATTAAAACCACAACTGTACTAATGTGGATAATTTAGGTTTAATTTTATTTTATTGACCATCGACTGCATTAGAAGATATATCTGATAGAGAATTTCATATTAGCTTTTTGAGCATTGTGTTTAAATATGTTAATTATAATAAAAACTAACATTGTACAATACAAAGCTTCATGAAAACTGTATTAAGGGCTAAACTAGACAATATATGAATCGTGTAAATTTTAATTGAATTGAACTTATATTATGTGAAATTTTCTGTATTTGCCGAGTTTCCTTATGACTATAACGTACAAAGATAATGATTAAAGTCTCAAATGTGGTGGCAATTCAGAATTTCTCCGTCGAGAGATTTCGCCTCAAATGATTTGTACGGCTTATTACGCCGAGTCTAGCTGTAATTGAACTGTTTGTGTATACGATATTTGCTTTAAAGTACACAATGAAGACGAAATTTATTTGTAAAAAGTACAATATATTAATGTTTAATATCTTTGTCTAAAAGACAAACTTCATCTTACTCTCTATATATATTGGACTTCATCTCCATAAAAATATGTCATTCGTTCAGCAACAAGCACGAACAGCAAAAAGTCGTTAATCACTACTGACGTATGCTAATGGTGTTATCGCCTTGAAATCAACAACGTTTCAAATATTATCATGCCAAAGACAAAAATTGGTTTATTTTTCATCATGAACCAAAATCGTGTTTTGTGAGAATTTATTTTTCATTTCAATAATTTCGAAATACACATCATCAATTACAAACAAGTTAACCTTTAGATTTAATGTTAGCTTCGAAATCTATTTGAAGAAAACAGCAAGTTTTAAATTTTATTTTATTCTTCAGCACCCTTTTTTAAACTTCCAATGTTACAATAAATTTCTCAATCAAAAAAATCGTGCGATACTAAAAACAATGTCTTAATAACAAAAGTCGACGGCCAAAAGTAAATCATACTTTTTAAAACCAAAACTTCAGCGAGAGTCCTTTTTTAGTTTTCTTTGAAAACTTAAAGAGTCAGCCCAAGAAGGGTATTTTTAGCGCCGACAATAAACTTAACACCCTAAGGAATAAAGTTAAAAATAACATTTTTATGATTTAGAATTATATAATACTTTAAGAGATCGGACAGTTAGAACTGCTTACGGATGCACTTTTAATGACTTTCTCCTATATTTTGTTCCTGTAAGAAAAGTTCTTTGAGTTTAAAAAACATTTCAACTAATTCGGAAATATAGTAAGAATATCTAAAGATTTATTTAGCCGCCAGTTGCTCCAAAGAGGGAATATGGAAATCTTAAAACAGTTGTTGTACAACAGCCAGTTTATGCGATAGATGCATGCGATCCCAATTATTTTTTATTTTTTTATGGTATTGGGGAGCAGGCGTATCACCTGATGGTAAGCGATTACCGCCGCCCATGGACACCCGCAACACCAGAAGCATCACAAGTGCGTTGCCGACCTTTGGCGAATGGAGAAAGGGATGTGGGGAGAGGTTGGGGAGGGGTATGGGCCTCCGGTATCCTAACTCACTCGGTGAAACAGAGCGCAAGCGCTATTTCCCACCGGTTTTCTGTGAGGCCGTGGCCGCTTCGCGTGACTTCCCTTCTTGATTGTTTATACTCAATCTAGGTACACACACATATATAATTATGTATGTGCATGTGCATAGCTTTGTAAGTATTTAGTGTCATCTCCACAATGCACTGCAATAAAAAAATGATATATAACGTTTATTAATGTATTAAAATAATAAAATATCATTTCCTCTATTATAATTATCTTCCCCTCTATTACATCTCTTTCTTTTTTTACCTCATTTCAATTTTTGCATATTCACTGCCCGAAATAATCAAAATAGTCAAGACGACTATGGTAGCAATACATCTCTGCTTATCCCCCAGAAATACACACTAAAGACATGTATCTAAGAAAGATGTGTCACTAAAATGGTAAGTGGGAAAGTGCCACTGTCCAAAGTTTAGTTATTTGTCCTATCGTTGCAAATGTTAATAGACGCACTTAGATATATTACGATCTAGTTAATCCAAATTATTTGTTTGTATGCGTTAACATATACATTCATATACACAGGACCATTAAGAGGGATTCAATAACAATACACACTCATGACAGTACGGAATTAAGTAAGTTTTTTATTCCAAATAATTCAACTCCTAACTAATCATCAAACGACGGTCTAAGTAACATTTTGATCAAAGTCCCCAAAGCCATAGCTTTTGAAAGAGGCATAAATAAACAAGGACGACTTAAAGAGCTTTAACGCTGACAAGGGTAGCCTAGATAGATCAAGATAAAAAGCGATAACCACATTTCTCCAAATGCAAAACAGATCTTGGAAAAGATCCAGACAAAAAATCCTGAAATATATTTCCACCTACGGGACATATTTTAAATAAAATACCAGCAAATCATCCGGTGTGATCGTTTACGGTCATAATAAATAAAATTGGACAAGTCATTACTATGAAAGTCAGTAAAAAATATTTGCGATATCGGGTCTATTATAGGAAATGTAATATTGGACTGTAAAAAAATGTTGTGTCTTCGAAGGAAGAAGGATTTCGACTAAAACTCGCAGTTATAAGAAAAAATATGTACTAATAGGTGCATGGTTAGAAAAATACTATTACTAGGTACCTGCATCTTACCATTTCGAAAGAGAAAGGAAATCAACTCCATAATAGTGTCCTAGTCTGATTTGACAGCTATACAAATACATAAGTTCAATTATAATTAGTTTAATATATACCAAATTATGACCAGTTATTAAATGTGAAATTATTGAAACAGGAATATTTTAGAAAAATACACGTATTTTTGTATTCACCAAAAATAAAGATACCTTATCAATGTCAATGAAATGAACGAGATATTAGAAAATATCTGAGAAAAGACAATTGAAGTGCACTTTATTGTGTTTGGCATTCATTATTTACATATTGATACTATGACCATCTAGACTTCAGACATTATTGTAGAATGTAAAGCAATATAGCAATAACTTGACCTGACGTAATACTACGCTACAAATATTGCCTACTGTGTTGTCTTTCACACAATTTACGTGAGCGTGTGAGCAATGGGCCATAAAAACGTCGTAAAGATCCCACTGAAACCGGTTCCGGTCATAAACTGTGTATGAATCTTGAACTTGGCGACAACTCACTTTGAATACTTTTTCATTTTATGCCTCATTGAAGGTCAGGGTTGTTTCTGTTGTTTGAGTTTGGGAGAGTACAAGGGCATCTATAATTTATGCATTTTATGTCCAGCTATCCACAGAATTTGGAATCCCAGAAAATGCGGATAGAGTTGCAGATCGATCGACACAAACAGACGTTACAGCATGTACTGTGTTGTCAAGGTAAATAAGGTGTAAACACCAAAATCCACTGCCTGTTTGTGTCGATCTATAAATTCCAGACATTTACTACTATACTAAGCTAGACAGACGGGTTATTATGTATAGTTACCATCTTGAAATTGTGAAATATAATCTATTCTTCCATACTAATATTATAAATTCGAAAGTAACTCTGTAAGTTTGCCTGTTACTCTTTAAATGCCTAACACCAGTTTCAATGAAATTCTGCATGGAGATAGTTTGATTCTCGAGGAATAAAATATGCTACTCTTTACCGCAATAACTAACATACACGATAGCATATAAAGTATTAACAGTTTTTTTTTTATTTAAACAAACGCCTTCATTCAAGCGTATGTAAATTAAAACTGTAAGATTTTTTTAAAAGTACCGCATTGAAAACGAATCGAGCTGTGATTGCCTTTCTAAGACGTATAAAAATAATTCCCGTGACATTTCTCTTCGCCAAGCGGTACATGGCACCGTGAATAGGAGTAGGAAATTAATGAGCCATGAAATTATCTGAAGAACACTTCGTATTAAAGTGTCATGTTTAGTTCATTATCATAAATCATGGCAAGATTCTAACACAAATATAGGTAGGTATAAAGATACAGCGACATTAAAGGTTGAAAGTGGATAAAATCAATTTTAAACTGTTTCTTTGTAATTATTTTCACATTCAATCACTAAAGATCCTTTGTAATGATCGTCAACTTCTCTTCTAACAGTTTTGACTCATAATATGAACGGATCTTCATTATACGAGTTAAAAAGTTCAGTGAAGTATGAAAAGCAAATTTAATTTAATTTATTTACATTGTTTCCAATTCAATCTTCCAGCAGCTGGCGTAAATCAACACGATTAAGAACAAACCCTCAAACAACTTGCCTGCAAACCATTCAGTTATGTTTGTATAGTCAGGTAGAATAAAACTGTTTTAGTATCGCATTCATGCTACCTCTAGAACTTGCAATCGATTTTGCGATTCCATCAACACGTATTGGAACAGAGAATCGAAAGTAAATTTCAAATAAATGGTATAAATAAAGAAGTGGTTAACGTTTTATACGAATTATATTTAATGAAGTACATCCGCATCAAAATTCTGACTGTCACAAAGTTTATTCTAGCGTGTACGAATGTAATAATTGTAACTAACATTATGAAATGCAGCGCGTCGAATACGCGCTGGTTATGTGTCAGCTTATCGTTAGAGCTAGTAAAAGCAGCAATGAATCGGAACTGCTCGCTGCGCCGCCTCGTTGCATCGCAAGCGGGTTTTCTCCTGTGAACAAAATATTTTCCTTTGCATTATTTTAAACTGAATTTTAGCTTTCTTGAAGCCTTTTACGAAGGCGTAGTTCGACTCATCAACCTTTGACAATTTCCATGCTTATGTTAAAGAAGATCCGAAAATGTTAACTTTATGAATTCTTGATTCTATAAGAAGTAGTTATTGAGATTAATAAGAATAAATGTAAGAAAAGATGGTTCGTCGTTGTTTCTGAGCGGCTATTTATCTTTTTTTTTCTCATCAAAGAGATAAAATATTTTTTTTTATAAATATTCATCTCTGAGGAAACAAAAACAAGTATCGTAGTGATAACCAAAACAAAGATCATATTCAATTCAAAATATCAGTCAATTGCAAAAATTTTAACAGAACGTTAAAAAAGTCGTTAAAGAACTAAACATTCTTTAGTGACAGACTTCTTAAATCTATAAAATTTTGTCAAGAACTTCAAGCTTATAAAATGTTCCTATACATCATTCTGTAGAAATTAAGATTAATCTTTCCTAAAGGAAATTCTTTTGAAAACTATTCTATGAAAATTGATTTGGTATCTAGAGATTAAATTGAAATACTTTTTATAAAAATTACTTTTGAACAAATCTTCGAAATGGGGCATCCTATTCTGTTCGTCTATCTTCTACATAATGCGTTTGTGAAATAAATTGTATTACAGTTTCTGAGAACTGTTTAATATTATGAACTATGAATCTTTTTGAAAGGATTTCACAGTTGTTGGATATTGTAAGTAAAAAATACAAGTTGTTTAAATTGAAGGTGATTGAGTGAGTTGAACAAGATGTCTTTTGATAAGTTTTAGTAATTTGGCTGGAATTATCATACTGTAACATTAATACGTATGTGTATTATGGACTTTTATACGCTTTTATGCAATGTGGATAAGAATAGATTTTTATCACAATGACAATGTTGTCTCAACATATTCTTTTTCGGCCTTGCATCTAGAAGTATGTTTGTATCTTATGTATTATGTATGTATACATATAAACATAATTTATCAATTAATTGTGTTTCTGTTTTTACCGGCTGGAAGTAAGCTCTACTAATTTATCAACTAAAAAAATTAGATAAATTAGTAAAGATCAGTAGATAAATTAGTGGAGATCAGTAGATACTGATCTCCACTAATTTATCTACTAATCTCCAGTTCCTCCATTCCAGAATGGTTTAACCGACTTTGACGGATGATGTAAGAAGTAACTTAGACTACTGTTATATTAGACTACCTTAGACTACTGTCATATTAGACTACCTTAGACTTGCGGTGTTGTAATGTAAAACATATCTTGAAACTGCTACATTCCTAAATATATTCGGTAATGGACAAGTCAAATATGTGTCGTCCCCTTCTGTGAGTTAGTAACAAAGTTATTCTTAGTTTAATGTAAATTGTTTGTTGCCTTTTGTACCGTACATATGATTGTATAACTAAGTTAACCAACAAGTATTTATATTTCACTTAATTGTTAGCTTGTTTTAGAGTAGGATAGTCGGATCTAAAGAAGAAAGGGGTCAAGGAAAGTGACAGAGATTTTCTGACAAATTATGCATACAATTTACTGACATGACGATCCTATTCTGACATGACGATATTTCTTTACGTTCTTCTTGTAACTACTGAATCCATACTTCCATACGATCCATACTTATATTACATACTATCCATACTTATATTACATACTATCCATACTTATATTATAAAGTCAAAAGTGATGAGAAAGAGAGTGTCTATTGCGCTTTCATGGTTAAACAGACGTACCAATTTCAATGACATTTATTGGTAGGTGGGGAAACTTTGATTCTTGAGGTATTGGTAGGTGGGGAAACTTTGATTCTTGAGGTAAGACATAGGTTTACCACGATAGCCGACATACACGGAGCCGCGGGCAAAAGCTAGTTATCACTATAAAAAATCGGCCAAGTGCGTGTCGGATTTTCACAAGAAGGAATCCGTACTATTACATATACATTTAAAGCGTCTGCCTGTAGCCGTTATCAATATCGAACAAAAACGGCCAAGAAATGACGTTTGTTGAATGAGGCTCCCATTCAACAAACGTCATTTTTTGCTCGTTTTAAATATTTATTTTATTCTGCTTTTTTGTATTTGTTGTTAAAACGGCAACAGAAATACATCATCTCTGAAACGTTCAACTGTCTAACGATCATGGTTCATGAGATACAGCCTGGTGACAGACGGACGCACAGCCAGACAGAAGGATAATGAAGTCTTAGTAGTAGGGTCCCGTTTTACCCTTTGGGTAAGGAACCCTAAAAATCTGATACCTTTGAACGAGCAACGATTTTCATGAAAATCGTTGAAGCGATGATGAATTAAGGTCTGGAGGCGATAAACCGATTAAATCGATAGGATTATTTTTTTGAAAATTTGCAAAAAAATAAAAACTCATTCGGTCATCTAGATACTGGTATCATTAACAGCCTAAACATTAATTCTTCAGATTAAACCCCCGAAACATGAGTCAGTCAAAATCATAATAGCATATTATATATATAAATCAATTGCTGTTCGTTTGTCTCGCAAAACTCTAGAACGACTGGGCAGATTTAGCAAATAGCCCAGGAAGTTTTAAACTGTGAAAAATTAAGGATAACTTGGAAATTCAAATGTTCCGTGTACGAAGTAGCGGGCATAGCTATTTAATCAATATAAAGATAATTGGATTGTTGAGAAAGGATATAAGCTACTATTTACCGCAATAACCAACATACACGCAGAAGCTGCGGGCAATAACTAGAATTATTTTAACTAATACTTTCATATAATTTTGACATGAAAAATCTCATCTCATTTCATGTAATTTTCTCTACATACTCAATTTGCATTTAGCTCTGGGTATATTTAAAAAGTTTTCTCTTTAAATATTACTAAAAGCTTCCTCTCATACAAACCTTTTGCACATATTATACGGTCTTCAAAGTAACTGTAAAAATGTAGACTTTCCAAAATAAAAATGTATTTATTTAAACCAAAAATTTGATAGCATTTAGTCAATGGTATAAAAACAGTAAAACTTTAATAGCACCACACACATCTTCACCACACATACCTAAATCTTAATTCATAGCATCAAATACATAGCAAAACATACACCCTCACACACTTATACTCACACCCACACACAAACATATAATATAACTATATAAACTTAACTAAGTATGTATTTATTATTGTAACTATTGGTTTGTGCTTTTATCATATGATTAGGTATTGACTCCTAATACACAGCTGGCACTACTTTGGGAGTCAGGGATGTACAGTGTTTTGTAAGTCATTTTTGTTACAGTAAACAATAACTAGTATTATTAATACTTTCGTCTTATTATATTTGATTAAATATCATGTTTTTCTCATAATACATAAATCAAAACATCAAATTACTCTTCTTTGATAGTGATCTTAGTGTTACTATGTGCATTAAAAATAAATAGTAATTGGCAGTCATAAAGACTGCCGATAGAATTTAAAACTTATAACTTAGAACGTTATTTGTAAAGTTAATGTGTAAAAAAGAAATATCACGATGTTTAAATTAAAATTATCAACATCAAACATTAGCATGTCGGTGACGCGAACTCATAACATTTTCCCCTACAAAAAAGTGCTCAACGAGGCCAAAGAAGTTTTCACTTCGAAAATGTCATGTCAGCATGACGGTCATGCGAACTCACAAGATTTTATTCTACCAAAAAGTGTTCAATGCTGCTAGACTTCAAAAAAATATTGACTTTTCCAAGCACTTTGACTAAATGTGAACTTCACATCAACAGCTTTTAATAGTCCATTGCTGAATGTCAAACTCTTTCGACAGGACGTTTTGGCCTACTATGCCATGAGCTTAAATAAATGAATAAATGATTTGAATAATATAGAGTGAATCTTCATTCACTGTTTGTTATCAGGACATAATAAGATACAGTAAATGAAGGTTCACTCTATGTTATGCAGACAGACAATAGACATAGACATTGTACCATAAATAGTCAGTAAGCTAATTATTAATGGTAAGCCCTTACCTCTCAGTACGTGCACAGATACGGCAGAAGCAGCAACGTCTGCGAGTGAGCACGTGTAATTGCCTGAGTCGTTTCTATTCGCGTTCGCTATGTACAGCCGGGACAGCGCACCGTTCGATGTAGCTTCTGTTTTTACACTAAGAACAAAAGAAGAAATTTTTAAGTTATATAATATATAATCAACAGTTTTATTTGCTACTAGCTGAACCCCGCGGTGTTACCCGCGGTTATTGTTGTACCGCGAGTAACGCCGCGGGACAAAGTTAGTCTAAAAAAAGTAGCCTAAGTTACTCCCCGGGTCATCAGCTACCTGCCAGTGAAAGTCCCGTCAATATCCGTTTAGCCGTTCCAGAGATTACCCGGAACAAACAGACAGACCGACAGACAAACATTTTTTTAACTACATTTTTTATATATGTACCCTGTATACATACATATGCATTTAGTAAAAAGCGGTTATTTTAATATTACAAACAGACACTCCAATTTTATTTAGTTGTATAGATTTTGTTTAAATTTCATTTACCTTTAACTGTCGGAAATAACAGTACCAATATTACTAGTTGGGTCTCCGTATTTTTTGACCTGAAAATTTTGTGGTCTAAGAAAAATTAAGAAGTGAAAGTTTAACATGTTTAATATTCAACACTTGGTGTTGAATAGATTCAGATATTTTGTCTAATATATTATACGTTCCTAAATACCAAATCCTAACGAATTAACTGCTAATACTTTATATTAGTAGTTAATTCAGCAGGAAGAAGGGAAACTGAAATTCTTAGTCTATCCTCATTGTCATTTGACTTGTGTCATTATTTTACCATCACAGACAGTTTTCTTTAATTAAATCTAATATTGTTACTTCCTAATTAAGTGTTCGCATGTAATAACTAAACCTTGTTTTATGATAATAACGGAACAACAAAATGAACATTCACCAAATAAGCCCAAAATAATCCGTTGAAAGGCTGATTGCTGTGCCGTAATGTGCGCATAAACAACGCTTAACACTCCTCGGCAGGGCTTCCCTATTAGAAACAATTACATACACAAACAATCCGAATTTGAACAAACAAATACAACAAAACCTTTACTATATTTACGGTTATGTATATAAATCTTCATATAGCACTAGCTACATCCCGTGGTTGTACCACGCTAGCTTGTTGTAACAATCATCTAATATATAAAGCTGAAGAGTTTGTTTGTTTGAACACGCTAATCTCAGGAACCGCTGGTCCGATTTGAAAAATTCTTTCGGTGTTGGATAGTCCATTTATCGAGGAAGGCTATAGGGTATATATCATCACGCTACTACTAATAGGAGCGGAGCAACAATGAAGAATGTTTCAAAAACGGGGGAAATTTTCACGCTACGGGCAATATAAGGCGCAAACGAGGTTGCGTGGGTCAGCTAGTATCTTCATATAGCACTAGCTACATCCCGTGGCTGTACCATGCTAGCTTGTTGTAACAACCACCGCAGGTGACGTCACGGCTCGAAGATAGTCTAAAAAAACACAAAGCAGTCAAGAGGACTGCTGACAGAAGTGAAAACTCTAATCTATAAACAAACAGTTGTTAATATAACAAGTACAATTTCAACAGAAATAAAACCGACTTCAAGGTTCGACTCGATTTCTCTTGGATGCCATCATCAGATATTAATGTCCTTATCATAGATATCACCACCGTTCGGACATCTTCTTTCCGTTAAAAAAAGAATCATCAAAATCGGTTCATAAGCGTGGAAGTTATCCGCGAACACACATAAAAAAAAATATATATACGGTCAAATTGAGAAAGCTCTTCCTTTTTTTGAAGTCGGTTAACAAGAAGTAAAAATTATCGTGGTGTTATAAAATGTATGTCAATGCTATACAGTATAAACATATTCTTCTTCTTCTTTGATGAAATGGCAACCAGCCCGATCTCTCGGATCAGCTATTTATGCCAATGTCAAGTGTTTAGAGTCTTCAAGTTATAAGTCTTCAAGTCAATAAGTCTTCGTCGTGATGAAATTAATGATATAAAATATAAAAAATGTGGATGAGATGAAATGGGGACCGTCTTCCGAAAAAACAAAAAACGATCTCCCTATAAACATATTACCAGTCATGTTATATTATACAGTTGATCTATCAGCTGTCATCATACATACTCGCGCAAGCGCCCTGCGCCGCCGTCTTACGATGAGTTCACGTATCCTGTCGCGACGTGTCCTGACGAGTTTAGCATTTTTCACTCATCCCAAAATAAATTTTGCTAAACTGCACAACGCCGTTAAAAAAGTTATTACTTCAAAAATGTGGCCTAAGTTACATCTTATATCATCAGCTATCTACCAGTGAAAGTCCGACATCGAATTCTATTAGCCCAGCCCTTCCAGAGATTCGCCGGAACAATCAGATAGAAATTTAATAGTGCATATTCTTTTGGCTGTAAATTAATATTACAAACAGTCACTTCGATTTTATTTATTTGTATTCCCATACACTCATATCTATATTACCGATGAGTCATGTTACATGTCCTCATTCAGCCGAATATAATTTTCGTTCTACTTATACTCGTACAACTAACGAGGGGACAAACCTATTATTGACGTAAAACTAACATCAACTGATCAAGTTGCATATTTTTAAACGGTTTTATTTAGCTTGACCTGTTTTTTGTTTATTTATTTGTTTGGGTCAAATCTTGTAATTGAAATTTGATCCCCTTCCTGTTGACAGATTGATCTGAAATTAGGTATACATCCTCAATTCTGTTGACAATACAATTAAATGAATTCTGTTTCATTATAAATTCAAGATGGCTGCCGCTACAAAATGGTGGTTTACACATTTTGTTAACGACTACCACTTAATATGGCTATCAAATGAAAGGGCTTTACTAGTAAAATACAAATGAGTAGTACTATGTTATGAAATTATAAACTAAAAACTTTAAAATAAAAAATAGATAAAATATTTTTTTAATTCTTTGACAAATTTTTTTATAAAGATGATATTCAAAGTAGGTACGTCTGAGTGAGCGCATTTGTTTTGTTTTCATTTCAACGGTACAAAGTATTTGTTTCTATTAAATTTTATCATATGGCACACGACTGTCTGGGTTCAAATTTGTCTAAGCATATTATATGGTATAGAGCTATGGTAACTAGACTCTTGAGAAATATTCATATATATTTCTAAATGTATATCCAAATATATAATAATACTACCTGCCCCGGCAAACGTCGTTTTGCCATATATTTTTTTTACAGATGGGTGACCCTTACCATTTAGGGGGATGAAAAATAGATGTTGGCCGATTCTCAGACCTACTCAATATGCTCACAAAGTTTCATGAGAATCGGTCAAGCCGTTTCGGAGGAGTATGGCAACGAAAACTGTGACACGAGAATTTTATATATATATTAGATATAAATTACATTGAGGCAAAAACAAATGATCCTGCGATCACACATAGATATATTTATTTGTATGAAGAGGACTTTTGAATCTTAACTCTATTAGCAATCCTTGTCATCCATTACTGAACCAGTAAGCTGGTCTTAATTAATTGGCTTTTTTCTATATATTTTCATAAATTGGATCTAAAGTAGGTATTTAGAGTAAGTATACGTACTTAAGCATTCAATGATTTATCACATGATATTATGACAGCAACAACTTGATAAAATTATGGTCGTGACTGCAGCTCTTAGTCGTTATTCAAAAAAAGTAAAAGAAAGCAGGTAAAAGTTCAGGTGAAACATACAAAAACAGAATATTTGATCTTAAACTTCCAATGTGTTCTGTCAATTTTTCTGACTTATTTCAATAATGATAGACATGTGACAGGCTGACAATCTTATCTCGCATCCCGATTCGGTTAGTGTAAAAACTAAATGAACAAAACATTTTAAGTTTTTAAACTCTACACTCAACACTCTAAACTCTCGCCTAAAAAGCCCGTGTGGTTTATGCGAGAGAATCTGTATTTATAATTGTACTTAAAAAAAAAATAGAAAAATTGTATAATTTTTTAAATTGACCAAAACTTTATATATATAAATAAATATGCCGGACATCTAACAAACAACGCCATCTAGACCCAAACGAAGTAGTTAACTTGTATTATGGTTACTAAACAAGTGATATAAATACGTAATATATACTTTTTTTCTAGTTTTCAATGTACAATGTGTATGTAACACATTGTACATTGAAAACACCCAAACACCGAAACAAATTTTTGCAGACCATACAAACATTCCATCACAGACCTCAAGCACAGCCGTCGCATTAGCTACCACTGCGCCATCGAGACAATCTATACAAATAAATAAAATTGGAGTGTCTGTTTGTAATATTAAAATAACTGCTTTTTACTAAATGCATATGTATGTATACACGATACATATACCAAAAATGTAGTTCAAAAATTTTTTGTCTGTCTGTCTGTCTGTCTGTTTGTTCCGGGTAATCTCTGGAACGGCTGGACCGATTTTGACGGGACTTTCACTGGCAGGTAGCTGATGATCCAGGGAGTAACTTAGGCTACATTTTTAGACTAACTTTGTCCCGCGGCGTTACTCGCGGTGCAACAATAACTTTAGGTTAACGCGGGTAACACCGCGGGGTTCAGCTAGTCATAAATAAAATAATATGTACCTAACTAACACATAAATCTAACATATTAATGTTTTCTTTATAAAACTACTAAATAAAAAATGAGAGAAAAAACCCACGTAGTTTGTAAGCAACATGCACTTTTTAGCTTTAATTAGTGATCCTATGCTTGGTTTTAGATTTTCGCGTTCCCAATCCGATTGGAAACTGCGCTTTAATCTATTTGAAAAACAAAACATTTTTAATTGACTGTAATTTAATGTACATTTCTGGCATAACTATACAGTTTTGGTAGAGTTAGATTTTTGTATTAAGTCTGATACAATGTGTTTCCTTTATTGTTTTTTTTTTATTAGTCTTAATTTGTTTGTTCTGAATTTGTATTGATTTTATATTATATTCTATTACAACTAAATTACATACCTAACACATATATTTTGTATAAATACTCTATAAGTTAGAACTGCTGTCCTTGTCATAGTGATGATATGGTACTAATTTCTGATTAATTTCTAACTAGTAATTTCTAAAACCCGAAATAATATTTTTTAGTCAATCTTTTGAACGTCAAAAAATTTTAGTTTGATTTCTGGTTTTGTTTAGAGAGATTTTGGAACATCAGAATTAGCACCAATCAATAATGAATGATCTGCTCTTGGTTGCCGCGACACAAGCCTCGAGCTTAGTGCGGAAACCGTCGATAAGTTTGAACCTGTAAATTGTTTATGTACAAATAAATAAATAAATACTTAGCTTATGTAGAAATTTTAAGAAAATAGAAGGAATTTGGTAGATTATGGCTGCCGAACTTTATCGAAATATTGTTAAAGTGTGCGTTTTAATTCGATGGATTTCAAAGATTTTTAATATCGTGAGCTATTCCAAAAATTTTATTATGAATGAATCTTTTTAAAGATCATATTTTAAGTGCGACTTTCGTCCATACCTTAGCTAAATTTCATCAACTTTAGCTACTCTAGCGTTAAGGAATAGACATTCATTCAACCGAATTTATGAAAAAGTAGAATTGCGAATGAAAATAGAAAAAAACTTTTATTTCATCTATAAAATCTAAAAACTGATTCTGTATACGTATATAAATTATATCTATACTTATAAAATAGTAAGTCCTGACTGACTGACTGCTTCATCATCGCCGAGCGTAAACTATGATAGTTAGAGCTATGAAATTTGGTGAGTAGGATCCTTTTATTGAGTAGACACGCACTAAGAAAGGAATTTCGGAATTTCTACCCCTAAGGGGGTGAAATAGGGGTTGAAAGTTTGTATGGAAGTCCGTCATTTTTTAAGTTAGAAACCTGAAACTTTACTTTTGGGCTGCTGATTAAAAATGAGTAAACACATATTTCAGCGTTTTAAAATATTCAACCTCTAAGGGGTGAAATAGGGGTTGACATTTCGTACATAGGTTAGTCTGGAAGTCCGTCATTTTTTAAGTCTGAAACATGAAACTTTATTTATGTGTTACTGATTTAAAAAGAGTAGAGAAGTATTTGAGCGTTTCTGGGTATTCTACCCCTAAGGAGGTGAAGTAGGGGTTGAAAGTTTGTATGGAAGTTCGTCATATTTAAAGTTAGAAACATGAAACTTTATTTATGTGCTACTGATTATAAAACCAGTAGATACGTATTTAAGCGTTTCTGGTTATTCTACCCCTAAGGGGGTGAAATAGGGGTTGAAAGTTTGTATGGAAGTTCGTCATTTTTTAAGTAAGAAGCATGAAACTTTATTTTTGGGCTACTGATTTCAAATGAGAAGACACGTATTTAAGCGTTTCTGGATATTCTACCCCTAAGGGGGTGAACTAGGGGTTGAAAGTTTGTACAGAAGTTCGTTATTTTTGAAGTAGCAAACATGAAACTTTATTTTTGGGCTACTGATTAAAAGTGAGTGGATACGTATTTAAGCGTTTCTGGATATTCTACCCCTAAGGAGGTGAAATAGGGGTTGAAAGTTTGTACGGAAGTTCGCTATTTTTGAAGTAGCAAACATGAACTTTAGTTTTAGGCTACTGATTAATAGTGAATGGATACGTAAGAGTTCTGGATATTCTACTCCTAAGGGGATGAAAAAGGGGTTGAAAGTTTGTACGTAAGATCGCCATTTTTGAAGTTACAGACATAAAACTTTGTTCTTGGGCTACTGATTAAAAATGAGTAGATACGTATGTAAGCGTTTCTGGATATTCTACCCCTAAGGGGTGAAATAGGGTTGAAAGTTTGTATGGAAGTTCGTCATTTTTTAAGTTAGAACCATGAAACTTTGTTCATGTACTACTTATTTAAAAAGATTAGATACGTATAGGCGTTTCTAAGAGCCGAAATAGGTATTGAAAGTTTGTATGGAAGTTCGTCATTTTTTAAGTTAGAAGCATGAAACTTTGTTTTTGGGCTACAGATTAAAAATGAATAGATACGTATGTAAGCGTTTCTGGATATTCTACCCCTAAGGGGGTGAACTAGGGGTTGAAAGTTTGTACGGAAGTTTGTTATTTTTGAAGTAGCAAACATGAAACTTGAATTTTGGGCTATTGATTGAAAATGACTAGATATCTATTTAGAGTTTCTGCATATTTTACCCCTAAGGGGGTGAAATAGGCGTTGAATTTTTTTTTTATAAATTCCTCATATTTAGGAATACATAGAAATAAGAAAGGTGAAACTTTACTTTTGAGTTGCTAATTAAAAATGAGTAAATACCTACGTATTGCAGCGTTTCTGAATATTCTATCCCTAAGTGGTGAAAAAGGGGTTGATATTTCGTACATAGGTTAGTCTGGCATTCCGTCATTTTTCGAAATAGATGAATACTTATATCAGCATTTATGTAAATTCTGTTCCTAAAGGGAATGAAATGTGGGTCGAATGTTTGTATAAAAGTTCTTTTAAATGGGCTATTGATCAAAAATAAATAAATACGTTCAAAAACGTGAATAAATTACTGATACATACTTTTACACAGTTTTAATTAAATACATATAATCAACTTCCACGCGAGCAAAGCCGCGGGCAACAGCTAGTACTATATAAAATATTTAGTTCATGTTTAATAGGAAAATATTTACACAGCGGCTGGACTGATATTTGAAACCGCAAAAATATACAATAGACTACTTAGACAATTTTGTTTGGTGGCATTTAGATGTAAGACTAAAATTTCGGTCAATGATATTTGAAAAACAAAACATAATTTATTTGCACAGCTATTACTGTAAATTGTACTACTAATAAAGACATCTGAAGAGATTTATGTTACCATTACAAAATCAGACATTGAAACGATGAAATTTTTAAAGCAATTTGATTTTGACCTAAACTCCATGGGAGAGCCACGCTTCGGCATGCATGGGCTGACTCGACCGGAGTCATGCCACGGCCTCACAAAAAACTACCCAAAGGCCGGCAATGCATTTATGACCGTGTCCATTGGGGGCGGTAATCGTTTAGCATCAGGCGATACGTCTGCTCGTTTCCCTGTTACACTGCTGTTGGTAACAATTGTAAAAATATCACATAACAGTTGAACATAAACAATTTTTTACTGTCATGTGATATTATCACGAAAATATTAAGAAATTCAATATTAGATTTTGGTGTAAATTACAAACTTTATTGAACAAATAACCTGAAATTATGATACTCGTCTTGAATAAACATTATTTTGACAGAACTGTATTTACGTATTTAACTGTTACATGTTTTTGAATGTTTTAATAAAGGCATAATTATAATGAATTGTTATTGAAGCCTGTCAAACTGAAAGCATGAGTAGAAGTCAATAGTGGATGCCACCACTTTCACTGCGAATTCAAACATTACTGCATTGTGACCCTATGGCGCATGTGTGCATTGTAACACTATGCCGGCCTAGTGAGAAGTATTTGTATTTTACAATTCGCTTAGGAGCCGCTTTGGGAGCGAATCGTTTAAGTCCAAAGCGTATTTCTACCACCCTGAAGGACGGGAGAAGGTCATCTTTTACTTACAACAATATGTATGATGACATCATTTTCTTTAACACATTGTTATATAATGTATTTCAAATCATTGGTATGCACTAGCGTGCATACCAATGATTATTGCCGTGTAGAAGATTAAATTATTATATCATCCACGTACAAGATTACTACTCAACTACACCACAGATTAGCAACTAAATGTGTTCTCCGAATCTCAGCGAGTAGAAGTACTAATGGAATGTTACGTATACGTACATGTCACAGCAGCCAATGTTTTAGCTTAGCGGAGCGGGCTTGATAAAGTTCAACATTTTGTATTACTGTTAAAACCGCTATTATATATTTTTCTATAACTGCCTCGGTGGCGTAGTGGTAGCGTATGCGATTGCTGTGCTCAAGGTCTCGGGTTCGATTCCTGGGTCGGAACAAATGTTTTGTATGCTCTACAAACATTTGTTTCAGAGTTTGGGTTTTTTCTATGTAAAGTCTATTTACAAAAAAAGTTCAGTAAAGAAGACTACCTGCTATTGTCTCCTTGCTATCTTTTAAATGAAGAGTAAAATATTTCGTACATCTAACACACAACCTTATCTAGTCCCAAGCTAGCCTACCTTGTGTTATGGGTACTGGATGACTCACGTGTGTGCGACAGCAGGGGGGGTCGATAGTGGACCTTTCGTTCGCTACCCCTGCTGTCGCCGCACGAGTAAGGAACTGGTGTGTCCTGGAAGAGGTCGAGACGCTCTCGGATCATCTCTATATCCGATTCGAGCTCTCCCGGTCCCAGGGCCCCAGTAGGGGTCACACGGCGCGGCATTCATCCCGCTTTCCGCGGTGGGCTGTCGCCAAGCTCGACAGGGACCTACTAGAGGAGGCGGCCATTATTCACTCTTGGCTGCCTCCGCAGGCCCCGATCGAGGGGGACGGCGTGGACGTTGGGGCTGGCCGTTTTCGCGATGCGATTACGCAAATTTGTGATACGGCCATGCCCCGCGTCCACGGTCGTCGTCCTCCTCGGAAGGAGGTCTACTGGTGGTCCCAGGAGTTGGCGGATCTCCGTGCGGCTTGTACTCGTGCCCGGAGGTCGTACACCCGCAGCCGGCGACGTCACCGCGGAGACGGTGGCGGGGACCAGCTTCATGAGGAGTACCGCGAAGCGCGGAAAACTCTGAAGCTGGCCATTTGCCGCGCCAAAGAGGTGAAGAGAAAGGAGATGCTGGAGAGTCTCGACCGTGACCCCTGGGGTCGCCCATATCGTGCGGTGCGACAAAAGCTCCGCACGGCGGGCCCCCCCCTTACCGAGACTCTCCAGCCCAGCTTCCTGCAGGAAGTGGTCGAGGGCCTTTTCCCGCAGCGGGCGGAGCACGCTCCCCCGTCGATGGCCTATCCGGTCAGAGACGACGGGGGCAGTGTTCCGCCCGTTAGGGAATCGGAGATTGGGGCGGCTGTTCTGCGGATCCGTTCCAAGAACACCGCCCCCGGGCCGGACGGGGTTCCAGCCCGAGTGATGGCCCGAGCCCTCGACCATATGTCGGACCGCCTCAGGGAGGTGTTGGACGCTAGCCTGGCGTCCGGACGCTTCCCTGAGTGCTGGAAATGCGGGAAGCTGGTCCTATTGAGGAAGCCGGGACGGCCTGCCGATTCGGTCGCGGCCTATAGGCCCATCGTGTTGCTGGACGAGGCGGGCAAGTTGTTTGAGAGGATACTCTCTGCCCGCATCGTCCGGCACCTCTGCGAGGTGGGGCCCGACCTGTCGGACGCCCAATTCGGATTCAGAGAGGGGCGTTCGACGGTCGATGCCGTGATGCGCCTTAGGGCCGTGACCGAAGAGGCAGTGAGCTGTGGCGGCGTGGTGTTGGCGGTGTCTCTGGATATCGCCAATGCCTTTAATAGTCTGCCATTCAGCTGCATCAGGGAAGCACTCCAATACCACGGGGTGCCAGAGTACCTGAGGCGGCTAGTGGCAGACTATTTGGAGGAGCGTACCGTCGTGTACGAGGATCGAGATGGCGCCTTGAGACGGCGACCCATGTCGTGCGGCGTTCCGCAGGGGTCTGTCCTTGGACCACTCCTGTGGAACGTGGGATACGACTGGGTCCTACGAGGTCGTCTCCCCCCCGGGCTGGGCGTAATTTATTACGCTGATGACACATTGGTCACGGCCCGGGGGGCGAACTTCCAGGAGGCGGCGCGCCTGGCCACCATTGGTGTCTCTCTGGTGGTCGGGCGCATCGAGGCGCTGGGCTTACGGGTGGCCCTGGACAAGACGGAGGCCCTATTGTTCCATGGGCCCCGTCGTGGGCCGCCCCCCGGCGCCTCCATAGTGGTCAACTCGGTCCTCGTACCGGTTCGGGCCCAGATGAGGTATCTGGGCCTGATCCTCGACGGTAGGTGGCTCTTCGACGAGCACTTCCGACAGCTTGGTCCCAGGCTGGTCGACGCTGCCTCTGCCCTTGGGCGACTTTTGCCCAACTTGGGTGGAGCCAGCGTCGCAACGCGACTCCTCTACACGGGGGTGGTCCGGTCGATGGCACTGTATGGGGCACCGGTGTGGGTGGCGGCTCTGACTGCCCTCAATAAGGCCCGCCTCTGGCGGCCTCAGAGGGTATTGGCGGTCAGAGCCATCCGCGGATACCGCACGGTGTCCACCGAGGCGGCGTGCGCCTTGGCCGGAACACCTCCGTGGGATTTGGAGGCGGAAGTGCTCGCCGAAGTTTATCGACGGGTGGCTGAATTCCGGGCGGAGAGAGGCATTCGCCCTCCGCCCGAAGAGGTACGCGAGTGGCGTGAAGCCGCCCGTCGAGCCACGATGGCTCGCTGGTCGTTCCGGCTGGAGACTCCACGCGCTGGCTTTGCCGCCGTGGAGGCTCTCCAGCCGGTCATCCTCGAGTGGGCAGGGCGGCAGCACGGGACCCTTTCCTTCCGACTGACGCAGGTTCTTTCCGGGCACGGATGCTTCGGAAAGTACCTGCACTCGGTCGCCAGGAGGGAACTGAGTCCCGCCTGCCACCACTGCGACTGCAGTGAGGACTCGGCCCAGCATACGCTGGCGATTTGCCCCGCTTGGGCGTCGCAGCGCCGGGCCCTCACTGCAGTCATCGGAGGAGATCTCTCGCTACCGGCCATCATCCGCGCCATGGCCGGTAGCGACAGCAGTTTTACCGCGGTCGCAGCCTTCTGCGAAGACGTAATTTCGCAGAAGGAGGCGGCGGAGAAGGCCCGGGAGGACGACCTCCACTCGGACCCGATCCGCCGCCGGCGAACCGGGCGGCGGAGGCGCGCCTATCAGCGCCTCATGCCGCCCTGAGTGTGGCCGCGGATGGTGGGGACGGGTTTTCCCCTCCATCCGCTTTAGTGGTCACCCGCGAGGGGGCAACGTTACGCGTGTGCCGTACGTTGCCTAAATTGAGAATTTTACCAGAAGACGGTGCCCGCTTCAGTGCGGGCTGGCGCTGGGAGGGGTCCGGATGTGTTAATAACAGCAGTTCCCGGATCCCTCCCGTCTCAGGCGCAGAGTGGCACACCGTGTGGTTTTAGTCGGTTCGATTCCGACACACCGCCCCGCCGCAAACCCCGGCTGGGTGACGGCCCGAGGGGGTTTCCACACGTTAAAAAAAAAAAAAAAAAAAAATGGGTACTGGATGACTGATATAAATACTTTTTTTTTGTATAAATAAATACAAATTATACATAGAAAACACCCAAACTCCGAACCAAATATTTAGAGGTCATACAAACATTTGGTCCGGCCCGGGAATCGAACCCGAGACCTCAAGCACAGCAGTCGCATACGCTGCCTCTGTGCCACCGAGGCAGTCGCTATACTGTCTACTTTTTTCGCTTGTTCCTGAATACTTGCCAATTTTTGAAGAGAAAACTTCTTTAGTGGCGTATAGCAAAATTTATTTTGGAGTGAGTAAAAAGTGTTAAACTCGCGTCAAGACACGTGACGCGGAGGAAAGTGACCTGACCTAAGACGGCGCAGGGCGCTGGCGTGAGTGTGCATGGTAACAGCTGATAGCTAGACTGTCTAATATGACATGACTGGTAATATGTTTATACTGTATAGCATTAACCTATATTTTTATATCATCCAAATAAGTATTTTTTACTTCTTTTTATCGCGCATTTTATGTAAAGAGCAAAGAGCGCGATTTCAGGTGAGCTTAAACAACTGTTTGTTTATAGTTTTGAGTTTTCACTTCTGTGGGCAGTCCTCATGACTGCTTTATGTTTTTTGTTTGTTATTTATTTTGTCTTGTTAATATTTCTCTATTCCATAACAGTTCTAGTAAAATAATTAACCAGCAGCGGTAATCCTACTCTGAAGATTACTACTAGTAGTAATTCCTCAGTAAATTATTTAGTATGGAATTCTACAACATTGATCAAATTCTGAATTTAGTCTTTAGTATCATCCAGATTAGTATTATAATTAAACTAACCAGAATTTTCTTTGCTTCATCCTCCGCTTCGCTTAGCTAGAACTGCAACCTTACTCAAACGAGAAATTATCACCCATATATTACCACGTCACTGTTATTTGTCAATTTATGGAAGCTGTCTAGCTCTTGATGAACTCTTGAGTCGCTGATTACCGACTACTGATGTGTTAGATGTGTTTTGATGGAATAATTTGAAACCATTAATCCTCGGTTTCAACTAAGCTTAAGCTGAATATTATTTGTTAATTCCAAGAAGGTGTATGAAAATGAATGTATGTTTTCCGAGAAAATCTTATATTGTTAACATCTATAATGCTATTAATATCAAACACATTTAATAAATACTTTAAAACATAATGTTTGTGCAAATTAATGAATAAAAGACTAAGGTCCGTTTAACCTCATTAATTTCCGGATAGATTATCTGACTGAAAGTTTGAGACGATTTATATGGAAGATACGTCAAATTATCTGTCTGATAAGCTAGCCGATACTTATCTGTTACTGGTGAAACAAGGCCTCATTGTTTCCTATGCCTTGGGAATTATTTTTATTTCTTATCGAGTCCGTGATAACAAGATTCGTTTTTAAGGTTACGTAGCCAAATGGCATAAAACGGAACCCTTATGGATTCGTCATGTCTGTCTGTCTGTCCGTCCGTATGTCATAGCCACTTTTTGCCGAAACTATAAGAACTATAATGTTGAAACTTGTTAAGTAGATGTATTCTGTGAACCGTATTAAAATATTCACACAAAAATAGAAATAAAACAATAATTTTGGGGGTTCCCCATACTTAGAACTGAACTCTAAAATTTTCTTTCTACAAACCCATAAGTGTGGGATATGTATGGATAGGTCTTAAACCGCAATTTATCTTTCATTCAATCAACTCAAATATAAAAATAAATACAGTTACAACGAACTACAAGAACTTTTATATTATGTTACTTGCTGCTATGGAACCCTTCAGGGCGAGTCTGACTCGCACTTGGCCGCTTTTTAATTTCATCAATTAGCATAACAAGAATCTTGATAACTTAGAAAAAATCGAGTCAATAACCAAGGTTAAATGCAGTAATGAACTCACACTCAATTAAAAATATTTACGTCAACCATCTTCTATCTCTCTCCTGTATAATAAGCTCCACAATTACAACAGTATTATAGGAATACCCGCTTACTTATAAAAGAGCCTTGTAACATAGTTCCAACTCCGCTTTTATTATGGGCTCTTACTATGGATGCAGTAACCCGCTTGACTTAACATTTTAATTAAACTTGTCAGGGTTGCTTCCCTTGAGTGTGTGTTTCTATAATTCACAGACTACTGAATAAACTTTAGCTATTTGTTTTTAGTGTAATGAAATGCTTATAAACGATCCCAAAATAAAGAAGCTTGACAAAGAATATCGTTTTTAATTTTTTTAACCGACTTCAAAAAAGGAGGTTTCTCAATTTGACCGTATATATTTTTTTTTTATATGTGTTCGGGGATAACTTCGTCGTTTATGAACCGATTTCGATGATTCTTTTTTTAATGGAAAGGAGATGTTCCAATGGTAGTACCATGATAAGGACATTAATATCTGATGATGGCATCTAAGATAAATCAAACCTTGAAGTCGGTGTCACTTTTTTTTTGAGACAAACGCCGCTATAATGATGTATTGTATGTCGCGTGGAAAACGCGAAAATATATGAAACGGACGCAAGAAACACGCAGACTCAGGACAATAATTTGTAGATTACATAAAGTGTTGTCCCACTTGGCGAAGTAAGAAGCGGCGTGGCGACTGCTTATACCACGTTAAATGAAAAAAATTCTACTCGGCATTTGTCTACGTTCTGATTCTTTGATGGAATGGCAACCAGCCGGATTACTCTGATCAGCTATTTCTGCCAATATCAAAAAATAATAAAAATGTGGATGAGATGAAATGGGGACCGTCTTTCGAAAAAACAAAACACGATCGCCTTTTGATTATGTTATGATATTGAAAGTGTTTTCTCGAATCGACAAGCAGTCAATGATATTATGTAAACAAGCAGTCTGTAAGCATGACATTTTGACAGATCTGTTGATCCTGAATAAACCGACGGTCATGAACTTGGACTCTTATTCAAAATTAATAATTATTGAGGTATAATTAATTCATTAAATATATGTAATTATGTAGAAATATTTATCTGTCAATCTCGTTTTCATAGGAATGACTTTATCTGATTTGAAATCAGATGGTCATGAGTGAAATGTGTTAAGTAAATATTATTATTACCAAAACACAAAAGACAAGATAGATTTGCTTCTAATATAGTAGAAGATACTTTTAAAACGATAACATAATCCACTTCACGCTAATACGGAAGCATTAATCGAGCTCATCTACAAATCCACAATGAACTCTTGGGTTCATTAAAACACTAACAAAAACGTACTTATCTCTTCCTAAAACAACACAATACAGAACATAATTCTGTATAATAGCACTCAATATTCAAGACAATGGAAATACTTAGAGAACTATTGTTTGGGTAAAATTTTCTCCTGACCCTTCCTAAACATATTTTCTGTGGCAACCCTTTAGTGGTTTAGCGCCAAATCTGCTTCAGTTTGTTATTCGAAAGTAAATTAATTATTAAATTTTTGAGGTTACGTTGCCTTCCTTCTCATAATATAATTAGCTTCTATATTTAGGGCTCAGAACAAAAGGCTTTCAACACAAATTACTCAATTCATATTAGATTACAGGAGAATGAGGCATGTATGTATTTCTGAACTCTAAACAAACTCAATTTAAAATTCATATACATTCTAGTGCGAGACCGGAGGCCCAATGATGCAGAAGCATCACTAGTCCGCCATGGTGTTGGTCACCATGCAGCATTGTTGCATTGTCTGCATTCGCATTATGGTGACCACCACTCTTGGATTCTGCTTATGCTTTCCATCAGGCAGAGTAGAGTCATTTTCAACATTTCCAAACATAAAAAAAAAAAAAAATTAAGATTCTTACGATCTCCAGTAATGTCTGTAAACAAATTAATGAATCAATAAAGGTCTATTTTTATATAAATCTAAATCAATCAAAATCTATCTCACACGTCATGAGTTTAAAAATTACACCTGAAATAGAAAATCTTACTATTTAGTTGCACATTTGATGCGATGTTATGAAGATTATCATCTATCAATCAATTTACTCCAATCTATAAAACAGACTTTAAATAGAAACATCAGAAATATTAACGATACTTATCTAATGTTAGCACTTGCTAATAAAAACCAAAGTAGAAAACAACGCAAAAATTTAGTTATTGTTCTAATCAGGTCAAAACATCCGTGTGCTCGGGATAAAAGCAAGAGGAAAAACTGTAGTAGCAGCTGGACATTATGACGTTGGAAGTCGTAAATGTCTGGGGAAAATTACTTGAGTACTGGCAGATGGACGATTGACAATCTGTCGCAATACTATGGGTAGTATTTTATATAGGTTTATGGTTCTACTTGGGTACAATAATTAACTAATTTCGTTTCCCGGGTATACTGTCAAATGAGGCTGGTTGTCACCGTTGTTGTTTATATAAGTAATTATAAACGGAGTATTTGGAGCATCAGCCCGACCAGCGGATGATGTTTGGAAAATGTTTGTATGAAAATTTGGTTCTAAATTTACATTTAAACTTAAAAACAGACTGGATGATTCTTGAACGTTACAAAAATGGGAATTGTCAGAATATTTGGTGGTTCTTTTTTTGTAAGTATTATATAAGTGATTGTGATAACATTCTACTTCACGGTGATATATATACCTATTATCATGTGAAGACAAGAATAATATAAAATAATCTAAATATCGTTTCGAATATTCCTACTTCAATAGCAGATCTTGGTAATATACCAATTCAGTAATTAAAAATTTGTTTTAGCTGAAAATTATTTTATACTAACTTTCGCACGCGGCGTCGTTCGCATTTAACAAAAAGTATCCTATGTTACTTCTAATACCTCCAAGAATATGTGTACAAAGTTTCATGATGATTTTCGCGTAAAAGCGTAACAAACCTACTTACATTCACATTTATAATTTCATTTATTAATATCTATCATATAACAGTAATGTCCATCCTAATTAACAGTAATTTCTATAGCTGCTATATTTGTTAATATCTGTCAAATACTGTTAAAGAATGTACTGTGTCACCTAATTGTAATTTAATTGTATGTTAACTATGTTATTAAATCTTGACATTATTATTATTATAATATTAAGTAAGATATGCGAAAATAACCTGTAGGTTACTCGCTCTGAAATCCAATTCACTTCAAAATCATCATTATATTTTACTGCATTGTATTTAGTACTCAAGTTATCCTATGTAATATACAAAATGAAATGCATACAATATTTTGTTTATTATTTACTATCTATTGATAGTAAATAAATAACTATTTAACACACAACGCAATCTAGTCCCAAGCTAAGCAGAGCTTGTGTTATGGGTACTAGACAACTGATATAAATACATATATACTTTTTTTTGTAAATGCATACATATTATACATAGAAAGCACCCAAACTCCAAAACAAATAATTGTAGATCATATAAACATTTGGTCCGACCCGGGAATTGAACCCGAGACCTCATGATCGAGTCACACACGCCAACCGCGAGACGAACGAGGCAGTCGAAGATGATGAACTAGATGATCTCATTTCTATAAACAAATATAAAAAAAATCTTGACATTATTACTTACATATGTTGAGAGTTACCTTTGTAAGTAATTTAGTAGAAAATACTTATTATCTGAGCTTTGTTATTGTCCAAGACTCACAATATAACATGATAGCAATCTTGTAATCAGAGATGTCAGGAGCGAAGAAATTGTTCCACGGAAATATTTTGTCGCAAGCGGTTACATTACGTTTGCTGATTTCATTCTTAATCTAGATCTACCTACTAACTAGGTACTGAGATGATACTAAACAAAATTACGAAATAAACTTGATTACCAAATTAGACTAACATTTTTAGACCTTTTTATTTCCTTTAGTACTTATGTAGTCTTGCTAATAGTAGTAAAAATATACATGGTGGAAATTACGTACGTTTTATATCTTATATACGACTTCCATCAAGCGTCAAAGCGACTTGTTCCCACCATGTTTCACTGCGTGGCTAAACACAATTAAGTTACTTTTTAGTAGAGGCATATTTTCAAATGATACGACAAAAATAAATATTTACTCATAACCACTACTCTAGTCATTAGAGTTTAGTCCAACACTGACATAACAAAAATAGAAGATATTTTTCTTACAAAAGAGGTATCAAAGGCAACATGATAAAATTTACCTTATCTTATTACATTCTGAATAATTTCCTAATATTGGACTATCCACAGGCCTAGATAATAAAATATGTTCTGTATTAATACGTCTTGTACCTACATATTAACTTACTATTAACTACGCAGGCGAAACACTAGGAAATCGAATTTAAATAAATACCAACAACTGAATTCCTTTGCTATCTTCTCATCAATTTGTCCCTTTCATTACAAATGCCGAAAATGTCATCCTGCCAGCACCAATTTAAATGACACCAAGGCCAGCAATTTCACCCAAATTTTCCTAGTCAGGAGAATTAAAATGGAGTACGACCCTTTCTTGAACAATCAAAATTCCTTGTTAATTCATCTGCCAACAAAATTTATTGGTGCTATTCAACCAATTAATAAGAAAACATCCCAGACCTTTAATTCAAAGTGAATCAATCTAAATAATTTTAAAGTCAACGTTTGTTCCCGTGTTAAGCAGCAAAGTTCTTGGGTTGATTCGAGTTAAATATTTACTTAAATACAAAGATAAATATTTGTATAAAGCATATACATTAAATCGGTCTAAATATTTATTATTATTCTAAATACGAGTATTACCTGTACCCCACAGGTAATACTCGTATTTAGAATAATAATAAATATTTTTGGACATTTAACATACAATAATATCTAGTCCCAAGTTAAGCAGAGCTTGTTTTATGGGTACTAGACAATTGATGTTAATACATACACCTGTACTTTTTCTGTGAATACGTACATATAACATCTAGAAAACACTCAAACTCCAAAACAAATATTTGTAGATCATACAAACATTTGGTCCGACTCGGGAATGGAACCCGAGACCTCAAGCATAGCAGTCGCATACGCTACCACTGCGCCTACGAGGCGGTCAATATTACAGTTAATATAAAGATATTGTTAAAAATAAAGATAAGTGGGGGACAGGTGTCATGTCCCTCCAACAGAAAGGGAGGATCCTCTGACCAGGCGAGGTGATTATGCCTGTCAGGCCGCGGCCCAACGGTTGACGGTGGGATGTTAGGTATATACTAATCGCGCAACTTCTATTGCCTAATATCCTATTCAGGATTGGTAGTTATACTTAAGTGGTATGTACCCGAGTGTAGCTACATTAACATAAGTTTCCCTTAAGAAAGCAATCCATTAATGTTGAAATTGGGTAATCACTCACCTAACGTATGCCACAGCTGCTTAATCTCTGTATTTCCTAGGTTTGCTCAGCTAAATACAAAGTTGAAGCTCTAGGTTCAGTCGGCAATCAGGCCTGTTTATGTCGACCGTATTTACGAAGATGAGCACAAATGGGGTATGTAGTTAAACTTTGATCTTGGTCGTAAAATCGGTTTAGCAGTTTTTATACGTTTCATGTTGATAAGTGAGTTTGGTAGGTGTGGGAGATGTTAATTGAGGTGGAAGATAAATACCAGTTCAATTATCCAATCAAAAACTCATCACGGACTGGATAATTTAGAAGATTTAAAAACCTTCGTTATACATATGTGATACAAATAAATATGGTAATATAGACTGTCATAATACCGTTTGGAAATGCCGTGTGTTTTAATTCAGCAAGTTCCTGGTGCTATCAATCAAAGATATAAATAGATTACGAGTATATCCGTTAATATAATTTGACAATTAACACCTTTAGATCTAACACTTTCCCATCACTTTTGTGTTAACAAAAATATTTATCACTAGTTGTTGCCCCCGTATTTGTCGAAAATATTAACCTATGTGTTATTCTGATGTATAAGCTATATTACTGTGAAGTTTCATCCAAATCCGTTCAGTAGTTTTTGCTTGAAAGAATAACAACCATCCATCTATCCATCCATACCTACAAACTTTCGCGTTTATAATATTAGTTGGACATTATGTTCTGCTACATTAAGAAATAAATGTCCTTTAAAACCATTATCAGCAATGGACCAAAATATTTTAATTATAAGTGGTTTAAAAGCCTATCTATTATACAGAACAGAATCTGTTGACAAACTCTAAATGGCTCCAATTAAATATGGCCCAGTAAATCACGTTAGTAAATGCTACCAAAACAAATATTATAATTTAGTACCAATTGGAGGCAGGCTGATATCGACAATGATTTGTTTCATGGCATTACATAAATATGCGTTGATAAATAAGATTTTCTTTGTCTTCTTTATAGCTAAATGGCTCAGTCTAATGTATTTGTGGAATTACAATAACTGTTTTTTTGTAAATACTTACTACAGCAATAGTAAAATGTTTTTTATGTTTGCCTTTTGAATCAATAATGTGATTAACATCATTGTAATCGGCAAATCGCAGTCATAGCACTGCTAAACTTAGGTCTCGTCAATCCACTTAGTTCGATCCTCGAAAAACTAAAGATGAAGTCAAGAACATTTTGGTCGAAGTATTGATATCGAGTTTAGACATCGAATTTTATTAACACAATATGTACATCGATAAAATGATGATATATCCTGTGATTTCATTCGAGTTGATTTCTAAAGTGTTTAGTCTTCTCAATTTTCTTCACAAGGTTTCCACTTGATGCGAAGAAAAATCAGTAAAAGCGCGGAATACTTAAATTTATTTTGCTCTTTACTAAGAATATAACTTATCTTAAGTGAATT
This sequence comes from Spilosoma lubricipeda, assembly GCA_905220595.1. NCBI lineage: Eukaryota > Metazoa > Arthropoda > Insecta > Lepidoptera > Erebidae > Spilosoma > Spilosoma lubricipeda. The sequence goes on along the minus strand of HG992298.1, from coordinate 4,510,787 downwards.
ATGTATATACCTAAACATCGTTAATTATAAAAACAGGTTAAAGGTTGCCTTGTGAAATACCTATTGGTTTTTAGCTAGTTAATTAACTTACTCAAAGAAGTCGTCCCAAATTCATAATTTTTTTACGTCTCTTATTAATCTCGTTGAGAACTAATTTCAATACATTATTTAACGATGAAGATTCAAATCTACACGTACACACAATATTATAAAAAGGAATGTATCTTATAAATAAATGATAGATTTAAATTGTATTTTTGTTCGAATCATATTTCCACGTAAGCAGAATTTCTACAGCTTTTGTTTCAGTGTTTTTTTTTTCATGGTTTTGGTATGTTCATTGTGGTGCAGTATCTAAATCTATTAAGTTGTGGTAAAGTGTGATAAATGATTGCCCACTATTTTCATTGTTAAACACTACTTTCGTTTGTAACTATACTAGTTCAAGTAAGTTACCGTTATTCATAACGAGATAAAATTTTGTTAAAAAGTCAGAGTAGAAAATTTTGTAGCTCTGAAATCTAACGTTTCTAAGACAAACAAAATGATAATATTTCTATTCGAATTTTCAACTGTTCTGATATTTTTTGTTTAGCTCAGGGTAAAAAGGACCCTTTTGTTATTTTCTGTTAGTGCAAAAAAAAAAGAAATTTTCGTAAGAAGTTATTTCAGGTATTCTTTTTTGCAAAAGTTTGCAATTTTTTAAGATCGCACGATATTGAAACGAACTTTTGTTTGGCGAAAATCCATGTAACGTTTTTGGATGAGATAGGAAGCTTTATGAAACATATTGTATTACTGAACCATCGAAAAGTAAAAACAATAAATAATAATAAATGTTTATTTATCCAGAATATTAAAAAGTGCATTACTTTCATATATAGAAAACTAGGTTTTGACCTCAGCTTTACCCTCTCAGTGTATCTCAGTTGTGGCGGCAAAAAGTAGCCTATGTCCTTCTTCAAGGATCAAAGTAGCTCCATACCAAATTCATTAAAATCGATGTAATGGTTTAGCCGTAAACCATTACACACACAGACAAACAGAGTTACTTTCGAATTTATATTTTTTATATTTATAATTTTCTTATAAAAAATAGCCAGAACCACAATTACTTTTACATTGTCTGACTTTTCGATCAGTAGACTCTCACCTGTTACTTTAATATAGGACAGCACCTGATAGAAGTCTGCCAAGGGTATCTAAAATTTAAATAGTAGAAAAAGGCTTTAGGGTCACATATTTCATAAAATTTACCCGATGTCATCATTATGCAAGAGGGCGCTAAATTTGTTAAAGTTAAACGTGTAAACGTGTTCAACTAATTTTGTTTAGTATCTATTTAAGTCGAACGTTGCGCAAGTCGCCTTTACATTAAATCTGAATTGTCATTCAAATCACATTTACAAACGTAGGAAAATCAATTTTAAATTAATTTATTCATTAAAAGAAAGTTTTTTCACTTTTAAGTTTCTTTTTTTAAGTTGTTGTGTCTTTGTTAAGTTCTTTACCAAAAAAACCTAACTTCAAGAACTGAACAAAATTGAAATTCGTCCACACAGGAAGTACCTGCTTTCAAATAAAAAAAGAATCACCAAAAAACGGTTCTCTAATTCGAAAGTTCTGAGGTAACAAAAACAAACACAAAAAAATACAGTCGAATTAAGAACCTCCTACATTTTTTAAGTCAGTTACAAAAACTCGTAAAAAAACTTACACATTTTTTTAATTTTTTTTTTATTTATTATTTATAAAGAAAAGTATACAATGTCTTACATACTAATAGCATCCAAAAACCACCAAGGTTTATACTTGTGCTGTCATGAATCTGTCTTGTCATATGCATATATAGTAAAACTGAAAGTACCACAAACGAACTTAGTCTATTTAGACAAGAATATGAGAGCTCGTCAAGCAAATGAATGTACCCTGACATGGATACTTCATTTACATTCCCTAGTAATAACACTGAGTGCCCCTTGTTCTATTTCGCTTGACCTTAAACATTCTAGTACACAAAACGTCTGTCTCGTAAAATTAAAACAAAAAGGACATCAAAGATTGTCTGTGCCTTGCCTGCAGTTATTTCAGCCCTATCTAATTATTTCGCATCGTTTTTCAAAGGCTATTGAAGGAATATTTTTTATCTTTTGATTTATGTTTACATACTTTTAATAATGTACCATTTCATTTCAGCTGGTAATAACAAATTTGTTAGTTTTAGTACGCTTATTTGTTTGATACAGTCGAACATAAAAGCGTACTAAAAGTAACAAATTTCGTAAAATTGTTTGATGTTGAAATATGTATCCCACCAAAAACATAAATGTAAAAAAGGGGAGCCAAGTTCAATACAAAAATTATGCGTGGCTGTGGGCTTCGTCGCAAAAAGAATGGAGATCTAAATGAGCGCCAAGTTCTATGCAAAATCCAAATTGTATTTATAGGAACAAAATAACATTATGAACAAGTATTAAACTCTATTTCTTTGCTTTATTGGATACCTATAACAATTGCTGTTATTTAAAAATGTGAGATCTTAAAGTAGTTTAGATTTAACTTGGCCAGTTTTCATTTCAACAGTCATTTTATACAGTTATTTAACATATATGTATATATATTTTTTAATTCTGATAAAAACTGGCCAAGTCAAATCTAAACTACTTTAAGATCTCACATTTTTAAATATCAGCAATTGTTATAGGTATCCAATAAAGCAAAGAAATAGAGTTTAATACTTGTTCATAATGTTATTTTGTTCCTATAAATACAATTTGGATTTTGCATAGAACTTGGCGCTCATTTAGATCTCCATTCTTTTTGCGACGAAGCCCACAGCCACGCATAATTTTTGTATTGAACTTGGCTCCCCTTTTTTACATTTATGTTTTTGGTGGGATATCATTACTTTTTGTGAAGAAAACTAGGCAGGTTTGATTGATTTATTAAGATTTAATGTTTTTTCTTGCGTTTCCGCTGCACGGTTTTCTTTTTCATGCTATTGTCTAAATTCTCTTCCATTCATTATCTGATACCTTTTTAATACGTTTCCTGTTTATGCTTAAATTGGTAAAGCCCGGACGATATAATGATCTCAGGTGGTTATATATATACTAATATATAAAGCTGAAGAGTTTGTTTGTTTGTTTGAACACGCTAATCTCAGGAATTACGGGTCCGATTCCAAAAATTCTTTCAGCGTTTATATTTTTATTTATTTAAAATTTATTGTTCAAAATAATAAAACCTTATTCTAAAACATAGGTCCACAAAACTGTTTTAAACAGTTTGTCTGTAGACTCAGTTGAGCCTTTATATGCAACATGCTTGTGCGTAACATTGCACACGTCACACCCATGCATTAGATACATGATACATGGACATGTGCAGTCCTATGCATAATGCACAGTCACATTTACATATTTACGTACATGCGATACACAAAACACAACAATCAACATAAAACTTATATATGGGTATAATGTGTTTAATAATATCCATGTATACATATATTTATATATATTTGTGCTATCAAACAAGATCCAATAAGAATTGCTTTAATTTTCTTTTAAGTTTGTTTAAATTGGGTTCATGTCTAATATGCACCGGCAAACTGTTGAGGACATAATATATGGTAACCGTTTTTTTAGGGTTCTATCACCATAGTAGTTAGTAACTTTTGGTACATGAAGCCTACCAGCAGTAGTCGACCTTGTTCCGTGACAGTTCGGAACAAGTGATAATTCATGCTTTTGATTGCTACGGCGTAGGTTTATTATTAACAGGTATGTCTTAGTAACATATATGTCTTAGTTTAGCCGGAAGGATATTGCATTTTTTAAATAACTTTTTGTAATCGTCGTTACAACTTATTTTAGTTTTATTGTTTAAAAGTAGCTTTAGAAATTTAATCTGTAATGTTTCTATTTTATCCATATAGGATTTAAAAGTCAAACCATAGCGATCAAGAGCATAACTTATGATAGGTTCAACCAATTGTTTGTACAGGCATTTCAATGTGGTGCTAGGTACTCTAAATCTTAGGTGATAGAATTTTCCTAGTAATATTCTAAGTTTTTCACAAATGAATTGTATATGGGACGACCAGGAAAAACTGTCATCGATCTTCACTCCAAGGTAACTGAGTAGAATGGGCTATCTAACTGTAAGTTAGATAGCCCATTTATCGAGGAAGGCTATTGGCTATATATCATCACGCTAAGACCAATAGGATAGGAGCACCAATGAAAAATATTTCAAAAACGGGGGAAAATTATCACGCGACGGGCAATAGGAGACGCAAACGAGGTTGCGTGGGTCTGCTAGTTCTACTATAGAACTATCTTGGGTCTTAATTTGACTAGGGTCTAGATTAATAAGTGTTTTAACTCTGGAGAGCGCAACGGCCTGTCGTCTGCTAAATATTGAAGTGCCTATGTCGAGAAGAGCGCTGTCCAGACTAAGCCCTTGTGATTTGTGGATGGTAATAGCATAAGTCAAGCAAATAGAGAACTGTTCCCGGTGAACATATAATAGGTATGAAATTGCCATTTTGTATGCAATAAGTGAAAGTACTTATTTTTTCAAACTTTTTTATTTCTGTTATTCGAAGTAATCACCCATGCAATTGACGCATCTTTGCCAACGCATTAGCAGTTTATTGATGCCCTTCTTGTAAAAATCAGCTGGACGGGAGGCAACAAACTCTTCAAAGGCATTATGAGTATGAGCGCCGCTAAGAGCATACTTTGGTATGCTCTTAGCGGCACACACATTTCACATTCTAAGTCGTATAGCGCTTGAGAGCCACGCGGGCCCGAAAACCTCGCTTTCTCCCGTGTACAAGTGCAAGGCGCGATTGAATTTAACCATTATTCTTAAATTAGTCAATACATACATGTATCGGTAACAATAAGACATCGCTATTGCCTTGACCTTGGTGTAATTACACGTTGGACTTTCTTTTAAGGTAAAAAGAGTTCGAATTTTTTTTTTTTTTTTTTTTTTATGTTTGACTCTGCCATAATGACTCTACTCTGCCTGATGGAAAGCATAAGCAGAATCCAAGAGTGATGGTCACCATACTGCGAATGCAGACAATGCAACGATGCAGCATGGTGACCCACACCATGGCGGGCTAGCGATGCTTTCGCACCATTGGGCCTCCGGTCTCGCACTCACCAACGAAACACGACAGCATGATCGCTGTCATTTTACGTTGATTTTCTGTGCGAGGGTAGTACCGCCCCGGTCGAGCCGGCCCGTTCGTGCTGAAATCAGCGTGGCTCTACTACCTACTCGTGGCTCTACTACCTACTCTACCTAATTTTATACCTTATTTATTTATTTATTGGCTGGGGCGACGGTGGACCAACCGCATCGTTGCAACATAAGTTTGCTGCTGACACTAGATCTAAGTGACTGAGACAATGCTAAACGCATGACATTTGACAGCGGCAAACTTATAGCGAATGAGTTGTTTAAAGTATTTATTTATTCATTCAATCTCATATAAGTACTGTACTTCACTTTCATACTAGCTTAGGCACGAAGAAGTTTATGGTTATAGTATGACAATCATATAATTCATCGTTGAGAAAGATGCAGGATGAACATAAATGTAATAAAACATCAAGATAATAATGTACTAGAGAAGATGCCACTCATAAGTGCGGTGCTCCTTGCAATTTATTTTTTCGGACAAATTACACACAACATCTTCTAGTCCCAAACTAAGCAGAGCTTGTATTATGGGTACTAAACAATTGATATAAATACATACACATACTTTTCTTTTGTAAATACATACATATTATACATAGAAAACACCCAGACTCCGAAACAAATATTTGTGGATCACACAAATATATGGTCCGACCTGGGAATCGAACCCGAGACCTCTTGATCAGCAGCCGCGTACGCTAACCACTAGACCAACAAGGCAGTCTTTTCTTGCATTTAGCCTTCCTTCAGTCGCTTGCTATTTAAATTTAAAAACGTTTTAAAACTCGTGAAATATGCCATTTTGTGTCTTGAAATATTGTACTTATAATACAAGGAATACGGCGAAAAGCAAAGGAATAACTTTTCACCAGTAATTAACCAGATATAATTCTTTTAATATTAAATACGAACAAAATATTTTAAGACGCCATTGTTGCCTTATTTGACATAAAGTACCTAAGAGTAAAACATACAGAAGTGATATTTAGGTAAAATTAACTGACGTTAAATGCACAATATATATTTATCCTATTTAATTGGATAAGGAAAAATAATATGTTGTTTAAAATAGCTTTCTTTTTTTATGTTTGGCCCTGCCAAAATGACTCTACTCTGCCTGATGGAAAGCATAAGCAGAATCCAAGAGTGGTGGTCACCATACTGCGAATGCAGAAAATGCAACAATGCAGCATGGTGACCCACACCATAGCGGGCTAGTGATGCTTTTGCATCAGCTTCGTAAATAACACAACAATTCTTTGTAATGTTTAAGTAAAATTTAAAAGTTGAATATTCAGCTTTTATATTGACGTGACAACGTCTTATAAATTGGTTTGCCGGGTGACACTTCAAGAAACTGCGTTACGCTCCGCTCACGTTATGCGCTCACAATGAGAGCGAGTGAGAGGCACGCGTCCCTTCCACTCGGGCATGATTAGCCCGCCTAAGAGCGAGAGAGACAGACATAAAAAGTGAAAGGCACGCGTTTTACCACTCAAAGTCGTTGTCACGTAAAACTTTCGCCCGTATACCGACTTTACAGGCAACCAATTTTTTTTTATATCTCGATGCATTATCCAAAAAAAATAAAAGTGGCAAAGCTATTGCAGAACTGTTTACTCAGTGTGAATTTCCTAATAAAGTTTCATAGGAATCAAACTATTTATCCGTTCTGCTTTTTTGCTTGGCACTTACTCTATGAAAACGAATCTTTGGAACAGTTCGTAGGCTAAAACGCGCAGGCGTCATGAAAATTACGGCGCTTATGACATTACGGCTCGCGAGGAACTACAGCTCAAATGCGCTGCTTATTAATACTGTTGAATTAGACTACTAAATATTGTTTCAGCGCTGCAGCGCTTTTTTGTTATAATTCAAATACAAACGGAACATAATATTAGTTTTGAATGGCTCCTCTAGTACGTAATATCTTGATGTAATAAAACAATAAATAACTAAATCGGTATTCGTAAGCGTTACCTATTTTTATGTATTGCTCGAGAGCGTTTTTATTTAGGTTTACTTCTTTTCTGTGTATAATTATGCTATGTGGTGCGGCACACCGCCGACGACACACCGTTGGCCGGTTGTTTAGCGCGTATTACAAGTTTTTTGTATGGGGACACCACTTATTTTTGACTTAACTTTATTTTGATATTTCTGTTAATAGCAATACATACATTGGCATGGTTTCAAATATCTGCTTGTAACGGTTCCAGCGCTATATTTTTTTTTGTTGTATGGGCACCCCCCCTATTTTTTAACTTTTTTTTAATTTTAGATTTTTTCCTACGCTTACACACAATTACCAAGCTGGATTCCAAATTTCATCCTTCTAGGTCATCTAGAAGTAGGTTAGAATTAGGTACTATAAGTCAGTCAGTCAATGCTAAAATTTACGAGTTTTTGACCATCATATCTTTATAACCGTTTGAGCTAGCTTCATGAAATTTGGGCCTCTAGATGTCCTTATAGACATAATTAAACACATGCAGTTTTGTGTGTTTATGTTGTAGAGGTTTTGAGTTATAGAAGAGTCAAAAGTGGCACCAAGTGGTTCATGTAATATTACACTTGGCGCTGGCTAGCCAGTTCCTTTGCTTGAACTTGGCTTGACACGCTGCCGCGTGTCTAGATTAAAATGAAGACTAATCCACGAATTTACTTTTTTCTTTTTATTTTACTTAGAATCTCTTCTTAGAATCTTATCTTTAATCTTATATTATTCAAAGATGAAGATAATGTTTCTACTGAATTGGCTATTTTTATTTCAGCAGGTACTTAAATCACTTATTATTTTGTTTAGTGTGAATTTTTACTGCCAATTGAGACATGTTCATTAATTTGATGTGCTCTTTGAGGTAAAATGAATTAAGTTGTGTGCAATAAAGTTTAATACCTAGCTGCATTTTTTTTGCAATGTATAACTTTTTGGTAAATTTCCTGCATGCCTCAAGATATATATGAAAATCGTTGGCGCCGTTTCCGAAATCAAGATTACATAAATATATATAAGAATTGGTCGTTTAGAGGTATAAGATGAACTAAAAGATGCACAATAAAGTTAATTCTATTCTATTGTACATATTTAAATTGTCGAACGGACTAAACTAAACTGTCTGTGTGATGGTAAGCTCCACAAATATATAATTGCAAACCTGTTTAATTAGGTTAAGGAACACGACAGATGTCTTGCCTATTTTCTGATTTCTTCGACCGGTCCTTCAGGTCGAATCGCAAAGTTATAAAGTGTTCCGTAATGAAGTTCTGTTACAAAGGCCTCTTCACTCTAATTCAAAACTTTATGAAGTTCAAATTGGTACGCAACCCACGCTTTTTACAATTACATGGTTTTCCCGTTTATGACTAAGCCAAAAGGAAAAGTAATATATTTTGCCGACTATGTATACTGAACCCATTTCAAGAATGAGATGTCAATAGATTTATAATAAACTAGCTGACCCCGCGAACTTTGCACCACTATATTTTCATATTTGTCTCAGCTTCCCACAGGCAGTGTACAGTCGCAGACAAAAAAAAAGATTTGTCTCGTCACCTTTTAATTTTTCTAGTACACAAACCTTGTCCCAACAAAAACGAGCACATTAAAAAGAATTATTTAATTTGGTGCAGACGATTTTACGAAGTTATGCGCGTACATACATTTCGAAGATTGATTTTTAAATGTATAGATGATAATTATTCGTTACGGTGGATAACATAAGCATTATGAATTTTATAAAAAGTTTTTATGAAGTAGGGTTATAGTTTTGAAACTTTTTCTTATTTCTTAAGCGCTCAAATTTTTTTTTCTTGCAAAATAAAAATTTATTTTCTGCATTCTAGTTGCAAAAGCATAAATTTTCTTCATTCTAGAATGTAATTGCAGGAAGAATAATTAAAAGCATTTTTAGTGTTTTTAACGTAAGAATAGCAAATTCTCACCTCACTCCCCCTCTCTTAGTATCGTAGTTAAGCAGCCTAGAACCATGCTTCCAGTTGACTTGTCTCGTTGGCTGCGGTACTTCACTTACGACGCACCTTAGCTCAATTATAGAGCCCTCTTTGTAGAATTTGTCTTGAAGAGGACGTCCACGTTCATCCACTATTTCTACCTTTGGCACTGTGAAAGAAAAGAGTCAGATGAGTTAAGGAGAAACTAGATGTGGTTGGGTGTTTTCTATGTATAATATGTATGTATTTACAAAAAAAAAGTATATAAGTATTCATATCAGTTGTCTAGTACCCATAATACAAGCTCTGCTTAGTTTGGGACTAGATGGCGTTGTGTGTTAGATGTATGAAATATTAAAAAAAAAAAATTAAAAAAAGAGATGACAGGCTCATGGTCTTGGAGCTCAGAGGTCGTGAATTTATTATAACCTAAAGTAACAATAACATAATTAAAATAGTATTCATAACTAGCTGCATCAACAGACGTCATTTGGTTACCATTATTGACATATCCTTTAATGTACTCTACAATTTGTACGGGAAAAGTGTTGTTGTTACTATTTCCATAGCAATTTTCACATTTTCTCTCCAAAAGTAGCTTCTTTGGTCCCTAACTAATAAGATGAAATGTAAATATTAAAAAAATATAGATTATATTATTAAAGACTAACTTTCGCTCGCAGCTCTGCCGCCTGTATCTACATCTACACTAATATTATAAAGAGGAAAGATTTGTACCTATGTTTGTATGTTTGTAATGAATAGGCTCAAAAAGTACTGGGCCGATTTAAAAAAATTTTTCACCAATAGAATGCTACATTCTTCAAATTTGACATAGGTTACATTTCATTTTGAAAAAAATTAGGGATCCTTGGTAAAATTTGAACAATGTAACCGAAGGTGTAGAAAAATGAGTCTTAAAATGTCTTTCGTCGAATGCGCTGCCGAAACTATTAGCGATAGAACAAAATAATGTACAACAATATTGAAGAACATCATAATGTCTACAAAAAACTCCGCGGTAGCATATGTCCAACTATTGTAGTTATGTCACTACAACAACTTTTTTCATTTTAAATCCAAACCATGCTATTTATGTGTTTATATTAATCTTTATCCAAATAAATTATTATATGGTGAAGACCATTTAACTACCTATAAAATAGTTTTTAAATTATTTAAATTGGACTTTCCATTCAAAGGATATTACGAATTAAAAAATTCAAACAGTAAACAAAACCGCCATAGCGCCGTGGCCGTTGTTTGCAACAACAATCTGTGTGCTCAATCCGCAAAAACGGTCCGCTGGGGCAGCTCTTACAAGACACTTTGCTGGTCATCTGGGACGAGTGCACCATGAGCCATAGGGCGCACGTGGAAGCCGTGGAGCGCACGCTAAGAGACATCTGAAGCTCAGACCGTATAAGGGGGGCGTGACGTTTGTTTTAGCTGGAGACTTTCGTCAAACATTACCAGTTATAACAAAAGCTACTCGAGCTGACGTTATTCGAGCTTGCCTTAAATTATCAACTTTATGGCAATCGATTGAAACTCTTAATCTGCGCACAAATATGAGAGCACATTTAAGTGACAATGACGATAATAATTTCTCACAAAAACTTCTAAAACTTGGAGATGGAAAATTACCGTCTCCGGTTGCAAACAGTCCCCAGGTATTGTTGGATAACGAATTGGGTCAAATCGTTCAGAGTCTAGAAATTCTTGTGGACACAATATATCCGGACATACAAAATCTTACGGAGAGAAATTTCAATTGGCTCTGTTCGAGAGCGATAGTGTTACCGCGAAATGAATCGGACATGACAATGAGATTAACAAAATTATTATGGAAAAAGTACCCGGTGAATTTAAATCTTACAAATCTATTGACACAGTATGCAACATCGAAGATACAGTGCACTATCCACAAGAATTTTTAAATTCCCTGAATCCTTCCGGCTTGCCGCCCCACGAATTACAATTAAAGATAGGCACTCCCGTAATGCTGCTGAGGAACCTATGCCCTCCCAACATGTGCAATGGCTCGAGACTTCTGGTGAAGGAATTGCGGGAGAACGTCATAGTAGCCACTATAATCACCGGGGCCGCGGCCGGACAGCTCGCCCACATACCGCGGATCCCCATGATTCATACGGACTTGCCTATATCTTTTAAGAGGTTACAGTTTCCTCTAAAAACATCATTTGCCCTCACAATAAATAAGTCCCAGGGTCAAACATTTTCGATGGTTGGCATCGACCTAAGAAAAGAATGCTTTTCTCATGGACAACTATATGTTGCCCTTTCTCGAGTGGGATCTCCTGAAAATCAATATATTTTGTTGCCATCTACAAATACAACTGCCAACGTAGTTTACAGTGAAGCTTTAAGATAAAAACTGACAAATATAAAAGTAAAAAACGTAAATCTACCTTAATATTATATCTGTAAATAATGTAAAAGTAAACCTGTAAACCTGTAATATAATTAATAAATAATATTTTTTTAATAAATAAAAATATTTGTGAAAAACTGTTTTATATCCAAATTTCCAAAAATAAATAATTGTCTACCCCGTGCGAAGCCGGGACGGGCTGCTAGTGTTGGATATAATAGAAAAACCGGGGTAGTACCGGGGCGGTACTACCCTCGCACAGAAAATCAACGTAAAATGACAGCGATCATGCTGTCGTGTCTCGTTGGTGAGTGCGAGGCCGGAGGCCCAATGATGCGAAAGCATCACTAGCTCGCCATGGTGTGGGTCACCATGCTGCATTGTTGCATTGTCTGCATTCGCAGTATGGTGACCATCACTCTTGGATTCTGCTTATGCTTTCCATCAGGCAGAGTAGTCATTATGGCAGGGTCAAACGTAAAAAAAAAAAAAGTAGCTTATGTTCTTCAAGAATCGAAGAAGTTCTAATATAAATTTCACCCGAACCGGTTCAACGGTTTAGCGATGAAAACATAAGAGACTGACAGGCAAACAAACAGAGTTAATTGCGTATTTATAATGTTACTAGAGTTAAACTATGGATAATAGTTTCATTATGGTATTTCGAGAATGTCTGGCTAATTCCGGATCAGACTATCTGACGTCACGTCCTTTCACTCTTTGAAGAAAAACCCTCGTCCGATCCGAAATCGTCGAGGATAGTGTTTAGTCGACCATCCTTAAAATACATACGTGAGTAAAATTGTTTTTCTTTAATCAACAGAAAGTAAGTGATTCCATACTTATATTATAATTAAAAATGTGAATGTAAGTTTGCTTGTTACGCTTTCACGCGAAAACTACTTAATCGATGATCATGAAACTTTGTACACATATATTCTTGAAGTTATTAGAAGTAACATAGGATTCTTTTTATTAATTGCAAGCGAAGCCGCGAATGAAAGCTTCTATATTATAATGCGAAAGCAACTCTGTCTGTATGTCTATTTTTTATTTTTATGGTATAGGGGGCTAACGAGCAGACGTATCACCATCAGGCAATCGCGCATGGTAAACGATTACCCATGCGCGATTACCATGAGCGATACCCATGGACACCCGCAACACCAGACGCATCAAAAATGCGTTACCTACCTTTGGGGGATGGGCAGTAAAGCGTAGTCTATGTCCTTCCTCAATAATCAAAGTATCTCCATGGTGAATCACATTGAAATATCTTGCAGGAATACTGTTAAGCAGTGCCAACATGATATACTAGAACTGTGGGAGAGCCATGCTTCGGCATGAATAAGCCGGCTCGACCGGAGTGATACCACGGCCTCATAGAAAATCGGTGTGAAACACCGCCTGTACTGTGTTTCACCGAGTGAGTGAGGACACTGAAGGCCCATACCCCAATGTGGGGAGGCCACATCCCTTTCTCCATCCCCCAAAGGTCGGCAACCCACTTGTGACGTCTCTGGTGTTGCGGGTGTCCAAGGGCGGTGGTAATCGTTTACCATCAGACGAAACATCTGCTTGTTAGCCTTTCCGTATTACATAAAAAAAATCCCAAGCTAAGCAGAGCTTGTGTTATCGGTACTAGACAAACTGATACAAATACATATACATACATATTATACATAGAAAACACCCAAACTCCGAAACAAATATTTGTATATCATACAAACAATCAGTCCAATTCGGGAATTGAACCCAAGACCTCATAATCAGCAGTCGCACACGCCAACCGCGAGACCAACGAGGCAGTCAATCGTATATTAAAGGTACACATGAAAGGGACAAATTATTTTCCTGATTATGGGACTCAGAAAAACAGTCTGTGATTCACACAATCTTGTTAAATATTATATATTATTTAATAATCAATATTCAGCACAGGAGAAAACAGTGAGGTGAATGCTTAAAACACTATGCCATCTGTGCGGTCAATATCTGTACAAAAAAATTTAAGTGTCTGTTTTCTGTCTGTATGGCAGTCTGTTTGATTGGTTTTGACGAGTCTTTCACTGGCAGATAGTTGACGATATAAGGAGTAACGTAGGCTATTTTTTTTAAACTGGCTTAGTCCCTCGCCATTACCCGCGGTTGACCTTTTAAAGGTACAACAACGACCGCGGGTAACATCGCGAGGCTCACCTAGTTTCCAATATATGTCAGCCTCAATAAAGTAGCAACTTAACGATCATTTTGATTTTTTTTTTCAAAAATGCCTTACCATTGTCCCTACTAATATTCAATGCTAAACAAAGACAGACAAAATAACCGCAAGGTATGCTCTAATTAAGTAAAATATCCATAAACCTAAGGTTCTCCAGTACTCTGTTAAAAATGTATTTTAATGGCAAAATAAGAACATTTAAATTTTCGTAAAAGAAAATACGGCATTGCCGTAAATACCCGAGAAATAGGCGAATAAATGTAGGAAATGCAGGTAGAATAAATATGGTAGTTACTGGGACGGTAATTACCCGTATTCTGAACAATGCAGATACATTCTAGAAGTTTTACATAATTGGATATGCCGTTGTTAAAATTCCCACTTAAATTAACATTACTTCCTCCTAGTCTTTATATTCCCAAGATTGTCTGGGGTCGGCTACTAGTTCAACCGGTTAAACCTGAATGTCAGTTTTACTACCGAGCAACTGGCATCGGACCTCCCTGAGAAACTTAAATTAACATTTGAATGAACGAGTTGTTTAGAATGATTTTTATTGTCCAATATAATGCTCTTTTTCATTTTTTTGCCGTTATGAAATTTGCTCTTTTTGTTGAACTGAATTAACACAAGCCCTTGGTATTAATCAATATATTGGAGTATTGTCAAAACCCTGTAGAATGTTACTACGCACTACTGCACAGTACGCCAAATATAATAATATACAATCTTGATTTATACAATATGCATCTAACTTATTTTAAATCCATTTGAAGGTATACTTGAATATTGTTAATGTTCGAATATTTTTTTCTTCTATATATTTCTAAATACACATGACTTTGTCACTATCCTCTATTCCCTCTAATGGTTAACTGAAGGAAATTTCAGGGTTAAGTCGAGTTCGCCTTTGTACATGTAATTTCTTTGACATTTAATTAATATTTTTTTGTATAATCAATAAATCATACTAATATTATAAATGCGAAAGGTTGTGAGGATCTGTGTGTGATATTACTCTATCACGCAAAAAATACTGAATGGATTTAGATAAAAATTTACAGTAATCTGGCTAATACGCAGAATAACACATAGGCCGCTATAACATATAACACGCGGACAGAGCCACGGGCAACATAGATAAATAGATATTCATCGTACAATAAAAATAATAAAGATTTTTTTTTTTCACCTAATACTAAACCCGCAGACATCTATTTGCTTATATTGTTTTAAACTTTCATGGTCAGTAACTTTAAAATAGAAATCTGCGGGATTGCTACCAGTTACTCCGTGATCATGGCGCTTGCGACAGCGCCGAAATATCGGATACTCACAAACAAAAAGGTACATACATGGTAGCAATCCCGCAGATTTCTAATCTATTTGCTTTGTATTTAATATTCGGTTTAAGACTTTTAGTTCAATAAAAATTACTTTGCAGGTATCCCTGACAACTAAAATCATTCATTATTGTCAAAGGCATTTTAACAATGGACGAAATTTTCCTGTTACATGTAGGCGTAACTTATTATCTCCTATTGGTGCGTGACAAATCTGATCTAGAACACGACCGCTGAACACTAAAAGTTTTTTATGTTCAACTACCAACAAAACTAGATGGATCCGAATCTTTTATTTACATATATATAGCTTTATTATCCACACATCAGTATTCTACTTTTGTAACATCAGAAATAAATATCATAGCCCCTTTTTAAATATGGCAAAATTTTCGTGAAGTAAACATATTTAACAAAACAATATTCTATTGTAAATAATATTGTAAAACAACAAATATTTTATTGAAAGTGTTCGACATTTTTTGTGTCTCCATATCCTACATATAATTTCATTGATGGTATTACGGATTTGAGTAAAAAATCAGGTACGTATCATGAATTTATTTATAAACATAAATTTATGAATTCAGTATTGTTTTAAGGGATTTATTATGTAGCGGATCAACCCTTTCGTGAGCTTTTCAATGTTTATTACGAAGCAACGTTGAAATTCCTCTTAATTTTACTAGAAAATGTTATTTTTTATGCTAGATGTGAAAATAAAAACAAAGTAAGTTTATTCTCAGTTATTATTTTCATTTAAATATCTTTGTTTTATATTCTTGAAAATTACAGCCATGTAATAACTGTAGTTGATTTTACTTCAATTAATATTTGGTAATTAAATTAAACAAGTTCCAGCTGCCATGAACACCTATGATAATCGTTATTGGGAAGTCAATGATCTCAAATATACTGACAAATAGTTCAACCTTCGAATTCAGTTCAGCCTCTGGGTTGCGCAGGTCAGATACCTGCAGGTATGCAGGTAAAAACTGATATTCAGGTAAAACCAGTTAAACTAGTAGCCGACCCCAATTGATCTTAGGAAAAGTAAGGCTAGGAAGATGTTATATTATACAAGTGGTAGAATTTTTTTTACGTCGTACATAGTTCCGTTACATTTTGTAGATTCGAGCTTTAGTTTTAATCTTACAAAGCATTTAGCTCTTTGCACAGCTTTCGAATAAAAACAGCGTAAAAAAATATTTTTTATCAAATTCATCATCGACAATCTATCCCGCTAACATAGGCATCTCCATAGAAAGAAAATTCATAAAATCTGTGTTAAGTTTTCTTCTCGTGCCCTGTCCTGCGTAGTTTTCTAATTTTATCGGCTTTTACGATCCCCCCTGCGATAAATAACTGTAATATTCTTAAACAATCACCACATGGTTACATATTGACATATATATCATAATATCTTTCACCAATTCGTTGAAAACGGTGTCAGGTTGCGAAGAAACATTTGAGCATTCTCATTACATATGAGTATCACGGTATTGGCCTACATGAAGAACGTATGAATTACAATCGGCACGCACTACACTGGAATGTTAAGTTACTGTATTTCATTGTGGGTTTTTGTAGGAATGTATTCCCTACGTATATTTTGCAAGGAAGTTTAACATCACGCATATACAATTTCCGTACTTGTGTGTACTACTGTGTGTCTCACTAAATTCGTCTTTTTCAAGTAATAATGATGAGAATACGGCATTATTAACAAGAGGAGAATATAAATAACAGTATTCAGTAGATCAATATTTAACTGTTATTCATTACTTCAACTATTAATATCAAAAAATATTTATATAATTTACAAATTGCGTGGTACGTGATCCCGGTCCTACGCTCAAAAGATTGTTTTTTCCTTCCACCCCTGTTAGCTACCACAATCGAACGTTTTGTTAGGTGAAAGATGGGCCCCTCATCAAAATGAAGCCAATCACGAAAAATTTGCTTGAAAGTAATAACTTCCGGGGATCCCGGACTAATACATTTTTTTTTTGTTTTGTAAATACATACATATTATACATAGAAACATCCAAACTCCGAAACAAATATTTTTAGATCATACAAACATTTGGTTCGACCCGGGAATCGAACCCGAGACCTCATGATCAGCAGTCGCTCACGCCACCCGCTAGACCAACGAGGCATGTCAACAGAAAAACAATCATACATAAAATCGTATCCTCCAACCACATTACCGTACCGGATAGTCGTGTAAAAGTCCACAGCTAAAAAGCATTATCTCTTAGACTGTTGTGTTCGTACTGAAAGGCTCGGTCTCAATAGCTCTTTAGGGAGAGAGATATCACAATGAGTCTGTGACGGCTCTTTTGTACCAAGTATTTATAAACACTTGATACCCCTTTGTCTTAAAATGAACTGGGAAATTTCAACAGTCTTTATTCATATACAAATCGAAACCATTACTTCCTGGGAAAGGCTGCTTGTTACTAGTTGAAACCCCGCCCAGGGTATTACCTACCCTTCTTACATAAGTAATTTGGCTTAGTACGCGAAATACTTGTAACTGGAACACCAGTAATACGTGATCGGGTTCCTTAGACGCTTTTACTTTTAAAAAGAGGACAGGAATACGTAATGTAAACAAAAAAGATAGATTTCTGTATTTTTAGTTAGTAAATGGAAGTTGAACGATGAAATGTTGTATTAATATATATGTGTTGAGTTAGGTTAAACGTGACGTCATGATCATCAACAGTCTATAAGCTGTGAACTAACAGCTTGACATATGCCTCTCCTTAGAAATATTTTGGCTTACTGTACCTATTTCACTAGTTCTAGCAGCACCCCCAAAGGGTATGCTGTTGAGAATGCCCAGCGCCTTACGTCCGCCGCTATACGTAAGTGTAGGATGTTAGAAATAAATGTACCTATCACAATAGTCAGATGGGTTGGTATAGATATTGTGTAGCGCGTCATGCCGCCCTGAGTGTGGCCGCGGATGGTGGGGACGGGTTTTCCCCTCCATCCGCTTTAGTGGTCACCCGCGAGGGGGCGACGTTACGCGTGTGCCGTACGTCGCCCAAATTAGAGAGTTTACCAGCAGACGGTGCCTGCTTCAGTGCGGGCAGGCGCTGGGAAGGGTCCGGATGTGTTAATAACAGCAGTTCCCGGATCCCTTCCGTCTCAGGCGCAGAGTGGCACACCGTGTGGTTTTAGTCGGTTCGATTCCGACACACCGCCCCGCCGCAAACCCCGGCGGGGTGACGACCCGAGGGGGTTCCCACACGTTAAAAATAGATATTGTGTCAGGTTTTCCTTTTCTTCGTCGTGCGTAGTTTGCTCACAAGATAGGCTATTATATTACTACACCCATGGGATGAATAGAGGGTGACACTCTGTATGTATCAGCACACGGATAAACGTTAAAAAGCGGCCAAGTGCGAGTCAGACTCCCCCATGAACGGTTCCGTAGCAGCAAGTAACATAATATAAAATTTCTTGTAGTTGTAACTTTAATCGATGTTTTATATTTGTGTTGATTGAATGAAAGGTAAATTGTGGCGTATTAAAAAACCTACTTACTAAATTTCGTTCAAACCAATTTGCGTGGAAGTTTGCATGGTAATGTATGTATGTATTTTAGAAGTTACATTAGACACACATTTCACAACTTTGAAAGTGTCTCTACCGCAAACTTACAGTTTAGACCCAAATGATATTAAAAATCTCAATATTATTTTTGAAAACCTATATATATATAGGATAGGATAGGATAGGTCTTCAAAAATGAGGTTGAGTGCTCGTCATCTGAACATGGCCTTAAACTAACAAGTTCATCTAATTCATGGTAGTGATTGATTTATAATAACCGCAAACGTTCTGGTATTAATTTGAAAGGCTAAATTGCCCCGCTGATACCCATTTAAAGTCCGGTTGAAATTGAAATTAAACCAAGTCAAACAAACTAGCTCAATCTATGATCGATTTAATATCTTTTGTTGATTTATACTTGATGCTGATTTACGTCTTTACTTGTATCATTTGTATTTTTTTCATTAGTACTATGATCTAACCAAATTTTTCTTTAAACATTTTACTATTTTCATTCATTTCTTATCATAATACTCCTACTCTTGTTTTAATTATATTTTAGTCAATAATATTGTGTTCGCTTCCTGTATTCCAGTTTTCTTTATTCATTGCTTATGTGGTTTCTAGCCACTAGTTTCATTTTTTCAACTTTTTTTTTATGAAAACTAATGCCCACAATAAGATATATCCAGTATCGCTGGGTTCTTTTCAGACATACATGAAACGGACACAAAGCACACCCAGACTCAGAATAGCAAACACACACACACACAAAGCACACAAACTATTTTTTTATCTAGTGCTACTCTCACCTGTTTATTTTATTTAGACTAAAGTAAATCATATATTTACAATTAAAATAAAATATAAAATCTTTTTACATTCAAATCTTTTACTCCTTTCAAGATACCAATGACTTTGAAAGTTTTGACAGGTACCACGCTTTTCAGCACGATATTAAAAGTTTAATTTGTCTGCGAGGTAAACTTCATGACTTGTTTGTTCTTCGTTCCAGTTTCTATAATCCAAGTCTGTTTATTGAACGCACTTTTGAGAGTGATATCTCTACTTTTCAATTGTTTTGATTTTTAAACAGATTTTATTGTTTACCTGCCTCGTACCTGCGTACTGCGTCGCCACCGAGACATTCAAACAAAAACCTTATACCATACTATATCAACTAAAATAATAAAGTATTTGATCTAAAAGCCCTTTCCAATTTAGTAATCGCTTCCGAATATTTAACTGCATATTATCAAAGTTCTTCCTATCGCCTACGCAATCTATTACATAGTTGGTTATTCTGATGTATCGATCCATTCTTTTGTGAGGACGCAGGTTAGGCTTCATTGAGCACATTTTGATCGACTGAGCGAACACCTCTCCTCTCGTTAGAACGCCAATTGTCATGCCAGTTAAAAGGAAAGGTATATTAACCGCTTAAGTATTTTTGGGGAGGTACACAATTTGTTTCGGATTGACTTGCAGTAAAAATGTTTGTAGATAATACAACTTTTAAATGGCTGTATTAAATTCAGGATTTGAGTACAGATTTTTATACTTTTCGAGGACATCTCTTCAGCAGTACAAATGTTTCCAGTTTTTCCATCGATGAAGGGTTTTCAAACTTACATTATCATCAAATATTTCTGTAAAACGTGAGTTGCAAATATAATTCCTTTTGAGATCAAGATTGACGAATGTTAGATAATAAAAATTGAGTCCTAAAATACGACGTCAAAATTTCTCAACGTGATTTGAGTGATTTCTCAAAATTTTTAAAAGAAAACTCTTTTGTTATATTACGGAAAAACCTTTCATCAAAAAAGAACAGATTTTAATCTTAAAATAATCTCAAGCAAGGCTAATACCAATCTTTGAGACTTAAAAAATAAAAAGATTTACCTTCAAAAATGTTTCAACATAGATATTCTTTAAATTAAATCTCCTTACAAACTTATTTCCACAAAGGCTCTATCACAATGGTTACCGTGAATCGCAAACTCATTATAATTCAAGTTGATATAGGTCTTACCTCCAATTTTTCATCCATATCAGTGAAACGCAGGAAAATTCTGACGTACTTTGGGTTGAAATCCTTGAAATCACTGCTCAGACTGGCTCTCGGCAAACAATACTGGGTCTTGGTGACAGCGAGACGTGTAATGGAACGCAAAGGAGGGATTATCTTGAACGTTCCCGTATCAATTCCGGTGTACTTTCTGAGATTGCATGACGCTATGTTGTTTCAAGTTAAGTTTTATTTGAAGAATTTACATGCGAACGAAAGGGTTTCGATGTTTTTTAACAATGTGACTTGGAATGGTATTTGACTGCGATATCTGACTACTTTTCTACTTTTAATACGGATAATTGAAGTTACAAATAATTTTATCTGCGTTGTAATGTTGGATTCAGAATTAAATAATAATGATAAGAAATGAGAACATCGAAGATACAACAATATAATTCCACATTCCAAGTTAAATTTGACCATGCTTGATCTACGACAGATGTATGGACTGCATAATATTTTAGCCAAAAGTGCAAAGTCTTGTGAATACTATAACGTAGTATAATAGACAAGTCAATGTCATAACAATTCAAACTACAGTGGCTAAACACACATACAGTGGCTAAAGGAAAAAGATACCTAAAATGGTATATAAAAAAATCATAATATTAATAGCTATGTCTAAATTCAAACGTCATCCGGCCAATTTCTAGTACATTATAAAACGATATCTTAAACACATTTTACTTCAGCTATATTTTCTTTTTTGATGGCCAATAATAAGAAGAACTGATATTTAATGGGCTATATAATTTTATTGACAACTTTCGCAGAATCATGAAGACTAATATAACAATGAATGGTATTGAAAATTGCCAACCGTAAATAGGATATCTCATAATAATTTCTTTGAAGAAATCTCCAAATTGCTTTTTTCATTTTCTTTCTTTGCTAAATTAGTCCTATTTAAAAATAATAAGTATTATAAAATATAACATTGTGCCTAAGAATGTATGAAGTGTAATCTTTTAGAAATAATAATGTGTTAAACTATAACACGGCCCATTGGGCTTAAAGAATGGTAGTTATTGAATATATACCTTTGTTTGTAGACATTTTCAAAACAATACAGGCTTTTACACAATATCATCGGTATTATATTTTCAAAGTATCATTAATGCACCTTCTCCATACAAAATACCAACTATAATGGTCTACTTTGAAGTAGAATTTATTCATGAAGACACATGAAGTCTGTAAAATTGTGGATTATCTTAAAATCGTTACCGCCGTGGTCAACTTTTGAGTTGAGTTATATTTAGTTGTTGACCATATCTTTTTGGAATATTCTGTATTTCTAGGTTATATATCCAGTATATACATGTATACAAGCTGAGCTCCGCGGGTAACACCGCAGGGCGAAATTAGTTTTAAAGTCCCGTCAAAATCGGTCCAGCCATTTAAGAGATTAACAGCCGGAATAACAGTACCGTATATAAAATAAACATTTCACTAAATACATATGATTATATGAAAGTGTCATATAATAATATGCATTTAGTGAAAGGTGTAAATTTAAAGTTACGTGCAGACACGTCAATACTATTTATTTGTATAGCTACCGCTCTTAGAAGTTACAACGTGCAGAGCAACGAAAGTGTAAACTACGAAGTAAGTTTAAACTACGAAGAAACAAAGTTACGGGTTGTAATGAAACTTGGAGGCTAACGACAGATAGCAGGTGCTAGAATTCTCAGTTCAGTCTAATAAATGTCTGCCAGTTGAACTATTCGTTTTGTAATTTAACAACACCTTTACATACATTTAGGTTATTTTTCTCTCGTACTAAGTGACTGTTTCGTTTTCGTATTTTTAAATACATTCCTTGCATTATGAATATAGCCAGTGTCATGTGGGACTTAACGAACATATATGTAGACATAAATGATACTTGAACTCAGAACAACAATTTGCGAATCACATAAGTGCTGTTCCAAATTTGAATAGTTGGATGACACTCAGTTCAAATAAGAAGTAGCAAGGCGACCGCTTCAACCACTATACCATTCGCGCAGTCAAGCCCATCTATCTATCTATTTATAGTATAAAATGTGTTTGCTAGGGTCTTTTAAACTACTTAACGAATTTTAATACAATTTTTGAGCAACAGATGGAATGTTTTTTTTTAGCCTGCCCAAACGACTCTACTCTACTTGATGGAAAGCAAAAGCAGAATCCAAGAATGGTGGTCACCATACTCATTGCAAATGTAGACAATTCAATAATGCAGCATGGTGACCCACACCATGGCGGCCTTGTGATGCTTCTGCATCGTTGGGCCTCCGGTCTCGCAATCACCAACGAAACACGACAGCACGCTGTCATTTTACATTAATCTTCTATGCTAGGGTCCTCCATGGTGTGGATCACCATGCTACATTGTTGCATTGTCTGTATTCGCAGTGAGTATGGTGACCACCACTCTTGGATTCTGCTTGCGCTTTTCATCAGGTAGAAAAGAATCGTTTTGACAGGGCCAAACATTAAAAAACACATACTAATAAAAACAACGCTCCAACACACCAGCGTGTGCTACTATATTAATCGTTGGAACATAAATTTTTGTAATAACTCCTAAATTATTTAATGTAGCGGAAATTTATATGGAGTACAAGTTGGCCTCTATAACGTAAAAATATAGTTTCCAAGTGGAGTAGCAGACGACAATGCTATTGTTTTTCATGGCTTTAGTTATTGGAATTAGTTTTCAAAGGCATAGCAATGTATACTGACTTTAAATTATATACACAATATAATTTTATATACAGTTCATTGCTGGAGGCTTCTCCTTAGAAGAAGGATTTGGCCTCCTATACCGCGATGGTCTTATTCTCTCATCTCATCTCCTTGGTATAATGTTTGGTTCAAGTTTTCCCTCTAAAGAGAGGAAAAATTAGCGCAGTTTATCAATGACAGTGGCACTCTTTATTCTTTACCCATCACCACACAAAGTCAAATGAATAAACAAAAGTTTTCTTTAAAGTAAACCAAAACAAAACAATCCAATTTAAAATTATGGTCAACATCAAATCTCAACGAATGTTTACTCTTATAAACCATCCTTTCAATATTGCTCGTTTTAAAGCCAAAAGGACCGTATAAGAGCTGCAGATATTAAATATTCATTGTTTTTCATATTTCCTATGCATAAGAACGTGTTTGTAACGTTGATGTATTTACAAGCAGCTGTTCAGTATTCTTATATGGAATTTATAGTCTTCATGCGGTTAGAACGAAATGTGTTTTTGTAAACACTGCATTAGTTTCATGTTGTTTTGAGAAGATATTGAATTTTGTGCAGACTTCTATCTATTTATAAATAGAATTATATATAAGTTTTTAAACCAAACTATCATAGCATGTTCAGTTTAAGAGTCCTTTACAAATATGAAGAGCCAGGATGGCCTGGAGGCACTTCAGCGGAACACATTTTCTTCAAATTATGTAGGTAGGTGTGCGTGGAAACTGAAATAAATGACTTCAGAACACAGTCGACGTATTTGAATCAGCGTTAACTGGAATCACGATGTAATTAGGAATTGCCGATTCCTACTATACGAAATCAACTTAATTAAATGTTAAAATAGCGGGATCACAAGAATTCTGAGCGATTCGTCACAAGCATGGTGAGCGGGCACCGTCTCGTTCAAATGTGCCTTCAAGATGGCCGCCCGCACTACGATCGACAATGATGCTTCGCTAGGTTGACATTTACGATTTAGCCAACCTGATGTTTTACGGAAACACCGTCAAATATTTTTTTGCTCTATAAACTTTTTCACCACTTCTCTAAGGTGTGGCATGTCATCATCACCATATCAGTCAAAAGATGTCTACTGGCGAACAAAGGTCTCCCCCAAGGTTCTCCATAACAACTGGTCTTGTGGTGCCCTGTGGTATGCTTGTCGGACCTCCTTGTAGGGGGCCTACCACAGGTCTTAGTCAGCAGCCTTCAGTAGTGGACTTCTGAATGCTACTGATGCTGTAAGGTTTCGTTCATTTCCCTAAAGGAAAAAGTCACCATTTCAAAAAAAAAATGGTTATTCATAACAAACAATTCTTATTTGTGTGTGTGTGTATTAAAATTAACCTTTAACTATTAGTTTCGTTGCATTTCTATATGCCTGTAAATACATCGTAACATCGCTCTCCTGAGGTAAATCTTTTTCTTAAGATCAGAAACGAGCATAAAACACACTGAAAAATAATCACTAACCTTAAATTAAACTACCACAGTTGTTCTCTTAATATTGAAGATATAATTATATGATAGTTCATATATTTCAAGGCAAAACAAATCTACAACAATCAAATTAAAATCCAATTAATTCCTCAACTAAACGAACCTGTAGGTAATAGAACCAATTAATGAATACAATAAACTTGAGGATTATCATTCCATTAAAATTAATTAATCATAGTAATGGAATGATAATTTTATCAATTTGCAACTATTTACACATTCCCTTTGAAACTGATTAAGTAACCTCATAGTTTCAATAACGACTTATTGAAATATCAATCTATAATTACAACAGTCCTTGTAAAATCAATGTTATCACCAATTTGGTATTGAAATGAGGGTTTCGGATAAACTTAACTTGGTACTATGTTCTATCGATAAATTTAACCTTTATTAAATCGACTTATAGATTTAAATAGATGAATTGTTAAATTTACTTTCAAACTCACATTGAAAATCCTTCTCCTACCTCTTTCATTATATTATTATTTTAGTGTTTATTTTTAAAGTTTCAAGTAATTCTTTAAATACCTTTTAGTCCAGTTGGTTGTGCGAACCAATACATAACGTTCCTTTCAAATATAAAAAGCAGCTACTAATCCTTAGGACCACCCTATATTAGACCCAGAACTAGACTTTAAAGCAAATTTACAATCGTGAAACCACCATGCTGAATGGAAGTCGTGAGCCGTGTGAGTGCATTTGGCATGCCCCCGGCTCATGACCGTTTAGTTACCCACTTGCTAACCATTTACCTAATTCAGTTCCAACATTCAATCTAGTTCAATAACGTAGTCTGTACGATATAATTGGTACATCGTAAACATGTATTTTTATGATCATTTAAAACTTGCCAA
The DNA here is from genome assembly GCA_905220595.1 of Spilosoma lubricipeda. Lineage (NCBI taxonomy): Eukaryota > Metazoa > Arthropoda > Insecta > Lepidoptera > Erebidae > Spilosoma > Spilosoma lubricipeda. Next base: position 4,484,907 of record HG992298.1, on the reverse strand, counting down.
ATTGTTAAAACTTTATGTGGGTTAATAAATTATTATCATTGTTTACTATTGTATTATATAAACATAAATGAATTTAAACATGTGGTCAAAGCTTTCTTTGAACAAATTTTAACGCTCAGTATACTTTCATCGGACTAGACTTGTCTATTTCCAGACGTTCTATCTCCCCATTATCGGTCAATAACTAGAGTTATGAGTATCTCGACATAAGGCTTTGACAAGTTTCTAGTTCTAGTGGCCAAAATCCAGAATTAACTGCTGGCGCATATCTTTCTAGTCAAATTTATAGTCTTTGTTCATACAAGAGTATCGTGAACGACTTTTTTTATACTTGTGTACGTCGTATCATCTTTTTTTTTCCAATATAGATGTTAAAAGGCTTTTCAGTCTCCATACCTTACAGATATTTATACAAATCAATGGAACAATAAAATAAAAACTGATCACCATTATAGAAATTGCATAACTGTCTGAAATTCTAGTAGTACAAAAAAACTACTATCGCACACTTCAGATACAGTTTTGATACTAGTTATTCAGTTTACCGTAATAAAAACCAATATAAGAGTTACAAAACCATCATGTTATCTATGGCAAATTATGGCTACGCAAGCTTTAATATCTCCAGAAACCGTTATTTTAGTCAAGAGCCAAAACAATCACTACAGATAAAACGTAATAAAAGTGGTGATTTTTTTTTCATTTTATGGCCATAGGAGCCTTTTTATGGTTATCATACATAAAGATTTTATGTCTAATAATTTCATATTTTTTCAACCAATTTTATAAAACACTTGCCTAATACTTTTTTATAACTGACTTTTTATGGTTTTGATGGATCAAGTAAGCACTTTGCTAAGTGGTCCGTTTACACGTATTAAGTTGATAACTTAAATTTAACTTATTTTTAACTAAATTTTGAGTAGTCGACTGTTTACACGTCATGTTTAACTTAATTCATAAATATAGTTTGGTTATAATTAAGACAACCATATCAAAAATTAAGAAACCAGGAGACAATAAGCGTAAAATTGCAGGATTTTTGAGGTGTAAATTTAAACACTAATTTTGGTTTAAAAATTAAAGTGTTCGGGTTTTATTCATTTAAACTTTTGTCAAAATGAATAGAAAAGTTCAATCAGTTGAAATCGTTCGTTTATTTATTTTATTATATTATATATATTACATTATATGTAATTTATTTTTATATTCAGTTTTAATAATATTTACTTACTAGCTAGGTAGCTAGCATTTTTCGTCGAAATCAGTGGTGAAAAAGTAAAACAGCACGTACAGTTTTGAAAATGTTATTCAAATAGTAGTAAACTGTTTACAACATTTTTTATAAGCATACTAATTACAACAAAAAAAAACTAAATTACTAACTACTTAACTGTGGTTGAAAATTTCAAAACTGACTGTCCAATATTATCCCCCCCTATATCTAACTGTAAGTCCTTGCCATCAAGGAAGACATGAGGCGTTTCTACGTCTTTTACTGTCCCTACCCTGATCACAACTTCTATTAAAACGAAAAACTGAATATGTCTAATGAAATTGTAACTATAATAATAGCTTAAGCTAGACTTGCCAGTTAAATACGATAAAAATAACAATTAACTGGCATTTTCCTGTAAAACAATATATTATTTGTGCAATTTTTTTGCAAGTAACAAATAAATTAAAAAACAATATATTATGAAGTAGTTTTACTTTCTTCTTATTATAATATTAGACAATAATTTTTGACAAATAATCGAGTCAAGAATATAGAAGAGTTTTCGCTTGATCCAATCAAGTTGCACCTGTCACTGGTTCGCTTCAATTCCACGCGAAGGATGCAGTACTTTGCATATATACAAGTTCCAATATTATTAGCATTTTCATACCACTGTGAATTTTATGAAGGTTTTCCTTATTTTGAAAAAACTAAGACCCGAGTGGGAAATTATTTCTGAATTAAATGAATTTCATGAAATGTACCGTGGGAGAGTTATGCCTCGGCATGAATGGGGCGGCTCGACCGGAGTCATACCACGGCCTCACAGAAAACCGGTGTGAAATAGCGCTTGCACTGTGTCTCACCGAGTGAGTGAGGATACCGGAGGCCCAAATCCCAACCCCTCCCTACATCCCTTACCCCATCCCCCAAAGGCCGGTAACACACTTGAGACGCCTCTAGTGTTGCGGGTGTCCATGTAATACGTCTGCTCGTTTGCCACATATACCATAAAAAAAAAATCATCAAAAAATCGAATAAAATTGTCACCCATTGGTCAATTTCTCTTCAAGAAACGTTGTAGATTTAATAAATAAATTCCTTAGAAGTAAATAAAAAAATGTGTTTGAAGGAAATACTAAGTCACAGGGAAGTGGGTACATAATAATTCAATGAAAAAGATCAAAGCACGTATGTACTGGAAAATTCCTATATTCAAAATAACAGGTAATTAAAACGTTTAAGGCTTATGATAAAAATTGAATGAATGACTGATAATGTTGTCAGTTGAATAGGTGGCCCATAGGTGATGAGTCTTAGATATCGATGCCACCGCGTAGTTTTAGTAACTTAGTCTCAGATTTCGTTTTGACAGTTGTGATCTTAACGAAATTGAGTTGTTCCAAATGTAAATGTTATTAGATAAATACATTTTTGAATCGTTTGGGGTGGAAACGCTAGGTTCAAGGGGTCCGAATGACCGTGATATGTTTAAACAACTAGCTAAGAAACTGATCGATGCTTCCTTAGACCAGAAAATTAGTATTCCCATTCAATGTGGCAATGCTGCCAGTCGTTTGGGAATGCTACTGTAGTATAGTATTATTTATAGTAAGCAATGACATGGAGGTATTATTAACGTTAGTCTTATGCAATGGTTTACAGAATTCTGTATTATTTTCTTGCTTGGTAGTTCTTAAAAGTTCTTTTAATTCAGACTGATATTCAGAAGGGGCCTTATTTTATTTGACTCTTGTTGAACCCCGCGGGGCTAACCACGGGTATCGCCGCGGGATAAAGCTAGTCTAAAAAAAGTAGCCTATGTTACTCCCTGGATCATCAGCTACCTGCCAGTGAAACACCCGTTAAAATCGGTCCAGCCGTTGCACAGATTACCCGGAACAAACAGACAGACAGACATACATAATATATTTTTTTAGACTAACTTTGTCCTGCGGCGTTACTTGCGGGACGCAAACGTGGTTGCGTGGGTCAGCTAGTCTAATATATTCTTATAAGCGAAGACTTGTAATTGGCTGTCAGCTTACTACAATATTATGAAACTGTTTTTTGTAGCTGTAAGTCTTTCATAGTGCTTCAATAAATAACTAAATATAAATAAATATCACAGAGAATCAGCATTGCCATTCAACGTGGTAATGCTGCCAGTCTTTTGGTAACGCTACCAGTAGGCGAAGATGTAAGGTTTTTAGACGCTTATATGTAAATATTATTATTGTTTTTTTAATTATGGTTATGTACATAGGTTTCTTAGGATTATGTAATAAATAAACATATTATTAATCTAATACCTTTAAACGAGCAATTCTTGTATTTTAAATAATTCAAGTATTATTATTTATACTAGTTTTATCTAATACTAGCTGAACCCCGCGGTGTTACCCGCGGTTATTGTAGTACCGCGAGTAACGCCGCGGGACAAAGTCAGTCTAAAAAAGTAGCCTAAGTTACTCCCTGGATTATCAGCTACCTGCCAGTGAAAGTCCCGTCCAAATCCGTCCAGCCGTTCCAGAGATTACCCGGAACAAACAGACAGACAGACAGACAGACAGACAGACAGACAGACAGACCGACAGACAGACAAAAATTTTTTTAACCACATTTTTGGTATATGTATCGTGTATACATACATATGCATTGATTAAAAAGCTGTTATTTTAATATTACAAACAGACACTCCAATTTTATTTATTTGTATAGATATAAAATTCTCGTGTCACAGTTTTCGTTGCCATACTCCTCCGAAACGGCTTGACCGATTTTGATGATTTTTTTTGTGCTTATCCGGTATCTATGAGAATCGGCCAACATCTATTTTTCATCCCGCTAAATGGTAAGGGTGACCCATCCTTAAAAAAAATTTATGGCAAAACGACGTTTGCCGGGGCAGCTAGTATTATATAAAATAGACTTAGTACAAATAAAACGAAAATTGATTGGTCATCTATACTTATAAAATAACAAGTCCTGACTGACTGACTGACTGATTAATACTAATAAACTATGATAGTTAGGGCTATGAAATTTGGTGAGTAGGATCGTTTTATTGAGTAGACACCCACTAAGAAAGGAATTTTTGAATTTCTACCCCTAAGGGGGTGAAATAGGGGTTGAAAGTTTGTATGGAAGTCCGTAATTTTTTAAGTTAGAAACATGAAACTTTACTTTTAGACTACTAATTAAAAATGAGTAAATACGAATTTAAGCGTTTTTGGATATTCTACCCCTGAGGTGTGAAATAGGGGTTGAAAGTTTGTATGGAACTACGTCATTTTTCAAGTTAGAAGCATCAAACTTTATTTTTGGGCTACTGATCAAAAATGAGTAAATAGGTATTTCAGCGTTTCTGAATATTCTACCCCTAAGAAGAGAAATAGGGGTTGAAAGTTTGTATGGAAGTTCGTCATTTTTTAAGTTATAAACATGTAACTTTATTCATGTGCTAATGATTAAAAAAGAGTAGATACGTATTTAAGCGTTTCATGGTATTCTACTCCTAAAGGGTGAAAAAGGGGTTGAAAGTTTGTATGGAACTTCATCATTTTTTAAATTAGAAGCATCAAACTTTATTCATGTGCTACTGATTAAAAAAGAGTAGATACTAATTAAAGCGTTTTTGGATACTCTACCCCTAAGGGGGTGAAATTGGGGTTGAAAGTTTGTATGAAACTTCGTAATTTTTTAAGTTAGAAGCATCAAACTTTATTTATGGGCTACTGATTAAAAATGAGTAAAAACGTATTTCAGCATTTCTGAATATTCTACCCCTAATGGGTGAAATAGGGTTAACTTGACATTTCGCATATAGGTTAGTCTGGAAGTTCGTCAGTTTTTAAGTTAGAAACATTAAACTATATTTTTGGGCTACTGATTAAAAATGAGTAGATACCTGTTAAAGCGTTTCTGGATGTTCCACACGTAAGGGGTGAAATAGGGGTTGCAAGATTGCATGGAAGTCTGTCATTTTTTGAGTTAGAAACATAAAATATTATCTTTGGGTTACTAATTAAAAGGAGTAGATACATATTTAAGCGTTTCTGATTATTCTACCCCTAAGGGGAGAAATAGGTATTGGCATTTCATATATTGGTTAGTTTGGAAGTCCGTCATTTTTTTAAATTTAGCAGCCTAAAAACTTTCGTCTTAATGTTTCTGATTACAAAGAGATGAATACTTATATCAGCATTTATGCGAATTCTGTTCCTAAAGGGGATGAAATATGAGTCGAATGTTTATATGAAAGTTCTTTTAAATAGTCTATTGGTCAGAAATAAATAAATACGTTTCAAAACATAAATAAATTACTGGTTCATAGTTTTACACAGTTTTAATTAAATACGTATAATAAAATTCCACGCGAGCAAAGCCGCGGGCAACAGCTAGTTGATTTTATAAAATAACATCAGCTTCAGCGCTGTTATATTTTAATTATAAATATGTAATTAATGTAACTCGAAAATAATGTTCTTGCGTAAAATTGTTAAGCTTTTACTTTCATATAAAATGTTTTATTTTACTGAACCATTCTGGGCTTAAATTGAAATTTAAAACAAAAAATTACATTAAATGAAATGAAATGAAATGTTTTTAATTAAAATGTTAGTTTTGAGTGTAATTAAAAGGTTGTATGTTTTGAAAATCAATTTTTTCGACTTATAAAATATAGAGTAATCTTAATTTATATAAATAACTAGCTGTGCCCGCTACTTCGTACACGTTTCATTTAGATTTTCAAGTTATTTTTATTTTTTTACCGTTCAAACCTTCCCTGAACTACGACAAACATTCCAAAACCAAAATCAGCTAAATCGGCCCAGGCGTTCTCGACTTTTAGCGAGACAAACGAACAGCAAATAAAACCCACACACACTCAAACATAGCACGTCAAATACTTACTTATATACTAACTGTAGTCTGCGATACTTCACTGTGGTATAGTCTGGTAGCCCTAATGAGAAATCTACACTTATATCATATACTAGTTATTGTTGTACCACAGCGCGGGTAAGGTCGCGGTGCGAAAGTAGTCTATAAAATTTAGCCGAAGTTACTCCTTGTTCCATCAGCTACCAACCGGAAGTTCCTTCAAAATCGGTCCAGCCATTCCAGGGATTAGCCGAAACAGACAGACAGCCAAAAAATTTAAAAATTGATTTTCGATGTTCGTATCGTATTTATTTTCGGCTCGGGGGGCAGGGGGTCTTTCGAAATTAGTTTAAGTTATTTCCTTTAAGCAAAATTTAAAAAAAAACTTACCAACAACAGACAAATAGACTCTCCTAACTAACGGAGGATGTGTAGATATCTGACACTCGTAGAAGCCCTCGTCTCTCTCACTCACGTACTGGATGAGGAGTCGCCAGTCGTTAGGATGCTCGAAGGCTAAGGAATAGCGGGAGTCAGCTGAGTAAGTGTGACGGCCAAAGGAGAGGAGATGCAGTTCTTCCCCGCGGCGGCGAACCCAGGATATCTGTTAGACAAAATGATTTGAATAATTAAATAAAAAAGTGTGTGAAGTTTTTTTAAGAATTATTTGTTTACTACGCTTGCACACCTTAATTACTAAAACGTCATTATAATCATTTATACCTATAAATGATTATAAATAATGGCAATACTGCCAGTCTTTTGGGAACGCTCCCAGTCTTTTAGAAATGATGCAGAGGAATGTTTTGACACTTGTATGTAAATATTGAGGTTGTTTTTTTATTTTCTAGTATTTTAGTTTAATTTTAACACAGGTATTATGACAGGCTTACAATGTATAAGTCCTTTAATCTAGATAAAGCTACTGTTTAGAACTTCGTCTTTTCGTCTCGGAACTCGTCCGAAAGCTGTGGTATCCCTTATCCTAACTCCATTTCTTAATTCCTTTTCTCTATCTCAAAAACTCTTTCCCTTTAGTCCGTATGAAGACAATTATATTTCCAAGAAAATTTGGTGTCAGATAAGCAGGGGTCATATAAAAACAAACTAAAATAATTTGCTAAGTTATACACACACACACATCGAATTTTAAGAATTGTTGTGTTGTATGTGATTGTGCCTAAATAAAATAAGAGCTAAATTTTATGGCATTTTTGTTTTGTTCTTTTACTACAAATAAACGAGAACACGATACAAATCGTTAGCACGAATCTATAAACAAAGTATTTAACTTTATTTTTCAACAAACAAATAATAATTAACAGCTATTATTATTTTAGCAACGCTGTCATAAAAATGAAAGCCTATCAAATATTTTATTAACGTTGTACAGAGTTCGTGGTGCCTAAAAATTATCACCCAAAAGTCCTTGTGAATATAGGCTTAGTGTTAATTTAATGTAATTTCAACCACACTGTTTTTCCCTCATTAAATTGTAACAAGAACACGAATCAGAAAGTGTATTGACACTAATGGCTATAGTAATGACGTGAAATTGTCTGGTGGTCGAATTTCGGCCTAACTAATGTTTATTGGTCAAAAGTCGGGGGACACTACACAAATGGATATTTTCTTGTATATAAGTGACTTCACATAATGTGTTAATAGTTACTTGATGTGACGTAGTCAAGAAAGAAAGAAAGAGAAAGAAAGAAAAAGAATTCAAGAGTAATTTTTGAACAGGTTTATATTTTCATTATTTTTAATAATTATTTACTGTTATTTATGATAATTTAAATGCTGGCATTTTTGTGAACTCTTACATTTATAACTAAAAATACTGCTTGAATAAAATTGCCCTTTGTAGGTATCCTTCTGAGTTCAGAGACGAATGGGAGACTTCTATAGCCTCAATGGATCCAACCAGAAAAAGTACTATTAAAAAACCATTCTAGAAAAGTCGTAAAAATTACTTTCAAACGGACGCCGTTCAGAAGCTACTAAAGTATAATTACCCACACGAATACAGAGGTTGTTTGCAGTACAAAGGCAATTTAACAAGGCGCTACACGCTCAACATTTACACAAGATGACAATCAGTTATAACCCTGTTCTCATTGACTTCGAAAATAGCAATTAAACTTTGTGTATTCATATTATTAGGAGTAAACAACGAAATTGCTTTCTGGACTCTAGTTAAAACTTTTGGTATAATAAATTGTGTCGAATAAGTCGTTGACAAAATTGCTTATAGGCTGGGAATAATTATTTTATAAATTACCAACGACAAATAAGTACAATACCAAGGTATTAATGAACTGTTAAGCACCATTTTTCCAAGACATGACTTTTTTTTTTATGAGGTAGGGGGCAAAAGAGTCTACAGATCGCCTGACGATAAGACACCCGCAATACCAGAGGCGGAATAAGTGCGTTACCGGCCTTTTAAAAAGGAGTATGTTCTTTTCTTGAAGGTTTGAAGGTTGTATTGGTCCGGTAATACCACAGGCGACAGTTCATTCCACAGTTTTGCTGTGCGAGGCAGAAAGGGTTTTTTATGGAAATGGGGGGCAGACAAGCAGACTCACTAGGTAAAACAACGCAAGTGCTGTTTCACACTGGTTTTCTGTGAGGTCGTGGTATCACTCCGGTCAGGACGGCCCATTAATGCCGAAGCGTGGCTCTCTCGTGGTAAGTTTCTTGTAAAGTGCACAGTTGTGGACTGCCAACCATCTAAATGATGGGGATGCAACCTTTTAGTAAACCACCTCGGTGCTTTCAACTAAGCTGAGTGCGGTTCAAACCCCAAATAGGTTAACACTTTCTGTGATCCACAAATCGTTGTTTTGAAGTAAGGGTGTTCTAAGTGTCCTTTTCATATATATGTGGCGTTCATTTCCGAACGTCACTGACAAATGTCAATCAGTAGATTTTGCCACGCTTATTGAGACAGAGGGACTCATTGACTGAGCGCTCACCACCCTCTCTGGTTTTAGTACATGCATCTGTATACTGTATTCTGTTCTGTATTCATTGTAAAGAGTAATATACGAAATACACCAACATCAAGGACTTTGATTTCGGGTGACGAAGTAAAGTGATTGGGATATTCACTTATCCTTGCCTTGGCGGAATAACCCATATATATATAAGTACCCCGCGATACATTAATATTTGTAGTGCTGGAGTTGTAAAAAAAACCTTATTCTAAAAATGTTCATCGTGAGTTATAACAGAACCAAATTCAGAAATACTTTAACTGTGCCAAAAAAAGATGAAAAGATCGTCACAATTCTGATACAAACAGATCAATACCTAATCTATTCCGTGGATTGAATGGGCTACACTTTTACGAAGGCAAATATTGGCAAAAGGACGGGGATCCTTTTAAAGTAAGATGGTAAGGTCCCACAAACAAAACAGCGGTCTAGCGGACTTTACACGGGAGAACTTTATTAAGGACCCAAAGAAGCAAGTTTTCTTAAGATGTTTTTCTTCAAAGTTAAGTAAACTAAACGACTACTCGTGCCGCCGTTTACGCAAAAAAATATAATGCTTATAATCTTCAATAGTTCATTGCAAATTAAGAGATATGAGGTCATATTGATAAATGTGATGTGAAAAGATATTATTATTAGATTATGCCCGCTATAAAATTTAATAATATAACAAAACAAACAATAAAAAATGGGCAGGCTATTCCGTTTAATAGGTTAATTATTTATATCTAAACCTCTTAAATAGGAGTAATATAATGCTAAGTGAGATACAACTGTCTACAGCGTAGTAATATTACGAGAAAATGTAGTCTTTCGTAACAATTTTAGATATTAAATGCCTAACTTAATGATTTAAAAAAATTCATGAAGTTATTTGAAAAGCCAATAAAGGGCTGGAAGGTATTGAAATATTTTTCGCCTCAGGTATTTTTTTTAATAAATTAAGTTATTTCAAAATAGAACTTTCAGTACTTTATAAGTCAATTTCCTCTTTGGCTTTGCAAGCTCTCTTTTAGGCCTTCAAAAAAACGAATCAAAAACCTTTAAAACTGGTCACAGGTTGAATTTTTATGATGGGACAGTAAGATCAGGTACCTTAAACGTTATAGTTACAGGAAAACGCTTTTAGGAGACTATCCATATTTTTTTTAACTATTCTGAGCTGCATTTACAGATTTCGGAAAAAAATTACAGTCAGCAAGAAAATGATCATTTTAAACAAAAACTTTTTTTGATGCCAATCAATTCTGTTTCTTATAAGGATCAAAAGTCTCTACTGAACCGACTCAGGTTTGAGTACTAGAAATGTTAGAAATCGCAAAAAACTTTTCCCATACATTTGTACGGAAATACAGGGGGCATAAGATAATTACAGTTTTTGTCAAGCTGGCCTCGTGGTTTACTGTACCTACAAACAAAAGCGCCTACCTTTTTTTTTTATGTTTGACCCTGCCGTAATGACTCTACTCTGCCTGATGGAAAGCATAAGCAGAATCCAAGAGTGATGGTCACCATACTGCGAACGCAGACAATGCAACAATGCAGCATGGTGACCCACACCATGGCGGGCAAGTGACGCTTTCGCATCATTGGGCCTCCGGTCTCGCACTCACCAACGAAACACGACAGCATGATCGCTGTCATTTTACGTTGATATTCTGTGCGGGGTTAGTACCGGTCCCGGTCGAGCCGGCCCGTTCGTGCTGAAATCAGCGTGGCTCTACTACCTTGAAACCTAATCATAGTTGCATCAATATAATCTTCTACAACATTAGAATCAAAGCAAATAATAATAAAATAAATCATTTTAATATGTATTTTAGACACAGAGAAACATAATTTACATTTAGATGACCTACGAAATAATTGCTCAAAATGACCGCCATGATTATCCATAAGCCATGATTATCGTAGTAAATCACTTACCGTTTTCTCTCCTAAATCGTGAACTCTACAATGCAGATGAACGCGACTGCCGAGCTGGGCCGTCACGTTATTAGTCGAAGCATCGTCTTCGAAGAAGGGCAAGGGTTCAGAAGTAGTAGTAGATATATCTTCCTCGTGGTCTTCATACGTTTCCGTGAAGACCTCAGACCAGAAAGGGCCGTTGATAATCTTTTTGTCACCGATTTTGAAATCTGTTGAACAAAGAAAACATTATATACAATCATATATGTATGCAAATGACTTTGTGGTTTCCTTAAATATGAATGCAGAGATAAAGTTATAAAAACAAGAGAAAAGTGAATTGTTATTGGGTAGTAGTATTCTCAATTCAACACCACGGACGTATTAGAAAAGTAATGATTGAAGTAAATAATTGAACCATTTATATCAATTAATTCATACTCGATAGTATATAATTACATACTGGAGCACCTCAAATTAAACCCGGTCATTCCAAAAACTTACCAGTAGATTACGTTGATGGAACAATTTCTCGGAATAAGAATTTCAACCCACACGTTAACATAAAATTATTGTAGGCAAAAGCACAAATTTGAAAGGACGTAAGCAAATAGCAACAAAAGTATGCATAATATTCATTTCATTGAGGGTACCAATCTTTTTTATGCTTAAACAAGACAGAGCTATCCGTGCCTAAACAAAGAATAAAAGCCCACACAAATATTTTAGTGCTACGATATTCCTCAAGTTTACGGCCTACTTATTACGACCGAAGCACTTTCGACAAACGCTACCTACATTAAAATAAACCTGGTACGTATCCGACAAATTAGTGTAATATTTAAACAGACAAAAATAAGGACAGCTTTTCTTAACAAAAAAAGGTTTGAAATTAAAAAGAAAATGTTTGAGCTTTTAAAGAATCCGGCTAATTAGTAATTAGGGTGACTTTTTCCCCAACGTTAGGCTGAATCACTTTCGAGAAAATTAGGAGAAACCATAATATTGTTTGGTAAGAAAAGTTTCTCGGAAATATGTTTGAAACTTCAGGATGTTTAGGAAAAGTGTGATTAAGCCAAATGCCTAATATTTGTTTTCCTTTTCAAGGCGCTTTTTTGTTTTAAAGAATAATTAGAGGTTGATTAAAGGTTGAAATTTGAACGTGCCTCATTAATTTACAAGAAAATGTAGAAAAACTTTGGTAATGTGTTTCAGTCGATAACCTTAAAACTTCTTAGTAGCTCTTAAACAAATAAGAACAAAGAGAACATTGAAATTTAGTTTGTAATTCATTGGCGGTAGTTTTGTTTTAAATTTTTTTTTCTTATAGAAATTACGGCCATTGAGCTTACCGATATAGAAGGAAGTAATTTCTCGTGGGATACGGTCTGACAGGATAAGTGTCGATTTGGAAAAGACATGAAAACACATGGTCTGGGCTCTCCCAGAGTACTAGAAGGCGGTCGTTGAGGTGGTTTTTATTGGAACAATCACGTATTTCTAACTCTTGAATTCACAAGAAGCTGTATACATATTTATAGCCGACCCACGCAACCTCGTTTGCGTCTTCTATTGCCCGTGGCGTGATAATTTTCCCCCGTTTTCGAAACATTTTTCATTGGTGCTCCGCTCCTATTGGTCCTGGCGTGATGATATATAGCCTATAGCCTTCATCGATAAATGGGCTATCTAACACTGAAAGATTTTTTCAAATCGGACCAGCGGTTCCTGAGATTAGCGCGTTCAAACAAACATGCAAAACAAGAATGTTTCAAAATCGGGGGAAATTTTCACGCTACGGGCAATATAAGGCGCAAACGAGGTTGCGTGGGTTAGCTAGTATAAATATATATGCAGACGACCAGAGGCCCAATAATGTAGAAACATCATTAATTTGCTATAATGTGGGTCACCATACTGCATTGTTGCATTGTCTGTACGAGCAATGAGTATGGTGACCACCACTCTTGGAAGCTGCTTATACTTTCCATCAGGCAGAGTATAGTAACATTGGCAGGCCATACATAAAAAAAAGTCCAAAGTGATTTCCCACCCGTCAACAAAAAAAACCTACTGATATTACTCTTAACTTTTGACTTTGCTTTAGTGAATATTTTATGGAGAAAACAATTCAGTAATTGCTTATGACAGCATCTCAACATCAAATCCAATCAATCAAGCATCAATAAATAACGAAACTTTGATTTATTAGAAAATACATATTCATTTCGGAAAATAAAACGAAATTGATTATGTTATAGCACATAAAATACTCATATTGGATCTCAGCTACGTTTTAACAAAAAGCCGGTTCAGTAATTTCACTAAGTAATTGTAGACCATTTTAGTTAGAAAGTAATAAATAATGTATTATAGGTTGCGCTATAAATCAGATCTTCGACTGACTGTATATTAAAGATATTTATGAGATAGTTACCGTAAATATTATTTTAGACAACGAAAACATAAGGATAATTAAAGGATAATATGTTCGCTTGACACATGATGAATAGAAAACCTCGATTATTAAATTTTGTAATTACCTACTTATTTTATGTTTGACAAAGTTAGTCTAAAAAAAGTAGCCTAAGTTACTCCCTGGATCATCAGCTACCTGCCAGTGAAAGTCCCGTCAAAATCCGTCCAGCTGTTTCAGAGATTACCCGGAATAAACAGACAGACAGACAGACCGACAGACAGACAAAAAGAAAATAACTACATTTTTGGTGTATGTACCGTGTATACGTACATATGCATTTAGTAAAAAGCGGTTATTTTAATATATTACAAACAGACACTCCAATTTTATTTATTTGCATAGATATATTTTTAGTTTAAAAAAAACACAATATCAAAAAAAAATAACAAGGGGTTTTGTCTAACTGTGTTTATTTAAGATAATAGAAAAATTCGTTTGAAATATATAATTTTAAATTAAAGAAATGTAAGTTAAAGGCAAGCGACTACCGCGTCCCATAAGTCCAACTACCGTATTCATACCTACTGCTAAAAGTACCTTCCAGGATGTTTTAGCTCAGTTACCCAAGTCCATTGTTAACCAGTAATGGAACCACTTAAGGCATAATTTCAAGGAAAATCATTTTTTATTCATCACAAGTATTTTTGAAGCTGAAAAAACTGAATCAGTTGTTTCTAATTTGAGTAATTGTAAATTCAGCCTGTGACCACGGCCAGTGCAACCTGGTCGAAACGTCAGGCAAATCAGAGGTATGTAATACCTTTTAATAAGTGATCGCGTTAATTCCCGTAAAAATAATTGTTAATATATCATGGAACGCGAAAGTTTAAAAGTTAGTATAATTGTAAATTGACATAGAATACGTTATCTACTTTAGCAAAAGCCCGTTTGTCTTCAAAAAAATACCACATTAAATAAGTATCTTACAAGGAAAAAGATACGGAACATTAGTATTTCTGGTCTGATTCACAGACCAGTGCATTACAGAGGTTTTGCAGTCGGTAAAGATTTTAGGTTAGATTACGGTTGGAATTTCGAGTGCTCTTAAATCTAGTTCGAAAAGACGTTCCAAGTGCTGTTGGTGAACAAAGACTGATTTCTTTTTGGCTTTTCGCAATCTTACAACATTATTACGAAAAAGTTCTTGCTAAAAGATTGGACACAGAACTCGGCTACGCAAATCTGGCTCTTGAGTCGTACGGAACTATTCATATGAATCATGACCCACCATATACTTACTTTTTTACAGACATAAAAACACGATTATTACTATTTCATCAATTATTTAGTAAAAAAATGCGTACATCTCCGCCTAGTGTTGATGTAGCTTGCTTAATATTTAAAACGTACTAAGTGCGGCATGCAAACTGTAAAGGAGGTGTTAAATTTTTTTGTTAGTGGTATCAGTAATAAACATTAATATTTTTTCTTTTTCAATACTCAAAAGTAATATGAACATTGAAAATGTTTTTTAAAAAAAAACTGGAAACTTTAATAATATTAATAAATAATAATAAATATTTCGGTCATCTAACACATAACGCCATCTAGTCACAAGCTAAGCAGAGCTTAGTTATGTGTAATAGACAACAGATATAAATACATATATACTCTTTTTTGGAAGTACATACATTTTATACATAGGAAATACTCAAACTCCGAAACAAATATTTTCAGATCGTCCAAACATTTGATCGACCCGGGAATCGAACCCGAGACCTTAAGCACAACAGTCGCATATGCTACCACTGCGCCACCGAGGAGTCAGTTGGAGTGAAATCATGTCGGGGCGGAATTAGGCATAGCTCTTTTTCTTTTAGCGACATATTAAGACCTTCTCGACGTTTTTTTTTTCAAATGCATTTAATATTCAATAAACTGTAGTCAGTAGTTAATCGACTCTCGTCTCAATTTATGATTTTATCAAAAGTCAAAGTAGCAAGTAGATATTCTGTCGAATATTTCTACCCATATTGGGCAGTTATGTACTACGTTGGCAATAAATACAGAGTCGCGGACTCAAAGGGCGAACTACTGATTTCCCCGACGTGATATATAAGTGAAATTTTCTTTTCCTTGTCTTAATGGCTTTCTTTGTATCTCTGCTTTATGTTTTACTGTTATATTTTTAGTAATATCTAGATTGAATAGGAAAAAGTTAATAATATTAAATATGAAAGACAATAAAATATATGTGTTTTGTATTTTTTTTTTGGACACCAGTATTTTTTTTTTGTATTGTATTACATTTATTTGCAGGATCTAAAGTGGGCACGGCTTGGGTAGAGGCCAACAATTATAGTTTGCTAATTTGCCCTTAGAAAGCTTTTAAACACTCCTCCATAGTGAAGTATCTATATATTTATAAGTTTTACAAACTTTCAATCAATAAAAATATGTTTTCATGACGATACTTTAACAATTCATTTTATCTAAAGGACAGGTATTATATTCCGCAAATTTATAACTCTAAGATATTCATTGTTTTGTCCTCGTAAATTCTGGTCACATATAAATTAGATACAAGACCAACACAAAGGTAGAATAGTTAAATACCATGTCTGGTTATACTAAATTTTATCCAACCTAAATTGTCGCAACCTATTTTAAGATTCCAAAGTTGGAAAAGATTTCCGTAAAATATTGCCCTAAATACATGACGACCGCAGACAATTTACATTTGAATTGAATAAAAAATATCGTGATAAGCAGGAGTAAATTATTTTGGTAACGTTCGCTCTAACATATTATATTGAGTTAAATATTTGAGCGTTTTGGGAATTGCGGATGTTTGACGACAGTCGAGGCATGACACGACATTGTACGATATGTACGTCATTTTCTAAAAATTAAAATATGTAGAGATTTCTGAAACCATTTTATATGTATATTTGTTTACTAATTTTTGTATATGACAAAAAAGGTTATTAGTATTCCTATTTTTAAAGGACCTTGTTTTCTCCGCGGCTCTAATTGTATGTAATACAGTTTTACGGTAAAGAGTAGCCTATGTCCTTTCTCAATGATCAAAGTTTCTCCATGCGAAATTTTATTGAAATCGATGCAGTGGCTTAGCCTTGAAAGCGTAACAGACCCACAGTCAAAGTTACTTCCAAATACTAGTATCCGAAAGAAATCTTATATGAAAAATTACTCACCAGAGGGACCTTTATTAAGATAGAAAATATTCAGGAATCCTGACGGTATAATGATGTTTAAAACATTCTTAGAGACTGTTTTATATGACGCACGTGTTAATCTAGTGGTTAGATCTGGGTGTCATTTGTGGTTAAATATTACATTGTCATACATGATTAAATTTATATATGCGGGGTTGTCGGTAATAAGGTTGTCTTTCTTTTGAGACGAATGCGGTGGTGATTACGTAGTATTGATTTTATATCTACAAGCTTTTATTTAACTTTACCTGTCCCGATGTTTGTCCGTAATCAAATCTTACAAGTTCAATTTGACAAACTACCCGAATCCCGATTGAGTTAATATTTAAAATATACCTTTAGTTCTGATGATAATGCAATTATATATAATATTTTTTATCAACAAGAATCAAAGCTTGTTTTAAAAAAAATCTTTTAATTACTTGTATTAGAAATATTGACAGAAAATCATATATAATACCACTTATATCAAATGTTCCCATTTTGCAGTATAAATCCTCCATAATGCGCAAAATTCCCCTTTAATATATTTTTGTGCTTAGAAATATTTCGTTCAAAGAAAAACTTATATTTTTCAAGATCAAACATAAATGCCAGACTTAATTTAAACAGTTATCACATTGAATAAAATATAGTAGCAAAATAAACTTGATGATAAAAGAAAATAATAGGTTTTGTCAATCCCAATTCGAAACTTTCATAAACATTTGTCTGCTGAAACTCAAATCTACCACTATTATTCAGCTTACAAAAGTCTTATCGTCATACTTATATACTTTGCAATTTAATACTTATATTTAGTGGAATATACACACAATTCATTTACACAGTCGTGGTATCGTTAACAATTTTAATAAGTAGCTTGTTTCCCGTGGCATGCAAGATAAGAAATCTTTCTTGTTTTGTTGTGTTTCTTGTTTTTGTGTTATTGATGTTATCAATACCTAGATTTCCATGACATGACTTAATCAACCGGGAAAAATGTCTTTAAATTAATGTGACAAAAACTTATTTTGCTTTGATGATGGTACAAGACAAAAAAATTACTACAACATACATTAATAAACAGCAGACTATTTTAAGAACAATTTTTCAAACGAAATAGCGGACAAAAATTCTCAAGAATCGATAACTCTCAACCCTATTTCGCGTAATGGATTTAAATATAAGTCACGTATTTGGTACGCCGCTGAGAATCCCACATAACACGATATCCTTAACATAATCCTCCTTTGCAGTATAAATATTATCCTTATACAATATTTGGACAAAAAGTAAACGTTACTAACACTACATTAAGTTCTTTTGTTGTGTTAATACCTATGATTCCACCTTTTCTTTTCTGGCTTAGTAAGTGCTCTTTTTGTTTTGTTTTTATTGAGAAAAGAATTATGTTTCACGCCTCTGATCAGAAATTGTTCTTACACATAAATATTGGTATTACTTTCTCAAAAAGCAAGGTATTGTATAAATACGAATTTATAACCTTCGTGTTGATACTAACAAAGAAAATATCTTTATATTTTCTTTCTTCTTCTTCTTCTTTATAGTTTCAGCGTGTTAAGCGCTTACATTCAGACGTATCGCCTGAAAGTAAGCGCTGTTTCACACCGGTTTTCTGTGAGGCCGTGGTATCACTCCGGTCTAGCCGAAGCGTGGCTCTGCCCCGGTAAACATTTTTTCGAAAGTGTTTACAACTGTATAGATTTCTCGGATTATAATCCTGGTTTTCGTTGATAGCGTCAGTCTAATCGTGTTTTTGAAGCTACTAGTAAAACTTTTCTCTCTATTTAAATGTCTAAATAGCATTTTCACAAAGTTTAATTAACAAATTTCTAAGAGATGTTGATGAAATTTAAATTGTTAAGTACAGAAATTAATTTAAATTCAATGTTGCCCCTGAATCATACTTGACTTGCATTCTCGAACTTAATCAATTCAAAACCAATATCGACTATAGTCTAGTGCACCATAAATTATCAACTCCCGGTAGAATCATCTAAAACTGGTCTGTCAGGAATAGAATATAAGACCGACTCCTAATATTTTTAGAGTCAAAGCAATTACTATTATTGCCAGTCTTTCGAAAAACTGAGCTTTTAACACTACATTCTTTAGATTCTGTAAAGCTACAGACAGGTACCTGGTATCTGTGGAGCAATAACGCATAGCGTCCTTGTGAGCACGGAGCAGAAGACCAAAAGACCAGCCGACGTCATCTTGTCAGCCCCAGGAATTTGGGCCAGCCATAGAGTTCATCTGGCCAGTCGTCTTAGCATCTGTAGACAAAAATGAAACAGCAAGTTATTACAATGTCAATTAAATTATTGAAAAGGAAAAAAAAATATTATTTGCGATCATACGTGCATTCATACATCGATCAAAGTATTTTCGATCGATCGGCATCGATTAAAGTATTTGTTCTAAATTTAAATAAGTTATCATGCGAAAGTGTAACATTAACTATCCCGACCTTACCTTTTTTTTTTTACACGAGTGTAATTTAGTCTAAGTATTACCTATTAACTAATTTTAAATTAAATGTACTACACTGTAACAAATGTATTGGTCGAATTAAATAAATATTATATTATTATTATTATACGTGAGAGAGCCACGCTACGGCATGCATGGGCCTGCTCGACCGGAGTGATACCACGGCTTCCTAGAAAACCGGTGTGAAACAGCGTTTGCGCTGTGTTTTACCGAGTGAGTGAGGATACCGGAGGCCCATACCCCTCCCGTTATCTCCCCGTCCCATGCCCCAAAGTCCAGTAACAAACTTGGAACACCTCTGGTGTTGCGGGTGTCCAAGGGCGATCGCTTACCATCATGCGATAGGTCTTTGTCGTTTGACCTATTAACATTAAAAAAAAAATCAGAACCTAGTGGTACTAGGACTCACTTATTCTAATAAAATCATAACTACTAAGTTTATGGTACCACGGTAGTATATAAGTTTGCCGTGATATGAGAAATCGATTCTCACTTATATATATATATAAGGTTATATTTTCTTAAAGTAGCTGAATTACGCGTTTATTATTGTACCGCGGGTAACGCCGCGGGACAAAGCTAGTCTAAAAAGTGTAGCCTAAGTTACGCCCTGGATTATCAGCTACCACTGCTACAGATACAGCTAGTCAGTGAAAGTCCTGTCAAAATCGGACCAGCCGTTCCATAGATTACACAGAATCAACAGACAGTCAGATAAAAATTGCAAAAAATGTAAGTTTGGTACATTTATCATGTAAACATGCATATGCATTTATTTAAAAGCGGTTATTTTAATAATATAAACAGACACTTCAATTTTATTTATTTGTATAGATGAGAACGAATGTCACAGTAAATACAAAAATATTGAACTAATTGCACGAATTTACACTGTTTGGTCTGCTTTTAAAATTCTGGTAAAAAGTAATAATATTCCAATTTATAAATATCCTTTACAATGTTTTAAGATGTTTATTAAATATACGAGTATTTAATAAGATAGCTAGCAAGCTTTAGTTTCTCTTTATGATCCATTAAACACATCGTAATGAGACGTACCTCGTACTTAGCCTAACTTAGCTTTGAGCTCATAAATAGAATAAAATATGATAAGCTAACAATGGCAGTGATGAACACAAATGGAAAATCAAATAAGATTAGATTTTCAAGTACTACGTGTTATGAAGTGTATTTAAATTAGCCAATAAATTAATTGAATGCTGACTAAAATTGTTAGTCTCGAAATTTTTAAAAGAAACCCTATAATCGTTTTTTTAAACCAAATAACACCTAGATTAAATAAAATATGATTTGATGGGTACGATTTCCTTGAAGATACATTTTTCTATGCAGTAATGAGGCAAAACAAAGATGTAATACAAGACAATCAGCAGACTAGTCGTTTTCTGAATGTTCTTTTGTTACGGACAAAGGAGATTGAGGAAGCTTATTAGCACAATTTCAGGATAAAAAATGACGTAATTACGTACATAAGTATGCTATACGTAAAATTTATTTTAGCATTAAATATTTATTCTTGTGTTGTATGTATACACGGTACGTGTATACATACATATGCATTTAGTAAAAAGCGGTTATTTGAATATTACAAATAGACACTCCAATTTTATTTTTTTGTATAGATAAGTTCCTGACTTTATAACTCTTTCAATTAAAATATTAAATTGCAGTAAAACTGATATTATTTCTTATATTATTTTTGCAATTATTTCTTCTGAACAGTACTCAGCGCTTTTGCCAGAATTGAACTGAAAGTTTACTCCTGTCTTAACAAGATAAGTTGACGAAACAGAAACTTTTTCGCTAACTTATCTTAATTGCCTTTATCCTTAATTTGAGAGAGAAATGAAATCAAACGTTTACGGACGTGATTTGATAAACTGTCTCCTCACATATTCGATGTCAGAACTTTCAGAAACTAAAATTTTAATTATATTTGAGAATATCAATACTGTTAAGATTAACAATACAGGTAGTAGAGCCACGCTGGTTTCAGCATAAATGCACTATTCTCGCTCAGAAACCCGACCTAAAATTAAAACCAGCAAGATGGAAAACATGTCCTTATAAGACGATGATAAGCATCAAATGAAAGTATTTATAAAATATGACGACCTTGATTGATATTTGCTCTCGTTTATTCTTTTAGCTTTCAATAAAAATCCAATAATGTTAGATTCCTTCAAGGGTGTATCTTGGGACCGTAATATCTAAGCTGCTTTCATGTTCCATTGAAATGTAATGTACCTGATTTTCAATTTAATACTTTTCTGAATTTCAGTTACGCCCTAGAAAATATATCTCAGGTTTCATTGTTATGAAATTTCCTTTAACTTTGCTCGAACTGAAGTAGTTAAGCCTACTTTCATACGTACAATTTTTTGCTCAAATCTGATTTTTGTGAATGTAATATGAACTACTTGGAACAAATTGTTAGGCTTCAGGATAAATATTTTGAGATATAAAACACAAATAATGTTAAGTTAAGGAAAATTATACACAAAAACAAATTATTTACTGCCGAAGACTAATAACTTGTACGGTGAAAGAGTAGAAGATTATTTAATCCTTAGGCCATGTTCAGATGATGAGCGCTCAACGCGCGTTTTGCTAGCGCGCGTTAACAACTACATGGATTTCGTTCTAGGAATACACTTCTCCTTCTGATTACAGCTTCTCCCAGCGGCGTTACCCGCGGTACGACAATAACCTCGGGGTTCAGCTAGTTTTACATAAAAGCACACTAATAACAAAAAACATATTTGCAGATCTACAAACATTTGGTCCGACCCGGAAATCGCACCCAAGACCTCATAGACAGCAGTCTTATACGCTATCACTGCGCCACTGAGGCAGTCACAGATGTAGTTGTTGTTTAAAACCAAATAGGTAACGAGATAAGCATGACTAGACACAAGAGTTACCTAGTTTTTCCTAATTCAGAAATTTAAATAACAATATCAGAAATTGATTAATACGAATATTGATTTAGTAATTCCGGTATACTTTTAACGACACAACATAGTATTTAGGAGAAATTAAAAACCAACAAATCATACAATGAAAATCTCAACAATCAAGAACTAAAGACAAAATTAGTAAAATAAATCCAACGCCTTAGTTGGATTTCTTTTCGTAACAACAAGAAGCTACATTATATATTCAAAAACAACGTTGAGGATACGACAACAATATTTTGGAGCGTGACAATCCCGATGCGAATGTTGGAAACTTTCCAAAGGAAATATGAGCTTGTTGGACAGAAATTTAATGTACAAGTACAATACTGTCATTAATTATACTTAAGACATTTACGTAAGATATTTATTGCGATGTAAGCGATAAACATTAAGGAACGCAGCAAATTTATGAATAATCACTATATTCTGACATGTATACCTATGAAACTTACTTGTGATATACTAGCAATGAGATCTGTTCTTGTTTTTTGAACGAGTTATCATGATCAGATCCATCAGGGCTAATAACGAATTATATACATAAAGATACATAGATATATACTCTTTATTATAGATCATGCTTAGAAAACAAATAATGGAGAATTCAAATAAGAAAAAACAGTGATATATTTTCTGGTTTTATCGTAGTATGTATACCGTTTAGTGGTATATTGTATAGTGGTATGTATATTCTGATACACGTTTGCAATACATAAATTTAATATTAATTAATTAAAAGTATTTGAAACATACATAATTATGATTAATAACAAATTTCTCATCATGTTTTGCCGTATTAACAAATCCCGGTGCGAAACAACAGATTTATATTAGGCCTCATTAACATGCTTCAACAAACGAATTTTCTGTGCCATGGAATGGAATAATTTGTCATTGATTGATGATGATGATTTTGATTCTGGTTGCAATAACAAAAAGCACAGAAACGCACTTACATTTTTTTATGCTATAGGGGGCAAACGAGCAGACGTATCACCTGATGGTAAGAGATTACCGCCGCCCATGGACACCCGCAACACCAGAGGCGTCACAAGTGCGTTGCCGACCTTTGGGGGATGGGGAAACGGATGTGGCCTCCCCACATCCGTTTCCCCGGGGTATGGGCCTCCGGTATCCTCACTCACTCGGTGAAACACAGCGCAAGCGCTATTTCACACCGGTTTTCTGTGAGGCCGTGGTATCACACCGGTCGAGCCGGCCCATTCATGCCGAAACGTGGCTCTCCCACTGTAAAACATCTCCTGAGATGTATAAATGTAAATATGTATAAACTCTCCATTAGGTAAGTCGTCTGCTTCTTTGCCCCGTACATCAGAAAAAGCTACATTTCTTTAAATTACTAAAGAAATCCTTTTGAAATAACTACTCATTTAAACCATAAAACTAATAGCAGCCGTTATCCATTCTGAATGAATAAATAGCCTTAAGCTCCACGAGCTTGAGACTATTTTGGCCGTTAAATTTGTTCATCAATCAAAACTCCGTCGGATGTTTATTCATGTATTTATTGCCTTAACATAAGCAGAATAATAATTTATAACATAAATTAAAATTACTTCGATGGCCAGATACAGTAAAGTTCTGATTTAATTAAAAATACCTAATGAACGGTAACTTAATTACATTTAATTTAATTAAGAAGATCAGATAGCCTTGTGTAGATGTGTGTGTGAAGTTATCATTATAATTACTAATCCATAAAGATCCCAATCGAAAGCAATAGGCTGATATTTTTCTCTATTATATATTTAAATGTGTATATTTATTATACTTCTACCCGTCCTTTTGAGGATACATTCGTGTAGTAGCCCAAGGGTTCTGGGAATACCTTGGATGTATCCCTCTCAATAGCAATTACGCAACAGAGACAATAGAGGAACTGTCTCATTTGATGGCACTAAGCCAAGACGTTTGTTATTGAATCCCCGAGGACATCCGAGTTTCATCGCCTACGGTACCAAACGTAAGCTGTGTGTTAGTGTACCTGTGTCCAGTTGTAATACAAAAAAAAAACTGAGAACCTATATTATTTCACTTGAAAAAAGAACTAAGCATTCATTAAATAGCACCCATAGTGTCGTAAGTTATAATTAACGCTCTTGTCCAAAAAGACGTCCTTATGAAGATGTAGGATATTGTATTAAATTAATCCTATATATAATTATTTTTCTATGTGGTGACGTATTTATAATACGGAGTGTCAATACCCGTAATCATACCATGGCTGTTGCAAGAGCTGATTAAATACTGATTACACAGTATCAAACAGACAAAAAATCAGAAAATTTACCTTAGATTAATAGTTTTTGTTCCATCTTTGACAAGTTTATTGTAAGTTAATACATGTTCATGTAAAATATCACTGCCCTCAAATATATTGACAACTAGTTCAACTTTCGAATTCGGTTCACCCTCAGGGTTGCGGAGATCCGATGCCATTCGCTCCGTGTAAAACCTGATATTCAGGTAAAACCAGTTGAACTAGTAGCCGACCCCAAATCTTGGGAATAATAAAGGCTAGGAAGATGACGACATGTTCATGTACCAAGAATAAAGTTCAGTCTTAATCTACCTAAAAATTGCAATTAAACATATAAAAATAAAATTAAAAACACGAGACGAGACAAATAGGTAATTGTCCAGCGCCCTTAATTCGTATACTTGGCACCACTGAACACCTAAATAAAACCCGCTGAAATTATACAGAGTATTAAAAATTATATTTCTAGTGGCATACTTTCCTTTGCCAGATAAGCAAATTGTAATCCGTTTAATGCGAGACCACAGTAATTCCGTCGGCGCCTAAATATTGTCGGTGTCGTTGACTATTTTGTAAAAGTAGACATTTTTATTATTTTGCTGGTCGAATAAGTTAAGAATATTTTGTTGTTACTTTAAAACAAAAATGTGACGCCAAAAAGCGTCAATGCCTGACATTTCATTATTTTAATTAAATAGAGGACAAACGAGCAGACGTGTCGCCTGATGGCAAGCGATTACCGCCGCCCATGGATACCCGCCAGAGGCATCACAAGTGCTTTGCCAGCTTTTTAAGAAGGAATACGCTCTTTTCTTGAAGGCCCTTGCTAGGTCCATTTGCCGTGGATGTTCATGACACCTTATGAATGCTGCGAAAGAAACAAATTGTAAAGCTTTTTCACCACAGTCACTTGTAATAAAAAAATTATCTTAATTAATATTAACAATCTCGCAAAAAATACAAATCAGTTCACTTCAACCAATCGCCGTCCTCTGAACGTAGGTCTCCCCCAAGGAGCGCCAACTATCCCAGGTTTGGGCAGTCGCCATCCATTCGCTGCCAGCCACCTTCTTTAAATCATTAGTCCACCATGCCGCAGTGCGCCTTGCCAGTTTGCCTAATCGCGGTTTCCACTCAAGCACATTTGGGCTCCACCGACCATCGGCACGTCTAGAGACATGACCGCCCATTTCCTGTATTTTGTATATAACTGTATATGTGTATGTTTATATATGACAAATTGTATGGATATTTAGAGTCTATTTGGAACCCGTAAGTAATGTGTAGTGCACCTTTTCAACTATTTCCGCACCACCCAACGGTAGACTGGTAGAGAATGCCTGTGGCATTAAGTCCGCCATTGTACATTCTGTGCATAAAGTTGTTAAATAAATAAATAAATAGAAATTTAAAAATTCAGCGTACTGATTCTCCGTGCGAAGTCGGTTACTCTAGTTTTATGTCGAATAACCACGTTTCGAATTATATCAGACAGAGAAACACCCAACATAGCACGCTCCATCATACGCTGAGCCAATTTAAATTTGTGGACCCAAAAACAGTTAATTTATTTTATTTTGTGCTTGATGTTCAGCGTTTTTGGTTTGTTACACCTATTTTCTGTAGTCCTATAATATATATTCTATTTCAAGATATTATAACAAACAATATACAAGTCAAAATAGTTTCCTTGCCGTAGACTACCGCCGAGTATCTAACAAAGATATTAAAATGTCTAAGATAGCATTAATATTCTATATATTCACAGTGTTACTTATAACTAAGAACAAAACATGTACATATAAAACATCAGAACATGAGCAACCCATAATTTAAATAAATACAAAAAAATATTGTATATTCAAATTGTGCAAATAAACTTTTTAAAATTCAAAAAGCAACATTCACACGATACTGGCGTAATACCGCATTGCGTATGAAGGCCCCGTTTGCTTGGAAAACCCGCCAAAATATATTATTATTCGCTATCTGTCCCCAGGGCGCGGTCCATTTGCACTCGTGAGCATGGAACACTATTCGTCTATTATTATTTTTAACAATTGGACCCGACATTTGATTTTATTAAGAGAAGTAAACTAAGATTAACGACGCCATAAAACATTTTAAGAGTTAGATATTTTGGTTTCAATTGAATCAACATCTAGAAAGCATTGCTAATGTAAAACTGATGAGCTGTCAGTTCAACCAAATAGGTTGAACTGTAACTCAAGCGCTATAAGGTGGAGAAAAACAAAATTGTTAAAACATAAATAACTCTTAAATAATTAAAATAAATTTCAAATATTTTAACATGACATATCCATGAGAGCTGTGATGCCACACAGAAAACCAATATTAGATAAAATATTCCATTGCTTTTACCAAGTTAGTAGGATTGACCATACCGAGTACAGAAACTAACCTACGGTATGGTATGGCACTATCGTCTGTTAATTTGCCTTCATCATCATCATTATCACTTGACATCATCTTCACCAGACCACTGCTTGACATCGTTTTCTCCAATTACACGTCACTTGGTTCAGTTCTCGGGTTTTCAGCTTCTCGCATCCAGCTCCTGTCATCCATCTTGCGTAAATCATCACGCCACCGGGCCAATGGAAGACTTACACTACGTTTACTCGGACGCGGTGTCCACTCAAGAATACGTTTAACCCAACGGTTATCGGATTTGTGGCCTATAAAAGAATATAAACACTCAACTCTTGAACGGAATACATTTTACATTTTAAAAGCTTTTTGTTGTTAGTTTATTCGAAATAGAGACACCGTAAACAGATTACTACCAGGATTAGACTTCATCCAAAACCATAACAGTTCATCAGGAACAAAACGAAATTGTTTTCTCCAGCATCTTTTCTTTTTCTATTCTCGTTAACAGATATACCTTAATAAGGAAACGATTTTGATTTGTACATTTTCGTTTATTTTATAATTACAAATACCTTTAAATAACATAATTGAATAAGATTTACCAATGTTTCAAGATGTCAAACGCTTAATAAGTCTTGATTTTAATTTACGAGTGTTATTATAAATTATTTTATATTTGAACGTTAAGTTCAACAAACATTTTAGTCTTATTTTCATGAAGACATTTTCATCGCTTTGAATAAGGATTATAATTTTAGGTTATACAGATTTTTAGACATGTAATTTGTACTATGTCCAGCAGTGGACTGCGATAGGCTGATAATGATGGAGACGAAGAATTTGTACTATCCAATGATCAAATTAATAAACTACTAGTAGCAATATAGAATCTGTTTTTATCGAAGTAAATAATTGTCCTCGGCTTCGTCCGCGTGCATGTCGATTATCGCTATGTGTTATTCTGATGTATGAGCTATATTATTCATAATAGATAATATCAAATAGTTTTTTGCGTGAAAGAGTAACAAACATCCATTAATCCATTCTCACAAACTTTCGCATTTATACTGCATTGCACGAATAGCCTAGTGGTATAACTAGACGAATTGTCACTTCCTGCTGCGTTGAGTGTTATTGGCTTAGTCTCCACATTAGACGGTGTCTATGTGTGATCTACAAGTTGTTTTTTTGAATCCGGGTGATTTTTGTGTTCTTTTCATATTCTGTTTGTAAAGTCCACAACGCAGGACATAATTCTACTTGACAGCTGTCTTTTTTTTAAGTTGAATGATGTCATTTAGATATAAAGCCGGTATATGGTAAAATCTACAATAAATAAGCTTAGAGAATAGAGTTAAAAAGTAGAAGTTACGATAGCATAAAACAGCGATCATAAGCTTTAACGTGAACCGTCCTGTGATACGCCACTCGCAAAGCAAATACTTTATCTGAAATGGTCGTATAAATTTTCAATTTGCATAGACTTTGTGAACACACATGCGCCTCTTATTTATATGCACTATGTATAAATAACTGCATAATAAAAATAAAAGTATTAACAGCGGTTTCATAAAGCCTTGAGAAGTCTATTAGAAAAGTAAAATCTATATACAAAGAAATAAAATTGAAGTAGCCGTTTGTAATTTCAAATTAATAGCTTTTCCCTTCATGCATATGAAGTATATATACGTTACTTACAAACAGTATTTTTTTCTTGATATTGTATGTCTGTTTATTCCGCTGCTGATGCTAATCTAGGGAATGGCTGTACTGCTTTTCACGAACTTACACTAGCAGATAGCTAATGATATTTAAAAAGTAACTTGGGCTACTTTGGTTTGAGATCTTTACGTCAACAACATGTATCTATACATCTAGTATTGAAAACTTACATATATATTTACTTATTTAATAACAATTGCACTGAGAAAAGTATGTACGAAACTTATTTTACCTACAGATAAATGATGGTTGCGATGATTACATTTTTAACGTAAAAAATTTTAAGTAAGGCTTTCATATCAAGAGTTTTAAAAACAAAATATCGCTTATTTAGCCGGTTTTTTAAAAAACCTTTTAGTTGATGTAAGTGAAATATGATAGTTATTTTACCTTTAAAGACCCTTGTGAAAATAGAATATTATTTAACTGTCTCTATTACCAACAAAAAAGACGTTAAAAGCCACAATTTGTAAAATTCGTCATAATTCGTATTTTTCTACCGAATATAAAGGTGTCTAGGCTATGTGGTTAGATATATAAAGGTTTTAGTAGCACAGCTGTTAGTTCCCGTCTTTATTATTTATATCTACCGAAAGACTACAGTCGAAAATACTTTTAATTAACTAGGGTTTTCTGTTTTGTGATGTAAGAGGGCAAACGAGCAGACGTATCACCTGATGGTAAGTGATTACCGCCGCCCATAGCCACCTGCAACACCAGAGGCGTCAGAAGTGCGTTGCCGACCTTTGGGGGATGGGGAAAAGGATGCGGGGAGGCGTTGGGCTATGGGCCTCCCTAAAAAGTGTTATTTTGGTATATGTACAGTGTACACATACATATGCATGTATTAAAAAGCGGTTATTTTAATATTACAAACAGACACTCTAATTTTATTTATTTGTATAGATGTATAGATATGTATTGTGTGTAATTGTCATACACTTAATAAATTTAGTGCATCATAAATATATATCTTTTAATCAAGCAACTAAACAAAACAGTGGGGTGAACTCACAACACTCAGAGCTGTAGACAACAGCGTGGCGACGCTATCTGTACAGTCACACACACACACACTACTTTCTACTATTATCCACTGCCTAAGGATACATGCAACTCAGAACACACAAGTTCACGGCTGCCCCTTTAAACTATTATCTCCTTAAAAAAGTATAAGGATCAAAATTGGATCTCAGGTAACCTCACTCAAACAGTTAAAAAAGCAAAAAACGTGAAGAACGCCGGTTTTACTTTTTGGATTTATACTCATCAAACATATTCGTACTTTGGTGGACCTAAATCCGAATTTCGTTCATTAGCGTAGGTACTTAAGAATTAGATACCGAAAATTCAATTTTTAGGAAGAGACATATATACGTTAAACATCACGTTGGTCGGACAAGTTGGTATAAGATTTGTTTTAAATTTTCCTTCTCTTTTCATTGATGTTAACGTCTGTAGCTTGCTTCCTTGGCCGGCTTTATGTATAAAGGATATGACAGACTGTATTTTTAATTCGTCATCACATGAATTAGGTAGAAAGGTGCATTATTGCAGTTAGTTTTCTGTGTACTGTGTGTGAATGTACTGAAGTTGTGTATTATAGAGCCGTAACTCGTAACTCAACCGTTTGTTGCGTGTTTTCGTTTACGTATGCAAACGTAAATAATAGTACGTTACTGTTATTGGTTCTTTCATAGTCTTGTTTCAACAAGAGATTGCTCGTCAAATAGACAATTTCATGTTGGCTATTTGGGCGCTGCATCGCGATATCTAATAGAAAATACAAATTCTAACTTTCAGGTGGAATAAATGTGTGTGCTTACTAAAAGAAGTTTTTTAAAGTAATCTGTATCTATTTATACAAATATATAAAATTAAAGTGTGTTTGTAAATTCAAATGAAAATTTTTACACTAAATATATATGAAAGGCACTTAATTCAAAAATCAATTTATAAACTTTTATTTTCAGTCTGTCTGTTTGTTTCGAACGATATTTAGAATATTTGGAACCGATTGTGACGGAACTTTTTGGCAAAGCTGATGATATTGGGAGTAATATTCTATTTAGGAAAATTAAAATCAATGAACAATATCCTATTCAAAAGCAACTGTAATCGCGGGTAATACCCCGGAGCGCAGCTAATATAAATCTGAAGTAAGTATGTATGTGTACGCTTTTAAAACCAATAAAGTTCTGCTCCGCTCCGATTGAGTTTAAATTTCAATCGGCGTAGTTCTACTATAAGTTAATTATACGTGACTTCAAAAATATTGTCAATATAGTTTAACAAACATTATGTTTATTCTACTGCCTCTGTAGCGTACTGGTAGCGTATGCGACTGCTGTGCTTGAGGTCTCGGGTTCGATTGCCGCGCGGACGAAATGTTTATTTGATCTGAAAATATTTGTTTTGGAGTTTGGGTGTTTTCTATGTATAACATGTATGTATTTACAAAAAAGTATATATGTATTTATATTGTGTTGTCTAGTACCCATAACTCAAGCTCTGCTTAGCAAAATATATATTATTTATATATTATTAATACATTTAGAGTCAAGTTTCTAAACTAGGACTAGCTATTAATCTCAAAAGAATAATAAGCGGTTTACTTTTTAAAGTAAAATATTCTGAATACAATAGCCAATTTACTATTTCTTAAAGATATAAAGACTGTTTAGCTCTGTAATACATGTACAAACATGTGTTAACGACATAAAGCTCAGCCATTTAAATGTTAAAATGTAGCTACATTTTCTACATGTTAATAACATGTCATCAAGAAGGCTTTGTATGGATGACGAATTCATTCTTAGGTTAAGAGCGTCTGTATATTTCGGTATTCTGTAAAATACCTAAAAAGTGTGGCAAGGGTAGATATTTTATTTTGTATAGACTTTGCTTAGGTATGTTATACGTTCCCGTGTTCCCGCGTCTGAATATGAATTCCTAGTCAATCAAATTGGGCGAGACCTGTCCTCGCCGGTAATCATTGCTATCATGCTGACAAGTTAGCAAAGCTAGGGTGCAGTTGTATCTTTCTACGAAGCTGTTATGCTCCATAAAGAGGCAGCAGAACGGATTTGGAAAAAAAACTAAAACAAAAGAGGAAACTGGAAGTTATAGATCGACACAGGCAGGCAGTAGATTTTGGTGTTTTCACCTAATTTACCTCGACAATACAGCACATGCTGTGGCGTCTGTTTGTGTCGATCTATGATTCTTAACTACAGCTTCAATTTAACGTTCATAAATGTCACTTAGTGTCTTAATTGAATAAATGATTTTGAATTTGAATTTGAATTTGAGGATTCTAGAGCTACAAAACTAATTACAGGCAAAGTATAACTACTTCCTGTTTTCTCTCCATCACCTAATGGTTGCCTTTAGTTAATGCTTTAGGCATTAAACCCGCCAAATTTGCGCAATATCTAATGAGACATATCTTATACACAATTGACATATAGTCAAAAAAATACCAAGCAGAGCTTCTAGATGATGTCTATACTTATTATGACATCGCCCAGTTAAGAGAAATTACGCTTGACATATTAAGGGCTATTACTGAAAGGTTATTGGTCCTGACTGGTCGACGTGTTCTTTTAGTCGACCTTAGTTGAGGCCCGGTGAGATATCTCTTAACCAGGGGTTCCAACATAAAAATAAACTCTCAATCAGCATTTTCTGGAATGACTAAAGTTATAAATCAAGTATTAACAAGTATGATTATATTAATTAAAGAGGTTTATACAACTCGCACAGTAGAAACCTTACGGCAATAAACTAATTACAAAATTATAAGTCAATTGTGCATTTCAAGAAAATGTAATGTGGCAGAGGCTGTTATTCGTACCAAGTAAAACATGAATGACAGTGTTTTCGGGTGAGAAGAAATTTTTATAAATTTTAGTAACACCAACATTTGTAATTAATGCGTAGATAGCAGGCAAATTCAGATATATGCAGCCTAGATATGTGAAAAATTACTAATATTATTCGTTTAAAAGTAACTCTGTCTGTACACATTCACACTTCACCAATTGCAATTAAATTTGGCATTTATATACTTTGATTCTTAAGGAAGGACATAGGCTACTTTTTACCGTGATAAACGACTTACATGAAAGCGCAACCGCGGGCAAAACTAGTAAAAATAAAATGCTCATCCTCCATCCAACAATATTCTGAGTATCATTTGTTTAATTGCCAGTATAGCAAGATATCGTTCATCTATACTAATTTATCAAGCTGAAGGGTTTGTTTGTTTGTTTGAACGCGCTAATCTCAGGAACTGGTCCGATTTGAATTTTTTTTTCAATGTTA
Organism: Spilosoma lubricipeda; assembly: GCA_905220595.1. Lineage (NCBI taxonomy): Eukaryota > Metazoa > Arthropoda > Insecta > Lepidoptera > Erebidae > Spilosoma > Spilosoma lubricipeda. Next base: position 4,452,036 of record HG992298.1, on the reverse strand, counting down.
GACATACCATTTATCGAGGAAGGCTATAGTCTATATATTATCACGATACCCACGACGGAACACCAAATAAGAATGTTACAAAAACGGGGGAAAATTATCACGCTACTGGCAATAGAAGACGTAAACGAGGTTGCGTGGGTCTACTCTAAATCTATATCAACACACTGAAATAGTTCAATGTATATTACTGTTAATTGCAATATAATATATATAATATACTAATAATATAATAATAAATTTTATTCCATATTCAATGTACAAGTACAGCGATAGTATCTTAGAGAATAGATGTTAGTTCGTGAAGCCATAAGTTTGAGTTGGACAAAGATATATCTCTTAACAGATTCATCTCGTCGATATATCTGCATTGCACCCTCAATTCATCACTTAGTTTTGCAACTGTTGTTGGCTTGTGACTCGAAGGAGTTAGATTTTGAATAACGATTGTAAATAGTTATTGATGGTTTTCATAGATATAAATTTTTATACACGTATATTGTACTAACAACGTATTATGTTGTAATATCGATGAACGATATTTTTTATATTTTTTTTTTTTATAATTTATCATTCAAATTTCATGAAAATCTTTAAAGCCATTTCCGAGATTTATATGATAGAATAACTAGTTAAAAGGTGGGTATTAGACTAGATACGGCATTATAATAGACCCCAAAAGTTCGCCACAACAGCCGGTTCTGATCTGCCCGTATTCAATTCAATTCAATCGTATCAGCTTATGTAGCAGTAGACGTCTTTCGTGCTTAAATTGTTATTGGTAGGGGGTACTAGATTTTAATTTCCAAGGTAGTAGAGCCACGCTAATTTCAGTACAAATGGGCCGGTACGACCGGGGCGGTACTATCCTCGTACAGAAAATCAACATAAAATAAGACCGTTCGTGCTGTCGTGTTTCGTTGGTGTGTGCGAGACCGGAGGCCCAATGATGCAGAAGCATCATAAGTGGTCAGCCGCCATGGTGTGGGTCGACACGCTGCATTCACAATGAGCATGGCGACTATCACTCTTGGATTCTGCTTAGGCTTTCCATCTGGCAGAGTAGAGTAATTTTGGCAGGGTCATATATAAAAAAAGTCTGAAGTTAAAGACAGTCTTTTATACATAGTTAGGTAGTTCGCGTACCGAGCTCCTTACAGAAACATAAGCTTTCTGGGACAATTGGATTGGAGGCAACTATATGCACTCCAGAATTTTTGTTGAAATAAACTAGATAACTAGGATATGAAAGCAAAAAACGTTGTTTGCACAGGGAAAATTTTTATATTATATATCAAGTCAGATGACATTTGTCAATATAAAAAAACCTTTGTTCGAATATCAAAATAAAGAATGTCGTAAACTAAAAAGTTTCCACACTTCCCCTCAAACAACATCCATCATCAGATATCCTCACATCACACCATACCACACACACCCAAACTCAGATCGCGCACACATTTGGTAAATGCCACACGACCTAGTGGTTTCGTAAGCACATCCGCTGGATTATCCTGCGTACACACATAGTCCAGACGTACAACATTTTTAGCAATGCAATCTCCGACATAGTGAGCTCTTATGTCTATATGTTTCGTCCTTCTATGTGCTACAGGATTGTACGCAAGTTTCATAGCACTCTGATTATCTACAAAAATGCAAATAGACCTAAGAGATTCACCTCTTATAAATGCATTCAGCTGCCGCAAGTGAACTGCCTCCTTGGTAGCCTCCGAAAGTGCAATATATTCGGCTTCCGTTGATGACAGTGCCACACAAGCTTGTTTCCGGCATTCCCAGTTAATCAACGAGTTCCCACATCTAAAAATAAATCCAGAATAAGATTTTCTATCTTTGATGTTCCCTCCCCAGTCAGCATCTACGAATCCCGTGATGTCCTGCACTAGCGATTTGGGAAATATCAAACATAGATCCCTTGTACCCCTAAGGTACCTTAAGATATGCTTAGCTGCTTTCCAGTGGCGTTCTTCACAACAGGAATTATACTGTGCCAAGAAATTAACTGCAGCCGCAATATCCGGGCGTGTGTTACAGGCTAAATAGTTCAGCGACCCTATGAGCGCCTGATAACGACGACAGTCTTGGCAGGACAAGATCTTACCTCCTTCCCCTTCCGCCATGACTTTATGGAAATCCATTTCCATCGGAGTTTTCACCGGTTTGCAATCGCTCATACCATATTCATCCAAGATCTTTGAAATAAGCCTCTCTTGACTCAAATATATTGCGGTATCCGTCCTATACAAAAGCATCCCCAAAACTTGCCTAGCTTCCCCTAAATCCTTCATCTTGAAATGCTTGCGAAGGTTGTTCAACAACTCTTCCTTCTGCGCTCTGTCTTTGTAAAATAAAATAAAATCATCAACGTGCAAAGCGATATAAAAATTATTATTTTTGTAAAGACAGCTATCAAAGTCACAGCGCTTGAAGTTCAAAGACATTAACACTTCATTCACTTTTTCATTCCACGAACGAGAAGCTTGTTTGAGGCCGTATATCGCTTTTTCTAATAAGCAAACTTTTTCTTTCGAGTCATTGTCTATGCAACCCTCCGGTTGTCGCATATAAACTCTTTCATGTAAATCACCGTTCAAAAAGGCGGTGTTCACATCGAAGTGGCTAATGAAAAAGTCCTTTTCAATAGCCAACGATAGCAGCAGTCTGACTGTTGATCTTCTCACGACCGGTGAATAAGTTTCAAAGTAGTCGACCCCGTAGGACTGACAGAAACCCTTCGCTACAAGTCGAGCCTTATAGGTCCTGTTACCATCTGCATCATACTTGTACTTGAAGATCCACTTGTTCCCCACGATCTTAGTTTCAGGTGGCTTGTCAACGAGCTTCCAGACTTTGTTCTCGTACATAGAGTCCATCTCTTTCTTCATGGCTTCCTTCCAGCTATCCTTGTCTTCCCGACTCAAGGCTTCCTTAACTGTCAAAGGCTCCTGCTCATCAGTACAGCATGCAAGTCCATGAAGATTTCTGTCTCGCATTCTATTACGTAGAGGATAGCGATACTCAACCTCGTTTGATTCTCCTCTATCAACAGTCTGCTCTTCATCTTCAACATTTTCTGCTCTGCTATCTGCCGTTTCTCCTACTTCCACTTCCGCGTCTTCATACACCTCAGCTTCATCTGTAGGACTCGACCCTTGAGAAGCTTCTGCAGTACCAGGTGACATACCTGACTGGTCTTCTACCCTTGCGAATTCCCAGATAACTTCAGCACCTTTGTCACCGTTGTCTACCAGTTGACTAGGATTCTCTGAAATCGCTGCTGTAGAGTCTTCCAAGAAAACTACATCCCTTGCTCTAACTGTAACGCGTGGATTACTAAGATTAATGAAACGGTATCCCTTGGTTTCTTCACAGTAACCAACAAAGATATGTTCTTCCGCTTTAGGGCTCCATTTCTTCCGAGTTTCCTTTGGTACGTGCACAAACGCCTTAGATCCAAAAACTCTGAAATGATCGAATGACTGAGCCTTTCCTGTCCACAACTCTTCAGGAATCTTACCGTTGTTACCACTGTGAGGCAGCCTGTTCTTCGTGTACACAGCAGTAGAACATGCATCCGCCCACAGTTTCCAACTAAGATCTTTCTCCACCAACATAGTACGAGCCATCTCCACGATAGTACGATTTGCTCGCTCCACTACGCCGTTCTGCTCTGGAGTGTAGGGAACAGTCAATTGATGTTTAATCCCCTTTTTGCGTAGAAACCCATCAAACTTATTGTTCACAAACTCTGTTCCGTTGTCCGTGCGTATGCACTTCAGCTTCAACCCGGTCTCAACCTCTACAGATGCTAGAAAAACTTTAAAATAATCCAAAACCTGATCTTTTGATTTAAGGAAAAATGCAAAAGTTTTACGTGTAAAATCATCTACAATTACTAGCATGTATCGAGATCCACCGTACGACGGTTCAGACATTGGACCGCAGATATCTGCGTGAACCAGTTGCAGTCTCTCAACTGCCTTCTCAGCCTCACCAACTGGAAAAGGTAAACGATGTGCCTTCCCCTTAATACAGGCGACACAAGGCTCCATTACGCTCTTTCCAAAATCCATACCCGGAAGCTTATGTAAATCTCGCTCATTTACGTGCCCAAGCCGCCGGTGCCATAACATCAAAGGATTACCTGCTTTCACTGACGCCAACGCAGTCTCATCTACAACCGCCTGACAACCTTCAAGCTTGTAGATACCAGAGACTTCACTTGCGGTAGCCAGAAGCTTTCCATTGAAATGGCCTGGAACCAAATGGTGAATTAGCTTGCACCCATCCCTGTCAAAAATCACCTTCCATCCTCTCTCTACTAACTGTGAAACAGATAACAGGTTAACACGCAAACCAGGTACATACATGACATCCCTCACGGCAAACATTCTACCTTTCATACTCACCATGATGTCACCCTTACCCGTGCATTCCATCTTATCACTATTCGCACATGTCACGTTACTTATACCGATATTCATAACCAAATCTTTAAACCAATGTTTCTGGAAAGACATATGTGAAGATGCCCCGCTGTCGATGTACCACTCCGTCGGATTGAAGGAGTCCCCGATACTGGACGAAGACAGGCTCACGACATCCTTCCTTTTGGAGGTCGAATCATCTGCTTTTCTTCCTTCTTGACAGACTGACTTCTTATGCCCATGCTTTCCACATTTATAGCATTTCACTTTGGTCATATTCTTGTCCTTGTTCCCATTCCGTTTCCGACTCTTACTCACTGCTAATGCCGAGTCTGTTGAAGACGATGTACTGCAACTTTGACGTGAATCCTCCTGTAGTAACTTCTGTCGTACGTTCTCTGAAGTCAACTTCATCCCAGAGTGTTCCAGTGCCATACGCATAGGTCTGTACTCTTCAGGTAGTCCTCTCAGCAACACAACAGCTACAAGGTCATCGTCAAATCCGGTGGCAATATCCTTCAACTTTTGAGATAGAGACATAACAGCAGCAACATAATCATGCATCGACGAGTGTCTCTCCAGCTTTTCATCCAGCAAAGCGTTCATCAGGGTAATCCTTCGATTCACACCTTTATCCTCAAACACTTTCGCTAAGCTATCCCAAGCGTCTTTGGCATGCTTTGAATCCTGTACATACGTGTAGAGTGAGGTATCCACATGCAGACAGATCAAAGCCAGTGCATCTTGGTCCTTCTCGATGCTTATGGAGTCATTGGAATCCGGGTACTTTGACGTATACGTGAACAATTTTTCTCTTATCAGAATCATTTTCATTGCGAATTTCCACGTAGAGTAGTCATCTAGTCCGCAGAGGTTTTTAATGGCAACTTTCGTGGATAGGCCCATAACCTTTTGTTGAAATAAACTAGATAACTAGGATATGAAAGCAAAAAACGTTGTTTGCACAGGGAAAATTTTTATATTATATATCAAGTCAGATGACATTTGTCAATATAAAAAAACCTTTGTTCGAATATCAAAATAAAGAATGTCGTAAACTAAAAAGTTTCCACAAGAATTAATAAACCAAACGGGTAGTAGAGGGCTAAAATTCATTAAATTGTCGGTATTTTATTCAAATGACGTTGCTGAAATATAATATTAACTTTCCTGAAAATGTTCAATAATGTGAATAATATAATAAAACGCAATAATATTGATCGCATGAAAAAATATGGTATGGTTTTGTTCAGAAATAGGCTTCAATACTGGGCAACTTCATTAGTTTGTTTTTGGCTTAATACAACAATCGTAACATATCGCCATAATAACTTACTATATATCACAAGATACTAAAAACGTACCTTGGCTGTAAAAAGCATTTTACACATCTCTGGAAGTACAATTCGATTCAACAAAAAATCTAGATACAAATTCTGTGAAAGCGTTAAAAATCTTCCACGTCGCGCCAACCCAGCACATAAAATATGGTGTCACGTACACTTTATAACCCAAGCTCAGTTTATTACATCAAGATAGGGCACGGAACACCTCACGCGGGTAATAAAGAACCTGCAAAGTACAGGCAACATTTCCTTCAAACTTTTGTAAATCCTCTAAAAATCTCTTCAATGCAATCCCTTTTAGTAATTACGAACATTTGTCACTGAATTGTTCTAATAAGTTGTCCTAAGCTAACAAACAGGGTACAGTCCTCTCGTAAATTTCAGCACAATTAACTCGAACAGCATTGTTTTTGATTAAGTATCTGCTCTGAACGGTGTACGGCTGTAGGGACTGGGTTTATCAAATTAAACTTGGGCGCTGACGGCAATGATTAAGAGAAGGTAAGGGTCATAGTTCCGTACGCTCAAATTTATCACTGAGTAAGTAATATGTTGACGAAAGTAGTACGTAGGATGTAACAGCACAGTAATGTTAAAATTTCTCAAAAAAAAATAATATGCTAAATCGAATACCCTAAATACAAAATTAATTGTTATAATTTCAAAACATAATGCAGAAAAAAATCAAAGGGTGAGTGCTGACTCTAATCAAGTGTTTATTGATGAAAACGTGACTTAAAAAATTAACTAATGCATGATTGGGTAACGATTTATATACTTTTAAAATATATTAAAGAAAGACTTTTGAACTCAAGTACAATTTAGAATTTAATTTTAAAAATAAAATTAATTTGTTCCATAAGACTGACTCAATTAAATATCTGAGAAGAAAATTAGTACTTCTATCAAAGACATAAGTAATTAAATTATCAAATTGCGGCTGTTACTGAAATCTGTTGTAAAATCGGTGAAGGCGAGCGCTGATTGAAAATCTTAATTTCTATAAATGGATTAAGGGAGATAGTTATTTACCTAAAAACGAAAAATATGAGCCACAAATAGTTAATTTGACATAAAACTAATAATTTATAATGAATTACTTTAAACACAAATTGAATAAATAATATGATTGGTTATACAAAAAGCAATATAGGCACAAAATATAAATATAAACACAAAAACCCAATAAATCATAAATTAAATAACAGAAAACTGTTATGACTTAGGAGTGACCCATGTCACAATTAAGAGGTGTGGACAAAGTGAAATCTGAAAAGTAACTGTCCACTATTTCCGATCGCACCGCTTCACCGTGCCGTCCTCACCTCGCCTGACTCATAGAACCGTCCGATTGTGTCACGTGTTTGTAACAACTTTAATATTCGAATACCCTCATTCCGAAATATAAGTAGCCGTAATACACTTCATAGAAATACTTCCTTTAATCTTCCATTCATTTACCTTATTAAAAACAAAATTATATTCAACATATCTAAAAGCACATAAAAGGTTTACTATACAGCCTTGTAAGTTAATATCTGTTTGCGGTTTCATAACCCCACAGGGGCGTATCGGATTTTATTTGTTCATTTTTGTTTTTGTGGTCGCGTAGTGTCGGTGAATGGAAGCGACCGTTTCTTCCCTCAGGGATGTTCAAGTTTAGCACAATTTTTACTTTTTACAAACGCTGCCAATCGCTTTGTGTGTGTTTTAATCGCAAACTATATAAATTGGTACATTGTAATAACGGCAAAGTGAGTTGTTAGTTCTACTGCATCCTGACTTAAAAATGTAATTAAATGGTTTCTGAAAGTGAGCTATTTCACTGTCATCAATTTTAAATACACAACCGTGTAGTTTGCGGAAGTAAAATATGATAAGTTTATTTATTAATATTCTACACAACGCCGTCTACTTCTAACCCAGGATTCGAACACGAGACCTGAAGCAGTAGCAGTCGCCATCACTGCGCTACCGAGGTAGTCGTCATCACATTTAAGACTATTGACCACGCAACCTCGTTCACGTCTCCAATTTTCATAGCGTAAAAAAAACCCCGTTTTAGTAACATTCTTCATTGGTGCTCTGCTCCTATTAATTTAAGCATGATGATATATAGCCTAAAGCCTTTCTCAATCAATGGGTTATCCAATACTGAATGAATTTTCCAATCGGACCAGCGGTTTCTGAGATTCGCGCGTTCGAACAAGCACACAAACTCTTCAGCTTTATAATATTAGTATAGATTATAGTCTCGGGTTCGATTTCCGGGTCGGAACAAATGTTTGTATGATCTGCAAATATTTGTTTCGGAGTTTGGGTGTTTTCTATGTATAGTATGTATGTATTTATAAAAAAAAGTATATAAGTATTCATATCAGTTGTCTAGTACCCATAATACAAGCTCTGCTTAGTTTGGGACTAGACGGCGTTGTGTGTTAGATGTCCGAAATAATTATTATTTATTATTATTATTATTTTGGTTAAACACTGTCCTAGCTACATGGATGTATTGTATATTATAAAACTATACTTAACCAACCGTAAATTTAAGTCCATAATTAATTCTGAATTGTAGAGATTCCCAAAATTAAAAACCTTAAAATAAAGCCTGGATAAAATAGTTAATTCACCTAAAAAGAGAATACATTTCCAAAAAATATGTTACAAAGTCTGTGAAATGAAAATTTTCTTTGGAACCAACCTGTTTTTCTGAAGTCCTTCTAACAAGAATATAATGCCAAAACCATAACAGTCCACAGCATGCGACCAGACTTGACTCTCCAGAGAGGTAAAGTTAGAAAAACACACCTCGGACAATTTTACCTGCAGCCAATGTTGTTTACCCTGATCTACCCCTTGAGATTGTACGGTATGAAAAAGTTTTTTGATATCACGGTTTCACTAATTAGTGAAGTTAGCAGGTAGCTTAACAGATAATAATAATAATGTGCTTTGTTAGACTGGAAATAAAAAGAAACCAAGCAAATACCACTGATTGTTATTGGCAAAGTATACCACAAGTGAACAAATAAAATTAAAAAACGAAATGGGATTATGATAACATAACGAGAGAAAAAGAGCAACAAAGAAAGTTCAGCGCACAGAGAAAGTAGAATAGTTTCAATTATGAATGATAATTTTCTACTTTATTTTAAACTAGCTGAACCCCGCGGTGTTACTCACGGTTATCGTCGTACCGCAAGTAACGCCGCGGGACAAAGATAGTCTAAAAAAAGTAGCCTAAGTTACTCCTTGAATCATCAGCTACCTGCCAATGAAAGTTCCGTCAAAATCCGTCCAGACGTTCCAGAGATTACCCGGAACATGTATATGTATTGTGTATACATACATATGCATTGATTAAAAAGCTGTTATTTTAATATTACAAGCAGACACTCCAATTTTATTTATTTGTATAGATAATGGCTGATGTTCATTTTGAAAACATCTAAAATTACTTTCCCTGACTACTATTATCTTCAAGAAATAAGGAAATAATTACACGGACACTGCAACTGACAATTGACAATACCTTTGAGTATGATTAAGTATATTGAGAACCTGAATCTTGATACAGAAATAAACTATATGCAAACTCTAATTCTGTTCTAATGTCTTGTAACGGCAATGCATTTTATAATGCAAATTGAGCCTGAATTTGTGATCAGGTCACCCGAGCTCCCCGTGGAGAATGGAACGAGGTAGAGACAGAGTTGGCCAATTGGTAGCAGTAACTTCCAGATCAACTACATTTCAAATAGTATTTCTTTAAGATAAATTTAATTGCACTGATTTTTAATTTAGTATTAACCATCCAAAGTTGACTGTATTATAATCATATCGTTTTGCAAACAACGAGTTGATTCGGTGTTCTGCTAGTCTTACTTTCGTACGTAAATAATATGTTTTAACATTTTTAAGATTGATTGTCCGTGTGGTGACAGATTAGGAAGATAAGTGCCACTACCTTCATTCATACCATCGATATCTTAAGAGATATCGAAGGTAGCAAACTACCGCTGGGCAATATCACTACGAAGAAAAGGCAAACTTGAAACAACATATACCAACCTATCTGGCTAGTGTGGTAAGCCAAAACATGCTTTCAAAAGAGAGGTTTATGTCCAGAAGTGGATTGCTAAAGGCTTTTGTGAATGATGTAAGTTCGATAAAGATTGGATCTTCATATCAAGTGGATTTTTATTATGACAATTGACCTTGAAGAGACTGAAATTATCTATTTCGTTCTTCAAATTAAATAGAAGTCTATCCTCATGATGGATTGTAAATACTTATTATTTACAATAATATACACCTATATATATATATGTATACCAATAATATATTGGTAAATAGATTGCAGATCTTGCCAAAACGTTTAGTCTGAAGCAACTAAAATCTATAAGCCCATATCAATTATAACATTCTCTGCCTATATATTATTCTGATGTATAAGCTATCTTACTGTAAAGTTTCATCTAAATCCGTTCAGTCGTTTGGGCGTGAAGAAGTAACAAACATCCACACTCACAAACTTTCGTCTTTATATATTAGTGTTATAAATAAATAATAATATATTATTATCTATTCAGTATAAGTATCATCAATCCATGAACAAAGTATCTAGAGAATAGTAAAATTGCATTAAACTCAAAAGATTTTAAGGAGTAAACAAGTGAAGGTCATTCAATAATAACAAAACAAAACACAAACAATATTAGTATTCAGTTTTCATCCACACTTTATGTAACAAAAATTGTAAAGCTAAATAACGTTCAATTTTATTGAGAGCCAACAAAGGCCATCTGAGGCCAATCATTTGTTTCAAACAATGGAAATGATTAATGTCGACGAACAGATTGTAGGTACATAAAGCTTGTTTGTACATTAATTACGGGTAAGCTGCTTGTGTGCCTGGATCTAGATTTTGTTGATTTACACAAGGCAAATTTCAAGCTCAGTTCTTCTCTTGGTTGTTAAATAGATACATGTGTCCGAGCGGTGATGGATTAAGAATACGAAATGTCCTCACCCCTATAAAGGTAAAGGTAAAGGCCCGTGGGTGTCGTAAGAGCCAATTAAGAGAGCAAAGTTCGCAGGATTATAACACTGCAAATAGACGGAACATTTGAGGCAAATACATATAACACACATTGTGTGTTGTGTAACGATGAATAAGATAATACACCGATTTCTTCGAGCTGTATGTTGCTAGGAACTTCCTAAATCGAGTCATAATTCCTAAAAAAATTAACCTATCTCTTTCGAAATTAACAAATTGAGTCCTTCTGCTTGGTGTATGTATGCCGCACATTGACTCACATAGATATATTTAGACGTTCTGTCGTAAAAACTGACAGCCCATCTATGCACATCAATCTATTAATGCTAGGCACGTCCTCATTGTAGATTACCGTGGCAGAGCCACGCTTCGGCACGAATGGGCCGATTCAACCTGAGTGATACCACGACCTCACAGAAAACCAGTGTGAAACAGCACCACCTGCGCTGTGTTTCAACGATTGAGTAAGGGTACCGGAGGCCCTAACCTCTCCCCCCGACCCATTTAGTTCCCACCCATCCTCATCCCCATCCCCCAAAGGCAGGCAACGCACTTGTGACGTCTCGGGAGTTGTAGGTATCCATGAGCAGCGGTAATTACTTACCTTCAGGCGATACGTCTTCGTTTGCCCTGTTTACATAAAAAAAATGCAATGTTGTTTAAATTTAACATTAAAAAATATGCTGTGGGCAATACCTAAATATCTGACTGAACCAAAAATAATTCATTTACAGATGGGAAAAACATATATGCCATAAAAAAAACCTATCTATCTTCATTTTATATTATCCATTTATTCCTTTTTGTGATAAAATACGCTCGTGTGAATCTAAATAGACTATTTACAAATACAGCAACATCAGAAGATTCGCTCAAGCGTTAAGCAGTATTAAGATCTGTGTCATATAAGAGCTGCGTTCCACAAGTCAATAATAATTGTCATTTGATCTTTTTATCACTTCAGTGATAACCGTTACCACGTTTTAAGCAGTCCGCTAGAATCAGCCGGCTATCGGAGCTGAAACCTTCAAGACTAGTTACGGTATATCACTGGGCGCTAGATTTAACCGGGCATCAGATGTAAACAGTCTCCAGATTTCACTGGTCATCGAATATAACTGGTCACCGGTAAACTCATTCGGTAAACGCGTTCGTGCTGTCGTGTTTCGTTGGTGAGTGCGAGACTGGAGGCCCAAGGATGCGAAATCATCACAACGTTCGGTCGAAAGTTTGGTCCACGTCGCACTGACTAGCGCCTAAGAAATATCTTAGACCGCATTTAGGTGTCTATAGATTCGTAATAATGGCCCAGACGACATAAGCCATTTAATTTTATCAAAAGATTTTACGTAGTCGGGTTTTTTAAACATTAAATAAACACTTTTATTACAAAATAATCGTTACACCTGTTTTTGCGATCGACAAACATCGAAAATAATGACTTATTTGTGTATTCATTTAATACCAAATATAAGAGCAAGTAGCCAGGGGACATTTAAAATGTTGACATGACAAGGGTAGCTTTTGTTGATCGGCTGAGAGCCTACCTGTTGTAATTTCAAGTTATAAATTATTTATGTTGAGACATCAAAGCGCTTTAGGAAAGATTTTTTATATTAGTATTTTGTTTGAAATAATCACTATTAAGAACACGAGATAAGCAAGGGGAATATTATCAAAAAAGCTACAGGATTCATTGTGGGTCTCTGGGAATTCGCTGCTGATTTTGACAGAGAAATTTTCTTTTTTTCTTTTAACCGATACTGGACCAGAAAATACAGACAGATATGAAAATAACGATATTATAGGAATACTCTTAACTTAAATTGCCAAAAAGAAGTTATCAATTCATGTACTTAACCATTAATCCACTTCCTGATTTCGGATTAAGCAGAAATTTTAAATATACCTTTAGTTCTGATGAAAATGCAATCATATACCTACAATCGGTATTATTATTAACCCAAAATGGCCACCGTAACAAAATGGCGGCGTACATATTTCTGAACAACTTACCTGATATGGGTGTCAAATAAAGGGGCTTAAAGATTTTTTTTTTATCAACAAGTAGTAAAAAGTAAGTAGTAAAGAAAATGTTTTAGTTTACCATTTAAATAACCTTGCTTGAGACATGTTTATAGAAGTATTAGAATTCTTCAGGGATATTTTTATGTCTATAAGAATAAATTGGCAATTCTATTAAAGAGGTTCGCCTTCCAAGAGTAAATCTCGGTTTATTCTTATAAGATTAGCTAGCCTTGGTTCAGAGATAAGACATGTTTTTGTTATAATGATATTTAACGTTTTAACGGAACATATTTAATTTATACACTTAATTGTATAACTTCCAAAGAAGACCCTAGGTTCTGTTTTGTTCTGAATCTATTTTATTTTAACAGCGCAATACAAAGCGATTGTACAACGCCATCTATCTAAAAATGACGAACTTAATACATGTAGACACACAGGATATCGCGTGATGAGAATGATGATTTGCGCTCTCTGTATGTAGCTTATGTGTAATATGTATGTATTTATAAGTATATATAAATATGTTTATCATCATTCTGTTTACTATAGTACTGGCTATGCATAATTTGGCATTAGTGTGACATCTGTCAAATTATTTTTTTAGATGATTAAACTATAGAGTTATTACATTAGTAGGGTCATGATGGCTGCTATTTTGCCTTTTTTAACTGTATTTTTAACCGACTTCAAAAAGAGAAGAGGGTTATCAATTTGATCGTAGTGTTTTTAATGTTTGTTACCTCATAACTTTCGACTCTGTGAACCGATTTTGATGATTCTGATTTTATTTGAAAGCTAGTGCTTTCCGTGTGGTCCTATTTTAATTTGGTCCAGCTCTTGAAGCCATTATTAGTTGGCACAAATTTCACAAACATTGCAAAAGTTTTTGCTTGTAACTATTAATTATGTACAGCTCGACGACTGCTAGGCGCCAACCCTTAGACTGTAATCATTTTCAGACGCGACAAAGAAATTAGGTAAATTGGAACAAATAAGATGGATAGGATGAGATGAGAATCTATTCAGCTGCCTGCCTGCTGAGAGTAGATAGGTAACAGCAGGTCTTGTGTTTCATTTTTATACATAAGTATATGATGAGTCTGCCAAAATGAATCTACTGTGCTTGTTGAAAAGCATGAGCAGAATTTAAGAGTAGTGGTCACCATTCTCATTGTGAATGCAGACAATGTAAGCATGTAGCATGGTGATATGCACTATAGCGAACAATTGAGATGTTTCTGCATTATTGGGACTTGAGTTTCACACTGACTGACGAAACACGACATCACAAATGCTGACATTTTATGTTGATCTTCTATGAGAGGGTAGTTCCCTCAGTCGAACCGGCCCGTTCATGCTGAAATTAGCATGGCTCTACATCAACACATCTACAACCCATAACGTCCCACTGCTGGGCTCGGGTCTCCTCTCAGAAAAGGGTTAAGGTCATACGTCCCCTCGCTGGCCAAGAGCGGGTTGGTGACTGGCAAGACAACGTTGTGGCTACGTAATCTTGCCGTTGAATGTTTTAAGCCGCACAAAGGCCCCACTTCCGTCTACTATGCTCCAATCATGATCGAAACCTTCGGTCTAGAAACAATATGCTCCTTCTTTGCCCCCCTCATACCTCTAACTTTATCAATTCTTCCTTCTTTGTGCAGTCAGTTCTTCTTTGGAACGCGCTCCCTTCCGAAATCAGGATGTCCACTAGCCGCCTCACATTCAAGACGAAAGTACGCGACCTACTTCAGAGTAAATTGGCAAAAAAGTCTCAACGATAGTTCTCTGACTGAGTAATTATGTATTATATTTATGTATATCTATAGTTATGTATTGTGTAGGTATTACTTCTATGTATTTATGTACAAAGTCCAGTAGTGATTTGTGTATATTAGTTTTATCTCATACCAACGTATCAAATATATATGTCATATTATACTATATACTGTTGCGCACCTACCACTTCATAATTCCACATCACCTTAAGGTTGACTGGCAGAGAATGCCCCATGGCATTAAGTCCGCCTTTGTGCAAAATGTGCATCAAGTTTAAATAAATAAAATAAAAAAAAAGGCCTCCAACTAAGCTTCACGATAATAACAGCCGCTTAACGTGACCGATTGTGGCTCTGCTACCTTAAAATACATACTGCAGTAGTTCGAGAAAGCCTGGGGTCACTTATAACTAATCAATATATCTATAGTACAGTGACACCAATAAGACGAGTTCAGGTTTCTTTAAAACGATTTTTAATCAGCTTCACCCGTAACTTGGTCCGTTTGCTTAAAACCAATTTCGGTAAGCGTCTTTTTTAAAACTTTTTTTTCACTCACCGTAGTGGACCATAGTGTTTTCAATAGGTACCTACGTCTACTTCTAGATACTACTTACTAGATACAATGCTCGGTCATATCTGTCTTTTACGCTATTAAAAGTTGGCACAATAAAATATTTAAGCGTAGACGACCGTTTTAGAGTTTTTAATGGCACTTGTTTACTTTTAATGGATTAAACATTGAAAAACTTTTTACCGTTAAAGCAAAACTCAGTACAGTAGTAGAAATATGTTTGTATAATACATATTAGTCGGTATATATACACATTAATGTATATTCGCTGTGTGCGCGTTGATAGTAGTGCCCCTAGTGACCACACTATTGTGAGTTTGACATCAGCTTTAAAACAAATAAAAAGGGAAGATCTTTTTTGTTTTTTCGTTTGACGGTTCCCTTTTCATCTCATCCACATTTTTTATATTTTATATCATTATTATCATCACGACGAAGACTTGAAGACTTCTGATTTGAAGACTATAAACACTTGACATTGGCAGAAATAGCTGATCCGAGAAATCCAGCTGGTTGCCATTTCATCAAAGAAGAATAAGAACAAATAAAAAGGATTGCATTTGTAGCACGCAGTATAGTGAAAATACATTCAATAATACCATATTACAAACAGACACTACAATTTTAATTATTTGTACAGGTCGACTGAATAAAAAAATCTATTTTATAAAAAAAATACAACTTTTTTTTGAAAACCTTCTGTTTATTGAAGTCAAATATGAATAACATTTGTAATGTTCTCTAACCCACATAAAAACCTGAAAGCCTTGGCAGATGTTTCTAATAAATCCTGGCTCCTATAATGAAAACGGTGCTTAGAATAGTATATCAACCCATTGAGAGTTAAAAGAAACCTACACGTAAACACTAGATACTGTTACGAAGAGTATTCCAGAATGGACCCGATATTCAGTTTGAACGTGCAAATCCTAAATGAGTTCCAGTAATAGTACAATGCGGCAAAGGACATTAAACATAAGGTAGAATAAGTCTGTATACGTATATAAAGCCTCTTTTAGTCGTATTGAGGTTTTATTTTTCAAATTCGATCAATTTGAAAAATAAAACCCCAACACGTAACAATAGTCAGAGCAATCATTGTAAACTAAATTATATAATATTCAACCTTATTATCAAGCTTACACGCTAAGCGCTATAAAATTCGTACAAATATCGCTGTAAAGCCAATTCCACTTTAAAAATACTTCCAATACAAAACAGCAGTCTCTTTAGAATTTAATAAAAGTATAGCTTTTATTTGGCCCGACATTTCCTTTTAGCGGTTGTGTCCTCTCATTTCAAGCATTCATTTTAAAATATTGGCAACCCCAAGGAAATAAATTACATTATCTAGGAGACTGCTTTTTAATCTGTATTTAGGCTTCACAATGCTGACTTTCAAAGTCACATTTTTCAAATGTCGACGAATTATACTCGCGACATTTCTTTTTTCATTTATTCTCTTATTCCTTTTTAAAGGTTTTTGTTTAAAATTACTGAAGTCTAATTATTATATAATAAAGAAACCTATATACATAACCATAATTAAAAAAAAACAATAACAATATTTACGTACAAGCGTCAAAAAGCTCCTGCATATCTTCGCCTACTGGTAACGTTCCCAAAAGATTGACGTTGAATGGCAATGCTGATTCTCTGTGCTAGAAAAAGACCGGCCTTCTGGTCGTTTAAAATTATTTATTTTGTTTTTCCTTTAGATTTTTCTAGAAGTCAGAAGATTTACTTAAATTAATCAGAATTACTAAAACAAAAAAAAAACAGAACTGAAAATATGACAGTTTTTGTATGTACTGCAAAGATATATTTATTGTCAACATTGATTTATTTTTTAATTTAACAATCTTTCACCTGACACGTTATAAGAAAACAAATTTACTACTGAAATACAATAACGTACAAAACAAAAATAATTTACTCCTACAAAATGCGGTACCTTGATAATAATCTCATGAAGAATTCGCGTGAAATAAAAAAAAACTAAATCTACAGATGTTCAAACAAGTAAACAAATATCCAAAGAAGTAAGAATTATTTCTTACACATAATTTTGTTCCTCATTGTTTATATCAAATGCAGAACCAATCGCTTTCAATAAATTAAGCAATAGCTGAAGTTTCAGAATTCATCCGAAGCCTCATCATAATTAGCTGCTTCCAATATGCATACCTATAATATAATAAATAAAGTAAAATAACTGCCTCAGTGGCGTAGTGGTAGCGTATGCAACTGATGTGCTTAAGGTCTCGGGTTCGAATCCCGGCTCGGACCAACTGTTTGTATGATCTGCAAATATTCGTTTCGGAGTTTGGTTGTTTTCTATGTATAATATGTATGTATTTCCAAAAAAAAAGGATTTTTGTATTTATATCAGTTGCTT
This sequence comes from Spilosoma lubricipeda, assembly GCA_905220595.1. Taxonomy (NCBI): domain Eukaryota; kingdom Metazoa; phylum Arthropoda; class Insecta; order Lepidoptera; family Erebidae; genus Spilosoma; species Spilosoma lubricipeda. Next base: position 4,434,402 of record HG992298.1, on the reverse strand, counting down.
AGTACCCATAACACAAGCTCTGCTTAGCTTGAGACTAGATGGCGTCGTCGTGTCCGAAAATATTTATTTATTATAATTCAATTCAAATTAATAAAGAAAGCACCCCTTTAGGCCGCCATAGTGTGGGTCACTATACTTACTGACCTTCTCATACTATCTGGGGCGTGGCTTTATGAAGACGTCATTATTTTCTTAACGCGAACGGACTAGAGTGTAATATGTATTACGGTATTGATAATATTCCTAAACCGCTGTTTATGTAACTCTACCATATTTTACAATATACAGAAGCAATTTTATCATAAAAACCATTTGAATTGATTTATTCTTTCGATAACGACTTTCCGTAATCTATTTGCGATTGGTGTAGGAGAAAAAGTTTTTCTAAGAACCCATGAACACGATCGCTGTATTTCTAACAAAATATAGGTTGCACAGAAACCTATGATGCCTTATACATATTACTGCAAGTATGTCTTGGACTACAAATTTAATATCAAAATATTTATGTTTGCGGTATAACTAGATGACGTAACAAGATGTCCCAAATCCCCGAGGCCCATAAACCAAACCCCCTCCCCCTATCTCCCCTCCCCATCTCCCAAAGGCCGGCAACGCACTTGTGACGCCTCTGGTGTTGAAGGTACCCATGGGCGGCGGTAATCGCTTACCATAAAAAAAGCAGAAGATTTAGAAAAAAATTACCTCAAAACTTTTTCCTCTTAATATTTCCCGTTATGTTAAATATTTCTTTTAGATTATTAGGCACTTACAGGCTGATTGACTGGCCTATGACCACGGCCAGTGCAACCTGGTCGAAATTTCAGGCAAATCAGAGGTATGTAATATTAATTCCCGTAATTATTATTATATCATCATATTTATGTTATTAAAAAAGATAAACTACACGTATACTCTTTGCGCTATAGCGTGGTACACGCACAAAGAGTATAGTCACAAAGCATGATCACACCACATGATCGTATTAAGAACTCGCCAACATATATAAATTATTCATAACATCATACAATACATAGTATGAGCTTATGTATTGTTCACCAGTTTCAATGCTGTTAAAATATTAAAATGACTGTTCCATAAAATCACAAGGAAACTATTAAAATATTCATTGTGTTTGAAATTATATGTCAACGGTACAATACATCTGACAACCAGACGCATGGAACAGAAATACAAAATAAAAGACTTGTTTGCGATAACTGTTTTTGATATATACATTTTAAACACCAGTGTTAAAAAATATGTATACCAATAAAAAAAAAACACGAAAAAAATGGGCTACTCTCTAGAACAGACGGACCGATTTTGATGGGACTTTCACTGATAGGTAGATGATCCTTTTTTAGACTAGCTCACGGTATGACAATAACTGCTGTTAACACAGCGTGACTCAGCTAGTTATAATATAATCTATACTAATCTACACTAATATATAAAGCTGAAGAGTTTGTTTGTTTGTTTGTTTGAACACGCTAATCTCAGGAACCGCTGGTCCGATTTGAAAAATTCTTTCAGTATTAGATAGTCCATTTATCGAGGAAGGCTATAGGCTATATATCATCACGCTAGGACCAATAGGAGCGGAGCACCAATGAAAAATGTTACAAAAACGGGGGAAAATTATCACGCTACGGGCAATAGGAGACGCAAACGGGGTTGCGTGGGTCGGCTAGTGATGAATAAATGAGTGTACAACTATCAGAAGTCGACTATTCAAATTGCACTATTTAATAAAATCACCTAAGTATTGGAATGCGTTCTATGAATCATATACTTAATTAATTATAATATTTATGAACATAATTATTCATCCCTGCTGTTTATACAACCAAAAGTAATGTAATGAAAGATCTATTAGCGCCGGCAGCCTATGCAATGGGTGCTTCTAAAATCAGTAATCTGCTTAATATGTGTTATTTATAATTAATTTATAATTGATGATTGCCTTATGATGGTATTAATATAATATTGGTTATTTATAACGTAGTTTAGGACGTTCACAGGCCAGGTGGATGGATGATCTGCGCGATCTAGCAGTAGCTGGATGCGAGAAGCCGAGGATCGATCCAAGTGGCGTGGAATTGGAGATGCCTATATCGATGCGAAAGGTCGATGATCATAACGAATAAACCATATTTAGATGTGTTTTACAACAAGTGGTTTATTCCTATTACCTACATTTTTATCACATTGTATTGTAGAAAACAAACGGGTCCCTTGGTCCGAAGTGAATAGCGCTAGTGATTAACGCACTTATGACCTTTAATCCTTGATTCCCTAGTTCGCAGCAGAACCAAAGAGAATATGGGCTCTGGTACCCTTACTCGGAAAAAGTAAGGAAAAAACTGTCAATCACAGGTTTTTTATTTACTCCTCTATCAAATTTAAAATTAGATTGACAAAATTACTTAAAAATTAAACATTTTACTCCGATAGAGTAATGTATGATGATAAAGTATCGTTATTCTAAATTCACAAAGTTCCTTTCTTAGAGTAGAAATTTTCCTTCTTTCAATGAGACAAAACGGGATGCAAAAGTAGAAACCTTCTTTCCAAAGAGATACCTATGTTTAGTAAAAATGTACTAAATACAAAGATATGACGTCACTGTTTTAGACTATTCAAATAAGGAATAATATGTTTTTTTTTATTTTCCGAGATGTTTTATGCTATTTGTTTGAATAAAGCGTACATTGTTATATACAGTCATCTACCCTATTGAAAATGATTCATGTAAAATAAGGCTATTACAAAATCTTTATGGTATAAACTGTGTACTCTGTCATATCGTAACTTCTCTTTCAAAGTCTGGCTCCTGTTACTCTTTAATCAGTCTTTTGAAGTAATTAAAAGCTTCTCCAGTACTTTAACAGTGCCAACTTTTATAACATTATCAGGGAGAGTGCTTCGTATATTTTAATAATGAAACAGGTGGCAAGTTAGGCAAGTATGGTGAGGAAAGATTCTGCAAACTTGTAGAGTGGTATAAATCTATATTGAATTGATTTACTTCTTGTTGTATAACTTTATCGTTGGATGTTACTACCTTCTTACAGCAGACCAACTTAAAATCATGATATTCGAGCTATTGTGTTACGTTGGTAAATGCAACACTCGATGCCTAATGGTTCAGAAACACCTCAATATGCCGCCATTGCCCGCCGTAGTGTGGGTCTCCATGCTGCATTGTTGCATTCGCTTGAATTCTACTCACTCTTTCCGTCATGCAAAGGAGTCATGGAGAAGAGAGGAGAAGAATTACACGACCGTTTATTTCACTCAAACTGAGCTGTGTCATTATAACTGAATTGCCGTTGAATATACTCAGATTTATTAGACGGTAAGCGAATGCCGACATCAACAGTGCTCAGTAGACACAAGTGGACAACCGCTATTTGAGTGCTGTCTACTCAGCTTTAAAATTAGTGGGAGGTAAAATGAGCTACCGTATCTTCACTCAGTCGTTGGATAGTAAAAGATATAATATAAAACAAAGTATTAAAGTAAATCTTCTCAAAACCGTGTCAAGGTAAGTACCTACTGTGTGTTCTTATAAAATGATAAAATATATAATTATTGAAACTGCTCTTCATTATATGTAAATATAATGAAGAAAAATTTTAGTCATTCTCATTAACAAACAAATTAGATCAAAGACACTGAATTTAACCTCTTAAGAGAAATCACAAACTAATATCCACAAGGTTTTCACTTACTAAATCAAAATATAAGTCATTTTATATTACCTGTAGTATAATAAAGGCTAAACGTATCAAAAGCCTGTTTATCACTGATTTATATCTTAGATTTTGTTTAATGTGACCTAATATTTGTGCGGTGACCCTAATGCATGATTATAATCAGGCGTTTCAATAAAAGTTTTAGGGTAACAACATACTAGAGCCATTTATGGTGGTGACAGATTAGACTATTAGGCATAACAATTAACAAAAAAAAAATCGTTTTCTGTACAAACCTAACAAAGGGATTAATTTTTTTTATTTTATTATGTGTTTTACATTACTATTGTAACTTCTTAATTCAATATGCTTAATATTATATGAGTTATGACTAACTCACTTTCATTCTATTCATATTTTTTTCATTACATATTACTTTTTTTCACTACATTTTGCTACTCAAGAAAACCTGTTGTTTTTTAACATTTCCTCCACTGGTGCTATTTTCACACTTCATCTAACGTAGTAGTTTCTCACCGTGTCCATTCTAGCCGCATGCATCCGTTTTCTATCTTAACATTGGCATTTCAGCTCTATGCGAGTTCTCATACGTTTTCCTTGTTAACCTTAGTTCAGATCCATGAATGGTATATTAAGCGAACAATTTTCAATTCTTGCTCGTTTAAAGATTCTGATTCTGAGGGTTCAACAATTTTAATGAAATTTAGTATACAGGGGTTTTGGGGGCGCTAAAGCGATCTAGCAAGGATTCATTTTTAGAAAATATACCAAAAAAAAAATACTCAGCAAAACTCGGTCATTCAGGTACTAAGTAGATAAATAAGCAACAAGTAATTTTAACAAAAAAAGTCATAAATAAAAAAATAAAAAAACCCCTACGCAGCATCAAGTCTAAGTTATCAATTAATTATCTTTTAATGATTATACTGGCACGCATGAAGCACTTAATCGAGTAATCATACGCCAAAAATTTCTTACATCATTTCGGAAAAGAGCTGATACTCTTACACTACTATTATTATTGGATTGATATTAACCAAACATAGCTAAGAACCATCGTAAGGAAACTGGCTTTCAATTGAAAAAAATCTGCACCGAAATCGGTCCATTCATTTGAGAAATACGACGCCACAGACAGACACATACACACAGACAGACAGACAGATTTCAACGTCAAACTTATAACACACACATTTTTTTGTCGGGGGTTAAATTAAAATGGGATCATGTGGGAAGTACCAGATTTGAAATTAAAAAAAGAATCATCAAAATCGGTTTACGTAATCGAAAGTTCTGAGGTAGCAAACATAACAATTTTTTAGGCAGTAGAGCCACGCTGATTTCAGCACGAACGGGCCGGCTCGACCGAGGCGGTACTACCCTCGCACAGAAGATCAACGTAAAATGACAGCGATCATGCTGCCATGTTTCGTTGGTGAGTTCGAGACTAGAGGCCCAATGATGCAGAAGCATCACTAGATCACCATGATGTGTGACATCACGCTGCATTGTTACATTGTCTGCATCCGCAATGAGTATGGTGACCACTCTTGGATTCTGCTTATGCTTTTTTTTATCAGGCAGAGTACAGTCATTTTGGCAGGCCATATATATATACAAAACAGTGGACTTGAGAACCTCCTCCTTTTTTGAAGTCGATAAATCGATTATAAATACGATTAATAGTAGTAGATTTACATTGGTCAAACATTGATAAATATATGTCAGTTATATTATAATATATTTATTAAGGAAAAAATTAAACTGTTTACTTATACCTCGCCTGCCTGCCCCTGCACCTTCCTTATAAGAGTTATATACCCTAGAGGTTGACTGGAAGAAAATACAAAGAGCATTATGTCTACCATTGTAAATGAGTGCATGAAATTTTTGTATCATCATTAGCAGCATCACTGCTCGACATGGTGTAGGATGTCCACAGACTGGGGGCAGTGAAAATTTGCGCAAAGCTAAAATAAATAAATAGAGGAAGTATTAGGCAGAAACTAAACGAGAAATTCGTCAAAACGTTACATCATACATGAAACGGATTTCAAGAAATTAATTAGTCATTATTACTATTTCATTCAACTATAATTTAATTTCAAATAGTAATTTTCGATAGTGACTAATATATTTCAATTTAATTAATTCATATTAACGGTTCACATTACATTCAGTTAATATTGTAGCCAAATTAATTTTCAACGTTTATTGATACTTAATTATTATTAGATAAATTATTCCATGTAATAATTATTTGTAATATCTTTTTAAGTATCCTAGTGTATTTTTCAAAAGCTTTTATTACTATTATTATTTTATTGGGTATATATATAGGGTATTACCTATTTTTTTAATAACACCTGATATTTTCCAGAGTTTTCAAACCAATTACACGATTGAGTTAGTCCCATATGAGTTTGTATGTAAATATAAATTGTAAACCGTCACTATTTACTTAATTTGATGGTTTGTTACAATAGTGGCCGAATTACGCGGAGGACCGACAATTTTACGTGCGCTCCGAGGCACGGTGGTTCGGACCCCAACTTCCAAACTCCGAGCTGTTATTAAGTATTTCTACAATCAGAAAAACCCAATAACTTTTTTTGGCCCGACCCGAGACTTCTTGATCGGCAGTCGCATACGTCAACCGCTAGACCAACGAGACAGTTAGGCATATACATCCTGTGTCGTGCGAGACTTTAAAAACGTACATAAAACAAACACAATGAAGGAGGATTAGTCTATCACACAGAGTTTTGTCCTATATAGCATTTGAACCCACAAGACTTGACGCAGTTAAAAATGGCGTGGCCTGCACTGAAGCAGGCAACGTCTGCTAGTATACTCTCCAATTTAAGCTACGTTCGGCACACGCGAAACGTCATCCCCTCGCGGCTGGCCTCTAAAGCGGTTGGAGGGGAAAACCCTACCGAGCATACTACTAGGGCAACCTGACGTGTCAGTTAAAATGAACGTAGAAAAGTGTCACGTCTGTGTAACTAAACGTCGCTCGTAATGTAAGCCACAATCGACAAAGTTACAAATAAAATACACGCCCCAACGCAAATAATTTGCCGTTTTTAGGACTAAAGTTATGGCAGACAAACATTGGCTTATATGAAAGCATATACGAAAAATATATATCTACACACAAAATTTACATATATATTTTAATATAAACGAAACAAAAGGAAACTATATCTTGGGGAACTTTACAACCACGCAAAAAAAAATATTTTTCCCTGTTTTGTGTCTCGTTCATTAATTATGAAATACTATTATTTTAACCTACAAAATGTATTCACGTAAATGTTGATTAAAATAGGCAGAAATCACGAAGAACAAAGCGTGGAAAATCCTATTTTTCTTCGGTACCTTTACGGCCAATGTTATATTTTTCTAGCTCTATATTATCATTAATTATTTTTTAATTTCAATTAACAAATGTAAGTGCACTATTATGCGTTATTTCTAACCTATTATTATTAACTGACCTCAAAAAGGGAGGAGGTTCTCAATTCGATTATTCTGTTTTCAACAAAAAATATAAAATGGAAAATTATAAAACATTTTCATTCTTCGTATTTTAACATATTTTCGGTAGATCCCTATATTATGATCTATTCAATGCATTTAAAGTCAAAACTAATTTACAATCAAAATGAACAAGAAAAAATATAAATGTTAAAACATCTTAACCTAAAAGGATTGTCACGAAAGCGAGACGTTGACTCCACTAATTCTCTGAAAGCATCTAGAATACGAATAGGATTACTTTTACAAGTGTTACCGTTTTCATGGATCATCATCTCACCCGACAGATATCCACTACTGGACATAGGCCTCCTCTATGACTCCCTAAGACATTCAGTCCTGTACTTCCCGCATGTATCGGCTTTCTTGTCTTTTTTTTTACTAGACGCGCACACGAGCTGGCGTCTCCTGATGGTAAGCGATTACCGTCGCCCATGGACATTTGCAACAACAGAGGCGCCACATGTGCGTTGCCGGCCTTTAGGGGATGGGAAGGTGGATGGGGAGGGATGTTATCAATTTAGGTATATGTCATGTAATTTATCGATGTTACAGATGGTACTACCACTGACGAAATTGTGTCATTGGTACTACTCAAATAGAGCAAGTCAATAAAAATGTGAACTAATTTATTTTTGAAGAATTAAAGAACAAAACAATGACAATAATATATTTATTTTTAAAAGACTATGATTGGATATTGTGCTATTCCATTTTAAAACTACAAAAATATAAAATACAAACAGTCATCCGTTTTGGATAGCATATCGATCACAACATAAATTATGTACGAGTATATATATCACATGTATAGTACAATAAGAATATTCAGTAAACGTAAAGCTCATTTCAACAAGCGGATTAGCCGGCTCTCTGCCAAACACTCAACAATTTATATCTCGGACAAAATACTAATGTACACAAAAACCACTGACTTGTATGTGTATAGGTGTGGATACCAAGAGCCATTTGTAGTTGCTATTGGTGTTAATTCTGTTATTGCGTCTCTTATTTTTGGAAAAGCGATTTCTAAAACTTTTGTAGGTATGTTCAGTTTTAGTGTGAAGTCTCCAATTTTAGACTGTTTTGACAGGACAGGACTACACTTACATTTAGTGGTTTTTAGTTTAGTTTCGAGCTGCAGAACTAGCACCATAAGCTAATATTTACGAAGTGTTCGTATTAAGCTTTTTACCATAGAGGTTTGTCGAAAAAGCTGACAGATGTTCTAATAGCGGTTATTGCCACACGTAGAACATACACGTGTTACCACAGAAGTGTATTAACAGCTTGACAGTTGAATTTTCTTGGGACATTTGCCGAGTGTCATAACTCGAAATGTTCGTGAATCACTGCTGTTGATTCTGGTGTACAGTAGTTACAGTGGTAGGCGTGTGGGTAGGATTAGTCCCATAGTAAAAAAAAAAGTCTTTTCGTCCTAGATTCAAGCGAAGAAGAGGTTTACGGTTTGGTAACCTAAAAATGAAGTAAAAAGATAAATGTTTTTTTCGGTGTTTTTCCCCTTGTCAATTTTTATAAGACCTTGATATTACTCACATCTGTCAGTTAATAGTTATATATGTATAAACGTATATCCTTTACCGGAATGTGTATACAAAATTACGAAGTCAGCGATTAGCAGTACAGTACTGTATAGATATATATCTAAATGTCAGCGAAGCAAAACAATTGACCCGTCACTAATGTGCTTATTCGGGTCCCTTTTTGCGTACGTATCGGTACTACTTATTCAATGGTGTAGATATTCCAAACCGGATTTCTTTGATGCATCGCCATAATTAAGCCTGCCGGTGGAATGGTAGCTCCAAATCTGACCAACTAAAACCACACAATATTACAGAATGCGTTTGAAATAGGAGGGATCTGGAAATAGCTTTAGCTTAGACAGTTTGACCCCTCGTAGCGCCTGTCCGCAAAACCGCAGGCACCAGCTTTACATAGCATAAGTTCCTTGATTCCAAGCTGCTTGTTTTTACTCCTACAATACATGAACGTAGAATATTCTCAGAAATTCGCACTTGGGCAGTTGACAATGTGATGGCTTTATTTATAGTGCTCAAGTAATGTATTTATGAAACATGATTATTTTTTCAAGTTTCCAAATAGTAAGGCTATATTTTTTTAAGTTTCCAAATAGTAAGGCTATGATTAAATAGGTGAGTTCTTAATAGACATTTACAAAATCAAATAAAAAACTCAAAGGTTTGTTGTTAAAAATACGTTTACTCATAGCTAGTAAATAGCTACACATCTATACAAATAAATAAAATTGGAGTGTCTGTTTGTAATATTAAAATAACCACTTTTTAATAAATGCATATGTATGTAAACACGGTACATATACCAAAAATGTTCAGTCTGTCTGTTTGTTCCGGGTAATCTTTGGAACGGCTGGACGGATTTTGACGGGACTTTCACTGGCATGTAGCTGATGATCCAGGGAGTAACTTAGGCTACTTTTTTTAGACTAATTTTGTCCCGCGGCGTTACTCGCGGGTAACACCGCGTGGTTCAGCTAGTTTTAAATACACAAGAACATTATATGTGGGAAATAAAATAGTTATAACCGTGTTTAAGAGAACAGAGTGTCACTACCCTCTGTAATCCTATGGGTGTTGTAACAGGCGACAAAGGGAAAAAACTACACAGGACAACATTACTGCAAGAGAAGGAAACCTTGAAACATACCCTATAGCAACCCACCTGGTCAGCATGGTATAGTAGACCAAAACCTCCTTTTTTTTTTTTTTTTTTTTTTTATGTTTGGCCCTGCCAAAATGACTCTACTCTGCCTGATGGAAAGCATAAGCAGAATCCAAGAGTGGTGGTCACCATACTGCAAATGCAGATAATGCAACAATGCAGTATGGTAACCCACACCATGGCGGGCTAGTGATGCTTCTGCATCATTGGGCCTCCGGACTCGCACTCACCAACGAAACACGATAGCATGATCGCTGTCATTTTACGTTGATTTTCTGTGCGAGGGTATTACCGCCCGGTCGAGCCGGCCCATTCGTGCTGAAATCAGCGTGGCTCTACTACCTTTCTAAGAAGAGGCTTATATCAAGCAATGTACTGTTAAAGGTCTAGGTAAATGTTTCTGGTCTAGCGGTTGACGTATGCGACTGCAGATCAACAGGTCTCGGGTTCGAATCCCGGGTCGGGCCAAAAGTGTTATCGAGTTTTTCTGATCCTATAAATACTTAATAACAGCTCGGAGTTTGGAAGTTGGGGTCTGAACCCCCATGCCTCGGAGAGCACGTTAAGCTGTCGGTCCTGCGCCTGATCTCTCCCCGATTGTGTCGGTTAACCGTCCCATCGGATTATGAATGTGAGGGAACAGAGAGTGCACCTGTGTTTGCGCACACACTTGTGTACTATAATATCTCCTGCGTAGTTGGTTGGTCTCTGTTGAGACTGGCCGCCGTGGCCGTAATCGGCTAGGAGAACATCATCACTGTTAAAGGCTGAAGATGATAATGATGATGGACCTTCGAGTAAATTTAATTCACATCCGATTTATAATAAAAGCAAACAATATAAGCTGTTTTCAGTCAGTACAGTTTTCAGCAATAAAATATTACCGAAATATAAAAAGAATCATCCTTCCGCGGACTTTAACTGCTGTTTTGTAAGTGCGAAATTATTCATGGTAGGTGCCTGTACCGTGATTTGTGGGTGTTGAGACGCGTAAGTACGTGACCTGAAGTCCGTGTTTTGTTTTATAATCGTATACATTTTTCCCTTCTGGAAAAGAAACTTCAGGGAAAATCTGTTGGAATTTATTTTAACTCCAAGCAAATAATAATAATCGCTTTATTGTACACCAAATTACTTATAAAGGTAACTTACAGCTAAGAGGTACAATTGGCGGCCATATCGCCCGAAGGCAATCTCTTCCAGGCAACCAAATAATCAAAATATGCGAGAGATTCGGCAAAGATTGTAATGATAAACTCTTTTTGTTTCGTGTTTAAAGAGAAGAAGAAAGGGCCAGTAACAAGTTTTTCCTTTACAGGTACCAGTTGGCAGTCATTTGTTTTGCTGATCTGCCTGGTCTATACTTCATATTCAAGAACGGGTGTCATGTCTCTCCAACACAAAAGGATCCTCTAAGCAGACGTGGTAATCATGCCTGACGTTGTATATAAGCTATCGGGGTGAGAATTTCATTATCACGATGCAGGTTAGTAATAAAGTCGCAACACGTTAACTTGATAGTTTGTTGTGTCTTCGGTACATGGCGATAGTATGTTTCTTTTGTGCTGCATGTGAAAGTCGCCACACTACCTAGACAAAGAATTAGTAGAACTTCGACTAGTAAGTTAGTAAGTCAAAGTTTCTCAATTGTATGATAAAATCACTCACTAGTCAAGATCCTAAAGCTGTTTTTGATTATTAAGCTTCATTTTATCTTGGATTTAATAAGACTCAGATATACGAGAATAGTTTTTGATGATTGAACGTAATATGACAAAGTTTAAGATTAATGACTAAAAGCAATAACCATTTGTTAGCGGTAACTTTAGTACTTTACAAATATAACTTTCGACATAATTTGAAGTTATCTAGATTTCTTTGAAATGAAATTAGGGTCATTGTGGTTGCGATATTGTCTTATACATCTCTTTGATCTTGAAAGGTGAAATTAGATTTCTGGATTACTCCTGATTAATTTTACACTTAAACTTAAATTCAAGTTGGCTGGGATTTATAAATTTAATTAGCTTAGGAGCAAATAATATCAGCAACAGTTCAGTTTTGTTCACGATTTGATTTATAAAACAATTTATGTATTTGTTTATTCATTTCTGGACTCAGAATTCAGACAGAAGCCAAAGCATTGTTTTTTTTTAGAATATTATTCTAAACCCGTTTGAAGTGTTAGATCAGCGGTAAGTTTTACTTCATTCATTATGTCTTTGTCTTATTGTAGTGTTTCCTATTCTGACACTTACTTAATGAATTAGGGTAAGGAAAATTAATAGAATGGTGTCAGTTTGTCCTTGTAGACAGGAGTCTGTAAATAATAATAAGTAATAATAACTTCTCCAAATACGAATATTATTGGCATCTGGTGAGGAATAATTTTGTCTGTATTTTGCGGAAACTAGATTTGTTTAAGAAATTGGTAAGAATTATGATATTTAAAAATACGTTACTATTTCATATAAATTTCAACAGAATCTTGACAAAATTTTTTTCATTCAAAAAATAAATTATTTTAATTTGTAACATATTTTTCCACGTCATTCAACAAGTGGCTTTAATACATTTTCGAACTGTACAATTTCACAGATGTTTTTTAACATTTAACCAACAAGAACTCTACAAGTAGTACTCCATTACAGAAAGAACGTTCAACTAACTAAACAACACAGCATTCTGTTTACTATCTCTCCACTTCAAGCGGTCGTGAATTTAGTTTCTGTTATGCTGTGCAGTATTGATGTGAAACAAATATTTTCTTTTAAACCAAACTAAAAGGGGTATAGGATAATGGAAAAGGCAGATAGTATTTTTCGAATTTGAACTTCTGAATAGCTTAGTACTGCATCACTTAGATTTTTTTTGCAATGAAAACTTCTTTAGGAACTTGAGCACTTTATAGATGAACAAAAATCATGGAACTCGCATCATCGTTACCAAAATAATGTATATGAGGTATAATAAGTATACTATATATATATATGTGAACTGTTAGTGAACAAAAAGCGTGAAATTCGCACGATTCCCATGAGCTATACATATATATATGTATATACTGAGTATACTCGTATATGTACATATTTTTTTTTATTTATTTTTATTGGGACTAATCCCACCCACACGCCCACCACTGTAACTCCTGTACACCAGCATCAACAGCAGTGACCCACGAACACACCGAGTTATGACACTCGGGAAGTCCCAGGAAAAAAATTTACTATTCCGTGCGTTATTAATATAGGTAATAGCTCGACGATACAATTCACAAGTTACATAGTTTACACTTCTATCGGAAGTCCCCAAAGATTGCCCCGCATTTTTTTGCTATAGTAGTTAGGTAGGTTTGATCATGAACACTCATGAATAGGTCGGATTTGATGGTTTGGCCGTGTCACGTGCCCTCACATCATGTTAAAATAATTCCATGTTTTCCTTAGTAAACAAAGACTATGTGATCTTGATATCAATAAAAACTTTAGATACAACCCAAGATTTTTTTTTTATATCAAAAATTAATCTATTTTATTGAATACATCAATCTAAAACACTTGTGAGTATTATTTTGGCCCTCGACTATAATTATGAAATAGATTCACTAAAATAGAATGTACATCTACACCAAGAGAGTCGTAAAACAATTAAGGGATCACACTGGATATAGAATCCACTCATTTTATTTACGTCTGGAGGCAATCGATCATCGTGATATGTGAGATAAACACTTAGCTTTTATTAGTTTTGAAGATATTATGTAAAGGATTATATAGCTTTATACTGTTCTATGAGTAAACATTTAATATCCTTAAACGAGCTACTTTTATATATAGGATACTCGTATATCTACATCTACACTAATATTATAAAGAGGAAAGATTTGTACCTATTTTTGTATGTTTGTATGTTTGTAATGAATAGGCTCAAAAAGTACTGGGCCGATTTAAAAAATTTTTTCACCAATAGAATGCTACATTCTTCCAATTTGACATAGGCTACATTTCATTTTGAAAAAAATTAGGGATCCTTGGTAAAATTTGAACAATGTAACCGAAGGTGTAGAAAAATGAGTCTTAAAATGTCTTTCGTCGAATGCGCTGCCGAAACTATTAGCGATAGAACAAAATAATGTACAACAATATTGAAGAACATCATAATGTCTACAAAAAACTCCGCGGTAGCATATGTCCAACTATTGTAGTTATGTCACTACAACAACTTTTTTCATTTTAAACATTAATGAAAATGCTAACCAAATCCAAACCATGCTATTTATGTGTTTATATTAATCCTTATCCAAATAAATTATTTTATGGTCAAGACCATTTAACTACCTATAAAATAGTTTTTAAATTATTTAAATTGGACTTTTCATTCAAAAGATATTACGAATTAAAAAATTCAAACAGTAAACAAAACCGCCATAGCGCTCGATCCGCAAAAACGGTCCGCTGGGGCAGCTCTTACAAGACACTTCGCTGGTTATCTGGGACGAGTGCACCATGAGCCACAGGGCGCACGTGGAAGCCGTGGAGCGCACGCTGATAGACATCCGAAGCTCAGACCGTATAAAGGGGGGCGTGACGTTTATTTTAGCTGGAGACTTTCGTCAAACATTACCAGTTATAACAAAAGGTACTCGAGCTGACGTTATTCGAGCTTGCCTTAAATCATCAACTTTATGGCAATCGATTGAAACTCTTAATCTGCGCACAAATATGAGAGCACATTTAAGTGACAATGACGATAATAATTTCTCACAAAAACTTCTAAAACTTGGAGACGGAAAATTACCGTCTCCGGTTGCAAACAGTCCCCAGGTATTGTTGGATAACGAATTGGGTCAAATCGTTCAGAGTCTAGAAATTCTTGTGGACACAATATATCCGGACATACAAAATCTTATGGAGAGAAATTTCAATTGGCTCTGTTCGAGAGCGATAGTATCCCCGCGAAATGAATCGGTTAATGAGATTAACAAAATTATTATGGAAAAAGTACCCGGTGAATCTAAATCTTACAAATCTATTGACACAGTATGCAACATCGAAGATACAGTGCACTATCCACAAGAATTTTTAAATTCCCTGAATCCTTCCGGCTTGCCGCCCCACGAACTACAATTAAAGGTAGGCACTCCCGTAATGCTGCTGAGGAACCTATGTGCAATGGCCTCCCTCCCAGCATGTGCAATGGCACGAGACTTCTGGTGAAGGAATTGCGGGAGAACGTCATAGTAGCCACTATAATCACCGGGGCCGCGGCCGGACAGCTCGCCCACATACCGCGGATCCCCATGATTCCTACGGACTTGCCTATATCTTTTAAGAGGTTACAGTTTCCTCTAAAAACATCATTTGCCCTCACAATAAATAAGTCGCAGGGTCAAACATTTTCGATGGTTGGCATCGACCTAAGAAAAGAATGCTTTTCTCATGGACAACTATATGTTGCGCTTTCTCGAGTGGTATCTCCTGAAAATCAATATATTTTGTTGCCATCTACAAATACCACTGCCAACGTAGTTTACAGTGAAGCTTTAAGATAAAAACTGACAAATATAAAAGTAAAAAACGTAAATCTACCTTAATATTATATCTGTAAATAATGTAAAAGGAAACCTGTAAAATAAAAAATACTAAAAATGTAAATTATTAAGTAATAATAAGAATGAAAATGATTAATGACAAACCCTTTTTTAATAAAAAATAAAAAACAAAAACAAAACACAAAAAAATATATAAAACCAAAATAAAAAGCACAAAACAACAAAACCAAACAAAATAATAATAATTTTGTACGGAAAATACTAAATAATGATAGGCAAGTTTCTATCGACACGAACAAAAATTTCTTTGAAATACCTAGATGTATAGGTAGATATATTTTTAGTTGAAAGTTGTCAACGTTTAATTTAGACTGTATATATTTTATTCGACTCTGCTTTTAGTCTAATTACTTAAAAAAACATAGTAAAAATGTATATAATATCCTATATAAATATGGCCTATGTCCAGCAGTGGACTGCGATAGGCTGATGATGATGATGATGATGATATAAATATTACTTATTTAAGTGCCCGCCAATTAAACCATCAAAGAAATTGAACATAAATAGACTTACATACAAATATAACTGTGGGGTTTTTTTTAATATATAATTAATAAATAATATTTTTTTAATAAATAAAAATATTTGTGAAAAACTGTTTTTATATCCAAATTTCCAAAAATAAATAATTGTCTACCCCGTGCGAAGCCGGGACGGGCTGCTAGTATCTATATAATATGAATCTCGGCGACTGCTCCATCGATTTTTTTAGTATTCAGGATGTATTGGGGGCGATAAATTAATCTAGCCAGAATTCATCACAAGCCATTTTAGAAAAATTACCAAAATAAAAACAGTACAAAGCTTGGTCACCCTGGTACTTATGATACGATATAACCGCCTCAGTGGCGCAATTTATTTTGGGATGAGTCATAAATGTTAAACTCGCGTCAGGACACGTGACCTGATCGTAAGACGGTGGCGCAGAGCGCGAGTGTGCATGGTGAGTGCAGTGCAGTGAGGTGCACTGTCTAATATGACATGACTGGTAGTATGTTTATACTGTACAGCATTAACCTATATTTTTATAACATCACAATAAGCATTTTTTTACTTCTTTTTAGCGTACATTTTATTTAAAGAGCCACAAGGTTCATTTCAGGTATGCTGAAACAACTGTTTGCTTAAAGTTTTAAGTTTTCACTTCTGTCGGCAGTCCTCATGATTGCTTTGTGTTTTTTCATTTTCTACTTTAGAAATATAAATGAATTGGACACTAAGAACATCCAGACTTAAGAAAACAATTTGCAGATCATGTGTTTTTCCATATGGAGTTTGAACAGACAACACTCAGTACAATAGAAAGCGGCGAATTGACCGCGTTTTCGGCATTCGTGCGATAAAACCGTCGTTGTAGAAACTTATCCGTTAAGATTACCCAAGAGTATGCTAATTAGAACTGAAACAAAGCTTTTATATAAACTTGTTTTATTCATATAGCCTGTGTTGCGCAATGAGTTGTTTAGAAATGTTTACGAGTGACTTCGCAAGACACTTCAACGACTGTGGAGTGCTCAGATATTAGTTCTAAAATATTATCAGGCAGAGTAGAGTAATTTTGGCAGCTAACATAAAAAAGGAATTCTAATTATTTTCTTGTTGTTGTTTTGTTGAAGATAATTTCTTTATGATCATTAACTAATATTTTTCTTTGAAGGAACTAAATAACGTCTTTTATATTATCACTTTCCCGTTTTTTAGGTAATTTGAATTTAAATTCTACCTAATATTACAAATTCGAAAGTATGTTTTCATGGCTAAAACGCTGCACCGATTTCTATGAAATTTGGCATGGAAATACTTTGATTTTGGAGGAAGGATATAGGCTACCTTAATAATATACATACACGCGTAAACTATTTACAAAGCTACTTCTTTTATAAAACGAATGCAACTAACAACTAATTTTCGACTTTAAAGATATAGACTTAAAGTTGAAAATAACATGGAACCCTTGTGTAAATTTTAATAGTGTTTATTAATTATGCAGTGTAATCTATAATTCTCACACTCATACAAAATACTCACACTAACTACGTACACAAACAAATGAAAGTATTTATAATCTTCCGTGGAGTTCATATATTATTAACATTTCTTCCTTTATTCTCCAGAAATATATTTCCGGCAGTAATTATGAAGACTGTTCTATAAAACATCCTCCACAATTAGCGCTTGGCTCGCTACCAAGTATTCTAACCTCTCTTAACATTCATCCTTATTGAAAAGCTCAATTTAGAACTAGCAGAATTCTATTGTTTGATAAAATCGTCGAGAGAACATAAGTTTAAAATACTTAGCTTAAGAATATTTAATCCGAAACTTATATTTAAAACACTGAAAGTTTTCAGTTACTGGCTGGTTAAAGATTTGAATTTCGAATGTAAGTTTTTTTTAAACATGTAATGTCATTAGTTGATATAGATGATATGTTATTTTGGCTGGAAGTCGCGTGTCAATTTTTATCTCAAGTCGAAGTTCGTTGTCCTTAGTAAAAATGGAATCAACACGAAAAGATTTTAGGGCGATGAATTATAACTAGTTTAAAAGTTAACTCTCTCCGTAAGACTACACTACTCGTCTTCAAAATGTTTTTGGGGGACAGCACCACATTTAAATACTGCAAGGCGTTAATATGCGGAATTTCATTGTAATCGTATTCCTTTCATGATGAAATTCATAAAAGTCGACATAATGTGACATATGTATATATATATACTAGCTGCCCCGGCAAACGTCGTTTTGCCATAATTTTTTTTTAAGAATGGGTGACCCTTACCATTTAGGGGGATGAAAAATAGATGTTGGCCGATTCTCAGACCTACTCAATATGCTCACAAAGTTTCATGAGAATCGGTCAAGCCGTTTCGGAGGAGTATGGCAACGAAAACTGTGATACGAGAATTTTGTATATGTAGATATATTTAAGTAGATTTAGTTAGAAATACATACGTCTGTTTGCTACTAATAGGCTTGTCCCGTATTACGCCAGTAGGGCTTAAAATATATTTGGTGAAATCTTGCGTTTTATACACGTCTGCCAATAAAGAAAATCTTAATCTTACCCAACTCGTCTGAGATGGTAATCGAATTTCAACTTTTTATCTAATCTATGGTAAAAAAGCTATTTTCTTTCATTCTGATAAAAATCAGATAAATCTCAAAGTTCTGAAAATATCGCCTGTCAAATAAATTCTAAGGAAAGCCAAAAAAATCCTTTAAATTGAAACGGCAAAAAATAATGTTAGGTTATCAATCATTGACGGAGATTACGTCTAGGGTCTAGTCATTATTAAAGTCTTTACACACCTTGTGCTTAGAAGAAATTCACCTGAAGACTGAAATATATAATTACACTATAATGTAGGACTAAAAAAATTGATGGAAAATATAAGCAATCAACCTACCGTCCGTCTGAATGATTATCTTCCTAAAAATCGTCAAATATACTGAGAATCAACAGAATCCTTTGCCAGCAATTTTCTTCAAATCGTGTCGGTTTGTCGTGTCGCTTCACTTACATTTTTGCTTGTCTATTCTATCTATTCTATTCTATCTATCTATTGGAACATGGTAGCCTGTTTTTAGATTTTTAGCCAACTACTACTGGAAGCCAAAAGGAATGTTAATATTTTTGACAGTTTATATGTTAGTTTGTTCACCGTAGCGCCTAAACTACCAAATCAATTTTCATGATTATGTGTCGATAGAATCGTAATAATGGCCCGGGGAAAATAAATTTTAAGTCTGGTTACAACATTTTAAGCTTTTTCTTCTTTCAACTATGTTTTATTCAGATTAAATTCTTTGTAAATATAGTCAGTCGGTACCTTAAGATATATTTTATTGAAAAACTCATATTTCACTATTATCCATCTGGTTGGATGGCGATAACATTCAAATTGTAGCACAAAATTCTCGGTGTATTTAAATTAGAAAACATTACGGCGTTTTGACAGCGCAGCTTAATTATAAAAGGTAAATTAGGATCATTATTTAAAGAAAAATGCTGTTATGAAAATACTGTAAAAAATTGTAAAAAATACCAAAAAACATGTAATAAACCAGTTAAGAAATTTTGATAGAGAAATTTAAAAATTGTATATTAATGTTTTGTAAAACTTGACATAACATATGTAAAATGCAGTGCAATTGTATTCTAGAAAGGGAATTCTACATAAATGATTTAAATATATAAAAATGAATCCCTATTTGCCTTGGTCACGACATCACGCGTGATCGGCTGAACCGATTTTGCTAATTCTTTTTTTGTTAGATAGACCATTTAGCGAGAAAGGTAACATCACTCTAGAACAATAGGAGCTGGGTAAAATGTTGGGAAATGGGAAAAAACAATCTCATGGAGAGACGCAAACGAAGTTGAACGGGTCAGCTAGTTATTTTTATATTTAAATTTAAGAAATATGACATAATGTATAATAATATAATATTTGTATCAGTTGTCTAGTACCCATAACACAAGCTCTACTTAGCTTAGGACTAGATGGCGTTGTGTTAGATGTCCGAAATATTTATATTTATTTTTTGTAATAGCTAGTCGAAGTAGTAGAAGGCTCCTATACACCAAGACCTTGGTATGCTGCCAACACACGTCGTTTAAAACCGCAGAGGAGTATTTAGCCCAGCAAATTAGCTTTAGGTTTGTTGGCAATAATGCCGTCTAAGGATGCCTAACAATTTACAAAAAATATTTATTTTTCTTTTATAGGCAAAGTTTTGTCTGTAGTTGTTTTTATTGTTTAAGGTAGTAATAAGTCCATAGGTACTGTAGTTTGAATAGCTTCTCTTGATAAGTTTCTGGATTAAATTTATCATGGTTGTCATATAATCTCAAGAGCTGATCATTCAGCTCTTGAGATTATATGACAACCATCCATATGACAAAATCTTTATTTGTAAATTTCATTAGAGATAATTTTTTTCTCTCATGTACCAATTGTGATGAAATGACAAGATCAACAAGTTTTTAAAATTTGCAGTCTTAAAAAAATTGAACTACACGTATTTATTAATTCATGCTCTACAAGCGAAAGTCATCGATATAAGTACAGTCGCGCTCATAAATACTATTTCAACCACGACCAACAAAAAACTGTCATTTTATTGGAGTCATTAAAAAAAATCAACATGTTATAGTAAGTTAATTACCCGATCATTATCTTTAAAGTACCATGTTAACACGCCTTTTGTTAACGTAGATTTCAAGATAATAACCCTTTCGTATACATACGTACATATATATTTTGTAAACCATTAGTCACATCACACTACAACTTGACACTACTGCCCTACAAAGAACGACACAAATTATTTTTTCATCTACCCTCGTCACGCGAGCTTTGTTTCGTGTTGTACAGTCAGCAACAAAAGAATATAGCCATTAAACATCAATTTTGTGACATTAAACTTTATACGAATTACTGCCTGTAGATTCTTGTTTGTTGTTTGAACGTGATAGTAACGTGTATTGATTTAAACTGCCATGGTCATTTTTTATACTACCTAAACATCTATCGTCCAATTAAACCTGAAACTCATATCTATATTATATACATATAGAATATAGATTTACAGCATAGCGGGTAAACAAACAGATGGTTCACATAATAGTGAATTACTTAAACATCTACCGTCCAATTACACCTGAAACTCATATCTATATTATATAAATATAGAATATAGATTTACAGCATAGCTGGTAAACAAACAGGTGGTTCACATAATAGTGAATTACTTAAACATCTACCGTCCAATTACACCTGAAACTCATATCTATATTATATACATATAGAATATAGATTTACAGCATAGCTGGTAAACAAACAGGTGGTTCACATAATAGTGAATTACTTAAACATCTACTGTCCAATTACACCTGAAACTCAAATCTATATTATATACATATAGAAAATAGATATATAGATTTACTGCATAGCTGGTAAATAAACAGATGGTTGACATAATAGTGAATTACTACTGCTGGCTACAGAGATCTCGATTTGGCTGAAAATTAGTAGGGAGATAGCTTAGAACCAGGAGACGGACATATGACATTTTTCCGTAGGTTTTTTTTTAACTTTTTCTTTTTTTAAAGATACCTCCCAAATTGGGTATAAACATTCTGTGTCGCGTGGGACTTTACAAACATATAAGAAACGGACACAAAGAACACCAAGACTCGGGACAACTTTTTATGGATCACATAAAGATTTGTACCGCGTGGATTTTGAACCCACAACACTTGGTGCAGTAGCAAGCGGTGTGGTGACCGTTTAAACCACTAGGCCAACCGCGCAGTCATCTAAGAGAAAAGTGTCACTAAAACTGTCAATATAAAGTTCAGACCCCAAAACGGCTAGTCCAGAAAATGTTAAGCCCGCTAACACAATTATAATTAGCTGCCGAATAGTGTTTGAAACTAAACGCAGCATTGCTATGGCAACACTATGGTTTGTCATTTCTTGGTTTGTTTTGGCTTAAAGGTCTTGTTACCAGGCCATAAAATTACAAAAAAAAAAAAACTTGGTTTGACATTTGAACTGTCATGTTACTTGGAACATAGATTGTTATGACAAGTTTGTGCTTCGCGATCCTCGAAGTGATTAGTTGTCGTGTAATACGGACTTAGGACTCCGTCCTTGAGCTTGTGAGTTAGAATTGTCCCTCAATATCCCTTGTGTGGTTAAAGATACCCTAGCCACCACTGTCACCAGCAAGGGGTGAGTCACCATAAATTGTAACTTATTATCTAATATCAGCTAGAATAGAGGTGTAACGCCTCTAGTTTTGAATTCCTTCCCCAAGAGGACAGTTCTTCGGTTTACTAGCTTTTAATTGATGGGCCCTTACAGGCCGGTACAAAGATTACTTACCTACTTAAAGTAACGAAGCCCTGGGGAAAGGATTTAAACAGATAGAGAAACGGTGGCCACGCTGTTTTCCACACCGTAGAGTTTAAACCCACGATGGGTTTAAACCCTATATGATACAACACTTTGGGTGATCCACAAATTGCTGTTCTGAGTGCGAGTGTTCTTTGTGTGCGTCCTTAAAGTCCCCGCGACACTAGATCGATTTTTTTTTATAGAATAAACGGGCAAACAAGCAGACGTATCGCCTGATGGTAAGCGATTACCGTCGCCCATGGACACCTGCAAACACCAGAGGCGTCACAAGTGCGTTGCTGGCCTTTGGGGGATAGGGAGGGGAGATAGGGAGAGGGGGTTTGTGTTATGGGCCTCCGGTATCCTCGCCCACTCGGTGAAAGACAGCGCAAGCACTATTTCACACCTGTTTTCTGTGAGGCCGTGGTATCACTCCGGTCGAGCTGACCCATTCATGCCGAAGCGTGGCTCTTTCACGGCTCTTAATGCAAGAGTTATGTTTAAAAACAAAAATTAAATTGTCTTAAATGTATGAACTATAGTATAATACATAAACCTAATCTGAACAGGATACCAGTGGGCCTTACATGTAATCCGCATTGTTTACAAACTTTTAGTTTAGAGAGTTTAATTAAAGTTTAATTGGATTTCAGATATTCTAATTTACCCTCGACCCTTTGTATTTTGTTGAGAAATTGTATCATCAAAAGAATCTAGTTTTATATTAAGTATTGTTTTAATTGGGTCATTAATTGCCTCTTAAAATAATTACACAAAAACATTGTTTTTATGTTACTTGGAGTTTAGTTACATTATTTAAAAGACAATTGAATACGACTGTAGAAATATTCGGCATAGTGATTCTTAAAAGTAAAATTTTATACGTTTTCAGCTTTCCGAACTAACTTAGAGATAAATTAAAAAAATCGGCATCATGTGAAAGTCGGCTTAAAAGCCCCAAGTTTAACGATTCATGAAAAGTTGGCATAAAGGGAATGAATGTATGATATTTCTGTAAAGTTGACATAACAGGAAAGTCGGCACAAAGGTCATTACCCAATCGAGTATATGAATACATTGCATAGTAACAATCCTAGTCAGGTTATCCTATGGATGGGTGATCATTCTTTACGTATTGGGACCTCTCCGCGCCTCAGTAAGCACGCTACACCGTCAATCCCGGTTGCCATATTTTTTATGGAATTCTTGCAAACGAATAGATGTATCTCCTGATGGTAAGCAATTACCGCCGCCCATGGATACCTGCAAAACCAGAGGCGTCACAAGTGCGTTTCCGGTCTTTGGGGGATGAGGGGAAAGCTTGGGGTATGGGCCCTCGTTATCCTCACTCACTCGGTCAAACACAGCACAGGCGCTGTTTCACACCGGTTTTCGTGAGGCCGTGATATCACACCAGTCGAACCGGCCCATGCATGCCGAAGCGTGGCTCTGCTTTGGTAAACATCTGAACTATCTTTTAGCGTCAGCCTACTGCCGTCCACTGCCGAACAAAGGCCTAAAAGGCAGTCTGCATCCATCCGCTGCCAGCCATTTTCTTCAAGTCGTCGGTCCATCTCGCTGCAGGGCGTTCTACATGAACATCTTTACGTAGGTTTATGTAGTTGGTAAAAATCGACAACACTTTTTACCAAACTTCGAAACTTCATAGTACTTGGGTTGTGACGGTCTAATGGCAGTCTCTCCGTGTAAAAAGTAAAAGTCTAACCGTATCATAATAGACTCAAAGATAACCCTAACCTCATCAACTTTCTAACCTTTATTATTCCCAAGAGTAAAAGGGGTCGACTACTAGTTCAATAGTTTTTACACCCGCAACTCTGAGAGTGAACTCAATTCGAAGCTAACCCTTACCTTCTTCTTCGTCTTTTCAGCCGAAAGACGTCCACTGCTGGACATAGGACTGCCCAAGGCTCCCCATAACAATCAGTCCTTGCTATCTGCTTCCAGCGATTTCCTGCGACTCTTACTACGTCGTCAGACCATCTTGTAGGGGGCCTACCCACGCTACGTTTACCAGTACGCGGCCGCCACTCCAGAATTCTTTGGCCCCAACGGCCATCTTGCCTGCGAGCAATATAACCCTTACCTATTTTGAGAAAAATGCACAAAAGTTGAGAGGAATAAAATTGACAAATAGTAAAGATACTAACTCTTTGCCAATTTGAAGATATTGTTGTTTAAAATGAGCTCAAAATACTAAGAGTTCAAATTCAAATATGAATTGAAATCGGGACACAAAGAGAAATGGAGAAATACCCGAATGGGAAATAAGGTTGTCAAGAAATGGATTTATACAATAAAATCGACCAGATTACGAAACGTTCTGACATTACAAGATTTCTTTTATACATACATTGGAACGTTTCCTTTTATTAAGTATCTTTATACCTATAATTTCATTTCTGATACATGAAATTAAGAAAATTACCGCATCAGAGTACTAGCGCTGCAGTCAAACCGCAGCAATCTATTGAAGTAGGGAATTGTATTTTAATCATGTCTTACGGATGTCAGGATAAATGAGTTTTCTATTTTCTTTGTAATGTATTATTTTTCATTTGCCTATGGGTTTGGTCGATTTAGTGTTGTTTTATGACATAGGGACAAAGAGGCAAAGAGTGTAGTAAGTGAATACTTTCGCCAATGTACAAGTGTAAGTCAAAAGCCACATGTACATTGCGTGCCAAGGTTAACGGTCAGAGCCTGCCCATATGTGCCAAAGCATGAATCTCCCACGATAATGTAAAGTTAAATATAAATATTTTAATTAATATAAATATTTCGAACTTCAAACACACAACGCCATCTAGTCTCCCAAGCTAAGCAGTGATTGTGTTGTGGGTACTAAACAACTGATTTAAATACATATATACTTTTTTTTGAAAATACACATTATTTATAGAAAACACCCAAACTTCGAAACAAATATTTACAGATCGAATCAGATCGAACCCGAGACCTCAAGCACAGCAGTCGCATACTCAACCACTACGCCACCGAGGCAGTTATTTAGATATTCGACGGGAACAGTTCATTTTCTTGGCATTGATTACACGTCTGCCTTTTTTTTGGCTTAAAGCGGGAGCATACAGCAATTTCAACTCACACACGGTAGTCTGATCCTAGACTATTCAAATCCTTTACTACGGTTACCAGGCTACTGATATACATAAATAACAATAATAAACACATATATTTGTATTTGTGATGTTTCAATACACACACATTTTTAAATCAGATTTACAGTATATGAGTACTTTGAAACATCACATATATTGAGATTTATGTGATAATTAGTTTAATGAAAAGTCCTTCAACATATAACCTAGATAATTAAACACAGAATTTCGCCGCCACGTAGTTGCAAATTTCCTTCATATCTTGTCATGTCGAGGTTAAAGGAAAAATTTATTTCAAAGGCCTTTGAATAAACGAGGCAATATGAATTCGAGGCAGAATAAAAAAGTCTTTTCATACTTTATTACGAGAAGCTATCTTTGAAAACTATTTGTAATGAATTTAGAAAGAGACAAAGATCATGCAGGAAAAGTAAGCATTTATCAGATGTTACAAAAAAAACCTTTTTTTATATTTGTTGTTTCAAAAGTACATCAACAACCGCGAGTCACACCGCGGGTGAAGCTAGTCTATAAACAAAAGAATGGAACTCCTTTTATCCTCATCTATCTGTCAGTGAAAGTCCCGTCAAAATCGGTCCAACCGTTTCAGAGATTAGCCGGAACAGAGAGACAAAAATTTAAAAATCGGTTTTTGATGTTAAGTACTGTATATACTTTCATATGCATTTTTTTGAAATTACAAACAGACACTTCAATTTTTTAAAGTATTCATAGATAAATTACTTTTAGATACTTGTAGCATTTGTTTTTCTTAATTTGATTTAATTGTAGTTGTATCAACAAGAAGGTGAGCACAGCGCCCTCACGGTGTGTTACGCCCTTGCGAGTGGATCGACTGGCCGAACAGTTCACCCAAGAGGCACCAGATGGCGTTATTTTGCACTGCGTCATACAAAGCATTGTTGACAGTTCGCATCTTTCAAAATTTAAGAATATCATTTTTTAGTATTAAGTTATATGCGACTGTTTACTTCTCAAAATGGTGTCTTTATATTAGAATATATCGTAGTGTGTCGTGCTCATTTTAGCCGAAAGTAGTGGGAAATTCTAGAAGTTTCGGTTCAAATCCTTTAAAAGACGGCATTTTGTCGATCACAGGTTCACTGTCTATCTTCTCTGCTCTTGTTGTGATAATCCTGCAAAAACCTTGTGATTGTTTGTTCGCTGTGAATAGTGAAAAGCTGCTGTAATCTTCAATTCCTCGTCTGAGGTAAAAATCAACTATAACCTATAAAATAATCTTAACCATATCTTTATTTTCTTTGAATGTGTGTCTAGGAGATGTATTTTCTGTGTAGGGTTCATGGTTCCGGACGGAACCATATGATTTGGGAGTGCACATCCTGGGTTGTGTGGATAAATCCCGGCAGATAAGTCTTAAGAGGCAGCCCGCAGCTCACTACCTGGCTCGCCTCCGTGTCCTGAAGATAGCTCGCTCGGTCACGTAAAATTGAAAGTATTTATGTTCACGTAGCACCCACATAAGGTGCAACAACTTACTATTTATTGCATACTTTAAAAGGAGTACCTAACAGACCCTCGCCTGTGGTCTGAAAGGGGTTGAAAGATCTTCTGGGTGTCTGACTGCAGTGCAGCGGCATCGAAGAGTGTTTATTGTATAATATTTTTTATAAGCTTGTGACAACCCACTAGTTTAATAATTGTTAATTTCTATTTAATCCTGTTACCTGTACCCATTAATTTTGTAAATATATGAATGCATCACTGAGGAGTATTCGTTTCTTTTGAAGAGCACCCTGGGTATCCCAAACACACATCCACACATATTATCTTTTTTTAACTTTTTTTATTTTCTACCTTGGTTTAATTTTTTTTACAAATTTCTTTTAACGGCGCCCTGAGAGCTCATTATTTACTGCTGACTAGTCGGTGAGGTGACCAGCCTGACAGGTTCAGGGGTTACATACTTAATAAATAAATAATCGTGCTGATCACACAGTTTTTGCCCTGAATGGGAACTAAACTCACGACTTCCAGCGTTCTTGTGTATGTATACTAGCTGTTGCCCGCGGCTCCGCCCGCGTTTATGTCGGCTATCGCGGTAAATAGCAGCCTATGTGTTATTCTGATATATAAGCTATATTACTGTAAAGTTTCATCCAAATCCGTCCAGTAGTTTTTGCGTGAAGGAGTAACAAACATACACACTCACAAACTTTCGTCTTTATGTATTAGTGTGAAGTGTGTCACGTAGTGGGCTTTAGAAGCCATGAGGTGATAGCGGGTAAGCCACGAGGTTCAGTTGAAGATAATCAGAAACTTTAGAACGATGATTTTCACACTATTTATTACAGAATAGATAGATTTACAATTGGTTCGTGAGCACAAAATTACAGATTAGACAAATATACAGGGCGTAGGTTCTGAAAGTTCTATCGAGAGCCTTGAGGGTCTTTTAGATTTATGTGATGTGATGTGATAGTACAGTTCCATGTTCCATCAACTACTAGTATATAGTACAATTGTATATCTCTGTAGTACAAGTTAGTATGTATTTCAACAAGTATCATCAAGTGTCGAGAGATGAAAGTATAGATTACAAATGCTTTCAAACTTTCTATAGGTTAGAAAAATAAAGTCTCCGAAAAACAGAATCTATATTTTTATTTATAAAATCAAGCACCAAAATGGGAAACAAGCCAAGCTATTGTTTTGTGTCCAAACGTTACTGTTATTACTTCTGATATCCTTATCATCATACGTACAAAGGATCTTTTATTTTCCTACCCGTTTTAATTGTACCAAAACGATTAAACTTGTATGACCTCATAATTATAACTTTGCATTGAAAAGCGTAATTGTTCATGTGATAATTTAATACGAACATAAAGTATGAAAATGTAGACAAAGTAATTTCGGCGTGTTGTCATAATTTTAAACGAAATTGGAATAATAAAAAAGTATAAGTAAAAAATGACAAAATTTTCATTCATATTTTTATCATGTTTTAGAAGAGACGATAAGCCAAAATGAGAAATATGTTCTTATACATTTGAGAGCTAAGCACCTTTAGTAAAAATATAAATAAAAAAACCTCAATGTCGTTTGTGTCAGCGCTGTGTGTAAAATTACAAAGAGCCTGATTTATTTTATTATGAATTATGATTTTGACAGGCTATGTATATATCTGTTCCCTCATAACTCCTTGACTACTTATTAGAACTGGACAAATGAGGTGTTGTTAGTAGCGTCTTGATTGTCCGCTGGTTATAGGCTATATAATGTATCGCTGAATCTAATGTGGCGCCCTCTAGCCGACATAAAGTACTGTTGAAAAAAAAAATTATAGATAAATATGCTGTGTTTGGTATCATTGGAAAGAGCATTACTTGTATATATTATTAGCATTTGCTCGTGACTTTGTCCGTATTTATTCGATAAGTGTGATATTTCTACGATATGCTTGTTTGTTCTCTCATTTTTTCTAAACTACTAGTCAGAATAATATAAATGATATATCGTTAGAAGCATCTTGATTGTCCGCTGGTTATATATATGACGTGTCACTGAATCCAATGTGGCGCCCTGTAGCCGACATAAAGTACTGTATTAAAAAAAAAATTGGAGATAAATATGCCGTGTTTGGTATCATTCGAAAGGCGTTACTTGTACATGTCAAAAATGTATATATTATTAGCATTTTCTCGTGACTTTGTCCGTATTAATTCTATAATGTTGATATTTCTATGCTACCTACTTAAAATTTACTTTTGCAAAGAAATTATTATTATAGAGGCACCAAAACATTTTAAATAAAAAAAAGTAAAAACTAAAACCCAACTACGACAAAAAACGACGCTGAAAAAGCATGAAACAAGTTTCAAAAGCCGTAATCACGCGTTGCTAATATGTTATGGTACATTTCTACGTAACGTGTTGTTGTTGTTGTTTTAGTTTTTTTGTAGCCAATCTGTCCTTTAGGTAGAGTGGGATTGATTCCAAATCAGTACACTCAAACCAACGTCTTTACTTTTAGTAATCTTCGAATCGCCAATACCCCAATCGTCAAAGACCAAGGTGTTTACCTAGTGCACCCTACCCGTAATGACCTACGGAGCTGAGACGTGAACATTCACCATACAACTAGTCCACATAAAAGAATCTCCGTGCGATGCTGGGTATTTCTTTGTCCAACAAAATTCATAACGATGTTATTCGATATGATTCGATTCGATCGAAAACTATACTCTAGTTTTCCAACAAATCGAACTGACATCGTAGGGAGAATTTGTAGGCTGAAATGGAAGTGGTCCGCTCATATCTCCAGATTTTTTTTATGTTGGCCCTGTCAAAATGGCTCTACTCTGTCTGATGGAAAGCATAAGCAGAATCCAAGAGTGGTGGTCACCATACTGTGTGCGAATGCAGACAATGCAACAATGCAGCATGATGATCCAAGCTATGGCGGGCTAGTGATGCCTCTGCATCATTGGGCCTTTGATCTTACACTCGCCAAAGAAACACGACAGCACGATCGCTGTAATTTAACGTTAATTTTCTGTGCGAGGGTAGTACCGCCCCAATCGAACCGGTGCGTTTCTGCTGAAATTAGCTTGGCTCTACCAGATAATCCGATAATTGCTGGAGCCGAAAAATACAAAAGAGGAGACCATGATTAGGCAAGTATAGTGTAGGGCGCCCTGCGACATGATGGACCGACGATTTGTAGAAAGTAGGTGGCAGCGGATGAATGTAGACTACCCAAGACTGAGAGTCGCTCCTTAGGGGAGATTTCGTTTAGCAATAGACTGCGATAAATTGATTTAAAATATATAAACATCCGAGTCCATGCCAAAATAGTTTAAATGGAATCTAAAACCTCGATGCGTCTACCGAACATAGGAATATCTACCTAGTTTAGTCTGGGAGCTCTCAAATCGTGTCGCTCGATACAAGATACTAAAGGTGTAATATTATTCTACAGTACCTGTTTAATATTTATTATGTGTGAAGTTTCATCTGTGAAAAGTCAACTGTTAGCTAACAGGCACAATAGTTGACGAAACCCTTTGAAGAAACTTTACATCAAAAGTTTATAAACTGTATAATTATAAAAGTTTTTGAATAAAATTTGAACTAATAGCGATTTTGTTGTAAAGCCAACGTAGCGTAAGAGAATATGTCAGTGTCTGTATTTCGTTCTTACACTCGTATTGTATCTATCTATATAGGTATATGTTATTATATGTTAGATATTCGGAATACTTATTTATTGTTATTATTTATTTACTGAATAGAGTACTGTGAGTTGTGTATCGCATTGACACCTAATTGGTGCAGAACTTTTTAAGTTTTTGAAACGTATTCAAATCAACTTAATTTCCTTTTTATCAGTTGCCAACGTTGATATTGAAGTGACAAAGCAGTAAAATATTGTTTTAGTATATAAATAGATATATAAGCATGGCCTAATTAAAGTTCAGAGTGTCAAAGTTTAAGAATTCGGAACCGCAAGTTAATCCCATACAGATTTAAATAATTCTTTTAATATTGGATAGAGTATTTATGGAGGAATAAATAGACTGAAATAACCATCCAGTCATCATATAACCTTAAAGAATTAAGATTAAACCATAAACACAAATGAAACACGAAATGAACAAAAAATACTTTACGGACAAAAGACTCAGCAACAAAGAATCGAGGCATTCACTGAAAGTTGATCTTGATTTAAGTTCTATTTAAAAAGAAACAGTTCTCTAGGTTCACAACTTCACCGGATCCTAACCATTACTTTAAAGTACGGTAAACAGTATAAGACCAGGAATATAAGTCACCTTACCAGTGCAATAAAACCGGGTCAGGAAATCTTTAGCAGCACTTTGAAACTGTGCCCGGCAATAACCTCAAATACTATTATTACACAGAGCCCAAGTAAACACTAGGTAGAATTGACTGTTTATGTAGTTATATCCGACCCTGAGCGGTGATGTTCTGCGTTCTACATATAGAAAATGTTATTAAGTCCTAAACACATATTACGATTAGAATATAATGGTAAATAATTGTTGTCTAGTTGTAAGAAAATAATTGGAGGCTACACAAATTACATACTCTAGCGAGCTATGAGGAAACAAATGAGTATACATACATAGCCTGTCAAAATCATAACCCTTCTTTGGCTTTGCCATAGTCGGGTAAAAAGTAACACAAACTCGATGATAAATCAAAAACGCGATACAATAATTGTTTCTACGAAATAAAAAGATATGTTTATTTACTAAGTGATTACACATACAATTAGTAAGCTATAATATTTATTATACATCCATATGTTTCCATTATGCTTTCATTCATCAGTTAATAGCGATAAGTAAATAATAATGATATTTCCATTATAATAATGTACTATTTAACCTGACGATAATTTGTTTGTCATATACAAATGTGATGTCTTTAAAAGTCATTGAAATGTTTGTGGTAAAGAAATATGAGGCTGATTGATTGTTTCGCTTTGTGAGGTTGATTTAATATGTAATCTATACAAATAAATAAAATTGGAGTGTCTGTTTGTAATATTAAAATAACCGCTTTTTACTTAATGCATATGTATGTATACACGGTACATATACCAAAACTGTAGTTGAAAATTTTTTGTCTGTCTGTCTACGGGTTTGTCTGTCTGTCTGTTTGTTCCGGGTAATCTCTGGAACGGCTGGACGGATTTTGACAGGACTTTCACTGGCAGGTAGCTGATGATCCGGGGAGTAACTTAGGCTACTTTTTTTAGACTAACTTTGTCCCGCGGCGTTACTAACGGTACAACAATAACCGCGGGTAACACCGCGGGTAACACCGCGGGGTTCAACTAGTCATATAATATAATCTATACATACAAATAAATAAAATTGGAGTGTCTGTTTGTAATATTAAAATAACCGTTTTTCACTAAATGCATATGTATGTATACACGGTACATATACCAAAAATATAGTTTAAATTTTTTTTGTCTGCCTGTCTGTCTGTTAGTTCCGGGTAATCTCTGGAACGGCTGGACCGATTTTGACGGGACTTTCACTGGCAGGTAGCTGATGATTTGAGGAGTAACTTAGGCTACTTTTTACAATAACCGCGGTACAACAATAACCGCGGGTAACACCGCGGGGTTCAGCTAGTGGTAAATATAATTACTGAAACAATATACAAATAACTGATCTTAATATTAATTTTAGAATACAATTAATTTAATTCTACTGTGCCTCACTATTAAACAAAGAAATATAAGTGTCAACGACACAAGTCAGGGCTTCGTACAAATATATAATTTACAAATTAATTACCATGTGTAATAACGATTGTATATTATAATTACTGTGTCTCGTGCAGGAGCAAAGCAGTTCAGTTAATTAAAGTCTACATTTTAATTAAATTCCACATAATCCGAATTATAATGAAGATTACATGACTTCTTATGAGAGGGTGAGAATATCAAAGCTCGGCAACTTGGTTTGATTTTATTTACTTTCAAAGAGTTTTAAAACCTTTACATTATTTCCAATAAGCCTAAAAGTACATACCAGTCCCCCTATGCAAGTCGTCCTGCCATCTTGTCATAGAGTATCCCACACCACGTTTGCCAAGACGCGGTTTCCACTTCAGAAAGCGCTTACTCCAGCAGTTGTCAGTTCTGCAACGTATGTGACCAGCCCTTTGCCACTTCAGTCTACTAACTTTCAGAGCTATGTCGGTCACATTAGTTCTCTGACAAATTTCTACGTTTCAAATTTTGTCCTTCAAAGAGACCCCAACCTTCCAATCTCCAACTTACTTTCTCCATGGCACGTTGAGCGACTCTAAGCTTATGGATTATAGATAGTGTCCACATCTCGGCACCGTACGTCATTACAGGGAGGACGCCCTGGTCGAAGACTTTCGGCTTAAGGCTCTGTAGTATATCCGACGAAAATATTTGATTTAACTACCTAACCTCCTAAGCTCTGGTAACCTAAATCCTATAAAAAGTAAGGAAAAAAATACCGCTTTTATGTGTGATAATGATATCATTCTGATCTACTGAACTGACCCGCTTGTGTCGAAATACGATTCTCCAGTGTCGTATGGTAACGGATTCTCGGTGAAATGCAATTATATGCGGCTTTATTCATATCATATCAAATCCAGTAAACAAAGAAGGGAATTTTCAAAAAACCCAATCAATTTTTTAAATAATTTTAAGTACTATCTTATACTTTTTAGCTATATACGTTCTTTTCTTTATAACATTTTCAGTTATTTTCAAATTGTATGTTTAGATTTTGAAATAGAAATATTTTACATTACACCTTAACATATGAGAAAATAGATTTTACGAGTATAAGGCTCATCTATGTACCCGAAATCGTGCTGTATAATTATCAAAAGGAAAGGGAATCTTAGTTTCTTTTTTTTCATCAATGCAACTACAATTTTATATCGTAAAGTGAAACAGGCTTTAGCTAAATAATGTCTAAAAAGCCACTTGACTTTCATATAAAATAAACCTTTACAGTTAAGGTATTCGTAGAACTACATCCCACTGCTATATACTCAGACTACAAATGTTTGCCAGCTCTCTTCATATTAAAATGAAGCGAGTGTACACTTTCAAACAGATATCAATTTAATTAAATTATATAGACAGACAGACTCACCAAACGAGGACTTTGTTGTAATACAAACGTACCTGTGAAATAAAAACTTTATTATTATAGCTCTCTTTGTATTCTTAGACTGAGTCTATTTCGCAAATTAGCTTCTTAGATTTTAATTCTACTGTGGTATGGCTAAACTTAGATTTTTTAAGTAAAACTTCTTTACGCACGCTTGACTTAGGGAGTAAGCTGGTGAATGCGTGACGAGATCGTTATGAAAAGTGTGATGAACCGACACCGACGGCTTAAGTCTCCGAGGCACGGAGGGGTCTTAATATGTTGAGGATCGTCACCCATCACACACTAACCTGGCTTTGGTTGCTGAACTTTGCAATGTGTTACCCTTTTTTGTAATAAGAGTCAAACGAACAGACACCCGCAACACCAAAAGCGTCACAACTGCGTGGCCGGCCTTTTAAGAACGAGTACGCTCTTTTCTTGAAGGTTTAAAGATTGTATTGGTCCGGGAATACCGCAGGCCATAGTTTTGTTTGTTTTGTTTGTGCGAGGCAGAAAGTTTCTGGAAAAGCCCACAGTTGTGGACTGCCAACCATCTAAGTGATGATGATGAAACCGCTGTCGTGTAGATCGATGGCGGAAAAATACGGTATCTCCTCCTACACAGTTATTACTAAGCTATGAAACTCTCGATTTGTTTTATTAATATTAATTAAATTGCCTGAATATTCGATAAACAGTCTTGAATATTGTCTCAAGTGTTTTTTAGGTAGCGATGAGGTAGGTACCACTCGACACCGAAAATAATTGAATGCTTGTTTTGATCTTTTGGGTGACACAAATTATTTTATAAATAAGGATTTTAATGAGTCATAAGTTGTATTTTACTTTTAAATTAACGTTTATTTGATCGTAATCAAATCTTGTTTTTGTAATAATTTTAATTTCATTTTGGACATCTAACACACAACGCCATCTAGTCCCAATCTAAGCAGAGCTTCTATTATGAGTACTAGACAATTGATACATATATATAATAATATATATTCTATTTAGAGTTTGAATACACACAAAAAATATTAACATATATATATATATATAATTTGCAGACCACACAAATATTTGGTTCGACCCGGGAATTGAACCCAAGACCTTATGCACAGCAGTTGTGTACGCTACCACTGCGCCACCGAGTCAAAATAATTGTAAGGTAGAAATCATTCAAATCTACATATATAAAAGAGGAAGGTGACTGGCATAGAGAGATAAACGCACACCTAGCCTAAACCGCTGCACCTAGAATCCTAAAATTTTGCATGTAGGCTCTTTATATAACGTAAGTGAACACCAATGAAGGAATTTTTGAAATTCCACCCTTAAGGGGGTAAATCAGGGGATGAAAATCTGCGTGAACGAAGTCGCATTCAAAAGCTTGTATATTATAAATATTCTAACCCAAGCTATATTTTCTTTGTCCAAATCTTGTGCTGAAAACATTCCAGGTCAACTGAAGACAGTTCTCCACTTTACAACACTGTATACCTAGCCTATATTTTGTAGGTCAGTTCAATTGTGCACGAACTAGGTCCATTGAAACAGCGTCAACTTAGATTGAAACTTATGAAGTTCGTCGTAAATACAAGAGATGCAGCTTGAATTATTAGAGTGGTGTGGCTATTATTGATAGTTTCTCAAGTCTTATGACATAATATATACAAATAAATAAAATTTGAGTGTCTGTTTGTAATAATAAAATAACCACTTTTTACTAAATGCACATGTCTGTCTTTTTGTTCCGGGTAATCTCTGGAACGGCTGAACCGGTTTTGACGGGACTTTCACTGGTAGGTAGCTGATGATCTAAGGAGTAACATAGGCTACTTTTTTGGACTAACTTTATCCCGAGACGTTACTTGCAGTACAACAATAACCGCGGGTAACACCGCGGGGTACGGCTAGTATTTATGATATAAGTGACCTGTGCAACTTCGTGTGTCTCTGAAGAGACATACTTTGCGGTTACTGCAATATTTTTTATTGATGCTTGACTCCTCTAAACTCCACTTGGTCTTAACGTGATGTTTTATAACCCAAGTCATCCTTGATAAAATTACTATCTAATACTAAAAGAATTAGCGAAACTGGTCTAGCTTTGATTAAATTAGCTTTTAAGCCATAGCTTAGCGAGTGTATCGGTTATCACGGCAAAAAGTAGCCTATTTCCTTGATCAAGAATCAAAGCATGCCAAATTTCATTAAATTTGGCGCAGAGGTCTTTCCGTGAAAGCGTCACCCATGTGACGCTTTCACGGAAAGACCTCTGCGCAAGGCAAGGCTTTATGGGTGTGAGACTCCGGTATCCTCATTCACTAGGTGAAACACAGCGCTAGCGTTATTTTACACCGGTTTTCTGTGAGGCCATAGCGTGGCTTTCCTACGGTAGAGCTACGCTACGGCTACTTAAAACCTGTTGATAATGACGATCAAACTATTAATAAATGAATATTAATGTAATAGTTGACATATTTCATTTCTTATATTTCAAGTCACGACACAAAAGCAAAAAACTAAAATACATAAAAAATATCATTTTTTACGTATTGAAGCTACTTCCTTTGTGGTCGGATTATGAATGCTTTCACAATTTATTACTATATACAATGTGATGGCCGTCAAAATGGCGGACAATTTTACAGACGTACAAGTCCGGAAATCATGTTATTTATTACAAAATAAATTGTGTGGAGGAAATCGTATTTGGTAACTGGTATTAACTGATGTTCTATGTGTCGAGTTTCGTAGTAACGTTTTCAATTGGTTTATTGGTTTTAAAGTTACGAATTCCAAATGTGAAATTATATGGACAGTTTTGATTATAGGTAATCTATTATACAAAATTCTCGTGTCACGTTGTGGCTCACGATGAACTCTGAAACTATTTAACTGATTTTCACTTTTTTTAATGTGTATATCACTGGCATGCCTGAGAGAGAGATACTACGCAGACAAACTCGTTGAATACAAGAAGACGACGTCTTGAAACATCTTATTAAAAGAAAAGTCAAAATGACACCATTCGTGATTTCGTGTTTCGTTGATGAGTGCGGGACCGGAGGCCTGTAGTAGCATAACTAGGCCGCCACGGTGTGGGTCACCATGCTGCATTACTGAATTTTCTGCATTCTCAATAAGTATGGTGACCATGACTCTTAATTTCGGTTTACACTTACCATCATGCAGAGTAGAGTCACTTTAGCAGGCCCATGCGTAAACATAAGGATAAATTATCGAAATCTTATATATAAACTCAATTGCTGTTTGTTTGTCTAGCGGAAACTCGAGAACGGGTGGGCCGATTTAGCTGATTTTGATTCCGAAAAGTGTGTCGTAGTCCAGGGAAGGTTTAAAAGTTGAAAAATATTTATGATAACTTAAAAATCCAAATGTCACGTGTGTTCGATAACAAATCATCCATTGGTATATGTAGTATAAACTATAATGTTGTAATGGCAACACTAGGGTTTGTGATGTTTGACAGTTGAAATCTCATGTCACTCGGTTCATTGAATTCTCTGAAAAGTTGTCACGGTTTGGAAAAATGTTAGCTACGTGTGCGGACTTGTCATGGCGCGCGCCAGGATAATTAATAAAACTAATTGTGAATTATGGTTAATTCGGCCTCCGCGTTATTTGATATTTTTTTATTTATTTCCATTATTTGATACGGCTGCGAGGTTTGGTTGGGCTGATAAATATATTTACCGAGTGGTTTGTTTGCCGCGTTAGTAAATTATGAATAGCAATACCTCGTGATTCGGAACATAGAACATTCTAGCAAAAGTACTAGATCGGGGTCAATTTAGCTTCAGTGTGAATTGTTCAGCCACTGTTTTGATAAGCTTTAATTGTATAAACTTAATGTATTATTATCGTGCGGTTTCTCATGAAGTGATTGTGCTCGGTGTGTGTAGTACGGCCTTCGAGTGTAAACGGAGTGTAGTGTGTGTGATATGATCTACGTAATATTCGATAGAAGATCCCACCACAAAGATGGTTAGTTATTGAACTATAATTGTATTGAACGAGGTGTATCGCCTCTTCTTAATCTCCGTTCACCAGTGATCGATCTGCGAGAGTTTAGCTTATATCTATGAGCCGTAAAAAATTATTCACAATGGTTCCTTCCTTCAGGAGGGAAGCAGCACTGGTAGACGGACTAAACAACGTGTACGAAGTAACTAGCATAGTTATCTATATATAAAAATGAATTGCCGAAATATAAGTACGCGCATAACTTCCGATCGGCTACACCAAATTAAATAATTCTTTTTTATGGGCTCCTTATTGTTACGACAAGGTTTGTATATAAGAAAAATTGATAACTTGAAGCCTGTGGGAAGCTGAGACAGATATGTAAATATGGCGGTACGAAGTTCGCCGGGGCAGCTAGTAGTATATAATATGTATTATCACGAAAAGAAAGTACTTTGGATTCATTTCCAAATAAATACAACTTTGTTTTAAATGCTATGGAAAACGTCTACTATATATGGATCTTAAATAAGGTATAGAAACTAAACGGACTGGTCACCTGCTCGTACTCAATTTAAGGGAGATACAAGTGCTTTGGCACTCTTTAAATGTCGTTCTACCCTCCCAGATTAGGAGAGGACAATTGTCAACATATACGCATAATAACATTAAAAGTAATACTTGAACGTATTTGGTACGATACGTTTTATTGCTGCAAACCTACATAAAAGTAAATGCGTGAATGTATTTGGTAAATGACATCTTCACGATTCAACAAAAAAACGAGAGGCCATCTTCAAAGGCGAATAAGGGTTATAAAATGTTGGGTTAAAAAGGTTTTTATTCGTCATCGCATTTGATATATTATATTTACTTATATATCCCTGTTAGTACCAACTTCCTAAGGAGACGTCTATGTTCAGCAGAGGACTATTATGAACAATTGATGATGTAAAACAAGGGGCCTGATGAAAGGTCTTCTGATTCTAGCAAGGAATAATAAAAGAAACAACTGCCGCACTATACCGTGTCG
This sequence comes from Spilosoma lubricipeda, assembly GCA_905220595.1. Lineage (NCBI taxonomy): Eukaryota > Metazoa > Arthropoda > Insecta > Lepidoptera > Erebidae > Spilosoma > Spilosoma lubricipeda. The sequence goes on along the minus strand of HG992298.1, from coordinate 4,395,059 downwards.
CGGAGGACTTCACAAACATTTATGTTTCAAACAAAGTGTTATCCCGTAGAGGGCCTGATCAAGCAACACTCAGCGCAGAAGAAAACAACGAGGTGGTTGTTTAAACCATTGCACCATCTGTACAATCACTCAAAAATACATTATTTTCATTAAAAACAAATAAAACAGAGATCAAAATTCAACGAGGGTTGTAAATCCATGTTTTCACAATCGTTCAGACATAATTAACTTAAAATTAAGAATAACTTTAAAGGAAAATGAAACGGTAATGGCATGTTTATTTGTTTATTTCGTTGCGGATGAAGGTTGTAATTTCAGCGGTTGATTCCAACAAGGATACTCCTAAACAAACATTAGCTTTATGCTAAGGGATTGATTATACGTTTATGGTCAGTTTATTTATATCAGATTAAATAATCAGGATGTACCTAATGTTTCTTTAACTAATTGAAGCAGTGATTTTCATTTTTAACAAGAAACATTTTAAGGTAAAAACGAGTTCAAGAACTGGACCAAATGGAAACGGGTATACATAGGAAGCTACCGCTTTCAAATAAAAAAATGGAATTGAATCGAAATTGAGTTATTCGTCAATATTTCATGCACATATTCAATACGAATTGAAGACTTATATGGTTCTCTCATCGATGACATAGTCAGAACTGGATCACATTGAAATGAGACCACACGGTAAGCACCAGCTTTCAAATAAAAAACTAAGCATGAAAATCGGTTCACCAAGTCGAAAGTTATAAGGTAACAAACATAAAAAATACAGTCGAATTAATAACCTACTTCTTTTTTTGAGTCGATTTAAAATTTACAAAAAATTATCACTCGACTACGTAAAACTTTTAATATAATTTATAGAGCCGTATCACTTGGGCCATTATTACGAATTTATTGAATCGCAATAATGGCTAAAGCTGATAAATAAGATTTTCATTAAAAGTCAACAAACAAAAATGTTAAATCACCTTTATATAGTAGAATCGAGAAGTCTCAACCATTCGCTCCGAATAGAGAAGAGCTTAGAATCGAATAAAAGATATCGATGCCCTCTTCAATCGGGCTTCATTGTGACGAAATGCATTTTTTCCCGTCCTCACCGAGAATTCAATAAGGTTGGTGAATGTCAGATAGCTGTCCTGGATTCACTTGGATTCTTTGTTAGAAATGCATTAAATTATAAAATTCATCTACGTGCTCTTCGTTGCTTAATATAGATATGTTTCATATCAACCGTGCTTTGGGATATTAGTTCTTATGGTGAAGGTAGTGAAGACTACAATTAGGGATTGTGCAACGGAAAAAAATACTGTAAATGCTTTTAAAGATGTTAATATATTATAATATATTATTATCTTTAAAACCAGAACCAGTTTCCTAACACCTGAAAATACTTTCCTGAACGTGTATTGTTTAAAGAAAACTGGGGTTTTTCTACTATTTAATCTTAAACCTGAACCTTAGTTCATTTTAAAATACTTATACCTAAGTTCTGCAAATGCGGCAAATCTACGTCGTCACATTCTGCAGAAAGCAGGGACGTTAATGAGTAACTTTTATTTCTAGACTCGGCTAGACTTTTCATCTCTGTCGAAGCTTACATTATAGTCTTCATTATTTGGAGTATTTTTATAACATCTTATTTTTCTAATCTACATAAGACACAGAAATAACACCCACGGCACCTATTCAAAAATATTAGCATTCGCTTAGACAATATACATCTTCTCAGTGACAGCAGTTTATTCAATGATCAAATTGTGGATATTTAGGCCACCGAAGTGACCTAACGTGTTCTAGAAAAACCATCAAGAAACCATGGAAGTCAACAACTGCCCATAATAACTAACATTATTGAAAAACAAATAAAAGGGATATAAAACATAGCTTTTTTTGCCCATGATACGGGATCGTAAACCTCGTCTTCTACATTTCCCCATACCAACAAATAAACTAAGCAGTGTCAACGCCTTAAAATAATTTATACAAGAAATCAACTACCTCCTAAAATGCTCAATAAACGGGATTTTATCTCAGATATAAAACTTGTTTATATCTTTTAAGAGAGACCGTGTGACGGCTGTAATTCAAGACAAAAATGTATTTGTCTCTGTCAGTTGAGGACCCTGAATAATGGACTAGCCAGAAAGAAAAGTGACAGCTTTTAAAAAGAAAAAACAATAAATTCAAGTGTTGTATCAATTTGGAAATTAAATCTTTTTTTAAAGTACCTATTTAGGTAAATTAAAACCTTTTTTTCCTTCCCGTTTTACAACTTTTAAAAGTACAATGGCCGCCGGTTTCTTCTTGTTGAATGCCTATTTTCTAAGGTGTTATGGAGTGTTATGGATAAAAAAAAAGTTTTATGATCACAACTTAGATTTTTAAAAAAAAAAAGAACTTTTTTAATCACTTTCGAATTTTAACTTGGATACTTTTCGGACATCAAACACAAAACGCCATCTAGTCCCAAGCTAAGCAGAGCTTTTATTATGGGTACTTGACAACTGATATAAATACATACGAGTATATACGTGAATACATAACTATTATACATAGAAAACATCCAAACTCCGATACAAGTATTTGAAGAGCATACAAACATTTCGGACCCGGGAATTGAACCCGAGACCCCAAGCACAGCAGTCGCGTACACTACCACTGTGCCATTTAGGCAGTTTTATTTTTGAAAGTGTAACGAATGAAACAACCTATGTACATTATTATATCTTAATGGTTAGATTATATTTATAAACCATACATTTTCTTTGATAAAATTATAGTAAGTTGTTGTACTAATGTACTATTTCTTTAATAGGTATAATAAACAATGCGTTTATTGAACTGTCAATAAACGTATGTGTTCTCTATTTGAGTTTGGACGCTACGTAGATAAGATAGTGAGATAGATAGATAATAAAAAAATAGATAGATAATCAAAGTGAGAAATTGTAGCACGAAAAAGAAAAATATTAATGTATTCTTATTTCAAGATTTCAAGGTGCAGGTAATTCTAGAAAAAATTGATGACAGTGTCATAAATTTTTCATTTGAATTTCTTAAACTATATTATATTATATGAATATTAAGACGGCATTTTTCACTTAAATTATATTATTATAAAAATCAAAATGCTATCTGAATATAGATAAATGTGTATCTAATGTTACTATGGTTATATATATAAGCATTTTATATTTCATCATCAAAGTTATTGTTTGTCTTCTACTTTAACCACGTGTTTTGTATTTAAAGGAAGTTCTTGACCACTAGACAGTGGTCAAGAACTTCCAGAAGAAATGAAGAAGAAAGTAAGAATTCGATTCTGTCCTTACTTCACAACAACAACCCAAGTACAGGTCACACTTAATTCCGCGATGAGAGTTATTTATTGTTGCCCAGACGGCTAAAGCTGTCTGGATCCATGGGAGTTTCCTTTGTAGGATACTGATTTGGAACATGATGTGCTTTTTGAAAGTTGAAATCTAACATGTCGCCTTTGTTATTTCCTTATGTGGCGGAGCAAGAGAAACCGTATAGGTTAAAGAGGTGAACATAATTGGACATGGTTCATAATTTATGGTCACCCAAAGAAGATTTGAGTAGTATATAACTTGCAGTAACAGATAAAAATATGAGAATTAACGCTAATGAAAACATAAACTTAAAATTTTGATAATACAAGTGGATAGAACATAATTACTAAAATTGTGCTCAAAAAGGCATTAACGCACATCAAGGCCAAAATCCAAAACAAACGAACATCCACAAGTCATTAAGTTAACATTTTCTACTATGAGACTAAACATTTAATGACCCAACAACATAAAATAAATTCTAGGTGGACTAAATTGCAAGTAGTTAGCAACACAATGATTCTTTTTCTAAAACCCAAAGAGGATAAAGTCACGCACATTCAGCAGTGAACAATAAAATAGTTGGAGGGAAACCCTTAGAGAATCTTTTGAAGAATTTCGAGCCTCACATTTCTAATTTCAGACTGTTACAAATATTTCTCTTACACAAAAATTCCAATACTTTCCTAACCAAAGATTCCGGCCTCGGAATACCTCCGGAATACCACTCGAAAGCTAAAAAATTGATATATTCCGTGATTTTGTTTTCCCGAGAGAGTTTGATTCGACAACCGATAAGTAAACTAAATCACAATGTACATAAAAACCCTATACATCATTTTAACGAAAAGACTTTGCTTCATTTAAGACCTGAAGGTTGAATATTTGTTTCAAAAAATAGTAGTGTTTCTCTGAAGTTATATAATGAGTATAGAGAAATTATCAAAGTTATTTGGTGTGTCTTTAAAATCATCAGTTTAAAATCAAAAACAAATATTTATTGGAACAGTATACAATTTACATTGAAAACTTTACACAGTATGAACTCATGCAGGTTATAAACAAGTTTTCAGTTAAATCAACTGCCTCGGTGGCGCAGTGGTAGCGTACGCGACTGCTGTTCTTGAGGTATTGGGTACGATTCCTGGGTCGGACCAAATGTTTGTATGATCTGCAAATATTTGTTTCGGAGTTTGGATGTTTTCTATGTATAATATGTATGCATTTACAAAAACATATATTAGTATTTATATCAGTTGTCTAGTACTCATAATACAAGCCTGCTTAGTTTGGAACAAGATGGCGTTGTGTGTTAGATGTCCGAAATATCTATTTACTTATTGTGTTGAAATCGATATTACATCATAGAACAAGATCAATAGCTAATTTATCCACTTATTACACAAAATCCGAAATAAATAGTTCATTATTGATAAACTCAATTCAAATAGAAGATGGACTATAGGTAATCTAATTATTCATGGGCCTTGTTGTGATCTATTACTCAAAATAAAGCTCCAAAGAAATTATTATAATGACCATTGAAAAGGACTTTTGAAAAGTCCCGGCCCGATGGGCCATTTAACACCGATTCACAAATACAATGGTTTGAATCCTTTTCAATTATCTTCTAATTGGAATACAGTAGTAGTCTTTAAATCTTAAGAAAAAGATTATTCTCTAGACGGTCTTTCACAGACTTGATGAAATTTATCAGAATTAGTTAAACTAGTATTTGTACATCATCACAATCTTGCTCGGTTGAAACTAGCGAAAATATTAATTCAACTATTTAACTAATCACACAGAATGGAAAACAGATTAAAAAGGATATCGGTTAGAGAACTGAAAATAGTTAAACAAACTATCCGCAACTTAAAAATAAGAATAACGTTGTTTATAAGCTTCTAATAAGTATAAATATAAGTATAAGTAATAAAGTTCTTTAACCACAAATGTTGACGTAAATTGTGTTTGTACGTAGTACCTGAAATATGCGAGCCTAACTTTAAACTAAGTGGCGTGGGTGACCTGTAACACACCTGTGTCATACCTATTACAGGCACCAGTCTCTTTCAAAATGTGGTTCAAATTGATTGTCTCAATTATTGTAAGAACTATTACTTTTTTTTTAAAAAGTCCGTATGAAATCATCAGATTAACATTTAATAAGATTTCTCGAAGTTTATACTTCTCTTCACCTGTCATTCGACGTACATCCTTGGTATCTCAAGAACTAGAACAGACTGGAATGAAATAAATGGCGTGGTTAATTAAAACCATTCGTTAGGAAATTTCCGACCGCATTTTTCTAAGCTTTGGCTGGTGGTAATTCGTCGACTCTGGGCTGAAAATTCAACGAGTAATGAAACTGAAGTTCATTACTCGCTGAATTTAGTTATATAGAGATTGTCAATTGAATTTTTGTTGGAAGTTAATTTAATTCGGTTGGTGTTGGTAGTATTTCATTGTTAAGATTGTATGTTATAATAATAATATTTCAGACATCTAAAGCAACGTCATCTAGTTCTAAAGTTAGCAGAGCTTGGATATGGGTATCAAACCCCTTATGACCCTCACTTTGGCGGCCTATTGAGATGCTTCTATGCATTGGGTCTTCGGTCTTGCACTCATCAACAAAAACGATAGCACGAATTCTGACATTTTAGGTTGATTTTCTATGAAAGAGTAATACCACTCCGGGTCGAACCGGCGCATTCGAGCTGAAATCAACGTGGTTTTACTGCCTTGAAAACTATCTATTTGCTTCATTATTGTAAAAAGTATATAAGAAAAAGATTTTTACAGTAATAAGATGTCACGGAAAATTATTCCCATTCACCTTTATTGGTCCTTTTTGAAACTTTATACACACATTTACAATTTAGTGGAATGAGTTTCAGAAACTATTTTAATCAAGGAAGGAATACACAATTTCCAACATCTTTTCGGCCGGTATTCGGTGTCCTGGCGTACGGAACTGGATAATTACGAAAACTACGTACTTACAAGAAAGTTTATAGTAATTTAGGGCGGTTGAGGAAAAAACCCTAGTGTTTTTCCGACGAAAATTACTTTTTTATACTGGTACTATGAACCAGCAGAAACAATAAATAAAGTAGACTTTGCAGAGTTGTTAATAGAAATATTTGGACATGGAAATCTATATTTGATGTTATAACAGGCGGTCTTAGCTCTCACAGCGATCTTTTCCCGACAATATTTGTAGGCATATTGTAAAAATTCATTTTGGATCGTCTAAGGTGTACCTTGTGTGTTTTGGTGTTAGTGTGTTTAAAATAATCTAAGTAATTAAAAACATAATTTATAAACCCATACATGTATTCACATATTAATACATACATTGTATACTTATTATGTTATACATCTACATACATAAATGTCTTATACGCGTATCACGTACTACTCACCCACAATAACCTATTCTACAATTCTTATGTTTTTAGCGTTAGAACTGTAGGTAGTGCATTTTTTTGTTCAAACTGCCTCTCCTTCGTATCCTCTAAAATTTTCAAGATTAATAAGAATCATCCATTTAGATAAAGATTAAATGGATTAAATGGAACTAAACTAAACGTATCAAATAGTAAAAGTAATTTTCCAAAGTTATTCTTATATGACAAATTTAGATTTTTTATGAGACTACATCTAAATCGTACCAATGTTAATCTATAAACTTTAGTCAACGGATATAAAATGGTAAAACTGTTCAGTATTCCAACAGTTAAGTAACACTACATCCTGATTAGTACTTACCTAGGATTATTCATGTATAGGCTTTCAACGTTGGCCTTGAAAGTTTTACTTTCGCAACAACAAGTTTACAAACATAAGTCGCTCGACCCGGACAGGTTAGCTCACATCGTCCATATTTTATGATCCAATCTCCGACATCAACATTTCAGACACACTCTTACTAAACATCTGCATAATTTTATAATATACTAGCTGTCCCGGCAAACGTCGTTTTACCAACTACTAATAAATAAAAAATTAATTAAAAAAACATTGTCCAGCGGACAAAATTGTGAATCTAAACCATTCCCAGATCCCCTTGAACACACACAAAAAAATTCATCAAAATCGGTCCAGTCGTTTGAGAGTAGTTCAGTGACATACCAGTTTTTTTTAAAGGTTTCTCTATATAATCTAATTATAATATAACTAATATAGATCCATTTTAATGTTGGAGATACTTTAAGACATACATAGATATTATGGGAAAAGTATCAAGTGGAAACATTTCAAGGTGATTCAGTTAAGCACCTCTGAATATCGTCGAGCAGATACTTTCAGAAGAGCTTATGTTGATGTATAAGGCTCATTAATCCCAGTTCTCTGAACACTCTAAGATAAAATGTACAGCATCAGAATAACTTGTACACACAATTACATTGCTTACTTATTCTATAAGTTTTGTTGGCTCATAAACAAAACCATTTGTAAGTGAGGTATTTGACCTTCTTTCATATCTTTCGACAAACTAATATGTTTTTTTCTTTGGGACCATTTATATAATTATGTTGGACCAGCACGGCAACTTTATCGGTCGTATTTTGTCAGAATTTTATACACCCATTAAGTATGTATGTAGAGAGTATTTTTTTGTGCTGTCTACACTGTATCATTCATCCATACACCTACATCTGTACTAGTAGTACTAAAGCTGAAGAGTTTGTTTGTTTGAACGCGCTAATCTCAAGAACCGCTGGTCCGATTTGAAAAATTATTTCAGTGTTTGATAGTGCCTTTATCAAGAAAGGCTATAGGCTATATATCATCACGCTCAGACTAATAGGAGCGGAGCACCAATGGAGAATGTTTCAAAAATTATCTTACTGCGGCTAATAGGAGACGCAAACGAGGTTGCGTGGGTCGGATAGTTGTTAATTTTTTTCTTTGGCTCCCACGTTACTAATTCACCATTTTCCCATAGCTAACGAATATTCTCATCATTATCCATTGCCTTAAAAGTCCACTGATTGACATAGGCCTCTTCTTAGACAGGAGGCTTCGCAACTATCTAACTGATTTTCACGGTTTTAAGCCTATATTTTGCTAGCGTGCCTAAGATAGTATTGTTAACATCATGCTAATAAGACCAATACGAATTGAGCACGATTGAAAATAGACGCAAACGACTTTGCGTGAGTCAGCCAGTCTCTATATCTAATATTCTCGTTTTAAGATACGTAGTTATAAACTTATCGCAGATGATATATTTCTGTTGCCGCTATAACAACAAAAGTGATCTTTTGCTTGCTTTTGCTCGATATTGATAACGACAACAGGTAGACTCTTGAAATGTATAGATAATGGCACGGAACCCTTCCTGCGCAAATCCGACTCGAACTTAGACGATTTTTATTTGTCATTTTTAGAATTGTATTCGTAAACAATTAGCAATATGCCTGACACCTACGAACGTTTATGACCAAAATGTACCTACTTTATTATGAAATGTACACAAAATCTTGTAAGTTCGGTGAATTTCTTGGCTTGGTTGCCAAATCTGTATGTAATATTACCTAACTTCTAAATAAATTTACGATGTTCACCTAAACACGTGCTGAACTTTACCAAGTTAATTGAAATTCGCGCTCTCATTAATTTTAATATGGTAATCATGAATCTCAATTCGCATTAAGAGGTAATCTAAAATAAACTTGTATAAATAAATACTTTGTAGTAGAAATTTAATATTGGCTTTGGCCTGCTATATTTATGTTTTTAAAACTTTTTGCACATGACATACATAGGCGGACTTAATGCCATGAGGTTTTCTCTGCCAGTCAACCTTCAGGTCATGTAGAAGTATAATGTGGTAGGTGCAACGACAAAGAAAGAAATTCAACAAAAATCACAATAGTTATGCAAATAAAATCTACAACTGTAGTTATTTGGTCATATATATATATATATATGACCAAATCTTATCGTTATGGACAGAAATAAACTAATGTGTTGCTTCCGAAAAAAAAGATTTATTTTCTTAATTTATTATCAAAGAAAACATCTACTTTAGTATACTATTGTAAAAATCTCACCTGAAAACAAAGAAATGACATTCAAAGTTTACTTCTTCACTATTTCTAATTGTTTTATCACAAAATCTATCTTAATAAAAGTTTGCTTTTCGGACATTTTCATAACACACCATTTCCATTACTCCTAACCTCTTGACAAACTATAGACTATCAAGTTTGACATTTATAAAGACACCAAATTTAAAATTAAAGAAGTTAACTTTCTTTACATATATATATAATTGTATAAGCATACACATATATATATATATATTTAATAAGATATGAATATACACAGACAGATACTAGCGTTGTGTTTGTGCCGCCAATTCCCCTTGAAGGAGTTCTCGTACTTTTCTCTACATATGAGGCGGTTTGTGGACAACCTGATCTCAGCTGGAAGTGGATTCCAGAGTAGAACTGACTGTACATAGAAGGAAGAATTGATAAAATTGGAGGCGTGGGAGGGGCATAGAAGAAGCAAGTTGTTTGTCGACCGAAGACTCTGGTCGTGGTTGGAATATAAAAAACGGAGGTGTTGAACAAGGTGTTCGGGTAATGATGGGGAGTTAAGAAAAGAAAATAGAAAAGTCAGAGCTCACAAACTGCGACGTTGACTATTTAGGTAGAGGAATTATGTAGGCCTTACGCCATATAGAGGGAAAGGTTAAGATGTGGACTATTACAGGTAGAATGAGATCCAGGATGGTAACAATCATGCGCCGACTGATACCGGCGCATCCCACAGCATTGAAACGAATGAACAGGATAATCTTTTTAACATCCTCAGAAGACACCGGAGAAAATTCATATGGTCGAATGTCAGCATGTGTTAGACTATTTATGTCACTGAGGGTTTTTTTTCAATTCAATTTATTTATTTGCAGAAATGCAGGTTAACAGAGATCTTAAAAATATCATAATAGTAGTGACCCATTTACATTCTACCATCTTAAAATAGTGTGCAAATATATATATCATAGTAATATTTTTTTACATAAATTAACAATAAAAGAATAAAAAATAAAAAATATGAAACAAACAATATATTTTAAATAAAAAAAATGTCATAAAATGCAAATTAAAATGTCAGACTCAAACATGACTCTTTTTCCCTCAAATCCTAGTGCCAGTCATATAATAGTATGCCATCGTCATTCAAATATTCTTAAGAGAGTAATAGCACTTAACAATGAACAGTTTTTGAAGACGCTTCTTGAAAATTATCGTATTGTCAGCTTTTTTATACAATTTGACACAAAACAAAAGGTTTTTTTTAAACAAAACAAAAGGTTTGCCTCTTTGTTTGAAGATCCAACTGAGATGTGGTTGAAAAGTGACAGTTGATTTCATCTAAGCCATTCTAAGGCAATTGTCATCCTCTCACTCACTCAGGGCGTTGTTGCTGTTTTGAGTTATGTGTAGCGTTTAGCGTTACGTATCATACTGGTTAGACGGGTCAGTATAGTATAATCTATTGTATATAATTCTCGTACACACAATGAACTCCGCAACTATCTAACTGATTTTCACGGTTTTAAGCCTATATTTTGCTAGCGTGCCTAAGATAGTATTGTTAACATCATGCTAAGACCAATACGAATTGAGCACGATTGAAAATAGACGCAAACGACTTTGCGTGAGTCAGCCAGTCTCTATATCTAATATTCTCGTTTTAAGATACGTAGTTATAAACTGATCGCAGATGATATATTTCTGTTGCCGCTATAACAACAAAAGTGATATTTTGCTTGCTTTTGCTCGATATTAATAACGACAACAGGTAGACTCTTGAAATGTATAGATAATGGCACGGAACCCTTCCTGCGCAAATCCGACTCGCACTTAGACGATTTTTATTTGTCATTTTTAGAATTGTATTCGTAAACAATTAGCAATATGCCTGACACCTACGAACGTATATGACCAAAATGTACCTACTTTATTATGAAATGTACACAAAATCTTGTAAGTTCGGTGAATTTCTTGGCTTCGTTGCCAAATCTGTATGTAATATTACCTAACTTCTAAATAAATTTACGATGTTCACCTAAACACGTGCTGAACTTTACCAAGTTAATTGAAATTCGCGCTCTTATTAATTTTAATTTGGTAATCATGAATCTCAATTCGCATTAAGAGGTAATCTAAAATAAACTTGTATAAATAAATACTTTGTAGTAGAAATTGAATATTTGGAAAAATGCAAAAGACATTTCTCATTCGTAATTGTTTTTTTTATTTCATTTTTGCCATATCATTTGTTTTCAGCAGTTTAAAGTTACAAGATATACAAAAATAGCACATAAAATACATTACGCTGCTATGATCAGTTCCTGCAAGCCATCTTGCTCAAGTCACTCCACCTGATTTATGAATGTCTTACACCACGTTTGCCGAGACAAAAGATAATAAATATTCTATAGATACGATTCAACTACATTTTTTTAGATGGAACAACTACCAGCTGACCTCCACAACCCGGTACTCGATATGGAAGTTCAGTGGAGAGATCGTTGTTGGACTTTTAACACTTCGTGGGCTTTGTCCACTGCTGCCTCTACTTGCATAGTGGGCTTTGATGTACTATTACTACGCTATCCAGTTGGTATTGGGGTTGTTTCTCTTAATCGTCATATACAGTCAGTTATTATATACAGTCCACTCTCTTATTTTAAGTAGGAACCGCAAAGGCCTATTCATTGGTCCTTCGAGCTAGTTTAGAAGTGCCCATAGCGTTGTGCGTCCGAAGGCCAAGTGGTCAGTGGACGGAGGCGCACGTGTCAATCACGGGTTAAATCTGGTACCAAATAAATCAAAGCCGTTCTGGGATTTCCTACAGTTCAAAAAAAAAAACACGGAAAAAACGATTATTTCAATTACTTTAACAAAGTTTCAAACTAATACGGTTACACATAGCACATAGTTTGAAGCTAGATTTAAATACATTTTTTTTGGCATAAACTATTCGATACATAAACTAAAAGTCGATAAATTGCAAATCTTAAATAAAAAATAGTAAAATTTGTTTAACAAGATACGTTCTCAATTTCTGTGTATTTACAAAAAACATAATTTTGTAGAAACTCACGAGTGCTATCTTACATCTATACTAATATATAAAGCTGCAGAGTTTGTTTGTTTGTTTGTTTGAACACGCTAATCTCAGGAATCGCTGGTCCGATTTCAAAAATTCTTTCAGTGTTAGATAGCCCATTTATCGAGGAAGGCTATAGGCTATATATCATCACGCTAAGACCAATAGGAGCAGAGCACCAATTAAAAATGTTTCGAAAATAGAAGATATATAGCAATAGAAGACGCAAACGAGGTTTGTAATAGTAAGTAATATAAAACGACATTTAATTTCCTACTTAAAAGTTTAATGACGGCACCAATACAATATATTTTATAATAGTCCCAGTATCTAATTACGCTAGTAGCTGCCAGTCCGTGCGTGATGTCTCATAATCATGCCAATTAAGTTATCATCATAATCTATCTGCCTATAATATAAATGAGACGTTAGTTACAATGACTTGTATTTGTTCTCTATCAGTGTACCATGGCGGTTCTAACGCGTTGTAACATAAATACAAGTGGCATAGTGTTATTTATTGTTTATTTTTTTACATGTGTTGGTAGAAGTTCTAATGAAGCAGCAAGAATATTAGCAGTTTTTCCAGCACCTTCTATAAGCCACCAGATAGTTTTTCGGCCACTTACTCAAGCATTGGCTAAACGAGGTCATGAGTTAGTTGTCATAACACCCGATCCGGTTTTCACGAAAGGCAAATCTCTAACTAATTTTACAGAAATCGATGTCCACGATATGTCATATGGCATTTGGCAAGAAAATTTGTTGAAAATTTCTAAAGGTCAAAAAGATTTTATAACACAAATGACATATTTTTTGGAAATATTTACACAAATTCAAGCAAAATATTTTGAAACTGAAGAAATCAATAAATTGATAAGTGATCCAAATAAGAAATTTGATTTGTTGTTAATCGAAGCCGCGGCGAAACCAGCATTAATATTTTCTCAAATTTATAAAGTACCAGTTATTACAATAAGTTCTTTTGGGGCTATTTTTGATAACTATGAAGTCATAGGAGCTCCTACCCATCCAATACTTTACCCGGCAATTACCAGTCGGAGACTTAATAACCTCAGTGTATGGGAGAAAATATCAGAAATTTATCAAAAGTTCCAATTAAGCCTATTGCTGATGAGGTATGAACAAATAGAAAACGCAATGCTTAGAAAATACTTAGGGGATGATGTGCCAACATTAAGTGAGTTATCAAACAATGTAGACATGTTGTTCTTGAATTGTCATCCAATTTTCGAAGGAATTCGGCCAGTACCTCAAAGTGTAGTGCATATGGGAGGAATACATCAGAATCCAGAGAAAGAACTGCCAAAGGTTTGTTTGTTCAAATTTTTCATTAAAGCAGATAAATAAATATAAATAAATAAATATTTTGGACATCTAAACACACAACGCCATCTAATCCCAAGATAAGCAGAGCTTGTGTTATGGGGTACTAGACAACTGATACAAATACATATATACTTTTTTTTTGTAAATACATACATATTATAGATAGAACACACCCAAACTCCGAAACAAATATTTGTAGATCATACAAACATTTGGTCCGACCCGGGAATCGAACCCGAGACCTCATGATCAGCAGTCGCTAACGCCAACCGCGAGACCAACGAGGCAGTCAAGATAGCTTGTCCCAGTACTATATTACCTGCTAATCCATTTCCTCAGCGCCAATGGGACACGTCGTTAGGAAAAAAAAATCTGTTTGGCCCTGCCACAATAACTCTACTCTGCCTGATGGAAAGCATAAGCAGAATCCAAGAGTGGTGGTCACCATACTGCGAATGTGGACAATGCAACAATGTCAACAATGCAACATGGTGACCTACACCATGGCGGGCTAGTGATGCTTCTGCATCATTGGGCCCCAGGTCTTGCACACACACCAACGAAACACGACAGCACAATCGATCGCTGTCATTTTACTTTGATTTTCTGTGCGAGGGTAGTACCGCCCCGGTCGAGCTGGTCTGTTCGTGCTGAAATCAGCGTAGCTCTACTACCTTGGCAATGTTATTATTCAGGTTAGAAGGTTTTGTATTTAAAGTAAAATAGACTTCTGGATACATCAACAAGTCTTGCGACACTTCGCAAGACTTGTTGATGTATCCAGAAGTCTCTGGCTTCTCGTTTGTTGGCTGTGGGAGAGTGGAAATCAGGTTTCAGGAATTCAGGCACTTTCATCGCCCTACATAGGTAACTTGTTGGACGATACTACATTTCGCCTTGCCACTTGCCTCCGTTTAGGACGTAAATACAAAAACCTATAAGTTAATAAATTTTTAAGCCGTTTGGGGTCAAGACGCTGGGTGCCGAGTTGGGGTCCGAGTGCTCGCGCTATGTTTAAACAACTAGCTAAGCAACTGATCAACGTTTCTCATTAATAGAAGGCCGGCCTTTTTCTAGCACAGAGAATTAGCATTGCCATTCAACGTGGCAATGCTGCCAGCTTTTTGGGAACACTACCAGTAGGCGATATGTGATGTGTGATGATGGAATTTTTTGACGCCTATATGTAAATATTGTTGCTTCCTTTTTTTATTATTATTTCCTAGTATTTTAACTTAATTTTAAGATAACATAAATTGTATTAATTATAGTATAAATTGTATGTAGTATATTAATATTAGGGTGTATAAAAGAAATGCAGGTCTAATAAACGAAACGCTCATAATATCACCAAATGCATTTAGTTGTAACCACGGTATGGTCATTGCTTCTACTACGAAATTCATCATGAATTCTGGTACCGCTAAATATTGTTTTAAATCTAATCTAAAAACAAGTTCAACCATTCACCATTCTTTGGAATCAATAATATCAAAATCGTTTAATTTATATTCTGATTACTTATAATATAAAATTCATCGGAGTAACTTTTGATAATGCTATAGAATGAAACCGATCAAGATTTAAGTGTATTAAATAGTTGAATGAGCATGGCTGAGTTTAATTCTAGAACATCTGTATCATAACAAGTTCCACCGAGTGCGAACAATCGAGAGTTCAATTATATATGATTTAATTGGTTATTTGAACGTTAGATAAAATACCTACATGAACATAGCATGTGAACACTATGTACAATTACTTACAGTCGAACACAGAAACTATTTGTTTTGTGATATGAAAAAAATTAACGGACGACAAACAGTAACCGTTTATCGTCTCAAGGTCGACCAATTACAGAATCAACAGATTAGTTGATAGCATTTCTTAACATCTGTTGTACTAAATTTACAATTAGTCATCTTATCATATCGTGCACGCATATATTTATAGTATGATACAACAAGAATGCTTAGTGCTCTTACAAATGTAGGTATATGTTTATCTCATAGAAATTATCTTTATAATTATAATTATACAGTAATGAGTAAAGTACAGATGATAGCGACTTATTTTGTTCACTATGTGGTTAAATAACTAGATGTTACCACCCGAATTCCATTTTACGAAAAACTAAAGAGCAATCTTTTTTTGATAAAACAAGCAAAACATGTTGTAAAAAGATATTCATAACAATGATTATTAAAAAAGGAAAAGATAAAAGAACCGATAACATAAAAACTTTAGTATGCTATAGTAACTATTATAATAAATGGTTCAAAGATGGTATGGCCTTATGTATTCGACTTAAACTTTTGACATTGTTTTTTTAAAAAAATATTTATAAATATTTCGTACATTTAACACACAACGCCATTTAGTCAACAATTGAAATACATACAATACTTTTCTTGTTGCAGGATTTGAAGTCATATCTAGATGCATCCAAAAATGGAGTAATTTATTTGAGTTTTGGCACAAATGTTGTGCCATCGATGCTACCACGAGAGAAAATAGAATCAATTATCAAGGTGTTTTCTGAATTACCTTACAATGTTTTATGGAAATACGATCAAGATGTGTTGCCAGGTAAAACGGATAATATCAAAATTGGCAAATGGTTCCCGCAATCTGACCTTCTCAGTAAGTATTAAGTTTACGCGTTTTATATTTTTTTAACAAATGTACTTTAATTTACTGACACCTTTATCTGCGAAAGGGATATGGAGACAAATATTAAAAACAGCAATACACCTTCTCGCCTACTCATAATACACCAGACACTACCCTATACTTTCTCCTAATCATGTTTTCTCTCCATTCCATGGTGGCCTATAAGAGATTACCTCCGAGCGATAATTTAACTAGTCTCTTGATTAAATCCAATGTAATATAATTTAAACTACCATACCGTGGGAGAGCCACGCCTCGGCATGAATGGGCCGGCTCGACCGGAGTGATACCACGGCCTCACATAAAACCGGTGTGAAATAGCGTCTGCGCTGTGTTTCACCGAGTGAGTGAGGATACCGGAGGCCCATACCCCAAAGGCCCGCATCCCTTTCCTCATCCCCCAAAGGTCGGCAACGCACTTGTGACGCCTCTGGTGTTGCAGGTCTCTATGGGCGGCGGTAATCACATACCATCAGGTGATACGTCTGCTCGGTTGCCCTCATGTATCATATAAAACACAATATAAAGCTTTAAACGAAAACGCTGCTAAAAGCCTCAAAAAAATTTATTTTCTGATTTTGACAGAGTCTTCTATATAATCATGATTACTAAAACTGTGATAAAGTACCATCTTCTTTTGAATAGGGCATTACATTATAAATTATCATAATTTTAACACTAAGCTAATTAAATTGTTTTACACAGGACATCCGAACATCAAACTATTCATAACCCAGGCAGGACTGCAATCGACTGATGAAGCCATTACAGCGGGAGTCCCTTTAATTGCCATACCAGCTTTAGGAGATCAATGGTTCAATGCAGAGAGATATGAATATCATAAAATCGGGATTAGGCTTGATATGGAAGCTCTTACTTATGATAACTTAAAAAGTGCAATAAAGACCATTCTTGGAAATGACAGGTTTGTGTACTATTATTTATACGGGGAATAAGTCGAAGAAGTGAAACGAAAAAACCAATAAAAAAACTTGAGAGGTGTCAAGGGACACCCGGATGGAACGAAGTATACTTATAGTTTGTACCTCAGTAGTCGATGCTTGAGTTGATTCGCTATTGAAATAAAAATAAAAAAAATCGTACATATACATACACACATACACATGTATATATAAGGAACTTTGTTCCAAAACTGAATAACCTCAGCATAATCAATGAAATTTTTATACTGTCTTACGTGTCTTTCGTACGCACACCAAAGAACCACAATCCACCAACAGAAGCACACGAAATAGAGAATCTTTGTACACGTCATGGCCGCATTCCAGTATGTCGTTCATAAGAAAGACATTCAGGCTCCAGGATAGCAATGTTAGAAAATTTGCTTGGTAAATCTTTTTTTATGAGAATAACCTTTTCATACTTGGTTTGTAATTCTTCTTAGCCATAGCTAGAATCAGTGCACCAAAAGTTATTGCAAAGTTCCACTTTTTTGCTAAACTTCTAATGATCATTGACATTTGTTTTCCAGCTACCGTCGCAATATTGTGCATCTACGAGAGTTGATCCAAGATCAGCCTATGAAACCATTAGAGCGAGCTGTTTGGTGGGTCGAGTACGTGCTGCGCCATGGTGGAGCCAAACATTTAAGATCTCCTGCAGCTAACATCACTTGGGCTGAATATCTTGAAATTAAAATACTTCTCATTTTGGTGTCAGGTTTATTGATTTGTTTTTCATTAGTTACAATTTGTTTCATATATTTGTTTAAAATTATTTCAAGTCTATTTGTAACTAAAAATGTTAACAGTAAAAAGAAAAAGAAGTGATTCATTTGAATATGTTTCTTAGGTATAAAGTTTGTGTCGTGTTATACATTAGAAAACAGATTTAAATTAATTATTTATTTCGTGAAAATTATAAAATATTCAACTGGTAAACTACTCATTTGTACCATTGTAAAATAAAACCTATGTACCAGACAGCTAAGAGTTTTAAACAGATGTGTTTCGTGCCATGTACTACAGATTTTTGTTCAGAAATTATGGATTTGAACATTTTAAGATCAAAGTTGAGATTTTAATAAAACTTTCGCATCTGAAATACTCTGGAGGGGAATATTATTTTATTTTTTTATTTATTATATTATTTTGAAAATACTTACTGAAATTCATTTTGATACATTCCTTTCCAATGTTAATAACAAAATAAATTTCTGAACGCACACGTCCCTGTTAGACTACCAACAAATATGTCGATCCATTATTTTCACATTTTATTTTCATTTTCAAATCGAAATATATGATAATCTGATGTATTCATGTTGTCAATTCCAAACCCTTATTTTAATATGTTCTATTACTTGAGGAGATCCAATATTTTTGTATTATAAAAGATTTATTTTCTGTTTTTCTTATTAGTTTGTTCTGTTTCCTAACCTTCCAGGACTATATCGTGACCAAATTTAGCCAAAAAGCTATGGCTGTTCCCAAATTTTATTGTAATATGTTTTAATGTAAGAAGACGACGGAATTCTACAAACATAAAACACAAAAATTTAATGAATTTGAAAAAGGTTTATACCTTAAACTTAATCAATTTTCCGCTCCGAAATATTAGCGTCCTAAATTCCAAATTGATATGTCAAGCACTTTAGACATGGAATACTAATTTTAAATTGACGATGTTGGGATTTCATCTGTCATACTCGATCAAAACATCAATCAAAGGTATTTGCCACAAGTACTGAAAGCAAAACTTTTGGTTATTCCGATCAATGCAAAAGCAATAGCGTAAGGGTACGTAAAGCTCACGAAACTGTCGGCAGTTGATCTATCGGATCAAAATGTCAGCGAGTCAAATAAACCTACTTGATACTTTTACCGAGTATACTCGTTCTCATTCGTACTAACCTCATTCACTGTTGCCCATTTTTTTATCAGTTAAAAATTTCAAGTATGTTGGGTATTTCCTTCTAAGAGAAAGTGATTCCCTCAAAGGAAGCAAAGGACTGGAGAGTAAACGCATCGTCCGTTCGCAACAGAACCATAATGTCCAAATGCAGACCGTCTTAACCTAGTAGGTTCTACAAAAGTTTGTTTAAATAAAAGTGATCTTATTCACTAGAAGGGACCCCAATGCAATCTCTCTAATATGTGAATACATTAGATCCCAAAAGTAACATTTCTAGGTACACATAATACACCAATTTATCACATTACGTATTCCCAAATCTCTCGGTAGGCTCTCACGACACTTTTCCAAATGTTTTTGTCTCAAGGAATCAAGATGTTATCGTGTTGACGAGTGCGGAAAGGAAATGAATGAATCCATCTTTATACGGGACTTTTTTGGGGCCCCTCGGGAATGCGACAGCAATATTAATGGCGATTATATCTACATGTTATATGTTGTTCTGTACAGGTTGACTTTTAAGTTGTGTATTTGTTTTTCTTGCTATTTATATTGGGACCATCAGATGGGTCACCTGATGGATAGTAAATGTACATCTGCCCATGGATCTACAACAAAATTTGTCAAATGCGTAACCGCTCTTTTAGTCCTATTTCGGCGTCGGCAGCCAGTCTCAACGGATACCATCCAACTACGCAGGAGATACTATATAATTTAATTTATTTATAGTTGTCGTTAAGCTATAATAACTAAAAACAGTAACATAAAAGAACTGAAACAAAAAAGAAACTATGATAGCTGCAACAGCACAGCACAGCAACACTACGCAGTACAGTTACTAACGCCACCTCCTAGGTTGTAAAGTAGTAGTTGTAGATAAAATTCAAATCATATAAAATATTACATACAAATTTAAGATGAAGCACCTAACACAAAAAAGCGTGACTTTAAAGTCATCCTATATCTGGCCAGAAAAGAAATTATAAAGGAAACACGATGGGATATTTCCTTTTTGCTCCCAAAACCATTATTCTTTTCGTAACATCATTCTCTAGGATACATCAATCAAGAGCCGTCATCAATCTAAATAAAAAAATATATGAATACACCCAGAATGCTCTCATCTACATCCTGTTTTAATACCATTAAGGTTTCAATGTGAAATTATACTTTTGTATAAGTGGACAACTCAAGATTACTCCTATTTTAAGAGTTCCTATTGTACTGTAATAAAGGACTTTTTTATCATAATATGGATAGGTAGATAGAGATTTAAGGCTGAGTATTCAATGTGAGTGAAAAGTTACAGGCTTTATTTCCATAAATGGGTTCGATGGATTTTCAAATCACATTGAATAACATATTTCTCGCACTGTAGCTCAAGACTGAACTGCATTGGTTTCGATGAAGCGCCTTGTATATCCAACGCCAAAGCAACTAGAAACTTCTATTCGATTCCGTGATGACGTAACACCAGAAGTAACATCTTGAACATAACGTTTTCGTGAAATACAAACAAGCCAAACTCACGTCAACCATGTCAAACGTCAATCCATATTCGCTTTTATGCATACAGATATAAGTTTAAACATTTTGTACATCAAGAAATCAACGAGAACTTTCTGACGTTTTGCTTTGTCTCAAGCATTGTACTAGAATATTCTTTCTTCGTAACGGCATAACTGAAGTGTTTTGATTACCAGAATATTTCAATATCATGGAGTTTCTCCCGTCCCCCTCCTCTGTAAATATTTATTTACTCTGTTTTAAGTATTAATTGTTACAGTGGCAACAGAAATACATCATCTGAAAACTTCAACTGTTAGACAGGTGGAAATATGGGCTGACGGACAGAGGAGTCTTAGTAATAGGGAATATACAATAGAGTTCTGAACTCTAAAAAATGGCTACATGGTCTAAACTGTGATAATCTATTATGTACTGGTATTTAGATCTGTCGTGGTACAAAAGTCTTATTAATAATTTTAAGTTCCACTGGGTAATTAAATCTATACTAATATATAAAGCTGAAGAGTTTGTTTGTTTGTTTGTTTGTTTGTTTGAACACGCTAATCTCAAGAACCGCTGGTCCGATTTGAAAATTTCTTTCGGTGTTGGATAGTCCATTTATCGAGGAAGGCTATAGGGTATATATCATCACGCTACTACTAATAGGAGCGGAGCAACAATGAAGAATGTTTCAAAAACGGGGGAAATTTTCACGCTACGGGCAATATAAGGCGCAAACGAGGTTGCGTGGGTCGGCTAGTAAAATATAAAAGGCATATTATGTCAAAATTCTATCGTCTATATTTAATGATACCCTATAAAGTATTCTAAATGATTTGCATGATAATAGAGCCCATTCTGATTTCAACATGAAAAGGCCGGCACGACCGTAGCCGACCGTAGACTAACCTAAAATAACAGCAATTGTGCTGTCGTGCTGCGTTGGTGAGACCGGAGGCCGAATGATGCAGAAGCATCTTAACAGGCCGGAATATTGAAGACACCACTACTCTTGGATTCGGCTCATGATTTCCGTCAGGTAGAACTTTATAATTAAAGAAAAAACCTTTTATGGGACTAATCCCGCCCACACGCCCACCACTGTAACTCCTGTACACCAGGATCAACAGCAGTAACCCACGAATACATCGAGTTATGACATTCGGGAAGTCCCAGGAAAAAAATAACTGTCTTGGAACCTGCAACGAAGTTAATCAAAAGAAAAAACAGGAGGAATTGTTTATTTTTTTTTTGGTTCTGCCAAAATGACTCTACTCTGCCTGATGGCAAGAATAAGCAGAATCCAAGAGTGGTGGTCACCATACTGCGAATGCAGACAATGCAATAATGCAGCATAGTGACCCACACCATGGCAGGCTAGTGATGCTTCTGCATCATTGGGCCTCCGGTCTCGCACTCCCCAACGAAACACGACAGCACGATCGCTGTCATTTTACGTTGATTTTCTGTGCGAGGGTAGTACCGCCCCGGTCGAGCCAGCCCGTTCGTGCTGAAATCAGCGTGGCTCTACTATCTTGAAAAATGATAAGCCCACTTCCTTGTAGAAACCTTTTAGTTAAGATAATGGTTATAAGTACCAAAGAAGCAATGGTTATCGGTCAATAGCACATGTCCAGTTCCTGAGTTACATTCCTAAGTATAAGGCTGTTGTATTATATGTTAAACCAGATAAAATCACAACCTATTTTATCCTTAATGTCTAACCCAAAGTTGTTCCCGTTTCCGCCCCTCTCTTGCTTATTTCCTCTTCACAAGTCGTGACATTACGTCCACGTTTTATCTTAATGACCATATCTGACATCAAATATAAGTGGGTAGTTCGATTTAAGATATTTTTTGCCTAATGACTTCTGTTATGATAAAAAATGTTGTATGTTGTTAAAGTTGTACTATATTTTTATGTAGTATGAGCGCATCATTAAGTTTTGTTGTTTTTTTTAACCAACTAAAGTGAAGTCAAAAGAAAAACTAATATTTTGGCAGTCTATGTATCTTTTTGTGTTCCACCGGAGCGTCGAATCTACTGAACTGATTTTAATGACGTCAATAGATTAGTAATAAGGACCCGGGTGGCATAATAGGGTTTACAGTTTTTTAAACGTTTTCTTACTCTATTCAAGAAGTGACTAACGATCATACGATGGTAAGCGACTACCGCTACCAATGGACAATTTCAACAGATAGAGGTATGTGTTGAGCCACCCTTTCTGCATTCTTCACCACGCCCCCTTTTTTTCTTTATTTAATTAGCTGCCAAAACGACTCAACTCGGCCTTATGGAAAGCATGAGTAGAATCAAAGAGTCAAGTTCATGATACTCACTGTGAATGCAGACAATGCAGCATGGTGACCCACAGTATTACAAAAAACCGGCTAAGTGCGAGTCGGACTCGCCCATGAAGGGTTCCATAGCAGCAAGTAACATAATATAAAAATTCTGGTAGTTCGTTGTAACTTTCATCAATGTTTTAATAATAGTGTTTTTTGCCAATCTACGTTTCATGATGTTTTTTTTTTAAATCTACTTATTAGATCTCTTTCAAACCAATTTTCGATGGAGGTTTTTAGTTTATTCGTTCTATTATTTTAGAAGTTACACTTTAAGAAGCCTGTAACTTCTTTGGGGGGGGACAAATTTTACCACTTAGGAAGTGTCTCTAGTGCAAACTATTCAGTTTAGAAAAAAATGATTCTAGAAACCTCAATATCATTTTTGAGACCTATCCATAGAACTATCCACGTATGGGTTTGATGAAAAGAAAGTTTCTGTTCTAAATGTGTCAGTATGTCAGTCTATTTTTGTGTGAAAATCTTAATGCGGTTCACAGTATACATCTACTTACCAAGTTTCAACATTATAGTTCTTTTAGTTCCGGAAAAAAGTGGCTGTGACATACGGACGGACAGACAGATAGACATGACGAATCTATAAGGCTTCCGTTTTTTGCCATTTGGCTACGGAACCCTAAAAAGGAATGTAAAATGTGCCAGTTTACCGTATGAATACAACTTGGCTTTGGAAGGCAAAGTACCGCTATTTTTAGAATAGGCAAATAATAGAACTCTGTTTAAAAATAAACAAAAAACGTCTAATAAGATTTATTACTTTTAACAGCTTCAATATTCTAAAAGTAAGTAGCTTTGCGATATTTTTAAAAGAACAAATTGAACTTTCAACGGGCACCTTTTAAGTGTTTCCTATTTAATAAATTACTTTTTTCTGGTGTACTATGGAAAGTATTTGCATTAAATATTTTCATAATATAATCGATCGAATCGATTTATGTTTTGGATGACGTCAATATCTGTGTTTTAAACTCTTGTCAATGCAAACTATATATCAATTCTCATAGATCAGATCAGTATACTGTCCTTCATGGTGAGTGTTTGCCAACCTATATAGATTCTGAACGTGGTGTTACCTGTGACCATGGTGAAGGTGTCATGCCCTTTCATCAGAACACACAGGATGGATCATCCGATCAGACAAGGTGATCATAGATGGCGGGCCACGGATCAACGCTTGATGTTGGAATGTTGTAAATATGAGGCGCGAGAATTTCTATACCGCGAAACACTGTTGAGTAACTGTGTAGTGTAGTTGAGTAACGTAGTTCGAAGTGGCTTCGGTAGATATCATTTTGGTATGTTTTTGTTGCAGTATGTGGAAGTTGCTGCATGCGTATTGCCTTTAGTCTTCGTCAGTGTGAGTTCCATAATTATTGAACTTTGGAAAAATAATAACGAAATGTAAGAACATTAAGGAAACTTCATATATAGAAGCTAGAGGGCTTACGTCAAAAGAAGTAGTTAAAAGATTTAAAAAATATATATCTTTTAATATTAATAGCATAAACGCTAAACTCGAGAATCGCTCTACTAATTCGGTTATTTTTTTAAATTTCGATAAGGCACAGGGAAGGTTCTCATTGAAAGAAAATCGTAAAAATTGTGACGTAAATGGTGAAAATAACACTTTTCTTTTCCTGTACAAACCACGGAGTAAATTAAAACATCTTTCAATAATAATTATTCGCTTCTTCGTTCATATTTAATTTAAAAAAAAGTATCTTAGGTTACTTATAAATACCTCCAAGAATATGTGTACAAAGTTTCACGATGATCGGTTAAGTAGTTTTCGCATGAAAGCGTAACAAACAAGCTTACATTCACATTTATAATTATAGAAATATTATGATGATGATTGAGATATCAATAAGTTTTATTTTAAGCAGCCATATTACTGAATAATTTAGCTTATTGTAATAAAACATTACTAACTTTTGTTTAAAATTCGATTAGTGTTACATTACAGCCAATAAATATATCTCTGATCTTGTCTCAGAGTCCTAGGTTTTCTGAAAGGTGATTTAGTCATATATGAGAAGAAACAGATGCATATCTTATGAGATATATAAAAGTTACAAATAATCGTGAGATATAAACTTTACTTGACCTTTAAAAAAATATATGAATTTTTTTTTACTTAAATAGTTTTATTAAAAACTAGATGACCCGACGAACTTCGTACCGCCATATTTACATATCTGTCTTAACTTCCATAGGCAGTGTAGAATCACGGACAGAAGAAAAAGAATTTTCCCCTTGGCGTTTAATTTTTCTTGTACACAAACCTTGTCCTAACAATAACGAACACATAAAAAAGAATTATTTAATTTGGTGCAGCCGATCGGAAGTTATGCGAGTACACACATTTCGGCGATTCATTTTTATATATATGTATATATGAGCGCAAAAAATATACATAGTGGAAAAAAACGACTTTCTCTATTTTACTTAAAATGCAGTGAATAAATGAAAGGATAAATAATTCACATTTGTAAGCTAGATGTACTTGCAGTAATGAAAATGCTAGAAAATAAAGTTTTGTTTACTTCACGTCAAATCATCCATGTAACAATAATAATAATAATAAATTTATTTAATTAAATATATGACACAGATACAACGTCAACTTAAAAGTATGCACAAAATATGAAAACTCTGTCCTTTGAACTAGGCTTTTTAACCTGTATTTCAGAGATCAGTGCCCCCACAATATTATATTAGATAGAAGCCTCTAGATATGTAACATAACATTATAAAAAGGTATACAAGAAAACACAGTTAAAATACATCTTAAGAATAAAATATAATAGGTTTCATAAAACCACCATTCCACGTTTAAGTTCTAAGTTAATCCTTTATCTTAGAATAACTTAAATCTACTGAACAATAATGAAATCTGAATTGACAGCTATGGCAGCAAGACCAGTCTAGACTATTGTGATTAGCACAGACACTTTGTTTAATATTCTAAGACCGCTAAACAATATGCGTACAAAGGTCACCTTATGTGTTGACATATGACGTCATGATCATATCGGTTGAATAGAGTATACATTGAGGATGGTCAGCTTATTCATTGATCCATTTCAACAATGGTGTACGGTAAATCAATAACTATAATCATTAGTTTTTTTTATTTTGCGATTTTGTATCAATTATGATACTTATAAGGTTTAATATAAAAATTGGTAAAAGTAATTCCTTCCGTCCTTTCGATCTCCACCTGTGTCAAGCTTGATACAGTCTGTAGGTACTATAGGGTCACGTTATTTAAATGATGACGTTATTATTCAGTGACGCAGTTGATGTTGTTTTGTCTTTAAATATGATTCAGATATCTTTTAAAAAGGTAATTTACATGTGTGTACAGGCCAGACTAAGTATATTTGTGTTTACATACTTAGTCTGGCAATAAATACTGTTACAATAAAAAATAAACAAAATACTTATTACTTTGTTACAAGAAATATATTATTATTTTGAATTTGGAATCTGTCATTTTTTTACGATTATTCTTTGTCTTTTCTTATTTTCGCGCCAATATATTGTAATAATAAAGTAGAGTGGGGTGATAAAGAGAACCGAATCGCTATCTTTGCATTATATGAAGTAGGTATGGAGCCAAATACAATTTTTAAAATCCTCCATATTCTTGTTATTAGTCAAATGTTTGTGTACCGGGCTAGATAGGTACAATGGAACCTCCTCTGTTCGTAACAGAAAAAGATCTGGTCGTTCACGTAGTGTTCGTACAAAAAAAGGCGATCAAAGCAGGAAAAAATTCGTGATTATTTTTACGGGAATTAACGCGATTTCTTATTAAAAGGTATTAAATACATCTCGACGTCGTATCGCATCGCAGTTATGTGTGGGAGCCCTATTTCTTTCCTCAGAATCCCAGTATACATGCCAAATTTCATTGAAATCGTAGCAACGGTTTAACTATGAAAGCATAACAGATAGACAGATTTACTTTTAAATGTTTAATATTAGTATGAATTGCTCGGTGGCGCAGTGGTAGCGTACGCGACTGCTGTTCTTGAGGTCTCGGGTTCGATTCCCGGGTCGGACCAAATGTGTTTTCTATGTATAATATGTATTTATTTACAAAAAAAAGTATATAAGTTTTTATATCAGTTGTCTAGTACCCATAATACAAGCTCTGCTTAGTTCGGGACTAGATGGCATTGTGTAAAAAAAAAAAAAAATGTAATCTCACCAACATCTACTGCTATAAGGATATATGTGTATCCAGTCTTATTGCGAAACTGACAAGATCCAGTTCCATCTTGACAGGACACAAAATTTTTGGCCACGACATCCTCCTGACTCATTCTTATATTATTATCTGTGCAATAAATCGGATGGCTGATACAATAACTTGTGAACTTGGCTTAGCTCCAAACCGGTACATAGAGCGATTCCTCGCTCATTTTACTGCTATGAAGCTCAATAACATTGGAGTTAGAATCGTTGGCTAGATACTGATCGTTTGTTCTACCAGTTTATTATATAAAGGTAGATATAGCGGTATAGAGGGAGATCTCTTTCAAATAGTTCAGTGTTAACCCTTAAAATTACTTTTTTCTGATAAGAATATTTAGAAAAGCGACCATTAACGAAAAAAGCTTGGCTAGCATTTAGTAGTCGGTTGGTACAGAGGGTACATCCAGTACCGGGGTACTATACAGGAGTCAAACAAACATACGAGTTCCTAAGTAATACAAGAGATACAAGTGTTTAACCGCCGCACCGTTGGAGTGTCGTTTCTGAGAACTACGGAGGGTGTTAGGGAATAAGAGAGGGCTTTGTATCTCCTGCCATTTCACTTATTCTTAACCTTAAGATTAAATTAAACGTATTCGTCGTATCTTTGTTTACTAGCTTAGTCTATACAAATAAATAAAATTGGAGTGTCTGTTTGTAATATTAAAAGAATCGCTTTTTACTAAATGCATATGTATGTATACACGGTACATATACCAAAAATGTAGTAATTTTTTTTTTCTCTGTTTGTCTGTCTGTTTGTTCCGGGTAATCTTTGGAGCAGCTGAAGGGATTTTGACGGGACTTTCACTGGCAGGTAGCTGATGATCCTGGGAGTGACTTAAACTACTTTTTTTAGACTAACTTTGTACCGCAGCGTTACTCGCGGTACTACAATAACCACGGGTAACACCGCATGGTTCAGCTCCATTAAAATAAAATCAACTGGCAATTTCTTCACCCATTTTCAGAAGCGACAATTGCTGCAGATAACCACTCACTAGGACTGGTTCTTTTTATGAAACTAGTAGTTGCACCGAAACATATTTTGGCAACACTAAACATGCAGTTGTTTTGCAAAACTAATATAATACACGTATTGAAATGGAACTAATTGAGCCCACTTTTAAAAAAAAATGTGAAATTTTCCTTCGATCAAAAATTTTCAGACAAAAATTACTTAAGGAAGAAAAGAAATATTAATCCATAGTCATGACCAAGACTGCGGCATTAAGATTGCTACGCGGGCCATAACGAAATAACGAAGGAAAATTCTTTCTGTAATCAAAGGCAATGAAATAAAATATCGCCGGAATTGATAAAATACTACCGACTTTGAAGGTTGACTTCCATCGATTGCTAAGCTTTCAATAGGATACGTTTAATATTTAAAAACTAACTGAACCCCGCGGTGTTACCCGCGGTTATTGTTGTACCGTGAGTAACGCCGCGGGACAAAGTTAGTCTAAAATGAAGTAGCCTAAGTTACGCCCTAGATCATCAGCCATTCCAGAGATTACCCGGAACAAACAGACAAACAAAAAAAAATTAAGTACATTTTTGGTACATGTACCGTGTATACATACATATGCATTTAGTAAAAAGCGGTTATTTTAATATTACAGACAGACACTCCAATTTTATCTATTTGTATAGATGTCATAAAGAGGAGCTCTTTCAAATGCAGGAAATTGTTTTTAACGTAGCTGATATGAAATGATGCAATGTTGAAATATAATATAAGTAATTATTTCACCAAAAAAAAATATATCAAAAAGTTTCCAGGTAACCTAGGTAAAAGAAATCAAATAAATTATGATTTGCTTTCATTTACCACTAAAGTTAACTTCCCATCTGGAGTAACTCCATTCGTCACAATCTAGACCATTTCTTGTATACTTATCAGACCTTTCTTATACGCTTCCGGATTATGAATGCGTTAAAGGAGATACATCTGTATACCACCAATCTGATCAGAAAACGCTGTTCGAGACGAATGAATTCATCATCATCCGCCGAGACTTTCCCAAACTACGTCGGGATTAGCTTTCAATCAGCTACGACATGGCTGAACTTTTTTTACGTGGAGTCACTGCCATTACAACCCCGACTCAAACCCAAGCCGTCACTATCCGAGATCGAAGTTCTTAAAGATAAATTCGCTCTAGAATTTTTTAGGGAT
Organism: Spilosoma lubricipeda; assembly: GCA_905220595.1. NCBI lineage: Eukaryota > Metazoa > Arthropoda > Insecta > Lepidoptera > Erebidae > Spilosoma > Spilosoma lubricipeda. The sequence goes on along the minus strand of HG992298.1, from coordinate 4,365,326 downwards.
GTAACTACTCGTAACGATTCTCACAAACGTTTATATGGTACCTGGAGTATATGGCTTAACATGCTCTCCAAAGAACGACACGCCCAATCTGTTAAACCAAATATCAGTCACTCATCTTTAGCATGGCTTGGCTTGGCTAGGATTGCTTAACTTTTGCGATGTGTTAACTTACTTTTGGTTAACACTTAGTCGTGTACGTGTACTTAACACTGCTTAGCATGAAATGTGGATATATTAAACAAAAGTTAAACTCAGCTCTCTATAAAATAACAAGCTGTTTAGGCTTCGGTCTTGCCAAAAAAGTTGAACTAAATAAAGTGTTCTTTGCTAAGTAAATTGTCTTTGGGTTAAGTATCGACGTTATGTTCATGTTCACTCCGTATGTATTACGAAGAACTTTTTCCTTACTTGATTGTACACACAAACTGTTGATTACAAACTTGCTAACAAGAACATCTGGCTTCTAAACTATTGAACGAAACCCAATAAAGCTGTCTACAAGCATGACTTTGATTAGCTCCAACTTCGCAACTAGGTTACTAAAAAAATTACCCAAGAGCTGTGGGGAAACATTGTTGCTGTATAATCGGGTTTAGTTTATGTCTAGAGTTTCTAGATAGACAGGCCTTGATGAGCCTTCATAGAAAATAAAAAACTTAAATAATTGTACATAAACTTTTTTTTTCAATATTTTTAATCATTATTCGCTTCATATGTAACGAATTCAACTGTCATAAATGGTTTAAGAGATTATTGCGCTGAAGTTCGTTCTAAGAATGTTGATAAAGTCCTCGATGACACATGAGTAATTCCTAGTGCAAAAGTTTTCTTCTGTAAGAAATAACTAGGGTTTTTGATTGTCATTACTAAAGGAACATTTGGATGACAGAATCAAAATGTGCAATACTTACTATCGAGGGATTTTTGAGGGATGAATTAAAAGTACGAAAACTAAGGAAACTTCGTAGGCCATCAGCACTGCAAAAAAAGGAAAACTTGCTACCAATGTTGTACAAACCTGGATCCTAGACAGTGGACTTCTATTGATGATGATAATCAGTTTCACTCAGAATCGCTCTTGGGTTCGACCTTTACTGTTGAACAGTGTAAGGAGTAAAATAGAAACTCATAAACTTTTGGTTTCGAAAATACTTTAGAATGTAATTTTTCTCTAAGTAGAGCACGAGTTTGGCTTAGTATTATCGGCACAAATTTCTCCGAAACTATGTCAGCTCGGATAGAGTAAAGTCGCGTACGTGACCGAATATGCTCCACTTCCAAAGCGCTTTATTTTAAGAACATTATTAGTAGTGACCTAATTATTTAATGCATCTATGCATAGATTATTCTGATCTTCTATATTTTGTACAACTTTTTATCGATATAAAATCCAAATTTATCGATGCCTTTTAACGGGTTACAAAAATATTTTTTTCTAAATCGATTGTACTTTCTGCGTCTATTTTTAATCACGAGAATAGAATGTTATGAGTAAAAGAAACTGTAAACATAGCCTGTGTTTTATATAGCATTTATGCTATCAACCATCTAAAATAGCCAAATTTAAGTTCAGAGTCGGTTAAAAAGTGTAAGCCACTTTTTAACCGACTCTGAACTTAAATTTAGCTTAAACTTAAACTTCAAAAAAAGGAGGAGGTTTCTCAATTCGACCGTATATATATTTATATTTTTTTTATGTGTGTTCGGGTATAACTTCGTCGTTTATGAACCGATTTTGATTATTCTTTTTTCAATGGAAAGGAGATGTCTCAACGGTGGTACCATGATAAGGACCTTAATATCTGATGCCCTCATCAATAATATAACCAATATTCTAGAGAAATCGAGTCGAATCTTGAAGTCGGTTTCATTTTGTTAAAATTGTCCTTGTTTAATTACATATTCTGAAAAGTAATGTACCAAGTTATATATCTTACAAACTTTCGTGGAGCTACTCCCCACAAAAGTTAGGCGTTTTTGAGGGGCTCGTCAACAGCCTTTGTAGTGAAGTCGTCCTGAGCAGTTTACTCCCTTCATTGCCTCTTACGATACCCATGAGATATACAGGGGTTTACGGTGACACTCTATTCTTAATCTGCCCCTACAAGAACTTTTGGAGAGACTGTCATTATGTAAAAAAAATATGTACACGACGCTCTCAACCCTGATTGAAATAAATAACTGACTTTTAATTGTGTGTTGAGTATTCTCGACCTTGTCAAGTTAAGGGGTAAATTGGCTGCAACCACACAGTCACACTATTCTAAGTTAATATTAACATTCGAATGGCTAAATTAAACTTACTTAAATAAAGTTATAAAATTTAAACTTCACTACCTTTCTGAATAGTTAAAGTGATTAACTTGTTCGAATCGTTATTAATAAGTTCTTATCTTTTGGGGTAATGGCTTAGTTTAGCTCACCTGGTTGACCGAGCTCTATTCGGATTTTTTTTTTTGGTAAATTTTGTGAAAATCAATCTTAGCTAGATCAATTTATCGTCCTCGAAACCCCTTAGATACTAAATAACATAAAAATGTTGGAGCTGAATATATATACAAGAATTGCTCGTTTAATGGTATTAGATTAGCAAAAGACAACAACACAAATATACATACTAGTAGTAGCACTGTGACGTCCGCTCATGATTACATTCTAAATAATAATAACCTCTACATGATAGCTCATGACCCAACAATGAATAACCAATTCTATCCAACAGCATTACATTGTGTAAACCGGCCGGCTCTGTTGGGTCCACATAATTATCATTAATACTCCTTAAGCGTCTGTTGACGTTGCCATTTTGTAGTTAGAAAGGACAATTTGTTGGCTATGTGTATGAAACGTGATGAAACTAACAGAAGAAGATTTGTGTCTCTTATATAAGTGCGTTGAATTTCCAGAATATTTAGTCTGTCACCAGATGTAACTGTACTTTTTGAGGAATCGGGTTCACTTCGGTTCGGACCAAATGATTGATGATCTGAATAATTGTTTTGTAATTTGGGTGTTTTGTATGTTTAATATGTATTTCATCATCATCATATTACTACTGCTGCAGCTGGACATTATCATCCCACTGTACGCCACTCTGGCCGATTTTAGGCTTCTTGCATCCAGATCCTCCCAGTCATCTTGCGCTAGTCGTCACTCCACCTGGTCTGTGGATGTCCTACACTACGTTTGCCAAGACAAATTCAGCTTCAACGATTTTAATGAAATTTAGTATACAGGGGGTTTCAAAGGCGATAAATAGATCTAGCTATGATTGCGGATTAGGAAAAAAATACTAAGCAAAGCTCGGTTTTCCAGGTGCCATGTATTTATATGAGTTGTCTTGTATGTATATCCACAGAAGAAGCTCTGCTTTAATAAAATGATGTTATGTAGTTTAATATTTAAAATAACTTTTTGTTTTATAATTTAATTTTCTTATAACATTTTTCTCTTTAAACTGCTAAAGAAAATAATAATTGATATCATAAAATGTGTTGACTGCTGTATAGGACACGAGGTAACATTGTTCGTGAATACATTTATGTTCCCAAAGGAATGATAGGCGTTATACCAAAGTGATGTTGTGTTGTTACTTCACATTAACAGCCCATTATCTTCAGCTGTTGAATGTGGGGTTGTCCTAAAGAGCTCGTAAACATAACCACGAACAGTTAATAGACCAATTGAGGTTTAATATACAGAGATGGACAGTATGCAAATAAATAATTTTATTTTTAACTCTGTTTTAAAAGTTGTTTTATAAGACATGTTTGAAGTTTGAATTTGTGACAAGCCTGGTGCTTTAGTGCTATGTGATTCTGACTGCTAAGTCATGGGTTTGATACCTACCTACCCATAATTAAGTGACGAGCAAAAAAGAAAAGAGATAAGAGTATACTCCTTCCTAGAAGGTCGGCAATGCACTTGTGACGCCTCTGGTGTTTCGGAAGTCCATGGGTGACGGTAACCGCTTACCATCAGACGATAAGTCCACTCGTTTGCCCCCTATTCCATAAGAAAGAACGATTTGTTATGTGACTGACCAGTCTAATGATAAATATCAGTATGTTTATTATTAGACTAGTTTTTACAGCACAGGGTGTTTAGTTTGGGATCAGACGGCAACACTTAGTTTCTCAGCAAAATCAGAGTTAATTTAATTAATAAACCATACCGTGGGAGAGCCACGCTTTCCCTCCTCTCCCCATATCCTTTTCTCCACCTCCCAAAGGTCGACAACGCACTTGTGACGCCTCTGGTGTTGCGGATGTCCATGGGCGGCGGGAATTGCTTACCATCAGGTGATACGTCTGCTAGTTTGCCATCTATACCATAAAAAAAATAACTTTCACACCACTAAGTAAGACCCAGACCCTTACACCCCAGGGTCCAAGATGGAAAGCTTAAAGGACGATAGCTCACTCGTGACTCTTGATTCGAAAATTTCTATGTGTGATAATAGCAACTCACCATAGGTGACCCGTCAATATCAAAAATCTTTTATTTTAAGTAAGTCTTTTCAGGCGCTTGGGCATTAAGTCCAACGATGTACACAATTGCTCGAAGTTGTAAAATAAATTTTAAAAAAAAGTTGTGATAATTTACAAAGTATATAGCAACACAGTTAGGAAAAAAAAATATAATAAAACTAAATTTTTATATACAACTAGCTAAGCCCCGCGGTGCCGCTCGTAGTTTTTTAAAACTTATTTTTCTCTCTATAAGTAGCTTCATTGTGCCTTAACGAAAATATTAACAAAAAGTATAGGTTTTCAAGTTTTGCGGTTAGAAACACATTTTGCGATTCCTTTTATATATATAGATAAATATGTAGACAAATCCCTAACAGGAACGTCAAGGCATGTCAATTTTTTTCAGAATAAACAAAACCAGACCATAGGAAAAAATAATAAAATGTTTGCCAAACGAGACAACCAATTTACCCAATGCCCAAAAGCAACAAAATGTAGGAAATGTGAAAGTTCTTTTTGTCCGATAGGCTATAAGGTTTACGATGTGAGGAATTTAACAAGAAGGAACAATGCCAGTGATTCTTACACAAAAAAAATACAAAGCAGTCATGTATGTATTTACATAAAAAAAAAAAAAGTATATATGTATTTGTATCAGTTGTCTAGTACCCCATAACACAAGCTCTGCTTAGCTTGGGACTAGATGGCGTTGTGTGTTTAGATGTCCGAAATATTTATTATTATTATTTCCTTTATTTCATTTATATACACATTATTTACATTTTTAAATATAAATATAAAAACAAATACATTTAAAAATATAAAAAATAGTAGACCACCGACTTCGGGTACAGGGACCAAGAAACCGGTGGTTAGGGCTCCAGAGACAGGAACCTCCTCACAATACGAGCCGTGTCAAGGAGGACTGCCTTCTGTATCAGACCCTTGATCCAGCCATCTAACGTGAGCCTCTTAAGGTGTTGGTCGAGGCTCCTGGCAATTAATCCGTGAGCAGATACGACTATCGGAACAATGATCGCCGAATCCACATTCCACATATCGACAATCTCGTGAGATAAATCCAAATATTTTATTTGTTTTTCTTTTTCGGCTTTCACGAGATTCTCGTCATGTGGAACGGCAATATCGACAATCATTGCGCGGCGCTCCAATCGATCTATCACCACAATATCAGGCTTATTGGCAACAATAGTCCTGTCTGTGATAATAGATCGATCCCAATATAACGTAGCACGACCATTCTCGAGAACTGGGTCGGGCACATACCTGTAGTATGGCACCTCTGAGTTCACAAGATGATATTTAAGGGCAAGTTGTTGATGTAAAATCCTGGCTACTTGGTTGTGCCTGTGCAAATATTCGCCGTTAGCAAGACGAGAACAACCAGAAATAATATGCCTGATAGATTCTCCAGGACGGTGACATGCCCGACAGATGTCGACCGTACCATCCTTCAGGATATATTTCCGATAGTTATTCGTCATGATAACTTCGTCCATAATCGCACAGACAAAACCTTCGGTTTCTCCGAAGAGATCACCATATCGTAGCCAGGACGTAGATGCTTTAAAGTCTATATCAGGCCCATGAAGGGCCCGATAAAATCGACCATGAAGTTCTTTGCCCTTCCATACCTCCCTGCGATCATTAGTACTAAGTACTACAGGTTTGCGCCAATTCTCTTTAGCCAAAGCGAGTGGAGTGAGTCCGGTGTCCACTGCAACTACATTGCGATGCATTTCCACATCAGTATGGAGAAAATATTCTCTAAGATTGTATATCTCGCGATTGTGTAGGGTCTTGATATTTAATAGTCCACGACCCCCAAACTTTCGCGGGATATACAATCTCATAACCGATGAACGTGGGTGATGCATTCGGAATGCAGTTAGCAATGTACGGACTCTCCTGTCAAAAGCATCTAATTCGGTCTGAGTCCATCTAAGTATACCAAAGGAATACATCAGAACCGGCATGACCCAACTATTGTAGGCCCGCACCTTGTTACCACCCGATAAAAGACTTTTTAGCACTTTTTTCAGGCGGCCAAAGAAACGTTCCCGCAACATTTGTTTCACGTCAGATTCTGGTATTCCCAAGGACTGTGAAAAGCCTAGATACTTGTAGGTTTCAGTGGCAGATAGAGATCGAAGTTTTGTGGAATCTGAAAGCTCTACTCCTTCGGATTCCACAATCAGTCCCTTCTTTACATACATGACTGCACACTTGTCTACACCAAATTCCATCTTGATAGAATTACTAAAGTTTTCAGTGACCTTTAGTAACGCTGTCAATTGTAATTTAGTGGGGGCAAGTAGTTTCAAATCATCCATATAAAGGAGGTGACTTATAACTCGATCATCTTTCTGCAACCTATAGCCTATCCCTGAACCCTCTAATAGAGTACTAAGTACCTCTAATAGTGTACTTATTATTATTATTATTAGTACTGCCGACAGAAGTGAAAAATCAAAACTATAAACAAACAGTTGTTTAAGCTCACCTGAAATGAACGTCATTGCTCTTTAAATAAAATGCGCGATAAAAAGAAGTAACAAAAATGCTGATTGTGATGTTATAAAAATATTGGTTAATGCTATACAGTATAATAAACATATTACCAGTCATGTCATATGAGGCAGTCCAGCCATCGGCTGTCACCATCCGTGCATGCGCGCAGCAGGCTTTATACAAACCTACCATCAGTTCACGTGTCCTGACGCGAGTTTAACATTTTATATTTTTTAAGAGTGCACAATGCCGCTAAGTTTTCACTTAAAAAAATACAATATTTGCATTGTATTAGCGAATCGAAATTAGACAACGAATTTTCACAATTTGGCCTTAACAAGATACGGGAAATATGGAAAAACCTCTTGTCAAACATATTATCAAGCTTATGATACAAGAAGGAAGAATCGACTTCTATATGGCCCATTGTGTGTTTTATCTATATTTCTTTAAAATAAAAACTGCAGTAACATTTTCTTTGCATTACCAAATTGCGTGTCATGAACTGTTAATACTCTCAATTTGTGTTTCGTTTCTTATATAACACGTGACAACAATATAAAATCTGATAACAAACGAAAATGTAAGCAATCATAAATGTAACTCCTTCTTAAAGGCCGGCAAAGCACTTGTGACGTTCCTGGTGTTGTGGGTGTCCATGAGCGGCGGTAGTCGCTTACCATCAGGCTATACTTCTGCTCATTTGCCCCTATCCCATAAAAAAATATACGTGTGGCCTTCGGGGACTGCCGCGGTAAAGCTATTGCATAGCATTATTTATGCAATTATAACTATTTATTCATTTTTTCATTTATGCAGTATGCATAATATTGTTAATGAAAAATATTTAACTATTTTTCAAATGCTCCATCGCAAGTGCACCGCCATCTATATAATTGGTGCCATACTGACAACAAACTAATGTATGTTTGGAATTACAGGACCGTTAGAATGTATCAAGTAGCATAAGAACAACCATTTTAACATTTAATAGTAATGAGTTGATAGGTGACATAGGCTGGAAGGTGTAGGTGAATGATATATGACGAATGTGCCTCGAGTTCAAATCTCAACTGGGAATCGTCGACTTTTTGTGAATGTTTCCTGGATATGTGCAAACGTGATAAACGTGAGTGGGACAGATATTTCCTCACATTTGTTATATAAATAAGCTTCTGTGTGTTATGATATAAGTTTTTAGATTATTTATCTACAAATACTTTGATAATATCAGTTTTTTGTATTATTTCATTATTCAGGTGTAATGATGTTTCAAACGGCAATTTGCGCCAATTCTCCGAAATATAGCGAACGCCATGTTTGAAGTAGGATCTCTGTCACGTACGAAGAGAAGTGAAGTGAAGTCAGCGACAGACGGATTCGTTGATACGGAGCAGCTCGTCTCAATCCGTGCGAACTTCGGGTATCAGGTTTTTGTGTTACGAAATTTCTTGATTCGGTCGCCGCGCTCCAAGGCCTCAAAGCTATACAATAGCTTCAAAATATATCAAACATTTGACACACAACACCATCTAGTCTCAAACCAAGCAGAGCTTGTATTATAGACACTTGACAACTGATATTAATACATCACATACTTTTACATATTACACAGAAAACACCGAGATTCCGAAACAAATTTGTCCGACCCGTGCATCGAACCCGAGACCTCAAGCACAGAAGTGCACGACCAACACAGTCAAATGTCCCCCTTTACCCTTTATGTTTATAAAATACTCTTTTAGGGTTTTGTATTTTATTGTTACTATATCCAAAAATAAATAGAGACTATTTTCGGTTGTAAGTTTTTATCACTATACCCGTAAGAAGTTTTCGAAGGATTTGGTAAGAAGTTTGGTAAGAGACAATTTATTTGTTCGCGCACTACCACTCTTAAACTGAGTTATCTCGACCGAGATACATTTTCCTGTATCGCGTTTTTGGAGTAACAAATATTCTTAATCTTTTATGTTCGAAAAAATATTCACTTTTATATTACATACTAGTTTTTGTCCGCTGCGCCGACCGCGTGTATGTCGATATGTCGACATTCTCCATTGGTGCTCCGCCCCTGTTGGTCTTAGCGTGATGATATATAACCTATAGCCTTCCTCGATAAATGTAATATCCAACACTGAAATTTTTTTTCAAATCGGACCAGCGGTTCCTGAGATTAGCGCATTCAAACAGCTTTGTAATATTAGTATAGATAATAAAACAAATAAATGAACAAGCCAATGGTAAGATTTTTTTTATAAATAAAAAAAAAACTTTCATTCCATTTATCGGTCAAAGTTACTGAAGTGTTATATTCTTGCTAAACTCCTCTAACTGAAGTAAATGTTGTAGAAGGAACCCTGTTCTAGTTATTACGATAGTAAGTATTAATAATCCCGACAAAGATATACTTATTCAAGTAGTATAGTAAAGTAGTAGGTCATGTACTAGAACGGGTGTTTCAAGTGATTTATTGGTTTACTAGTTACCCACGCAATCTAGTCTACGTCTCCTACTACCCGCAGCGTGATTTTACAGCGTGAAATAATTTATCCATACAAATAAACAAAATTGGAGTGTCTGTCTGTATGTTTGTTCCGGGTAATCTCTGGAACGGCTGGACCGATTTTGACGGGACTATCACTGGCAGGTAGCTGATGATTCAGGGAGTAACTTTGGCTACTTTTTTTAGAGTAACTTTGTCCCGCGGCGTTACTCATGGTACGAAGATAACCGCGGGTAACACCGCGGGGTTCAGCTAGTTTACCATAAATAAATATAATAATAAATAAATAAATATTTCGGACATCTAACACACAACGCCATCTAATCCCAAACTAAGCAGAGCTTGTGTAATGGGTACTAGAAAACTGAAACAAATACAAATATACATTTTTTTTAAATACCTACATATTATACATAGTAAACATCCAAACTCCGAAACTGCAGCACCAGGTAACAGTATAGAATCTTTATAGATAGGCATATGCTGTCGAATCTTTTTCTTTGAATTTACATAAAATATTTTTATGAAATTTTAATTTTTTATTTAATACACGCAGTGGATGCTTTCAAAAGGAACCATTTTTACAAAAAAAATCATAGACACTCCGCTCTTTTATTAACCGATTGCTAAAGGAGGGTTATGTTTTTCGAGTGTATGTATGTATGCATACTTCTTTGTCACGCCCTAGAGCCTAAACGGCTTGTCGTATTTTTAAGTGAGTGGTGTCAATATATTCGTTTTGGTCGTGAGAGTGACACTGGTACATCAAAAAATAAAAAAAACTCGAGAGGTGTCAAGGGACACCCGGATGGAACGAAGTTCACTGACAGTATTCATTATTTTTATTATTTTTTATTATTTAATATGTACAAAAAACCTGTATATACTCAACAAAAATAATCGTTGCGACACCACACTGTTCAATGCGAAATAGAAATGAAAATGTCTGGCTTGCTTTATGTAAAAGAGAGAGAGACAGAGAAACATGCGCACGCCGCACGGCTTACAATCGCTTACTGTAGCAAAAAGTGTCGTGACAACCTTTCGTAAGAATTTTTGTGTCGCGACAACTTTTCGTAAGAATTTTTTCCCTCTAGCCCCCTTTCACAACGCGCGATAAGGAACTTCGTTCCAAAGCTTAGTTCCAAAAACAAGATTAAGGATTTTTGGCGCCAAAAGAAATCTCAAAAAAAATAATGTTTGCAAAATACATCGAATGTGGTACGTGTATACACAATTACATATGACATGTTTTATTTAAAATAAACTCAATTTAATATCGATGACAGATAATGACGCCGTCGGTTTTTTTTAAATAATTTAGATTATAGCCTTCCTCAATTATAAGACTATCTAACACTGAAATAATCTTTCAAATCCAATCAATACTTTCTGCATTTAGTGAGCTCAACCAAACAAACTCTTCAGCTTAAAACGATAGCATAGATTTCTTAATAATAGTTGCACGAATATATTTTAAAGAATATAACTCAAAGCAAAGAATATAACAAAAGTGAGATTACATACCAAAAATTTATGTAATTAATATATTAATCCATATATGTGAAATTGCTTGCCCTGCCCTGACTGACTTATTTACACCCAAACAAACATAGTTACTTATGTATATACATACTTGTAAATTAAAAAGAACTTGTAAAAAGCAAAATATGGGCCAATAATATGAAAATTCAGGTTAATAGTACCGAATCCAGGTTAGTTCACACATGTCAGGGATTACACTTTACCTGAATGCTAACCGGTTAAGCCATTGTCGCTAACGTACCTACTCAATCCATATAATTGGCGCTTAATTGGAAACGCTAACGAGGCTATGTCCTCAGCTACGTGTCGAGGCTTAGAGGGCTTTAGTCTTGATGAATAAAGGGCTATGCGGCTTAGTAGCAAAAACTAATGCCTCATTGAAATTTAATTGATATGTAATTTGTCTGTCACAATTTTTGGTAAGTAGGAAGTCGATTACTTTTAAAACAAAAGTTTTCTGAAATGTAAATCGCAGTTCTAGTTACATAAAAAATCTTTCAAAATTTCATTATCAGGTTGGTGATGCAACAGTTACTTTTATCTGTAGTTATTGTTTTAAAGGTACAATTCCCGGTTTGAACTAAATTTTTGTATGATCTGCATTGTTTCAGAGTAGTTAACAAAAATAAAATCGACTTCAAGTTTCGACTCGATTTCTCTTGGATGCCATGATCAGATCTTAGTATCTTCATCGAAATCGGTTCATAAACGACGAAGTTCTCCGCGAACACATATAAATATACATACATATACATACGATTGAGTTGAGAACCTGCACCTTTTTTTTTAAGTCACTTAAAAATGTAAAACAAAATTTGGAATAGTGTTGACTTTATGTAGTTGACTTTCCTCGACTCGTAACGCCAACTTAAACTAAAGCTCCTTATATCTCACAGGATAAGGATTTATTCGGGAAATGTTAATAAAATCTACAACTGGTTACCATGTTACGACAAAATTGGTTTTTCTGTTGTAACATGTGACACGGCTTTTTTCTATTATTTCGACGGATTTACGTAGTTTGAAAATATTGATTGAAGTAAACATTTTCTAAATTTCTGAAAAACTTATTTTAGTAAATATTCAGGCTTCAGTTTCGTACAGGTAGTAAAAAAAAACTTTTAATATTATCTTTTAATTGTCTTCTATATCTTTGACTACAAATAACGAACATGTAGAAAAAAGAATTATCCAATTTGGTGCAGCCGATCGGAAGATATGAGCATCCACACATATAGGCGCTTCATTTTGGTGCCCATATATTTGCACTGCACGGACTGCATCGAATTCAATGAAATATGACTTGAAAATACTTTGATTCTTTAGGAAGGTTATAAGTTATTCTTTACTGTGATACCTGGCATGAACGCAAAGTCTAAATCCATATAAAAATGTTACCTCAAAGCTCACATTTTTTTTAAAAGTAATGTAAAATCTTAGCCTAAGCGCGTTGCAAAATAGGAGGATGTTTTACCTTTTTCATCTTCATAATTTGATGTCCCTGGCCTGATTGATGTAATCATTCCTGAGCAAAATTGTCGCTTTCAGGCGGGATTTTGGGAAAAAAAGTCAGGATAAATGAATCAAGAAAAAAATAATAAATAACCTTGTACATTTCACGCACGGCTGTCTGCATCCCAAAATACCTATTTAAGGATTACCATGTATAGAATCTAAGATTAGAGTAAAAAAACCACTGAAAATAGATTTTTACAAATTATTATGATATAGAATCACCGTGTTCACATTTATTCCATAGAGAACTTCGATTTACATTTCAGAAAAGCTTTCTTTCAAAAGCAATTGGCTTCCTACTGCGACATAGAAATTATGTATCAGTTAAATTTCAATGAAGCATTCGTTTTCAGGTACTAAGCTTTATAACCTGTTTATTCATCAAGTCGAAAGCCCCCTAAGCCTCGTGACATAGCTAAGGACATAGCCTCTTTAGCGTTTCAAATTAAGCGCCAATTATATGGATAGTTTATATTAATGACAATGGCTAAACCAGTTAGGATTCAGGTAATGTGTAATTCTTGACACCTGTGAACTAACCTGAATTCAGTTCTATTAACCTGAATTTTTATATTATAGTTCCCATTTTTTGTTTTTAAAAACTTTTATTTAACTTACAATGTAACTATGTTTGTTTGGGCAGAATCTTGCAACTCAATTTTGATGCAAATATCTTCAACTAAAATTTTGCAAGCAGCGTCACAATGCAATATTGTGATGACATACGTCTGATGTGATGATGGAGGATGGAAACGATATCAGCTTACAGATTTATCATGTACGTCATATACCTATATCTCTAAAGGTATCGTAACCTTAAATCTAAAAATATCTCATTCGGTTTACATGGTACATTTAACTGTTGTGTACATCCAATAAAGAAAAATATACACTGTGTACGAAAGCTAACAATTGTAAAACAGTCACAAAAAGATTAAATAAACAACATTAAATACTTTACGGTCAAAGTACCCGAACATCCAGTATCCTAAACAAATTTAAAAACAAACTTTTGATATTAACAATGCGTCCAAAATGTAACAAGCCACAAAAATATACAACACAGCCACACTTACGAACCATTGTCACCAAATTGACGGCCCTAAGCCCGTCACTGTGCCCCTATTACACTCATTGTACGTACCCTCAGCGAAGAACGCCCTACATCGGTATCTCGAAAAATAATTTTGGCACAATTTTTTTTGTGTTGACGTGGGTATTTTTATAACATTTATAGCGACTCCCTTTTTTGTTTCTATTTTTTTGTTATACTTCCTTTTTTACAAGATAGTAGTGAAAGGTTGTAGCGAGCCGTAGAGTGGCTTATGTCCAACAGTGTACGTCTTTCAGCTGATATGATGTTAATGTGGTTCTAAATTTATATAAATGTCAGATTAGAACCATTCATATTTATGCAACGCAGACATAATATAGTTTATACATCAGAATAATACATATCTGCTGCTACTGTTTACCACGAAAACCGACATTCGAGTGGAGCCACGTTCAAAAGCTAATATTTCGTATAAACATGAACCTGATGGAGTTTGATCATAAAACACTGGTGAAGACTAACGTTCTAATCGTGAAGACATTACGAACTGTAGCAGTTTGAAACACATTAGTTATTGTGCTACTACCCTCTAAAACAAAAGTTTTAAAAGCAAAACAGAACAAAACTAACATCTAATCTATAACAATGAAAGCTTAGCCGTTCCGAGAAAGTTAAATAAAATTTGTGAGGAAGGGTTGTATCCTGAATAAATATTTGTGTGATCCTTGGATGTCATGCTATATACGTTACAAGCGTCTGTTTGTCAAATAGCACACTATTTATTTCAGTAATCTTCTTCTTAATTTCTGCTAAACAAATTATATAACTTTGTGCATTCCAATGTCCTTACATCTGCAGCTCCTTAGTTTATCCTACACTTACTTTTCCCCTGTTTTTGAAACATTCACCATTGGTGCTCCGCTCCTATGTAGTCCTAGCGTGATGATATATAGCCTATAGCCTTCCTCGATAAATGTACTATCCAACACCGAAAGAATTTTTCAAATCGGACCAGCGGTTCCTGAGATTAGCGTGTTCAAACAAACAAACAAACTCTTCAGCTTTGTATATAAATATATAAATACTAGCTGACCCACGCAACCTCGTTTGCGCCTTATATTGCCCGTAGCGTGAAAATTTACCCCGTTTTTGAAACATTCTTCACTGTTGCTCCGCTCCTATTAGTAGTAGCGTGATGATATAAACACCGAAAGAATTTTTCAAATCGGACCAGCGGTTCCTGAGATTAGCGTGTTCAAACAAACAAACAAACAAACTCTTCAGCTTTATGTATAAGTACTAGCCGACCCACGCAACCTCGTTTGCGTCTTCTATTGCCCGTAGCGTGATAATTTTCTCCCGTTTTCGAAACATTTTTCATTGCTGCTCCGCTCCTATTGGTCCTAGCGTGATGATATATAGCCTATAGCCTTCCTCGATAAATGGGCTATCTAACACTGAAAGAATTTCAAATCGGACCAGCGGTTCCTATATATCATCACGCTAAGACCTACAGGAGCGGAGCAACAATGAAGAATGTTACAAAAACGGGGGAAAATTATCACGCTACGGGCAAAAGGAGACGCAAACGAGGTTGCGTGGGTCGGCTAGTATTAGTATAGATAAGTATAAAGATCTAAATAAGTGTATGTAATTTTAAATAAAGTGACATACTGAATCTTTGAATAGTTTAGTTTGATTCTTAGATAATTTAATTATACTATTATAGCGTGGGAGAGCCACGCTTCGGCATGAATGGGTTGGCTCGACCGGAGTGATACCACGGCCTCACAGAAACCGGTGTAAAATAGTGCTTGCACTGTGTTTCACTGAGTGAGTGAGGATACCGGAGGCCCATAACCCAAACCCCCTCCCCCTATCTCCCTTCCCTATCCCCAAAGGTCGGCAACGCACTTGTGACGCCTCTGGTGTTTGCAGGTGTCCACGGGCGGCGGTGATCACTTATCATCAGGCGATACGTCTGCTCGTCTGCCCGCATACAAGATAAAAAAAAATAATTACAATAACCTAATTAGTATTACTATTATTTCTAAGAATAACAATTGGTAGCCTTAAGTGGCTATCTAAAATTAAAAATATTGCTTTAACTAACCTTGTAATGGAGTCGAAGATATCAGCGTTGTTGCGCTTTTTATCTGCTGTGTACTTGTGTACTCGTCAATTCAACCTGAAATAAACATAAAATGAATATCGTCATCATGTCTAACTAATAAATTTCTTCTGAACTACTTCAAATATTTATTTGTCAATTTTTGTTTTCAAATAAATTTGCCATTTAATTGTCAATTGTATTTTTTTTTTTTTTTTTTTTATGTTTGACCCTGCCAAAATGACTCTACTCTGCCTGATGGAAAGCATGAGTAGAATCCAAGAGTGGTGGTCACCATACTGCGAATGCAGACAATGCAACAATGCAGCATGGTGACCCACACCATGGCGGGCTAGTGATGCTTCCGCATCATTGGGCCTCCGGTCTCGCACTCACCAACGAAACACGACAGCATGATCGCTGTCATTTTACGTTGATTTTCTGTGCGATGATGTTACAATAGCGAGTAAAATTACGTGTTTGAAAAACTTATGGAATAAATCTCAAACGTTTGGTGTTAAATACAAAGATTATTTTTAAGAGATCGCCTTGAACGATAAGACCGCCAGTTTTCCAGTTTATATATTTAACTCTTTATTTTTAGTTGACTTTATTTTTAATTGACTTTAAAAAAAAGGAGGAGGTTTCTCAATTCGACCGTATATATATATGTATTTTTTTATGTGTGTTCGCGAATAACTTCGTCGTTCATGAACCGATTTTGATGATTCTTTTTTTAATGGAAAGGAGATTTCCCAACGGTGGTACCATGATAAGGACACTAAGTATCGTAAGACACGTAAGATCTGATGATAGCATCCAAGAGAAATCGAGTCAAACCTTGAAGTCGGTTTTATTTTTGTTAAATTGTTTTATTATTCTATCTGTTTACGTGTGTGTGTATATATATAAAGATAAATAAAAAAAATGTAATAAACCAAACTATCAAATACGATTAAACACCCCTTTTGCATGAATACAAGTTATGAAAGTTATAACGCTTAGAACTAACACAAAGTTCTCGGAAATCGATCTTCGTTCGCCGTACAAATTTGTACTGGCAAACGATATGTTTGCACACTAGTCGTATAAATTTCTCGTGTAATTCACAGAAGAAGCTCCATAGAGGTGTTTTTATGTATGGCCTGCCAAAATGACTATACTCTGCCTGATGGAAAGCATTGCAGTATCCAAGAGTGATGGTCACCATACTCATTACGTATACATATAATGCAGCATGGTGAACCCACACTATGAGAGCCTAGTGATGCTTCTGCATCATTTGACGAATTGTAAGAATACTGTGATTTAACGTTGGTCTTCTGGTCTCTTACTTCATCTACTCCATTTTAAATACAATAATTATATATATAAAAGCAACTGCCAGGAGATGTTCAGCATGAATTATTTTACCAATAGCTAACGAAAACAATAATTTTTTACCCATACCCAACCCCTCCCCACATCCCTTTCCCTGTCCCCCAAAGGTCGGCAACGCACTTGTGACGCCTCTGGTGTTGCGGGTGTCTATGGGCAGCGGTAATCGTTTACCATCAGCTGATATCATAAAAAAGCCATATAGGACGCTATAAGGTGGTCGAACGACCTGTTGAAGGATGCAGGAAACCGTTGGATGCGGACAGCACAGGATCGGGTGTTGTGGAGAGGTTTGGTGAAGGCTTATGTCCATACGTGAACCTCTTCCTTCGAGATGATGATAATGATACAAAATGCCATTCGCCAGCCTATAAACGACTTCCAGTGGTAATAAAAAGGCTAGGTGTACTTAATAATTTTGATAACGATGGAATACAGAGTTTGAACGATGTCGCGGCTAATTTAGTTAATGTGAAAATTTATAGCAAAATCGTTATAGAGGTGAGATCGTAGAGGTCATGAATATTAAGTGATGGATTTAGAGTTACTAAGGTATATTACATTATTACTTAGACTGGGGATTGCGGTGGGACGGTGTCGGGACTTGGAACTAGGTAAAACCACACGGTATGCTAATTATGAATGTATTTATTGTAAGGCTTGTTGATAATTTTATTATTCCTAAAATAAAATGTAAAAAATAAACTAATACGCTACCAACCACAAATCTAAATATTCAATAAAGTTTCAACCTATATGAACTACGGGAACCGGCTCTAAATTCAGTGGCAAAATTTAATCTAAATAGTCAAATGAAAGCTTGTGAAAAACGCTAAAATATATTTATTTATTTTTTAAAGATGACCATCTTGTACCGAGGAGAATTTATATATATTAATGAAAGGGACACGCAGAACACCGAAACGCAGATAAACAATTCATTAACTTAAGCTTATAGCTATATAATGCACATGTCCTAGCTAACCTTCAGGTTATATAGACATATGATGCGGTAGGTGTTAAAAGTACAAATGACATGCGATTTGTGAATCCACTATAAGTGTTGTCACATGTAAGGATGTAAAACTGTAAAAAAATGAACGAATTTTACTACACTACGTGCGTGTGTCAACTATGTCTAACACTTGCTAAACGAAATGTTGACAACACAGCTGACATACACATTGACAGCGTAAAAGAGATCAGCGAAAACCAGTTCGACACAATTTTTTTTTCAATGCTAATACTGGTTAACAACCTGTCAACCCTCTTCTATTTCCACAAACCACTTCGAGATAAGACAGAACGGCATCCGGGGACCAACAGCGTGTTGCTGCAATCTGCTGTTGTTCCAGCCGCAAGCACTTTTGTACCACTACCTGTCGATAAAGGTTCTGCTGCATTAGAAGCGTGTTTTGGATTTGAGCAATATTACATCTTAAATCTATATTTGCCAGGGAACATTCAGACCCTGCGTTTTTTACATTTCAACCTATAATCACCGTTTTATGAAAGACTTTCCTTTCAAACACATCTTGACGTCATAGAGCATTAGTTATAAACCCATTCGAAAGTTCATCTTGAAGTTAGAAGTTACTTTAAATACTCTGCACATATTTTCCAGAGACTTGCCTCCACAGTAATATATCAAGTGATACGATCATCTATCACGATCGCAACAGACTGCGCTTGCAAACAGATTGACAACACTCTCAATCGACCAATATATATTCTGTGGCTACACCTGAACTGAAATCTTATACGAACTTTGGGTTTTTACGGATGTTGTAACTCTGCAAAAATAATACGTTTCTTTTCAATTTATGTAATATGGTAACTATCTACGTTTCAATAAGTAATTTAATATTTGGCAGCACCATTAGACTCTGAGAATCGATTATGGATTCTGGATTTTATTGATGTTATGTATATTTGTACGTTCCACCATAGCGTCTAAATACTGAACAGATCTTAATGAATGAGGAGTTATAATTTTAAACTATTTCTTGTTATATATTACTAGCTGACCGACGCAATTTCGTTGCGTCTTCTATTGCCCTTACCGTGAAAATTTTCCCCCGCTTTTGAAACATTCTTGATTGGTGCTCCGCTTCTGTTGGCCGTGATAGCTATCTACCTAGCGTAATAATATAACCTATAGCCTTTCTCGATAAATGGGCTATCTAACACTGAAAGAATTTTTCAACTCGGACCAGTGGTTCCTGAGATTAGCGTTCAAACTAATAAACAAATTCTTCAGCTTTATAGTATCACTCGTAGTATAGATGTTTTATCTAAGTGTGTACTATGTCAGTTCTAGACCTATTGTTTATTGGTATAAGATAGCTGACTAAACTGGGCTCTACGCTGTACTGTACTAAGAAACCGACTCAGTTCAAAGGTTAAGAACCTTTCGGTGAAAGCTGTGTCGAAATACTTTGATCTCCAAAGCTTGCTCAGCTACCTCTAAGGCGGGTTTAGTCCTCTGAAATTGTTTTTTCTCAATTTCCTATAAATCTTTTCATATATCTGTAGCATAAATATCTCTTGTAGTAAGTAAAAAGCCATTTAATATGCCATATCTGGATTACTCATTTTTAATAATTTAAGAAAATTATAATTTGAAGAATAATAAATATAATAATAAATATTTCGGACATCTAACACACAGCGCCAACTAGGCCCAAACGAAGCAGAGCTTGTATTATGGGTACTAGACAACTGCTATAGCTAACTTAAAATTAAATTTAGCAACATGTGTGGTAAAACCTAGCCATCTTCATCCATAATCCATAGTATTCATACTAATATTATAAATTTGACAGTAACTCTAACTCTCATCATAATGCTTTCACGGCCATACCGCTGAACCGATTTGGATTAAATTTACCTCGGAAATCCTTTGTTTATTGAAGAAGGACATAGGCTACTATTTACCACGAAAACCGACCTATATACGGGTGGAGCCACGGGCGTTAGCTAGTATTTATAAAATACCTACTGTTTTTTAAGGATCTGTTAGTATAGAGGTTAGTGCGTCAGACTATTAAGCTAGGGGTCATGGGCTCCCATCCAGAATGAATAATGATATAATTTATTTATAATACTTAAACATATGTATGTAATGCCTCGGTGGCGCAGTGGTAGCGTACGCGACTGCTGTTCTTGAGGTCTCGGGTTCGGTTCCTGGGTCGAACCAAATGTTTGTATGATCTGCAAATGTTTGTTTCGGAGTTTGGGTGTTTTCTATGTATAATATGTATGTATTTACAAAAAAAAAGTATCTAAGCATTTATATCAGTTGTCTAGTACCCATAATACAAGCTCTGCTTAGTTTGGGATTAGATGGCGTTGTGTGTAAGATGTCCGAAATATTTATTTATTTATAATGTCTGGTTATTATAGCACAGGTTCTCCCTAGTTTGGAATCAGACCGCCACGTGTAAAATTCGAAAATTTATAACTTCTCTTTCAGGCATTTCTTGACATTTTAGTAGCAGATGTTTTTTTTTTTTTTATGTTTGACCCTGCCAAAATGACTCTACTCTGCCTGATGGAAAGCATGAGTAGAATCCAAGAGTGGTGGTCACCATACTGCGAATGCAGACAATGCAACAATGCAGCATGGTGACCCACACCATGGCGGGCTAGTGATGCTACTGCATCATTGGGCCTCCGGTCTCGCACTCACCAACGAAACACGACAGCATGATCGCTGTCATTTTACGTTGATTTTCTGTGCGAGGGTAGTACCGCCCCGGTCGAGCCGGCCCGTTCGTGCTGAAATCAGCGTGACTCTACTACCTTGTATGATGAGATGTGTAAAGTTATTAAGTCAGAATAACACTTTTTTCGACAAGCGCAATTTTACACCTGCAGGCCAGGAGTGATGATTTTTGCAAAACGGCTGGCAAAAACTGGATGCGAGTAGCTGAGGATCGAACTAAGTGGCGTGCAATTGGAGATGCCAATGTCCAGCATGCGATAGGCTGACGATGATGAATAACACTTTAATTTTTGATTTCTGTTGTCGAAGGAACCCACAAAAATCCCAAACTATGTAGTCATACAAAAAATAAATACGACAATACATGTTATTATCCTTACCGTAAACATCATATTTTATGAGACAAATATTTCATTTACAACCCGCACCGTGACAGAACACAACTGGTATTGACTTTACGACGTCGCAACCTGTAGTCTCTCAATAAACACGTACGTGTACACACAGCTTTATGTCTGTTTCATAATCTGATCCACGTTTTATCCAGAACTATTGTTCAGATCAATTGTTTATTTAAAGAAAGAAACTTTTTGTTTATTTAAAAAAATAAAAATTACAGTAATATAGATTCATTTATACTTATTTATCAAATAAATTCTATAACACTAGGCATGAGAAACGTTGTTTTGGAGAAAGCATATTATTCTCTGTAAATTAATTATTAATATTAGAGCCATTTAACACCTACCACTATGTAGGTAGGTAATCGACTCCTTCATTTCTTAACTCCGACTATGCACTTGATCCGCATTCAATGCATAAAATTCAATCCATCCATAAATACCAAACTTTTTTCCCATCACAAATATTCAGAGCCCAATATAATCCAAAACCGCTATCAAAACGGTGCTATATCCGATTCCTCAAATAAACTGCCAAAAACTAAACCTACCCGGTATAACACCCACATTCAAGTAACCAGTATAAATCGGATCAAGTTAGTTTTGGCCGCCGGCATCAATATCCAACTAGTACCGGTTATTTGAAAACGTTTCATTTAAAGCAGACCAACTTTCAACCGATACGTTTACCTTTGGGATACTGTATCGGCCTCTCATATTGTTTTAAAGACCTGATCTCGTTGGGTACTTGGATGTGTTTAGCCATGTGTCCGTTTTAATTGAAGATTATTATTTGAATCGTATCATACATGCAAGTATATATATATCTAAGTTTGTAATAGTGCTTACAAAACATTTAAATTTTTAACAATTTATTTTCCGTATAAAGAATAAATTCCGTGTCTCGGGGGACTTTAAAAACATACATACACTAGACACAAAGAGAGACATTGAGACTCAGAACAAGAATTTGTGGATCACACACTCCTCGCGTGTATACGATTTCGGTTATAGCAGTAAAAAGTAGCCTTTGTCCTTCCTCAATCAAAAAGAAAAGAATCAAAAGATTATATACTTTATAAATTACATCTTATTCGGTTCGGTCGGTAAAACTTAAAAGACAGACAGGCAGAAAGACTTACTATGGAATTATTATTCTTATCGCACTGTTCTCGGTTATGCATTATAATTGCAAAAGAATGAATTTTTAATTGTATTATTGGGGAAAACAAACTACCGTTAGGGTAGAAAAGCTCTGGAATGGAGATCGCGTCCCCGCAAACGTAGTGTAGCCCACAAGCCAAGTGGAATGACGACTTACGCAAGATAACTGGCAGGAGCTGGATGCAAGAACCCCAAAATCCATCAGAGTATCGTGCAAAGTGATAGGCCTATGTCCAGCAGTGAGCCGCAATAGCCTGATAATGATGATGATGATGAGGTACAAAAGCTCACAATGAAATTATCGCCTGTAATATTTCCAGACTGCTCCGACTTTCCAGAAGAGCATAATCCTGCTCTCTTAGCTAAGTTACAAGTATTTTAAATGATTATCTTTCTACAACCGCTAACGCCTCTTATGTCTTCTGTTATTGACTAATATTTTGTTTTTACCTGTAAATTAGCGCAGAGAAACGTTATCTTCATTCATAGCCCTTAACATCCACTGCTGAACATAGACCTCTCCTGAACAAAAGAGGTTTTGGTCTACTATAGCACGCTGACCCGGCGGATTGGTGTGACGACCCGAGGGGGTTTCCACAGGTTAAAAAAAAAAAAACAGGTCTGCGCCAATTTTTCTTCTCTTTGCAGTGATGTTATCCTGCGTAGTTATTCCCTTAGTCGCCTCTTACGACACTCACGGGATGACTTCATTTTGTCCCCCGCTTTACTAATAAGGAAATTGGACTTATTATATTTCCAACTCCTTCAGGTTTCTTCTGATTAATTTCATTGTGGGTTTCAAGACAGTTTAGTTTTTCCTGGGACTTTCCGAGTGTCATAGCTCCGTGTGTTCGTGGGTCACTGGTGTTGATCCTGGTATACAGGAAATATAATGTGATTAGTCAGACCCACGGTGTTCGAAACCGAACGTAGTAAATGTAGATTGCAATAGCAACTCTCAGGTTTGCTATTTTTGACAATTGAAATGTCATGTCATTATTACGAATAGAATTTTCGAGAGAACAGTCGAATATGGACAGACAGACCGTAATTTGCATTGTATTATAGCTTCGGTGTTTGTTATTGACACCTCATATGTTTTGAGCCAATTACTATATAAAACGAGTTTGAATTCCGCCCAGAACTGCACTCGTAGTATCGCGAAGTGATTAGTTTCGGGCGAAAGCCGGATCCACAAATCCACCACGACCTTAGTATTGTAATTGTAACTGTATGTGTAACTGGAACATTGTGTAGGGTACCCCGAATCTTCGTAGACAGCGTACAGGGGGCAACCTTTCCACTTCGGATGTCAATGCAATCTACAGAATTGTGAGTTTTTTTCTATTATAGCTAACGGAGTGTTAGCGTCCTAGTTTGACCTGTACACCAGGTGTATTGTAATGCGACTTGCTTGCTGTGCTATGAGCCCTATGGCGAGCAAGGGTTCTTGATAGAACGCAGTATCGGTGAAAGGCTAAAGACACGGGATGAAAAGGGGTGGTGACAATCTGTATTTTTAATCCATCACCACACGGACATACATTTATTAGTCTCCTATTAACGTTAACGTTTGTAGAATGCAACTTTTCTAGGTAGACCGTTATAACCTGCAACTCTTCAAGAAAAGACTTGCTAAGGTTCATGAGCGGCTGCAAGCACTTTCTATCGGGTTACAGATCTGTTCCGTTGCCTCCACTAACAAAAATATGTATATAAAAAAAAATATAATTTGATTATTAAAAAATATTAAGATTCCAATTCGTCGAATAAAGTTATGTATATTTATTCCTTTTTAAGAAATAACTCAAACAAGTCTCACAACACAAAACAAATACCAATAAAGTCATTAAGTATTTGTCCAAAATTAAAAGTTGAGGTTTGTTTCAATACATAATTGACTCTTGAGACAGAAGTAAATAAGTAAATATTATTTATTGTACGCCAAAGTAATATAAAAACAGATAATTTATTCAACAAAAAGCAAAGACAAAAGGACACAGAGGAGCTAAACAAAATTGCTTGAAAGTAGGATAGTTATGTATTATTTAAAGAAATAGATTTTAAATATAGATGTGAAAAATAGAGATCTATGCTTGTTCTTGGATCTTTCGAAGGCATTTGACACGGTCTTTGTTTCTATACTTCTCGATAAGCTTGAAATATTGGGTGTTCGAGGTTTATCACACAATATATTCAAAGATTACTTCACCAACAGGAGTCAGAGGAGTCAGTCAACAGGCTCAGTAGTGATGAGGCTTTTTTTTAAATTTAGACATCAATGTCTAAATGCAATGTCACATACATACACACAAACAAGTATAAACACACACACAAATATACACACTCACATGACTTCATACACCACCCTGTAAATCACAACCCACATAAACTCAGACATCATCTTCTCTTCTCCACATGCACACACACTCTCACAATCACGTCCACACCTGATCATAATCCGTACTCTGACATTAACACTGACAGTCATTACGTGCATGAACAAACGTAATTTACATGAAACTTATACTATCTTAGTTATGTAAACGATGTTTCTACTGTTAATTCATTATCTTGTAATTTTTAGAATATTTTGTTTTATTTATCTTGATGTAGTTAAGTATGATATTTCTTATTGAAGTACAGAGGACAAACAAATAGTCAGGTCACCCGACAGATAGTTACCACCTACTCAAATAAGGAAGCTTTTATTTTTTGGCCTGCCAAAATGACTCTGCTCTGCCTGATAGAAAACATGAGCAGAATCTGAAAGTCCACTCTTCCTTCAGTCCAGTCTGGCTTCCAAGCCACCGTACTCTTTGCGAAGTTGTAGGAGTGGTAGGAGTACCTACTATGGGAGGACTCAGTCAATTTCAGGTCCTCTTAGAATCGACGAAACGCCATATCAGACCCAACCTTGGGACATATGATAACAGCAAAATAATTTATTACTTATTACCCTTATATTTATGTATAAAAAATAGATGTTGACCGATTCTCAGATCTTCCCGATATGCACAGAAAATTTCATAAAAATTGGTACAACCGTTTCGGTGGAGATTAGTAACAAACACCACCGCGACACGAGAATTTTATATATTAGAAGATTACGATATCAAATGTTTCATACACATTTCAACAGAAAATATCGATGTGACATTTGACAAAGCGTCACCGATATATCACGATAATCATCCACATTGCCTTACCATGCATGCATACGAAAAGAATCCTTTGTTCAAATTCTGAAATAAATTTCCCCAAACTTGGTATATGGAATACTTGAGCATTAGAAGAAGCACAGAACGCTATTATTGTGGACTGTTGAAGGTTGCTAAC
This sequence comes from Spilosoma lubricipeda, assembly GCA_905220595.1. Lineage (NCBI taxonomy): Eukaryota > Metazoa > Arthropoda > Insecta > Lepidoptera > Erebidae > Spilosoma > Spilosoma lubricipeda. The sequence continues at coordinate 4,339,587 of HG992298.1, read as the reverse complement.
AATGAAGCTTATCAGAGTATGATACACGTCCAGTGTCTGTGACCTGTAATCTAAACTAATTTTATAAAGCTGAAGAGTTTGTTTGTTTGTTTGAACGCGCTAGTCTCAGAAACCACTGGTCCGATTTAAAAAACCTTTAAATGTTGGATACTACATTTATCGAGTCTATATATGATCACGCTAAAACCAATAGGAATGGAGTACCAATGAAGAATGTTTCAAAAACGTAGGAAAATTGTTACGCTAAGGGCAATAGGAGACGCAAACGAGGTTGCGTGGGTCAGCTAGTGATATGTTAATTCTGCCAAGGACTGTTCAAGATATCATATCATACATCAGCATAACAGCCTTTATAGTAGTAGACATGGATCTCTGCTTAGAGGATTTGAATACCAGACTGGCCAAGTAGTTTGGTATAAAATCTATATCAAGTTTTTCTTCTCTTTGCAGAGTTATTGGCTTGCGTAGTTTGCTCCCATATAGCCGCCATAGACATTCAAGAAATTTGATCAAATAGGCTAGTTCTAATCATCATCATCATCATCATCATCAGCCTATCGCAGTCCACTGCTGGACATAGGTCTCTCCAATTGCACGCCACTTAGTTCTAATAGTTTGGTCCAATTAGCATGAATGTCTATGGGAATTTTTGTTCAAATTTAATGAGTAATCAAATGGCTTGTAGAAATATTAATTTTCGTATTTTTAATTGATCCAACAGTTTGATCAAACTGTTTGATTAAAATTTGAATGAGTATGTTGCGAGCGCTCAGGTGTTGCGGATGTGTTGCATTGGTCGGTTTTTATGACATCCATGGGATGGTGGTGTGTGGTGTGTATTGGTGACACTTCATTTTCTTAATGCATCACCACACGGGTATACACACACTTGTGCCTTTAACATCAGGGGTTTCGCTGTGTTCTATTAAACAATATGTATATTTGGTATTACCGGACCATTACAATTTATCAAGTAGCATAAGAACATCAATTTGAACATTTCGTAGAAATGAAGGTGTAGGTAAATGGTTTATGACGAAGGTGCCTCGAGTTCAAATCTCAACTGAGCGTCGTTGTCTTTTTATGAATGTTTTCTGGATATTGTGGTAAAAGGTATTCATTGAACAAGTAATACAAAATTACAAAACAAAAAAGATACGAAAACTTCACAACAAACAACAGAGGGTGCTGAGTGTGGACTTCCGAGTAGCTCGTCGAATCTGTCTGTCAATCTGACAGGTTCGTTTTCGTTTTGTGACAGATTCGTCGTTCGGAGAAGCTCGTCTCGATCAGTCCGAACTTCGGGTGTCAGGTTTTTGTGTTACGGAATTTCTTGATTGGGTCGCCACGCTCAAAGGCCTCAAAGCTATACAATAGCTAAATACAGTGGAATTGAAAACCTCTCCCTTTTTTGAAGTCGGTTAAAAACTACTTATAACCCAAATACGTTAAAAAAACACCACACGGACAGTTCAAGTAATACTCAACAGGAATAAACAAAAAAAGCAGGGCAGTCTTTCTGGAATGCCGATAGAAGTAAAAACTAAGTAACTTGTGAATTGTATTGTCGAACTGTTGGATTTATAGCACATGGAAGCTTGCGGTGACGATGCGTGACGCGAGTTTGACGCTTTTTGTTTACGCAAAAAGTACACAGTATGCATAGCTCATAAGTCATGGAAAGCGTTCGTTCGAAAAATGTGATAGCGGTTACATTTTTATTGGTCAGCGATATATTTAGCAGAGTAGAGAGCTCTCTCCCTTTGGATGTCAGGTTAAGAAATAAAAATAGAAAGAAAAAAATTAGAAAAAGAATCTAAACTATTTAAATGTTCTTTTTTGCTTAAAGCAACTACATTAGCTAATGATAACATGAATAACAATGGTAATACTTACAACTGTCTGTATTATTTCCAGACAGTTCTAAACCTATATCATTTACAAGTAGAATAAAAGGAAACCTAAACGTAGATAAACATGTACCCACTTCAAAGTCAACGCCGCTTTCTATCAAGTTATTTGAAAGACGTCTATTATATTATTAAATTTAGGAAAAAGTACACAAACTCACTCATACACTTTTATATTTATTAGATTATATTAGACTAATATACACTAATATAGATTAGTGTATGAGAGAGTTTGTGTTAAACAAATAAATAAAATTTAAGCCGTTTTGTAATTTCAAGTTAACAGCTTTTCACTAAATGCTTATGAAAGCATATACAGAACTTATGTTAAAATACCAGGCAATAAAACAATGAAAATATTCATCAAAATTCATCCAAATCATCGCCTACTCGTAGCGTTCCTAAACTACCCGTATGTAATTCGGATGTCCAGAATATTAACTTATTATGTATAAGATTAATACAGACAAATACGAAATTAGGAGCCTACTCGAAGATGGATAAAACTGAATGATTAAAAACCCGAACGTGCGTAAATTTCAAGCAATTTTTCATGCACGATTTACCTGGGTACAAGTAACATATAAAACCTAAGTAAATCGGAAAAGTTGTCAGCTAACACAAACAAAATGTATTTTTATATTCCAGGCACATGCATTTATAATCTTAATTAGATCCTGGATTGTTATATTTTCTTTTTTGTCGCATTGTACACCCATGAATTTTTTGTGAGTTTTTATCGGAATTATTTATTAGTTAATAATAATATATATTTAGTGACCGTAGTAAATTGCCTCGTTGGTCTAGTGGTTAGCGTAAGCGACTGCGTATCATCATTGGGTTTTTCTTACAAGAAATTCTTAATAGCCGCCCGGGGTATGGAAGATGGCGGTGTTTCCCGCCCGTGCCTCGGAGAGCAATTAAGCATTTGGTTCGGGTTGTCATGAACACCTATGACTATCGTTATTAGGAAGTCAGTGCCCTCAAATATACTGACAACTAGTTTTACCTTCGAATTCAGTTCACCCTCAGGGTTACGGAGGTCCGTTCCTAGTCACTCCGTGTAAAACTGACATTCAGGTAAAACCTGATAGCTGACCCCAAATCTTGGGAATGATAAAGGCTAGGAAGAAGAAGAATAATATATGCTTAGAGTGTGTAAATAAAGATTTTGCTAAGGATTAGTATAGTGGCTCAGTACTTCCTTTGTAAGACTAACCTTATGTCCAACAGCAGACTGGTAAAAGCTGTTTATGAAGATAAAACATATAAAACTCCGTTTCTCTATAGGTGACATCAATATTGGTGAATAACACACACATATACCTTCTACATATTTGAAGTTGCTTTATACTTTTACAAGCTTTTGCCATGTCAATTATCGCGGTAAAGATTAGCCTAAGTCTTTCCTTAAGAATCACAGTATCTTCATGACGAATTTCATTAACGCATAAAAGATGCTTCAATTTCATTGAAGCATAAAAGACAGATTTACTTTGGAATTAATAATATCAGTATGAATTAATCGACTTCAAAATATCACTCCACATCATAGCAACTTGAGCATAATCAATCTAATTAAGCGTTTATTTAGTGAAATATACAATAACGCGTATAATGCTTGTTGGGTTACAAGCAATACTTACGACATCGTGACGATGGCAAAATAAATTGTGCGAAACTTCGTAAAATGACAACACATGTTTCTCAAACTCAAAGGAAATAGAAAACTCCCCAGGGAGTCAAAAGATAAACTACGACAAAAGAACCTCCTAAGAGTAACCGTACCGTAGGAATTACTGCCGGACCTTCTAACTTGAAGTGTCATAAAATATCTACCGGCAACGTTGCCCTCGTAAACTTACTGAAGTCAAATCGCACCATAAAACATAAAATGTTAGTGATTTCATTTCTTGTCGAGTAGCGATCATAGATTTATCTGTAAATAGACGAAGTATTGTAGTATAGTAGTAGTAGTAAGTATATACCTATGACATCTATGAAGCATTGTAATTGTACCATGCATTTTCCAAATGAATCCATGATTATGTTGACAGATGACTGCAGATTGTGTTAAAAGTATACCAGTGATGATGATGTATTGGCTCAATGTTTATTTATATATAAAAGCTAAATTATTTACGTCATAAATTATAAATTCGGGAAAATAAAGCCTTTAGCTATAAATTGTGTATTTTTACAAATGTGTTGGTGCCTAAGTTTAACTATATATACTGTCCTACTAACTATGGATGTTTGTTATACGCCCACCTTGATAAATCTCTGAGTAGTGGGACTGATATTTACAGATCTACGTAACAGCAGAAGTCTATTGTCATCTAACGCCAACTTTAATAAACTTCTTACAACTATCGAGAACTTTCCTACACAAAACCTAATGACATTGTGCTGAGCGAGAAATAGATTCCAGGAAACACGTCCAAGTACAAACTAATACCAACACATAAGGCAAAATAACTCTTGTCATAAAAGGAGGAGGTTCTCAATGCGACTGTATTTTTTTATGTTTGTTATCGCAGAACTTTCGACTGGGTAAACCGATTTTGATGATTCTTTTTTATTTGAAAGCTGGTGATCCCATTGAGAATTAAACCAAATCAAGGTTCAGTTCTTTAAGTTTTTTTTGTAATTTTTTTGTATTATTAACACATGTGAACAAAATAAGAGATTTAGATTTCACTCTTAATTATAACGAAAAATAATACATTTCACAAAGAAAAATTGATTGTTTACAGTTTTAGGTATCGCACTCCGTGTTACGGCGGATTAGGAGTACAAAGTGTCACAATCCTTTGATCTCTTAGTCATCTCTTACGACACTCATTCATTCCGTAAAAGGTGACTAAAAGGGACTAAAGGAACAAACCATACAGGACAACATCACTGCAAAAGAAATTCTCTAGGGTTTGTTTAAAATTTTCACGCACACACGCACACACACACAAACACACACTTAGCACAGTAGAAAGCGATAGTTTAAGCGGAGATGGCCGCTTGAACCAATATGCCATCCATGAAGTCAGATGTTGCATGTTCTCTATTCTTATTATTGCTTTCAGCGAAAAACATCAAATGTATAAATGATAACTGAAATAGCACGAATAAGGATATTGGATATTTTCTAAGTACACGAATAATTACTAGGGACTCTAAAATACATTTAATCTAATTCTAGTGTGGCCCTTTATGGAACTTTCTCTGATACAAGGTATCTGTAAACAAATACACTGGCGAAATAAATCTCCCTCACCAAGTATAGTCTCCTGAGGGTGATTCTTCAGCAAGGCAAATATTTAATCTAGTGAGTGACAACTAAACTAAAGAATTGTAACTGTATGTGTAACTGAAACATTGTGTAGTGTACCCAGAATCTCCGTAGACAGCGTACAGGGGGCAACCTTACCACTTCAGATGTCAACGCAATCTACACAACAGAATTGTGAGTTTTTTTATGTTATATCTAAAGGGGTGTTAGCGCTCTAGTTTGACCTGTACACCAGGTGTTGTAATGCGACTTGATTGCTGTACTATGAGCCTTTATAGAACGCAGTATCGGTGAAAGGCTAAAGCCACGGGATGGAAAGGGGTGGTGACACTCCGTATTTTTAATCCATGACCACGCGGACATACATTTATTAGTCTTCTATAAACGTTAACGTTTGAAGAATGAAACTTTTCTAGAAAGACCGTTATAACCTGCAACTCTTCAAGAAAAGACTTGCAAACGTTCATGAGCGGCTGCAATTACTTTCTATCGGGTGACAGATCTGTTCTGTTGCCTCCACTATCAAAAATATGTATTTAAAAAAAAATCTAATTTGCTTATTAAAAATATTAAGATTCCAATTCGTCGAATAAAGCTAGGTATATTTATTTCTTTTCAAGAAATCACTGAAACAAGTCTCACAAAACAAATACCAATAAAGTCATTAAGTATTTGTCCAAAATTAAAAGTTGAGGTTTGTTTCAATACATAATTGACTCTTGAGACAGAAGTAAATAAATAAATATAATTTATTGTACGCCAAAGTAATATAAAAACAGATAATTTATTTAACAAAAAGCAAAGACCAAAGGACACAGAGGAGCTAAACAAAATTGCTTGAAAGTAGGATAGTTATGTATTGTTTAAAGAAATAGATTTTGTTTTAGATATATGTTTCTCACAACCCACATAAACTCAGACATCATCTTCTCTTCTCCACATACACACACACTCTCACAATCACGTCCACACCTGATCATAATCCGTACTCTGACAATAACACTGACAATCATTACGTGCTTGAACATACATAATTTACATGAAACTTATACTATCTTAGTTATGTAAACGATGTTTCTACTGTTAATTCATTATCTTGTAATTTTTAGAATATTTTGTTTTATTTATCTTGATGTAGTTAAGTATGATATTTCTTATTGAAGTACAGAGGACAAACAAATAGTCAGGTTACCCGACAGATAGTTACCACCTACTCAAATAAGGAAGCTTTTATTTTTTGGCCTGCCAAAATGACTCTGCTCTGCCTGATAGAAAACATGAGCAGAATCTGAAAGTCCACTCTTCCTTCAGTCCAGTCTGGCTTCCAAGCCACCGTACTCTTTGCGAATATGTTGTAGGAGTGGTAGGAGTACCTACTATGGGAGGACTCAGTCAATTTTAGGTTCTCTTAGAATCGACGAAACGCCTTATCAGACCCAACCTTGGGACATATAATATCAGCAAAATAATTTATTACTTGCAAAAGTTGTTTTGCCATAAAAAATATCAGAGGTTGGTCACCCTTATATTTATGTATAAAAAATAGATGTTGACCGATTCTCAGACCTTCCCGATACGCACAGAAAATTTCATAAAAATTGGTACAACCGTTTCGGTGGAGATTGGTAACAAACACCACCGCGACACGAGAATTTTATATATTAGAAGATTACGATATCAAATGTTTCATACACATTTCAACAGAAAATATCGATGTGACACTTGACAAAGCGTCACCGATATATCACGATAATCATCCATATTGCCTTACCATGCATGCATACGAAAAGAATCCTTTGTTCACATTCTGAAATAAATTTCCCGAAACTTGGTATGAAATACTTGCGCATTAGAAGAAGCACAGAAAGCTAATATTGTGGACTGTTGAAGGTTGCTAACAATGAAGCTTATCAGAGTATGATACACGTCCAGTGTCTGTGACCTGTAATCTAAACTAATTTTATAAAGCTGAAGAGTTTGTTTGATTGTTTGAACGCGCTAGTCTCAGGAACCACTGCTCCGATTTGAAAAATTATTTCAATGTTGGATACTACATTTATTGAGTCTATATATCATCACGCTAAAACCAATAGGAACGGAGTACCAATGAAGAATGTTTTAAAAACGTAGGAAAATTGTTACGCTACGGGTAATAGGAGACGCAAACGAGGTTGCGTGGGTCAGCTAGTGATATGTTAATTCTGCCAAGGACTGTTCAAGATATCATATCATACATCAGCATAACAGCCTTTATAGTAGTAGACATGGATCTCTGCTTAGAGAATTTGAATACCAGACTGGCCAAGTAGTTTAGTATATATATCATTTTTTTCTTCTCTTTGCAGAGTTATTGGCCTGCGAACTTTGCTCCCATATAGTCTGAAGTAGTAGTAGATAGTAGTAGAATTTTCGTTATTTAATTGATCCAACAGTTTGATTAAAAATTTGAGTGAGTATCTTGCGAGCGCTCAGTTGTCGCGGATGTGTTGCATTGGTCAGTATTTATGACATCCATGGGATGGTGGTGTCTGGTGTGCATTGTCGACACTTCATTTTCTTAATGCTTTACCACACGGATACACACACTTGTGGCTTTAACATCAGGGGTTTCGCTGTGTTCTATTAAACAATCTATAATTTTTAGCAAAAAAACAACCGACTTCAAAAACTGAACCAAATTGATATGGGATCACACGGGAAGCACCAGTTTTGAATAAAATCGTGAGCGTAAAAAAAGAGGTGTGACTCTCGGGGACTGCCGCGGTAAAGCTATTGCATAGCATTTTTTATCATCTTATGCAATTATAATTACTGATTTATTTTTATTTATGCAGTATGTATAATATTGTGAATGAAAAATACTAAACTATTTTTCAAATGCTTCATCCCATTACATCGAAGTACACCACCTTCTATATAATTGGTGCCATACTAACAACAAACAAATGTAAATTTGAAATTACCGGACCATTACAATTTATTAAGCAGCATAAGAACATCAATTTGAACATTTCGTAGAAATGAAGGTGTAGGTGAATGGTTTATGACGAAGGTGCCTCGAGTTCAAATCTCAACTGAGCGTCGTCGTCGTTTTATGAATGTGTTCTGGATATTGTGGTAAAAGGTATTCATTGAATAAGTATTACAAAATTACAAAATAAAAAATATACGAAAACTCCACAACTAACAACAGAGGGTGCTGAGTGTGGATTTCGTCGAATCTGTCTGTCAATCTGACAGGTTCGTTTTCGTTTTGTGACAGATTCGTCGTTCGGAGCAGCTCGTCTCGATCCATGCGAACTTCAGACAGATTCGTTGATTCGTCGTTCGGAGAAGCTCGTCTCGATCCGTCCGAACTTCGGGTGTCAGGTTTTTGTGTTACGGAATTTCTTGATTGGGTCGCCACGCTCAAAGGCCTCAAAGCTATACAATAGCTAAATACAGTGGAATTGAAAACCTCCCCCTTTTTTGAAGTCGGTTAAAAACTACTTATTACCCAAATACGTTAAAAAAAAAACCAAACGGACAGTTCAAGTAATACTCAAGAGGAATAAACAAAAAAAGCAGGGCAGTCTTTCTGGAATGCCGATAGAAGTAAAAACTAAGTAACTTGTGAATTGCATTGTCGAACTGTTGGATTTATAGCTCATGGAAGCTTGCGGTGACGATGCGTGACGCGAGTTTGACGCTTTTTGTTTACGCAAAAAGTACACAGTATGCATAGTTCATAAGTCATGGAAAGCGTTCGTTCGAAAAATGTGATTGCGGTTACATTTTTATTCGTCAGCGATTTTTAGCAGAGTAGAGAGCTCTCTCCTTTTGGATGTCAGGTTAGGAAATAAAAATAGAAAGAAAAAAATTACAAATAGAATCTAAACTATTTAAAGGTTCTTTTTTGCTTAAAGCAACTACTTTAGCTAATGATAACATGAATAACAATGGTAATACTTACAACTGTCTGTATTATTTCCAGACAGTTATAAACCTATATCATTTACAAGTAGAATAAAAGGAAACCTAAACGTAGATAAACATGTACCCACTTCAAAGTCAACGCCACTTTCTATCAAGTTATTTGAAAGACGTCTATTATATTATTAAATTTAGGAAAAAAGACACAAACTCACTCATACACTAATATATTTATTAGATTATATTAGACTACTATACACTAATATAGATTAGTGTATGAGAGAGTTTGTGTTAAATCTATACAAATAAATAAAATTGGAGTGTCTGTTTGTAATATTAAAATAACAGCTTTTTAATCAATGCATGTGTATGTATAAACGATACATATACCAAAAATGTAGTTAAAAAATTTTTTGTCTGTCTGTCTGTCTGTTTGTTCCGGGTAATCTCTGGAACGGCTGGACGGATTTTGACGGGACTTTCACTGGCAGGTAGCTGATGATCCGGGGAGTAACTTAGGCTACTTTTTTTTAGACTAACTTTGTCCCGCGGCGTTACTCGCGGTACAACAATAACCGCGGGTAGCACCGCGGGGTTCAGCTAGTAAATAAATAAAATTTAAGCCGATTTGTAATTTCAAGTTAACAGCTTTTCACTAAATGCTTATGAAAGCATATACAGAACTTATGTTAAAATACCAGGCAATAAAACAATGAAAATATTTATCAAAATTCATCCAAATCATCGCCTACTCGTAGCGTTCCTAAACTACCCGTATGTAATTCGGATGTCCAGAATATTAACTTATTAATTAATACAGACAAATACTAAATTAGGAGCCTACTCGAAGATGGATAAAACTGAATGATTAAAAACCCGAACGTGCGTAAATTTCAAGCAATTTTTCATGCACGATTTACCTGGGTACAAGTAACATAAAAAACCTAAGTAAATCGGAAAAGTTGTCAGCTAACACAAACATTAATTAGATCCTGGATTGTTATATTTTCTTTTTTGTCGCATTGTACACCCATGATTTTTTTGTGAGTTTTTATCGGAATTATTTATTAGTTAATAATAATATATATTTAGTGACCGTAGTAAATTGCCTCGTTGGTCTAGTGGTTAGCGTTAGCGACTGCGTATCATCATTGGGTTTTTCTTACAAGAAATTCTTAATAGCCGCCCGGGGTATGGAAGATGGCGGTGTTTCCCGCCCGTGCCTCGGAGAGCATTTAAGCATTTGGTTCGGGTTGTCATGAACACCTATGACTATCGTTATTAGGAAGTCAGTGCCCTCAAATATACTGACAACTAGTTTTACCTTCGAATTCAGTTCACCCTCAGGGTTACGGAGGTCCGTTCCTAGTCGCTCCGTGTAAAACTGACATTCAGGTAAAACCGGTTGATATAGTAGCCGACCCCAAATCTTGGGAATGATAAAGGCTAGGAAGAAGAAGAATAATATATGCTTAGAGTGTGTAAATAAAGATTTTACTAAGGATTAGTATAGTGGCTCAGTACTTCCTTTGTAAGACTAACCTTATGTCCAACAGCAGACTAGTAAAAGCTGTTTATGAAGATAAAACATATAAAACTCCGTTTCTCTATAGGTGACATCAATATTGGTGAATAACACACACATATACCTTCTACATATTTGAAGTTGCTTTATACTTTTACAAGCTTTTGCCATGTCAATTATCCCGGTAAAGATTAGCCTAAATCTTTCCTTAACAATCACAGTATCTCCATGACAAATTTCATTGAAGCATAAAAGACAGATTTACTTTGGAATTAATAATATCAGTATGAATTAATCGACTTCAAAATATCACTCCACATCATAGCAACTTGAGCATAATCAATCTAATTAAGCGTTTATTTAGTGAAATATACAATAACGCGTATAATGCTTGTTGGGTTACAAGCAATACTTACGACATCGTGACGATGGCAAAATAAATTGTGCGAAACTTCGTAAAATGACAACACATGTTTCTCAAACTCAAAGGAAATAGAAAACTCCCCAGGGAGTCAAAAGATAAACTACGACAAAAGAACCTCCTAAGAGTAACCGTACCGTAGGAATTACTGCCGGACCTTCTAACTTGAAGTGTCATAAAATATCTACCGGCAACGTTGCCCTCGTAAACTTACTGAAGCCAAATCGCACCATAAAACATAAAATGTTAGTGATTTCATTTCTTGTCGAGTAGCGATCATAGATTTATCTGTAAATAGACGAAGTATTATACAAATCTGATAACTATTTTTTCATGTGCAATATTATATCTATCTACCTATGACATCTATGAAGCATTGTAATTGTACCATGTATTTTCCAAATTAATACATGATTATGTTGACAGATGACTGCAGATTGTGTTAAAAATATACCAGTGATGATGATGTATTGGCTCAATGTTTATTTATATATAAAAGCTAAATTATTTACGTCATAAATTATAAATTCGGGAAAATAAAGCCTTTAGCTATAAATTGTGTATTTTTACAAATGTGTTGGTACCTAAGTTTAACTATATATACTGTCCTACTAACTATGGATGTTTGTTATACGCCCACCTTGATAAATCTCTGAGTAGTGGGACTGATATTTACAGATCTACGCAACAGCAGAAGTCTATTGTCATCTAACGCCAACTTTAATAAACTTCTTACAACTATCGAGAACTTTCCTACACAAAACCTAATGACATTGTGCTGAGCGAGAAATAGATTCCAGGAAACACGTCCAAGTACAAACTAATACCAACACATAAGGCAAAATAACTCTTGTCATAAAAGGAAGAGATTCTCAATTCGACTGTATTTTTTTTATGTTTGTTATCGCAGAACTTTCGACTGGGTAAACCGATTTTGATGATTCTTTTTTATTTGAAAGCTGGTGATCCCATTGAGAACTGAACCAAATTGAGGTTCAGTTTTAAAGTTTATTTTATTAAAATTTTGTATTATTAGCACATGTGAACCAAATAAGAGATTTCGATTTCACTCTTAAAATACTTATAACGAAAAATAATACATTTCTCAGAGAAAAATTGATTGTTTACAGTTTTAGGTATCGCACTCCGTGTTACGGCGGATTAGGAGTACAAAGTGTCACAATCCGTTGATCTCTTAGTCACCTCTTACGACACTCATTCATTCCGTTAGAGGTGACTAAAAGGGACTAAAGGAACAAACCATACAGGACAACATCACTGCAAAAGAAATTCTCTAGGGTTTATTTAAAATTTTCACGCACACACGCACACACACACAAACACACACTCAGCACAGTAGAAAGCGATAGTTTAAGCGGAGATGGCCGCTTGAACCAATATGCCATCCATGAAGTCAGATGTCGCATGTTCTCTATTCTTATTATTGCTTTCAGCGAAAAACATCAAATGTATAAATGATAACTGAAATAGCACGAATAAGGATATTGGATATTTTCTAAGTACAGTCAACCAAATTGAATCATGACCCACTTTGCCAATTATTCCTTTGTAATCTATACAAATAAATAAAATTGGAGTGTCTGTTTGTAATATTAAAATAACCGCTTTTTACTTAATGCATATGTATGTATACACGACACATATACCAAAAATGTAGTTAAAAAAAATTTTGTCTGTCTGTCTGTCTGTCTGTCTGTCTGTCTGTCTGTCTGTTTGTTCCGGGTAATCTCTGGAACAGCTGGACGGATTTTGACGGGTCTTTCACTGGCAGGTAGTTGACGATCCGGGGAGTAACTTAGGCTACTTTTTTAGACTAACTTTGTCTCGCGGCGTTACTCGCGGTACAACATTAACCGCGGGTAACACCGCGGGGTTCAGCTAGTCATAAATATATTTAGGTTTTCTTCGCTATTTGCACATAGTACGTTTTAGATATAAACAAAAATGCGTCATTACGGGTTAGATGTCAATGCAATTTAAACCTTTGTAATCACTGAACAAGATACATTTTTGATACAGCAGTCTTATTTGAATTTCAAATAATATAATCGTTTATAATCAAAACTGTTTTCATTGCGTAGAAAAAATATTATAATTTTTAAAATGAAATGACATTATGTGTGAGATGTCAAGTAGTAGTCAATCTGAAAATATTAAAATAAAAATCTAAGAATATATTTATATATAATATAATGGCCAATTGGTAGAACAAAGAGCTCGGATTGTAGTGCTCAGTGAGCAAGGTTGCGGCGTTAGAGAAATATCACATGAGTTAAATATAAGTCGTCACACGGTCAGAACCTGGATCAGACGGCACGCTGAAGAGGGTATCCTTGAAGACCGACGACGACATAATCATAGGGTTCGTCGAATCACAAACCAACAGAGAACGGAAATGCAACACCATTACGAAGAACATCCATTTACTCGTACCTGCTATTTTGCAGCACGTTACGACGTTTGTCTAGAAACAATTAGAAATAATTTGCACCGCACTGGGCCGCATTACAGACATCATGCTAAGAAAGTTCATTTAACGGATGCACACAAAACTGCGAGATTGAATTTTGCACGTAATTATTTAGATTTCGACTGGACAAACACTATTTTTACAGACGAAAAATCATTTCGCTCTTCTCAACATGGTCGCTTAACTTTGTGGCGTAACGATAACACGCGATACACAGAGGACCACGTAGTGCCCAACCAATCATCTGGCCGTATTTCAGCTAACATGTGGGCAAGGATGGATGCTGGAAACATAAGCAAACTTTTTCCTCATCAAGTATGTCGATTTATTGGAAGAATCAATGTTACCGACTTTGCGAACAGTTTACCCCCGTGAAGATGTGCCAGTGATGTGCCGTGAAGATGTGCCAGTATTCTCCTATGTTCATGATAACTGTCAAGTGCATACTGCCAGAATTGTCTCAAATTGGTTTACGGAGCATGAAGATGAATTTATTCTCATTTCATGGCTGTCCAGGTCACCAGATCTTAACTTAACTTAACCCAATAGAAAATTTATGGGGTTTGATGGTTCAAATGTGGGATAACAGGAACGAGAGGACTAAAGAAGCAATCGAGCTGCATTGTAAAGAAATCTGTGATTTCATGAGGGGCAGTGACATTTGCAGTCGTCTAATCTGGTCTATGCGTAATAGATTATTAGACGTTATTAAAAACCATGGCGCTTACACTCGGTTTTAGGTTTAACCAGTAATCCTACAGACCAACCATTGGAACCATTATAACCCACAAATTAACTATTGAGAAGTTTTCTTTTTTATTCGCTTTACGAAGTGAATGCCATTTTTTTATTTAATAATATGAAATAAACAAAATAAAGTCTCTAATTTTATTGTTTTATTTTATTAATATGTATGACTAGCTGTCTCGACAGACTTCGTTCTGTCAAATAAATGCTTTTCTATTTTTATTCTACACCTACCCTACGCTACCTTTACGGTACTTCTACCCTCCTACCTCTACCCATTATTCGAAATAAAGTCAATCCTCAATGTCTCAAACAAACAGACAATCAATTCTTTCCTAGTATACCTATAGATAAGGACGTTCACTGGCTAACAAACTTTTTCCTGCAATACTTATCATAGTCTATGGTATACGTCTATGTCTATGTCATGGCTTTGTCAGTGTCTAGTAGAATGATAACGGTTCGAAATGTATGTTCAAGCTAATTTCAACCTAATGGTATAGAATAATTCTAGGAAAATGACTTTAAGGGGGGTCGTGATTCAATTTGGTCGACACGCATAATTACTAGGGACTCTAAAAGACATTTAATCTAATTCTAGTGTGGCCCTTTATGGAACTTCCTTTGATACGGGCTATCCCTAGACAAATACACTGGCGAAATAAATCTCTCTCACCAAGTACAGTCTCCTGAGGGTGATTCTTCAGCAAGGCAAATATTTAATCTAGTGAGTGACAACTAAACTCTGACTCTACGTGAAGTTTCTGTAACTAAATTTTCTGGAACTTTTCGTATGTTCGTCTTTTGTAATGTTTGTGCCATATACCAAATCCTTGGTAAAAATGAAATGAAGTCGTTATTTTTTTATTTTGATCCTTTATTTATAAGAAATTTAATACAAATATACTTAACTCCCTTCCTGAGCAACACGGCAATTTGATATGACATAACGTTACAAGTGCCCCAATAGAATTTTTCCCAGTTTATTTACATATAGTCTGATAAAGTTAATTTTGATTTAATTTAATAGACACATTGTCCTACAAAATGAGTGGTACATTGTCCCGGTCCTACGCTCAAAAGTTTTTTTCCCTGCCAGCCCTGTTAGCTACCACAATCGAAAATTTTTGTAAAGTGAAAGGTGGGCTATCAAAATGAAGCCACTTACGAAAAATTAGCTTGACAATAATAACTTGTAAAGTTTGTACTGGGTATCCTGGACTAATACAATTTAATATACCTTATAATCTAACCTCTATGCTAAAAAAAAGCCAAGTAATCCTAAATCTTCTGGAAAATATGTCATCAAAGCATTCTATACATCCTTAGGACTATCTTGGTCTATGAAGACCTAAACTTTATGTAGAGACTCAAAATTGAGATTAGATAGCCCTTTTTGGTAACCTTGACACTGAGTTGTAAATTAGAGTCATGTGGCATCCTCAATTCACCAAAGTAAGGAATACCTTACCTGGTGAGATCTTTACGCAATAGCGTAAAGATCTTTAAACACGCATATTATGCCAAATACCATTTCAGTTATTGGTAGGAATATTGCAAGTTCTTTGCACTAAAAAATTAATGATATTAATGATAATCGAGACAAATAATAAACCAGCAAACTCTTAATATGATAAACTGCAACTAGTTGCTAAAGGCAAAAAACATCAACTGACTCAAGAGAAATATACTTACGAACCGTGGCAACCCACAAAACTATACTAACACCTCCAAACAAGACACATGGCATCAACAAAACTTTGATATTAACAAAATTTGTCACAAACTCGTCTAGTTTTAATAATACATTTCACGTTAAATTTCAACTTATCAAATAGTGACACATACTTGGAGGAAACAAGCTACAGTCGTATTCAAAAGTGTTGTCAGTAATGAGCTTGATATTCATTCAACACAAGTAACTCGTGTCGTCAAGACCACAAAACTCCGGGTAATTTGTACAGTACACAACACAAGTCCAAACATCGACTTAATGAAACAATTTCCTTGCGACAAAACTTTATTAAAGCACAACTTAGTACCAGAACTGTTCATTGTCCTATATTGTCCTATATGAAACCAGAACTAGAAATTGAATTTAGTTTGGTCAATTGTAATTGTTTGAACTAACCCTAATAATGACTTATGAGAAAGTTAGACGCCGCAGATTTCGACCGCCGCAGTCACATTCTTCTAGAGCGGCGGCTTAGTGTAATAAATCTTAACCCTACGAAATGTTACGCCATGCCCACTTATACAAACAAATAAAATTGAAGTGTCTATTTGTAATTTCAGATTAATAGTTTTTCACAAAATGCACATACGATACTTACATAAAACCAATCTATTTGCCGACTAATCTCTTTAACGGATTTTGACACGACTTTCACTGGCAGATAGTAGATAATATAAGGAGTAACTTAGGCTACGTTTATTTTAGACTCAATACGGCTACCGTGTTATCTGCGGTTATTGTTGTAAAGGTCCAGGGCCAGGGTCACAGGACCAGTCACAATATAAAGTTGTAGAGTGCCCTCTCATAGACGGCTTGTACTCATATGCATGTGTATGCTTTATTGTCGTCAAGGAAACTTCTATATTTTTTACTGATAATATCTATTTTAACTAGTTTTTCGTTTTTCTTTTAAGCTCTTAAGCTCTTGACCCGTGTCTGTTATCGTTATCGCGGTAAAAATTAACCTATGTTAGTCGTTGAAAATCAAGCTTTTCACTGCTGAAAGAAGTTAAAACCGTAACAAAGTTTGCATTTAATAGTAGGTAGGATAGTACCCGGATGACCAAGTTTTGTTTGGTATTTTCTTTGGCAAAATTTTCGCTGGTCCGATTTGAAAAATTATTTCAGTGTTGGATATTACATTTATTGAAGAAAACTATAGGCTATATATCATCACGCTAAGACTAATAGGAGCGGAGTATCAATGAAGAATGTTTTAAAACCGGGGGAAAATTGTTACGCTACGGGCAATAGGAGACGCAAACGAGGTTGCGTGGGTTAGCTAGGAAGTCATAAGTATGCCCTAAACTATGACATAAATTTATATGGACACAACATTCTCTGCGTGATTTTCAATCATTATTTGACCGTATTGTTCTAAACGTTATTTTAACTATCCCATCTTGGGAACACAGAAAAACTCTCATTAAAATAAACAATCGGTTGAATAGTTTCGGAGTTCATAGGGAGCAACAACGCTATAAGATTTTTGTCTGTTTGTCGGTTTGTTTGTTTGTATGTATGTCTGTTTGTCTGTACGTATTTGCACATTAATCTCAGGAGCTGCTTAAACAATTCGAATGCGGTTTTCACTAATGCGTTACGGTTTGCTCAACTTAACAAATTTTTTTAAAGGAATACATGTTAAACGAGTAGACGTATCACCAGACGGTAAATAATTACCGCCGCCCATGGACACCCCTTTATGCGAACGAAGCCTTAGGCAAAAGCTTATATACTAGCTTTTGCCTTATATATATTCATATTATCAACAATTTAATAATTCATTTTTTTATGTTTGTTATTGTTAGAACAAGGTTTGTGTACAAGAAAAATTAAAAGATAATGGGAAAAGTCAATTTTTTGTCCTCCATAGGAAGCTGAGACAGATACGTAAATCTGGCGATGCGAAGTTCGCCGGGTCAGTTAGTTTTGTATATGTATAATCAAACCTTGTGATCAGCAACCGCAAATATAGGTCAAAACTAAATGTGCTATGGACTACACAAAACTTTTAAATGTACCGTAAAACGATTTGTATCTTTTACAAAGTTATATAATATGGTAAATACAACTTGGCTTAAATTCAATAAAATATAACGCGGCTAACCGCAGGTAAGGAGCAAAAGTTTTGCTATTCAATAGTTTAAAACCTTCCTTAAGTTTATGTGAAGAAATCTTGGCACAAATGTTTTTTTCTGGTAAAACTTTGATCCCTAAAGTTTTCTTCAGAAGTTAAGTGTGTATCATATTTGAATATTATATGCTGGAGAAGTAAAATGTAGGGAATATGCTTCATTTTTATAAACTATCCCAAAATATTGTGTCGTTTTGGGGCTCGACGGCTTTAGTGGCTTTTCATCAAGAAGGACTAACCTGTTGCATAGGTGTACATGTTGAGCTCATTACCAAAAAGCCGTGCAGGCCCCGTTTTGCATAAATAGAACAAATATGCTACTAGACTCTATATAACTATTGGCAAATATGTAGGTAAGTATAGTATGTTACACTGTCAGTATAGAAGAGTACTTGTGGTTCGAATGCGGACAACCACAAACACGTTTATATCCGAATATTTCTCATATATTATTTTATTTACTTGGACATCTGCAATTTAAGAGTCAAAAGTGCATTGCCGCCTTGAGTTCCCTTTTCAGTAAGAGGAGTATAGGAGAGTGGCCTCATTAAAGTAATCTGAATATAATAGAATTTACTTTATTGTATACCATTGTAAACCCGTGGGAGAGCCACGCTTCGGCATGACCGGACCACGGCCTCACAGAAAACCGATGTGAAGTAGCGCTTTCGCTGTGTTTCACCGATTGAGTGAGGATACCGGAGACCCATACCATAACCCCTCCCCACATCCCTTTCCTTATCCCTCAAAGGTCAGCAACGCACTTGTGAAGCCTCTGGTATTGCGGGTATCCATGGGCGGCGTAATCGCTTACCATCAGGTTATACGTCTGCCCGTTTGCCTCTATACTATAAAAAATTACAATAGTATACTAGAATATTAACAGAAGATATGTAAAATGGGCAGACTTATTACTAAAAGCATTCTCTTCCAGGGAACCTTTGGATTAATTAGTCTACAGGTGGTAGGACTAATTGGTTTTATCTGGTGTACAATACATTTTATTCTATTCTAAGAATAAATGAAGGTTAGTTAAGGTGTTTTGTAGTTATGGGGTGAAAAATAAAGTTGTTTCGTTATCTCTATCTCTCATTTTCTCTCTATCTTTAATTAGTTAGTTTACTGTACATTCAGTGGTACCAAAATCAAACAATATAATTCAACAAGTTGCAATAGACCTTTCCATGACAAGAACCAGAGACAACATAACTCGCACTCTGTTAAATACAGAGATCAATCAACGTGTTAACATCAATAACTAAAACGTTGGCCTCAGATATAGGGTTGTCAATAGCTGTACTAATTCATATACCTAAGTGATATCTATTCAGTAACAGTAACGCCTACTTGTCCCTTGCATTAGGGCTGCCAATAACTATGTAAGTGAGAAATGATATTAACTTTTAAAAATTTACATCATAAGTTTTGCATAGCCTCATCCAAAGTCCTTTTTATTTTATTTTTATTTATGCAGGAAAACAAACAATTCCATATTATGACAAAAAAATAATTTTGTATAACTGTATAACACATGTCTTGTTTTAATCATACAAGAACACAAATAATCGTGGATCATGATTTATCTGCAATTGGAAATCAAATCCATGATCTTCTTAACTACCAAGACAATATTATTTTTTTAATACTAAGAACTCAAACAATTACTAGTAGGTACTGTAACCCATCTACATTCCTTAGCATGCTCCCCCTCCCGCCTTCTTCCTCCAAATAATATTGAAAAAGGACAACGAAAAGTATCACCACTGAAAAACAGAAGACCCTACTATCTGGACAGACATTTCTCACACAATAACTACGTCTATATAAGATAAGTATGTACCTGTATACCTCACACTCTACGATTTATACAATTTCAAATAACTTGAGTGGTTTACAACGTTCTAACGTCATCGTTTTATCGCACGAAGGGTTCTCAACTGAACTAGAATTCATGAAAATATCTTCACTTGAATATTTGCCATTCCCCGGCATCTTCACAATTCCCAAGAAAATACTATCGTTATATTCTTAGGATATTTTTAAAATATCGTGCAGTGCTGCGGAGGTCTTTTGTGAATTATTTTGTACACGTTTCATTCCATACGTATGTTGAAAAGACATTTTTAAACTGAATCTTTCAAAATATAAATAACTAGCTGACCCACGCAACCTCATTTGCGTCTCCTATTGCCCGTAGCGTGATAATTTTCTCCCGTTTTTTGTAACATTCCTCATTGGTGCTCCGCTCTTGTAGGTCTTAGCGTTATGATATATAAACTATAGCCTTCCTCGATAAATGGGCTATCTAACATTGAAAGAATTTTTCAAATCGGATCAGTAGTTCCTGAGATAGAAGATCTACCAACGTAAAACGTATTAGTAGAATCTATATTATACTAATACGTTTCCCTTGCTTCTTTGTGGAGTTATAGTTTATGTGAAGGATGGATGGAAAGACTAAGGCAGACGATACATGACATAGAGCCTTTGAAATAGATTAGAATGATAGAGGTAGTAGATCCACGTTGATTTCAGCACAAACGAGCCATCTTGACCGGAGCATACCCTCTCCCAGACGACCAACGTTCGTGCTGACGTATTTCGTTGGTGAGTTCGAGACCGGAGGTCCAATGATGCAGCTGCATCTCAATAGATCGCACTTGTCTACATTCACGATGAGCATGGTGGCCACCGCTCCATTAGAACTCGAATTAGACGAAAATGTACAGCAGATTTCCTTTTCTCTACCATTCTCTACTGTTCCTATCCTCCTATGTTTTAAGACGAAAATAGCATTTTATTTTGCTTATTTTATATAAGTCTTGACTAGTCTATTGCTCTATAAAAGTCTCACAAGGATATTTTGACCTCGCTAGCCTGACTGGTATAAGTTTTCTCTTTAAAGTGAACATCATTGCCCTGTCCTGCGTATTTCGCTCTCTTGGTCTTCTCTGACGACAACTGCAGGACAAATAGAGTTAAATACTCATTGTTCTTAATCGGTTACTACACAGACTATAATAAACTATTTTATTATTCCCATTTAATCTTCCAAGGTGTTCCCAATGACATTAAAACATTCGCACAATAAATCCTTTTAGCTAATCGGTTTTCATTCATTCTTTCCACATGATTGAGTCACTAAGCCATACCTTTCTTAAAATTGAATGCATCTTCTGAATCGTGAATGATATCGATTAAGTAGCTCGAGTGATGAGGTTAATAATGGCATTATCCGGTTCATGGAACAGTTTGTCATCTAAAATGGCTTTCTTAGTTCGTGTGACACTAGTGGCTGTTATACATGAGATTTTTTTATTATTATTTCTTTTATGTTTGGCCCTCCCGAAATGACTCTACTCTGCCTGATGGAAAGCATAAGCAGAATCCAAGAGTGGTGGTCACCATACTGCGAATTCAGACAATGCAACAATGCAGCATGGTGACCCACATCATGGCGGGCTAGTGATGCTTCTGCATCATTGGGCCTCCGGTCTCGCACTCACCAACGAAACACGACAGCATGATCGCTGTCATTTTACTTTGATTTTCTATGCGAGGGTAGTACCGCCCCGTTCGAGCCGGCCCGTTCGTGATGAAATCAGCGTGGCTCTAATACCTTGACAGATATTTTATGATAAGTAATAAAGTTATTTGTTTTTTGACAGTTTTTTTTTGTATGGGCTGACCAAATTGACTCTACTCTGCCTGATGGAAAGTATAAGCAGAATCTAAGAGTGGTGGTCACCATACTCACTGTGAACGCAGACGATGCAACAATACAGCATGGTGACCTCCACTTTGGCGGCCTAGTGATGCTAAAAATGTTATTTTTATAATGTTAAAAATAAAGAAATTAATTAACTTTACGCAATTCTAGGACCACAGAGTAGAATTTTCAGTGTGTTACACACAACGGTGTTGGGGATTGCAGTTATAGGTTAATTTACATAATTGAATGATAACAGAGTCAATAGCTAGCTCCGATTTCCGAACAATAAATATGTTGCAGCTACTCTGTATCTGGAAATTACTGGTTAACTATTAGGAAGATAAGAGTAGAAATACAGACAGGTAAAAGCATTTTTATTCTTAAAAGACAACTCCCGCATTAGGAATACACATCACACACAACACACAAATACATACATATCTATACAAATAAATAATATTGGAGTGTCTTTTTGTAATATTAAAATAACAGCTTTTTACTAAGTGCATATGTATGTATTCACGGTACATATACCAAAAATATAGTTTAAAAAAAATCTCTGTCTGTCTGTTTGTTCCGAGTAATCTCTGGAACGGCTGGACCGATTTTGACGGGAGTTTCATTGGCAGTTAGCTGATGATCCAGGGAGTAACTTAGGCTACTTTTTTGGACTAACTTTATCCCGCGGCGTTACTCGCGGTACGACGATAACCGCGGGTAACACCGCGGGTTTCAGCTAGTCATAGATAAGTTTCACCCAGAACAGAACAAATTATGTATCGTACTCATCACATCGCACACTTATTTTAATATACACATGTTCACAAAGAAATATTCACACACATACATCCATTTGATCTTTGATCCACAAATTTTCACATTAATACACAAATGATTATCAAAGGTTACTATCTACGTACGCGACTGCACACTCATCATATGTGATGATCACGAAACAACATTATTGTCGCAATATATATGCGCAAATGTTCATGAATAAGTTAATTAACACATCAAATGCCTCATTATCTTGTTATCTTGTCAGCTAGTTGGTAACTTGTTTGTAACGTAGTTAGTCGAATGTATGTCCAATTATATTATCTTAAATGTTTCATGAAAGCTTTGTTATTAATGTCGGATGTTGAGAGACAGACAAATAAATTATTGGTGAATCTTCTCATAAGTGGACGCCAGTAATCATATTTTCCTCTGTGATCGCAATTGACGGTCGACCTTCATGAATTTAATCATGGAGAAAATCATAACCACGATAAAATTCCATATACCAACGCCTTACAATGTTCCTTTCCTAAAGCATTATGAAGACGAGTAGTGCACTCTTGCGGAGAGAATGAACTTTTAAAATCGTAAACGTCAACTTCAACTTAAGATCCTACTAATATTATAAATGCGAAAGTTTGTAAGGATGGATGGATGTTTGGATGGATGTTTGTTACTCTTTCACGCAAAAACTACTGAACGGATTTAAGTAATATAGCTTATACATCAGAATAACACATAGGCTACTATTTGCCGCGATAACCGACATATACGCGGGCGGAGCCGCGGGCAACAACCAGTAAAAAATAATTGACACACTAATTTCGGACGAAAATTTATCTGTCAACCTAGATTTTATGAAACTCTCTACTTAGTTTGAAATTAGATAGCGGTGTGTGTCAGATGTCTGCTAATGTTTATTATTGTTGTGTTGAAATATCATTAAAATTGGTTCAGCATATCTTACTATCATCACACTAATATATAAAGGCGAAAGTTTGTGAGTGTGCATGTTTGTTACTTCTTCACGCAAAATCTACTGGACGGATTTGGATGAAATTTTACAGTAATATAGCTTATGCATCAGAATAACACATAGGCTACTATTTACCGCGATAACCGATATAAACGCGGGCGGAGCCGCGGGCAACAAGTAGATTGCTATATTTTTGTTTTTTTTTTGTTTTTAAAGGGTAACTAACGCACTATGAATATTCTTGTGACGCGGGAGAATTTACAAAAATACATAAAATGGGTACAAAGAATACCCATACTTAGAAAACCATTTTTTGGATCATACAAACTATTGAACTAAGTGGGATTAAAAATCTCAACGCATTACGCCACTACACTACGCTATTCACTATTTATTATACTGAAAATATTGCTTTATTTATTTTATACTAAACTAACAAAAAAGAAGCTTCATCTACCAAAATACACAAAAAGGTTCTGTAACTAAGTTAGAATCTATGTAGAAACTTAGGGAGGAATTCTGTCGCCACTTCCGCAGTAAAGTACTTCAATGGCCGAACTGATAGCAATACCAAAAATAACTTCAGCAATTTGTCTCCAGAAAGCAAGGAGTTTCAATTATTATTTAAATTAAAAACGAAAGTTTTGAGTTTCAGAGAACATAGTTACTCTATGAATAATATACATGTATTATAAAATGCTGCTTTATTCATAGATTTTTAATGCGACTTTGGTGACTGTTCCAAATTGATAAAAAAACGGCCAAGTACTTGTCGGACACGAAGGGTTCCGTACCATTGAGATGGGCAACTTACCTAAGGCACTCAGCCTAGCATCTAAAAATTCACATACATTAACGAATTTTGCTTCGTTTTGAATAAGGTATACTCTAAAATTAACTGTAAAAATAACACAGTTCAGTAATTTGAGATTTCCTAGAAATGAACAAAAACATGTCTTGTCATGATCCTCCCGGTAGCTTATAGTAGTCTTTAAACACAGTTACAACAGTTTAATAAAATATTATATAATAAAATAAAACTAATCAATTAAGTCTTCTTGCAAAACCAAATTAACAGACATACGTCACGTATTGACCAACTTAAATAGAGGTGGGCAGGTCATATTCTCCGCTGCAAGAAGCAAAAGTGGAGTATAGTGGTGACAGAATGGTACCCAAGGATTAGCACTAGGAGCCGAGGGCGTAAAGCAAGAAGATGGGAGGATGACCTAAAAATGACATTGGGCCACTATGGATGTGAGTGGCGGCAGACAGAAAACAATGAAGAGAGATGGAGGAGGGCTTTGCCAAAAGGCACACCGAAGTAAGGGATATTTTGTAATATAAGCGTAAAAAAAATATGAAAATTTTCGAAAATAAAGGCTTTATTATTATTAATCAATTAAGTCTAAACGTATTTTTTATAAAGAACTTGCCATTACAATGTTTGTAGTAAGCGCCGGGAAGTTGTTGAAATGGTATTTCAGTGACACCGCTCGGCCTATGCTTGTCACCAATTAAATGTCAAATGGATTTTTTTTACTTAACTAAGCGAATAACATCAGATGAACTTAACTTAATCAGCATATCTTTTAATTTGGTATCAAACAAGGCTTTAAAAAACATCCCTTTTAAGGATCAAAGTTTTTATTTACATAGCTTAAGTTGAACACTCCTTGTTTCAAGACTCACTTCAACAATTCGAAGGTTCACGACCAACCATTAAGCTTAAAGATAATCCAGTTGACTAGCTCTCAGGAATAATTATTCTCCAGTGTATTGACATCGCTTTATTTTGTTTTAGCTATTTTATTTTGTAATACAATTGTATAAGGAATTAATCAATCATCTTTTTTCTGCTTCATCAAAATGATTCAGAATAGAAGTTTATTGAGTACTAGCTGACCCGTGCCCACTTCGTTGGGCGGAAAACATTTTTTTCTCCGACTTAGTTTGCAAATCCGATTACGATGAAAAAGTATTTTCACTTTTCGGGTTATTATATATCCTATGTCACTAACAAATAAAGTAGCCTTCTATTTGTAAAATAGTTTTTAAAATCGGTTCAATAGATCCAGAGATTACCCCCTAGAATGTCACAAACTCACAAATTTTACCTCTTTATATAATACTAGTTGTTGCCCGCGGCTCCGCCCACGTATATGTCGGTTATCGCGGCAAATAGTAGCATATGTATTATTCTGATGTATAAGTTATATTACTGTAAAGCTTCATCCAAATCCATTCAGAAGTTTTTGCGTGAAAGAGTAACAAACATTCAAACATCCATCTATCCTTACAAACTTTTGCATTTATAATATTAGTAGGAAGCATATAGTATAGACAATAATAATAATATAGCATGGATTAGATACATATTAGTACAAATATACACAAAAACTACAACACCGAAAACAAGAGGAATTAGCGTCAGCTAAAATTTGGGTTGGCTATGGATTACCAAGCGCTGGTTTTAGCTTGAACCTTTGACTCCCGTTTACAAAAAATATTCAACTCATTTAAAAGCAGTATAATAGATAATTGTTTCCATAATCATATGTTACAAGAAATATTAAGAATAGTATGTGTGTCACACAATGAGTATAAATAGTCGGAAAGGGTATTCTACTACTACAAGACTGTAATAAACCAAAGGTAAATCTATACTAATATATAATATAAAGCTGGAAAGTTTGTTTGTTTGTTTGCTTGTTTGGTTGTTTGCTTGTTTGTTTGTTTGAACAGGCTAATCTCAGGAACTACTGGTTCGATTTGAAAATTTTTTTCAGTGTTAGATAGCCCATTTAATAAGCTATATATCATCACGCTAAGACTAATAGGAGAGGAGCAACAATGAAAAATGTTTCGAAAAGGGGCAAAATTATCACGCGACGGGCAATAGGAGACGCAAACGAGGTTCCGTGGGTCTGCTAGTATTTACTTATAAAGAATGATTTCAACATGAAGGCTACTGATTCAATGTGCATAAAAGAAAATAAATAGAGGCACATAACATGTAAATGTCGTGTCTTGTACATAAGTCTTGCGAATAGGATTTTACTTAAGGGTATCCACACAAAACTGCACATCGTAAATATTTTGCGCAAGAACTTCCGATCTAATTTGCATCGTGCATTCGAGCGATGTTACGACACACTTATTGACAACACTTTTGGTCCACTCTGAGACTTTACTAGATGACACTACTTTCTTTCTTTTTTTTTTTATTTCTTTACTTTACTTTTACTAGATAAAGTTGAGAAATGAATAGGAAGATGATAAGTAACTCTTTAAAGGAATAAGGGTCAAACGACCAGTCGAGTTATTTGATGGAAAGTGAACACTGCTTCACACAACTTTCTTGAAGGTTTCATTACCAATTCGGTCCAGAAATACCGCAGGCGACAATTTGTTCCATTGTTCGAGCAAAAAGTTTCTTGAAAACCACACAAAGCCAATTATTCCAGTGTATTTATTATTTCAGAATAAATAAATAAACATTCCATCACTGCCAACATATTTTTAACTTTTCAGTTTAACTCATAATTGCAGAAACAAAATGTGTTTAAGTAATTTTCAATAAAAACGTTTCGAATACTAATATCTGTAGAAACGCTTCGATTTGTGGTGTTCCATTGATTACGAGCTTTAATTAAAACTTACACAGCCTATAACTCATAGCTTTCAAAGATTAGAATCGGTTCCGTATATTTGAAAAAAGGGACGCAGACGCCTATATCTGGCGCTAAACTTTATTGCTTATAAGTAGTTGTGAGTAGAAAAGTGGTACAGGAGACAAAGGACCAAACGACTCATCTGATGATAGTACAAACAAAAGACGTAAGCACATGGTATGCCAAACGTGGTATACCGTTATTTTTAGAAGAGAAGAAACAGGCACGACTGCCTCATTGGTCTAGTGGTTAGCCTAAGCGACTGCAGATCAAGAGGTCTCGGGTTCGATTCCCGGGTCGGACTGTTGTTGGATTTTTCTTACAAGAAATTCTTAAAGCAGCCCGGAGTATGGAAGATGGTGGTGTTTCCCGCTCGTGCCTCGGAGAGCACGTTAAGCTGTCGGTCCCGGTTGTCATGAACATATATGGTAATCGTTATTGCGAAGCTAGTGCCCTCAAATATACTGACAACTAGTTCAACCTTGGAATTCAATTCACCCTCAGAGTGCGGAGTTCCGATGCCAGTCGCGCCGTATAAAAACTGATATTCAGGTAAAACCGGTTGAACTAGTAGCCGACCCCAAATCTTGGGAATAATAAAGGCTAGAAGGTGATAAGTGAGGATTTAGTTTTCTCTTAGTTATATAGATTAAAAATATAATGAAAAATATTTTTATAAATGCTACTAATACTACAAACCCGAAAGACAATAAATATGGTGGATGTTTGTTACTCTTTCACGTAAAAACTACTGAACGGATTTGGATGAAACTTTACACTAATATAGCTTATACATGAGAATAACAAATAGGCTACTATTTGACGCTGGTGGAGCCGCGGACAACAACTAGTATGTAGATAAAGTTATAGTAGCCATATTTCACACAGCAATCTCTTACAGAAAACTTTATACGAATACAAACTTTACCCACGACTGCACCCGCACGGGTATCGGTTATCGTGGTAAAGAATAGAATATGTCGTTCGTCAAAAATCGAAGAATCTCTAATGCCAAACAATCGAAAAGAAAACCTTATTTTATTTCCTCCTACCTTTTATTGTCCATTTAAAATATGCATCGAAGATCTAGACGTCTCAACATAGAAATAAACTAACTTACCCTATCTATACTTAATTTTATAAATCTTAAGAGTTTGTTTGTCTCATTAATCGTGCTTATTTCTTAAGTGTTTGTGAGTAACTCATGGACACATGTTATTAGCTCTAATACTCCTAATAGCCGTGTATCGACGAAAGCTATAAGCTACATAAGTTTACGCTAACAATAATAGGAACTGAGCCTCAAAGAAAAAGATTGCAAAACCTTTTCAGAGAAACGTAAACGGAATTGCGCGGGTTTAAATGCGAATGTGACCTTAACGCCTAAACTACTCAACCGATCATCATTACATACACATTATAAACAAAAAAGGACGTAGGCGGCAGACCGTGTGATATATTGGTAAGTAATCTCCTCCCCCACGGAACAAAAACTTGTGGGATTCACATATAGCTCCTCCCTCTCCATCCCTAGTCTGAGTGTTCTTAAGTCTGTTGTTACATGTTTATAAACTCCCCGCGACACACAAATTATTACTGCAGTCTTTAAAATATATTTTAATCTCTGTAACAGACTTTTAGAGCAAGATCCCAGGGCCACCAGACATCTCTTATTTTCTGACGATCAAAATATAGACGATTGAGTGGTGTTAGTACGTATTAGGATCGCATGCCTACCTGCTAGCTTGCTCAGACGGCAAATTTCCAGGTTTCAGGTAATCAAGGTACATAAAAACATTAATTCACATAAATTATGCAAGCTTATTCTAACCGACTTCAAAAAAAGGAGGAGGTTTCTCAATTCGACCGTAAATATATTTCTTTTTTATGTGTGTTCGCGGATAACTTCGTTGTTTATGAACTGATTTTGATGATTATATTTTAATGGAAAGGAGATGTCCTAACGGTGGTACCATGATAAGGACATTAATATCTGATGATGGCATCCAAGAGAAATCGAGTCAAACCTTGAAGTTGGTTTTAATTTTGTTAAAATTGTCACGTATATTTCAGACAATATCATTAGAAATAAGTCGTCAATCGTCCACATTTCGTTCGACAGAAAATATGTGACATCTGGTGTCCCTGGGGTCTTGGACTATTTTATAATGAATATTCTTTAATTATTTAGATAGGCTTGGACACTACAGTGCGATAACCGTTATAGACCCGGACGGAGCCGCGAGCAAAAAGGTAATACTTTTTTTTTATTATAAATGTAAAAATTTACATTTACAATGAACGTCGTAAGTTCTAAAATAATAGCAATGACAACCTACATGCGGTGGAATTCGCAGCCAAAATGACACATAATATATAAAAAATGGTCTAAAAAAGCAAACAAGTCATATTGCATTCAGAGAAATGATATAAGCTCGCTAAGTTTGTTTGCTTGTGGTGTCGTAAGTCCTTCGTAAACTTAATTATATCACAAACGGGACCACTGTTTACACGACAACGGAAAATTTTAATAGACTTTAGAATTATATATTACTTTTCTCCACTAAACGCTTTGATATAAGGCACACAATATTTACTTCCTCTCTCGAAATGAACTCTTCCACGTTTGAAATGAAGTTAAATTAGGAGAGGGAATTCAATTATTCTGTTAAATTGTTTTAACACAGACTTGATTGACTCAGATTTAATCTATACAAACAAATAAAATTGGAGTGTCCGTTTGTAATATTAAAATAATGCTTTTTACTAATTGCATATGTATGTATACACAGTACATATAACAAAAATATATTTGAAAAAAAATTGTCTGTCGGTCTGTGTTTCTGTCTATTTGTTCCGGGTAATCTCTGGAACGGCTGGACCGATTTTGACGGGACTTTCACTGCTATATAGACACTGGTTAAGACGTTAACCGCGGGTAATACCGCGGGATTCAGGTAGTTATAAAATAAATATAAATATTTTTTTGGACATCTTAACACAACGCCATTTAGTCCCAAGCTAAGCAGAGCTATTGTTATGGGTACTAGACAACTCCGCGGGACAAAGTTAGTTTAAAAAAAGTAGACTAAGTTACTCCCTGGATCATCAGCTACCTGCCAGTGTAAGTTCCGTCAAAATCGGTCCAACCGTTCTAGAGATTACCCGGAACAAACAGACAGACAGACAGACAAAAAACAAATGCATTTAGAAAAAAAGCGGTTATTTTAATATTACAAAGAGTCACCCCAATTTTATTTATTTGTATGGATCATACTACTCCTTCCGGTGTAATAAATCTTTAACGTCATACAATCCTGTATTATCAAGTAATAATCGTATGCTAATAATCATTAGAACATTCATGATAAACAATATTTGATATTATCTACTAAATATGTGAATTTAGTATTAAATTGGGTCAAGCCTGTCAAATACTATAAAAACTAGCTCATTTTTAACAGAGTTCAAAAACAGGAAGAGGTTCCTCAATTCGACCGTTTATATATATTTTTTTTTGTGTGTTCGCGGATAACTTCGTCGTTTATGAACCGATTTTGATAATTCTTCTTTTGTTGGAAAGGAGATGTTCCGACGGTGGTACCATGACAAGGAAACTAGGATCTGATGATGGCATCCCAGGGAAATTGAGGAGAATCCTCATTTTTTTCAGGCACATACTACGTTTTTTGTATATTTTCTGAAAATACTCTTGAATTTGCATCTGGTAGTCATCATTTAATGATGATGAGCTGATGAAGTAAGGTACAACTCCTTAACGGTTTCGGAGTTCGAGGATAAATATTTAAATGTTATATGTGTGTATGTTAACTTTAGTCGTATTATTTCAAGTTATTTAGGTAAGCTAATGATGGAAGGTACAACTCCTCAACGGTTAGGAGGTGGAGCATAATTCTTTCAATTTCATACATACCTATAGATCTTTAGTTGTATACTATCAAGTTTTTGAGGTGTATTCGAAAGGGTATGCTTCCGAAGTGGTTTGCTTTGCCACCATATCGTGATCTGATGATGGGATGCCTGGGAAATGGAGGGAATCCCTAATTTTCTTAGGCTGTTACTAAAAATTATATGAAATAGTTCAACTTACTGATAACCTACGATTGCTTGCACTAAAAATGGAAAAATAAAAACTTTTTATAAACAAAAAAAACCGACTTCCAAAAAGCATTCAACGAAAACTCCCTGGCAAAAAATACTAAAAAGCTTAAAATAAACTGGCTCTTCATAAATTGCTATGCCAATTCTTGTCTGTACCTAATTCTTTGTTAATTTAAATAGTAGTATTATTATGTGTGCTAGATACCTAAAACCTGTTTGAAGTCGGAGCCAAGCCAAAATGTAACAGGAGATACCGCACTCGCCGCTGCCGGATAACTCCTCGTACAGCACAAAACAACCCAAGCGGGCAGATACACGCAGGCTAACGTCGTCTCGAAATATAGCGAGTGTGGTACCTACTATTACATTTGGCTTGGCGCCGACTTCAAACAGGTTTTAGGTACCTAGCACACATAATAATACTACTATTTAAATGAACAAAGAATTAAGTATAGACAAGAATTGGCATAGCAATTTATGAAGAGCCAGTTTATTTCAAGCTTTTTAGTATTTTTTGCCAGGGAGTTTTCGTTGAATGCTTTTCGGAAGTCGGTTTTTTTTATAAAATGTTTTTAGTCATTATACTCTATAACCGCCTGGCCACGACTTTGGTCTTAGCGAAGAGCGGCGTGCGGGGCGGCGTCGGTGAGCGGTGCGTTATGCCCGCCACGTACTCTCAATTGCGGTTAGTTGCAGCGGCCACGGTGGACGTACTTAGGTAATCATAACGTGCTCAAACTCATGGCGTTATCAAAATTATCCCTTCTTTGCCTAATGCCTAACTTCATTATTTTTAATAACTAGCTGAACCCCGTGGTTATACCCGCGGTTATTGTTGTACTGCGAGTAACGCCGCGGGGCAAAGTTAGTCTAAAAAAGTGGCCTAAGTTACTCCCTGGATCGTCAGCTACCTGCTAGTGGAAGTCTCGTCAAAATCGGCACAGCCGTTCAGAGATTACCCGGAATAAACAGACAGACAGACAGACAGACAAAAATTTTTTTAACTACATTTTGGTATATGTCATGTGTATACATACATATGCATTTAGTAAAAAGCGGTTATTTTAATATTACAAACAGACACTCCAATTTTATTTATTTGTATAGATTAAACGAACACAGCAATATGAAACAACTTTTATTATTTTATTTTGTGATTCTCGCTACTGTGATAGCATGAATGAAAACCTATTCAGTTTAGTTGCGAAAATAATCTTCAGTACAAAAATTTTACACTCCCCAGTATGTGTAACCAGTATTTATTAAAATGTGTTTTCAGTCTTGCTACTTGTATGGTAAATATGTTTCTGTTGAAAAAGTTTTGATTACCAAGAACTTTTACTTATACTGTTAAATTAGCTACATATTTTATACTAGCTTTATACTACTCGCGGTATAACAATAACCGCGGGTAACACCGCGGTTATTGTTACACCGCGAGTAACGCCGCGGGACAAAGTTAGTCCAAAAAAAGCCTAAGTTACTCCCTGGATCATCAGCTACCTGCCAGTCAAAATCCGCCCAGCCGTTCCAGAGATTACCCGGAACAAACAGACAGACAGACAAAAAATTTGAACTACATTTTTGGTATATGTACCGTGTATATATACATATGCTTTTAGTAAAAAACGGTTATTTTAATATTAGAAACAAACACTCCAATTTTATTTATTTGTATAGATGTTAAATTAGCTACATATTTTATATTTACTGACAAGTTGTTTATGGAAAATAGTGAAAATAGTATTGTAGAAAGGCGGTATACGGTTGGACCACATTTTTTCGTACAGTCGAAAATAATCTGTGATGATATTTTAAGGAAATTAAATTAATTATATAATTTCAAAAGAAAAATGCTTAATCCACTGCATTCATGCTAATATAATTAATTCGAAATTAACTTTGTCTGTCTGTTACGCTTTCACCGCTACACCACTGAACCGATTTGGATGAAATTCACAGTGGAGATAATTTGATCCTTGAAGAAGGACATTTTGAACTATTTTGGGACGAGCCGCGGGCAAAAGCTTGTATAATATAATACGTAAAACCATTTAAACACAGTTCAAAGAACTTGTTACTAAATTAATATCTTTGTATCGCTACGTGAAGAGAATTCTTACAACGCGTTTCAAGACGAAAGTAGATACTTCGTATTGTACTAAAATTTCATACCATGTATTGTATATAGTACTTATATTTCAATGATATGCGTTTGGGCACATCTATACTAATATGATAAGCGCGAAAGTTTATAAGTATTGATGGATGGATGTTTGTTTGTCTCTCTCTTTCACGCAAAAACTATTGAACGTAATAGATTCGGATGAAACACTACAGTAACATAACTTATACAGTAGAATAACACATAGGCTACTGTTTACCGCGATAACCGACAAAAACGCGGACGGAGCCGCGGGCAACAACTAGACATACATACATTTTATGTACTAGTAAGTATTTATGTTTCAAATATTACCTGGATGACCGAGCTTTGCTTTGCTTTGAATTTTCGAAAAATGAATCGTAGCTAGACACATTTATCGTGCCCGAAACCCCCTGCATACTAAATTTCATGAAAATCATTTGAGCCGTCTCCGAGATTCAGATTATGATGTACAAGAATTGCTCGTTTAAAAGCATTACATGTAATAACATTTTAACAAAAATAAAACCGACTTCAAGGTTTGACTTGATTTCTTTTGGATGATTTCTTGAGCCCTTATCATGGTACCACCGTTGGGATATCTCCTTTCCATTAAAAAAAGAATCATCAAAATCATTCATTCATAAACGACAAAGTTATCCGCGAATACACATAAAATATATATACATATATACGGTCGAATTGAGAAACCTTCTCCTTTTATTTAAGTCGGTTAAAAACGGTTACATAAATTGAAAACAGTGTCTCGAAAGTGACAATTTAAGGTATACAGTTAAAATAAAATATTATGAATAATAATTCGCACTCCTGTGCGACCTCTAGTGTAATTATTGACCAGTCTGTTTGTCTCCTCAGATTATCAAATCGACAGTCTTTAACAGTCCACAGCTGGACTAAGGCTTCTCCTTTGCAAGAATTATACCACGATAGACACATGGCTTGCTAGAGGATTGGTTCAAGATGTTCCAAGGTGCACCTGGTTCCCCGGCTTTCAATATCCGAAACAGTGTGTGGTTATTAGTCGGTTCGAGTTCGGACGACGACGGTGCGAGGGTATTTCCTTCTCATCATCAAAAATAAAAATATCTCGTGCTAATTTCTATAACTTTGTTAGTATTTGAAGTATTGTAATGGATTCCATTGACATCGACTAAGCGCATCGAACATCGAAAGAATAAGCGCGGCTAACACCTCGGGGTTCAGCTAGTAATTAAAGAAACACATCAGCTGCCAAAATTTTAAGTTTAGAATTACTAGTCCTAACGGTTTAGATTCTGCGTCGATGAATCAGGAGCAAGAATCATAAGCACACGTCATTTTATACCTTTACCTGGATGTAGGTCAACTCGGTATTTTTTTTTAGTAAATTTTCTAAAAATGAATCGTAGCTAGATCGATGTATCGCCTCTGAAACCCCCTGCATACTATATTTTATGAAAATCGTTGCAGCCGTTTCAAATATTCAGATTATATATATACTAAAATTGCTCGTTTAAATGTATCAGATGTATAGTTAATGAGTTTGGCGCCACCAGTCTACGTTCAATCCAGCTGTACGGGCATTTCCTTTTATATTTATTATTCCTTGGTTTACTAATTACTACATATCATACAGAATATCGCGTCCTGACAGTATACCGCGTTATTAATAGAAAGGCGTCTATTGTTCTTGGCTTGTTATCTTTGGATTATATTCTGTCTAAGATGACGTAGCATATTTTAGGGTACAAAGGAATATTATTTTTATAAAAAAAATGTCGCATTACACCAATGTATGTATATCTATACATTTACATCTATACAAAAAAATAAAATTGGAGTATCTGTTTGTAATATTAAAATAACCGCTTTTAAGTAAATGCATATGTATGTATTGAAGATACTCTTCTTCCTAGCCTTTATTATTCCCAAGATTTGGGGTCTGGGGTTTTACCTGAATATCAGTTTTTACACGGAGCGGCTGGCATCGGACCTCCGCATCCCTGAGGGTGAATTCGAAGGTTGAACTAGTTGTCAGTATATTTGAGGGCACTGACTTCCCAAAAACGATTGCAATAGATGTTCATAACAACCGGGACCGACGGCTTAAGCTCTCCGGGGCACGGGCGGAAATCACCGCCACCTTCCATACTCCGAGCTGCTATTAAGAATTCTTGGTAGAAAAATCCAACAGCAGTCCGACCCAGGAATGTTACCCGAGACCTGTTGATCTGCAGTCGCTTACGCTAGCCAATATACCAACGTGGCAGTATACACGATGCATGTACCAAAATAACTTTTTTTTTTATAATTTTTGTCTGTCTGTCTGTTTGTTCCGGGTAATCTCTGAAACGGCTGCGCCGATCTTGACGGGACTTTCACTGGCAGGTAGCTAATGATCTGGGGAGTAAATTAGGCCACTTTTTTTGACTAGCTTTGTCCCGCGGCGTTACCCACGGTAACAACGCGGGGCTCAGCTAGTCTATACAAATAAATAAAATTGGAGTGTCTGTTTGTAATATTAAAATAACAGCTTTTTAATCAATGCATATGTATGTATACACGATACATATACCAAAAATGTAGTTAAAAAAATTTTGTCTGTCTGTCTGTCTGTCTGTCTGTTTGTTCCGGGTAATCTCTGGAACGGCTGGACGGATTTGGACGGGGCTTTCCCAGGTAGGTCGCTGATGATCCAGGGAGTAACTTAGGCTACTTTTTTTAGACTAACTTTGCCCCGCGGTGTTACTCGCGGAACAACAATAACCGCGGGTAACACCGCGAGGTTCAGCTAGTTTACAAATAAAATTAAAACGTCTGTCTGTGATTTTAAAATACACATTTTTTTCGCGTGTAACTATTTGCAAATGTTATTAGTTAAGTATAAATATTATGGGTCCTAAGTGAGCTATATTTGATTTCTATAATATGTATATTTATATTGTCTATACCCAGTCACTTCTTGAGAGTCTACTAAACTATCTTTCATTAGCAAGTTTCTACATCAATAATAGACCGCACCCATTTATGAAACGACAAGAAACCTGTATAACATAACAAATAGTTTCCACCCTTTGACCTCATATCAATACCTATTATACACCCTACGTAGGTGTGGATAAATAGTTATCAATCATATTTGATGGAACTGTTCCTAATTCAACACAACTGGGCCCTTTCTTCGTAGGCTGGCCCTTTCTGAACACAGTTGGCAATGAGTAATGAAGTTCCTTGAATATTGAAGGTTACGCCCAAGAAAATAGAGTTATTTATTTATTTAACTGTCCTGTCGAAATAATATGTATATTAAAGCTTAAATATTGTATTTGATACTGTTTTTAAGTTAACTTTTAGTGTCGTTAGAGAGGTAGTTTTTAACCGACTTCAAAAACAGGAGGAGGTTTCTCAATTCGACCGTATATATATATTTTTTATGTATTTTCTTGGATAATTTCATCGTTTATGAACCGACTTTGATGATTCTTCATTTAATGGAAAGGAGATATCCCAACAGTGGTACCGTGATAGGAACACTAAGATCTGATGATGGCATCTAAGAGAAATCGTTAACATCTCACTCATTAAAATCAGTTCAGTAGTTTTGGCGCTTCGGTAGAACATACATAGACTGCTAAAACTCTTACCTTTTCTTTTAGCTCCGCCGCATTCGCGCAACAAGACAGTTTGTTTGAAAATCCTACTTAATATTATAAACGCGAAAGTTTATAAGTATAGATGGATGGATGTTTGTTACTCTTTCACGCAAAAACTACTGAACGGATTTGGATGAAACTTTACAGTAATATATCCTGTACATCAGGATAACCGACAAATACGCTAGCGAAACCGCGTGCAACAGCTAATACTTCTATAAAGTTTTATAGCAGATTCAATTTATTCCCCAAAATACACAGGCCTATAAAACGTATAACAAATATAATAAATAATAAATCTCATGCTCAAACGTTAGCTAAATATTCTAAGCGAAATATATTGGATTACGCAATCTTTAAATATCACAGGTATTCACGATACTGTGATTTAATAAGATCAGATATCGTCTCGTATGTTAGTAATTATATTTACAAATGATTCTAACACAAGGGGTTAGTCTTGTTTATTACATTATCTTGTTTACGCAGAGAAGCTTAATCTTGTTATTTGAAATACGGGTCCTATTGTTACTATAATTAATATGTACTTTTCGAACGCAAAGGTTGAAAAACGTCTGCAATGACATTGAGATTTTTAGAAGAATTTCAGATTCGAAAACACCTAAGCGCAAAAGGCGTTAAAATATGTAGTTTAAAACCGATTGAATTGAATTGTTAATGATATTTTTTTTATGTTTGGCCCTGCCAAAATGACTCTGCCTGATGGAAAGCATAAGTAGAATCCAAGAGTGGTGGTCACCATACTGCGAATGCAGACAATGCAACAATGCAGCATGGTGACCTACACCTGGTGGGTTAGTTAGTGATACTTCTGCATCATTGGGCCTCTGGTCTTGCACTCACTAACGAAACACGACAGCACGATCACTGCCTTTTTACGTTGATTTTCTGTGCGAGGGTAGTTCCGCCCAAATCGAACCAGCCCGTTCGTGCTGAAATCAGCGTGGCTCTACTACCTTGAATTCCGACTAATTTCGATTACAATACAATTATATTTAACTGGCTTTTACAGATTTGAGGCCCATATAGAGTAATACTTTGCGTGGTCTACAAATTATTGTTATCAGTGTTTACATATTCCAGTACAGTTTCTAAAATGCAACATATTTATTTAATCAAAATATTTACCCTAATTATTTATATATTGTTACCCTCTAATCGGAAATAGATTAATGAATTTACGATAGATGTCTGGGGATCAAGATTCAACAAACTGTGTGAAAGCGCCAATTCTTGGGAAGTTTTCTTTTGCAATGTATATTTTTAAAAGTTATGTAATTTCTTTCACATATTTTCAAACTTAAATACCTACTGGTACATAAATGTAGCATATCATTCATTTCCAGATATACACAATATATGCTATAAAATAGAAGTACAATACGAAGTACTTTTACTAAAATGAGTAATAAAAATTCTCTTCACGTAGCAATGTATAGATACTTTTATTCTAAAATAAGTGCTTTTAACTGAGTTTAAAAGGTTTTTCATATTATATTTCACTCTCTCCACTATACTCTTCACTACAATTCATTAAATTTTCATATTGGACTAACGAACTTATATAGCTTATGTAGCCAAACGAATAATACGAACTTATATAGCTTATAACGAACTTATAAAGCCTTGCATTTGGAATAGAGCTGATACTCTTACACTGCTGGACCGATATTAGCCATAACTAACAACCACTGTAAGGAAATTGGCTTTCAAATGAAAAAAAAAATCACATCGAAATCGGTCCATCCGTTTGAGAGCTACGATGCTACACAGACACACACACACATACAGAGAGAGAGAAAGACAGACATCGATGTCAAACTTATAACACACCTCTTTTTGCGTCAGAAAAATACCCAAACTCCAATAGTATTCGAGATACCTTTATAGTAAACAGAAGATACATTTTAATTTTGCAAATTTCACGCTTGTTTTGTCTTACTTTTAATTGACATCTGACGTAATTAGAATGGAAGCAAATGGAGTTTAGTCTCTAATTTATATTAAGTAAATTTAAATAATATATTCATGTACTTAAAGTTTATTTCTGCTTGCTCTTGAATGAATTATAAATTCTACACGTACTCGACTTTCAACTTGAAGCAACCAAACTAGTCGTTATGCAATGGTTGTTGGGAAAACTCAGAACTTATTATTAGTTAAAGTCAATAGTACCATTTAATGTGTAGAAAAATCATGAAAAATTTAAAAAAATATAATCGATTGTCGGCACTTGATGGAACTTGTTGTAATACAATTTTTTTTTTAATTTTATTTTACACCTGACCGGTTTCTCCTGATGGCATTCAAAGTGAGTTTTATTCTATAACTAGCTGAACCCCGCAGTGTTACCCGCGGTTATTGTTGTACCGCGAGTAACGCCGCGCGACAAAGTTAGTCTAAAAAAGTAGCCTAAGTTACTCCCCGTATCATCAGCTACCTGCCAGTGAAAGTCCCGTCAAAATCCGTCCAGCCGTTCCAGAGATTACCCGGAACAAACAGACAGACAGACAGACAGACAGACAGACAGACAGACAAAAATTTTTTTAACTACATTTTTCGTATATGTTCCGTGTATACATACATGTGCATTTATTAAAAAGTGGTTATTTTAATATTACAAACAGACACTCCAATTTTATTTATTTGTATAGATGTGTTTAAAAAAATACTTTTGTTTTAGTGTGTGTAATAACAGATATTAGTCAGTCACAGTAAAGTGATGACATTCACAGTAAAGTATGTGTGTGCATTACATACCTATATGGTTCCAACTTTATTATTTTTGATTTATTTGATCTCATTATAGTTATTTTAATGAATAACGTATATAATACTCTTAAATGTTTTAAACTAGGTGAGCTCCGCAACAAAAACAGCGGGTAAAGTCGCAGGTAATATAAAAAAATAAAAGAACCAATGAAAAAATCATACTATGTCCATCTCCTGATTCTAAGCTTCCCCACAAATTTCCGGCCAAATCAGTTCATTTTTTTTAAT
Organism: Spilosoma lubricipeda; assembly: GCA_905220595.1. NCBI lineage: Eukaryota > Metazoa > Arthropoda > Insecta > Lepidoptera > Erebidae > Spilosoma > Spilosoma lubricipeda. The sequence continues at coordinate 4,299,339 of HG992298.1, read as the reverse complement.
GTGATTGGCGGGCAAACGAGCAGTTGCATCGCCTGATGGTAAGCGATTACCGTCGCCCATGGACACCTGCTACACCAGAGGCGTCACAAGTGCGTTGCCGGCATTTGGGGGATGGGGAGGGGAGATAGGGAGAAGGGGGTTCCTCACTCACTCGGTGAAACACAGCGCAAGCACTATGTCACACCGATTTTCTGAGAGGCCGTGGTATCACTCCGGTCGAGCCGGCCCTTGCCGAAGCGTTATATATATTTAATAAGATGTACCTTGTAGTTAATAGCGGTATATTTTCTGTATAATAAATATATATAACGTCCGCGTGTTCATTAACTAAGAATACGAGGTCCGATTTACCTCGTAGGAGTCGTAAGAGCAGTGGGAGAGCCACGCTTCGGCATGGGCCGGCTCGACCGGAGTGATACCACGGCCTCACAGAAAACCGGTGTGACATAGTACTTGCGCTGTGTTTTACCAAGTGAGTGAGGATACCGGTGGCCCATAACCCAAACCCCCTCCCCCTATCTCCCCTCCCCATCCCCCAAAGGCCGCCAACGCACTTGTGACGCCTCTGGTGTTTGCAGGTGTCTATGGGCGGCGGTAATCGCTTACCATGAGGTGATACGTCTGCTCGTTTGCCTGCCATTAAAAAAAAGAGACTAAGGGAGCAGCAGCACAGCAAAGAGAAGGAAATCTCGACAAACTTTGTACCAATACGTCTAACTAGCGTGGTATAGTAGTAACAAAACCACCTTTCTAAGAAAGAAATTTATGTGTTCTGACATACACAAGACAGTACACGGTTTCAAACATAGAGTTATTATAGATAGAGTCGGGGAGCCAAACCTCCAGCCGTCCCTCATCTCTCTATTCGCGCATGCACATAGAAGAAAGATTCGACGGTTTCTTGTTGGGATTAAATTACCATATTAGTCTTTTACTACGCATGCATCAATAGGGAAAGACAGATGGTGTACCGCGATCCATTCTCTCTTTCTGACCGTTGGACGTTTCCGCTTACTGTCAGTCGTATGTCTTCCCCTCTCTATCTATAATAACTCTATGGTTTTAAACAGACGTAAGATAAAATAAAACAAGCAATTATAGTGCCCTGTACGATGCCAGAAAAGGCGCCTATCTACAGCGACTACAGCGCTGGTAGATGAAGAAGGGTCCTATGTCCAGTAATTGGCTATTACAAGCTGATGAATTTTATAAGAATTCCTGCCCAAGTTAGCTTAATTCAATTACGAAACTAAGACAATAATTGATATTCACATTTCTACACAAAAACACACCGAGACAGTTTCGTTACGTCACGAACTAGGGCTAATTAAACCCAGCTCAATAAACGCTACAATTAAAAAGGACGGAGATACCTCCGTCCTAAGTACACAAAATTATTTAATCTACTTAATAGCACAGTAAAATAATAACGATATTAATTACATCCTTATGAAAGTATTTTATTTAATAATACCTAGTATTAAAGGTTGTCGTAAAGGCGTTCCTTGGTTATTACTAGATCAATATTAAAGAGCCCTAGTTATTATGTATTTGGTAAATATTTGCTTATGTGAATTAGCTTCTTAATTGTAGATCTAACAGATAATACGGGTTAAAGATATTAATTTAATCGTTGATTAGACTTAGAACCATTTGCGGTCGAGCTAGGGTGATGGGATCCAAATGCTCGTTTTATTTATAAAGAACTAGTAACCCGACCCGGTTTCGCATTCATTACGGAAAATATGATATAGCTTATGTTACACTGAGAAGATGTGCGGTTTAACTTCTGCCGAGGTCTTCAACAAAAATCCGTATATTTTAGCCAATATACTCAAAAATTTTGCTAATTATATACGAAAATCTTCCTCAAGAATCACTCTATCTATTGATAAAAACCGCATAAAAATCCGCGTACTTTTGAGTTTATCGCGAACAGACAAACAGACGCCGCGAAGTACTTTCTTTTATAATATGTTGTGAAGTGATAGTGATTTACGTGCATATAATTAGGTATAAATAGAAATGTTTTATAATAATCATTATTTTTTATTTCTTTTTATTAATACTATATATACTTTTTAAAAGGATCTGTATGTTGTTTTTACGCTGGGCAATAGTCAAGTCGATTTAGAATAACTTAATTTTTCAAATAAAATAGAACGTAAAACAATTGAATCCGAAATAAAAATATTTAAAACATAACACAATGTGTAATATTGTTATTGTTTCTTATTGTATTATTATTCCCTAGTATCTTAATTTAATTTTAAAACTACTTTATTTTAGCTTTGTAAACATAATTTGATTTGTCTATAAAGTATTTCTTTTTATTTTAAGTAAAAACCGGCGTATGAGAAGTTATCGGATATATTATAGAAAAATGCGTAATATGACTTTGTCGCTATTGTTTTATTTTAGTTCACTTTTTAATAAATTAGTAAATTATGGAAGCTGTCATCTATTATTTTATTTTGTAAAATTTAAAAATAAATGTAAAACAAATAAAGTATTAATTGTAAGTTGTGTACACTAAGTACGACAACTTAAATAAACTAACCACATTAAATTAATTAAAAAAATTTAGTATTAATTTTTTTTTAATTTTAAATACAAAAATATTTTATTTACGAAATAGATCGTTTCATTAAAAGTAAATTATTTTTTTAATTGCATTGATAGAAGCTGTTTTAATACCTCTATTGCAGGACCTTTAACTATTAAGTGTACTAACAACTAACTAACTAATAGTATTATTATTCCAATCATTTCTGATACTCAGAAAATAAAGAAATAACTTTAAATAAAGTTGTTTCAAACCTCGAATTTAGCCTTTTTTTGTGACAAACGTAACATTTAAACGTATTCATAATCTTAAGTTTCCATTAAGTAACTTTAAAACAAGTTGTTTACAAAAAATCACTTTTTAAGATCATATAAAATAACTCAACTTACCACTCAACACATTATTCAACACACAAACTATTTTAATAAAAGTAAAAAAACTAACGACCACACAAACAACACTCAAAATAATTCATAAAAGTTTTAAAAATCTTCACTACTATTTAAGTAATGTCACCTACTTTTATATCTCACTAGAAAACCACTTATCCCACTGTCCACTTTGCACGTCACTATTTCAGAATCACTACGAATCAGAACCTCGTAGACGGTCGTAGACGCGCGCTACGTCGGCCTGCTACAAGAGCGTGACTATGACTGTGCGTAGATGCCACAACGCCCCCTCTCGGCTTCTTTCAGAACTTATCACGAGCGGTTGCGTAGCGATTTATCGAATAAGTTCGGTTTTTTGGGAAGAAATCTTTTTTTTTACTTTATTGATTCATCAACCCTATGAGGCAGGGTGAAATTGAGGCAAACCAAATAGGGCTTGACTTTCGGCTAGTTCGGGCATCTGGCGAATGATGTAGGCGGGGTTTTGGCTTGTAACGTATGTCATGTGTAACGTAAGGTTTCAACTTATATTCGTCGATTATTTTCGGGAAAAAATATTCTTAGATATTTCCTTATTCATTTTTACGATGAAAAAGAAAATTAATTCGTCCATTGCGTGTTGTGTATAGTTAAGGTAAAGTGCTTAATGATTTAGGCTTGTCATTGGAATCAATTTATTTTTTGTACTTGTGTTGTGTTCGGTGCTGTGTTTTTAATTGAAACCAGTCTGTGATCACGTACTATATGAACATAATAATTCATTATGGAACGAACAAGTAAAAGTAAAAAAAGATCTTAATCTAGAAATTATTTTCCTAAAGTAACATTTTAATTAGATCTAAAGTAAATATGACAGCAATCGTGCTATCGTGTGTTGTTGGTGAGTACGAGACCGGAGACCCAATGATGCAGAAGCATATCAAGAGACCGTCATGCTAAGTTGTTGCAATGTATGCATTCGCAATGAGTATGGTTACCACTACTATTGGCTTCTACTCGTGCTTTCTATCAGACAGAGTCGAGTCACTTTGGCTGGTTCATACATAAAAAATAGGATGATCTTAAATAATAATAAAAATACTCGTGTCATGTTGTTGCTTATGATATAATCCGAAACTATCTAACTGATTTTCATTTTTTTTTTACTAGACTACGGCAAAGCTAAAGAAGGGTTATGATTTTGACAGGCTACGTATGTATGTATATTTATCTGTTCCATCATAACTTCTCAACTATTTATTAAAACTGGACAAATGAGATATCGTTAGAAGCGCCTTGATCGTCCGCAGGTTACAGGCTATATAACGTGTCACTGAATTCAATGTGCTGCACTCTAGCGGTCATATGCGGTGTTAAAAAATAAGTTTGAAATAAACATGCCTTGCTTGGTATCATTGAAAAGGGCGTTACTTGTACATTTCAAAAATTTATATTATTAATAAATGCTCGTGACTTTGTCTATATTTATTTAAAAATTGTGATATTTTTATGCTATTTCAAACATACTTTGCAAAGAAATTAATATTATAACGGCACCAAACGTTTTAAATAAAAAAAAAGTAAAAGCTAAAATCCAACTACGAGAAAAAACAAAGCTGAAAAAGTATGAAACAAGTTTGAAAAGCCGTTGTCACGCGTTGTTAAAGTGTTAAGGTATGTTTCTATGTAATGTGGGACTACGGCTTTTCAAACTTGTTTTATACTTTTTCAGCGTTATTTTTTGTAGTAGTTGGGTTTTAGTTTTCACTATTTTTATTTTAATGTGTGTTTCACAAGCGTGCCTAAGATGGGACGGTTAATATTACGCTTAGGCAAATAGGAGCCAAGCATGATTGAAAAGACACGCAGGCGAGGTTATGTTTGTCTTCATATCAATATTTATTTATTTATATCAACTGCTCACGAATAATCTTTTTTTTAAATTCTTTAACCCTAAGAAACCAAGTACAAAGGCCAAGTGCGAGTCGGACTCGCGCACCTCCGCTGAACCAATCCGGTTTTATGTATATTTTTTTTATATTTTCACTAAGGCACATGGAATGTTTTTATGAAAAAAAAGAATGAAAGGAAAATAGTAAAACAACGCTTATTTATTTTTTCTATTGGACTGCGACAGGCCAATAACTTTCGACAGAACGAAGTCTGTCGAGGCAGCTACTTTGCCAATAATATAATTACTTCAACTCGCATCTTTTTACAGTCATATATACATGTTAAAATATTATAAAAGTTTAACCAATGCATAAAAATAATAACATAAATTTCGAACTTCTAATTTATATCGATCTATGTACAAAAGTAAAATTAACTGAAAACAAAATTGATTAAAAATACTTTGAGCGTAAATAACCCTTCAGCCCTGTGAGTACCAATCCTAGGATTAGATGAACAGGACGTCAAGATAGGATACACTACATGAATAATTTATTGAATACTATATACCGTTAGGTTTAGAGATCTAAGGCCAGTTACAAACTAGATACAGATAATAAATCATGACTAGAAATGAGACATGGGCCTTACCTTAGAAAGGAGATTTTGGCCTTCAATACCACACTGGCCATCCGGAAAACTTGACACAAACCTTATGGTTTGTGTCAAGTTTTTCTGCTTCGTGCATTACTGTTTTTGTATGTAGTTTGATCTTACAACACCCGAGGAATTAATAGAAATGGTGTCACTCTATATTTTTAATCTGTTAAAACTCCAAATATCTGTCCAATCAATATAACACTATTATTATAAAGATGAAAGTAAGTTTGTTTGCTATGCTTTCACGCGAAAAGTACTTAACCGATCATTATACTTTTTGTAATTTCATTTTCTTCATCCCTTATTTCTTCTTTTAAAACATTATGTTAATTAGAGTATTGTAATTTATAATTAAGTAGTATTAAGTAAATTCCTTTAAGATTTTGTAATTATTACTTTACTCATATGCTGAATATTGTTTGTACCTGTAATGGATATGCATTCCAGATAACATTTTTAAAAGTGTGTCGTATGTGTGCAGTTGGTATACCTTACAAATAAATAAATATATTACACATATTCTTTTAGGTATTAGAAGTAACATAGGACACTTATTATAAAATGTGAGCGAAGCCGCGGGTGAAAGCTAGCTAGTAACTAATAAAAGTAACAAAAACAAAACAGCACAACAATTCAGGACACAATCACACCGCGGAGGCAGCAAAAAACGCTTTCAACATTTCTGATCGCAACGCAAATGTAGTTTCGGTTTCGGCCGAATGGTAGCCAAAGGCAATTATTTCGTCGACACAGAGCCAAAACCGATACGAAAATTTTCGATCTTACACAACACGCAAATAAAATTAATGCGTTGCCTATTCCTATTATACAATTAGAAAATTAAGGCTTTCAGTGATAAAGACTGAGTGTCTTTCAATCTATGTAAGTATACATTATATTTATGTACACACTAGCTGACCCACCCAACTTCGTCTGCGCTTCTTTTCAATCATGCTTGGCTGCCATTAGTCTAAGCGTGATGTTAACCATTCTATTTTACACACACCAGCAAAACACACGTTTGTCGAAACTTAAAGCTCTATAGAAAGTAAAAAAGCTCAAATCTTTTCTATATGTATATTTGAATTTGTCAGCAACTAGTAGCATAAATGAGAACCCAACTACGTAAAAATTATTGATGAAATTTAGGTAATCTATGTCACCTATACCTAGCTGCCCGAATATAGTAAATAACGTGAAAATTGTGACAGGCGGATTATATAAATACATCACATCACCTTAATATATAAAGACGAAAGTTTGTGAGTATGTATGTTTGTTACTTCTTCACGCAAAAACTACTGAACGCATTTGGAAGAAACTTTACAGTAATATAGCTTATACATCAGAATAACACATAGGCTGATATTTGCCGCAATAACCAACATACACGTGGGCGGAGCCGCGGATTACCACTAGTATAATATAATAGATAAACAGAACTAATTTTATTTAAAACTAGCTGAACCCCGCGGTGTTACCCGCGGTTATTGTCGTACCGCGAGTAACGCCGCGGGACAAAGTAAGTCTAAAAAAGTAGCCTAAGTTACTCCCTGGATCATCAGCTACCTGCCAGTGAAAGTCCCGTCAAAATCGGTTCAACCGTTCCAGAGATTACCCGGAAGAAACAGACAGACAGACAAAAATTTTTCAACTACATTTTTGGTATATGTACCGTGTATACATACATATGCATTTAGTAAAAAGCGGTTATTTTAATATTACAAACAGACACTCCAATTTTATTTATTTGTGTAGATAAAGAATAGTTTTGTGTGTTCATTCCTAATTTCCTTTAACGTTCATAAATGTCACTTAGTGTCTTAATTGAATAAATGATTTTAAATTTGAATTTGAATTTAAGATTCATAGTGTGATGTTACATACCTATAACCTCCAGAATATACATTTTATACGATACAAAAGATTGAGGTTCCAGCGATTAGGCAACAGAAAGTTATAAAAGTAAACAATAAGACTCAAATTTAACACATTATAGAGTAAAATTAAATGTAAAACATACAAGGAAGACATTTTTGTAATTTTTTCCTCTGAAGATAATCTCGAGGAAAGTGAAACGTTATCTGATATGCAAATTCATAAAGGTTTTTAATCTATACTAATATATAAAGCTGAAGAGTTTGTTTGTTTCTTTGAACGCGCTAATCTCAGGAACTACTGTTCCGATTTGAAAAATTCTTTCAGTTTTATATAGCCAATTTATCGAGGAAGGCTATAAGCTATATATCATTACGCTAACACCTACAGGAGCGGAGCACCAATGAAGAATGTTACAAAAACGGGGGGGAAATTATCACGGTCTGAAAGAAAACAATACTAAGTATTTGTAAACAGACAGACAAAAATTGAAAAAATGATATTTTAGTACTTGTACCGTGTGTACATACATATGCACTTATATAAAAGCGGTTATTTTAATACTACAAACAGACACTCCAATTTTATTTATTTGTAAAGATAACTCTCGTGTCACGTTGTTGCTGACGTAGAACTCCGAAACTATCTAATCGATGTTCACGTTTTCTTTTAAATGAGCTGCTGTGCCTAAGATAAGATAGTTAGCATCACGCTTTTACCAATAGGAGCTGAACATAATTGAAAAGAGACGCAGGCTCCTCGTTCGCATTTAAGATGCTAACCACCACTCTTGGATTCTACTCATGCTTTCCATCAGGCAGAGTAGAGTCATTTTGGCAGCTAAAACATAATAAAAAAAAGATGAAGTTGCGTGGGTCAGCTACTAAATGTTTCCAAGGACAAATTACATCCATACTCGTATGTAACTTAATTATAACAATCGTTTCAATGTCACCTTGAAAGTTTCCGAAGGCCGATCATTTTCCGTTATTGATGAATCCATACTTATAAATGCGGAAGTAACTCTGTCTGTCCCTCTGTCACGCTTTTACGGTCAAACCGCTGCACCGATTTTGATGAAATTTGGCATGGCGATACTTTGATTCTTGAGGAAGGACATGGCTACACTTTACTGCGATAACCGACAAACACGCGGGAGGTGCCGCAGGCAAAAGCTAGTTTACTATATCGATATTACTAGTAAAGAAAATTGACACTTCCACACCTCTTTCTACCGTATTTGTTTATCCAATTTTCACTTTTTTACCTACCTAGCTACTGACGAGTTTGTGATTAGAAATGTCTAGAAAAAAAGTTATTCATAAAATTAATCAGACAAAAGGAAGGGTTTAGTCTTGCCAGTCTATATGTGTATGTATGCCTAAACTTATCATCCGATTTTTAATGAATTAAGTGTCGGCCCGGGTGACATAGACTACCTAAATATTACCAATAGTTTTTACATAGTTGGGTTTAAGTTGCGTCGGACACCTAAGGGATTATGTTACTAGTTGCTGACAAATTCAAATATCTAGAAAAGATTTGAGCTTTTTTACTTTCTATAAAGCTTTAAGTTTCGACCTCTTTGCAACCGCAACGTCTAATATATATTATACATCTAAATACGTCCCAAGCTTAGACAATTCTTAGTCTAAGGTTCCAAGTTACGAAGATAGTATCGCCATCTATGTTGTAGAGATTGGTACTACGAAGTGATATGGGAGCGTTGTGTTGTGAACTAGAATAAATAGATAACAGCAAGTCTGAAGTACATGTTTTTATTTCACATCATAATAGTAAGTCAGAAGTGCGTAATATTAGAAAAATGTGTAATACTTTGCAGTCAGGAAAAGTATTATAAGGTATAATATACTTACTACAGTAAATAAGGTTAGCGTAACGTTTCTTTAATTAGGTGAGATACAAAAGGTTTTAGAGAGTGTTTAGTTTTTATTTTATACTTCTACAAGAATCAGCATACCAATCAATTCATTTTGTGATTGCATCAGGAAGAAGTTTATACTTTGAAGTTTATATGTATAAATATTTGTTTGTCACACTAGCCTAAACGCTTTGAAAGAATTTAGCATTTGAAATGCCGTTTGATTAAATTTCTTAAGACCCTGTTTCAATGGTTACAGTTAAATTTCGAATAACTTATCTGACAGACATTTTATTTGACGAGTCTTTCATGTAAATTGTGTCATACCATCTGTTAGATAAGCTATCCGTAACTTACCTGTAGCCGGTCAAACAGGGCCTAATACTGTGAATATTTTTATGTTTTGAAAAAAAATCTATACTAATATTAAAGTTTCTAACTTTGTATGGTTGTATGGGGTAATTTTCGGAAGTACTGATCCGATCCTGAAAATTCTTTCACTAACAGAAAGCAACATTATTCAAGAGTAACATATGTCTTATTTTATTTTGATTGTATAACAAATTCAGTTAAAAATAATATTATTTGTAAATCAAATCGAAGAAAAACGGGCGGTTGACGCCCAACGAAGCGGATACGGGTCGGCTAGCTGTAAATATACCTAAGCATTTTAATCGGTTTGTTTTTCAATAATTATATTTCGCTTATTTATAGCTAAGACGAAATTAGAGCTTTTATTCAAAAATTTTGAACCAGATAATCTTTATTCCATGAATAATAAATAATTCATCAACAACCCATAACGTCCCTCTGCTCGGCTGTGTATCCTGTCAGGAGAGGGTTAAGGCCATACGTCCCCACACTGGCCAAGTGCGATTTGGGGACTGGCAAGACAATATTATGGCTACGTATTTTTGCCGTTGGATGTTTTTAAGCTGCCCAAAGGCCTCTAACAAAGCTTCACGACTGTTATCTTACGATAATAACCGGGACCGACTTCTTAACGTGACCTCTGAATCACGGAGACGCCACCAGCACCAGCCACCAGCGGTCACCCATTCAGGTACTGACCGCGCCCTCATTGCTTACCCTCAGTGATTGTTTCTAATCACCGAGTGCAACTGGGCTATGAGCGCCTCATACAATAATTAATCCATTCTAATATCATAAATTCGAAAGTAACTCTATCTGTTAGTCTTCCATAGCTAAACCGATTTAGATGAATTTCGGTATAGAGAAAGCTTGGATGTTGGAGAAGGAGATAGGTTACTTTTTGTCGCGATAACCGACTTAAAGCCGACCGTAATTGCGGAAAGAAGCTAGTTATTTGATAATTTAGAAGCAAAACTACTAGAAGTATACAAAATATGTCTATTTCGTAAGAATCTCTTTCGATTCTTTCGATTTCTGATATAAAATCAACATCTCTTTTACTTACAAACATTACAATATGAACACAAAAGGTATTCAGTGACGCTTTTAAAGGGAAAGGTAGAGTATCATTTATTATAGACTCTTTGTAGATACTTGAAGGTTGCTGATTATGTGAAGGCACCACAAGGGACTGAAGACTATTGTCATGTTAAGGAGCTACACACTCACTTGTAAAAGAACGAATACATCGATGTTGGTAGTCAACTTTATCTAAAAAAAAATATATTTTTTTATATTAAAGGCTCGAGGAACTTTCTTGTTATTAATTTGCAAAGAGAATGTGTTAAAAGAAATATAAATTCACTGTTCTTTTCAAGGCTTAAGAGCTTATGTGGAATAATTCTTTTTCTCTTTGTTAGACAACTCCCATCTTAGGAATATAAATATCGTGTACCCTCTCCTGAGAAGAGACCCGAGCCTAGAAATGAGACGTTATGGGTTGTTGATGATGATATCGTGTGTCGCGGGGGACTTTACAAAGAGCACCCAGATTCAGGACAACAATTTGTTTATCACACAATGTGTTATCCCATGTGGGATTTGAACCCAAAACACTTGGCACAATTGAGACCCCTTAAAGCCCTTTTCTTTTCTTTTTACGTGTGGAAACGCCCGCGGGCCATCCCCCCGCCGGGGTCTGCGGCGGAGCGGTGTGTCGGAATCGAAGCGACTAAAACCACATGGTGTAACACTCTGCGCCTGTGAAGGGAGAGATCCGGTAACTGCTGTTATTAAGACCTCCGGAACCCTCCCAGGACCCCTTAACTCCTAGGTCAACCGCGCCTTCAAATCGTGAAGAGTGTCATGAAGAGCTCCTCCAACTGGACCCACCTTCTCGTTTGAGTTTTAATCGTTTAAGTTATAACTTTGTACTGCAATTGTGTCCGGCTTGTTAATAGATGTTATCGAATAAAAGTGTCAAGAAAAAAGTAAATTCTCTATAAAAGTGGGCACCTAAGTAGCCGGAATTAGCAGGGAGCTGTGTGGCCACCAATCAGTGTCTAAATGATTGATTATGACAAATTGTTTATTTGTACAATTATTATACTGTATCGATTACCTTCATACAGGAATACCTATAATATTCAATAACTCTCATTACCTACTTGATTCTAGTATTGCCATTAGGTTTTTTCGGCCATTAAACGTCATCCATATTTCCATACTAATATTATAAATTCTCTCTCTCTGTCGTTCTTCTGTTTTGCTTTCACAGCTATACTTCTGCACTGATTGCAATGTATTTTGACATGGAGATACTTTGATTCTTAAGGAACGACATAGACACACAGACCGGCGGAGCTGACAAAAACTAGTATGATAATAATATAACAGAGAGCTATTTATTTAAGGAGCTACTTATATTAAGTGAAATTTCTAAGTTTTATTGATAAATAATATAAAATTCCTGCATCCATTTAATACCAAAAACAAGAATGAGTCGAATTTTTTTAATATTTTTTTACTTGTCTAATAAAATCTTGTCTTTCGTGGTTATATATCGTTTTTTATTTATGAGCTGTCAAAATAACTCTACTCCACCTGATGGAAAGCATGAGAAGAATCCAAGAGCGGTGGTCCTGATTGTGAATGTGGGCAATGGAGCATGTTGATCCTCACTAAGGCGGCCTAGTGTGATGCTTTTTCTCGCCCCGCTTAAAGCCCGGGTCATAGTGGCTGGGAAACAAGTGCTCTAATTTAATTTACCCTTTTATTATCTTTGACTTAATTATTTTTATTTCTCTCCTATAAATTTAATTTAATATAAATAACCCCTTTATAATGTATTCTAATGATATATTCATATCAAATAATTTACATATTTAAACGGCTCAGGTTACGCTCTCAACATCACGATTATCTTATACAACAAAGTAATAAGATAATCTCATATGTACCGCGAATTCTAAATACACATCATGCATAAACATTACTGAATTACAAATTTCGTTTTAGTTAGTACAAAATAGTCTAGGAGGCAGTTAATCTCCATCCGAGTGTCAAAGTGAATTTGGCTGCACGGTTGGCCCAGTGGTTTAAGCGGACGGTACGCCACTTTCTACTGCGCTGAGTGCTGTGATTGACAAACCCCAGATGGGACAACACTTTGTGTGATCCAAAAATTGTTGTTCTGAGTCTGGGTATTCTTTTTGTACGATTAATGTTTTTTTCTAAAGACACAAAATATATTCCCAATGCGGAAGTTCTCTCTAAAAATAAAAAAATATCTAACATGTTAAAAACACAAAGAGTTTAAAGTAACAAAGGGGTTTGAAACAAATCTCAAAAGATTCGGCAAAATAATTACCAACTAAATGAACATTGATTAATATCAACGTCATTTAATCAAAACATCAATCAATGGTTACCGTCTTCTAATGCTAAACAGAGATCTCCCCCAACTATCCCGGTCTTGGTCCGTCCGCATCTATCCCCTGTCAACAACTTACCTTAAATGTCGGTCCATGGTGTTACAGGGCGCCCTACACCTATAATCATTCGATGACCTATACATCAGTGATCACAATGTAACACAATTTCTTGTTGAATGATACATGACTTAAATCATATTCACTCATTTATTTATTTATCATGGTATGACTCTCTAATACAATCAAAACAAAAAGTTAATAAGTTTATTTCGTCCATCATAACATTCCAATATTTTGTTAAAACCTCGTCTTGTATTAAACTGTTTCAATCAGTAAAAAGTCAGCAGCTCCCGTACTATTTTATTACTAGGATTATAACACTTTCTTACTATTAATAGTGATTTCACGTAGGCTGTGTAGGCATGCTACGAGTTCGTTAATGACAGGATTTGAAAACTTTACCGTGATTAAGGGCTCCCACACATAACTGAGAATTTGCAACGCATCTCAAATATCTGCGAGCTCGCACAAATTCACCGCAAAAACTTTACGCCGCATCATCACGCATATGTGTGGGAGCCCTAAAGTCTTACCTCTCTTTACCTTGAAACCGTGTTTGTTTTTATCTCATTGGATCAACTTAAACTGTGTTTTATGATCAAATTAGACATTCGGAGGTAGCGTTTAAAATAACAAGGTTTTAGTGCTCCCCAGAATTAAGATCGCTAGAGGTAGTTTTTTGATGAAAATACTCCTAGCTTCTGCACCACCATGTTTATCAGCAGTACGGTTACGACAGTAATTTACCATAGTACTTTCGACTGCCTCGGTGGCGCAGTGGTAGCATGTGCGACTGCTGTGCTTAAGGTCTCGGGTTCGATTCCCGGGTCGGATCAAATGGTTGTATGATCTGCAAATATTTGTTTCAGACTTTGGGCGTTTTCTACGTATAATCATGTATTTACAAAAAAAGTATATATGTATTTTTATCAGTTGTCTACCCATAACATATTACTAGATGGCGTTGTTCGTAATATTTATTACATACTAAGTGAACCCCTCGGTGTTACCCGCGGTTATTATTGCTGCGGCTGTTTTATATAATAAATAATAAATATTTCGGACATCTAACACAAAACGCCGTCTAGTCCCAAACTAAGCAGAGCTTGTATTATGGGTACACTAGACAACTGATATGAATACTTATTTTTTTTTTTTGTAAATACTGTCTATATCTGTATCAAACTGTATCAAACTGTAATAAATGTCTGTCTGTGTGTCTGTCTGTCTGTGTGTGTGTGTGTCTGTCTGCCTGTGGCATTGTAGCTCTCAAACGAATGGACTGATTTCGATGCGGATTATTTCATTCAAAAGCCAGTTACTTTGCGGTGGTTCTTAGCTATCTTTGGTAAATATCGGTCCAGCAGTGTAAGAGTATCATATCATATCATATACAAAATGATGTAGGGCGGTTTTGGCATATGATTACTCGATTAATTACTTGCGTAGGGGGTATTTTAAATTTTTCAATTTTAGAATTATTTAATTCACTTAAAAATATAGCAACATTTTTTTATATTTATTATTCATTTAGTGTTTTTAGACTTAATACCTCACGGTTATTATTTTGTATTTGATTGAACAGTAGTATAGCTGGTGAATCGTATTCCGAGATTCCAATTCATTAAGCAGACAATCGACTCTATATCAATGTAATAGTCGATTGTACTCGTACTTGGATGCCGTCCTCAGCAGTAAATAACAAGTTGTAATGGATAACGCATTGTTGTTTATTCTGCTATCTATTATTACATATGTGAGTTAGTTATCTGTTTGTAAAGTTCATTTCGAAACTACACTGGCATTGATCTCAAAATTTGGCATATTTACACATTATCAGAAGTATCGAAAATAATATAAGGTACTTATCTACTGAAAAAGACTCTTCTCTTCTCCAAGTGCCTCTTCAATCCTGAAGGTTGGCCGTCAGCTTCCTGTACTCCTCCCTGTCACCGGCCAGGCGGAACAGTTGCTCAACGGAGGTAATACCGGTCCACTCCCGGATATTTCGCAACCACCGCAAAAGACTAACTAATCATATTATTTTAAATTATTGCATGAAATATTTTCTCTTCTCTCATCCTTCAGATTAGTACTTCATCCGAGTTCCACTACAAGGACACCGGTAGAGAGGGGGAGGACAGTAGTTTAGGGATGAAAAATATCGAATGACTCATTATGTAAGAAAATATCTTAGTCGATTAGAGAATCAACTGAAAATCGATTAGAAAATCGACTAACACTTAAGAGTTGTAGTCGATTTTCCGGCTATGGTCCTGCAACATTCACATCCACCCCACCGCACCGAAAGCAATTAAACTGGGAAACTGTTGATCGTGGCAAACCGTAAATTATTACAGATCATAAAGTTCTCATGTGGTGGCACTTCATTTAATTAATGATTCTGTGCGAACAAACTACCCGCGTTTTTGTGGATGAGTGATTTAATCAGATTGTGTCTCATTCAACCCTTAATGTTTGACTTCAGCTTGTAAATTTGAATGTTTTAGCGTAGGCCACCCTATGTCGACACATAGTATAACACTAAAGTATTTTATATAAAACTTTTGAATTAGTTCTAAATTGATGTTTATCTGTACATCAATATGTAAAGTTAAAATTTTATATCCGTTTCATGAAAATTATGCGAATGGAGAAGTATAAAATCTGACACAGTTAAATTTATATGAAGGAAGAGTACATAAAGCTAAATACCATCACAAAAAATGAATTATGGTTGAATTTCGACCGCCGGGGACCGTCCACCGTCCGGGAAAGTCCAGTTAATCGGTCTAGCCGTTCCAGAGATTATCCGGAACAAACAGATAGACGGACAGATAGACAGACTGACTAACAGATAGACAGACAGACCGACAGACAGAAAAACAAAAATTGAAAAAAAAATTGTTGGGATATGCGCCGTATTTACAGACATATGCATTAAGTAAAAATCGATCATTTTAATATTAGAAACAGACACTCCAATTTTATTTATTTGTATGGAAGAGATAAAGTTTGTGACGCTGTAGGGGGTAATCTCAGGATCTACTGAACCGATTTTGAAAATTCTTTTGCCAATAGAGGGCTACGTTATAATAACCCGAAAAGTGGAAAGACTTTTTCGTGGTAGCTGAATTTGCAAAGCCAGTCGGAGAAAAAATGTTTACCGCCCAACGAAGTGGGCACGGGTCAGCTAGTGGTTAATAAACCTATATTATTTCTTTTCTTTTTAGAAGTGTTTTGTGTTTTTAAAACTTTTTTTGTTCACGTTTATAAGTGAACGAACGAACGTGCGTTTGTTCACTTATTATTTCCAAATATCAGAGTTCAATTTGCAATGTCTATCAAAGATTGAGGAATCTCACTTCCTCCTTATAATATTTCCTCTCGCAGGTAATGAAATTCTGCCAATAGAGGACATCTCAAGCGTCTCATTAAATTCTAAGTCTTTTGATGTAGTCGTGCATGACTGCTTGCATTAGTAGCTCGCAACTGTATTATTTTTTATTCAGTAAACTTCCTTTAGCGAATTACTCTATACATCTACAAATTCTTAAATTTGGAGTGTCTGTTTGTAATATCAAAATAACCGCCTTTTACTAAATGTATACGTGTACACGTTATGTACCAACAATTTTTTTTTTACAATTTTTGCCTCTCAATTTTTGTCTGTCTATTTGTTCCGAGTAATCTCTGGAACGGCTAGACCGATTTGCACGGGACTTTCACTGATAGGTAGCTGATGGTATAAAGAGTAACTAAGGCCACTTTTTTTGACCAGCTTCGCCGCGCGGCGTTACCCGCGGTGGACGATAACTGTTGATGAATGTAGGTGATAATCATGTTATATACTGTTTATAGTGTAGAGGTTAAATAATAATAATAATAAATATTTCGGACATCTAAACACACAACGCCATCTAGTCCCAAGATAAGCAGAGCTTGTGTTATGGGGTACTAGACAACTCCCCCCAATGTATCCCTACGTTGTCGTCGTGGTGGGGCTTGCGTGGGTCGATGATTTCTGGGGCTACGCCGGTAGAGCCACTCATGCCGGATAGGCCCAGAAGGAGACCCCAGACTAAATGGGATACGAGACGGAGTCTGTAAAGACTGCCGCGTGGGGCACTCTAAACGTCCCTCTGCTCTAGCAGAGGGCGTATTAGAGTGCCAGTAGTGACAGGAGGGAGGAGGGAGGTAGTGTCCGAGAGGGACAGGGGGCGGACGGATCAGGTCTGGTGCAGACCCCGTCCGGCCCAGCCGTAATCCTGAACGGACAGGACCGGTGGCTCTTCGAAGCCGCGAGGACGTAAACCTCTATAAAAATACCCTAAGCTCACGCTCTGACGCCTGGCAAGGAGCTGAATCGCTGGAGGGAGTCCAGTGCCAAGGGCGTCCTGTCGAAGGACATAAAACTAAAAATCATGACATGGGTAAAATTATAGAGCAATCTACCCAGGAGGGTTCCAGACGCGACGCGTCTGGGGAGTCCCTTCCGGTGCCAGTCGGCGCCGGCCGTCCCCGATCGTATTCTGGGGGGGACAACCAATGTCTCACACGCCCGTTGCCGAGCGTCAAATCCGGCAACCGAGATATCGCGGAGGACGCGCAAACCAATTTATTACATTACATTTCGACAGAACGGAAAAGGCCGATGCGTAACAGCAGAGGCCAATTCCGCAAGGTGGGCGTCCACTCGTCCACCGAGGATGTCTCTGCGGCTGGAGCGCCTGCACTGGTTGGGCTCCCAGAAGTCGATCTGACTGCTGGGAGCCGAAGACAATCGGAACGCGTGCGTTCCAGATCCGCGGTGGACGTCGCGGGTAGCAGTTCCGGTGCGAGGACGGACGCACCGGAACCTATGGATATGGAGGTTGACGGCCGGAAGCGTGGTCGCCCCCAGGGTTGCGAGAGCGACATCTCCCAGGAGATGTTGCCTCCGCCTAAGGTTGCCAGCAGCCATAGGGGGCGATCGCGGACCCCGGTGTCAGCCTCGTCAGGTTCCGTCTTTTCTAAGGCGGAATCCTACAGGCGGGCCCGGGCGGACGGGGAACTGCAGGCGGAAGAGGAGATCGCTGGTCTCCTGCTGAAGATCGGGGAGCCAGTGGATGGGGACTCAGTGCCCCAAACACCGTGCTCCCTGCAGGAGAGAGCGGAAGCGGCGGTGGCCATCATCCACAAGGTGGCCACCAAATCCGTGAACCTGAAGGGCCCTTTCGTGAGGGCCCTCAAGGACTCCTCTTCCGCCGTAGCCGGGGTCGTGGAGACCCTGGCTGGAGACGTGGCGCGCCTACAGGCGGCCAATGACCGACTGACGGAGCAGGTGGCGGACCTGATCGCTCAGTTCGCCCAATTTCGGGCTGAGCTTCCTGAGCGTAGGGTCCCTGTCCCATCTGCGTCCCAGTCGGTCCCGAATACGTCCCAGCCGGCCCCGTCTGCGTCCCGGCCGGCCCCGTCTGCATCCCGGCCGGCCCCGTCTGCATCCCGGCCGGTCCCGTCTGCCTCCCGGCCGGCCCCGTCTGCGTCCCGGCCGGCCCCGTCTGCCTCCCAGCCGGCCCCGTCTACGTCCCAGCCGGCCCCTACCATCCCCGGGGTACCAGACGCCGTCCTGCAGCAGATGCTGCAGCAGATCCTCACCTCGGTGGGGAATCTGGTGGACGGTCGTCTGGCCGGCCTGGAGGCGAGGCTGCCTCCCGCCCCTATTCTTCGGCCACCTCTTGCGGCGCCAAAGCCGAAGGTCGCGTCGGCACCGACCCCGCTCCCCGTGGTGGGGGGTCGCGTGTCGTACGCGGCGGCGACGACGGCGCCGGGCCCTACTGCTGCTCGGCAGACGCAGCAGCAGATAAGAAAGGCCCCAGCCAAGACGGCTGTGCCGAGGAAGACGGGGCCCAAGACGGCGGCGGGGGCAGGAGCGGAGTTTCCTCCGCTCCCCACTCCAACACCTCTGCAAGGCCCCTCCACATCTACTGCTCCATCAAATGATGGTTGGCAGCTAGTAGGGGGGGCTAAGTCGAAGAAGTCCCGACAGCGGGCCAATAAGGCTGCCCGAAAGGCGGCCTCTGGCCCGCAATCATCGTCGGTGTCCCGGGCCGCTCCGAAGGGGCCGCGGAAGCTGCAGCCGCCAAAGACCGCGGCTGTGGTAGTCACGGTCTCGCCGGAGGCGGCAAGGGACGGACTGTCCTACGCGGCCGTCTTTAAGACGGCCCGGGACAGTCTCGCCCCAGATTTTGGAGCGTCAGGTGTCCGCTTGCGCCTCGCCCAGACGGGAGCTCGAATCCTCGAGTTCCCTGGGGCCGATGGCGCAAAGACGGCGGACACCTTCGCCGAGAGGCTGAAGGAGGTCTTCTCCGCCACGGATGGTGTGAGGATCTCCAGGCCCACGAAGTGCGCAGAGCTGCGCATTTCGGGCCTGGACGACTCCGTCACTGCTGATGATGTCCGCGTTGCAGTCCAAGAAAGGACGAAGTGCAACGTGGGCAACATCAGGGTCGGCACCATCCGCCCCGGTCCAGGAGGACTTGGCGCGGTGTGGGTCAGCTGTCCCGTGGCGTCGGCCAAAGTTTTGGGCGACGCCGGCAGGCTCCTCATCGGCTTCGTCAGCGCCAGGATTACAATCCTGGCGGCGAGGCCGATGAGGTGTTTCAAATGCCTGTCAGCGGGGCACACACGCGCCAAGTGCGTAAACTGTTTTGACTGCAGCGGTCTCTGTTTCCGCTGCGGTCAACCGGGGCACAAGGCGGCGGAATGCTCTGCTGCCCCTCACTGCCCCGTGTGTGCGGCGGGCAACAAGCCCGCCAATCACCAGATGGGGCAGGGGGGCTGCAAGCCTCCCCGCGCTTCTCGGCAGACGTCGGGGGATAGCCAGTCGACCCAGGCTGCCTCCGGCGTAGCAATCGCGTCCGCGTCGACGCCCATGGAGGAGGTTGTAGAGACGGTTCAGTAATGGACCACGTCTCCAACCTCCTTGTCCAGACGAACCTCAACCACTGCGCCGCGGCGCAGGATCTCTTCCTGCAAAGCATGGCACAGTGGTCGATCGGTGTTGCCGTAGTCGCGGAGCCCTATTACGTTCCTCCCCGTCCAAACTGGATGGGTGACTGGGACGGCTCCGTGGCAGTCGTCGGCTCCGGGGCGGCTCATTCCCCGCCCTTGTCGCTTAGAGACAAGGGCTCGGGATATGTTGCCGCCGAGTGGGGGGGGATCACCGTTTACGGTATATACTTCTCCCCCAACCGGAGTTTGAGCGACTTCGAGGTCTTCCTTAACAGCTTGGAGACCTCGATGCGGCGATTAGCGTCTGGGCACGTCCTCGTGCTGGGGGACTTCAACGCAAAATCCATTGCGTGGGGGTCCCCCGGGACGGACGCCAAGGGCGAAGCCGTCGAGGAGTGGGCGGCTTCGGTGGGCCTCTGTTTGCTGAACAGAGGCGCCACCAACACGTGCGTGCGACAGCAGGGGGGGTCGATAGTGGACCTTTCGTTCGCTACCCCTGCTGTCACCGCACGAGTAAGGAACTGGTGTGTCCTGGAAGAGGTCGAGACGCTCTCGGATCATCTCTATATCCGATTTGAGCTCTCCCGGTCCCAGGGCCCCAGTAGGGGTCACGTGGCGCGGCAAATGTCCCACTTTCCGCGGTGGGCTGTCGCCAAGCTCGATAGGGACCTACTAGAGGAGGCGGCCATTATTCACTCTTGGCTGTCTCCGCAGGCCCCGACCGGGGAGGTCGGCGTGGACGTGGGGGCTGGCCGTTTTCGCGATGCGCTTGCGCAGATTTGCGATACGGCCATGCCCCGCATCCGGACTCGTCGGCCTCCTCGGAAGGAGGTCTACTGGTGGTCCCGGGAGTTGGCGGACCTCCGTGCGGCGTGCACTCATGCCCGGAGGTCCTACACCCGCAGCAGGCGACGTCACCGTGGAGACGGTGGCGGGGACCAGCTTCACGAGGAGTACCGCGAGGCGCGGAGAACTCTGAAGCTGGCCATTTGCCGCGCCAAGGACGCTAAGAGAGAGGAGATGCTGGAGAGTCTCGATCGTGACCCCTGGGGTCGCCCATATCGTGCGGTGCGTCAAAAGCTCCGCACGGCGGGCCCCCCCCTTACCGAGACTCTCCAGCCCAGCTTCCTGCAGGAAGTGGTCGAGGGCCTTTTCCCGGAGCGGCCGGAGCACACACCCCCGTCGATGGCCTATGCGGTCGGAGACGACGGGGGTCCAGAGGACGATGTGCCGCCCGTTAGGGAATCGGAGGTAGGGGCGGCGGTTCTGAGAATCCGTTCGAAGAACACCGCCCCCGGGCCGGACGGGGTTCCTGCCCGAATTCTGGCCCGAACCCTCGACCATATGTCGGACCGCCTCAGGGAAGTGCTGGACGCCAGCCTGGCGTCCGGTCGCTTTCCTGAGTGCTGGAAAGGCGGGAAGCTGGTCCTGTTGAGGAAGCCGGGACGGCCTGCCGATTCGGTCACGGCCTATAGGCCCATCGTGTTGCTGGACGAGGCGGGCAAACTTTTTGAGAGGATACTCTCTGCCCGCATCGTCCGGCATCTCAGCGAGGTGGGGCCCGACCTGTCGGACGCCCAATTCGGGTTCCGAGAGGGGCGTTCGACGGTCGATGCCGTGATGCGCCTTAGGGCCGTGACCGAAGAGGCAGTGAGCTGTGGCGGCGTGCTGTTGGCGGTGTCGTTAGACATCGCCAACGCATTCAATAGTCTGCCATTCAGCTGCATCGGGGAAGCACTCCAGTATCATGGGGTGCCAGAGTACCTGAGGCGGCTGGTGGCAGACTATTTGAGGGAGCGTACCGTCATGTACGAGGACCGAGAGGGCGTCTTGAGACGGCGGCCCATGTCGTGCGGCGTTCCGCAGGGGTCTGTCCTTGGACCACTCCTGTGGAACGTGGGGTACGACTGGGTTCTGCGGGAACGTCTCCCCCCCGGGCTGGGCGTAATTTGTTACGCCGATGACACTTTGGTCACGGCTCGGGGGGCAAACTTCCAGGAGGCGGCGCGCCTGGCCACCGGGGGTGTATCTCTGGTGGTCGAGCGCATCGAGGCGCTGGGCTTGCGGGTGGCCCTGGACAAGACGGAGGCCCTGTTGTTCCATGGGCCCCGTCGTGGTCCACCCCCCGGCGCCTCGATAGAGGTCAACTCGGTCCTCGTACCGGTTCGGGCCCAGATGAAATATCTGGGTCTGATCCTCGACGGTAGGTGGCTCTTCGACGAGCATTTCCGACAGCTTGGTCCGAAGCTGGTCGACGCTGCCTCCGCCCTTGGGCGATTATTGCCCAACTTGGGCGGAGCCAGCGTCGCAACGCGACTCCTGTACACGGGGGTGGTGCGGTCAATGGCGCTGTACGGCGCACCGGTGTGGGTGGCGGCTCTGACCGCCCTCAACAAGGCTCGCCTCTGGCGGCCTCAGAGGGTATTGGCGGTCAGAGCCATACGCGGATACCGCACGGTGTCGACCGAGGCGGCGTGCGCGTTGGCCGGGACACCCCCGTGGGATTTGGAGGCGGAAGTGCTCGCCGAAGTTTATCGACGGGTGGCTTCGTTCCGGGCGGAGTGTGGCATTCGCCCCCCGCCCGAGGAGGTACGCGAGTGGCGTGAAGCCGCCCGTCGAGCCACGATGGCTCGCTGGTCGTTCCGGCTGGAGACTCCACGCGCTGGCTTCGCCGCCGTGGAGGCTCTCCAGCCGGTCATCCACGAGTGGGCAGGGCGGCAGCACGGGATTCTTTCCTTCCGACTGACGCAGGTGCTTTCCGGACACGGATGCTTCGGGAAGTACCTGCACTCGGTCGCACGGAGGGAACTGAGTCCCGCCTGCCACCACTGCGACTGCAGTGAGGACTCGGCCCAGCACACGCTGGCGGCATGCCCCGCATGGGCGTCGCAGCGCCGGGCCCTCACTGCAGTCATCGGAGGGGATCTCTCGCTACCGGCCGTCATCCGCTCCATGGCCGGTAGCGACAGCAGTTTTACCGCGGTCGCCACCTTCTGCGAACACGTCATCTCGCAGAAGGAGGCGGCGGAGAAGGCCCGGGAGGATGATATCCACTCGGACCCGATCCGCCGCCGGCGAACCGGGCGGCGGAGGCGCGCATACCAGCGCCTCATGCCGCCCTGAGTGTGGCCGCGGATGGTGGGGACGGGTTTTCCCCTCCATCCGCTTTAGTGGTCACCCGCGAGGGGGCGACGTTACGCGTGTGCCGTACGTCGCCTAAATGGAGAGGTGTTGGAGGAGGGTGCCCGCTTCTGTGCGGGCTGGCGCCGGGAGGGGTCCGGAGGTCTTACTGCAGCAGTTCCCGGATCTCTCCCTCTCTCAGGCGCAGAGTGGCACACCGTGTGGTTTTAGTCGGTTCGATTCCGACACACCGCCCCGCCGCAAACCCCGGCGGGGTGACGGCCCGAGGGGGTTTCCACACGTTAAAAAAAAAAAAAAAAAAAAAATGGGGTACTAGACAACTGATACAAATACATATTTACTTTTTTAAACTTTTAAATGAGAAGAGACGTCATCCGGTAGTAAACGACTACCGCCATTAATGGAAATATATAGCTCAAAAGCCAAATTTTTTTTTGTATGTATGTACCTGCCAAAATAACTCTACTCTGCCTGATGGAAAGCCAGTGGCGTAGCGAGGGGGGGCGGAGGGGCGGACCGCTCCGGGCGCCATCATAGGAAGGGCGGCAAAATTGGAAAAAATATATTTTGTGCGGTCAATTCAATTATTTTTTTAAGAAGTTAACTTTTGTTTAAAAAAAAGTAGGACGAAGCTATGTGCTAACAAGCTACAGCCACTTGTTTAACCAATATTTTACGCACTAGAGTTCTGATAAATGATCCACAAAAATGATAGATAGCATTATATATATTGACGATAAATTCTGAAAAAGATTTTATTATGTAAATTGTCTTACAAGTCAATTTTAGTTGGTTGGATAAAAGCAATTTTTTTCTATTTCACTAAAATTATTAAATTATATGAATTATTGAATGAATCCAACAAATATTTAGCTATACCTATTCACAGCATCAATCAACAGCGATACGACCACGGTAACGGCGGGATAGAGGGTGCTAAGAATCACCGGTAAGCCGCTACAAGCGATTGATCTTGGCAACTTTTAATGGTCGCACGTTACGGCTATACTCGCATCTGGCACAACTCGAGGTGGAACTTGAGAAGATTAGATAGCATATTTTAGGGTAATGTGAAGTCCGAAGAGAAGGGGAGGACACCATAACCCTCGAATTAAGCCATCCAATGTACTTCCTTGTGGAAGACCAACAATCTCAAGGTGGTATTGAGTTTCTGGTTAATAAGTCCCTTTTTAGCAACGTTGTGGAAATATCTAGTATATAGAACAGGGTAGCATACCCCATTGTCAAGCTCAAAGAGCGATATATCCTCAATGTAGTGCAGTGTACGCACCAACCTCGGCCCACTTGGATGACGAGGTAATAGATATGTTCGACGACATACCGAGGGCTCTCCACTTCACCACTGAGACCCACAACAACGTTGATATGGGTGACTTTAACGCCAAAGTGGGAGTACAAGATTGCAGCGAATCGGTAATAGGATCCTATGTATTTGGAAGCAGAAATCATAAGGGCAAATACTCGTCAACTTCCTCGAATGAGAGGGGCAGAAATTTTTCTTTAAAAACAGTGTCAAAGGAAGTGGACTTGACTGAGCCCCAACGCTATGACCAAAAACGAGATCGATTTCATCTTGTCGGACCAATTCAGAGACGTCTCAATCAATAGGTTTAACACCTATTGTCCGAGGCTCTCTGAACATCGACTTTAAGGCTGAACGTGCCCGTTTGATGAAATCCAGGCTCCGGCCAACTCTGCTCCAAGCCGCGATGTGAACTAAAAAGTTCCAGTCAAATCTGGAAAACCGATTTGCTACCATGGAAACCACAATACACGTAAACCAGAACCTGGAAAATGTGGTTCGTATTTTCAGGGAAGAAGGTATAAGATTTTGTTGAATGCAGCGTAAGGACAAGAAAACAAAGCTTTCGGAAGGCTAATGAAGGAATGACGTGAAAACCCACTTTTAACTTCGTCGGCAAAGCGGACTAAATCAAGAGACCAGCATACTTGTACGACACGACCTCCGATGCAATACTCTTTCAATCGAACAAGCGATCGAACAGAACCGGGGTTCAAAAGTGTTTGTACAGTGTCTCGGAGGAAGCTGCCTGATGAAGTTGACCACAGCAAGTGGAAAAATCGTTGCTTCCAAGCCGACCGTCCTTTCGGAAGTGGAACGTTCCTATGGCGATTTATACGCTGACAGAGGCAGGTGAAACTAGTTAAAAGCACAAACCCTAAAACAGATGCAGGAGCTTTACTAGTAGTGATGCAGTCATTTTCCTTTCTTTGTTTCTTAGGCCTTTGGCAACCGGTTCTACATGAAGTGAATGATAACTACACAAAAATATTTACAAATAAAGGGACTTGACATAAGATTCTGCGCTCAAAAAGTAAATGCTTTGGAGATGATATTGACAGTGAAACAGAGAAATAGGCAGATGGGGTTGTGTTGTAAGTTATGAACATAATATGTGTGAAGAACTCAGAATTCCCATAGAAACTTAAGAGGCGCATAACAAGAAGGCATATTTTTGATGACGGAACTAGAGATGCTAACTTGTATGATTTGAAATAGTAGTTAATGTCGCTATCTTGTCTTTTGAGCAAGTGAAAAAAATTTTTGTGATGCTATAGACATTGATGGTGTAATAAAATACTTTTCTATTTAATAAAGTAGACGTATAAATATTTAATTAAAGGCAGAAGTTTGACTTTTATTCTCAAAAGTACTTATATTATTTTTCAATGAAAATATAGTTCTAGTTTATGAAAAACTAGCTGACCCACGTAACCTCGTTTGCGTCTCCTATTGTCCATAGCGTGATAACGTTCCCCTATTTTTGAAACGTTCTCCATTGGTGCTCCGCTTTTATTGGCCTTAGTATGATGATATATAAATTTACTATCCAACACTGAAAGAGTTTCTCAAATCGGACCCCGTTGGTCCGATTTGAGAAACTCTTGAGATAAGCACGTTCAAACAAACAAACTCTTCAGCTTTATAATATTAGTAAATATTGATTTGGGTTTTTGAATTCGCTAATCATTTCATTTTGTCTATCGTCAATTTGTAACAATGTTTCTAAGTGGTTGAAATAATAAAAAGTGTAGGTACTAATAAACTATAAGTGATTGTAAAACTTAGATTAACTTATTTATTTTAAATCTAACCTGTATTATGCCAAAATAATGTGGACTGTTCTCGCCGAATAGTTCTCTAGAATTAGTCTGCCTATGTAATGTTTAGTAGGTATACATTACCTTTAAATATCTAAATAAGAGGGCGGCAAAATTGTCTGCCGCCTCGGGCGGCCGACACTCTCGCTACGCCACTGTGGAAAGCATAAGCAGAATCCAAGAGTGGTGGTCACTATACAAGGTGTTCCACACTATGGCGGCTTAGTAATGCTTCTGCATCATTGGGCCTCCGGTCTCGCACTCAACAACGAAACACGACAGCACGATTGCTGTCATTTTACGTTGATCGTTTACGTGTGAGAGTAGTACCGCTCCGGCCGAGCCGGCCCGTTCGTGCTGAAATCAACGTGGCTCTACTACCTACTAAACCTTATTGAGTGGTTCTAGAGAACACGCACTAATCGTTGCATTGTCTGATTGCATTGTTGAATGAGTGTGATGACCACTTCTCTTGAATTCTGCTTATGCTGACCATAATAATCAGGTAGAGTTGCTTTAACAGGCTCAAAACAAACGAACCGAAGCCGAACCGACAAACGACCCGGAACCGAACCGAAAAACGAAACCGAACAACGAACCGAAACCAAACCGAGCAATGAACCGAAAAAACCGAGAACCCCTTTCCTCATATCGACCCCCTGGTCTTGGAGGGGAGTAATGTGACGACCTCCACATACAGCGCAACAGCAACATGCTACAGCGTCATCGATCGGAATACACCGAACTACGGTGTGGCGTCACGACACGGAGTACACAACAATACCAATCCTGAATCGCGCAATGATATTTCTCGCGCCAATTAAGAGATATACAACTTCCCAACATCAACCGTTGGGCAGTGGCCCGCCAGGCATGATCACCTCGCCTGGTCGGAGGATCCTCCCTTTGTGTTGGAGGGACATGACACTCGTTCCTCCACAATATCATCAGTATTTAATAGACACTGCCGACAATAATGTCGATAACAAGCCTCTCTTAAGAAAGATGGTTATCGCCTTTAGTGCCACGTTGGCCAGCCAAGTTTGAATACGAGTGAGGTGGGATATAGATTGCAGTGGTCTTGTCCTTCATTTTTTTATGATTACGGTGGAGAACCACTCTTCGGCATGAATGGGTCGGCTCGACCGGAGTGAAACCACGGCCTCAAAGAAAACCGGTGTGAAATAGTGCTTGCGCTGTGTTTCACCGAGTAAGTGAGGATACCGCAGGCCCATAACCCAAACCCCCTCCCCCTATCTCCCCTCCCTATCCCCCAAAGGCCGGCAACGCACTTGTGACGCATCTGGTGTTTGCAGGTGTCCATGGGCGGCGGTAATCGCTTACCATCAAGCGATACGTCTGCTCGTTTGCCCGATAATTCCATAAAAAAATTTGATTCGTTGATAACTGCCTTGGTGGCACACTGGTAGAGTATGCGACTGCTGTATTTGTCTCGGGTTCGATTCCCAGGTCGGACCAAATGTTTGCATGATCTGCAAATCTTTGTTTCAGAGTTTGGGTGTTATCTATATACAAAATGTATATGAATTTCGAAAAAATAAGTATAAATGTATTTATATCAGTTGTCTAGTACCCATAACATAAGATCCGCTTAGCTTGGAACTAGATGGCGTTGTGTTAAAAGTCTGAAATAAAAAAAAAAATGGTGAATAACCGATTAAAACCACAGCATACGTAACATCAATCATTTAACTATAAGGTCTAAATACAACCTCCTCTCTTGAAAAACATTGTCTTCCCTGCCAACCATTTCCATTTACCCGACATAGATTACAATTCCCAAATTAGCCTACGAAAATAAATCTCATCCTGTCTTTATGGTAATAAAGATACGAATAAATTATCTCTTGTTGGTATAAACCATATTTCAGCTGTAACATTACTTCAGTTAGCTGAAACGAGACCTAGTAAGTTATTCATCAGGCAGATAAACCCTGATATCCCTTAGCAATATGTATTACTTTATCTAACAAGATAAGCAGTGATATAGGGGAAATGGCTCACAGGTAACATTACTAACAAAAACTGTAGCCCCTTTACGTTTTTTCAACTGGAAAAAAGGTAGTTTTGTTATACTCTGTACCTGTTTTAGGGTTCCGTAGGCACAATGGCAAAATTGAACCCTTAGAGTTTTGTCATGATCGTCCGTCCATCTGCCCACACTGTATCTCACAGACTATTTCACATGAACAACCATACTTACTACACTTATGTACTATTTAATATTATGACCGAGACAAGCGACCGAGACAGAAGACCGCGACCGAAGACCCTTCCCGGGTCGGACCAAATGTTTGTAAAATCTGCAAATATTTGTTCAGAAGTAAACTTCTGAACACCTAAAGGAGTTTTCTCTTAATGGTGGCCCGCCAGGCATGATCACATCGCCTGGTCGGAGGATCCTCCCTTTGTGTTGGAGGGACATGACACCCGTTCCTCCACATCTTAATCAAAATGTTGTCTTGTTATTAAAAGATCCATCCAATGACAACTTACATCATGGGATAAATAAACAATGATATAACAAGAATATACCTGTCGTCGAGGCGGCACTACTGCTTCGAGGCGCGATATAGATAACCCTTAAAACTCTGAATTTTATTAGACTTGGGCGTACCAAATAAATATTATTATTAATCTGAAAAAAAATTCTCTTTATATATATAATTCTTCTATGAGTGTGTATGTCACTGAACTACTCTCAAACGACTGGACCGATTTTGATGAAATTTTTTGTGTGTGTTCAAGGGGACCTGGGAATGGTTTAGATTCACAATTTTGTCCGCTGGACAATGTTTTTTTAATATTTTTTTAATTTATTAGTAGTTATGGCAAAACGACGTTTGCCGGGACAGCTAGTATATATATAAATAATTTAAAATTGAAAACAGTTATGTAAATTTTATTCGTTTACTAATAATAGAGGTGTGGCTCGGCACGCACTTGGCCGGTTTTTACTCTGATACAATTTGCATGGGCAAGCTCAGTATTAAATGTGCATGATCCGAAGGATCTTAGATTTTTTCGGGAGGATTTCAACTGGAACGAGAAGGATAAGTAATGAGTTTTACTAGTTTAGGCTACTGTCAAACTAGTGAAATTATTATTTTAATACCTTTACCGTATGCGCCACAAGTAGGATTATGTTTAACAAGGTAGTAGAGCTACGCTGACTTCAGCACGAACGGGCCGGCTAGACCGGCGCTGTACTACCCTCGCGCAGAAAATCAACGTAAAATGACAGCGATCGTGCTGACGTGTTTCGTTGGTGAGTGCGAGACCGTAAACCCAATGATGCAGAAGCATCACTAACCCACAATGGTGTGGGTCACCATGCTTCATTGTTGCATTGTCTACATTCGCAGTATGGTGACCACCACTCTTGGATTCTGCTTATGCTTTCCATCAGGCAGAGTTGAGTCATTTTGGCAGAGTCAAACATAAAAAAAAAACAAGTGAAAGTAAATTATTTAGTGTGTTTTTTTATGAAATAGAGGGCAAACGAGCAGACATATCGCCTGATGGTAAGCAATTACCACCGCCCATGGACACCCGCAAAACCAGAGGCGTCACAAGTGCGTTGCCGGCCTTTTAAGAAGGAATACGCTCTTTTCTTGAAGGTTTGAAGGTCGTATTGGTTCGGAAATACCGCAGGCGACAGTTCATTCCACAGTTTTGTCGTGCAAGGCAGAGAGATCCTGGAAAAGCGCAAAGATGTGGACTGTCGACCATCTAGATTTTGGAGATGAAATTTCTGTCTCGTAGAACGGTGGCGAAAAGAGGCGGCAGGAATCAGTCCAAACAATTCCTCGGAGCACTCCCCATGGTAAATTCAGTAGAAAATGCACAGCGAAGCCACATCTCTACGCAGTGCCAAATTGTAATTTGTAAAAAAGTGTAATTTTTTATTTAGTAAACACTGTAACCAAGCTTGATTGATTTCTGGTGAGGTGTCGTTAGATCGTCTCGTGAAGTCTTAATTATGAGGGTGACACCAACTAGGTGCATGAATATTATCTAAAATAAAGGTTTGTACCTTTGTTTTAAGTGCTGCGTATGTCTATACCTATTAGGTACATATTTACCTAAATTATCTTGTTTTCCAAGCCTGTTGTTATAAATTACCTCCACATCAAAGTAACAAATTCACACTTTAACTAATTTTAAAAAGACAAATGCAACACAAACATTTTCGTTTCACTTTAAATGCGTTTCGCGTGAAAAGCAATTCAATTGGAATCTATTTAAATATTAAAACAATATAGGTATAATTCGTAAAGCGAGTCCAGTTAATCTTAATGATTTGTAGCGATCCACTCGCTCAGATTAAACTGAGCAGATAAAATTCAAATAAATTAAAGCTCTCATTGGTGCTTTTATTTCGAGTTAGCAATATTAATTAAAAACGAAAATTATATGTTTGAATTTCGAAGCAGCTTAACCTAATAGGTACCTATTTTTGTATGTGATATTTTGTTTTTAATTTTTTTATGGGATCACTCGGAAAGTATACCTTCCCGAATACAAAAAAAAACCTACTACGAAATAATTAAATATATGTACTTTTCGAATTTATTAAAAAATAAATTCTTAAACTTTCTAAAACGCCGCTCACGTACTAATGTCGACTTATATAATACTAGCCGACCCACGCAACCTCGTTTGCTTCTCCTATTGCCCGTAGCGTGATAATTTTCCCCCGTTTTTGTAACATTCTTCATTGTTGCTCTGCTCCTGTAGGTCTTGGCGTGATGATATATAGCCTATAGCCTTCCTCGATAAATGGGCTATCTAACCCTAAAAGAATTTTTCAAATCCGATCAGCCGTTCCTGACATTAGCGTGTCCTAACAAACAAACAAACCCTTCAGCCTTATATATTAGTATAGATTTACAAAATTTCGCCAGCAGCTTCGCATGCATTTAATAAAAAGAATCCTATGTTACTTCTAATACCTCCAAGAATATATGAACGAAGGTTCGCGATGATCGGTTAAATAATTTGCGCTTGAAAGCGTAACAAACAAACTTACATTTACAAATGTAGAAGGATTTTAATATCTAATGACAGGTAGTTTACATCAAGATAAAGGATTACTTATTACGAAAAATGCTTTATTCAAACTTAACTATTTATAATAATTTTAATTTTTATTATTGCTATTCCATAAAAAAAATACTAACTAATAAACGCTCAATGGTCGAAATTATTTTGTTTTCTACTGTCTTCCTTCATAAAAACTTCAACTGTGCCAAATTTCATACTTCTCTGTTTGCATTATTGTCTTAAGGCGTACTACTTTTTACTTCACATATTAAAATATACATTTATTCTTTTACCCGACTGCGAAAGAAGAAGGGTGTATATGACTGTGTGTATTTTTTTTTTTGCACGCGCTGGAGCCTTAACGGCTTGTCGTATTTTTATGTGAGTGGTGTCAATAGATTCGTCTTAGTCGTGAGAGTTACACTGGGTAGGTAGGTACATAAAAATAAAAAAAATGCGTAATAAAAATATACATATACGCAGTCGGAATTTGTTTTTAAATAATTCATTACTTATCTGATTGTTGTTGACAAAATATACACACAATTATACATCACTTTGTTTTATCTTTTTAATAACAATAACTACAATTGTGGGTCAGTGATATCGTTACTTAATTTATTAAGCGTCGCACTATTTTGTGCAATATTTAATAATATAATAATAATTGTTATAAGTAAAGATTCCAGCCTCGTATAAACGCCTAGTTCGTTTAAATCTTAATAAATACTAGGCATACAACTTATATTCTAACCTTTTAATTCAATTGGCGATTTTATAAACAACTAAATAGTTGATTTATATTTTAATATCTTTTCGCCTTCCGCTTGTCAACTTCCGGGATAATAGGTGTTTAAAGTTATACAATCATGTATTTTCAAATAATAATTTTATATGCTAAGAATCATTAAAATAATTACGATAAACAATATTTAGGAATTGGGTTAAGCCTGTCAGATGTAGGTCTGTCAGAACAAACTAAAGTTGGTTCGAGTAATACACACGTATTAATATTCTGGCCGTTTTACTTAGTGTGCACTGGAGAGTATTGTGAGTTTAATAAGCTTAACGTGTTTGCTTTGCCGCCATCTTTGATAATGCACCGCTACATAATTTTTCGGACATCTAGCACGCAACGCCATCTAGTCCCAAACCAAGCAGAGCCTGTAATGTGTGTAGGCATATACTTGTTAAACTGCCTCGGTGGCGCAGTGGTAGCGTACGCGACTGCTGTGCTTGAGATCTCGGGTTCGATTCCATGGTCGAACCAAATGTTTGTATGATATGCAAATATTTGTTTTTTGGAGTTTGGGTGTTTTCTATGTATAATATGTATGTATTTCATCATCATCATCATCATCACTTCAGCCCACTGACGTCCACTGCTGGACATAAGCCTCCTTCATGGCGCGCCATGGCAAAACAACTCCCGCGTACAAAATGGCAAAACAACTCCCGCATTAGATACATGTCATGTGTCGCGGGGAACTTTAGACACATACGAAAAAAAAACGCAAAAAACACCTAAACTCAGTACAAAAGTTTGTTGATCATATATATCATAATAACATTTAGTGCCAGGCCTGCCGCTAGCTGTTTGGAAGGCAATATTGATACCAATAATTGAATATCGATTAAACAGTGATTCTCAAAATGTAAAAGTATCTCTCGATTCTTTCAGAAATCTCCCATAGATTTGAATGTCCTCATTGGTTCAGTTCCAGCTAACATTCGAATGGGTTTTTCTCAAAAAAAGTGAATTAAGAGAAAAAACTTTAATTTTGTAGTCAGTACCAAATCACCAAGTTAAGTACCAAGTAGACTCAGTTGTCAATTGGTCTACTTGGTACAACATTGACTGAATTAGACAACTGACAAAAATACACAATATTTTAATATATCATATTTTTTACAAAGAATACGCCTTAAAATGTTTTATCTGTTGGAGTAAAATTTGTTACTTTTACGGAAAAGTAACAAATAAATAATATATATATATATATTATATCTACAAATCAGATTCTCATTTTTACCAGTTCTCACGTAAAAATTATTACCCGCCCGTAAAAAATAATACTACTTTTTTCAGGTCAAATAACTTCGCCTTAAATTAACATACTATCAACGATTTTAAGTGAATGAGCTCAATTTTTCATCTCAATAATAGTCTTATCAAAAACATTGACTTATTTGATCGTGTTTACTACATATACCAGCAAGAATTATGAAATTTCTGTTATTAGGATTCAGTTTAGTTATAGGGTATATTTCGTGTTACGATTTGTATCAGGGAGATGATTTTGGTGCTCGCATGTCTTACCGAGAAGTGAAAAAACATGGACTATTATTCTGGAAAAGGCAAGAAACAGTTGTTTTCGAATATCCAATCGGTACTAATATTACTGGTATTGCATGTATAGACCTTGATCCCGAAAAGAAAGGAACTGCTGCCATAGTCATTGGGGGTGTAAACTACAACTTTGTGCACATAAATTTAGAAAGTGAGAGAGGCGTTGGACTGCGATACATTATTGAAGTGTATTCATCTAAAATTAAAAAGAAAACAATGAAAATCCCGTCAGGAAATCTTACAGTACATATTAATGAAGGTGAAGGAACTTTGTGAATTATTAATGTTTTACAAAATAAATTATAACTTTGTGAATAACTTTTAATTATTTTTTTTAATATCTAATATGAATATATAATACAAATAGTATTTTACTTGTTTTATGTTTTAATTTAAGATCTCTAAATTTAATACTTATAGTTTATATTTTAAAATATATAAATCAAAAAAAAAATATAACCAGTGTTTTATTTGCTTCAAATTGTATGAATGAACGCATCTGTAACTGTCAACGTGTGTAAATTTCAACCAATCACAGAAGACCAGCGGGGAGCCATTTTCTATCACCTGTCATAAGCAAATGTCAAACAAACCAGTAACAATCGGGGTTATTTAATTTTACTAACAAAAAGTGTAAAATATCTAACAAAATTAGGTTTTAAAATGTCGGAAAATGGGCACGATGCGTAAGAAAACTCAAGTGTCGTTCGTGATTCGAGACGAAGAGGAACGGAGACATAAAAATGGAGTTAGTTCATTGCAACTGGATCCGATACAAGGCCGATTATATTCAGCCGGTCGGGATGGAATTATACGAGTGTGGCATACAGGAAATGGTGTTCAGGATCGGTATATCCAAAGTATGGAGCACCACACTGATTGGGTGAACGATATCGTCCTCTGTTGCGGCGGAAAGAACCTCATAAGTGCGTCTTCAGATACCACTGTTAAGGTATGGAACGCCCCGAAAGGATTTTGTATGTCGACTTTACGAACTCACAAAGACTATGTACGTACACTAGCGTACGCTAAAGACAAGGAACAAGTCGCGAGCGCCGGCTTAGACCGCGCCATCTTTTTGTGGGACGTAAACACACTTACTGCTTTAACTGCAAGTAATAACACTGTAACTACTTCTAGTCTCGTCGGTAACAAGGAATCGATATACAGTCTAGCCATGAATCCTCCTGGGACTATACTAGTCAGTGGTTCAACTGAAAAAGTCCTCCGAGTTTGGGACCCCAGGAATTGTTCTCGACTCATGAAACTGAAAGGACATGCGGATAATGTGAAAGCGTTAGTTGTAAGCAGAGATGGAACACAATGTGTCTCAGGCAGCTCCGACGGTACTATAAAGCTATGGTCTCTATCACAGCAGAGATGTGTATCTACAATAAGAGTTCATTCTGAAGCAGTATGGGCCCTACTGGCTACAGAAAACTTCAGCCATATCATTTCTGGTGGAAGGGACAGACTAGTCATTATAACAGAATTAAGGAATCCAGACAACTTCATGATAGTATGTGAAGAAACTGCCCCAATTTTAAAATTATGTTTCACAGCGGACCAAACTGGCATTTGGGTGTCGACATCAGAATCTGACATTCGTTGCTGGAAACTGCCACCATTAAACTCTCTAGACACGTATAATCAAAATAATTACAATACAAATAATGTGTACCAAACGCAACCTATACATAACATTCCCGGTGGTCCTGCTATTAAACATTACACAGTATTGAATGACAAAAGACATGTATTGACTAAAGACACAGCAAATAACGTAGCATTATATGATGTTCTTAAGGCATCTAAGCTTGAAGATTTAGGAGAAGTAGACTATGAGGAAGAAGTTAAGAAGAGATTTAAAATGGTGTATGTACCGAATTGGTTCAATGTAGATTTGAAGACGGGGATGTTGACAATACACTTGGGACAAGATGAAACAGACTGTTTAAGTGCATGGGTCAGTGCTAAAGAGGCTGGTTTAACAACGGAGAATGATCAGAAGGTTAATTTCGGTGCATTATTGCTACAAGCCCTGCTGGATCACTGGAATCATCCAAGTAGAGTGAACGAGACTGGAGTAAGAGTTATCGGAAATAATTACTTCAACGTACCGCTGCACACTCCACTTATATTTAGTGAAGTGGGTGGTAGAACATTGTACAGACTACAAGTAAGTATAATAGTTTATTTAAATTCATTGATAAAATATCCTAAACTAGATTTTGCCAGCATGTCTTCCTGCGAATCGATTTTCGCGACAATAAGTAGCATATGTCCTTCTCTAAGGTCCAATCTATCTGTATACGGGAATTCAGCTAAATCAGTTCAGTGGTTAAGCCGTGAAAGCACAACAGATGGACAGAGTTACTATTGAATTTATAATATTTGTATGAATTAAGCTTAGTCTGTAATTTGTTATACTAACTACTGATAAATATACCGTTTCTAAATACATACACGTTATAGATAAACTATATGTAAACAGTACAAATTATAAAGCTCATAAAACATTTTTCTTTTGTAATACAACCCTCTTTAGGAATAAATGTGTTGTGGTGGACTTTACACACATACATTTAACGGACACAAAGAGCACCCAGTCTCAGGACAACAATTATAGTGTTGGTAGTGAGAACCTTTACCATAGCACTAGATCTGCTTACTTTGGGACTAGACATCAAAAATATTGTTACTATTGAGCTTCTATGTTCTAAATTGTGATCCAGAAAGGTGCATAAATCTAGTAATTGGTGACATAATACAGATTATAATAAGTATTTTAGGATTTGAACTTCATTTATACATTGTCACAATAATATTAAATTGGGTTTTCATTTCAGTCCAGATTGATAACCTAGATCTTTGAAACTGATTTGTGAAAACCATAAATCAATTTCTACTTTATTTATGTTCAGAATATAATTCGAAATAAAAATTTTGAGACTGATATTTTCAAAGAAATTTATATCCAGCTACAAAATGT
Source organism: Spilosoma lubricipeda (assembly GCA_905220595.1). NCBI lineage: Eukaryota > Metazoa > Arthropoda > Insecta > Lepidoptera > Erebidae > Spilosoma > Spilosoma lubricipeda. The sequence continues at coordinate 4,262,536 of HG992298.1, read as the reverse complement.
TGGCACTTAAAAATATCTCGAATTTTAACATATCAGGTTTTAAAAAATCATTTTTTGTATTGTATATAAAATAATAGAGAATATGCATGTTTCTTTTTATTTCATAATCAGATTTACACCTCTATAACATAGAAAAACATATAAATAAGCTTCTAAATAGTCAAACTAATTTTCAAAGTGAAATTAACACTAAGTAAATTTGAGCTATTCAAACGCCGCCATTTTGCGCGCGCTTTTGACACGGGCCGTGACGTCAATATCATTTCGTGTTTGTTCACTATTCAGTGTTTCATATTCTCTATTATATCTCTTTATTCAAACTAGTACAATGAGTACTACACCACTGATATAAATATAAACACATTATAAAAAAGAAAAAGCATGTAAGTATTTGCATCAGTTGTCTAGTACCCATAGTACAAGCTCTACTTAGTTTGGGACTAGATGGCGTTGTGTGTCAGATGTCCGACATATTATTATTCTCTTTATTACATCTATCACATCATATTACATTTTACACTTTACATGAAGAAAGGAAAATAAAACACAATATTTCAAAATGTAAAAAACAGCAGACCACCAATTCCAGGTACCATAAAACTTGTTGTTAGGTCTCTAAAAACCTGGAACTTCCTCAAAATACGAGTCGTGTCAAGAAGGACTGTCTTCTGTATCCAGCCTTCTAACGTGAGCCTCTTTAGGTGTTGGTCTTACTGTTATTATTCATTACAGGTAGGGGATTCCGGTGGTGAAACAGAAGGTAACCTCCTTGTGGAGACGGTGCCTTCATGGGTGGTAGACGTGGCCATAGATATGGCAGCGCCTAAACTGAATAAGCTACCCTTTTATCTCCTGCCTCACTCTAGCTGCCAAAGTAAACAGGATAGGCAGAAGAAGGTAAATGTAAGAGTAAATAGTTATAATACCTAAACATGAAAATAAAACTTGATTAAGTTTACCGTCTGGCTATTATTACAAATTGATTGACACTCATTCATTAAAATCTGTTTGGTACTTTAAATGTCGGGAAAATACAAACATACATAGAGTGCCAAAAATAATCTTTATTTTTGACTTTTAAAAATCACTTTCCAAAGCGGGCGTCTATTAATTACGCGAGGAAAATTTTTCGACCCTCCCCCCTCCTTATCTCACGCGAGAATCTTCAAAGTATATGTTTTGGCTGTAAACATGTTGGATTATTAAGAAAAAAAAAACACAGTTGTTCTATTACTTTCGTTGAAGACTAGCAAAGACTTTGTGAATATTACCGTAATTTAAAATCACAATCATAAAATTAAATAATGAATATCAAACAAAAATTAAGAAAAGATTTATTCTAATAAACTTCTTACACGGCCTCGAGAGTGACTACTGGAACCAACACATCCAAGTGATTTCCAATAAAATCATCTGCTCCTTCAACTTTGCTCTGAATTAGCCACTCTAAGGCCCAGATTTTATTCTAGAAATAAATTTTCACGCAATTGTAGTAAGGCCCCCCCTCCCCCTAAGTGAGATTTGGAAATGTTTAGCTCGATCCCCTCTCCCCCCTAATACACGAAATTAATGGACGCCCCCGAATGTGTACTGCTAAAGGTATGGTGACCACCACTCTTGGATTCAGCTCATGCTTTCCATCAGGCAGAGTAGATTCAGTTTGTCATCTCAATACGTTAAAAAAAATATCATCAGCTATCTGCCAGAATAAGTCCCATCAATGTCGGTCAAGCCGTTTTAGAGATTTACCAGAACGAACAGAACATAAATCTGCCTTTGTAAAACATGAGCATTATGTTTTAAATAAAATAAATTTAACCGCTAATGTTCCAGGATCGTCTGGTTGCCAATGACTTCATCCAGTGCCGTAAGGTTGCTGAACATGTTGTAGAGAAGATAGTCGGGGGTGGTGATGTGAATGGAGCCAGCGCTGGGAGCGGCCGCGGTAGTGCTAACGAGGACAGTGGGAACGACGCCCCTGAAGAACGGGTGGAACTACTTTGTTGTGATCAGGTTAGTGTGTAAGGAGTCACAATGATGCAGAAGCATCTCAATAGATCGTGATAGTGTGAGTCACAATGCTGCATAGTCTGCACTCGCAATGAATATGGTGACCACCACTTTTTAGCAGTCCAAGTTACAATTACATAGACTGCACTGCGTACGTTAAAAAGAGCATACAGACAGGCAACAATGATACATAACTTATACTTAAGTCTTTACATGGAATATCCAGTCTCTTTTATGGTAAGGTGGGGGGCAAAAAAAGACTCACAACCATTGCCTATTCTTTAAGCTTTGCTTTAGTCAGGTAAAAAAATAAAATAAGTTTCAATAGAGCTGAGTTGAAAACTCAAAAGTCAAGTTACACTCAGACACAAAACACATGGTTGTGTTAATTATACAATAGGGTATTACATACATTTTTGAAAAGTGTCATAATTAGATTCTATAGTGCATTTAAACCACAGAAAAAACATAAAATTTTTATTTAATTGATAAGTGCCATAAAAATGCATTTAAATTTTTCAAATTTTGGGCGTAAATTGTAATGCACTATGGTAATGACGTCAGTTCGCTTTGTAAATATAATTTCAAATTGGATGACATGAATATAATTTCAACAAACAATATAAAGCGTACGCTGATCAGTTGACACTTTAGTGTACTTACAAAGCGTTGTGACGTAATAACATAGCGGCTACCATTTCATAGTGTGAGAGAACAGATTAAAAAAATTTAAAACTTTGAAATAAATTATAAAAAATATTTCATAATTTGGAGAGGCCTATGTGATGGCGATAGGCTGATGATGATGATGATGATGATTTCATAACTTTATGAACTAAAATTATCATTTTTCGACTGGAGTTTTCTCAATAATATATTTTTAGATATTTTCTCTCGTATAAAGTAAAATAACCTATTATTCGACTTGACTGGAAATGGAAACCAGGAATCTCTAACAGCCCCATAAGGACTGATGTCTTGTTATTTTCAGCATAAACTGATTTCCCTTCTATTTTTAAAGCATTTCTTTAGTGTTTAAATAACTAAAAAAAAATATTCCAGGTCTTAGACCCCAACATGGACCTTCGAACCGTCCGTCATTTCATCTGGAAATCAAACGTCGAGTTCACACTGCACTACCGTGTACTGAAACAATGAAACATGCCCACTTTGTACCAGCTGAGGAAATACTGCACCTTCCACTGTATGTTCAGACCGTGAATGATCAATAACAGTGATGGAATATAACACAGTGTGATTATTGTGATTAATCCTGTGATTTTCTGTTTATGGTAGCCGTTTTACTCAAGCGTTATTGTCTATAAGCTGTCCCTGTTTTTGTTTATTTTACCCTCTCCTATATTGTTTACCTGTTTTGAAAACTAAGAAGAAATATATCTATCTATCTATATAAATAAAAATGAATCGCCGTAATGTATGTACGCTCATATATATAAAACAATGAGCTAATGCGTCGTTAATGGTTTGTCGTCAGAACGTTAAAAATTACCAATGAGAGCATAGAGCACGTAAAGCCGTCGGTCCTGATTTCTCCTCGGTCGTCGGATAGACGTTCCATCGGATTGTGAGAGTGAGAGAACAGAGAGTGCACCTGTGTTTGCTCACACACTTGCACCTATAATATCCTCTCTGTAGTTGTCTGGTCTCTGTTGATCATCACTTTGAAACTTAGAAACGAAATAATCACACTGTGACCTTATTCCATCACTATGTTATGTAACTATCAAGGCATCAGTGTTTGACATCATTTTGAATATAATATGGACTATTTCGTAGGTTTACTTTTAAATATATGCATCAAGCTACCAAAATATACTATCGACCTAATTTCAAACAGAATAAGGTCTGTTTTTGAGGTCGGCAAAAACAAGGATTGTCTGTTACAGAATATTGTTAGATTATTTGGTACTTCACAATTGTTATATTCATGTTTTGTTCAAATGGGAATAAACGCGTTAACGTAATAGGCGAGGCCTAGTGTGAGCTTATTTTGAATCAACTCCATTGTCACTGTAATCTCGTTCACCTTTGTGATTGGTGATGAGATTATTGCGGGCCAATCAGGAAGGCGAACACGGTCGCCGTGATGACCAAGTGAATAAGAAATAAACTCACACTAGACCCTCAGGACACAGACTTAGTGTGTCAGTTTATGACCTGTTTGAGTATATGACCATACCTTGATAAGATCAGATCAATTTAACCATGACTTTAGGTAGTTAACACTTATGTACTAGCCGGCCCATCTCGACTAATAACCTCTCACAGAAGATCAAAGTAAAATTACAGCACTCGTGCTGTTGTATTTCGTTGGTGAGTGTAAGATCGGAGGCCCACTGATGCAGAAGCATCGCAATTGACCGCCAATATGTGGGTCACAAATACTACATTGTCTGCATTCACAATGAGTATAGTGACCAACTTCTCTTGGATTCGGCTCATGCTTTCAATCAGACCGCATAAAGTACTCATTATATTTAAAAAAATGAAATATCTATTACGTTATCGCAATCTATTCCTGTATTATATACATAAAATGATATTTCCTGGAACGCGATAGTTGGAAAGGTAGTATTAGTAATTTACCCTACATATAAAAAAAACTGAGCTATAACATGTCTTATTATTTTTAAGCATATAACGTGTAATGTGAGTCGCTAAAACAAATGCAGTTACTTAGGAATGCAAATTAAATACAATAAGATGAAAGGGCAGTATATTTACTATAGTCATTTCTTTTTTATCCATATACGCAGCTAAAACCTTCTAAAAACAAGCTAACTGTTTGAACATTGTCAAATATACTATTCAAAAGAGGATAGAACATAATCAAACATTAGAACTTTAAAAAGTGATCAATTTTCTTTCGTCTGGTATATGTGACAATGGCATACGTAGTTCGCCCTTTAGTAATTTGCAACAATCGCAAAATTATATTATGTCAGTTATGTTCTGTTTTTATTTCGTTATTTATTTAACCCGTTTTATTATTTTAACTCTAACTTTAATTAATTCCGCTTTAGGTTCTTGAAACACTATTTGTATAAAAAATATATCAGTTCTGAATTTAAATTGATAAAATGCTTTAAGGAACGCTTAGTAACGAAATATAAATATTATTATACTAATAATAGGTCTTTTCCTATGAAATTGCCGTTTTGTATGCAATAAGTGAACTGTTGCGCAGTATGGAGTTGCGTCTTGTCGCTTGTGCGCTTGTGTAAAAAATTCAATCAAAAGTGGGTAAAAAATTCAATTACCGAGAGGCAGTACAAAATGCCTTTGTTTGTTGTCAAAAAGAGTTTGTTGCCTCCCGTCCAGATGATTATTACAAAAAGGGCATCAATACTTACAATAATTACTTCGAATAACAAAAATAAAAAAGTTTGAAAAAATAAGTACTTTCACTTATTGCATACAAAAGGGCAATTTCATAGGTAAAGACCTATTATAACACTTTGAAATAAGAACAATGACTTGTAAACCTTTTCAGCCAATAACAACACAGTTTTTTTTTTTATTGCATTTGCATAGGAAACATTTGTATGGGTTATTGAAGAAGTTAGAACGTCTATATAGTGTTAGTGGGGCAGGACTAGGTAGTGTGTTCTCAGTTGGTAAAGAAAGAACATTGTAGAAGTTTCGTTATGTAAATGTAACCATTCCTTTCTATTTGATGCAAAATTGCATTATACGTTTTTTTTAAACATTACAATAATTAAAAAATGTCTTTCAAAAAGTTGAGGAGTAATGTTTAACAAACGTTTTTAAAATTATTTCATGTTATATTGTTTTAAACTTTCATGGTCAGTAACATTAAAATGGGAATCTGCGGGATTGCTACCATGTACCTTTTTGTTTGTGAGTATCCGATATTTCGGCGCTGTTGCAAGCGCCATGATCACGGAGTTACTGAAGATCTTGCGGGTGGGCTGTTATTGGCAGACATATCGGTCTACCCTCTTACGTAGTCTTTTATTACGATTGTCCCCGGTACCACTGTTCAGTGAACAGTGGTAGTGGTACAAACAAAAAGGTACATGGTAGCAATCCCGCAGATTCCCATTTTATTTCATGTTGTGGGAAAAAAAGCGAAAGTGTACTAAATATAATGCAAAAAACTTGTAAATGCTTTTCTTTCATGATGATTCAATAATGTATTCACTAATGTTATTAGGAGAAAAACATAAAAAAATATTATTTTTAAGTTAATGTTATCCTTTATATACGTCTTTAAAGGAAAGGTGTCTGTGATTCCCATTCTTTTTAATTGTTTGACTGTCTATTAGTATTAAGCTCTGAAAATGCTAAATACAATTATTAAAAAAATCTTGTCTGTTGTTTATTTTAAGCGTAATATGTATATAAAATTCTGCCACGAATTGTTAGTTAAGCCGTCAGAACCTGTTGCTATACGAACGTTTGTGGCAATCGTTGCGGGCAGTTGAACCTGTTTGCGCCAAGAGGCAGAGTAGTCACTTTGGCAGCTATTACATAAAGGTAGCGCCATAAGACGTGACTCACTACAGAGAAAACCCGTCTAACTAGCATAGTAAAGTGGGCCAAAACTCTTTTCTAGGAAAACAGTCTATATCCAGCCGACTAGTGAAAGTTGTTGATGTGTGTGTGTACACTAAAAAGTCTACTGTTTATCTACAGAACTTCGATATAATCTAAGACAGGGCGCGCACTAGTGAATTTTGTCACGGTGACCTTGTGAAGAAACTTTTTTGCATTCGATTCAATTACGCCAAGACGACTAAAGTATGGAGACCGCGGGGAAGCAAAAAGTCACCCAATTGTCACGTATCCAAATGCAGGCACTTCCATTATGGGTAATGTACGCGGTGACAGCTTTGCGTGGGTGACAGTCACGTTGACAAAATCACTAGTGCGCGCAGAGCCTAACACTTGGGTTGATGAGGTTTGATGTTAGTCGCTTTATGTAAGGAATCGAAGTACAGCCGTGTCACAGTGGACCGAAAGCCGACTGCAACACCCACTCAGCTAGTGGGTTAGTACACCACGCAGAAAAAAGCTACGTGGGAAATCAGCTGTCGCTACCGGTGGCCGTGGCCGGTAGCGAGAAATCTTTCCCTGATGACTGCAGAGTCGGGTCCTCGACTCTGCGATGTCCAGGCAGAACAAACTGCCAGCGTGTGCTAGAGTAAGTAAATATATTAGAAGAGTGCCTAGCGTCTCTTTCATATAAATAAACTAGCTACCCACTTCGGATGCCCCACCGACGACACAATTCGTGCATTTTAAATCTGTAATATCTTCGAATGTATTCATTTAAAGAGCCATATTGATCGATATTAAATGTACAATGTATTTAAGGTACTTAATAGAATAAGGATTAATGCTGTATTGCTTAAAATCGCTTTGAAAGTAAGCCATTATTTCTCCTAAGAGAAAGGAATTTATCTGTTAGGGATACCTAAGAGATAGACATATACCTTCCATCGCGGACTTTTATGTAGACCATTTTAAGGTGTACAATACTGTAGTAAATTATTTTGATCTATCTCGTACGTTTAAAACAACGTTTGCATGTAAGTAAAAAAAATAGTTTATTTACGACATCATATTCCTTTTCAAACCATATTCAAACCTCTAAATTATCTGTGTTTCTCTGCTATATTATACATATATATATATAACTTAAATAAATATATAAACTTTAATCTTGAATCACTCCATCTATTAAAGAAAATCACATTAAAATCCGTTGCGTAGTTTTGAAGTTCTAAGCATTTATAGAGACAAATAGACAGCGGATATGACTTTGTTGTGGAACTCTAGGGATTGAAATGGAAGGAACGAATTATTCATTGGTTGGTGTATTGCCCGCCAAATCAGTCATGCAAATTGGTATGTGCGTCCACCAATTAGAAATTTGCGTGAGAGATACAGACTCTAACCAAACTCAGTCTCTCTCTCTCTCTCTCTACTCCGATCACGTCTTCCGATCGTTCAGCAGCCCTTCTATTTATATATATGCTCTAAGCTGTGACATATTTAAGATAAAGAATTTATGTAAGTTTACACTTCACTTGCTTTTTGAACGATCAAAAATCTGTCACATTTTATCAGCTGTGATATCTGTCAACAGTGTCAACATCAGCGTAACCTAGAATCACAAATAGTAAATGAAAAATAGTTAATATATTTTTATTATCATGAGTGGGAGACCTATATTGCAGTCTTTGTATTGTACATTTACAAAGAGGATACCTCTAAAATATAGTTATCTGTCGAAAAACAGGTTATATGTTAGCGTTTTTCGAATTTCATGCAATGTTTTTAGTACAAAAGCAGATGCACAAATTGAAGAAAAAAAACATTGTAATATAGGAACTATAGGGCATGTAGACCATGGGAAGACTACGCTGACTGCAGCTATAACGAAGATATTAGCAAAAGATGGGTTGGCGACATTCGTTTCGTATGATGAGATTGACAGAGCCCCAGAGGAGAAGGCAAGAGGTATGTATTGACACTATAAAACGCATTCAACTCTGTTGAACATAGTCTTCTACAAAATCCTTTTTACAGTATAGGACATAGGCCTCTTTTAAGAAAGGAGTTTTATTTTCAGAATATATTCTTTGCCCCTATTACATGATATTCTTTACAGCCATTTGCAGCAAAAGCAAGCCAAGCATTTTAAACTTCATATTTAGTAAAGGTCCAATGTATGTTAGGACAATAACAAAGGAATCTTGTTGATACATTCAATTTTACAAAATGTTATTTTTATTTGTACAAAAAATTCTTAAAATGCACAAAGGTAGTGTAATCCAGTAGACCTAGGAGTTAAATGTACTTAGTATCTGGCATACAATAAAGCAATATATTATTATTAATTATTAAAATTATTTTTGCAGCTAGCTCTTAAAACAATCTACATTAAAATAATATAAACAAAGAAATATGTATACAATTAAATATACACAGTCAGAAACAGAAAAAAAAATCAATAAACATATTTCTGGTCGAAGAGATAAATTACAATACGTACAGCATCTTAATATATATAAATCTCATGTCACAATGTTTGTCCTCAATGGACTCCTAAACCACTTAACCGATTATAATAAAATTTGCACACCATGTGCAGTTCGATCCAACTTGAGAGATAGGATAGTTTAAATAAAAAATAAAAAAAAACTAGCCACAGCAACACGTGGCCGGGTCAGCTAGTGTTATTATAAGAATGGTATCACATTTGTTTGTCTTACCATTTTAAATGGTCCTACTTTTCACAGGAATTACGATAAATGCAGCCCACGTTGGGTACAGCACAAAACTTCGTCACTATGCACACACTGACTGTCCAGGTCATGCTGACTATGTTAGAAACATGATATCAGGAGCTTCACAAATGGATGCTGCAGTGTTGGTAGTGGCCGCCAACGATGGCCCCATGCCGCAAACAAGGGAACACCTGTTATTGGCCAAACAAGTTGGCATACAGTATATATTGGTGTTTATTAATAAGGCTGATTTAGTTGATAATGAGGTAAGGTTTGTTTTAGGATTGCCTGAATGAAGCTCTTTCTTAAAGAGTATGTTATGCCCTTAAATATGAGTAGGTACCACACTTTTTTTTTAATACTACCAGCTTCAAACTAAGCAGAGCTGGTACTAAGACAGCTAGATTCACTGAAAGAATACTAACATATGTTTTTTGTAACTACGCACATATCATACATAGAAATCACCCCAACTCCGAAACAAATATTTGCAGATCATACAACCATTTGTTTCGATCCAGGATCGAACCTGAGAACTTAAGCACCACAGTCTTAAATGATAATACTGCGCCACCGAGGCAGTCAGCGGCAGTTTAATTTAAATATATTCAAGATTTGTACTAAGACACGGAACCATATAAAATGGAAAAAATTAGTTCTCCTGAATCAGACTAAAAGAGGTGGTCCAGTCAACTTTGATTAAATCCTAACAATCCGGCCTTGCATAGGTGTGCCGATAAGCTATCATTGCTATTGGGCAGGTTATGCCATAGAGGACAGTGATATATTGAGAATGGTATAAGTAGGCTAGAATAGAGGTTGACATACTCATTGTGAATTTAAAGACAAGGCAGCATGGTGACCCACAGTGTTAAATATTTCGTTCATGTTTCAAACCTAGCATTAAAACTTTTGTTTCAGTTATTAGAACTTGTTGAGATTGAAATGAGGGAGTTGCTAACAGACTTTGGATATGACGGGAACACTGTTCCCATGATTTGTGGATCTGCACTTAAAGCACTAAACGGCGACGAATCAGAGTTTGGTATGTAAGAAATGTAATGTAACAAAATGAAATGTCTTTGTGTGTGATGTAAGGGTAGTCATTCACTAGCTATTAAGTTTCTATTTGTAAACATGGTTGAAATCATTTTCTGCAAACTGAAAATTATTATAAAAATAAGTTGTCCCATTTTTTTATAATAATAAGAATAACAATCTTATTATTAAATAAATAAATCAATATTTCGGACATCTATCACACAACGCCATCTAGTCCCAAGCTAAGCAGAGCTTGTGTTATGGGTACTAGACAACTGATACAAATATTATACATAATGTAGGAATGCATATTTGCTGTAAGTAGGCATATTGCAATTGTTCACCAGAGCCAAAAAACTTTATTGATTTCGGAAAAAAATTAATAGCTTCTGACCTATCCATGATATTGCTACCATTTTTGGAACATAGGTTTATTTAACTGCCAGTCACCATTTGCAATGTAAATTTTTTATCCAAAGTTACTATAAGTATGTGTTTGGCTAGTTACAGCAATCAGTTTTTTAAATCACATACCTTTAAAACGCTGTAACTAAGGAAGAAAAATGTACGCGTAGATGGAAATATTATCAATTTACAGGCGGTAAATGTGCTGTATGCAGTAAATTTATTTATATGGGTACTGCAATTCAAGGTGTAAGATTAAATTTATAATTATGATTAGATCTAGAAATGCAGTGGGTTAGTTGGTAATGTAATGTTTGGTTGAAATAAAATTTCGTAAATGGTTAATTAAATAATTATTTTATTTTATTTTATTTTACAATTGTAGGAAAACTTACTTATGGTCTTTTAAATTGTTGAAACAAAATTTTAAACTCTAATTATACTGCCAGAACTTCTTTTCAACAATACAATGAATTAAAAAAGTATTTTACTCTTATATATAAGAGATAAAACATAAAAAAATACAAAAAAAATAAGGCTTTAAAACTAATTAATAACGCTAGATGTAAATAAAAACATTGTATCCAATCAAAAAATATTTATTTAAAAGTAAAAAACAGAAACTTAGTAGCAATTTGCCTTATTTTAGAACGAAAATACAATTATAATTGAAACTTAACATGAAGACATTGTGTTCAATCAAAAACATGTAATAAGGGAAAGGTAGTAGAGCCACGCTGATTTCAGCACGAACGGGCTGGCTCGACTGGGGCGGGACTACCCTCGCACAGAAGACCAACCTAAAATGACAGCATTCGTGCTGTCGTGTTTCGTTGGTGAGTGCGAGACTGGAGGCCCATAGATGCAGGAGTGACGGTTAACGTGATAAGTGTGTGAGCGAAAGAGTGCTCGCGAAGTCATAGTAAGGTTGAATCGAACCGTCGGCTAGGGAGACCCGTAGAAACGGTGGTGCCGCTGGCCGCCCGCGGCATAGAGAGGGATCCAACCACGGCTAACCACGCTGGGAGGCTGCCCCGTCAGGTCGCGCATAATCCACGGAGTGGCTCGTCGTACCGGTCGGTGACCGGACGGTGGGACCAGGCGACCATTTCCGGGAAGACTCAAGAACTACGCACCAGAGTTGTCTCCCGTACTGACACCCTTGTACCGCCTGTCCTATTCCTCAGGACTTGTTCCGGGGGCTTGAAGAGAGGCGAACGTTCAACCTATCCCCAAAAAAGGTGACCGTTCAGACCCGGCTGATTACCGACCTATAGCCGTAACTTCCATTGTCTGCAAGGTGCTCGAACGGATCATCAACAAGCAATTGGTCCTCTACCTGTAAGATCACTCCTTGCTAAATGATCGGTAATATGGCTTTAGGCCGAACCGATCCACGGGTGATCTTCTAGTGTATGTCACTCACCTTTGGGGTGAAGCTATTGATGGTCATGGGGAGTCCTTGGCCATTAGCCTCGACATGGCCAAAGCTTTTGATAGGGTTTGGCACCGCTTGCTTCTCTCCAAACTTCCCGCAGTCGGCCTGCCTCCCAAACTCTGCACATGGGTCTCCGCATTCCAGCACCAGCGCCGCAGTAAGGTCCTTTGCGACGGTGCGGCCTCTGATTATCGGCAGGTAAACTCTGGTGTACCTCAAGGCTCTGTCCTGTCGCCCACGCTGTTTCTTCTGCATATCAATGACATGTTGGCCCTAGGCAATATACATTGCTATGCAGACGACAGTACAGTTCATGGGCGATATTTTGGTCACCCTACAGCCAAGTCTGCAGGTGTTGAGGATAAGCGACAGGATTTTGTCGCTGAGCTCAACCTGGTCCTAAGCCGCATCTCTCAATGGGGCACTGAGAATCTGGTCGAGTTTAACGCCAAGAAAACACAGGTGTGCGCGTTATCTACCAAAAAGTCTCCCTTCCTTCCCTTCTCCACTTTTCGGAACATTCAACTGCCCCTACAAGATAAGCTCGGTATCCTGGGTATGGATGACTGCCATGACCTCAACATGCGTGAGAACATCGAAAGCGTCATTAAAGCGGCCTCGCGAAAGTTAGGTGTACTTAACAAGGTGAAACGCTTCTTCTCGCCCGGGCATCTGTGTCATCTCTACAAGACCCAGGTTCGCTCGTGCGGGGAGTACTGTTTTCATCTATGCGATGGTGCCGCACAGTATCTGTTTGACGCTTTCGATCGGTTGCAGCGGCGAGCAGTCTGCATCATCGGTAGTCCCGAAGGCACCGAGTTTCTTGAACCTCTGCAGCTGCGAAGAGATATCGCCTCTACGGCAGTCCTCTATCGCCTGTATCATGGAGAGTGTTCTGAAGAGCTCTTCCAACTGGTTCCCCCTTCTCCATTCCTCTACAGGACAACACGTGCTGGCCTTCGCAGTCACCCTTTTAGAGTAGAAGAAATATAAATGATTTATCAAAATGCATTATCTCAAATTTCTAAAAAACCGTGTGTCTAAAAGTACGTGATGATTTGCTGTAAATAACGAAAACTAAAACGATAGGTTCCCTAAACTTGCTGTAAGTAAACAAATGTAAAAATCACACACCGCAAATATGCTGTAAGTAGCGTAAAGTTTTTAAATGGGAAGAAGTAAGTATTTGTAAAGCAAAAAATGCAGTCTTTCTTTTGCTGTAAGTATAAAATGTCTAAAATGACTGGATTTACATACATGGACATACAGCATTTAATCTTGCTAAAAAAAATATAAGTACGGGCGTTTTCAACGGCGTATGTAATTTTTTTTTCATCGTAGAGCTACAGGACCCGGGTCAGTCGATGCGGCTTTTTTTTCTGATTCTAATGATGGTAAAAAGTCACTTTAGGTATTTTGTCTACTTACAGCAAATATGCTTTCCTACGTCGATATATACTTTTTTTTTGTAAATACATACATGTTACCGACGAAAACCAAAGTTCAGCCTTTGTGATTTCTTGAAACCATCACCAACACTTGCTAACATTTTGAACATAAATAATATATTCATTTCAAGTATTACTCTCACAAATTAACGTCCTTCCCAAGCTGAAAAAATTGCACTCACTACAAACAAGTTACCGGGAATGAACAGTCGTGGTCTAGGTCGACAAATATGTAGTGTAGGCGAATGTAACTGTTTGTATAGTAGATGTCTGGCATAAAATTCACGATTAGCAGGTTCAATTCAGGACTCTCACACCAACACGAAGTGAGAATCAGACACGCGAATATCACGACACGAATACTCAAATGTTACAAGGGACACGCGGTTCGTTTTGAGGTTTTACCCGAGACGTAGAACATACCAGAACATTTAGCGATGTACCACTGGATTGGCCCGTATGTGCCGACTGACCGGCAACAGAACGAGCCTCCCTAGGCCTTTCTTATTTTTTTTATTTTAGCGGGGCGGTTTGTCGGAATCGAACCGACTAAAACCACACGGTGTGACACTCTGCGCCTGAGACGGGAGGGATCCGGGAACTGCTGTTAAGCCTCCCTATCGCATGCTTCACTAACAATGTTCTACATAACAATTAGTTACAAATATATGACTGCCTCGATGGCGCAGTGGTAGCGTACGCGACTGCTGTTCTTGAGGTCTCGGGTTCGATTCCCGGGTCGGATCAAATGTTTGTATGATCTGCAAATATTTGTTTCGGAGTTTGGGTGTTTTCTATCTATAATAAGTATGTATTTACAAAAAAAAAAAAAGTATATTTGTATTTGTATCAGTTGTCTAGTACCCCATAACACGAGCTCTGCTTATCTTGGGACTAGATGGCGTTGTGTGTTAAGATGTCCGAAATATTTATTTATTTTATTTATTTATTTATATTTTATTTGTTTTACAGGAGCTCCGTCTATACGGAAACTGCTCACCACCATGGATGAATACGTGCCTCCCATAGTGAGAGACCTCAAGTCACCTTTCCTAATGCCTATTGATAATGCCTTCACTGTGCCCGGTAGAGGTACAGTTGTTATAGGAACTATAAAACGAGGCATTATGAAAAGAAATGATGAAGCTGACCTTCTGGGTTTTGGACATAATATTAAGACAACAATTTCCGATGTGCAGATATTTAAAAACAGTGTTTCTGAGGTTAGTGAGGAGTTTTGTTTAAATATTTAAGTCTGCCAAAATGTCTACTCTGCCTGATGGAAAACATGAGTAGAATCCAAGAGTAGTGGTCACCATCCTGAGTGCAGACAATAAATAAATATTTTCCGAAATCTAACACAACGCCATCTAGTCCTAAACTAAGCAGAGCTTGTACTATGAGTATCTACTAAACAAGTTATATAAATACACCTGCGGTTATTGTTGTACCGCGAGTAACGTCGCGGGACAAAGTTAGTATAAAAAAGTACCCTAAGTTACTCCCTGGATCATCAGCTACCTGCCAGTGAAACTCCCGTCAAAATCCGTCCAGCCGTTCCAGAGATTACCCGGAACAAACAGGCAGACAAAAATTTTTTTACTACATTTTTAGTATATGTACCGTGTATACATATATATGCATTTAGTAAAAAGCGGTTATTTTAGTATTACAAACAGACACTCCAATTTTATTCATTTGTATAGAAATACACTTTTTTTGTAAATAGATACATCTCTAAGTCCCAAACTAAGCAGAGCTTGTATTATGAATAGGTACTAGACAACTGATATGAATACAAAAAAATTTTTTTTTGGTAAATCCTACTAATATTATAAATGCGAAAGTTTGTAAGGATGGATGGATGTTTGTTACTCATTCACGCAAAAACTACTGAACGGATTTGAATGAAACTTTACAGTTATATAGCTCATACATCAGAATAACACATAGGCTACTATTTGCCGCGATATTCGACACGCGGGCGGAGCCGCGGGCAACAACTAGTACATACATATTATACATAAGAAACATCCAAACTCCGAAACAAATTTTTGCAGATCATAAAAATATTTGGTTGAAAATGAATCCGAGATCTCAAGCTTAGCAGTCGCATACGCTACTATTGCGCCACTGAGACAGTTAGTCAGTTATCATACGTCTTCTTCCAGGCTCTCGCTGGTGACAACGTAGGAGTTCTACTTCGAGGTATGAGGATCAAGTCAGTAGAAACAGGCATGCTTCTCACAGCAGCAAAATCTTGCCAAATGAGTAACCATTATAAAGCAAAGATATATTTCTTAACGCGAAGCGAAGGAGGGCGGAAGAAACCGATATTCTCGAAGTACTCACAACAAATGTTCAGCGGCACGTGGAATATTGCTTGCAGGATTGATTTGGGTAATGTATTTATTTAGCTAAATCAAGGGCCGAGTGTGTCGGTTATGTAATTCAGCCCTAGTCTCTACCCAGTGTTGGTTGGTGGTTGTTTGTTATTGAACACCACAGCAAAAGTTGTAACTTACCACACGCTGCCGTTGTATTGCAATTATGCACCTAGTCCAAATGTATTTAAACTACAAAACGATTGTGCGGCTAACTTATTAGTCCGGGTGCAGTCCATGGAACTGCACACCGGCTGGAATTGGGCTGTACAGTTTATTACCTTTTTTGGACCCGTGTTTCCATAGTTCATTAAGTTTACGCTACGCCCAACGATTTTATTTTTTTGTCTGATCAATACCTTAGATTGATGAAGGAATGGGGTGATAACTGGAATCTGGGACCTACTGAATTATTTTGAGCTTTTAGTACATTATTTTCAATAAAACCGTTTAAATTAAAAACCTTTTTTATATTTTTTTATTATATATAAGATTTTGTTTTTGGCTAGCGTGAATAGAATAGGATAGTTAACACCACGCTTAGACCAATATAAACCGAGCATGAAGTTGGATCATCTAGTATCTTTGTATATAACTAGCAGACCCACGCAACCTCGTTTGCGTCTCCTATTGCCCGTCGCGTGATAATTTTCCACCGTTTTTGAAACATTTTTCGTTGGTGCTGCTCTCCTATTGGTCTTAGCGTGATGATATATAGCCTATAGCCTTCCTCGATAAATGGGCTATCTAACACTGAAAGATTTTTTCAAATCGGACCAGTAGTTCCTGAGATTAGCGTGTTCAAACAAACAAACAAACAACCAAACAAACAAACAAACTCTTCAGCTTTATATATCAGTATAGATTACAATATGTAAAAGAAACAGCCAATACTTTGTCATCTTCATCCTATGTAAGAACTTATCGCGTTATTTTTACCTCATACACATGTTCCAGATCCAAGCATGAACATGATGATGCCAGGAGACCACGGGGAAGTATACCTGACCCTCCTAGAAGACATGGTGATGACGCAAGGCCAGCCCTTCACGATACGAGAGAACAATGTGACCGTTGCTACAGGCATTGTGACCGACACTTTAAAATCGATCGATGTGCCTAAAGGGAAATTAGGCAAGGTTGTGATGAAATACGAGGAATAGTATGTATTTAGATGTATGTAGATATTGTTAATAAATTATTGTGTATATAACTACTCTTTAATTAATTACTCGGATGAGGTAGTGGTCAAAGTTGTCAATTCGCAGATTTCTTCTACGTTGAGCGTTTTGGGTTCGAATAAGTCTTCTACAAATTGTTGTGTTGAGTCTAGATGTTTTTATGTCCGTCTTAAAAAAATTGTCACAGCAGTGTATCTATGTACTTGAAATAACTGAGTGTTGATAAAATACCTACCGCGTGTCCTTAACTGCTTCATGGATAGTACCACGGACTTAAGGACATGACCTTACCAAATGACAGTAACATAAAATATCAAGTAATAAACTTATTTACATAAGGATATTATAAGATATCATTTTCGCCAATGGTCAATTTTAAAAGGCGATTTTTAGTCTAAAATATAAAGCTGAAGAGTTTGTTTGTTTGTTTGAACGCGCTAATCTCAGGAACTACAGGTCCCATTTGAAAAATTATTTCAGTGTTAGATAGCCCATTTTTCGAGGAAAGCTCATCATCACGCTTAGACCTACAGGAGCGGAGCACCAGAAACAAAATGGGGGAAAATTTTCACGCTACGGGCAATAGGAGACTCAATCGAGGTTGCGTGGGTCGGCTAGTTAATAATAATATACTCACACATGGCTGTCTGATCCCAAAACTAGGTAAAGTCTGTTCTATGGTAACTAGACTGCTGATCAACATATTTACATATTCCTAAAGACAAATATAGATAAATTACACCCAGACAGAACAAATGATCGTGTTCATCACACAAAGATTTGTTCTTGATGAGAACTTAACCCACTACCTCTGGCTTAACAGACAGGATCACTGAAGACCAATAGTAGATAAAAAAACCAAGTAAATCGAAATGAAAATAAATAAAACTGCACGAAACATTTTATTCATTATATATTTTTTGTCAGAAGGTAATTAATACAGTGCCAAAACAGTAACAAAACATTAGTAAGAAAAATCAAGACTGCATCTAGCATCAACTACTCAATATTCAGATAAACAATATACTATAGGTTTATAAGGACAACATTTAACACTTATAGTTTTCACAACATTTGAACAGTTGGCATAGTAGACTATGTTTATATTATATAAATTGTGAACTATTAACACCGATACGCCTAATGGATATTATTATATTATTTTCTTCTACGTTATTACTCGGAGGGTAGTTATGTGCAGTCACATATAAACTAATAGTCTTGGAATTTAATTTTATACATTCCCAATATGGAATAAGCTTTAGTAAATAAAATTCGATTAGTCAAGTCATAAGTGTGATTCATTGTCATGCAATAGAAATTACAAATTAAACAAATGGCGCCCAACATGGGACTTATTTATTCAGTAGTATCGTTCAAAGAATAAAATTTTAATCACTCCTTAACTTTAATCACTCATTCATTGACATGAACATTACAGATATGCTTTGGTTAACAAGCACTCAACAATCGATACGAAACATCGATTAGAGGACCGACCCTACAACTACATTCAATTCCTATTCACAGCTAAAGCGTTTGTTTATTTTAATTCTAATAAATATGCACATAACGACCCTCTCTATAATACTGCGCAAGAGCAGATCCAGCGGCAAGCGCCGCGTCCATTAAAACCTGCTCTAAAATCAGTCTGTCGCTTGTCACCATGCCGCGTAATTCTAACATTTAATCACAAAATTACTGTATACACGGAACTAACACGAAGAGAGAGGACACCTTCAAAATATTATTTTAAACCATCTATGTAAAATGCTATACCGTCAGCGTGATGTGAGCTACTTCTTATTATATCCTTGGTCCATGCGAGCTAACATTGGCATCTTATGAAATACAATAGCTTCGTTACAAACTTTTTTTTTTTGAAAAATTAGTGATACGCTTTGGATAATGCGCGTCTCGACAACTCTAGAAGCGGTCGTTTAGTACAAAAATAACATTTTTTGTCAACATTTTTTTTAAAAACAACCTTTACGCAAATCAGTACAAAACAAGACGATTCCAAAATAGATATTTTTAGGATAATTTAATAGTAATTACGTTTTGGACATTACATTATATCTACTTCGTTTGAAGTTACCATGGGAAACATCTAATTGCCATCAATACCAATCAACACATAACAATACCTTAAATATTCCCATGATAAATTCTTTCAACACATCTATAAGACAAAGCCGACTTTAGACAAAGATATACAATCTGTTTTAATGCTAAACTTATACATATAAGTTACAATCAAAATGAGCTTACCATTGGTCTCCCCAAAGTTACCATGAGATTTTAAAGACTAATAAATAAAATTATCACTGACTTTTCTTTAAACTGTATTGTGTGATGTTTAAGGTTTCTTTTCTCTGGTAAACTTGGCTAGATTTACTCATTTTAAACGGTCATTAGTGCTAATTCTGTTGTTTGAAAATTATCGTAAAGTTTTGACTTTTCAAACCTCAATTTTAGAATTTTTTAGTTAAGTTTAGAGTATAAACTAAACTAAAAATCACAAAAATTGAGATTTGTCTGTCAAATGACGTTATAAATTTTAAAGATTGACTGATGATGATTGATGTCACACTAAAAATGTTGATAATTGTTTCACAAAATTAAAAGAATATATTGCCTGATGCCACAACAGAATTAGCACCAATATTTCATGTTAAGCAATTCATATTGAGCGATTAATATTAGAATCCTACATCGTGTTGAATTATAATAAACTGTTTTTCCCATCGGGCTATTACTATGAATTTATTGATACACCATTCATTAAAATCGGTTTAATACTTTGGCTTCGCCATAGTCGTATTTCAAATGAATGTAATAATTCCTAATTGCATTTATAGATTCTAATATAGGAGAGGTAACTAAGAAAAAAACATACAACCGCATTAAGAATCTCCTCCTTATTTTGTCAGAATCTACCTATTTTTGACACTTGCAAAGTTTTATACATAGAGCCTTTCAAAATGACTCTGCTCTTTCTGATGGCAAGCATGTGCAGAATCCAAAAGTAGTGGTCACCGTCCTCATTGAGAAAGCAACAATGCAGCAAGGTAACCTACACTAGCACATATCACGAATTCTGTGACTTTAGTTTGGTATTCTGTGACGTCCCTGAAATTAAGTATAGCTCTACTATTGAATCTTTAGCGATTAAGATCGTAAAAATATGAAAGCTTAACAAAATTGACCGTTTAAAAGAGTATTGACTGAGGATTTTATACAGAGACGTGCATTATCAAAGTATACATTTAGCACATCGCAACGACGATCGTCGCAAATACCGACAATCACGGAATTAAGTTTTAATAAGCTCATAAAATTCGATATTCACCACAGACAGTATTATTTTGTATTCCATTATATATATACCATCATTAAATATCTTAAAACATCTATATTTCTTTATTACACGGACAGATCCAAATTTATACATGAGATAAGGACTAGCGATAATCAAACTATTATTCTTTTATAATATATTATTATAATAGTGTTTGCGCCTACAAAGCTTTTGCTAAAAATAACAAAAAATATAACAAGAAACAATGATAATAAAAACAGAATGCAGATAAAATTGGCAATTACAACAGTGGCAGTGTTTAGAGAAACGCTAAATTATAAATTATATTATAGTTAATATTGTAGGTATCAGAGACGTCTCGTGAACTCTCCTTTTAGCATATTGAGTACGAGATGTTATTACATTTAAAAGCTGTATCTTTTGGTATATTTAACACATGTAGCTATGGCAAATTATTATAAAATTGTAATACGACGTTTCGGACTAAATGTAGTGAGATTTCAAACACTGAACATATATACTTAATACAAAGATCCCAATACATTTGTCTTGTTCAACTGAATAAAACACTGTCACTTAGAACTTAAATTATAATATAATATACTTATTGGTGTCGACAAAGTAGTGTTTAGCACCACATTAATATAAACTATAGTTACGTAAGCACTAACAAATCCGAGCGGCGCAATTCCTGAACAGAGAAAAAAAGGTAGAGAAAAAATAAAGGATTTTTTCCCGTGCTCAAAAACATGTTTTTAATACTTGTGTACGCACACCGTTACCTAAAATATGTAAAAAATTAATTCACCAACACTTACCAACTAGAAAAATATTTTAGAAATTCTCACTTACATTTAAGAGGAACTGGCAAAATAAATCCTGTATTTCCCACGTCTAATATTTTATTTCATTTATCCCACTCACATTTGAATACAAAAAAACCAGATTTGGTCCTCACGTATAAAATTCATGATGCCATTCCTATAAATTGGACAGAACTATTCACGGTTCGCGTATCGACGAGTAGCAAAAATATTAGTAGACTATGCAACACTAAACAATGGCTCAAAATATCAAATCCACTAAATACCCAATAGAAAAAGAAACAAACTGCCTACGTGTTACGGCAAAACGTCGTAGAAGCAATGTTAAACTTAAGAACCTAATAGAGTAAGATTAAAATGGTGGTAGACCGTGACGCCCCGGGGCGACTGGCTCGAACATATCACAATAGACTATCTAATAGGACTAACCACCCTTATTGTCCACACTCATTCAACTATCAATACTATCTTTGCAACTAATATTTAAAAAAAAAACACCCATAGCTTCACACCCCACGGAACTACGAATCCACAGTATCAAAAAGTGATTAAAATTCCATTTAGTAGAGTATTTTGTGCATAGGGTGCGCTTTGGCACCCAGAACGGGGCGCTAAAGGACACAAAGAGGCGAACCACGCCGAACAGACTATCCGTCACCTAAGAAACGACTGACACATCAATTATTATGCTAAATAGTTACACTTCTTCTAAACGAGGATTCTTTATACGGTTATATTAAAACATGTAACTATTAGATTCTTACTATAAGCTTTAGGGCCGTAGTATTCATCTATAACTATAACTTTACCTAATGGCAAACGCTCATATCGATATCGTCCACTACACAACTAGCATCGTTTAAAATAGATAAAAACCTCACTACATTACACAATTTTGCAGGAATAATTATCTAAACAGTGAGTTTATGTATTTCACTACAGAGTTTTTTTCTTGTTCTGTTATTCAATTTTCTTTTTATAAATATTCTTCCGTAAATTATTATCAAATTTGATAAAGCTCTAGGATTGATCCACATTCACATAAAATTACTCGGGAGTGTCCGAGTTACACTGAAGCATATTTGAACGCCCATGCAGACCTCTAAACGCGGACTTAATAAATATTTGACAATAAATACGTCCGTCGAATTCTCGCTACCGGCATTCAAACGAGGAACATTATGTTAAAACTAAATACAAAAATTCGGGAATTATTTTAAGGTAACCGACAGCGGTCGAGACTCGCAAAAGCTATAGATTAAATTATAAGAGAACCATTATACAGTCTTGCTAATGGTGTAATCACGATAATACACGACTACACATGTCTAACGAAATAAAAATCTAGCTGAAATCACTAGCGTGGTGCTTACACACTTTTGTACCTTCAGGATTTTAGGAGCAAAACTATTGGTTTAGGGAGAAGAATATTTTCTTTTAACTACTCTTTCTGAGACCGTTAGCTTCGGTACATTCGAGAAACTAATTTCCTAATTTTGTCCCACAAAAGACTTGGTGCCGTACAGAAGAATGCAAGTAAAAGATTTAGGCCGCACTGTAGTATAATTAAATATCTTGCGAGGATTTTCAAACATATTTTTTGAAAATTTGAGCAATTTTTAATAAAATACCGAGCTACTGTTACGAGTTTTCTTCATAACGACTCTTACGTTCAAAATTGTATTTTGTATCCACACTAACACTAATCAGATATAAAGGCTTCAGACGAAGATCTAGCACCTCACCTCCTCATGTTTTGCTTAGCAACGCATTTTAGGCATTCCCTACACATTATAAAATACAATTTCGTACGCAATTTACAAACTGGCTGCATTTCTCTATACGTGATCGAACACACACGTACGAAAATATTCTGCAAATAACGTGACGATCCCACTAAAATCTCATTTCACCTAAACATTGACTAAAAATAAACAAAATGAAATAACAACCGCTATTATGATTTATATTCATGCACTTTTACTTTAGATCTAAAAAATTCTAGCGTTCGTTAGTTCTCTTAGGTTTAAATGATGCATTCAATTGAATCCAGGCCGTGGCCTAGAAATGTATATTGGCCTTGACGTGCCTAAAACATTTTTTAGACTCGTTGAACATAACAAATACGTTAAGTTCTAACTAAGTTAAGGTTAAGTTGAAACTATTTTAACAGTGGAGCATAAGTCATAAAAATATATAAAATGAGGCCTACTATCTTTTAAGTGATTGGTCAACTGCTTTGAATATAAATTTGATATTCTTACGAAAATAAATCCATTAAACGTCAACAATTTCCAGGCCACCGACTGGATAAAAATACTCAAGTGAGAGTACAACTACAATTCAACCCACTGTACACAAATCCTTTATGTATACTTGTATGGAACTGGCATTAGATAAAAATGAACTAGACTCAAAATTTAACAAACAGACAGGCCAGGTACGTGACAACCTGTATCCATGGATATTTGCAACCAAGAGCCAGGTTTATTCCTGTCTTTTTTTATATTAGTCACCTCCACCCCCGCTAAACTTGGGAAGAGGAGGATTAACTGGAATTTTACGACTCAAATATGCGGTAAAATTGCCAGGTTAAATGGTTAATTTAGTTAATTTTAGTCTTAGTTCGTTCCTATATAACACCGTCTAATACAGCTAGCGGATCACAAGTAAAAAGAGCGTTAAGGACGAATTACTGATAAAATGTAGGATTTTCCCTTTCTTTAGAATCACTTTCACACATCATAACTCCGTATAAGCGTTCATTATTGGCTTTAAATTAAGTACAGAATAGATTTGGTATTTTTATTTAGAAATTTTCCGACGTATTAATGACTAAGGACATTATTATTTTAAATTTACAATTAGGTTATATCACACAATATTCTTAGAGATATGCTGTTATAAGCGTTGGTCATTGAAATTCAGAACTCATGTATCTTTTTTTTATTTAAATAATTAGCGTACAACATTTATTCTTAAAGGTTAGGAGGAAGTAATAGATAAAGCATTGTATGGAAATGAATGAAAATGCAGCAGGGAGGCTTATGCTATGAAAATTCCAATATTATATGGACGGAAGGAGACGGTTATTGAGCTAAATTAAGGGCCACTTGCACGACATAGCTTAAATACATTTAAGACACACTAAATACAATTAAAAATGTTAAACACAATTAGCATCTTTCACAGCGATAATTTTATTGCTAAACATGTTTAACAAACTGCCGAAGATAAACATTACTACTGAACTAAACAACAAGCTATTTAGCGGTGCTAAACGTTTTTAGCTCGTACGTGAGCGCGAGCGCAACACTAGGATAGTGCCGTCTCACCCACACTTGCAGGGCTCGTTTGAGCTAAGCCAGCGCGCGACCCCTTATTATTTAACTAAATATACCTGCTGTCATCATTGTGCAAGAGGTCGCTAAATTTGTTTAACTTATACGTGTTTATGCGTTTAACTGTATTAAACTAATTTTGTTTAGTAGCTACTTAAGTCAAACGTTGTGCAAGTCGCCCTAAATGGGATTTCTATATTAAGCAAGTGAGACGTTTCGTTGGGTCATTGTTGTATACTTCACAGCCATCAAACATTAAAGCTGATATACGAATATATCCTTTTGCAGTGTATATAGCTCTAAAGGTAATTGAGACGCAAAAAGGTATTTGTTGTCTACCATTCATACGGTTATTTTTTTACCTTTTTATTAGGTACAGTAACATATGCTGATGTAAGTGATAAAAATTTCTAATTGGTTATTAATTATAAAGAATAGTTAGATTTAGTCGTCCTACTAAGGAAAGCCCATGTCTAGCAGTGGAATTATTATGTATTAAGCCACATTCTTAAACACAAACATATTAAGACCTTCTTTCAATTGGAATAAAGGACTTGACATCTCGAAAAGAGGGTCATAAGAATTTAGTGAGTTTCAAGTTCAAAATGCTGATCTGGAAAATAATATATATATATTGCATATTATATTTTTCCGGCTGGTGTCTAAACCCAACTAAGGGAGAAAACTACGCAGGACAACATCGCTGCAAAGACAAGGGAAATTTGACATTAACTCTATACTAATCCCTCTGGGTAGCATGATAGGTTATCACCTTTGTAAGGTGAGGGCCTAAGTCCCACACCGATTGAAGGTTGTCGATGGTTGGATTATCCTCATATTCCTAAATACTTTATAATAACAAATGTCAATAATTCGGGTTACAAAAGGGAACTTGACTTCCAAAACAGCTGTCAGATCATAATTATATTTGTAGACTCCCAACAACTTTAGCCTAAGCAAAGTTACTTTAAGCATATATAAGGGTTACATTTATTTGATCCACTTACGTATACAAATGTGAATATTCTCATAACAAACGTATAAAGTACAATGCCCCAAACGAAACGTATAATTTTAAAAGAAGCTAGTTGTAGTGCTAATATTCCCATTCTTTAGAATATTTTACAAGTATTACATGCAAGCATTCATAGCCAGTTTAATGAAATCGTTTATCATTATTAATATAAATAGTCGATGATTTCTACGTACATTGAATCATTTGCAAACCTCAAATTTTTTTAATATGTAATTAAATAAAGTCTATTTTAGGGTGAGATAACTGTCAGGTCAAAGTCAAAACGATAGAAACGGTACGTTTTTGTATGAAATACGTGACGTCATAACTAAGTATATAATGTCAAATAATTTATACCTACTGTTGCAAAACACGTTAAACGTAGGAATCTACCTTTTGTATCCATCAAAACATGAAATATTCAAAAGCGTTCAGTTAACTCAATATACGTAGGCGCCACCGAAGTAAATAAATCTATCTGTGTTCAATGAAATTATATAAATTGTGCTTTGGCTACAAAGAAATTATTATTTTATAATCATATTGATAGAAAAAATATTTTAATTAAATTATAGTTTTCTTCATAGGACATATTTTAAAATTAGTACTTAAATCATTAACTTGGCTTTAGTTTTAGAAATTTAGTGCAATAAGCTGCCTTAAAACCGCAAATGTTATAGCTAACCTAAATTAGCATTTCAGTGTAGCCAGTCAACACTTCAAACAAAATCATCAAACAAATAACAAACGTTTCTAACATTAAGATGTCAGTGTGCTTTCTTAGTATGCATTTAAAAATAAGAAATATAGTTTTTTTTTTCTACTTGCAAGACAGGTGATTTGAGGTAAATAGGTACTATGTATATGGCAACATCGGAAAACAGCAAAATATTTTTTTTGTAATAAATATAGTCAGCTTTTGATAGGACGAGAAATAATTAACTACCTACTAATTAGCTAAAACGAAATATTTTTTTTTATAATATTGTGCTAAATATTTACTTCTTTAAGAACAATAATATCTTTTGACTACATGCTATAACACGTTCAGTGCGAATCGATTGTACTAATATACGTTGAATATAATCGAACATTGGAAGCATTAATATATGGGGCTGGGGACTAACTTCACTTAAATATTTTAACACACAAAGATATCTTATTTATATTATGACTTTACACTAAGAAAGAAATACGTCTAAAATATAACATCAATACGAAAATTGACAAAAGAATTGAAACTTTTTGGGAGTTTTTTCGACTGGTATTATTTTACGTATAATAATTTTGCGCACGAATTGAATTAGAACTTATTTTATAACAGTGATATTATACGTATTAGGTACATATTTGATATTGAACACACACTAATATTCCGTATATACTTCTAGAGAGTAATGGAATAGGCGATCGTTTTCCAAAACATATGATGAAAGTGATGAATTAATGATACACTTATTTGAATATCAATAGTCTAATTTTACACGGACACCGAAAGCGTCTACTGTGGTTTAATATTGTAACTTGATTATTTCTATTGTGTTGTTGTTATTTTAAATCCAAAGTAACAAAACTAGTATCTTAGTGGCAAAAAAATATGTTGCAATTGCAATGAAACATTTCACGAGTGGTATTGATAATAATAATAAAGATATAATCTGTACGTGTGTATTTTGGGAATGCCCGATAAGTTGCAGACACGAAAAATTTTGTGTCACGTGACTTAAAAAGTTTAGTGTCACGTGACCCAGGTTTAGTGTCGCGTGACTCAACGTTTGCAGAAGTCACACTTTAATTCTATAACAATTTCGCCTAAATTTCTCCAGCCAACCCCATACTGTTACGTTGAACACTACCAGTGCACGAGTTAAATAATAAATAAAGCTTATTGCACACGGAAATGCATCACAAGTAAGGTATAACTAACAAAAAACCTATGCAAAAAAATCAACCGACTTTTCTCGCATATTTGTACATTACATTAGGGCATCAAAATGCATGCACACATTTTATAGAAAGGCACTAAATTCAACGAATACAAATAAAAAACTATAGCCGTTGTTTGTATTTGATTAAATAAATACGTGTCACTACCGGCTTATAATGTCTTAAATTCATTTATCGATTTCTAATAATCACTGTAAAAGAATTTACAAAATGTAAACATTATTTGCCAATTGTAAACAATTTGTTTACAATTGGCAAACGAAACCGGCACACAAGCCGGTAGTACAACCATTTAAACAAATAAAAATGAAAAAATAATAATTATATAACTAATATTTGTTCTTACACACTAACAAACTAAAGATGGAAGATATCATTTAACCCTATTATGTTTTGGTTATACCCTGCCAATGGCAGTTTTGTGCTCTGTATGAGAAAAATTAAAGCATCTCGTGTTATTCGAACCTTATTACGAAAGTTTTAAAGGTTACAATTCCTTGGCGATTCTCTGAGCGTTAATGCATTGACTAATGAAAATATAGAACTGACTATCTCAGTGTCCATTTCGTTTTGGCCGTACATTAGAACACAAGTGCGTTTTTATTTTAATATTTTTTTTATCTAATTCATCCTATGCACCGCAGCAGTACACAGAGTAGATTATAATACAAATATTTTTTTTAGAGAATTGACGAAAACTAGCGCACCTCGAAGCATTCAAACTCACTGGTAGGGTGACAACACCAATTATTGGCAACAAAATAAAAAATATATCCTTCACATTGTTAAGCAATTAATTATAAAAAGCCGTGAAGGGTAATTATTTTCATTCCATAATTGTTATATCACCCTAATCACACTAACACCGTCCAAATAAGCACTAACTATTAACTATACAAATTCATTTGAATTTAAATTCATTGTTTTTTATATATTTTTTTCTCAATTAAATAAATAAAAAGTGGTACACTTAAACACTAATAGTTCATAACTTCATTTCATATACTTTTTAGTTATCGCACGAAATGTGAATATATTAAAATAGTGTCAACTAGTTACAACATAGAAACATCACATTTTTGAAGGGTTGTTTTATGTAGGTGTGAGCGGGAAGATTCACTTTCAAACAATCATATAAATACTTTGTTAATTTGTGTGACTAGATATTGATATAAATGTGTCATTCATGACGTTACAAGGATTTTTATTATAGTTTTATAAAATTCAAGTTGCCATGACTTGATGGAAAATTCTTGTTAAGTTCTTGGCAAGAATATGGAAATATTTATGTTTTATAGTGAGTAACAAAATCTACCAAATATTATTTGTTATATTTAAAAAGAGGCTAGAAATAGATAATGTCAGTAGAAAAAGCCGTTTTTTTTTGGCTACTTAGGAAAGTAGTTTGAATAAATCACGCTGTATACGAATATTTGTATGTCTGTAATTTATCTAACAAGTAACTGACCAATTGTCATAGTTCCTTTACTGTCACATTGTAAACTATGTTCAAGAAGATTTAGTATTTTAAACATTCATTCGATATTTATTAATTCAATTCGTTTTGTTTCAATTCATATTCTCCAAAAGCCAGTTTACTTTGTTTGTTTCTTAATTCTTTAGACACTACACATTATTAATTTTGAAATTAAACAAAATAAAAAGAATCCAGGCCACGTCTGGCGAGTGTGGTAGACTAGGTCAAAACTTCCTTTGCAAAAAAGTCCTAAGTTCAAGACTATTAAAAGCTTTGAAAAAATAATCCAATGAATGTTCCATGAAGTACCAAATCCTTCTAAGCCACTATACACACCTTTTAATAATTCGTGAACGTTAAACACACAATCTACTGCTATAACATTCAATTCAAATATCGAAACACTTTGAGAGAGATATATTTCCTAATTTCCGCTCACACCAATCAATTTGGCAACCATTGCCAATAATACGCACCCTTAATACTTTATTAAACATTAAAACCAGCTAAGCACGATGAATAAATAACGAAACTTCGATACTGGCTAACCTACACACAGATTAATATGTATTTATTATAATCATATTATTAATTATACCATGTGGTCTCTATTATACCTGTGTTAGTCTTTGTTAAGAGAGCTCTTTTTATGACTGAGTGCACTCGGAATGTTTTACATAAAGTATATGTCGTTATGTTCGTTTATTATATTATTTTCGTAATCAACAAGAAAGAACACACTCCATTAGGGAAGTTTATTAATAAAAAAATAAAAACTGGATTTTATAATGGGTGGATTTCGAACCTACTACCTTTGGCTTAGAAGTCAGAGTCTCTTATCACAATATCAACCACCTAAACTATAACATTTATAAGTGTGAATAAAAAAAATAACAAAACAAGGCCATTAAAATTATGGACCGACTACATGCGATTAAAACCGTTTAAAATTATTATTTATAAAATGTATCCAGTTTTTGGCCACTAAGCTAAAACTTGACCACACGTATTTGTAACATCCTGTATATAACAAATGAGATATTACGACAATACACCCCAGTAACGTCTGAGTACACTTAAATGCATATATACTTCAATCAGTCATAAAAAGTACATCTCTACATATTATTTTCCTACAATATTTGTATGTTGATATGATATCATTTGGATTGCAACGATCCCTTTGCACAACGATACGTTTCACGTACAGTTTTAATGTTAGTATGAAATATGGACCTTTATACCCCCATAATTATGTTCAGAATGATTACGGCTAGAATTGTGGCCTATGTAATACGTTATTATATATTTTATTTTATAGAGTTAAATTATTTAGGCTCTTGGCCAAGTTTCAATTTTAGTAAAATTTAATACAAAAGGATGTCACTTAAAAATTTTCCGGATGTAAACTAGTTTTTAACCAGCATAATAATTGAATATATGTAATCAATCATCCAAGAAAATAATAATAATTTTAATAGTGTCATCAATAATTGTGTTTTAATACAGCGGTGTTTAGTCTTTTTTAACCAAGTCAAAAATTTCTATATATTTTTGGATGCTATGTCACCGCGTAAGAAATCTCCGCTTATAATCTCTGTCATACAATTATAATATTGCGTATAATATTTTCCTTATACTGTATGACTCGTTAATAAGTTATTTATATGTTTTATTCATTTTAATTCAACTGGAAAACTAAGAATTAACTTTGTTAATTCGTATACGATTCCAGAGATTTCCAGAATATATTTATGTCCCCATATTTCATACTAACAGAAAAAGGCGTATTAAGTATTCTCATGTCTTTATCAATATATTGATGATAAACGCTTGCTAAGGCGAGTATTTGTTGTATAGCGTCGAGTTAAAATGGTGCGTTTTGAACCTTATATCATACTGTATAGAAAAGATTTTTGCTTTTTCACGAAGTTTCACTGTCATCGGGCGAAAATTGAACAAAACATGATTGAAAATTGTGCTCGGTATAAAAGGGACAATATTAAATGCGTTAAAAGTTATCTAGTACTCAATATTTGAGATAAAAATACAAAATTTGTAAGAAAGTTTTGAGAAAATAGTTTTTTTTTCATTGGCAGAATTTAAAGAAATATGTTTAAAGGTCAATTCAACATGCTTTGCTCAATACTTTTTGTAAGGTACATATAAATAAGGCTGACAAGAGCTCAGCAAACGATATTGAAACTTATTTGTATTGCCAGTAAGTTTAGTTTTGAACCTCAATCGATAGGAAAACAGGTACCAGTTTTAGGCCAGATTTCCTTTTCGAAATTCAAACAGTTATTTTTTATTTTAAATGTAGACATAGATTATAAATAGTTTTTTAAGGGTTAGTTTTCAATACAAATAAGATTCAATAGGTATATAATCCAGCTTAGTTAATAGGGCCCGTGGCCAAATAGTGGTAGGGGTGCCTATTTTGCATAAATCTGCTGTCATACCTTTGATTCTTCTGATAAAAATCGTTACGTTGTACTTTCCTGTAGTTTTGTGTTCGACGCTGTTGGTTCTTGTCTTGGGGCTTGTCTGTCGATTTGTTTGAAGATTTAGCTTCATTCTTGGCGTCGGGTTTTTGGACTTCGGTAGGTTTCTCCTGTAAAGGTTAAAAATTATTATTTTAACAAGCTAATCCATATTTATATTATAAATTAGAAAGTAACTCTGTCTGTATTTTACGCTTTCACGGCTAAATCCCTGCACCAATTATAATGAAAGTCATGGCAATATTTTTATTGTTGAGGAAGGACGTAGTCTAGTTTCTATCGCGATAACCGACATAGCCGCGGGCAAAAACTAGTTATAATTAAAACACCAGTGAAAATGTTTGTAATTTACTACGACTTTATTTTTATAGTATTATTATAGTATATATTTATAGTAGTTTAATTAAAACGAATCTAACGATAATTTCCAATTTAAAAAAAAATGTCAAGCTGTTTAGACAACAGAGCGTGACAAAGAAATATACAAACAAACACGTAAAACATAACTTTTTTCTGTCAACGTCAGGTAATATATGAGCAAGCCTTCGCACCTACCTTACGCACATATGTTACTTAACCGGCTTTTGAGGAAAGATGTTAAACAAAAAAAAACAACTATTAATTATTTTATTGACGTAATAACGTGTTATAAATCGATGAACGGCGGCTGCACGCACGAAAAATTTTGACTTGTTATCACGTTCCGCCTGAGCCGAGCGTGCGAGCGAGAGCGCGGGACAAACGATAGAGAGGCACGTGAGGCCTAAGCGTTCGCCTTGTGACGCTTATTTTTTTACACTAGTCCCTGTGGTGATGTATTAAGTATACAGAGTAATACCACCTTTATTCATACTATAGATATGATAAGAGCTGAATAAAAGAGCGAACTACGCAAGACAACAGAACTGCAAAGGGAAGGTAAAACCGAAGCTTAAACCGATTCTATACCTAGAGTAGACTGGCAAACTTATTACTTTAATAATGATATTAGAAGTTCGTTTTTTAAATGTATGGTACAATGTATGAAGCCTATACAGCGCGTTCAGTGCTACGCCGAGCTATCCGCGACGCGGTCCGCGTTATTCATAATAATTATTATACCTCTTTGTGTTCCATGATTTGCCAACAAAATTCTTAGTAGAAAATACACTGTAATAGCTAATAGGATACGATCTGGACACATTCCACTCAACAAGTTTCGACATCTTATGGGTATAAGTAACAGCCCAAATTGTGATGAATGTGGGTGGCATTGTTGAGGATGTCTATCATTTTTTGATGGAATGTGTCAAAACTAGGGCTGAGAGAGATACTTTGGTAAGCAGGTTTAAGATAAATATTGTGGATGTTGCCACGTTCCAAAGTATATTATCGAAGCCTCTGTCAGAAGCGGCGTTGTTGGTGTATAAACTCTTTGAAGTGTAGTCTGTATCGCTGAATTTGTATCGCAAAGAAGTATGTTTCTCCCATTTAAATATAGGTAATTTAGATTTAGATCGGAATTAATTGTAAGTTTAGGGTACGATAAGGCTGACATGGTCTTATTTATGACTACAAACCCCTAAATAAATAAAGATTAAAAAAAAAAAGATTGTGGATGTTACCGTAAAGCCGAGTCTCCATCGAACACAAAAGTTGCCAACTTTTGTGTTGTCAACACGTGTTGGTGACAAAAGCTTCTATAATTTCCTTGGCAACGAAAATTGTCAACAAATGTTGGAAACCGTGTTTCTGTTTTTGGCGCTATACAAGAAAGGAATACGCTTGTTGCATATATTTATTGGCTCTCTGGAGATGCTTAGTTGGAAAGCTTTTCAAACTGTCGGTGACTCGGTGTAGACACAATGGTAACTAAAATTGGTAATTTTCTGAAGAGTTGCAAACAGTTGGAAACACTGAAATAGCCATTAATTTCAGTGGATACGCGCCTCAAGATTGTCAAAACCTTGTAATCCATGTCGCGAGATTGCAAACAGTCGAAAGATAGCGAAACGGTATGCAACTAATCGCAAGTCGCGTGCTAGTTGGTTGATCAACATATGTCCCGCGCCGCCATATTTGTTTGTTTTCGTTTGTTGCCTAATGTGAAGTATTATTGTGATTGTAAATTGTTTTCCTCTTGAAAATACCTCACAGCTTTAGAATTAGTTATATAAAATTGTTGTTAGTTAAGTTGAAGATTTGACACGTGTCAGCAGTATATCACAGTTGACAATCTATCCAAAGTTTACAATCTCGCTAGGTAGATTATAATCTAACTGTGAAATTGACAAGATTAAATAGTTTCTCAAACTATTACGGTGTTTATTTTTGCAATCCAGGATACCTCTCAGACCATAAGAATATCAATCCGTCTGGTCAGTATGGTAGATTAGACAAAAACCTCCTTTCGATGAAGAGCCTATATCCAGCAATGGACTATTAAAGGCTATAAAACAACATTCATACTATGAACCTTACCTCCTTAGTATCGTTATTTTGCTTCGCATTTGACTGGTTTGTGCTACTTGATGCAACTTCCTGTGGTGTTTGTGTCTTGGGGCTTGTAGACTGCGTTGAACTTTGTGAGGCGGAGTCGTTCTGTAATTAATGAGACGTTTGATTAATGATTAGCTCGTGTTTTCCCTTTTGGGGATATTAGTGAGAGGGGATATTGACTGTCTTGGTCGTGCAGTGGTAGGGATATTATGCAACCATATCTCAAAAATTATTAAATTATTTGGTAATCAATTTTCTTTTCTGAAAAAAAAGTATGATTTGAAAGTCTGACACTTTGGATGTTGTCTATGTAAGTCATATTTACAAAAAAAGTATTTAAGTATTGAATAAGTTATTCTAATTTTCATTGTACAAGCATTGTTTAGTTTGAAAATGTTAAAAAAACTAGTATAAATATTTATCTAGAACTTGAAAATGTAATGTGTACGACATAGAACTTTTCGTTACTATCCTATAATACAAATGCAGAGTCAGACCTATTTAAGATATTTGCACAACAACTACTAACTCTCTAACGTCTCCAATAACTATATATAGTTACTTAGTATCTTAAAATAGGCCATGATAGGGCTAATATATTATCAATAGATAAAATTGTAACTGGTTGCTGTCTGTACATGGAGGATATATCAGGAAAACTATTATAGGAGGGCTTTTTTTATGAAAGCAATAAAGTCCAAAACAATGGTTTTTAGAATTTTTGTCTGTTTGTCTGTGCGTTTGTGCGCGCTAATCTCAGAATCGGCTTAACCGATTTCAATGCCGTTTTCACCAATCTGTTGTGGTTTAGTGTTTGTTTCATCTAAATCGGTTCATAAATAAAAAAGTTACGTCAAATTGGAGAATCATCGCGATATCCGAAATTCATATGGG
The DNA here is from genome assembly GCA_905220595.1 of Spilosoma lubricipeda. Taxonomy (NCBI): domain Eukaryota; kingdom Metazoa; phylum Arthropoda; class Insecta; order Lepidoptera; family Erebidae; genus Spilosoma; species Spilosoma lubricipeda. Next base: position 4,227,547 of record HG992298.1, on the reverse strand, counting down.
CGGAGCCGCAGGCAAAAGCTAGTTTTATAATAAAATTTTAGAAAAGAGCTTGATACGCTTACATTGCTGGACCGATATTAACCAAACATAGCTAAGAACCACCGCAAGGAAACTTGAAATCACAAGAAAAAAAACTGCATCAAAATCGGTAAATCCGTTTGAGAGCTACGATGCCACAGACAGACATCGATCTCAAACTTATAGCATCCCTTCAAAAAGAAAAGAAATAGTTCAAGTGTGTAAGTGGTACGTGGTACAACAAGTGGTACGTACCGTGTTGAGTGAGGGTGTGGTGTGAGTGGGCGGAGGCGGGGGCGGGGGCGCGTTGTGGTGCGGTGCCAGTGCCACGGTGAGCGTGAGGTCGCACCACATGGCACAGCGAGCCCTTCGAGCCATCGCGCTCAGCTGCTTCACCGCTTCCGCTAGCTGCAGGATCGCTGGGACCAAATACATTTAAATATAAACACTGTTTCTATATATTTAAAAATGAATCACCGAAATGTATGTTCGCGCATAACTTTTGATCGACATCATTTGGCACCAAATTGGACAATTCTTTTTTCTATGTGTTCGTTATTGTTTGGACAAGGTTCGTGTACAAGAAAAACTAAAAGATAACGAGAAAAGACATTTATCATATAGTAGTGCATACGTGTATGTACAGGTGTGCAGGTGTACAGGTGTATGTGCGCATGTATACGTACGATCAGGACGTAGATGTCGGTGAGGCTGGTGCGGCGCCAGTTCCCGGCGCCTGGCCGCCTGCACGGCCCCCACAGCACTGCGCCACGCCAGCATGGCACTCTCCACTTCACTGTGTGGAGCGCTGTAACACATAACAAAATATACCTTCTTATTTACATGTCTACTAGCTGATTTACAACGACTAATGAGGGTAGCGTCAATTTATCAAATCGGTCAGGCTGTTCTAGTGATTACCCGGTACGGACAAATAAAAAAAAAATTAGGTTTCAGGCATCACACCCCTCTCCCTCCTAAATCTAAGGCAATGATCAAACAAAAAAAAATCGTTAGGCCCGTGTTTCCATCCAGTCAACTTAGTTTACGCTACGCTAAACGATTTTATTTTTTTGCCTGATCAATGCCTTAGATTTAGTACATTCGATATATAAAAAAATACATAGGGTTTTATTTTCAAGGTTTTAGTTTTTCATGGTGAACTGTTTTCTACTAGTCAAGCCCTTATCAGGCCATTTGATACCCATATAGTGGTAGTCGTAACAATATGTGTAAACTACCATTTCGTAGCGGCGGCCATTTTGTTTTTTTTTTTATTGTTAACTGTGTTCTATGTTCTAAATCAAACCCTTTTATTCGATATCCATATTGAGGTAGTCGTCACAAAATTTGTAAACCGCCCTTTTTTAGCGGCGGCCATCTTGGATATACAATGAAACAGAATTTATTTAATTGTATTGTCATCAGAACTAAAGGTATGTACAAAATTTTAGATCAATTTGTCAATAGGAAGGGGGTTAAATTTCAATTACTAGTATTGACCCTAACAAATAAACAGGGTAAGCTAAATAAAACCATATAAAATTTGTTTTTTTTTTCTTTTAAGTACTAAGTTTTCTTACTAATGTATACATCAAAAGTTGATAATTAGAAATTACAAACAGACAGATTTTCATTAACATAGATGTACGAGTTATTGGTCCATAAATGACTTTTGGCCTAGGTACTATTCATCGCTAGGCAGTTTTTTCTTTACCCGACTACGGCAAAGCCAAAGTAGGGTTATGATTTTGACAGGCTATGTATGTATGTGTATTATGTATGTATATTCATCTGGTCCCTCATAGCTCCTTAACTACTTATTCTATATATATATATATATATATACTCAAGCCGACATAAAATATTGTATTTAAAAACAAATTTTAGATAATTAGCCGTGTTTGGTATCATTGGAAAGCGCCTTACTTGTACATTTCAAAAATACATATATCATTAGCATTTGCTCATGCGTGACTTTGTCCGTATTTACTCGATAATTGTGATATTTTTATGACACCTATTTAAAATATACTTTGCAAAGAAATTTATATTATAGAGGCACCAAAACATTTTAAATTAAAAAAAGTAAAAACTAAAACCCAACTACATAGAAATGTACCATAACACATTAACGACACGTGAATACGGCTTTTGAAACTTGTTTCAAACTTTTTCAGCGTCGTTTTTTGTCGTAGTTGGGTTTTAGTTTTATAAATGTATGAGCCTTTTCTAAGTGACTCTACTGTAACTGATGGAAAACATGAGCAGAATCTCAGAGTGGTTTTGTATTTGCAATTATTCTTTCCATTCGCAGTGATATTGTACTATGTAGTTTGCTGGTTTAATCGACTCTTACGAAACTGACGAGATGAGAAGAATTACTACAATGAATAAATAAAAAAACTCACATTTCAGCCAAATTTTTGACATCCTCCCGCCACGTACTAGGATCGAAGGTAGCAGGATCCGTACCTTGGTCCTGTCCTTTCTCCTTCTCATTCACATCCTGGCCCCGCTTTAATACGGTTATCTTCGACTCTTCAGCCTTATGTGGTTTTTTATTTTGTGCTACACATACACTTGCCCGTAAAGTCTCCATCTTGCCCATAAGGGTTAATACCTGCAAACAATGTTTTTTTATTGTATAGTAGACTAAAGAGCACCTGACGGCAAGTGATTACTGACATCCATAAACATCAGCAAATCAAGATTTTTTTTCCTATTTTTTTTAGGACGTGTCCGCCTTAGTAGTATATATTGTCGCGTGGAACTTTACAAACAAATTTAAGAAAGAATTCTGAACAAAAATTTGTAAATCACACAAAGTGCTGTCCCATTTGCTATTTGAACCCGCAACACTCAACGCATTAAAGAACGGTTTGGCGACCAGTATAAACCTACGTCATCCGTATGAATGATGTAGTAGTACCAAGATGTACTGTAACTGAAAAATGGATATGGTAAGTTCTAAAATGACACTACTGACAAATCAAACAAAATGTACCCTTCTTAAAGTTAGGTGAATGAGCAACAAACGACCTCACAAACATTCGCATTTTTAATATTAGTGGTTGCATATTACCTTGGTATGTTCCCGAAGCATGTCCACAGTGAGTCTGTCTACCCTAGTGGGGCAAGGAGGTAATCTCGGCACAGGTATGGAATTACTGGAGGACACGGCCCTCCCAGGGTATGCGAGTGCAAGTCTTGCCTCCGTACGTTTTCGTTCACGTTCCAATTGCCGCCATTGTTCGTAACAAGCGTCGAGACGAGCGTGTAATATCCCTGATGATGTCGCTGCACTTCTAATAAAAATATAAAGTATAACAAAATGTTATCATTGCTTTTCTTGATGGTGGTGACTTTCGTGGTGACGCGTCGCCTTAGTATGCGTAGCCACTACGGCTACGCATACTATGGCTACGCGTATAATATAACGTCACACAGCGTAGCGACGCATTCCATGGCGACGCGTCACCACGCCAAAGACGTAGATGTTTTAAATCATAAATCTAAGAATAATAGTGAATGGGTTCTTTACCTCATACTTCTCATAGCATAGTAGGGAGCGAGTAGAGGTAGATCTAACATCGGTGATGGCAATACAGGCGGTGGGACAGGCGGACTTGGGCCTAATAGTGCACCCAGACCTGAAATGGAGATTAAAATATATTTCAATAATCCTATGTCATGATGTTTCTTTCTTGAAATTGAAATTGGAACAAACTGGAAGTAATTTGCGAAAGTTCCTAAAATAAAAAGAATTTTCTAATACAACAATTATTTTTATTATTATTTTTTTCTTGTGTGGAACGTTTATGAACTTCTATTTACTTCTCTATAATTTTTTTAAGGATATTAGAGTGTCGTAGACCGCATCTCTTACTTATTTAGCTTACCAAGTTATTTAGCTTACCATGTTATTTAGCTGCCTCAATGACGAAAAAAACAGTAAAGAAAGAAAATAACTCACCTAAGTTAAAAGGATTATTTTCATGCAGAAACGACACATCTACGTTTAGCTGATTAGGTGGCTGTCGGTTCCTCATCAATAAACTCATTTGCCGCGCCAATTCCTGATTTTGCCGCATCATAGCTGCCTGTTGCATATTATCCCTTCCAACATTTTCAAAGTTCCTCTCACTAATACTACCATTCCCTTGAAAATTCTCCCGTGGTACCATTTGATTCATATCACGCCTTTGCATAAAGTCGTTTTGGTTGTAGCCATTTGGTTTGTAACTCATGGAGCTAGGGGCAGAAACTGGCGTTTGATTCGAAAAATCGAAATTCTGGCTCATAGGACTCCTATCGTTGACTTGTGACATCATGTCGTAAAAATTGTTTTCTCCAAAATTTGTATTTGGTGGCATTTGCTGGAAATTCCTATTATAGAACATTTTATTCCTGTCGTCTTGCATTTTGTTAAATTCTTCATTGGGATAATGTCCGTTTAAATCCATTGGCATCTTAAAATCTATATTATTAATTCCATTTTCGTCGCGATTTCTATCACCAGATATATTTAATTGGTTCAAATATGACAATATTTCAGATTCCTGATTATTTTCTTTGACATATCCATCGAATTTGTTTGGGAACCTTTGAGCGTTATTGAAGGGCGCATCAAAATTTGAATTATAGTTCATGTCTAGATTTAAACTGTTTGGCCTGTTGAAGTTGTTCACCGAGAACATATTGGTTTCTGGCAGTGAGTTTCTTTGGTTCGGTTCAAAAAAGTTATAGAACTTCTCATCGTATTTATTCGGTGTTGTGAACTGTGCACCGCCGATTTCCTGAGCGGCGAGCCTTAGTAAATTTAGTTGTTCAGGTGTAACTGTGTCGGAGGATGTGTCTGGCACGGGATCCATCCCGAGTAAAGCAGTGACATCGTTATCGGGATAATTGACGAAACCATTAGAACTGGGAAATCCATTCTGCATGTTGAAACTATAGCCATTTTGGTCGTTCTGATTGAAATTGTACATTGAGTTATTCTGATAATGATATGACGGTGGTATGAAGGAATTTCCAGCATCATTTTTTTGATACTGGTTTGTTTGTATACTGTTTAGACTTTTTTCCGGTGGTTGGATAGAGCTAAAAAGGAAAAGAACAAAATTTTATGTAGATAATATACCGCTAAGAATACAAAATATACAAAAATTTACCGATTGTTTGCACAGTGCACACAAATAAATACGTAGCATAAGAAAGAGGTTTAACAAAGAAATTTATAACTAGAAATAAGAAAGACCTTGTCATACAAAATAGAGTAGGAACCGAAAAAATATATTATAATTTTTTTTATTAAGTCCATTGCCGCAAGTAAGCGGAGCTCATTGAAATATTTTCGTTATCATTTTGGTGTGTTGTTTTAAGTAGTAAAAAAATCGTAGTGTCACTATTTACGGTCATACTACAAGTAAATTTTTGTACTCAAACTAGACAGTATTCATTTAGGCAAACTATATATGCTGCCGCGGTGTCGCAGTGGTAGCGTACGCGACTGCTGTTCTTGAGGTCTCGGGTTCGATTCCCGGGTCGGAACAAATGTTTGTATGATCTGCCAATATTTGTTTCGGAGTTTGGGTGTTTTCTATGTATAATATGTATGTATTTACAAAAAAAAAAGTATATAAGTATTGATATCAGTTGTCTAGTACCCCATAATACAAACTCTGCTTAGTTTGGGACTAGATGGCGTTGTGTGTTAGATGTCCGAAATTTTTATTTATTTAAACTATACTGCATACATACTCATATACATCTAAATACATACATACTATGGAAAAATTACAACCATCATCTTCCTAGCCTTTATTATGCCCAAGATTTGGGGTCGGCTACTAGTTCAAGCAGTTTTATCTGAATATCAGAATTTGAAGGCACTGACTTCCTAATAACGATTGCCAAAGATGTTCATGACAACCGGGTCCGACGGCTTAACGTGCTTCTCCGAGACACGGGCGTGAAACACCACACACACACAAACATCTTCCATACTCGGGGCTGCTATTAAGAATTTCTTGTAAGAAAAACCAACCCGGGAATCGAACCCGCGACCTCTTGATCTGTAGTCGCTTACGCTAACCACTAGACTACCCAGGCAGGACAAATTACAATGATTTATGCTTTTCCAGCAATATTTATACATTGCCTCTGAATCGAAACCACGAACTTTGGCAGGCAGATCAGACAACTAGACCAACAGGCTTAATAGGTCTTTTCCGATTTGAATGTTTATTTATGTTTCTGTCACGCCTATCGAGTTTAATTTTTATATGCTTTTTTAAAATCAAAGAATACATTACACCCATAGTACTCGTAGCCTACAATTACTTACTGTAAAACAAATTTACGTGTCACATAATTTTCTTTCAAAGCGAGGTAAATGTGAATGAATAGTTTTGCATCGATTTTGTGTAAGACATTGCTGTCTACATACATTATAACTTCTGTTCTATTTTCACCCATACTATCGATCTTCTGTCATACTATAAAGCTCAATAGATGGTTCGAGGATGATATTTAAGAGTATTTAAAAGGTACTAACCTGCTCCCTTCTGTAGGTCCGGTCTCATCGAGAATCTTTGTGATGAGATCTCGGACGATCGAGTTTTCTTCCATAATGCGTTCCGACTGAAAATAATGAAAATTAAATTTAAGATATGTGTAGACTACTATGGCTGTAGTATTTTATAGTAATATGTAATAACCCTACATAGCAAACACAAGGATGACTGATACCAAACAAGGTTGAACCTACCTAGGTTAGTATAGTACCCAGAGACGATAAACGTATTTTATAAAGTCCTTAATGTACTTTATATGATAAATTACACCCGACATAAAAGAAAATCCTCATGTTGATTACACAATATTTATCCTAGATGGGAATTGAACGCACGACTGGTGGCTTGGCAGTCAAGATCACAGCCAATATGTTTCAAGCATACGGCAGCGGTAGGCAGATTTTTCCTCTCTCACTCTAACCCACAGTGCTAGCCGTAAATAGTTCAACTTATCTTAGTTTAAGTTATCACTTCTGTCGGGCGTTCCGAGACGCATACGTTTTTTATATAGGCTTTGATTCCTAGATTTCATACTGGGATTCTCTGTGATGGAATTCAGTCTCTTTCCATTCAATTGCCTTCCGAGACATTAATATAATTAAAAAAATCAAAACCTATTCAGCAATTAAATAAAGTAAACAAAAAAGAGCGTATTTTCTACTATTTATATTCTAATTTTGAAGTCAACAGTTTAGCTCATAAGTAAACATTTACTACTTTGTCAAGAAAGTACCGGGAATCATCAGGAAAGTAATCAATAATACACAAAATGTTAGTTATTCATCTTAATTTATTTTATCACCTTCAAAGTATGTTTCTTCAGAAACGAAATCAGAAAAAATCCAAGAATTGTCTTTCCATAAATCTGCCTTTTTCGTCGAATTTGCTCTCTTAAATAGCCGCATAACACTCAAATAATATTCTTTATTTACCGTTTGACCTCCCGACAAGAATTCCGAGTACACAACACTGCGAGAGTCAAAGAAAGCAGTCAACACATGACTTCGACTTTTATTCGACTTTGGCGTAATTTTTTCGGTTTCGGTTCAGTTGGAAGGTGCCAATCCAAAACTTGTCGACTAGTTCGTATATCAAATTCGTAATCCCACGTCTCGTCCCTAGTGACAATACTTTTCATGAATGTTGGGTCGGAATTGACTCGTTATATGTCTCATAGCATGTCCTCAGTAACACTCATGCGATTGACTTTTTGGAGAAAATTCAGTTCTTTACATATTTAATGCAGCTTTCTTACCCAAGTGATTATTTAAAATAGTAAGGATCGATTCGTGAGATACAGAAAGTTCAGCGGTTATCTATTTCAAAGTTGAATGAGGATTTTCAGTCACTATTTCCTTGTTAACTTCAGCTGCAGACGTTGATGGCCTACCAGAGCGAGGCAAATCTTCCACCACATCTCGACCGCTTTGTACCACTCATAAGCACGTGTTTTTGATAAAGTCGATTCACCATAAGCCTTCTATAACATTTTCAGTGCCTCCGAACACGAAATTCCATTGGCGATGCTAAAATTTAAGACAAACGCTTTGTTCGATGTTTTTGTTCATTATGAAATTTGCAATACATACTAGATATGATATAAGTAAAAACAGCCCTGTATTTAATATAAGTAATAGATGCAACTCAATGCAACTCAAACTCCGCGCCAAAATGGAAAAAAAGTTATGCTAGTCTAACAACAACCAAAAAAACAAAAATTTGAATTTGGAACGATAAACAAATCATCCATTCCCGATACCTTTTTGACTGAATGTATTTATACTTGCTGCATTACAACTGCCGAGATGAATTTAATGCGACATGCATTATCTAACAGACAACCTTGGGTTGGTTCAGTAAGAGACAAGCCAGGTGCATAATAATATGTTAGGATAAAAGAAAACATATGGATTCGAAAACAATGTTCACCTTGATTTCCCTTGAATATTTTTAAAGATTTAGGTGACTGCACGGGGTTGGCCTAGCGGTTTAAGCAGTCGCCACGTCGCTTTCTACTGCCTAGTGGTCTGTGTTCAAATCCCGCATGGGTGTTCCTTTTGTCCATTTCATGTATGATTGTAAAGTAGCGACACAAAATGTGTATTCGGAAGATTTCTTTTTAAAATTGAATAGAATTTATCAGATGACGTATTCGCATCACCGCGCAATCACACCACCAGCGTTTGGGATTCGGCAATGTGTCGGAATCGAACACTTTAAAACATGCAATGTGCACCTACAATGCGACGGATCTAGGCACAGCTCTTTTCTAGAACAGGCCTATGTCTAGTACTGAATTGTTAAAGGCTGTTGGTGTAAGGTGATACTAAAGTGGCTAGACTAAGACTTTAAATTATTATCATGTACACAATTGAGTGTCAAACTTAGCAATATAAAACTCTGTAATTTTATTTTAAAGTTTTTCGAATTAATTTAATTAAATTCACTAATAAATTTCTTGAAATCGTCTTTTGTTTCTAAATAAAAAAATTGAAGATCAACAACACTCAATGTCACATGAACAATAGTAGCTTTGTTGTAAATAAAATAAATTCAGTCAGTAAATATATATATATTAAATACAAAAAACACTGTTCGCTAATACTAGTTTAAAGTTGATCAAGGACTGTAAATTAACTGATTACAAAAAGAAGGACATTCTCAATTCAATCATATGTTTTTATACTCCAGTTCCTAAATAGTTGGTCTGGTAAGAGGGAAATGGGTAAAATTTTCTATTACCAGATTTATTTGCAACTAGCTGAACCTCGCGGTATTACCCGCGGTTATTGTTGTACCGCGAGTAACGCCGCGGACAAATTTGGTCTAAAAAGGATTCTAAATTAATTCCTGGATCATCAGCTACCTGCCAGTGAAAGTCTCTTCAAAATTGGTCCAGCCATTCCAGAGATCACCCGGAACACACAGACAGACAGACAGATAAAAAATATTTTAACAAGTGTATGCATTTAATAAAAAGTTGTTATTTTAATATTACAAACAGACACTCCAATTTTATTTATTTGTATAGATTTAATACAGACTATAAATTATGCATCCTGCGGTTGTTGTTGTAGCAAAGATACTTCTTATTCTTATCATTATGCTGCTGCGTAAAAAGCTGTTCATATGAAATTAAAAACAGATACTTCAATTTTATTTACTTGTTTAAATTTATTTTAATTTATTATGTCACTTTTTGTTGTAAAAATTTGTCTATGGATTAAAGGGATGGAGACCGAAATGTAGTTGAAAGATATAATATTCCTATTGTGTGAATTTTTTTAATGCTTACACGAAAATTAAGCAAAGAATGTATTATGTTTAGATAACTAAAAATAATAGTGATATCACAGGTTCACATTACTGTTAATGCATGAATCATGGATGTGGTTATGGTATTTTATCTAGTGGTCACCCCAAGGTATTTATTCATTAAATTATTGGTAACATTAAACTATTCAAATATGTATGTTTAAAAGGTATAGTACCATACCCAAATTTTGAATTTTAATACATATTACAATTTACTACATCTATAATAAACAATGTAATCTACATCTATAATAAATAAATAAACAAATGAGTACATAATGTAAGTCATTTGATAAACAGCTACATTTAAATATATACAAAAATTACTGAAATAAACTGCAAATATGGAGCTATATCTTGACCTGTCGTGATGCAAAAAATCTTAACAGAAATAGTTAAAATTATACTGGTCAATAATTTAATAAATATATATCCAAGGTAGTAGAGACACTCTGATTCCAGTACGAACAGGCCGGCTCGACCAGGGTGGTACTACCCTTGCACAGAAGATCAACATAAAATTACAGCGTTCATTCAGCACCAGTTTTGGATTCTGCTTATGCATTCCATCAGGCAGTAAATGCCCATACATAAAAAAAAACTGACATCTGACATACAATGTGACCTGTAAGTAGCTTCAAACTAAACAGAGCTTGTACTATGAAAGCTAGAATGACTGAGAGAATACTTAAATACTTTTTTTATATATTATATACTAGTTGTTGCCCGCAGCTCTGCCCGTGTATATGTCGGTTATCGCGGCTAAAAGTAGCCTATGTGTTATTCTGATGTTTAAGCTATATTACTGTAAAGTTTCATCCAAATCCTCAGTTCAGTAGTTTTTGCGTAAAAGAGTAACAAAAATCCATCCAAACATCCATCCATCCTTACAAACTTTCGCATTTATAATATTAGTAGGATACGAACCACACAAGCTCTGAAACAAATATAATTTGCAAATCATATGCTATCACTGCACCAACAATCCAGTCAATAGCAGTAGGTATATGTAGTTCTTAAAAACATAATAAAATGGTCTCTAGTATTTAGGAAAAGCTGTTAGACATTTAATTTTTAACCAACTTCAAAAAATTATCATTTCAACTGTTTTTTTTAAATATTTTTTTGTTACCTCATAACTTTCAACCGGGTGAACCAATTATGATGATTCTTTTTTTATTTGAAAGCTGGTCCTTCCCATGTGGTCCCATTTCAATTTAGTCTAGTTCTTGAAGTTATTTATTTGTTTAAATTTGTGATTGTTATGAACGGATAGTAATAGTAGTATTAATATTATAACTTTGAGATTACTACATTTTACATTTCTTAGTATTTGTAATTTGCCTAAAATTATTACAAGAAATTGCTTTATTATATTAAGTTAACATAAACAAAAAAGGAATCAAATCAAATTGTCTATTCATAAAGAAATTAGACCAAGTAGAGGATTGAATTAGTTCCAGTACTCATATTCAGTGGCTCCCATTTAAATGAATACTATTTTCAAAAGAAAACTTTTATAAAGCAAATTGTTATGCTTGAATCAAATAGTTTTCCAATTACTTTCTGAATAATATAAGATATGCTTTGTAATCCAATATGGTAAGTTGCTACCACAACAAACACTAAAATGTTCACTCAAGGACATTCCAATTGTTTTCTTACAAGAATTTTCAATTTTCTAATATTTTGTGTATATCTTTATGTTTGTTTATTTTATGTAAGTTAATGAACAATAAATACTGGTTGTAAGTTCTAAACAATTACGTTCTTTATTTTTAAACCAAAAGCTATATAGAAAGTGGGTAGGTGGAAGCATATTGTCCATATATGTACCAACACATATTGACATTTTCTCATAACACTTTGATGTCGTCATGCACCTTAAAAATAGTATATTTATAATATGTTACCTTGTTACTCCGTCCTCTAACGTACAAACTACATAATTCTAAAAATATTATGTGCATTCCCCGATGTCATTGCCTACACTTCAAGAAAAAATATATCGAAACACGGTCACACAAAATATCACAACAAATGTTCACTAAACTCATGGTTAACACTTTTTTCGTCCGTATATGTAAATTATCGCACTTTTAACTTTTATTTAGTGTAATATCAATAAGATATTAGGTCAGATTGACAGTCCACGACATTTACAACACCCATTGAAAAATGGCACTTTACGAAAACACTGGACTTACCTGATCTGTATCATTTTCGACGGTTTTGTACGCATTACCTATGTGACATAAATCACTGAATGCCATTTAAATAATAAAATTATTTCTTGCCACGATACATACGAGCTTACTTCGGTGCTAAGCCATTTTTTTCCATTGACCTACATGTGTATAAATTTATACGTGCTTACTCGCAACGGTGTTGCTGTCACGATGCGAGGTAATCATCCACTCCAAAAAATATTTAATTTGCTATTGAACATTATTTTAACGTTAACTTACCTGATAAATCGTCAGTTTTCAGTAAAATTTTAATTGTTGTAGTCAAAAATATTTTATTTTGTTTATTTCATTTCCCGCCCTTTCAAATGATTTTTCTTAATTTTATTGACCATCAACCAGAATTATTTTTTTATCACAAAAAAGGCAAATGTAATAAATATTTACATAAGATTTTGAAAAATTTGATATTTTTTTAGGATTAATATGTTTCTAAATACGTAATAAAACAGTTTTCAATATTGCATTTGTTTATTTTTTGTAGTAGAAATGTGATAGTAGAAATAATAGTGAAACTAGTAGAGGCACATAGAAGTAATTAAATTGAGTGTTTAACAAATGTATGCCTATATAATATTTAGTTTTTTGGAACTTTTTTAATAAGCTTTTAAAATAATATGTGAATCATAAGCTTATACTCCCGAAAATTGCACAATTAAAAAAAAGGTTTATTTACTGATTAAACTGACATCTATTGTATAGAGAGTACCCTACAAAACGTTCTTCTTCAAAACAACTCGTTGTTTTACAAGAAAAGTCTAACAGTTGGATTTGATTACATAGATGGCGCTGTTTTCAGTTGCATTAAAATGATTGGAAACATAATTTAATGGAAACTCATAAAGCACTTATGGAAAGTAGGTATCTCAGGTACCGTAGGTATTGGAACTTTTATTCAAATTAAAGACAGCCTAACAGTAATTAGTAAAACACAAAAATTTATTGAAAAGCAAATATTCATACGAATCTAAATTTCCGGGGTGCGTCTTCGCGTCCAGTACTTTAAACTTTATTTTAACTGCACAGATGGCGTCTAGTATGCTATCCGTGCAGTCAAAAGCAACTCTAAGCCTTTAGCCACGGAGTAGGTCATTTCAAAGCCTTCTACTCCGTTGAGTGTCGTAGGTTCAAATCCCACATGTGACAACGCTTGATCTATAAATCTTGGTGTTTTTAATTTCTTGTGTCCGTTTCTTTTACATTTGTATATTTCCGACGACACAGGAATATGCCTATATTGTAATAGGTACATAGTAATATACCTGACTAACTAGTAAATAAAAACGGGTCAAGTGCGAGCTGGACTCGCGCACGAAGGATTCCGTACAAGTATCTAACTAAACAACAAGAACGAGAAAAAAATTATGTTTTTTGTATGAGAGCTTCCTTAAATATTTATTTTATTCAGTTTTTTAGTACAAGTTGTAATTGCGATAACAGGAATACATCATGTCTAACTATCACGGTTCATGAGATACAGCCTGGTGACAGTCGGACCGACAGACAGACAGACAGCGAAGACTTCCTGATAGAGTATGCCGGGTACGGAACCCTTAAAAGAACATAAATGCAAAAGTAATTCTGTTTGTCCGTCTTTTATACTTTATGCCTGAACTATTGAACCGATTTTAGTGACTTTTGGCATTGATTACTTTGATTCTTGAGAAAATACTTTTTACTTTGAAAATCAATACGCGGGCGGAGCCGTGACTGTAGGTCAAACTTGCAAACAAAAGAGCCTGCTAAGCGGTGTGGCAAAAATAGGTTGTATACATTTTTGCTATTAGTTGTCTTGTAGGCGTTTTATTCTTTGTCAATCTAAAAATTTAAATAGTTTTTAACCGACTTCCAAAAGGAAGAGGTAGGTAGAAGCTTGAGTAAGAGAGACAGACTCAAACCAAACTCAGCCTCTCTCTACTCCGATCACGCTTACTGCCCGTTGAGCTGCCCCTCTATGTAGGTATAAATGCTCTAAGCTACATACATAGTAGGTACCAGGGATGTTAGGGACCTCCGTAACCGTAACCGAAACTATCGGATATCCGATATAAAAAATCATCCGTAACCGTAACCGAATCCGAAATGAAAGTTTCGGATAGTATCGGATAGGGGCGGAGCCTAATTGAGACACGTTATGACAAGTTGTTTTGATCGGCCGGCCGCTGCCAGTGCCGACACACAAGCTGCGCGTATTGTTTGTTTTTTTTCTTCTTTGACAAAGTGTTGGTTGTGTTACGGAATCGATTGAATTTGTACAAAATGCGTCCTAAGTCGAGTGCAGTTTGGTCGTTTTTTGATGAAATGACCGATTCCGCAAAATGTAAACAGTGTGGTAAAAGGTTTTCAAGGAAAGGAGGTGGGACTACATCGCTAAAACTTCACCTTAAATCACAACATAGTGATAAGTACGAAGAACTTTTGCTACTAGAAAAAGGTAACCAACAAAATAACATACAAACAGCCAAGCAGCTGACACCTTTACAAGAGTGTAAAAAACAGTTGACACTCAAAGATTCGTTAAAAAACAAAGGTGCCTGGGATGAAACTAATACCAAACAAAAAGAAATTGATAAATTAGTGGCTGAAATGATAGCGTTACAAAACTTGCCATTTAATTTTGTAGAAGGTGTGGGATTTCAAAGATTAGTGCAGGCAGCCTTACCACGTTATAATCTTAGAGGTCGGCAGTACTTTACTAATTTACTGTGCAATGATATCTACAACAAACTGAAGTTAAAGATTCTGGACTTATTGAAACAATTTGAGAAGTTATCATTTACTACAGATGTGTGGTCCGAGCCCAGCGCAAATGTCTCGTTACTTAGTCTTACTGCTCATGGCATCACGAATAATTATGAAAGAGTTTCTATAATACTCAAGTGTGAACAATTAGAGGGTCGGCACACAGGTGAAATTATAGCGAATAATTTAAACAATATTTTGCAAGATTGGGGCTTAAGCAATGAATCAGTTCATTGTATTTTACGCGAAAAAGGATCAAATATGATAAAAGCTATGAGAACGGCCAATTTCCCTGATGCAAACTGTACTATTCATCAACTTCAATTATGTGTTAGGTCAGCAATGGAAACCGAAGAATTTATCTCGCCAGTGATTACAAAGTGCAAAAAAATTGCTACTCACTTCCATCACTCACTAATTGCTCAAAATTAATTAAAACAAATTCAAACAGAAAGACTGAACCAAACAGAGTTATGTATCGTTCAGGATTGTTCTACAAGGTAAGATATTTCTATTTTAAACTAAAATAATTTTATATAAATGTTTTTTTTCTTCTGTACGTTGTTTAATTTCACATATGTTTTATTTATTCACAGATGGAATTCGACTTATTATATGATGGATAGAATATTGAAATTAAAAGACTCCTTGATACTGTATTCGGGCGCGCATACTATACCGATTCCTACTGCTGATGAATGGCTCGACTTGGAAAAGTGTATTGCAATATTAAAGCCATTCGAAGAAATTACACAGGAGTTAAGTAGTGCAACTGCGACAATAGCTTCAGTGATTCCTTTAGTCTATACTCTTAAAAACACATTAGAAACAGAAAAGACTAAACAAGACACATCAGAAAACTTTAAATTAATGATTACAAATATGGTCCATAATATCACCGTCAGATTTCAGGACATTGAGAATAATAAAATATATACAATAGCTACTTATCTAGATCCACGCTACAAGCTCAAGTTTTTCAATGAAATTACTAAGGAACAAGTACAGACAGAGATTCTAGGAATCGTTGGGTGTTCAAGAACTTCTCATGATGAAGGTCCTTCTTCACCAAAGAGATCACGGACTCAGCTGCCATCAACAAGTTCATACATTCAATCTTGTCTAGCTGAAATATTAAGCGCAAGTGACGAAGAAGAGCACGTAGGTGGTGATGAGGATGATACAGTACCCAATCAATTAATTGTCAAAAAAGCATTGTTAAATGAATACAATAGAGAGAAAAGGTTGACACTCAGTGAAAATCCACTTTTATGGTGGAAAATGCATACGAAGTACAACAGTTTAAGTGCTTTAGTCAGACAGTACCTCTCTCCGCCGCCTGGCAGTGTACCGAGTGAACAGCTTTTCAGTGCTGCTGGGTTAATTTATGATCCTTTAAGAAATAGACTTTCTGGTGATAAGGCTGCGAAATTACTTTTTGTCAAGTATAATTTACCTTTGATAAAATTTGATTATTGAAAATGTTTAATGTTATTATAAATTAATGTAAGACAATGTATGATTAAGTTCAGAATAAAAAAGGAAGATATGATTGTTATGTTTGCACAAATTATAAAAAAGGAAGCTATGATTGTTATGTTCGACTTAAATTATAGTTATAGTAAACTTAATTTAATTCTGATTTCAATATTTTCTTTTAATACGAAATTACTGATTCAGTATAAGTAATAATTTTGTTATTACATTTTCATTTTAGGTGTTTTTGATCTAAATCATCTAAAATTTAGATAATACTCAATATAATATAATTATTTATATTTATTTTTATTTTAAATAGCTGTAATAATTACTCACAGACTGATTGTAATTCCTGCCAAAAACGAAATAAAACTACTTTATTACCTATTAGTATTTTACTTTTAAAATTCCTTAAAAATATAATATCCGTAACCGAAACTAACGGATAATCCGAAATAATTTATTATCCGTATCCGTAACCGTATCCGGTATAATAATCATTCCTATATCCGTATCCTATCCGTAACCGAAATTTCATATCCATAACATCCCTGGTAGGTACCTATGTTAAAAATATTTATGAACATCTTCAATTCAGGTTCAATTGAATGCTTTTATAATTACAATTGAGCAAGTTCTAGTTGAAGCGGAGTGTAACATTCCCTTTGTGACAATTATCAAACCGTACAGCGCAATTGCATCAGTTCATTTGTCTCTGTAGTCTATGGTCAACTCTGTGTAATGTACTTTGTCGTTGAGTACACACTGGCTGGAAATTTGGCTTGTGGTTCGATTGAGCGGGAATTGTTCTGATTGGTGTTAGACACCTATAGGTATAGATTTAGTTTGAATTACTGGTAGGTTTGTTTCTTTAGTACCTAGTCGAGTGATATTAGGTAAGTAGATACATAATAACACTCGACTACAGTGAAGCTAAAAAGAAGGATAATAGTTTTCATAGTTTTCATTTGGCAGTCTATGTACGTTCCATCGCAGTACCATAAATAACTGAATCGGTCTTATTGAATAAGGTGTCAATAGATTCGTAATAATTGCCCTTTAAATTTTACCTATCCTAGGTAAGTTTTTATATGGTCGGGTTAAAGTTTTTTAGACTTTTCTTGTATGTTATAAACATACCTAGGTATTATGTGCGTGGTGACGGATTAATAACAAGAAATACCAGCCACCACCCATATACATCTCTTGTGTGTCGTGAGCGGACTAAAGCAACAGTCAGCACCGAAGAGAAGGTAGGTAATCTTGAAACAAACCCAAAATCTCCTTTTTAAGGAGAGGCCTAACGTGTATTTTAACAAACAATAAACTTACCTATTTGATACTAGCTTTTTTCCCGCGCCTGTCTATGTGTCGATTATGTCGGCAAATGGTGACCTATGTATAAATCAAAGTATCTCCATGCCAAATCTCATTGCAATCAGTGTAGCGATCAGATTTTGCCTTGAAATGTAACAAACGAACAAACAAACAAAGTTACTTTCGAATTTATAATATAAGTAGGTTTTAAAAGTTAGTATAAGTAGGTATGGTTTTATTACCAAAATATGTTTAAATTTGAATGAGTTAATCAACGGGAAACAGTCTTCAACTAAATTACTACTAGTAGGTACTGCCTTTACCTACCTATCTAATAATTAAAAGCGCCTCAGTATGCCAAACAACTATTAAACCATTAATTAAATTGAAATGAAATATATCATGGAGATACTTTGATTCTTGAGAAAAGGCATAGACTATTCTTTCCCGCGATAACCGATTTACAAGCGAGCGGCGCCGCAGGCAAAAGCTGGTAATAAATAAATTACTTACCTTTCCATTTCCATCAACGTTCGTCTGAACAAACAAACAATAAACTTATTACCTTTTACATGAACGTCATACGCACTGTTTATTTTAATCATCGCAATTTGAACGAGCAAATTGAATAATGAGCACGGCGGGGTTGCTCTGCGGGAGGGTGTCAACGGCAGGTTGGAGTGATCTCAGAGTGTGGACCTGTGTTTTGGTAAACCATTGATTTTATATAGGTATTCTATCAGTTGGCTTATTTAATTAATACTAGTGGTCACCCGGTGGTCGAAATATGACCCTTTTTTTTGGTTTGACACTTTTTAGTTTGTACACTCCTCTCTCCTCTAAGTATATAAACTTTAACTGTGTCATACTGCTCCGTCCGCATAATTTTCATAAAATGGGGCACAAAGTTTGTGCTTTATTTAATAATTTAGGTACCTACCTACCTAAACATAGATATTTATATACGATTAGCTGAACCCCGCGGTGTTACCCGCAGTTATTAATGTACAAAGCTAGTCTAAAAAAAGTAGTCTAAGTTACTCCCTGGATGATCAGCTACCTGCCCAGTGAAAGTCCCGTCAAAATCGGTCTAGCCGTTCCAGAGATTACCCGGAACAGACAGACAGAAGGACAAACAAAACATTTTTAAAGTACTTTTTTATATGTACCGTTTAGTCCGTATAAACTTGCATATGCATTTAGTAAAAAGCGGTTATTTTAATATTAAAAACAGACACTCCAATTTCATTTATTTGTATAGATACTCATCTAGTGATGCGGCTCGTTACCATGTAATAACTCAGTAGGTTAGCACATTGCGAAATTAATCAATCCTATCCAGGTCAGTCTTTGACCATTTTATATTAAGACCTATCTTGGAAAGCACGTTAAGTCTATCCCATAATATCATCCCATTGCCCATTTGCCCTAAAAAGTTCGTCAACGGCATGTTACAAAATTTTAACGAAAATAAAACCGACTTCAAGGTTTGACTAGATTTCTCTTGGATGCCATTATCAAATCTTAGTGTCCTTATCATGGTACCACCGTTGGGATATCTCCTTTCCATTAAAAAATAATCATTAAAATCGGTTCATAAACTACGAAGTTATCAGCGAACACACATAAAAAAAAAATATATATATAGGTCGAATTGAGAAGAGTTTAGTATTTGGGTTGTGGAAATTTAAATAGAAGTAATCCTACCCACACGCTCACCACACCACCAATCTGCCTCCGGTATCCTCACTCACTCGGTGAAACACAGCGCAGGTGCTATTTCACACCGGTTTTATGTGAGGTCGTGGTATCACTCCGGTCGAGCCGGCCCATTCATACCGAGGCGTGGCTCTCCCACTGTGTAGTAGTACCTAGTAGCAACAAGTAACATAATATGTTATTTTTTAATGTTTTGAGTTGATTGAATGAAAGGTAAATTGCGGTTTACGATTTATGACGCAAAAAAAAACTACTCACTAGATTTCGTTCAAACTAATTTTCGGTGGAAGTTTGCATGGTAATGTACATCATATTTTTGTTTTTTAGTTTATCATTCTCTTATTTTAGAAGTTACAGGGGGGTGGGGGAGACACACAATTTACCACTTTGGAAGTGTCTCTCGCGCAAACTATTCAATTTAATTTTTTTTTCTATATAATACTATTAATACATTTTTTTCTAGTTTTGTGTGAAAATCTTAATGCGGTTCACAGAATACATTTACTTACCAAGTTTCAAGAATATAGTTTTTATAGTTTCGGAAAAAGATGACTGTGATACACAGACGGATAGTCAGACAGACATGACGAATCCATAAGGGTTCCGTTATTTGCCATTTGGATACGGAACCCTAATAAAATAAAAATAAATAGCCTTTATGTGTTCGTTATTGTTTAGGTGAAGGAGAAGGAAAATAAAAGATAACCGAAAAAGTTTTATTCTTCGAAGTCCGCGACTGTACCTAAGTGTACAGGTACTCTGCCTATGGGAAGCTGAGGTGAGGTGAAACACTAAAAACAAGTTTTTTCGAAATCTATACTAATACTAGCTGACCCACGCAACGTCGTTTGCGCCTTTTATTGCCCGTAGCGTGAAAATTTCCCATGTTTTTGAAACATTTTTCATTGTTGCTCCGCTCCTATTAGTAGCAGCGTGATGATATATAAATTTTATCAAGTTTTTGCGTTAGTCGGGTTGTAGATTAAAATAAAGTTTTATTTAAATATTTTTTAGGAGAATTTTCTAAAAAAAAACTAAAAAATAAAGTTCTCTTTTTATTATGACCCACGCAACTTCGTTTACGTCTCTTATTGCCCGTAGTGTCATAATTTTCCCCCGTTTTTGAAACATTTTTCATTGGTGCTCCGCTCCTATTGGTCTTAGCGTGATGATATATAGCCCATAGCCTTCCTCGATAAATGGACTATCCAACACCGAAAGAATTTTTCAAATCGGACCAGCGGTTCCCGAGATTAGCGTGTTCAAACAAACAAACAAACCATTCAGCTTTAAATCTATACTAATACTAGCAGACCCACGCAACCTCGTTTGCGCCTTATATTGCCCGTAGCGTGAAAATTTCCCCCGTTTTTGAAACATTCTTCATTGTTGCTCCGCTCCTATTAGTAGTAGCGTAATGATATATACCCTATAGCCTTCCTCGATAAATGGACTATCCAACACCGAAAGCATTTTTCAAATTGGACCAGCGGTTCCTGAGATTAGCGTGTTCAAACAAACAAACAAACAAACAAACAAACAAACAAACTCTTCAGCTTTATATATTAGTATAGATATAATACTAGCCGACCCACGCAACCTCGTTTGCGCCTTATATTGCCCGTAGCGTGTAAATTTCCCCCGTTTTTGATACATTCTTCTTTGCTGCTCCGCTCCTATTAGTAGTAGCGTAATGATATATACCCTATAGCCTTCCTCGATAAATGGACTATCCAACACCGAAAGAATTTTTCAAATCGGACCAGCGGTTCCTGAGATTAGCGTGTTCAAACAAACAAACTCTTCAGCTTTATATATTAGTATAGATTACGTTTTAGGTACTGTAGATATAATTTCAAGACGGATTTTTCATAGTAAGTGAGTAGGTACTTAATTTTTCGAAAAATATTTACCGAATAGGTAGTAGTACCTACATAATTGAGTACAATATTGAAAGTAACTTTAAGTGAAAACTTTTCACGTTATAGCAGAGTTTTCAATTAAAAGGTCAATTTTCTCTGTACTTTTAGCTTAGACCAGCTGAACTATGTGATCGATTTCTACACAGAACAAATTTTACAACAAATACAATTTTAACAAAAATAAAACCGACTTCAAGGTTCGACTCGATTTCTCTTGGATGCCATCATCAGATATTAATGTCCTTATCATGGTTTCATTCCTTATCACCTTTGGGACCTCTCCTTTCCATAAAAACAAATAATCATCAAAATCGGTTCATAAACGACGAAGTTAATCCGCGAACACACATAAAAAAAATATGCACTGTCGAATTGAGGAACCTCCTCCTTTTTTTTTAAGTTAGTTAAAAATATAGGCAGTCTGAAAATAACGACGGATTAGAAATTTGCTTTTCATCTACATAAGTAACAGATTTTTCGTAACCAGCTACGAACATAGTTTTTTTCCAGTTTGATGACTACCTATTAATAATACGTAAAAGGAATGTACCCAATTATTTTTGATAACCAGTTATGAACAGAGAAAAAGGTTAGGTATAAAACTAGTTACAAAAACAGGAATATAATTCTGTTTTTGTAGCTAGTTATCCCATGCATAAAACGTTAAACAATCAATGTTCGTAACTGGTTACGATACGAATGTGATTAAAGGTATTTTTGGTTTTCACTTAAAGTTACTTTAAACATTGTACTCTATTACTAGTACATATTAGGTACCTAAATATCTTTCGAAATTTGAAGTACTTTCAAAAATCCGTCTTGAAATTATACAGTACCTACCTAAAACATAATTTTAAAAGCTTTAAACTGCTCATTTTTAGATAAATAAGTAATAAGTAATTCTGTCATACCCACATTATTATTGTGAAACTTTAATCGTTTAAGCATCGCAGGTAATGTAAGCTCTTAAAAAAATTGTGTACCACCTTGGTACCACCGATTTCTTTATCATTAGGGACCTAGGTTCCTTAAAACTGAAATTCCTTTGCTTTTAATTTTAATATTAAAATTGCAGGTCAAATATCAAATGATAACTGTAGAAATACCTTATCCAGTCACGTTAGTCTTTGAGTCCCACATGCAAACAAAAAAGTCTAGGTACATACCTATCAATTCTATGAACATTTTGTTTAATTAAATAGGTACCATAGATATAAATCAAAGGACCAACATGTAGACGTAGTATCATTGTCTACAAAAAAAGGTTGAATCAAGCCATTTACTTTTATTTAAAAGAAAAAAAACAAGCAGTTAATATTAACAGAGACATGCCCTTTCAACGAAGTGAAAAACAAAAGAAAATTCGTATAAAGAATTCAATCGAAATCGAATCAAGAATCTGTCTACCGTGAGTTAGAGCAGGACAGTGATATGAGATTTTTCGTCAGTTAGAAGAGAACGACAAACGCGTTAATCCTATTGGCTTATACCGGGCGACGTTTGCCGCGATTGGTCGCTGTGCCTTATTGAACTGTCACTGAAGACCGCGGTTTAGGGGGCGACCGGTAATTCGGGGGCAAATAGGGTGGTTGGGGTGGAAGGGTAGTGTGGGAGGAACTCGCAGTTTGGCAATTGACTTGTGGGTAGTTTTCGGGGTTCCTTTGGCAGGGATTTCGAGTGAACTGAATGTTGAAATATAGTTCCTTTAACTTAGAGGTTTTGTTTAGGGAGTAGATTTGTTTTTTCTGTAGCTTTGTAACGATTAGTTGTTTAAATTGCTTGATAAATGTTAGCGACACCGACTAGGTTATCATATATATAGGTAATGGCAATTAATTTTAAAGTATAGATTCAATATGGGTATAGGTAAGCTTTAATAATTGTCAATATGATGTACAGCTCTATCAATAGTTTCATAGACGTTCATCGGATGTCACGAGTGGTTAAAGGTAGTTATTAGAACTTCAAAGTAATAACATGTATGTATGTTCCCTCGCAAATATATGATTTATTAACATTTTTAAAAAGGTCATTTAACAAGGACTGCATAGCAGTATTGACTTAAAAAATGTTTATAAAAATCCAATTCATTCGTAATTCAACTTCAATATTTACTTTATAGACCGTACAATGATAGTTAAAATTCTATGTAAAAATAAACATAAAGTTCTAAATGTCAAAATCTTTCCCGCCCATTCAAACTGCTGACTTTTCGTCTACGACGTTTGTTTTCCGCGGCCACACGAAACGCCACGCCCTGCCAAGTGTGCGAATTCTTATTGGGCGACATCAAATGTCATTCTATGTGTACCTAAGATATTATTGCTTTTACTATGGTACCTTGAGAGGTAGGTATTTTGTGATACCTACCAAATATACCTAAATCGCCTTTCTAATGTAGTCCTATATATTTTCATACAAACAACTTTTTAGTTTGTTTTGAATATTTTAGTGGGTTTATTAGATAGACTAGATAATACCTTTAGGTATGGAGTCTGAATAAGATT
Organism: Spilosoma lubricipeda; assembly: GCA_905220595.1. NCBI lineage: Eukaryota > Metazoa > Arthropoda > Insecta > Lepidoptera > Erebidae > Spilosoma > Spilosoma lubricipeda. Next base: position 4,203,704 of record HG992298.1, on the reverse strand, counting down.
TAAAATGTTTGATTTTGTGTCGTACGTTAATGTCTATTGTTTCAACCTATATAGGTACCCTTATAATGTACTCGTATTTAAGACAATAGAAGTTAGGTCTTATAAAATACTCGTAACCTGACCAGGCATAAATCTATAATCGTAGTAAAACCTAGTAGTTATTTATTTTTAGATAGCAGGTAAGAAAAATCGTTGATTCTGTTAAGGTTTGCCTGAATAAGTTGTGTTTGTGACAAAATCCGAGTAAAACCTCACGAGGACGACTGAAGGAGAATCGAACCGCACCTAATTGTTTCTATATAAATTCGAACAAGCATTCTGCGTTGTAATTGGAAAACGGAACGTTCAATCCAAGCTAAAATGTACGACGTCATTATTCTAAACGGCGTGGGGCCGACGCAACAGCGGCGTAATGCCACAAATTAAAGCTTAAAACGGACGGTTAACAGCTGACCCAAAATCGAAGTGTCCCCCCAGTCTGGGGGACAGCGTCAGACGCGAAAAGCAACGGGGCGGGGCCTCGCCACGCCTTCAAGCTCACAAGCAATATCGCATCAAAAGTTCCCCGGCCGTGGCATAACGTGCGCGCCTTTGCCCGTCCGCTCGCAGAAAAAAAAATAAACGTCAAAAGTGAAACGTCACGTGACTTTTTTTGGATAGAAACACTGTTGAGTATTTGTAGTGAATTGTTTGCGTTTTGTTTTTCTTTTTATTGGTGTTTTTATTATTTATAATTTAGACTATTACAGATAAACCTACTTGGTGTGTAAAATTGTGTAATTTTACACACCAAGTAGGTTTATCTGTAATAGTTAAATGCATAGTGCATTTGATTGAGTAGATATCTTTGCTCTAGATAATCTATGGATGCGAAAGAAGAATAAATTTTATAACTTTTTAATGTTTATGAAAGTTTTACTTTTAATACAATTTTTCTCTGCATAGAGCAAATATTCATTTTCATAGATATCGTTTAAATTACTACTGGAAATAGTATTTTTTACATAAAATCCTCCTGTAATAAAAATTTGAGCTGTAAAGGATTTATTTAAGTCGACGTAGCAAGTTCCAATACTTTTGATATCGTATTCGTAGCGGGTTTGTTACAGGAAGCTTTCTACGCCTCCGGTGAAACTCGCTACGAATGCTCTACGTACTGGTGGTCAATATTGTTTAAAATTACCAACAGAAAGTAATTTTAATTGATTTGATTTGTTAATCGCTTTTGAATATTTGATAATTGTTATTAAAACAAAAAAATACTTCTATTACTTTTAAAACCTATATTTATTACTATTTGTTGCCCGCGACTCCGCCCCCGTTTGTGTAGGTTATCGCGGCAAATAGTAGCCTATGTGTTCTTCTGATGTATAAGCTATATTACTTTAAAGTGTCATCCAAATCCGTTCAGTAGTTTTTGCATTGTATATTGTAGTATATGAAAGAGAAGCAAACATCTATCCATCCATCCGTACTTACACACTTTCTTTATACTCGTAATATTAGTAAAGATGTTTCTATATTAAAATGTATCCAACTTTAAGTTTTTTTTATTTCTAAAAAGATTAAATAAATGATATATAATTTGTTAAGACAAAAATAACCGTCTCTCTGTTATTTAACTACACAAACCAAAATAACTGCTGTGACAAGTTCTCTAACTTAACACCTTGATTTTCATACTTTATAAACAGCCTTTAACAGTTCACGACCACCACCACACCACCAGTATGGACTAAGGCCTCTCCTAAGAAAGGAGGTCTTGACCTAGGTACTATACCTCACTGGTCAGGAAGGTTAGGAATGGGGATTGGCAATATTTTTTTTCTTTGTAGTGCGGCCTATGAGAACATGGCAATCGCAAAAAAAAAAACAAAAATTTCTCAACAAAGTGATGCGATATTTGATCATGAAATGTGATCTTTTATATCGTTTTATTATAAAAGTATATAAACACATTACAATTAAACATCTGAACAAACATTAATATGCGTCTTTTAGTAAATTTATAATTCAATATGACGATTTATTATTCATTTAACTTTGATCCTTACTGTTTGTATTAATATAGTAATTCTTTTGACCTTTATATTATGTATTTTTGTACCTATAAAGTTAGTGAAATCAGAGGTGGAAAATTAAGTGCTAAAGTAATTCAACACACTTGCAACACCGATTATATATTTACATTCGGTTCCTTGTCGTAGTTGCTTTTTTTTTTCAAACTTTTTTTTTGTTATTGTTACCAACCCGTGCTTTTTCAAGCCAATTTTAGTTTAGTATTCAAGTCTAATTTAAAGTATTAGAGGCCTTTACGACAACTACAAGCCGTTTTAAATTATCACAAAGTGAATTTTTTTACTATAATTTATTTTTTACTATGTTGGGTATGTGTCACCAGTAGCAATACTAATGTACATATAATTGCAAATACTTAACAGATCCAAACAAAATCACAATTTAGATATATATAATGAAATACAGTTATCAATAAATTTAAAAGAACAGCCAGTGTGACACAGTAAACACGAGAATTGACAAAATGGAGGTAGCACAAACACCACTGCAATTGACGCAAGATCATTCGGATGGCAGAATGACAGGTGAGACAATTGTCACTTGAATTTTGAGTTTAATTACATTTTTGGAGATCGTTTTTTTGTTTTTTCTTAAGACGGTCCCCATTTTATCTCATCCACATTTTTTTTATTTTATATCATTAATTTCATCACGACGAAGACTTAACGACTTGAAGACTTATGATTTGAAGACTATAAACACTTGACATTGGCAGAAATAGCTGATTCGAGAGATCCGGCTGGTTGCCATTTCATCAAAGAAGAAGAATTACATTTTTGGAGATCGTTTTTTTTTGTTTTTTCGTAAGAGGATCCCCATTTCATGTCATCCACTTTTTTATATTTTTATTCATTATTTTTATCACGACGAAGACTTGAAGGCTCAAAGACTTAAGTATACTTTTTAAATACTTGACATTGGTAAAAATAACTAAATCAGCTGCTTGCCATCTCATAAAAAAAACATAGAGCAGTCTTCACGACTGCCGACAGAATCGAAAACTCAAAACTATCAACAAACACTTGTTTTAAGCTCACCTGAAATGAATCTACTTGCTCTTTAATTAAAATGCGCGATAAAAAGAAGTAAAAAAATATAACATAGATATGACGTGAGTTCCATAATTTTTGTTCACCCATACAATGCTCAAGGAGCCTAAAGAAGTTTTCTGTTCAAAAATTAGATTTGTTACACTGAACGATGCGGTACATCACAGCACATCTCGATACAGACCGATTACGTTGAGCTTCAACTGAAAATCTCTATGGTAACCTTCAGGACAGTAGCATAGGTTTAGTTATGCCGCTGATGCGTCTGGAGCTCCTCCTGGCTACCGAGGTAGGCCGCCGCGGGGTCTAGAGGGTAGACCGATTCGTCGGGAGTCCCTCACACGTCTTTCGTATCCCCTCTCCCCCCACAGGGAGTATAGCGCAAAATGCATTCCCCGCGTAATTTTTTTTTTTTACTTATGGTATATAATAAAATAAGATAAGAAAAAATTAGAAAAAATAAGAAAATATCTTTATTCAGAGTAGGTACACGATGTAAGGGTTTTTTAAATGTGTCTTCATAAGTCTCGAAGATAAAGTACCTATTTTTTCTATACCTACAAATAAAATATTATTAGAACACTAAAGAGGTGAAGTTTGTGAGGTTCTGCTAACCCGTGCCCACTTTGGGCGGTGTTAAGTTAATAAGCTGTGTGCTTCAGGTATAACTGTTATTTCAACAAGGTAGTAGAGCCACGCTGATTTCAGCACGAACGGGCCGGCTCGACCGGGGCGGTACTACCCTCGCACAGAAGACCAGCGTAAAATGACAGCGATCATGCTGTCGTGTTTCGTTGGTGACTGCGAGACCGGAGGCCCAATGATGCAGAAGCATCACTAGCCCGCCATGGTGTGGGTCACCATGCTGCATTGTTGCATTGTCTGCATTCGCAGTATGGTGATCACCACTCGTGGATTCTGCTCATGCTTTCCATCAGGCAGAGTAGAGTCATTTTGGCAGGGCCAAATATAAAAAAAAAAAAAAAAAAAATTGTGAACTTTCATTCCATATCATCATCTCAACGGTCTTCCGACCTGTGTCTTCAACACTGTGGAGCCGGGGTTCCGCTTTCATGCTCTTTCTTCTCCACTTTACCCGGTCTTCGACATCCCTGGTACCATGTCTACCTAGGTACTACCTAGATACAATTTTCCGATAAGGTAAGTAACACTTATACCATTATAGTAGGTATATAAATGGCTATATTACTAACACTACCTAGCTACCTATAAGTAGGAATACCAAGATATCAATAATTCAACAATATATAATTGATTCGATGTCATTAATGCTGTTATTTATTGTAATACATAGGGATTTGGTCAGGTAGGATATGAGAATCACAAACAGTTACTACCTATATGTCTAAGGAATTTAATTAGGTATCTACCTACGTATGCTCAATTATTGAGCGTATGAAAATGTCTATCCTAAAGCAATGTAGCTTAAATAATTAAAAACTGAATTAAAATCAAAGTCCACCACTCGACCACCTCTTTTTAATGCACTTAATCATTAAGTCGACAACAAACGAAAAACTAGATTATTTATTTAAATCAGACACCTATGAAAAACTACTTTTCCGTCTTAATAACCTCCACTTATAGCCTATTTTAATATTCAATTTTATCTATTTTAATATTATTTACATCAAACAAAATTATAAAATTCACTTCACACTCGACGTAGATAATTTTCATTTTACACCATTTCCCGCGCGGCGGCCATGCTTCTAGTTGTTTTTTTTCACAAGCAAAGGCGGCATTAGTATTCAGGCCCATACAGCCAGTAACTCGGGGGTCTATTTGACTGATTTTCAGCCTCTCCATGATTTGCCACTTTACCCGGTCAGAGTGCACGCTGAATACAAAATAACCAATAGAAGAGGGAATTTGAAATTTCATTTTCACATAATGGCAGCCCGTTTTGAATATTGGGATTTTATTAACTTCGTTGCTGTGTACGGCGTAATTTGTTGTTTGAAGATAATAGATTTAGACATTCGTTTGAGCTTTTATTCTGTGTTGATATTAATTGGCTAAAATATTTATGGATATTTTTATACTCGTATAGGCATACAGCAACTTTCTATTTCTCGAAATACTGTTTTTTTAGCATTCATAACATAATTGTTAGTATGTAAGACAATGTAGATACAGTTGTGAATCTCGCTTCGAAAGTAATTATTTCTGGCTATCTGTTACGCTGTCACGGCTAAACCGCACACCGATTCAATGAAATTTGACTTGGAGCTAATTTGATTCTTAAGGAAGGCCAATAAAATTCCTTGAAATAGGTGCGGAGCGGTTTTTACAGACAGTCAGGGTTCCTTTTACATTTACAATATTAGCACCTGTAGATACTAGCTTTTGCCCGCGGCTCCGCCCGCGTGTATGTCGATTATCGCGGCAAAAGTCGGCCTGTGTCCTTCCTGAAGAATCAAATTTCTTCATGGCAAATTAAATTGAATATAGCGCAGCAGTTTATCCGTGAAAGTCTTAAAGACAGACATTGTGACTTTCGATTTTTTTATCTATACAAATAAATAAAATTAGAGTGTCTGTTTGTAATATTAAAATAACCACATTTTAGTAAATGCAAATGTATGCATACACGATACATGGACCAAAATAACTTTTTTAAAATTTTTCTCTGTCTGTCTGTTCCGGGTAATCTCTGGAACGGCTGAACCGTATTTGACGGGACTTTTACTGGCAGATAACTGATGATCTAATGAGTAACTAAGGCTACTTTTTTTTAGACTACCTTTGTCCCGCGGTACGGTAATAACCGCGGGTAACACCGCGGGGTTTAGCTAGTATTAGAATAAATTTGCTAGTACATACAAAGAATGTGCATTATTAAAGTCATGAAAAAATCAAAGTCTGTAGAATTGTCGCGAGGGGGTGTATAAACGGATACGGATCTGAAACGGGTGGGGGCGAAATTAATCAGAGGGCTCAGGGGCCGCCGCGTCAAAAGAAAACCAAATAAAACGGCAAGCGACAAAGTTTCCAGTTGAGATCCGACGTAGGAAATGAGTGGAGACGTTTATTTATTAAATTTTTAACTTCGTAATGGTGTGTTTTAAAGTAAAACTTCTTTACGCACGCTTGACTTGGGGCGCATGCTGGTGAATGCGTGACGTTACGAAAAGTGTGATTGAGCGAGGCGAATGGGAGTTGACAGGGAGATATAAGTTAGTGAAGATCGAAAGAGAGAGATTTACTTTTCGTATAACAGTGTAGGGGCAAGATATAGAGGTGCGTACATTTTCTTTCTCTTATCCAGTTACGTTTTGTATACCTATCTAAGACAAAGTGCAGGCTTTGTACCCCTTGAAGTTTTACTTTAGTCGTGTGGTCTGACTAGACTTTTTTTAAACCGAGATAGAATAAAAATGAAAATCAGTAGGTTTTAAAAGAAAGCAAAAACATTTGAGGATAAATATCCCTCAAATATTTACTGTTCTATTACTAAAAGAAGTGTCATGTGGTGAGTGCAATACTATTAAAGTCATGACGACCAAATGGTCAAAAAAGTAATTGAATTAATGTAATATATCGAAGGAGTTAGCTAGGAAGGAGATACTTATGTCTAGCAATTGAATATTAAAAGCTGTTGATGATTATAATGTAGTAAAAATCTAAATAACATTTAATATTTTAAAGTTTTTATTATATAATTAACTAAAGTAAAATCAAATGGATAATTTTTTGACGAATTATCGATACAAGAAAAAAAACCGATTCCTTAACACTGTCACAAGGAAAACCGGTGTTAAACTGTACCTACATTGCTGACTGAGTGAGTATACGAAGGTTCATTCCCCAGGAAAGCACCTTCATAGACTGACAATGCGTCTGTGACTCTAGTAAATGGGTGTCCATAAGATGCGGTAACCAATTTTCACCATGTAACGTAAAAAAAGAAAAAAAACTATCAGCATAATACCATCTCCACAATTTTCCTCGTCCGCCCGTAAGTGCCGCTCTACACAAACAAACATTGATTTATCCTGATACCCAGGATTTAGGCGCTCCAGCCGCTGACTTCCAATTTCGGGACCCGAACTTTTTATGTGTCTTATAAAATTTTCTTTTATGCCTTCTCGTTTCGTGTTCTGAGAATGTATTGTGACATAAATCGGTATTATTTGGACGATGAATGGGGGTTGGTAGGGGAGGCTGGATATATGCTGGTATATGATCGTAGCTTGTGAACTTTATACGTGAAATCTATATAGGTATAGTTACTATATATATACACTAGCTGTCCCGGCAAACGTCGTTTTGCCATAACTACTAATAAATTAAAAATTAATTAAAAAAACATTGTCCAGCGGACAAAATTGTGAAATACACACTCACAGAAGAATTATATATATAAAGAAATATAACTAATTCACACCTATATATTCAGTACCTAAATAAATAACTGATATGATCTTAGACTGTAAAGCCGGACAAACACGACTTAATAAGAAAATAAGGATTTTCGTATTGGTTCTGGTCGCCTGTACGTGCTAAAAAAACTAAACAAGCCTGTAAAAAAAAATACTTCACGCTTTACTTACATCGATTGGTACCTTAACTACGGCGGAACACTAGGTTCCTCCCTCGGTCGGTTTTGTGTGCGGTTCTGTTCTGTTATAACTCGAGTTGAACGGCCCATAATGAGCAAGCCGTCGGAATCGCAATCGTAGCCTATTTGTCCCGTACCATGGCTCACACGACCAAAGTTTCTTCATGAATTGACGTGTTATTAAAAGCCTCAATATCATCATCATCAACAGTATTCAATAGTCTACTTCTAGACATAAGCCTCTCCTTAGAAAGGAGGTTAGTCTACTGTACCACGTTGACCAGGCGGCGTCTCAGGCGCAGAGTGGCACGGTGGTCGGTTCGATTCCGACATACCACCCCGCCGTAGACCCCGGAGGGGTGACGTCCACACGTTAAAAAAAAAAAAAGGGGTTTGTTTCATGTTTTCCTTCTTTTTGTAGTGCTTTTGTACTACGTAGTTAGTTCTCTCTATAACTAATTTCAAGTTTAAACTAGAGGTTATGGAATACGGTTTCAATTTACTTTCACAAGAGTATTTGTTCTGTTTTTAAACAATTGAAACTTAACAAAAGAAGAGAGAAAGAAAATTAATCCTAGATAAAGTGTAGAATTAAACGTATTGAAAAATAAATAAATTGACTATGGCCAGTTTTAACAAGAGATAGTTTATTCAAAATGGCCGTTAGCTCATATGACACTTACCACAACGTGATGATTACTATACCTGAGGATGATGAAAAGTATTCACACTTTGTGATAGTCATCCGTTACTACACTGACAAAAGGCATAGTAATATAGCAAAGCATTCATTATTTATGATTCATCAGAGCTCACATTTACCTACCAAATAATAACATCTATACTAATATATAAAGCTGAAGAGTGTGTTTGTTTGTTTGAACACGCTAATCTCAGGAACCGCTGGTCCGATTTGAAAAAATCTTTCAGTGTTAGATAGCCAATTCATCGAGTAAGGCTATAGGCTATATATCATCACGCTGCAACAGCAACAATGAAGAATGTTACAAAAACGGGGGGAAATTATCACGCTACGGGCAATAGGAGACGCAAACGAGGTTACGTGGGTCGGCTAGTCTTATATAATTAGAGCTAGGCTTACTAACCTACCCATTTAAATACATAGTACCTGAATGATCGAGTTTATCTCGTTTTTTTAGTAAATATTCTGAAAATAAGGCCTAGGTAGATCGATTTCTCGCCCCCAGAACTCCCTGCTTAGTAAATTTCATGAAAATCGTTGCAGCAGTTCCCAATATATATAGGTAGCTACAAGAATTGCTTGTCTACTCTAAAGGTATAAGATGAATTTCAATCAAATCAAAGACAATAATATTTATAAACTCCGAACTTCATTTTATAACATATCAATACATTCTCAAGAGTTACTAAAACGCCACTTTATCTGATCCAAAATTTATCCTCGATAGAACAACCCTTTTTTCCAAATAGAGTGAACACAATCTAATCTAAACACTTCTATTTCATATCATGTTAGAATCTTTAGCGTCCCCAAATCATAATATCAGTAAACCGTTTTAACCCCTAATATCTGGTCCCAGATGTGGTCACACCCCGGGGACCAATCTCGGCGTATATTGATTTTATATTGCTCACATATTGTTGGGGTCTCGGTGTGACTGCCGGCTAAATTTTGAATTTAGAAAGTAATACGACACCATACCTAAGTTTTTAATTTTAAATCTGTGTAAAAAAGTTACTCGGGTGATATTTTCAGCGAATTCGAAAAGGAGGAGTAATTACTTTGACATTTTTTACAAAAGAAAGGTTGATAGCTTTGGCAGTTTATAAGTGTTTTTATGTTCCATGTGCTTATAGTAATAAACTAATAAGCTAATTTTAATGAATGGGTGTCAAACTGTCAATAGATTCGTGATTATGGTCCATCATAGGCTACCTACATAAATTTTATCAAGTTTTTGCGTTAGTCGGGTTGTAGATTAAAATAAAGTTTTATTTAAATATTTTTTAGGAGAATTTTCTAAAAAAAAACACAATAAAAAAAAGTAAAAACTAAAACCCAACTACGACAAAAAACGACGCTGAAAAAGTATGAAACAAGTTTCAAAAGCCGTAGTCACGCGTTGTGAAAGTAATGTGGACTATGGTACATTAATAAGTTTCAAAAGCCGTAGTCATGCGTTGTTAAAGTGATATGTACCATATGGTAAACTACATAGACTACGGCTTTTGAAACTTAGTAATGTACCATAGTCCACATTACTTTCACAACGCGTGACTACGGCTTTTGAAACTTGTTTCATACTTTTTCAGCGTCGTTTTTTGTCGTAGTTGGGTTTTAGTTTTTACTTTTTTTTATTTAAAGTGTTTTGGTGCCTATAATACTACTTTCTTTGCAAAGTATATTTTAAATAGATACCACCGAAATATCACAATTATCGAATAAATACGGACAAAGTCACCAGAAAATGCTAATAATATATATATTTTTGGAATCTACAAGTAACGCTCTTTCGTATGATACCAAACACGGCATATTTCTCTCATATTTATTTTTTAATACACTACTTTACGTCGGCTAGAGGGCGCCACATTAAATTCAGTGACACGTCATATAGCCTATTATCAGCGGGCAATCAAGACGCTTCTAACGATACCTTATTTGTCTTATTCTGACTAGTTTAGAAAGAATGAGGGAACAAATAAGAATTCCATAGAAATATCAGACTTATCGAATAAATACGGACAAAGTCACGAGCAAATGCTAATAATATATGTATTTTTGAAATGTACAAGTAACGCCCTTTCCAATGATACCAAACACGGCATATTTATCTCAAATTTATTTTTTAATACAGTACTTTATGTCGGCTAGAGGGCGCCACATTAGATTCAGTGACACGTCATATAGCCTATAACCAGAAGACGATCACGACGCTTCTAGAGACACCTCATTTGTCCAAATCTAATGAGTAGTTAAGGAGCTAGGAGGGAACAAATGAACATACATACATACATACATACATACATAGCCTGTCAAAATCATAACCCTCCTTTGGCTTTGCCGTAGTCGGGTAAAAATAAAGTTCTCTTTTTATTATGACCCACGCAACTTCGTTTACGTCTCTTATTGCCCGTAGTGTGATAATTTTCCCCCGTTTTTGAAACATTTTTCATTGGTGCTCCGCTCCTATTAGTCTTAGCGTGATGATATATAGCCCATAGCCTTCCTCGATAAATAGGCTATCTAACAGTGAAAGAATTTTGTGAGATTAGCGTGTTCAAACAAACAAACAAACTCTTCAGTTTTATATATTAGTATAGATATAGATTTTATTTCCTTGTTCATATTTGTTATTTATGGATCCAAACGAGAAATAGGAAATAGTACTCGTGTCACTCTTAAATGCGTAAAATTAAGAAATATTACTGACTAGCCGACCCACGCAACCTCGTTTGCGTCTCCAATTCCCCGAAGCGTGATAATTTTCCCCCGTTTTTGTAACAGTTTTCATTGTTGCTCCGCTCCTGTAGGTTTTAGGTAGATCTATAGCCTATAGCCTTCCTCGATAAATGGGCTATCTACCACTGAAAGAATGTTTCATTTCGGACTAGCGGTTCTGAGATTAGCGTGTTCAAACAAACTCTCCAGCTTTATATATTGGTATAGATTAAAGATTATTACAATGCATCATGATAATATACGGGCGTATACTCGAGGGGCTAGTAGCTAAGTAGATTGATATATTGCAAAGTTAAGCAATCACAGCCAGGTCAGCCGGTGAATGGGTGACAATTTTTAAGATATTGAGACTCGGAGAGCAAGTTAATCGATCGTTGCGTCAGTTCAAAAAAATAGGAGATTCTACCAAAAACTAAAAAAAAAGCACGGATGGTATAGTGGCTTAAGTGGTCACCTTACTAGTTTCTCCTGCACTGAGTGTGGTCAGTTGTGGATTCTAATCCCACGTGAGACAACACTATGTGTGATCCACAAGCAATTGTTCCGAGTCTGGGTGTTCTTTGTGTCCGTTGTGTGTTCATAAAGATACAGGAGTTGTGATTTTAAAAGATAAAAAATATACGTTACAACTATATAGTGTTAACGATTAAATGAAATTACATTTTCACTCAGCTAGTGGTACAAAATGTAGTTACTGGGTATGCGTGTGACATAGCCCCACGAATTATCTTGTTAACCATAGAGTTATGAACATCTAGAAGAGGACCGCTTTAAATTTGTCTGTATTTATCTATTGTATCGACAATGTGAGCTGTGACGTAATGTCACAATTAAATAATCTTTACATGAAGGACTGGTTTCGGCTCTGGAAAGAAAAAAAGCCTAACATCGGTTTCTGTAAGGCCGTAGCGACTCCGGACTCCTATCTATCGTATAAATACTATCGTAAAATACATCATCGTCGTTGTCTGAACCAGACAACAATAAGAGTTACAATACATGTCGGTGTGCTTTCAAAGCCGCACTTTGTTATTCGCTGCTCCCTGTAATATTACCCGCGGCTGTCGTAGTACCTTCAATTAATGTACGTTGTATCTGCAAGTGACACCATGGGGTGAAGTTTGAAAATAAAAAAAGGCTAAGTTGCTTCTTATATTATTAGCTGTATGCCAGTGAAAGTTATGATGAAATTGGTCCAGCCGTTACAGAGATTAACCGGAACGAACCGACTGGGTGTTATAAGTTTAACGTGTCTGTGTGGGTGTGTGGGTGTAATTTTGGCAACCTAATACTTGTAAAAATGTCTAAACAACATTGCCGGGTCTATGAGATTCTGAAATCTACACCACAATACGTGTTGTGACTGCCCCGGACACTTAATATAGGTAGACAAAATACAGTACGTCGACAATTGTAATTCACCAATTAATTGTCTCTACATGTGAATAGAGTCGTTGTGTCTGATTGGTAATTGAATTTGTTGCGTTAGGGAGAGATGCTGTTTTGACAATAGACTCACAAAGCAGAAATACGTACCTAGCGTAATGTAGAGACTAGTGACAATGTAGACTTTTTGAATACAAAATTGTCAGTTCGTTTTGTTTCAACTTATTATTTCATTTACTAACTAGCTGAACCCCGCGGTGTACCCGCGGTTTTTGTTGTACCGCAGGTAACGCCGCGGGACAAAGTTAGTTTTAAAAAAACTAACTTAAGTTACACATTAGATCATCAGCTATTTGCCAGTGAAAGTTCCATCAAAATTGGTCCAGCCGTTCCAGAGATCAACTGGAACAAACAGACAGACAGACAAAAATTCTAAAAAATGATATTTCGGTACATGTATCGTGTATACACATATATGCATTTATTAAAAAGCGGTTATTTTAATATTATAAACTCTCCAATTTTATTTATTTGTATAGATTTTCAAAAAAATCAAAATTCTTTACGAATCATCACCGACCTAAAGGTAAAGACATAAGCTTTTGCCCGCAGCTCCACCCGCGAATAAATCAGTTATTTTGGTAAAGAGTAGCCTATGTCCTTCCTCAACAATCGAAGTATCTCCATGCCAAATTTCATTGAAATCGGTTTAGCGGTTTATCCGTAAAAGCAAAAAAACAAAAAAAAACCGAGTTACTTCCGAATTAATGATATTAGTTTGTAATTATGATTACACTGGGACATAGAAAAAAAAGATATTGCTCAAAACACAATTACTTTTCCTGAGCGGGAATCGAACCTTGAGCAACTTAGCTCTTAGCAGCCAAGATCACTAATCACTGGACCATCAAGCCCATACTAAAATAAACACACATTATTATCAACTGTCGAAATCAAAACGAATTCCTACAAACCCTATCCACTCAATTTGTAGTTCTGCTAACCAATCACTTAATTGACCTAACACATTCACCATAATCATCCCTTATTCGCCAACTCTAACCACATAGCCATAAGGTTCAAAATCATTTATCAAGTGCCCACCCCATACGGAAAGTGGAAATCTATTAAAATGAAAGGGTGTGATTTGCAATGGTTATTTTATTAGCTTTATCGAGATTAAATATTTAGAGGGTAGTTTGATACTATTATAGTTGGTACCCTAACGTTATTGAATTCGAATTGAGTTAGAAGATTAGCGAAAGGAGATAGAGGCTGTCTGGATATCGATATCGAACGCTACGATTCCGACTGTGCGATTGATTATGATAGACTTAATAACCGATTATTGGTACTCGCTGGCCTGACGGTTTTCGTAGTTAAGAGTAGCCTATGTCCTTCCTTAGGAATCAAAGTATGTCCATACCATCAAATTTTATTGAAATCAGTGCAGCGGTTTAGCCGTGAAAAAGGACAAACAAGAGTTATTTTTGAATTTATAATATTATACAACGCCATCTAGCTTCAAACTAAGCACTACTAATATGAAAGGTAGGTTTACCTACTAACGAATATTTTTAATAATATTTTTGTAAATAAAACTTCAACGTGGTATGCTGGAGTCTTTTGGGAACGATACCAGTAGGCGAAGATGTGAAGGAGTTTTTTGACGCTTGTATGTAATTACTAACTGACCCACGCAACCTCGTTTACGTCTCCTATTACCCGTAGAGTGATAATTTTACCCCGTTTTTGAAACATTCTACATTGGTGCTCCACTCCTATTGGTTTTAGCGTGATGATATATAGCCTATAGCCTCGATAAATCTACTATCTAACACTGAAAAAAATTTCAAATCGGAACAGCGGTTCCTGAGATTAGCTCTCTTCAGTTTTATATATTAGTATATAAGTATATGTATAGATATAGAAGTATGGATACAGATTGTTTTATTTTCTTAAATTATGGTTGTGTATATAAGACATAGATATAAGATAGTACAGCTTCCCGTCACGGACAAAAAAATTACAATTCCCGTCTTTTAATTTTTCCTGTTCACAAACCTTGTTCTAACAATAGCGAACACATACAAAAAATAATTACCTATTTAATTTGATGCAGTCGATCGGAAGTTATGCGCGTACATACATTTCGGCGATTCATTTTTATATAAATAGATTATGTTTCTAAAATAAATAAACAAACGTTATTATACCAACTATTTTTATCACAGATGGTAATGTGTCTCCTCTACGCTGGTCACCTCCATCATCAGCGGCTCTGGTGGCTGCAGCGCTCGCCCCACCAGCGCTCCGTCCCTGGCTACCAGACCCGCCAACTAAGAAGTCCAACCACTTGGGTAAGACAGGTATCAGATCTCTTATTATCTTTTTTATTTTTGTATTGAATTGAATAAATGTTTAATAGTAAATAATTAATGTTTTGGCTCTGTAAAATGTTTTAGTGATCAATTTGTTTGCCTTAGGCTTAATCTGCGTGGTCTGCGGTGATACCAGCTCTGGGAAACACTATGGTATTCTCGCGTGCAATGGCTGCAGCGGTTTCTTCAAGCGATCTGTCAGAAGGAAACTTATATACAGGTTAGTTTATCCATTACTAGTGGTTGCGCGCGGCTCCACCCGCGTATATCTCGGTTTTCGCGGCAAATAGTAGCCTATGTGTTATTCTGAGGTATAAGCTATATTACTGTAAAGTTTTATCTAAATCCTCTCAGTAGTTTTTGCGTGAAAGTGTAACAAACATCCATCCATACTTACAGACTTTCGCGTTTATAATATTAGTAAGATTTTATTCTTAAAATTTTAGTATTTTGTTGGTGGTTTTGTCTGTTATCATGGCTTACCTAAATGTCTCACTGGCGGTGTTGGCTTAGAGTCGTTAATCTTGATTAATACCGGTTAGGTAAGACGATGGCTTGTATACCGACTATGCGGATAGCATGACTATAAACTATGATCCTTTCTTCAAAAGGCCAACCCAGATCCTATACTGTACTGGCATATTTTATTATTTAATCAATGTTCACGGACTTAGAATAACCTCTATGGTTTGTTTCGGCATTTCTTCCCAGAGTGAGTCTTAGGAAATGCTTGCAGCTTAGTAAATATATCTGCAAAAATTTACTTACGAAATGTCTTTTAGCATCGTCATGTATAAAAGTTTTTTCATAAGTTTTTCATTACTTTTATACCGAATAAATGATATTACTGAACTAAACCTCTTACCTCAAAGAACGTTTTCAATTCTTACACAATACACATTGCAGAGACCTAAGGTCATCAGAGAATTTAAAATAAAAAATGCAACAGCACTCCACTCAGTTTGCAGACAAGTCTTTTACTGTACAAGCAGTAAGACTATGGAACAGCTTGCCAGAGACAATTCGAAAAGCTAAAACCTTGTCTGTTTTTAAGAACCTGGTAAAGAAATGCTATCTGTCATTATGAATAATTTCCGTTTATTATTCATAATATATATATGTTATGGTCTATTTTTTCTATTTTCTTTATTGTTTGAATATTCACTTGATGGTGTGTTACTAGTGTATAAACTGCCTTAAGATCATAAACACTCAATATCGATACTAAGGTTGTCTGGAAGAAATCGCCGTGAGCGATAGGACCGCCAATTGTTACATTTTCAACTTTGTAACTCATTCTTTTTTATCTATTTATTATGTGTGTACAATAAAGAAATAAATAAATAAAACTAAACGCTGGAACTACGATCACTTAGGTATGGATCCGCCTTATCCTATATTCCATAAAATAAAATAGCGCCTAAACCTTACAACATTTCATCAATGACTTTCACAATCATCCTTCGTCATACGCTCCACATTTCCATTCAGGTTAGTCACCTGACTCACATATCCATTTATCCGTAATACATCGTCGCCAAACATTGTAGTTTGTTGTCTTAGCTGGTCGCCATCCGCACTCATATCTGTGTCATGAATACTACTTGTAACCTTTTGATATACATAGACTTTCTCTTTTACATGCCTATTGTTTTAATGTATAAGTTTATTATCTCTTATAATGTTCTTCCTTGCAATCACTTGGTCCAAGTCTATTCTAGAAAAGGGCGTCTAAAGTACCGACCCCCGATTGCTGGTGATTTTCAAACGCAGAGATATACCTTTACATCGACACATTCTCTTGGTTCTTGTAAATTATTCAGAAGTTAATAAATAATAAATAAATATTTCAGACATCTATCATACAACGCCATCTAGTCTCAAGCTAAGCAGAGCTTGTGTTATGGGTACTAGACAACTGATACAAATTCATATTTACATTTTTTTTTGTAAATTCATACCTATCATACATAGAAAACACCCAAACGCCGAAACAAATATTTGTAGATCATACAAACATTTGGTCTGACCCTTGAATCGAACCCGAGACCTCACGATCAGCAGTCGCACACGTCAACCGCTAGACCAACGAGGCAGTCAAAGTCAGTGTTTCGTTGGTGATTGCGAGATCGGAGATCCAATGATGCAGAAACATCACTACCCCGCCATGGTGTGGGTCACATGCTGCATTGTTGCATTCACAATGAGTATGGTGACCACTACTCTTAGATTCTGCTTATGCTTTCCATCAGGCAGAGTAAAAAACGTGTTGTTAGGGCTCCACTTCTCTATGTAGTGCTTATAGCATGTCGGCGGTAGTATGACATGATGGCTTTTTGTTATGACGGTGGTACAGCACTAACAATGTGGTTCATCTGAATTTTAAGGTCCGTAGGTTGAGAAAAATAATGTTACTTATTACGAGTATTCTGTACCGAAATAAAATATGAATGTGATTAATATACCTTACTCCATAGAAAATGTAATTAAACAGGAAATAATGGCAAAAATGAGCTGTCAGAAAATTCCAAAGTTCCAATTCACAAAACCGTACATTACATATGAGTTACAATAAAAACAGATGACGAAATCGAAGCGTCATATTGTTAATGGTGCATTTCGGCTAACTAACTCGTACAATTGTTCAAACACTTACAATGTTTAAATGATCTAATTTTGTACAGTGACACTTTGCTTAAGTAGAAACAATTTGATCAAGAGGTACTTAATAGAATGTAGGTGATCATATGATAAAACTAGCTGAACCCCGCGGTGTTACCCGCGGTTATTGTTGTACCGCGAGTAACGCCGCGCGACAAAGTTAGTCTAAAAAAAGTAGCCTAAGTTACTCCCCGGACCATCAGCTACCTGCCAGTGAAAGTCCCGTCAAAATCCGTCCAGCCGTTCCAGAGATTACCCGGAACAAACAGACAGACAGACAGACAAAAAAATTTTTAACTACATTTTTCGTATATGTACCGTGTATACATACATATGAATTTTAATTATTTTATTTTAATATTACAAACAGACACTCCAATTTTATTTATTTGTATAGATTAATAACATGGCTTTTAAACTTTCGCGTTCCATGA
Organism: Spilosoma lubricipeda; assembly: GCA_905220595.1. Classification (NCBI taxonomy): domain Eukaryota; kingdom Metazoa; phylum Arthropoda; class Insecta; order Lepidoptera; family Erebidae; genus Spilosoma; species Spilosoma lubricipeda. The sequence continues at coordinate 4,185,684 of HG992298.1, read as the reverse complement.
TATATTAGCAATTATTTTTACGGGAATTAACGCGATCATTTATTAAAAGGTATTACATCTCTCTGATTTGCCTTAGGTTTCGATCAGGTTGCATTGGCCTTGGTCACCGACTGATCACGGCCAGTGCAACCTGGTCGAAACCGCGATCGCGTCAATTCCCGTTAAAATAACATGGCTACCAAAAAAATCTCATTTTGCTGCTTTTCATTCGATCTTAGGTACTTCGTGTTATTGAAATTTGTTATACCTATTGCAAAGGAGATTGGGTTAATCGAATTGTTTTTAATACACTTTTATTATCTTCACCTGTTTATATGTTTGTAACCGACTTTTGTCAGTGTGTTTCTTAGTTTTAGGTATGTGGTAGGTAATTGTAGTGTCAACGTCAAAATTACAATATGATTTTTGGAGCTAATCTGGTGACAGAGAGAGGAAGTGGACTTAAAAATATACATTATTTTTTTTTATTTTTTTTTTTTTGTTGGGACTAATCCCGCCCACATTCCCACCACTGTAACTCCTGTACACCAGGATCAACAGCAGTGACCCACGAACACACCGAGTTATGACACTCGGGAAGTCCCAGGAAGAAAATTAACTGTCTTGGAACCCGCAACGAAGTTAATCAGAAGAAAAACAGGAGGAGTTGGAAATGATAAATCCACTTCCCTCCTTAGCAAAGCGGGAGACAAAAAGAAGTCAAAATAGGCAGACACCTTTTTCAAACCGGGAAGCACCACGGATAAAGTATTAAAGTATTAGGGGTCCTAAGTGAGCTATATTTGATTACTATAGTATGTATGGCAGAATCACCTAAACGCACGGGAATTCACCGCAGTTGACACAAGATCCTCATAGTATACCGCCCCAGATGTCATTTGTAAGCTATTTAGCATTGTGTTACGTTCATTGTACCAAAGACTACACTCCCAGAGTACATGATGAGCCGACTGTTCACAGCTAATATCAGGTGTTGAGCATTGACACAATGGTGAATCGACTAATTTAAATGAGTGTAGTTTGCTCTTAAAGTTACCGTGGCCTGTAAGAAATTGAGCGACACAGTGATCCACCCCGAGCCATGTTCTTAACAACCGTTCGCAAACAGATGGAAAGAACTGGTAGAGGTGGCGCCCCTTAGATGATTCGTCCCATCGTTGTTGCCATTCATCCATTAGATCGTTATAGACATTGGACTGCTGTTGAAACAATCTTATGATTTTATCGCGGTCTCGTACGCCCAAAAAATCGCATTCCATGTTTTGTAATGTGGAATAGTACATGGCTGCACGTCTTTGCACCTCGAGATCGACCGGAAGGACATCCGCCAACACCGGTAAAGCCTCAGTACTAACCGTCCTATATGCTTTGCACAAGAAGATCAATGCAAGTCGTTGTCCTTGTAACAGTTTCCGACGGACAGCACCTACAGTCGCTCTATCGGCCCACACGGGAGCACCATAGCAAATAGAACCCAAATAAGTAGCTCCATATATAATCTTTAATGTATGAAATGAAAGACCCCATTTGGCAGTTGATATCCTCGTCAGAGCAAAGAAACTTTTTTTAGACTTTTCGTTAACTGTTCTAATATGTTCGATAAATGAAAAATTTCTTTCTAAAACTAATCCCAAATAACAAACCGAGGTTTTTTTTTTTTTTTTATGCATTATTCTTCTTCTTTGAATAGAATCATTAACACCCATTAACTAATATAAATAAATAATTCGGACATCTAACACACAACGCACAACGCCGTCCCAATCTAAGCAGAGCTTGTGTTAAGGCTAATCAGAGGTATGTGATACCTTTTAATAAGTGATCGCGTTAATTCCCGTAAAAAATATTTGTTAATTGTGTTAAGGCTACTAGAAAACTGATAATAATACATAAATACTTCTTTTTTGTAAATACATTCATTTTATACATACCTAAACTCCGAAACAAATATTTGAAGATCATACAAACGTTTGGTCCAACCCGGAAATCGAAAAAAATATATTTTAAGGTAGCCTGGAAGAAATCGACGTGAGCGATAAGACCTCCAATTGTTACCTCTACAACTTTGTTACTCATCTTTTGTTATGTTTTTATTTTATACTAGCTGAACCCCGCGGTGTTACCCGCGGCTATTGTTGTACCGCGAGTAACGCCGCGGGACACAGTCAGTCTAAAAAAGTAGCCTAAGTTACTCCCTGGATCATCAGCTACCTGCCAGTGAAAGTCCCGTCAAAATCCGTCCAGCCGTTCCAGAGATTACCCGGAACAAACAGACAGACAGACAGACAGACAGACAGACAGACCGACAGACAGACAGACAGACAAAAAAAAATTTAACTACATTTTTGGTATATGTATCGTGTATACATACATATGCATTGATTAAAAAGCTGTTATTTTAATATTACAAACAGACACTCCAATTTTATTTATTTGTATAGATAAACAATAAAGACATATAAAAATATTTCTATTTTAAATATTGTTAGTCGTAATTCATATCAAAAACGTTTGTAAAAAAACTACTGACAAATAGGAAAACAGTTATACTTGCCTTTCTTGGCACTACAAGTAATAAGTTATCTCCAACAATTTCTTTCGTGAATCATTCCAATCTGTATCAAAACGAAGCTAAATGAAAGCAAACAAACATGATCCGTTAATCCAGGGCAAAAATGGCAACGTAGGCATCATCTGGCGAACGATGCTCGAACAACACAATAGGCCGGGATGAACACTTGAATCTATTTAATCCAATACACTTGTGCTCTTTTTGTTATCAACTTGCAGTAGAAGCTGTACATTTTTATACTTGCCTATGGAATAGATTATAAAAAATATGTTGACTTAAGTTTGGGACAACACGGTCTTTTTTTCAAGAAACGAGCGTACTCCTTCTCAGACGGCCGGCAATTCACTTGTGACACCTCTGGTGTTGCGGGTGTCCATGGGCGGCGGTATCAGGTGATACGTTTGCTCGTTTGCCCCCTATTCAATAAAAAAAGAAAAACAGACCCATAGACTTTTTTTTATGTTTGTCCCTGCCAAAATGACTCTACTCTGCCGGATGGAAAGCATGAGCAGAATCCAAAAGTGGTGGTCACCATACTACGAATGCAGACAATGCAACAATTCAGCATGTTGGCCCACACCACGGTGGGCTAGTGATGCTTCTGCATCATTGGGCCTCCGGTCTCGCACTCACCAACGAAACACGACAGCACGATCGCTGTTATTTTACGCTGATCTTCTGTGCGAGCGTAGTACCGCCCCGGTCGAGCCGGCCCGTTCGTGCTGAAATCAGCGTGGCTCTACTATCTTGATGATCAGAATAAAAAAAAAACTAAAACTATGAAAACCAAACTGTTGATAAATCGTCATCATTATCAGCCTTAATTTTTTTATTTTAATTTCTTTCTTTAACAAATATGTAAAGATTATTTTACTTATTACGTCTCGTCATTACTTATTCTTGCTGCGGTATTAGTCATAATAAGTACTGGTTCACCAATATGCGTTCAGTAAATACCTACTTGGTACAGATAATAACATACACCTAATATTATCTGTACCACGTATTTATTTAAAAACTAGCTATCCTGCGGTGTTACCCGCGGTTATTATCCTATATTACTCCCTGGATCATCAGCTACCTGCCAGTCTAAGTTCCGTCATAATCGGTCCAGCCATTCCAGAGATTACCCGGCACGAACAGACAGACAGACAGACAAAAAAATGTTAACTACATTTTTGCTATATGTACTGTGTATACATACATATGCATTCAGTAAAAAGCGGTTATTTTATTATTACAAACAGACACTCCAATTTTATTTATTTGTACCTTTACCATTTGCTTGCTGATATAGTACCTGTGGGCTTTATTTTAGAATCAGAATTATTGGATATCTTTGACAGCTAAATTCGTCTATTCTGTATAGTCTTTTTTTAATGTATGGCATGAGAAAATGACTCTACTCTGCCTGATGGAAAGCATAAGCAGAGTCCAAGAGTGGTGGTCACCATACTCATTGCTCGTACAGGCAATGCAACAATGCAGCATGGTCGTAATCAGTCGTAATCAAATATTATGTTCAAAGAGCAAAAATACATGACTACGTTATTTAAAATGACAATGGAGAAAGAAGGGTGCCATGTACACTTGAATCCACTTAATCCAACGCAGTAGAAAGCGCAACTGTAATTTTTCGTACATCTGTGGCCGCGGATAAGGGTGAAATATTGTACAAGAGCAAGCGATTTCGATATAAATTATTTGAAGACAAACCAGTCTAAGTAGGTATTTTGTGTTGTGTACATTTACAAGATCAATCGTACGTCCATGTAAGATATGTAAATAGCAGTATATATAACCATTGCAATTTAAAAAAATACAATAGAACATACATTGTGAGTGCAACCTAGTAAGAATGAAGAGCAAAATTGTAACTAAAACGCAGATGAAACCGTTGAAAAGTATCTACTAGTTTAATATAATATACTACTACAGTACTATCATATGCATGATATATTACGGATTGCTGGTGTTCAAATAAATTTATTGCGGAAAGATTTTTTGGTACCTATTTGTATTCTTTTGTATTCCGTATCTATAATAAAATATCTCGATAACGAACTCATTCAGTCAATTATAAATAGTGCAGGATTCAGGTACAAAGAAATAATTATAAACTAATATTTATAAATCACTTATTTAACAGATGCTACTAAAATTTTAAGACTCCACTCCTAGTTATAAATACTCGCTGTCGCTCAGTAACGTGTCCTCATCCTAAGGTCGTCAATCGAGGGGCATTTAAATACAATGTAAATTTATTTTTCGTTTTTTATCCAAACTGAATCTCATTTCAATTATGTTGTATTACAGTTTTGATTTATAAATATTTTGAAGTCTCTTTTAACTGTTATTGCTTGCCTACTTTTGTTTTATTTGATCCCCTTTTATTAATCTTGTTTAGTTAATATTTAACATTTGTATCAAATCAAGTAAGATTTTATTCGAATTGTATTTTAAATTCATAGAATAAACACAGTTCTTTCAAGTGTCTCTCTGATACATTTTGATCCATCCTAAGGTTGCCTTTTTGTTTTTGTTCACGGAGTGGGAAATCCCTTCGGATCTCCTTCTCCTCGGAGACTGAGGAGCTAGGTATGTGGTGATTCCACTAAAAACCACCACTGCGGCTGGTCTCAGGCGCCCTGCTCTGAGGAGGACTATATTATTTCAGGACTCTGTCCATCCTAAGGTTGCCTGGCAGAGATTGCTTTTGGCAATAAGGTAGCTCTTAATATATACCTATACTAGCCGACCCACGCAACCTCGTTTGCGTCTTCTATTGCCCGTAGCGTGATAATTTTCCCCCGTTTTCGAAACATTTTTCATTGCTGCTCCGCTCCTATTGGTCCTAGCGTGATGATATATAGCCTATAGCCTTCCTCGATAAATGGGCTTTCTAAAACTGAAAGAATTTTTCAAATCGGACCAGCGGTTCCTGAGATTAGCGTGTTCAAACAAACAAACAAAGAAACAAACAAACAAATAAACTCTTCAGCTTTATATATTAGTATAGATTCATCTGATATTTTGTGTACTCTCTTGAAACTCTATAATACTGTACAAATAAAGAGTTTTCTTTCTTTCTCTCGAATTAGTTTGTCAATATTAAAACAGATATACTTTAGGATTTAGGATTGATAACGATTCAAATGTCATATAGGTAGTTGTATATTTTATAAAGGCAATGATGGGCGAAAGAGCGGGAATATTATTTAAAGTCTTATAAACGGTGGTTATTTAATGTTAATAAGAAGAAATATTACCGAAATTTATAAATGTTTTAAACGTTGATAAACTGTGAATTTAGAATGAAATTAATTCATTTAAAGTTGGAATGAGAAACATTTTAAAAAAATACACACTTTTTATGGCACAGATAACCATAAAGTAGGTCTAATATAATTTTCTATTAAAATTAGATTTCCATAAAAATACCGGGCTGTCTCTTAATTTCATACAATTTAGAATATTCGTAAAACCCCATAAAAAAGCTCACACATAACATTAAATCTGTTTAACATTTGGCCCGCTCCCTAAGTGGCGTTTCAATTAATTCGCCACCCGTCCTAATGTTATTAATATTGTGTACGCACCCTTGTGATAGATGGTCAAGTGCGACATGTGTACAGGCTTTATGATTCGCTAATTGATTTTGTGATACACTATTTTTTGTTAAAGTATTTTCTATTTAGAGTTAGCGCTCGTGTAACAATACAGAAATTACCTGACTACGTACAAAACTTTTGATAATTTTTGAAATAAAAAAACTTCTGTAGCCGCGATGAGCATTTTTGGTAGGGGACAATCTTTGAGCACTTTTTGGTACGGGAAAAATCTTATGAGTTAGTGTCACAGCGTCACCGACATGCTGACGTCACATAACTTCTTTGGTAGGAAAATCGTAGGAGTTCGCCGCGCCACCGGCATAGTGATTTAATTTAAACATGAAATTTCAAATTTTTATATATTAATTTTACAAATAACATTATAAGTTATAAGTTTTCACTTCTATCTGCAGTCCTTATGACTGCAATTATTTTTTGTTTATGTCACTTGGATCATTATTACGAATCTATCTATCTTCTATACTTATAATAAAACTGTAGAGAGTTGAATTCTGTACATTGAATATATATTAAAAATTAATATTGGGGGATGAATGGTTATCGATACTGATGCCAAAAATGTAATCAGTAACTTTTTGTCTGTCTGTCTGTCTGTATTTATGTGCACGCATGGGTCAAAAACTACTGAAGGGATTTTAACCAAACTTGGTAAGATTGTAGTCCATATTCCTGGGCAGGTTATAGGCTATATAACATAACGCTAAGATGCATAGGAGCTGAGCAGTGACGATAAATTTGAAGCAAGTCGGATGGAAATTTTCGCTTTCGAGCTCTTATCCTCGCATACGTTGATCATACACCAAAAATATGTATTATAAAGATGATGGTCTTCAAAAGATCTACAAAAAAGTCATCAATAGGATATTTCTATCTTTTATAAATTAGCCACAATAACGTGTTTAAGCGTTAGGCATTTCTTCAAGGTGTATTAAATAATGCCTCTAAATGTTAATCGAAATTATTGGCTTATTGATTTTGTGATACACTTTATACCTATATCTTACCGTGAGATTGTCAAGACCGTTAGATTGTAATCTAGAGAGGGAGATAATCTATCGACAGTTTACAATATTGTAAGGTAGATTATAATCTAACGGTATTTACAATCTTACGATAACAAATACACTTTACTGTTTATGCTGTAGCATAGTGCGGTGACAGTTGCGTGTACGAACATTGTAGTTGGTTTAATTTAATTTATAACAGTTATTAATAATTTAATATATTGCATATGTGGTACAGCTGAAATACTACGTCATAATATTTAAATTGCGGCAACTTAAAAGTTGCCTTAAAAGCTCTTAAAAGAGGGAAACGAAATATTACTGAAATGTCACCCACACCATGCTACAGCGCAAAGAGTATAATCGAAATTTATGGCTACAAGTCTATCTTTACTATTGAATAGTAATTCTATATTTTATTCTTCTTTCGTTCTTAATTCGACATCTCTTCCTATATCGGTATAGATTAGATACATGTAATACATAATTAAGCTATATCTAAACATACATTTAAATATTTACTTATAGAGAAATAAGATAACCAATCATCAAGTTCTATTCTGGTTTGAAATCTGACCATATATCAAAAACTCAACGCTATTAATACCATCATTCAAAAGCTTAAGAAGCGTGAAACAGGGTGTACCACAGGGCGCCATGTTGGGTCCACTTCTCTTTTGTATGGAACTGCAACAAATGTCAACGTAGCGTAAGCCTATTATAGATGGGATTATCAGTAATGAAATATCTTTAATCTGTATTAGTTTCTGCGGTAGCAGATTTTTCTTCGGTACTGAGGCTGTGGGGTAGTCAAAGAAAACGTAAGGCGATCAATCAAACGTTTGTAGTTTGAGAATTAATTTGGGATAGTTGTTTTGATTTTTTTAGGTATATTTTCTTGTTTATCAAATAGATTAGTGAACACACAATTTATTCACTTTAAGCATTAGGTAGATAGTTAGCTTCGGGGGGCTTTCAAGATAATAAAATAATTATGTCCCTTTAACCGTTGTTCACGCATCGTTATTATTACGATAAATGCCACCACCATCACGCGCCGCACGGCCAATGAGGGACAGCAGCGTATTTCCTAACCGCCCCATCAGCGACCGCCACTTGCATCAGCATCCGCTATTCATTCGCTTCAATAAATAGTCGTTATTTTGTTACCTAAAAAATAATATTATAGAAAATTGCTATACTAAGAAGATCTTTTATTCATCTCCAAACAACCGTAATATTATTATAAAACTAGCTGCCCCGGCAAACGTCGTTTTGCCATAAATTTTTTTTAAGGATGGGTGACCCTTGTCATTTAGGGGGATGAAAAATAGATGTTGTTCGATTCTCAGACCTACTCAATATGCTCACAAAATTTCATGAGAATCGGTCAAGCGGTTTCGGAGGAGTATGGCAACGAAAACTGTGACACGAGAATTTTAGATATTAGATAAATATCGAGGGTGCATCTGGCTCCCCGGGATCTATAACCCGAGACGGTGTGCGGTTCTTAGTCGGTGCGAGTCCGATATAGCCACCAAATTCCCTCATTAGGAATATACAATTCGTGTCGCGGGGTACGTTACGAACATATATGAAGCGGTCACAAAGGATACCCAGACTCAGAACAACAATTTGTTGATCACTCAAAGTGTTTTTTAATGTGAGATTTGAACCCACGATACTTGGTGCAGTGCAGGAAGCAACCGTGACAAGCGCTTAAACCGCTAAGCCAACAGTGCAGTCAACGTTCTAGTTTTTGCGTGAATGACAAAAGAAACAACAATATAAATCTATCACTACTACACAAACTTTCGAATTTAAAATACTAGCTTTAGTACACAACTTCGTCCGCGTATATATCAGTTATTCCGGTCAATAGTAGTCAATATACATAATTTGTTGTATAAGCCATATTACTGTTTTATCTAAATTCGTTTAGCAGTTTTCGAGTGAATGAAAACAAACATCCATACATTGGTCTTCACTTGATTGATTGTCTAACAAAGTATGTTTTTAAGGTGATATTTTTTCCTGTTGACAGATGCCAAGCTGGCACAGGACGCTGTGTGGTGGACAAAGCACATAGAAATCAGTGTCAAGCCTGCCGTCTCAAGAAATGTCTTACCATGGGCATGAATAAAGATGGTAAGTTTTTAGCCCTCTATTACTTAACCTCTTTTAACCGACTTGAAAAAAAGGAGGGCCCCTCAATATTTTCTGAAATTTACTCCTTAAGAAAAGAATTTAATATTTAACCCGCAAGATGAAAATTTAGCGCTTTATCATTAGTTCTATCATCTAACAAACTACTCGTATAAGAATGATGAAATTTCATATTAGGGACAGTTTTCTCGGAACCATAATGATGTAAGCAGCGAGAATTTCATGGGACTTTTTTCGTTTATCGTCAAAGTCAAAGAAGCTTGTGGCGCCACGATATGACTCTTCGATTATTGTTGGCATATTTGATTGTGAACTCCAGTCGTGCGTCGGAGCTGACATTCGCACTTTCTTCTTCTATGATAACGTTACAGAAAGATCTGCTTACGTTTTCGGATGAACCCGGTGAACATGAAAACTAAGTTCTAGGGTAAATGTGAGAAAGTCGCTTCAGTGGGATAGATGTCGCTTTTAACACGTAGCGACATGCATTAGACTAGTAATTGTTTGTTTAAATGTAAGCTTATCCCCCCGCCTGTCCCTAGATAGATAGAAAACTCTTTATTTGTACACCGTGTTACAGTACAGAAATTACAGAAAATAACAAATATATTATGTACAAAGGACGGCCTTATTGCCGAAAGCAATCTCTTCCAGGCAACCTGCCCCTAGGTCAGTGATGAGTACTTCACTGGAAAGTATGTGTCGCGAGGTGGTTAAAACATATTTTAACCATCAAAAAATTTGTAGATTTTATTCGACTCCAACTTGATTGCGCTCGAAACTTTTAATTTTATGTAGTAAATACCTATATTTTAGTTCTTCCAAACTGTATATGTATCAAATAATACGAGTAGTTTGTATATATCATTTAACTGTGATCAACATTTTTAATGCAAAATTTTAGCCGCTGCAAATACCCGTTATCTGTTTAGCTGTTACATCTGAAACAAATCTACATTTATTGGTTAGTTTATTGCTCTAGTCGTTTATAAATGATGGCGTTGGTTTTGCACGTGTTTTTTGCATTTTATAAAGGCGTTTAACTTATGTGTCTAAGGGTGTTTGAGTTATTTCGGTTATCTACAGTAAATAAATGTACATCTAATGTGTATGAATGAACGATTGAAATCTAAGGTCTATATAGTAATAAACCTTCATGTTTTAATATACACTACAAAAAAAGCGATGCAATTCAAGGAATTTAAATCCTAATATTTACCTAAATAAATTAACGCGGTTGGGCTAGTGATTAAAGCGCGGTGGCCACGCCGCTTTCTACTGCGCCAAGTGTTTTGGGTTGAAATCCTACATGGGATTATGCTTTGTGTAGTCCGCAAATTGTTGTTCTGAATCTAGGTGTTCTTTGTGTCCGTTTCATGTATGTTTGTAAAGTCCCCGCGACACAGGATGAAAATCCCTTATGTGGGAGTTATCTTAAAAAAACAATCTATTGCCTTATAAACTTCAAGACGTATCTACTCTTACACAAACGTGGTCAGAGTCAGATAGTACTTCGACAGGTACCTTTGTGCTAACCTATTTTGTCGACTTTGCTGAAATATTAAACCTTATTTCCTTTTCATTTAGGTTTAATATCCCATAGTTGACTTAAACACACAGCATTGTAATAATTTCAAATATAAATTTTCCTGTTGCTTTAAATACCAGAGCAATGATAAAACTTAAGTACGTTCTGTGTGTTTTATAGTACAGTATAATAACTCAGACAACTTATGTGCTGGGAATATATCCTGTGTCGCGGGGGATTTTACGAACATACCTACATGAAACGGACACAAAGAACAACCAGACTCAGAACAACAACTTTGAATCACACAAAGTGTTGTCTTATGTAGGTATCGAGCCCAAAGCTCACAGTACACAGTAGAGTCGACTATAATTAAATTAATTTAAAAAAAAAAAAACAAAATTTGTCCATTGTCATCTTAAAATTGATTGGTTGGAGGAGAAATTTTAACTCTCCAGTAGCTACTAGCAAAACAGCGACAGATTGATTTTGGTCGCGAAAATGTCAAGTCAAATTCACCGTGGGAGAGCCACGATTCGGCATGAATGGGCCAGCTCGACCGGAGTGATACCCGGCCTATGGGCCTCCGGTTTTCTGGGGCTATCGGCTATGGCCCATACCCCCTTCCCCTATCTCTCCTCCCCATCCCCCAAAGACTGGCAACGCACTTGTGACGCCTCTGGTGTTTGCAGGTGTCCATGGGTGGCGGTAATCGCTTACCATCAAGTGACACGTCTGCTCGTTTGCCCGCCTATTACATAAAAAAAAATTGTGACATTTTCCTCCGACCATCAAACGGCGGGCATTAGGATAATTGTGAGAGGAATTATTAGTCGAAAATATTTTAAATATTCAAGCCAGCTTCCCACCCTTAGTTCATAAAACGGTATTTACTTATCACACAAGAACTAAACATCGTTCCCACGTTGAATAAACATGTCAAAACATTTCATAGAGCGGTTATAGCGTATCTGTTGTACTGTCGCACGCATGCTACGAGTCAATTAGGCGAAATGATATTAGTATGGACAGATTGGGCAGCCTCCCTTCGTGTGTCGGCTTAATGGAGAGAAAATGGACTTTATTTCAGTAGCGTTTAGGTTATCTTTGGCAAAATATATTGATTTAAGTATGTTTCAATCGGTTTGTGGAGGGTCATTCTTCCGTTGTATTGTCATCCATATGTGGAGTCCAAGACCACTTTGTCTGAACAGTGTTAATGTCCAAGTATTGTTATTAATGTTCAGCATAGTAAAAGACAAATAAGTTTTTTCTTATTCTTTTTTTTGAAGTGAAAACTCTTTTAGCCGCAATTAGCACTTTTTTTTAGGAGAAAATCTTATTAGTTCACGTCACCCCGTCACCGACATGCTGACTTCACAAAACTGCTTTGGCCAAGTCGAGCACTTTTTTGTAGGGGAACATAAAATTCTAAGTTATTACTTTTCACTTCTATCGGCAGACTGTAAATTTTTTTTAGAGGTAATGGTACCTTCCACCTGATAGCGTATAAGAACATTTTCGCCAATATATTTGCAAGATTTTGGGGCTCATGGCAATATTAACGCTATAGTTTAACATTGCAAAGTTAAGTAATCGGTCAGTCTATGATTGCTGACCATTCTTAACATATTGAGACCTGTGCCTTGCAGAGCACGTTAAGGTCTTTTCTCCAGATGTCTTACGAAACCCTTTGACAATCGTTTCGGTAGTTGAACCCTTAAAAATGACAATAATAACATTTACTGCACGAAAACAAAAAAAAACAATTTGTTTAACTTGAAATTAGTTTTAGTTATAAATTGAAGATGAGATAGCTTCCGTTGTCAAACTAGGTGGAAACCTGTATTTCCGCATACGGCGGCCTTCTCCACAGGAATTTTAAACTTAACTAGTAAATATTCAATATAAAAGAAAATTTAATAAATGTAAAATAAGAGAACAATAGAAAAAGTCCTAAAACAGACTAGTATCTACTTACCTAAGTTCAGCCTTATCGCAATAGATTTAAAGCCGACTCCAAAAACGAATTTGAGAAAATAGGCTCGGAGGAATACAAAAATTCTATCTTTTATATGGATATAAAATCTTGTTCTTTTATCTTGTTTTTTAACCGAATTAAAATAAATTGAATTAAAAAAACTTTTATAAACAAGCTTTTATTGGAATGACCCTAAAAAGAAAAAAAGACGAATCAAACGAGTCCAAACTCGAAGATGTCGCGACGTTTCTTTACAGAGTTCCTATGGCCACTTGCCAGCTCCAGCATCAGATCAGCTCAAGTCATTATAATATTGTATTACCACGCTGTATACATATGCTTGCAAAATTTCAGCAAAATTGGTTGATGAAATCTGCTTCAAAATTGAGTTGCAAGATGCCACCCTATCATAGGTACATACATACATTGCAAGTTAATAAAAAACATAAAATAAAATCCTTTTGGAAGTCGGTTAAAAAGGAGGAGGTTATCAATTCGACTTTATTTTTTTAGTTTGTTACCTCCCAACTTTCGACAAGGTGAATCGATTTTGATGATTCTTTTTTTACTTGAAAGCTGGTGCTTCCATTTTGATCTGATCCAGTTTTGACAATGTCATCCATGAGGAGAAAACTATATAAGTCTTCAATTTGCATTAAGTATGTGCGCAACAAATTGACGAAAAGCTCAATATCACGGCAACCGATTTCGATGTTTTTTTTTTATTTGAAAGTTGGTGCTTTCCGTGTGGACCCATTTCAATTTGTTCCAGGTCTTGAGGTAACTGTTTTGGTCAAATTTTGTATTATTTCAATACAACTAAATATTTTTTCTTTTTCTTTTTTCCGAACTAAATATCTATACCTATAGAGTATATGTACCTACATATACTTTTTGATGAATAACAATATCCGAAACGGCAGAAATATGAAACAATACTCACACGAAAAAATAATGTTTTTCGAGACAGTATTTAACATTGAACCACGAAAGGGTGACACAATAGATGCAACAGACAATCTTCTTTGCCACGCGCCGACACGTGTTCACCCCGCCCAATATACAAATGAAGGCTTAGAAATATCATAAAAAGGTTTAAATCTTTATTTTTTAAACAAGTCATGCATACGTTTGTTAGTTTAGCACTAGATTGGGCACAGTAGAATGCGTTTGGTGTAATAATTTAAATGGTAGATCGTGTGCCGAGGTTGAGAGAACCGATTTGAGCAATTAGTATTTTTGTCGTAACTGTTTACGGTTTAATTCGATATTTAAATTTATTTGACACATGTATAAACGTCATCTATACTAATATATAAAGCTGAAGAGTTTGTTTGTTTGTTTGTTTGAACACGCTAATCTCAGGAACCACTGGTCCGATTTGAAAAATTCTTTCAGTGTTGGATAGTCCATTTATCGAGGAAGGCTATAGGGTATATATCATCACGCTACTACTAATAGGAGCAGAGCAACAATGAAGAATGTTTCAAAAACGGGGGAAATTATCACGCTACGGGCACTATGAGACACAAACGAGGTTGCGTGGGTCGGCTAGTATATTAATAAAAGTCACTTTGTAAGTGTCAATGTCAAGTGTTAACAGTGTATCTCTCACTTGAATATACTGAAGATACTTTACATATTTTACGCTTTTAAATGCATATTTAGAGTTTTAAATTTTGTTCAAGCTATGTTACCAAGCCTATATTTGCACATAACTACCAACTATTTTATTTAGAGACGGAAGATTGAAAGAAAATTGCTTCTATGTTAAAATAAACTAAACTTAGTTTACAATTTGGCTATTTTTAACCGACTTCATCATTTTATGTATAATACCTACACGCAGTAGTTGATATAAAAAAAATCGCATTAATTTCGCATTAGGAACTAATTGAGGGAATTGCGTAATTGTACAATACTATTATGTTTTGATACTTGAAAACATGTTCATTAATCTCAGTATATTAATCTTAAATAATAATACCATTTTTAATATCCATCGCAAAATCTTTACCAATTGATATTATTCTTATAACTGCCTAAATTAAGTACAAATAAGTTACTAACGAGGGTTATTAATACTATTTCACACGAACAAACCGAATTAAAAACCAAAAATTTTCACACAATGTAAATAATACAACCGCAGAACCATTCACAGATCACGTAATGCCCTAAAGCTGAATCTAATAGACCACACCCACATTATAATGAGCGGTAGGTACATTGTAGAAGAGATAATTGAGCAAAAACTACAAAGCGATCGCCCTCAGGCATTCACACTTACTGGCACATTCAAATGAGCACCCTTCGTTATAAAGTAGGATGTTTAACCGCGTGAAATCCAGATTCAATAATAATTAGGACAGCTTTGTGCGTATCGCTTCATACTTATGAAATTATTCTAATGACAATTAGAAGTTTCCTTACAATTTATCGTAAAGCATATCTACTTCATAATGGATTCTGTTATTTACAATAAAAGAACGGGAGCTCACCTCAAAGGCTGTCAACACACTTGACTCCCGAGGTCCAGATGTGTAGGGGCGGCGATAGATAAATAGTACCTATTAGTATTTTACTATATTATTAAGATACTTAGGTCTCATCGCGTTATTGTAATAGGAATTCGATAACCCATACATTTTACTAAATACTGAAGAATGTATAAACTACAGGTATTCTTTTCTTTTATTCTCAGATCATCATGGATTCTACTCGAGATACAGTTCGTATATTTCTAATAATTAATTATATTAACATCGCCTTAAATATAATACAAGACGATAGTAGAAATCTTGACGATCTAACTTTAAGTATTATTCAGCAAATAAAACATGAAACTTCGCCAACACTCATTAATTCAATCAAGTCGTGGTACTTTCAGAGGCTTTTGACAAGGTGAACCTAGCACACCATCCGAAAATAATTAGATTGTCGCGCCGACATCTCAAAGCGTAACAAAATTACGCTTTCCTTTTCATAGCAAGGGTCCCAAAGACCAAAATAATTCAAAGCTTAAAGTGATAAAGGCGTTCCCGTCTGGCGTGCCGCAGGGCACAGCGCAGGGGCCTCGTTACCTTTATCTTTTTGACACTTTCTTTTCCCGCACAAATTGGATCACATTTTCATTGTTCGTTGTTCATGCGTTATGGTAATTTGTGTAATGGATGTTTCTGGTTTTTATTAAGTTGGATGAGCTATTGCTCATTTTATTGATTTGAGTTGAAGACTTTTGTTTTTAATTACATTGCAAATAAAGCTTTCAAAGTGAAATATGTATATTTGAAAAGGTTTATATTATTTTTTGAAGCTATTAGAAAAAGAAAACAATATAATATTTAATTCTTAGCAATCAAAACAATCTATAATTTGAGAAATAGTCGAATTAACTTATTTTCAATTGATCTAATATCTCTGATTATAGAAATACAATAGTCGGATATGACAATAATATTATTTGAGTTTCTTTCTATTTCACGCTTTAACATTGTTCTTAATCAACTGTTATAAACATTTGCTACTATTAACTGTACGTACTATTAACCACAGAAAAGTATCTACTATTCAGAATAGTCTGAAACATTATTGATGGACTAGACTGTCGTCGGCAGTCGGTGACAATACCGACAATACCCGTCATAATATGAAATGAAAAATTATCATATACATAGCAGATACGCATACAATACTGAACTGTTAAACATTTATTGAGTTAATCTATACAAATAAATAAAATTGGAGTGTCTCTTTGTAATAATAAAATAACCGCATTTTACTAAATGAATATGTATGTATACACGGTACATAAATCATTGCTTCGATTTCAATGAAATTTGGAATGGAGACACTTTGATACTTGAAAAAGGACACAGGGTCCTTTTTACCGCGATAAGAGACATGCACGTAGGCAGGACCGCGGGTAAAAGCTAGTAGAATTTATAATTTAGTTTCCTATACGAGGGAAGGGTACAATTCCCTTCCAAATCATTTTAGAATCAAGACTCTTTTTAAAATGTTTACTCAAGTACCTAAATAAAAAATTAATTAAATATGAAAGTGACTAAAGCGGAAGAGAGTAGAAAGCAGAGAATTAAAGATTCATTTGTAAAATTAAATGGTAATGGCGGTGATTTTACGCTTTAATCCCCGACTGTACCTACTTGGAACAATTGTAAGCTCGGACTTAAGGTGTAAAGTCGCTGTCATAAGTGCTTTAGAATGATGGGCAAAATAATTTTGTTTGAAAATTATTCATTATCTACATTTGTTTCATTAATTTATGTTTGCTATCGTAGTGGTTGAAATTCGACCACTATTCTTTTTTTTTTAGCTCTTCTCCTTTATATGAACACTAGCTGACACAGGCAACCTCGTTTGCGTCTTCTATTGCCCGTGGCGTGATAATTTTCCCCCGTTTTTGTAACATTTTTCATTGGTGCTCCGCTCCTATAGGTCTTAGCGTGATGATACATATCCTATAGCCTTCCTCGATAAATGAGCTATCTAACAGTGTAAGAATTTTTCAAATCGGACCAGCGGTTCCTGAGATTAGCCTGTTCAAACAAACAAACAAACTCTTCAGCTCTATATATTAGTATAGATTAACAGTGCCAAATTTCAAACTCCACTGTTGGCATCAATTTAATTGCACGATCTTAATCACTATTGGTCATCACTTTGTCGAAGCTAACTGCGAGAAGGTATCATAATCGTGACGATTAAAACCATCCAGTTTTTCTTTGGAGACGACTATATTAAAAGGTAACCGTGTTTAAATTTGAAAAAGTCCCTGACCATACCACATACTGGTGATACCTTGAAAGCTTTCATATCATATCTTTATATATATAATTCTTCTGTGAGTGTGTATGTCACTGAACTTCTCTCAAACGACTGGACCGATTTTGATGAATTTCTTTGTGTGTGTTCAAGGGGATCTGGGAATGGTTTAGATTCACAATTTTGTCCGCTGGACAATGTTTTTTTGATTAATTTTTAATTTATAAGTAGTTATGGCAAAACGACGTTTGCCGGGACAGCTAGTATAAATATTATGGTAAATATCTTTGATAAATATTTAATCGAAGGTATACATACTAGCTTTTGCTCGCCACTTCACCGCGTGTATGTCGTTTATCGCGGTATAGAGTAGCCTATGTCTTCCTCAAGAATCAAGGTATTTCCATGGCAACAATAGTACAGCCATGCTGATTTCTGAACGGTTGAGCCGGCTCGGCGGGGGCGGTACTACCTTCGCACAGAAAATCAACGTAAAATGACAGCATTCATGTTGTCGGTTTCGTTGGTGAGTGACTGGAGGCCCAATGATGCAGATGGCGAAATAGTGTGGGTCACCATGCTGCATTGTTACATTGTCTGAATTCGCAATGAGTATGGTGACCACCACTCTTGGATTCTACTTATGCTTTTCATTAAGCAGAGTAGAGTAATTTTGGCAGGGCCATACCTACCTACATATATATTGCATTGGGTAAAGGAAGATACAGATGGCAGGTTATGTAATACAGCGTGAATTGAAACACTCTTAAAAGCTCTGACCACTCAGGTGAAATTACGGGAAACGTATAGTGTTAAATAAATCTACTTTATATTAAAACATTTTGCATACCACTGTACTCGAAATCCAACATCGTACCCTAACACTTAACTGTTTATACCGTGAGTTAAATCTGCAGTAACAGACACTGATTAATGCGATTTTAATCCACGCCTAAAACCCCCAAAATCCAACCCTGTATTAATATTCAAACAGATTTAAAAGGTCACAAGTCCTTTATAAACAACAAAGGATTTTGATCTTATTTCTCATGGTGTAAGGTAGAAAATGTAATATTTCGTATTTGTGGAATGTTTGGCTCGAATTTCTAACTTTTAAAGCGCGAGTGCAAATTCAAAAGGCTCAAGAGAGGCCTTAAAACGGGCGGTATTAGTTAGGACAGGGTTTCACTGTAAGAGATTTCATAGATGTATGTGTGTATACATGTATACTTACATCACATATATAGACTTAACTGTGCAGAATACTTATACTTTATGCAAATCACTTTCCTGTGGTGACAGATCAAGAATATAGAGTGTCACCTTTTAATCTGATGGGTGCCGTAAGAGACAACTAAGGGAGCTAACTACTCAGGACATCATGCAAAGAGAAGGATTACTTGAAACAAAAGCCAAAAACCCAATCCTTCTCCTCATCCCCCAAATGCCGGCAACGAATTTGTGACACCAGTTGTGTTGCGAGTTTCTATGAGCGGTGATAGCTTACCATCAGGTGATACGTCTGCTTGTTTGCCCACTATTCCATAAACAAATCTATACCAAGCCGATCCGTAAAGTGCCATCAGGGTCAGTAAGCTAAAACTTTTTTCTAAGAAATGACCTTCATCAATCATCAGCTGTGAACTTCTGATGATTGATGAAGCTAATACCTTCTTAATTTTCGTGTACCTAAATGTGTCGATATCAAATACCTACCTAAATTTATTACATAATATAGAAACCTATGTAAATAACCATGATTAAAAAATAAAAAATACCTACATAAATTAAATAGAAATGTGTTATAAAGTTTGAATTCACTCAATCGCTTCATCGCAAAGAGAGAAAGAACAGTTATTTACGCTAACAGCTATAAAAAATACAAAACACATTATTCATAAATAATATGATTCAAATTTTAAAAAAACAATAATTTGAATATATTACAGTTAATAAAACATTTCGAATGGATCACGTAAAAATATCGCCATTTAACAGACCAAAGCCGTACCGTTCGAAGTTCTATAGACAATGCAAAAATATTCAGACGAATCTGTACCTACCCGTAATGCAAACAAAGTTCAAGTCCCTTTGGCCTGACATCGAAATCAATAACCATTAATTCGCAAGTTTGACAGAAGTCGTTTATAGATGAAGCGGCGATATCTGACATTGCGTGAGAGTGAGTGAGATGGAGATGTTTTTATTACTTCGTTTCGAGTAAGGGTTGTGTCGCACCTGATCCTTACGATTTTGTTTTACAATTATGATTGTATTGTACAAATGTGTAGTGGATGCGTGTTGTATTCATTTTATGAGCATTTTAGGGTTATAAATCATATAGGAGCAGCTGCTTAGATGTGTCAAGCAAAGCTTTAATTTTATTCTCGTGTCATTTATTTTGCTACCTGTGCTGTTGACAGAGTATTTTCATGATTAGGCATCTAACGTACGCGTATTCATCAATACTTTCTTTCGTGGTAAATCGAATGTTCAGAAAAATTACAGCCTTTATTTTTACACTATGGTATGATTGTGGTTGGTATTCGCTGAAATCTCTTATTAACCGACTCAAAAAAAGGAGGAGGTTTCTCATTTCGACCGTATATAAATAAATAATAAATAAATATTTCGGACATCTAACACACAACGCCATCTAGTCGCAAACTAAGCAGAGCTTGTATTATGGGTACTAGACAACTGATACGAATACTTATATACTCCTTTTTTTTTTGTAAATACATACATATTATACATAGAAAACACCCAAACTCCGAAACAACTATTTGCAGATCATACAAACATTTGTTCCGACCCGGGAATCGAACCCGAGACCTCAAGAACTGCGCCACCGAGGCAGTTAATATATATATATATATATTTTATGTGCGTTCGCGGATAACTTTGTCATTTATGAACCGATTTTGATGATTCTTTTTTTAATGGAAAGAAGATATCCCAACGGTGGTACCATGATAAGGACACTAATATCTGATGATGGCATCCAAAAGAAATCGAGTCAAACCTGGAAGTCGGTTTTATTTTTGTTTAAATTTTACTTGTTCTGCAATTAAACGTGTTTTTTATTATTTAAATGAAAGACAAAGATGTGGGCAGACATAATTATTCACAGAAAAGGCATAGATTTCATATTTTTCAAATTAATTATTCTAACTGTAGACACGTTTTGATGGTAAGAGAACTGATGAACCAATTATTTGAACGCCTGCACAACAGTTTTAGCAACGCCCTACCCTAATCTAGTTTATCTACCTAAACATCATCTTCCTAGCCTTTATTATTTCATCAAGCCTTTAAGATTTATCGGGTACTATTTCAACCGGTTTACCCTGAATATCAGTTTTTACATGGAGCGACTGGCATCGGACCTCCGCAAACCTCAGGGTGAATTGAATTCGAAGGTTGAACTAATTGTCAGTATATTTGAGGGCGCTGACTTCCCAATAACGATTGCCATAGATGTTCATGACAACCGGGACCGACGGCTTAACGTGCTCTCGAAGGCACGGGCGGGAAACACCGCCATCTTCCATATTCCGGGCTGCTATTAAGAATCTCATATCTCGTATCTCATATCTTGTAAGAAAAACTCAACAGCTGTCCGACCCGGGAATCGAACCCGAGACCTCTTGATCTACAGTCGCTTATGCTAACCACTAGACTAATAAGACAGTTTATCTACCTCTACATCTATACAAATCTTATACAAATAAATAAAATTGGTGTGTCCGTTTGTAATATTAAAATAACCGCTTTTTACTAAATGCATATGCATGTATACACAGTACAGGTACCAAAGCAATCTTTTTTTTTTAAATTGTCTGTCTTTCTGTCTGTCGGTCTGTCTGTCTGTCTGCCTGTTTGTTCCGAGTAGTCTTTGAAACGGCAGGACCGATTTGGAAGGGACTTTCATTGACATATAGCTGATGATCTAAGGAGTAACTTAGGCCACTTTTTTTAGACTAGCTTTGTCCCGCGGTGTTACGCGCGGTTCAACAATAACCTCGGGTAAGACCACGGGGTTCAACTAATTTTATATAATGCCATCTATACAAATAAATAAAATTGGAGTGTCTGTTTGTAATATTAAAATAACCGCTTTTTACTAAATGCATATGTATGTATACACGGTACATATACCAAAAACGTAGTTAAAAATGTTTTTGTCAGTCTGTCTGTCTGTCTGTCTGTTTGTTGCGGGTAAACTCTGGAACGGCTGGACGGATTTTGACGAGACTTTCACTGGCAGGTAGCTGATGATCCGGGGAGTAACTTAGGCTATTTTTTTAGACAAACTTTGTCCCGCGGCGTTACTCGCGGTACAACAATAGCTGCGGGTAACACCGCGGGGTTCAGCTAGTTTAAAAGTAAAAAAATAAACAAATAATCGTGTTCATCACCCACTTATTTGTCTTGGATAGGAATCATAACCATGGCCGCTAATGCAGTGGTCAGAATCACATACTACTTTAACTACAAGTAGCAACGTAAAATCCATGCTTTTTGTAACTCTGTCTGTCTGCCTGTTACACTATTGCAGCTAAACCGATGCACCGATTTCAATGAAATTTGACATGGAAACATGTACTTTTTTAACCGACTTCAAAAAAAGGAGGAGGTTTCTGAATTCGACCGTGTATACTCTTTTTTTTATGTTTGTTCGCTGATAACTTCGTCGTTTATGAACCGATTTTGTTGATTCTTTTTTTAATGGAAAGGAGATGTCCCGATGGTGGTACCATGATAAGGACATTAATATCTGATGATGGCATCCAAGAGAAATCGAGTTGAACCTTGAAGTCGGTTTTATTTTTGTTAAAATGTACTTGTTTGTAGACAACTCCCGCATTTTAGGAATGTACATCGTGTATCGCGGGGGACATTACAAACATACATGAAATGGACACAAAGAACACTCAGAACAATAAGTTATCCCATGTGGGATTTGAAATTTGAACCCACAGCTCTCAGCGCAATAGAGAGGACGTGGCTACCTCCTAAACCACTAGGGCACTAGGCCAACCGTGCTGTCAAAACGACTCTTGAGGAACAGACATACCTACACGCGGCCGGAGCCGTGGTCAAAAACTAGTTGTCTTTTAATAGTCAATTGCTTACGAATTTCTATTCCAAAATAATAAATCAATTCTTTTAAATTAATAGAGTTGTATTTACTACTTCAAATAGTTCCCAATAGATAAACCTGACATAGCCACTGAAATTCAAAAAATAAATCAAAAATCACAAACAAGCATCCACCTCTTTCATTCACATGAAAACTATACTATCTCTGTCTTGCCTACTCCTGACACCGGAAGTGAGATCTCAAAGATGGCTGCGGCCGGATGTGGGAGGGGCGATTTGATTTATAGTGTAGGTGTAGTAGGGGGAACTAGTGTGTTTGTGTGTGTGTGCACATTAATTCGTGTTCAAGTTTCAGTGTGTCAGACGGGTAGTCGGGATTTAATTATATATTATCTTCACAACTTAGTTGGGATGGAGTGGGTAGGAATGGGTTAACGTGTTAAAGCTTTACTTGGTTGCTTTAATGATGAATTTAATTTTCATATTGGTATCCAATACGGGGCTTCAGTAATTTATTAAAATTGGGCTACTACTATAACCCTTCAATACTTAAATGAGAAGAGTATCTATAATGTCTAATTTGATTGAAATCGGTAAAGCGATTTACCAGTGAAAGCGTAACAGACAGTCAAACAGAGGTAGTTTCAAATTTATAATATTAACTAGCTGTCCCGGCAAACGTCGTTTTGCCATAACTACTAATAAATTAAAAATTAATTAAAAAAACATTGTCCAGCGGACAAAATTGTGAATGTAAACCATTCCCAGATCCCCTTGAACACACACAAAAAATTTCATCAAAATCGGTCCAGTCGTTTGAGAATAGTTCAGTGACATACACACTCACAGAAGAATTATATATATAAAGACTAGCTGTCCCGGCAAACGTCGTTTTGCCATAACTACTAATAAATTAAAAATTAATTAAAAAAACATTGTCCAGCGGACAAAATTGTGAATCTAAACCATTCCCAGATCCCCTTGAACACACACAAAAAAATTCATCAAAATCGGTCCAGTCGTTTGAGAGTAGTTTAGTGACATACACACTCACAGAAGAATTATATATTATAAAGATATGGACGATGATAGACAATTTTGCTTTGGGAGAGACGTGCTTTATCGTTAGTAGTGTGCCATCTCAATAAGATTTATAGAAACTCGTAATCAATTTTACTAATTAGTTGCCGCACGATTTTTTTTTGTTTTTAAAAACAGATTCAAAAATTCTTTTTTTAAATATAAAAAAAGCATAGGCAATTCAAAAATGGAACAAACGAGTCCGCTCTCTGTCAGTAGTGCACATCTGTAGCTGAAGTTTTCCCGTAAGAGGCAAGGGTGGCAGTAAACTCAAACGACCCACCCACTGCGAGGAGAATGCGGCATGTGACATTTTTATAGGACTCCATTCTTTTTTATTTTGCGATTTATTCGATTATTGGTGGGAGGTTACACGTAGAACTTCCAAATTACTTTGACTTGTAAAAGCTTGGAGTTCATTGGAGTTATTGTTGGACTCATATGACTTCGGAGTAAGCGGCTTCACCCAAGCTAAGAAGCTTGTGATTGATATTAGATATATAGACTTGTTCTGATATGCTATTACGGTTTACTTGACTGAGAAACAATTCTATGGACAGTATGTGCTATAGGTACATACTTATTTTTGAGTCTTTCATCATCATCTTAATAAAATACTTGAGAATAAATCAATATATTTCCTTAAAAGAAGAGGAAGGTGACTGACGTACCCAGAAATCAACGCACAGCCCAAACGGCTGAAGCTAGAATCCTGAAATTTTGCATGTATAGTTTCTTTATATAACGTAGTGAGAACTAAGAAAGGAATTCTTGAAATTCCACCCCTAAGGGGGTAAATCAGGTGACGAAAGTCTGCATGAGCGAAGCCTCCTGGAAAGGCTAGTAATAAATAATAGTAGCAGGTACTTATACGTTAACTTCAAAATAATACTTTTTTTTAAAGTAACGAAATATTGATAGGCTAGTAGTTTAGCTAGGATAGTTTGGATTATTACTTATCAGTTTATTTTTTTATATATTATGATGTGTATTTTTTAGATACAGGTAACATTTTAAAACATATATCAGACAAACTAGATTAAATCGATATTTGTTCCTGCTCTAAATATGATTCGATAACAACACTTTTTGATGTCAAGTTACATTTAAGCCAGACTGCATTTCTTTTTTACCCGACTACGGCAAAGCCAAAGGAGGGTTATGACTTTGACAAGCTATGTATGTATGTATGTTCATTTGTTCCGTCATAGCTCCTCAACTATTTATTATATCTGGGTATCGTTAGAAGCGTATTGATCGTCCGCTGGTTATAGGCTATATGACCTGTCACGGAACCCAATGTGGGGTCCTCTGGCGGTCTTAAAGTACTGTTTTAAAAAATAAATTTGAAATAAATATGCCGTGTTTGGTGTTATACGAAAAGAGATTACTTGTACATTTCGAAAATATATATATTATTAGCCTTTGTTCGTGACTTTTCCGTATTTATTCGATAATTGTGATATTTAAATTATAACGGCACCAAAACAGTTTTAATAAAAAAAAAGTAAAAATTAAAACCCAACTATGACAAAAAACAATGCTGAAAAAGTATAAAACAAGTTGGAAAAGCCGTATTCATCCTTTACATAGAAACGTACCATAACACTGAAAGCGTGACTACGGCTTTTCCAACTTGTTTCTTACTTTTTCAGGGTGGTTTTTTGTCGTAATTGGGTTTATTTATAACTTTTTTATAAACTCTATATAGGTAATCTTCATAGCATCGACTCCGTAAAGATATTTATTAACACGTCATTCAATAAATTGATATTCTCTATTCGATATCAACAGCACTTACCTTATTCTTGTCAAAAAAAACTTGTTTACGTCACAGACTTCCAACATCTACCTCTCTTCATCATACTAAAGCTCCCTCACATTTGATTGAGTGGGACAAAACTATTAAAGTTCTACTGACAGAAGGTTTCTGGGCCACAGACGTTTCATAACAGATGACTTTTTTCTTAAGAAAGACAAGATATCGTTTCATAGAGCCTTTGGTAAATTATTTGCAGCCTTATACTTTTTTATTGTGATGAATAAGTTGATTGAGATTCAGACAGTTTTGTATAGTAACTTACCTAAGTACTAATCCAATCGTCTAAAAAGTTAATATTCATGGTTTAACTTAAGCGCCTGTAAAAAATATTTAGCAACGTTTTGTTGAATGTACAAAAAAATGCCTAATGCTACTCGCGTTTGTTGATGTACAACGCAGTGGAAGTGTGATGGGCCCATAACCTATTAAAACGATCTTTTGATTTACGATTGACTTTATTTACCTTGAGACATTAGTTTAACGATAAGTACAATAGATGGCGTTAGTAGTAATACTTTTGTAACTAAAATGTAACAGGTGATTAGAACACTATTCTTCGGCTTAATAAGTAACTTATTTATGTAGTACCTATTCCAAACTATAATCTATCTCTGTGCTAAATTCCATCTAGATACATTAAACCGTTTTGCGTGAATAACTAACAAATACCTACCTACATATAAATTTTACCTTTAAGATATTGAGTAAGATAGGATTAGTAAGATGATCTAGATCTAGAATTTATTTATTTATTAACAAGCTGAGCCCCGCGGTGTTACCCGCGGTAGGTACAACAACAACCGCGTGGAACGCCGCGGGGCAAAACTAGTCTAAAGTAGCCTAACCTACTCTTTAGATCATCATCTACCCGCCGGTGAAAGTCCCGTCAAAATCGGTCCAGCTGTTTCAAACAGACAGACAGACAGACAAAAATTAAAAAAAATGTTATTTTGGAACTTGTACCGTGTATACATCTATATGCATTTATTAAAAACTGGTAATTTTAATACAACAAACAGACAGTCCAACTTTATTTATTTGTATAGATACGTAAAGCAAAAACTTTGTACCTACTCCTTTTTATGATAATTATGCAAACGGAGGAGTATTAAATTTTGCACTATTAAGTTTATATGGAGGAGGCTAAAAAATCGGCCAAGTGACAGACCGATTCATACAGGAATCGTTCCGTACCATTATTTATACATTTCAAGCGTCTACCTGTTGCCGTTATCAATATCGAGCAAAAAAATCACGTTTGTTGTATTTGTGTTTAGTTTTTTAGTATTTGTTGATATAGCGGCAATACATTATTCTGAAAATTTCAACTGTCTAACTATAACGGTTCATGAGATACAGCCTGCAGCCTGGTGACAGACAGATGGACAACGAAGTCGTAGTAATAGGGTCCAGTTTTACCCTTTACGTACGGAACCCTAAAAAACAAGAGGTTATATAAATTATTATCACTGAGCGACCACTAGTTGATATTAACAAATTGAAATATTCTCACACTCGGCTGCCCGATCCACGACAAGATAGAGCCTACTTTGTTAATTCATAATCCATATTAATATTGTAAATTCGAAAGTAACTGTCTGTATATGTGTCTGTCTGTCTCTTAAGTTTTCACAGCTAAACCGCTGCACTGATTTTAATAAAATCTGTCATGGAGATACTTTGATTCTTGTGGAAGGATATATGCTACTGTTCTGACAGACTCGCCGGCAGACCCAAAAGCTAGTTTTCATATATTTTTAAACTTCAAACAACCGACTTCAAAAAAAAGGAGGAGGTTGCTCAATTCGACCGTATATTCTTTTTTTTTTTACTTTTTTTTATGTGTTCGCGGATAACTTCGTCGTTTATGAACTGATTTTGATGATTCTTTTTTTAATGGAAAGGAGATGTCCCAACGGTGGTACCATGATAAGGACATTAATATCTCATGATGGCATCCAAGAGAAATCGAGTCGAACCTTGAAGTCGGTTTTATTTCTGTTAAAATTGTACTTTACACTTTTCTTTACACATATCACTATTTGACATATATTTTCAATACTAATAGCCAATATTCTTCTACAGCTGTCCAGAATGAACGACAACCTCGAAACACAGCCACAATCAGACCCGAAGCCTTGAGAGAAATGGACCAAGAAAGAGCCCTCAGAGAAGCAGCCGTTGCCGTAGGTGTTTTTGGGTAAGTTGAGTAAAAAGGCAGTATTTAGCTTTTCACCAGATTATATACTAATACTAGCTGCCCCGGCAAACGTCGTTTTGCCATAATTTTTTTTTAAGGATGGGTGACGCTTACCATTAAGGGGGATGAAAAATAGATGTTGTTCGATTCTCAGACCTACTCAATATGCTCACAAAGTTTCATGAGAATCGGTCAAGCCGTTTCGGAGGAGTTTGGCAACTAAAATTGTGACACGAGAATAGATATATATTAGATCTAACGAATCTGAAGTTCCAAGGTAAAAGAGACGCGCTGATTTCAGCACGATCGGGGCGGTACTACCCTCGCACAGAAGATCAACGTAAAATAACAACGTTCGTGCTGTCGTGTTTCGTTGGTGAGTGCGAGACCGGAGACTCAATGATGTAGAAGCATCATTAGGACACTATGGTGTGGGACACCATACTACATTGTTGCATTAAGACCACTACATCACACATCAGGCAGAGTAGAGTCATTTTGGCAGGGCAACGTAACCTGTTCTTCGTACAAGCAACATACCTTTTGTCCTGTGTAATGCTGGATTAAGAGTATAATTGCTATTCATGCAATGGGTATCGTAAGAGCAGACTTCAAACAGAACTACAGAACTGCAAAGAGAAGGAATACTTGAAACAACTACTCATACTAACTCGTCTGGGTATGTTTAGAAGCCCAAAATTTCCTTTCTATGGAGAAGCTTTGTCCAGCTGGGGGTTATTAAAACAATAGTTTTAATAACCCCCAGCTAACAAGCATAATGAACATGTATACGTATTTATGTATAGTTAAGCTATTAAATTTTCAAGCAACTCAGAGAGAAAATAACTTGGAAAATGACGAACTTGCATACAACCGTACATTGTTTATTTTACCCTTGGGTATATAAATACTGTACAGTCGTCCTTGTGGTTTAAATGGATGCCAGGCCGTTTTCTACTGCGCCGAGTGTTGGGAGTTCAAATCCCACTTTACAGCACTTTGGACACAGAAATGTTTCTAGTCTAGCTGTCTTTTAAAATAAAACAAAAATAATTATATGCAACTACGAGCTAAAAGAAAACTAATGGAATGTTTTTAAACTACGTCCAAATAAGCTGGAGTTTACTCATATGGAAAAAAAAACACTAAACTTCGCCACATATAATCCGCAACGACAAAGCATATTGTGCATGACTTAACAAAGAAAGCTCACGCATATCGCACAGAGGGTTTCCAGGAGACGAGTCAAAGACAGTGTTAGATTCACTAGCTCGTACTGCAGAATCAACGAATAATGAAATATATGTGACTGCTTTAACACTGCTTGTTATATGCCTTTGATAATAAATACATTATAAAAAATATGTGACTGTACTAAAATCCTTAATTTCATATTTAATATTCTAAATTCGAAAGTAACTGTTATGCTTACCGAGCTAAACCGATTTCAATGAAATTTGGCATGGAGATACTTTGATTCTTGAGAAAGGACATATACTAATTCTTAACACGATAACCGACATAAGCCGCGGACAAAGGCTAGTAAGAAATAAACTAACGTCATGCAATAAGGAACACTCAGTATTGCTCAGTACAATAATGTAGGCACTTTATTTCCTTATTATTATTTAAACCACATCATCTCAGCCGAAGCATGCCCAGTGTTGGATATTAGCATCCTCGTTAAACAGTTATTAGTGGATAAAAAAATATAGGAAGTCAGCTACAAAAAGGTATAAGTCAGTTCAAATGCGGACCTCCTTAGTTATTTAATCACGCTCTTGGAATCGCCTTAAAGCTATATATTTACTCACATACGGTTTTACTACGGTAAAAACCAGCATCGATCGATCGAGTGGCGCATCTTTTGGCTCGCCGTCGCCGTCACCGATTCGTTGGCTACATTTAGCAAGTCTAGCAATTCGTAATTATGAAACAATTATAGAAAACGAAAAGGAGGTCGAGCCGTCGAGCCGGCTCGATGTGAACCTTCGAGTTGTGAGTTTTGCCGTCCACACGTTAATTTTTTACTCGTTTTAGAGTAAAGCTATTGAGTAATACCGTAATAATATAATAATAAAGGAAATTTTGGCCTACTACACCACCCTAGGTAAACAGGTCGCTATCGGGGTTTGTTTCAAGATTTATTTTTATTACAAAGCTGTTACCGATTACGACACCCAACGGGATAAATAGTATGGTATTTATTAGTTATTGGTAGTATATATTATTCCGTATTCCTAATTCGTCACTTCCTTTTTTTATGGAATATGGGGCAAACGAGCAGACGTGTCACCTGATGGTAAGCGATTACCGCCGTCCATGAACACCCGCAACACCAAAGGCGCCGGTTTTCTGTGAGGCCGTGGTATCACTCCGGTCGAGCCAGCCCATTCATGCCGAAGCGTGGCTCACCCACGGACACCTCACGATCAATGCGAATTCTCATGAATACTCATACTACTTTTAAATTCTATATCATCTACTACGTAATACGCTACCTTAAA
Source organism: Spilosoma lubricipeda (assembly GCA_905220595.1). Lineage (NCBI taxonomy): Eukaryota > Metazoa > Arthropoda > Insecta > Lepidoptera > Erebidae > Spilosoma > Spilosoma lubricipeda. Next base: position 4,155,301 of record HG992298.1, on the reverse strand, counting down.
ACCTACGCAACTAAGCTAAAGTTGTACTCTCCGAACTGTTGTTATCAAATGGCAGTTTTAAATAGCTCTTACGTCTATATTAGCATCGAATCGATCTAATAATAATCGACTGACGTCAGTCCATCCAGCCGTGACGATCAAGCCTCACGCGTGATCAAAGGTTGGCCTGCGGTGTTTGGTCAAGCTTGGTTCGGGGTGAATGGCTTTGAACCGGCGCTGCTGTAAACCTACTTGAGCATGGGTTTTTAGTCGAATGAATATGACAACATTTATGATTAGATACGTTGTAAGATTAATCAGTTAATTAATATCAGATTTTAAACGATTGTATTTCATACTAGCTGAACCCCGCGGTTTTACCCGCGGTTATTGTTGTACCGCGAGTAACGCCGCGGGACAAAGTTAGTCTAAAAAAATAGCCTAAGTTACTCCCCGGATCATCAGCTACCTGCCAGTGAAAGTCCCGTCAAAATCCGTCCAGCCGTTCCAGAGTTTACCCGGAACAAACAGACAGACAGACAGACAGACAGACAAAAAAAATTTAAACTACATTTTTGGTATATGTACCGTGTATACATACATATGCATTTAGTAAGAAGCGGTAATTTTAATATTACAAACAGACACTCCAATTTTATTTATTTGTATGAAAGGAAACGTAGTATTAGTGGTTTTTCGTCGCGTTTTTATGGTCGGAATTTATTTTCAATCTTTACAAAAACTTAAAGTAACTCTACTCAATATATAAAGAAGTGAATTGGGAAAATATCGTGGATTTTTTTTATCAACAGGCAATAAAATAGTGAAAATATCTTTTTTTGGGTTTATCATCTAATTTAGATAAAATTAGATAAAAAAATAGATAAAAAAGGTAATTTATTTAAAATACTGACTTTTGCCCGCGATTTTGCCAGCGAGTGTATCGATTATCGTGGTAAATAGTAGCCTATGTGTTATTCTAATGTATAAGTTATATTACTATAAAGTTTCATCTAAATCCGTTCAGCACTTTTTGCGTGAAACAGTAACAAACATTCATACATCCTCCCAAACTTTCACATTTATAATGTTGTTTGGTAATTAATAATCGTTGTATGATATTCGGTACATATAGGCAAAAAGTTGAAATTTGTAAATAAAAAATCAGCTAAGTGCGAGTCGGACTCGCCCAGGAAGTATTCTGTACCATTATTTACCTATACATTTTAAGGGTCAATCTATTGTAACTTTTAAACTTTCGCGTTCCATGATATATTAACAATTATTTTTAGGGGAATTAACGCGATCACTTATTAAAGGTATTACATACCTCTGATTTGCCTGACGTTGCGACCAGGTTGCACTGGCCGTGGTCACAGGCTGACAGTCAGCAGTAAAAATAATTGTTAAGGTCTATCTATTACCGTAATCAATATCGAGCAATAACAAGCAAAAATATCATATATATATTTATTTTATTTTGTTTTTTAATATTTGTTGTTATAGCAGCAACAGAAATACATCATCTCTGAAAATTTCAACTGTCTAACTATCACGGTTCATGAGATACAGCCTGGTGACATACGGATTGATAGATAGACGACCAGCGAAGTCTTAGTCATAGGGTCCCGTTTTAGCGTTTGGTTACGGAACCCTAAAATGGCGTCTAATGCCATATTCTTCATTATCATCAAAGTAAGAAAAGCTCTCCTCTAAGCAGGTCGAACGATAGACAAACAAAAGCACATAACGCACAAAAACCACTCCATTTAATTTCCCTTCCCAAACACTTTCTATAACCAAACTATTTCTAAGTCAGTTCCCCTTGTATATGAAAAGTTCTATGAATATTACATTAAAACCATAACATAATAACGGTACATGGGAGTGCACTATACGCGATTGCCAATCCTAAACACAGAATGCCATAACATTAGCAATGAATAAATAAAGTTATGGGACAAGAATAGTAATAGTAAACTTAATACATTTAAGTTTTGTTTTTATTTCATTTCTTTTTACACCTTCGTACCTACCCATAAAGGAGATTTATAGCAACTTTGTTTGCGTCTTTTTAATCTTACTAGACTCCTGTTAATTTAAGCGTGATGTTAACTATCCTTTATCAGGCGCGCCAGAAAAAAAGCATTTAAAAACGTGGTTCAACTTGGGTAACAACTTGACAGAAGAAAATTAATTAATATCTTTTGGACATCTAACATACTACACCATCTAGTCCCAACCTAAGCAGAGCTTGTATTATGGGTACTAGACAACTGATATAATATATATTTACTTTTTTGTAAACACATACCTAACTTCGAAACAAAAATTTTGCAGATCATACAAACATTTGGTCCGAGCCGGGAATCGAACCCGAGACCTCAAGCACAGCAGTCGCGTACGTTACCACAGCGCCAACGAGGCCGTTAAACTGATGATGAACAATATTTTTCTTATATCTTTCACAGGCCTCCAGTGTCGTTAGCTATGGCGCTTTCACCGGCTCGCTATCCCCTTCTATCGCCGCACTATGCTCCTCTTCCACCGCCACAACCTCAGCAACCAGCGCAGCCTGACTCCTCGCATGACCATCATGATGAGGGGAATACGCACACTGACAGTGACGGTAAGATATTCCATCTAATTTTGACATTCATATCTTAAAATTCTTACCAAGTCTACTTATAATCGGAATGCTAATTATTGGTCTTATCATCCCTTTAATATGCGCCTACCTAATTCTTGTAAGGTCTGGGAGAAGATTCGAGCAACTGTCTAACTGGTATCATCTGCCTTTTATTCAAAAGTATTAGTATTGAATTTAAATAAATGAAAGCCAGCCAAAACTTATGTTAATCATGCGATTGGGATATCTTTAAGAATTTGTCAAATACAAGTCCTTACATTTTGACACTTAGATTTATACCATCAAAGTAGTGAAAGCTTTAAAAACTACTATGGTAGAACTAGTAAGGAACTATGACTGTTTAATTAGTGTTAAACGAAGCTGTCACGTACACCAGCATAATATATTGTCTTGTTTGATTAGACACGCCATCTAGACATATCTATAGAAATAAATAAAATTGGAGTGTCTGTTGGTAATATTAAAATAACCGTTTTTTCCCAAATGCAGTATGTATACACGGTACATATACCAAAAACGCACTTTCAAAATTTTTTGTCTGTCTGTCTGTTTGTTCTGGGTAATCTCTGGAACGGCTGGACCGATTTTGATGTGACTTTCACTGGTCGGTGCTGGGGTCGGTGCGATGATAGGGGGAGTAACTTAGGCTACTATTTTTAGACAAGTTTCTAGCGGTACGATAATAACCGCGAAAAACACCGCGGGGTTTAGCTAGTAAGTAATGTTACTAGTAGGTTTGTATGATCCACGGAAAAGCATTCTACGCGTAGATAAAAAAACTTTTTTGTTTGAAAGCTGATGCTTCCCGTGTGGTTCTGATTTGGTCCAGTTCTTGAAGTAATTTTTTTGTAATTTCTGTTACATTTTTATTGTATGTTCCAGATGACAGTATCGACGTGACTAATGAAGAAGACTCCACTTCGTACTCTCCACCAGCTGCGATGGACTACCGTCAAAGCTGTACCACTTATAGGTACGTCTTAACATGGTCCTAACATAAAGATTCTTTGTACTGATAACGTCATCCACTGCTGCTATTCCTTTAAACCTTTGTTTTGTATTTTTCTATATTTTTACTTTTGTCGTTTTACTATATTTTTAACCGACTTCAAAAAAAGGAGGAGGTTTATCAATACGACCGTATATATTTTTGTTCCAGACATGCCTCTTTAGATAACATGACATATGTACGAGTACAAGACTCGAAATGATTAAGAAAAATATTCGATTGATTCCTTCTGGATTTTTTCAACAACAAACAACTATTATTGGATAACTCCTATAATATTATTATAATGCATCTTGTCTTAGATTTATTTTTCTTTATATATTAGACCATCAACGGTTCGCACACTATCACAATGTAATTTCACAGAAATATGGTTCTTAAAACAAAGTATCTCGCCACTTACAGGTAGGTATACCTTGGACCAATAAACCGCAATGACAATTACTTAATAAAAAAAAGCCTTGTTAAGTTTAAAAATATTGTTTTACGGCTTAACAAAAACAAATAGGAAAATAATAAGTCTACTCAACTAGAGTATAGAGTTCCCGTATTTATAACAATTATATTGGTTAAGGTTAAAAGGCTACAAATAATCGGTCTACTGAGTAATGAGATTTAACATTCAATTGACAATTGAAAAATTACTGGTTGTTTTTTCTCCACATTTTTTTTTTTTTTCCGTATGCCGTAATACAAAATAATCCCTCGTAGTCCTCTCCCTAGAAATGTCTTGACATCCTGAAGGATGTCAATTGGCAAGCGTAAGCATGGTAAACTATGCTTACGCTTGTCAGAAGTGGTGGTAGAGAGGGGGGGGGGGTTTGAATCAAGTTTTCATTCTCTTTGCATGCTGTTGTTCTGTATAATTTGGTCACAGGCTGACTGTGTCTTGTGTGTGACTTGAGTCAGCCTGTGACCACGGCCAGTGTAACCTGGTCGAAATCAGAGGTATGTAATACCTTTTAATAAGTGATCGCGTTAATTCCCCTAAAAATAATTGTTAATATATCATGGAACGCGAAAGTTTAAAAGTTAGTACCCACGGGATGAATAGGGGTTATGACACTTTGTATTTTTTATTTATCTCTTCACTGAAAACAAACCACACAAAAAAGAATAAAAAAACTTTACTTTCTCCCGATTCAGTGACTCAGACGGTGTTCATTGATTCCAGGCCACTGGGCGTCGAGAGCGCTGCGGAGTCTGCCGCAAGGCTCCTTTTCATGGCTGTCAAGTGGGCGAAAAATTTGCCGTCTTTCGCCAGCTTAGCTTTTAGAGATCAGGTTTGTATTTATTATTAGTTTATGGTATTATGTTTATAGTAAAATAGCTGATCTACGCACTTCGTCTCTCAAAAGAAGCTTTCCTGTTCTCGCAAGAAAATCCGTTGATACTCTATGTCTATTGGTTGTGTAGTAACGTAACTTAGTCTTTATGCAACATAAGCAAATTAGTATTGTCGTTCATGCGTGATGCCGTGACCAAGTCAAATAGGGAATCATTTATACCATCATCTTCATCAGTATTAACAGTCCACTGCTGGACATAAAGCTTCTCGTTTGGAAGAAGATTCAATGTATCAATACTAACATACATATAAAGCTGAAGAATTTGTCCGCTTGGCCGCGCTAATCTCAGGAACTATTGCTTCGATTTAAAAAAATATTTCAGTCATAGATAGCCCATTTATCGAGACAGGCTATAGGCTATATATTATCACACTAAGACCAATAGGAGCGGAGCATCAATGAAGAATGTTACAAAAACGTTGGAAAATTATTACGCTACGGGCAATAGGAGACGTAAACGAGGTTGCGTGGGTCGGCTAGTTTTATGTAATGCTCATGTGGTGTTGTTGCTTACGATGAACTCTGAAGGTATCTAACCGATTTTCACGTTTTTTTATAATGTATGTCTTGCTACCGTCATCAAGATGGAATACTTAACATCATATTTAGACCAATAACAGCCGAGCAGGATTGAAAAGAGACGCATACAAAGTTGCGTGTGTCAGCTAGTGTATTGTTTAATTACTGATAAAATGTCTATATCGAGCACTGTCGCTCTGTTGGAAGGTTAACAGTTCATTTGAACTCATAAGTTAATTGTAACTACGTATTAAAACGACCAAATATTATTATAGTAGGTGTTTATTAAGTGACACTTTATGCCATACTTCGAGAAAAGGAGCTTGCTGCGAAATCCGTTTAAGTTTTTAGTAATAACTAGTTGAATCCCGCGATATTACCCGCGGTTATTGTTGTACCGCGAGTAACGCCGTGGGACAAAGTTAGTCTAAAAAAGTAGTCTAAGTTACTCCCTGGATCATCAGCTACCTGAAAGTCCTGTCAAAATCCGTCCAGCCGTACCAGAGATTACCCGGAACAAACAGACAGACAAATTTTTTTTAACTACATTTTTGGTACATGTAGCCTGTATATATACATATGCATTTAGTAAAAAGCGGTTACTTTAATATTACAAACAGACATTGATTTCCTGAGTACTCCGACGTTATAGAACCGATTCAGAAAATTATTGGGTGGCTATATTTTCCGTTTGGTTTCATTCCAAGTTAAGAATAAATCCTCCCCCAAGGCATCGAAATCTAAGTATATTCTCAATTGTACTCAACTTGACAAATTTAAATTCGAGTCATTTAAAAAGGCCTGACAGTTTTTTGAATATTGAACTTAAGACACTATCTTGTATTTATTTTCGGATGTAGTTATATTTATAACCATATTATATTCCAGGTGATACTTCTAGAAGAAGCTTGGTCAGAATTGTTCCTGCTCAATGCCATACAATGGTGCTTGCCACTCGACGCGGCCTGCGCTGCACTGTTCGGCAGTGATCAGATTGATCAAGGTAACTCGGCATGCACACTTATTACTGCAGTCTCACTTAACTCTGCAGTCGTATTTACTTAAACTAGTACACGTATTAATAACTAGCTGAACCCCGCGGTGTTACCCGCGGTTATTGTTGTACCGTGAGTAACGCCGCGGGACATAGTTAGTCTAAAAAAAAGTAACATTAAAATAACAGCTTTTTAATCAATGCATATGTATGTATAGACGATACATATAACAAAAATGTAGTTTAAATTTTTTTTGTCTGTCTGTCTGTCTGTTTGTTCCGGGTAATCTCTGGAAGAGCTGCACCGATTTTGACAGGACTTTCACTGGCAGGTAGCTGATGATCCAGGGAGTAACTTAGGCTACTTTTTTTAGACTAACTTTGTCCCGCGGCGTTACTCGCGGTACAACAATAACCGCGGGTAACACCGCGGGGTTCAGCTAGTTTTTAATAAAAAGCTTATTTAATTTCAGAGAACGGTGTAGACTCGGCAAATTTGCGTCGACTGCGTGAAGTACTATCACGCTACAGAACTGTGCTCGTCGATCCTGCAGAGTTCGCTTGTATGAAAGCTATTGTACTATTCAAATCTGGTAAGTCGGACAAAACAAACATATATACAATACCAAAATATACCTACTTATCTCTTTCCATCATCAGCAAGATTTATAACGTGATCTTAACAATTCTACAATAAGTTAATAGAGACATCATTAGTGATTATTATTATTTTACAAAGAGATTGAAGAAATATGAGTGTTATTATGGTATGAATGAGACTGGTGTGTACAGAGTATCAGTCCCTTAAAAGTTAATAAAAAATTAGAACTGATGATGATGATTCTTGATTATAACTCACTTGTACTTATTCCACTATTTTATTTTATTTTACACCTGACCGGTTTCGCTTTATGGCATTCTCATAACCTTTGAGAATGCCATAAGGCATTATGGCATTATGAACGCCTTATGGCATTCTCATAACCTTTGAGAATGCCATAAGGCGAAACCGGTCAGGTGTAAAATAAAATAAAATAGTGGAATAAGTACAAGTGAGTTTTAATCAAGAATGTATTACAACAACTTCCATCAAGTGCCGACAATCGAGAGTATAAATTATGATGATAATGATGATGAGATTCAGTTATAACTTAATAAAACTTAATAGGAAAAGACGCTAATATTTTAGTCATAGGATCGTAACTCATCAGTTAAACCACTGAATGATGATATAGTACTTTAACTAATGAATCTAATCAAAATCAAATCAAAGTGTTGCATCCAGCAGCTAGATTCAATAGTGTCACATGAAAATTTATTACATATTGTTTCTAGCATATTCTCGTTAGACCTTCTTCTGGGTTCACATATCACATTATTTTATAAAATAACTAGCTGACCCGCTCAACTTCGTTTGCGTCTCTCCATAAGAAATTAATTTCACCCATTTTACCAACATTTTCGGTCCATAACCGGCTCCTAATGGTCGTATAGTGATTTTACATAGCCTAAAGCCTTCCTCGCTAAATGGGCTACCCAACAAAAAAAGAATTAGCAAAATCGGTTCAGCCATTTACGCGTGATGTCGTGACCAAGGTAAATAGGGATTTTATTTTTCTATATATATATATATATATATATATATAAATATATTGTGATTACAGAAACTCGTGGCCTCAAAGACCCTCTCCAGATAGAAAATCTACAAGATCAAGCGCAAGTTATGCTCATGACACACACCCGTACCGCCCACGGCACAGCCCCTGCAAGGTTTGGCCGACTCTTATTATTACTACCCCTACTTCGTTTAGTTTCTCCTCAACAGTTAGAAAGAGAATTCTTTGCCAAAACCATAGGTCAAACGCCAATGGAAAAGGTTCTTGCAGATATGTATAAAAACTAAATTATTGAAAAGCCACTTAATAAATCGGTAACCTGCAAGACACAGTTGTGCAATTTATTTAAAACTGTGCAATCAAACTTAGCTTTTCAACTAATGTATGACTAAGAATACTATGTTATTATTACGTAATATTAAAGTCAGCTATTCCACTTATATTGGTTACATTATACGTATATTAGTATGTTTTGTGTACTATCTGTTATTATTTGTAACGCCTAAAGACTGTACATATCTAGCTAAACTCTGCAATGTTATTTATAAAATAGATGTAGTACCTAATTAGCGTGTAATTATTGTATCATAAGTCATAAAAATGTAATTATTTATACAAATTAATACAAAAAAAAAACAACATTGCCCTTATACTGTCTACATATTCATAATGCTTATTACATAAATCAAACTCAGCAAATCCACTTATAAGAAGTTCTGCAGTAACCATTTAATAACTCTGCATTGCTCAGTATGAAATAGTATCGTGAAAAATATAATTAATATATCCAAAAATTGTAATATAGGACTACTTCTTCTAGTAAATTAGATGTGTAAATAGAATTGTAATTTTATATAAACGAACGTAATGGCCTCGGTTTTAAAATCGGATATACACACCTAAGCATACGTAAGTGAAAGCAAGTGAACGTTAATTAGCATAAGCAGTTACATTTATGTTGTAAGTAGTTATGCTAAGTTATATTGTAGAATCCGTGTGCTATATAAAAATAAAATTTAGAAATAAATTGTTTGTATTTTTTATTATTTTTTATGTCCTTACTGAGTTGAAGAAATTATTAGAGCCTGTTAAATTTTACAACTTAAAAAAAAATTTGTTAACCGACTTCAAAAAAGGAGGAGGTTTCTTAATTCGACCGGATACATTTGTGCCAATGTCGAAACACCGGCATTGGAGCAAATGAAAATAAAATTACCTTATGTTTCTCTGTTTTTTTTATATAGGAAGCCGTCAAAGAGAATCTACTCTGCCTGATGGAAAGCATGAGTAGAATCCAAGAGTGGTGGTCACCATACTCTATATATATCTACTTCTATTATATATTAACTTCACATATCTTATATACAATAGTTTGAGCTCAAAGTAGGCGTCGCCTGAACCATAATAACCAGATTACTAATAAACAAATTTCCATATTTCTAAATACATACCTATATATTACAAATAAATTAATTTAATGTATTACAGTAAACGACCTGTTCCCGGGTGACCTATACATTACATTTTCATAATTAAAGTTTCATCATACTTAAATTCTTTACATCATAACAATGGCATCATTACCACATTTCGTCATTAAATTTCATCATTACCATAACGTCAATCATAGTAAACCACCATTTCCCTGTAATTCCTAGAGAAATATCAATTCTTTAGAATACAACGCAATTGCTATGATCACGCCACTAACATACACTTTATGACGTAATATTTATAACACATTTTCCTGTAAATATTGTGTGTAAACAATATTAGTTTCCTTGCCTTGTTTTGAAGTTTTGGGAACTTGTGAGTCTTCGAATACAGTAGGTACCTATTTATTTAGTTCCGTCATCATATCGGCGTAGGCCTCTTCTCAGAAGAGAGGTTTCTAAGAAGAGACATAAGTTAAACTGAGTGTTTTGTTTTGTTTTTATTAAAGGGGTCACATCACATAGGTACCGGAGACGGGATCATTGTAAATAAGTATTTTTAGCTTACTACGGCGAAACGAAAGGGAAAAATTATACTAATATTTAATTCATTTTATTTTCATCATATCCATTATAACATTTTCCAAGTAAGGAACAATGTTATCAAGAATTTCCTGTCCGTTCCTGTTCAGACGAGCAAGAACGGGCAGGAAATTCTAAAAAAGTAAAAGTTTCGTCAGTTTAAATAGGTTTGTATATTCACTGTAGCGTCTGAACTCTTGAACTGATTTTCACGAATAAGGTGACAATAAATTCATAAAAATGTTCCGGTTCCGAGACCTTAACCCTCTCCTAAAAGGAGACCCGAGCGCAGCAGTGGGATATTGTTGTTGCATTAGTTGCAACAACAGTATCCCACTGCTGCGCTGTTGCAACAACAATATCCCACTGATTAGTTGCAATGCCCTTAGTTGCACCTAACGCCTCGTATTTTTACATCACTCAAAGGTTGACTGGTAGAGAATGCCCAATGGCATTAAGTCCGCCTGTGTACAAGATGTGCATTAAGTTTAAATAAATAAATAAATAAATATTGTGGATTGTTGATGAGGCTAGACTAGGCTATAATTTTTTTATCAAAAGTTTTATGTAGTTGGGTTATGGTTTTTTAATTTAAAGTTTAAGAACTTTGTAACATATTGAAATAAATAAATTTACTTCATTGATAAAATAAAAAAAACACCTTTTAGTTAGGTGTGTGATAAAGTGTTGACCGGTGGAGCTTTCTCGGTGGGTGATAAAATGTGGGGATTTCAAGAAGTAAAAACAAATAATTCTGGATAAATACAAGTAGTTATATCTAGACTTATCGATTTAAATGAAACATAGGTTATATTAAAATTCCAAAACAACGATAAACATACTTTAATATGATACCTAGTGATTCCCGGGTTGGACGAAATGTTTGTATGATCTGCAAATATTTGTTTCAGAGTTTAGGTGTTTTCTATGTATAATATGTATGTATTTACAAAAAAGTAAATATGTATTTATATCAGTTGTCTAGTATTATCTGCTTAGTTTGTGACTAGATGGCGTTGTGTGTTAGATGTCCGAAATATTTATTTATTTAGTCATCATCTAGACACGCGGCAGCGTGTCAAGCCAAGTTCAAGCAAAGGAACTGGCTAGCCAGCGCCAAGTGTAATATTACATGAACCACTTGGTGCCACTTTTGACTCTTCTATAACTCAAAACCTCTTTAACGTAAACACACAAAACTGCGTGTGTTTAATTATGTCTATAAGGACATCTAGAGGCCCAAATTTCATGAAGCTAGCTCAAACGGTTATAAAGATATGATGGTCAAAAAGTCGTAAATTTTAGCATTGACTGACTGACTTATAGTACCTAATTCTAACCTACTTCTAGATGACCTAGAAGGATGAAATTTGGAATCCAGCTTGGTAATTGTGTGTAAGCGTAGGAAAAAATCTAAAATTAAAAAAAAGTTAAAAAATAGGGGGGGTGCCCATACAACAAAAAAAAATATAGCGCTGGAACCGTTACAAGCAGATATTTGAAACCATGCCAATATATGTATTGCTATTAACAGAAATATCAAAATAAAGTTAAGTCAAAAATAAGTGGTGTCCCCATACAAAAAACTTGTAATACGCGCTAAACAACCGACTAACGGTGTGTCGTCGGCGGTGTGCCGCACCACATAGTATAATTATACACAGAAAAGAAGTAAACCTAAATTAAAACGCTCTCGAGCAATACATAAAAATAGGTAATGCTTACGAATACCGATTTAGTTATTTATTGTTTTATTACATCAAGATATTACGTACTAGAGGAGCCATTCAAAACTAATATTATGTTCCGTTTGTATTTGAATTATAACAAAAAAGCGCTGCAGCGCTGAAACAATATTTAGTAGTCTAATTCAACAGTATTAATAGTTCCTCTCGAGCCGTAATGTCATAAGCGCCGTAATTTTCATGACGCCTGCGCGTTTTAGCCTACGAACTGTTCCAAAGATTCGTTTTCATAGAGTAAGTGCCAAGCAAAAAAGCAGAACGGATAAATAGTTTGATTCCTATGAAACTTTATTAGGAAATTCACACTGAGTAAACAGTTCTGCAATAGCTTTGCCACTTTTATTTTTTTTGGAGAATGCATCGAGATATAAAATATAAAAGCCGAATATTCAATTTTTAAATTCTACTTAAACATTACAAAGAATTGTTGTGTTATTTACGAAGCTGATGCAAAAGCATCACTAGCCCGCTATGGTGTGGGTCACCATGCTGCATTGTTGCATTTTCTGCATTCGCAGTATGGTGACCACCACTCTTGGATTCTGCTTATGCTTTCCATCAGGCAGAGTAGAGTCATTTTGGCAGGGCCAAACATAAAAAAAGAAAGCTATTTTAAACAACATATTATTTTTCCTTATCCAATTAAATAGGATAAATATATATTGTGCATTTAACGTCAGTTAATTTTACCTAAATATCACTTCTGTATGTTTTACCCTTAGGTACTTTATGTCAAATAAGGCAACAATGGCGTCTTAAAATATTTTGTTCGTATTTAATTTTAAAAGAATTATATCTGGTTAATTACTGGTGAAAAGTTATTCCTTTGCTTCTCGCCGTATTCCTTGTATTATAAGTACAATATTTCAAGACACAAAATGGCATATTTCACGAGTTTTAAAACGTTTTTAAATTTAAATAGCAAGCGACTGAAGGAAGGCTATATGCAAGAAAAGACTGCCTTGTTGGTCTAGTGGTTAGCGTACGCGGCTGCTGATCAAGAGGTCTCGGGTTCGATTCCCAGGTCGGACCATATATTTGTGTGATCTACAAATATTTGTTTCGGAGTCTGGGTGTTTTCTATGTATAATATGTATGTATTTACAAAAGAAAAGTATGTGTATTTATTTATATCAATTGTTTAGTACCCATAATACAAGCTCTGCTTAGTTTGGGACTAGATGATGTTGTGTGTAATTTGTCCGAAAAAATAAATTGCAAGGAGCACCGCACTTATGAGTGGCATCTTCTCTAGTACATTATTATCTTGATGTTTTATTACATTTATGTTCATCCTGCATCTTTCTCAACGATGAATTATATGATTGTCATACTATAACCATAAACTTCTTCGTGCCTAAGCTAGTATGAAAGTGAAGTACAGTACTTATATGAGATTGAATGAATAAATAAATACTTTAAACAACTCATTCGCTATAAGTTTGCCGCTGTCAACTGTCATGCGTTTAGCATTGTCTCAGTCACTTAGATCTAGTGTCAGCAGCAAACTTATGTTGCAACGATGCGGTTGGTCCACCGTCGCCCCAGCCAATAAATAAATAAATAAGGTATAAAATTAGGTAGAGTAGGTAGTAGAGCCACGAGTAGGTAGTAGAGCCACGCTGATTTCAGCACGAACGGGCCGGCTCGACCGGGGCGGTACTACCCTCGCACAGAAAATCAACGTAAAATGACAGCGATCATGCTGTCGTGTTTCGTTGGTGAGTGCGAGACCGGAGGCCCAATGGTGCGAAAGCATCGCTAGCCCGCCATGGTGTGGGTCACCATGCTGCATCGTTGCATTGTCTGCATTCGCAGTATGGTGACCATCACTCTTGGATTCTGCCAAAGTCCAACGTGTAATTACACCAAGGTCAAGGCAATAGCGATGTCTTATTGTTACCGATACATGTATGTATTGACTAATTTAAGAATACTGGTTAAATTCACTCGCGCCTTGCACTTGTACACGGGAGAAAGCGAGGTTTTCGGGCCCGCGTGGCTCTCAAGCGCTATACGACTTAGAATGTGAACGAACCAAAGTATGCTCTTAGCGGCGCTCATACTCATAATGCCTTTGAAGAGTTTGTTGCCTCCCGTCCAGCTGATTTTTACAAGAAGGGCATCAATAAACTGCTAACGCGTTGGCAAAGATGCGTCAATTGCATGGGTGATTACTTCGAATAACAGAAATAAAAAAGTTTGAAAAAATAAGTACTTTCACTTATTGCATACAAAATGGCAATTTCATACCTATTATATGTTCACCGGGAACAGTTCTCTATTTGCTTGACTTATGCTATTACCATCCACAAATCACAAGGGCTTAGTCTGGACAGCGCTCTTCTCGACATAGGCACTTCAATATTTAGCAGACGACAGGCCGTTGCGCTCTCCAGAGTTAAAACACTTATTAATCTAGACCCTAGTCAAATTAAGACCCAAGAAAGTTCTATAGTAGAACTAGGAGACCCACGCAACCTCGTTTGCGTCTCCTATTGCCCGTCGCGTGATAATTTTCCCCAGTTTTTGAAATATTTTTCATTGGTGCTCCTATCCTATTGGTCTTAGCGTGATGATATATAGCCTATAGCCTTCCTCGATAAATGGGCTATCTAACTTACAGTTAGATAGCCCATTCTACTCAGTTACCTTGGAGTGAAGATCGATGACAGTTTTTCCTGGTCGTCCCATATACAATTCATTTGTGAAAAACTTAGAATATTACTAGGAAAATTCTATCACGTAAGATTTAGAGTACCTAGCACCACATTGAAATGCCTGTACAAACAATTGGTTGAACCTATCATAAGTTATGCTCTTGATCGCTATGGTTTGACGTTTAAATCCTATATGGATAAAATAGAAACATTACAGATTAAATTTCTAAAGCTACTTTTAAACAATAAAACTAAAATAAGTTGTAACGACGATTACAAAAAGTTATTTAAAAAATGCAATATCCTTCCGGCTAAACTAAGACATATATGTTACTAAGACATACCTGTTAATAATAAACCTACGCCGTAGCAATCAAAAGCATGAATTATCACTTGTTCCGAACTGTCACGGAACAAGGTCGACTACTGCTGGTAGGCTTCATGTACCAAAAGTTACTAACTACTATGGTGATAGAACCCTAAAAAAACGGTTACCATATATTATGTCCTCAACAGTTTGCCGGTGCATATTAGACATAAACCCAATTTAAACAAACTTAAAAGAAAATTAAAGCAATTCTTATTGGATCTTGTTTGATAGCACAAATATATATAAATATATGTATACATGGATATTATTAAACACATTATACCCATATATAAGTTTTATGTTGATTGTTGTGTTTTGTGTATCGCATGTACGTAAATATGTAAATGTGACTGTGCATTATGCATAGGACTGCACATGTCCATGTATCATGTATCTAATGCATGGGTGTGACGTGTGCAATGTTACGCACAAGCATGTTGCATATAAAGGCTCAACTGAGTCTACAGACAAACTGTTTAAAACAGTTTTGTGGACCTATGTTTTAGAATAAGGTTTTATTATTTTGAACAATAAATTTTAAATAAATAAAAATATAAACGCTGAAAGAATTTTTGAAATCGGACCAGTAGTTCCTGAGATTAGCGTGTTCAAACAAACAAACAAACTCTTCCGCTTTATATATTAGTATATATATAACCACCTGAGATCGTTATATCGTCCGGGCTTTACCAATTTAAGCATAAACAGGAAGCGTATTAAAAAGGTATCAGATAATGAATGGAAGAGAATTTAGACAATAGCATGAAAAAGAAAACCGTGCAGCGGAAACGCAAGAAAAAACATTTAATCTTAATAAATCAATCAAACCTGCCTAGTTTTCTTCACAAAAAGTAATGATATCCCACCAAAAACATAAATGTAAAAAAGGGGAGCCAAGTTCAATACAAAAATTATGCGTGGCTGTGGGCTTCGTCGCAAAAAGAATGGAGATCTAAATGAGCGCCAAGTTCTATGCAAAATCCAAATTGTATTTATAGGAACAAAATAACATTATGAACAAGTATTAAACTCTATTTCTTTGCTTTATTGGATACCTATAACAATTGCTGTTATTTGAAAATGTGAGATCTTAAAGTAGTTTAGATTTGACTTGGCCAGTTTTAATTTCAACAGTCATTTTTACGCCACGCATAATTTTTGTATTGAACTTGGCTCCCCTTTTTTACATTTATGTTTTTGGTGGGATTTGTTTTACATCTTACCTGAATGCCATATTGTGTTCTGTAAAAACGTCGTATGTTTCGAGGTTTTGTAGTGATTGTATTTGCGTAATTCGAGAAAAAAAAATGTAGTAAATAATTCGGAAAAAAAAATTTTTGGAACCAATACCATCAGAGGCAGTTGGGATAAAACTAAAAAACAATGTCCCAAAGACCATACTCGGTTGTGGGTTGTGGCATTTTTAGTGATGGCCGTTAATGAATAAGACGGCTATATATTATCCTCGTTCGTCCTCGTATATGTTATCCTCGTTCTCTTTGCATTCCTGTTGTCCTGCTTTTCTCCTTTACTCGGCTGTTAGGACACCCACGGAATGAATAGGGGTGGCTATGAATAGTTATTAATATTTAATTCATTTTATTTTCGTCATATCCATTATAACATTTTCCAAGTAAGGAACAATGTTATCAAGAATTTCCTGTCCGTTCCTGTTCAGATGAGCAGGAGCGGGCAGGAAATTCAAAAATATTTTACTGTATTACATTAATTCAATATGATGTTCTCCTACCAGATTACGGCCACGGCCAGTCTCAACGGAGACCAGCCAACTACGCAGGAGATATTATAGTGCACAAGTGTGTGCGCAAACACAAGTGCACTCTCTGTTCTCTCTCTCTCATAATACGACGGGACGGTTTACCGACAGCTTAACGTGCTCTCCGAGGCACAGGGGATTCAGTATAGTGTTTTTGTATATACATCATACGGTAAAAACCGGAGACCCAATGATGCAGAAGCATCTCAAAAAGGCGCCATAGCGTGGCTGATGCTAAGTTGTTGCATTGTCTGCATAATCTGCATGGTGATCACCACTTTTGGAGCTACTCATCCATCAGGCAGAATAGAGTTACTTTTGCAGGAACATACATATTAAAAAAACATAAACCTAATAAATTACATCATTATTACTCAGTAGTAATGTATAAATACGTCATAATTATCACGTCATAAATAAATAAATTATTTCCCTACCAAAATATTCCAAAAGGTGTGTCACATCTTAGGAACGTCATCACATCTCATTATAAAGCCTGACGTTTACGTCATACATAACTGCCGTTTTCCTTGTGGCACCTACATGCAAACAATGAAATATCTTGCCTCTTCCTAGGACTACCCAATAAGTTTGATAAACAATGAATTTACCGATTAATGTTTTTTTCCTACTTATTTGTTTGACATCCTCACAAGAATTTCCCATCTAGGCTACTCTAGGTTTCTCCCAGATAGATTTTGAATAGGCGCGGTATCGATACTGAGGAGACCTGAAATAACATGGACCCGTGGTGGTTTTTAGTGGAATTACCACTTACCTGGCACCTGAATCCCCGAGGACCGGGAGATAAATCCGAAAAGGCATCGATCTGGGTTATTTCTTTGGGAAATTTTTATTTAATAAAAATATCCCTTTACTGATAGAAAGCAATTTATTTTCCGGAATTTGGTCCAGCAATATTGGTTTTAGTAGTAAAGGGTTACCCTTTCTGATAGAAAGCAATTTATTTTCTGGAATTTGCCTCAACTCAACTTACAGTCTTTATTAGTCCACTGCTCTTACGATACCTTCTTTCTAATGAAAGCTGTTTTTCAGCAATTTTTCAATCGCCTTGCAATTATATTGTTCTTAGTTATGGCTCTTTTCCTGCTCTGACGACACCTACGGGATATTTTATATTCTTAATCCATTATCACATGAAAGAGGTCAAAATTTCACATGAATTAATCCTCTTCAGACCCTGCAGTAACAGATAAAAACCACTATTATATAGGTATTGTGATTGCATAAGTCATCAATAGATTTCCTCAAGTTGTTATATATATTTACTACAGACTAATTACACACACAGAAATGAATTAACTTAACGATATTATTTGAACATAATGAGTCAATGTGATCCACTTTGTGTAACAAACGAGATTGTGCGTCATTTAACAGTTTTTTTAAGGAGAAGTTGGTTTAAAAGATTCTGTCGCAATATTATGAAAGGCTAGCTCTGTAATAGGATTTTACAAATGATTTTAGTATTATTAGGTTTATCCACATTGGGGAAATAATTGGCAATGAGTAGACTTTATTCTAATGCGGTTTGGTAAAAGATAATATGGTGGTTTAAATTTAATATATAGAAACGTGGCTATGCCTGTAAATGAATATTATTTTGTGTTTTCTGTTTTCCCGAATATTTTGGAATAACACACTATGAGAAACTCATTTATTTAATTATTTAGAAACTTTTACAATATTATAACTGGATAAATTCCCAAAGCAATATTGCAAGCTTACAACTAATTATAAAAGATAACTAAAATTTTGAATAAAATTAATATTATAAAACCAATAAGTATTAATAAAAGTAATGAAGAAGTAAGCAGATACTTAACTTTGTTTTTTTTTTATTTTGGTGTTTATCAATCTACATTTAAAAGGTATTTAAACTAATCTATACAACATAGTATAGAAACCTATATACATTACCATATTTACACACAAGTGTCAAAAAAATCCTCCGCATCATCGCCCACTGATAACGTTCCCAAAAGACTGGCAGCATTGCCACGTTGAATGGCTATGCTAATTCTCTGTTATAGAAAAAGGCCCGCCTTCTGGTCACGAGAAGCGTCGATCAGTTGCTTAGCTAGTTGTTTAAACATAGCTCGAGCACTCGGACCCCCTGAACCTAGCGTCTCGACCCCAAGCGGTTCAAATTTGTAATTACCTATTAGATTTTGGTATTTAGGTATCGACGAAAGTTGCGTCCCACACCAAAGGCCTACCTATTTTCCATGGCACTAACGACATACCATACGGTCTCTTGCCATCGTCTCGTACCAGACCATTTGATTCACATACAGCTGGAACACCAGCGGTAACAAGAGCACGACAGGTAATGTCGTTAACATTGGCATGTCGAGATTTACGGCCAGCGCTTCTGCTACAGGAAAGGCCATGATGTCCGAGACTGTCAACAGCTTCTCCACAGTGACCAAAATGTGGAGAAACACAAGGCGCTCCTAAGCGAAGATAAGTGGCAAGGCTAAATGTAGTATCCATGAACCTGATTCCCACTCTCCCACAGCCAACAAACAGGCACGCACAGCAAGACTGATTGATGTATCTAGGAGTCTTTTTTGTTTTAAAATTAACAACGACGCGTCCCATTGTCGCTTAGAAAATAGATAAGCGGTAATATAGTACTGGGACAAGCTATTTGCCAAGTATCTACAGCAATGGCCTTGCATAACACTTCAGAATCAACCAGTGTGTTTATAAGAATTTTCCTGGTTAACTTCTCTGTACCATGAACCGAACATAGAAATGCTGGAAGGCTGACATCCTCAATTTTGCGTACCCCAAGACCACCTAAACGAACTGGTACGGATGCTTGGAGCCAGAAGTAATTTGTTATGCGAATATTTAGTTTCTGAAGTAACGAAACAGCCAAAGCCATACATTTTTCCTGAGATGTAGAGTTCGTGAAGTTAAGGTTGGTAGAGTTAGGGCGTGTAGATTCAGAAGCTTAGCTTTACATTAGATCTGATGTCTTTTTTACATGGTAAGCCATATGTAGTAGTTTTGGCAACATTTTACATGAAAATGTTTTTGGTGGGAATTTATTTCTTTTTGTAGAAAGTTGCTTAAGGCAGTATTTTTATTATTTATTTTCTTCCTTTTTTGGGGTGCATTTCTTGTAAATCTTCTTTTTCTTTCGAAAAATTTCGTACATCAAAAATGAAACCTCTAGGATAAAAAGTCTCATACAAGCTTTCACGCCCCAATTTTTGGAGTTGGGGGAGCAAAATTAAAAGGTTTATATTCTTTTTGTTGTCTGTACATTAAAATTAGTTAACGTACCAAATTTCAGCTTTCTAGCACATCAGGAAGTACCCTAACAGTTTTTAACGATTAATATCAGTGTGTCAGTGACGAAATCGGTGTATTTTAGGTATCAATAAAATCTAAAGTATAGTAAGTAACTTTGTATGTTTAATTATTCTATTATTGACATCATGTCCTGAGAATTTGAACTATCTGGTATATCGGAAACCAAAGTTTTGAGGGTTAAAAAAAACGACGAAGCACTTCGAGAAAAGGTAGGTGGTGCCCTTGCCATTCGCTTGGCTCGTCTTGGCGGGGGCAGATTTATCTGCTTTTGACATCACTGCAGTCTGAGCAATATTAGTGTTAATACGTCATGTAACCAAGTGTGGCCGTCCAAACAGCCTATTGAAGATTTCACTTCAAAAATAAATATAGCTTCATCTATCGTAAATCTTTGATCTCACGCAACATCGTACCTAATCAAAACGTCGATCCCAATATTGCCACTAGATGTCACTAAACGTAAAGATTTCAAACTGATGTCAGCTTGACCTCGGTGTCTCTTCATTTAAAATTCGATTACGCGCGGCAATGAAATACGTGTCTATCTTTATTTTATCACTTCACATGACACAATAATATTAATATTCATATACATTACATAGTTTTATTAAAAAGGCAACACCGAAATATACTAATATGGAGAGTGGCGAGGGAATTTACAAACATGCATTAAACACACAAAAAAACACTCATACTCGGAATAATAATCTGCAGACCACACAAACTCGTCTCACGTGGAAATCGAATTCACGATAATCAGCGTGCTCAGAGGCGACCCTTAAACCACTGAGTGATCTGTACCTTTCAGTGGTTTGTCTTCAATATCTTTACTTACTACTACTACTACTAATACAATAGTATACTATAACTACATTGTAAAGATATTGAAGTCTATTGACTGCAGGGTTGGACTAGTGGTTTAAGCGGTTGGTCTGGATGTGTTAATAACTGCAGTTCCCGGATCCCTCCCGTCTCAGGCGCAGAGTGGCTCACCGTGTGGTTTTAGTCGGTTCGATTCCGACACACCGCGTCACCGTAAACCCCGGCGGGGTGATGGCCTGAGGGGGTTTTCATACGTAAAAAAAAAGTGGTTTAACCGGTCGCTACGCCATTTTCTACTGCGTCAAGTGTCGTGGGTTCAAATCCCATATGGGACAACACTTTGTGTGTTCCACAAATTGTTGTGCCGAATCTGGGTGTTCTTTGTGTCTGTTTCATGTATGTATGTAAAGTCCCCCGCGACACAGGATGTATATTCCTAAAGCGGGAGTTGTCTTTTAAAAATAAAGTTAGAAAAAAAGAAAAGTATAATCAAAATGATTAAATTATTGTCTAGGTACGTATAATGTAGTTTTATGTTGCTCATGTTATGAGAATACAATCCAATACCGTTAAACGCACAATTCTGTATATATCTATACTAATCTATACTAATATATAAAGCTGAAGAGTTTGTTTGTTTGTTTGTTTGTTTGTTTGTTTGAACACGCTAATCTCAGGAACCGCTGATCCGATTTCAAAAATTCTTTCACTATTAGATAGCCCATTTATCGAGGAAGGCTATAGGCTATATATATCATCACGCTTAGACCAATAGGAGCGGAGCAACAATGAAAAATGTTTCAAAAAAGGGGGAAAATTATCATGCTACGGGCAATAAGAGACGTAAACGAAGTTGCGTGGGTCAGCTAGTACACCTATATTTACAGACTGAGATTTTGTAATGCCACCTGAAAGGAAAATACTACTAATATTGATGATGGAAAATTTTACTCAAAGAAAATATTCCTTTAATTTTTATTTTGATTTATCGAGTTTGTTAGAGAGATTTCATTATTATACTTGAGTCTAACGATCGATGCAATAAAAGTACAGGGTGTAATTTTTTGAAATTTTAGTCGATTTGATTCCCGGGTGTATGTATATGAAAACTTTGGATGCTGTTCTATTTATTTTCAATAATAAAGGAATGTTTTGTTTAAGTAAAATTTTCTATGTACAGTATTAAGAGTAGGTACCTTCTGTCACTTCAGGTGGCATTACAAAATTCCACACAGCATATCAGCTGAATCTCAGAAACGGCTGCAAAGATTTTCATAACATTTAGGATGCAAGGGGTTACGGAGGCGATAAATCAATTTAGCTACGATTCATTTAGAAATTTGCCATGAAAAAAATCCGAGCTAAACTTGGCCGCCATGTTCTTTGTTTACCAAAAGTTAAAAACCTATACAAATAGAGTGTAAATACGTGCATATGATGCAATAAGGGAAAATTTATTTGAAATATTGGTATTTAATTCGTAATCGGAGTTAAATTTATTGTTAATACATAAAATACTTTACAATAATTTTAATTAAATACACATATTATAAATAAGTTTAGTGATGACAATAATTGTGGTGACATAATTACAGTGGGTAGGTATCTGTTTTTGTTCATCTGTCTGTCCGTCGTCTGTCGTCTGTATTCATGCCATCGGTGTCGTAGGAGCCCGTGCCTCGGAGAGCACGTTAAGCCGTCGGTCCCGGTTGTCATGAACATCTATGGCAATCATTATTGGGAAGTCAGTGCTCTCAAATATACTGACAACTAGTTCAACCTTCGAATTCAGTTCACCCTCAGGGTTGCGGAGGTCCGATGCCAGTCGCTCCGTGTAAAAACTGATATTCAGGTAAAACCGGTTGAACTAGTAGCCGACTTCAAATCTTGGGAATAGTAAAGGCTAAGAAGATGATGGTGGTGTCGAGTGGTGAGAAGACCACTAAGAGACAAACTACACACGACAACAGACGCCGATTCCATAAAAAAAAAGTTAGAATATTAATCCTCATTTGGTTTTCATTTTGATAATGTTGTTAATTTATTTTCTTAGTTCTATGTTATTTCATTCTTGTATTGGTTTAAAATGATAAACGTATGCTTCCAGGAGAGCTAGGAATAACATACATACAATGGTTAACAGAATAAGGATAATAGGTATCCTAATTACAGCACGATAAAAAAATAATTTGTTCTGACAATTATAAGACAACACATGGTCTGGATATAGAGGGTAAAACTCAGTGTTTTGTTAAATATTACTACTAGTAACTCAATTCTCGTACGCCTAGAATGGAATAATATCCTACTTCTGTCTTTAAATACCTAATAAAAAGAGTATGTAGGGAAGTAACAGGAAAGTAATTACAATACCTGGTACTTTTTAGTTATTTCTAAACACACCGTTAAAGTAAAGTTTTCTTAATTTACCGCAATAGGTAGGTATCGTAAAAAGCCTATAGGTACATTTAAAGATAAAAAATGTCATTAGTTAAAATAAATACATGTGGGTAAAACCCAAAAGCATCGAGTTAATAATATGATAACTCGGATAATACGTGTAGTAACAGGGATCAAAGATCAATATATACATCGTCCATTATTTTGTTTTTCTGTCTGTTCTCACTGTTTGTCTCACTGCCTCTGGGGCACAGAGTAGCAGCATATGCGACTGCCGTGCTTGAGGTCTCGGGTTCGATATCCGGATCGAACCAAATGTTTGTATGATCTGCAAATATTTATTTCGGAGTTTGGATATTTTCAATGTATAATTTGTATGTATTTACAAAAAAAAGTATTTATATCAGATGTCTAGTACCCATAACACAAGTTCGGCTGAGCTTGGGACTAGATGGCGTTGTGTGTTACATAAATTAATAACAATGAAATATTTAACAATATCTTTAATCTACTTACATTTAAGACATAAGCACACAACACCGCACAAGCACACAGCCACACACACACTCACACACTCACACACTCACACACATGCACACACTTATACACATGTACGTAGCAGGATGATGAACAGACAGTACTGTCTACCTTTTGTGCGACTGAACACTGGCTCCCAAGATACAGGCCTTTGGCCTAGTTTGGGTTTCAATATCAGTACATACTTAATATGTCATATTTGTGTCAATAAACAATATTTTATTTATTTATTTTTTATTAATATCCGATTCAAAAGCAAACCCGAGGGACTCATCTGGTTTAAAGATAAAAAGTATTATTGGTTATGATAAATGCATAATGGGTTAGTCCCAAAAAGTCACAAGTTAATGTGTAAACTTCTGATAAATGTGTAATATCAGGGATCAAAGATCAAAATACAAAGATCGTACCAGCACCGCGATGAGGAGTGGCTCTTAGGTAATAATTATAATCAGAAACATTCAGAAATAAAGATGTCTATACAAATATATACAATATCCTGTACTACTAATATTATAAATGACTGACTAATCTATATCTATACTAATATATAAAGCTGAAGAGTTTGTTTGTTTGTTTGTTTGAACACGCTAATCTCAGGAACCGCTGGTCCGATTTGAAAAATTCTTTCGGTGTTGGATAGGCCATTTATCGAGGAAGGCTATAGGGTATATATCATCACGCTACTACTAATAGGAGCGGAGCAACAATGAAGAATGTTTCAAAAACGGGGGAAATTTTCACGCTACGAGCAATATAAGGCGCAAACGAGGTTGCGTGGGTCAGCTAGTAATATTATAAATGCGAAAGTTGAGTAGAGTAGAGAAAGTAAGGATGTGTGTTTGTTGCCCTTTCTCTTTTTGATTTTGAATAGGAATATTTACTAATTATGGAAATATGAACACTTAATTTTTAGTTATAAATACGTACCGGGGAATTGAAAACAATGTTTTATGTCTACAATAATATACTAAACTAGCAGACCCACGCAACCTCGTTTGCGTCTCTTAATGCCCGTCGCGTGATAATTTTCCCCCGTTTTTGAAACATTTTTCATTGGTGCTCCTCTCCTATTGGTCTTAGCGTGATGATATATAGCCTATAGCCTTCCTCGATAAATGGGCTATCTAACATTGCAGAATTTTTCAAATCGGACCAGCGGTTCCTGAGATTAGCGTGTTCAAACAAACAAACAAACAAACAAACTCTTCAGCTTTATATATTAGTATAGATTACACGATTTTGATACCTTCTCAACTATGCATAAAAAATATTCTGGCCTTGCAAAGAACAGACCCATAAGAAGACCATTATGGATGTTTTTTTTTTAAATAATTTCATTCAAAACGCATTGCCAACTTATTTGTTATGGATATAATACTCATTACTGTAATTTTTAAATATTTTTATAAATATATTCTTTGTTATACGATAGTGTGAAAGGAATATTCGTTGAGATTTTTAATCAAGATTATATTAAGTTAAGCATTTAATGTTTCGTTTTAATGAAAGAGCTTTTATTGTAGTTTTAGTAAAAGTGGGTATTTTGATTATTACAGTTCTAGTTTTAAGTTGAAGTTGACTGATTTATAATATTGGCTTTGTATGGACAGGGCGTTCAAACCAAGGCCGTTTGGAAGAGCCTGACAAAAGGTTAGTTAAATAAATAGTGTAATACATAGAATAAAAAAAAAAGATTTTTTATGATACAAAATAAAACACAGTATTAAATAATAATATTTTTCTTTCATTTATGCAGTACTTGAACTCATAAAACTGTTTATTTTTTTACAGTGGCTCTCGATGGTCCACCCACCTTATGTGTATAAATTTTATATATTGTTATTTTATAATTTCAACTAGCCGACCCACGCAACCTCGTTTGCGCCTTATATTGCCCGTAGCGTGAAAATTTCCCCCGTTTTTGAAACATTATTTGTTGTTGCTCCGCTCCTATTAGTAGTAGCGTGATGATATATACCTTATAGCCTTCCTCGATAAATAGACTATCCAGCACCGAAATTTTTTTAAATCGGACCAGCGGTTCCTGAGATTAGCGTGTTCAAACAAACAAACAAACAAACAAACTCTTCAGCTTTATATATTAGTATAGATATAGATTATTTTCTACTATTAGTCACGCTGATTTTAGTACGAACGGGCCGGCTCGACCGGGGTGGTACTACCCTCACACAGAAACACACTCAATGATACAAAAGCATCACTAGGCCACCATGGAATGAGTCACCTTGCTTCATTGTCTGTATTCGCAATTATAGTGACCACTACTCTTGGATTCTGCATATGCTTTCCATCAGGCAGAGTAGAGTCTCTTTGGCAAGGCCATACATAAAGAAAAGAAACATCCAAACCCTGTTACAAATATTTGTAGATCATAACCAACCAACCAAGTCAAACATGAGACCAGTATGCAACTTCTGACCAGACCAATTCAGCACAGCAGTCGCATATGCTACCACGGCTTCAAAATACTCTACAAAATACCCGTGGCAAGCTTTGCTTTTCACCGAGAGATTTAAGTTACCGGAGTCCCGACCCGTTCTTCCATTGATTCAAAGGTATTATGTTATGTTTAATCGTTCACAGTCTTGAAATATCTGAGGTTTGTTTTAGGTAATACCTTCTATATTAGAAATAAATCACGCTGTATACTTCCCCACAAAACAAACACTGAAAACACATCATACAATTGCTCACACAAACTTATGAAATAAATAAATACAATAATACCTGATAAATACGTTGCATGCTCCCTTTACTAGTTTGTTATTTAGTATTAAGAGTTTGTATTGGATACAATACAAACTGCATATGCATAGATATAGTATACTAGATACTAGATATAGTATACTAGATACTAGATATAGTATCTAAGTGGCCAGAGCCACAAGCACTGAGGACTCAACACAGGTTTATACCTTGTTGTATTTCAACTAGATAATATATGGCACTAATATTGTCAGATTACCTAAATAAAGATTTTATTTATTCTAACTGTTTATCCAGTCTAACTTACAAAAATATCTGTAAAAGATTTTAGGTATTAATAAAAATAAACATAATTTATCATGGGTGTCGTAAGTGAGCAAACTCATAGGAGAACATACTGTTTAAAGAAGGAAAACTTAACACATGCCCTATACGAAATCTATACTAATATATAAAGCTGAAGAGTTTGTTTGTTTGTTTGAACCGCTAATCTCAGGAACCGCTGGTCCGATTTGAAAAATTTTTTCAGTGTTAGATAGCCCATTTATCGAGGAAGGCTATAGGCTATATATCATCACGCTAATACCAATAGGAGCGGAGTACCAATGAAAAATGTTTCAAAAACGGGGGAAAATTATCACGCTACGGGCAATAGGAGACGCAAACGAGGTTGCGCGGGTCGGCTAGTCTTCGATATTTTGTCTTTGGTTACATAATATCGTAGTCACACACACAGACATGCAATATCGGAATAATCATTTAAATAGATAAGTAAAGTTAAAATAAAAGTCTTATATTGGCTTCAGGGTTACATAAAATAATTATTTAAAGTCTAATATTAGAGAATTTAGAGGTCAATGTTTATGATCTTGAATGAAAAACGACGTAATTAAACAAAACAAAATTTATTTATTTCATCTAACTAGACTTTATTATTCCCAAGACTATTTGGGGTCCCCTACTAGTTCAACCGGTTATACCCGAATATCAGTTTTTCCACGAAGCGACTGGTATTGCACCTCCGCAACCTTGGGGACAAACTGTATTCGAAGGTTGAACTAATTGCCGGTATATTTGTACCGGATGTGTTAATAACAGCAGTTCCCGGATCCCTCCCGTCTCAGGCGCAGAGTGGCACACCGTGTGGTTTCAGTCGGTTCGATTCCGACACACCGCCCCGCCGCAAACCCCGGCGGGGTGACGGCCCGAGGGGGTTTCCACACAAATCTTCCATACTTCGCGCTGTGAATAAACAATTGTTATAAGAAAAACCCAACAAAAGTCCGACCAGAGAATTGAACCGGAGACCTCCTAAACGGCAGTCGCATACGCTCACCGCTAAATCAACGAGACAGTCAGTCGGAGGGTATTATTAATATAGTAGCTGAACCCCGCGGTGTTACCCGCGGTTATTGTTGTAACGCTGGTAACTCCGTAAAAGCTAGTCTAAAAAAATGCCTATGTTACACCTTAGATCATCAGCCATCTGCCAGTGAAATTCCCATCAAAATCGGTCCAGCTGTTCCAGAGATTACTCGGCACAAACAGACAGACACACAGACAGACCGACAGACAAAAAAAATGTTTATTTTAAAATGTTATTTCGGTACATGTATCGTGTACATATGCCTTTATTAACAATTAAATTTTAAAGAAAATAAAACCGACTTCAAGGTTTGACTCGACTTCTGTTGGAAAAAAAATATAAATACGGTCGAATTGAGAAACCTCCTCCTTTTTTTGAAGTCGGTTAAAAAGAAGTTATTTTGATATTACAAACAGACACTCCAATTTTATTTATTTGTATTGATAATATATACTATAATAATAACAAATTTCAACAAAAAAAACCGACTTCAAGAACTGGACCAAATTGAAATGGGACCACACGGGAAGCACCAGATAAGAAATAAAAAAGAATCATCAAAAACAGTTCACCCAGTCGAAAGACATGAGGTAACAAACAAAAAAAAAATACAGTCGTATTGATAACCTCCTCCTTTTTTGAAGTCGGAAAAATAAATTAATGGGAATCGAATCCACGATTTTTTGCTTAAAAGTCAAGGTATTATTTATTGACGACGTTTTTTGTGCTCCGATGACGTTTGTCGATTCAATTCGGTTCTTCACCTCAATAACCGTCCATAAACCATATGTAAATGTCTAATTCTCCGAATATATCTATAGAAATAAAAATAGATACACACAGTGGAACTAGAACCTCCTCCTTTTTTGAAGTCGGTTAATAAAATTGAAGCGTCTGTATGTAATTTCAAATTAACAGCTCTTCACTGATTTCATATGAAAGTATATACGGTACTTACGTAAAAAATCAATCTTTTATTTTTTGTCTATCTATCTGTTAATTTGTGCCGGCTCATCTCTGGAACGGTTGGTCCAATTGTGACACACAACGCCATTAAGTTCCAAACCACTATATTAATACATACATACTTTGTTTGTAAATACATATTATACATAGAAAACACCAGGTCCGCCAGGCGTCCGGGTCATCCCCAGTCTAGGGAGACCAGCTGGCGTCATTTTTTGTGGATACACCACATCCACACATTCACAGTACCTAATATAATGCACTACGGTAACATACAAATATACATATTGGGATTTTCTGTTTCGATAACTTTCTGGATTGTCACCACCTGGAGATCTTATAGTCACATGGATACAAACAATCAATGGCACCAATAAGCCTAGGGAATTTAGCTATCTCATAAAAGTCTCCTTGTAATTCAGCAACATCTTTAGGGAATTTGACGAAGTGTGGCCGTAATTCATCATTCATCATTCACAATTCCACACATTCACAATTCGACAAGCCGATGCCTTACTTACATCAGTAAAATCGCCAACTACGTTCAGAAAACTTCCAGTTGCATAATATCGCAGTGTTAACAGAAACCGATCCATAGATATTATAGCATAATTCCTGAAACAATGAATATTCGAATAACTGCCTCGGTGGCGCAGTGGTAGCGTACGCGACTGCTGTTCTTGAGGTCTCGGGTTCGATTCCCGGGTCGGAACAAATGTTTGTATGATCTGCCAATATTTGTTTTGGAGTTTGGGTGTTTTCTATGTATAATATGTATGTATTTACAAAAAAAAAGTATATAAGTATTCATATTAGTTGTCTAGTACCCATAATACAAGCTCTGCTTAGTTTGGGACTAGATGGCGTTGTGTGTTAGATGTCCGAAATATTTTTTTTTTTTTTTTTATTATTTTTTATTCATGTCTGTTAGTGATTTGTTAGTTAGAAATAACATGTTATGTAAAGGTACATTTCGCCACTAGTTCAAAGAATAAAACAAAATTACCTTTTTGTAGTGGAAGAAATTTTGTCCTCAATTAGAGAATGAATATAATATACAGTATCTTTATAAAAACGAAATTAAATATCTCCTTCATGACTCGGTGTGATTTGAGCTTTGTCGAAACACTGGATCTCTGTGTTCCGTTCAACGATCAAGCAAGTCATCTAATTTGTCGTCAAGGGCATTAAATAGATCCATTTTTAATATTTTTCGATTTCAAAAGGCACAAAAATTATATCCTTTCTGGAAAATTATCTATCAAGTAACTTAACCATAACCTATAATTTACTTAGCACTTTTTTTACCAGTTAGGCTTATTTGAAGATTGTAAAACGCCAACGATGGTTTTATTTCTTAGCCAAGTGGCAAGTAGCTTATTCAGGACTTGGACATTGTGAAAAACAACAAAACTGTGGAATGAACTGTCGCCTGCGGTATTCTCGGACCATTACGACCTTCAAACCTTCAAGAAACGAGCGTACTCCTTCTCAGACGGCCGGCAATTCACTTGTGATACCTCTGGTGTTGCGGGTGTCCATGGGCGGCGGTAATCGCTTACTATCAGGGATACGTCTGCTCGTTTGCCCCCTATTCAATAAAAAAAAAGAAAAACAGACCCATAGACTTTTTTTTATGTTTGATTCTGTCATAATCTACTCTGCCTGATAGTAAGTAAAATCCAAGAGTGGTGGTCACCATACTGCGAATGCAGACAATGCAGCATGGTAACCCACATCATTGCGGGCTAATGATACTTTTGGTGTCTACCAACGAAACACGACAGCACGATCGCTATTGTTCTACGTGCTACGGGCATTATGAGACGCAAACGAGGTTGCGTGGGTCGGCTAGTTATATGTATACACGGCACACATACCAAATGTAGTTAAAAATTTTTTTGTCTGTCTGTCTGTCTGTCTGTCTGTGTCTTCTGGTTAATCTCTGGAACGGCTAGACGGATTTTGACGGAACTTTCACAGGCAGGTAGCTAATGATCGAGGGAGTAACTTAGGCTACTTTTTTTAGAGTAACTTTGTCCCGCGTTACTCGCGGTACGGCGATAACCGTGGGTAACACCGCGGGGTTCAGCTAATCTTATAGAAATGTACAAACTTATGGTATTATTTTCTAAACATTAGATCATCTCTTTCCCACCAAATATGTTAAACCAGCGAACAGGACTTTCCCGTGTCATTTTACGTATATATATTCAAATAAACAAGGACAATTTTAACAAAAATAAAACCGACTTCAAGGTTCGACTCGTTTTTTCTTGGATGCCATCATCAGATAGTAATGTACTTTTTATAGTACCACCGTTAGGACATCTTCATTCTATTGAAAAAAGAATCATCGAAATCGGTACATAAACGACGAAGTAATCCGCGAACACACATTAAAAAATATATATATATACGGTCGAATTGGGAAACCTCCTCCTTTTTTTGAAGTCGGTTAATAAAAACCCGAATCCCGCGTTGTCACCCGTGGTTATTGTCGTATCGCGGGAGCCGCCGCGCGGCAAAGCTAGTCTAAAAAAAGTAGCTTAAGTTACTCCTTATATCATCAGCTATCTATCAGTGAAAGTCCCATCTAAATCAGTGCAGCCGTTCCAGAGATTAGCAGAAAAAAACAAAAACCAGAGAAAGGTACAAATGTAGTGTAATTATTATTATGTAAAAAATCTACAACGGGAACATCGGGGTTCCCACACAGGAGAGAATCTACAAACCGTAGGTTGGAGGTACGTTGGGATTCTATAGATTTCCTTTGGAAAACCCCTTCCCAGGGTACACCTGGTTCCCCGAGTTTTGTACCCGAAACGGCGTGCGGGTTTTCGCAGTCCGGCCTAATAATATCCCCCGGGGATATCCACAGAGAAAAAAAAAGATAAAAATTTTAATTTTCCATCTCAGTTAAGCAATAATGACTTGCATTTCGCCATCCCAAAACTAAAGATTAAATCAGCCTTGCAATAGTGACGTCACGACTAATACAAGTTTCGCTAGTAATATTTTTAAGCACCAAGCCCGTATACAACCGGTCCCCGCTACCTATAAACGATCGGAAACATTTTGCCACAAAACCTTATATGTAATTTACCTATCCATTGTTGTTTTTAATTAAATGCCAATTATTAAATGCTTTATCTACGCACCAATTGAAACAAAACAGTACCGAATTTATCAGACTCTACGCACGCAATTTCCACGTATTAGAGTGCGATTCAGTCAGGGAAATACCTTGTTTGCTTTCAATGTGAT
Source organism: Spilosoma lubricipeda (assembly GCA_905220595.1). Lineage (NCBI taxonomy): Eukaryota > Metazoa > Arthropoda > Insecta > Lepidoptera > Erebidae > Spilosoma > Spilosoma lubricipeda. Next base: position 4,123,182 of record HG992298.1, on the reverse strand, counting down.
ACGATATCTAGAAATTCGTGGGTTGAAGGTATTTCCCGCTGGCGTGACGCTAATATAGGCGCAATGAAGGATAAGAGTTCGATCGTCGATAAAAATCTATCTATACTTAATATATAATGCTGAAGAGTTTGTTTGTTTGTTTGTTTGAACAGGCTAATCACAGGAACTACTGGTCCAAATTGAAAAATTCTTTCAGTGTTAGAAAGCCCATTTATCGAGGAAGGCTATAGGCTATATATCATCACGCTAAGACCAATAGGAGAGGAGCACCAATGAAAATTGTTTCAAAAACGGGGGAAAATTATCACACGACGGGCAATAGGAGACGCAAACGAGGTTGCGTGGGTCTGCTAGTATAAATTGATTTTACTGATCTGTTTATATGAAACGTCTTAACGTAATAATTGTAAGTGAGTATTAACAACTAGGTATTTGCTTCTTTTCTCCGTCCGTTAAACTGCCGCGAAAGGACAATGCCCGCGTGTGACCAGATTTGGCTGTCAGAAAGCTGTTTCATCAAAGAATACCCAAAGACATTTATACCAGTCATAGTAAAAGACACCGAGTGAGTTCACACTTTGGGTTTAATTCTGATAAACTGCAAGTTATGCAAGACTATGAGAAACTTTAGAGTTTTTACATAAGTAAATCCATACTTCCTCACTAATATTATAAATTCGAAAGTAACTTTGTCTGTGTTCCTTTTACGGATAGCCGCTGAACCGATTAAAATGAATTTCGGTAGAGAGATAGATAGGACCATGGAGTACATACCTACTATGAAACTATGAAAGTATTCACAACTTTAATGTACCTACTTCATACTCAGATCAAATAAAAAACTAAACTACGCTATTTTTCACGCATTAACGCGTGTGTTTAGGTTTACTTGGAACTACGCTACTTTTTTTGCTTCAACAAGAACAAGACCGTGCGTTATCTACCTTTTTTTTATTTGATCTGATACTTCATGATGAATTGTAATGAAATCTTCTTGATTGCCTTGATGATGTTATTGATGAAAATAGCACCCGAAAACGTCAAGATATTTTAAATCAGTTAAGCAATGGCGAACCTCTTTAATTTATGGTAACATTAAAAAAACCTATTCATTTGGCAGTACGATCAAATTTGTAATTGCGGAGTATTATTATTAAGGTAAAATAGTAAAAACGTACTTTAATGCCGATTATAATGTACCAATCATCAGTTGCATAACTTGCACATAATTACGATCGAAAAAGCAATTAAAGGCGACGTCATTTAATAATAGAATAAAATAATTGTAGACAACAACTATGCAATACATTACTATAATTTACACAAAGAATTATCAAGTTGCGGTAACAAGAGTCCGTTGATTAAGAACAGTGTTACGTATTAATCAATTTTGTGTTTTAACACATTAGAATACAGTACAAAATTGTATAAGGACAATCATTTGAAAAACAATAAAGTTGGTTTTCCCCAACGATTGCCGTGTTTATACACGTATAATGACCCGTCCACAGGGTTGGCAATAACTAGTTTTATGAAGGTCGCACACACGGTTCAGTTTTTGTATAAGGACATATTGTCTTGTTTGTTAATAACACATCTTAGAGTTAAGAATGTTTGTTGTACTTACATCTAAATCTATTTGAATCTCTATCAAGTCATAACTTTAACATTTTTCACTATGGCCTCTTTTTCTTTTTTTCTTTTCGGTAGGGTTAAAGTCAATTGACCAAAAGCATTTTTAGCTGTCATCGCATAACAATTGATTATTACGCAATTTCAATATTCAAACGAAGCAAAAGAGAAAGGATTTTTTGGTGGCAATGCAAATTGTTAATTAACATTGATGTTATTTTGTGACAGCATTGAATATAAATATGAGTATTCCCTATAAATTTATTATTTGCTATATTTTACTTATTATTTTGGTGTCACTCATTGATAAGTTTATGATTGTTGTTAAAGAATAATGTCACTTTTGATCAGATTTAAATCAATTTTAAAGATCGACATAGCCCGTGTACAACTTTTTTTGTTTAAGGGCGCGTTTACGATTCGTACAAAATTATGCTTTTTTTCGGTGCAATTTGTAACTAAACTAAACAAATTGAATATAACAAAGTACTAACACTTATAGATTAGTTCTTCATCTTCAAATCCGAGGGACAACTTTTTTGGAAATTGTATTTTTTTATATTGTAAAAACGATCTTCCGTAACCATTTTCCACAGTATTTACGATATCGGGTTGAGTTTTGGTACATTTTTGTTCTACAATCAACCTATTTTAGAATTTCTAAAAATAATGTAAGAAGGCATATATAGTCAATTATAAATCCGAGGAAAAAAATTGTATAAAAGTGTCACAGAAAGTTGCAGAAAAAATAACAACCGGAGCTTATATTTTCTCATATTTTGCTATTACGGATGAATCGTAGTCGATTGCAATAAGGGTTATTTTATTTTTTTGAACCTCTTTTGATTTATCGCGTAAAAATTTCGTAATCTCAGTCTGCGCTCAGCCGCCGTCATGAGTGGACACTGTGTCGCCTGTTTGCATTAGCTCTTGTTGAAAAGATCGCTCTTCGAATTCAATATATTCGATAAACCAGAATAGGTTGATACTTGACAACGTTAGATTATTTTTAACCGACTTCAAAAAAAGGAGGAGGTTTCTTCTATTTACAGATTTTTATAACAATATTTTAGTTTGCTAAAACTAAGTAGTATTGTGCGAGTTCGGGCTCGATTGATGAGACATTACCTCCTACTTAGGTGGAGTGACCTGAAGGTGTACTACGGTGACTGCTTTTCTAACTTCTAGACGAGTTGACATAGTCTAATCGAGTTTGGGCTCATTTTGTTAGTTATGATGAGACCTTACCTCCGGACTACATGGAGTGACTTGAAGGTGTACTTCGGTGACTGCTAGTGGAACTCCTAGACGAGTTGACATAGTGTTACCGAGTCTGGGCTCATTTTGTTAGTTATGATGAGACCTTACCTCCGGCTTAGGTGGAGTGATCTGAAGGTGTACTTCGGTAACTGCTTTTGGAACTCCTAGACGAGTTGACACAGTCTTACCGAGTTTGGACTCATTTTGTTAGTTATGATGAGACCTTACCTGCGGCTTAGGTGGAGTGACCTGAAGGTGTGCTTTGGTGACTGCTTCTGGAACTCCTAGACGAGTTGACATAGTCTTACCAAGTTTGGGTTCATTTTGTTAGTTATGATGAGACCTTACCTCCGGACTACATGGAGTGACTTGAAGGTGTACTTCGGTGACTGCTTGTGGAACTCCTAGACGAGTTGACATATTCTTACCGATTTTTAGCTTATTTTGTTAGTTATGATGAGACCTTACCTCTGGACTTCATGGAGTGACCTGAAGGTGTACTTCGGTGACTGCTAATGGAACTCCTCGACGAGTAGAACTAGGTGTGCCGAGTTTGGGCTCATTTTGTTAGTTATGATGAGACCTTACCTCCGGCTTAGATGGAGTGACCTGAAGGTGTACTTCGGTGACTGCTAGTGGAACTCCTAGACGAGTTGACATAGTCTTACCGATTTTGAGCTTATTTTGTTAGTTATGATGAGACCTTACCTCCGGCTTAGATGGAGTGACCTGAAGGTGTACTTCGGTGACTGCTAGTGGAACTCCTAGACGAGTTGACATAGTCTTACCGATTTTGAGCTTATTTTGTTAGTTATGATGAGACCTTACCTCCGGCTTAGGTGGAGTGACCTGAAGGTGTACTTCGGTGACTGCTTTTGGATCTCATAGACGAGTTGACATAGTCTTACCGAGTTTGGGATCGTTTTGTTAGTTCTGATGAGACATTACCTCCAGACTAGATGGAGTGACCTGAAGGTGTACTTCGGTAACTGCTAATGGAACTCCTCGACGAGTAGAACTAGGTGTGCCGAGTTTGGGCTTGTTTTGTTAGTTATGATGAGACCTTACCTCCAGACTAGATGGAGTGACCTGAAGGTGTACTTCAGTTCCATTAGCAGTTACCGAAGTACACCTTCAGGTCACTCCATCTAGTCTGGAGGTAATGTCTCATCAGAACTAACAAAACGATCCCAAACTCGGTAAGACTATGTCAACTCGTCTATGAGATCCAAAAGCAGTCACCGAAGTACACCTTCAAGTCACTCCATGTAGTCCGGAGGTAAGGTCTCATCATAACTAACAAAATGAACCCAAACTTGGTAAGATTATGTCAACTCGTCTAGGAGTTCCAGAAGCAGTCACCAAAGCACACCTTCAGGCCACTCCACCTAAGCCGCAGGTAAGGTCTCATCATAACTAACAAAATGAGTCCAAACTCGGTAAGACTGTGTCAACTCGTCTAGGAGTTCCAAAAGCAGTTACCGAAGTACACCTTCAGATCACTCCACCTAAGCCGGAGGTAAGGTCTCATCATAACTAACAAAATAAGCTCAAAATCGGTAAGACTATGTCAACTCGTCTAGGAGTTCCACTAGCAGTCACCGAAGTACACCTTCAGGTCACTCCATCTAAGCCGGAGGTAAGGTCTCATCATAACTAACAAAATAAGCTCAAAATCGGTAAGACTATGTCAACTCGTCTAGGAGTTCCACTAGCAGTCACCGAAGTACACCTTTAGGTCACTCCATATAGTCCGGAGGTAAGGTCTCATCATAACTAACAAAATGAGCCCAAACTCGGCACACCTAGTTCTACTCGTCGAGGAGTTCCATTAGCAGTCACCGAAGTACACCTTCAGGTCACTCCGTGTAGTCTGAAGGTAAGATCTCATCATAACTAACAAAACGAGCCTAAACTCGGTAAGACTATGTCAACTCGTCTATGAGATCGAAAAGCAGTCACCGAAGTACACCTTCAGGTCACTCCACCTAAGCCGGAGGTAAGGTCTCATCATAACTAACAAAATAAGCTCAAAATCGGTAAGACTATGTCAACTCGTCTAGGAGTTCCACTAGCAGTCACCGAAGTACACCTTCAGGTCACTCCATCTAAGCCGGAGGTAAGGTCTCATCATAACTAACAAAATAAGCTCAAAATCGGTAAGACTATGTCAACTCGTCTAGGAGTTCCACTAGCAGTCACCGAAGTACACCTTCAGGTCACTCCATGTAGTCCGGAGGTAAGGTCTAGTCATAACTAACAAAACGAGCCCAAACTCGGTGAGACTGTCAACTCGTCTAGGAGTTCCATAAGCAGTCACCGAAGTACACCTTCAGGTCACTCCAGCAAGTCCGGAGGTAAGTACCTATTACATAGAAATGAGAAAATATAAAAAACTTTCAAAATATCAATTTAGGCAAGTTGACATTTATACCTGCCGCTATCCGATTTGCACTTGTTTGTGTAACTTGTGTCAACGTAGTAATTCGATTCTGTACCTATCAATTTTGCAAACGCGTCCTTAAAGGTAAAAAACAAAATGGACGATGTCTGACACAAAATCACAGACTAAAAATTCTACTTACATTTTTTTCCCATTCATTTTGAACGCTACTCCGCCCTGCGGCGTAAAAAACCCGTTAATAAACTCATAACAGATTTAATAGAACATGTACATTCAGTACATACTATATCTGCAATAATTGATATGATATCCCCATATTTAGCAACTATTTTCAATTCTTGTATTGCATGTGGTGTGTTTCCTGATCTGATGAAACAAAGTAAAGTGATTCCATTGTTCAAATCTGGTAGCAGTTCAGATCCATCAAATTTCCGACCTATCTCAATACTTCCAACATTGAGTAAAATTTTCGAAAAATTGCTTTTAAACCAAATGCTACAACATTTTATTAAGCACAACTTGCTTCATCAAAAGCAATTTGGTTTTACTAAAGGTCGTTCAACTACGGACGCGGGCGTGGAATTGCTTAAACACATATATGGCGCCTGGGAGGAGTCACAGGATGCGTTTGGTATATTCTGTGACTTGTCTAAGGCCTTCGATTGTGTCCATCATCCTACACTCATCAGGAAGTTACAACACTACGGAATAAGGAATAATGCTCTAAATATTTTAACGTCGTATTTGAATCAAAGAGTTCAAAAGGTTGACATTAATGGCAAAACATCTTCGGGATCACCTGTAACAATGGGCGTCCCACAGGGTTCTATTCTAGGGCCATTTCTGTTTCTCATATATATAAATGATCTAGCTTATTATGTAAGTGACAATCATGAGATTGTATTATTTGCGGATGACACATCTTTAATTTTTAAAGTTAGGCGCCAACTTGACAGTTTTAATGAAGTCAACAGTGCACTCTCGAAAGTGGTACATTGGTTTAATACAAATAATCTTCTCCTTAATGAGAAGAAAACTAAATTCATTAAATTCTCTACACCAAATGTTAGGCATGTTAAAACCGATGTTCGATTGAATGGACTAGAGTTGGATCCTGTGGAATCTACTGTATTTTTAGGTATAACTATTGACGCTAAGTTACAATGGGGTCCCCAAATAGAAAAACTATCTAGTAGGCTAAGCTCAGCGGCTTTTGCTGTGAAAAGAATTCGACATTTAACTGATGTTGATACAGCTAGAATAGTTTACTTCAGTTACTTTCATAGCATAATGAGTTACGGTATCCTACTCTGGGGTAACTGTGCAGATATTAATGCCATATTTCTTCTACAAAAACGCGCTGTACGAGCCATTTATCAATTAGGCCCTCGAGCTTCTCTCCGTTCCAAATTTAAAGAGATAAATATTCTGACTGTATCTTCACAATATATATACGAAAATTTAATTTATGTTCAAAAAAATATATCAAAGTTTCTTAAAATCAGTGACGTTCATTCGATAAATACTAGAAACAAACATAATATTAGTGTTCACGTCACTCGTCTCCACAGAATAGGCAACTCGTTCATGGGACAATGTATACGCTTTTACAACAAGCTCCCTATTACTATTAGGAATTTGCCATTAAAAAAATTTAAGAATACCATTAAATCGAAGCTATCCGCAAAGGGGTATTATACCATAGCAGAATATCTACATGATAAAACCGCCTGGGATTGAGCTGCCCACTCTGCACATGCTGTTTACCTTGAATGTTTAAAATTATTTTGACGTGACGATAATTTATACTTTGAAATAAATTATCTACTATTGTTATAGTTGACATTTTTTTTAAATTATCTTTACAGATTATTATAATTGATACAAATTGTAATTATCGCTTTTTTTATTGATATAATGTCTTTTGTTTTATGAAAATTGTCTGAATTTTAAAAGAGACGTTGATCCCTGAGTTTGTTTCGTCCTTTCTTCTCAGGGCTAGTCCAGTTAGGAAAGGCCGAACTCATCTGCTCAAAAAAGTTTAACTTGCAAAAGTGTTTTGTATAACCTAATTGCAGAATAAATGATTTCATTTCATTTCATTTCATTTCATTTCATTTCATTTCATTTCATTTCATTGTGAAACAGGATTTTTATTGTCCAAAAATAAATTTCAATGCAAAGTAAGGTTGTTTTTTTATGAAATCTATACTACCTACTAAATAAAGCTGAAGAGTTTGTTTGCTTGAATGCGCTAATCTCAGTAACTACTGGTCCTATTTAAAAAAATCTTTCAGAGCTAAGTAGCCCATTTATCTAGGAAGGCTTTAGACTATATATTATCATCACGGTAAGACCAATGGGAGCGGAGCACCAATGAAGAACGTTATACAAACGAGGGGAAATTATTACGCTACGGGTAATAGAAGAGGTAAATAAACGAGGTTGCGTAGGTCGGCCGTCCGTCCGTACGTAGGTCCTTTATTAATTCTGATTCTAGGTAAAAAAAATCGTGGTTTTGCATTAGTAAGAATAGAAAAACATTTATAGGCAATAACAACAAGCACCAATGCCTTGTTAGTCAAAAATAAAATTTAGTTTTTAAATAAAGAAGCTTGTACTACTTGTACGCTTGTACCCATGTGCAATAGTACAGTCAGCTATCGTTTCATGAGACCTTATGTTTGACTTACGATGACGTTGTCTATTTGACTTAGTGGAATAATATTTCTCACATCTAATTTTGTAAATTAAAATTAAATGTAGTAAAATAACCCGTATAAGCTAGGGTTGTCGAATTAACTGTTTAACTGACTTCAAAAAAGGGAGAAGGTTATTAATTCGACTATATGTATTTTTTTATGTATGTTACCTCAGATCCTTTGACTGTGTGGACCCATTTCAACTTGGTCCAGTACTTGAAATCGGTTCTTTTTTGTTTAAAATTTTATATTATAAGTAACATTATTTTTTGCCTTGCATTGAAATCTTGAGGTTATAGAATAGAATAGAATAGAATAGAATGGAATAGAATAGAATAGAATAGAATAATCGTTTATTTGGCCCACCGCCGAGACATAAAAAACTATTACAAAAATAAAATAAACAAAAAACTTAAGTTACCTTTTTTGTATTTTAAATAATATGGCAATAAAAAATGATATTATTTTCTTTTTAGTTTCATGATTCTCACTAATTATGTATTTTGCACCAATACCTAATAATATTTTAGTCATAAGTATTTTATTATTGTTAACACCATAATAATATGATTTTATTTCACTAAATTAGCAAAATTATAAAACTTATATAACATCATGATGATGAAACGAAATCTGCGGGTAATACCGCGGGATGCAGCAAGTATATAATGTAATCGTATCCGAGAATATACATTTTTACGATTCGGCACATCACTGCCATTCTGACAATCTAATCAATCAATAAATGAGTGTGAATGAGCATTTTAATTAGAACACTTCTTGGAATTTTACATAGCAACACAATTAACCACGCTTAATGGCAATTAAGTGAAACACCATTAATAAAAAAGAAAAGATTAGTTAACCTTTTCCTAGAACAAATTTTGATTACGTATTTGACGGGATCCCCGCTACAGTTATTACTATCAAGCAAATTTTTCGTGAGTGGGCTCATTTTGATTTAGACCCGAAGACATGGGGTTCGAGCTTCCATTGTTTAAACGACATCAGACCAATGAGATTAGTTTTGAGTTTTTACTTCTGTCGGCAGTCCTCATGACTGCTTTGTGTTTTTTTATTATCTTCATTATTAATTGTTTATTACCTTTTTTCATTACAATGATATATTGAGTGCGTAGATTCACATTTAAATGTAGGTACCTTTAATAATAATTGGCCAGACTCTTCTGGAGTACGTAGTCATACTTAAGGGCGTTTGACTTGCATATTAGTCTGACTTGTATAGAGATTTTACTTTAAGATAATTTAGATTAATTTGGAACATTAAGAACAGAACTCTTTGGGTTTGACTGTACCTATCTATTGTCTATTGTTGTGTTAAATTGGGAAAGGTAATGGTATACCATTATCCTTTGCCAAATTTAGTTACACACTATAAAAGTACAAAACCACCTATAATCATTCTAAGGTTCTTCTATTAATTTAAGACCAATGTTAAAAAAAATGTTTAGATATAACGCAAAAATTTGATGATTCCACAAGTGTCAATATTGGTTGTGGAATTGTGATCCTTGCATTTTTTTGTGAAATTGAGATTTTGAAACTTTTTTGTGAAAAATGGCGGGATTTTTTCGCCGAAAGCGGGACCAAGCATAAAAACGTATACAATATAATATGAGTAAGTGACCAAAAGAAAAAAAGGTCATTCGCAATATTTTTGTTTTTCTACTACATCATCCTAATTGGTGAAAAAACTAGTGCCATTTCCTATTTGCTAACTTCACCTTGGGCGTCCGGCCAGTCATCCCAAAAAAGCGGGATATTACAATTTTGATTAAAAAAGCGGGATGTCAACACTGCTTGCAACAAAACTCTTAGTAGTTATGCGACTCCATAAATTCTGTCTGATATTTATATTTATTTAATAACTACCTTATGATTATAACTTATAATTTAGTTTTATACAACTATACTCAGAAGCGAGCAAACGAGTATTAAAAACCACTCCTATCCTATTGTGTGTAATTTTAATTTATAACAAAATGGTTTCTTTCCTGTTTACATATAATGTTAGTGAGAAATAAAAATATTAAGTTACAAGGATAAATATTAAATATTGTTATATTATATTGATGTTAACCACTAAATCTGTGATATTGGACTACATTTAAAGTAAATGATAACTTTTAACATGTCAAATGACTAAGACAATGTGCAGACTTCTATCGGATAAGGCCCGTATTCACTTTGATTAGTGCGAGTGCATGTGTGAAGTGCAAGTGATCAATGATTGGTAGAAAATACGTGTGGACAGCGAATTCGCGGTCCATACGTATTTTCCACCAATCATAGTTCACCTGCACTACGCACTTGCACTATTATTATTAATAATAATAATAACTATATATTATCATAAATAATAATCACACTTCACATTAATATATAAAGGCGAAAGTTTGTGAGTGTGTATGTTTGTTACTTCTTCACGCAAAAACTACTGTAGGTACGGACTTGGATGAAACTTTACAGTAATATAGCTTATACATCAGAATAACACATAGGCTACTATTTGCCGCGATAACAGACATACATGCGGTCGGAGCCGCGGGCAGAAGCTAGTTATATTATAAATATTTTTTGCCTTTGCAAAAAACACAAAATCCCAGTCTCTAAACTGTGAACTGAGGCTAGTACATCTCACACAAACAACTACAGATGAAATGATTGATTTGCCGAGAAAAAAACATTTAAGATGACAAGTTAAAGAGAACGAATCTGCAAAGATAATGTGGGAGATACCGATACAAACAGACATCACTTTAACACACAATAGACCAGACATAATATACGTAAATAAATCAGAAAACAAAACATACATAGACGTAACCATACCATCAGACTATAACATGGGACCTCAAGAAATAGAAAAGCTTAGCAAATATCACTAATTAATAACAGAAATATCACGATTATGGAGCACACAAGCAGAAACAATCCCAATAGTAATAGGAACAACAGACGTGGTAGCTAAGAGTATATATAGATACATAAATAAATTTGATACAGACAAACATAAATCTATACTAATATATAAAGCTGAAGAGTTTGTTTGTTTGTTTGAACACGTTAATCTCAGGAACTGCTGGTCCGGTTTGAAAAATTATTTCAGTGTTAGATAGCCCATTTATTGAGGAAGGCTATAGGCTATATATCATCACGCTAAGACCTACAGGAGCGGAGCAACAGTGAAAAATGTTACAACAACGAGGGAAAATTATCTACGGGCAATAGGAGACGCAAACGAGGTTGCGTGGATCGGCTAGATACTATAAAAACAGGCAGCAATGCATTCACAATACTCAGTAAAGTTTTAGGGGACACAGTATTTGTAAATTCAAGGGAATCCAAACCTCCTCTTCTCTGAAGGTTTCAGAGCGGGAGTTAGGATAAAACCGAGAGAAATCTCGAGTAAGAAAAATCTTAACTAAATATACATGTTATATCATGAATGGCTTTATGCCAGTCCATTATCAGACACAAAGACATAGGTCATGTCAATTTGACCTTCTTTTTAAGAAAATATATTAAATTATCAGTGTACCTAATGATATTAACAAAAACAAGGTTAAACTATACCTACTTACTAAGTACTTATTTAAGGTTATAATGGTTTACTTTAAAAATATTTTAAATTATCAAACAAAATAAGTTAAGACTAGCTGACCCGCGCAACTTCAGCTAGGTACTTCATTTGCCCGCAACGAGCGTGGTGTGTAAAAAATAGACTTATATAAACGTCTCGAACATTTTAAACTTTTAAAGTGGAGCAATTGTTTCATACATTATTTTTGCGAAACTTTGACCAAATTTGGCAACGCACCCAATGGATGCTCTTAAAAGGAATACTGTTCCCCCGTTTTGCAACGGTTTTTGTGGCCGGGTGATGAGGAATAGAGTATAGCCTTCCTCGAAAACTGGGCTATCAAACACTGAAATATTTTTTCAAATTGAACTATTACTTCATGAGATTCGCGCGTTCAACCAACTAAACAAAGATGCATGTTTTAATAAATTAGTATTGATTAAAGGAAACGTGTACATTAGGTATACTTAATTCTTAAGTTCAACTTTCAATCGATTTCAAACACATCAATTTATTTGACAAACATGAAATGCAATACGAGTAAATCATAAATGTGACGGTTGAAATTTACTGTCAGATTAGATGTAACCTAAAATTGAATGACTTTAATAGTAAATTCCGCAAATTATGATATAAGTTATAGATTTTCAATCCATTTTCTTAACTATATTTAATTAAGTTGTAAGTGTGCAACGCTCAATTTTTATTTAGATTAATAAAAAAAATGGACTCGTGCACGAAGGGTTCCGTACCAATAATTATGAAAAGAGAAAAAAAGATGTTTGTTGTATCGTTGTATGGGAGACCCCTTACATATTGAGTTTATTCAGTTTATTAGTATTTGTTGTTAACGCAGCAACAGAAATACATCATCTGTGAAAATTTCAACTGTCACACTATCACCGTCTTAGTAATAGGGTTCCTTTTTACTCTTCGGGTGCATAACCCTGAAACGTTTTTTCCAAAGAATTTTGCAATCAACGATGCGCCTTGACTGGCGTATTATTTTTTTATGTTTGGCCCTACTACAATGATTGCCTGATGGAAAGCATAAGCAGATTCCAAAAGTGGTGGTCACCATACTGCGAATGCAGACAATGCAACAATGCAGCATGGTGATTCACACCATGGCGGCATAATTATGCTCCCGCCTCCGGTTTCGCACTCACCAACGAAACACGACAGCATGATCGCTGTCATTTTACGTTGATTTTCTGTGCGAGGGTAGTACCGCCCCGTTTGAGCCGGCCCGTTCGTGCTGAAATCATCTACAAAATAACATTTCATCTTAGGGATGCGGGGATTTCTTCAGGTCTTCTCACAAATGACTAATGTATGCAACCTATACTACCAAATGAAAAAAAAACGAAAGACAGTGAACAGTAAAAGTAACAAGTACAATTTTAACAAAAATTAAACTGACTTTAAGGCTCGACTCGATTTCTCTTGGATGCCATGATCAGACATTAATGTCCTTATCATGGTACCACCGTTGGAACATCTCCTTTCCATTAAAAAAAGAAGCATCAAAATCGGTTCATAAACGACGCGGTTATCCGCGAACACACATAAAAATATATATATATACGGTCGAATTGAGAAACCTCCTTTTTTTGAAGTCGGTTAAAAAGAGTACCTATGTCTTCAATGTATATCGAAGACGACTAGTCTTTGACAGCCCTAGCTCTGGGGTTTTCCTGCTATTTCATTTAAGAAAAATAAATATCAAAGAAACCAGTTCTCTGAGTCAACTCAGCAACATGTTTTATTATTAAAACTGGTATGTAAAATAAACTACAAATACCTACTATATATATGTCGATTCTGATAAATTTAGGAGTGTTTAGTTAGTTAATATATCTAAAGGAAAGTACAACCTGGTTTACAAGTTTACTTATAAACTTGTAAACCAGGCACTTCAATCGTATTGTGTGCTATTAGGTATTGTTTTATTATTATATTATCACGCATCACATTTATTGTTATATACCTTTACCGTGGGAGTGCCACGCTTCGGTCTGAATGGGCCAGCTCGACCGGAGTTATACCACGACCTCACAGAAAACCGGTGTGAAATAGTGCTTGAGCTGTGTTTCACCGAGTGAGTGAGGATACCGGAGGCCCATACCCAAAATCTCCCACATCCCCCAAAGGCCGGCAACGCACTTGTAACACTTCTGGTGTTGCAGGTGTCCATGGGTTGCGGTAATCGCTTACCATCAGGCGATACGTCTGTTCAATAGTTAAATCTAACCTAAGTACTTTAAAGTCTCACATTTTTAAATAACAGCTATTGTTATAGGTATCCAAGAAAACAAAGATATAGAGTTTAATACTTGTTCATAATGTTAGTTTGTTCCTGTAAATACATATGTATTTGGATTTTGCATAGAACTTGGCACTCATATAGATCTCCAATTCTTTTTGCGGCGAAGCCCACAGCCCACAGCCAAGCATAATTTTTGTGTTGAACTTGGCTCTTCTTTTTTACATTCATGTTTTTGGTGCGATATAGTATACATTATAGTCTATGGGCAGATAGAATAATGTAAGATAAAAATAAATAAATAAATAAATATTTCGGACATCTACCACACAACGCCATCTAGTCCCAAACTAAGCAGAGCTTGTATTATGGGTACTAGACAACTGATATGAATACTTATATACTTTTTTTTTGTAAATACATACATATTATACATAGAAAACACCCAAACTCCGAAACAAATATTTGCAGATCATACAAACATTTGTTCCGACCCGGGAATCGAACCCGAGACCTCAAGACAAGCAGTCGCGTATGCTACCACTGCGCCACCGAGGGAGTTAGATGTTTATGTAGGTACTTCTACATTGTCACTTTATACCTACTCGTACTCACCTTTTTTGATTATTTGGTCGGAATTAGTTACACACTGTCTACTGCATAGATAATACACTATAGTAGAGGTCTACTGTAGTGTATTATCTATGTTACACACTGAGGTCTTAGAAGCAGCTGTTTGTTCCGGGTAATCTTTGGAATGGCTGGACGGATTTTGACGGAACTTTCACAGGCAGGTAGCTGATGACAATAAGCGCGGATAACACCGCAGGGTTCAGCTAGTTGAAAATTTAATTTGTTTAGAAAACAAGATATTTGATTTCATCTTTTGATCGAAAGGAGCATAACAAACAGGCAAATAATTAAAGAAACAAATTTTAATTGCAGTTTTTCTTCATTAGTATATTTTTTAAACTTAAATCAAACGGCAGTTTTGTAACATTTAAGAATAAATTATTTATCACAAATTTGCCTAATCTAATATCACAGATAGATAAAAACAAACTCCAAATGAAAAATACATATGTAAAAAATATATTTTTAATAAAAATTGTAACTAGGAAACTATAATTTCAGATCTATCACAATATTGGTGATCAGCGGTCAAAGTTTATAATTTCATAATTTACCAGATATAGAATTTTCACACTTACAATTAACATTTGTTACTTAAACTTCTATTATATATATATCCTCTTACACATTGCCATTACCAAACTTTGTATAAAAAAATTTAAACTATTTACATGTATGCATCAATAGACATTACAATTTGAGAAACCAAGGACAGAGGCCTTATGTGGGATAATAGCCAGTAGTACAATTATTGCACAAAAATATATCATATTGCCTAAGTTGTCCTATTTGAACTCTATCATCACTGTTTTTATACATTTTAATCTTAAAATTGAAATTCTATCATTCAAAAATATCCGTATTAAATACCAGTTTTAAAAATATGAAGTTGACACAAATAATCTTATTACAAGTTATATCTGAAATTATCCCTTTTACAAATGACTCAACATTTAAAAAAAAATGAATGCACAGATAATTACAAAATAATATACATACTCTATACAGAAAAATTTAAATACAAAATGCTGTACAATAACAATTAAGTAAAAACCAAAAACCACAAACCAATTATTAACTGGTAAATACATATTTTCTGTAAATATCCATGACTATAATAACATACAAAGTTCACTTGACCTAAGGGTTTAAACAAGGACATTAGAAGGAAAACCCTGCATGAATACATCAGAGGGCTTTAGAATATTATTCTGAATTTATAGTTGAACAGTAAACATTTACTTGTACAAACCATTGCATGTCAACCATTAGAGGAAAATTTTACATATTTCCTTGAAAACAATGTAATAGTGACTTTTGATAATTCTGAATTTTGTTTGTTTCAAGTTTTATACTTCTTGGTAACTTGTGAAACTACATAATAGGAACTTTCTTTTCGGTTTTATTTAAAAGGCTTTTAAGGGTACCAAACTACCAATGTTATATAATCATACCATGTTAGTAAATCTTCCAGAGCATTCTAAATATGTGTACCCCTGTTCTATTGCATGGAGAATGTTTATATACATCACATACCTGTAGAGATGGGGACTAATCCATCTACATGGCAACAACCAACACATAGTCAAACCACACAAGTATGTTATTGCAAAAAATATTCCATTGCAATCTAACACAGTACATTCTTATATAATTATGCAGTATTAATGGACAACTAACTTAACATACATAAATTGATAAACTAATAGCTGTTGTAATTAATGGAAATAAACTAGAACAAAACATGTCAACATTCTTTAAATACCTAGTAGAAAATCTAGTAACACGGTATGGTGTTAAGTGCTCTTTCACAAAGTTTTAGTTTCACATTAGGAATCAACAGCAACAAAATATTTACTTTACAAGCTCAGTACATTGAAGGTGTCTTATAAAAGCCACCAAATACAATAGATTTTGATACTTTCTCTATAATAATGTATGTGAAAGGTCTATTAGCTTGAAACTGTACAATCCCAATACGGTTGCTAAATTCAGCCACAGTCACACCGGCAGCCGTGGTACCCTCCTCAGTAACTTCTATCTGAGCCTTGTGAACTATTTTAGAAACATGCAATGGCGTTCTTGCAATTCCTGGCAAGAAAGCCCTTGTGGTAAAAACTTGTTGAATACCAAAACTATTTTTTAATACATTTGTCATATCTATATCAGATTCAATTTTGAAACGAGGAATGAAACAATCAATTTCATCTTCAGAATATTCTTCTTTTGACACTCTAAGTTCCTCAAAGAATGAATCTAAATTGTATTTCTGGAAGTTTTTGAACATATCCTCAACGGATACACCTGGGTTTGGCACCATAATGAGCATAGAGAGCCTATTCTCTTTACCATAGGGTAGTTCTACGACTCTTGCTTGCAATTCTCTGAAGTTAGCAAATGGGTATGTGTGTCTGTTATACATCATGTTGACATCTCCAATTTTCTGGCCCTGGCTATTGTAAAAAGGCATTTTTGAGGTGGATGATGTATTGAACGGCATTGTCCACTGCCCTTTGAAGTATAAAGCACTTGTCAAGACCAAAGCCGTATTCTGAAAGTCATTAGGCTCCACGACTTTTGGTATCAATCCGTGAGTAAAGTTTGAGATGGCTCTGTTGAGAGCATTCGCTTTTGCTGCACTATCTTTAAAATCCAAGGCAATCACGTCCATTTCGTATTTATCTTTCACAGTTTGTTGGTATTCGATTAAAGGAAGATCTTTTTTATCGACAAACATTGTGTTAACTTTTTGTAGTTGGACCGTGTCAGTGTTCACTTTCAACCATTTGGTGATGTTCTTGACGCTGTAGTAAGGCATTTCATCCTCTGTTGGCAGTCTAATAGCGTGCTCGATCTCGGTTCTCGTTACCCCGTTAGCACCCTCGGCGATTGCAGCGAGTACAGTCCAAACGGTGAAAGGAGACATGATAAAATTCTCTCCTTCAGGCAACTGCTTCGATGTATGGTACAAAGCTTCTATGGAAAAGTTACCAATATGCTCCGACAAGTCATTTTGTAGTTTCACATGTACCGTAGGATTTTGTACTTGTGCATAACTCACACCTAACGACAACACTATCATGAATATTTTCATAATGCTAACCAAACTGAATCACTGGCCACTTTCACTTTTATCTGTGTATCACTTGATATAAAACTTAACGTGATTAATGTTTGCTCAACGATTTAAAAGTTTTACTTATAGCGTCTTGACGGAACTCCGGACAACACAGATTTACAACCGGAGCTCCCAACGGTCAATCGAATAATGAAGCGAGCGAGCGTAATGCGTAACTTTATTTATGAGAGAATAAAATGTTCTCCGCAGTCTTTGTTGCTGAAATATGAATAGGTACCTATATATAGTTTGTTGTTATGACTCATTAACAAATTAATACACAAATGGCATTTTAAATGGCGTTTAAAAGAATGTCCGTCTCATTAAATTTAAAATCAGTCTGATTAGATTAGTGATGGGAAGTTTAAAATTTTATCAATGTTAATCGACTACCTACCTACACTCCTAAAGTATACACATGTGACATGACATGGGTATGGGTATACTTTACAGTACCTAGGTAGTCAACTTCAGCAACAACACAACGAAAACAACTTTTGAAACTCTACACAGTTATGTATTTACCACTAGGCTGAGTATGCTGAAGCCTAGGGCTGCGAATTTTAGGGGGCGGCAAAATTTAGACAATTTTCTTTCGTACAGAAATAATTAACACTATATGTAGGAACGGAGAAAAGAAGACTCGACAATTTAACAAAAATAAACAATTTACATATTATGCAGTGTACCAAATACTCTCAACTTTAATATTAGGTATTTGAAAAAATACTTAACACATGGGTTTTTAAAACATGACAAACTGAGCAAGATACGCCAAAGTTGATAGGAGTCTGCAGTTCGGACTTGATTAGATTCATAGATATTCGGTTTCGCTCTTTAATCCATAAACTAATAAGTTGGCTAAATACTCTTTCGCAAAAGGCATTGCTTGTTAGAATTGAAAAAAAAAAACAACAGAAATGCGAACTACATATTCAAAATCGTGGGAAATTCGGAAAACATTTTCCCCTCACTCACAGGCAGGCCAGCCGTGTCATTCCTTATTAGTTTATGTTGTTACAAAGCTTGCAGGTTTTCGGAATCAAAGACAATAAGATATAATTACTGGACACGGGACAAGACGCAAAATTCCGGGACAATCCCGGATTTCCCGGCCATCGGCCGGCAACCCTAGTCCTGTCGGTCGCATCTTAGGCAAGACCGCAAAACACATTTTTTTTTTAATTTTAACAGAAAGTCATTTAAACAATTTCAGATTTTATTGCGAGCAACAACGTGACACGAGAATGGGAGTTTTGGATTATTAAAATAACCGCTTTTTAATCTATCTATACTTATAAAATAGTAAGTCCTGACTGACTGACTGACTGACTGACTGACTGACTGACTGATTCATCATCGCCGAGCGTAAACTATGATAGTTACGACTATGAAATTTGGTGAGTAGGATCCTTTTATTGATTAGACACCCACTAAGAAAGGAATTTTGGAATTTCTACCCCTAGGGGGTGAAATAAGGGTTGAAAGTTTGTATGGAAGTTCGTCATTTTTTAAGTTAGAGACCTGAAACTTTATTTTTGGGCTACTGATTAAAAATGAGTAAATACGTATTTCAGCGTTTCTGAATATTCTACCCCTAAGGGGTGAAATAGGGGTTGAAAGTTTGTATGGAAGTTCGTTATTTTTTAAGTTAGTAACATGTAACTTTACTCATGTGCTAATGATTAAAAAAGAGTAAATACGTATTAAAGCGTTTCTGGATATTCTACCCCTAAGGGGGTGAAATAGGGGTTGACATTTCACATATAGATTAGGCTGGAATTCCGCCATTTTTGAAGTTACAAACATGAAACTTTGTTTTTGGGATACTAACTAAAATAGAGTTAATACGTATTTAAGCGTTTCTTGATATTCTACCCCTAAGGGGATGAAATAGGGGTTGAAAGTTTGAATGCAAGTTCGTTATGTTTGAAGTAGCAAACATGAAACTTTGTTTTTGGGCTACTAATTAAAAATGAGTAAATACGTATTTCAGCGTTTCTGAATATTCTACCCCTAAGGGGTGAAATAGGGGTTGAAAGTTTGTATGGAAGTTCGTTATTTTTTAAGTTAGTAACATGTAACTTTACTCATGTGCTTATGATTAAAAAAGAGTAAATACGTATTAAAGCGTTTCTGGATATTCTACCCCTAAGGGGGTAAAATAGGGGTTGACATTTCGCATATAGATTAGTCTGGAAGTCCGCCATTTTTGAAGTTACAAACATGAAACTTTGTTTTTGGGCTACTAATTAAAAATGAGTAAATACTTATTTCAGCGTTTCTGAATATTCTACCCCTAAGGGGTGAAATAGGGGTTGAAAGTTTGTATGGAAGTTCGTTATTTTTTAAGTTAGTAACATGTAACTTTACTCATGTGCTAATGTTTGAAAAAAGAGTAAATACGTATTAAAGCGTTTCTGGATATTCTACCCCTAAGGGGGTGAAATAGGGGTTGACATTTCGCATATAGATTAGTCTGGAAGTCCGCCTTTTTTGAAGTTACAAACATGAAACTTTGTTTTTGGGCTACTGATTAAAAATGAGTAAATACGTATTTCAGCGTTTCTGAATATTCTACCCCTGAGGGGTGAAATAGGGGTTGAAAGTTTGTATGGAAGTTCGTTATTTTTTAAGTTAGTAACATGTAACTTTACTCATGTGCTAATGATTGAAAAAAGAGTAAATACGTATTAAAGCGTTTCTGGATATTCTACCCCTAAGGGGGTGAAATAGGGGTTGACATTTCGCATATAGATTAGTCTGGAAGTCCGCCTTTTTTGAAGTTACAAACATGAAACTTTGTTTTTGGGCTACTGATTAAAAGTGAGTAAATACGTATTTAAGCGTTTCTTGATATTCTACCCCTAAGGGGTGAAATAGGGGTTGAAAGTTTGTATGGAATTCGTCATTTTTTAAGTTAGAAACATGTAATTTTATTCATGTGCTAATGATTAAAAAAGAGTAGATATTTATTAAAGCGTTACTTGGTATTCTACCCCTAAGAGGGTGAAATAGGGGTTGGAAGTTTGTATGGCAGTTCGTAATTTTTTAAGTTAGAATCATGAAACTTTATTGGTGTACTACTGATTAAAAAAGAGTAAAGACGTATTTAAGAGTTTCTGGATAGTCTACCCCTAAGGGGTGAAATAGGGGTTGAAAGTTTGTATGGAAGTTCGCTATTTTTGAAGTAGCAAACATGAAACTTTATTTTGGGCTACTGATTAAAAGTGAGTGGATACGTATTTAAGCGTTTCTGGATATTCTACCCCTAAGGGGGTGAAATAGGGGTTGAAAGTTTGTATGGAAGTTCGTTATTTTTGAGGTAGCAAACATGAAACTTTATTTTTGGGCTACTGATTAAAAGTGAGTAAATAAGTATTAAAGCGTTTCTGGATATTCTACCCCTAAGGGGTGAAATAGGGGTTGAAAGTTTGTATGGAAGTTTGTCATTTTTTAAGTTAGAACCATTAAACTTTATTCATGTACTACTGATTAAAAAGATGTAAAGACGTATTTAAGCGGTTCTGGATATTTTACCCCTAAAGGGGTGAAATAGGGGTTGAAAGTTTGTATGGAAGTCCGTTATTTTTTAAATTAGTACCATGTAACTTTATGCATTATCAGCATTAATGCGAATTCTGTTCCTAAAAGGGATGAAATATGGGTCGAATGTTTGTATGATAGTTCTTTTAAATGGGCTATTGATCAAGAATAAATAAATACATTCAGAAATATGAATAAATTACTGATACATACTTTTATACAGTTTTAATTAAATACATAAAATCAACTTCCACGCGAGCAAAGCCGCGGGCAACAGCTAGTAAATGTATATGTATGTATACACGGTACAGGTACCAAGACAACTTTTTCTAAAAAATTTGTCTGTCAGTCTGTCGGTCAGTCTGTCTGTCTGTCTGTTTGTTCCGGGTAATTTTTACGGGATTTTCATTGGCAGATAGCTGATGATCCAGGGAGTAATTTAGGCTATTTCTTTTAGACTAGCTTTGTCTCGCGTGATATAACCATTAACCGTGGGTAACATCACTGGTTCAGTTGTGTTTTCGCATACATACTGAAAACTGGTTAAAAAAACAAACAAACAAACAAACTCTTCAGCTTTATAATATTAGTAGGTATAGGTAGAAGTAGATATCAAAGTGTTTATGGAAAGTGATTTTTTTTCATTTCATTTCGTTCATTCAGTAAACTGTTTTCTTTTCATTAACCACTGTTGGCACCACTCTTCTCGAACCTTTCCTTTTTTTTTTCTCGTATCTTTACCACGAGTAAAATACCCAAAACGGCTAAAACACCGTCGTCTGTCAGTTCTGTCACTGGTAATGCAATGGCTTCAACTGAACGTCGCCGCGTCGCTCTGCCGTTTGGAAAGTTTAAACTGATCGTGTGTGGTGTATATGGACAAACTGCGAATTTGATCAAGCCAGCCAGCATGGTGTATGGCCATCTTTACACATATTTGTACCTATAAATTCGTCGCATTATGTAAACGACTAGCTGACTAACGCAACCTCGTTTGCGCCTTATATTGCCCGTAGCGTGAAAATTTCCCCCGTTGTTGAAACATTCTTCATTGTTGCTCCGCTCCTATTAGTAGTAGCGTGATGATAAATACCCTATAGCCTTCCTCGATAAATGAACTATCCAACACTGAAAGAATTTTTCAAATCGGACCAGCGGTTCCTGAGATTAGCGTGTTCAAACAAACAAACAAACAAACAAACTCTTCAGCATATATATTAGTATAGATATAGATTTCTAAATCATACCTACAGGTGGTACTTTTTATCAATAAACCCATTTTGGAAAACAAAAATATCGTCATCAACAACGTCGGACATGACAATTCAAAACAACTTTTCTTTCTGATTTTTTTTCCTATTCCCAGTTCTTTGAGATTTGGAATGGGTTTATCCCAAACGTCAAAGTATTAGAAGAAAAAAAGATAGCTAGGTAGATAGTCTCTCCAATGCACGTCAGAGTGTAAAAAACCCGTTTAATCAAATGCCATTAAATTAAACTTCTTTAAAAAGAACTGGCTGCCCCGACATACCTCGATCTGTTGGCTGTTTTAATAGGTTTTAATAAACCTACTCTATGGTTTGTATGAAAAAAAAATGTTGTTTCGTCGCTATTTCTACGTTTTTTCTCTCCCTCTTTGTGTCATACGAAACTTTTAAAAAATACTACCGAATAGGGTAGTTAACTGTATCTCAAATAAATACCGATATCTCCTTCATTAAACCGAATATAACAAAACATCTCGGAAAATATGATTATTACAGGTTTTTATTTATATTACAATTTTATTTAAATTTTATTCGAATAAACATTGAAATATATTGCTCAGTTGAGTAGTCTAAAACAGTGACGACACAAGCCACTTTTTAGTACATTTTTTTTTCTTTTCTCTTTGGCTTCGCACGGTTTGTGCATTTAGCCAATGTCGAGTTTTATCTTATACTAGCTGACCCACGCAACTTCGTTTACGTCTCTTATTGCCCGTAGCGTGATAATTTTCCCCCGTTTTTGAATCATTTTTCATTGGTGCTCCACGCCTATTGGTCTTAGCGTGATGATATATAGCCTTACTCGATAAATGGGCTATCTAACACTGAAATAATTTTTCAAATCGGACCAGCGGTTCCTGAGATTAGCGTGTTCAAACAAACAAACAAACTCTTCAGCTTTATATATTAGTATAGATAATAAAAGGTAAGGAAACTAAAGGATTTATTTAAATAGGTAAAACGGGATTTAGATTAACACTAGTACATTTTTCATGCAAAGTTATCGTTTTGACAGAAGATAGAATTTATGTCGGTCAACCCCAAGCTGTCAACAGCTGATTAGAATTTGTTCCGATAATTTTTTTATCAAAAAAATAAATTTAAGTGTTAAATTATAACATTGAATAACCAATTTCACGCTAAACGTTCTAGTAATTATAAGAATAATTAAATCTCACAGTTATTAGGAGTATAACAAGTGTAATTTGTAAGTTTAACGCTACTATGTATTTGTATCAGTTGTCTAGTACCCATAACACAAGCTCTGCTTAGCTTGGGACTAGATGGCGTTGTGTAATAGATGTCCGAAATATTTATTTATTTATTATTTATTTACTGCTAACTGACAGTTGCGTTTCAACGCTTATTGTGAAAAATAAATTTTATGTGATCACTGTGACTTTATAGTCATCTCTTTCAAGGTATTTATTATTTTATCTTTCTTATAATAATAATTTATTCACAGTGCAAGCATAATTTTACAGAAATATCTATAGTTATTCAAACTCATACTGTTTATAACTACCTCCCATTAGTTGATTACAATTCTTCTAGTTTTGTAGTTATAAAATAATTCCAAATTCTTCTATTTTAAAATGATTCAAACTCGCAAAGCATTGGCTCGTCAGGAGGAGGCCAAACTCCAAATGACATTAAAAGAACTAAAAGCTACCAAGGAGAAGTGTGATCGGCTGATGATAGAGAGAAATGATAGTGAACAAACTCTCTTGGATACTTTGAATGATAATGATAATCTTAGACTCAAACTGTCATCATTGCATTCACATATTGTTGAAGTTACCAATGCTCGGGACAGACTACAGCTCCTTGTTGACTCTTTCGACACATGCAGAGATGAATATGAGCAAGCTCTGAATCGCATCAGGGTTTTAGAACGCCAGCTACATGAAGCACACAGCACCATAACGTCATATGAAGACTTCAAGGACCGGATAGTAGCTGCATCTAATCAGAGTCTGTACGAGGAGCTAGTTGTTCCCAATTCACCGTCGGTAGCTAACAATATTAGTTCAGCTCTCATTATAGATCTTACCAATGACAATGACTCCTTCAGAGTTAATAAATCTCAAAAAGTAATCAAATGCAGTAAGAACAAATTGAAAAAGTACATTCGTATTAAAAAAATTATTACAAAAACAAAAAAGCTTATTTATAAACATAAATTCTTTATAGATAGTGTAGCATTAAATAGGCAGAGGATGCAATTAATTGATCAAGTTAATATGTATTCAATAGAGGTAGATAACATGTCTACACAATATTTTGATGACACACAAGCTCTTCAAACAGAAATTAAGAAACTTGAGGAGCAACTAAGAACTATTAGTAGTAAATATGATATTTCACAAAAACAAAGTAGGGAACAAGTTTTGGCAATAGGCAAATTAGTTAATTCGTGCAATTGTAAGAATGATTCATTGCTGTTTTCTGATAACCACAATGATACCACTAGTTCTCTAGACAGCTTGCCTGTAATGAGTGCCCCTAGGATAATAACAGCAAATAACAATAATATAGTTAATATCCAGAATGGCAATACAAATACTCGACACCAAATGCAATGTAAAAATAGTAATATAACAATGTTTAGCGATGAAATTGGTAAAGGTTTGGGCTTAGGTATGTTAATGGCAAACTCAAGTAAGAAATGTACATTTAGTAACTTTTGTATGCCAAACCTAGCATTTAATATGATTCTTGAAAAGGCTATTAATGCAACTTTTGATACAAATACTAGTCTTATAATTTTCAGTGGTAATAGGGGTAGTGTAAATAAAAAACAATTCATAAAATACTTTGATCAATTATCGGAACTCAATGTTAAAAAAATAGTATTATTTACACTGCCCATTAGCAAAGGGTTGCCTCAGCATGAAAAAAATATTAGGAATAGTTTAAACATGACTATGTTTAATTTGACAAGCCAAATTAATGGTAGTTTTTATGATAAATTCCATTTAATTGACATCAATAGAATAGTCTATGATAATGTTTTTTCGACAACAGATAGTTATTATCTGTCAGATTATTATAAAAGACAAATAGCTGTTTCGCTATCTTATTATTTTAATATAACAGCCAAGAACTTGGCTAACTTGACCGCTCCTATAGAGCACCCCTTAGAATATAAGAATACTGTAGCCAAACATTTGGCTTCACATAGTGCTCCTTATGAGCTGATTAATAATGACCATATTACCATTAATTCTTTAAATTAATTGGTAAGACAATAGAGCCTATCTCTTGCAGATCATATAATTCATTTAATGATGGTACTTACAGTAAAAAGTTTAAAATTAATAAAACATGTAGTAATAAAGTAAAAAGGTCAATGACCATAAACATAGTTCATCAAAACATTCAAGGATTATCTAGAAAAGACTTAGAAGTAGAATTATTTTTTGATAAATATAATGTTGATGTGCTCTGTGTCACAGAGCATTGGCTACAGGCCCACCAGTTAATTTTTAGTAAAGAATTATATTCTGCTAGAAGTGTGTATGTAAGAAAGAAGTCAATCCATGGAGGGTCCTTAATATTTATTCGTAATAGTATTAAATCTAAAGAACGGAAAGATATTGTAAATTTGTCTATTGAGCGCACTGTAGAGATTTCTTGTGTAGAATTAGAACACCATATTATAGTTAGTGTGTATAGACCACCTCAGAGTGACTTTAGCATTTTTGAGATAGTTATGGAAGAAGTACTGAAGCGTTTATGTGTCAGTAGTAAGGTTTTGGTAGTTTGTGGAGATTTCAATGTTAATTTAATGGAAAAGTGTCCTATCAGTGTACGTTTAGTGAGCCTATTTAAATCATTTGACTTGAATCGTTTATTTTCTGAGCCCACAAGAATTACTTCTCACTCGGCAACTTGCTTAGATAACATCTTTTGCAATGGGGAATATTTAAATAAGTCAATTTTAAGTGATTTAACATCTGATCACTGTGGACAATTTGTTACATTGCCTTGTATAAAAGAAAATACAATAAACAAAACCATATTCAGACCCATTACTAGTAACCGATTATTAAATTTTAGTAAGAAAATTAGTGAAAAGGTTTCCTATTTAGATTGGACTGAAAGGGATCCGGATAAGCTTTACGGCTATTTATTCAACATGATAGAATTCGAATTTAATAGTATATTTAAGTCAAAAACAATAATGCAACGACCCAAAATGACGTTCTGTGATTGGGCGACGACGGGAATATACAAGAGTAGGGAAAGGCTGTACGATTTATATGCTGTGAAAAAAAGTAATTTCGACCCAAAGTTTCATGAGTATGTTAGAAGTTACTCAAGGATCTTTGGGAGAGTGTGTGGTGTGGCGAAGTCTTTGTACATCAGTGATAGGATTAAGTCTTCCAATAATAAAATAACAACTACATGGAACATAATTAATAATGAAACTGGACGTAGTAAACCTCGAGATAATGATTTAAGGTTAAATTTCAATAATAGGTTTATAACAAACAACTTAGACATAGCTGAATCTTTCAATACCTTTTTCACAAACATACCAGTTAGTACAACAAGTACCTTGAATTCTTGTGCGTCCAGGTCTGAACTGTTGTTAAGGGCCAATGTAAATGAATGTAAGAATATATTTCAGTTTGAATACATAAACCCCACAGATATTATAAAAACGTTTAAGTCTCTTAATTCTAAGAAAACTGGGGACTTATGGGGGATTTCAGTTAAATTAATAGAAACTATTATAATTGATATAGCACCTTTTCTAGCTTTAACATTCAATCGATGTGTTGATTCTGGTGTTTTTCCTAATCTGATGAAGTATAGCAAAGTAATACCTTTATTCAAGAAGGGTTGTACAACTGAACCAAGTAACTTTAGGCCAATCTCAATCTTACCGGCTATTAGTAAAATTTTTGAAAAAGTTATTTTGCAGCAACTAGAAAGCCATTTTAATCTAAATAATTTATTTCATAAAGAACAATATGGCTTTACAAAGGGTCGTTCAACAATTGATGCGGGTGCAACTCTTTTGAGACATATATTTAATGCATGGGAGAATTCGCAAGATGCGATAGGTGTATTTTGCGATATCTCAAAAGCTTTTGACTGCGTAGAACACAACACGCTTTTTCTCAAACTTAGGCATTATGGTGTAAATGGTATTGCTTTGGAACTAATCGTTTCCTACTTGAAGGATAGAATTCAACATGTAGATGTCAATGGTGCGAGGTCTTCTGGATTACCCACTACTATGGGCGTCCCGCAGGGGTCTATACTGGGTCCTTTACTTTTTCTCATTTATATTAACGACTTACCGTATTATTTAAAAGATCTCTGTAATATAGTTCTATTTGCTGATGATACGTCACTTATTTTTAAAGTGGATCGTAAGAAAACAGTTTTTGACGATGTGAATAGGGCACTAGATGATGTATTGAATTGGTTTACAACGAATAATCTCCTACTAAATTCAAATAAAACAAAGTGTGTGAGATTTACTATGCCAAATGTAAAACAACTAGGCACTCATCTAACAATAAATAATGAAATCATAAGTATTGTAGACTCGACAGTATTCTTAGGAATTACATTAGACAGTAAACTTCAATGGAGAGCCCAGATAGATAGCCTTGCGGGTAGACTTAGTTCGGCAGCTTATGCGGTTTGGAAGGTACGTCAGCTCACTGATACGGACACAGCTAGGTTAGTTTCTTTTAGCTACTTTCACAGCGTCATGTCCTATGGCATATTACTCTGGGGCAAGGCGGCTGAAATTGAAACGATTTTTATTCTACAAAAACGAGCCATCCGCTCAATATACAATTTAGGTGCTAGAGTCTCTCTTCGAGAGTTGTTTAAAGAAATAGGTATTTTAACTGTTGCATCACAGTATATATTTGCAAATATTATGTATGTTAGGCACAACATTAATGACTATAAGAAAAACAGTGATGTACACAATATTAATACAAGAAACAAATCTAAACTCGTTGGTACCTATCATCGTTTACATAAAGTACACAACTCATTCGAAGGTCTTGGTATACGTTTTTATAATAGAATTCCTATACATGTAATCGACCTTCCTATAAGTAAATTCAAGCTAACTATAAAAAATCACCTTATTAGGAAAGCCTATTATACGATCAACGACTATCTAAACGACAATCAGTCATGGGCTTAAGGTGTCATTAGATAGATACACACAAACTTCTTTGTTATATAACTAAGCTAAATATTAACAAACAATTGTTAGTTGAGGGTAATGCGTGGCGATTATCATGGTAATTTAATTAGTAGTGATTTTTATCAGTATCTCGACTATGGTCTGTCATGCTCACTAAAATATCATTGCTTGCGGTGTCGTCGTGGGGCGGGTCGTTTCTTTCCCTCTGATATGGCGAGGGAGACGATGGCTGGTCCATGCGTCATACTCGTGAACGGGTGCTGCTTGGGGTGATTGGTCGGCCTAGTCAGCGATGCTTTTGACATACTATTATTTTGGTTCGTTCAACTGCAACTGTAGCCTTTTAATCTAGTCACGAATTATTTTCAACAGCAGATTTTGCAACTGATTGTAAGTAGATGTGCACCTTGAATGATTTCTATGTTTAATAGACTAAAACCTTTAACGTTATCAATGAGTGATTTTTCTTTTCTTTTTTTTTGTTTGAGCGTTAGATTTTGGAGCATTTTAATAAAAGGAAATTCAGGTGGCAACAGCTTGCATACTGTTTACCTTACATGTAATACTAACACTATTGTACCTGAAAATCTGACTTTGAAAAGAGTGGCCATGAGTTTCTTTGCCAGTATTCTTCTCATGAGGCTCTACGCATTTTGGAAACTGGAAGTTATAGATCGACACAGGCAGGCAGTAGATTTTGGTGTTTTCACCTAATTTACCTCGACAATACAGCACATGCTGTGGCGTTTGTTTGTGTCGATCTATGATTCTTAACTACAGCTTCAATTTAACGTTCATAAATGTCACTTAGTGTCTTAATTGAATAAATGATTTTGAATTTGAATTTGAATTTGATAAAAAGTAACTGATTTGACTAAGGTGTCAACTACCATAACGGTAGAGCGGTTCTCGAATTTTGCCCTTAGCAACACATTTGGCGATTCATTTTTATTTATAAACTTAGATAGATTTTATTGTATTTAACTCACATTACTAAACAAAGCTTTTCTTTTCTAATCTGAGGTATATAATAACTAAATAAAATAAAATAATAACTTAAAACTTTGCGTTTCTCGACACCTCCGAAATCCTTTGCATTCTAAACATGAAAATCGTTGGAGCCGTTTCCGAGATTCAGATAATAGGTATACTAGCTGACCCACGCAACCTCGTTCACGTCTTCTATTGCCCTTAAAAAAATTTCCCGTTTTTGAAACATTGTTCATTGGTGCTCCGCTCCTATTGGCCTTAGCGTGATGGTATATAGCCTATAGCCTTCCTCGATAAATTTTCTATCTATCATCGAAAGAATTAATCAAATCGGACCAGCGGTTCCTGAGATTAGCGCGTTCAAACAAACAAACAAACTCTTTAGCTTTATATATTAGTACCTATAGCTTGTACAAGAATAGCTCATTCAAAGGTATTAGAAATTCGACCTTAATTTATTATTACTATGTATCTTTTTAACTTTCCGTACTCCACCTTTAACTTTAACTATACAAAATTTCATACTCCTCCGTTCGCATAATTTTCGTAAAAAAGGGTTTTTGGTATACAGGATACAGTATAGTATACAAAGGTATACAGTTGATTTCTTTTTAAGCTAGAAGCATCGCCAAGGCGTAGGCGTAGAGTGAAGTTAGTAATTCAACAGCTCGGTCTGAAGGTATATTAGTAACCAGGAAAATACTTTAATATTATGGTTGAACTAGCCGACCCTCCCGCCGCAAACCCCGGCGGGGTGACGGCCCGAGGGGGTTTCCACACGTAAAAAAAAAAAAAAAAAAAAAAAAAGCCGACCCACGCAATCTCGTTTGCGTCTCTTTGTGCCAGTAGCGTGGTTTTACCCCGTTTTTGGAACATTCTCCTTTGTTGCTCCGCTCCTATTGGTCTCAGCATGATGATATACATCCTATATCCTCGATAAATGGGCTATCCTTCACTGAAAGAATTTCTCTAATCAGACGAGCAGTTTCTGAGATTAGCGCGTTTAAACAAACAAACAAATAAACTCTTCAGCTTTATACATTAGTAGAGATAAATATTATGCAATGTCTGATTTATACATATAACTTCGCATATGTGTAATTTAAATTGGGAATACTTTTACCGCCTCCGCCCGTATGTATGTCGGTTATCGCGGTAAAGCATAGCAAATGTTCTACCTCAAGAATCAAAGCACTTTCATACCAAATTTCATCGAAATCAGTGCATTATTTTAGTCGTCAAAGCGTATCAGACATAATTACTTTCGAATTTATAATATTATTCGTTGCTGCCCGCGGTTCCGCCCGCGTCGGTTTTCGCGGCAAATAGTAGCCAATGTGTTAGTCTGATGTATCAGCTATATTGCTGTAAGGTTTCATCCAAATCCGTTCAGTAGTTTTTGCGTGAAAGAGTAACAAACATCCATCCATCCATACTTACAAACTTTCGCGTTTATAATAATAACTAGCTGTTGTCCGCGGCTCCGCCCGCGTGTATGTCGGTTTTCGCGGCAAATAGTAGCCTATGTGTTAGTCTGATGTGTCAGCTATATTGCTGTTAGGTTTCATCCAAATCCGTTCACTACTTTTTGCGTGAAAGAGTAACTAACATCCATCCATCCATACTTACAAACTTTCGCGTTTATAATAATAACCTGTTGCCCGTGGCTCCGCCCGCGTGTATGTCGATTTTCGCGGCTAATAGTAGCCTATGTGTTAATCTAGGGTGCCTACTGCATATATCTACTTCATCATTTCGGGTAATCAGTTTTCCATTGTAAGGTTGTTTCCTCTCCGATATCCATAGACATGTATAATGTACAAATGTGCAAAGATAACATTAAATATTCACGTGCGGTTTGTATGTGCCAATATATGCTTATAAATGTACTTATTTAGAATGTTTCAATATTTTCCCGTTTAAATGATATAACATGGAAAATTAAACAGTACCTACTCGTATTGTTACGCTATTTATTACGCTACGACCAAAAGGAGCGGAGTTTCAATAAAAAATGTTGCAAAAGTGGATGAAAATTTATTAAAGAGCGCTTTCATTGATTTATTAGCGTGCGCTGCGTAAGCGATTAAAGTTTAACAAAAGCAATGTATGATAGAATTGTTCTCTTCTAAAGTCCGCGACAGCAAATGTCTATCTTATAGCTATCTTAATACCTTTTTTAAGGCAATCAAATTTGTACACGCTGTTATAACGTCACGCTACGGGCAAAATGAGACGCAAACGAGGTTTGTGGAACAGCTGGTATATTTACATTTATTGAAAACATTGATGTGACTCTTTGCTGTTTTTCCGTCTGAGAATTAGCATGATAAAATCTTCAGTGATATTATTCTACATCTAATTTCAACGATGATAGAAAAGAGACGCAGGCGAAGTTGGGTGATCAGCTAGAATGATCTTCGCCTAACCGATCACGGCCAGCCACGGCGGCTAGTCTCAACGGAGACCAACGAATTACTCAGGAGATATTATAGTGCACAAGCGTGTACGCAAACACAGGTGCACTGTCTGTTCCCTCTCACTCATAATCCAATAGGACGGTTAACAGACACGATCGGGGAGAGATCAGGCGCAGGACCGACAGCTTTGCGTGCTCTTTGAGGCACGTGAGTTCAGAGTTAGTCCCCAATTTCCAAACTCCGAGCTGTTTAGATTTATATAATCAGAAAAACTCAATAACATTTTTGGTCCGACCCGGGATTTGAACCCGAGACCTCTTGATCGGCAGTCGCATACTTCAACCGTTAGACTAACGAGGCAGTTAGGTAGCGTACCTAAATATAGAAAACACACAGTCTGTTGATAGCAGTTAACCTAAACGTGATGTTAACTATCCTATCTTAGATACGCCAGCAAAACACACAATACATTTAAAAAACGTGTGAATCGGTTAGTTAGAGTCCAAGTTTATCGTGAGCAACAACGTGACACATCTGTACAAATAAATAAAAATTGGAGTGTCTGTTTGTAATATTAAAATAACCGCTTTTTACTAAATGCATATGTATGTATACATAATCTAAAAATGTAGTTAATTTTTTTTTTGTCTGTCTGTCTGTCTGTTTGTTCCGGGTAATCCGGGTAATGGAACGGCTGGACGGATTTCGACGGGACTTTCACTGGCGGGTACACAGCTGATGATTCAGGAAGTAACTTAGGCTACTTTTTTTAGACTAACTTTGTCCCGCGGCGTTACTCGCGGTACAACAATAACCGCGGGTAACACCGCGGGGTTCAGCTAGTTAATTATATATGTCACCGTAGGATTGTAAAAACCCTTAGATTATAATCTACCTAGCGAGATTGTAAACTTTCGATAAATTGTCAACTGTGATATACTGCTTACGCGCGTCAAATTTAGGACGCTCATAGCCCAGTTGGTCATGGTATTTCTTTTATTCCGGCAACATAAACAAAACTTATACAGCCAGAAACTTAAAACTTTTTTTATGCACAAAAAAAGTTTAAATGTTTTAAATAATAACAAAATAAATCTTAATAAATATTTTCATAATAATCTTTCAGACATCCAACACACAACCAACTAGATTTAAAACTAAGTAGAATTTGTACTATGAAAGCTAGATAGACTGATAGAATTACTTATATATTTCTTTGTAAATCATACAAACATTTGAGCTGAGATTTGAACCCAAGACCTCAGACACAGCAATCGCATACAGTACCACAGCGCCACCAATTCTTATAGAACACAGCATAGAAAAAATGAAGTTTGGTATTTCACGTAACAGTATTGATGTTAATGGTGTCTGTGCACATATATTTTGTTAAGAAAACAAAATCTATACAAATAAATAAAATTGGAGTGTCTGTTTGTAATATTAAAATAACAGCTTTTTAATCAATGCATATGTATGTTTACACGATACATATCTATACAAATAAATAAAATTGGAGTGTCTGTTTGTAATACTAAAATAACCGCTTTTTACTAAATGCATATGTATGTATACACGGTACACATACCAAAAATGTAGTTAATTTTTTTTTTGTCTGTCTGTCTGTCTTCCGTTTGTTCCGGGTAATCTCTGGAACGGCTGGACGGATTTTGACGGGACTTTCACTGGCAGGTAGCTGATGACCCGGGGAGTAGCTTAGGCTACTTTTTCTAGACTAACTTTGTCCCACGGCGTTACTCGCGGCACAACAATAAACGCGGGTAACACCGTGGGGTTCAGTACACAATAAAAATCAATTTAGTACATACATACTAGTGTATTTCTAACTGTACATTTGGGTTTTTTAAACAACTGTACAACAGCACTAAGAAAATTAATATATCCTGTGTCGCGGGGGATTCAGAACTACAAGTTGTGAATCACACAAATACTCGTAGAGACCGTACCCAGAATACTCAGAGTCTGTTTGATTGAAGCGACGAGGTCACCGTTTAATTCACTAAGACATCCGTGCGAGGTGCGTCAGTTTACGTCAGTGAGTGTGGTCTAAGAGCCGGTGAAGATCGACTTACACCCATCAAACATTTTTTTTCTTAATTTTATTAATTAACTAGCTGAACCCCGCGATGTTACCCGCGGTTATCGTCGCACCGCGAGTAACGCCGCGGGACAAAGTTAGTCTAAAAAAAGTAGGTAGCATAAGTTACTCCCTGGATCATCAGCTACCTACCTGCCAGTGAAAGTCCCTTTAAAATCGGTCCAGCCGTTCCAGAGATTACCCGGAACAAACAGACAGACAGATAGACAAAATATTTTCATTGGCTAATACTTTGTCTATGATAAGCCAATGACTTAAGGCGTTAACGACTGCAGAAAGAAGAACGCTTGCAACTTGGCTAGGGGGGGCCAGGATCTGTTGTATACCTTGGGAGAGGCCTACGAGCCTGCAGCGGGCTGATGCTGAAATAATATTTCATCAGGTTATCAAACAGGTATATCTTCACCGGCTCTTGTACTAGCGCAATTAAGTCAACGACGGTAATTTAGTCGTAAAAATAATCATTTCAGATAATCAGTTTTCCGTTCTACGCAAGGTTGTTTCCACTCCGATGTCCATACACATGTATAATGTACGTACCTGTACAAGTACAATTTTAACAAAAATAAAACCGACTTCAAGGTTCGACTCGATTTCTCTTGGATGCCATCATCAGATGTTAATGTCCTTATCATGGTACAACCGTTGGGACATTTCCATTCCATTAAAAAAAGAATCATCAAAATCGGTTCATAAACGACGAAGTTATCCGCGAACACAAATAAAAAAAAAACATGTCTACGGAAGAATTGAGAAACCTCCTCCTTTTTTAAAGTCGGTTAAAAATAACATTAAATATTCACGTGCAGTTTGTATGTCTCAATATTCACTGTTTACATATTTAGTTTGTTTAAATATTTTCCTGTTTGAATGATGTTACTTGGAAAATTAAACAGTACCTATTCGTATTGTTCCTACAGATGTTCTTGTAATCTTTAGTTCATTCTGAGAAACCAATATCTTTACATAGTCTATACATCTATACAGATAAATAAAAGTGGAGTGTCTCTTTGTAATACTAAAATAACCGCTTTTTACTAAATGCAAATGTATGTATACACGGTACACATACCAAAAATGTAGTTAAAAAATGGTTTGTCTGTCTGTCTGTTTGTTCCGGGTACTCTCTGGAACGGCCGGACCGATTTTGACGGGACTTTCACTGGCAGGCAGCTGATGATCCAGGGAGTAACTTAGGCTACTTTTTTAGACTAACTTTGTTCCGCGGTGTTACTCGCGGTACGACGATAACCGCGGATAACGCCGCGGGGTTCAGGTAGTTTAAAATGAAGTAGCTTTCGCTGTCTGTTCGTTTAGGTCTTTTAAACTACTCCACAGATTATAATGTACCTTTCGACAATAGATCGAGATAGATTCAAAAGGAAGGTTTACGTATGTAATAGATGCATATTATAGTAGAGGAAATTCGACCATTTCAAAGACTTTCAAAGTTATCTATACAAATAAATAAAATTCAAGTGTCTGTTTGTAACATTAAAATAACCGATTTTTTAACCGACTTTAAAAAAAGGAGGAGGTTTCTCAATTCGACTGTATATAATAGTATTTTTTTATGTGTGTTCGTGGGTAACTTCATCGTTTATGAACCGATTTTGATGATTCTTTTTGTAATGGAAAGGACATGTCCCGACGGTGGTAACATGATAAGGACATTAATATCTGATGATGGCATCCACGAGAAATCGAGTCGAACCTTGAAGTCGGTTTTATTTTTGTTAAAATTGTACTTGTAATTAATGCATACGTACCAAAATACAACATGTACCAAAATAACATTTTTTTACAATTTTTGTCTGTCTATTTGTTTTTTCCGGGTAATCTCTGGAACGGCTGGACCGATTTGACGGGACGGGAAAGAGTAGAGACACTTTAGCAGGCTCATATAAAATAATAATCTTAAAATTTTTATGTGATTTGTTTACACAATAAAATATTACCGTTTACCACCTACCATACCATTTAAAGTTGGATAAGACGTTCAACTCTGACGAATCTACGACTTCAACAAGAAAGTTCATTTTGAGTTGGATTAGACGAACTGGCTAGTTTTATATGTAGGTACTCTTATGTATATTAAAATGAAAACATTTTATTAAATTCAATCAAAATAAACAACATTAAATCCGGAAGCCATTATAGATTTGAACGAATGAACAGTTAATAGTTATGGAAGTATGAAGGTAGATAATTAATAATTACAATAAATAACAAACGTTGTACGTTTATGAATAACACAACTCTCTTATTAAATACTGTTTGTATAAAAACAACATGAAGTCTTTGTTCAAGTAGTCAAATTTCATTAACCACTCATTGTAGGGAAGGTTGCTTATACAGTCCACACATCACAATAGTATTAGTCAGTTTTTCTACTATGAGGTACACAAAAGGTCTATCTGCCTTGAAGATTATAATGCCATTACGGTCTTTGAACTCAGACACTGCCACGGCCGCAGTTGTTGTGTATTTCTCAGTCACTTCAATTTCGGCCTTATGAAACATTTTAGACACATACACCGGCGTCCTAGCTATCAGTCGCAAAAGTGCATTTCTTGGATCAAACAAATCCACAATACCAAAACTTCCCTTTAAAACTTTTATTAAATCTATCTCCGACTTCGCTATAAACCGGGGAAGGAAGCAATCTACTTCATCATCGGGATATTCCTCTTTAGATATTCTCATCTCTTCAAAAAATGTGTCAAGATTAAGATTTTGCATGTTTCTAAACATAGTGTCAACAGATACGCCAGGATTCGGTAGCAAAACAAACATGGACTCCCTGTTTCTGTCACCATAAGGAAGCTCTATAACCCTGGCTTTTAGTTGTCTGAAGTTTGTAATTGGATATGGAAATCTTTTATACATCATGTTCACTTCGCCAATTATTTTACCCTCGCTGTCAAAGAATGGGGCTCTCCTGGTATAACTTGCGTTAAACGGCACTGACCATTGACCCTTGAAATATACAGTGCTTGCTAGCACCATGTTCGAATTCTGAAAATAGTCGGGCTCAACGATGTGTTTTATCAAACCATTGGTGAAATTTTTAATGGCTGCATTTAAGGAATTGGCTAGAAAAACACTCTCACTGAAGTCAACATAAACAACTTCCATCTCATAATTCATTTTAATTAAGTCCTGATAATCCTTTAGTGGCAGACTTTTTCGATCAACAAACATAGTATTAAATTTCGTTAATTTGACCATGTTGGTGTCCATATTCAACCACTGACTGATTTCCTTGTAGTTGTTTGGCCTATCTGTTCTCCTTCTTATTGCCCTGGAGATTTCGTGTTTTGTGGCTCCCTGAGCGCCCTCGACGATAGCAGCGAGTGCAGTCCAAATAGTCCACGGAGACATAATAATATTCTGTCTATCCTGTAATGTTCGCGATGTATGATACAATGCTTCAATGGAAAAGTTACCAATACGGTTCGGTATATCATTATAAGATGTTCCAAATTGTGCATAACACGAGATCACAGACAACACAACGATTACTACTGCTTGCATTTTTATATTTATGTACAGGATCACAGACCACTATCACTTGGGTTAATGTGAATATGAATATTAAAAAACGCGCAACGGAGAACGCATGACGCGCCGTGTGTGTATAGCAGTTCTTAATACTGACTGGTATATGTTAAGTGTGTCTCTGCTCATAAAAATAACAAAACATGTTACCTAACCAGTTCGCAAAACATTGCAGTCTCCTGCGACTTTAAACACGAACATCAAACATCTATTTGACAAAATTAATTAAAAAAAAAACCCGACATAATTCAGAGTTATTAATACTCGTACATTCTTAGATACTATAAGATTGAGTTTCTTTCATTATTTTTAACTTTCTAAAGGGAATTCGGGAATTCAGGTTATAATATCGAGGGCTTTTTGTTGTATTTTTATTTTATCCTTTTTATAGGTACACACTAATATAATGTAAATTTTGTTAAGTTGTTAATGTATAGTCAACTGTCAAGCTTATTCGCTTTTATTTTACTTACTTACTGATTACTATTTTTTGTTTCTATAAGTAATATTGTTACTTAATGGTTAAATTTTACCACATTTATACCACGGAAACGTTCATGGTAACATGCCACTAGCGGTAACCCATCTAGGTACTGACCGCGGCGTCATTGCTCACCTTCGGTGATTGTTTCTAATCACCGAGTGCAACTGGGCTATGAGCGCCTCAAGCAATGCAAATCAAATTTCATAAACTCTTCTACTACCTTCTCATAGAAGGCCAAACTAAAAGGACAGTATTCGTGCTGACGTGTTTCGTTGGTGAGAGCGAGAGGCTCAATGATGTAGAAGTATCTCAATAGGCTCCCCATCACAGAACAAAATTTTCTGTTTTGTGGCCCTCATAGTGTGAATCCTCATACTGCATTGTCTGCATTTACAATGAGTACAGTAACCACTATTCTTGGATTCTGCTCATGCTTTCCATCAGGTAGAGTAGAGACACTTTAGCAGGCTCATATAGACAAAATAATCTTGGAATTTTAATGTGATTTGTGCGTACACAATATAAGTCGACAATTGGGTAGTTTTCCAATCCAAATTAGTACCTACATTCTTAAATTAACCAACCAATTTAGCTAATCTAACAACCAGGACTTTTTTTAGGTAGGCTATGATGTAAGAAGTAGGCTTAACTATGTTTAGGGTTCAGCGGACGTAATGAAAAGCAGTGGACTGTATTTTGCTGGTGTTTACTCGCTTTAAGAAGTAGGTACAAAATGAAAGATCTGACCGCCGACATTGATTAACCAAAGAAGAGTGTCGAAGGTTATTTTTATATTCGGGTGAGAAGGGCTGAGGCGCAGTGGTCTCTTTCTGCGCGGCTTTGTGTGGGAGAGCCATTCTTCACATGCATGGGCCGGTTCGACTAGAGTAATACGACGGCCTCACAGAAAACCGATGTGAAACAGCGCTTCCGCTGTGTTTCACCGAGTAAGAGGCTCATCCTCCAACCAATTCCCCTCCTTCAGATCCTCCCCCTCTCTTACCCAAAGGCCGGCAACGCACTTGTGACGCCTTTGGTGTTACGAGTGTCCATTGGTGGCAGTAATCGCTTATCATTAGGCGATATGTCTGCTCGTTTGTCCATTATTCCATAAAAAAAATAAGAAAGAGACGGCTGAACGGGATTAGGAGAGGGCCGATCACGGACGTATTCGGGCGGCGTTACCAGAACCGCAAGCTGCCAGAGGGTGAGGACCTCTGATAGCTGATTAATTAAAGCGGGCAGCGGAGAAATAATAAATAAAGTATTATAGTAGGCATCTTTTATTTTAGAAATAACCTATTAACTGTACAACAACAACCGCGAATAACATCGTTATAGACCCCACCCTATCTCATCACATAATTATTTGACTTGGGCGAGAATCGAAACGGCAACCTTTGACTCAGCAGTCAGGATCTCTAATCGCGAACGAATTGGCTAGTTATATATATATGTATCATATTATAATGTAAACCGAATAGGTTTTTTTAAAATCCAATCGAATTATACAATATTAAATCCGGAAGCCATTATAGATTTGAATGAATTAACAGTTAATGCTAATGTAAGTATCAAGGTAGATAATTACAATAAATAACAAACGTTGTACGTTTATTAATATAATAACATAACTCTCGTATTAAATACTGTTTGTATAAAAACAACATGAAGTCTTTGTTCAAGAAGTCAAATTTCAATAACCACTTATTGTATTGAAGGTTGCTTATACAGTCCACACATCACAATAGTATTAGTCTCTTTTTCTACTATGAGGTACACAAAAGGTCTATTAGCGATGAAGGTTAAAATGCCGCTACGGCTTTTAAACTCGGCCACAGTGACAGCAGCAGCTGTTGTGCCTTCCTCAGTCACTTCAATTTCAGCCTTATGAAACATTTTAGACACATACACCGGCGTCTTAGCTATCTCTTGCAAACGTGCATTTCTTGGATCAAACAAATCCACAATACCAAAACTTCCCTTTAAAATTTTTATTAAATCTATCTCCGACTTCGCTATAAACCGGGGAAGGTAGCAATCTACTTCATCATCGGGATATTCCTCTTTAGATATTTTCATCTGTTCAAAAAATGTGTCAAGATTAAGAGTTTGCATGTTTCTCAACATAGTGTCAACAGATACGCCAGGATTCGGTAGCAAAACAAACATGGACACCCTGTTTCTGTCACCATAAGGAATTTCGATAACCCTGGCTTGTAATTGTCTGAAGTTTGTAAGCGGATATGTAAATCTTTTATACATCATGTTCACTTCGCCAATTTTTTTACCCTCGCTGTCAAGGAATGGGGCTCTCCTGGTATAACTTGCGTTAAACGGCACTGACCACTGGCCCTTGAAATATACAGCGCTTGCTAGCACCATGTTGGAATTCTGAAAATAGTCGGGCTCAACGATGTGTTTTATCAAACCATTGGTGATATTTTTAATGGCTGTATTTAAGACATTGGCTACAAAAACACTGTCACTGAAGTCAACATAAACAACATCCATCTCATAATTCACTTTAGTTAAGTCCTGATATTCCTTTAGTGGCAGACTTTTTCGATCAACAAACATAGTATTTAATTTCGTTAGTTTGACCATGTTGGTGTTCACTTTCAACCACTGACTGATTTCCTTGTAGTTGTTCGGCCTATCTATTCTCCTTCTCCATCTTATTGCGTTGGAGATCTCGTGTTTTGTGGCTCCCTGAGCGCCCTCGGCGATAGCAGCGAGTGCAGTCCAAATAGTCAACGGAGACATAATAATATTCTGTCTATCCTGTAATGTTCGCGATGTATGATACAATGCTTCAAAAGAAAAGTTACCAATGCGGTTGGGTAGATCATTGTACGATGTTTCAAATTGTGCATAACACGAGATCACAGACAACACAACGATTACTACTG
This sequence comes from Spilosoma lubricipeda, assembly GCA_905220595.1. NCBI lineage: Eukaryota > Metazoa > Arthropoda > Insecta > Lepidoptera > Erebidae > Spilosoma > Spilosoma lubricipeda. Next base: position 4,082,076 of record HG992298.1, on the reverse strand, counting down.
CTTGCATTTTTATATTTATGTACAGAATCACTGACCACTATCAATTAGGTTAATGTGAATATGAAAATTAAAAAACGCGCAACGGAGAGCGCATACCGCACCGTGTGCCTATTGCAGTTCTTAATACTGACTGGTACCTACATGTTAATGTTGGACGAAAACTCGTCAAACGACTAGTATTTGTCGAGTGAGCATTACGCGAGGTGTTTTGTACGATCGTGGAGGATAATGATCAGAAAAAATATGCTAAATTGTTATCTACCTGTGTATCTCGTTTATAATTTATTACCCGCCTACCTCAACTGTTTAAAATACCTATGTAGGTGTTTTTTTCTGTAGTTTATTACATAATAGATATTAGTTATGAGTTTTTTGGTGGCTTCATGTCATACACTCGTACCTACATACTAGCTATTAAATTCTTTAAAGTATAGATTTATCTCTGTGGTAAATGTAAATTTGAAGAAATGGTTTTTTATCACCTATATTTTTATTCTATACTTATGTGCCAGGTTTATACTCAGATCAAATAAAAAAGGTAGATAACGCACCGCCTTGTTCTTGTTGAAGCAGAAAAAAGTAGCGTAGTTCCAAGTAAACACTTTACGCACTAACAAATGTTATATGTCGGAATGAGGCTAAATAATACAAACACATGACACAATCGAACAACGAGGTGGGGTATATAAAGCGGCGCGATCGGAAACAAGGGACAGTTTTCTCTTCAGATCCCATGACGCTCATACTCTTGATTCTGACATGGGTCACTCCTGAGTCATAATTGTTTTTATTTGATATTATATTTATTGTATTTATGTGTTTTATATCGTGTGTGCTAGTGCCCGCTAATTTGTCCTTAATCTCTCCTTTTGATCCGCGTGAGGCTATATTTGCCAGTGCGGCAATTGCTAGTCTGGTGACTAATTCCACAGGGTATTGCGGATGAGTGAGCGTTGCTCCAACCCCCTCGTGGGCGTTGCTGATGGTATTTAAATAATTCATTATTCAATACGTTCTACTTGATGAACCTACATTGGAGAGTATTGTGAGCTAATGCCAATCCACCGTTCCACTATGCTATAAACTACGATACTTTTCGTCAGTATCGTACAATTTGTACTTTAACAAGAACAAGGCGGGGCGTTATCTACCTAACTTTTTTATTTGATCTGAGGGTTTATCACAAATACTAATATTATAAAGAGGAAAGATTTGTACCTATGTTTGTATGTTTGTAATGAATAGGCTCAAAAAGTACTGGGCCGATTTAAAAATTTTTTTCACCAATAGAATGCTACATTCTTCCAATTTGACATAGGCTACATTTCATTTTGAAAAAAATTAGGGATCCTTGGTAAAATTTGAACAATGTAACCGAAGGTGTAGAAAAATGAGTCTTAAAATGTCTTTCGTCGAATGCGCTGCCGAAACTATTAGCGATAGAACAAAATAATGTACAACAATATTGAAGAACATCATAATGTCTACAAAAAACTCCGCGGTAGCATATGTCCAACTATTGTAGTTATGTCACTACAACAACTTTTTTCATTTTAAACATTAATGAAAATGCTAACCAAATCCAAACCATGCTATTTATGTGTTTATATTAATCCTTATCCAAATAAATTATTTTATGGTCAAGACCATTTAACTACCCATAAAATAGTTTTTAAATTATTTAAATTGGACTTTCCATTCAAAAGATATTACGAATTAAAAAATTCAAACAGTAAACAAAACCGCCATAGCGCTCGATCCGCAAAAACGGTCCGCTGGGGCAGCTCTTACAAGACACTTCGCTGGTCATCTGGGACGAGTGCACCATGAGCCACAGGGCGCACGTGGAAGCCGTGGAGCGCACGCTGAGAGACATCCGAAGCTCAGACCGTATAATGGGGGGAGTGACGTTTGTTTTAGCTGGAGACTTTCGTCAAACATTACCAGTTATAACAAAAGGTACTCGAGCTGACGTTATTCGAGCTTGCCTTAAATCATCAACTTTATGGCAATCGATTGAAACTCTTAATCTGCGCACAAATATGGGAGCACATTTAAGTGACAATGACGATAATAATTTCTCACAAAAACTTCTAAAACTTGGAGACGGAAAATTACCGTCTCCGGTTGCAAACAGTCCCCGGTATTGTTGGATAACGAATTGGGTCAAATCGTTCAGAGTCTAGAAATTCTTGTGGACACAATATATCCGGACATACAAAATCTTACGGAGAGAAATTTCAATTGGCTCTGTTCGAGAGCGATAGTATCCCCGCGAAATGAATCGGTTAATGAGATTAACAAAATTATTATGGAAAAAGTACCCGGTAAATTTAAATCTTACAAATCTATTGACACAGTATGCAACATCGAAGATACAGTGCACTATCCACAAGAATTTTTAAATTCCCTGAATCCTTCCGGCTTGCCGCCCCACGAACTACAATTAAAGGTAGGCACTCCCGTAATGCTGCTGAGGAACCTATGCCCTCCCAGCATGTGCAATGGCACGAGACTTCTGGTGAAGGAATTGCGGGAGAACGTCATAGTAGCCACTATAATCACCGGAGCCGCGGCCGGACAGCTCGCCCACATACCGCGGATCCTCATGATTCCTACGGACTTGCCTATATCTTTTAAGAGGTTACAGTTTCCTCTAAAAACATCATTTGCCCTCACAATAAATAAGTCCCAGGGTCAAACATTTTCGATGGTTGGCATCGACCTAAGAAAAGAATGCTTTTCTCATGGATAACTATATGTTGCCCTTTCTCGAGTGGGATCTCCTGAAAATCAATATATTTTGTTGCCATCTACAAATACCACTGCCAACGTAGTTTACAGTGAAGCTTTAAGATAAAAACTGACAAATATAAAAGTAAAAAACGTAAATCTACCTTAATATTATATCTGTAAATAATGTAAAAGTAAACCTGTAAAATAAAAAATACTAAAAATGTAAATTATTAAGTAATAATAAGAATGAAAATTATTAATGACAAACCCTTTTTTAATAAAAAATAAAAAACAAAAAAAACACAAAAAAATATATAAAACCAAAATAAAAAGCACAAAACAACAAAACCAAACAAAAAAAAAAATTTTGTACGGAAAATACTAAATAATGATAGGCAAGTTTCTATCGACACGAACAAAAATTTCTTTTAAATACCTAGATGTATAGGTAGATACATTTTTAGTTGAAAGTTGTCAACGTTTAATTTAGACTATACAGTCTATATACATATTTTAAAATATATACATATTTTATTCGACTCTGCTTTTATTCTAATTACTTAAAAATACATAGTAAAAATGTATATAATATCCTATGTAAATGTTACTTATTTAAGTGCCCGCCAATTAAACCATCAAAGAAATTGAACATAAATAGACTTACATACAAATATAACTGTGGGGTTTTTTTAAATATATATTTAATAAATAATATTTTTTTAATAAATAAAAATATTTGTGAAAAACTGTTTTTATATCCAAATTTCCAAAAATAAATAATTGTCTACCCCGTGCGAAGCCGGGACGGGCTGCTAGTCACAAATGAAGTAAGTATAATCTATGTTAATAAAAAAAATTGTCTGCAGACACTTCAGTTTTACTTTCATTTCAAATCAACAGGTTTTCTCTAAATGCTTATGGAATTACATACAGTACTTTCATAACATATCGACCTTCATAACAAGCCCCGTGGACGCCCTAGACCAAAGTGGATAATGAAGAATTAAAGGCTATTGTGGAAGCGGATCCATCGCAAACCACTTCGCAGTTGGCTACAGGCTTTGCTATGAGTGATAGAACTTTTTTAATCCGCTTAAAGCAAAAAGGGAAAATAAAAAAGCTTAAACGACAGGTAGGTACCTCATGCATTGAGTAAAGCGATCCAGCAAACACGCGTCGACTGCTGTGTTACATTCGGCAATCGGCACAATAATGAAGGGATGAAAAAGCGAAGCGAAAAGAAGCGCTCGTCGTAATGGCTGAACCCTGGAGAATAGCCAAATCCTGTCCCAAGCGAAACTTAACTCAAAAAAAGTTACTTGTCAGTGTTTGGTGGACTAGTGACGGTATCGTTCACTACAGCATTCTAAAATCTAGTCAAACGATTACGGCAGACCACGATGATCAGACCTAGCTGCTAAATTTCTTACATGGTTTATTTTATTTTCCGATGTGGTTTCACAAAGGCCTTCAGAAAGTTTATTGATTCTCGCCCCATGGATTTTTCAGTAAAGGGATCAATGAACTACTTATGAGATAGCAAAAGTGTATGGATAACAATGGTGCATACTTTGATTATCAAATTAATTTACAAAAAATACATTTTATTTCTCCCATGCAAAATAGTCCGGGTACCCAGGAACAAATTTTTCAAGTAATTCATCAACAACCCATAATGTCCCACTGATGGGCAGTGGGGGAGAGGGTTAAGGCCATACGTCCCCACGCTGGCCGAGTGCGGGTTGGGTACTAGCAAGACAACGTTGTGGCTACGTGGTACGATAATATGGCTGTTAATTTATTTTTTTCAATAAGTAATAATGTTAGTTAATATTTATACAATTTAACAGCCACGTCAATAGTAATAATACATTTCATTTCCTTTATGTTGACTGTTTTGTTCTTTTTTATATTAGTATGTAGTAGTAATGGTAAGTAAGTAGTAATGGTTCGTATTTTATAATAGCTGAACCCGCGGTTATTTAAAAAAAAAATCAGTCATAATTGCCAGTGAAGTCCCGTCAAAATCGTCAAAGCCGTTCCAGAGATTACCCGGAACAAGACAGACAAAATTAAAAAAAAATGTGATTGTGGTACATCGGTATCGTGTATACATACATATGCATTTATTTAAAAGTGTTTACTTTATTATTACAAACAGACACTCCAATTTTATTTATTTATGTATGTATGTAGAGATGACGATCTATCCGTCTTGGAAACAAGCGTGACTTCATGGGTTTCACATTTAATTTTACTTAGTACTTTTATGGTGACTCTCATGAACGAAAAAGGGAAAATGTTTATAGAAAAAAACACTCAATAAATTTCCATTTACTTTATTTTGAGTTATTATTTACGTAAAATCCTCAATTTTCTTGCTGTCAGGTCTTCCGTCATGAAGTTCCTTCTGACCTTCAACTAGTATCCTTCCTACCGCTTTAATTAACCTAACCTTGAATGTAGCAACCTTCGTGTTTTCGTCATAATCCAGGTGTTTTATATTCCTCTCTATGTAATACTTGAATGTGTTCCACAGCATCTCACGCAATTGAAGAAGATTTTCTACTTGACTGCAACAAGGAAAATACATTGTACTTATTTATTTGGACAATCTGTTGCCGTTTCATTAAATCTTACAATAGGAAACAGTAAATTCACTAATAACTTGTTAAATTCACCATTTTTTATGGAAGAAAGGGCAAACCAGCAGACGTATTGCCTGATGGTAAGCGATTACCGCCGCCCATTGACACTCACAACACCAGAGGTGTCACAAGTGCGTTACCAGCCTTTGGCGGGATGGTGAGGGAGAAGGGGCATGGGGGAGGGAAGGGGGATGGTGGGAGGAGTTGGGGTATGTGCCTCCGGTATCCTCACTAACTCGGTGAAACACAACGCAAGCGCTATTTCACACCGTTTTTCTGTGAGGCCGTGGTATCACTCCGGTCGCGCCAGCCCATTCATGCTGAAGCGTGACTCTCGTAACTAATGTTTGAACAATCTCAAAATACGTTCAATATACGTGAGGGAATTAGAAAACGGAGTGTCAACACTGCTACTCATTACGTAGATGTGGTAAGAGCTGACAATGGGAGGAAACGGATCTAGGATAACAGCACAAAGAGAAGGGAACTCTTGAAACAAACACTGAACCAATCCGTCTGTCTGTCCAACGAGAGCAGTTGCAGGACATATGGCTGTTGATGTCATTATGATGTGATGTGATCTCTCCGCGATCGTGTCGGTTTACCGTCCCATCGGATTATGAGAGAGAGGGAACAGAGAGTGCACCTGTGTGTGCGCACACACTGGTGCACTATAATATCTCCTGCGAAGTTGGCTGGTCTCCGTTGAGACTGGCTGTGGCTGTAATCGGCTAGGAGAACATCATGATCATCATATTTCGTATACAAATAGACCATTGGTTTTGTAGGATGAATAGTTAGTTGACATTTAAGTTTCCGACATTTTACAAAGGTTAAATTTATACTAATATATAAAGCTGAAGAGTTTGTTTGTTTGAACACGCTAATCACAGGAACCGCTGGTCCGATTTGAAAAATTCTTTCAGTGATACAAATACATATATACTTTTTTTTTGTAAATACTTACATATTATACATAGAAAACACCTAAACTCCGAAACAAATATTTGTAGATCATACAAATATTTGGTCCGACCCGGGAATCGAACCCGAGACCTCATGATCAGCAGTCACATATACTGACAACTAGATCAATCTTCGAAATTAGTTCATTCTCAGGGTTGCGAAGGTCAACGGTTGAAATAGTAGCTGACCCCAAATATCTTGGGAATAATAAAGGCTACTTCATCACACATCACAAACTCCGATCCTCTCCAACAAGTGAAATGCGTAAGACTTACCTAGAAGGAACATGAATTTTTAGTCTGTGTTTTGGTATAGTCAGTACCGTGACGTCATCGTCTTTAGCGTTATCCTGAAACAAAAAAATAATCGATGATTTTATTTTAAAAAAATTTCAATTTTAAGGTAAAAAGTTTAGCTCGAGGATCAAACTACAAGTACAATTTTAACAAAAATAAAACCGACTTCAAGGTTCGACTCGATTTCTCTTGGATGCCATTATCAGATATTAATGTCCTTATCATGGTACCACCGTTGGGACATCTCCTTTCCATTAAAAAAAGAATCATCAAAATCGGTTCATAAACGACGAAGTTATCTGCGAACACACATAAAAAAAAGTAAAAAAAAATATATACGGTCGAATTGAGAAACCTCCTTTTTTTGAAGTCGGTTAAAAATGACAGCATTCGTGTTGTCGTGTTTCGTGGGTGAGTACCGGAAGCCTAATGCAGAAGCATCACTAGGCCGCCATGGTGTCGGTCACAATGCTGAACTGTTGCATTGTCTGTACGAACAATGATTATGGTGACCACCACTCTTTGATTCTGCTTATGCTTTTGACCAGGCAAAGTAGTCACTTTAGCAGGCTCAAATATAAAAAAAGAAAAAAAAATCAAAAATGAAAACGACAAAGTTATTTATCCGTTTTATATTTAGTAATCTATACAAATAAATAAAATTGGAGTGTCTGTTTGTAATATTAAAATAACAGTTTTTTAATCAGTGCATATGTATGTATACATGATACATATACCAAAAACGTCGTTAAAAAAAATTTTGTCTGTCTGTCTGTTTGTTCCGGGTAATCTCTGGAACGGCTGGACCGATTTTGACTGACTTTCACTGGCAGGTAGCTGACGACCCGGGGAGTAACTTAGGCTACTTTTTTTTAGACTAACTTTGTTCCGCGGCGTTACTCGCGGTACAACAATAACCGCGGGTAACACCGCGGGGTTTAGCTAGTAAAGTATTATAGTAATAATACATGCTAATATTATACATTCGAAAGTATTTTCCTCTGTCTTTGCATAATAAACAGACCTACGTAGTTCCTAAATAAAGATCGTTGGTAAATATTTTTCAATGAAAAGAGTTATTATATGCGTACTAAGTTTTCGTAGAATACGTGATTGAAATAGTCTTAAAATATATATTTTGCATTTAATGTTAATAAATTAATGATATCTTTCATTGTGGTTATTTCAAGTAACGACGTAAATAAATCGGTCCAACTATTCCACAGTCTCAGTAAACGATTTCTTAATCTTATATATAAAAATCAATTGCTGTTCGTTTGTCTCGCTAAAACTCGAGAACGGCTGGGCCGATTTAGGTGATTTTGATTTAGAAACGTTTGTTGTAGTACAGGGAAGATTTAAACGGTGAAAAAAAGATGAATAACTTGAAAATCCAAATGTCACGTGTACGAAGTAGCGGGCACAGCTAGTTATGTTTAAAAAGATTAACGAAACATTTTGACGAGTATTCGTTCGTCATCTTTTTAGCTTTTATTCGTAAGTGTGTAAGTGAGTGAAATTGGTAAAATATTGTAGCGCCATAGAGAGATGGGTCTCGTATGGTCGGGAACATTCGAGAACCGAGGACGCCGCCATCTAGTGTCGGATAGCGTGCAACTGTGGAGATTATGACGGTTGATTCCGATATTCTCAACGCTAGATGGTGATGCAAGTACTCCAGTACAATCTATATTGTCCAGAATGTTCTATCGAAAATCAAATAAATAAATAAATAAATATTTTGGACAACTAAGCACACAACGCCATCTAGTCCCAAGATAAGCAGAGCTTGTGTTATGGGGTACTAGACAGCTGATACAAATACATATATACTGTTTTTTTTGTAAATACATACATATTATAGATAGAACACACCCAAACTCCGAAACAAATATTTGTAGATCATACAAACATTTGGTCCGACCCGGGGATCGAACCCGAGACCTCATGAACAGCAGTCGCTCACGCCAACCGCTAGACCAACGAGGCAGTCAATTAAAGGATTATTCTAGATATTTCGACAGCCATATATAAGTGGAGCGTGTTAGCCATACGGGCAGTATTGCTTCACGATACAGCGGATTAACATCAACAGAATTAATAATTTTAGAACATGTTGATTCAGAATTATTTAATTCGAACAAATATTGTATAATAGTAGATGGCATTTGTTAATGGTCTAATATATAAACATATACATATATTTTACAACTTAATGCACAAATGTTAATGCATCGGCAGCCTTAACACCTAAAGCATTCTCTATCAGTCGACTAACTGGCCGATGAGACAATCGCACTTGTGTAAAGACAATAAGTGATAGACGTTATATCGAATACCGACTGTTTGTCCTTTGAAAACACAAATATACACAACATTTCCAAAACCAACATTTACCAGCCGTCTCTGATTTGGCGTTACCTACATCTATACTATATCTACACTAATATATAAAGCTGAAGAGTTTGTTTGTTTGAACGCGCTAATCTCAGGAACCGCTGATCCGATGTGAAAAATTCTTTCAGTGTTAGCCCATTTATCGAGGAAGGTATCATCACGCTAAGGCCAATAGGAGCGGAGCACCAATGAAGAATATACTTAAATGCCTTAAGAGTAGACTTACGGAGATTTCCATAACTATTTTCAAAGCCACGCTCATTTCACGTTCAACAGCGTAAACTAATTTGTTGACCATAAAACTATTTTGTACCTTGTTTCCTTGGTCTCGCGACTGTGCGACTGTTGATCATGAGGTCTCGGGTTCGATTCCCGGGTCGGACCATACATTGTTTTTGTGAAACTAACCGTTTACGCAGCGTACGCAAAAGTCTCGTTTATATCGCTCCAGAGAATAACCGAAACAAACAGAAAAAAAAAAACTTGATTTTCTGATATAAGTACCGAATATACTTTCATATGTATTCAGAGAAAACTGTTAATTTGGAATCACCGACACACAAACAGACACTTAAATTTTATTTATATGTATAGATAACTCAAAGCTGTCAAAACACATAAATTTCGGTTTTGCGGTTTGGACAACCCAAACTGTAAATGAAGAGTTCTTATTCATGTTTCCTTTTAACATCTTTTTGTAGGTGGTTTTCCTTGTGTGCTTGTTAGGAAAAGCTAACTTTTTCCCTTAGTAGGGGGGTGTATGTGTAATGTCTAGGGGACAAACGAACAGTCATATGATTTGACTGCACGGATAGCGTAGGTTTAACTAAGCGGACGCCACACCAGGCATGGGTGTTATTTGTGTTCGTTTTAATGTATGTTTATAAGGTCCCCGCGACACAAGATACTAATAGCATGTATGTTTGTAAAGTCCCCGCGACACACCATACCTACAAATCTATACAAATAAATAAAATTGGAGTGTCTGTTTGTAATATTAAAATAACCGCTTTTTTTACTAAATGCATAATGTATGTATACACGGTACATATACCATAATTGTTTTTTAAAAAAATGTTGTCTGTCTGTCTGTTTGTGCAGGGTAATCTCTGGAATGGCTAGACGAACTTTGACGGGACTTTCACTGGCAGGTAGCTGATGATCCTGGGAGTAACTTAGGCTACTTTTTTTGAAGAACTTTGTCCCGGTACGACTATAACCGCGGGTAACACCGCGGGGTTCAGCTAGTATCATATATGTTTGTAAATGCACACGCGTTAGACAGAATACATACATTCAGTCAAAAATGTATAGCGAATGGATGATTTGTCTATGGTTCCAAATTCAATTTTTAGTTGTTTTTGTTGTTGTTAGATTGGCACAACTGTTTTCCATTTTGGCGCGGAGTTTGAGTTGCACCTGTTATTTATATTAAATATAGCGCTGTTTTTAGTTATATCATATCCAGTGTGTATTGCTAATTTTTTAATGGACAAAAATATCGAACAAACAGTTTGTCTTAAATTTTGCATCGTCAATGGAATTTCGTGTTCGGAGTCACTGAAAATGTTACAGAAGGTTTATGGTGAATCGACTTTATTAAAAACACAACAAAGGTGAAGGAAATAGTGACTGAAAATCCTCATTGAACCTCCTGAATCCTCTCGCGAGTCGATCCATACCATTAATAAACACTTGGGTATGAAACAAGTTGCCGCTCGGCTAGTCCCAAAAGACCTGAATTTTTCAAAAATTGAATCGCTTGCTAGAACGAGTCAATTTCGACCCAACATTCATGAAACGCATTGTTATTGGTGACGAGACGTGGGTTTACGAGTTTGTTATGCAAACTAGTCAACAAGCTTCGAAGTGACGCCTTCCAACTGAACCGAAACCGATAATAACCACGTTATATTCGATCAAAAGTCGATCAAGTCATGTTGACTGTTTTCTTTGACTCTCGCGGTGTTATGCATTCGGAATTATTGCTGGAAGGTCGAATGGTAAATAAAGAATATTATTTGAGCGTTATGCGGCGTTTAAGGGAGCAAATTAGCCGAATATTCTTGGATTTTGCACCACGAGTGTACATTACACTTCGCACAAGGTCATCGTCGATTGTGGACGAATTTCTAATCAAACACTCAACAAATACCATTGATAAACCACCATATTCACCAGATAGGGGTCCAGCTGACTGTTTTGTTTTTCCTAAACATAAATTGCTTCACTTTGTGGCATTCGTTTTCAATCGGTAGAAGACATAAAGAAGAATTCGCAGCGAGAACTAAACTCAATTTCGGAAACAGCGTTTAAAATATGTTTTGATGATTGGATTATTCGTTGGCGTAAGTGTATCGTTTCTGAAGGAGCATACTTTGAAGGTGATAAAATTAATTTATTAATTATTATTGATCTTTTCCCGGTACTTTCTTGACAGAGTAGTATATCATGCATTTTAGTCTTCCATGACGCAATATAAAGTTTGTAAAGTCCCCGTGATACAGGATATAAGTATTCCTTAAGCGGGAGTTGTCTTTAAAAAAGTCATGGGACCCTTGCAAGTCAAAACTCGGAACACCGTAGCTATCTTTAGAATCCTTCTCAGAATAACTGACATATAACCTCATTTAGACGCTATACAGAGCGACGCAGAGCACCCTGCGCGGAGCGTCCGTCGCGGATGAATGGTCACAGCGGGTTGAGTGCTGCGCGGACCAAACGATGACGTCTGCGCGCGGAGCTGTCCGCGTAGCACTCAACGCGCTGTATAGGCTTCATACAGTGTACCGTCCGTTGCAGACGTGCGTCACACTGAATAGCGCCTTACTTGGTAAAAAGTACAAAATGTGTGGAAAACTTACCGGTCACAGAACAATGAACCTTACGACAATATACATACCGTCGAATATAGATTGAACTAACTTACCGAATCTATTCTAATGTGTCCAGGACAGAACAGAAGAGCAGTATGTGGTGGAATGAGAGAGTTCTTGTAAACCACCAGGGCTCGTCTCTCGGCTGAGTGGTGACCACCGAAGTACGCCAGCAAATGGTTCTTTATACTGCCTTTGTTGATGCCGTGGTTCAGGCTTTCGGTTCCAATGTGGGCTCGGTCACCAGTACTGAGGAAAAGTCAAATATTTCATCATCATCATCAACAGCCTTTAATAGGACATAATATGCATCCCCTTAGAAAACAGGTTTTGAGCTACTATACCACCGTGTCTAGATTGGTTGGTATAAGGTTAATGTCAAGTTTGGTCCGGATGTGTTAATAACAGCAGTCCCGGATCCCTCCCGTCTCAGGCGCAGAGTCACACCGTGTGGTTTTAGTCGGTTCGATTCCGACACACCGCCCCATAGCAAACCCCGGCGGGGTGACGGCCCGAGGGGGCTTCCACACGTTAAAAAAAAAAAAGTTTAATTTCAAGTTTCCTTCTTTGCTGTGATGTTGTCTTGCCTAGTTCGCTAGCTTAGTAATAATAATAATCACACATCACAGTCACAAGTGCGTTGCCGGTCTTCAGGGGATGAGGAAAGAGGTTGGGGGATGAGGGGAGAGGTTGGGATATGGGCCTCCGGTGTCCTCGCTCGGTTTTCTGTGAGTCCTATCACTCCGGTCGAGCCGGCCCATGCATGCCGTAGCGTGGCTCTCCCGTTGTTTCATCATAAGACAACATACACAAGAGTCGTAAGACTTACCTGGTGAATATATTAGTAACAGTACTCATTTTCCCTTTAGTCTTGACACATCTGTTAGTGACGAGAAGAGAGTTTGCTCCTGACAAGAGTACTCCACACATCAGCTCTTCAATATCTGAGAAACGGTTCAGTTCTTCGGCCTCAGTCGTAGGAACTATCATACTCGATTTCAGGAGCTGTTCCAAATGAAGGTTTGATAGAGCTGGAAGAAATGATATATAGAACTATAGTCTATACTGGATAAGAAAATAGTGACGCATCGATGAAGCTGAATTTGACCAGTCAGGTTCCAAAAGATAATTTCGTGAAACATGATTGATAAAGGGTGTGGCTTGATAGACGGCAAGCGACTACCACAATTAGGGGTTAGGGACAGTTGTTTACACAGAACATCCGGGAGTTAGCTTAGAAATATACTACAGCGAAATCTACCGAAGATACGTCGAACTACGGAGTAACAAAGGAAACGAAGAAACTACCAATCCTGAATGGCGCAATAGAAGTTTTCGCGCCAAATATCTATACTAATGTTATAAAGCTGAAGAGATTGTTTGTTTGTTTGAACGCGCTAATCTCAGGAACAGCTGGTCCGATATAAAAAAATCTTTTAGTGTTGGATAGAACATTTATCGAGGAAGGCCATAGGCTATATATCATAACGCTAAGATCTACAGGAGCGGAGCACCAATGAAGAATGTTATAAAAACTGGGGAAAATTATCACGCTACGGGCAATAGGAGACGCACACGAGGATACGTGGGTCGGCTAGTTATTATTATAATACTGTACAATAATACAAGTGTCTTACAGCGTATATAAGCGAGTCTGTTTCCTCTCAGCGAATATTTGGAGCAGTACTCGTCGCTGGCCGATCTTCCTTGCTCTTGCATCAGCGACATCCAATCTTCTTGTATGCTGTACAACGCCCAGTAGTCTGAACTCGAACTGTGCTTGCGTTTGATTTCACGAATTTCTGTTGAAAGAACATCTTTCATTTATAATAACTGTTTGAAGCGTATCTGCTTGGGAGATTCGTCAATTGTCATTTTTAACATGATTTCATCAGTTTTACCTGTATGTTTATTTGTAATCGACTTCCGACCACGACGTCTTTCATACCACATGCCGTGATTACTAGTACATACTCGTACATACAAGGTTGTTACCGGTTCCAAGAACCGCGCGGACAAAAATACTCTAAAAGATGCGGCAATCAATCTATATTCGACGCTATGTATATCGATCTAAGGTTCATTATTCTGTGCCTCAAGAAATCAACGAGAACTTTCGGATGTATAGGCTTGTGTGTGTTGTGTGCGTGTAGTTTTTGTTCTGGAATATTTTTTCTTTGTAACAATACATACCATCCCGTCTATCAGCTGCGTTGATGAACAGTTCGGTGTTAGATGAGCAGTGTGCGGCCGTGGTGCTGGCTGCCACCACGTTCCCCACCACCGCCGAGTGGACCAGGGACAGGCCTATACGAGGGTGGAGGGTTAACGACGAAAGCAGCCCTCCAAGACGGGTCAGCTGTTCTTGAGGAGTTAGAGCACCTGGAGAAACACAATGTGTTACAAAAGATGTGTTCTTCCTACTAATGTTATAAATAAGAAAATTGTTTATACAACAGAATAACACTGTCACAAAAATAATATCTATTAGTTTTGTCTCAGTTCGATAGACGGCGTTGTATCAATTTTCTGAATCGCGATATAGAGAAACGAATAAATATTGTGTATAACATAGACCAGCTAAATCAATAGACGTTATCGTCGTTTAGGCGATCCTACAGGTGATTTTTGGGATTGCGATCCAAACACAAAAATCTATTATTTATTGCGATAGCCAATATACGCGCCCAGCTGCGGATTTTACTTTTTTAACAAGGGTTATCTGATAATTTATTTCATTTAAAAATTTATCAGTTTAGGATTTGGGAGCTATGCTTCGGCATAGTATGGGTCAGGCTCTGGTATTAGAGGACAAAACCTTTCTCTAAGATGAAAATCCCATCTACAGCAGTAGAATATCAAAGACTGTTGATGGATTGACGATGTGAATATGTAACTCACCGATTTCTTTCAGGTCATCAACGGCAAATTTGATGGCTTTATTGCTTGGCGGTTCCGGCAGCTGCGATAGAAACTCCGCTACACTTTCATCTGGCGCGTAGGACTTGCAGTCCAGTACTGTTTGTTCTAAAGGTATCCTGGAATTAAACGTCGCAATAAGTATCACGGACTATGAGAGGTTCTCCACAGATTTAAAAAAGGGAAAATATTGGTTGTATTTTTTAAACTAGCTGAGCCACGCAACCCCGTTCATCTTTTTTATGTGATGCGTGATGTCCTAAAATGTAGTAGCTCGCAAAATAAATAACTTTCCCCCCGTTTTTGCAATAATATAATTTCATCGATACTTTGGTCAATTTTTTTTACAAATCGAACCTGCAGTTCCTGAGATTAGCTTTATAAAACTTTGTACAAAATCAAGTTTAAATAAATCAATTAGTTATAGACGAGTGACTGCAGGGATGATTCAAACGTTTAAGCTGTCACCTCGCTGCTTCCTACTGTACTTAGTTTTGCAAGTTCAATACCCACACGGGACAACAGCTTGTGTGTTCCACAAATTTATGTTGTGGGTCTGGGTTTCAATTTATGTTGTGGGTCTGGGTTTCAATTTATGTTGTGGGTCTGGGTTTCAATTTATGTTGTGGGTCTGGGTTTCAATTTATGTTGTGGGTCTGGGTTTCAATTTATGTTGTGGGTCTGGGTTTCAATTTATGTTGTGGGTCTGGGTTTCAATTTATGTTGTGGGTCTGGGTTTCAATTTATGTTGTGGGTCTGGGTTTCAATTTATGTTGTGGGTCTGGGTTTCAATTTATGTTGTGGGTCTGGGTTTCAATTTATGTTGTGGGTCTGGGTTTCAATTTATGTTGTGGGTCTGGGTTTCAATTTATGTTGTGGGTCTGGGTTTCAATTTATGTTGTGGGTCTGGGTTTCAATTTATGTT
Organism: Spilosoma lubricipeda; assembly: GCA_905220595.1. Taxonomy (NCBI): domain Eukaryota; kingdom Metazoa; phylum Arthropoda; class Insecta; order Lepidoptera; family Erebidae; genus Spilosoma; species Spilosoma lubricipeda. Next base: position 4,066,313 of record HG992298.1, on the reverse strand, counting down.
GTGGGTCTGGGTTTCAATTTATGTTGTGGGTCTGGGTTTCAATTTATGTTGTGGGTCTGGGTTTCAATTTCTTGCTACAAACTTTATTTAACAATAAATACATTTTTTCTACAATTCTTATTAACATTTTAATTTTTGTGTTGAAAAAAAAGGTACCTCAATATTTCAGGTGTGGTGTGTGGAACGAACTCGGCTTCCTTCTCTTTAGTGTACATTCTATAACAGTGACCTGTAATAAATACTTCTTATACACTTCATTCCGCAAACAAGTATTTTCATTTTAACTTTTTTTGTAATATTTTTAGACACCCTCATTTAGAGGTTGTAGACTCAAAAACCGGTGTGAAATACACAACACATCTTGTATCGTCACTCAGTGAAACATCACTGAGTGACGATACAAGATGTGTTCAACAAATATCGTTATATTCTAGCCAATATACTCAAAAAAATTAACTAATTATATACGAAAATGTACCTCTATCTACTGGTAAAAAACGCATCATAATCCATTTGTTTGCTTGTTTTAGGTATAACATATAGGGATCATATATGTAACTAACTGAACCCCGTGGGTAACGCCGCGGGGCGATGCTAGTCTAAAAAAGTAGCCTAAATTACTCCTTATATCATCAGCTACCTATTAGTAGAGGTATCGTCAAAATAGGTCCAACCGTTCTAGAGATTAGCCAGAATAACCAGACAGACCGACAGACCGATAAAAATTGTAAAAAAATGTTATTTTGGCATACATACCGCGTATACATACACATGCATTTAGTAAAAAGGGGTTATTTTAATATTACAAACAGACACTCTAATTTTATTTATTTGTATAGATAGTAATAGTCAGTAGGTAAATACCTATTCATTTACCATCAGCCCTTACTATAAATATAAATTTGGTTTATGAATTTGATAGAAACAGTTAAAACATACCAGGTTGAACTCTTCCAGCGCGACCAGTTCTCTGCTTAGCACCTGCGCGCGATACCCAAACTGTTTCTAAGCTTGCCGTGCCTACGAACAAACAGATAAACATAAATTCAATAAACCTCTAATGTATGACAGATCTAGTACAGATGTTTCAAACTTTTTCTCGTAGGCCCCTTTAAAAAAATTCTGGTTTCGGTGGTGGAGCCTATTGCTACAATCCATACTTATATTAATACATGCGAAAGTAATGCAACGCAACACCGAATTTAATGAAATATGGCATGGAGATACGTTGTTTCTTGAGGAAGGACATCAGCTATTCTCTACTGCGATAACCGACTTACACGCGGTTGGAGCCGCGGGGAAAAGCTAGTTCTAACATATACTTAAAACTCGTCAAATTATTTACATTAACGTAGACCCCAATCGAGTTACCCGTGGACCTTTGGAAGTTTGCTTAGAGTACTTTGAGAATTACTGTGCTATCATGATTAATGAACCGAAAGGTAGTAGGTTTGATGCTGACCTTGCACAAAAAAATGTGTGATAAGTGTGAACGATTGTTGTAAACCAACACTGTCTCTTTGAATTATCTTCTATTTTAGAATTTCTATGACTCAATACTATTGCTACCACCACTGTAACTCCTGAACAGAAGTGACCCACGATTACACCAAGTTATGATACTCGGATAGTCAGAGGAATAATGAAATTGTCTTCAAATTCAATTTTTATTCATATACTTGTACAAAAAGGTGACAGTAATCGCGAGGGCACCCAAACTAAGCTACGCTTGTATCCTGGGCTGCCACAAAATACAAAAATATGCAACAGTGGAATTATACGCGTACAGGATACATTTTTACAAATTATAATACAATCATCTTGGGGGTTCCATCATCTATTTTTCCTTGCCCTTATACCAATTCTATTTGGGGTCGACGCAGTACGTTTTGTTTTTCTATTCTTTTTGTCACTGTTCTCAACTCTAGTCCGGTGGAGGAAAAGGGTGTCTTGTCCCATCAGTATGAAGGGAAGATCCTCCGACCCACTAGGTGATCATGCCTGGCGGGCCGCGGCCTGCCGGGTAATATTGCGAAGTTGTATAAATCCCAATCGGCGCGAGAATTTCTACATCGCGGTACAGGCTTATTAGTTACTCCGTAGTCCGTATGTCTTCGGTAGATGGCGCTGTAGTATGTTTTTGTTGCGCAATTTCTCGCTCACACAATCTATCCCCTTTTGCTTCCTCTGCTCTTGCGTCCCATAACTCTTATATTTAATACTTTCCTCACCACATTTTCCTCCACCGTCTTTAAAATTCCAAGCAACGAAATTAGATTCAGTACCTGAACGTTCCATGATTCTGTTCTCCTTGTGACTGCCGGAGTCTACGACGTAGACGACGTCGGGTATCGTGATGGATGTCTCTGCTACGTTCGTAGCGAGTACTATTTTGCGTATACCTGGAGGTGGGATTGAGAACATCTTTGATTGGTCTTCTGTTGATAATCTGAAACGAAATAAATTCTAATTAATATTGATTGCACGTCACTCTAATCGATTTTGGGCTACTCGCAACTAAATAAAAATAATTAATATTGCCAACACCACATTAGAACGCTAGCTTTTGACCGTGGTTCCGTGCATGTTGGTTATCGCGATAAAGAGTATCCTATGTCTTTCCTCAAAAATCAAGGTATTTCTGTGTAAAATTTCATTGAAATCGAAGCAGCGATTTAGTCGTGAAAGCGTGCAGGACAGACGAGAGTTACTTTCTAATTTATAATATTACTATCGTGTGATTTATCTATAATTTCATTTAGAAAACATGTTTCACATTAACAGTTCACTTTTGGACATAAGCCTCTCCTTTTTGAAGGCCATCTAAGAATATGATTATCACATTGCCTTAAAAATGTGTTTTTGTATGTGCGTGATTGGACAGGCTTGATTGGACGACAGGCTCGACCGGGGCAGTACTACCCTCTCATAGAAAACCAACCTAAAGTCACAGAAGCAGTGCTGGCGGGTGTCATTGGTGAATGCGAGACCGAAAGCCCAATGATGCAGAAGCATCACTAGCCCGTCATGGTGTGGGTCACCATGCTGCATTGTAGCATTGTCTGCACGAACAATGAGTATGGTGACCACCACTCTTGGATTCTACTTATGCTTTCCATCAGGCAGAGTAGTCACTTGGCACTTTTATCAGAAATTTGGTTAAAGTACAGACTCTGCCTAGTTTGGGAACAAACAGCCGTGTGTGTGATATATCCAGTTTTTTTTTATTTGAACACCCACCTTGAATGTACAGGCAATATCATATGTACTCCAGACTGGCCGTAATACTCGTCCAATAGTTGCTTTGTCTGTTTGATCTCCGACCATCCGGGGAGGAACACCAATATTGCACCCTCTCTTTCATTCTTGTCTACTGCTTTTATTACTTCAGCTATCTGCAAAATAATAAGATTTTTTTGAACCGACTTCAAAAACAGAGGAGGATTTCAATTCGAATGTACTTTTTTGTTTGTTGCCTCAGAACTTTCGACTGGGTAAACCGATTTTGATGACTTTTTTTTGGAAAGCTAGTGCTCCCATCCCATTCAATGTGGTCCCATTTCAATTTGATCCTATTCTTGAAGTATGTTTGCTTTTGTTACGGTTGGTTTAAGCGGTTACAATTCCGCTTTCTACTGGGCCATGTGTTATGGTTTCAAATCCCAAATGGGACAACAACTTTGTGCGATTCACAAATTGTTGTACTGCGTCTGGGTATTTTTTGTATCCGTTTCATGTATGTTGTAAATTCCCCCGCGATACAGGATATAAATTCTTTAATACAGAAGTTGTGTTTAAACTGATTACCACCCATGAACATCTACAATTCAAGGGTCCAGTGCGTTGTCGTAAGCAATTCTTCTGTTGCTCTTCACCTAGTGAGCAAATCTGGGGGGAGGAAGATGTTTCGAGAAAGGCAACCGTTACTTTGGCCATCTTAAAATAGGCTCTACTACCTAACCCTACTTTCTTAACTGGAACATCAACATAAAAACAATTACCGTATTAGAATTAGTTTCTGTGTCGCGGGGGCCTTCACAGATATATATGAAACATCCAGACTCAGCACCACAATTTGTGAATCACTAAATTTATCTATTTGCGAGATTGTATTTAAGAACAACATTTTAACTTGTTTAAATTTTCGTTAAATTTCTTTATTTTTATATGTCTTTTTGGTTTGGCGCAAAGTGTTTAATTTATTTGTGGAAAATGTTCTGTATTGTGTGTAAATTACTTGTATATTATTGTTATTTATGTTGTATCTGTTTGTTTCCCTAATAAACTAAAATAAATAAATAAAAATAAATCACTCAAGTGTTGTCTCGTGTGCTGTGATGAAAAATTTTAATGAGGAGAAATAAGAGAGAGAGAACAGACCTAGTACATCCTACTTTAACACTACTCAAATATATAACTGCCTCTTTCTCCTAAAGATGTAAGTAAATAACATAACATAATATTTCAGACATCTAACAAACAACGCCATCTAGTCTCAAACTAAGCTGATCTTGTATTATGGGTACTAGACAACTGATTTGAATACAAAAATACATATATATTATACATAGAAAACACCCAAACTCCGAAACCAATATTTGCAGATCATACAAACATTTGATCCGACCCGGGAATCGAACCCGAGACCTCAGCAGTTGCCGTACGCTACCACAGTGCCACCAAGGCAGTCATGTTTGTTTGAGGCAGGCAGTCAAATGATCATCTGGGAGGGGGCCGGAGGTCTTACAACAGCAGTTCCCGGATCCCTCCCGTCTCAGGCGCAGAGTGGCACACCGTGTGGTCACAGTCGGTTCGATTCCGATACACCGCCCCATAGCAAACCCCGGCGGGGAGACGGCCCGAGGGGGCTTCCACACGTTAAAAAAAAAAGGCAGTTAAATCATATGTCCATGTACCTCTTGGCAGTGAATCTGTGGCCGGCCATCTTGTTTTTGACAACTTTCGAGGGTATTCGTCAATTTCAAAGCATATTTCTTCTGAATATCGTCCAGGTGTGATATTTCTACTGGAAACGTTCGCCCGGGTACATCTATTACAGGACACTGGTCGAAGTATCTGAAAGATAAGGCCAACGTGTTGGTTATATTTTTTAACCCCCGACACAAAAAGATGTTATAAGTTTGACGTCGATGTCTGTCTGTGGCATCGCAGCTCTAAAATGGGTAAACCGATTTCGATGCGGATTTTTTTCATTTGAAAGCCAGTTTCTTTGCGATAGTTCTTAGCTATGTTCGCTGGCCCAGTAGTATAAAAGTATCAGCTCTTTTTAAAATTTGATGTGAGGCATTTTGGCGTATGATTAATCGATTACGTGCTTACGTACAGGGAGTCAGTCAGTCAGTATCCCATAAAAAAACACGAGTTTCTTTCTGCCTGACTATGGTGAAGCGAAAAAGAAGTGTTTTGCTGTCTATGTATGCTTCTACGTTGCACCCTAGCGCTTAAACTAATGAACCGATTTTAATGAACGAGGTGTCAATAGATTCGTAAAGATCCAAGTGATATAGGCTATGTATTTATTAAAATTTTTCTCGTGTCTCGTGTCTCGGACTAAATAGTTATGCTTTTTTTTTGTTGGCCTAATCCCGCCCACGTTTCCACCACTGTAACTACTGTACACCAGGATCGACAGCAGTGACCCACGAACACACCGAGTTATGACACTTGGGAAGAAAATTAACTGTCTTGGAACCCGCAACGAAATTAATCAGAAGAAAAAAAATAGTTATATGTATGTGTATATATATTTCTTTGAAGGATAAAAACGAAGCTGCGCGGGACAGATAGTTTAGAAACGAAATAACAAACGTACCTTGTAAACACTCCCGTGTCTAGAGTAGCGCTCATAATGACAATCTTTAGTTCTGGATTTATGTTCAGTGCTCTTTTAAGCAGAAGTAGAGTGACGTCAGTGTTGACGTCACGCTCGTGGGCCTCATCTATTATAACGTGGGAGCAGCCTTCCAGTCCTGAAACACGTAGTATAATTGGTAAAATAAGTTATTTGACTGCCTCGTTGGTCTAGCAGTCTCGGTTTCGGGTTCGATTCCCGGGTCGGACTGCTGTTGAGATTTTTGTTTTGTTGACTTACAAGAAATTCTTAGCAGCAGCTAAGCTAAGCAAATACACTGTCAATTTTTTTTTTATCGTGTGGAAACCCCCTCGGGCCGTCACCCCGCCGGGGTTTGCGGCGGGGCGGTGTGTCGGAATCGAACCGACTAAAACCACACGGTGTGCCACTCTGCGCCTGAGACGGGAGGGATCCGGGAACTGCTGTTATTAACACATCCGGACCCCTCCCAGTGAAAAGCCAACATCACGTGGTATTCCCAGGCGGTCACCCATCCAAGTACTAACCACGCCAGATGTTGCTTAACTTCGGTGATCAGACGAGAACCGGTGTATTCAACATGGTATGGACGTTGGCAAATATACTGTCAACTAGTTCAACCTTCGAATGCTGTTCACTCTCAGGGATATGCGGCGGTCTGATGCTAGTCACTTCGCAAAAAAACTGATATTCAGGTAAAACCGGTTGAAGAAGTAGCCGTAGTACCCCAAATAATATTGGGAATAATAAAGGCTAGGAAGGTGATGATAATGAAGTAATATTTGACTGGCCTGTGGGTTAAATAAAAAGTGACTCTCGGTGTGTCGTAATAACGTGCATATTAGCTCACAATGTATACCTAATCACGTATTGTTTAATGAGTTCGAATCTTTTTTAAAATCCTGTGTCGCAACACAAAGAACGTCCAGACTAAGAACATCAATTTTTGGATCACACTTTCAGAAATCAAAAACTTTCTGCGTCGCACAACAAAACTGTGGTGTGAACTGTCGCCTGCGGTATTCCCGGACCAATACGACCTTCAAACCTTCAAGAAAAGAGTGTACTCCTTCTTAAAAGGCCGGCAACGCACTTGTGATGCCCAAGGTGTTGCGGGTGTCCATAGGCGGCGGTAATCGCTTACCATCAGGTGATACGACTGCTCGTTTGCCCACTATTCAATAAAAAAAGTAAAGTGTTATCCCATTTGGCGTGTATATGCGTGTGTGCATAGAGTGTGGTGTGGTGACCGCTCGAACCACAAAGTCAAAGACCATAAAAGTTGCATCTCTTTCTATGACATACTCCATAGTTTTGTTGTATCTTCAGTAGATGGCGCTATAGTGTTTTTCTGTTAAGCTGTATATGGAAGTCACAACTTACCAGGATTTGTCTGCAATCTTCTTAACAAAACACCAGAAGTGCAATACAGTATCGAACCACAGGGAGGCTTCGGCGGTTTCGAATGGAGTCTCACTTGATAACCCACAGTTAATCCCACCTGGAATGTACAAGATTCTCCATAAATTCTACATTTATACTAGCAACCTGCCCCGGCTTCGCACGGGCTCTTTACGGAAAATATAATATAGCCTATGTTACCCCGAAGATAAATAATATAATCAAATTATAATAATGTGCGGCTTAATTTTTGCCGACGTCTACAACAAACATCGTTACATTTTAGTCAATACACTCAAAAATTTCCCCAATAATTACTTGTATATTATTGTTATTTATTTTGTATCTGTTTGCTTCCCTAATAAACTAAAATAAAATAAAAAAAAAAATTACTCTATCTATTTGTAAAATTCGCATCAAAATTCATGCAGTAGCTTTTCGTGAACAGACAGCCAGATACGGACGACTTTATTTTATAATATGCAGTGATTGATAACAGTCTAGAGTTAATTTGGGTACTCCGCTTACTAGCGATCAAAGCCTAGGATGACCACAGTTCAAATCTAGTGGTGACACATGTCATAATAATCTATAGTTATACTATAATATAAAGCTGAAGAGTTTGCTTGAACGTACTAATCTCAGAAACTACTAGCCCGATTTGAAAAATTATTTCTGTGTTAGTTAGCCCATTTATCGAGTAAAGCTATATCATTACGCTAAGAGTAATAGGAGCGGAACACCAATGAAAATGTTAAAAAACGGTCGAAAATTATTACATTACGGCCAATAGGAGACCTAAACGAGGTTGCGTGGGTCAGCTAGTAACTTAATAAATCTATACTAATTTATAAAGCTGAAGAGTTTGTTTGTTTGTTTGAACGCGCTAATCTCAGGAATCGCTAGTCCGATTTGAAAAATTCTTTCAGTGTTGGATAGTACATTTATCAAGGAAGGCTATAGGCAATATATCATCACGCTAAGACCAATAGGAGCACCAATGAAAAAAAAACTGTCCAGTATAAAAAAAAAACAACCACTACCAAAACACCAAAGTGTTGTTCCATATAAGGTTTGAACTCACAATACTCCGTGTAGTAGACAGCGGCTTGGTGACCGCTTAACCCACTACGCAGATGGTATCATGCTCCTCAATTTACCTCTTCCCCCAGTTCGCTAGCAACTCTCTCGGCTAACCCTATAGCCGCCACCCGTCTCGGCTCTGAGACAATGGCTGTCGTCTTCGCACCGCAATGCCGCAGAATTGCTGCAGGCGCGCGAGTGGATTTACCACATCCCGCCGCACCCACTATCACCGCTACTCTAGATTCTTCTAGAGTTGAGATTATTTTTTCTCTGAAAATAAAATTTAACAGGTCACATAACAATTCTAATTTAGACAATAGCAATGGCAACGGCTTGCCTATCTATTTGTACACACAATTTCTTTCGTTCCAGCACTTTCCATTTCGATTTATTTTAATTACATATTTATTTTTATGCACATTTGGTGCATTGGTATCGCTTTCTGCCATCATCTCCCTAGCCTTTATTATTCCCAAGATTTGGGGTCGGCTACTAGTTCAACCGGTTTTACTTGAATATCAGTTTTTACACGGAGCGACTGGCATCGGTCCTCCGCAACCCTGAGGGTGAACTGAATTCGATATTTGAACTAGTTGTCAGTATAGTTGAGGGCACTGACTTCCCAATAACGATTGCCATAGATGTTCATGACAACCGGGACCGACGGCATAACGTGCTCTCCGAGGCACTATCTTCCATACTCCTGGCTGCTATTAAGAATTAAAAAAAAAAAAAAAACCAACAGCAGTCCGACCCGGGAATCGTACCCAAGACCTCTTGATCTGCAGTCGCTAACCACTAGACCCCATCGAGGCAGACTTGACGCTTTCTCAAATATTTGTATTTTCTTCCAGTCAACCATTGTCTCTAGTGTGTACTACATTTACACAGTACAAATTCATATAAGTGCAAAGGAATAGAGAGCGAGTGTCGGAGCACACCCTTGGTCTATTATGAAATAAATGCATATGTATGTATACACGATGCATATACCAAAATAACATTTTTTTACAATTGTTGTCCGTCTGTCTCTTTGTTTCGGGTAATATTTGGGACGGCTGGCCCGATTTGAACGGGACTTTCACTGGTAGAAAGCTGATGATCTAAGGAGTAACTTAGGCTAAACTTAGACTAACTTTGTCCCGCAGCGTAAGACAGCGGGGTTCAGCTAGTTTTATAATATGCAGTGATTGATTAACAGTCTACAGTTAATTTGAGAGTAAGCGACCAGAGACTAGGATGACTACAGTTACACACACAAGAATAACCTAGTAGACAGTGTTTAATGGCGTCATCCATAGTGACAAAATAAAAATTAAAGCAAACTGTATCATCTATCTAGAACGTTTTCAAACGCGAAAGTTTGGCGCAGAAACGAAATCGAGAGTTATCGAGAAAGCGTCACTGTGACGTACAAAACGTCACTCTGACGTATGATACGTCACTCGATTCTGACGTAGAATGCGTCACTAAGACGTTCCACGAGAAACAGCTGTCAATTGAAAGCGAGTTTATGAAAGTGAGATTTCACTTTCAATTTCATTGTGTGACGTAGACTGTACTGTACACGTCACGTGGATTGCATGTTAATAAATAGAAGCCGAAGCGTTTCTTATTCGTACTGAAGTTTAGATAATAAACTATATCATTATAAACTGAACGATAGAACCGATAATATCGTTGGGTAAAAGAGTTCTAGAGGAGACCGCAGTATTTTTTGAGTTTATGTAGGCTGAAATTGATAACTATGCATCAAATTAGTCATTCCCTTCCTGTAAATAGGAAATGGAAAAAGTAAAGAAGAAAAAAGTAATATTTTCGGCAAAAACATTAAGTCACTGTATTTGAAAATATTTTCAAAACATCTTTCGTTTCGTTTTCAAGTTTTTAAAACGAATTAAGTTTCATTGAGTATCGCATCAGTTACTACAAATTTAATTCATATTTTTACCAGTTTGAAAGGGTTGTAATTTTTTATTAATGTGACGTGGTTTTCAAACGCTGGGAGTTTGTAAAAAAAGTTCTACGTCTAGTCCCGTGCCTGTAAAATTAATCACGCTAACATATAAAGGCGAAAGTTTGTGAGTGTGTATGTTTGTTACTCTTTCAGACGAAAACTACTGAACGGATTTGGATGAAACTTTACAGTAATATAGCTTATACATCAGAATAACACATAGGCTACTATTTATTTGCCGTTATAACCGACACACAGTTAATAAATTCTAATATATAAAATTCTCGTGTCACAGTTTTCGTTACCATACTCCTCCGAAACGGCTCGACCGATTCTCATGAAATTTTGTGAGCATATTGAGTAGGTCTGAGAATCGGCCAACATCTATTTTTCATCCCCCTAAATGGTAAGGGTCACCCATCCTTAAAAAAAAATTATGGCAAAACGACGTTTGCCGGGGCAGCTAGTAGTAAAACATAATATTCGCTTCAGTGGTACCCACAATTATTTTAGAACTGCTTTCGAAATTAGAAAGTAATAACGCTGTACTCCGGTTAGCTGAAAGGAGGTCGCGATGTCAGTTCATCTAGCATTGAGGTTAGAGCGGTGCTCAATTTAAACTTTCGATTGCTTTGCTATCGAGAGATTTTAAATTTCGAATATTCTTGTTTTATTAACCGACTTCAAAACAAGAAGGAGGTTCTCAATTCGACCTTATTTATGTATATTACTTTTTATGTGTGCTCGCGGATAACTTCATCGTTTATGAACCGATTTCGATGATTCTTTCTTTAAAAGAAAGGAGATATCTCAACGGTGGTACCATGATAATGACACGAAGATCAGATGATGGCATCCCAGAGAAATTTAAGAAGTTTTTACCTTGAAGTCGGTTTCATTTTTGTTAAAATTTTACTAGTTGATTTATAAATATACTATTTAGGACGGTTTAATAACGCAAAGACGTTGACGGTCATTAATTCAAAATAAACAAAAAGCCAAGATTTTAAATATTGCCAGATTCTTTTAAGATATTAATGAAGTTTGTGAACATTTTTGTGTTACGAACAATGACCAGGAAATAAGATGAACAAAGAAATCTCTAGAAATAAAAACGTAACGAAATCATTGAGAATAACTTTAATGCTTTACTATTTACTTAATTACATAATCTTGTGATGAGAACTGAGAAGTTGGAAGTACGTACCTAGGTACCCCTTCAATGGATAGAAATAATCGTAATACTTAAAAAAACGCAGTACTGTAATTCATTATATTATTTAAAAAAGCTTATGGTAGGTCAAAATATTTGTTTATAGTTGATTTCATCTTCACAAATAAATAAAATCTTTTATACAGACTTTTGCAAATAACATTAAATAAAATGTTGTATCAAAAAACCTAATGATTGTCTTTCCCTTGTAACCTACATTTCCGAGATCTATAATGATGTCAGCTAATCCGCTGCCGTATCCTAACCTATATTACTCGAAAGGTCACCCGCGTCGGGTCAAGGTCACTCAATGAGTTTAGAGGTCGCGGTATGGTGCCGCGCCCGCGAATGTAGGTCTCAAGGTCTCCAATTGTGGGTTACGGGACAACTAGGCCAGTTTGTAGGACGAACTGTTACAAGGTCTTTGGAATTGGAACGGTTAAGAGTTCGTGGGTCGAGGACACGAGAAGTGTATTGGGTTTGTGTCTCTGTGTTAGCCTGGATTCGGCAATGAACCATTTGATGTACATTGGATTGGAAATTATGGAATGTTAATTAATTAAATAACATTGCCAATTAGTAGTAAATTCAATTTAGAATGGTAAATGAAATTTAATATAATATCTATTTTTAGGATACTTTATAGAACAACTTCCTTGTTTGTCTGTTTGCTAAAATGTTATTTTCAGGGACATGTAGTCATAAATAAGTTAAAATTTAGTTAATTATAGCGGAATTGACTCGCTCGTGCAACAGACATTGCCTACATAGTTTTTATTCGGCCAAGATGCACAGATGTCAGTCTGACCGACTGTGGCCATGCAGTTGACCACGCCATGTAGTGAGACCACAGTCATGTAGTGTGAGTGTGACCACGGTCAGTTACTAGTTGTGCCTCGCAGTATTACTTGCAGTTCATCAAATACATGCTGTTATTACTCGTACTCATTTTTTAGAGTTAAAAAGTAGCCTATGTGTAAATACAGGGTGTCCTGTCCACTATACTTTTATACCTAATTATCCGACTTCAAAAAAACCGGCCAAGTGAAAGTCGGACTCGCCCATGAAGAGTTCCGTAGCACCAAGTAACATAATTTAATATTTTTTTGAGTTGATTGAATGAAAGGTTAATTGCGTTTAACGATTTATGACGTATTAAAATAAAACTACTTACTAGATCTCGTTCACACTAATACAGTACATCATATATTTTTCTTATTTTAGAAGTTACAGGGGGGTGGTGAAGCTGTTAGACACACATTTTACCAAAACCCCAAAATTTATTGTTTTTTTTTTGTGTGAAAATCTTATTGCGGATCACAGAATACATCTACTAATCAAGTTTCAACATTATAGTTCTTATAGTTTCGGAAAAAAATGGCTGTGACATACGGACGGACAAACGGACATGACGAATCCATAAGGGTACCGTCTTTTGCCATTTGGCTACGGAACCCTAAAATGGAGCAGGTTATCAATTCAACTGTATTTTTTTTTATGTTGATTACCTCATAACTTTCGACTGGGTGAGCCAATTTTGTTGTTGTCTTTATTATATTAAAATGTGCACGTTAGTCTTAAGTGCCTGCTAAAATAAATCAACCTAAATGCCAGAATATGTTGAGTTGCTATAATAATATAACAAGGCGCTTAATTATTATATTACATAGTGGCTGCTAAAGTTGTTGCTTAAGTAATTATGTATATGTATTTTGTTTTACTATATATTCATATCGACTATATAAACAAGTAAAAACTAAAACCCAACTACGACAAAAACGACGCTGAAAAAGCATGAAACAAGTTTCAAAAGCCGTAGTCCATGAAGTGTAAAATGTGTTGGTGCCTCTAAAATATTAATTTCTTTGCAAAGTATACTTTAAATAGATACCATAGAATTATCTCAATTATCGAAGAAATACGGACGAAGTCACGCGAAAATGCTAACGCCGTTTCCAATGATACCAAACACGACATATTTATCTAAAACTAGCTGAACCCCGCGGTGTTACCTGCGGCTATTTTTGTACCGCGAGTAACGCCGCGGGACAAAGTTAGTCTAAAAAAGTAGCCTAAGTTACTCCCCGGATCATCAGCTACCTGCCAGTGAAAGTCCCATCAAAATCCGTCCAGCCGTTCCAGAGATTACCCGGAACAAACAGACAGACAGACAGACAAAAATTTTTTTAACAACATTTTTGTTATATGTATCGTGTATACATACATATGCATTGATTAAAAAGCTGTTATTTTAATGTTACAAACAGACACTCCAATTTTATTTATTTGTATAGATTTATTTTTTAATACAGTACTTTATATCGGCTAGAGGGTGCCACATTAGATTCCGTGACACATCATATCTATACTAATATATAAAGCTGAAGAGTTTGTTTGTTTGTTTGTTTGAACACGCTAATCTCAGGAACCACTGGTCCGATTTGAAAAATTCTTTCGGTGTTGGATAGTCCATTTATCGAGGAAGGCTATAGGGTATATATCATCACGCTACTACTAATAGGAGCGGAGCAACAATGAAGAATGTTTCAAAAACGGGGGAAATTTTCACGCTACGGGCAATATAAGGCGCAAACGAGGTTGCGTGGGTCGGCTAGTAGCCTATAACCATGAGACGATCAAGACGCTTCTAAGGACACCTCATTTGTCTAATAAGTACTTAAGGAGCTATGAGGGAACAAATGAACATACATACATACATAGCCTGTCAAAATCATAATCATCCTCCTTTGGCTTTGCCGTAGTCGGGTAAAAAACTAGCTGACCCACGCAACCTCGTTTGCGTCTCCTGTTGCCCGTAGCGTGATAATTTTCCCACGCTTTTAAAACATTCTTCATTGGTGCTCCACTCCTATTGGTCTTAGCGTGATAATATATAGACTATAATAGCCTTCCTCGATAAATGTACTATCCAACACTGAAATCATTTTTTAAATCGGACCAACGGTTCCTGAGATTATCGCGTTCAAACAAACAAACTCTTCAGCTTTATAATATTAAGTATAGATATTCATATCGACTGCACAATTGGCCTAGTCACTAGGCCGTAGTGGTTTAGGAGGTCGCCACGCCGATTTCTACTACGCCAAGTGTTGTCCTTTGTGTCCGTTTCATGTTTTTTTATGGAATTGGAGGCAAACGAGCAGACGTATCCTGATGGTAAGCGATTACCACCGCCTATGGACACCCGCAATACCAGAGGCGTTACACAAACTTTGGGGGATAGGGAGAGGGGAGGGACACGAGCGCAGTTGACAATCTATCGAAAGTTTACAATCTCGCTAGGTAGATTATAATCTAAGGGCGCTCGCCCACGGAGACTTTTTACAGTGCTGCTATCGCGTGTTTCGTAAACGGATCGCTACTAACGCGCTGCAGTATCGCGACTAAATCGATGCAAAGCGCGAGCGTGTCGGACAACATAGGGGGAGGAATGAAGAGAGGGCGTTTGCAGCGCGACTGAATCGTGGTTATGTGGGCGAGGGCACACAGCTTGCGACCGAAGACAGCTCTTTATCCTTTGCGCAGCTCTAAGAAAGCGCAAGGAATTACCCCCACCAGTCCCTACAAAGCGTAAAACAAAATATCTATTTCCGTACGCCATAGAATTGCATTTACCAGGCGTCAGTTTTACGTTTTTTTATTTATTTATTGATGCGAACGCGCGACAGCCTCGCCGCTGCAGCGCTGCTAAAGTCTCGGTGGGCGAGCGCCCTTACGGTTTTACGGTGAAATATACAAGTTAACAATTGCCATACCTGTAATCATCTATAGGCAGAGGAGTCAATTCTTCATCATAGACTTGGAACTTCCTTATCAAAACGCGATCTCTTCTTTCCAGTGATGCTGTGCTCGGTGGGTTCACGTTTCGTCCGTACACGGGATGAACGCGCTGCTTTATTTCTATATATGAGAAATTAAAACGTTATTGTTTTTTTATGGAATAGTAGGCAAACGCTTGATGGTAAGCGATTACCGCCGCTCATGGACATCCGCAATACCAGAGGCGTCACGAGTACGTTGCCTACTTTTGAGGGATGTGGGAAGGGGTTGGGGTATGAAGCTCCGATATCTTCACTCGCACGGTGAAACAAGTAGGCCGTGGTATCACTCCGGTCGAGCAGGCCCATTCATGAAAAATTTTGTATATCTATACAAATAAATATTTTCTTTCTTTCTTCTAAAAAACAACTTCCTTGTTAGGAATATACACCCTATGTCTGGGACTTTACAAACATACATGTAACGGACACAGAGAACACACAGACTTAGGCCAACAATTTGTGGATCACACAAAGTATTGTCCCATGTGGGATTTGAGCCAACAACACTTGGCGCTGTAGAAAGCGGCATGGCGGCCGTTTAAACTAGCTAGCAGTACGGCCCAGTTGTAGACAACTAATAAAACGAAGGTGTCTGTTTGTCATTTCAAATTAAAAGCTTTTCACGAAATGCATATAAAAGTATGAACGGTATTAACAACAAAAAATCTTTTTTTTTAATTTTGTTTCTTTGTCTTTGTGTTTGTTCCAGCTCGTCTCGGAAACGGCTGGACCGATTTTGATGGAACTTTAACTGGCAGATAGCAGAATAATTTAAGCTACTTTTTTAGACATGCTTCGTCCGAGTGCCCGCTAAGTCGTAAATATATTAAAGAAAACATTTAAAAAAATACTTGCCTGATATATCTGCTTCTCTGTTTAATTCATCTTCATTTTCCGAATAATCATCTGTCAAAAAGGAATATTTTAGTACACATAGATTTATTAATACCTATAATATATTCACACTTCTTTTAACCGACTTCAAAAAAGGGGAGGTTTCTCAATTCGACTGTATGTATATATATATATATACTAGCTGTCCCGGCAAACGTCGTTTTGCCATAACTACTAATTAATTAAAAAAACATTATCCAGCGGACAAAATTGTGAATCTAAACCATTCCCAGATACCCTTGAACACACACAAAAAAATTCATCAAAATCGGTCCAGTCGTTTGAGAGTAGTTCAGTGACATACACACTCACAGAAGAATTATATATATAAAGATTTTAACGTGTGTTCGCGGATAACTTCGTCGTTTATGAACCGATTTTGATGATTCTTTTTTTAATGGAAAGGAGATGTCCCGACAGTGGTACCATGATAAGGACATTAACATCTGATGATGGCATCCAAGAGAAATCGAGTCGAACCTTGAAGTCGGTTTTATTTTTGTTATTCACGATCATATCAACAGCTTTAAATAGTCTACTGCTGAACATCGTGTCACCAATAGAAATATCTATATACTAATACTAGCCGACCCATGCTACTTCGTTTGCGTCTCCTATTGCCCGCAGCGTCATAATTTCCCCCGTTTTCGCAACATTCTTCATTGATGCTCCGCTCCTATTGGTCTAAGCGTGATGATATATAGCCTATAGCCTTCCTCGATAAATGGGCTATCTAACACTGAGAGAATTTTTCAAATCGGACCAGTAATTCCTGAGATTAGCGTGTTCAAACAAACAGACAAACAAACTCTTCAGCTTTATATATTAGTATAGATGGTCACCCAGTGGTCGAAGCACTACTATATTTCATTTTTTAGGGTTCTGTACCTTAAACGTAAAAACCGAACCCTTTTAGGATCACTGTGTTGTCCGTCTGTCGGGACAAAATCGGGGCGGGTCGCTAGTTTTAGTATTAGAATTTACACAAACCTTCATCAATAGTTGAATCTTTCATTAAAACAGCTGGTGAATGTATCACTTTATATTTAGATTCCTTAAACGTTGTTTCGTAGATTTCCTCTAAAACAAAAAAAATAACAAGTCAAAATAGTTTGTCATCTATGTTTAAATATTGACTTAAAATGTCTTACATTCCCATTTATTTATATAGATATTAGAGTTTAATTTCAGCAAAACAAAACATTAAATATAACTATATCTATACAAATAAATAAAATTGGAGTGTCTGTATGTTTAATAAAATAAATGTTTTTACTAAAGGCGTATGTATACTTTTTAATTTTTTTGTCCGTCCGTCCGTATGTATACAAAAATCCTTAGACGTTTAAAATTAGGATGTAAGTGTGAGTGGTTGTGTATGTTGAATTGAGGAGTGTATGTGAGTGTGTATGTGTGGGAGAGTGTCTGTGAGTGTGTATACGTGAGGGTGTATATGTGGAAGTATATGACGCGGTGCATAATCGTTTGGATGACAAATAAATAAATATTTCCGGACATCTAACACACAACGCCATCTAGTCCCAAGCTAACCAGAGCTTGTGTTATGGGTACTAGACAACTGCTACTAATACATATATCCTATTTTTTTTTGGAAATGCATACATAAACTCTGAAACAAATATTTGTAGATCATACAAATATTTGGTCCGACCCGGGAATCAAACCCGAGACCTCATGATCAGCAGTCGCACACACCTACCGCGAGACCAACGAGGCAGCTGATGATATAAGGAGTAACTTAGGCTACTTTTTTTAAGACTAGCTTCGCTCCGCGGTGCCCCCGCGGTTGGATAATGACCGCGGGACTCAGCTAGTCTATTCAAATAAATAAAATTGGAGTGTCTGTTTGTAACATTAAAATAACAGCTTTTTAATCAATGCATATGTATGTATACACGATACATACAACAAAAATGTAGTTAAAAATTTTTTTGTCTGTCTGTCTGTTTGTTCCGGGTAATCTCTGGAACGGCTGGACGGATTTTGACGGGACTTTCACTGGCAGGTAGCTGATGATCCGGGGCGTAACTTAGGCTACTTTTTTTAGACTAACTTTGTCCCGCGGCGTTACTCGCGGTACAACAATAACCGCGGGTAGCACCGCGGAGTTCAGCTAGTAATATATATAAACAAACCTACTTATCCCATTCTGGTATTCATTCCATATTTCCTCGACTCTTTCTTTGGCTTTGTCACTTATTGATAACTGTATGGGTTCATTCAAGGTGTTTCTTATTTCTTCTAGAACATTCTGGTCATAAATAGGCTCTCCTTTGCTATTTATTCTCCGGTTGGTGTACAACCAGTGGATAGCTTGTATGGCTGCCTTTTCTGCTGCTTGACGTTTTGATAATGCTGTGCTGTAATTATCAAAAAAAAAGGTGAATACTAGACTTTCACATGTGATGCCATGATTAAGGGAAATGGAGATTAATCTATACTAATATTATAGTTGCGTAAGTAACTGTGTTTGATTGTCTGTTACGCTTTCACGATTAAACCGATAAACCAAAAACCACCAGTTAGATCTTCCACATAATAAAGTCTATACTTACGCAGATGAGACAGCTCTCCGTGATACGTGGGCTAAAGTTTTTTCTAACGCTCAAAACGGTTTTGACATAGTCAACAGATGGTTAAAAATAAATAAAAGTTAATCGATTTTAATAAAATTTGATACGGATTCACAAAAGGAGGAAGATCTTTACCTACCAGGCTAATCTTTACCGCGATGACCGGTATAGGTACGGTTATCAATTTCTCGGAATAAATATTTCATATTTTGGGCATCTAACACACGCCATCTAGTCCTAAACTAAGCAGAGCTTGTATTATGGGTACTAGACAACTGATACGAATACATATCTATACTAATATATCCTGAAGAGTTTGTTTGTTTGAACGCGATAATCTCAGGAACCGCTGGTCCGATTTGAAAAATTCTTTCAGTGTTAGATAGCCCATTTATCGAGGAAGGCTATAGGCTATATATCATCACTCTAATGGCGGAGCAAAAATGGAGAAATTTACAAAAACGGGGGAAAATTATCATGCTACGGGCAATAGGAGACACAAACGTGGTTGAGTGGGTCGGCTAGTATATATATATATAGTTTTTTGGAAATACATACTTATTATACAACGAAAACACCCGAGAAAACTCCGAAACAAATATTTGGTCCGATCCTGGAATCTAACCTGAGACCTCGAGCTCAGCAGTCACATACGCCACTGAGCCACAGAAGCAATACTTTTATATATATATTAAAACTAAACAAGAATATATCAAAAAGCTTATTTATATCACATACCTTTCAAATCTCATCTTCTCCGGCCAAACAAACACATAAGAACAGGTCCAGTCATTTTGTGTTGGTTTCTTCCTCCCTCTAGGAGCAACTGTGTTTTGTTTGTAATGTATATCAAATACTTTATTAGGAGTCTTGGCTGTAAAGTTGTTTAGTGTAACACGAGGTAATGGGAAGAGGTCTGTGATTTTTTTTACATCTGAAAAAGAAATATAAATAACTAGGCGACCCACGTAACGTCGTTTGCATCTCCTATCGCCCGTAGCGTGATAATTTTCCTCCGTTTTTGTAACATTTAGTACTGTAGGTCTTAGTGTGATGATATATAGCCTATAGCAGTGGTTCCCAAAGTTGACTGGGCTACGACTCATCTGATTTAAGTTTACAAACTCGGGACCCACCTCTAGGAAATTTAAGCGTTAGCAACATTAATAAAGAACTTTTGAAATAACAAACTGTTTTAATACAATCTTTTATTACTTAATTATATAAATTTAATGGGAAAGATGAAATTGTTTCCTATGTTTCGCCATTACAGTTTTGACATCAACTTCAACTTTAGTTACTTTTAATCGCAGTGAGTTTGATAAGTCCAATTTATTTCGGTATTTAGTTTTAATGTTCACCATATTCGAAAATCCAGCCTCACATAAGTATGAGGTAGTAAAGGGGAGGAGGACTTTCATAGCTTCATCAAACAGGCATGGATGACTACCAGCAACCGAGAGCCAGAATTTCGTTAATTGCTTACGATTGAAACTATTTTTTTGTGACGAATCTTCTGATAAATCAATTAGTTCTTCACTTGCTTTTGTTGACATACCAGTTGGTAGGGGGTCTTGAAATGGGTTACAAATCTAATGACTCGCGAAATGCGTTCGTTCGCCTCCCGCCCGTCCCGCTCCCCTCAGCACGCGCGCCGAATCGGCGACCCATAGTTTGGGAAACCCTGGCCTATAGCCTTCCTCGATAAATGGGCTATCTAACACTGAAAGAGTTTTTCAAATCCGACCAGTAGTTCCTGAGATTAGCGCGTTCAAACAAACAAACAAACTCTTCAGCTTTATATATTAGTATAGATAAAGATTACACTATATTACATTAGTCTGAACCCAAATTACTACTTATCTATACAAATAAATAAAATTCGAGTGTCTCTTTGTAATATTAAAATAACCGCTTTTTACTAAATGCATATGTATGTATACACGGTACATATACCAAAAAATGTAGTTAAAAAATTTTTGTCTGTCTGTCTATCTGTCTGTTTGTTCCGGGTAATCTCTAGAACGGCTGGGCCGATTTTGATGGGACTTTCACTGGCAGGTAGCTGCTGATCCAGGGAGTAAATTAACTTACTTTGTTTTAAGTCTAACTTCGTCCCGCGTCGTTACTCGCGGTACAACAATAACCGCGGGTAGCACAGCAGGGTTCAGCTAGTACTTTATATGTTAACAATAACCACGATTACTTGCATCGAAAAACTTATTCAACTGCATACCTTTGCCATGCACAACATTTAGGTTATTGACATCATTGTGTGTTAATCCTTTAGAACACCACTTTCTGTGTAGTGGTGACAAGGGCAATATAAATGCGCTACTTCTTGATGTGGCTTTGAATACATGTTTATTTTGTACATAGCCTGATAGACCTGAAAATATATATAAATACAAAGTTAACTATAGTGTAATACTTAAGCAATAAATGATATTATTATTATTATATTTAATACACTAGCAGCTTAAAGCTGATGCATGCATATATTTACACTTGTATTTTTAAATGTTTATCAAGTCTGTTTTTAAATATGTTTATATTCGAAGGACTAATCACTGTTTCCGGCAAAGAGTTCCACATACATGGGTTTGTATCAGGTTTTCAGATATTCAACATTTTTACGAGTTGTATCTGATTGTGACAATACAGAGACTGACTATTTATTATGATGGTCAGCTTATATACTAATGTACCAAATATTCTATATGTAAAAGTTAATATTCTTTTTTCAATTATTTTTCCCCAACTTACATAATCTAACTCTCGGTAAATGATTCAAAACTATGTTTGGCTTTTGATAAAGCAACTGGATACTATATATTTCTAATTAATTAATACAGACCTAAGTTCAGAAATTAATGTACTAACACAGGTTATTAAAGTAATCTGTACTTTAAAGTCAGTAAACTTAATAAAAATATTTTATATAAAACTTACTGCAATAATGTTGATGATTTGGGAATAAACTTCGTATAAACCTATTATTGAATAAAATTCTTGTCGCTACAGTAGTTCGGGACATAATATTTTTATATACAAACATTTTCAGGACATGAAAGTCATAGGCACAGGTTATGTTTTGTTACTTGCCGAAAACTTTTAACAGAAATTACGCATTGAAAACTTTCAACGGTATGGATCTAGTACCGGCTACTCTCGAAATAACTCAGGTTACATGTTATAACAAACACAATTCATCTCTTATTTTCCAGGTATTATTTAGATACAATTTTAGTACTGTACACAGTAACTAGTCATAGACAATCAGAAATCTGTTTTTCTTGACATCTCACTGTCAACTTCTAATTTCAATGTCAATCAAACAGCACAAACAGCGCTGCCAAAAACAATTTTATCTAGTACCTACAGTAACTTGTATCTATGGGTGTGTTTAAGACTTAAAGACAATAATCTACTTCTTCTTCTTCTTCTTTGGAGGAAATGGCAACCAGCCGGATCTCTTGGATGAGCTATTTCTGCCAATGTCAAGTGTTTATATTCTTCAAGTCTTTAAGTCTGCGTCGTGATGAAATTAATGTTAAAAAATATATAAAATAGGGATGAGATGAAATGGGGATCGTCTTTCGAAAAAACAAAAAACATGGAAAATAATAATAGAATCAAATGATGAAAGTCCATCAATTCAATTCAATTCTTCATTGTGGCCTTTGTGGAGATGTAACCACAATTTCGCCAATGTCAAGTTTGTGAAAGACCAACAAACGACGGAAGTTGTCTGGTGAGCAGAAAGGTCAAAAACCATTAAGCAGATTGAAATATTGATTAACACACATAAAGTGTGAGTGAAAGTCCATATTTATGAAAATAAGGACAGTAAGAGGTGTGGGTTGCTAGATGCAAATTGAATTGTCAATGCTAGTAAATAAAAGTAAAGCTAATATTAATTATTTGAAAGCAACGAAATGTTTTTTTCTTAATAAAACCAAACTAAACTTTACCTTCTTTAAACTAAAATAAAATCTCTTAGATATTTATTGCAGTTCAATACAAAAGCTTTCCTTTTGAATGTATTTCAAACTGACTGACTTCAAAAAAGGAGGAGGTTCTCAATTCGACCGTATATATTTTTATAAGTGTGTTCGCGGATAACTTTGTCGTTTATGAACCGATTTCGATGATTCCTTATTTAATAGAAAGGAGATATCGCAACGGTGGTACCGTAATGAGGGCACTAAGATCTGATGATGGCGTCCAAGAGAAATCGAGTCGGTTTTTATTTTGTTATTTTTTTTCTTATTGTTAACGATCAAGCAGGTCTCTAATAAACTCACACTTGGATCCAGAAGAACCTAATAAGAGCTAAGCTTTCAGTGGTGGTATATTTTCATTTAAAACATTTGACAATTCACTTACCACCTGAAAGAGAAATTTCAAGATGGGTCGCCATGCTACATTGTGGCATTGTCTGAATTTAGAATGAGTTTGGCGACCACTACTTCTGGATTCTGTACATGATTCCTGTTACGCAGAGGAGAGTTACTTTGGCAAGCTCATATATTTAGTAAATATATAAACAACAAACTGAAGCATACTCGACAGCTACAGCAAGAGGCTGATCGCGGCTAATGGAGACGCAGAGTAGAACAGCTATATCAGAGTCACAATCCTCAGTAATGAATGGTGTTAGCCAGTGGTAATTGGCTACCATCACTTGATTGATAATCAGGTCACTTGACTGCACTGATTATTAATCAAGTGATGCAGCTGATCCACGCAACTTCGTTTGTGTCTCCTATTGCCCGTAGCGTATAATTTACCCCCATTTTTGTAGCTTTCTTCATCGGTGATTCGCTCCTGTAAGCCTTAGCGTGATGATATATAAAAGCCTATAGCCTTCCTCGATAAATGGACTACCTAACACTGAAAGAATTTTTCAAATCGGACCAGCGGTTCCTGAGATTAGCGAGTTCAAACATATAAAAAAAAACTTTTCAGCTTTATAATATTAGTATAGATATAGTATAGATACTCGAAACTTCCTATCACATCAACAACCTAAACAGTCCACTGCTAGGCATAGATCTCTCCTTAGAAAGGAGGTTTTGGTCTACGATACCACGTTGGCCAGACGGATTGGTATAATGTTGGTTTAAAGTTTTCGTTTCTCTTTGCAATGGTGTTGCCGTGCATAATTTGCTCACCCACGGGATGAAATCGTCCGTGATCTTAACTGGATACCAGACGGATATGTTATATTTAAATTTACTTGACTTAGAAAGTATTAATAATATAATTAGATATTTCTCGCGTACAGTAGGAGGCACCATGGTGCCATGCTATTTGCAGGTGACATTGTGTTGGTCGGTGAAGACGCCTCCGAGGTCCAGCGCAAACTATAGCCAGACAATATCGTTTGGCGAGTATCAATTGTGTATTAGATCTAAGTTACTATTGTAAACTAAAATAAATAAATTAAAAAAAAAAAAAACTATATATAATAATAATCAGTTCAGTGTGCAGCATCGAATCCATGCAGGATGAATGAAATGGCGGCAGGTAACAGGAACTATTTGCGATCCCCAGTTCTCTTTAACGTTAAAGGACAAATATATAAAACGGGCCGCCACGCCAACGGGCTGTTGGTGCCGTTCTTACTAACCTCGAAGCTTGGGTAGGAAGGGATGGAGGTCGCGTCCCCTACCGACTGACGTAGATACTCACCGGGCATGGTTGCTTGCGGTGAGTATCTTAATAAGATCTGACGCGAGGAGACGGCACAATGCCAGCAATACGCTGGAGGGCTGCCCCACGTGGGCGTCTGAACGCAAAGTCCTAGTCGGCGTAACCGGACGACACCTGTCCTCGACAGCAATCATTGCTGCGATGCTGGAGGGTGAGGAGGGTTGGAACACAGTGTTCTCTTTCTGTGAGCCTTTAATGCTCCAGAAAGAGACCACTGAACGGGATCGGGAGAGGGCCGATCCCGAGCGTAGGCGCGACGTTGCCGGTGACATCCGCCGCCGATAGGACCTCAAGCTGCCAGAGAGTGGGGACCTCAGTTCTAGAGAAGCCGGAGATCGGATTCGGATTCACCGATACACCAAACATATCAGGTCAGTATTTAATGGCAGCCAGATCAGGCTTTATGTGCTCAAGTTTTTGTAACAATAAACTTATGTAAGTGTATGCTTAGGTATATAGATATAGCGTATTTACAAATATACATAGTAATATACTTGTTGGTTACATTTGATGTTGGTTTATCTCTTATTTACCTAACTATTGTGGTCCTCGTCGAATTAAGTATTTTGTCTTTGCCCCTACCAGCAGCAATAACTGGTGATAGCACTACAGGATGCTGCTGGCTTGGATATGTATAAGTATGTTTATGAGCAGTCTGATCACCAAAGCAAAGAAAAACCAGGCACTGCCTAATTTGGATACAGAGGGCCGTGTGTGAAATATCTTATCATCTCCCTACCTTTTGCCCAAATTTATTTGGGATCGGTGCTCTATCACTCGTTAGTTCACTTCTTACTCCCTTCCTGGCCATATCCTCTTTTATGCAGTCCATCCATTTTTTCTTTATTCGTCCTCTACTCTTATATCCGTCGACTTCCATACTTAACACTTTCTATCATCAGTTGCCTCTCGACCTGCGGGATATCATAGGGGCCTATCTTCGCAATACTTCCCACTCGCGACAGGTGCCGTCTGATGCGGGTCGCGATAACTCTTGCGAAGAGTTTCGCCGATTCGTCCACTAGATATACCCGTCGGAACGACGAGGTAGAATCTGTAGTCCTGCCAGGTTTCCAGATAAGGACTAGCTGGCCTGGCTTCCTTCCAGCCGGAAGGGAATACGCTGTTACGTTAGCTTATCCCCTAGGATCGCCAAAGCACGCACCAACGCACGGCGCGGTTTGCCATCAGGGGCCGTGGTGGTGTTGTGGGCGCGGAGCCGCTTCACGGCTTGGTCCAGCTCATCCTTCGACACGTCGTGTCCTCGGACCACATAATTGGTTCCGACGGTAACGGAGGGCGTGATGGTTCAGACCCTAACATTCCCTATAATTGACTATGGTGATATGTGCTACTTTGACCTGAATGCAGATCTGCTTAATAAACTTTATCATCTTCTCAACAATTGCATTCGATTCCTTTTAAATTTTCGCATTTGAAATGACTTCCAATTCGCCAACTTAGATGAATACGAGCGTTAACTACACTTTATTCTTTAATAACTTCTCCAAGTTTTCCCTTCTACATTACTACTCAAATACAATGGTTAGGTGCAAACCACGACAGAAACCTTAGATCTTCAAACAACCTACCTCTCAACTGTCCACTCATTCACTCATCACTCTGACTTTGTACATTCTACTTTCTTGGTACAATCTATTCTGATATGGAACGCAATCCCTCTCGAGGTCAAGAAGTCAAAAACTCTAGAAACATTCAAATTCCTAGTGCGGAAACATTTTATCAGATCCACCTGAATTTGTATTATGAGTATTTATGCATATAAATGAATTGACGAATGAAATAAGATTGAGGGAACAGAGACTGCACCTGTGTTATTTGCTCCGTGGTTTGCGCACACACTTGTGCTCTGCGTAGTTCGCTGGTCTCTGTTGAGACTGGCCGCCGTAGCCGAAATCGGCTAGCAGAATATCATCATCATAAAGAACTACCTACTGTCAATTCTTACATAAATAATTTCCTATTAGCTTAAGATTGAAGGACATCCATACATTAAATCTGTATAAAGTAACAAGGTATGTTTACAAAAAATAATTATTATATTTGTGGTTAAACCCACAAGTATAAAAAACCGGTTGTATAGAGAACATAATTTATTCTTAATCTGACTATAAATAACAATTATGACATCACACATTCAATACAATCACTTAAATTAAAGTTGCAAATAGGTACCAAATAACTATGATTTTAAAATTAAAAAAAATACTTTTTTCGTTAATGGCATTAAGACGTCAATGTTCAAAAGTGGAATATAATTTGATTAAAAATCAAAATGGCTGTATTTTTTTATAGTAAATAATAAATAGGTACTTTGTTTTTATCTAATTATAAAAACTAACTTTCAAATAGCGTTATTAACCGCGTTTTTTTTGCTCCAAAGAATTTAATGAATCAATGACTAGCCAACCACGATCTTTACAAAAGGATGGATGTGTCATTGAGTCACTATGCCACTTATGACGTAATTTAGTCAAATTATACTTAATGTGTAAAACGAAACAAAGACCTAAAATTAATTAGCACAACCTGTTCATTTAGCGTGCCTAAATACAGTCAAGACATATTTTAATTAGCTGTACATGGCCGGGCTTTAATGACTCCCTTTGATTAACAATTAATATATTAATATACTGTAGGTTTAGAGTAAATGCCACTAAATATCACAGTAGTCGTCGATTTCTCCATAACGAAGTATAAGAAAGGCCGGTTTGCATAAAAGTACGGTGCCGATATCCTGTCGGCGAAAGTTGCCGTCGTCGCCGCCGACGCAATAGTGCCTGATTCTGTTACTTCAATATCAGCCTTATGTACTATCGCAGATACGAATATACTATCCTTGGATACGAGTTTGAAATCAGCTAAATCCGGTTGGAATATATCATAAACGCCCATGTCGTTTAGAGGCTTATTTAAAACAACATTTGTGCTTATATGGAATCTTGGTAACTTCACATCAACCTCTTCAATACCATACGCATTCGAGTCATCTTGTAACTTTTTGAACACATCCTTTAAAGTAACTTGAGTGAAGTTCTTGTATACGTCATTAATTTTCACTGACGGATATGGTAACATCACTAACATTGAGTATTTTCCGTTAGAACTGTAAGGTAATTCAACAGCGAAGGAATTTAATCCCTGTATATTGGAGTACGCAAATGGTCCTTTTTGGAACATCATATTAACACTGCCAATTTCTTTTTTATTTTCATTGTAGAATGGTTCTAACACGGTGTCTGATTTATTGAACGGTGAAGCCCACAATCCTTTGAAAGATATTACATTTGCTAATATCATTCTGGATTCATGAAAGTCATCAGATCTGAGAACATTTGACACACGACCACCTGATTTCTCAATGTATGTGTTTGCTATTCTCGCTGAATTCGGATCGTCGAAATCTAAAACTTTAATTGACGCTCCAAAATCATTTTGCAAACTTGTTTTAAAGTTTTGGTAAGCAGTGAAACCGTTGTCCAAAAACACGAAATTCTTGCTTACTAAGCTGACGCCGTTGGACTGCGTTAAAACTGCACTCGTCAAGCTTTGATATCCTTCTATTAACGTGTTTTGGTCATAAGGCAGGAAGAATGCTCTACTGAGCTGCCTGTAGCTGTTGCCCGCTGCTCCGAGTGCGATGCCAGTCATGAGGGTCCATATTCCGAACGGTGATATCACCACATGCCCGTCTTTGGCCAACTGTGTGTGGTACAACAGTTCCATGCTAAAGTTCCTTGGTCTTTCATTGAATTCGATTTGACAATAACACACACCGATGAATATAAACACAAGAGCTACGGACTTCATTGTTATCGCGACCGAGTCTCGTTATGTACTGAACAATTATAATGCGAAACGGGAATGTGACTAATTTATAACTATTATGTATCGATGTAAATTCAACTTTATGAGCGTTGGATTAAAGACAATATTCGTGTTTGTGGGACTTATGTTGTGTTGTGCGGAGATAGACGGAACCGGTATGGTTGGTGTATTATGTATATGGTTTTGTGTTTTGTATTGGTCACATTTGTACATTAGGCCAGCTACACTGTATTTACGTGTTGAGTGACATCTACTGCTTTTAAGTTTTAGAGATAAAATATTAAAGGTAAAATTATTTAAATACTCCGCTAAAAACTTCTACAACGTTGTCATTGAAGTGGAGGTAATGTGTGAAGGTGCCAATTAGCATACGGTATTGAAATGATAAAATGAAATTGCATTCAAGGTGTTTTGCTCTCTATCTGTAGAGATGAAAAGGGTGAGTATACGAGGTGATTAACCTTTGGAAGTGATGTAGGTACTTATATAATACAATACCTACTAGCTGCGTCCCGTGGTATTACGATTTTGTTGCTTTTAATTGGATATCTTTAGTATTTGGTAGGTTGGTTTAATCTATACAAATAAAATTTATGTGTCTGTTTGTAATATTAAAATAACCACTTTTAATAAATGCATATATATGTATACACGATACAAGTACCTAAAATAATATTTTTTAAAATTTTTGTCTGACTGTTTGTTCCGGGTAATAGTGGCCTACCTATTCTTAGTTTCTTCGTCAACCACTTGCGTAATAACAAAGTCCAAAATGAATTTTCTAATAAAACTTGTTATCGATTAGATACTTAATGGCTTTCACTTAGTAACATTCAAAAATGTTATGTCAAAAATCATACTTTAATGTTAGAAAATGCGTGTACGATTGCCAATCAAGAGGTCTCGGGTTCGATTCCTAAGTCGGGTCCAAAGTGTTGTTGGGTTTTTCTTATAAGAAGTTTTTTATAACAGCCCGGAGTATGGCACTATGGTGGTATACCTATGCCTCGGATAGTACGTTAAGCCCTCAGTCTAAGTTGTCATGCACATCTACGGCAATGGTTAAAAAGAAGTCAGCGCCTTCAAATATATTGTAATTTATTTTAAAAGTTTTTTTTACCTGTGAAACCCGGTCGGTCCTGCACTCCACCAGGGCTTACGGTGGGGTGGTATGTCGGGATTGATTGAACCGACTAAATCCACATGGTGTGTCACTCTGCACCTGAGATAGAGGGGATCTGGGAACAGCTATTATTACCATATCCAAACCCTCTAGCTAGTGCTTGCCCAGCGCGGGCACACCCTTTTAGGCGACGCGTCCGCGGCTGGCAAATGTAGCAGATGGAGGGGAAAACCCATCTTGTCCATTCGCGCCCACACTCAATTATGACGCGCCGGTAACCCCGCCTCTGCTGACCGCCGCACCGCACGGTTTGCCGGCGGAAAATTGGGTTCGAGTGGAGGTCACCCTTCCGGCCTTCCGGGCTCTCTGCACAGCCTTCTACGAAATGACGTTTTCTCAAAAGGATGCGACTGCGGTAAAACAGATATCGCTACCGAGATCTTCTCTGACGACTGCAGTGAGTAGTACACTGGGGCAGGTTAGAAGAAAGTCAGGCATGATTTTTATTTCGTACTAGCAGTCCCACGCAACCTTGTTTGCGTCTCCTATTGCCCGTAGCATAATAATTTTCCCCTGTTTTTGTAACATTCTTCATTGGTGCTCAGCTCCTGTAGGTCTTAGCGTGATGATATATACCCTATAGCCTTCCTAAGCGGTGCGGGCTATCTAACACGGAAATTATTTTTCAAATCGAACCAGTTCCTGAGATATATATATAGTATAATATATAGTATAGATAGATGAAGGGCAGGTATTCCCATTGCTGTTAGTCATATTTAGATTAATGAAAAGTAAATCGTTTAACTAATAACGTAAAGTGTACTCTGATAACAGTTTATTACATTTTTGTGATAAATTGAAGGCAGTTAATATTTTTTCATATATGATTTGTAGTTTTTTTCAACATTTACTTTTAAACACTGTTATATCAAGGGAAGACCAATAAATATAAGTACTACTTATTTAAAAACCACTTTTGTTTCAATAACATTGAATAATAGTCGGAGAAAAGGGACTATTTAATATTTTACAGCTCACTTCAAAAAGTCGCAACAGGCTTTTGAAACTAAATTAACAGTTAGGTATTCTGAACCAGTAATTTTATTAATCAGAAGTGAAAGCCCGTTGCACTAAATGTCAATAATCATGTTTTTAAGGTTCTGTATTTCAAAAGGAAAGAAACAGAACCTTTACTTTCAAAAGGAAAGAAACGGATGACTTTGCTGTCGGTCTCTAATCTGTCAAGACCATTTTCCTCAGGAACATGTAGAGGTATCAAGCTGAAATTCATATAAAATACTCAACTCTACTGTCCCTTAAAGTCCCTCTACTGAGCCCTCGATGCGTGAGTCCGACTCGCATTTAGTCGGTTTTTCTTTTTGCTAAATCTACATGAATCTAAAGCGCTTAACATTCTTTACATTTATGCCTGAAATTAAAAATAAAACGAAGAAATGTGTTTGTTGTATTTTATAATAGCATTTATAAAGTATTTGTTATAAAATTTGCTTGATTTCGTAGCATATAAAACGAATCGTAGATCAGAAAAACGGCATATTTGAAGAAAAGAGTTGCTTAGCGTTAAAAATCAGCTGAAGGCTAATTCGTAAAAAAATGTTGTGTGGTCCTGGCACGGCAAGATTACGTAGCCACAACGTAGTGTTGCCAGTTCCCAACCCGCAATCGGCCAGTGTGGGGACGTATGGCCTTAACTCTCTCGAGAGAGACTCGAGCCCAGCACTCAAGCGTCCTTTAATAAGCGTAGCGCCCTTCAGCAAGCGCGCAGATTTACTAAAAGTTCCATAACACCGCTGCGCCCGCATGCACCGCACAGCCTGCACCATAGGCAAAGACGCCCCTGAGTCCTGGCTTAATGATTATTGCAATTTTACTTTATACTCGGGCAATATAAAGTGGTGGCCAACACTATCATTAGAGGTGAGTGAGTAGCGTTAATACGTAACGCAGGAGAGCGCAGTTACCTTCAGAGGTATTATCTTATCTGATCAAATGCAATTAAGGGTAACTGATACTGACTGACAGTGTATTTCTTGCTCTAAGTAGCTCCCAGTATGTAAAGGATTGCTTTATATAGAGTCTGCTGTAAACAAAACATAAAAATTATGTCTGTGGTTAACCACATCTAGCTATCTATAGTAATATATAAAGCTGAAGAGTTTGTTTGTTTGTTTGAACGCGCTAATCTCAGGAAACGCTGATCCGATTTGAAAAAATATTTATGTGTTAGATAGTACATTTATCGATGAAGGCTATAGGCTTTATATTATCACGCTAAGACCAATAAGAGCGGAGCACCAAGGAAAAATGTTTCAAAAACGGGGGAAAATTATCACGCTACGGGCAATAGGAGACGCAAACGAGGTTACGTGGGTCGGCTAGTACATAATAAAACTGGTTGTGAGACCTATACAGTATATAATTTATTCTTAATGTAACTTTAAAAACAACACACACAATTTTAATAATATAATAGTATAAATACGTGCCAAACATAGTTTTAAAATATGAAATTAAAAAAAAAGCATTTGTTTATGATCTTATGACACTAATATTTAAAATTAGAATAAACTTTGATGAATCCGTATGGTTGTATTTACATATTAATGATTGACAAACAAGTCTTTCATTTTCATTTTCCAATCCTGTAATCTTTCGATTTGATACTATCAAAAAGCGTTAATAACATATTTTAATCTCCAAAGATTTCAATAATTGAACAAGCCAAGCTAACCGCTTCCTATACAAAAAGTATGAATGGAAAGGTCAGTGCCACTGACGGCGAAGAGACTAATTCAACGAAAAAAAAAATACAGTGAGCGCGCGAACAATGGTTTTATTTCGTTGCATCAAATACAGTTGTATTTTGAAGCATTTTAGGTTGAATTTAAAGTGTTACGAACACGGAGCAAATACAAAGAGGAGATGGCATAAGCGCATCACCCCCGTGACAAAATACCGACCCCGACGTCATCGCAGTTGACGCAACTTGCAAATTATACTATTAACGTCAATGTTCTAGAACTGCATCGAAAAATCGTAATACTTGAATGTTCTCGGTACAATCAAGTAAAAAGATGAATTGTTGTGTTTTATCTTGTACAAATAACTCAGATAGACGTTCTGGTACCATGAGTGGCATCATATTTCTTTTATAAGTAATTTTATAGCTATTTTTTTTAAAAGTTCTAGAAAAATCTCTTAGTGTTTTATTGAAATGTTATTATATTTACTCGCCACTAGATGGCAAAACTTTGTGTTACTGGAAATAAAAATACAATGGTACGTTGACCTGAATATTAATAAGAAGATACGGAAATGAGTTCTACATTCTTACCTAATGATTTTTTATACATCATGGTATTCTTTTTGTATTTTTCTTAATTATATTGTGAACAGACTGACATCTATCGACATCTATTCTAAAATAAAAAGACAGGGTCGTATTTAGAATCCAAATATTTTATCAAGTTACGACTATATTAATCTTGCATTGAAAGTTGTTACTTCAAATATTGAAAAAAAAAAGAAATTTTACTTATGCTGATGATTAGACGGGGTTTTTTTAAATTCATTAAAATAATACAATGTACCAGTATACTGGTAATGTTCTAAATTTTCATCTAAAGATAATATTGAAAAGCAATGGATCAAAAAAATAATAGGCAAAACTGGACTCCTACAAAATACACCAATATTTGTTCTTCCCGTTGTGATTCGAAACGATAGTGATTCATTTCAAGGAAAAATCATAAAAAAACGAAAAAGTAACTTATTATCTAAACCCAAATTAGGCAAGATTAAAAGTGATTAGATGTGGATATTAGAGACAACATTGGTATGACCATTCAATTCAGATTTAGATTAGTTGATTTTCTAAGATTGGTGTTATTTAAGCATTCCAATTCCGAAGTGAAATCTAAAATATAAAATTCTCGTGTCACAGTTTTCGTTGCCATACTCCTCCGAAACGGCTTGACCGATTCTCAGTGAGCATATTGAGTAGGTCTGAGAATCGGCCAACATCTATTTTTCATCCCCCTAAATGGTAAGAGTCACCCATCCTTAAAATAGTTTTATGGCAAAACGACGTTTGCCGGGGCAGCTAGTAAAATATAAATTTATTTATTTTTTAAATAAAATGATTTGCACTACATATATTAATTTTTGTTTTGCATAATCCACGTGTAAACCAAACATATTGAACAATATTTTATTTCGGGTTATTTATTACAAAAAAAAGTTCACTTTTGCAAAATTATTTACGTTATTAATGATGTTTTTTGTTCAAGATGCTTACAAAATTGACCTTGAAAAAACTACTCCTTGAAATTCTGAGTACGTCCACACTAGTGTCAGCTAGCTAAACTACATAGCAATATACTCGTACAACGATGCAAGTAGTTTTGCTATTGTCTGGTAGATGGAAAAGTGTAAACTAACACCCCCTCACCCCCGCAAATTGTCACGCATTGCTTCATACAAAAATCTCATTAGGGCATCTCCTCTTTGTATTTGCTTCGTGGTTACGAATTAGTCTCTTTGCCGTCACTCTGTCTGTCGTTGACCCTATGTCATTCACTCGTAAATCCTTCAAATGAAAGTTATAGTCAAATCAAGAAACATTTTAGTGAACTGTACATGACTGGGCTTTAACGACTCCCTTTGATTAACACTTCATGTCTTAATATACTATAGGTTTAGAATAAATGCCGCTAAATATCACAGTCGTCGTCGACTTTTCCATAACGAAGTATAAGAAAGGCCGGTTCGCGTTAAAATTCGGTGACGGCATCTTGTCAATGAAAGTTGCCGTCGTTGCCGCCGAGGCAATAGTGCCTGATTCTGTGACTTCAATATCAGCCTTATGTACTATCGCCGACACGAATACACTATCCTTGGATACGAGTTTGAAATCAGCTAAATCCGGTTGGAATATATCATAAACGCCCATGTCGTTTAAGGGCTTATTTAAAACAACATTTGTGCTTATATGAAATCTTGGTAACTTCACATCAACGTTTCCAATACCATACGCATTCGCCTCATCTTGTAGTTTTTTGAACACATCCTTCAAAGTAATTTGAGTGAACTTCTTGTATACGTCATTAATTTTCACGGAGGGGTATGGTAACATCACTAACATTGAGTATTTTCCGTTAGAACCATAAGGTAACTCAAGAGCGAACGACTTTAATCTCTGTATATTGCAGTACGCGAATTCTCCTTTTTGGAACATCATATTAACACTGCCAATTACTTCGTTATTTTCATTGTAGAATGGTTCTAACACGGTGTCTGATTTATTGAACGGTAAAGTCCACAATCCCTTAAAAGATATTACGTTTGCTAATATCATTCTGGCTTCACGGAAGTCATCAGATCTGAGAACATTGGATACACGACCACCTGATTTCTCAATGTACGTGTTTGCTATTTTCGCTGAATTCGGATCGTCAAAATCTAAAACTTTAATTGACGCTCCAAAATCATTTTGCAAACTCGTTTTGAAGTTTTCGTAAACAGTGAAATCGTTGTCCAAAAACACGAAATTCTTGCTTATTAAGCTGACGCCGTTCGACTGCGTTAAAACTGCACTCGTCAAGTCTCGGTATCCTTTTATTAATGTGTTTTGGTCGTAAGGCAAAAAGAATGCTGTACTGAGCTGTTTGTAACTATTGCCCGATGCTCCGAGTGCGATGCCAGTCATGAGGGTCCATATTCCGAACGGTGATATCACTACATGCCCGTCTGTAGCCAACTGTGTGTGGTACAACAGTTCCATACTAAAGTTCCTTGGTCTTTCATTGAACTCGACTTGACAATAACAAACACCGATGAATAAAAACACTAGAGCTACGCATCTCATTGTGATCGCGACCGAGTCTCGTCATGTACTGAATCATTATAATGCGAAACGGGAATATGACTAATTTATAACTGTTATTTAATAAGGTAAATTCAACGTTAAGTATATTGATTTAAAGATAATATTTGCTTTACGGAACTTTTTTGTGTTGTATAAACCAGACAGAACCAGTATGATAAATACCCACTTTGTTTTGGTCACATTTGTTTACTTGCTGAGTGACATCTACTCTTGTAGTAGGTGTTTTACAGATAAAATATCAAAGGCTTACTATGTTTACTAAGCCACGAATAACTTCTACAAGTTTGATATTTAGGTGGAGTTTATAAGTGAGATTGGATGTCAATACAGTTATTGATTAAAATGAGTTGGAGACAAGTGATATAAATACATATTATACTTTTTTTTCGTAAATACATACATATTATACATAGAAAGCGCCCAAACTCCGAAACAAATATTTGTAGATCATACAAACATTTGGTCCGACCCGGGAATCTAACCCGAGACCTCATGATCAGCAGTCGCACATGCCAACCGCGAGACCAACGAGGCAGTCGAACTCGAAATTAAATCTATATATATTTATAAATGAATCCCTATTTGCCTTGGTCACGACATCACGCGTGAAGGGCTGAACCGATTTTGCTAATAGTTTTTTGTTGGATAGCCCATTTAGCGAGGAAGGTTCATACACATTTCCTTGATCCAAATTTTAACTGTGCTGAAATTCATACTCCTCCATTCGCATATTTTTTTAAATAGGGGTGTAAAGCTTTTGCTTCATGTATTAATATATAGATGACTAGCTGTCCTGGCAAATGTCGTTTTGCCATAACTACTAAAAAATTAAAAATTAATTAAAAAAAACATTGTCCAGCGGACAACATTGTGAATCTAAACCATACCCAGATCCCCTTGAGCAAACACAAAAAATTGTATATATAAAGATGTATAATGTACTAGTCGAACCACGCAACCTCTTTTGCGTCTTCTATTGCCCGTAGCGTGATAATTTTCCCCCGTTTTTGTAACATTGTTCAGTGGTGCTCCACTCCTGTAGGTCTTGGCGTGATGATATATAGCCTATAGCCTTTTTCGATAAATGGGCTATCTAGCACTGAAATAATTTTTCAAATCAGACCAGTAGTTCCTGAGATGAGCGCGTTCAAACAAATAAACTCTTCAGCTTTATAACGTTAGTATAGATATGTTACGATCTGTAGGACGTGTTTTGAAAAGGCTTCA
Source organism: Spilosoma lubricipeda (assembly GCA_905220595.1). Classification (NCBI taxonomy): domain Eukaryota; kingdom Metazoa; phylum Arthropoda; class Insecta; order Lepidoptera; family Erebidae; genus Spilosoma; species Spilosoma lubricipeda. Next base: position 4,029,650 of record HG992298.1, on the reverse strand, counting down.
GCACCGTATGCTGAAGCCTTTTCAAAACACGTCCTATAAAGCAGACACTAAAAGTATTTGAGTATGCAAAATTTGAGGATCGCATTCTGTGTGAGGTTTCGAACCCAGAAAAGCATGCAGATTACGATTTTGAATGTTGCCAGGAGTTATGACAGTCCATTTTTACCCTACCTTGAATCCACCCTACCTTTTATAATCAAGTGAATGGACTCAACACATGTGATTTGGCTACCAGATTGGAGTTAAGAAGGTCCGTGTCATCAGATATACTGACAACAAATTCAATCTTCGAATTCAGTTCCCCCTTAGGGTTACGGAGGTTCATTGCCAGTAGATTCACCAAAAAATTGATATTCAGGTAAAACCAGTCGAACTAGTAATCGACCCCAAATAATCTTAAGAATAATAAGACTAGCAAAATGATAATTCAGTACAATGATAATAATAAAAAAATTGGCAGTCATAAGGACTACCGATAGAAATAAAAACTTGTAACTCAGAATGTTATGTTCATGTATGTTACGCTAAAGAAAGGAAAACAAAACACATCTTTAAAAATATACTGAACTAGCTGACCCACGCAACCTCGTTTGCGCCTTATATTGCCCGTAGCGTGAAAATTTCCCCCGTTTTTTGAAACATTCTTCATTGTTGCTCCGCTCCTATTGGTAGTAGCGTGATGATATATACCCATAGCCTTTCTCAATAAATGGACTATCCAACACCGAAATAATTTTTCAAATCGGACCAGTGGTTCCTGAGATTAGCGTGTTCAAACAAACAAACAAACAAACTCTTCAGCTTTATATATTAGTATAGATGTATGTATTAGTTTTTAAAGTGTGTTCATGAATAACTTCGTCGTTTATGAACTGATTTTGATGATTCTTTTTTTAATGAAAAGGAGATATCCCAACGGTGGTACCATGATAAGGGCACTAAACCTAGAAGTCGGTTTTATTTTTGTTACTTAAGTACTTGTTACATCTATAAAGTGATATGAGTATTTGTGTATGGATTGTGAATAATATTTTTTTGAACAATAGTGACTTTTTCTTTATATTATTATATTTTTGTCTGAAACAATTTATCAAGCTTTTAGCTTGATGAATTGTTTCAGGCAAATTGTTCCAGAGTCTTACTGCTTGCAAAACAAACGATTTATCTGTAAACCAATATATCATTGTTGTAAATAAATCTTTAGGAGATATTTTTACTGTCCTAGGACTGTATAGCTAGAAGGCGTCGGCATTGCCCAAGACTCTCTCTGGAAAGAAATGCTGAAACAAACTACACAGGTGTTGTTTTTCATTTAGGTCCGTGAATATTGATTAAATGATAACAATGCACGTACAATACAAGGACTGAGTTAGCCTTTTGAAGTTTTGAATCTGTCCATACAGTATATCCAGACGGCATATGAGCCCCAGCCATATCATTTGATGTCGTTAAATGTTTATAGAATGAGGCTAAGATGAAACAGGCCATGAATCCTGTACAAGAGTTGCTTAAAAATCAAGTAAAGAAATAAAACAAAATTACCAAATATCGTTATAAAACATGTTTAATTTTCCCAAGAATTTAATGTTTTAAAGATTTGCCAACTACAAGCTACACAAAAGACTGTCTCATTCAGTTTTAATACCACTTATGACGTCCATAAAATAAAAATTAATGTGTGAAACAAAACAAAGACAAAAAATAATTAGCATAATCATTTCATTTAGCGTGCTTAAATGCAGTCAAGAAATATAATAGTTTGTAGATACTGTACACATCTAGACCCTAATGTCTAACACTTAATGTCTTAATATACAGTAGGTTTTGAATAAATGCCACTAAATATCACAGTAGTTGTTGTTTTCTCCATAACAAAGTATAAGAAAGGCCGGTTCGCGTAAAAGTACGGCGCAGATGCTCTATCTGCAAAAGTTGCCGTCGTCGCCGCTGACGCGATAGTACCCGACTCTGTCACTTCAATATCAGCCTTATGTACTATCGCCGACACGAATATGTTATCCCTGGATATGAGTCTGAATTCTGCTAAATTCGGTTGAAATATATTATAAACACCCATGTCGTTTAGAGGCCTGTTTAAAACAACATTCGTGCTTATACGGAACCTTGGCAACTTCACATCAACGTCTTCTATACCATACGCTTTCGTATCATCTTGTAGTTTTTTGAAAACATCTTTCAAAGTAACTTGAGTGAAGCTCTTGTATACGTCATTGATTTTCACTGAGGGGTATGGTAGTATCACTAACATTGAGTACTTTCCGTTAGAACTATATGGTAACTCAAGAGCGAATGACTTTAAACCGTCTATATTGGAGTACGCAAATTTTCCTTTTTGGAACATCATATTAACACTGCCAATAACTTCTTTATTTTCATTGTAGAATGATTCCAACTCTGTGTCTGATTTATTGAAGGGTGAAGCCCACAATCCTCTGAAAGATATCACGTTTGCTAATATCATTCTGGATTCACGGAAGTCATCGGATCTGAGAACATTAGACACACGACCACCTGATTTCTGAATGTACGTATTTGCTATCCTCGCTGAATTTGGATCATCAAAATCTAAAACTTTAATAAACGCACCAAAATTATATTGCAAACTTGTTTTAAAGTTTTGGTAAACAGTAAAATCGTTGTCCAAAAACACAAAATTCTTGCTTACTAAGCTGACACCCTTCGACTGCGTTAAAACTGCCCTCGTCAAGTCTTGGTATCCTTTTATTAACGTGTTTTGGTCGTAAGGCAGGAAGAATGCTCTACCTAACTGTCTGTAACTGTTACCCGTGGCTCCGAGTGCGATGCCAGTCATGAGGGTCCATATTCCGAACGGTGATATCACAACATGTCCGTCTGTCGCCAATTGTGTAAAGTACAATAATTCCATACTAAAGTTCCTTGGTCTATCATTGAAATCGATTTGACAATAACACACACCGATGAGCAAAAACACAAGAGCGACGGACCTCATTGTGATCGCGACTGAGTCTTGTCTTGTACTGAACAATTATAATGCGATACGGGATTTCCACTAATTAGCGAATATTATTTAAACAAACTTATAAACAGTGGTTGTGTTATATTTAATGTTTATAAGTCTTAGAGATAAAGCATCAAAGGTCTACATTTTTATACTATGCTAATGACCTCTCAACCTTGTCATCGAAGTCGAAGTAAAGTGTAAATTCGGGTGCTGAGACGAATTTATACGATTTTAAGGCGAGCACAATTTTAAGAAACGGGAATTACAAGCTCGCAAACAAAGTAAACTTAAAGCTGTTCTAATTTTCAATCAACTACGGCAAAGCCAACAGTAAGGGTAATAGTGGCTGGTGGGCTAATGGTGGGCTGGAAAAGATTGTAGGGAATATAACATATCGACCCGACAAATTGCAAAAACTTTAAAAATGTATTCCTTTTGAGCGACAAGTCAGCTAGATGGAGAACCTACCCAGATAGCTATCAAAATTGCCACCAAATTGATAACCTCCTTCTCTTATTGTAACAAGTTAAAAAGCGTCTTTGTTTAATATCATCATTATTATTTTCTAGTCTTTAGTAGTCCGTTATTGACTCTAGATCTTTCCTTATGAAGTAGGTCATGACCAAAACACTAAAGTGAAAAGATGGGTTGGTTTATTAGTGTTAGTTTCCTTGCGGTAGTTCTTAGCTATGTTTTTGGCATTTTTGGCGTATTATTACATGATTAAGTGCTAGCGTAGGTGTTTTTAAATTTTTTAACTTAAGCTTGTGCTTTATTGTCCAGCATAGTTTGCTCCCGTAGTCGAACTCTCACAACACCCTCATGATGAATAGCGGTAGTGATACTTTCTGAATCTGTCACCACATAGACACAGATGGTTTGTTTAGAACATTATAGTACAGAATAAGCTTTATTGCACACAAGTTAAAACAGTTCACATTTAGGAGCATGACCAGGGGTCTTCTCAGTTTAGGTATATTCCGCCGATCGCTCCTCCTGGGAAGGACTACGGCAATGGTTGGCACTCGGGGCTCGGCTTACACGTTGACTAGCAATATTACATGTCCCTACTGTGAAAAATGACTACGAAACGAACTAATTATTATGTTTGTAGTTACTTGGCAATAAAATATTTAATTAGTTGTTGAAAAACTATGTTAAGACAGACATGTATTAATACAATACAAAAATGACGGTAAATATACCTATTGTTCGAAGAGCATAATCTATATCTATACTAATATATAAAGCTGAAGAGTTTGTTTGTTTGTTTGTTTGAACACGCTAATCTCAGGAACCACTGGTCCGATTTGAAAAATTCTTTCGGTGTTGGATAGTCCATTTATCGAGGAAGGCTATAGGGTACATATCATCACGCTACTACTAATAGAAGGGAGCAACAATGAAGAATGTTTTAAAAAACGGGGGAAATTTTCACGCTACGGGCAATATAAGGCGCAAACGAGGTTGCGTGGGTCGGCTAGTTATTATACAAAACTCTAAAAAATCCTTACAATCTAATGTCGTCTGCTGACGGTCATCGGGGATGATTTGGTTCCCAAATTAAAATACTTTTAGAAGGTAATTAAAAAAGTATTCATTAGATTCACTATAATACATTTTATTACCTTACTATAAAAGTTTAAAAATAATTTGTTAATTACATAGTAGTAAGTTTTGTTTTCCAAATTGTTAGATTTATTTAGTAATGCTATTTTAAACCGACTTCAAACAAGTACAATTTTAATAAAAATAAAACCGACTTCAAGGTTCGACTCGATTTCTCTTGGATGCCATTATCAGATATTAATGTCCTTATCATGGAATCACTGTTGGGACATCTCCCTTCCATGAAAAAAAATCATCAAAATCGGTTCATAAACGACGGAGTTATCCGCGAACACACATAAATATATATACGGTCGAATTGAGAAACCTCCTCCTTTTTTGGTGTAAAATACGTTATAGTATAGACTAGCTGAACCCCGCGGTGTTACCCGCGGTTATTATTGTACCGCGAGTAACGCCGCGGGACAAAGTTAATCTAAAAAAAGTAGCCTAACGTACTCCCTGGATCATCAGCTACCTGCCAGTAAAAGTCCCGTCGAAATCGGTACAACCGTTCCAAATTACCCGGAACAAACAGACAGACAGACAACAATTTTTTAACGTCATTTTTGGTATATGTATCGTGTATACATACCTAAGCATTTAGTAAAAAGCCTTTATTTTAATATTACGAACAGACACTCCAATTTTATTTATTTGTATAGATTTAGGTACGTAATAGATGCAGTGCAGGTATTGAATGTGAGTGATTGGTGTAACGTGTCTAAATTCCGATTACAAACTAATTGGGTTTTGCCAACAGTAAATTTTCAATCAGAACTAGAAAACTACTAATAACAGTTATACGGGCTCCACCCGCGTGTATGTGTGTTATCGCGATAAAAAGTAGCCTATGTCCTTCCTCAAGAATCAAGTATCTCCGTGCCAAATTTAATTGAAAATGGTGCAGCGGTTTAACCGTGAAAGCGTAACAGACAGACAGAGTTACTTTCGAACTGATAGCATTAGAATGGATGTTACAGTTATACTTCGCAATATTGTATAGGTTCTTATTATGGTATCCTGCATTATAAACTTTAATATACTAGTCGTCGTCTATATACATTTAGTTCTGATGACAATACAATTATATATGATCGGCATTATAGTTAATTCAAAATAGCCGCCGTAACAAAATGGCGGCCTACATATTTCTGAAGAACCCATCCAATATATATATATATTATTTAATAAGTAATAAGCGCTAGTTTTTTTTTAATTTAAATTCTTTTAGCGTTCTGCACTTAGCCTCCATATAAATCTTGCAAAGTTTTTGTACAAAGGTACAAAGGTTTTGCTTCAAATATATATGGATCATATTAAGTAGTAATTATATAGTATAAGCGAGTAATATGTAGGTATTTAGAAATATATAGGTATACTTATCAGCAGTATTTTACCTGTAGTTAAATGTTATGTTAGTAGTAGTGACATATCAAGAACAGCGCTGCCTACAGGCACTGCGTATTAGGGCAGTGTCACCGGTGCCCAGGCACAGGGCGTAGTCTTTAGGGGGCGCAAAAATGCCCAGACCAGGGGCTGCAGTCTCGACATAGATATCATAACGATCGTAAACTAACGATCGATAAATGTTAACGAATATTTTCGCTTGCCGTAACGATCTTAATCACAAGAGCAAGTCTCTACTCATAAATTAACGTGCAAAATCGTAAACAAGTATGTCGCTAAGTTAACGAAAATCCCTATCTATAGTCTGAAATTTTGGAAGCAAAATGGTGCCATGTACAATATCTTCCTAAATTTTAGGGAAGTAATTAAATGTTTCTATTAATTATATTTATTTAAATTGACATCAATAATTATTAAAAATATATTTTTTTAAGTTAAATAATGGCCTAAATAGTTTTAACACAGAAATACTTTTTATTTATAGTTTTAAATTCAAAATACATTTAAAGTGTCATTTTTTAATAGGACATAAATATTTATACCCTTGCAACATGGCATCATCATTGAAAAGTCAACTAAAACTTCAAAAGCTTTGTGTTGAGTGTTAAGTGTATTTGTTTTTATTATTATTATATTAAGTATATTACGTATACAATGGAGAGGGAAAGTGACTTACAAGAGCAGTCACAAGCCACGCCGTCACCATTACCGTCGGTTAATACGAGCAAGTAAGTGTTGTTTTGATAAAGTCGAATGAAAATGAGTACCTAATAAAGTTAAGTATGCGCATCAAAGCGTTCAATGATATTTTTTGTTGGTTTACATCTATTTTGTAGGCGCAAACGTACTTCACGTGCTACCAGCAATCAAATAGATGCGTTGCTGGCAAAGTTGGAAGCGCAACCTTTTTTAGCCACCAAAAGATTCACGGGTCTTCAAGGCAGAGAAGTCTATGAGACGGCTTGGAAGGAGGTTGCTGCTGAGCTGAACCTAATTATTAACGGCTCCATCAAAAATTCGGACCAGTGGATTACGGTATTTATAATATATAAATGCGTTAGTGTGTTCGTTATCAGACTAATTTATGTATATAATAATAATATACCCAATTGAACAATTTTAATTTCAGGTTTGGCGAGACTTAAAGAGCAGAGCTTGCGCAAAAGCAGCTAAATTAAACAAAGAGAGGGGCCAAACCGGCAACCGAGCACTATCTTCTCTTCCCTTGACAGAGGTGGAGAGAAGGATAGTATCGCTTGTTGGTGTCCAATACACACTTGGCACGAATTGCCCTGATTCAATGCCTGACGATGTTGTAAGTTATAAATATTAAATTTTGCTTAGTTTTATAGTGCCATGAAATTAGGTGCTAAATTATACTTAAATTTAGGTTTGAATAAATTACAATGACTTAAAAAAATTATATATGTAAATTTTTTTGCAGATAGTAGAAGGGCAATATGATTTTGCAGTAGAAGATAATAATCTTGTAATTACTAGTAAGTTTAACAAACATCTTTCTTTCTGTTCATTATATAATTACCAAGTTTAATGGCCTACATACCACAAATAATTTTATTGTGCAGATGATCAGATTGAAACTATGCCACTTCAACATCAAATTCCAGTGGATATACGAGTTGTTGATATACCCGACCCACCATCACCCCGTACAGGTAAGATGATAGCATAATTGTTTCTCAGTAAGAAAGCCCTTCTGGAAGCACTCTAAATTATGTTGTATGAAGATGCAGAGAAATTACTAATATTGTAAAAGTGAATATAATAAGTAACTATATTTTATCTACATTAGTTAATAATTATTTAAATTAACCTCTTACTTGCCGAGTGTCATCATTACATAGACAATAGGTGTTAGAGTGCGGCCGGTGAAAGGTTAAGACATTGTTTACCTTTACAACAACTACCCTATAGATTAATCTATAATTTTTAACTGTTTTTGTAATTATTTTAGTATTTATGTCCACTCTTCTCGCCTGAAACACAGGATTAACTAGTTCAGGCACAGTGTTAGATAGATTATAAGCAAGACTGTTTTTTTTATTTTATTAGTATAAAATTAGCTACTAATTGCAGAAACACACTTATAAATTTATATTTAATCACTAAAATATTTGTTTTAGAAACTAATACAAATGAGGTGAATGAAAATCTGGTTCGGACTAGAAGAAACAGAAGTGAGTTAAAACTTCAAGCAATATTACACTATTTAAATAGTTACACAAAATACATTGAATTGTAATACAACTTAATGTGCTCAATGGACAAAATTTTTACAATTAACAGATCTCAATCCCCGTCAAAGTGTTGCTGAGCAGCATAATGCAGCTAGAGCTGATTTTCTTGCGGTTGCTCAGTCAAATGCTGAATCAATGAAGGTATGTCAGATCTAATTATATTTTTTTTCTTTGAAGTATGTCCAAATATGTACAAAATGTAAAATTTGACCATAAATAGCAATTATCACTATCATTTGTGGCAAAATTGGTCTTTTTTTATACGGGGAACGAACAAACAGATGGACCACCTGATGGTAAGTGGTGCTCCCCCGAAGACATTGGATTGTCTTTTGTGCCAGTAATTGCTATAGCTCCTTCAAACTAAAAAACAACAATACTGAATACTGCTTCTTCGCAGCATAAATAGATAAGATAGAAAGACTGATGGGTACTATAACAAAGTTAAATATATTTTTGCAGATGCTGGGGCTGCTGCAAGTTTACAGCAAGCAGAGGCAGCTAAAGTGCAGGCTCAGGCATCTATGCTGTTTGCAGAGGCTGCGAATAAACTTGCAGATGCACTTTTAATTTTAGCAAATAAAAATACTTAATTAGATTTACAAGACTTTTTATTGAGTAGACAAATTTTTCCCTTTAAATTCAAAAATCCTTTTGTGGGAAATCTTACATGTTTCCTCAGCAATTTTGAGTTTATAGCCATAGTCACTTGGCGAATAACACGGCTCACTGATTTTTGGCTCATGCTGCAACCCCACTGCAGCCCAATAGGCAACTGATAGCATCCAGTGGCATAAAAACGGAGAGCTGTTAGTAGCTGCAAATAAAAAATAAAAATAAGTTTCAAAGTTTGCTAAAACAGGGGATCCGGTGCAACAATAATTATACTATATAGGTACTCGTATAAATAACCACTCACTTGGGATTCCACAGAAAGTCCGTAAGGGCCTTTGAAGAGACGGCCTTAATTCCAGTAAGAGCTCGGAAAATAGCTCTTTAGAGACTCTGTACAGCCTAAGGAACTCGTCTTCTTCTAAATCGTACGCATTTTGAGCATTTCGACGGTTCCTTGCTCTTAGACGTCGCCTAACCATTTCGCGTCGGTGTTCGAGCACAAACAAGTCATAAATAAGCTAAATAAACCTCCGCCATTATATACCATTAATATTATTAAATTAGTCACTACACTTGCAAAAGAAATTCTAACAATCTAATAAATATGTATCTTCATACAATTACATTTTTTATAATATTTCATACTTAACGATCCTTTTCGAATACTTATCAAGTTAGCGGGCAGTCAAAATGCCTCGCTAAGCGATTTGCGATTGTCGTTAAATTGACAGCTGAATTCGATACGATACCGATGAAAATCGATAGTTGCAACGGTAGAGACTACCAAAAATCGTTAAAAAGTTATCGGTATGACTTAGCTACCGAATTCGCATCTTTAACGATCGCTATCTATGTCGAGACTGCAGCCCCAGGCAGGACTGCTCTCGGACTGACTTTCGGTTTGCTCCTGATAAGTTCCTGCTGCGCCCCTAGTGCTCGATTCCAACAGAAAATTCCAACAAATCTACCTTCCTACGTGCCATTATCATAAGAAACCTCTGTTAAAATCTGTTTTATAGTTCCACCAACAGATAGGAAACTTTAATGAAACATTTTAAAAAATCTTTAAAGAACCACAACGACACTAGATGGACTTCTAAAGCTAGGGCCGTTAAGGTTTTATATGCGTAACTGCCTCTAATCTTACCAAAATATTTTAACTACCTACGATTACCTAAAATGCAGAAACAATAGCTACAACTACAAGCATTATCTCTAATAAACTATAAATTTAGTTTACTCTGTAAATTTGGGATCAAGTTTTGTAATCTTTTGATGGGGTGAGAAAACTACTAGCCGCTGATTTGAGTATCAAATAGATAGATATTAATGCTACTGAATTTCGGGCCGAATTAGACACTATAAATAGTTGAAACGACTTTATTATTTGATAAATTTGACCATAGTTCAAGTCTGGGTCTTCTTAAAGCTATAGACGAACTATATTTAGAGGAGATGTTACCCAATATAGTAGTCGCTATGAAGATTTTTTTAACAGTGACTGTAGCTTCCTGCGAAAACCATTCAGCAAGCTCAAATTATCAAAAACTTACTTGAGCTCGACATTGCCCAAGAAAAGTTGACCGGCCTAGCGATTTTGTCGGTTTTGAACGCGTATGTCGTATGAAATAGTAATGGCAAAGAAAGCGCGAATAGTAAATCTTTAAAAAGTTTATGGCTTGCTTTAATAAATATTTACAATCTAAAGTCATTCATTTGTGTATTGTGGATTGTGGAGTTGTGAATAATAATATTTGCAAATATTTTCGAAAAATTGTTTTTTCACCAATTCATACTTAAATATAATTTATATTATGCTACCTTCCTTATAAAAACTCTACCATACTTAAAATTAAATTAAAGTGAGTGAAACACAGTGGGTAGTATAACAGGCGAAGGGTCCACTTAAATATGTCAGCTTGTTTACCCACATCCGTTCTACTTCTTGAAAACAATAGATTTTTCTTCCAAAATATTAGAAAATTGGTCCACCAACACTATGGTCCTTATTTGAGCTTTATTTAATCACCCGGAATGAAATAAAGTAGCATATACATAGCATTGCTCTAGCCAGGGTACCTATAATATCTAAAAAAACAAGGGTGCAATTTTAGAAGCTCGCACAGGGCGCAGAAAAGGCTATTTAAGGTACAGCCTACAGGGTCCAATTGTGTTTTCCAACTGTCCAGGAACCAATTGAAATACATGTACACAGATAGTTTCATTCTAATCGATTCAGTTGTTTAGGAGGAGAAGTATATATATATTAAGATGAGAAAGCGTGGAATTCTGGAACGGAAAACTGCATCTTGTCAAACGTAGTGTGGGTCACCCTCTGGTCAGATGGCGGGGCGACTTGCGTAAGAAGGCTGGCAACGACTACTGGATGCAAAAAGCAACAGACTGGGCTCTGTGATGTTTCTTGGGAGACGGCTACGTCCAGTAGTAGACTGCAACGGGCTGATATTGATGACAATGAAGATAAGAAAGGTAAGTCAAGTTATACACCACAAACATCACACAAATCTCAGGAAACCACACTTATCACCGCACAGCGCGACTTTTCATTTACATTAATCTAAAACATCCAGAATAGTTTATAGCATGAGTAGAAACGGCTCTCGTACGCGGTTTTCTCTTCCTTTGTCAAAGACAAAAGAGGTAGAAGCCCAAAAAAATGTTTGCACGACTCGCACAGACTACATATGAAAGTATTTGGTCTGTCGCTGAGCCGCAATCTGAGAATGTGTAACATTGGCTGATATTATATATTTCCCTAAAAATATTTCATTTTTCACTATCTATGTAATATATGTATGGGTATAATTATTATATTTTATTAAACACACCACACAAATATACACCACCGGACACGGACAGACAAACGACACCGGGCGCGGGCCCTATCGTAATATCAGCGCTGCGGTCACCCTGACTGCAGAAATATGCTGAGATAGGCGCCTTTTCTGGCACTGCGCAGGGCATTATAATTGCAATATGCTTCAAACCATGTATTTGTCCTGTGTATGTCAGAATAAATGTTTTTTCTTTCTTCTTTCTTCTTTCTTCTTTCTTATAAGCCAGTTTGATCTTGACCCAGACTTGCATCTACCACTAATTTCAACCGATCTCAAAACCTGAACTTAATCAATGTACTTTATCGTTTTAAAAGAAACAGGTTCTGTGGTTACTTATAACTCCATTGTAAACCTACTTAAGTATAAGGAAAGGTCGTGATAAGGAAGATTTATTCACGATTATTATCCGAAGCCGCAGGATTAGTCGTGACGTTCCTTTTTCCACGAGCCATTGATCTTGCGGTTTGAGCGCTTCAAGACCCCAACGATATTTATTCAGTATTACATACAGTACTTATAGGTATAAAATAAATATTAATAAATATTTTTTGGATCTTAACCCCAACGCCATCTAGCTTCAAACTAAGCAGAGCTTGTATTTCGATGGCTAGATTGACTAATGGAATAGTTTTATACTTTTTTTGTAAATACATACACATTTGAAGTTGTATACACCTAGTAGGAAATATTTGCAGACCATACAAAAATTTGGTCCGACTCGGGAATCAAACCTGAGACTTCAAGCACAGCAGCAGCATACGCTCCCACTGCGCCATCGAGGCAGTTAAATCTATACGACTATTAAAATGAAAATGCCATTAAAAAAAGTTTACTTATGTAACTTAGAATAATAGGATATTTTACATTCGAACTTCACCTTCAAAAAGACCTTTGGAGAATCATTACTATTGTTTGTAAACCATCCTATGTATTACATTGATGTGCAAGGTCAAAACACAATAGTTTGTTAGTTCATTATAACTTTTAACTATTGTTGTCTATTTGTGTTTTATCTGTGATGTGCCGGACTATAAAATACAATAGGTGAATCTTCCGCTTGTGATAATATGATTATGAGGTAGTGGAGCCACGATCTCATTTTCAGCTTTTCAACACAAGCAGCGGTACTACCTTCTCACAGAAGAAGATCAATCTAAAATGTCAGTCTTCGTGCTGTCCTGTATCGTGGGCGAGTGCAAGATCGGAGGATCAAGTATCTTAATGGACCGCCATCGTGTGGATCACCATGCTGCATTCTTGTATTCGCAGTGATTAAGGTAACCCTCTACTCTTAGACTACTCATGATTTTCATCAGGCAGAGTTTTTTTTTTATGATAAGCGATTACCGCCGCCCATTGACACCCGAGGCGTCAAAGTGCGTTGCCGACCTTTGGGGGATGCGGAAAGGGATGCGGGGAGGGGTTGGGGTATGGCCTCCCGGTATCCTCACTCACTCAATGAAACACAGCGCAAGCGCTATTTCGCACCGGTGTTCTGTGAGGCCGTGGTATAACTCCGGTAGAGCCGGCCCATTCATGCCGAAGCGTGGCTCTCCCAAGGTACTAATCACTCTTTCCATCCTCCGTCAGTCAAGGCAAAAAGAGTCACTTTCACAGGATCATATACACCGGAAGGTCGACCGGTGCCAGTTGAAAAGCAGGGCTGAGCGCTTTGTGTCAGCATTTACCTGAACTGGATACCCTTTTGGCAGCTTCGAGACACATAATAAGTATAATTTTCACATGTATAAAACGAACTTTTTTTTTTCTCTGTATAATTTATTTATGTTACTTTCTCTTTTCTGTCCCTAGTGTTAAGTTTCTTGTTTATTTTATTTTTGTAATAGTTTTTATGTCTCGGCGGTGGGCCAAATAAACGATAATTCTATTCTATTTTATATAATAAAATAAAAAACAGAGAGATGTTTACTCCGAAGTTACGAGAAGCGGTTATAAGATACTCCGTGATATCTGCACAAAGACGATTATCTACGAGTACACTAATATTATAAAGAGGAAAGATTTGTATTTTCGTATGTAACAAATAAACTTAAAAACTACTGGACCGATTTCAAGAAATATTTCACCATTAGAATCCCACTTTATGCCTGAGTGACATGGGCTATATTTAATTCCAGTTTTGTCTTTTTGTCTTTTTTTAAGACGGTGAGCATTGATTAAGCAAATAAAAAATGCGAGTACATTACAAGATCTGGGTTGGCCTTTTAAAGAAAAGTACATGGTTTTGAGTCGGCCTGTCCATACAGACGGCATACGAGCCCAGTTATCGTGGAACCTAACCGGTATTAGTCAAGACTAGCCGACCCACGCAACCTCGTTTGCGTCTCATAATGCCCGTAGCGTGATAATTTTCCCCCGTTTTTGTAACATTTTTCATTGTTGCTCCGCTCCTGTAGGTCTTAGCGTGATGATATATACCATATAGCCTTCCTCGATAAATGGGCTATCTAACACTGAAAGAATTTTCGGAATCGGACCAGCGGTTCCTGAGATTAGCGTGTGCAAACAAACAAACAAACAAACAAACAAACTCTTCAGCTTTATATATTAGTATACATTAACAACCCCAAGCGCGACACCACTACTAGCAAGACATTTAGGTAGGCCGTGGCGACACTCAAAACCAGCAGAGAGATACTAAATATGAATTTATATTACGAGCCTAGACTATACTCACATTTGCATACACAAAAGGCATTCAGTTGGTATAAAGTAATTGAGAAGACAACACACAGCATGTATATCACTTTCAGATACAAAGACAAATGTAAATGCTGAAGTAGGCATCATTAATCCCAAGTAAATTTGTCATTTAAATAATCTAAAACTGTGTAGTAAGTCTTTCCACATTGTTTGCGTTTTATTTAGGACTATCCGAGTACCTCAGGTAACGCCGCGGGACGAAGGTAGTCTAAACAAAGTAGCCTAAGTTACTCCTCAGATCATCAGCTACCTGCCAGTGAAAGTCCCGTCAAAATCGGTCTAAGAATTCCAGAGATTACCGGGAACAAACAGACAGACAGACAGACAAATTAAAAAAAAAAGTTGTTTTGGTACCTGTACCGTGTATACATACATATGCATTTATTAAAAAGCGGTTATTTTAATGTTACAAACAGACACTCTAATTTTATTTATTGTATGTGTAGATATTGAACATATGAGTCATCTACTGCGGAGGGCGGGGACTCGTCATCAGATCTGGTAATCGTGACCAAACCACCAGTGTCGTGCGCATTCTCTCTAAAAGCTTTCTCTGTAATGAAATCGCGAACGCCAAATACATCTCCTCTCTTTTAGGTAATACTAGCTGAACCCCGCGGTGTTACCCGCGGTTATTGTTGTACCGCGAGTAACGCCGCGGGACAAAGTTACCATCAGCTACCTGCCAGTGAAAGTCCCGTCAAAATCGGTCCAGCCGTTCCAGAGATTACTCGGAACAAACAGACAGACAAACAGACCGACAGACAGACACAAAAAATTTTTTAACTACATTTTTGCTATATGTACCTTGTATACATACACTAGCTGACCCACGCAACCTCGTTTGCGCCTTATATTGCCCGTAGCGTGAAAATTTCCCCTGTTTTTGAAACATTCTTCGTTGTTGCTCCGCTCCTATTAGTAGTAGCGTGATGATATATACCCTATAGCCTTCCTCGATAAATGGACTATCCAACACCGAAAGAATTTTTCAAATCGGACCAGCGGTTCCTGAGATTAACGTGTTCAAACAAACAAACAAACTCTTCAGCTTTATATATTAGTATAGAAGTATAGATATGCATTTAGTAAAAAGCGGTTATTTTAATATTACAAACAGACACTCCAATTTTATTTATTTGTATAGATGATGAATGCGAAAGTTAGTTTATTTGACGGGTAATTGGTGTAGTGCTTATTGACCCTGCTACGCCAGCGTCCATGGTGGTAACAGATTGAAGACTAAGAATGATGCCAAAGAAATCGATCACTACAATCTTCCATCCACGATATCATTTCAATTAACAAATCGTTTATAGTTTTACAGATTGATATACCATTTGTCACATGCAAGAATAAATATATCGATATTAAATGTCATATTGTTTAATTTAAAAATAAACAAATCACTTCATAACTAATTTTGTACTTATATTTAAAAATCCTCAATAATATTATAAATGCAAAAGTAACTTTGTTTGTCAGTCTGTTGCGCTTTCACGACATAACTACCGAACCGATTTAAATGACGTTTGGTACTCAGATAGTTTTGAGCTTGAGGAAAGTCTTAAGATAGCATTTTCCGTGATAACCAACATACACGCAGGCGGAGCCGGGGGCAAAAGCTAGTATTAATATTTTCGTACGTCTGACACACAGCGCCATCCAGTTCCAAACAAGCAGAGCCTATATTATGTCTACTAGACAACTGATATATTACACAATATATGCTTTTTTACAAGCTTTTATTTAGTTTCAACTGTCCTGACGTTTGACTGTAATCAAATCTTGCTAGTTAAATTTGATCCACTTCCCGATTTTTGGTTGAGCTGAAATTTGATATATACCTTTATTCTAATGACAATGATGACAATGCAATTATATATAATCGGTATTAATATTAATTCAGTTTTTTTTAAATCTGCTGTCAGTCATCTTAGCTTAGCACTTTAATCGGATATATTGAGTGGAGAAAATCCAAAAAAAAGAAATTAATTTAAAATGGCCGCCGTAACAAAATGGCAGCGTACATATTTCTGAACAACCCACCCAATACCGGTATCAAATTAAAGTGCCTTAAATTATTTTTTATTAATAAGTAATAAACGCTTGTTTTTTAAAAAAAACTTATAAATAAATCAGTTGTAGTAAATACGTACATATTATAATTCAAAAAAACACCCAAACTCTGCAACATTGTTTTGCAGATCACACAAATATTTAATCCGATCTGAGGCCTCAAGTCGTTACTCCCAGTGCGGGAGTTGTCTTTAAAAATAAAAGTAATAAAACTTCGGCAAATACTAATGGTTATACTTATTAGTTTAATCGTTAATCTAAGACGAAGCCCATCACGAATTTGAGTTGGGTTTTCCAGCTGACTAATTGCGTCGTATGCAGTTCTACTGTAGAGGCATAACTACATTGTGATTGGAATTTAAATAAATTGAAATTGACAAAAACGCTTAAATGATGCAAATAAAAAAGGTCAAGGAATTCACAACTTTTTGTATCGCTGACTAGACGGGTCGGTTTTGAGTTTTACATCAAGTTTTCGTTCTCCTTGTAGTGATATTGTCCTGCATAGTTTGCTTTCTTAGGCCCGTATTTTAAAAGGCGTCTCAAGTATCCGTTGAACTCCGATCAGCTGAAACGAGTTTTAAGTTCCAATCAAATCTCAAGCGTCCCTCTTATTATAGAATGCGTTTTGAGTTCTACTCAGCTGAAACTAGTCTCAGTAACCAATCTCAACTCAACAGTCTGTTCTCAATTACGCTTCTGCATTAACTAAAATATTGTTCTGTGTCACGCAGCAAATTATATTAAACAAAATATAATTAACAAATATAATTTAAATATTATTAGTTATTGGTTTGTACATAATACATTAGTGGCTAGTGTATCAATGTAAACATAAGAATAAGGAGCAACTCGTCCTAAATTAAATTTTATAAATATTAAAATCAAATGGCTAGATATTACCTATAACGGAACGTCCAAATTGTTATCAATGCTCTTCATGTTGAATTGTTGTTTTGGTTGTTTATTTAAAATAATGTTATATTTTTGTCATAAATCAAAAGGTTGTGAGTGATATTAGTTGAAACAAGTGGTTAAATGTGTATTTAAAGTGAATTGAATTTCAATTTAATATTAATTAAAGTGAATTGAAATGTGTATGATATGTAATTCTTTCGTAAATAAAGCAAGGTAAAGTGAATCTTTCGTTGTTATTCAGAAAAATCATCATAAAATACGTTAATTTCCCCATAAAGGCCTTTAGAAATTACAACTTGAGACTAGATTGAACTTGTCTCAACTGAACAGAGATCACATCTGTCAAAATCTATTCCTGAGAAGAGATTTTGACTTATGTATCGTTCTAAAATAAGCTGTTCATTGATCTTTACTCACCTGATTAACGATCAGTGAATCTTGTCTCAAGAGACGTTCTATAATAAAATCTCTTCTTTAAACTAGTTTTGAAACTAGATTCACGACTGAGACGCCTTTTAAAATACGGGCCTTAGTCTTCCATCATTAAAATAGGAATCTGCGGGATTGCTACCATGTGCCTTTCTGTTTGTGAGTATCCGATATTTCGACGCTGTTGCAAGCGCCATGATCACGGAGTAACTGAAGAACTTGCGGGTGGGCTGTTATTGGCAGACATATCGGTATACCCTCTTACCAAATTTAGAAACCAGTTTTGAAAATTTCACGAGAATTCAGCTCTCCACACATTGGAGTGTAATATATAAATAAAATTATAATTAAAAATGTTAAAAAACAATTATTATATTTGAAATTTTTGTTTGATTGCTGAAGTAAAATACACCTTTTAAATTATTATGAATAATACTTTTGGGACGTGTGGCTTTCCGGTCAAAACTGAGTTTTAAAATTTCCCTATAGCTAAATACAATCTATACTAATATATAAAGTTGAAGAGTTTGTTTGTTTGTTTGAACACGCTAATCTCAGGAACCGCTGGTCTGATTTGAAAAATTCTTTCGGTGTTGGATAGTCCATTTATCGAGGAAGGCTATAGGGTATATATCATCACGGTACTACTAACAGGAGCGGAGCAACAATGAAGAATGTTTAAAAAACGGGGGAAATTTTCACGCTACGGGCAATATAAGGCGCAAACGAGGTTGCGTGGGTCAGCTAGTAATGTATATTTATAATAACTAGCTGACCCTGTCAAAGCTGTTTTGGCATAAAAATTAAAATTTAGGAATGGGTCACCCATATCATTTAGGGATATGAAAAAATGGATGTTAGTGGTTTCTCAAAACTACCCAATATGTACCCAAAATGTCATAAAAATCGGTCCAGCCTTTCGGAGGAGCTTGGTAACAAACACCGCGACATGAGAATTTTATTAGTGAGTTAAAATACCTTTTCATAAACACTGTTGCTAACATAAATCGTGCTGTCGTGTTTCGTTGGTGAGTGTGAGACCGAAGGCCCAATGATGCAGAAGCATCACTAGGCCGCCATGGTGTGGGTCACCATGCTGCGTAGTTGCATTGTCTGTACGAGCAATAAGTATGGTGACCACCACTCTTGGACTCTGCTTATGCTTTCCATCAGGCAGAGTAGAGTCATTTTAGGAGGATACAAATAAAAAAAAAATACTGTTGAAATTAGATGTTTAAATCTTCAAAACTATTGTAGTTATCACATTCCTGCTTGATAAAGGCCTTTCCCTAAGAAGGAGATCCCGTGTAGTCTGTAGTTTTTACTATGGGTTATGAAATATTCTAAATTCTTCCTGTTAATGAGGTCGTATGAACCAAACGAACTGCTTATTGAAAGTCCCGTTACTCACTCGCGATAAGTAACAGTACCATAGGGGCTGGGTTAATGCTGTGACAAATATATACATTTAATCTTAAAATTACGGTCCAGTGAAAGCTATACTTTACTCGACTATATTGACGTTGTGGTGGTAGATTAAAAATACGGTGTATCATCATTCCTCCTCCTCCATACTGAATTATTTTGAATTTTTTTTTCAGTTCGAAATAAGCGTCTGGAGCAGCTTAAGCAGCAATAAAAATGTCTGACAATATTAGATTTACGTTGTAGAAAGTTCAATAAAAATAATAAAAAAAAACTTCATAAAATGATTAAAAAATCGATATTTTACCTGTGCAGGTAGGATGCGCACTGATTAAAGCAACCACTACCGCCAGCCAGATAGTCCATATGACGTCCGCAAGAGTGAGAGAGATAGGATGTCTAAAAACTGGCCTACCTGAAATTCTTGTTTTCCTGACGTTGCTAGCTCTCGTACTATACCACTTTAGTCCTGGATACGCGCGGCCAAGTCAATTATTTGAACAACTAAATTTCTATGAAGTAACTGAAGCTCACCCATCCTGCCAAATCAGGGTGGAACTATATTTCAATAAACTTATTTGTGACCTAAATCGATCTGCTCACTTCAATTTAAAAGATAAACTGCCATTTTATAAAATTTCTAAACTTTGACACGTAAAGTTATCAGCAAGATAATAAGTTTATGATATGTTTATACACTTCCACAAAAATTGTAAAGAAATATATAAAACTAGCAGCCCGTCCCGGCTTCGCACGGGGTAGACAATTATTTATTTTTGGTAATTTAGATATAAAAACAGTTTTTCACAAATATTTTTATTTATTAAAAAAATATTATTTATTAATTATATATTAAAAAAAAACCCCAAAGTTATATTTGTATGTAAGTCTATTTATGTTCAATTTCTTTGATGGTTTAATTGGCGGGCACTTAAATAAGTAATGTTTCCATAGGATATTATATGCATTTTTACTATGTTTTTTTAAGGAATTAGAATAAAAGCAGAGTCGAATAAAATATATACAGTCTAAATTAAACGTTGACAACTTTCAACTAAAAATGTATCTACCTATACATCTAGGTATTTCAAAGAAATTTTTGTTCGTGTCGATAGAAACTTGCCTATCATTATTTAGTATTTTCCTTACAAATTTTTTTTTTTGTTTGGTTTTGTTGTTTTGTGCTTTTTATTTTGGTTTTATTTTGGTTTTTTATCTTTTTGTGTTTTTTTTTTGTTTTTTATTTTTTATTAAAAAAGGGTTTGTCATTAATCATTTTCATTCTTATTATTACTTAATAATTTACATTTTTAGTATTTTTTATTTTACAGGTTTACTTTTACATTATTTACAGATATAATATTAAGGTAGATTTACGTTTTTTACTTTTATATTTGTCAGTTTTTATCTTAAATCTTCACTGTAAACTACGTTGGCAGTGGTATTTGTAAATGGCAACAAAATATATTGATTTTCAGGAGATCCCACTCGAGAAAGGGCAACATATAGTTGTCCATGAGAAAAGCATTCTTTTCTTAGGTCGATGCCAACCATCGAAAATGTTTGACCCTGGGACTTATTTATTGTGAGGGCAAATGATGTTTTTAGAGGAAACTGTAATCTCTTAAAAGATATAGGCAAGTCCGTAGGAATCATGGGTATCCGGTATGTGGGCGAGCTGTCCGGCCGCGGCCCCGGTGATTATAGTGGCTACTATGACGTTCTCCCGCAATTCCTTCACCAGAAGTCTCGTGCCATTGCACATGCTGGGAGGGAGGCCATTGCACATAGGTTCCTCAGCAGCATTACGGGAGTGCCTACCTTTAATTGTAGTTCGTGGGGCGGCAAGCCGGAAGGATTCAGGGAATTTAAAAATTCTTGTGGATAGTGCACTGTATCTTCGATGTTGCATACTGTGTCAATAGATTTGTAAGATTTAAATTCACCGGGTACTTTTTCCATAATAATTTTGTTAATCTCATTAACCGATTCATTTCGCGGGGACACTATCGCTCTCGAACAAAGCCAATTGAAATTTCTCTCCGTATGATTTTGTATGTCCGGATATATTGTGTCCACAAGAATTTCTAGACTCTGAACGATTTGACCCAATTCGTTATCCAACAATACCTGGGGATTGTTTGCAACCGGAGACGGTAATTTTCCGTCTCCAAGTTTTAGAAGTTTTTGTAAGAAATTATTATCGTCATTGCCACTTAAATGTGCTCTCATATTTGTGCGCAGATTAAGAGTTTCAATCGATTGCCATAAAGTTGATGATTTAAGGCAAGCTCGAATAACGTCAGCTCGAATACCTTTTGTTATAACTGGTAATGTTTGACGAAAGTCTCTAGCTAAAACAAACGTCACGCCCCCCATTATACGGTCTGAGCTTCGGATGTCTCTCAGCTTGCGCTCCACGGCTTCCACGTGCGCCCTGTGGCTCATGGTGCATTCGTCCCAGATGACCAGCGAACTGTCTTGTAAGAGCTGCCCCAGCGGACCGTTTTTGCGGATCGAGCACACAGATTGTTGTTCCAAAGACACAGCCAATGGTAATTTAAATGTAGAGTGAGCAGTCTTTCCATCATTTAATAGGGTTGCAGCAATTCCGGACGATGCCACTGCAACAGCTTTTTTTCCAGATTGACGTACTTTTGCCAACACTAAATTGGCAAGGAAGGTTTTGCCTGTTCCACCGGGCGCGTCCAAAAAAAACAGTTTACTGCTGTGATTTTCAACACTCTGTACTATAGCATCGAATGCTATTTTTTGATCTGCCACCGGCTATGGCGGTTTTGTTTACTGTTTGAATTTTTTAATACGTAATATCTTTTGAATGGAAAGTCCAATATAAATAATTTAAAAACTATTTTATAGTTAGTTAAATGGTCTTGACCATAAAATAATTTATTTGGATAAGGATTAATATAAACACATAAATAGCATGGTTTGGATTTGGTTAGCATTTTCATTAATGTTTAAAATGAAAAAAGTTGTTGTAGTGACATAACTACAATAGTTGGACATATGCTACCGCGGAGTTTTTTGTAGACATTATGATGTTCTTCAATATTGTTGTACATTATTTTGTTCTATCGCTAATAGTTTCGGCAGCGCATTCGACGAAAGACATTTTAAGACTCATTTTTCTACACCTTCGGTTACATTGTTCAAATTTTACCAAGGATCCGTAATTTTTTTCAAAATGATATGTAGCCTATGTCAAATTGGAAGAATGTAGCATTCTATTGGTGAAAAATTTTTTTAAATCGGCCCAGTACTTTTTGAGCCTATTCATTACAAACATACAAAAATAGGTACAAATCTTTCCTCTTTATAATATTAGTGTAGAAAAAAACAATTTAAATATCAATTTAGCCAAAACTCAAGTAATGCATTTCAGTCAGAGGTAATCAACCAGTTTGGATAAAATTAACATTATATATCAGGGTACTAAAATCAGCGATACTAATAAAGCGAAATTTCTTGGCTTAGCTCTTGATAATCAACTAAATTGGAAGGCTCACGTAGAAGTTTTATGCAAAAAAGTGAGTAGTTCCTCCTATGCTCTTTATAAGCTGGCTGGTGTAGTTAACACTGAAGCACTAATTACTGCTTATCATGGCACTGTCGCATCTGTGCTAAGATATGGTCTTATTTTTTGGGGCAACTCCACACATAAAGAAATCGCGTTCAAATGTCAAAAGAGATATATCAGGGCTATGTTTGGGCTTTAGACAACCGATAGCTGTAGACCCTATTTTCTACGACATCAGATTCTAACACTTCCATCTCTATATATATTTGAGGTCGCATTATTCGCATATATATCGCAGTAAAAAGGCATCCTCATTTATTTCCTACCTTATCGGACACCTTGGTACGCAATAGGCGAAAAGATACTATAAGTATACGCAGAGCTAACACATCTCTAATGCAAAAGAGCGTTTTTTGTTTAGCTCCAAAAATATTTAATAAACTGCCTGAAGGATTTAAACAGTTGAATATAAATAATTTTAAGAAGAACCTAAAGAAACTGCTCACTGAGAAATGTTATTATAATATTAATGATTTTTTAAACGATAGATCCTGTATTTCAGTGCCCCTTCCACCCCGCCCACCGCGATGTCCGGCGCGCTTTTCAGACTGCATCGCAAACAACGGCCACGGCGCTATGGCGGTTTTGTTTACTGTTTGAATTTTTTAATTCGTAATATCTTTTGAATGGAAAGTCCAATTTAAATAATTTAAAAACTATTTTATAGGTAGTTAAATGGTCTTGACCATAAAATAATTTATTTGGATAAGGATTAATATAAACACATAATAGCATGGTTTGGATTTGGTTAGCATTTTCATTAATGTTTAAAATGAAAAAAGTTGTTGTAGTGACATAACTACAATAGTTGGACATATGCTACCGCGGAGTTTTTTGTAGAAATTATGATGTTCTTCAATATTGTTGTACATTATTTTGTTCTATCGCTAATAGTTTTGGCAGCGCATTCGACGAAAGACATTTTAAGACTCGTTTTTCTACACCTTCGGTTACATTGTTCAAGTTTTACCAAGGATCCCTAATTTTTTTCAAAATGAAATGTAGCCTATGTCGAATTGGAAGAACGTAGCATTCTATTGGTGAAAAAAATTTTTAAATCGGCCCAGTACTTTTTGAGCCTATTCATTACAAACATACAAACATAGGTACAAATCTTTCCTCTTTATAATATTATAATAGTGTAGACTAGCCGACCCACGCAACCTCGTTTGCGTCTCCTACTCGTGTTGCCAGTAGCGTGATAATTTTCCCCCGTTTTTATGACATTCTTCATTGGTGCTCCGCTCCTGTAGGTCTTAGCGTGATAATATATAGCCTATAGCCTTCCTCCATAAATGGGCTATATAACACTGAAAGATTTTTTTCAAATCGGATCAGTTGTTCCTGAGATTAGCGCGTTTAAACAAACTCTTCAACTTTATAATATTATAGTATAGATTTGTAACCGTTATTGCATGTACTGTAATACATACTTAACTTGACTTAATTGTCGAAAGTTGTGTAACGGCTTGGGTTTTTTTAATACGATTTTTTACGATTCCATCAATATTATCGCAGGAAAGTAATTCCAGGAAACCTTACTTATGCAAATAAAAAACAAACTAATTATAAAACAGAGTTCTTCACTAACGATAACGAACGAGAGAGATAATTTTTACTTAGAGGGGTAGTCATAGGCCATTAGGTAACCTCTGGGAGGGGTCCGGATGTGTTAATAACAGCAGTTCCCGGATCCCTCCCGTCTCAGGCGCAGAGGGGCACACCGTGTGGTTTTAGTCGGTTCGATTCCGACACACCGCCCCCCACAAACCCCGGCGGGGTGACGGCCCGAGGGGGTCTCCACACGTTAAAAAAAAAGCGATTAGGTAACCTGTCAGCTTATTTGACTGCCTCGGAGGCTTAAAGGTAACGTGTGCGATTGCTGTGCTGAGGTCTCAGGTTCCATTTCAAGGTCAAACAGTTTGTTGCATGTCCTCGTTGCCTTAATAGTTGCAACAGTTAAATATTGCTTGAAGTTGACACATTCATTCAATTTTGTACTTTTCCATAAATCTGAGTTTACCAAAATGCAATGGGGTTTTTCAGCATTCCTAATTTGTCAACTTTGTAAATGTTAGTTGAGAGCGATTAATAGAATTTCTCTTCAAATATGAACTACTAGCAGACCCACGCAACCTCGTTTGCGTCTCCTATTGCCCGTAGCGTCATAATTTCCCCCCGTTTTTGGAAACATTCTCCACTCCTATTAGTCCTAGCGTTGACGATATGTAGCCTATAACCTTCCTCGATAAATTTAATATCCACCACTGAAAAAAAAATTCAAATCGGACCAGCGGTTCCTGAGATTAGCACGTTCAAACAAACAAACTCTTCAGCTTTATCTATACTAATATAATAAAGCTGAAGAGTTTGCTTGTTTGTTTATATCATCACGAAGGCTATAGGGTATATATCATCACGCTACTACTAATAGGAGCGGAGCAACAATGAAGAATCTTTCAAAAACGGGGGAAATTTTCACGCTACAGGCAATTTATGGCGCAAACGAGGTTGCGTGGGTCAGCTAGTAATCCTACTAATATTATAAATGTGAAAGTTTGTAAGGATGGATGGATGTTTGTTACTCTTTCACGCAAAAACTACTGAACGGATTTGGATGAAACTTTACAGTAATATAGCTTATACATCAGAATACCACATAGGCTACTATTTGCCGCGATAACCGACATATACGCGGGCGGAGCCGCGGGCAACAACTAGTATCTAATAAATACAAAAGAACAAACCTATTTCTAATATTATACATCGGTTGTGCGTTCATCCTAAGAATTTACTCAGCAATCGTGACCATCAACACGACTCTGTGCGCGTCTTGGGTTTTTCCTGTCCCCTTGTTGCTTACAAGGAAACATATATTTTAAAAAAGATAAAATACATCTGCGCATAAACATTTTAAGAACCGGTAGTGGATATAATGACGTGGTACAATTTAAAAAAACGGAAATTACATATAGTACATTAATGTGTAACTACCACGATCGATGTTAGGAAAATTGAAATTGGTGATTCCCTTGAATATGTGTGATTTATATGGGAAGTTATTATTAAGTAGAGTTTAGTATTCTCAAAAACTAGATGAGACAAGCCGTCTGTAAACAGATTTTGATTGTTGTATTCGGTGCGTCTTGATTAACTTACAAATTTTTTGCATAGTCATTGAATGTCATAAAAATACGCAAAAATAGGCGGACTTATAATGGGACTAAATCTATGTGTGTCATATTATGCGGGTAACGATACACTTTTAATTAACATATGTCGTTCAAATTGATTGTTATTCGTTGGTGGTAGTAACCACGATGGGAAAATCTAAGCTTTTTTTTTTGTGGCATATGCGGGCAAACGAGCAGACGTATGGCCTGATGTTAAGCGATTAACGCCGCCCATGGACACTTGCAAACACCAGAGGCGTCACAAGTGCGTTGCCGGCCTTTGGGGGATAGGGAGGGCAGATAGGAGAAGGGGGTTTGTAGTTGAAGTTGAAGGGGGAAGTAAAATTATGCAAGTAACAATACATTCCGCATTACCATCGTTCAAATTGATTGTTAATCGTTAGTGGCTGCAATCTAAACGAAATGTTTTTAAATGTTGATCCTCTTATGGGTATGAATTGTCAACTTTCTATTCTCACATTATTTTTTAATGTCAGTTGCTAAAATGACTCTGCCTTGCCTGATGGAAAGCATGAGCAGAATCCAAGAATGGTGGTCACCATCCTCATTGCGAATAAGGATCAGCTAGTGAAGTTATAAAATCAATACAAATAAATAAAATTGGAGTGTCTGTTTGTAATATTAAAATAACCGCTTTTATTATTTATTTATACACGGTACAAGTACTTAAATATTTTGTTTTTTTAATTTTTGTCCGGCAGTTCTATACTATGGTAGATTACTAAGTTTCAAAAGCCGTAGTCCATGTAGTCTAATTTACCATAGTCCATAACACTTTAAGAACGCGGGACTACGGCTTTTGAAACTTGTTTCATGATTTTTCAGCGTCGTTTTTTTTAATTATATTAACTACCCGCGGTGTTACCCGCGGGACAAAGTTAGTCTAAAAAAGTAGCCTAAGTTACTCCTTAGATCATCAGCTAGTAGTGAAAGCCCCGTCAAAATCGGTCCAGACGTTCCAGAGATTACAAGGAACAAACAGATAAAAATTGTAAGCATACATTTTTGGTATGTGTACCGTGTATACATACATATGCGTTTGGTAAAAATCGGTTATTTTAATATTACAAAGAGACACTCCAATTTTATTTATTTGTGTAGATTAAAGCGACACCTGTTGTATTTATGAGATAATAAGAACAAAAATTTTACTTGCGGTTTTTCCTCAAACATTTGAGATGACTATACTAAGATTATCATAAAGCAAGTCCGAGTATGTACAACAGATGGCGTTGATCGACAAAATTATAAACATTTTACAATGACACGATTTTTTATTTATTTTCAGTGTTAGCAATGAAAACTGAATTGGTGTAGTAATTAGGAAAGGCACAGAGCATTATAATTTGTAATACATTCATTATTTATTTATTATTATTTTATAAGTTCTGTGTCGTGGGAACTATATCTATACTAATATATAAAGCTGAAGAGTTTGTTTGTTTGTTTGAACACGCTAATCTCAAGAACCGCTGGTCCGATTTGAAAAATTCTTTCGGTGTTGGATAGTCCATTTATTGAGGAAGGCTATAGGGTATATATCATCACGCTACTACTAATAGGAGCGGAGCAACAATGAAGAATGTTTCAAAAACGGAGGAAATTTTCACGCTACGGGCAATATAAGGCGCAAACGAGGTTGCGTGGGTCGGCTAGTAAACCTATATAAACATTCATGATACCGGACGGATATAATGAAGATCCAGAGTTAGTACAACAATAATAGATTATACAAAGTTTTGTCCTTTAAGAGAACCGAACCAACAACACTGTACAGTTGAAAGTTACTGCTTTCTACTGCACACGATGATGATGATTTGCTTCTCATCAACGCTATTAAGTGGAAATACTACATCTAGCAAATTATTGTCTTTGGTGGTCCACGAAAGAGGTTGATCACTGATTGAGATTATACGTAACTGACTAACGTAAGCTTTTACTTTGTACCGCCATATTTATTTTCAAGAATATTTTCTAAATTACCGAAAAACTTATTAACCGACTTCAAAAAAAGGAGGAGGAGAGATTTCTCAATTCGTACGTATATTTATATATTTATGTGTGTTCGCGGATAACTTCGTCGTTTATGAACCGATTTTGATGATTCTTTTCTTAATGGAAAGGAGATGTCCCAACGGTGGTACCACGATAAGGACATTAATATCTGATGATGGCATCTAAGAGAAATCGAGTCGAACCTTGAAGCCGGTTTTATTTTTGTTAAAATTGTACTTGTTTTAGTAAGCCCGTGTCAAATTACCGTAGCTGTAGTGTATTTGAGTAAGTGGAATAAGAAAATTGGTATATATTCCTTTGGTTTTCTTTTAATATTGTTCTATAGATACCTTGCTCCAACAATAACAAGCACATTAATAAAGAGTTATCCAATTTGGTGCAAATAAAAATTATGCACGCGCATATATTTTTATACTAGCAGACCCACGCAACGTCGTTTGCGCCTTATATTGCCAGTAGCGTAAAAATTTCCCCCGTTTTTGAAACATTCTTCATTGTTGCTCCGCTCCTGTTAGTAGTAGCGTGATGATATATACCCTATAGCCTTCCTCGATAAATGGACTATCCAACACCGAAAGAATTTTTCAAATCGGACCAGCGGTTCCTGAGATTAGCGTGTTCAAACAAACAAACAAACAAATAAACTCTTTACCTTTATATATTAGTATAGATTACATTTTTATTTATATAGTTTTGTAGCTCTGAAACTGAAACTCAACTCAAGATTGGATTGACTATTCTTTGGTTGGTCACTTTTGTATTCCAAATATTCAAGAGGCAGCATTGACATCCATACAGTCTATTATTAAATGTTAACCTTGTGATAACCAAGTGTGTTATAATTAATTCTTAAAATAGGTGTCACAATATAAGCTACATACTTATCTATACTAATATATAAAGCTGAAGAGTTTGTTTGTTTGTTTGTACACGCTAATCTCAGGAACCGCTGGTCCTATTTGAAAAATTCTTTCGGTGTTGGATAGTCCATTTATCGAGGAA
Source organism: Spilosoma lubricipeda (assembly GCA_905220595.1). Taxonomy (NCBI): domain Eukaryota; kingdom Metazoa; phylum Arthropoda; class Insecta; order Lepidoptera; family Erebidae; genus Spilosoma; species Spilosoma lubricipeda. Next base: position 4,000,509 of record HG992298.1, on the reverse strand, counting down.
GGCTATATATAGGTATCACGCTACTACTAATAGGAGCGGAGCAATAATGAAGAATGTTTTAAAAACGGGGGAAATTTTCACGCTACGGGCAATATAAGGCGCAAACGAGGTTGCGTGGGTCAGCTAGTACTATTTATTCTGCGTTATTGTTTCACATTTCCCAAACGTTTAAAATGAAGTACAATATAAGTATATACAAGCTGTTTATCGTGATTTAGCAAATTGGTGCCATTCCCTTTGTAATGGCCTCAGGTTGTATGTCTGTGAATTTGAACAATGGGAGTTAATTCACCAAGAAAATCCCATGCTTTGTTTTACCTACAAATAAATGTGTTTCTAGATATCTTTGTGCTGGTTTAATACGTATAGTTGGATGTGTGTGAATATGTGATCTTATTACAATGTGTTAGTGAATTTGTTTTATTATATTCCTAATTTAATACTATTAAATTTTGTATTTAATAAAAATGAATATTAATGTAATAAACATGTTTATTTTTAACCATCTTCAAAAAAAGTAGGAGGTTTTTCAATTCGACCGTATATATATGTTTTTTTTTCGTGTATTCGCCGATAACTTCATCATTTATGAACCGATTTTGATGATTCTTTTTTTAATGGAAACGACGCAGTTATCTGCTTACACACATAAAAAAAGATATATACGGTCGAACTGAGAAACCTCCTCCTTTTTTTAAAAGTCGGTTAAAAATAAAGTAATTTAAAAAATTACGTTTTTTTACTTTATTCCCGATCAATTAAGTAAGTGTTTTAAACCCACTTTAAAGTAGCGGTATTTTTCATACAAGAAGCAAAAAAATTTTTTTTTTGAAACCGTTACATTTTAGACTCATTTATCCGAGGACAACTTAATAGCTAATAATCTCTTTTATCACCCTTAAAGGGATCGCAACGTATTTCCATTAAACCTGTATACAATCTGAATCTTGAAAACGGCTTTAACGATTTTCATGAAATTTAGTATGCAGGTAAAACAGGGGGCGAGCGATAAATTGACCTAGCTAGGATTCATTTAGAGAAAATTTACCGAAAAATAAAAACCAAATCAATCTGTGGCTCAAGCAGTCAACGTTACTGGCCATAACTGTTTGATTTTCGAATGTAATTTTTTTTTAAACATAAAAACTCAGTTTGGTGAAGATTTATATAAGCAAGAAGTCATGTGTTAAATTTCCGCCAAAATTTATTTTTATCAACGGAAAATACTTTGAAAAGCAATAAACAAAGAAATTGTTTTATTTATGAGTTACGCAAAACTTTTAAATTCGTCTTCGTAGGCCCGGCAAAGTTTAGCTTAGTTGAAAACCACAGACTATAAACGATTCAATGTTACATGTTTGTGAGAATGAGTCATATAATGCATAGTTACATACGATATATTACATCATAGTTAATACGGTACACAGTTATTTTTAACGAGTATAAATACTTCCGTATTTATACCTGTTACTTGCATTTTCATTACACATGATTCTGTTTTATTTAGCATAGTTTTGCGAGGGTCGCACCCAAATTCCTTTGTGGTTTTATCAGATGGATATCAATTTTCGCACTATCGCAGACATTATTTATATTTACTTTTTTTATTGACTCGGTAGCGCAGTGGTAGCATGTGTGACTGCTTTGCTTAAGGTCTGGAGTTCAATTCTCGGGTCGGGTCAAATGTGTGTATAATTATGCTCTGATGATCTGTGATATGTCACTCATAGCCCAGTTGCACTCGATGAGTAGAAACAATAACCGAGGGTAAGCAACGACGGCGCGGTCAGAACCTGGATGGGTGACCGCTAGTGGCACTAAACCATGAGCCTTTTCGTGATTCAGAAGTCATGTTCAGCAGTCGGTCCCGGTTGTTATTGTAGGATAACAGTGGAGACCTCTGGGCGGCTTAAAAACATCCAACGACAAGATTACGTAGCCACAACGTTGCCTTGCCAGTCCCAACCCGCACTTGGCCAGCGTTGGGACGTATGGCCTTACCTCTCTCCTGAGAGAAGACCCGAGCCCAGCAGAGGGACGTTATGGGTCGTTGATGAATCTATACATAAAAACATATTTAAGTATTCTATCAGTCAAGCTCTGCTTAATTTAAAGCTAGATGGCGTTGTGTGAGAAATATCCGAAATTACTATTATTAAATTATTATTATTTGTCAAGTTTGACATTTCTATGGTATTGAATGATGATCGATAGTAGATTCCTAAATATACTTACTTTCAAAAGTATTGTCTATCTGCACATAGCCTCTCCTTAGAATGGAGGTCTTGGCCTACTATGATGATGATGCTCTCCTAGCCCATTACGGTTTCAACGGAGACAAGCCAACTAATACTATGCAGGAGATGTTATAGTGTACAAGTGTGTGCGCAAACATAGGTGCGCTCTCTGTTCCCTCTCTCCCATAATCCGATGGGTCGGTTAACCAATACGAGGCGTAGGACCGACAGCTTTACGTGCTCTCAGAGACAAGGGGGTTTAGACTCCAACTTCCAAACATCCAACAGTTATTAAGTAATATTTCTACAGTCAGAAAAACTCAATAACACTTTTCGCCCAACCTGGGATTCCAACTAAAGGGGTTGTTTCAAGGATTCTCCTTGCAGTCTTGTTCTTCTACATAGTTTAAGCTCTTAGTTGGCTTTCTTGACATCCACGAATTGAATAGAGATGTTAGTGACATTTCGTGTCCTTTAACTGTCACCTAATACATTCAATTCATAATTCAGGCTTAATTCAATATTACTTTTCATTCTATATTTTCAGATGACGTGAATCGGCCCTAAAATGTTTGGCTAATCAGTTACTAGTAACCAGCCAATATAATAATGTTTTTTGACGTATTAATGACAGCTTATTTCTGTGATTTGTAAGAGATTTATAGCTACTATAAAAACATACACTTAGCGAATTAACGATATAAAGTTGTAATTTCCTATATTTTGAAGGTCAAATATTATACAATTATGTTATTGAATACAAGCTGTACATCATAGTTTCGCTTGCGTGAAATTAATTCTTCCATTGTTGATTCACTTTATTGTTTTTTTTTTCTATAGCCCTGGCCGTGAAAAATATGATGGCGATCGTACGGAATGGTATGAAAATATTGTTAACTACGTAACAGACGTAGATTTTTTGGCCAAATAAAAAAAATAAGAGGAGGTCCTGGATCCTATTGATTTCCGTTATGTTTTTCATTACTGATACGACACGATCCGTCCGGGATACGACAATTTTTTTTCCAATAAGTAATTATGGTAGTAAATCACACTAATTATATAAAGGCGAAAGTTTGTGAGTGTGTATGTTTGTTACTTCTTCACGCGAAAACTACTGAACGGATTTGGATGAAACTTTACAGTAATATAGCTTATATATCAGAATAACATATAGGCTACTATTTGCCGCGATAAACGACATACACGCGGGCAGAGCTACGGGGAAAAGTAGTATTTACATAATTTAACAGCCACATTGTTCTACAAATTGCGTGGTACATTATCGCGGTCCCACGCTCAAAAGTTTTTTGTCCCTGCTACCCCTGTTAGCTACCACAATCAAAATTTTTTGTAAGGTTAAAGATGGACCCCTCATCAAAATAAAGCCACTCACGAAAAATTAGCTTGATAGTAATAACTTGTAAAATCTGTACTGGGGATCCCGGACTATCAGGTTAAAGTTGATCTTCTGTGAGAGGTACTTTCCCGGTCGAGCCAGCCCGTTCGTGATGAAATCAACGTGGATTTATTAACTCGTTTTTTAAAACGAATAAATTATCCCCGTCATATTTATTACTAGAAAATATTAGGGATCCTTACAAAAATTTAAGTAACGTAACCCAAGGTGTAAAAAACTGCCCTGAAACATCTATTGTCTCATCGCTGCGTAAACAGTAGTCAGTATTATATAATATTCGTACAATATGACAACTTGATATTATGAACAACCCATAACGTCTCACTGCTAGGCTCGGGTCCTCTCAGGAGAGGGTTAAGGCCACACGTCCCCACGCTTGCCGAGTGCGGGTTGTAGACTGGCAAGACAACGTTGTGGCTACGCAATCTTGCCGTTGCATGTTTTAAAGCCGCCCAAAGGTCTCCAACTAAGCTTCACGACTGTTATCATATGATAACAACCGGGACCGACTGCTTAACGTGACCTCCGAATCACGGAGAAGTTCATGGTAATATGCCACCATCGGTCACCCATCCAGGTACTAACCGCGCTGTCGTTCCTTACCCTCGATAATTGTTTCTAACACAGAACAAAAGAATAATAGTTCTCCTCTTCTGTGGTTTCTAATCACCAAATGCAACTGGGCTATGTGCGCCACTCAACTTAGCAACAATTTAATATAAGGTGTACCAATTATCGATTTGATAGTTTTGCCAAATCCTTGAGAAGGAGATTGCGTACCTTCTTTTTCAATGTACAACGGTTTGTGGACATCCTGATTTCAGTAGGTTTTCAGTGTAGCCCAGTAAACAAAACCTATATGTATATACGTTAAATACTCTATCAAATTATGTAAGTGTGAAGAAAATCCGGCTTTCAAGTTACAACGATTTTTGTTCAGATTTAGCGGTCACGATGTTCTTTTTGTATATTGATGTCATGTATAATTGGCGTGTGAAGTAAAAAATAATACAATCTTGTATTATTAACTTTGAAATTCTTGAATGATTACATAAAATACCTAAAATAACTTTATATTACAGCTATTGAGTAAAAAACTGCTTAGTTTCCGAATTCTATGAGTTCTGTGATTTATGACTAGTTGGCTCAGTTGTGGCTTATGCGACTACTGTGCATGAGGTCTCGCCACTATTAACTTATTAAACTAAAATAATTTATTTAGAAAACATTATGTATAAATAGTCTCATACTTTTATCTAATTGCGATTGACACCACGGCCTCACAGAAAACCGGTGTGAAATAGCGTTTGCGCTGTGTTTTACCGAGTAAGTGAGGATTCCTGAGACCCATACCCCCAACAACAACCGTCCCCGTTTTCCCCATTCCCCCTCCCGATCCCCCCATACCCCAACTACTCTCACATATTTTTCAGACTAGCTGCGCTGTTACTGTTGTACAGTGGGTAACATCGCGGGGCTCAGCTAGTATACCATAAAAACTACTTCTAAACACAGTATCAATGAAGATACAAATGTGTAGGAGGTGCTATTTCACAATCAATCAAATTAATTTTAGATATGATTCAAAATAACTGTAAATTTCGATTTTGTTGCTACCGCTTACCTTGGTACATGAGTAATGGTGCTAAGACATATCAATTATAAAATCATATATGTGCAAACTTAAATTTGTAATTATAAAATGATTATTCTCTACTGCTGGGTTATGAAAAAGGTCGTGGGAGTTTATTATAGGTGCCACCACTCCTGGGACATCAGTCCATTAATATTCAATTTCCATCATCATCAATTATAAAGTCTATTAGATCCTTATTTATTAAATTGATGATTTATTACGTGACCAGTTAGAATATCGTATAGTTACTTGGAATTCCAAATGGAAATTATTTTATATATTATATAATATTTTTTTCGTGCCATTGTAGAGGCCTATGTCCCGATAGGCTGATGATGCTGATACATTCTGGCGTGTTCCTTGTATGGTGTGTTGAGTGTTTGTGTGTGCGTGTATGCCGCATGTGTATCTGTGATGGTATATATACAAAGGCCTCTCATTAAAAAGAAGGTTATGGCCAGATGGGTCGGTATCAAGTTTTTCTTCTGTTTGTAGTGCTATTTGTCCTGTGTAGTTTGCGCTCCATTAGCCAGCTCTTACAACACCCACGGGATGAATAGACGTGACACTTCGTATTCTAATCCGTCACCACGAGGGTTACTGATCAGAGCAGGCCACTGTTTATCGTAAACGATTCTGTCGAGTGGAATTTCTGTATCATTATGAATTCTGTGGTATTAGATTGTATCTATCAGTGGATGAATTTACAACAATGTAAGATAAATTTGCTTTTCTGTTTTAATTGGGAGTTGTAATTAAAACAAATTAGATTAATTATGTACATAGCTTAAGGAACAAAAAAATCGAGAACCTATATAAAGCTGAAGAGTTTGTTCGTTTGGTTGAACGCGTTAATCTCAGGAAGTATTAGTCCGAGTTGAAAAATAATTTCAGTGTTACATAGCCCAGTTATCGTGGTATGCTATCATCAAGCTACGACCAAAGCGATTAAAGTATCAATAAAAAATGTAGCAGCAACGGGCGCTTCTATTGCGAGCACTGCTTAAACGTATATAGTTTTACAAAAACAAAGGAAGTATAAAAGAATTGTTCGCCTGGTAAAGATAAAAAAAAGTCCACAAAACTGTTGTCAATCTTTTAAGATTACAAAGGACACGTATACGATGCTGCGTGGGTCAGTTAGTACATATAATAAATACGACAATACATCTCAAGTACAGGCTCTCTGTGTACTTAGTAAGGTCAAACGATCTTATGCAACGCTATTGTACGTTGGAAGATACAAAATACAACGAAAGATGGCAACTCAATTAAGATCCGGTGATGGACATTGTTGACAGTTGTTTCTCTTTAAATTATTGTTTATCCTTCCTCTTGTACTTCCTTGTCTATGATTTATAAATAGAATTTTATACTAAGAACAGTTGGCATCTTTTTTTTAATTAAAAGAACCGTTAAAGGAAGTTTTCCCTAGCATATTCTTGATTTACCATCAACTTTTAAGATCAAAAGAAACATATATTATTATTATCGGCTTGTTGATAACATTTTGCAGATGCAAAGGAAGCTGTGGAGCAATGTGTGGATGTCGCAAAGCAAGCCCCAAATGTTCTGCAGTGTGCTTCCATTTTTAAATTCTTTGTTCTGGAGAGGCTTGCAGTAACGTAATGGAAATCTCAAAATTAGTGGCAAAACCACGTTGATTTCAGCACGAACGGGCCGGCTCGACTGGGCCGGTACTACCCTCGCATAGAAAATCAACGTAATATGACAGCGATCGTGCTGTAGTGTTTCATTGGTGAGTGCGAGACCGGAGGCCTAAAGATGCAGAAGCATCACTAGGCTGCCATGGTGCGGGTCGCCATGCTGCATTGTCTGCATTCACAGTGAGTATCGTGACAACCATTTTTAGATTCTGCTTATGCTTTCCATCAGGTAGAGTAGAGTTATTTTGGCAATTCATTCTACTTAAAAAAAAGGAAATGATTTTGAAGATGTACTGCCGACAATGACGCCACTTCCTTCTTCGGTTGTCCGTCAAGTATTTGAAATAGAAGGTCAACCAAATCCTGAGCCGCAGCCTGGTCCATCAAAAAAAATCGAGGAGTGGACAGAGTATTAATAGACCTTGAAAATGTCGAAGACTCGTACCCGTCCTATGGCTGATGAGGCCACTGGGACAGGGGCATCAACTGGCCTTCTTGATTATAATAATATTATCGAACAAATAATTGAATATTATTGTTTCATTACTTATTCAATATTGAATAAATGTATATTTTAACACTAAAAGGACATCATTCAGTCACAGTCATACAGTTGCTTAGCTAGTTGTTTAAACATAGCTCGAGCACTCGGACCCCATGAAGCGTCTCGACCCCAAACGGTTCAAATATGTAATTACCTGTTAAATGGTACTTACACCATTTGAGACTTAATGTTAAACCGATTTTATATAAATACTCAATTTCAGCTTTTTCTTGTTAATAATATAATTTATTTATCACTAGCTGAACCCCGTGGTGTTACCCGCGGTTATTGTTGTACCGCGGGACAAAGTTAGTCTAAAAAAGTAGCCTAAGTTGCTCCCTGGATCATCAACTACCTGCCAGTGAAAGTCCGGCCAAAATCCGTCCAGCCGTTCCAGAGATTACCCGGAACAAACAGACAGACAGTCAGATAGACAAAATTTTTTTAACTACATTTTGGTATTTGTACCGTGCATACATACATATGTATTTAGTAAAAAGCGGTTATTTTAATATTACAAACAGACACTCCAATTTTAATTATTTGTATAGATTAAGTTGCATTTATATGACAAGGTCTAATCTTTCAGATTCCACGTCTAGCCGCATTATTTTGATTATGTATTGTCACTGACGAAAAATAACAGATAAAATTAGAATTTTATCTCCAAGTACTTTAATAACTTAATTTATTACGGACAATTATACATAATTAAAGTTATAATAGTGGTTTCTAGAACAATTTTCAACACTTAGGGTTTTTAATGTTCTATGTCACAATTGTATCATAAAAATAATTAAACGAATAATAATTTAATTATCAAAATAGAACAATAACAAAAAACATTATTTAAAAAATCTGATAAATAAGTAAATAGTATATTTTTTGGATATTAAAAATATTTAAGTGCTATTCTTAACTATTATTTGTCTTTGTAACTTTATAAATATAAAAACTAGCCGACCCACTCAACTTCATTTGCGTCTTCTATTGCCCGTAGCGTGATAATTTTCCCCCGTTTTCGAAACATTTTTCATTGGTCCTCCGCTCCTATTGGTCCTAGCGTGATGATATATAGCCTATAGCCTCCCTCGATAAATGGGCTATCTAACACTGAAATAATTTTTCAAATCGGACCAGCGGTTCCTGAGATTAGCGTGTTCAAACAAACAAACAAACTCTTCAGCTTTATATATAAGTATAGATAGTAATACGCCTGCCACACACAGTGTTACAACACCCAAAGGTTTGACTGGAAGAAAATGCCTGTGGCATTAAGTCCGCCTTGTGCAATATGATTGCAGGAAGTTTGAATAAATAAATAAAATAAATAAAATCATAGCGGGAAAAATAGGAGAGGAAGAGGAAGGCAAAGACATAGTCAACCAGATTAAAGTAAAGGTGGCAGTTGCGACATATCAGGAGGTGAAGGAAACGGCCCTTGATGGAGAGAGCCGGATATAACTGCATCGACAAGAGCATAGCAAAGCGTAGCATCATATGTAATGATGATTAGTCTCTGTGCTAAAAACTCATTCAGATCTGTTCATTTGTTATCGGCTCAAAAAATAATAAATAATAATAATAATAATAAATAATAAATATTTCGGACATCTAAACACACAACGCCATCTAGTCCCAAGCTAAGCAGAGCTTGTGTTATGGGTACTAGACAACTGATACAAATACATATATACTTTTTTTGTAAATACATACATATTATAGATAGAACACACCCAAACTCCGAAACAAATATTTGTAGATCATACAAACATTTGGTCCGACCCGGGAATCGAACCCGAGACCTCATGATCAGCAGTCGCTCACGCCAACCGCGAAACCAACGAGGCAGTAAATATTCATACTTTTTATAATATATATATACATAGTTTTTTTAATATTCCTAAGATATTACTTGTGAGCTTGCCAGTCCCTAATCCACACTCGGCCAGCGTGCCGTCCCCCTTAAATATATATTTTATTCTGTTTTTAGTATTCGTTGCAATAGCGGCAATATAAAAATGTTAAGCTGGTTTGTTCCAGTTTTTAAAACTCAAAAACTGCTGTCCCAATTGAGTTCAGATTTTGATTGGATATTCAACCCACTTCAAGTTCACTTGTTCCTTATTTCTTATCAACTGGAAGAGTCATGCTTCGGCATGAATGGGCCAGCTCGACCGGAGTGATGCCACGGCCTCACAGAAAACCGGTATGAAATAGTGCTTGCGCTGTGATTCACCGAGTGAGTGAGGATACCGGAGGTCCATAACCTAAACCCCCTCCCCCTATCTCCCCTCCCTATTCCCCAAAGGCCGGCAACGCACTTGTGATGCCTCTGGTCTTTGCAGGTGTCCATAGGCGGCGGTAATCGCTTACCATCAGGCGATACGTCTGCTCGTTTGCCCGCCTACTCCATAAAAAAAATCAACCCTAATTTGGCTAGGTATACCTAGTATAGAATGTAAGAATGTAACATACATACATGTATATAATTGTATATTTACAAAAAAAAGATGTGAAAACTACGCTATTACGGTACGCCTTGGGTCCTAACTTTAGACTTTCCATATCATATTATGAATAGTCTTTCTTTCTTTCTTTGATGAAATGGCAATCAGCCGGATCTCTCGGATCAGCTATTTCTGCCAATGTCAAGTGTTTATAGTCTTCAAATCATAAGTCTTTAAGTCGTTAAGTCTTCGTCGTGATGAAATTAATGATATAAAATATAAAAAATGTGGATGAGATGAAACGAGGACCGTCTTCCGAAAAAACAAAAAACGATCTCCATGAATAGTCAAAATGAATATTCGTGACAGTTGACATTACGTGTTTACGAAAATGTCACGGTCTTTTTGAAACTGCACGATAGAAACACTAGAGTTTTTAATACTAGAATTTGCAAAATGACGATAACGATGTCAGTAGTCATGGCTAAGATTTACATAGGATTGTGTAAATAATTAATATTTTGAATGGCTATTTCTCAAATTGTATTTGGCATTGAACGTTATTAAATTTTTTAAATTATTTTCTTAAGACATTTGACCTGGGCCCGCGGTCCATTAGATTGAACTCCCACGCCTATTTCGAAATAAATATAATCTTAATTTAAAGATTAATAGTTTTGATAGCAGATACAATACGCAACTGTCAAAACTTATAAACCTTCACGCATTTGACATTATAATTTTAAATTTGTAAAAGGAACAAAATTTGTTTTTTTTGCAATTTTTAATTGGGCATTTTTTTTTCGTAAACTGCCTTTTTAATTTGGATATATATATACTTCTTCTGTAACTTATTCAGTTCGAAAGTTATAAGAAAAACGATAGAAAAAATCTATTTGATTGTAAATTTACTTTTATTTATTCAAGTTGAAAAATTACGAATTTATTTTTTAACAAAATTTGTTTTTTTGCAATTTTTAATTGGACAATTTTTTTCTTAAACTGCCTTTTTAATTTGGATATATATATACTTCTTCTGTAACTTATTCAGTTCGAAAATTATAAGAAAGACGATAGAAAAAATCTATTTGATTGTAAATTTACTTTTATTTATTCAAGTTGAAAAATTACGAATTTATTTTTTAACAAAATTTGTTTTTTTTTTGCAATTTTTAATTGGACAATTTTTTCCTTAAACTGCCTTTTTAATTTGGATATATATAATATACTTCTTCTGTAACTTATTCAGTTCGAAAATTATAAGAAAGACGATAGAAAAAATCTATTTGATTGTAAATTTACTTTTATTTATTCAAGTTGAAAAATTACGAATTAATTTTTAATGAGTCTTAAATATACAATCTTAGGGACTATTATAACTTAGAGAATATATTGAGTGTATCTTTGAGAAAATACAATATGTTTAAAACATCTTAACTAAGTATATACTCTATAAAAATATATATATATATAACTAGCTGACCCAAGTTACTTCGTTTGCGTCTCTTTCAATGATACTTGGCTCCTATTAGGCTAAGCGTGATGTATTTTAGGCACGCAAATAAAGTACACATTTAAGACGAGACAGGGAGAGAGAGAAACGAGTATTATACATAACAAATTAGTGTACAATTCTCTTTAAACAAAAATCGATCTTTTGTATAGTCGCAACTTAAACATTGTGTAACTTAAATTAAACAATATTTCAAACTACTTCGATCGCAACGAATACGATACAATTACAGTAAAAAACTATCTTTTTGTCTTAACACATCTCACATACGGCCGTTTTTTTATGTAAAACTAGCTGAGTCTCGCGGTGTTACCCTCGGTTATTGTCGTACCCTAAATGACGCCGCGGTGCGAAGCTAGTTTTAAAAAAGTAGCCTAAGTTACTTCTTATATTATCAGCTACCGATAGACAGACAGACATACCGATAAACAGACAAAAATTTAAAAAGATACATTTTTGGCATATGTACCGTGTATACATACATATGCAATTAGTAAAAATCGGTTATTTTAATATTACAAACAGACACTCCAATTTTATTTATTTGTAAGAGTATTGATTTGTAAAGATGTATGGATAGATAAAATGTCTAATTTGGATTTTATGGTTTTAATTAACTATTGAACAAGAGACTGCAACACTATATTTGCATGCCTCTTACTGGCGATATGTGCATTCTGCCTATTTTTATTTTTTTTACCATATTTTTGTGCCACATATAAGCAAATAAATTATATTATAATTATTACGATTTGTCAGGCCCGGTGCTCTAGTTTTAGTGATCTTCACTTTATCCGGACGAGGTCCAGAGGTTAGAGGTCATGAGTTTGATTCCCAACTAGGACAAATGGGTTTCAAACGATCAGCAGTCCACCATAGCACAGGCCTTGCTTATTTGAGGACAGTGTGTAAAATGTGTAAACTTATTATCATTATTTTAAAACGTAAACATTCTCTGCCATCAAAGCGTATCCGTGCATTTTTTTATATACAAATTATTTTAAAGTACCTTTTAATGTAACATAAATTCAGTATTGTTAAAATAGATAATTTACATGAAATTACGTTCAGTTTACGTCGTTACACAACGTTAAGCATGAAATTGTATCACCAGCAAAAAAAAATCTTCTTATCACTTTTATCACCACTAAAGTTTTACGATTCGTCTGATTTATGTATAAGTACATCACACAACTGAGGGTTCTCCATAAACTCCAGCAAACAAAATTAAATTGCAACTTCTTTGCACAATTAAAAATACAAATTCTTTATTCGCTTCAACTCGACGACCTAATATCCTGTCTTCTAAACCTACTACTGTCGCAGCAGCTGCTACAGTTCCTTCTTCATTTACTTCTATGTCCACATTCTGGACAGAAGCAGACACAAATAGAGGATCGTCTGCTACACCTGGTAATTTAGCCTTCTGTTGATCAAATATTGAAAGAATACCAGTATAACGCATTGGAGGAATTAAGTCCAGCTTCGATGTCAGTTTGAAACGTGGTATGTAAGTATCAATTGGCGGCAAGCTTCCAGCTATTCTAAAATCTGTCATCCAGTTCTGTGATTTCGTTGCCATATTGTTGAGAAGTGTTTTTGTTGAAACACCTTCATGGGGAACCAGTATTATCATTGAAAATTCTTCGTTGTCACCGTATGTCATTTCTAATATTTGAGCACCAATTTCGTTAGAGTCCCCCGAGTAATGAGGTGCTTTATGGTACATCATATTCACAGATCCAATAGTCTTACCTTGGGAGTTGTAAAAAGGTTCTTCTTTTGTCTGTGTGGCGTCAAAAGGATGCGTCCAGTTGGCCTTGAAGTATAAAGCATCGATGAGAACCATTCGTAGATTTTCTAAATCTGCCGGTTGGATTGCGTTTAGAATCCTACCATCGGTAGCATAACAAATGTGAACGTTAATATCTTCAGCTAATTCTGTTGTGTTTGAAGTCTCTGATGCATAAATTGACATGCCGTACATTAACGCAGCCTCACAGAATTCATCGTGAACTTTAGTTGAACATTCAGTAAACATATAAGATTGTCCTTTTAAAATTACACCTTCATTTTCTGACCTTAGAACACTTTTAGCGGCTGTATGAAGACACTGTGTTTTTCTCAAATCTTTCGGCAATCTTAGAGCTGTCACTAATTCTGCGAACGTATCACCTGTAGACCCTTCAGCTAGAAGAGCAAATATACTCCAAATCGACACTGGGGATATTGCAATATTTTTGTTTCCGAAATTTTCTTCGTACGCGTGAATATTTTCTAACAATTGTAAGGTAAATTGATTCACTGGTGTAAAGTCAATAGATGGTGGGGAACGTGTTGAGACGATGCCTATGAAGGCGAATATTAAAAAGGCTAACATTTTGCCGCGAACTTTAACGCACCACTGATCGCGATTCACGTGCGGCCGGCACAATGTATATAATTTTACTGGTTAAGTAATGCGTTGCTTTAGGTATATAACTGAGGGAGATGTTAGTTATTTAGGTGTAAACGTAGTGCAGTGTGCCAATATATTTTGCATATTAAGGAAATTAGAGCTGCACTGATGCATATCATAATTAATTGAATCCTAATCATTGTTTTCTTTGTTTAAATGAATGTGGATTTAATTTATATGAAAATAAACCCTGCGGCATTACCCGCGGTTATTGTCGTACCGCGGTTATTGTCGTAACGAAACAGCCTGAAATTATTTTCGTTATTATCTATACAAATAAATAAAATTGGAGTGTCTGTTTGTAATGTTAAAATAACCGCCTTTTACTAAATGCATATGTATATATATGTATATACACGGTATATATACGAAAAATGTAGTTAAAAAAATTTTGTCTGTCTGTCTGTCTGTTTGTTTCGGGTTATCTCTGGAACGGCTGGACAGATTTTGACGGGACTTTCACTGGCAGGTAGCTGATGATTCGGGGAGTAACTTAGCCTACTTTTTTAGACTAACTTTGTCGCGCGGCTTTACTCGCGGTACAACAATAACCAAGGGTAACACCGCGGGGTCAGCTAGTAACCTATAAGACGTAAGAAGAGAAATATCAAAAGCATATCTTGTGGTTAGTGGTCTTGTTAAGTTAGACGCGTGGGTTTTAGGGCTCCCTCACATATCTGCGAATTCGCGAACTCTCACGAATGCACCGCAAGAACCTCATGCCGCATCAAATCGCATCGCTGTTATGTGTGGGATTCCTTATTCCTATCCAAGACACAAATATTATGTGTCTGGATGAAATTTATCTATTGTATGTATTTATAAATATCTATATATTTTATCTCTCTATCTTTTTTAGGTTAAACTGCCATGTGTGAGATATGTGAAGATTAAAAATAAAGCAAATGAAAATCTGAGGCACCGTCTACTAGGTATTGTACACTAGATGCTTAAATTGCCTGGTGGATTTATTTGGTTTTTTTTGTCCACACTGATTCCCAGGGGATCTGTTTGATTTTCGAATTGGATACACAGGGGATTTTAGTGGATTTTGTGTTTACAAAAGCTTCCAAATATAGATTCAGTGCCGACTAAAAGTTCTAATGTATCCCCCAGGCGATTGAAACAGGGGATCCCAGTGAATGGAGCCAAATTTTTGACTGCGATGATAACTACTTAACCGGACAAAGTTATACCCACTAAGTCCACTTGTAAATTACTTCCCATGGTCACAGTCACACATAATTTGTCCAACACTTCACAGCACATAACTGAGAATACTTCAATCCGGTCCATTAACACATCATTTACGCAATGTTTCTCTCGTCTCGTCAAATGATAATAGCATTTGGTAAATAAATCAATCAATTCTTTATAACTATTAGAATGTGCTGTTTTAAAATTAAATAATAATTTGGCTGAATTAAAATAACTAAGTTCTGCAAATAATAATAATGATCAATAGGCTTTCCTATTCCATTTCAGGATATTGGCTTTTCCTTAGAAAGTAGATTATTGATAAGGAGGAGACTTTATATTTACTACGTTACCACGTGGTAGAACCGCGCTTCGGCTTGCATGGGTCAGATCGACTGATGCCACGGCCTCTCAGAAAACCAGTGTGAAAGAGTACCAGCACTGTGTTTCACCGAGTGAGTGAGGATACCGGAGGCACATATTCCTAAAGGCGCTTGTGACGCCTCTGGTGTTGCGGGCGGCAATATGTCTGCTCGTTTGGCCCCTATTCCATAAAAACAACCAGATGAATTGGCATTGGTTTTGTATTAAGATTTCCTTCTTCTTACCGTGTAGGTAGTTGTTAGGCATAGTTTGCTTCCTAAGTCGGCCCTTACTACACCAATGGGATAAATAAAGGTGGTGATATATATGTAATGTAAATATCTATATAAATAAATAAAATTGGAGTGTCAGTTTGTAATATTAAAATAACAGCTTTTTAATCAATACATGTGTATGTATACACGATACATATACCAAAAATGTAGTTAAAAAAAAAAATTGTCTGTCTGTCTGTCTGTTTGTTCCGGGTAATCTCTGGAACGGCTGGACGGACTTTCACTGGCAGGTAGCTGATGATCCGGGGAGTAACTAAGGCTAATTTTTTTAGACTATCTTTGTTCCGCGGCGTTACTCGCGGTACAAAAATAACCGCGGGTAACACCGCGGGGTTCAGCTAGTATCATATATAATGAACGAATAGTATTAATTTCTCTTATAGTGATGATATTTAAATCCTAACTTGTAGTTTCCAGCAAAACAATTTCTGAATCATGACCGTTTCAATGAAGACGATGAAGAATCCTGGGTAGTATTACCACCTATCCTAAGTTTGAAAATTAAAACCCGATTTCCTAAAAAGTTATGATTAAATTAAATCAGTCCAGTGGTTTAACAGTTCAGTAGTGAGACATATAAACATAGCAATAGTAGAGTCTTGAACCATGTACCAAGAATTGACATCAGAGGGCTTAGTGTGAATTTATTTCACAACAAATCGCTTGTTGGGCTTTGTGAATGGTGAAGATTTCATCACGATCACGAATCATAGTAGGTCCTTAGGATTATAAAAATATGTGCAAGGAACGTGACACGATATAAAAACTAAATATTAGATAATATTTGATTACATTTAATAACTATAAGCGGATGCTAACAAAAACACTATTGAATAGATAATTTTTTGCTTTTATCCACTATAACTATGCTAATATCTGTTAATATTATAAAGCTGAAGTGTTTGTTTGGTTTATCGCGCTAATTACTTGCAGACGTGTGATGCTGAGCTCTTGGAATATGGACACGTTGATATATTTAGGCTATGTAATATTAATATCCAGCATTAATGCAAAAACGGTTCTTTTAACTAAAATTCTCGTTAGTCCAGCGGTAAGCGTATGCGGCTGCCGATCAAGAGGTCTCAGGTTCGATGCCCAGTTTTAGATAAATAGTGTTATTGAGTCTCCTTCAATAATAAATCCCCAATAAAATCCGCAGTAGAATATGGGCGTTGGTGGTGTTTCACGCCCAGGTCTCGGAAAACACGTTAAGCATTTCTGTCCGCTTGTAATGAACATCTATGACAATCGTTATTGGGAAGTCTGACATTGAATATACTGACAACTAGTTTTATTTTCGAATTCAATTCCTCCTCAGGATTGCAGATGTTAGATGCCAGTCGCTCCTTCCAAAAAGTTACATTCAGCTAAAACCGGTTGAGCTAGTAGCCAACTCTAAATAATTTTAAATAAAGGGTAAAAAGAATACGAAAATCCTATCTATAATATAAAAGTTTAAGGGTCATTTGTTTATTTACACATATTAATACGTGAAGCAAAAACTTTGTATCCCTTTCTACGTAAAAGTGCATTACCGGTAGCATTAAAAAAACAAGCCCGCAACCTGATTTGACTAACAAGGAACGATCTCAGAAAAGTCACAGGTATCCTGACAATGCACTGTCCCCTAAATGAGCACCTACTCACTATGGGCGCAACAGACAGCACTCTGTGTAGGGGATGCATGGAGGCAGAAGAAATACCACGAGTAGGAAGATGACAAATTCACGTACAACGGCCCAATCAAGATGCTAAGTGCGTAATGGCCCGGTAAAACAAACAAACAAAAAACCCCTTCCTACATAAATTATGCGGACGGAGAAATGTGGCACAGTTAACGTTTATATGGAGGAGAAAACCAGAAAGCTAAAAAAATACTTACGCTTGAATTTCGACCACTATGCGAACACTATTACTTCATTTAATTCTGGCAACTCGCTTGTGACTTCTGAGTTGAAAACGCGCGTTTAACGCCACTAATCTGAACACGGCCTAACAACCTTGACTCTATATAATTGTTTTTAAAATATTGTTTATTATTGCTGATCATAATAATCATGATTTAATTGATACAACTCAATTATGTATATTGAAGCCTACGCAACAAATCTCATAATATACGATCAATTTTGTATCCATGCGGATTTGAAGTTCATTAAATAATAATAATATAATAAAAAAGGAAATAGAGCTATTCTCCACTCTATATCATAATCAATTGAATAACAGTATAGGTGCCTGGATTGTCTAGAAGACATCAATGTCCATGCTGTGAATGGAGAAGTCACTAGAACAGGCATAGAGTTGTGTGTAGCAGGTGTCTTGAGCGATAGGATTCACTATCAGGTGATTTGTGAAGACAGTGAGAAACCCATGCTTCATCACATATGGACCTATTTTGGATCCTCCAGTTGCTGCAAACGTAATAAGTTTATGTACAAATGTAAACAAGAACCATTCATTATGCGGACTCTCATCTCGATTACCAAATTAGTTGCGTAAACAACTTAACATGACAGTCGGACGAAACTTAATCAATCATTCGATTCTTGTTTGATGTTTTGCAAATAAGTTTAACATTTTTGTAATTATTTGTATGCAAGTCATCGTTTGGTGCAAATCTCGAAGATCGAACTGAACTATCAATAACAACAATCCACGAACATTATAGAATCGAATAGTGAATGTTTGACGCTCAAGGTTTTTGTGTGGAAAGGGGGATTTTAATGTCATCAGCCGGTTTGTGGGTCAGGGACCCTCTTTTAGGTAAACGGAACTTCCTAAGAGAAGAGAAATATTGTAAACGCGTGTTTATTGCGCTATAAAATTTTAATTTGGTGTTTATAATTCCCTTATTTGGATGGTTTTATTACTTACTAGCTTTCGCCCGCGGCTCCGCCCGCGTGTATGTCAGTTATGGCGGTAAAAAGTGCCTATGTACTTCTCCAAGGTCCAATATATATCTACACCTATATAAATTCATTAGGTTCATCAGCTTAACCGTGAAAGCGTAATAGACGGACAGACAGATCAACAAATAAGCAGATAGATAGTTACATGTTTGGTTCAACATTTAGTCCGACCCGGGATTTGAACCCGAGACCTCAAGCACAGCAGTCGCATACGCCACCGAGGGAATCAATTCAGAACTATTTTATTAACCTCCGACGCAAAAAGAGGTGTGTTATAAGTTTGACTTCGATGTCGGTCTGTCTCTCTCTGTATGTGTGTGTGTATCTATCTGTCTGTGGCATCGTAGCTCTCAAATGGATAGACCGATTTCAATGCAACATTTTTCATTTGAAAGTTATATTTCCTTGCGGTGGTTCTTAGCTATGTTTAGTTAATATCGATCTAGCAGTGTAAGAGTATCAGCTCTTTTCCAAAATGATGTAAGACATTTTTGGCGTATGATTACTCGATTAAGTGCTTCACGCGTGCCAGTATAATTTGCGTAGGGAGTTTTCAAGTTTTGAATTTAATCTTGTATGCAGGGATGTTATTACAACAATATACCTCAACTAAGGTTTTTTCCGGTAGTAAACAATGAATCTTTTCCGTAATAAAATTTTCCTACAAGGAGTTTATTCTACGCAGGTCTTCACGCCGGAAGTGCAGTAGGTGATTCATTAAATTGTTATTTAAATGTTAAATTATCCTCAACTGTTATTGTAGTATGAGGCGACTTACCATATGTAATCCATCTGCTTATTTGCCCCTTACATCATGAAAAATATTGAACCATGAGTTTATTTGTTTTATTTTTATCAACGTGGGAGAGCTACGCTTCGGCATGAATGGGCCGGCTCGACCGGAGTGATACCACAGCCTCACAGATAAACCAGTGTGAAACAGCGCTTGCGCTGTATTTCTCACATTAAACGTAGTGTGTCCTCTGGTTAGATGGCAGGACGACTTACGTACGAGGGACGTCAGTGACTGAATGTAAAAATGAAGTAGAGGTTGTGGGATCGACACACCAACAAAAAAAAATTACAGACATAAGGACTACCGATAGAAGTGAAAACTTATAACTTGAATGTTATTATTGGGTTATATTAGTGTGTAAAACTAGAAATTTCATGACGTTTAAATTAAAATTATCAATATTAACAATTATTTTTACGGGAATTAACGCGATCACTTAATAAAAGGTATTATATACCTCTGATTTGCCTGACGTTTCGACCAGGTAGCACTGGCCGTGGTCACAGGCTGACTTGTCTACTGTAGTGTATTATCTATGGGCTGACTGGCTCAGCGGCGCACGCCCTCCGTCGTCGAATCCATGAAGTAGAAGTTTGTTCGTCCACACGCACTTTTTCGATATTTTTAATAAATTAGTTTCGCCATGTACCCTCACATACCACACTAACAGTGTCCCTATTCTTTAAGCAAACCGATGTGCTCCTATTCTGGTGTTTATCCGTCTGCGCAGAAAAGCGAGGTGGTATATTTTTTAATACTGGATTCCATGCTGTAGATAAATTAAAACCATATTCTCTATTGAAAGTTTTATGTTTTTTTTTGTTTTACGCGAACCCATAAGATTTTCCCCTACCAAAAAGTGCTCAACGCGGCTTCTGAAGTTATCACTTCGAAAATGTCATGTCAGCATGTCGGTGACGCGAACTCATAAGATTTTCTCCTGCCAAAAAGTGCTCAATGCGGCTAAAGAAGTTTTCACTTCAAAAAGTATGTGACGAGTACGGCCATTTTTCTGTGCCTGAGTGTAACCTATCTACATATATTATTTATGTATTTAGAAACATACATATAAGCATGTTTATCGAGTGCCTTAGTGGCGCAGTGGAAGTGTTTGCGACTGCTGTGCTTGAGGTCTCGGGTTCGATTCCCGGGTCGGACCAAATGTTTGTATGATCTGCAAATAATTGTTTCGGAGTTTTCTATGTATAATGTGAATGTATTTACAAACAAAAAGTATATATATATATATTTATATTAGTTGTCTAGTACCCATAACACAAGCTCTGCTTACCTTGGTATTTTAAATATCCGGAATATTTATTTCTTTATTTATATTTATTTAGTTTAGTAGTCTGGTTAGCGTAACACAGTTTCTGCATGGTTTGGGATCCGACAGCGTATGTGCGATATTATTATCCAAGATACCACAGCCAAACAGAAACAATTAGCAGGATACATTCCGATCAATACTCGCAAGTAAAGGTTGTATTGACCTTTTGCAATATTAGTACAAACTTCAAAAGTATTTGAAGTCAAGGTTTAAAACTATGTAATATTTAGCACGCGTGGGTGGCAAGTACAGGTTATGTACAGCTAAATAGGTGACAGGGTCTGCGTGTGAAGTAGATAGAATTAGTGATGAGTTGAGAGCTGAGACTTGTTGTTCGAGTGAACCAGCACCTTAAACCCAGAGGCGTCTCTAGCCCGTGAAGCGCCCTTGAGTAATCACTACTCTAGCGCCCTTTAGTAAGTGCACAGATTCATTAAAAGTGCGTACCTAACCCTGTAGTTTGACTTTTGAAAGAAATATACATCTAACTCTTTGGTGCAGTCGAATAAAAATAATGGTTCTATGTATAAGCTTTGTATTGATAGCGTTTATAAAATAAATTTGTAGGAAAAAAACGAACCGAGGAATGACGTTCATCATTTCATGTCATCCACATTTTTTATATTTTTCAATCATTAATTTCATCACGACGAAGGCTTAAGATTTAAACACTATATAAATATTTGACATTGGCAGAAATAGCTGACCCGGCTCGAATTAACTGATCCGGCTAGTTGCCATCTCAACTTCAAAAGAAAAGAAAAGAAAGCTTTGCTAACTTATTAAAGACTAGCTGAACCCCGCGGTGTTACCCGCGGTTATCGTCGTACCGCGAGTAACGGGGACAAAGTTAGTTTATAAAAAGTAGCCTAAGCTACTCCCTGGATCATTAGCTACCTGCCAGTGAAAGTCCCGTCAAAATCCGTCCAGCTGTTCCAGAGCTTATCCGGAAGAAACAGACAGACAGACAGACAATTTTTTTTTTAACTACATTTTTGGTATATGTAACGTGTATACATACATATGCATTTAGTAAAAAGCTTATTTTTATTTATTTAATGCGTATAATTTAAGCGTTATTTTTATATTACAAACAGACACTCCAATTTTATTTATTTGTATAGATGGGTTATAAGATTTGTTTATATTTACGTTGCTATTTCAATGAACAATGTCATTGCAATAAATTGTTCGAGATGTGGGATGTCTCTTTATCCTTAGATGAATACGTAGCGATCTTTATCGCAATCGCGGGGTCAATTAAACAGTAAAATGGCTTATTATGTAAAAGTTCTCACTGCCAACTTGACCTTTGTAATCTTCATTAGCATTTTTGCTGTTGCAACGAACTAAACGAGTAGTAACAACACTAATACTGCATCTCGCTATTAAAATTTTCAACAGTTCAGTGAACAGTTAGCGTTGGTCTGTTTAGAATAGAAATATCAACAACTATACTTTTGGCCTTGGGAGTTAATAAAACGATAAAAACTAAGTACGAATTGAATAAATATCTTAAGTCATTTTTTTTATTCTGTTCCTACAATACTTAGCAAGACTATCCATATCTTATATTATAAATGAGAAAGTAACTCTGTCTGTCTGTCCTGCTTTCACGGCCAAACCACCGCACCGATTCCAATGAAATTTTGCATGAAGATACTTTAAATGTTGAGGAAAGACATAGGCACATTCTCGTTACTGCGATAACCGACATACACGCGGACGGAGACGCGCGCAAAAGTTAGTAATTAAATTAGTAATTAATTAATTAGTTGCCTCGTTGGTCTAGCGGTTGGCGTGAGCGTGGGTCGGACCAAATGTTTGTATGATCTACAAATATTTGTTTCGGAGTTTGGGTGTGTTCTTTCTATAATATGTATGTATTTACAAAAAAAAAAAGTATATATGTATTTGTATCAGTTGTCTAGTACCCCATAACACAAGCTCTGCTTATCTTGGGACTAGATGGCGTTGTGTGTTTAGATGTCCGAAATATTTATTTTTTATTTATATAAGAAGCAATTAGAAGATTCAATATAAAATCCAACTATCAATAAGAATAAATAACATTGTCAATACATTATGTTATTATTGCTGTAAGTGTGTGTTTTCTCATGAGAACAAATAGTCTGAAGGCCAAATATCTGTCTAGAGTTCTAGACTGACAGTTGTTTGAAATTTATTCTAGTAGGTACCTAATTAAAAACTCAAATCAAAATTGTAGTTAGATAAGTATTTGTTGAACATCTAATATATAAAATTCTCGTGTCGCGGTGTTTGTATATAAACTCCTCCGAAACGGCTTGACCGATTCTTATGAAATTTTGTGTGCATATTGGGTATGTCTGAGCATCGGACAACATCTATTTTTCATACCCCTAAATGGTAAGGGTGACCCATCCTTAATTTTTTTTTGGCAAAATAACGTTGCCCAGTCAGTTAGTTATTTAGTAAAATAATGTATATTAATCAAAATGCATCGCCAAATAAGAGCAAAACTCGTGAACTGGTCGACCAATTCCGTAATTTTTTTAATGTTTTTTATGGGCAAGGGAACAGACGTATCACCTGATGGTAAGCGATTACCGCCGCCCTTGGACACTCGCCACACCAGGGACGTCACAAGTGCGTTGTCGGAATTTGGGGGATGAGGAGGAGGATGGGGGGAGGGGTTGGCGTATGATCCTCCGGTAGCCTCATTCACTCGGTAAAACACAGCGCAAGCGCTGTTACACACCGGTTTTCTGTGAGGCCCTGATATCACTCCGGTCGAGCCGCTCATGCATCCCGAATATTTTTGTTATGGCACAAGGAAGGTTCTTATAGAGATAAAAACATAAAAGTTGCGACGAAAATAGTAAAAACAACACTTTTTTTTTTTTTATTGTCCTGTGACAGGCCAATAACTTTTGACAGAACAGTCTGTCTGTTTGTCTTCTCACATCGCATTCACGGCGGTCATGTGATCCCAACCATCTTCCAATCATCTGATGGTAACCAATCCACTGCTGAACGTAGGTACATAGGCAACTCTTAAGAAAGAAGGTTGTGGTGACTCACCAACGAAACACGACAGCACGAACGCTGTCATTTTACGTTGGTCTTCTGTGAAAGGGCAGTACCGCCCCGGTCGTGCTGAAATCCGCGTCGTTCTACTATATAAAGTTAAGGTAACTGATCAATCAAAAACTATGTACAATTATATAACCAAACTAGAAAAACCAGTATAGTTTAAGAAGATAATTATACCCGGTATGATTGAGGGTCCAAGGTTCAGCGCATTTGGTCACGCATGTTGATACATGTAATTGATACGCTTACATTTTCTATCTTTTTAAAAAACTTTTGGACTGATTGAAGCTTCTGGCAGTTAGAGGTATTGACATCGACCAGTCCGAGTTACAACTTTTCTGTTATAAGAAGACAAACCTGCATTAAAAATATACCTGTGTTGGGGGGACTTTATTAGACAGACATATTTGGAACGGACAGAAAAAAACACCACGGTTCGTAACGACAATTTGTTGTACATAAAATGCTATCCTGTGTGTCGTTTGAATACACAAAAATTATTAGAAAACGTCGAGGTGACCACTTAAACCACTAAGTCATACAAGAAACTCTGACCTTTTTTATGGAATAAATGGCAAAAGAGGAGACAATATAAATGCATATTTATTACAGTCATGTGTTACTATTATTACTTATTGTAAAAGTATTTCATATTAGTAATAAATTATATTTCATTTTAAAATACTGTAGGATATAAAAAAAAATCGGGCCAAGTGCGAATGGTTCAATACCATTACCTGATTAACTAACAGAAACGAGTAAAAATTACTTTTTTTTTATGGGAGCCATCTTGAATATTTATTTTATTCTGTTTTTTTGTATTTGTTGTTATAACGGCAACAGAAATATTTCATCTCTGAAAATTTCAACTGTGTAACTATCACGGTTCATCAGATTCAGCCTGGTGACAGGCGTACGGACAGATATATAGACAGCGAAATCTTGGTAATAGGGTGCCGTTTTACCCTTTAGGTACAGAACCTTAAAAATATTAAAATCTATTCAATGACATAACATATAATTAACCATGTAAGTTATGCTAGGTCATGGTTTCCCTGGTCCGGATGTGTTAATAACAGCAGTTCCCGGATCCCTCCCGTCTCAGGCGCAGAGTGGCACACCGTGTGGTTTTAGTCGGTTCGATTCCGACACACCGCCCCGCCGCAAACCCCGGCGGGGTGACGGCCCGAGGGGGTTACCACACGTAAAAAAAAAAAAAAAAAAATGGTCATGGTTTCTCTCGTAAAATCACTTCATACCAAGCATGTGTTTTACCTTTGGTTAGCGAAGCGTTTCTTCCTTATTGACTCTGTGAGCATAGCTGATGTAAATGTAAATGAATTTAAATACAATTACAATCATAATGCAGTATAGCGGTTTGTTTAGCAGACTAAACCGTCTGCAACACTGTTTCAATAATAGAAATAAGGTATATAAATTTCAGTTTAATCGAACCAGCATCACTCAATGCAACGGATTGACCGCTAAAACCATTACACCATCCATGAAGTCAGTGTGTCTTTTAGAATAATCCGGCTGTAAAGCTCATTCGTTAGTAGAAAAATTGAATATTATGTCACACCATTTGTTAGTCGTGGTTGTTGTTTTTCCGCAACCGCGGTTACGTCGCTTCTTATATCATCAGCTATCGGCCAGTGAAAATCTCGTTAAAATTGATCTAGCCGTTCCAGGGATTAGCCGAAAGAGAAAGAGAGGCCACCAAAATAAAAATCATGCATAAATATGTAAAATACTGTTAATTTGAAATTACAAACAGACATTTAAATTTTATTTATTTGTATAAATGTGTGTAGTGTATTATGTTACTTCTCGCGTGGTGACGTATAAAGAATACAGTGTCACCAGTCACCACTCCTATTCATTCCATAGCTAATTGTTTTTAATATGTCTAGATAGGAGTTTTAGAGCATTAAAATTAGAAGTTTCCCAAATAATAGGGAAAACTCTTGATAAAGACTGGAACTTTAACTTAACAGACGCTTGACTATGGAATCATGTTTTAATTTTTCTAGAAAAACATATAGTTTATACATAAAACTAGCTGAACCCCGCGGTGTTACCGGTGTTGAACCGCGAGTAACGCCGCGGGACAAAGTTAGTCTAAAAAAAAGTAGCCTAAGTTACTCCCCGGATCATCAGCTACCTGCAAGTGAAAGTCCCGGCAAAATCATTCCAGCCGTTCTAGAGATTACCCGGAACAAACATACAGACAGACAGACAAAAAAATGTTTTAACTAAATTTTTGGTATATGTATCATGTATACAACATATGCATTGATTAAAAAGCTGTTATTTTAATATTACAAACAGACACTCCAATTTTAGTTAGAACCGCTAGTAAAAACTATCTACACAAATAAATAAAATTGGACCGTCTGTTTGTTATATTAAAATATTCGCTTTTTACTAAATGCATATGCAGGTATACACGGTACATATACCAAAAATGTATTTAAATTTTTTCGTCTGTCTGTCTGTCTGTTTGTTCCGGGTAATCTCTGGAACGGCTGGACGGATTTTGACGGGACTTTCACTGGCAGGTAGCTGATGATCCAGGGGGTAACTTAGGCTACTTTTTTAGACTAACTTTGTCCCGCGCCCTTACTCGCGGCACGACGGTAACCGCTAGTAACACCGCGGGGTTCAGCTAGTATCAAATATATGCGCGTGCTTCAAAAATAGCCTTGTTCTGGATCATCTATTTATCGTTCCTTTCACTAAACTTAATCATTGTCAATTAAATATGTTAGGCAATGAGCAAATATAATTTATTAAAATTAAATCAATATAAACTACTTAACCTATTCACTCATAACCTAAATTTATAAGCAAATACTTTGTACTTGTCAATTCTGTCAATATTTGTCCAGTTTGTAGACGACTTTATTAATGGAAATATTTATGCTTGAATTGGAGTCTTAACTTTTGAAATATTACATATATATATATATATATATATATATATATATATATATATATATATATATATATAATAATCACCATTAATTAACCGACTTCCAAAAGAAGAAGGTTTTCAATTTGCTTGGTATTTTTTTTAGTTTTATTCTTCTGTGCTTTGCGAAAAAACACTGGTTGAATTAATATTTACTACTATTAAAAAAATAAAAAAAATCTGCCTGTATGTTACACTTTTGCGGCTAACCCATTGCACCGATTTCAAGAAAATTATGCTAAGGAGACACTTTGATTCTTGAAGAAAGACATGGTTACTTTTCCCGCGATATACCACATACACGAGGGTGAAGACATGGGCAACAGTTAGTCCTAAATACTTTGACATAGCTTCACAATCAAAATGATAGCAAAAAAATGTTTTCCAACATAATTTGAATAGATTTTTTGAAATATGCGGGCACAATCAGTGTCCTTTTAATTTGCACAACTATCTTACTTTTTTAGGGTTACGTACCTCAAAGGGGAAAAAACGGACTCCTTATGGGATCACTTTGTTGTCCGTCTATCTGTCTCTCAAGACCCTTTTTCTCAGGAATGTGTGGATTTCTATCAAGCTGAAATTAATATCAAATATTCAAGTCTTCTGTCGTTTGAAGCTGTGAATAATCAAATTATTAATATAATTAATATAACGCGATTATAAGATACAGCTGTTTATGCTGCATGCTGCATTTTCGACACTCGCAAAGGAATCAAAACCTACAGAGTACTTCCCGTGCACTCAGGTTCTTGAAATTTGGTGCGAAGCAACGTCTTATAGCATAAGTTTTTATTTACATTATGTAATGAAAGTATTTTCAAAGTTTTCAAACTTACTACCACTTTCTTCATGAATCCGCAGAGGTATTAAATTGAAATTCATATCAAATACTCGGTTTGTCAAATCAAATACCCTTAAGCTGTAAAAAAATCAAACTTCTATGTTAACGCAATTAAAAAAAAACAGCAATTTAAGCCCCATACTTTGAAACTCGCAAGGGAATAAAAACCTATAGGGCACTTTTCATGAACTCAGAACCTTAAAATTCGGTACAAAGTAACGTCTATAGTACAGACTAGCTGAACCCCGCGGTGTTATCCGCGGTTATTGTAGAGCCGCGAGTAACGCCGCGGGACAAAGTTAGTCTAAAAAAAGTGGCCTAAGTTACTCCCCGGATCATCAGCTACCTACCAGTGAAAGTCCCGTCAAAATCCGTCCAGCCGTTCCAGAGATTACCCGGAACAAACAGACAGACAAAAATTTTTTTAACCACATTTTTGGTATATGTAGACGTCGTCGTATGTAGGCGTCGTTGACGCGATTAAAGAAGTTTTCACTTCAAAAAAAGTTATGGTGCAAGCCCGAGAGAAAAAAAAACAATAATATTAAAAACTTTGCACATCTCATCCTTACTCCCAGAAACTAATTACAGCCTGAGCTATGGTATCCAGATTGCTGATAAGAAAATATTTTTATATTCAAACATTTCACGAGCAATTCTTATATCGACAATTTTCATGAAATTTTGTATGCACGTAGTTTCGAGACCAATAACTCGATATAGCTAGGATCCATTTATTCGGTCGATACAATCCGGTCTTCCAGATGCTTTTTGTAAATCAATACTTTTTAGTGAAAAGGCCACCATTCGTTATTCGCCATTGCAAATTCGGAAACACCTTATAGCTGTAAAAGCCCGACTGAAATATCATATATAAATTAAATATAATTTACTATTTATTCTGTTCTATTTTTAACATTATACGACATTGTTCTTTGTACACAAAACTTTAGTGAATAATTTTGACACAAAATATCACAATGACTCTAAATCATGATTAATAGTTTTAAACTGTATTCATCAGCCACCATCATTATCCACCCTTAGAGCTGTTTGTTGATATTTTGGTGGACGTTTTCCCAACTTTGTACCAGTTTGATTTAATATAGATTTATTGACGATTTATTACTGCTGCTGCCATGCTATAAGCATGGATTTTGATCTCGGCTTCGGCAACGTATATGTTGATTTTCACGGTAATGTGTAGCATCTTCTACTTTTATTTTGTTTTTATACTTATACTAGCTGACCCACGCAATCTCGTTTGCGTCTCCTATTGCCCGTAGCGTGATAATTTTCCCCCGTTTTTGTAACATTCTTCATTGGTGCTCCGCTCTTGTAGGTCTTAGCGTGATGATATATAGCCTATAGCCTTTCTCGATAAATGGGCTATCTAACACTGAAAGGATTTTTCAAATCGGACCAGCGGTTCCTGAGATTAGCGTGTTCAAACAAACAAATAAACAAACAAACTCTTCAGCTTATATATATTAGTATAGATATTTAATTATGCTTATATTTCTGTCTGTGTTATAAAAACATACCTGGATGACCGAGCTTAGCTTGGTTTTTTTTTGCAATTTTCATAAAATTAACCCTACCTTGATCAATTTATCGCCCCTGAAGCCCCCTGCATAGTAAATTTAATGAAAAACGTTGGAGCCCTTTCAGAGATTCAGATTATTACAACCTTCTTTTTTCTTTTATTTTTTTTTTATTGATTATGTTCAGGTGGAATCTTGCAAATCAATTTTGAAGCTGATACCTTCATCCGATTTGCTGAAATTTTGCAAGCATATGTATACAGCGTGACAATGCATTATTATGATGACGTGGATCTGATCTGATGCTGTAGTTGGAAGATGGGCATAGGAACTCTTAAAAAGGAACGTCACTACACCATCAAATTTGAACTCGTATGATTCGTCTCGACGAGTAGTTTATCAGAGCATTCCAATAAAAGCTTGTTTTTAAAAAGATTTTTAATCAAATTTATTCATATTTAAATATACATTGTTCATTGAAAGGTATTAAAGCTGTTATACAGTGGAAAGTTTTAAATAAATATGTAATAACGCCATCTATTTACAGTTAGTAGAACTTTAAAGCAACAGGTACATAAGCAAAAGGCTGTAACTTAACATGACAGCACTTCGCTTTGTATTTCACAGATGGGGTTTCTACGTACACAAGAGAGTCCATTAACACCTGTTTTAAGTAAACCTGGAAAAGTTACCTTAACACCCTAGGGGTATAAGAGAAGAACCACGAAAGATCTGTTATAAACTAGAAATAATATATTAAAGGTTATTATTTCACTTTAATTATGTATTGGAAATGTGCGAGGAAACTAACGACGAACAAAACAACTAAGTATAATTTTGGTCCCACTTAGGCAGTAGGGCAAATTGACTAATTATTCGAGCTATTGATGAAGCAAGCAAGCAAAGATATACGCGGTGGTAGCCGCCTTCTATATGGTGAGTCATCTTATGGTTTGCCCTTATCCATACTTTCCATATCTAATATTTAAAATTCTCGTGTCGCGGTGTTTGTAGTTAAACTCCTCCGAAACGGCTTGACCGATGCTTATGAAATTTTGTGTGCATATTGGGTATGTCTGAGAATCTGACAGCATCTATTTTTCATCCCTCATAATGGTAAGGGTGACCCATCCTTAGTTTTTTTTATGGCAAAGCAACGTTTGCTGGATCAGCTAGTTTATATTATAAATGCGAAAGTAACTCTATCTGTATGGCCGTCCCACTTTCAGGGCCAAACCGCTTCACCAATTTTAATAAAATTTGGCATGGGGATACTTTGATTCTTCAGGAAAGATATAGGCTACCGACAAACAAGCGGACGGAGCTGAAGTAATAATTAGTATTATAATAAGAATTGTCTATTACTGTCAATTAAGCACATGTGGAATTTAGGGACAATAAATCTCTTTGCACCTACGAGAACTTTTTCCTACATCACCTGAACTCGACTGGGAAAGAATGCCTCAAGGTATTAAGTTCGCCTTTGCACATCATGTTATCATATAAATAACTAGCTGAACCCCGCGGTGTTACCCGCGTTTATTGTTGTACCGCGAGTAACGCCGCGCGACAAAGTTAGTCTACAAAAAGTATCTGATAAGTACCCGGATCATCTGCTACCTGCCAGTGAAAGTCCCGTCAAAATCCGTTCAGCCGTTCCAGAGATTACCCGGAACAAACAGACAGACAGACAGACAAAAAAAATTTTAACTACATTTTTGGTATATGTATCGTGAATATATACATATGCATTGATTAAAAAGCTGTTATTTTAATATTACAAACAGACACTCCAATTTTATTTATTTGTATAGATAAAGGGCAAGGTAGACAAAGGTAGAAAAGCGATACCATTTGTGTGGAATCACTTTGGAGTGAAAACTAAGATCGAGTAGTTCAGAAAGGGTAGGTCATCTGATACCTAAAACTTGAACCGTTTTTTATGGTATAGGGTAAAGGAGAAGAGCATTCGCCTGATGG
The DNA here is from genome assembly GCA_905220595.1 of Spilosoma lubricipeda. Taxonomy (NCBI): domain Eukaryota; kingdom Metazoa; phylum Arthropoda; class Insecta; order Lepidoptera; family Erebidae; genus Spilosoma; species Spilosoma lubricipeda. Next base: position 3,969,273 of record HG992298.1, on the reverse strand, counting down.
TAAGTGTCTATCGTCGCCAATTGACACTAGACACAAGAGAGCTTCCCCTAGAGTACGGGGTACAGGAATTTCTAGTAAAAAGTAAAACCCATATGCCCATTAATATTATGCATATTAATATTATACATTTGAAAGTTGCTCTGTCTGTTATAATTTTACAGCTTTTATAAGCTGTAATAATTATTTATTCATGGAGATACTTTGATTCTCGAAGAATGTCATATTCTACTTTTTACCCCCATAACAGACATACACGCGGGCGCAGTAGCAAAAGCTCGTAAACAAAATAATAATACACCTCAGCTGGAATAATGTCACAATACAAGCACACAAATTATCTAAAGAAAGAGGTTTAATGTTAAAATAACCTTGTTCAAGAGATATAAAATCAGCTATAACTTACTAGACACCTTTTTTGATTTATAAGTCTCTTTATTAAGACTCTTTAATTATTACCTGAAAAGTGTAACATAAAACTCAAATGGAGTTTAAACGACCAGATTTTTTAAGAGATCTTTATTATTTTACTATTAATATACGTACTATTCTACCTTACCTGAATCTCTAATCAAAATAATACATTACCATCGTTAATGTACCCACCAAATTGTAGTAACGCTAATGTACAATCAAATTATGCAGGGGCACAGGCTGTATGTTATCAATGTGTCATACAATAACACGCCGGTTAATTAAACGTACAACATGGTTACGACAGCTAGTTACTAATGAAAACATACGACACGAGTTTATAGCGAACACGACAGCGCAAAAACTGTACTATGATAATAAACTAAAGTATTCAAAAATTGATTCACATTGTTATCAGTACGTAGTGTAAGATGTCCACAGGCCAGGTGTAGTGATGATTAACGCAATACGGCTGGCAGGAGCTGGATACATAAAGCCGAGGATTTAACCAAGTGCTTAACTTTAATTATCCAACTGCAATAGGCTAATAATGTTAAAGATTATAGTACCGAAGCGGCAAGGGAACACTAATACATTTTGTTTGCTTCTAAAGAAAAGTCTTAAACATATACTTTGTCGCAGGTAACTTTACATCTACTAGGTACTCTCTACTCTGGGTATTCTTAGTACCATTTAACATACACTAAACAGGCACTAAGTATACCCAGACTAAGAACAACAATTTGTGGATTACACGTAGTATTGTGTCACCATAACAATAATATTTATGAAACACAGGATTACAAATTGACTTCACTTATTTCACAAGCAGGACTGTCATATTGCCAGTCAAAAAGCTAGACTGTAACGTTCAATTACCTATGTTGTTCAAATCCAATCATTTTCTAGAATCGTTCGCAGGATAGGTTCTTGTTCTTCTTCAAGGAGCCTCTTAAATAATTAGTAGCTCACAAGTATTTTTTTTTAAATACAGCATAATAAATTTATCTCCGTTCCGGCGCGATCATATATTGCTCGTACTCTGAAGAGTTTCATGAACTCTATTTAAGATATATTACATACATACATAGTATATTGTGATTCATAAACAAAACTAGGATAGGCAACCTATATTTAAAATACTTTAACCATTAAGCGGATAATTAATTAACACTTTCAATTTTGAATGTTTTGTTTATGTCACGTAGAATATGCACATTATGTACGTCGATTTAATTCCCTAGACATTATTTAATAGTTAAGCTTGGGTGGTGTAGAAATTTTGTAAGATAGGTGCACCGTGGTTAAAGTCAGTTGTAACAATTTTTCATCAATAAATATATAGAACTAACATAAAATATATAAACATAGTCATAAACTTTACAGGTAATACTAGATTATTAGGACGTGTACATTTATCCGAAAAGATCTGATCCGAAGAGGTGTAAATTTACAGTTTTTTAACTTATTATTTTTATTTGCAGAGTTCACATTTTCATAAAATTTTTGGTACTATATAAGTTTTTTTTCTGCTTTTTATAAAATACATCTTTTTTAAACAACGCGTTGCCAACAAAAAGTACTTAAAATATAAACAAAAACTTTTATCTCTGTTACTGAACTTAGCTCCTAAATCATTTCAATTCATAAATTAAGTAAGTTTTGTAATTATGTTTATATCTTAGACATTGTACAAAGGTCAGTTTCTAATGTCACGATATTGATTATTCTGAATTTTTAAAAGAATGGCCATGAGTTTCTTATAAGGCTCTACGCATTTTGGAAACTGGAAGTTATGGATCGACACAGGCAGGCAGTAGATTTTGGTGTTTTCACATAATTTACCATGACAATATAACACATCCTGTAGCGTCTGTTCGTGTCGATCTATGATTTTAACTGTACCTTCAATTTAACGTTCATAAACATTTATGAACGTTAGTTAGTGATATTAACTTAGTGTTTTAATTGAATAAATGATTTTGAATTTGAACTTAATAGTCAACTTCTGGACAAAGGCCCCTCCTTAGATATTAAGTAGGTTCTGGTATGCTATACTACACTTGCGGAACGGTTTTTTTTTACCTCTAGATCTTGTGTTATAGATGCTGATACAAATACCAATTTTTTTGTAAATACATACATATGTTATACATAGAAAGCACCCAAACTCCGAAACAAATATTTGTAGATCATACAAACATTTGATCACACCCGGGAATCGAACCCGAGATCTCATGATCACTAGTGGCACACGCCAACCGCTAGACCAACTAGACAGTCAAGGTTGGGTATAAGATTTGTATGATTTCGTTCTTTTAGCAATGATGGAGTTCTGCGTAGTTATTTAAAAATATGTTCATATAATAAAACGCCTAAATTTATAATACTAGCAATCACAACTTGGCTAGTGCAAGTTCTGTACATATTTCAGTAGGTACTCTAAAATATACTATTAATTTATCTTATTTTGTTTGTTGTTATTAGTAACAATAACAACTTACAGTTTTTGACCACGTAAAAAGTTTCTTTCAAAATGAAAGATATTTTTTCCAGGTAATCGCATTGACTTGCTGGAAAGCAAATGTGGAGGAACAGGTGTTTTTTTTTATGTATGGGCCTGCTAAAATGATTCTACTCTGCCTAATGGAAAGCATAAGCAAAACCCAAGAGGGTCACCATACTCATTGCAGACTATGCAACAATGCAGCATGGTGACCAACACTATGGCGGCCTAGTGATGCTTTGGCATCATTGGACCTCCGGTCTCGCACTCACCAACGAAACGTGACAGCACGAACGCTGTCATTTTACATACTTGATCTTCTGTGCGAGGGTAGCACCACCCCGGTCAAGCCGGCCCGTTCCTGCCGAAATCAGCGTGACTCTACTACCTCGACCGTGTCATTTCTCTCCAACACAATTGAGGATACTCCGACGGATGGACGGACCGGCGTGCCACTGTCAACCATTGATATATGAAAGTTGTGAATGTGCTAATTGGCACGAGAATTTATATATCTCCATTTAAGATTAGCAGTCACTTCGTAGTTTGTTATCTTATTATCGTCAGTAGATGGCACTGTAATATTTGTGCTATATAATAATAACAAAAATGTCTCCACGTCCCAAACTGACGTAACAAGACTGCTAATAAACGTCGGACGGACCAGTAGTTCCTGTACGACACACACACGACCTATGATTTAGCAGTCAGGATCACATACCGCTAGACTAGACTAACAAGCCCATCAATGAAACCACCACACACAAGTACCTACTTGACATTCACTGCTTTTCTATGTGTTTGTTGTTCTGTGGTTTACAATGTCAGCACAATTAAACTCCCGTGTATATTTGACTGTACCACATACATTTGTATCGACCTCATATAGACCGCACATACGCGTTAATTAAACCATAACACATGCAGCGCACTTATATTACGTGTCTAAATCAATACTGGGTCATACGAAATTAGAAGCGAAATGTTGTAGTATCTCAGAGTACACAGAAATCATATGAATAGCAATTATATTGTGATCTTGAGGCTCACCTTGAGGATTATCGTAAATGCTATTCTATCCTATTGATAATATCTATTCCTAACTCATATTTATATTATTAATTCGAAAGTAATTCAGTCTGTGTATCTATCTGTCTGTTACGTTTTCACAGCTAACCCGCTACACCGATTTCAATGAAATTTGGCATGGAGACACTTTGATTCTTGAGAAAGGAAATATGATAAAACGTGATAAAATAAGAAGGAAAGGAAATAAGCAACTCTTTACCGTTCTGCACCCGTGTGTTTGTCAGAAAGTTGCTCTGCGCAAGCAAAACCTTGTAATATTATACCTACATAAATGCGAATACTTATGAAAATAAATTTGTAACTCTTTTACACAAAAAAGACTGAACGAATCTGGATGAAATTTGGCACAGATATAGGCTATCGTCTAGAATAGCAAATAGGCTACTTTTCATCCCAAAAAATCGAAAAGAAAGAAAGTAGAATTGAACGAAAACTGCCATAAGACCAAAGCAGTGTCAGATACTCTGCGGACCGACCATCCAAAGTGCTAAAATAATATTTGTTATACCGTATTTCTACAGAAAGCTGTTCTTTGAAACTCACCATTTTTTAACTGACTGGCTATCAAAAATAAAAGATTCACATAAAAAGTAAAACTAAGTATGGTATTTTGGTTCTTTGAACACATTGCAAAATACATTTTTTGTTTCTTTACAATTTAGGGTCCGTAAAGAGCATTGTTAAACCAATGTTTCGGACTACAAAAGTGTAATTAATGTAATAAATCGTTCCCTTTTGTAGAGTTTTGGTAAATATTATGGTCGACTTATTATTATACGATGTTAAAACGAAGTTTGTTAAAGCAAATGGTCTAAAATAGATTCTGGACACTTCCCTGGGGAACGGCAAAGATTTTAATCCTAGATCTTTGATTAGAATGCTTGCCAGCTTCGAGATACCGACAGTTTAAATGTTGCAAAAGTTTTTATAGATAACTCACACACTAGGAACATGAGTGTGTATATATGTGTGTGTGTAACTAATTAATGGTGTTTTTGTAGGTACTAATTTATTTTACACATTATCTTTTTTTGAATTAATTATTTCCAAACTCAAATTTTATTAATACTTAATAATCTTTATAATCTTTATTTTTCTCTCTCACATAGAATATTTACAATTTTTCCGTCTTAAATTAGGTATCACATGTTTAATTAAGTGAAACTATGCGAGAGACTGGTATCTGTACTAGGAAGACCTGTATGACAGATTTACCAGTACATACTGTCTAGTTCCTATACATACGATGTGAAGGTCTGTAATTGGCTTAATAATAATAATTTAATAATAATTATTTAGGATATCTAACACAAAACGCCATCTAGTCCCAAGCTAAGCAGAGCTTGTGTTATGATTACCTGCTAAGACAACTGATATAAATACATATTATACTTTTTTTATGTAAATACATACATATTATACATAGAAAACACCCAAACTCCGAAACAAATATTTGTAGATCATACAAACACTTGGTCCGACCCGAGACCTCATGAGCAGCAGTCGCACAAGCTAACCGCGAGACCAACAAGGCAGCTTAAGAATCAGTATAACTTGTTAACATGTAATTTTATTAAAACAAATTTGTCGAGTTGTTTAGTTAGTACAGTTAGTCTAAAAAAAGTAGCCTAAGTTACTCCCTGGAGCATCAGCTACCTGCCAGTGAAAGTCCCGTCAAATTCGGTTCAGCCGTTCCAGAGATTACCCGGAAAAAACAGACAGACAGACAGACAGACCGACAGACAGACAGATTGACAGACAGACAAAAAAAAATTTAACTTTATTTTTGGTTCATATACCGTGTATACATACATATGCATTTAGTAAAAAGCGGTTATTTTAATATTACAAACAGACACTCCAATGCTATTTTTTTGTATGGATAAATAAACAAACCTACGTATTACAAACACGACGAATACCCAGGTTAACATTTTAATAATAATCATCAGCAGTCATTACCTGTCCAATAATTTTGGTCTGCTACTGAATTGAGGACTCCATTGTCGTGTTTCGTTGTTGAGTGCAAGTCCGGAGGCAACGACATCTAAATAGGCCACATTAATGTGAGTCAGCATGCTGCATTGTCCTCATTCGCAATGAGAAAGGTGACCAATACATTATGCTCATGCTTTCCATCAGGCAGAGTAAGGTCACTTTAAAAAATAATCGGCGGTCATAAAGACTGCCGATAAAAGTGAAAACTTTATTTATTTTATGTATGGGCCTGGGAAAAAGACTCTACGCTGCCTGATGGAGAGCATAAGCAGAATTCAAGAGTAGCGGTCACCATACTAATTGTGAATGCAGACAATGTAACAATGCGGCATGGTGCCCCACACCATGTCGGGCTAGTGATGCTTCTGCATCATTGGGCCTCCGGTCTCGCACTCACCAACGAAACACGACAGCATGTATGCTCTCATTTTACGTTGATCTTCTGTGCTAGGGTAGTACCGCCTTCGTCAAGCCGGCCCAACAGTGCTTAAATCATCGTGGCCCTACTACCTACTATAGGTTGATTATGTAACTTGGAATGTTTTTTGTAAAATTAGAAATTTCATATTGTTTAAGTTAAATGATCATATTTGTGACGCAGTGACGCAACTCATAAGATTTTCTCCTACCAAAAAGTGCTTAACCAAAGAGCCTTCTGTAAGTAGTAGAGCCACGCTGATTTCAGCACGAATGGGCCGGCTCGACCGGGGCGGTACTACCCTCGCACAGAAAATCAACGTAAAATGACAGCGATCATGCTGTCGTGTTTCGTTGGTGAGTGCGAGACCGAAGGCCCAATGATGCAGAAGCATCACTAGCCCGCCGTGGTGTGGGTCACCATCCTGCATTGTTGCATTGTCTGCATTCGCAGTATGGTGACCACCACTCTTGGAGTCTGCTAATGCTTTCCATCAGGCAGAGCAGAGTCATTTTGGCAGGGCCAAATATATAAAAAAAAAAAGAAGTTTTCACTTCAAAAACTCTTTCTCTCTCTCACACACACACACACACACACACACACACATTAAAGGAAGACAATTTTTGATAGGAGATTATAAGAGAGAGAAGTTTCTAATACTAGAGAAGAGATCATTCTATTATAAAAACTAATAATAATATAACGATATCTGATCATTCAAATACTGGCAAAGTAAATCACCTTATAAAAGACAAGTAATTAGTGTGACAAAAAAGAGTAGCCTTTAAGAAGCCTTTTAACCAAGGAAACATGACTGAAATAAGCTTATAATAACTAAGGTGAAATCGATAACTAAGATTAGATAGAAATTTTTTTATATTTACACCGCATTACATGGTTTCAAGAAAGTACACACAATGTGAGGCCCTCATAGCCCAGTTGTACTCGGTAATTAGAAACAATCACCGAGGGAAAGTAACAACGCCGCGGTCAGTACCTATATGGGTTACCGCTAGTGGCATGTTACCATGAGCCTTTCCGTGATTCGCAGGCCACGTTAAGCAGTCAGTCCCGGTTGTTATCGTAGGATAACAGTCGCGAAGCTTAGTTGGAGGCCTTTCGGCTTAAAACATTCAACGGTTAGATTACGTAGCCAGAACGTTGTCTTGCCAGTCCCCAACCCGCACTTAGCCAGCGTGGGGACGTATGGCCTTAACCCTCTCCTGAGAGGAGACCCAAGCCCAGCAGTGGGACGTTATGGGTTGTTGATGACTTGATGATGTTATACAATGACAAATATGTAATGTGCAAAGGGCTGACTCATTGACAAAGGCAATCTCTTCCAGGCTACCTTACAATGGGTCAAAATGTTTCAGAGAGACAGTAGTAGTTAATGGTGCATTGAGTTTTGACTTGAAATAATTGTTTGCTAATAAATACATATAAGTACCTGGATGACTGAGCTTAACTCCGTGTTCCTTTTGGTATTTTTTTTTAATGAATTCTAGCTAGATCGATTTATCGCCGCCCGGAACCCCTTGCATACCTACTAAATTATCATAAAATTGAAGGAGCCCTTTCCGAGATTCACAAGAAAAACTCAACTACCCTCAATTACATTTAAATATCAAAGCTAGTCCGCTATACAAAATAGATGCTATGTTACGTAAACGTTTCCGTCTCGTACAATTAATTATGCCGCTGCCATAATAACTCGCGGCTCATTAAAACTGAAACGCAAACCCCGTAAACACTGACACTTTAAAATCGTTGGTAATTTATTTATTTATGAGTTATAGCTTGTTATGAGAACGGGCTTGGTTATTTGATTGTTATTTTATGTTAAGTTTGTTTATTTATGTTGTGTTATTGTTTATTGATTGGGGTAGGGCGCTTTATTTTGAATTTTAACTGTTTATGAGGTTATTATTTTATTGTTATTTGGGCTTTGTGTAGCTGAAGGGTTTGTAGTACTTTCTGTTAAAAATTGATTTATAACTAGATTTTTGAATATAGCTGTTTTGGACTCTCATTGAGGTTTGATTCAAACTGAAGTTTGTGTTAGAAATATTTGTAGTAGATACTAAAAAATTAAAATGTCTTTTGTAATTTTGAATCATCAGCTTTTCACTAAATGCATATAAAAATATGTAAGATGACTACGTATTATAAAACAACGTCCTCCGCCACGTCTGTCTATTTGTCTGTTCGCGATAGACTTAAAAGCAACTGAACGTATTTTGATGCGGTCTTACCAATAGATAGTGATTCTTGAGGAAGATTTTCATATATTATTTGTTCAATTTTTGAGTATATTGGCTCAAATATATCGATGTTTGTTAAAGACGTCAGAAATAATTAAGCCGCACATCTTCTCGAGGTACAACAGGATATATTCTATTTTCTAGTTGGGTTTCTAGTCTAGGTTGATAATACCAATTTCGTCAGTGCTAATACAAATTTAATGTTTTTTTTTTTTATTTGTATGTTCGTTTCTTCTGGCTAATCTCTGGAACGGCACATGATCAAATATTGACGGGACTTTCAGGTTTTCTAACCTTTGAACTCAATACTTACATATGTACTTTTACATATAATGGATCATAGTAAAATAACTTTTCCGAGTGAATGTAAGCCGTATTCTAAAGGAGGGAGGTGTTTTTCGTAAGATTATAATTCTATTGTCCCAAGGACTTTAATTTCTGCTAGCACCTGAAGGGTCGCACGGGCGATACAGCTAAGCGGCGATATTATCAACGGTTCTCGAATTAATGAACGTGAATCCGACGTGAGAAGTGGTAGAAGTCGGAGAAGATAAAAAGTGGTTCACATATACTTATTTATTTATTGTTAAATAAATAAATTTATCTACATCTACACTAATATTATAAAGAGGAAAGATTTGTACCTATTTTTGTATGTTTGTATGTTTGTAATGAATAGGCTCAAAAAGTACTGGGCCGATTTAAAAAATTTTTTCACCAATAGAATACTACATTCTTCCAATTTGACATAGGCTACATTTCATTTTGAAAAAAATCAGGGATCCTTGGTAAAATTTGAACAATGTAACCGAAGGTGTAGAAAAATGAGTCTTAAAATGTCTTTCGTCGAATGCGCTGCCAAAACTATTAGCGATAGAACAAAATAATGTACAACAATATTGAAGAACATCATAATGTCTACAAAAAACTCCGCGGTAGCATATGTCCAACTATTGTAGTTATGTCACTACAACAACTTTTTTCATTTTAAACATTAATGAAAATGCTAACCAAATCCAAACCATGCTATTTATGTGTTTATATTAATCCTTATCCAAATAAATTATTTTATGGTCAAGACCATTTAACTACCTATAAAATAGTTTTTAAATTATTTAAATTGGACTTTCCATTCAAAAGATATTACGAATTAAAAAATTCAAACAGTAAACAAAACCGCCATAGCGCTCGATCCGCAAAAACGGTCTGCTGGGGCAGCTCTTACAAGACACTTCGCTGGTCATCTGGGACGAGTGCACCATGAGCCACAGGGCGCACGTGGAAGCCGTGGAGCGCACGCTGAGAGACATCCGAAGCTCAGACCGTATAATGGGGGGCGTGACGTTTGTTTTAACTGGAGACTTTCGTCAAACATTACCAGTTATAACAAAAGGTACTCGAGCTGACGTTATTTGAGCTTGCCTTAAATCATCAACTTTATGGCAATCGATTGAAACTCTTAATCTGCGCACAAAGATGAGAGCACATTTAAGTGACAATGACGATAATAATTTCTCACAAAAACTTCTAAAACTTGGAGACGGAAAATTACCGTCTCCGGTTGCAAACAGTCCCCAGGTATTGTTGGATAACGAATTGGGTCAAATCGTTTAGAGTCTAGAAATTCCCGTAATGCTGCTGAGGAACCTATGCCCTCCCAGCATGTGCAATGGCACGAGACTTCTGGTAAAGGAATTGCGGGAGCACGTCATAGTAGCCACTATAATCACCGGGGCCGCGGCCGGACAGCTCGCCCACATACCGCGGATCCCCATGATTCCTACGGACTTGCCTATATCTTTTAAGAGGTTACAGTTTCCTCTAAAAACATCATTTGCCCTCACAATAAATAAGTCCCAGGGTCAAACATTTTCGATGGTTGGCATCGACCTAAGAAAAGAATGCTTTTCTCATGGACAACTATATGTTGCCCTTTCTCGAGTGGGATCTCCTGAAAATCAATATATTTTGTTGCCATCTACAAATACCACTGCCAACGTAGTTCACAGTGAAGCTTTAAGATAAAAACTGACAAATATAAAAGTAAAAAACGTAAATCTATCTTAATAATCTGTAAATAATGTAAAAGTAAACCTGTAAAATAAAAAATACTAAAAATGTAAATTATTAAGTAATAATAAGAATGAAAATGATTAATGACAAACCCTTTTTTAATAAAAAATAAAAAACAAAAAAAAAACACAAAAAAATGTATAAAACCAAAATAAAAAGCACAAAACAACAAAACCAAACAAAAAAAAAAATTTTGTACGGAAAATACTAAATAATGATAGGCAAGTTTCTATCGACACGAACAAAAATTTCTTTGAAATACCTAGATGTATAGGTAGATACATTTTTAGTTGAAAGTTGTCAACGTTTAATTTAGACTGTATATATTTTATTCGACTTTGCTTTTATTCTAATTACTTAAAAAAACATAGTAAAAATGTATATAATATCCTATGTAAATATTACTTATTTTAGTGCCCGCCAATTAAACCATCAAAGAAATTGAACATAAATAGACTTTCATACAAATATAACTGTGAGGTTTTTTTTAATATATAATTAATAAATAATATTTTTTTAATAAATAAAAATATTTGTGAAAAACTGTTTTTATATCCAAATTTCCAAAAATAAATAATTGTCTACCCCGTGCGAAGCCGGGACGGGCTGCTACTAAGATATATTTTTGAGCGTCTTTGTAAACGGTGTATTTGAAAGTGTCTTCGTAAACATTCACCGTTTCCTTCTTTTGTTACTGGTGGCGCTATTGCTTCCTTTTTGTATTGAAGACAAATGTCAATCGTTTCGGGCTCAATAAAATATCGCGTAAAGAGAAATCTAATATTGGTTTTTCATTGAAATATTACCAAAACTCAACATTTGTCTTGCGCATTACATGCTTAAAATGCCTATTAACAAGACAATTCCTGCATTAAGAATATGCAGCCTGTGTCGCAGGGAACTTTACAAACATACTGGGACAAAGAACACCCAGACTCTGAAGAACAATTTGTGAATCACACAAAGTCTTTAGAATACGGTTTTCTTTAAGATGCTACATTTAATAACGCAATAGAAATAATTTATTTTAAACCCTTTTGTGAAAGTGACACCGGCTAGGTATAAGTTTTATACAAAAATTCGTACATTTTCACACACTCGAATTATTTGTTGTTACCTATACAAATAAATAAAATTGGAGTGTCTGTTTGTAATATGAAAATAACCGTTTTTTACTAAATGCATATGTATGTATACGCGGTACATATACCAAAAATGTATTTTTTTTTGTCTGGCTGTCTGTCTGTCCGTCTGTCTGTTTGTTACAGGTAATCTCTGGAACGGCTAGACGGATTTTGACGGGACTTTCAATGGCAGGTAGCTGATGATTCAGGGAGTAGCTTAGGCTACTGTTTTTAGACTAATTTAGTCCCCGCGTCGTTACTCGCGGTACGACCATAACCGCGGGTAACACCGCGGGGTTCAGCTAGTTTTGAATAATTATTTTCTTCATATCATTATAAAAATGTTTAGAGAGCAATATTTGATAATTTGTAAACCACCGATAGATTCATGAAATAAATTAGCCTTACATTCGGGCTTATACATAAGTTTTACCTAAATTACATAACATAAAACTTCAGTATGTATAAACCTCTTTGAGTAACACAATTTTGCCCATTGTATAAGTTTTTCGTCCCTTTTTAAGAGGAATATTGAAAAGGGTGAACCTCTAAAGCTAAATCTCTTTATGGCTGATACCTTAAAACCTTTTTATACAAATGTATGGACACATTGTAGAACTAACTGGCTTTGGACTAGATTACTCAGAGGATATTTCGGAATAGTATTTTTTCTGGTTGAATTTTATACACAATTTTTAAGCTTGAAAAACACACAAGACATATTGTGCTTGTCCGTCACATGTAAGTGGGACTTATAATAGACGAAATATTCGCGTTCATTATGCTTCTGCACCTCCTTCAAAATTATCTATGTTCAGATGTATAATAAATAATAATAAATAAATATTTATGTCGGACATCTAACACACAACGCCATCTAGTCCCAAGCTAAGCAGAGCTTGTGTTATGGGTGCTAGACAACTGATGCAAATACATAGGTATTATACTTTTTTTTTGTAAATACATACATATTATACATAGAAAACACCAAAACTCGGAAACAAATATTTGTAGATCATACAAACATTTGGTTCGACCCGGGAATCGAACCCGAGACCAACGAGGCAGTCATAATGAAACTCAATTTAAACACACTTGGCAGTAACCAATAGTAGGGTCATATTCCACTCGCGAATGTCTTTCTAAAATGATAAGCACAATTTCAGAGACAAAACAGTAAATTTTCTAAGCCCCGTACTTTGTTAACACTTTAAGTATTAAAAGTAATATAATTTGGCTATTTTATTTGTCTTATTGTGTATAACTTTTGTTTGTTGAGAGTTTTGAATTAAATATTGCGGAAGGGAAAGTATAATAAGTAAATATATCTTTGTTTGTGATAATTTTATCTTTTCAATTGACTGGTAGTGGCAGTTTTTTCGAATGAAAACAATTAAGGAGTTGGTGATATCAAAATTTCATACCAAACGATATGAAACTTTGATATCACCAACTCGCTACTATATTCGCATTCATCATCCATCATCAACAGTATTTACTATTACACTGTTCAACATCAATTATTTTTTAAGGACTAGGCTGACAAACGAGCAGACCTATCGCCTGATGGTAAGCGATTACCGCCGCCGCCGCAGAAGATAGTCCTCCTTGGAGTCCTATCCACCGGTTTCTTAGTCTCTGAACCCGAAGTGCCACCGGTCTACTATTTTTATATTTTGGAATGTATTTTTATATATTATTATATTTAATAAAGATAATAATAAATCTCTTTAATGTACACCAAATTAACTATAAGATTAACTTAAAACTGGTTAAGTACAAGTGGCAGCCTTATCGCTCGGAGGGAATCTCTAATAGGCAACCATGATTATACCACGCTGACCAAAGTGGTATATGGTTTAATTTTTTTCTCTTTCATATCTCAGTACTTGTTGTCAATAACAGTACTTACATAAAAATATTTCGACATGATTTGAAATGATTAGTCAAAAGCGATAGCATAGATTCTAACTTCATGCATACTCAGTTTTAGCATTAGCAATAATAGAAAAAAAAACACAAAGCAGTCATGAGGACTGCCTACAAAAGTGCAAACTCAAATCCAAAAACAAACTCACCTGAAATGAACCTCTTTAAATAAAATGCGCTATAAAAAGAAGTAAAAAATAAAGGCGCCCTGCGCCTCCGTATTCGCGCAAGAGTCTTGCGCCGTCTTAGGTCCGCCGGTTGGGTCACATGACCTGTCACGATGTGTCCTGTCGCGAGTTTTACATTTTTGACCCATCGCAAAATAAATTTTGCTAAAGTGCACAACGTGACTAAAGAAGTTTTCACTTCAAAAAATATTGTTTTTTTTTTTTTTTTTTTTTTTTTTACCCTGCCATAATGACTCTACTCTGCTTGATGGAAAGCATAAGCAGAATCCAAGAGTGATGGTCACCATACTGCGAACGCAGACAATGCAACAATGCAGCATGGTGACCCACACCATGGCGGGCTAGTGATGCTTTCGCATCATTGGGCCTCCGGTCTCGCACTCACCAACGAAACACGACAGCATGATCGCTGTCATTATATCAAGTTCAATATATGTAAAACGCAATAACCCACGTGTTATATTTAAGTTAATTTTTAATATAGTAAAACCTACTGTTAGTGACTAATCGAATTTATACGATTGCAGGAATCTGTTCTTGTAAAGTTACAAAGGATTCGATACCTATCCAGAAATATTCGATCCTCATTGTTATCTTATTAGCTCCTCAGGCCTAGAACTCCTTACTCGTGCTAGTATTTCAACTACAATTTTGTAATTATTCCCTCCTCGCTTAATCCCCCACAAAACAACCATAAAAACCTTTAAATCCCTAATTAATTTGACCTACATCATGAAGAAGACCCGTTTATGTGTTTTGTCATACGTTAATCCACTCTTTTCTCATTACGCAACTCCCGTGGGTGTCATTAAAACGTGGTTATATGGCAAACGGGCCCCATAACAGGTTTCTGAAAAATGATTTATGACATGGTGTGTGACCAGAAACCTTAATTAATCCCATGTTTCGCTAAGAGAATGTATATAGGACTTTATTACTGTTTGTTTGGCTCATAATGGTCGGTTAATGTGGCTTCAAATAGTGTGCGAGAGAGCTTAAGTAACAAAGTTGCTGTATTTGATCGTCTACTTATTCAGCTACTACTATTTATCTAATAATAATAATAAATAATAAATATTTCGGACATCTAACACACAATGCTATCTAGTACCATATTAAGCAGAGCTTGTGTTATGGGTACTAAGACAACTGATACAAATACATATTATACTTCTTTTTTGTAAACACATACCTATTATAGAAAGATAGAAAACACCCAAACTCCGAAACAAAAATTTGGTCCGAACCGGGAATTGAACCCGAGACCTCATGATCAGCAGTCGCACACGCCAACTGCGAGACCAACGAGGCAGTCAAAGTCAAGATCTAAAAGTAGTATTACTGCACATACTTCTCAAGTAAAAGCTGTTAGAAGAGTTCCCGATAAATGTTATGTCCTGATAAATATATTTTACTATTGATTTCCCGTAGTTTCAACTGTGTTTTAAATTACAGCTTTGCTTTTCGGTTTCATACACAATTCCTATTCACATACAATTTTATTCATAATATTTTTCATGGATTTTTATAAATGTTAATCATTATGTGAACACAAAAATGAACACAAATTCAAATATCACAAAAATCAGTCCAGTCATTCTCGAGTTATATATGGTGTAATTAACTTTTTTTTTAGATACCACCTCTTAGTGGTATGTCGGACTCGAACCGACTTAAACCGCACGCCGTCTCGGGTACTGAAAGCCGGGGAACTAGGTGAACCCTAGGAAGGAAAACCCTGGAAGGTGTAATTAACCTGTCTTTGTTTTATTGAGTACTAGCGATTTAGCGTCGCACGAAATTCTTTGTAATTCTCTCCTCTAATATAATATGCTGTATTTATACACATAAACCTTTATCTTGACTTACTCTTTCTATGGCTGCATTAAAATGCGTTAAGTAGTATAAAATATCCAAGCGAACAGACAGCTTAACCGACTTTATTTTATGGTATCTTATTTAGTGGGATTATAATTATAGCACAGTCTTATAGTATAGAAGTGTAGCTAGGTATATAGTGTATTAGTATGGTTTAAGAGTCAACTGAATCTCCTACTTGTAAATTACTATAGTTATCCATGGACTTACAACTCCAAAGAGTGTGTGCGTTGTCGGCCCTCTTCAAAATCATCATACTAGCATTTTTAAACATTTATTTTTTACCTCGTTTCTATTTACATGGCTAAAAGAACTTTTAAACTATAACCAGCCTAGTTTTATTCTGAACTCCTGAGCTAGTTAGCTAGTTTTGAGTAGATCTGCTTTGTATTTTCAGTTGCTTTTGTTTTCAAATCTTTTAAATACCTATAGTTGGGTTAACTGCTAGTCACCAACAGATGGCACTCTTCAAGTCTGTTAAGTAAACATAATTATACTTTTTTATGTATAGCCCTGTCAAAGTGACTCTAATCTGCCTGATGGACAGCCTGAACACAATCCAAGAGTGGTGGTCGCCATACTCATTGTGAATACAGACAATGCAGCATGGTGACCCACACTATAGCAGCCTATTAAGATGCTTCTGCATCATTGGGTTTTACACAGTGAGAATTTCTTCTACGGACATAATAATTTCAAAACGTAGTAACAAGTTTGTTCTACAAAAATAAGTACAAATTTCACCTTATGTTTGAGCTAGAAACTTTCATATATAAAGTTTAACCACTGAACAACACAAAGCTTCTCTACGGTTGCGCTACACTGAATTTTATTCGCTACATTAGGTGTGTTCAGCAATATATCAAAGATGCATACAGCTTGTCTCTAGTAGAGATATGCCGAGGCCGAATGCAGAAACTTATTATAGGTTTCGGCATTAATTTTTTTAAGTTCTTTGCACATACCATTTTATTCCGACTACGCCAGAAGGAGGGTTTTGTTTTTGGATTATATGTATTTTTTCCTACGCTCAACATTTTTAAACCGATTCATCCATCAGTTTAACTTTCGAGACGCTTTTAGGTTTCTTTTAATCGAGAGTCGGCTATTTCTAAATTTTCACTTGTGACGACTCTGGTTTTGTGTGGGTCCATGGGCGGCGGTTATCGCTTACCATCAGGTGATACATTTGATCCTTTGCCCCTTATTCCAAAGAAAAAAAAAACTTAGTCCAAACGTTACTGTGTTTACTGTGTGTGGTGTACTGGGTGTTACTCACCAGGTCTCACCAGAATAGTTGGCGATGTCTACAAGCGAATGTTATGAAAGTACCAGTTTTATTCAGTCAAGCATTCATAAATTAGATTAATGTTGGCTAAATAATCGAGACTGAAGACCATAATTTCTTGTAGCTGTTAGTTTCGGCTTCACTGTTATATATTATTTATGACAAACCATGTCCCACCTCTAGCGTTCTGTACCACTACGTACCAATAAGTTAACATCACGTAAGAATAATCGGAGCCAAGTATGACTGAAAAGAGGCGCAGACAAAGTTGCGTGGGTGATCTAGTAGTAATTTAATTAGTTTTTAAATTTCGAAATATAATTTTTTTTGAATTTCGAATGTACTAAAAGTTGATTTCAGTACGAATGGGCCGGCTCGACCGGGGCGGACCCTCGCACAAAAACTCAACGTAAAATGTGAGTGTTCGTGCTATCGTGTTTCGTTGAGTCCGAGACCGGAGGTCCAATGATGTTGACGTTGATGAAGTGCGAGACTGGAAGTCCAATGATGCAGACATATCACAGATTGTAGGAGAGCCACGCTTCAGCATGAATGGGCCGGCTCGACCGGAGAGATACCAAGGCCTCACAGAAAACCGGTGTGAAATAGCGCTTGCGATATGTTTCACCGAGTGAGTGAGGATACAGTAGGCCCATACCTCCCACCACTCCCCACATCCATTTCCCCATTCCTCAAAGATCAGCAATGCACTTGTGACGCCTCTGGTGTTACGGGCGTCCATGGGCACATCAGGTTATACGTCTGCTCGTTTGCCCCCTAACCATAAAAAAAATATTACTAGACCGCCATTGTGTAGGTCACCATGCCGCATTGTTTCATTGTCTGCATTCGCAATGTGTATCCAATGGTGACCACCACTCTTGGATTCTGCTTAGGCTTTCCATCAGGCAGAGCAAAGTCATTTTGGCAGAGCCATACTAAAAAAATTATATTTCAAAGAGTATTTATGATTTGTTAAGGAAGGGTGATCTCCAAAACTTTCATCTATACAAATAAATAAAATTGGAGTGTCTGTTTGTAATATTAAAATAACCGCTTTTTACTTAATGCATATGTATGTATACACGATACATATACCAAAAATGTAGTTAAAAAAGTTTTTGTCTGTCTGTCTGTCTGTCTGTCTGTCTGTTTGTTCCGGGTAATCTCTGGAACGGCTGGACGGATTTTGACGGGACTTTCACTGGCAGGTAGCTGATGATCTGGGGAGTAACTTAGGCTACTTTTTTTAGACTAACTTTGTCGCCCGGCGTTACTCGCGGTACAACAATAACCGCGAGTAACACCGCGGGGTTCAGCTAGTATTATATATATAAAACAGTTTATTAACCTACTTACAATCTTGTTATAATGAGTCCAGGCTGAAGTTAAAAGAAGTAAAAGGTTTCTCTACAAGTATTCGTTTGTATAAAATGTATTTCGCAAAAGTTCCATTTAAATTCTAGGAAAAACTTTCAAATGAAATAAGTTAGGTTTTATAACTTTTCAGTATTTTTGTAATTATGAGGCTTCATTTGAAATAAAATTCATGTAAAATTATGAAGTGTTATATTTTCCAATAATATGAATCCTTAAACCCATTTTTCAGTTTCAGAAATATATACGTATAGGTACAACCTTTTCGCAGTTAAATTGTGGCTTCATGAGGCCTTATACGATTTTTTTATGAATTCAGACAATAATTTCGTAATAAAAAAAAGTTCAAAACCTATAACCGGACTAGGTAAAAAAAAACTATCACCTGAGCCGTTATCACGAAAGAAAGGGATGTCAGCATCCCATTTATTAAAATCGGTTCAGTAATTTAAGCGCAACTGTGAAACATACAGAGACTAAAACTATTCACTGGCATCGGACCTTTTCGACTCTGCAGCAGTTTCCGGATCCCTCACGTCTCAGGTGCAGAGTGGCACACCGTGTGGTTTTAGTCGTTTCGATACCGACACACCGTCCTGCCGCAAAGCCCGGTGGGGTGACGGCCCGAGGAGGAGTCTAAAAGAAACAAAAAAGAAAATACAGTATATTTGCGGGCACTGAGGTCCCAATAACCAGTGCCATAGATGTTCATGACAACCGGGACCGACGGCTTAACGTGCTCGCCGAGGCACGGGCGAGAAACACCGCCATCTTCCATACTGTTCTAAAAATTTTATATAACATATTGTACTTTTAACTGGAATACATGAAATGACAAAGTGTGACGTATACCAAACGCAACTTTGTAAACGTTGCTCTTAATATTTTGTCATGTAAAATACGCGGCGAATTCGTTGTCGACAGATAAGCGCGGCTCTTCCTGTATGCCGATGCTGTCGACACAGTGTACTGAAAAGAGTTAGAGCGTTTAACGTCTAATTATCTAATTTTTTTTGTATGTGGGAGTGATTTCTTGTAGGAAACGTTTAATATGTGATGCCAAAGATCTTGATTCAAGATTTTGTTCGGTACAACAATTTAGACTGTAGTAAATTGTAGATGAAACATCTGTTTTAGTTATAGAATGAAAGGTTCGTTCGATTTTTATTTTGCACTACACCAAAATAGTTAGTCCCAATACACCAAAATAAGTAGAATATACATGCACAATATAGGTATGCTATTTATTTGGTCTTATTTCTGCTTAGATTCCTTGTACCTATAGATATTTTGTTAAATAAGATTTAAATTAATAAATATTTTCTGAAGCTGTAATATTTCTGGAATTAAAACGAAGGAAATATTCGTCATCATTCTTCAAATCCTGAGCGAAGCCAAGTGCTATCTGATCATGCATAGACTAGGGTTCTGCAGTTACCCATTTGTTACGATTTTGTCTTTTATTAATTTTACATGTTCACTAAGTAAGCACATGTCACAAATTAATTCTCTAACTCCTGAACTAACAAAGTTATCTAAGCCGTTATAGTTTTCCTTCAAAGTTCATCACATGGATTATCATCATGGATTTTTTCAGGGTTCTTATAGAGGAAAAGGAAGAACGCTCTCTTTTAACAATAAAATGAGATAACTTAGTCAAAAAATCATCTAAACAATCTCTAAATTTTCTAAAGACTTATCTAATGATACCCATACTATGGGGTAGATGCGAGAAAAAAATCATACAAAATTATGGTACAAAATATTTTTCGTGATTTATTTTACTACTTTGCTAACATATTAAATATACATTTCCATGCACAGCCTCACCTTTCTAGCACTAACCGTGCGTAAGGAAAGCCGAGGACATGGCGAAACTATAAGGGTTTCGAGACTTGAACTACGGAACCCTAAAACTACGGACACAAAAACGTAACTTTATACTGCATTGTGAATGTACCTACATCTAAATTAATAGACCTATATATAAGTCAAGGAGAAATATGTATTTTTCTGAAAGTTAGAAGAGTAATTAAAAGTGAATCATTCTTAAACATGATGTTTGATTCATGTTTTCCTTCTTGTTGCAGTGCGGTTGTCCTCAGTAGTGTACTTCTTAATCGGCTTTTACAGCACCCAAGGGATGATTAGAAATTGTGACACCTCGTATTCTCAAATCGTCACCATATATGGGCAACTAACTGTCTCATTTAAAACTAGCTGAACCCCGCGGTGTTACCCGCTGTTATCGTCGTACCGCGAGTAACGCCGCGGGACGAAGTTATTCTATAAAAGTAGCCTAAGTTACTCCCTGGATCATCAGCTACCTGCCATTGAAAGTCCCGGAAAAATCCGACCAGCCGTTCTAGAGATTACCCGGAACAAACAGACAGACAGACAGACAGGCAGACAATTAAAAAAAAATTGTTATATGTACCGTGTATGGTACATATGCATTTAGTAAAAAGTGGTTATTTTAATATTACATACAGACACTCCAATTTTATTTATTTGTATTGATTAAAAATTAAGTAAATATTTGTTTTTAAATATTCTCTGATATTAAGTACTCTACGTACGCCCCTGCACTTATGTATAGGGTAATATATCGCGCATAAAATTCTATATACCTACTGATTATAATGCTGTTTGCTTTAAGAAACGTGCTGTGACGCATTTACTTGTGCTTAAGTAATATTCATTTTACAGAGACTTAATAATATATATTTTTGCCCTTTTACGTTTTAGAGGTAAACGAGCAAATGGTTACAAGTCTGATTACACCCTGATGACGTCACTATAACGTTTTCGATTCGTCGACTCTATCTAAAACCTAGTTAATGTTTTAAACGTTTGATGACGTCATCTGGAATTCATCATACTTGTAACTTGTCAAGTTGTCACAAACCGACTGGTCTGGCCACGCCGAACCTATTTATTACTATATATATATACTGCCTCGTTGGTCTCGCGGTCGGCGTGTGCGACTACTGTTCGTGAGGTCTCGGGTTCCATTCCCGGGTCGGACCAAATGTTTGTATGATCTACAAATATTTGTTTCGGAGTTTGGGTGTTTTCTATGTATAATATGTATGAATTTACAATAAAAATGTATATATGTATTTATATCAGTTGTCTAGTACCCATAACACAAGCTCTGCTAAGCTTGGGACTAGATGGCGTTGTGTGTTAAATGTCTGAAATATTTATTTATTTATTTATTCAAGAGAGATCTCTATCCGACAGTAGACTATCAAAGTTGACGATGATGATGACTTTGCAAAGAAATACTGGAATCTTATTCATTTGCACTTAATCTGGCCATAAATAGTGTTACAATTAAAAATAAACAAAATGCTACTTTGAATTTGGAATCTGTCTGCAAATTGCTATGATTACTGTCGCGCGGCGGAACCCTTTACCCGCTACAGACGCGTCACCTAGCCTCTGCACCGCTCGCCCCGGGAAAACAGATTAAAACGGACGCTCAGACACACTCTCTTTCGCCCAGCGGCTGCTACCAAGTTAAGTGTTTCTTCACTAGCGCCGGAGGATACCGCTGAAGGAACTTCCTAGAACCCTGCCCTGATAATACTTTTGTCTCCCTTAGCTCGAGAATTAAGATATATTTATATTTGTAATGTTATTCCTTGAAAACATTAAATACTTAACATTTAATCCGAGTTTCTCATTTCTCATACTTTATCTAACTTAAGCCTTCAGCCATGCCACTTTGTCACATTACATTACATAAAGTAGGTATAGAGCAAAATATGACATCTCGGGAGATGAACATGGCACCTAGAACCATGTCGCGTATTTTGAAAGATGACTTAGGACTTGCAGCCTATAAGAGACGCACTGGTTATTTCTTAAATGTATCTATTTTAATTTTATATTATATGCGTTGTTTGCCTTTGTAACAATATTTATAGCAAGACTAAGTATAAATAGTTATGTATAAATCATACAGTAGTTTTGAAATTTCCTTTTAAAAGAACTCAGTAGAGTCAGGCAATTAAGGAACAAAATAAATTATTCAACTAGATTACCAGTATTTTTTTAATTCAAAAATGTTTTGCAGGTTTTTATCAAAGAGTAGACGCTTAGAGGACGGGCGAAGCGTGTGCTTGCTTATTAGAGCATTCATTCGTACTTGAGTGCGAATAAGGGATGTGCGTAATATTATATGTGGGTATCGGAATTTAGAATATGTTGAAAATTTTATTCGGAGCCATTTGAAATTCGGGCTCTTTTTTCTCTACACGTCACACGATATCGCTGATATTTTTAAAACGATTGCTATTTATATTTTTTATGGCTTTTATATAAACATTTCTACAATTGAAAAGCTATTTTGATTTTTTTTAAGAATTTGATGACTTTTAAGTAATGGCTTTGTTTCTTGAAGTGATATCTTATTAGGAATATTCCTATATAGCAGGTGACTTTACAAACATGCATGAAACAAACACACAGAACTCAGAACAGCAATTTGTGCTCACATAAATAATTATTTCATGTGGGGTTGGAACTCACAACACTCCAGGTAGTTCCATGGCCATCTTAACCAATCACCCAATCTGCTCCTTAAGCCAAGAAGCGAATTTTTCGCGCGGAATCTCTTGTCATTACAAGCGAAACATATTCATTACAATGTATCTTGAAAATATATAAATGAATAATAATAGAGGACGTATTAAAAGATAATGAATTTGATGTACCTATTTATAGGAATCGTCTTATAAGCAGGTTATACCTTATCTATCCTATAATATATAGGTGCCAACCCTAATGTAGTATGACAGAATAGGCCGCTGCGTTCGGCGTCAGTTTTGAGCTCTTTTAGCTACAAAACATTTAAAACGTACTGTGATGTAACTTTGCTATTTTATTTACAAATTAATGTTATTTCGTTTGACAACTCATAATTGTATCCTTATAAGATAGCAGTAAATGACCACATATTTCACTATTTTAATGAGAAATGATTTTGTGTAGGTATTATAATAATCTATACTAATATATAAAGCTGAAGAGTTTGTTTGTTTGTTTGTTTGTTTGAACACGCTAATCTCAGGAACTACTATTCCGATTTGAAAAATTATTTCAGTGTTAGATAGCCCATTTATCGAGGAAGGCTATAGACTATATATCATCACGCTACTACTAATAGGAGCGGAGCAACAATGAAGAATGTTTCAAAAACAGGGGAATTTTTCACGCTACGGGCAATATAAGGCGCAAACGACGTTGCGTGGGTCAGCTAGTACATGTATATAATTGTATATTTATAAAAAAAGATGTGAAAACTACGCTATTACGGTACGCCTTATATATATACTCAGGAACCGCTGGTCCGATTTGAAAAATTCTTTCAGTGTTGGATAGTACATTTATCGAGGAAGGCTATAGGCTATATATCATCACGCTCGGACCAATAGGAGAGGAGCACCACTGAAAAATGTTTCAAAAACGGGGGAAAATTATCACGCGACGGGCAATAAGAGACGCAAACGAGGTTGCGTGGGTTTGCTAGTGTGTAATAAAATAATTATTTTAAGAACATAAAATACGACTGCATAAAAGTATTGAACTGTAAAGAGAAACAAGCAAATATGTAAGCGTAACTTTATGTTTACTGAATCGCATAAACAACCATTAAAAAGGGTTATTACATAGATAAACGTTTATGTTTCATACTAAAAATAAGCTATCGTGAAATAAACTGGGGATTGCTAATTCTAAGAAGGATTATCTGCGATTATAATCAAGCATCGTAGCTTAATGGAAAGCTTATAATATTCTTTAAGATTTAGATTATTCATTGCCAAGAATATTTCTAAAATTCTCTCATATGTTTTAGCAAAAACCGTTAACTCTTCAGTTTTATTTATAGCAGTAGAATACAGTACATTTTAGCGATAGAGAGACGAGGAAGTAAAACGCATTGGTAACTGTTTAGCACAAGACGTTAACATTCATTTTTAGTGCCTTTTCGTTTCTGTAGTGCTAACACACTAAATGCAAGTGAATATAGTGTTAAGTGAAAAATAATCTTCTCATAGAAGGTTCTTAGACATACATACAGTCGTATTTATGTTCTCGAAGATTCTACATCTAGAAAATGATTAGTCACATTTTACAATACAAAAATTCTCACGTATTTTTGTTTCAAAGACAAATTCCCCTTAACGAATATTCATCTTTTGTCGCGGGGGACTTTCAAATATACAGGAAACGGGCACAAATAACACCCAGAATCAGAACAACAATTTGAAGATCACTCAAAGTGTTGTCCCATGTGGGGTTTTGACCATAACACATCTCGGTAGAAAGTGGAATTGCGACCACTTAAAATACTAGGCCAATCGTGGAGTTATAAGTAGTAGGGGACAAGCCTATTGCCGTCAACAAGGTACTGTAGGGTTTAGGTATTAGAAATGAAATCCAGAAGGGAACGCAATGATACTAAATCATTTTCAATCAATCATCGACTGCCTCGGTGGTCTCGCGGTTGGCGTGTGCGACTGGTGATCATGAGGACTCGGGTTCGATTCCCGGGTCGGACCAAATGTTTATATGATCTACAAATATTTGTTTCGGAGTTTGGGTGTTTTCTATGTATAATATGTATGTATTTACAAAATAAAAAGTATAATATGTATTTGTATCAGTTGTCTAGTACCCATAACACAAGCTCTGCTTAGCTTGGGACTAGATGGCGTTGTGTGTTAGATGTCGGAAATATTTATATATTTATTCATCAATACAGAGCGTAAGTCACTAGGACTATAAACTTATGTAAATTTTACATTTCATTGATGCTCGTTTATACTTTCCTCTTCTAAAACACTCCTCGATTAATTATTTATTTATTTACAAATTTATGCACTTGTGTACAAGAGTACAAGTTTCTAATGAGGTAGGTGCAGCAAAGTTACAGTTGTACTCAATTGTACAGTCGTATTCTTCAATTTGAACCATTAGTTTATGATATTAGCGCATTTAACCAAGAATGCAAACAAACTCCCCAGTTTTATAATATTAGTATATATTAAAGCATTTTATATTCAAGAGCACGCCGGCAAAATCGAATCTTAACGTAAAACCATAACCTACATGGTTTAAAGATTGTAGAATCTTTTATGTACAGACGCGCTCTGAATCAATTTTTAATAACATTGAGGTTCATCTGAGTTTGGAAAATTTTCACAAAGTCTGTACATGATTTTGTTTACATAAAAACGTGGTGCTTATTCGTCTGTAGATTAAAATGTTAAGAGTGGAAACTCATTGAACCGACAAGTTGGAAAAGGATATGCTTTTCGATGGATTTAACGTTTTTGTTGATGTACGAAACTATGATTACTGAAGAGGAAAAAGGTACAGGCAAAAAATTATATAATTTGGAGAATTCACATACATGTATAACATTTAAAAAAAATACTGTTATCGAGCATACATGCGAAAAAATCCTTGGATTTTTTTTTTGATGTACGTTTATCGTCTCTATTATGAAATTTAAGTAACGATTTGCAGTGTTTATCTATAATAATATTTTGGAGATCAACACACAATGCTATCTAGTTCCAAACTAAGCAGAGCTGTACTACAAGAACTAGATTACTGATATAAATACATATATTCTGTTTCTTTGTAGTTACATAGGTACGTATTATATATAGAAAACCCCCAAACTCCGAAACAAATATTTGCAGACATTTGGTATGACCCGGTAATCGAACCCGAGATTTAAAATACAGCAGTCGCGTACGCTAACACTGCGCCAGCGAGGCAGTCAAGTAAATAAATAATAAAAAAAAAGTTTATTTGGAACTGTTTATATTGTATAACTAAAACAAAATGGCAACGGTGATAGCTGCAAAAGTATTAAACTGTGAAACAGATACCAAAGCCCCCCTCCTTGATAGAAAAGTGAGTTTTGCCAAATGAACACTAAGTATAGATTACAATTAATTAATTTGAGTCAGTCAACAAAATAACTAGTCACATAAATTTAAAAGTGGGTAAGCAGACACGTATGATTATATTGGTTTTAAATTTATTCATAAAATGAATAAGTAAGAGGTTAAATTAAGGAAGGGGATGGGTTTACTATCTAGTACAAGCTCTGTTTCATCTAAAACTATTATGGCGTTGTGTGTCAGATGTCTAAAATTATTATTGTTTTTCATATTTTTAAACTACTAAAATTCGGTCGTCAATATTCTTTAAAAAAATATTCAGAACTATTTCATCCGACCCCGAGCGATATTCAAAAGCTCAAAAGACAAAGAAAAGAAGTATCGAATCGGATGCTTCTTCATTTCTGATATCATAATATTATACAACACTTGGGACGTGACTCAGATACTACGACTGACCGTCATATTCCAGCGACGAATATAAAATTTATAAAGTTCTCCCGGAAAAAAATATGCTACGAATAAGTTGTTCATAATTCATGTGTTTGTGGAAATTATATTGTTTACTAGCCGCCTGAATAGACTTCGTTCTGTGAACCTGAGTTCGCATTTTTTAAATTTATTATTGAAACCTCCCGTGGACCTTAAGTATCATACAAAATAATCAATTAGCCGAATTGGTACAGCCATTCTCGAGTTATACGCTTAGTGAAATTCATTTTTATTTGTCTATACATCTATACTCTTTACAAATAAATAAAATTTGGAGTGTCTGTAACATTAATATAACCGCTTATTAATAACTGCATATGTATGTACACAGTACATGTACTAAAATACCATTTTCGTAATTTTTTGTCTGTCTGTCTGTTGGTCTGTCTGTCTAATTGGAACGTAGTCCCTTATCACGCGTTCCGAAAGGGGCTAGACAGAAAAAATTAAGACCAAAAGTTGTAACGACACTGTTTGCTATAGTTGTAAGCCGTGCGGCGTGCGCGTGTTTCTCTCTCTCTATCTCTCTCTCTCTCTCTCATAGAAAGCAAGCCAGCTATTTTCGTTTCGTCTTGCTATTTTGCATTGAACAGTGTGACGGGTGACGACGATTATTTTTGTTGAGTATATACAGGGTTTTCGTACATAATAAATAATAAAAAATAAGAACTTCGTTCCATACGGGTGTCCCTTGACACCTCTCAAGTTTTTGCCTGCCTCGTTGGTCTTGCGGTTGACGTGTGCGACTACTGATCATGAGGTCTCAGGTTCGATTCCCGGGTCGGACCAAATGTTTGTACGATCTACAAATATTTGTTTCGGAGTTTGGGTTTTTTCTATGTATAATATGTATGTATTTACGAAAAAAAAGTATAATATGTATTAATATCAGTTGTCTAGTACCCATAACACAAGCTCTGCTTAGCTTGAGACTAGATGGCGTTGTGTGTTAGATGTCCGAAATATTTTTTATTTATTATTATTAATATTTATATTTTTTTCACAAGCACAGGCGTTTTAGATTCTGGGATCAAAAACACCTCAGAATGGAGACGCAAAGTCGGCATTGCCAATGCGATCATTATTTTATTTATTATTTTTAAAAGACAACTCTCGCTTTAAGAATATACGTCCTGTGTCGCAGAGGACTTTAGATACATACATGAAACGGACACAAAGAACACCCAAACTCAGAACAAGGATTTGTGGATCACACAAAGTACTGTTCCTGGTGGGATTGTTATTATTATTGTATGTTAGGGCGCCCAAACAAAACTGCGAATTTGCAACGCATCGTAAATATCTGCGAGCTCGCACCGCAAGAACTTCCGATCTATCTAATTCGCATCCATACTTACAAACTTTCGCGTTTGTAATATTAGTAGGATGATAATTGCAATTTGTAAAAAAATTAAAAATTTAGATTGGACAGCCCTACAGCTAAATAGATTGAAACGGACAACCTTATAGGTGAGTAAGTTGGACATGAAACCTGGGGATTATTTGGCAGGTTTATTACAATGGATATAAGTGCTCTAATATCTTGATAGCCATGGGTAACATGTATATAACCTCCACCTGCTACAGTCAATAAAGGAACCATGAATTATTCCCTGTTGGGCAAAGTGGCTAGTTTCTCCTATATCTTTATAGATTATGGGCCTTATTGCTCAAGGTGTTTGCCTGATTATATTGATAACAGAAGGTCTAGTACTACATTTGCGAGCTATATGTCGAGTACTATCGAGTACGAGTAGCCTTATTTATCATACACTTTTTTAACCGACTTTAAAAAAAGGAGGAGGTTTCTCAGTTCGACCATATATATATATATATATATATATTTGTGTGTGTTCGGTGATAACTTCGTCGTTTATAAACCGATTTTGATGATTCTTTTTTTAATGAAAAGGAGATGTCCCGACGGTGGTACCATGATAAGGACATTAATATCTGATGATGGCATCCAAGAGAAATCGAGTCGAACCTTGAAATTGGTTTTATTTTTGTTAAAATTGTACTTCTTTGTGTATATTTTGTTTGAGAGTTTCAAGAGGGTTTTATTTTTCCTGGTTTTTTCCGAGTGTTATAACTCGGTTTTTTCGTGGGTCACTGTTATTGATCCTGGTGTACGGGATTTACAGTGGTTTATTAGTCCCTTCAAAAAAAAAAAATGTACAAATAATTTTAACATTTATATATACATATACCTATATAATTTATTGAAGGTTTATACAAATTAATTATGGCAATTTTTCACGTAAGATATATTAACAAGCATTGGTTTACTGTTATTACGGCTATAAAATCAATCAATGGATTTGGAAACACGATTTAATGTGGGTACATGCTTTTATTACATAATAGCTGTGTCCGCTGCTTCGTACGTGTGAAATTAATTTTCTTATTTAACCGACTTCATAAAAGGAGGAGGTTTCTCCATTCGACCGTATATATTATTATTTTTGTTTTATGTTTGTTCGCGGATAACTTCGTCATTTATGAACCGATTTTGATGATTCTTCTTTTGTTGGAAAGGAGATATTCCAACGGTAATACCATGATAAGGACTAATGGTGGCATCCAAGAGAAATTGAGTCAAACCTTGAAGTCGGTTTTATTTTTGTTAAAATGTTAGTTGTTATATCATAATATGTAATAATTAAATAGGTTAGTGAATACTACACTGTGGTTGTTGATTGAGAACTCACACTTTACGTGTTCTCGGTTCCCTATTCAGTGTATAATATGTGAGTCTATAATTTAAATACATTAAAAAAAAAACAAGACTTTGAATACCTGATGATGAATTTTATTAAATTAATCAAAATTACAATAATTTACAAAAATTAAACATTGTAGATATTGTATTGCAACAGTCAAATAGAAGATAACAAAATAATGACTAATTGCCGCTTAATCGCTAAATATAATTTCTTCTATAAATGTTTAAAAAGACTGGGAATATTCTTTACAATTAGTCTTATAATAATGAATATTGAAGGTAAAATTATTTTTTCCAGAATTGTGGCATGCAAAAACATGAAATAAAAAGAAAACAAGTTTTTTTCTCTCACTTTGTTTCTATTGGTAATTCATATCCATCGCACATGGTGAAAACTTGTTCGCACTTCCTTTTAGGTTGGTCTCCAGGTCTCCAGGTCTCCAGGAGGTTGTGTCAGTCCGCAGGTCTCATCTAAAATTTCATTTCCTAGTACATAAGTACACAAATAACGAACAAAAGGTAACTAAGTAAGGTGACCTGTATACAGGTAATCTGTGATATCGTTTCACAAACGTATCATCGGACGGGCTCCCATGAGAAATTATATCAGCAATCCCACTATTCGTACGTAGCGTTCTATTATGTTCCTCGGTTTGATCTGATGCCAATGTACAATTCTCTTGTGTTATTATTCTCCTGATTCGTACGGGTTATATAAAGTATTTTATATGTCACGGTATCCATCTAATACTTTTAAACGAGCAATTCTTACATACATATAATTTGAATTTCGGTAACGGATCCAACGATCTCATGCAATTTAGTATGCAGGGTTTTGCGGGTTCTGGGGCGATAAATCGATTTAGCTAGGATTGTTTTTTAGAAAATTATAGAAAAAAAAACCTGAATCTAAATATATTTATATTTGACATGACTATGACTATGTCTTTCCTCAGTATTACCTTTGCCAATTTTTATTGAAATCGGTTCAGCGAAAGTTACACACAGTTACTTTCGAATTTATAATATTACTATGGATTATTCGAGTGCGTCTACGTAACATAATATTCAATGAAAACTATTCCTTTCCGTTGCTTGAACACACAGGTTTTACTTCACCTATATTTTTTTATTTTTGATGAACATAAGTAGATAAAATTTTCTACTCTTCACAATTTTTTTTATTTTGATATTTTTACTTTTTAACTTCGTTTTTTTAACAGGTTCAGACGAAAATTTGGAATCATCATATTTTAAATTTTAATTTGATTTTATGTCTCAAATTGCATTTAATATAGGTAGTTCTGTAATCGGAGATCTTTTATCTTATGTTCTTAAAATTTTATCTTCTTTATTTTACTCAATACTATTGCATAATGTTTTTATATTTAAAGATGGAATAAGCATCTTTAAGTTCATAGTCAGAACTAACTCATCTAAAACAAAACGTTGAATCTACCTCGTCACTCAAACCTTTACAAGATTCCTATATTGACATTACATCACAACACCGAGTCACACAATAATAGAAAGACCCAATAATATTCAGATCACGCGCCACACACGGGAATCGAACAGGCAACCCGGAGTTTATTTACAATTCCCCGTGTATGTCGCGATAAATCTAATTTGTAGATTCGCACACCGAATATCGTACTATGAATAAACTTTACCGCCTCTAGCTTTTCTAAGTAAAATATGCACACTGATTTTAGTTGGAAACACTATTTTGGCGACATGCAGATCCACAGCACAAACATACTACAGCGCCATCTATCCAAGAGACATCGAAGTACGAAGCAACGAACTACGAAATAATTTGTAATCCTGAATCGCGATCTAGAAGTTCTCGCGCCGATTAGCATATAAGTATACAACATCATAACATTAACCGTTAGGCTCTGGCCTTCTTTTTTTTATTGTATAAAGTGCACACGCGCAGGTGTATTACCTGATTACCGCCGCCCATAGATAGCGACACCAGAGGCGTCACAAGCGCGTTTCTGACCATTGGGGAAAGGGATGTGGGGACGGGTTTGGGTATAGGCCTCAAGTTTCCTCACTAACTCAGTGAAACATAGCGCAAGCACTATTTCGCACTGGTTTTCTGTGAGGCCGTGGTATCAGTCCGGTCGAGCCGGCCCATTCATGCCGGAGCGTGGCTCTCCTACTCCTGGTCGGAGGATCCTCCTTTTGTGTTGGAGGAATATGACACCTCTCTTCAAACTATCATCATCAGCCCGTTGCAGTCCTCAACCGGACATAGGCCTATCCCAAGGTTTACTGCAGAGCCAAGTCTATAGCTGGGGCAAAAAGAAAAAAAAATGGTAAATTTTAAAGTCTAAAGTTAAAGATTTTTGTCTGAGAACCCAACTACGTAATAACTTTTGATAAAATGTATAAATTACTAGATGAACCACGCAGTGTTACGGTGTAGGGAGTAAACTCCAATAAATCCCAAAAAACGGTAAGCATTTAAACAAAAAAATATATTATAGACAGACTTACTCTATGCAACAGATGTTGTTATATTTCTGATAAGTCGAAAAATAAACGAAAATCTGATACTTGATAACGTCAATAAATATCTAAGACCCACCCACGTATTTATATCTAAAAAAACCCACGTGAATACTTTCTTTAGGAGGCCTCTGAAGATTGTTTGAAGACGTAGGGAAGGAAAACCAAAAAACTAAGAGTCGTTTCTTAAGATAAGATAAGAACTACCAGTTTAATAGGTCCATACCTGAACCCCGTATTCTTAAGTGATCAACATACGGAAGATCTAAATTTCTACAAGATAAAGACTAACGTCTCCCACAGCAAACTGATGTGATACCTCTCTTTGCAGCGCTAGAAAACTAGAAATGATTCCACTCTATAGCCAGCGTGGTACAGAAGGCCTGAATCTTCTTTATGTGAACAGACCTATGTCGAGGACTCAACTGTTAAAGACTCTTGTGATGACGATGACGACCACAACCTTATCAAACAAAATGTTTATATCCCCAATGTTGTCTCTCAACAAAATAGCTACAACAATGATTAATAAGGAAAGATCGGGTTCGTTAAAATTAATGATATTCAAAAACTCCTCCGTTGGTTGGCGAACTTTGTAATTTATTGGCAAACAGGAATTCTAAACTTAATATTGTAAGTTCATACTTGTTTTGCAAATTGTGTTGTCTTATTACTTTATATGAGAAGAAATATGAGGCCGCTATGAAAATGTAAACAGTTTTCATTTGACCGACAATATTAACTTTTTAAATGGATGTGTGTGGTATACGTAATATCAAGTGCATAATACTTTTAGGGATCAAACTCTAGTTGACTGTTAAGTTAAATAAGTTTTTTCTCTATTTACAGTCAAATAGGTACGTCCTGCCAAAATAGTTTATGATAGTCCCTTGAAGGCATTAGTCGAGGTTCTTGGCTATAAGCGAATGGTAATGACCTAATGGAGAAACCATTGGCACCAACAAGAGAAGTAAGTCTATTATCTCCTTGGACTTTATTAGACAGAAAAATGAATGACAATTAAGATAACTAGATGCTTCTGTAGTAGTAATAACGGAAAAGGATTGTTAATTGATTTTCCAACTGTTTACTGCGTAAAATACGTACTTTTACGTTTTGACATTCATTCGGCAAGTTTGTAAAGACCACTATAGGGTTTTATGGGCCATCATTGTTTCGGAGATACCTTAAATTATTAGTAGGGTAGAAAAAACGAAATTTCAAATCCAGGATAAGTTTCACAAGCCCAGGGACAAAAAATTGTTGTGTGAAATATCCTGACTCTCTATATTCTCCGTACTGTTTTTTTTATTTTACAGCGGGCTAACGAGCAGACGTATCACCTGATGATAAGCGATTACCGCCGCCCATGGACACCCACAACACCAGAGGAGTCACAAATGCGTTGCCGACTTTTGGGGGATGGTGAAAGGGATGTGGGGAGGGGTTGGGGTTGGGGTTGGGGGTATGGGCCTCCAGTATCCTCACTCATTCGGTGAAACACAGCGCAAGCGCTATTTCACACCTTTTTTGTGTGAGGCCGTGGTCGTGGCCGAAGCGTGGCTTTAATATGTTTTTAATCTCTTTAATATACTCGTCGCATAGAAATAATTAGTAAAGAAGTTATCTTATTCTAAAATACATAACTGCCTCGATGGCGTAGTGGTTGCGTACGCGACAGCTGTGCTTGAGGTCTCGGGTTCGTGGTGAGAGAGTGGTGGTCACCACAATGCGAATGCAGACAATGCAACAATGCAGCATGGTGACCCACAGCATGACGGGCTAGTGATGCTTTTGCATCATTGGGCCTCCGGTCACGCACTCACCAACGACACACACACACGACAGCATGATTGCTGTCATTTTACGTTGATTTTCTGTGCGAGGGTAGAACCGCCCCGGTCGATACCCGCCCGTTCGTGCTGAAATCAGCGTGGTTGTACTAACTTGAGAGCCACGCTATTTCTATGTATCTAATATATAAAATTCTCGTGTCACAGTTTTAATTGCCAAACTCCTCCGAAACGGCTTCACCGATTCTCATGAAATTTTTTGAGCATATTGAGTAGATCTGAGAATCGAACAACATCTATTTTTCATCCCCCTAAATGGTAAGGGTCACCCATCCTTAAAAAAAATTTATGGCAAAACGACGTTTGCCGGGGCAGCTAGTAATATATATGTATTTACCAAAAAAAATTATATATATGTAATTATATCAGTTGTTTAGTACCACACAAGCTCTGCTTAGCTTGCGACTAGATGGTGTTGTATATTAGATGCCCGAAATGTCCAAAATATTTTATTTATTTATGTAATTACTTACTGCTACTTTTTTAGATGTCTAGCTGACAATAATTCACTTGAGGAACAGTATAACCATGAGGAGATTAGAATCTATTCTGGTAACACCTATATATAGAAATTTGTTTTCCTTCTCAAACTTGAACATTGTAATATAAGGACGTAAAATATTGTAATTTGACTTTAAACAGTGGAAGGGCTACGCTTCGGCATGCATGGGCCGGCTCGACCGGAGTGATACCACGGCCTCACAGAAAACCGGTTTGAAACAGCCCCTGCGCTGTGTTTCACCGAGTGAGTGAGGATAACGTAAGCCCATAACCCCTCCCCTTCCTCATCTACCTCCATATTCTTCTCCTCTATCCCCCAAAGGCCGGCAACGCACTTGTGACGCCTCTGGTGCTGCGGGGAAGAAAATCGCTTACCATCAGATGATACGTCTGCTCGTTTGACCTTTCCATAAAAAAAACATCGTCATCATAGCCTTTCTCTTAGATATCTTCTTAGAATGCAGGTTTTGGCCTACTCTACTATGCTGCCAAAACAGGTTGCTTCAGGATTTGTTTCAAATTTTCCTCCTCTTTGCAATGATATCATCCTGCGTAGTTTGATGAATAGGATTATAACACTCCGTAGTCTCAATTTAATACACGGGTAAGAAATAGTAAGAATAAAAACATAAGAACAGCTTAAAATACAATACCATTAATTATGTCACTAACAAACAGACTAGGTGAGCAAGTTTCAGTTAAGTTGTAACTTACAACCGGGAAACTTCAGCTGTTGACAATAACTTAATTGTATCTAGTCAGAAGTTGCGGTGTTGCCGCCATGTCTTGGGAGTATGTCTGATGTTCATTTCATGTTTATTATGTTAGTTGTACTTTTAAGAATATTCGGAGACGCGGATTCACAGATCTTTTACTGGTACTAGAGTTTGTTTCATTAGGAAGCACAATATTTGTACATATTAGAATTCAGATAAATTGAAAAGGTGATGAAAAGAATACAGAAGTATATCTTTTTCTTGTATTCTAAACTATAACGGTTTCTACTCTAAATGCATTTAATATAAATATGTAAACCATTACAAAATGTGTTCGTTATAATTTAAAATTAGATTTTTTAGATGTCAGGTATTTCTTTTTTGCGCATTTATAGATTTCAAGCCAAATTACTCAAAAAAATATTATTTAAATTCCTATAAATATACTATGAATTAATATAGTTAATACTTCTGAGAATTACTGTCAGTGTAAGACATCTTTTATTATCTGGACCAAAGATAAAGCGGCCTAAAATATTATATTACTAATGAAAAGCAAAATTTCAATCAACACAAACGGCCAATTCTCAGAAACATTTTCTTTGGAACTTCAAATAATCAAGATAGGTAGAAAATATTCCCATTCCATTTACAAAACACGATAGGATCTCTCCAACTGTAGGGGGTGGATTTCTAAGGGCTGGTACTCATTAACGACACCCAATGCCTCTCTAATTAACCCGTTCATCATCAATGGTTGTTTTAAGGTTCCGTATATGGAACTCTAAACCCTGTAGCGGTTGTTTATGCTGCAATTTATGAAAATGATTGAAACGACATTTATAACACGCAGCAAGAATAATAACTAAATGTTTATACAAGTACAATTTTAACGAAAATAAAACCGACTTCAAGGTTCGACTCGATTTCTCTTAGATGCCATCATCAGACATTAATATAATTATCATGGTACCACCGTTGGGACATATCCTTACCATTAAAAAAAGAATCATCAAAATCGGTTCATCAATGACGAAGATATATACGGTGTAATTGAGTAACCTTCTCCTTTTTTTCGAAGTCGGTTTAAAAATAAAACGCAAATCTTTTCATTAAGCCCTGCTGTTTGAATTTAAGAAGTTTCTGCCACAGATTGTTTTAAATCGATGTATGTATGTTTGTATGTTTTACTGTATCACTTAATTACTAAACTGATTTTTATGAATGAGGTATCAATAGATTCATAATAATAGCGCGGATGATATGTTTTACGTAGTCGCGTGATCTAAACTTTTTATTGCTTTTCTTCTATCAACGAATAAAGTTTTTTTATGTTGTCAGTCATAAAAAGCTACGGAACCCATGCAATCGTTAATCAACTGGCATCTCCTTATTATAACTATTTTGTTTTTTAATAAATGGTAATGTTAGTCATGAAATATTCAGTAGAGATCAGTCGCCACGATATAATGCTGGGACAAAATAATTAAAGTCAAAATATTTACCTTTACAGTGTAAAATTATCGGTTTTAACGCTAGTATTAAATTTGCTATACCGTCCAGTTAAAATATAAGAATTATCATGGGGCGAATGGTGAGTCGCCTCGTCGCCTCTGACCCTCGAACTCTGTGATGAGTCCTCAGTGTTTCGTCACTTTAGCAACTTACTTGGTATAAACTTTTAATATTATATAACAAAATCACAAATAATATAAATTTATGTATGACCTAACTGGCTATCACTTCTGATTTCTACCGTTGTTGTGCACAAAATACTTAACAGGGAATCAAAAACAATTATTTTTTGAAGTTTATAAGCCTTAAATCCTGTATACAATATCATAATTTAATTTAAAAATCCAAATTATAAATTGAGTGTTAATCTAGGTAAGGCAATAATCTTCTTATATATAAAAATTGATTGCTGTTCGTTAGTCTCGCTAAAACTCGAGAACGGCTGGGCCGATTTAGCTGATTTTGGTTTTAAAATGTTTGTAGTAGTCCAGGAAAGGTTTAAACGCGGCAAAATTAAAAATTAACTTGAAAATCCAAATATCACGAGTAAATAACAACAGCTAGTTTTATATAATATTCATTTCGGTATTCAATTGATGAACTTTCGACAATTTTCACATCACTTGTCCTGTCTTCCCCTGAATCTGGTGTGCTGCCTCTTGCATACCATTCTGTGACAGCTTTGGTCTATTTTTCCTTCTTCTCTCTTAGCATATGTACATAATATAGGTACATATAAGTACTATGTCGTGTAAAAAGTCTAATAAATATACGTGGGCAAATAAGGAGTCACTCTAAGGAGTGATCGATTGACAGATTATACATGAAGCAATACATATCCAATTTCAATCCAATCGCTTTCTACGTACATTTTTCTCTGACAGCCGTTCCTTTATATAGCTTTAACTCGAATCGGTATTTTTAATTCGATTACATTCGATCAATAAAGCGATTCAAATAGTATTTTTTGTTAACTCTGCTTTATCGATACACTCACACTTACATTTTTGCATGGATGGAGAGAGCCGTATTAAACCCTCATTTTAATCAGTATAACTACAACTTTATCACCATTGACTTAAGGGTGTTTATGACAAAACAATACTCAGCACAAATGGAATAACTTAATTTGAGCGATATCAAAGCCGAACAAAAAACCGCTGTAAAGTAATTCTTATATTGCTTAGTGGTTTAAGCAATTACTACACCACTTTCTACTGTGCTGTGTGATTAGGGTTCAAACTCCACGTGGACTCAACACTTTACGTGTTCCGCAAATTGTCGTTCTAAGTCTGAGTGTTCTTTGTGTCCGTTTCACGTTTGTTTGTGAAATCTCCCGTAACCCAGGATATATTCCTAATTCGAGAGATATTTTTCCAATAAAAAGTGTTAAAATAAATGAGGTTATAAAAACTCAAAACACACCTGATTCAGGGCAAGGACCTTGTAACTGTTGAGTTGTAGGTTTTCATGGGTGGCGATAGTAACTTACAGAACGATCTGCCCTGCGTCTGAATGGTCTGCTCTTTTGCCTTCTTCTTCTGTATATATAAAAATGAATGTTTGTCTGTATGTCCTTGATAGAATCGTAAACTATGCATTTGATCTTGTCAGGATCTTCAGCAAAAGTGTTGTGCAAGAACCCACAAAGGTTTCTGAGTTGGTTGACTGACATACACGCTGGTGGAGCCACGGACAACAGCTAGTATTCAATAAAAAAAGTATGTGTGTGTGTCCGCCGCACAACTGGTGTTTACGCCATTTTGCGCATTTTTGTGCGTTGTGCACTTAATAACTTATATACGTTAAACTTATATACGTTAAACGAAACGCGTAAGAGACATAAAATTCATTATCTTTAAGCCTCTTTAGTTGCCAGAAAACCCTAACCCTAACTAGAAGACCCACGCAACCTCGTTTGCGTCTCCTATTGCCCGTTGCGTGATAATTTTCCCCCGTTTTTGAAACATTTTTCATTGGTGCTCCGCTCCTATTAGTAGTAGCGTGATGATATATACCCTATAGCCTTCCTCGATAAATGGAATATCCAACACCGAAAGAATTTTCTGGTTCCTGAGATTAGCGTGTTCAAACAAACAAACAAACTCTTCAGCTTTATATATTAGTATAGATAAGCGTTGTAGCGTGTAAGACAACATTACTACTAAGAAAGCGCTGCAGCGTACGCCCTATTTTTAGTTAACGCACGATTCTACTCTCTGAAAAAATCGTGGATTATATGAAGATCTTTCTTAGGAGTAAATTTCAAAACTACATTAAGACAAACATACAGCTAGTTAAAAGATATCGTACTAGTAAATTCAAAACGCAGTCACTTCATTTTCCCAGTAAAGTTAGTTCCGCTGTAACAGATAGAGTGTCATTGACTGATGGAGAGTAACTGTATGGCCCAATGTATGGCCCATTTCTCGTTCTTATTAATTGTCATCTACAGTAGAACGTATTGCGCTGTGGCCAGAAATAATTATGTGTGGAATTCAACCAGATAGAATAGCGACGAAGGGTTTCTGTGAATAGAAGTGGCAGTGAAATTCATAGTTGATTTAATACAGATAAAATATTGAAAACTCTATAAATGAATTGTAGAAAATCCATTGTTTTAAACTAAACACAAAAGGCTTTGTATATCTTTAATGCATTTCGTTTATTAGGTAATTTTTGAATTGTGTTATAATTTTTTAAGCGCGAATATAAATAAATAAATAAATACTTTCGGGCATCTAACACACAACGCCAATATGAGTTTGTTTCTTACCCTTTCGCGTCTAACCATTAACCAGTTTTAAAAATTCTTTCACCATAGGCTTTTTGTTACCATGATAAGATATAAAGTTTTCAATTTAATTTGACAGTTACACAAGCAAGTCAATTGAATTAATTGTTTCGTACATAGCCGAGATTTATACGCATCTTGTTAAGGTTTAGAGTGTTTTCACGGCCTACCCTAATGTCTTGTTTACAGTAATGTCGCGCTTCGGGTAGTTAATCTATCCATTACTATATATTAATGTTATAAAGCTGAAGAGTTTGTTTGTTTGTTTGAACGCGCTAATCTCAGGAACCGTTGGTCCGATTTAAAAAGACTTCAGTGTTGGATAGTACATTTATCGAGGAAGGCTAGAGGCTATACATCATTACGCTAAGACCAATAGGAGCTGAGCATCAATAAAGAATGTTATAAAAACGGGGGAAAATAATCACGCTAGGGGCAATAGGAGACACAAACGGGGTTGCGTGGGTCTGCTAATCTTGACTAATACTGGAAAGGTAATACAGTACGACTGAGGCTCATATGCCATATGTATAGACAGGCCGATTCAAAACTATGGTCTTTTCTAGATCATCCCAGACCATGTACTGTTCTCGCATAGTTTATGTAATCGCAACGCTTGCTAGCTGTAAAGTTCGACGTGTGAAAAATTCCGAGAAAGATTTATTTACACAAATAAATAATAATCTTTATAATAATAATCTTTATTATCAATCCAGTTTATACAAAATTGTGTCGGTGTTAGCCACACTAGGCTTAGCCTGTATCGCGGAATAACATTTTTGATATTCTGTAAAGTTAAATGTTGGACCATAGAAGCTTTGGCATGAATGACCTACTTGACCTGAGTGAGCGGCCTCACAGAAAACTGGTGTGAAATAGCAATTGATCTGTGTTTCACCGAGTCAATGAGGATACCGGATCCCACATCCAAATCACACACCCCATCTCTCAAAGGCCGGCAACACCTCTGGTGTTGCGTTTGTCCATGGGCGGGGGTAATCGCTAACCATTATGTGATGCGTCTGCTCGTTTGCCCCCTATTACATAAAAAACATCATATTATTGTCATTTTTGTTAACAAAACGTAGTTCACAGAAAGCGACTGTATTCTCGACAACAATTTTAATTTGTTTCCATTTGAAAAACATTTCCAACTTTTAATATAACTTCTCCATTTAATATGCTACATTACCTAGATACTTAAATGGCTTGACATGTTTTTCACAAAAACAGAAAATGGTCCATTTTAATGAGATGACTTTTGACAGTAACAAGGGCCTATCAAAATGGTCAGACAGAAACATATTTTCTGGGCTTGAAGAGGGTTGTGCGATCCCCCAGAGAATAGCAAGTGTGTTTTCGATACATTGTTTGACTGTTTGTTTGTTTTGGACGTTATATTTTTGATAGAGATTTTTAACAACACGTGCAGAATGTGTTAAACAATGTTATATTGAATAGTGCTTTTTAGGGTTCCGTACCCAAAAGGTACAACGGAAGCTGCATTATGTACATTTGCAATAAGAGTGATGACCTTACTCTAGAATTCTATTCAGATAGAAACATATTTTCTGTATATAAGGGTTTTGCGATCCCCAGAAATAAGAGTTAGTGTATTTTCGACACATTGTTTGATTGTTTGTTTGTTTTGGACATTATATTATTTTTAACTGATAGGTAGCTAGTAGATAATATAAGGAATAACTTAGGCTACTTTTTTTAGACTAGCTTCGCTCCGCGGCGTTACCTGCAGTTTGACAGTCACCGCGGGGTTCAGCTAGTATGGAATAAAAATACAATGGGTGGCACTACAACATCAACAGGGA
Organism: Spilosoma lubricipeda; assembly: GCA_905220595.1. Classification (NCBI taxonomy): domain Eukaryota; kingdom Metazoa; phylum Arthropoda; class Insecta; order Lepidoptera; family Erebidae; genus Spilosoma; species Spilosoma lubricipeda. The sequence goes on along the minus strand of HG992298.1, from coordinate 3,927,860 downwards.
CAATAGTAGATGATACTTCATGTCGGAACGATGATTCATTTAGAATGATCCTATTCCGACCTTTTCATGGTATAGAGTAGTATTGAATATGTATTTTAATTGCAATTTTACAATCGAATATTACAAGAAGATATGTACAATGAGTGGGCTTATCGCCAAAAGAAATCTCTTCCATGTGACCTTTCGATGGACAAGAATAAAATTGACTGTACACAAATTGTTGTCCTGAGTCTGGGTGTTCATTGTGTCCGTTACATGTATGTTTGTAAAGTCTTCCGCGACACTGGATGTATATTTCTAATGCGTGAGTTGTCTTTTAGAAAAAAAGGTATTAAACATATTCATTTAACGCTTCCATTTCTTCTTATTCCATGATATGAAAATGTCTGTATGTGACGTCACAAATTGTCCCCTATTCAGTTTCGAGATTACAGGCGGCAACGCGTGCCGAACTAATTTCAGTTGAAAATTTTCACGTGAGTATTATCCGAATAATTTGAGAACGTGGCAGGAATTTTTGGAGAGGACAACTTGAAATTTATGAAAATGATCGCTTTAAATGAGCCGTATTATATTGCAGTCATTTTTGCAATACTTTTTATGCCGCATGCCGTAATGTGAAACTAAGAAATTGTCTATAAAAATAAATAAAATTGAAGTGTCTATTTGTAATTTAAAAATAAAACTTTTTACTTTTTACAAATATTCGATACTTACATCAAAAAATGTATTTTTAAATTTTTTGCCTGTCTGTCTGTTTGATCTGGCTAACCTTTAAAACACTGTGCTGGTTTTGACGTGACTTTTACTGATTGATAACCGATGATATAAGGAGTAACCTAAGCCATTTTTTAGACTAGTTTTGCCCTGCGGCGTTTCCCGCGGTTGATGTCGTAACGCTCAGCTGTGGTTATATATAAAACTGGAGTTTCAGTACTTGAGTTCATACTGTGAGAAAGCCATTTAAATATTATTATTTTTATTATCAGCGTTTAGCAATTATTTAATTGCTTTTTAATGAGTGCAAGCCGGAGGAGAGATAAACATAAAAATATGTTTATTACAGCCAATTCAAATAATTTATTGATTGACACACGTTTATAAGAAATAACAAACATATTAATTGGAGTTGACGAGCTGCTTCGCAACAACCTTAAGGTGTGGCTGGAAGAAAATTCCTGGGGTGTTAAGTCTGCCTTGTGCAATATCTTTGCCTGAACTATTAATAAATAAAAGGTGGTCATAGACTGAAAAATCTAGGTGCATAAATAATAATGATGTAATGTATATTGCTAAAGATTATAAACCTAATTATGACATATATCTATATATATAGATATGTTACACTAACCAAAGTTCCATTTTTCCACATGAAAAAGATGAAAAAGAAATTAGAAAAATCCTAGTATTTTGGAATAAGATTGACGATTAAAAGCTACTGTATATGTAGTTTATATATTTTTAATTTAAATTAAACGCAAAAAATAATACATACCACTACTTAAGCTTAATATGTACAGTCGACAACATAATTGAAAAACCTTTGGAAGCAAATAAAAACGTACATATTTTTTTCCAAAACACAAGCTTCGCTCTCCAGCGAACATTCCAGAACAGTTTAGCACAAAGTTATTCAGTAAAATGTCACAACGAAATAGTGTCCTTATCTCGTGCAACTCGGTCTGTGACGTATTGTGTTCCATAACTGGCAACAAAATGGTTTGTACATGGAAAATAGTCGAGTTTTCGCAAAATGGCCATTGCGTTATGAAAATGTGGAAGAATCTGTTGTTAGTTGAGTTATGAGAATGTATAAACACAGCGTAGATAAAAAGTCTTGTTTCATTTAATAAAGCTTTATTTCAATGTATTTTTTCTTACCTCACTATGTAAATTGGAGAGTTATATTAAATCACTAGCTGACCCACGCAACCTCGTTTGCGTCTCCTATTGCCCGTAGCGTGATAATTTTACCCCGTTTTTGAAACTTTCTCCATTGGTGCTCCACTTCTATTGGTCTTAGCGTGATAATATATAACTTATAGCCTTCCTTGATAAATGTACTATCCAACACTGAAAGAATTTTTCAAATCGGACCAGCGGTTCCTGAGATTAGCGCGTTCAAACAAACAAACTCTTTAGCTTTATATATTAGTATAGATATGTTTCACAAAAAAAACAATCGAATTGAGAACATCCTCCTTGTTAGATGTCAGTTAAAATACAGTATAATTTTTACAAAAGTAGGTTTGACTCAGTACCTACGTTCGTAGATTTTACATACCCAATATTATAAAAATCTAATTTGATTCAGTTTACCAAAATATAAACAGGGCTAAAACGAGATATAACGAGTTTCTCTAGTCTAATACTGTTCTATCTACCAGTCATTTTACCAAATGTATGAGATACATGTATATCTCTGAGTAGAGAAATATATCCATTTAAGTGCCAAAAGGCCTGTCAGTAAGTTTTCTGATAAAAGTCTCAGATATATTAGACATTTCACTGATATTTTGTTAGGAAAAGTGCTGAAAAACCACGATAAAAACATGTGTATTAAATGTATTTTTACTTTTCATATGATATTATTACGAATCCAGTATATTACATAAGAAAAAACTTACAATTTTAACATTTTATTCCACAGCAATTCTTAACAACTTTTTAATATTCAAATAGACTACAGAATATAGTTCAGCGGAAAAACGAATCAAAGCGCAAACGGACGAGAAACGTTCAATCCGACAAGACAAGCAGACGTCTAATATACATAATGCCGACGTCAGTAATAGTCGTTGATCTTGGTGGGGAATAGAGCGAACTTGCAATAGTTTTAGTTACTAATATATTACCTATAAGACCTACGCTTATCTAATCTAGTAGGTTACAAAAGTTAGGCAATAAAGTTAAGTAAGCTATCATCGTTTCTACTGCCCTGCACTACACATAGTAAGGATAAACTTTAAATATTGTTGAGTCTACTCCCAAGAATATCCATATTTCCATATAGCAGATCTATTATTTGTAGCAAATACTGTCTGGATAATAATTTTCAGATCATACGTTGTTTTTATTTACTGCATAAAGGACACTGTTAACATTAAAATATTCTTTCCATGAACGCACCCGCACTTTACACACGTTAAAACTGTCAACAGTCAAACTGATTTCAGGTATTTGCAATACCCCGAACAATTTCGTATATATTACTGTGATATATGATGCCACAGTAGCCCACACACATGTGTCGGCATAATAAACCAATCAAAACGCAATCAATTCAATCCGCGCCTCCGCACAGTATGTCCTCACCACAATCCACACAGACATCAGTAATCCCCATAATGGATGAAGATTTGATCGTCTTCGGTCGTAACAGATTTTTGTTCAATTATCAATCGATTTTATTTGTTGATGGTAGATTTTGTGGTAATCTATTCGTAATCATCGCTCTACAATTGGAGAAAATGATGGACGAATGCCGTTCAATTATTGGACCAAATTGTGGTTTTCTGATTATTATTTATGGGAAGAAAAGTTTTATAGAATTTGAATGAAATTGGCAGGTTTCAATCGATGTAGACTTTTATGTTGATTGCAAATAATGAAATACAAAAAGATAATCATAGTAGTTTTTTATCCTACACTAAGAATACTAGATGTGAGCAATGAAATAATTGATTAACTGATAAAAATGTCGATTATAAATTAATGAGAGTGACCTTCTTACCTTTATTTGACAAATTTAGAAATAATTAAAGAAATAATATATCATTGCTATCGTTATTAACACTTTTCGAAATTGACTTTTTTAAACACCATCTTTGTGACGCGGCATATCTTTTTCAAATAAAGTATTTTGAGGAATAAAAAACGCTAAGATTACAGTATGAGGTCATTTACTATAAATATATGTACAAACCTGGTGAAGGTTGCAGGAAGCTGTTGGATGCGGTTAGCACAGGACCGATTGTTGTGGGGAGCCTTGGAGGAGGCCTGTGTCCAGTAGTGGACACCTTTCAGCTGAGATGATGAAGATGTGCAAATCCCTTCTCCTAATAGTAAGGGAGCCCACGATGCTAAATGGGGATTTACTTGAACGTCACATAGACCTATTGAGTTCCAAAGCTTAGATGATAAAAAAGAAAAAATAAATATTACTGTATACCTTTACATCGGTGTGGGGAGCGGCTATGGATGTTCAAAAATGTAAAAAAAACTGTTCGATGGACATACTCCAGTGCATCAGTTATTAATAGCACTCATTTCATCGTTAATCTGATAGTTTGCACGATGGGAGTGGTCGTACGTAAGGGTTGAAAATGACAAAAAAAAAATATCGAGAGCGTCAGATTTTCATAGGAGATGTTAAGTGAACCTAAAATAAAGCTCTCATTCAATAATCTGACGTTTTGGATGGAACGCAAACTCACGGCCATTTTAAGAATGTGCAAAAAAATTGTTATTTTGAAATACTCAGGCGCGTCAGATTAAAATATATATGGTTCTAAACGTGCTGTCCATAATCCGAGGATTATATGGTGGGGTTTGCTTAGTCTGGCAATAAAAATAAAATGGATACCAAATCTAGAAATGCTTTTTAGAAAATTATTACTATATCAGTTTCAGAAGATCTGATAGTAATAGTAGTATCTTCATTTTGTTGCTGAGCAGGAAATGCTATGTTCGTCTTCGCTTCTTTATGATCAAGACATGACAAATATTATTAAATTTATAACTAATTATCAGTGACTGAATATTCATAACACAAAACAAGATACTTGAAAAACTCCCGCGATTAAAGAGACCAGTAAGATGTCTATTGGCCAATATGAAAAAAAAAACAATATAAGCAAAGAAGTTTCTCACCAAGATGATGTAAATATTTCTGGGGCTTTGTTTTCTTAACACAACGATTTGACTACCTAATTTGTTACACAGTCAATTGTATGGAAATCACGAGTAATAATTTAGTAGATGGTTTGAACGAAAAATAAGACTGTCGATCGATTCGAACCGTGTCGGATTGAAGTGCTAAGCTCGATCGACAGCAAGTAGAGAAGGAAGCTTTTAATAAGAATTTAAAATCGGATCACATCGAACCGCTTTGTTATTCACAGTGTGAGGAAGCCAATAAATAGGACGAATATCGACGAGAGAGTTTTTTGTGCAATTATTTAGGTGTTTATTACACTGTCGGAGGATTTAGTTACAAATTGTATTGTTTCATGGTAGATTTTGCCAGTGCTATTTGTTCTGAATAATACTATGCCTAGATCTTAGGCTAGGTATCGTTAATTAATTCTGTCTTTACTTTTCAGGGTAACGTCACTGGTTGGAATTCGGTGGGATTGAATACAGCTCTTGAGCTGCCCAAAGTTCATGGATAGCGGTAGTCGCTGACCTTTATTTTAACGTGTGGAAATTTGTGTGTTGTGGAACGTTACTAAAAGGAACCTCAACAAAAAGGTTATGCTTATTGTAAGTAGATTTCTTATATTTTCATGTTATGTTTCATTTATTTAGCAGTTCAAACTGGCTCAAGGTCATAAAGTAGCAAACAAAATACTGGAAGCAGTACACCAATAAAGTGAAAGCATTTTGCTATAACTTCTACTTATACGTAAGACCTTTAGGGTGACCACACTATAAGTTAGTCCTTCAATATAGAACACATGAATTCATTATGATTTTATTAGGAAAACACTGTTATAAATGGTAGTTTATAACGTAAATAATAATAATATCTTCACACATTTCACATATAACCGTTTGATCTCAAAGTCTTGGCAAAGACTGTACTATACAATCAGACTGCTAATAAAAATACTGTAATGTTCCTAAATATATAGCACTTCGTAAATTTTCAAGTCTAAGAAAATCTTTCATGGAAAAATTGTCGTCTTTTATATTTCCTGACTCCAACGTCAACTCATACTATACAAAAAGAGTGATATAATAGTAATGACTGTACCAAAGTATGAATTATTACAATGAAGTGATTCGACTGCTCTTTGAACAATATTAAATTTCAACCTTAAAACCATGTGCATAAATGTCCATATGTTAACATCTCCGAAGAAGACAGAGGTGTATAAAACGATCGCATATTGCCGATAAAAATTTTGATACAGTGGGTTACAGAACAAGGCAATAGTGGGAGAGTAGAATTCATGAGAGATTTCACTCATGGAATGAATAGGAGTGTTGACATTCCGTACCTTCTCTCGATCATTCACTACACGTGAGACACGTTTACAAAAAGAACTAGATTTATAAAATTAATATTAAATTGTACTATAGGCAATTAGTAATTTCAACTTATTATTATTGTTAAGTTCGTTATACATTCATTAACGATGTATTTTGTCATTAAAGAAATAAAAGAATAAAAAATAATTTTAATATTTATTAAATTGTCCTGTTAAATTTATGGAGTTCATACATCTTTGAGGCTGCACTCAGCTACATGAAACGAATGACCCAGAAACTGCACTCGCAATATAAAACCATGTTGCACTGAAGATATTACACTTGAATGAAAAAAGCATAATACTGATTAGTTGATGAATTAATTGGATGAGATAGTGGAAATCCAAGTTTATGTAGGTGGTGAAGCATGTTATATAGGTTAGAAAGTACAATGATTTGAAATGTTTAGATTTAAAAAGACATTTTTAGAAATCATTTTTTTTTGTGAGATAGATTCAAAGAAGTAGATGTTTGAGAAATACCCATGGTTGTTTAATGTCTACTGTCCAAGAAGGAGTCAAAGTCCTCTTTCCCTCGGAATTAAAGGGCATGGGCCTGTGATAAAATCAATTAATCAGTGAAATGTAACGTAAATGTTACATAATACTTACCTAAGAGCAATTATTTCCATGTAACTTTAGGATGAATCTAAATGCTTGGAAGAGACAGTAGTAATGTGGTAGTACTCGTATATGAAGTATTGAGTTATTAAATTATCTATACTAATATATAAAGCTGAAGAGTTTGTTTGTTTGAACACGGTAATCTTAGGAACCGCTGATCTGATTTGAAAAATTCTTTCAGTGTTAGATAGCCCATTTAACGAGGCATATATCATCACGCTAAGACCTACAGGAGCGGAGCATCAGTGAAGAATGTTACAAAAACGGGGGAAAATTATCGTGCTACGGGCAATAAGAGACGCAAACGAGTTTGCGTGGGTCTGCTAGTGATTGATAAATTCAATTTTTTTTTAATTTTTTTTTTTTTTTTTTTTTTTTTCTTCATCACTATGTATGTTTACAATTTTACATTATTTAACAATAATTGTGGAGATCAAGCTAACATTGTGAGAGACTGGTGCCTATTTTAAATATTAATACACTAGCAGCCCGTCCCGGCTTCGCACGGGGTAGACAATTATTTATTTTTGGAAATTTGGATATAAAAACAGTTTTTCACAAATATTTTTATTTATTAAAAAAATATTATTTATTAATTATATATTAAAAAAAAACCCCACAGTTATATTTGTATGTAAGTCTATTTATGTTCAATTTCTTTGATGGTTTAATTGGCGGGCACTTAAATAAGTAATATTTGCATAGGATATTATATACATTTTTACTATGTTTTTTTAAGTAATTAGAATAAAAGCAGAGTCGAATAAAATATATACAGTCTAAATTAAACGTTGACAACTTTCCACTAAAAATGTATCTACCTATACATCTAGGTATTTCAAAGAAATTTTTGTTCGTGTCGATAGAAGCTTGCCTATCATTATTTAGTATTTTCCTTACAAAATTTTTTTTTTTGTTTGGTTTTGTTGTTTTGTGCTTTTTATTTTGGTTTTATATATTTTTTTGTGTTTTTTTTTGTTTTTTATTTTTTATTAAAAAAGGGTTTGTCATTAATCATTTTCATTCTTATTATTACTTAATAATTTACATTTTTAGTATTTTTTATTTTACAGGTTTACTTTTACAGTATTTACAGATATAATATTAAGGTAGATTTACGTTTTTTACTTTTATATTTGTCAGTTTTTATCTTAAAGCTTCACTGTAAACTACGTTGGCAGTGGTATTTGTAGATGGCAACAAAATATATTGATTTTCAGGAGATCCCACTCGAGAAAGGGCAACATATAGTTGTCCATGAGAAAAGCATTATTTTCTTAGGTCTATGCCAACCATCGAAAATGTTTGACCCTGGGACTTATTTATTGTGAGGGCAAATGATGTTTTTAGAGGAAACTGTAACCTCTTAGTCAAGTCCGTAGGAATCATGGGGATCCGCGGTATATGGGCGAGCTGTCCGGCCGCGGCCCCGGTGATTATAGTGGCTACTATGACGTTCTCCCGCAATTCCTTTACCAGAAGTCTCGTGCCATTGCACATGCTGGGAGGGCATAGGTTCCTCAGCAGCATTACGGGAGTGCCTACCTTTAATTGTAGTTCATGGGGCGGCAAGCCGGAAGGATTCAGGGAATTTAAAAATTCTTGTGGATAGTGCACTGTATCTTCGATGTTGCATACTGTGTCAATAGATTTGTAAGATTTAAATTCACCGGGTACTTTTTCCATACTAATTTTGTTAATCTCATTAACCGATTCATTCCGCGGGGATACTATCGCTCTCGAACAGAGCCAATTGAAATTTCTCTCCGTAAGATTTTGTATGTCCGGATGTATTGTGTCCACAAGAATTTCTAGACTCTGAACGATTTGACCCAATTCGTTATCCAACAATACCTGGGGACTGTTTGCAACCGGAGACGATAATTTTCCGTCTCCAATTTTTAGAAGTTTTTGTGAGAAATCATTATCGTCATTGTCACTTAAATGTGCTCTCATATTTGTGCGCAGATTAAGAGTTTCAATCGATTGCCATAAAGTTGATGATTTAAGGCAAGCTCGAATAACGTCAGCTCGAGTACCTTTTGTTATAACTGATAATGTTTGACGAAAGTCTCCAGCTAAAACAAACGTCACGCCCCCCATTATACGGTCTGAGCTTCGGATGTCTCTCAGCGTGCGCTCCACGGCTTCTACGTGCGCCCTGTGGCTCATGGTGCACTCGTCCCAGATGACCAGCGAAGTGTCTTGTAAGAGCTGCCCCAGCGGACCGTTTTTGCGGATCGAGCGCTATGGCGGTTTTGTTTACTGTTTGAATTTTTTAATTCGTAATATCTTTTGAATGGAAAGTCCAATTTAAATAATTTAAAAACTATTTTATAGGCAGTTAAATGGTCTTGACCATAAAATAATTTATTTGGATAAGGATTAATATAAACACATAAATAGCATGGTTTGGTTGGTTAGCATTTTCATTAATGTTTAAAATGAAAAAAGTTGTTGTAGTGACATAACTACAATAGTTGGACATATGCTACCGCGGAGTTTTTTGTAGATATTATGATGTTCTTCAATATTGTTGTACATTATTTTGTTCTATCGCTAATAGTTTCGGCAGCGCATTCGACGAAAGACATTTTAAGACTCATTTTTCTACACCTTCGGTTACATTGTTCAAATTTTACCAAGGATCCCTATTTTTTTTCAAAATGAAATTTAGCCTATGTCAAATTGGAAAAATGTAGCATTCTATTAGTGAAAAATTTTTTTAAATCGGCCCAGTACTTTTTGAGCCTATTCATTACAAACATACAAACATAGGTACAAATCTTTCCTCTTTATAATATTAGTGTAGATAGTGTAGATGTAGATATTATAGGTAAATTATAATATTTTGTCATTTTGTAAAACTTTCTGTTATATTGTACGGAAGTTCCAGTTTACTGTAGTTTTTCTGCCAACGATGTTAGATTTGCTACGTTATTATCGAGGAGTTACGGATGCCATGTACCTTCATTGCAAAGGGATGATCTGTTGACGAGGCTTTGGTAATCATATCTGATGGACTGACCCAAACCCTAATCAGTACAAGAACTTTCATAGCGCGATGTAAGCTTAGTAGTAATTGCTTCGTAGTTCGGGGCGTCTACATTAGAAAGCAGTATAGTCTAATTTTGTTGATAATATAAACTGCCACACCAAAAAAAATGCATAGAATTAAATGTTAATCTTACCTAATTATTTTAAAATTTCTCCACTTGTGTGTACGTAAAATGTTTTAATCCGGAGTTAATCCTCTTAATTACCCCGGTTAACTCCAAGATTACATGTGTAATTTAAAAGATACTGTGCGAATCAAATACGTGTTTTTTTCTGATTAATACATTAAATATTACGTAAACAGATAATTTCAAGCACGCCCGTGACACACTGATAACGATAGATAAAGATGTTGTGTTTAGTATTATTCAATTTACTGTAGAAACTAGACGTTGTAATGAATAAAAAAAATGGTAGAAAAGATGCTAGAAGTACAAAAAAGGAAGCTCTGGATAGCAATGACATTTCGGTAAGATATTTTTATGTTCATATTTATTTAATAAAAATAAAAAAGGGGAAAACGTTTCTAATTTAAGAGTGTGTTTCTGTTGTTTATATTTGATAATAGTAAAAGTGGTATAGTTTTGTTATGGTCTAGTGACTATTCAATAAATGGGTTTAATTACTGTTGATATCTTTTGTTGCTACTAAGAAGTGTTCAGAACAAATAACCCAGTTGAAGCGTGGCATGACTGTTAATAGGGAACTGGATATAGATAAAGGATGTCCCAGTAAAAGTGCACGTTTTTATTTTAAAAGGGTCGTTACTCTTTTTATGAATTTTTCCATGATGTTTTCTTGATGTGGCTGTATTTCATCGATAACGCGTTGGATCTCAGATTTGAGATCAGGAATTGTTTCTGGTTTATTCGCATAAACCTAAGATTTCACAAAATCCCAAAGAAAAAAGATGCCCTGTCTCGACATTTTTTTTTTTTTTTTAAATTTATTTATTGATACAATATATACAATTTAGGTGTAATCTATAGAACATCACAAAACCTTGACAGGTTTGTCTGGACGTTGAATCACTTTTAAGCAATCTATTAACATACATTCACTGAAAAACATCACAAAACTAAAAACAATGTTTTTATAATAGTACCTACAATTCACTTAAACTATTTATCACTAGGAAACCAGTTATCGAACCGTTCGACGCATGTCCTGTCCGATGCTACCTGACTTTGTTATGAAGTTATGATATTATTATGTACTGTAGTTATGCAGAAGGATTTATACACTATATACAGGATGTTGCACTTTCTTTTACTTTTGTTGTTTTTTTTTTTATTTCTATTTAAATATGTTTAAGTCGTCTACTTTTCAATAATTTTATGTTACGGTGTTAAAGCATAGAAATAAAATATTTTTTGTATTTACATTTATAGTTCTTGTCTGTTATTTGTGTTTTATATATTTATTGGGATGTCATTGATATAAGTTGGGATGAACTGTGCGAACCGAGCGGTCTCATTTAAATTTCAAATTTTTGTAATAAGTTTCCACAATTAGAACGCGTTGTTGTCTAGAGTCTAATTCTAAATATTTTCCTTGGCAACGAGGTTTTGGCCTACATCACACAGTTCAGGCACATCCATATAATTCTAAACATTAACAAACTGTTAACTAAAATACTATAACCTAAAAAAATGTAATAAGATACAAAACAAATAATGGTACTTAGTTAATTATTTTGCGTGTAAATTAAATCTAGCAGTTCTAGCTCAGAAGTCAGGACCGATAAGTTACAGACTTAAAGGCCTGTTACTTAGCATAATTATATAAGCTTAATAATAGTTTTTTTTTTTATTTTGGGGACAAACTGTCTTCTGCTTTTCCTTCTTTCTGTTAAAAAGTGACTATCCATAAACCCATTTCTTTAAACTTATATCGATTTATAACATTCGATGTCTAGCAACTTTGGATTCTTCATTTGTTTCAGGCATTCTCCATTTTATCAGCAATAATTATAATAGGGATATCAATAGCGGGATATGTGATTTACAAAAGCGTAGTACATATTCCTGATATGCCCGATCTTGACTTGAATGTGTGGTGGGGACAAAATACTTCGAAACCTCAAGACACATCGATCAGACCATACAAAATCGTGTATTCGGATGCGGTAAGTACGTATGTTCATTTTATTTTAATTGTATAGCATATTCACTTTCCTCATCATCTTCTTAGCCTTTATTATTTGAAGACAGCTACTAGTTCAACTGGTTTTGCTTGAATATCAGTTTTTCTGCGAAGCGAGTGGTATCGGATCTCCGCGAGCCTGGGGGTGAACTGAATTCGAAGGCTGAACTAGTTGTCAGTACATTTGTTTCGGATGTGTTAATAACAGAAGTTCCCGGACTCCTCCCGACTCGCGCAGAGTGGCACACCGTGTGGTTTTAGTCGGTTCGATTCCGACACACTGCCAATACTTCTTCAAGACTTCTCAATAATCTCAACATCAGCTTATCGCAGTCCACTGCTAGACATAAGCTTCTCCAATTGCACGCCACTTGCTTCGATCCTCGGCTTCTCGCATCCTCGCAGCTCCTGCCAGCCGTCTTGCGTAAATCATCACTCCACCTGTCCTGTGGACGTCCTACACTATGTTACCATGTTTATCAATAGTTTAACATGTCTTTATTTCTTTATGTATGGACCTGCCACAATGATTCTACTCCGCATGGTGGAAAGCAAAAGCAGAATGCAAGAGTGGTGGTCACCACACTCATTGCGAATGCAGAAAATGCAACAATGCAGCATGGTGACCCATACTATGGCGGCGTAGTGATGCTTTCGCATCCTTGGCCCTCCAGTCTCGCACTCATCAACGAAACACGACAGCACGAACACTGTCATTTTACGTTGATATATTACAAGATGCTCGTTGCTCCTCGTATATCGGCTATCGTGCCAAACACGTTTTTCTCTTTACCAAAAAACAAACCCACATTCGCAAATGTAATACTAGTTTGAATCATTTCATAAAAAATGGCATTTAAAAATTTTAAAAAGCAACTTTTAAAAATGATAAAAAGAGTTCCTTTCTTTAAGACAATTTGATCAAAGAAGTCTTATTCAATTCGTTGGCTTAGATATTCCTAATTCCCCTCCCAATGTATTCCTACGTTGGCGTCGTGGTGGGGCTTGCGTGGGTCGATGATCTCTGGGGCTATGCCGGTAGAGTCACTCATGCCCAATAGGCCCAGAAGGAGACTCCAGACTCAATGGGATACTAGACGGAGTCGTATTGACTGCCGCGATTGGCACTCCAAACGTCCCTTCTGCTCAAGCAGCAAACGTACTATAAAATGTATGGCAGAATCACCTAAACGCACAATTCACCTTAATTGACCCAAGACCCCCATAGTATACCATCCTAGATGTAATTTGTAAGCTATTCAGTATTATATTACGTTCACTGCACTAGTAGCGTACCATCCCACAAATGTTATCAAAGATTTCTTTATTAAATCACGGTTTATTGTATTACACATCCTAGAAAATGTATTAAAAATATGTTTTTTATCACATATTTATTTAAATTCACATTTTTTTTACTTATAGCTCATAGAATTGTATAGACATATTTAAACTAAGTTGAAGTCAATTCTGCTGCCACTACACTTACTTATATTCCAGATGGAGTTAAAACTCAGAGGCCTATTCGAAATGTATCGAAAATCGGAAAAAAAGGAAAGCCTTAAAGATTCAGCTTGGACTTATGGCGTAAACACCGAATCTTTGGAAAAAATATTTTCTTATTGGGTTTTCAAGTACGACTTTCGACAACGACCCAAATTCTTGAATAAATTTGAGCAGTTTAAGTCGAATATACAAGGCTTAGATATTCATTATATCCATGTCAAGCCTAAAGTGGACAAGAATTTGAAGGTGAGTTTTGATTCTTCTTCTTTTCAGTCTTTTTTAGTCTACTGCTGAACTGATCTTATAACTTGATCCTATATCTACCACATCCAACTACCTATACAATATTTTTTCTCAGGTTTTCAGTCCATCTGGCTAGAGGAATCCTTTATAATTATTTTGCTCCAATGATTTAGTGGCCAAAATTATGTCTGTCTATATGCTTTTTATATCTTTAAATACCGAGCAAACGAGCAGACGTTTCACCTGATGGTAAGTGAGTACCTCCGCCCATGGACACCCGCAACACCAGAGACGTCACAAGCGCGTTGTCGGCCTTTGGGGTATGGGGGAGGTAGGAGATGGGGGGAGGGGTTGGGGCATGGGTCTCCGGTATCCTCACTCACTCGGTGAAACACAGCGCAAGTACACTTTCACATCGGTTTTCTGTGAGGCCGTGATATCATTTTGGCCGAGTTGGCCCATTCATGCCGAAGCGTGGCTCTCCCACAGTCAAACTGCTGGAAGACACTGGTCCTAAGGTGGCCAGTCTTAATTCTATTACTTAAACATAATAGATACTACTATGTATATAACTTATGCATAATTGGTTTACTTTTATACAGATCTACTATAGACGACATACATGTTATGAAATATAATCAAGCACTCTATGTGTTGCATTGGAGTGATATGATAAGTGTTCACCACTTACCACCCTTTGTTAGTTTGTAAACAGCTTTTTAGCATATCTTACGAGTGACACATTTGATGTGCGGTTAAAATATTAATTCGCAATTATTGAAAATTATTAAACTGAGGGTTTCGAACCTGAAAACTGTGATGGTTTAGTATAACTTAATATTATTTATATCGATAAATATAATACTAGCTTTTACCCGCAGCTCGGCATGTCGATCGATTATCGCGGCAAAGAGTAGCTGAGGCTCCTCAAGATTGAAAGTATTTCCATGCGCAATTTAATTGAAATCAGTGTAGCAGTTTAGCCTTGAAAGCGTAACAGACAGAAAGAAAGACTAGCAGAGTTACCTCCGAATATTAGTATGGATTCTACAGATAAAACTTTTTGATAATCTTAAAAATCAAAAAAATATTTCATACTTTTTTGTTTAACTGAATTCAACACGTTTCCGCAGGTTTTACCTATACTATTACTGCATGGTTGGCCTGGATCTGTGAGAGAATTTTACGAAGCTATTCCATTGCTAACTACACCAAGACCGGGATACGATTTTGTGTTTGAAGTTATTGCTCCTAGTATTCCAGGATTTATATTTTCAGACGTAAGTTTTTTTCTTTAACTATCTAATTAGATTGACCTCACCCACCCATATATTGGCTGTTCATAATTTAGCGCCATCCGTTTATATTTTTAAGTTATTTGTGCGTTAATTGATGATATATTTGCGTATGTGTATTTGTAATGTCATTCACGTCTTTCTCTAGGTGTAAATTACATTTACTTTCTTGTATTGTTTTAAAACACTCCTGACATCAAATATAAACAATACTAATAGTTTTCAGTTTTTAAAGTTAATAGTTTTGATTTATTATAAACATTGTTGATCTGTATTAAATTCATGTCTCTTCCTTTCGTCTAAAAATAAATTGGCTCCGTTTAATTCGTATTTTCAACTCTCATAATTGTCTTAGAGTTATGAGAGTTGATGAAAGAGATGTCTTTAAAGACTATCACTTCCAGGCACCAGCTCGTCCAGGATTATCACCACACCAAATAGCGATTTTAATGAGGAATCTTATGCATAGAATTGGTCACAAATATTATTACATACAAGGTGGTGATTTTGGCCATGCGATTGGATCCAATATGGCCACCATCTTCCAATATGAAGTTCTTGGCTTCCATACAAACTTGCCAGTCAATTTTGGAAAAAATGCTGTCTGGATTTGGCTATTGGGATCTTTATGGCCATCGTATGTAGCTGGGGAACATGTAGATAAATGGTATCCTTTGGGGGCAAAAATCAAATATTACTTGGAAGAATTTGGCTATATGCATCTACAATCTACTAAGCCGGATACAATTGGTAAGATCAATAATGAAAACAAAACTTGTATTACTGAAACGTAAACGTAACATAGGCCACTAGTCACAAGTAATTGTTCTCCATATTTTGATTAAGTTATGTATGTCTCAGCCACAGTAACTTTAACTTTGCAAGTGGCTTCTACTTATTGTTTTTCAGATCTGATATAAAAGTATAATAAAACTAAATATGCCATACGGTGATTGGAGATTTTTTAAATACAGTTTTATTTTATGGAAGACTAGCTGACCCACGCAACCTCGTTTGCGTCTCCTATTGCCCGTAGCGTGATAAGTTTACCCCGTTTTTGAAAGATTCTCTATTGGTGCTCCGCTCCTATTGGTCATAGCGTATGATATAGCCAATAACCTTAATCGATAAATGTACTATCCTGTACCTGAGATTAGCGCGTTCAAACAAACAAACAAAGTCTTCAGCTTTATACATAAGTATAGATGTATATATTAAATAATCAAAAGGCTTAAAATGTATGTTAAGAAATAAACAAGAAAAAAACGTTGTCGATGAATGTTGTAGAAACCAATTTGTTTTTGTCTGAATTTCTTCTGATTAGCTGTAGCTAAGCAGAATATTTTAATTTTCAATTATATTAATCTGGTAATCTTATGTCATTGATGTGTCTCTTAGGTAATTAGGTTCTTAGGTATTAATTAGCTTATTAGCTATTATCTAAGACACTCAGCTTATTTATTAATAATAAATCTGTTCTTGATCCTAAGTAATTATTTAGACAAAATATCGCAATATTTACAGGAATAGCTCTCCAAGACTCAGCAATGGGCCTCGCAGCTTACATTCTGGATAAATTCATGGTTTTTACCAATCCATCGAATAAGTTTTCCCCGGATGGTGGTTTGGACAAGTACTTCAGCTACGACAAGCTGTTGGACAATATTATGTTGTACTGGATCAGTGGCAGTATTACTTCAGCTATGAGGCTGTATAAAGAGTGTATTGTGGATTCTGCAGTTGAACAAACATTGGCTCAGTAAGTTTTAACTCTTTAACAGCATTATACAAATTCACTGCTAGATTAAGACGACTCCTTAGTAATAAGGCCCATTATAAAACGCTGGGTAGACGGTTTGGTATGCTTTTTTTATGTATGGGCATGCCAAAATGACTCAACTCTGCCTCATAGAAAGCAGATACCAAAAGTGGTAGTCACTATAATCATTGAGAATGCAGACAATGCAACAATGCGGCATGGAGACATACACTATGACGACCTAGTGATGCTTAGTTGGGCGTCTTCATTGGGTATAGGGTTTGTTTCAAATTTTTCATTTTTTTTGTTATTTTCTCCCGTTGTTTGTTCCTTTATTCAGGTCTTATAATAGCTATATTTTCATTTATTCATCTAATACACATAAAACTGTTTGTCCTGACTGAGTGAATCATTAAAGTTGAGCCTAAACTTGTAATTTTATAAGCTGATGTTATTTGTGACGCAAATTCCCGATACAATTTTTTTTTAAAATCTTGCCACTAAGGGGGTAACTAAGGAATTGATGGAAGTTTTCAAAAGAACATTGTTACCATCATTTGTATTCGTCTGAGCATGTCTTTGTCTCTTTATATGAGGGTGAAACAAAGTATTTACACCTTGTGTGGCGTACATTTCATTTACAAAAAGGTAATACTCCCAAAGGTAAAACATTTTTTTACATTAACGAGAGTGAAGCCGCGAACAAGAGATAGGCTATTACATTGTCAGATATTACTTTTACTTCCTTGATTTATATTGAATATTCTAAACAAAGGCCATGCCAATGTCGTCATGCATGAAATAAGAAAGGCGAGTAATTAAAGAAAGAAAAGGAAAGTAGGTGTTGTCATTCTTATCTTTATTTTATTCTGACATTCAATTCTGTACCGAATTTCTATAACTCAAAGTTAAATTTTCTTATTTATTTTGAAATATTTGGAAACGTTCTTTACTTTGGCAAGTTGGGGTGTATCAAAACTGTCAATGTCATTATTCGTTTATATTTGAAAGAGAAGGATATTGAGTAGACAATGACATCTAAATGTGGCTGTTACATATATACTCAGATTGAAATAAACTTGAACAACAGAATTTCTCAAGTAATGTATTGAACATTTACTATATTGAAAAAAGGCTATGTCTAGATGTGGACTATGAAAGACTGTTGATGATGATGATGATGACGATGACATCACGTCATGTTTATATAATTTCACAACACTATCTTTCAAAGTCGAAAATTTAGTATGCAGGAGGATTCGAGGGCGATAAGTCGAACAGGCTAGGATTAATTTTCAGAAAATTTAAAAAAGAATATACCGAGCAAAGTTAGGTCATTTTAACTGCCTCGGTGGCGTAGTGGTAGCGTATGCGACTGCTGTGCAGGTCTCGGGTGGGATTCTCGGGTCGGACCAAATGTTTGTATGACCTGTAAATGTTTGGGTGTTTTCTATGTATAATAATATGTAATAGTATGTATTTACAAACAAAGGTATATATGTATTTATATCAGTTGTCTAGTACCTATAACACAAGCTCTGCTTAGCTTGGGACTAGACGGCGTTGTGTGTTAGATGTCCGAAATATCTATCCAGGGACTATAACCTGAATCTCGGAAACGGTTGCAACGATTAAAATCATTGGAACCTCTGGTTTCAGTGGTGGCAAATCGATCTAGCTAGAGTTTATTTTTAGATTTTTTTCCAAAGACGTGTCGAGCAAACTATATGTAAAAACTAAATATTACACGTATGAGATAAGATATATAAGAGTATAGTGATATGACCCATACATATCGATATATTTCAAACATTTGATAACTAGGTTTACCATTTTATTTTTATTACAGGATTCCAGCAAATGTTCCAACTTGGGGTCTGCGCTTTAAACATGAATTAGCTCACAGTCCAGACTTTGTTTTAAAATGGAAATATCCTAATCTAGTCGGGACCACAAATTTCGATTTTGGTGGACACTTTGCGGCCTTCGAGAGACCAGAGGAATTTAGTAGTGATGTTTTCAAAGCAGTAAAAGCATTTTTAAAACATAAAAAGTCAAGATATTAACAATAATGTTGTGTTTAATTTTTGTTTATGAAATGTCCAATGATGTCAGAAAATAAAAGATAAAATCAATGAAACATGGGTGAGAACTGTCATTGAATCTGTTTTAGGAAACGTTAGCTATATTAATTTCTTTATTAATTTCTTAGTAAAAATAAGTTAATGTCTAATATCCTTAAAGCTTTTCTTGTGTATGAGTCTGTTAAAGTGACTTTACTCTGCAGAGTAAAGTCACTTTAACAGACTTTATTATGCATAATAGAAAGCATGATCAGAATCCAAGAGTGGTAGCTACTAACCACTATAGGTGAATGCAGACAATGCAACAGAGTGACCCACATTATGGCGACCTATTCTAGCAACTCTTTTACTGTA
Organism: Spilosoma lubricipeda; assembly: GCA_905220595.1. Lineage (NCBI taxonomy): Eukaryota > Metazoa > Arthropoda > Insecta > Lepidoptera > Erebidae > Spilosoma > Spilosoma lubricipeda. Next base: position 3,908,539 of record HG992298.1, on the reverse strand, counting down.
TACTTCTTCAAAGGTACAGATGAATTTACTGTGTTAAACTCATCAAATCATGCTTAGAAATGAAAAGCAAATTTCAATAAACCAAGAAAGTCCACATTGAGAAGAAAAACCTTCTTCGAAAACTAATTTAAAACCTAGTACAGTGATAACTTTAAAACCTGCCGAAGGACTGTCTCTTTCTAGGTTTAATTAACATTTTGACTTGCTAGGTTTTTAACCGACTACAAAAAAGGAGGAGGTTCTCAATTCGAGCGTAAATATGCTTTTTTATGTGTATTCGCGGATAACTTCGTCGCTTATGAACCGATTTTAATGATTCTTCTTTTAATCCTTCAATCCGTCCAAAAGACTTGAAAATCCAAATTTCACGTGTACGAAGTAGAGGGAACAGCTAGTATTATGATAAATATATATCTACATTAAAGCCAAGGATGTTTCGCAACATGACAGAACGAAATATTAGAGAACGAATGCTGTTATTTTAAGTTGATCTATTGTGAGAGGGTATTACCTTCACAGTCGAGCCGCCACGTTCGCGCTGAAAACATGGCATTACTACTACCTTGAAAATCTTGATATCTCATAGTTACCATTGTATCTGTAAATCTTTGTGTTCCATTGTCAATAACCCAAATACATAAAAGAAATAATAAAATAAATGAAATGGCAAGCTAGCTGTACTGTAGCTAATAGTATAGTCCAACGAAAACAAATACAACAGTTGAACATAACTAAAATTCAAAAATTCGCGCCTAAAATTATATTTTCAAAAAAAAAAATAGAGGCGCAGGCAGCACTGGCGAAGCTGCGGACGGACGACGGGAGTAATTCGATTTAACATCGTCGCTGACTGGATTGCAGACGATTACAGCATCGAGTTGAAGTTGTTTATTATTTTGTTTTGCGTTTGCGAATTCGATGATTGAAATTTAATAAGGTTATGTTGCGAGATGTATTTTCTGTTTATATTTTCCTTTTCGGTGGGATTTCTTTGTATAATTTCTTAGGAGTGGGATGGATTGGCAATTCGGATGTTGTAATTCAATATCTGGTGATCAGATCTGTATTTTAAATTGGATTGTTATCTGTCTACAGACATGGCGGTGTCAGTAAATTTATTATAGCCTCACTTTTCAGCTTGGTGTGTATATGATCACATTTTATTATTCACTTAGATATCTATGTGACTAACACTTTCATTTAAGGAGAAAAGGTAACAGTTATCATAGAGTATTAGGGGTAAGAGAGAAATACGTTGATATTTGGATGTATGAAAAGATATGAAGTTTATGATTCACTTTCAGTGTAACTTCTACAAAAGTTTAAATTATACGAGAGGGCTTAGTAGAGGTTTGATCAAATGCGCTGTTAGTGTAGTGGTCAGTGGCTTTATGTTGGATACTTGTGAAGGATAATGTTATCCATTTACTAAGAATATTTAGGCCAAAATATCTATATATGAAACTAAGTAAAGTAAAACTGCTTCGTTACAGTTATTTTTAAAGTACTCAAGCTTTTAATCTTTTATTTTCAAAGCAGATTAAGGAAATATCGCTATATGATGCATAAGCTGAGCTGCAGCCTTTTGGTCACACAGCTAGACATTTCACTGCTTTTATTTTGTTTGTTTTGTATGTTGTTTGTTGTTATTTACTCTAAGTTAAATGTCTTATCTTTCTCTTTTACATGTATGTTATGTGTGACTAATAAATCTATTCTATTCTATTCTATTCTATTCTATTCTATTCTAAAAAATAAACATGAATTCTAGCTACTGAAATGAACTTTCAATAAAGCATTGCAACAGAAACTCAAAATAAAAGCAACAAATATTCGCTTGAAACTGTGCGGAGAACTAGACGGAACCTAGTTTATCGAATGAGGTGCGGTTGGAAAACTTTTTCAGAACATTCTGTGTCATTCCCAATGATTTGCTGGAAATGGATAAGTTTTTATTGCCAGACTTCGAACATATTTTCTCTTTCAAACTTTCGATTCTATATTTCAAATTTTTCTTTTTAAGAACATTTTTTGAGGTATTTTTAAAATAAAAAAATGGAGTTTATAAATTATTGGACCTGAATTCCATACGCCAAAACTCGAAAAGTGTCTTAATTATATAATATATGTAAATATGGGACTCTCAACATGAATTACTGAGGCTTCTGTTGGAAGAAAAATACCTGGTAGGAAGACATCAGTTCGACCACAAAAGAAGTGGTTAGATGACATCAGGGCATGTACTAGACTAAAATAGTACCAATTAAAGGCTGCTCATGATCGCGAGGGATACTTAAACATAATTTTAAAGATTGCACCCCATGAGGGTAATGATATAAATGTATGCATATATATATCACACCTAAATATAGAAAAGAAAATCATTATATCGACCTCAAAATAAACTTAAGAAATAGGTACTATAATTTTTGACGTGACAACGTCTTATAAATTGGTTTGCCGGGTGACACTTCAAGAAACTGCGTTACGCTCCGCTCACGTTATGCGCTCACAATGAGAGCGAGTGAGAGGCACGCGTCCCTTCCACTCGGGCATGGTTAGCCCGCCTAAGAGCGAGAGAGACAGACATAAAAAGTGAAAGGCACGCGTCCCTTCCAAATGTATATTTGTATATAAATACGTATGTATGTGTAAAGGTAAAAATAAAATTTTGTTAATATGAAATTCAGTGCGAGATTCTTTGTATAAATTAATGTTTCAAATATAATTCTTTGTATAAATAAATGTTTTAAATTGTTACTATTATTTCATCCTTCTTCCTACTATACGAATGAATATTCACATTAAAATTATTTTACCACTCAAAGTCGTTGTCACGTAAAACTTTCGCCCGTATACCGACTTTACAGGCAACCAATTTTTTGTTGATTCTAATAATTCACACGATTAGACAGGTAAAATTTAAAAGTCTGCATTGATGGCGGATTTTTTAAACGGTTTATTCTCAGCTTCCTCTCACCCTGAGTGATGTGATCCTGACGTGGAAAAGTTCCTAATATGATTCACAAATTGTTGCTTCTTGTTCGGGTGTTCTTTATGCCCATTTGAATGAACGTTAATAAACACCCCCATAGGAAACAAAGCAAAGGATACATTCCTGATGCGAAAATTGTCCTAAAAAAATGGCAAACCTAAAATATAGCATGTTATTAATAGCCTTGGGTAGACTATTAAACCGTTCTAAGCAATTAAATTCCTTTAAATAATCTGACTATTACTAGAGTAATTCCGTTCCGATTACCATAGAATCCCACAATGATTACGGAACGGACTATGCAGAAACACACATTTACAATTCAAAAGTAGCCCCTCCTACCTCGCTCGCCTCGCTTTGCGAATGCAAAACACGACAAGTTAGGGTTGTACATTCACGATATACTAGATAGACATATATTATGAATGTTATTATAGCTTTTCTGGAATTGAAATAAACTTTGAAAATTGAAATTGGTGCAGCAGTTTAGCTGTGAAAGTGTAATAGACGGATAGTACTTCCGAAATACCAATATTAGTATCTATCATCATTATCAGCTTGGTATTGTCCATTGCATGACATAGGCTACTCCCATTGCGGCGCGTAATCTCTGATCGATTTTGAATTAGTATAGATTCAGAATAATATTTTGAATTTAAATGCTATTTTATTATTATTAATATTTTTTTACCTCAAAATTGACAACGCTTTACAAGCATGAATATATGGTGATAAAATACTACCTGTCACTGACATCTGCAACTCAAAAGCCGTAAGTACGTTGCCAGCCTTTATATCCTCGCCCTGAATCATGAAGAGAAGAGGGGTTTTGGTTCCAGTAACATCATTCGTTCAGTGAAAAGCTACAGAAGAATGGCTTGACATTGGTTTTCTATGAGGTCATTCTGGTCAAGCCTGCCCACTTGTATTGAAGCGTGGCTCTCACTGCCTTATGGTGATGGTTAAGTACAAATATTGGCACCACACATTTTCACCCCATGTGTGTCGAAAGAGACAACTAAGGAGCAAGCTTAAAACAAACCTTATACCCACTCATCAGGGCAGCGTGCTGCGGTAGGCCAATACCTCCATTCCAAGGAGAGGTCATATACAAGTGTAATGCTGCTGATAATGATGATGGTTCTCCCACAGTTATTATTTTCTTGCACTCATTTACAGATAAACTATTTTATATCTGTAAGCCTATGACATCTAGATTCACCTCGTCTAAAAATAATATTTTATCTAAATTGAATTGAGGGATCAAAATGTGACAGCCCTGTTCTCGCCTCATTTGTTTAACAAATACTTTTCGAGACAAGACTTAGTATACAGTTCTTGTTGAAATAACAAGAAGTTTCCCCGATTGATCGTTTGCAAATTTCTTTTTTTCGTTTCGAAGTGGGATCCATTTTTTTTACGAGATTTGCATTTTTCGTTTTATATTTCTAGCTTAAAAATCTTTTTAGGCGTGCATAACTTTCTTTGAAATAAAGATTTTTTCCAGAGCTTTTTCAATCATCGAACAACCTAAAACATTCATTTTTCTGATATTATTCTACTCTCTAAATGATCAATTATTCTATTATGCTGCCAACTTTGGCAAATAAATTTCAGTTTGTATGTTTATATTGGCAATAATTTTGTTTGGTTTTATGTAAATATTGAGGATTGAAATCTTGTGGAAAAATTGTTTCGGGAAAAGTGCTTTATTTTTAATGGAGTTCTGAATTCCTTTCTTTTTGTGTATTAGATCATTCAAAAACTCCCGAGACTAACTCGAAGTTACCTTAATTAAATTTAATTTATACTCTTGATTGTTGGCACTTGATGGAAGTTGTTGTAAAACATTCCAGAAATTAACTCACTTGTATTTATTCCACTATTTAATTAAATTTACACCTAACCGGTATCGCGTTATGACATTCTCCAAAAATAAGAGCTTTCTATTTTTTGAGATAGTAGATTGTAACCCCTGAACATGTCAGGAAGGTCACATCTCCGTCTAGTCAGTCGTATATTTCTAATCCCAGGGCGCCTTTGATAAATAGTTAATTATAATAAAGAAAAAATATAAAGAAAAAATAAAGTAATGAAAATAAAAATATGAGGTATCAGTTAAAAATTTAAAATAACATATTTGAATAAGATGTGTGTGTGTGTATGTATGGGAGCCCTAAGGAACTCTTCAGAAAAACACCCACTCCTCAGTGATGCATACAATATAATTCAATGATATAAAAAGAATAAAATACAATTAGTCATTGCAAAAAAAAAATACATTAATTTATAATCAATATTATAAAGAGAGGGTTGACTTGAGAAACATTATAAAAGAAATAGTAAATAAATAAAATAAAATACAGCTATGTAGTCCCCTTCCAGCTGGCGCCTGGGTGTTGGAGACACCCACCGGAGACATGTTGCAGACATCCTCCAGATCCTTTTTTCGGAGCCGCCCCCAGGCACGGACAAGCAGACGGCCCGTGTGCTCCCACACACCCAAGGTGGTGTGTGTTCACAAGGGGCGCGAATCGGAGATCGCACTCAGATGGACTGGGATAGCCAATATTAATATAAGTAGATATAACAGTTACGTGACCTCCTCCATGACTAGCATCGGGCCTGGGAGTGCCTAGTTGGCTTCCTGCCGCAGGTCCTTCAGCCTTAAGCCTCGTCACGCAGGACTCCTTCCTCCTTCTGCATGGTTTCTTCACAGCCTCAGGATGGGCTGAGTGACCACTCCTAGAGCCGCTGCCTCACGGATACAGGCGATCCGCTGCTCAAGGTAGCTCGTGTTTGGAGGACTACAGCCGAAGCGTCCACAGAAGAATACAGATGAAAGAAGTCTTTACTCAGGATCAGATAGAAGAACAAAGTCCTTTCATATTCGTTACACCCTCTTTTATACCTTTGTTGTCGAAACATCGAGAAGGATATCCCCTCCTGATGTCGACGTGAGAGAAAAATGACATTACAATGTCAAACTGAATTTATATAATGTTACAAAATTTAACAGGTAATATATTTCTTATTCATTGGTACACAGATCTATGCAACTTGTCTGTTAGTGTAATCATAATCGATGAAACTAACGCCATCTGGCTCATCTATGGTTAAATAGACAGCAAGCCACTTGACCGCGCGTTGACCTAGTTACATTTATCACCACAGCGAGAGGGATGTCGCTGTTATAAATTTTAAAAGACAATTTAAATATTATATTAAAAAACGAATTTTACAAGATAAGTACAAATGAGTTAATTTCTAGAATTTATTAGTTAAATATGAAAAAGCTTAGCAATTGTTAATAGTAATGGATATCGAGTAATAAGCCCATTAGTTTTTAATTTCTAGCTACTATTCGATGGCAAATAAATGCGGAAATTTACAGAACGTTTCCTTTACTTTGGTTTGTAATTTTAAAAACGATAAAAATATTAGTTTCGAATGTTGATCATTCCAAACATTTTTTACACCATGAGAGAGCCATGCTTCGGCATGAATAGACCGACTTGACCGCAATGATACCTTAGCTTCACAAAAAACTGGTGTAAAATAGCGCTTGCGCTGTGTTTCACCGAATGAGTTAGGCTACTGGAGGTCCATACCCTAAAGGTCGGTGTTGCGGGTGTTCATGGGTGGCGGTTTATTACTTATCAATTACTTATCATCAGGTAAAACGTCTGCTCGTTTGCTAGGGGGCATCCATAAATAAAATCAGTTCAAAGTTACCAGTGATTATAAAATATCGTTAAGGATCGTTAAGGATCTCCGTCTAGACAACCATCTACCTTCCTAGATGTCCAAATGGAGTAGTTACTCAAAAAAAGTAGTTAACACCTGAACATCTGTAATGTATGGTAAGATGGTCGCGAAAATATAGATGCAATATTTTTACTGTGATTAACTAAAATACTTCTTTGTTACTTTGCAAATATTGAGTTCCAAGCTATAAGCATTACGGAAATGGAATCGTGATCGATCAGCTCCGATGATTGACTACCAAGAACGCTAAAGACAAGATGAAGATAACGAAGTTCTCGGTGACGTTAAGTCTGATGTCAATATAATATGATAATTAGTTTATCTTAGAAATCATATCTAAGACTTTTCAACGATCAATTCTTGCTTATAATCTGAATCTCGGAACAGTTCCAACGATTTTCATGAAATTTAGATTTATTTTTAGAAAATTCACCAACAAACAAAAATTCCTAGTAAAGCTTGGTCATCCAGATACTACAGCTGTAAACAATAGAAGCCAAACATCAAATAAAACTTCACAGAAACGTGAAATATTTATAACTTTCAAAAGAACCAGATGAAGTTGCGAGGGTCTGCTAGTTAATAAGTTAAAACAAGGACGGGTACTTATATAGTATTTTCAAGTACACTATAACCTACTTAAACAATCAGTATCATATCACATAATATATATATTAATACGTTAAGCAAAAACTTTGTACCCCTTTTAATGAAAATTATGTAAACGGAGAAGTACGATTTTTTATACAGTAAAAGAAGAACGAGTGCAGAAAGCTAAAAAAATATTGTTTCTGTAAAGTCTGTTTACGGATAATAGTGTAACGTGACGTCATAGCAAAACATTGATGTAATGATGAGAGATAGATGCGGTGCAACGGGACAATGAACATAACAGTACAATGAATGTAACAGGACTATGAGTCATCCTTTTTCATGCATGCAGTCGGAGTTCATCAATTTATTGGACGTTTTTACCTTAAAAGTAAGTTAAGGTAAGTTATATATATACCAAGTGCGTGTTGGGAACTGGCGAGACAATGTTATGGGCATGTAATGTGACCGTTGGATGTTTTTAAGTCGCCCAAAGACCTCCAGCTAAGCTTTACGACTGTTATCCTATGATAACAACTGGGATCGACTGGTAAACCATGGTGACGCTTATGGTATCTTAGAATTAGAATCAATTCCAATGTAATTGAACAATTAGTTTTCGCACGCGGCTTCGCTCACGCAGACTTCATCCCCTGATTTACCCCCTTAGGGGTGGAATTTTAAAAATTTCTTTCTCAGTGCTCATTTACATTATAAAAAGAACCCATATGCAAAATTTCAGGATGCTAGGTTCAGCGGTTTGGGCTGTGCGTTGATCTATCTCTATGTCAGTCACTTTCCTCTTTTATATAAATAGATATTTCCGTAACATTTGAATTTAGGTACCTCGAGAGCATTGTTCATGAAATTTATGAGAATAATATCACTCACGTTACGTTGACGATATCGGTGTTAGTCAAAACGACACTTAAGTCTGTACACTCATGAATAATCTGTATAATTCGCGTCGCTTAATGACGAGCCGGTGTAATACTGTAATACACCGAGATATAGATGCGGTGCACTCGCAGTTATGACAGCGGATTATACGCTAAAATACTATCCTTTTCTCTTTTGTGCACTGTCTTTGCCTTTTATATATTTTTCTTTCCTGGGTTTATTTTTGCTATGTAGAAGTTTGTTCCTCTTTGTTAACATTTAAAAAGAAAGCTTCTGTAAAACCAATGCTTAGATGTTATGAAGAGAATGAATATGAATACGAGCAACTGTACCTAACCTAACTATATTCTAGCAGAACAATCGTAATTTATTGTACTGATTTAGTATAATTGAATTAATTCGATTGCACGGTAGGCCTAGCGGTTTAATCTGGGTTGGTACTAAATTGTTATTCCGAGTCTGTGTGCTCTTTGTGTCCGTTTCATGTATATTAAAAATTATTTTTACGGGAATTAAAGCGATCAGTTATTAAAAGGTATTACATACCTCTGATTTGCCTGACGTTTCGACAAGGTTACACTGGCCGTGGTCACAGGCTGACTGTCTGCCTGAGTCAGCCTGTGACCACGGCCAGTGCAACCTGGTCGAAACGTCAGGCTACCTTTTAATAACTGATCACGTTAATTCCCGTAAAAATAATTGTTAATATTTCATGGAACCCGTTTCATGTACATTTGAAAAGTCCATCGCGACACAGGATGTATATTCCTAAAGCGGGTGATGTCTAAATAAAAAAAAAATAAAAAAAAATATTTAGTATATTTGCTTTGTTCTGAAGCTTTTCTTTCATGATTGTAATTTTTATTTATTGCAGAAGAGGTAACAGGTAACAAAAAATGTATACACATTTTATGTGTCAAAAATTAGTAAAATAAAAGTATAAAAGTGAGTTAGTATTACACTTGTTAATTCTATTTTAAAGAAAAACTAAATTATCATTTAAAAATACGTTCTTTTTTACCTTGATACATTCATCAGCTAGTCAAGACGAATTGTTTTATACAATAATAATAACACATTGTCAAATTCTAAATGAAAATAATTTCAATAATAAATTGACCTGAACCTACACTACAAAAGTGGATGGCGGTAACATTTTTTAGTATCCAATCTTTCCGCATTAATAAGAAACATGGCATTCGTCCATGACACCATCGCATTACATATTCGATGTCGTTCAATATTAATGCAAATGCTCCAATATGTAAATTGATTGATAAACGGATATCAAAATGTATACAGAAAGCAACACTGACTTTATACCAAAATGAGTTAATTTATTCCTGTATACATTTATTATAGTTAAGAAAATGCTTAAATAAATTTGACTATGCGTAGTCCTGAAAAAAATAGAAGTTATATATGAGATTAGACGGGACAAACTGACAGACAAAAATTGAAGCAATATGTCCAGTAGTGTCTGATGATAATATGATATAAATACCAGCAGTACTACTGATCATTTCTACTCGTCTTCTAGTAAAGTAAGTTCTCTATAGAGAAAAAAAATTAACTAGTAAATATTTTAAAGACCTTTTAAATTTTACAAGCTTAGTTAATTGAATTATCATGTTCGAGCTCTGGTAAACAGCTCTGGAAAGTTTTTTGTTTCCACTATGAAGATGGTAGATGAGATTTTGTCTCAGTCTTTTCTCCCCTTTTTGAACGTTAACGGTTCTAAATATATTTAAATACTACATACATATATGCATTTATGAACTGTTTTGCGAATTGCTAATACGAGGTATGAAAAGGTTGAGTGGTTATGACAGACATGTTTCTATAGTTTAATTAAATACTACGTGAGGAACTTATATCACCTAAAATAAAGAAGTTATAATTAAAAATCACTGGACATTTCGTTTAATAAAAGACACTAATAAAGCTTGTTAGTTACGATATATTAAATTACTGTAGATTGTAGTGTCTATCAAAAAATATGAAATACTACTTAGGTCTTACTTCGATTATTATGGTCATTTTGTTGCTTCACGATAAGTGCATGAGATTACCTAAGCTTAGACCCCATTCTCCCTGATTATGAGTGGGGGATCCCTCCTACTTAAGAACGTTAGTATCGCATTAGTCACTTTTGAATCGTAAGTGCCAATAGACAGCCATAACTATGTTGACCATGAGGTCTCGGGTTCGATTCCCGGGTTGAACCAAATGATTGTATGATCTACAAATATTTGTTTCGGAGTTTGGGTGTTTTCTATGTATAATATGTATGTATTTCCAAAAAAAAAGTATATTTATATTAGTTGTCTAGTACTCATAACACAAGCTTAGCTAGGGAGTAGATGGCGTTGTGTGTTAGATGTCCGAAATATTTATTTATTTATTTATTAACTATATGGCTTTTGGCTATATTTGACTACAAAGACAAGACAATAATCATTCTTTCAAGTATAATAAGTAAGTAAGTAATAAGTATACATTTTGCAATAAGTAAGAATGTTAAATTTAACCGTACGGTAACATATTACCAAAATCCTCTCTTAAATTTTCTACAAAATCTATCTTCTTAAACATATGGTCCTTCTAAATCTCTTGAGAAGATTTCGACAATACATAGTATCAAGTTGGAACGGATTCAGACAGCTGGATCTAAAACCTTTTATCTGGATTGAATAGCCACCGCGTTTTATTTGATAACTCTTTTTATCAGCTCCCTTCGTACGCTATTTCAATGGATTTCTTTAGTATGGCGAATTTGGAAAGTTGATTTTAGAATGACGTAAACTTGGTACATAATATCTGGAGGTTGTTTTTATAGAGTACTAGCTGACCCACGCAACGTCGTTTGCGTCTTATATTGCCCGTAGCGTGAAAATTTCCCCCGTTTTTGAAACATTCTTCATTGTTGCTCCGCTCCTATTAGTAATAGCGTGATGATATATACAGCCTATAGCCTTCCTCGATAAATGGACTATCCAACACCGAAAGAATTTGTCAAATCGGACCAGCGGTTCCTGAGATTAGCGTGTTCAAACAAACAAACAAACAAACAAACAAACTCTTCAGCTTTATATATTAGTATAGATTATGACTTAATTTGTATACAATTTAATGAAGGAATGAGAATAAAATGAGATAAGCACCAGCGTTTACAAAGTATACAAATTAATCGCATTTGTATTTTATTTGCAATTAATTTCCTGAGTACCACCTATCTTCAGTTGTGTGTCAACTAAGTGCAGATATGTCTTTGTTTTTGGAAAAAATAACCTCATATTCAAATTATTTTACAAGTATCACTATAAACAGATTTATAGCAAGTACGAAACACTATTAATAAATATTTCGACTTTTATCATGAAATAAAAATACTCCCCTAAAATTAAACGTTTGAAAACTTCAACATAACCTTTAACTCTTATCAAATGACGTGTCGTTAATCAATCCAGGATCCCACATCACTAGGTTAAAAGATCTATCAAAACACGAAATAATTAAACCCAAAACTTTATGTAGTAGTCAAACTAAGTTTAGATTGGCTTCGGATCTCAAGAAATTAGGAGCGAGTACAGTACTCAACGCAAGTTTCACCAGCTAACTATTCCACTTTGAACTGGATTATATCGATATTACAGTTCGTTTGGATACGGGTGCAGTGAATTCGAGTTAAGATAGTTAGGATTCTGATTAAATTGGAGCTTATTGTCTTTTCGAGTTAGATAACTTTCTTATAATTAGTGTGTCGGTAATATTACTAAACTAATGTAGAGTTTTTAATGACTTGGTCTCTCATATTTGATCTTAGCGTAGTAATAAAAAAATGTCATGCACCATTAAACAAATCCTACTATCCATACTTACATGCTAATATTATAAATTCATAATAACTTTGTCTGTCTTTTTGTTACGCTTTCAAGGCTAAACTGCTGCACCGATTTTAATGAAATTTGACGTGGAGATACTTTGATTTTTGAGGAAGGACATAAGGTTACTTTTTACTCCAATAACCGTCATATAGGTGAGCGTTGCCGAAGGCAAAACCTAGTTAATTTTATTAATGCAATAATTAGTTAGAATGTAGAAATCTTTATTACTTTTTTACGGATTTATACAATTACATCTTTTACATGAAAATAATACATGAACTTATCGCGATATTCGACATACAAGCCTGCGGATGTACATACTCGTAGTAATGACTGAACCATGTTATTTTAAACTTCGAATTCTTAAAGCATGGTTTCACTTCTGTATTGCTTGACAAAAAAAAATATTAAGCAATTTTTTTTTGCTTTTGACCGAGTTACTGCAGTTACCGATGGCTCAATCCTCTTCCTTAATTATGAACGAAAAAAGGTAAAAAGCGGTGATGCAATTATCTTTTCAGTTGCATTTGCCATTGGCAGCGGTAAAAATATCCAATTTATACTTCAACAACATATTCATAAAAATATGATGCTAGATAAATACAGTATTTTGTGGTAGAGAGAGCGAGGTTTAATATTAAGAATCACAACATGTATTAAATTAATATAGCTTATATTGCAGGTCAATTTCTCGGAAATAAGGACTCAATTCTCATATAGAGAATTTTCAGTCAATCTTTTATAATCCATACGATGATACGATATCCATACCATACGAAGAGACATTCTATTTCATTACGAGAAATTCTGTACTTACTTCATTCAAACTCCGCGGGAAATAAAAGCCTGCATAGTAAAACCTTCAAAAGACAACAATTCAAAAAGACAACAAAAACCTTAACGAGATAAAATATGAATCTCTTTTCTTTAAAAATAAATAAAATTGAAGTGTCTGTTTGTAATATTAAAATACCGCTTTTTAGTTAATGCATATGTATACACACATGGTACATATGCCAAAAATGTAATAAAAAAAAATGTCTGTCTGTCTGTTTGTTCCGGGTAATCTCTGGAACAGCTGGATCGATTTCGACGGGACTTTCACTGGCAGATAGCTTATGGTCCACGGAGTAACTTAAGGCTACTTTTTTTAGACTAACTTTGTGGCGTTACTCGCGGTACGACGATATCCGCGGGTAACACCGCGGGCTTTATCTAGTATTAAATAAAAAACAACACAAAGGCATGCAAAGAATAAACAAAGTAGACGAATATTTAAGTACACGCAAAAACTGAAAAGAGATAATGGTTTAAGATCTTTATTTCTCACTAAGAATTAAAATGAATTCACTTACATGAGAAAAACACTTAACTAATAACAAAACACAAAAAAGGAACGCACAGAAAAACATAATTTGTTACATTTATACAAAGTAATTTATCAAACTATTACAAATACATATATGAGGGTATCAAAAGAATTATACATTTTTGAAACACTTTAGAAACACCCGCCGGTAACGAAAGTGCGAGCCAGTCCGTAAACAAAAGATAAAAATATCTTTTCTATATCTGTAGCGACGGGCACAACACTTGAATCCCTAATAAACCGTCTAATTAACGAGGTGCATTCATACAACCAGGTATGGTGACAAAGTATAGTGTGAGAAAATTGGGGACAACATTTTTCTTTCTTTTTAAGATATAATTGCCGTGTCTATACAAATAAATAAAATTGGAGTGTCTGTTTGTAATATTAAAATAACCGCTTTTTACTAAATGCATATGTGTGTATACTCGGTGCATACACCAAAAATGTAGTTAAGAAAATTTTTGTCTGTCTGTTTGTTCCGGGTAATCTCTGGAACGACTGAACCGATTTTGACGGGACTTTCACTGGCAGGTAGCTGATGATCTAGGGAGTAACTTAGGCTTTTTTAAACTAACTTTGTCCCGTGGCGTTACTCGCGGTATGACGATAACCGCGGATAACACCGCGGGGTTCAACTAGTTAGTATATATAATATAAATCCTGTGTCGCGGGGACTTTGCAAATATACACCAAACGGGCACAAATGCTCTAACTCAGATGCGCGTTGAGTTTTCAAGTTGAAAACGAGTACGATATAAGGAATTCAATTCAAAGGTAATTTAATTACCAACTTTTTGGTTTTTAATTTAATTTGCAATTACAAATACTTCAATTTCATTTTTTTATATAGATTAATCTTAATTCTTTGATAGTGTAGACATTTCAAAGAACAAAATTATCTTAAACAAAAGCTACAAATGTGAAATTAATCTTAATTAACTGGAAACTAGATAATAAAAGCTAATGAAGAGAAAATCACCAACAATGAAATATAGAAGAGTGAGTTAGCAAAACTAATTTCATATCAGAAAATTGGGAATTGGAAAATTTCTGACGGGAATCTCAAAGCGATATCGTTTTGCGGCGAGATTTGAGCAAGGTATGTACATTCTTAATGTATCTGTGAAGTTTTTATTATTTGCCTTTCTTTTTTCAAAAGACAATGGCCGGATTATTATGCTGTGTCATGGGAGACTTTACAAACTTATAAGAAACGGACCCAAAGAACACCCAGAATCAGAACTACAAGTTGTGGATCAGACAAATTGTTGTCTCCTGCAGCATTCAAACCCAATCAAAACACTACAGTAGCAGACCGCTTACACCTATATAGGCACCATCCGTGCAGTTAACTTAATATAAAAATTGAAGTAATAAAGCTTTCTTTACAGGGTGAGATTTAAGTAATGCTTCTTCAATCTGTAAAGTTTAACGTGTAAAAGTATCTGTAAAAGATTTACTTAAAATAATAAATATAACATTTTAAATCATAATTGTCATTGATTCAGGGATGTGAACAGCCTGGATGATTTAAAAAAAATGCAAGTTACATAAGTTATAGCTATACTTTTCTAAACTGATGAAGCTTTAAACAACAGCTGCGAAAAATAAGTAAATTTATAAAATACTAGCTGAACCCCGCGGTGTTACCCGCGGTTATTTTTGTACCGCGAGTAACGCCGCGGGAAAAAGTTAGTCTAAAAAAGTAGCCTAAGTTACTCCCTGGATCATCAGCTACCTGCCAGTGAAAGTCCCGTCAAAATCGGTCCAGCCGTTCCAGAGATTACCCGGAACAAACAGACAGACAGACAGACAGACAATTTTTTTTTAAAATACATTTTTGGTATATGTATCGTGTATACATACATATGCATTAAGTAAAAAGCGGTTATTTTAATATTACAAACAGACACTCCAATTTTATTTATTTGTATACATGTGTATGGAATATATCTAAATGAAAGGAAAGATCCCATATATGTATGATCATTGGTTTATGCAGTATATTATAATTATTGTGGAATTCCTATTTCATGGTTTTCGAATATACTCCTTATTTATAGCCTGTACAGTCGTCATTCTTGTTTAAAAAAAAGCAAAACACTGGCAGATGTTTGACATCTGACAGAACAAACTTTTAAATAACAATTTTTAAATGAGACATTCGAATTCAGATGCCGTCTTCAATCTCCGTTGAATTATTAATAAGAATAATGTTTGATTTAAAGAGAGAACAGTAATCGAGACCAAAATCAGTATCTCAGATTAAAATTCAATTATATTCATAATTGAAATATGATAACAATTCTTTCTCAAAAGCTTTTCGGCGGTGTTATTGATCTTAGCGTGTTGGAACAAGTTTCATAAATTTTTAAAACGAAGTTCCTTATGGGGCGTTGCGGAGGCGTACCTTAGCCGGAAAAAATCGTCCGTAACGTAAGATTGACGACTCGGTATCACAATGGTAGCGTATGCGAATGGTGTGGTCACGGGTTCGAATCTCGGGTCGATCAAATATTTTTTTATGGTCGGAGTTTGATCTTTTCGATGTATAAAATATATATATTTACAAAAAAGGATGTCCAAGATATTTATTTATTAATTTCATGAACGACAAATTTAGTATAGCGTAGTAATCTGTAAGTTGTATGTAACAAGTACGGAGTAACTTTAAACAGAACTTGTTTCAGTAGAGATTACTAGGTGGGAGCACAAGTGACCAGTTTAGTTTTATTTTTTATTTTTTTCTATAAAAAATCATAATAAAAATGTATACTTGAATAGTTTTTTTTTATACCTCGCATAGAACTTTTATATATTTTTATAAATCATTTACACAAAATAAAGGTATTAAGACAATTTTGTGGTTTTTAAAGAGCGTAAATTTAGTATTGCGCCATCTGTAGTTTTGATAAGGAACTTCGTTCCTATCTGGTGTCCCACGACACCACACAACTTTTTTTAGATAGAAATATTAAACCTAAATCTATAATTATTTTCAACTGCGCCATTAAATTTATTATTCGTAACTGCCTTTCCTTCCGTGTCATTGCTTGTCATACAAGAAACAGTAATAATATTTTAAAACATTCTATTGTTTTTTTGTGTAAAACGTCTAAAACCATATAATGTATTGTTTCAATCAAGTCTATACTCTCAATTCATTCAATTCCACATTGAAGCCACCGAGAACTCTAAGTTATTAAATAAAGTGGTTGATTTAAAATAACATACGGCATACGGTAATATTTCTAGAAAAAACAACTTTAGTAGAAAGATTAGGAATTTAAAAGAACGAACAACTGGTTGGATGTTTCTTTTACAACAAAAGGAATCAATTTGTCCTAACGGTGGCTCTTACATTGTATAAAGTATTTATGGATTAACGGTTGCTCAATTCAACCTTAGTTAAAGTAATTATTGATAAGCTTTGTGAAGTGATAAGGAAAAACTACTTCTAAAACTAAT
Organism: Spilosoma lubricipeda; assembly: GCA_905220595.1. Taxonomy (NCBI): domain Eukaryota; kingdom Metazoa; phylum Arthropoda; class Insecta; order Lepidoptera; family Erebidae; genus Spilosoma; species Spilosoma lubricipeda. The sequence continues at coordinate 3,891,558 of HG992298.1, read as the reverse complement.
TAGTGATAATACTTAAGTACGTAAATACTGGACAGAAAAAGCTCTAAAAAGAAAAAAAATGGATAAACAGATGAGGAAAAACACAAAATACTTTTGTCGTAATCTATTTAGGTTTAGTAACTTCTAGGCTTTGATATATTTAGTAATCGAGAGTTATATGCAATCAAACAATAGATGTTGTTTAAACTTTCTTTCTGAGTCTGGAGAAGCTTTTTAATAAATTTTGTCTAAATTTGTTTTACACATAAATCTATACTAATATATAAAGCTGAAGAGTTTGTTTGTTTGTTTGTTTGTTTGTTTGTTTGAACACGCTAAACTCAGGAACCGCTAGTCCGATTTGAAAAATTCTTTCGGTGTTGGATAGTCCATTTATCGAGGAAGGCTATAGGGTATATATCATCACGCTACTACTAATAGGAGCGGAGCAACAATGAAGAATGTTTCAAAAACGGGGGAAATTTTCACACTACGGTCACTATAAGGCGCAAACGAGGTTGCGTGGGTCAGCTAGTGACACTATAAATGTGAAGCTTTTTTGCGTAAGAAATTTTCAACATTATATTTCCGAAATTAATATTATATACTTTCTTGCATAGTAAAGTAATAAACAGAGAAATCTATATTATTTAATTACAATTTCAATCATTGTATGAAGAAAAAGTTCAGGATTGTAACTTCTAAAAACTTTAATGATTTTATGATCATTGATAATTTTCCCCTGTTTTTGTAACATTCTTCATTGTTGCTCCGCTCCTATTGGTCTTACCGTGATGATATATAGCCTTCTTCGATAAATGTACTATTCAACACTGAAAGAATTTTCTAAATCGGACCAGCGGTTTCTGCATTATACAAGCCGACCCAGGCAACCTCGTTTGCATCTCCTATTACCCATAGCGTGATAATTTTCCCCGTTTTTGTAACATTATTCATTGATGCTCCGCTTCTATTGGGTTTAGCGTGATGGTATATAGCCTATAGCCTTCCTTGATAAATGGGCTATCTAACAGTGAAATAATTTTTCAAATCAGACAAGTAGTTTCTGAGATTAGCGCCTTCAAACAAACAAACTCTTCAGCTTTAAATATTAGTATCGAAGTATAGATATAATATATAGTATAAAAAGTATAGATATACAGATCGACCAAAACAACAAATGTCATAATAATTTCCTAATTTTCCTTCCATTCGTCATTCACTTTTCTTCGCTATCTAGCTCCTTTTGGGGACGTAACATACCTTCTTTAGAAACTTTGTCAGTTACGAAACTTTTTACTTAATGCTCAGCGAACTTTGTTCAACAAATTCTGTGGATTTGTCCCTTATCACTTTCGGACTTACTTCTGTCAGTGACAATCTGTACAATAGTACACCCGTGTCAGCTGCTGGCATCTACAAAGTGCCCTTATTGCGTGTATTCATAATTAAGAAGAGAATTACTAACAGCTCAAACAATAATGAAAAGCTATTGCGTGATTTAAGTTTGTGAGCTGTCTAATCTAAATTACTAAAATATCACAAAAGAAAAATAATATTTATTAAATTTTTATTAAGTGTCAGCATTTTGATTGTCATTGTTTACTTATACACCGTCCTACAAAAGCCCAATGCACTTAGTACGTCTTTATATATATACTAGCTGACCCACGCAACTTCGTTTGCGCCTTATATTGCCCGTAGCGTGAAAATTTCCCCCGTTTTTGAAACATTATTCATTGTTGCTCCGCTCCTATTAGTAGTAGCGTGATGATATATACCCTATAGCCTTCCTCGATAAATGGACTATCCAACACCGAAAGAATTTTTCAAATCGGACCAGCGGTTCCTGAGATTAGCGTGTTCAAACAAACAAACAAACAAACAAACAAACAAACTCTTCAGCTTTATATATTAGTATAGATATAATAGCCAGCTAAACTGACTCTACTCTGTCTGATGAGAAGCATGAGTAGAATCTAAGAGTAGTGGTCACCATACTCATTAATAATGTAGATAATACAACAATGCAGTATGGTGAACCACACTATAGCGGCCTATTGAAATGCTTCTGCATCATTGGGCCTCCGGTCTCCCACTCACCAACGAAGCACGATAGCACGAATGCTGTCATTTTTTGTTGAATTTCTGTAAGGGGTTTACCGCCATGGTCGAACCAGCCAGTTCGAAATTGTAGGCGTGGGTCAACTACTTTTAAATAATACCTATTAAAAGTAGTTACTAGTATTTAAATAGAGAAGAAGCATCAGTGGAACAAACTTTCTAATACAGCACGCGATTGCATTTAAAAAATTAAAGATATGAAAATCTTAGAACTTTTACTAACTTTTGTTTAAAATTTGAACCTACGGTCAGATTATTAGATGTTGCTGAATAATCATACATTTTGCTAAAATAAAGATATCTTTTTTCACAGTAATTTCCAACGACATCTAGGATTCTTGGAAATTACGAGAACATTGTGGTTGGTGATAAGCCTGGTTCTGAGTATTGGCTCATTACATGAAATAATTATAAAGAAAATTCTAAAAGTTTTTTTCGAATAATTTTCCATTTCAGCGTGAATATTATGCTGTGGTCTTAGTTAGTATTATTTTAATTACTTCGTTTGAGGATATTTTTACCCTTTATGCATGTAAACTGTTGTTTTTCTATATACTCGTATCAGATAATAAATCGACCAAGTTGTTAACAAGTGTTATTGTTTGATAATGATTCGGTAGCCTGTTGAGTTATCATATGATCGGAGAAATGAGTTTTGTTCTTCACCTTTGTTATTCGTCAGTTTCTATTTTGTCCCAGTAACTTGTGAAGTTTTATATCCATAACGATAAACTAAACAGTGTTTATACATGGCACTATTAAGTACTTAGAAATTTTCGAATTGAAATAAAATAGTAAATATGAATGTACAAATAGAAAAACACGATATAAATAAAATAGAAGTTGATGGAAGAGCTTTATGGAGTTGACAAAGCAGTTTTTAAAACGTCAATATTATAGCCACTGGTAACTCAGTTATATTTTTATATCTTTTTAATAAAAGTTATGAACTATTCCGATAATTTGAAAACATGTACAACCTACGATACAAGTTGAGTGTGCAATTAGCGTATACTTGTTGACGGATTATAAGCGAGCTCTATCTCGTTTGCATGCCTTCTTTTCCATGAGTTAGAAAGAGACATAATAGATGCGTTGTTGCACATCCATGTTTCCCGTTCTCTCATTTGATATGTTGTACTAAGGGGATATGATGGGATAAAATAATTGATTTTAACCTGGAAACCTAGATTTAAAGAGTTCTGGTCTAAAGTTAAAAACTCTATACAAACAAATAAAACGGAACGAACAAAAAATACCAGGAACGGCTGGACCGATTTTGACAGGACTTTCACTGGCAGGTAGCTGATGATCCAGGGAGTAACTTAGATTACTTTTTTCTAGACTAACTTTGTCCCGCGGCGTTACCCGCAATACGACGATAACCACGGGTAGCACCGCGGGGTTCAGCTAGTAGTTAATAAAGCCTCTAGATTTTGATTATTTCTTGTTTGTTTTATTTACTATACATAAAAATTTATTTATTATACATAAAAAAACCCCAAAGTCCGAAACAAATATTTGGTTCGACTCAGGAATTGAACTCGAGACCTGATACCCAACAGTCGCGTACGCTAACCTTGCGCCAACGAGGCAGTCTCATTAACTTAGGTATATGGGTAAACATCCAGCCACCAAAGAATTCAGCCGAACATAAAAAAACTATGATCATTGGTAACTTTTTGTTTGGATTAATTATATTATTGGCGTCTTCAAACATCAACACCAAACAAGAATCAATTCCTGGAATCGTTAATTATTTTGTCTTCAGAATCTCTCAAGGGTATCTTAAGTATCTTTATTTATTTAAATCTGTAAAGGTCTCGGCTTATTAAGATAAACGTGGGTGGTAGGAAAAGTTTCCGACCTAAACATCTCACAACTTTTCTTACTTATTTTCTTTTTATATAATCTTCTTGAACTCTTCACATTTGTCTCAGCGATGCGTACCGCAAATACCGAGATGCAGAACTACATTCTCTAGTTTTTATTATCAAATGCTGATATTTTCCCGTTGAAATCGGAAACTTTAGTCTATCTAGTACTAGCCGACCCACGTAACATCGTTTGCGTCTCTTATTGCCCGTAGCGTGATATTTTTCCCCGCTCCTGTAAATACTCCACTCTTGTAGGTTTTAGCGTGATGATAAGCCTATTGCCTTCCGCGATAAATGGGCTTTCTAACACTGAAATAATTTTTCAAATCGGACCAGTAGTTCCTGAGATTAGCACGTTCAAACAAACAAACAAACAAACTCTTCAGCTTTATATATTCATCACATCACATCATCACGCTAAGACATACAGGAGCGGAGCACTAATGAAGAATGTTACAAAAATGGGGGAAAATTATAACGCTACGGGCAATAGGAGGCGCAAAACGCAAAATCGATTTTCTTGAAAATTAGTATGTAGGGGCTTTCAGGGGCGATAAATCGATCTAGTTAGGATTCATTTTTATATATTTAAAAAAAAAACGAGCAAAGCTCGGTCATCCGGGTACTATATATATACGCCAACTATGTACTATATGTATACGCCAACACACGCTTGAAAACAAAACAACATATTATAAAGTTGGAAGCAAGTTAGCGTGTTCAGTTCTGTTCCGCAACCGATTAAACTTTAAACTTTAGCAAGTTTAAACAAGTATTGGTTTTGTTATAAAATCTATGTTGTTTTATTATATGCCAGCAGTACTCTCCAAATTAACATTCCTACACTTATATTCTCGCCTTCACTTCGCAAGTAGGTAAGTAAAAACTTGACTGCCTTGTTGGTCTCGCGGTTGGCGTGTGCGACTGCTGATCATGAGGTCTCGGGATCGATTCCGGGGTCGGACCTAATGTTTGCATGATCTACAAATATTTGTTTCGGAGTTTTGGTGTTTTCTATGAATAATATGTATGTATTTACAAAAAAATAATATATATTATGTATTCATATCAGTTGTCTAGTAACCCATAACACAAGCTCTGCTTAGCTTGGGACTAGATGGCGATATGATTTAGATGTCCGAAATATATAAAGCAATGTCGAAAAATAATTTTTCGCATCACAATCCAGTGTACCTGATTGTGTTCAGTTTCCTAGAGGTCTTTCTGAAGATGGTTGGTTGGGCGGTGTAAAGTCAATTTATTAACGCCCTTCAAGTAAAAATAGTGTAGCTTGAAAGGTTTTAAAACATGAAAATAGTATACCAAAAGTCGTATGAGTTACTGTCCTGTGTCCTCTAAATGGGGCATAGGGTGTCCACAGCATTTCGCCATCGCGTTCGGTCATGAGCTTTGCGTTTTAACTCGCTCCACGTCCTTCCGACCTTCTTCGCCTTGTCTGCAACTGTGCGTCGCCAGGTCTGTTTGGGTAAAAAGTCGTATAAAAATACCTAGAATATCATAAAAATACTATATTCTTAGAAAACAGTACTCTTTTTCTTATGTCTTAGAAACAAACGAACAGACGAATTATTACTTAACATCATTACTGTAACCTTCAAGGAACATGGACGAAGAAAATAAGAGAATTGCCAAATACCGATTTTCTACAAGATCGTAGAAAAATCCCACCAGATAGACTTGTTTGTTATCTAAACTTAATTAATAGTTATTTATAAAATACGGAACCCTACACCACACATGCCTCGACCTGCACTTAGCTGGTTTCTTACAGTTACGAAAAGTACCGAAAATAAGCATACTTGTTCTCTGGTAATCAATTATAATTAGACCCACACCCTTTTAATCTTTTCAATCTCTTATAACATTTTTGAAGGGGCAAAGTTAGTTACTTTGGTTGTCCATGATAATCTGTAAAACAACTTTACCCTTACTGAAAAGTCTGACTAGTGAAACCTTATCATTGAGTTGTATAAATTATTTTTAAACTGTATCTGCAACTTATCGAATAAATAAGGGCGAAAGTATTTTCAATCTTAAATAAATACAATTCAAAAAATTCTCCGACTTTAAATGACTAAAGTGACTGGAGTATTTGGCCAATTTTAAGACCCCTTGTGGGAGAGGAAGGTAAAAAGGATCAAATGCACTTGCTAATGATCATGCTATAGAATCTTCAAAATCTGGTAAATAGATGTTGTAAATAGAATCTAGTCAATAAATAGATATTGAGTGGACAAATTTTGGCGGAGATGGTGATGAAGATGATGATTGGATTTAAAAAAGTTAGTAATTCGAACCACGGTAAGGCGTAAGCTAGACACAGTAGTCGTTTTTAAATCGGAATTGAATTCGCATTTGAGCGCCTTTCTGTATTCGGATGAGGCGCCTCTCGCTTATTCGATTTGTTGCTAGTACGAGATTTGAGTTTGTAAGATTCTGTGATCAGTTGATATATTAAAATGGATGTGGTTTATTCTTAAAGTAAATGGGGCTCACGTGCAGATGGTTTCCCTAACTTTAAGCAACTGCCTCCAATCAACAATCGTAATTGAGAAACGTGTGTTATGTATCCTCAAAACAAAGGGATCCTTTGAGCATTTCAGGTGATCATAATTGGCAAACTGCGGTCTAATTGTGCAATTTTTATATCGTGACACAGGATTAGTAGTCACTCCATAGATTACATATACTGCCTCGGTGGCGCATTGGTAGCGTATGCGACTGCTGTGCTTGAGATCTCGGGTTCGATTTACCAAATATTTGAATGATATGCAAATATTGGTTTCGGAGTTTGGATGTTTTCTATGTATAATATGTATGTATTTACAAACAAAAGTATATATGTATTTATATCAGTTGTCTAGTTCCCATAACACAAGCTCTGTTTAGCTTGGTACTAGATGGCGTTGCGTGTTCGAAATATTTATTATTATAGTTTGATATGTCTTCGATAGATGGCGCTGTGGTATGTATTTTATTGCGCTATATGTAAAGGTCACCACACTTGTAATTCACTTGTTACTAATACGTTGTCCTTTACTAGAATAATATGAAGAGCCCCAAAACTCTTCTGGATTTAGGGCTCCGGTAACCTCATTAAATTGGTGAAAATTAGTACAAGAATATGATGAATTGTTACTTTGTTGAATAATAATAATAAATAAATAATAAATATTTCGGACATCTAACACACAACGAATGATTTAAAACTGTTTTGGCATTTACAATTTGATGCAATTAGTTAAGGATATCATAAAATTTAACATGATGATAAACTTTAATGTCAAAGTTTGAAGCATTTAACTACTTTTAGAACATTAAACTTAAGATAAAGTAAAATAAAGACATTCGAACAAAATATTTTCTTTGTGATACATATATTAAAGAAACTGTTACCGGTAGCAAAATAAATTTAAATTGACATCAACTTTTACAATAATATTTAGATTAAAAAAAAAACGATTAATATGAGTTATCAACTACCATAAAAAGACTTTAATATCAAAAGCCATATATATCCTTTTTAATCGCGACATAATTTCCGCCTGACCAATAATATTCTTTAATACCGCATCCGTTTTATATTTTTCTACTTCAACGTCTCCCAACAAAATCCCCTCCTGGGAGAACTATTGAATAGAAGCGACTTCTCAAGATAATATACAGAGGAAAGTGAACCAGAAACAACTTTATTAATTGATATAATAAGCATGAATGAACTGGAGCTGTTGTTGTAGAAACTTCGCAGCAACGAGAGGAACTTGCTCTGAGAATATAAATTTCAAATACACATTATTAGTGTCTGTGGTTTTATTCGCTTTCACATATGCCTCTTCCTCTGACTGCTAATGGAAACGAGTAACGAAATACGACCATGTGTCTGCTTTACGTTCCCAATTAAAAAGGTTATCTATTCAGCTGCGCCGTAATCAGCGAGAATTTTCATTTACACCTACATACCTTGCTCCATACTTCTGTAGACTGTCTCGGTGGATGATAGCATACGCGACTGCTGTGCATAAAGTCTCGGGTTCGATTCCCGGGTTGGACCAAATGTTTTTGTTTTGGAGTTTGGGTGTTTTCTATGTATAATATGTTTGTATTAAAAAAAAAGGAATTTATATATTAGTTATCTGGTAGTCATAATACAAGCTCTGCTTAGTTTGGAACTAGACAACTGGTGTTGTGGGTTATATGTACGAAATATTTATTTATTTATGTTATTTGTCCTTTCATCATGACAGAAACCTTTGTTCATAAAATAATCTGCTTTTCGTATGTCCCTCCCACAAGTCTAATTTCGTGGACTTTTCATTCTTTGTCTAAGCGCTGCTCACTCAAAATCAGGATGGCTACAGAATCCAACTCTCGAAAGCAATAGAAGTAAATATTATCACCGATTTTCTTCGAGGCCATGGTATCAGTTCGTTTGGAGCTGGCCATTTGCACAAAAGTGAGGCTTTCTCGTATTAACAGTTGATGTGATAAAAATATAAGTCGCTCATATGTTTCAGTATTAAACGTTTTAGTTTAAAGTTTAAATTGCAAGCCTTTGCAAACAAATTGAACAACATAAATTTCGCATTACGGTAGCGTGTTCATTCAGTTCTGAACCTGTTCTAACTTTAAACAACTTTAATCGGCTACCGCTTTTGTTTGAAAAATTATATGTTTATCTATATATTTCTCAACTGATAGGAAGTAAGATAAAACACAGTAAGTTAAAATAATTGTTTAATTCCTAGATAGACAAGTTTAGCAAGTCTATAGCTAGTTTCTTATTACTTGTCTATGCCACTGTTTTTTACTTTATAAATTTGTCCTTGGAATATTAAATAAAAGGTTCATTTAACCGTAGTAGTATACCGAATACATTTTGCATGTTGTACATGTGTGTGTAAATGTACATTGCGTATGAGTTGTGTAGACTGACTGCGGACTAATTGTCCTGACTTATGTTAGATATCGACAATGTGGATTAAGGAGCCCTAGGCGCGATGTCTTACATTAGCTTACTATAGCTGACCATGCATTTACTGTTTCAACGTTCGCATCATCGTGAAGCATTTTTTTTTGCGTGTGGAAACCCTCTCGGGCCTTCACCCCACCGGGGTTTGCGGTGAGGCGGTGTCTCGGAATCGAACCGACTAAAACCACACGGTATGCCACTCAGCGCCTGAGAAGGGAGGGATCCGGAAACTGCTGGTATTAACACATGCGGACCACAACAACCTTTGATCAAATGAATAGTTTGAGAGAGTAAGGTTATTCAGAGTCAGACGGGGTGTTTTTTTTATTTATTTCACAGAGAAAACAAACTGTATTATAATTTTTGTCCCCCAAAACCAGGTAGATAGTATGACTGTATGCTAGAGTACGTAGTATGGTCGGTATGGTTCACAAATGATTCAATGAAGAGTGATATTGTCTAGAATCTATAAATCATTCAAAAGCTTCATCTTATCCTGACTTACTTGACTTAAGGTCTTATGTTTTTATGGGTTCTTATGGGGTAGCGGGCGTCCACGGTGCATCGCCACCCCGTTCTGTCTTGAGCGTTTCGCTTGAGTTCGCTCCAGTTCTTGCCAATTGCCTTTGCTCATCTTATCCTCATTTATCTCATACTTGTTCTTGTCCAGATATCTCTATGCTTTTATCCAAACAACACATTAAGGTCATCCACACTAATATTATAAATTCAAAAGAAATTGTCTTAATCGATTCGAATGAATTTCAGTACAGAGATAGGTTGGACCTTGGAGAAAAACATAGGCTAGTTTTTGTTGCGATTACCAATATATACGCGTACAGAGTCACAAGCAAAAGCTAGTTCATTACATAACAATTAAAATATTACACAAGTTTTCGTCTCATTTTTGTAGCAAATTTGGTATCTGAAGTATATTGTATTTTAACAGCTGTATTTATTGTTTAATTAAAGTATACAAGACAGAGAGACTCAATGGTCTGAATGTTATCAATTATAAATTAGAGTATAAACAACAAAACTAATTTATCTTATAAAGTGCTATATCGTCACGTTTAAACATAATTAGGGACGCTTCAGCAAACCTTAATGGCCAACAAATGATTACTATACCAAGGACATTATTCACTAGCTATCACCTACGTATTTGCTTCGTGATTTTATAATAATATCTTATAATCCCTTATTTTATCCTCCTAGTGCCAGGCCAGTGCAACCTGTTAATACAAAAATACCTTTAAATAAGTGATCGCGTTAATTCCCGTAAAAATATTATTATAATATCATGGACCGCGAAAGTTTAAAAGTTAGCCCAACAAAATTTTACGTTTTTTTTTAAATGTGTGTTTTGCTAGCGTGCCTAAAATAGGATAGCTTTTATCACATAAATAAAATAAATAAATAAAATAAAATAAAAATAAAATAAAATAGCCTTTATTGCTGTTCACTTTCTTAAAATATATTACAATAAATGCCTACTATCTAACTTCCCTTTTTTTTTTCTATTCTTAATTATTTCAATTATCGGCAACCGGGTGTGTCTGTAACAGCTTGTCTATCGACAAAGGCCTCCTCTAAAGATGCCCACGTTTTCCTGTCTCTAGCTAAACGGGTCCATACAGGACCAGCTACTTTCTTTAAGTCGTCTTCCCACCTTTTTATTTGTCTACCTTTATTCCTTTTGCCGTCTCTTGGGTACCACTCTGTTATTACCTTTGTCCATTTTTCTTTACTTTCTCTTAGCATATGCCCCGTCCATCTCCATTTTAGTTGCCTGTATATTTTGGATGCATTTTTAAATTTTGTTTTACTTCTAATTGTTTGTAGTTTTACTCTATCCCTTCTTTTTATACCTAAGATGTTTTTTTCTATTCCGTTTTGGCATACTTTTACTTTGTTTTCTAGTTGTTCTGTTAGGGCCCAAGTCTGGCATCCGTATAATAAACACGGCATAATACATGTTTCGTATAATTTCTTTTTTCCTTTCATAGGCATATCTTTATCTTTCATTATTTCGCTGAGAGACCAAAATCTTTTCCAAGTATTAGTAATTCTTCTTTCTATTTCTTTACTCATGCAATCCACTGTAGATATAAGCTGGCCCAAATATATGTATTCATTTACGTGTTCTATTTTTTCGTTATTTAATGTTAATGTCTCTTTTTGCTTGGAATTAGTCATAATTTTGGTTTTAGTTAGGTTAATTGTCAGGCCAGCTTTAGCGCTTTCAACAGATAGTTGTTGTAACATTAATCCTAAAGTTCCTGCATCCTCTGCGAATAAAATTATATCATCCGCGAAGCGCAGGTGGCTAAGATTTTCACCATTAATGTTTAGACCATTTTTTGACCAGTCTAGATTCCGGAAGACCATTTCCAATACCGCTGAAAATAACTTAGGCGATACAGGATCTCCTTGCCGTACACCTCTTTTGATGGGAAATTCATGACCAGTGGATTCGAGTTTAACCTGTGCTGTGCTAGCTGTGTATACTTTTTTAATTATGCTGATGTATTTTGATTGCACCCCTTGTCTTTTTAGTGCCTCCCATAAGTACTCATGATCTATTGTATCGAATGCTTTATTAAAGTCCACGAACCCTAGGTGATATATTTTATTATATTCTCTATATTTTTGTAAAATTTGCCTCAGAGCATGAATATGGTCTACAGTTGAAAATTTGCTTCGAAATCCAGCTTGCTCCTTGGGTTGATTCTCTTCTAATGTTTTATCCATTCTACTTAGTATTATTTTTGAAAATATTTTATAAATGTTAGACATTAAGCTGATCGGCCTATAATTTCCTATATCGCATTTGTCTCCTTTTTTATGTAGCAGTATTATTGTTGATTTGGTCCAGTCTTCCGGGATGAATTCTGTTTCTAAGATTTCATTGAACAAATTTGTAAGTATGGGTGCTATCACTGGTAATGTAGTTTTTAGTATCTCATTTGTGATCAAATCAGATCCAGGTGCTTTATCTAGTTTTTGTGTAAGAAAATGGTAAGCTGGCTGGCAACTCTGGGTTTGTTTACATTGCACGCGTATTTAATTTTGAAAATAAATTACGAGTATACATGACACCTTCAAGTAAAATAACAGTAAGAAATTAGTGGTAAACATATGAAGATCGGGTGGTATTGTTTGTGAGAACTTTTATCATGTGCTTTAAGACTACTAAAAGTATAATGTTGAACTAGAAATTTTGAAATTAAGTGATTTTATTTCTATAACAATGCGCCAGTGACTTACAAATAGCTATAAAGTGTAGTGTTAAACATAATCACAAAAAGAAATAAACAAAAAAAACAATAACTAGTACCAAAATAATAAATTGTAATTGTCGTTATGAAAAAATTTAAATTCTACACCTAGCGGTAAATAGACGAACTAAAGTGTTGCCATATAAACGACATAGTTACAGTTTTGCATGTGGGGGCAGCACACGGAGCAAATATTTGCTTCGTGGTTCTTAAATAGGCGGGCAGTAGCGGAACTAAAAGGGATACCACACGAAAAATAAAACAACTATATTGGTAGTTTTGGTGAATAGCGTAAAACTATAACGATAAGTGTTGTGAAACTGTAGAAGAAACTTTAGTGTAATAATTGTGATACTAAAACAGATTACAACTAAATAAGAACTGAGTGACATTAAAAAGTTTTGCTACTTAATCAATGGACAGTTTGTCATCCCCATTCATTTTACCGGTATTGTCAAATTAAAGTAAAAATCGGGACGTGTGCCGTAGCGTAAACTAAAAAAAAAAAAAAAAAAAAAAAAAAAAAATCATGGAAGACCAATTTCAAATGTTATTCGATAAAATGAAAATTGAAATGAAGAAGCAGACAGATGAACTGAAAGAGTCTATAACTAAAACAATAATGGAAAAAATTGATGAAAGAATAAAGCCTATTATTTCAGAAAATAAAGAGTTAAAGATACGATTAGAAAAAAGTGAGAAAGAAATAGAATATCTGAAAAGAGATAAAAAACAAAATAACATAATCATTTTTGGACTAAAGGAGGAAGAAAGATCTGCGTCAGAACTAATGGAGAAGATATTAAAGATAATTAAAAAGGATTTGAATGTAAATATTGAAGAGGATGGGATAAACAAAATTTACCGTATTGGGAAGAGCAGAGCAGATGGAAAATCAAGACCAATCTTGATTTCTTTTATCAACATATGGAAGAAAAACGAAATCATGAAAGCCCGAAAAAACCTGAAAGATATTTATATATCAGAAGACTACTCTAAAGAAGTTCTGGAACAAAGGAAAATGCTGCAAACTAAACTACAAGAAGAAAGAAATAAAGGTAATTTCGCATATCTCAAATATGACAAATTAATAGTAAAAGAAAAAAGCACAATGATTGAAAAAAGAAAACGAGAGATATCTTTATCGCCGCAAGACAATACCAAGACAAAAAAACAACTCGGCATGTCATTACAAAATAACAGACGGAACGCTTTTGATGTTATGAGGGGTAGATCCGGCTCCCTCTCGTCTTTCACGACAGGAAATAAACAATAACAATTAGATATCGGCAACCGAAAAACACAACAACATAGGAACATAGAACATAAAGCAACAAACAAGCAACAACCTCCCCCAAGCCGACTGGTCCTCGTGGGGGAAAATGACCACGACCCTCTAAAGATGGAAAATAGCCAAAATAAGAAATATAAAGATATTCATATAGCAACTTTAAACTGTCGAACACTAGGAACTACTGAAAAATTACAAGAATTAGAATTAGCTCTAGATGAAATAAAATGGGACATTATTGGTATAACTGAAGTGAGAAGATTTGGGGAAAAAATAGAAGACCATGGCAAATTTATATTACACTATATAGGGGAGACGCCTGGATTATATGGAGTCGGATTTATAATAACAAGAACCCTTGCTAAAAATATACTAGAAATAAGGGGCATCTCGGAACGAATTGCACTTCTTAACATAAAGCTACCCGTAGATGGAGAAGAAGAACAAATTTGGTCCATAATCCAAGCATATTCACCTACCGAATCAAATAAAAAAGGAGACATAACCAACATAGAAAAGTTTTACGCAGAACTTCGATCTACTATTAGAAATGCATCCAAAAACGTAATAGTTATGGGTGACTTTAATGGTCAAATTGGGAAACAAAAAAGAGGAGAGGAACATATTATGGGAAGGCATGGATTTGGTACTAGAAGTAAAAACGGCTCACGACTGGTATCCTTTGCTATGGAAAATAAATTAAGCCTACTGAATAGTTTTTACAAAAAGAAACCATCGAAGAAATGGACATGGATCTCTCCTAACGGCCGTTACAAAAACGAGATTGACTATATTATGTCAAACAATACCAAAGTTTTTAAAGATGTGTCGATATTAAACAATTTTAATTTTAACTCAGACCATAGGATGGTTAGAGGAAAACTATCAGGGATACATGCAAAAAGAGCAAGGAAATTTCAAAGTTGTACAAAAACTATTGACTGTACGGGTAACACGAACTTACTTCTTAAAAACCTTCAAATTTCTTTACAAAGTACAGGAAATGAACATTTATCGACTCAAGAAAAATACAATAGACTACTTAAGCAAATAAAAACAGAAACTACAAAAGTGAATGTGACAAGTATAACAGCAATGTCACTCAAAAGTAAGCAACTATTACAAGAACGAAAAGAACTTTTACGACAAGGAAAGAGTAATTATAAAAATGGTCGAAAGATAGCAGAAATAAGTAAAAAGATAAGCGAACAACTACGAAGAGAAAGAAAAACAAAAAGACTAACAACACTAAAAAAACATATAGAAAGAACGGGAGGAATAAAAAAGGCGCTAAAAGAGCTAAATTGTAAAAAAGACTGGATACCAAACATGAGAAATAAAAATCTGGATAAGACCAGCAAACGTTCACACATTTTAGCAATTGCTACGGAATACTACCAAAATCTATACCAAAGTCAAAAAAAGGAACAAATGATAGAAGAATGCCAGTCAGAAAATACAGAAGAGATAATGCCGATTCTAAAGGAAGAAACGGTAAAAAAGCTATTAACACACAAAAAAAAAAAACTAGATAAAGCACCTGGATCTGATTTGATCACAAATGAGATACTAAAAACTACATTTATCACATACTTCCTTTTTAAAGAAAGACTGACAAAATAGCTTGAGTCTACGGGCTTTTTATTATTAAATTTTATGCAAAGCGTTAGTTTTAGCTACAAATACACGCCAAAAATATGTATAACCGTATCGAGACAGTCAAATAGTGCCTACACTCTCTGTGATGATTTTCTCATGTAAATATAGATTTTCTTAACAATACTTACGGAATCATAAAGAAATACATCATATTTACTATACAGCAACAAATCTTCATCCCCTTCAAATGGACCAAAAGCTTCGCATAAAACCTCATACGGAAAGCTTTTCTTTCATCTTTCCGAACTTAGTATTTCAATACCAACATTTGTATGTCGGCTACGTCATATTCCGTCTTTTTCTATTCGTTGATTTTATGTATTTCTGTCTCGTTCAGCTGTTTGTTAAGCGTGACTTTGGTGTAAATTTGCTGATTTTTGCGAGAACGTCTTATACTATTGGTAGTATTTTCTTGAGAAGAATCTTTAGTGACTGTTTATAAATATGTTAGAGGCGTAATATGGGGCTTTATTACTTTTATTGTCAATAGATATTTTTTTCCGAAAGTTAGGAATTTTTGTTATTTTCATTGTAATTTTAATGTACGTCCTTATTAAATTAGTTTACTTTTTAAATTAATGTACTTAAATTTTATGTTATAGTATAGCGTTTTATCTCTGTGCGTTACCTTATTTCGGTTACTCTTGGCATTAATGTCAGGGGCCAGCTGAAAACCAGTGCTGTGGTTCAGTACAGTGTGAACTGAGCTGGTAGCCTTTGCAGCAAAATACAATGATTGTTCTAGATTCTATGTTGTAGCAAAAATAAATGGTTTCAATGGTTTTTAATAACATTGCAAATAAGTGAACATATGGGATAGTTTATTAAGGTATTTAAAAAAAATCCTGTTATGTCATATTGTTATTAATTCTTATAATAAAATGTTCCTAAGCCGCACAACGAGCGAGAAAGACAAAGTGTTCTGTCGACTTATTCGATAGATGCGAGCAGCACAGGACCTTTTTTGTGGAGAACCTTGAGCTGAGTATGTCCAGCAATTGATAACTTTTGGCTAAATTGATAATGAAGAAAAAAGCTATCAAATCTTACTAATATTATAAACGCGAAAGTTTCTAAGTATGGATGGATGGATGTTTGTTACTCTTTCACGCAATAACTACTGAACGGATTTGGATGAAAATTTACAGTAATATAGCTTATACATCAGAATAACACATAGGCTACTATTTGCCGCGATAACCAACATATAGGCGAGCGGAGTCGCGGGCAATAACTAGTAACAAATAGATTTAAAACAAACAAAAAAGTCTCCTATAACTAAATGACTAAGTAATCTTTTATATAAATATAAGACAATTTTTATAGCAACAAAAAACCTTTTAACAAACCGGATGATTACAAACTATTTTACTTAGCACTCGCTTACAGAAGGGTAAAACAATAGTTACTTGTTTGCGGCCCAAGTTTCATCCCTTACACAGTATAGCTCTTACCGCGTTCGCTCATTCACTCATTCATTCAACCCCCTTAGCGGGAAGCTGAATAGTTAATACGAAGAATTATTGTGCAGCTTTTATTTTGATTTGAAATATTGGGCATCTGGTTTCTATTTGTAAATAAGGAAAGGGAAATTATAGCCTCTTCTTTATAGCGTTTTCCCATCAATTGTTCTTCTTTATAGTAGCTTTAGTGTTTAATAAAAGAAACCCCTTGCTAATAAATAGCTCAATAAATAAAAACCATTGGAAATTTCGAACGTTTTTTAAATATTCCAAAAAAATATATTACTAAAATAGCTTAAAATAGAGTTTAAATTAGTTGCATTGCATGCCACATGGATTTCTTAGCGATTTCTTTACATTGACTAAATAAAGTTTAATGGTAAATAAGGCTCAAGAAAAAATTGTGAAAGCGAAAATATGTGGGAGTGTCGGAAGAGGTCGTCCACGGCGAACATTAACCGACCAAGGCCATGTTCAGATGACGAGCGCTCAACGCGCGTTAACAACTACATGTAAAAACGCGCGTTAGCATGTGTACTCCTAGAACAAAATTACATGTAGTTGCAAACGCGCGTTAGTAAAACGCGCGTTGAGCGCTCGTCATCTGAACATGGGCTAAATTGTTGATATTCTAAAGTAAAAATCGTGGGCCGTGTGAAATGGACTGAGAATCGGCGAGCATGCATGCAGCGATTGACGAATGTGGACGAAGCAATAGAGGTGTGTCAGAACCGTAGTAAGTGGAGATCTATTGTCTCTGCCTACCCCGATGGTAAATAGGCATGACCTATGTATGTTTCTATTGAATAAGACTGCATCCTCATTAGTCGTACGAGACATAAACGTTGATGCATTAAGAGGTATCAGAGAGACAATAGCTTTTGTTGTAACAACGGCTACCTTATATCTGATCGTTCGGTACAACGTCTCTTTGGCCACAAACGGGGAGGGAAGCTACGAAGCTGTATAGTTAATTGGTCTAATTACATAAGTATAAGATAAAGGCTTAACGAGGTTATTGTTTTTAAACTAATTTGTCTATTAATGTAGGTTTAAAAAGAAAGAGTTTTAAAATTCGGTTTAGTAATAACAAAGAAACAAACTGTCACGGGATACTTAACAAACATACATTTAACGGACTCAAAGAAAATCTAGACTCATAAAACAATTTGTAGATCACACAAAGTGTTGTTCCATGCGGGTTCTAAGCACTGCTTTTTTTTTTATGTTTGGCCCTGCCAAAATGACTCTACTCTGCCTGATGGAAAGCATAAGCAGAATCCAAGAGTGGTGGTCACCATACTGCGAATGCAGACAATGCAACAATGCTGCATGGTGACCAACACCATGGCGGGCTAGTGATGCTTCTGCATCATTGGGCCTCCGGTCTCGCACACACCAACGAAACACGACAGCATGATCGCTGTCATTTTACGTTGATTTTCTGTGCGAGGGTAGTACCGCCCCGGTCGAGCCGACCCGTTCGTGCTGAAATCAGCGTGGCTCTACTACCTTTAAAGTATAATATTTAGCACAGTAGTTAGCGGTGAAGTTACCACCACTTCGCCATCTGTGCAGAGATTTATATCTCTAAACAAATATACACACTAAGGTTTACTTAAGACTAGCTGAGCCCTGCCGTGTTACCCGCGGTAACACGGCAATAACATCAACTGCAGGTAACGCCGCGGGTTGAAGGTAGTCTAAAAAAGTAGCTTATGTTACTCGTTATGTCATCAGCTATCTTCCAGTGAAAGTCCCGTCAAAAACGGGTAAGGCGTTCCAAAGAATAGCAGGAACAACCAGACAGACAAAATTTGAAAAAAATGATATTTTGGTATATCCATATTATTATATATAAATGCATTTTGTAAAAAGCCGTTATTTTAATATTGCAATTCATACAGCAACTCCAATTTATTTATTTGTATATATGTTTAGATAACATAAAAATACACTTAAGTGTTTATTACCACACATATGAACATTTGTACATTAATATTTCCTACGCAAATTCCATTGTATGATGTATGGCACCTCTTTTACTTGAAGCAATCGATTTACTCGTAACCTTGACTGTGATTATACGAATATAATAGATGACATTAAGATGACACAGCATGTAGGGAATATATATGATCCCTTACTGCTATTAATAAATATTCAGTTTTATACGGATGACAATCAAGAAATAATTTAGGTAACTTCTCAAAGTAGTAGAGCCACGCTGATTGTAGCACGAACGACTCTACCGAGGTGGTGCTACTTTCTTACAGAAGATCAACCTTAAATGACAGCCTTTGTACTGTCTTATTTCGTTGGTGGGTACGTGAAGAAGTCACTATGACGCAGAAGCATCACAAGGCCGTAATGGTGTGGGTCACTATGCTGCATTGTTGCATTGTCTACATGCGCATGTCTACATACATTCCAGCGCACGTGTTTCCCTCCCATAATAATCCCGAGTCCTTTAAGCGGGGTGTAAAAAAGCATCTCACTAGGCGGCCATAGTGTGGGTCACCATGCTGCAATGTCCTTATTCGCATTGAGAATGGTGACCGCCACTCTTGGAGTCTGCTCATGCTTTCCATCAGTCAGAGCATAGTCATTTTGGCGCAGCTAAAACATACAAAAAAAATGCACAATAACTATGGTGACCACCACTCTTGGATTCTACTCATTCTTTTAATTAGGCAGAGTAGACTCATTTCAGCAGTTACGATATAAAAAAAGAAGCAAAAAGAAAAATCTATTTAAATAAAACCCTAGCAATAGGAATGTACCTATTCTGTTTCTCGATAAACTAAAAAAATATTCATGAAATGGAAATAAAGTTTACCTAGACTCAGAACAATTTATGGATCGAACTCACAATACTTAACTCAGTAAGAAACGGCAAGGTTATTACTTAAACCAGTACACTGCCCATATCGTACATGTAATTAATTAAATTATAGTGTTCCTAAATAACGAAATCTACGTATCATAGCTAGGATTGTATAAAAAAAGTAATGGTACTATTAATATCACAATTATTAATTCAACAATCTCATAAATATGTAAACTAAACTAAAAAGTTAAAGCAACATTATAACAAAATAATGACGAGTTTCAAACCAAAAACATTTTCTCCGACACCAACGACACGGTATTCCTCTTAACAGCGACGATTCACGAACAAAACACAATACTTTTCTATCTCTAACAATTAAAACCAATCTAATTTTCTTAAAATTAAGGTTTATAATGGATTAAACATCAGGCGTCGTATCATAAACGGTTACAGTGAGCACAGGACGCCTTGAGCCCGGTCCACTTAGTGTAAATCGCACACAATTTAAGTAAAAAACGTTCTGTTTTTGCCTTCCTTCTTTGAGATTGTAGCAAAAAGTTAACTATGGGTGTTAATATTATTGGTTTGTTGACAGTGAAATGAATCAATAAACAGTAGTTAGACTCCTTTCACCCTTGTTTTTTTTTCAACAAATTTTCCGTTTGAAATTGTATATAAGATTGTCGCGAGGCAGCGGTCGAAAACAAGCAAATCCTTTTGAAATGTCGCTTATTTAAAACCTAACTGTATCTACAATGCAGCTACGATTTCTGAAGTGAAAACTTCTTTAGCTGCGTCGAGCACTTTTTGGTAAGATAAAATCTTATGAGTTCGCGTCACTGACATGCTGACATGACCTTTTTGGATGATTGCACTTTTTGGTAGGAGAGAACCTTATGGGTTCGCGTCATCGACATGCTAATGTTTGATGTTGATAAGTTTCATTTCAACATTATGAAATTTCTAATTTTCAACATTTATTTTACAAATAACATTCTATTTTATAAGTTTTCATTTCTATCGGCAGTCCTTATGACTACCTTTTTTTTTATTACTAAATATATTGCAAAGCATTCAATTACAAACGTTTGCTATTTTACATCTAGGAACAGACTACCAACATCACCGACAGAGATTTCCATACCATCTGGAATAAAGTCTGAACAAACGAAACTAAATGCATTTTCCAATAATATCAATAGCGTCGACCAAGTTTAGACAGTTGAAACCGTTCTCAATGCCCTGATAAGTCTACAGACAGCCTTCAGCACTTTATCTTTGCCTTTGAAAACAGAGGCATGGCTGTTTAGGAACAAGAAGGGAGAATTTGTTGAAATATCGTCTGTATATTTTAATTGTGTCAAATTTTTTGAATATTTATGGCTTATATGTTTTATAAAAGAAGCTTAAACGTAGGTGTGAGACTAGCTAGTAGTTTAGACTCTATGGCCAGTAGTATCTATCTATATACTACTCCATTTTAGATATTATACGAATACCTATGTATAAAAAGAATATTGTAAACTTCACACGTTGCTGTAAAAGAGGCATTTTTACAAGCTTTTTATTAACAATTATTTTTACGAGAATTAACGCGGTCGTGGTCACAGGCTAACTGTAGTTAACCTGTGACCACGGCCAGTGCAACCTGGTCGAAACGTCAGGCAAATCATAGGTATGTAATACCTTTTAATAAGTGATTGTGTTAATTCCCGTAAAAATGAAAAAAGCTTGTATAGGATTGATAGTAAATAATTTCTATTATGCTATAAATTTGTTTTGGCACTTTATTTTTCTAGCTATTACTTTCTACCTACGTGATGCAAAAACTTTTTAACCATTAAACTTAAAACCAACGGTGGAGTATCATAATTGACACAGTTAAAGTTTATATGGAGAAGGAGTGCAGAAAACCGGACAAGTGCGAGTCGGACACGCGCACGTAGGGTTACGTACCATTTTCTAACTAGCTAACAAAAACGAGCAAAGAAATCACGATTTTTGTATTGGAGCCCTCCTTAAGTATTTGTTTTATTTTAATTATTTACTTTTAAAGTGAATATATATCTATTGAATATATATCTGTCGCTGTTATCAATGTTGAGCAAAAACTAGCAAAAAAGCATGTTTGTATGGGAGCCCCCTTAAATCTTTTAATTTAATTTATTTTGCATTATTCCGTTTAAATCTTTGTTTTATTCTGTTTGTTGGTATAGCGGTATCAGAAATACATCATCTTAAAAAAAATAACTGTCTAACTATCACGGTTTATGAGGTACAGCCTGGTGACCGACGGACGGTACGAAACCCTACAAACAATAATTAAATCAATGATGGTGGAATTTCGACCATTGGGCGCCCGCAAATATTAATTACGATTAAATACGAATGGCTTAGTACTTTAAGTCCTTGCCTAGCCACTTCGGACTGAGCCGAGTGTTTTGGATTCGAGTCACACTTTATGTGATCCACAAATTGTTGTTCTGAGTCCGGGTGTTCTTTGTGTCTGTTTCAGTATGTTTGTAAAGTACCCCGCGACACGGAGTATATTCCTAATGTCGAAGTTGTATTTTTTTAAAACAAATCTATACAAATAAATAAAATTGGAGTGTCTGTTTGTAATTTTAAAATAACCGCTTTTTACTAAATGCATATGTATGTATATACGGTGTACGGTGTAAACGTAGGTAAAAATTTTTTTGTCTGTCTGTCTGTTTGTTCCGGGTACTCTCTGGAACGGCTGAACCGATTTTGACGGGACTTTCACTGGCAGGTAACTGATGATCCAGGGAGTAACATAGGCTACTTTTTTTAGACTAACTTTGACCCGCGGCGTTACTCACGGTACAACAATAACCGCGGGTAACACCGCGAGGTTCAGCTAGTCTAAAATAAAACCAGGTACAACATAAATGAGAATATGCATGAAACACTATAAAATTTTGTTTCGTTACGAAATACTTTGGTTACGAATCAATCGATATTTATGCATCGAACGTTCAAAATGGTGAACCATTAATTTTCAATTTACACTTCAATGGAACTTACCTCGATATAATATTAATGGAAGTAGCCAGAAAATGTATAATTGAGCAAATATACCTAATAGTAGTGTAAATGTAAAAGAAGGTTTGTCTGTTACATTTTTAAGACCAAACCCCTGAATCAATTTTAATGAATTTTCTGTACAGATCCTTTGATTTCTGCTGAGGGAACCGCGGATATAAGTAATTATTTATAGAAATAAAAAAAATTTGAGAAATTTAGGTTTAATTCAACTCAGTCCGAAAAAAGTATTTTGTTTTCAAAGCTAGGTATACTGGAATAAGTTTTGACTAAGTTATTATCATAAAATAAATAAATATTTCGGACATCTAACACACAGCGCCATCTAGTCCCAAGCTAAGCTGAGCTTGTGTTATGGGTACTAGACAACTGATACATATATACTTTTTGTTGTAAACACATACATATTATACATAGAAAACACCCAAACTCCGAAACAAATATTTGCAGGTCATACAACAATTTTGGTCCAACCCGGGAATCGAACCCGAGACCTCAAGCACAGCAGTCACATATGGTACTGCACCACCGAAGCAGTAACCAAATGAATTTCAGTAACAAAAATATTTGTTTTAACTTTTCCACATTCTTTATTTCGATGTATAATCGTAATGACTGTAATCTTCATAATTTGTGTCGCCATTCGAAATTTTCAGTAAATAGGCCAACATTGAAAGTACCTAGAGTATTTCGTTGTTAAATCACAACAATTTGTCGCCAACCCTGTATTGAATTGGCGATTTATTTCAACATATTCTGTGGTTGTGGTTTACTCCTAATTGGGACGATATTTTGGGAACGATTGTAAATTATGAATGGTCAATTCGATCGTTTAACCCTCCAATTGGTAAACGAAGTATGAGGTTATTTTCTTTTTTCATTTAAATACACTGTTTTTTTATCTAATAGGCGGGCAAACGAGCAGACGTATCGCCTGATGGTAAGCGATTACCGCCGCCCATAGACACCTGCAACACCAGAGGCGTCACAAGTGAGTTGCCGGTCTTTGGGGGATGGGGAGGGAAGATCAGGGGAGGGGGTTTGGGTTGCGGGCATCCGGTATCCTCAGTCACTCGGTGAAATACATCGCAAGCACTATTTCACTGGTTTTCTGTGAACCGGCCCATTCATGCCGAAGCGTGGCTCTCCCACGGTAGACTGTATAGGTAGTTTGACGATATAAGTTTATTTGACGAATTTGTGATTTGATTTTAAATAGCTTTATGAATAAAAAATACATTGTGTCACCGTAGGTTAATGCTATATTATGTAATTAAGGCACAATCTACAAAAATGAATCTTTGCTGAATGACGTCTAATGCTGAACATAGCCTATCAAGCTCTCCGAAACAGCCAGCCTCATTCAACGGCTTCCTGCTACTAGTTTTCATTACCGTCGCTGTTGTAAGCCACCCCTTCTAAGTGCAGCTATTCCTCAAAAAACCTGTGGCAGAAGAGTCTTTCCATCACCAGATCAACAACCTTTAACAGTCCACTACTTTTTTTATGGAATAAGGGGAAACCAGCATACAAATCGCCTGATGATAAGCAATTACCACCGCCCATGAACACATTGTACGCCCAACACTACAGGCGTCACAAGTGCGTTGCCGGCATTTGGGGGATGGGGGGAGGGGTTGGGTTATGGCCCTCTGGTTTCCTCATTCACTCGGTGAAACACAGCGCAAGCACTGTTTCGCGCCGGTTTTCTATGAGCTTGCTCATTCATGTCAAACCGTGGCTCTTCCACGATTGGACATAGACATCTCCTTAGCAAGGAGAATGTGGCCTTTTGATTTGTGTTAAGTTTCTCTACTCCTTGCACTGATATTTTGTTATCCTGCTTACTTTGGTTCTTAGTCTTTACAATTTCGAATTAATTTTTACATTAATAAAAACCTATAATTTTAACAATTGTTTTCAGTATAATCATGAATCAAAATTCCTTTTTTAATACATTTAAAGTTATTTTAGTATTAAGATAGTCGTAGCGGCGCTTTCCAGATCAAAATTTATAAAGCCGATTAGTCTACGAAGCGTGTCAAAGAAATATAAGACACCCAAAAGAAGTAATCCTCGTTTCGACGTATTAGGTTAAAAAACTAAAACTTAGGGCCAGTTTCAGGGCAAAACTGCACTATTTAACATATTAAAGTTGCTGATATATATATGATTATCTGACATATTTGCCTCTAGGTATACAAAACTTGTGAAATCTTTAGGCCCTGTTTCACAGTTACAGATAAGTTCTAGTTTGACACAATGTATTTGGAAGATACTTCAAATTATCTGTCAGATAAGCTGTTCGAAATTCATCTATAACCGGTGAAACAGAGCTTTATTCTTCTGAAGGATAAGTTCTAAACCCCTACCTACTAAAATTATAAATGCGAATGTTAGTTTGTTTGTCATCTCAATCATCACAAAACTTTGTACACTTATTCTTGGAGGTATTAGAACATAGGATACTTTTTATTAAATACAAGCGAAACCGCGACTGAAAGCTAGTAGTCTATAAGAGACTTTACCATTATGACTATTTATACACAAACTTTCAAGTACTTTATTGCATTGTTTGATTTTAAGCGATATGTCTTTGGTGTGAAATAAAATTATTTTTATTATTAAATACTAATTGTGTCCGCTACTCCGTACACGTTACATTTGGATCTTCAAGCTATTTCTAATTTTTCACAGCTTAAACCTTTTCTGGACTACGACAAATATTTCAAAACCAAAATCAGCTAAATTGGCCCAGCCCTTCTCGTGTTTCAGCGAAACAAACAAACAGCAATTGATTTTTATATAAAAAGATAAGATATATGTCACACAGGTTTTGAGACTATTATGGACTCCAGCTCTCACTAGGGAAATATTTAGCAACTGTTTAGTTTGTACCTAGATCTTATGTAACCAAAATTGTACCTTCCTGTGAGAGAAATAAAGTTTTATTATTATTATTATATGGTAAACCTGACCCGAAATATTTTGTAAGCGTCATCAACAACTAACCTACGTTTTATCAAACAATACCTATACTAATTGTGTTTATCACTAAATAAATTGGACGCTATGCCTCCAAAATTTATGAAACAAAATGAGGGATATTTGTATTTATATAGAACAATTAAGTGTTAATAAGGTCGGTTGTTTGAAGGCCTAATTTATAGGGACACTGTTGATTATAATTATTGTTTACTGTAGAACTGTTGTATTAATCTTTAGATTTATCTTAAGTACTAATATAAGTCTTGTAATTTGTTGGGATAAATTGATGTGGTTTTGAAGCCTGGAGGGTTCGTATGCGACTGTTGTGATAAGGTCTCGGGTTTGATCTGTTAGACGCTATTCAGTGCAACGCGCACCGTCCGCGGGGATGTCCGCAACGGATGGTACAATGTATGAATCCTATACAGCGCGTTCAGTGTTACGCGGAGCTATCTGCAACGCGGACCGTGTGCGCGCGGAGCGTCCGTCGTGGATGAATACCGTCGTTCAGTGCTGCGCGAAACGTGCAATTGCGTCCGCGCATGGAGCTGTAGCACTGAACGCACTGTATAGGCTTCATACATTGCACCATCCATCGCGGACATCCGCGTTGGTCATCCGCATCGCACTGAATGCGCCTTAATATTAGTCTTGGAGCTTGGGTATTTTCTATGTACGATAATATAATATATGTATATATTCACAAAACAAGCATGCCAGTGTTCTATCAGTCAATCTAGCTTTCACAATACAAACTATGCTTAGTTTGAAACTACATGACGTTGTATGTCAGATGCCAGAAAAAAATTGATGAATCGGTTACAGCGATGAAGTAGTTTTTACTTCATCCAGTACATTATGAACATGGCTATCTTGACTTGTGTGTTAACACGGTTTCAAAAAGGACCTGTATTGGGTGAAGGTGACTAGAAAAATCTTACTAAAAGAAAGAGGATATCTAAGGGCGAAGACGCATTTTTGATATTTTAATCATTTTATAGTATAGGCGGGCAAAAGAGCAATCGTATTACCTGATGGTAAGCGGTTACCGCCACCCTTGGACACCCGTAACACCAGAGTCGTCACAATTGTGTTACCAGCCTTTGGGGGATAGGGGGGGGGGGATAGGGGAAGGGGTTGGTGAAACACAGCGCAAGCTCTATTTCACACCGGTTTTATTAGAGGCCGTGGTATCACTTTGGTCGAGCCGGCCCCTTCATGCCGAAGTGTGTCTCTCCCACGGTCCATTCGTGATTATTCAGTTTCAGGTGACTGCTGTCACCACTTGTCTGCTAGACGTTATATCATAAAAAGAGGCTATTCGTATACTGTTTTGTACGTTCTATTTTCAAAAACATTTTTATATTGTGGAGGACTTTAAAAGCCTACATGAAATGAACATAAACAAAACCCAGGCTCGGAACGATAGTTCGTGGATCATACAAAATGTTGTCCCGTAATAGGTTCGAACCCACAAAACACAGCGCAGTAGAGAGCCACTACGCCTATCACGCAGTCATATATGTAGGAAAATTTCTAACTACGCCAATCACGCAGTCAGATGTAGGAAAATTTCTAACTACGCCAATCACGCAATCATATGTAGGAAAATTTCTAACTACGCCAATCACGCAGTCATATGTAGGAAAATTTCTAACTACGCCAATCACGCAGTCATATGTAAGAAAATTTCCATTTTACCAGAAGCCGGGATGAATAATGAGGAAGTTATAAAGTGCAACGCATGACCAGATAATCAATGAGAGGGAAACATCGCAAGAATGAAGGAAAGAGGCGCGTTATTATACTGCCTAGCCTTGTGTGATGTGAGTATGTGGATATCGTCGATGATACAGCAAAAACGCTTGAGCGTAGGATGTGATTGCGTATTTTTATAAAATTATAGCAAATTTAAATAGTTAGACATGTAATAAAAGGCGGCCAAGTGCGAGTCGTACTCGCCATTGTAGGGTTCCGCAGCAGCAAGTAACATAATATAATTTTTATTTTATTTTCAGATTTGTATTGAATGAATGAAAGGTAAATTGCAGTTTACTATTTATGACGTATTAAAAAAAAACTGCTTAATAGATTTATTTCAAACCAATTTTTTGTGGAAGTTCGCATGGTTCGTATAAAAATGTACATCATACTATTTTTTTTAGTTTTATCATTCTCTTATTTTAGAAGTTACAGGGAGGAGGGCGACACATTTAACCACTTTGGAAGTGTCTCTGAAAAATGACATTAGAAACCTCAATAGCTTGTTTAAAGACCTATCCATAGAACACCAGACGTATGGATCTGATGAAAAATATTTTTTTTAGTTTTGTGTGAAAATCTTAACGCGGTTCACAGAATGCATCTATTTACCAAGTCTCAACATTGTAGTTCTTATAGTTTCAGATAAAAGTGACTGTGACATATGGACGCACCAACAGACAGACAGACAGGCATGACGAATCTATAAAGATTCCGCCTTTGGCACGGAACCCTAATAAAAATAAATTATGAAGGTATTTTTACTCACACGCGGCTGTCTACTTGTAAACCAGACGGAGTCTATAGAACAGTATGGGGCCGATAAACTTATTTAAATGTTCATAAGCACATATATATTACAAATAAATTACATACAGACACAAAACATATAATCATGTAAATCAAATAATTATTAACCCTGAATGAAAATTGAGCTCATATTTAAATAAAATAGCGAGTAATATTGTTACCGACAATAGTCTGTCTACAGAACTCCGATTTCACTTGGCACTTAAGGTTTAGAGGTCTGCTGAAAATCAAAGTTCAACCATTTCGAAATAGACTGAAGGCCGACCCTTAGTTTAGCTAAAAGGCTCAAACGAAGACATGACAGAAGCATTATGATACCCACGAAATAATAGGTAAGACATAAATCGTTTTACAATCTTTAAATAGACAAATAAATCTAAATCTCAACTTATCTTGTACGTATTCAAAAGATTAAAGAAAAACTTTGTCTTTGTGCTCACCGATATTATCAAACGCTTTGATATTTCGGAGCAGAACTTACGAAGCGATACCTTGCGATGTTAAGTGTGCGTGTCCATTGTACAATCTGAAATTAGCTGAGAGAAAAAAAAACACTCCGGTTCAATAGGCAGAGTAACACTTAAAAAACAAAATCTGAAATGATTTTTTAAAAATCTGGTTATAGGATAATCAGAGTACTAATAAATTACCTTCCACTTGATTGGTGACCACGTTCGGTACTAACGTGATACCACTAAATTATTCACAGATCGAACAGAGTTGAAATCGAGAAATAAAATGAACTAACACTAGGCCCTAACTTTAAAGGAATGTATGAATGTAACACTTCAATTTGTTTTGGAATATATATCTCATTTATTTATTGAAATTAAAAAGGTACATAGTTCAATTCATATGAAGATGCCACAAACTCATTCGAGTTTTTCCGTGTATCAGCGTCATCACCAAAGCATATCCAAATCCATCCACATACCACACACAACCATTACCAATCTCATACACAGCCACGGCTACAAAATGATCCAGCCTTCTTAAATACTTCATCATATCACATGCTTGGCCTCAACAGAAAGAAACAAAACACTTTACACAATAATAAAGAATTAAACAATTAAATATAAATTAGAGAGGGTAGTCATTGACATTTATATTTATATACTACCCTACCAAGTCGCGCTCATCTCCGACACCGATCATAGCCGATCGGCGCTCAATGATTCGATCACAATACATATTCATAAGCAGAGATATTCATCACGTTATTATACAGAGTGATACATTACTATACAGTAAAATAACAATGAGTGCAATATTTTTTTATTTTTTTTCACCTTACGTACATACTAAGCAAGGAAGACGACCATGCGATTGTAAATACAAAGTTAAGAATTCTGAAATATATGCAATTTATAAGTATAAGTATGTATGTATATAAACGTAAGACAGAATTATGGATTGTTTATATTTTGTAAGAAATATAGTTTCAATCTACTTTTAAGGTTTTTAGGAGTTAGTTGATCTTTCTGTACCATTTGTAGTTCATTAATCAGAGATGGAATGACATATATGCCAATTTTCTTTTACCATAATTGTTGGTGTATTTAGGTAAAATTAGGTATTTTTTTAAAAATATGACGCGTTTGAACCGTATTATTGTTGTACTTTCTTTTTTCTTTTAGATGTTCATTAAAAAAATCTTCATTTAGTAGCGTATATTTAATTTTATTAGTACAATTTCTTTTAGCAACCTCATTTGAAGTGCATGTATTAAATCAAGATGCGTTTTGTACGTTCTTCCATAGCTTGATAAACCGTAACCGATTATCGATTCAACCAGAGCTGTATAAAGTTGTAGTCGTATCGGATAGGGTATTTTTCTCTTTATTAGAGAAAACTTAGCCAAAATACCTCTCAGTTTATCACAAACTAGGTTTATATGGCTTTTCCACGACATCCGACTATCTATTATCAGACCAAGATACTTTTGTTGATCTACTACATCAATAAAACCACAGGCACATCTGCTAGGTTTGCCTTTATTATTTTCAGGAAAGCATTCGTGCTTGTGTGCGATAAGAGTTGGTTTCATGGCTAGGTTAACGTCAGATAAGTATTTTTTATTGCATACTGGTTGTTGCCCGCGGCTCCACCCGTGTGTACGTCGGTTATCGTAGCAAATAGTATCCTGTGTGTTATTCTGATGCTATATTACTGTAAAGTTTCATCCAAATCCATTCAGTAGCTTTTGCGTAAAAGAGTAACAAACATCCATCCAAAGTTACAAATTTTCGTGTTTATAATATTAGTAGTATGTTTTAACCATCTCGTAACAGCGATGTATCTATACTAACTAAAAAACAAAATCAATCAGATTATAAACACGAAAACTAGTAACAGTTGTAATCACTTGCGCTTACGCTTGTTGCAATTGCCAATCTCAGATCGAAGTTAAACAATCATTACTTAGATACCCAACATAACTCGAAGCTCTACGTTGTATAGTCAATGCTAATAGTTCTAGCTTATTGCTATGCATGCCATAGTGAAGAATCATGTTTCATAACATATCGTAGAAAGCAAGTGTAATTTTTTTATTGCTTTTCACTTGGTTAAAGAAGGCATTTCGCCCCAACTCAAAATCGTGTCAATCAAAGGGCGACAATAAGCTTTTGTCTCTTGAGTCAGTGTCTACAGATGGCGATAACAATTTATCATCAACTATACACGTATTCTACTTCTAAGTTTAATGGGTTTACGACCGCGGGAGAGCCACGTTTCGGCATGAATGGGCTGGCTTGACCTGAGGAGTGACACCACGTCCTCGCAGAAAACCGGTGTGAAATGGTAATTGCGCTATGTTTCACTGACTGAGTGAGGATACCAGAGGCCCATACCCCTTCCCCTCCACCCTTGCCCATCTCCCCATCCTCAACCCCTCCCCATCCCCCAAAGGCCGGCAACTCACATGTGACACCTCTCCTGTTGCGAGTGTCCATTGGCGGCGGCAATCGCTTACCAATCAGGAGATACGTCTGCTCGTATGCCCGCAATTTCATTAAAAAAAAAATAATGATAATGATATTTAAAAAGACATAGTCTGATAGATACTTAGCTTCGAAAATTATCTTTAAATGATTATAATATCGGTCAAGACTCAACAATGGAAACACTCTAAGCTGTGTTCGACAGCCGATTCACAAGATATAATCTTAAAGCGTTTGCTTTAATATCCTCTGATAGCAACTGAATCATCAGTAATTTATCGGTCTGTAAATCTGTACATTTTAGTTTTATAGTTTCACACAACTTGTTGATTTTGACGTACTTCAAATAGAAGTAAGTTATCATTGAACTAGTTTGTTTTATTTGTTTCTGAAATTCGGATACTAAAGTTTCTAAGCAATTTATGTCGCATGAAAAATTTTGATACTATAGGTTTATCAAAATAATAGACTTTTCGGCTTTAAGTTATTAGGCAAATATGACTAGCTTTAATCATATCAGTTGGACCAAATTATATACTTATGTTAATTTCTGGTTGTCCCTTGATTTTGGTGCGATCGTTAGCAACTTCTATAGTAGTAGTAGTACAAATAACAATAATGGTCGTTTTAGTTGAAATTCCCTTCAGGTCTTAAACTCCTTTCAGATACGATGTTTCAAATAAAACCATAACAACTCTACCCTACTATGGGGTGAATCCAGTCTATGTCACGTCAGGTTCCCAACCAAAATTATGCATGACTACAGCTTTATTTTGACTTTATAATTTTCTGTAGGTACTTTAATACTTTTTACTTTAATAATTTAAAAATAAAGGTATTAATTCGTGTCACTTCCAAGGGTAGTTAATATTTTTCCCGCGCCGCCGCGAAACAAACTTTGATTTGTAATTCATGAATTTCATTAACAAGATCGTGACGAAGTTAAATTGAGTTTCCTAGGCTTCTTATTGGATGGTCCAGTTCATCATTTGAGCCGGTTCCTGTTTGTGATATTTTAAAAGGTTTTTTCCACGACCTTCTGAATAAAGTTTTATGACTTCTGATATTTACCTGAGTATGTCCGAGCTCGATATTTTTGAAATTTTACTATCACTATGAATCGTATTGGTACCAGTTATGATTTAACTAGGTTTTGAACGCGGCTTCACTCATGAAGACTTTCATCCCCTGATTTACCCCCTTAAGGGTGGAATTTCAAAAATTCCTTTCTTAGTGCTTACTTACGTTATATAGAGAACCTACATGCAAAATTATAGAATTCTAGGTTCAGCGGTTTGGGCTGTGCGTTATTTTTCTGGGTATATACGTTACCTTCCTCTTTTATATATACAGACTAGCTTTTGCACGCGGCTTCGCTCACGCAGACTTTCATCCCCTGATTTACCCCTTTAAGGATGGAATTTCAAAAATTCCTTTCTTAGTGCTTACTTACATTATAGAAAGAACCTACATGCAAAATTTCAAGATTCTAGGTTCTGCGGTTTGGGCTATGCGTTGATCTCTGGGTATGTCAGTCAGTCACCTTCCTCTTTTATATATATAGATAGATAGATTTAAACTACAGGTAGCAAAAAGTTTGTTTTAAGGAACTGTATAATAATTTGTCAGATTTAGACAATTACTTTTGTATTCAGTAGTAAATTAATTGACCTGATTTGAAAGAAGAAGTAAGACTTCGCTATGCGTCTAGAAGTTGAGCGAACATAAGCACAACTTAAAATTATTGAGAACATCTAGTCTAAAATAATACAGAAACGACGTTCGTCAAAGAAGACAAAAATATTTTAGTTAATAATATTTTCTGTCTTCATAATTATATAGGAAAAACGTCAATCGCCATTTTAGTAATCAAACACTCAGTGTCAGTGACGTCAGATCAGATGGATGGACTCAGGCGACGCTGTCAAACTTGTTTAACTTTGACGCAAAGGAATTGTCACTCACATAATGGGTTTGGGCAAAAATTATCATTTTTTGTTTTATTTATTTAAATATTCTGCTATAGAATTTTTGGGTAGTTTCAATAAAGTAGCGAATGAAAACGGATAGTGTACAAATGCTGATGAAGAAAATGTTGATAATAATGGTTTTATAAATTCAAACTAAGTAGGTAAAATAGCTAGCCACGCTGATTTCAGCACAGAGTCACACAAAGCGTCACAGACACGCAGACAGACAGAGTAATTTTCGAATTTATGATATTAGTATAGATTATCGAAGGATATATGATTTATAATATTCAACTTGCAGCCTGGATGATGTATTAGTGGAAATAACCGCATAATACATTAAAGTCTGGTAAGCAAATCAACTAAAATTTGTGACGTCTCGATCTCAAAATTGGAAACGTCATAATGTAGCGTCTGAGAAGTATTAGGATCGCTTCACACTGCGATATGAATGGTTATAGATATAAGCCAAATTTAGGAAAAGTTGTTATATCAGAACATATTTTGCTTTTTGAAACAAATTATTGAAGTTATTTTCTTTGAAATGCACCTCAAGAAGGTTATTCTTTGTCAATTTGGTCAGTTAGTTTATTTAAGGTTTTAACTATCGATTTTTGTTAATCAATTTCAAGAAATATTTTTATGCTATTATTTAGATGTATTGTTTGTACATGAAGTTGAGACCCCATTTGAGTTTAAGAAAAAAATACCACTGAGATTTTTTTTTATGTATATCCTGCCAAACTGACTCTACTCTGCCTGATGGAAAGCATAAGCAGAGTCCATGAGTGGTGGTTACCATACTCATTGCTCGTACAGACAATTTGCATTGTCTTTTGCCATTGCCAATGCAGCATGGTGACACACACCATGGTGGGCTAGTGATGCTTCTGCATCATTGGGTCTCCGATCTCACACTCACCAATGAAAGACGACAGCACGAACGACCTCGAAGATAATTTTACGCTGATTTTCTGTGCAAGGGTAGTACCACGGGCCGCACTCACATATTAAGCGTTTCGACACTTCGTGTAGTAGCTGTGTTTGTGTGTTACAAACTTAGTCGTTTTTGCCTTAAAAATAATACTTTTACATACATTGATATCAGGTTAAGGATCGTTTATTTTTTATAAATAATAAAAATATTTATTCACTTACATGAGAAAATACAAATATATAACACTTAAATTACTGCGATACAGAAAAAAGAACTCACGTTATTTATAGAAAACTAGCTGACCCGGCGAACTTCGTACCGCCATATTTACATATCTGTCTTAGTTTCTCACAGGCAGTGTACAGTCGCGGACAAAATAAATAAGACTTTACCGTTATCTTTAATTTTTCTTGTACACAAACCTTCTTCTAACGATTACAAACACATAAAATCAAAATTATTTAATTTTGTGCAGCCGATCGGAAGTTATGCGCGTACATAAATTTCGGCAATTCATTTTATATATATAAGAAAATTTAAATCAGAACAATCCATTTCAAAACATAGTGAGGGTACACTAATAACATATATGCATTCTGAACATTTGTAGAACCATGCCAGCCATAAATGCAAAGATTTAGCGAGCCTAGAAGCGACAGAATGGTTTGCACAAATAACAACTTATCATTGTCACAGTTATATTCTTGTACTTGGAAACTATCAGTGTAAGTGTTGCATAATTTATTTTATACAATATTTTATGATGAATGATTTAATTGTGTGATAGAATTAACACCCACATTTTCAGGGAGGCTTTTGGAACGAAGTTCCTTATGGGTTATTGCAGAGGGGTAACCTAGCCGGCAAAAAACGTCCGTAACGACAAATCAAAAAAGCGTAACATTTTAAAAAATAGTATAACTCCATATATGTACCCTAGTCGGTCAAAACGTCCGTAAAGTTAAATAAAAAAAAAATCGTAAGATTTAAAAAAATAGTATAGCGCAATCTGTACCTATATCCTAGCCGGCATCTGTAAGTTACATGTATTATTATTATTTATGAGAAGGAACTTCGTTTCTATGTGGTGACCTACGACACCACACGACTTTTTATCTATTCTATATCTATACAACTAAATAAAATTGGAGTGTCTGTTTGTATTATTAAAATAACCGCTTTTTACTAAATGCATATGTATGTATACACGGTACATATACCAAAACTGTAGTTAAAAAAATTTTTGTCTGTCTGTCTGTCTGTTTATTCCGGGTAATCTCTGGAACGGCTGGACGGATTTGGACGGGACTTTCACTGGCAGGTAGCTGATGATCCAGGTAGTAACTTAGGATACTTTTTTTTAGACTAACTTTGCCCCGCAGCGTTACTCGCGGTACAAAAATAACCGCGGGTAACACCGCGGGGTTCAGCTAGTTTAACTATATCACTCTGCTCAAGCCAGCCCAAATACGTCAAACATGCTTTATTTCTTTTTATTCCTTTAAGGGCAAAAAGCCTATTTAACTAAATTCTTATACTTATATAAATTACAATAACACAACTCGTGTTGATAGATTCCAAATACGGAATGGCACCAACCTTGTTAATCTCATGGGTATCTTAAAAGCGTACAAGATAGTAGAGCCACGCTGATTTCAGCACGAACGGGCCGGCTCGACCGGGGCGGTAATACCCTCGCACAGAAGATCAGCGTAAAATGACAGCGGCCATGCTGTCGTGTTTCGTTGGTGAGTGCGAGACCGGAGGCCCAATGATGCAGAAGCATCACTAGCCCGCCATGGTGTGGGTCACAATGCTGCATTGTTGCATTGTCTGCAGGCGCAGTATGGTGACCACCACTCTTGGATTCTGCTTATGCTTTCCATCAAGCAGAGTAGAGTTATTTTGAAAGGGCCAAACATAAAAAAAATAAAAAAATAAACTAAGGAAAAAAACCTCCCAAGACAACTGTGCTGCGAAGAGAAGGAATGAAACATTTGGAACAAACTCTATACGGATCGCTACGGCTAGCGTAGTATAGCTGGCAAAACCTTATTTCTAACTAGCTGAACCCCGCAGTGTTACCCGCGGTTATTGTTGTACCGCGAGTAACGCCGCGGAACAAAGTTAGTCTAAAAATAGTAGCCTAAGTTACTCCCCGGATCATCAGCTACCTGCCAGTGAAAGTCCCGTCAAAATCCGTCCAGCCGTTCCAGAGATTACCCGGAACAAACAGACAGACAGACAGACTGAAAGACAGACAGACAGACAGACAGACAAAAAACTTTTTACATTTTTGGTATATGTATCGTGTATACATACATATGCATTTAGTAAAAAGCGGTTATTTTAATATTACAAACAGACACTCCAATTTTATTTATTTGTATAGATAAGGACTATGTCAGATAGTGGGCTACAAAAAGCTGATGATGATGACACAAACACATTAAGAGAACATTATGTGTACACAGCTTTACATGCCTGTGCCACATTCCGACTGTATGTAGCGAACTCTAATAATTCGAAGAGCGAGTTAAATCTCATCTCGCTCAAATCAAATATTTAGCTAAGACGGCATCTCAGAGACATGTGAGTATCGTTATAATATGTAGTTGGTAAATAAATGTAGATCTTGTACAGCCTTATTTGGTATGTTTCAGTTTGTCAAACAAGTATCGGAGTTCGGGTTGGTATATGCTCAAGAAAATCTAGACTTACTAGATCAAATGTCAAGTATAAGGAGAACAGCATCTTATAGAAGGTGATGGTCTTCTATACAAATAAATAAAATTGGAGTGTCTGTTTGTAATATTAAAATAACAGCATTTTACTAAATGCATATGTATGTTTACACGGTACATATACCAAAAAGGTAGTCAAAAATTTTTTTGTCTGTCTGTCTATTTGTTCCGGGTAATCTTTGGGACGGCTGGACGGATTTTGACGGGGCTTTAACTGACAGGTAGCTGATGATCCAGGGAGTAACAAAGACTACTTTTTTTAGACTAACTTTGTCCCGCGCCGTTACTCGCGGTACGATGATAACCGCTGGAAACACCGCGGGGTTAAGCTAGTTAAGCTATAAACCAGATGTAAATACTTAGTTTATTCCTTTCTTCTATTTTACTTAAGTATAATTAAATTAACTTCAAGATTACTTGGTATTATTACCCTTTAAGTGAAACATTTTGAAACCCATTGCATACTTGGTAGACGTGGATAAGCATCTCAAAAAAAAAAATATATCGAGATTTGAGACAGTTCTTTGTGAATGAAACAAATTCTTGTATAGTGTGAAAATCTAATTCCACCACTGAGTAAGGTAGCGACGGTAAAAGTTTACAATTGCACTAAACATGCAATAAATAGAATACATACAGAATCAGTACTATAAGCATTCTAGTATATCGACTGGGGACATGTCAGCGAAACGCTGCGCCGCAAACTTTGATTTGTAATTCATGAAATCATTATGAAGTTAACGCCAAACTTAAATCGACTTCCCTTGTAGTTCTATACATACTTACATTTACTATCGACAGATGTTAACAAACAGCGAAAATGAGTCCTATTTTATAGACGGTAGTATCTATTATAGGTTGTAAGAAGTTTAAACGCGTAGCAGTAAATAAGTTTGTTCGAAATCTGACATCCAAAGTTTGGCCAAATGACAATTTGTTAAATGTCTTTTAAGTTCTTTTTTGTTTGATGGAATGTTTAAGTGCTAAGATTAATTGACGTTTTTTTTAGAATTGAGAAGCCGATAAATGTGAGGGAAAAAGAATTTTACATTTTCATTACTTAGGCAATTTCCTTATTTTTTGCGGTAATACTTTTGTTTAAGTAGCTTGTGTTACTAATTAATGCATGCTTGTAAGGACTCTATTTAAGAGTGTATTTAATTGTAGAAATATATACAATGTTTATAACATATTTACAAATCTGTCCCAGCTTCCCACAGGCAGTGTACAGTCGTGGACAAAAAAAACAACTTTTGCCGTTATATTTCAATTTCGATAAGGTTTGTGTACAAGACACAAACCTTATCCTAACAATAACGAACATATAAAAAAAATATTATTTAATTTGGTGCAACCCATGGGAAGTTATGCGTGTACATACATTTTAGTGATTAATTTTTATATACATAGACTAGCTGACCCGTGCCCACTTCGTTGGGCGGTAGACATTTTTTTTCACCGATTTACTTTGCAAATCCGGCTACCACGAATTAGGCTTTCCACTTTTTGTGTTATTATATATGCTATGTCACTCACAAATAACGTAGCCTTTTATTGGTAAAAGAATTTTCAAAATCGGTTCAGTAGATCCAGAGATGATTATCCCCCTTATTTTTAAAGCAATTGTATTGATACTAGTTCATTTATTTAGCCTTGAATATATAGACAGAGTTACTGTCTAATTTATAAATTAGGATGGTTACTTGAGATGTTACCCTTACGTAAGTAATGAAGTGAAGTCTCTACTCGCATCTAACTTGCATTTCGAACTCACTCGACTTAATTACCACTTCGATCAACTTTGTTATATGTACTTGTATAAACTAAATGTTTTAGGAATTAACTTGAGTGTGATATTGAACAAGATCGTTCACTAATTTTGTACTTGTATTTATATGTGTCATAAAAGTACAATACTAGCTCGTTGGTCTAGCGGTTGACGTATGCGACTGCCGATTAAGAGATCTCCTGTTCGAATCCCTGATCGGGCCAAAAGTGTCATTGCGCTTTTCCTATCATAAAAGTATAATTGGAAGAACTTCCTGAAAGTATAGGTCTTAGCCCTGGTGCCTCGAAGACCACGTAAAGCTGTCAGTCCTGCGCCTGATATCTCCTCGGTCGCGTCAGATAACCATTGCATCGTATTATGAGAGTGAAGGATCAGAAAGTGCACCTGTATTTGCGTGCACACACAATATGTGCACTATAATTTCTCTTACATAGATGTCTGGTCTCCGTTGAGACTCGCTGCCGTGCCTCTAATCGGCTGGGGGAATATCAATAGTACGATCCTTAGAATTGACAGACTAATTTGAAACACTTTTCATTATTCGATAGTAGTTTTAGAGTTTCAAAAATAAAGGGCAGCCGGGTCATCACACAGTAAGTGGCCCCCTCTGCTGATAAATATCTGACTGCTTCTCTTTCTTCTCTCTTAACTCCTTCTCTTTTTCTTTTAATTATAATTTTCTCAATTTATATTTGTTGTAGAAAATCTTGCATTTTTAACAACATGTTTATTGAAAGTTGGCGTTGTCATCGTGGCTAATATAATAAAGTATCATCGTCAAAGAAAATGAAGCTTTTTCTTATAACATAATTACGTATTATTTTCATCCTGACTGCGAGAGAAAAATGGTGCGAATAATTTATTTGGTTATTATCATAATCACTTCATCATAAGCCGTTAAGCGTATATATTTACTACTTTATTTAAGAGGTAATCTATTTTATATGGATATTACTAAGGTAATAGTATTTTTTTATTATTTGAAGCCTGGCAAAGTGTCTCTACTATGCCTGATGGAGAAAGTAGTAGAATCCAAGAGTGGAGACCACCATACTCATTGCAAATGCAGAAAATACAGCATGCTAGCCCACACTAGCCCAGTTGCACTCGGTGATTAGAAACAATAACCAAAGGTAAGCAACGACGGCGCGGTCAGTACCTGGATGGGTGACCGTTAGTGGCATGTGCGTGCCCAGCTTTACCGTGAGCGTCTCCGTAATTCGGAGATCACTTGGAGTCCTTTGAGCAGCTTGAAAACATCCAACAGCAAGATTACAACAAAAAAAAGACTTATTCTATTTTTTTTGTAATAGGCTGGCAAACGAGCAGACTTATCGCCTGATGGTAAGCGATTACCGCCGCCCATGGACACTGCCACACCAGAGGCGTCACAAATGTATTGCTGGGCTTTGGGGGACGAGGAGGGGTATGGGCCTCGGGTATCCTCACTCACTCGGTGAAACACAGCGCAAGCGCTATTTCATAACGGTTTTCTGTGAGGTGTGGTATCACTCCGGCCGAGCCGGCCCATTGATGCTGAAGCGTGGCTCTCCCCCGCTATTCTAATTCTTCAAGCCATTTTCTTAAGCTAGGCTCGGGTGGGCGTACTAATATACTTCGATTTTTACGTAGGAGGACTCCAGACCTCCATCAATCAAGTACTAGGCAAAATCAAAGTTTCGTGAAATCAGTGCTGGTCGTTTTTAAAGACTCCAATTACCCGTAAAGTACCCAAAATGTTTGAATGTCAACTAGAACTAATGGCTTAACGTAATCTTCAAGAAATCTCGAAGATATTGTTCAAATAATTTCTTTCTTCCAATAAAACAAGGTAAATAACGCACCGCCTTGTTCTTGTTAAAGCAGAAAAACGTAGCGTAGTTGCAAGTAAACACAGGCGTAACTAACTATTCTTTAAACTACGCTACTTTTCGTCAGTATTTTACAAGTTCTTGTTGTTTGTACGATACAGACGAAAAGTAGAGTAGTTGTCGGACAGACAGACAGAAAAAAATTGTAAAATATGTTATTTTGGTACATGTGTCGTGTATACATACATATGCGTTTATTAAAAAGCGGTTATTTTATTACTACAAACAGACACTCTAATTTAATTTATTTTTATAGATAAATAAAAGCCTGATAATTTTTATTAACCATAAATGCGGCTTTATTATTTATTTATTAAATTTTGCGTTCAATAATGAACTGAATTGAATACAAATTGTGTCCAAAATTCTTAACTCAATGAGCGATCGCGTAGCGCGAAAATGCGGTCACATAATAGGAGGTGGTTGTATTAGACACAAGAGCGATAATTATGTATTAAATGAATATTACAGTATGTTTCCCTTTTTATTTGAAATATAAGGTAGTCAAAAGATATTTTCTAATATCGTTATGCATTGTGCATTCGGTCAGGTAAACAAGTGAAGCATGAAAAAGCAACTCACTAGTGGGGTCACCATGCTTCATTGTCTGTATTCGTATTGAAGATGGTGACCACT
The DNA here is from genome assembly GCA_905220595.1 of Spilosoma lubricipeda. NCBI lineage: Eukaryota > Metazoa > Arthropoda > Insecta > Lepidoptera > Erebidae > Spilosoma > Spilosoma lubricipeda. Next base: position 3,850,544 of record HG992298.1, on the reverse strand, counting down.
ACTCTTGGATTCTACTCATACTTTTCATCAGGCCTAGTCAGGACAAGCTGAACCCCACGGTGATTGTCGTACCGTGGGTAATTCGGCGGGGCGAAACTCGTCTGAAAAAAAAAGCCTAAGTTACTCCTTAGATCATCAGCTATCTGCCAGTGAGTGAAAGTGCTGTCAAAGTCGGTCCAGCCGTTCCAGAGATTACCCAGAACAAACAAACAGACATATGCATTTAAAAAGAGGTTATTTTGATATTACAATAAACAACAAACAAAATATGTTATTATTTCAAAACCAGTCTGCGTAATACGTTCTGGTAGATGAAGACCATGTATCGGTGTCTACTGGTATCCACATAACCATCTTAAGACTTTATTAGGATTAGGTTTGATGCGGGCAGCACTGGAGTTTGTGTGATGAGCCTTAATGGAGGCGTGGACAGTGGACATCTCTTGGCTGAGAGGATAATAATAGTATTTAGTATATAGACTGACTATAATAATAACAATATTATTGTACACGTAATTGATTTTAAATGAAGTTTAAAAAAAATATGATGTAGGTAGACACTTTTTTAATTTCTCAATCAATATTTTTTTACAAGTGTATCCATGTCAAAAATTATATTACATACCATCAAAGATAAAAATAATATAGCGACAAAACTCCTTTCATCCTACACAATTTACTTCAGCTAGAAAACTTTGAACTTAAATGGTTTACTTAGAAAATAGTTTCCAGACGAAAATGGCGTACCCTCTTCCCTTAACACAAAGGACCTACCCTAACTTTTCAAACTCCGAACATCATTTGCAGCTCCCGACCGCACACCGGTTAGTAGCTATCGAACTACGCAAGGGGGAGCACGCTTCGTTCCCTCATGTTGGCGGGAAATTGTGACAGTTCTTTTTTCGAACGTTGTATTTTTTTTTCAATTTCATCTGTGACTCTTGTTTCGTTGAACATATGAACTGAATGTTTTCGGTGAATTCGCCTAACTTTGGCTACGTTTCTGGTAAGTGTGTTATTGGTACTTTGGGTGGTAATTTAAGTTTGTGAGTGGCAATCAAAGTTTCTTGTCAGTTTCCTCTCTGTACTTAGTGTTTGTTGACAACTTTTATCTGTCTTCGTACGAAATTAATTATGTCTCAATTTGTGAGTTCTTCACAAAGACGAAACTTTCTTTTGTAATTATAACTACAAATCATGTGGTATTTAAATATTATGTTTTTACTTTTCTTTTTAAGTGAGTCCTTTAAACCTATAAAAGAGCTTGTCAAAACGGAAAATCAAAATTACATGCCATTGCAAAATATTATTTAAAGAACTTATATTATCTATACAAATAAATAAAATTGGTGTGTCTGTTTGTAATATTAAAGTAACGGCTTTTAAATAAATGCATATGTATGTATACGTAATACAGGTACCAAAACGTCATTTTTTTAAAAATTTGTATATCTGTCTGTCCGTCTGTTTATTCTGTGTAATCTCTGGAACTACTGGACCAATTTTAATGAGATTTTCACTGGCAGAAAGCTGATTATTCAAGGAGTAACTTAGGCTACTTCTTTTTAGAGTATCTTCGTCCCACGGCGTTACCCGCGGTACAACAAAATCTGCAAGTAACACCGCGGGGTTCAGCTAGTGGTAAAAAAATTATCATCACAATTTTTTATTTACGCTGAGCCCTGCAGTGTAACCCGCTGTTCAATAACAACAGCTAATAACGCCGCAAGAAAATAGTCTACCTACTCCTTATATCATCAGCTATCTACCAGTGAAATCTCGTCAATATTGGTCCAGCCGTTCCAGAAATTAGCTGTAACAAACAAATAGACAAATAATGCTTTTTTGTTGTAAGTACCTTAATATACTTAAATAAGCATTTAGTGCAAATCTATTTATTTGAAGTTACAAACAGATACTTCAGTTTTATTTATTGGTATAGAAATGTGCCGACCTCCACATGCAGCGCAACATTAACATGCTACAGCGACATCGATCAGAAATACACCGAACTACGGTGTGACGTCACGACACGGAGTACACAACAGTACCAATCCTGAATCGCGCAATAAGATTTCTCGCGCCAATTAACATATATAGAACTTCCCAAAATCAACCGTTGGACAGATTTATTATTACTACTTACTGCTTTACAAAAACATTTTCAATTATTAAAAGAATGAAAAATAATATTCGTGTAGTCTCAAAGGTTAAAATAAAAAATATTTTAAAGTATTCTGGTTAAGATTTTTTTTTGTTATCAACATCGTATACTACTTTTTAAGGCTTATATGTAGTTTTCTAATATGAGTCTGATTAAATAAATACTTTTGGGAGCTGATTCATAAATTTACTTGAAATTAAATTTATTTGCATAGAACTAAAGTTAGTACCAGGTGTAACATTGGCAGTTTTTGATCATACCATATTCTGCCATATTTTGGCATGCAAATGTTTATTAACTAATATTATGACCTAAACATTTATTTCATTTGACAGCCATGTTGAGGTAGTCATGACAAAACTTGTAAACCACCATTTTGTAGCGGCGGCCATCTTGAATTTACAATAAAACAGAATTCATTTGATTATATTGTCATCAGAACTGAGGGTGTGTACCAAATTTCAGATTAATCTGTCAACAGGAAGGGGGTCAAATTTCAATTACAAGATTTGACCCCAACAACAACCAAGTCAAACTTAATAAAACCGTTTAAAAAGTGTTGTTCCATGTGGGATTTGAACCCACAGTACTCAGCGCAGTAGAAAGTGGTGGGATTCTTACTTAAACCACTACGCTATCTATCTTAAACAATCGGGACTCATATTATTATTTAATGTGGCGCTCATAGCCCAGTTGCACTCGGTGCTTAGAAACAATCACCGAGAGTACGCAACGACGCGCGGTCATTACCTGGATGGGTGATCGCCGGTGGCATGATACCATGAGCATCTCTGTGATTCGGCCAGTCAGTCCCAGTTGCTATCATAGGATAACAGCCTTGAAGCTTAGTTGGAGGCCTTTGGGCAGCTTACGAACATCCAACGGCAAGATTATGCAGCCACAACGTTGTCTTGCCTGTACTCAACCCGCACTAGCCCCTCGTGGGGACATATGGCCTTAACGGTCTCCTAAGAGGATACCCGAGCCCAGCAGTACGACATTACGGGTTGTTGATTGTATAATGCGTGTGCATATATACATTATGTGTGTGTTTGTTTGTGCCTGTGAAACTATGCACGGGCTTATTACCTTTTGCATGCTTCGGAATTAATAAAAAGACCATAGTGAAACCGATGATCGGTCGATCGGTATCGATACAGTTCTTGATGCATGGAAAATCTCTAATGAGATTGTGATTGCGTCAACTATAAGCACTTTTGTAATTCTTCTTATACATGAATAAATAAATAAATAAATAAAATAAAAATGAGAAACAAAACGTTAAACACTTATATCTGCTATATACTCCGTTAGTGTCGTAAGAGGTGACTAATGAAGGAAAGTAGAGACAACAGCACTGCAAACCCATCTGGCATTCGTCAGACCAAAACCTCCTTTTTAAGGACAGGCATATATCAAGCATTGAACCTGTAGAAGCTCTTGATGACTGTGATGTATAGGTACCAGTAGGAGTTCCCCTTTTTTTATAAATCTGGATAGACACTCTTGAATTGTAGATTTCCATGAACAACGGCAGTCATTTAACATATGACTTATTAGTTCATTTTGTAAATACAATAAAAACAATACGCAAAAATAATTCTTTGTATTACTTTGAAAAATATAATTGTTATTTTTAATCGGTGGTGTTATTGTATGCTTTGAATTCCAGTTTTGTTGAACGTTTATTTTGGGTCATTTGAATTAATTTTCTATACTAAATACTCGTGAACCAGTTGAAAACGAGACTTATAAAAGTAGACTTTGTCAGTTTAGTTATATTTTTAACACACAAAAACAGTTCGAATTAAACTTTTAATCTTTCGCGTTTCATGATATATTAACCATAATTTTTAAGGGAATTAACGCTATCACTTATTGCATAACAATAATGTATAACACACACTTCAAGAAGCGAGCATAATACCAACTTATCAGTTGCCCCAAGTTGGAATTATTAATGGAAGTTGGTGGTCGCGTGATCCCTATGCAAGTTTGGCTGTTTTATTATTTTTAAACATCTTTAGAATGTAATAAAAATGAAATCACTGTCTTATGGAGCTAAACATAAATCATACAGACATACATTGGACTGACAAATTACTCGTCATAACCAAAATTTTCACTTTCTGTTCCCATCTAAATGGCGACGCGTGGGATTATTCTCAGGTGGTCTATTGTTAAAGATAATAAAACAGCCCTGTAAATCACTCCAACAAGGAGGCTGTATATTCCTATCTACCTTCCTTAAAATTCATTTAGGTATTTCATCTTGTCTCATATTTCCAAGATTCAATTGTAAATTTATATTGCCAAGATTTTTGGGCTTTGATTTCTTTCGTGGGATATCTTTTGTCTTGTGTTTTTGGGACCAAAATATTTTTGACAAAAGTGTACAAACTTTTTCGGCAATACAGGCCTCTTTTAATAAATTCACCTGTATGTTCGTTTGCTTGTAACCAACATTTGTTATCATGTTTTGTAGTTATTTTAGGATTACATTCATTAATCGACTGACCTGTTGGCTGATTAGTTATTGATTCTGATTGCTATGCCAAAGGACGTGGGTTCGACCACGACCATAATATGTTGTCTGGGTGTAACTTATCTATGATAGTTATGTATTCAGAAATACATAAGTATGTTTATCAATAGTTTGTTGAATAAAGCACATGCTCTATCTAATTTGGAGCCAGACAGTCATGTATGAATTGTGTGATATTATTGGAGTTATTTTTGAACCGTCATCCCATGGCATTAGGAAGGAGACATACATGAACCAAACACAAAATACACCTTGACTCAGAACAACAATTTATAAATCATACCAGGTGTTTTCCCATGTGGGATTTGAACCCAGAATAGTTGGCGCAGTAGTAGTGGTAGTGGTGACCATTTAATGACTAGGCCCACTGTGAAGTCAAATAGTTTATATTAATAAAGTAACTCTGCACTCTCTAACTTGAGTGTCTTTTTAGCAGCATAAGTTTTTAAGTTATAATAGTTACCTATCATTAGTACGCGGTACCCACTATTTAAAAAATCGAAACAAAATAAATGGATAACATATAAAATGTACATAATTATGTACAAACCATTATCGATACCCGAATAATACAGCGAACAATGTATCCCAACCGTAAAAATTTAAGATCGATACTTAAAAAGACCCTGTTTACTAAACACAAAGGCCGAATGGCGAACTTCATACAGTTGTTAACGATTTTTTTCGTCAAAACGGAACTCAATTTCCCCTATGAATATGTAAAGAGAGACTGTTCCCCTGGACCCTTAGGACATAATTATAGAATACGGCCTCCAGACCCTTCCGGTAGGGCCGAGCCTATAAAACTTGAATAAAATACTCAAAGGAAAATAGAAAATTTTGTATATTTTTTGAACATTTTTTTTAGGAAATTTGGTGAATATTTTCTGTTTAAATATTTACGGAAAAAAAAAGGTGACTCCAAATCTTTATATAAAATATTTTGTGCTTGACTTTGTGATATACGAACACTTTGATGAATTGTAGCAAAATGGTGTGTTCCATTTTCATTAGTTTGATTTTAAACATCCAGTTCTATAGTCTAATGAGACTATTATCTTTAAAGTATGCTCTAAAGTCCTGAATTTGTAGATTTTCAGATGAGATAGAAAATTACATATTGGGATCTCCTGACACAAGCAACCCTAGCTTAAAAGGAGGTCCCCAACACTAATATTGTTATATGCTAACTTATATGTAATTATAAATAAATAAAATAAAATAAAATCTTTCTCAGATCAAAACTCAAAAAGTTTAAACTGGCAAGATTGTTTTTTATTTTTTAAGAAGACGGTCCCCATTTCATGTCATCCACATTTTTTATATTTTTTTAATCATTAATTTCGTCACGACGAAGACTTAAAGACTTAAAATTTGAAGACTTTAAGCACTTGACAATGGCAGAAATAGCTGATCCGAGAGATCCGGCTGGTTGCCATTTCATCAAAAGAAGAAGCAGAAGAACATAAACTAACTTTGTTAAAATGGTACTTGTAAACCCTACATACACCACTTGTGCAAGTTTGATAGTTATGTCTGTTACGTGTGTCTCTGTGTGGCATCATAGCTACTAAACGTATAGACTGATTTGGGCGTAGTTCTTTAATATTAAGATGCATATTACATCTAACTATTAAGTATATTCTATTTACTTTTTCTGTTTTTTTTTTTATATATTTGGCCCTGCCAGTATGACTCTACTCTGCCTGATGGAAAGCATAAGCAGAATCCAACAGTGGTGGTCACGATACTGTGAATGCAAATAATGCAACAATGTTTGCAACAATGCAAGAAAAAGGAGGTTTCTCAATTCGACCATATATAATTTTTTTTATGTGTTTTCACGGATAACTTCGTCGTTTATGAACCGATTTTAATGATTCTTTTTTTAATGGAAAGGATATATCCCAACGGTGGTACCATGATAAGATCTGATGATGGCATCCAAGAGAAATCGAGTCAAACCTTGGAGTCGGTTTTATTTCTGTTAAATTTTACTTGTATATGTTGTAATTTATTTTCAAAAATGAATTCTATGAAAGACTAGCTGCATCCCGTGGTATTATCCGTCGTTTATATTGCTTTTGAATATAGTTCACTATTTATCACCACAGTATCATCTGGTTTTAATTTTATTTTCACGTAATTATAATTTATTCTAAAATAAAAGTAGCATAAGCATTCTGTTATATGTACAGTAAAGATAAATATATAAAAAATAAACAAATAAATTGACAATCATAAGGACTGCCGATAGAAGTGAAATCTTATAACTTAGAATGTTATTTATAAAATTAATTTACCAGAAATTAGAAATTAATAAATATAAATAAATCAGAAATTTAATACTGTTTAAATTAAAATTATCAACGTGCAATAATGTGCTCAGCGTGGCCAACATTTTTTAACTTCGAAAATGTCATGTCAGCACATCGGTGACGTGAGCATGTTGGTGACGCGAACGCATAAGTTTTTCTCCTACCAAAAAAATGTCAATGCCGCTAAAGAAGTTTTCACTTCAAAAATACTCCTTATAACATCAGTTATCTGTTAGTAAAGGTCCCGTCAAAATTAAAGAGATTAACCAGAAAAACGGACAGATGGATAGACAGACAAAAATAATAAAAAGGTTTTCTATTATGTTATAAATAATACTTTCATATGCTTGTAGTATAAAGCTAATTTGAAATTACAAACAAACACTTAGCTTTTGTTTATTTGTATATATATATTTGTGGACACCGAATTATAGTATGGTAATGAAAGTAAATTCAACATTAATATCAATAAAAAGAAAAAAGGGTTTAAGACGTTGAATTGAAGCAGGAGTTCAGTCAGAAGTATATATTAAAAAAATAAAGAAAATAATAAACAAAAAATGCATGCCGCCGAATCAGACTACACAGCGTCCAAACCTGATCAATAAAAATTTTGTTATTGAGGCTTGTTCACGAATTTCATTAAAACCCGTGGGATCAACACCCGTCTTCTGAACATACCTTTACAATTAACCAACCAGAAACCTTCACAATTCTTCAACCCTCTACCGTGAGCGTAAGATAAACCATCCAGTCGATAACGTCATTCCCACAAAGGACAGCTGCTATAGTTGCCCGCACCACCCTTGGGAAATTATTGGCCGAACACTAAACATGTGCGGTATGATTTATATCCGGCTGTTGTAGGGTTAAAATGTTATCTGAATCGGTGGGAAAATTATGTGGGTTTTATATGTAATGGAATCTTATTGCAAATAAAAATTAAGTAAGCAACGCAATATCATTTTTATTTATAGCACTTTGGTTGCAAATAAGTATATAAGACTATAGCTACAAGTGGCTTTAACTTGTGCACAATTATAATGTTAGGCATTTTATTTACAATGTCGGTATTGCATGATTTTTTTTCTGTCTCTCTGTTACGCTTTCATAGACTAACCGCTGCACTGATTTGAATGAAATTTCGAGATACTTCAATTACTTAGATAGATCGTATAAATCGCTAGATATTTTATGTGCACTAAGTATATCGTTAATTTTATGTTATACCAGGGTATAAATTAACAAAATAAAAAGATGTGTGGCACTCGGGGACTGCCGCGGTAAAGCTATTGCATAGCATTTTTATCAACTTATGCAATTATAATTATTTATTTATTTTTTATTTATACAGTATGTACAATAATCTGAATGAAAAATACCAAACTTTTTTTCAAATGCTCCATCGCATTCGTAGTACACCGCCATCTATATAATTGGTGCCATACTGACAACAAACAAATGTATGTTTGGAATTACCGGACCGTTAGAATTTATCCAGTAGCATAAGAACAACAATTTTAACATTTAGTAGTAATTTGTCTGGAAGGTGTAGGTGAATGATTTATGACAAAGGTGCCTTGAGTTCAAATCTCAACTGGGCGTCGTCGTCTTTTGGTGAATGTTTCCTGGATATTTTGGTAAAGGGTATTCATTAAATAAGTAATACAAAATTACACAACACAAAAAAGATACGAAAACTTCATAACAGTGGGTGCTGAGTGTGGACTTCGGAGCAGCTCGTCAACGATTCTGTCTGTCTCTCAGACAGATTCGTTTTCGTTTTGTGACAGATTCGTCGGTCGGAGCAGCTAGTCTCAATTCGTGCGAACTTTAGACAGATTCGTTGATTCGTCGTTCGGAGCAGTTCGTCTCGATCCGTGCAAACTTCGGGTGTCAGGTTTATGTGTTACGGAATTTCTTGATTCGGTCGCCGCGCTCAAAGACCTCAAAGCCCGCAATAAAAGCTATGCAATAGCTTAAAAAAATTATTAAAAACAAAACAACTAAAGCCATGAAATCGTACTTCATATTTTTTCTTATCTAGGTTGTTTTTAAATGACAAGTGGAACTGGCATCGAACGAAATTAGAATAAGTAGACTAAACGTTAAAAGGCTTTTTGTAAACCTTTTGTCTTCGTTACTTCGTCGTTGTATTAAGGAGTTTTTATATCTATTTAAATTTAAAAACCCAGAACAATAATTAATTGCGCGGTTTCAAAAATAGAACGTTTTATTTTTTGTTATTTTTTAAAGCACGTTCGTTTCATATTTTTTTAAACTTAAAATACCACTCCAAACCTTTCATTTATTTTATTCTGTTAGATTTAGAATACATTTTCGCTTTAATTTTTTTTATTTTAGTTTTCATTTCAGATTTACATATGTAAAGTAGTAAGAATGTATAGTACAACTAGCAAATAGCACGTAATAAGAGAAGTGGTACTATTTGTTGATTCTTTTACCAATAGATAACCACATTATTTATGTCTAATCTAGGCTATCATCATCATCACCATCAACAGCCTATTGAAGTCTACTGCTGGTCATAAACCTCTCTCATCACATGCAACTCTTCTTAACCGACTTAAAAAAAGGTGGAGGTTCTCAATTCAACCGTATTTATTGTTTTTATTCGCGGATATCTTCGTCGTTTATGAACCGATTTTGATGATTATTTTTCTAAGCGAAAGTAGATATCCCAACGGTGGTACCATGGTATGGACACTACGATCTGATGATGGCATCTAAGAGAAATCGAGTCGAACCTTGAAGTCGGTTCATATTTTTGTTAAAATTTTACTTGTTGTTAAAATAATTACCGTAATATGCGACATGTAGACGGTCGGAGTCGCGCTTAAATACCAGTCTATAATAAATGTTACTCACACTATTACTTCTGATCGAACTAGAGATATTGTTGTTTATATTCGATGATTGTCGTCTATATTAAATACTGCCTTTGTACAACAGAATGTAAATAAAAAAATCGACCAAGTACGAGTCAGGCTCGCGCAAGAGGGGTTCTGTACCACTCTCTATACATTTTTAGCCTCTACCTGTTCAAACTATTAACATTGCGCAAAAAACTGCACAAAAAACACATTTGTTAGATGGAAGCTTTAATTTTTATTTTATCCTATTTTTAGCATTTGTTGTTATAGTGGCAACAGAAATACATCAACTGTAAAATTTCAATTATCTATCACTGTTCATGAGATATAGCCTGGTAATACGACAAGCGGACGGACGGACAGATAGACAAACAGTGGAGTCTGATATTTTACACTTTAGGTATCGAACCCTAAAAAGGAAACATTTACAGTAATGGCAAAATGTAGTGAATATGAGAGAAATGTTGTTATGATCTTTTTGCTATTTGGTGGACATCTTGTTACAACGATACATAATAAGAAATATGACAGACTATTATTTTGCTGGATTGTCAGTTGTCAACATTTTTGACGTGGGTAAAGATGCTCGTTACATAGACAACTGTATGAGACTCGTGTTTTATGAATAGACAATGAATATTTAGTTCCAAAGGACTTTGTTTCGAATTATGAAAAAAGAAAAATTGTTACGGTAGTTTTGTGTGTTCTGTTTTTAAATGAGTTTAAATGTGGAAGATTAATTATTTGTGTGTATGTTCCGTGCGATTTTAATGAGCTTTTTATGGATATGGTTAAGGAGGTGCCGTAATATTTAAAAAAGTTAAAGTAATTTTTGAGAGATTTTTAAAGAATAAAAAGATGTAATAGCCCACAAATAATTACAAATCGTTTTAAAAACATTATTAAAGGGATTTAATATAATACATACCTACTCACATACTATGAAAATATATGCTCAAATGAAATATACAGAATAGGTTCACGTTATAAAACCCACGTTGCAAATTAAATAATTTCTACCTCAGTACCTAATAACAAGAAACATTAGAATTAGCGTTCATTTAAAATCAAATCTTTCAAATAGTATTGTTCCCTATTTTCTCAAAGGTAGTGTGGTCCTTATTCACATTACCGACCTTCTGAAGGCTTTATAGGGACATTGTTTTTTATTTATATCTGATATCGTTACAAAAAGCTGTCAAACGCAATGTCTCTGGATAATTTCGAAAAGTCAGGATCGAAATAATATCCTGTAACTCGCAGGCATGTTAACAGGCAGGCCTGCGTAGGCACTAGAACTAGGGTAGCAGTAGAACGTCTATAGGCAACGAGCAGGGTAGGCAGCACGGCGTCCGAAGGATGAACTTAAAACCCTGGAATCAGGCATAGGTGAATAATAGTAAAGTAGTTGTAGTAAGTAAAGTAATTGCCTCTAGCACAGTGACTGCATCAAAGCGGTAGGAGCCAAGCGAACATTTCCCTTTGTTTTACCCACAGAGATCAATGATCTAAGGGGCGGCAGTCACGCTGTGTAGCAAAGCAAAGCAGTAGGACATACAAATTAAAAGTAATGAAAATTTTATACTACATAAAAGAAAATGTCGGTATACTAAAATAAAGTTAAAGCTAATTTTATACATAACTACGAAAAAACACTGTTAAAATTTACACAGAACAATATAATCAATAAAAAATAACAACCTATATTCTCTGTTCTGTTGAAATTTACAATACTTATTACGTTAAAAAGCCAAACCATACAATATCACTAAGATGAATATGGTCTGCGTTACAAACATATCTATAAGCATATAAAGTTTGTAAGTATCGATGGATGGATGGATGGATGTTTGTTATTCTTTCACGCAAAAACTATGAACGGATTTGGATGAAACTTTACAGTAATATAGCTTATACCTACATCACAATAACACGTAGGCTACTATTTGCCGCGATAACCAACATATATGGGGGCGGAGCCGCGGGCAACAGCTAGCTATTTATATTATAGCTATTTCATTAAAAGTACAACTCACCTGGTCACGGACTTACAATGTACTTAGGGTTTAATAGTTTTTAATTTTAAACTAGTACGGCACCAGAACAACACCTCCTCCATCGGTGAGATTGTAAAGTTAAAAAGGGTTTTAAAAATGGTATTCTTACAAAGAATTATCTTAAAACGGGAGTGCGTATGGCAGACGCAAGCTCACGGCAAAAGTGACAAGCTTTCGAAAGGAACGAGAACGCGCTGCTTCGACCGTATCTCGTCGCGACGGTTTACGTTAATTTATATCGATATTAAAGGGCAAAAGTTTAGTAGCACAGCAATGTTACACAATTAAGACACTAAGTGACACTTCTAAACGTTAAATTGAAGCTACAGTTTAAAAATCATAGCGTGACACAAACAGACGATACGGTTTGGACTAGTTAAATTAGATGAAGACACCATAATCTACTGCCTGTGTTGATCCATAACTTTCAGTTTCAGAAATGCGTAGAGCCTTATGAGAAGAATACTGGCAAAGAAACTGATGGCCACTCTTTTTCTTCCTTCGGTTCCCGGGTCGGAGCAAATGTTTGTATGATCTGCAAATATTTGTTTCGGAGTTTGGGTGTTTTCTATGTATAATATGTATGTTTTTACAAAAAAAAGTATATAAGTATTCATATCAGTTGTCTAGTAGCCATAATACAAGCTCTGCTTAGTTTGGGACTAGACGGCGTTGTGTGTTAGATGTCCGAAATATTTATTTATTTAAATATATTTATATCTTTTTTAAAAGTCAGATATTCAGGTACAATAGTGTTGGTATTACATGAAAGGTAAAAAGTATGCAAACTGTTGCCACCTGAATTTTATTGAATTAGTTTGCTCCAAAAATTAACGAACAAACAACAAACAACAAACGTTAAAAATTTTAACAAAAATAAAATTGACTTCAAGGTTTGACTCGATTTCTCTTGGATGCCATCATCAGATCTTAGTGTCCTTATGGTACTATCGTTGGGATATCTCCTTTCCATTAAAACAAGAATCATCAAAATCGGTTCATAAACGACGAAGTTATCCGCGAACAAACACAAAAAAATATATATATATTTTTCGGTCGAATTGAGAAACCTCCTCCTTTTTTTGAAGTCGGTTAAAAAAAACATTCAGTGATAACTTTGAAGGTTTGAGTCTATTAAATATAGAAATCATTCAAGGTGCACATCCCTTACACTCAGTTGCAAAAAATCTACCGTCACCTACGTCTACTCATTGCGAACGCAGGCAACGCACCAATGCAGCATAGTGACCTATACTATTGAGATGTTTCTTCATTATTGGGCGTCCAGTCTTGCACTCATCAACGAAATACGACAGTAGTTTTGTTTCCATTTATATTATCCAGTATCCTTTTAGAAGAATATTCCAGTTTCTAAATGGTACAATGTTTTATTTGGACTTCAATTCGGAACTGACATTCCCGGTCTCCCAAGCATAGTTTTATGTAACCGTTTACAAGATGCCATTAGAATTTATCCAACTTTAGTAATATAATAATTTATAACGAAGAACATAAGAGACTTTTTAATTAGATAATGGAGTGACGTTAATAAAGCCAAAAATTAATTCAGAAAATTTTGCCAAATTCGAACGTAGTTATGGAAACAAGAGGGTAAATACACCGCTTAGAATGATAACTTGGAATTTTGTATGTCCATAATAAAACTAATTTGTCCAATTAGAGACTGTAATAATTATCACTAAGAACATTAAATGAATCTCGACTCTGATAATTACTTAGAATTAACTTTGATAAAATCAGTTCTTACGATTTTAAAGATAACATTTTATATTCCAATTTGAATACAAATTCAACATAGTACTAGCAGTATTATTTGATTACTTGTAATTTTAAAGGATGATTATTAATACTCATTTCATATTGTTTTAAAATACATAAAAGAGCTCGTAAAGATAAGATAAAAAGTCTTTATTTGCTAGAAATATGGTATACTAATTGTGGCGGCAAATAGTAGTCTATGTGTTATTCTGATGTATAATCTATATCACTGTAAAGTTTTGTACAAATCCGTTCAGTAGTTTTGCGTGAAAAAGTAACAAACATCTATCCATCCATTGATCCATACTTAAAACTTTTGCGTTTATAATATGAGGTAAGATTAGGGTACATCGTGGGAGTTCTATAGTTAGTAATCACTAATCATATCATAAGTAGTCACGTTGCAAAAATAAATGAAGGGTAACCCAAGGTAATGTAGTGTATTCCAACATCGCCTTTCAAAACTGTAATAAGTTCAAAGATCAATAAACTGCTTTTAAAAAAGTAAACCGTTTACTAATTTTGGAGTTTGCATATAGTAATGTTACTTTATATCGTAAAGAGGATAGTAATATCAATACTATAACAAAGGAAAATTATTGGAGAGGGACCTTATAAAGCTTAGAAGTTTCCTAGAATGTAAATCAGGAAACCCTTCATATACATAGTTAATATTTCTTTTAACTATCCTAAACAAACAACTGCAAAGAAATTCCCCAGACTATAAACCAGCTCGTATTAAAATTTCCCAGTACTAAATACTATCAGAGCTATGGCCTCAAAAAGTGCCGTAAATTTATTCATGAGTCGCTGATCGCGTCGCGATAGGTCCCTTGTGGTTTTATAACTCTGTTTACTGCGGTAACGTCTACAGTGTCGCTTGTGGTTAGTAGTAAAAACTGGTAAGGTGCGGTAAAACGTGGTTCGGTTTGTAAAGATCTGAATGGCGAAAATGAAGATTTTACGCCAAGATTGCAAAGTACACATTTTGGAACCTTTTATTTAAACAGTTAGTACAGCTATGTTCATGCGAAGCATGGCCTAAGAGTGAGTATTATGGATGGAAATAGGCTAATTATTTTGTAGTGTACTTGATGAATGCTTTAATTTACGCCAATTGCGAAATGTGGCAATCTATGCAGGACTATAGGTATTGTAAATAATAGAAAAAAACTTGAGAGGTGTCAAGGGACACCAGGATGGAACGAAGTTATAGTTTGTACCCCAGTAGTCGATGCTTTAGTTGATTTGCTATTAAAATAAAACAAACAAATTGTACATATACATACACACACACATATATATATACATGTATATATAGCAAAAAGAGTCGTTACACTTTTTCCGTCTAGCCCCTTTTCGCAACGTGCCATAAGGAACTTCATTCCAAAATTTGCTTTAAATCAGATTAGATTGTAGGTGCTTAAATTCTATAGAATGAACAGCCATCCATTCAAATTTTAGTTAGTAGCGTCTTCATTCGGAAAAAGTTTTATTATTAGCATCTGACATTTTTGATAGTTTTTTTTGCAAAGTAGATATTACGTGTTGTTTTAGGTACGTACTCTATGTGTTCAAAGTTTCTTGATATCCACTATTTTATCTATTGCCTTTTGTTTGAGTTTTCTTTCTATGAACCGAACTCATACAATCCTTATTGTCGAAAAAATATATATCTTAGGTAAGTAATTTAGTTAGTTTTCCGTGAAGATGCAGGAAAACGATTTCACTTTGCACTTGTTCAAGAATCGTAACTTTTATCACTGACCATAAACACGTACATATAGCAACGTACGATTTTCACAAACACAAGTACTACATTGGAGTGTATTTAAAATGGAAAACCGCAGAGAGGATTACTTGATAATGTGGCATATGTCCTTTAATAACGTAGCAGAAATATCTTGTTGGTCACATATTTGGAACCAATACAATATATAAAAGGTTGGTCCCAATGTTTGTTTCAATGTACTTCTAAAGTTACGACTCAAATATCATACGAATACGAATTGGGTTTTTACAATTTTTAAGGAAATAAATTGGGGGAAGCATGTTTATTTGGTAATGAGATTATTTCATGGCGAGATTCAGAATGCGACAGTCGGCATTCGAATTACGGTGATGATTTCAGAAAGAACGAACGAAACGAAATTACTGTCGTTTTTATTAAAATTCTTTTGTCACAATAACATTGTGTTTTTTTTGTCTGCGAGGCATTTGGTTTGTGTTTATTTTTTGCATATTCTTGTTGTAAAATATCTAATGCGGGAATCAGGACCATCTGTTGCCGTGGAGACGCGTCACCACGCTATACGTTAGATAAAGACACACAATGGTTATGATTAATACACGGACCAACAGACGGGTCACAAGACTTAAGTGAGTTTCCACAATTTGAACATTAAGTATTCTAATTATATCATAACACGGTTCTTTGCATGTTTATATTTGAATGGGTACAAAGAGTTTTGATCACAAATAGTATAAATATAAGTAAATGTGATACACAGCAATTAGATACTAACGTTTATAGAGGCCTATATGCAGTAGTATCTTTATGTTAACACAGATTAACATAATGAAATGGAGGCATAAATAAAATATGTGGCATAAAAAAATATGTGGAGGAAAGTACAGAAAGCAAAAAAAAACTACATAGCCTGTCAAAATCATAACCCTCCTTTGGTTTCACCGTAGTCGGGTAAAAAAAGGATTATGGTCGAGTCCTGAGCACTGGGCGACCACCAGTGCTGTTAATAGCTTTTGATGATGTTCAATGACTCTAATCCAAATATGAAAGGGGGTACTGGGGTTGTTGTCGTTCGGCATAGAAGAATCTTGTTTGCAAGGCTACTGAGAGTCATGATATTTAAAGCAATAAAGCGTTTTTGGTAAAATACTGTCTACACACACAAACGTATATTGGTAAAAAACCGATAAAATAATAAACTGTATAAACGGTTCAAATATTCCCGTTGCCTATTTCAAGCGAGGATTTTTTTTATTTTGTACGCCAAAACTTGTTGGAGATGGATTTGATTGAAAAGTTGGCAGAAGTTGTGAATTTCACAGCGAATTGGTTTAAAAATCGGTTTAAATTGTCGATTTTGTTTTTTTTTAAACGGTAAACTGAAGTAGCTTGAAAGAAGAAATTTAATTTCGATTTTTTTCCTGCTTTGCCAGGTTTATTCAGGATTAAGGTTCATTAGAAATATTTTAGTAAAATAACTTTAAGTAAAATATTTTTAGAAAAAGAAAAATAATAAAAACGCTTTTAGAACGCATAAATTTTCTTACTGCAACCTTTATTTGTTTTTAGATTCACCAAATAGGTATAACTAGAGCCTTCTGAAAGATGATTTTCGTTTGAAATAGGGTAGAAGTCTGTATCGTGATACCTTATCTCCTATGTCTCCTTCGTTAAAACTAATATTACAAAACATGTCGGAAAATATATTTATTACAACTTTCATTTCTGTTACAAATTTGAATCAAATAACCATTGAACTGTATTGCTCAATAGAGTTGTCTAAATCAGTGACGTCACAAGTTAGTATTTAGTACATTTTTCGTACAACGTTATCCTTTTGACAGGTGTTAAAAGTAACTAATTTGAGTAAGGTGTCATTACCTATAATGTTTCATTATCAACAACTTTTAGTAGTTTTCCGCTATACGTAAGCCCGTCCTTCAAAAATAAATTTAGGTTAACAACACCACTCTATACCATGGTTGGTACATGGCTTGTTTTAGGTTGGGTCCGGATGTGTTAATAACAGCAGTTCCCGAATCCCTCCCGTCTCAGGCGCAGAGAGGCACACCGTGTGGTTTTAGTCGGTTCGATTCCGACACACCGCCCCGCCGCAAACCCCGGCGGGGTGACGGCCCGAGGGGGTTTCCACACGTTAATAAAAAAAAAAAACAAAAGAAAAAAAAATGGTTTCAGCGAACGCCTCTTGCTACTGCGCCTAGTGTCGTGGGTTCAAATCCCACGCGGTACAAAACTTTGTGAGATCCACAAACTGTTGTTCTGAGTCTGAGTGTTCTTTGTGTCCGTTTCATGTATGTTTGTAAAGTCCCCCGCAACACAGGATGTTTATTCCTAATGCGGGAGTTGTATAGACAAATCAGACACACAACAATAATATTTATATATATATATATATAATTCTTCTGTGAGTGTGTATGTCACTGAACTACTCTCAAACGACTGGACCGATTTTGATGAAATTTTTTGTGTGTGTTCAAGGGGATCTGGGAATGGTTTAGATTCACAATTTTGTCCGCTGGACAATGTTTTTTAATAAATTTTTAATTTATTAGTAGTTATGGCAAGACGACGTTTGCCGGGACAGCTAGTATATATATATAATGTACAGCTTTACGTATTTACTATTTATTTAGGTAATTTATACCGTCATTGGTGCATTCCGTGCTATGTAAGTTTACATATACTGAAAACTTTATGTAGCCATTTAGCTAAAGCTAGATGGCTTTAGAAGTTTTCACAAGCCAACACATACCTTCGTTTGTAAAATAAAATTTAAATATAATTTCTTACCACACATATTAAGAGTCACTTGTGCAACAAGAGTATGATGTATCATATAGAATAGAATAGAATAGAATAGAAAACTCTTTATTTGTACACCATTATAGTACATTGTTACAAGAGTACATAAAATGTGAAATGTAGTGTACAAAGGGCGGCCTTATTGCCAGAAGCAATCTCTCATATATACTAAGTTAATGAGATTCTGACGAAAATAAAAGGATAAATAAACGTATTTATAGATAATTTACTATAAACTAAACTAAAACATCTACCACATTGAGTAGACCTCTATTGCAACTTAAGAAATTCATTTCTGAGGACCACATTACAATAAAAAATATAAGGATAATAAAATTATAATATTAATAGATAAAATTATTATTATTAAAGCATCATTAAAGGTTAAAATAACTTTTAATTGCTATAAGGTGAAACCGGTCAGCTGTAAACATAAATTACTTAAATAGTGGAATAAGTACAAGTGATTTTAATTTTAGAATTTATTTCAACAAGTTCCACCAAGTGCCGACAATCGAAAGTATAAATTAGTAAAAGAACCTTTTTCATTAATTTATTTTCATCGCCTAATAGAATCAATTCAATGACATCAGAAATATGTAATATAATATCCTTTAGAACTTCAAAATAAGGGAGAATATTTCGTAAAGGACCTTGTTTTAACGTAAAAATATAGATTAATTGTTGACAAGCTATTAAGGGTTGTTTCATAAGGTCCTTTGATCATGCCGTGAGCAAATATTCCCTTCGAACGCTATACTTAGCTACCCTTTCAATAAAGGGATATTCAATTATTAATTTATAATGTTCTTGGATATTTTTTTTATAAAAAGCTTTTAGGCTAATTTTTATTTATTTACGCGATGTCTATGTTTGTGTTTTCTTGGGTTCTGTATTAAAACAAAAAACGGTCAAACAAAATATTTCTTCGTTTTTAAAGTTTGAATTTAACGTTACACGTTACGTTTACAATTAAATTAAATGTCAAAGCAAGGTTTTTCGAGTCAGGTAGTCTTTTCATACAAATACTAACAATATTTCATTATTTTTTCAGAAAACTGCGGAACATGCATCAATGGTGCACTATTATAGTGGCTACAGCCGTTGTTAACTTATGTAAGTGATAGTTTCATTATTTTTATTATATTTATATTAACAGTAATTTCTCCAACAGTGTTTAATCTAGAGAAATTAATTTTAATACGGTTTTACGTGCTTTACGTCGGTTCTGCGATTGATCTTTCCCCGGTCGTGTCAGATAGCTGTTCTATTGGATTATCAGAGCGAAGGAACAGAGAGTGCACCAGTGTTTGCGCACACAGTTGTGCACAATAATATCTCCTGCATAATTGGCTGGTCTTTGTTGAGACTGAATGCTGTGGCCGCAATCGACTAGGGCAATATAATTTTCATTATATTTAATCAATGTTTATCTCTAACGAACATAATTTCTCTGTCTCAAAGTTCAAATGGAGAAGTAACTAATAAATAAAAAAGAAAAAAATGTGATATTATAGGTAAAGTGATTAATTAAAATTTAAACCGTGGTTTGGCAATAAATCAGCTTTTATTTGAGGTATAATATTTCCCTATCGCATTTCGCGCCAAACCAATCTGTAATATGTTGCCAGCAATATGTGGCTGAAACATCTCATAAAACATTTCCAACATATTAAAGGTAGGTACCATTTCAATTTGAGTGACTAATAATTTAAATATCTGCTAGCTTTTACACATAGGCTCGTGGTTTCACCCACGTATGTCGGTTATCGCGATAAAGAGTAGCCTAGCCTAGTATGTCCTACCATAACAGCCTCGGTGGCGCAGTGGTAGCATATGCGACTGCTGTTATTGAGGTCTCGGGTTCGATTGCCGGGTCGGAACAAATGTTTGTATGATCTGAAATATTTGTTTCGGAGTTTGGGTGTTTTCTATGTATAATATGTATGTATTTACAAAAAAAAGTATATAAGTATTTATATCAGTTGTCTTGTACCCATGATACAAGCTCTGCTTAATTTGGGACTAGCTGGCGTTGTGTGTTAGATGTCCGAAATATTTATTATTATTTATTTATCACCATAATCACAATATCTCTATGCCAAATTTCTATTGAAGATATTGATTGAATTGAATATTGAATATTGATTGATTGATTTACTATTTGAAGTAGGCTTTCAACAACATCAAATGCAAGTTCAATGAAATTTTTGTTTTCATTTTAAAGTTTCATAATTTTATAGTTTTACAGGTTAAAGTTAGTTGGTTATACAATCTTGGTGCAAGATTATTATAGTGATGTAGGGCAAATTTGCTTACCACTCTTAGAACTGGTCAATTTTTTATTATTTTTAATCTGAAAGAATGGATAGATACCCGAAATATATAGAGTTGTTAATATTCATGAAATTTGAATATATTCATATACGTTAATGTATACCACATCAAGTAACTATTTTTTTCCAGAAACAGCGTTTTATATTCCGTATGCAAATTCACTTATCAATCAAATATAATTACATAATGAAGCTACTACAACACGGAAATTTAAAGCATTTTGGAATTTATTTTAAAAAAATGTCCTCTTTGATATATTATTATACTGTAATCATAGAAACCTTTCTAGGGATACATGCCAATAACTGAAATCAATACATACACATATATACATAAATTTTTACCATGAGATATCCGTGCTTAAGCACAATTAAACTCGACCAAATAAACTTTACGGCTTAAAAGAGCTTACACATCTTTTCACCGGATGATTGATGTTATAGGAACCCCATTTCCCCTCAGAATTTGGGACTCAAAGTCACATACTCTGGGAGGTTGTTACGTTCTATTAGGTGAAATGAAATGTTTTCTCAAACTATAGAGAACACCATTATTGAAATTAGAAAAAGCATTACGGTAGACAGATCATTCTAAAACTCACTAGTTCATTGTAAAAACAATTGACACAACATGCGCAAACAAGAACTCAACATCAAACAAAGTTGAATTGTTGTATATTTTATCTACAGAAGTCCGTGAAATTATCACGAACACGCTTAGTTACTCTTATTCACTCATTGCTCATTCATTCACTCGTTCGTTCAGCTGATCGTTCATTTGAATATCGTTCATTCGGGAATTCGTTATGTGAAATCTGCTATAATTAAACCTTCGAGTGCCCGTTAATTTAAAAAAACTATGAAACTAAATTTAGATAACGCATAGTTATTTTGGTTTGTATTGTAGGTGAATCAACGTAAAATAATCAACCATTAAAGCATTTCGCTTTTACACCTGTGCTGCATCTAACTCGTTGGAATTATTATAAAGTTGATACAAATTAGCTTGCTTGTGTCACCAAGGGGGCCTAACTCATCCATAAATTCAAAAGGAATAAAATCCTGCAGTAATGTTTATCATTCAAGCTGATCACAGAAAGTAAGGTCTTTGGGGAAATGTAGGGAAGGATAGCTTTCCTTAACAATAAACCAGTCCATTTGCCTCAGAAACCTTTAGCTAGAATTGGTCCATAACACTTCAACTGATTGTTATTGCAGATTTCAATCTGAACTATTATACGTATAATACTGTTAATGGCAAATAGAAGAAGAATACTTTTACTTTTCAATAGACCTATGTTGATACTTTATGCATGGGCCTGCCAAAATGACTCTACTCTGCCTGATGGAAAACATAACCAAATTTCAAATTTCAAGAGTAGTGGTCACCATACTCATTGCGATTGCAGACAATGCAACAATGCAGCATGGTGACCGACGCCATGGCGGCTTAGTGATGCTTCTTTATCGTCGGGCCTCCAAAACAGTACAACACAAATGCTGTCATTTTATTTGGATCTTACGGCAAGGATAGTACCACCCCGGTCGAGCCGGACCATTGTTGCTGAAATAAGCGTGGCTCTACTACCTTTAAAAGTTGATGGCCCTCTTTTGCAAATAACCTGATAAGTTAAATTTTTAAAGTAATTGACAATATACAAGTACTCAAGTTACTACGTGTAAACGCTTGTTTATGTTACGGCATACGGTTACCTATTTGGTAAAAAGCGTAGAATAACTTGCATAAATCCTTCAGTATGTGGCAAGCGTGGCTCTATACCACTGCTATTATTATTGTACCTATTAATAATACTCCAAAATAGTACTACCGCAGAACAGAACACTAATATCATGTAGGTATTTGCTCCCAATGTACGAGTATGATGAATATTGGAGACAGCATACTAAAACTTCAATTTAGCTACGTCGTAGCTGATGTCACAAGAACGATTTCTACGCGATCGTAGCACATCGTAGATTGTCTACGTGCCAGTACAGTTGTATTTTATCCTTACTCTAAGGATGCACATGACTGGAAATAGGAATGTATGAATTTATTTAGTGATTTTAAAATAAATAGGATTATTTTAGTTATTTATTTTTATTTTTCATGTATATTTTTTGTGTATTTTTGGCCTGCAAGAGTGACTTGGCTCTGCCTGATAGAAAGTATAAGCAGAATCAAAGAGTGGTGATCACCATACTCATTGCGAATGCAGACAATGCGACAATGCAGCGTTACCCACACCATAGGAGTTTAGTGATGCTTTTGCATCGTTGGGTTCCGGTCTCGTACTTATCAACAAAACACGACAGCTCGAATTCTGTCATTAGGTAGATCTTCTGTGAGAGGACAGTACTTCCCAGCTTTTTTTTTTTTTTTTTTTTTCCGCCCTCCGGGCCACGTGCCCAGATGGTGGGGCCTGTCCTCCTCGTATGAATGCACCCCAGGAACACAGGGGGGCGCATTCCGCCACTTAGGTATGGGGCGGCAGGTCCCCCGACCCACCGCCCGTGGCCACACTCATTCGGGGACGCGGGCGAAATGTGTTCGCCGGCGCCCCCTCTCCGGGGGTCTGCGGGGCGGGAGAATGAGACTAGCTCGCTCCCGCTCCCGCAGAGCCTCTCCCCTGGCCGCCACCACCCCGTCGTACGAGGAGACGGCAGCCACTGCTTTTAACGACTTTGCTGTCGGGTTATTAAAGTCTTTTCCTTGACTCGACGGCCCAAGAGCTTGTCAGCCCCTGGGTTAGCAGGGGCCGACCCGCCTCGGCAGCCTGTTCTTCGGCTCCGTCTTTCCCTTAGTCGCCTTTTACGACACCCACGGGATGAGATGGGGTGGGGCTATTCTATGCCGGCCCCACACGGCGGAGTACTTCCCCGCTTGGGCCAGCCAGTTCATGCCGAAATCAGCATGGTTCTACTACCTTGAAAGAACACAAGTAGTAGAATAACTAAAATATTTTTTTTTGGTTTTTGTAAATTAAGATAATGTTAGAGCAAATTTAGTTTAAGGACTTAAAAATAGAATAAGCACCAATTTCAAATATTTGAACTTTACATCTGCATCGGTAGGTTAATTTGGTGTAAATATATTTTTATGTACCGCCCTTTGAATAAAGTCATGTTAAACGCGTGTTTTACCATGCGCATCAATGAGAATTATTCATGCTAAAGCATGATTCGGGCCGAGGCAGGCTAGACGCTGTGCCAACACTGTTAGCAAATGATGCACGGTTTGAAATTATCAGGCATTTTGTTAAATCTATACATTAGTTTAAATTATCATTAATTTTAAGCAATGTTATTTTTTGTAAATAGAAAAAAAACCTGGCACACAACGCCATCTAGTCCCTTACTAAGTAGAGCTTGTACCATGGTAACTGGACAACTGATATGAATATGTATATTTATATTTTGTAAATTCATAAATGTTGTATATTAAAAACATGCAAACGCCGAAACAAAAATGTCAATCATATTGACGTTTTGTCCAACTCGGGAATCGAACCCGAGACTTTATATACAGGAGTCACGTATGCTACTACTTTTCCAACGAGGCAGTCGGTTGAATGATTTTAAGCAGGAAATGCAGTTTATTTTTATTCATATAGACAGAGAAATGTTTCTTTTTACAAGAATTGTATTCAATATTTGTTATCTGTATGCATTAGCAATAAGAATGGTGACCATTATTCTTAGTTTCTGCTCGTACTTACCATCAAGCAGAGTAGAGTGACTCCAGCAGGCTCATATAAAAAAGATATTTGAACATGTTTTATTTTATAAAACTACAAAAAAAGACAATTGTTAAAAATAAATGATAAAGCAACAATAGATCTTATTTCAATATGATACGCAAAAATAGGGAGAGAGCCCATTATCGAAAGAATATAGATAATTTATATTGTGGCCACAAAACCAGCAACAAGTTTTTTGAATACTTTTCTGAATCAAAATAATTTAATGAATTTAATTTATCATCTGGAATGTAGGTCAGAAAAATTATAAATTTTTATATTTCTAAAGTTAAATGAAATTATCTCTAAAATCTTTTTGAATTAGTAGATAACAGAAGATACATTGTTCTAAGATGAAAAGTAGAAAAACAGATAGGCAAAACAATTTTTTTGCATCCACCTCAACTTAAGGTGACGGGGGAACTGTACCGCCGACCATGCTGCGGTGACAGAGCTGTATGAAATTAGTTTGTAAATAATTATTTTTTTTTCAAAATTCATTAACCAGTTAGGACCGGTAGAATCTCTACTATCTACATATATATCTATTTGTAGAAGAAATCATGACGTATTAAAAGAGAAAATACTAACACTGAAGATCACAAGCACTGAGGAAACAAGAAAAAGTTTAAAAAACTATAACGCAACTACGTGGTAAAATTTGTAGTCTATGTCAATTACTTGGGTCATTATTAAAAATCTATTGACTTTTTATTGGCGCTATAGTGGAACATACAGACATACATAGACTTTCAAAACAATAACTTTTCTATTTGCATCATCAGATAAATATATTAATACTAAATAGTAACTTTGGGAAAACTACAAAAAGATACTAAACAGAAAAAAAATAAGATTAAATTGAAAGCTACAAGATATTCAATAAAAAATATATACTGTAAAAATATTTATAATAGCAGTGTTTTACCTGAAAATAAAACACATATTAAATACTTACCTTATTTGAAGCTTATTATATTGAGAGTGGCGTTCTTGACTTCCGCTTTTTTATCCATCTCTTTTACCCTTTAGTAGTGTTTATATATACCTTTCTCTTTCCCTCACTAGTTTTCTCCCACCAGGTGGCGCTGTCTCCGACAGCTTAAGCTCGGTAGAGTTATAGAATTCATTGAGTCGATAATCTACACCAGGTAGTACTAGAATGTAAGCTTCAAATAAGGTAAGTATTTAATATGTGTTTTATTTTCAGGTAAAACACTGCTATTAAACACTTGACCGTTATTTGAAGCTTATTATATTGAGACGTGTTTGTTATCACCTGGTGGAAAGAGGACGCCAATGTGACATCAATAACTATATAAGGGCAAAAAATATAACCATTAGAAAAAAAAAAAATTAAAATAAAAATTAAAAATAATTCTTTATTGCTCAAAAGGAATTGGAATACAATTAGGTACACAGTAACGGAATTCACTGAGGAGAATTATCACAATAATTTGCAATATCCTGCTGGTACTCTAAGTACAATCAGCTAGAAAAGATAAAGGTTCTACAGGTTTTTAATAAAACCCTATTGACATACCTATATAATAAAATAAATATTTAAGTAATTGGAGTAAATGTACTTGTTAATTCATTAGAAGGGCGGCTCGTTGATATAAATGGCACCACCTGTTTACAATAATAGCGGGTAAAGGTGTTTTGAGACTTCCAGTTACCCCTGGCAAGTATTTCGTCCAAGGGGCAATTGTTAAGCCAACTCTTAGAAGCTACCGCGGATCTCAAGCTACCCGCTGCAGCGTGTATGCCAGCTTGTGATAAGAGTGATTTAACCCAACCCGCGATAACGGTACGGGAAGCGATTCTAGGTTTACCTCTGAGATTGATGAATAGATTGGCATGCCCGCTTCGCTGTCGCTTTTCCTTTAAAATAGAAATACAGTGTTTCACCCAAAATACTGAGTCTAAGTTTTTGTTTGTTGAATTTGTGATCAATTTCCAACCCGACTGTCTATGGTTGATTCCGTCGGTTTTAGACCCAAACAAGGGCCATAGGATAATATAGTCACCAGACTCTGAAAGGTGTGTTTCATCGACTGCCAGTAAGGTTAGGTCGTGGACTCGCCTACCTGAGCAAAGGAGTAATAAGGTTGCTGTATGTCTACAAACTGCAAAAGCGTTGCTTTCATCTACTTCATAACTTTCTAAGTATCTCACTAGTTTGTCTACATCCCAAACTGTAGTTTTCTCAGTAACTAGTTTCTTCAGGGCGATGGACTTTAGTATACGAGTGACTAGGACATGAGAACTCAGTCTACCCACATCCTCCGAGTTACATAAGGTGCAAACTACAGACTTATGTAGCAAAACTGAATTATAGGCTAATCCTTCTATGATGTATAGATCTGCTAAAAACCGGGCTAGGTCCTGGCCAGCCGGTTGGAAGGGACTTACTCCCTGCTTCGTGGTCCACGTTAGCCATCTGTTCCAGGCTACCCTGTATGTCTTCCTGGTGGAAGGCCGCCAAGATGACTTCAAGAGTTCTACCTGATTATTATTCCAGAGTTCCAGGTTTTGGGACAACCCCCCCAACACTTCCATATTTCTATTGTCATCTCTTGGGCTCTCGGCGGTGGTAGTCCCGTCGACGTGTCTATTAGGCATAGATGTAAATTCCGAATCGTGAACGGGGGTGCCAGAGCGCGGCCTTTTATGTCTGCTCTCCAAAAGACACGTTCCCACCGTGGCACTACTAGGAGGAATTCTCCCGAGGCAGAGTTGAGGTGTGCTAACACCTTGGGAACCAGGTAAGGCGGCGGGAAGACCCAGGCTAGAGGATAGTTCCATTTCCGGGAGAAGGCATCGTGATACAGTGCTTGGTGGTCGTTCAGGTCCAGAGACACGTAATTTGCGACTACTTTTGCCTGTTGCGAGGCAAACAAGTCTATCACGGGTATCCCGAATTTCCGAAATATTTTCTCTGTGCAGTGGGCTAAAAGATGCCACTCTGGTGGTTTGCGGTGTCGGGATAGGTGATCTGCATGACAGTTGTATATCCCTGGTAAGTGTTGCATTTTCAGGCTTATCTGATGCTTGTCTAGAAGTTGAAACACTTCTTTTGTTAGTTTTAGTAATGGAGCGGATTTGGTCCCTCCCTCGTTTCGCAGATAGGCAATAATCGTTTTGTTGTCGCTTTGAACTAAGACAGTTGACCCGCATAAGAGCGCGCCCTGACTTCCTAATGTCTTCAGTATTGCTAGCATCTCCTTTTGATTGCAATGAAGGTCTTTTTCTTCTTTGCACCACGGCCCCGATAACGCTAGGCTGTCGAGCTGAGCCCCCCAAGCTAGATCTGATGCGTCTGTAGTCAAAAAGTGTGTAGGTTTTGGATTGTGAATAGGGGAGGTTTGGTGACAATTCTGAACCCACCATTTCAGATCCTCTCGTACTTGTCTGGGAAGAATCATACTGACAGCACGTTGTCTTAATTTCAGATTCATGAATACGAGGGTATCCCGAAAATGAAGTCTGCCCTTTGGTACGGCAGCACTTGCAAAGTTCAGTAAGCCTACAAGACTTTGTAGTTCTTTTAGGGTCACGGTATGCTTGTGAAGAAGTCTCGACACGCTTTCTTTTGTTTTCGCAATTTTTTCGAGTGGCAACGATTTCTCGTTCAACCATGGGTTCCATTTGATGCCCAGATAATTTAAACATTTGCATGGGTGCACGACAGATTTTTGATAGTTTATTGGCCATCCCAGGTAGGTTAGCCGATCTAATACTATTTGCACTTGACTTTGTAACGTCCCGTAGCTTTGATGCGCTATCAAGAAATCGTCTAGGTATACCAGTAGGCGTATACCTTCGCATCTTAATGTTTCGGCTACCCAATTCGTTAACATTGCAAAAACCCTGGGTGCTGTACTGAGACCGAAGGGAAGGCACGTCATTTGAAATAGTTTCCCTTTGTAAATGAGTCTGAGAAATCGTCTGTGTGACTGAGCTATTGGCAGATTGAAATAGGCCTGGGAGATATCTATCTTGCAGAGCCAGTCGTTCTGTTGAAGAAAGTCTGGGACTCTGAGCACGTTTACGAGTCTGAATGGTTTTGTGTGAACAAATTGGTTTAGATTTTTTAGGTTGAAAATAGGCCGAGCAGAGCCGTCGGTTTTTGGAGTCAAAAAAATTGTTGACAGGAAACTTGGTGAGAGTTCTACTTCCTCCAGCACCCGCTGCGCTATCATTTGTGACATGACAGTCGACATCACCTCTGATTGTTTGGTTATGAGCGAGGTTTGTAATTTGGGTAGCACGAGAGGCGGTTTTTTGACAAAAGGTATTCGATACCCTCTTATGATGCGAAGCAGTATGTTCGGTGCTCCCAGTTTCCGCCATCGATCGACATAGACTCTCAGTTGGCCTGCTCGAAAGTTCTGAAAGTCAGAATCTACCACTTTTCCCTCCCCAGTGATATTCAGTGGTTGCCATTCTCTT
Organism: Spilosoma lubricipeda; assembly: GCA_905220595.1. Lineage (NCBI taxonomy): Eukaryota > Metazoa > Arthropoda > Insecta > Lepidoptera > Erebidae > Spilosoma > Spilosoma lubricipeda. The sequence goes on along the minus strand of HG992298.1, from coordinate 3,821,683 downwards.
CCTGATATCTTGCTTGTCTTTAATATGATAGCCCCCCCGTGAACGAAAGGACCCACGAGCGTTGAGGTTAGATTTTCGAGCATTTCTTTTATCAGGATCGGTTCTATGTAAAGGATGGCTATATCCACAGCTCTGCGTGAATTGTTCGTATCGCCCACCCTGCGCGGGCGGAAGACTACCAGGCGTAGTGTGACATACTTGACGAGTACCCTGCGGGGGCACATACAAATGAGCTGACCCCTGCGCGGGGTAGCGAGTGGGCTTTTTAAAACCTGTTTGCGCAACATATTTACGACCACTAGTTTTATTTGAGGGTAGGAATGTCTTCCCGACACCTCCCGCCTTTTCCAGTGCCAATGTTAGTAGGTCAGCATTGAAAATATGTTCGTTGGATGGCGGTATTTTACGTAAGGTTGCCTTAAAAAGTGGGTCTCTTACATGATTTATTACTCCATCCCTACGCAGTTGGATGGTTTCAGCACGATGACCACAAATAAGCTGAAGCATATCCGAGTAAACTTTATAATAGTCTCCGTCGGAGAATATTTCGGTGATTTTGTCATGCAGTTGATCTGCCGTCACACTACCCTTGCTCCGAGACCAGGAGATGAGATCACACATACTTTTCTGTAGCTGATCACGTTGTTTAAGTGCACAAAAAGTCAAGGCGCCATACGTTTTATCGGCTTGCGCTAAGTAGCGAGAGGAATCGTAAATCTTAATTTCCTCATTAACTCCCAGTTCAATGAAACCAGGTGTGTGAATATAGGATTTCTGTACCTCTGAGTACCTAATCTCGCACCATTCGCTTTGGTCAAAGCGTTGCATTTGTTGTAATGACTCGACAAACTCACTAGGTGCCTTAGGAACAGAGGGCTCCTTTAGTTTTACTTGTAAGTCAATTTTAAACTGTCCGTCTCCGCGTACTGTTTCATCGTCAATAAACATGGATTGATTTTCGAGTAAAGAAATTTCGTCATGATTATGTGTTTGTAAGTCTGCCGACCTGCGAGGTGATATTTCCAGCTGACCGTGTCTTACAGAGTTATCACCATATATATAATTGCGAAGTTCAGTAACTTCTTGTGAAAGTTTAGTAAACACATCATTTGTGCGAATGCGTTTCACTCGCTTATTTTTATGATGACGGCGATGCCGTTTCTTTCTATTAGACGACTTTATAGATGACGAAGTTGAAGAACTACGAGTGGAACTACAGGAAGAACTAGAAGTCGGACATGAACGTGATTGTCGCGATCTAGGCTTTTTATTTTGTAAGCCAGAGGGCCCCGGCGCTTCCAGTGACTCAAAATTATGCGGTTTTTCCATTGTAACTTGACAAGGTAAATTGTGATCAATAGGATAGCTGTAATTCTAGATAATTAACCACTAGAAAAAGGAAAGAAAAAAAAAAAAGAAAATATTCAGTACTAGAGCAAGGAGGGTACTTGCATATTAAACACGTTACTAAACTTGAAAATAAGCTAAGGTCGAACGGTAGCACCATATAAGTATATACTGTTCAATAGGATAGCTTTAATTTAATATACTACCTAGTATATGATAAGTAGATCTCTGTTTAGGATTATTAAGCACTAGGAAAATTAATAATTCAAACAGTGCAAAGAGGGTACTTTGCATAACACACGTTATTGACTCTAAAAATGGCCTAAAATCGAACGGTAACACCGTTTAAATGATTAATATACTTCGCCTATATGTAGCACACATTCAAGTTTTCAAAATAAAATGGTACTCACGGTTTTATTCGACGCAGGTATGGATGGATCACACAGCCAGAATACTTATTTCAATTATATTGTATCTGTACAGTTGTATAGCTATACTGTAAAAAGTATTATATGAAAATTCTGCAATGTTGAGTAGCCAACAACTGCTCTGTGCGGAATTTTAGACGCCAATGAATTCTATAACTCTACCGAGCTTAAGCTGTCGGAGACAGCGCCACCTGGTGGGAGAAAACTAGTGAGGGAAAGAGAAAGGTATATATAAACACTACTAAAGGGTAAAAGAGATGGATAAAAAAGCGGAAGTCAAGAACGCCACTCTCAATATAATAAGCTTCAAATAACGGTCAAGTGTTTAATAGACTGTTATAATCGCTGATTTCATAACCTTGTCCGGATAGAAAATGAAATGTCAATTCGCGAACAAATTGCTTCAGAATTTGAAATAAGAATTGAAACTCTAACATTGATTGCAAGACTCATTAATTCCATTCGTTTCTTCCATTGAGACATTCGTTCAATAAAGCTAATTCAGTGTGGCTAATATTGTTTCTGGAACTTTTTAATTAGGCTATTCTCTTTTGAATGTGGGTTTCGTATTTTATTTTATGTCATTATTCTTTGGTTCATGAAAATTCATTTTTATATTTAAACGATAAATGAAAATTCATGTTAAAAAAATATTAAAGATTATTTAGGATACTGTTTTCTTTTTAAGTATTTGCAATATTAGATACTTACCCACGGTTTTATGTAAATATATGTTTTTTCTATCTATCCGTAATCTCTTTATTATTTTTCGTATTATTATTGCCCAGAAGGCCATGCTGTCCTATGTGGGAACCTGCTATAAATCACAACGCTTGGCAGGCGGGTTGGTGACTACAGTAACGAGCATTTACTTGGTGTCGCTGCTGATAGATGGGTTAACTGAACGGATGGATGTGGACTGCCCAAGACCGGGACAGTTTGCGCTCCTTGTGGGAGACCTTCGTTCAGCAGTGAACGGGGATTGGTTATTTTTTTATGTATGGGCTACTAAAATGTCTCTACTCTGCCGGATGCAAAGCATAAGCAGAATCCGAGAGTGGTGGTCACCGTACTCATTGCGAATGAGACAATGCAATAATGCATCATGGTGATGGACCACCGTTATCCTCACTGACTGCTATTTCAAACCGGTTTTATATGAGGCAGTGGTATCGCTCTGGTCGAGCCGGCCCATTCATGCCTAACCGTGGCTCTCACACGGTAAATTCACTTTACGATTTATTTATTTCTAGCCTTACGCGTGTTGAATTGCATGACTAACGACTGTAAGTTCAACATAGTTCAAAATGTGGTTTTCACTTCCTCTTTTCTCTCTTATATTTTCTTTTAAGACACCTTGCTGTAACTATCTTAAGAATAATAGAATCAAGAAAAACGAACACCTTTCTGTTTTGGATTAAAATGAGTTTTAATATAGTTTTATCGATTCACAGTAAAACAAAAGCAAAAACATAAAAAAAAAGTAATGTGGTGTAGTGGGACACCAGATAAGAACGAAGTTCCTTATTTATATAAATATAATAATGCATGCAACTTAAAGATGACGCTATACAAAATTTTTCGTTCAGGCCTTTTAAAAACCACAAAATTGTCCTAACATCTTTATTTATTAAAAATGGTTAATAAAAAAATATTATAAAAATAAATAAATAAATATTTCGGACATCTAACACACAACGCCATCTAGTCCCAAGATAAGCTCAAGCACAGCATTCGCATACGCTACCGTTGTGAGACTAAAGCAATAATCCTATGTTACGGACGTTTTTTGCCGGCTAGGCTACCCCTCCACAACACCTCATAAGGAACTTCGTTCCTAAACATGAAGTTTTAAAACAAAGAAATATGTTTTTGTACAGTATTCGAAAACCAACAAACACAAAACTATAACATAACCCTTCTAAATTCAAACATTTACCTACAAATGTTACCACGAAACCTTTATAACAAGACAAAGTTATTCTGTCGATATCTATAAGGCAGTCGCTGTGAGTATCTTGTACCGCCTAAGGCATCACCTTCAAACAATAGTATTCTATTCGTATAACTTGTATTATATCTACATATTTCCTTGTATTTCGCCATAATAAAATTTATTTCCTCAAGTTAACTGCCTCGTTTGTCTTGAAGTTGACGTATGTGACTGCCAAATAAGAGGTATCGGGTTCGAAGCCCGGGTCGGGTCAAAAAGTGTTATGAAGTTTTTCTGATTATAGAAATTCTTAATAACAGCTCGGAGTTTGGAGGTTGGGTTCTGAACCCCGAGCCTCAGAGAGCACGTAAAGCTGTTGGTCCTGCACGTGATCTCTCCCTGATCGTTGGTTAACCGTCCCATCGGATTATGAGGGAGAGGGAACAGTAAGTGCACCTGTGTTTGCGCACACACTTGTGCACTATAATATCTCCTACGTAGTTAGCTGGTCTCCGTTGAGACTGGCCGGCGTTGCCGTTATCAGCTAGCAGTACATTAACTCTGTCTGTGGTTTGTGTGTCTTCTAATCATGCTCGGCTCCACTCGTTTCAACGTGATGTTAACTTACTATCTTAGGCAAGCCAAAAAAACACACATTACATATTATTATATACACGAAATTAGGTTAGATAGACATCTCAACAAAGTCTTGGAATATTTTATATTTCATAAAATATCTAAAAATGTAAGAAGAATTTTCATAGATAGTAAATGGCAGAAAAATAGCTTATTTTACGCACTTTAATAAAAGAAGAAAGCGATTCGTGATTCTTTTGTTTTTAATTAAAAAGTTAACTTTTTTAATTGTTGTACAAAATTGGCAGAAGTGACAGAAGTGAAAACTCAGAACTATAAACAAACAGTTGTTTAAGCTCACCTGAAATGAACCCCTTTGCTCTTTAAAGCAAAAAAAAGAAGTAAAAAATTCGTATTGTGATGTTATAAAAATAAAGGTTAATGCCATACAATATAAACATATTATCCGTAATGTCATATTAGACAGTGCTTCTTACGTCAGGTCAAGTGTCCTGACGCGTCACGTTTCCTGACGCGAGTTTATATTTATATATATTTATATTTATATATATAATAAATTTTGCAGAAGTGCACAACGTCGCTCAAAAGTTTTCACTTCAAAATGCGGGACAGCCTTTGGGGACTGCCGATAGAAGTGAAAACTCTGCGTGTATATGTATATTATCTATTCAAATAAATAAAATTGGCGTGTCTGTTTGTAATATTAAAATAACCACTTTTAAATAAATGTATGTATGTATACACGATACATGTACAAAAATAACACTTTTCAGTTTTTTTGTCTATCTGTCTGTTTGTTCCGGGTAAAATAGAACGGCTGGACCGATTTTGAAATAACTTTCACTGGCAGATAGCTGATGATTCTGGGAGTAACTGAGTCTACTTTTTTTAGACTAGCTTTGTCCCGCTGTGTTACCCGCGGTACAACAATAACCGCAGGTAACACCACGGGTTCAGCTAGTGTTAACTAATAACGCATCAAGGTATATATACGTAGGTATAGCGTGCAGTAACAATGACACGAGTTTTACGCTTTTTGTTCACCCAAAAAGTTTTTACTTCAAAATCAATCTTTATGTGTTGAATTATTTGTATGACTTTTTTGACTGTACGCTGTCTTACGGAGTGTTGTGGGTTTAAACACTAGTTGGGAAGATACTTTATGTGATCCACACAGTGTTATGCGCAATCAAAATTTTCTTTGTACCCGTTTCATATTTGCAGTCCCCCATGCATAAGGATACATTGCATTCTAAAAGGAAAAATACAAGCAAAAACATAATGGATGTACAACATTATATCTATTTTAAATAACTAGCTTTTGACTAGCTAGCGTGTATCACAGTTATCTCTTTAAAGACTATCCTATATCCTTCCCAAAAGTTAAAGTATCTCCATACCAAATTTCATTAAAATCAGTACAGAAGTTTTGCAGTAAAAGTATAACAGACCCAGATAGACAGTAGACAGACAGAGTTACTTTCGAATTCATAATATTCGTAAAGATTTTCATTGCAAATCGTAAACCCTAAGCAATGAATATCCCTTTCGAACTGATATTCGACTAACATATAACTCCTTACATCAACCATATTCAAGTAGGTACTTCAGCAGGTAACGAACAAGGTCCTTCGTTAACTCGAAGCAGACGTAACCACAAACTCCAAACATTCCATCAAACTCCAACATTCAATGTTTTCATCAACGAAATGACAAATTCAATATAAAACCGCGGCAAGTGGAACAAGTTTCGAAAGTTTGCTGAACAAATGAGAGCTAATGAATGTATTTCTTGAGGGAATATTTCTCGTTTTACATGAGTTCATAACAGGTTCGGGATTTATATTATGTTTTTCTTATTAGAAGTTATAACTAAGATAGATAAACTCTAATATAGAACTCATTAAACAGTTTTCTTCGAACACCTGGTTATAAGAAGCCTGGCAAGGCATTTTGAACCTTATAGTTGCATCCAATTAGAGATTTATGTAGCTCATTTTGATCGTGGTTGATATAAGCGTTATTGATGTTAAATAACATGTCATAAAATCTGTTTTATGGTAGTTAGAGAACTTGATCCTTGAGCCAGAAACTGTGTGCGTAAATAAATAAAAAATGAGCATGATTATGTGTTCTGAGTGTAATGTGTATGTATTTGAAAATTAAACTTTAACTGGCTTGATAATCAAGAATTTGGCTACCATAGTACAAACTTTGCTTAGTTTAGTATCAGTTATGTAAATTGTTTTGAGTTATCTAGTTTTGTGTAAGATTGTAATACAGTCATTAGGTTATAGCGGGAATTATCTGTCAAAATTGACCTCCACGGCTAAACTCCAGCAAAATTCATTCATTAACATTGGCTTACTGTCCAAAGTATTTTTTCTCAGACAACCTTTCGGTAGTGTATAAATCGTATAATCAACTTATATATGTGAGTGTTATGTAAACACTCATACAAATGCTGAACATACGTATATGTTTTGTATTATGTACATAAATTTCTTTACAAATAAATTAGTAAGCCACGTCAAAGACCAACACATAACAAAACTTACAAACACGAGTCAATGAAGCGCTAACTATGTAATGATGTTTATTTTGAGACACGGAAAAAACATTCATTTTGTGTCAATTCACTTGATACACCTAATTTCTTTTAGAAGGAAGTTTAATTTCGAATATAGGTGTTTTTTGCGACAAAAATAACATCGAAAATAAAAAAGTTACGTCTTTAAACCTTAGTTTCACAACTCACAAATAATAACTCTCCATCGGTATTTAAAAAAAAATTACAATTAGAATCTATTAACAATTATTTTTACGGGAATTAACGCTTTCTTATTAAAAGGTATTACATACCTATGATTTGACCTGATCAGGTTGCACTGGTCGTGGTATCAGTCAGCCTGTGACCTGTGTGTTAATATATCATGGAACACGAAAGTTTAAAAATTAGTTACAATCTATTGTTTTTTATAAACCACAGTCATGAAAACCTAACCATAATCTTGACCTAACTAAAAAGATTATACTGCTAATAGTGTCAGATCAGCTTACTGATTTATTTAAACTAATGGCTGTATTTTTTTGAGTGTGTTTTTGTATGGTTTAGATTTTAAATAAAAATTTATAAATGAATTGGGTAAGTGCCGCTACAGACAGATTCAATTCCTATATTATTTATGAATGAAAATTTGTGCATTTCAGCCTGTTTTTACATGGTACAAGTTGCAATTAGATCAAATTATTATTATTTGTAAGTGGACTATTTTTCTCTTAGTTATCTTAAAAAATAAACTCAAATAAAACAACCTAGATTCCACAAGTAAGATGTATCCAAATTTATCTGGTTACATAGCAATTCTTTGCTCAAACTGGGATAAGAGTACACAAGTTTGCCTTGCTCCGTAAGAAACTATCCTATCTTTCCTTTCAAGTTTATCAATCAATTCAACAATCTGGATTCGTCTAAACCAAAATTAAGTACGAGACAAAACCCCCTTCAAAAAATGCTACCGAATCAAAGGTTAATGACTTGTAACTGTTTCCCTAAATTGAACAATCATATGTTTTATATACATCAATACGTACTATAGCATAACGATGATACTAGAACACTTCGCAATAGTTCTATACAGAACTGCAATCTGTCGGAACTAGGCGTTGAGCATGTAACAAGGGCTTCTAACGATGTTAGTGGCATCTATATTGCATTGTGTATTTAAACGTAGTGGTTGTTATTGGATGAGTTTAATTAAATTTCAAGTAATGGACAATAAAATTTGAAATATACGTACATGTTGGTATTTCTGTTTTCTCTTCGTCACCTAATGGTTGACTAGTACTGAATGCTGTATGCATTAGATCCGCCAATGACTAACTTAATAGCGTGGTATAGCAGGCTATAAAGTGAATGTTTTTGTGTGATTTTTGAGTACGTGTTTATTCTCCACAGACAGGATGTCTAACTACTAGGTCTTTTTTATGGTATAGGTGGCGAACGAGCAGACGTATCACCTGATAGTAAGCGATTACCGCCGCCTATGGACATCCGCAACACCAGAGGTGTCACAAGTGCGTTACCAGCCTTTGGTCTCATTCACTCGGTGAAACACAGCGCAAGCACTATTTCACACTGGTTTAATGTGAGGGCGTATCACTCCGGTCGAGCCGGTCCATTCATGCCTTAGTGAGAGCCTCCCACGGTCTATAACAGTGTCAATGATAAATGCCGATTATCATCATCGTCAGCCTATTGCAGTCCACTACTGGACATAAGCCATTCAGATCTTGAGATTTTGGGCTACTCGCATCCAGTTCCTGTGAGCCATCTTGCGAAAACCTTCACTCCACTTGGCCTGTGAACTTGTTTACATAGAAAGGTCTATGTTTAGTGGTAATTATAACTAATTCTAATAAACTTTATCATAATAACCATTTTTGTTAATTCATAAGATAACATAAATCTTATCAAATACAAATTTAATTGTTAGGTGTCACGTATTTATAATATTCTCTCCAGATGTATCACAATTCAACTCAAAATCTACATAAGTATCATGTTCTATATATCTACTTCCTCTGACCTGGATCTCAAAATTTCTGAAATGCTACCTGAAATAGAACTAATATTCCCGTTTGAATGGAGCTAGTTACGATGCCGTTCATTAGAGGCATATTGTGTTGTGATATCGAGTTACGGAACGATGCGGGGTAACTCGAAACCAACGTGTCTTATCAAGTTTTATTTATATCGAAGAAACAAATATATATCGATATAGACAGTAAGTGAATTTGGGAAATCAAAAAATGTTTCGCTGATTCCCGCGAACGAAAAATTTTGAATAAAATATTCAATTGAATAGATAAGACATTGATAGGTTTCATAAAAGGATTTTATTAGATTTAGTTGTAGACAGAGGAAATTAAACCTTCTTTTAGTTTTCATTTCGAAGAAAACTTTGTGTGTACCCTTTAATAGTGCACAGCTTTACGAGGCCTCTTTTAGGGTAATTTTTAGAGTTCCGTAGCCAAATGGCAAAAAACGGAACCCTTATAGATTCGTCATATCTGTCTGTCTGTTTGTCAGTCCGTATGTCACAGCCATTTTTTTTTCGAAACTATAAGGACTATACTGTTCAAACTCGGAAAGTAGATGTATTCTGTGAACCGCATTAAGATTTTCACAAAAAAAAAACAAACAATAAATTTATTGTTTCTTTTCATTTATTTACTTAGAACTAAAAGTTAATTATTTTTTTATCAATCCCATACGTGTAGAATATCTATGGATAGGTCTTTAAAAATTATATTGAGGTTTCTGACATCATTTTTTTCTTAACTGAACTGAGTGTCTCTCGCAAAGTGGTAAAATGTGTAACTATAACTTCAAAAATAAGGGTATATGGGGTATAATAAAAAAGGTATATGATGTACATTGGCATACAAAATTCCACCGGAAATTGGTTTGAACAAGATTTAGTAAGTTTTTTTTAATTGGTCATAAATTGTAAACCGAAATTTCACTTTCATTCAATCAACTGAAATAAAAAAATTAAAAATTTCATGAACATAAACGTTATGCATAATCCGTGAACCATTATTTTGCCCTTTACTGAACGCTTCATGGGCGAGTCCGACTCGCACTTGGCCGCTTTTATATCCTAATTTGACTTGAACGAGGTCCACGTTGTAGATATACGTTGAGAATCATTTCAAAAATACTCAAAAAAGAATTTTCAAATCATAAATATTTTCAATACTTTTGTCACTTTTGTGCTGTTGATCCGTCATTAGAATCATCTCGTGACGGATTTTTTTTAAATGATAACAACAAAAATCTTACATGTTTCCTATTTTGTAAACAGCATTTTAATAAAAAAAGAACTAAAGATTTTTTTTGAATCCACAAAAATCTATTTACGGACACGAGATTTTTTGTAAAAGGCAATCGCATTTGGTCTTGTCATTTTATGCTAATCTTACGCATCTGAGGCCCGTCATAAAGTTTCTTTCAAAAAAGTTTTGCTTATAAAATAAAGAGAAATTGACCCTTATTTGTGTAAACCTTTTTGGATGACTTGTTTGTTTTTCAGAATTTTAAATGTTTTTGCGCGTCATGTTGGACTACTTGCTCATGATTACAATATACATTTTTTTATATTTCGGACAACTGACACAGACCGCCATATATTTCCAAACTAAGGAGAGCTTGTATACTAGGTACTAGACAACTGGTATAAATACATTTTACTACTTTTTTTGGTAAATTCATACATAGAAAACACCCACACTCCGTAACAAATATTGGCAGATAAGATAAATATTTGGTCCGACCTGGGAATCGAACACAGCAGCACAGCAGTAGCATGCGCTACCACTGCGCCACTGAGGCAGTCAAGACTAGATAGCGTTTTGTGAATTATTCTTGTACGAAAAACTTTAGCAATATACCTATTGGTATACCTAGCTATACATCCATAACTAGCTTTTGAGCTTCAACATTCTGGGTGGAGTCCGAAAGAATTGAATTACTGTTTCTATGAATCTGTAATACTTTATAGAATGATTCAAAGATATTCTACAGGATAGATCATTCACTTTAAAAAGATTGGCTATTGTAATAAACACTTCTTCCCAGCCTTTATTATTTCTCAGATTATTTGGAGTCGTCTAAGTTCAACCAGTTTTACCTGAATGTCAGTTTTTTGTTCCACAACCCTAAAGACGAACTGAAATCAAATATCGAACTTGTTGTCAGTAAATTAGTGAGCACTGACATGTACTTAGACGGAGTAATGTTAAGGAATCGTAATTTGACGGTATGTGCATATTACCATATGCTATCTGGTACCCTATATAGAAATACATAAATCATCTTAGGTTCCATGCGGTAATGCCTATCCGAGCCTGAGTCTGAATTCTCCTACGCACGCCAAGACTCCTAGCACTCAAGTACACTCCCACAAGCCTAAACACACCAACTTCAGTATAAAGCACCACCTCGCTGTAGACCTTATAAAGAAGCCTACTTATACATCTCAAATCATGGTACCGGTAGAACTGATGGTAATGCTTAGCAATTCAATTACTTAAAGGTTACATCTAATATCTAACAATTACTACGATACTCAGATCGGGATACAACTGCATATTAAAATATTAAACTCATTATCCCACTAGTTATTATAGAAGACATCGACTCAGCTTCCTTCGATGTTATCTATTTTAACTTACTTAAAATAACTCCAAGGCACACCGACTACCCACTCGATACGCATCTAATTAAGAACCGTTCGAGACCAAAGTGCCCCCTCCCACGTTCAATCTTTATCATCACCCCCTCAAGAAGCAGGTAGAGTCCCTTTAAAACTTCGGTTTTTATGACTAGCAAATGTGAAAGATCCCATGGTGAAATATCCCATGGCAGTTCATGTTAAAAAAAGTGCAATAGTGTTGTGTTAATATCTTATTGCTCAAGGCTCAATAAATCAATCTGTTTAATTAGGGTTGGCCCTTTTTTATATGAAGTAAACGTTTTTGGCATTTGCACGATTTCTGCGCTATTGTTACAATTTAACCAAGGCGAACAATAATATTAAAGTTTTCTTACGTGAATCTAGAGGTACTATAACAATATATGTAGTAATTCTACCATATTTCGTAATCTTTATTCTATCTTTATTATACTTTAAAAACAGGTTAAATAATGTAAAAAAATATTTTTTAAATTTAGTTAGTAATTTCAACAAACGAAAATAGTTATTACCCATCTGTTAAGAAAACAAAAAACCTAAATTTTCATTTAGAAATAGAAAGTCTGGGATATAACTACAGTATTTTTGTAATAAAGATTTTGTACCGAAAATTCGCGGCCGCGGCGGGTATTAAAATTTCAGATAATTATTGGCACAGCTGGGTTTTATCATTACCGAGAGCTATAAATCGCTGTTTGTCGATGATAGTAGCAAAATGGTAAGAATAATTCAATTACTTTATTATTATTTATTACTTGTTTCAGTTTTTTTTTTGTTTTCAATCTTGTTCGTTTATGGCTAAGTGGTAAACGATTGTATTAGTAAATTGCGAAGTCAAGAAATCACTGAGTCTTGGATGGGTGCCCAAACTTAAGATATTGAGACTCCTTCGTACCTCGAAGAACACGTAAAATCGTAACCGTCATATCCATAGTCATATAATCCCTTCATGCCTGCATAGTTTAACAACTGTTGGCAATTTCGATGAAAACCCCCGTATAATTAAATTAAAGTTTGCAACTTTTAAAACTAAACAAGTAAAGTATGATAATGAGAAACAGTTTGCGGCACTCGAGACGCGCTAACCGAGTACAGCAAAACTCATAAATATGTATGCGAGACGACACTTGCATGTCAAATTGCACGGAACAGTTTAGAAGACCTCACATTTTTGGGTTGAAACTTCTGCTAAAAAAGCGTTATATCTATAAAGTAATTATAACCCCAGAAATAAGAATAATAATAATCTTTATATCTATAGTGATATTAAAGCTGAAGAGTTTGTTTGTTTGCTTAAACGTGCTAATCTCAGGAAGTAGTGGTCCGATTTGAAAAATTGTTTCAGTGTTAGATAGCCCATTTATCGAGGAAGGTTAAAAGCTATATATGCTCCCGCTTAGATTAATAGGAGCGGAGCACCAATTTTTTATTTTATTTAGTAGAATAAACCACAATACAATACAAGGTTATAAATACAATTACATAAAGGTATGGATGATTGTGCCATCAGCGACATTCACCACATAGTAGTAAAGTAACATTAACAGGGTCAAAAATAAAGAATGTTATAAAAAAGGGGGAAAATTATCATGCTACGGGTAGTAGGAGACGCAAACGTGGTTGCGTGGGTCAGCTAGTTTTCTCATAAAAGAGAAGAAAATATACATGAATTGAAACCGTTCCGTTTTGACGACTTTCATAGGGTTCTTTGTGTTTTGGGATCTAGTCTCCTTCGTTCTGTTACGTTATATGACAATATTATGAAGGTGAGTTCTGATGTGGTTTGTTTAGATATGATGTGTTTAATGTGATGATACGGTGTGCTGTGATGATTCGGTTGTTCTATCTGAATTATTAGCAGGCAACTGAATACATGTTTTGTTATTTAGGCTGCCTAAATAGCCAAGGCTAACATAAAAAAAAGTTCTGCATTCATTTTAAATCATTTCTAGAGTTTTTGTCTTATATTTTTTATTTTGTCTTCTTACTTTTCTATTAAGCTTGTATGCCAATAAATTAATGTCTTAATAAAACAAACTTTTTATCGTATGTAATTAGGACTGCATACAAAATATTGCTTACAGTTGTTGGACTTGAATATTAACATCTAAAATTGTAATTAAAATTATAACCTAAGTTGTCCTTTACTAACACATTTTAATGTTCAAATCAATATTAAATATAAACAATGTACCTACGGTTAGATGTAGTGTCACACCATAATAAACAGACAAAAATAATGTGTATTAAATTATTACGCCTATTTCATCTTCGAAAGGTTAAACCACGCGCGTTCGGCTTGTCTAATGCCGATGTTTACAAATTCATAACCATTTAACTGTGCATAAATATTTCATCCTTATCTTAAGGTACACGCACGATAAAAACCATTCCAACCGCAGATTAAAATCTTTCTTTCACTTAGAACCAACATTGTTTCGACGTTATCAAAAAAACATGGCATCTCCGATAGAGTGACCGTGAATTGTGGGTACAAAGAGATTTGCCGGGAGCTATTTACGCCATTACTTCGATAGCGGGGAGTACCCTCATACATTTTGCAATGCCGGCGTAGATCGTGCCAGGCTTCCCCGTTTTGTGGATATAGTGTAGGAACATTTTTCCTCTTTTACGTTGAACCGTATTTACGAACGAATTAGGGTTTATATTTAGTGAAAAATTTCCAACGCCTTGTCTTTTTCAGCTTCGTCTTTTGAAATACAAATAGACTATATTGTATATTACTACTTCTCTAATGATTCATTAAGTTCTACTGACTGATAGAAGATCAGACTCTGTCATGAAATGAAATAAAAAAATATTTTAATATTTCCAAATGGCCTTTTTCTTTCATAATCAAGGTAGTAGAGCCACGCTGATTTCAGCACGAACGGGCCGGCTCGACCGGGGCGGTACTACCCTCGCACAGAAAATCAACGTAAAATGACAGCGATCATGCTGTCGTGTTTCGTTGGTGAGTGCGAGACCGGAGGCCCAATGATGCGAAAGCATCACTAGCCCGCCATGGTGTGGGTCACCATGCTGCATTGTTGCATTGTCTGCGTTCGCAGTATGGTGACCATCACTCTTGGATTCTGCTTATGCTTTCCATCAGGCAGAGTAGAGTCAACATGGCAGGGTCAACATAAAAAAAAATAAAAAAAAAAAAATAAGGACGTTTTTACATTAATATTAATAAATTCAGCAATATTGCATAAAACGTGCATGTAAATCACTTAAATTTTAAGCGCATTTTAATAATAACTCCAAGCCTTTGAATACCAGTGAAACGGAAATTCAACACCGAATTCACATTTGAGCTGAAATAAAAAAAAATGTATTAGTTAATTATATAACCTTAATGCACGGTAAATTGCGCTGTATTTCTATAAGCTGCGGAGGAAAGCTCATAACTACTTTGAAAGTACACAGTTGGCTAGGCACCAGTTGAATTACAATATTGCTCGTAGTTTTATATACAGGTTTTAAAACAAGAGCGATCCCAGAACTAATTTGTATTTAAACACACTATGAAATATTTTAAAATCCATTCAAATCCATAGTAAGTACTTTTACCTTTTTTTGCATAAACATTCAGTACTATAATAATAGTAATATAATATAACATCTGAGCTGAATTTAATAATTTGAAAGTAAGTCATGGCTAAACCATTGCACTTATTTTCACTAAATTTCTAATGGAGATACTACTAATCTACTAATTAAGAATACGGGCTAAATTTTACGCGATAACTGATATTTAGATACGTAAATTGTAATTACAAAAATAACTCTGCTTGTTACGTTGGCATGACGATAATTTGGTTCTTGAGGACTAGCATAGACAATTTTAAACGCGATAACTATCAGTATTAAATTTCATCCTAAGGAAATATAATTATTTTAGCACTTGATGGTAAATGTCTTACAGGCTTTGAGCGTACAAGCTATTTTGTACAAAATATTACATGCTTGTTTAGTAGCCTTGTTTTAACATGTCACTACAACCTGAAATCTGAGTATTCTTGGTATGAAATTACTAGGGAATCTATACTAATATATAAAGCTGAAGAGTTTGTTTGTTTGTTTGTTTGTTTGAACACGCTGGTCCGCACGCTCAGGAACCGCTGGTCCGATTTGAAAAATTCTTTAGGTGTTGGATAGTCCATTTATCGAGGAAGGCTATAGGGTATATATCATCACGCTACTACTAATAGGAGCGGAGCAACAATGAAGAATGTTTCAAAAACGGGGGAAATTTTCACGCTACGGGCAATATAAGGCGCAAACGACGTTGCGTGGGTCAGCTAGTTATTGTATATTTGCTTCAAATTATAACAGCGTTTGAGAATTGTGACAGACATGACGTTCAGTTGAAATAGTGGAAATCCAAAGCTAAATCTTTGTTGTATTTATAGCTGGGAATGGGCGACATAGAAAACTTATTTAAAATTTATTTAAAAAACGCGTTAACTCTATTAATATTTTATCAAAAACTACGTAATTTTTAACAGTTGTAACATATGCGACTGCTAGGCTATGAGGTCTTGGTTTCGATACCCGGGTCGAACCAAATGTTTGAATAATCTGCTATTATTTTCGATGTTTGTATGTTGCTATGCATAATATGTATGTATTTACAAACAATAATACGATTAGATTATTTAATCTAGTACTATCTAGTGTATCTAGTGAAAATCAACGTAAAATGACAGCGATCATACTGTCGTGTTTCGTTGGTGAGTGCGAGACCGGAGGCCCAATGATGCAGAAGCATCACTAGCCCGCCATGGTGTGGGTCACCATGCTGCATTGTTGCATTGTCTGCATTCGCAGTATGGTGACCACCACTCTTGGAGTCTGCTTATGCTTTCCATCAGGCAGAGCAGAGTCATTATGGCAGGGCTAAACATAAAAAAAATAAAAAATAATAATCTAGTACAAACTCTGTTAAGTTTGACAGTAAATACTGTTGGATCAGATTTTCTAAAAAAAAAATATTTTATGTAGCATTTTACCAAATTTCCACATGAATTATGTAACTTTAATAAAAGAATATTTATTTTTTGTTTAGACTGATATTATGATACCAAAGTTATTATAAATATGCTTTCTTGCCGTTTCTTGTCCATAGGAATGACATTTTGGAACCGCGCCACTAGAGTCAGTAATGTACCGTTTCGAAAGTACCTACATAAAAAGGGCTACTTGAAATAAAAAGCTATTTGATTTTGATAACAAAACACTCGTCATTTCTTAACTAAATTGTAAATATGTACTAAATTCTTTTTTATTCCGTTTCTTGTGCAACCGTACGCGATTCGGGAGAGAAGTGCTCATTGTACGTCACTCACCGTTATCGGCCGAGGCTCGAAAATCGAACATTTAGCCTTTGTTCCACTCCCAACTTCAGAAAATTCACAAACTGCGTTCAACGTTCCCCAAAGTTCCCTGAAAAATCTTTTCGATAAGTGTTTTGTATTGCCGTTAATGTTTTACAAGTGGGCATATCAATTATCCCCAATTCTATGGCAGTATGAATTTATATAATCTTTTTCCTACACAGTTCTTTTTAACAGACTGCTGAATGACATTCAGCGGTAAATTGTGCCTTTGCTTTGGAGAGCATGTAAAACTGACGGTCATAGTGTAGGTGACCATGCTGCATTGTTGCATTCGCAATGACTATGGTAACCACTACTCTTGGATTCTACTCATGCTTTCCATCAGGCAGAGTAGAGTCACTTTAGCAGACTCATATATATTCCAACAACCCCTTTGCAAGAGGGTCACGTCGATTCTCTTTCTAAATTCGCCCAATAACACCCCCATTCTAATTCATTAACAACCCATAATGTCCCACTGCTGGGCACGGGTCTCCTGTTTGTGTTTGTTGTTGTCTCCGCCCAAAGGCCTACAACTAAGCTTCACGACTGTTATCCTACGATAACAACCGAGACCGACTGCTTAACGTGACCTCTGAATTTGGGAGGCGCTCAAGGTATCGTGCCACTAGCGATCACCCATCCAGGTACTGACCACGCCGTCGTTGCTTACCCTCGGCGATAGTTTCTAATCACCGAGCGCAACTGGGCTATGAGCGCCTCTCTATATCTATAGTATTGGAATACATTATTTGGACCACGTGACTTGCATTGAGATGACGTCATTCCCATACTGGTATTCATAAGCGATGATGATGATTTATCAAAAGGTGATCTTTCAGCTCATTTTCCCTCATAACACTGAAGCATAAATATTTTTCTACAACGCATTTTTGTCTACTCCAAGCAAAATATAAGTTCAGTCTGTTTGCATGTAAATCAGATATTACATGTCGTGAGTGTTGTGACATTTGTCGTGTTTGGAAAAAGTAAACGAAATTATTTATGGCAAGATATATTACGTCTATAATACAAAACTGTAAGCATGTAAAGATGTAAACATATTTGAAGATTATAGATCGATTGAAAGAGAACTCCTTACTTGTACACCGTTTTACATATTTTCAAGAGAGTACATAACATTACAAATACATAATGTACAAAGGCGGCCTTATTGCCAAAAACAGTATCTTCCAGGCAGCCTTGGAATGGATCAAAATGTAACGGAGAGACAGTAGTAGTTGACGGTGCCATTAGTTTTGAAAAATTAATAATTCGGAACATAAATACATATCTCTACATATGTATTCATACACACACATATATCCTACTAATATTATTAACGTGAAAGTTTGTAAGTATGGATGGATGGATGGATGGACAGATGGATGGATGGATGGATGGACAGATGGATGGATGGATGGATGTTTGTTACTCTTTCACGTAAAAACTACTGAACGGATTTGGATGAAACTTTACAGTAACATAGCTTATACTTTACAAAAACACATAGGCTACTATTTGCTGCGATAATCAACATACACGCGGGCGGAGCCGCGGGCAACAACTATTACAAAATATAAGTCACATATTTGAAGATTATTTCTTCTTCATTATGTATGTATGGACAGTATTACCAGTAGAGTTTAAGTAGCGTTATAACTCATACTGTAAATACGTAAACAAAATTTATCAACTTTAACATATTTTATCCACTTTTGGACATCGGTCTCTCCTTACCACGATGGCCAAACGAGTTAAGTTGATGACTGGTAGTTGTTCTATAAAGTTTTGTTTTTTCGTCAACTCTAACGACCCATAGAATAAATAAGGCTGGTAACACTCCATATTCATATTACATCCCCACATGAACCGTAAAATCAAACTATTTGAAACAGAAAGTACTTTTACTTAAATTGGTCTACTTTGTCTGATGGGAAACATACGCAGAATCCAAGAGTGGTGGTCACCATACTCATTGCAAACGTAGATAATGCAACAATGCAGCATATTGACCCATACACGGCGGGCTAGTGATGCTTGCGCAGTATTGGACCAGTCTCGCACTTACTAACGAAACACGACAGCATGAAAGTTGTTACATTACGTTGACTTTCTGAACTTTCGAACGATGGACTATGCTGATTCTGTACGTAGAAAAGCCAATACCAAAAGGAAAAATGCACTCATATCGGCTTCTAAAAAATGCAGAAGCAATAAGCGAGGTATCCAATATGAATGGTACCGTAACTTGCTCGAGCATTCCCTGCAGTTTATACCATCAATATTTTATGTATGCTCAACAAGTGATCCAGGTCATATTAACTTGGAAATACCAACGGCCTTTGTGGAAATGTTATTGTTTTTGTGCTTCAATGTTATATTAATATAATCTCTTTTTAAATACGGTTTGAAGTCCTTAAAGTCGATTTTTCAATCTAATTTTCTGGGATAATCTCATGTTCCTGACCATCTTTGTTTTAATTAGTCCTCTTATTTAAAAATAAATCGCAACGTCACGGGGGACTTAACATACATACATACACTAGCCGACCCACGCAACCTCGTTTGCGTCTCCTATTGCCCGTAGCGTGAAAATTTTCACCCGTTTTTGAAACATTCTCGATTGGTGCTCCGCTCCTATTGGACTTAGCGTGATGATATATAGCCTATAGCATTCCTCGATAAATGTTCTATCCAACATTGAAATAATTTTTCAAATCGGACCAGCGGTTCCTGTGACTAGCGCGTTCAAACAAACAAACTCTTCAGCTTTATATATTAGTATAGATACAAGAAACGGATCTTAACAACAATCAGACTCAGAACAACAATTTATGAATCAATCACAAATTGTTGTCTACTGTTGAGTTTTAACCACATCAATTAGCGCAGTAGCGAACGGCGTAACGACCGCTGAAAACACTATGACGTCCGTACAGTCTAAGTCTGCTATATATACTGTACTAGTTATTGCCCGCGGTTCCGCCCGCGTGTATGCCAGTTATCGCAGCAAATAGTAGCTGTGCTATTCTGATGTATAAGCTATATAACTGTAAAGTTTCATTCAAATCCGTTTAGTAGTTTTTGCGTTAAAGAGTAACAAACATCCATCCACCCTCTATCCATACTTACTTACAAACTTTCGCGTTTATAATATTAGTAGGAAAAGGATATTTTGTGTACTGATATAATGTTATAATAGTCAGTTTTATCGCGGTTTAAATCTTTGGAGATACTGTCTGGATGGATTGAATTACATAGACTATGATATACATCTACCTAATAGCGATATATATTGTAATTCCAGTAAATCATCTGACATAAGCTTCCCTTAGATAATTTGCCGGAGGCCCAATGATGCAGAAGCATCACTAGCCCGCCATGGTGTGGGTCACCATGCTGCATTGTTGCATTGTCTGCATTCGCAGTATGGTAACCATCACTCTTATATTCTGCTTATGCTTTCCATCAGGCAGAGTAGAGTCACATTGGCAGAGTCAAACATAAAAAAAAAACAATTTGGCTTGTTTCACATTTTGTAAAAATACAATAAAGTAGAACAGAGAACGCTTCAGTCAACGTTTAAAATTAAAATAATGTGAGTTTTATTCTGGTTATGCGGTCAATTTTTAGAAAGTTTTTATATTTTTTACTGCAATTAAATTATGAGATTGTAATGGTCTAACATTAGGAAAACCATATAACTACTTACCTCGGACGAAAATGGAACCCACGCCCATCGCCACAAGATATTTATACATTTGAGAATAGTGTTCGATACCAAATATTCTATCTAGTACAAATTATAACATTGTAATGGCAACACTAGGGTTTATCACTAAATGAAATCCATCGCACCAGCTTATGGATGTTTGGCATCGAATAGGTGATCAGACTTAAGTAAATTCTATATGGTACCCTCTTTCATATTTTGTATTTTTTAATAAGATTAATTCCTCCTACACGGGGGCTAAAACAATTCTTGTACTATCAATAGACGTATTGTGTAGTTTTCAGAACAAAATAAGAAATATTTCGGACATTTCTGACATCTAGCACACAACTCCATCTAGTTCCAAGCTAAGTAGAGCTTGTGTTATAGGTACTAGACAACTGATATAAATACACATTTTTTTATAAATACATACATATTATACATAGAAAACACCCAAACTCCGAAACAAATATTTGTAGACTATACAAGCATTTGGTCCGACCCTAAAATCAAACCCGAGATCTCATGATCAACAGTCGCACACGCCAACCGCGAGACCAACGAGGCAGTCGTTGAATAATTAATTTTATTAATATATTTAATAAATTAATACAATTTGTCGCATATATTTTAACGATGATTTTAAATGTAAAACATCATATAACATAAATATCGCATCAAGTATTCTTATGTCGTTATTTATTTTAATTCTCAAAATCAATGGATATACATTTATTTGTTATGCAAGAGCACAATACGTCATTTAATATTTCAGATCAATCCTCTTGACCCCAATTTGAACGGTAATACAATATAACGATTTACAAGTGCACATGAATAATGCAGGTATTAAAATACAAATGAAATACTTTGAACCAGTAATACTGTGAATAAATACCTGTAACTATGTTGTTATAGATTACTTTTTTTTATACTTTAACTGCGCCAAAATGACTCTGCTCTGCCTGATGGAAAGCATGAGCAGATTCCAAGAGCGGTGGTCACCATCCTCAATGCGAATAAGGACATTGCAACATGGTGACCCACACTATGGCCGCCATTACATACTTATATTTATTAAGAGCTCCACTCGTGTATATTTCGCTTATTACTATAGAGTACTCTCTATAGTGATAAGCGAAATAGACACGAGTGTATATATTCATCTTGGAGGAGAGTAGCCTGCGCTGGTTCGACCACGTTTTGCGGCAACCATCTTCCTAAGTGGGAAACAAATATCTGACCATGCTGCCTCCGCCGGTCCCGGTAGGAGGGTTAGACCCAAGAAGTGCTGGCTTGCGTGCTAATGGTCTCACTACCAAGGATGGCGAAGACTGGCCAAAGAGGAGAAGAAATAGTAGGAAAGGACCCCGGGCTCCAGAATGAAAGCAACCGGGAATAACGCTAAGACGATGATGATACGTCCATCTTCAAAATTAAAGTTTCTCAAAGTAAAATTTATTGCAGCTATTTAGACATGCGTAACAAAGAGACAGACTGACTTACTTTTGAATTTATAATTCAAATTAATGTGGATATAAGTATAGACACCTATTTCAATGAAGTGTCCAAACCTGTGCTTGGTAATATTTTTTTCTTGCAGTAAAGACATAATAATATATCAGTCAATTAACCACAGATTAAATATCCCTAAACACGTTCATACTTAACAAAGGAAGAACGTTATTAATATAGTGTAATAGTTTATGTGTAAGCTATAACTGGGCCACCGAGGAGATGGGTCAAATGTAGTTTATAAACGACTATCACCACCGAAAGCAACTGCAACAGAAGAGACACATATGATTTTCCGAATTTTTATTCACACACAACAAGGTGATTCAAAGATTTAAGCTCGAATAACCTCACTCACGTGATAAATGGGCACGAAAGATCGACTTAATCAATTTTTTGGGCGGCCGTGGCATCACCCCGGTTAAGATCGGTAATATTTTTTACTGTTTTAGTGCAGCACTACCAAATAAATTTTCAAGAGTACTTTAAAGAAATAAACAAAAAAAGTTATTCTTACATATTCAGAGCATGTTCCGTTTTGTCTGGGGAAGCATTAAGTTGCAATTTTAAACACACTTACGTTTACGATTTTGTTCTGGGAAGTTAGATAATTTGTGTACTCTAGGGACGTATTCTGGCACCACTGACTTGCTAGTTTAAATTTTAATTCTCATAGTGATGTAAAAGTTTCAGTAGGATCTTGAATGTGGAAGTAGTTTTGTGTAGTTCAAGTGCTTTGTTATGCACTTGAGTATGAAGGGGAACTTTTTCCTTTATGTTTTAACTTCCTGAAGGGTAATAAGTGCTACTGTAAGAACGGTGTTATAGTTATTTATTGGCCTTTACATCTTTGCTTTATGATTTAACCACCATCAGAGACGCTACTTCTCTTTAGAGTTATTCAAAAATAAATTTCAAACATTAAATTAAGCATCGGGCGACTTAAGACATTATAGTATATAGATTATTAATCAATTGATTTGTATATTTGACCACAACAGCAAGCTATGCCATGCCATGTAATGTTGGGGTTCCTAGCAAGATATGCAAAGGGACAATCACTACGTGCAAAAGTAGTTTATTGAGTTTCTTACATTAATAATACGCATTACAAAGTAAAATGTACAACCAGCAAAATACAATAGCAATGTTAAGGTGTTTACTTACTAAATAACTTAACCATGAGGAGCATACACACTTCAACACTTTCCCTTTGTAGACAATGATTCTACTTAAATATTAGGTAATCGTTCAAACCCGATAAAAGCACCCAGGATTATATGTCAAAGGAAAAACGTGATTAGCGAAAGTATTTCAAACTGTTTATTAGTAGAAGGGTTAACCTTGTGATCGAAATTTGACCACATAAAGGTGCAAAGGTGTCAATGTGAAATTGATAAATTTTGTTGTATGCTCTATTATTTTAGTCTTTGATCCTCTATGGTTAATCAACGCTACGGTTCCACAGTTTCGTATATTTGTGTTCGTGGTGTGTCACGGCTCACGATTTACGGTTGTGTCGTTCTGATTGCACTAGCCACCAGTGAGTGCACTACCGATATATAAGCTTGATATACACAGTATTACTATAGGCGTTATTGTGGCTTAACTGTAACCTAGTATTTCATAGTTTGACGTTGCTTATTTGGACATTTTTTCCAAATTTAAAGTGTAAAATCAGTCATCATCAAGGATCGCTTTCAATTAGATCCAATATTGTTTGTCAGCATTTTTTTATGAGACCATTTCCTCATTAGAAATTTATCATGGACTGTACAAATATTTATGAAATGGACACAAAAAACATACAGAGTCCACCACAAAAATTTGAGGATTACTAAAACTGTTATATGAAGGGATTGAATTTATAATATTCGCTGAGGTGTCTGATCATATCACTACGCTATTCGTACAGTCAATTTTTAACAGGAGGTGTTAAACTATTGCGTCGTTTATCGGTTGTTTCTCTACTCGTTATTAAGGGATTATATCACTATTACTATTTGACTGCCTCGTTAGCGCAGTGCTAGCGTACGCGACTGCTGTACATGAGGTCTCGGGTTCGATTCCCGGGTCGGACCAAATGTTTGTATGATCTGCAAATATTTGTTTCGGAGTTTAGGTGTTTTCTATGTATAATATGTATGTATTTACAAAAAAAGTATATATGTATTTATATCAGTTGTCTAGTACCCAAAACACAAGCTCTGCTTAGCTTGGGATTAGATGACGTTGTGTGGTAGAAGTCCGAAATATTTAAATAATTTATACTCTCGATTGTCGGCACTTGATGGAACTTGTTGTAATACATTCTTGATTAATACTCATTTGTACTTATTCCACTATTTTATTTTATTTTACACCTGACCGGTTTCGCCTTATGGCATTCTCGTTATGAGATAAAATAAAATAGTGGAATAAGTACAAGTGAGTTTTAATCAAGAATCCGAAATATTTATTATTACTTATTATTAACATTATCAAGGACACCAGACTATCGCCTGGCAGAGCCACGCTTCGGCATAAAT
Organism: Spilosoma lubricipeda; assembly: GCA_905220595.1. Taxonomy (NCBI): domain Eukaryota; kingdom Metazoa; phylum Arthropoda; class Insecta; order Lepidoptera; family Erebidae; genus Spilosoma; species Spilosoma lubricipeda. The sequence goes on along the minus strand of HG992298.1, from coordinate 3,796,971 downwards.
CGGCTCGACCGGAGTGATACCGCGGCCTCACAGAAAACCGGTGTGAAATAGTGCTTGCGCTGTGTTTCACCGAGTGAGTGAGGATACCGGAGGCCCATACCCCAACCCCTCCCCACATCCCTTTCCCCATCCCCCGAAGCTTGGTAACGCGCTTGTGACGCCTCTAGTATTGCAGGTGTCCATGACCTGTGGTAATCGCTTACGGTGATACGTCTGCTTATTTGCCCTTTATATCATAAAAAAACAGACAAATCTTAATATCGTAATTGACTGCCTCGGTGGGGCAGTGGTAGCGTATGCAGTGATTGAGGTCTCGGGTCCGATTCCGAGGTCGGACCAAATGTTTGCATGATCTGCAAATGTTTGTTTCGAAGTTTGGATGTCTTCTATATATAATATGTATGTAATTATAAAAAAAAAGTATATTTGTATTTAAATATCAGTTGTCAAATACTCATAACACAAGCTCTGCTTAGTTTGGGACTAGATGGCGTTGTGTGTTAGATTTTTTTTTTTTTTTTTTTTTTTTATGTTTGACCCTGCCAAAATGACTCTACTCTGCCTGATGGAAAGCATGAGTAGAATCCAAGAGTGGTGATCACCATACTGCGAATGCAGACAATGCAACAATGCAGCATGGTGACCCACACCATGGCGGGCTAGTGATGCTTCCGCATCATTGGGCCTCCGGTCTCGCCTTCGCCTTCGGTGAGTACCAACGAAACACGACAGCATGATCGCTGTCATTTTACGTTGATTTTCTGTACGAGGGTAGTACCGCCCCGGTCGAGCCGGCCCGTTCGTGCTGAAATCAGCGTGGCTCTACTACCTTGAGAAAGATGTCCGAAATATTTATTATTATTGATTAAACGCTTTTTAATACGTTTTTTGCTGTATGTTTTGTATTAAGCTTAATATGAATTTAATTACTTTTAACGAAATGCATTTTTGTGTCATGATTTGTATCAAATAATCTCGATAATAAAAGATTGAAAGACTGCAATCAACAGTAAACCAAATTTTTAATCAACCTTATAACAAGTGCAACTCATTTTATCTACCCAACAACGGCATATTGTCCCAGCCTCATAAATTAAAACTACCGATATTATGCAATATAATAGCAATCCACGAAAAACAATTGCCAGCGGGCGTCGCATTGTTGAATAATTAACGCTTGGTTCCTGCGGAGAGACGGAGTAATTAAAATTTTGGAAACTGCCTGCCTCTATAATGCATAATTGAGTTCAGTTGCTTTTCGAATATTATGATCACCAATGTGAGGATAATAGATAAGTGTGCTCTTGACACATTCATCGGTGGTCTAATAGACTTTAATGTGCTCAGATTAATCTACAGTCTTAACTTTATTTATTAATCTAAAGTCTGAGCACTTTACAGTCTGAGAAGATACCAATGGCTATGTCGACACTGTGGAAATCGACATGGTAGGTAATTTGTAAATCCATTTTAACAAGACCTCCGATCGGTTTGTATCAGGTCATACTTTCCCAAAAATCGCACAACTAAAATGTGTCTTTAAATTATTTGTTAGAAATATCTCGTTAAGTTAAAAAAATAATGATGGAACCTTTCTAGTTATAGTTTTATAGTGACTAACATTAGGCACTATTAAAGTCGCAAATTGAAATGAAATAATATTCAATCAAAACTCCATAAAACGTAGTACCAAGACTCCCAAAGTTCCTTAACAGAAACGAGTTATACCTTTTTGATAATGACGCTGATTCAACCCATATTTTAAAATATTTTTTCGCATTCATCTTTTTTCAACCCCACAGAGTATCATTACGCTATCTGGTAACGGAAACGGGTACACGCTTCCCGTCATTAGAACATGCCGTTTGTCGCAACCCTTCCCGGTGGCTTTAAGAGAGGGTGTACACTGATTTAGCGTTGTGCTTAATAGAGGATATAGAAAAGTCTCGTCTATAGTATTTTTTTTAAATATAATAGCTCCGGATGCGGAAGGCAGAGGACCGGGAGAAGTGGCGCGCCATGAGGGAGGCTTATGTCCAGCAGTGGGCATCAGTAGGCTGAAGTGATGATGATGGTGATAATAGCTCCAAAATGACTCTACTTTGCCTGACGCTTTCATGCATGAGCATTTCAGGCATGAGCAGAATCTAAAAGTGGTGGTCAATATACTCATTGCAAATGTGGGCAATGAGAGACTATTTTACGGTATATGGTACATACAATAAAAAAGCCACCAAGTGCGAGTCGGACTCGCCCATGAAGAGTTCTGCAGCAGCAAGTAAGTATAATTTTTGTTATATTTTTATATTTGTGTTGATTGAATGAAAGGTAAATTGTAGTTAACGATTTGACTAGATTTCGTTCAAACCAATATTTGGTGGAAGTTTGCATGTTAATGTACATCATATATTTTTTTAGTTTTATCATTCTCTTATTTTAGAAGGGATGGGGGGAGGGGGATGATACACATTTCACCACTTTGGAAGTGTCTCTCGAGCAATTTATATAGTTTAGAAAAAAATTATGTTAAAAACCTCAATATCATTTTTAAAGACCCATCCATAGATACCCCACATGGGTTTGATGAAAACGTTTTTTTGATTTTCAGTTCTAAGTATGGGTACCCCCAAAATTTATTGTTTTATTTTTCTAATTTTGAGTGAAAATCGTAATGGGGTTCACAGAATACATCTATTTACCAATAATTACCAATCTAGTTTCAATATTTTAGTTCTTTTAGTTTCGGAAAAAAGTGGTTGTGATATACGGACGGACAGACAGACAGACATGACGAATATATAAGGATTTGGTTTTTTGCCTTTGTCACGGCACCCTAAAAAGCTTCTAAAAATATCCTCCATTCATACAAACTGGGTTATCGATCTTTCTAATTCAAAGAAAATTTATAAAGCGATCAAAGTCATATTAAGTAATAATGTTAAGTAGTTATATGAAGATATGGAATTTTTATTTGGTTTTTTGGGAATAAAACGATAAAAATTGTAAGATGTAGTTATAGGTTTTTTTTTGGGACTCAAGAGCTGGCCACATAATAGTTTCTTCTAAAATCCACTTTAGTATATTGTTAATTACTAGTTGCCGGCGGCATCTCTTCTATTAACGGGATTTACATTTTGACAAGGCAGTCGGTACTTTAAACGTATTCTTTCTGTTCATTAGTCCTCTTTTCTAAACGCAAATCATATCCTTGACAGTCTGATGCAAAATTTCAAACAAAAAAATAAAAAAACTAGATGTATTTTTTCATGGAAACTTGTAAGTTTCTTTGATATGAAACATCCAATGTTACGAATAAAATCTATACTTAAATAAAAAGTTTTTTTGTTTGTTTGAACGCGCTAATCTCAAGAACAGGTCCGATTTGAAAAACATTTCAGTGTTGGATAGTACATTTATCGAGGAAGAGTTTAGGCTATATATCATCACGCCAAAACCAATAGTAGCGGAGCACCAATGGAGAATGTTTTAAAAACGGGGGGAAATTATCACGCTACGGGCAATAGGAGACGCAAACGAGCTTACGTGGGTCAGCTAGTGTACTTATATGATAAAAGATTTTAGAAATGTTAAATGATGTGGTGACGATTCGCCATGCACAAACGACTGTGTAACTTTCTCCCGACCATTACACCTATCATATCTTTGATTTTTGTGTTAAATTAAATGAATAATCATCTATAATATGAACCTTTTAATGAAGATGTTCAGGCCCGCTCTTGACCTGGCGATGTCACACCATATACTGTGATAGTCTATGCAAAATGTGACGTAGAAATTATTTTTTAACGGTACGTGTTTTTTTTTCCTATTGTAACCCCTTCTTAAAATAACAAAATACAGGTTCGCCTGTCTTTAACACACATATAAGCGCACATTATTTCGTTCTAGGGTGCTTCAGGCTTGTAGTTATTTAAAGGGACCGCTGTTATTACAATGTTAGGAATAATTACGTTGGTTTAATGAGAACTGTTTGAATTAAATATTCAGACCTTTGTTCTGTTATGACACTGGACTATTATGGACTAATAGCGTATGTTAATTTTAATGTATATTATTTAAAATTACACTGAAAAAAATAGGTTTATGTAGGCGATTTTCTCATTGATTTTAGATAGATTACTTATTTTGAATAGATAACTCCCGCATTAGGAATTATTATGAATCGCAGAGGACTTTCCAAACACACATAAAATGGACATAAATATTTTTAAATATTTTCGGACACACAACGCCATCTAGTCCCAAGCTAAGCAGAGTTAGTGTTGTTGGTACTAGACAACTGATATAAATACATATATACTTTTTTTTGTAAATACTTACCTCATGATCAGCAATCGCACACGCCAACCGCGAGACCTCGGAGACAGTCAAAAAACAAAACCAATAGATAGATTAAACTCAGGTGAGAGATAGTGCAGATATTGAATGGAATAGGGCACTAAGATTGGATCAAAGGCCGGAGTCGTAGTCAAAATACGTGTGTTCTCATAGTAAGAAATTCGAAGATATGTTTTCACGGCTAGACTACTGCGCCGATTTCAATTAAATTAGGCATGCATATACTTTGGTTCCTAAGAAAGGATATAGGTTACTATTTATCACGATAACAGACAAACACGCGGGCGGAGTCGCAGGTAAAACTTGTTTTACATAAATTATTTGGACAGATAATAATCAAACATGCCCAGTCAAGCAGGCTTTGTATAAAGTTTGACACTTAGCTGGATTGCGTTTTGATTTATAGATGTACAGGATATTTAAATTATGTTATTAAATGTAATAATAATAATTTTTATGCGAATTCACGCGCGATGGAAATTCAGTAAATTCCCGTATAAATAATTATTATTATATCATGAAGAGCTAAAGTTTAAATGTTATTAAATAAATATGAAATTGCGAGACTTTGTATAGATATATTGCTACTAGATAATACATATCTAACATGTAACAGTCATATGTGAGGGAGCCATTTTTATTACTCAATAAAGTAAAATTGAATATGTGATGAGCGTCATAATTTATTTTTGTTTGGGTATAAGTTATCTGTATATAATTTTTACCCACGTGTATTTTGGATATTGCGGTAAATAGTAGCATATATATTATGTCCTCAAGAAACAAACTACCATCGTAACGTAACAAAATTTCATTGATATAGGTGCTGCAGTATAGGCGTGAAAGCGTAATAGACAGACACACAGAGATAGTTTCTTTAGAATTTATACAATTAGTATGGATATGTGTATTTAGAAATATACTAGTATAGTTCTTAGCGCTTTGATTACATTGGTGGTGATTCTCTTATTGTCATCACTAAACTGAAATTCACTAAAATTTCTTATTGGATTTAATATTTTAATCATCTCCTTACAGTCCATTTTTTAATATCTCATATCTCAGCGATCACTATATATAGTTTAGTACTACTGAATGTGATCAGAGGTACACGCTTGTTTATTAGTAAAAAATACTAAATGAAACTCTAAATATAAAAATTATAAGAAACTAGCTGACCCAGCAAACTTTGTACCGCCATATTTACACATCTGTCTCAGCTTCCCATAGACAGTGTACAGTCGCGGACAAAAAAAACTTTTTTGCGTTATCTTTTAATTTTTCTCGCACACAAACCTTGTCTTAACAATAATGAACACATAAAAAAGAATTATTTAATTTGTTGCAGCTAATCGGAAATTATGCGCGTACATACTTTTCAGCGATTCATTTTTAACCTACTTCCAAACGGAGGAGGTTCTCAACCTGGGTACCTACTATAACATTTGGCTTGGCACCGACTTCAAACCTATGAATAGGTAGCACATACAAATAATAGTGTTTCATCAATATTAAAGGTTTGCTTATGAGGTGTATTTAAATAAATATTCATTAAGTATTTAAATCCTTTTTTGTTTTTAAAGTCGGTTTTTAAACGAAGTTTTTTTAATCTTATATATAAAATTCTCGTGCCACAATGTTAGTTACCATACTTCTCCGAAAGGGCTTGACTGATTTTTTTTGAAATTTTATATGCATATTTAGTAGGTCTGAGAATCGGCCAACATTTATTTGTCATACCCCTTAAATATTTTTTTACGGCAATACAACCTTTGTCGGAGCAGCTATATATATAAATAATAAAGAAATTAATTCAACCGCATGTATTAAGAAGACGTTTAAGTTATAAATTTTAAACAAAACAAAACCAAGGAAAAATATGGTCTAAGTTGAGTAATTTAAGTGATTTTGGTTATGCCAAAGTAAATTTTACCTTATCAAGTAATAAACAAGCGCGTGTTTCTGATTAATATGTATTTGGTACAAAATAAAACACAGTGACACAGTGACAGCTGAGATGTGAGTTATGAGTGTAAGTGGATTAGATTAGAGTATATAATCAAACATCAAATTTTAGTGAATTTTAGTTTAGTGATGACAACAAGAGAATTACCACCATATGTAAGCTCTGCCTCGTTCGGTTCCAAAGAGTCGTTTTTGAGATAGGGAAATTTACCATAATGTAGTTTTTTACTTCAATTATCCTGCCTGAATCACTGAATCTATTTTGCTTGATAGAAAGCATGAGTAGAGTCCAAGATTGGTGGTCACCATCCTTATTGCGAATGAGGACAATGCAGTATGGTGACCCACAAAATGGCGGTCTAGTAAGATGCTCTCACGGGATCGTAGTGGCATGGAAACATCTCTTGAACGTGTGTTATCCAATACACTTTTTGCAAAAAATCCTCTATTCTTAAAACCGTGTTCATTTGGAAAATTCGCCATGTAAAACTAACTTCTTTATATTTTTCAAACTGTAAATAAATGAATCCTCATTATACCAACAACAGAAAGAAAATCTTTCTCACTAGACTTTCACTGGAATATATAAATGCAACAAACAAAAACGAATCAAAAACGACTTCAGCAAAAGCAGTAATGATGGTCGTGATTTCGGTTGTATCTCTTCATTGCTACACTTACAATACCTTATTTTTACCTTCATAAAGTTTATAATTCAATGGCATTGCTTGTGCCATATTTTCGCGTTTAAAAACCACGGTGAACGAATTTCAACTTTAAAATCGTAGGAACATCGTGTAAAGTTGGTTGCACTTTGGTAGTTGATGGGGTAACTGGAGCTATATTTTGAAGGATAACAAAATGATGGCAACATTAACGAGTGACGTTTATTATAGTACATATTTCGGGCGAAAGAGCTTGTTAACTTCCCACTATTGTGGTAAATAGTGTTATCAAGTGCAGATACGCAGTTCACCTAGTGATTGTGCACGATGTTATCTATTTTATGTTTTTATGGACCATAAGCATAATATCTATTTCTATTTTTACGAAGAATGCTATTATCATAACATCAAATTATTTATATTATTTTTATGAGGTAGAGGAGCAGACTTGATGGGAAATGAAAACTGTGGAAGTAAATGGTATTAAATAAAAATAAAACTGAAAGAAATTTATAAAATCAGATAAAACTCAACTCTTCGTTAGTAATTTCAAACTTTTAATGGACTTTCAAAATAACGGCAATATGGTTGTCGTTTTTCCAAGGTTTTTTCTTCTTTGTTATAGAAATGATATCATGCAACCTAAAATACAACTAGCTGCTTGGTTTTTTATTTAATAAAATGTTTACAAATGTTTCAAAATAAATAAAAAACGTTTACGTCGCACACTAACGCGTAAAGTTAGGGACGAACTTACATCTAATAGTTTATTCGTAACTATACCCTCTCAAGGGTGAAATTTATTAATATCGTTTTTAGTAGGTGTTTACGGTGTTTACAATATTCAGTTGTGAGATAAGGCAGGGAGGTTACGACTTACGACTGCCATGTCAGGCCGCACCGGGTTTTAGGGGGTAGATCAGTTCTGGGAGTCCCACACCCACCCTTCGCCTCTCTACGGAGGGTTTGGTGTGAAAAACGTTCTTTAAGTGATAAAAAGGTATTTACAATGTAAAATCTGCAGCTAAAATTCCAAGTATGTAGCCCTAGCATTTTAGCATCTGCATTGATGTATCAGTCAGTCAGTCAGAACAAGTAATTTTCTATATATCACATACCTAAAAGTTTTTTCTGTAATAATTTTACTATATGACCCTAAAATATTATTCAATTCTGTTCCAATGATCAAACAATTTTATTGTTCGATCCTAGTTAAGCCTTTTGAAACGGTAATTAGTAGGAAATAATTGTATCGTAGCTTAAGCTTAGTAATACCGAATCATCGTTTACAGGATACTCTGCTATTACCACATTGTGAAAAAGGTACATTTCATACTTTGTACGGTGTTTCGTTTGTTCATTAAATAACATTATATTCTGTTTATAGTACATGTTTTTCTCTTTGTTTTTTCTAAGTTTTATTATTTTAAAAGTTAATGTTTCAGTTTTGTTGTATATTTTTCGTAATCATAAATTAAATCAAACCTGTCGTTTTCACTGCTTTTTTCCATCTACGCCAATTACTTCTCTAAATTCTTTATACAAATGTATCTTAGTCTCATCGTATCAATTAACGTGACCCTGTCTTCCTGAAAAAAGTTACTGTCAGGTGGGCTGCAGCACACACGATGCCAGGTTACTATCCCACATTGGCACAAGTAGTAGAGCCACGTTGATTTCATCACAAACGGGCCGGCTCAACCGGAACGGTACTGCCCTCATACAGAAGACCAACCTAAAATGACTGCATTCGTGCTGTCGTGTTTCGTTGGTGAGTGCGAGGCCGGTGGTCCAATGATACAGAAGTATCTTAATAGGCCACCAGAGTATAAGTCACCATGCTGCATTATTGCATTGTCTTCATTGGCAATGAGCATGGGCTATGAGGACCATTAACCTTGGATTCTGCTCATGCTTTCGATCAGGCAGAGTAGAGTCGCTTTAGCGGAACTGTTTCTAAAATCCATTGGCAGAGATAGTTACCTACAATCAGATAGGTCTGATTGTTCTCCTTCTATATTACAAAACAACCATCTAATTTTTGATGTTATAATTTCTAACGATAGGGTAAACACGTATTTCTTTACATCGTCTTCTTGTACTCTACAAACTTCGCCCAGTTATGGACATCTATATAAATAAAATCACCAAATGTGTGGTTAAGCGAAAAACACGAGAACCGTTCGACTAATTTGGTTATATTTTTAAGTAAAAACTTCTTTAGCCGCGTTGAGCATTTCTTGGTAGGGGAAAATCTTTGCTAACGTCACATAACTTCTTCGGCCGCGTTGAGCACTTCTTAGTAGGGGAAAATCTTACGAGTTCGCGCCACCGTGTCACCGATATGATAATTTTATTTTAACATTATAAAATTTCAAATTTTACACATATATTTTATAAATAACATTCTTAGTTATAAGTTTTCACTTCTATTGCCAGTCCAGGCACAAGTTAGGTTTCTATAGAGTGAAAAAACAATTGCGGGTAACACTCAGCTTGTTGCTAATGAAAAAGATGCACAACTACATTCACTAGTTTTTCCTAACAAGTGAAATTTTATGTTGATGTTCATTCACTAGTTTTTCTTAACTAGTGAATGTTTATGTTGATGTTGGATACTTTTCAAACCACCTAGTATTTCCTTCACTACATAATAGTATAAACAATGTCCTCATTTGTCACAGATGTCAAACACATAAGTCTACTATAATTGGATCACGTAATGCGTATTTGGAGATATAACAGGACTAAATATATCAGTGGTCAGTGAGATTTCAAGATTGATTGATGGCGTTAAGGCTTTAGGTTTAATTTCGTAGATGGGTGACCCTTTTTTATAAACCAGAAATAGTATATTTCCGTACAAACGGCTGTCCGTGTGCTGACAGATTAAGAGTACAACCCATATTTATCCTGCAGCTGTTGAAAGATCTTGCAAATACAGCTTAAGCTTAAGGAAAAAAAAACTTGAAATAAAGCTAGTTTCATATATTTCTCATTAGAGACACTCGTTGAACATGATATTAATAGAAAAGAGGAAATTATTTTACCAACTTAGAAGATAACAATAGATTTAGCGTGTAGCCTGTATAAATCTTTAAAGTAGACGAAGTATATACACACATACAACATGATTACATTTATGTAATCATTTATTGATTAGTTTTCCGTTCAGTTAATAAGTTGTACTTTTTCGATATCCGTACAAAGAAACCAAAAAGTAAAATATTGTTTTTACGATAATAACTTCCTCTCTGGATGATTTCAATCACAAAATAATATATGAGATCTCTCTGGAATATTATTCTTTTTAATCAAGTAAGTTAATGTAAAAGTTTTTGTAAAATAAGAGTCAATGGATTAATGTTTGTTAAGAAAGTAAACTTTTTAAAATATATTTTGAATAGGTTCTTTAGTCATTAGTTTCTGGGTTCGTTAAATCTTCCAAAGATTCTAGACTCCGGAGGCAAAATAATGCAGAAGTGTCTCATTATACCGCAATACTGTGGGTCAGCGTGCTGTATTGTTGCTACTATTTTTAATTCCGTTCATGCTTTCCATCAGGCAGAGTAGAGTCACATAGACAGGCCGCGCAAAATCTGTTTGACGCTCTCAACCGGTTGCAGCAGCGAGCAATCCGCATTGTCAACAGTGCCGCAGACACCGAGTCCCTTGAACCTCTGCAGTTGCGTAGAGATATTGCCAATATGGCAGTCCTATATAGCCTTTATCATGGAGAGTGTTTTACAGAGCTGGTCCAACGGGTCCTCTCTTTTCCCGTGTAGTAGACATACGTTCTCGTACTCACCGCTTCGGTTCGTCCTTCGTGTGCCGGGCGGTCAAAACCTGGAACTCACTACCATCGTACGTGTTCCCTTCCACTACGAACCCGGGTTCCTTAAGCGGAGCGTGAAAGGGCACCTCACTTGGCTGCTACAGTGTGGGTCACCATGCTGTATTGTCCTTATTCACATTGAGGATGGTGACTACCACTCCTGGATTCCTAGAGGCCTATTTCCATTATTTAAGTATTAAAATCTTTTGATGATATTCTTTGGTAGTTGAATTTCGAATTATGTATAGTTCACCTATATTTTTCACATCTATACTCTATACAAATAAATTAAATTGGAGTATCTGTTTGTAATATTAAAGTAACCTCTTTTTAATAAATGCATGGATATGTATACAGAGTACATATACCAAAATAACATTTTTTGCAATTTTTGTCTGTCTGTCTGTCGGTCCGTCTATCTGTATGTCCGTTTGTTACGAGTAATCCCTAGAACGGCTGGACCGATTTTGACCAGACTTTCACTGGCAGATAGCGGAGGATCTAAGGAGTAACTTAGGCCTTTTCAAGACTAGCTTTGTCCCACGGCGTTACTCGCGGTACGACAATAACCGCTATTGTTAGAATTTCCGTAAAATAATAGGTCAACATTTATGTTACATAACTTTTACGGTGTAGCGGGCAAACAATGGAACCGCCTATTACCTTTAATGGACACCTGAACGTCAAGAGCACTAGAATGTTGCCAGCCTTTGAAGAGAGAGTGTTGGACTGGACGCCTTCATTAAAGGTTTGGTAACTGCACCTACCCAAAAATATCTCAGGCGAACGTTTGATAAATTTTGAAATTGTTGTCATACGTATCTACAGGTGAACGTGAAATATAAATGCAAAGGTGGTCTATTGATGCTGTCTATCCTTTAAAATCTTTAAAAAAAAACCGACTTCCAAAAAGCATCCAACGAAAACTTCCTGCCAATAAGCACTAAAAAGCTTAAAATAAACTGGCTCTTTGTAAATTGCTATGCCAATTTTTGTCTATACCTAATTCTTTGTTCATTTAAATAGTAGTATTATTATGTGTGCTAGGTACCTAAAACCTGTTTGAAGTCGGCGCCAAGCCAAACGTAATAGTAGGTACCACACTCTCACATCTCCTTTCCAACAAAAAAATAATCATCAAAATCGGTTCATAAACGACGAAGTTATCGAACACACAAAAAAAAAACAAAAAATATACGGTCGAATTGAGAAACCTCCTCCTTTTTTTGAAGTCGGTTAAAAAAAGGTTTTGTATGAAAAGTTGTTTGAAGAGTTTGTAATCTTGTGCAGCACTTTGATGCAGGCACTTACATCTCGCATCCCTCCGTATTTTAAGTACCTTGTATGTTTGTGTTATAATATCTAATGAAACAGTGTTTGTTTATAGGTGGGTTCAAGAAAAATAAATTTGAGGGACGTATTACACAACGCAGTCTGGCCAAAATTGTGCATCACTTGTTTATGAATTCTAGAACACTGATAAAATGTTCTCGAAACACATTTTGTCTGTCATTTTCTCAGTGTTAAATGGGGAATGTTCTACACGTAAATTTGTAAAGAATTTTGACAAATATTTTTAATGAAGGTCACCTGAGTGAAGTCAATTCTCTTTAAAAACGTGATGGTTGTCAAATGGAATGACTCCTTCATTCATGGTTTATTGGGATAAAGAAAACACAGGACCAAGGAATAAAGGTACATGGAACAAACTTTTTTTGGATCAGACCCAAAGAAAGACTGCAGTAACTTAAAACTGTGTGATTAAATGAATTGTGAAAATACGGAGCAATAATTATACACATACTTTCAAATTAATGCTGTTTCCAAGTTAGATATTTGCCCAATAATGAATACTTGCAATTTGAATGAATATCAGCGCGAAACAAATGCAGTTGAATCTCAGCTTTGGTTCTATAAAATAAATTACGCTATCGCATAATTATTGTAAGGAACATATCATATTTTCCAGGTTATTACGTTTGGGTCCTACAACGAGGATAATACTATTAACAATAATGGTACAGAAATGTTTATTGCTAAGTGCTTGCTAGAAAGGTTCCGTACTTGTTTTGCTCAGTTGATTTAGAAATTGAATTTTTTACAACGAAATCTACAGAAAAAGAGTTTTTGATTATATTATGAGGTGGTAAGATAACACGCTAAATGATAAAGTATTGGATGATACTTATGTATGTAATAGTAGTAATATGTAATATCATACAAATATCATTATATTTGCACTGACATCTTAATATTGATATTCAAATAATTATTTTTATGCATGAATGGGCCAGCTTGACCGGAGGGTACCGGAGGCCTATACCCCATCCCCGTACCCTCAAAGGCCGGCAACGCACTTGTGACGCCTTTGGTGTTGCAGGTGTCCATGGGCGGCGGTAATGGCTTGCCATCAAGCGATAAGACTCTCCGTTTGCCCGTCTATTCCATAAAAAAAAATATCCAAAATTTTCTTCGCAAGTTCCAAATTCTACATGATAGTCAGTATTCAGCGTTCATAGCTCAGCTTAAAGGTAACTGTTGAGTCTATTCCCTTCCAGTAGTTATAGCAGAACGTTTCCCATTACTGGGACTCTTTGGTCAGTCGCTCTCGCGATTTAGTGAGCACACGTACTGTGGTAAACGTGGTCTGCAATTACACCGAAATGTAACATTTTAGTGGTTTTGGTTGCAACCTATGCATCTACCCCTGACTAGGGGAATCTAAAGGGAAAATTTGGCAGTCTATGTATGTTCAACCGTAGTGCTTAAACTTTTGAAACGATTCAAAGAATAAGGTGACAATTGATTTGTTATAAAGGCCCTGGTGATTGTTTGTTTGTTTTACCGGGCCATTTCCACACGTAGCCTCTTAATTGAGCCGTAAAAGGCTATGTAAATTAAGTACAACGTTTTAACGCAGTCGAGTTTTAGTTTTTTAAAGTTTTTCTTGATTTAATATGGTACGATGGCTTTGCCATTTAATTAGTATGGCAAAGCCCTCACACATTCAAATTGCGTGGCGGTTTAGTAGGCAAGTGACATATGAACACGAATACAGAATATTTAAAAAGATAACTGTGTAATACACATCCAACGACAATAGCTCCCAGCGGCAACTCGAAATGAATGGAAATTAAAATTTAATACATTTATAATATTACTATATCCGCACATATCTTTGTGAGATGCTACTGTACGATTGCCAAGTATCAAATTTACATTAGATTTCAGGTAATTACACTTTGATATCTATTTATATGGTTAACTTACATCTGTTTCATTATGCTAATGTTGCATTTCAAAGTTATACGTAAGTACAGACGGATTACTTCAGATATTAGTCATTACATAAAGTGTAATTTTCTTAATACTATTATTCGTTGGTTGGTTCATTGTCCGGAGAATATAAAGGGTATGAAATCTACAGAAAATATTATTTGTTGTATTTTGAAATCTATATAAAGTTGATGTGTGTGTGTGTGTGTGTGGTAATATGTGAAGCATAAATGTTGTACACCTTTTATTAATACGCGAATGTAATGTAAGTATTAAATTTACAGGCACAGTTGTGTATAGAAAAAGTGCAAAGACTAAAAAAAAAAAAGTTTAAGATTTCGACCACTGGGCGACTACTAGTAATTTGGAATATGTGTAGTACTGTACTTTTAAACTTCACTGAGGTATAACTATATGCTACAAGCTCTTAAAAAAGCAAAAAATACTTTAAAAAAAACGTATCGTTTTCGAATGATACAAAACGGTATTTTCGAATTGAAACGACCTTCAAGGAAATAGCGTACTTCTTTCTTCAAGGCCTGTGAAGAACTCATGACTCCTGGTTTGCAGGCGGTCATAGTCGAAGGCAGTCACATTCCATCAAGGTCCAATCTGCTCGTTTGTCCGCTCTGTTATAAAAAAAAAACACTCATACTTGGAAACAGCCTTGGGAAAATACAAGTACCGAATGTATTTGAGCAAACGTACATATTTGTATATCATCGAGCAATTATGCTGACTTTCCAACATTAATTTAACTTAGTAAATGATGTATGGCTGGTTTAAATTGTACATATTAAATTTATTAATTATTCTATGTCTTTTTCAATTTCTTTTAATTATTTAGAAGAAAAAGAGTAGTATTTTGTGCAACATTTACTTTAAAAGTTTATTTTTCCTAGCCTTTATTACTAGGTTTAAGCTACCAATTGGTTTCCCTTATTTCCAAGATAATTTGGGGTCGGGGTCGGTTAGATCAACCGGTTTAACCTGAATATCTGTTTTGCTACGAAGCGACTGGTATCTTCGCTCAGCAACCTTTATTTTTTATGTAATAAGGGGCAAACAAGCTTACTAATCGCCGGAGATAAGCGATTACTGCCGCCCGTGGACACTCGCAATACTAGAATCGTCACAAGAGCATTGCCGGCCTTTGGGGGATGGGGGAGGGGTTGGGGTATGGACCTCTGGTATCCTCATTCACTCTATGAAACACAGTGCTATTTCACACCGGTTTTCTGTGAGGCCGTGGTATCACTCTGGTCGAGCCGTCCCATGCGACTCTCCTACTCGTCAAGAGTGAGTTAATGCGAAAAATTATATCTGTACTAGCCGACCCACGCAACCTCGTTTGCGTCTTCTATTGCCCGTAGCGTGATAATTTTCCCCCGTTTTCGAAACATTTTTCATTGGTGCTCCGCTCCTATTGGTCCTAGCGTGATGATATATAGCCTATAGCCTTCCTCGATAAATGGGCTATCTAACACTGAAAGAATTTTTCAAATTGGACCAGCGGTTCCTGAGATTAGCGTGTTCAAACAAACAAACTCTTCAGCTTTATATATTAGTATAGATATCTCGGCTTTCTGATATTATAACTGCATTTAATTGAGTGAGGTTACAGGTGACTCAGCCCATAAGGGTTCCTAATTCTGTATCAGTCTATCAAGATTTGCATGTACGTTGCTCACGGAACCAATGAACTTATTCTTTCTTATTTGCTTGTATCAAATTTACTCAAAACTCTAAGTACAGATTATTACAATGTGCAAACCGACGTATCCAAGCTGATTCGAAAACAATATTCATTACGTTTAAAACAACCGAGTGCCTTTCTAAGTACACCGGATTCCTCTGTAAAGTGGTCTCAGCAATAAAACGGTACCATTATGCTATTCCTATCTGAGATGGTAGCATTTAGTCGCGCCGTTTCGTTAATGTTCTTTAGGTGTTATGTTCGTGTATATACACAACTTACTGTTTAATTGCTATGTTTTCATTTTGACGATTTAGTTTCACTTTTTTTTTATGTAATAGGCGGACAAACGAGCAGACGTATCGCCTGATGGTAAGCAATTACCGCCGCCCATGGACACTTACAAACACCAGAGGCGTCAAAAGTGCGTTGCCGGCCTTTGGGGGATAGGAAGGGGAGATAGGGGGAGGGAGGGGGATCTTCAGTTCTTCAGTGATATTTTTTTTATGTATGGCTCTGCCAAAATGACTCTACTCTGCCTGATGGAAAGCATAAGCAGAATCCAAGTGTGGTGGTTACCATATTCATTGCGGATTCAGACAATGCAACAATGCAGCATGATAACCCACACCATGGCAGCTTAGTGATGCCTTTGCATCATTAGGCCTCTGGTCTCGCACTCACCCACGAAACACGACGGCACGAACGCTGTCATTTTACGTTAATTTTCTATGTGAGGGTTGTACCGCCCAGGTCGAGCCCGCCCGTTCGTGCTGAAATCAACGTGACTCTACTGCCTATAAACTGACGGACTTCGAGAGGCTGATGATGATGATGATGATAGACAAGAATTGCTCGTTGAAAAGTATTAGATGGATAAACAAGAAAAAGTTGGAAACTGCCTCCCATTCTTTATTGTGTCTCGCTAATATCTGTATATTAGTGTTAAGAACACAGTGACAAGGCAAATATTATGTTACACATAATTTCCGGAGAAAAGAGGAAACTATGTATTGTCGCAAAATTACAAGGTTAATTTTCTTACAATGAATATAAATTGGAAACCTCTTATTATGGTATATAGGACACTGATATGAACAGGTAGTCGTCTACTTGTTGTCTCTGAAATGCGGATTAAAATACGTAATGGCATCATCGCTATTCATTCTATGGATGAAAAAGGAAGTAAATTACGCAGGACATTCATATTGCAAAGAGAAGGAAAATTTGAAATAAACCGTATACCAACTAATTTGATCAGCGTGTTATAGTAGGCTGAAACCTCTTTCTAAACAGAAGCCGTGGAAGAGCCACACTTCGGCATGCATGGGACAGCTCGACCGCAGTGATAACACGGCCTCACGAAAAATTAGTGTGAAACAGCGCTTGCGCTCTGTTTCACCGAGTGAGTGAGGATACCCATACCTCAACCTCTCTCCCGTCACCTTCCCCATCCGCCAAAGACCGGCAACGCGCTTGTGAGGTCTCTGGTGTCTCGGGTGTCCATGGGCGGCGGTAATCGCTTACCATCAGGCGACACGTCTGTTTGTTTGCTACCTTTCCAAAAAAATAATGGCCAATGTCCAGGCGTGGACTGTTAAAAACTGACGATAGTAACAGAAATGTGTTTGCAAAGTTAAAGACATTTATTTCTGTAAATAGGTTTTCTTAAACACTTTTGTAAGTCATGTTTTTTTTTATTTAGATGAAGTGGACATATCCTATGACTAACCTCTTAAAGAAACCTTGAAACTAACTCAAGGATTTGAGTCTCAAATATCATCATTTGACTCCCTCTTTCAAAATGAAGTAGAGGGACGAAGAACATTGTTTTTTTCGATCACATCGTCGTGGTCGTTATGACGCTCTCGCTAGTACTAGTACTAAACAGAATACTATTTGTCTAACAGATATTTTTTTTTAATTAGCAGTACTGATATTTCTTAAAGAACTTGAGAATATAAATACAAAAATAAAATCAAACGCAAAAATCCAAATGCAATGTAAGCGTCCCGAAATGGTCTATATTCAAAAAATTACTTTAAATTTTGGCTTGATTTTATTGATCAAGATTTGTTCAACGAACTAGTTTAGGTTACTTCATTAGATTATTCCCTAATGATGTGAAAATAGTTATATTACTTACTAATAGGTATTACCAAATTGACTGTAACAACTTTAGTAAATGAGATTGCGTTTTCCTAACCAGCCATTAACGATCTCAGTATTCCATTCTCTAACAAGAGAAGTTAGACCATACATTACTGGAACTCGTTTCTGCCACAATAGCATCTACTGCCCTGTTTCATCCCACTTCCTGACCGAAGTCCCTTTGTCAAACGTATAATTTTGTGCTTCTAGTTTTGTGTAATTTATTGACTAACTCTGAAATAGGGATGACGTGTGCGTCTACTGTTCTTAGTTTGAGCGTAGTTTAATTACATTTGAAAGTGTACGAGACCATCTGAATACCACTGGAATTAAGTTTATATCCGAGTTATTACCCGACTACGGTACTATAAAGCCAAAAATAAATATATTTTTGAACTAATAATAACAAAAATAATAACAAAAGTTAGCAAAAACTTCTGAGAGTGGGATTAATTTATTCTTATTATATCTATAAAAAAATAGTTCTAACAAAATAAAAAGATTTACAAAATAAAAAAAAAGTAAAAACTAAAACCTAACTACGACAAAAAACGACGCTGGAAAAGTATGAAACAAGTTAGAAAAGCCGTAGACACACGTTACATACCATAGCACTTTAATAACGCGTGACTACGACTTTTTTAAACTTGTTTCATAATTTTTCAGAGTTGTTTTTTGTCGTAGTTAAGATTTAGTTTTTACTTTTTTTTATTTAAAATGTTTTGGTGCCGTTATAATTTTTATTTTTTATATTTTGACAAAGTCACTAGTAAGTGCCAATAATATATATATATATATTTAAAATGTACAAGTAACGCCCTTTCCAAAGATACCAAACACGGCATATTTATCTGAAATTTATTTTTTTAATACAGTACTTTATGTCAGCTAGAGGGCGCCACATTAGATTCAGTGACTCATCATATAGCCCATAACCAGCAGACGATCAAGACGTTTCTAACGATACCTCCTCCTCCTTTGGCTTTGCTGTAGTCGGGTAAAAATGTGTAACCATGGTCCAAAACATATTTCAAACTAAACATGAAGCGAATGAATTTCATACTATTCCCTTAACTTACATTTAGTGGGTGCTATTGCAAACAAAGAAATCACATGTACAAACATCAAACCTAAGAACGCATATATGTATAGGTCAAATAAATATTTATCCAGAAAGAAAAGCTTAGAGTTAAAATACTATTTTGTCTCGGAAAATATTTTCGTTAGCGGCTCGAGGGCCCAGTACTCGAGTACTTAAGAACTTTCAGGTGTTAAAATAAATGGTTCTTGTATTGTGCATTTCTTAAACTCGAAGCTTTCTTAGCTAGTTTTGAAAGTATACTTTTCAAATGGTTATGCTGGACATGGGCTTTCTCCGGGGCCCTTCATAACAACCGGTTTTGGGCTGCCCGCATTTAACAGCGTCACGCGACTTTCATTTTAATTTTTATCGATGAAAGTTAAAAAAAAACTACTTAAATACTTTAAAAATCTCGTCAGTGATTTTATGGACTTTTATTCATGACTAATGAGTGGACAACAAATAATATATAACTCATTCAAAACACAGAACCTACTACCTATAACAGGTACTTGAATTCGGCCAACGAAATCAAGTACCGGAATTAACATTTTATCCAACAACAGTATTCAAACGTACTTAAATTCCAAATTCCGCTTCCATTAATCCATCACATATTCCTTGCCCAATATCTCAAAAACCGAGTAACAAACCTAACAAATGGAGGAATCCGATACGTAAGAATCCTTTGTTGGATCCGGCGGAAACTCAAGACGTTGCCGACGCAAATGGGAACACTTTAAGATCCGAGATAAGGGATAGTGGACTTGGCGGATGTAGATGTAATTGTATGTTCGTGAAATGTGTTGGAAACTAGTTCTTTTCCTGCGATTTTGTCTTTCAGTAATTGAAAATTTGGAATAGGGTAAAAAATAAAAAAGTACTAATATGTACTTCTAACAATGACTATGCAAAATATCATATTGTTTAGATGCGTAGATTTAAAAATACTTGGACATCGAACACACAAAGCCATCTAGTCTCTAGCTAAGCACTGCTTGTTGTATGAGTACTAGACAACGTGTACAAATGGATAAATACTTTTTTTGTAAATATATACATACCATACAATTATCCATTCAAACTCCAAAATAAATATTTGTAGATCATACAAACATTTGGTCCGACCAAGAAATCGAACTCGAGACTTCAGCAGTCGCATACGCTACCACTGCGCCACCGAGGCATTTCTTATCAAACATTAAAAAACGACTGTTAGTTATATCCAAGCGTAACTTCCGGGTATACATTAATTGATTCAGAATATCTATTTCTAATAAAGATAGGTACGAGTTTTACTTTGTTCTAAGAGCACTTTGGAACGGTCTTCATTTGAGCTTTTGCTTCCGTAAATTGGTTGAGCATCAAGGAAACTAGGAGTAAATATTGTACCTAATGTTGCGAGTTAGTATAATATTTATTGTTTCTCTACTATATATTACATAACAATATTCTACTTGATTCTCTTAAAGGTTACATTTGTTATTTATTTAATCAAATTTCAAGGTCACTCATGTGCTGTCTTAATTAATATTTGAAAAGAGTTTTATACAACAAAATAAACAAACACAAATACTTTCTTAGGATGTTGTTATCGTGATGAGGGTAGAACACGGAAGCGTAATAAGTATTTCGCAACGGCAACGTTAGAAAATACGGATTTAGGGGAAGCGTTTGAAGATCCTTCTGTAATTATTCTTAATGCTTCTAAATTAAGACCGTAGGAAATAATCAAAATAAGTAATGCTTTCAAGCTCGTTTGGTCTTCTCCCCTTTCACCTTTCACCCTAGTGAATCGTGTGAATCTTGTCCTAAAACCTCGCATCCAAATCTACTAGGAGTCATGTGAGACAATAATAATAAATCACTACATAGTATAAACAAAGTCACTTCTGCTGTTCGTCTGTTTCTTTAGATGCTTAGATCTTTAAAACTATGCAACGGATTTTGATGCGGTTTTCTTCAATATATAGTGATTCAAGAGGAAGGTTTATATGCATAATACATGTATAATATAGTTAATGTGTGGATAATCCGCAATAAACATTTTTTATTCCTTTCTTACGAGAAATAATGGCTTATTTACGAAGCGATTTTAAGCAATACAGCATTAATTCTTATCTAATTTAGTACCTTAAATACATTGTCCATTTATTATAGACTAGCTGAACCCCCTGGTGTTGCCCGCGTTTATTTTGTTCTGCGAGTAACGCCGCGATAAACAGACCGAAAGAGAGACAGACAGAAAAAAATTTAAAAAAATGGTATTTTGATATATTTACCGTGTATACATACGTACGCGTTATTTGTACCGTAAAATGCGGTTATTTTAATATTACAAACAGACACTCCAATTTTATTTATTTGTAGAGATTATATTATGGCTCTTTATAGTATATCGTGTCGTCAGTGTGTGCATCTGAAATCCACCCGTGCAATTGAATACTACTGTCAAACAAGCTGTAAAAGTCGTTTTTCATCTCCTATTTCATGACTCTTTCGCGTGTCAGTCTGCGGTGAGAAAAAAATACTTAACTCGAGCGAGATGTGCACACCTATAACACCAAATCTTACTAATCTTACCAATATTATAAATGCGAAAGTTTGTAAGAATGGATGGATTCTTACTATCCTACTAATATTATAAATGCGAAAGTTTGTAAGGATGGATGGATGTTTGGATGGATGTTTGTTACTCTTTCACACAAAAACTACTGAACGGATTTGGATGAAACTTTACAGTAATATAGCTTATACATCAGAATAACACACAGGCTAATATTTGCCGCGATAACCGACATATACGCGGGCGGAGCCTCGGGCAACAACTAGTTTGTGATATATATTTAAGCCTCGTTCATTAGTTCTCTAAACAGAGCATTACAAACAACAACAGAACACGTCTGCTTAGACATTCAGTTCGTTAATTTACATATCTACGTCACATCATAGTGTCGTAATATATTCCAAACTACAATTCACTTGGGATTCTATACCGGCTTCTGAGCTCACCTTGTGTCTAAACTTAGGGCGGAGAGATAACTGCATTGTGTTCTAAATGTACGGTTAATGAGTGTGGTGATATAAATTTAAGAAGTTTAGATTTTAAACTTTAACCGTATATAAATAGACCTCATCTTAGAAAGAGGTTCTGATCTACTATACCGCGGTGTCCAGATCGCTTGGTATAGTCTTTGTCTTAAGTTACATTTCCTTCTCCTTATACTTCTGTTGTTTTGCGTAGAAGATTAAGCCCATGGAATAAATAGGGATGTTGATACTCCATATTCCTGTAGTGATGGATTTTCTACATTATCACTGTGAATACTTTTTTTTTTCATAGAACAGGGGGCAAACGACCGATGGTAAGCGATTGCCGCCGCCTATGGACACCCGCAGCACTAGAGGCGTCACGAGTGCGTTGCCGACCTTTGGGGTATGGAGAAGAGGATGGGGGAGTCACTCACTCGGTGAAACATAGCGAAAGCGCTGTTTCACACCGGTTTTCTGTTAGGCCATGGTATTGTGGCGACCACATACAGCGCAACAGCAACATGCTACAGCGTCATCGATCGCAATGCACCGAACTACGGTGTGACGTCACGATACGGAGTACACAACAGTACCAATCCTGAATCGCGCAATGATATTTCTCGCGCCAATTAACACATGTACAACTTCCCAACATCAACCGTTGGGCAGTGGCCCGCCAGGCATGATCACCTCGCCTGGTCGGAGGATCCTCCCTTTGTGTTGGAGGGACCGTGACACTCGTTCCTCCACAGTATCACTCCGGTCAAGCCGGCCCAATCATACCGAAACGTGGTTCTCAAAATGTATACTTGTAGATAGGTCGTTCTTGACGTTAAGAATAATGCTGACATTAGACATTAATTACCATCTACTATTACGTATCTATCTGATACCTATAAAGTTCCTATATGCTAAAACTAGGACTTCAGAAGTGACGATTTTTTTAAACTTTTAGTTATAGGGTTAGATTTACTGACCCAGGAAACCCATGATAGATTTGTTTCAATCACGAACTGGAAAGCAGTCAAGTATCAAGTGGTATGTGGTAGGTGGTGTTAACTTTAAACTAATATTTTAAAGGGTGGAAGTTTGTGTCTGCGGTTCTTAACGTCGAAATAGCTGGAATAATTTCGATAAAATGTAATGTGAAGGTGGTTGACATTGGATAAAGACATATATTATACTAGTTTCTTTCCCAAAATGATACAATCTTCGCATTGATGGAAAGAGGAATTAAATATATTGGCTACTCTTTAATTTACGAACGAATTACGAACGAACGAAATACGAACGAATGAATACGAATGGATTCTGCTTATGCTTTCCATCAGGCAGAGAAGAGTAATTTGGGCAGGGCCAAACAAAAAAAAAATGAATTCACCATGCAAGCAATCTATACAAATAAATAAACTTAAGTGTCCGTTTGTAATTCCAAATTTTTAATAGTTTTTCACTAAATTAATATGAAAGTTTATACTGTACTTACATAAAAAAAAGCAATTTGTCTGTCTGTTTGTTCCGGTTAATTTCTGGAACGGCTGGACTGATTCAGGCGGGACATTCACTTGCAGATAGCTGATCATCATTATCCTCTTGGCTTTATTATTTCCAAGATTATTTGGAATTGGCTGCTAGTTCAACTGGTTTTACCTGAATATCAGATTTTACACGAAAGTGACTGGCATCTGACAACCCTGAGGGGGAGCTGAATTCGAAGTTTGAACTAGTTGTCAGCATATTTGAGGGCACTAAGTTCCCGATTGCCATAGATGTTCATGACAACCGGGACCTCCTCAGGGTAAGACCTCAGGGCTTAACGTGCTCCCTGAGGCACGGGCGGGAAACACCGCCATCTTCCATACTCCAGGCTGCTACTAAGAATTTTTGGTATGCAAAACCCAAGAACAGTCCAATCCGGGAACCGAACCCGAGACCTCTTGATCTGTCGCTTACGCTAACCACTAGCACTAGACCATCGAGACAGTTTTCAGATAGCTGATTATACAAAAAGTTAATTAAGTTACTTTTTAAACAGTTTTTAGCGGTGTTTACCCAACAACTTAAAAATGCATTCATAAAATATTAATGAAACTGTAAAGTATTTTTATTATCACTTATTGAAATATGTTGCAGAATCAACAGTTAAATTGTTAAATGTAGCACTATTTAGATTCACCTACACATTTATCTCGGACACATATTGACACAACCCTATTTTGTTGACACTGCTAACAGTGGCATATATTGAAATTCAAATTGTATTTAGAGAGATTTCAATATAAACACTATCTCTAATGATGATAACATATTTGACATACTTCGTTTAATCTTGTTGAAAAATTAAATACTTTTTTAAGTTATAGATTAAAGCAGAGTTGAGAGCTATTTCTATTTTATCTAATTCACGATGAATTCTGAAACTATGTGACAGATTATCACGTTTTTTTTAATGTAGGTGTTGCTGGAGTGTTGGGAATGGGACAGTAAGCATCACGATTGGGGGGTGTGTGACCGGAGGCTCAATGATGCAGAAACATCTTAATAAACCATCATATCATAGGTCACCGTGCTACATTGTTACATTGTCCACATTCGTAATGAGTATGGTGTTTGGAAGCAATATTAATTTAGTTTGTCGATCGATCGATAGATGGCGTGTATCGCATTTTCTAAATTGCGATATAGTTTGGTTCACATGGCGACTTAAATAGACCAAACATTTATTTTTGTTAATGCTTTCAAGGCACATGTATTGGGTTCTATATTTGTGTTAAATATACAGTATAGTTCGATACGGTTTTTTTATTTAAATCGCCCAAGTGACGCGACAGTGGTGTCAAAGTGCGCCCGGCGTACATAGTGATGCTTCAAGGCACATGTATTGGGTTCTATATTTGTGTTAAATATACAGTATAGTTCGATACGGTGGTTTTATTTAAATCGCCCAAGTGACGCGACAGTGGTGTCAAAGTGCGCCCGGCGTACATATGGTGACCATCATCTCTTGGATTCTGTTCATACTTTCGTCAGGGAGAGAAGAGTCACTTTGGCAGACTCATATTATAAAATAGAAACACTAAAGTACTCTTGAGTTCATGTCTAAAAATGTATTCTCGTAGATATTACAAGATTAACGAAATGCCGATTTAACTTTCAATCACAATACGACAACTAGTCAGCAATATGTAATCATATTGCTGACCACTTTCAGACACGATAGAGTCCTTTTTTAAAGAGTAAAACATCCTGTCAAGACGGTGTTACGAGCATTATAACTCCTACAAAGTTTTATTCTAATAATCCATTTTGAAAGGAATCTCAAAGCCTAGCATAATAAATCCTTTGTCATACATAATTCAAATTAAATTATATTCTTTAAGATATCATATAATTTATGACCTTCTTAAGAAAATTTTATTTAGTAGCTAACTTCACTTGTCCCGAGAATAGTCGTAAATTTTAATTAAAAGTTTCATATTTCATTTTAACTAGCATTACTCTGCTATTTTACGTTCACTGTTAATTAAATAGTTTGCGACTTGGTTTCAGTTTTCTAAAGATCTTTTTAGTTTATCTTTTTATTGTTCGAATTAAATTTAAATCTGTTTTGTACAGACTCTGGTATTTTTAAATTAGTTTTATGAAACAAGTGTAAATTAAAAACAGGGAAATCTTTGGGGACTACCTATAGAAGTGAAAACTAAGTAATTTATCAAATGCATCGTTGAACTATTGGATTTATAGCTCGTGGGAAGCGTGCGGTGACGATAACGCGAGTTTTACGCTTTTTGTTTACCCTGTGACGTAGAAAGTAAGTATATAAGACTGTATCTTTGAGGTAAAGAGGGGATTAAACAAATGATATATATAATATAGTAATAAAAAAAAGATTGTAAAGTTGTCATTTCTTTCCTGGTTTGATAGGGCGTGTGACGTAGTAAGTAAGCATTAAGTAATTATATAAGACTGTACCTTTGACGTAGAGAGGGGAACGTGTAACCTTTAACATCCCGTTTGATTACCTAAGTCCCGTTCTTACAACCCAAAAAGTACACATATTAGATATATATATACAGGATACATTTAGCTCATGGAAAGCGTTTGGTGATGACAAAAATGACGAGAGTTCCATGAGTTTTGTTAACTCCAAAAGTGATCAACGCGCCTAAAAAAGTTTATCACTTCATAATGTAGAAACCCCCGACAAAAAAGTAAGCCGCCATAGTGAGTCACGATGTTGCATTGTCTGTATTCGCAAAGAGTATTGTGACCACCACTCCTGAATTCTGCTTATGCTTTCCATCAGACAGAGTAGAGTCATTTTGGCTAGCCATACATTTTTATGTATCTATGTCTAAGTCCAAATGTGCGCTGGTTCGTTTCTACTTTCACGCCATTTATCTTTAAAATGACTAAATCGATTTTAATAAAACTTACACCTTTGTGAAAAACACATTACGGCCATTCATTAGATATCTCAATCGAGGATATTTAGGAGGAGGTTTATTCTTGATTCATTAGGTACACATACTATGTTTTGAAGTAAAAACTTGTTTAGCGGGGTTTGCACTTTTTTGGGACGAATGAAAAATGTTAAATTCGCTTCAGAAACTCGCGCCAGGAGACGTGACCTGATCGAATATTCGTAAGACGGAGACGTGGCATAGGAGAGAAAAAAATATCCCCTCTCTTTCTACTGCACGGCAAAAATGTATGCCTGCTCTTGCTGTTTCATTTAAGCGGCGTAGGTGCGTGGTAAACCCGGCTTCGCTGGGGTAATATGTTTATACCGTATAGCATTATCCTATATTTTTATAACATCACAATAATAATATCTGTAGTTATCGGTTCTCAAGGAATATTAAAGGCAAAGCAAGGCATAGATTCGTATAGCATTGTTCAATGTGTTTAAATATTAGAAAATTCAAAAAATAAATTTAATAAATCAAAAATGCACAACGTTAATGTTCAAGTTTTCATTTCTGCCGGCACTCCGGATGGTAAGCGATTACCGCCACCCATGAACTCTCAAAACACCAGAAGGGATGGGGACGGGGAAGAGGATGGGGAGAGGGGTTGGGGTATGGGCCTCCTTTTTCCTCACTCACTCGGTAAAACAGTGCAAGCAATGTTTCACATCGGTTTTCGGTGAGGCCGTGGTGTCATTCTTGTCGAACCGTGTGCCCATGCTTGACTCTCCCACTTAATACAGCACTTAAGCATTAAACAATGTAACAGGAAAAAAATCCCATTTTGACGGTTAAGTACACTTTCATTAACAATTTGATAGTAATTAAATAAAAACAATTCATGTTCTACATTAAATATACAACTTTTTTTAATAAAATTGTATTGTTTTATCTTCTTCTAAAACTTAACTACTATTTCAGAGCCATATAAAACGATAGAATACATAGATGTTTATCGAAACATATTTGGAGGCTGTAAACAACTTATTGGCGCAGGTGCTATTACGTAGTCGCTGTCTCAAGTTTCTTTTCATAAGCCGTAATGAAAGGGCCAGGGCTCCCAAAAAAAAACGAAGATCGTACTGACTTTATGATTTTATTATGCGATCCTAAATTCCTAATATTCTTGTTGATATAAAAACAGAATTAGATGAAAGTCCATTGAAACCTCGGCCTGTGTTTTTATGAACGCCGGAAAGCTTGAGCGTCAAGGGATGGGGAAAAATTCAGAACATTGGCTTTAATTAACAGTTCTTTTAGTTTTTTTATGGAATAAGAGGCAAATAAGCAGATGATGTTAAGCGATGAAATAAGCAACACCAGAGGCATCACAAGTGTGTTGCCGCCCTTTGGAGGATGCGGAGGAGGATGGAGGAGAGAGATGGAAGGAGGGGTTGGGGTATGAGCCTCCGGTATCCTCACTCACTCGGTGAAATACAGCGCAAGCACTGTTTCACACCGTTTTTAGAGGAGGTTGAACCTACAACCTTTGAGTTCCAGTTCCTTGTTTATTTTTGTCAATTCATTACATATTAACAATTATTTTTACGGGAATTAACGCGATCACTCATTAAAAGGCTGATTGTCAGTCAGCCTGTGACCAGAGCCAGTGCAACCTGGTGGAACCGTCAGGCAAATCAGAGGTATGTAATACCCTTTAATAAGTGATCGCGTTTGAAATACCTAATAAATATGCAAAAAAAGCGGAGGAGTGCGACCATAAACAGCTTGATACAGAATATTTGTATTTCAATGACTTTTATTTATAGGCTTTTCTACGAGTTTTAACATCAATTACTCTTATTCGTGACTTTTATTTTACTTTCATTGTATTATCTATGAAAAATAAACAGGTAAGCGTTAATAACATGAATGAAAAATGTAATTATGCCAAAAAAATGAAATTTTTGAATAAATATGAAATTTCGTCGGCCAAGACTAAGAGAGGCCGAGATAATTGAAATGTAGGAAGACAACAAACGCTGTGTGCGTCTCATATACACATAGAATAAAACACTAAGGATGGGGCATTGATTGGATTTTGACCCGCGCGCAGAAGACCAACCTAAAATGACAGCATTCGTGCTCTCATGTTTCGTTGATGAATGCGAGACTGGCACAGGCCCAATTATGCATAAATATCACTAGGCTGGTGGTGTGAGTCACCATTCTGCATTGTTTGCATCCGCAAGGAGTATGGTGACCACCACATTAGGATTCTGTTCATGTTTTCCATCAAGCAGAGTGGAGTCACTGGCAGGTTCCTTCAGGTTCCACCTTCATAAAAAAATATAAATATGAGTGTATTTCCAAGTATATTTCCAACTCCTCCAGTTTTCTTATGATTAATTTAATTGCGAGTTCTAAGACAGATTAATTTTTCCTAGGACCTCCTGAGTGCTCGGAGTGTTCGTGGGTCCTAATTGAGAAGTTTCTCAGTTTTAGACGTCGGTTGAAAGAAATATAGAAGAATCATATGGGCAGAAACTGAAGTGCAAACTAGTTACTAAATCCTAATATTTTTTCATTAGCTACTAATTAACTAATCTGTTCTAAGTTAATTACAAGTCCAGTAACTAAATACAATATGAACTAATGCCTACTAAGTAAGAAAAAGTAACCATTCCTTTTTTAATTAAAGCTTATTGAGCAGTTTATTTCTCTTTTGAAAGACTACCGCATCCCTTCTTTCAAACAGCGTAACAGAAGCTCAGATTGCGGCCAAATCCTGGCCGGTAATATTGCTCACAATCTTGTTTCATCCGCCTAATTCCGTTTAATACCGTTTCACTGGTAGCTCATAATTACAACGAAGTAAGCTCCGGTATGTCAGCCCGGGTTTGTGCCCCGAATCCTTTTCTTAATTTGATTTGAGTGATAGAGGATGTGTTTAAAAGTTATAGTTTTAATTGTGTGATGTAATCAAAAATTTCGGGGTGAAATTTCGCTTTTCATTCTTGTTTTATCAAATTATATGTTGATGAAAATCGAAATGAACAGAGTTCTGATGTATTTCAGTGATAATTAATAAATACCATTTTCATATATTTCTCAATATAGTAATAAATTATCTGAAATAGAAATCCAACCTGAAACCGTTAGATTAACACCAGTTAGGACCAGTTTCACCACTGTCTCATTAAGTTTCTGATAGACCAATGTATACTACATTTTAATGAATTATGTAAACTACATAATATTGATCCCTTTTTGATAAGTGTATCCTCGGCAAGAAAGTGTCTAAGCCTTAGTTTTTTTGAGCAGACACAGTGTTGCTTGAATTTGCGTTGAGGCAATTATATATTTATTATTTATTTGGTGCTTACATATTGTGTGCGATTTTTCTTTTTGTTTTTATGTTCAGCTTATGTTTTTGTTTCTCAATATTTTATATTAGTCTATAACTAGAAGTGAAAACTTGTTATTGGCTGTCTGATGACTAATCTGCTTTGTTTTTTACTAACATATCTAGCTGTAAGTTTTCCATGAATAAATAAATAAATAAATAAATAAAAAATAAATACTCTTATCAGTAAAATTATAACAGTTTTTCGTTTCACAAGTTTTGGATAATGTCATATATGTCAGATTTACATATTACATTTATCTGCTAAATAGTAAATAGTGTGTTATATGGCAGTTTTTTTTAAAGTATAGGGGGCAAACGAGTAGACGTATCACCTGATGGTAAGCGATTACAGCCACCCATGGACACCCGCCACACCAGAAAGGTTACAAGTGCGTTACCGATCTTTGGGATTGGAGAAAGGGATGTGGGAAAGGGTTGGGGTGTGGGCCTTCGGTATACTCACTCACTCGGTGAAACACAGCGCAAGCGCTATTTCACATCGGTTTTCTGTGAGGCTGTGGTATCACATTCATGCCTAAGCGAGACTCTCCCACAGTATCTAAAATTTTATAAGAAACTGGTAAATCTTACTCATAAGAACATCATTTACCTACTACTACTCGACCAGAGTGATATAACGTCAACTATCATATTCACCCTCTTAGATCAGTCAGACTGTAACACCATGTATATAGAAAGCTATTAATGTGGATGTAGTAATGAGTAAGGCGGTGAACATTACTATCTAGTTCGCAATTAATGTAAAAAAACTCGTATGGGTGCTTGTTCTAATAAGATTTTAAATAGAAAAACACTAACCACTTTTATTTTACTCCAGGAACTGTTCAAACGCAATGATGGAAGAACCTCAAACTCTTTTTTCCTTAGGTAGCTTTCCCTCAGTTGGATGACTTAAGAAGTCGATGAGTTAAGAAGAAAACGCCCGTTGCCTTAATGTAATTGCGTATTTTTAATAAAAGATCATGTTCAGAGATTCTTTCAATAAATGTAAATGCCCTCGGCGGCGGGCACAGGAAATTAATTTGTATTCTTTTAATAAGAAAATCTCATGTTTCACTTACTTGCTTATTGTTTGTTTCACTGTAACATGTTTTATATAGCTTACTAGCTGAACCCCGCGGTGTTACCCTCGTTTATTGTTGTACCACGAGTAACGCCGCGGGACAAAGTTAGTCTAAAAAAAGTAGCCTAAGTTACTCCCTGGATCATCAGCTACCTGTTAGTGAAAGTCCCGTGAAAATCCGTCCAGCCGTTCCAGAGATTACGCGGAACAAACAGATATACAGACAGACAAAAAAAAAATTTAACTACATTTTTGGTATATGTATCGTGTAAACATACATATGCATTGATTAAAAAGCTGTTATTTTAATATTTCAAACAGACACTCCAATTTTATTTATTTGTATAGATAATAATGTTGCAAAATTTAATACCATCTATGTATGCTTAACTGTAAGTAAAATTAATATCATATTGATGAAGTTTTTCTGTAATATAATTTATTATGAAGTCTTGCTATGATATTTTACATATCCCGACTGTCGTTCGTTTGTCTCGCTAACACTCGAGGACGACAGGGCTGATTTAGCTGATTTTGGTTTTGAAATATTTTTCGTAGTCCAGGAAAGGCTTAAACGATAACAACTTAAAAATAACTTAAAAATCCCAATTTCACGTGTACGAAGTATGAAATAAATACAATTCCGAGTGTAAAATATCGTAAACGTCACCTGGAAATTTTCGAATGATGTCAAATACCGATATTGTGCTGTCAATTCAAATGTATACCAAAAAGTAGGTTAAAACACGAAAACTCTCACTTTTAAAATTGGTCGAGTAATATTGGGAGTGGATTGTAATATGACAGGGGATATGAGGTGACATCGGTTTACGTTTTCGTATTTTACTCGCACTGTCATATCTTCAAATGATTTGTGTGGTATTTAAGTATTTGCGTAATTTATGTTTTACAGACTACAAATCCTATTTATATTATAAATGTGATTTGTGAGGATGTATGGATTTTTGTTACTTTTTTTTCGCAAAAACTACTACTTTGATGAAACTTTACAGTAATATAGATTATATATTGAATGTTACGAATTTAAACTTTGCCATAATGGATCTTTGCCGCTTTCTCGCCCTTATTGAAAAATACAATAAACAAATCTGTTAAAAAGTGACAGTGAATAACAGGATGGTAAAAACCTATGAAAGAGAAGCCCATTCCTGTACTGTTTAAAGTTCGAGGATGTCCATGATCCTCTTAACAAATAGAGCAAAAATACATATTTACTATAATTTTTCATCATCGTCTATTTGCCCCTATCTCAAACTTATTTGGGTTGGTTCAAGATGCACTATCTTACTTATTTTACTAGTGCGACTTTAATTAAAAAAGAGATGTCCAATCATTTACGGCTTTTTATGTTTTATCAATGACGATGCAAATGCCAGCATTGTTATATGGTCTTACACACCACAAGCTGTAACTTCCATATTTATCTATGTGCGATATGAAAATCATTTGTTCTTTAAAGACTAGAAGGTGACTGTTTCTGCGTGATAATCGCCAAAACAAACTCAATGTTTCACATATAGATACATAATCTATCTTTTGTTAACTATCCACCACCAATTTTATACCCCTTTTTGTGAGAAAAGTGCTAGTTACTTTTAGTTCTAATCGTGGTAAACAATGTTTTAGACCTCCCTACTTAACCAGTCAGCCGCTAAACTTGAGTTTCCCAACAAACTACCGCACAATTTCACTCAAACTTGCATAACACAACCTCAACGGGCAGCTAATATATACACGTAAACAACATACATATACATAGCTAATTAAGTATATAAAACAGGGGTATAATAACAATGTTGTACTGCAGTAGGCAATAATATTACTAATGTAAGGAACATCGTTAGTACCAAATGTTGTTTGAGCCGCAACGTATACTGGGATGAAATTTAAATATGTATTATGCTTGAGTACAGATTCAAATTCAGTTGACTTTTAAGTGTTAATTTTGTTTTACAAGACATTGTTACTAGGTTAATTGGTTTAGAATACTTTATTTTCCGTAAATGGATACATTGTTTTTGTATATGTTAATCTTCTTATAAGTAGGATGGATTTTGCTGTTCTTCTTGTTTCATTGTAAATTCTGGTGCTGATTTGTTCAATGTTAGGTTCACTACTTTTCAAGGTAGTAGAGCCACGCTGATTTCAGCACGAACGGGTTGGCTCGACCGGGGCGGTACTACCCTCGCACAGAAAATCAACGTAAAATGACAGTGATCATGCTGTTGTGTTTCGTTGGTGAGTGCGAGATGGAGGCCCAATGATGCAGAAGCATCACCATGCTGCATTGTCGCATTGTCTGCATTCGCATTATGGTGACCACCACTCTTGGATTCTGTTTTTGCTTTCCATCAGGCAGACTAGAGTCATTTTGGCAGGTCTAAAATTTAAAAAAAAAACTACAATACGACTAAACTTAGACTTTTAGAGCAAGCAAAGAGAAGGTCTTTAGAAAGAATATTGTCGCACTTTTTCGGGCTTCAACTATTTGGTAGCTTCAAAGCGTAAGTAAGGATAGGTATCAACGTATTAAGAACAGTCATGCATCAATATACTGACTTTATCAAGATAACTCAACTGTTTACCGTTCAGCCACGATCCTCTTATTATCAATTATTATCATCGGCCATATTTGTTCCGAAATATTTATTTAAGAAAATCATATGAAAAATTTATTTTCACTCTACAGCTACGTTAAACACTATTAGTTCTCATCTCACTTTATTCTTTAGATAAATGCAAATTGAAACACCCTTTACGATTGAAATTGAAGAAAAAAGGCCTTAAATTCATTTAATGAAAAGTGTTTTAATTTAATTTGTAAACACATTCTTTAAGTATCTGTAATTGAAAACGTGTCGGGATTCTTTACTACCTGATTTTATTTTAGTATACTTTAAGTAGTGCACAAACTGTTAGATTAAACAGTTTAACTTTCGTTTAACATATTCTTATATTCATTTCATAATTTCCAACTAGTTTTAGGACTTGATATTTACTTATGAGTTAAGTTTAGTCGCTATAGTTTTGAACTTTTGAAGAAATTATTACAGGATCTAACTTAACTCGTTACCTTAGATACATATTAGGAAATAACTTATGTTACAAGCATTTATGTATGTAATTTAGGAAGCTTAAATAAATAAGTATTATTAACGTAAGTATAATTGGGAAAAAAAGAGATATAACACATATTTTAATGAAGAAACAGAACTATGTATCTGCGAAAATAATATTATGTAAGACAAATTTCAAAAGAACCAAATACTTATAGACTTTTGATAACGTTTATGTAGCCTAGTTAACCCGAGCTATTATTGCGAATCTATTGACACCTTGTTCATTAAAATCGGTTCAGTAGTTTAGGCGCTATAGTGGAAAATACAATCATACATATAATGTCAAAAAAAGTCCCTATTCCTTTCCTTACGTAACTGTAGTCGGGTAAAAAGAGAAATATTACACGTCTTTTGACGAAGAAATATCTACAAAAAATATTGTCTTGTTCTGTTCAGGTTATATCAATTTCTGGATAAAACTGCTATCCGGCAAAACAGAAATGATGTTCCATTTCAAAAACATTTCCTTTTAATATAGAAACAGTACTTACAATTCAAGTATTGCCCCTCTGACAATAGAAGTAAGTATCTTTATTGAAAACTACTCGACTTTTTAAAGCTCCACCGATTCAACAATTTGTTTTGATAGCAGCTCAAATGAAAAATGTAATTTCGAGACGTTTAATAGTAATATCAGAAATTGAATAATATTATTTGCAGTACTTTGGATATCAGTTAACTTGACTATAGTACCACTGAATACTTTTTTGGGATAAACGTAGCCTTTCTGGCGGATAATATAGCGGTTTACTTCGGCGTTTTCTCCGGTTTGAGTGTTGTAGGACGTACGTATGTACGTAGGACTAATGTGATCTACAAATTGTTGTTGTGAGTCAAAGTGTTTTATGTATTCGTTTCATATATGTTTGTTAAGAAATCGCGACATACGAATATTGCAAGTAAGGGTAATTGTCTTTAAAAAAAATCATGTTAAAATCTATCTTTACTACAAATTTAATCCAGATCTATTCAGCTGTTTTTGCGTGAAATAGTAATAAATGTTTATATTTCCATACAAACTTTCGCCTTTATTATTATTAGTAAGATGTTTTACTTTTTCCTCGTTCTATTCAAGGACAATTTATACATTTTCTGTTTTTTGTAATAAACCTCATGTTAATACGAGACTTACACGAGAAAAAGCTTTTGAAACGTAAAGTAATTACTTTTCATAAATGTTTTTTTTTTGCGTAAACTAACAAGATAGGTAATTAAGACATTTAATTATTGATCACGACTTATTTCTGTAATAATTAAGACAGGCTGATATTGACCATAATTAAGTTTATTAGATATAGTATAGATTTTATATACCTAAATATTAATGACATAACAATCTTTTGTAAGAAAATTTAGTCCATAAAAGTATGTAAAGTTTGGAATACTAGAAGTTTTTAGGCAAAATTACGGGAAGCATTTTGCAATAATACGTGTTATAAATTATTCGAAAACGGCTTTAAAAAAACAGCTCTGTGGTTTAAATTTGCTGGAAAAACTGTTCTATGACTCATTAAATTAGAACTCTTAAATACCGTCACCGTGGGAGAGCCACGCTTCGGCATTAATGGCCGGCTCGACCGGAGTGATACCACGGCCTCACAGAAAACCGGTGTGAAATAGCGCTTGCGCTGTGTTTCACCGAGGGAGTGAGCATAGCGTAGACCCATACCTCAACCCCTCCCCACAACCCTTTTCCCCATCCCCCAAAGGTCGGCGGCGGGTGCCCGTGGGTGGGAATCGCTTACCATCAGGTGATACTTCTGCTCGTTTGCCCCCATTACCATAGACAAAAAAAAAGACTCAACTTATCAGGAATCGCTCAACCATGTTTGACATAATGTAAGTTTATAATTACGGTAACAACACACCTTTACATAACCTGACATATCAACCAGACTGCATTTCAAACCTTATAATACTGACTAGTTTTTAATCCGCGCCTGCTATGATCCGAAAATATTTGTTTCGGTGTTTTCTGTGTGTAATATGTATGTAATTACAAAAAAAAGTATACATGTATTTATATCAGTTGTCTAGTAGCCATAACACAAGCTCTGCTTAGTTTTGGACTAGATCACGTTATGTGGTTAATGTCCAAAATATTTATATTTATTAAATATTAATGCTTCATACACACAGCTTACTTCAGAATAGCAAACATCTCTGTATCTCTAACACAAACGTACCATTGTACGCCGCCCCTATCTTCGAAACGTTGTAGCGAGTAAATGGCCGTTTCTAGTCCATTAGCCTTATGGCCCCTGTATCTTACCCGTAACTTGTACATGGACCACTAATTGTAGTGTGTACGGTAAGAAAACACTATATATTGTGATTTCTTATTCATGTATATGAATGTATGCTTCTGGTTCAGTTCAGTAAACCTCTTTGTTTAGAAGACGACTGGACTTGTACGGCGGTAATATTTTATCGATAGTAGACCTTATTGCATTGTTTTACAGTGTACTAATAAAAAACAAATGTAGTTTGTATGTAAATGCATTTCTGTTTATTTATAATGTGACAATTCGTAGGTACGTAAATTTATGTTAGTTTTATATCCTTTCATCAACGGTCTTCAACTTCAGTCCCGTGCTAAAGATAAGCTTCTGCTTAAAAACGGTGTTTTGGCCTTACCTGCCTTACCTGCGTTTTGGTAAAGCAGGTAAGGTAGGTAACCCTACCTACCTTACCTACTTTACCTACCTACTTACCTTATCTATATCATAACTGTGTGTGTCTGCCTATCTGTTACCCTTACACGGTTAAATCGTTAGACAGATTTTAATGAAATTTAACATGGAAATACTGTGATTCTTGAGAAAGGGCTACTGACTAAAGCTAGTCACAATAAGTATAATTACAAATTTTAACAAATGAAACGAATACGAGAACTGGAGAACTGGACCCCACGGAAAGCACCAGCAATCAAATAAAAAAAAACATAAAAATCGGATCACCCAGTCGAAAGTTATGGGGTAACAAACATAAAAAAAGTAATAGTCGAATTGATAACCTCTTCCTTTTTTGAAGTCGTTTAAAAATAGTAAACTGTTTTACTGATAAATAAATAAAATTTCAGCTCATATACAAAGCACATTATATATAAAAGTTACAGGAAAAAAACCACCCCAATACTTCTTTCCTATCCCCCATTAACCAGCCAATTACAGAATTAACAAACGGAGAAAAAGCCTGATAGAGACGGATGAGCAACAATACGAGAACGTACTATACTCACATAATTACAGCTTTCACGTAGTCAAAAGCAAAAAGGTTTCATCCCACTAACTAGCTGATACACAAAAAGTTATGGGGATACAACATTGTAAGGATAGATAGTGCTTTATAGTTACGAGTGGGGTTCCGCATGTGTTTTATCACTTATTTATGTCTCTTTAGGTTTCACAAGCGGATTTTTATTAGAATTGTTTTGTGTTTAAAGGTGATTACAAACTATACTTTTTTTTAAATAGCATGTACTTTGAAACTTTTGATCTTTTTGACTGAAATATATACTATTTGAAGCCAGAGTTCATGGAGTTAATTATATCTATAGCATTACTAGCTGAGCCCCGCGTATAACGTTGCAGGGCCTAGCCAGTCTAACAGAAGTAGCTTAGGTTACTCATTACTTATATCATCAGCTAGTCTCTTTAAAATCGGTCCAGCCATTTTAGAAATTAGCTGGTACAAAAAGACCTACAAACAGACAAAGCTTTAAAACGTGGTTTTTGTGATTACCGTTTTATATTTTTATTTGCATTTAGTAAAAAGCTATTAATTTAAAATTGCAAACAGATACTTCAACTTAATATATTTGTACCTATAGATAACTTATATATTGATTCAGAAATATAAAAGTAAGTGTGCTTATCGACAGTTTGGTTATATAGGCTCATTCATTCAATAGGCTAGTCTAATTTATAATGGCTATGTGTAAAATACTTCTGATAATAATTATTTTTTGCATTATATAAACGTGTTACAGTTAGCTATCCCTTCTAATATTGTAAATCAAAAGTAACTCTGCCTGTCTTTCTAATTAAATACAACAAGAGGGAAGATCATGTACTAGTCTGTATCACGATAGCAAAGAGTTATGCGGGCGGAGCCATGGGCAAAAACAAGTTCATTAGCTGACTCTCACAACCTCGTCTGCGTATCGTCTATCGCCCGCAACCAGCCCCATTAACGAAGTTGCAAGCGTTTTTCTTTCTGCAATCGTTAACGCCTAAATTCTCGTGTGTCATTAGCTAATCTTAGACAAAGTATTTATATTAGTAATCATAACTAAACATCATACCCTCCAGCCAAGTTGCAAGCGTTTTTCTTTCTGCAATCATTAACGCCTAAATTCTCGTGTGTCATTGGGTAATACTTTGTCTAAGATTGAGATGAGTCTATGATTCACATGAGAATCTAGGCGTTATTATGTTCTCGCAAACTTTTTTCAAAGTTTTAAAGGGAAACAGTTTTCATAAATTATTTTAGCGAAATTATGAAACATAACATATTACAAAAACTCTCTCTACCCTCAAAGGGAATAATTTTTCGCCATTTAACAATATTTACAATTGATTTATAATACCATTTTCGGTTCTAGCGTAGTGATACATAGTGTACAAATTTTCTTAATAACTGCACTATCTAACAATGAAACATTTTTTTAATAGGATCGTTCTGCTTTCAGCAACAAACTTTCAGCTTTATATTATTAGTGGAGATTATGTTACTTACATTTTCAAATATGGTTTTTTTATTTTATACTGAACCCTAAAAGACTCGCAACTAGCCATAAAAAGGAATACAAGCGAGTCTAGATGGTACATCGAGTGTGGTAATAACTACGCATCATTAGCTTAATGGCGAAGATATGCCCAGTTTGAAGCTTACGCCATTCATTTTGCTCTCTCGCTCCTCTGAACGAATTGTTTACATGCCGTACATGTATAATTACTAATGTTAAAGTTGTATACGATTGATTATTTAATCATTTAGTAGTCTTATTAAATTCGAAAACTATGGAGAGGCATATAATAAAATTTATCATACAATTTTAATGAGAAACACTAATTCATGCTTCATGTTAATGGAGTAGGTTTGGATAGGACAGCAGGAACGATATACTATTGAATTACTGTAATAAAAAGGCAATTGAAAGACTTTATGCTCTTCGATATGCGTATCCTAACTAATATTCTACTTAAATTTGAATTTGGTTTTGTTTGTTTGTTTTTTAACGTTTCTTATGTTTCAATATCAAAATCACTTATTCTTTTACCAACAGACATATACAACCGACGTACTTACGGGCAGAGTATTTTTAACCTATTTGAAAATTAAGGCAGAATATTGAATCAACATAGATAAAGTGCGAGAAAAGGTATTTTATGCTTTAGAAATTGGCCATAGGTTCAGGGTATCCAAAATCTTCGCATAAATGTTTGTGAACATATATGAACTTCGATAGGCAGTTATTACTACGAATTTGATGTTGAGTTACTTTTGTTGGAGAGAAAATAGCATTTTACTTATAATTTACAAATAAACAAAGTTCTCAGAAACACGAAATATTACTTTAAAATAATATCATCACTTGTGTCTACTTTTGTATGTATGGACATGCCAAAATTACTCTATTCTACCTGATGGAAAGCATAAGCAGAATCCAAGATTAGTGGTCACAATACTTACTGCAAACTCAAACAATGCCACAAAATACAGCATAGCGGCCTAGTGATGCTTCTGCATCATTGGGCCTCCGGTCTCGCACTCACCAACGTAACACGACAGCACGAACTCTATCATTTTACGTTGGTTTTCTGTGCGAGGGTAGTACCTCCCCGGTCGAAGCGGCCCGTTCGTGCTGAAATCAGAATGGCTGTAATACCTTGAAAACGACGATTAATTGTGGTAAGTCATGTTAAGTGATAAGCGTTTGTAAATTATCACACATGGAAGGCGCTGATAGCTGTCATACAGTTCATACTAATACAGCTGTCAACGTTCAACATATCGCAACCATTGTTCTAACCAATTAGTTAAATTGTAAATAGTATAATTGATATGTAAAATGTACTATTAACTTAAATGAATAAATATTTATAATTTTTTATTTTTTATTATTATTTTATGTTCCATTTTATGTTTAGAAATTGAACTAAAATATGAATAGAAATCTGTACTTGATAATAATAAGAGCAGATAATTCAGTCTACAGAAATATTATAATGATTAAGCTCTCAGTTAAAACAGTAATAATATAGAATAAAAATACACCTTAT
The DNA here is from genome assembly GCA_905220595.1 of Spilosoma lubricipeda. Classification (NCBI taxonomy): domain Eukaryota; kingdom Metazoa; phylum Arthropoda; class Insecta; order Lepidoptera; family Erebidae; genus Spilosoma; species Spilosoma lubricipeda. The sequence continues at coordinate 3,756,581 of HG992298.1, read as the reverse complement.
TTAAAAAATTTCTTCAGTTTCTGATTTTGGTTAAAAATGGGTACTACTGTAACGAACTGCCAGTTATTGTCACTAAATTTCAGATTTCGACATAATCTATACTAATATATAAAGCTGAAGAGTTTGTTTGTTTGTTTGTTTGTTTGTTTGAACACGCTAATCTCAGGAACCGCTGGTCCGATTTGAAAAATTCTTTTGGTGTTGGATAGTCCATTTATCGAGGAAGGCTATAGGGTATATATCATCACGCTACTACTAATAGGAGCTGAGCAACAATGAAGAATGTTTCAAAAACGGGGGAAATTTTCACGCTACGGGCAATTTAAGGCGCAAACGAGGTTGCGTGGGTCGGCTAGTGTTCTATAATTATAGCATAAATATTTGTTTTCGTCGCTATTACTTTAAATACAAAGTATAATTCATAGTAACAAGTATTAAATTTACATACTATTACGTTTTAAATTATTGTTGAAAATTTGGTCTGATCTAGAAATTGTATCCGAAACTTCAGGACAGTAGCCGCATACGCTTTTTCTTTTTTTTTTAACGTGTGGAAACCCCGCCGGGTTTTGCGGCGGGGTGGTGTATCGGAATCGAACCGACTAAAACCAAACGATGTGCCACTCTGCGCCTGAGAAGGGAGAGATCCGGGAACTGCTGTTGTTAAGACCTCCGGACCCCTCCCAGCACCAGCCCGCACTGAAGCGGGCACCCTCCTCCTCAACCTCTCCATTTAGGCGACGGACGTACGGCACATGCGTAACGTCGCCTCCACGCGGGCGGCCACTAGAGCGGATGGAACCCGTTCCGACCATCCGCGGCCACACTCAGGGCAAATGAGACGCTGGTGAGCGCGCCTCCGCTACCCGGGTAGCCGGATACCCTACTATAGCGTCACCGAAGCAATCAAAAGTTTGGTTTGTTCATGTTGAAAGAATGAGTCAAGAGCAAATTGATAACTGAGTTTATAAGACCTCTATGAGTATGAAAACCGGTACGAGTAGACCCCAAAAGACCTAATTATACTGACTAGATTACCAGTGTACTAAAAGTAAAAAAATAGTTAAAAGACTGTAACTGTAACATCTGCCATAGCTGTTATATAAAGACTTGCCAACGTTGGATTGGACAGCTAACGTTATGATAACATTTTATTGAAATTGGAAAAAATCCAAAATTCTGTTCTCGATATACATAACCTTTTTTCGTAATAAAAATAGTATTGAATTATTTTTTTAAAGTATAAATAGCCTAAAACAATAGTTACTTAAATTTATTATTTTTTTAAAAATTGGTTTGTTCATAGTCAGTTAGTTCATATGGTTCGATAAGTTAATTTTATTTGAAGATATCTATACTAATGAAAAAGCTAAAGCTGAAGAGTTTGTTTGTTTGTTTGTTTGTTTGTTTGAACACGCTAATCTCAGGAACCGCTGGTCCCATTTGAAAAATTCTTTCACTGTTAGATAGCCCATTTATCGAGGAAGGCTATAGGCTATATATCATCACGCTAAGACCAATAGGAGCGGAGCACCAATGAAAAATGTTTCAAAAACGGGGGAAAATTATCACGCTACGGGCAATAAGAGACGTAAACGAAGTTGCGTGGGTCAGCTAGTTATTATATAACAGTGAACACTCAGTGATCGAATATTCGACTTTAATTTTTTTTTTACCTTTCTGCATTCCTCGATATAAACTTTAAGTGTGTCAAATTTCATACTACTTCGTTTACATAAAATTATCGTAAGATTGATCTCTTCCCAATCGTGTCGGTTAACAGTCCCATCGGATTATGAGATAGAGAGTACAGAGAGTGCACCTGTGCTTGCGCACTTACTTGTTAACTATAATATTATCTCCTGCGTAGCTAGCTGGTCTCCGTTGAGACTGGCTGCCGTGGCCGTTATCGGCTAGGAGTACATTATCCTAAGATGGGGTACACAGTTTTTGATTCACGTAAATTAATATACTGATAAAGTACCTCTTAGATTCATCTTTCAAAACCAAATAAGGTGTGATGAATATTAAATAGTGTGTAAAAAGAATAGAAATGTGTGTAGAAAATTGTAACAACTGTCATCTTTAGTATGGTAGTAAACTTTGTATCTCAAAGTTTTTGATTGTGCAATTATCCCTGTAAGAATACTAATATATGTTTTACTTAGGGCTGTATTATATTTATTAGTATAAATAGATTAAAATAAATGAAGAACTTATTCAAAACTCTAATCAGCAGGCGTCAAGAAATCCTTGTGAACATTCTGGAGAAATCATAGATATAAAGTTTGGTAACTTTGTTAAGCCCATGTTTGTTTCAAATTAGTTGAGCCGTTGCCCAAAAACAGACAAACATTATGTAAATATGTACATATACTTAGTCTTTTTAAACATACTCTTATTAATTGTGATTATAGCTTTATTAATAATGAAATTTAGTATGAATGGGTTTCGAGGGTGATAAATCCATCTAGCTAGGATTATCTTTTAGAAAATTTACCAAAAAAAGAATACCGGGCAAAACTTGATCATCCTGGTACAAATATATATATCACTAGCTGACCCGCTCAACTTTGTTTGCGTCTCTGCATAAGGAATATTTTTTTCCCATTTTCCCAACATTTTCGGTCTATACCCGTCTCCTATTGGTCATAGAGTGATGTTACATAGTTTAAAACCTTCCTCGCTAAATGGGCTATCCAACAAAAAAAGAATTGATGTCGTGAACAAGGCAAATAGGGATTCATTTTTATGTATAAATAGATTATGTAATATCCTTTTAGTTACACGCGTATCCATAATACTTTTACCATTAGGTAAGCTTTGTTTTGGTATCTAACGAGTATTTTATACCTTACACATATTTTATTCTAACTTGCTTTTAATTTCCTATCCTTGAACGGGGTTTGTGGAAGCCGGACTGTTATATTATTGTTTGAAACTATAGCTTACCGTTTTAAAAGTTTAACATAATGTTATTTAAAGTAATTTGAATAATAAAAATATAATGATTCTAGAACATAATATAGTCCAGTCATCTTAGGCCAAATTAGGTGAATATCTCGGAAAATCGACATACCCAGTATCTTACCACGTAAAAACTTGTATTATGGCATCCTAAAACTGTTCTCAAAATTCACATATAATAAAATAATTGGATGGACGCAAGTTTTAAATTCAGGGGTCAAACGTCACAAAAATCGTTTTTGTTTATTTTTTTTTGCAAATATCTCGTTTTCTATGGATTTTACGCTATTTTTACGTGGTAAAAAAAATATAAATAGACTTGAAAAAAGTCAAACTAATTTTCAAAGTGAAATTTGAAACACTAACTAAATTTGAGCTATTCACACATATGCACAAATTCAGTAACGTCATTGTCATTTCGTGTATGTTTACTATTGAGTGTTTCAGTTATTTTGTACTTATTTACAGTTTTAATTGCTATAAAAATCATGGAAGAAGTTATTTTTTTCTCGCAGATCCTGCCAATTATGCTTAGCGTATAGTTACCTGGTTAGACACTACTATCACAGAAGGAATTTCGACGCCGATAATTTCGATAATGTAAATATCGACGTCACATTTCGTTTCGACCAATAGGACGCGTTTTGTAGGTTTGAATTTCCCTCCCTTAATAAGTTATTAATAGAGGGAAACCCTTTATTATTATTTATTAAATATTTAAATAACTAAATAAAAGAAATACCTTTAAGTATTATACGACAATAACCGCAGGTAACACCGCGGGACTTAGCTAGTATATAATATATTACTATATTATAATCATAAAATATCCATCGTTAACACAGCATTGAATATAAAAGCTTTACATAACAAATTTATATCCTTTCTAGGACAATAAATTGCAATTTGTGGGCACACCATCGTTTAATGAGAACTCATTCACGCTTCGAATGAATTTTCACACTGAACATTTTCAATTTTCGTCACCGAGTTAACAGCTTGTATTCAACGTGCTGAAACTGAAACTGTGCTCATTTTGCTTTGAATATAGATATACATTATACATTTAAACGTTTATATTTTAAGGCGTTCATAGCCCAGATGCACTGGGTGATTGGAAACAATCACCGAGGGTAAGCAACGACGGCGCGGTCAGTACCTGGATGGGTGACCGCTGGTGGCATGATACCGTGAGCGTCTCCGTGATTCGATGGTCACGTTAAGCAGTCGGTCCCGGTTGTTATCGTCGAATATCTGTCGTGAAGCTTAGTTGGAGGCCTTTGGGCGGTTTAAAAACATCCAACGGCAAGATTACGAGGCAATATAAATAGCAATTACATCATCGGTAATAAAAGGGATTATCAATCGTGATTACTTATTATGATACAAACAGCTTGTTTGATTCAAATTAAGTTAGATTACAACAGATTTAAGTTTGATTAATCTAGCATTAAGTTGGATTAAGCCCAAACTATTCTGTCAAAAGGGTATTGCGGTTATTTCATGTGGAGAGAAATGATACGAATTCCCTGATATTCGAGAGTATTAAAACGAATCATTGAATATTTTTGGTATTTTAATAGAGTATTTTATTATTTAGGCATAGTTGGCTATTTTGTTATCCTTATGTATTTTAATTTAATATAATACACAGTACATTCTTGAATATCTCATGCATGAGCATCTGATTTCGTAAGTTTGGAAGTTGGGGTCTTAGCCACGGGTCTCAAAGAGCAGTCCTTCGCCTGATCTCCGATAGCCGACTCATCGGATTTTGAGAGTGAGGTAACAGAGAGTGCACCTGGTCTCCGTTGAGGCTGGCTGCCATGGTCTTAATCGGCTAGGAGTATATCATAACAAGATAAACACCATACATAATATATCTACTTAAAAATTAATTTCATTTATTCTTAATCTACAACCTGTTGCTTTTATATCTTGTATGATATTATATTATTTAAATATTAACAAAATACTGACTTAAACTACAATAAGCATACAAAACTTGAGCCTTGAAAATTTAAGAGAAATATAGAACGTCTCTAATTGGCTTATATAACCTTCTTAGAGAAGGGTCTTGTATATTTTCCTTGCACTTTAATACTCACTTCTCTTAATAATAATTGTGCTCCTTCGTTACTTACTGTTAAACAAGTTACATAATCTTGGAAAGAATCATAACTTTTAATAATTTTACGTGAATGACCTGGTGTAAATAGAAAATGATTGTATTTAATATTTCCTTTCTTTTTTTTAGGAATAGCCAATAAGATGAAAAGGAAAGTATAAAAAGGCTTTTTTACACAAGGAAGATGTTTGATATTCAAATAAGCTATTGATGTGAAATAATTTACAACTAGCTGTGAATTGTACACGTTAATATTCTAATTAGTGCGAAAACATTTATCGTGCGATGCAGGATGGAAATTAACATTTGTTTTTGACTTGTCCTCGCTAAATAGCACTTTAATAAGTTTTAATGTCATTTGATGTGTTCGCAGTAGTAACTGTTAGTGATAGCTGACTCTTGAGTTCGGAATTATGTTAATGATTATAGTGATAAAAACTGAAATAATGCGAAAGTCTTAGCACAGTAAACATTATTTACCTGTTTTTGGGAGTAATATTAAATATGATTTGGTAACCTTAAATCACATATTTATCATATTAGTCTAACATTGAAATAAATACCAATTAAATATTAATATAGGTTGCTGCTTACGTTTTAAAATTTGTTAGACAAGTTTGGTATAATAACTGTTAAAATATCTCAGCAAGTCATAATTCTAAGTGCCGTAAATGCTCGTAAATGTTATAATAATATAATCTCTTGTGTAACGTAATGAAACTTTATAACGCGTAAAACAAATTAAACCTTTACGACTTGCTGTAAAACAAACGACGCCCTTATATTCAAATTGTTTTGAATTCAAATTTCAAATCGTTAATTGCGACACATAAAGTCTGGAGACTTTTGTTTGAGTTGACGTGTTTGTCTTTCTTCGTGACGTTTTGTTTACATGAACAGACTACGATGGTATCTTGAAATGTAGGGAATTGACAGACGTCATGCTTACAAACATATAACAGTCAATCAGTTGCCATAATGTCTCACTCGGAGATCGTTTTTTTGTTTTTTGGAAAGACGGTCCCCATTTCATCTCATCCATATTTTATTTATTTTTAAACATTAATTTCATCACGACGAAGACTTAAAGACTTGAAGACTTGTGATTTGAAGACTATAAACACTTGACATTGGCAGAAATAGCTGATCCAAGAGATCCGGCTGGTTGCCATTTCATCCAAAGAAGAAGAAGAATGTCTCACTCCTAGGCTCGGGTCTCCTCTCAGGAGAAGAAACTGCTGCGTGCTGGAATGGTGCAGGTTGGGGACATCAGTAGTTGTCAATAAAAGCTAATATTAATAATATGTTACATCCTACAATATTCATTGCAGCAAATTAATTCACGAACTTTATTTATTTAATGAAATTGTTCAGTATATTATCAACAACCTTTAACAATACATTGCAGGGTATGCGACGCGTCGGCATGAATGGCCGCCGTCTCGACCGGAGTGATACCACGACCTTCCAGAAGACCGGTGTGTTTACCACCAACCCCTCCCCACATCCCTTTCTCCATCCCCAAAAGCTCGGCAACGCACTTGACTTGTGACGCCTTGGTATTGCGGGTGTCCTTGGGAGGCGGTAATGGTAAGCCATTAAGTGATACGTCTGCTCGTTTGCCCCCTCTCTTTACAAAGGAGGTTTTGGTCTACTCAACTTCGCTGGCTAAACGTGTTGGTGTGTATGGTTTGTTGGTATGTTTGTGGCAAGTTTTCCTTTCTCTTTGCAATGATGTTGTCCTGCTTAGTTTGCTCTCTACACGCCTCTCACAGCCATGGGGTGAATAGGGGTGGTGATACTCCATTTTTTTTTTTTTTTTTATGTTTGACCCTGCCATAATGACTCTACTCTGCCTGATGGAAAGCATAAGCAGAATCCAAGAGTGATGGTCACCATACTGCGAACGCAGACAATGCAACAATGCAGCATCGTGACCCACACCATGGCGGGCTAGTGATGCTTTCGCATCATTGGGCCTCCGGTCTCGCACTCACCAACGAAACACGACAGCATGATCGCTCTCATTTTACGTTGATTTTCTGTGCGAGGGTAGTACCGACCCGGTCGAGCCGGCCCGTTCGTGCTGAAATCAGCGTGGCTCTACTACCTTGAATATCCATTCCATCATCTTAATCCCTCACCATACAGCCAACCCTTGAAATGACACATAAACAATTGGTTCTTATAGTACTACTAGCTGTTGCCCGCAGCTCCGCCCGCGTGTACGTCGGTTATCGCTGCAAATAGTAGCCTATGTGTTATTCTGATGTATAAGCTGTATTACTGTAAAGTTTCATCCAAACCTGTTCAGTAGTTTTTACGTGAAAGATATCGCCGTATATATTAGTGTGATATCGCGGCAAATAGTAGCCCTTGTGTTATTCTGATGTGTAAGCTATATTACTGTAAAGTTTCATCCCAATCTATTTAGTAGTTTTTGCGTGAAAGAGTAACAAACATACACACTCACAAACATTCACCTTTATATATTAGTGTGATGAACATCCGCTTTTACAGATTTAGGTCTTGTAAGAAATACAGCATTCAAACTAAAAGCTAGTCTTGTACTAAACAAAGCGAAAAGTAGGAGAAGATTTCCATACAAAAATAAATATAAATCCAACTAGCCGACCCACGAAACCTCGTTTGCGTCTCCTATTGCCCGTAGCGTGATAATTTTCCCCCATTTTTGTAACATTCTTTATTGGTGCTCCACTTCTATTGGTCTTAGCGTGAATATGGATACCAGAAAGAATTAAAATATTGAATATAGATCCAACACTGAAAGAATTTTTCAAATAGGACCACCGGTTCCTGAGAGTAGCGCGTTCAAACAAATAAACAAACTCTTCATCTTTATATATTAGTATAGATAATAATATTTTTTGTGAGTATTGTAAGTGAAAGTTGCGTCGCACATATTGTGTTTTATTATTTACCAGTAAAAAAATAAAACCAGTAAAAAGCCATATGATTGTTTGTTCTTGGGAATTTTATAATAATAGGAGGTAGGTCCCATAAGAGCTTTTTTTACTTATTTTACTTATTTTTTTCTCATAAGAAAATTAAACGGTGTATAAAGTATGAATCGAATTATTACCGAATCAAGGTTAACACACGTTCACTCAGGCGAACAAATGTACCGTGAACCGATTTATATTTAAACCCGAACCGACGAAGGAATTGGTGTCGCGTCAATTTCGCATCTGATTAAAACGCACATTAACATGTGACTTGAACAAAATGTGTATTCTTAGTAACACGCGTTACGTTATCGAGCGTTTTGTATTTTTTTTTATTTTCTCAATGCATCTTTAACAATGTGCTACACAATATTTGTTGCCCACGTATGGAGGGTAGTGTAGGACATGGATGGGAAAGGCCGAGGATCGAACCAAGTGCCTGTTATGTGGATATTGGATTATTCCCTTTGCGATAGGCCTAATGTCTAAGGTATTCTTTCTTTTAAAAAGCCTTCTCTTAAAACCACACGCCCGTAGTAGGAACATGTTCTGTATCGCAGGGAATCTAATAAATATTGATAACCACCCAGACTTTCAAAGTACTAGAGCCACATTGATTTCAGCACGAACGGGAAGGCTCGACCGGGGCGGTACAGGCGGTACTACCCTCGCACAGACAATTAACGTAAAATGACTGCGTTCGTGCTGTCGTGTTTCGTTGGTGAGTGCGAGACCGGAGGTCTAATAATGCAGATGCATCACTAGGCCGCATCACAATGCTGCATTGTTGCATTGTTAGCATTCGCAATGAGTATGGCGACCACCACTCTTGGATTCTGATTAAGCTTTCCATCAGGCATAAAAAAGAACTAATCAGAACAACAATTTGTGGCTCACACTAAGTGTTGTCTCATGTTTGGATCGAGCCACAACACTTGGTTCTTACACATTCCCTTCTTTTCCCTATCCTTGATTATGCTGATGCCAGTTATTTAGATATTAATAAAAACCAATTAAATAAGCTTGAAATACTCCAAAACCTCTGTATAAGATTCATATTCGGTTAACGAAAATATGATCATGTCTCCTATTATCGTGAAAAGCTTAAGTGGTTACCCATCCGCCTTCGCCGGAATGCACACGTCCTTTCTCTTCTGTATAACATTCTCTTTAATCCTCTTACCCCACGCTACCTCAAATCACGGTTCACTTTCTTACACGACTCACATCCCAAATTAATGAGGTCGTCACAGAACCTGAAACTGAAAATGCCTGGTCATTCTACTAATTTTTCGACCACTGCTTTTGTGTCCAAGCAGTTCGGTTGTGGAATGCCTTACCAGCCGCAACACCAACTGCATTCAAGAGATTTATGAGGGAGCATTACTTGGGAGACATCAATGCCCCTTAACCTGCTATAGTCTTTTTTCTTTTTTGTTTTGTCAATTTGGTCACACAGTTGCACTATCACATTTATATATGTAATTAACTGCATATTTATCTTATTTCTTGTTTGTATGTATTTCATAACCCACACTATGTATTACTATAATGGTATATAACAATCCTTATTACTTTATTTATTTTTCGTCTTAACTTCTACACCCAAATAATCTCATAATCATGTTTTTCTCTCCATCCAGCGGTTGCCTGTAAGAGATTGCCTCCGGGCGATAAGGCCGCCAATTGTACTTCTCTAATTTTAAGCTTACCTTGTAATGCATCTGGTGTACAATAAAGCGATATATTATTACATTATTATTATTAGTAAAGAGGGAGGAGATATCCTTATAATACACGTCAGCAGTGCAGTCAAAAAATTTCAATGTGATGTTATAATATTTTTCTTATAGTTAAAGTTCTATTTGTATTGTTTCAGGTACTGCGATCACAATTCATGTGTGTAAGAAGGATGTATACACACATATATTGAGACAACACAGGCCGGGGTAAGGGTTAACTTGATATTTTTAGTATTAACTATTTGTTGTTTTGAAGTTTTAACAGGTATTTAAATAATAGTCCTATTTTCATGATTCTAAACCGTCCAATGCTGAACGAAGGCCTTCTCTAAATAGCGGCAATTATTATAAGTATATTCAAACATTGACTGCTTCTGTGGTGTTGTGGTAGTGAATGCGACTGCTGTGCATGAGGTCTCGGTTTCAATTCTCGGATTGGACCATATGGTCTGTAAATATTTGTTTCTTGTGAATATTAAAACCACAGTAGACATGATTTGATTGAAGATACGTATGCGTAATCGATTCATCCGTCCCAGAGATTAGCTGACACACAGACGAAATTATTAATAATTGTTTTTTTATGTTAATACCCTATATGTATACTTTCATATGCATTTAGTAAAAACTGTTGATTGAAAGATAAGCTGATGTGCTGATAAAGCTTTATTGCTGTGCATAATTGAAGAAGATATTGCACTGAGAGCTAAATTTGATAGTTTGCTGCTAAACTGACAGGAAACTTCGATCAAAGTTTGTCAGGTTAATTCGAAATGCTCTTTATCTAGGATTAATATTACCTCTAATATCTAGCTTTCGCATTCACAATATAATTACGTTTATATACGAAAGTAAACATCTAATGCCTTAAATGAGAAATTATTGTGTTTATCAAAATCTCGGAAACGACTCTTATGATTTTCATGATATTTAGTATGCAGGGGATTTCGGGGACGATATATCGATCTAGCTACTATTAATATTTAGAAAATAATATTTTGACACGTCCCAAACGTGAAAATTTGACCCGAAATTGAGCAGGGCTTGTGCTATAGTAACCAGCTTACGGGTAAACATAGTTAAACTAGCTTACCCGCTCTACTTCGTTTGCGTCTCTCCATAAGTTTTTTTTTTCCATTTTCCCAACATTTTCGGTCTATACCCGGTTCCTATTAGTCGTAGAGTGATGTTACATATACTAAAACCTTCCTCGCTAAATGGGCTATCTAATAAAGAATAAAATAGCTAAATCGGTTCAGCCGTTCACGCGTGATGTCATGACCAAGGCAAATAGGGTTTCATTTTTATATGTATAGATTATTGTGTGTTCTTATCTATGTTTCGATAAGTTAATTTATCTGAAGATATTATTATATAACAGTGAACACTCAGTGATCGAATATTCGACTTTAATTAATATTTTTTTTACCTTTTTGCACACTCAATAAACTTTACAAAAGAAACGGTTTACTAAAAGATATTTCAAAAATTCCCTTTACAGTTTATCGGTTGAGTACAGTTAAATAAAAAAGTGCTTATCAGCTATGTTGAGATGGTACGTTTTATTGGCTTTAAAGTTTTATGTTCTCGACTGTACAGGTTATGCTGAGGGTGCAACGAGTGCTTATCGCGTTTTATATGAGTTATAATATTACATAAAATTTGTAAGGAAGCGATAACGGCAGTATTAAATTGTTCGTCTTATCATAATTTGAACTTTACCCATTACATCAGATTGAGTTGCTATATTTTGTTGAAATATATTTTACTTAATGAATTTTTGTCGATATTCGTGTTCAATAAACCCTTAAACTCTTAGGTCTCGTGTAGAAGATATACAAATTATGTAGGACTTACTCCAGGATATGGGGTCCTACATATGTGTAGGACCCCCTGTCCAGTAAGTCCTGCATAATTTTATATATTTTACTAGCTGCCCCGGCAAACGTCGTTTTGTCATAAATTTTTTTAAGGATGGGTGACCCTTACCATTTAGGGGGATGAAAAATAGATGTTAGCCGATTCTCAGACCTACTCAATATGCTCACAAAGTTTCATGAGAATCGGTCAAGCCGTTTCGGAGGAGTATGGCAACGAAAACGGTGACACGAGAATTTTATATATGAGATTATGTTCATTTTCAAAAATAAAAACAATGTTTGTATGTATAGAACCCAATGTCCTGGAGTAAGTCAATACTGAAATTACAAACAATCATAGCTTTTTTATTTCTGCAAATGAACAATAAAAATAAATAAAAAAATTACAAAGCAGTCATGAGGACTGCCAACAAAAGTGAAAACTCAAAACTATAAAGAAACAGTTTTTTTAAGCTCACCTGAAATGAACCCCATTGCTCTTTAAATAAAACGCGCGAAAACAAATAAAAAAAAAGTAGCGGTGACGCGAGTTCCATGATTTATGTTCACCCAAAAAGTGATCAACGCCCCTAAGAAGTTTTAAATTCAATAATTAAAGCTTATATATATCACTTTGGCAGGCCTTAAAAAGCTGAGTTTATTGAAAGCATTTCCGGGAAGCTCTCAGTGTGTTCTCAACTTATTTATTTAACGCCTACTGACAAAGTAACAACAGAGACGCGTCGAAATGTTTAATTGGAAGAGCGGTATTAAATTCCAGTAAATTTCGACCCACTGCTTTTGGACGATAGATGGGGAATAATAATTACTCTTAGGTACGCCATAATACATGTTACAAGGATAAAGAGTAGTACAGTCGGTAACAAAAAGATATATCCATCATCATTCATCTTCCTAGCCTTTATTATTTCCAAGATTTGGGTCGGCTCCTAGTTCAACTGGTTTTACCTGAATATCAGTTTTTCCACGGGGGGACAGGCATCGGACCTCCGCAACCCTGAGGGTGAACTGAATTCGAAGGTTGAACTAGTTGTCATTATATTTGAGGCCACTGACTTTCCAACAACGATTGCCATAGATCTTCATGACAACCGGGATCGACGGCTTAACGTGCTCTCCGAGACACGGGATGGAAACACAACCATCTTTTACACTTCGGGCATTTCTTGTAAGAAAACCCAACAGCAGTGCGACCCAGGAATCGAACCCGAGACCTCTTGATCTGCAGTCGCTTACACTAACCACTAGACCAACGAGGCAGTCCGCATATCCATACAAAAAAAAAAGTGTTTGTTTGTAGTTTCAGTTTAACAGCTTTTCACTATATGCATACGAAAGTATATTCTTAAAGGTACATCCATCAAAAATCAATTTTTAAACGTTTGGTCCTTCTATCTGTCTGTTTGTTCAGGCTAATCTCTGGAACGGTTGGGCCATTTTGACGGAAATTTCACTAGAAAATAGCTGATGATACATAGCCAATTGAAATAAGAGAAAGACTAAAGTCTAAGCAAAGTATACCACAGTACTAGAGAAAACCGAATCTAAATAGGTTAATTCATTTCTGAGATTAGCGCGTACAAACACAGACAAACAGCTTCTGTTAATTTAATTAAAGGACCCCTTATTTTCTTTATCGTTTTTATTCAATATCTGTAATGTAAGGATATCAGTCTCTTACAATATTATTATTAGATATTAATATTAATTTATTTTTAGATAATTTAAAATCTAATATACAAAAAAAGACTTTTTACACAAATAATTACTTTACAATAAAATTAATATAATTTCTAATAACAGTCATTGTTTCAGTGTTGCTTCAGCGCCCCGGGCTCCCGGGATTAGAGGCGACATTCCGGAATATCCCGGGAATTACGGTGAGTAATGGACGAGGTTATTAATGCACCTCTAGGGATCCCGGTGTGGCGATTAGTTAGGTGTTGTTAATTTGATATTCATATTTTTCGGGGCATTCAAATTATGAGGATAAAATAATTGTGAAAAGGCACGACGGAGAGATGAAATGAGAGCCTTTATGATTTCAAGAGAATTTTCCAACTTTAGTTATTTTAAACATGTTATTAAATAACTAGCTGACCCGGCGAACTTCGTACCGCCATATTTATATATCTGTCCCAGCTTCCCACAGGCAGTGTACAGTCGCTAACAAAAAATAATCACAAGTTTTAACAAAAAAATACCGACTTCAAGAAGTGGACCAAATTGAAATGGGACCACACGAGAAGCACCAACTTTCATAAAAAAAAAAAACATCAAAATCGTTCACCCATTCGAAAGTTATGAGGTAACAAATATAAAAAAAACAGTCGAATTGATAACCTCCTCCTTTTTTGAAGTCAGTTAACAATGACTTTTTCCACTATCTCTTAATTTTGTTATATGTGTTTGTTATTGTTAGGACAAATGTAAAGCAAGTAGTGTGGTGTGACTAGAGTAGATAAGGTGAAGAATGAATACATTAGAGGGAGTCTGAAAGAAAACCGGGGTTTATAACTTGAAAGACGACAATGTACCTACGTAGGACTTTCATGGTTTGTGTATTGTAGTTGTCTTTAAGCGGTTGTTATCACTCCTTATCTTAACGTCTGCTTATTTCTCACAATACTACCATACTGCCTCGTTGGTCTAGCGGTTGGCGTGAGGGACTGCTGATCATGAGGTCTCGGGTTCGATTCCCGGGTCTAACCAAATGTTTGTATGATCTACAAATTGTTTCGGAGTTTGGGTGTGTTCTATCTATAATATGTATGTATTTACAAAAAAAAAAGTATATATGTATTTGTATCAGCTGTCTAGTACCCCATAACACAAGCTCTGCTTATCTTGGGACTAGATGGCGTTGTGTGCTTAGTTGTCCAAAATATTTATTTATTTATTTATTTATTTAAAAGATCTGTAACTATTGAGAACACAATGCTTACAATAGATCTCAAACTTTATACTTTCCAAAGTTACGTGTATGCAACATTCGTGCAATAGTTTTTCCATTCGTCCATCACAACTTCCATTACAGGTTATAGTCGAAGCAAACCTACCGAGTCTAATATATGAGTTCGCACACTCAGGGGAGTAAGTAGAACAGTTAAGTGAAGTTTGATCCAGTTCTCCGTACTGCGAGTTTCTTGTAGTGAGTATTTAAACCTGCACAGTAAATCAGTATAGGGCAAAGAAAAGTATTTATATAAATAGCAACTAGAGTCATTATTGGTACGTTTCTAAAGGGTCTAAAAAGCCGATGTCTTTACATACAAATAAACAAAATTGGAGTCTGTTTGTAATATTAAAATAACCGCTTTGAATAAATGTACATGTACAATTTTTTTTTTTTTACTTTAGAATAAATTCAACTTTAGACAAGTTGAATTCCTCCAAAATTAAGAATACATTTTTCACATACATACTGAAAACTGACATAATATAATAAGAAATATTTCGGACATCGAAGTCACAACGCCATCTAGTCCCAAACTAAGCAGAGCTTGAAATATGGGTACTAGATATCTAAAATTAACACAAATATTCCTTTTGTTTGTAAATACATACATATTTTTATGCACAAAAAACAACCAAAACCCGGGAATCGAACCCAAGACCACAAACACAGCAGTCATATACCCCACCACTGCGCCACCGAGACAGTTGAAAGCATGCAATGAGTACTTTGTCAGACCACACATTGTAGCTATTAAAACAAAATATCTTTCATTCAGTTTGTTCAACCCCAACAATAAATTAATGACTACAGAAACTTGAACAATAATAATAAATCATTTCTAAATGGTTACTTGGAGACAATAAATAATATAATAATGTACATTATCAAGCCTAAATTAAATTACTTGGTTTGAAATTTTGAATCATTTGTTGGTTAATGGCGGTTGAGTTGGGGAGCTATGTGTTAAATTAATACTAAGATGTTGTTTAATTGTTACAATGTTGTATACATCTATATATATATTGACTGCCTTGTTGGTCTACCGGTTGGCGTGTGCGACTGCTGATCATGAGGTCTCGGGTTCGATTCCCGGGTCGAACCAAATGTTTGTATGATCTACAAATATTTGTTTCAGAGTTTGGGTGTTTTATATGTATAATATGTATGTATTTACAAAAAAAAAAAAAAGAAGTATTTATGTATTTATATCAGTTGTCTAGTACTCTGCTTAACTTGGGACTAGATGGCGTTGTGTGTTAGATGTCCGAAATATTTATTTATTTATTATATAAAAATGAATTCCAATTTGCCTTGGTCACGACATCACGCGTGACAGCTGAATCGATTTTTTTGTTAGATAGCCCATTTAGCGAGGACGGTTTAAGCTATGTAACATCACTCTACAATCAATAGGAGCCGGGTATCGACCGAAAGTATTGGGAAAATGGGAAGAACCTATTTCTTATGGAGAGACGCAATCGAAGTTGAACGGGTCAACTACTACATGATAAGGAGTATAAAGCATTAATATAATAACTAATGAGAATTGTGGCAGAGCCGACAAAGCCAGAGTAAAACTGCCTCGGTGGCGCAGTGGTAGCGTACGTGACTGCTGTTCTTGAGGTCTCGGGTTCGATTCCCGGGTCGGACCAAATGTTTGTATGATCTGCAAATATTTGTTTCGGAGTTTGGGTGTTTTCTATGTATAATATGTATGTATTTACAAAAAAAAAGTATTTAAGTATTTATATCAGTTGTCTAGTACCCATAATACAAGCTCTGCTTAGTTTGGGACTAGATGACGTTGTGTGTTAGGTGTCCGAAATACTATGTTCATTTAGTAAATTAATATTAAGTTTTTTTTCTTTTAAAAAAAGGCAACTCAAATAAGGCAACTGGCAACTGCTTTTTGTTTTGTTTGGGACTTTACAAACATACATGAAACGGATTCAAAGAGCAGCCAGACTTAGAACAAAACATCGTAGATCACATGAAGTGTTATCCCATTCAGGGCTTGAACCCACAATAATCAATGCAATAGAAATTGGTGCGGCGATCGCTTATACCACTACACCATCCATGCACTCAATTGTTTCATTGATTTTCATCCAGTATTATAGAAAGAGGTCACTCAAAGCTCAGAAGCACGCTTCTTGTTTTCTCTCATCTTTTCTTTTGAGTTTCAAATGTCCATAGGCGGTGACAGTATCTAACCATCACATCATAACAAATAATTGAGTGGACTACTAAAACCTATCTACATGCGTATTATACTAGAGAAAAAAAACTGAGAATTTTAAAAGACAACCGTTTGAAGCCGGGACGGGTCGCTAGTAATTTATAATCATTAATTTGCTTAGTAAAAAGAAATAAAAATGTAATAATTTTTGCGTCCTATTATACACCAAATTTCGCTCAGTTAAATTTAAGACTAGGTAATCAGTGTAGGTAAATCGTCCGAATTGAATGAACTTGGCCACGATATCACTTACTTCTCGTTTTTGCATTTAATAACTAGGTGCATCCAATATTGTCTACTTTATTGATGCACTGTTCCGCTTCAGGAAAATGCACGAAGATTAACAGTGAAACTTAATTGCTTATTCGCTTTGATTGGAAAATGGAACAATTTAGATCAATGTTGTTCCTCTATAAAGATTAAAAGGGTCCTGATAAATATACGAATAATTTGTTGTTTACTGACATATAAGATACCTAAAATCGGTTTTCAATATAATTCATATTATTCGATGTTATTTAGGCTGTATTAAAACAATGTTTTACAATGCACTGTTTTGTTATTAAGTTTAAAAACCAAATCAAACGAAATTAAAAACTGTTGGAGCTTAAAAAAGAATATAAAAGAAAACAAAGAAAAATTTAAAAACAAAGAAACCGCATAAACTCATTTTGAAAAATCGCAAAATTAAATTGAAGGAAACAATAGTCCAAAAGTAATTTAACAATACTTAACTTCAACTTATAAGAACTTAAACAATCCGGAACTTTCACGAAACTCCACTGCCAAACATTTTTTTTTCGGCTTATTGCATTAATGTCTCTTATTTCTATACATTTAAGGTCGTATTTGGTGCAGATATTAATAAAGTTTAGTATGGATTAGCGGTCTGGAAACGGGAAACTTTATCAAGAGGATGTAGTGATGTAGTGTCAAATTAAATGAGAAAATGAATCGAATGTGTTAAATTTATTTAATCTATACAAATAAATAAAATTGGAGTGTCTGTTTGTAATATTAAAATAACCGCTTTTTACTAAATGCATATGTATGTATACACGGTACTTATAGCAAAAATGTAGCTAAAAAATTTTTGTCTGTCTGTCTTTCTGTCTGTCTGTCTGTCTGTCTGTCTCTTTGTTCCGGGTAATCTCTGGAACGGCTGGATGGATTTTGACGGGACTTTCACTGGAAGGTAGCTGATGATCCGGGGAGTAACTTAGGCTACTTTTTTTTAGACTAACTTTGTCCCGCGGCGTTACTCGCGGTACAACAATAACCGCGGGTAGCACCGCGGGGTTCAGCTAGTTTATTTAAAATAAAACCAATACTACTTAAATATTTTTATCTATCTTCATTATATTCATTACAATATTATATATATACTTCAAAACTCATTGCACCGTCAAGTACTGCCTCTGCGATACATTTTGATCCATTTCGGCAATAAGACCGCTCTTTGTATATTATGTTTAAACATTCGTCATTTTCTGAACTCTCTTTTAATTCTGCAAGACGGTGTACAAATAAAGAGTTTTCTATCTAGCTATCTTCTAGACCGCATTTTAATTGTTTTGAATGCAAAAAAACGACACAACTAGATATCAAAATATATATGTTTTTTAAATTTACATTGATCACTTTTTCGTTATGAGCGTGAAATGTAAAACTTACATTTCGGTTCGGATCGGTTTTTACTATATTCATATTAGTTCTTGCTACACCTTATTTTCCATAACATAGCAATGAACTCGAAACTATGTACTGCTACTATTACGATATACTATAGGTGGACAGAGATATATAAAATGCCCATCCTTTGCCAACATTTTTTTTACGTATAGGCCTGCCAAATTACTCTACATTGCCTGATGGAAAGCATAAGCAGAACCCAAGAGTGGTGGTCACCATACTCATTGCAAATGCAGACAATGCAACAATTTAGCATGGTGATCTACCAGTGGCGGCCTAGTGATGCTTCTGCAATTGGGAGTTAATTAAAATTCAATCTACTATCTATACAAATAAATAAAATTGGAGTGTCTGTTTGTAATATTAAAATAACCGCTTTTTACTAAATGCATATGTATGTATACACCATACATATACCAAAAATGTTGTTGAAGAATTTTTTGTCTGTCTGTCTGTCGGTCTGTCTGTCTGTCTGTCTGTCTGTTTGTTCCGGGTAATCTCTGGAACGGCTGGACGGATTTTGACGGGACTTTCATTGTTAGGTAGCTGATGGTCCGGGGAGTAACTTAGGCTACTTTTTTTAGACTAACTTTGCCCCGCGGCGTTACTCGCGGTACAACAATAACCGCGGGTAACACCGCGGGGTTCATCTATATATCTATACAAATAAATAAAATTGGAGTGTCTGTTTGTAATATTAAAATAACAGCTTTTTAATCAATGCATGTGTATGTATACACGATACATATACCAAAAATGTAGTTAAAAAAAAATTTGTCTGTCTGTCTGTCTGTCTGTCTGTCTGTTTGTTTGTTCCGGGTAATCTCTGGAACGGCTGGACGGATTATGACGGGACTTTCACTGTTAGGTAGCTGATGGTCCGGGGAGTAACTTAGGCTACTTTTTTTTAGACTAACTTTGTCCCGCGGCGTTACTCGCGGTACAACAATAACCGCCGGTAACACCGCGGGGTTCATTTAAAATAAACTTCCCAGTACGATACTGGCTCCTTTAAGTGGAACGTAAAAAGCATCATCCTAGACCGCCATAATGTGGGTCACCTTCCTACATTGACTGTTTTCGCAATGACTATGGTGAGTCACACTTCTCGATTCTACGCACGCTTACCATCAGGCTGATTAGAGTCACTTAGACAGCTATAAAATATACACATTTAAAATTAAAAAAATTGTTTCCTAAAACCAAATCGATATCGAATTTGTTATTGTCGGATTTTTTCGTAGTAAATATATATATTTAATACTTTTGCACTAACGACCGTCATATGATACAGTTTAGTTTCTCTCATGTTGGCTTCAATGAGATAATATATTTCACGTGAAATTGTAACTGTAGCTCTATGTAAACACTCTTAATACACTCGTCTTGGGTTGTTAGCAGCTAAATAACGAAAATTTTGTTTGTTTTTGTTTCCTGAGACGTGAAAATAGGCTTCACGGGTAAAGATTATGTTATCCTTGTCAAAACATAGCGGGAAATCTGTTGCGAGATACAGTTTTTTTATTCACTTACAATACCATTCACTTCAATACTAATTGAGCTCAATCAGTGTAGAAGGTTTGAGTTTTAGTAGCATACACAAACCAACCTTATATTTTACACTAGCTGAGCTGAGCGGTTGTTACGTGTCTTTACTAATGCGGGTAACACAGCTAAGTGAAACGAGTGTAGAAGAAGTAAAATTATTAAAAATAAAAAAAACCCGACTGCGTCAATATTTGTCATCTTTATTAAATTTAGTTTTTTTCATTAAAACATATAAGTTTTATATATTTTCGTAATCACCATTAAAAGCTCTTTATTTTGATACTAGCTGAACCCCGCGGTGTTACCCGCGGTTATTGTTGTACCGCGAGTAACGCCGCGGGACAAAGTTAGTCTAAAAAAAGTAGCCTAAGTTACTCCCCGAATCATCAGCTACCTGCCAGTGAAAGTCCCGTCAAAATCCGTCCAGCCGTTCCAAAGATTACCCGGAACAAACAGACAGACAGACAGACAGACAAAAATTTTTTTAACTACATTTTTGTTATATGTATCGTGTATACATACATATGCATTGATTAAAAAGCTGTTATTTTAATGTTACAAACAGACACTCCAATTTTATTTATTTGTATAGATTACAATCGATTTATTTTGAAAAAAAAATTATTTTTTTAAATACTTTTTGGGGCTAAAAATCCTTTATTTTATTTTTTTTTTATTTTGATGTACCCAGTGTCACTCTCACGACTAAGACGAATCTATTAATACCACTCACATAAAAATACGACTAGCCGTTAAGGCTTTAGGGTGTGACAAAGAAATAAACAAGTAACACAATAAAAAAATATTTTGGACATCTAACACACAACGCCATCTAGTCCCAAACTAAGCAGAGCTTGTATTATGGGTACTAGACATCAGATATAAATACTTATATACTTTTTTTTTTATAAATGTATACATATTATACATAGAAAACACCCAAACTCCGAAACAAATATTTGCAGATCATACAAACATTTGGTCCGACCCGGGAATCGAACCCGGGACCTCAAGAACAGCAGTCGCGTACGCTACCACTGCGCCACCGAGGCAGTCAAAACATACAAACACTCGAAAAACAGGCAACTCCTTCTTTCGCAGTTGGGTTAAAAGTAGCCTAACTTACTCTCATCATCAGCTATCTGCCAATGAAAACTCTCGTCAAAATTGGTACAGTCGTTCCTGAGATAAGCCGGAACAAACAGAGACAGACAAAAATTTAAATTAAAAAAAAAAAATAAGTTTACGCATTTAATGAAAGTTGTTAATCTACACTAATATTATAAAGAGGAAAGATTTGTACCTATGTTTGTATGTTTGTAATGAATAGGCTCAAAAAGTACTGGGCCGATTTTAAAAAATTTTTCACCAATAGAATGCTACATTCTTCCAATTTGACATAGGCTACATTTCATTTTGAAAAAAATTAGGGATCCTTGGTAAAATTTGAACAATGTAACCGAAGGTGTAGAAAAATGAGTCTTAAAATGTCTTTCGTCGAATGCGCTGCCGAAACTATTAGCGATAGAACAAAATAATGTACAACAATATTGAAGAACATCATAATGTCTACAAAAAACTCCGCGGCAGCATATGTCCAACTATTGTAGTTATGTCACTACAACAACTTTTTTCATTTTAAACATTAATGAAAATGCTAACCAAATCCAAACCATGCTATTTATGTGTTTATATTAATCCTTATCCAAATAAATTATTTTATGGTCAAGACCATTTAACTACCTATAAAATAGTTTTTAAATTATTTAAATTGGACTTTCCATTCAAAAGATATTACGAATTAAAAAATTCAAACAGTAAACAAAACCGCCATAGCGCCGTGGCCGTTGTTTGCAACAACAATCTGTGTGCTCAATCCGCAAAAACGGTCCGCTGGGGCAGCTCTTACAAGACACTTCGCTGGTCATCTGGGACGAGTGCACCATGAGCCACAGGGCGCACGTGGAAGCCGTGGAGCGCACGCTGAGAGACATCCGAAGCTCAGACCGTATAATGGGGGGCGTGACGTTTGTTTTAGCTGGAGACTTTCGTCAAACATTACCAGTTATAACAAAAGGTACTCGAGCTGACGTTATTCGAGCTTGCCTTAAATCATCAACTTTATGGCAATCGATTGAAACTCTTAATCTGCGCACAAATATGAGAGCACATTTAAGTGACAATGACGATAATAATTTCTCACAAAAACTTCTAAAACTTGGAGACGGAAAATTACCGTCTCCGGTTGCAAACAGTCCCCAGGTATTGTTGGATAACGAATTGGGTCAAATCGTTCAGAGTCTAGAAATTCTTGTGGACACAATATATCCGGACATACAAAATCTTACGGAGAGAAATTTCAATTGGCTCTGTTCGAGAGCGATAGTATCCCCGCGAAATGAATCGGTTAATGAGATTAACAAAATTATTATGGAAAAAGTACCCGGTGAATTTAAATCTTACAAATCTATTGACACAGTATGCAACATCGAAGATACAGTGCACTATCCACAAGAATTTTTAAATTCCCTGAATCCTTCCGGCTTGCCGCCCCACGAACTACAATTAAAGGTAGGCACTCCCGTAATGCTGCTGAGAAACCTATGCCCTCCCAGCATGTGCAATGGCACGAGACTTCTGCTGAAGGAATTGCGGGAGAACGTCATAGTAGCCACTATAATCACCGGGGCCGCGGCCGGACAGCTCGCCCACATACCGCGGATCCGCGGATCGAAAAACATCATTTGCCCTCACAATAAATAAGTCCCAGGGTCAAACATTTTCGATGGTTGGCATCGACCTAAGAAAAGAATGCTTTTCTCATGGACAACTATATGTTGCCCTTTCTCGAGTGGGATCTCCTGAAAATCAATATATTTTGTTGCCATCTACAAATACAACTGCCAACGTAGTTTACAGTGAAGCTTTAAGATAAAAACTGACAAATATAAAAGTAAAAAACGTAAATCTACCTTAATATTATATCTGTAAATAATGTAAAAGTAAACCTGTAAAATAAAAAATTCTAAAAATGTAAATTATTAAGTAATAATAAGAATGAAAATGATTAATGACAAACCCTTTTTTAATAAAAAATAAAAACCAAAAAAAAACACAAAAAATATATAAAACCAAAAGAAAAAGCACAAAACAACAAAACAAAAAAAAAAAAATTGTAAGGAAAATACTAAATAATGATAGGCAAGTTTCTATCGACACGAACAAAAATTTCTTTGAAATACCTAGATGTATAGGTAGATACATTTTTAGTTGAAAGTTGTCAACGTTTATTTTAGACTGTATATATTTTATTCGACTCTGCTTTTATTCTAATTACTTAAAAAAACATAGTAAAAATGTATATAATATCCTATGTAAATATTACTTATTTAAGTGCCCGCCAATTAAACCATCAAAGAAATTGAACATAAATAGACTTACATACAAATATAACTGTGGGGTTTTTTTTAATATATAATTAATAAATAATAATTTTTTAATAAATAAAAACATTTGTGAAAAACTGTTTTTATATCCAAATTTCCAAAAATAAATAATTGTCTACCCCGTGCGAAGCCGGGACGGGCTGCTAGTGTTGCTATAAAGTGCTAACTGGATAGTGACGTCACATCGAGCCGTTTTCGGAATGCAAGACCTTGTTTTCTTAGACCATGGTCTTCCTGTTGTCATTCAATTATTGTAAGATCTCTGTGGTATTACTCGAGCTCCTCGAGATGACGTCACTATCCAGTTGAGGAGTCGCGACAGCGATGATGACGTCATGTCGTGCGCCGGAATGCCGTACCTGGTATAGATATATTGTTATACCATGGTATTACGGATACTGCACAGTTATATATTATGTATTTGAAGTAATTTTCCTCAAGGAAAACGTTACAATATATTATTTACTTAATTCCTTCGGGATAAAGTTTTACAAAAGTTTACTCTTCTTCTGAGAATGTTAGTTCCTGTAGTCATGACAAAAGATTGAAGTACCTACTGTGTTTTGATTGACTGATTTTCTTTTCTTGTTCCAGGTAATTTGGACCGGAGTCGATCACGGGTAACTCACAAAGAGAACCAACGCTTCAAAACTAAGTAAGTGTTGTTATACCTATTTAAATTACAAATATTTAAAAAAAATGAGGTGGAGTAGAAGAAAAATACTAAGAGTAAGATCTTTGCACTTTCAAGTGAAGTGTTTATATTTTGCTCTATATAATAAACTAACTTCCGCCCATGGTTCGTTTGTTATCATGTGTAAGCTATATAACTGTAAAGTTTTATCTAAATCCGTTCAATAGTTTTTGCGTGAAAGAGTAACAAATATTCATCCATCTATCCTCACAAAACTTCGCATTTATAATATTTGTAAGATTGTAGAGGTGTAAGATTTTATTTGTTACTAGCTGAACCCCGCGATATTACCCGCGGTAATCGTCGTACCGCGAGTAACGTTGCGGGACAAAGTAAGTCTAAAAACTGGAGCCTAAGTTACTCCTTGGATCATCAGCTATCTACCAGTGAAAGTCCCGTCAAAATCCGTCTAGCTGTTCCAGAGATCACCCGGAACAAACAGACAGACAGATATTTTTTTTAAATACTTTTTTTTTTATTTACCATATATACATACATATGCATTTGGTAAAAAGCGGTTATTTTTATATTACAAACAAACACTCCAATTTTATTTATTTGTATGGACTAGCGTACGAATAAACTAATGAGTCGATGCATTTCAAGAGAAATGCATCGACATTCAGCTTTATCGCGACCTACACGTGCCAATAGTCAAACAAGATATACTAAATACGGTCAAATATTTTCAGAACGTTTTAAGTTTACCCAAACGCTCTTACTAGCAACTTAATGGCTGAAAGTTCTTTCAACAGACTAAAGAGAAAAGCCCCTTGGAGAGGCAGGATATACCTTTGTCGACACGAGCTTGTGACCAGCTTGTCTCCGTATTTCAATTCAAACTTCACCACAAACACAGCACTTGAAGTTTACTTGATTGGTTGTATTTGAATATATATCACTGTAGTCCTAGGAGAACTCTTTTAATGCGGTTTTTGAGTTTTATTAACAGTTGCCACAGTTTGATATACGCGCGCGGAGCGTTTGTTTTTAACTTAAGGTATTCGGGTGGGAGCGGTGTAGGAAAAGAATGTTGGCAGGTATGATACATATAATAAAAGGGTGCGTTTGAGAAGTGTGTTGTGAGTGTTTAAAAATAACAATTAAAATTATAATCAATTGCGAAAATATCACAATTGACGTAGCCACCCCTCAAGGTCTTATACGAACTTGGGAATACGAAAATGGATTGGTAATTGGACTGAGAACACTTCATGATAAATCGACAAATAAAAAATGGAAAGTTAACATTACTTTTACGACAATTAATAAATCAATCAGCCGTGAGAAAGCTACAATTCAGCATGAGCATGACCGACTCTACCGGAGTGATATCACGGCCTCACAGAAAACCGGTGTGAAATAGCGCTTGCGCTGGGTTTCACCGACTGAGTGGGGATATCGGAGGCCTATACCCACTCCTCCCACACTTCCATCCCCATCCCCCTCCGCATCCCCCTCCTCCTCCCCCAAATGCCGGCAACGCACTTGTGACGCCTCTGGTAATACGGGTATCCATGGATGGCGGTAATCACTTACCATCAGTTGATACGCCTGTTCGTTTGCCACCTATTCCATAAAAAAAAAAACTTTAATTATCTACTACCAGACATTGATCTCTGTTTAGCGACAAGACTAGAATACTTCTATGTGCGCGGGTTTAAAGTTTAAGTTAACAAAATAAGTTCCGTACAGCAGTACTACTTCGCGTACAGCGATAACTTAGGTACTGCTTGATCAACTCATCACAAAAGTAGTATATTCAAATCGAAATAATTTTGAAATACGGCTATACATTGTACCCTATTTGGTATATTGCTTCTGTATCTACCAGTAACTAGCCAAGGAGAGACAACAAATAACCATTGATTTATAATACGTATATATCCGGGCTCTAAATATGTGGAGCAAAGCGAACCACAGTACTATATCATCACTATTGATACTCTAGTTCGTGCCAATGCATAGTAATGGCAGCTCGGAGTAAAAACAAATGGAATGGAAAGTTGCTTGATGTGTTTAAGTTTTTAATGTTTGTTGAAGCTAAATGCTGATGAGTTTGCTTCAAGTTAAAGGGTTTGTTTTAGAGAAGTGCTGATGCAGCAGTACTGTGAGCGGGCAAATATTTTGCTGTGTAGTTTGAAACGTTGTACATTTAACATTTCAAACTACATAGTTTGTTGGATGTGTGCAAAAGTAATTTGGTTTAGAATTTTGAGTGATTTGTGAACTACAGTAAAGATTTCATTGTATTTGTTATCTGTACAAATAAATAAAATTGGAGTGTCTGTTTGTAATATTAAAATAACCACTTTTACTTAATGCATATGTATATACACGGTAAATATACGAAAAATATAGTAAACATTTTTTTTGTCTGTCTGTCTGTCTGTCTTACTGTTTCGGGTAATCTCTGGAACCGCTGAACCGATTTTGACGAGACTTTCACTGGCAGGTAGCTGATGATTTAGGGACTAATTTAGGCTTTTTTTAGAATAACTTTGTCTCACGGCGTTACTCGCGGTACGACAATAACCGCGGGTAACACCGCGGGGTTCAGCAAGTTAGATAATAAAGTTGTAGATTAGACGAATTGTAAAATTGATGTTTCGTGTCGATTTTAGTTTCTGTTGCTAGATGGTCTGCTTCCACTTTTTAAGATAAAGTAAAGTAGTGTAAAATGAGGTGAATATTAAATATATCCTTTGAAACCACAAAGATCATTAAAATCTAATTTTTTTTTTAATATACCGAACATTTTATTCCACTAGTATTTTCATCGTAATTTTCCAATACGTGAATTGCAAGACCAGTGCTGATATCACCATTAGAAAAAAATAGGTAACGAGCCCATAAGCCCTACAAAATTCTTCATATTTTTGTATTCTAGATTTAATCCTAATATATCATACTACTTTGAGATTCATAATATTATAACAAGACAGACTCATAAACCTTGGTGGTTTTTAGATGCTATTAGTATGTAAGACATTGTATATATTTTTTATAAATGATAAATAAATTAAAAAAGAAAACCTAATACTCAGTATCACGTAACTAATGATTTTGTCGTTCTTAAAAAATCTATTGGATTCCAAATCGCTTTAGTAATATTCTGGTACTCTAATCTAGACGTTGCCACAATCTTTGTCATGTTTTGTTTATTTCTCATTCTTTGCTATAAAACTAAAACCAGAAATATAATTTATGTCTAAGGATGGCCAAGTTATAGACGTTTAAAAGTTTTTTTAAGGCAGGTTATTGTGTGCGAGCTCTGAAGGTCTCACAAAATAATAGCTTCAATAAGGGGGTAAATTTTTTGGGCGTATGGACTCATGCCGAAATATAGTCTATTTGAAAGTCCCTGTGCTAAAAGGATACCTACTTACTATAATAATTTTCACTCTATAAATAAACTCTATAGATTTATTCCTCTTTTGGAAGTCACTGAATTGGTAACTGAAGCAAATAAGTAGGCTTATACATTCATATATTGATGCTCAGGGCTAAGCGTCACATTGTATTAAAACCATTATGTTACGATGTTTTCCATTGAGTTGATAAAAATATCGCATGTTGATTTTAAAGTTTACATATTCTAGAAAGATAATATACCATGGTTGCCTGTAAGTGATTGCCTAGAGTCGACACTTGTATCTACATACCTACTTTTTACTTATTTTTGTAGTTATCATTTTTTTTATGTAATATGCAGGCAAACGAGCAGACGTATCACCTGATGGTAAGTGATTAACGCCGCCCATGGACATCTGCAACACCAGAGGCGTCACTAGTGCATTGCCGACCTTTGGGGGGATGGGAGGGAGATAGAGGGAGGGGGGAGATAGGGGAGGCGGTTTAGGTATCCTCTCTCACTCGGTGAAACACAGCGCAAGCACTATTTCACACCGGTTTTCTGTGAGGCCGTGGTATCACTCCGGTCGAGCCGACCCATTCATGCCAAAGCGTGGCTCTGCCACGGTATCTGGACTGGTGTACCATAAAGTCATTATTGTTTAATACTTTTTACCACTCAGGTGCTGTTATTATAATAGTGACATTTTGTAAATACTAATATTATTATGTTACTCAATCTTACCTTGTCTTTGTCACCATTCTTCATTAGAACAGCACAACTTTAATATAAGCTTAGTGTATGTGCTACAAAGGTTGATCACCTAACACCTTATAGTAAAATGCTTAGAAAGGATCTCGCTATTTTATTTAAGTTAACGTCTTCTCTTCTCAACGAAATTTCTCTTCTCATTTCTTAGCAAACAAACAAAATAAAGCCCAACAAAGTATAATTACTACTAGGCGTGGCTTAACGGCAGTTAACTTAACTATGCATAAATTAAACTAAGATTAATGAAATTACAGTACATGGTTGGGCCATGCCGCCGCATAATGGTCTCAATTTGAATTTATGGTAGAGCTCATAACATACTGTTTCCGTTGTCACTTTATGGCCACATTGTTAAACAATGTGTGATCCTTCTAAGCTATAGATGTATTTATATGTAGAACAAACTTTTCGTTATAAATAAAGTTATTTCGGACATCTAACACACAACGACATCTAGTCCCAAGCTAAGCAGAGCTTGTGTTATGGGTACTAGACAACTGTTTAAATAAAAATTAACTTTTTTTTTGTAAATACATACATATTGTATATACAAAATACCCAAACTCCGAAACAAATATTTGCTGATCAATCATTTGGTCCGACCCGGGAATCGAACCCGAGACCTCAAGCACAACAGTCGCATACACTACCACTACGCCACCGAGGCAGTCAGTTAACGTAAATTTTTCAAAGAATCTTTTTACTTCAAAGCTATTTTTAACCATACTAATGTTATAATTTAAAAGGAAGTCTGTCTGTTACGCTTTCACTGCTAAATCACTGCACTGATTTCAATAAAATTCGGTATTGAGATACTTTGGTTCTTGAGGAAGGACATAGGCTACTCTTTACCGCGATAACTGGCATATAGTATACTTGTGTGGAGCCGTGAGTAAAAGCTAGTAACTTATCAAATGATATTTCTTGATATTATTATTATTATATTTACTTTTTCACAGGTCTGCAACACACAACAGGAAAACACATACAGTAGGCAACTTACGTTATGAAACCAAGGGTATGTATTTATGACGTTATTATGTTTACTTGTTTTAAAATATATATTATTAGAATCTATATATTAGTACGTAATATAAAATCAAATTTAAAATTATAATCAATGAAAATATTTACATATTATTATCAAAAAACTTCTACACATCATCGCCTACTGGTAGCATTCCTAAAAGGCAGTATTGCCGCGTTGAATGGCAATTTTATTTATCTGTGCGAGAGAAAAAGGCGGCCTTCTAGAAACGAAATGAGTCGATCAGTTGTTAACTAGTTGTTAAAACATACAAAAGTCAGTTACGTTACGTTACGTTAGAACGTTACCTTTAGACGCTGATATGGAGGGATTTTTTTATCTTATATGAAAGTATTGCAATGCTCTACCACGTATTACTTGTAGTATGTAACTTCATGAGTCTTAACCTAATACCATTGATAGTTCAGTGATAATCTAATTACGAACGCTATGCAGCACATCTTGTGTGGCATTAACATAGCTCTTCCTGTAATGAATTTAATCATGAACTATTACTTAAACTCTGAACATGTATCTAGATTGATTGTAGTACTTATACGCTTTACTTGTGCTACATGGTATTGATGTAATTCGATTTTTTTGAATGCTATATAATAAAGTTGGAAAGATAATATACAAATTTTGGTTTAACAGATTTTAATTATGGATTTTGTAGTTACTAGCGTTACTAAATAGATTTCCTTTTAACCGACTTAAAAAAGAAGAAGATTCTCAATTCGACTGTATTTTTTTATATGTATTACCTATTGATTGTTGATGATTCTGTTTTTATTTGAAAGCTGAATCTTTCCATGTGGCTCATTTCCTTTTGTTACAGATGTGGACTTCGTCAGACATAAAAGAGACTTAGCATCAGGGAATATAATTTTAACACAGCATTTTAATGAAAAAGTTGTCACTCCTGGAGAAGAGGTAGGAATCCATTACTTTTCAGATCTCCTTATGTCTTCCTTGATAAAGTACACGCTTTTACCCGCAACGGTATCAATCAATTAATCAATCAAATCAATCAAATATTTTATTTGCCGAAACGTCGGTTAATTACAGATCTTATGCTTATTGTAGAAATACACTATGTCCTACCACATTATGCGGTGTGCAAATATTATAAAAACAGAAAGGTCATAAGTCAAATTATTCAAAAACTTAAAATTATCAAAATATGTCAATTAATATATCAAAATTAAAAATATTTTAACAAAAGAATGTTTACATGAAATGCAAGAAATAGAAAACAAAACACAGCTAGATAAAAATATGAGATATGAGATAGATATGGAGAAGGTATTGTGCGTTTGGGGTGATGCGTAATCTATGGATGCAAATGTTGTCTTTTATCTTCAAAACCTGATTTTGATGCGGTTTTGAGTGATGGGTTGGTAGATGATCAGTGAATGTTCTTAGATAGATGTTACAGTAGTAAGTCAATAGGAGGTTGGTGATAGAACCAAGTGGTATATAGTATAATGTACACAATACTTATGCTCTCTAAAGAGTTTTAAAATAAAAAGTTTTTTTGTTCCCAAATCGTGTCACACATGGGATACATTAACGTCTAGGCATACATTTTTCTATTTTGGATTAATTTGCATGTATTTATTTACATAAAGTAAATTTAAGAATTCTTATCTCCGTTTTAAAATTGATTTTCAAGTTCATGCCATCCAAGAAGAATTTATTTTTATTTTCTAAATATAAAATAAAGCATACTATTTCTTGAAAAACCCAGTTCTTAGTATCTAATTAAATTTAAAAGTACGAAGTTTAATTTCCAGTATTCCAACCAAGTAATTTATTATTTATATCTCGTAGCAATATTAAGGTTATTATGATAAGTATGAAAAGCTTCAGAAACTGCGCTGTCAATAGCGCTATAAATGATTTGCTAAATAACAAAAGACAGTTCTACTATCGCACATTTCAATCGCTAGAGTAGCAATATGTATCGCACTCCAGCTACAAATTAATCTATCAGTGCCAATACGGACGCCAGAAAGCCGCCAATTTTTGTGTGATTTATAAAAAGATTATTTTGTTTACCTATATTTACTTTCTTCGAACTACTGTAAATAAAACAAAAAGCTTTGCTTCGTATTTTCTTGATGCTGAAGAGTTCGGAGTAACTATAAGAGTTTGGTCCCTTTTCAATTTCCCTATCAACAGTCTTTCTAACTAGATCTACATTGTTTACTACTCTTTGTTTTATTCTCAATAACATCTGTTAAATTTAGTTTTGTTTTAATTTCAGGTTAGTCTCCAATGTACAGCAACGGCAGACAGGCCTCCGAGATTCATTTGGGAAAGAGATGGAGTTGTTATATCATCCAACACAGACCAAAGGTATACGAATATATGTTTTAAGGTTTTCTTACGAATTTTGGTTACGTACTGGCTGAATCTCGCAGTGATTTTACGGAACTTTCACTGGCAGGTAGCTGATGATCTAAGGAGTAACTTAGGCTACTTTTTTTGTACTAACTTTGTCCCGCAGCTTTACCCACAGTAAAACAATATATTATTGTAAAGTTTCATCCAAACCCATTCAGTAGTTTTTTTATGAAAGAGTAACAAACATACTTACAAACTTTCGCGTTTATAATATTAGTAGGGTTTTTATACCCGCTACTTCGGTCGCCTAATTTCAGATATTTTTCACATCGTTTAAACTTTACTCTACTCCCACATTTATTTCAAGACCAAAATCAGTCAAATTGGTCTGGTAATTTCCGAGTTTTAGTGATATACCTTTTAACTCTGTTGCTACATACATTGACTCTGAGTATTCTTCTTCTAGATATACTCTAGGTCAAATGATGTCACCATCTGGTGCAGGAGTGGTATCACAGCTGAATATATCACGGTCTAGAGTAGAAGATGGAGGGCTGTATTCGTGTTTGGCTTTTGAAGGAGAAATTAATACTGGACACGCATCTAGAATTGATGTGTATGGTGAGTAATATATATATACTAGCTGACCCGCTCAACTTCGTTTACGTCTCTCCATAAGAAATAATGTTTTGCCCTTTTCGCAACATTTTCGATCAATATCCGGCTCCTATTCGTAGTCGTAGAGTAATGTTACATAGCTTAAAACCTTCCTCGCTAAATAGGCTACCCAACAAAAAAAGAATGAGCAAAATCGATTCAGCCGTTCACGCTGGATGTCGTGACCAAGGCAAATAGGGATTCATTTTTATATGTATAGATTAAATGAAGTTTACTGCTTACTAAACTAATAAGTTTATTTCTTTTTCTTTTCTTATTATAACAGCATTCCTTCTGTCGTGTTTTGTGAATGAGTGCGAGACTGGAGATCAAAAACAGCTCAATAGGCCGCCATAGTGTGGGTCATCCTGCTACATTGTTGCATTGTCTGCATTTATAATGAATATTTTAACCAGCACTCTTGGATCCTGCTCATGATTTCCTCTCATATCTTAAAAAGGCTTATATATATAAAAAAGTAGTTCAACTTGTGAATCTGATTTCTGTAAATGAAAAAATTATGAAGAGGTAAATATTTTCAGGGCCACCTTATATTAGAACTTTGCCACCAATAAAAGTACAGAGCGGAGAGCCTCTAAAGCTAAGATGTCCGTATTATGGATATCCAATAAGGTATATAATTTTTTTACTCACTTTTCATTTTTTAAATCCATCTAGAGTATATAAAACTGGACTTCTGATTTTAATCTCACTGTTTCAGTAAATAGTTATTGTTTTTTTTTATTTTTTTATTAGGGAAACAAACAGATACAAAATACCAAACCAAAACAGTTACCACATATTAATTTTTCATATAACTACAAACTACGGAGGGTCAAAGATGTAGAAGCATCACTAGGCCGCCATTGTGTGGGTCACCCTGCTGCATTGTTACATTGTCTGCATTCGTAATGAGTATGGTGACTACCACTCTTGGATTCTGCTTATACTTTCCATCAGGCAGTGAAGAGTAATTTTGCCATGCGATACATAAAAAAATGTTCATAAACCTACGTAGATACTACTTATTTTACTTACACAAAATTACTTCGTTGTTTTCTTTGCTTTTATACTTTGTCCATTACTCCTTTACTATTTTAAAATAGAAACCAAATTTTCATGTATTGTAACTTATGACAGATATTTTCAATGAATCTCTATTTTCATTGACTAGTATATTTTCCAATTTGAAGCTCACTTTAGGAGTTACTATCAGCTTTAGTGATTCACCGTCCTTTGTTACCTCGTCCCAAGATATTTGATAAATAGTTAATATGTAATAGGACAGTAAACGGATCAGGTTTTCTTTTCAGTAAATTGGAATGGGAACATAAAGGCAAAAAAATTATTAGCTCAACACTTTCCCAACATACTCGATACAAACGAACGTACTTCACTACATCCAACAACAGTAAAAACACGAGAAAAAAACGCAAGAAAAGGCAACTATTTGAATCAGGAGAAGATGGGGTTTTAAATATAGCTAGAATTGTAAAAGAAGAGAATGGAGATACATACACTTGCATTGTATATAGTCCTTCGGGAGAAATGGCTAGAAGGTAAGAATTTTGACTTATCTATGAAAATTGTTAAGTCACATCGGAACTAATTTATTATCTTTTTTCGATCTTGTACCTGAACGTTGAATGAATGGTATAATCCTGACTCAGCGCGTTTTTGTATAGGCCGTTCAACCGATCTTTAAATAAAAAATGTCACCATCCTGGTATGCAGTTTGCATACCTGATAGTTTAAAAAGTTATTTGAGCAAGTCTTGGTTCAAAATATTGAAAATCATTTTTATAACTAACTCTTGATCATTTACACAGTTTGTGTCCTCCAAGGCCCTATTCATTGGACCTATAATAAAAATTTATGAAAATCTATGACCATCATAAAAATTTGTAGATCTTTTGAAATTCAAGTTGTGGAAGCTCCAGAATTAGACGAACTCCGTGTAGGCAGTGGACTAAAGGAAGGACAAATAGTGCAAATTACTTGTAACATCATCAGCGGAGACCCACCTATTTATTTTTCATGGCTAAAAGATGGGAAAAAACTGCCCGCAACTTTAAAGGTATTGTGTATATAACTGCTATTGATAATTAAATCATATTAAATTGAAAATACTATGTCGTAGTAATGAGCCCTGTGGTATACCATTTTGTTTTCAGATTACTGAGAGAAGCTCAGAGCTATTTAGTGTATTGATCATCAAACGCGTGTCATTGGAACACTGCGGTAAATACACGTGTATAGCAACTAATCACGTTGGTAAAGTAAACCAAACTGCTGATCTTTACATCAATGGTAAGAACTCAAAAGCATTATATAAATCTACACCGTAATGACAACTTGTACAACAAAACTTGAGTATTATGATTGATAGCTAAATCTACTTACAGTTGCCCCAAAATGGATAGAGGAGCCCACAAATACTTCATTGTTACTGGGACAGCGAGGTATCGTGTATTGTAATGCTAATGGATATCCCACACCTCAAATACATTGGATGAAGCGTGACGGTAAGTTTTAAAGATTAAATAACGAAGGTCACACTTCACTGACATTTTCATAAACTTTCTAATGACTCTATGTTGATAATATATAGACAGAATTTGGTTTTTTACGTCGTTTATTATGTAATCGTGTTCTGGAGTATGTAGTTATAATATTCTTTTCAACTGAATTCCAAAAGGAGGAGGTTCTAAATTTGATTTGTATTATTTTTTTATGGTATAGGGGACAAACGACCAGAGTTATCGCCTGATGGTTAGCGATTACCGCCGCCGATGGACAAACACAACACCAGAGGCGTCATAAGTGCGTTACCAACATTTGTGTTATGGGGGAGGTGAAGGGAGGAGGGGTTGGGGTATGGTCCTCCGGTATCCTCACTCACTCAGTGAAACACAGTGCAAGTGCTGTTTCACACTCCAGTCGAGCCGACCCATGCATGCCGAAGCGTGGCTCTCCCACGATTCGGCATGAATTTCCTTATTAACAATTTCATTATTGCATCCATTTTTGCATTTTTGCACATGTATTAAGAGAAAACACCATTTCGTGCTTAAACTAAATATTTATTAATCTGAGCTTTAACGTTAATATGCCGAAGCGTGGCTCTCCCACGGTTCGGCATGAATTTCCTTATTAACAATTTCATTATTGCATCCTTTTTTGCATTTTTGCACATGTATAAGAGAAAACACCATTTCGTGCTTAAACTAACTATTTATTAATCTAAGCTTTAACGTTAATTTTAATGTTACCTACGTTATGTCAGGGGCGTGGACCGGGCCCTTAATACAAGTTATCGAATTACTTAACAAAGGCTTTGATTGCGATACCTGGTTTGACTCATTAACAACCTAGCATGATCCCAATGTTCAGTTGATTGTTATAAATAAGTTAACATTGTAATTATTTATGAATCAATTAACTATTTTTTTTTAATTATTTCATTTCAGCTACACTGGGTATCTGGAGACCAGTTTTAGATCTAGCTGGTGGAGGAGTCATGAGCTACCCCAACGGTACACTGATTATTGAAGTAGTGTCACTTGCTGATGAAGGCATGTATGCTTGCAATGTAGAAAATGGAGTAGGCGATGCACTGAATAAGAACCTATGGATTAGTGTCAATAGTAAGTTTTATAGGTCTTGAGAATTTAATTAAAATATTATAATTTCTTCGGACATCTGATAAACAATGCCATATAGTCCCAAACTAAGCACAGCTTATACAATGTAATAGTACATAAACAAGCAAACTCCAAAATACATGTTTGCAAATCAAACACACATGTGGTAGAACCTGGGAATCGAACCCGAGACCTCAACCACAGCGTTCGCGAATATTATCACTGCGCCCAGATTATATTCAAACAATGCTTCAACAGTTAATATACGTTTTTTTTAAGGAATAATATTTAATAGCAAATGGGGCAAACAAGCAAACAAATTACCTGATGATAAGAGACTAACACTTACCCATTGTCATCAACTCAAGAGGCAGAAGTGCGTTAATGTTCATTCAGTCATTTACTCCACAATCGGGTGGCAAAGGAACGAAAAACTATTTAAAACCGGTTTTCTGCAAGATAGTGATATCATTCCGGCCAAGCGGGCCCAAATATGGAATTTTAGAAAGTATCTTATTTACATCATGTATTTGTATGTTTCAACCATAATATTACTTCTAGAGCCAGTGCACTTCGATTCTGTGGGTGCTAATTTGACCACTAAGATGGGTCTTCCAGTGACAATATCCTGTCGACCACTAGGAGATAATCCCATTAGAGTCAAGTGGTCGTTGGATGGGAAGCTAATAGATTTTACTTCTTCTAGGTAAGTTGCTGTTTTTGAATACTTTAATATATTCTTAGTCTAATTAATTCAGGTTATTGTAATAGACACAAATTAGTACTACTTAAAGTATACTTACTTTTTCGAAAACTATTATCATGATGGTAAAACTAGCGACATCTAGTGTGTGTCCAACAAAGTAACTATATGGCGACTTTAACAGATAGTTCCAAAAGTGTTTGCAATTATATGTACCGATTCCAATGACTCGTACTTCCACTTTGTCTTTCGATATAATGGAAGCTGTGTATGCCAGTAGATGGCGTTAAGATATATATATTCATGTACACCAATTTCTGTATGCAGACTTACAATAACAGACACCACGACGCATAGTGGTCTAAACAGCATTATAAATATTAACTACGTGGAAGGCCGAGATGGTGGTACGTATGAATGCAGAGCCAGCAACCCATACGGTGTAGCTGCATACAATGTGCATTTGGACATATTAGGTAAGAATTCATTTTTTTATTAACACTTGTACATATAAGGTAAAAGCACCAGTAGATGACCATTTAAGAGCACGAAGTTTCCTTTTTTCACGTTTTACCTGAATTTTGTTCCACTTTCAATCAGCTTTTATTTGTAAATTCTGATGAAGTATTTTATCAAAGCATGTTTTTCTTGTACAACTAAAGAATAAATAAAAATATAGAAAACAAAATTTATCAATTTCAGTTAGTAGCTGACCATGTAAAAACTATTAGATGAACAATAATAATGAAACATTTTTTCGTAATTTAAATATCTTGTTACCTTAAGTAATCCTAAACAAATAAGAAAATCAAAATAGTTACCATAAACAAGGTTCCTATTATTTTACTTTTTAATAGTGTAATTGTAATGAAAATTGGTACAAATAATCAAATAATATTTTATGCTGCATCACTCAACATAAAAATAACGACCGTGTGTAATATTTGGCGCGCTTTGCTACACAGAGTGCAGCATTGTCTTTTAATTAAGAAATCGGTTTAAAAAATTGCCGGGAATTCTTATTTTAAACGTGTGAGTGGACAACAATAGGTACATGGTCACTCTTACCTTACTTTCAGTAGGTATGAGTTATTGCACATTAGGTTTTTAATATAATTATAGTGGATTTTTACCGTAGTACTGTAGATTACTTTTGGCAATAAAACCTCCTTTGTACATTAATGATTAATATCTAACATTTTAGTGTACTCTCTTGTAAACATGTAAAACGGTAAAAATAAAGAGTTTCCTATCTATTTATCCAAAAAATATAGTTAATCTGCTTTGAATTTGGAAAGTATAGATTAATTACCATTTAAGTAGATTTCCTTTTAGTTGTTCACTCTATCTCCATCTCAACTGTGTGCAATTTGGTTTACGATCGATGATTATATCCTCATTATAACATGAATCACTCACTATTATAGAATTCATAAATAAAGTAATGTACAATTTATTTTCAGAGCCTCCAACCCCACCCCTGGATCTCCAAATTGACTCAGTGACCAGTAACTCCGCTAAGCTATCCTGGCGAGACACCATCAGTACTCACGTTCAGTACTATACGATGCAGTATACTACTAACGATTTTATGATGTGGGACAGTGCTAAAAGTATTAATATTACTAGGTAAGCAAACTCAACTAAAATATAATTTGGGGTCAACTAAGATTTCACATTTGAATGTTAGGGCAATTAAACCTAAAAAAATGTGGACATTATTGTTTTTGATTTAAGAATTGTGTTAGTTTGTGTGCATTGTTACGTATTCATTATGATCTAAATCCAACCGTTGTTCATTCATAATAAGATTTTAAAATACATCAATTAGAAATAACCTGCTCGATCAAAACAATTAAGTTTTAAGTATCTTTAAGAAGTCGTGATATTTCTACATAACGATAATAGTAGGTAATAATAAAATTTTAAAAGTTGTTATAACTTATTTAATACTGACTGCGATGACTTTGAACCTAATTTATAATAATGAGACACATGCGAGATGTCTGCTACCATTGCGCTATTTGTGCAGTCATCATCTGGATATAGGCCTGTCCCAAAGCACACCATATAACCCGGTCTATTGCTTTTCGTATACAGTCACCATCGGCCCTCTTGCGCTCTCGACCCTCCATCTGGACAGAGGCCAACAAACACTTTGCCAAAACGCAATCTCCACTCCAAAACACGCTTACTCCAGCAATTATCGGTTCTGCGACCCAAAACTTAACTTGCCATTTGTGCAGACAAATTTATTATTTATATTATTAAGTATCTTAGTTGATGATATTTTATTTGTGGCTACAACTAAACATCAGCAAAATGTTTTTGATACCAGCATTAACTTGGTTAATTTCAGACAAGATAATGATCTAAGGCAGAGCATAGAATTGCGCGATCTTCAGCCAGCTATGGACTACCGAGTCAGAGTGTCTTCAGGAAACCAAGTGGATCTAAGTCCTTATACGCAACCTGTTCACTTTACTACTCAACAAGAAGGTAAGTAACCTTTTTTTTTGGAAGTCATAGTGGTTCCGTCTAGCGGTCGCGTGCGCTATGTATATCGGAAGATGTTATGCGTTTTACGACCATTCGTCATTGCTGCCTATTCGAGGTCATCCTGCTGTACTCATTTACCGAACCTCTCACAGCAGACTTGATCAGGTCAGTCCAACGCGTAGGTGACTTCCACTCTTCCTTGAACGACAAGGAGTTGTATCAATTGGTCGTCACGCCGAAAAACTTATCCAATAATTAAGTAAGGATGCGAGATTGAGATACGACGTAAAATCATAGTGGTTCCAATACGACTTAAATAGCTTGAGTTAAATTTTGTTCGTAATTGTAGATATGCTTTATTTATATCTTTCTGATAATGTAAATATCCTTACACAAATAATAATATTCGTGTTCGTGTAGAAGCATATTTAAATATATATTGCTACTAGCTGAACCCCGCAGTGTTACCCGCGGTTATTGTTGTACCGCGAGTAACGCCGCGGGACAAAGTTAGTCTAAAAAAGTAGCCTAAGTTACTCCCTAGATTATCAGCTACCTACCTGTGAAAGTCCCGTCCAAATCCGTCCAGCCGTTCCAGAGATTACCCGGAACAAACATACAGACAGACAGACAGACGACTGACAGACAAAAATTTTTTTAACTACATTTTTGGTATATGTATCGTGTAAACATACATATGCATTGATTAAAAAGCTGTTATTTTAATATTACAAACAGACACTCCAATTTTATTTATTTGTATAGATAAAATACAATATTATAAATGTTCACTATACCGAAATGAAAGTCAATAGCAATAAATTTTGGCATTAAAATTACTGTATTTAATAAATAGAAAAATTTAATAGTAAATATAGGTTTAGACAATATCACTCTATGCGATATTACATAATATCACAATAATTTGGTTTATTACAACAAAAAAATTTATTGTGATAAATCTAAAGAGTAATATTACTGCTTATCCAAGAACTGTATTTATAAACATTAGTATAAACAGAAGGTACATTTTCTGTACCGCAAGCATTAAAACCAAAGCTGACTATGCCTGCGACTACATATTTCCCATTAGTTTCATAAATCAGAGGCAATCCACCATCTCCTTTGCAGGCATCCTTGCCCTTCACACCTCCGGCGCATAATTGGCCTTTCCCTAACTGTAGGGTGCGAATTTTTTCTGAGAACGCTATTTGACATTGCTGTGAAAAACATAAATATATCATTTAGAAATTTACAAATCAAGTTACTCCAATTAGGGTACGGAGAACATCTTAGATGCCCAAATAAAATAATCATTAGTATTTTATTTAAAAATTTGGTCCTGATCAAATTAAGAATAAATAAATAAATAATAAATATTTCGGAGATCTAAACACACAACGCCATCTAGTCCCAAGATAAGCAGAGCTTGTGTTATGGGGTACTAGACAACTGATACAAATACATATATACTTTTTTTTTTGTAAATGCATACATATTATAGATAGAACACACCCAAACTCCGAAACAAAGATTTGTAGATCATACAAACATTTGGTCCAACCCGGGAATCGAACCCGAGACCTTATGATCAGCAGTCGCTCACGCCAACCGCGAGACCAACGAGGCAGTCTTACTTACTAATATATATATACTATCATCATCATCATCATCAATCATCACTGGCCTGAGTAGTCCAATACCAGACACAGGTGTCTCTTTAACAATAATATCTTCGCATACCATATTATGCTTTCCAGACGCTTTCCTTCTTTGCTTTGCTTTTTTAGTCGCGTCTTACGACTTCCACTGAATGTCTAAGATTGGAGACACTCCTTTTTATAATCAGTCAACTAAGTTGAGTTGAGATGAGTTAGTTATCGGAGCCGAAAACCAGGGCTTATAACTTAAAGGCGACCATGCACTTGAGTCTCTTGCGTTGTAGTTGTCCTGGTACAGCTGTAGTCCCTTCCATTTTTAGCGTCTGTTCGTTTGTTCCCAATACCCTGAAGAAAATGTGAAACCATTTTAAAAGACAACAACTGTTCCTAATACAATGCCAAAAATTTATAGTAAATAACAATTAACAAAGAGCAACTTACACTTTTTGGGAATAATGGAAGATCCAAGTGCAGTTTAACAGGACTTGGCCCATATGAAGTACCCCATCCAGCAAAAATGAAATTAATTGGACCAGTTTTAAGCGTAACGTCCTCAGTTGGAAGACATATGGGCCGGATGAAGTCTAAAAATTAAATATATTGTCTACTTTACATTGAAAACTATTAAATTTAAGTTTCTTTCTGTAATTATTATTTTTATTAAATGAATAAAGTAAACTCTACAATAATTTCAAACTGAAATATTACATATTTTTTTTTACATACAACACCAGCTAGACCCAAGCCAAGCAGAGCTTAGTTATCGTTACTATACCACTGATATAAATACATATGTAGTTCATTTTGTAAATACATACATATTATACATAGAACACATTTGGGTGTTCCAAACTCCGAAACAAATATTTGCAGATCATACAAACCTTTGGTCCGACCCGGGAATCAAACCCGAGACCTCAAGCACAACAGTAGCATACACCACTACGCCACCGAGGTAGTTATTTATCGCATGCATAACTGCAACTAACCAAAAATCAAAGGTTTCAAAGAAAAGTGATATATCTTTTTTTTACGATATTATGTAGCAATATTTTGCTCTTCTACTAACTCCCACTCGAACATTTTCTATAAATGAGTTGAGAGCTTTTAAAAGAAAAAATATATGTAAAAACCTGTATAAGGTGCTGTTTCCTTCATTCTAATTAAACCAATATCGTTTTCTCTCGAATGTTCATAGGGCTTATACTCAGGATGTGAAATTGTTCTATCGATTTGTATTCTTGTTTCTCCTTCTGTGCAATCTTCAACATCTGGACTGAAGATACAGTCAGGACCGTCGTTAGTTTTGTTATAGTCTCCAAGACGGATGGTTGTGCTGAAAATACGAAAAAATATAATTATTTAACCTCTGAAAATAGCTCACTTGCAAATTAAGATCTGAATTTCTAACAAATTATTTACTAAAATGTTCAAATCGAAATCACATTTTAACAGGGAACATAATTAATAGTTACGCGTGCAGATGTTTTAGAAAAGATTCTAGTAGTAATATAATACAATTATAACACAATTATATATTTAGGTCATAGTACTGTACATATTTTTAATATCCAATAACGACCAAGATATTAACCAGAAAACTTATTTGACGATGACCTCTGAATATTCAGCACTGTCTAAGAACTAGTAATACACCTTTTTATGGTAAACGAAAGCTATTGTAAGGGAAAAATCGCTCTCTATAATGATAGTATTTCAACTGAAATGCGTATAATCACTCATTACTAAACTTGTGCTTAATTCTTTCTCATTTTTCCTTGCTCTCTTAACTCGTCTCTCTTTTACAATGCAGTGAGCTGAAGTTAGCACATATCTTCCACTGGATTGTACCTAAACTATTTTTAGTTCGAACTAGTAGATACGTTAATAAATTATTGTACTCACGGTTGCGCAATTTTTAACACTTGTCCAGTAATGCAGT
Organism: Spilosoma lubricipeda; assembly: GCA_905220595.1. Classification (NCBI taxonomy): domain Eukaryota; kingdom Metazoa; phylum Arthropoda; class Insecta; order Lepidoptera; family Erebidae; genus Spilosoma; species Spilosoma lubricipeda. The sequence continues at coordinate 3,713,712 of HG992298.1, read as the reverse complement.
GAGCTGAAGTTAGCACATATCTTCCACTGGATTGTACCTAAACTATTTTTAGTTCGAACTAGTAGATACGTTAATAAATTATTGTACTCACGGTTCCGCAATTTTTAACACTTGTCCAGTAATGCAGTGAGCTGAAGTTAGCACATATCTTCCACTGATAAGAGCACCACCACATAATCCTTCTCGTGTTTTACTGGTTGTAAGAACATATTCAATTATTACTGTCCATGGATATTGATTTAAAGCAGTTTCTCGACTTTCTGAAAGTTATTTATAATGTTTGTTAATAAATAAAATGTATTCATCTTCATACTACATATAGAGAAACTAATGGAGTTTCCTGCCGTTTTTTAACCACGCAACTAGAGTCAGTAATGTATGTCAGTAATATTCACAAGGTAGTAGAGCCACGCTGATGTCAGCACGGTTGAGTCGGCTCGACCGGGGCGGTACTACCCTTGTACTGAAAACCAACGTAAAATGACAGCATTCGTACTGTCGTGGTTCGTTGGTGAGTGTAACCGGTGGCCCAATGATGCAGAAATGTCACTAATCATGTCATGGTGGCGCCATGCTGCATTGTTGCAATATCTGTATTCGCAATGAGTATGGTGACCACCACTCTTGGATTCTGCTTATGTTTTAAATCAGGCAGAGTAGAGTCGTTTTGGCAGGGCCATACATAAAAAAACGTTTCGATAAGTCAATTATAAAATTTTTGTCTATCTGTCTGATTGTTCCGGATAATTTCTAGAAAGGCTCGATCTATTTTGACGGGACTTTGACTAACAGATAGCTGATAATACAAGAAGTTACTTAGACTACTTTTATAGGCTAGCTTTGCAACAGTAATCATGGGTAACTCGCGGTCCAGCTGCACTATATTGAAAAAGTATACAAACCCATCTGCTTTGAACCGGATAGATCATCACCGCAGCATCCAGTATCGATTGCTGGCGAGAAAGCAGTCATATGAGCAGCACAATCAATGTTGGATTTTGCATCTAAAAATTGAAAAATATATAAATTCTAAAAAGATATTTTGTAGCATAAGTAAAAGATCAGTTAATTAATGCCGCCTACATATCACACTAATATAAAATGCGACAGTTTGTGAGTGTGTATGTTTGTTACTTCTTCATGCAAAAACTATTGAAAGGATTTGAATGAAACTTGATATTAATATAGCTTTTAAACCAGAATAACATATAGGCCACTATTTACCGCTATAACCGATATATACGCGGGCGGAGCCGCGGGCAGCAACTAGTGCTAAAATTAAAAGCATCAACTGCCAAAATTGCAATTTTGTAACTCCGGCTGTTTAGGTTATGCTTTGGTGAATCAGTCAGTCAGGGTATTTTTTTTACATACATGCGCTATCTTCACAGGCTCCAAGCCCAAAACCCTTTAAATACCATGCATAGTCGAGTTTAGGTATAAATTTATACGGCATACAGTTTTATTTACAAAACAGAATTCCAAAAAATGTAATGTACTCGGTATTTTGATGCAGAAGCATCACTATAACTACACACTATGGGTTTGTCACAGTTTGTCGCAATGAATGTTGTGACCACCACTCTTAAATTCTGCTTATGCTTTCCATCAGGCAGAATAGAATCACTTTGATACACAAAAAAAAACCTTCCACGACTGAGATACGCAGATTTTTTGTGTACACAAGCTGAACCCAGCGGTGTTACCCGCGGTTATCCTCGTACCGCGAGTAACGCAGCGGAACAAAGTTAGTCTAAAAAAGTAGCCTAAGTTACTCCCTGGATCATCAGCTACCTGCCAGTGAAAGTCCCGTTAAAATCCGTCCATCCGTTCCAGAGATTACCTGGAACCAACAGACAGACAGACAAAATTTTTTTTAAATACGTTTTTGGTATATGTACCGTGTATACATACATATGCATTTAGTAAGAAGCGGTTATTTTAATATTACAAACAGACACTCCAATTTTATTTATTTGCATAGGTTAACCTCGGGATAACAACACTGAGTCTCGGAATACATTTGAATAAATACATAATTGCTTGGTTCCTATTTATCAAAACACATTATGTGATGACTATTCCTCGTAATACATTAATATGTATATATTATAAAATACCGAACTTCATAAATTGAAACTTACATGCTTGCTTCAAACAGCAAAATTCTAGTAACACGAATAATATTGATATAAATTTCATTGTGCAGAACCTTGTACTACTGTCCTAAAACGTCTGTATTCAAAGAGTTCTTATATCAAATGAATCAAGTTCAAATAATATTAGTGCTTCTGAGATAAATCGTGTTTTCTTCATATCAGAACATTACTGTTTCACTTTTATTTTCGATCTTATCTTCTTACGAATAGAGTCTACAATTAAACAAAGTGTCAAGGATTATAACCGGTTAAACAGGCGAGGTGCCTGTTTTACCGGGGTCAAGACGTTAAGTAACTTTACATCTCTCATGTTCGATAAGTAAGTTCTTATTACCTCCAAATGTGGCTTGTAGGTGACTAATTAGCGCTCTAGGGTAATAATGTAGTTAGAAAAGCCCTAGGACGGTAAGTGATTAAAAAAAACACTTCTTTCTTTCAAAAAGTTGCAACTGGCAAGAAAAAAAAACTACTTGCATATCAAGTTTTATAAAATTTATTAAATGACAAAAGCAATGTATTTACTGTATAGGTAGGTACTTTCATTCTCAGGGTTGCAGAGGTTCAATGCTAGTTGCTCCGAGGAAAACTGCTAATAAGGTAAAACCAGTTGAACTTGTAGCTGAACCCAATAAATATTGGGAATAATAAATAAGTAACTAACAAATAAACATTTCGGACATCTAACACACAACGCCATCTGGTACCATGCAAAGCAGAGCTTGTGATATAGGTACAAGATAACTGATATAAATACATATATACTTTTTTTGTAAATACATACATATTATACATACATACATAGAAAACACCGAAACTCCGAAACAAATATTTGCAGGTCATACAAACGTTTGATCCAACTCGGGAATCGAATCCGAACCCTCAAGCACAGCAGTGGCTTACGCTACCACTGGGCCACCGAGGCAGTCAATAAAGGGTTAGAAGAAGAAGGTACTTACTTCAAATTCATAGTTAAAGCAAATAGATCATACGTTGAAAGTAATACACTCTGACAATAATATTATACTTCAAGATATCTGCAGTGTCTAGGTTGTTCCCCAGTCGGTGGATAATTATTATTTATAAAACAAACAAGTTTTCCTTATACGCTAATTAGATAAACAATCACACGTGATAAATAATATTTTGTTTACTTCGTGCGTTTTGTATGTTTTTTGGAGTTAAGCCATAATTGTGTCTATGTCGCTAAACAATTCGTCAATGTATATTTTTTATGGGTCTAATCCCGCCCTCAAGCCCACCAATGTAACTACTGTACACCAGGATCTACAGCAGTGACCCACGAACACACCGAGTTATGACACTCGGGTAGTCCCAGGAAAACTGAAACTGTCTTGGAACTCATAAAATATAAACAAAAATTTACTTTCTATTGAATAATACAAAATTTAAAACAATTACGATATCGCTAAAGGGGTAGAAAGGGGCATTTCAAACGGTTACATTTTTGATTTCAAATTTTAGTTTTACTAAAGCAATAGTAGTCTTACTAAAGCAATAGAGGACTAGGACTAATTCATAATAATAAAAGCAAGGAATATATTAAAAGAAATCTATACTAAAACATAAAGCTAAAGCGTTTGTTTGCTTGTTTTAACGCGTTAATCTCAGGAACCGTTGGTCCGATTTGAAAAATTCTTTCAGTGTTGGATAGTACATTTATCGAGGAAGGCTATAGGCTATATATCATCACGCTAAGAGCAATAGAAGCGAAGTAACAATGTAGAATATTTCAAAAACGGGGTAAAATTATCACGCTACGGGGAATAGGAGACGCAATCGAGGCTGCGTGTGTCAGCTAGTGGTAGATAAGAAGGAAAAAGGGAAATAAATGGAGATTGCAAGTGAACCAATTGGTGAACGTGGCTCAAATTGACTATTAACATCCGACTCTCTAAAATATATTGGTAATAAATCAGATTACAAAAAGAAGCCAGATAAACCGTAAAGAACCGAATCTCCAAAGTAAATATGAATTAGAAAGCGAATACATTCTCACGGTAGTGTTTGACAAGTCGCCATATTGTGTTTACGTCACTAGTGATTTTTAACCGACTTCAAAAAAAGGAGGAGGTTTCTCAGTTCGACGTGTGTTTTCTTTCGCGGATAACTTCGTCGTTTATGAACCGATTTTGATGATTCTTTTTTAGTGGAAACGAGATGTCTCAATGGTGGTACCATGATAAGGAAATCAATATCTGATGATGGCATCCAAGAAAAATCGAGTCTAACCTCGAAGTCGGTTTTATTTTTGTTAAAATTGTACTTGTTGATTTTATTTTCAAAACGCCGTCTTGCATCATTAAACACTGTAAGAATAGTTCCCAAAAACAAAAAAAAGAAGATGAAATACAATTTCACAGGTAAATACAGATTATTTAGTCGCTATAATTATTTATTTACCCGATAATTTTATTGTTGTGTCGGAACACAAAACCATTTCGACTGTGATACCAGCTTTTGTCAATTGTTTTTCCCTTCAATTACGGAAATAACTTGTTAGTTCAGACATTGGTGAAGCTCATTTCTATATTTAGGTACTTGGTTCCAAACCTCATCTGAAAGTATTTTTGTTTATACAAACACTAATTTCTGATAATTATAATCTATACAAATAAATAAATTTGGAGTGTCTGTTTGTAGCAATAAATTACCGCTTTTTACTAAATGCATATGTATATATACACGGTACATATAAAAAAAAATTGAAATTTTTATCTGTCTTTCTGTCTGTTTGTTGCGGCTAATCTCTGGAATGACTAGACCGATTTTGACGGGACTTTCTCTAATAGGTAGCTGATGATATAAGGACTAACATAGACTACTTTTTTTAGACTACATTCGCTCCGCGGCGGTACGACTATGACCATAATACCGCGGAGTTTAGCTAGTTATTACATACGAACAATTTGTGAATGTTTTGATGAAAAGATGAGCACTGCGATTGACATTTCTGTAAAAAAGAGAAAAACAAAAAAGTAGTGTGGTGTTGTGGGGCACCAGATAGGAATGAAGTTTCTTCATAAAATATAACAATACATACAACTTACAGATGGAGCTATACTAATTTTTCGTTCACGCTCTTTAAAAACCACAAAATGGTCTTAACATCTTTATCTTATTTAAAATTTAAAATGGTGACTTGTGCTGCCACCTATTAATCTGTACTGAACAAGTTCTGTGTAGAGTTACTCCATACTTGTTACACACAACTTTAGCTAAATATAAAAAGGGTACTATACTAAATTTTTCGTTCACGAAATAATTTAAATTAATTTGGAAAGGGTGAAGAACAAGCTAATTATTATTTTTTTTTTGTAAATACATATATATTATACATAAAAAGCATTCAAACGCCGAAAAAAACAAATATTTGCAGATCACACAAACATTTGATCCAACCCGGGATTCGAACCCGAGACCTCAAACATGGCATTCGCACACCCTACCATTGCGACACCGAGGCAGTCAATTTTACGTTACGGACGCTTTTTGCCGGCTAGGGTACCCCTCCGCAACGCTTCATAAGGAACTTCGTTCCAAAAAAAAGTTAAGATACTCAAATCAGTAGAACTGAACCCCCACAAGAGACCGCTTCGTAAAATCCACGAATTGTCATTTAGAATCTGGATGTATTTTTCAAAACTATAAGTGTAGGTGTTCTCTTCAAGAAAGAAGTAAATGTACAAAACAGCATTTTTACAAAATTCTTCAGTCAACAGTAGGAAATAATTAGTTAATTAATCTTAAAGACATATTTAAATCTATAGAGCTAGGACGTGTAGATTCAGAAGCTTAGCTGTAGATCAGATTTGACATCTTTTTCACAGGATATGCATACCTTTTTTTCACCATGTTTCACCCACCAATTTTGGGGGTTAGGGGGGGGGGGCAAAATTAATTGATTTATGTTTTTTTGTTAATTGTATACTAAAATTAGTTTACATACCAAATTTTAGCTTTCTAGCACTTCAGGAAGTAACCTAACAGTTTTGATGATCATCAGTGTGTTAGTGACGAAACCGGTGTATTTTATAAAGCTATGCGATGAAAACTTTCTACGTTTAATAAGTCTATTATTGATCATATCCTAAGAATTTGAACTATCTAGTATATCGAAAACCAAAGTTATGAGGATTCAAAATACGACGAAACACTTCTAGAAAAGGTAGGTAATGCCTTTCCGCTTCGCTTGGCTCGTCTTCGCGCCAAGACTCCGCAGATTCTTCAGACTGATCTACAAATATTTGTTTCGTAGTTTGGGTGTTTTCTATGTGTAATATGTATGTAATTACAAAAAAAGAAAGTAAATTCTATGTATTTGTATCAGTTGTCTAGTACCCATAACTCAAGGTCTGCTTACCTTGGGACTAGATGGCGTTGTGTGTTAGATGTCTGAAATATTTATATTTATTTATTTTTCATCCTTTATTGGACCACTACTGAAAGTAGGCGTCTCCTCAGTAAACAGGTTTTGGACTGCTTTACCACGCTAATTAGACGGGTTGCTATATGGTCTGGTCCGGATGTGTTAATAATAGTAGTCCCCAGGTCCCTCCCGTCTCAGGCGCAGAGTGGCACACCGTGTGGTTTTAGTCGGTTCGATTCCGACACACCGCCTTGCCGCAAATCCCGGCGGGGAGACGGCCCGAGGGGATTTGATGATTCCACAGATTAAAAAAAACATTGTAATTCAGTATTCAGTTTTTCTTTTCTGTGCTGTTGTTCTGCATAATTTGCCTTCTCTTTTCTCTAAGTCGTCTCTTACTATATCCACAGTATGAATAGGAATAGTATGAACGGTGACACTCGTATTCTTATTACGTCATCACACGGGTATTGAACTTTTATATATTATTTCATCTATTTGCCATGCAAATTACGACCTACACGAACAAAATATAACAAAAGTAAATGAGACTTACATCCGTTTTTCAAAAAGCTAGTTCCTAAAATTAGTAATGAAAAGAATATAATATCCATTTTGAAGACACAATAGCTAATGTATTTTGTTTAATTCTTCATCGAGCTTCGATTTTTGTTTGAACAGAACATTAGTAATCTCAATTTTTATATACAGCAGCATGCACAAATGTCCATAGTAGAAGTTTTTGCAATGTTCAAACAAATTTCAACCTTAAAGTTCTACGATTAGAATTAATTACAATTTGAATAAAGTTAGAATTAAGTTACAGCACTCGGGAAACGGAGCATATTACATAGTATGGTCTAAGATCCGATCCTAGATCGACCTGCACCTAAAATATATTAAAAATGGATTGTCTAAAAAAATCCTGGACATAACATTTTTTTAAATATTTATTACCTTTAGTAATAAATATTAATATTAAAAAATATTAAACAATACATATGGGCATATAATTGTATAGTTGTTTAATTTATATTGTTTATTTTATTATTAACTTCATTAGTTATAAACAAAAAAAAACTTCTTCTCTCCAAGATTTTTTAGACAACCCATTTTTAACATATTTTATAATACACGAAATTTATTTTAAATTAAGTTTTATTCTATTATCAGCTTGGTGTAGGTCGATATAGGGTCGGAACTTATACTAATAGTTTAAAACCGGTGTGACCAGTTGACATATAACTTCACATTGTACCTGGTAATACCCACCTGTATTAACATAGAGTTTTTAAAGATTTTTCCTTGTTGACAACGGAATAGTAGTCAGGCGCATGAGCAGTTTTTTTGGTATAAGATGAAGATTGTAATAATGAATTAATTAATTTGAGCGTTTTAACGTCTTCCCATAAAATTGATGACTTTAAACATGCATTAAGTTCATAAGCTGGCGTTGATCGTAGTATAACTGGGAGTTTTGGCGGAAATCACCTACCAATAAAATGATTGCACCATCAAACCGGTTTTGGTTCTTTCGTAAATCTTGCAACGTGCTAATGCTTCCAAAGATTTTTGTGTGCCATCGTGCCCTCGTCCAAAACTATTAGTTGCTCTGCTGAAACACTTTAGCCATCGCACAATTTCTCGAAAGGTTGCAAGTTGGTGTTTCATTTATTTGCATGTTCAACGGCAAGTTGAGTTCGGAAAGAGCTGTTCAACCGCCATCCAACAACTTAGTTGCAATACCTAATGAAGCATGTGCTAGTGCGATACCATTTTGCGATCGAATCGTTGCCAAAATCAATGACATTAAAAACGTTTTCCCAGTGCCACCGGGAGCATCTAAGAAAAAATCCGCCAATTCCGTCGTTCACTACATTCATTAGCGTTTTGTAGGCATATTTTTGTTGCTCATTTAAAAGGGTAACGTTTCTTAGAACAGTTTCTTTTAATGCCTCGGAATCGTATCGGGTTTCGCGTCTCAACTCTTGATTAAATGCGTCGTGCATTGGGCGATTGGGCGATGTCATTCCTAATTGTTTAAATCCTTTGTTGGTAAGTATCTGATGTAATATTTCTTCGGCCATGTGATCTTTATATTTGTTCCGTAAATCAATTGGTGTTCATTGGAAGCATGTAGATAAAATTATTGAAAATATTGAAATACTTATTTAGCATTTGACGAAATTACAGCATCCTCAAGAGTGTGGTCCCAATGACTGTCATTCTCTTGCAATCCCAAACGTTGACAGGCTTTTCTGTATGTGCCGCACAATACACTATCAATAGTTCGCAGATGTTGGAATGATGCCACGAACATTGACTAACAGTAAACGCAAATAAAAGCACTCGTCTTGGCTGGGATGGACTGTCTAAAGACGTCCTAGTGCATCGGTGGAAAATACTTGAAGGTAACCTGGAACTGGTTTTCCTTATTTCCGTCGTTGAAATTTGTTTAACGATTGATTCCAGGTGTAATATCGTGGCATTTCGGAATAAAGCAGTGTTCTAGCAAAGTCATAATACTGGCACATTTCAAAGAAGCTGGTCAATGTCGTGAATGACGGCCTCTCGACTTTTTGCGATACGCTTTTCCGTTGTAAAGTACACCCTTTTAGTACTAGTAATACCAAGAAAAAAAATAGTTTGCTCCCTTAGTCAGCTTTTACGACTTCCAGGGATTAGATTGGGGCTGTAACACTTAATGTTCTAAATTGTAGTAGAGCCACGCTGATTTCAGCACGAACGGGCCGGCTCGACCGGGGCGGTACTACCCTCGCACAGAAAATCAACGTAAAATGACAGCCATCATGCTGTCGTGTTTCGTTGTGTGAGTGCGAGACCGGAGGCCCAATGATGCAGAAGCATCACTAGCCCGCCATGGTGTGGGTCACCATGCTGCATTGTTGCATTGTCTGCATTCGCAGTATGGTGACCACCACTCTTGGATTCTGCTTATGCTTCAGGCAGAGTACAGTCATTTTGGCGGGGCAAATATAAAAAAAACAAAAAAAAAAATACCAATGTACACCATTTTTTTTAAGGTAATTTAAAGTCTTATTTAGGGCCAATGCCCTAAATAAGACTTGAAATTACCTAATTCTTGGCTATCGTATGGTGATCTCTTCAGAAATAATTAAAGGATTTCTTTTTGTAATTTTTAAAAATTTACCTTCCTGCGGAATCTATCGTCAATCATACTCATCATCAACAGTCTTTAATACCTTACTGTAGGGCATAGGCCTCTTCTTAGGTAAAAAAGTTTTGGAATATTATTGTCGTGAGTTCGTGTAGGATTCGGTTTAAATTTACCTTCTCTTTGCAGTGATGTTGTGTTTAGTTTGACGCTTAGTTGCCTCTATGGACACCCATGGGGAAGTGACACTTTATATTCTTGATCCGACACCACACGGACTCATAAAGGAACATTATTTCTGGTTGCTCACATCTTACTAACGGTGAATATTTATATTTGCAAAACCAATTTGCCCAAGATCGTACATGAACAGCTTGCCCTAAAATACCAACTTGTGGATTTAATAGTATTGTACTATTGCTTACTGTATTACTACTTACTCTATCTGCTTTCTCGGACCGTACCTTTGTAACAAACTAAATAGCGTGATATATCCAATAAGAAAATTGAGATGTTAGAAAGTAGTCCCTAACAATCTCAAGACTATGGGCTGCCAGTATACGGATATTAACACCTCTGATTTAGCATTTGACCGTCGGTCCGCCATTAGGGAGTTGAGATATAAGTAATAATTCATACACTCATACATGTTGTGTAGTATGAGTGATATTGAATATTAATAGAGTTAATTTGTATGAACACACAACACAATTAACAGAGTATAATGAATTACATAATTTATACCTACATTACAAGTTAAGCCTCTAAGACAAAACTACTGGGCGATTGATAATGTTAAATGTGGGTTGTATGCCGTGCTCAGCCCACCGTGCCCGCCGCCATCATTTACATGCACAAATTATGAAACTTAACTCTTTGATAACTATACCTTTACATTTTTTTTTTTTGGGATTTGCCCCATTAGTTTTGGGTACTGAATTTGATATTTTTATTTCCAAAAACAATTAAATAAATTATTACTTTAAGGTGTGTGTTTAAACCAGTTCTCAAGAATGGTCGAAACACGTCTTACTGGTTGATCTATTATCACAAAAAGTTAAATTTACTATGGTTAATTTTCTATGTTATTTAATACAATTGATATTGAACTACTCGTCTAGATATGAGCCAGAGAGTCCAGATATTTTTAGAACTGTTTGTTGTTGAATTAAAATATTAATAACAATAATTAGCCTTTTATTTCCAACAATGTTAAAAACATTACTTTTCTTATAGCTATTTAAATACTAGTTATCTATTATTGGAACCCTACTCTGGCTATAGGCTTCCTCCAGTTCACTCCATGTTTTTCTGTTTTTTGTTTTTGTTCTCCAGTCTCATCCCGCTATTGCCATTATTTCATCAATCCATCTGTTCCTTGGGTGACCTCTTTTTCTTTTTCCTCTTGTTCTTTTTCATGTTGTTGCTTCTACTGTCCATCTGTTGCCCTGATACCTTGCAACATATCATGCCCATCGCCCCTTTTGTGTTCGTTTTTTTTTTGGAAATCTGACCAAGTGACTATGCTCATCCTGATGGAAAGCTTGAGTAGAATCCAACAGTGGGGGCCACTATATCACTATATATACACTATATATATATATCTTTTGAATTCTTCTGAGTTTCATTACACTTTTTTCCAACGCTCCTAGTAATTCCGTTATAAATATTTTTCAATACTTTTATCGATTTAAATGAATCAAAATACAATAAGACAAATAGTTCAGTTCGAAGAATATTTATGGTCAAAAATAAATAAGAAAGACATTATTATTTTTTAGTTAGATCTGTACAGTTTCTTGTACAGATAACAATATTAAAATTTTATTTCAAAATTTTATATAACGTTCTATATAAAGTAACACAATATCGTATCTACGCGGCTATGTTATCCATAACCCAAGATTTATATTCATACACATTAGTGTATACGGAAGGTATATTTTCTACGCCACAAGGCTTAGAACCAAAGCTGACAAGTCCGACTACTTCATGTCTGCCATAATTTTCATTCATGAGTGGTAGTCCACCGTCACCTCTACACGAATCCTTGTCTTTCTCGCCACCAGCGCACAGCTGGCCCTTCCATAAATCAACGTTCCGAGATGAATAAACAACTTGACATTTCTGTGAATGAACGAAAAATAAATATTGAATTTCTATCTGCTCATTTGGACTCTAGCATGAGAATATATATATATATATATATATATATATATATATATATCTATATCTAGTAATAACTATAGTACATATAAAATACTTTTTAGCTATAGTCGCTTACCAGACCCATCTGAATCTACCACATGCAAAAATTACTATCAAAAAATGTGTAAACCAACCTCTTGAGGTACAAATGGAAAAGACACTTGCAACTTTACAGGGCTTCGTCTCAATGCCGTCCCCCAAGCAGCAAATTTAAGCCATTCAACCGGGTCCTTCATTATTGATATATCCGAAGTTGGTAGACAAATAGGTCTAATGAAATCTAAAAAAATATGAAAATTCAATAAAAAAGATCTAACTCTTACGACGAAACAATAAAATTCCTTCTCACGTCACGCGATATCAATATCATATATTATATACTAGGCATGCCTTTTAAGTTCTGTCGTTTCTATATTTCTCGGCAATTTGAATTTGGAACTGTTCTATATTAGAACATGTTTAAATTTCGAATCTCAAAACAGTTGAAAGTATTAGGATTAGTGCTATTGCTTAGTCATAGCGTCGATCGGAATCTGTCAGGTTACGTACGAAAATGAATCTTTCTAAGGAAAATATTCGTGCAGTAATTTTCTACAACTTTAGAAGAGGCCTGACACGGCTTCAGTGTTTTGAAGAGGTAACATCTGTGTTCAGTGATGAAGCCCCATGTCTGCGGACTGTCGAACGCTGATATTTAGAATTCCAACGTGGACACACTAGTGTTAGTTACAAATCTCGCGATGGACGCCCAAAATCCGCCTTCACTGAAGTGAAGTGACGTATCGAGAAATAGAGGCTCTATTAGGCATCTCAGGGACAACCATTCAGAAGATCTTGCATGAAGCGCTTGGTGTGAGAAAGCTAGTTTGCCGTTGGATACCGCATCTGCTATCCGACGATCACAAGGCGGCCCGCGTCAAATGGTGTAAGAACCCTCTGAAAGAAATTAAGCTACGTAGCTTTATACCCTTTTCCATTCGTCTGATCACTACATGAAGGTATTGACCACGTGGTGAATACTTTGAAAAACAATAAAAATTACTAAAACATTCTAGTTGTGTTTTTTTCTTCAAACGACAAAGCTTAAAAGGCAACTACTTAAAAAAACCGTATAATTAACGTTCACCCAATGATTACGATGGGTTAAACTTCATCAAGCAAGGAGGAAATACCACCGCTGTGGCATTTCCTCCTTGCTTACCCATACCCTATCCCACCTTAAATATTTATCTACTTGTCCCTCGAATTCCACCTGTTCATCATCATATATGACCTTCCGACTCTTCAAATAATCTCTACGGTTTCTAGAACCACACTTTTAATATATAATTAACTAAAAACAATTTTAGCGTCTTCATCAAACCTGTATAGGGTGCCATTCCTGTCATTCTCACTAGAGCTATATCGTTCCTTCTTGATTTGTTTATTTCATCGTATTGTGGATGTGGTACTATTTTCTCAATGGGAATCTTAACTGCACCATCTGAACAGTCCTCATCACTACCTTCTGTCATAACACAGTCAGGGCCTTCGTGGCTCGTGTCATATTCACCGAGGATAATATTTTTGCTGTAAATACAATTTTGTCGATTTTGATAAAGTTGAAGTGCTAGAATCATATTTCGACACGACTTTTTGTTAGTTTCATTTAAGTGAGTGAGTTATGGTAATTCAACATACATCTCCAAATTACTACGACAGGGTTTATCCTGATATAGTACTAAATTGCAATCTGATACATAGATTATAAAATAATAATTGGTAAAATTCAAATAGTTTCCTTATGAACATGGTTAGTAGTGACTTACGGTTCGTTAATTTTAGTGATTGATCCTGAAACACAGTGAGCCGCAGTAAGAACATATTTGCCGCTGATAAGGGTACCGCCACAATTTGCTGTTAATTTGTCTTTTCTTAAATATTCAATCAGAACTAGCCATGGATACTGGTCAATTGTTGTTCCCTCTCCCCCTAAAACTGTACAATAGCATTTTCATATTATAATATCCAGTGTTTTTACCCTTTATTAAAATACCTACACAATTATGTATTTTCAATATTAAATGTTAATTTTTTTACATAAAAGTTTATTGATATTTCTAGAATTTACTATCAAACGCTAAGTAAGTAAAAACATATAAAGGAATTCAGTTTACAGTCATTAGAACAGATTTTCTTTTAAACATTTCTTGTATTATTTTTTACAATCCTCGCATATTTTGATTGGTTTGACTGATTGATTTTCTGACGTTTCAATATGATACTTAACTACTAATTATTTATATCAGTTATACACATAGGTATTATGTAGTATTTCATTTTTGTACGTCTATTTTGATCACTCCTTTCTAATGTTCATTAAATGATGCTAGTTATGCTTTGTAATGTTTTAATTACTAATATATATTTACGAGCATTTCTTAATTTTGAAAAGATACATACACATGAAAAATGAAATATAATATCCCTATATGTGTGCTAAAATGAGTCGACAGAAGGCTTGATTATTTATTGATAAGTTTCACAAACATACGTACGTTTCGCTTCCACTTCGGCTGCAACACCACAGCATCCTGATTTAGGGTCAGGTGGAAAGGCAGATATATTAGTACCACACTGAGAAACGGCCACGGCGTCTGAAAATATAGGATGATACGAAAGAAAACAAGACATTGTTGTCTGTAAGAGATTGCCTTTCAGCGATAAAGCCGCCACTTGTGCCTCCTAGTTTAAGGTTAGCGTTGTAATAAATCTGGTGTACAATAAAGAGATATTTTTTTCTTTTCTTGTTCTTGTAAAGTTAAAAAAAGCTGAATTAAAAGTGTCCTTGAATTTTGTAGCATTTTCCCTGAACTGGTTGTTATTATTGATGTTTTTTATAATGTTGTTGTTACTGTTGTTTGTGTAGTTGTTGTTGATGATGACTCAAACTCTCTGTCTCTCTGAGGGACTCTTGAGATATCATTGAAACCGATAATACTAAGTGGTCTGAAAAGTTTCTGACCTCTACGTGAAGACAGCAGCACTCGTTAATAAAAGTATTTCGTCAGTGATAAAAACTAATTAATGTAGTTGTGTATTTTAGCATTTATATTGTGTATCGTAAAAGTGTGCAGAGTTCAAGGAGTATATTATGTAGAAAAAAAAAGCAAGGTCTTTTCATATCAACCAAGTAAGTTACGCGCGATGGTAACCACTTGTCTTAAAATGATTCATCTGACCGTTTGCAATAAGAGGACCGTACCACAAAAATTAAGAACAATTCAGATTAGATGTAATAAAATACACATGATATGCAATCATTTAAAATTAATAGTGTGGGTGACCATGCTGCATTACTGCATTGTCTGCATTCGCAATGAGTGTGGTGATCACAACTATTGGATTCTGCTCAAGCTTTCCATCAGGCAGAGTCACTTTGACAAGCTCATACATAAAAAAAATTGGCTAGTCTCAAAAGTATTTTTCACTAAAGAACTTTCTGATTCGATACAAAAACTTTTTTTTATTTAAATATTCTAAATTTAAAAAAAGTTTATTTATTATGTTTATGTATTCAAATTTGTAAACGAGATTTCTTGACCCCTAAACTACACAGTAGCATAAAATATGTGACGACAAAACAGGAAAATAAACTTGCTTGAGCAGGTTCTAGGCAAGCAAAGTTAAAAAAAGCCAGTAAGAAGTCTTTAAATACTATAATAATTAATATTGTCTGGCTAGCATTTATAGAACAAAAGAAATTAAAGTTCAGTTATAAATAGGTGATTGAAAAATAAAGTAAATTCGTGTTTCATCAAAAAAATATTCTTTTTATCTTTATTTGCTCTGGTATTTACATTGATTTTAAAGTAGATTTGGTTGAAATTCTTAGGGTTTTTGTAAGTCACACACAATGATACTATAAGTTTCTGCAAATGATTAATCTTGGAAATCTAGTTAAATAGGAATGGGAAACCTTTATAAAAAAAATTAAAAAGGCATCCCATCTACAAGGCTGGAGACAGAGACAGTGTCAACAACTACCGACCTATCTGATCTGTCTTGTCTTATTGAAAATTTTAGATAAGATTTTGAATTTAAGCCTAACAAGCTTTTTACCAAAACAAACAAAATATCTTAGCAAGCAACCAGTTAGGATGTATTTGCATCCCTTAAAGACAATTTAATAGACAAAATGAATAATAAACAGAGGTGTATTGATTTTCCTTAACCTCGCCAACATTCTCTGAAAATTTTTCAAAGTTATCTCAGTGACAAAACTCAGTGTGCTATAGATAGGTTCAATAACTAGTAAGTTTATTTCCCTTAGTCATGGCGTCCCTCAAGACACAATACTCAATTCTTTAACCATTTAAACTGGTATAGACATAAAACAGTTGGACTTCCCGTGTTTGCAAGTTTATGTGTGTACAAAAAACTTCGCCACTTAGCTGGAGTTGACGTTTTTAAATTGGTTTATTGCTCGCTCTGCCAGACTATTATGGCATACTGTTTGGGGGGGTGTGGCCCAAAACAATCTTACTGCCACTTGAAAAGGGGACAAAAAGCAGTACTAAAAAGTCATGACCTGTGAACCTTTTAATAACCCTACCACTCGGTTATACAACGAATGTAAACTCCTCACCATTAGTAAAATATTTGTGCTCCATACGGTATTACAAAAACACAGCACCCTACAATATAATCCGGAAAACCAGAACACACACAGACCGTATAGAGTTTGCCCGAATCACTTTCAGAAACGCACTTGCAAAGCGCCATTTTCGTGTTATAGTAGGACAAGTTTGCCCCTTACCAAGTACTTTGGTATTTACAATCTCTCAAAATTCCAAATTAAAAGTTAGGGTAACTAACTGGCTACTCAAGCAGGACTATGAACAAACGGAAATGCTGCTTAAATTTACAATTCTGTAACATTCACACACACACACACGCATACTCACACATTTACACACATATTTATACCTATTCATATTCATATAAGCACGCTCACACGTTACATTGGTTGAAATATATAAGCACGTAATATATGTATGTTTTAATTGAGAGAGGGACTGGTATCCACAACAAAAGTTTAATCTTAATGTGGATGCCAGAGCTTGACCATTACTGTAACTAATAAAAATGTTTTCTTTGTGTGAGGAAATCTGTACTTAATTTTGCGTAAATAAATATAATTATAATTTAAAAAAAGTATATATTCATATAAGCTGTCGATCTCAACATCTCTCACGAATACTTATTTGTGCATATAGTATGTCCGTTATTTGTAAACTTCTATTACGAGAAAATATATTATGTGATAGATAGATAGTAGAACAGCCTTATAGCCTTCATTATTTGCAAGATTATTTTGGGGTCGGCTACTAGTTCCACCGATTTTACCTGAAATTAAGTTTTCAAAAGCATAAATCAAGCATAATAATTAAAAACGTAGGTTACTTACAATCACTTAGCGTAGAGAACAACCCAAGAAGCATTAACGATATTGCGATACTACTCATTGTAAAGCTTTTTAAATAACACAACAAAATATTCAACTATGAACGTTCTGAACCTACGTCTTCCGCCGACGAGGTTCTAAAGCCGCTTGAATCAAATTCACGTTTATAAACAAATTTATACCTTATATCTTCCTTATATATGACTTTAATGCAGTTGTTTGCTTGTGCTGTTATTACTTGTGTATTATTTTTAAATATAACCGGTGAAACAAGTTACTTCATAGAGTTATTTAACACAGACGAGTGTACCACTCCTCTTTTTTTTAATATCTAAATGGTTTTATTGTAGAAAGTGTTATTAAATTGTGTAATACTATATTATTTTCTTTAAAAAAAACAACTCCCGTATTAGGAATACATATCCTTTGTTACGGGAGATTACAAACATACATGAAATGGAGACATGGAACACCCAGACCAAGAACAACAATTTGCGGATTACATAAAGTGTTGCCCTATGTGGGATTTAAGCCTGCAACACTTGGCCAGTAGAAAACGGCGTGGCGACTACGGTTTAAACCACTAGATCAAGCGTGCCACTGTGCATTGCCATCACCAGACAAGCTAACCTAAACTAAAGAGTTAAAGTTAGCTTAGCTAGTAAATTAAACAACTAAAACCGTATTTTTAGCTTCTGGGACCAAAGCGAGACATTTCCAACTGCCTTATAATGGCAAAATTTGTGATCAAGTCACTGTAAGTTAACAAGCTGTGGCTAACCTTAAGCCAAACTTCTAGCGGATATGGGAAGGTCTGCTCCTTTAAAATCCAAATGCATCAATATTTTAACTGTCGACTATAACAATATAGCTTTTTCTTATGGAATAAGGGGCAAACGAGCAGACGTATCAGCTGATGGTAAGCCATTAAAGCCAGTTATATATAAAAAAGTTTTACTTTAGTCGTGTGGTCTTATTTTTATTATTTCATTAAATATATTAAAGGTGTTTTGAACTACGTTACTGAATTAAACAAGTTTGAATTAGACATTAAATAAAATGTGTTTTCAAATTTAATTTATCTTTTCAGCTCCATCATCAACACCTCTTGGAGTACAAGTGCAACAGACTGATAATCCAGGAGAGCTGACAGTATCATGGCTGCCACCTCCAAGAGAAAGCCATAATGGTTTGCTGCAGGGTTACCACGTAAAAGCTGTCCCAAAAATAAGCGGGGAGCCAGGTAATGTTTCCATTTCTCGTATTCATTTGAGAAACCAGTCGAAATTTCTCCATAAGCACCTTAAATCATAAGAGATTTTTTTATAAAATAACGAGTAATAATAATATAACTTTTACGAATAGATGACTGGATACCATTTGCAGAATTTCACGAGCGTACTCAAACACTAGATTTTAATTGACTGTTATCTAGTTGAAAATCTGGCACAACTACTGTACATTCTGCTTGTTGGGGTAGTATAATTTTTAGTTCAAAACTACTTCCACGACTTATTATTACAATACTCCAAATTACTTTGAAGTTGTGTTTAGAAAATTCAAAAAGTTGGTTAAAAAATGTGATATTTTTGCTAACATAAATTTTGTGTGGTCATGCATTTTCAGTTCCAAACGACTCTCAAACTAAAACAATGAAAGTAATGGCAAGAAAGGGTAAACAAGAAGCAATACTAAGCGGATTATTGAAGAATATGAGGTAATCTATATTTATAAAAAATTATCGCCGAAATGTATGTACGCGCATAACTTCCGATCGGCTGCACCAAAATAAGTAATTATTATAAAACACCAAAGTAAAGCAACCAACATTTTTTATGTGTTTGTTTTTGTTAGGACAAAGTTTGTGTGTACATGCGTGTACGTTTGTTCAAATCCAATATTCAGTATAGATTTACCATTGATCCCCACTTGTTCAAAGCTTTTAGGTATAAAACTATTTATTTATTTTTTTATTTTCACTTTGTTTTGGTGGAATATTACAGGTATGCTGTTTCCGTTAGTGCTTTTAACTCTGCGGGTAATGGTCCTTTCTCATTGCCAGTTTATCAAACTACGAGGGAAGGAGGTAAATCTTGAAATTTGTATCGAATAATTACGGTAATGATAAATATTCTAATTAATGATTGGAATGAAAACAGTTAAAATTATTTTAAATATAATAATCCTGAGTTTAAGTATTCACAATACAATTACGACTGTACGAATAGTCGTTAAAGTTGTTCTTAAAACTATGATAACTATTAGAAATTTTTGACTTTATTACCAAACTAGAGGTTAATTTAAAATAGTCGGCATCATGTGAAAGTCGACATGAAAGTACTAATTACAATGTATCTTGAAAATTCGGCATAAATGATTACCCAATAAATATTTTGAAATTTGAATATGAACCATTCATCTAAATAGATTACTATTTTCACTTTGATAATGTAATTTAAAAACCGTTCCCCATGTCATTATTTTTATATATCTTAATTGATCATATCATCATCCTAATTGATTAATCTTACACGTTTAGCAATGATTGGTCAAAATTGTAACTGTTGCTCACTATTCAAATTAGCTGCATTTGATTAACTTCTAATAATTTACAAATGTCAATGATAAACAATTTATTATTGTTCATCCCAGCACCTGAGCAACCGCCATCCGGAGTAGAATGCCGAGGAGTATCATCATCATCACTAAGAGTCGGATGGCAGCCCATCACTTCTCAAGGCGCTTCATTATTGGGCTACTCAGTTTATTATAGCACTGAAGGTTGGTTTTACACTTTTCGTTGATGCCGTATCCAACTAAAGATTCATTTAATCAGATATTTATTTACCATTTGGCTGCTTTTGCACAGATAAAGTTTCAAATGAGCACCTATTTCAATTGCAGTAATTTAATTTTAAAACCTTTCTAAACCACAAATCCAAAATTTTTGTACATCTTTAAATATCTTTTTATATATCTTTGTAGTTTATAGACAATACGAGTCAGTTTATGTTCTCAGAGCGCTAGAATAAAAAATCTTGTGAAAATCAACAAAAAAAACTTGTGAGCAAAAATTTGCAGAAAATGAAATTTCCTTTTTTTTCAGATGAACCCTGGCAAAACATAAGTTCTCCACACACTGAGCTATATTTACAAACACTTTTAAAGCATACCAACTACACTGTGAAAGTAGCAGGATTTTCAAACTATGGGCCTGGACCTTTTTCCTTTCCTATTGTTTGTACTACCTTGCAAGACGGTTAGTATTTTTTTTGTAAGTTTTCTGATAATTTCTATAATGTACATAAGCATACTCCTTCTTTCTCAAGGATTCATCAAATATTATGCTATACATTACATAAATAACTACTTTATTTTATTACAAGATTAAAGATTTAGTCGGTTGTCCAACAGTGCCTAATAGAATTAGATTAAATAATAATTGTGACGACTTCTACATACAGTGGCCATAGAAACACACTATACCGCCGGTGCCATCTACCGATGATACATTGAACTAAACGCGATATAGAAATTCTCGCACCGATAAGCATATATATAACATCCCAACTTCAACCGTTCGGCAGTGGCCCGCCAGGTATGATCACCTGGCCTCGTCGGACGATCCTTCCTTTGTGTTGGAGGGACAAGTTTTAATTTTTTTTTTCAACCTTTTTTAACAATAAATTATACATTTATTATTTAGAGCTGCCCCAGTGGCTGTGCATCATATACCCTGCCACGCCTTATTGTGCACATTGTGTTTGCACTGTTGAGAAATAAAACGAAACTGACACAAAAAAAAAAACATCTGTAAAATGTATTTTATCGTGTCAGAATTTAAGTTTAATCAGTGAACATATTTTTAATTAATTAAACAAACAGCAACCAACTCCATATTTCAAGACAACAAATAGAAGAAAAACTCAAAAACGAACAAGTATTGGAGGATAAACTTCAAATTACTAATTTATTAAAAATGTTTTCAGTCCCTGGTCCGCCTGCAGCCATCAAGGTGTTAGTGTCTTCAGCCACGTCTCTTCTTGTCAGTTGGAAGAGACCTGAACAGCCAAATGGAGACATCACACATTACACTGTTTACGTAAAACCTATGTCGAGGTAAATTCTTGCATAAATTCAATCGAATCAGTTAATAAATTGATTCGTAAAAACATTTTCTCTCTAGATATTGAAATGTATGCTAAGTTTAGTAGGTACCTAAGAAAATATTGGCATAATTATTGGGAAGATTAAAAAATTATTAATGTACCCCCACTATGGTCGAGGAATAACAAAGATATGTACAATTTTAACAACTGAACTGTTGTTCCATTTCTGAAAGAAGTTAGTTTTCTATCAGTAATATGGGCTTTAAGTCAATTTTGGGTTTCAAAGAGTTTAACAGTAGAAGTGTATTCAAATGAAAATATAGGTAAGGAGAAAATGTTATAGAACGAACGAAGCTCTATTTCAAATTGTCCGTTTGGCAGGTAGTTAGTCTAAACCTTTAATACGAGTAATCCCCAATTTTTATTAACGTGTTCAATCGATTCCAAATTTCAGCACAATATCTCCTCAGAGCTACCGTGTAGAACCAACACAAGAAACTTCACATCGTCACCTTAGTTTTCCTATATTAGGATTAGCTACCGGCAGGCAGTATGAAGTGTTCGTCAGAGCTCATACAGCAGTGGGTGAAGGAACACCGAGTAACAGAGTGCACATAGATTTGAGTTCAAAAGGTTCGTAGAATCAGATTTAAAAGCTTTTCTATTTTTTTTCTTTATACTTTTAGCCTTATTAATCGTGAACTCTCAATTTTGATCCATTTTAATGTATGTTATTGAGTTGATCTAATATTTACAAATATAAGTACCAAAAGAAGACACAAAATATCCAACTCATTTCTCTTAAACTACTTTTCTCTTTCTTAGTGTGTCTCTACCATATTAATGTCCATATGCTATTTAATTTTGTCTATGCGATCTTCCGGCTCCAATAGAATGTTCTAGTTTAAAGTATCTCAGAAAGTTGAATTATTATGATTGTTATAATTTATGTATTATCAATGAATTCGTTGTCAAATATTTTCTCTTTTTGCAGTGGTAGCTGGTGTAGCTTCTTTAGGAGGTCCAATGTCAGTAGGAGTAGGCAGTTCCCTACTCCTGGTATGTCAATGTGTGGGTGTACCACCACCCCGCACTGTGTGGTACCACAAGCATAACATCATAACGCATCATCCAAGGTTCACGAGAAACCACGATGACAGCTTGTTGATAAACAGTAAGTTTTTCTCATCATGTTTTTTTTTTCTTTATTTCCAATACACATGCATTTACAGATACAGTGATGAAAACTGCATTACGAAGACCTCGCAGGGTCTAACTTGGTTGCAATTATCAATTATAATTTTAGATTGAGTCGACGGTTCTGGTTGCCATAAATACCCAAGACAATCTATGTTGGGAAGTCAATTCAACCTTCGAATTCAGTTTGCCCTCAGGGTTTCGGAGGCCCTATGTCAGTCTTTCTCCTTAAAAATTTTCGTAAAACTTGTTGAACTAGTAGCAGATCCCAAATAATCTTGGAAAAATAATAAAGGCTAGGAAGATGATGACATTTAGGTGGAAGATTTAAAAAAATAAAACTCCGAATGTCTAAACACTGCACAGTTTGTAAACTATTGAAAGGAAGGGTAAGATTACTAGTCTAGTAAGCGCTAGGGCAATACTCATGTGCTACAGGGAACAGTATTTGACCATTTGTTGAGAACTCATTGTACGGTACATTGTAAATTTTTATTTAATTATAGTGTATTGGGAATTCAATTCGATTTAGCTCCAAATCTATTTTAAAATTCGAGCACAGTGTAGTGCGTGAGGTAAGGTTACTACTTTATTTGTGTATAAGGAGGCAAATATAATAAGTCCAACTTACGGTTATAATGTTATTGTCCAGTTACACAAAGAAATGTTAGAAGGTGCAGTTGAAGGAAGTTATAGGCACAAGCACCACACAGTAAACAGTTCGAGATAGGAAGACAGATAAATCATAGCATAGCACAATAAAACATAAGCATATAAGCACTAAGTAGCAGTAAATAAGCACTAGCATATGGTACATAAGCTTATTCAGAGAAGTGCGCGCTCCGCGTCGATAACGAGATCTGACTGGTGCGCGGGCGCACGTCGCTCGGTTGTGTTGCGCGGCACACATATATATTCATTATGTATAGTCGGCTTAGTGCACCCCAGGTGACGATAATATGGTCGATGATCGATACCGATATTGGCCTATAAATATGTTTTAATATTTTGTATAAGTTAATGTATATATAGATGGTACGTTAATTATATAGTGTGTCTGGATATGTATATGTATGTATGTATGTATAAATACATAAATACTTATAAGATTTAGGTATAAGTTTATTTATAAGATTATAATATAATAATTTACAGAAATGTGTATGTGTGTTTATGTGTAGTAGGTAGCCTACACAGCAAATAAAAATTACCGTCTAAATTCCTCCAAGTTTGATTATGCTGTAATATATTTGTATAAATACTAATGATCTTTAAACCTTTTTTAACATTACTTTTTATCTTTTTTGTTAAAAAAATAAAGAATAAAGTTACTAATTTAAGGATGTTTATTTTCAGATATTGACCCATCTTTAAGTGGCAATTACACCTGTTTGGCTAAGAATTTGTACGGGTCTGACTCAGTTTCGTACTCCGTGTCTGTTCTACCAACGCCAGAGCCACCGAACTTGCTAGTAACACCTCATAAGAATGCTATACACTTGCAGTGGGATTTACCTACAAAACTTGGAGGGAAGGTGCAGAAGATCAGTAAGTTGTTTGCAATTAAATGGATTTGCCTACCGGTCCTACCGCACGAGTGTCACTTGTGCACCAACACCTGACATTTAGCTTCTTCTTTGCCTTCTACCAATCACGCAAGCTTTGGATATAAAAGGTCCCAGCAGTCACTTCTGCAGTACTTTTTTTGTTCTTTGGAGAAAGCACAATTTTTCTTTTTACTCCGTAGATATTTTTTATAGTTAGTTTTTTATAATAGTGAGCAAGCAAGAACACGTATCACCCGATGGTAAGCGGTTACTGACGCCCTTAGACACTAACAGTGCCGAGGCGTCACAAGTACGTTGCCAACTTTTGGTGGATGGAGAGAGGGATGTTAGGAAGGGTTGGGGTATGGGTCTCCGGTATCCTCACTCACTCGGTGAGACACAGCGCAAGCGCTGTTACACACCGGTTTTCTGTGAGGCCGTGCTATCATTCCGTTCGAATCGGCCTATGCATGAAGCGTGGCTCTTCCACGGTTGATTTGATATTCTTAAGCACATATCCAAGATATTTAACTTCTAATCTAGGCATTCTTCATAGGTTGGCATTTCTGACTATATTGTTACTTGATTTGTATTAATGTTGTATGGTGGCAACAACTTTTTCAATTGTTCATTTATTATCATTTTGTTACAGGAAAGAACTTAACTTTCAATACTTAATATTTATTGTTTATGTTCCTTGATAATAATGCTAAATGTTTATATTTCTAATAGAATTCTTACCAAAAACTGTATTTCAGATTATAATCTGACTTGGAAAGAAACGAATGGTAGCTGGCAAGATGCTTGGTCTAGTCGTACATCTCTGCAAAGCGTTCAAGAATATACTCTTCAAGGACTTAAATGTGGATCTAAGTATTCTATACGAATGACAGCGGCGAACAGTGTGGGTGCTTCACAGCCCACTTATATTGATGCCACTACTTTAGGTGGAGGTGAGTGATGAGAAATAGTAACCTGTAATAGTGTGATTTATGACAACTGATGTGAACCTTGCGAAGGTCTAGGAAAGCCGTTGATTGCGGGCAGCTATTACCTCGAGGGGGTCTGTGCACACGAGTTCTTTTATTTATTTACATCAACAGCTCACTACACTCACAGTAACACGTATAGCGAGCCATTATAACATTGGTGTTACAAATATGATAATTAATAATAGGAATTGACAGTCGTCCGACCCAAACCAGGCCAAACCCGCACCAAGTTAACCAGACAACTGACAAACACATTTCCAAACACATACATTTTATAAGTTAATTATACCCAGATGCAGAACTATCAATCGTGCTTATCACATAAAAACTAGTCACGGGTGGGAATCGAACCCACGACCTGAGGAGCTCAGCAGTCAGACTAGAGCAACAGGCCCATCAAAATTAAAACTTATCATTTAAAAAAGCATACGAAATGTATTAAATGTACTTAATTTAGTAAAGAATAAATCAACATCTGGATACTGAGCAATCAGGGAGTTAAGCGGTTTAACTGCCTGACTAGTGGGCCTGACTAGTCTACGATTACTACTTACTTGTCTAGTCTTCTCAGGCTTATTCTTTAAGTTCCAAACGATACAACAAAAAAAGGATGGTTTGTCACTTGTTAGCCTTAAACTCCTGTACTTTATTCGCGTAGTCACGTATTATTAATACAGAGTGTCATGATTCCTTTTCATCCCGCGGAGGTCGTAAAAGGTGACTAAGGAACAAACTACGCAGCACAACAACATTTCAAAGAGAAGGAAAATTTGAAATAAGTCTTTTAACAACCCGTTCGGCCAGCATTGTATAGTAAACCACATCTGTCTTTCTAAGGAGAGGATATATAGGAATATGAAGGGCCTGTACATTAAAATAGAATAGAATAGACTAAACTTTATTGTACACTAATTCAACAGTTTACATTTAGGAATATATTAATTTTACAACCATGTAAAAATGGCGGCCTTATCCCTAAAAAGCAATTTCTTACAGGCAACCTTTGGATGGACAAATAGAATGTAGCAAAACAAATTTATGGGTAGCTTTGGTGTTCAAAAAATGAGATTTAAATTCACATAAATACAAACAAATAATTAAATATCAAGTAGAGTAGTAGTTCTCGAACTCATCGCTTCGGTTCTTCCTTCCTGTGCCGAGCGGTCACAACCTGGAACTCATTACCGGCATACGTGTTTCCTTCCCACTATGATCCCGGGTCCTTTAAGCGGGGCGTGAAAAAGCATCTCACCAAGCCGCCATAGTGCGGGTCGCCATGCTGCTTTGTGCTTATTCGCAATGAGGATGGTGACCACCACTCTTGGATTCTACCCATGCTTTCCATCAGGCAGGGCAGAGTCATTTTGGCAGCTCACTATAAAAAAATAAATAAAAAAAAAGTAATGCATAACATGAAAAATATCACAAAACATTTTTAAGCACTTTATAAATTAAAATGATAAATAGTGTTCTTTTACCAATTTTTTAAATATAGGCAAGGATTTGGCTCGCTTTATAGCCAATGGCAAAGCATTCCATAGTCGGACAGCTTGTATAGTAAACGACTTATCGTAAAACCTGGTGCATTGAGTCGGTACTTCTAGTTCTAGAAATTCGGATGACCTCAGGGGTCTTGAATGTGTACTTTCAGTACTTTGATAATTCATTTCGACAATTCAGATATGCCATAATTAACGTATATTATTATAATTACAGTTCCAATATCACCAACAACTACTGAATGGTTTTGGAGTAATGCCACACATATCTATATACAGTTAAGCGGCTGGGATGACAATGGTTGTGAGATTACAAAGTTTGACGTCGATTTTAAAGAGTACGGCAGTAAAGTATGGAAACGGGCTGATAATAGATTGGTAAGAATTTAACTAGCAATGTATAAAAATCCTTAAACATTAGCTAAATCAAAAAGAAATTAATCTGAATCTTTATTGATATTGTTGCCATTTACTAGACATAATCACAGTTAATGTCTACCGTCAACAATTGTTAATCAGTCAAGTTTGCTAAAGTAGTCTAGTTTATTTTTCAAGGTTTTAAATTATCACAATAAAGTAGCGAGTGTTCTTTTCCAGCCAATTATGGATCAAACTTGGAGCCACTACATTTCATCATCAATTCTGAATCAACCGAATTCCTTTGTGCTAGCAGAACTAGCACCAGCCCAGTGGTACCAAATAAGAATAACTGCTGAAAATGCAGCAGGAATGTCTACTTCAATATATAATTATGCAACTACTACTGCAGAAGGAGGTACGTGGATTATATGAATACTAGCTGTCCCGGCAAACGTCGTTTTGCCATAACTACTAATAAATTTAAAATTAATTAAAAAAACATTGTCCATCGGACAAAATTGTAAATCTAAACCATTCCGAGATCCCCTTGAACACACACAAAAAAATCATCAAAATCGGTCTAGTCGTTTGAGAGTAGTTCAGTGACATACACACTCACAGAAGAATTATATATATAAAGATATTAGCTTCCTCCCTGGCGTTACCGGCGGTACAACAATAACTGCGGGCGACACCGCGGGGTTGAGCTAGTTTATATATATGAGTAGATATGAAAAACTCAGCTGTAAGAAAATGATAGAAAATAAATAATAAACGAGCAAATGTTGAACTAGCAAAGGCTTAATGAAAAGCCGTAGTCGTACGTTTCATAAAAACGTACCATAACATTTCAACAACGCGTGACTACGGCTTTTCAAATTTGTTTCATGAATTTTCAACATCGTTTTTATAGTAGTTTTTTTTTGAATATTAAGTTTTATTGAGACGTTCATAATCATAAGTAAATTTTTAACTGATGTTAGATAAATTATATTATAATTGCTAAATGTACTATTATTTTAGTGTATTTCTTTTTGTTACAGAAACCATTGGGCCGCCATCAGAATTCTTTGACTTGAATATGTTGGTGATCATTTGTAGTTCCATTTTATTGATGATCTGTTCCCTGGCCTGTGTTTATATCTTGGTCAAACGACATAAGTAAGTACTTGGTCTAGAATAAAAGTTTTATTTTATTTTCTGACTTGACAATTTATACAGTAGTTTTATTCTTTTTTTGGATTTATTGATATGATTACATTTTTTTTATTTAGCGGAAATAGATATATCATTATTATTTCTTAACAAAAATACTCTCTAGTATTTTCAATCATTACTAGCTCTTGCCCGCGGCTTCGCTCGCGTCGAAGTTGATTATATATGAATTTAATTAAAACTGTGTAAAAGTATGTATAAATACTTTTAAACGTATTTACTTATTTTTGATCAATAGCACATTTAAAAGAACTTTCATATAAACATTCGATCCTTATTTTAACCCCTTTAGGAACAGCATTCCCATTAATGCTGATATAACTATTCATCTATTAGTAATCAAAAATCTAAAGATGAAAGTTTCAGGCTGCTAAATGAAAAAATGACGGATTTCCAAACTAACCCATATACGAAATGTCAATGCCTATTTGACCCCTTAGGGGTAGAATATCCAGAAACTCTTAAATACATATCTACTGGTTTTTAATTTCAGGGAGCAACATCTAACAGAATATAGAAATTCTCTAACAGCAGAATGCAAGTCGGAGAGAAGTAACGTCACAATTAATACACCCCAAAGTGTGCCTCCTGATAATATAAACAACAGAGTATACAGTACTCCTGTACATCTTACCGCTGATAACAAACATGGTGAGTTTATTTTTATAACAGTATTGGTAGTCAAAAGATCGATCATTAAGCTGTCACACTGGTAAATTTATTACCATTGAGATCGAGTTAATAAATTTTAGTCTTGATAACTATTTAATCAATGACTAATGGATGAATCGACTAAGATATGGGTGGTGTTGCAATGTGTAGCCTACTATGTGACTACCCATTTGGTAAAGCTCTCTTGATTAGGGGAATCTCACTAACTCGATTGAAAGCATCGAATATGGTATAGATTATTTGTGAAGCTGTGGTATCGTATTGGTTGAACTAGCCCTACTGATGTCGAACTCTTCCACGGTATTCACGGTTGGCTACTATATATACTGTCTATACTAGTATAATACATCTGAAAGTAACTCTGTCTGTCTGTCTGTTAAGCCTTTACGGTTAAACCGCTTAACAAATTTGAATAAAAATTTACAATGGAAATAATTTGATTCTTGAGGAAGAATATAGGTAGGATAATATTTACTGCGATAACTGACCTACACGCGGACAGAGCCGAGGGTGCAAGCTTATAATACTACTAGCTGACCCCGGCAAACGTCGTTTTGCCATAAAAATATTTTAAGGATGGGTGACCCTTACCATTTAGGGGGATAAAAAATAGATGTCGGCCGATTCTCAGACCTACTCAATATGCTCACAAAATTTCATGAGAATCGGTCAAGCCGTTTCGGAGGAGTATGGGAACGAAAACTGTGACACGAGAATTTTATGTATAAGATAAATGTGCTACTTTGATCTCAGTCCTTGTATATCTTGTATGTAAGTTCAAGTTTAAAAAAATGTTTACACAATTATTATTAACGTGATCTGAAAATTTGAGGCGGGTATTAATTGGACACTCGAGATTTGCATTTCTGGAAAGCGAGACCAGTTAGAGTTAAATGCTGTTTTCTTTCAGAATTGTACGAGATAAGTCCATACGCCCAGTTTGCGATAGGTTTTCGCACATTTGGTCACGTAGACAACCAGGAGGTACCCAGCAGGGTGCACCTTCCGGGTAATAGTAAATCTAGATATGACAGTGGTAAGTGATGATGAAATTTTGCTGTAATAAAATTATTAATTAAATAACCATTGGTGTGAATTTACGTGAATAAATTAACTTCAATTTTATATTATTAACTATATTATCATTATAAGATACATTACTATACATGTACAATGTAAGATACATAAGGCTACTAAAGCGTATTCTAAAACTAGAGCCTGATTTAATCATAGGATACCATAAATTGGAAACTTCAGTGGAAAAAATCGATTTTCCGTATCACTGAAATAAAAACAACGAATCCTCGTTTCAAGATTTCGATCTACCTCTGATTTTTTTTCTGTTCCCTGAACTTAGAACAGGTAGGCCATGCATTAAAATTCAATTTCATATGTTTCTAATCGTAAAATTCTTTTTGCAGAAACAAGCTTCCAAATGAGATCGGAGTCTGAAGAAAGTGACTGCGTATCCCGAACTACAACACTGAAAAGTGTGCCAAGAAGTAAGTCTCGGTTTTTGTATTTACCCAATACAGTATTTAAAGTCGTGTTGATACACAGCACATTAATACATATTGTCCCTAGAGAGGAGGAAATTTAGAGCTTGTATAAGATGTATCAATCTGTTTGGTGACGGATTAGGAATACAGAGAGAGAGATTCATACCGTGGGACTAAAATTGGGAAATTTCGTAGGACCACATCACCGCAACTGGAAACAAACCGCTAACTTAACACAGTTGTATAATATGGCAATATAGCAGGCCAAAACCTGCTTTCTTAAGAAAGGCTTATGTCCGGCAGTGGAATATAGAAAGATTTTGGTAATGATGATGATAAGATGAATAGCTTATAGGTAGTAGAGCCACGCTGATTTTAACAAGAACGGGTTGGCTCGAGCGGGGTGGTTCTTGCACAGAAGATCAACGTAAAATGACAGCATTCGTGTTGTCATGTTTCGTTTGTGAGTGCGGGACGGGAGGTGCAATGATGCAGAAGCATCACCAGGCCGCCATAGTGTAGGTCACCATGCTGCATTGTTGCATTCGCAATGAGTATGGTGACCACCAATCTTGGTTTTTGCTGATGCTTTCCATCAGGCAGTGTAGAGTCGTTTTGGCAGGTCCATTTATTAAAAAAAAGCTGGAATGAATGGAGTAGTTGTTTAAGCGGTCAAGACACGCTGATGATTGTTGTGATTTCAATCCCCGTGTGGTCAACACTCTTTGTGATCTACAAATTATTGTTGAGTCTGAATATTCTCTGAATCCGTTTTTTATTTATGATAAAGTCTTCTGCGATACAGGATAAACTCCTAGTGTGTGTGTAGTAAATTTCGGGATCCCAATAGTAAAACCTGATTTTATATAAGATCTTGATTAATCATTACTATTGAAAAACAAAATTACAACTATGACATAATTTCTCCCGACGATAAAAATTTAATCATGGGTTTTGAAATATAAGTTTATTGAAAATATGACTTCAAAAATAGGATATTTATTATAAACGTTTTTATTGCAGAGGCATGCAGAATACCCCATCATAGATAGCCAAGACGTCGGCACATTTAGTAGTTAACAATTTGGAACGGTTGTGTTCATAATTATTATCTTATTATATTATTTACAATTTAATCATGATATGCATAAGTTTTTGTGAGTATGACGGAAATCTAGTCATTAGTACAATAGTTTTACATAATTTTTACTGAGAAAATATATGATCTCCATAGAATTTGATTATTTTACTAACAAAATGGTAATTCATTATTGTTTTAAATTATTTTTAATGTAATTTAGAATAAGTTTTATAACATATGCATGTAGATAAAATTATAATGCTAATGTTTAAATTAGTAAAAAAATTGTAAAATTTACATTACACATTTGAAATGAAAAATGGCAGTTGATGCTTCGTTTTTAACAACATACAATTTAAAATGTAAATATCAATTTATCAGTACTATGTTATGGTTAAAAAATTAAATAATCACCAGTTTATGTTTGACTGTGATTGGTTAACATAATATTAAGTTTTATAAACGTAAGTAGATAATCTAAGGCATTCAATGTTCGTTTTTTCAGGCACTTGTTACTTATTTAATCTCAAGTGAAATAGAGGCATTTTTTATACAATTTAGGTGTAATCTATAGAACATCACAAAACCTTGACAGGTTTGTCTGGACGTTGAATCACTTTTGAGCAATCTATTAACATACATTCTCTGAAAAACATCTCAAAACTAAAAACAATGTTTTTATAATAGTACCTACAATTCACTTAAACTATTTATCACTAGGAAACCGGTTATCGAACCGTTCGACGCATGTCCTGTCCGATGCTACCTGACTTTGTTATGAAGTTATGATATTATTATGTACTGTAGTTATGCAGAAGGAGTTATACACTATAGACAGGATGTTGCACTAAAAACTAACGTTGTACAATCTTAAACAAGTTTAGACTATATTGTCCTCAGACAGGTTCGTAACTTTATATTACCTATCAAGACGTCAAGTTTGTATGTAACTACTAAATATTTTTGTTTACTTGTCTTATTGAGAAATCTTTACTTTAAATCGAAATCTTATGATGTCTCTATTTTAGAACATTCAATTAAATAATATATTTCAATTGAGTAGTCTAAAATAGTTTATTTGATTCAAGGTCGTAAAAGTTATAAAAAAAGATATAATTATTTTTAACCGACTTCAAAAAAGAGGAGGTTCTATGTTCCGCTGTATGACACATAAATAAAGATAATCAATAAAGATCTAGGAAGAATGAACCCAAATGAAAAGGAGAAAGACATAGTTGAAGAAGACTCAGTAAAAATCAAATCTTAAAGAAATTGATAACAAAATTCATACTGTAAGTTTTTAATGATTTTGAAAATGAATGTCTGAAATTAATGAAATGAGAATAGTAATAGAAATATATTAAAACTTAATTATCTTCAAAAAAGACTGATTGTTTAACATTTCTTTCGTAATGTGTAAATCCTCGATTTACTATAGAAATTAAATTTCGCAAATAATAAATGTTAGGAAGTAAACTGGTTTTCTTTGATTTTCCCCTTCCCTGTAATCTCATAGTATTACTAGCCGACCCACGCAACCTCGTTAGCGTCTCCTATTGCCTGTAGCGTGATAATTTTCCCCCATTTTCGAAACATTTTTCATTGGTGCTACGCTCCTATTGGTCCAATCGTGATAATATATAGCCCATAGCTTTCCGTAATAAATGTACTATCCAACACTGAAAGAATTTTTCAAATCGGACTAGCGGTTCCTGAGATTAGCGCATTCAAACAAATAAACAATCTATTCAGCTTTATATTTAGTATAGATATTAATATTCATCCAATACGCAACGCCGTCTAGTCCTAACTAAGCAGAGCTTGTAACTATGGCACAGAAGAACTAATAGCAATAACGTATAGGCCAGTATTCACTTCGATTAGAGCGAGTGCAGGTGGTTAGTGCGAGTAGTGTCCACTTCTTGTTTAGTGGTTCTATTTAGTGAATTCATTTCTTAGCCATCGACTATCAAGTATGGAGGATCATCGAGAAGCGTGCTTGCATTTGGAAGAAGCACTAAAAGAAGTATTAAACGCGGTCGTGATTTTTTATGGTTATGATTTTTCCCTTTTGTTTTGGGTGCTAAATTACACATTTATATTTCCAAAAAACAATAAGATAAATTATTACTATTAGGTGCGTGCCCAAAGCAGTTCTCAAGAATGGTCGAGGCACGTTGTACCGGTGATCTATTGTTACAAATAGTAAATACCGTTGATATTGAACTACTCATCTAGACATTAGTCAGAGAGTCTAGATTCTAGATATTTTTAGAACTTCAATGTTAGTTGTTGAATTCAAAAAATAATAAGACAAACAGTTTAGCTCGAAAAATATTTATGGTCGAAAATAAATAAGAAAAACATTAAAATATTTTTTATTTACTTCGACAGCGTAGCTTTCTTATACAGTCCTAACAAAATTTCAAATTTAAACACAAACTTCTATATGAAGTTCAAAAAAAGTTAAATCTTATTGTATCTATACGGCTATATTGTCCATTATCCAAGAATTATATTTATACACATTAGTGTAAACAGAAGATACATTTTCTGTGCCGCAAACTCTAAAACCAAAACTGGCAAGTCCAACTACTTCATATTGTCCGTCATAATCAGTCATGAGTGGCAGTCCATTGTCACCTCTACATGAATCCTTGTCTTTCTCGCCTCCAGCACACAGCTGGCCTTTCCATAAATCAACGTTCTTAGATGAGTAAAAAACTTGACATTTCTGTGAATGAACAAAAACTAAATTAAAAAAAAACGAAAAGTCAGTCAAATATTGGGATTATAATATACTAGTTGTTGCCCGCGGCTCCGCCCGCGTGTACGTCGGTTAACGCGGCAAATAGTAGCCTATGTGTTATTCTGATGTGTAAGCTATATTACTGTAAAGTGTTATCCAAATACGTTCAGTAGTTTTTGCGTGAATAAGTAACAAACATACACACTCACAAACTTTCGCCTTTATATATTAGTGTGAAGTGTGATTTCTATCTGCTCGTTCGGACTCAAGACATATGTATGAAATCTAATAATAACTATAGTACACATAAAAGTACTTTTTAGTAATAGTCGCTTACCTGACCCATCTGCTCATTATGGAGTGCCATCAGTGGAAACGAGTATGCGAGAACAGATAACATATTAAAACTACTAATGGGACTAATCCCGCCCACACGACCACCACTGTAACTCCTGTACACCAGGATAAACAGCCCACGAACACACCGAGTTATGACACTCGGGAAGTCCCAGGAAAAAAAATTACTGTCTTGGAACCCGCAACGAAATTAATCAATTACTATCTAAAGTAAACGCAAACCAACCTCTTGGGGTACAAATGGCAGAGACACTTGCAACTTTACAGGGCTTCGTCTCGATGCTATCCCCCAAGCAGCAAATTTAAGCAATTTGACCGGGTTTTCCATTATTGATATATCCGAAGTTGGTAGACAAATAGGTCGGATAAAATCTAAAAAAATATGAAAATTTAATAAAACAGATCTAACTCTTACGAAGAAACATTATTTTTTTATTCACGTGGCAAGATAAATGTCATATATTATACATACCTATTCAAAAACATGAATGTATCATTAACGTTAAAACAAAGATTACG
The DNA here is from genome assembly GCA_905220595.1 of Spilosoma lubricipeda. Taxonomy (NCBI): domain Eukaryota; kingdom Metazoa; phylum Arthropoda; class Insecta; order Lepidoptera; family Erebidae; genus Spilosoma; species Spilosoma lubricipeda. The sequence goes on along the minus strand of HG992298.1, from coordinate 3,678,580 downwards.
TTGGGTTAAGCTTCATCAAGCAAGGAGGAATGCCACAGAAGGTCTAACAACCCATAACCCGCCCCAAAGACTACTTGTCTCCCAACTTGCACTTGTTCATCGTCACACATCCACTTACCTTCTCTAAAATCTCTATGGTCTTCAAAACCACATTTTTTTTTAATAATTAATTAAAAACAAAATAAGCGTCTTCATCAAACCTGTATATGGTGCCATTTCTGTCATTCTCACAAGAGCTATATCGTTCCTTCTTGATTTGTCTTTTTCATCGTATTGTGGATGTGGCACTATTTTCTCAATGGGTATCCTAACTGCGCCATCTGAACAGTCCTCACCACTACCTTTTGCCATTACACAGTCAGGACCTTCGTGGCTCGTGTCATATTCACCGAGGATAATATTTTTGCTGTAAATTCAATTTTGTCGAGTTTGACAAATTTGCAGTGTTAAAATCATATTTCGACACGAACTCTAAGATATGGTTTGTCCTGGTATGGTACTAAATTGCAATCTGATATATAAATTATAAAAAAATAATTGGTAAAATTTAAACAATTTCTTTATCAACAAAGTTGGTAGTTACTTACGGTATGTAAAGTTTAGTGATTGATCCTGAAACACAGGGAGCTGCAGTAAGAACATATTTGCCACTGATAAGGGTACCGCCACACTTCACTTTTAATTTGTCTTCTTTTAAATGTTCAATCAGAGCTAGCCATGGATACTGGTCTATTTCTGTTTCATCTCCCACTAAAACTGTACAATAACGTTGTCATATTTTAATGTGAAATATTTTTACTCTGTATTAAAATAACTACACAATTATATATTATAAACATAAAAAATGTTGCTTTTTTCACAAAAAAGAGTGTGGATGTCACTAGAATTCACTATGAAACGCTAACCAAAATTGTTTTATATTTTTTTTTATTATTCACGTACATTTTCTCGTCTTTTCAATACAATACTAAACTATTTTTTTATGTACATATTGTGTAGTATTTAACGTATGTCTATTTTAATGGTTTTTTACTAATATTAAGTACCCACACATAACTGCGAATTCGCAACGCATAGCAAATATCTGCGAGCTAACAAGAATGCACTGCAAGAACTTCACGCCGCATCGCAACGCGAAAATAAATGAAATAAACATAAATAAATATTTTGGACATCTATTACACAACGCCATCTAGTCCCAAGCTAAGTAGAGCTGGTGTTGTGGCTACTAGACAACTGATATCAATACATATATACTTTTTTTTTCTAAATACATACATATTATGCAGATCATACAAACATTTGGTCCGACCCGGGAATCGAACCCAAGACCTCATGAATAGCAGTCGCATATGCTGCGCCACAGAGGTAGTTCGTTGCAATGCAGTTATGTGTGGGAGTTCTAATTGTATTATGCTAATTATGCTTCGTGATCATTTAATTATATATTTACGAGTGTTCATAAATTTTGAGAAAATATATATATGCAGGTAAATTGCCACATTTTTTTGTAAATAATGTTCTACATATATCTGAAAATTATAGAAATAGAAAAACGGTGCCATCTACCGGATAATCTAGAAATATAAATACGGCGCCACCTACCGGATATCTGTGCAACTTAGATGCCAAACCGCCATCTATTAAGATTTTATAGAACTAACCGATAAATACGCACAAAAGCCGTATAATAAACAAATAAATAGATCACGGAACAATATTTAAAGTACTTTCTTTCTTTTAAGAATAAAAGAAATCGGACGATTTGTTATTGAATTACAACTAAATACATATTTTGATTATCATCCCCTTTCTCCAGGAAACCGTGCTGAATTTCGGCTAAAAAGTATCCTATGTCCTCTTAGTATGAACTCATAACATGCCAAGTTTCATTTGAATCCATTAAGTAGTTTCAGCGTGATATACAAAAATGAAAAAAATAACAGTTTTGGCTTCAGTATTGATAATAGAGAAATTTTCTAAATATCTTTAAAGTACAGAATTGGACCTATTACATTTTTATTATTAGTATAGATTTCAGTAATTAAAACATAATAATTATGTATCTCACAAAAAATAAATAAATCTAAAGCAAATACCATATGAAAATCCAGGGATTCATAGATTAACACAAATATGTAAATTTTCACCCAGAGACTGGTTTAAAAATAAATAGATACAAAAATATATAAAATACACTATTAACGTGTACTAAAATGAGTCGACAGAAGGATTGGTAGACATCAGTTTTACAAATATACATACATCTCGTCTCACCGGCTCCAACACCACAGCATCTTGATTTAGGATCAGGTGGAAACGCAGATGTATTAGTACCACACTGAGAGGTGGCCAGGGCGTCTGAAAATATAGGATCATACGAAACAAAATAAGACATAGTTAGTCTGTAAGAGATTGTCCTCCAACGATAAAGCCTCCACTTGTACCCCCAGTTTAAGGTCAGCGTTGTAATAAATCTGGTGTAAAATAAAACAAAATATTTATTACAATTCTTGTAAAGTTAAAAAAAGCTGAGTTAAAAGTGCCCTTGAATTTTCTTGCTTGTTCTTCCCTAAACAAGTTGTTGATGTTTTTTATAATATTTACGATGACTGTATTTATAGACTGTGTAGTTGTTATTGATGATGACTTAAACTCTTTGTCTCTGAGGAACTCTTGAGTTATCATTGAAAACGTTAGTATTAAGTGGTCTGAAAAGTTTCTGACCTCAATGTGAAGACAACAGCACTTGTTAATAAAAACATTTCGTCAAGGGATAAAAAACTAATAAATGTTGTTGTGTAGCTTAGCATTTATGTTGTGCATCGCTAAAAGTGTGCAGATACTTTTTAGTGGGTAAAAAATTAAATTCCCGAGAGGCAGTACAAAATGCCTTTGAAGAGTTTGTTGCCTCCTGTCCAGCTGATTTTTACAAGAAGGGCATCAATAAACTGCCAATGCGTTGGCAAAGATGCGTCGATTACATGGGTGATTACTTCGAATAACAGAAATAAAAAAGTTTAAAAAAATAAGTACTTTCACTTATTGCATACAAAACGGCAATTTCATAGGTAAATACCTATTAGATCATCGCTCTTTTCATATCATCCAAGTGAGTTGCAGACGACTGTAATCACTTACCTTAAGGTGACTCGTCTGATCGTTTGCAATAAGAGGACATTGCCATAAAAATAAGAACAATAAATAAATGTAACTCACAAGATTAGATGCAATCAAAATGATATGCAATAATTCAAATTTAATAGTGTGGGTGACCATGCTGCATTGTCTGCATTAGCAATGAGTGTTGTGACCACTCTTGGATTTTGCTCATGCTTTCCATGATGCGGAGTGGAGTCACTTTGGCAGGCTCATACATAAAAAAAGTTAACTTGTCTCAAAAGTGTTTTTCGCTGAACAACTTACTGAATACAAAGACTTTGTTGGTTCTTTAAATACTCCACATGTAATTTTAAAAGGTTTGTTTATTATGTATTTAAAATTTTAATATTTAATTCAAATTTTAAATGCACATTAGGGAATAACTAGTTACCTTGTCCTTGACTACACAGTAGCATAAAATATGTAATGACAAAACAGGAAAATAAACTTGCTTGAGTTGGTTCTAGACAAGCAAAGTTAAAAAAAATACCATTAAAGTCATTATCTTTAAATACTATAAAAATTGATATTTTATCCCTAGCCTATATATAAAAAAGAGAAATTAAACTTCAATTATAAATAAGCGATTGACACAATAAATAAATTCGTATTATATCATTAAAAGTGATCATTCATCCTCATAAATTTTTAGCCTATATATAAAAAAAAAACCTTGTTTTTTGGGTAGATTTGGTACACATTACAAACAAATTCGAAAAAATAATAATTCAATGTTGTTACTCATTGTTGTTGAAATTCTTAGGGCTTTTCGTAGGTCACAGTAAAGTCAGTATTATTCTTTTTTTAAAACAAAAACACTACAAGCTGCTAACATTTCTGCAAATGTTTAATCTTGGATATCTACTAAAATAAATAAAAAATGGCAAACCTATATAATTATTTCAAATATACAAATAAATGTTTTTTTTTACAGTAAGCTGCGAAAATGATTCTGCCCTGCCTGATGGAAAGCATGGGTAGAATCCAAGAGTGGTGGTCACCATCCTCATTGAGAATAAGCACAAAGCAGCATGGCGACCCGCACTATGACGGCTTGGTGAGATGCTTTTTCACGCCCCGCTTAAAGGACCCGGGATCATAGTGGGAAGGAAACACGTATGCCGGTAGTGAGTTCCAGGTTGTGACCGCTCGGCACAGGAAGGAAGAACCGATTTTATAATAAGATTTTATATTTGTATGAGCATAAAAGATTGATCCCGTCACCTTACGAATATTTATTTGTAAAAAATAAAGTCTAGTCTGACTGTAGATTATGTCCATTAATTGTATATTTGTTAACTCCTCCATAATGTTTTAAGAAAAACCTTTTAGCCTTTATTACTCCTAAGATTATTTGGTGTTGGCTACTTTTTCAACCATTTTTACCTGAGTATAAGTATAAGTTTTTAAAAGCATAAATAAAATAATAATTAAAAAGTTAGGTTACTCACAATCACTTAGCGCAGCGAACAACCCAAAGAGCATTAACGATAATGTGATACTACTCATTGTAAAGCTTTTTAAATAAGACAACAAAATATTCAACTATGAACGTTCTGAACCTACGTCTTCCTCCGACGAGGTTCTAAAACCGTTCATTAAAGTTCACGTTAATAAGCAAATTAATACCTTACTTTTTCCTTATATCTCCTTGATGCAGCTGTTTGTTGATGATATTATTACTTATGTATTATTTTTACAATATAACCAGTAATACAAGTTACTTCGTTGAGTTATTTAACAAAGATTTGAAGTACCACTCCTCTTTTATTTTTTTTAATGGTTTGGTTGAAGAAAATCGATCTAATAGCTATATGTGCGTAACGTTCATAGTTCAATATGCTCTGATTGAACGAACACTTCTCAGATATGGTTCTAATTATTTTTATGCAATTTAGAGTGCAGAGGGTTCCGGGGGTTATATTTGTATATATATATCTAGCTAGGTATCATTACCAAAAAAAAAAAAAAAAAAATCTGATCAAGGCTTGGTCATCTAGGCACTTTTATTAAATTACATTGCGAAATACTATTGCCATCACCAGACATGCTAACCTTAACTGTTTTTATTTTCTGTTTCACTTTTGGGCCCAGAGCAAGATATTTTCAACTGCCTCATGATGGCATGATTTGTTATAAAGTCACTTTAAGCTAATAAGTGGTAACTAACTGTGGGTAACCTCAGGGCAAACTTATAACTAAACTAAAATAAATTCATGACGTATGTTTGCATACGTCATGAACCATAAGCCAAAAGGCATAAAGTGACGGGGCCCAAAAATAAAAGTAGCAAGTTATTTATCATAACTACCAATTTAGATTAAAACGGATGGCAGGCTAATATACTTAAGTGTACGTATACGAGTATAATAGTCACACTTTCTTTCTTTAAGTCCGAATAGGTATTTGGCTTTGGTAATTGATAGACTTGATTTATATCTACAATTGATAGCTCTAGGTTTCGCAATAATTTGTATATAATGTTTTCCGATGCATCAATATCTAGTACCACTAAATCTTTTAATATATGTCTTATATTGATAATATGAAAAAATATTTAAAGACGAAGCAAAATATCTGAAACGAAACGTCTACTAGGTAGTAGCACCCTGCCTTGAAAATGCAGTTTAAAAAGCTTAAACTGCAAAATCCACGTCAGAAAATACACTGCCACTTTGGAAACAACCTAAAAATAGCAGTATTCTAACGCAAAAAAAATGCTCTGATTTTAATGATTCCGGCGTCATTCGTCGGAGAAAAATTTGCTGATTCCGAATATGTATGTAACTCAATATCGCCCTAGATGTCGCTTAAACCAAATAGCCTTTCGCCCCTCGATATATTCCTCTTTTGTTTGTAAATAAATAAATTACTACATAAATTATAAAACAAAGTCCACGGCCGCGTCTGTCTCTATGTCTGTTCGCGGTAAACTCAAAAGTTACTGCTCGGATTACCATGCGGTTTTCATTAATAGATAGTGATTATAGAGGAAGGTTTACGTATATAATTTATTAAGTTTTTGTGTACAATTGCGCAATTTTAAACATATTTGCCGGAGGTGTCGAAAAAAATTCAACCGTATGGGAGTTTTCAACGAAAATGCTGCCTAAACCTTTTGAGATATAACGAAACAATGCATGGTTGGATATTCTTCTACTACTACTACTTATAGATCTACAAAAAAGTCAGGGATGGTATATATCCATTTTTAAAGAATAACTTACTATACCCATTTTATGTTTAAAAAAATGGTTACGTGGTGGTAAATAAGAGGCCATAAGGATTTCATGCTTATTATCTAACTCTTTTACACCATATGATTTAAATGAATATCTTAGAAGTTGCCGCAAAAAACTATTACTTTTTCCAAAATTTATACAACTTTTTAGTAGGTAAAAAATTCAATTCCCGAGAGGCAGTACGAAATGCCTTTACAGAGTTTGTTGCCTCCCGTCCAGCTGATTTTTACAAAAAGACCACCAATAAACTGCCAATGCGTTGGCAAAGATGCGTCGATTGCATGGGTGATTACTTCGAATAACAGAAATAAAAAAGATTTGAAAAATAAGTACTTTCACTTATTGCATACAAAACGGCAATTTTATAGGTAAAGACCTATTAGAATGATTCATTGTCCCGTTACGCTCATTGTATGTCGTTGTTCTGCGCTTGCGCCGTATTTATCTCTCATCATTTCATCAACGTTTGATTATGACGTTGTCACGTTAAAGTATCGTCCGTAAACCGACTTTACAGATAACCAATTTTTTATATTTTTTTATTATTATTTACATAGAATACTACATAGAATGCAGTAAATGGTTTCAGTGAATTCACACAGTGAACATAAAAAAATGATTATATGCAAAAAAGCTGTATACGGAGAAAATTTTACACAATTCGGTATTAAATATTACGTTTCTCAGATTTACGTCAAAGTATAAAATGTGAGTAAACTTCATAAAGTGAAACACAATGTCCACAAATATGATTCTGAAAATAAAAGGCGTTGATCCTTTACTAGGTTTATTTTCATAATAGTTACTGCAAAATAACTTTTTTGTCCAATAAAAAAATCTAAAATATTCAAGATTCAAACCATGACTTTTAAAAGATTCACGTGCGTATTTGAGTGTCAAACAAGTCTACTAAAGTAACGAAAGGTTAGAAAAGTTTTGCGTCACAAGTTTCAGTAGAAATTGCTTCAAACAAGCGCTTACTTGGAATGTGCAGTCGACTGAAAAATTGGCAGCGACGCTCTAGGCGAGAAAGTTCGACCTTTTTAATAGTTAGGGCGGTAGAAAGCTACCACTTGTAAGTAATTAATTAAATAGATTAAGTTTCGTGTGGTCAATGTGAACTTTTGCAATATAAAGATGGTTTTCTTTTATGTATGTAACGAGAAAAATTACGTGCTATCCATCAACAGATACTTTCCAGTATGTTTTGTAGATAAACTTGATTGGTTTGGTAATTCTTTTTCTTTTTTAATACTAAAGTTTTTGTGACTTCTTTTGCTCACTATATATCAATTTGAAAAGAACCTTTGTCTTGACTTATTAAATTTGTCTGACTGACTTATAAAACTGTTGATCTTGGGATGGGGATTGGGATTCTTTGTTTTGTCATATTTTTTATTGTTAGTGTGTTATGACAGCTCGACCAAACGTCCTATTAATTTATAATTGTGAAAATATATTATTATTATAGACTAAAACCACCGTCTATTCATTTCATATACATAAATACACACGTCGTTATACAGTCCACTGGCTCGCCAATAATGGTACTCAACTAGCCAAGTAGGTCATCGTAAATGAAAGAAAATTACGTGCAAAACAGTCATTACTTTAATTTTGAAAACAATAATATTGTTGAATTTACGGTGTATTACCATTAATTACCTCCAATGGAAACCTCTTGGTAAAGCCTTGGTTTCTGTTTCCGGGTGGGGTTAAAAAATTGTTCTTGGGTTTTTCTTATAAGAATGCGATCTGTGCGTGTTGGAAGAACTTCGTTTGTTGTCGATTTGTGGGTCTACTAGGGCTGCAACATGAGTTAAAGCTGTTGATAGCGTGGCCGTTTTGTCTTTCACGGGGAACTGACGATTCGTTACGAAAAACCATTAAATTATTCTGAAACTGTATGAATATTGAGCCCCTCATTTTTGGGTAATTATTGTCATTGTTACATTGTGAAAATGGACTTTTGTGATAAAGAAAAGATGTGAAAACTCGCTGACACCTCGTGGGTAGAAGATACTGAGCGCGGAAGATTACCAGGTACCGTAGGCTAGACTCTGCGCAGTACTTTTAGTTCTTATTGTATCTTGTAACTTGACCGTGCCTAATTTAAGCTGTATCCGTTAGGTAAATCAGTATCGAATTAAGTTTATTCAAGCCGCGTATCGTGGTCAATATGTCAACTCAGGCCTGATTCCCAGATCCAAAAACAACAAACACGGTGGTCAGGTCTGATAGAGTTGAACAAATATAAATATTATTGTTTGCTTGGAATAATTAGTACCTACTACATTACGAAAACTATAGGTCAGTAACTCGTGCAGTGTTTTACATTGATTACACAAAGTCATGATTACGTCACAGATTAGCGTATCTTTAGAAATACGGATTTGTTTCTCCAGTGTCTATGTCGGTTAAAACATAAAGATACGGACAAAACCTATTTATACTCTTTTAAGACTGAACTGTTCAGTAAATCTTGTCACCGTGGGAGAACCACGCTTTGTCATGCATGGGCCGGCTCGGCGAGCGATACCACGGCCTCAAAAAAAACCGACGTGAAACAGTGCTTACGCTGTGTTTCGCCGAGTGAGTTAGGATACCGGAGGCCCATACACCAACTCCTCCCCCCATTCCCCAAAGGCTGGCAATGCACTTGACGCTTCTGGTGTTACCTGGCCTATACGCGATAAGTCTGCTAGTTTGCCAACTATTCAATAAAAAAAAACTAAAAGCACTGTCACAGTGTACAGTGACTGAATTGATTGTCAAATCTACATTAAAATTAAAAAGAAACAAGGATATTGACAAAAATTAGTACTTAAAAATGATTCGACATTAAAGTTACTTATTGTTTTGACCTCGTAGAGGTGCCAGTTCGGTAGGTCGTAGGTATAACAAGTAATTATCCATAATATGTTGGGTAATTGGAGATGCGTAATAAGATAAGGTCAAAAGTTTAAATTGATAGCCTTTTGTTTTGATACGAAGAAAGTTAGGTTTTTCTCAGAAGCACTAAGATAACTTGAACTTGATTCATATATAAGAACTCTTCGAACAGAGACGTATATAGTTTTAGTACAAGTGTCATCACAATGAACGTTTTATCAATTTCATTCCTATTTCTAGTACTTTGCTGTGTCGAGAATGGATGTAAGTTTAATTTCATGAACTTTTTTATTAATACCAAATATTGCATAACGAAACTAAGAGATTAAAAATATTGCAAGTGTAGCAGTTGATATTTTTTATTTTTATGTATTTAATACGTAAGTAGCAGTTACTTGCTATTATTAGTACTACCTACCTACATTTACCGTAAAGAAAAAAAAATAAGGAAGTAGAGCTGCGTTTATATCAGGTGGGCTGCGGCGTTACTACGGCGACCGGCTAAAAACGCACACTGTCTCGGATACTAAAAGTCTGGGAACCAGGTGCATCCTCGAACGGAAATCCCTGGAACCAGATATACTATAAACTGCCGCGGTGGCGCAGTGGTAGCGTACGCGACTGCTGTTCTTGAGGTCTCGGGTTCGATTTCCGGGTCGGACCAAATGTTTGTATGATCTGCAAATATTTGTTTCGGAGTTTGGGTGTTTTCTATGTATTAAGTATGGTATTGTAAGTATTTATATCAGTTGTCTAGTACCCATAACACAAGCTCTGTTTAGTTTGGGACTAGATGGCGTTGTGTGTTAGATGTCCGAAATATTTATTTATTTATTTATACCTCGGGCCACCCACTGCTTGTAGGTGGACCCCTCCTGTGTAGGAACCCTAAAACTCATATTCTATTCAGAAAAGGGCGCGAGCACTTTATAGAGCTCGCGCCGCCACCCTGTTTCTGCTAGGCTCAGGCTTGGAGGACGGAGATCGTTTTGCGATCTCAGGTGTCGGAGTCGTCTGTGGTATTTGGCCCGTTCCCAGGCCTGGCGGGCAGGGAGAGTTCTAAACCTCTCCTGATCCCGCTCCGACAGAAGACCAACCTATAATGACAGCATTTGCGCTGTCGTGTTTTGTTGGTGAAGTGCGAGATCGGAGGTCTACTGATGCAGAAGCATGTCAATAGGCCACTATAGTGTGGGTCACCATGTTGCATAGTTGCATAGTCTGCATTTGCAATGAGTATAGTGACCACTACTCTTGAATTAGCTCATGCTTTCCATCAACGAAAGTTGAGCCACTTGTGCATAGCTCTACTATGCTAAGAAAGTGTACGTGTAGTATCGTTAGCTAGAATGCCTCTCAATAATCAACGAATGTGTTGTATTTATATATGACTGCCTCGTTGGTCTCGCAGTTGGCGTGTGCGACTACTGATCATGAGGTCTCGGGTTCGATTCCCGGGTCGCATCAAATGTTTGTATGATCTACAAATATTTGTTTCGGAGTTTGGGTGTTTTCTATGTATAATATGTATGTATTTACAAAAAAAAAAGTATATACGTATTTGTATCAGTTATCTAGTACCCATAACACAAGCTCTGCTTAGCTTGGGACTAGATGGCGTTGTGTGATAGATGTCCAAAAAAATATGTAAATATGTATTTATCAGAATCTGCAATAAGGAATATAATTTTCAGATGCAAAATCGAACACTGATTGTGCTGTTCACATGACTGCCTTCCCGCCTGAAATCGGTACTGCTGTGGTGATGATCTTTCAGGTTTAAAGCAGATAGGTTTGTATTCTTCATCGTTTTCGTATAGGTATGACAGTGTCATTTTCAGCCTTCAATTTTATAGTGTGAATTTCACAGTCGACGTAGCAAAAATTAAAAAATCCATTACATTAAATTTCCCATGGAGTCCTTATTCAATAGTAATGTATGTATTTCATTTATTGGGGTATATTTTGCATAGAACTGTGTGTTCAAAATAATTGTGTTTACCAACATTTTATATCTATTTATTAGTTGTAAATTTAAATTATTTTACAACACGCATCTTGCTCATGGAAAAAACTGCAAATCTGTGTGTATTAATTTCATTATCATAAACAGTTTTTGATAGTCTAGTCTTAGTTTATTTAAAGTTGCTTTGATTTTGTGCAATTTGACTATTTACGTTTTATGATGATATACTTTAAAACTAATTATGGCAGAATCAATAATCCTAGTAAACATAATAAAAAACTTCCAGAAAGTCAAGAAACAGCTTTAAATTAGTATCCATGGACAGCGATAGTTGAATACATTATAACAACAACTAAAAAACAAGAGGATTTGTGTGGTGGTGCTCTTATTAGTGGAAGATACATACTAACTTCAGCTCACTGCATTACTGGAAAAGCGTTAACTATTGGGGTACCGTAAGTACAATCTATTAATGTGTACGCTAGTCCGTAGAAAAAATAAATTTAAGCATACGCTTTAACAACAGCTATACGTAATTGATAAGAGAGAAATTAAGTGTACTAAACCTAAATTGAATTGAAAAAAGAAATGAAACATACTATTAATATAAATTTAAAAGTAACTCTGACTGCCTGTATATCTGTCGTGCTTTACCAATACATCGATTTTAATGAAATTTGGCATTGACATTATCTGATCCTTGAGGAAAGACAGAGGTTACTCTTAACGGATAAGATACAAACCCGCGGATGTAGCCTCGAGCAAAAGCTAATTAAATAAAAAAAAAAACTAAATAGAGATATACTTTTTATTCTTTTTTATAGCTTTCGGTGACAATGTAAAGGAATAGTAATAACTTATACTTATAATAATTTATACTACGTCTTTAACTATTTTATTTTATTAATTATCTATACTAATATTATAAAGCTGAAGAGTTTGTTTGTTTGTGTGTTTCAACGCGCTAATCTCAGGAACCGCTGATCCGATTTGAAAAATAATTTCAGTGGATAGTACAATTATCGAGGAAGGCTAAAGACTACATATCATCACGCTTAGATCAATAGTGATCTGTGTGAGTGATATGTAGCTCATTGGTGAAGAATATCACCAATGAAGAATGTTTGAAAAAACGGGGGGAATTATCACGCTACGGGCAATAGGAAACGCAAACGAGGTTGCGAAGGTCGGCTAGTAAATTTATATTCAGAGACTATCAACCAAGTTTCATAAGTTATTAGTACCAGTTCTAAATACGTATTTATAGCGGAGGCTCTGTTTGGGAGTATGCTCTGCAGCAGAACCGAAATTGATGCTTATTATTGTGTTACTTAGTGTATGTACAGAAATAATGGCCCAAAGTTAACATTAGGTACATTGAACGTTCATCAGTTTAAGATATTCTTTTGCATTTATAATAACGATTCTATGGAAGACCATGCCTCAGAATGCAGTTCTAAAATTGCATTGATCTATATTTAGAGGTTTAATAAAAAAAATTGAATTTTTAGCACAACGATTCGCCTTGGAGACTACAACAGAACTAATGACGGTCCTGACTGTGTGGTCGTTAGTCCAGATGTTAAAGAGTGCACAGATGGAGAAACAAGAATACAAATAGATAGAACAATACCACATCCTCAGTTTAAACCCAACGAAACTTCAAGAGCAAACGATATAGGTTTAATAAGAATGAAGGAAACAGCTCCGTATACAGGTTTTACATTTAATTTGGCTTTTAATAACTATTGATAGAAAATGTTAATAGAATATTGTAAAAAGTTAGATTTGGCTACAAGATAATATTACTATACAATGTTTCATAAAAAATAATCGGCCAAGTGCGAGTTGGACTCGCGAAGGAAGGGTTCCGTTGCATGATCTTATACATTTCAAGCGTCTAACTGTTGCCGTTATTAGTATCGAGCAAAAAAACACGTTTGTTCTATAAGAGCCCCTTTAATTAGTTTATTTAGCGGAAAAAGATCATCATCTCTGTGAATTTCGGTTGCCTGGAAGAGATTGCCGTTGAGCAATAAAGCCGCCAGTTGTACTACCGACCTACCTAGCTTTAAGTTATGTACTTAGTTATCTGGTGTACAATAAAGCGATTTATTATTATTATTATTATAATTTCAACTGCCTAAGTATCACGTTTCATGAGATATAGCCTGCTGACAGATGGACGAACAGATGGACAGCTAAGTCTTAGTATTAAGGTCCCGTTTTACGCTTTGAGTGCGGAACCCTAACAAAAGAGATAAACTGTATTTATCGTTCAAACTCTTGATTTTTATACAATACAACATTTTATTTACTATTTAATATAAATGCTAATAATATTACGGAAACAACCAATGTTCAGCTCAAAATAGTTGTTAGGTAAAACAGTAAAACTCTTTAATTTTATGTTTTTGTTCCAGACTTCATTCGCCCCATATGTCTTCCAACTGAGGACGTTACCTTCAAAACTGGTCCACTTAATTTCATTTTTGCCGGGTGGGGCACTTTACATGGGCCAAGTCCTGTTAAATTACATTTGGATCTACCTTTCGTCCCAAAAGATGTGAGTTGCTCATTGGCATTGATTTTTAAGTGTCTGATTACTCATTAAGCATTTCATTTTTAATTTTTCAAGCGTTTCATATTGTTTTATTTTTCTTTATTCTGTTTCTATAAAAAACTTTACTTGTGAATAAATTTGTTGACAAGTCTTGTAATTCAAAATTATTTACTTCTAATTTTGGTGACGTATTAAGAATCCGGAATGTCACCCCCTCTGCATCCGGTGGTTGTCGTAAAAGGCAACCCAGAAAGAACTACGTAAGTGAATACCATTATAAAGAGAAAGATAACCGTGAACAACCAATAGATGATTTTAGTATCGAACTGTTATTTTACTTAACGGTTTAGTTTAAATGAAAATATTTATTTTGCTTCTTGGATCAGAGCAAATTATTTGATTCGATGAAAAATATTTGATTTTGATCTGATCTGGAAAACTTAAAGAAAAATAACACAAATTATTTTATGAGTTAAAATATTTTTCGGACTATGTAAAATATGTCTTAGTTACCATATTATTCAAATTACCTTGATGTGTTATCTAAGTTAATTTATATATTTTGTCCACAGCAATACCAAACAGCGTTGTCAGCTAAATTTCTCAACTACTACTATTGGGTTTTGGTAATATTTCAATAAAAGAACCAATGTTAGATTTCTCTTTTAGCGATTTATGATAAGCACGAACCAACATGACATTTGTCATCACACCGAAAAAAAAACAGCGCCACCAGTGGCAAAAGAAAGAAACTGGATGTTTACGAGACACTTTCAAATACAGAGCAAATACACCGTTTACAAGAATGCTTAAAAACCTATCTTATATATTTATTTATTTAACACTCCCACTTAAATTTATAAGGTAGACAACAATTCATCAAATATTTCTTTATATTAAACTAAAACTTTTCTTTTAATAATTTCAGAAAGTAAACATAGGACATTATAAAAAACACATTAAACATTTCTCATCATCTTATCTCTAATTAAATTAAATTTATCCTTATGCAAAGATTTAGTCCGAAAATCAGCCAACTGATTTGAACTCTCGATATATTTAATGTTAACAATTTTCTTTGCAACATTTTCTCTGATAAAATGATAGTTTAAATCAATGGGCTTAGTTCTTCTATAAAACACAGGGTTGTTAATCAATTTAATAGCACTCTGATTATCAACATTTAAAGTGATTGAGCCTTGTGGCTCCCCAATGTCATATAGTAACTGCTTAAGCCATAAAATTTCTTTAGTGGCTTCGCTAGCAGCCATGTACTCAGCCTCAGTTGTGGATAATGCCACAGTATTTTGTTTCCGACTAGACCAAGTGACGGGACCGCCATTCATTAAAAATATATAACCTGTATTAGATTTTCTAGTGTCTAAATCACCTGCAAAATCTGAGTCTGAGTAGCCAACCAATTCAATATTACCTTTATAGACAATTACTATATCTTTAGAATATAATAAATAACGTAAGATTCTTTTAACAGCTGTAACATGTGGAGGACCTGGGTCATTGACATACCTGCTAACAATATTTACTGCATATGCTATGTCAGGTCTAGATACAGATGACAAGAAGAGCAATGCTCCCACTGCTTCTCTGTATGGAAAATTAATAAGCTCACTACTTGTATTCTTAGACATATATAGATTTACATCAGCCGGAGTACTACTACTTTTAGCATCTGACAAATTAAATTTATTTATAATTGTTTTAATGTACTGTTTTTCTTTTTTTTTACAAAAATGCCAGGTGTTTAATATTAAACATAACTTATACAATTAGGACTTACATATAGATCACACAAGACCGGAATTCGTACAAATGCTAATGACATCACATACTTTATGTGACCACAGCATTTTAATGAAAAAAAAAATGATATATATATATATATATATATATATATTTCAGTGTTGTTTCTATCAGGGAAATAAGAAACCAGCTGATATAATACTTATTTGTTTTACTTTTGAAAACATTGAAATACTTCACTCCTATGTTTCAGGAAGCAAACATGGCGGTAGCTTGTAGCTCCATCTTTAAACAAAACAAAGTACTTCATACCTGATACAGAAGGTTCTTCTACAGGACCACACACATCACTGTACACAATTTCTCCAGGCTGTGTTGGTCCTCGGGTAGATTTCATAAAAGGGCGTCTCACCTGTTTACCATATTGGCATGCTTCACAAACAAAGTTCTGATTTCCACTTAATTTAACTGGAATCAATCCATTTTTACACATATTTTGAAGTTTCTTCACATTTAAATGTCCTAATCTATCATGCCAAACTTTTATATCTGTTTGCACAATATTACAATATTTTTGTTTGATTGTTTTGACATTCAATTCATATAAATTGTTCTCTGTTAGTTGTGCACTCATAACAACAACATTACTCTTCATTATCATTGCTCTTTCATTATTCTTTACTATTGTATATCCTCTTTTAGTGACAGCACCTTCAGAAAACAGATTTCTCCGTAAATCAGGTACATATACCGGATAGCCTGTCTGAAACGAACACCATTAATTATATCAATAGTCTACCGCGCCCTCAAGTAAACCTTTTCCACTTCAGTCCAGTCACAGAGGAGGAAGTTAAGAAAATTATTCTGTCCATCAAATCTCAAGCGATTGGTAGTGATGGCATTGGTAGAAAAATGATTACTACATTGCTAGTCTACCTCCTCCCCGCTATCTCCCATATTGTCAACTTCTCCCTCATATCCGGCACATTTCCTTCTCTTTGGCGAAAGCGTATGTACGCCCGTTACCTACAACTCCTAATCCGTCGCTTCCAAATCAATTTCGTCCTATTTCCATCCTTCCCTTCCTCTCTAAAGTGCTAGAAGCCTGCGTCCATAAACAGTTTTCCCACTTCATTTATTGTAACAACTTACTTAGTCCCTTTCAATCTGGTTTTCGACCAGGCCATAGCACAGTTTCTTAAAGTGACTGGCGATATTGGGTTGGGAATGGAGGACTCTAAGATTACAACCGTAGTACTGGTTGATTTTTCCAATGCTTTTAATACTGTCAGTCACAACCTTCTCCTTGCTATCCTATCCCATTTCTCAGTATCTCGTGAAACACTGGACTGGTTCTCCTCCTACCTTCGGGACCGTCAGCAGTCAGTCACTGTGGAAGATTCTTCTTCCAACTGGTGTGACCTCACTGCGGGGGTCCCTCAAGGCGGTATTCTGTCTCCTCTCCTATTTTCCATCTTTATTAATCTCATCACCCTACGACTTCAGTGTTCCTATCATCTCTATGCTGATGACTTGCAATTGTACTATCAATCTGAGCTGGGCCATGTGTCATTTGCGGTTTCAGTCGTAAATAGTGATCTGACAGCTATTAAACAATGGTCTGACATGTTTGGTGTTTCGGTGAATCCGAATAAATGTCAGGCCATCATCATTGGTGGTAACCGTGTTATGAGCCAGCTTGACCCTACTTTAATTCATTCCGCAACTCACCTACAACGGTATGGTTATTCCATACTGTGATAGTGTAAAGAACCTTGGACTGTATATGGACACAACCCTTTGCTGGCGTAAACAAATTGCAACTGTATGCCAGAAAGTCACAGGCTCTTTGCGCGCCCTCTATAGGCTTAAAAACTTTCTGCCACTGAAGACTAAGGTAATGCTTGTACAGACTCTAATATTCCCTATAATTGACTATGGTGATGTGTGCTACTTTAACCTGAATGCAGATCTGCTCAATAAACTAGACCGTCTTCTCAATAATTGCATTCGATTCATCTTCAATTTACGTAAATATGATCATGTGTCTCAGTATCGCTCCCTATTGAAGTGGCTTACAATTCGCCAACGCAGAGAGATACAAGCATTAACTACCTTATATTCTCTGCTCTACTCACCAAGTTCCCCTTCTTACTTAACTTCTCAACTTCAATATTTAGGTGCTAATCACACAAAAAACCTTAGATCGTCAAACAACTTACTTTTTCATTGCCCCACTCACCGCTCGGATATTGTGCATTCTTCTTTCCTGGTTCAATCTGTCCTGTTATGGAATGCGCTCCCTCTTGAGATCAGGATGGCAAAAACACGTCAAACCTTTAAATACTTGTTGCGGAAACATTTCACAAAAACATTAACACCACAATCCTAAGTTTAGCCTGTCCATAACAAAAATAAATATTGTATTATGTATGTGTATATATATATATATCTATATATGTGTGTATTTGTGTAGGTATATATGAGTATATTACTTCATTTAGATGTGTATCCTTAAAGATATAGTATAATTAATAATGTAAGATTATTGTTATGTTATTTACGTTTGTAAGATCTCTTTCTCACTCTCTGGAAATATGACTGTGTTGGGATTATTACTTAACATTTCTAAACAATGTGCATCTACCATTCTTGACTCTGCATTACCCTAAGGTCGACTGTTAGAAAATGCCTACGGCATTAAGTCCGCCTGTGCAACAATTATGCATGAAGTCTTAAATAAAATAAATAAATATAACACATGTTCAAGAATGCATCTCTCCCATGTACCATTGACTTGTTTATCAATCAATATAGTTCCTTCAACAATACTTTGATACTCTGTTTGTTTCCCAATCTAACAAAATTGTTAAATTTAGACTCGTTCAACTCACAGAAGTAGTCACGCCTGAAGGTCATGTGCATAGAGGCTCCACTATCTAGTATCCATGTATCTTCATCATGTTCAGATGAGCAACCTTCAGCGCTAAATGCCAACATATTGTTAGGTTTCTTTTCAGTTCGGGGGGTGGTGTTACTCACGTCCGTAGGATTTACCATCTGTTCCTAGATCCACCCTACACGTGCCCCCCGGGTGGTGCTAAACGAGTAACAGGGCTTAAATATCTATGCCCAACGCCGAGTAACAGGCGGCGGTAACTAGCCTGTCACCAGGTTTTCGCAAACCTTGGCGGAGGAAATAACCCCTAAAAACAGCGACCGCAGTGCCTTGGGAAAGTGCTGGTGGAATATCTCCCCAACCACTTTTTATGAAAATGTCGAATAATGAGGAATATGTTATGTCATGTGAACCGGCTAACCCCCGGCGCTCTCTGGTACTCGGGCCGGAGATTGTGAAATTGGCTACCGAAGACTACATGGATGTGAGTAACCAGGCATCTACGTCAGTAAATACTACTGGAAAAAGATTAGTTCAACAAGCTTTTCACCCTAGTCGTTATATCAATAGGTCAAGGAGTCAATCCTTCGGAAGTAAACAGCTACTCGAAATCGTAAACACTATTTCCCTGACAAAAGAAAGTGAAAATTGCTCACAATCTGTTGACACCGATATTGTGCCGTGTCCTCCTGAATGGCAAAGAGTACCAACAGCCCGATACAATAAGCGGAAGAAATTGTCACATACTCCATCACCTGAAATAGTTACTACAGCTAATAGATACAGTGACCTTCAGATTGACCTCACGGACGATGAGCCTTTTCCCTTAACAAAAAATAAAACACTTATAGAAAGGAAGCCAAGTAAACCTCCATCAATAATACTGTATGGCATTAAATATGTAAACTGTATGGTATGAAATTCATCCTCCTCCGTAAATCAGGTACATATAACACATGTTCAAGAATGCATGTCTCCCATGTCCCATTGACTTGTTTATCAATCAATAAAGTTCCTTCACCACATACTTTGATACTCTGTTTGTTTCCCAATCTAACAAAATTGTTAAATTTAGACTCGTTCAACTCACAGAAGTAGTCACGCCTGAAGGTCATGTGCATAGAGGCTCCACTATCTAGTATCCATGTCTCTTCATCATGTTCTGATGAGCAACCTTCAGCGCTAAATGCCAACATAGTGTTAGGTTTCGTTTCATTATACTTTTTCTTTGGCATCCTACAATCTCTTGCAAAATGGCCTCTTTTGTTGCAATAGTAGCATACAAATCTATGATTTAAATTTCTATGATCATTTGAAGAATTCTGTTTATTTAGATTTCTTGTGTTAGATTTTCCTTTTGACATCACTAAAGCAGTCTCACTACTACTCATATCATTGACAAGGCTGACTTCCTTATCTACTAAGCGAGAAGTGAGATTTTGAATTGTTTGACTATCTTCATCAAGTGACAACCATGCTTGTCTAAGCGAACGGTATGTTGATGGTAATGTGCTTAGAATCTTGGTCATTACTGCTGTCACTGATCTTCTCACCAGTCACCGAACTTGCTTAGCTAAGCCTTCAACCTTGGACACATGCTGTGCCATCGTATCACTGGTACTGTATGAATATTGGTAGATTTTTTCATGAATTGTTTAGCAGTCTCGCAGTTTTCTATAAGAGATATTTGGTTCAAATCCATAGATGAGGTTAAAATGATGCCATCATCTTTATCCCACTGCACTTGCGAACTGGTATCCACGGGTCTTGTCTTTTCTATGTGCAATCCTTTTGCTCTTAATGCACATTTTACTTGAAATTTCCACTGTTTGAAATTTCTGCCATCAAACTTCTCAATTTTCATAGCGTTCGTAACCTCCATTATCCAAACACATTAAACATTTCTCATCATCTTATCTCTAATTAAATTAAATTTAACCTTATGCAAAGATTTAGTCAGAAAATCAGCCAACTGATTTGAACTCTCAATATATTTAATGTTAACAATTTTCTTTGCAACATTTTCTCTGATAAAATGATAGTTTAAATCAATGTGCTTAGTTCTTCTATAAAACACAGGGTTGTTAATCAATTTATTAGCACTCAGATTATCATCATTTAAAGTGATTGAGCCTTGTGGCTCCCCAATGTCACATAGTAACTGCTTAAGCCATAAAATTTCTTTAGTGACTTCGCTAGCAGCCATGTACTCAGCCTCAGTTGTAGATAATATACAATTAGGACTTACATATAGATCACACAAGACTGGAATTCGTACAAATGCTAATGAGATCACATACTTTATGTGGCCACAGCATTTTAATAAAAAAAATGGTATATATATATATATATATTTCAGTGTTGTTTCTATCAGGGAAATAAGAAACCAGCTGATAAAATACTTATTTGTTTTCCTGAGAAAAAATGATATTGAATTACAAGCATGTAACACCATAATACAGGTTTGAATTGAAGTAACACTATTTCTGTATGAGTGCATGTGCATGATGAACTTATTTTTGAAAAAATCCTTAATCTATCTTATTAAAGTATTATTCCTTCATTTCTCCTTCCTCATCTTCTTTTTCAGCACCTCTTACATATAATACATTGTTACATCTGATGAGGACTTCTCCGAGATTACATACTTTCGAAGACTGAGTTTCTAATCCCTCTGGTACCTCCATGTATATGTCCTCAGAGAGCTCACCATACAAGAAAGCCGTCTTCACATCAAACTGCTCGATCTGTAGTTCATCTCTCGCAGCAATGCTAAGCAGCACCCTGATGGAATCATAACTACTAGTGGGGGAAAAGGTTTCATTATAATCTAAGCCCTTGACTTGTATAAATCCTCGTGCACACAGTCGTGCTTTAAATTGTACTATTTCTCCATCTCTGTTCTTCTTTATGGTGAAGACCCATTTACAAGAAACAGGCGTGTTCTCAGTTCGATCAGTTAATATCCAAGTTTGATTTTTTTATGTGACTGAAGCTCTTCAGCCACTGCTTTTTTCCATAGATCAGAGTTTGGACTACTCATCGCGTCTTCATAAGTGTTAGGTATTTCCAACTCTGTGAAATTAACTTCTAAATCATTAAGTCGTCGAGGACCTATTGTAATATTTCTGTGTTCCTCCTGTTTTAAATGTATACCTTTTGGAGGAATATAATTTTCATCTAAATCTTCTAAGCTCTTCATACTATCATCTGAAGAGATTTCTTCAGATACATAGCGCTTATGTTGAAATTCATTCTGTGAGGTAGACATTGTAGACTGTTCCTTTTCTTCTTGTTAAACTCTCATTTCTATAAAACCTTGTTTTTCTTCTAGTGTACTACATTCATCAAACTTTACATCCCGTGTTATAGTAATCTTCTTGGTATTTTGATCATACATTCTGTAATTATCATGATCATATCCAACTAACCACATCTTCACACTTCTCTTGGCAAGCTTCCTCCTTTTTTCTTTTGGAACATGTACATAGCCAATGGATCCAAATATTCTAATATGTTGTAAACTAGGTTTTACTCCACGCCACAGTTCAAATGGTGTAACATCTACTGTCTGGCTTGATGTATTTCTATTAAACAAATATATTGCACAGTTCACAGCTTCTGCCCACATGTTTAAGGGAATGTCCTTTGCATGTAACATTGTTCTTGCAGTTTCCATGATAGAACGCATCTCTCTCTCTGCTCTTCCGTTCTGTTGTGGTGTATATGGGGCAGTACGTTCATGCTTGATACCTTTATTCTCCAGAAATGATGTAAATTCTTGGTTTAAATATTCACAACCATTATCTGTATGTAATATGCACAAATCACGTTGAAATCTATGCTTCACAATAGCATTGTACTTTTGAAAACATTGAAATACTTCACTCTTATGTTTCAGGAAGTAAACATGGCGGTAGCTTTTAGCTCCATCTTTAAACAAAACAAAGTACTTCATACCTAATACAGAAGGTTATTCTATAGGACCACACACATCACTGTACACAATTTCTCCAGGCTGTGTTGGGCCTCGGGTAGATTTCATAAAAGGGCGTCTCACCTGCTTACCATATTGGCATGCTTCACAAACAAAGTTCTGATTTCCACTTAATTTAACTGGAATCAATCCATTTTTACACATATTTTGAAGTTCCTTGACATTTAAATGTCCTAATCTATCATGCCAAACTTTTATATCTGTTTGCACAATATTACAATATTTTTGTTTGATTGTTTTGACATTCAGTTCATATAAATTATTCTCTGTTAGTTGTGCACTCACAACAACAACATTACTCTTCATTATCATTGCTCTTTCATTATTCTTTACTATTGTATATCCTCTTTTAGTGACAACACCTTCAGAAAACAGTTTTCTCCGTAAATCAGGTACATATAACACATGTTCAAGAATGCATGTCTCCCATGTCCCATTGACTTGTTTATCAATCAACATAGTTCCTTCACCACATACTTTGATACTCTGTTTGTTTCCCAATCTAACAAAATTGTTAAATTTAGACTCGTTCAACTCACAGAAGTAGTCACGCCTGAAGGTCATGTGCATAGAGGCTCCACTATCTAGTATCCATGTCTCTTCATCATGTTCTGATGAGCAACCTTCAGCGCTAAATGCCAACATAGTGTTAGGTTTCGTTTCATTATACTTTTTCTTTGGCATCCTACAATCTCTTGCAAAATGGCCTCTTTTTTTGCAATTGTAGCATGCAAATCTATGATTTAAATTTCTATGATCATTTGAAGAATTCTGTTTATTTAGATTTCTTGTGTTAGATTTTCCTTTTGACATCACTAAAGCAGTCTCACTACTACTCATATCATTGACAAGGCTGACTTCCTTATCTACTAAGCGAGAAGTGAGATTTTGAATTGTTTGACTATCTTCATCAAGTGACAACCATGTTTGTCTAAGCGAACGGTATGTTGATGGTAATGTGCTTAGAATCTTGGTCATTACTGCTGTGTCACTGATCTTCTCACCAGTCTCTCGTACTTGCTTAGCTAAGCCTTCAACCTTGGACACATGCTGTGCCATCGTATCACTGGTACTATAGGAATATTGGTAGAATTTTTCATGAATTAACATTTTGTTATATGCTGATTTCTGTTCATATATTGCTTCTAATTTTGTCATGACTTGTTTAGCAGTCTCGCAGTTTTCTATAAGAGATATTTGGTTCAAATCCATAGATGAGGTTAAAATGAACATGGCCATGCCATCATCTTTATCCCACTGCACTTGCGAACTGGTATCCACGGGTCTTGTCTTTTCTATGTGCAATCCTTTTGCTCTTAATGCACATTTTACTTGAAATTTCCACTGTTTGAAATTTCTGCCATCAAACTTCTCAATTTTCATTGCGTTCGTAACCTCCATTACGTAGGTTAGTTTTGTACCGGGTTACAATATTGCTCTTAACACGACTTTTTATTGAAATATTTATTTATCGTGAAACCTGGGCCGATAACCTGTTGGGTTTTGGAAATATTTCAATAAAACAACCAATGTTAGATTTCTCTTTTAGCGATTTATGATAAGCACGAACCAACATGACATTTGTCATCACACCGAAAAAAAAAACAGCGCCACCAGTGGCAAAAGAAAGAAACTGAATGTTTACGAAGACACTTTCAAATACAGAGCAAATACACCGTTTACAAGGATGCTTAAAAACCTTTCTTATAAATTTATTTACTTAACACTCCCACTTAAATTTATAAGGTAGACATAACAATTCATCAAATATTTCTTTATATTAAACTAAATTTTTTCTTTTAATAATTTCAGAAAGTAAACATAGGACATTATCTAAACATATTAAACATTTCTCATCATCTTATCTCTAATTAAATTAAATTTATCCTTGTGCAAAGATTTAGTCAGAAAATCAGCCAACTGATTTGAACTCTCAATATATTTAATGTTAACAATTTTCTTTGCAACATTTTCTCTGATAAAATGATATTTTAAATCAATGGGCTTAGTTCTTCTATGAAACACAGGGTTGTTAATCAATTTAATAGCACTCTGATTATGAACATTTAAAGTGATTGAGCCTTGTGGCTCCCCAATGTCACAGTAACTGCTTAAGCCATAAAATTTCTTTAGTGGCTTCGCTAGCAGCCATGTACTCAGCCTCAGTTACAATTAGGACTTACAAATAGATCACACAAGACCGGAATTCGTACAAATGCTACTGAGATCACATACTTTATGTGGCCACAGCATTTTAATGAAAAAAAATGATATATATATATATATATATATATTTCAGTGTTGTTTCTATCCAGCTGATAAAATACTTATTTGTTTTCCTGAGAAAAAATACTATTGTATTACAAGCATGTAACACCATAATACTGGTTTGAATTAAAGTAACACTATTTCTGTATGAGTGCATGTGTATGATGGACTTATCTTTGAAAAAATCTTAAATCTATCTTATTAAAGTATTATTCCTTCATTTCTCCTTCCTCATCTCCTTTTTCAGCACCTCTTACATATAATACATTGTTACATCTGATGAGGACTTCTCCGAGATTAAATACTTTCGAAGACTGAGTTTCTAATCCATCTGGTACCTTCGATCTGAAGTTCATCTCTCGCAGCAATGCTAAGCAGCATCCTGATGGAATCATACCTACTAGTGGGGGAAAAGGTTTCATTATAATCTAAGCCCTTGACTTGTGTAAATCCTCGTGCTTTAAATTGTACTATTTCTCCATCTCTGTTCTTCTTTATGGTGAAGACCCATTTACAAGAAACAGGCGTGTTCTCAGTTCGATCAGTTAATATCCAAGTTTGATTTTTTTATGTGACTGAAGCTCTTCAGCCACTGCTTTTTTCCATAGATCAGAGTTTGGACTACTCATCGCGTCTTCATAAGTGTTAGGTATTTCCAACTCTGTGAAATTAACTTCTAAATCATTAAGTCGTCGAGGACCTATTGTAATATTTCTGTGTTCCTCCTGTTTTAAATGTATACCTTTTGGAGGAATATAATTTTCATCTAAATCTTCTAAGCTCTTCATACTATCATCTGAAGAGATTTCTTCAGATACATAGCGCTTATGTTGAAATTCATTCTGTGAGGTAGACATTGTAGACTGTTCCTTTTCTTCTTGTTAAACTCTCATTTCTATAAAACCTTGTTTTTCTTCTAGTGTACTACATTCATCAAACTTTACATCCCGTGTTATAGTAATCTTCTTGGTATTTTGATCATACATTCTGTAATTATCATGATCATATCCAACTAACCACATCTTCACACTTCTCTTGGCAAGCTTCCTCCTTTTTTCTTTTGGAACATGTACATAGCCAATGAATCCAAATATTCTAATATGTTGTAAACTAGGTTTTACTCCACGCCACAGTTCAAATGGTGTAACATCTACTGTCTGGCTTGATGTATTTCTATTAAACAAATATATTGCACAGTTCACAGCTTCTGCCCACATGTTTAAGGGAATGTCCTTTGCATGTAACATTGTTCTTGCAGTTTCCATGTGAGATAGTACCTCTAGAAGTCACGTAATTAAACTTTAATAATATTGTCCGCCATGTTAAAATCTTAATATTAATGAAGAGCGCAAAGCTCTCACGTCCGATTGTCCAAAGGGCTTTCTAATAAAAAACGCGGCGACCCTGATAAGTAGTTTGAACACTTATTGCTTTTTTTTTAACACGTACGGTCATTAGATCCTACACATCTGTTAGCCATAAAACCCAAGTTTGAAAGTTATAAGACAAGAGAGTAGGGACTACCTGCGCTTTCGGGGACGGTGGCGTGGAGAGTTACGGAGTTTAGGAGTGGCACTTGGCTTTGAACAAGCAGAGAGAGCAGTGAGTCTGGAGCCAGCGTTGAGTTCGGTTGACAGTAGGCGCGTACCAGAGTGCGTGGCGTTCACTTTGAGTAAGTTAAATATATAACGTTGAAGGAAACCAGGTGAGCCGTTGTTTTCTAATACAAACTCGTAGGATAAAGAGCTCATTATTTTAATATATAGTTGTATCCCGGTCTGAGTATCGTAGTAATTGTTAGAAATTTAGATGTATTCGCTCAGTTATTCAATTACTAAGCATCACGATTGATTCTACGGGTACCATGTTTTGAGATGTATGAGTAGGCCTCAGTCTAAAGTCCATAGTGAGGTGAAAGCGAGGTACGGTCGGGTGGAGCTCGGCGTCTGATCTTCGTTTAGTTTTGCTATACGATTGTACTTCGGTGATCTGTCAATGTGGTGCCTTATACTGAGGTTGGCGTGTTTGGGCTTGTGGGAGTGTATTTTAGTGCAGGGAGTTTTAATGGTCGGCTACATGGAGGTTCTATGGGCAAGGTTAAGCTTTATTGTCGTCGCGCCGGTCAGGAGAATTTGGATCCGAGTTCCAAACCGGGAAAGTAGCATTTTACATGCTATCCTCCGGTCCTCGTACCGGGCACGGGCCCGGTATGAGAACCGGAGGATAGCATGCTACACGGGTAGCATAAGGTATAATGCGACTACCGCAGGCGGCAATAGAGTTTGATTTTGTTATCGCGGGATAGAACTCCTTGATAAAAGAACATTATTGCGCCTGAATCTTGAGTGCACACTGAAAGAGATTGAATGATCAGCATGAATTAATTGTGATGTGGCTGATTGACCGTTATCTTTCTCTTTGATCCGCGTGAGGCCTTTAAAGCTGGTGGAGGAATCTCGAGTCTGGAGCCGGATTCCACAGGGCATGCACGGTGGAGGGGTGCGGCCCCAACCCCCTCGTGGGGGTTGCTGGTGGCATTTTTAAATAAACACCGTGTTCGATAGACAATTATTTACTTTACTCAGGCTAGGACGGGCTGGGGCTCACAGAGGCACCATCACATATGGTGCCGTGACCAGGATCCTCGTCATTAAATGTACTGAGCTGTAATTGTTACGTCAGTACAACGAGGATGAACTTAAAAGGAGTACTATAACACAACACAACGTAGACAAATTTTATATCATTGGCCACAACTTAAGTTGATATATTACGTATTTTTGTATCCCACCAAAAACATAAATGTAAAAAAGGAGAGCCAAGTTCAATACAAAAATTATGCGTGGCTGTGGGCTTCGTCGCAAAAAGAATGGAGATCTAAATGAGCGCCAAGTTCTATGCAAAATCCAAATTGTATTTATACGAACAAAATAACATTATGAACAAGTATTAAACTCTATGTCTTTGCTTTATTTTATACCTATAACAAGTGCTGTTATTTAAACATGTGGGATCTTAAAGTAGCTTAGATTTAACTTGGCCAGTTTTCATTACAACAGTCATTTTAAACAGTTATTCAACATATATATTTTTTAATTCTGATAAAAACTGTCCAAGTCAAATCTGAACTACTTTAAGATCTCTAATTTTTAAATAACAGCAATTGTTATAGGTATCCAAAAAAGCAAAAAAATAGAGTTTAAAACTTGTTCATAATGTTATTTTGTTCGTATAAATACAATTTGGATTTTGCATAGAACTTGGCGCTCATTTAGATCTCCATTCTTTTTGCGACGAAGCCCACAGCCACGCATAATTTTTGTATTGAACTTGGCTCTCCTTTTTTACATTTATGTTTTTGGTGGGATATCATTACTTTTTGTGAAGAAAACTAGGGAGGTTTGATTGATTTATTAAGATTTAATGTTTTTTCTTGCGTTTCCGCTGCACGGTTTTCTTTTTCATGCTATTGTCTACATTCTCTTTAATGTTAGAGATAATAGTGCGCATTGCCCATTCATTATCTGATACCTTTTTAATACGCTTCCTGTTTATGCTTAAATTAGTCAAGCCCGGGCGATATAACGATCTTAGGCGGTTATATCTATACTAATATATAAAGCTGAAGAGTTTGTTTGTTTGTTTGAACACGCTAATATCAGGAACTACTGGTCCGATTTGAAAAATTCTTTCAGAGTTTTATTTTTTATTTATTTAAAATTTATTGTTCAACATAATAAAACCTTTTTCTAAAACATAGGTCCACAAAACTGTTTTAAACAGTTTGTCTGTAGACTCAGTTGAGCCTCTATATGCAACATGCTTGTACGTAATATTGCCCACGTCACACCCATGCATTAAATACATGATACATGCGCATGTGCAGTCCTATGCACAATGCACAGTCAGCACAAACACAACAATCAACATAAAACTTATATATGGGTATAATATGTTTAAGAACATCCATGTATACATATATTTATATATTAAAATGGGAATCTGCGGGATTGCTACCATGTACCTTTTTGTTTGTGAGTATCCGATATTTCGGCGCTGTTGCAAGTGCCATGATCACGGAGTAACTGAAGATCTTGCGGGTGGGCTGTTATTGGCAGACATATCGGTCTACCCTCTTTCGTAGTCTTTTATTACGATTGTCCCCGGTACCACTGTTCACTAACTCACTATTTACTCGTAACTGTTCTCGACACACAACACTAACAGTATCCGATCGCGAAACTATGTTTTGTTGATTACGCCGGTTTTTGCACATTCGAATTACTGGATTCCAGACATTTTTTTTTTTTTTTTTTTTTTTTTTTTATATTTGGCCCTGCCAAAATGACTCTACTCTGCCTGATGGAAAGCATAAGCAAAATCCAAGAGTGGTGGTCACCATACTGCGAATGCAACAATGCAGCATGGTGACCCACACCATGGCGGGCTAGTGATGCTTTTGCATCATCAACAATTTAAACCCATCCTCACGATTGAAATTTTTGTATTTCGTAATTTCAATCGCTTCCCTGACCAATCTAGGTATGTAGTGGCGTTCTGTCGTAATTATCTGTGGGTTATGAAACTCAATCCAGTGATTGGGGCCCGAGTCAATCAAATGCTTCGCGATTGCCGATTTCTGTTTGTCATTGTTTTTGACCGCTTTTATGTGTTCGTTCATGCGGCACGCGATGGTACGTTTAGTTTGGCCGATATATGAACTCCCACAGCTGCAGTCAATCTTGTAGACACCAGGCCTCTCCAAGGGGAAACTGTCTTTTGGGGATCGGAGACATTGTGCCACTTTTCTGAATGGAGTGAGGACAGTATTAAGTGAAAACTTTTTAAGTACGTTTGAGATCTTGTCTGTCACTCCTTTTATATAGGGCAGAAATGCTGGTTGTCTGTCCACCTTGTCCTTTCTCTGGTGTTTGACTTTGTGTCTAGATGGGAACTTCACCCTATATCCATTGCTCCGCAGGACGCACCGAACATGCTCGAGCTCTTGGTTTAGGTGTTGCTCGTCACATAAATCATATGCACGATTTATCAATGAGGTAACCACGGAATCAATGTGTCTCGGGTGATGATGAGAGCTTGCCTTGAGATAGCGGTCAGTATGAGTTGACTTTCTGAAGACAGAGTGACTCAGTGAACCGTCGCTCCGCACCCCGATTTTTACGTCCAAAAACGCCAGGCTTCTGTCTTCCTCTATCTCGTAAGTGAAGTTAATCTTCGGATGGATGCTATTTAAATTAGTCAGATGGGATTCCACATCATGTCTGTTACCTCGCAACACACAGAATACGTCATCAGCGTACCTTTTCCACAATTTAATCTCAGTGGGTGCCATGGCGAGTGCCCTCTCTTCAAAATACTCCATCCAAATGTTTGCAACCACTGGAGCCACTGGACTACCCATAGCTACTCCATCTATTTGAAGATAGTATTGGCCCCGGTATATGAAAAAGTTAGTTGACAAACAATGATGCAGCAGTGTGACATATTCCATCGGGATGTTATTAGCTTGTAGCTTCACCTTAACCACTTCCAGACAATCTGCAACTGGTACATTCGTAAAGAGTGATTCTACGTCAAAACTGACCATCAACTCATTTACAGCAACCTTATGTTGGTGCAAGATATCAACGAAGTGACGAGAGTCCTTGACAAAGGACGACGTCCGGCCTACTAATGGCTGCAATACCCTTGCTACGTGCTTCGCTAATTCGTATGTAGGTGAGCCTATCTGACTCACAATTGGTCTTAAGGGCACATTCTGCTTGTGTATTTTGGGCAAACCATATAACTTCGGCGGCTGGGCGCTTCTGGGGCGCAATAAACATTTGGACGCATCTTCACCGAGGGCGTCTGCGCATTGTTTTATAAGTGAGCGAGTGCTTCTGTCCGTTCTCGCCGTCGGGTTGTACGTTACCTTCTTATATGTGTTCACATCACCAAGCAGACATTGGATCTCGCTATCATACTCACTGATGTCCATAATAACAGTCGCATTACCTTTATCAGCTTTCAGCACTATTATGTTTTCCTCATTTCGGAGCTCCTTTAGTGCGGCTAATTCGGAAGAAGTAACGTTTGGTCTCGGTGGTGATGCATGGCGCAATATCACGGCAACGTCTTGTCTTAAAGTATCTGCATCGACTGAAGGTATTTTATTACGTCTAATACACTCTTCAACGGACCCAATCACTTCCTCATAGGGAATAAGCTTTGGTGTTATGGCAAAATTCATACCTTTTTCAAGAACCGACTGTGCAGCATCCGACAACTCGACACTTGACATGTTGACTACAGTTCGAGTTGCAATCGAGTTCTTGTATCAAAAAGGTACATGGTAGCAATCCCGCAGATTCCCATTTTAATGTTACTGACCATGAAAGTTTAAAACAATATATTTATATATATTTGTGCTATCAAACAAGATCCAATAAGAATTGCTTTAATTTTCTTTTAAGTTTGTTTAAATTGGGTTCTTGTCTAATATGCACCTGCAAACTGTTGAGGACATATATGGTAACCGTTTTTTTAGGGTTCTATCACCATAGTAGTTAGTAACTTTTGGTACATGAAGCCTACCAGCAGTCGTCGACCTTGTTCCGTGACAGTTCGGAACAAGTGATAATTCATGCTTTTGATTGCTACGGCGTAGGTTTATTATTAACAGGTATATATGTCTTAGTTTAGCCGGAAGGATATTGCATTTTTTAAATAACTTTTTGTAATCGTCGTTACAACTTATTTTAGTTTTATTGTTTACCAGTAGCTTTACAAATTTAATCTGTAATGTTTCTATTTTATCCATATAAGATTTAAAAGTCAAACCATAGCGATCAATTGCATAAGTTATGATAGGTTCAACCAATTGTTTGTGCAGGCATTTCAATGTGGTGCTAGGTACTCTAAATCTTAGGTGATAGAATTTTCCTAGTAATATTCTAAGCTTTTCACAAATGAATTGTATATGGGACGACCAGGAGAAACTGTCATCGATCTTCACTCCAAGGTAACTGAGTAGAATGGGCTATCTAACTGTAAGTTAGATAGCCCATTTATTGAGGAAGGCTATAGGCTATATAACATCACGCTAAGACCAATAGGAGAGGAACACCAATGAAAACTGTTTCAAAAACGGGGGAAAATTATCACGCGACGGGCAATAGGAGACGCAAACGAGGTTGCATGGGTCTGCTAGTTCTACTATAGAACTATCTTGGGTCTTAATTAGACTAGGGTCTAGATTAATAAGTGTTTTAACTCTGGAGAGCGCAACGGCCTGTACTCTGCTAAATATTGAAGTGCCTATGTCGAGAAGAGCGCTGTCCAGACTAAGCCCTTGTGATTTGTGGATGGTAATAGCATAAGTCAAGCAAATAGAGAACTGTTCCCGGTGAACATATAATAGGGGTTTACCTATGAAATTGCCATTTTGTATGCAATAAGTGAAAGTACTTATTATTTCAAACTTCTTATTTCTGTTATTCGAAGTAATCACCCATGCAATTGACGCATCTTGGCCAACGCATCAGCAGTTTATTGATGCCCTTCTTGTAAAAATCAGCTGGACGGGAGGCAACAAACTCTTCTAAGGCATTTTGTACTGCCTCTCGGGAATTGAATTTTTTACTCACTAAAAAGTTGTCTAAATTTTGGAAAAAGTAATAGTCGGTAGGTGCAAGGTCTGGTAAGTATGGCGGATGAGGGAGCGCTTCCAACCCCAGCTCTTGCAGCTTGGAGACTGTATAACAGAAATAAAAAAGTTAGAAAAAATAAGTACTTTCACTTATTGCATACAAAACGGCAATTTCATATGTAAAGACCTATTACATTATTTAATATCTAAAACTTAATCTTGACACGTTCTAGTTCATAAGTTAAATTACTAAATTTGATGATAATTTTACGTGCACTATTGTTTCTATCGACATCACAGTTTATTTTCGAAACCGCTCCATAAGTGGTCAATTGAAGCATGCTTGCTCTATACTCTTCCTCCGATCCGAAAGGATCGCCACTTTCCGAGCAAGTGTACACACCTAAATCTTCCTAGTTCAGACATACATATTCGACTATTGTCACTCGCTATTATTGTCGCTCCTATTGACTTGATGTGTATCAGTCGAATTAAATAAAGAAAATCCAAGCGAATGGAATAAGCCGCTCCCATCAGGAAGGAGGCATTGGAATAGTACGGTGTAACACAAGTGTATTATATAATAATAATAATAATAATATAATATAATAATAATGTTTTTTATTTCCATAAATAAATAGTACAACATTACATATTGTCTGAGTAAGTACAATGGGTTGAAGGAAATATACATAAAAGAAAACAGAACAAAATGTTTGAGCATGCAAATGTTGTTACAATAATAATAATAATGAGCATGCAAATGTTGTTACAATAATGATTTTAGGCAAACATACAATTGTTGTACAATCGCAAAGTGTAATCGTGGCACACAGGTTCCCAAACTGAGTTAATCTCGTATTCTGGGATCCTATAGGTTCTCTTTATGATCCAAACTATATTGTGTTGCCATCTGCATTATTGTGGACTTTTATAATATTTATTATTTTTTATAGATAATTTATTAATTTATTAATTTATATATGTAATTTATTTATTTTATAATATTCATTTTTGTGTGTCACCATTTTTGTGATGATAAGTGTTGATTGTTGATGAATTTACACGTATACTACTTAATCACAGCTATTAGCCACCATTAACTCTACGGTACAACTCATTTTGCGAAAGTTAAAGTAGCTATTACAAGTACAATTTAACAAAAATAAAACCGACTTCAAGTTTCGACTCGATTTGTCTTGGATGCCATCATCAGATATTAATGTCCTTATCATGGTACCACCGTAGGAATTTCTGCTTTCCATTAAAAAAGGAATCATCAAATTTGGTTCTTAAATGCCGAAATTATCCGCAAAGTACAATACTACAAAGGAATAATTTCTATTCGAGCTATAACTTAAATAAATTTTGTAGAACGATGCAGCATAAAACGCTGTCTAATAGGTGGGTTTCCGCTAGACAACCGGGCATAACGAACACGCTGGCACGTGTGAGCGCCGCTAAGAGCATACTTTGGTTCGTTCACATTCTAAGTTGTATAGCGCTTCAGAGCCACGCGGACCCGAAAACCTCGCTTTCTCCCGTGTACAAGTGCAAGGCGCGAGTGAACTTAACCAGTATTCTTAAATTAGTCAATACATACATGTATCGGTAACAATAAGACATCGCTATTGCCTTGACCTTGGTGTAATTACACGTTGGACTTTCTTTTAAGGTACAAAGAGTTCGAACTAACAAATTTATACCTTATTTATTTATTTATTGGCTGGGGCGACGGTGGACCAACCGCGTCGCTGCAACATAAGTTTGCTGCTGACACTAGATCTAAGTGACTGAGACAATGCTAAACGCATGACAGTTGACAGCGGCAAACTTATAGCGAATGGGTTGTTTAAAGTATTTATTTATTCATTCAATCTCATATAAGTACTGTACTTCACTTTCATACTGGCTTAGGCACGAAGAACGTTTATGGTTATAGTATGACAATCATATAATTCATCGTTGAGAAAGAAGTAATACATAAAAGTAATAAAACATCAAGATAATAATGTACTAGAGAAGATGCCACTTATAAGTGCGGTGCTCCATGCAATTGTATTTAGCCTTCCTTCAGTCGCTTGCTATTTAAATTTAAAAACGTTTTAAAACTCGTGAAATATGCCATTTTGTGTCTTGAGATATTGCACTTATAATACAAGGAATACGGCGAAAAGCAAAGGAATAACTTTTCACCAGTAATTAACCAGATATAATTCTTTTAAAATTAAACACGAACAAAATATTTTAAGACGCCATTGTTGCCTTATTTGATATAAAGTACCTAAGAGTAAAACATACAGAAGTGATATTTAGTTAGAGTTAACTGACGTTAAATGCACAATATATTTATCCTATTTAATTGGATAAGCAAAAATAATATATTGTTTAAAACAGCTTTCTTTTTTTATGTTTGGCCCTGCCAAAATGACTCTACTCTGCCTGATGGAAAGCATAAGCAGAATCCAAGAGTGGTGGTCACCATACTGCGAATGCAGAAAATGCAACAATGCAGCATGGTGACCCACACCATGGCGGACTAGTGATGCTTCTGCATCAGCTGCGTAAATAACACAACAATTCTTTGTAATTTTTAAGTAAAATTTAAAAATTGAATATTCGGCTTTTATATTTTACTAGCTGACCCACGCAACTTCGTTTACGTCTCTTATTGCCCGTAGCGTGATAATTTTCCCCCGTTTTTGAAACATTTTTCATTGGTGCTCCGCTTATATTGGTTTTAGCGTGATGATATATAGCCTATAGCCTTCCTCGATAAATGGGCTATCTAACACTGAAAGAATTTTTCAAATCGGACCAGCGGTTCCAGAGATTAGCGTGTTCAAACAAACAAACAAACTCTTCAGCTTTATATATTAGTATAGATATCTTGATGCATTCTCCAAAAAAAATAAAAGTGGCAAAGCTATTGAAGAACTGTTTACTCAGTGTGAATTTCCTAATAAAGCTTCATAGGAATCAAACTATTTATCCGTTCTGCTTTTTTGCTTGGCGCTTACTCTATGACAGCGAATCTTTGGAAGAGTTCGTAGGCTAAAACGCGCAGGCGTCATGAAAATCACGGCGCTTATGACATTACGGCTCGCGAGAAACTACAGCTCAAACGCGCTGCTTATTAATACTGTTGAATTAGACTACTAAATATTGTTTCAGCGCTGCAGCGCTTTTTTCTTAAAATTCATAAACAAACGGATCATAATATTAGTTTTGAATGGCTTCTCTAGTACGTAATATCTTGATGTAATAAAACAATAAATAACTAAGCTATTCGTAAGCGTTACCTATTTTTATGTGTTGCTCGGGAGCGTTTTTATTTAGGTTTACTTCTTTTCTGTGTATAATTATATTATGTGGCCGACGACACACCGTTGGCCGGTTGTTTAGCGCGTATTACAAGTTTTTTGTATGGGGACACCACTTATTTTTGACTTAACTTTATTTTGATATTTCTGTTAATAGCAATTCATATATTGGCATGGTTTCAAATATCTGCTTGTAACGGTTTCAGCGCTATAATTTTTTTTGTTGTATGGGCACCCCCCCTATTTTTTAACTTTTTTTTAATTTTAGATTTTTTCCTACGCTTACACATAATTACCAAGCTGGATTCCAAATTTCATCCTTCTAGGTCATCTAGAAGTAGGTTAGAATTAGGTACTATAAGTCAGTCAGTCAGTGCTAAAATTTACGACTTTTTGACCATCATATCTTTATAACCGTTTAAGCTAGCTTCATGAAATTTGGGCTTCTAGATGTGCTTATAGACATAATTAAACACACGTAGTTTTGTGTGTTTACGTTAAAGAGGTTTTGAGTTATAGAAGAGTCAAAAGTGGCACCAAGTGGTTCATGTAATATTACACTCGGCGCTGGCTAGCCAGTTCCTTTGCTTGAACTTAGCTTGACACGCTGCCGCGTGACTAGAAGAGTCAAAAATGGCACCAATTGGTTCATGTAATATTACACTCGGCGCTGGCTAGCCAGTTCCTTTGCTTGAACTTGGCTTGACACGCTGCCGCGTGTCTAAACCGGTTTTAAATATTTAAGTATAATATATTTCATATAATTTATATACTTTTATATCTGTACTGTTAACCACTGAGTTTGTTATATTGAATTATAACCTTATTAAATTATAACAAGCTACTTTATGTTAAAATTATGCTTTGTCAAATATAACTGTGCTAAACCATGTTACAAATACTACAACACGTGTGGGCTCATTATAGTTAGATTTAATACTCAATCTCTAAGTTTTAGGATAATAGTTAGATATATGGGCAGCAAAAGGAGACTCTTATGGAGATACAGATTATGTGGGTGCCTACAAGCGACGACAAATTGGTGAGTGTCCAATTTAATTTCATTTTATGTGTGCAAGCATAATCACTATGTGATTTATGTAATGTAAAAGTCAATTTAATTTCATTTTATGTGTGCAAGCATAATCACTATGTGATTTATGTAATGTAAAAGTCAATTTAATTTCATTTTAAGAATGCAAGCATAACCACTATGTGATTTATGTAATGTAAAAGTCAATTTAATTTCATTTTAATTGTGCAAGCATAACCACTATGTGATTTATGTATTTCAAAAGTTTCGCTATACATTATTCGATACAGTGTCAAATGTTCTGTGTAGTTTCATTTACAATTTCATGTGTATTATTGGGTTCGATGCCCAAATATACATAGGTACTTTGTATGTAAAATGAACAGTAGGCAAATGCACATTTTAAATGTGTATGTCTGTATGTACTCGGTACCCAGATTCTGTTTTGTAGTTATATACATGATTGAGTTTAACTCTTGAACAGACATGCTGTTCAAGCGCCTGCCAACTTGTTAATGGCAGCGTTTGATAGGAGTCATTGTTGCTGTGTTGTCAATCAATTTTTTATTCATGTATTTAAACTAACTGCATATATATTTTTTTTTTTTTATGTTTATCCTGCCAAAATGACTCTACTCTGCCTGATGGAAAGCATGAGTAGAATCCAAGAGTGGTGGTCACCATACTGCGAATGCAGACAATGCAACAATGCAGCATGGCGACCCACACCATGGCGGGCTAGTGATGCTTCTGCATCATTGGGCCTCCGGTCTCGCACTCACCAACGAAACACGACAGCATGATCGCTGTCATTTTACGTTGATTTTCTGTGCGAGGGTAGTACCGCCCCGGTCGAGTTCGTGCTGAAATCAGCGTGACTCTACTAACTTGGATATACTTCAATATACGTTAGATCTTGTCGTTAGAAACACGTCCAATTGTTTTATTCTCCCGAGTATACCTAATCTCCCCCTAGACATGGTCCATTATCGCCGGATGCTCAATTATTCGTTATTATTAAGGAATATAAGAAGATTAGACATTATATAAAATACTTGGGAAAAATTATTGAAGAAATCAATTCGTCGAGTGCAACTTTTGAAAAGGCCATTTAACCGACGGGGTGGACTATTCCGGACTATTGTGGATTATTGTGGTGTTAAAGTTAACTTCGTAATAATATCATTACCTAACACTCGCACAGGTAGTATTTATATTAAGTTAAGGATTATTACCAGGTCAGTAGATAATCAATTTTAATTTACCTTGTGTTATGTACCGTCAAAGTTATTAGTTAATCAATGCCGACTTTGATGATTTTATTATTAGTTAACTGTAAGCTTTTAAAGCTGTTTACAATTAAAAAGAATTATATTGTACTAACTACAAGTAATACAGTATTATTAAGCATTATATGCTACATTATTTTGTTTAATTGGTTTCACAGTCTAATATTTCGTGAGCCGGTATAAGCTATTCTTGCACAGTACAATTAGTGTTAGATATTATTAATCAATTGTTAAAATAATTTGTTATTAGTTAACATCACATACTTAATTATTAGTTATTCCTTTATGTTGTATGCAATTACCTACATCATGTAATTTAGTTATTAGATACTTTGCTACTAAAAATTTTATGTGTTAGTTGTAGGTACATATATCGATAGTTTAATCAATCATAGTCTAGGAGCTTAGATCCAGTCTAGTCTAGGAGCTTATTGTCGTGCGTGTGTTCAAATAAGTGCTTGTTTGTCTGTCTCAATTTTTTATTGTATAATTTCCAGGTTGACACACCTGTCTCCCAATGTCTGAGGAAAAGCAATTCATTAAAAAGCGAGGCAGTTTCAAGGGCCGTTTGACTGCTTTTATCAACTACCTCGATCAGCTGAGTGACAAAACAACAAGCCGTGTTGATTTCACCGAATTGCAGTTGCGTATTGGAAAAATAGAATCATTGTACGAGCAATATGACGAGGTACAGTTACGTTTAGAGTGTATCACGGACGACGTGAAAGCACAGTTCGTTGAGCAGTCAGACTTTGAGTCTTTATA
The DNA here is from genome assembly GCA_905220595.1 of Spilosoma lubricipeda. NCBI lineage: Eukaryota > Metazoa > Arthropoda > Insecta > Lepidoptera > Erebidae > Spilosoma > Spilosoma lubricipeda. The sequence continues at coordinate 3,639,769 of HG992298.1, read as the reverse complement.
TTATAAGTCACTATCTAGGGCACAAACTTTATTGAGCAGTATTAATATAGAGGATAAATCTGTCTGCAGTGACAAGACTGTTCGTAGTAGCACACATAAGCCAGTTAAGTTACCTACTATAAACCTACCTACATTTCGTGGTTCCTACACTAATTGGTTGGAATTCCATGATACGTTTACTAGCCTCATTACAATGGTAATGAAGAGATCGACGCCGTAAATAAATTCCATTATTTGCGAGCGTGTCTGGAGGGTACTGCAGCGGTGGTTATTAAATCTATACAATTTTCGGCGAGCAACTATTCTGTTGCGTGGAAGAGACTCTGCGACCGCTTCAATAATAAAGAATTACTGGTGCAGAATCACGTGTCAGGTTTATTTAGTTTGGATCCTATTGTTAAAGAGTCATCTGCTAGTTTAAAGCGCTTAATAGACCAGATAAATAAGAACTTGCGTGCGCTTGAGTCATTAGGTGAACCAGTTATACATTGGGACACGCTGTTAATTTACATAATAATCCGTAAGTTAGATCATAAAACGTTTAGAGAGTGGGAGGAGCACAAGAGTAGATTGGATAAGGACAGTGTAAAAAAGCTTATTAATTTTATTCAGTTTTTACACGCTCGTGCTAATTTCATAGAAACATTAGAACTGTCGCGTTCTCAGTCTCAGACACTCGTTAGCTTGCGTCCTACGATAAAATCTATGGTGACTGTCCAATCGCCTCAAACCTCTGATAGACAGCTGTACAACAAAGTATGTCGTGTGTGTAAAGGTGACCATAGCTTAAATAATTGTCCAAAATTTCTTGCACTGAGTAGTGACGAACGTCTTAAGTTATTAACAAGTTACAAAGTCTGTTTTAATTGTTTTAGTTCAGGCCATTTTGCAAACCATTGCAAAAAACCAGGTTGCAAACTGCAAAACAAAATACACATATCGAATTTTAAAAATGTTGCGGTCAGTTGTAATCAAAACACACATAATAATTCTAACGAGTTGTCTTCATCATCTTTAATGTCTCCTACCCGCGATACCGATAATATAGCATTATCTGCAAGCGTCGCTTCTTATTGCAGCGAACGTAAACAATGCGACGTGTTATTGTCAACCGCTTTAATCAAACTATATGACTATAACAATCAGGTGCATATAGTTCGTGCGGTACTAGACAGCGGTAGCACATCTAGTTTTATTACAAAAAGGCTTTGTAATACATTAAAATTAGTCACTAATCCGGTAGGTAAATCAATTCTTGGCATTAATAATGTGTCTACCCATGTAGGTGAAATGTGCAGCGTGAAAATAACGCCTTTAAATGATAGTTTTAGGTATAAACTGCAGTGTTTTGTTTTGCCATTTATTACAAGCACTGTGCCGTGTCGTGAAATTAATATTTCCGATTTAAATATACCATTAAATATATGTTTAGCTGATCCTACATTTTACAAGCCTAGTGATGTGGATATATTGATTGGTGCACCTTTTTTGGGACTTGTTAGGTACGCAAAGAATTAAATTAGGTACAAATAAACCAATACTTTCTGAAACCAGTTTAGGCTGGATCACAGAACAAAAGAATCTGGATAGTCGCCGGTCCTATTACTCATAAAAATTACACGTCACTGCCTAATGATATTAAATGTAACTTTACTAAACTCGCTACTGATGATAATGGTGATTGGGATACAATTAGATCTGACTTGTCTCGATTCTGGCAGTTGGAAGATGTGGATACCAATTTATCAACTTATTTTCCTGAAGAGAAGTTATGTGAGGACCACTTTATTAAAAATACTACGCGTTTAAATGATGGACGATTTTGTGTTCGTATACCTTTAAAACAAAACCCTTATATTTTAGGAGATTCTTTAAAAAGAGCTACACACTGTTTGTATTCTTTGGAACTTAGGTTAAAGATTAAACCTGCTTTGAGAAAAATGTACCAAGAATTCATGTCTGAGTACGAGACGTTAGGCCACATGACTGAAGTTAAATCACATGATTCAGGTTCAATTAATTATTATATACCACATCACGGGGTATTACGCGAAAGTAGTAGTACGACAAAGCTTCGTGTCGTTTTTAATGCAAGTAGTCCTACTTCGACTGACGTATGTTTCAACGACTTACAAATGATTGGCCCAACAGTTCAGGATGATTTGTTGTCTATACTCCTTCGCTTTAGACACTATAAGTACGTTTTAACTTCTGACGTCGAAAAGATGTATAGACAGATAGTGGTGCATCCATATGACAGGCACTTGCAGCGAGTAGTCTGGCGTAGTGACGTCAATAAACCGGTTAAAGTCTATGAGTTGAACACTGTTACGTATGGTACGGCGAGCGCGCCGTATTTAGCCACTCGCTGTCTCAACAGATTGGTCTTGAATGTAAGAATCACGAGATATCAGAAATCATCAAACATGATTTTTATGTTGATGATTTATGCATTGGGAGTATGAATTTAGACGATTTAAAATTATTTCGCATAGAAGTCACAAAGGCGCTGACCTCAGCTGGTATGTCACTGAGAAAGTGGAAGTCGAACGACCCTGAGATGGTATCTGGGTCTGTTAACTCTTCGTTTGATTTAAACCTGGGATCTAGCGAAGTCCATAAGATGCTTGGTCTGATTTGGTACGCAAATTCTGATCAGCTTGGCTATTCAATAAATATGAACTTATCTTCTGACGTAAGTACTAAGCGAAAATTGCTCTCGGTAATCGCACGTATTTTCGATCCTTTAGGTCTTTTGTCTCCTTCTATTATTGTAATGAAGATGCTATTGCAGCAGATGTGGTTGGATAAGTTATCATGGGATGAACCACTCATACCCGATATTAATACGCGTTGGTGCACTATAATTAAGTCATTACCATTATTAAATAGTTTTCGTATCCCACGTAGTACAGTTTGCGATACATACAAGGAATTAGAAGTTCATATATTTACAGATGCCTCTGAGTGCGCTTACGGTGCTTGCGTTTACATTCGTAGTATTAGTGATTGCGGTGAGTGTTTAGTTAAATTATTGACGGCTAAAAGTCGTGTAGCACCGCTCAAGCCCACGACAATCCCAAGGTTGGAGTTATGTGGAGCAGTAGTGGGAGCACGTTTACATGAAAAAGTCCGTCGTTCATTTCGAGCACCTATCAGTCGAGCCTATTGCTGGACTGACTCAACTATCGTCTTGGGATAGTTACAAATGGTGCCTTCTAGACTTCAGCCTTTCGTACGCAACCGTGTCGCTGAAGTGCTAGACAAGGCGGGTAACTGTACCTGGAACCACGTCCCAACCGATAAGAACCCAGCTGATTTAGTGTCGCGTGGCGTCGACATTAAAACCCTGCAAGGTTCAGATCTGTGGTGGTCAGGTCCAGAGTTTTTAAGGTTAGACAAGTGCAATTGGCCTTCGCAGTATGGACACGAGGGACTAGACGTGTTACCAGAAACTCGTTCTGATGTTTCGTTAAGTGCTGTTGTAGGCGACATCGGTGGTAAAGATTATTTTATTGATTTTAAGCGATTCTCTAAATATTTACGGCTAGTGCGTTCTACTGCTTATGTGCTTAGATTCATAAAATTATGTAAAAAACAGAAGGTTCATAGCACTTTTCTCTCAGAAAATGAGTTACAAGACGCATTAAATATTTTGATTTTTCACAGTCAGAGCGAATCATTTTCTGAGCATAACTTATTACTCAATAAAAAACCGTTACCTAAAAGAAGCGTCCTTCTTAAATATAACGTCTACTTAGATGATAAGAATATAATTCGGGTTGGAGGACGCCTTAATTATTCTGATTTTATTTATAGTAAAAAGCATCCTATTATATTACAGTCCACTCATGAATTTACAAAATTATTATTTTATTATGAGCATGAGAGATTAATGCACGCGGGCCCTCAATTATTGTTAGCCTCGATCAGAGAGACTTATTGGCCTATTGGTGGTCGAAATCTTGCCAAAGTTAGCTTTCTTCGATGTATACGGTGTCATAGAATAAAGGGAAATGCAGTTACCCTTGTGATGGGCAATTTACCAAGAGAACGGCTCCTTCCCGGTTGTCCGTTTGAAAGTACAGGTGTAAATTACGCTGGCCCTGTCATGTGCGCTAGTCGATCGGGTAGGGGATGCAGGCTAGTAAAGGTATATATTGCGATCTTTATATGTTTCACCACCAAGGCAGTACACTTAGAGCGAGTAGGTGACTTAACTAGCAATAGTTATTTATTAGCTTTGTATAGATTTATTTCTAGAAGAGGCAAGCCCATCTATATTTATTCTGACAACGGTACCTCGTTTGTTGGTGCGTACAATGATCTCTCAAATTTTTTGAAGTGTAATGCAGTTTCCTTAGGTCAAAGTGCGGCCCATGATGGAATTAGGTTCCATTTCATACCTGCTTATAGTCCTCATTTTGGCGGACTTTGGGAGGCAGGTGTTAAGTCAACAAAATATCACTTAACGCGAGTGCTGGGAAATTGACGCAAATAGAGGCGATTTTGAATTCCCGTCCGCTAACACCGTTGTCGTCAGACCCTGATGATGATATAATAATAATAATTCATTTATTCAACTAATTAAAACTCATTGTGTTAGTAACAATTTACCTTACATCTACTTACGGCTTACAATCCCGCAGTCCAGTCGGCCGGAGATCATTTTTAGGATGCTGTTGGTGCTGCCCCGCACCCTACGTACGAGGGATGCGCATCTTTTACGCATTACAGCATAGAAGCAATCAACGCGGGCTTCTGCAAACATCCCTGAAGCACTACAGAAACGCGGCAACTCCATCAGCACCCTAAACGCATTGTTATACTGGTCTCGAAGGGCGCTATATGCCTTTGACGTAAAATGAGCCCACAGGCTACTGGCATAAAAAGAGGTACAATATGCACGGAATAAAGTGATTTTAACCTCACGTGAACAGTGTGCAAACCTCCGAGCTATCATGTTGGCACGTACAGAGAGCGCCCTGCGCTCCCGTTCGATGTCGTTATCATCTCTGAGGTCGGCGGCAAGATTGTGCCCCAGGTATTTAAGTTGGTTTACTCTCTTTAGAGGAACATCGTTCAGTTTAATGTCAGGCATTGCAACAGGAACACTACTGCCACCGGCCTCAAAGACCATAACCACACTTTTTTTTACGTTGCACACAAGTCCATGCTGTGATGCATATCTTTCACAAAACCCCAACAGCTTGCTGAGGCCGCAGGGTGATGCACTTAGCAGCACCATGTCGTCCGCATAGCTAATATTATTAAGGCACACGCCATCTATATAACAACCTACCCTGGTGCTGCTAAGCTCCTCAATCAGCTCGTTCACATACAGGTTGAAAAGCGTGGGCGACGTTAACCCTCCTTGTCTCACTCCGCATTCCAACCCATAGGCATCAGATCTGACCCCTGCCCACCTGACACTGTTGACCTGATTTCCATACCAGAACTTGATCATGTTAATTATTTCTGTAGGTAATTTAGCTTTATACAGCTTTTTTCATAGAATTTCGTAAGAAACCAGGTCAAAAGCCCTCGAGAGGTCAAGAAATCCAGCGTACACCGGCGTTTTCCGATTCGTATAATATTCGACCGTCTGCTTTAGACACAAAATTGCGCTCTCTGTAGACAATCCGGGCTTAAAACCGAATTGGTTGTCATGTGGTGTTATAAATTTATTTAATTGTGTGTTAAGCAGGCAGTCCAACACCTTCGAGGTAACTGTCGCCAGTGAGATAGGCCTATAGTTGTTTTTATCGGCCACGTCGCCAGTTTTGTTCTTCACAACAGGTACGACCAGCGTTCTCAACATCTCAGCAGGTAGATATGCATGACTCATACATAACGCAAACAATATGGACAGTGCCCCGGGTAGATGGGGACCCGCGTATCGCAAGTGCTCAATGCTAAGGCCATCATGGCCAGGTGATTTTCCCCTAGGCATTGATAATATTGCTTTTTCAATATCCTCAGCACTGAACCTTATTTCCTGCTCCATTCCAGCTTCAACCTTAAACCCACGTGAGGGCGGTCCCAATGGCGATTTTACACGAAAGTGACTCATGAACACATTCGCGATATCTCGTGGGTGACTTACTCCATCGATGCACACAGGGAGCCCTGGTCTTCCATTCAATTTATTTGTCGCTTTCCAAAACGATTTAAAATCTTTTTTCGAGTGATGTGAGGCGAGTATATCCATTTTAATCTTGTTTCCATTATTTTGACACCACTTCAATTTAGATTTAAATATTCTTTTGGAATCACACATCTCTTTAAATATTTTACCGGTAGTTGGTTTACCGTATGATACCCAAGTTAGGAATTTTTGTCTAGCCTCCCTGTGTGCTCCGCTCACATGTTTATTCCAACCGACCACTCTGCGGTTTTGGCTACATTTTTTTTTTGTTTTCACAACATATAGAAGCTGATTTACTCAAGGTCACAACAATGTCATGATACATTTTATCAATGGTAAGCCTATGATCTAATATGTTACAGCTTTTATCAGTACACCGTTGCAGCTCCCGCGGACAGACGGATAGCTCTAAATTTTCATGACAAAGCCTACCATATTCCTTTACCTGTTCGGGGCTTCTTTCACCCCACACCACTTTGTTTTGTGTGTAGGGACAGTCAATAGTTTTTTGTGGGATACTATCTAAATTACACTCGATAAATACAGGAAAGTAGTTCCTGTTCTATGGAGGATCGTACTTTCTTAACAGCTTTATATCGTCAGAATATCAAGGACGAATTAAAATTAACTGAAAGCGACTTTTTAAAATCAACCAAAATTGTCAGGCATCGTAAACTAGAACACGGACGCCAATGGATAGGCTTAGAATTAGAGACAGAAGTTAGGAAACACTTAGCTAGCACAAAGATAAATTATACATAGACTGGGCCACTTGTAGGTTTATAGACGACTTAGAAGTAGTTCGTTGCTTAAACTGTCAACAATTCGGTCATGTTCAAAAGTTTTGCACTATTAAAACTCCTACCTGTGCCAATTGCGCCGGCAGCCACGATACAAGAGCTTGTTCGATTAAGGACACACCAGATTTTAAACCGAAATGCGCACAATGCAGCCGGTACAAAAAACCATGTGACCATCGATGTGGATCACAGGACTGCTCCACATATAAACTTAAATTAGAGCAGCTAATCCTAAACACTAATTACTGAATATTTTTACAGCAGTAGTTTAGTAATTGTAGTACTTAATTAATAATGGATAGTATCTCAATAGGCCAGTTAAACCTTCATAATGACAAAATAGCTACGTCAGAATTAGACAATTTAGTTTTGGAACAAAAGTTAGACATTGTCCTTATACAAGAACAATATCAAAGCGCTCGCTTGCGGAACAATGTAGTACAACTAGATGGCCGGTCACGGGCTGGGATATATGTTGCAAGTTCTACTTTTACGGTAACATCTTTGCGTAACCTTATGACGTCACACTGCGCCGTTGCTGAGATTTCATCCTCCACCTGTAAGGTTTATGTAGTGAGCTGTTATTTTCAGTTTTCACATCCCATTGATCCTCATCTACATCATTTACGTTTCGTTTTGCGGTCCCTCGTGGGACACAAAATTATCATTGGCGCTGATGTCAATGCATCTTCTACTTTATGGTATGGCAAGCTGCGTTCAACTGACATGGCCCGGCGCTGTGCGGTTGAAGATTTTATTGCGGAAATGAATCTTACCATTCACAATACCTCTGATGCACCACCAACTTTTTGCAGCCCCATGGGTGAGTCTTCTATTGACGTGACGCTTACGCGCGGCGACGTCTCGATATCTGGATGGCGTGTCCTACCGGACGCATCCTGTAGTGATCACCGCTTAATCGTGTACGAATTCATACCAATTGTTGCACAACATCCACTAATAACTCCGTACAATTTTAGATATAAAACTAAAGGTGCAAATTGGGCTTTATTTGGTTCACTCTTTGCAGTACATGCCAAAGACTTCACTCGCAGTTGTCTATCAGCTGAGGAAAGCGCTGAAATATTGTCAGACACTTTCACATATTGTGCTGATGTTTGTATAGGCCGCGGATCTATCACTAGCACTCGTAGATGTGATTGGTGGAACTATAAATTGGTCGAATTACGTAGAATCCATCGGAAAGCTCGTAAAAAACTAAATGTCATTAAAAAGCGTAACGTAACAGGAGATATTTACAATAATGCTCTCATTGCTCTTAGAGTTGCTAGGTCTCACTACAGGGCAGCAGTGGAGAAATCAAAGGGAAATTTAATACGCAAACTTGTAGATAAACTCGATAGAGAGGGTCCGTGGTCACCTTTGTATCATGAATTTAAGGCAAATAGATCTATCGACCTTGCATACGTACAGAACATCAAAATTCATAACAGTTATACTACAGGAGTAGAAGAAACAGCAAAATATCTTTTAGAATCACTTGTGCCCGACGATCGGCCGGAGGATGACACTGATTATCACCGACAAATTAGGCAGTGGGCCATCGAACCACCATTGTCTCCAACGTCTGACTTACCATCTTCAGACGAATTTCTTGGTACTGTTAGGTCATTACCACTAAACAAGGCTTCGGGCGACGATAAAATATCAAATAAAATGATAAAAGAAGCTTGTAAACTCTCGGGTGATACGATTTTGACAGTTTTTAAACGTTGCATTGCGGAAGGAGTATTTCCTAGTGTTTGGCGGTGCGGTAATATTCGTATAATACCAAAACACGGCGATAAGCCGCCGGACGATCCTGGGTCCTATCGACCTATAACACTGTTACCATCGCTGGGAAAGCTTTTAGAACGTCTTGTAGTGCCTCGTCTACTACCGGGTGGAGTTAAATTTCATGATAGACAATTCGGATTTACGTTGGGAAAATCAACAACAGATGCGGTCATATCTGTAAGGAAAACTGTCACCGAGTCAAGGTTTCAATACGTCTTAGGTATCTTCTTAGATATATCTGGCGCCTTCGACAACGCGTGGTGGCCCATGTTATTGTTAAAATTAAAATCAAGAGGATGCTTTAAAAATATTTATTCCCTTATCTCCTCATACTTCACACAAGGCACAACAAAATTAAGACTTGGGCATCATTCTGTGTCGAAGGCGCTTACGATGGGGTGTCCTCAGGGCTCGGTGCTAGGTCCATACTTGTGGAATATAGGCTTCGACGATTTTCTTACAATACCTATACCACCCGGATGTACTCTAAACGCGTATGCGGACGACGGTTTATTACTGGTGGAATCTGATACTAGAGCGGGGCTTGAGAGTCTGGCTAATAGATGTTTGAACTTAGTATCTCTATGGGGTGTACGTAATCGCTTGACTTTTGCACCAAACAAAACCTTCCAGCTACTTCTGAAAGGTAACCTCAAATCACCGCCGTGTATTAAATTTCAAAATGTTACTGTTAAAAATAAAACCTCGGTTTGCTATTTGGGATTAGTTTTAGAAAGAAATTTTTCATTTATCGAACATATTAGAACAGTTAATGAAAAGTCTAAAAAAAGTTTCTTTGCTCTGACGAGAATATCAACTGCCACATGGGGTCTTTCATTTAATACATTAAAAATCATATATGGAGCTACTTATTTGGGTGCTGTTTGCTATGGCGCTCCCGTATGGGCCGATAGAGCGACTGTAGGTGCTGTCCGTCGCAAACTGCTACAAGGCCAACGACTTGCATTAATCTTCTTATGCAAAGCATATAGGACGGTTAGTACTGAGGCTTTACCGGTGTTGGCGGGTGTTCTTCCGGTCGATCTCGAGGTGCAAAGACGTGCAGCCATGTACTATTCTACAAAACAAAACATGGAATGCGATTTTTTGGGCGTACGAGACCGCGATAAAATCATAAGATTGTTTCAACAGCAATCCAATGTCTATGACGACCTAATGGATGAATGGCAACAACGATGGGACGAATCATCTAAGGGGCGCCACCTCTACCAGTTCTTTCCATCTGTTCGCGAACGGATGTCGAGGACATGGCTCGAGGTAGATCACTGTGTCGCTCAATTTCTTACGGGCCACGGTAACTTTAAGAGCAAACTACACTCATTTAAATTAGTCGATTCACCATTGTGTCAATGCTCAACACCCGATACTAGCTGTGAACAGTCGGCTCATCATGTTCTCTGGGAGTGTAGTCTTTGGTACAATGAACGTAACACAATGCTAAATAGCTTACAAATGACATCTGGGGCGGTATACTATGAGGATCTTGTGTCAACTGCGGTGAATTTCCGTGCGTTTAGGCGATTCTGCCATACATACTATAGTAATCAAATATAGCTCACTTAGGACCCCTAATACTCTATCCGTGGTGCTTCCCGGTTTAAAAAAAAAGGTGTCTGCCTATTTTGACTTCATTTTGTCTCCCGCTTTGCTAAGGAGGGAAGTGGACTTATCATATTTCCAACTCCTCCTGTTTTTCTTCTGATTAATTTCGTTGCGGGTTCCAAGACAGTTAATATTTTTTCCTGGGACTTCCCGAGTGTCATAACTCGGTGTGTTCGTGGGTCACTGCTGTTGATCCTGGTGTACAGGAGTTACAGCGGTGGGCGTGTGGGTGGGATTAGTCCCAACAAAAAAAAAAAAAAAAAAAAAAAAAAAAAAAATACAGGAAAGTGGTCCGACCAGAAAACATCATAATGCACATACACACCCACTACGGAGCACAGTGCCGAACTGGTCACGATACAATGATCGCCTAGAGCCATGATCCTCACTTATAAACGTGTATGTGCCTGACGTAACTCCTAACCAGTTCGTATCAACACAAGTCCATTGTTGCTCAGAGCAAAAATGATTAAGGTCTTTGTAAAATGTTTCTGTAGGATGGGCATTAAAGTCTCCCAATATGTAAACGTATGCCGTTGACACCAGGACATTTTCTTATTGGTCGACCAATGACCTCATTGCCCCAACCGAATTTGCAGGATCACTTCACAAGTCAGTTGTCTCGTTATCACAGAATAGAACAACTTCGCCAACATTTCTGGGTTAGATGGAGTAAAGAATATGTGGCAGAGCTTCAACAGAGGACCAAGTGGCGCTCCTGTAAGAATAGTTTGGAACTGAATTCTTTGGTTGTGGTGAAAGAGGATAACCTTCCTTCTTTGAAGTGGAAGCTAGGAAGAGTTATCGCAGTTCACCCTGGATCAGATGGCATAGTTCGAGTTGCTGACATCCGAACGTCCACTGGAGTCATCAGGAGAGCCTTCAATAGGATTTGCCCTTTGCCAATTTCTTCAACCCAGGAAGTTGGTTGAAAGCGTGGCTTTCAACGCCCGGGGGCATGTTCAAGCGCCTGCCAACTTGTCAATGGCAGCGTTTGATAGGAGTCCTTGTTGCTGTGTCGTCAATAAATTTTTTATTCATGTATTTAAACTAACTGCATATAACTTCAATATACGTTAGATCTTGTCGTTAGAAACACGTCCAATTGTTTTATTCTCCCAAGTATACCTAATCTCCCCCTAGACACTTGCTATGTTTAACTGCACCGTGCTTCACTGCACGATTGGCCTAATGGTTTAAAGTGGTCGCCACGCGGCTTTATTGCGCCAATTGTTGTGGGATCAAATCCTACATGGGACAATACTTTGTGTGATCCACAAATTGTTGCTCTGAGCCTGGGTGTTCTTTGTGTTCGTATGTATTTTCTTAATGTGGGAGATATTAGAAAGGAATCCTAGAGTGAACAAGCAACTAGAAGTAACACTTAGTATACTCGCGTCTACTGGCTATTCAAGTTGCGATCTTGTTAAGCTAAGTGAGAGTTTACTATATAATTGTTTCTAAAGATGCCATAGCAAGACTTATTTAATGTGGGAGCAATCACGTAGCACGTCGCGTTTAGTTTCATTAATTAACGTCTGATAGAAAATTATCGTGTTAGATCTTAGGCAGATCAACGTCACTTTATATAGGGGGGAAACACTAACAAATCTAATATATAAAAACTCAATTGCTGTTCGTTTGTCTCGCTGAAGCTCGAAAACGGCTGGGCCGATTTAGTTAATTTTTTGTTTCGAAATAGGTGTCATAGTCCAGAGAAGGTTTAAACGGTGAAATATTAAAATAACTTGTTAATCCAAATGTCACGTGTACGAAGTAGTGGGCACAACTAGTGTTTTATAAAAACCTTGTATGGGGGGGACAGTGTATAACAATTTTATAGTATAAAAATATATAATACTTTAGTGGTGAGTTGGGTTCGTTTCTCAATTAAAACGCTATTGCAAGTTATAATAAAACATCTTGTAGCAGGGTTCGATTCCGAAATGAACACTATTACACGTTTTAATAAAACGGTCTTATAACTTTATATGGTCGTTATATGTAGATTTTAACTAAAATCATTTTGTATAATAGACACTTGTCCTGTTAAGATGACGATGATGATATTATATGTACTTTGAATAGATATAAGTTATCACGAGTAAAGCGATACGATACGAACGAAACGTAAAATGCGAGCGGTGGTGTACAATTGTTTTCTAACAGAAAACAATAGATACGTTTACCGGAAGGATTAATTAGGTAGTAGAGCCACGCTGATTTCAGCACGAATGGGCCGGCTCGACCGGGGCGGTACTACTCTCGCACAGAAGACCAACCTAAAATGACAGTTTTGGTGCTGTCGTGTTTCGTTGGTGAGTGCGAGACCGGAGGCCCAGTGATGCAGGGGTGACAGTTATCGGGGTAAGTGTGTGAGCAGTGGAATGCTCGTAGAGTGAGGGTGACGTGGATCGAGTCGTCGGCCAGGGAGACCCGTAGAAACGGTGGTGCCGCTGGCCGCCCGCGGCATAGAGAGGGGCCCAACCACGGCTAACCACCCTGGGAGGCTGCCCCGTCAGGTCGCGCATAATCCTCGGAGTGGCTCGTCGTGCCGGTTGGTGACCGGACGGTGGGACCAGGCGACCATTTCCGGGAGGGTACGGGGGCCCTTCCGTCCGACGGCTCGGTCACCGTCATGCCTCACCGTTATATGACGACACAGCATTCCGAGTCTCAGTATTACACTGCCACGATGACTGTCACGCCTTTTACGCTTCCATTCCCCTCCCTCCCCCCCTTTTTATTAATCATGGCAGCAAGGAACAAGCAAAAACGTTCAACAGCGGCACTCCACTCTCCCACCAACACACTTTTTGAGGTGGAGTTCACTAACATCCGTGGACTCCATGCAAACCTCAACGCCGTCCACCAGCATCTTGAGACGGCACGACCGGCCATGCTTTTCCTAACGGAGACACAAATTCGCCGCCCTGCCGACATGACATATCTGCACTATCCCGGCTATGTGCTTGAGGAGTGCTTCCTGGCGAAGGCTGGGGTATGTCTTTTCGTCAGGGCGGATGTTTGTTGTCGCCGGTTACGCTGCCTTGAGGACCCATCCTTCTCCATCCTTTGGCTCTACGCGGATATTGGCTCTATGAGCCGAATCTACGTATGCCTATACCGATCCCACTCTGGAGACTCTGAAACAACTCGACTGTTTGAACATCTCAGCCAGGCAGCGGACAAAGCGCAGGAGCAGTTTCCGACAGCCGAACTGGTGTTTCTGGGAGACTTTAACGCCCACCATGAGTCCTGGTTGGGATCTTCCAGAACTGACCACGCAGGTCGGACTGTCCACGCATTCGCCCTCACGCATGACCTCACCCAGCTGGTACTCCAGCCCACCAGGGTACCAGACATACCGAGTCAAGCGCCTTCCTTGCTGGACCTACTGCTGACGAGTCACCCAGCGCAGTACAGTGTGTCGGTGCTCGCCCCTCTGGGATCCTCCGATCACTGCCTGGTTTCCACCACGGTGCCACTTGCTGCCCCTCCACGACGAGTGGCAGCAAAAAGACGTTTATGGCACTACTCGTCGGCAGACTGGGATGGAATGCGGGATTATTTTGCATCCATCCCGTGGGCTCAACGCTGCTTCAAAGATAAAGATCTGTCGCAAAGTGCGGCCGCTGTGGCTGGCGAAATCACTGTCGGAATGGAATACTATATTCCCTACAGTGAGGTCGCCAGCGCAGCGACCCGTCCCTGGTTCAATCGCGAGTGCGCCCATGCTGTTTCACAAAAGCAGTCGGCCTACCGCGCATGGACCAGGGCTCGCGCTCACGGCTCCCCTGACATTGATCTACTAAAAGCAGCGTTTAACAAAGCCACTAGGGAATGCAAGAAGGCTTACATCAGAGCGGATGCCCAGCGCATCGCGCGGCTAGGTCAAGAGCTCGTTGCATACCCTAGGGGTAGCCGAAAGTTCTGGCGATTGGCCAAAGCCGTGCAGTCCAACTTCTGCCAGCCCTCGCTACCACCGCTGAAATATCCAGACGGATCGCTGGCCCATCAGCCGCAAGAGAAAGCACAACTGCTTGTTGATCTTTTTGCGGCTAACTCCCGAATCGATGACCGTGGCAAGCACCCGCCTACCATTCCGAGCTGCGACACTACAATGCGGGATATTCGTATCCGGCTGAGTGATGTCCGTGCAGAGCTTCGGTCACTCGACGTCCGGAAAGCCAGTGGACCCGACGGTATCCCAGCGGTGGTTCTTAAGAACTGTGCACCAGAGTTGTCTCCGGTATTGACGCGCCTGTATCGCCTGTCATATTCCTCAGGAGCTGTTCCGGAGGCTTGGAGAGAGGCGAATGTTCAACCCATCCCCAAAAAAGGCGACCGCTCCGACCCGGCCAACTACCGACCGATAGCCGTCACCTCCATTATCTGCAAAGTGTTTGAGCGGATAATAAACAAACAACTGGTCCACTACCTGGAAGATCACTCCCTACTAAATGATCGTCAGTATGGTTTTAGACCGAACCGATCCACGGGTGATCTTTTGGCGTACGTCACACACATTTGGGGTGAGGCAATTGACAGGCATGGGGAATCCTTGGCCATCAGCCTTGACATGGCCAAGGCCTTTGATAGGGTTTGGCACCGCTCGCTTCTCTCCAAGCTACCGGCTTTCGGTTTGCCCCCCAAACTCTGCAACTGGACTGCCGCATTTCTGCACCAGCGCCGCATCAGAGTCCTTTGCGACGGTGCGGCCTCCGATTTTCAATCGATTAACGCCGGAGTACCGCAGGGCTCCGTCCTATCGCCCACACTGTTTCTTCTGCATATCAATGACATGTTAGCCCTTGGCAACATCCATTGCTATGCAGACGACAGCACAGTCCATGGGCGATATTTCGGACACCCTACAGCTAAGTTAGCAGATATTGAGGAAAAACGACAGGAGCTTGTCGTTCAACTCGACCATGTTCTGGGCCGCATTTCTCAATGGGGCTGTGAGAATCTGGTCGAGTTTAACGCCAAAAAAACACAGGTGTGCGCGTTCTCTACCAAAAAGTCTCCATTCCTTCCCCTTCCCACTTTTCAGAACACTCAAATGCCGTTACAAGGTAGGCTCGATATCCTGGGCATGGATATCTGCCGAGATCTCAACCCACGCGAATACGTTGAGAGTGTCACTAAAGCGGCCTCGCGTAAACTAGGTGTCTTAAACAAGGTGGGACGGTTCTTCTCGCCCGGGCATCTGTGTCTTCTTTACAAGACCCAGGTTCGCTCGTGCGTGGAGTACTGTTCTCATCTTTGCGATGGTGCCGCACAGTACCTGTTTGACGCTCTCGACCGGTTGCAGCGGCGAGCAATCCGCATTGTCAACAGTCCCGAAGCCACCGAGTCCCTTGAGCCTCTGCAATTGCGTAGAGATATCGCCTCAATGGCAGTCCTCTATCGCTTTTATCATGGAGAGTGTTCTGAAGAGCTCTTCCAACTAGTTCCTCCCTCTCCCTTCCTCCACAGGACAACACGTGCCGGCCTTGGAAGTCACCACTGTAGAGTAGTAGACATACGTTCTCGAACTCATCGCTTCGGTTCTTCCTTCCTGTGCCGAGCGGTCACAACCTGGAACTCACTGGGTCCTTTAAGCGGGGCGTGAAAAAGCATCTCACCAAGCCGCCATAGTGCGGGTCACCATGCTGCTTTGTGCTTATTCGCAATGAGGATGGTGACCACCACTCTTGGATTCTGCCCATGCTTTCCATCAGGCAGGGCAGAGTCATTTTGGCAGCTCACTATAAAAAAAAAAAAAAAAAAAAAAAAAAAAAAAAGGATGCAGTGAAAGAAAAAAAAAATTCGTCCCAACGTTAAATTAGTGTCTAAGCAATAAAAAAATGAAAGTGAATAAAAAACAATATTTCTTTTGATAGACAAAGAGATGCCCATTGACGCTGGGGACAAAGGACGCTAGAACAAAATGCATTGAGAAAAAAAAGGCTGTCAATAACAGTTTTCTATAATGCCAGATGTTTAAGCATAGGTTGTAATTTACGCAACAACTATAAACGAAAAAAATCTGCCGGGTTCAATCCCTGGACTGGATAATGTAGCTTTATAATGCTTATGTTTGTAAGTATTGTGCGGCTTCGATTACCGATTACGAGAGTTAAATGAAAGTCTGATGAGCGAGGGTCTTTTATATAATAGTAAATCTAGATTAAGATTTGTGATTAAGCATAATAATGTAAGATAGAGATGATTTTGATGTTCGGGCGTACACTAAGCGATGAGTCGCAAGGGAAGAACACTTAGAATTGCGTAACGTAGTAGCTTATTGGGTTCAATCCCCGAGCTAAATCATGTAATGAACTTGTGAGGATGTCCTTACAGTTAGTTAATTTAAGTTATAACACATAAACACGTGTGGTAACATTTTAATGTTCGAAATGAACATAAAGTTGTTAGATCAATTTCTAGATGACAGTTGAGTCACTATCAGGTTGACAACCTTAAGATTAGTTCATATGTTTGCTATACAAATCATGTTTCGACAGATGTAACATTGGTTAACGTCATGCACGTACCGATTGTTGTCAATTGTAGACAAAACAGACATAAAAGTTTCTTGTGTGGTTGTAGGTAACACACCAGTTAAGTAAGTAAAACGGAAGTGAACTTGAATTACATATCCGTGACCTTAGAATCTTTTGATTAAGAGACACAACCTAATAGCTGATGCGAGTATTATATGCAAAGTATATTACGATTAGAGAAGTTAATCTGATGGAAAGCTAATGTAACTTCAGTTAGTGCAGACTTACGAGTTAGACTTTTGCACGTTACGATATTAGATAAATGACTAAGAGTTCGTAGGGATAACAATCTCAGGAACTAGTAAAGATTAACTTACCTAGAGAGTCTAATACAGACTAGATAGTAATGGGATCCATTAATTGAATACCATGATTAAATAAATTCAAGGCTCAGTAGGATTTAGTACAAAATGCCTCTGAATATACGCAGACGGAGTGAAGGGTGTTTATATAGTAAAGTAAAAGTTAGATTGACGGTTGTCTAATTACTAAAGTTGCACATGTGCATGCAAATGATGGGATGATGAACACTCTTGGGAAGTAATGCTTAGACAAATATTGGTTTACTGATGTAAAGGGTTATAAATATAATCATATACATTCAGAGACGTGGATGATGGACATATTGATGATAGGAAATAAGAAAAAAAAAATTATCGATTAGATGTGTAAAAGCACACGATAAAGTGTATAAAGATGTGTTGATATTAGATGAAGACACTGATGAAAGGTCTATTGTTGAAGTAATAATCTAAATATTAATTCTAAATTTTGGAGTATACAGACATATATTGTGTGTATTCAAATGAAACATTTTGTGTTGATATCGTGAATGTCACACCATTCGAAACAAATTCTCTGCTGTGGTATCATCATGTTCCAGCAAAGGGGGATATTGTGTAATGCAATCAACTCGTCGAGAGCTGCTGATGTTCGTGACTGCGGGTTAGTTCGCAATCAAAGGTGCACCGCAGGAAAGCAGAGCTACAGTGAGACCTGAACAGCGCCGGAGCGACTTTGGAGGTTGGGGAGTTCGACGGTGAAATGAAGAATGTACTGCTAAGGCGTTAGTTCGCGCGAAAGAGCGTGCACGCTAATTATATCTGGTAATCTGAGTTAATGATTGCAAGTCCGAGGTATGTAAACTTCTCATGAATTGATGTTGGAAGACGAAGAGCAGAAAAAAAATAATGATAGTTAGATAGGTAGATAATACTTTATTGGTACACCAGAGTTTACAATGTACAATCCTATTTAATAATGTATAATTTATTATATATTGCAATTGTAATGCATCTAATGGAGTTATTGTAAGCTGCCGATCTGGCCAGTAATAATTGTAAAACATGGAGGAAGTGTAGAATGTAATATGGCAAAACGAGCTGAGGAGATACTTAAGGAACGTCTTTACAATACAATTAATGATCAGGTATACAAAAAGTACGCACTTTAAAGGTAGCATTATACAAATAACATCGGATAAACAGGCCGTATTAAGATATACAAGCGCGTTTGTTAAACAATGTGTATCAGATACCTTATAAAATTAACAGGTCGTATTGAAATAGACTAAGCACACTTGCTAAATAACCTTTACCAGTTACCTTATCCGGTATAAATCAACAGACCGTATTGGTCTAAACCAAGCACATTTGCTAAATAACTTTTATCAGTTACCTTGTCTGATATAAAAAACTGACAGGTCATATCGAGATAAAGCAAGCATGGTTGCGAAATCACTTTTATCAGTTACCTGTCTGGTATAAAATCAACAATCAACCAAGCATATTCGCTAAACAACGTTTGGCAGCTACCTAATAAGAATTCGAGTTGATCTTATAGGAACAAACCACTAGAAGGGGATCTCTTGTGAGAATCGATAGGGTATGAGAATAAGCCAATGGGATGAACTTGATTGTACCGGTTATAAGACACAACACAGTTGGATCAACTATCATATTCTAAGCCATGAAAAAAATAACGAGTCAAATCGTACGAACCTCATCAAACAAAACTTTCCTTTTGATATCGGTGTGTAAAACGTACCCAAGTGCTACAATACCATGCCTATCATCCCATGCTACGACCACGCAATAGTGGAACCATACTACTAAAACATATTACTGAAATATTCCAATACAGCAGTTAGTTCTGGAGAACCAAAACTTGCTTGGAAAGAATCCTGACATTATCGGGTTTGAAGGTGTGAAGGAGAGCCTGGAGCGTGACTGCTAAACCGATCCTCAAATGTGTAAAGTACCATACACTTATACGACTATATCGACTCATGCGATTTGAAAGTAATTTAGACAAAGAGCTAATCCAGTCACTGGTTACAATTTAAAGATAAGTGAAATCCCATACGCTTAGAAATAGTTTTCGCGTCTGAATTTCAGGGGGGGAAATGAGATAGTACCTCTAGAAGTCACGTAATTAAACTTTAATAAAATTGTCCGCCATGTTAAAATCTTAATATTAATGAAGAACGCAAAGTTCTCACGTGCGATTGTCCAAAGGGCTTTCTAATAAAAAACGCGGCGACCCTGATAAGTAGTTTGAACACTTATTGCATTTTTTTAACACGGACGGTCATGAGACCCTTTACATCTGTTAGATAAAACCAAAGTTTGAAAGTTATAAGACAAGAGAGTAGTGTCGTGGAGAGTTACAGAGTTTAGGAGAGGCACTTGGCTTTGAACAAGCGAGAGGGCAGTTAGTCTGGAGCCAGCGTAGAGTTCGGTTGACAGTAGGCGCGTACCAGAGTGCCAGGCGTTCACTTTGAGTAAGTTAAAGATATATAACGTTGAAGGAAACCAGGTGAGTCGTTGTCCTCTAATATAACTCGTAGGATAAAGAGCTCATTATTTTAATATTTAGTTGTATCCCGGTCTGAGTATCGTAGTAATTGTTAGAAATTTAGATGTATTCGCTCAGTTATTCAATTACTAAGCATCACGGTTGCTTCTATGGGTACCATGTTTAGAGATGTATGAGTAGGCCTCAGTCTAAAGCTCATAGTGAGGTGAAAGCGAGGTACGGTCGGGTGGAGCTCGGCGTCTGATCATCGTTTAGTTCTGCTATACGATTGTACTTCGGTGATCTGTCAATGTGGTGCCTTATACTGAGGTTGGCGTGTTTGGGCTTGTGGGAGTGTATTTTAGTGCAGGGAGTTTTAATGGTCGGCTACATGAAGGTTCTATGGGCAAGGTTAAGCCTTATTGTCGTCGCGCCGGTCAGGAGAATTTGGATTCGAGTTCCAAACCGGGAAAGTAGCATTTTACATGCTATCCTTCGGTCCTCGTGCCGGGCCCGTGTAGCATAAGGGATAATACGACTACCGTAGGCGGCAATAGAGTTTGATTTTGTTATCGCGGGATAGAACTCCTTGATAAAAGAACATTATTCCGCCTGAATCTTAAATGCACACTGAAAGAGATTAAATGATCAGCATGAATTAATTGTGATGTGTCTAATTGACCGTAATCTTTCTCTTTGATCCACGTGAGGCCTTTAAAGCTGGTGGAGGAATATCGAGTCTGAAGCCGGATTCCACAGGGCATGCACGGCGGAGGGGTGCGGCCCCAACCTCCTCATGGGGGTTGCTGGTGGCATTTCTAAATAAACACAGTGTTTGATAGACAATTATTTACTTTACTCAGACTAGGACGGGCTGGGGCTCACAGAGGCACCATCACAACCCGACGCACATAACTGTCCCAATTATTGGATTCCACAACAAAATGTTCAATTTTTTCCGATAGGCATTATAAAAACTTATTTAATTTACCGACTGCGCCAATGTTATGTCAATGAAAGGCCGAGATCCGATTACAACTGTTTTATTAAGGAAAACATTCTACACTCCGTTACACTGGATAATAATACAAATCTAAGTACCGACGTAACGGGAACAATACAGCATTGTGATGGTGATCCACACTATAGCGGCTTATTAAGATGCTTCTGCATCATTGGGCCTCCGGTCTCGCACTCATCAACGAAACATGACTGCACAAATCCTGTGGTTTTAGGTTGGTTTTCTGTGAGAAGGTAGTATCGGCCCACCAGTCAGCCAGCATGGCTCTGCTTCCTTGAAACGATATATATATATATACTGCTAAACTAATATCTATATCTATACTAATATATAAAGCTGAAGAGTTTGTTTGTTTGAACCCGCTAATCTCAGGAACTATTGGTTCGATTTGAAAATTTTTTTCAGTGTTAGATAGCCCATTTATCGAGGAAGGCTATAAGCTATATATCATCATGCTTAGACAAATAGGAGCGGCGCATCATTGAAGAATGTTACGAAAACGGGGGAAAATTATTACGCTACGGGCAATTGGAGACGTAAACAAAGTTGCGTGGGTCAGCTAGCAATATTATAAAGTGGATAGTTTCGTTTTTGTTTATTACGATTCAACTCAAACTGCTCAACCGATTTTCAAAATTCTTTTACCTTCAGAAATCTATATCTTCTCGGAGTGAAATAAACTAAATTATATTTGCCGTAGAAACCCGTGCGAAGCCGGGTGGGTTAGTACTTACATACATAGAAAACATCCAAAGTCACAGACGTTTTTAATACAGAGCC
Organism: Spilosoma lubricipeda; assembly: GCA_905220595.1. NCBI lineage: Eukaryota > Metazoa > Arthropoda > Insecta > Lepidoptera > Erebidae > Spilosoma > Spilosoma lubricipeda. Next base: position 3,618,253 of record HG992298.1, on the reverse strand, counting down.
GTCTAGTTTACCTAACGGTAACTAAATTCTTCAAACGTTTGTATGAAAACAGTCATTTAAAGCGTACAGCCCTGAGAAACCGCCATGGTCGCTTTAAATTTTTATTTAAACATTGACGACGTCACAATTTCTTGAAACAAATTGTAAATTTACTAACCTGAAAAAAAAATATTTTGGCTGGAACCGAAATCAGTTGTGAAATCGGTGAAGGCAAGCGCTGATTGAAAACCATAAATCCTATAAAGGGATTAAGTTAGTTATTCACCTACAAACTAAAATATAGACTAAAAATATAGCTAGTTAGGATTAAAGCTAATCATTAATTATTTTTGACATGACAACGTCCATTAAATCGATAAACGCCGGCTGTACGCAAGAAATAGTCCCGTTACGCTATATAAAAATAAAATTAAAAAAATACAATATGCAAAGAGGCTATATAATAATAATAATAATAATAATAATAAACTTTATTTGATACACACAGCATACAAATTAAAAAACTTATTCTAAAGTTTCCACATATAGATTACAAAAAAAAACGAACATTTTTGAGGCTTGCAACAGTACAAATAAGTCAAAGTCAAATGACGTGGCACTGATGACGTGTACATGTGTGCACACGATTCATTTGAGATTTGTAGCCATTATATCATTTTAAACGAGATTAAATTCTCAAACAATAAATTAAGGACTATGTTAACGAGGGTTGTACACAGTGTGTAACAAAATGGTGGACTCTCAGCGTTCACTGCGATGGGTGTAAGTAACCCATCCCAGTACTGATTTTCAGTGCCCACCGTAACACTCGATTTGACGCCGATAGCCGCAGCTACTATCAAGCGTTATAATTATCTGTCTCCTCTTACTTACAGAATATTAATAATAAATTGGTAAGTATCAGATATCCTTCGATATCATGAATTTCATCTCTTTCTTTTAACAAATACAAAATATTTTAGCACATTCTTTAACAACTCCTAACGCCATACGCAATTCCTTTCAGGGAGAATCAATCAGTGATTAGGAAACAGAATAAATAAAATAAAACTAAAACTTAGGAATAGAATAATCAACTGCCATTATACCAGGATGTGAAGACAGTTTTGCATGTGTGCATGTGGATACCAAAATAATGCTACCCTACCTGCGATAGCAATGCACTGTCCGTGGATCATAAACATAAGGTTAAGTACAAGCGGTCATACTTTGTTGCTTTTGTTGTTCAAGTAGGTATTTTTTGAATTTTACTTTAAAAGAATATATTGATTGTAGATCCCTTATTGGTGGTGGTATGCAGTTCCAGCATCGCGTTGCCGCATATTTAAAACTACCACGGAATGCAGCAGTTCTATGTCCTGGTATGCTGAGTGCTCTAGCTGATGGTCTGATGGAATAAGAGAAGTGGTTATACCTCCAGTCTATCCTCTCATGCAAATAGGTAGGACTACCTTTTTTAAGTATGCCAAAGAGTAAGCTGGCTAAATGCAATTTCCTTCTGGCTTCCATCTTTATCATGTCATTGTCATTGATATATGGTGTTACGTGATGACGTCTGGGAATATTAAAACAGTAACGAGTGGAAGCGTTTTGGACCCTTTGTATTACGTTTTTTGTTCTGGCTAGTAGGCAGGGACCATACACCACATCACAATAATTAAACTTAGATAGTACGAGACTGTCTACTAATTGTTTCCTTAGAGGTACACTGAGGTAATCACGGATGTTGTATAAAATTTTAAGTCTATAAAAACAATTTCTAACAATTTTATTTATGTATGCTTCAAATCTCAGCTCAGGATCCATCAGCAGTCCAAGATTATTGGCTTCATGTACCCTTGCAATTGTTTGTCCATTTATCATAATTTTGGGGTCATTCTGTAGCACGGATTGGATTTGTCTCTTACTACCCAGTATCATAAATTTGGACTTTACTGGATTCAAAAGTAATGAATGTTCCACAGACCATTTTACCACCCTCTCCAAGTCCTCGTTTATCCTGTCCAATGCAGATCTGGTTTCATCTGGTTTAAAGGATAGAAACAGTTGGGTATCATCTGCATACATGTGGTACCCACAATTTGAAAAGCAATCTGTTATATCTGCTGTGTATAGTATAAATAAAAGAGGCCCCAGTATGGAGCCTTGTGGAACTCCCCTGGTAACAACCAGGGGAGGGGAAGACATAACCGATCCATCCTCCTTGTGTATTTCTACCTGCTGTGATCTGTTTGAGAGGTAGCTATGAAACCACTTTATTGAGCCAGGGGAAAATCCGTAGTACGCCAACTTGGACAGGAGTAGTGATGTATCTATAGCATCGAATGCACGGGAGTAGTCCAGCAGTGCAAGTATTGTTGCCTCTCCACGATCCCTGGCTTCCAGTATGGCACCTACCACATCACACAAGGCTGTTGCAGTTCCACGTCCCTTTCGAAAACCAGACTGTTTCTCCGGAAGGATGCCATTGTCCTCTAGGTATTTCATGACCTGTACATGAACCACTCTTTCCAACACTTTTGACAAACATGGTAGTATGCTAATAGGTCGTAGATCCTTCGTAGTGCCCGGAACACTTGTTTTGGGTATAGGGCGGACCACAGAGTGTTTCCACATGCTGGGGAATGTATGAGTGACAATGGAGGTGTTAACTATATCTGTTATAATGTGTAATGAGTTCGGTAGTGTCAGTGTAATCATGTCTATGTTTAAGTTGTCTGTACCTATTGAGTTTGTTTTAATATTATTCAGAATTGTAAGTATAGTGCTGTGGTGTACAGGTTGCAGTTTGAAATTTAAATTTGGGTTGTGTCTGTGAAATTCGTAATATGTTAGTCTGGAAATTGTCACCCTACATCCACCCGGCACATCCAGGAAGTCCCTGTTAATAATATCAGGATCATTAAAATGATGTGGCAAGAATTTAGATTTGTGTGATGGAAACACTTTGTTTTTCAAATTCTTCCACAAAAAACTTGGATTGTTAATATTATTATTAATGTGCATAGAAAAGTACACAGATTTTTCATTATGTAATGCTATTTTTGCCTGATGTTTAAGGTCTAGATAATATTTCTTTTTTGATGGTAATTTTGTTTTCTGATATGTATTCCTAGCCTTGTCCCTTAAGTCAAACATTAATTTAATATTGTCCGTGATCCATGGTGTGTACTCGCCTTTAAATAATGTGCGTTTTTCAGGTGCATGCTGATTGAACAGTTGCACTATATGTTTTGACAATCCTTCCACCATGCTGTCCACCCCACCCTCCAAAGCCAAAGCCTGCCATGGAATATGCTCCAGATCCGCATTAAAAGGTACCTGTAGAATGTTCTTATATGGTCTATATGTAACCCACCTTGGTTTGACCTTCTCTTTCCTAAACACTGACTCACATGTTACTATGGAGTGTTGTCCTAACTCGGGAACATGACTCCCCACTACATTTCTCACACTAACATCAGTGCATATGACATCTATTAATGAGCTATTATTTCCTGTAAAATGCGTTGAAGTGGTAACTATTTGATGCATGTTGGTGTAGTGTAAGAAGTGCTGCAGTGTCCTAGTGTTTGTGCTGCATCCATCCAGCATATTAACATTAAAATCACCCAAAAGAATGATGTGATCATAAGGAGCCAGTGCACTAATACTGTCGGTCAGACTATCCAAAAACTTGTCAATGTGTAACCAGGGGGGTCTGTAGGCTGTACCTACTAAAAGCTTTTTCCCAGCTATGGTTATCGAAAGCCAGTATTGTTCTACCTCTTTATGTGCGGGGTGGCTTCTAGTTTGCGCTTTAATTCCGTTTTTAATATAGTATCCTACACCCCCACCACGACCATCCTTAATAGAATTAGGTCTTGGAATATGTCTCAGCCTATAACCTGGCACAGTTGGTGCTCTCCCTTCCTCACCTGGCCTCAACCAAGTCTCATTTATAGCCATGATGTCAACTGAGTGTAGACTCATAGCCACCAAAAATTCATCATGCTTACTCCCCAGAGAACCTGCATTAAAAAGACCAAATTTTAAAAATTTACTGCGGGTCATTATATGTACATTAAAGTTTTATATTTGGAATATAATATATTGAATAAAATTAGGGACTGTTTATTATTATATCCCTTTATTTGCCACTTGCAGGTAGTCATCACGTAAACCATCATATCATTAGAATTAATACAAAAATTGGCATCCACAGCAACCAGAGTCAAAAAAATATCTGTTACTGGTACAACCCTAATGAAAAATTTATAATTTAGGAAGTGATAGAGTATTGCAACCATTCTATTCAGTGTTCGTATTTTGAGATGTATGAAGGCAAAGTACATTCTGTTATTCACAATGTTATATCTATAATTCTTTCTGCCCATAAATACCCTTATATAAGATTGCAAACAACATCTGTAAATAAATACATGTAAATAACGACTCTTATGAATTTTAATTAAATAATTTTTGTTAATAGTTGTAAATAATTTCAGGTTATTAATTATATGTAAATATGCATTCATTTTTGGAATAGTTTCAGTTATAGCATTAAGAAATATCAACAACACTAATATAAAGGCAGTCCAATTGAGGAGACACTCACACATTCTGCAGTGTTTACACAAATTACTTTCTGCTTCATAAAATAAAGTAAATAATAATATGGGATTATAGACATACATCATCAGGCACGTATATACAGAGACTCTCCAACATGACTGCGCTAATCTATGTTGGTCGAGACTGCGCCCATGCCAAAAATTTGTTCGAGATCAGTCTCCGAGCGCACGACGTGTGTGCGCTTGCCTTCAGCTTCCCTAGTCAGTATTCTACCGCGATTCGTCCACGTGAACTTCCAACCCAAACCAGCAGCCGCCTGTCGGGCTCGGTAGAACAGATGCTTTTTTGTTCTAGTGAGCCTCTCGTTGAGGTAGAAGCGACGCGGCGGCGTATCGATGCCGAGGTCAGCCGAAGTGGCCCCGCGCCGCACGCGCGCGCTCCGCAGCAACTCGTCCCGAAGCCCGCGCCGCGCCAGCCGCACCACGACGCAGCGGCACCGCACTGAGCCTGCCGACGCGCCCGCCCCACGTGACCGCTCCACATGGGGACCTACGCGTTCCGCAAACACTATGTCTCGCGCCTCCAGGGCGACCCCCAATTTCCTTGCCACCAGTTCCACCGAGTGAATTACATTCTCGCCAGGACTCTCGGGGAGGTTGGATATCTCAATGTCTGAGAGCAGGAGTTCCTGCTCTCGTTCACCGAGCTCCGTTTGCAGCTGCTTCACCGTGCGCCCCAACTGGTCCACCGCATCTCCGGATGAGGCAGCTTGCTTCTTCTCCAGGTCTTCCAGCCGACTCTCTAGGTGGTCGACCTTCTTTCTGGATGCAGCCAGTGCTTGACGCAGGTCATTCATCTCGAGACGAATCTCCCGTAACTCTGTTCTCAGATCCTCCCTCATCTCCCTCACCTCGGTTCTCATTAGCTGAAGCTCGCGGACAATGTCAACAGCTCGCTGCTGGCCTCCGTCCGCAGAGCCAGTGGCAGAATGGGAAGAGTCATATGAGCTAACGGGAGTGCTCTTAGTCTCGTCCTCACAAATAGGTTGGTCGCGGACCTTGTCATGATTTCCCCTGCAATCCTGGCATTGCCAATCCTTGTTCGTCCTTGTCATGTTAACACACGATAGGTGATGCTTCTTCGTGCATTTACAACAAATAGCAACACCCTTGGGAGACACGAATTTGCCACAGACCGCACAGTTTGCCATTGTATGAATCTGCCCGTCGATATCTGCTCTGTATTCTTCACGGGATCGATGAGATGAACGGTTCGTATCTAGATATGTTTCAGATTCAGTCTATTGAACAACTGATGGCGTTGCTGTCAACAAATCCCAAATGCTGTGTTTCAGGTTTACTGTAAGCTGTTTTCACTTGGCTATTATGTAACACTGTCACTGCAGATCCAGGCACATAAGATTAAGGTTCACAAGATAATAAACTTTTTAAATTAATTTTGATTTTTTTATTTTATAGTAAAGGGTAGTTTTTTTTTTCTGATCTAATATGTATTCCTGTTATTAAGTTTGTATATGATTATAGAATATTGTACGTCTTGAAAACACTGTATAATTGTTAATAGAACACACTAAACTTTGTATACAAATAAATTACAGGAACAAATAGAGTATATTATTTTTTTAAATGAAGTATAAACAGAGCTCACAACCGCTACTACCGACGTCAGATGAGCTTTATATACCTATATTATATAACATCATTGGAGTGGGAAGGGCGCCCATGCAAATGTTTTTTTTTTCGAAGAGTACATTATTAATAGATTTATCAAAGTGGTTATTTTGTAGAAAATTATACAAAATTCTATATTAAATTTCACGTTTCTCAGCTTTACGACAAATTTTAAAATGTGAGTAAACTTCATAAAGTGAAACACAATGTCCACAAATATGATTCTGAAAATAAAAGGCATTGATCCTTTACTAGGTTTATTTTCATAATTGTTACGGCAAAATAACTTTTTTGTCTAGTAAAAAAATCTAAAATGTTCAAGATTCAAACCATGACTTTAAAAGATTCACGTGCGTATTTGAGTGTCAAACAAGTCTACTAAAGTAACGAAAGGTTAGAAAAGTTTTGCGTCACAAGTTTCAGTAGAAATGGCTTCAAACAACCGCGTACTTGGAATGTGCAGTCGACTGAAAAATTGGCAGCGACTCTCTAGGCGAGAAAGTTCGACCTTTTTTAATAGTTAGGGCGGTAGAAAGCTACCACTTGTAAGTAATTAATTAAATAGATTAAGTTTCGTGTGGTCAATGTGAACTTTTGCAATATAAAGATGGTTTTAAACTTTCATGGTCAGTAACATTAAAATGGGAATCTGCGGGATTGCTACCATGTACCTTTTTGTTTGTGAGTATCCGATATTTCGGCGCTGTTGCAAGCGCCATGATCACGGAGTTACTGAAGATCTTGCGGGTGGGCTGTTATTGGCAGACATATCGGTCTACCCTCTTACGTAGTCTTTTATTACGATTGTCCCCGGTACCACTGTTCACTAACTCACTATTTACTCGTAACTGATCTCGTCATGGTTCCGCGAGTGTTCTACGAAGTGCGAGTGTTAAATTATTGCGAAAGTCGATACGTAATTGTAGGTACCAACTGGACCAAAGTCAGAGTGAGTTATACAAATTACACCATAGGTGCAGTGAGATGCTTTCCAAAAATGACTTTGATACCTGCGATCGGGTTACCTACCTGCAAGCACAACATACAAGGGAACTTAGTGCTATGAAACATGATCGTAAGTTTGAGTCGCTGTTACAAAAACAAAAGCCCGTATCAAACCACAAGAACTCGATTGCAACTCGAACTGTAGTCAACATGTCAAGTGTCGAGTTGTCGGATGCTGCACAGTCGGTTTTTTTTTTTTTTTTTTTTTTTATTTATAACAAATGTGATACATTTAGGTACATATTAAATAATTTCGCCAAACTGCATGACAGTTTGTTGGCGAACCTGTGCGCTCATTTTTACAATATTAAATATGTAAACACATTTAAAACAATATGCACATTTATGTTTCAATTTACATACACTATAAAATTATTTTATCAAATAGACATTTTTTAAAACCTAAGTAGACTTTAAGATACATTTGGTAGTAGTAATATTGCTAATCTTCAATTTGATCATTAAACATTTGTAACAATAGTTCTTTTAACTTTTTCTTAAATATATTTAAGTTTGAACAATTTTCTTCAAGTAATATTTTATTATATCATATAGCCTTGGTATCATAAACATATGTGTTCGTTCACCATAGTAATTACATGAAACAGGCTCTTTGTATTTGTTTCTTAAAGCTTGTCTGAGCATACAATGTGGAGCTTTAGGTATCTTAAACTCTGTTTTATTATATTGTTCGACAGTTAACATATATTGAACTTTTTGATGCACCGGTAATATATTACATATTTTAAACAATTTCATATAGTTTTTATTACATTTATTTTTAGTGTTTTTATCTAACCTACTTTGTATATTCAACACTTTATCCAAATACGTTTTAAAAGTACGCCCGTAAGCACTCAGACCATAGCTCAAAATTGCGTCAACCAGTGCATGATATAACATAAAAAGCGTGGCTCTGTTCGTTACATATTTAAGTTGCTTGAATTTACACAAAACAGACCTTAATTTGTTACATACAATATCGATGTGGAATTTCCAGTTAAAATGACAATTTATTGTTAAACCTAAGTATTTATATTGTTCCACAAATTCTATTTGTTCACAGTTTATACATACTTGCATATTATCATGTAAGCATTCATATGAGTGACCAATAATGGATATTTTTCTAATTGATTTTCTATTATATGGAGAGTGAAGGAGCATGCATTTGGTTTTGGATACATTTATTATAATTCCATTATCATGGGACCATTTGATAACATTTTCGAAATCTATTTGCATACATTTTTCTATAGTATCTAAGTCGGTGTCTGCGTACATTAGACAAGTGTCGTCAGCGTACATGTATACACTACAATTCTTTATTACTCTGCTCATGCTATTAACGTGCATAATGTACCCAACAGGCCCATATACTGATCCAGTTGGCACACCTGTCTTGACGATCGCTTCTTGTCCACTCTGTTCACATATGTTGGTGCAAAGCGTTCTATTTTTTAAATAGCACTGAAACCATTTGTTAAGAGGACCGCGAATTCCGCATTCTTGCATGGCTTTTAGAAGAATCTCGTGATCCAAAGTTTCAAAAGCTTTTTTGAAATCAATGAATAAAACAGCAACATACTTTTTATTATTTAACTGTACATTTATATCATCTGTAAATTTTGACAAGACAGTCGCTGTACTACGTGACTTTCTAAAGCCATGCTGTGTGTCTGAAATTATATGGTTGGATTCTAAAAAAGTACTAATTCTTTTTACAATTACTTTTTCAACTATTTTGTTAATAACAGGCAAAATGGCAATTGGTCTATAATTTGTGTAGTCCAAATGATTGCCTCCTTTGTAAATGGGCCTAATGATAGACTTTTTCAAGTAATCTGGAAACACTCCCTTTTGGATGCATAGGTTAATGAATTTGGCAAGTATGGGGCTGATTTTGTCTCTAATGTATTTTACATCTTGTATTCTTATACAATCTATTCCGGGTGATTTCTTACAACTTAATTGGTTTATAATTAATTCGATCTCACTCACAGTCGCTTTTTGGTAACGGAGAGACACATCACAGGGCTTTACATAGTCGTCACGATTTAAGAATGATAACTTACAATGATGCTTGATTTTGTCTATGTCTTCAGTAAATGTTCGTGCGAAATTGGTACATATGTTACTTACCGTGTCTGTCTTACCTAAAAACTGCATTATTACACAATCCAAGTTAGTTTTTGATTTACCTATCCAGCTGTTAATATTGTTCCAAATTTTTCTAATATCACCCTTACATTGTTTTAATTCCAATTGTCTATATTTTTTTTTTTCTTTGATTATGATTTTATTAGTTCTATTTCTGCACCGTGTATAGTCTAACCTATAATATTGATTATGGGGACATGATTTCCATCTTCTAAAAAGCTCATCTCTACGATTTAACAATTGTTTTAATTCTTTTGTAATCCAAGGCTGTGATTCTCTATTTTTCTTACAGGTTATAGTAATTTTTGATCGTTCATAAATATCACTAAATAAGCAATGAAGATTTTTGTACATTACCAGCGGACAATCCAAGTTATAAACACTCGTCCAGTCAGCCTTCGATCATCATCATCATCTTGAAAAAGGTATGAATTTTGCCATAACACCAAAGCTTATTCCCTATGAGGAAGTGATTGGGTCCGTTGAAGAGTGTATTAGACGTAATAAAATACCTTCAGTCGATGCAGATACTTTAAGACAAGACGTTGCCGTGATATTGCGCCATGCATCACCACCGAGACCGAACGTTACTTCTTCCGAATTAGCCGCACTAAAGGAGCTCCGAAATGAGGAAAACATAATAGTGCTGAAAGCTGATAAAGGTAATGCGACTGTTATTATGGACATCAGTGAGTATGATAGCAAGATCCAATGTCTGCTTGGTGATGTGAACACATATAAGAAGGTAACGTACAACCCGACGGCGAGAACGGACAGAAGCACTCGCTCACTTATAAAACAATGCGCAGACGCCCTCGGTGAAGATGCGTCCAAATGTTTATTGCGCCCCAGAAGCGCCCAGCCGCCGAAGTTATATGGTTTGCCCAAAATACACAAGCAGAATGTGCCCTTAAGACCAATTGTGAGTCAGATAGGCTCACCTACATACGAATTAGCGAAGCACGTAGCAAGGGTATTGCAGCCATTAGTAGGCCGGACGTCGTCCTTTGTCAAGGACTCTCGTCACTTCGTTGATATCTTGCACCAACATAAGGTTGCTGTAAATGAGTTGATGGTCAGTTTTGACGTAGAATCACTCTTTACAAATGTACCAGTTGCAGATTGTCTGGAAGTGGTTAAGGTGAAGCTACAAGCTAATAACATCCCGATGGAATATGTCACACTGCTGCATCATTGTTTGTCAACTAACTTTTTCATATACCGGGGCCAATACTATCTTCAAATAGATGGAGTAGCTATGGGTAGTCCAGTGGCTCCAGTGGTTGCAAACATTTGGATGGAGTATTTTGAAGAGAGGGCACTCGCCACGGCACCCACTGAGATTAAATTGTGGAAAAGGTACGCTGATGACGTATTCTGTGTGTTGCGAGGCAACAGACATGATGTGGAATCCCATCTGACTAATTTAAATAGCATCCATCCGAAGATTAACTTCACTTACGAGATAGAGGAAGACAGAAGCCTGGCGTTTTTGGACGTAAAAATCGGTGTGCGGAGCGACGGTTCACTGAGCCACTCTGTCTTCAGAAAGTCAACTCATACTGACCGCTATCTCAAGGCAAGCTCTCATCATCACCCGAGACACATTGATTCCGTGGTTACCTCATTGATAAATCGTGCATATGATTTATGTGACGAGCAACACCTAAACCAAGAGCTCGAGCATGTTCGGTGCGTCCTGCGGAGCAATGGATATAGGGTGAAGTTCCCATCTGGACACAAAGTCAGTCACCAGAGAAAGGACAAGGTGGACAGACAACCAGCATTTCTGCCCTATATAAAAGGAGTGACAGACAAGATCTCAAACGTACTTAAAAAGTTTTCACTCAATACTGTCCTCACTCCATTCAGAAAAGTGGCACAATGTCTCCGATCCCCAAAAGACAGTTTCCCCTTGGAGAGGCCTGGTGTCTACAAGATTGACTGCAGCTGTGGGAGTTCATATATCGGCCAAACTAAACGTACCATCGCGTGCCGCATGAACGAACACATAAAAGCGGTCAAAAGCAATGACAAACAGAAATCGGCAATCGCGAAGCATTTGATTGACTCGGGCCCCAATCACTGGATTGAGTTTCATAACCCACAGATAATTACGACAGAACGCCACTACATACCTAGATTGGTCAGGGAAGCGATTGAAATTACGAAATACAAAAATTTCAATCGTGAGGATGGGTTTAAATTGTCAAATGTCTGGAATCCAGTAATTCGAATGTGCAAAAACCGGCGTAATCAACAAAACATAGTTTCGCGATCGGATACTGTTAGTGTTGTGTGTCGAGAACAGTTACGAGTAAATAGTGAGTTAGTGAACAGTGGTACCGGGGACAATCGTAATAAAAGACTACGTAAGAGGGTAGACCGATATGTCTGCCAATAACAGCCCACCCGCAAGATCTTCAGTAACTCCGTGATCATGGCGCTTGCAACAGCGCCGAAATATCGGATACTCACAAACAAAAAGGTACATGGTAGCAATCCCGCAGATTCCCATTTTAATAAAGATGGTTTTCTTTTATGTATGTAACGAGAAAAATTACGTGCTATCCATCAACAGATACTTTCCAGTATGTTTTGTAGATAAACTTAATTGGTTTGGTAATTCTTTTTCTTGTTTAATACTAAAGTTTTAGTGACTTCTTTTGCTCACAATATATTAATTTGAAAAGAATCTTTGTCTTGACTTATTAAATTTGACTGGCTGACTTATAAAACTGTTGATCTTGGGACTTTGGCGCTAGAATATATATATTGCGATTCAGGATTAGTAGTTTCTTCGTATTGGTTTGGTGTTTATTCGATAGATATACTGTTGTGAGTTTTCTTGTTGTGCTGTATATGGAAGTCGTCACAATGTTATTGATTGATAGTCGTAAACAATGGCTGTAATTTTAATTTGTAGTTTTTAGTACTGAAAGTATTTTTTTTTTATCAGTGGGTCAAAAATAACCCCAAGGTCACATAAGGTGGTTGTTGGCGACTGGCTGGTAGCACATTCTATGTGTGATTTTATACCTTTTGTATAAATTCTTTGTTTTGTCATATATTTTTCTTGTTATTGTCAGTGTGTTATGTCAGCTCGACCAAACATCCTATTAATTTATAGATAATAATAAATATATTATTATTATAGACTAAAACCACCGTCTATTCATTTCATATACATAAATACACACGTCGTTATACAGTCCATTGGCTCGCCAATGATGGTACTCAACTAGCCAAGTAGATCATCGTAAATTAAAGAAAATTACGTGCAAAACAGTTATTACTTTAATTTTGAAAACAATAATGTTGTTGAATTTACGGTGTATTACCATTAATTACCTCCAATGGAAACCTCTTGGTAAAGCCTTGGTTTCTGTTTCCGGGTGGGGTTAAAAAATTGTTCTTGGGTTTTTCTTATAAGAATTTTTAAATAACAGCCTGAAAGATGTTTTACGACCGTGACCTGTAAAGTCCGTTAAGTCGTGTCATTCTTCTGTCACGGCTGCCCTTCAAAAAAACGTTGCGATCTGTGCGTGTTGGAAGAACTTCGTTTGTTGTCGATTTGTGGCTCTACTAGAGCTGCAACATGAGTTAAAGCTGTTGATATCGTGGCCGTTTTGTCTTCCACGGGGAACTGACGATTCGTTACGAAAAACCATTAAATTATTCTGAAACTATATGAATATTGAGCCCCCCATTGTTGGGTAATTATTGTCATTGGTACATTGTGAAAATCGACTTTTGTGATAAAGAAAAGGTGTGAAAACTCGCTGACACCTCGTATGTAGAAGATACTGAGCGCGGAAGATTACCAGGTACCGTAGGCTAGACTCTGCGCAGTACTTTTAGTTCTTATTGTATCTTGTAACTTGACCTTGACTAATTTAAGCTGTATCCGTTAGGTAAATCAGTATCGAATTAAGTTTATTCAAGCCGCGTATCGCGGTCAATATGTCAACTCAGGCCTGATTCCCAGATCCAAAAACAACAAACACGGTGGTCAGGTCTGATAGAGTTGAACAAATATAAATATTATTGTTTGCTTGGAATAGTTAGTACCTACTACATTACGAAAACTATAGGTCAGTAACTGTGCAGTGTTTTACATTGATTACACAAAGTCATGATTACGTCACAGATTAGCGTATCTTTAGAAATACGGATTTGTTTCTCCAGTGTCTATGTCGGTTAAAACATAAAGATGCGGACAAAACCTATTTATACTCTTTTAAGACTGAACTGTTCAGTAAATTTTGTCCCCGTGGGAGAACCACGCTTCGTCATGCACGGGCCGGGTCGACTGGAGCGGTGGTATCGCTCCAGTCGAGCCGGCCCCGGCCGCCTCACAGAAAACCGATGTGAAACAGTGCTTACGCTGTGTTTTGCCGAGTGAGTGAGGATACCGGAGGCCCATACCCCAACTTCTCCCCCCATTCCCCAAAGGCTGGCAATGCACTTGACGCTTCTGGTGTTACCTGGCTTATACGCGATAAGTGTGCTAGTTTGCCAACTATTCAATAAAAAAAATCTAAAAGCACTGTCACAGTGTACAGTGACTGAATTGATTGTCAAATCTACTTTGAAATTAAAAAGAAACAAAGATAGACAAACACTAGTACTTAAAAATGATTCGACATTAAAGTTATTTATTGTTTTGACCTCGTAGAGGTGCCAGTTAGGTAGGTCATATAGGTATAACAAGTAATGTTGGGTAATTGTAGACTCTATGCGTAATAAGATAAGGTCAAAAGTTTAAATTGATAGCCTTTTGTTTTGATACGAAGAAAGTATGGTTTTTCTCAGAAGCACTAAGATAACTTGAACTTGATTCATATATAAGAACTCTTCGAACAGAGACGTATACAGTTTTAGTACAAGTGTCATCACAATGAACGTTTTATCAATTTCATTCCTATTTCTAGTACTTTGCTGTGTCGAGAATGGATGTAAGTTTCATTTCATAAACTTTTTTATTAAGCATTTTTTCATTAATACCATTTATTGCATAACGAAACTCAGAGATTAAAAATATTGCAAGTGTAGCAGTTGATATTTTTTATTTTTATGTATTTAATACGTAAGTAGCAGTTACTTGCTATTATTAGTACCACCTACCTACATTTACCGTAAAAAAAAAATTTGAAGGAAGTAGAGCTGCGCTTATATCAGGTGACCGGCTAAAAACGCACACCGTCTCAGATACTAGAAGTCTGGGAACCAGGTGCATCCTCGAACGGAAATCCCTGGAACCCCGATATACCTTGGGCCACCTACTGTTTGTAGGTGGACCCCTCCTGTGTAGGAGCCCTAACGCTTCTATTCCATTCAGAAAAGAAATTTATGGAGGACGGAGATCGTTTTGCGATCTCTGGCGTCTGAGACGTCTGCGGTACCTGGCCCATTCCTGGGCCTGGTGGACAGGGAGAATACTAAGCCTCTCCTGGTCCCGCTCCGGTAGAAGACCAACCTATAATGACAACATTTGCGCTGTCGTATTTTGTTGGTGAAGTGCGAGATCGGAGGTCTACTGACGCAGAAGCATTTCAATAGGCCACCATAGTGTCTGCATCATGCTGTATAGTTGCATTGTATGTATTCGCAATGAGTATAGTGATCACTACTCTTAAATTCTGCTCAGGTTTTCCATCAAGCAGAGTAGAGCCACTTTTGCAGGCATTATAAAAATAATAATAACTATTAGGAAAGTGTACGTGTAGCATCGTTAGTCAGAATTCTTCTCATTAACCAACGAAAATGTGTTTTATTTACGTTTATCAGAATCTGTAATAAGGAAAATAATTTTCAGATACAAAATCGAACACTGATTGTGCTGCTCACATGACTGCCTTCCCGCCCGAAATCAGTACTGGATGCTGTGGTGATGATCTTTCGGGTTTAAAGCAAATAGGTTTGTATACTTCATCGTTTTCGTATAGATATGAAAGTGTCATTTTCAGCCTTCAATATTATAGTGTGAAAATCACTCGACTAAGGAAAAATTGGAACTAAGTGGCGTGCAATTGGAGAGGCCTATGTCCAGCAATGGACTGCGATAGGCTGATGATGATGATGATGATGAAGGAAAAATTTCAAAATCTAATATCTTAATATGTAGTGGAGTCTTTATTCAATAGTAATGTATGTATTTCATTTATTGGGGCATATTTTGCATAAAACTGTGTGATCACAATAATTGTGTTTACGATAATTTTATATCTGTTTATTAGTTGTAAATTTAAATTATTTTACAACACGCATCTTGCTCATGGACAAAACTGCAAATCTGTGTGTATTAATTTCATAATAATAAACAGTTTTTGACAGTCTAGTCTTAGTTTATTTAAAGTTGCTTTGATTTTGTGCAATTTGACTATTTACGTTTTATGATGATATACTTTAAAACTTATTATGGCAGAATCAGTAATCCTAGTAAACATAATAAAAAACTTCCAGAAAGTCGAGAAACAGCTTTAAATCAGTATCCATGGACAGCGATAATTGAATACATTTTAACAACAACTAAAAAACAAGAGGCTTTGTGTGGTGGTGCTCTTATTAGTGGAAGATACATACTAACTTCAGCTCACTGCATTACTGGAAAAGCGTTAACTATTGGGGTACCGTAAGTACAATCTATTAATGTGTACGCTAGTCCGTAGAAAAAATAAATTTAAGCATACGCTTTAACAACAGCTGTACGTAATTGATAAGAGAGAGAAATTAAGTATACTAAACCTAAATTGAATTGAAAAAAGAAATGAAACATACTATTAATATAAATTTAAAAGTGACTCTGACTGCCTGTATATCTGTCGTGCTTTACCAATACATTGATTTTAATGAAATTTGGCATTGACATTATCTGATCCTTGAGGAAAGACAGAGGTTACACTTAACGGATAAGATACAAACCCGCGGACAAGGCCTCGAGCAAAAGCTAATTAAATAAAAAAAAAACTAAATAGATATATACTTTTTATTATTTTTTATAGCTTTCGGTGACAATGTAAAGGAATAGTAATAACTTATACTTATAATAATTTATACTACGTCTTTAACTATTTTATTTTATTAATTATCTATACTAATATTATAAAGCTGAAGAGTTTGTTTATTTGTGTGTTTCAACGCGCTAATCTCAGGAACCGCTTTCAGTGGATAGTACAATTATCGAGGAAGGCTAAAGACTAAATATCATCACGCTTAGATCAATAGTGATCTGTGTGAGTGATATGTAGCTCATTGGTGAAGAATATCACCAATGAAGAATGTTTGAAAAAAGGGGGGGAATTATCACGCTACGGGCAATAGGAAACGCAAACGAGGTTGCGAAGGTCGGCTAGTAAATTTATATTCAGAGATCATCAACCAAGTTTCATAAGTTATAAGTACCAGTTCTAAATACGTATTTATAGCGGAGGCTCTGTTTGGGAGTATGCTCTGCAGCAGAACCGAAATTGATGCTTATTATTGTGTTACTTAGTGTATGTACAGAAATATTGGCCCAAAGTACATTAGGTCCTTTGAACGTTCATCAGTTTAAGATATTCTTTCGCATTTATAATAACGATTCTATGGAAGAGCATGCCTCAGAATACAGTTCTGAAATCGCATTGGCCTATATTTAGAGGTTTAATAAATATTTTTGAATTTTTAGCACAACGATTCGCCTTGGAGACTACAACAGAACTAATGACGGTCCTGACTGTGTGGTCGTTAGTCCAGATGTTAAAGAGTGCACAGATGGAGAAACAAGAATACAAATAGATAGAACAATACCACATCCTCAGTTTAAACCCAACGAAACTTCAAGAGCAAACGATATAGGTTTAATAAGAATGAAGGAAACAGCTCCGTATACAGGTTTTACATTTAATTTGGCTTTTAATAACTATTGATAGAAAATGTTAATAGAATATTGTAAAAAGTTAGATTTGGCTACAAGATAATATTACTATACAATGTTTCATAAAAAATAATCGGCCAAGTGCGAGTTGGACTCGCGAAGGAAGGGTTCCGTTGCATTATCTTATACATTTCAAGCGTCAAACTGTTGCCGTTATTAGTATCGAGCAAAAAAACACGTTTGTTCTATAAGAGCCCCTTTAATTAGTTTATTTAGCGGAAAAAGATCATCATCTCTGTGAATTTCGGTTGCCTGGAAGAGATTGCAATAAAGCCGCCAGTTGTACTACCGACCTACCTAGCTTTAAGTTATGTACTTAGTTATCTGGTGTACAATAAAGCGATTTATTATTATTATTATTATAATTTCAACTGCCTAAGTATCACGTTTCATGAGATATAGCCTGCTGACAGATGGACGAACAGATGGACAGCTAAGTCTTAGTATTAAGGTCCCGTTTTACCCTTTGAGTGCGGAACCCTAACAAAAGAGATAAACTGTATTTATCGTTAAAACTCTTGATTTTTATACAATACAACATTTTATTTTACTATTTAATATAAATGCTAATAATATTACGGAAACAACCAATGTTCAGCTCAAAATAGTTGTTAGGTAAAACAGTAAAACTCTTTAATTTTATGTTTTTGTTCCAGACTTCATTCGCCCCATATGTCTTCCAACTGAGGACGTTACCTTCAAAACTGGTCCACTTAATTTCATTTTTGCCGGGTGGGGCACTTTACATGGGCCAAGTCCTGTTAAATTACATTTGGATCTACCTTTCGTCCCAAAAGATGTGAGTTGCTCATTGACATTGATTTTTAAGTGTCTGATTACTTATTATGCATTTCATTTTTAACTTTTCAAGCGTTTCATATTGTTTTATTTTTCTTTATTAAACTGTTTCTATAAAAAACTTCACTTGTGAATAAATTTGTTGACAAGTCTTGTAATTCAAAATTATTTACTTCTAATTTTGGTGACGTATTAAGAATCCGGAATGTCACCCCCTCTGCATCCCAAGGTTGTCGTAAAAGGCAACCCAGAAAGAACTACGTAAGTGAATACCTCTATAAAGAGAAAGATAACCGTAAACAACCAATAGATGATTTAAGTATGTAACTGTTATTTTATTTAACGGTTTAGTTTAAATGACAATACTGATTTAGCTTCTTGGATCAGAGCAAATTATTTGATTCGATGAGAAATATTTGATTTTGATCTGATCTGGAAAACTTAAAGAAAAATAACACAAATTATTTTGGGAGTTAAAATATTTATCGGACTATGTAAAATATGTCTTAGTTACCATATTTTTCAAATTACCTTGATGTGTAAATATCTAAGTTAATTTATATATTTTTCCACAGCAATGCCAAACAGCGTTGTCAGCTAAATTTCCCAACCTACAGTTAGAGAAAGGTCAAATTTGCGCCGGGGGTGTGAAGGGCAAGGATGCCTGCAAAGGAGATGGTGGATTGCCTCTGATTTATGAAACTAATGGGAAATATGTAGTCGCAGGAATTGTCAGCTTTGGTGCAAAGTATTGCGGTGCAGAAAATGTTCCTGGTGTTTATACTCACGTTTATCAATACAATACTTGGATAAGTAGTAATATTATTCTATAGATTCCACATTCAAGCTTTTAAATTTTAATGCCATTAGGTATATTTTGTTATTGAATTGAATGTAGTAAACGTTTTGTACTTTATAATAGTGTATTAATTATTGAATCCATAATAAAGAATGAAAATTAAAGGAATAGTTTCCAGAATATGCTTGTAATTGTAATTTATTGGGAAGTACATGATCACTTTTACGCAAGGACATATAAAAATCATTACCAGGCAGTTCTAAATGCTTACATTGAGAACCTATGAAGAAATTTATGGGATTTGCGAACAGAACGAAATTGCCAACAAAAATGTACATTGGCTATGTATTAAGCCGTATATTGGGTATCTTGGAATAACTTTAGCAGCTTTCTACAAATTACACTTTTTGTGTCACTAAGTTCACCTAAGTAGACTATGAAAAATAGTTTTTCCCATAGTATCTGGCTGTACCACGGGAAAATATTTTTTGTCTATAGCTTACCTGAGCTTACCTGTAGAGCACGTTAAGTATTTTTCACGTAAAATACTAATAACATTTATAAAAAGGAAAGAAGGAACTACGTGAGATAATTATTATTGTGCCTCTGGGCTCGCACACACCAACGAAACACGACCACACGAATACTGTCATTTTAAGTTGGTCTTCTATGAGAGGGTATAACCGTCCGTTCGAGCCGGTCTGTTCGTGCTAAACTCAGCCTTCTATCTTGTCAGTAGAGCTACGCTGATTTCACATAGTAAATGAATACTAATAAAAAAGTTTTTCAGCTCTTTGTATAGTGCAGATTCAATAGACACAAACTTATTGTTACATATGAAAGTCTGTTAATCATGAAAACCCTGAACAGGATAATCGGAAAATAATATAGAATATATATAGAATTGCGTTGTCGGTAATTGCTAAGTGTGTTAAGTTTTAATTCAATTCAATGTTTTAAAGACCATATTTCAGCGTATTTTAACGCTCAAATAATCCCTACCGCTGAATCCTCGTAGGACATCAAGGAACAACGGCAAATTCTCTAAACAAAATTTGTTGACATATTTTTTAGCGTCGAATCGAAAATTAAAGGGTATATTTGTGTCGAAAGATACCATATATTTTTTAACAAAAACAAACGCATTAAGATAGTAATAGAAAGTGGAATCGAAAACAAAAAAAAAAGTATGCAATAAATTCCTCTACAATTTTACCTTAGCCTTTGTTATAAAATAAAAGTCTGGAATAACTCTAACGTGTATTGGAACATGCCAAAAACAAATAAATAATGAATAAATTCTGTTATTAGTATTCTTTATATATATAGTATAACACGGCAATGACATTGTTAATTGTCAAAAGATCATTTCCGATGTCATAATTGCCAGAGTTGAATTATATCCAAAGACAAAATATTATAATTGTATTACATTACCAGTTGAGCTCTGCAGTTTTATTATACCTTTACAACAACAACCGCAGGTAACGCCGCGGGCGAAGCTACAGCTGTTGTAGAAACTGCCTGCCCTAAGCAATTGGACATTCTAGAAACGTAAACATTATTATAAACTAACAAATGTATTGAAATGACTTCATTTCAACGATATGACACGTGGTCAAAAACAAAATATTAGCTAATGATACAAGAATTTAGGGTGTTGTTGATTATAGAAAAAGAATCGACGCGAAACACTTGCATCTTGGCTACGGAGGCTAATCTATTAGTCCGGTCAATTGAAATAAAGAAAATTCCGACAGAGCCAAATCTTCGTAGAGACCTTAGGTTTACCACAAGGAATAAAGTGTCAAAAGTCCCAATAAGTTCCATGTGCGCTATGGGACTTATTAGGGGCCCAAGGTCAAATTTTAGGTTTTTTGAATGTTTCTCAAAAACGGTAAGTTTTATCGAAAAAGTACCTCAAAGCAAAGTTTTAGATCTTAAAATTTTCTATAAAATAGTCCTGATGTTTTTTTTTCTCTAAGAACCACTATTTTCCAGATATTGCGCTTGTAAGAATCATGTTCTATATAGTATGCACACATATGCCACGTGTATACATATTTAGGTACTCAAGCAAGCAAAAATGGCTACTCGTGTCTCCTTTTATGTATACATTATACTATTCTAAGAAAATCCCAGTCTCAGTGTTGCCAGTACTTTCTAAAATATTAGAAACAATTATTTATAAAAGATTAGATGACTACCTAACAAAAATTAACTTTTTATGTGAAACACAATACGGTTTTCGTTCGTAATTCAATACACTTGGTGCCACCTTGGACTTAATAACTACTATGAAGACAAAAATAGACCAAAAACAACTTGCAGTAGGAGTTTTTATTGATTTAAAAAAGGCCTTTGACACGGTCTGTCATGTTTTGCTACTGGAAGAGCTAAAGAGTGTTGGCATCACTGGGACCGTATATAATATGATCCAGTCTTACCTATCCAATAGATACCAGGTCGTACAGTTTGGAAAACATCAAAGTTCTCCTCAATCTTTAACTTGCGGTGTACCACAAGGCTCCATACTCGGGCCTTTATTATTCCTGGTATATGTTAATAACATCTCCGAATTGACTTTACACGGACAGGTCTCACTGTATGCGGATGACACATGCATGTTCTACTTTGGTCACAATCTTAACCTAATTATACAACAAACTCAAAATGATTTAAATATTTTGCACAACTGGTTTCAATACAACCTCCTAACAATCAACATTTCAAAAACTTCATATGTAATTTTCTGTGCGAAGAATAAGAAACTCCCCCTTCATGATGATTTGTTTATAAAAGGACAAGTGCTTAAAAAAACTACTCAAGAAAAATATATTGGCTTAACAATGACATGACATTGAATACACACATACAACTCATACAAAGCAAACTTTCATCCCTAGTAGGATCGCTACACTGCATGGCAAGATGTATTCCACAACAAGCTCGACCACTTATATACAATGCACTAGTAAAACCTCATCTGCTGTATCTCATTGAAATGTGGGGTAGTGCAGCTAAAACTAATATAAAACCAATTCAAATATTACAAAATAAAATAATTAAAATCCTATATCATTATGATTACTTAACACCGACAAAGACCATATTTGAAGAAACTAAACTAATGAATATCCAGCAACTTTATACATATAACACATGTATACTTATATACAAAATTATTCACAAACACATACATTCACATATCACTTTCACAACAAAAGGAGATACACAAAAATACTCGTCTCGTAAACACAGTCATTTAGTATGGAACTAACTATGGCAAAAACTCTTTGACTTTTGTGGGAGCACAGCTATACAACGCGCTTCCAGCAGATGTGAGACAGGCAATCTCGCTAAATATATTTAAAAAGAAACTACAGAATCATATTTTAAATAAGTCTTAAAATTAAAAATAGAAATCACTTGTCGTCCTTAACTTGGGCCATACAACTATGAACGCAGCGAACTCACATCTCAAGACATGCTGTTTTTGAATAACATATATTATTTCTTATTTTTTTTTGTAAGTACCCACCTTTATCGGGTTAATAGTTTTATAAAATAATTTGTTCTCATATAAGTGATATTGTCTTTTTGAGAAATAAAGATCTTTAAACCGAAAATATACTTTAAAAAGACCGCCGGTCCCTTACCGAATCCCCTCTACTTGAATAACATCTGGCCTTGAGTAACATCTGCCTATTCTTTTGTCCGTGTGGTGTCGTTTACGTATACCTGCTTCTTTCAGTGTTGAACGAGCAGTTTTAGTGAATATACTTATTTATTACAAGCGTCTACTACTGTAGTTAGTACTGATCAATATTAAGAAAAAATGTCACAATTTTGCTTTATTTGTAATAAACTTTTGACTGAAGAAGAAACTGTTGTGGTCAGTCGTGGAATGCCAACTTTAATCGATGCAAGTGTCGCGAGAAGTGATGAGTTTGCTGATTATTTAAGAAACCAAAAGTCCGTTCCAATTCACGTGGATTGCAGAAAATTATACACCCGGAAAACTTCAATCTCTGCATCAAAAAGACAATGTGAGGAAAAACAGGCCAGTACTTCAAAAGGAAGTCCACCTCATACTAGAGCGCGAATAAGCGAATCCAGCTTTTGTTTTAGCACTCGGGAAGTCCCAGGAAAAAGGTTAACTGTCTTGGAACCTGCAACGAAATTAATCAGAAGAAAAACAGGAGGAGTTGGAAATATGATAAGTCCACTTCCCTCCTTAGCAAAGCCGGAGACAAAATGAAGTCAAAATAGGCAGACACCTTTTTTAAACCGTAAAGCACCACGGATAAAATATTATGGGTCCTAAGTAAGCTATATTTGATTACTATAGTATGTATGGCCCAATCGCCTAAACGCACGGAAATTCACAGCAGTTGACACAAGATCCTCATAGTATACCGCCCCAGATGTCATTTGTAAGCTTGTAACAGTTTGCGATGGACAGCACCTACAGTCGCTCTATCGGCCCATACGGGAGCACCATAGCAAACAGCACCTAAATAAGTAGCTCCATATATGATTTTTAATGTATTAAATGAAAGACCCCATGTGGCAGTTGATATTCTCGTCAGAGCAAAGAAACTTTTTTCAGACTTTTCATTAACTGTTCTAATATGTTCGATAAATGAAAAATGTCTATCTAAAACTAATCCCAAATAACAAACCGAGGTTTTACTTTTAATAGTAACATTTTGAAATTTAATACATGGTGGTGATTTGAGGTTACCTTTCAGAAGTAGCTGGAAGGTTTTGTTTGGTGCAAAAATCAAGCGATTACGTACGCCCCATAGAGATACTAAGTTCAAACATCTATTTTCCAGACTCTCAAGCCCCGCTCTAGTATCAGATTCCACCAGTAATAAACCGTCGTCCGCATACGCGTTTAGGGGGGTGCATCCGGGTGGTATAGGTATTGTAAGAAAATCGTCGAAGCCTATATTCCACAAGTATGGACCTAGCACCGAGCCCTGAGGTCACTCCATCGTAAGTGCCTTCGACACAGAGTGATGCCCTAGTCTCAACTTTGTTGTGCCTTGTCTGAAGTACGAGGTGATAAGGGAATAAATATTTTTAAAGCATCCTCTTGATTTTAATTTTAGCAATAGCATGGGCCACCACGTATTCTCGACGGCGCCAGATATATCTAAGACAACACACGACACAACGCCGCTAAAAAATTTTTACTTCTATCTGCCCCGTAGCTTTACAACCGTATTGTGTATTTTTATTATTCAAAACAAAAAAAAACCGACTGTAACCCCGATAATATCTGCCATCTTTATTGAATTTAGTTTTGTTTTATTTTTTATTTTGTGTTCTGGCATATTACCTGGGAGACCTCAAAGACTTGTAACCGACGTTATTCTAAATTGGGTCTCGAATTCTACTGGAGTTTATATGGAACTTATATTAGTTAATATTTCTATGTACTCATTTAATCAACCACACTAGGCGCTATTAATACTTTATATAATATATATCTATTATTTCTTCTACTATTATTTTTATACACCAGCACTACCCTATACTTTCCACGTCTTTCTCTCCATCCCATGGTTGCTCGGAAGAGATTACCTTCGGGCGATAAGGCCGCCAATTGTACCTCTTAGCTGTAAGTTACCTTTATAAGTAATTTGGTGTACAATAATGCGATTGTTATTATTATTACTATAATTTTAATGTAACCAGTGTCACGACACGACTAAGACGAAGCTATTGACACCACTCACATAAAAATACGACAAGCTCTCAGCTTCAGGCTCTAGGGCTTGCTTAGGGAAAGAAATATACATACATAGATACCTGGACCAACTGGATAAACTTGAGAGGCTTCAGAATTTCTGTATTAGATTCATTTTTGGTTTACGCAAATATGATCACATTTCCGAATTTCGTAAAAAACTCAAGTGGCTCCCAATTCGACTTTGCCGGAATACACATATCCTCTCCCTACTATAAAATGTCCTATTTAATCCTACTACACCATCCTACTTAAAGAGTCGATTTGTCTTTGTCCATGACACACATGCACGATGCTTAAAGTCATCGGAAAATCGCATCTTAGAGATTCCAACACACTCCACAAGTTTCACTGACAAATCTTTTACAGTACAAGTTGCACGTCTGTGGAACTCCCTACCGGAAGCCGTAAGGCAGGCACAATCCATAAACAGTTTCAAGAAACTCGTCAAGGATCACTACCTATCTCTGTAATAACTATATGCTTTATATGTGTATGTTTATGTATGTATTCTTATTTATATTTATTTATATGTCTGTAAGTGCATGCATATATATGTGAGGGGGGATATACGCATAATGTATCTGTGTAATTGTGTTAGGTAATATTACTTTTATACGCAAACTCTAAATTTACACCACAAACTACAAATCACTAGTATAGTCCATCTTAAGGTTGCCTGGAAGAAATCGCAGTCTGCGATAAGGCCGCCCATTGTACCACTGTTTTTGTTTGTTATTGTCTTCAATGTATATTTCATTTTATGGTGTACAATAAAGAATACCTATCTATCTATCTATCTACGTACATACCATAAATACACTCGAAAAACATAACCCTCCTTTTTCGCAGTCGGGTAGTTAGAAGTAAAATTTTAATTTAATGTTGAAACATTCAAAGTAAATAAAATGTAATCATTGTTATTATTAGTGTCAGATTTACAGCACAGTGCAATTTTGTTTTCATAAGTATATGAGAAAAATTGTATTATGAATTCTTATCACCGACTGGGGAATTCTGTTGATAACGTACATGTCTCAAAATATGACACTACTAGCATTTGCCTGCGTTTTCGCCCGCAGCGTGTATATCGGATATAACGATAAAAAGTATTCTTTGATCAGGAATCAAAATTTCACCATGCCAAAGATTTGGTGCAGAGGTTTAAACAGAGTTACTTTTATATTTATAATTTTAAGAATTGTGGATTATCAAAGCGCACTATTTTCTTATGATCAATTTGTCTTTATTTTAATTATAATTCCAGTACAAAATATATATTTTAGGTGATTTCATTAATTTAAGGAAACTCGATAGCTCTTGTTTTTTTTTGCTGTTTTAAGTATAAATGTAACGGTTAGCTTTTATATAAATACTATAGGTAGTAGAGCCACGCTGATATCAGCACGAACGGGCCGTCTCAACCGGGGCGGTACTACCCTTGCACAGAAGATCAATGTAAAATGATAGCATTCGTGTTGTCATGTTTCGTTGGTGAGTGCGAGTTTAGGCCCAATTATGCAGAAGCATCACTAGGCCATAGTGAGGGTCACCATGCTGCATTGTTGCATTCGCAATGAGTAGTGTGACCACCACTTGGACTCTGCTTATGCTTTCCATCAGACAGAGTAGAGTCATTTAGGCAGGCCTATGCCTAAAAAAAATAAAAAAATACGGATTTGTTTCTCCCGTGTCGGTTAAAACTTTACGACAAAAGCTACTTGTAATGTTTAAACACTTTACTATTCAGTGAAATTCTAAAAACATTCTCACAGTTTACGATTTCTGAATTGATTGTCAAATCTACGCACTAAAAGAAACAAACACGTTGACAAAAACTAGTATTAAAAAAATTGTCTATAATAAATTTACTGTATGTTTTGACCCCGTAAAGGTGGCAGTTAGGTTTATCCAGACATTATCTATAATATGTTATTTAATAGTAGACTTTATTCGTAATAAGATATGGTCAAAAGTTTAAAGTCATACAGTCGTGTTTTGAAACGTAGCAAGAATGACTTATCTCAGATTCACTAAAATAGTTGAACTTGATTCATGCCTATATAAGAACTCTTCGAACACAAACGTGTACAGTTTCAGTACTAGTGTCTTCACAATGAACGTTTTACCAATATCATTCCTATTTCTAGGACTTTGCTGTTTTGAGAATGGATGTAAGTTTCATTTCATGAACTTTTTTATGAAGCATTTTTTTATATCGAATGTTGCATAACAAAACTCAAAGATTAAAATATTGCAAGTTTAGCAGTTGATATTTTTTAAATTTTACATATTTAATACATATTTAGAGCTACGCTGATTTCAGCTCGAGCGGGGTGGTACTACTTTCTCACAGAAGACCAACCTAAAATGACAGCATTTGTGCTGTCTTGTTTTGTTGGTGAGTGCGAGACCGGAGGCCCAATGACGCAGAATCATCTTAATAGCCACCATAGTGTGGGCACCATGGTGCAAAGCTGCATTGTCTGCATTGATTGAATTCTGCTCATGATTTCCATTAAGCAAAGTAGAGACACTTTTGCAGGCACATACAAAATAAAAAAAATTTGAAAGTGTACGTGTAGCATCGTTAGTCAATATTCTTCTCATTAATCAACGAAAATGTGTTGTATTTATATTTATCAGAATCTGCAATAAGGAAAATAATTTTCAGATGCAAAATCGAACACTGATTGTGCTGCTCACATGACTGCCTTCCCGCCTGAAATCAGTACTGGATGCTGTGGTGATGATCTTTCGGGTTTAAAGCAGATAGGTTTGTATACTTCATCGTTTTCGTATAGATATGAAAGTGTAATTTTCAGCCTTCAATATTATAGTGTGAAAATCACTCGACGTAGCAAAAAAATTAAAAATCCATCCAATATTAAATGTCTAGTGAAGTCCTTATTAAATAGTAATGTATGTTTTTCAATTTAATATTTGTAGATCCAATTAATTTTGTTTACTTATTTTTTTTATTTTTAAATTTCAATAATTTTATAACACTCATCTTGCTCATTCACAAAGCGGTAAATCTATGTGTAATTAATTACATTATCATCAACAGTCTCAGTTAATTTAAGAGTTGCTTTGATTTTGAGAAATTTGACTGTCAATTTGAGATGTTTGACAATATAATATATACTTTAAAAGTAATTATAGCAGAATAAAAAAAATCCTAATAAACATAATAAAAACTTCCAGAAAGTCGAGAAACAGCTTCAAATCAGTATCCATGGACGGTGATAGTTGAATACATTAGAACAAAAGATCAAAAACGGGTCCAAACGTGTGGTGGTGCTCTTATTAGTGGAAGATATGTGTTAACTGCAGCTCAGTGCATTACTGGAAAAGTGTTGAACATTGGGGTGCCGTAAGTAAAATCTATTGATGTTTACGCTAGTCCGTAGAAAAATAAAATTTAAGTATGAGCCTAAACAACAGCTGTAAGTAAGAGATAGGAGATTAATATGAAGAGAAGAATTCATTCGTTAACCTTAATTCATAATAATATTATAAATTTAAAAGTAACTCTAGCTGCCAGCCTATCTGTCACGATTTCACTGCTAATCCGCTGCACCGATTTTAGTGGAATTTTGCATAGATGTTCCTTGAGTCTTGAGGATGGACATAGGCTACTCTTTATGGATAAGAGAGAAACACGCCGACGGAGCCTCAAGTTAAAACTTGTTAAATTAAAAAAAATAGAGATATTATTTTTATTCTTTTCTATAGCTTTCGTTGACAATGTAAAGGAATAGTAATAACTCTTAGCCACTAATAGCGGTGACTAAGACTAATTTATACTACGTCTTTAACTACTTTACTATATTAATTATCTACACTTAATATTATAAAGAGGAAAGATTTGTACCTATGTTTGTATGTTTGTAATGAATAGGCTCAAAAAGTACTGGGCCGATTTAAAAAAATTTTTCACTAATAGAATGCTACATTCTTCCAATTTGACATAGGTTACATTTCATTTTGAAAAAAATTAGGGATCCTTGGTAAAATTTCAATAATGTAACCGAAGGTGTAGAAAAATGAGTCTTAAAATGTCTTTCGTCGAATGCGCTGCCGAAACTATTAGCGATAGAACAAAATAATGTACAACAATATTGAAGAACATCATAATGTCTACAAAAAACTCCGCGGTAGCATATGCCCAACTATTGTAGTTATGTCACTACAACAACTTTTTTCATTTTAAACATTAATGAAAATGCTAACCAAATCCAAACCATGCTATTTATGTGTTTATATTAATCCTTATCCAAATAAATTATTTTATGGTCAAGACCATTTAACTACCTATAAAATAGTTTTTAAATTATTTAAATTGGACTTTCCATTCAAAAGATATTACGAATTAAAAAATTCAAACAGTAAACAAAACCGCCATAGCGCCGGTGGCAGATCAAAAAATAGCATTGGATGCTATAGTACAGTGTTGAAAATCACAGCGGTAAACTGTTTTTTTTGGACGCGCCCGGTGGAACAGGCAAAACCTTCCTTGCCAATTTAGTGTTGGCAAAAGTACGTCAATCTGGAAAAAAAGCTGTCGCAGTGGCATCGTCCGGAATTGCTGCAACCCTATTAAATGATGGAGAGACTGCTCACTCTACATTTAAATTACCATTGGCTGTGTCTTTGGAACAACAATCTGTGTGCTCGATCCGCAAAAACGGTCCGCTGGGGCAGCTCTTACAAGACACTTCGCTGGTCATCTGGACGAGTGCACCATGAGCCACAGGGCGCACGTGGAAGCCGTGGAGCGCACGCTGAGAGACATCCGAAGCTCAGACCGTATAATGGGGGGCGTGACGTTTGTTTTAGCTGGAGACTTTCGTCAAACATTACCAGTTATAACAAAAGGTACTCGAGCTGACGTTATTCGAGCTTGCCTTAAATCATCATCTTTTTGGCAATCGATTGAAACTCTTAATCTGCGCACAAATATGAGAGCACATTTAAGTGACAATGACGATAATAATTTCTCACAAAAACTTCTAAAACTTGGAGACGGAAAATTACCGTCTCCGGTTGCAAACAGTCCCCAGGTATTGTTGGATAACGAATTGGGTCAAATCGTTCAGAGTCTAGAAATTCTTGTGGACACAATATATCCGGACATACAAAATCTTACGGAGAGAAATTTCAATTGGCTCTGTTCGAGAGCGATAGTGTCCCCGCGAAATGAATCGGTTAATGAGATTAACAAAATTATTATGGAAAAAGTACCCGGTGAATTTAAATCTTACTAATCTATTGACACAGTATGCAACATCGAAGATACAGTGCACTATCCACAAGAATTTTTAAATTCCCTGAATCCTTCCGGCTTGCCGCCCCACGAACTACAATTAAAGGTAGGCACTCCCGTAATGCTGCTGAGGAACCTATGCCCTCCCAGCATGTGCAATGGCACGAGACTTCTGGTGGAGGAATTGCGGGAGAACGTCATAGTAGCCACTATAATCACCGGGGCCGCGGCCGGACAGCTCGCCCACATACCGCGGATCCCCATGATTCCTACGGACTTGCCTATATCTTTGAAGAGGTTACAGTTTCCTCTAAAAACATCATTTGACATCACAATCATTTTTGATGGTTGGCATCGACCTAAGAAAAGAATGCTTTTCTCATGGACAACTATATGTTGCCCTTTCTTGAGTGGGATCTCCTGAAAATCTAAATTTTTTGGTTGCCATCTACAAATACCACTGCCAACGTAGTTTACAGTGAAGCTTTAAGATAAAAACTGACAAATATAAAAGTAAAAAACGTAAATCTACCTTAATAGTATATCTGTAAATAATGTAAAAGTAAACCTGTAAAATAAAAAATACTAAAAATGTAAATTATTAAGTAATAATAAGAATGAAAATGATTAATGACAAACCCTTTTTTAATAAAAAATAAAAAACAAAAAAAAACACAAAAAAATATATAAAACCAAAATAAAAAGCACAAAACAACAAAACCAAACAAAAAAAAAATAATTTTGTAAGGAAAATACTAAATAATGATAGGCAAGTTTCTATCGACACGAACAAAAATTTCTTTGAAATACCTAGATGTATAGGTAGATACATTTTTAGTTGAAAGTTTTAACGTTTAATTTAGACTGTATATATTTTATTCGACTCTGCGTTTATTCTAATTACTTAAAAAAACATAGTAAAAATGTATATAATATCCTATGTAAATATTACTTATTTAAGTGCCCGCCAATTAAACCATCAAAGAAATTGAACATAAATAGACTTACATACAAATATAACTGTGGGGTTTTTTTTAATATATAATTAATAAATAATAATTTTTTAATTAATAATAAATAAAAATATTTGTGAAAAACTGTTTTTATATCCAAATTTCCAAAAATAAATAATTGTCTACCCCGTGCGAAGCCGGGACGGGCTGCTAGTAAATTTATATTCAGAGACCATCAACTAAGTTTGACAAGCAATTTAAGTAAGTACTACCAGTTCTAAATACATATTTTAAGCGGTTCTGTTAATGCTTTGCATTTGATGCTTATTATTGTGTTACTTAGTGTATGTACAAAAATAATGGCCCAAAACACATTAGGTACGTTGAACATTCGTCAATGGCAGCGCACGTCTTAGAATACAGTTCTGAAATTGCATTGATCTATATCTAGAGGTTTAATAAATATTTTTGTATTTTTAGCACATCGATTCGTCTTGGAGAGTACAACACAAATAATGACGGTCCTGACTGTATCAAAGGTCCAGATGTTGAGAAGTGTACAGAAGGAGAAACAAGAATAGAAATAGATAGAACAATACCACATCCTCAGTATCAACCCAACCAAACTTCAAGAGTTAACGATATAGGTTTAATAAGAATGAAGGAAACAGCTCCATATACAGGTTTTACATTTAATTTGCCTTTTAATAGCTGTTTATAGAAAATTTTAGTAGAATATTGTAAAAAAGTTAGATTTGGCTAGAAGATAATGTTACTATACAATGTTTTTATAAAAAAAATCGGCCAAGTGCCAGTCGGACTCACGAAGGAAGGATTCCGTAGCATTATCTGTACATTTCAAGCGTTGAGAGGGAGCCCCTTTAATTATTTTATTTAGCGCAAATAGAAATACATTATCGCCATTATGACTACCTCGGTCGCGAAGTTGCAGCGTAGGCGACTGCTGTTCTTGAGGTCTCGGGTTCAATTCCCGCATCGCATCAAAGCGATGTTTGTATGATCTGCAAAAATTTGTTTCGGAGTTATTTGTTGTTTGATTTTGTTTTCTATCTATAATACGAAATATTTATTTATTATATATTAATCATTTATGAAAATTTCAACTGTCTAAATATCACGTTTTATGAGATACAGCCTACTAACAGACGGACGGACAGATGGACAGCGAAGTTTTAGTAATAGGATCCCGTTTTAACCTTTGGGTGCGGAACCCTAACAAAAGAGGTAACCTATATATAACATTCAAACTCTTGATTTTTAGACAATACATAATTTTACTTTAGTTCTTAACATAAATGCTAATAAAATTACGGAAACGATCATTGTTCAACTAAAATAATTATCAAGGTAAAACATCATCATCATCATCATCAGCCTATTGCAGTCCACTGCTGGACATAGGCCTCTCCAATTGCACACCACTTAGTTGAATCTTGGTAAAAAAAAACATATAATTAATTAATTTTATATTTTTGTTTCAGACTTCATTCGCCCCATATGTCTTCCAACTGAGGACGTTACCTTCAAAACTGGTCCACTTAATTTTATTTTTGCTGGGTGGGGCACTTTACATGGGCCAGGTCCTGTTAAATTACACTTTGATCTACCTTTCGTACCAAAAGATGTGAGTTGCTTGCTTTAAGTGTCTGATTACTCATCGTGCATTACATTTTTAATTTTTCAATACAAAAAAAATTCAATTGTTTCATATCGTGTTTTTTTATTAAAATGTTTATATAAAAAACTTCACTTGTGAATAAGTTTGTTGACAAGTCTTGTAATTTGAAATTATTTACTTCTAATTTTGGTGACGTATTAAGAATCCGGAGTGTCACCCCCCTCTGCATATCGTGGTTGTCGTAAAAGGCAATTCAGAAAGAACTATGTAAGTGAATAGCACTATATAGAGAAGGATAACAATTAACGCCCAATAGAAGAGTTTAGTATCGAACTATTTTTTTACTTAACGGTTTTGTTTAAATGACAATATTTATTTATCTTCTTGGATCAGAGCTAATTATTTGATTCGCTATTTTAACGTATTTTTTAGTTGTAGTATATTTAATCTGATCTGGAAAACTCAAAGAAAAATAACACAAATTATTTTGGGAGTTAAAATATGTTCTAGTTACCATATTATTCAAATTACCTTGATGTTTAAATATTTTAGTTAATTTATGTATTTTGTCTACAGCAATGCCAAACAGCGTTGTCAGCTAAATTTCCTAACATACAGTTAGAGAAAGGTCAAATTTGTGCCGGGGGTGAGAAGGGCAAGGATGCCTGCAAAGGAGATGGTGGATTGCCCCTGATTTATGAAACTAATGGGAAATATGTAGTCGCAGGAATTGTCAGCTTTGGTGCAAAGTATTGCGGTGCAGAAAATGTTCCTGGTGTTTATACTCACGTTTATCAATACAATACTTGGATAAGTAGTAATATTATTCTATAGATTCCACATTCAAGCTTTTAAATTTTAATGCCATTAGGTATATTTTGTTATTGAATTGAATGTAGTAAACGTTTTGTACTCTATAATAGTGTATTAATTATTGCATCCATAATAAAGAATGAAAATTAAAGGAATAGTTTCCAGAATATGCTTGTGATTGTAATTTATTGGGAAGTACATGATCACTTTTACGCAAGGACATATAAAAATCATTACCAGGCAGTTCTAAATGCTTACATTGAGAACCTATGAAGAAATTTATGGGATTTGCGAACAGAACGAAATTGCCAACAAAAATGTACATTGGCTATGTATTAAGCCGTATATTGGGTATCTTGGAATAACTTTAGCAGCTTTCTACAAATTACACTTTTTGTGTCACTAAGTTCACCTAAGTAGACTATGAAAAATAGTTTTTCCCATAGTATCTGGCTGTACCACGGGAAATTATTTTTTGTCTATAGCTTACCTGAGCTTACCTGTAGAGCACGTTAAGTATTTTTCACGTAAAATACTAATAACATTTATAAAAAGGAAAGCAGGAACTAAGTGAGATAATTATTATTGTGCCTTTGGGCTCGCACACACCAACGAAACACGACCACACGAATACTGTCATTTAAAGTTGGTCTTCTATGAGAGGGTATAACAGTCCGTTCGAGCCGGCCTGTTCGTGCTAAACTCAGTCTACTACCTTGTCAGTATAGCTACGCTGATTTCACATAGTAAATGAATACTAATAAAAAAGTTTTTCAACTCTTTGTATAGTGCAGATTCAATAGACACTAACTTATTGTTACATATGAAAGTCTGTTAATCATGAAAACCCTGAACAGGATAATCGGAAAAGAATATAGAATATATATAGAATTGCGTCGTCGGCAATTGCTAAGTGTTCTAAGTTTTAATTCAATTCAATGTTTTAAAGACCATATTTCAGCGTATTTTAACGCTCAAATAATCCCTACCGCTGAATCCTCGTAAGACATCAAAGAACAACGGCAAATTCTCGAAACATAATTTGTTGACATATTTTTTAGCGTCGAATCGAAAATTAAAGGGTATATTTGTGTCGAAAGATACCATTTATTTTTTAACAAAAACAGACGCATTAAGATAGTAATAGAAAGTGGAATCGAAAACAAAAAAACGTATGCAATAAATTCCTCTACAATTTTACCTTAGCCTTTGTTATAAAATAAAAGTCTGGAATAACTCTAACGTGTATTGGAACGTGCCAAAAACAAATAAATAATGAATAAATTCTGTTATTAGTATTCGTTATCCGTGAATCAAACAACACGGCAATGACATTGTTAATTGTCAAAAGATCATTTCCGATGTCATAATTGCCAGAGTTGAATTATATCCAAAGACAAAATATTATAATTGTATTACATTACCAGTTGAGCTCTGCAGTTTTATTATACCTTTACAACAACAACCGCAGGTAACGCCGCGGGCGAAGCTACAGCTGTTGTAGAAACTGCCTGCCCTAAGCAATTGGACATTCTAGAAACGTAAACATTATTATAAACTAACAAATGTATTGAAATGACTTCATTTCAACGATATGACACGTGGTCAAAAACAAAATATTAGCTAATAATACAAGAATTTAGGGTGTTGTTGATTGTAGAAAAAGAATCGACGCGAAACACTTGCATATTGGCTACGGAGGCTAATCTATTAGTCCGGTCAATTGAAATAAAGAAAATTCCGACAGAGCCAAATCTTCGTAGAGACCTTAGGACTTACCACAAGGAATAAAGTGTCAAAAGTCCCAATAAGTTCAATGTGCGCTAAGGGACTTATTAGGGGCCCAACGTCAAAATTTTAGGTATTGAGGATTTTTCTCAAAAACGTTAAGTTTTATCGAAAAAGTACCTCAAAGCAAAGTTTTAGATCTTAAAATTTTCTATAAAATAGTCCTGATGTTTTTTTTTCTCTAAGACCCACTATTTCCCAGATATTGCGCTTGTAAGAATCATGTTCTATATAGTATGCACACATATGCCACGTGTATACATATTTAGGTACTCAAGCAAGCAAAAATGTCTACTCGTGTCTCCTTTTATGTATACATTATACTATTCTAAGAAAATCCCAGTCTCAGTGTTGCCAGTACTTTCTAAAGTATTAGAAACAATTATTTATTAAAGATTAGATGACTACCTAACAAAAATTAACTTTTTATGTGAAACACAATACGGTTTTCGTTCGAAATCCAATACACTTGGTGCCACCGTGGACTTAATAACTACTATGAGGACAAAAATAGACAGAAATAGATAGGGGTTTTTATTGATTTAAAAAAGGCCTTTGACACGGTCTGTCATGGTTTGCTACTGAAAAAGCTAAAGAGTGTTGGCATCACTGGGATCGTATATGATATGATCCAGTCTTACCTATCCAATAGATACCAGGTCGTACAGTTTGGAAAACATCAAAGTTCTCCTCAATCTTTAACTTGCGGTATACCACAAGGCTCAATACTCGGGCCTTTATTATTCCTGGTATATGTTAATAACATCTCCGAATTGACTTTACCCGGGCAGGTCTCAATGTATGTGGATGACACATGCATGTTCTACTTTGTTCACAATCTTAACCTAATTATACAACAAGCTCAAAATGATTTAAATATTTTGCACAACTGGTTTCAATACAACCTCCTAACAATCAACATTTCAAAAACTGCATATGTAATTTTCTATGCGAAGAATAAGAAACTCCCCTTCATGATGATTTGTTTATAAATGGACAAGTGCTTAGAAAAACTACTCAAGAAAAATATCTTGGCAATAAAAAAAAACAATGGATAAAAACATGACATTGAATACACACATACAACTCATACAAAGCAATATTTCATCCCTAGTAGGATCGCTACACTGCATGGCAAGATGTATTCCACAACAAGCTCGACCACTTCTATACAATGCACTAGTAAAACCTCATCTGCTGTATGTCATTGAAATATGGGGTAGTGCAGCTAAAACTAATATAAAACCAATTCAAATATTACAAAATAAAATAATTAAAATCCTATATCATTATGACTACTTAACACCGACAAAGACCATTTTTGAAGAAACTAAACTAATGAATATCCAGCAACTTTATACATATAACACATGTATACTTATATACAAAATTATTCACAAACACATACATTCACATATCACTTTCACAACAAAAGGAGATACACAAAAATACTCGTCTCGTAAACACAGTCATTTAGTATTACCATCAATAAGAACTAACTATGGCAAAAACTCTTTGACTTTTGTGGCAGCACACCTATACAACACGCTTCCAGCAGATGTGAGACAGGCAATCTCGCTAAATATATTTAAAAAGAAACTACAGAATCATATTTTAAATAAGTCTTAAAATTAAAAATAGGAATCACTTGTCGTCCTTAACTTGGGCCATACAACTATGAACGCAGCGAACTCGCATCTCAAGACATGCCGTTTCTGAATAACATATTTTATTTCTTATTTTTTTTTGTAAGTACCCACCTTTATCGGGTTAATAGTTTTATAAAATAATTTGTTCTCATGTAAGTGATAATGTCTTTTTGAGAAATAAAGATCTTTAAACCGAAAATATACTTTAAAAAGACTGCTGGTCCCTTACCGAATCCCCTCTACTTGAATAACATCTGGCCTTGAGTAACATCTGCCTATTCTGTACTGATCAATATTAAGAAAAAATGTCACAATTTTGCTTTATTTGTAATAAACTTTTGACTGAAGAAGAAACTGTTGTGGTCAGTCGTGGAGTGCCAACTTTAATCGATGCAAGTGTCGCGAGAAGTGATGAGTTTGCTGATTATTTAAGATACCAAAAGTCCGTTACAATTCACGTGGATTGCAGAAAATCATACACCCGGAAAACTTCAATCTCTGCATCAAAAAAACAACGTGAGAAAAAACAGGCCAGTACTTCAAAAGGAAGTCCACCTCATAAGCAGAAAAGAAGAAAGCGAAGAATTATCGCCGAAAAATTTATTAAGTTTCTACAGTTACATTCAAAGATTCCATTTTAAAATTAGCTAAAGATCGTTCTGATGATGTGTCAAAAGATGTCTTTACGCGTAATAATTTTCAGTATGATTTAGTTGCTGCTGACGCTAAATACCATGACAGTTGTTACAAATTCTTCGTGAGACCTAATACTGGCGGTAAAATTGGCCGTCTTCAAAGTGAGGCTTTTTTTCTATTCGGACTAATCCCACCCACATGCCCACCACTGTAACTTCTGTACACCAGGATCAACAGCACTGACCCACGAACACACCGAGTTATGACACTCGGGAAGTCCCAGGAAAAAGATTAACTGTCTTGGAACCCGCAACGAAATTTATCAGAAGAAAAACAGGAGGAGTTGGAAATATGATAAGTCTACTTCCCCCCTTAGCAAAGCCGGAGACAAAATGAAGTCAAAATAGGCAGACACCTTTTTTAAACCGTAAAGCACCACGGAGAAAATATTATAGTTCCTAAGTAAGCTATATTTGATTGCTATAGTATGTATGGCAGAATCGCCTAAACGCACGGAAATTCACAGCAGTTGACACAAGATCCTCATAGTATACCGCCCCAGATATCATTTGTAAGCTTGTAACAGTTTGCGATGGACAGCACCTACAGTCGCTCTATCGGCCCATACGGGAGCACCATAGCAAACAGCACCTAAATAAGTAGCTCCATATATGATTTTTAATGTATTAAATGAAAGACCCCATGTGGCAGTTCATATTCTAGTCAGAGCAAAAAATCTTTTTTCAGACTTTTCATTAACTGTTCTAACATGTTCGATAAATTTTCAAGGTAGTAGAGCCACGCTGATTTCAGCACGAACGGGCCGGCTTGACCGGGGCGGTACCACCCTCGCACAGAAAATCAACGTAAAATGACAGCAATCATGCTGTCGTGTTTCGTTGGTGAGTGCGACACCGGAGGCCCAATGATGCGAAAGCATTACTAGCCCACTAGGTGTGGGTCACCATGCTGCATTGTTGCATTGTCTGCGTTCGCAGTATGGTGACCATCACTCTTGGATTCTGCTTATGCTTTCCATCAGGCAGAGTAGAGTCATTATGGCATGGTCAAATATAAAAAAAAAATGAGAAATTTCTATCTAAAACTAATCCCAAATAACAAACCGAGGTTTTATTTTTAATAGTAACATTTTGAAATTTAATACATGGCGGTGATATGAGGTTACCTTTCAGAAGTAGCTGGAAGGTTTTGTTTGGTGCAAAAATCAAGCGATTACGTATGCCCCATAGAGATACTAAGTTCAAACATCTATTTGCCAGACTCTCAAGCCCCGCTCTAGTATCAGATTCCACCAGTAATAAACCGTCGTCCGCATACGCGTTTAGGGGGGTGCATCCGGGTGGTATAGGTATTGTAAGAAAATCGTCGAAGCCTATATTCCACAGTATGGACCTAGCACCGAGCCCTGAGGTCACTCCATCGTAAGCGCCTTCGACACAGACTGATGCCCTAGTCTCAACTTTGTTGTGCCTTGTCTGAAGTACGAGGTGATAAGGGAATAAATATTTTTAAAGCATCCTCTTGATTTAATTTTAGCAATAGCATGGGCCACCACGCATTGTCGAAGGCGCCAGATATATCTAAGACAACACACGATACAACGCCGCTAAAGAATTTTTACTTCTGTCTACCCCGTAGCTTTACAACCGTATTGTGTATTTTTATTATTCAAAACAAAAAAAAACCGACTGTAACCCCGATAATATCTGCCATCTTTATTAAATAACTTTTTTATTTTTTTTTATTTTGTGTACTAAAATTTTGATGTAACCAGTGTCACGACACGACTAAAGACGAATCTATTGACACCACTCACATAAAAATACGACAAGCCTTTAGGCTCTAGGGCGTGCCAAAGAAATATACATACATAGATACCTACCTACATACCATTCATACACTCGAGAAACATAACCCTCCTTTTTCGCAGTCGGGTAATTAGAAGTAAAATTTTAATTTAATGTTGAAACATTCACAGTAAATAAAATTTAATCATTGTTATTATCAGTGTCAGATTTACAGAACAGTGCAATTTGGTTTTTATAAGTATATGAGAAAAATTGTATTATGAATTCTTATCACCGACTGGGGAATTCTGTTGATAACGTACATGTCTCAAAATATAACACTACTAGCATTTGCCTGCGTTTTCGCCCGAGTGTATGTCGGATATAACGATAAAAAGTATTCTTTGATCAGGAAGCAAAATTTCACCATGCCAAAGATTTGGTGCAGAGGTTTAAACAGAGTTACTTTTATATTTATAATTTTAAGAATTGTGGATTATCAAAGCGCACTATTTTCTCATGATCAATTTGTCTTTATTTTAATTATAATTCTAATACAAAATTTATATTTTTGGTGATTTCATTATTTTAATGAAACTCGATAGCTCTTGTTATTTTTGCTGTTTTAAGTATAAATATAACGGTTAGCTTGGATATAAATACTATAGGTAGTAGAGCCACGCTGATTTCAGCACGAACGAGCCGTCTCAACCGGGGCGGTACTACCCTTGCACAGAAGATCAATGTAAAATGATAGCATTCGTGTTGTCGTGTTTCGTTGGTGAGTGCGAGTGGAGGCCCAATTATGCAGAAGCATCACTAGGCCATAGTGAGGGTCACCATGCTGCATTGTTGCATTCGCAATGAGTAGTGTGACCACCACTTGGACTCTGCTTATGCTTTCCATCAGACAGAGTAGAGTCATTTAGGCAGGCCTATGCCTAAAAAAAATAAAAAAATACGGATTTGTTTCTCCCGTGTCGGTTAAAACTTTACGACAAAAGCTACTTGTAATGTTTAAACACTTTACTATTCAGTGAAATTCTAAAAACATTCTCACAGTTTACGATTTCTGAATTGATTGTCAAATCTACGCACTAAAAGAAACAAACATGTTGACAAAAACTAGTATTAAAAAAATTGTCTATAATAAATTTACTGTATGTTTTGACCCCGTAAAGGTGGCAGTTAAGTTTATCCAGACATTATCTATAATATGTTATTTAATAGTAGACTTTATTCGTAATAAGATATGGTCAAAAGTTTAAAGTCATACAGTCGTGTTTTGAAACGTAGCAAGAATGATTTATCTCAGATTCACTAAAATAGTTGAACTTGATTCATGCCTATATAAGAACTCTTCGAACACAAACGTGTACAGTTTCAGTACTAGTGTCTTCACAATGAACGTTTTATCAATATCATTCCTATTTCTAGGACTTTGCTGTTTCGAGAATGGATGTAAGTTTCATTTCATGAACTTTATTAAGCATTTTTTAATTAATATCGATTTTTTATTAAAACGCAACGGACAATAGGAGACGCAAACGAGGTTGCGTGGGTCAGCTAGGAACAAATAATAAAATACGTAATAATTTACAACAAATAGGACGGTGTAGCATCGTCAGCCAGAATTCTTCTCATTTATCAATGAAAATATGTTGTATTTCTATTTATCTGATAAATCAATAAATCTACAATAAGAAAATTAATTTTCAGATGCAAAATCGAACACTGATTGTGCTGCTCACATGACTGCCTTCCCGCCTGAAATCGGTACTGGATGCTGTGGAGATGATCTTTCAGGTTTAAAGAAGATAGGTTCGTATACTTTATCGTTTTCGTAAAGATGTGAAGGCGTCATTTTCAGCCGCTGATAAGACGGTAACGGAAGATAAGCTCAAAGCTGATAGGACGCCAACAATTGACGAAGTCGCTATTGTCGTCGTGGGTGAAAATTTAGAAAACCGAGATATTGTTTTACATCGGCATAGCAATCAACTGCAGCGTGTATCCGAAATACATCGATCATATATTATAATGCGCTACAATATCTTATTTTGGCAAGGTGAAGATGGATATCATTTTTCAATGATGATGATAAAACCAGTTACAGCTTCCGAAACTAACAAAAAAGTTAGTTCAATTAATTATTATTCATACAGACTGATGGTTCGGAAAAATGAGGATAATCATATCTTAAAATATTGGCATCTTTTCCACCAATATGCTGTGGATATGTACGTGAAAGTTGAATCTGGGCGATTGCCATTTATCAAGTTGAACTAAGCAAAACTGCGCTCTGAAGAATACATTCATCTACGGCATGCTGTCAATGCTGATGGAAATGCACAGAATATGAGTAGTACAACTATTTTCCAAGCAACATACGAAGTCCGCGACATATGCATGAATACGCTCAGGATGCTACGTTGTATGTACGTCATTATGGCACACCAGATTTGTTCAAAACGTTCACATGCAATCCGCAGTGGGCAGAAATTCGATAGGAATTATTTTTTGGCCAATCACCCATTGATCACCATGCCATTACCGCAAGGGTGTTCAAAAGAAAATTAAAATCATTCATGGAGCTCATTGTTAAGCATCGCGTATTCGGCGAGACGCGCTGTTGGTTGTATTCAGTCGAGTTTCAAAAACGCGGATTGCCACATACACACATCCTCATTTGGTTGGTAGAGAGGATACAACTGAATTAAATTGACAATGTGATGATATCTGCGGAAATTCCAGATAATGATAAAGATCCATTGTTACGTGAAATTGTTACAAAAAATATGATTCATGGCCCCTGTGGAATATTAAATCCAAATTATCCATGTATGGTTGATGGAAAATGTTCAAAACGCTTTTCAAAACAATTAATAGCAGATTTTTTTATTATCGTTGGTGATCCACTGATGACAATGGAAGGTCAACAATAGTCAAAGTGAATCAGCTGGAAATTGAAGTTGATAATCGTTGGGTTGTTTTGTTTTCTCCGTTACTCTCCAAAACATTCAAAGCACACATAAATTTTGAATATTGCCATTCGGTAAAATCGATAAAATATGTCTGCAGGTACGTGAACAAAGGTAGTGAAATGGCTGTGTTCAGAGTTGCTGCTGAAAATTCAAACGATGAGATCACTCATTTTCCAAAGTGACGCTATGTCAGTAGTAACGAGGCGAAGTGGCGTATTTTTTCGTTTCCAATACATGAAAGACATCCCAATACATGAAAGACATCCCACTGTAGTTCACTTGGCCGTACGTCTGGAAAATGGTCAAAGAGTGTACTTTACAATGGAAAACGTATTACGAGTTGAGAGGCCGCCATCCACGACATTGATCAGATTCTACCTACCTAGATATTATACCTGAAATTAATCGTTAAAGAAATTTAAACGACGGAAACAAGGAAAACTAGTTCTAGGTTACCCTCAAGTATTTTCCACCGATGCACTAGGACGTCTTTGTACAGTCCATCCCAGCCAAGACG
This sequence comes from Spilosoma lubricipeda, assembly GCA_905220595.1. Lineage (NCBI taxonomy): Eukaryota > Metazoa > Arthropoda > Insecta > Lepidoptera > Erebidae > Spilosoma > Spilosoma lubricipeda. Next base: position 3,575,511 of record HG992298.1, on the reverse strand, counting down.
AATGTTTTTATTTGCGTTTACTGTTAGTCAATGTTCGTGGCCCAACAAGATGGTGTATTGTGCGGCGCATACAGAGAAGGCTGTCAACGTTTGGGATTGCTAGAGAATGACAGTCATTGGAACCACACTCTTGAGGATGTTGAAATTTCGTCAAATGCTAAACAAATACGAACATTGCTTTCCATAATTTTATTTACATGCTTACCATCAACACCGATTTATTTATGGAACAAATATGAAGATCACATGGCCGAAGAAATATTACATCAGAAGCGTCTTAGAACATTAAATGCAAATTTGCAAATAAACGAAGAAATGTACAATGAAGCATTCATTTTAATTGAAGACATGTGCTTGATGCTTACTAACAAAGGATTAAAACAATTATATGGATAAAATCGCCCAATGCACGCGCCCAATGAGTTGAGACGCGAAACCCAATATGAATCAGAGGCATTAAAAGAAATTGTTTTAAGAAACGTTCCCCTTTTAAATGAGCATAAAAATATGCCTACGAAACGTTACTGAAAGTAGTGAACAATGGAACTGGCGGATTTTTTTTCTTACTAGAAAAACGTTTTTAATGTCATTGATTTTGGCAACGATTCGATCGCAAAATGGTATCGCACTTGCACATGCTTCATGAGGTATTGCAACTACGTTGTTGGATGGCGGTCGAACAGCTTATTGCGCACTCAAGTTGCCATTGAACATGCAAATAAATGAAACACCAACTTGCAACCTTTCGAGAAATTGTGCGATGGCCAAACTGTTGCAGTAGAGCAAACTAATAGTTTGGGATGAGTAAACGATGGCACACAAAAAATCTTTGGAAGCACGTTGCAAGATTCACGAAAGAACCATAATCGGTTTGGTGATGCAATGATTTTATGGGAAGGTGATTTTGTCCAAACTCTCCCAGTACTACCAGGATCAACGCTAGCTGACGAACTTAGCGCATGTTTAAAGTCATCCAATTTATGGAAAGACGTTAAAACTCTCAAATTAAATATGAACATGTGAGTCGAATTTCAGAAAAACCAATCTGGAGAAGTTTTTTCCAAACAATTGCTCAATATTGGTAATGGCAAAACACCTTTTGACACATCGTCTGGATACATCATATTTCCTACCAATTTTTGCCACTTTACTGAAACTAAGACCGAACTAATCGAGAAGGTTTTCCCAAACATTGCTCAAACTTACAAAGATCATGTATGGTTGAACGAAGGAGTTATATTGGCTGCAAAAAACGTTGATGTCAACGAAATGAATTTTCAGATTTAAAACAAAATGACTGGCGAATTAATGACATACAAATCGATTGATTCCGTTACTAACCAAGATGAAAATTGTTAAATATCCAACTGAGTTTTTAAATTCGCAGGAATTGCCTGGATTACCACCTCATAATCTGCAATTGAAAATCAGATCAGTAATCATTATGTTGCGAAATATAAACCAACCACGTCTTTGTAATGGCACCCAACTTGCGGTGAAGAAATTACTGAACAACGTCATCGATGCCATAATTTTGAAAGGGAAGTACAAAGGCGAAGACGTTTTGATTCCACGGATTCCTTTGATTTCAAACGACGTAGGGCTAGCATTCGTAATGTCAATAGATAAATCTCAAGAGCAGTCGCTAAGTATTTGTGGCATCAATCTTAAAAATCCATGTTTTTCACATGGCCAGTTATATGTCGCCTATTCCCGTATCGGAATACCAACAAAAATATTTATATACGCGCAAGAAAAAGAACTTAGAATATTGTATATCATAAAGTATTAGAATAATAAATACACTTTTTTTATTAATTATACCAATTCGAATGAAATAGTCATCATTAAGACAGGACGACATCTGTCGGGTCAGCTAGTATTTATATATTTTTGTTGTAAATTTCAATAATTTTCCAACACGCATCTAGCTTATGGACAAAGCTGCAAATCTGTGTGTAATTAATTTCATTTTTATTAACAGTCTTAAACAGTCTAGTTTTAATCAGTTTAATAGCTGCTTTTGTAATAATATACTTTAAAAGTGATTATGGTAGTATCAAAAATCTTTATAAACATAATAAATAACTTTCAGAAAATCGAGAAACAGCTTTAAATCAGTATCCATGGACAGTGATAATTGAATACAGTCGTTCAACGTCAAAACGATACGATATGTGTGGTGGTACTCTTATTAGTGGAAGATATGTGTTAACAACAGCTTTCTGCATTGCTGGAACATTCACATCCTCTATGGTACCGTAAGTGCAATCTATTAAAATGTACGCTAGTCCATAGGGAACTAAATTTAAGTATGAGCCTAAAGAACGTAATTGATAAGAGAGAGATATAAAGATACCAAACAATTCGAAAACCTTAATCCATACTAATATTATAAATTTAAAAGTACCTTTGTCTACCTCTCCATTTGTCACGGTTTCACGGCCAAACTGTTGCATCGATTTTAATTAAATTTGGCATTTATATTATTTGATTCTTGAGAAAGGACAAAGGTTTTACGGGATAAGACACAAACACGCCTAGGGAGCTTCGAACAAAAGCTAGTTGAAAAAAAAATCTAAATAGAGATATTGTTATAGCTTTCGTTGACAATGTAAAGGAATAGCAATAACTCTTATCAGTGACTTAGAATATTGTATATCATAAAGTATTAGAATAATAAATACACTTTTTTATTAATTATACCAATTCAAATGAAATAGTCATCATTAAGACAGGACGACGTCTGTCGGGTCAGCTAGTATTTATGTATTTTTGTTGTAAATTTCAATAATTTTCCAACGTTTTCTTTGTAATTAATTTCATTTTCATTAACAGTCTTAAACAGTCTAGTTTTAATCAGTTTAATAGCTGCTTTTGTGAAATTTGACGGACAATTTGCGATGTATGATGATATACTTTAAAAGTGATTATGGACCATTAACTAAGGTCTACAATTTATTATTACCAGTTCTAAATACATATTTTAAGCAGCTCTGTTTGGAAGTATGCTCTGCAGCAGAACCGCATTTGATGCTTATTATTGTGTTACCTAGTGTGTGTACACATGTACAGAAATAATGGGCCAAAGTACATTAGGTACGTTGAACGTTTATCAGTTTAAGATATTCTTTCGTATTTATAATGACGAATCTGTGGCAAAGCATGCGTCAGAATACAGTTCTGAATTTGCGTTGATCTATATCTAGAGGTTTAATAAATACTTTTGTATTTTTAGCACAACGATTCGCCTGGGAGACTACAACATAACTAATGACGGTCCTGACTGTGTGGTCATAGGTGATATTCAAAAGTGCACAGAAGGAGAAACAAGAATAGAAATCGAAAGAAAAATACCACATCCTCAGTATAGACCCGACCAAGCTTCAAGCGCAAACGATATTGGTTTAATTAGAATGAAGAAAACAGCTCCGTATACAGGTTTTACATTTAATTTGCCTTGTAATAGCTGTTTATAGAAAATGTTAATAGAATATTGTAAAAAGTTAGATTTGGCTACAAGATAAGATATAAAAAAATAGAGGTCACCTGTATTTATCTTTCCAACGCTTGATTTTTTTGACTATTCAAAATTAAATTGTAGTTTTTAGCATAAATACTTAATATTATTTTTCATCATTTTTATAAATATAGATAGATGTTCATACAATATTTTAAAAAATTAAGATTGGCTACAGGATATTATCTCACAAATATCCTATTAAAAAGAGTGCTCGCCTGAACTTGTCTTTCCAACGCTTATTTTTTTAGATTAAAGCAAATTGTATTTTAGTTTTTAACATGAGTACTAATAATATTACGGAAGCAACCAAGGTTCAACTCAAAATAGTTTTCAAGGTCAGGTCAAAAATCTTTACACAAAAACTTATTGTTTCAGACTTCATTCGGCCCATATGTCTTCCGACTGAGGACGTTACCCTCAAAACTGGTCCACTTAATTTCATTTTTGCCGGGTGGGGCACTTTAAGTGGGCTAGGTTCTGTTAAATTACACTCGGATCTGCCTTGCGTCCCAAGAGATGTAAGTTGTTCTATGAATGTGATCTTCAAGTGTCTGATTTCTTGTTATGTTTATCATTTTGAGCTTTTTTTTTTTTTTTAATTACATTTCTTTTTATTTTTGTTTATTAAAATGTTTATACCTATAAAACTTCACTTGTGAATAAGTTTGTTGACAAGTCTCGTAAGTTGAAATTTAGTTCTTATTTTTGGTTATGTTTTAAGAATCCGGAATGTCACTCCCCTCTTGAGCCATAGATGTCGGAAAAGGCAATTAAGAAAAGATTACTGATTTGGAAAAGTTAAAAGAAAAGAATGTTCCCGTTATCTTTTAAATTTTCTTGTAAACAAACCTTGACCTAACAATAACGAGCACATAAAAAAAAAAAAAAAAATTTGGTGCAGCTGATCGGAAGTGTACATATGTTTCGGCGATTCATTTATAAATATCCTACTAATATTATAAATACGAAAGTTTGTAAGGATGGATGGATGTTTGGATGTTTGTTACTCTTTCACGCAAAAACTACTGAACGGATTTGGATGAAACTTTACAGTAATATAGCTTATACATCTGAATAAGACATAGGCTACAAATTATAAAGATATTGTGTGAATTGTCTAAAATATGACGATAAGTATCAAGTAGGAAGTAGAAAAAACTACCATCTGTGAGCTATACTGACGTGCGCTGTCAAAATCGCAAAAAATGTTTATCTTTAAAGTAAGCCATTAAAGCCAACATAGTGAACCATAACTACAATAAAAATTAATGATTTATATTAGATTTTTATTTATAAGTTGCTCATCGCTGAGTCCGCGACCGGAACGCGGGCAGACGCGTGAGGGCAGACGTCGTTGATTGATTTGTTAAAAACGCATTGTACTTAAAGTAATAAAGGGCTAAGGTTAGGTATTGACAGGTTTTTTTTGTTAGGTTTTACACGTACAAAATTCTACGTACAAACTTCATTTTTATTTTTATTATTATAATAAGATACTTCGTTTTTATTTAAATTACATTACATAGGTTGTAGGTAGGTAAGTAATTGGTCCTTCTTTGGTTGTTTTGATTGAGTTACACGTACAATAAGATAATTCATTTTTATTATTATTGATAAGTTACTTAGCTGTTATTTACACTGAATTACTTCATTTTTATTTAAATTACATTACATAGGTTGTAGGTAGGTAAGTAATTGGTTCTTCTTTGGTTGTTTTGATTGAGTTACATGTACAATAACATACTTCATTTTTATTATTCTTGATAAGTTACTTAGCTGTTATTTACACTGAATTACTTCATTTTTATCTAAATTACATTACATAGGTTGTAGGTAGGTAAGTAATTGGTCCTTCTTTGGTTGTTTTGATTGAGTTACACGTACAATAAGATACTTCATTTTTATTATTATTGATAAATTACTTAGCAGTTATTTACACTGAATTACTTCGTTTTCATTTAAATTACATTACATAGGTTGTAGGTAGGTAAGAAATTGGTCCTTCTTTGGTCATGCTGCAGTAGCTACCTATAGGTTTATGAATAGGGCTCTACAGTACTTAATTACAGTATTTCTTTTGTTGAGAATATTGTTACGTTATTAAAGAGCGAGTGTAATATCTCAATATTGTCAGGCTGTTATATTTTTCAAATGCGACCTAAAAATTATTTATGTGATAATTTGAATGTAATAATGTTAGTTCTTTTCTACGTCACGCTATGCTAATCCTGCGCAGACAAAGCCGCGGGCACCAGCTAGGTCATTTGTAATATAATACTATATAGGTTTATGTTCGTATAGTATGTATAACTATCGTTAAGTAGCTTAATTGAAATATGAACATGACATTTACTTAATCCTAAACAAAAGAAAATCTAAATATATAAAAATGAATCGCCGAAATGAAACTTATGCGTGTACAATGCATAAGTTTCGATTGGCTGCACCAAATTAAATAATTCTTTTGCTTTATATATGTTTGTATATTGTTAGGACAAGGTTTTTGTACTAGAAAAATTTAAAAGATAACCAGGCAAGTCTTTTTTTGTCCGCAACGGGAAGCAGAGACAGATGTAAATATGGCGGTACGAAGTTCGCCGGGTCAGCTAGTATATATATATATATATATATATATATAGATTTTGGTAGTTAAATATGTCTTAGTTACCATATTCAGAATACCTTAATGTGTAAATATATTAGTTGATATAATATTTATTTTGTCCACAGCAATGCCTAACAGCGTTTTCAGCTATAACTGACCTACAGTTAGGTGAAGGCCAAATTTGTGCCGGGGGTGAGAAGGGCAAGAATGCCTGCAGAGGAGATGGTGGATTGCCTCTGATTTATGAAACTAATGGGAAATATGTAGTCGCAGGAATAGTCAGCTTTGGTACAGAGGATTGCAAAAGTTCACCTACTGTTTTTACTAACGTTTTTCAATATAATACTTGGATAGGTAGTAATATAATTCTATAGATTACACTTTTAGGCTTTTAAATTTTAATGCCATTATATTTTGTTATTGATTTGAATGTAGTAAACGTTTTGTTCTTTATAATAGTGTATTAATTATTGCATACATAATACATAATGAAGTTTGATGGAATAGTTTCCAGAATATTTTTGTAATAATAATTTTTTGGAAAGCAACATAAATACTTTTACGAAAGAACATTATAAAATTAATTGCCAGGAAGATCACAGTGCAACACCTATGAATGGAATTACGGGATTTACGAACAGAACGAAATTGTGAACAAAAATATATATAACTATGTAGGTACTAAGCCGTTCTTCTATGAAATGAGCTCCCTCTCGAAATCAGGAGGGCCCCAAACACTTTTACGTTAAAGGCAAAAGTAAAACAGAACCTTATAAAACAATTGGCAGAATCAACTTCCTCATGATTATCTTTCACTGTTATTATTGGTATCTATATGCGTATGTATGTATTTAAATAGGTAAGTGTATTTATTTGGATATATGTATAGGTTTATGTATGTGATATATGTTTGTTCAATATGTTGTTTAGGTTTTACTCTCATACACTTTTGACCAAAATGCACGTACTTCCTGTTTTCTCAGCATCACCCAATGGTTGACTGGTAGAAAATTCGTCGTTTATTAAGTCGTTAAGTCATTGAGTCCCTCAATGCACCAAATGTGCATGATGTATAAATAATAAATAAATAAATATTGGGTATCTTGGAATAACTTTAGCAGCTTTCTGCTAATTACACTTTTTGTGTCACTTATATATAAGTTTCCACTTCATTAATTAACACATTATCCTGTTTCATAAACTAGCAATAAATATTTTTTCATCCAATTGCTCTGATTTCTTTTTTTTCACCAAATATCAATAATTTATAATTTGGTATTTTTATAACATTCAAACTCTTTTTACCCAAACTCGAATATTTTTTTTTTAAAGTTTATGTTTTTCCAGAGTATGCATGTATGTTTCTTTGGCACGCCCTAAAACATAAACGGCTTGTCGTATTTTATGTGGGTGGTGACAAAAAAAATTATCTCAATCGTGAGAGTGACACTAGGTAAATGGAAGGGCAGGACATACCTTTTTTCGGCACGCGCCGGTGACCTGCTTGCCTCCGTTTTTGAGTTCAAATATCACCACAAACACAGCACTTGAAGTTCACTTTATGTTGGGTGTATTTGAATATTGCACTGGAGTCCTAGGGAAACTCCTTTAATGCGGATTTCGAGTTTATTTAAAAGTTGGCACAGTTTGATGTGCGCGCCGTGGAGTTTTCTTCTTACTTCCTTGAGGTATGCGGGAGGGGAGCGGTATAGGAAAAGGATGTTGCAAAGGTATGATAAAATTAATGATCAAACGAACTTACCTGTACGTGAAGTTCGATCATAATTATATGATCAGTTTCATTCGAAGCGATTTAGGTATCACAGGGGCTCAAAGGGGGTTTCACTACTCAGTTTAGGTATATTTCGCCAAGCGCCTCCCGGGAAGGAAGGAAGGAACCAAGGAACCACCGCCTACTAGGCAGTGGTTTCACTCGGCGCTCGGCTCGCATGCTAGCTGTGTCACGTCGCGCGTAAACAAGTTGAATATTAAGTTTAATTACTGCGAAAGATGACTTCGAAAAGAACTAATTATTATGTTTGTAGTTACTTGACAATAAAATTATTTAATTAGTGTAGATATAACGAGAACTCTAAACAAACGAGTATCTTACAATCTATTGTTATTTGCCGATGGATATCAGGGAGGAAATTCACACCTTCATCACCAATTTGGTCGGTAAATGTTTGTCACGGACGACCTTTTCCGATACTTCCACACACATTTGCTCTATGAATTCCTTTCGTAAATCTTCTATCATTCATCCTCTCTAAATGGCCAAACCATCGAAGCATGCTCTTTTCAATCCTTGTCACTACACCTTCTTTCAATCCACAACGTTCTCTTATGACATTCCTGACTGTCACTAATTTTCACATGACACATACTTCTTAGGGATCGCATCTCCACAGCCCTTATTTTACTTTCGTGCTTCTTTTGCTATACCCAAAATTCGCTACCATACATAAGGGTTGGAACGAGCACACCATTATTCACAGCTAAACGCACGCTTTTCGACACATTTTTGTTAGCAACAAAGCAGTGCAAGGCCCCATTCACCTTATTTCTCGCTTTCACTCTCCTTTCTATGTTATCTTTATGTACTCCATTCCTTGTAAGCATCGAACCTAAATATACAAACTCCCCCACTTGCTCTACTTTCTCACCTTCAATCGTAATATTCAAGTCAGACTTCCCTTTCAAAATCATCACTTTGGTTTTCATAACATTAATTTTAAATCCGTCATTGATAAGTGTTACCATCTCCTGCAACTCCTCCGCCGTCGACACAAGTAGTACCAGTTCATCAGCATAGAGAAGGTATTTGACTGATAACTCTCCTATTCAAAATTTCCTATTCAATATTATTTCAAATCCATCAAACAACTGACGATGAATAAGTTGAACAGCCAAGGAGACGCTACATATCCTTGTCTGACACCTCTCGAGATGTCAAACTTTTATCAAAGAAATGACAAAGTATTATCTTTTTTGATTTATTTTAATTTATCTAAATGTACAGCAAGTGAGATCCCTATGCTCTTGCTGTAAATCAAGTGGTGTCTAACGAACTATGAACATTCCGGTCATACGACAAGGTTCAATTTCGCGTGCAAGGTGACAGAGTTAAAAATGTTTTATGCCTAAACTTGACTTTTGTTTGAGAGTGGGACTTTCGTACGAGAGTGGAACTTCTGTACGTTAGTAATATTAGTTATTCTGTGCGCCCACGCCACAGCCTTGAACGGTATTTTAGAGTAGGGTACTGAAACGCCACACGCCATCCGGGAACCGGCGCCATTTTCACTTCATTTAGTTTAAAGCTAATCTTTAGTTCACATTAAAGGGGTGGAGATGTATGCTAATACGCCTCGGAGGGTGTAGGTACAATAATGTGAACTAAACAACTGCTTTATTTATTTAATCATAGCTGTTAATCTGTTACGCTCGATTCATGTAAATAATGTTTTGCTACTACTTAGAACTGATACTCCAAATTGATTACAATCATGATGACTTCGCGATTATAATATCTATCAAAAATAACAGTTGACTTAGTTCAACCTGCAGTTTTTCTTATAACGTCGAGGCTAATGCCAAGTCTCTTAGCAGCCGAGGTGGTCACATGCCGAGTACCTACTGAGTGCACAGAAGGCAGAAGTGTCTATACCACTAAGCTGTAATGTATCTTTGATCCAATGTCTCAATGTCAGTGTCTTTGAGATGATACTTTTGAATAGAGTCTCTTGTAGCTAATGAATAAGTTATATTCAGTGGAAGAAGCACGTAGGGTTCTTGTTTTTTTTTTGAATATACTCATCTAATGTTGTAGCAGGACAAATTTCAGATCTTTTTATTATAAAAAGGTAATTTAAGTAACGGCTAAAATGATTTTATTTTAAATATCTTTATGAGGTCAGGTATTTTAATGACTACTTCGTTACTTGCTACAATATTTATATTATATAACTTAATCAAAGGAAAACGTTTGTACTCGATGTGTAGTCGCCAAGGCTAACAATTTCAAAGTCTTCTTTGAGTGTGTTCCCAGATTGAGACTATCATTGGGCCATTTTTTGGATTAATAACTGTCGGCGCACGAGCAGCGGCGGGGGGCAGAAGGACAACGGCGCTGGAGGCGATCTTTCGGTGCACCGGCACTCCGCGCAACATTTTAGATAGCGACGCTCGCCTTATATATAAATGTATTTGGTTGTACATAATACAAGTATTATTTATACAGTCCACGACGTTTTATTTGCATACCGAAATAATAAAAAAACCTAGGGCTCCGTAGACAATAACAATATGCGGGTCCCAGGTGGAATCATATCTCGGGGCTGGTAGTCTTTTTTTTTTATGTTTGGCCCTGCCAAAATGACTCTACTCTGCCTGATGGAAAGCATAAGCAGAATTCAAGAGTGGTAGTCACCATACTGCTAATGCAGACAATGCAACAATCTGAATACAACTTTCATGAAACGTTTAAATCTATAATTTTCTGAAATAGAGCCGAGTAATAATGCAAGTGCAGATCTAAAAGTGTTAATTGTATGTGTGACATATTTTGCACCATTTTGAAATGTTTAGTAAAAAAAATCAATAACAGTTAGGATTGATAATTCTAAATAATCAACACAATGTTCTTTACAATAATCTAGCCAAGCCAATTGTGTGACCGAGAGGCTAAAATAATATTAACCGAATTATCGATTTTGGAAAAAAACTAAAATACGTATTTCATTACTTTAACCCCACTATATTTTTTCAAAATGTGAAGCAAATGCATCAAAGGAATAAAAAGTTGCTTACAAACTTTCATCCCCTAATTGAGGGGCGAGGGGGGGGGGGGGAGAGCGGTAATTTGGAAAAAAAGAAAGATATGTATTTAATTACTTGAACCCTAATATATTTTTACAAAATTTGAAGCAAATGCATAAAAGGAATGAAAACTTTACCCCCTTAGGGGCGATATTTAAAAAAATACTAATTTTAGTATTTTATTATTAGTATTTTTATTATTATTAGTACTTTTTGTTATATATTGGGGTTATTCATCCCCTAATTTACCCCTTTAGGGGCGATATTTTGAAAAATACTAAAATACGTGTTTCATTATTTTACCCCACTATATTTTTACAAAATTCATCTAAGGAATAAAAAGTTTCATACAAACTTTCATCCCCTGATTTACCCCCGTAGGGGTGGCATTTCAAAAATTCCTTTCTTAGTGCTCACTTAGTTATATAAAGAACCTACATGCAAAATTTCAGGATTCTATTCAGCGGTTTGGGTGTGCGTTGATCTCTGGGTATGCCAGTCAGTCAGTCAGTCGTCTTCCTCTTTTATATATATACACACCTCAACAAAGTCTAAGAATATTTTATATTTCATCAAATATCTAAAAATCTAAGAAGAATTTTCATAGATAGTAAGTGGAAGAAAAGTAGCTTATTTTAGGGACTTTAATAAAAGAAAAAAGCGATTCGTGATTCTTTTGTTTTTAATTAAAAAGTTAACTTTTTTAATTGTTGCAGAAAATTGGTACGAAAACAAATGTCATAGATTTTTTGTAATATTAATAAAATAATTAAAAATGTAATAAAATCTAATTATTAATAATCAGTGTCGCCACCTATTACATTAATTACACATTGACATCGACTGTTCATACTTAAAATTAACTTGTCAATGCCTTGCTGCGGTGAGCTCCGAAGTTCTTTACAAGTGTCTGCATAGTTCTTGTTGCATCGTCGAATTTGGCGGGAAATCTCGCAATGCTTTTCGTTGTAACATGTCCCAAGCATGCTCGATAGGATTTAAGTCGGGCGACTGCGCAGGCCAATCCAAAAACTAGAATGCCATGATCTTGAAGAGCTGTCGATACCAGTCGCGCCGCATGAGAAGGAGTATTATCGTGCTTGATTAGAAACTCCAGGCCCATTTGGATTCTGTGTGGGATAATCACAGGCTCTACTACCTTTCCGAGATATTTTCGTGCAGTTATGCTGCCTTGAATCCAAACGAGCTGGGTTCACCCACCAAGACGAATTCCTGCCTACACCATGATTGTCCCGCCTCGGTAAGAGTGGACCTGATGAGGTTGCCGCAGACGGCTAACTCTGCCTGGAGTTCTCCAAACACGAGTTCTTCTTAAATCCGGATGAAATCCAAACTGGGACTCATCAGTGAACAGCACCGATGACCATTGTTGATCTCTCCAAGACAAATGCTCCCGAGCCCACGAAAGCCACCGACCGCGATTGCCATGTCGCAGAGCTGGAGCACGTAGCGCTCTTCGAGCATGAAGGTTGACTTCATGCAACCGCAACCTCCTTTGCACGGTTTGGTCGCTTACCAGCTGCTGGCCCTCCTGAAGCCTTTGCACAAGTAGCAACGCCGTGATATTGGTTTGTCTTTTGGCGTTCATTTGGAGGAATCGATCCTGTCTTTGCGTAGTAACCCATTGTCTACCACTGTGCCGTTCAGCCATATCCCCAGTGCTGCGATAACGTGACCACAATCTTGATATCTCGTAGCATTTAATCTCGACTCAAATGGCGACGTGACATGACTTTTGAACTCAGCAAGTTCAATTAAAAAAAGACAATCTAATCAATTTTAATTGATTAACAGCATAAAACAATTTAAATTTTTCGTGTCGTAATGACCAACAATTTTGCCACCGTATTTTGTTTTTAACATTGCTATTCTTTTTATATATTATTTTAAAATTTTGAAAATAGAATTCAAGAGGTTCCATTTAGTAGATACACTTTTTATGGAAACTAAAAAGATTTTTAACTATAAGGTCGTCAATAGTATAGGATTATGATATCCCTAGACTTTGTTGAGGTGTGTAGATATATAAATATATATTCTCTGTTCTGTGATGTGAACATTTGAAATGCTCCTGTCTGCCCCGTGTGTTTGTATTTTTAAATATCTTAATCTATACTTATAAAATAGTAAGTCCTGACTGACTGACTGACTGATTCATCATCGCCGAGCGTAAACTATGATAGTAAGGGCTATGAAATTTGGTGAGTAGGATCGTTTTATTGAGTAGACACGCACTAAGAAAGGAATTTTGAAATTTCTACCCCTAAGGGGGTGAAATAGGGGTTGAAAGTTTGTATGGAAGTCCGTCATTTTTTAAGTTAGAAACCTGAAACTTTACTTTTAGGCTGCTGATTAAAAATGAATAAACACGTATTTCAGCGTTTTTGGATATTCTACCCCTAAGGGGTGAAATAGGGGTTGACATTTCGCATATAGGTTAGTCTGGAAGTCCGACATTTTTGAAGTTCGAAACATGAAACTTTATTTTTGGGCTACTGATTAAAAATGAGTAGATACGTATTTAAACGTTTCTGGATATTCTACCCCTAAGGGGTGAAATAGGGGTTGAAAGTTTGTATGGAAGTTCGTCATTTTTTAAGTTAGAAACATAAAACTTTATTCATGTGCTACTGATTAAAAAAGAGTAGATACGTATTTAAGCGTTTCTGGATATTCTATCCCTAAAGGGGTGAAATAGGGGTTGAAAGTTTATATGAAAGTTTGTCATTTTTTAAGTTAGAAGCATGTAACTTTATTTTTGGGCTACTGGTTAAAAATGAGTAGATACGTATTTAGGTGTTTCCTGATATTCTACCCCTAAGGGGTGAAATAGGGGTTGACATTTCGTATATGGGTTAGTCTGGAAGTCCGTAATTTTTGAAGTAAGAAACATGAAACTTTATATTTAGGCTACTGATTTCAAATGAGAAGACATGTATTTAAGTGTTTTTGGATATTCTACCCCTAAGGTGGTGAAATAGGGGTTGAAAGTTTGTATGGATGTTTGCTATTTTTGAAGTAACAAACATGAAGCTTTGATTTTGGGCTCCTGATTAAAAATGAGTAGATACGTATGTAAGCGTTTCTGGATATTCTACCCCTAAGGGGTGAAATAGGGGTTGACATTTCGTACATAGGTTAGTCTGGAAGTTCGTCATTTTTGAAGTTCGAAACATGAAACTTTGTTTTTGGGCTACTGATTAAAAATGAGTAGATACGTATTTAACCGTTTCTGGATATTCTACCCCTAAGGGGGTGAACTAGGGGTTGAAAGTGTGTACGGAAGTTCGTTATTTTTGAAGTAGCAAACATGAACTTTATTTTTGGGCTACTGATTAAAAGTAAGTGGATACGTATTTAAGGGTTTCTGGATATTCTACCCCTAAAGGGATGAAAAAGGGGTTGAAAGTTTGTACGTAAGTTCGCCATTTTTGAAGTTACAAACATGAAACTTTGTTTTTGGGCTCCTGATCAAAATGAGTAGATACATACGTATCTAAGTAAGTAAGCGTTTCTGGATATTCTACCCCTAAAGGGTGAAATAGGGATTGAAAGTTTGTATGGAAGTTTGTCATTTTTTAAGTTAGAACCATGAAACTTAATTCATGTAGTACTGATTAAAAAAAGTAAAGACGAATTTAAGCGGTTCTGGATATTTTACCCCTAAAGGGATGAAATAGGGGTTGAAAGTTTGTATGGAAGTCCGTTATTTTTTAAATTAGTAACATGAAACTTTATGCATTATCAGCATTTATGCGAATTTAGTTCCTAAAGGGGATGAAATATGGGTCGAATGTTTGTATGAAAGTTCTTTTAAATGGGCTATTGATCAAAAATAAATAAATACGTTAAAAAACATGAATAAATTACTGATACATACTTTTACACAGTTTTAAATAAATACATATAATCAACTTCCACGCGAGCAAAGCCGCGGGCAACAGCTAGTCTAATATATTAATATCTCTATTTTTAAATATCTGCCATCTTTATTAAATTCAATTATTTTTTTTGTGTTTTTTTCTAATTTAAATGTACCCAGTGTCACTGACACGAGTAAGACGAATCTATTGACACCACTCACACAAAAATGCGACAAGCCTTTTAGGCTCTAGGGCGTGCCAAAGAAATATACCTACATACAGTCGAAAAATATAACCCTCAGTTTTCGCAGTCGGATAATTAGAAGTAAAATTTTAATTTAATGTTAAAACATTCAAAGTTAATAAAATTTTATCATTATTATTATCAGTGTCAGATTTATAGAACTGTGCAATTGTGTTTTTATAAGTACATAAGAAAAAAATATTGTATTATGAATTTTTATCACCGACTGGGGAATTCTGTTGATAATGAACATATCTCGAAATATAACATGACTAGCATTTGTCTGCGTTTTCGCCCGCGTATATATCGGATATTACGATAAAAAGTAGCCTACATTCTTTCTCAAGAATCAAAGCTTCACCATGCCAAAGATTTAGTGCAGAGGTTTTAACAGAGTTACTTTTATATTTATAATTTTAGGAATTGTGGATTATCAATTTGTCTTTATTATAAATTATAATTCTAAAACAAAATAAATATTTTAGGTGATTTCGTTAATTTCATGAAACTTGATAACTCTTGTTTTTCTTGCTTTTTTAAGTAAAAATATAACGATTAGTGCGTAATTTATAGTAAGTGTTACTTACATTAGGAAAAAAAATGTACATATACATACACACACACACATATATGTATATATTTGGAACTTAGTTCCAATAACATAGCAAAAAGTGTCGTTACAACTTTTAAGTCTAGCCCCCTTTCGCAACGCGCCATAAGGAACTTCGTTCCAAAGCTATAAGTGAGTAACTCATACGGTGTTTGACATAGATTACACAAAGTCATGATTACGTCACAGATTAGCGTAACTTTATACACACGGATTTCTTTCTAACGTGTAAGTTAAAACATTACAACAAAAGCTACTTATAATCTTTTAACACTTAACTGTTCAGTGAAAATCTAAAAGCATTCTCACAGTTTACGATTTCTGTTTAATTGTCAAACCTACATAAAAAGAAACGAAGTCATTGACAAAAACTAGTATTAAAATAGTAGTCTATATTAAATTTACTTTATGTTTTGACCCCGTAAAAGTGGCAGTTAGGTTTTACCAGTCATTTTCTATGATATGTTGTATAGTTGTGGACTCCATTCGTAATATGATGAGGTCAAAAGTTTAAAGTGATATAGTCGTGTTTTGATACGCTTACTGCGTATGATTTATCTCAGACCCACAAAAATTACTTGAACTTGATTCATATATAAGAACTCTTCGAACATAGACTTGTACAGTTTCAGTACTAGTGTCTTCACAATGAACGTTTTATTAATTTCATTCCTATTTCTAGGACTTTGCTGTTTTGAGAATGGATGTAAGTTTCATTTCATGAACTTTTTTATTAAGCATTTTTTTTTTTTTATATACAATCATCATCTTCATTCTATCGCAGTCCACTGCTAGACATAGGCCTCTCCAATTTTATGTATGGCCCTGCCAAAATCACTCTACACTGGCTAATGGAAAGCATAAGCAGAATTCAAGAGTGGTGGTCACCACACTCATTGCGAATGCAGACAACGCAACAGTGCAGCACGGTGTCCCACACCATGGCGACCTAGTGATGCTTCTGCGTCATTAAGCCTCCGGTCTTGCACTCACCAACTAAACACAACAGCACAAACGCTGTCATTTTACGATGATCTTCTCTGCGAGGGTGGTTCCACCCTGGTTGAGCTGGCCCATTCGTGCTGAAATCAGCTAGGCACTACTAACTCGACTTTTTTATATTAATACCGAAAGATCAAACATCTTCAAAGTTTGGCAGTTTTTTTTTTCATTTTATATATTTAATACATAGACAGTAGTTACTTAACATTATGTTACCTATTTGCTCATTTGCATACATTAATTCACTGTAAAAAAAATTTGAAAGTAGTAGACCTACGCTGATTTTAGCTGGATCAGGGCTATACTACCCTCTTACAGAAGACCAATCTAAAATAAAATGACAGCACTTGTGCTATCGTGTTTTGTTGATGAGGGCGAGATCGGATGCCTAATGACGCAGTCGCATCTCAATAGACCACCATGCTGCATAGCTGCATTGTCTGCATTACTTGAATTCTGATCATGATTTCTATTAAGCAAAGTAGAGCCACTTTTGCAGGCAATATTAAAAACTACCTGACCCGTGCCCACTTCTTTGGGCGGTAAACATTTTTTTCTCCTACTTGATTTGCAAATCTGGCTGCCACAAAAAACATCTTTCCACTTTTCGGGTTATTATATACCCTATGTTACTCTCAGAAAACGTAGCCTTCTGTTGGTAAAGTAAAAGAATTATCAAAATCGGTTCATTAGATCCAAAGATTACCCCCTACAACGTCACAAACTCACAAAAGCACAAACTTTGCTTCTTTATATAATAGTATAGATAACAATTAGGAAAGTGTACGTGTAGCATCTTTAGCCAGAATACTTCTCATGTATCAAGGAAAATGTGTTGTGTTTATATTTATCAGAATCTGCAATAAAAGGGTAATAATTTTCAGATGCAAAATCAAACACTGATTGTGCTGCTCACATGACTGCCTTCCCGCCTGAAATCAGTACTGGATGCTGTGGTGATGATCTTTCTGGTTCCAAGCAGATAAGTTTGTATACTTTATCGTTTCCGTATAGATATGAAAGTATCATTTCCAGACGCCAGTATTATAATGTGAAAATCACTCAACTTAGCACAAATTTCAAAATCCAATATCTAATAGAGTCCTTTTTCAACAGTAATGTATATATTTTATTTATTGTAGTATTTTTACGTGAAACTATAATGATCGACATAATTGTTTCAAAAAAAAATATGTTTTTTTATTTTTCGTTCTAAATTTCAATAATTTTGCAACACGCGTCTTGCTCATGGACAAAGTTGAAAATATGTGTGTAATTAATTTCATTATTATCAAAAGTCTTTAATAGTCCATTGCTGGACATACGCCTCTCTTTAACACGGACGTCTAATAGTTGCTTTAATTTTGTAAAATTTTACTGACAATTTGTGATGTCTATGTCAATTACACCAAAATATAAAATCTTAATAAACACAATAAATAACTTCCAGAAAGTCGAGAAGCAGCTTTAAATCAGTATCCATGGACAGCGATAATTGAATACAATAGTACGATAATAACAAATGAAGAGAAGAAATCTAATCGAGATTTGTGTGGTGGTGCTCTTATTAGTGGAAGATTTGTGTTAACTGCAGCTCACTGCATTACTGGAATAGTGTTAAAGTATTCGGTGCCGTAAGTATAATCTATTAATGTGTACGCTAGTAAGTCGAAATATAAAATTTAAGCATAAGCCTAAACAACGGCTGCAAGCAATTGATGAAAGAGATATGAAGAGACCAAATCATTCGTAAACCTTAGTCCATATAAAGAATATAAATTCAAAAGTATCTCTGCCTGTCTCTCTATCAAGTCACGCTTTCACGATTAATCCAGTACACCGATTTTAATGGAATTTAGCATAGATATTCTTTGATTTTTGAGGAAGAACTACTTTTTACGGATAAGAGACAAATATGTGGACTAGCTAGTTAGTAAAAAAGTCTAAATAGAGATTGAAACGGTTTTATTTAGCTTGACATATTTGTTTATTTCTTTGGGTCAAAGCTTGTAATTGAAATTTGATCCCCTTTATGTTGACACATTGATCTGAAATTTGGTACACACTCTCAGTTCTGGTGAACAATACAATTAAATGAATTCTGTTTCATTTGATGGAAAAGGAGACGCAGGTTGAGAGGTAATCACGGCCAGTACGTGGCTCCCACTGACCCTGAAATGGAATAGCCTGGGATTGGAGGCGACCGGACTGACCAAGTTTTCTCAAAACGCGGTCGTCTGGACGATAAGACTGGGTGTCGTCCAGACGTTGGGCAGAGAGACGTCCAGACCAGGAGGGACGCCAAACGCGTGAAACCCGACGCGATACCAAGGCAAACGATGTACTACGCCGATGCGTCTCAGTCGCATCTGAGAGTGGTCGTCACCACCTTCCCGCCGAGGGACATCTGACAGGCGCAGGCGGAGCAGCTCTGAGAAGCTATTGACGATGGCATCCTCCAGACTGTACTGTCTCCTCCTTCTTCAAACTCGCAGGCTCCATATTTCCCCTTCCTTACAGACGGGGTACTTGCGATGTGGTGCGAAGACTCGAACGCTCTCAGCTAGTTGGCGAAAACAGTGAACACCATCGCCTCGCCGATACCGGACACCACTCTGACGGTCATCAAGATGTCGAAGATGAAGAAGAAGCTCATGGCCTGGCTTCTGGTTCACACTCGCATCACCGAAGTCTCAGTCACACACAAAGTCCTTTGTGACCAGAACCCGTGGTACATGACATGACCGTCGATGATGATAAGGCCGGCGTGGGTTTCAAGGAGAAGGTGGTTTATCTTCTCGTTGGCATCCCCGAAGACCAAAAAGTAGACATCATGATACGAGACCACTTTGTCCATATGTCAGGGAGCGGATACATTTGCTTCCTCACAACAGATGGAGACACGGCCAAAAACCCCGCCAGGGACAGAAGAGTTAATTATGTCAGATGCGGTTTTTTATTGCCACGCGTGGGACACCATCCTTGCCGGGAAACGTTTGCAGTACTAGCACTAGGCGCCATTTTAGGGGTGGTAGATGATCTTCCTGGATTAACACCAGAGTATTTGGAAGTAGTGTGTCCTGGTTGAATTGCCATTTCGTCCTTTTCTGCAGCTCAGAAATAAATTCAGTAGCCCATCGATGCCAGAAGTTTTGCCGCATCCGTTCTATGCGATTATAACATGGAAAGCGCTGCATGCCCATCGTTGTAAGAGCTAGGCTGGCAGGAGCTGTGAGCGGTCGACCATTCAAGAAGTGAGCAGGGGTGAGAGCAAGAAGGTCATTTAGATCGGTGGACATAGATCGGGAATTGAGGACAGCCTCATTTTGTGCTAACACAGTACTCAACTTCTCGTACGTTAAATTTGCATTACCAACTGTTCTGTGTAAATGAAATTTACAGGACTTGACCCCTGCCTCCCACAATCCGCCAAAATATGGTGAATACGGTGGTATTAAACTAAATTTAATTAAATTATTTGTTGTGAAATTTGAAAAATCTGTCTCAAAATCCTTTAATGCTCCGACAAATGATTTACTATTATATAATAAATTTGTAAAGGTTTACCACGGTGAGAGATGAACCTTTTCAATGCGAATTATTTTACTAACTTTGCCCCCCCTTCCTGCACGATTCAATATAACCAATGGTCTGGCATAATCTACTCCACAATGTATAAATGGATACCCCTTTGGATGAAGAATGGATCTAATCTTTCAGGGAATAAGTTACCCATTTGAATATTTAGAGGCTTGGCCTTCATTCGTTTGCACGTCATACAGGAATGCATTGCCTGTTTGGCTAAATACGACCTTTAATAGGCCACCAAGTATCTCTTACTGCAGCCAGCAACAGCCATGCCACCAAATATCTGACGACATTAAAATATTATCTAACTGCACTCCGCGGGATAATATATCAGCCGGGTTTCGTTTACTGTTTATGTGGAACCACGGCTTAGCACCAGTTAATTCGTTAATTTCTACTACGCGATTTTGAATAAATGTGTTTAACAAACTCAGTGACATCTTAAGTCACTCCAGCACTATAGTGGAATCTGACCAAAAGTTAATATTATCAAACCTAAGTCTAAGCGATTTTTTTTGTGTACAATTTTGAACCTAGTACCGCGGCTCACAATTCTAAGCATGGTACACTAACTGGCTTCACCGGCGCGACCTTACACTTGGTACATAATAAGTGACTAGATATCATTGAATCGGAGTAGCAGCATACATAGCCACAAGCACCGTACGCGTGCTGCGGCGCGTCACATAATATATGTAAGTCTGTATGGTCGCTTTCTGACAAGGCGCCAACACACACCACAACACACAAGGTAGAAGAGCCACACTGATTTTAGCATGAACGGGTTGGCTTGACCAGGGTGGTACTATCCTCGCACAGAAAATCAACGTAAAATGACAGCGATCGTGCTGTCGTGTTTCGTTGGTAAGTGCGAGACCGGAGGCCCAATGATGCAGAAGCATCACTAGCCCACCATGGTACGGGTCACCATGCTGCATTGTTGTTTTGTCTGAATTCGCAGTATGGTGACCACCACTTTTGGATTCTGCTTATGCTTCCGATCAGCTAGAGTAGAGTCATTTCGACAGGGCCAGACATAAAAAAAAACACACCGCAGAATCCGTAAATGCTTTAAGTTATTGAATTTTTGCCAATCGATTAAAATGTTTCTAGGTACAGGGTCATCCCAACCTATTTTTGACAACCATAGCCTTTGAAGTATAATCTTAGCGATAATAATAGCATGTGTGATTAAACTCAACGGATCATAAATCTGTGTAATCGCAGAAAGAATAGTGCGCTTAGTAGCATGAATCACATCGTGATCGCATTTCGATGTAAATATAATTCGTCAGACATATTAATCCACCCCAATCCCAATGTTTTTGTTTGACAATGATCACCTAATGATAATTCTTTAGAAGTTAAAGATTGAAAATCGTTTAATGATTTGCCTGACGTCGACTTTGGACTTGTATCAAAAATAACTCGAAGCTTTTTGGTCGAACTATGTGCCCGAAAAACACCGTGGTAGGGCTAAAAATAATGTGGTTTATTATATTCAGATATGCGATCATGTGTCCCAAGCTTAAATATTCATCCATAAATTCTTCTAATTAGTTTGCGTTCGAGTGCAAGAAACCTGTTCTGAGCCGTATAAAACGTGTCGTTTAATGCATCAGCTGATTCGCTCAGCGGGATGCGCACGGAAAAACGACCTTTATCATCACGCAAAGTCGTGTCAATAAATAATCTTTCGTATGCACTTTTATCCTTAGTGAAATTTATTTTAATATTAGAAGAATAAATATTATCTAACTCCCAAAAAAGCTTAAGCTGTGTGTCTAATTTGAGTTCCATAGTTTGAGTAAATTTAAAATGAATTTTATTACTCTGTGATGTTTTGTGAACCGCCCCCGATATGATCTCACCTAAGTTTTGTGTTTTGCAAATATGGACCGTAAGGTAAGCGAATAAGGCCTTCATTTAATAACTCCCAGAAATTAGTATCTCCTATCCTATGAAAACAGAATCTCCATAAGGAGATTCTAGAAGGAGAAACTAATTTCACTAAATTAAAACCTACAGCTAATTAGTCTAGTGATTCCGCCTCGAAGTGTGAAGCAAGAATGAACTTAAAATATTTTTCTGATATATGGTAGAGGTCCAATGATGTAATCCTTATCGATGAACATTCCAGAGAAATTCGACGTGCTAAGTGTCCTCAAAAGCCGTGTGAATTGATTTAGGGATATGTAACAAGTGTTTTGAGTGTGCTGTATATGCGTTTCTACTGTTTGTTTGTTTTTTGATGATTTAACCGTTTCTAGAATATCAGCCCTAGCTTTAAAAAATGTCATTAAATTAAACAACGAAAACCTTTTATTGGAAGAGGTATTCCTGACAGCACTTTTGAGAAGTTCCCATTGCAGTTCGGTTGTCGAATCCAACTTAGAGACTATTCTGTGTCGGTAGGTTTGCCTAGCATTTTTAATGCACGAATGTTTTTTAAAATGGCGTCAATTAGTTTACGAATTTGCGCTGCCGACTCTTTGCTGATTGACTGAGCTGTAAATATAGCCTTGACGTGATTATGAACAATTAAACGGTTGTTATTATACCTATTTTGTAAAAGATCCCAGGCGATTAGGTAGTTATCAGAAGAAAACTCTAACCACTTAATAACTTGTATTGCATTGCCCGTAAGTACTGACCGCAAGTAATGAAATTTCTGAATATTGTCGAGATTATTACTAGGATTGTGAACAATAGAAACACAAGTGTCGCGAAACTCGAGCCATTGGCCATATGAACTGTCGAAGTTTGGCAAAGAATCGTGGGTAATTTTATTTTGTTAATATTTAGATTATTGTTATGAACGCTCTTAGGTCAGTCATCCAACAAACACTTACATTTAGCAATTATTGAATAAAACTGATTTTTGAAGATTTCTCGCTCATGCAATTTCTTTTCGACCTGACTACCCGACACTATGGCGTCTATATCATCTTGAATGTTAGTGAATTTATCAAATAGTACTTGAGCCCGTTAAAAACGCTCGTGCAACTCAGCCTTCTGAATTACAGATACGCTTTCAACATCTAAAGATTGAATAAACTTCGTAAATAATGTAAATTTAGTTTTAATTGACCCCTGTTTCTTAACTAACTCTCGAATAATAATATCCTCACCACTCTCAATATCTACGAGGGATTGTCTTTTTTTTTGTCATTTTGGTGGTTGTGAAAGGCAAGAATCAAGTACTCGTGGTTTTAGTTGTTTACCGCGCTCGCGCACGATGTACGTAAGTAGGTAGGTACCACGAACACGTCGCCCACTTGGAGCATAGTGTTAACTCTAAGTGACTGATACAAGTGACTAAAAATGTATACTATGACTTTATTAAATTCATAATATACTGATATTCAGCTACCATCACATAAGTTCGAAAAGTTATTACTACTAAGTTGTTACATAGTGTACATATAGAGATAATGACCCCAAATACAACATTATGTACGTTAAACTTTTCTATCTATAATATGTATGTATTTACAAAAAAAAAAGTATATAAGTATTTATATCAGTTGTCTTAGTACCCATAATACAAGCTCTGCTTAGTTTGGGACTAGATGGCGTTGTGTGTTAGATGTCCGAAAATATTTATTTTATTTATTTATTTATTTAAACTTTCATCACTTTAAGATATTCATTTATATTTATAATGATGACTTTGTGACAGAAGTTTAATAAATATTTTTTATATTTTTAGCACAACGATTCGTCTTGGAGACTACAACAGAACTAATGACGGTCGTGACTGTGTGCTCGTTAGTCCAGATGTGGAAGAGTGCACAGATGGAGGAACAAGAATACAAATCGATAAAACAATACCACATCCTCAGTTTAAACCCAACAAAACTTCAAAAGCAAACGATATAGGTTTAATTAGAATGAAGGAAACAGCACCGTATACAGGTATTTACATTTAATTTTAATAGCTGCTTATAAATAATGTTCCTTCAATATTGACAAAAATTAAAATTAGCTACAGGATATTATTTTACAAATGTCCTATTAAAAAGAGTGCTCGCTTGTACTTATCTTTCCAACGCTTGATTTTTTAGACCAAAGAAAATTGTATTTATTTTAATTAATAACGGTTTTATTTAGCTTGACCTGGTTGTTTTTTTGTTTGTTTGGGTCAAATCTTGTAATTGAAATTTGACCCCCTTCTTGATGACAGATTGATCTAAAATTTGGTACATACCCTTAGATCTGGTGACAATACAATTAAATGAATTTTGTTTCATTGTAAATCCCAGATGGCCACCGCTACAAACTGGCGGTTTACATATTTTGGCACAACTACCTCAATATGGCTATCAAATACAAGAACTTCACTAGTAGGACACAGTTCATTATAAAAAATTAATATCCAAGATGGTCACCGCTACAAAATGGTGGTTCACTCATTTCGTCAAAGACTGCACTTGAAAATAAAAAATATGTAATTCTTTTTTTAATTTTAACGGTTTTATTATTAAACTATTTTGAGTTGAACATTGTGTAGGCTACCTACCTACTTCACTTAAATACACATACACATTTATGTAAATTATTATATTATAATCTTATAAATAAACTTATACCTAAATCTTATAAGTATTTATATATTTATACATACATACACAGATCCAGACACAACATATAATTAACTTACCATCTATATATACATTAACTTATATAAAATATTAAAACATATTTATAGGCCAATATCGATATCGATTATCGACCATATTATCGTCATCTGGGGTGCACTAAACCGCCTATACATAATGAACATATATGTTTGCCGCGCAACACGACCGAGCGACGTGCGCCCGCGCACCAGTCAGATCTCGTTATCGACGCGGAGCGCACGCTTCTCTGAATAACCTTATGTACCATATGCTAGTGCTTATTTACTGCTACTTAGTGCTTATATGCTTATGTTTATAATGCTATGCTATGATCTATCTGACTACCTATCTTGAACTGTTTACTGTGTTGTGCTTGTGCCTATAACTTCCTTCAACTGCACCTTCTAACATTTCTTGTGTAACTGGACAATTACATTATAACCGTAAGTTGGACTTATTATTTATACCTCCGTAACACAAGTAAGGTAGTAACCGTACCTCGCTCACTACAATTGGTTGCTTCCGTAATGTTGTTAGTACTTGTTATAATGTTAATAACTAACTAATAATGATGTTAAACTTTTATTGAAAGTTATGTACTAAAGGTTAAAGAATAATTTAAGAAAAAAGATATTCGGTATAAAATCGATTTTATAGCGAATATTTCACTGGATAGAAATCCAGTCATCTCACTTTACGCTACGGCCAACGATTTTATACCAAATATTTTTATTTACCAAAATATTTTTTTTACTTTTAGTACATTTATTTAATAAAACCGTTATAATAAAAAAAGACGTGTGGCACTTGGGGGCCGCCATGGTAAAGCTATTGCATAGCATTATAGCTATTGCATGCACCAAATTGTGCAATAATTTTTTTTTTTATTCAGTATGTATAAAATTGTTGTATTATTTTTGTTATTGTTTTTTTTTTATTCTGTATGTATAAATATCTTTTAGAATCACTTGTACCCGACAATCGGCCGGAGGATGACACTGATTATCACCGACAAATTAGGCAGTGGGCCATCGAACCACCATTGTCTCCAATGTCTGACTTACCATCTTCAGATGAATTTCTTGGTATTGTTAGGTCATTACCACTAAACAAGGTTTCGGGCGACGATAAAATATCAAATAAAATGATAAAAGAAGCTTGTAAACTCTCGGGTGATACGATTTTAACAGTTTTTAAATGTTGCATTGCGGAAGGAGTATTTCCTAGTGTTTGGCGGTGCGGTAATATTCGTATAATACCAAAAAACGGCGATTAGCCGCTGGACGGTTCTGAGTCCTGTCGACCTATAACATTGTTACCATCGCTAGGAAAGCTTTTAGAACGTCTTGTAGTGCCTCGACTTCTACCGGATGGAGTTAAATTTCATGATAGACAATTCGGATTTACGTTGGGAAAATCGACAACAGATGCGGTTATATCTGTAAGGAAAACTGTCACCGAGTCAAGGTTTCAATACGTCATAGGTATCTTCTTAGATATATCTGGCGCCTTCGACAACGCGTGGTGGCCCATGCTATTGCTAAAATTAAAATCAAGAGAATGCTTTAAAAATATTTATTTCCTTATCACCTCGTACTTCACACAAGGCACAACAAAATTGAGACTAGGGCATCACTCTGTGTCGAAGGCGCTTACGATGGGGTGTCCTCAGGGCTCGGTGCTAGGTCCATACTTGTGGAATATAGGTTTCGACGATTTTCTTACAATACCTATACCACCCGGATGTACCCTAAACGCGTATGCGGACGACGGTTTATTACTGGTGAAATCTGATTCTAGAGCGGGGCTTGAGAGTCTCAAAGGTCTAATCCCGCGATAAAAGCTATGTAATAGCTTAAAAAAATATCAATTTTCAACATAAATACTAATAAGATTACGGAAGCAACCAATGTTCAAATCAAAATAATTTTCAAGGTAAAGCAGTAAAAAATTTTTACGCAAAAATTTATTGTTTCAGACTTCATTCGGCCCATATGTCTTCCGACTGAGGACGTTACCCTCAAAACTGGTTCAATCAATTTCATGTTTGCTGGGTGGGGCACTCCGTATGAGATGAGTCCTGTAAAATTACACTTGGATCTACCTTTGGTCCCAAAAGATGTAAGTTGCTCTTTGAAATTGATCTTCAAATGTCTTATTACTTATTATGAACAGCATTTTAAAATTTTCAAATATTTAAATTTTCATAAGGTTTTAGTTTTCTTTATTAAAATGTTTATACAAGATTCATTCATGAATAAGTTTGTTGACAAGTCTTGTAAGTTGAAATTTACTTCTTATTTTTGGTGATGCATTAAGAATCCGGAATGTCACTCCCCTCTTCAGCCATGGATGTCGTAAAAGGCAATTAAGAAAAGACTCGCGGAACTACGCAAAGCAATAGTACCACAAAGAGAAGGATAACCGTAAACGAACGATATACTGACCCATTCTTGCTAAGGAGATACTTGTGTCCGACAATGCACTATTAAATACTGTTGATGACTGATGATTGTGGTATCGAACTATTGTTTAATTTGTGAATTAGTTTAGATGCTTGGATTTGAGAGAATTATTTGATTCGCCGTTTTGATATCCTTTTTAATGATAGTATCCTTTATCTAATCTACTACTACTATTCTAAATTATATTTCACTAGCAGACCCACGCAACCTCGTTTGCGCCTTATATTGCCCGTAGCGTGAAAATTTCCCCCGTTTTTAAAACATTCTTCATAGTTGCTCCGCTCCTATTAGTAGTAGCGTGATGATATATACCCTATAGCCTTCCTCGATAAATGGACTATCCAACACTGAAAGAATTTTTCAAATCGGACCAGCGGTTCCTGAGATTAGCGTGTTCAAACAAACAAACAAACTCTTCAGCTTTATATATTAGTATAGATTTTGGAAGTTAAATGTCATAATTACCATAATTAGAGTACCTTGATGTTTAAATATTTTAGATAATTAATTTGTTTTATCCACAGCAATGCTTAAGAGCTTTGTCAGCTGGAAATATTAAACTACAGTTAGACGAAGGCCAAATTTGCGCCGGGGGTGTGAAGGGCAAGGATTCCTGCAAAGGAGATGGTGGATTGCCTCTAATTTATGAAACTGATGGAAAATATGTAGTCGCAGGAATTGTCAGCTTTGGTGCAAATGATTGCGGTACAGAAAATTTACCTTCTGTTTATACTAACGTTTATCAATATAATACTTACTTACAATACTTACTTGCTTTCGGAGGGAGTGGCATTATTCCATAGATTACACTCAGAAGCATTTTGATGTTAATGCCTAAATGTTTTGTTATTTATTTGAATGTAGTAAACGGTTTTTATCACTAATAACAGTGTATTAATTATTGCATTTATAATAAAGAAATAAAAATCGATGGAACAGTTACCAAAATATGTTATAGTAATTTACTGGAAAGTGACGTGTATACTTGTACGCAAAGACATATAGCATATAGAATTCATTGCCAGGAAGATCAACAACAAAAATCTACACCAAACTGTGTAATAAACCCTTTATTTTGGGAATATTGGCATAACTTTAGCAGCTTTCTCCTAATTATACTTTTGTGTCGTATAGCAACAACCTCATTTATAGTTTCTACTTCATTGACTCAAATTTTCCATATTTATTTAATTATTAAATTTGGCAATAGCTGTAGTAAATGTTTTTCTAATTATTCTGATTTTTTACAACTAATACCAACAACTTATAATTTCGCATTTTTCAGTGGTCAGTGGTCCACCCTCCTTGCTCACCTAGGTAGATTTTGAAAAATAATTTATGCTTATAGTACAACTGGCTTTACCACAGCAAATCATTCTTTCGATAGCTTACCTGAGTAGAGCACGTTAAGTATTTTTTTCCCTTAGAACACTAATAACATTTATAAGAATAAAAGAAAAAGCTTGGAGGGATAATCAATTTATAGTGCAGGTTTCTTCATCATTAAGCCTTCGTCCTCGCACTCACCAATGAAACATATCAGCACGAATGCTGTAATTTTAGCTTGGTCTTTTAAGAGAGGGTATAACTGCCTAGGTCGAATCGACCCGTTCGTGCTAAAATCACGCTCGTTTCAATATTAAATAAATACAAATAAGAAAGTTTTTCAGCTCTTTGTATAGTGCAGATTCAATAAAGACTATATCTTTAATTTGATCTTTGAAATATATCTTTAATTCTTATAACAATGCAATTATATCCAATCGATATTATTATTAAAAGAGACGGTGATCCCTGAGTTTGTTTCCTCCTTTCTTTTCAGTGCTAGTCCAGTTAGGAAAGGCCGAACTCATCTGCTCAAAAAAGTTTAACTTGCAAAAGTGTTTATGTAACCTAATTGGAGAATAAATGATTGCATTTCATTTCAATCTAAAACGGCCGCCGTAACAAAATGGTGGCATACACATTTCTGAACAACCCACCAAAATATGGGTATCAAATGAAAGGGATTAAAGGTTTTTTAATAACAAATAATAAAAGCAAGTTTTAAAATAATATATTTTTAAAGTAATCACTTGCTTTTAGATAAAAAAAATCCATAAGATCATGAGGCTCCTGATCAGAAGAATCGATAATCAAAACAAAAATTGCGTTGTCATCGGTAATTGCTAAGCGTACTAAGTTTTAACTCAATTCAATATTTTAAAGAGAGTGGAAATACCCTCAGGTAGTCCCTACTGCTGAATCCTTGGAGGACTTCAAAGCACAATGGCGAACTCACGAACATAAATTTGTTGGCATATTTTTACCCGACTACGGCAAAGCCAAAAGTGGGTTATGATTTTGACAGGCTATGTATGTATGTATGTATGAATGTTCGTTCATTTGTTCCCTCATAGCTCCTTAACTACTTATTAGAACTGGATACATGAGGTGTCGTTAGAAGAATCATGATCGTTAGCTGGTTATAGGCTATTTGACGTGTCACTGAATCTAACGTGGCGCCCTCCAGCCGACATAAAGTACTGTATTAAAAAAAAATTTTTAGATAAATATGTTGGGTTTGGTATCATTGGAAAGGGCGTTACTTGTACATTTCAAAAATACATATATTATTTGCATTTGCTCGTGACTTTGTCCGTATTTATTCGATAAGTGTTGTATTTTTATGGTATGCTTGTTTGTTCCCTCCGTCTTTCTAAACTACTTGTCAGAATAAGACAAATAAGGTATCGTTAGAAGTAATAGGCTATATGACGTGTCACTGAATCTAATGTGGCGCCTTCTAGCTGACGTAAAGTACTGTATTGAAAAATAAATTTGAGAGCAATATGCCGTGTTTGGTATCGTACGAAAGGGCGTTACTTGTAAAGATATATATATATTTATATTATTAGCGTTTTCTCGTGACTTTGTCCTTTTTTATTCGATAATTGGGATATTTTTATGGTACCTATTTAAAGTATACTTTGCAAAGAAATTAATATTATAGAGGCACCAAAACAGTTTAAATGAAAAAAAATGTAAAAACCAAGACCCAACTACGGCAAAAAACGATGCTGAAAAAGCATGAAACAAGTTTCATGTTGTTACCATTGTCACCGTAAGCGACAGTTGTGTACATCTACATGTACACAACTGTCGCTTACGGTATATCTAGGTACCCAGATAATCTATTGTAATTATTAAAGGATGGTTTTAAAGGGATAATAAATTGGTACGATAGATATCCCAAAAGTGACTGTATACGTTTAATTATAAAGACAAGCTTTATTTTTTTAATAACCTAATTTAATAAACACTATGTCTCACTCTTTAATTCATTATATGACTATGAATTTACCAACAAATAACTTACCCACATTTCTAGGCTATTAGAAATACGAACGCCTGGCAACACTCTCCCAGAATGTCTTTTGTGATGTTGACATTAGTAAAATTGTCATAGTCAAAGTGACGTGAGTGTCAAAGTGACGTGACACCTGAGGGGATAAAATAGGTAATATCATAAAAAAAAGACCTGTGGCACTCGGGGACTGCCGCGGTAAAGCTATTGCATAGCATTTTTATCAGCTTATGCAATTATAATTATTTATTTATTTTTTATTTACGCAGTATGTTTAATATTGTGAATGAAAAATACTAAACTATTTTTGAAGTTGGTGCCATACTGACAACAAACAAATGTATATTTGGAATTACCGGACCGTTAGAATTTATCAAATAGCATAAGAACAACAATTTTAACATGAAGCAGATTACTACTACATGATATTATATATATACTACTATATATAATATGATAAAGGTTCTGCAATAGCAAAACCTTTATCATATCTTTGTCTTGCTTTTTAGTAAGTATCAACAAAACAAACAAACAAAAAGTATCACCGCTGTGGCGGTCGGAGTGGGGGTGTTAGGTTATTTTCGTTACGGAATTTCTGGATTCGGTCTCCACGCTCAAGGCCCGCGATAGAAGCTATGCAATCAGATATTTATCGAGTGTTAATATTTGGAGATGCATATTATTCTCAGTGAATTAGGAACTTGCCAATTAAAACAAATTCTTTAAGCATCGATGAATTGCTTCCGGAGTTAGTCACTGCGACTGTTGTTTAATCTGTACTCTCATCTTTACTTTGAAATAGATTGTGTAACAGGACTTACAAATCCAACAGTTGAAGTTCTCGAAGGATATTTTTTAGGCTTGTTTAAATAA
This sequence comes from Spilosoma lubricipeda, assembly GCA_905220595.1. Classification (NCBI taxonomy): domain Eukaryota; kingdom Metazoa; phylum Arthropoda; class Insecta; order Lepidoptera; family Erebidae; genus Spilosoma; species Spilosoma lubricipeda. The sequence continues at coordinate 3,543,928 of HG992298.1, read as the reverse complement.
ATAATAAATATTTCCGACATCTAACACACAAGGCCATCTAGTCCCAAGCTAAGCAGAGCTTGTGTTATGGGTACTAGACAACTGATACAAATACATATTATACTTTTTTTTTTGTAAATACATACATATTATACATAGAAAACACCCAAACTCCGAAACAAATATTTGTAGATCATGCAAACATTTGGTCCGACCCGGGAATGGAACCCGAGACCTCATGATCAGCAGTCGCACACGCCAACCGCGATACCAACGAGGCAGTCAAGAGGGTCTACGTCCCTTTTTCCTGACTATCGAGAATAACGCAGGTTTCATTACTGCAGAAACAGAGATATAAATCTCTGTAATTACTAATTAAAAAAGAATCAATATACTACTTGTTTGATTCTCCTTCAAGGGGACTTAAAGGATTTGTGGCATCAATTAGAGGATGAGCAATGCTAATGATGTTTAGTACTATTGAATCTCTAGTTGAACACCTGCCTGTTGCTCGTATCACAAGAGGACGCAGAAACCTCCAGTATTGCATAACATCTGTAAACATAACTTTGTCTACGTCTGTTTACGTGTCTTAAATTGTAACGCCTTTAAAACTGCCTGTTCTCCAAACAACTGTCAATGAAAGTGACCTCCCAAATAAGGACAACAATCAGGGTAACGATGATATCTCTGCCAGTTACTCCACCAATGATGGCCAAATAAACATGACAATGTTGATGGCCAATTAGTATCATATACCGAATATGACGGACTTAATAAATAATTCTGTGAGCAGTGATACACTCCTTTACGATTTTCGGAGTAAGACAGCTCCACCTATTAGCGTCCTTAATTTAGGTTCAATTGTTTCCTGATATAAAAAATGGTTCACATGAAGAAAGACACTACAAAATAACACTATTGGACGACTTTCAGACTTGAGATATGGGAAGCGACAAACGTTTTCAAAGAATAGAATACTTATTTTATGCTCTGTCTACTGTAGAGTTGTTGAGAGCACGCCAAAATGTTTCTGTATGGGTTAGACTACGAGAAGACTAAATACAGCCGGAAAATTTAATATAAAATATACATTTGTGAATTGATTGATGATTTCTGAATAGGTTGTCAAATCAATATCAAAAGAAACAAAGAATGTTGACATAAACTGGTATTTAGAAAAATATTGAAGAGGTGCCAGTTAGATTTATCCAGTCATTATCAATGATATGTTGTATGATTGTAGACTCTATTCGAAGTAAGATGAGGTCAAAAGTTTAAAGTGATACAGTCATGTTTTGATACGAAGTAAGTATGATTTATCTCAGACCCACTAAGATTACTTGAATTTGATACATATATAAGAACTCTTCGAACAACACGAGTACAGTTTTAGTAAAAGTGTCTTCGCAATGAACGTTTCATTAATTTCATTCCTATTTCTAGGACTTTTCTGTTTCGAGAATGGATGTAAGTTTCCTGTCATGAACTTTTTTCTTAAGCGTTTTTATTTATTTTTTATGTTTGTCCCTGCCAAAATGTCTCTACGCTGCCTGATGGAAAGCATAAGCAGAATCCAAGAGTGGTGGTCACCATATTCATGCAGACAATGCAACAATGCAGCATGGTAACCCACACTATTGCGATCTAGTAGTGCTTCTGCATCATTGGGCCTCCGGTCTCGCACTCACTAACGAAATACAACAGCACGAACGCTGTCATTTTACGGTGATCTGCTGTGCGAGGATAATACCGCCCCGGTCGAGTCGGCCCGTCCGTGCTGAAATCAGCGTGGCTGTACTACCTCAGCTGTCTTTTTAATACCGAATGTTGTATAACAAAACTTAAAGATCAAAAACTTGAAAGTTTAGCAGTTGATTTTTTTTTCATTTTATGTATTTAATATTTAGACAGTAGTTACAACATTATCTTACCTATTTGCTCATCTACCTACATACATTTTCGGCTGCCACAAAAAAAATCTTTCCACTTTTCGGGTTTTTATAAATCCTTTGTTACTCACCAAAACGTAGCCTTCTATTGGTAAAAGTATCAAAATCGGTTCTGTAGATCCAGAGATTACCCCCCTACAATGTCAGAAACTCACAAACGCACAAACTTTACCTCTTTATGTAATAGAATAGATAACAATTAAGAAAGTGTACGTGTAACATCGTTAGCCAGAATCCTTCTCATGCATCAACAAAAATGTGTTGTATATTTATCACAATCTGCAATAAAAGGAAAATATTTTTCAGATTCAAAATCAAACTTTGATTGTGCGGCTCACATGACTGCCTTCCCACCTGAAATCGGTACTGGATGCTGTGGCGATGATCTTTCAGGTTCCAAGCCGATAGGTTTGTATGCTTTATCGTTTTCGTATAAATATGAAAGTGTAATTTCCAAACGTTAGTATTTTAATGTGAAAATCACTCAACTAAGCAAAAATTTTAATATCCAATATCTAGTAATGAAACTATAATGATCGAAATAATAATGTTTCCCAAAATTTAATGTTTATTTATGTTTTGTTCTAAATTTCAATAATTTTCCAACATGCGTCTTGCTCATGGACAAAGTTGCAAATATGTGTGGAATTAATTTCATTATCATCAACAGTCTTTATCAGTCCATTGCTGGACATACGCCTCTCTTTAACACGAACTAGTTGCTTTAATTTTGTAAAATTTTACTGACAACTTCCGATGTCTATGTTAATTACACCAAAATAAAAAATCTTAGTAAACATAACAAATAACTTCCAGAAAGTCGAGAAACAGCTTTAAATCAGTATCCGTGGACAGCGATAATTGAATACATTCGTGTAACAGATCAAAAACGAGTCGATTTGTGTGGTGGTGCTCTTATTAGTGGAAGATTTGTGTTAACTGCAGCTCAGTGCATTACTGGAATAGTGTTTAACTTTGGGGTGCCGTAAGTACAATTTGTTAATGTGTCCGTCGTCCGTAGTCCGTCGAAATATAAAATTTAAGCATGAACCTAAACAACGGCTGTAAATAATTGATGAGAGAGAAATGAAAATACCAAATCATTCTTAAATCCATACCAATAATATAAATTTAAAAGTACCTCTGTCTGTCTCTCTATTAGTCATGCTTTCACGGCTAATCCAGTACACCGATTGTAATTGAATTTAGCTTAAATGTTCATTGATGTTTGAAGAAAGACATAGGCTACTCTTTACGGATAAGAGACAAATATGCGGACGGAGGCTGAGATATTGTTTTTATTCTTTACAATAGCTTTAGTTAATAATTTAAATCTATCGTGTTAACTTTAGTGACTAATACTAGTGACTAAGAATTTATACTATAACTTTGCTATACTCATAATATATTAATATTCAGATAACATGACATAAGTTCGAAAAATTATTATTACCTGTTCTAAATACATGTTATAAGTGGTTAGGGAGTATGTTCTGCAGCAGAATCGCATTTGATGCTTGTTATTGTGTTACATAATGTATATACAAAGATAATGATCGTATGTGCAATATGAACGTTGAACGTTCATCACTTCAAAATATTCATTCGTATTTATAATTATGAGTTTGTGAAGAAGTACCTCAAAATACAGCTCTAAACTTGCTTTAATTTATATATAGAGATTTAATAAATATTTTTTTCATATTTTTAGCACATCAATTCGCCTTGGAGACTACAACAGAAATAATGAAGGTCGTGACTGTATGGTCGTCAGTCCAGATGTTGAGGAGTGCACAGATGGAGAAACAAGAATACAGATCGATAAAACAATACCACATCCTCAGTTTAAACCCAACGAAACTTCAAGAGCAAACGATATAGGTTTAATTCGAATGAAGGAAACAGCACCGTATACAGGTATTTACATTTAATGCGCCTTTTAATAGCTGTTTATAAATAACTGGGTGTTGCCCGCGGCTCCGCCCCCGTGTATATCAGCAAACCAACTCAGAAGCTTTGTGGGTTCATGCACAACACTTTTGCTGAAGTTCATGATATGATCAAATGCACAGTATACGATTCTATAAAGGACATGCAGACAAACATTCATTATAAATATAGATAGATGTGCATACAATATTGTCAAAAATTAAGATTGGCTACAAGATATTATTTTACAAATATCTGGTTTATAATCATACATAGTTTTTGACATTAGTACTAATAATATTACGAAAGCAGCCAATGTTCAACTCAAAATCGTTTTCAAGGTAAAGCAGTAAAAATCTTTGAGCAAAAACTTATTGTTTCAGACTTCATTCGGCCCATATGTCTTCCAACTGAAGACGTTACCCTCAAAACTGGTCCACTTAATTTCATTTTTGCCGGGTGGGGCACTATATATGGGCTAGGTTCTGTTAAATTACACTTGGATCTACCTTTTGTCCCAAGAGATGTAAGTTTTTCTATGAAATTGATTTTAAAGTATCTAATTACATGATATGCAATTGATTTGAATTTTAATAATTTAAAAAATATCACATAATTTTTCTTTTCTAAAATGTTACTATAAAAATATATAAATATAAAAATATACTTCTAATTATTGGTGATGTATCAAGAATCCGGAATGTCACCACCCTGATTCGTCCCGTAGATGTTATAAAAGGCAATTAAGAAAAGACTATGTGGAATAACGCAAGAGAATGGCACTACAAAGAAAGGGATAACCGTTAACGAACTTCTGGCTAACGTAGAATAGCAGCCCGAAACATCCTTGCTAAGGAGATACTTGTGTCCGACAATGCACTATTAAATGCTGTTGATGACTGATGATTTTGGTATCGAACTATTGTTTAATTTATGAATTCAGTTTAAACTACAACATTAGTTTAGGTGTTTGGATCTGAGAGAATTACTTGATTCGCCGTTTAAATGTCCTTTTTAGTGATAGTATCCTTAATCTGATCTAAAGAACTTAACACAAATAACACATGTTATAATGTACCATTCAAAATTATACTTTATTTTGGGAGTTAAATGTCACAGTTACCATATTTAGAGTACCTTGATGTTTAAATATTGTAGTTAATTTATTTTGTCCACAGCAATGCCTATCAGCATTTTCAGCTAAAAATATCAAAGTACAGTTAGACGAAAGCCAAATTTGCGCCGGAGGTGTGAAGGGCAAGGATGCCTGTAAAGGAGATGGTGGATTGCCTCTGATTTATGAAACTAATGGGAAATATGTAGTCGCAGGCATAGTCAGCTTTGGTTTGGCTATTTGCGGTATAGAAAATGTACCTTCTGTTTATACTAACGTTTATCAATACAATACTTACTTACAATACATACTTGCTTTTGGAGGCAGTGACATTATTCCATAGATTCCACTTAGAAGCATTTTGATTTTAATGCCAAAATGTTTTGTTATTTATTTGAATGTAGTAAACGGTTTTTATCACTAATAACGGTGTATTAATTATTGCATTTATAAGAAAGAAATAAAAATTGATGGAACAGTTACCAAAATATGTTATAGTAATTTACTGGAAAGTGACGTGTATACTTGTACGCAAAGACATATAGCATATAGAATTCATTGCCAGGAAGATCAACAACAAAAATCTACACAAAACTGTGTACCCCCTGTGTATAAACCCTTTATTTTGGGAACATTGGCATAACTTTAGCAGCTTTCTCCTAATTATACTTTTGTGTCGTATAGCAACAACCTCATTTATAGTTTCTACTTCATTGACTCAAATTTTCCATATTTATTTAATTATTAAATTTGGCAATGGCAGTAGTAAATGTTTTTCTAATTGTTCTGATTTTTTACAACTAATACCAACAACTTACAATTTCGCATTTTTCAGTGGTCAGTGGTCCACCCTCCTTGCTCACCTAGGTAGATTTTGAAAAATAATTTATGCTTATAGTACAACTGGCTTTACCACAGCAAATCATTCTTTCGATAGCTTACCTGAGTAGAGCACGTTAAGTATTTTTTTCCCTTAGAACACTAATAACATTTATAAGAATAAAAGAAAAAGCTTGGAGGGATAATCAATTTATAGTGTAGGTTTCTTCATCATTAAGTCTTCGTCCTCGCACTCACCAATGAAACATATCAGCACGAATGCTGTAATTTTAGCTTGGACTTTTAAGAGAGGGTATAACTGCCTAGGTCGAACCGACCCGTTCGTGCTAAAATCACGCTCGTTTCAATATTAAATAAATACAAATAAGAAATTTTTTCAGCTCTTTGTATAGTGCAGATTCAATAAAGACTACCTTATTATTACAAGCTTTTATTTAGTTTCACCTGTCGCGATTTTGTGTGTAATCAAATCTTGCAAGTTAAATTAGAACCACTTTCCGATTTCCAATTGAGCTGAAATTTGAAATATATCTTTAGTTCTTATAACAATGCAATTATATACAATCGATATTATTATTAAAAGAGACGGTGATCCCTGAGTTTGTTTCCTCCTTTCTTTTCAGGGCTAGTCCAGTTAGGAAAGGCCGAACTCATCTGCTCAAAAAAGTTTAACTTGCAAAAGTGTTTATGTAACCTAATTGGAGAATAAATGATTGCATTTCATTTCAATCTAAAACGGCCGCCGAGACAAAATGGTGGCATACACATTTCTGAACAACCCACCAAAATATGGGTATCAAATGAAAGGGATTAAAGGTTTTTTTTAATAACAAGTAATAAAAGCATGTTTTAACATAATATATTTTTAAAATAATCACTTGCTTTTAGATAAAAAAAATCCATAAGATCATGAGGCTCCTGATCAGGAGAATCGATAATCAAAACAAAAATTGCGTTTTCATCGGTAATTGCTAAGCGTACTAAGTTTTAACTCAATTCAATATTTTAAAGAGAGTGGAGATACCCTCAGGTAGTCCCTACTGCTGAATCCTTGGAGGACTTCAAAGCACAATGGCGAACTCATGAACATAAATTTGTTGGCATATTTTTACCCGACTACGGCAAAGCCAAAAGAGGGTTATGATTTTGACAGGCTATGTATGTATGTATGTATGAATGTTCGTTCATTTGTTCCCTCATAGCTCCTTAACTACTTATTAGAACTGGATAAATGAGGTGTCGTTAGAAGAATCATGATCGTCAGCTGGTTATAGGCTATTTGACGTGTCACTGAATCTAACGTGGCGCCCTCCAGCCGACATAAAGTACTGTATTAAAAATATTTTTTATTAGATAAATATGTCGGGTTTGGTATCATTGGAAAGGGTGTTACTTGTACATTTCAAAAATACATAATAATATATTATTTGCATTTGCTCGTGACTTTGTCCGTATTTATTCGAAAAGTGTTGTATTTTTATGGTATGCTTTTTTGTTCCCTCCTTCTTTCTAAACTACTTGTCAGAATAAGACAGATAAGGTATCGTTAGAAGTAATAGGCTATATGACGTGTCACTGAATCTAATGTGGCGCCTTTTAGCTGACGTAAAGTACTGTATTGAAAAATAAATTTGAGAGCAATATGCCGTGTTTGGTAGCGTACGAAAGGGCGTTACTTGTAAAGATATATATATATTTATATTATTAGCGTTTTCTCGTGACTTTGTCCGTTTTTATTCAATAATTGTGATATTTTTATGGTACCTATTTAAAAAATACTTTGCAAAGAAATTAATATTATAGAGGCACCAAAACAGTTTAAATGAAAAAAAAGTAGAAACCAAGACCCAACTACGCCAAAAAACGACGCTATAAAAGCATGAAACAAGTTTCATGTTGTTACCATTGTCACCGTAAGCGACAGTTGTGTACATCTACATGTACACAACTGTCGCTTACGGTATATCTAGGTACTCAGATAAACTATTGTAATTATTAAAGGATGGTTTTAAAGGGATAATAAATTAGTACAATAGATATCTCAAAAGTGACTGTATACGTTTAATTATAAAGACAAGCTTTATTTTTTTAATTACCTAATTTAATAAACACTATGTCTCACTCTTTAATTCATATGACTATGAATTTACCTACAAATTACTTACCCACATTTCTAGGCTATTAGAAATACGAACGCCTGGCAACACTCTCCCAGAATGTCTTTTGTGATGTAGACATTAGTAAAATTGTGTTATAATAGGTAATATCATAAAAAAAAGACGTGTGGCACTCGGGGACTGCCGCGGTAAAGCTATTGCATAGCATTTTTATCAGCTTATGCAATTATAATTATTTATTTATTTTTTATTTACGCAGTATGTTTAATATTGTTTAATATGACTGCCTCGTTGGTCTAGCGGTTGGCGTGAGCGACTGCTGATCATGAGGTCTCGGGTTCGATTCCCGGGTCGGATCAAATGTTTGTATGATCTACAAATATTTGTTTCGGAGTTTGGGTGTGTTCTATCTATAATATGTATGTATTTACAAAAAAAAAGTATATAAGTATTTGTATCAGTTGTCTAGTACCCCATAACACAAGCTCTGCTTATCTTGGGACTAGATGGCGTTGTGTGTTTAGATGTCCAAAATATTTATTTATTTATTTAATATTGTGAATGAAAAATACTAAACTATTTTTGAAGTTGGTGCCATACTGACAACAAACAAATGTATATTTGGAATTACCGGACCGTTAGAATTTATCAAATAGCATAAGAACAACAATTTTAACATTTATCATATCTTTGTCTTACTTTTTAGTAAGTATCAACAAAACAAACAAGCAAGAAGTATCACCGCTGTGGCGGTCGGAGTGGGGGGTGTTAGGTTATTTTCGTTATGGAATTTCTGGATTCGGTCTCCACGCTCAAGGCCCGCGATAGAAGCTATGCAATAGCTTAAAAATATAGTTTTGTGTGAACTTACGTACGTAAATGTTATTTCTTGAGGCATTTTGTGTTTTTTTGGGTTATTTTTAGACCATTTAATTTCACAAGACGGCATTTTATAGAGAACCTTACTGCACTACAACTTGTACCTTAATGACGAAAAGCTCTTAGTTTTTTAGCATGTGTGTGCGTTAACGCGAGTGTTTACTTGAAACTAAGAACTTTTTTGTTCTTCAACAAGAACAATACCGTCCGTTATCTACCTTTATTTTTATTTGATCTGAGTTTACAAACAAGAAACAACGCAATGAGTTTAAAATGTCAAACGAAAAAACGGCGAATGTTAATACTGTCATGTCGTTTCGTTTTGTTGTTTAGACAAGAAAAAGTTTTGTAAAAATAAATATTATTTCAAAGCATTCACTCGAATGCTATGAAATATTTAATCATAATAATCATAACAATCATATTTAATCATATAAATAATAAATTGATTGAGTAATCAATACAATATGAATATTATTATGATTACGATAAATATAAAATTTTTAATATTACTCTGATGGAACATTAATATTTTAGCTTTACAGGGAAAGAAACGTTTATCCAAAATGACGCGTTATCTTGATACGCCAGAAACGAAAATTAGCTATTTAAGTTTAAATATTGTTTCTGAAGTTGTACGAAAATGTTAATAGTTTTGTAATTTGTATTTCTACTTTTATTTATTTATATTTAGGCGTACATTATTGTACATGCCACTGAGTAACTGGGCTGAAACTGGCCATGTCAATTGCTATAATATAATATGTACAAATGACATTATAATGGCGATGCGCGTGCGGTGCTGGTGGAGTTCGGTAACATTGTCACGGGCCAGCTGATAGGTTGACGCCGGCCGGAAGATTTTCGTAAGCGATCACCGTTCGGCTATTCTCATAGCCGAACGGTGATCGCTTACGAAAATCTGCCCGGGCGTTGAAGCATTCAACCAAACAGACAAGAGGACAAATATTGTTAAAATCTTTTAATAATCAGCCTTTCTTGGTGTTCCGTTGGACCACGCGGGAAGCACCGTCGCTGCCAAAAAATAGCTTGACAATCCGTCCTGAATGACACGTTAATGGTGGTTACCCTTCTTCCTTTATTTGGACTAGTGTACCCACAGCCAGTTGCTGAAGCAAAGACACGCATATTCTAGTTGGAAACGATTCCGAAACTTCAGTTTCCGGAATCGCTCTAGCCAACCAATATTGATGTCAGTTACCTGTGGATAGGACATATGTGTGTGATTGTCCAATCAGGAAGTGAGAAGGCACTAAGTCTAAAGGATCAAAGAAAAGAGGGATAAACCTAATTCTTGGCTTGGCGATTGGCGAGGCGCGTATTTGTTTTCTTAATTGTATTTTTATTTGTATTTGAATTTTGTATTTAATGAAAGTGATGTGATTTTGATGTTTCACATCTGCCAGGCGTCCCGTGACGGCTCACGTTATTTTATTTATGTATAACCCTGCCAAAATGACTCTACTCTGCCTAATAGAAAACATTAGCAGAATCCAAGATTGGTGGTCACCGTAGTTATTAGGAATGCAAACAATGCAACAATATAGCATGGTGACCCACATGTCCACCCCATGTCGGGCTAGTGATACTTCTGCATCATTGGGCCTCCGGTCTCGCACTCACCAACGAAACACGACAGTACGAACGCTGTCACATTACGTTGATTTTCTGTACGAAGTTAGTACCGTCCCGGTCGAGCCGGCCCGTTCATGCTGAAGTCACCGTGGCTCTTCTACCTTATGAGTACGAGTGTACGAGAATTCAAAACTGCCTCTATTTGATTCATACAAGCGACCAGCTCTCCTAATGATGTTAAGCCGAACGCACGGCAGCTAAACTATTGCGAAGCAATCAAGTAGTATAATGTTAACCTAACATCTACCGCTGTTAATTGAGCAGTGTGGTCTCACAGTCATCATTGAAACATTAGAAAATGTTGATAGGGTCAAGGCATACAGAATAAACCTAGACAACATCCGTTCAGCTTTGAATTGGCTTGTAAACCGTCACCATCTCTGTAGAGGCGTTTCTTTTAACTTTGACCGCTTGCAAAATGCAGTCTTTGATGAACATATATTCGAAATACCCATAACATCAAACAATCACAGTAACGAGCCTCATCAATATTTTAAACTCATTAATTAAGAACGCAAAATATTTAAAGCGACTTTTAATCAGGGAAGCGACATGTTTTCTGCTGACAGCCGCGGTAAACAATGCATTGTAAACGCAGCTGCAGCTGTAGCATATTCTTCCACCAAAGATCTGGTGCAATGGGAGGCATCAGATATTTATCGAGTGTTAATATTTGGAGATGCATATTATTCTCAGTGAATTAGGCACTTACCAATTAAAACAAATTATTTAAGCATCGATGAATTGCTTCCGGAGTTAGTCACTGCGACTGTTGTTTAATCTGTACTCTCATCTTTACTTTGAAATAGATTGTGTAACAGGACTTACAAATCCAACAGTTGAAGTTCTCAAAGGATATTTTTTAGGCTTGTTAGAGGGTCTACGTCCCTTTTTCCTGACTATCGAGAATAACGCAGGTTTCATTACCGCAGAAACAGATATATAAATCTCTGTAATTACTAATTAAAAAAGAATCAAAATACTACTTGTTTGATTCTCCTTCAAGGGGACTTAAAGGATTTGTGGCATCAAATAGAGGATGAGCAATGCTAATGATGTGTAGTACTATTGAATCTCTAGTTGAACACCTGCCTGTTGCTCGTATCACAAGAGGACGCAGAAACCTCCAGTATTGCATAACATCTGTAAACATAACTTTGTCTACGTCTGTTTACGTGTCTTAAATTGTAACGCCTTTAAAACTGCCTGTTCTCCAAACAACTGTCAATGAAAGTGACCTACCAAATAAGGACAACAATCAGGGTAACGATGATATCTCTGCCAGTTACTCCACCAATGATGGCCAAATAAACATGACAATGTTGATGGCCAATTAGTATCATATACCGAATATGACGGACTTAATAAATAATTCCGTGAGCAGTGATACACTCCTGCCAATTCACGATTTTCGGAGTAAGACAGCTCCACCTATAAGCGTCCTTAATTTAGGTTCAATTGTTTCCTGATATAAAAAATGGTTTACATGAAGAAAGACAATACAAAATAACACTATTGGACAACTTTCAGACTTGAGATATGGGAAGCGACAAACGTTTTCAAAGAATAGAATACTTTTTTTTTTTTTTTATGTTATGCCCTGCCAAAATGACTCTACTCTGCCTGATGGAAAGCATGAGCAGAATCCAAGAGTGGTGGTCACCATACTGCGCATGCAGACAATGCAACTGCAAGCTGTCATTTTACGCTGATCTTCTGTGCGAGGGTAGTACCGCCCCGGTCGAGCCGGCCCGTTCGTGCTGAAATCAGCGTGGCTCTACTACCTTGGAAGTTTTATGCTCTGTCTACTGTAGAGTTGTTGAGAGCACGCCAAAATGTTTCTGTATGGGTTAGACTACGACAAGACCAAATACAGCCGGAAAATTTAATATAAAATATACATTTGTGAATTGATTGATGATTTCTGAATAGGTTGTCAAATCTATATCAAAAGAAACAAAGAATGTTGACATAAACTGGTATTTAAAAAAATATTCTATAAATAATTTTTTTGAAGCGGTATAGGTGCCAGTTAGATTTAACCAGTCATTATCAATGATATGTTGTATGATTGTAGACTCTATTCGAAGTAAGATGAGGTCAAAAGTTTAAAGTGATACAGTCATGTTTTGATACGAAGTAAGTATGATTTATCTCAGACCCACTAAGATTACTTGAATTTGATACATATATAAGAACTCTTCGAACAACACGAGTACAGTTTTAGTAAAAGTGTCTTCGCAATGAACGTTTCATTAATTTCATTCCTATTTCTAGGACTTTTCTGTTTCGAGAATGGATGTAAGTTTCCTTTCATAAACTTTTTTCTTAAGCGTTTTTATTTATTTTTTATGTTTGTCCCTGCCAAAATGTCTCTACGCTGCCTGATGGAAAGCATAAGCAGAATCCAAGATTGGTGGTCACCATATTCATGCAGACAATGCAGCATGGTAACCCACACTATTGCGATCTAGTAGTGCTTCTGCATCATTGGGCCTCCGGTCTCGCACTCACTAACGAAATACAACAGCACGAACGCTGTCATTTTACGGTGATCTGCTGTGCGAGGATAATACCGCCCCGGTCGAGTCAGCCCGTCCGTGCTGAAATCAGCGTTGCTGTACTACCTCAGCTGTCTTTTTAATACCGAATGTTGTATAACAAAAGTTAAAGATCAAAAACTTGAAAGTTTAGCAGTTGATTTTTTTTTCATTTGATGTATTTAATACTTAGACAGTAGTTACAACATTATCTTACCTATTTGCTCATCTACCTACATACATTTTCGGCTGCCACAAAAAAAACACCAAAACGTAGCCTTCTATTGGTAAAAGTATCAAAATCGGTTCTGTAGATCCAGAGATTACCCCCTACAATGTCAGAAACTCACAAACTCACAAACGCACAAACTTTACCTCTTTATGTAATAGAATAGATAACAATTAGGAAAGTGTACGTGTAGCATCGTTAGCCAGAATCCTTCTCATGCATCATCAAAAATGTGTTGTATATTTATCACAATCTGCAATAAAAGGAAAATATTTTTCAGATTCAAAATCAAACTTTGATTGTGCGGCTCACATGACTGCCTTCCCACCTGAAATCGGTACTGGATGCTGTGGCGATGATCTTTCAGGTTCCAAGCCGATAGGTTTGTATGCTTTATCGTTTTCGTATAAATAATAAAGTGTAATTTCCAAACGTTAGTATTTTAATGTGAAAATCACTCAACTAAGCAAAAATTTTAATATCCAATATCTAGTAATGAAACTATAATGATCGAAATAATAATGTTTCCCAAAATTTAATGTTTATTTATGTTTTGTTCTAAATTTCAATAATTTTCCAACATGCGTCTTGCTCATGGACAAAGTTGCAAATATGTGTGAAATTAATTTCATTATCATCAACAGCATTTATCAGTCCATTGCTGGACATACGCCTCTCTTTAACACGAACATCAAATAGTTGCCTTCATTTTGTAAAATTTTACTGACAACTTGCGATGTCTATGTTAGTTACACCAAAATAAAAAATCTTAGTAAACATAACAAATAACTTCCAGAAAGTCGAGAAACAGCTTTAAATCAGTATCCATGGACAGCGATAATTGAATACATTCGTGTAACAGATCAAAAACGAGTCGATTTGTGTGGTGGTGCTCTTATTAGTGGAAGATTTGTGTTAACTGCAGCTCAGTGCATTACTGGAATAGTGTTTAACTTTGGGGTGCCGTAAGTACAATTTGTTAATGTATCCGTCGTCCGTAGTCCGTCGAAATATAAAATTTAAGCATGAACCTAAACAACGGCTGTAAGTAATTGATGAGAAAGAAATGAAAAGACCAAATCATTCGTAAATCCATACCAATAATATAAATTTAAAAGTACCTCTGTCTGTCTCTCTATTAGTCATGCTTTCACGGCTAATCCAGTACACCGATTGTAATTGAATTTAGCTTAAATGTTCATTGATGTTTGAAGAAAGACATAGGCTACTCTTTACGGATAAGAGACAAATATGTGGACGGATGTTGAGATATTGTTTTTATTCTTTACAATAGCTTTAGTTAATAATTTAAATCTATCGTGTTAACTCTTAGTGCCTGATATTAGTGACTAAAAATCTATACTATAACTTTGCTATACTCATAATATATTAATATTCAGATAACATGACATAAGTTCGAAAAAATATTATTACCTGTTCTAAATACATGTTTTAAGCGGCTAGGGAGTATGTTCTCCAGCAGAATCGCATCTGATGCTTGTTATTGTGTTACATAATGTATATACAAAGATAATGATCATATGTGCAATATGAACGTTGAACGTTCATCACTTCAAAATATTCATTCGTATTTATAATTATGAGTTTGTGATTGAGTACCTCAAAATACAGCTCTAAACTTGCTTTAATTTATATATAGAGATTTAATAAATATTTTTTTTCATATTTTTAGCACATCAATTCGCCTTGGAGACTACAACAGAAATAATGAAGGTCGTGACTGTATGGTCGTCAGTCCAGATGTTGAAGAGTGCACAGATGGAGAAACAAGAATACAGATCGATAAAACAATACCACATCCTCAGTTTAAACCCAACGAAACTTCAAGAGCAAACGATATAGGTTTAATTCGAATGAAGGAAACAGCACCGTATACAGGTATTCACATTTAATGCGCCTTTTAATAGCTGTTTATAAATAACTGGGTGTTGTCCGCGGCTCCGCCCCCGTGTATATCAGCAAACCAACTCAGAAGCTTTGTGGGTTCATGCACAACACTTTTGCTGAAGTTCATGATATGATCAAATGCACAGTATACGATTCTATAAAGGACATACAGACAAACATTCATTATAAATATAGATAGATGTGCATACAATATTGTCAAAAATTAAGATTGGCTACAGGATATTATTTTACAAATATCTGGTTTATACATAGTTTTTGACATTAGTACTAATAATATTACGAAAGCAGCCAATGTTCAACTCAAAATCGTTTTCAAGGTAAAGCAGTAAAAATCTTTGAGCAAAAACTTATTGTTTCAGACTTCATTCGGCCCATATGTCTTCCAACTGAAGACGTTACCCTCAAAACTGGTCCACTTAATTTCATTTTTGCCGGGTGGGGTACTTTATATGGGCTAGGTTCTGTTAAATTACACTTGGATCTACCTTTTGTCCCAAGAGATGTAAGTTTTTCTATGAAATTGATTTGAAAGTATCTAATTACATAATATGCATTTGATTTGAATTTTAATAATTTAAAAAATATCACATAATTTTTTCTTTTCTAAAATGTTACTATAAAAATATATAAATATAAAAATATACTTCTAATTTTTGGTGATGTATCAAGAATCCGGAATGTCACCACCCTGATTCGTCCCGTAGATGTTATAAAAGGCAATTAAGAAAAGACTATGTGGAATTACGCAAGAGAATGGCACTACAAAGAAAGGGATAACCGTTAACGAACTTCTGGCTAGCGTAGAATAGCAGCCCGAAACATCCTTGCTAAGGAGATACTTGTGTCCGACAATGCACTATTAAATGCTGTTGATGACTGATGATTTTGGTATCGAACTATTGTTTAAGTTATGAATTCAGTTTAAACTACAACATTAGTTTAGGTGTTTGGATCTGAGAGAATTACTTGATTCGCCGTTTAAATGTCCTTTTTAGTGATAGTATCCTTAATCTGATCTAAAGAACTTAACACAAATAACACATGTTATAATGTACCATTCAAAATTATACTTTATTTTGGGAGTTAAATGTCACAGTTACCATATTTAGAGTACCTTGATGTTTAAATATTGTAGTTAATTTATTTTGTCCACAGCAATGCCTATCAGCATTTTCAGCTAAAAATATCAAAGTACAGTTAGACGAAAGCCAAATTTGCGCCGGAGGTGTGAAGGGCAAGGATGCCTGTAAAGGAGATGGTGGATTGCCTCTGATTTATGAAACTAATGGGAAATATGTAGTCGCAGGCATAGTCAGCTTTGGTTTGGCTATTTGCGGTATAGAAAATGTACCTTCTGTTTATACTAACGTTTATCAATACAATACTTACTTACAATACATACTTGCTTTTGGAGGCAGTGACATTATTCCATAGATTCCACTTAGAAGCATTTTGATTTTAATGCCAAAATGTTTTGTTATTTATTTGAATGTACTAAACGGTTTTCATCACTAATAATAGTGTATTAATTATTGCATATATAATAAAGAAATAAAAATCGATGAAACAGTTACCAAAATGTGTTAGTAATTTATTGGAAAGTAACGTGTATACTTTTACGCAAGGACATTTAGCATATAGAATTCATTGCCAGGAAGATCATTAACAAAACTCTACATCAAACTGTGTAATAAACCCTTTATTTTAGGAATATTAGCATAACTTTAGCAGCTTTCTCCTAATTATACTTTTGTGTCGTATAGCAACAACCTCATTTATAGTTTCTACTTCATCGACTCAATTTTTCCCTATTTATATAATTATTAAAACTGGGAATAGCTGTAGTAAATGTTTGACTAATTGTTCTGATTTTTATAACTAATACCAATAACTTACAATTTTGCATTTTTCGGTGGTCAGTAGTCAACCCTCCTTGTTCACCTAGGTAGATTATGAAAAATAATTTATGCTTATTATTGAGGAGCCCGTGGGCTGTATAACGACGTGTATATTTATGTATATGAAATGAATAGTTGGTAGTTTTAGTCTATAATAATAATACGTTTTCAGAATTATAACAATTAATAGGACGTTTGGTCGAGCAAACATAACACACTCAATGACAAGCAAAAATATATCACAAAACATAGAATTTATAAAAATGGTTTAAATTCACACAGAATGTGCTACCAGCCCGTTTTTTTTTTTTTTTTTTTTTATTTTTTTTTTTTTTTTTTTTTTTTACGTGTGGAAACCCCCTCGGGCCGTCACCCCGCCGGGGTTTGCGGCGGGGCGGTGTGTCGGAATCGAACCGACTAAAACCACACGGTGTGCCACTCTGCGCCTGAGACGGGAGGGATCCGGGAACTGCTGTTATTAACACATCCGGACCCCTCCCAGCGCTTGCCCGCACAGAAGCGGGCACCGTCAGCTGTTAACTCTCTATTTAGGCGACGTACGGCACACGCGTAACGTCGCCCCCTCGCGGGTGACCACTAAAGCGGATGGAGGGGAAAACCCGTCCCCACCATCCGCGGCCACACTCAGGGCGGCATGAGGCGCTGGTAGGCGCGCCTCCGCCGCCCGGTTCGCCGGCGGCGGATCGGGTCCGAGTGGATATCATCCTCCCGGGCCTTCTCCGCCGCCTCCTTCTGCGACATTACGTCTTCGCAGAAGGCTGCGACCGCGGTAAAACTGCTGTCGCTACCGGCCATGCAGCGAATGATGGCCGGTAGCGAGAGATCCCCTCCGATGACTGCAGTGAGGGCCCGGCGCTGCGACGCCCAAGCGGGGCAAATCGCCAGCGTATGCTGGGCCGAGTCCTCACTGCAGTCGCAGTGGTGGCAGGCGGGACTCAGTTCCCTCCTGGCGACCGAGTGCAGGTACTTTCCGAAGCATCCGTGCCCGGAAAGAACCTGCGTCAGTCGGAAGGAAAGGGTCCCGTGCTGCCGCCCTGCCCACTCGAGGATGACCGGCTGGAGAGCCTCCACGGCGGCAAAGCCAGCGCGTGGAGTCTCCAGCCGGAACGACCAGCGAGCCATAGTGGCTCGACGGGCGGCTTCACGCCACTCGCGTACCTCCTCGGGCGGGGGGCGAATGCCACACTCCGCCCGGAAAGAAGCCACCCGTCGATAAACTTCGGCGAGCACTTCCGCCTCCAAATCCCACGGGGGTGTTCCGGCCAAGGCGCACGCCGCCTCGGTCGACACCGTGCGGTATCCGCGTATGGCTCTGACCGCCAATACCCTCTGAGGCCGCCAGAGGCGAGCCTTGTTGAGGGCGGTCAGAGCCGCCACCCACACCGGTGCGCCGTACAGCGCCATCGACCGGACCACACCCGTGTACAGGAGTCGCGTTGCGACGCTGGCTCCGCCCAAGTTGGGCAATAATCGCCCAAGGGCAGAGGCAGCGTCGACCAGCTTCGGACCAAGCTGTCGGAAGTGCTCGTCGAAGAGCCACCTACCGTCCAGGATCAGACCCAGATACTTCATCTGGGCCCGAACCGGTACGAGGACCGAGTTGACCTCTATCGAGGCGCCGGGGGGTGGACCACGACGGGGCCCATGGAACAACAGGGCCTCCGTCTTGTCCAGGGCCACCCGCAAGCCCAGCGCCTCGATGCGCTCGACCACCAGAGAAACACCCCCGGTGGCCAGGCGCGCCGCCTCCTGGAAGTTTGCCCCCCGAGCTGTGACCAAAGTGTCATCGGCGTAACAAATTACGCCCAGCCCGGGGGGGAGACGTTCCCGCAGAACCCAGTCGTACCCCACGTTCCACAGGAGCGGTTCAAGGACAGACCCCTGTGGAACGCCGCACGACATGGGCCGCCGTCTCAAGACGCCCTCTCGGTCCTCGTACATGACGGTACGCTCCCTCAAATAGTCTGCCACCAGCCGCCTCAGGTACTCTGGCACCCCATGATACTGGAGTGCTTCCCCGATGCAGCTGAATGGCAGACTATTGAATGCGTTGGCGATGTCTAACGACACCGCCAACAGCACGCCGCCACGGCTCACCGCCTCTTCGGTCACGGCCCTAAGGCGCATCACGGCATCGACCGTCGAACGCCCCTCTCGGAACCCGAATTGGGCGTCCGACAGGTCGGGCCCCACCTCGCTAAGATGCTGGACGATGCGGGCAGAGAGAATCCTCTCAAAAAGTTTGCCCGCCTCGTCCAGCAACACGATGGGCCTATAGGCCGTGACCGAATCGGCAGGCCGTCCCGGCTTCCTCAACAGGACCAGCTTCCCGATGTGCTACCAGCCCGTCGCCAACGTTTATGGTACACCTGACTTTATCACAGCTAATATTTTTTTCCTTAGAACACTAATAACATTTATAAGAATGAAAGAAAAAGCTTAGAGAGATAGTCAATTTATAATATAGGTTTCTGCATCATTAAGCCTTCATTCTCGCACTCTCCAATAAAACACAACAGCACGAATGCTGTCATTTTAGGTTGGTCTTTTAAGAGAAGTTATAACTTCCTAGGTTGAACCGACCCGTTCGTGCTAAAATCACGCTCTTTATAATATTACATAAATACTAATAATAAAGTTTTCAGGTCTTTGTATAGTGCAGATTCAATAAAGACTACCTTATTATTACAAGCTTTTATTTAGTTTCACCTGTCCCCATTTTGTCTGTGATCAAATCTTGCAAGTTAATCAAAGGGGTCAATAAGTTGTTTTTGTAGACGAATTCAAAAAACTACTTGTGCACACAGGATTCTATGACCGTGGAGAGGAAAGGGGGAAAATTTCATATTCCATATTCCCCAATCATTTCAGACCGATATCCATATATCGGTCTGAAATGATTGGGGAACATGGGATTTGAAATTTCCGGCAAAGGAATGACACAAGCTTTACGACACTGTTGGGAAAGTTCCGGAATATAAGGAGTAATTTATAATGTGGGTGATTACAGGCAAAATATGATCAAGGATCGTTATGATCATGCATAGGCTGATTTGACCACAGCCAACAGCATTGGATTTAATGGAAAGTAGAATTTTTTTGATTTCACCCGTTGCCTGGTCTGGAGATCCAAATGAGCAGAGGAGCAGAAATTACGGTTTAAATCATCCAAACCAACCATCCCTGCAAACCATCTGACCGCGTCTTACCAATACCTAGGGTTCCTAGAAACTTACAAATATTAGCAGGCATGAACGACTGATGTTGTCAAAAATGTGTCGGCGTTTTGCGTTGCGTATCATCTGATTGCACCGATTTCTAGCAGTTTTGTACAGTTTTGTACGATTGCTTTTGAATTTACAGAACGCTCTATCTCTACGGCGCATGGCCAAAAGCACCTCCGTCATCCAGGGAGCAGGTTGTCTCTTTAGTTTTATATTCTTGATAGGTGCGTGGACATCATACAAGTAGAGAATTGTGTGATTAAAGTTTTGAAGCTTCTTATCTATGTTTTTGACCGATGTTACTAGATCCCAGTTCATATTGCAAGTATCCCTAAGTAGCTTGTCGACCTTCATAAGACCAAAACATCGCATGTCCAGAACTCTTGGTAGGGGTTTAGGTCGTTTAAGAACATAGGAGAGAAATATAAGGTCAGTCCGCCGTTGTTTAACCTGTAAAAGAAGTTTATAAATAAAAAAAATGGAAATAAGAACAGTATCCCTGTCGTATAAACACTATCGCAAAATAGATCATCGTCGTTGTCTGAAACAACAATGACATTTGTTGATATCCATACGTGTATTTTCAAAGCCACAATGCTCGCTCACTTGATTATTTCTACAGAGTCAGTCGACAGACTGTGTGTGTAGACTGACTGACAAGTCAGTCAGTCTACAGTCAGAGAGCAACTATTAATATATGCATCTCTTTCGTTTACACGAAATGTATGTATATCTACTGTACGTTTCTTAAGAGAGAAAATCGTCAACAGTTAGTCGTATTCTCGCCGGCAGTCTGACCACAGCCTTAAAGATTGTTAAATAATTGCTATCGGATAATATTCGAGTGACATACAAAAGCCTATTCAAGTAACAAAACTGAAGATTTTTTTACGAAACAAGTTTCAGTAGAAAACGTTTCAAATAAGCGCTTACTTGGAATGTGCAGTCAACCGAAAAATTGGCAGCGACTCTCTAGGGGAAAAACTAGTTCGACCTTTTTAATAGTAAGAGCATTAGAGAGCCACCACTTGTAAGGAATTAATGAAACAAATTAGGTTCGAGTGGTTAACGTGAACTTTTACAATACCGTTATACCTTTTTTTTGTTTGAGGGGAAAAGGAGGATATACTGTCCTTTAACCGCAACTTTCCTGTATCTTTGAAGAAACTTAATTGTCTCGGTTATAGACAAGTCTGTAGTGACTTCCACATATAACTCAACAGAAAAAAAAATACAACAGCCCCATCTACCCAAGATACGTCGAACTACGGAGAAACAAAGGCAACGAGGTTACTACTAATCCTGAATCGCGGAATACAAGTTCTCGCGCCAATTATATACAACATCCCAACATCAACCGTAAGGCAGTGGCCCGCCACGCATGATCACCTCGCCTGATCCGAGGGCGCCTCTTCAAGGTCACACCTTGAAGACTATATGCCTAGAAACTATTCAATAAAAAGAAACTGTTTTTATGAATGTTATTATTTTTAACCGACTTCAAAAAAAGGAGGAGGTTTTTCAATTCGACCGCATATTTTTTTTATTTGTGTTCGCTGATAACTTCGCCGTTTATGAATCGATTTTGATGATTCTTATTTTAATGGAAAAAATATATCCCAACGGTAGTAACATGATAAGGTCGTTAAGATCTGATGGTAGCATCCAAGAGGAATCGAGTCAAACCTTGAAGTCGGTTTTATTGTTGTTAAAATTTTACTTGTCTTAAAAAAATGTAAATTCACCTTAGAAAAAATGAAAAAAAAAATTACCATTCTTCTTCAAAATTTGCACTTTATTTAAGAAATGCTAAACAATTGTATTTTATGTACCTATAACATTAACTGATATATTATCACGTAAACATAAACTCTTCTTCGTCATTGCAAATAAGGTCATCGATTCTAGCGAGGCCTTCAATTTTACGGTTGGACTGTTTCGACCTCCTGGGAGAAAAGTTCTTCTACATTTTTGCATATTTCACTAGAAGTTTCACGATACTATATCCTGTTATACTCGTATTATTCATTTTTCTTTATACTTTAAATTGAACACTACAAATTCCTTTATAGAGTCCCTGAGGTCATTGGTAACACCAGAAGTTGGATAAATTGTTTTGGAGATCAAGAATTATTTATTTTATTTATTTACTAGCAGCCCGTCCCGGCTTCGCACGGGGTAGACAATTATTTATTTTTGGAAATTTGGATATAAAAACAGTTTTTCACAAATATTTTTATTTATTAAAAAAATATTATTTATTAATTATATATTAAAAAAAAACCCCACAGTTATATTTGTATGTAAGTCTATTTATGTTCAATTTCTTTGATGGTTTAATTGGCGGGCACTTAAATAAGTAATATTTACATAGGATATTATATACATTTTTACTATGTTTTTTAAGTAATTAGAATAAAAGCAGAGTCGAATAAAATATATACAGTCTAAATTAAACGTTGACAACTTTCAACTAAAAATGTATCTACCTATACATCTAGGTATTTCAAAGAAATTTTTGTTCGTGTCGATAGAAACTTGCCTATCATTATTTAGTATTTTCCTTACAAATTTTTTTTTTTTGTTTTGTTGTTTTGTGCTTTTTCTTTTGGTTTTATATATTTTTTGTGTTTTTTTTGGTTTTTATTTTTTATTAAAAAAGGGTTTGTCATTAATCATTTTCATTCTTATTATTACTTAATAATTTACATTTTTAGAATTTTTTATTTTACAAGTTTACTTTTACATTATTTACAGATATAATATTAAGGTAGATTTACGTTTTTTACTTTTATATTTGTCAGTTTTTATCTTAAAGCTTCACTGTAAACTACGTTGGCAGTTGTATTTGTAGATGGCAACAAAATATATTGATTTTCAGGAGATCCCACTCGAGAAAGGGCAACATATAGTTGTCCATGAGAAAAGCATTCTTTTCTTAGGTCGATGCCAACCATCGAAAATGTTTGACCCTGGGACTTATTTATTGTGAGTGCAAATTATGTTTTTAGAGGAAACTGTAACCTCTTAAAAGATATAGGCAAGTCCGTATGAATCATGGGGATCCGCGGTATGTGGGTGAGCTGTCCGGCCGCGGCCCTGGTGATTATAGTGGCTACTATGACGTTCTCCCGCAATTCCTTCACCAGAAGTCTCGTGCCATTGCACATGTTGGGAGGGCATAGGTTCCTCAGCAGCATTACGGGAGTGCCTACCTTTAATTGTAGTTCGTGGGGCGGCAAGCCGGAAGGATTCAGGGAATTTAAAAATTCTTGTGGATAGTGCACTGTATCTTCGATGTTGCATACTGTGTCAATAGATTTGTAAGATTTAAATTCACCGAGTACTTTTTCCATAATAATTTTGTTAATCTTATTAACCGATTCATTTCACGGGGACACTATCGCTCTCGAACAGAGCCAATTGAAATTTCTCTCCGTAAGATTTTGTATGTCCGGATATATTGTGTCCACAAGAATTTCTAGACTCTGAACGATTTGACCCAATTCGTTATCCAACAATACCTGGGGACTGTTTGCAACCGGAGACGTTAATTTTCCGTCTCCAAGTTTTAGAAGTTTTTGTGAAAAATTATTATCGTCATTGTCACTTAAATGTGCTCTCATATTTGTGCGCAGATTAATTTCTTAAGAGTTTCAATCGATTGCCATAAAGTTGATGATTTAAGGCAAGCTCGAATAACGTCAGCTCGAGTACCTTTTGTTATAACTGGTAATGTTTGACGAAAGTCTCCAGCTAAAACAAACGTCACGCCCCCCATTATACGGTCTGAGCTTCGGATGTCTCTCAGCGTGCGCTCCACGGCTTCCACGTGCGCCCTGTGGCTCATGGTGCACTCGTCCCAGATGACCAACGAAGTGTCTTGTAAGAGCTGCCCCAGCGGACCGTTTTTGCGGATTGAGCACACAGATTGTTGTTGCAAACAACGGCCACGGCGCTATGGCGGTTTTGTTTACTGTTTGAATTTTTTAATTCGTAATATCTTTTGAATGGAAAGTCCAATTTAAATAATTTAAAAATTATTTTATAGGTAGTTAAATGGTCTTGACCATAAAATAATTTATTTGGATAAGGATTAATATAAACACATAAATAGCATGGTTTGGATTTGGTTAGCATTTTCATTAATGTTTAAAATGAAAAAAGTTGTTGTAGTGACATAACTACAATAGTTGGACATATGCTACCGCGGAGTTTTTTGTAGACATTATGATGTTCTTCAATATTGTTGTACATTATTTTGTTCTATCGCTAATAGTTTCGGCAGCGCATTCGACGAAAGACATTTTAAGACTCATTTTTCTACACCTTCGGTTACATTGTTCAAATTTTACCAAGGATCCCTAATTTTTTTCAAAATGAAATGTAGCCTATGTCAAATTGGAAAAATGTAGCATTCTATTGGTGAAAAAATTTTTTAAATCAGCCCAGTACTTTTTGAGCCTATTTATTACAAACATACAAACATACAAAAATAGGTACAAATCTTTCCTCTTTATAATATTAGTGTAGATTTACTAGGTTCCCAAACATTTGAGTACATTTTTTTTGTACAATAAAATATGCACCACGTGCACAATAAACAACAACATAATCACAATTTTATGCAAAAATAAAATACAAGTTTTATCAAAAATAGATTGCACTCACATAAAGTACCTCTTATAAGGTATTCAGTATGGTTTAGCGGAAATCGTTAAGTGAGTCTGTGTGTATATCGCAGTTTTTCCGAGAGTTCGTACCGAGAATGCTTTGGCAAAGCGGAGGATGCAGGGGGGTGATTGGTAAACTAGGATACCTAGCTCCAGCTAGTTTAGGTTAGTGGATAAGGCCTACTTACTAAAGTTCTATCTGACAGCCAAAATAAATCGAACAAAAAACCCTATAATAACAGAAAGTAGCGCGATACATACCTCAGTTCACGTACTTTCAACCATATTCTGATAAATTATTACGAAACAAACCAACTGTTCTTCACACAATCAAATACATTCACCCAAACCGCGAAAACTTGAGAACTGTGATAATATAAAGTTGGACTTCGAATTCTGGTCCCTCTCACCACTACGACTGTTTTAATTTCGATTTCGTTGTTTTTTTTATTTTAAGCAGAAATTATTTCTATAACAATATCTGAGTTTTTTTAGCTGAAAGTAGAAAATATGTTTAGAAAACGTCCTTAGAATTATAAAATCATTAAATTTTACTTACTACAAATCTTTAAAATCCAGATGTGTCCTATTCTTCTTTTCTTGGTTAGAAAATTACGTGAAGGCTAAATAACAGTTAGTCTTGTCACAGGATAAAATTGTGATAATTACAACAAAAAAGGTAGTCGTCAAAATACCATTGCTCAATAGTTAACTTTAAAATAATACTCACAGGTTACGTTTTGCTCTGTTTAAGAGAACAGATTATTATTAAACAGTAACTACAAAAACAGATAACGCTGTTTGCATCGACAAACTTATTTCCTCGACCGCAACTCGAAACCACTTCGCCTGAAACTTCGCCAAGCTTTAAATCTAAAGCATCTATAGTAAGCCGCAACAATCCAGCATAGTTTGTAGAGCAAACAAATAATTAATCTACAGTGGCTACAGTTTAATTGCTTGTTTGAGTTTGTCTTGATGTTCTATATCTAGTCCACCGACATTGTAAGTGGTTATTTCATTGTTCTTGTCGGTGAGTTTATGTTCGAAGTTCATATCTGTAAGTGTAGTAAAATCTTGTATATTATCATATAAATCTTGGATGTTGTAAAGTGTTACGTGTTTATGTGTAGTTGTTTCGGACCTTATATGTGACGGTGTCATCGGTAACCGGAACCTTATAAGATAGCACTTCTAGTGCCTTAGTTTTTACGTGGGTTTAATTTTATAGCTCATCATTATCCGCCTATCACCGTCAATTCATAAACGAAGACCTTCCTAAGTAGCTTCAACAATACGTTGGTTTTGGGCAGCTTGCATTCATCTAAATACACACCCACACTAATATTATAAATTCGAAAGAAGCTCTGTCTGCCTGGATGTCACGCTTTCACGGCTAAACCCTTGCGCCAATTTCAATGAAATGTGCCATTAAGATACTTTGATTCTTGAGAAAGAACATGAGCTACTCTTTACCGCAATAACCGACGTACCTTCGAGTATTTGATATCTGCCTTGTCTTGTATAAGTTTGCAAGTATATCGGAAGACAAGATAATATCCCTGTCCTCTATAAACACAGTTTTATCTATTTTTCTAGGTATTGCTTACTCAGTGTCGTCGTTTCCTTTCTCTATCCGTTTTCTTTCCTCGTTGTACCGTTTCTATTGTCCCACCTAAAAACAAGCACTTCACTTAAAAAAATCTCTGCAGTAATAAATTAGGAAAGGTATTGAATAATGCAGATGGTTGGTTAATACCTATTTATAAATATGTTTTAATAACAGCAAACTCCGTTCATTTTAGACAAAATGAAGATCTACGGTACAGCACAAAATTGCAAGACCTTCTGATAGCACGAAAATATTGGCAGGTTATTGGTACCCATAGGAGTTGTGATACATAATTTGAATACACTTTAATTCGCAGTTTCGTCTCTGTTTGTAAATCGCGTTATTCCTGTCATATGGGTTACATTTATATCTTCCTGGCAATTAATTTGATATGTACATCCGTAAAAGTATGCTTGCTATTTAAAATTACTATGTTGCTTCGTTCAAATAAATTACTTTTACAAGTATATTCTTTTTTTTTTCTTTTTTTTTATTTAAATAGGGGGCAAACGAGCAGACGTATCACCTGATGGTGAGTGATTACCGCCGCCCATGGACACCCGCAACACCAGAGGCGTCACAGGTGCGTTGCCGGCCTTTTAAGAAGGAGTACGCTCGTTTCTTGAAGGTTTGAAGGTTTGATTCTGACAACTGTTCCATCAATCTGCATTTCTTTATAGTATATGCAATAATTAATACAAAAAAAAAAAACGTTCACTACATTCAAATTAATACTTTAGCACTAAAATTTATTTATTTTATTCATAGGTACAGAAACATTTATGAAGCACAGCCTGTCAATACTCATAACACTACTAACTTTTCTATGTGATAGTATTTATGTTACCAGCAATCTATATAATCTGGTATTCTGTACAATACCTAGGCAATGTATACAATATCTAAAACGTGCATTTATTTTATACGTTGCCTAGGAATACCATGAAATGCTTAATCTTAATCTACGGAAACAGGTCAAAAGCAATCCACTCAGACTTATCTAATCCAAATGATTAAACAAAAATACACGGTATTTGGAGTGGTCACTGTTCTAACCTAAACCTAGATGACTCATCTAATTCAAATGATTCAACAATAACACAGGGGATCAGAAATGGTCACTGTTCTAACCTAACCTAAATCTAGATGATTCTGAATAAAGTCGATTTAAGGAAAACAGAACACATTTCCTTTGCTCGTAATTTTATAGCTATGTAAGTAATTACATAAAAAAAAACAAACAGGCCACAATCTATCATTTTTACACATTGCTGGTGGATCAGTAGGTATTCTTTACAATCTCAGGAATTGTTTGAGTTGTATAAATTGCCTAGGTATTGTATAGAATACCTGAATTATACAGATTGCGGTAACATATAAAGTGAAATGGTAGTTATAAGCATCTCGCGAGGCGATGTAACGGGAAGTAACCTTTAGGTTTAGATTCCCTTGCGAGTAGTTGCGAGTTTTAAAATATGCGGTAAAAATGATTGTATCTTTACGTTTTGCGTTGACTTAGAAATTTGATTTTTTTTCACAGCTATAAAGCAATTTGACCTTGAATTTTTTTTATTTGATAGGAATTTCAACTCGATACCTCTATCCGTTCATGAGGAAAAGGGTAACACATAATTTTATAATTATAAAAAAAAAAATATGTAACTAAAAATTTAAGGTACACGAAATTTTCCCTTTATGCGTGTCATAAAACGTTGCTTCATGCCAAATTTTAAGATTCTAGGTCAACTGGAAGTATCCTTTAGGTTTGATTCCTTTGCGAGTAGTTTTCAAAATATGGGGCTTACATTGCTGTTTTTCTATTGCGTTAACATAGAAGTTTGATTTTGTTACAGCTAAAAGGTAATATGGATCTGAATATTTGATATGAATTTCAACTTAATACCTCAATGCATTTATGAGGAATGGGCTAGTAGTATTTTTATTATATGTTACTAGCTGACCCACGCAACCTCTTTTGCGTCTCCTATTGCCCGTAGCGTGATAATTTTCCCCCGTTTTCGAAACGTTTTTCATTGCTTCTCCGCTCCTTTTGGTCCGAGCGTGATGATATATAGCCTATAGCCTTCCTCGATAAATGTACTATCCAACACTGAAACAATTTTTCAAACGGTCCAGCGGTTCCTGAGATTAGCGTGTTCAAACAAACAAACAAACAAACTCTTCAGCTTTATATATTAGTATAGATAACAAAAAAAGTATGCTTTTTGCAATTTTACCTTTATCTGTGCTATAAAACACTGCTTTGTATCAATTTCAAGATCCCTGTAGGTTTTGATTTCCTTGCGAGTGTTGAAAATTTGCAGCATGAACGGCTTATTATACGATGTAATTAAAAATTTATGTTTTTCGCAATTTTTTCTTTATATGTGCTATAAGACATTGCTTGGTACCAAATTTCAGGATTCTGAGTTCACTGGAAGTATGTACCCTGTAGGTTTTGATTGCGATTGTCAAGAATTTGCAACATAAATGGCTGTAGCCATTTGATTGTATTTGTTTAGAAGTTTTAGTGTTAGTTTATTCTCAAAGCCCCAAGGGACAGTAAATATTAATATTTGATATGAATTTCAGCTTGATATCTAGCTACGCGTTCCTGAGAAAAAGAGTCTTGACAGACAGACAGACGGCCAAAAAAGTAATCCTGTAAGGGTTTTGTTTTTTTCCTTTGGAGGCACGGAACCCTAAAATCTGCTTAACGGTCAAGTTTTTAATGTTTGAGTTCAGTTATACAACATTCAGTAGTTGTAATTTAATAAAAGCATACAAAATCGGCCAAGTGCGAGTCGGGCTCGCGCGCAAAGTTTGCGGGAAGGGGAATATTAAAATAACCGCTTTTTTTAAAATACATTTAAATGTATACACGATAGGTGTACCAAAATAAAATTTTTTTGATTTTTTTCTGTCTGTCGGTCCGTCTGTTTGTTCCGGGTAATCTCTGGAACGGGTGGACTGATTTCGACGGGAATGTCACTGATAGGTAGTTGATGATGTAAGTAGTAACTTAGGCTACTTGTTTAGACTATCTTCACACGATGGCGCTAACCGCGGTACGACAATGACCGCATGTAACCCTTGGGTTCAACGTCTTTGTTTGTTTATAACGGATATTTAATAATAAATTCTGAGAACTTCAATTTATAAAGCGATAACAACCTAAACTACCTAACTACACTCATAGAAACTAGTCGTAGCCCAATGGTCGACACTGATCCATAATTCCTTTTGTTTATTTTTTTTTACACTCCTTATTTATTTAATGTTTCATTATGCTAAATAGCATACTGCTCTGTTCACATTATTTTCGTGAAAAAAGGTAAAAAGTTTTAAGCTTAAGTAAAAAGCTTCACGTATTGATATATATAGTATACTAGCTTTTGTCCGCGGTTCCGCCCGCGTCTCAGTTCATATCCTTCTTCAGAAATCAAAGTATATCCATGTCAAATTTCTTTTAAATCGATGCAGTGGTTAAACATAGTTATTTTCTGATTTATAATATTAGTATAGACAGGTTACCGAAAAGTAATATTTTATTTTAAATATATAGAAAACTTACTAAAACCTTATTATAAATACAAATAGATGACATATCAGAGTGTGTAATAATATTAATAATATTATGTTTCAAAATATTTGCCGTATCGACGTAATTCCCCAGTCGGCGGATAATAATTTGTACTACAAACATAATTTCTCAGTAACATACTGATAAATATTATCATTAAATTTTGTTTACTTTGTATGTTTTAAAATTGAAATAAAAATCTATTTCCTATTGAATTGGAACTGCAGTGTCGTGTTTGGAATAGTATGGTTCCTTGTACTAACTTTTAAACTTTCGCGTTCCATGATATATTAACAATTATTTTTACGGGAATTAACGCGATCACTTATTAAAAGGTATTACATACCTCTGATTTGCCTGACGTTTCGACCAGGTTACACTGGCCGTGGTCACAGGCACAGTCAGCCTGTGACCACGGCCAGTGCAACCTGGTTCTTTTATTCCCGTAAAAATAATTGTTAATATATGGTTCCTTGGTTCTTGTGCCCGTTTTGTGATAGTGTGAGCATCGGAATGAAACCTGTGTCCTTGCGTGAGTGCTGAGACAATCTCTTTTTTGGACATTTAACACAACGCCAGTCTAGTCGCAAGCTAAGCAGAGCTTGTGTTATGGGTACCAGACAACTGATGTAAATACATAATATACTTTTTTTTGCAAAAACATACATATTATACATAGAAATCTTATAAGCATTTGGTTCGACCGTGGAATCGAAACCGAGACCTAAAGCATAGAGTCGCATACGCTACCACTACGCCACCGAGGCAGTAAACGTTTTTTATGGACTAGTTGACTCTACAAAATGACTCTACTCTGTAATGAAAGGAGTAGAATCCAAGATCGGTGGATTTTTGCAGCATGTTGTACCAAAAATCAATTGGATTATTCAAAAGCGTTGGTATCAATTTAGTTCACTCACTCTACGAACATTTACACACATTCAAATATCTTAAAATTTTTTATAAAGCTTCGGTGTACCGCAGGGATGGTATATAGGTCATTATAATGATAACAAAAAATTGGCAGTCATAACAATGCCGATAGAAATGAAAACTTATAACTTAGAATATTATTTGTAACTAGCTGAACCCCGCGGTGTTACCCGCGGCTATTGTTGTACCGCGAGTAACGCCGCGGGACAAAGTTAGTCTAAAAAAGTAGCCTAAGTTACTCCCTGGATTATCAGCTTCCTTTCAGTGAAAGTCCCGTCAAAATCCGTCCAGCCGTTCCAGAGATTACACGGAACAAACAGACAGACAGACAGACAGACAAAATTTTTTTTGGCTACATTTTTGGTATATGTATCGTGTATACATACATATGCATTGATTAAAAAGCTGTTATTTTAATATTACAAACAGACACTCCAATTTTATTTATTTGTATAGATATTTCAAAGACTCGTTCAAAGATAGTATGTATATAAATACTAATATTTCGTTTCAAATTAATTGAACCAAGGTAATTCAATTTTCTAATGTGTTCATGGCGTACAATAAATAAAACCACAAGAATAGGAAGCGGCTTTGAGTAAATTTATTATAATTTACGAATAGCGTTCGAAACCATATAATATTGGAGCTATAATGGATCTAAATACTCAGATATCGAGGCAAATGAAGAAAGATAAAGAAGGAGAAGGAAAATAAAAAGATTTTTTTTAATTGTATGTTGTTTTCTAAGTCAAATAAACTACCTAATATTATTCTGCAAATAATGATAAACTAAATGGGTAACACCAATTTGTTAGTTGCGTCATCAACATCAGCTTAATGTGTGTATTTTAACTGTAGCGCTATCTAGCGAAGGTACTCCGAACTACGTAGTTGATACTTGAACTCGCGGGCTAGGTTTCCGCAACTCGACGACTTTGTTGCGCCTATTTTGCGTAGTGGGTCGGCACTATACATGCCAACTCAGTTCCACCAGGAAACCAAGCAGACCCTTTGCATTACCGACGACTTCTTGGAGTGACTTCGGCGATCCGACGTCTCTCGCCCGGTATTCTGCCAGCCCAGCATATGCCATCTTCATCCATGCATTCTATGCATAGAGGGCTGCTTATTACACCTAGAGTGAAAATATGTTTGATTAGTAATGCAGAACCAGTTATTGCTCCGATGAGAAGTCGAAGCGGCGAACTCTTTAGTTGCTTCAGCTTTCGTGACAATCCGGGGTTGATCATCGGGAGAGCCTCCTTGGTCAGGGACAAAGGTTATACCAATATATTTGGTGTTCTATCTTACTGTTCTGTTGCGGTGTCCATCGCAGCCAAGCATTTGCCAAGGCAATATTGGTTCTGGGCCTACTGCCTTTGTCTTCGATCTACCTCTTGCTAGTGCATCGGCTTCGTCGTTTCCGCGTGAGTTGCTATGCCCTGTGATCCACTGGAGAGTTATACTGTTTGTGGTACTTATCTCTGTCAGTGCTCTGTGGCATTTCTAGATCAGCCCTGAGGTGGTCGCATGACTCTGTAGGGCTTGTAAGACTGATCGGCTGTCGGAATGTATTCGAATGGGGTATTCCGTTAGCTACGTAGTTACTACTAATCCTTACGCATCAACATCTTCAATCACGCAATGTATATACGTACACAGGTCAATCCGCGTAGTGAATCCTTTTTATTCCATATGTATCGTAAGAAGTGATTAAGAGAGTAAACTTAAACAAACCTTATACCAAACCGTCTACCCAGCGAGATAAATTAGGCCAAAATCTCCTTTCTAGGTGCATATGCTATATCCAGCAGTGGACTTTTAAAGACAGTTGGTGACATTTATAGGTCTATTTTTTTATGGTATAGGGGGCAAATGAGCAGACGTATAACCTGATGGTAAGTGATTACCGCCGCCTATGGACCCAGAGGCATATGTAACACCAGAGGCGTCAGAAGTGCATTGCCGACTTTTAGGAATGGGGAAATTGATGTGGGGAGGTTGGGGTATGTCCTCCGGTATCCTCACTCACTCGGTGAAACACAGAGCAAGCGCTATTTTACACGGGTTTCCTGTGAGGCCGTGGTATCACACCGGTCGAGACGGCCCATTCATGCCGAAACGTGGATCTCCCACGGTTACAGTCACAACTTTCAAATTTCCATGTATCTCTAAATTTTGCTTTTCGCGTTACCATTTTGTCAAATTTATCATGCAGCTCTAGCAATTATCTTTGATAAATATGTGATGCTTGGTAAATAGTTATTTGAACATCAAAGGTTTACACTTTTTATTTGCATGCATTTACTTATCTAAATTAAGATGGTCATGGCGATTGACAGTATTTATAATATTATGAAATCTGAAAAAAATATATAAACTTACATGGGTAAGTGATTTTGCTATGCCTGTTATTATTAGTAAAAAAATTTCAAAAGTTTCAATCTTAGTTTTCACAATCAGCTGATAAGTGAATCCATCTTTGTCTTGGAAGAGCTCAATAATGTTTGTTTATTTAAACTCAGAAGTGAAATTCAGAATATTTATTTTTCAATTTGGAAAAACATTTACATTGATTATGTTTCGGGGTTAGTTGTTGGTGGGAATTAAATGTTTATTTCCCACCAACAGTTTCGACTCTTTCTTGTTTCGTGTTGAATGAACGATAAAACTTTAGGCATTGGATAAGTTGAAGCTCTGCAATCACTTAGAATTTTATACGTATTCTATATTACTGACAACGTTTACGATTGGATAAACTATCCTGAGCGTCAAGAAACTCCTTCCGTCAAATTTAACGTTTATGTAATGTTTGCATCAAGTTTATACTGGCCTGAGATTAGATTCGATCCCCATCCGATGCTACAGATCAGTTGTTTTGTTTAACTCTCAAACTAAACTATTTCAATTTTTTTTATTCTAGGGTCGAGCTGCAGTTCTTGTCGCAGGTCCAGTTCTCCATTTTCAAACTTGCGATGCCGTCTTCAAGAATCTGCCGAAAGACGAAGAAAAAAAAGATGCTTGTGTAATAGACCAAGTCAGTTAAAATTAAGAAGAAAGGAACCAATTGAGGTATTAGCAAATAATATTTCAGAATTACCTTTTTACTGCGGCACTGTCCGCGTGTGTGTCGATTCTCGCGGTTATCGTGTTGCAACACAGTAAGACAAGTTACTAATACATATGTAGGCAGGTAAATAGTAACGCCAGTGAAGAAATATTGGCACTTTACATTTAGTAAACACCTACATACAGGTACAAAGATTTTCTCTAGTATCTGCTATAAATAGAAACTTGTATAGCAGCTACCAGGAAAAATATTGTAAGGATAAAATGGCTACTAGGTAAATGTTATATTACCACGAGAAGAAAATCACATCTCTTGGATTCTACTCATGTCTTTTATCAGCCAGAGTAGAGTCTCTTTGGAAGGTCCATATCTATACAGTTAAATAAAATTGGAGTGACTGTTTGTAATATTAAATTATCCGTTTTTAATACACGGTACATACACCAAAACTGTAGTTAAAAAAATGTTTTCTGTCTGTCTGTCTGTCTGTCTGTTTGTTCCGGGTAATCTCTGGAACCGCTGGACCGATTTTGACATGGACTTTTACAGGCAGGTAGCTGATGATCCAGGGAGTAACTTAGGCTACTTTTTTAGACTAAATTTGTCCCGCGGCGTTACTCGCGGTACAACAATAACCGCGGGTAACACCGCGGAGTTCAGTTAGTAGTGTATAAAAAACAATCTTCAGTAGTGCTTAGTCCTTACTAACACGATTGATAATAAGGCTTCATAGAAAATCGGTGCGCAATTGTTATGTTGATTTTTATCGAGTAAGTAAGTAAGATAGGTAGTAGAGCCACACTGATTTTAGGACGAACGGACCCGCTCGACCGGGGCGGTACTACCCTCGCACAGAAAATCAACGTAAATTAACAGTGTTCGTGCTGTCACATATATTTATACATAAAAAAAGAAAAGAAAGTAAGGTAAATGAGTTAGTTAGTAAGACCTATATGCGGTGGGCAGAATAACGCTGATGTATTTTCCCTTGCCAAAATTCAATGGCATAAACACCTTTACTGATGAAAAGATGGTTCATCTACTTCTTTACCCCTTAGTTTATTAAAGAAGTTAAGACCCTTAAGCACACATACCACATCAAGTAAGAAAGTTATTAGAAATAGCTGAACCCCGCGTAGTTACCCGCGGTTATTGTTGTACTGCGAGTAACGCCGCGGGACAAAGTTAGTCTAAAAAAGCAGCCGAAATTACTTCCTGGCTCATCAGCTACCTGCCAGTGAAAGTCCCGTCAAAATCCGTCCAGCCGTTCCAGCGATTACCCGGAACAAACAGACAGACAGACAAAAAAATTTTAAATACATTTTTGGTATATGTACCGTGTATACATACATATGCATTTATTACAAAGCGGTTATTTTAATATTACAAACAGACACTCCAATTTTATTTATTTGTATAGATAAACCACCAAAAAATTAATACAGAAATAAACTTGAAATTAATTTGTTTGTTACAGAATTGCCGATGCGGTTGTATGCCACCATGTATTGAGTGTTCTGGCAATTTATCGCCAGTATCACCTGCTCCACCAGCGCCCCCGCCGATGACTCCTAAAAGTCTCTGTCGATTCACTGTGGATGCTTACTTTACATGAAAACAGAAGAAAATTAAGTCGAAAATTTCTAACCTTTTTAGTTTTAAAACGTATTTTATTACTGTTATTTTTTCTTCCTAAATCTCAGATCAAATAAAAAAAACAGATAAATATCTGCAAATGGACCTTTTAATTGAAATAATACGAATTATGGAATAGTCTATGTAGTATATGTAGAGGCGCTCATAGCCCAGTTGCGCTCGGTGATTAGAAACAATCGCCGAGGGCAAGCAACGACGGCGCGGTGCGTACCTGGATGGGTGACCTCTAGAGGCACAATACCATGAGCGTCTCCGTAATTCGGAGGTCACGTTAAGCAGTCGGTCACGGTTGCTATCATAGGGTAACAGACGTGAAGCTTAGTTGGAGGCCTTTGGGCAGCTTGAAAGCATCCAACGACAAGATAACGTAGCCACAACGTTGTCTTGCCAGTCCCCAACCCGCACTTGGCCAGCGTAGGGACGTATGGCCTTAACCCTCTTCTGAGAGGAGACTCGAGCCCAGCAATGGGATATTGTGGGTTGTTGATGATGAAATAGTCTCACCATATGATATTTATATGTATACAAATAGGCTTCCTAATGTGCTGAGTGCTGTGAGTTCGATACCTACAAGGGACAACAATCTGTAATCCACAAGTTATTGTTCTGAGTCTAGGTGTTCTATGTATCTGTTCCATTCATATCTGTGAAGTCGCTCGCGACGAGAAATGTCTTTAAATCAAAATATTCGAGTCTATAGATCTGTATATTAATAGGTAAATCAAAAACTATGTCTCTTTTTTATGAAAAGTATGCAAACGGAGGTCTATGGAAGGTACAGTTAAAGTTTTTATGAAGGAGGGTTGAAAAGTAATAAAAAAAAAAGAAGTAGGGTCAAATTCCGACCACTAGACGATCACTGGTATTATATAGATAAGCTAAAGCCCTTATAAGCTTAGAGTACTCACGTTATATAATTTAGTTACAGAGCGCTTAAACTTCAGCCCAATACTTAGAACTCCATATGTCGTATTACCATGAGCAAGCTAATTCCCTACATAGATTAGTCTGTGGCCAAAAACTTTCTTCTTTAATCTATCAAAGTTACACTGGAGTGTAATAAAGTTAAGTCGGATGTTTTGCCGTCAATAGTTTACTCATTTGTAAAGACATGATTAAAGGTCTTAAGAGTTATCAAAACTCACGTAGAAACTCAGAAAAGTAGAATGTAAGGCTCTCTTTATCTTGATCATTATGAAAATATATAATTTTCTTTTTTATTTACATCCCCA
Source organism: Spilosoma lubricipeda (assembly GCA_905220595.1). Lineage (NCBI taxonomy): Eukaryota > Metazoa > Arthropoda > Insecta > Lepidoptera > Erebidae > Spilosoma > Spilosoma lubricipeda. The sequence continues at coordinate 3,506,859 of HG992298.1, read as the reverse complement.
ATAGAGTTCAAAAGTTTACCATTGTACATAGACATCTACGTAAATGAGTAACGAACTATTTAAAAATAAAAAACATAACTGACTTGACATCACTCCCATAAAAATACATCTAGCCGTTTAGACTCTTGGGTATTCCAAAGAAATATACAAACATAAATACATAAACTCAAAAAACAACCCTCCTTCAAAAGACATTTTGACTTATTATAGATAATACTATAGATAGCTGATTATAATATATAGCTGTTGCCCGCGGCACCGCCCCGTATGTGTTAATCCAGGATACCAGCTTCCTTCATACCAAATTTTATCAAAATTGATCCAGTCGTATGCGCGTGAGCAAGTAACAAATGTACACACTCACAAACTTTCACCTTTATAGTACAAGTGTGAAATTATAACACTCTGGTTAGAAGGGTGGGATTAGTGTCAATTTTTCCAACTTTTTGCCGTGCTATAGTAAGTCACTTTGTTTTTATAGTTTTTTTATTATTTTATTTTTATGTTTGGCCTTCCAAACTGATTCCACTCTGCCTGATGGAAAGCATAAGCAGAAATGTACTATCCAACACTGAAATAATTTTTCAAATCGGACCAGCGGTTCCTGAGATTAGCGTGTTTAAACAAACAAACTTTTTAGCTTTATATATTAGTATAGATATTATTTTAGCTCAAATGAAAGAAACACTTTCAACCAGTACTTTTATAGAACATCGTGTACAAAATTTAACGAGAATAGATTTCATTGAAATATATTAAATGGTCGTAATTCAAATCGTTGTGACTCCAGGCTAAATACACCTTAATCGGAAATTTGTGGCAGTGGAAGATCCAACTTAGATTAGTTGTGTGTTTGCGTTCACAGTAATTACCAACAGGCAGCGTCCGAAGCGTTAATATTTCAAGTTTCACGAGATATTTCGGGCGCTCGCCGATAACTAATTACTTTTTTATTGGTTAATGTTTCAATTAGGAAACATTTGGCACCATTTAAGATGGATTATCATAATTTATTTTCAAACTCTAGCCTTTTTATAAGTATAGAAATGTAAATTTGAATTTAATCCAGAAAATTTTATTTTTTGTCTCGTTCGACGTTTTTTTTTTGGTTAAGTGGCTTATTTATGCAAGTATGTAATGATGAAAAGATCTTATATTCGATTCTTAGGTCGAGGTAATAAAGTTAATTTCCTGCACCAAAATCCTAATAAAAGCACAGAGTATGGAAATTGTTGATATTCCAGCCCGTGCCTAGGAGAGCGCATATTTTTGTGTAGTAAGCACTAACATAATTTGTTCTGTATCTGGGTGTAATTAAATTATGATACGTATGTATTTAGTTAAATATATATATAACTAATTATAATTATATTTATCAGCAGTTAGGTTACCATAGAACATAGGCTTTGCTTGCCTAGTTGGGATCAAACGGCCATGCGTAAGATGTTTGAGAAGTATTATTTCTCTTTATCTTTCTCACTACAATTGTAAATTCAAAATAAACCTCTTTCCGTCTTTCTGACATCTCTATGCAAAAGTAAGATTCTCGGAAGTTTATGACGAAAAAGATAAACTAGATCATGATAAATAAAAGAGGCGAGGAAGCTATATATCTATAAGTATAGGATACTCGAAAGGGTTGGCATTATCTGAGATTTACCCGTATGTACGTCCTGTAGTTGAAGAGGGCACTACTCCAGGGACAAGATTCCAGAGATTAGCCAGAACAAACAAACAGACAGACAGTCAAAATTAAAAAAAAATGCTTTTAAATGTAAGTACCATGAGTAATTTATTTTACATTTAGTGAAAAGTTATTAATTTAAAATAGACATATTTGTATAGATTGTATGTTGTCCCTTTTACTCTATTCTATACTAGCCGACCCACGCAACCTCGTTTGCGTCTTATAATGCCCGTAGCGTGATAATTTTCCCCCGTTTTTGTAACATTTTTCATTGTTGCTCCGCTCCTGTAGGTCTTAGCGTGATGATATATACCCTATAGCCTTCCTCGATAAATGGGCTATCTAACACTGAAAGAATTTTTCAAATCGGACCAGTGGTTCCTGAGATTAGCGTGTTCAAACAAACAAACAAACAAACAAACAAACAAACTCTTCAGCTTTATATATTAGTACTAGCCGACCCACGCAACCTCGTTTGCGCCTTATATTGCCCGTAGCGTGAAAATTTCCCCCGTTTTTGAAACATTCTTCATTGTTGCTCCGCTCCTATTAGTAGTAGCGTGATAGATAGATAACAGTAATATGTTTCTCATACGCGCATCACATGCAGATCTTTTGTTAGTACAACAATGGGCATCAGATGCAAACTTTTAGCTTGTTTCATATGAAAACAAAACGCTATTGTGTTTTAAGCTGTATTTTTTAATATTTTTGCATAAAATGAACGCTGTTCATTATGTTTTGTTATGTAAATGAAACACATTGACATGGAAACCTATTATATCCTACTAATATTGTTAATGCGAAGGTTTGTAAGGATTTATGTTTGTTTGTCGCAAAAACGGCTGAATGGATTTGCGTGAAATTTGGTACGGAGATAGGCTATAGCCTGCAATATTACATAGGCTACTGTTTGTCTTGAAAAATAAAGTGTTTCCATAGGATGAGCAAAATATAAAAATAAGCGAGGGGTGATGAGCATTAGAAACTAGTTTAAATCAAAACTACTTACTTTAATGGTTTAAAATGATCAAGATAATTCTAAAGAACAGCAAAATAAACCATATGAAAATTATACATCTGCAATATAGCATCATATAAAGTAAGGTAATGACGCAATTTGTGGTTCATATGAACACGTACAGAGATTGCGTGAGAGAATTAAATTTAATACACGAACAAAGTATTATTGGTCCGAATGTATCATAATATAACCTGAGAGAGATGTTGAGGTTTGTGGTACCTCTATTCAGTTGTGGTGAAACTTATTATCAGTATTTTACGTAAACATTATTGGTGGAAGAGATATGTGAGAAGTTCTCATAAATTGGTTCTGGGAGCTCGTTCCTATATAAATTGTTTTTTTATGATTTCGATTATTTTGCAAATAAATATTTCAGACATCTGACACACAAAGCCATCAAGCTTCAAACCAAGTGGAATTTGTACTATGAAAGCTGGATTGACTGATAGAATACTTATATACTTTACTAGCTGAACCCTGCGGTGTTACTCGCGGTTATTGTTGTACCGCGTGTAATGTCGCGGAACAAAGTTAGTCTTAAAAAAAGTAGCCTAAGTTACTCCCTGGATCATCAGCTACCTGCCAGTGAAAATCCTGTCGAAGTCGGTCCAGCCGTTCCAGAGATTATCCGGAACAAACAGACAGACAAACAATTTTTAACTATATTTTTGGTATATGTACCGTGTATACATACATATGCATTTAGTAAAAAGTGGTTATTTTAATATTACAAACAGACACTCCAATTTTATTTAATCGTACAGATTACTAGCTGAACCCGCGGTGTTACCCGCGGTTATTGTTGTATCGCGAGTAACGCCGCGGGACAAAGTTAGTCTAAAAATAGTAACCTAATTACTCCCTGGATCATCAGCTACCTGCCAGTGAAAGTCCCGTCAAAATCGGTCCAGCCATTCCAGAGATTACACGGAACAAACAGACAGACAGACAGACAAACAATTTTTAACTATATTTTTAATATATGTTTTACATATGCATTTAGTAAAAAGTTATTATTTTAATATTACAAACAGACACTCCAATTTTATTAATTTCTATAGATTATAATAGATTATTTAAACGAATACCTGGCCCCATTGCCTGGTTGATATGAAAGCGTTGTATCAAACTTGGTGTATGTATTAAAAACACAGTTACCTTATTTAGTTCACTGTTTACACATTTTAAGGCGGTACCCAGAACTAAAGCACTACTTGAAGCATTAGTCGAAGCTAAAAATGAATGAAACAACAAACATCTACTTCACAGAATAGTTGAAAAATGAACCATGTATAAATACCAATAAGAGCTATTAAGACTGTACGTTATTAACTTGTCACTTATGCTAAAACACTTCCCAAAGGAAATAAGCGGGCATCTAGCTGTATTCAAGAAAAGTAGTTTTCTGTAAGATCTTTTAAGCAAAGTAATACAAGTAGGAATTTTGTTTGTTTGTTGTATGTGATTAAATTTTCTATGTCATTTGTTTCAATAATTTATTATTTAACAAGCAGATAGATTTCGTCTCATCCAGATTCACGTGATTAAAATTGCGAGTTCCACATATAAAGAAATAAAAATTTTAAAAATGTTATCCTGTTAATCTTGCTTTGAATGTCATATTGTATGATTACGGAAGGGTACCAATCAGTACTCAACCTATATTTATTCTAAAATACATACATAGCCTGTCAAAATCATAACCCTATTTTAGCTTAGTCGTAGTTGGGTAAAAATAAGATCTTGTTTGTACTTGTATTTGCCTTAAAAATAAATAAATGAAAACATACTGCAGAGCCGTCTACCGAAGCTACGCTGAACGAAGCAACTCTAATCCTGAATCGCGTTAAAGAAGTTTTCGCGCCTACTAACATTAAATACAACATTCTGACCACAACCGTAGGCCCGGCAGGCATAATCATTTCGCCTTGTCGGATGATCCTTCTATTGTGTTAGAGAGAGATGACACCCGTTCCCCCACAATTAATATTTGTCTTTAAATGTAAATAAAAGACACACTAAGCCATCACAAACTAATATTGGTCTACCTATCCTTCAATTTGTACTAATATATAAAGCTAATTTGTACTAATATATAAAGCTGAAGAGTTTGTTTGTTTGAAAACGCTAACCTTAGGAACTGCTGGTCCGATTTGAAAAAATCTTACAGTGTTAGATAACCAATTTATCGAGGAAGGCTATAGGTTATATTTTATCACGCTAAGACCTACAGGAGCGGAGCAACAATGAAGAATGTAACAAAAACGGGGGAAAATTATCACGCTACGGGCAATAGGAGACGCAAACGAGGTTGCGTAGGTCGGCTAGTTATACATATGTGTCAATAAGCTATTTAATTGTTGTTTCCGCGTTGTCTTATTTGTACTTACTGCGCACTCACTTAACCAGCAGTCTGTGTTGTGTATTATTTTGGGTTCGAATCCATAAACCACCTAGATATACGAATGTAAATCATACATACTCGTACATAACAGTGCCAAAATATATTATTTCTGGAACAATGTTCAGAAAATTAGGTAGAGGAAAAGCTTTGAAATTTCAGACAGTAAACAGTTTACTAATCCTTGCTCTCCGTTGCAATCTAAATAAATTCAATTATTTATTGGCGCCAAAAAGTTTAAGGATTAGCTAATTAAGGCTATAATCGCCTAAGAGTTAAGAGTAACTTGCCTAAAGATGTTTTGGAAAACTTATTTTTTTTTACAGAGGTTCACATAAACTGTTTTGCTAAAATCACGGAAAATAAGTTATTGGGTGAGAAACAATTACAAAAACCTTGAACATCTCATACACAACCATCAAATCAAAAAGTCTCTACTATGGCAATAATTATCTGTAACAACTGTTGGTGGACCTTAAATAATAAATAAATAAATAAATAATGGCAATCAAACTGCTGACAGCACAAACGCACATATAATTCTGTTTACATAATATATATGTTAGAGATAGAACAAGTGATCGTACACATGACGCAATTATTTTTCCTGAATGTAGAATACTAGCAGACCCACGCAACCTCGTTTGCGTCTCTTATTGCCCGTCGCGTGATAATTTTTCCCCGTTTTTGAAACATTTTTCATTGGTGCTCCTCTCCTATTGGTCTTAGCGTGATGATATATAGCCTATAGCCTTTCTCGATAAATGGGCTATCTAACACTGAAAGAATTTTTCAAATCGGACCAGTAGTTCCTGAGATTAGCGTGTTCAAACAAACAAACAAACTCTTCAGCTTTATATATTAGTATAGATAAAAACATAACTCTCTTTCTATAACAGTCGGGTAAAAAGAGGACATTTTATTCATACTTCACTTTATAAGTATTAATACCACCTCGCGAAACTAATATACCAATTTTTATTTCTACGTTTTACTTATTCAACTCTGATTGACTGCACGTTTGGCCTAGTGCTTTGAACCATCGCCACGCTACTTTTTACTGCGCTAGGTATTGTGGGTTCAAACCACACATGGGGCAACACTTTGTATGATTGTAAAGTCTCCCACGACACAGGATTTATTCCTAATGTGGCAGTTGACTTAATTAAAAACTTTCCTATGTCATTGCCTTCATCAGATTATAGCAATCAATTACTGGATATTGGCCTCTCCAATTTGTTATTAAATTTTTATTAAAATAAAAGCCATTATGTCTATGCATACAATATTCAGTTGTTTTACAGTAAAACGGTAGAGAGATTCCGTTTCAGCAAATCCGATATGACGTAATATAGTGGGGTTATTATGGTGGCTATTCCAAACACCTGCTCTACACAGATAGAAACAATTCAACGGAATTTTAAAACCAATGGAAAGGGTCAAAATATTGCTTTATTTTGGGTAGCCCTGTATAATAATAGCGATCCCTCGTTTCTAACTTATGGCAAAGGTTTTGGGCCCCGTCATGAGTTGAATATTTGAAAATACAATTAACAAAATTATTAGAACCAGATTGCGTTTAATCTAAATTTGACGCAATGAAAGTTATTCGTAATAAAACGTATTTCAAAGTGATCACTGTTCTTCTAATTAATCTCCCTAATTTGGGAAGTCTTAAATGTGTATATATATACAGTCTAATTATTTAAAGGAACACCAAAGATAATTCAACCTCGCCATGTTTTAATCGACGTCTACTGTTTGATAGCTAAAGACAATTTCAATTTCTTTGCGGTGAGTAGAGGATAATAAAACTATTAATTTTCCTATTTTTCGTACAATTTACTTTGTGGCTTAAGGAAAATATAAAAAAAATACGGTAAATTTCGAGCAATTGTCGAGGTTTGTGGTTAGTAACGCATTTGGGAACTTATTTTTATTTATTTAGGTAGGAATACTACCAACAATCCGTATAATTCAATACAGGTATTCTATACAATACCTAGGCAATATATGAAACACCTGGGGTATCCAGGCACTATTATTGTCCATTGTATACTTTCACCTAGCTAATTACTAGAATCTCTTGAGATTGTATGGAGTAATATCTTATGAGTGAGTACTAGATACTAACGGCGAATTATTATTATGTAATATTATAATATTAATATATTGTTTATTAAAAAGAATTGAAATGTGTATGTTAAGTAATTTTTTTGTAAATAAAGTAAGGTAAAGTAAATCTTTTGTTGTAATTCAGAAACATCGTCATAAAATACGTTCATTTCCCCAAAAAGTTCTTAGAAATTACCACTTGAGACTAGATTGAGCTTGTCTCAACTGAACAGAGATGACACCTGTCAAAATCTATTCTTGAGAGGAGATTTTGACATAAGCGTCGTTTTAAAATAAGCTCTAAAGAGAGATTCATTGATCTTTACCCACTTGATTTACGATCAGTGAATCTTGACTCTTTAATATAATTTAATAGAATAATAAAATATCTTTTTAAAACTAGTTTTAAAACTAGATTCACGACTGAGACGCCTTTTAAAATATGGGCTGGAGTGTTCCTTGTGTCCATTAATGTATGTTTGTAAAGCTCCTCCCAAGATATATTCATAATGTAGGAGTTGTCTTATTGGAGTGTCTGTTTGGAATATTAAAATAATCGCTTTTTACTAAATGCATATGTATGTATGTATACACGATACATATACCAAAATATTTTTTTTCGATTTTTGTCTCTCTGTCTGTTTGTTCCGGCTAATCTCTGAAACCGCTGGACCGATTTTGACGGGACTTTCACTGATAAGTAGCTGATAAGGTAAGGAGTAATTTAAGTTCCATTTTTTAGACTAGCTTTGCCCCGCGGTATTACCGATGGTACAAAAACAACTGCGGGGTTCAGCTAGTAAAATAATTAAAAAATACGTGAAGTAAAACTTTGTACCAATATTTACTAAAACTATGTGAATGGGGGAGTATGAAATTTGACACAGTTAAAGTTTTTATGAAGGAGTCCAAAATTAAATAAGTATGGTCCAATCTCGAGTATAGCGAACTTTTGGTAACGATAACAAAAGCGGTAGCAGCGATGTAAGTGGTATTTATTACGTAGTAGGTCCAGCCCCTCAATACTCTACTGTGTAGGTGACGTGTGATATCTATACCGACTTACAGCTACATTATATATCCTAAATTCTATCGGTACAATAACATATAACACGTCTTATGCTCGACCAGATAAGTCGTGTCTTAATACTACGAGATCGATAACATCTCACATCTGTAATCTGCTGACCTAGCTGGTCGGTTTTCTCTATATACAAATTCTATTGATTTAACAATATATGACGTAGGGATTTCGACTTTTGTGTGACCACTAGTATAAATAAATAGTTTTAAGACTGTTTTGCTGATTGCTGAAGAATTATCACGTATTTCCTTCGAAACCTCTTCTCGTCGCTTTATATCTATGTAGTACTAATATTCCTGAAAATCGTGGATTGCTTCCCAACATCTTTGCAGTAAGGCTTCTGAGCAGAATTAGATAATTTGTTGCTTTAATTATCCTCTAATTACCTTTAAACTCTTTGTGTGAGGATATTATTTAGGAGTAAATATTAATTTTATCTCTTTATTTAAGTTTTATACTTACTATTAACTTTTGCTAGCGGCTACGTCGGCCCGCGTGTATTTGTGTGTAGTTGTCGCGACAAAAATTTGTCAATGTCCTTCATTAAAGACCAATTTATTTCTACACCGAAGTTCATTTAAATCAGCTCATCGGTTTAGCCATGAAAGTGTAAAAAAAAACAGAGGTACTTTGGATTTTTTTAATACTAGTATAGATTATTTGTCATATATTAACAAGTTATAATAAAAACAACGTATTTGGAGACCGATGATGCTGGGCTGAATAGAATATTCTGGATCAGATTTCGCCACTTACATTAAATCGTATAGATACAAAGTGCGGTATAAGTAGAACTTAAATAACTTTAGAAAAGCTAAAACTGTATCATAGCACAAAGTATAGTGTGCAGTCATTCTGTTTGCAGGTGTGTGTATGTAAACGTGCATAAATAAGCCGCTTATATAATGCAATCGTTTGACTAGATTATAGGTCTATTATAATATCTACTATACGTCTACTCTAGTATATCTTATTGAGTGATCTTGACTACTAAAGTAGAGCTCAAATTCTAATTCCCATTTAGAATAAATAATGTTTTTTTTTTCTATATCCGTGTGTAATCATATTTAACATGTATTTAGTAATGTAACTGTATCTAACTACTGTCTTGTTAGGTCATGCGCTACTTACTTTTCTAAGAAAACAAGAAAAAGTTTATAAGATCTAACTACGTAAAATCTTTTTTTTTTATATATATTTTCAGTCTTAAGGACTAACGATAGAAATGAAAACTTATAACTTAGAATGTTATTTGTAAAATTATAAATTTCATGATGCTTAAATTAAAATTATCAACATCAAACATTAGTATGACGGTGACGCGAACCCATAAGATTTTCTCAAGGTACTCAATGTGGTCAAAGAAGTTTTGTGAAGTCAACATGTCGGTGACGCGGTGACGCGAACTCATAAGATTTTCTCCAACCAAACAGTGCTCAACACGGCTAAAGAAGTTTTCACTTCACTAGCCTGTGTCACCCGTGTAATAATTACTATTGTCAGTTTAGTAGTTTAGACACTACGGTGCAAAATACAAACATACATAGACTGTCAAAAATGTTACCTTTTCATTTTAACCGGCTTCAAAAAAGGAGGGTGGTTTCTCAATTCGACCGTGTATATATAAACATTTTTTTTTTTGTGACTTCTCGGATAACTTCGTCGTTTATGAACCGATTTTGATGATTCTTCTTTTGTTGAAAAGGAGATATCCCGAAAATTGTACCATGATAAGGAAACTAGGAACTGATGATGGCATCTTAGAAAAATCGAGTCGAACCTTGAAGTCGGTTTTATTTTTGTTAAAATTTTTACTTCGGGTAGTCGGGTAAAAAATACACTACATTAAGATATATTACACATTCAATGTGAGTAGAAACTTTAACACCAAGATAATCTAACTAACAAAGAAGTTCTCTCTGAAGCTTACCCTAAATCCTGTAAGAAGCTCCTCAAAGCAGCTCCTTACACAATCGGAATGAGTAATCTCTTTACCAATTGTATGTTTCATTTGGGATTCCCTTTCACAAGCCCTTAACCAAACACCCTTAGCGATGCTGCTGTAATTAACTAGCAATTTTCTTTGAGTAATTAAAGCTTTAGTTGAGCTTTTGTTTGCTTTACAGTTGTCTTTAATGTCTTAGTAGGCTATTCCTGTTTATTTATTAGCATTAATATTATTATGAATATTTAGCCTTGATGTACAAATTAAAAATTCCGTTTTCTTTTTTTAAAACTGCTTGGACATTTTCAATCATTAAAATTTTCTTATTTGACAAATCGAATCAGAATTTTTGTGTCTTCTATTTTGATAGGTATGGAGCGCAAAACTGACATGCATGAGCAGATTTCAAGAGTAGTGGCCACCATAGTCATTGCAAATGCAGACAATGCAACAAGACCCACACTATGGCAGCTTATTGAGATGCTTTGGCATTTGGAGGTCCATACCTCCAGTTTTGCACTCACCAACGAAACACAAGTTGTTGTGTTTCGTTGGTGAGTGCTGTAATTGTCGCATATTAGCATGTTAAAAAAATATTGGACAACTCAGGTTTACTTAAAAAACTTAACACTTAGTAAATTTTAAAAATTAAAAAAAAAAGAACTCTAAAGTTAATATAATATGGTTTCATGTTGTAATTGCTGACATAACCTGGGTTTATTAAATCTCTATAATTTATACTCTCGATTGTCGGCACTTGATGTAACTTGTTGTAATACATTCTTGATTAAAACTCACTTGAACCTTTGAGAATGCCATAACGCGAAACCGATCAGGTGTAAAATAAAATAAAATAGTGGAATAAGTACAAGTGAGTTCAAAAATGTATTACATCTCTGTTTACGCCGCCTGCAATACAGGTCTGATTGTAAATTATCTTTGGCTAAGCTATTGAGAATTCCAATAAAATGTTAATCACGACTTCGAAAGCGCAAGCTAACAAGTATCAGGGGAACGATGTTGCCATTCAGCATTTTTATTCTTCCCTAACTTCAATAAAATTTATATTTATAGAAATACTCTTCAGTGTAGAATAAGGTATAAAATATGTAGGAAATCACGATTTATTTAATTTATAATACAAATACTTGGCAAGTCGGATATGTGGAAAATAGATTCGTGAAACTATATTTAGTTCGTCCATCTTGCGAATTAGGGCTTCGCTAACTAGGGTCCCTTGTTTAAATCATCTGGGAGATTTATTTGGAAGTTTTTATAAGTTGTCAGTTTGAATATTTGGATTTTTGTCCACATGAGCGTGGTGTTTATAAAAAAAAAAACTTTAATCCCCTGGTAAATCAAAATAATAATCTTATAATAATAATCTTTATTTCGTAAAACATAACCTTTACATAATAGTCACAGATGTTCTAGCTAGGCTACTTAAATAGCCTGTATTAAGAAAAAACTGTTGCTTTGTTAAAATGGAAATAAATGGAATGGAATGAATCTACAAATATCCTCCAGGGGATCAGTGTAGATGAAAATTCCAAATGAATTTCATACGAGATCTAAGCAGGAGATCCTAGTGGACGGAGCCTAAATTAGCCTTAAAAGGTTTGATGATATTAAATATATATATTGTACAAAATATGTGTGGTGACCTCCACATGCAGCGGCAACAAAAACATATGACAGCGCCATCTACCACAGATACACTGAACTACGAAGTAACGCACCGTAACTACCAATCCTGAATAGCGCAATAGAAGTTCTCGCGTTGATTAGCATATATTCGACACCCTAACGTCAACCGTTGGGCAGTGGCCCGTCAGGCATGATCACCTCGCCTGGTATGAGGATCACGACACGACACCCGTTCCCCCACATATGTATAAACATTAAAGACATTAAGATCTTCTGTGTAATATAAGCTATACTTGAAAATATAATTTTAAATATCTGTGTATGGCCCTAAAGTGAACTAGTAAAAAATTACTATGGCTTTAAGTATGCCTTTGCTTTATCTGTGGATAAATTTTGAATAAATAAATTATAATGGATGATAAATGACTCACGAAAGGAATTCATAGAGCAAATGTGTGTGGAAGTGTCGGTAGAGGTCGTCCACGGCGAATATTTACCGACCAAAATGTTCTGCAAAAGAGTAATGTGGAAAGCACAGGGAACCGACGAGCATGAATGCAGCGATTGATGAATGGGGACGAAGCTAAAGAGGTGCATCAGGAGCGTAGTAAGTGGGATCAATTGTCTCTGCCTACCCCTCTGAGACAAACGTGACTAGATGTGTGTACATATATATTATTATGCTAATATTCGATTGTTGTACAGTATAATTAAAGATTGAAGAGTGAATACTGAAAAACATTACACACTGGTAATACGGTTTTAATTTAAGAAAGATTTGTAAATTTCTACCTACCAAAGAATGCATGTATTCACCCCTTTAACCAATATTCTTTTCATTTAATTTTTTCATCTTCAACTTTTTGGCCAATTATCGCTTTTATCAAACTTTAAGCAAAAACCTGAATGCCAGCAAAATATTGAACTGTTATCATTCAATTGACTAAATTATACTAGAATGGATCTTTATTGCTTTGGAGATACAAGCGTTATTGTTACCACAATGTTACCACAGTTATTTGGTAACAAATATAATAAAACAACACAAAAGTTTTATTAATCAGTCTGAAAGAAACATTCATAAGCTGGTTAAACAAGTTTTTCTGAATATTAATTCAAAATAAACACATCCATATAATTATATGAATCTGTTCAAAGTCACAACTCAAACTGTGTCGGGATCGCAGGTAGAATAAATTAATGCAGAGTAGTCGTGGAAATGTAGCGATGTAAAACCTTCCAAGTTTTGATATGGCATACTTGAATTTGGTAAAGGTCAATTCTTTAATATCGAATTTTAAGAAATAATCTTCCAGTTATTCAGTATTTTAAGATAACTATGTAAATAAGATACAACTAATACTTCTGCTATTCCTCGTTGTTTATTTCACGATACATTATCGTTAAAAAGTTCAAAGTATTCTGGATTACGAAGGGTTTTAATTGAGAGAAGCCTCAGTATGTGGTACGTCACAAAGTAATTAACTCCCGAATGTGCAGGGTGGAATGCGCTTGATCGTGATGATCAAAATAAATACATACAAAGAAACGCTTGCTAGGAAAGGGATTTACCGTTTCCCATTCAAGATGCCGAATTGTAAAACTAAGCTATTTTCTTACAGTATTTATTTTTTATTTAGAAAGAAAAATCATATATTCAATAACTAAAACAATGCTTAAAAATAATGACATCATAATAACTAATCTTATAATTGAAACATTATACAGCTATAAAGAAAGTCTACGTGTTATTTAAATTACCAAATAACTTTTTAACAAATGGATAAACGTATTACTTTAACTGCGAACATCAAAAGAGTCAAAGAAATTAAAGCTATAAAAGCAAAGAACAACATCACTTACTTCTTTTTACACCCCACAACAATGAAACAAGAAAATAAAAACCTGTTCACCCGGATGAGAACTTTCATGACAAATGTTAACCTAAAGCTAAATTACCCAAACGTAATTACCTCATCCAATTTCTGTACATCTGGTAGTTCTATCCCCACCCTCCATATTGCGGGCTTAATCTGCATGTCGTTACGAGCCGTGTCTCGACTCATCCATAATTCACATAATGAGGACGGGCAGAATACTGTGGAGACAAAATAAGTTATTCAACAAGCACGACATTTAGATTTAGAAGCTTTTGGCGTTTAGATTCCGGTTCATGCCAGAAAACTGACACCGAAGACGAGAAAAGTGAAACTGATTGTTCATTGGAAATTAGTTGGAGTAAAATGGAGCAAAACCGTTATGAAAAATATGTTTGTTTTGTTTAAAAATCTAATCTAGCAGTGTATTATTTTTTTTAAAACATTCAATTGAGTTTGTACTTATATTAAAGTGTCCAATACTTGATCATAATTATCTCTTACATATATATCTATACAAACAGAGTTTGTATTAAATAAAATAAAAATGTGGAATTTTACTGAGTATCAACCACTGAACAATAAAGTTTTTCTTTTACTTTAATTCAATTCCCGAAGAATTGAACTGAGCTTGTACATCTATGCTCTTAATAAACTTTTAACTAAATCACACAAGATACTGCCAATTTTTTTTCAAGCCATTTGCACTGGACTCCTAAAGCATCAATTTAAGCATGTATAAAATACACTTCTTTGTCAAAACAAAAGAAGATAAAAGATGGTTCTTCTGACAATATGTTACATGCATCAATGTTTGTTTACATTCGTAACATTATCTGCGCGTTCTTTGCATTGCTTAAGTACATAGTGGTACTTTATTAACACAGACCTAATTAGGTTTATTCATCATTCCATCTAACACTCCTACAAAATTTTATTTAATCATTTACATACATTTTTTAAATAGTCAAAATGTATATTAACATACCCCTTGATCCATGTTTTAAAAGTAAAATAAGGCCAAATGCTCCATCTATTTATTTTATGCAAACCACGTAAATTACCGCCCAGCCATGAATTAACCAAATCATACTCTTCAGCGCAACGCACTAAGTAAGCGGAATCTTGACTTGTATAATTAATTGGACTACTTAAAAGATATTTTATTTCTTTATTTTTTCTAGTCTTTAAGTCCTTCATTCCTTTTTAGGGTTCCGTTCCTCAAAAGAAAGAAACGGAACCCTTATGGGATCACTTTAGTGTCCGTCCGTTTGTCTGTCTATAAAGACCCTTTTTCTCAGTAAAGCGTCAAATTGAAAATTATACCAAATATTTAAGTCTACTGCCCCTTGAAGCTGCGAAAATTTGAAACTTCTAAACCAACGCAATTAAAAGACACAGTCGTTTATGCCGCAAATTTTCGATACTCGCAAGGGAATCAAAACCTATAGGGTACTTACCTTGAACTCAAATTCTTGAAAGGTAACAAGCAATTTTTTATAAGACAGATAAAGGAAAAATTGCGAAAAGCATAAGTTTCATGTAATTTTAATGTATACCTACGTTAATGCGGAACCTTGGGTGCGCGAGTCCGACTCGCACTTGGCCGGTTTTTTGTGTTACCTTTCAAATTAGAAAAGACAAATCAAAGACATTTGTACTGCGGTAAGGACGCATACATTATTAAGCAGAACTCTGATAAACCGACTTTGTATAATACTGTCAGCTTTGCGATGTACATCCAAAGTAACTTTCGACCTAAAATCAACCTTTATGCCACCACGTAAAATACATTTTATATTAAATTAAGTACCAGTTGGTAAAAATTTGCATTTGTGGGTTCCAAATTCGGTTACCAGCAATTTGCTGTCTAGAAATTAGTTCTATAACTTTTATCTCGTTGTCGTAAAGTATAAAATTGAGTGTATGTTTAGTGACAAATGTGTTAGGTGTGGAAACAGCGAGGGAATTCATCAAGTTTGCTTAAAATGTTGATATTTCAAATTCCAAGTCTTTAATGGAGCGAATGTTTGCATTGTAAGGATTGTTAGTATTGGGCGTCTTATTAATACAAAGTTTAAACGATGTTTCTTCCATTTGATTCAATTTCTGACAAAACTTTCTTAAGATTTCGATTTAAATCTGTATAGAAATTGTAATCTATTTTATATAAATTTCATATTTTAGTACTTGATAATGTGATAAATTTGTAAAACATAGATTGTCTTAAGAAGTACTTAAGAGTCCTCCTTCTCAAAGGGCCGGCAACGCACTTGTGACGCTTCTGGTTTTGCTGGTGGTGGTGTCCATGGGCGGCGGTTATCGCTTACCTTCAGGCGATTCGTATGCTCACTTGCCCCCTATTCAATAAAGACACGAGGAAAAAACGATACAGCGGATTAACATCAAAACAGCGTGACTAACGAGTGATTTTTGTTATTGTAAAAGTGTTGTCAATAAATATTGTGTTATTTTTTTGGTAATCAACCGACCACTTTTATTTCATTAATACCCGGCTCGTAACAGTATGTTGCTCGCTAATTCTAAGTTAAAACTATAATAATAACCTTCCATCGTTGTCCGTTTTAATAGCTTGTTAGACAAAATAACTAATAATTACAAAGAGCTGCAGCGTAACGCCACACTTTTACTTAATTTTTACGTTTCTGATCATAAAGTTTTCATACCGTGAGCGAACTAAACATGAAAATCGTTTCTCTTTAGAATACTTTGGAGAAAGAAAGACTCCAAAAATCACTTAGCAGTGATTTTTTGTGAAGCTAAAGATTTGATACCACTTCAGTCGGGCTCTTATCTGTCGATGCATGGTTCTCTCAAATCCAGTGTTAGTTATTTATATTTGACCTTTAGTTAGATTTGTATCTAATTTGACAAAACTTATTGGAATGATTTTCATTAAAATAATTGCTTGTGCTTTCCACATACAATCAAAACTTTAGTATTGATTACATTTGATACAACAAAGAAGACTGCAGTTTAAAGCACGAATCAATGTTTATTTGAATTTTGCTATGCATATCGTTCATCCGATTACCATGAAATATTGCACACACGTAGTTTGGGATACAAAGAAGAATAAAAAGTACTTTTTATAGCGGACAAAAGCTACTATAGAATAAAAGGACTGGACGTAAAAAGTTTTAGGATTTAGGCGTGCTTTTAATCCCCAAAGTTAACGACGAATCGATGTGTTGTAAAAGGGACGAATTAGAACTTAAATGCCTTTGTACGTGTTTAGCTTCTAAATCATACAATTTGATGATACCTAAAAACAGCGATTATTATTTTGTTTAGAAAGAATTTGTTTCATATCATTGATAAAACTTTCTTGTCATATACTCAGTGTGCAACGAAATCGGAAACCCTATCATTCTTAAGATGAAAAAAGTTTGCTAAAATTGGATATTCATATCAGTTCAACGACCCTCTATTATACAAATGAATTATGATAAATGCTGGATGCATTTCAGTATCAGTACTGTATCTTTCCATAGATTTTTGATACCACGATAGATCACCGTATATACAAATTCTGAACACCTATGGTTTTAATAGCTATTTTGACTTTATTTCTATGAAAAATTAAATTAGCTTTATGTAAAAAGACAACAATAAACCTTCAAAATATGAAAAGCTTCATTTTAGTTTTCATTAAAAAGGTACCAAAAGGAATTTTCTTCACATATTTAATACATGCTCATGAAATAACTTTGGGGCAAGTCTCTATTATCCTTTGAGAGGACAGTAACGTAATTCTCTAAAACAGAATGTCTTATATATTCCCACCTAGTTTTCCCTAGATGAAAATTCATTTAGATAATTATCTTGCCTCCATCCGTATGAATTAACCTACGTAAAGGTGTAACTGGATTATAGAGTGTTCTAGAACAATTAATGTGGAGTTAGTCGGAGCGGAATTGAGCGTTATAAAGTAATGGCTTCAAAGGGAATATTGAGATGGACTTGTTTAAACTGAGGACGTGGTTCTCAGAGAACACACTGCTCTAGACTTTATGGTGCATCTATCAAGTGAAATATTACACTGTTATATCCTTATATTTATTAATAATAATGTCTTATGATATAATGGAATAATTAGTAAATAATATGAAAAGAAACAATATAACTACTTTATGAGATAAATTTTCAAATGAAAAAATATTTCACTAAACTTTAAAGGTCATGATTTTTTTGAAAAAGCCTTAAAATTGATGCGTAATGTTCACAAGCAAGTAAATCTGTTCATCAAAACAAGTAAAATAATGCAATGATAAAATGAAAGTGACAGGACCATTTGGACATTCTTTTCCGCATTTGATCGCAGAATGATAGGTTTGGAAGGTATATATAATATAGAAACTCCATAGAATAACTGGTAAGCTGCCATCTACTAGATATGATCATTTTAGTTTGAGCGGTATCCTTTAACATGCAAGTCAAAACACAAATGTTGTTGCAATTTTCAATCTGTGTGTCACAAACAATTCAATGAAACTAGGGCGTTTTTGTCCTCGCTCAGTTTCATGCTTGGCGCGTATTTTTTTTTGTAAAACGAGCTTTCAAATAGCCCTCTAAAGCCGTACCTACCTCCGTATTTGAATCTGAAAGTATTGAGCAAATTCTTTGTTACTAGAGAGAGTTGCGCAAATGTTGTGTTTGGAACGATATTGCTTTGGAGCAAAGAGGTTTAAGCGCTATCGTACTAATATACTGGAAATAGAACAATATTGATACTTTTTGTCTTGATTACATGATATTTATTTATTTAGGGGAAGTATTACTGGCAGTTATGTCTTTCATAGTTTGTATTTAGAAAAGTCTTGTATCTTTTTCAAGGTAATAGTATGAAACAAAACAAAACATTGTTATTATCTCAGATAAATTCTTTATCTGAGGTTATTATATTTAAAAATTGATTCTTTTAGGTTACAACATGGTCTAAAAACAAGGTCTCGCATTCTGAGAGTGGCTCGTTGTGTCGTCACAACCATATCAGATAGATACAGATTGATAGCGATGATGACGTCATGTCGATCGTCGGAATGCCATACCTGGCGTAGTATATAATTATACTATGGGTTACAACTAATATTTTAAAACATATAAACACCATAGTTGAATCATCGCTGCATCGTCAAGTGCCTTTAAGACTTCACTGCTGGTTTAAAAAGATGTGGTGGTGGTCTACTATATCCCACTGGTCAGACGGGTTGGCATCGTTTACCTTTCTCTTTGCTCTCCTGCGTAATTTGCTCCCTTAGTCACCTCTTACGGCACTCATGAGACGACTAGAGAGGAGGAGGAGAGGAGACCCTACGAATTTTTCACTAGCCGACCCACGCAACCTCGTTTGCGTTTTCTATTGCCCGTAGCGTGATAATTTTCCCCCGTTTTCGAAACATTTTTCATTAGTGCTTCGCTCCTATTGGTCCTAGCGTGATGATATATAGCCTATAGCCTTCCTCGATAAATGTACTATCCGACACTGAAATATTTTTTAAATCGGACCAGTAGTTCCTGAGATTAGCGCGTTCAAACAAACAAACAAACTCTTCAGCTTTATATTTTAGTATAGATTTGACATCACAGGTAGAAACAAAAATCACACTAAAGTATAATGCACAAAAAGCAGTATTTTAGTTTGTTTTACATCTATGTCTTTTTGATTAGAAAATAATCAAATGTATCATCAAGTGATATAATAACGTTAGGTGACAGTTTTATGTCGAGAGCTTTTATTATTAAACTTTAACTGAGATGTGCTCATTCGAGGAAAGTTTTCCAGTAAAAGCATCTTAAGAAATAACCTTATAGCGTCATAGTAAAATATTCAGAGGATAACTACGGCGAAATATCTTCTAGAAAACGGTGAAGTACTAAAAGTGCTACATAAATACTTACTTTACTTAAGTAGTCTTAGAGCTAGTATATTTCTTTCTTTGTTGATCTCTTTTTTGTTCTATTTATTTAAAAAAATCTCGACTTTTGTAATCTTTGACTAGCCTATTTGTATAGTGGTTAGTTTTCCAGACTGCTGCGGCAGAGATCGTTTGTTCGGTTCTCCCCTAGACCCTAAATTTATAATTAGCTTTGTTGGCAGATGCCTAGTGCACATTTGAATTAGGGTTGCGGAACTAGACAATATTTACAAATAATTATAATTATATTATTTGACTGCCTCGGTGGCGTAGCGGAATCGTATCGACTGCTGTGCTTGAGATCTCTTGTTCAATTCCCTGGTCGGACCAAATATTTGTATGATCTGCAAATATTTCTTTCGGAGTTTGGGTGTTTTCTAAGTACAATATGTATGTATTTATAAAAAGTATATATGTGTTTATATTAGTTGTGACCTACAACACAAGCTCTGCTTAGATTAGGACTAGATGGCGCTGTAGGTTAGATGTCCAATTTTTTTTATTCGTGCTCTCAATCCAATATCATACTCCAAATAGCCTGCTGTCTGGTGAGGATGTATTGATATTTGTTACTATTTCATTCAAAAACTGTTGAACGAATTTAGATGAAACTTTACAGTAATATGCTCGTAGCATAAAGATCAGAAAAACACATATGCTTCTATTTTCCACAAAAAACATGGCGAATCTAGACTAAAATAGAAGCTAGTCTAAGATACTCCTTATATCATCAACTAACTAATAGTAAAGTCCCGTCAAAACCGGTTCAGCCGTTCCAGCGATTAGCGGTAACAAACAGACAGGCAGACAGACAAAAATTGTAAAATATGTTATTAAAGTATATGTCCCATGTATAAATACACTAGCTGACCCACGCAACCTCGTTTGCGCCTTATATTGCCCGTAGCGTGAAAATTTCCCCCGTTTTTGAAACATTCTTCATTGTTGCTCCGCTCCTATTAGTAGTAGCGTGATGATATATACCCTATAGCCATGGACTATCCAACACCGAAAGAATTTTTCAAATCGGACCAACGGTTCCTGAGATTAGCGTGTTCAAACAAACAAACAAACAAACAAACTCTTCAGCTTTATATATTAGTATAGATATCCATTTAGTAAAAGTAAAAAAAAAAGTAGTTAGCGATTATTTTAATATTACAACCCGGAACTTCAATTTCATTTATTTGTATGTCTAGCTAACTATCAGTACTGGGTCTTGTTGCTTTCAGACTTGCAAGAATTCTTCAAGCTATAAATATTTAACACAAAGGGCTCACTGTCTGCCTACTAATTTGTTACACTTGAAAAGGAGGGAACATAACAAAGAACTTTCTGAAATTTATTTCCAAGTCAAGTAGAATTTCGTACACCACAACTGTTTTCATACAAATTCATAATTTAACTCGAAAACCAATCGATCTTAATGGGTTGTTTAAATTCCATTGCGTCCTTTTGATAAGGAAAGCAATAAAATTGGCTTTAAACCGTCAAACGATATGGTAATGTTAGAGCACCGTTTTACATTCGAAGCACGGCGACGATATTTCACGGGTAGATCTGCTTGAATTCAGATAAAGGGGACTGCTGCTATGGAGATGGACTTTTATTTCAATGAAAATTGTGAATTTGTTAAGATAGATTAAGGGTAATGATTTTAAGATTTACATCATTTAAACGTAGACCACTGATTTGTCTTGATGATTGATGATGTCTAGACGAAATAGATTGTCGAAGTTATGAAAGTGTAAAAAAAAACGATGTAAAGAACTTACCTTGTGGCGACTAATCCGCCACGCGCCTTTTAAATTTTTTTACTTTTAAATATTTTAATTTTTAGTTAATTTATCATTACACTAAATTTTGTTAATATCGGTTCAGTACTAGACGGGAGAACATTTTTTAAAACGAACTAACAGACTGACGTGACTAACATAACTCGCATCGCTTGTACCACACGCCAATAGTTAGTATGATGACGATGGAATGCGAGCGCCCGCGCAGTCGCTCGGCAGCTTTCTTCCGCGACAACCGATCGCACCTTGTTTGTTTACTTTTACTTAAAACTACTTAAAACTACTTAAATCTAATATTAATATAACTTAAATCTACCTTTAAAATCTATAATAATAACTTTAGGAAATTGTGAACTATTTAATATTCTGTGTTTCTTTTTATTTCGTGTGAGACAAATAAACTGTTTCAAAGTGCTATATAAATACTTTTATTTGTGTTCCGTGTAAAGTTTTGTTTATAAATTAATTAGTAACTATTTAGTGTTGGTGGGTAGGCCTAACCTACATCAACCACAGTGGTGACCCCGTGAAGGACACGTTATTAATTGGACTGTGGTACAAAAACATAAGCGGAAGCGATTTTTTCTTTAATAATAAAAATGACCTCCACCGATGGAAAAAGTGACGCGTCAGAGGTTTTAAGAGTCGGGGTGAGAATTCCTCCATTTTGGCCCCAGGAACCGGCTTTATGGTTCGCACAAGTGGAGAGCCAGTTTACACTCTCCAAGATCACTACGGACGAGACCAAATTTTGCTACCTCGTTGCTCAGTTAGATCATCAGTTCGCCGCAGAAGTCAAAGACATCATTACAAATCCGCCTCCGACTGATAAGTATGTGAAGCTCAAATCTGAGCTTATAAAGCGCCTCTCAGCTTCACAGGAGAAGCGGGTGAAGCAGTTATTGATGCACGAGGAGTTGGGTGACAGGAAGCCGTCACAATTCCTGCGCCATCTTCAAGGCCTCGCTGGACCCACGGTTCCCTTGGATTTCTTATCCACTATCTGGTCGAGCCGTTTACCCTCCAATATCCAGACGGTCATAGCGTCGCAGGATGACCTCCCACTGGAGAAATTGGCAGATTTGGCCGACAAGGTGCATGAAATCGCACCAGCATCACCTCAAGTGGCTGGTACGTCAGCAGCATTGCCAGAAGCATCTGCATTGTACACGGATCTGGCAAAGCAGGTCTCGGAGCTGACCAAACAAGTGGCTCTGCTTGCTGCACAAGTGGGCAATAAGGACTATTCTCGGTCAAGGCCGAGATTCCAGCAGAACCGCTCACGCTCCAACAGCCGCTCGAGACCACGCCAGCCACCCCAAGGACATCCTCACTGTTTCTACCACTTTAAGTACGGCGTCAAAGCAAAGAAATGCAAGCAGCCGTGCACCTTCCCGGCGGAAAACTCTCAGGGCGGTCGCAAGTAGCGGCCAACGACTGCCCCTCTATTACAGGCCGTCTATTCGTAACTGATCGGGTATCAAAGATGCAGTTCCTTGTGGACACTGGTTCAGACTTGTGTGTCTTTCCCCGATCAGCTGTCAAGACGCCCTGTCCTAAATCAAACTACGACCTGGTAGCTGCCAACAACTCAGTGATTCACACGTACGGTCCCAAAACTCTGCATCTAGACTTAGGACTAAGGAGAGATTTCGTTTGGAATTTTACAGTTGCAGATGTCTCGAAGCCCATTATTGGCGTTGACTTCCTCTCCTTCTATAACCTGCTCGTAGACTGCAGAAACCAGCGCCTAATAGATGAGGTGACGTCCATGACTGTAAAGGCTATTTCGTCGTCTACTTCTGATGACACGAATTCCATTAAAGCCGTCACTGGTGACTCTGAATTTCATCAGATCCTCAAAGAGTTCCCGGAGATCACCAGACCTGCAGGTGTTCCTTCAGCACCAAAACACAATACTCTCCATTTTATCAGGACAGTGCCTGGACCGCCAGTATCGACTAAAGCTCGACGACTCGACCCAGTTCGTTTGCAAGCTGCCAAGAAAGAGTTCGAGGAGTTGCTAGCGAGTGGCATAGTGAAGCGTTCGGAGAGTCCCTGGTCTTCTGCCCTACACCTGGTGAAGAAGAAGGACGATGGTTGGAGACCTTGCGGTGACTACCGCGCCCTTAACGCTAGGACTATACCTGACAGATATCCCATCCGCCACATCCAGGACTTCTCTCACCAGCTCTCAGGATGCTCCGTCTTCTCGAAGGTCGACCTGGTCAAAGCTTATCATCAGATAAGACTTAACCCTGAGGACATACCCAAGACCGCGATCACGACGCCCTTCGGATTGTTCGAATTTGAGTTTATGACTTTCGGACTTCGAAACGCTGCTCAGACCTTTCAAAGGTTCATCGATGAAGTTCTTCTGGGCCTTGATTTCTGCTATGGGTATATCGACGACATATTAACCTTCTCTTCTATGCCAGAAGAACACAAGAGACACCTGCGCCAGCTGTTCGAACGTCTAAGACAATATGGCGTACTGGTCAACACTTCAAAGTGCATCTTAGGCCAATCAGAAGTTGATTTCCTAGGATATCACGTCTCAGCTTCCGGTACGCGTCCATTAGAATCCAAGGTCCAGGCTATACAGGATTACTCTGTTCCCAAGAACATCAAAGAACTTCGACGTTTTTTAGGAATGATGAATTTCTACCGTCGTTTCATTCCAAATGCAGCTCAACTTCAGGCACCCCTGAATAACCTGTTGATGGGACCTAACGTTAAAGGTACTCACCCGGTTGTCATGACCCCAGACCTGTCGCGAACTTTTGAAGATTGCAAAACTTCGTTGTCACAGGCTACCTTACTTGCACATCCAGATTCATCAGCAGAATGGGCTATCGTTACAGATGCTTCAGAAATTGCCATTGGTGCCGTTCTTCAACAACGCAAAGGTGCAGACTGGCAACCACTAGCCTTCTATTCGCACAAGCTATCAAGCGCTCAGACCAAATACAGCCCCTACGACAGGGAACTGCTTGCTGTATACGAAGCCATTAAATATTTTCGGCACATGGTGGAAGCTAGGACCTTTGCAGTTTACACTGACCACAAGCCTTTGACTTTCGCCTTTTCATTGAATAAGGAGAAGTGTTCACCTCGTCAGTTTAGACACCTGGATTTCATAGCCCAATTTACCACGGACATCCGGTACCTTCCCGGAAAGAAGAATACCGTCGCCGATGCTTTATCTCGTGTAGAGTAAATATTTTCCCCTATCGACTATCAAGCTCTTGCACAATCTCAGGAAACAGATCCAGAACTGCAAGACTTGTTACTCAATGGCTCCAGTCTGAAATTAAAGAAGATGAGGTCAGTAGACAGCCAACTCCCGGTCTACTGTGATATCTCCATGGGCCAGCCTCGACCATACATAACTCCAGAGCTTCGCAAGAATGTATTCAGGATGATACACGATCTCCATCATCCAGGAAGTTCAGCTACTGTGCGACTGGTTACGCAAAGATTTGTGTGGCCAGGGATTCGTAGTGACTGTAGAGAGTGGGCTAGGCAATGCTTGTCATGCCAAAAATCTAAAATTAACCGACATACCAAGTCTCCCCTCTCCACATTTTCCACTCCGTCCGCAAGGTTCTCCCACATTCACCTTGACCTTGTCGGGCCTTTGCCTCCATCATGTGATTTCAGGTACTGCCTCACCGTCATCGATCGATTCACGCGATGGCCTGAGGCGATCCCGCTCAAAGACATCACTGCTGAGACCTGTGCTGCTGCCCTGGTATCCGGCTGGATCGCCAGATTCGGTTGTCCTGCTCGCGTGACAACTGATCGTGGTCGGCAATTTACCAGTGACCTTTTCAAGTCACTGACAATCTTGGTTGGTGCGAATCACTTACGCACTACCGCCTACCACCCCGCTGCAAATGGTATCATCGAGCGCCTTCATCGTCAACTCAAGTCCGCTATCATGTGCCATGCAACTTCTCGCTGGACTGAAGCCCTTCCCCTGGTTCTTCTCGGCATGCGCAGCGCGTGGAAAGAAGATCTTCAGACTTCAGCAGCCGAATTAGTATATGGTGAGCCCCTACGCTTACCTGGCCAGTTCTTCTCACCCACAGACGGCTACACTTCAGATGACATCACGCAGTACGCTACTCGACTTCGAGCCCAGATGAAGATGTTGACCCCAAAGCCTACCTCGTGGCATACCTCAACGCCATTCTACTTCCCACGTGACTTACAAGCTTCGTCTCACGTTTTCCTACGGCAAGATCATGTGCGTGGTGCATTAGAACCACCTTACGCTGGACCCTACTTGGTCGTGACAAGGAAGCCCAAATTCTTCGGAATAGACGTCAAGGGCAAGGTGGTCAACGTTACCGTCGATCGCCTCAAACCTGCTTACATGGCCAGAGAAGCACACACCTCGACGTCTACTGCGGTGCCGAGAGAGACACTACCATCTGCCAATACTGAAATCCCAGAGCCAGTCCCGATAGTCACACAGCCTACGACTGAGAAGACAACCCGGAGCGGTAGACGAGTCAGATTCCCTGATTTCTATCGACCGTAGTCACGGTCTGGTCGGGGGGAATATGTGGCGACTAATCCGCCACGCGCCTTTTAAATTTTTTTACTTTTAAATATTTTAATTTTTAGTTAATTTATCATTACACTAAATTTTGTTAATATCGGTTCAGTACTAGACGGGAGAACATTTTTTAAAACGAACTAACAGACTGACGTGACTAACATAACTCGCATCGCTTGTACCACACGCCAATAGTTAGTATGATGACGATGGAATGCGAGCGCCCGCGCAGTCGCTCGGCAGCTTTCTTCCGCGACAACCGATCGCACCTTGTTTGTTTACTTTTACTTAAAACTACTTAAAACTACTTAAATCTAATATTAATATAACTTAAATCTACCTTTAAAATCTATAATAATAACTTTAGGAAATTGTGAACTATTTAATATTCTGTGTTTCTTTTTATTTCGTGTGAGACAAATAAACTGTTTCAAAGTGCTATATAAATACTTTTATTTGTGTTCCGTGTAAAGTTTTGTTTATAAATTAATTAGTAACTATTTAGTGTTGGTGGGTAGGCCTAACCTACATCAACCACAACCTCATGCAAACGTTTCACAAGTGTTAACTGTAGTTGTCACTAGCGACCGGCCGAAGTTTCGGTTTCAGTCGAAATATCTAGTTTCGGTTTTAGTTCAGGTTTCAAACAAAAATGGCCGAAACTCGAGTGTTCGCTGCCGTTCGTCTCTCTGAGCGAGCTTAAATTAAATATAGACTACACACGCTTAAGAAATTATAAACTACAGAATTAATGTTAAAGCCGTTTCCATACTAAACAACTATTATAAGCACCTGAAAGGCAGATTGTAGGGTACTCTAACACCAACTACTATGAAACTCGAAGAATAAGCCTAATGCACTCTAGCTTATGGTATATAATTGCGTAAACATAAGTTTATTTAGACACGTCCTATACAACTTCATACTAATTTCATATTATGAGACTTAGAAATAAAAGTGAATACTGCTTAAATGCCGGTCTAACTGAAATACTGAGGTTATTGAAACCATATGATTTAATTCATAAAAGTTTCGGCACGGTGTTAAAGGTATTAACGACTGTGTAAAGTTTAGAAAACAATGATTTAAAGACATTGTAGATAGGAAGTATAAATTTTACTCCCATTATTTATTTGTAAGTGAGAGATTATAGCACACTTGTGTTTGACCATGGTTTTCTTTATATCGGTTTTTGTGGTATAAAGCAGCCTATATTTTCTCAAGATTCAAAGTACCTCCGTCCTCCATGCCAAATTTAATTGAAATCGGTTCAACGATTTAGCCGTGGTAGCGTAACCGCTTGACATACAGGCAGGCAGAGTTACATAAGTGTTTAGTAAAAATTTGTTATTTTAAAATTACAAACAGATACTCTAATTTTATTAATTATTAATTAAAAAGGCCTCCAACTAAGCTTCACGAGCTTGCTGTTATCCTATAATAAAACCGGGCCAGTATGCCAATTTCTTTAAAATATTTTCTCCAGTTTTGATACTAAAAATAACGCGTAGTGGTTATCGTATGTAACTGTCTAGATATGGAAGAAAGTATTGTTAGACTTTTCTTATAAGAAATTCCAAACAACAACACGGAGTATGGAAGTTTGGTAGTGTTACACTCCCGTGCTTTGAACAGCACATGAAACCGGTCTCTGGCAATCGTTATTGTGAAGTCAATGCCATCAAACATACTGACAACTAGTTCAACCTTCGAATTCAGTCCACCCTCAGGGTTGCGATGGAGGAATAGCAGTCACTCCGTAGAAAAACTGATATTCAGATAAAGCCCTTACGCTTACCAGGGGAGTTCTTCGAAGAACCTACTGAAGGGAGTACCACTGACTTGTCAGATTTTTCCGACCGCCTAAGAAGTATTGCTGCAAAACTAGGACCTATACCAGCTAGGCGATATTGCAAGCCTCAGGTACTCGTATACAAAGAACTTGCAACCAGTGATCATGTGTTCCTCCGTGAAGACGCATCTCGTGGTTCGCTACAACTAGCATACTCAGGACCTTACAAGGTATTAGCACGGGATAGTAAAAATTTTAAAATATTCCAGAGGGGCAAAGAGGTCACAGTATCTATAGACCGAGTCAAACCGGCCTTCATACTGTCTGACCAAACTGAGACTGTACCCTTACCAGATACTCAGAAGGAGTATGTAACACGTTCTGGACGGCGAGTTAAATTTCTAGATTCTTATCGCCCGTGACGGTCTCTGTAGGGTGGTGTAGGCTACCTACTACACATATACTGAACACTCACTATATTTCACTATAGAATTATATAATAAACTTAATATTGAATCTTATAACTATTTATATATTCACACTTACATATTATATCTATACACATTATTTCATTATAATCAACTTACTATCTATACTTACATATTTACTTTTCTAATATAAAATATTTCATTTGAAATAGTGATCAAAATACCGATGTCGATTATCGACAGCTGGGGTGCACTATGTCTTCTATACATAAAAATAAATACAGGACGCGCATCGCACGATCTTAGGCGTGCGCGCGCGCCGGCCGGCGAACAGTCGTAACTTGTTATTGACGCAGAACGCACGCTTGTTTACCTAAGTTTATGTACTAATCTAGCGCTTATATACCGCTTATATACTTTATGTTATCTGGTGTACAATTCTCTGACTATATCTATCACCTTGCTTTAAACCGTATTGTGCTGTGCTTGTGCTTATTTATATACATTTCCTTTCCTGCACCTTCTATTGTGTACTTGTGAGTGTTGACAATAATACAGATTGACCGTGAGTTGAACTTTTTATTTTATACCTGCTACACACAAGTTGAGTGGTTACTACTCCAGTACCACACGTGGTTAAACTGACGGTCGACCCGAAGTAATCTGGTAAATAATAAAGGCGAAAAACATGTTACAATTTTCGAAGCTTACACCAAGATAATATGTGTAATGATAATGTGTGCTTTTAAATAACAACATACGTTTTGGTTTGATAAGTTACAAAGTTATGTTTGAATACGAGCTGCGTTGCTTGAATGTAGAATGTAGTAATTCGTAAAATGTGAATCAGTGTGAGTACTTGGAAACAACTAGCCTACCAGTTTGTACATTCGTGAATGGTTTTTGCCTTTTGGTACTGAGCTTTACTTAGCTGAAAGGTTTCATCATTTTGGTAACATTCCGTAAATTAGTCTTTAGCTGGTAATATATGTGAATAAATATTGTAAGAGGTTGGATATTTAAAACTTTATTATTTTAGTTCCTACATTATAAAATCGGTCAAGTGTCAATTCACACCCTATGTTTTGTTATTTTAACTTAGAAAATAACTCCCCATAACTTCAAA
Organism: Spilosoma lubricipeda; assembly: GCA_905220595.1. Taxonomy (NCBI): domain Eukaryota; kingdom Metazoa; phylum Arthropoda; class Insecta; order Lepidoptera; family Erebidae; genus Spilosoma; species Spilosoma lubricipeda. Next base: position 3,477,431 of record HG992298.1, on the reverse strand, counting down.
TTATTACCTGTTTACTAATAAACTTTACTCAAATGCCCTGCCCTGATTTGTTTACCTCTGCAAGTATTACTGTTGAAGAATTTTCCTAGAAGAAGATGGGTGATTGCTCCACTAAATCAAAAATTAGTGTTTTAATGCTCAATTTAATCATTCATAGATAATCATAAATAGATACCTTAATCAAAATTCCTTGAAATATTTTTATTGGTTTTGTGCTAATATTGTCATCCTTTTTCCCTATATTAATATTTAATTAGGGTCGCAATATTAAATAGCGTAATGTGTCGCCGAAGGGTAAGGCCGGTATGCTATGCCACCCGTCCTCAGTCTCCTATATCTCTAGATTTATATAAATCATAATATAATACGCAATACAGGAATCATAAGGACTGAATAGATGGCTTAGTAGTTTAAGCGGACGCCATGCTACTTTTTAATGTACTGAGTGTTGGGGGATCGAACCTCACATAGAACAATGCTTTGTGTGACATGTAAATTATTGTCCTGGGTGTTATTTGAGTTCGTTTCATATATGTTTGTATAGTTCATGACAATCCAAATCCATATCCAAACACTTCAGATTCCGCACATGCTTTACATCAGGCAAAGTAGAGTCATTGTCGTATCTTCTGAAAGCGTTAAGATATCTTTACTTCGGTCTTATATCAAATCTGAATCCCAACTTTGAAAACTCTTAAATTTATTTATAGCAGTCTTATTGTAAATTTTCTGTAACGCCTTCAACACTAGATTACCCTCATGCCTAGATACCTACTCTATCTGGAAGAAAGTAAGTTTAACAAACTTCAATGTGAAAATTAAATGTACTAACCTATTTATCTGACCTACTTAACAACCTCCCTTAAGAGAAACATTACCCACCCAAATGTGAAAGCATTCTACCATCCTAATTACACAGATAACAAAATACGAAGCATGCATTTTTTCCTCAGTTTTCACTAATGCATTAAATTCCACATACTCACCACCTTTTACGTTTGGCAAAACTCCAAATGGCATTGGCTTTTAAATTTTTAACTCATCTGAGGTGGAACTCGCTGAATTGATGGCAACATTATTATTTCATCTGTGTGTTCGTAGCAAATGTGTTGCTGTTTTTTGCCCTCCCAGAATGTTGGGAATTTTTATTTTATGCGATTTTTGTATGACACTAATATTATTTTGATACTAATGGTTTGGTCATCAAAATTAAAGTTACAATAACAGTTAAATATTTTTTCTTTACAGTTTTATGTAGGAAATTCAGTCAGTGAATATCATTATTATGTAGAGATTATTTTCGTTACTAGTGCTGAGTACCGACTTGGATTATCAAATACACTTTGAATAAAAGCCTTATTTATTCCTCTGAATGTTAATCTTTCTGATTTTTTACTGTATACTCCGTTTCATGAGGCTGACATAGCGAAAAAAATATAATTTGTAACTAGAGACAGTGACCTATCTTTCTCTCCAACACCCCTGTCTTAGGTAGTTTGCATCCGTCAGCTAATTTCTTCAAATCGTTTGTCCATCATACCGCAGGGTACCTTACACTACATTTGCCTAATAGCGGTCTCTACTCTACCACATTTCAGCTTCAGTGATCATCAATTCATTTAGAGTCATGACTGGCCCACTTCCACTTCAGCATTATGATTCTTCAAGCCATGTCTGTTACTGTAGTGTTCTGTCTAACAACCTCGTTTCAAATTTTATATTCTTCTTCTTTCTTCTATAAATTCTTATATTGTTGTCTTCACCTGTATGTTCTTTCTTTATTTCTAATCGACTTTGGTAAGAATATTTTTTACTGTATTTATTATGCAATTATTTTTACAATATGAATTATTGATGGTTAACGGTATTAACTTACTAGCAAGTTAACCTTGCTTGGAGAAACTAGAAGAAGGTAAACCTGAACCTAACTTCAAACAATTTAAAAATAATAAAACCTCAGTCACAAAAACTGCATAGTCTAATAACACACTACACATAACTAAACGTTATTACACTGCATATGCATTCCGACAAAACACGGACAATTTCCATCGTGACACAGCGACATGAATTTTGGACTAAGGTGACAATCGTGCAGGACACAAAGCCGCCACACTAATTGGAAACTGTGCGCCACCAAACGGATGGTCAACAAACTTGACATACACTGCGGGACAATTTTGTTCGCAGTACATAAATGTACTGCGGTTCTATACGAAATGGATACACTTTTCGGAGCAAGTTACTCAGGTAATAAAATAACATTTAGAAAACGGTTTTCTGCTTTGTTCAGTAGGTTGATCATGATTTATTAGATAGCTTGGGTTTTTATCGAAAATTATTAAATCAAATTTGTTATCTTAATGGGACACTACTTTTATTTATTTTCATCCGATAAGGGCGAAGTCAAAAAAAAAACATTTTGCAGGCTATTTATGTTTGTATATTCCACGGTAGAGCCTAAACTATGCAACCATTGAAGTTTTTACGTAGTCAGGAATAGTTTTTATAATTTTTCTTATAAAAATATATTTTAAAAGATCATCTTTGCTTTATATATTTGTTTACGACACATACAAATATTAAAACGTTATACTGGAAAAAAATTAAATAATTAGTTCATAAATGTGGCGAATGAAACTGCTAAAACTAATGCAACTTTATATCTGCAAGACAAACTTAACATAACTATTCCACAAATACTACCAACTAGGAAATACTTATCGGAATTAACCACTCACAGCTTAGTTCCACTTATAAAATTTCATCTCTAAATATGAACCCCAATAGACTACAAAGGTAATTTTCTATATTCCACCCCAACCTATTCTTAGTTTAATATGAAAAACCGCTGAGCCGAATTCATACGAAAAAAATAATCATATTGAACCTATTTCTATGCATTACAGTGTAATAGGATGACCCACTTTTTCGGTGCACAAAAGACTTTTATATAGCACTGAATTCGGTTTCGCCTGCAAACTACTTTTTTTTTTGTTAATTATGCAGCAAAATATTTTTATAAAGCTTTGTAAAGCTATATCTTGTTAGTTAGGTCTGAATAAGTTTTGAAATGATACTTTAAATATTTCTCGGTTCCGTTTCCTACTTCTAATTACTATTTATGTTATATTACTTGCTTTGAAATCCCAGTAGATGAGATATTAATTAAAATTATTAGTCTTGGAATCTATGTTAAGGTTTGTAGTTTCGAGCTATGCTGGGTGTTTCTATGTCCGTGTTTGTTAAAAATTGACTTACTTGCCAGTGAAAGCCCTGTCGAAATCAGCCCAGCCTTTCCAGAGATTAGCAGGAACAAACAGACAGACAGACAGACTAAAATTGTAAAAAAAATATTTTGTTATATGCACCGTGTATACCTATATAATATGCATTCATTAAAAAGCGGTTATTTTAGTATTACAAACAGACACTCCAATTTTATTTATTTGCATAGATGTATAGATTTAATAGCAACTCTTTCTGTCCTTCTGTTACACTTTCACGACTAAATCAAAGTTAAATATACTACTGCCTCGGTGGCGCAGTGGTAGCGTACGCGACTGCTGTTCTTGAGGTCCCGGGTTCCAATCCCGGGTCCGACCAAATGTTTGTATGATCTGCAAATATTTGTTTCGGAGTTTGGGTGTTTTCTATGTATAATATGTATGTATTTACAAAAAAAAAAGTATATATGTATTTATATCAGTTATCTAGTACCCATAACACAAGCTCTGCTTAGTTTGGGACTAGATGGCGTTGTGTGTTAGATGTCCAAAATATTTATTTATTATTTATTTAAAGAAATTTGGCACGGAAAACTTTGATTCTTGAGAAAGGACATATACTGCGAAGCGAAATTATAATAAGACAGAGTAATTATTTATTACCTTTTTAAAACCTATTTACTCAATTGAAACATAAACGTGGGATAATCAGAACAAAACCTAGTACACATCATCTAGAAAAACGTACCGTATTGAAGAAACGTGAAGCATTGATAAAATCTATATTACATCAAGCGGAATATGACGTAGAATATTATATTACAACATGACATATTTCTAATATATAGTTACACATACAGTCTCAGAGATGTCACGTAGCGACATGTGGACTCTGATTGGGTATGTACATAAATGATGACGTCACTAACACGTCAGCAAATGCTCGAGTAATCTGATTGTAGTGCTGTCTTGGTAATTCTGGTAAATAGCGAGCAAATAGTAGTATTATTGTGTTTTTCTAAGCAGATAGGAATGTTTTGTTTTTTAAGCCCCGACGCCAAAAGAGGGGTGTTATAAGTTTGACGTGGAAGTCTGCGTGTGTGTCTGTCTGTGGCATTGTAGCTCTAAAACGGATGGACAGATTTCGATGCGTTTTTTAATTTGTAAGCCAGTTTCCTTGCGGTGGTTCTTAGCTATGTTTTGTTTAATATCGGTTCAGCAGTGTAAGAGTATCAGCTCTTTTCCAAAATGATTTAAGACATTTTTGGCGTATGATTACTTGATAAAGGGCTTCATGCGTGCTTGTATAATCATTATATGATGAAACCTGCGAAAATATGAAAAAAAAAACCTTTGTGTAGGCACACATTTAGTTTGTGCACTATAATTTCTTGTGCGCAATTGGTTGGTCTCGATTGAGACTGGCCTAGGAATCGGCTAATTGCTTCAGGAGTACATTCACAAACAAGAAAAGCAAAAAACATGCTACATAACTTCAGAAATATAGTAAAGAAACTCAGTTTTTCATTTATTATGTTATACTAGCTTTTACATGCAGCATTACGCCCGCGTATGTGTCGATTACGATGGGAATAATTTTCCAAGTTAATGATATACAGCCTATGACGTTCACAGATAATGTTACTTTCTAATAGTAAAATATTTCTCCAAATCTTATCATTACCTCAACAACCATATGAATTTACTTCTAAATGTATATTCAATTGTTATAAATATCCATTCATTTCTTCAAGATCAAACTTGTTACGAATTTAAACGTCCTAATATAAGATGGTTAAAAGTCAAATCTATGTCAAAAAGAGTTATGTCATAGACAGCACATATATTTTTTGCTAGTATTCAAAACACGAAACAAAGTCTGTAGTTAATTTTGTGAAATTAATTTCAAACTTTGTTAATGCTGAATTTTCAACAAAATTGTTTCAACGCAAAAATCCCATGCTATTAGGTGCAGCTAAACTCAAGCTGCCAGTGGAAATTCATTTCACTGTGAACGCTTGACCGCTCTGCCTAGATAACATGTTGTTACAGGAGTTGCTGCGTTTAGATGGGCAAGTAATAAAGTATAAATAATTTATTTGTTATCTTATACCAATCCATACTTATATTTTTATTTCGAAAGTAACTGTGTCTGTCTATCTGTCTGTTTCAGGCTTTCAAGGTTAGATAACTGGACCGATTTTAATTAAAGTTGACATTTAGATAATTTTATTTTTGAGGAAATACATAGACTACTTTTCATTAAGATGACTGACATGTACGAGGGTGGAGCCGCGGGTAAAACCTAGTAATTCTTATATAAATCTATCCCACTAACATTAAACACATAAAAGTTTCTAAAGATGGATGTATGGATGACTGTATCTCTTACACGCAAAAATTTATCGATTTGGTATTTATATTAGAATTGATATTAGAATAACTCAGACTTCTTTTAACCGCGATGTCTTCCACGCGAACAGAACAACAAGCAAAACAGTTGCAAAACAGCAATAGTTTAACTTAATAGAGGCTTGATCACATTAAACGAGTACGTTACAGCATTATTTGACTCAAGATGCATGAAAACCGCTATATTTAACATTAAAACGTCAATCAATCTACAAAACAGCTAAGTTCAATGAATTATTTACTAAATTAAAATGAAAAATTGTTTCATTGAAACTGTGAAGAATGTAATTCTAATAAATTAATTAATTTCACGAAAAAATTGAACCAACAAAGCAATCAGGCATAATAATCTGCACTGTATTTTTAAAAGATGTTTAGTAATCTCATAATGAAAAATAAGTATACCACGTATAAAGGCCATAATATGTTATTTTATTATTTATACTCATAAAAAGGCAACTTATATCCAAATATTTTCAAGGTCTGAGCCATCTATTTCATAAGCAAATCATTCCAAAATTGTTACCAAAGCATTTTATTCCAACCAACCAACAAATTTCATTTTGTAAATTTAGCTGGAGCATAGTTAAGCAACTCTAGTAAGTCAAATGATTCAAGTAGAATCTACATCACAAACGCAGCTTCGACGCTTGTAGCCGTATCATTGGAATATCGGGCGGCCCGCATGGCGGCTTCGTAGCGATAGCTGCCCCAATTCTGTTACCGAAATTACTCCGAATCGGTACATATAAACCCTTGTTTTGTTGTAGCTAAAATGCCACTTGATTTTCGTACTTAAAGCCCTTGTGGAAAGTTTTAAACTGATTTCATTAACTTTATAATCATCTTAAATGGACACTTGTTGAGAAAATCTCTTCTAAGGAATTAGATATATTTTTAGGCTCATTTACCTTCAGTGATACTGTCACAGTAATAGCTACTATTTATTTATTTAGGATTGTTTCTCCGTATTTTATATGCTACGTTTTCGGACGACCTGGTGAGGGTCACAGGAAACTGCTGCATCGATGGTTTTGGGGAGCCTTGGGGGAGACACATGTCAAGCAGTTTACGTCTTACGGCTGAAATGATGATGATTTATGTGCTGCTGTTGAATGATTCACTTATAGTGAAATTTAACATACACATTAACAGGAACAAAGAGGAAAAAAAACTTTTATGCAAGCAAATTCATGATTATTTATTCTTAAATAAAAAATATCTGTAATAGGTTTAAATAAATATTCTTATGAAAAATTTAGTTACTCATTTCTATCTGTCGCTTTTCATTAACGACGATTTAAAAGTAATCTGAAAAAGATACATCAAAACAAAGCATTAGAAATTTTCATGATACAATTTTTAAGAAAGAAAATTCAACAAATACTCGTAAAAGAAACACGCATTCACAAATTGCATCAACTATTCTCACTAGCAAAGGTAATGGTGGCCCAGATGCGGTGAGACGCATCTGGCCGTACATTTGCATGTATATAGCTTTGCATGTACCAGTAAGTGGCATGTAATTGTAACGGAATTGGACGGAATTGGACCAAATGTAGTTTAGTGAATAGTATCGGTGTACGCGATCCGGTAATACTGATATACCTACATGTAAATTTATTTCGTTTTATTAAGGACTCGAAAATATTTATCGAAATTTTGGTGATACTTCTGATATTAGTATCACTATCTTATTTTCACTTGGGTTTGATATTTGGTGATTGAGAATTTAAAAGGCTATTTAAACGGCTATATTCGTTTATGCATATATCTGAGAGATGAGATGAGATGATAAAGGCGTAAACTAAGTGAGAGGAAATCATGTTTTAAGCATTTTCTCATTATCTGGTTATGAGACAAAAATGTAGAAAATACGTGTTTTCAATTGCTTATATGTGTTGGAAAGTTAATTCTATATAACTCAACAATATCTCAAATTAATGAGTTTAATTTCATAAATGTTGATAATAATTGGAATTTGCAAAATTAAGGTATTTATGATCTCTTTTTTATAGAAATAGCATAAGCTATTTATCGATTCTTGGAATACCTTGCGTTCGAGTTGTTATAGTGTCATACCCATAATATATGTCTGTATATCTTTTGTATGTTTGTACGTAGTAAGTAACGTGTATATATGTTGTATTTATAAGTTTTTGGTGTGTAGTGTTTGTTTCTATTGATTATGTAACCTCTGCGCACTAATCTACCTTACAAGATGTCTACACCACCCTAAGGTTGACGGAAAGAAAATGCCTGGGACATTAACTAAGTCCGCCGAAGTAGAAAAGGGAATTAAGTCATTCGGGTTAGAAAAGTGTATAAAGTTGAGTAAGTAATTATTTTTAATTATTCAACAAATGAGATTGATCTACCTCTACTGCCACTTCAGCAAAATACCTGAGGAAAAATAGATATATTATAGTTTATTATTTTTGTCTTGCATAAATAGAACTCATTATAATGTAATTTTAGGTGTTGTTTCTTAATTTAAATTATAGAATTGCAAGTAAAGGAACAGAGAACCATAATCTTTAAACAGTTTTAGACATCTTCTCTTAGAGAGGCAGAGGTTTGAAAAAGGAAAGAGAAAGATATAATTTATCATACTTTATAGACATGAACAGGTAGACCCATAATAACCCGTGTTTGTTTATAATTTCAAAATAACAGTTTTACACTATACACATATACAACAACCTCGTTACCCGACGAGAACTGCGGGTAATACCATGGAGCTCAGTTAGTTATTACTCAGATATAAACCAATGATAATATTTTTGCATGGTTCTCCCCACATTTATAAAAACTGTATAAAACTATACTCATAATTTTTTTGAGTTTAAAGTCAACAGTTTTCTAATTACAACTTTTGATTTAAAACTCGTTACTCAATTTAAAAAAATATTATTCTCTGTACGCTTCACTCAAAATTTCGTTCAGAAACTTTAATTTAAAATTGTATCCGACCCTTTGATATATACCATGGTGTTCCAAAAAGGAGAAAAAACTGTAACACATTAATTCCTGCACGAATCGCCGGTCCGTGACAGTCGACGCAAACAATATGAGCGTTGCAAGCCGCATATGAATTTCAATTTAGGAACGATCGCTTGGAGAGGCAAGTTGAGAGAGAGAGAGAGAGTAGAATTCATAGCAATACAATAAACATCACAAAATAATTATTAAATGAAATAAAAACTTTTAAAAGTAACGTATAAAGTAAAGAATCCTTTGGACAAACATACTAATACACTATCGTATTTAATGACACTGAAATGTCGAGTAGTTTACAAGTCCTTGTTAACCTGTGTATGTCGGTGACCTCGCTCCTCTCTTCGTTTAGTGTAAGGTTCAAATCCACATGGGACAACATTATGTGTGACCGTTTCTTGAACGTTTATGAAGTCCTCCATCACACAGTAATATTTCCAGTTCAGGGATTATCTTTAAAAAAGAAAACAAGAAGGTTATTGGTTGAAAAAGCGGTAACTTAAATAAACTATTTTTTCCTAATAATTTTTTTCATTCTTTCTTCTCAGGGCTACATGTATAGATACGAAAGGCCGAACTCATCTGCTCAAAAAAAGTTTAACTTGCAAAAGTGTTCATGTAACCCATTTGCAGAATAAATGATTTCAATTCATCTCATTTCATTACATTTCACTTAAATTAAAATGTATTTAAGTAAGGCAATTTCCTTTCTTTCTGTTTGTTGTGGGGTTGGAATCATTTGCACAAGCTCATAATAATTTATATACTTAGCCCCAGTCCCAGTGACATATCTCAATCAAGTTTACTATCCTATTCAAATACTCCTTCCCTCTGAAGCTGCATTGAATTGAGGGCTATACGATATCCATCGTAAATGCCATGATTGTCCTATCAAAATCCACAGGGAACTCTACCTGGAAGGTATTATACGGCATCGGTCTTACATTCGCAGTTGACTGGAAATTTGAATAAACTAGAACTCAATATGTGAGAATTGCCAAACAATGAGAAGGAACTACGAAGTAGGTACTAATCCTGTATCGCGCTATCTAAGTTCCCGCGCTAATTACTACATCTATGTCGGCTTTCATTCCAATGATATATGTATTGGTACTAATATAATTACACTAATGTAACTCTGTCTGTTATAATGTCACAGCTAGTTTTGATTCTTGAGGAAGAGGAGAGCCACGCTTCGGCATGCATGGGCCAGTTCGATCTGAGTAATAACACGGCCTCACAGAAAACCGGTGTGAAACAGTGCCTGTACTATGTTTCACCGAGTGAGTGAGAATACCGGAGGCCCATATCCCAGCCCCCTTCCCCTCTATCCCCCAAAGGCCGGCAATGCAATTGTGACGCCTCTGCTGTTTGGGGTGTCCATGGGCGGCGGTAATCGCTTACCATTAGGCGATACGTCTGCTCTTTTGCTCCTATTACATAAAAAGAAGAAAAAGAAGAAAGGTTACTATATACCGCAATTCCCGACACACACGCGGTGGCAGCCATGTGCCAAAGTTACTAAAACATTTTTTTTAATACTACTTGAATACTGTTAACCCAATTTTTATTTAATTGTCTTAATATATTTATAACTAGCTATGCCCGCTACTTCGTACACGTGACATTTGGATTTGCAAGCTATTTTTAATTTTTCACCGTTGAAATATCCCGGACTACGACAAATATTTCACAACCAAAACTAGCTAAATTGTCCGTATTTAAGCAAAAAGGAACCATCCAGCAAATACACACTTTTGAGATATCAAAGGATTTAGAAAAATATGTGCAGCACCTGTTAGATGAAGTAAAATTACAATTTATTTTATGTAAATTTATTGATAAATTACTAATTTAAGTATGTGTATATAAATTTGCTTTTATTGCTGTTAAACTTTCTAGATAATTAAGAAAATGTGCATGTGGTTCCTTTTAACATTTAGTAATTGATAGGTTTTCTCTTATACAAAAAAGAACCATAATACAGGAATTTCTTGATATAAATGAAACTATGTGCTTATATTATCCTAATAAAGCTTTAATTCTCCAAATACACGTGTATTCGACATAATCATCATTTTGGATTTCGAAATCCACCGTGTCTAGTCTATTTATGTCGTCTTCTATTGTATCATCACAATTGAGACCATTATAAAAACTCTGTGTATCTTGTGGAATGAGATGTAAAATGGACGGTTAGTTTCACGGGTGATACTGGCTTCCTTGACGGACACAGGGGAACTATATGTTCTATTAAGATTTAAGCTGGTAGGCCGCGAACAGGTGCTCTCCCTATATTAACTTCCACAGAATCACCAAAGAAGTCTGTTTTAAAATAAATTGAGTTTGGTGAGTCTCTTTTCAGGTATATTTCCCGAGTTAGTAGCCAATTAATACATTCTTTGTTAATACCACGTTTTCTGTCAACAATAATGTTTTTCAACCTTAAAAGTTCCCAGAAAATCTGATTTTGCCCTAACTGTAACTGGGTTTTTTTTCTTGCAATCTTTCATAACCTGCATATAATCATCGGGAGTGTATAGTCTCGGATATGGATATTTCTTCATTGCCGTTTCAATGTGAGATAAATCTCTAGCTCTCTAGGTAGGTAACTATCTCCGGGAATCAAACTTTTTGTAATTGTTTTAAAGGTGGGACAATGCAAAAATGTTTTTAACATCAAAACTATCTTTATGTTACGATTATATCCGCTTCTTGAATCGCTCCATAAAATTAATTTCTCGATATCTTTAGAAATATACTCACCTTAGTATTTTAATAGACAAGAACCGACTTCCTAAGCACTTGTTCCAACCATTCCTTTTATGCAAACAAAGCACTCACTTAAGTTAGTTTTTCCGAATAAATATCCATATTATACCGCCAAAAATGTCGCTTATAATAGATAATTCTGGTAGAGATCTTAGACATTGGAAGCGTTTGACATTCCGTTTCCTTACAATGAATAGCCAGAATAAAATCAGTCTTTATTTTATGCCGAGGCTGTTCCTATTTTCGGCAATATTTTTCGCGTTTTGTATCTATGGTTATTTCTCCTCAGCAATTTCGCAACTAGTTAATTTCGCTTGTAATGTGTCACACTTGTTACTAGTATCCTTCTTAAGAGGCGCACGTTTAAGATTAAAAATGTTTGTCAATTAACTTTGCATACATAGCCTTACTGACCTTTTCAGTTTCTCCTATATGTTCATAGTATAAGTCGTACATCTTGTCTAAAGTCATGTCTGACATAAGCTTTTCGGTCTCGCACTCACTTCTTCTATAGTGTGATAATCACACTGTGATTTATACTCAGGAAGAGAGTGTATGTGGCATCTCACTTGTGAAACTAATTCGTCGCTGCATTTATTCTACTTTTTTGATCCTCTTCTACTTATACAATCCTGTGACCTCATTTTAATCAAAGCAATATTAACTCTTTTTGTAGAAACATCAAGTGTTTTAAAAAATAAATCCCGGCATACATAACTGCCTCGGTGGCGCAGTGGTAGCTTACGCGACTGCTGTTCTTGAGGTCTCGGGTTCGATTCCCGGGTCGGACCAAATGTTTGTATGATCTGCAAATATTTGTTTCGGAGTTTGGGTGTTTTCTATGTATAATATGTATGTATTTACAAAAAAATAAGTATATATGTATTTATATCAGTTGTCTAGTACCCATAATACAAGCTCTGCTTAGTTTGGGACTAGATGGCGTTGCGTGTTAGATGTCCGAAATATTTATTTATTTATTTATTTATACTTCGAATTGTCGAATAAATTATTTACGAGAGAATTTTTTCTTCGAATTTCTATAGTCATCCTTCTTTTTATTACACACATCATTACATATTTCAACAGCATACATCAGCACACCATACACACATCAGACTACACAAGCACAAACATATACACACACACACACACGCACGCACACACACACACACACACACACACACACACACACACACACACACACACACACACACACACACACACACACACACACACACACACACACACACACACACATACACACACATACGCACGCACGCACGCACGCACGCATGAATGCATGCATTGAATGTGAATAAAGGGTAGGTACTCGTACTTCTCAGATTCATTAAGTACTAAAATGCATTAAATAAAACTATTTACCTGTTGTGTCTATATTATGATCTTTGCTGTTCATTTTGAGTTTGAGTAATTGCATTTTAAGCTATACACGCAATAAAATAAAGTTAATATTTCGTTGTTTAAAATGAAAGACATGTAACAAGTCATGTACCTCATTTTCCACCACCACCTCATTTACCACCATCATTTTTGTACCTTTGTGTGATCATAGGTTTTAAAACGTATGCGTAACGGAATTACATACTAGTGGTTCTACTGTTTTACAATATTTATTTATTCAGGATAGAACCAAATGCTTGTGGTTCCATTTTGCAAAAAAAACTTTTAGCAACTAATTAAGAATTTATTTTACGCAAAACGAAACCACAGAAACTTGGTTCCATTTGGTGTATTAAAAATAATCGTTAACAATAGAAATATGTGTAATGTATAATAGTACCAAATAAGTGTGGATCTGTTTTGTATAAAGTGACATGGTAGTAATATAGTTTATTTCTTTGAACAACAGAGTCCCGTTGTGCTATGGTTCCGTTTTGCTTTACATATAAGGTTTGTTATTGCTGTTGGTTCTGTTCTGCTTTTAGTATACCTTGTTTCCAAGTAAAAAATCATGTGGTTCTTTTTCGTATGAGATTTTAGAACACTTTTATACTAGTATTCTTTAACAAAAACAAAAAATTCAATTTGTCGAGTGGTTCCATTTTGCATAAATACGGACAATTGGCCCTGCCGTTATCGAGTTTTAGCGAGACAAACGAACAGCAATCGATTTTTATATATAAGATAATATATCATATGATTTTAGAGACCTACAGATGGCTATATATGATATTTATATGTATCACATATAGCCATCTGATGATCTAACTGACTTTTTCCTTGCTTAATTACTTGAATGCTTCATACACCTCTCAGCTTATATCCATGAGAAAATATATTAAACCTATTAATTTTAAGAGAAGCATTTATTAATAAAGTTTTGTCATAAAAAGTTCTTAGAGGAGATTAAACCACAACAGCTTTAGCTGCAAGCTATTTTATTAAAAGCGAAAGGGATTAGAGTTATGTAGCCTTTCACAGAAGAGATTCTGTCAAAGAGAAAACAAGTAGATGAGAAGACATTGTTGAAAATAGACTTTAACCACAGTCACGAGTGTTCTAAAAGTTTTAATCTTCTTTTGAATATTTGGACATAGCACACAACCCTATCTAGTCCCAAACTAAGTAAAGCTTGTAATACGAGTACTAGAGAACTGATATAAATAGGTATATCCTTTTTTGTTATACGTACATATTTTACATAGAAAATATCCAATCTTCAAAATAAATATTTACAGATCATACAAACATTTGGTCCGAACCGGGAACCGAACCCAAGAAGTAAAGCACAGCAATCGCATACGCTACCACTGCGCCGCTGAGGCAGTTAATTTATTTATCATCAGATGAAGAATTATTATCACTAACCATAGAGAAACGTATGTTTCACATTTTATATTTACAGTAAGCTACACATGTAAGACGTTCAACAACGAACACTTATCCAGAGACAAGGTAGAGGGCAAGCGGTCACGCGGACGCTCACATACGAGTTGGATAGACCTCATCAGAGCTGCAACACAAACCTCCACCGTCCAGAGTTCCCGAGGCTCCATGGACCGTAACAAGTGGAGACACATCGCGGAAGCCTCATTGGCTAACGAAAATGCAGCATCGTCAACCTAGACTACTCTGAAGACTATTCTGTCAAGAGTGAACGACTAAGAAGAATATAAGTAATATTCTGTCCTGTGAGTTAGTAACCCTTTCTAATTGCTTAAACAAAGATGATGGGTACCATTCTCACCGTGGGTTTATTATAAACACCTAGAGATCAATTCAGACACATACACATTACATCTTAGGACACACATTTGTGTAAGAATGTTTATTTAGAAACATATGAACCCGGTTGACAGTAATGTGCTTAGAGGGCAATCTTCTGTAAGACCGCGGACATAAAACAAGCGAGAGCGGTTCGGTGGCGCAGCCGGCGCGAGCAGCGGTGCGTTCTAATATATACAATTCTAAAGAACTTGCTACATTTTAGAAATGTAAAATGTATTAGAAAACAAACGCATGGGAATGACGTCACATCAACGCGAAGTCTCGAGGTCAAAACAAAATATTACCCGATCATGAGGCGTAAGGGAATATTTTTTTGCATCAAAGTAGCTAGCCTCGAAGGCAGCGGCACGGAAAACGTCAGTGAGCCTACATTGCCGCGACCCGCGTCCGCTGATTTCGCATCCGCGGCCTTAGTAGTACTAAAATTTGTGGTCTATTTAATATGGACATTTGTTTTAGCTCTGTCTAACCCATGGGTACAGAGGTGTACTTACAATGTTTAAAATACTATTTGGTTATAAATAGCTATCCTTCACCAGTTATTACTAGGTGCATTCACAAAATTTACTTCCTCGAGCAAATTTATTTTGCGGTTGAAAAACTCGTTTTGTGCTGACATTAAATTGTGGTCTTCACTTTCTAGACATCAAATTAAATTTGTATTGTACTACTTGTTTATTTTAACCCCTCGTAATTAAGGTGGGATACAGTTTCAAATTAAGTAAGCGACACTGTTGAAATATTTGCAAGTGTTTTTTACTGATGTTGTTTTTAATGAATTGTGTTTTTCAACCCTCAAAAAGGAATGTTTTTTACAAAAAATAATAAACAAGGAAACAAATGTGTGTTTTGTTTTTAAATTAGTTTTAATAATTCGAATTTAAAATTCAGTGTGATTGTTTTTTGGAGCTTTTTTGGGGTTTGATCTTTTTGGTAATACGAGTTGGAGTATATAGGTATACTGCAGCTTAAAATATTCTGACATAGGCAAATCACAAGAAAAAATAGTAGATACATTGAATATAATAAAAAGAGTGTTGAGGAGTGTTCTGAAGAGTTCTTCCAACTGGCCCCCCTTCTCTCTTCCTCTACAGGACAACACGTGCCGGCCTTGGAAGTCACCGCTTCAAAGTGGTTGACATACGCTCTCGCACTCATCGAATCGGTTCTGCCTTCCTGTGCCGAGTGTTTAAAACCAGGAACTCACTACCAACGAACGTGTTTCCATCCTACAATGATCCCGGGTACTTTAAGCGGGGCGTGAAAAAGCATCTCACTAAGCCGTCTTAGTATTGGTACCCATGCTGCCCTGTCCTTGTTTGTATTGAGGATGGTGACCATCACTCTTGGATTCTGCTTGCGCTTTCATCAGGCGAAGCAGAGCCATTTTAGCCGCTAAAATGTATAAAAAAAGGTGTGTGGCACTCGGGAACTGCCGTGGTAAAGCTATTGCATAGCATTTTTTATCAATTTATGCAATTATATATTATTTTTTTTTGTTTGTGCCGTATGTATAATATTGTGAATGAAAAATACTAAACTATGTTCCAAATGCTACATCGCATTCGAAGTACGCCGCCATCTATATAGTTGGTGCCATACTGACAACAAACAAATGTATGTTTGGAATTACCGGACCGTTAGAATTTATCGAGTAGTTTAAGAACAACAATTTCAACATTGAGTGGTAATGAGTTATTGGCTGGAAGGTGTAGGTAAATGATTTAAGACGAAGGTGCCTCTAGTTCAAATCTCAACTGGGCGTCGTCGTCTTTTTGTGAATGTTTCCCGGATAATGTGGTAAAAGGTATTCATTAAATAAGTAATCCAAAATTACACAAAACAAAAAAGACACGAAAACTTCACAACATACCACAGAGGGCGCTGAGTATGGATTTCGGAGCAGTTCGTCAACAGGAACAGACAGTTTCGTTTTCGTTTTGTGACAGATTCTTCGTTCGGAGCAGCTCGTCCCGATCCATGCGAACTTCAGACAGATTCGTTGATTCGTCGTTCGGAGCAGCTCGTCTCGATTCGTGCGAACTTCGGGTGTCACGTTTTTGTGTTACGGAATTTCTTGATTCGGGCGCCGCGCTCAAAGGCCTCAAGCCCGCGATAAAAGCTATACAATAGCTTAAAAATGTTTTTTTTTAGATATATATGATAGATTAAGTGTACGGTTGTAGTAAGACCTAACATACTAGCTAATGACTTGCAAACATTCGTCAAATTGTACATATAAGTATAAATTATGGTTGAAACTAACCTATCAGCCACACAACTACATTTAAACTAATGGGTAGAAACAGAAAACATTATTATTCTCTTGCCAACTAAGTCTTATTGAAAACCATTGTCCGTATCTTCTTAAAGAGATTTCAAAATATCTTGATCACTAGATATCGTATTACACTTCGCTTAATCTCTCAATATTTTACAGTGGGTTTTAATAGAACCTGAAAACGATGGTACTAAAAGCCGGAAAATTCGAACATCCAACATCAAGTCTGAATAATAAAATATCAGATTCCTGTTTTATTTTTTACCCTTTTTTTATTAATATCTTCGGATCGTATTTTTTGTAGGTAGTTGTAGGTTTTGTATTACAAATAAATTAAATCCACCGGAATAATGACAGTTTTACCTTTCATTGCTTCAGTCGCCAATCAGTTTTGGAATAAATTATGAATCAAATTATAGACAACCGACAAAAAAATTCAAGAACATGCTCTGATAAGCAATATATCTTGTAGTTCCATAAGAGATCTTTCTTTTGTATTCGAGAAATATAACATAGAACAAGTGACATGCTTAATAAATAAAAAAAATGGGTTTTTAATGTCAATTTATGAACCTTGTCCCTTATGTGTTCTGTTTTATTACAATAAGAAGCTCGCGTTCAAGATAGTTCATTATTCTACTTTTATATTTATGCAAAACCATTACGAGTTTTTAATTGGTGATCTTTTTACTTACTTGGCCATTTAGAAATGCAAGGACTCTAATATCTACAAACTAATTACTTAGTACATAATATAAATATTAACTAATAATGTAAGTCATTTTCATATGAACAACAATAGAGCCCTAGAAATAGAGAAAGAATCAAAATGTTTCCAGTTCATAATTAGAATCAATAGATGAAATTCAAAATAATAAATAAATAGTAATAATAAATAAATAAATATTTTCGGAAATTTAACACAGAACGCCATCTAGTCCCAATCTAAGCAGAATTTATATAATACTAGCCGACCCACGCAACCTCGTTTGCGTCTACTATTGCCCGTAGCGTGATAATTTTCCCTCGTTTTTGTAACATTCTTCATTATTGCTCCGCTCCTGTAGGTCTTAGCGTGATGATATATAGTCTATAGCCTTCCTCGATAAATGGGCTATCTAACACTGAAATAATTTTTCAAATCGGACCAGTAGTTCCTGAGATTAGCGTGTTCAAACAAACAAACAAACTCTTCAGCTTTATATATTAGTATAGATTATGGGTATTAAAGAACTGATATAAAAACATTATATACTTTTTTTGTAAATACGAACTTATTTTACATAAAAAACACCACAAATTCTAACAAATCAAACTCAAGACCTTATGCGTAGCAGCGGCGTACACTACTACTGCGCCAATGAGGCAGTTATGAAGAACCATTAATTAGTGCAGAAAAAACTTACCAAAACATGTACTACAATTAAATTTAAGTTCGACACACTTGGGTTGAAAAAATTACACATCGTTCAGCCTTGGCTCTGCGCCAGAGGGTGGTTGGAAAACTTGGACGCTATACAGTAAAAAAATGAGATATTTTGGATGTTAAAATTTCTTTTTTTAGCAACATGGGAAAACTCTCGTAAAAGTATTCATATTTCGACAGCCAGGTTGAATTTGAACTTACCCTTACATTAGAATGCTTCACTTCTCGTGTGGGCAGGGAAGCAGCACGTAATACATTTTCTCCCAACTAACGTAGGTCCTTTTCGACCACTGTGGCTTCGGGAAGTAATTGCATTCGGTCTTTGTCGGATTAAGTTCCGCCTGTCACCGCTGCGACTGTAGTAAGGACTCTCCTCAGCACACGCTGGCGATTTGCTTCACCTGGGCAACGTAAAGTCCGGCTTTCGCTGCAGTCATCGGAGGAGACAACAACCGCCGGCAATAAACATTTATGAAACAAGAGCCACAAGTGTGTTGAGTCGCTTTGAATCCGCTAGTCCCTTAAAACTAGGGATGGAGGGGTTTGTGTTCTGATAGCCTCACTTATGCCAAGGAAAGCATCGAAAGAATCTGTTTTCGAAGAATGAAGCTCTCTGGGAAGTCATGGTATTACTTCGATTGAGTCGAGTCTTAGTAAGGAAGCATGGGTTTCTCAAGCACAATTACAAATCAATGATATCATCAAAAGTAGTAACATATGGAGTTTCTGGCCAGTTCTTTTCCATAAGAATGACATTTTGCATAACAACGTAACTAGCTTCAGATTTAACAATCCGGTACAGAGAAAATAAGCTTTGTAATTCGCTGCAGTGCAAATTCTCTTCCTTAGCAAAGTGGAAGACAAAGGCGCAAAATAGGCAAAAAGAACAGTTAACACAATACAGAGTAATTAAATATTCACCAGTTGCAAGCAAGCTGTGTTTAATTACAATAATGTAGATGGTGAAAATTCCAAAACATAAAAAAATAACTCAAGTTAAGAAGTTCGACGCAAACACAAGACTTTTGTAACCTTAAAAACTCACTGACACGATTTAGTATGTAAAAAACGTAATTAAAACTATGTTGAACATAGCCAAGTATTAAATTTATTATGACTAATATTAAAATTCCATGAATGGGCCGGCTCGACCGGAGTGATACCACGGCCTCACAGAAAACCGGTGTGAAACAGCGCTTGCGCTGTGTTTTACCGAGTGGGTGAGGATACCAAAGACCCATACCCCAACCCCTCCCACATCCCTTTCCCCATCCCCCAAAAGGTAACTGATCGTCATGAAACTTTGTACACATATTTTTGGAGGTAATAAGTAACATAGAATACTTTAAATAAATAAATACTTAAAATAAATGAATGAATATTATTAAATGCGAGCAAAGCCGCGAGCAAAAGCTAGTAATAAATAAATGAGATAATTTAAGATGTGTTCGTTTAAATTTTATTATTTCGTAACATAATAATTTTTATTCGTCTACCAATCTTATATGCCATTTTCGTTTAGTATCATTAAATAGTCTTTATAATATATTCTTTCTTAATCTACTTAAAGTTTTTAATACCCATTAATTTATGTCCGGAAATTTCAATTACCAGCTAAATATATCAAAGTAAAAACACTATGTCTAAGTAAATCTAAAGTTTCTCACAAATGTTAAACAACCGTCCCTGAATCATTCAAAGGCATTCTAACAAGTAGGTAGCAACTAACAGAACTCATTTGTAACACCAGTTAGTAGATCTTAATGAACTTCCGTTGTACAGACAGAGTGATTTTCTCCTGTTCAACAATGAGCATCGTTAAGAAACCTTGGAACTTGATGCAATCTCAGAGGAATTTGATGAATATTATGAGTTTAGTTTAAAATTTAGATTTATAAATAGAAAAATGTATTTTATTAAATTATTTTTATGTTATAGGGGAGAACGAGAAGACGTATCCTCTGATTCTAAGTGGCTACCCTCGTGGATGGAGACCACAATAGATTTCAGAGGGAAGGAGGGAGGGAAGGGTTTTGGCTCCAGTATCTTTATGAGTGAAAACCAACGAAAATCTATACTAATAAATAAAATTAGAGTGTCTATTTATAATAAAAAAACTGATTTTCACTAAATGCATAATTATGTATGTATGTATGTATGTACTGTGCATATACCGAATTTCTTTTTCAATTTTTGTCTGTTCGTTCTCGCTAATCTCTATAACGACTGGACCGATTTTGAAGGGATTTTTACTATTTTAGACTAGTTTCGCCCCTTGTCGTAACCCGCTTACGACAATAACTGCAGGTAACACCGTGGAGTTCAGCTAGCCTTGTAGCATTTGTTTTTCTAAATGCTATTTAATTTGTAGTTATATCAACAAAAAGGTGAGCACAGCGCCCTCACGGCGTGTTACGCTCTTGCTATTGGATCGACTGGCCGAACAGTTCATCCAAGAGGCACCAGAGGGCGTTATTTTGCACTGCGTCAAACAAAATGTGTTGACAGTTCGAATAGTTCAAAATTTAAGAATAACCTTTTTTTAGTATTAATTGATATGCAATTGTTCACTTCGCGAAATAGTGCCTTTGCATTAGAATATATCGGAGTGAGTGGTGCTCATGTTTAGCTGAAAAAGTGGTGGGAGATTCTCGAACATTCGTTTCTAAGTCTTTATAAACGAGGATTTTGTGGATCACTGGTGCACTGTCTTCAGTTCTCTGCCTATTGCGATTATCCTGCATAAGCCTCGTGATTGTTGTTCGCTGTGAATAGTGAAACGCTGCTGTAATCTTCAATTCCCCGTCTGAGGGTTCATGGTTCCGGACAGAACCAAAAGATTACGGAGCACACATCCTGGGTTGTGAGGATAAATCCTGGCAGGAATATCGTCTGAGGCAGCCCGCAGCTCACCACCTAGCTCGCTTACGTGTCCAAAGGATTCCTCACTAGGACACATATTATACAAAGTATCTACTTTATTTTTTTACCCACATAAGGTGATATAATTTTATCTAATTTCAAGATCATCCTTAGAAGCCCGAATAGACCCTCGCCTGAGGTCTGAAAGGGGTTGGGAGTTCATCTGGGTGTCTGTCTGAAGTTCAGCGACACCGAAGAGTGGTTTATTTACTGTATAACAATATTTTTAAGCTAGTGACAACCCACCTATGTAATAATCTTGTTACCTGTATTTCTTATTTGTTAATATATGAATGCATCACTGAGGAGTATTCGTTTCTTCTGAAGAGCACCCTGGTATCCCAAACACACACCCACACATATTATTTTTTTAACTTTTATTTATTTATCTTTGTTTAAATTTATTTATTTTATTTAACAAATTTCTTTTAACGGCGCCCTGAGAACACATGGTCTACGGTTGGCAAGTCGGTGAGGTGACTTCCTGACAGGTTCAGGGGTTACAGCCTGAAATAAACTTGTTCTATGTAAAGTCGTGGCATCTCTTCAGTGTTCCAATTTGTGACAAAGCATGAGTTTTATGCCGACCTCCACATACAGCGCAACAACAACATAACATACTATAGCGCCATCTACCTAAGATACGTCGAACTACTGAGTAACGAAGGAAACTACCAATCCTGAATTGCGCAATGAAAGTTCTCGCGCCGATTATCATATACATATAACATCCCAACATCAACCGTTGGGCCGTGGCCCGCCAGGCATCATCACCTCGCCTGGTCGGAGGATTCTCTCTTTGTGTTAGAGTGACATGACACCCATTCCTTCACAGTTTCTTTGTGTTGATGAATTCAGTATACAGAGTATCAATACCCATATTCAACCTCGGAGCAAACTAGGACAACGTCATTGCAAAAAAATGTCTAGCCACCCTTTTATAGCAGTCCTAGGCCTCGTCTCGCAGGAGAGGGTTATATCAAGCAGCAGACTATTGAAGGCTGGAGAGAATGATGATGGGTGTATAAACTCGTGGTTAATTACCCCAATTATAATAAAAAAAGAATATATTTGTTCGCAATCTGAATATCATTGTACAGGCTTTACCTAGTTTGAGATGAAATGTCCAGAAATGAAAGATGTGTCTGTGACAAAAAATACTGCGGATAAATCTCTCTTTCAGATAGTTACTTCCAGGATTATTCCTATTGATCGATTCTTTATAGACATAAGAATATTAAATGACACATCAAGACGACATAGCTGCAGTTTGATGATTTGAACAATCAAACTTCTACTATTCTACATTCAGATTTTCATTGAAGTTGTTTATTCCCCACAATAAAGATTTATATTTTCAAAGCTTTATCAGAGAATCAGTCATATAATTTTCACATTTGCATCTATGTAAATTTCCTTTTAGATTTCTCAACCGACGTTCAAAATAAGATCGCGAACATAAAAACAGAAAGCGAGAATCCACAAATTCAATTTGTAACGATTCCGTGAAGTGTCTCGAGTCGATTGCCAAAATCAAATTAATCGCTTTACCATGAAACGAATCGATTATTTTTCGACGTTGGTAAATTGAATAAGTTTGGACGAGATGAAAATACCGTTTCATACCATTCCCATTTTGTTACTTTCACAGTATCAACACGCAAAATTCAAAGTCATTTATAATTTATCTAATACCTTTTAAGCGAACTATTATTTTATATAAATACTAGCTGCCCCGGCAAACGTCGTTTTGCCATAAATTTTTTTAAGGATGGGTCACCCTTACCTTTTATAGGGATGAAAAATAGATGTTGGCCGATTCTCAGACCTACTCAATATGCTCACAAAATTTCATGAGAATCGGTCAAGCCGTTTCGGAGGAGTATGGGAACGAAAACTGTGACACCAGAATTTTATATATAAGCCTAGCTGTTGCCCGCGTTGTTAGTTATCGCGGCAAACAGTATTCTATGTGTTATTTTGATGTATAAGCTATATTACTATAAAGTTTCATCCAAATCTGTTCTGTAGTTTTTGCGTGAAGAAAAAAAAACATAGTACACTCACAAAGCCGCCTTTATAATAGTATAATATATAGTAGGATAGGATAATAATATATTGTGATATCAACTAAACCTCGAAAATTTTTCAATAATTTTCATGAAATGTTGTATGCAGAGGGATTCGAGGGCGGTAAATCGATCTAGCCACGATTCTTTAAAAAAAAAAAAGAAAAAAAAATACTGACCAAAGATTGGTCTTCCAGGTACTTAAATTTAACAGCCACAAAACATTAAGTTCCTATCAACACTGGCCCTAGGCCTCTCCACCTTCTTCTGGACATAGGGTTTGGCTTGCTATATCACAATAAATCAGAGACTTACAATTACTGGGTAACCTAATATTACGGAAATACATATATTGCTGTAAGTTGTATATTTATTAATACGACCTTAATACCTTCAAGAAACGAGCGCACTCCTTCTTAAAAGGCCGGCAACGCACTTGTGACGCCTCTGTTATTACGGGTGTCTATGAGCGGCGGTAATTTCTTACCATCAGGCGATACGTCTGCTTGTTTGCCCCCTATTCAATATAAAAAAACAAGCTTTTGCCCGCGACTTCGTCACTTATCATGGCAAACAGTACCCTATAATCTTTCTCAAAGGTCCAAGTACTTTCATGCCAAATTTTATTGGAAACGGTGCAGCGGCTTAACCGTAGAAGCGTAACACACAAAGTTACTTTAAAATTCAAAATATTAATATAGACAAACCGATCAAGTGTAAGTCGGACTATCTATATATATCTATTAAAACGAAAAAAAAAACTAGTTTGATGGAGCCCCTTTTAATATTTATTTCATTATGTTTTAAGTATTTGTTGTTATAGCGGCAACATAAATACATCATGTGTGAAAATTTCCATTTCCAATTTCCATAACATAATATCAATAAGTGCTGATTATAACTTCACCCAGACAGATCGTTTTCAATACACTTTATCGATGACAAATTTTAAAATATCATCCCTCAATGTCGTGTAACACGCGTCAAAAGCTGTGTTTAATTCTTCTTTGGTAGAGTCACACGCGTCAAAAAAATATATAGCTGTGTTTTATTTTTGTTCGTTTATTTCTAATTTAATAACTGCATCTATTTATCGTCGTTTAAAAAACAAATAATATAGTGGTTTAAACGGTACTCCGACCGCTTTCTATTGCGCTGAGTTTCGTGAGTTCAAATTCCACGTGAGACAACACTTAGTGCTTTTTTGTTAACTAGTTGAGTCCCGAGACTCGTGGTTGTTGGTGCACCTAAACATCAACAACTATGACATCAACACCACGGAGTCTAGTTAATCTAAAGTAAAAGTAACCTAAGTTACTCCGTATATAATTTATACTCTCGATTGTCGGCACTTGATGGAACTTGTTGTAATACATTCTAGAAATAAACTCACTTGTACTTATTCCACTATTTAATTAAATTTACACCTGACCAATTTCGCCTTATGGCAAGTTACTCCGCTTTCTGCCATTGAAAGTCCCGTCAAAATCAGTCCAGCCACTCCAGAAATTAGCCAGAATAAATAGACAGGCTAAAATTATTTTTAAGGTGTTAGTACCGTACATATTTGCAAAAGCATTTCTTTAATTTAATTATTTTTATAGATAATAAGTTTGTTATTCTGGGTTTGGGTTTTCTTTGTGTTCCTGTCCTATATATATAATTTAAAATAACTCACCATACACGAATATTCTTACAGTAGAAAAAGTATGACTTTACCTATCAACTTCTAAAATATATTGAGTACTTAAGTACAGGGAAAACAATTTACCAAAGACCGGAAGCATTCCTAAAGTATTCAAGTTCATTTACTGTCAATGCAAAAATTAAATACAACAGCCAATAAACCAATGACCGAAAAACATTTCTTGCCAATGGAAAAAATAAAAGAAATGCCGCGTAAAACAGAGGTTCTCGAGTGGTAAAGGAAATCCGTACTGAAACGCCGCTTATAATATAATATGACATTATTTTTCCTTTCATTGGGCGGACAATACGGATCGTAAAGTTTTATCGTAGGCGGGCAACACCATACTTGATTAAAGTATTTTTGATTTTTTGAGGTTGTGTGTGATTTAGTTTTGTACATATGATAAACAATACAGTTTTTCAATGGTTATGATGTAGTGCGCAAGGTACGGTTACTTACTTAACTTGTGTATACGGAGGTAAAAATAATAATCAGCACTTCAGGTTGATAATCGATATCGATATTGGCTTATAAATATGTTGTAATATTTTATATAAGTAAATGTACATTATAGATGGTCAGTTAATTATATAGTGTATCTGGATGTATATATATTTATATGTATGTATGGATATGTATGTATAAATATATAAATACTTATAAAATTTAGGTTTAAGTTTGTTTGTAAGATTAATTAATTTTATAATATACAGAAATATGTGTGTGTAGTAGGTAGGTAGCCTACAATGATTCAGTTTAACTGGCAAGAAGATATTCAAAGTCATACTTATATTATAAATTAAACCAGTTCTAATAAGCAGTTGAAGAGCCATGAACAAATGAACAAATAACCATACATACATACATACACACATACATTCATACATACATACATACATACATACATAGCCTGTCAAAATCATAACCCTAATGTGGCTTTGTCGCAGTCGGGTAAAATAACCCTGTCTGTTTGTTACGCTTTCATGGCTGAAGCTCTGAACCAGTTTCAATGCAATTTGACATGGGGTACTTTGATTCTTGAGAAAGGACAAAGGCTTCTTTACTGCGTTAACCGTTATGTACAGGGGCAGAGTCATGGGTTTAAGCTAGTCAAAATCACAGCAATTGGCCAAGATAATAAAGACTAGTTCAAATTGAAGATTTAATAGATGGGTGTGGACAATATCTAGGTGCAATAACGATAGTTGACCCTTCTCACCTGACATCTAAGTTAATGAAATTGTTCTAGTAAATGATTTAAGTCTTCATTGTAACAAACTATAACAGATATTTGAATGCAAAGATGAATTTCTTATTTAGTTTAAAACGTTTAATTTTTAATTGCTAATCACATTGTCAAGAATATAACATTATGATTATGTGTATCACCATCATATCAACATAATGCCTTCAATCAAAATGATGAATCTCAAAATTTTATCTGTCAACCTTTGATCAACTGTGGAATGAACCTGCGGTATTTCCGGATCAATACGACCTTGAAACTTTCAAGAAAAGAGTGTACTCATTTTTAAGAGGTGGGTGACCATGGGCGTCGGTAATCGCTTACCATCAGGTGAACTGTCTTCTCGTTGGCCCCTATAATATACACAAAAAGTTGAAATGCTTTATTTTTTATAACAAAGGTATAAAAAAGTTTTTATGGCTATTTTGTTCTTAGTAGAGGTTATTTTGAGTCATTGTAAAATGTGGGAAGTTATTTATGTCAGAGCCGAACAAATAACTTTCGAAACAAAATATTATAATCCAAACAAACCTTATTTTCTTTCTTTCTTTTAATATTTTGTATATTTGTATTTATTTCTTGAGAGTAAACTGTTTTAACCTGCTTCTATATAATGTCTAATATCAAACAGGAGCACTGATGTCCGAAATACAGATAATGCTATTTAGTTCGGACACAGATATTCTACAACATTTTGTAAAAGCTTTAGTTTTGTACAACCACAATTGTTAAACTGTATCTTTGTTTGTTTGTTTAATAAATTATTATTTTAACTAACCTAAGTGAATAATGCCGTTACCTAAACCGGCTATTGGTACAACCCACCTCTATATTTCTGATCGTTCCCTTTCTCGGATTATCAGGGGCAGCACTTAAGATTTTATTTTTCGACGTTTCTCTTATGTCGTAAAACTTGTACGTGGCTTTTATATTCAGAAAATAATGAAACTGTGCATGCAGTCTTTTTAGATTAGCGACACTATGAAGTAATATTCGGATTAAGGAAATAGTACGTATACTCTAGAATCTATTTCGAGATACGGATAATTCTCGAACAATTTTTGTATTATAGATAAATGTTTGTATGCAAATATAATTATGTTGTTATGTAGCCTGGGACTCTAAACATCAACGTATTTTAATACGCTACACAGTAAAGGAATAGGGCTATTATTGTGGCACATAAATTTGGCATATTTGAGTAACAATAGCATTTTAACAACAGACAAAACAAAACCGACTTCAAGAACGACCAAATTGAAATGGGACCGCACGAAAAGCACCAGGTTTCAAACAAAAAAAAAATAACAAATGCACTAATCGCCGCTACGAATTTGGAAGGTTCTCTTCGATTTCTCTTGGATACCATCATCAGAACTTAGTGTCCTTATCATGGTTGGGACCGTTGGGATACTTTTTTTCCATTAAAAAAAGAATTATCAAAATCAGTTCATAAACGATGAAGTTATCCGCGAACACACATAAAAATATATACATATATATATATATATACCGTCGAATTGAGAACCTCCTCATTTTAGAAGTCGGTTAAAAATTAAAATAATAAATAATGTGTTGCATCATCATTAGGTTGGAAACTTTTTAGTTCACCCACGTACAATATAATTTATACACAACTTCATTTGCAACTTTCTAGAACTTTCTACTATTTCATAAAATGAGGCGAAAATTCGACAATGGCAGCTCTGGCGCTAAGAATTTGACCCATTTTTATGACGACCGTATCTTGACCCCAAATATTTTGGAATACAATTCAATTGATCTCAGGAATGGAATTGATTAAACAAAAGACATCTTAATAAGTTACTTTTTATACTTTTTGCATTACATTGTCTTAGAATTTTTTTTTTGTATTATTTAAAAAAATATTTTAGTTACAGCATAATCTCGGGAAAATTTCTAGCTTTATACTTGGTACAGCTTCTTTGTAGAAGATGGATCAAATTATGATGCTTATATAACGGGAAAATAATGAAAAATAATAGATAGGTTATCATTCAATCAGTCATATAAAGTCCAGTTCCAGCCTTTAAAAAACTACACTCAAGCAATATTTTTTTATCCTGCAAGCGAGATCATCAGAAAGCTATTAGACGGGAGAAAAACTTTTTAAAGTGTCAAAACTGTTTGTAGTCATTGCTCACCATAGGCCTGGTCCTGTGTTATTTCATCGCTAGTAAGTATGAAAATTTAAGTGAAGTTAGCTTAATAAAGCAGTTGGGTTTTGAATTCCACCGAGTGGGATCAAATACTAATACAAAATGGGAAACAGAAAGAGTATCAAAAGTCTAATACTGCAATAAAGTAGACGCAGGTCGCATACCGAGCACGCCAACTGATAGTCAGACGCCAATGAAAACCATGTCAACTCTACTATTAATTGTCCCAGCAAGGAGAAAGATCATAGTAAGCAGAAAAGACACAAAATATTAAAAAAAAAATTAAACTATAACATTTTCTTTCACCTTTAAATCGCTGCACCAATTTCACTGAAATTTGACGTTGAGATACTATGATTCTACAGAAATAACATTTACATCTTAGACGGAACCGCAGGCAAAATCTAGTATAGATATAAAGGAGACACGATCAATACAAATTCTATGTAAGTAACTTCAAATTCTATCGCGTAAAGTTTGTAGTGGGTCACCGACAATTTGTGAACCAATCTAAGCTTACGTGAAACAATGCAATCGATTCACAGGCGCGCGGTGGAATCCGGCTCAGTCCCTGTTCGTACATTTTGAGTCTTTCGAGTACGCTAGCGTTGAGGAGTCGAAGTGACCTCTCTCTGTTAACAACTCTGTATATCAAATATCTATCCTTGCCTTTCTCAAAATATAATAAAGAACGATTTTTGTGATTATGTTGAGTAGAATAAATACCAAAACTAAATTGCTGAATTTCGAACAAACGAAAACACTTGAGTTTTCGTTTGGTCGAAATTCAGCAAAAAATCTTTTGTTTTTAGCTACTTGCACACCTCCTTCACCTTCATCAACAAACGAACTGTTTATATATTAAGCACTTATAGATTTTGTATTTTAGAATGTAGTATACAAATAGTCTTTATAAATTTATATAAAAGTACTGATCAGGAAGAATCCAAATGATTCCAAGTTAGATAACTATCCGATTGTACAAATACCTCACGAAGGATTTGTCAAATGATTGATCAAATTGTTGAGGAAGGCATCTTTGGTACTAGTTGTTGGATCCAAGTAAGTTCTTAGTTTATTATTTATGCGTTGACGACGTTTTGTAAGCCAATATATTGGGAATCAATCCAGGTATTCCTACAAAACAATGTTTTTATAGATAAAAACTATTGTTAATACAGGGTTTAATAAAAAATGAAATGGTTTAATTCTAAACTGTACCGTTTGAGAGCAAGGCGTTGGCACATAGAAGTATGTCAGCTCAACCGGAATGATAGCCATACATAAATATTTTAATGGGAATAATCCCATCCACACGCCCACCACTGGAACTCCTGTACATCAGGATCAACAGCAGTGACCAAGAAATAATTAAACTGTCTTGGAATCCGCAAATACTGGAGGAGTTGAAAAAATAATCAGTTCACACCTCCTTAGCAAAGTTGGAGACAAAATGAAGTCAAAATAGGCAGACACCTTTTTCAAACTGGGAAGCACCACGGAAAATATTACGGGTCCTAAGTGAGCTATATTTGATTTCTCTAGTATCTATGACAGAATCGCTTAAACGCACGGAAATTTGCCGCAGTTGACAAAAGATCCCCATAGTATACTGCCATACATATATATTATTAAAACTTGTGTCTTTATATATAAGATAGTAAAGCCACGCTGATTTCAGCACGAACAGGCCGTCTCGACCAGGGCGGTACTACCCTTGCAGAGAAGATGACCGTAAAATGACAGCGTTCGTACTGTCGCATTTTATTGGCGAGTGCGAGACCGGAGGCCCAATGATGCAGAAAAGCATCACTAGGCCACCATGGTGTGGGTCACCATGTTGCATTATTGCATAGTCAGTATTCGCAATGAGTATGGTGACCACCATTCTTGGATTCTGCTTATGCTTTCAATCAGGCAGTGTAGATTCATTTTGGCATGGCAATACGTAAAAAAACAGAGCTTGTGTCATCGATACTAAATGATATTCTCTTCAGGCCGATTACGGCCATGGCGGCTAATCTCAACGGAAACCAGCCACCTATGCATTAGATGTTATAGTGCACAAGTGTGTGCGCAAACACAGGTGCACTCTCTGTTCCCTCTCTCATAATCGAACGGTTAAATGACACGACCGGGGAGAGACCAGTCGCAGGACCGACAGCTTTATATTATGCTCTCCTAGGTACGGGGGTTCAGACCACAACTTCCAAACTACGAGCTGTTACTCAGTATTTCTATAATCAGCAAAACTCAATAAAACTTTTGGGATTTGAACCCGAGACCTCTTTATTGGCAGTCGCATACTTCAACCGCTAGACCAATGAAGCAGTTACTAGACAACTGATATCAATACATTACACCTTTTTTTGTAAACACGTACCTATTATACACAGAAAACTCCCAAACTCCAAAACAAATATTTGCAGAACATACAAACATTTGATCCGACCCGATAATCGAACCCTCACGTACAGCAGTCACTTACGCTACCACTGTACTAACGAGGCCGTCATTAAATACTCTTATTAACGTAAAAGCAGATCGTTTTCAATAACTTTCTCTACATAAACTGGAGATAGGTAATTTAACGGCAGTTGGTTGTTTAAATTCTGACACACGGCACTACAGCCGCAAACTCTGCTGAGATTATAGTCATAGGAGGATTCCACGTGTAAGAAAACTTTTCCTTTGAAGTGTCCATCAATTTAGTTTTAAAGCACCTAAGTTATTTTATCGAAAAATGCTGGCAAATAGTAGATACTTTTTATTTTATGAAGTTTCAACTTTTGATATATATCTTTATCCATACAATAAAAATAAATAAAATTTTAGTATCTGTTTGTAATTTAAAATTAACACTTTTAACTAAATTGATAAAAAATTAAGGTGGCGAAGGTAAGCGCAGTAGAGGTGGAAGGGGAACATCACGAACAAGAAATATACCTGGGAGACTAGTTGGATCTGGAAAGCACGGATGCACTAATTCGCATGACTGAAGACAGAGAGACCTACAGACTCCGTGGTGGACATGGTACTTGAAGAAGAACAAAACAAACATAAAAGTTACATAAAAAAAAGATTTCACCATTTATCTGTCTGTCTCTATGTTACGACTAATCTCTATAGCCACTGTACTTTAATCGGCCTATAAAGAATAACTTGGGATACTTTTATTCAAGAAGCAAACTGTGCCCTACAGAAGTACCACCGCAAAACACAGCTCGTAATATATATTTCTAAGACCCATTCAAATATGAACCCATCTTTCCACAAGAATAGATCTTTTTTTTTAAAGAGGATTCATAACACTTCTGTTTAGTTTCGAACATGGAGAGGTTTTCTTTTATCCAGTTTGAGCAAGTTAAAAGGCTTTACTTTAGATTTAATAAAAAATAAATAAAATACTTTTGGACGTTTAACATACCACGTCTCAAACTAAGCAAAGCTTGTATTATAGGTACTTACTAGATAACTCATATGTATACATTTATATTTTCTTTTCATAAATACATGCGTATTAAACATAGACAATACCCAAACTCCAAAACAAATATTTGCAGATCATACAATAATAATAATAAGAATAAATATTTCAGACATCTAACACACAACGCCATCTAGTCCCACGCTAAGCAGAGCTTGTGTTATGGGTACTAAATAACTGATATAATTACATATATACTTTTTTTTTGTAAATACATACATATTATACATAGAAAACATCCAAACATTTGGTCCGACCCGGGAATCGAACCCGAGACCTCAAGCACAGCAGTCTCATACGCTACCACTACGCCAGGGAGGCAGTTAAAAGAAAATACAAACATTTGATCTGACCTGGGAATCGAACCCGACACCTCGTGAACAGCAATCGCGTACGCTTTCACTGCGTCAACGAGGCAGTCAAGATTTGTTTATTATTGTTCTGAATGGACTAAATACTTCACTTTGGGAGAGCCACGCTTCGGCATGAACGGGCCGGCTCGATCGTAGTGATACCACGGCCTCACAGAAAACCGCTGTGAAATAGTGCTTGCGCTGTGTTTCACCGTGTGAGTGAGTATACCGGAGGCCCTATCCATGGGCAGCGGTAATCGCTTACCTGCTGGCGATACGTCTGCGCGTTTGCCCGCCTACTCCATAAAAAATAATAATAAATACTTGCATTAAGCTCGGAATACAGCTTTATGATTATGGACTATAACTGGAATGTAAATCGCAATAAATTCAATTTATAGTATTCCATTTATGGCCTTTTGTTAGTCTATCTATGTATGTTTTACAAACAGCAACACCTAAACTACACAACCGATTTTAATGAATGAGGTTTCAATACAATCGTAATAATAGGTCGAGTGACATACACAGTATATATTTTATTAAAAGTAATACGTAGTCGGGTTATAGTTCCGACGTTGTTGTACCTTTACCGCAGGCAACGCCCACAGATGAAGATGGTCTAAAATAAATAATGACAACATCAGCTATCTGCTAGTGATAGTCCCGTAAAAATAAGTACAGCAATTCCAGATATTAGTGATGTATGTCCGTGTGGCGAGAAGCGATTAAGAATACTGCCTCACCAGTCCTATTCATTCCGAGTGTGTCGTAAGAACTGAATAATTTACTAACACTCATGACAAACAATTGTGTGAAAAGCATGGTTATTTGTTCTGTGTCTTTGTGTGTAATTTATCTTTACATGTATTTATAAACAATAATATTTACAGATGTACATATATGGTGTGTATATGTATTAGAAATAATTTATTTACTTGCATTAAAATACATCAGTGGCTCGATCGGGGCGGTACTACCCTCGCACAGAAGATCAACGTAAAATGAAAGCGTTCGTGCTGTCGTGTTTCGTTGGTGAGTGTGAGACCGGAGGCCCAATGATGCAGAAGCATCACTAGGCCGCCATTGTGTGGGTCACCATGATGCATTGTCTGCATCTGCAGTGAGTATGGTGACCACTAATCTTGAATTCTGCTTATGCTTTCCATATATATTAATAAAAAAAACAATAATTCCTTTGTCATCTTTATATATATAATTCTTCTGTGAGTGTGTATGTCACTGAACTTCTCTCAAACGACTGGACCGATTTTGATGAAATTTTTGTGTGTGTTCAAGGGGATCTGGGAACGGTTTAGATTCACAATTTTGTCCGCTGGACATTGTTTTTTTAATTAATTTTTAATTTATTAGTAGTTATGGCAAAACGACGTTTGCCGGGACAGCTAGTTTACTTATATTTCTTAAAAAAAAACTTTTTCACATAAAAACCGAAATTGCTTTTTAGCGATAAACAAAAAAAATGTGTAGTAGCAATAAGGTTCATTCCATTCTATGATTACCACAAGACTGGTTACTTAAGCCTAATTTGGGACCAGTCTCACAGATCGTATGTAACATGTGAGTGATTATTATGATTGCTTTACCTTTTCACCGCTTTGAGCTTCGTCGGATCACGTTCATATCCAAGGTTCACATGCCTTACAAGCTCTTGATAAGGGTCCAAACTTCAGAAACTCCAATATCAAATTAATTGAAATATTCGACATAATTTTGACTATTAGGTGTTGGCTGTAATGGTCATAATTAAATTCTGTTGGCTATAGATTTCTCATTATAGTGTACAGCAATGTATAATAGTTACACAAATGAGTAAATTTTCTGACATATATTTGCGCAATGGGCAATAGTAAATATTTAGTTACGTTAAATTAATATTTGTACGTTTACACCCATCTTTTATATATATATATATATATATATATATATATATATATTTATATATATATGTAAGGGCCTGCCGGAATGGCTCTACTCCGTCAGGTGGAAATCAAAAGCAGAGGCCTCCGGTCTCGCACTAGCCAACGAAACACGACAGCATGAAGGCTGTCATTTTACGTTGATTTTCTGTGATTGAAAATATAATTAATTCTAGTGTCACATATTCTAATGTATTTTTTTAATTTTGAACTGTGCTATCTTATAGTATAGTTCACATCACGCTTAGATCAATAGGTGTTGAGCATAATTTAAAAAAATAAAATAATAAATAAATATAATTGCAATTTCTCGTTAGTTACAATGATTATATTATTTTCATATATTTTCTCGATTTTTGGAAAAACTGGGCTTCTGTAAAAAACTATTGATATACGAGTAGTGGGCAAATACCTTCTTGTTAAGAAGAGGTTTATGTCGAGCAGTGGACGGTTAAAGTCATGTAGATAATAATAATAAACCCAACATAGGACATTTTATCAATAAAAATACACAAATTATTGTACTGATTATGGGTATTCTTTGTGTGTGTTCTATAAAGTCTTCCACGTTTCCTACTGCAGTCATCTCTTCTAAGAAAGTAGTTTAGAAAAACCACAATTTTTTCTTAAGAAAGTTAGCATTTATTTTACCCTAAAATATATATGAACGCTAATAATATCAACAACTTCACCTTCAAAATACCTGTCAAAAGATAAAAACTTAATTTCAAAACAAGATCAAATCTGCATTAAATACAGAATCTTTTACCAGACTTCTAAATATGTTTTGAAAGCAAAAAAGCCACAGTAACATAAATATTCTCACCTGTAGCAGATGTTGAGCGAAATTCTATTATGCAACAATACATCGTATTAATGTAGGAAATATACCATTTTCGCAACAATATTCACTTGTAACAGAACTCATTTGGACAAGCAAACATTCTAAAGGTAATTTTCGTATATATGCATCCCAATAGTCAGGGAGCTAGTAAACAACGCTTTGAAAAAATATTTAGACCACCTTATAAATAACATAATCCGTTATGATCACATTATCTCTTTTGTCCCTTCATTAATAGCGTGCAGGTTGGTATTTAAATAACTGAGAGATCAATTACCGTAACAATACCCGTAGTATCTTACGTCAAAGTACTTATAAAATCTTGGACTTAAATATACAAATCTACGATGAATATTCGGTCATGAGGTAATGTGTTACATTATCGTGTTTTATTTTACAGAATAATAGTGAATATCTGAAAATTAAAGGTAACTAAAATTTAGTTACTCAAAATCTTCAATATTTAATTTTTTAATGTTAACCAGCATTACTTATTTTTAAAACATAAAATATCGTTATATTTTAGACTTGTAGTGTTATTTAGGAAATATTAAAATGATGTAGTATGTCCTTACTACATCATTTTCATTTTCACCATCTTAGTTTTCTCAGTATAATACATTGTCGGACCAAGTACAACCATATAAATAATTTTCGAGCCAAGTACAATCGTATACGATATAAACTGTTAATAATTCAGAATAATTTAATACTATAAACCACCAATAGGAATAAAATTCAAACGAAACCTTTGAATAATTGTATAGATTCAAGTACACTTTATGTTTGCTTCCTGGCAACGAGCTCTTAACCTATAGACTCTAGTCCATTTATTTGCCAAGGGTTGGTGGTTGCGGGAATGTATCGTTTCGCTTCGTAATTTAGAGGATAGCAGGTTTAAGTTGGAACTTACTTGCTGTAATTAAATCTACTCATGTGTAAATCCTGTGAATTCATACTATACTAGTTGTTGCTAGCGGCTCCGCCCGCGTGCCGGTTATCGCGGAAAATAGTAACCTATATGTTATTTTCATGTATAAGCTATATTACTGTAAAGTTTCATTCAAATTGGTCCAGCCGTTTGCGCGTGAAGAAGTAACAAACATACACACTTACAAACTTTCGCCTTTATAATATCAGTGATGATGATGATGATAATAATTAATAGTAGGATAGAATTAGTAGGATTATACTGTCCATAATAATATTATAAATTTGAAGTAAGTCTGACTGTCTGTTACGCTTACACGGCTTAACCGCAGATTAGCTGAACCGATGATTTTTAAAATAGAGACACTACCTAACATAAATAATACTAACTTATAAACGCGTGTATTTCGGTTATCACTGTAAAATTTAACCATTCATTCCTCAAGAATGAAAGTATCTCTATGCTATAATTTTATTAAAATCGGTGCAGCAGTTTAGCAGTGAAAGCGAAACAGGCAGACCGAGCTACTTTTGAATTTATAATATTACTGGCTTCTGCTCTCTTCTCAGTTATCCCGACAACAAGTAGCCTTTGTCCTGTTCCAAGTTCCAATCTATCACAATACAAAAATTTATCCATATTTGTTAAGCAGATTAGCTGCGAAAGCGGAACAGACAGACAGATAAACATACGAGTTACCTTTGAATTTAAAATTTCAAGGCCTTGTTATCTCGAATATCTTATTTGACACAATTTATTTCGAGGATACGTCAAATTATCTGTTAGATAAGCTATCCGTCACCGTAAATCTATATGTCACCGGTGAAACTGATCCTAAGTATTTTCATACTTACTACTAAGGAAGTTGTATAGTATTAGTAGTATTTAAAGGCTCAAAGGCACTAAAACACCTGTAATGAAAATGTAGGTGTCTATAGGTATCGGTGGTTGCTTATCATCAGGCTTTCTATACCACAAAGAAAGAAAAACAAACTTTTGTTTATGCAACTATTTTTTGTTTCAAAATCACTGTTGTATTGTGTTTTTGTTGTTACTCCGATCGTTATGTTACTCACGTGTTTTAGTTTAAATTGAGTTGTGCTCAACTTGAAACCTAGACAATTGTTGTTTGTTTCAGTTCTTAGAAACTAGCTAAGGAGGTTTTAACTACTGATTAAAATATACGATTGAGTTGAAATCTCTTTCGTTGCTTGTTTTGTTATAAGTTGGGTGGATATTGAAACTGCAAATCATGTGTATTAAAAAATTTAACTGACAGTATTTTGTTGGCACAGGCATTTGACTCGTTACCCGGATGTCTCCCATCTCAGGCACAGAGACGTATGGTTTTAGTCGGTGCGATCGATTTGGGTTTCCTCTCAAAAGAAAAAGATTTGAAACCTCATTTACTTTTTCGAACAAGTCTAAGATTGATTTTTTATTAAACAGGCAAAAAAAAGGTAAATTCACTCATTTCCTCAATCAAAGTAAAGAAACATTGAACCGTATCAAAACCTCGTCCTTTTTGAAGTCGTTTAAAAATCTGAATCTGTTTTTTCTTTGCATGTTCACTCCTGTTTCTGTCAATTCACATCTCTTCTTCTTTTTTTGATGAGATGGCAACCAGCCGGATCAGCTAATTCTACCAATGCCAATTATTTGAAGTCTTTAAATCTTAAATCCGAGTATTCAAGTCTTCGTCGTGATGAAATTAATGATAAAAAAATATAGGAAATGTGGATGACATGAAATGAGGACAGTTTTTCGAAAAAACAAAAAACGATTTCCAATTCACATGTCAACACAGTATGACAGTCATGGATAAATGACAATTCGACCTTATTCAGGCGCGTTGAGCTCTTTTTGGGTGAACGGAATCATGAAACTTGCGTCATCGTCACCCAACTCTTTCTATTAGCTATACTCGTATGTATATTGTGTATATGTGTACTTTTTGGGTGAATAGAAAACTGGCATCGTCGCTATTAAATTAGTACTTACAAATGATTTTTGGTTTATATATAAATGATTATGATCAAGGATTAAAGTTTAAATTGGTCATTAACACTTTTTTATAAACTAAATACAATTCACAAGTTACTTAGTTTTCACTTCTATCGGCAGTCCCCAAAGATTGACCCGTGTTTTTCTTTATTTTCTTTATTCTTTTACATAGACTTTAACTGTTCTAAATTTCATACCCGTCCATACGCATAATTTTTGTGAACCCCGCGGTGTTACCCGCGGTTATTGACGTACCGCGAGGAACGCCGCAGGACGAAATTGTTTAAAAAAAGTAGCCTAAGTTACTCCTCAGATCATCAGTTACCTGCTAGTGAATGTCCCGTAAAAATCGGTTAAGCCATTCCTGAGATTACCCGGAACAAACAGACAGACTAAATTAAAAAAAAATGTTGTTTTGGTACCTGTACCGTGTACACATACATATGCATTTATTAAAAAGCGGTTATTATAATATTAAAAACAGACACACCAATTTTATTTATTTGTATAGATTAATGAGACTTGACCAGTTGTTGTGGAGAGATTTGGTTCAGCAGTAGACGTATTTAATCTGAAATGATGATGATGAAGACTTCATCATATTTTCTGTATCAAAAATTCTCATCTAGTTTTGCCTCATGCGATAAAAATAAGAGTACCATCCATTGTAACAACAGTAGCAGTATTCTAGGAAAGCTAAAAGTAGAAATGCGTAGGAATTGAACAAAGCTCACAGTGCACATTTCTTATACAATTTTAAAAGATTTCTTTTGTTCTTTTACCGTGTGTAGTGAAGAGTATAAAAGCATTTATTATTATCATCATCATCACCATATCAGCCGTAAGAAGTCCACTGGTGAACGTAGGCCTCCCCTATTGACTTCCATTGCGACCGGTCGGTAGCGGCCTGCATCCAACGAGTCCCTGCGATCTTAACTAGGTCGTCCGTCCACCTTGCGGGACCTCTTCCTACGCTACGCAAATAAGCATTTATTAGAATAAGATTAATTAAATTATTAGGAAGGAATAATTTTAATGTACAATAACATTAATGAAAATTGAAAATTTCTTGTAAATTATTTGTAATTTATTGAAAATCCACGTTAATATTTATGCCTGAATTTCGTCGGATCCTAATGGAGATTCATTAATGGATCAGCAGCAATTTCAAACCATATGAAGTATGCTTTTATTTGATTTTGTTCAATAGGAACAGATTCATATTAATTAAATACAAAATACAGTCATAACAGTATAATACAGTAAACCTGTCATCCAGTCACAACTGTACACAACATCAATAACAAATAGTGCTTCGTTTTGGTATAAAGCTAAAATCCGTATGATCCCTAAGGTAAAAAGTTTCACAGGTGTATAATAAAGGATATTGGAGATAGTAAATCTACCTGACAAATCCATGTATTCTCAATGTTTAAGATGTATGATATTATTATTATGTCAAAAACAAATCAATGTCTAAGCGTTTGCGCTGTTTTTTATCAAGTGTGTGGGAAGACAGGAGCCCATACCCCTCCCCATCCCCAAAGGACGGCAACGTACTTCTGACGCCTCTGGTGTTGCAGGTCTCCATGGGCGGCGGTAATCGCTTACCGTCAAGAGATACGTTAGCTCGTTTGCTCCCTATTCCATAAAAAAATGCAATATCAAATCAATTGTACTTTACTGAGCAAGATACAAAACATAAAACAGTTTATCCGAAACACATACTAACGTATACGTTTCTATATTTCTAAGAGTATTACTCTTTCCAATTATACAAAACTTTAGCTGGAAAACATTGCAGACACTATGTAAATTAATAAAGCAAAAAGAGGTGAATAATATATTCTTAATCCATTTCAAACGATTTGCTTCTCTTGGTAAAACATTCTCTCCTCATCGCGTTGTCCTACTTTCAATCCATACCACCGTCGGGACAAAGTAAAAAGTTTTATTCGCTAAACTTTTTTAAATAAGCTTTTGTATGACGAAAATATTAACCACTTAAATAACTGTCGAAGAATATTGATTTATGACAAAAGAATATTTGCTTTAGAAATGTATTGACCAAATAGTAGTCTTTTT
The DNA here is from genome assembly GCA_905220595.1 of Spilosoma lubricipeda. Classification (NCBI taxonomy): domain Eukaryota; kingdom Metazoa; phylum Arthropoda; class Insecta; order Lepidoptera; family Erebidae; genus Spilosoma; species Spilosoma lubricipeda. The sequence goes on along the minus strand of HG992298.1, from coordinate 3,437,313 downwards.
GGGATTTCGTGCCGTTCCGTTATTGATTTGTCATGTCTGTCTTTTTGTCTGTCCGTCCGCATCTCACAGCAACTTTTTTCCGAAACTGTAAGAACTATACTGTTAAAACTTGGTAAGTAGATGTATTATGTAAACCACATTAAGATTTTCACACAAAAATAAAAAAAAAAACAATAAATTTTGGGGGTTCCCATACTAAGAACTGAAATTTAAAAATATTTTTTTCGTCAAACCCATGTATGTAAACTATTTTTGAATAGGTCTTCAAATATGATATTAAGGTTTCTAATATGAGTTTTTCTAAATTTACAAACAGGTAAAGGTTGCGGGAAATGGTATTAACTGGCTGATTTTTTTATAGTTGCTTAGTTAATATTTATATAATTTGACAGCCCCATTATCCTACGAACTACGTGGTACGTTATTCCGGTCCTACGCTCAAAAGTTTTTTGTCCTTGCTATCTCTATTAGCTACCACAATCGAAAATTTTGCTAAAGTGGAAGGTGAGTCCCTTATAAAATTTAAGCCACTCACGAAAAATTAGCTTGAAAGTTAACTTGTAAAATTTGTTCTGGGGATCCCGGACTATTAGTAAAAGTAGTAAAAAATTGTAAAGAGTCTTTCAAATTAAGTAATTAGAAGAGAAACTGTCACAGCTAGGTAGTTTTCATTAGCTAACATTACATCTCATCAACTGTAATTAGAAAAGGAAAAAGCAAAATTTCAAAAGAAAACATGAAGCCGTTAATTAATCCTGAATCCTGTATTATTTATATAATACTAGTTGTTGCCCGCGGCTTCGCCCGCGGTTATGGCGGCAAATAGTAGCCTATGTATTATTCTGATGTATAACTTATATTGACTGCCTCGTTGGTCTCGCGGTTGGCGTGTGCGACTGCTGATCGTGAGGTCTCGGGTTCGATTCCCGGGTCGGACCAAATGTTTGTATGATCTACAAATATTTGTTTCGGAGTTTGGGTGTTGTCTATGTATAATATGTATGTATTTACAAAAATAAAGTATATATGTATTTGTATCACATGTCTAGTACCCATAACACAAGCTATGTTTAGCTTGGGACTAGATGCCGTTGTGTGATAGATGTCCGAAGTATTTATTTATTTATTATTATTATTACTGTAAAGTTTCTTCCAAATCCGTTCAGTAGTTTTTGCGTGAAAGAGTAACAAACATCCATCCATCCATCCATACTTACATAATTTCGCGTTTATAATATTAGTAGGATGTATAAAGCATCACACTCGATGATATATTTAAATCTAATTCGAAATATCAATAGGCCGACATGGTGTAGGTCACCAGGCTGCATTATTCCAACAAGTATTGTGACCACCACTCTTAGATTCTGTTCATACTTTCCATCAGGCACAGAAGAGTCACTTTGACAGGCCCAAAAAAGTCTAATTGCTAGTTCATCTGTACTTCTCTTACTGGCTTTGAATACCAGAACATTCATTTGTGATTTAGTGTATTCTTTTATGATTAAATCAATACAATTTCTAAGCACCGTAATTAATTTACTTAATGATGCTCCTAAATTACTGAAAAAAAACAATTTTTTTTCATTCTTTCATTGCTTAATTTTAAATTCTATAACATATGTTTATTTGTAAAATTCTAAAAGAAAATACAACTGAAACTATTTAACCAGCAACTCATTGGGTATTTTTTTATAAACAGAGGCCAATCTGCGAGACTATTAATTTCTTTGTCTGTATACATTTCAAAATAATGTCTTAACACATTTAACAAACTATCGTATCTTCCAAAACATTAAACCGACATAAAAGAAACTGCTATCATTAAAATTCAATATCTTTTCTTTAGAACTGGCGTCAAAACTGTAAACTCATATAAAAATGTCGTATTGCCGCCAAAATGTGCCACAAACTTTAAAATATTGTTCGAAATTATTAAAACATTTCAATTTGAATCTTATTACCTTGAAATAAGATAAAAGGAACTTTCAAATCTGAGTTTGGTAGTTGGAAAATACTATGTGAGGGTTGTATGACAGGGATGTTATACAGTTCAGTACGTGAATGGGTGCCGTTCCGTGCGGACGTGTGCGGTTTGTAGACGTTCAAAAGTTCGTAATATTAAAAGTTTCGATCGCGATGTTGAACACATTGGATGCTTTGTGAAAACTTTTATGGTCTGACGTTAATTGCTTAGTTTTTCTGATTGGAAATATGAACTGTGAAAAATGTGAGTCAAATTGTTTTTGAAGGTGAGTATTCGTACAACGTTTAGTTTGATAGGTTTCTATATGGTGAAGATAATTCTCTGATGTAATAAAACGATGCCTCAAAATACGTAGGTATGTTTCTGATATGGGTCTTGCAAAACGTTCAATAAACAAAGGGTTTTTAGGATAATTAATTTTAATAAGGCGCGTATGAATTTTTATGAATAGGGTGTCAGCGTTAATTGGGCTTGTACCCTTGTGAGATACGTTTTCGAGGCAATATTTGAATAAAAGATTGAATTTTCTTTTATAAGCTTTCATAATGTAAGAGAGAACGCAACTCACAGTAAATTTTTGAATGTAGATTTTCAACATGACGTAATTTCTAAGTACAAATTAAATTATTTTAAACAAATATTATTGTCAGTCCTTTGGATAAAGTAATTTAGTTATTAAGTGATCAGAGGTGTTTTGATACATTTAGAGCGTACTAGCTGACCCATGCAATTTCGTCTGCGTCTCTTTTCCATCATATTCAGCTCGTTTTAGACTAAGCGTGATGTAAAACTATCCTATCTTTGGCATGCCAGCAAAACACATTAAAAAAAAGAAAAAAACTTACCCATAATGTTTCAATGTGGGCTAGGGTCTTCTATCAGAAGAGGGTTAAGGTCATACGGCACATGAGAATGATGGACAACAACGGGACGTGGGAATTATAATTATATTTCAATTTCATTTATTGCATTCCATAATGTACAATTATAAGGTATTGACTTAAAGATAGGGAACAATTATGAACCCTGTCTGGCACAGTACTAGGTATAATGAATTCATCAACAACCCATAAGGTCCCACCCTGTAATCCGCTTCTGAGAGGAGAGCTGAGCTCAGGTATAATGAATTATTCCCTTGCATTACTTTAAGAGCTTTAATGCAAATAAATATTTCTAACTAGCTGACCCGCTCAACTTTGTTTGCGCCTCTCCATAAGTTTTTTTTTTCCATTTTCCCAACATTTTCGGTCGATACCCGGCTCCTATTGGTCGTAGAGTGATGTTACGTAGCTTAAAACCTTCCTCGCGAAATGGGCTATCGAACAAAGAAAGAATAAGCAAAATCGGTAAAGCCGCGATTCACGCGTGATGTCGTGACCAAGGCAAATAGGGATTCATTTATATATATATATAGATTATTAAGTTTTTATTTGTTGGGATGTCACATCCTTATGTTACTAATTGTAATTAGTATGTTATAAAACGTCTCCACAATTGTCATGAAAGACCACTTCCTTTAACGTCGGTGTTGAGACTGTGATATACAATTTGTTGTCTAAATAAATCAAGTTTATCATGAACTAGCCGACCCACGGTGCTCCGCTCCTATTGGTCCGAGTATGATGATTTATAGCCTATAGCCTTCCTCGATAAATGGGCTATCTAATACTGAAAGAATTTCTCAAATCGGACCAGCGGTTCCTGAGATTAGCGCGTTCAAACAAACAAACAAACAAACTCTTCAGCTTTATATATTACTAGCTTTTGCTCCCTTAGCTTTGCGCTCTATCATGTCGGTTATCGCAGCACGAAGTAACTTATGTCCTTCCTAAAAATTCAAAGTAACTCTATGCCAATTTCATTGAAATCGGTGCAGCACTTTAGCTGTAAAAGTGTAACAAACAGAAAAACAGAGCTACCCGTTTCAAACCGTAACCCTAGCTTAAAAGGAGGTCCCCAACACTAATATTGTTATATGCTAACTTATATGTAATTATAAATACAAAAAAAAAAAATTTAAAAGTTTTCTGTTCTTTTGTAAGTAAAAATAAGTATGGGAAATGTACAGTTCTAGATACTATTGTCCTAGTCGTTTCACGTGTTGTGTTTATAGTCATAACTCTTCTCTCTGCTTGGCTTAAGTTTAATGCATTATTTAAGAGAAAGTTTTCCTCATATTTTAATCTTTCTGAATTTTTAAAGTAGCTATTTTTATTATTATTTTAACATTCGAGGCATAGATATATATGTTTATGTAAATTTAAACAAAACAGATATAAAGGCGTTCTCGATTTATTTTAAAGCTAACGCGTGTCTCATTTATTAGGACCTCTACAAAAGTCAATGTTTTTGTTCATTCTATTTTAAATACTCGTTGTGAGGAATACAGAGTACACCGAAAGATACTTTTCACATTGAAAAAAGAATTGTAGCCTAAGAAAAGAAACAAACTTTAATCAAACAAAATCGAATTTCAATCTGATTGATTGATTCGACATGAATAACAATCGAAGTACTAAGATTACTATATAGAACTGAAAGGTCTATTTCAAAGATAAACAGCCAAGTCCAGAACAAGCTTAGTGCGTGCTTTTAGTTTGTTTTCGACGCTATCGGCTGTGACTTAGTTTTGGGCGTTTATATGTTATATTATAGAACACACTCGTACTTATATATAGGTACAACTAGTTGTTGCCCACGACTCCTAGGCGTATTAGTCGGTTATCGCGGCAAATAGTAGCCTATGTGTTATTCTGATGTAAAAGCTATATTACTGTAAAGTTTGATACAAATCCGTTCTATAGTTTTTGCGTGAAAGAGTAACAAACATCCATCCATCCATACTTACAAACTTTTGAGTTTATAATATTAGTATAGATAGATCTAAGAGTGAGGTATATTAGAAGATTTATTTTAGGAGTGCGCGTGAGCGTAATAAATAACAGATTGTATGTCTTCAATCAAAATAATGGTTCTTTAATTAATATTTTATTATTTATATATTCAATGTGTACATAAAAACGGGAGTTAAAATGGGCTACCGGGTTAAAATGGTTTCCGTAATAAACTACGTGAAGAAGGGACCTTTAACAAAATTATTGAAAGTTCCAGGGCTCCCACACATAACTGCGAATTCGTAACCCATCGCAGATATCTGCGAGCTCGCACGAATGCACCGCAAGAACTTCATGCCGCATCGCTTTGCAGTTATGGGTGGGAGCTCTTACTCAATAAACCATTGAAACCATTTACCATTTAAACCATTTATTTTTGCTACAACATGAAAATAAAAATTGCATGGTACAGCAAAGGCAACCAGCTCAGTTTATGCTGTACTGAAGCACAGCACTGATTATAAGCTGGCCCCTGACATTTGCGCCAACAGTTGCTGATATAAGAAACCACACACAGACAAAACGCAACACATCAGACATAAGATGTTACTGTACTACGTTAATCGGAAACAAAAACAATGTATACAAAAAGCAACTACTCTAAAAGAAAATAAAATAAAGAAATAAAATAAAGAAAATAAACAATAAACTATCGCTTCTTTAGTTTCAATTGTACAATCTGACTCGAGCAACTATGCCTTTTTCTCTAAAAAAAGAATAAATTTTCCCCGTGTTTACAACGTATTTTTTATTAATATCCGACTTCTATTAGTTGTAGTATGATGTTCTATAGCTTTAAGTCTTCCTTGATAAATAGGTTACAAAACAGTATAAAAAAAATTAAATTCAAACTTGTGTGTTCTGAGAAAAACACGTTCTATCAGCAAGACAAGAAACAGATCAAATGCAAAAATTTGTACAATTTATATATCCAGTTTTTTTTTGGAGTTTATTCCTTTACATACGATTTTCACATTTTGCCCTCGTAATGAAAATTTTATAAATAAAAAATAAATATTTCGGACACCTAACACACAATGCCATCTAGTCCCAAGTTAAGCAGAGCTTGTGTTATGGGTACTAGACAACTGATATAAATACATATATACTTTTTTTTTGTAAATACATACATATTATACATAGGAAACACCCACAACTTTATGAACAGTAAAATCGAGCGATCTAAGTGTGGCGTTACGCTGAAGCGCTTTGTCATTACTTATGTATGTCGTCTAATAAACTATTTAAACAAACAGCGCTAGAACGCTTACTATTAGAGACAGTTTTCTCACGACGAAAAAGACCTAACCACCGAGACTTTCATGGCGCTTACGCGTTAATAAGTGCGCAACGAACAAAAGCGAATAAAATCGGCCCCCGGGCCACGGGTGGCGTGACGTAAACTCCAGTCGTAAGTCGGAGTTGACACATAATTTTTTGTTTCACTACAAACTTTGGGTATGTAAGTTATCGAAACTTGCCACTTTACTTAAATTAACATCACTCACCAAGTTACAAAAAACTTTTCAAATATCACAAACGTGAGTTTTTTCAACTCCATTACATGATATGTAGTTCTCTAGAGATGGTACCAATATATTTAGATTTGAAAAGTTCTTGAAATCTACCAGCAACCAGTAGAAATATTACACTTTAGTAAAAGAGTAGACTTTTTAGGTTTAATTTACAACTAGCTGAGCACGCAGTGTGTTTCCACGGTACGACAACAACAGCAGGTAACGCTGCGGAGCATTTGAAATTCAAGAATCAAAAATGCGTTACGGACCTTTTCTTGAAAGTTAAAATAGTCTTTAATTAAAAGTATGTTGATTGGCAATCTGCTAACTATAACACTCGTCTGCACAATTAACTAAGTAGTAAAAGCGTGGGCCACGGCGGTTTCTATTGCATTGCAAGTATCGTGGGTACAAATCACAAACTATTGTCCAGAGTCTGAGTATTTTTGCGTCCGTTACATCTATGTTAGTAAAGTCCTAAAGACACAGGTTGTATATATTATTACTAGCCGACCCACGTAACCTCGTTTGCGTCTCATATTGCCCGTAGCGTGATAATTTTCCCCCGTTTTTGTAACATTCTTCATTATTTCTCCGGTCCTGTAGGTCTTAGCGTGATGATATATAGCCTATAGCCTTCCTCGATAAATGGACTATCTAACAATGAAAGAATTTTTCAAATCGGACCAGTAGTTCCTGAGATTAGCGTGTTCAAACAAACAAACAAACAAAAACTCTTCAGCTTTATATATTAGTATAGATTGTATTTAAAATGAACAAAAAAAATACAGTTTGTACCTAGTTTAAAATCAGAAGGCTGAAATGAAATGTGTAAAGTTAGTATTATAGCGAAGTTGGATTGTCGTGAAAGGACTTAGATAGCAAAAACAAGTTCCGCTACCGTAATTTCAGCTATAATCCCAAATGTGCTAATCTGTAAAGTTGTAACTTTATCGTTATAACCCGGGTACTGAGTTCAGCATCGTTTACCATGAAATACGGTCTGCAAATTTAATCGGAATTACATTACGAATGACGTAAACTGGTATGCCATTGTTATCACACCCTGGAATTTGCGGTTGTGATCAATAAGTACTATTATTCCTAAATAATATCATATGGAAATTCCTCCGTATTATTTGCAAATAAATAGAATAATATAATATGCTAGGAACTTCTGAAATGGCTTTGTGCTTGGCGTTTAATCAATTCATAATTCGATGATGTGCAAATAATTGATTCAAACAATGTATTTTGATTAAAAAATTCTTTTTGACATTCTGAGATAATTAATTGGAGCCTGTACTAGGAAAAGAGTGCTGAAAATTATGTTATTGACCCACAAATTCAGAACAAATGATCATTTTTTTTAAATTGTAAATTATTGTACCTTTTTAACTAAATAAATATTATTATTATTATGTATTCAAATTTGGTCAATTTTTACATGTATGCATACAGGTGTGTACGGAACCCTTGGTGCGCGAGTCCGATTCGCATTTGGCTGGTTTTTTTTAAAAAGTTTATTTAAAGTAGTAAAAGTTCATAGAAGTAGTTATCGACTTCCATTACTGTTAGAATGTTTTTTGTTAACTCCTCGTTGACAACGCTAGAATCTCTTATGCTAGATAAGACAAATAAAAATCGTAGTTATGAGTTAAGAGATGTATATAATTCAAAATGGTAATTTCTACAAAGTAATTACAAAATTAATAAGATCACTTCCCAATATTTGTTTACATCATGTCGTATAATTGGGTAAACACATTTATTTCAGTGTAACTGAAGACGTCTGTCAACAAGTATCGCTTCAGATTTAATTCCGAACATTTGAGAAATTTGTTGACTCAACTGTAGGTATAATTTGTACCGATTTAGCTGAGTAAACTGATCCGCTGGGACTAAATCAATGGCAAAGGGGAAGATGTTTATTAAAACAGAATGGTTATAAACGATTGATGTTTTTTTTTTAATTCAGAATTATTTGAAACGCAGAAATAAATGGTTAACATTTTGGAATTCTAAATTACTCGATAAATAATATCTTGGAAATTTGAACTAAACATATAATCACATTGGATTGTCCCATTTGGCTTGACTTGTCAAATTCGGGACAGCCGGGATGTCAAAAAAATTTTGACCAGGTAAAATTCAAGAAAACCTTTTTACCCATATTTGTAAGTATTTCTTTTAAATATTGTGTTTTTGCATTTGGATGACGCAGCTACGCTCTGTATTTTTTCTAAGTCAACTTACAGCCCCTAACACCCCCTGTACTAAATTTTATGAAAATCGTTAGAGCCGTTTTCGAAATTTATATTATAAACATACAGGAACTGCTCATTTAAAAGTACTGGATAGATTAGAAAACTTTTACTAAGATAGGGAATTTTATGTAACTCCTGTTGCCTGAAAGAAAATATGTTTAGAGAAGCTGGTTTATTAAATGTCGTACTGTAAATATTTGATAAGGATGTATGGCGCGGAACCCTCGTTATATTATTCCATATCTGAAAGCTTGATCACTGCTACAATGACTTTGAGATGTAATGCATATATTTATTTCAAAACCACATCTAATACCTTTAAATGTATAATTCTTTTAGATCTTGGAACCGGCTTCAATTTTTTTCATGAAATGTAGTATGCAGGGGTTTCCGGATGATAAATCGATCTATAGGATTAATTTTCAAAACATTTACCAAATAAATAAACTTCGTTTAAAAAACCAACTTCAAAAACTAAAAAATGTAAAATAACTTCATAAAGATTTAATTAAATACGCCTTATATGCAAGCCTTTAATATTGATGAAACACTATTATTTGTATGTACTGCCTATTCATAGGTTTGAAGTCGATGCCAAGCCAAAATGTAATAGTAGGTACCCACTTGAAACGAAACTTGAAAGTAACGATAGCATACATACACATGACATTTAAAGATTTATCTTCCATCTCTTAACCGTTAAGGAGTTATACCTTCCATCATCAGCACATTATTATGAAATGATGACTACCAGGTGTAAATACTGCAACAGCTATAAAAAATATATTGAAAACATAGTACATGCTTAACAAATTTGAGGGTTTCCTACGCTTTTCCTTGGGATCCCATCACCAGATCCTGATATAGTAGCTATGCAAAAGAATTTTTAAAATCGGTTCATAATTGACGGAGTAATCAGTGTACATACATTAAAAAAAAATAACAATCAAATTGAGAACCTCCACCTTTTTGAAGTCGGTAAAAAAAATACCGAGTAAAACACTGTCATCCTGGTACTAACAGTTAAAAAAAAAATTTTAATGTATTTCATAATGAGATTTCCGAGACTACATTTATTGTATTTATATCGACTGCCTCGTCGGTGCACTTGTAGCATTCGAGATTGCTGTACATGAGATCTTTGGGTCGTTTCCCGGGTGGGACCAAATTTTTTTATGATCTGCTAGTATTTGTTTCTGAGTTTGGGTGCCTTTTACGTATAATATGTATGTATTTTGTTATCTTTGGCCCTGCCAAAATTACTCCACTCTGCCTGATGGAAAGCATAAGCAGAATCCAAGAGTGGTGGTTACCATACTGCGAATGCAGACAATGCAAGAATGCAGCATGGTGACCCACACCATGGCGGGCTAGTGATGCTTCTGTATGTATTTACAAAAAAAAAAATGTATTCTATCAGTCAATCTAGACTTCGTAGTACAAACTCTGCTTAATTTGAAACTAGATAGCATTGTGCGTCAGATGTGCGAAACATTTATTTATTTACTAGCTGTTGCCCCAGGCTCCACCCGCGATGTTGATTATCGCGGCAAATAGTAGCCTATGTGTTATTCTGATGTATAAGCTATATTACTGTAAACTTATATCTAAATTGGTCCAGTCGTTTGCGGGTGAAGAAGTAACAAACATACACACTCACAAACTTTCGCCTTTATATATTAGTATGAAGTATGATATGATGTGAAATCTAGGTTATATCAAGTCATCTAAGTGTGCCCCTTAAACCACCAGTTTAATTTCAACCCATCTTTTCATGGTATTAACTAGTATCATAAGTTTCATTTGTATTTATGTCATGTTTTGTCCTATTATTTTACCACCATAGCCGAGCAACGTTAAAACAATTCGCTTTCCAAATTGTCGCGTAACCGAATTAACTAGATTATAATAAAATACTATTCGAATTAAATTAAAGGCATTAAATTTTATAGAGGATAATAATAGTTGTTACTTTAGGGCTGGAATAGTCAAATAATTTAATGTGTAATGCAATGTAAAGTGTCATCGATACAAGATATTTAAATTTGATTATTCTATGTTTCTAATAATATGGTAGTGTTTATTATTTATGATAATTAAATACTTATCATACTAATATGCTTACTATACTATTCTAACTTTAGAATTATAATCTTAACCGGCAGAGCCTCGCGGTTTTAACCACTGTACAACAACTTCCAAAAATACTCCTTATATTATCAGCTATCTGCAGGGAAAGTTCCAATAAAAGCGTTCCAGTAGTTCCAGAAACTACCCGGAACAAACAGGATTTCTCAGGAAAGTCTTTGTTGTTTCTACATATTTGGGATCATTTTCTTACAGACTAGCAGATGATAATAGGGTACCTTTTGAAAATAAACAAAACATTCTGGGGCGACTTCCCAAACTGCGCAACAACAACATAATATACTACAGCGCCATCTACCGAAGATACACTGAACTACGGAGTAACTTACTACACAACTCTACTAACCCTGAATCGCGCAATAGGAGTTCTCGTGCCGATTAGCATATCTACAACAACCCAACATCAACCATTGGGCCAAGGCCCGCCAGGCATGATCACCTCGCCTGGTCGGAGGATCCTCCCTTTGTGTTGCAGAAACATGATACCCGTTCCTCTACACATACACTTTCAAAGCACATAAACCATTTTTTTTTCTATTATAGTCTAGATCTTTATAAATATACATTAATTACCAATCGCCAAATGATGGGATGCGAAACCGCAATTATATAGATCGACAGGTCAAACGTTATGCACACTTCTTAATAGAATTGTGAACACTCTGTGTGAATAAAATTTTGTTTAAATAGATTCAACCATTCAACCGCGAGTGGCCATGTGTTTCTTTGCCAGTATTCTTCTCATAAAGCTCTACACATTTTTGAAACCGGAAGTTATAGATCGACACAAGCAGGCAGTAGATTTAGGTGTTTTCATGTCTGTTTGTGTCGATCTATGATTTTAACTGTAGCTTCAATTTAACGTTCATAAATGTCACTTAGTGTCATTGATAAATGATTTTGAATTTGAAAACCTTAGTAGTTTTCTCTTTTCAAAATAAGATACGACCCAGAAAAATATCGGAAAACAACATAAACATAACAAACGACACTTTTATCTGAAACGGATCCTAAGAAAAGCTGTCTAATACAATCACCACCTTTTATTACGAAACACTTTAAACAGTCGTGAACAAATACGATTTAGAATTCATTGAAGCTTTCGTGTGTACGTGAGCAAATTTAGAATGTAGGTAGCCAGTGATGGATGGTAATGGCTGCGATGGAGTTAAGATACGGTAGCGTAAACACATAAAACTCTGAATAGTAACGTCTGTATGGAAAGTAGAAGGAAATCGGAGATTTTAGAAGCACTTTTTCCAACACTTCAAGAAAATGAGACGATAATTTGTTTTTTTACAGACTTACAGACAGACAGTTCTTAGTTGTCATTTATCTTATATTAAGTCTTTATTTCTACTTTCTTCAAATAGAAGAGCTGTAAAACATTTATAATTAAATTTAATCTTCATGTTACGTGCGTTTTCCTCTGAAATGAGAGATTTTTATTACTAAACCTTTATAAACAGAGCTTTTTGCAATAAAAGAGTGTACACTGAAACCAATATTATTAATTTAAGTTGTTTAAAGTTACACAAAGAAGAACAATAATTACTTTTATTGTATGTATGTATATATATATGTTATCTTTTACGAGTAAAGCCGCCCGCGTGTATGTTGGTTATCACGGTAAAAAGCAGTCTATATCCTTTCTCATTCAAATGTATGCAGTGCTTTAGACGTGAAAGCTTAACAGATATATAGAAAGACAGACAGAGTTATTATAATTAAACTGTTAAAGTGAGGATTTATGTTATGAACATTGGTAAGTAATATTAAATGTAATAGAAATAATAATTAATCGAATGTCCCTTCTCAAATTTGGTTGTATAATATTTGGTAAACAGTTGCAAGATTCCACCCAAACATACAAGCATACATTGTAAGTCAATAAAATGCTTGTAAAATATCATACGATTACTTGTTTTAAATATTAAATAAACAATAACAAATAAATATTTCGGGCATCGAACACACAACGCCATCTAGTACCAATGGGTATTAGACAACTCATATTAATACTACATAATATTATATATAGAAAACACCTAAACTCAGAAAACTATTTTTTCAGATCATACAAACATTTGTTCCGACCGGGAATCGAACCCGAAACCACAGCAGTCGCGTACACCACTGGGCCAACGAGGCAATCAGGAATCGAGTCTTGATTAAAAAATCAAACCTTGAAATTGTTTCTGTTCAAGTATAAAAATGTATTACAAAAAATTTCAATTAAAAGTAGGCCAGTATGAGATCAAACAGTGTTCTATAAATAAACAGGTGACATTATATTTGTTCCTAAAACTGTACTGAAGATAATACCGATTCTTTTATTATATTTTCGTTCCCAGATTCGCGTCTGTTTACAGAACAGACTCGAATCTGGGTAAGGAAATGCGCTACGCTTTAATTGCAGTATAAATTAAAGCAATGACCGCTGGAAATTCGTGCTAAAGTTCCAGGAAATATCCCGATTATCGTATTACACAAATAATATTAGTTTTAGCTAACAGTTGGCTGCCAACTATCAAATCATATTTAAATAACTGTTCCTTTGATATCAGTTTAAATGTTGTACTTTATGTTACTACTGTTGCACTGTAATAATGTTGTAATTTATTTAATTTTTTTATGGAATAGTAAGGAAACGAGCAGACGTATGGCTGATAGTAGCCAACTACTGCTGCCCATGGACATCCGCAACACCAGAGGCGTCACAAGTACGTTGCCGATCTTTACGGGAGGGGGAGGGGGAGGGGGATGGGCCTCCGGTATTCTCACTCCCTCGGTGAAACACAGCGCAAGCACTGTTTCACACCAGTTTTCTGTGAGGCCGTATTATGACTGCGTATGTTAATGTGACCGTCCGGTTTGTGATTTGTATTGTTATTGATTGATATTAAAGATATTATACTATAGTCATTACCAGAAGTTAATGTGCTCATTTGTGGTTCTCACAAAGAGTTGTCCCGTGTAGGATTTGAACCCGCAGCACTTGGCGTAGTAGAAGCGGCGTATCAACCGCCTGTACAACTACACCAACCGTGTAGTCAAATTTTTTTTTATTTTTTTTTAACAAATATAAGCATATATTTCTCTGCATTTTTCTCAAAAATATAAATACTATGATGTAGAAAGTACAGTATTAAAAAGAACGGTTACAATAGAATATTATAGAATAGAATAGAATACATTTATTAGTCACACATAACATACATGTAAAACAGAAAGATAAGACATTTAACTTAGAATAAATAACAAACAAACAATATACAAAACAAACAAAATAAAAGAAATTAATTTAAAAATATCCATAGTAAAAAAAAACGATAATTACGAATCTTAAAAATTGATTTCGAGATTAAAATCGAAAACTTTGGTACATGCAAACTTAAAAATATTAATTAATTCACGATTTAATTACTTTCGACGTATGAATAAACAGAAACCTTTCAAGCAGATGGATTCAAATTGGTTTGTATTTCTAAAGACTGGAAAAAATAACTCATAAGTTATTTACTGACTGGTATTGATGTTGATGTTTATCGAATAAATAACATCGTAATCTTCTTACGTGGGGCTAATTTTGGCGTAGTTATTATTACAAAACTGATGCCTTATTGGCTGACTGTCTGGCTTTTAGAATAACGTAGTAACAATTGGACCAAAGTCCCCGTGATAATTATTGTCATGTGGGTATGGCTATTTATTCTGTTTTGTATGTATAGATATATTTATCTAATATGCATGTATTTGAAATAAGTATATTATCGACCTGGTTATTGATAATATAGCTAGCTTCGTTTCGGATCAAATTATGTTAAAAAAATAAATAAATATTTCGGACATCTTACACACAATGCCATCTAGTCCCAAGAGCTTGTGTTATGGGTACTAGACAACTGATATAAATACATATATACTCCTTTTTTTATGTAAATACATACATATTATAGATAGAAAACATCCAAACTCCGAAACAAATATTTGCAGATCATGCAAACATTTGGTCCGACCCGGGAATCGAACCCGAGACCTCAAGCACAACAGTCGCATACACTATCACTGCGCCACCGAGGCAGGCAGTAGATTTGTGTGATGTTTTTAGTTGTTTGTGTTTGTTATTATTGTTTTCTTATTTTTGTGGTTGAAATCAGTTTTCTGCAAATGTAAACATAAGTTGAAAGTATTCTTATATTTAATCCAATTGGGTTGATAAATTTTTTGAAAAATATTTAGTGTATTGTCTTCCATCTCGCGCAAATGAGACTTACTAGTGGTCGCTCAGTGGTACGAATTTGACAACAAATCATTTATTTTTTTAACTTTCTGCACTCTTTTTTTAATTAGACTCTAACTGTACCAACTTTATACGCCTTCGTTCACACAATTTTCGAAAAAACAGGCA
Source organism: Spilosoma lubricipeda (assembly GCA_905220595.1). NCBI lineage: Eukaryota > Metazoa > Arthropoda > Insecta > Lepidoptera > Erebidae > Spilosoma > Spilosoma lubricipeda. The sequence continues at coordinate 3,422,089 of HG992298.1, read as the reverse complement.
CAAACTTTTTTAGCTTCACGTTTTAATATTTGATTAATTGATCCTTTTGTTATCGTTGGTTCAACTTATTGAAAGTATTTAGATTTTGTATATGATATTAATAATACAATAGGATTCTGTATTTAACTAAGACTATCAAGTCTAATTGCTTAAATTACAACTGCAAGCGATAAGACAAAGCTCTTAAAACCGTTTATGTATAACGAGTCCTTAATTATCTTTCTTCTGGGAATAACATCCAACTCGCGTTTTAAATTAAAGTCAGTCAAATCTGCAATTCAAATGTAGCAATGGAATTTCAATGCAGAAATACACTCATTTATGAAAGAGTTGAAATGCTCTCACAGTAGTATTTTTAAGGTATTTTCACAAAACGTTTATTCTGTTTGTTAAACCGTATTCAGGTGGCTGCTCGTCGAACGTTGAATTTTTACAATGTTTACATGGCAAGCGATTCTTGAGCGTTGTAGCTTCGTTCAAGTTCTGTTTTCAGTGAATTCAGATGTTATTTTGGGCAGTACTTATAACTTCGCCGACTATTGTGGGTCTTATCTTAACGCTTGACTATACTTTAAGTGAGTCACAAATTTTTGTTCTAATTCTGGGTGTTCCTTGTACACAAAACACTATAAAGACAACTCTCGTTTATAAAAAAATCCTGTGTCGCTGGAAACTTCACAGACAAACACGTTACGGGCACAAGGATCATATAGACTCGTTACAACAATGTGTGAACCAAACAAAGTGTTGTCCTAATTGAGCTTGAACCCATAACATTCCGCATAGTAGAAAGCCGCTAGGCTAGACTAATGGCTACTACACTATTCGTACAGTCGATGTGTATAGTCATATTGGTTAAGTATGAGTAATATTATAGTTAACACTAGCTGAACCCCGCGGTGTCACCCGCGGTTATTGTTGTACCGCGAGTAAAGCCGCGGGACAAAGTTAGTCTAAAAAACAGCAGCCTTAGTTACTCCCTGGATCATCAGATACCAGTGAAAGTCCCATCAAAATCGGACCAGCAGTTCCAGAGATTACCCGGAACAAACAGACAGACAGACAAATTTTTTAAACTACAGTTTTGGTACATGTATCGTGTATACATACAAATGCATTTAGTATTACAAACCGACACTCATATTTTATTTATTTGTATTAGATTAAGATTTATAAACAACTAGCCGACCCGGCGAACTTCGTACCGCCATATTTACATATCTGTCTCAGCTTCCCACAAGCAGTGTAAAGTCGCGGACAAGAAAAAGTCTTTTTCCATTATCTTTTATTTTTTCTTGTTCACAAACCTGGTCCAAAAATAAGAAATAATTAAAAAAAGATTATTTAATTTGGTGCAGCCGAACGGAAGATATGCGCGTACATACATTTTGGCGATTCATTTCTTTTTTATTTATTTTTATGTCCCATACATAAAAATGATCATCCTGCCAAAAAATGACTCTACTCCGCCTGGTGGAAAGCAAAAGCAGAATCCAAAAGTGGTGGTCACCATACTCATTGCGAATGCAGACAATGTAACAATGCAGCATGGTGACCCACACCGTGGCGGCCTTGTGATGCTTTCGCCTCCGGACTCGCACTCACTAACGAAACACGACAGTCCAGCACGAGCGCGGTCATTTTACGTTGATTTTCTATGCGAGGGTAGTACCGCTCCGGTCGAGCCGGCCCGTTCGTGCTGAAATCAGCGTGGCTCTACTACCTTGAAAGTTTTTATACATACAGATGGTTGAACTAAGTATTATTAATAAACTGCACCTAACATTAGTTATACTAATGCTCTTAGCAAGACAGGGACGTCTGTTAGAATGTTCACGGACATTAGAACTAGCACAACTTAATTATGAAGTTAAGCATTTCCCGTTTGAAATTAGAGCATTCCACCATTAGAGAAGTCATGTATTCTATACCTATATTATAAACTAGCTGACCCACGCAACTTCGTTTACGTATCTTATTGCCCGTAGCGTGATAATTTACCCCGTTTTTGAAACATTTTTCATTGGTGCTCCGCTCCTATTGGTCTTAGCGTGATGCTATATAGTCTATAGCCTTCCTCGATAAATTGGCTATCTAACACTGAAAGAATTTTTCAAATCGGACCAGCGGTTCCAGAGATTAGCGTGTTCAAACAAACAAACAAACAAACAAACTCTTCAGCTTTATATATTAGTATAGATTCGAAACTCTTCCTGTCTGTAACGCTTTGACGGCTAAAACGCTGCACAAATTTCAATGAAATTTGGCGTGAAAATGCTTTGAATTTTGAGGAGGAATATAGGTTACTTTTTTACCAAGCTATTCAACAAGATATATATATCACTAGCTGACCCACGCAACCTCGTTTGCGCCTTATATTGCCCGTAGCGTGAAAATTTCCCCCGTTTTTGAAACATTCTTCGTTGTTGCTCCGCTCCTATTAGTAGTAGCGTGATGATATATACCCTATAGCCTTCTTCGATAAATGGACTATCCAACACCGAAAGAATTTTTCAAATCGGACCAGCGGTTCCTGAGATTAGCGTGTTCAAACAAACAAACAAACAAAGAAACAAACAAACAAACTCTTCAGCTTTATATATTAGTATAGATATTCAAAAAGAAGCTTAAGTTATCTAAACGAAACTTAGCACAGAGATAGATAAATAAACAAAAAAGGTGAGTAAATGAATAATAAATATTTTGGAGATCTATCACACAACGCCATCTAGTCCCAAGGTAAGCAGAGCCTGTGTTATGGGTACTAGACAACTATTATAAAAATATATACACTTTTTGTAAAAAAAAATATTTACATATAAAATACCCAAACTCCGAAACAAACATTTGCAGATCATATAAAGTTTTGGTCAGACCCGGGAATCGAACCCGAGACCTTAAGCACAGCAATCGCATTTACTACCGCTACGCTACCGAGGCACTCAGATAAATTTGCAGTAACGTACATGCAACAACAACCAAATGAATCTACGTCATTTATATAGCAGGTTAGGTTCATCTGAATATTTCCATCCATTCATCTACACTAGTGTCTTAAAGAAGTAAAGTCTGTGAGATTATGTTTAGTTTCTATAGAATTACTGAACCAATTTTGACAATTATTTTACAATTTATTTCGTAACTTTCTAACCACATTATTTGCAATTGCCATAGGTTATATTTATATAGGTTAACTTTGATATACAAATACCAATGCATACTGTCATGCTTTGTTTAATTAAACAGTAAATATCATCAATTTTATTTTTTTTATACTTCGGACATCTATCACACAACGCCATCTAGTCCTAAGCTAAGCAGAGCTTGTGTTATGGGTACTAGACAACTGATACAAATACATATGTTCCGTTACCGTAAAGTATATAAATCGTAATTCGTAATTCAGTGTTTCAATTTTCGATGCTGGTAATAATCGTCGCAAGGGGCAGCCTTAAATGGTTGCAATTGCAACACTGACTCGTAATAAACATGGAGCCACTGACGGTTGTGTGAAAAAACCTTCGACGCGCGCGCGACTTGTATCGGTCGATTTCCTGCTAGAAATCGAAATCTACTTGCATTTCTCTCGCGTGTGACGTACACAAGAACTGAAACCCCTGAATTGTCGACTCCTGAACAAGCGAAGGTGGAAACTCAACGAATACCCGTGGCAGTCCAAGGTAAGTGCTTGCATTATACTTTGCGACGGGTTATGTCGAGTTATTGAACAGCGAAACTACACGAATACGTATTTGTCCCAGTGTGGTGTTGATGCCACCCGCTATTTCGGCTGGGTGCGTACGCCACATCTTAATGGTGCCGATAAAACCCGGGAGTTCCACCTAATTTCCTGCCTATCATCGTATGTTTATGGTATTTATGGTCAAAATCGTAGTGTTTTATCTTTGAATACACATATCTATCGTTTTATTCAGCTAACTGCATTCCAAGTTATTGCATCATCTCCAATTCTTAACAATTATCGGGCTGACTTACCTACCTATATACATATTATTACGCATATTATCGTTCACTAGTCACCAACAGGGTTTATTTCTATATTCATTTTACACAAATCGATTATTGTAGGATCTAATTAAGCAATCACAAACATTTATCGGTGCTTAACTCTATCGGCCTACGATAATTCCATCATTAAAATCATTAATCGCATTTATAATCGTTTGTAGTAACTAAATAATTAACATACAACAGTAAAATAATCAGTTTTAACGTAATTTTGTAAGATATTTCTTAGTGCATTCATTTCTCAAACTTGTAAGGTGGTAGGAAAAAACTTACGCGACCGCTAGCGGTCGGTAGCACGAAACGTTCTTTACCTACCGTCTAACGTCTAGTTATCGTGAATGAACATATTTTTATTTATCATTAATTTATACATTTATCGTTCAACTAACAAGTTGCTTTGGACCTGCGCGACGGGTTAAATAGTGCTTATTACTGTGTTATAAGGTCGTAGATCATACAAACATTTGGTCCGACCCGGGAATCGAACCCGAGACCTCACGATCAGCAGTCGCACACGTCAACCGCTAGACCAACGAGGCAGTCTATATAATCAATATTAATTCCTAACAAAACCGTAAATAACAGTTCTCTATTTCAGTCTCTTTTTTACCACGTATCATTAGTATTTTTAATTAGTTTATCTCCAATAATTTGTAAATGGCCTTAGATTTCTTGTGAATTTGATTGTAAGTTACATGTATTGTTCAATTTCTTACAATGAGAAGCAACCTTTTGAAAACTAAACTCATGTTTACTTACGTTACTTTAGTCACAAATAGATCTCTTTGACCCTTTATTGACAACGGTACCTTACAAATAACACCCTTCTTTTCAGTAACAATATATCCGGTTCAAAGTCTACTTACATGCCAGTACAACAGATCTAAACAACTAGCAATGATAAAAGGAATAGACCTTTACCTTTTCCCTAAGCATTTTATTATGGGACATTTCCTTTTGCCTTTCCTGGGACCCTTTGAAGGATTACTGATTGCCGTGGAGGTCAGTTGGAGAATTCGTATGTCGTTCAAATGAGAAAAAATATTATTTTTGTTATTGACTTTTGACAATATTGCTCAAGTTATGAAAGAGTTTTTCAACGCATATGGGTGGAATCACGTCTATATTTTATTGATATAAGGTTTAGGTCGCAATGGAGGCACTTAGTCAAAGAGTAAACTATAGTGTGGCGTCATAATATTACTGAAACATATTTCTTTACTAGAATAATAACCCTTGCCCGTAGATCTGCCTGCGTGTATACGAATATCGCGGGAATCGTTTTTTGGGTTGATATAATATGTAGCCTATAACACTCACCAATAATATGGCTTTATATTGTTAAAATAATTTTAGAACACGCCTAAGTACCCAGAGATTAGCCTGCAACGTTATAAACACACAAACTTTAACTCTACCTCTAACTTTACTTCTATATGATATTATCTATATATAATACTACTACTACATAAAACAGGAAGGTGATTGACTGGCTGATTGACATACCCAGAGATCAAGGCACAGCCCAAACCGCTAGAATCCTGAAATTTTGAATGTAGGTTCTTCATATAACGTAAGTGTCTACCGTGGGAGAGCCACGCTTTGGCATGAATGGGCCGGCTCGACCACGGCCTCACAGAAAACCGGTGTGAAATAGTGCTTGCGCTGTGTTTCACCGAGTGAGTGAGGATACCGGAGGCCCATTACCCAAACCCCATTCTCCTATCTCCCCTCCCCATCCCCCAAAGGGCTTTAACGCACTTGTGACGCCTCTGGTGTTTGCAGGTGTTCATGGATGGCGGTAATCGCTTACCATCAGGCGATGCGTCTGCTCGTTTGCCCGCCTATTCCATAAAAAAAAGCACTAAGAAAGGAATTTCGGAAATTCCACCCCTAAGGGGTCATATCAGGGGTGAAAGTCTGCGCGATCTTATATAATATTATTCTATTACTTAAACTGTAAAATTCTATTTTAAAGAAGACTAATCTCTGGTCTCTTTCGATTACTTGTACTAGATTGACTACCTTTGCAGTACATTGGTAGCCTATGTGACTGCTACGCTTGATCTCAGGTTTTATTAAATATTTGTTTTGGAATTTTATATTCATAACATGTATATAATTACACCGTCTTGTCCGAGTATATTTGTGGTTTGGTTTGCTCGTGCGTGGAGTACTGTTCGCATCTTTACGATGTGGAGCCGCGCGCAGTATTTGCTTGCAGTGGCGAGCAGTCCGCATAATCGACAGTAGCAAAGCCTTATGCTTAACTGATATAGATAAACTACGGCCGAACACACAAAAAATATAATCAAATCATATTTTAGCTTATCCTGGGTATCAAATTAATGATCTCTAGGCTAACACGTTTGTTGACTACTACGAGTAAACCATCAGATTCGTTGATAATACCAAAATTTTATTAGTTATTTCAAATTTCACCATTACAAACTTGATAAAAATACAATTTACATAGATGAAGCTCTTAATTAGTAGGGTAGATAGGCGACATCTACCGTCGGTTTTAGATTAAAGCCTGCAAAATCTCCAATTCAAATGCTACATTGGAATTCAAATGAACAGACGCTCCCTTACCAAGAGTTTTGGGAACTATGCGAACTCGTTTTATGAGTTTTAGTTGCTTTTGTTTTAGTGTTTGGAAGGCAAGGATTTGTTTGTTACTTGATTTCGACTCTAAATCACTGTTAATTTTGGAAATATACGGCTGAAGAATATTGCTGGTATTTAAATTAATTATTTACTCCTTGTGAAAAATTTGAGTAGTTTTAAAATTAAATCCATACTTTCATACTTATATTTTAATTTTGAAAGTCACTCTGTTTGTCTGTCTGTAACGCATTCACAGCTAACCGAAATTTAGCATAAAGATACTTTGATTCTTTAGGAAGGACAAACTATTTTTACGCTAGTAAAATATAATTTCGTTAAAGCAAAAATAAATTACCTGATGAGAAGAAAACATATTTTAAATTTTGGGAAAAAAAAACAAAATAATTAATTATGAAGATAACAATAATGAGATAACAGCTATAGAACTTTCCTAAATCTAAATTTTGTTATAAATATTTCTGGAAAATTCAATACATTTTAATGATGATAATAATCAACTTATCGTCGCGTTTATGTGGTACATGAGAAATGTTAGTAAACAGAATTTACAAATATCAGATTTGCAGCAATAACTAGTTGTTTTTATCAACACATGTCTTTATCACCAGAAGTGAATAACGATAGTTACTGATAGCTGGATACTGGATTTACTACAAGATTACGTAGCCAGAACATTGTCTTGGCAGTCCCCAACCCGCACTCGGCCAGCGTGGAGACGTTTGGCCTTAACCCTCTCCTGAGAGACCCGAGCCCAGCAGTGGGACCTTATGGGTTGTTGATGATTTTAAAACTAGCTACGTACTGCGGTGTTACTCGTGGTTATTGTTGTACCTTTACAACTACAGGTAACACCACGGGACAAAGCTAGTCTAAAAAAATATAATAAAAATAAGTCTCTGGGGTAGTCCCAAGACTTTGCTTTTGATTCTCATTCACGAGAAGTGCGTATATTTATCAGTAGTTTAATCGTCATAGCACAGGTACTGGTTAATTTTCGTTGTCAGTAAAGTGCCTTAAAAAAATACTATCTCCAAAAAGTGTCATAGCTCTCCAAATATGTATAGTTTAATATGCCAATTATTATTATTTACTCGTCACATCTCTGATAATAAAGTCTATTAAACAGATTCGACAAAGGAATTTACGCGTCACAAGTCTAAATGCCTTTGAGGCATATGGTAAATATGCTAATTAGTTTGCTTCTTGTGTTGTGTTTATCATTTATAATGAGGTTACTAATAATACTAAAACTAATTTCCAAACAGACTGTATAAACACATACTATCAAAATATCAACTCCAGTTCTTTGGGAGTATCATAGTCATCAACAGCCTTTAATCGTCAACTTCAGGACATGGACAGCTCCTTAGAAAGTACGTAATGCACTTCTATAGCTTAGTTACGGTGGAACTACGGTTATTGAAATAATATAAATAAAGTATTTTAAATATCTATTTTTGAGACATTTTAAAACTGCAACTAGAGTCAATAACATAACGTTTCGAAAGTGCCTAAAAATACCTATTTGAAATAAATGTTTTTTTTTATTTCATTGCGTTTTACGACACCTTACGTCACATGTGTGTAAAATAAAAGTAAAATTTTAGCACAAAACCCAAAATAAACAAATATTCTATTACATAAAATGAATAAGTTACAAAGCTAAGCTTCAAAGTGCTGTAGCCAAAGTGCCGGTTGAAATGACGCAATAAAATTAAGATTATCATCACAAAGTTTATTCAGTATTAAAGTTTTTACGAGTAGTTTAGTAGCTTTTATATAATTTATACCATTATAGCTATAAAATTCTACTTCTGTTATAAAAACAGTGTTTCAGTTTCTGCGAGAGTATTTTTATGTTTTCTCAAGTTTGGGTACCAAACCGTCTATTTTTCGTTTTCAATACAAAAGCTACACCGAACCGTCTTATTGTTAATGATCCACGATCTTAGATGTATGTTTATAAATTATAAATGTTCTAATCATTGCGAATATTTTCATTAGATAGAGCTTGTAAGAATGTTCTATGAGGATATGGTGCTACTTTATTGCTGTACTGAGTGTGATAAAAGAAAACGAAAATAATTTCAACGCAAAGCATAACATTTATTTTGATTTGTGTTATACATTTTTATTGCTATATAATATATTTTATCCAAGTTGATTTCGATAGAAATTTTATCTACAAGTGGCTTAAACGAAGAATCATAAATTAATGACTTAAAAGGAGTTCCAAGTTAAGTAACTTTTCTTTACATTAATTAGTCATATGTAGGTAAGTGACTGTAGATGTCGATGATAAGGTGCAGTCACCATTACATCTGTTATAATTGTGTTATTAACCTTTGAGCCTTATTTCTAACTCCAGTACTACTTTACTGTAATGAAAACAAAATAATTGCCTAACGTAGGTAAATTTTCTGAAAAGCCACTCCGGTCCAGCCAACTCATTTGTTGCGAAGCTTGTCACTCTGCCGATTTGAGAGTTGAGACTAATGTTACCAGATTCTGGTTCTTTGATTTTTTTTTATACAGCAAAATGAACAATACGTTATTTATCGTGATAACAGATCGCAAATGCCTAGTAGCCACAAATTCAGGCGAGGTACGTTTGGGGTTGAATTTTAAACACCCCTAGAAATGGTCCGACGTCTTGCTGCGAAATTTATTTCGGTTTTTGCATTAACCACTCGTTTGTACAATAGTCTAAGAGCTAGAGTGTTTAAATGTGGATTCTAAAATCAATCTTCAACTAAAAAGTATTATATATATTATTAATCCCAAATAAACTAAACATATTTTTCAGTTTTTGTGAAAGACAGTTGATACACTTTATTTTAGTTGTAGTAGAGTTGTCATAGAGTACAAATATGACAAAAATATATGTGTATGTATTTATTCATAAATATATGTGTATTTATAACTTACATATTGTATATGAGTTAATTTATGTGTAAGCTTGTGTAAGTAATGTTTACTTTCCTTACAATATTTCACAACCTTAAGGTTATGTGTTACAGAATGATTTGGGCATTAAGTCCGTCGATGTACTAAAGTAAATAAAGCTTAAAATATATTACGAAAACAATATTAATATATTTATATGTAGTAATAGAACAAACCACAGGCATAAGACTACCCCATCTTAATTTACTAACATTTTCCTCGAATGTCGAAGTGTAGTGAGAAAAAGTGTAGCACGTATGCTTAGCGTGTCAGCTGCAAAGTGACACGAAAACAAGCCACGCAAAACGTATTACATTCTAGAAAATATTATGTAAGAAAGGAGTTGTACATAAACGCTGGCTCCCTGCCTAAGATATACAGTCGCGTACAATCCCACAGTAGCGATTAGCTCAATAAAAACTCGATTTAAATGCTTTAAGATTTAAACTTAACATTTTCCCGATAATTTTATTGTTCCCAAAGCTACTTTATGGACTTTTGTGAACAACGCTTCTTGCTTTTACGGTCACGCCTTTTACTGAATAAATATATTTTACTACGTAAATTTGATTTATACTCTTTAGAATTTCATAGTAAAACAATTTTATATCAATACTCTACTTTTGTAAAACTGTAGAGTTTGATTGAGAGCGGAACTATTTGTTTGAAATCAAGAATTCTTATACCGTTGGGTAACTGATTTATCAAGGAAGGTTATATACCATTGCGCTACGACTAATAGGAGCAAAAATTTAATGAAAAATGTTTCGGAAATTAAGAAAATGTATTATTTTTGATAGTCACAGACGGAGTTACGTGTGCCAGTTACTTTATTATACTTTTTAGAGGCGTTCAAGATTCTATTGACTATTATTTATTCTTTTATTTCGTCTATTCATTAAAAGGAATAAAAATATCTAGTCATTTTTGTGACTCTTTGCACATCATTCCAGTCTGTCTAGATTTCTAGACCTTTGTGTAGTAAAACAGCTCATGAATATATGTTACACTGTCACAAACAGTTGAGATTAATGGGAATAGTGTTTAATTCTTGCTTCACGAGAGACATTTCGTAACGTACCAAAATACTTTAGTATTCAGTTTCAAAGTGTACACCTGGAGAGGTTAAATTACTGCGACAGTTCATGGATTAAAAAATAATTTTACTTTTCAAGAAAACATTTCGAATTTCAACATAAATTCATCCATCAGTGTTGACTGACACTTGTAACTCTTAACTGCTGTTTATAATACAAAAAAATAATATAAATTATTTAAATATAAAATTTAAAATTATTTAGAAATGAACCTTTTGTTCCTAACTTTGTTCCTTTCTAATATGATTTTGTCTGATAAATGGCATTAGGTACACAATATTTTACGATAAATTTTATGTTGTAATTAGCTTTTGTGACGGTAACTGATTAAATAAATAAATAAATCTTTATTTATTTGATCAGCTTCCGTACAGAAACATCACTATGCAAGTTAGACATAAATTTATTATTCAAACTCCTCTAAAACTGATCTAATCTGATCTTTGTCGAGAAACTGTTTTAAAGGATAAATTATTGCCTTAAAATTATGCGGAGTACATCACGAAAATGTCACTCAGAGTTTATATTATTGATCAAAAGGTCTACGCAACTTCATTATTTATGAATTGCTTCGAGAGCATTACTTTCTGCTTGATGTGGGTACTCCCCAAGGCAAGTTTATTGGTTAACTATTAAAAATATTTATGTGAAAACTTTGTTGAATGTTGAAACGTAAGTGGTGGAGTGAAATGTCACATCACATAATTAGATGGTAGAAAGAGTAGGTAGGTTGCTTGGAGTGGTTGCGCTATGTAAACAACTAGCTAAGCAACAGATCAACGCTTCTCGTGACCAGAAGGCCGGCCTTTCTCTATCACAGAGAATTGGCATTGCCATTCAACATAGCAATACTGCCAGACTTTTGGGAACGCTACCAGTAGTCGATGATACGGAGGAATTTTTTGACGCTTGTATCTAAATATTGTTGTTTCCTTTTTTATTATTATTTCTTAGTATTTTTAATTAATTTTAAGATAATGTATTAAAAATAGAAGGAGATAAGTATATGCGATGGAGCATTGTATAACATACCTTTAACTATCTTGTTGGTCTAGCGGTTAAATTATGCGACTGCCGATCATGAGTTTGATTTCTGGATCGGATCAAATGTTTATATGATCAGCAAATATAGTACTAGTTTGGGACTAGATGGCGTTGTGTCCGAGAAACAATTTTTGTAATAATGACTTCAATTTTTTTTTTTAATTTTGTTTGTTTGTTCGTGCTTGTTTTCTTGTCATAAGCTATTTGGTTACTGTTTTTTTTATTTCAAAACGTTCGGGCCCCAACAGTTTTCATGACATTTAGTATACACACAGGGTTTCAGGAGTGATAAATCAATTCAGTTAGGATTCATTTTTAGAAAATTTTCTATAAAAAATGCCAACCAGGTAGGTACTAATAATTTATTCTTTTCGTTCAGACTCATTCAATCTTATTCTAAAATAGAAGATTAATAATCTACTCTTAGCATAACGAATGTAGTTGATTTGTTGATCAACGCAACTTCACCTCAATAATGTTTGATTTCTATTGGTCTAAGCGCATGTCTATCCTATTTTGGGCACGCAACAAAAACACATTAAAAAACGTGAAAATTATTTATCGTAAGCACATGACATGAGAATTTTATATGACAGATTTTAATTTATGATACACTATACGTATTTTACGTTTATTTAATATTTGAACTAGCAATTCTTGTAACAATTCAAATATACTGAACCTCGGAAAGGCATCAATGATTTTCACGAAATTTAGTATGCAGTGGGTCTTGGTTGGCACCATAAATCAATCTATCTAGGATTATTTTTTAGAAATTTACGAAAATTTGCTCGATTATCTAGGTGCTTTAATAATTATGTAAATTAAGTTTACTAACAATTTGTTTGCCTACTTAGAGACAAAACTAAAAATTTAAAAGTTGCGCTTCAATTTCGAAAAATCTAAAAACATATCGTCGTCATAGACCATACATAAACAGAACATCTTTTTTATTATCGTGTCGGAAAAACATTCAGAAAACTGGCCGCTTTTTTTCAGTTTATGAATTTTCCTTTGTTGTTTAGAAGTGTCCGTGATTTAGGGTTCGGTAAAGTTAAGCGACCTCCTTTGTTAAGATGTATGAAGGCAGGTGTATTGTTTTCTTATATTCCTTTTGTTTTGGTTTGATTGCTAAGTTTCTTTTTGTTTTTGGTACATTTATTGCGTTGTTGTGGTAATACGCTTAACATTTATTTTTACCTCAAATTTATTTTTGATATGCGTGTAAGAAGCGAGTAGGATTGATTTGTAATTTAGGAGTGTACGTTAATATTTCAAAAGTCTATTGTTTATAAACGAGCTATTCTATTTAAATATCATTCGTATAATATAATAGCATTTTATGCGGTACTGCCAGTAGTTTTAACTGTGCGTGTATGTGAAATATGATGCAAGTTTTTATGTCTATCGTAAAGTTGCAGTAAAGATTCACATACATAAACGATTGTAATAGAGTTTAGATTACTTGTACTTATTTTGTACAATAATTTTATTATTATCAACGAAATAATTGAAATGAATTTCTCGAATAAACTATATATTTATAATAAGCTTTTGCTCGTAGCTCCGCCCGTATGTATGTCACTTATTGCGGTAAAAGGAAATATTAATATTAATAATTAATATGAATATTATTATAGTTGAATCGAAGACGGGGTTTTAAATTTTATATGTTCACCAATTTTCCGAAGAACTGAGGATAACTATGTCACTTTTACAACTTTGACACTAAAACAGAAACTGTTTAGTTTTCTTTGTACGTTGTCTGAAAATGTTTCAAAGAAGTATTGGGGATAAAGTTCGGTACCGTGTATTTTTGATGGAAAACATATTATACGCGGTAAAATGATATCGTAATACCGATATCGTTTTTGTCATTGTTTATTCATTGTGTTATTGAAATATAGTTCATTATTTTTTTAAATTCCAGCCTATATATGTATGGAATAGTGGCATTTTATGTATGTTTGTATATTCTACCGTAGCTCCTTACTATTGAACTAATTAGACATAGACTATATAATTTTATCTTACTTTTTGAATATAGTCAGGTTATAGTTTTTTCATCATTTTCTTGTTAAGTCTGTTAAAAGTCAAATAACACCATAATTTGTGTTTGTTCATATTATTGTTATTAATTTGGCAATTCAACGTGGCAATGCTGCCAGTCTTTTAGGAACGCTACCGTAAGAGATGATGCGAAGGAATTATTCAACGCTTGTATGTAAATTTTGTGATTGTTTTTTTTATTATTATTTATATATATAGTATTTCCATATATAAATATAATGAGTACACTATTATACTAATTAACTTTTTAAACATATTTAAAATTCTGCACAAACAGCCAAATATGGGACGCGCATCTGTCAGTTAATTCCGACCACGTAACGGTAATCTGAAGTTTGTTCTTTATGATTACATTTCGAGCCGTTGGGAGTACATCTGAATGTATAAGGAATATTGAAAAGCATTTTAGTAATTTAAGGGACGAATAAATGTTATGATTAAGTTGGAATATTTTCTGCTTTATTCCTATTATTTCGTTGAACACGTTTTTGTGTACGGAATATGTAATTTAATTCCAATTTCGCTAATTAATTTATTATTGGATAGTTCATTTATCTAGGAAGGTTATAAGCTATAGCTTATAACCTTCTTTATAAAGCATTGCGCTATAGCTTTATAAAGCATTGCGCTAAGATCAATAGGAGCCGAACATCAGTGAAAACTTTCCAGTTACCGTGAAAATTAATTCCTTAGGCTTTACTATTTTGATAGTTTGTACGTTATGATTTTAACAGGCTATGCGACAAAGCGAGAATACGGCTTTTCAAACTTGAATATGTGTATATCTGTGCACTGATAATTGTGTATAGTCTATAGTAAACTTGCACCTTTGGAAGTCTATGTGTCAATTATATTCTTTCTTCAATAACGTTGTTTAAACCAGTGTCCCGAAAATCGAATTTTTTTATCGTAGTTGGGGTTTCTGTTTTTACTTTTTGTTATATTATTAATAGTACAATAGTATTTTAATAGCCTATATTGTGCCGCGACTTATTAATAACCTACCCTCAGATTTATGTATAACAAAAAAAAACATAAAATTTAAATTAAAACAATATTTTTTAAGTTATATTATATAAGCAATATGCGATATTTATGTGTATTTACATAGAATCAATTAGGTATTTTTGCGTTTTAGGTATTTGTGTAGATTTATTCTTTACCTTAAATTTGTAAGAACGAGATTCATTGTATTTCAACAAGACAGATTCATGATAGCACAAGTATAAACCTTGGTGGTTTTTGGATGCTATTAGTATGTAAGACATTGTATATTTTTCTTTATAAATAATAAATAAATAAAAAATAAAAAAATTAATTGTATTAATTACGCTTAAAACAATGAACTGATTAGCAATCGACTTTACTGTGATTTGCATTTTAAACAGTCTTATATTTTTATCTATGTAAAAAATCGAACACTTTTTTTTAAAATAACAATCCTAATCCTAACTATTCAAACGCAAAGGAAGTTTGAAGGACATGATACCGCGTATGCCGAGGTCAACGTAAATTGCGCGATGCAAGATTAGATGTCACTGAAGTATAATTTTTTTTCTTGGTATTTTGACGTCGTCACACTAGTATTCTTATGCTGAGTTACATTATTAAGTATCTCACTAGGCCACCATAGTATATATATACATTCAAAGTGAGTTTTTTTTTTTTGGCCCTGCCAAAATAACTCTACTCTGCCTGATGGAAAGCATGAGCAGAATCCAAGAGTGGTGGTCACCATACATAGCGAATGCAGACAATGCAAGAATGCAACATGGTGACTCACACCATGGCGGGCTAGTGATGCTTCTGCATCATTGGGCCTCCTATGCACTTGGGCCTGCAATATGGAAGCTCCTGCTCTTGGATTCTACTCAAACTTTCCGGTCATCCAGTTTGGGATCCGACTACCATCAGCGAGATTCTTGAAATTGTTAATATTAGACTTGGCTAAAAATACTGAGGTGATATGATAATAGCTTTTAATCGAGTACTAAAGCTAAGCCAGCTTTTGTCGGTAGAAGCTAAATATAAGTTTTTACATAACAATGAAATTTCAACAACAAACACGAACTCAGGACGAACTATGCAAATATATGAAGTTCAGAAGGAATACAAATTAAAGTCTATGCTTACATTTAAAATGAATGGGAGAAGCGGACGGGTCAATTATATGAAAGCATCGCAGTAAACGGAGTTGGCAAGTTGTGCAATTAAGGTTTAGCTGCTTTGCCGCAAAGGCTGGCAAAAAATATGAAGCCTAAGTGGATTGATGATGTTGATCTTGCAAAGAAAATAAATTCTAAAGCAAAAATATGACCCGACTTTATTAAGTGTAGTTCTGTCAAAGCTATATTAAAGATGAGGAGGAGTCTAACTATGAAAACTGTCTGTAAATAGTTTAAACTAGATGGGTTAGTATTTTAGGGAATTAAAAAAAGGTCGTTTTAGAATGACTATGCATCGGCTTATATGGACCGTACTGAATGAAGTGATAGCACCGAGTAAGTAAGGCTAGCTGAATTTAAACATTTCGCCCAAAAAGGAATGGAGCATAATAATATATCATAATTTTAATTAAAAAAATATCCACCAAAATTACTGTGCAGTAAACCAGTTTTAAACAATACTTTCATTATTGAGTGTGTAAGTGTGTCTTTTTTTTTTGTTGGGACTAATCCCACCTACACGCCCACCACTCCTGTACACCAGGATCAACAGCAGTGATCCACGAACACACCGAGTTATGAGACTCGGGAAGTCCCAGGAAAAAAATAACTGTCTTGGAACCTGCAATGAAATTAATCAGAAGAAAAAACAGGAGGAGTTGGTATGGATGAAGACAAAACTGAGTCAAAATAGGCAGACACCTTTTTTAAACCGGAAATCCGTGTGATAAAATATTATCGAGTCCTAAGTGTGTAACTGTGTCTGTCTACTTAGGTGTGTATGTTTTATGTGTGTTGAAGTTGTTTCACAAAGTCAGTGAGGTTAATGTACTAACCACTCTTTATTTCACCTAATTCTAAACACGCGAAGAATGTAGAAAACACATAAGGCCCAAAAAAAAAATGAACTAAAAAATCGAACCAATCCTACTTATAAATTGTGTATTAGTTCCAAATATATTCGACGGTTTTAAAAAATAAAACCCATCATTTGGAAGGCGGTCACGGCTATAACCTCTTGAGGATATCCCACGTCACAGAACACTGTAAAGGGTCACTTAAAATACTGTTAAGTTATTCCTACAAGGTTTTTTACAACCTTCACAATTCCTTAGAGAAACAAAACGAATGCTGCTCTTTTATTTCCTACTTCTTTTTTGCCTGTAACGTGGCTCGCATTAAGGTCGGGGATCATTTTTCCGGGTTGAAAAGTAACCTATGTTCTATATTTGGCCTGCGTAATAAATTAATCTAGTGGTTACTTATCTTGACTGGTAAGTCGGAGATCGTAGGTTCGTATTCTTCCCCTCAAGATAATATTTGTGTAATGAGCACGCAAAATGAATGATTGTTATTCATTTTGCATGCGAATGTGGGTGTATATTTTTCGTGTTCAAGTGAAAGGTTAAATATATATGTATGTATCTAGGTGTATTAAGTCGCGTATCTTAGGTGTGTAAAGTCTGAAATTGTTGACAATTTCAGTGTTTCCTACTGCTTGCAACTCTTAAAAAAATCGCCAACTTTTGTTTCCATTATGTCTACACCGAGTCGCCAATAATTTGAAACACACTCAAGTAAGCTTCTCCATAGAGTCAATAATATCTGCAACAAGCGTATTCTTTTGATGTCTGCCGCCAAAAACAGAAACACGGTTTCCAACTTTCGGTTGTCAATTTTTGTTGCCAACACATTAAAATTACAGAAAGTTTTGTCACCAACACGTGTTGACAACACAAAAGTTGCGAACTTTTTCTCGGTGGATACTCGGCTTAACATACGTACGTATTTGACAATGAATATTAATATGTTTATCAACGGTCCAGACTGCTATAACTATCGTGACCACAGGGCTGGGAGACCGTGAGGATTTGGTATTCTTATTCAAAACTATGGTTAGTTTTGAATAAGACTACCATATCTGAGATGTGTGAAGAAAGTATTATTATTCCAGATTTAATTCAGACCCATCCAGACGTTCCTACTTTATTAAATAACAAACATTCATTCTTACTTTCGTACTAATAAAGAAAACTGGTTCACCTTGTAGAAAATGTTGTAAATCTAATACCTTTTAACGAGCAATTCTTTTTTCTCGGAAACGATTCCAACGATTTTCATGAAATTTAGTATGCAGGGGGTTTCCGGAGCAATAAATCGATCTAGCTACGATTCCTTTTTAGAAAATTTAACCTAAAAAAATACCGAGCTAAGTGAGTCATCCAGGTATAGCATAATTACCAGCTGGCCCACGCAACATAGAGTACATGTCTCAAGAATTATTAAATTTTACTGGTTTTGTAATAGTGTTAGCCTGTTGTTTTTCTGGAAAATAGAATATCCATTTTTAAAAAAACTTTTCAATTTATAATAACACAATTTTGTTTTGCGGGTATGCTTTCCCACCATATCCTACGTGGGAAGATGAAGGGCACCCGGGGAACCAGTCTTCCCACTAAGCCCCGCGGCGGCCTACCCCGGCAGTCGGAAGGAGCTCTAGGAACGTATCGGCGGCTCTGGAGGAAAAATGGCACTACCTGAAAAGCGCGTCATACCAAAAAAACTTCTTAACTTTATAATTTTCTCTAGATATAATCACTCACACAATTTGTACAAATGAATAGTTTTACTGGTTTTTTACAATCAGAATACTTCTTTTTTTCTAAAAACCAGAAATAGTAACACAAATAAACTACCGAAGGAATATAAAAACCCAAGGGACTGGTTAAAATCCAGAATTTTCTTAGTTAAAAACAAGCCCAAATTGACGTTGGATGGAATCTATACAAATAAATAAAATTGGAGTGTCTGTTTGTAATATTAAAATAACAGCTTTTTAATCAATGCATATGTATGTATACACGGTACATATACCAAAAATGTAGTTAAAAACTTTTTTGTCTGTCTGTCTGTCTGTTTGTTCCGGGTAATCTCTGGAACGGCTGGACGGATTTTGACGGGATTTTCACTGGAAGGTAGCTGATGATCCAGGGAGTAACTTAGGCTACTTTTTTGGACTAACTTTTTCCCGCGGCGTTACTCGCGGTATAACAATAACACCGCGGGGTTCAGCTAGTTTAGAATAAAGTTTGCCCTTGTTTTCTAAATAGTATAAGTAAATACAGTTATCAAGTAAACCAAAGAAAACATAAATAAAAATAAGAAAAAGAGTAATAAACAAAAACATATTCTTCCTAAGAAAAAGAAAAGGAAGAAGAATAATCCATTACACGTGTTCAATGTACATGTATTTGTTTACACCAACAATTGAAAACACAAAAGAATAATTATGATTTGCTTTACATTATAAAATAGCCTACAAGTCTTAGGTATTCATTGATATTTGATAGGCATATCAGTTATGTGTAGGCAGGCTTCATCATCACCATCGACATTTAAGCCTAATTCACCACACGAGCTTGTATATTGTGTCAAGTTTTTATACTTTGTAGTACTGTCATCATAAGTAATTTGCTCCTTTTGTCAACTTTTACGACACCCACCAGGTCGGCCGTCAGATTCGACAAAGGGAGTGAAGTCGTCAAAGTCGACGTAGAAAAGGAGTCATACTATTCTTAGTCTATCAACAGATTCAGAGCCAGTCAATGCCACCAGGAAACATAACTATTTATTTAATAATATTACTATCAGAAACAAGCAAAAAATACGGTAACGAGATGTATTTTCATTCTGTGACCTACTAGTCGCTACTTGATAAAATACGGATAACAAGATATTCCATTCTTTCATTCTTTCCATATCCAAAAATTACATAAATTAGTATAGAAATACAAAAATATTTTTTTTTATCTTTAAATTATATGGTCATCTTGAATCATGAAAGTGGCTTCTCATCATGGCCTTATAAAATGTAATACAAGAACACTGCTAATTATAGAGCCATGATGATAAAATGCAAGCAATTTCTCTCAAGCTTAATGACGTTAACATTAAATGATTAATTGGCATTGTGTTATACACAATTCTTAACAAGGTACCTGATATAGCGATCCATCATGTCGAACTTTGTTTTACATTGGCCAAAAATAATTACTAAATCATTTTTGGACATGTCTCGGCCAAGCTTTAGTTTATGGCTTGCCAGGCTTTATCTATACAAATAAATAAAATTGGAGTGTCTGTTTGTAATATTAAAATAACAGCTTTTTAATCAATGCATATGTATGTATACACGATACATATACCAAAAATGTGGTTAAAAAAATTTTTGTCTGTCTGTCCGTCTGTCTGTCTGTCTGTCTGTCTGTCTGTTTGTTTGTTCCGGGTAATCTCTGGAACGGCTGGACGGATTTTGACGGGACTTTCACTGGCAGGTAGCTGATGATCAAGGGAGTAACTTAGGCTACTTATTTTAGACTAACTTTGTCCCGCGGCGTTACTCGCAGTACAACAATAACCGCGGGTAACACCGCGGGGTTCAGCTAGTTTTAAATAAAATTCTACTGCATAGATCTTTCGACAGCACAAATGACGTAGAGGGTATCACACGGCTTCGAATTTCGCTTAGTGTTATGGGTGGAATCTCCACATGGGGTCACATTTTTGTAGGATCCAAAAAAATATTGTTTTGTGTCTCAGTGTCTGTTTTATGATGTCAGTAAAGTCCCTCGAGACCTAAAATATATTCCTAGTGCATAAGTTGTATTTAAAAGAAAAAAAAATACATTTGGGTATAATTTCAAAACACTGTCTTCTGTATCTCTGAATACGTGTATGGAAAATCGATTAAGTAGTACACATGATTATATACAACTCATATTCATGAGTTTTTTGTTGCTTTTTAGTAAGAAGGTGAAGATATCTGAAGAACATCCTCCGTCCTAAACTTTGGTGGTAGGTAAACAAGTATCAATAGTCAGTTACCATGAAGTAAGGCGAGCTTTCCCGATAAGTTAAGATAAAGTTTTAAACATTAGTATACGCAAAAATAATTAATATGATTATTACAGCATTTACTGTGAAACTGGAAGAAAACTGGTGCTTAAAACACAGGTTTTCCTTTTTAAGCACCAGTAGAAAAAATGTAAGACTAAGTGTACAGTGTTCTTAATACCGTTTTAATTTTGACTTTGTAATTGAATGATTAAATTAAATAAGTTACTATTATTATTATACCTTAAACCTATGAATTTTATTTTTTATTTTAATTGTATTTAGTTTAGAATTTTGATTATGTATTTGATTGTGATTTTTGATTATTATGATTTGTAACTTTGATTATAATTTGAATATTGATTGTAATTTTGAATTTAGATTATGATATTAACTTTTAATTTTGATTGTGATTTCAAATTAATTTACTTGCAATTTTATTTTTGTTTTGATTAGAACTTTGACTTTATTTCATTTTGAACTTTGATTTTATTTTGTTTTGGATTTGGACTCAATGTTTAAATGTTAATTAAATAAATGTATTAATTTGAATTTAAATTAGAATTCGTAATTGTATGCATGCATCAAATATGCACTTGTATGGTCTGAAATAAATTTTATTTATTTAAAATTTTTTTTATTTATTTTTAAAATCTTGAAAACACAAATAACAAGTAATCAACTTGCAATTGCCACTTCTCTTGGGTTTTTTCTTTTACTGATTTCCTATGTATACACATTGATAACCTTTATTTATAAATTTACAAGTAACGGGTTCAAATCTAGAACATTTTCAAAAATCAGAACATTAAATATTTTTTCATCTACAGATCAAAAACATAACTTTAAACTCTATCGTATAAACTTTAAAGTAATTATTAGTGTGCGTTGTTCACCAATTACAAAAGGAGTTTACCACTTCAACTGGGTGGCTTCAACTCTCACTTCATTTCACAACCATGTCTCGTCATGTACATATCGTATATATAATATTAGTTAGTTTGAATTATGAACAAAGACGATCACCCAGACGATTTAATCTAATAATAATATGATAGACATACGTACGTAGGTAGAGCTTCGTAGCTCTTTCTCGTAGCTCTTGCTCGTAGCACCGTAGCATTATATAGACGGCGCGTGTACGTGGCAACACAGAAGTGATACACAGCCTTTCTGAGCGGCTGACTTGGTGGTTAATTTATTGCAACGATTTGAGAATCAATTTCAAATAAACGCCATCAACATTGACCCTATCAAACAGCTCGATAAATGCTTTGCATCTGATAGTACGTGATTAGGTATCCCCGAAAAGCTGTAACGAAACGAAACACCTCAAATATATGCCGAAACATGCCTCTATTAATAAGTGTAAACATACGAGTGCCGGACTAACTTGCGACTTTATGATTGCGGGTTCGAACCCTACATTAACTGGTATGAAATGGTAACAAACATATCTTGTGATTGTTTATTATATGTACACATGTGTTTGAACGAATACATACATCTTTTATTTTCTTATCTTAAAGTCTGAACTAATAAAATCTTATTTAGCTGAAGGAGTTACAAGAATATTTATAATGTATATTTTACGCGAATCATTCTTATTTAGTTAAAAATATATCGTTTTTGTGAAAGCAACTACTACTGTTGTGATTTTTATTGCTCACTAGCTGAACCCCGCGGTGTTACCCGCGGTTAATGTTGTACCGCGAGTAACGCCGCGGGACAAAGTTAGTCTAAAAAAAGTAGCCTAAGTTACTCCCCGGATCGTCAGCTACCTGCCAGTGAAAGTCCCGTCAAAATCCGTCCAGCCGTTCCAGAGATTACCCGGAACAAACAGACAGACAGACAGACAGACAGACAGACAGACAAAAATTTTTTTAACTACATTTTCAGTATATGTAACGTGTATTTTTTAACGGTTATTTTAATATTACAAACAGACACTCCAATTTTATTTATTTGTATAGATTAATAATTCAATTTATAATCATGCTCAGTCGGCATATCTTTTCGGCTGTGTGTATCACAAGTCTTACACACCGTTACAAAGGTTTTATTTATTCAAGGTGTTATGTAATAAACGGTCTAAAGGTGCGAGAGATCTTAAGATTATAAGAGCACTCAGTTCTCTGCTGAATTATTTTGTAATTTCTTGCTTTGTGAATTCGTTGCGTGGAATTAAACGTAGACTCTCATCTAAAGGGCCTTTCGAGAGGGAGGATTACAATGTCAGTCAAGTGAGATGTAAAAGGAAGGTTTAGTCCAGTATTACTTTAGATGCTTGGTATCTAGGATCGTGATGTATCTGTTTGCTTTCACGATTGCTCTGCTATTTCAATTTATGTATTTATTCATATATCAAACTGCCTCGGTGGCGCAGTGGTAGCGTACGCGACTGCTGTTCTTGAGGTCTCGGGTTCGATTCCCGGGTTGGACCAAATGTTTGTATGATCTGCAAATATTTGTTTCGGAGTTTGGATGTTTTCTATGTATAATATGTATGTATTTACAAAAAAAAGTATATAAGTATTTATATCAGTTGTCTAGTACCCATAATACAAGCTCTGCTTAGTTTGGGGCTAGATGACGTTGTGTGTTAAGTGTCCGAAATATTTATTTATTTATATTTTATTTCAATTTATGATTGGTCTGCTATTTCAATTTATGTATTTAGATATTTCGTCAGTGGTAGTAGGAAATAAAAATTAGGCATGAATTTCTTATCTATCTGTCTGTCTATGTAACTAAGGGTCTTATTTGAAGCCTTATTTTTTATGAGTGTGAAAACTATTTCCCTCTAACTGCTAAACTTCTTACATAATCTCAGATATATTTCTGAAACATACATAATGAAATGAATTTCAAACTTCACTTCATTTCATTTTTGAGTTATATTTTTAAACGGTTCCTATTGTAAAGAATCAACTTCTTAAAGAAATATACTTAGATTAAGAAATTACAAATTGTATATGGCCCACACAAACTTCATAGGGTTTTCTTGTTAATTCTAAAAAAAAATGCATGAGAATGGTAGTTTTAGTATAAACTACCACTTTCCTAAGAAATTAGTTCAAGTTTTTTTCTATTAAACTTGCATGTTTTAGTGTACTATTTACCGATTAATTTACTCAACAAATGTACAATGTCTAGTTATCTTCCATATACTCCTAAAATTACATAAAAATCATTACTGAACTTTAGCCCATACCATTTTAACTTTTCTAAACAGTTCTGAATACATCCAAGGCATAAGAGTCAACTATTAAATAAAAATAAATAAATAAATATTTCGGACATCTAACACACAACGCCATCTAGTCCCAAGCTAAGCAGAGCTTGTGTTATGGGTACTAGACAACTGATATAAATACTTATATACTTTTTTTTTTTGTAAATACATACATGTTATACATAGAAAACACCCAAACTCCGAAACAAATATTTGCAGATCATACAAACATTTGGTCCGACCCGTGAATCGAACCCGAGACCTCACGATCAGCAGTCGCACACGCCAACCGCTAGACCAACGAGGCAGTCAATATTGCTGCAAGTTTGTTCTTAACCACAAATAATACCCTTTTGCTCTAGAACCTGATGCATCACAGAACTTCACAAACTCATTACCCTACTTCGTAAGCCGTCCACCGTATGATGACACAGTTAATTAAGCAACTTGAGATCACAGAGACCGCAAGCTTAACTAAGTACTAAGGAATTGTATTTTTTTAAACTTTATGTAACAAGTTTAGATGAGCGTTGCCAGTATGTTCAAGAATTACGGTTATTATTTTCCATAAAGCTGCTTTGTTGTAGTAATTACTTCTTGCAGTTAGTTTCTTCTTGGTTATAAACGTTTAAAGTGTTGCTATATTTAAATTTCAGAACAACTCTTACTTGCCTTTTTTGTTTATCTGTACAATATAACGTGTTGGTATATTTTTTTTTTGTGTAAAGCTACGTTATTATTGTAAATTAGTATCCATATTCTTCTAGCATATCATCACTGTCATCGTCATCCCGTTGCGGTCCACTTCTAGACATAAGCCTATTCTAAGGTACAGCACACAACAGTCTAATGTTATCTTGAAAAAAAAAACGGAGTTTGACAATTAATTTATAATACTATTATTTTTTAATTTCGTATATTTAATTGTAGCCTTTTTTAGGCTACAATTAACTACATTACACAACTATAATATCTGACTTTTGATCTATCCTCCCGGACGCACCTGTCAATTACATTTATTCGTAACTTACTTTATTCATGATTAAACCCTCTTCTCTTCTAACCTAGCTTACAAATTTCCTTTATAAATAAGCTTTCTAACACATATAATATGTTTTGCCCGAGACTCCAGCGCCCTGCCAAGGAGGACAGGATAAAGAGTAGCCTATGTCCTTCCTCAAGATTTAAGTACTTCCATGACAAATTTCATTAAAATTTGTACAGCTGCTTAACTCTGACAGACAGACAGACAGACAGAGTTACTTCCAAATTTATAATATTAGTATGTATAATCATGACTTCATACCGTTTGAACCACCAGCAACCTATGACGTGGCTTTAAGACAAAACATATTAGACAAAATTGCTAGTCAGAGTTCATATTTTTTTTTATATTAGTATTAAAAATAATCCATATAATTTACGCTTTCTGTGTATCTGTTTTTTATGGTTTTGCGCTATCAATATGACTCTACTCTGCCTGATGGAAAGCATAAGCAGAATCCGAGAGTGGTGGTCACCATACTGCGAATAAATAAATAAATATTTCGGACATCTAACACACAACGCCATCTAGTGCCAAACTAAGCAGTGCTTGTATTATAGGTACTAGACAACTGATATAAATATTTATATACTTTTTTGTAAATACATACTTATTATACATAGAAAACACCCAAACTCCGAAACAAATATTTGCAGATCATACAAACATTTGGTCCGACCCGGGAATCGAACCCGAGACCTCAAGAACAGTAGTCGCGTATGCAACCACTGCGCCACCGAGGTAGTATGCAGACAATGCAGCAATGCAGCATGGTGACCCATACCATGGCGGGCTAGTGATGCTTCTGCATCATTGGGCCTCCGGTCTCGCACTCACCAACGAAACACGATAGGACGATCGCTGTAATTTTACGTTGATTTTCTGTGCGAGGGCAGTACCGCCCCGGTCGAGCCGGCCCGTTCGTGCTGAAATCAGCGTGGCTCTACTACCTTGATCTGTGTGTCTTGATGCGTTTGTATAAATCGTTTATTAAAAACCAACACATAAATACACAGAAAATGTAATTGTGTAACCGGTCACCTTGCCACTTTTTACTGCGCTAAGTGTTGTGGGTTCAAAGTATTCAAACTCCACATTTTTTTTTTATATATCCTGCTACTTAGCAATCTGTTTGTTTCAAACAATAATCTAATAGTTTGTCAGGTTTCCCTTGTAAAATATGTCGCAACTGAGCTATACATCCAGTGATGCTACTCTTATCAACTATCAGCGAATCTTATCGTGAGATCAGGTATACTATTTCTCTTAAGGCGAGAAAATTTTAAACTGCCATCTCCCCTCAACTCAGCAGCCAGTGTGTTTATATGTTGGAACTCCACATCAAACAAAATTTTCTATAGTCCACAAATAATTGTTCTGATTCTGGATGCTCTTTTTGCCTATTCCATGTATGTTTGTAAAGTACCGAAGAATAAACATAATGCGAAAGTAGTCTTAAAAAATCAACAGAAATTGTTGAAAGCTCAATACCAAAGCTCATATGGCTTAAGAACATGCTAATTAAAGGAGTTTTGGAATTCATAACCCAAAACTGAACGTGAGTTTGCGTCAGTTTAGTTATTAGTTTGCTTGTTAGTGTTAAGTTTCATATACGGGGCTTATAATGCCCATACGTTATAACATCCAAAGTTCGTAGTATCGTTATTCTAAGTTATTAGTTGAAATAACGTTTAAAATTAGTTCCTTTATGTTTTCTAAACGATGTGTAGCTAAAAGATATCATAAGAATTTTTGGGGGATTTATGGGCCTGTATACGCATGCACTTTTTCACACCGGTTATCTGTGAGGTCGTAGTATCTCTCCGATCGAGCCGGCCCATTCATGCCGAAGCGTGGCTCTCCTACGGTGACTTATCGACATCATCAGCAATTCAAAGCAGTGTTTAAGTACTCTGCTAATTACCACTTTAGCGGTTTGATTCACTACACTACTAGGTACCGGTATTAAGGCTGCTACTAAGTGATTTTCGTTAATCTGCAAATGTTTTTGTTATTCAATGGGTCTATCAGTGAAACTGCATTCTTGCAGTTTCACTGATAGACCCATAGACTGATAGATTTCATAGATAGATAATAAACGAAAGCTAGCGTTACGAACTATGAAAGAGACAATTCTTTGTCTCTTTCATAGTTCGTAACGCTAGCTTTCGTTTATTACCCCTTCAATGTGATACAATGTTGTCATACTGCTCGCAAACTTTGCTTTTAGTAGTATTAAGACAAGATATTTTAGTAAATTTCTCGTAAAACCTTTTCTTAAGCCAAAATGTGGCTGTACAATTATTTCACAAGAGATTTACTTTAAATCAAAATATATTTAGACCGCAAATTCCGACAGTTTACCAAACACCTAAACGCTCTAAGCGAAGTTATTTAGAAATTTCGAGAACTGATGGTTTATATAGCGGGTAGGTTCAGGAAGTTGCAGCTTTTGTAAACATATTTATTTGTTAGTTTAAAATATATCGTTTTCATGCATTGAAAAAATAGCAATAGGTAGGAATTAGAACCACAAGTATATCGAAGTCACAAATGTGTGTCTACTACCAAATCATTCGTGATTATCAAACGATTGCAGTAAACAAGGAGAGGTAGCAGAGATCTATTAAAAATAGCCTTGTATACAGTTCCAAGTAAAGGTGATGTGAGACCAACAAACTACGCAGGAGATATTATAGTGCACTAGTGTATGCGCAAACACAGGTGCACACTCTGTTCCCTCACTCTCATAATCCGATGGGACGATTAACCGACACGATCGGAGAGAGATCAGGCGCAGGACCGACAGCTTTACATGCTCTCCGAATCAGAAAAATTCAATAACACTTTTGGCCCGACCCGTGATTTTAACCCGAGACTTTTGATTAGCAGTCGCATACGTCAACCGCTAGACCAACGAGGCAGGTTGAAGTAAAGATATAGATCTATCTCTAGTAGTAGTAGCCTCTAATAATAAATTATTTGTATTTTTCTTTTACTTCTAGGTTTACCACATAATTTTGTAAACTGTGCTCTGATTAATCTCTCCTAAATTATCCAATGACAACACAAACTTGCAGGCTGCGTTAGTTAAACTATTAAACACAGATGGTTCAGGATATCACACAAACTTTACTAATTAGAGAAGTTGAGTTCAATATTGGCGTTGTTGGCTGAATTTGGTTTCAAAGTGAATGTTTATTTTATTTATCTGAATGCATTTGAATGTTTTTATTTATTCTCAAATATAACTTAGATTACTTTGTTTTATATACATTACCGATTTTGAGTAGCCAGCAAATCCTCGTGCCTTAGACAACTGCACCTGATTTCTCCATGTTCGTATGGGATAGCCGTCCCATCGGGTTATGAATACAAAATAACAGAGAATGCACCCTTTTTTTTGCGATATATTTCTTAACTATAATATCTCCTTCGTAGTCGAAATTGACTAGGATCACATCATTATTTACCCCACACACCGTGACAAAAGAAAAACGTTTTTGAAATATAAACCGCAAACACCCGCCTCCAATTACTAACAACACTCAAGTTATGTTCAAGTAACACTAATCCCAAGTATCATACCGCGCGGCGATACAGCGCCCTCTATTACTAATCGTCCCGTTGACGCGCCGTTATTGATGAGCCTGCAATTAATCATGATCACTTGTCCATGAAGGGGTTCGGTTTCACTTAGGGACTGTTTACTTTTTGCGGCTCATTTCGTTCATTTTTTATAAAGGTTATGTCAGAGGTGTCTATGTGAAACGGTTTGTTGGTTTATTATGATGAAAAAAAAAATACAATCAATCTGGTGTATGATGAATGTGAATAAATTCAGTCAGTCTGATTGAGGTTTTGTTACAAATTTAGGTAGGTAGGTAAATTTTGCCTACTTGTAATGTATAAATATAAATTGCTCTGTGTTTGAAACACACACAGATTTTATTGTTATAAATAGCGAGGACACCACAATTATAGACACATGCGAGACTGATTAGGCTCTTCTAATGTCCAAAAAAACTTCGTAAATATGGTCAACATTCTTTTAAACAGCTCGACATGCAAGCTTTGGTTCTGAAATGCGAACAACGTGGCGACTTACAGAACCTATAGCGCTATCAAGTAAAAACCTAACTACACTGTAACTGCAAATCTTGAATCGTACATTGAATTTGAATTCTCGTGCCGTTAAGTATTTATTACGATTTTACATGCATGTATGACTTTACAAGTACAAAAACTCACGAATGAAATTTATTTTGTTCTGATTCTTGTATTTGATTACTCAGTAAATTAAGAAAAAATCAATGTGGATCTAAACAACTACTCTATTTTTCAAAGTTACTGTTTGAACCCGCAGGCCCAAACTAAGCCAAGTCCAGACGACCTAAAAAAATACGTCAAAGAAATCGCTCGGAAATTTGATCGTGGACGATAAATAATTTTCTTTTATTCTTGCCGATGGTAAGCGGACCGATGTTAAAAAGTAATCAAGAATTTCATCTCAAATAAAATCAAAAGACTCAACGTATTCTATGTAGTATTTCCCTGTTGGATTTAAAGATTCTTTTATTAGTTAGTTGAAATAATTTGATTTATTTATAAAATAATCATTATTTAATAAATTACGAAGATTAATTTGGATTCTCTTTATTTTTTTTATAATACTCTCTAAACATAACCGAGTTTCAAAGCATTAGTAACAACACTGTAATTTATATTAATATCCCGATTGATTCATTTTTCTGGAATTTCATCAACGTAATAGAATTTGATAGATTTGGCTTGTGTTATGTAATAAATAATAAATAATGATAATAATAATAATAAAGCCATATAAATGTAATAAATAATAGTAAATGTAATTAAGTTATAAAAAAACTAATAATGCTTTATGAAATACTAATATAAAACTGTAAAGAAACTTTGAAGAAGAAATTTAGTGAAACTAAGTTATTAACCTCAAAATTTGATTTCTTACTCAACTAGATATACTCTGGGTTTTTTTTTTCTGTATATAGTGCTATTGAATAAACTCAGAACAGTGATTACTGTAAGTTTAATATTTATATTATTATCCATTTGTACTTTCAACTCCAGAATCGTAGATTATTCATCGTAGATCGTTCATAGAAACATTGAAAGGCGGGAGTTTGGCTCTGGTAACCACACTCACTCAAAAATAAGCAACGAAAAAATGCTTAACACCGATATTCTGTACCTCATTGGATAGCCTAGTCCATTGAAGTCGAAGCATGGTTCTTCTTTAGAATACGTTTTTCATTTCTCAACTCACTATTTTCTCCTACATACCTTGCTCATTACTTCCGTTATCTGTCCTCTAATCACGACAGAAATCTTCGTTCAGAAAATTATCTGCTCCTCTCATGTCTCTCCCACAAACCAGATTTCTTGAACTCTTTGTTCTTTGTCCAAGCGGTACTACTCTGGAGTGCTCTCCCACTCGAAATCAGGATGTCCACAAACCGTTTTACTTTCAAAAAGAAGGTACATGATCTCCTTTTAAGCAAAACGGCAGGAACTACATTTCGGTAAGTGGTTCACCTTAGACTCGGGTTGTCATAGTATACGAATGTTATGTGTATGTATGTATATTTATATAAATATATATGTATTTGCTTCGTGTGTATTCTCCATATGTATATGTATGTTTATGTGCTTTGCTTGTTTTTATTGATCATGTAACCTCTGTGCACCACCTACCTTACTAGATTACTACACCACCCTAGGGTTGACTGGAAGAGAATGCCTTGGGCATTAAGTCCGCCAATGTACAAATGTGCATAAAATTTTTAATAAATAAATAATAATCAAATAAGCATTAAAAAGTTACAGTATATTACGAAAACGTTTGTGTGCTGTGTAGTTATGTATTGAAAAGGTAGAAAATAACAATAATGGTAACTTACTGGGTTTTTTTTTTATTTGGAAAAGCAGCAGTATACTAGCATTTTTGTTGGGACCGTAAGACTATAACTTAAAATAATAATAAAAGTAGTGTAATAATAAGTTATTCTATAATAGTTTCACAATTATAAACGTCATCTTTATTTGTACGTCTTGACTTAACAGTTAGTTTTTTTAATTATTAGCTTCACCTGTATCTTTGTAACAAAATCTTTTAACTTCATTTTCATCTACTTCTAGGAGTCTCATTAACTTGAAAATTTGCACAGGGGTAAAAGGTCGATGACAATACAATAATGTGAAAAAAAAAACTAAAAAAAGCAAATAGCTTTTTTTTAAAAGAAAAATAAACTAACACGCTTTTGTAAATATACAAAACTAAAAAGTAGAAAATGAATTATAATTCATAGAACTAAATAACACGATTTAATAGCAATCGAACTAAAAGTAGAAAATAATTTTAATGTAAAAAACGTAGGGCAACATTATTGAAATACTTTCAGAAAGCACCCCACGCTTTTTACATATTTTTTTAATGTTATCTACTTTTTGGTTCGCTTATTGATATTATAGTCCTTATTTTCACTAACAGACTATAAAAAGATTTTAGAAAGTACAACTTTAAGTGATATTCCAAATTTTCATAATTTAGAACACTTAGTTACTATTCCAAACAAATTCGAATATCATTTCGATTAGCTTAGGAACTTAATAAGAAGTTGGATCGGCTCATCATCTATTCAGTAACTCAACTAATTTTGAAACCAGATTCTCCTAGAATTTAATATTGTTTGTAGCTTAGACGGGCCGTAAATAATATATTATGTTATTGTTTTAGTTACTACGGCGCTTATTAGTTTGAAAGATCATTTCACTTAGCTTTGAATGTACACGTGTACAACAATTTTTTTTAGATATAAATATTTAATTTATGTATATTTTAGAATATTTTTTTCAAGATTTCTTAAAAGATACATAAGTTTAAGAGATTAGTAGTAGAGCCACGCTGATTTCAGCACGAACGAGCCGCCACGACCTGGTCGGTACCCTCTCGTAAAAAACCAACATAAAATGACCGCATTCGTGCTGTCGTATTTCATTGCGTGATCATAAGTGCGCGACCAAAAGCCCAACGCTGCAGATCTATATATCTCAATAGGCCACCATAGTGTGGGTCACAATGCTGCATTGTTCCATTGCCCGCATTCGCAGTATGGTGACCACTATTCTTGGATTCTGCTTATGCTTCCCATCAGGCCGAGTAGAAAAATGATGATGTTGATGCTGCACTCTTTCCAGTGCAACTTCTTGAAGAAGTCCTCCATTGCATTTGTGAAAAATTTCGGGGATATAACGTCACTTCTCGATCAAAATCAAAGAATCAAAATGCAAACAAAATCTCGTACCTTCATCCCTGAGGATCTGAACCACATTTCCATGACAGTAAATCGGTTTTCCAGATTTGACTGGAATTTTTCAGATCCCATCGTGGCATGGAGCAGAGTTGGTTGGAGCCTGAATTTCATCGAACGGACACGTTCAACCTTAAAGTCGATATTCAGAGAGCCTCGGAGAAGTCGGTGATCACTACTGGTGTTAAAACTATTGATTACTGAGACGTTTCTGAATATGTGCTTTCTGTTCGTCGTGATGAAATCGAACTCATTTTTGGTCGTAGCGTTGGTCATAGCGTCATTTATTGATATTGAATATTTCTTGACTGTCTCGTTGGTCTCGCGGTTGGTGTGTGCGACTGCTGATCATGAGGTCTCGGGTTCGATTCCCGGGTCGAATCAAATGTTTGTATGATCTACAAATATTTGTTTCGGAGTTTGGGTGTTTTCTATGTATAATATGTATGTATTTACAAAAAAAAAAGTATGTATGTATTTGTATCAGTTATCTGGTACCCATAACACAAGCTCTGCTTAGCTTGGGACTAGATGGCATTGTGTGTTAGCCGATTGTCCGAAATATTATTTATTATTATTCAATTTATTTTTTGTAACCCTTCAGCCCTGTAGTAATCAACTGACTGTCATAAAATTTTATAAACGCCTTGTCAGATGTATAAAAACATCTTAAAAATTATATTCTATAAACCAAATACATAGTATACATAAGTACATATACATAAGTATCTCTTTGAAAATACTTTATTGAACCAGTTTATTACGGCAAAAATATATAACGTCTCCAATATATTATTATCATAGGCAATCTTCAGCTAAATAGGCAAATAAACTATATGAACATATTTTTATTCTTACAACCTGATATTAATATATGCTCATCAAAGTATCGCGTCCAATAAAGAGTAAAATTCATGACCGACATGAAAGTGTAAGTACAGGGTCATAAAATCAACCCTACTTGTCATATATTTTCTGTAGTTTTATATATTTTATGATATGACATAGTTTTATGTCCGTCTGGTATAATTTACAAGCGTTAGGGTTATTCCGTTCTTATATAATACAGCTTATGAATTATTATTTTAAGTACAGCTGGTTATGCCGGCGCAGCTTTTGCTTTTGTGGAAAGCCTCAAACGGCGTAAGTATCAAAATTTAATAGGTACTTACTTTTTAAACCGCTTGGGGTATGCTAGGTTCATGGGGTCCGAGTGCTTGCGCTATGTTTAAACAAGTAGCAAAGAAAATAATTGACGCTTCTCGCGGCCAGAAGGCCGCTCTTTTTCAAACACAGAGAATCAGAGATTCTTTTGTCAACGCTACCAGTTGGCGAAAATATGGAGCTAGAAATATAATATAATATATATATATATATATATATATATATATATATATATATATATATATATATATAGTAGAAAACTACTATCCACAGATAGCGTATATTATGTACTAGCTTTTGCACATGACTCCACCCGCGTGTGTGTCGGTTATCCCGATAAAAGTGGTGTATGCCCTTTTCTAAGGTCCAATATATATCTGTACTGAAATTCATCTAAATCGGTTCAGCGCTTTGGTGGTTAAAGTGAAACAGACAGACAGAATTTCTTTCGTATTTATAACATTACTAGCTGACCCGCGCAACTTCGTTGGCATTTCTGTAAAATAATTTTTTTTTTCCCATTTTCCCAACACTTTCGGTCAATACCCGTCTCTTATTAAGTGATGATATATAGTCTAAAACCTTTCTCGCTAAATGGGGTATCTAACAAAAAAAGAATTAACAAAATCGGTTCAGCCGTTCACGCGTGATGTTGTGACCAAGGCAAATAGGGATTCATTTATATATATATATATATATATAAATATACATTAAAGATGGCTTTATTAATGGCAAATTATAGAAACTGTATTTTTAGACTTAACTTCTAAAATAGAAGAGAAAAATAATTCGACTAAAAACTGTTTTAGAACGCACGTTACACGGTATCCCGACATTTATGGACCAAATTTACAGAATTATTTTTCTACTTGTATTGATTCTATTTTAATTTAAAGCAATTATTCTTCATCAAAGGTTGATAATTAAGAGATTAAGAATAGAAATTGGCGTAATGAACATCGGGAGCTTTATTTTAAAAAAAAATTATCTCTCCATTGAACTTTGGTACTTCTCTCAGAAGTATGTTTAAATTGCCAAAGCCGAGATTCAAATAAACTATTACTATTTAAACATCCGTCTCAAAATATTTAAAAAGGCCTTAAAATATTTTTTTATTATTGATCTAGAATAATAATAAACATTCCGATATTTAACACACAACGCCATCTAGATTGACACTAAGCAGAGCTTGTACTATGACCACTAGATAGACTGATAAATTACTTATTTCGTAATTACGTATCACTCCGGTCGAGCCAGCCTATTCATGCCGAAGCGTGGCTTTCCGTCGGTGAAACTGGGTAAACTAGTTGTCAGTATATTTGAGGGCACTTACTTCCTAATAATGATCACCATAGATGTTAATGACAACCGGGATCGACGGCTTAACGTGCTCCTTGAGGCACGAGGATCTATGTTTTCCTAAATATTGTAAATATATAACTAGTTACTATTATTTATAGTCTAATATAATGGGAATCTGCGATATCAATAGGTATTCCGTATTGATTGAGATTATAGTCATAAGGGGTTCATTGATATTTCGTTAAACTAATAGGCAATATAAAAGTACCTCTTAATTGCCTTAATTTTTTAAATAATAATGTTACGAGCCGGGTATTAATTTAATAAATGTATTCGTTGGTTACCAAAACAATAACATAATATTTATTGACAACAATTGTCAATAATTCACTCGTTAGTCGCACTAGAAAATAGCTTCGATGTTTATCCACTGTATCGTGAAACCGTATCGCCCGTACAACGCTCCGCTCCACTTTTATATGGTTGTCAAGATATCTAGAATAATCCTTAATATTCGACAGAACATTTTGGCATAAACAGATTGTCTTAGAATTACTTGCAGCGCTTTCTAAAGTTGAGAATATCAGAATCACCAGTCATAATCTCCACAGTTGCGCGCTACCCGTCACTAGATGGCACCGTCCTTGGTTCTCGAATTTTCCTGACCAATCGAGACTCATCTCCCTATGGCGCGACAATAATAACTATGTAATACATTCTATAATTAAACTTATTTGTACTTATTCCACTATTTTAATTAACTTCAATCCTGACTGATTCACCCTATGGCATTATCAAAGGTTACAATTCCCATCAAGTGCCAACAATGAGACCTTTATATATTATGCATTTCATACTGTCGTATAAATTACATAACATATTTATAGCCATAGCAACCGCCTTTTACTTATTTAAACGGTATTATTTGGCTTGCTCTCTTTGTGACTATAACTTGCCTAATTGAAAAATTCTGTTATCAGCATATATAGTTAGATATATTTGGTATACAACTTAAATTTCCACCATAATTCAATTATATGTATATATTTTGGCAAAGTTTTTTCTTTAATCTGGATGAGTAATTGACGAAAAACATTAAATGTTCTCCTTACAAACCGACTAACAATTACTAGTACTAACCAAAACAATAATTTTAAATAACTTTGGGAGACCCATAAAATAAAACTTAAGAACTATTCACACTGACAACTTATAGAAACCATCCAACTTCGTAATAGATATTTGGATAGTACCCTTAAAACTTATAGAAATGTCGGATACCACTAAAAACGCTATCAGAAACCATCCATATTACTTTGACCTCTCAAACCGGTTAGATTAAACTTGAAATATTGCCACAAAGATGAAATAGAGAGGTCAAACGCTCTGGTCAAATCTGCTCTTCAAACTTATATCTAGACGTAATGTTTTATTTGACGCAACAGCGGGGACGAACATAAAGTTAGGGATTGAGTCGAGTGATACGAGCGCATGAGTAAAGAGCAAAAGTTATACTCGCATGCCACTGTTATTTTTTCCAAAAGAAACATAGACATAGGGATGTTATTTTTGATTAAAGAATAGAATTATCCTTTGATAATAAATGCTTATGTAGTACAACGGTACTATAAAACGTAGTTTGTACTATGGGTTCTAATACACCTAAGTACTTGCTTGTAGATACTTATTGTATTATCTATATCATATATTAATCTATTGTATTACATATTTTAAATATACGCTTGCCACGCACAGTCTTGAAACACCCAAAAGCTAGACTGGAAGAAAATGCCTGTGGCATTAAGTCCGCCCTGTGCAATATGTTTGCAGGAAGTTTGTATAAATAAATATAGCTAGCTAAGCCCTGCGGTGTTACTCGCGGTAAAGGAACCGCGGGTAAGACCGCGGCCGCGGGGCAAAGCTAGTATAAAAGGTAACCTTCGTTTGGCTTCGGCTTGAAAACATACGACGGCAAGATTACGTATCCACAACGTTGTCTTGCCAGTCTCTAACTCGCACTTGGCTAACGTGGGGACGTATAGCCTTAACCCTCTTCTGAGAGGAGACAAATGAAAATTCACACGTAGTTCCTAGAATATATGTATGTCTTGTGTGTACCAATAAATGTATTTTACATGTGAAGTTTATAATATAAATCATAATGATTATTGCGGAGCGGAGTTGAGTGCTTTGGTGTTTTAATTAATGAATAGCTTTGTAATGATTAATTTAATATCAGAATTATCAATTTACACCAATCAGAGATGATTGATGTGAGGTTTTAAATAACATTTCAAATACATAACAATTAGGAGCTATGAGGGAACAGATGAACATACATACATAGCCTTTTAAAATCATAACCCTCCTTTGGCTAGCATTCGATTTATCACTTTTGAAATTTAACTGTGATATGGGACTAATTCCGCCCATACGCCCATCACTGTAACTCTTGTACACCAGAATCAACAGCAGTTATCCACGAACACACTGAGTTATGACACTCGGGAAGTCCCAGAAAAAAAAACTGTCTTGGAACCCGCAACCAAATTAAAGAGAAGAAAACTTGCGGAGTTGTAAAAATAAATATAATTGAACTGTGATACTTTTATTGATTTGATTATGGCACTTTGGCAGGAATCAGTTAGCTTGATCGTAGTAATACATCAGCCTCACGGGAAACCGATACTAAATAATTATTTTGTACCGAAGGCCTAGATTGTAAATTGCTTTTAAACAGCCACTATCATTAGACGACGGGAGCCGTTTAGCATCAAGTGACCTGACAATTTGCTTGCTCCTTCATCATATAAAATGAAACCTGAGGTACATGACAGGGCACTCACCTCTGGACAACATTGCCAGTGAGAATTCAATGCCGAAGTATCTTTTGTATAATGTAATCCTTACCGGTAACAATAGACAATCCTGGAAAATATCAAAGGACATAACAAAAGATCTGATGATCCCAACTAATCCTTCGTATTCTGAAACTCGCAGAGATTAAAACCCAATATTTGGAAAATTTCAAACCATTCTGCAAATCCATGAAGCAAAAAAACCTTTGTAACATCATCCTTACGAAATTCGCTAAAAGATTAACTTTTTCAATATAAGGTTGGATATCAAAGTAAACAAATGTTGCCAGTAAAAAATCCTGTACTTGAAAAAGTTATAAGATCTGAAGCTTCTAAAGTAATACTTAGCACGCTTTCAAGGGCCGCTTTGAACATACCACCAAGTTGCTAATACTTGATGCAAATTCAGTTAATGTTGACGAGATTTATACTCTAATGATGAAAATTCTAGACATGTTATCTTGAGTGCTTTTAAGTATTAATTTAATTAAATCTAATTAAATAAGGTTTCAGAATATGTAATTACAAATATCTAAGGCTTAAATAAAACATGTAACGTAAAGTAACTTTAAAAGATGTATCCTTATTTTAATCGTGTGACAGCAAGCTTGATAATGTCGAAAACCCTCTGCAACATTATTTAGCAAGGTATTCATAGCAATAATAAGAAATATTTTTAAATTGTTTTGCAGTAGTTTCTGACGCAGTATTATTTTTTGCAGATAAATATATGAAGTTATATTCATTAGAAAATTTTGATTCTTCAAAACTCATTGCACCGTCAACTACCATCTCTCCGATACATTTTTAATCCATCTTAAGATTGCCTGAAAGAGATTTACCTGGACCTGGTAACTGATGTACTGGTACTGACGGACCTGGGCCATTTGGATATTATATATTCGTCATTTTTTGTACTCTTTTTAAATCTTTAATACGGTGTACAAATAAAGAGTTTTCTATCTATCTATCTAGTGTACTATATGCATCTATTTTAAAGTTAGAACATAAATCCTAGGTCGAAACCATGGCTGCTTAATTAGCTTCGCCATATTAAGTTTGTTTCAAAGAGATATCATAACACGTTCCTTTTAAATATGTTTAAAAGTTGAAATGTGCAATTTATATAAGTATGTTATTGCTGCTATGAAACTAAATGAAATGAAATAAAACAAAATAAAACAAAAAGCTGAAAGAGCGAGCAGAGAATGACGAAGAAAAAATTTAATAAAGCTGTAAGCCGACCACGTAAAAACTTCTGATAAAATTTAAAAAGTCTATGACTCCCGGGCTATTACTACTGATCTATTGACATCGGTTCATTAGTTTAGGTGCCATGGAGGCACATACAAATATTACATGGATTGCCCAATTACCCTTTTTTTTTTTTTTTTTTTTTTTTTTTTTTCGGGGTGGAAAATCCCTTCGGATCTCCGGCTCCTCGGGGACTGCGGAGCCAGGTATGTGGTGATTCCACTAAAAACCGCCGGTGGTATCGCCGGCGACGTCGCCTACGCTCGGGATCGGCCCTCTCCCGATCCCGTTCAGCGGTCTCTTTCTGGAGCATTACAGCCTCACAGAAAGAGACCACTGCGTTGCCCAATTACCCTACCTTTTAGTTTCATCGTAGTCAGTTAAAAGAAAGGCAATAGCAAATGGTAAATTAGGGTAGCGTGAAGAATAGTTTGAGCATTTCAAGATCATTAGATTTTGACCTATCCACTCTTATTCTAAACCACTAGTGCAAATATATTAGTTCTAGCAAATATAAGAGCATTCTTTCTTGACGTGATAATAATTTAACTTACTTTTTGTTTCAGATTCATCAAAAATGGTTGCGAGGGCGTTGATGTTTTTAGCGTCAATTTCAGCATTAAACACTCGTAAGTTTAAATGATTTAATTTTAAATACTATTTATTATTAAATTACCTATAGGAATGTCATGAAAAGAATTGCTTACCCTGATTGACTGATTCAGCAGTGCAGATGCTAAACCGCTTGATTTACAAACTTTGAAATTTTCGCAATCCAGCTACTACTGTATTTATACAACGCTAGTTTGTTTTACTTTTAGAGTAAAAATGTAATGACTTCAGCATGAACGGGTCGACTCGACTGAGGTGGTTCTAGGCTCCCACAGAAGACTACCTAACCTAACTTAATATACATTCGTGCTGTCGTGTTTCAATATTGAGTGCGAGACTGTATCTCAATTGGCCGCCATAGAATGGGTCATCATGCTGCATTATTGGCATTCATAATAAGTATTGTCGCCACTACTCTTGGATTTTACTCATGCTTTCCATCAAGCAGAGTAGAGTCACTTAGGCAAGCCCATATATGAAAAAACTGATTATGTAAGCCTTACTGGCCATCACTGCTGCCAATTCTTTGGAATCTGTAAACTAAACCTATGTATATAAAATTGAATCACCGAAATTTATGTATGCGCATAATTTCCGATCGGCTGCACCAAATTAAATAATTCTTTTTTTATGTTTTTTTTATTGTTAGGACAAGGTTTGTGTACAAAAAAAAGTTAAAACATGACGGGAAGTAATTTTTTTTTTTTGGTTCGCGACTGTACACTGCCTGTGGGAAGCTGAGACATATATGTAAAAATGGTTCAGCTAGTACTTTTATAATACGCAGGATTAATACCGTTATATAAGAAAGATATTTTATATTCATATATCCTATTACCAAACCAACTAAATGTATGTTGACGATTCGACGAAAATCGAACAAATTGAATTTTGCTTGATCAATGAAAGTGACAGATAAGTACAATTAAGTTGTAAATAATAGAAAAAATTCCCGAACTAAAAACAAAAGCGAAAAGCGACTGTCAACGTCAGTTACAATTGTGTTTTTGTATAATATAATTGTCATTGACATCTTCGCAAATGTAGTCGACGTAATCTAAATGGATTGACATAAATTTCAGCACAAGGCACATAGAATTGATTTTAGTTGAGATTTTAACAATTTAAAGACTATGTCAAACAATGGGAATTTAAGTTCCTAAAATTTTACTTAAATCTTTGACAGTTGTCACTACTGTCACAGTTACGAGATACATTTTAGGTGTGATTTATAATGTTTTGCATTTGTAATGTTCATCTGTAATGAAAATGGCACGTAACGAATATAGTGATACAAAACAAAATCGCTTGTTCAAACACTTCGACAGTTTCATAGCCTTCTGTTTCAAGATATCAATCTATATCTTTAAGAACTGTAGTCTGCAGTTTGGATCAAATTGCACAAACCATCTTCCCAATAATAAAAAAGGGTATAAAGTTGTAACAATTTCACCACTCTCTATGACTTTGTAACGTTTCTGTATGTGTTTAAAGTTTGTTTACGAGAATTTTCTTAATTATATACACCCGCTAAAACGTATTTTAATTGCTTAATGTAATTAATAACTACCCAAATAATCTGTAGAACTGCCATCTTGGTATTTCCAGAAGCAACCTTCAAAGCGTTGGGAAAAGACTATTACTCTTTTCTTGCAAGCGTGAAGTTATTCAAAGGCCAGTAACGCGACTGTGACACTTAACTTGCAGACACATGAATGAGTGTTTTTTTTTCATTTATTTCCCTTGAAAATAAGATATATAATAGACAAGATTACAAAAAACAAGTAAAATTTTAACAAAAATAAAACCGACTTCAAGGTTCGGCTCGAATTCTCTTAGATGCTATCATCAGATATTAATGTCCATATCATGGTACCACCGTTGGGACATCTTCTTTCCATTAAAAAAAGAATCATCAAAATCGGTTCATAAACGACGATTTCCGTGAACACACAAAAAAAAGTATAAAAAATATACGGTCGAATCGAGAAACCTCCTCTTTTTTTTGAAGTCGGTTAAAAAACTTAACTGCTTTGTATTTAAATTATTATTTTATTAGAAATATACGTTTAATATTAAAATGGATGCATATCGACTGGCAGCTGTAGTCATTTTCTCGTTGAGGCAAAAGTTTTGAGTGCGGTGTCTTGTTTGTCTGAAGTTCTCACACCGTTATCCAGCGGATTCACTTAAATTAAGTTTACTCAATTTAGCATTATAAATAATTTTGTTAAAACAGATAAAAGATGTTGTTAATCTCTAAAATTGGAATATACAAATTGATATTTATTTAGATACAATTGTCTCTAATTCTAATAATAATTCTTGTTTTAAAGCTAAGTGTTTTATATACATAATTTAATAGACATTTAACTATTCCGTGAAAATGCGCTGTTACATCGATATAATTTAATAGTGTGGCTGCCTATGCTTCGACGTGTCAGTTTTATCGGAGTTATTGAAATTCCTTGCAATAGATAATGAGCCATTTGGAATTGGAAACAGTATACGAAGTTCTGTTATAAAAGTTTTCATGTTAAAAATAATATATTCATGAAATTTCCATCTACAGATTTAGGCTCCTCGCAATCTATATCTGTCACCTACGTATATTTAAACAATCATCATCAACCTATCGCAGTTCACAGCTGAACATAGGCGTCTCTAATTACACGCCACTTAATATGTTTGTATTTAGAAGTACAGTAGTCTGTTTATCAATAGTTTGATTAGTATAGTAGATTTGCCTAGGGCCTCTAGTATAGATGTGTAAGCTTATGTGTAAAGTTATACCTATTTAGTTATTAGTTAGTTATTATATTTTTTCAAATTATTATTCGAATCTTTATTTGTTAGGATTGCCACTCAATGACATTCCAAAATTTCGCCAATCCCACTTCAAACCGACAAACATTGAAAATTGGTAATTTTTGAACGTAAAAGCAATCTGCAAATGCCGAAAGTTTTTTGTTTAAAAAACACAATAGGCAGGTAGTCATAGATATTTATTCATAAAATAATTTACATAACAGCCCAGTGCGGGAATGACAGCGTTTCAATTTTGCAAGCCAGTCCAAAGTTTTAATTATACCTCGAAATTAATTTGGGATTAAGTTTGCAGCTCCTATTTATGTTGGAGCCTTTCATAAGGCTTCATTTTAAATTATTTTTCGTGTATGTGACGTTGTGAATACAATGGTTTTGGTGAAATGGAATTATTTATTTTTGTTTTTTTATTGTTTAGTGTTAAGAAGTTAGTTTTAAGAAGATCCACTGATAATATGAGTTTACTTTGTTGTTTTCGAGAGTTTTTTAAATGTTGGACAGGCTTACGTCCAGCAGTGGATTGAGATAGGCTCATGATGATGACGAGTAGTAGTATTCGTCAGTGTTCGCGTGGTTAGGACATACGAACACACACGCGCGAGTGAGGCGAGGGCGACCGCGGGGCCCGCAGTGCGGCGGACGGGGAGGAAGGGCGCGGCGCATAGATCCGCGGCGGCGACAGACGGCTTGGCGTTCTTATAAGCGTCGTGCGCATACGCAGTTACATAATATACCAATTGTATATCATTTTACTTTGAAGTCTATAATCCAAGTAAACTACAGTACATTTATTTATCTTCTTCTACATTAACAGTGGTTTAAAGATATCACGCAAACAGTCAGTGTCACAGGCTAAATTTTTTTGTCATAATATAACCACACAGCTATGGATTTTTGTCGCTAATAAATAATAGCACTATAAAATCTTATTTTCTACCTACGTATTCATTTATTTATCCGGGTTTTGAGGAATTAAGAATACGTAATATTACCATCAATTTTATACATTTATCGTGGATGTTGTTTTTTTTTGTATATATGGCAAACGAGCAGACCACCACACACAGACACACATCACCTGATGGTAAGCGGTTGCCGCCGCCCATGGACACCTGCAACACCAGAGGCGTCACAGGTGCGTTGCTGACCATTGGGAGATGGAAGAAAGGGATATGGAGAGGGGTTGGGGTATGGGCCTCCGGTATCCTCGGTGAAACACAGTTTAAGCGCTATTTCACAGCAGTTTTCTGTGAGGCCGTGGTATCACTCTGGTTGCGTCTGCCCATTCATATATAGTGATACAAAACAAAATCGCTTGTTCAAACACTTCGACAGTTTCATAGCCTTCTGTTTCAAGATATCAATCTATATCTTTAAGAACTGTAGTCTGCAGTTTGGATCAAATTGCACAAACCATCTTCCCAATAATAAAAAAGGGTATAAAGTTGTAACAATTTCACCACTCTCTATGACTTTGTAACGTTTCTGTATGTGTTTAAAGTTTGTTTACGAGAATTTTCTTAATTATATACACCCGCTAAAACGTATTTTAATTGCTTAATGTAATTAATAACTACCCAAATAATCTGTAGAACTGCCATCTTGGTATTTCCAGAAGCAACCTTCAAAGCGTTGGGAAAAGACTATTACTCTTTTCTTGCAAGCGTGAAGTTATTCAAAGGCCAGTAACGCGACTGTGACACTTAACTTGCAGACACATGAATGAGTGTTTTTTTTTCATTTATTTCCCTTGAAAATAAGATATATAATAGACAAGATTACAAAAAACAAGTAAAATTTTAACAAAAATAAAACCGACTTCAAGGTTCGGCTCGAATTCTCTTAGATGCTATCATCAGATATTAATGTCCATATCATGGTACCACCGTTGGGACATCTTCTTTCCATTAAAAAAAGAATCATCAAAATCGGTTCATAAACGACGATTTCCGTGAACACACAAAAAAAAGTATA
Source organism: Spilosoma lubricipeda (assembly GCA_905220595.1). NCBI lineage: Eukaryota > Metazoa > Arthropoda > Insecta > Lepidoptera > Erebidae > Spilosoma > Spilosoma lubricipeda. The sequence continues at coordinate 3,377,595 of HG992298.1, read as the reverse complement.
AAAAATATACGGTCGAATCGAGAAACCTCCTCTTTTTTTTGAAGTCGGTTAAAAAACTTAACTGCTTTGTATTTAAATTATTATTTTATTAGAAATATACGTTTAATATTAAAATGGATGCATATCGACTGGCAGCTGTAGTCATTTTCTCGTTGAGGCAAAAGTTTTGAGTGCGGTGTCTTGTTTGTCTGAAGTTCTCACACCGTTATCCAGCGGATTCACTTAAATTAAGTTTACTCAATTTAGCATTATAAATAATTTTGTTAAAACAGATAAAAGATGTTGTTAATCTCTAAAATTGGAATATACAAATTGATATTTATTTAGATACAATTGTCTCTAATTCTAATAATAATTCTTGTTTTAAAGCTAAGTGTTTTATATACATAATTTAATAGACATTTAACTATTCCGTGAAAATGCGCTGTTACATCGATATAATTTAATAGTGTGGCTGCCTATGCTTCGACGTGTCAGTTTTATCGGAGTTATTGAAATTCCTTGCAATAGATAATGAGCCATTTGGAATTGGAAACAGTATACGAAGTTCTGTTATAAAAGTTTTCATGTTAAAAATAATATATTCATGAAATTTCCATCTACAGATTTAGGCTCCTCGCAATCTATATCTGTCACCTACGTATATTTAAACAATCATCATCAACCTATCGCAGTTCACAGCTGAACATAGGCGTCTCTAATTACACGCCACTTAATATGTTTGTATTTAGAAGTACAGTAGTCTGTTTATCAATAGTTTGATTAGTATAGTAGATTTGCCTAGGGCCTCTAGTATAGATGTGTAAGCTTATGTGTAAAGTTATACCTATTTAGTTATTAGTTAATTATTATATTTTTTCAAATTATTATTCGAATCTTTATTTGTTAGGATTGCCACTCAATGACATTCCAAAATTTCGCCAATCCCACTTCAAACCGACAAACATTGAAAATTGGTAATTTTTGAACGTAAAAGCAATCTGCAAATGCCGAAAGTTTTTTGTTTAAAAAACACAATAGGCAGGTAGTCATAGATATTTATTCATAAAATAATTTACATAACAGCCCAGTGCGGGAATGACAGCGTTTCAATTTTGCAAGCCAGTCCAAAGTTTTAATTATACCTCGAAATTAATTTGGGATTAAGTTTGCAGCTCCTATTTATGTTGGAGCCTTTCATAAGGCTTCATTTTAAATTATTTTTCGTGTATGTGACGTTGTGAATACAATGGTTTTGGTGAAATGGAATTATTTATTTTTGTTTTTTTATTGTTTAGTGTTAAGAAGTTAGTTTTAAGAAGATCCACTGATAATATGAGTTTACTTTGTTGTTTTCGAGAGTTTTTTAAATGTTGGACAGGCTTACGTCCAGCAGTGGATTGAGATAGGCTCATGATGATGACGAGTAGTAGTATTCGTCAGTGTTCGCGTGGTTAGGACATACGAACACACACGCGCGAGTGAGGCGAGGGCGACCGCGGGGCCCGCAGTGCGGCGGACGGGGAGGAAGGGCGCGGCGCATAGATCCGCGGCGGCGACAGACGGCTTGGCGTTCTTATAAGCGTCGTGCGCATACGCAGTTACATAATATACCAATTGTATATCATTTTACTTTGAAGTCTATAATCCAAGTAAACTACAGTACATTTATTTATCTTCTTCTACATTAACAGTGGTTTAAAGATATCACGCAAACAGTCAGTGTCACAGGCTAAATTTTTTTGTCATAATATAACCACACAGCTATGGATTTTTGTCGCTAATAAATAATAGCACTATAAAATCTTATTTTCTACCTACGTATTCATTTATTTATCCGGGTTTTGAGGAATTAAGAATACGTAATATTACCATCAATTTTATACATTTATCGTGGATGTTGTTTTTTTTTGTATATATGGCAAACGAGCAGACCACCACACACAGACACACATCACCTGATGGTAAGCGGTTGCCGCCGCCCATGGACACCTGCAACACCAGAGGCGTCACAGGTGCGTTGCTGACCATTGGGAGATGGAAGAAAGGGATATGGAGAGGGGTTGGGGTATGGGCCTCCGGTATCCTCGGTGAAACACAGTTTAAGCGCTATTTCACAGCAGTTTTCTGTGAGGCCGTGGTATCACTCTGGTTGCGTCTGCCCATTCATATATAGTGATACAAAACAAAATCGCTTGTTCAAACACTTCGACAGTTTCATAGCCTTCTGTTTCAAGATATCAATCTATATCTTTAAGAACTGTAGTCTGCAGTTTGGATCAAATTGCACAAACCATCTTCCCAATAATAAAAAAGGGTATAAAGTTGTAACAATTTCACCACTCTCTATGACTTTGTAACGTTTCTGTATGTGTTTAAAGTTTGTTTACGAGAATTTTCTTAATTATATACACCCGCTAAAACGTATTTTAATTGCTTAATGTAATTAATAACTACCCAAATAATCTGTAGAACTGCCATCTTGGTATTTCCAGAAGCAACCTTCAAAGCGTTGGGAAAAGACTATTACTCTTTTCTTGCAAGCGTGAAGTTATTCAAAGGCCAGTAACGCGACTGTGACACTTAACTTGCAGACACATGAATGAGTGTTTTTTTTTCATTTATTTCCCTTGAAAATAAGATATATAATAGACAAGATTACAAAAAACAAGTAAAATTTTAACAAAAATAAAACCGACTTCAAGGTTCGGCTCGAATTCTCTTAGATGCTATCATCAGATATTAATGTCCATATCATGGTACCACCGTTGGGACATCTTCTTTCCATTAAAAAAAGAATCATCAAAATCGGTTCATAAACGACGATTTCCGTGAACACACAAAAAAAAGTATAAAAAATATACGGTCGAATCGAGAAACCTCCTCTTTTTTTTGAAGTCGGTTAAAAAACTTAACTGCTTTGTATTTAAATTATTATTTTATTAGAAATATACGTTTAATATTAAAATGGATGCATATCGACTGGCAGCTGTAGTCATTTTCTCGTTGAGGCAAAAGTTTTGAGTGCGGTGTCTTGTTTGTCTGAAGTTCTCACACCGTTATCCAGCGGATTCACTTAAATTAAGTTTACTCAATTTAGCATTATAAATAATTTTGTTAAAACAGATAAAAGATGTTGTTAATCTCTAAAATTGGAATATACAAATTGATATTTATTTAGATACAATTGTCTCTAATTCTAATAATAATTCTTGTTTTAAAGCTAAGTGTTTTATATACATAATTTAATAGACATTTAACTATTCCGTGAAAATGCGCTGTTACATCGATATAATTTAATAGTGTGGCTGCCTATGCTTCGACGTGTCAGTTTTATCGGAGTTATTGAAATTCCTTGCAATAGATAATGAGCCATTTGGAATTGGAAACAGTATACGAAGTTCTGTTATAAAAGTTTTCATGTTAAAAATAATATATTCATGAAATTTCCATCTACAGATTTAGGCTCCTCGCAATCTATATCTGTCACCTACGTATATTTAAACAATCATCATCAACCTATCGCAGTTCACAGCTGAACATAGGCGTCTCTAATTACACGCCACTTAATATGTTTGTATTTAGAAGTACAGTAGTCTGTTTATCAATAGTTTGATTAGTATAGTAGATTTGCCTAGGGCCTCTAGTATAGATGTGTAAGCTTATGTGTAAAGTTATACCTATTTAGTTATTAGTTAGTTATTATATTTTTTCAAATTATTATTCGAATCTTTATTTGTTAGGATTGCCACTCAATGACATTCCAAAATTTCGCCAATCCCACTTCAAACCGACAAACATTGAAAATTGGTAATTTTTGAACGTAAAAGCAATCTGCAAATGCCGAAAGTTTTTTGTTTAAAAAACACAATAGGCAGGTAGTCATAGATATTTATTCATAAAATAATTTACATAACAGCCCAGTGCGGGAATGACAGCGTTTCAATTTTGCAAGCCAGTCCAAAGTTTTAATTATACCTCGAAATTAATTTGGGATTAAGTTTGCAGCTCCTATTTATGTTGGAGCCTTTCATAAGGCTTCATTTTAAATTATTTTTCGTGTATGTGACGTTGTGAATACAATGGTTTTGGTGAAATGGAATTATTTATTTTTGTTTTTTTATTGTTTAGTGTTAAGAAGTTAGTTTTAAGAAGATCCACTGATAATATGAGTTTACTTTGTTGTTTTCGAGAGTTTTTTAAATGTTGGACAGGCTTACGTCCAGCAGTGGATTGAGATAGGCTCATGATGATGACGAGTAGTAGTATTCGTCAGTGTTCGCGTGGTTAGGACATACGAACACACACGCGCGAGTGAGGCGAGGGCGACCGCGGGGCCCGCAGTGCGGCGGACGGGGAGGAAGGGCGCGGCGCATAGATCCGCGGCGGCGACAGACGGCTTGGCGTTCTTATAAGCGTCGTGCGCATACGCAGTTACATAATATACCAATTGTATATCATTTTACTTTGAAGTCTATAATCCAAGTAAACTACAGTACATTTATTTATCTTCTTCTACATTAACAGTGGTTTAAAGATATCACGCAAACAGTCAGTGTCACAGGCTAAATTTTTTTGTCATAATATAACCACACAGCTATGGATTTTTGTCGCTAATAAATAATAGCACTATAAAATCTTATTTTCTACCTACGTATTCATTTATTTATCCGGGTTTTGAGGAATTAAGAATACGTAATATTACCATCAATTTTATACATTTATCGTGGATGTTGTTTTTTTTTGTATATATGGCAAACGAGCAGACCACCACACACAGACACACATCACCTGATGGTAAGCGGTTGCCGCCGCCCATGGACACCTGCAACACCAGAGGCGTCACAGGTGCGTTGCTGACCATTGGGAGATGGAAGAAAGGGATATGGAGAGGGGTTGGGGTATGGGCCTCCGGTATCCTCGGTGAAACACAGTTTAAGCGCTATTTCACAGCAGTTTTCTGTGAGGCCGTGGTATCACTCTGGTTGCGTCTGCCCATTCATATATAGTGATACAAAACAAAATCGCTTGTTCAAACACTTCGACAGTTTCATAGCCTTCTGTTTCAAGATATCAATCTATATCTTTAAGAACTGTAGTCTGCAGTTTGGATCAAATTGCACAAACCATCTTCCCAATAATAAAAAAGGGTATAAAGTTGTAACAATTTCACCACTCTCTATGACTTTGTAACGTTTCTGTATGTGTTTAAAGTTTGTTTACGAGAATTTTCTTAATTATATACACCCGCTAAAACGTATTTTAATTGCTTAATGTAATTAATAACTACCCAAATAATCTGTAGAACTGCCATCTTGGTATTTCCAGAAGCAACCTTCAAAGCGTTGGGAAAAGACTATTACTCTTTTCTTGCAAGCGTGAAGTTATTCAAAGGCCAGTAACGCGACTGTGACACTTAACTTGCAGACACATGAATGAGTGTTTTTTTTTCATTTATTTCCCTTGAAAATAAGATATATAATAGACAAGATTACAAAAAACAAGTAAAATTTTAACAAAAATAAAACCGACTTCAAGGTTCGGCTCGAATTCTCTTAGATGCTATCATCAGATATTAATGTCCATATCATGGTACCACCGTTGGGACATCTTCTTTCCATTAAAAAAAGAATCATCAAAATCGGTTCATAAACGACGATTTCCGTGAACACACAAAAAAAAGTATAAAAAATATACGGTCGAATCGAGAAACCTCCTCTTTTTTTTGAAGTCGGTTAAAAAACTTAACTGCTTTGTATTTAAATTATTATTTTATTAGAAATATACGTTTAATATTAAAATGGATGCATATCGACTGGCAGCTGTAGTCATTTTCTCGTTGAGGCAAAAGTTTTGAGTGCGGTGTCTTGTTTGTCTGAAGTTCTCACACCGTTATCCAGCGGATTCACTTAAATTAAGTTTACTCAATTTAGCATTATAAATAATTTTGTTAAAACAGATAAAAGATGTTGTTAATCTCTAAAATTGGAATATACAAATTGATATTTATTTAGATACAATTGTCTCTAATTCTAATAATAATTCTTGTTTTAAAGCTAAGTGTTTTATATACATAATTTAATAGACATTTAACTATTCCGTGAAAATGCGCTGTTACATCGATATAATTTAATAGTGTGGCTGCCTATGCTTCGACGTGTCAGTTTTATCGGAGTTATTGAAATTCCTTGCAATAGATAATGAGCCATTTGGAATTGGAAACAGTATACGAAGTTCTGTTATAAAAGTTTTCATGTTAAAAATAATATATTCATGAAATTTCCATCTACAGATTTAGGCTCCTCGCAATCTATATCTGTCACCTACGTATATTTAAACAATCATCATCAACCTATCGCAGTTCACAGCTGAACATAGGCGTCTCTAATTACACGCCACTTAATATGTTTGTATTTAGAAGTACAGTAGTCTGTTTATCAATAGTTTGATTAGTATAGTAGATTTGCCTAGGGCCTCTAGTATAGATGTGTAAGCTTATGTGTAAAGTTATACCTATTTAGTTATTAGTTAGTTATTATATTTTTTCAAATTATTATTCGAATCTTTATTTGTTAGGATTGCCACTCAATGACATTCCAAAATTTCGCCAATCCCACTTCAAACCGACAAACATTGAAAATTGGTAATTTTTGAACGTAAAAGCAATCTGCAAATGCCGAAAGTTTTTTGTTTAAAAAACACAATAGGCAGGTAGTCATAGATATTTATTCATAAAATAATTTACATAACAGCCCAGTGCGGGAATGACAGCGTTTCAATTTTGCAAGCCAGTCCAAAGTTTTAATTATACCTCGAAATTAATTTGGGATTAAGTTTGCAGCTCCTATTTATGTTGGAGCCTTTCATAAGGCTTCATTTTAAATTATTTTTCGTGTATGTGACGTTGTGAATACAATGGTTTTGGTGAAATGGAATTATTTATTTTTGTTTTTTTATTGTTTAGTGTTAAGAAGTTAGTTTTAAGAAGATCCACTGATAATATGAGTTTACTTTGTTGTTTTCGAGAGTTTTTTAAATGTTGGACAGGCTTACGTCCAGCAGTGGATTGAGATAGGCTCATGATGATGACGAGTAGTAGTATTCGTCAGTGTTCGCGTGGTTAGGACATACGAACACACACGCGCGAGTGAGGCGAGGGCGACCGCGGGGCCCGCAGTGCGGCGGACGGGGAGGAAGGGCGCGGCGCATAGATCCGCGGCGGCGACAGACGGCTTGGCGTTCTTATAAGCGTCGTGCGCATACGCAGTTACATAATATACCAATTGTATATCATTTTACTTTGAAGTCTATAATCCAAGTAAACTACAGTACATTTATTTATCTTCTTCTACATTAACAGTGGTTTAAAGATATCACGCAAACAGTCAGTGTCACAGGCTAAATTTTTTTGTCATAATATAACCACACAGCTATGGATTTTTGTCGCTAATAAATAATAGCACTATAAAATCTTATTTTCTACCTACGTATTCATTTATTTATCCGGGTTTTGAGGAATTAAGAATACGTAATATTACCATCAATTTTATACATTTATCGTGGATGTTGTTTTTTTTTGTATATATGGCAAACGAGCAGACCACCACACACAGACACACATCACCTGATGGTAAGCGGTTGCCGCCGCCCATGGACACCTGCAACACCAGAGGCGTCACAGGTGCGTTGCTGACCATTGGGAGATGGAAGAAAGGGATATGGAGAGGGGTTGGGGTATGGGCCTCCGGTATCCTCGGTGAAACACAGTTTAAGCGCTATTTCACAGCAGTTTTCTGTGAGGCCGTGGTATCACTCTGGTTGCGTCTGCCCATTCATGCCAAAGCGTGGCTCTCCCACGCTAAAGGCTGACGAAGGAAGCCAACTATGTAGGACACTGGGAGAAGATGTAAAACTTAATACAAACCTTAAACAAGCCCCTCTGGCCAGCGTGGTTTGGTAGAGAAAAACCACCTTTCTAAGGGGAACCCCGCGGTGATACCTGCGGCTATTGTTGTACCGCGAGAAACGCCTCGGGACAAAGTTAGTCTAAAAATAAGTAGCCTAAGTTACTTCCCGAATCATCAGCTACCTGGCAGTGAAAGTCCCGTCAAAATCCGTCCAGCCGTTTCAGAGATTACCCGGAACAAATAGACAGACAGACAGACAGACAGACAAAAAAAAAATTTAACTTGATTTTTGGTATATTTAGCGTGTATACATACATGCATTTAGTAAAAAGCGGTTATTTTAATATTACAAACAGACACTCCAATTTAATTTATTTGTATAGATTAAAAGCTGTTGATAGTATTCAAAACACTATTTTGAGTCATTATTAAATTTTCTATAACACTCTTAATTTTCGTATATCGTGTAATTTTAACCGACTTCAAAAAAGAAGGAGGTTATCAATTCGACTGTATTTTTTTCGACTGGGTTCTTTTTTAATTGAAAGCTGGTGCTTTCCGTGTCGTCTAATTTTTAAAGTCGGTTCCTTTATTTTAATTGTATTTATTATTATTATTTTTTAGATTTTTGTGTTTTTTTTAACTATATAGTAAAGAAAACATGCTCCAATTAGGTATGGAACAAATTACCTACGGCTGCGGTGACATTACTATTTACATGAAATTTTCCATGACTTTTTCTGGATGTGGCTGTATCACATCAATGACGTATTGGATCTCGAATTTGAACTCTGAATTGTTTCTGGTTTACTCGCGTTACTCTCATCTCAAATCTCAGGTTACTGAGATTTTACAAAACCCCAAAGAATCAAAGGTGCACTATCTGGACTGAAAATTCATGGAAGTCTGCAAGCTGTCTCAGCATAACTCTCCAAATGTTTGCACTAAGTATTCACAATTATAGTGCATTGTTCCCACATAAATCGCTACATTTGATAAAATCGGAAGAAACATATTATGAGCTACCGAAATTTCAGAGTTCCCACTTGCGCAAGAAAAAAATTACACTAAGTTTAAAAAGTGCACTCTTACTGAGACACTCTAATGTTATAATGTATATTTGTAATTTAAATATATTTCTCTTCATTTTATTGAAATGGAAAAATTGAAAATTTGTTGTCAATGAACTAGCTTTGCCTTGCAGTATCACATGTGGTTGCTGTGGTAAAAGTATAACAACCACCGCAGGTAACACCGCGAGGCTCAGCTAGCTATTGAATATATAATGCACTTAGAAAAGATTGGCTTTTACATCACTATATACAAATAGGTTTTATTACATTATAAACTAATGCAAACTTTCAAAGTTTCAAATTTATGTTACACTGTCTCGAACTTATCTTTTCATGGAATTCTAATATCCGAAACTTGTAACACGAACAATATTTCCACAACAAAATTGTTCAATGCCAACACAATTTATATTTCAATTTGGGGACGTCCAGACTACAATTGGACCTGATTTGTTGAGGGCAAGACAAATTGTTGACAATTGTAATGCGAAAAAGTGGAAAATATAACGTCGTTTTCTTCAGGAAATTGTTCCAGATTCTCATCTGTATTAAGACTTAGTTTATGGTAAAAGTTTTAGTAACAATTAATGTTGTTTTGTAAAAAAACATATTTGAAAACATTAAATTGGCGTTTTGAAAGATATGGTGGCGTTCAATAAAGAAAACATATGTACTTCTTATGTAAATGATATTTTTTTGTCATGTAATAACATTTGGTGTTATTTTTAGTGAAAATTAACTTCAATATTCTTTTATTATTTTACAAACATAATTATTAATAGAACTTTAAATAGTAGGTATTCGAAATAAAATATGTTATGACAGAATTAAAAAAATAGGCCCAATAATACAGAAGCATCTCAATACTGCATTGTTACACTGTCTATTTTCGTTTCGAGTACGGTGATCACTACTCTTGGATTCTGCTCATTCTTACCATCAGGCAGAGTAGAGAGTAAAGTCATTTTTGCCAAGTTTGTTCATTTAAAAGAAATGTTAACATAAACATTTTCGTCTGAAATTCTGCAAGCAAATAACAAACACCCTTTGACACGAGAGTACACTAAACATTCTGCGTATAGAAACACAAAGTCGCATATTTCCAAACTGAACTTTGAAAGACTTGCATCAAAATTTGCAACGTGCTATCAGATATTATTGAGGCTCGGAATAAGGGTCTAGTGGTGGACTCATTAAAATTGGTACAGTTGGATGAGTCCACTAGTGCCGTCGTGAACAAAACTCTGCTTTGTATTTAGCAGAAAAAAATATTTGAAAACTCTCCCGTCCGTCATTACGTCGGCTACAATTTGTTGAACACAAATAATGAATGAGTTTCAATTGAGTTTTTTTAGATTACATTTTAGAGTAAGTAATTACCAAAAGAATGTTAAAAATAAATTTTAAGCTGTAATACAATTTTTTTTACAAATTATTCTAGACCTTTTTGTCGAATGCTTAACTATATGGGGCACGGACTGGCTTCAATATTTTGAGAAACTAGTTTAGAGAAGTAGTGAAAACACGCGAGTAACACCATAGGATGCATCTAGATGCATCCTATGGTGTTACTCGCGTGTTTTCATGATAGTCTACTTACTATACCAAACTTCAGTCTATCTCTGTGTTGATTTTCATCAATATCCTATTAACCATTTTCACGTGAATAAATAGCAAACATCAATACACCAATCCTCATAAACTTTCACATTTATTATTATTTAGTAAAATTTTCACTGATCTGGCGTTGATCTCCTAACTTTAAAATATGCTAACTACTTAGCTACAAGCCCCTCAACAATAATATTGTCTTTATACGTCGGAGAGCCACCGAAGTGTGGCATGAATGGGCCGGCTCGACCGAAGTGATACCCCGGCCTCACAGAAAACCGGTGTAAAGTAGCGCTTGCGCTGTATTTCACCGAGTGAGTGAGGATACCGGAGGCCCATACCCCACTCCTTCCCCTATCTCCCACCTCCCCCATCCTCCAAAAGCAGGCAACGCATTTATGACGCCTCTGCTATTGCGGGTATCCATGGGCGGCGGTAATCGCTTACCATCAGGCGATACGTCTGCTCATGTGCACCACCAATTACATAACAAAAAACGTAATTAGAATTTCACATGGGAGAGCCATCACTTTGATCAAGCTGACACATAAAGGCTGGCTTGATCAAAGTGATACACTAATCTAGAAATAAAATTTTCATCAAAGAGGCTTGGACCTTACAATGAGGTTTTGGCTTAGTGAGCCAGGTGGGTTGGTATTAGGTTAGTCTTAAGTTTTTATTCTTTTTATAGTTATTTTCTCCTACGTAGTTTGCTCCATCAGTTTCATCTTAAGACACCTCTGGGTAGGGGTGGTGATATTCCGTTTTTGTAACTAGTGACTTATTGAGTAAATGTAGACTCCAGAAGCCCAGAGCTATCCTCCACTTTTGGAGAGAGGCATTCAAAAATTAAAGACAGCTACAATACAGAATCTATTTTATAGTAAAGTAATTTTGGTTTGTTAATATTGTTACGACCAAACGGTTCCAAAAGAAACAATCAACAGTATAAGATCTTATGAATAATAATAGCGACTTGAAATAAATTAATTTGAGCCTTGGTTCTTACGTTGTAAGGTTGAAAATCGGTTGTCAGATATCTGTTTCTGTAAATTGATGGGAATCTTTGTGAATTGTTTATTGCTACCAAAAGCTGTTTAAGTTTTTTAACAATTTAAATAAAATAACGTTATTTTTTTGCTTTCAAATACCAGATATTACATGTCTAATGCTAGGTCACACACATGTTTTTGAAATAAGTTTCTCAGTGTTAATATTTACTTTTCAGTGTCTTTTGTTAGTGTTTTTGAAGTAAATTTAACTTTTTTTAAGGTTGTGAGTTATACAGTTATATAGTAATACTATCTGACCCACGCAACCTCGTTTGCGTCTCCTATTGCCCGTAGCGTGATAATTTTACCCCATTTTTGAAACATTTCCCATTAGTGCTCCTCTCTTATTGGTCTTAGCGTGATGATACATAGCCTTATAGCCTTCCTCGATATATAGCCTATAGCCTTCTTCGATAAATGTACTATCCAATACTGAAAGAATTTTTATAATTCGACCAGAGGTTCTAAGATTAGCGTGTTCAAACAAACTCTTCAGCTTTATAATATTAGTGTTTGTTATTTGTGAAAACAAAGACGAATGCATGTTTATGTTTTCTCTTCATAATATTAGCTTTCGTTTTTTATCTGTCGATATTAACAATGTTCTTAAAATTTCCAGATCAACGAAGTGCAGAGTTCTCGATGTATTATTACAGTAATTAGATCCAATTGTAATTAGTGTGTAATTATATTTGCAGACAACTTGATGATTTCAATTATAATTATGTAATCTGTTTCACATATTGATACTTAAAAGATTTTATTTATTTACCTCTTTATTGTGTACTAGCTGACCCACGCAACTTCGTTTACGTCTCATATTGCCCGTAGCGTGATAATTTTCCCCCGTTTTCGAAACATATTTCATTGGTGCTCCGCTCCTATTGGTCTTAGCTTGATGATTTATAGCCTATAGCCTTCCTCGATAAATTAGCTATCTAACAGTGAAAAAATCGGACCAGTGGTTCCTGAGATTAGCGTGTTCAAACAAACAAACAAACAAACAAACTCTTCAGCTTTATATATTAGTATAGATTTACAAAACAAAATCTCTTTCTAGCCTTTAATATTCCCAAGATTATTTGGAGTCAGCTAATAGTTCAATCGGTTTTACCTGAATATTAGTTTTGCCACGGAGCGACTGGCATCGGACCTCTGCAACCATGAGGGTGAACTGAATTCAAAGTTTGAACTAGTTGCTAGCATAATTGAGGACACTGAGATCTGAATGTCGATTGACATAGGTGTTCATGACAACCGGGACCGACGCCTAAAAGTGCTTTCCGAGATACGGGCGTGAAATATCGCCATCTTCCTTATTAAGGGATGCTACTAAGAACTTCTTGAAAAAAAAAACCTGTTGAAGTCCGACCGTTAATCGAACCCGAGAGCTCTTGATAGGTAGGTGCTTACACTAATGACTAGACCAACCAGGCAATTCTCGAATTTGAAAATAAAATAAAAAATAAAACCGACCTCAAGGTTCGACTCGATTTTCCTTGGATGCCATCATCAGATATTAATGTCCTTATCATGGTACCACCGTTGGGACATCTCCTTTCCATTAAAAAAAGAATCATCAAAATCTGTTCATAAACGACGAAGTTATCCGTGAACACACATAAAAAACCAAACCTTCTCCTTTTTTGAAGTCGGTTAAAAATGAGTTTCAAAATATGCAAATGTTATAATCGGCTGTCTTATCGCTCACGGCAATCTCTTTCAGACAGAGAATCATGGTACGGATTTTCGATACATATTTTGTTTTGTGATATTTTGAAATATGTTAACAGAAATTAAGTAATAAATGCGTGTTTTATGCGGAATTATAGAATCTTCTCATTAAAGGTTGTAGATGAAAGAATAAGATAATTCACTGAAATCCATATAACATTATGAATGCGACAGTAACCATCTGAATGCAACGTTTCTACATTGAAACCGCTGAGTTTTAAGAATTACGTACTCACGATATAGACCGAACTTGAAGTAAAATATAAGGCATATATAAAAAATATGCAACATACTCAAAACTTGAACTAGGAGAAATATAAGAATATTAACTAAGAGATGAAGTTATCAATATTATTACAACCGTCTACTAATAAAACTAACCTTTTTGCACCTACAATATTTGCCACGTTAGCTGGTTGCGAGAAACCAAAATTTATCAGAGTACTGATTACTGCAAAATGCTGATGATTTGATCACGTGAACAAAAACACAAGAGCCTTTAGCTGTACCCAGTTTCATCTACTCATATCTACGTCTATGTTTAACACAGATACAGTGTTGGTAATATTCAGTGCCGATATGTTGACCTAATTATACAAGTAATTAACAATACCGCTTCTCGATTGAATCCCATCTAGCAACGTCTTGTACATACGTTGGTTCTAACCAAATTTTATAATAGCATTATTAGATATTGATTTTTTTATTATAGAGGGTGTTATTTTTAAAATAAAAACACAAAGTAATCATGAGGACTTCCGAGATAAGTGAAAACTCAAAAATATAAAAAACAGTTGTTTAAGCTCACCTAAAATGAACTTCTTTGCTCTTTATATAGAATTCGCGATAAAATTAGTAAAAGAAATGATTATTGTAATGTTTTAAAAATATAGGTTAACGCTATACCTACAGTTATATTAGACAGCCGAGCCATCAGCTGTAACCATGCACACTCGCGCAAGCGTCCTGCGCCGCCGTCTTACGGTCAGGACACGTATCCTGACGCGAGTTTAAAATTGTTTACCCAACCCGAAAAAATTTTGCTAAAGTGCACAACGCCACTAAAAAAGTTATCAATTCAAAAAGTTTGTTACGTAACGGTACGTAACTTCTAAAATAACACTAGTGACAACGGTCATTAGGATAAAGTTTTATTTTAAGGTTTATGACAAACGTACCCAACAACTTGTTTGCTTGTATTTTTACAACACGAACATGAACATAATCATAAAAGATCCCCATAAGTCGTTTATTAGTTCAATTTCCTTGATTGAAAACATTTATATATAGAACGTTATCCCTCGCATCTCAATTCCCTTATGGGATAATAACGATATCAGCACCTGCTTTCATATAAAGAGTAAATAATTAAGTTCTGGATTATTGTTTTTTAAGTGAAGAACTTTCCGCTAAATATTTTAAGTAATGGCGTTTTTTTTAACCGATTTCAAGAAAAGGAGGAGGTTTCTCAATTCGACAGTATATATATTTTTTCCTATTTTTTTTATGTGTGTGCGGATAACTTCGTCGTTTATGAATCGATTTTGGTGATTCTTTTTTTTAATCTAAAGGAGATATCCCAACGGTGGTACCATGATAATAACTACTAAGAATTTAAGATCTGATGATGGCATCCAAGAGAAATCGAGTCAAACCATGAAGTCGGTTTTGTTTTTGGTTTAGTGATTAGTGTGGCCTGCAATTCCGCCTACATGTATGACGGTTGTCACGATAAAGAGTAGCCAATATAATTCCTCAAGATTCAAAGTGCCTTTTTGTCAAATTTCATTAAAATCGATAGAAAGACAGACAGAGCTACTTTCGAATGTATTATATTGTGTTAATTTTAATTGGCAACTCACATCTTTGACAACCCAACCAAAAGATGTAAAATTTTCATCTCGAATTTCATCAATTAACGCTACTTCAATTGATTTAAATATGTAAGGATGTTTTTTGAGAATACGTGATAACAATTACATTGCTGTTTTTTGGTGGTTATTTAATGTTTTATACAATTATAATAATAATACAAGCTTTTAAGAGAAAAGGTATTCGTAATGTTGATATTTAAAAAAAATCTGATGATGTTCAATGTTCGTTATTAATCATGCAAACGGAGGAATGTGGAATTTCAGCTCAGAATCTCTCTGTTTATAGTTTATAATAAGTACAGAAAGCCAAAAAATCAAAACAAAAATGATTGAATTTCGACCACTTGTTCAAATACTTTTAAAATACTGTATCTCTTTAGAAATCGACATTATTATTACGGTCTGTACCTACTGAAAAAACGGTAAATATTTAAATACTAAAACAAATGTAAAGTTAACACCAATAAAATATAGGCTACAAATGGTATAGATAAAAAAACCACCTTTTTAATATTCAAGATGGATGTTATGCATATGTTTCTAATAAAACATACCAACAGCTATAATCGTTTACCTCTATAAGCTAGCCCATCATTCACAGGTGGTCCTAAAAACATGCTGTAATATCCAAATGATAAATGTACCCTATTTTTCATGTCAATTCCTTCGCACATTTCTTAAGTCATTTTGACGGTGACGAATTGAGCGATATATTTCTAACACCCTGTGTAGCGTTAATCGAATGTACAGGATGTTGTGAAAGCTATTGGGTTATTATAGTTGCTGCGTCAGCGTTTTTCTCTGTTTGAGCAAGTACATATAATTGTTAGAGTAAAGTTCTTAGTCTGTTGCTGGTAGTAAAAGACTAAGCATATATTTTTACCAATAACACTCATAAGAATTGTTTTTATTGTGAAGTTCTTATCACTCCCCTGGACTCTACTACTGTAAAATATATTACAATCATACAAACATAACATTTAAAGTAAATTACAAATATCTCATAATAACATTTCCATCATACTTGAACTAATCTTTACTCTGTGCATTATTACAAAATACTATGAAATTGTCAAGCCAACATAATAATTTGGTACACAAATTTTAAACTCAAGGACGCTTCCGAAATGAATCCTCAAACTTCAGTCAAAAGGAATCTTCAGCGACATAACACGATTTCACATAATTTCAAAATTACCTCTACAAACTTATCAGAGACCAATTTTCATATCACTTCAAAGGGATTCATGAAGATTGTTTCGTCATTAGAAACCTAAAAGCGATGGGAGATCATATACGTACCAACTTCATATATGTGATAATTATTAATTAAATTATGTGTTCAAACGTTGTAGGTAGTCGTTAATGTAGTTATTACTTTATGAAATAATTAGATACAGTATTGAATTTCACTAGTGAAGTGATAGATTTTCTTCATATTTGCAATAAATTATTGCATGGTGACCACTACTCTTGGATTCTGCTCATGCCTTCCATCAGGCAGAGTAGAGTCGCTTTAGCAGACCCATTTAATATAAAAAAAATATCCTTTTTTATTCCAAATTAGAAACGATCACATTTACAGAACCCAAAGAGGTCTTTTTCACCCCGTTTTAACTGTTTTTATTCCACTTAAGAAGCTACAGAACTCATATTAAATTAATAGAAATATCCACTTTTTAATATTTTAATACACTTTCCGTCCGTATTAAATATTTCTTCATAATATATGAATGGGAATATGTGAGCCGTTTGAAGTTTGAATGAATGATGTTTTTTTTATTTCACGAACTTTTTTTTATTGCACATCGTAAAAGAGTCTCTCTCACATGATAATGATAAAGCGCAGTTGTCATAGAGTGGGGATGTAGAAGCGATATATACTCTGAGATCGAACCTGTTTGTTAGGTAGGTAGGTAGGTTAGTATAACACTCATATTGATTTATATTGTTACGTTTAAAGTAGTTGACGTAATAGTACAGTTATGCATAGTGAACATTTCTCAGATTAAGTCCATAGTAGTACTACTACGGAAGTACTATCCATATTTCCGTACTAATATTATAAATTCAAAAGTAGGTGTGTTTGTTTGTTAGGCTTTCACTATTATACTACTAAACCGATTTAGATACATTACCTAATTGATATAAATTGGACCTTGGAAAAGGACATAGAAGCCGCAGATAAAACATAGAATTATAAAATGGCTGATGTAATTATTAGTATGCACTAGTTGCGTTCACATGGGTATACAAGCTCCTCTAGTTTCTATTGAAAATGTTACCTATTAATGTAAGAAATAATTGCAAAATCTTATGATTGTGATGATGTATTAATGATTGTCACAGTTTAAATTTAGTACCTTCACAAATCTAGGAGGCAGAAGCTGGTTGCGAGAAGACCATGAACGATCAGAGTGACGTGCAATGGGAGAGATCTCAGTTGTGGATTATAGCATTGCAATCCAGTGTGTATTGCAATGTAATAATCATTAAATCATAAGTAAGGAACTCTTAATTATAAA
The DNA here is from genome assembly GCA_905220595.1 of Spilosoma lubricipeda. Lineage (NCBI taxonomy): Eukaryota > Metazoa > Arthropoda > Insecta > Lepidoptera > Erebidae > Spilosoma > Spilosoma lubricipeda. The sequence continues at coordinate 3,359,840 of HG992298.1, read as the reverse complement.
TAAAATTAATCTAAGAACGGTTTCCAGGCTTTGACACAATTCCCAATATGTTTTTCTGAAAAATACTGAAACAAAATATCTCTAATCGTAGTACTGAATGAAAATCATAGATTGGGATGGGTTTTATTATTAGTTTCTAAAATAGCTTATATTTTCTCATCCTCATAATAATAATCAGTATCTTAGAGTATTATATGTATAGTTATAAGTATCATGACATGTATAGTAAACAAAATTGTCAACACAACCAAACCCTCATATTAATTCATTAAATTCAACCGAATGCAAACTCCACCATTTCTAATTTACTACATCAATGCCTCACAGAGAGTTTGTCATGTAGGCACAAAACATCTGTCTAGTACTCTGTGCCTCCAATGACGTCACTTCATGCATTTTAATGAATACAGAGCATGGCCGTATGCAAACGCCTGAATACGTTGCCCCGCTGTTTTGTATGGTGCAAAGTTTTTTTATTTCAACTGTGTTTTTTGGCTTGAAATACTATTTGTGCCTTGGAGAGATTCAAATGACCTAGATAATAAAGCTGCATTTTTTGTTCCATTGCATTTTTATGACCAATGTTTCCAATTACTTTGTTTAAAGTCAAGTTATTATGTATGTTCATATGTTTGACTATAATATTTTAATTTGAACTCTAAAATCCTTTTCAGCTATCTCAAAACTAAATCATTATGAACTGAAGAAGAATATAGAAATATACACATTTTATATTTGGCCCCATTTTTTTCGCATTCTGTCTGCACTGGGGCAACCTGTTAGACATAGCAATAAACCACTACTCTATCTGATATTTTGTATCAGTTTAGGCATTTAGCTTAGTATAACACTCCTTGTATAAGTGTCTCAATCTAGGCTGACAAATCTATCTTGCAGAGTAGAAACACCGTCTTTTATTATTCTATTTAGGCTCCATTGAAATAACGTTTAAGTTATTGGGGAGAGTTACACTGGAGGAATAAGAAATATACGATATATTAGATACCAAGGCGTATTTAAGACGATGATTCTTTCGAAAAGATAAAGGACTAAAAGATGAATATCTCTCTAAGCGCGGTTAGTAACTTCTTCTAGAGACAGAAATATAATGTTACTACAGCATGCACTCCAGCAGTAGTGTAGTAATCCACATTAACTGCCTCGGTGGCGCAGTGGTAGCGTACGCGACTGGTGTTCTTGAGGTCTCGGGTTCGATTCCCGGGTCGGATCAAATGTTTGTATGATCTGCAAATATTTGTTTCGGAGTTTGGGTGTTTTCTATGTATCATATGTATGTATTTACAAAAAAAAGTACATAAGTATTTATATCAGTTGTCTAGTACCCATAATACAAGCTCTGCTTAGTTTGGGACTAGATGGCGTTGTGTGTTAGATGTCCGAAATGTTTATTATTATTAATTATTATTATATACATTACAAATAAATTATTCGTTTCGTATAAGAGTAGCAACTTACTAGGTAATCTTCTAGCTTTTTAATAAATATCCACGTATGTATGTAATGTAATGTAAGTATGTATTGTGTTGTGGGTTCGATCGTGATGTTGAGCGATGCACAAATTGATGTTCCTAGTTTGGATATTCTTTGGCGCTATTCAGTGGGACGGAAGTGGGAGTGGGAAAAAAAATTGGCAGTCATAAGGACTGCCAAATTTATATATATGGGGTCAATAGTGATATTTTATTATTATGAATTAGTATTTTAGTATAAATCCACCAGACTAACAAGTCAAACTCAATTGTTACTACAAATCAAAATGATAACTTTCATACTACGATGTAGTATTGCTCCTTTTCAAGTAGTGCAGCTTGTTTTTGATAGATGGCACTAGGCTAGTACAGTTGTGTAGGTGTGTTTATGAAACCACTCTATACTTATGTGTGTGTATGGGAGAGCCACGCTTCGGCATGAATGGGCCGGCTCGATCAGAGTGATACCAAGGCCTCACAGAAAACCGGTGTGAAATAGTGCTTGCGCTGTGTTTCACCAAGTGAGTGAGGACACCGGAGGCTCATACCCCACACCCTATCTCCCCCCCATCCCCCAAAGGCCAGCAACGCACTTGTGATGCTTCTGATGTTGCAGGTGTCCATGGGCAGCGGTAATCGCTTACCATCAGGTGATACGTCTGCTCGTTTACCCGCCTATTTCATTAAAAAAAAATACAACGAGAATGAAACAAAAACGCATTATAAGGAATAGAAAATACAAACGTTTTTATTGTACCTACTGTCACGTAGAAAAATGTAATTGCACTTTTCTTAGACATTGTTATTTTGAAGGACACCCACGTGAGTAGTTGAAGAAAGAACTATTATATTGAAAAATTGTTGTTGTATTTCTGTAACGATCTGGGAGATAAATGAATGGGTAGGTCAACTAATCGAAAGTGAATTCCACCGCCAATGGACACCTGGAACTCAAGAAACAGAGTTAGGCAGTTGAGAATCTGGTCAAACCTGTCGATATGAGTCGAACCATGGCTCTCTTACATTGAAGAGTACCGAAAGAAGTGAAAACTTAAAACTAAACAGTTACTATATTTGGATATTCAAATTAATTCTTTGATCTTAAAATGTATCGACCCGTGTTATATGCGTACTGACTTTGCACGCACCAGTGAGTATATACATTCACAACTGGCTGAAGCCTTACGTGACCATGTCTATAACGACTTACATGAATTTTTTTCAAATCAAAACCTGGCTTTAGAAATTTTCGCTTCAAAAAAAGTTAAATTTTCTTAAAAACATAAAAAGATTCCGAACAATATTTGAAGAAAATGCTTTGGATAACTTTGTTTGGAAGTCATCTCTTTAATTCGGATTATGTCACTTCCCTTGTTAGTGACTGTCAGGCGTACCTAATGAAGACCTCGCAGATAAGCTGTGAAGAGAATCTGTATTGAAGAATATTGGTCGTAGTTTGCTTTTTATTTTGCGGTAATAAGCAAGAAAAATGTAGTTTACTTTTCATGGATATTTATAAAAGACTTTTTTATAAAAGGCTTAGATCTTTTTTCTGTACATGTTTATTCAGTTTATTTACTGTTAGCGGTTTGTTAGACATTCGTACTATCTACAAAACGTATAGTATTGCTGTTTCTTTGAAGACTTAAAGACTATTAATACTACAAAGCAGTGTTTTCTATGTTTACATACGTAAATAAGGGTTTTTATGCTTATTTCATGATAAGTATAAGATTTAATAAGATTTTTTAAATATTTTAGTAAATAACTAGCTGTGCCCTCTACTTTTTACAAATGATGTTTCGATTTTCTGTTGATCTGATATAACGGTTTTAGAAAAGGAACTTTAACGATAATATTAACTTTGCAGGTCTTAAACCTATGGGGTACTTTCCTATCTCGAAACAGCCAAAGGAATGTATTAATCATGCTACACAGACCACTAACGATTACATAATCATAACTAAATCTAAATTTATAAGAAAACCGTTCCTTGACATGCGCAAATGCATTTGTTTTGTTTTTGTTACTTTCAAAATGTTTAATAATTGTTATAATATTGACTTACGGTGTAGGATATCTGTGAATAACAAAGCAGTATCAATATAACCTCAACATTATCTACAGTTCTGTGACGCATTAGTGAAAAATATATCTATATCTATATTAATATATAAAGCTGAAGAGTCTGTTTGTTTGTTTGTTTGTTTGTTTGAACGCGCTAATCTCAGGAACCGCTGGTCCGATTTGAAAAATTATTTCGGTGTTGGATAGTCCATTTATCGAGGAAGGCTATAGGGTATATATCATCACGCTACTACTAATAGGAGCGGAGCAACAATGAAGAATGTTTCAAAAACGAGGGAAAATTTTCACGCTACGGGCAATATAAGGCGCAAACGAGGTTGCGTGGGTCGGCTAGTAGTTAATAAGGAAATGCGTATGAAACTAGTACCCGACTACATAAAAACTGTTGATAAAATTAATTAAAGCTTATCTCATCTGAGTCATTAGTACGAACCTGTACTAATATATAAAGCTGAAGAGTTTCTTCGTTTGTTTGAACGCGCTAATCTCAGGAACCGCTACTCCGATTTTAAAATTTTATTTTAGTGTTGGATAGTACATTTATCGAGGAAGGCTATAGGCTATATATCATCACGCTTAGACTAATAGAAGCGGAGCACCTGTGTCACTGAGTATATTAATAAAATCGGTTCAGCACACCGCTTCCTACTTCACCAAGTATTGTGGCTTTAAACCCCACATGTCTGGGTCTGGGTGTTCTTTGTATCCGTTTCATGTATGCTTGTAAAGACACGGGATATATTGCGGGAGTTGTCAATAAAAGAACCTAAATTTTTATCTTCAGCGCAGTCGGCTAAAAAGCTCCGAGTTTCGTTAAAATACCTTAGAATTATTACTTAAATTATTTATGCTTAAACATAAAATAAAAATCAGAGAAACATCTTCATCTCTACTTTTATCTTCAACGAAAAGTAAAACAAAAGTATCCGATTGAATAAAAACGCAACAATGCCAAGCCTTATTAAGTCTCTAAAGCCTTCTCAATCCTGCTATTTATATTCAGCAGTATGTTTTTTGTTTGCAGATGCGTTGGTTGTTCCCAGCTCACATGACTCAGCCAATGTTGACGCAACGGGTGCAAAATATTCTCTCAAGTAAGTTGCACTTTTAACCTTATCTTTATGTCTACAAGTTTGATTTCGTCTTGATATTTTTAAAACACTTAAAGTCTAGGTTAACCATTTTCTTTCTAGAAGTTTTTTATTGAATTTCAACTTTAGTTTTAGTATTATACGGTTGTGATTTCCTTATCTCGGAAAACCTTTGAGAAATTATACCCATCATTTTCGATGAGCCGACAAAATTTAATATCGAACTTAAGATATATCAGGATATGTTTTATTTTCCAATAATTTTCTTGGAAGTAGTTTTGATATTATAATGGGAATGTGAAGTGAAATAAAAGTAATACGATATGAACGATTTCGTATGAATTTAAAGAGCGTATTTAAAATCACAGATCTGAATTTTTTTAAACCGAGTTTGAAATTCAAATGGAAATTTGAATAAAACTTATTTATATGACTGTAGCTAGTCGTTAGAATACAGTTATGTTAGATACGCAGGAATTATTCTCCCGGGAATTCTGTTTCTAGAAATATATTGATCTATATTCCAGTCTGATAAAAATAGGGAAGGAGATCGATGTGGATATTTATACGCAAACGGCTCCAAGTAAGTGTGATAAGATCAGCAGACAATATGATTCTATGAAATATAGATACGTAAATTCCAAAGGTAAATTTCTGGTATCGTTATTATCGGCATTAAAATTATTAATATTCGAAGTCTGTAACTATTTTCATGAACCATCGAGCCATCGAAATTGCACTTCGACATCTTAATTGAAATGTCAGGAAGCTACTCGATGAAAGGCAATGTCCAATTTCTCTTAAGAGTTAAGTGAGATATTAGTTTCTATGTAATTTCTCTATAGATACTAAAAATAGATTGGTGAATTATGTAATTCTAAGTTTTTCATGGGCAATATTATTCTCTGATTGACTGTGATATAAATCCTTTTTAAGAAAACGTTGAACCGATTCTAAACAATATTAGCAAAAAGCACTAAAAAATTTAAAATATTAACAAATCTAATTGAAAAACTACGGTAAATGCTCACTAAATAAACATTAAAACAGTAATAGGTAGTAGTTTGATTGAACTCAAAAACATACAGAACCTTCTATTTTTTAGGAAGTCGAAAAAAATGTAATTATTTCAAAACTTCTTTCGTCACTTTTTAAAATGTAGTTACTGTTTACTTCTAAACGAACAGCTAAAAGTCACATCGCTTGAGCTAGGCAAAGCCTATTACGTCGTTCTTGAGAACTTTTTCCAATAGACTTTAAAATTGCTTTCATTCTATGATGCCCCTTTTATATGCTCAAGTGTTCAAGCTGTTTTAAGTGTGGGTTGGTGATAATTAGAGACTTATTTCCTTCTATAGGTAAATAGTGTGGACAAACTGGTCCCCCCTTCTTTCTTTCTCTATAGGACAACAGTTTGGTGGACAAACTTGATCGTAACTTGATAAAAAAAAAAAAGTTAATATCACACTGGTGAGGTTTACTAATTTGCAATTGAAGCCTTTTCGATATTATGGATTATGTAACAATAAATTAATTTACTTATTTATCAAAGGCCGATTTTAAATATTTCAGATGAACTTTCAAATAGTTTTTTGTCATAATTAAAACCTTATTTAACAGATAAAGGCTTCTGATATGTATATCTGACAAATATATGTGGATGATCTGAAAACTTACCGACCTAACCATGATTCGAAAAAGGTTTCTCATTATTTTTTTCTACATAGTCTTCTTACACTCTGCCCACACGGCACACGATTGCTGTTATCTTCACTTTGACAAAATGAGCCTTTTTAACCTTGTTCAGATGCCCAATGTATGACGGTGATGGATGATATGGAATACTATTTTAATTTTTATAAACTATCTTAAATCTTAATAAAATTTTATATAAGATTTAATTGCTATTTGTTAGTTATACTAAAACTCAGGGATGGCTAGACCGATTTAGCAAAATGTTGTCTCGCATTATTTGTGGAAATCTAGAAATTTCAGTAGGCAAACAAGTATTTAATAAAGTAGTTAGAAAATACGTTTGCGTAGTGTAATCATTATTTGGAGTCCAGACAATAACGCATTCTAGAATAGAGTTGTGTCCATAAATATTTGTATTGGCAAACACAGGCTTAACGTGTTCCCAGGGATACAGAGGATTTTGCCATGTAAACAGAGTCAGGGCTTGGCTTTGAGATATCGATCGGTAAATATTTGGTACCAATGGCACCAAATTCAGTGGTTCTAGTTTATCTATACCTAATAGGTGGACATTTAGAAACCTTTCATTATGTTTATGTGTGTTTGTTATCACGGTAAATAGTAGTATATCTCCTTATTCAAGAATCAGAGTATTTCTATGCCTTATTTCATTGAGATCGGTGTAATGGTTTAGCCGTGAAAACATATCAGACCGACAAATAGACACACAGATGGAGTTAGTCATAAATTTAAAATATTAGTATGGATAGATTAAATAGTTTATTTACTGAAAGTACATTATTTTCGTAAATTTAAAAAAATACTTCAGACTTGATAGTTTACGATTATCAACATATCATCTTTTTAGCCTTTGTTATTTCCAAGATTATTTTGGGTCAGCTACTAGTTTAACAGCTTTTACCCGAATGTCAGTTTATGATCGATTGCAAATTTTACTGTCCACCTCGTCTATTTACGTGTAATATGTTACTTATAAATGAAAATATTTTATGTTGTAACATTTTAAAATAATCATTTGATTTTGTTCACAGGTTACGACATCGCAAAACAAGCCAAGAGGGTAAGCCTAAATGTTTAAATTTTTATAATGTTATAGATTTTATTCAAATATAAACTTCTGGACTAAATAATACTCTGGACTGTTATCATGATTTTTTTTATCTTTGATGAAAAACAAGTTGCTAACCATTGTTAGGTGACGCAATTCCAACAAAAACAAAATTCCCAAATATGACAGAAATAACAACAATCAACAAACGTTTCCTTGCGGTCACCAATCCTCTTACAAAGTTCTTCAGATTTGTGTTTAATATAAAAGTCACTACCCTGAATATTTTGCTCTTTGTTAAGCTTATAAATAAGACTGAGGTTACACCGGGAGTGTGGCGACTCGAATACCTTAAGACTGAGGCTAGAATTATATGGATAGATGATTAAGTTTTTAATAAATATCAGCTCCAACACACAACAGGAATTCACATCAGTCGTTCTTTTGTTCATTGAACGAAACGCATAAGCAACATTAAAAGTCTCGATGCCTACATCATTTTAATCACGAGAAAACTATAATAAGCGTTTCTAATAATAGGCGTTCTAGCACTGTTTGCTTTAACAGTTTGTTAGACGATGAAACTGATGACTAAGCGCTACAGCGTGACGCTTCACTTTGAGTTAACGCTTGATTTTACTATTTATAATTTTTTTATACCGTTTGCTAAATTTCAAAATATTAATTTGAGGAGTATAGTCCAATTTATTGTTTTATTGTACACTAAAAAAAGTGATTTAAAACTAAGGAGTTACAAGTAAGCGGCCTTATCGCTGGGAAGCAATCTCTTACAGGCAACCATAGGATGGAAAAAAAAAAAGAAAAAAAAACTGTGGAGAAATTTAACTGCTATTCACGTGAGATAACTTTCTTATCTATTATGAGAAAACTTAAGATACAATTCTTAAGTAGGAAAATGCATAAATAGATTCGTCATTATAGCTCGTGTGACTTTATCTATGTAAATTTTATCAAAAGTTTTTAGATAGTTATAGTTTTTTAAAGTTTTTCATATTTAGTCGAAGTGTGGGCGCTACAGAACTTACAAACATACACAGACTACTAAAACTATTACCCTTTTCTTTAGCTTCGTAGTTGGGTTTAAAAACCAAAAGGATGCCCTTATTTTAAAACTGAATAACATTTCTTCATACATCACATACATTTTACGACTTTTCGAAGCTTTTATTTTCCCACGGTGCCCTAATTTTATCAGTAAAACCAAAAAGAATAAGTATTAAAGAGATCAGCATAAAACTTCACCATTTCTCCCCTTGATCTACCTTTAAGTCCGTATTTGCATTTTCTACGTCTGATACTAAAGCCGGTTTTTGAACTGCATAAATCTAGTAAAAGCCAGTAAGATAAGGATTTCGATAGTCGTTACCAAGTGAATAACAAACACTTCAGATGGTTCTGTTTGTGTTAACTGCTTTGTTTGTAGTCAAATAAATTTGTGTCAGGAATTAGATTATTTCGATTGACATACTGTAGTTAATATCTGCCTACTGTAGATGTGTGTACTGACGAGGGACCGAATATATCAAGGAAGTGATTTTTTTTTATGTAATATGCGGGCAAACGAGCAGACGTATCGTCTGATGGTAAGCGATTACAGCCACCTATGGACAACCTGCAAACACCAGAGGCGTCACAAGTGCGTTGCCGGCCTTTGGGGGATAGGGAGGGGAGATAGAGGCAGGAGGTTTGGGTTATGGTCCTCTGGTATCCTCATTCACTTGTTGAAACACAGCGCAAGCACTTGTTTACACCGGCATAGACCGTGGTATCACTCCGGTCAAGCCGGCCCATTCATGCGGAAGCGTGCCTCTCCCACGGTATTTTATAAAATGGATGCAAATTGGCCAAGACCTGGATAGTTGGTGCTCCTTGGTGGGAGACCTTCATTTATCAGTAGACAGCGATAGGTTGAAGTATATAGTTGTTGGTAACGTGGAAGATAGAGTAACTTTTCATATGTATACCGACATTGTTTATCAATTGAATCAAAGTATCCGTTCTTGAAATCCGTTGCAAACTACGACTAATTATTTCCTTCTTGGATTCATTTGGAAATTAGAATTCATGAGAGGCCATTTTGTTAACTGTCAAAAAATTATTGTTTTTTTATAGTCAGACTTCAGGCGTTCGGCGTAAGCTATATTTTCTTTATGCTGATTACCGCATGATGTAGAAATGCAAATCGTGATAAGAGGATTGTAATATATATTTTAGAATACCTAAAGATATCTGACTTACCACTCTGTTAAAGTCATGATAAAGTAATAAAACTTAATAACTCTTGTTTACAGTTTGAGTCTTTATACTATTTATCTTAAACTTTCTGGAAATTCTAATTTATGTTCTAAGACATAAGACTTAAACCGGCTCTAACCGGATTTTGCCGACCAAAGCCAGCACCGGGCCAATCAGTGAAACCTAATCTTGCTAAGTTGGGATAAACTTTAAGACGTTATTACCAACACTTATTATAAAATCAAAATAAAAGGTAGACAAATTATGAAGAGCTGTTATTTTATTGCCATTTCTAAATTTTAATACTTTGTTTTTAGACCTGAAATTTAGACAGTTCATGTTTGTTTTGTTGTAAACACCTACTCAAAAAGTATTTTTGAAGAGTTCATCTCTAAAGGGATAATATAAGAGCTGAAATGGTGGTATAGAATTTCGTCATTTTAAAATTTAGAGACATGAAGTGACACAAGTTGTTAACTTCATGTTTATGAATACAAGTGAAAATATGATTAATCTCTCTGAATTTATGACTAATATTGCACTATTTTCGAGAAATATGCAATACTGCACTTGTCATACACGACCCCTGCTATCCAATTTATTTTGCTCAATTGGCAAAAGCACGCATGAATTTGCGCCCAAAATTACTTGCTTGCTCAACAAATTGGATGTAGTAGGGGTAAGAGAGAACATGCTGTCGGCTCGGACAAATTGGTTGCAAGAGAGAGATAGTAGAAATACTTAGGGACATAGGTACCGTTTGGAAATTACTTTTCTATTGTATCCGAAGAAGTACTGTTTGACAAGATATAATTAAAGTGAAGAAAATCAGTAACTGTGTGTATACAATGTTAAAAACAAGAGAAAACATGAAAGGAAGGTTAAAAAATCATGTTTCTTTCATACGTTGTAACGACGATGAAAGATAAAAACATACAGTAAATTTTAAATACCATTCTATAAGGCTATAGTCTATATATCATCACGCGAAGACCAATAGGAGCGGAGTATCAATGAAAAATGTTTCAAAATCGAGTATATATACCCAGAGGAATTTGAATAATAAATTAGAATTTACATACTCACAAACATTACATAATTATGTAAAATTCTCAGAATTTAAACGTTTTCATATTTTACTTGTGTTCAAAGAGTTTTATAAAACGAGTTTAAAATCTCATTTGTATCTGTAAAGTTAGATATACTATCCATTAAAATACACCAGATTTGTTCGAAAAACATATAAGGAAACAATGTGGTCTAGCAAACAATAAATTCAGGGCTTTGTGCCGTCGTCTGCGGCCCAGATTTGGCGTAATCCCTCAGTTTTGGCTAACGGCTTCGTTGCACATATGAACGCTGTTTGAATATAATAGTATTTCTTTACGTAATATTCTTGAGTGTTTTCTATATCCATTTCTTTATTTAGTGAAAGCTTGATTATTACTATTATTATTTATTTAGCTAAAGGAAGAAAAGATATTTAACCACACTTTTTATCAATAGCAGTCCACAGCTGGATATAAGCCTCTCCCAAGATACTCCTGTTACATTATTGTTCAAACATCTTTTTACTCACTTCTTTAATCACTTCGTTGGTTTAGCGTTTCTGTAACTGCGTAGTTAACTGATCTTCGTTGAGACTGGCTGCCGTGGCCGTAATCGACTAGGAGAACATTACTCGCTTCTGTATCCTCAAACGGGTAGACAAAGGTGTTTCAAACAAATTATTTCAGCAAGTATAATATTTTAATCTCACAGCACGTGGGAGAGTCACGCTTCGGCACGAATGGGCCGGCCCGACCGAAGTGATACCACGTCCTCACCGAAAATCGGTGTGAAATAGCGCTTGCTGTGTTTCACCGAGTGAGTGAGGATACCGGAGGCCCTCCCCACATACTTTTCCACATCCCCCAAAGGTCGGCAACGCACTTGTAACGTCTCTGATGTTGCGGGTGTTCAAGGGCGGCGGTAATCGCTTACCATCAGGTGATACGTTTGCTCATTGGCCATCAATAACATAAAATAAAACTATCTTCAACCGGACGCTGAGAATGAAAGATGGTAAAATTTGAACTATATCAAAAGAATGTAAGTTACTTACAACAAAAGTTAGAGGAAAGGGATAAATCGATAGAAGCTTGTTCCAATAGCTTCATCTGTTCAGATACACGTACTTGTAACATTAATTAGCTATTACTGAGTTTCATAGAATCTATTCGTTATATATCACATATTGACTAAGATTACAGGACTCAGAGCTCTTATGTCCTGGTTTTAAGGTCCAAAAATTGGTACTGCAGTTATGACTATTAAATTACGAGGCCTTAAGAATACATGAAACTTAACGAACCATTATGTTTTATCGAATCATCAAGTGTCTTGTTGAAATTTAACAAGGATATACCTGAGTTTATTAGGTGACGAGACCCGGCCCCTCCTCTGGCTTCCTTTTATGGAGAAAAACTACTTGCGAAACACCAGCAACGCGATATCACCATGTTAGTAGTCATTACAAAATTAGGCATTTTTTTTTTATACAATAGCGGGCAAACGAGCGGACGTATCGCCTTATGGTAAGCGATTACCGCCGCCCATGGACACCCTCAACGCCAGAGGCGTCATATTTCTGTTGCCGGCCTTTTAAGAAGGAGTACTCTCTCTTCTTGAAGATCGTATTGGTCCGAGAATACCGCAGGCGACAGTTCTATCCAGAGTTTTGCTGTGCGACGCAGAAAGTTTCTTGAGAAGTTAGACTGCCAACCGTCTAGAACTAGACGATGGGGATGAAAGTTCTGTCGCGTAGGACATGGTAGAAAGAGGCGGCAGGGAACAGTCCGAACAATTCCTCAGAGCACTCCCCATTTGTAATAGACTGATTACTATTTATATGGCTGCTCATTATTTGAAGGCCTCTACTCATATGTAGACAAAATTTGTTTACGAAGTACAAAAGAATATAATACATATTGTTTTTTAGTGAAATATTGTACTTACCTAAGAAAGTTTTTACCTTGGTTTTTATTTTTCCTCAAATATGGTTATAAATTTGAACTGAACACCCTATAATGTCTAAAGTTTCCAAGTTCAAAATCAGTAAAGGTCTTCTAAATTAATTTACAACCATTCTTTATTAGAATACATCGTTAAAGTTGGTTTCTACCTGAGCCAAACATACTTTGAGAATTCAAAGCCTTACAAAACGTAAACAAAGTTAATAAATATTCCAACAAGCTTTGTACGAGATTCCAGGAAACTAGGATGACCTATAAACAGGCTGTCATAAAGTTGTTTTTTATTTCACTTTTAGTTGAGAAACGGAAAGGGATGGCATTAGTATGTATATGTGATGTTTTGTATGAGTGGGTCACTCTTGTACCACACATTCAAACACGGTAATAGGGATATTTGAATTTTATTTCTTATCTCTAGAACATAAGGAAATAATACGGAAGTTTTTCAGTCCTGATTGTAAATAATAATAATAATAAATATTTCGTACATCTATCACACAACGCCATCTAATCCCAAGCTAAGCAGAGCTTGTGGTATGGGTACTAGACAACTAATACAAATATATACATACTTTTTTTTTGAAAATACGTACATACTATACATAGAAAACACCTAAACTCCAAAACAAATATTTGTATATTATACAAACATTTGGTCCGACCCGGCAATCGAACCCGAGACCATATCATCGACAGTGGCACGCGCCAACCGCGAGATCAACGAGGCAGTCAAGATATCTAGATTACTTAAAAAGATGACTTGGAGAAACTGTATCAATGACTCAATAAGTTTTTTTTTTCATTCTAATGAATTGGATAGTTTTAACGGTAGTAAATATATCGGAAATTATTTCATACATGAATAACTGGGTAACGCTACACTAAAAAGTCGACCGTGTTCATTCTCAAAAGACTCTAGGACCAACACACAAAATATTATTTCGAGTAAAATTTGGTTAATAGCTAATCTAGACTGTAAATCATTCCGTTGATACTATGCAGATTATCTCAGTTCTAAATATAGGGACAAATTTCCACACACGATACTCATAAATCTGCATTTAATCGAAGGGCTAATTACACTATACGATATCTGTGTAAGAAAAGATGTTCTGATCAATTTTATTGGGCTATATTACATTAAACTTCTATTTCAATTATCCTATAGAAGTAGAACTAAATTGAGTAGAAACAAAATGTAAATTTCGTGGTCCCTATAGCTTTATTACCTCTTTCTACACCTTTCTTTTGTTTAAAACATATTTGCTTAAAAGATTTAGTTAATAAATAAATTTTGATTAATTCAAATTTCCTAGTTAACTAGTATTCAAACTTCAATTTCCTAGCTTAATACCCAAAAAATTGGTACGAAGCATCTCTCATGTACCTATCATTGTCAAAAGATATATCATGTAAAATATAAAACAAATTATTTGCTGTTATTGATTATCCTATATTACATTTGTGCAAAGTGGGTAATAAATTAATGAAATATAGCAATACTTTCATTCAAATAGTTCACGAGTTGCGTTTCCTAAAGAGCCGTGTGTAATTTATTCTGAAGTTTATCGATACTGCATCGACTCTTACCATCTTTATCGATTTTTTCCTACACTAAAAACGATAGTACTTGATTTCTTCCACTTACTTATTTAGTTCTCGACAGCAAATTTTTACTTTTTTTATCGATTGTTTTCAATTGACTTGCTCCAATCGTGGTCATGCATAGACTCTCGGGAAATCAAAGTAATTTCATCTCGAGTAATGCCACAGATTGAGACCTATGTACTTTGATTTTTATGTTTTACTGATTTATTTATAACAAGCCGACCCACGCAACCTCGTTTGCGTCTCCTATTGCCTGTAGCGTGATAATTTACCCGCGTTTTTGTAATATTCTTCATTGTTGTTCCGCTCCTGTAGGTTTTAGCGTGATGATATATAGCCTATAGCCTTCCTCGATAAATAGGTTATCTAACATTGAAATAATTTTTCAAATAGGACTAGTAGTTTCTGAGATTAGCGCATTCAAACAAACAAACAACCTACTCATACATATTTTACTTTATTCGATATGCCTAAGCTTTGATTATGTGGAACGACACATTTTTACCGTTACCAAAATACGCTAAACTTCAACACAACCCACTTTAACCTACTTGCTTTATTTTATCAGCATCATCACGCTGCAGTCCACGGCTTGACATATACCACTTCCAAATCACATGACAATGGTGACAACTCACTGCTCTTTGCATTGAGTTGTCACCGGCTCTCTTACGCAAGTTGTCCCGTCATCTGGGCAGAGGGCACCCTACGTTTCATTTGTTTTATAGTTATTTGTTATGTGGTGTGTTATGTTCGTTTTAATGTAAATGCACTTTTGATAGCCATGACTTCAAAGCTGGAAAATTATTTTTTTAATATATATAGCAAACAAGTTTTTGCACACTGCTCCGCCATCGTGTTTGTCGGTTACATCCTATGTCATTTTTCAAGACTCAAAGTATTTCCATGCCAAATTTCATTAAAATCGGTGAAATGGGTTAGCCATATACACACAGATAACAGACAGACAGCCAGACAGACATAGACAGTAATTTTTGCATTTAAAATATTAGTATGGTATGGATGTAACAAAGCAAAGTAGATTGCCAATTAATTAAAATTCGTATATCAATTGAAACTGCAGGTTATTAATGCCGATACGATTTTGTAAATTCCTTACTTTGAATACTATCAATTCCGTCATAATCCCAGCTACACATAGCTGGGAATTAGGCAAATGCAATCGGATTTAGCGTCCGAATCTGAACCTCGCAGCTGTGTAGGTGAGTCCTATAGATTCTATACGAAATGTAACATGTAATATTTGTATATGTTCGTCTATAAGTTCGAATACAATTGTTAATTGTTATAGGCATAATTTAGCTCTCCTAAAATTTGAATTTTCTAGGACAAATAAATGCTCGCGCCCATATAGCTTTAGTAGACATCGGTGTCAAACAAAAGACTTTGTCTGTTTTTGATCAAGTAAGTCAGTTTACAAGAGGTCTAACTTTATCTAAACTAAACCTAATGCAATAATTACATTTATGTCTATATATAGGGTGGCTCCACTAGAAGCTGATTTAATTGTAAATTTAGTATACAAAGGTCAATATTCGTATTAAAAAAATAGAGTTGTTGACATCTTAGTCAAATTAGTTACTTTTAATCATCTGTCAAAAAGAAAACTTTGTATGAAAATGTACTAAATACAAACTTGTGACGTCACTGTTTTAGACTATTCAATTGAGCAATATATTTCAACTAGCTATTACCCGCGGCTCCGCCCACGTGTACATCGGTTTATGTGGCAAATAGTAGCCTATGTATTATATAAATTGTAAATATAATTAGTCTATGTGTTAATCCAGAGTGTCATCTAGAAAGCTGCAGAAGCATACCAAATTTTATTAAAATTGGCCCAGTCGTTTGCGCGTGAAGAAGTTACAAACATACACACTCACAAACTTTCGCCTTTTTATATTAGTGTGATGTGATGTTTATTTGATTAAAATTGGTAATATAAATGAAAAGTTGTAATAATTAGATTTTCCGGGATGTTTGATAATATTCGTTTTAAGGAAGGAGACATTGGTATT
Source organism: Spilosoma lubricipeda (assembly GCA_905220595.1). Taxonomy (NCBI): domain Eukaryota; kingdom Metazoa; phylum Arthropoda; class Insecta; order Lepidoptera; family Erebidae; genus Spilosoma; species Spilosoma lubricipeda. The sequence goes on along the minus strand of HG992298.1, from coordinate 3,343,490 downwards.
TATTTACGAAACAACTACCCTATTCACTAGAAAAACGCTGTTTACAATATTCCATTTTCATATGTAACTAACTTTAATGGTCTCTAAGCGAACCTTAGTAATAGCTAGTTCGATGTCATTAAATACACATTACATACCTACTTTTCAGCCCTCATAATTGAATATTGCCATACCCTAATGATGTATACCGAAGACCCGAGGTATATGTGAATACGTATACTGTTTAATAGGATAACTAAAATTCAGAGTCATGTTAGAAAATTGAAAAACAATCTCTACTAATATTATAAATTCAAAATAACTCTGTTTGGTTGTGTATTACGCTATTACGGGTAAATCTCTGAACTGATTTTGATAAATTTTGCAATGAAGATCCCTTTAATCTTGAGAAAAAACAAAGGGTACTAACCGACACGCACGCGGGTGGTGCCGTGAGTTAAAGATAGACAGTTATAAAAATATTAATGAAACGGCAATACTGAAAAGTTAAGTATTAAAAAATTCCGGTTTATAAACAAGATAAGTATGATCATGTCATTTTTATTGTAGTGGTCAGTAACTCTGACCCAAAAATCGTGGGTTGAAGTTTTTTTTTTATTTTATAGTGGGCAAACATGCAGGCGTATCACCTGGTGGTAGGTGATTACTGCCGCCCATGGACACCCGCAACAACAGAGGCGACACGAGTGCGTTGCCAGCCTTTGGGGATGGGGGGGAGGCGTTGGGGTATGGGCCTCCGGTATCCATACACACTCGGTGAAACAGAGCGCAAGCGCTGTTTTGCACCGGTTTTCCATTCATGCCGAAGCGTGGCTCCCCCTGAATTCTTGCACAGGATAAATAATTGTGTATTAAGCACGATAATTTGCTTTGTAATTTATTTATAACTAGTTTTTGTCTGCGGCTCCGCTTGCGTGTATATTGGTTATCGCGGAAAATAGTAGATTATATCTTTCTTCGAGAATCAAAGTTTTGCTATCTCAAATTTCATTGAAATCGGTACAGCAGCAGTGAAAACGAAACAAACAAGTAAAGTAACGTAGTAAGTTCGAAATTATGATATAAGTATGTATGTATAAGTGTGTATATATGTATGTCTATGTGTATGTATGTTTATATGTGTATGTTTGTATGAGTATGTTTACATGTGTGATGTGAGTAGATGTATGTATATGTATGAATGTTGAATATTTTGAATCTGGTGATTGTTTTTATCATTCACATACTAAGTTTAAGATTTGTGCACTCTACTACTGCTACCCTAATTAATGTCACTTATCATAACTTCCGTACTAAGGTTGTCTGTAAGAGATCGCCATGAGCGATAAGACCGCCAATTGTCACATTTCTAAAGTGCAAAACTTTTGTTTTTTTTCTTTTTCTATATGTAATGATGTGTGTACAATAAAGATCAATAAATAAATAAAAAAAAATAAGTTTGGATGAACTTTCTCAGAAATCTTACTGTCGTAGTGAAAGCTCTGCTTACTTGTGGCTCAAACTGTCTAGAGTGAGTACCTGGTGTTGAAATAAAATAGATTAGAATATACCTTTTTTATATATTTGAACTGCCATAATGACTCTGCTCTGCCTGATAGCAAGCATAAGCAGAATCTAAGAGTGGTGGTCACCATACTCTTTGCGGATGCAGACAATGCAACAATGCAGCATGGTGAACCATGCTGCATTGTTGCATGGTGGGCCTCCGGTCTCGCACTCACCAACGAAACACGACAGCACGAACGCTGTCATTTTACGTAGATTTCCTATGCGAGGATAGTACCGCCCCGGTCGAGCCGGTCCGTTCGTGCTAAAATCAGCGTGGCTCTACTACTACCTTATTATACACCTCCTTACAATTGGATATACGATTATCACAGATGTATATTTAATGCTATCGTATATTTATTGGTCCCGCGGTGTAGCCCGCGATTATAGTCGTGGCTAGTCTGAAAAAAGTAGCCTAAGTTACTCTTTATATCATCAGCTACCTATGAGTGAAAGGCCTGTTAAAATCACCCCAGCCGTTCCAGAGATTAGCCGGAACAAACCGGCAGACAGATCGATGGACAAACAGACCGACAGTTAGACATACAAAAATTAAAAAAAAAAAATTTTGGTATATGTACTGTGCTACGTATATATGGTTTTAGTAAAAATCGTTTATGTTAATATTACAAGCAGACACTTCATTTTTATTTATTTGTATAGATGTATAGGTAGACAGTCTTTGATAAAAGCAATCTTTACGTTCAAACGGTGGCCCACCTTTCGATGGATTCTAGGGATATAAAATCTAAAGTAGTGTTAAAATAAATTTACACATTAAATATCTTGCAAGTATATTAATTATTAGAAAAATTCCAACACAAATTTAATACAATTTTTTTTTTATTTACTAATTGTTGCCCGCAGTTCCGTCCGCGTATATGTCGATTATCGCAGCAAATGCTAGTCTACGGTCATTCTAATATTTAAGCTATATTACTGTAAAGTTTCATCCAAATCCGACTAGTAGTTTTTACGTTAAAAAGTAACCAACATACACACTCACAAACTTTCGCCTTAATATATTAGTGTGATGGGATGTAATTTACAAACATGCACTAGCCTCGCAGGCTCTCAGCCTAATACAAAAGTATAGTTACATAAGATTTATACTAATTACTTACTACACTTACGTAATGCAGACGCTAGCTTCAGATAAAAAGTCTTGTTGTCCCATTTTCCAGTTAGAATATTCATTCAGAACTCAGTAACATTAAACACATAGTCAGAAACCTAATTAAAATTACATTCGCTTTTAACACAAAAGTGCCTGTTATAAAACTAATTAACGTATAGCTTTATAATCTCACATAGAACAGCATTACATATGCTGTCAGTGTCGGTACAGAGACGGCTAACACTTGAATATTTATGGGCGTTCTGTTGTCTCACTGCGACGCAACACATTCAACCAAAATTATTTATGAATGTATCATTTGCTTTATTGCTTCTGTCTAGCTAGGAAATGTTCATTACATTTCGAAAATGTTTATCATGCCTTTACCTTAATACAGTAATGTATTAATGATAGAACTAATTTGTCACATCTTACATATGACTACTTGCTATGATACCTAGACGCCTGAAAATATACTAAGCATGAAAGAGACAGTCACTAATCGGTACTCGTTATCATGAACCTACTGCTTGTTAGTCGTATATATAACTCTGACGAAGCCGTGGATATGTCAGTTATAGCGATACTAGCTGACCCACGCAACCTCGTTTGCGCCTTATATTGCCCGTAACGTGAAAATTTCCCCCGTTTTTGAAACATTCTTCATTGTTGCTCCGCTCCTATTAGTAGTAGCATGATGATATATACCCTATAGCCTTCCTCGATAAATGGACTATTCAATACCGAAAGATTTTTTCAAATCGGACCAGTGGTTCCTGAGATTAGCGTGTTCAAACAAACAAACAAATAAACTCTTCGGCTTTATATATTAGTATAGATTTATTTTATTTATGTCAACCATTTGAAACAAAAGGAACACTAGAAGTTAAGTCAAGTGAGAAAACAATGCTTTGGAGAAAACTGCATCCAAATCAGTAGAGCCACTTTTGGGATTGATGTGCACAAACAAAAAATTACAGATTAATTGCAATTATAATCTAAACAAATAAAATATTTGACCATAAAAATACTACCTTTATTACTCTAGCATGGTTACTAAACATGAACAACAAAAGCATTATATTAGTGTCAAGAAAACTCACAATACAAATCCGCCATTTTGTTACCAACGCCATCTTGTCTGCAAGGTTAAACTTACCAAAAGTTCTCTTTTGTTAGCCGAGACAACGTCAGCGTTATCACTATGATGTTTACACCAACTTTGCTATTATCAAAACTTGTTAGCTAACGTTCTTGTTCATATTGTTTTGGACGTGACGTAAATATAAACTCCCTGCAACTTAAATATTTTAAGTATATTAAATAAGAGACATTGTTCTCGTTTTGAATCATACAAAATGTTGTTTAATTACAGACGTACAAAAGCAACAGTCCTGAGTAACTTTTAACCGAAAACAATATTGTGTCCCATTTTCCGAGTTCTGAGTATTATTTGTTTTAAAAATGAATAATGTTCTGTTAAATATACAGTTAATACCTTCCAAATGAAATCATCGTCATCAAATATAATCTATCAAAACAAAAAGTTGGCAACTATAAAACTCCTTGAACTTCATTCTTCAGTTACAACTCTGTCAATTCTCACCCATCTTGTAACTCGATCTTTAGAAAACTTAATGTCATTGTCATAATACCATTTGAAGTAGCTGGTATTTAAATTAGAATACTTTAAACGAATTAGCTATGAATACAGCTAAAAAATCATATAATATAAAGGTAAGATAAGAATAGTAACCGACTTCAAGAACTATACCAAAATTAAATGGGACCACACGAGAAGCACCAGCTTTCAAATTAAAAAGAATCATCAAAATCGGCTCATCCAGTCGAAAGCTATGAGGTAACAAACATAAAAAACAGTCGAATTGGTTACCTCCTCCTTTTTTGAAGTCGGTTTACATCTAACGAAAATTGAAAAAAAAAATGTAAGCGCCAAGAAATTTTCGGCGCTTACGTCTTTTGGTTGCGAGAAACCTATCCCTTATAAAAAGCATTCTAGTGCTGTTTATTTTAATAGAGTGTTAAGCGACGTTACGCAATACGCTCGATTTTACTCTTCATAAAATTTCCGTATCCCAGGCTAAGTACAAAAATCGTTTCTTAAAGAGAAAACTTCAAAAAAATAAAAATAACTATGATCATGTACTGGTTTGCAAAGTCCGTAGTGCTCTAGCACACAACATCTATTTTCTTTCAAATTCAATTCAAATTTGATACCATCAAATCGAAGATAAATATCATCCTTTCATTTAAAATACCTTTAATTTCTTGCTAAACAAGAGCACCTCAAGCCCAATTTTCTCAAATCATGTTTTTCGTTTCAACAATCAAAAGCCTATCAAAAACATTACTTACGGATATTAGGAAGCTATCTCTAAAACTTCAGATGGATTCCTTCACTCAATCCCTTTGCTTCAATCACAATCATGAGCCTTCTTGTTTTATTTTGGAAAGTAAATGTACTCTTATATGTTATTCAACGTATGTAAAAGTCAGAATGAATAATGTATGGTGTAAGATGTAAGAGGACCGTAAAACGAAAATATTTTAGTTTCTTTAGTACTTGCAATTTAAAATTATTTATTCATGTGTATGTTTTATGTAAGATAAGATCTCTCCCGCATTAGGAACATACATCAAGTGTTGTTTGACTTTACAAACATGCTTGTTACAGACAGAAGAAGAACACCCAGACTCAGGACAACAATTTGTAGATCACCAAAAGTGAAAGTGGCCCAGTAAAAAGCGGCGTGGCGATCGCTTGAATCACTAGCCCAACCGTGCAGTCACAAAAAATTGTTTTAAGACAACTTACTTAAGACTAATTTTCGTTTAAATGATGTTGACAGACGTGATTTACAAACTAAGTGTTGTGGCCTCAAACTTCACATGGGACAAAACTTTATGTGATCAACAAATTATTGACAGAGCCCTATAGAGACAACTATACCCTAAAGTAGTATTACTGTAACTGTAAGTCAACAGACTTTCTCATTAGGTATAAATATGTCATGGTGGTCTTAACAAATATACAAGAAATGTATATATAGAACACCCAGACTCAGAACAACAATTTGTGGATAACACAAAGTGTTGTCCCATATGGGATTTGAACCCACAACACTTAGCGGAATAGAAACCGGAACGGCGACCTCATAAACCACTTGACCAATCGTGCAGTTAACTTAAAATACTGCAATAGTTCAAACGATCCAAAAATAAACCATCCTGTATGTTTACGTTGACGAACAAACTTATCCAGTATTGAACCCGCAACTCGTAGGCAATTTAAGATATAGTTCCCAAGTAGTTCTAACGCAATTGGATTGGTAACACCTCGCTAGCGCTCTTATCCCACGCCTTTCATACATTATTCAGACAACCGTCTCCCGCCTAATGTATTAGAACCGTAACTAAATATTTATATGTGAATCCGGCAATTTACTAATGAATTTCAGTAGTGCAGCATAATTGTGGTACATCAAATATCATGATTTATTCAACGTAATATGTGTGAAAGTGTGTATGAACAGTAAAACGTTTTATTATAAATTTCCCTTATTTACATAAATTAGCACTTTGAGAACAAAGAAGAGTAAGTGGTAGTAAAAACCAAAACCAAAAAGTTATGGTCAGTGGTCAGGAAAACATCATTCATTAGTTTTCTCTGTCAATAAAATATTGTTAAACTTGATAGGTAAAAGGTTAAAGTGCCTTTTTTGCTGACCATCAGGTGATACGTTTGCCTCATATTCAATTAAAAAAAAATGAAAATCGAAACACTTGAATGAGTTAGTATTCTTAATTCAAATCTTTAATTAAATGAGATGATGTTGAAAGACAAGGCCAAGTTTAATATCTGAGTATGGGCACCAGGAACTTCCTTCCTTGGTTACAGATAGATCCTCCGATTAATAAGACGGCGGTGTGCGTTTTAGTCGGTTGGAAATAAACATATACAAACTACCAACCGTCGAATATAGATAGAATATAATATGGAAATTTCCGCTTGGGATAACAATGCGATATCTGAGAAGATTCATGAGACAACATGAAACTTTTTGAAACCTGGAAAATATTTTAAGAGTGTCATGTTAAGTGAATTTACTAAGAAATTATTTAGGTGGTATTGTTCCTCAACATACGATGTTTCTTATTTTACTCCTAACTCTGAATATTCACAAAAGTTTCAAAAGCTTCTCGTACCGTAAGCGTCGACTAAGAAAGCAACCTACGCAAGACAATAACACTACGAACAAAAAGAAAACTTGCATAAAATCCTACACCAATCCACGCCTATTTTTTTTTATGACAACAATATTTTATCAAGTACTTTATTTATGACTAGCTGAACATCGCGGTGTTACCCGCGGTTATTGTTGTACCGCGAGTAACGCCGCGGGACAAAGTTAGTCTAAAAAAAGTAGCCTAAGTTACTCCCTGGATCACCAGCTACCTGCCAGTGAAGTCCCGTCAAAATCCGTCCAGCCGTTCCAGAGATTACCCGGAACAAACAGACAGACAGACCGACAGACAGACAGACAGACAGACAGACAAAAAATTTTTTAACGACATTTTTGGTATATGTACCGTGTATACATACATATGCATTTAGTAAAAAGCGGTTATTTTAATATTACAAACAGACACTCCAATTTCATTTATTTGTATAGATTTATACAAATTTCTTAACTGGTAACTAAAACAGCAGGGATGTTGGAGCGCCTTTAGATTAAAATAAAGTTAAAATTTCAAACTTAACATACATTAATTTTAAAATTTACCTTTCTACAACAACAATTTCATTATGACAGTAACGCGACTTTACTATGATAACTAAATTTCTGAAATAAAAAGTAAAATAAATAATTTGTTCAGACCCGGAAATCAAACCCGATACCTCCAGCAGCTTGAGTTGTGAACGCTACAATTTCACCACCAAGGCAGTTGTAATATATTTCTAAACTAGCTGAATCCCGCGGTGTTACCCGTGGATTGTTGTACCACGAGTAACGCCGCGGGACAAAGTTAGTCTAAAAAAAGTAGCCTAAGTTACTCCCCGGATCATCAGCTACCTACCAGTGAAAGTCCCGTCAAAATCCGTCCAGCCGTTGCAGAGATTACCCGGAACAAACAGACAGACAGGCAGACAAAAAAAAATTAACTACATTTTTGGTATATGTATCGTGTATACATACATATGCATTAAGTAAAAAGCGGTTATTTTAATATTACAAACAGACACTCCAATTTTATTTATTTGTATAGATATGTCCTGGATTTAATTGAAGCCACAATCTTTGATTCAGCTGTCAGGATCACAAGCCACTAGACCAAGAGATCAAAAAATTAACACCTCACACATTAAATTAGTCACAAGTTAGGCAATTTCAAAGCGGCTAACGCAAAGGAAAAATCCTTTGAACAAATCTCTTCATGTATAATGTAAATAATAATTTTTGTATATCCCTTGCATATTTCAGTCACACAGAAGAGTTTTTGTCCTGAATCGAGCAGATAAAAATATGGTAATCTGGCATATCTCTTCCATTTCGTTTAACAAAAAACACACAACAGGCAAACAGCTGGCCAAGGCTTTTACGTCAACGAGAGCCTAAATACGCAACAGTTTGTACAGGAAAATACTTTGAAGGAAGCCTTTTTAACAACCTTTTATAATAACATTCTCTTTTAAAGAATAAACAGTTAAAAAATTTCGTGAGAATTCTTACACTCTCAAAGTTTTATGAAATATTTCTTGAAAAAATAGCTTCTACGAAAATGCTACGTCGTCTACGAAATGGCTACGACGCTATGTAGGGAAAGTTATAGGATAAGTATACGGAGGATACTGAAAATCTGAAAGTGTTATACAGTTTCCTGAATATTATTTTGTAAGAAAGTTAATAGAACGTCTAGATGATAGATTGTTCTCTTAACACAACAGGCTCCGGCTAAAAAGAGAGATTTAGAGTGTGTATTTATTTTGCCTGTCGATATTGTATAATATGTAAATTATTAGATTAAATAAAATCTGAAATTTAAAAAAACTATTAGTTTTACGTTTAATATAGTTAATAAACAGCTTGTTCTTGTATTTTAAGATTTTATGTAAAACTTATTTCTGTATACTATTTATTAATGTGCATTTTATGAAAATTCATATTTCAAATTTTCTTTTCATTTTATTTTACAAAAAAATTTAAAAAGATTCTTTTTTGTTTTAAGTGAACAATAAATTTAAATTTTTAACATAATTAATTCAGCGGATTCGAAATGAATGAGCTGTAGCAAAACTTACCCAAGAACGTGCGAGTGATCCTATAGAAGATCTCTTTTTTACTACGGCATACTGAACTCTAAAAATTTATTTGAAATTTTTTAATATATATATATATATATAAGTCTCAGAGCACTAATAGGATTATTTCACTTCTCAATTTTCTTATAACATAAATGCGCTGCTGCATCTAAGCAGATTTATAAGTTAAGATTCTTATTTACTTGCAGTCAACAACCGTCATGTTTTTGAAGTGAAACTTTTTTAGCCGTATTGGGTACTTTTTGGTTCCAGAAAATCTTATCTTCAAATATTTTCATGTAAAATGTTGCCAAGACAACTGCTTAGGCTTACTCTGTGAAAAAGATATCAGATCTCAGGTAGAGCCAAGCTTCTGAATCTACACGCCCTAACTATATCAACCCTAATTTGACAAACTCTACGTCGGAGTGAAAATATATGGCTTCGCCGTTTCGTTACCGTCACGCAGACAAAACAAACGCCTTTGATGTTTGCAAATATTTATTTTCTAAAGTAACAAAACAGCCAAGCCATACATTTTTACTGAGATGTAGAGTTTGTGAAGTTAGGGCGTGTAGATTCAGAAGGTTGGCTCTATATGAGATCTGATATCTTTTTGTACCCGAACTCCAAAACATATCTGATCTGCAAATATTGCATATCATACAAAAATTTGGTCTGACCCGGAAATCGAACCCGAGACCATAGGCATAGCAGTTGTGTACGCTACCACTGCGCCACTGAGGTGGTTAAAGGGCCTAGTAAATACTTATAAATCAATCTGTCATCGATAAGTATTAGACCCAAAACTGCCTGTTAAGGATTAGTTTGTCAACTAGAAGACAAGGCTTACTTGCTAAACTGTTTGTACTGTCGGACCGTATATCATTTTATATTACAATACCTAGTCCTCAAATACGAATGTCTGTCTTTCAGCATGTCTCTGTCTTCTGTAAGCTTAAATAAAATAAACTCCAATAATCTATGCAATTAAATAAATGTGTTGTACTCGTAGAGCGTGAATTGTAGTAAATAAACTAGTTTTATAAACATCAAAATTTGGCCTCATATACTTTTCGGTTGCTATCATCACCATGCAGAAGCATCACTAGCCCGCCATGATGTGGGTCACCATGCTGCATTGTTACAATTTCTGCATTCGCAGTATGGTGACCACCACTCTTGGATTCTGCTTATGCTTTCCATCAGGCAGAGTAGAGTCATTTTGGCAGGGCTAAATATATATAATAAAAAGCATACAAATATTTCGGGATATACTTTTTATTTTAGTTTTTTTTTTTTAAATCATGATTATACACTATTATCATCTTATGGCTTTCTTCAACATACAAAAGTATCTCAGTTACCAATTTCATTGAAATCGATGCAGAGCGGTTTAGCTGTGAAATTTAACAGACAGACTAATATTAGTGTCGGTTTTTATTGAGGAAAAAAAATGAACAAATCATCGACATTATTACAAACAAAACCTGGGTAGAAGTTAATACTCCTATAAACATATAAAGTCTATTATATTTCGCGAAGTCCTGCCAAACGACGTAACACGCAGGCTCAACCGCTTGTCAAACTAAACTGATATATCGGACTCGTGTGGAATTATGTGGATTATATTGTCAATAATTTTCCTGTGTATGTTTTATTGCTATCCAGGGATTTTAGTTAAATACATCCAATTAATAACAAAGGGCTTTGGTTTTGTACGTATCAGTGTATTTTTCATTTACAGAAAACATATTTATGAAGATTTTTTTAATAAGAAAAAGTTCAAAAACTCGATTACATATTTGTTTTAGATAATATGAGTATTTATACATCCGAGCCATCATTACGATTATATTGACACCTCATTCTTTAAATCGGTTCAGTAGTTTGGACGCTACTGTGGATAATATATAGACTACCAGAAAATATTACCCCTCTTTCCACGACCGATTTTGGAAACCATAGGCCTTCAAAATATTGTACGCGTGCGATGATTTGCTTATACAAACAAGATTCTATAAAGTAAATTTCAAAACAATACCTTTTTCAGCTAAATGAAGCTGTCTATTTTTGAAAAGATCAATTAACATTAAACTGCTGGATAACCCATATATATAAACGATTTTAGAACGGTCATTTGAAGCGGCCATCAATCATGGCACTGATTTTTATCGCACAGAAGTTCTCTCCGGCAATGTAACTTTGACGTTTATTGGAGTTGTTCAAAAATCAATCGAAATACAAAAAGGTAGTAGTTGTATAGAAAGTTCGTCATTTTCAAATATGAAATAAGACTATCACTCGCATAATAATTGATCATTATCGTCATCAGCATTACATCAATAACCTTTAACAGTCCACTGTCGCCTCTCCTTGAAAATAAGGTTTTACGCTACCCTAGCACACTGACTAGAAGGGCTGATATAGGGTTTGTTTGAAGTGTTCCTTCTCCTTGCAGTGATATTGTTCTACGCAGTTCTCTCCCTTAGTCGCCTCTTACGACACCTGTGGGGGAATGGATGCCATGTCCCACCAACACAAAGGTAGGATCCTCCGACCAGGCGAGGTGATCATGCCTGGCGGGCCACTGCCCAACGGTTGATGTTGGGATGTTTTGTATAATATATTAATCGGGGCGAGAACTTCTATTGTGCGATTCAGGATTGGTAGTTTATTGATATTGTACGTTACTCCGAAGTTCAGTGTACCTTCGGTAGATGGCGCTGTCATATGTTTTCTTATTGCGCTATATGTGGTAGTCGCCACAAACCCATGGGCATGGCTATTGCTAGTTCTATAACACAATGGAATAGAATAATTTTAAAAGTTGATAACAAAACGTTAGTTTCGTAGTAAAGTAATTATAATTACAGACCTAATGTTGGGGTAACGCGATAACACAAAGCAGTATCTATGATTAGTTCGATAGCTTAGTAAGCAGTTATTGCGTCAACCATAGCAGAATTAATTTAATCTTCACTAGCATTAGCTTAATCGGATTACTGAAATATACATATTATTATTGTATGTATATACTTGTATGGATGACCCATTTGGAAATTTACAAATTTGATTTATTTTAATAATGGTTTTTACATCATTCAAATTTCAAATCAATAAAATCGTATTGTAATCGAAAGCCGAATCAGTAATCAGCTAATCTTTGTAATATTATAACACAATTCTCCTATCATGTTTTTTATGACATTTGTGAGGTCTAGAGCACATTGAAATCTAATACATCCTAATGACGCAGAAGTATTTCAAAATGCCGCTATGGTGTGGGTGTGTCCATACAGCACAATTGCATTTTTTTGTCATGTTTGGCCCTGCCAAAATGACTTTACTCTGCCTGATGGAAAGCATAAGCAGAATCTAAGAGTGGTGGTCACCATACTGCGAGTGCAGACAATGCAATAATGCAGCATGGTGACCCACACCATGTCCGGCTAATGATGCTTCATTTTACATTGAATTTCTATGCGAGGATACTACGGCCCAGGTAAAGCCGGTCCGTAACCATTCTTGCCTGCATCCAACAGATTTCCGCGACTTTCACTTGGACTATACTTTTCGCAGGTACAAGTAAAAATATATTTATCAGCTTATCATTATCGCATACAAGTATTGAATTGTAAGTAACTCGATTCATTGTGAATTATGGAAAAAAACGTTCCTTTATTATGCTCCACAGATCCTACATACGTAATCTTGTAAATACACAATTATACTTGCTGATATTTCTGGCAGTCGGCCTGTCAAAATATCATCATGGGAACCCTTGTCAAGCAGACGTGTCGGTAGACGTGATCCCGGGTTTGGTATGACGGCTCGAATATTGGCTCAATTCTCTCTGTACTTTGGTTTTATTTTTGAAGGCTCATTTTGATTATTATTTTTGTTAGTAATATTTGATAACATTGAATTGCTGTTTTATGAGCTTCAATTTACGACTTCTTTTACAATGTTTCAAGTAATTCTATACCTATAATCGATTTAAAAAAAAAAGTAACTTCATCAGATTCATTTTTTATGGACACCATCATCATTATCTACAGCCTTTAAATGACTACTGATGGACGTAGTATTTTGTTATGTATGCCAAAGTGACTTACTCTGCCTGGTGGTAAACATAAACAGAATCCAAGAGTGATGGTCACCATACTCATTGCGAATGCTAACAAAGCAACAATGGAGCATTGCGACCCACACCATGGTGGCCTATTGATGCCTTTGTATCATTGAGCCTTCGAACTCACCGACGAAACAAGACAGCACGGATACTGTCATTTTAGGTTCTTCTTCTGTGCGAGGGTAGTACCCTCCCGGTTGAGCAGGCCAGTTCGTGATGAAATCGTGGTGAAAGTGGACTGTGGTTGAAAGGAGATTTGAACTACTATACTTCGCAGACTATATTGGTTGCTATAGGGTTTTTTGCAAGGTTTACTTCTCTATGCAGCTTTGTAGTCCTTCGTAGTTTGTTTCTTAATTGGTTCTTACGACACCCACGGGACAGTCCGTCACCACACAGAAAATATACTCTATTCCGCTCGATAAACATCAACACGTAATCTTGCATCATAAAATGTTAATTGTGCCCAATCTGTTGAACTTGTCAACAGGAATTTTATAAAAATTTCTAAACTCGTCTTGAACTTAGTTTCAGTATCAGGTATATCACTTCTTTTAAACAACATCTTTCCATATTTTGTATTAAATAAGAAAAATCTCTATGAAAACGAAACTAGGTTTATGTATTCTTGGAACAGTCAGATACTATAAAATACTAAACAATATGCTACTATATTTATACATTTTTATCTCAAATACTTCAATGCTTGAATAACTAGCCGCCCATCCATGTACACCTTCAATCTTCACATCAATTCACTTATCAACATAAAAACCAATATTTCGTTAACGCTAACCTTTTCTTTTTGATGTTAAGGTTGTATGCTAACATAATTCGTTCAAACACTTTGTTGAATAATTCGTTTTTTGATGTTAGTATTTTGTATTTGGTATTCGAAAAAAGGAGGCAAAATATAGTTGTTTTTTATCGAGAGAATTAAAATTATTTAGTAGTATTTTTGCCAAATGCTAATAATATATATATATAAATATTGTTAGCATTTCATATGTACTAACTGTAATGATACCAAACACGGCATATTTATCATAAATATTTTTTTACTATACTTTATGACTTCTACAGGGCCCACATTAGATTCAGTGACACGTCATATTGCCTATAACCAGCGGATGATCAACACGCTCCTAACAATACCTCATTTGTTCAGTTCTAATAAGTAGTTGAGGAGCTATGAGGGAACAAATGAACATACATACATAGCCTGTAAAAATCGTAACCCCCATAATGATAATATTATACATAATCCATATATATCATATAAAGACTTCAACATGCTATTGGAAGTCAATAGCGTCTTGTTTATCCGATGATTCGAAGATAATCCTGATTTATATCAACTCGACATATACAAGGTTGTAACATCGATTATACCCGAAACATTACTGACTGCCTCGTTGGTCTAGCGGTTGGCGTGAGCGACTGCTGATCATGAGGTCTCGGGTTCGATTCCCGGGTCGGACCAAATGTTTGTATGATCAACAAATATTTGTTTCGGAGTTTGGGTGTGTTCTATCTATAATATGTATGTATTTACAAAAAAAAAGTATATATGTATTTGTATCAGTTGTCTAGTACCACATAACACAAGCTCTGCTTATCTTGGGACTAGATGGCGTTGTGTGTTTAGATGTCCAAAATATTAATTTATTTATTTATTACATAGTGGGATGAATAACGATAGTTTAATACTGTGTCTTCTTGTGATTTATAACTGATTGTTTTATATTGAGTTAAGCTACTACTTCATAAAAAGTCTTTTTATTTTTTGCAAGTAACCCTTCACGTATATGTTTACAAATCGGAGTTTATAGCTAGAAGGTGTCTTCATTTGCAAATACTCACTCCGGGAAGAAACTCAAACAAGAGTATTTTTAAGTCCGTGAACAATGTTAAATAATACTATTTACAGCAAAATATTAAATAAAAGTAATAGGGTGTATGTGTAGAATATGGATTATCCTTTTGAAGCTTTCTTCACCGTAATTTTAACTAGGCATATCACAGAAGAGGAGAATTAAGTAGTAGAAATGCGATGTAGGCGGGGCAGGCGCGCCGCAGTTAAGCACCGATGTCACTAATGTCTCTGCTGGCATCAACTGAACGCTTTAATACACGTATTACTTTCGTCGGGAACGTAGCTGCGTAAAAAGTTATTGCTATGCTGAACTGTGCGATAATTACGTGCTGAAAACGAAGCAAGGACTACAATTTACTCAAAGGAAACGTATCGTATCATCAATGAGTCTAAAAACATTTGTTTTAAGTGATATTAACAAAAATCTAAAAGGTATTATGTAATACACATACAAACCGTTATACTCTAATCTATTAAAATAATCACACATTACGTATTAAATTTAAGTATGATTTGCATAGTTGCCAATAGAGCAAGCAATGAACTGCATTTTCTGCGGTAATGTTTTAAAACATTTGGCGTGAAAACATTTAGTAAAAGTAATGTTTACAATTTTTTGCCATAGGGACGTAGACAAATTTAATCGATATCGTAATAAACGTTAAACTTTTCGATGATATTGATTTTTACAGTAATTTTACTTTTAGTATCCGATTTATATTGTACTATGGTTTTAAAACAATATATGATTTTGTTTAATCGCAAAAAAAAAATTAAACTTATTTTGGAGGTATATTTGAAAATGAATGTTATATGAAATGTTAAAAAAAAAGTTTAAAAATATTTCATACACCAAAATTTTACAGCCACCAGACCAATAAACAGATTTGATTAAACAAAAGATAGTATGTAAGTACTTTTGATTAAATAACAGTATACGGTAAAGTACACCAAGACTCGGAACAACAATTTGTGAATTAAAGTATTGTTCTACCGCAGTAAAATGCAAAGTCGTTTTTTAGGGTTCCGTGCCAAAGGCAAAAGACGGAATCCTTATATATTCGTCATGTCTGTCTGTCTGTCTATCCGTCCGTATGTCACAGCCACTTTTTTCCGATACTATAAGAACTATAATGTTGAAACTTGGTAAGAAGATGTATTCTGTATTAATTATTATTAATTATTAATTAAATTATAAATTTTTTCGTCAAACTCATACGTTTATCTATGGATAGGTCTTCAAAAGTGATATTGAGATTTCTAATACCATTTTTTTCTGAACTGAGTAGTTTACGTGAGAGACACTTCCAAAGTGGTAAAATTGTAACTTGTAAAATAAGAGAATGATAAAACTAAAAAAATATATGATGTACATTACCACACAAACTTCCACCGAAAATTGGTTTGAATGAAATCTAGTAAGTACTTTTTTTTTAATACGGTTTAAATTGTAAACTGCAATTTACCTTTTATTGAATCAAACAAACCTATACTAATATACAGAGCTGGAGAGTTTGTTTGTTTGTTTGAACGCGCTAATCTCAGGAACCGCTGGTCCGATTTGAAAAGTTCTTTCAATGTTGGATAGTACATTTATCGAGGAAGGCTATACGCTATATATCATTACGCCAAGACCAAAAGGAGCGGAGCAGCAATGAAGAATGTTACAAAAATGGGGGAAATTTTCACGCTACGGGCAATATAAGGCGCAAACGAAGTTGCGTGGGTCAGCTAGTATAATTATATTCGACAAATGTCAATCCCTAAGGTCTTCGACGAAACCTCCCACGAACAGAAATATGCAAGTGAAACCCTACCTTAGTAGAAAGCTATAAGGTTGTATTTAGTAACATTGTAAGTGGCTGTTAGAACTTATATATTTGAACATCATTTGGACGAATTAGGATATTGTTCTTTATGTGTGTATAATATTATTGATCGTTCATGTGTGCGTTTAGGCGACATAGTGTACCTTGCACTTGCAGCTCGACACCATTTCTAACTATTAATTCTATTGTTCTGTGAGGCATATCCATACAGATAGCATACGAGCCCTGGTAAGTAAAAAATGAACAAATTGATTACAAATAAAGTACAAAATACAGAAATATGTACATCACTTTAAACATGATAGTAATGATAGGAACGTAATTGCATCAGTAAGCAGCATCAATTCCAAGCAAAGCTTCGAGTATCTAAATAATCTGCAACTGTGAAGTAAGCCTTGTCACAAGTTTTTGGAATAAGGGTTTAATACGACGTAGTAACAAAGACGTGACTACGGCGTAAATCAATTCTTGAAATTTACTTGGAATATTAGTGTAGAATCACACAACTTAACATCTATTTTACTTTACAACCAACGACATAAGTGAGAAACATTACAATTTGATTTCTTAAAATGGAACTTTCACATGTAAAGTACATTTGCCTATACATACACTAATATCTTATAGCTGACACTCTTAATTAATTTAATAAATAAATAATAAATAAATATTTTCCGACATCTTACACACAATGCCATCTAGTCCCAAGCTAAGCAGAACTTGTGTTATTGGTACTAGACAACTGACACAAATACATATCATACTTTTTTTTGTAAATACATACATATTATACATAGAAAACACCCAAACTTCGAAACAAATATTTGTAGATCATACAAACATTTGGTCCGACCATAGAATCGAACCCGAGACCTCATGATCAGCAGTCGCACACGCCAACCGCTAGACCAACGAGGCAGTGAATAAATTAAAAAGATATTCTAATTATTAAAAAAAGAGTGCAGTAACCTATTGACAAGCGAATTCCTTGAATAAAATCACAGCTAATTGTTATGTTTGCATTATTCTAAGTGCTTATTTGCATATTAATTTAATTTTTCAATATTGTTTCAGGTACAACATCAACACTCAATGCAATTTCAGAAAGGTACGTTAAAATATTTGATAAGCTAATTATACTAATAAGTAAATAATAATAAATATTTTCGGACATCTAACACACAACGTTATTTAGTCCCAAACTAAGCAGAGCTTGTATTATGGGTACTAGACAACTATATTCAAGGTAGTAGAGCCACGCTGATTTCAGCACGAACGGGGCGGTACGATGAGTGTGAGACCGGAGGCCCAATGATGCAGAAGCATCATTAGCCCGCCATGGTGTGGGTCACCATTCTGCATTGTATGCATTTATATAAAAAAATATATATACACAGAAATCACCCAAACTCCGAAACAAATATTTGCAAATCATACAAACCTTTGGTCCGACCCGGAAATAGGACCAAGGGAGGAGGATAAAAAGACAACAGGGAGTTTACAAACATACGTAAACAATCACAGAAAATACCCAGAATCAGAAAAACAGGATCACACAACCTATTGTGTATTCGAACCAACAACACTCAGTTCAGTTGAAAACAGCGTAAACTCCTTAAACAAGTACGTCATCCGTCAGTTTTATTTTTAACTGACTTCAAAAAAAAGAGGAGGTTTCTCAATTCGACCGTATATATTTTTTGTTTTTTTTTTTATGTGTGTTAGAGGATATTTTAGTCGTTTATGAACCGATTTGGATGATTCTTTTTTATGGAAAGGAGATGTCCCGACGGTGGTACCATGATAAGGACATTCACGAGAAATCGAATCGGACCTTGTAGTCGGTTTTATTTTTGTTAAAATTGTACTTGTTTTTACTTTTATAATTTTCGAATTTCTGCAAGTAGGTAATTTAATTATCCGGTTCTGGAGACCGAACTCGTTACTAAGTCTAGTGCTAACAATGGGGAGGTTCCAATACGTGCCGAAACATGTTGTGACCTTCCTCTTACAATTTACTAAAGAGAAACTTTGTTGCCCAGACGTTTGTATAACATGTTAGAACAATTTGTTCGTATATGATGTTTGTAAATCAATCAGGCGTATAGTGTTTTAGGATAATCTACATCTACACTAATATTATAAAGAGGAAAGATTTGTACCTATTTTTGTATGTTTGTAATGAATAGGCTCAAAAAGTACTGGGCCGATTTTAAAAATTTTTTCACCAATAGAATGCTACATTCTTACAATTTGACATAGGCTACATTTCATTTTGAAAAAAATTAGGGATCCTTGGTAAAATTTGAACAATGTAACCGAAGGTGTAGAAAAATGAGTCTTAAAATGTCTTTCGTCGAATGCGCTGCCGAAACTATTAGCGATAGAACAAAATAATGTACAACAATATTGAAGAACATCATAATGTCTACAAAAAACTCCGCGGTAGCATATGTCCAACTATTGTAGTTATGTCACTACAACAACTTTTTTCATTTTAAACATTAATGAAAATGCTAACCAAATCCAAACCATGCTATTTATGTGTTTATATTAATCCTTATCCAAATAAATTATTTTATGGTCAAGACCATTTAACTACCTATAAAATAGTTTTTAAATTATTTGAATTGGACTTTCCATTCAAAAGATATTACGAATTAAAAAATTCAAACAGTAAACAAAACCGCCATAGCGCTCGATCCGCAAAACCGGTCCGCTGGGGCAGCTCTTACAAGACACTTCGCTGGTCATCTGGGACGAGTGCACCATGAGCCACAGGGCGCACGTGGAAGCCGTGGAGCGCACGCTGAGAGACATCCGAAGCTCAGACCGTATAATGGGGGGCGTGACGTTTGTTTTAGCTGGAGACTTTCGTCAAACATTACCAGTTATAACAAAAGGTACTCGAGCTGACGATATTCGAGCTTGCCTTAAATCATCAACTTTATGGCAATCGATTGAAACTCTTAATCTGCGCACAAATATGAGAGCACATTTAAGTGACAATGACGATAATAATTTCTCACAAAAACTTCTAAAACTTGGAGACGGAAAATTACCGTCTCCGGTTGCAAACAGTCCCCAGGTATTGTTGGATAACGAATTGGGTCAAATCGTTCAGAGTCTAGAAATTCTTGTGGACACAATATATCCGGACATACAAAATCTTACGGAGAGAAATTTCAATTGGCTCTGTTCGAGAGCGATAGTGTCCCCGTGAAATGAATCGGTTAATAAGATTAACAAAATTATTATGGAAAAAGTACCCAGTGAATTTAAATCTTACAAATCTATTGACACAGTATGCAACATCGAAGATACAGTGCACTATCCACAAGAATTTTTAAATTCCCTGAATCCTTTCGGCTTGCCGCCCCACGAACTACAATTAAAGGTAGGCACTCCCGTAATGCTGCTGAGGAACCTATGCCCTCCCAACATGTGCAATGGCACGAGACTTCTGGTGAAGGAATTGCGGGAGAACGTCATAGTAGCCACTATAATCACCAGGGCCGCGGCCGGACAGCTCACCCACATACCGCGGATCCCCATGATTCATACGGACTTGCCTATATCTTTTAAGAGGTTACAGCCGGGGTTCCCAAACTGTGCGCCGCGGCGCCCTGGGGCGCCGCAGGAAGTAGCGAGGTGCGCCGCGAGTCGGTCTTCTATCATTATCCGAAAGGGTTAATTATTTGCGTGTATCCATACCACAACAATATTTTGACCACTTGCATCGTAGGTTCTTAAGGCATTGTCCTACGTAGACGTTTGAACGCGAAGCGAATTACAATTTGTAACGCGATCCGACGCGGTGACTTTCAGTATAATAAGAATGTAATCCGTGGCGGTGACACTCGAATCCAAAGAGATACGATGCGACGCGGCGGCCGTGTACTACGTGCGTCGCGTGCGCGTGAGTCAACGTCTTGTGCTAATTGTCACTTGTTGTCATGACAACGTTGTCATAGCCGCACTTAAACAGATATTTTTTTCTGAAATATAAACTATGCAAGCATAATAATTATTATTATATTATAATTGTAATATGTCTTGTTTTCCGACATTTTTTTTACACAAACATTTGAAAAAGGTCATTTAAAACCAATAAAACATCACTAGAATGGCCGCCGCCGCATAGAGTGCGCGCGAAAATTTCAAAACAATTGATCGCGTTCGATTTACATCGCGTTGCGCCGCCCGCACCCCGCGTCTGTATAGGTCACGTATGACACTTCATTTCACTACAGTAGCGCTTAATTCACAAGCGAGCCGCGAAGGAATAGGCATATTTGTCGTGTTTTGTTTTAATTATTTCGTTTTTCGTAAAAAAATCTCACGCAAAATGGACAGATTTTTATTAAATAACCAAGTTGGCAGTTCAAGTAATACTGATAAAGCATCTACTAGTGCCGGAGGGGAAGCAAAAAAGCGAAGACATCGCAAATACGATGATAGCTATTTGGACTTTGGTTTCACTTCAATAGAAGTGAACAATGAAGAAAAACCGCAGTGTGTGCTTTGTCTGAAAATATTATCATCTGAATGTATGCTTCCAAGTAAGTTAAAACGACATTTCGAGACAATTCATCCAGCTATGGCTGGAAAATCACGTGATTTTTTTCAACGAAAATTGCAATATTTAATTAAAACAAAAAACATCTTCACTCAGCAAGCCTCAGTACCTAACAACGCACTGTTAGCCTCATTCAAGGTGGCATATAGGGTGGCAAAATGCAAAAAACCACATACTATTGCAGAAGAGCTTATTTTACCGGCTGCTCTCGACATAGTGAATATTATGGTGGGAGAATCGGCAGGAAAATTAATTTGCAAGGTACCCTTATCTAACAATACTATCAGTCGAAGAATCTGTGACATAGCTGAGGATCTCAATTACCAACTAATAGAGAAAATGAAAGGCAGGGATTTTGGTTTGCAACTTGATGAGGCTACCGACAGTAATAATGATGCGCATCTTATTAGTTACGTACGATTTCTGACTGATAATGTTATTGTCGAAGAACTTTTATTCTGCAAAAGCATTACCGAAAGTGCAAAGGCTCAGGACTTGTTTGAAATTCTCGACAAGTTTATTGTAGAAAATGGTTTGGATTGGGAAAATTGTATCGGTGTATGTACTGATGGTGCTCGATCCATGTCTGGCAGATATGGAGGAATACAAGCACTTATTCGAAAAAAAGCACCAAAGGCTATGTGGACCCATTGCATCATCCATAGGGAAGCTCTTGCATCAAAGTCAATGAGCTCTGAATTAAATAAAGTGCTAGAATGTGTCATTGGTGTAGTAAACTACATAAAAACTAGGCCACTTAAGGCCAGAGTTTTTAAAAGACTTTGTATAGAAATGGGAGCTGAACATACGGCCCTGCTGTTTTATTGCAATTCACGATGGCTTTCCCGCGGAAATGTTTTAGTCCGAGTGTTCGAATTACATGAAGAAATTCGATTGTTTTTACAGCAAGAACGTCATGAAAACGCTAAATACTTTGCTGAATCAGATTTTTTGCTTAAACTAGCATACTTGTGCGATATATTTGAAAAACTAAATAAATTAAATCTGTCTTTGCAAGGCAACAACACGCATATTCTGAAACTATCGGAAAAGATTGCGGCGTTTAAAAAGAAACTGCTGTTGTGGTTAAAAAAAATGAATGAAGGTAACGGTCAAGATTGCTTCCCGCAATTGTATAAATATGCAGCATCTAATGAACTTGTTATCTCACAAGACATGATGGCCCTTTTCACTGAACATCTTTCGAAGCTCATCGAATGGTTTTCGAAATACTTTGCAGATGATGATGCTGAAAAATTCACATGGATCCAAGATCCTTTTCATGCACAAGCTCCGTCAGAATTCACGTCAGAAGAGGAAGAAAGCCTAATTGAACTCTCTTGCGACAGCAGCCTTAAAGCAAGATTCATCAAATCCGATTTGGTAGAGTTTTGGTTATCGATTCAAAATGAATATCCAAATTTAACTTCAAAAGCTTTAAGAATTTTCATCCCCTTTGCAACGTCATATTTGTGTGAAGCTGGATTTTCAGCAGTAGCCGCGATCAAGAACAAATATCGCTCAAGAATTAATGTGGAGCAAGAAATGAGAGTGGCAGTCTCAAACCTTATCCCACGCTTCGAAAAACTGTGCGCAGAACACCAGGCTCACCCGTCACATTGATTTGTCTATTATTATTGAGAAATTATTGTTTTTTATTTTTGTGTTTCTTTACGAGTATAATAAATAAATTATTTTTTACGGTGGATGTTTAAATTTTTGTGCTTTTCAATCAATAATAACTACTATTGTAGGTACCTAATTCTTTTGATTCTATCTATGTCCAATGGCTAGGAGGGGGGGGGGGGGGGGGCGCCGTTACAATATACTAATCTTGTAACTGCGCCGTAGGCTGAAAAAGATTGGGAACCCCTGGGTTACAGTTTCCTCTAAAAACATAATTTGCCCTCACAATAAATAAGTCCCAGGGTCAAACATTTTCGATGGTTGGCATCGACCTAAGAAAAGAATGCTTTTCTCATGGACAACTATATGTTGCCCTTTCTCGAGTGGGATCTCCTGAAAATCAATATATTTTGTTGCCATCTACAAATACAACTGCCAACGTAGTTTACAGTGAAGCTTTAAGATAAAAACTGACAAATATAAAAGTAAAAAACGTAAATCTACCTTAATATTATATCTGTAAATAATGTAAAAGTAAACCTGTAAAATAAAAAATTCTAAAAATGTAAATTATTAAGTAATAATAAGAATGAAAATGATTAATGACAAACCCTTTTTTAATAAAAAAAAAACACAAAAAATATATAAAACCAAAAAAAAAAGCACAAAACAACAAAACAAAAAAAAAAAAATTGTAAGGAAAATACTAAATAATGATAGGCAAGTTTCTATCGACACGAACAAAAATTTCTTTGAAATACCTAGATGTATAGGTAGATACATTTTTAGTTGAAAGTTGTCAACGTTTATTTTAGACTGTATATATTTTATTCGACTCTGCTTTTATTCTAATTACTTAAAAAAACATAGTAAAAATGTATATAATATCCTATGTAAATATTACTTATTTAAGTGCCCGCCAATTAAACCATCAAAGAAATTGAACATAAATAGACTTACATACAAATATAACTGTGGGGTTTTTTTTTAATATATAATTAATAAATAATAATTTTTTAATAAATAAAAATATTTGTGAAAAACTGTTTTTATATCCAAATTTCCAAAAATAAATAATTGTCTACCCCGTGCGAAGCCGGGACGGGCTGCTAGTTTATATATATTTATATAACTTCCGATCGGCTGCACTAAATTAAATAGTTATTTTTTTCATAATGTTCGTTATTGTTAGGGCAAGGTTTGTGTACAAGAAAAAGTAAAAGATAACGGGAAAAGTTTTTTTTTTAGAGACATATTTTTTTTAGAGACATATCAGCTAGTCAGCTAGTTTTCTTATAAAAACTAATTTTCACACTGGATACAAATCAAATTAGAAATTTCTCTCATATTTTCTTGTTACTATTTTATTTTACTATCACTATGCTATTCATTATTTTGTTACAGACTTTGATTAGTTAAGAACAAATGGAACGCCATGAAATTCCAAAGTTAGGCAAGTTAAGTAAGCAAGTAATTACAGTAAAAGTAAAAAACCTTAAGAATGATATTTTAACCTCAATAGGCATATTAAATAGATATTTATACGGTTCAAAAACAAAGGAAAATTTACATGATTTTTTTGTGATATTAATGATAGTAATTCCGCATTCTTAAGTTATTAATTATTCGCGTTTGGGTGACCTAAAAACATCCAAAAGCAAAATGTATGCAAAATGTATGTATACGTAGCCACAACGTTGTATTGCCAGTCCCCGACCCGCACTCGGCCATCATAGGAACGTATGGCCTTAACCTCTACAGAGAGAACACCCGAGTCCAGCAGTGGGACATTATGGGTTGTTGATGAAGCAATAGTATATCAACATGTTTATATTTTTAGTTTTATAATATATATAAATATAAATAAAGATTACATAAAGGCTAATTTGATTTTTTTATTTAATTTTTTATTTAATACTAGCTGAACCCCGCGGTGTAACCCGCGGTTATTGTTGTACCGCGAGTAACGCCGCGGGACAAAGTTAGTCTAAAAAAAGTAGCCTAAGTTACTCCCCGGATCATCAGCTACCTGCCAGTGAAAGTCCCGTCAAAATCCGTCCAGCCGTTCCAGAGATTACCCGGAACAAACAGACAGACAGACAGACAGACAGACAGACAGACAAAAAAATTTTTAACTACATTTTTGGTATGTGTATCGTGTATACATACATATGCATTAAGTAAAAAGCGGTTATTTTAATATTACAAACAGACACTCCAATTTTATTTATTTGTATAGAAAATGTTGTTTGTTATCCACACTACTTCTGAAGTTGTTTCATCAAGCAATTCTTCATAAGTTTCCTTTTTTATAAAGCTAGACAACTACTTATAAATTCTTATAAAATAAATCTACAATACGATCATCTAAAAGCATTTCTTGTAGTAATAAGTTCCCTTAACAGTTTATGTAAATTCATGCAGACTTTAAGAGGAAGCTTTGTTGAGCGTCTCTATTTCTTTACATAAATCTTGAAAACTGCTGAACGGATTGGAATAATTTACTTACTTTTGTGGTCTAAAATTAATTCATTAAAAGATTATGGTGAGTAACTTTCATAGACTAATCAATGGAATCAATCGGTCGATTCAATTCAACCGTTATACTGACAAACCAAAGAGTTCATTGCCAAAAATAAATAATGAAGTCAAAAATACATATTTGATTCAAAAAGAGTACTTTTGAATAGATGAACTGGCTCGCTTTTTACCCGACTGCGAAAGAAGGCGGGTTATGTTTTTCAAGTTTATATAGGTGTGTATGTATGTATATTTCTTTGGCACACCCTAGAGCCTAAACGGCTTATCGTATTTTTACGTGAGATGTCAATACATTCGTCTTAGTCGTGAGAGTGACACTGGGTACATTAAAATAAAACTAAAATAAAAAATAAAAGTTTTGGCGCCAATCAGTAACCTTAAAAAATAATAATAATGTTTTCAAAATACATCGAATAAATATAAAACTTATATGTTTTATTTAAAAAAACTGAATTTAATAAAGATGACAAAGATCGACGCAGTCGGGTTTTTTATTTTCATTAATTTTACTTGTTTTAATATTACAAACAGACACTCCAATTTTATTTAGCTATATATATTTTTAACATATCCTTCCTCCTAAATAAAAAATATTTACCCTTAAATCAATGCAAAGTATGCATACATGTTAAGTATTCGTTTTAATTATTTCATTTATTTTATTTGAATGATTACTTGAATTTGATTATATATATATTATTATTATAAGACAAAACTCGTTACATTTTAAGGCTCTGAAAAAATGTTAATGTCGGAATTAAATTGTAGATGTGCAAGCAGTTCAAATGTCACTTATGCATTTTAATGCATGTTTTAAACCTAGAAAAGAGTCCAAAATAAAAGTGTAGAGCCAAACATACGTCTCAGTAATAATTTACAGCCACCTCAGTATGCAATATCGCTGAGTGCTTGAGACGAGGCCGGAGCAAAGTGCCAATATTAGCTAATGCTCGCCGTGTACTCCTTTACTGCCGCGGGACACGTGGGATATGTGTTAACTAGTGTATTGCAGGGAACGTTGTAAAGAGATTTTTATTATTTACTAGCTGAACAATCGTTGTACCGCGAGTAACCACGAGTAAAAGTTAGTCTAAAAAAAGGATAAGCCTAAGTTACTCCCTGGATCATCAGCTACCTCCAGTGAGAGTCCCGTCAAAATCCGTCAAAATCCAGCCGTTCCAGAGATTACCCGGAACAAACAGACAGACACACAGACATACAGACAGACAGACAGACAAAAAAATTTTTAAATACATTTTTGATATATGTATCGTGTATACATACATATGCATTGATTAAAAAACTGTTATTTTAATATTACAAACAGACACTCCAATTTTATTTATTTGTATAGATTTATACTGTCGATAATGAAGAACGAAGTCATAATTATGAATACAAAGAATCCACAGATAAAGAAAAAGAAAGTTGATTTATTAACTGCCTCGGTGGCGCAGTGGTAGCGTACGCGACTGCTGTTCTTGAGGTCTCGGGTTCGATTCCCGGGTCGGAACAAATGTTTGTATGATCTGCAAATATTTGTTTCGGAGTTTGGGTGTATTCTATGTATAATATGTATGTATTTACAAAAAAGAAAAAGTATATAAGTATTCATTTCAGTTGTCTAGTACCCATAATACAAGCTCTGCTTAGTTTGGGACTAGATGGCGTTGTGTGTTAGATGTCCGAAATATTTATTTATTTTATTTATTTATTTATTCAGTTGGGTACTTAGTAGTCTAGTCTTAGTCTAGTATGGGCTGGTTCGACTAGGGGATCTACCCTCTCAAACAAGACCGACCTAAAACAAAGCATTCGTACTGTCATATTTCGTTGCTGGTGAGTGCGAGATCAGAGGCCCAATGATGCAGAAGCGTCTTAATTGGCCATGTTGCATTGTCTGCAACGGGTTATATGAAAAATTATTTATATAACCCGTTCCCTCGTATATATTTTTTGCAATCTGAAGTTTTTATTTAAATGGTTTGATATAATATTAAGGGTCGGTTTCACTAGTTCCTGATGAAGTTTTAAATAGTAATTTGCAATATAACACTATTTGACACATAAAAGTGGTTTAAGTTTCGTGAATTTAGAGTACCTAACTCTAAACTCACGAAACTTACTAACTGAAACTACTTATTAATAAAACAATTCTAATTCAACATCATTTTGTAGTCCAGTGCTGTTTATAAGCCACTTCTTTGAAAAAATGTTTTGGTCTATAAAACCAGCTTTACCAGTCGGATTGGTGCACGTAGGTGTTAAGAATTTCTTTATATTTTTCTATGGTTCTGTACCTCAATAAAAAAAAACGAAACCCTTATAGGATAACTTTGTTGTCCGTCAGTCTGTCGGTCAAGACCCTTTTTCTCAGGAACACGTGAAGGTATCAAGCGGATATTCTTATTAAATACTTAGGTCTGTCACTTAAATCTGTAAAAAAATCAAACTTCTAAGCCAACGCAATCAAAAGATGCAGCCGTTTATGCTGCAAATTTTTGACACTCGCAAGACAATCAAAACCGACTGGGTACTTTCAGTGAACTCAAAATCTTGAAATTTGGTACGTAGCGACGTCTCATGGCAAAGCATAATTTTTTAGTTCATATAATATATCCCGCAGGTTTGTACGGAATACTCGATGCGCGAGTCCGACTCGCATTTGGCCGGTTTTTTAGGTATGGGCCATCCAAAGTGGCTCTACTCTGGTACTCGGTGGTCACCGTCTCTTTTCACTTCTGTTGTCTTGCGTATTTTGCTCCCTTAGTTGACTATCACTACATGGTGATTCCAATCATATGAAACCCATAAGACTAATATTTTTTCAAACTTATATAGATGATAACAAACTTTAACTATATTTGCCTAAATTACGTTTATAATAAGATAACTTTGATCGAAATTTCATCTCAATTTCATTTTGTCTTGAAGTAGTCCTAACATAACATCAATTCAATTATTCACTTTGCTATCGGTTGTAGAAATAACCGATTGAATAAGTTCTAACATGTTGTATATCTCAATCCATATCTATCTTTAATATTATATATTCGAAGGTAAACTCTGTTTGTCTGTCACGCTCTGTAGATATGGGTGAAAAATGTTAAACTCGCGACAATTCACGTGACCTGAGCGGTGGACCTAAGCCGGGTGCTTGCGCGAGTATGCATGGTAACAGCTGATGGCTCGACTGTCTAATATGACATGACTGGTAATATGTGTATACTGTATAGCATTAACCTTTATTTTTATAACATAATTTTTTCAGCATTTTTTACTTCTTTTTATCGCACATTTTATTTAAAGACCCACGAGGTTCATTTCAAATGAGGTGAAACAACTGTTTGTTTTTAGTTTTGAGTTTTTACCTCTGTCGGCTCTTTGATTCAATTTATGTTTGACGTATTTAAATGGACTAAACTATATTTATATTTACCGTACTTAAAATCCCGATGGCCAACATTTTATGATAAATTATCACACAACACCCTTGCTATTACAAAGTGGTTTACTCTTTAATCTTTACTTTACCCAGCAATTAATACCCAACGCATATAAGAGAATTCTGATCGCCACCCCTAAACTATCCTTTCATCAATTTAATGTAACCCTTATTCAAAGGATCTTTGAACAGTTTCAATAGTAAGGGTTTGCGTTTAATTTAGATAAGGGTCTATAGACTCGATTACTTACTGTTTTCCTTACGGATAAGGTAGTACAACTATTTCGCGGATAATGAAATGTGTTCTTATTTAGCAGACACTTCAATTGAATTAGAAGCTACAGAAGGAAGATTAAAGTCGATATCGTTTTTTACAAGTACGTATGTATGTATATATATATATCTATATATATATATATATATATATATATACACGTTCATAGGCTCTGTATCCAGGTCAGTAATAACTGCACAGACATCACCAGCATGCAGCATACAGAAATAATAAAGCTGGTATATATTACTCTTACTGTGGCTTGGGCTCCGCCTATGTCCCATGTCAAGAATACCTCAATACCAAATTTTATTGACAGACAGAGTTACATTACTTTATGAAAAACATCGGTAAAAAGAAACAAAGAAATGCATCTATCCTAACATATAATATAATTGCAAACCTCAAAAACTGCGGACAACTTGTATAGTCAACAATGATACACGGTTTGTTCTTGACCATCATGCTTTCTCTCTAAGCTGGGCATCTTCAATCATCAAGCACTCTCGTTACGGAATGCCAAAATCTTATTCCCTTAAATCTGCATGAGTAGCAACACAATTGTATTCTTTTATTAACAAGAAGCTACTTGACATCATTTGACCTTATTACATGAAGAAAACAAGTGAAATGACAAAACAAATAAAATAAATAACGAAATCTTACATCATATATGAACAAACAAATAAAAATACAAAGACAACCGACTCAATATGTTAGAAGTTCAGGTTTCTTCCCAAACAGTGAAATATGAAACAAAACAGAAAGATGTATGTTTGAACTACCAAGACGGGATGTAAAATATAGATATTAAAATTGGAAACAAACATACTTCGCTTTCCGAAGAAAATTTATGTACATTCTTTGAAAGTTAGGACCATTGGGCATGTATTACACCGAGACGCTGCAAACCCATTTTATGAAAATCAAAAAATCGTATGCGGTTTCTTTTTTATGGTATAAGGGGTAAACGAGCAGACGTACCACCTTATGGTAAGTGATTACCGCCGCTCATGGACATCCGCAACACCAGAGGCGTCACAAGTGCGTTGCCGACCTTTGGGGGATGGAGAAAGGGATGTGGGGAGGGGTTGGGATATGGGCCTCCGGCATCCTCACTCACTCCGTGAAACACAGCGCAAGCGCTATTTCACACCGGTTTTCTGTGAGGCCGTGGTATCACTCCGGTCGAGCCGGCTCATTCATGCCGAAGCGTGGCTCTCCCACGGTACAAATACTGTTGCTATACTTAAGTCATTTTATGATCTGCAAATATTTATGTCATAGTTAGGGTGTTTTCTATGTGTAATGTAAATGCATTTACAAAAAAAGTAAGTATGTATTTATGTCCTGATAATATTTATTTATTTAATTCTTACAATACGCTGTATTTGAGGACTGTGAATTCTCTACGAAACCGACAGGGGCAGCGTGGATATTTATTGAGACATCGTAATAAAGATATCCTGTTATTTAAAAGGATGTCCTGTTCAGATACTATTGACAGAATAATACAATCAGTATAATAGTAATACCAATATGAAGAATTATCAAATCAATGTAATAAATGGGTGCTACAGAATCTAAATAAATTCTGAATCATGAATAGAAGCTCTTACAATATTCTTATCTAACAAGTAGTGGGTAGTATAACGAATAATGGAAACTACGTTTTCAGAGTTTATCTGTAGAGGAGATACTCAGACAAATTTTCTACCAGTTGAGGACTCACTCGTCGGCGCAGTAGTAGCGTCCGTGAGTGCTGTTCGTGATATCTCAGTTTCGATTCCGGGGTCGGACAAAATGTTTATATGATCTGCAAGTATTTGTTTCGGAGTTTGGGTTTTTTCTATGCATAATATGTATGCATTAACAAAAAAAAGTATAATATATATTTAAATCAGCTATTAAGTACCCTTTATACAAGCTCTGCTTAGTTTCGGATTTCATAGCATTTTGTGTTAGATGTCCGAAATCTATATATATAAAGAGGAAGGTGACCGACATACCCAGAGATCAACGCACAGCCCCAACTGCTGAACCTAGTATACTGAAATTTTGCATGAAAGTTCTTTATATAACGTAAATTATAATAATATAATAATAATAATCTTTATTGTTTTAAATAACCTTTTACAATTGTCTTAGAGCTAAAAATTCCAAGGTTTAAGGTAAAGGTTACACAATTAGACTAACTCTAACTCCCAAACTAGGTATTCCTGTGACTTGAGAGCTAACTCTCAAGTATATAAAACACTAAGTTCTGCTGTTACAGAGACAGATTATAATGTTTAAAGGTTTAAATAAAGTGCGTGCGTGTCTGCGTGTGTGTGCATGAGTGCGCGCGCGCATTCCTGTATATGTGTTTACGTGTGTGTATGTGCGTGTCTGTGTGTGTAAGGCGTATGTGCGTTTGTGTATATATATGTGTGTTTATGTACGTGCAAAATGGATGTATATGTATGTGTAGGTATGGGTATATGTTTAGTTAGGGAGATGAAATAGTCCTTCTGTTTGTTCATAGTCTAGGGTTTGCAAAAAGGTTATTGTTCTAGATTTCACTTCGTTCATAGTTAGCCCACTTAATGGAACCGCGTTCCTGATTTTTTTGTAAATGACAGTGCTACTAACATAAAACTGAAGACCAGCAAATGCTGTTCTGTGACTTTCTACATTATATAAAAATCTAATTGCAAATGAGCACTAAGAAAGGAATTTTGAATTTCATCCTAAAGGGGTAAATCATGGGATGAAAGTCTGCATGAGCGAAGCTGCGTGCAAAAGCTAGTCATTTATAAATTAAAGTGGTAATAGACGATAAACACAGGTTACATACGGCTCTTGATGGAAGCCTATTATGAGCATCAGATGTTTTATGTTGAAAATTATATTGATGGACTGTGTATTATTTCGACAAAGTGTATCTTTTACAGATACAGAGAAACATTTACAGTGCTGGTGATTCTCTTGTTGTCATCACTAAACTAAAATTCACTTAAATTTGTTGTTGGATTATATACTTTTATCTTATCCGGTAACAGTTTACATTTAAAAATTTCATCAATCATTATATTTAGTTCAAAATCGACTAAAAGTTTATCAGAGGTACACGCTTGTTTATTAGTAAACAAAATTAAATAAAACACTAAATGTAAAAATTATAAGTAATAATTACGCAGCTAATTTAGTCTAAGACGAGTGTGACATGTCAAGTCATACGTTACGTCACACGTTACACGTTTTAAAGTTTCAACTCAAGAATAGCAAAATATGGTCTAAGTTGAGTAATTTAACAAATTTTGGTTGAACCAAAGTAAACTTTACTTTTTCAAGTAATAAACAAGTTTCTGTGTGTTTTTAAGCACAGTAACTGCTGAGATTTTAGATATCGGAAAATGACCGGAAGAGGATGAGATTACACCATATAACCCAATAACAAATTTTAGTGAATTTTAGTTTAGTCATGACAACAAGAGAATCACCACCACCAGAAAGTTTGTGTGTGTATGTTTGTTCTTTTTCACGCAAAAACTACTGGATGGCTTTGGATGAAACTTTACAGTAATGTAGCTTATACATCAGAATGACACATAGGCTACTATTTGCCGCGATAACCGACATACACGCGGGCGGAGCCGGCAACGGCTTGTAATATTATAAACGCGAAAGTTTGTAAGTATGAATGGATGGATGTTTGTTTCTCTTTCACGCAGTGTTTTGTTTGTTAACTATCTTTAGTCGTAGTTGTTTTAACGAAGTTTTCCTGCAAGCGAGTGCAAGACAAACGAGCAAAGACACGTAAAATATAACTCAGTATATTACCAGTCTCATAATTTAAATATATAACAACTGTTTCGCAAAGAGCATTTTCACAGTGCAAACGTTATAAATTTGCGAAATGCATCTGCACTACATGAATATCCACTTAGCAATTTTATTAGCGAAGAAAAATTTTCTCGCAGATTTTTTTTTAATATTCTAATGGATTGTTTCTGGAGTAAAATTAGGTATTTGTTATTTTCATTATGTTTAAGTGGTAGTTTTATTATCTCTTCGCACTAGCTGTTCCTCGTTTTCTGATTGGATTTTAACATCACTAGTACGATTTTAAAGCTTTTGTCGTTAAATTCTATTCATTAACCGATAATCTTCCTTTATTAATATACAACACAACAAGAAGAATGCCTCTGTGGCGCAGTGGAAGGGTATGCGACTGCTGTGCTTGAGGTTCTGGGTTCGATTCCCGGGTCAGTCCAAAAGTTTGAATAATCTGCAAATATTTCTTTCGGAGTTTGGGTGTTTTCTATGTATAATACGTATATATTTACAAAAAAAAAGTAAATATGTATTTATATCAGTTCAACACAACACTAATGGATGCTGACCCATAACACAAGCTCTGCTTAGCTTGGGACTAGATGGCATTGTATGTAAGATATCCGAAATATTTTTTACTTATTACTTTCTAGTTGTTGTCTACGGCCCGCCCGCGTTGGTTTGTAGTTAACAGTGGCCAATATGTTATTCTGATGTATAAGCTATATTACTGTAAAGTTTTATCCAAATCCGTTTAGTAGTTTTTGCGTGAAAGAGTAACAAACATCGCAGTCACATATGCTCCCACTGCGCAACCGACGTAGTCAAGTAAGTTATTAAATGAAACATTTTTTTTAATACAGTAGCAACAGTGACAGATCCCTTGTATATTATTATTATCACTGTAATCATTATATCATTATACATTATAATCACTAAATTGTAGTTTTACTAAATTGTGTTTGTTTTTATTGTTGACAGATTTGCTGCCTCAAATCACAACCAAGATAGTATCGGTAAGTCAACATTCGTTATTTACCTTCTTTAACATAAGGTTTAGACACATACGTTATTTAAGGCTCTAATGAAGAAGATAAAACCTTACAGCGATATATTTGAACTGATTTACCGAAAGATGTTAAAACCTTTTAGATGAATCTACTCGATTAGAACACGACCTCATTAACAACTGGTTTGAAGCAATTTTTTTGTTGTTTTTAACCAAACCTAAATTTGCGGAATGGAAGCTAACAGGGTAGAAATGCAGTCCGTGACTCTTTAGTTGTAAATGTCTTTGGGTGGCAGTAATGAACATTTACACTAGGCAATCTGTCTGCTAATTGGTTGCCTATGCCATAAAAAAAAATATGAATTTTTCTTACCTGCCCCCCTACCTAAGTTGCAAGCGTTCTTCTTTCTGCAGTCGTTAACGCCTAAATTCTCGTGTGTCATTGTCTAATTTTAGACAAAGTATTAGCCAATGACACAGGAGAATTTAGACGTTAACCATTGCAGAACGAAGAACGCTTGCAACTTGACTCGGGGGCTGTTTACAGTAAGTCAAAACTCAAAAATGTAACTGTAAGTTGATTCTCAAACTGCACTTTACAGAATAAACTGTCAGGCAGGAAACGAAGTTTTTAAAACAAATAACTTTCTATGAAGCAAGTTTGATTGTCTCTAAGTAAGAACTCGTTCTCGAGTGTAAGTGAGAGCTGAAAGTTCTCGAAGTAAACCAAACACAATATACAGCTTTAGAGTTTGAGACTTGTTAGGAGATTCTCGAGTGTTCCGTTCGTTTAGTTTTGCTAAATGCACTTTGGATTTGTCTAGTTTAGACCGTGTGGTATGTTTGGTGTTCCTTGTTATTCTATTTGGAGGAATAAATTAATGTTTATGTTACTGTAAATTATATAGTTTTTTTTTTTTTATTTATACTTTACCCTCGGTCTCGGTCGGGTAGGTGATTGTTTTTAATCACCGAGTGCAACTGAGCTATGAGTGCCTTTTTATTATATTATTTATAAAGTAATAATAAACAATATATAACAATAAATAATAAGTAACAAAAAAACATAAAAATAGAAACTCTTTTCTCAAAAGGCAAGATTGTGAACACTTCTTAAAAAACAGATTTATCCTCAAAAATGAAACAACAAAATACCTAAACGATCAAATTCCGGGCGTTTGAGACCCCAACTTTTCACGTAGAAGTCCGTAAATGAAAATTCGAGATGAGCCCAAAAACTTTGAGGGTTCCATTGTCACCTTTGAAACCTTTATCTTGATAGCGGAACGAAATCGGGCTTTAGATCAAAGGTTTCCGAAGGACAAATTCTGTAAATACTCGTCCCAAATAACTCGGTGGTATAAATCAGAAACACCTGTAAAAACTGTTCTTTCGTCAACATATTATAGTCGAAAA
The DNA here is from genome assembly GCA_905220595.1 of Spilosoma lubricipeda. Classification (NCBI taxonomy): domain Eukaryota; kingdom Metazoa; phylum Arthropoda; class Insecta; order Lepidoptera; family Erebidae; genus Spilosoma; species Spilosoma lubricipeda. The sequence goes on along the minus strand of HG992298.1, from coordinate 3,307,957 downwards.
AATCTTGAGAATTTCTTGACCCGAAAACTTTGGCACGTTTAGTGAAATCCCAAAGTCTTTGTAGCTGAAAGAATTTCTGGAACGTTAACCTGAAACTCTGTCTTATTTTTTTAGGATTTTCTTTGTAATGTGATCTTTCGTAATTCTGCCTCATTTTTCAATACCTTAAATTTGTAAATTCTTATTATTTCATCCGTAGCTTCAGTGATTTAGCAATCTAAAGTAGTGTAAATTAATTAAATTAGTGTAAAGCACCCTGCGTCATGGTAGATAGACAATTTGAAGAAAGTGTGGGGCAGCGAATGGGTGCGGACTGCCTAAGACCAGGATATTGGACCTTGGGGGAGACTTTCGTTAAGCTGTGAGCGACAATAGGTTGATTCGGATTTAAATTAGGTATTTATTAGTAATTGTACTTATGACCGCTACAAAAAGAAACTGTATTTGCCACAAAATCCAATTATTATAGGTACCGTCTAGAAACCAAATGATTAATTACAGAAGCAAATTTTTTTTTGTTTTTTTCTTTATTTTGTCCTAACACTAATCTAAAAAAGCGGGCAAGTGCGAGTCGGACTCGCACATGAATAGTTCCGTAGCAGCAAGTAACATAATACAACAGTTCTAGTAGTTTGTTGTAAGTTTGATCGATAAATTGCGGTTTACGATTTACGACGTATTAAAAAAAAGCTATTTACTAGATCTCGTTCAAACCAATTTTCGGTGAACGTTTGCGTGGTACTGCACATCATATATATTTTTTGTTTTATCATTCTCTTATTTTAAAAGTTACATGGGGGAGGGACACGTTTTTCCACTTTGGAAGTGTCTCTCGTGCAAACTATTAAGTTTAGAAAAAAATATATTAGAAACCTCAATATCATTTCTAAAGGTCTATCCACAGACACGTATGGGTCCGAAGAAAAAAAAAATTTTGAGTTTTAGTTCTCTGCCTTTGGCACGGAACCCTAAAAATGAGAAACAAATTAAAATTTCTTGTGGATTATTGAGCTTAACAACCTTCAATGATTTCATACAACGACTAACATCAAAGAATTATTTTGTTCTAAACAAAGGTAGAAAACATTTTTTTTTTACATCAAAGCAATTAAATACAGAAATGTGAGGTGAATTATACATTATTTGAGAAGCATGAACAAAGCGAAATTCGAATACGGAATTAAAACGCACAGCTTCCTAAAAACGTATATTTATTAAGCTGTAAATCCAATTTTTATTATTTTTAACCCCCGACACAAAAACAATAGTGTTATAAGTTTGACGGTGATGTCTGTGTCTGTGTATGTGTGTCTGTCTGTGGCATCGTAGCTCTCAAAGGAATAAACGAATTTCAATGTGTTTTCTTCCATTTGAAAGCCAGTTTCTTGGCGGTGTTTCTTAGTTATGTTTGGTTAATATCGGTACAGCAGTGTAAGAGTATCAGCTCTTTTCCAAAATGATGTAAGGCGTTTTTGGTGCATAATTACTCGATTAAGTGCTTTAGCGTGCGAGTATCTATGTCGTATAATGTCATATTCATCATGAAGGCTAAATATAGGAAGAAATGTAAAGATTTCAGAGTTTATGTCTTTACGTAAGTTTTTATCTCTATTTCCACACCACAGAAATTTTAAATACTAGAAAAAAAAACTTTCATCTTCCGTGTGATTCTGGTTTAAAACATTTCTAAAGAAATCTTATTCTCAAATCCGACCGGCATTTTGTTAGCAGACGGATCCCACAACTTACCGGAGAATGTTTCTTCGTAGCAGTGAAGATCACTTAAAAGATGCATGGCATACAATACTTTAAGATCAGAGATCTAATATCAACGATATTTCCCGAAATAGGGCTGACAATTACGAGTCTAAGCAACCTTCTGAAAATAATAAGTACATTTTATTATATACGTTATCATAAGTGTCATACTCTTTATGTTTTTGTAACATGTATGTCGATAAAAGCTGTCACAGCGATGCGATACAGTTCCGCATGATTGAACATAACGATATCATAAATATAATAAGAATTTGATATGATATTTATTTGATATTGTACATCAATATTTCTTAGCAAGCTTATTTGATTGTCCGATAATGGAAAAGTTTCTATAAGTAGTCTGTAATCTCCAAGGTCTTTGAAAAACGTTATAATAGACTCTCTTTCTTAGGTGGGCCTGTTATTTATTTTCTTTAGACTCAATTCGATACAAATAATGAACGCCAATAGCCAGGTTTAGGATAAATGATATAGGAATAAAAACGAATCAAATCTTGGTCGGACCACAACGCATAGAGATTAGCCAAAAATTTGGCTTCGGCGGCTTCCCCTGAGGTTTGCCGATCGGTCCGAACCTGGAACTCACTACCAGCGCACGTGTTTTCTTTCCACTGTGATCCCAGGTCCTTTAAGCGGGGCGTGAAAAAGCATCTTACTAGGTCGCCATGGTGTGGGTAACAATGGCGCATTGTTCTTATTCGCATATTATTGAGGATGGTGACCACCACTCTTGGATTCTGCTTATCCTTTTTATCAGGCAGAGCGGAGTCATTTTGGTAGATAATACATAAAAAAGATTGTTTCTAGTGCACTCACCAGTCAGTCGAGTTCCTACATGCTTGCGAGAAGCCATGTCGCTCGAAGTGAATTTGTGTGCTTATCGCTGTATTACTATTTGTCTCGCGATATATTGGTATAGGTTGTCGCGCTTGATAATATCCTATGTAATATTTCTATGTCCGCTTTGCTTAACTTCTTATCTGTTGTGCTTCTTACTTCCTTCTGACTTCTGTGTTTCGTATGTGTTATGAATAAACTTGTAAAACAACAATTGGACTAAGTTATTGAAGACATACCTATGTACATGCAATAACACTGATAAATTGGTTGAGGTTAGTGAAGTTAGTATATTCTCCCCATCACCACCTCCTCCAAAAAGATGTACTCACTATTCTCTCACTCTCATAATCTGATGGGACGGTTATCCCACACGAACTTACAAACTTTCCGTGTTCTCCGAGGTACGGAGGTTCAGACCCCAACTTTAAATTCCGAGCCGTTATTAAGCATTCATATAATAAAAAAACTTAGTAATACTTTTTGTCCTGACTCAGGCTTCAAACCCGAAACCTTTTGACCGGTAACTGACAACGAGGCAGTAAATTGTACTGAATAATCTATTGATCTTTAATCAAACAGTGTTGCAATTTTCTAACACGAACACTGAATTGTGGATGACGTGTTTTATGCAACATTGCCTGTGGTATCAGAATATTGCAGCCGACAGCTGTCTAGTGCGGTTTTGTGGCTAGCTACAATATATCGATGTGTCCCTAGTATATAATCTATTCAAATAAAAATAAATCGCCGAAATGTATGTACGCGCATAACTTCCGATCGACTGCACCAAGTTGGCTAGTTCTTTTTTCTATATGTTCGTTATTACTAGGGCAAGAGTTGTATAGAAGAAAATCAACAATTTTACAACTACACTGTGGGAAGCTGAAACGGGCGTAACTATTAAAAACAAGTTTTTTAGAAATTCAGATAATATTTACGAAAGAAAAATATGGTGGTACGGAGTTCGTCGGATCAGATAGTAAATACATAAAAAAAAAATCACCATATACGTTGTAGTACTACTATTTTTGAAACTTCGTCTGCATCTCTTTTCAATCAAGCTGGGTTTCTTTTGGTCTAAGCGTGATGTTAACTATCCTATCTTAGGCATGATAGCAAAACACACATTTAAAAAAACATGAAAATCGGTAAGATAGTTTTAGAGTCCATCGTGAGCAAAAACGTGACAAGAAAATTATAATATACAATTAAAATGAATTAAAAAAGAACACTTATTACAAATTAATGCAATCCCTAAATCGGATTAAATATCAGCTCAATCGGTACACAATTCAACTTAACATTCTCATGTCACTAAAGTCATCACACTAATATATAAAGGCGAAAGTTTGTGAGTGTGCATGTTTGTTACTTCTTTACGCTAAAACTACAGGACGGACTTGGATGAAACTTTACAGTAATATAGTTTATATATCAAAATAATACATAGGCTACTATTTAACATGAAAACCGACATAAACGCGGGCGGAGCCGCGGACAACTACTAGTCATATATAATACTCTTCTGCGTGACACAAACTTTTGATAAAAATCATACAAAATAAAAAAATAGTACTCCAAAATTAGGACCAAATACAGTTAATAGTATCAATACTACAATACATTACCAATCTGAATGTGATTCAAATCAAGAAAACACAATATTTAAAAAGAAATTTCTACAAGAATCAATTTACCACGGCCTCGCTTCAAGAAAATTTCCCATAGGAAATAAGCTAAGTTTGAACTACCAAATTGAGTTGGAAGTGGCTTACAAATAACAAAAGGTACATTTTAGACGATCCTTTTAAAGGTCCTATGCCAAATATAGACCCCTGTGAGATGTTACGAGTTAGGCAAGGATCTTGGTAGGCTTAAGTTGCGTTTTGCCTTTCAATTTATTGGGAGCTGAAAGCCTTGTTGAAAGGAACGTTTTTATTTTAGGGTCTCAATATATGGGTAGATAAACATTGAGGTATTAAATTAAGGTGATTGTTAGAGAAAACAGGTGCTTTTTTGTACAGTTTTATCTTAATTAACCTCGCTAGAATTGGATCCAATGTATTTTACATAAATAATTTACTAGCTCTACCCTATACTTCGTACACGTGACATTTGGATTTTCAAGTTATGTTTAATTTTTATGTTCCCTGGACCATGACAAACATTTTAAAACCAAAATAAGTTAAATCGGCCCTACAGTTCTCGAGTTTTAGCGAGACAAACGAACAGCAATTAATTTTTATATATAAGATTTAATGGATATATATGTAGACAGCTAAACGTACTTATTTTCATCAATAATTGTAACTTCACTTATAATATAATGGAGCAAGTCTATTGGTGTTAAATTGTTGTATTTTTTTTAAAGCAGGATCTGGCAAAATGACTCTGCTCTGCCTGATGGAAAGCATAAGCAGATTCCAAGAGTGGTTGTCATCATCCTCATTGCGAATGTGAACAATGCAGTATAGTGACCCACACTATTTTCTCGTGAGATGCTTTTTTTACGCCCCGTTTTAAGGACCCTAGATCATAGAGGCAGAGGAAAGTGCGCTGGTAGTGAGTTCCAGGTTTTAGCTGCTACTGCTACTCTGAAACGGTGACTTCCAAGGCCAGCACGTGTTGACGTGTAGAGGAAGGGAGGTGTGACCAGTTAGAAAAGCTCGTTAGAATACTCTCCATGATAAAGGCGATATAGAGGCGATCTCTTCGCAACTGCAGAGGCTCAGCATTTAAAAATATTTAAAATATATATCACACTAAAATATAAAGGCGAAAGTTTGCGAGTGTGTATGTTTATTACTTCTTCACGCAAAAACTACTGAACGGATTTGGATAAAACTTTACGGTAATATAGCTTATAAATTAGAATAACTCATAGGCTACTATTTGCCGTTATAACCGACATACACGCGGGCGGAGCAGCGGGCAACAACTATTATTAAAAAAAAAAATATAATATAAAAAATTACGGCCTGACACATAACAAATGTTTATGCTTATTAAATAACACAATTCATATCTTTCGTAGAAATCAAGTCTATGACCTTGGGCTGCCTGGTTGCAGCGATTCTGAGATCGCTAGTCGATAGACCCACAGTCCCGGTGAATTACGGTAAACAATGAGATTTTTTTAAAATTTAATTTTTACAGTATCAATGTTTAGCTACTACTCTACTACTTCTTTGTTTCATAAAAAAAGAAAGAAGAGAAAAAGAAAGACAGCAATGAATAATAAATGTTATTTTAAGATCTGAGACTTTAAAAGAATAATTGAATTGGCATTGCACTATGTGACAGTCGTCATAGTCTTAGGGCAACTAAACAGTTTTGGAAATTAAATATTACTTCCTAGATATTAAGACACGAAATAATGAAAAAATAGTGAACTTAAGAAAATAACTGTTTAAAATGTTTTCTTGAACTTTGTTTAGTGACTTCATGATATGCTCAGAAGGGCTAATGAGTATTTAATCTATATATATAAAAATGAATTGCCGAAATGTATGTACGCGGATATCTTCCAATCGGCTGCATCAAATTAAATAATTATTTTTTTATGTATTCGTTATTGTTAGGACAAGGTTTGTGTACAAGAAAAATTAAAAGATAACGGGAAAAGTCATTTTTTTTGTCCGCGACGGGAGACTGAGAGAGATATGTTAAGTTGGTGGTACGAGGTTTGCCGGGTCAGCTAGTATATAGTAAATAGTAATTACCTGACCTATGCAACTGAGTCTGTCTCTATTTTAAAACCTATTTAGCTCCTATAGGTAGATCCTTTCGTATCTTAGGTACTTCACGGTAAGAGAAGTGTAACGTTAACATTTTGAACAATCGCTCGTCATTTAGTAGAACGCCTGGCCAAAGCGGCTACAAATAAAGCAAAATTTTCTTCAGCGAGGTAATTGATATACCAAATTAGTACAAATTTTCAAAGTCTAAAACATAATCCTTCATCAGTCATTATTTTCTTAAACAACCTACTGGCAATTAATTAATCGAAAACTTTAAACCCATGTACAGAGCTCCACACAAGTTGTACGATATATACTATGTACATGTAGGCATTAATTAACAAACACTGAATGGTGTCGGGTACTCTTAATTAGTAAAGTTTTGGGCAGCGGTCACCTAATCTGGCGAAAGGTTAAACATGATGATATGTAGACTTACGAGGTAGGCTTAAAGCTGAAAGTTTACTGTAGCTATTAAACTGTTTATTTGAACATATAAATTAGGGTAGTACTAAATGCTGGATGAGTGATTCTAAGCGGCTCATTAACTGTGGAAATACTCATGACTAATGTGACGTATGCAATATGATCTAAGTTGATTCGTGGATCACAGCAACTGTTAATTGATCGCAAGCAATCTTAAAATTATTAACTTTTTCTTAAACTGCAACATACTTTCCTTTAATTTTACTTAATACAAATCCTGTTATCCTTACTAAACATAATAAATTCGAAAATAACTCTGTATTAGCTGTTAAGATTTAAAGGCTAAACCGCTGTACCGATTTCAATGGAGTTTGGCATGGAAATACTTTGATCAAGTATCAAGTAGAAAGAACACAAGCTCCTCCATACTCCGATAACTGTCATACAATTAGTTAGTTAGTAAAGCTAGTAATAAATGCGAAATTGTGTTGAAATATATGCACGTTTGTTACTCTTTCATGCAAAAACTAATGAACTGATTTGGATAACCTTATAGTAATATAGCTAACACATTAGAATTATACATAGGATACTATTTACCACGATAATAGACCAAAACGCGGGTAGGGTCCCAATCAAAAGCTAGTAAATTACATAAGCCGGACTTATTACTATGGGCATTCTCTGATCTTCAATTTTTGAGTGATCTAGAGACATGAAAGATTAGACAAGTAAGATTCAAAACACTTAAAATATATATTAGATGTCTATAAACACAATTATATGCATACATTACTGGAAGTATAATGACATACATGTAGTTTATACTCTCGATTGTCGGCACTTGATGGAACTTGTTGATAATGGCATAGCGCGAAATCGCTCAGAATTAAAGTTTAATAAATTAGTGAAATAAGTATAAGTGAATTTAATTCTAGAATGTATTTCATACATGTTATTGCATAGGCACTTAAAAATGTGTTAAAATGATGACTTCATATTACTTTTTTTGTACTATTAACTATTACACATATTTCTCGTATCATGTTGTTGATTATGACGAACTCTGAAACTATCTAACTGATTTTTTAAGATAGGATAGTTTAGACCAATAGGCGTCGAACATGATTGAAAAGAGATATAGAAGAAGCTGCTTAGGTCTGCTAGTATATAATTATTATGTATATATACATACATACAGCTACCATGTTATAAATCCACAAAGTAAATAGACAACTTCAGTTTTTCAAATGTTAATGGGCAACTAATAGCTAGCCTTATTTGTTTCAAACAAATATTTCTAATACTGCTGTTAGTGTAGTTTAGTTTTAGGCGTTACAATAAATTAATCTAAAATTAGATATTGATTAATTAACCAAAACAGTGCGAGGCGTTAATAGTTTCAAGCTTTCCAGGAAGCTTCACTAGTTTGCTTTGATTAATTTCAATTCCGCCACGGTTCAAAGTTTTAAGTAGTGTTGACTTAGAAATGTTGAAGGTCCGTCTTAGGAGGCTAATATTGTGGAATCAAATACAATCTTCTGGAGGATTAGTGCCTTAATTATTAAGGTTGAAATCTAACAGCTTATTATTTTATTAGATGAATTTTACTCTATAATTACAATTACTTTATATAAAATAGCCTTACCATAATGTTCTAAATATGAATATTCGTGAGGATGGATTTATGTTTGTTACTCCTTCACGCAAAAATGGTTAAATGGATCTCAATTAAATTGAGCACAGAGCTCAATTAAAGTTTGAGAATATTCCAGACAATAATTTATGCTACTTTTATTCTGAATAAAGTAGTATTCAATCAGGGTGAGCTAGGTACAGCATGAACAAATATCTATAAGGTTACCATAGCACAAATTTTGATTCGATAGCCAAAATTAGGGCCATATTAGGTAAAAACTTAATTGCGAGTTTCTGTTAATCGTCATCTGAAATAAGTATTATTTCATTAATTAGGAAATTAGTCTTAACTTTTATTAATATCCTCAAATGAACTTCTTAGAGTCGATTGCCGATACTTGATGAAACTTGTTAAAATACTCACTTGTACTTTTATTCCACTATTTAATTAAAATTAGCTTGACCGATTTTGCATTAACCTTTAATAATGTCACAGGGCAGTATCATCATAAACTTACAATCTTTCGTTTAACAGACAGGGTCGATAACATCTAAACCAAGAAGCCTGTCAACAGCAAAGCTTCGAAATACTTGAAATATTTTCATTCAATATTTGTCTCATACCGCTTCTATTAGCTTGAATAAAAAATATAAATGCTTTGAAAATGTATTTAGAAAAGGTACTTTCAAAATAAAACAGAGAGTCATTCACGTAAAGTTTTAGCACTGCAGTTTGCGTGGGTTTATTGATGAAAGTTTTAAAATATGAACATGTATTGTTCCAGGCGAGAAATACTGTGTGAATTGGAATAGAGTGGCTTTTAGCGGGCTTCTGTATCTGAGTTGCTTTTTCGTGGAATGGTTTTTGTTATAAATTATTATATTCAACGCATGTTCTAGACACGTCTATTTATTTAGCTCATCATTATTTGATTTAGCTTGCAATGTTGCGTATTTCTCTAGTGAATAAAATTTGTAATGAAGTTATTCCCTGAAGTGGAATTAGACCGGTCATGTCTCCAGATGGATGATGGTCGCTGGAGCAGAAATATGCTAGACTGGAAAACGCGACTAGGTAAATCACCAGTCAGAACAGTCACTACAGACTTACGTCATTTTAGGAAAGAATATTTTTTTTGCTAGTCTCACATATACTCAGAAAGGAATGGATACTCGCTAAGCTAAAAACGGGGCCGTTTTACAGTTACGTCATTTTAGGAAGGCTGCATTTTAAATGTATCATTAAGTATAATATTTTAAATATTTTCTAATGAGCCAGACAAATCTGATGAGTGAAAGTTCCTCCCAGACTTGTTTGAAGTTTATAGAAAGGAACGCCTTACTGTTCTATAGCAGCAGACATACGCGTCATGTGTATTGCTATATAAGATAGCGTAGGTGTTCATACTTCTCAACAATACAGACTAAAAACTAACAACACACTAACTTAGAGTAGCCAGGAGTTGTGAGAGATAGATTCGCTTTATGCGCACAAAGAGGACATAATCCAATTAGGTGAACTAATCAGATATGAATAACTCTAAAAACCAATCTCCACGTTGCTCTTCATTCGACTAAGGAGAGAAAAAAGTAGCGAGCAACAGTCTGGAAGAAGATCATCTCACAACTAGGGTGGTCAAATCAGATCAGATCAGATGAGAATAACAATGCAAGGACGAGTTCTTACTTCTATAGTTAAAAGGAGGACTTCGAGTTGTTTTAGCTAAAACTCAGATCGGTAAATAGGTTCTACTTGTTTGAATATTTGTTATTTGGGAGATCCATTCAAGAACACACAAGTCTCACCCACCCTTGCTTTTCCCAAACATAAAATAAACATAACGGCACAGATTCCACTAACAACAAAACACTGGACAAGAGATTAAGATAACTTATTCCATTACAGAATATTTATTACCAAAGTACGTCCATATTATTTGAATTAACGCTGTTCCTATACAAATAACGTAACTTGGAACAAACAAAACTTTTGTCTCAACAATATTAGCATGTTATGTATTAAGTAGGTTATTAGGTTATGCAGCATCTTGATTTGGTTACGAACTTGCTGTTTACCTTTTAATGGTATATCAGATAACCTCGTGAACTTTGCATCACCTCTATCTATTTCGTCTTCAGCTACCGTCCACTGTTGAACGAAAGTCTGCCACAAAGGGCGATCTACACGAACAAGAGTACCGCGATAATTTCGCGCGTCTGTCATCGGGTTTTCTATTAGTATTTGTAAAATATGATATCTTAACATAGTGACATTATTCACTTGCTTTTTTAGTCCAAATACATGATTTGAAAATTTCTTCACACAAATGACTACATCAGATATTTGACATGAAAAACAATTTAGTATGAGAAAAATAATGTAGTGTTCACCTCTCCTATTCCTCAAAAGACTATCATAAATATAGACGACTAGCCGACCCACGCAAACTCGTTTGCGTCTATTATTTGCCGGTAGTGATAATTTCCCCCCGTTTTTGTAACATTCTTCATTGTCGCTCCGCTTATTAGTCTTAGCGAAATGATATATAGCCTGTAGCCTTCCTCGATAAATGGGCTATCTAACAGTGAACTTTTCAAATCGGACGAGCGGTTCCTGAGATGAGCGTGTTCAAACAAACAAACAAACTCTTCAGCTTTATATATTAGTATAGATAACAATATTGCAAAGAGAAGCAAGCTTCACAAAATCCTGTACTGGGTTGGTAGAGTCTGATGAACGTGGTAAAATGGCTTAAAAACTAATTTCTTATGAAAACCTACATCCAATAGTAGATAATTTATAAATTGATGTGTAATCCATATATCAATCTGAAAATATATAGCAATTCCACGTAGATTTATAAAAATCTCTTTAACATCTGATTTAATGTACTTTGAGTAATACTATTTAAGATCTTAAGTTGAAAGCACTGGAATTTAATATAATATAACGGTTAAATTCCAGTAAACGTCTATCAAAATTGTAATTCCTTAAACCGATCCTCCCATAAAATCTACAACTGAAACTATGTACCGAACTTGGCATAAGCCTGGCGTCAAACTTAGGCAATTATTAAGTCGCCAGAGGTATTCAAACTTTGTTTAACAACATTCCCAACAGATTTATCGGAGGCGTTGATTACTGTGTATAATTTCGTTATATTTCCTTTTAATTAGTTTTTGATTGGTGTTCCGAGATGGGTTTTGAGAATTACAAGATTTATTTTCGTTTGTGTTCCGTCTATTTTTTTTACGTTTAGTCCTCTTATATTTTTGTAGAAAAAGAGATAGGTACTATGAAGAAAATATGTATGCCATAAAAACTTATAATTTAATTTATAAATTTCGTTCTTTAAACAAAAATGCAATCTATATATTGGCACCTTCCCATTTTCTACTTTATTAAGACAACTCTCGCATCAGAAACAATACATACTGTGTCATGAAGGACTTAACAAACATAGATAAAATGGACACAAAGATACGCCTATACTCAGAACAACAATTTGTGAATCATACAAAGTATTGTCCCATGTAAGAAGCGGCGTGGCTATCACTTAAACCACTGGGCCATTGGTAGTCAAATTTAATTAACTTATAACACAATTTTTTTTAATGGAATAGCCGGGAATACGAGCATACGTATCGCCTGATGGTAAGCGATAAACGCCCATGGACACCTGCAAACACCAGAGTCGTCACAAGTGCGTTGCCGGCCTTTGGGTGATAGGGAGGGGAGATAGGGGAGGGGGTTTGGGTTATGGGCCTCCGGTATCCTCACTCACTCGGTGAAACACAGCGCAAGCACATATATTATTATATTATATTTCACACCGGTTTTTTGTGAGGTCGTGGTATCACTCGGGTCGAGACGGCCCATTCATGACGCAGCGTGGCTCTCCCATGGTAGCTAATTAACTTATAATAACCATACATACATATTATGAAACTCTAATTCGTAATTCACAAGACGTCAGGAGCAGATCCTAACATAAATAGTAAACTTATAAAGCTATTAGATTTAAATATAATTTTGTTTATTCTAAAATATCAACATCTCGTTTTTTCTTCAAGGCTTTATGTTGCGAACAGCGCTCGTTGTAGTCAATTACTATGGGCGGCGACTTTTGCATCATTGTTTGAGTATTAACTTTTTGCTTTTGTGTTATAAAAGTCCTCAAGCTACTTTCTAAGGCACTTACCGTCCACAACTTTTATAAAAAACATAAATCCTCAATAATGAAGTGCCGACGAGTTGTTGAAAAAAGATTGTATGATTTAAAATCAACATTATTCGTTTTGAAAGGAGGGCTTAAGAAATCGATTTTGACTACCTCCCTGCATCCTACATGTTACCAAACGCTTTTGGGTAAATCATCGTTTTAGACGGGATACAAGAAAAATTAAAACATAGGAAGAAAACACATCAAGCTAAAATTTACTTTCCCTTGGCTTGATCGAAGTGAAACCACGACCTTATAGGAAGCCGTTATGGAGCAACTTTTTCTTCGTTTTTCAGGAAGAGTAAGGTTAGGGGTCTCCACTCGAAGGGAGTTTTATTATGAAGGAGGCAGGCACACAAGTGGTGGAAACGCACTTGAATGTCGTGCGATTTTTTGAGTTTCAATGGTAATTACTTATTATTATGTGACATATCTGCTAGATTACTCCTTTTTTCATAAATAAATATAGTTTAAAAAACTCAAAAATAGTTTGCGAAAGAAATGTAGTTAAACAATGGCAAATAATTCTTAATACTAGAATATAATAATGAACAAAAAATACTAGTATTATTACCATTAAAAATGTAGTAGTTCTTGGTAAATCACCTCTTGAATCGATCTATCACATTTGATAGGCACGATATGTCCAAAAATAGCACGAAAGATATAGCACAAACCACTCCATAAAAGCGTGTTAAAAAGCAAAATAAATATGACAAAGGGCGACCACACAAAACTGCGAATTCGCATCGTGCATTCGTGCGATGTTACGTCACGCTTGTTGACAACATTTTTGATCCACTCTGAGACTTTACTAAACGGCACTTCTTTCTTTCTTTATTTTTTTTCTTTACTTTACTAAATAGCATTGTGTGTTAGATGTCCTAAATAAGTTTTATTATTTTATACATATACGAGTATAGTGTAAAGATACCTAACTAGGTAACTATACGCTACGCATGATTGCAGGATCTAAGATGTTATTTTATTTTGGTTCAAATACTGAAGTATATAAACAAAATATTTGTTAAACATTTTCTTTTCTTTTAAAACATTCACAAATATTTACTTATTTATTGGTATCCATAAATTGTTATGTCCTAATCATGAGGTCTCGGGTTCGATTCCCGGGTCAGACCAAATGTTTGTATGATCTATAAATATTTGTTTCGGAGTTTGGGTGTTTTCTATGTGTAATATGCATATATTTACAAAAAAAAGTATATGTATGTATTTGTATCAGTTGTCTAGTACCCATAACACAAGTTCTGCTTAGCTTGGAACTAGATGTCGTTGTGTGTTAGAAGTCCGAAATATTAATTTATTTCTGTAGTTACTTAGCTTAGACTGTTTACAGTAGTATTATCTAGAGAAATCTCAATTATATCTAGGAGCTAAATTTCTACAGATCTACATATCAGATAACTAACAACATCACCTGCGCCTCAGACTACAAAATCATTATTTCCCCTGAATAAAAATCCTTCGTAATTTTTTAAACCTGAACTGACACAAAGTTTTCTATTGTCAGCAAAAATTCATCAGAATCAAATTTCGCTGACCCCACCCGTATTCATACATCTAAAACCATCCTCATTAAAACACATTCGGTGGGAACGTATGAACAATCAGTATTACGATCATTAGCGAACAAAAATGTCTAGGTATTGTCGGTTATAATGAGCGGAGGATGAGGCCTTCAATTATTGAGAGCGTGTATTAAATTCTACCTGGATTGATTAAAACAATTCTCTCTATGTTTTTGTACAGATCGTGTTTCCAAAAAGATTGATGTACTTTAGTAGGTATTTGTCAATATTTTTTCTAAATGTCTTTGACTGTCTTGTACTGTTTTGTATAGTTTAGCCTTATTCAAACTTTATAAACAAAAAATTAGTTTCTTTATCATGATAGTAGCGTGCAAATGCAGAGGTCTATATCAAGCAATGAACTGCGATAGGCTGGTGAAGATTATGATGATTTGATTTGAAAGATCGATTATGTTAGTACTTTAAAATTTGAATTTGTACGTCGACTTCGTCTTTATTTTGCTGATTTTAAATTTAGAATTTTAAAACATGTAATACGAGGTAATCTGACCTACACAACGTGGTCTACGTCTCTTTTCAATGATGCTCAGCTTCTATTGGTCCAATAATATATCTATCTTTGGCAAGCCAACTAAACATGAAAATCGGTTAGGTCATTTCGAATTTCATCATAAGCAACAAGATCAAATGGTAAAATTTACAACTTTATTATAAATTTCTATAATATTTTATACAGGTCTAAATTTTGCAATTGTTGCTGGAGACGACATCCATATTTCTTAACGTGAGTTTTGGTAAAGCCTACGGACATCGTCTGCAAAAAAAACGAATTAGACTCCGGTAATGCCGGCAGAAGTGAAAACTTGAACATTAAAGTTGCACATTTTTTGTATATTAAATTTCATTTTTTAACCGACTTCAAAAAAAGGAGCAAGTTTCTCAATTCGACCGTATATATTTTTTTTATGTGTGTTCGGGGATAACTTCGTCGTTTATGAACCGATTTTGATGATTCTTTTTTTAATAGAAAGGAGATGTCCCAACGGTGGTACCATGATAAGGACATTAATATCTGATGATGGCATTGAAGAGAAATCGAGTCGAACCTTGAAGTCGGTTTTATTTTTGTTAAAATTGTACTTGTTTCAGAACTGCTTACTGTGATGTTATAGAAATATAGGTTAATACTATACAGTATATTCTATACACTGAAGGTGTTCAAAGCGTTAAGAATGGTCACCCATCTATAGGCTGACTTGGCAACTCCTCAACTTTCTACCTCATAGAAAGCTACGAATAATAAAAATATTATTCAAATTCTGCGTATAAAAAATCCCTAGCTTTCCATTACACAACTGTCATGGATGTTGTATTGAGCGTTTTCAATTTCCGCCTTATTTCCTGTCACTTGTTCAATGAAACTACGCGAATAGACTGTAGTTATATTAAAATAAGGTCATTTCCATTCTTCCAGGAGTTCGTCCTTTGTTTCAGGTAGCAGGTATCATCAAATTATCATTTGATGATACCTGCTTTTGTATTATGTGAATTTGTTTTCGTTTGTTGAGCTTCCAATATTGGTATAAAATCTACATATACTTATTCCACATTTCTTGCATGCCTTTTCTTAAGTAGGTTAGAAGATTTCTTTGTCCTATCTGTATATTGACACAAGAAATTTCTATCTAAATGTCTAGAAAATGGATACATTGTAAATATAAATTAACCAAACATATTATAAAAATCAAGTCAACCAAAAACGAACCTACCTAAGCTACAATTTAATTATTATTTCACTTATAATAGTGATACTTTAGGTTAAAATGTCTGTGTTTTCCAAAGCAATATCGCTAAACATAGTTTTCTTAGTCTTTGTCCGGACCCTTCCACTTACTGCTCCTCACAAATTGTCACTTTACGACAGTACCTTAACAAACCGGAGTACACTGTAGGCCAAAGAGAAACGATCCCTAGGCCGGTAACAGATTTCCGTTTTACATTTAAAATTTGAATAAATGAGTTTAAAATCCGCTTAAAATTAGTTGTTAAGAGAGAACCAGAATTCTAGATAATGTAGTAATCGTTAGTTCTGAGACACCTCAGTGTGGATGACAGCCAAGCCAAGGAATACTTTTTTGGTACCACATTATAAAATATTATTTTTCAATCTGATGGTTTTGTAAAAAAAAAATATTCTTTAAGAATCATTTTAATGAGAATAGAAAATGGAAGAAAAGCAACCTTGGAATTAAAATTATTTTGTGTGTTTTCGCTACTTCTGACGTGGATAAACATGGCAGCTTTTACAATTTCGTATATATCGCTTTAGTAGCTGAGCTTATAAACAAACAAATAACAAATCTACATTATTTTTGCATAAAAAATTACTTAAGCAATTTGACGTGTTACGAAAACTGAGATATAAAATACAAAAACCATGTTTTAATAAAAAATATTCAAGCTTATTATAATCCACAACTACTTACTTATATATCGAGCATTTCCCCGGCATGATGCATTAAAGAGGAAACTTTTTAATCCACACAAAAAAACCAAAATTATAATTTTCATCCATAAATTTGCACCTAAGTGTAATAGCCTCGTTATACACTAAGAGCCTTACAAACAGAAGGGCCCCGCGTTTTTCTTTAGGATCTCAATTTAACTTGCCTTTGTACAACCCTATATGCTATTATTAGAAGTAGTTACTGATTAGAACGAGAAAGGAAGGACTACCTAAATCGTTTATAGAAAAAGAAAAGTGGTGTTCAATGGCTTAATATAGCTTTTGGATATGACATTTTTTGATTTGTGGCACTGCCAATCGACTCGAAATATTACATGTTATCGAATAAATCAAGGTGAAAAAGTTTTAAATCAAGGATTACGTATATACTTACAATGGATCAAATTCAGATATATGTCTTTTTCAGTAATTATTATAGTTTCAGAAATTGTGAATAAACTGTTATTGACACCTCCTGAAAATCTCGATTTAAGAAGAACTATAATTGAAAATGGTTTTAAATCTTTTACCATATTTTTTGAAATATCATAGTAATAATAATATAGAAGCAAATGAGCCTATGTGTTACATGTTGGAAAGTGCCTGGCGCCGAAGTACTAGAACTCAGATGTTACAAACTAAAAATGTTGATTCTACTTCAAACTATTGGAGTTGTTTATAAGAACTATTTTATCTGGGAGAGTCATGTTTAGCTTTCAGAAAACTAGAGTTACGTCATACATTAAGTGGACTCTAACAGGAGTGAGTGAGTGAGTCCTGAGGGAAAGGGGGCTCTTCTGATGTAACCAGAGCCCTAATCCCTCTTCATTTCCCCTGACTTTAGACTTTTCACTCTCAAGTTGCAAGTGTCCATGGGGCCTTTTTCCACCAAGTGACCTATCTGCTCATTTACCCCGTTTTACCATAAAAGTTTAAAAATTACCCTATTTTGTAAAAGCTTTATTGAATTCACCATAAACCGCCTTTAAAAATGTTAGATTAGATTACATTTAGATTTTACAACTACTTGTAAATATTTGCGATTTATACACCATAAATCTCTTATATTGGTAACAACAGTTAAATTTCAACATATATTCAAGCTTTAATTGCTATAAGCATTGAAACATCCTAATTAACACAATAAACGACATCTGTTGTACCATCGATGTCGTGCTCACAAATGTACGATATTAAATTTTACCTTAAATGCTGCCGCGTATTACACCGTTAAGGAATACTTTCTGGGTTGAAATTTTGCGTTGTATGTTTTTTCGCTTATCTCAGTTACCTGGATTATGGAATATAAACTTGTTTGTTTGGACAGGAATTAGTGTTAGGATTCTATTCAGGTAACATATATACGTGTGTGGTCTAAATAGTTTCCTGTTTAGTTTACCTGACGATTATACAATTTTTTTTTTTAATATCCAAATAGTCTCCTTGAATATGTAGGAATTTAACTCTACATACTTCTGCTAGCTATGCACAAAATAATGCAAAAAGGCACAACTACATTTACTAGTTTTATAAACGAGTGCTGCTGCATTTACGTTGAGTTCGGCAACTTTTAGACTACCTAGTAACTCTCTAAGCAATTATCATTTGTTAAATGGAATGTTTTTGTCTTATATACGGTCCTGCCAAAATTACTCTACGCTGCCTGATGGAAAGTATAAGCAGTATCCAAGAGAGGCGGTCAGACAACGCAACAATAGGTACAGGATAGTGACCCACACCATGGCGGCCTAGTGATGCTTCCATGTCATTAGATCTATGGTCTCGTACTCACCAACAAACTACACCTCCACAACCTTTAAAACGTTTACGTTATAATCGAATTATGTATATTTACCAACAAATAGTAGCATTCCGTTTTAATGCAATGTTTGTAGTATCTTTATTATACCATATATACTACTGTTTTACGTTCCTTGAAAATAAATATATTATTATTATAACTAGGTGTGGTGACACATTAAGAATTCGGAATGTCAGCATTCATTCTTTAGGTGTCATAAAAAGCAGCTAAGTAAGCAAAATAAAAGACTGACCCTAACTGATACAAAAACTTAAAAGAAACTAGCCAACGTGAGGCCAAAACGAGTAGCCAATGACCACCATTGAACTATAAAATTCTTTTGATGATTATTTTTATTATGAATTGGCCTTCCAAGACAATTAATAAATTTAAAATATATTTGATAATAAATGTATGTTATTTATTATCAAACCTTCAAAACATCTGAATGAATAAATAAATCAGTACGGTGTGACAGACGGCATCGTCTGTAGCAATTTGTTTATCTTGACCTGTTAAAATTTGTATACAGCTCTTGACGAGGGTCTTAAAATTTTATCGACGAGACAAACCCTTCCATTTATCTTATTAGTATCATGAGACTTCTGTTCGGTCGTATATGAGAGTATAAATATACTACGACTGTCTTAGGCGCAATATGTTTTTGAATATCTATCATTATCTATCATTTTTGCGGGTGATAGGTTAATGTCAGTGACTAAGTGTAGCGTAAACTGTTGAGCCTGTTTAGTCCATCAGAATGCCCACCTGAGCTACCAATAATTTGAATTTTTGGTTGAATTAATTGCTTATTGGTCTAGTATTTAGTGATCCCAAATATTAAGACAGAGGGGTTAGATTCCCACGTTACCTCTCACGCACACGCACGCCCAGGGCAAACAACTATGTGAAGTGTTTGAGTGCGAACGTTTTTCTGTGTCTAAGTGTATTTTATCTGCAATAAATGATTGTATTTAGTAATATATTAATGTTTTCATTAACAGTCAGGTTACAGTTATATTGGCTCCGCCTAGTTTGGTATAAGTCAGCCATGTGTATGATGCTTTCATGATTATTTTACATCATAGCTAAATTCTGTGTCAAGTTTATTTAGGATTTGATCAGCCGTTCAATGTAATTAAATAGTAATCCCACCAAACCTTCACACGCTGTCACCTATGGCTTTTACTGTTTTAATATTAGAACACGAAATCTTTGACAACTGACATACGTAGTGAGTAAAAGTTAAAAAAAAAAACAGAATAAAAAAAAATTCTTTGTTGAACAATGTCATGAAACAAATTCAGCTGTCGCAAAACGCCAATATTGTTTCCATGCAAACTTCAAAATTGTCGTACCAAAATCAGTTTTAATTACGAACCGCAACTGTCAAACATTGGGAGCGGAACCGTCGAAAAGTACTCGACAAAATTCAATATTCACGAGATGTCTCGCAGACGAGATGTTACTGGATGAGATTTCTTATGTGTATTATTGGGAAATAGCTAGTTCTTGCTTGGTTTTTCTTTACAGCAGTATTTTCTATACGCACAGTCACACGTATACGCATGTACTTACACATCTCTCACATGGTCTTCTTCCTGGTCATCTTCTACCGACGCGAATGGATAGATGTCTCGACCACGTTATGTTACGTTCTGATAAGAAATCAGCTATTTTTGTGTTAGACTCTTATGTAACCGACCACGCCCCTGTCGTTTTTTCTACATATCCCCAGTTATCACGATTTAATGACGTAAAAAGTTATACACGTATCAATTACGCTGAGTTAATTACAGAATTAACTAACATTGACTATAGTTCGGTTTATTTTGCAGCGGACGCCAATCATGCAACTCATAACTTAATTAATTTGATTTCTGGTGCAGTTCACAATAACTCTAACATAGTAATAACTCCTAACCGAAAACGTTGTATAAAACCCTGGATCACACCGGGCCTGCTGAGATGTATACGACACCGTGATCGTCTTCATGCCAAATCGAAACTATCTCCCAATAATATGATTTTACAAACATCATACTCACGATATCGCAATTTCTGCAATAATTTACTCAAAAAACTTAAAACTCAACATGAGAAAACTGAACTACTTCAAAATAAAAACAACCCTAAGGGTATGTGGCGAACCATAAAGACGATCACAAATATGAATAGTGTCAACCGGCCACCTCTCGAGTTATTGAAAATATGCGAAAATAGGCAATTATCTTTAAATCACGTAAATAATTATTTTGCTAATATTGGCAGTGACCTAGCTCATAAAATACAGACCACACAATCTGCAGCCATTTCGTATAGTTGTAATCTACAGCGAAATCCCATACGCAACTCTATGGGGTTGTTAGATACCGATGAAGCTGAAGTTGAGGCAATTGTCGTCGGCCTGCGAAGCAACACCGCTGTCGGTATCGATAATGTATCCGCGTCGGTACTTAAATCTGCAAGACACATTCTCGTTCCACATATAACATATGTGTGCAACCTGTGTTTGAGAACCGGTATTTTCCCCGATATCCTAAAAAGAGCCCTGATTAGTCCAATTTTCAAAAGCGGTGAAAAAGACAACATCAATAATTATAGGCCTATATCTGTGTTAACCACTCTATCAAAAATATTAGAAAAGATCCTAAATAAAAGACTTATAAATTACCTAGAAACTAACCACCTACTTGCGGAGACACAGTTTGGCTTCAGACAGGACAGATCAACACAGGACGCGATAGTTAAACTCACTGAAACAGTTGTGCGGCAGCTTGACGGGAACTCCAAAGTTATTGGCTTATTCCTAGACCTTTCTAAAGCCTTTGACACTGTCTCAATCCCCAAATTACTTATTAAAATGGAATGTATTGGTGTCAGGGGTAGTGTGCTCGACATATTTAAAAGTTACCTCACCCGTCGAACCCAACATGTGAAAATAGGTAATCATGCGGGGTTGAGTGATTCTGCAAGCCCCATTTACGGCGTACCTCAGGGAAGTGTGCTAGGACCCACGCTCTTCCTTATATATATCAACGATCTATGTACCAAAGCTATCCCAAACTGTAAAATAGTTGCATATGCGGATGATACGGCGTTATTGATTAACGGAAAGAGCTGGGATGAAACTCACAGGAACGCTGAGAATGCACTAAGAAGTGTAATGGACTTTCTTAGCTCCAATCTTTTAACACTTAATGTTACAAAAACCAAATACATCTGTTTTTCCCAGCGTCAAAACATAATTCTTGGTGCAAATCACCTCGTTGCACATTCTTGTCGTACTAAATCTCTAACATGCAGCTGTCAGACCATTGAACGCGTCAATGAAATTAAATATCTGGGCGTCACATTAGATAGCGCACTAAGCTGGCAAACGCATATCAATAACACCATAAATCGCGTTAGAAAATTGATGCCCATATTTCGTAAATTGAGAAATTCTGCTGATCTTGAGACGCTAAAAATAGTGTACTATGCCCTGGCACAATCTATAATATCATATGCTATTCTGGCTTGGGGAGGTACGGGTGCAACTTGTATGATTGGCCTGGAGCGAGCACAAAGGGGGGTTTTAAAG
The DNA here is from genome assembly GCA_905220595.1 of Spilosoma lubricipeda. NCBI lineage: Eukaryota > Metazoa > Arthropoda > Insecta > Lepidoptera > Erebidae > Spilosoma > Spilosoma lubricipeda. The sequence goes on along the minus strand of HG992298.1, from coordinate 3,285,871 downwards.
GTCCTGTCCCATAGGCCTTGGTGGTACAGCACGGCTGCTTTGTATCGAGAATGCGGTGTCCTCACAGTTAGACAGTTATTTATTCTGCAGGTGATAATGAGAAGGCATAAAAGTATCTCCAGTGGCTTTACTGGTACGGGACGTAGGAATGTGGGATTATGTTTCACAGAATCTCATAGGACAACTTTAGCAAGGAGACAATATTATATTATAAGCACACGTATTTATAACAGGGTTAACAGTAAAATGAACATTTCCACTTTAAATCACAGTCGAGTCAAGTCTGAAACCAAACAGTGGCTATTACAACTAAATCATTCAGAAACGGAAACATTGGTAGCCTGAAACCTCCAAGAAACACTCAGACGCAAATTTATACACACACACACACACACTCACACACACACACACACACACACACATACATACACAGAGATACACGCACGCGCACACACACACACACACACACACACACACACACACAACACACACACAAACACTTCATTTAGTTATAATTTCGCTATATTATTTTGATAGTTTTTTCTGCTTTTTTACCTTCTTCGAATTAATATCACTACTGTTTGTAAATTACCACACTTGGAAGGCGCTGATAGCTGTCATACAGTTCATACTAGTACAGCTGTCAACGTTCAACATATCGCAACCATTGTTCTAACCAATTAGTTAAATTGTAAATAGCATAAGTGATATGTAAAATGTACCATTAACTTGAATGAATAAATATTTATTTATTATTTATTTATTTATTTATTTATCTACACACGCATCCACACAAACACATATTCTGGGCTATTGAAGAATTTTCCGTGTTATGCGTTTCTCACACTCTAATTATTCCTTTAGCATATGTATTACTATTTTATTAAATAAAATAATACATTTTGATAGAAATCATCGAAGGTTAAAATGTCATCATAATTGATGAAAATTTATAGGCCTAAAGGGAGTAGAGTCACGCTGATATTCATTCTCAACAACTTAACATTGTAGCCTTTTTACCGCTTTACATTTATTCTTAAATTATAGACCTTTAGATTGTAAAAGAAACGAAAATTAAGTTTTATAAATATTTCCATAACCTTTCTAGTTTAATTTTGAATCTTCGTCGAATTTCAAAAGTGACTTGAACTGAAAAGCCTTTAAAGTCTTGCGACATTAATTTTATGAATTAAACATTTTTCTAATTTATTTCATCTTTTTTTATGTCGAAAGCCCGAGTCTTCACAAAGGACTCGGATAAGTTTGAGGACCGATTTCTTTAAGAAATCGCGTTGAAATTTCCCAAACTTTTGCCCATTCGCGGCCCATAAAATTAAGGGTCGAGAAGAGGTCTTAGATTGGATTCTAATTTGTTCAAGTAAAATAAATTGTCTATAGCTTTACAGTTATGCAAACAAATGTCTTATGATGAGATAGATTGATTTGTTTTACTTTCACTCATAATAGAATTATGACTATCAATTAAAACTAACAATTAACATTTGAAAGTGTCTAAGAACCAGAGATTCAATTAGGCGTTCTTAAATAACTAGCTTTTCTCTTAAATAATTAATCTTTGTATTTATATTAACAGTTTAATAATAATTTATTGCCAACCTTAAAAAAATATATCAGCTTCAACGAAAAAAACTTTTTTGTTTAAATGAGAACTACAAAACTGACTGAAGAGATTTCTCAATATCTCATTCGCCAAATACAATTGTATGTGACTACCCAATATATTTTTTTCTGAAGTGACTTTTCTGATTTGACTGAAATAACATTGGCCTGTTTTAAACAATTTTATATTAGCTTGTAAACTCAACATGATAAATAAATACAGATTATCTTTAGTATCCAAATTAATGTGATTAGATTAAATATTAATGACTAGATAATGGATAAATATGTAAAACTACCATTTTGCCTTTTAACACCAAGAAAAAGTAAAAAAAGAAACCTAAAAACAACTTTTGATTTTCTAGAATCAAAATCACTTGTACTTATTCCACTATTTTGATTCTAAAATGTATTGCTGAGAGAGTATAAATTACAACTTTTGATTTTATACAACCTATGTCTGTCACCCGGGACATTATTATGAATCTATTGACACCCCATAACTGCGATGCGATACGGCGTGAAGTAGCGGCGTCATACATGCGAGCTCGCAGATTTTTGCGATGCGTTGCGAAATTACAGTTATGTGTGGGAGCCCTAAATCGGTTCAGTTGTTTAGGCATTACGGTAGTACATACAAAGATCCAAACCCTTTCTATTATCTTAGTCGGTTATCCGACTACGGTGAAGAAAACATCCGCTATACTACCGCATCGACACGTTCTTTTCTGTCTGTAGTAAGTAAAGCCAAGTAATTAATGATATTTTCTTTTTTACAGATGATGGCCGAAGTAGCACAGTTAACCTCCAACAAGCAGATATGTAAGTGTTCCATTCTATTATATAGTAATAGTCCGGGATCCACGGAACAAATTTTACAAGTTATTACTATCAAGCTATTTTTTCATGAGTGCCTTCATTTTGATGAAGGGCCCACCTTTCACGTTACAGAAATTTCGATTGTGGTACAGGGGTAGCAGGGACAATAAACTTTTGAGCGTAGGGCCGGGATAACGTACCACGCATTTTGTAGGACAATGTGGCTGTTAAATTATATAAATATTAACTCCGAGTCTCTACTGAACAAAAGTTATCCACCTTTGTGCTGTCAACACGGTTGGTGACAAAAGTTTTTGTAATTTCCTTGTGTTGGCAACAAAAATTGTCAATAAATTTTGAGAACCGTGTTTCTGTTTTTGGCGGTAAACATCAAAGAATACGCTTGTTTTAAATATTTATTAGCTCTGTGGAGACGCTTAGTTCGAATGTTTTTCGAATTGTTGGCGACTCAGTGTAGACACAATGAAAACAAAAGTTGGTGATTTTGAGAAGAGTTGCAATCAGTTGGAAACACTGAAATTGCAAACAATTTCGGTGGAAGCGCGCCTTACACACTACATTGAGTCAATATTATATCTTAAACGTACTCAGAGTAGCACAATTCTTACAAACGAAATTTAAAAAAATACTATTTCTTCCATAATTTTCCATTCCTTCAATTTTTAAATCATTTTCTCACAAATCTTCATATTCTATTAACAACCACTAAATTAAATATCTATTTTTTATTTATATAAACCCTCGTCAAGACATGTCACCTCATAACTAAATCCATCATACAGAAAAATCTATCGTCCGACAAAAAAAATATGTCAGCCTCAATTGTATTACAATAAGTATTATTTTTTCTTAGTTTGTGAATCTTTTATTGATTGACCAAAGTTTTGTTAAACTATGGACTGGCAATATTAAAATACATTTATAAGGTTTTAGCACGTAGGTAACTAACTAAAACAAATCTAATAATAAAAACTAATTAATAAGATATTGTTATCATATTTAAACTTGATAAAACTATATTACAAAACATAATGAAAGGAACTCAGTATGATAACGTGTTATTAAAAAGATATATAAGTAATATCTACCAACTAGAGCGAACTTTCATTAAACAGTAAATTGCTAACACCTTCGTTTACGGTGAGTGCTTTTGACAGCGAAAAGTTACAAAGCGCTATTTGCATCCAACACACTTTAAGGCTCTGACAAAGCTGGCTCGTTCCTGTAGCGAATTAAAACGGCAAACATATTTAATAAGAAAAACATCAGTATAGATAGGGATAGGGAGTATTTGAAGAAGCAACTTATAACATGACATTTTTAAAGCGTTAGCTGCAAATTGGTTGAAATGCTCAAATATACTGACAACTAGTTCAACCTGCGAATTTAGTTCACCTTCAGGGTTTGCCGAGGTCCGATGCCAGTCGCTCTGTGCAAAAAGTGATATTCAGGTAAAACCGGTTGAACTAATAGCCGACCCCAAATCTTGGAAATAAAAAAGGCTAGGAAGAAGAGTAGACTATTAAAAACTGTTGATGTTGAGATTATCACATTCCCAAGAATAGTTGAAATTATCACATACCGTGGGAGGCCGGCTCGACCGGAGTGATACCACGGCCTCACAGAAAACCGGTATGAAATAGTGCTTGCGCTGTGTTTCACCGAGTGAGTGAGGATACCGGAGGCCCATAACCCAAACCCCCTCCCCCTATCTCCCCTCCCGAACACCCAAAGGCCGGCAACGCACTTGTGACGCCTCTGGTGTTTGCAGGTGCCCATGGGCGGCGGTAATCGCATACCATCAGGCGATACGTATGCTCGTTTGCCCGCCTATTACATAAAAAAAAAAAGAAAAGTTGAACCAAACACACACACACAGTGGAGTTGACAGTAAAATAGTTTATCTTTCGCTTTATTAATGCTTATTAATTATCAAAATGTATCTGTATCTAGAGTAATATCGTTGCACCCACGTTAAGCAATATCAGCTAGCTACAACGTATAAACATATTTTTAATTAAACGTCAGCACTTCGATATTACGAGTTACCGCGAAGAGAATATAAAAAAAATATCAGTTTCTCGCTGTTCAAATGTACGGATCAAAATTATTATTTTTGATGAGGCCGTTCGACATTTCAGATATATTTTACTCACATTTTAAAATGAGAAATAAATTATACTTCCGTGGTGTATGTTTTAAATCAGATAGTTCAATATTTTAAGTTCAGAGTTCAAAGGTTTATGTATGTATTTTACAAACACAATATTTTTATTTTCATTGCGTAAACAAAAAAAAACAAAAAGCAATCACGAGGACTGCCTACAGAAGTGAGAACTCGCATATGATGATGCGAGATCGATGACGCGAGTTTCATGATTTTTGTTCACTCAAGAAGTGCTCAATGCGCCTAAAGAAGTCTTCACTTCAAAAATATTTTGTACTACCTACCTACCCATCAAGGTAGTAGAGCCACGCTGATTTCAGCTTGAACGGACCGGCTCGACCGGGGCGGTGCTACCCTCGCACAGAAAATCAACGTAAAATGACAGCGATCATGCTGTCGTGTTTCGTTGGTGAGTGCGAGACCGGAGGCCCAATAAATAATAATAATAAATATTTCGGACATCTATTACACAACGCCATCTAGTCCCAAGCTAAGCAGAGCTTGTGTTATGGGTACTAGACAACTGATACAAATACATATATACTTTTTTTTGTAAATACATACATATTATACATAGAAAACACCCAAACTCCGAAACAAATATTTGTAGATCATACAAACATTTGGTCCGAACCGGGAATCGAACCCGAGACCTCACGATCAGCAGTCGCACACGCCAACCGCGAGACCAACGAGGCAGTGACCAATGATGCAGAAGCATCACTAGCCCGCCATGGTGTAGGACATCATGCTGCATTGTTGCATTTTCTGCATTCGCAGTATGGTGACAACCACTCTTGGATTCAGCTTATGCTTTCCATCAGGCAGAGTAGAGCCAAACATAAAAAAAAAACCTCTCCTAGTGCCATGTTGGACATAAACCTCTTTTTGAAATGAAGTTTTTGACCTAATATGCTTTGCATCACATGCCTGACGATTTGATATTGGATTGGGTTTCAAATTTTCCTGCTATTTACAGTGCTATTGTATTGTGTAGTTTTGCTCCGTCAGTCAGCCCTTACTACACTGATTCATATACTTCCTATTCTTGTATTCTTCGTTTTAACAACTGACAATAAGGCCTCATAGAAAATGAGTTCAGCAGTAGTTTCGTTGCTTACTCTAGGAGGACAACTCTAAGGGCGGTGATTACTTGCGACTGTTGAGTTACTAGTGAGGCTGTAGTAATTCATCTAACACACAACGCCATCTAGCTGCAATCTAAGCAGTGCTTGTACTTTGAAAGATAGAAGTATAAATGTTAAGCATAGAAAACGCATTTTTCGAAACAAATATTTACAGATCTTATAACAAACAAACAACTCTGTTTGTTTGTTTGCTCTTTTATAGTATATAAATCTTCACCATGAATTGATTTCAATAATTTTTTTAAATTCAATTTTTACACAAATTTGGTCTCATTTTTTCACAATCAAAGTCTGTGTCTATAAGCTCCGGGTAATCCCTGGAACTAACAGACGGATTTTGACTCGACTTTCATTGGCAGATAGCTGATGATATAAGGAGAACCTTAAGCTACTTTTTTAACTGGCTTTATCTATGGTTGTTGTTATATAGAGACAATAGCAGGTAACACCACGGGGCTTCACTAGTTCATGTACACAAACAAACCACAGTGATGCTTTCTAGCGAGGAATACAGGTGTACATTAAAGTTCATGTCTCATGGAATGTCACGCATTTATCACTCACGCTGACGTTGTAGGCACACCATCATTCTTGAAGGACATTCCTTATTTTTTCCAACATTTTTTATTTGAATAATTTTGTTCGTTAGTATTTTATGTATCTTACTACACGTACATAGCTTGACTAATTCAGGAAATCTTAGCTAGTTTTGAACCCAAAATGAGGTACAGAAACTATTTAAAACTCGTGTTTTGTGGACAAAGCGTTTTGGCATATACACATTTTTTTAAATTCACCCTTTAAGAACATTAAGATATTTATAACTAAGTGAGTAAACAAGCAAATGTGTATATAATATTCCTTCGGTCATTATAGAACACTGTTAGCTAGTTAGTTCAATGAATCCAACATAAATATTTCAAATTCGAAAGTAGCTCTGTCTGTCTGTCTGTTACGCTTACACAGCAAAACCGTGACACTGATTATAATGAAATTTGACACGATGATACTTTGATTCTTGAGGAATGACATAGGTTAGTTCTACCGCGAAAACTGCCAAACACGCGGGTATGCCACGGGTAAAACTAGTGTGACCTAAAACAAAACATTTGAAAAAATTTTTTGAAAGGGTCTTAATCTGTTGAATAATATCCGAAATCGGGTCGAATTGGTGGATAGGCTATCAAATTCTAAACCCTTCAATCCTCAATTTCGTGTATTTACGACTACCGTCATTTATAGAATAGTGGAAATCAAAATGTAGGTCACGAAGGTCTAGAATCCAATATTTCGATTACAAACGAGAACAGATGACTGCGACTCGATCCTTATTGAGAATCACTTGAAGCTTTATTCAGATAGTCTGCCTCAAAGCACATTTGCCTACTGGAATTGCAAAATAGTCTGGGAATATCATTCCACAAATTAAAACCATCTTCAGAGTTTAAGATTCTTTAGATTCTTCTATTTTTTAATGCTCGCTTTAAAATCCTTTGTTTTGTTGTCGTCTAAAACTTTGTCGTATGTGAGGAAAAGACAAAGAAAGACTTCAGAAATATTCATACCTTGAATAAGTCACAGAACACGCTAAAGCAACAATGTCTTTAAAACACAACACTTCTGTCAAAATTGATAGACATAGTTCAAATGAAAGTAAATAATGGAAGAAGAACCCAAGGGGAAGAATCTGAATTACGTAAAACCATAATCTTAATCCTAACGTGCTTGTTATTTTTTCTATAACGGGTTTATAACTGCCAAGCTTTTGAACCATAGCACGTGACCTGTATAACATAAGTCAGAATCTATTGCAGAGTCTGAGAAAAAAATTAATATAAAAGTTCTTAGTAACTGGGATACTGTTCGGTATGGAGCAGTACAACATTGGGATATATTTTTAGAACACCATCATCAATCGATTTTAATAGTTCACAATATACATAGGCTTTTTCAGAGTTCCAAGCCAGGTTAATTTTTCCTGAGACTTCCCGATTGTCATGTGTTCGTGGCTCACTGCTGTTGATCCTGGTGTACAGGAGTTACAGTGCTGGGTGTGTGAGGGGGATTAGTCCCAATATACACAAGCTTCTCCTTAGAGATAAAGTCTTGCCCTACTTATCTTATACTGACCAGACAGATTAGAATAAGATTTCTTTCTCGATTTCCTTCTCTTTGCGCTGTTTTCTGAGTAGTTTTATTTCTTTGTTGTGTCTTCCAACGATAAGGGTAGCACTCCTTATTCTAAAGATGTCACCTCGTGGAGTTTCCTAGAGCAATCACTATGAAATTAACTTCAAAGTTTTAAACTAAGGTGAAATTTCTAACAATAGCAATAGAATATTCTTGGTACTTTTACCCCGTCTATTCCAATATTCAGTTTGATTTATTTATGTGACTTGGTGTCTAAACATCCAAGAAGCGAGAAACCTTTTCAATCAGTTGTGTAACGCTGAGTAACACTTTGCTGTGTTCTTTTCTTTTGTATTCTGCTTTAAAATATCTTAGATATTTTGTGTGTAAATACTGTTTAGTATCTATACTAATATATAAAGCTGAAGAGTTTGTTGGATTGACTGAACGCGCACTACTAGTCCAATTCGTAAAATTATTTCAGTGTTATATACCCCATTTTTCTAGTAAAGCATAAGCTATCTATCATCACGCTAAAACCAATAGGAGTGGAGTACTAATGAAAAATGTTACAAAAACGGGGGAAAATTATTGCGCTACGTGCGTTGCTTTGGTCAGCTAGTAAATACATAAAGTGAAAACAATGGCCGCTTTTATACAAATTAACTTTGATCTCAAATTTGTTTGTATTTCACATAATAATCGAATTACAAAATCGAAAATGGGTTAAGAAACCAATGGTTACATTGAATATAAATATGTGTGAAAATTTGTCTGACATCTAACACACAATGCCATCTAGTCCCAAACTAAGCAGAACTTGTACTGTGTGTACTAGACAAGTGACATAAATACATAAACACTTTTCTTATTATAATAATAATAATAATAAATCGCTTTATTGTACACCAGATAACTTAGTACATAACTAAAAACAAGGTAGGTCGGTAGTACAACTGGCGGCCTTATTGCTCAACGGCAATCTCTTCCAGGCAACCGTGGGATGGAAATAATATATGTTATTGGGCAGACGTAGAGTGTAGTGTCTGGTGCATTACACAGTGAAACTAGTGGACTTGAAAATGGAAAATAAAGCAGTATAAATATACTATATTAATGACAATATTATATGAAATTCTGGTGACACAGATACATATTATATAATATGGTTATGTATACATAATAAGCGAGAGTTATAGATATAATAGACAACCTGGTATTCAAGACTTATTATTTAATTTTAAAGTTACATAAGAATTATTTTTTGTATTGAGAATGTATGTGGGATACGGCTCAAGATACAGCAATAGCTAGAAACTATTTCTAGTTTTTATTGACATTAGTTTTGAAATATATTATCTATCTATACTTATATGTAAGCTGAAGGTTTGTTTGTTTGAACGCGCTAATCTCAGGAACCGCTGGTCTGTTTCGAAAAATTCTTTCAATGTTGGATAGTACATTTATTGAGGAAGGCTATAGGCTATATATCATCAGGCTAAGATTAACAGGAGCGGAGCACCAATGAAGAATGTTACAAAAAACGGGGGAAAATTATCACGCTACGGGCAATAGGAGTCGTAAACGAGGTTGCGTGGGTTCGCTAGTTTGTTTATAATATTGATGTTCCGTTACTTATTTACATCTAGTAACACATATAATGCATTATCTTCTGTTCCTAGACTGGGCAGAGTCCGTACTATGGTAACCTAACTGTTAATAAATATACTTATACTAGCTGACCCACGCAACCTCGTTTGCGCCTTATATTGCCCGTAGCATGAAAATTTCCCCCGTTTTTGAAACATTCTTCATTGTTGCTCCGCTCCTATTAGTAGTAGCGTGAAGATATATACCCTATAGCCTTCCTCGATAAATGGACTATCCAACACCGAAAGAATTTTTCAAATCGGACCAGCGGTTCCTGAGATTAGCGTGTTCAAACAAACAAACAAACAAACTCTTCAGCTTTATATATTAGTATAGATTATTTTGAAACTTATTTAATACATACACTAACTCATTAAAAATTTTACTCATCAAGGAATCTGACAGACTGTACGATATAAAGTTTAGTATCCCACAAAGATTTTTTCCTAAGCACACACACTACCTCCACGTAAAGAAAGCACTTTGGTTGATTGCAAATCTGACCCCGCATCCTTGATGCGCTGGAAGCTTCTAGTAACACGTAATATCTTTTAGAATTGTTTGTTTTATATTCAAAGTTTCTTTTTATTTATAGAATGGGCCCTTCCATTAAAGTATAAGACATAAAGGGTACTATGTATCGAAGGTATTTAGGCTTGGTATCTATTTTCTTTATTACATCATTTATTATACGGCGTTTAGTTGCCGACTTTTGAGTCATAAACTGTCTTCTACTGCCTCTGTGGCGCAGTGGTAGCGAATGCGACTGCTGTGCTTGAGGTCTCGGGTTAAATTTTCGGAGTTTAGGTGTAAGGTAACAAGTTTCTGTAAGGCCTCATACATACAGTGCCGATGGGTGGCTATGTCACCGACCTGGGATCGTAAACAAGGTCCTTAGGATACACACCTGGTTCAGAATAATGATGAAATCCTGACACAATTTAAACCATAAGCTGAGTCTCCACCAAATAAAACTAGGCAACTTTTGTGCTGTCAGCACGTGTTGGTGACAAAAGTTGTTGTAATTTCCTAGTGTTGGCAACAAAAATTTTCAACAAATGTTGGGAACCGTGTTTCTGTTTTTGGCAGTAAACATCAAAAGAATACGCTTGTTTCAGATATTTATTGACTCTGTGGAGACTCTTTAGTTGTAATGTTTTTCAAATTGTTCGGTGATGCGGTGTAGACACAATGGTAACAAAAGTTGGCGACTTTTTGAAGAGTTGCCAACAGTTGGAAAAACTGAAATTGCCAACAATTTCGGTGGAGATGCGTCTTTACACATCTCTGAACTTGCAAACGACGATATCATCCGAAACTGGACAAAGCCTATGTTTTGGTGACCAGACTGCTGATCAACACAAAATGAGTGCAGAATGCTAAAACAATAAGCATATATATTTCAAATAGTTTATGATATAGAGTCATATATAGAGAAATTATTAACAACCAGTCCAACATATATTTTGAGTTTTAATATTTAAAAATGAGGGGTCAAGTTATACTTATGAGTCAAATTCTCTGTAGCTAAAACTCTCTAATGATTTTCAGGATATTTTTGAATCGTTTTTTTTTTACCTTTACAAACTAGATCTTAAAAACGTATTTTCTATTTCCATATACAAAAAATTAAAACCCATTTGACTGCTCAAGTTCTCCTCAAAATTCACTTCAAAGTGCCTGTCTGGCCGAGTTTTACTCTTACCTTGAAAAGTAAATTCCTATCTAACTGATACAACTAAGAGCTTGTGCTTTCCAGTAGCTATTTTTGTTCGTAAGTTTACGACAGGTGTTCGCCTCTCTGAGTACACACTGAAATATTCAGCGTCGTAAGTAGCTCCTGAATTTTAAACCATCTCCATTTTTCTTCAGTTATATTTATAATTTGTTTAGAAGTTGCCTTCTGAGAGGTGAGAAAATCTAGTGAAAATCTTCGTAATTTCACAAGGGGAAGCTTTAATATCTTATTAATATTTTAATATCGTAATATTTATTTCTTGTGAGGGGATCGGGCGTGTTGTGAGAGGTGTTTAATGCTTTATTTGTAACGACTATTTTCTTTGAATATGATTTAGGGAATAAAATTACGGATTACGGAATTTAAGCGTATTAACATTATTTCTTTATCAAAGCCGGTTTAAATATGACTCGTGAGTGTACATGTGCATTTTACTATTACTAAATGACAGACTGTTTTGTATCTGAAAATGACGCTATGGCCTCATAGAGTTATTATAGATATAGACGGGTAGACATATGGCTGCCTGTAAGCGGAAACGTCCAACGGTTAGAAAGAGAGAAAAGATAGCGGTACCCCATCTGTCTTTCTCAACTGACGCATGCGTAGTAAAGGAGTGCGTGACACTGACGTTGTGACGTCACATTGTGCCGCTCTCGGAATGCGAGACCTTGTTTTCTTATACCATATGGTTCTGATGTGCTGCTTTTCTGCGCAAACGTAAGTAGACCGAGACAGATAGGTACCGCGATTGTCTTTTTCTTTCCAATCGAGGGACAGCTGGGTGCCTGGTTCTTATATATAATAACTTTATGAACTGCTTCTTATATATCTTTATATATATAATTCTTCTGTGAGTGTGTATGTCACTGAACTACTCTCAAACGACTGGACCAATTTTGATGAAATTTTTTGTGTGTGTTCAAGGGGATCTGGGAATGGTTTAGATTCACAATTTTGTCCGCTGGACAATGTATTTTTTAATAATTTTTAATTTATTAGTAGTTATGGCAAAACGACGTTTGCCGGGACAGCTAGTATATCTATAATAACTTTATGAACTATTACAATTACTTTCCTTTAAACCTGTGTTACGGTGCACAAATAAATAATTTTCTATCTATCTATTACTACTCCTCTCCGGTTGGTGGCCCACTCTATATTTCATAACTACCCCAAAAAAATGCTGTCGAAGCTACCAAAAACTTTAATAAGATGTGATACACCTAAAATTTACCAAAAATTTCATTATTTATAGGACGTTTTCTAGAGAACAATAAACATCAAACACAAGAATCTTTTCCGTTGGATATTTTCAAAGTATAAAACAAGACCGTATCATATTTTATGCAGCGCTAGTTTTACGCGAAACATTACAAGATAACATCTTAATTTCCCAGTAGACATATTTTTGTTTAGACCCCTCATATCTGTGTAATTTAACGATAAATATCAAAGTAAATAAGTGATGTTATGGGGTTTTCGGGTCATGTCAACGTTGTAGTTTAGCTGGTTTATGTTTTAGAGCAAAATTAATAATCAAAACCAGTCATACCACTCAGAGAATATCAATGTCGTTTTTTAAAAAATCCTTATCATTACTAAGTCCTCATACAGCGGCAAATGATTATATAGGTGTTATCACACCACGTCTAGTTAACCAACGTTTAAAGCCCGTTTTTAACATAACACAGCTTTATTTTTGGTTCAAAACCGAGTGAATTTGGTCACTGGTCGAACCAAGTGGCATGAATGTAACATACCGATCAGCAACGCATTTATAACACTTGCGTTTCAGAAGTCCGTCGATGATGATAGTCACTTACCATCAGGTGTTTTTTCTCCTCATTTACCTTCTTTCACTACAAAAAACAAAACTGATAGTATATATTTTTTATTTTAAAAATCTAAAGAAATTTGAGTCGGCCACAGATATGTGCTCCTTAGTTTTGGAGTTTCACTGACTTAATACACAAAATACGTTTGTTAAAAAATTAAGAAAGTTAAAACAAAAACGATGAACTTATTAAATGAAAATCGTTTGCTAAAAGACTGTTAACTGATGTATTTCGATCATATTTCCTTAAAACATCCTTAAAGAACTCAAGCTAAGCCATGATATAGAGGCGGTGTCATAACGGTTGACACCCAATGCATCACATTCTGTAGCTGAATGCCACCATGATGAATAGACGCCATCTTAACCCGTCTTTTTATATGTACAAACGCAGATTATGTGTGTAGTTTATGTACAAGGATTTTGGAAAGGCGTTCAGTTGATATAATAAAAATAATAAATATTTAAGTTGATGCATCTTGAAAATTTTGGCTAGATTTCAAGTGTAAATTAAAGTTACGGAATTATTTTTTTTTTGAATAAATGGTGCAATTGTATAGTAGGAAAATATATAAAAATCTATATGTATGAAGCATTTCTACAAGATTTGAACGAGATTGTATTTTACAAATCAATCAATCATTTAGCTGAAACAGCTTCATTGAACGCAAAACTAATCTCTTTCCAAACCTTGCGGCAAAAAGACGACTGTTGTAAATTTTGACATGTTTGTGTCTACGTCTGTAGAATCTTAGATCTTAAACTAATGAATCGATTATAATGAGATTTTTGTTTGAAAGCTGACGCTTGATCTTAGTAATAATTTGTGAAAACAATCAGCTCATTGCTTAGTTGCTCAAGATATCTGGCTAATTTGCCTTACCTACACAACTTTCATTGATTTGATATAGCTACTATTACTTTAATGGTATTTTCATGGAATTGTAATTTTGACATATAACTGGAGCCAAACATTGGATAAAATATGGTATTGGGAAATATCGAAATTAACTTGTGTTAATATTTGACATAAGACACTTTTAAATAATTTTCTTCTAACATATTTATGACACTGACAATTTGTCAAACGAACGTCAAACAATCTTCGCTGTCATTTCTAAATAAATTACATATTCACGCTAAATCCGACCTTAGGCGCTTTGCGTTTGTTTCAAAATGGCTATGCACGAGTATATTGCTTTACATAGGGTTGTCAATTTTTTATTTATGATAATCAAATTTAAACGAAGTATGATTCATAAATTACATATAAGGTTACCACATATCAAATTTAAATGCCGTAAAGAAATGTCCATTGTCACATTGGAATATGATTGTCAACAAAAAAACCTTATGTGTGATATAAGACCAATATTGCAAAAAAAAAAATTGCAAATCAAATAGTGTGGATTACCATACTGCATTGTTGCATTGTCTACATTCGTAACAAGTGTGGAGGCTATTACTCTTGGAATCTGCTTATACTTATGCTCTCAATCAGACAGAGTAAAGTCACTTTGGCAAGCCCATATTATAATCTCTAGCATTTATAAATATCTGACGTAATACTAACAAAATTCAGACTTATAAAAAAATCATCCTCCAAGCAAAAACTAAGAAAGATTTAGTCAACAGTAGGTTTTGTTTGAACAAAATTCTTTTCTATACAAGGTACATACACAAAGGAATATGAATATGAAAGTAAAACTAGAAATTACCAGAATATATTGTTCGTTTATTATACAAGCGTTGGCAGCCCTGACCATGCTGCCGTATATTTAGGCAACAAACAACAGAGCTGTCTTCTCATATTTAGCCAGCAATATTTCTCCGCCCTTTGTGTACGAAACGAAATCTCGAAACAAAATCCCTGTCAGATGTACTGAAAATGTCTTCAACTCTGCAACAACCAAAATATAACCTTAGCTTTATGGATTTAAAACTCATTTTTCGGTAGTAGCATGTCAGATATTTTGTTCAAATGAAATTGGGCTTTGACAATTTATAGTAAAGTTGATTTTCGTCTAAAATATATATTGCACCTTACGTTTTCACAGCAAATTGCAGTGCCTACTTGAAAGTTACTGCAAATCCGTCTGAAATTTGTTAGTATTAAAAATTATTGATTTATTTGTTAAAATTGCTTCTATTTAAGGAACATCTATTTAAGATGTATGATAATAGAGTATAAAGCTTTGTACTCTACAACAGAGTTTTCGCCTTTACAATTGACTTTTAAATATGTTAGCTTAAAACTTTCACCGTGCCCGAGAGCTGGTAGCCATTTTGGAGTAGCTCTTTGAAGCATTCTGAAAATTTGTCAGATACCACTTCCATAGTATCCTAATACAGAAACGCAGACTTTGTTGGAGGAAAGCACCAAGGACAAAGTATTATGGGTCATATGTATTTTGCAGATCACCACGATAAATGCTTACTAATGAAGGTATTGGGATAATCAATATATTTACTATTTCCTAGATTATATTATTAGACTTATTTTGATACTTACGAAGAACTTCAAAGTTGCAAAAAAACCATATCTTCCTCTAGACCTTTAGTCAAAATTTATCTTTATTTAATTCACATTCCCTCATATTTTTATGTTCAATTTTTTCTTGTAAATTCACCAATATATGACAAATATTTTGCTATAAACTGAGAAAGATTTTCTCAGTTTATAGTTTTCTCTCAGATTTTGCTTACTTTCAATCGTTTCAGAGGCGAAGACATAAAACTATTGTAATACTTCTTAGTTTATTTTAAGAAGGTATTTCTTTAAATCACTTAAATCGACGGCTGGCTGACTAATTTTTTAACTAGCTAGGTTAATGGTTAGTTTCTTTTATATCTTGATTTAACTATTTCTTTACTTAAAAACACTTTTCTAAATACGTAATAATATTGGATAGTTATTGGTTTTTATGGAATTTGGATATAATTTGGCCGCTTCCTACTGCGCTGATTGTTGTAGGTGTGATCATGGGCCAACACTTTGTATGATCCACACATTATTATTTGGGATGTTTTTTGTGTCCGTTTCATATATGTGTATAAGTTCAGGATGTATTTCTACTGCAGAAGCTGTCTTTTTGAACCCGAGTATGGCGAAGTCGAAAGTTGTCAATGTGCTTGGCTATATCTACGCCAGACCGTATGTAAGACTGTAAGTGTGTTTCTGTCAACCAGATCGATTGGAATTCTCCTTGAGCTGTTAAATGAAGAATTAACAGTTTTGGTAGTCTATGTATGTTCCACCGTAGCGCCTAAACTACTAAACCAATTTTAGTGATAAAGAATTACTTGATCAAAAGTTTTTACGTAGTCGGCTATAGTTTTTTCTTTGTTTTTCTTCTGAATATTAAAAAACGTATCTGCTTATTATTTAGAAATTACTTTACATAGTCGTTAAAACCGACACAAATTTGGAGAACCGTGATGCAAGAACATTTTCTTTACCTTATCTTCCTAGCCTTTATTATTCCCAAGGTTCGGCTACTAGTTCAACTGGTTTTATCTAAATATCAGTTTTTACACAGAGCGATTGGCAAAGGACCTCCGCAACCATGAGGGTGAACTGAATTCGAAAGTTGAACTAGTTGTCAGTACATTTAAGGGGATCTGACTTCCCAATAACGATTGCCGTAGATGTTCATGACAATCGGGACTGACGGCTTAACGTGCTCACTGAGGCATCGACCGCCATCTTCCATACTCCGGATTGCTATTTAAAATTTCTTTAAAGAAAAACCCAACAGCAGTCCGACCCGGAAATCAAACCCGAGACCTCTTGATCAGCAATCACTACCTACTGCGCTACCGCTAACTACTAGACCAACGAGTCAGAACATTTACTTACTTTACCTTATATTCTTAATGACGTTGGAAACTAAGCTGACTGTGGTATTGCTCGCTTCCACGATTTCTCTAACTAACCTAAGTCTATATTATGAGCAATAGGAATTCATTTAGTAAAAGGAGTTAATGGAGCCAATGTTCATCCACTTGATGTTGAAGTAATATTCTTACAACACACTTACAGGGGGATTTACATTACTTGCTGAAATGGGTGTATAAATATGTAAGTTGTAAACACATACATAAATTCACTTAAGAGATAGTTAGAAGCATAAATGGGCCAGCTCAACCGGAGTGATACCACACCCTCACAGAAAACCAGTGTGAAATAGCGCTTGCGCTGTGTTTCAGCGAGTGAGTGTACCGGAGGCCCATAGCTATGTTCCACTAAATAATTCAGGTTTGTATTAATTTATGTATGTCCTTTTTGTATTCGTGACAATCGTTTGATATTTAATTGAGAAAGCTGGTATAAGTGTGAAGGTTTTACATAAGTAGACAAACTTACGTTTAGATTTATGAGGTTACTAAGGATAAACATATATTTCTGAGTAAATATATAAGTATGAATGCCGCATTTCGGTTTATAAATACTTGAAACCAATGGTTAGTTTCTATCATCTTGCCAAATGATTACTAAACAATTAGTATTAGAGGTATATCTGATGATAATTTTGTTACTCCAGACTTTCTTATTTTAAAAAACCTTGTATTTAATTTGACCCGATTACTATTTCAATTTATTCTAAATGAGCAGGTAACATAATGGCTAAATTTAATATTCCATCTAAATGTTTACACAAGCTGGTAAACGTATCACAGCAAAAATAATTTTACTTATTTATATCGGATGCTGTCATTTGAGTAGATAAATAACATTATTCGGACCAACGGAGCTGAAAATTGCTGTGTACACGTCCCCGACGATTTCATTTGCAAAATAATCTGTTTGGTGGTAGTTGGGTTCTTTCACACAACTGTATATAGTTATTTGTGTTTGTAAAACTTTCGTTCGTATTTTTAAATGTGTAAAAGTTTACCTACACAGAATTACTGAAATTGTTTTTACCATTTTTTTTTTTCAGTTTTTTATTTATAAACATATTAAACTTTTTATTCAGAATCTTGACAACTTTTTAGACTACATTTGCAGAGTATATTAAATTATTATTAATTTAAAAATTGCAAAATAATTTAAGTCTCCCTGAAGAACTTTAGGTTCGCTCTGAATATTATCTTACGAGATACGCCATTTTAAAAAGTAACGAAAAATTAATAAAATGTTCCATATTTTAACAGCTTTTGTTAATTTATTTCAATTATACTAAAACTGTGCATACGAATTTAGTTTGGATATTAGTGAATAATTGAATAAAACTAAATAAATACTAATTGTAAAAACAATACATAATATTATACATTACGATAAACTAGATATACCTTTCCAAAGCGTAACTGTGACAATATATTTTGCAAAAAAAAATATATTAAAACTGTTTTCGTGTGTGTGTGCTCTGGAAAAGATTTACGGAGAAAAACTTTTTGAGGTTTTGATGACTACCTCTGTGGCGCAGTGGTAGCGTATGCGACTGTTGTGCTTGAGGTCTCGGGTTCGATGCCCTTGTCTATACAAATATTTGTTTCGGAGTTTGAGTGTTTTCTGTGTGTATTTACAAAGAAAGAAGTATATATGTATTTATATAAGTTGTCTAGTACCCATAGCACAAGCTCTTATATATATATATATATATATATATATATATATATATGTCGGAGAACGAGTAGTTTTCTTAAGTTTTAATTTGAATTCGTGTTTATTTCAATCGATTATTCGAAACATCAAACTGTGCATCGAGAAACATGGCAGTTTGGGTGGAATCTGTGGACGGTGTATGCTAAAGAAGGCGCACTGATTATTTGTTGTTAACGATGTGATTATTAAGTCTTAGTTTACTTACAGCTTGATTTAATAATGTTGGTTTAGTTTTAGTCGATTCTGTAAGCAATATTAAATTAAATGTTACTAAAATGTGTGCGGGTAACACCGAATACAGTGGTAGGTGTCACCACTAGTTAAAGCGAGCAGCCGGTATAAAAGAGAGCGGCCGCACGAGTTGCGGGACTACTAACCTTTTGGCTCTTAATCTAACTACCCACCGTTTCGTATTGAAGTAAAATAGAATCAACAGATCAGTTTAGTACGGGCACTGTACGAGGAAGGACAAGCTGTAAATAAGCTAAGTACATAGGCTTTTTAATTATTGTAATTAACTGTTAAACCTTTGTAAGTAATAAGTTAAGATGTAACTTTCAAAAGAGTGGCCATGAGTTTCTTTGCCGGTTTCTTCTCATAAGGCCCTACGCATTTGGAAACTGGAAGTTATGGGTCGTCACGGACGTTCAGTGGATTTTGGTGTCCTCACCTAATTCACTTTGACAATGTTGTGCCGATCTATGATTTTAACTGTAGCTTCATTGATTCAATAAACTATTGGAATTCTATATTGTCTTTGACTGTGCAAATAAACCCAACCTACCAACGTGTATAATAATGAAGATTGATTACTAGACTAGACTAGACTTGATTAAAAGCGATTTCTATTGCTTTAAATCATGAGTGCCACTTGACAAAATACGCACGTGACGTCAGCGAAACTGACGTCACCATTTCTTAAAAACCGCTTCGACCGATCGCCACACGTATGACTCCGACATCAGAAGTGGGATTACCTGTGAATTACCTGTGATACCCCTAGAGATTACCTGTGATACCCCTAGAGATTACCTGTGTATTACCCCTGTGGACTACCCCTAGAGATTACCTGTGAATTACCCTAGGGATTACCTGTGAATTACCCCTGTGGACTACCCCTATGGATTACCCCTATAGATAACCATAACGGATCGGGAACAAAATACAGGGCAGATTGTTATTATTTTATTTACGTTTACCCTACGTTAAAAGAAATCTTTTCGATACGGAATTAATTTGTGCTATACGAGAACCGCCAACTAGTGAGAACTACTCCGACTGTAAAAGTGAAGTGATGTGTGAAAAATACTAGCGCTCAGTTGTGGCAAAATCAAAGGGTTACATAATCTAGTAAAGATTAGGACAATTTTAGTCGTGACAATATTGCTAACACATAATCTGAGATTTCAGATACTACCTCGCCTGACAGTCGAAGGAAACCAAAGCGCAGAAGACGATTACTTGAACCTTATTCAAGTGTGGTGTCATAGATGCAGTTCTAATATGAATGCCAAGGCAAACGATTTGCAAACCGAGTAACCAGTGAATGTCAGCTCCATCCAACCAGCGCTAGTTCAGCTCCAAGAAAGATTTGGTGAGAAGTTTTCATTTTGTTTCAAATGCTCTTTAATAAGACAAATTCTGTCAGATAGATTTCTGGGCCAACGACAATATAGTGCAGTAATATTATTGAGGGTAGGTAACGCCCGCCCTTATTGTAACATAGTATTGTGTGGTTCACAAATTCTTGCCCCGAGCCTGGGTGATTTTTGTGTACGTTTTATGTCCTTTTGTGAGGTCCCCCGTGACACAGGATGTTTATTCCTAATGGGAGGGTTCTTTTTAATAAAACAATAAATTCTGTCAAGAAATCCGGGTTGAAGAAATGCACTGAAAAGTATTTCCTGTAGTAGGTACACGATTACTGTATTTCAAACGACATAATTATTTAAAGAAAAGAATGAAAATCTGCTTGCATTAGGGTTTTCAGTTGTAATTTTTGAAAAGTTCTTAAAAATCATAAGGTCATTTCTATTGGTGCCTACGTTCTCTTATAAAATGAGGATCGCAATCAAATGACATTAGACCCACAGTATAAAGGTCCTTACGTGGTCACCGAAATACTAGAGGGAGACCGCGAATTCGCTCCCAACACATATGTTCTACCGACCATTGATCATCTACACCCGCGGTAATCAAAGTGAATACAGACCGTCAGATACCCACTAGTGAAGTCCCTATTGATTTGTCTGATGAACATGATGTAGAAAACAATGATCCTTGAATAGTTTATTAAATTAATCGAAGGCTTTATTTCTGTTTTGATTATTTTGTTCGTGAACAATTATTTGGAATGTATTGTGTGACGTTTAACCAGACCATTGTTAATTGTTGATAGAGATAGGATTACACTCTTTAAGTTTATTTTAATTAATAAACAAAGTTATTTAATTACAAGGGATGTAGTATTGGTAGCCTGGTTTCACTACCTCCTTAGGTCTCGCTGGTCATTTGTAGCCGTAGCTCGTGCAGTACTTATCTGTAGAGAGTGCGCGGTGCGCATCTGGCTATGCGAATGTTAGTCGCTGGTTAAGTGACAATAAAAAGATCTCGATCTCTGGTTAAGAGTTGAGCAAAAAGCCGCTGGTGAAGTGGTGATACGCAGTTGCTGGTTAAGCGACTAAGTCAAAACGTCTTAACGCTGTTACTGGCGATTTAAACAGACGTGCTGAACTTAGGTTAACAATGATTATTGTTTGTGCTAAGACTTATGTGATTATGCTGGTAGAGATATAAATGAGCATGGTCAGAACCTTATCGTGATACTGACGTGAATAGAAACATCAAATTTAAAATCATGAAGGCAAAATAATTTGTTATAATTGAAATTGGTTTCTATGAATCTTTAATTTGGTCAGGAATAGCCGAGAGGACGGATTCACTGTCCAGATGATTCCTCAGTTAACAAACACGTAGACGTGTAAGTCCATCAGAATGCCTGTGTTGGCGAGGCAATACCGGCCGAATAAATTGAGCTACTGTGGTTGCTTTTTTTCTTTGTTTACAGATGACTCACACGAGGACGTGTGATGCATCAGGACGGCCGTGTCGGAGAACGAGTAGTTTTCTTAAGTTTTAATTTGAATTCGTGTTTATTTCAATCGATTATTCGAAACATCAAACTGTGCATCGAGAAACATGGCAGTTTGGGTGGAATCTGTGGACGGTGTATGCTAAAGAAGGCGCACTGATTATTTGTTGTTAACGATGTGATTATTAAGTCTTAGTTTACTTACAGCTTGATTTAATAATGTTGGTTTAGTTTTAGTCGATTCTGTAAGCAATATTAAATTAAATGTTACTAAAATGTGTGCGGGTAACACCGAATACAGTGGTAGGTGTCACCACTAGTTAAAGCGAGCAGCCGGTATAAAAGAGAGCGGCCGCACGAGTTGCGGGACTACTAACCTTTTGGCTCTTAATCTAACTACCCACCGTTTCGTATTGAAGTAAAATAGAATCAACAGATCAGTTTAGTACGGGCACTGTACGAGGAAGGACAAGCTGTAAATAAGCTAAGTACATAGGCTTTTTAATTATTGTAATTAACTGTTAAACCTTTGTAAGTAATAAGTTAAGATGTAACTTTCAAAAGAGTGGCCATGAGTTTCTTTGCCGGTTTCTTCTCATAAGGCCCTACGCATTTGGAAACTGGAAGTTATGGGTCGTCACGGACGTTCAGTGGATTTTGGTGTCCTCACCTAATTCACTTTGACAATGTTGTGCCGATCTATGATTTTAACTGTAGCTTCATTGATTCAATAAACTATTGGAATTCTATATTGTCTTTGACTGTGCAAATAAACCCAACCTACCAACGTGTATAATAATGAAGATTGATTACTAGACTAGACTAGACTTGATTAAAAGCGATTTCTATTGCTTTAAATCATGAGTGCCACTTGACAAAATACGCACGTGACGTCAGCGAAACTGACGTCACCATTTCTTAAAAACCGCTTCGACCGATCGCCACACTGTGACTCCGACATATATATATATATATATATAGCTATAGTCCCAAGCTTAGCTTGGGACTATATGGCGGTGTGAGTTAGATATCCGAATGTTTAACATTATTTGAAGTATTGGCAACCAAATTTTAGATTTTATAAATACAAGAATATATTAACAATTATTTTAACGGGAATTAACGCGATAAAAGATATTACATACCTCTGATTTGCCTGACGTTTAGACCTGGTTGCACTGGCCATGGTCGCGTTAATTCCCGTAAAATAATTGTTTATATAACAAGAATAAATATTTAAAACTCACAATACTACCTTTCAAGAGATAGCGAACAACAAACCTTTATAACTAACTCCTCAAAATGATCGTTTACATGAATGATGCAGCAATCTTCAGGAAACCAACATCGTTATCCATGATTTATGACCGTGTGTTGTTTTACCTCCGCTTGTCAATCACTATTGTTAATGAATACAAGAACTAAAATATCAATACACGATGATGAAGCTCAGAAAAATGATAAGGTTGTTGATAATTTGAATTGTGATGAAAAATACAAATCTAAAAGTCACGTAGGGGAACTATATTTTGCCATTAATGGGCCGGCCTGTTTGTAGTTATAACAATGCTTCACAGAAAACTGCTGAGCAGTAATACTTTAAAATATTTATATTGGTACATAAAAATTATATATACATTAAAATAAAAGAAAAAAACTATGAACAAAAAGTAAAAAAAATATAGCCCATAGAGTTCTCAACGCGCCTAAAGAAGTTTTGACTTCAAGAACATTCGGTGATTGTTTACTGAGTGAGATTTGTTGTCAAAGACTGCTGCACTTATCCATGTCCAAATTTAATTCCAAAGTGTTTGCCTTCCTTGTAAAATAAATGAGCATCATTCTGAGGATCAAAAGGAAAATATTCAATATCCAGTTAATAATCAGTTGAAGTATCTGTATCAGTAGCTTTAGTATTACGAGTATACTCTTTGAGGTACTCTAATCTCAGTTTCGTTTCCACATCTTGAGGTGTTTGTGGTATCTTTTACTCTAATTTTACTTCTTTTTTAAAATAAATCGCTCTCAAAGGGAGGGTTACCATTAGGCCAGCGGTCAGCCGAAACCTCTGGAATGTTACACAGTATGCTGTACCTAAATGAAATTGACGTTAACTTCTCTAAATCTTGCCGGTTTGTGATTAAAGCCCAAAAATGATCAAAAATGTTATGACAGAAAATGGATAATCAACGATTAGATTTCTTAAAAGGTTTTTGATCAATATTATTCCCAATTTATTCATCAGAACCTATTTGGCACAATGTTTTACACGTGCTTAATATTTATTTAAGAGCTCATCCCACACGATTCAACAACATTTTACCAAAGCTCTCCATGATGCTGTCCGCTAGTGTGCTACATATTTTATGAGTCCATCTATCTCCAAACAGAATAGTAAATGTACGTAATGAAACACTCAAAGCGATGTTTGAATAAGGTATTTGACTTGACACGACATTTTAACAACATTTATATTAAAGTAGTCTTTTAGAGAAAGTGTCATCAAAATTTTCTTTACAGAGTATCTTTTTTTTCATCTCTCATCATCTCGTTTGCGTCTTCTATTGCCCGTAGCGTGATATTTTTTCCCATTTCTAAAACATTATTCATTAGTGCTTCCTTACTATTGGTCTTAGCGTAATGATGTATAGCTTATAGCCTCACTCGACAAATAGGCTATCCAACACTGAAAGATTTTTTCAAATCGGACCATTTCTCCCTGAGATTAGCGCGATATAATGGTTGACAGTCGTGAAGCTTTGTTGGAGACTTTTGGGCGGTTTAATAAAATAACATCCAACGGCAAGATTACGTAGCCACAATGTTGTCTTGCCAGTCCCCAACCCGCACTCGGCCAGCGTGGGGACGTAAGGCCTTAACCCTCTCTTGAGAGGAGACCCGCGCCCAGTAGTGTGACATTATGGGTTGTTGAATCTATAACACAAACAGAGATCGGATCGCTTTAAAATGAAAATGGAGATGTTATTAACCATAAAATTTTTGGTTTCTTCTCTTTGAATCTCTGTTTGTGTTGTTGATATTATTTTTGGTAGAAAGTGACTTTAGTAAACATTTAGGTATAAATCAAAAATTTATCACTTTCATAGAAGTTTGTTATTGATTCTTCTAGTAAATCCAGTTATTTTGTTATTTAGTGTAGACAGTAAATTGTGGCATCAGTAAGATAAAACTATAATAGAACCAAGTTTTTGAAAGTACACAGTTTCAAATAATCAAAGAAAATATTTACCTTACAAAGAAAATGTACGTGTTATAAACTATCAGATTACACACTAACAAGGTAGAATGAGTCACTTCAGGGATAATTATAATTTTATGATAAGAAATAAGAAGCTAATGGTGTCAGCTTATCGTGTTTATAATAACACGTTCACTGATTATATAATTATCATCACCATAGAGTATGTAACATAATATTTTGTTTTACCAAGAATAAGAAATTATGAAAAAGACGAGAAAATATGTACCATTCTTATGCTCTATTTGCAATAACAGATGAAATGGAATATTTATTTGAAAAGTAAACTAGATATCAGATGGTTACACATTACGAGCTACTTTTTCAGGTATGATTTGTAAATATATTATGTACAACTAAATAAAACCTTGCCTTTTTATATTAAATAGGAGACAAACGAGCAGACCTATCGCCTGGTGGTAAGCGATTACCGCCGCAAATGGACGTGTGTTGCTGGCCTTTTAAGAAGGAATAAATCTTTATTCATATTCCAACAATCTGTATTTTTCATGAATCCCAAACTACTTACTACAGAAATAAATAGTCAATGAGCAGATGGACGAGCTAATATAAATGATAAATTATATCGGTTACTAGCTGACCCACGCAATTTCGTTTACTCCTATTGCCCGTAGCGTAAATTTTTTTTTTTTTTTTTTATGTTTGACCCTGCCATAATGACTCTACTCTGCCTGATGGAAAGCATAAGCAGAATCCAAGAGTGATGGTCACCATACTGCGAATGCAGACAATGCAACAATGCAGCATGGCGACCCACACCATGGCGGGCTAGTGATGCTTTCGCATCATTGGGCCTCCGGTCTCGCACTCACCAACGAAACACGACAGCATGATCGCTGTCATTTTACGTTGGTTTTCCGTGCGAGGGTAGTACCGCCCCGGTCGAGCCGGCCCGTTCGTGCTGAAATCAGCGTGGCTCTACTACCTTTCTTGTGTTTTCGCAACATTCTTCATTG
Organism: Spilosoma lubricipeda; assembly: GCA_905220595.1. Lineage (NCBI taxonomy): Eukaryota > Metazoa > Arthropoda > Insecta > Lepidoptera > Erebidae > Spilosoma > Spilosoma lubricipeda. The sequence continues at coordinate 3,259,803 of HG992298.1, read as the reverse complement.
GTGCTTCGCTCCTACTGGTTTGAGCGTGATGATAAATAGCCTATAGCCTTCCTCGATAAATAGGCCATCTAACACTGAAAGAACTTTTCAAATCGGACCAGTTCCTGAGATTAGCACGTTCAAACAAACAAACAAACTCTTTAGTTATATTTATTAGTATAGATATTAAGTACTAGCTGAACCGGGCGGTACTACCCGCAGTCATTATCGTACCGCGGGTAACGCCACGGGGCGATGCTAGTCTAAAAAAAGTAGCAGCCTAAGTTACTACTCATATCATCAGCTACCTATCAGTGAAAGTCCCGTCAAAATCAGTCTAGCCATTCAATAAATTAGCTGGAACAAACAGACAGACAGACAGACCGACAGATAGACAGACAAAAATTGTAAAATATGATATTTTGGTATATGTACCTTGTATACATACATATGCATTTAGTAAACAGCGGTTATCTTAATATTACAAACAGACACTCCAATTTTATTTATTTGTATAGATGTATAGATGAGATTAATATAATATAATTAATAATAATATAATTTATTTCTCATCACAGATGTATGCAGTACAGTGTAGATGCTTAATCTAGATATACATTTACAACAAACATTTGTGAGAGACTAGTGCCCGAGATAGTTATTTGAATACCTGTGTTACGGAATTGAAGGCTTAGTATGCTTACTTGCTTAACCACAGTTACTTTTAGAATAAAACCGGTTTCGGCTTATGGCATTATCAAAGGTCAGGTGTAAACCTAATTAAAATAGTGGAATAAGTACAAGTGAGTTTGCTTCTAGAATGTACTACAACAAGTTTCATCAAATGCCAACAATCAAAAGTTTAAATTACATCAGTTACTTCTTTATAAAGAAAACAAACTATATGACTGCCTCGTTCGTCTAGCGGTTGGCTTGCGCGACTGCTGATCATGAGGTCTCGGGTTCGATTCGGACCAAGTGTTTGTATGATCTACAAATATTTGTTTCGGAGTTTGGGTGTTTTCTATGTATAATATGTATGTATTTACAAAAAAAAAAGTATAGATGTATTTGTATCAGTTGTCTAGTACCCATATCACAAGCTGTGCTTAGCTTGGGACTAGATGGCTTGTGTGTTACATGTCCGAAATATTTATTATTTATTATTATACCAACAGTGTTTACATTGAAACCATAAAGTAATCATATCAGCTGTAAGAAGTCTACGGCCTCATCCAACGAGTCCCTGCGATCCTAACTAGGTCGTCCGTCCACCTTGCGGGAGCCCTTCCTACGCTGCATTTGCCGTCACGTGGTCTCCACTCAAGAACCTTTCTGCCCCATCGGCCATCGGTTCTCCGAGCTATGTGCCCTGCCCACGGCCATTTCAGCTCGCTGACTCTCTCTGCTATGTCGGTAACTTTAGGTCGTCTACGGATCTCCTCGTAAAATAAAATACTTCTTAATTTTTAAATTTACAAAGTACGGTTTTGTTTTTTTTTTAATCTGTCATTATCACCTGTCATTTTAAGCGTCATTAAACACCAACAAAAATTCGTTCGTAATTTTAAACACTCCCAAAACTTTTACGAAACACTTTGAAGGGTACGGCATAAGTTGGCCTTCAATAGATGTGCCACATAATGACGTCGGGCCAGACCAGTCTATTAAAACTTTTCTTGTTATAGCGCATGCATTGTTGTGTAAACAAAGTTCTCCAACTTGAGGGTCGGGATAAATAAGGTGCGAAAATATGTACGAGCACATTATGTATTAAACATGTGTTTATTTTGTGAAAGGTTGTAAAAACTAACTTTTGCTGGCACGTCTCTAGGTTACTCAAAAATTTAAGGTCAGAGAACATTTGCGATAACAAGTCCGGCTTATGTAATCTACTAGAAACTAATATAATAAAATGTAGTACAACATATTTGTGATAGCAACGTTTTTAAATTAAATAAAAAAAAATAAAAAAACTATTTAAAAAAATATTTTCGCAAGCAACAACATTAAATATCCCAGTTGTATTATTTAAAATTCAGGCCTGAACTCGTTACGTAACATAAATTCAGTTTCCCAATTATTTTAACTACACACCGACCGCAGTTTGTTGTGCTTTTTACTAGTTTGCATTTTTTGTGTGTTTTTCTCGTTTTTTATGCATGTAGAGTATATAGTTGTAAACTTCAAATAAACAACTATAGCCTCGTAGTAAAATAAATGTCTTTATAATGATAAATATGTACACATCCAACAACGCCATCTACTCCCAAACTCACCAGAGCTTGTATTATTGGGCACTAAACAACTGATATAAATACTTTTTTTATGTATTCATACATAGAAAACACCGAAACTCCAAAAAAAAAATTTGCAGATTATACAAACGGGATCCGACTCGGGAATCCAACCGAGTCCTTAAGCACAGCAGTCGCATACGCTACCATTGCACCATCGAGGCATTTTTAGAATAATGAATGGACAGTGCTAATGGTTAGTGAACCTTGTTGCGCAACCAGAGGCTGTAAATTCAGTGCCCACCCAAGACAAATAAACGTAAAATGAGTACGTCAATAAATTGTCCTGTATTTGTTGCCAAGAAATAAAAAAATAAAATAAAAGGAAGTATGTTACTCAGCGTTCTGTTTTACATGTTACAGGCGCCGTCAAATTTGGAATCCGATGGCAAGTGCCAGTTTTCGTGTAAATATTTCGGGGAATGTTAGACATTTTTAAATTACTATGTGAAGCAAACCTTTGTACCCCTTTTCTACCCGACTACGACAAAGCCAAAGGAGGGTTATGATTTTGATAGGCTATGTATGTATGTATGTTATGAGATGAGATGAGATCAACAACAGAAAAGTGGACAAAAAAAGTAACAGATTGGTACCCGCGGGACGGAAAAAGACGTAGAGGAAGGCAGAAAAAAAGATGGGAAGACGATTTGTCTAAGGGTTGGAGAAGGACAGCAATGGACAGGCAAATGTGGAGGGATCTTGAGGAGGCCTATGTCGCAAGACGGCCTGACCTGGTAACTGACATTAAATGTTAAGTTATATCCATACATAAAATAGATAGAAGTATAGTTAATATAGTATAGTTAAGTATAGTTAGCATAATTTCATGTTTTTAATTTTTATAATGTGCAAAGGTCAGAGTAAATAAAGGCTATTTTTATTTTTTTTTTATTTATTTATGTATATATGTATGTATGTTCATTTGTTCCCTCATAGCTCCTTAACTACTCATTAGAACTGGACAAATGAGGCGTCGTTAGAAGCGTCTTGATCGTTCACTGATTATAGGCTCTGTGAAGTGTCACTGAATCTAATATGGCGCCCTCTAGCAGCCATAAATTGCTGTGTTAAAAAAATTATTTGAGATATAGGTCGTGTTTGGTATCATTGGAAAGGGCGTTACTTGTACATTTCAAATATGTTTATATATATATTTATCCTCTTTATCCGTAATTATTCAAAAATTGTTATATTTCTATGGTAGGTATTTAAAATATACTTTGCAAATTAATTAATATTATCACTACATCAAAACACATATAGAAACGTACCATAACACTTTTACAACGCGTGACTACTGCTTTTCAAAATTTGTTTCATTCTTTTTGTTGTTTGTCGTAGTTGGGTTTTAGTTTTTACTTTAATTTATTTCAAGTATTCTCTCGAAAAGTAAACTATTATGTTTCTCTATGAAAAAGAAACTACCGTTACTGATATTTTTTTTGGTATATGATTTAAACCACTCAAATGTATTCTATTGAAGTCAATGTCGTAAATTGATTTAATTGTTGACAGTATGAGTAATACATATAGTTTTTGTTGTACAACGGGACCTATATATAAATATATATATTATATTTATAAGATTACTTTATATTTCACGACGTTTCGAACGGATTACACCGCTTGTGGTCATCAGTGCGAAGAGTCCTACTACGACGGAGTTGGGAATCTCATTGACTATCAAATACACACACTTCTTATTTCTGTACACATTTCTTATGTAACTGTTATAACATATAAGCCGGAGTGATATTCCAGCCTCACAGAAACTAAACTTGAGTTTATTCATTCCCTTTTACAGACTGAGTAAGGTTACCAGATGAGAAACACTCTCCTTCTATTTCTGAGGAGGAGTAAGGGGATGGGGGGAGGGATTGGGGTATGGACCTCCGGTATCCTCTCTCATTCGGTGAAACACAGCGCTGTTTCACACCGGTTTTCTCTGAGGCCGTGGTATCACTCCAGTCGGTCACCTTCTTATTTCATCTCTTCCTTAGACCATAAAAAATCATTTTTTAGAAAATAACACTTTAAACAGCATCGGAACCTCCACAAATCTCCTCTGTTAACCATTGAACTAGCTTAATAGAATGAACTTAAATATTTTAATTCGTACATTCAGTCGAAACCTTATTTCACGGACAGACGTTATCTGTATCTACCCTCATGTCATGGTTCCATGGCTCGCTGGCCAGCTAGGTATCCAATTTACGGAGTTGTTGGCTCGCATTGAATGGGAACAAATAAATGTATACGAGTTATATGACAATTGGTTTGGAATACTGTGTGAATGTGGAAAATAATGTAATATGTTTGTTCCATTCGATTAACTGTCTACGTATTTTTGTTGGTATTTTTTTGTTTAAAAAAGGGTACGATGTTCTCTGTCACGAGGGACTCCACAACATACAAAGAACACCCAGATTCAGAACAACAAATTGTGGGTCACACAAACTTTTTTCCCATATGGTGCACAAATCCACATTACTCAACGCAGTACGAAGTAAGTGGTGAATACTAAAACTACACCACGTCTATGGAGTCATTTATATTATTATTTTAATGAATAAATTCAATAAACGAAATCCATAGTACGACTGTCTTGTTAAATTTACGAATGATGCAAGAGTATCACTAGGCCGCCATGGTGTGGGTCACCATGCTGCATTGATGCATTGTCTGCATTTGCAATGAGTATGGTAACAACCACTCTTGGATTCTGATTATGCTTTCCATCAGGCAGAGTAGAGCCATTTTGACAGGGCCGTACAGAAAAAAAAAATTAAAAGTACGTTTGGTCGAGAGAAATTACCTACTATAGTTTTATGCTAACTTAACAGAATGAACGTAACAGAGTAAGTCAGCGGTTTTTTGTTAAGTTAAAACCTTTCAGGATTATTAACATGATTTGGTTTACATTTCGTCACCTTTATGTATTCATACATATATATTATTACAAGTCTTTTTCATGTACAAACTGTATATTGTATACATCGCCATCACTTCATGTTTTCTCAGTATCATCGAATGTTTACCTACTGGAGAATGCATTAGGCCGTGATATTGTAAATGAGAAGGTAACTCAGTATGACTATCTGTCGCGCTTTAAGGGCTAAATTATTAAACCATATATAACCATATATGATATTTTGATAGGGAAGGACGGACTAAGGCTACTTTTAATAAGATTTTTAAATGCGGATAATGCAACGGAATAAAGCTTTTACTCTGCAATCCTATATTAATGCTCTCACCAAAACAATATTATTATACCAAGCCTCGTAAAACTGTCATGCTGAAAAATCACAAACATTTCGTTTCATATAAAAAGCGATACGTCCAGGGGATTCCGCTCCGTTGAACCAGAAGCCCTCTGTTCATATCAACGCCAGCAAAATGGATACCTCAGGATTTCTATCGTATTATTTTTTTGGAAGGAAATAGTATTTTTATTTAGTTTTAATAGTGGAAATATTGTTATCAGTATTTTAAGCACAGTACCCACACATTACAGTGATTTATGCAAGATAGCCAGGTCTGGAGTTGTGCAACGTTCCCTTTCTCTCACTTTTTCGCCGGATTTTTCCGATTTTTGACTTCTGATTTTTCCTTAAGCTATATGACTCCGCTTTTTTCAAATCTTCTAATCCTAGGTCAAATGATTTACCTTAATAGATTTCGATAAACCAATGCAATACTCAAATACGAGTATCAGACAGGGCCATGAGCCAATGAACTTCCAAAAAGATTTGGTGTTAATTTCAATTTCTGTCTCCAGGTGCATGTTTACGTCCTCAAAAAAAATGTTTTGTAAGAATAACAGACTGACAACAAAGTCATAAAGTCCCTTTTTTAATATTATAGATAAACTACTCCTAATTCATTTCTGGTGTATGCATCACATGCATAAATCGGATTAGATGGATAAATCGGTAATAAATAAAAAGTCATAAGATTTTTCCCTACCAAAAAGTGCTCAACCCGGCCAAAGAAGTTTTCACTTCGAAAATGTCATGTAAGCATGTCGGTGACGCGAACTCATAAGATTTTCTCCTGCCAAAAAGTGCTGAACGTGACCAAAGACGTTTTCACTTCAAAAATCCTGGGTAGTATTGATAGAAACAGAGAAAGAAAGCCATAAATATGAAACAGCTTGGCAAGAACACCAGAGTTTCTAATCTGTTATTCTGTACTGTATATATCTGTTAATATCATAACATGCAATAATATTTGTGAAACATCGGAATCATAAGTCGCTAATTCATTTTTTATTTCTTAAGCATATAAAAATACAGCTTTGGATCTAAAAATATCGCTCTTAAATATTAAGAGCTAAAAATATAATATTTATTTTTCATTCCTTACATACGCCGTTTCTCGTGGAGCTCGTCTCGCCATGTTGCTTGAATAAAGCTGAGGATGCACTGAATTATGAATTATTCAAGCCACCGAGTCTAGTGGCGCCCTCTAGTGGTGGTCGGGGATTCATAATTTGTCCTTTCAGCACCGTGAATGGCATTTCATAACTTGTTTTTATTATTCTTTTGTAGACGGTAGACGAAATGATATATTTATTATAGTAGTAACTTAATTGGTTTTGTTAGATAGTCATAAGCAACCGAAATTAATCTTTAAATAAATTGCAGGTTCATTAAAGTTTATTAGTGTTCAAAGAATTTATTACTCATAAGAGCATAGTTAGTTCACTTATAATGAGAAACATAGCAATAACTTATGACTAATACAATTTTCACCTTTCAGCGTATTGGAAGCTACGAGTACAATGTACACACATACTTTTTAGCCCGCTTCATAGATACATTTAAACTGTCACATTCCTTTAATTCATTCTACAATCTGTTATACAGCTGTACTCCCTCATATAATATTATTTTTTGTAATTAGTTCTTAGTTTCGTTGGTTGTATTTTATTTGTATGCATGTTTTGTAGGTGTAAAGTTGTTTTAGGTTCAGTAACTTGGTCTTTTATAGTATACTAGATGTTGCCCGCGGCTCCGCCCGCGTATATGTCGGTTATCGCGGCAAATAGTAGCCTATGTGTTATTCTGATGTATAAGCTATATTACTGTAAAGTTTCATCCAAATCCGTTCAGTAGTTTTTGCGTGAAAGAGTAACAAACATCCAAACATCCATCCATCCTTACAAACTTTCGCATTTATAATATTAGGTAGTAGGATAGTACTTTTGTAGGAGTAAGGTAATGGTAATTAAATAGTACTTTAATTATTTGGTTTTGTATTCTTTGCAGTGTATTCAAATTCGATACAATTGCTGATTCCCATATCTCAATTAAATATTCAAGGTGCGATTTCACCAAAGAATTATAAATTATAGTACGGTAATTATAAGTAATATAAATTTTATGACTACTGATGCCGTAATATAGATAGTTTGATTACTTTGTGGCGACCTCTACATACAGCGGCGACAAAATCATATAACAGCGCCATCTACTGCAGATACACTGAACTACGAAGTAACGCACAACACGGAATAACTACCAATCCTGAATCGCGCAATAGAAGTTCTCGCGCCGATTAACATATACAGAAAAATCCCAACGTCAACCGTTGGGCAGTGGCCCGCCAGGCATGATCACCTCGCCTGGTCGGAGGATCCTCCCTTTTGTGTTAGTGGGACATGACACCTGTCCCCCACAACTTATTTACACTTAATTGTACCTACTGTATGCATAAACGAAATTAATAAGTTGTCTACAAGTCAATAATTGAGATAGATAAAAGATACTGATGTATAAGGTAGTCTAAAATTTTTGTCCCTATCTGTGTCTTGTGTATTGACTTCTAATAAATGACGACATATGTGTGTATTGTACTTATCTGACAAATATATTCAAAACATTCTATCAGGCACTTTATCAGTGAGCTGTAAAACTGAGGCACAGTTTTTTAAAATCGAGCAACTTTCACATACACACATATTTCTGTCAGTCTCAGTTTTATTAATAGATTTCCAAGTGTCATAATTGTATGTCGAGACGAATACACCGATTTTTCGAGTACCTTTCATCTCGAGAAAAGTACTGTTATCGAGGGATTGATGCGTAAATCAAGACTACAGGTGAAAAAATTAACTTTTGAACAACGTTTCATAGAAAGGTTTTCAGTATATTATAAATTGATTTAATGTTGAAAATACTTCACAACTTTAGAATTAGTTACCTACTTAAAATTGTTGTGGCAGTAAAACGACATTGTGACGAAACGAAATTAATCAAAGAAGTTCTAACCTTTTCTTTTTTTTTTTTTTTTTTTTAACGTGTGGAGACCCCCTCGGGCCGTCACCCCGCCGGGGTTTGCGGCGGCGGGGCGGTGTGTCGGAATCGAACCGACTAAAACCACACGGTGTGCCACTCTGCGCCTGAGAGAGGGAGAGATCCGGGAACTGCTGTATTACGACCTCCGGACCCCTCCCGGCGCCAGCCCGCACAGAAGCGGGCACCCTCCTCCATTACCTCTCCGTTAAGGCGACGTACGGCACACACGTCACGTCGCCTCCTCGCGGGCGGCCACTAGAGCGGATGGAAGGGCAAACCCGTCCCGACCATCCGCGGCGACACTCAGGGCGGCATGAGGCGCAGGTGAGCGCGCCTCCGCTGCCCGGTTCGCCGGCGGCGGATCGGGTCCGAGAGGAGGTCGTCCTCCCGGGCCTTCTCCGCCGCCTCCTTCTGCGAGATGACGTGTTCGCAGAAGGTGGCGACCGCGGTAAAACTGCTGTCGCTACCGGCCATGGAGCGGATGACGGCCGGTAGCGAGAGATCTCCTCCGATGACTGCAGTGAGGGCCCGGCGCTGCGACGCCCATGCGGGGCATGCCGCCAGCGTGTGCTGGGCCGAGTCCTCACTGCAGTCGCAGTGGTGGCAGGCGGGACTCAGTTCCCTCCGTGCGACCGAGTGCAGGTACTTCCCGAAGCATCCGTGCCCGGAAAGCACCTGCGTCAGTCGGAAGGAAAGAGTCCCGTGCTGCCGCCCTGCCCACTCGTGGATGACCGGCTGGAGAGCCTCCACGGCGGCGAAGCCAGCGCGTGGAGTCTCCAGCCGGAACGACCAGCGAGCCATCGTGGCTCGACGGGCGGCTTCACGCCACTCGCGTACCTCCTCGGGCGGGGGGCGAATGCCACACTCCGCCCGGAAAGAAGCCACCCGTCGATAAACTTCGGCGAGCACTTCCGCCTCCAAATCCCACGGGGGTGTTCCGGCCAACGCGCACGCCGCCTCGGTCGACACCGTGCGGTATCCGCGTATGGCTCTGACCGCCAATACACTCTGAGGCCGCCAGAGGCGAGCCTTGTTGAGGGCGGTCAGAGCCGCCACCCACACCGGTGCGCCGTACAGCGCCATTGACCACCCCCGTGTAGAGGAGTCGCGTTGTGACGCTGGCTCCGCCCAAGTTGGGCAATAATCGCCCAAGGGCGGAGGCAGCGTCGACCAGCTTCAGACCAAGCTGTCGGAAGTGCTCGTCGAAGAGCCACCTACCGTCCAGGATCAGACCCAGATATTTCATCTGGGCCCGAACCGGTACGAGGACCGAGTTGACCTCTATCGAGGCGCCGGGGGGTGGACCACGACGGGGCCCATGAAAGAGCAGGGCCTCCGTCTTGTCCAGGGCCACCCGCAAGCCTAGCGCCTCGATGCGCCCGACCACCAGAGAAACACCCCCGGTGGCCAGGCGCGCCGCCTCCTGGAAGTTTGCCCTCCGAGCTGTGACCAAAGTGTCATCGGCGTAACAAATTACGCCCAGCCCGGGGGGGAGACGTTCCCGCAGGACCCAGTCGTACCCCACGTTCCACAGGAGCGGTCCAAGGACAGACCCCTGTGGAACGCCGCACGACATGGGCCGCCGTCTCAAGACGCCCTCTCGGTCCTCGTACATGACGGTACGCTCCCTCAAATAGTCTGCCGCCAGCCGCCTCAGGTACTCTGGCACCCCATGATACTGGAGTGCTTCCCCGATGCAGCTGAATGGCAGACTATTGAATGCGTTGGCGATGTCTAACGACACCGCCAACAGCACGCCGCCACAGCTCACCGCCTCTTCGGTCACGGCCCTAAGGCGCATCACGGCATCGACCGTCGAACGCCCCTCTCGGAACCCGAATTGAGCGTCCGACAGGTCGGGCCCCACCTCGCTGAGATGCTGGACGATGCGGGCAGAGAGTATCCTCTCAAAAAGTTTGCCCGCCTCGTCCAGCAACACGATGGGCCTATAGGCCGTGACCGAATCGGCAGGCCGTCCCGGCTTCCTCAATAGGACCAGCTTCCCGCCTTTCCAGCACTCAGGAAAGTGACCGGACGCCAGGCTGGCGTCCAGCACTTCCCTGAGGCGGTCCGACATATGGTCGAGGGCACGGGCCAGAACTCGGGCAGGAACCCCGTCCGGCCCGGGGGCGGTGTTCTTCGAACGAATTCGCAGAACCGCCGCCCCTACCTCCGATTCCCTCACGGGCGGAACCTCGCCCCCGTCGTCCCTGGCCGGGTAGGCCATCGACGGGGGCGTGTGCTCCGCCCGCTGCGGGAAAAGTCCCTCGACCACTTCCTACAGGAAGCTGGGCTGGAGAGTCTCGGTAAGGGGGGGGCCCGGCGTGCGGAACTTTTGACGCACCGCACGGTAAGGGCGACCCCAGGGGTCACGATCGAGACTCTCCAGCATCTCCTCTCTCTTCACCTCCTTGGCGCGGCAAATGGCCAGCTTCAGAGTTTTCCGCGCCTCGCGGTACTCCTCGTGAAGCTGGTCCCCGCCACCGTCTCCACGGTGACGTCGCCTGCTGCGGGTTTAGGACCTCCGGGCACGAGTACACGCCGCACGGACCGCACCACCAGTAGACCTCCTTCCGAGGAGGCCGACGAGTCCGGATGCGGGGCATGGCCGTATCGCAAATGTGCGTAAGCGCATCGCGAAAACGGCCAGCCCCCACGTCCACGCCGACCTCCCCGGTCGGGGCCTGCGGAGACAGCCACGATTGAACGATGGCCGCCTCCTCCAGCAGGTCCCTGTCGAGCTTGGCGACTGCCCACCGCGGAAAGTGGGACATTTGCCGCGCCACGTGACCCCTACTGGGGCCCTGGGACCGGGAGAGCTCGAATCGGATGTACAAATGATCCGAGAGCGTGAGACCTCTTCCAGGACACACCAGTTCCTTACTCGTGCGGCCACAGCAGGGATAGCGAACGAAAGGTCCACTATCGACCCCCCCTGCTGCCGCACACACGTGTTGGTGGAGCCTCTGTTCAGCAAACAGAGGCCCACCGAAAAAGAAGTTTTAACCTAACCTAACTCTATGGCCATAGAGCGGCCTATTGTAAGACTGACCAATCAGGGATTACGATAAATTGTAAGTAGTATGTCACAGTTAACAATCTTTCGAAGTTTACAATCTCGCTAGCTAGATTATAATCTAATTATATTAGATAATTTACAATCTTACAAGATATTTACAATCTTACATAATACAAGAGTAAAACAAAGAATAAAAGATAATGTCAATTCAGGCAATTGGAAGTCAAAACAAAGCTTACTTTATTTCGATGTTTCAAATACATACGAAATTGTTTTTACCCCCTTCAACTAACTCGTATTCCGAGTAGATGCACGTCGATTGAGTAAAAATATTCCATACAATAAAATAAATGAAACCATCGATATAAGAAAACTGTTCTACAGACCTTTTCAGAATGAGTAATGAACTGGTGGATAGTGAGATGCCTGGATCTTTTAGCTTTATTTGAAACTAGCTGAACCCCGCGGTGTTACCGGCGCTTATTGTCGTACCGCAAGTAACACCGCGGGATAAAGTTAGTCTAAAAAAAGTAGCCTGAGTTACTCCTTACTACCTGCCAGTGAAAGTCCCGTCAAAATCCGTCCAGCCGTTTCAGAGATTACCCGGAACAAACAGACAGACAGACAGACTGACAGACATTTTTTTTTAACTACGTTTTTGGTATATGTATCTACATATGCATTGGTTAAAAAGCTGTTATTTTAATATTACAAAAAGACACTCCAATTTTATTTATTTGTATAGATAACAATAACATAACATCCATCCAATATACCAATACTAATCCCCATCGATCTATCCATATTCATATAATAATTAAATAAATACTAATATTATTAATTCGAATATAATTCAGTCTGTCTGGTACGCTTTCACGGCTAAACCGCTGCACAAGTTTGAAAGAAATTTGGCATGGAGATATTTTGATTTTTGAGAAAGGACATAAGCTTTCCTTTACCAAGATAACCGATATACACACGTGCGGAGATGCGAGCAATATGTAATGTCGAGTAGCTATTTTGTTGATCAGCGAGACCCAATACAATAAAATCAAATTTATTTACAGAAACATCAATATTCTCATCAATCTCATAACATGATTCTTACTCCACGTCTCCACTCCAAATTATGGCAATTTGTCTCAAACTAGAATGCAAGTTTGAAACTACATACAAACAGGTTAATGAAGTAAAAAACAAGAGAAGAATTGTCGTGAATATCGTTCTAAGCTCATAAACAATGACTTCGTATCGAGTTATAAAATGATGCATATTGAAACTATATCATGATTTGCAAAACATATCTACTTTGAAATACAAAAATGTCATACAACAATAACCTTCATATAACAAACCGTCTTCTTTATTCCCAGTAGCATAAATATATTAATAAACTAAGTTAAAATCGCAAGTTTTTAACATTACCGCGGGAGAGCCATGCTTCGGCATGAATAGGCCGGCTCGACCGAGAGTGAGACGAGAGTGATATCACGGCCTCACAGAAAACCGGTGGGAAATAGCGTTTGCGCTGTGTTTCACCGAGTGAGAGAGCATACCGGAGGCCCATGCCGCAACTCCTCCCCCCATTCCCCTCGCCATCCCCTCCCTATCCCCCAAAGGCTGGCAACGCACTTGTGACGGCTCTGGTGTTGCGGTAATCGCTTACCGTCAGGTGATACGTCTGCACGTTTGCCCTCCATTACCATAAAAAAAAATCTATTTCAAAAATATCTTGAAACCAAACTACCGATATCTATTTACATAAACCTTCACGCCCCAGAAACCAACACACTAATACGTCTAGAATTTCACAACACCAACAATATCCATATTTATGCATCCGACTGTACCGTGTGCAATCGGGTGAGAGGGTATGAGCTTTGACATTTCATTTTCATCGGCTTTTCCTTTGTCAAATATGGCAAAAATTACATATTTCATGTCATGTTCATCTATATTATTACATATCAAGCATATGATATGAAACTATTTATTTATTTTGACTTTCTATAGATAGATTTTGTTCACGAGTAATGTTTATTGATTGTCCAAAATAATATTAAATTTACCTGAGTTTTATTTGATCCTTTTGTTACTTAAAATCACCATGAAATTCTGTAGTCATATTGTACGAGGGATAAGGCCCCACAAAACAACTTCAGTATATCAGAATCAACAGCAATGGCTCATGAACACACCAAGTTATGATACTCGGGAAGTCTCAGGAAAAAAATAAACTGTCTAGGAATCCGTAACGAAGTTAATCACAAGAAAAGTGGGGTTACCGAAAAGAACATGATATCTTTAGTTTCCATGGCATTGGAGACAAATGAGAAAATGGGTCATCTAATGCCAAACGACTACCTACGACCATAAACATCTGCAGTTCAAAAGTCGCAAACTACGTTCTTTGAAACAGGATTTCAATTCCAGTAGCCTCACTCACTCGGTGAAAAGACAAAAGAAAAGTATTATTTTCGAAAGACCCTTGTATTTATTGGCAAGAATAATTCAGTTGATTTTACTGTCATCAAGTAGAGATTTGATGACGGGATCCAGGTGAAGCAATTTGAGTATTTTTTTGCTATTTACTCTTGTAATGATGGAGAAATAATTAAACTCTCAGCATCGGGACAAACTTTTTTTAATCAGCCATTTCAATTTTGTTTTCATCCAATCCTGTTGATATTAGGCTGTTGTAATTAAGTGTTATAAGTAACGATTCCAACCTTGTGTAAACGCCTCGTTCGTTAAAACCTTAATAATTACTAAGCATACAATAAAATACTTTGTAACATTATTCAGTTGGTGATTTTATAAAGATCTTGGCGCCTTCCGCTTATCAGCTTCCGATGCGACCTATATTTCATATCATACTACTAGTACGAGTACTTGCAATATAATAAATATTTAATGTTATACAATCCTGTATTATCAAATAATAATCGTATGCTAATAATCATTAGAACATCTAATATATAAAATTCTCGTGTCACAGTTTTCGTTGCCATACACCTCCGAAACGGCTTGACCGATTCTCGTGAAACTTAGTGAGCATATTGAGTAGGTCTGAGAATCGGCCAACATCTATTTTTCATCCCCCTAAATGGTAGGGGTCACCCATCCTTAAAAAAATTTATGGCAAAACGACGTTTGCCGGGGCAGCTAGTTTAATATAAAATGTTTGATATTATCTACTAAATATGTGAATTTTGTATTAAATTGGGTCAAGCCTGTCAAACACTATAACAATACCTTCGTTCGAGTAATTTCATGCATTCATATTCTAGACGTTCTACTTGGTGTACATTGAAGAGTATTGTGAGCTAGTGCTACAATAACATGTTTGCTTTACCACCGTCTTGGTTAAACCACCGTTACATAAGGTAAATTCATCCTTTAACAGTAGATAAGGTGAAGAGCTGAAAGAAGGGGACTATGATAAGTCACCTTGAAGCGAAATATCTATACAAATAAATAAAATTGGAGTGTCTGTTTGTAACATTAAAATAACAGCTTTTTAATCAATGCAAATGTGTGTATACACGATATATATAACAAAAATGTAGTAAAAAAATGTTTTGTCTGTCCGGGTAATCTCTGGAATGGCTGGAAGGATTCCGACAGGATTTTCACTGTCAGGTAGCTGATGATCCAGGGAGTAACTTAGGCTAATTTTTTTAGACTAACTTTGCCCCGCGGCGTTACTCGCGGTACAACAATAAACGCGGGTAACACCGCGGGGTTCAGCTAGTATTTATATAAATATGAATTTTTTTCCCAATCAAGTGAAATCAACAAGTTACATTTGTACCAGTTAGTGTTTCATAATTACTTGTTTAATCTTTACGCAATTAATATCTTCCGTTGGAACGGTGTGAGATAATTTGAAAAGTTCTCATCCAAAACTAATAAAACTTTGTCCTAAAACCTCTGAGATATAATCTTAATTGCAATCATAATCCTATTATTTATTTGATCATCTTAACAACTGGCTGACTAACTGTCTTTACGTAAGTATACCTATTATACATAGGGGGGTTACTTAAAAAAATTAAAATAAAGGTAACAATGACTTAGACTGTAGCATCTCAAAGAGACTAATATGGTTTCGTAACCCGTCCCCTGATTTAAAAAGACTGTCACAAGTCACGAGAGACTTGTGACGCCTCTGGGGTTTGCAGGTGTCCATGGGCGGCGATACGTCGAGAGGGTAGTAACCCTCTCACAGAAAACTAACCTAAAATGACAGATGAATGCCCGTTATTTATACCCGTTTTTTTGGTGTTTTATTTTTTAGAGCTTCATTAGATTTAAGTTTAGTTTAATTTCGGGTTGAAAGTCCCACGGGCCGTCACCCCACCGGGGTTTGCGGCGGGCCAGTGTATCGGAATCAAATCGACTAAAACCACACGGTGTGCCACTCTGCGCCTGGGAAGGAACCGGGAACTGCTGACATTAACACATCCGAACTTACTCTTATAACATCAACCATCTATCAGTGAAATCTTGGTAACCTTAGTCTAGTCGTTCAAGAAATTAGTCGGAACAAACAGACAGGTTCATTTATTAATAAACTAAGGAACCTATATATTTTCATATGCATTAAGGGAAAAGCTCTTCATTTAAACATAGAAACAGATACTTCAAATTTATGTACTTGCTTATGTAGATAAAAATGTTAATTTGGATTGCAAATGCTTTAAAACTCAATAAGTTCTGCGTTGAATGAGCTCATCTTTCGACATAACAATAATAACGTACAACTTGCTTTAAGGTCGGTTATTTTAATCTACTTCCCATGTTTCTTATGTTTCTAATTTTTCATTAATATAACCACAATATCCCTCCGTCAAACATTGCGAGGAACAACTACGAACCAATAAATATTTGTAACAAGAAACAGTTTAAAAACCTATAACCCGACTATGTAAATACTTTAGGCAAAATTTATGTAGCCTAATGTTACTGTCAATGACTGCCTCAATAAGGCGCTCATAGCCCTGTTGCATTCGGTGATTCGAAACAATCACCGAAGGAAAGCAACGACAGCGCGGTCAGTACCTAGATGGGTGACTGCTAACGCACAACTATGTCTTGCCAGTCCTCAACCCGCACTCGGTCGGCTCGTGGAGATGTATGGTCTTAACTCTCTCCTGAGAGGACACCTAAGCCCAGCAGTGGGAAGCAAAGGTAATTGAAAAAAAAAAAACATTTGGGCCATTAAGTCATTACAAATTTATTGACACCTCATTCATTTATAGTTTAGGCATTACAGCGCACTATCAAACATAAATAGACTATTATAATATTTTTTGCACTTCCTTTGGCATTTTTGGGTAATACGAGTAATACATACCACAAACTACTTTTTTTTCTACTGACATTGATAATTTAAGTGGGTAACGTAAACTTGTTTCGGAAAAAGCATTTTATTCCGTATCTGGTCTCTCGGGAATGTCTTGCTACAACCAAATGGCTTTGGTATTTACTTTGTGTGTGCCAACCACTACAGTTTTAAACTATCTATGTTATGTGCGATGAGAAAAAGCGGTGGCTTTTCTTGGAAACCAGAAATAAAATTTATTTTAAAAAATCTTAAATATTGCTTTTCCTAATATATGTATCAATGGATTTCACTATGTTATCTTTGAATAAATAAAATATTTATTTCGGATAATCTTACACACAACGTCATTTAGCTTCAAAATAAGCAGAGCTTGTACTTTGAAAGCTGGATTGACTGATAGGATATTTTCATAGTTTTTTTCGTGAATACGTACATATTATACATATAAAACACCCAAATTCCAAGAACAATATTTGCAGATCATATAAATATTTAGTCCGAAACGCGAATCGAACCCATGAACTGAAGCATAGTAGTCGCACATGCTACAATTACGCCACCTCCCTCGTCTGCCATTTAATTTAAGATTTGATCAGGAGTGGTCTGCCATTTGATCAGCAATGGTCTGACATTAAATTCTTGTTTAGGAGGTTGTCTTTCCAAGAGCTTCAACATTCTGAAAGCTATTTCTCATATTTCAAAGACAATCTATAATATTTATATAACTAAACTAGCTGACCCACGCAACTTCGTTTATATCTCCTATTGCCCGTAGCGTAATAATTTCCCCCCGTTTTCATAACATCTTTCATTGGTGCTCCGCTCCTATTGGTCTCTAAGCGTGATGATATATAACCTATAGCCTTCTTGGGCTATCTAACACTGAAAGAATTTGTCAAATCGGACCAGTAGCTCCTGAGATTAACGCGTTTAAACAAACAAACTCTTCAGCTTTATATATTTGTATAGATTTCAACCTAATGCCGTCCAGTGGTGAACGAAGGAGCTCCAACTATCCCGGTGTTGGGCAGTATGCATCAATCCACTGCCATCCCACTTTCTTCAAATCATCTAAAATGAAGGGTACTAATTATTGTTCGTTTCATTTCAGACTCATCAATGGGGAACCTAACCTACAACCTATAAGCACCATAAAAGGTCAGTAAACTTCATTTATGATTAAGTACGAGAAAGTTTCGGTCCCAAATTACTCGATTGGATCTGCCTACGATAGTCTACATTGAAATTTGAAATTGCAGTCTATCTTATTGTTGCACGTGGTCGAGTAGTTTAAACTAAATGCTATTTTTTTTTTAATTTATGAACCTATTAAAGTGACACTATTCTGACTGGTGAAAAGCATAAGCAGAATCCAAGAGTGGTGGTCACCACACTCATTGCAAATGCGCACAATGCAAAGATGCAGCATGGAGACCCGCACTATGGCGGCCTAGTGATGCTTCTGCAACATTGGGCCTCCGGTCTCGCACTCACCAACGAAACACGACAGCACGAACGCTGTCATTTTACGTTGATTTTCTATGCGAGGGTAGTAACGCCCCGGTCAAACCGATCCGTTCGTGCTGAAATCAGCGTTGTTCCACTACCTATAAGCATCAGCATACCAATCAACTGCAGCGTGTGTCTGAAACTCATCGATCATATATTATGATGCGCTACAATATCCTATCTTATTTTAGAAAGGTGAACATTAATGGTAAAAGAGGTAATGATTAAAAAGTCTAAGACCTCAGTCGTGTTATATGGCATACCTATCCACAAAAAACATAACATCTATCATTTATTCAGTTCAGTTCAGTTTTTATGAACTTCACATAAAAAAAATACACAAACCCAATTTCATACATAAAGTTAGGCGGTTTACACACGCGAGTCGCACTCAATTCAGACATTTGAGTCGGCGTTACGTAGATAAATAATGGCAATAAATAATCTGCCCGTGACACCGGCCGTGTGGAGTGGGCTTTACTTCCCGTCACCGTTTGTGAGTGGCTGTGGGTTACACCGTTACGTAAACATTTATTGGACAACAGCTTTATGTTGTAATCTCTTACTCAAAATGGGACTTTGTATGAAAGACTAGTTGTTTCCCGCGAGTCCGCCCGCGTATATGTCGGTTATTGCGGCAAATAGTAGCCTATGTGTTATTCTGATGTATAAACTATATCACCGTAAAGTTTCATCCAAATCCGTTCAGTAGTTTTTACGTGAAAAAGTAAAAAACATCCATCCGTCCATCCATCCATCCATCCATCCATACTTACAAATTTTCGCGTTTATAATATTAGTATAGACATAAGGTTCAGAATTTAATTGTTTTAAATTCACCGGATATTTGAAATACTTAATGGAAAAATAATGTAAACTGACGTATATTTTCTATTTTTTTTTAGTTCTTGTATGTTTTTTATTTCTTTTCATTCATTCATTTTCTTCATTTCTTCGTTTTCTATTTTTTTATTTTACTCATTGTTAAAATCTTAATTTTTAAGTTCTCATTGTGGTGTACATCGAAACCAGTAATTAATATTCATATGATAGTAATTATTTATTCATTTAAATAATAAGTAGCTCCAGACATAAGGTTGACCGCTATGTCTGTCTATGTAGACACATAAACACATAATCTATACAAATAAATAGAATTGGAGTGTCTGTTTTAATATTAAAATAAACGCTTCTTACTAAATGCATATGTATGTATACACGGTACATATACCAAAAATGTATTTAAAAAAAAATTGTTTGTCTGTCCATCTGTCTGTTCCGGGTTATTTTGATGAGACTTTCACTGGCAGCTAGCTGATGATCTAGGGAGTGACTTAGGCTACTTTTTTAGACTAACTTTATCCCGAGGCGTTACTCGTGGTACGAAGACAACCGCGGGTAACATCGCGGGGCTCAGCTAATCTTTACTAAAGTACTACAGTCTACTAAGTCGTATATGAATTAAGTAACTCTCTATGCCAGTTTTTTACTATTTTCGGTTAAGTGCGTATCATAACCAAACAAAACAAATAAGATAGTATAGATAATATTAAGTTAAAATACTTTTTCCATCATTCGTTTAGAATTAATCTTTGAAATGTGTTTACTGAAAGTAAAAAAAAATAACAAAAGATATTCGGCCACGATCGTCAATATTTGGTCCAAACTTCTCTAATTAGCGAACTCGTTGCGATATCCAGAAACATGTGTTCAATAGTTTGTTTTCACTAACGCAGTTTGTAACTGTTTATTTATCTCTAACAACGTTTTCTCAAGTATTAATTGGATGACATATAGTCTCTCTTTTTAACCGACTTCAAAAAAGAAGGAGGTTCTGATTTCGACTGTTTTTTTATGTTTGTTACCTCTGAACTTTCGACTGGGTAAACAGATTTTAATGATTCTTTTTTTATTTTAAGGCTGGTGCTTCCCGTGTGGTTCTATTTCAATTTGGCCCAGTTAATGAAGTTGGTTGTTTTTGTTATTTTTTTTGTTTTGCAAGTTAACTTCAAGAAGGCAATTAAAAAAGAATAATTCATTCTGATTACAAATCAGGCAAATGGCTAAAATATAAAAGGCAAGGCAAGGCAAGGCTAGAACTATCAGGAGCTGGATGCAAGAAGCCCAAAATCGATCAAAGTGGCGCGGGCGTGCAATGGATGAGGCTTATGTCCAATAGTAGACTGATATAGGCTGATGATGGTGATTTTAATAAAAATATACTTATACAAAGATCAAATAATCATTTACATTCAGTGGAAATGGAATCCACTGTCTCTAACTCAGTGATCCGTATTACTTAAACCATTTTTACAGAAAGTTACTTAAAATAAACACTTTGTAAACTAAATCGTAATACCTATTTTATTATTTATCAGGTTCCAATCAATAGAAAATAAATATGACACCAGCCCATAGTTAAATTACTTTTAAATTAAAATTAAACTTCAGTAAACATCATGATCATACATCATCATCAGACATATCAGTATTGATAAAGTTCACTATAGTATGAAGTATAAAGCACTTCCAATTGCAAGTAGATATAACTGTCGCCTAACACATTTACCTAGACACACGCCTAACAACGCCTAGAACAATACACATTTACCAAATTTACTACAAAACTATTAATATATTGAGAACAGCCTTTCTCATCTCCATGTGCATGGAACTGCAATAAATTCCATTCATATTAATTCATCCTGTAGGAAGTAAGTAAGAGAGTTAATTTCGCAGGACTCCAACACGGCAAAGAGACCAAGACAAACCAAAAGGCCAAAACCTCCTTTCTACAAAGAGTTTTATGTCCAACATGTGCATGGAACTGCAATAAATTTCATTCATATAAATTCATCCTGTAGGAAGTAAGTAAGAGAGTTAATTCGCAAGACTCCAATACTGCAAAGAGACCAAGACAAACCAAAAGGCCAAAACCTCCTTGCTACAGAGAGTTTTATGTCCATCAGTAGACAAGTAATGATGAGAACACGTTCGCTGATACACCACGGTGTAGTGTTACACTATTTTATTGGAACGCCTTTTGTTATTTCGGGCCAGACTCATGCTTGTTTTGTTACGTAATGATTCATTGCCGTACCCCATTCAGCAAACCTTATATAATTCGCACAGCTTTTGGTGTTAGATGAATTGTATGAGTGATTTATGTTTTTTTTTCCTTTTACATCCTCCAGATGTGAGTAGCCTTCTTTGTTTTTTGTTTTGTAATTTCGTGAGTTGCGCTGTCTCAGCTGATGATCAGTATGTTTGTTTTTATGTGTTCTTCTTTATTTTGCTTCTTCCATTTTGTGTTCTTTGTTTTACTCATCATATACAAAGATTCTATGTTTTGTAAAAATTAAAAATAGTGCAGTTGTTTGCAATCACAAACAAATTAACTGCAAATAAAATACATGTCTGCATGTATACGTCTTCATTTCTTAAAATATTCATTAGTTTGTAGTTTACATTTTATTTTACATACAAATTGTAATTAGAAGTTAAATTTTGAATTTACATCGACGTAACAAAATCAATTTCTTTGATAATTCAATATTAAATTATATTTAAGTAAGTATAATATAATCTTGAATTATCTACTAGTTTTGATATATGTTTTTCTTTTAAAAAAACTCTGGTAACTTTCAAAATTATTACGGCAAAGTAAGTCTAACGTATAAATTTAAGTTGTAATAATAACAACAGTATTTGCAAAGTAAATTATCTCACAAACATTGTTTTTGTAAAACATTTATCAGGGATTGTAATATGTAGGCCGATTAGCAGATTCTTCAAATAAGTGAATCGAAATAACATATTAAAGTTGAAATTTCTTGGGGCTTGAAAAGTCATAGATTTTATTTAGAATTAGAAAAAGGGCCATGACATGGAAGTATACCCAATTCATCATCATATATCTGAGTTTTATCAAAAAAAAATTTGTTGTTAGTATATAAGTATCGTTACGATACGACGAACGAACGATACTTATACGACGAACGATACTTATTACGTACTTTGTACGACTAAACAGACTGTTTCTTAATAATATGAAGTATTGTAGGTGGTTTCTTTAAAATCCGGATACCTTTGCTTATAAAACCTACCCTGAGAATATATCTAATGATGCTGAAGCATGTTAATAGGCCGCTATACACTATGGCGGCTTATTGATTTCATCACGAATGGGCCTCTCCATGAGTCCGTACTATCCTCTCATAGAAAACCAACCTAAATAATCTATGTTTTAACTGTGGAGAGACTACTACGACAAGTCAAATTAATCAATGCAATTTAAAATTTATTATACGGTTTTGATAAGATCGCTTTTTTAAATATCTTCCATATTTACAAAATTTAGGTCGGTTTATGTACGAATGCCTCAGTACACATAACAGCTCGGACTTCGAAAGTTTGGTGGTGCTATACACCCATGCCTCGGAGAGCATGTTCCCGTTTTTATGAACATCTTTGGCAATTGTTATTGGAAAGTCAGTGCCTTCAAATATACTTACAATTAGTTCAACTTTAGAATTCAGTTCGTTTTCAGGGCTGCGGAGGTCCGATGTCAATCGCTAAAAAAAACTAATATTTTAGTAAAACTGATTGAACTAGTAGCCGACCCTTAGGAAGATAATGCACTAATTAAACTAAAATATTAACAGTACACACTTAATTTATAACAATATAGTAATGTTATAAATGTTTTAAGTTTCTCGTCTCTTTGCAGTGATGGTGTTGTGCGTAGCTTGCTCCCTAAATGTAGTTGGACAATACTTGTTCTTCAGGGCGAGGTCTATAGCCAGCATTGAACTAATAACTATTGATATTAATGATGAATTTTATAGAAGAAGTACTGTTCTGCTCTATCAATACGACTGTATTTAAACATCTGTTTCCAAAAGAGCCCCAAATCATATTCTTTTTACATTCATTGTTGAACAACTTCTGAAGAGTTCTTAATATTTTATTTTAATCTTAAGCGACTTTTCTTCTGTATTGAAAAAAACACCCCAAACTTAAACCACTACGTATCAATATAGCTTGATGCACAGACACATATATCAATATTTAACAGTGTATCTACAGCTATGAAGCGTAAAGTCAGAGGCAATCATACACCGTAATTGAAGTTTGCGGTCTAGCACTCAAATGGACGACACCGATCAAATATGTATAGCTATAACACGTTTCTGTGATGTATTTTGAAACCGTTATATGTATATGTATGTTCCATGAATGTAAACAGGGAATAATAAATAAATATTTTAGTCTGTTCGTATATATATCGCATAGATAGTGCCTAAACGATTTCTTAAAATAAATATTGCGGACATCTGACACAACTCAAACTAAGCACAGCTAAAACTAATCTAGATTGACAGATAGAATTAGAACTTATATTTTATTTTATTTTTCAAATACAGACATAAGATACATAGAAAACATCCAAACTCTGAAACAAACATTTCCAGATCGAATAAATATTTAGTCCTCCCTAGGAATTGAACCGACCCAGCCGAACCGAGATCACAGCACAGCCGTCTGATACGCTACAACTGCTTCACAAAGGCAGTCAAAATACTTATATTGTTCCAAATTTTACTACTGTGCATTCTGAGTCTCCTCTTTTACTGTTCTTTTTACCCGATTACGGAGAAGTCAAGAAAAAAAGTTACTATTTGGTAGTCGATGTATGTATGTGTTCCGCAAAAGCTACTGATACGACTTTAATGAATGAAGTGTCAATAAATTTGTAGTAATCGAGCATATGAAATCAGCTATACAAATTTTAACAAAAATTCTTAATTAACCGGATTTTAGTTTTTCAAATTTTAGCTTGTTTCTTTGTTCAATGTAAAGTCTTTAATACTGACGAAATTCAAGAACAAGAGAAAAGAGACCAGATCGTTGATGACGATCATTCAGGTCACAATACACCGTGGGAGAGCCACGCTTCTGCATGAATGGACCGGCTCGACCGGAGTGATAACACGGCCTCACAGAAAACCGGTGTGAAACAGCGCTTGCGCTGTGTTTCACCCAGGAGGCCCACACCTCAACCCCTCCCCCCATCCCTCTCCCCATCCCCCTCCCCATCCCCCAAAGGACGGCAATGTACTCGTGATGCTTCTAGTGCTGCGGGTGTCGGTAATCTCTTACCATCAGGTGATTCGCCTTCTCGTTCCACACAAAAAAGAAGTGATAACCATGATGATTAGTACATTCTTACCCGTAGTGTCATTTAACTCTGAGTTGTCATTTTAAAAACGTGTGTTTTTATCAGCTTACTGACTACCATAGCAGCCATAACTTGGCAGCCTATATCTAGTTTTAAATTAGACAGCTTTGTATGAAATGTGACTAATTTATTAGTGCATACGTCTACGTACGCAGTATCTGCAGTGTCATTTTCGATACAGCTCTCCATTCATTACCATATCACTGTAGAATGAATACTTCAATTAAGAGCCAATCAATTTCCAGCCCAGAAACCTAAATCAAAGGAGCTATCCAAATTGCAATGCGTATATGTATGAAAGCATGTTTCTGTAGTCTATATGTGTGCGTGATACTCATCTCGATATTTGCACTTACTTAAATGAAAATGTGTTTATTTTTCACACAGACAGACACTATTGACTGACAGCGGTTAATGTGTATCTATGTTAATATGGAGAATTAAAGGTTATTAGTCTTTAAAATTATTGTACTTCTCCAACTGTAATATTTATGTGATGTGTGATGTTCTTCTAGCTGATTACGGCTAGGGCATCCAGTCTCCACGGAGACCTTTTAACTACGTAGGAGATATTAAAGTGCACAAGTATCTGCGCAAACACTGGTGCACTCTCTGTTCCCTCACTCCCATAAACCGATGGGATGGTTAACCGACATGATTAATTATTTATTTATTGAATAGGGGGCAAACGTCCAGACGTATTACCTGATGGTAAGCGATTACCGCCGCCCATGGACACCCGCAACACCAGAGGCATCACAAGTGCGTCGCCAGCCTTTTAAGAGGTTGGGAAGAGATCAGGTGCACGACCGACAGCTTAACGTGTAATATTCATGTATTACACATATATCTTCTTTTGAATTATTCTGTCTGTTACTGAAAATTGCATCAAAATCCATAGAGTAGTTTAAAAGATCTAAGCGAATAGACATTGGAATCGATTTCATTTTATACCATGTAAATTAGGGATTCTGGTTATCATGGTATGTAAAATCAACTTACAGATATTTAAGTTTTATTGTAATAAAACTTACAATATTATCACTGAGAACTATAACGATCTATCAGAATATATTATAATATAGATAAAATTGTAATATTAATCGTTCAAACCAACCCATATACAGCCTTTTAGTTAATTAGAATCGCTCATCCCTACCTTCGCGCAATCAACGAACTAAAATCTTCTTGATTGATTAGCTCAAGATGAATTTGCTTCCAATTAATGTTCGTGCTACACTTGCGACCAGAATAAGTAAGCAGTTTGATTAAGTTGATTTCTACGTCATAACAAGTTTCGGTATTAGAATTTTAGTTTAAATAACAAAGGTATAACTTAAACTATTTTGATAACGATATATGTAAAAGATTTTTTTTAACAAGACAGGAAAAATATTGTCATAAAGACTATAAATATGCATCTATGTTTTAAATATACATCTGCCACGCAGTTTGTTTTGCAATACCCAAAGGTTTGGCTGGCAGAAAATGCCTGTGGCGTTAAGTCCGCCTTCAATTTGCAATTCTCAATTCAATATTTTTTCCAACAAAAAGAAGCCGAGAATGGTGTCGTGAGGTAGCCTCTTTCCTGATTTTATAGACCTTTCAAAAGTCAATAACACATTTGTTTAGGTTTAAATACTTTCATTAGGTGACCCATTTGCTTTTTCGACACTATAAATAGTATTTTGATCTGCATATATACATTATAATATATGCTAAATACGAAACAATTATTTGCACCGTAAGTGTAGACATCTACTAAATTAGCTTTCAGCGAGACATTCACGTCTAATCCTGAATATTGCTAATATATCGGTGACGACAGGTCTCCTAGCAACGAGCGGCAACGGTCGGCAGCTAGGCACAAATTTATGTAAATCAGGCACTTAGTGACGTAGCTAAATGGCTATTAATACCGCTTCCCTTGGCCCTTCCCACGATAATTGGTATATTTACCCTTGCTAGCGTTTAATATTACATTTGTAATTCATGTAATATGTATCTAGGGGTTCTGAAGTGATTATAAATTGATGAAAAAAATAAACGGATAAATTTTTGAGCCTACCACAAAAACGAGTAGTTTTTTTTTTATAAAATATGGGGTTAACTAACGTGAGAACAAGTCACATGATCACACTAATATATAAAGGCGAAAGTTTGTGAGTGTGTATGTTTGTTACTTCTTCACGCAAAAACTACTGAACGGATTTGGATAAATAATAAAATACTTTACAGTAATATAGCTTATACATCAGAATAACACATAGGCTACTATTTGCCGCGCTAACCGATATACACGCGGGCGGAGTCGCGGGCAACAACTAGTAAGAGATAAATTACTATATCTGCCAAAAATGTGTCGTAAGAGACGATGAAGCGAAGGCCATTGACAAAACCTGGAGCGGAAGTAAGCGAGACGTTCAAGACATAACAGGATGGTGATGCACCATGGACGCCCTCTGCCCCATTTAAGGGACATTAGACCTTAAGTCAAGTCAAGTGTGTTGGTGTCATTGGAGTACTTTCCTTTCCAAAATTAAAAGAAAGGGTGGGGTTGCCTCGTGTTAATCATAAGTCACGTTTAGTTTAGGTATGACTTCTTTTTTAAATTACGTCTCAAGCAAGAGAGCTACTGAAAGTCTAATCATATAATATATATATATATATATATATATATATGATTAGACAGATTAAACATATAATATAATGATAAATATCGTGTTACCTAATCAGTAACACGATATATATCATTAATTCGTGATGCACAATTAGAAAAATATATTAGAGGCTCCAATACTGAGACTAATATTTAAGAAGAATATTTTCTACAAAATAAAAACGTTTCACAAATACACACCAGATTTAAAAAAAGTAAGCATTTTTTATGTTTTAATATACAAATGTGTCTATTCGTCTTCATCATCATCATCAGCCAATCGCAGTCCACTGCTGGACATAGGCCTCTCCAATTGCGCGCCACTTGGTTCAATCCTCGGCTTAACCTCCATGCAGCTACAAAATGTGTCTATTTACGAATGTAAATTAAATGATAACAAAATTGCTCGTTTTGCTATTCCAGGTCTGGATAGAAGAAAAAGATTATCAGACACCAGGGTTATCATCACACAACACTTCACAGAGAGGACTGTCACTCCAGGTGGTGATGTAAGTAATGACACTCACGCTAGAGATCTCTAGTTAGAAATAAAATATAATATTAGTGTAGATCAGGAAACAAAGATAGATAGATAATGCTTTATTAATACACTAGGGTTTTTATAGGTACTGTTAATCTTACTTTATTTAGGGTCTTGCAGTCACACATAAGACGATGTCAGCCCCATCGTATCCTAAACTTACAATATATTCATATCTAACTTATCTATGGTTTAAATAGTAAAAACATACATTATAGGTGCTGTAAAGTAGGAAATATATTTAAGAAATAATATGCAAAGGACGACCTTATCGCTCAGAGTAATTTCTTCCAGGCAACTGTTAGATAGACTGAAATTGTAAACTGATGGGAGGCATGTATAAACTATATACTAATCCATTATCTATACTAATATATAAAGTTGAAGAGTTTGTTTGTTTGTTTGAACACGCTAATCTCTGGAACCACTGATCCGAGTTGAAAAAAAAATTTAGTGTTAGATAGCCCATTTATCGAGGAAGGCTGTAGGCTATATATCATCACACTAAGACTTACAGGAGCGAAGCAACAATGAAGAATGTCACAAAAACGGGGGAAAATTATCACGCTACGGGCAATAGGAGACGCAAACGAGGTTGCGTGGGTCGGCTAGTGACAATATATAAATAGTAATACGTTTGTTTAATAAAGGTTTGAATGATCATAGATCTGATTGTTGAATCAGATCTATGATCGCGTTACGTTGTTCTTTATCATGAAGTGATGCGACCTACAGGATGTCCTTCGATCTTAATGACTAATATCAAATGACTTTAATATTTTTTCTTAATAAAAACATCCTTCATTTCCTCAGATCAGCATGTTATGCGCAGCTACGGGCGACAGACCACCGCAATTTGTGTGGGAGAGAGATGGCATCGTGGTTTCTAGCAATACTGATCCTAGGTAATAATAATATTATAACTCTAGAAAAATAACTGAATGTATTTTATTTAATGAGTAACAGTAGGTTCTTAAATAAGATCAGGTATAATATAACATGATATAAATCCAACACAGACTGCACGGTTGGCCTAGTAGGTTTAGGTGGTCGCCACGCCGCCTTCTACTGCGTCAAGTGTTGTGGGTTCAGATCCCACATGGGACAATACTTTGTGTGATCCATAAATTGTTGTTCTGAGTCTGGGTGTTCTTTGTGTCTGTTTTATGTATGTTTGTAAAGTCCCCGCGATACATGATGTATATTCCTAATGCGGAAGTTATTTATCTTTACAAATAAACAAAATTGGAGTGTCTGCTTGTAATATTAAAATAACCGCTTTTTACTAAATGCATATTTATGTGTACACGGTACATATACCAAAAAAAATTTTGCGTCTGTATGTCTGTTTGTTCCGGGTAATCTCTTGAACGGCTGGACCAATTTTGACTGGACTTTTACAGGCAGGTAGCTGATGATCCAGGTAGTAACTTAGGCTACTTTTAGATTAACTTTGTCCCGCGGCGTTATTCGCGGTACAACCATAACCGCGGGTAACACCGCGGGGTTCAGCTAGTCAAAAATAAAAGACCAACAATACAATAGATAAAATAATATTCGTTCGATTTCTGAACACATATTTATTATTCTCATCAAGAACCTTTAACAGTACATTGCTAGACAGACTTTCATTTACCAATTATTAGTAAATAGTTCGTAGTTATTATTGTTACTTTTATCAATGTCAAGCATTCCTAGTTAGGTGTTTTTTTTTTTTTTTTTTTTTTTATGTTTGACCCCACCATAATGACTCTACTCTGCCTGATGGAAAGCATAAGCAGAATCCAAGAGTGATGGTCACCATACTGCGAACGCAGACAATGCAACAATGCAGCATGGTGACCCATTGATGGCGGCCTAGTGATGCTTCTCCATCATTGGGCCTCCAGTCTCGCACTCACCAACGAAACACGACATCACGAACGCCGTCATTTTACGGTGATCTTCTGTGCGAGGGTAGTACCACCCTGGTCAAGCCGACCCTACCGTGCTCTCTACTATCTTAAAACCTTATTTAGAGAAGAGAGAAGTATTATTAATTCTATAGTAATTTCTATTTTGTTAATCTATACTGATATGTATAGCTGAAGTTTGTTTGTTTATTTGCTTGAACGCGCTAATCTTAGGAACCACTGGTCCGATTTGAAAAATTATTTCAGTGTTGGATAGTGAATTTATTGAGGAAAGCTATAGGCTATATATCATCACGCTAAGACCAATAGGAGTGGAGTACCAATGAAAAATATTTCAAAAACGAGGGAAAATTATCTCGCTACGGGCAATAGGAGACGCAAACGAGGTTGCGTGGGTCTGCTAGTTATTTAGATATTTATCATCTCATTTCAGATATGCCCTAGGTCAATTGATGACATCAGACAACTCCGTGGTGACACAACTGAATATAACAAGGGTGAGAGTAGAAGATGGAGGACTTTACTCATGTACAGCAAGAGAAGGAGATCATGTCGCTGCACACGAGACCAGGCTCGACGTATATGGTAAGATACTTGGCCGATATACTAATACAAAAAAAATAAACGTACATGTTCTTAGGTAGTAAAATCCTAGCTTAAGAAATGAAAAACTTACAAAGGTTTATTTCCTCAAGGCAAAGGTGTCTCCTTCATTTCCTCAACGTTTATCTTCAACTAAATTTTGATTGACTTGAGAGATTCGACTACTTAGAATGTTAAAAAGTACAAACTATACTGATGTGTAAATATAAATTAGTCATTTATTCATAATTGTTATTTTTATTAAGTATGGTCAAGATTATCTTTAAACATACCTATTTACCATATTTTAAAATTTCAAAGTTTGATTTAATTAAGGTTAATCATTATTCCGACTGAATCGCACCGATCGTGATCACCGTTGGTCTGTTAATAATATAATATTTCAGCCTTGATAGGGGAACCATCTAAAATATATACTTGTTCATATTTTCCAGGTCCACCCTATATTAGATCATTGCCGCCAGTAAAAGTTCAAAGCGGAGAATCAGTCAACTTGAGATGTCCATTTTATGGATATCCTATTAGGTAACACAACTTACTTAAAATTAATTATTCATTTTCTAACACATATTTAATTCTAATTTGTATATTAATACGTGAAAAAAAAACTTTGTACCCTTTTTAACGAACGGAAGAGTATAAAAGGCACAGTTAAAGTTTATTTGGAGGAGTAGAGAAAGCTAGAAAAAAGTAATGTTAATATTTACAAATTATTTTTCTTTAGTTTTGTCAAAAAGGTTTCTTGAATAGCTTGATAGTAATTCATATTTCTTATAGCATTAAATTTGCTGTCAAACCCAACAACCTCACATTCCCAAAACTTTCATTATAAATTAAAAATGGTTGTGGAATATTTTTATGTACCTTCAACCAAGATTTGTTCATTCACTTCAAAAATTATTGAAAACGAACTTTAATTATTTATGATTTTCAGTAAAATCGATTGGGAACATAAAGGAAAACTCTTGACATCTAATGCGATCTTCCAATCACGTTACAAAAGACACCTAAAACGGAAAACAAGACGAAATGCCCCTAGCGTTAATATAAATGGAATTCTGTCCATTCCTGAAGTTTCTAAAGAATTCAATGGCGAAGTTTATACCTGCATTGTAACAAGTCCTTCAGGTGAAATGGCTAGAAGAGCATTTGAAATCCAGGTCATTGAGGCTCCAGTATTAGATGATCTGTTATTAGGAACTAACTTGCAAGAAGGCCAAATTGTAAATATTTATTGTAATGTGCGAACAGGTGATTTGCCAATCCATTTTGAATGGTTAAAAGATGGTAAAAGAATTCCTAGTAACTTAAAGGTAGGTAAAAATAATGTAGTAGTTGTTTTTGAATATAGTTTTAAATCCACTAAACATTTTTAAATTACTTTACTATTAAGTTATTTTCTTATAAATAATTAGTAAGGGAAATTACATCTGCAAAAAATAACATTTTTAAGTAACGTAATGTGTCTCCTTCAATGTTTATTTTACTTGTTTCTGCGTGTTTGTAAATGCTTAAATTTACGTTAATAATATACAAATAACAATTGTCGACAATAATAATTTTACAGGTGGTTGAACGAAATTCAGAGCTTTTCAGTGCCTTAGTTATCAAGAAGGTTTCATTAGAGCATTGTGGAACATATACTTGTGTGGCTTCTAATCACGTTGCCAAAGTAAATCGTTCTACAGAATTATATATCAAAGGTAATAGTTCTATTTTGCATACTTTCTTTTGTTGAGCTTCATCAAGCCTTGAATTTTCCATTTGGGTGTAGTATTCTTTGTTTGGAATTTGCACCATTTGAGTTTTTTACTATAGAATAAAACAATATTGCCTTCAGCACAAACTTAGTTAAACAAGTACTAGAAGTGATTCTGGAGGTATTGGCCCTGCCAGCAGATACTTGTTGAAAATTCCTTTACAATATAATATTCAAACAGATTCTTATTATAATTATAATTTACAGAACTTCTGAAGCAAACGTCTGTATTAAATATTGACATGATTTATATTTAATATTTTTTTTTTCTGTTCCAGTGGCACCAAAATGGTTAGAAGAACCAAACAACTCTTCTTTATTACTGGGAAGACGAGGAACTGTGTCTTGTAGTGCCAGCGGCTACCCACAACCACAAGTGCATTGGATGAAAAAAGATGGTAAACGACTAAATTGCACGTCGTTTTATAAGCATTTCATTATAACCACTGACATTTTTAAGTGCGAGTAAGCTATGTGGCTGGCAGCAAAGCAGAGCAGTGTGCGGACTGCCTACTACCGGGATGGTTTGCCGCTCTTCTTTTTTTTTTGGCCCTGCCTAAGAATATGTGAAATGACCCTCCTCTGCCTGATGGAAAGCATAAGCAGAATCCAAGAGTGGTGGTCACCATACTGCGAATGCAGACAATGCAGCATGGTGACCCACACCATGGCGGGCTAGTGATGCTTCTGCAGCATTGGGCCTTCGGTCTCGCACTCACCAACGAAACATGACAGCATGATCGCTGTAATTTTACGTTGATTTTCCGTGCAAAGGTAGTACCGCCCCGGTTGAGCCGGCCCGTCCATGCTAAAATCAGCGTGGCTCTACTACCTTGAATACCTTCGTTTAGTAGTAGACAATAATATCCTGAAGTATAAGTAAATAATAGCATTTTAAAATGCCATGTATAATAGTTGTAAAAATGAAACGCTTGAAATCTTAGCACTGATTTCACAATCGAATACAAATGCATGAATCCACTAACAAATATGTACAGAGTATGTGATTTTGCATGAAATTTAAATTAATTATAATATTTTCAGCCATTCTTGGCACTTGGCAACCTGTACTCGAGTTAGCCGGTGGTGGCATATTGAGTCTTCCTAACGGTACTCTTGTAATTGAAGAGGTTTCCCTAACGGATGAAGGCTTGTATTCCTGTAATGTGGAAAATGGAGTAGGACAACCGCTAAGCAAGACTGTTTGGATGAGTGTAAATAGTAAGTAAGAAATACGAAAAAAAGATTATATGAGTTATTATTCAGCTACAACTACAGAGTTTTTTATTATACTAGCTTAACCAGCGAATTTCATACCGCTTTATATTTTTTGTCAATATTTTCAAAACTTCAAATCAGTTTTAAATATTTATGCCCGCCTCAGCTTCCCACGGATAGTGTAGGTACTGTCGCGGATTAAGAACATATAACACTTGAGGTTTTTTTTTAATTTTCTTCTATCCTTTTCCCGACAATAGCATTCACGAAAAAAATCATTCATATTAAGTAATTCATATTCCCACCAAAAACATAAAAGTAAAAAAGGGGAGCCAAGTTCAATACAAAAATTATGCTTGGCTGTGGGCTTCGTCGCAAAAAGAAATGGAGAAGTAGTGAATGGTGAAGTGTTTCAAAAGATACAGGCGTAGGTACATACATTGTATAATTCATTTATGTAGATGATTTAATAAAGATATATACTTACTTAAACTGTACATACGGTAGAATCTACTCATATATTGTTAATCCCTTTTTGTACTTGTAATTGAGATCTTAATCGTAGTTGTGTCATGACCTGACAGATAACCGGTTTTGAGCAATCCTTTCGTTGAACTTTACCAAGTGAGTGATGTTACCAGGGAGAGATTACTTACTTACCTCACAACTTTTAGGTATTGAACGGCAGTCAATGCACTTGTTCACAGTAAACTACCATTAGATGAAATCCCTATTTAATTTGCCTCCTATACTCCTATATGACTGCCTCGTTGGTCTCGCGGTTGGCGTGTTCGACTGCTGATCGTGAGGTCTCGGGTTCGATTCCCGGGTCGGACCAAATGTTTGTATGATCTACAAATATTTGTTTTGGAGATTGGGTGTTTTCTATGTATAATATGTATGCATTTACACAAAAAAAGTATATATGTATTTGTATCAGTTGTCTAGTACCCATAACACAAGCTCTGCTTAGCTTCGGACTAGATGGCGTTGTGTGATAGATGTCCGAAATATTTATTTATTTTATTATACATGCGCCTATTCCATCACGCCATCAGTACTATGTGTGAGAGCAGATTTAGTCTACATAATATCTATAATGAGTAACCTAGACAGCGTGTGTTCATGTGTATATGTTCTGTAGTTAAATTCTACAGTAAATACAAATATATATTTCAGAGCCAGTTCATTTTGAAGCATCATCAACAAATGTTACATCAAGACTAGGACATCCTGTCACCCTTGAATGTAAGCCGATGGGTGATGAACCGATTAGAGTAACGTGGACGCATGATGGAAGCATGTTGGATTTTAATAATCAGAGGTAAATTACACTAGCATGTAAACTTCAGCAGTATTTTAACATACACAATAAATGGTCAGGTAATAGAATAAGCTTCTAAGAGATTTATTATTTCTAACAGATTCTCAATCTTCTTCTCGATTGCTTCCAAAGCCAACACTTTGGAGCCCAGTCTCCTAGTTGTCTCCTTCTATTTATTCAGTTAGTTTGCTTAATTTTGTAATTTGAAGAGGATTTAAAAAGAAGGTACATGAGCTCCTTCTAAATGATATGATAGATTTATCAAAACGATAACACGCCTACTAAATTTCAAACTCATATTTATGAATATAGTGTAAATAAATATAATTTATGTACGTATATATATATATAAGTGCAGTAAATATATGTTTGTAATGTATATATGTATGTATGTTTTTATGCATGTGTAATGTATATTTTATATGTATAATTATTTAAGGTTGATTGGTAGGGAATGCCCTGAGCATTAAGTCCAGCGATATACAAAAGTGCATAAAGTTATAAATAAATAAGTTAGTAGTCGACCTTAAATTCTAATGGAACAAACATTTTTTTTTCAGGGTTAAAATAACTGAAACCAAAACTGCACTAGGAGTGATGAGTGTCATTAACCTTCAATACTCAGAAACCAATGATGCTGGTATATATCAGTGCAGAGCCAACAATCCCTATGGTGCTGCTAGTTTTAATGTACATCTTACCATATTAGGTAAGTACATATTTAGGATACTTCAAACATTTCTATTATCTTACATCTTAGCGATTAAAAATAAATATTTTTTGTCTTTGATGATCCTTTATTTGGGACCTGACAGTTTATTCTCTGTTCTAATATGGTACATCTACAGTAGTAGACCAGATTCTAAGATTTTGAAATTAGAAGTTAGTATAAGAAGACGCTCATAGTCCAGTACACTCGGTGTTATATTAGAAAGAATCACCGAGGGTAAGCAACGATGGCGCGGTCGGGGCCTGGTTGGGTGACCGCTGGTGGCATTATACCATGTGCGTCTCCGTGATTCGGAGGTTACGTAAAGCAGTCGGTCCCGGTTTTTATCCTAAGATAAATCGTGAAGCTTAGTTGGAGGCCTTTGGGCGGCTTAAAAATGCACTCGGACAGCGTGGAGACGTATGTCCCAAACCCTCTCCTGAGAGAAGACCCGAGCCCATTAGTGGAACATTATGGGTTGTTGATGATGAAGACAGAAAGAGAAGACAAAACTTAAGAAAATAATGTTATGTGGCCCAACAAAACCAGTTCAACTACACTTTCATTTGCATTTAGTGAGAAGCTGTTAATTTTTTATTAAAAACAGACGTTTCAATTTTATTTATTTCTTTGTGTAGACAATAAAACTATTAACCTAACGTTGTAATTTTCCAGAACCCCCAACTCCACCGTCAGACGTTCGCATCGAATCTGTTAGATCTCGGACGGCTACAATTTCATGGCGAGACACACTTCGGGCCCACGCCAGACATTACTCCCTTCAGTATTCACACTTACATTACAACGATGCTATTTGGGATCATGCTAATACAATCAATATCAGCAGGTACTAAAAATGCCTTAATAAAAGATATTGTTGTTACATTGTCGATAGCTTTGACGAAACTACGAGTTTTTTTGCCAATTTGCAGACTTTGCACACAGCAGTGACTCGAAATTCTGTTACATTCAAAATCATGCTACATTTACATTATATTATCTTATATACAAAGAGTTTAAGCTCTTAAATAATTGAGACCTAAATGCTAAAATGCAAAACAAAGTGCAATTCTTTTTCATTTTTTTTTTCCCAGAAAAGATCAAGATCTCCGGCAAACAGTAGAGCTTCAAAACCTGCGCCCAGCAACAGCTTACGCAGTACGAGTAGCGACAGGCAATCAAGTTGGAATCAGTTTATATACAGCGCCTGTACATTTTACTACGCATGAGGAAGGTAAGGAAAACAATAAATTATTGCTAACTTAATTTCATAGTTTCCCTTATAAACATTGCTCTTAGTTGGATTACAAAACCTTTTTTTTATGTAAGAGCTTGACAATGTAACTCTACTCAGCTTGATGGAAAGCATAAGTAGAATCCAAGAGTGGGGGTCACCATACTCATTGCGAATGCAAGCTATGGAACAATGCAGCATGGTGACCCACACCATGGTGGGCTAGTGATGCATCTGCATCATTGGGCCTCCGGTTTCGCACTCACCAACGAAACACGACAGCATGAACCTTGTCATTTTACGTTGACTTACGCTCGACCGAGGCGGTACTACGACGAGGGTAGTATCGCCCTGGTCGAGCCGGCCCATTCGTGTTGAAATCAGCGTGGCTCTTCTACCTTTAATACTCATTATATATACTACTACAATATTTCTACATTTGACTGAAACACTTGACAATATTACAGACTGTGAGATAATCGTTGTATATGAAGTATTAAGCTCAGTCATATAAGCATTTATTATTATTTAATTTAAAGTTATTTTACCTTCCAGCTCCATCATCTGCACCACTAAATGTGCAAGTAGAACAAACAGAAAATCCTGGAGAACTATATATTTCATGGTCACCACCATTAAAGGACTCGCATAATGGTCTCGTCATTGGGTATCACGTAAAAGCCGTTGCACAAAGCGTGGGAACAGGTATTAAAATTATCTTACATTTAAGGCCCGTATTCACTTTCATTAGTGCGAGTGCAGATGTGAAGTGCAGGTGATCAATGATTGGCAGAAAATACGTGTGGTAGTGAATTCACGGTCCGCGTGTATTTTCTACCAATCATTGATTACCTGCACTACGCACCTGCACTCGCACTAATAAAAGTAAATACAGGCCTTTAAGACATTAACTGTTTTTAGACTTTTGCGATTTTTACAAATAGTTTTTGTTGTATATGTAATTTTATTGTAACCTTTTACATCATTTTCTATTTTTTATCGCGAATAAGTTCCGATATATAACAACGATATTGAACAACTAAAGTTATGAAATGAAAGTTACGATTTACGTGCATTAGCAGACAGTTATCAAAGTAGTGAATGAAATTATTATTTACCATGCTAAATATGTTTTAGTCGTACCAAAATATATTTAATTATAATGTAAAATATAAATATTATGTCTTATGTCTTTTGATGAAATGGCAACCAGCCGGATCTCTTGGATCAGCTATTTCTGTCAATGTCAAGTGTTTATAGTCTTCGAATCATAAGTCTTCAACTCTTTCGGTCTTATTACAAAAAATCCAGAAAGTACTAGGTTTAAACCAGGACTTCAAAGTCTAGGTTTGTTACGGTATCAAAATTAGTACCATGGTTTAAACTTGACATTATTACAAAACTAAAACTAACCGTGGACTAGCTAGTACCGCGATTTAGTCCTTGGACCAAAATAACAACCACAGGCTATATTAAAAAGATCCATTCAATCTGAAATTATTCAATTTTATCGTTCCGTTTCCCGTAGAGTTGATATTTTCTTGAAATGTAATGTTAAATAAATAACTTTTTGAGGGCTATTTATTATTTTAATATGTTGTAAGTTACAACTTGTTTTAAGTTTTAAACCTAGCTACTTAGATCAAATTTATTTGTGCTTTAATATCTTTCTTTGTCGGTACAAGTATCAACTTACGATTTAGCCATTACTGCTTGAAACAAAGCAAAGTTTATGCGCGCGTAATCTTAAAGTTTATAAATCATAACAAATATACTAATGGGTTTTCAACTGCAAGTTACACACAATCAACAGATTGTTTTCAATTTGATTGATTATTTATATTAAGGTATATTTAAAGAAAAGGGTTCACACGAATACGAGGTCTGTTGGATTGCTGCCGGTGCGTTTCTATTACCATCATGTCCTTCAAATCAATCACATCAATCATGTTATGATCTATTTTATTACCTAACTTGTAAGAACAAAATAACTTCCGTATATTAAATTTTCTCTGTGTAAATAACTACAAAAATACAACAACATTCACAATCAACACAATAGAATTTTGACGTTTGCGATTTAGACCACTGTTAAACTAGGGGTCTCGGAGGTTTAACTTTGTTACCATAGATGGTCCATGGTTTAGTGTTAGTCTATGTTTTGTAATACGGATTTTGTTTGGTACTTGGATTAAATGTGGTTTAAACCTAGTACTAACGTTAGTCTAGGTTTTGTAATAAGACGGTTTAAGTCTACGTCGTGAGGAAACTAACGTTAAAAAAAAAAAACGGAAAAACAAAAAACGATCTCCAATCTAAATATTTCTAGTTTCAGATGAAGCTGACACTAGAACTGTCAAAGTATCTCAACTATCTGGAAAGCAAGAAACAATACTAAGTGGACTTTTAAAGAATACTAGGTATGGTATTGAGGATGTTTGTTTTAGGTACTGTCGTAAATCGTAAGAACAATAATAAATTCTGGTTTACTTGACTCATAAACCTTTAGGCATTTTTTTACCGTGAGAGAGCCACGTTTCGGCATGAATGGGGCGGCTCGTCATGAGTGATATCATGGCCTCTCATAAAGCCGGTGAGAAATATCGCCTGCGCTATTTTTCACCGAGTGAGTGAGAAAACCGAAGGCCCATACCCCAACCCCTCCCCAGATCCGATTCCCCATCCCCCAAAGCTCGGCATCGCACTTGTGACGTCTCTGGTGTTGCAAGTGTCTATGGGCGGCGGTAATCGCTTACGCTTATCAGGTGATACGTATGATCGTTTGCCCCACTATTTAATGAAAAAAAGGCATAAAACTTATTTTTTAACTTTCAAATATCAAAGCATATTTGTTATTAATATTTAATTTAATGCCTTATGTAATTTCGGTCTGTCTTAATGGTATATATTTAAAGACGCATGTGTAAATTCTATTTCCCTGGCATATCTAAATATTACAATTGTATAAATACTATAGATTTCAGATTGCTTTATTAAACACTAGCGGTTGCCCGCGGCTCCGCCCTTGTGTATGTTGGTTATCGCGGCAAATTGTAGCATATGTGTTATTCTGACGTATAAGCTATATTACTGTAAAGTTTCATCCAAATCCGTTCAGTAGTTTTTGCGTGAAGGAGTAACAAACACGCATACTCACAAAGTTTCACCTTTATAATAGTAGTGTGATATAAGCTATCCAAGTTGAAATTCTACAAACGTACTCGTTTTTAGAAAACTAACAAATATATAGAAATGATGTCATTTCTACGCTAAGTCACGTGGTCAAAACAAAATATTAGCCAATGATACTAGAGAATAGAGGCGTTAACGATTTTAGAAAGAGAATCGTCAGAAATTGAAACACTTGTCTTTTAGTTAAGTGAGTAAATCATGTTAAAAAATCTCAATATCTGGTTAACCCACTTGATGTGTACAAATACAGTAGGTACTCTTGTATTGTTTATTTTATCTTTCAGATATGCAGTTTCTATATCAGCTTTTACAAATGCAGGTTCAGGACCATTCTCACTACCAGTTTTTCAAGATACTAGAGAAGGAGGTAATCACGTAATTCCATTTTTTATCATATACATCAAAGTATTTACCTATGCATCAAACCTTTGACAATTCAACTTGTTCACGATCTGTGACTACAACCTGTATCAAGATGTACTTCTATAAATTGTTTTACACATAATTTTTTTTTAGTTTGTTGTACCTTAACCTGCTATTTATAATTTTAACAACATTTTTATATTTAAGTATTAGCGGCAAGAGTAGTTTATTCACGATAGTGTAAAAAAAAACAGCATTTTAGTATCTAGAAAAATTTTCAAGTCATTTAAAAAACATTATTATTTGTTAACAAAGATAAAAATGCAAGTTGTAAAGTTCAAATTATAATTTCAAGCATTATTTTTTTTTGGCCATAATTTTACAGCTCCGGAACAGGCCCCGCCATCTGTGGAATGCACTGCAGTCTCCTCAACGTCCCTGAGAGTAGGTTGGCAGCCTATTGGAATACCAGGACAGGGTAACTCGCTAGTTGGATACACAATCCTGTTTGCAACAGATGGTAAGAAAGAAAACTAATAATCACAACTTCTTGGTTGAAACCTCTTCTTAAAAGAAACGTTTTCGCCTGCTATATTACACTGGTCAAACGAATGGTTTATTTGAAATTTTCCTAGTTTTTGCAGCGGTGCCGCGCTGTTGTTTAGGGTAGTTTGCTTCCTTAGCCTGTTCTTACGACACCCACGTCAAGTATAGAGGTATTAGATACTCCGTTTTACTTATCCAGATTTACCATTATTAACAATAATTCTTATATTAACTAACTTTTTCCCATACTTCAGTGTTTATGTCTAATGAAAATTAAATTATGACATTTGATTGTTCTTCACAAATGGTGTAGTTTAAATGGTCATCTCGTCGCTTAGAGTACTGTACAGATTAAGTTTGTTCCCTACAACAGTCTGAAAGATTCGTAACAACTATGTTCGTGTATTTCGGCACATTTCTAGTTTGGGACCTGTCTTTGAAAAAATAAAATTTTATTTACAGAGCTTAATAGAAAAAAATATATCGTTGGTGAAGACATCGCTTAAAAATATTAATCACT
The DNA here is from genome assembly GCA_905220595.1 of Spilosoma lubricipeda. Classification (NCBI taxonomy): domain Eukaryota; kingdom Metazoa; phylum Arthropoda; class Insecta; order Lepidoptera; family Erebidae; genus Spilosoma; species Spilosoma lubricipeda. Next base: position 3,218,522 of record HG992298.1, on the reverse strand, counting down.
ATTTTTCAGAAGCTGCTTGGCAAAACCAAACATCTCTGCATACAGAACTGTACCTCCAAGGTCTCTTGAAGTACACTAACTATACAGTCAAAGTGGCTGGATTCTCCAACTTTGGCGTTGGACCGTACTCGTACCCAATTATGTGTGCTACTTTGCAAGATGGTAAGCCTATAGCGATTTTAAACAAAATGCTAATTGAATGGTAGTCAAACACAGTCTTTTTTTAAAGATGAGCCAACTAATGTGACTCTACTCTGCCTGATGGAAAGCATCGGCAGATTCCAAGAGTAGTGGTCTCCTTACTCATACTTAATGCGAAAACAGACAGTGCAACAATTTTGCCACGGCTAGAATAAGAGAATGGGGCAAATATATTTTAAAAGTACGAATATTAAAACAGAGCCATGTCTCGGTATATTAATAGCCATAATATAACTGGTGTTTCCATTTGATCACGATTATTATGTAATATTAGTCACGTTACACATACCTATTTGACATTTTAAATGTTTGCTTAACTATTCTGTTTGATGGTAAGCATGAGCAGAATTCAATAGGCCTAGTGATGCTTCTGCATCATTGACGATGCGATGCGAACGAATCATGAATCCTGACACTTTAGGGTGGTCTTCTATGAGAAGGTAGTAGCGCTCCGCTATTAGCAACTGTCCGAACTTGACACTAAGTCCCGAGAACACTTGATTGTGAAACCACAACTAATCCATGTGTTAATTAATTATCTTAGCGCTGACGTCAAACCAAAATATGCGGTTTTTACCTTGTTTCAATTGTATTTTATTTGTATATACTGTGCTATAATATTATTTTAATTCAATTCTGTTGTTAACTCACATTTTCTATTTATTTTGCATTTTTTATTGCACAATTTCTGGCTTGCTTTAGTTTCTGGCAAAGTTTTAGCTGGAACCATGTTGCTTTCTCAGGAAACATGAGTACAGTTCTTACATCGCTATATCTATTGAAATACTTCTTTGAATCTATAAAAACCTACGATAGGTAATTCCATAAAAAAATGAAGAAACAAAAAAAATTGTTAGTATCATAATGTGTGTGTGAGTGAGTTAATTTATGTATATTAATTAGTTTAAAGCGACTCGCTGCTACCCAGATAGACCCTGTGAGGTCTTCGTGGTGCAGTTTTTATCACTGTATCTGTAAATGTACATGTATTGGAAATAAATAAAAAAAAAAAAAAAAAATAATTAAAAAAGAAATATCCATTAGTAATTGGCCTTGTTCGGCCTAGAACACTATGATCTCTCTTTCTATCGTGTTTCATTATTTTGTTTTCAGTTCCCGGTCCCCCATCAGATATTAAAATCCTGGTATTATCATCGTCATCTCTTCTCATAAGTTGGAAGAAACCAATTCATCCAAACGGAGAGCTTCTACATTATACCGTTTACGTAAAGCCTACTTCTAGGTAAGTATTTATTTCAATTGAACTATTCAGATGCGAATCGATTCCATCGGCATTGTAGAAACTAAGTCGTTTATTGTTTATTATTTTTTTGCTTTTTAACGACTTAAATTCAGGTTCAGAGTAATGTTTACAGTATTTCAATTCATTTAATTTGTATTTAGTTTTATATTCTTATTTTGGTTACTCAAAGCATTGACGTAAAGTTGCTAATTATTGTTTTTTTTTCAGACTTAAATTCTTGTATGTTGTAGTATTATTTTTTTTCACTGAACACCAAAATAATTATAATCGTAGTACAGCATATCAATTATCACAGCAATGGTCCACCACAGACGTACCGCGTCGACTCTGAAGGTCGAACAACGGCTGAAGTGAAGGATCTTGTTTCGGGCAGAACTTACGAAGCATGGGTGACAGCTAGTACCAGCGCTGGTGAAGGGAGTGCTACAAGAAGGGTATCACATACTCCCACGCATCGAGGTATTTCAGAATAAGAAAACAAAACACTGCTCTTTCCTAGTTTTTTCTTCACACTTCCGTTATAAATTATATTTATTGATATGAAGAGACTATCTCAAGGCTCTATATTAGGGCCAAAGTCTTTTTTGTTAGCCAATATTGAATTTTACTACAATTACGATTGGTATTTTTAACTTCCCTAAACGTAACTGCAAAACAGTTTGTAACATAATTCATGTAATGATTATTTAATTTCAATAGATATATATTAATTAGCTTAGTATACAATTTTCGATAGTAAATTAATGACCTAATTCATTGCATGCGTCAATTTGATTATGATAACCTTTGGAGTTCATAAGGAAACATAAAATTTTCCTTCCGACATTTTCAGGCATTTTGTTACTAGGAGGAAAATTTAATACTAATCATCATTCTGTAAATGGCTGTTGCAAATCTTATGAATAATGACGACGGCATAAATGATATTTAAACGATCTTCGACTTCATATAGTGCTGCTAACACAGATTTTTCCAAATTTTAAGATTTTTTAACTAGACTATGGCAAAGCCAAAAGAAATGGTAAAAGATTTGTCAATCTATGTATAAATAAATAAATATTTCGGACATATAACTTACAACACCATCTAGTTCCAAGCTAAGCAGAGCTTGTGTTATAGGTACTATAGATACTATAGGTATAGACAACTGATAAAAATACATAGCCAAACTCCGAAACAAATATTTGTAGATCACACAGACATTTGGTCAGACCCAAGATTTAAAAAGGATACCTCAAGCACAGCAGTCGCCTTCACTACCACTGCGCCATCGAGGCAGTCATAAATCTTCCAGCAGTTGTATGTTACACCATAGCTCCTAAGCTGCTTTTAATGAATAAGGTGATTAATAGACTCGTAGTATAAACTACTACGACTAGCTGGGTGATTATAGTTTTAACGTTTTTTTATTTGTTTGTGTTTTACTCAGTATATTTGCTCTTTATGAACTAATCTGAATTATGTGATACCAAGGCCCACTCAAACATAAAGTAAAATCCTCCGACCAAGCAATGTTCGTACCTGGCGGGCGACTGCCCACCGGTTGATGTTTGGATGTTGTGTATATGCTGATCGGTGCGAGAACGTCTATTGCGCGATTCAGGATTGCTAGTTTCTTCGTTTCCTTCGTTACTGCGTAATTCGACGTATCTTCGGTAGAGGGCGCTATAGTGTGTTTATGTTTTAGGCTGTATATCAAGTCGCCACATTGACTGAAATGCCGTAATGTTATTGTGATAGTACCAAAAAAGCCTTATTCTGTGTTTTTGGTCCTCAGTTGTTGCTGGAGTGGCTTCTCTTGGTGGCACCATCTCAATTGGAGTTGGAAGCTCATTACTTTTAGTGTGCCAATGTGTTGGAGTACCACCACCTCGCACTGTGTGGTACCACAAACATAACATCATCACGCATCATCCTAGATTTACGAGGAACCATGACGACAGCTTGCTGATAAATAGTAAGTAGATTATTTGACATCATTAGCAATTCGCCTACGTAAAATAATCATTGCCACCGCTTACTAATAATATTTATATTGGCTTTGAAAATCCATACTTAAATTATAAATTCTAAAGTAACTCTAGCTGTTACGCGTTCACAGCTTAAGTGCTGCACCGATTTCAATGAAATTTTGCTTGGATATACTTTGATTCTTGAGGAAGGACATACGCTTCTCTTTACCGCAATAACCGACGTATAACTGGGCGGGGCCATGGTCCACGATAAGATATTATGTGACGTGATGTGACGTCATGTGACGAAACATTAATAGGGGATTACAATTTGCCTCTAATAGAATGGGAGGATTGTGATACACATATGATGCCGCGTAATGTAAGCAATTATACTACTTCTTCTAAAGTCTTTATTAACTTTATGTATTTGTTGGGCTGTTTTCAGTATAATAAATTTAAGAATAGAAATGGGCGACTTTTAGACTTGTGTTTGACCGATATCACCGATTGTAAGTTCATGCAACCAACTGTATCTCTCGTTCCATTAGATGCAAATCATCCACCGTTTTACATAATAATTCCTATTGGCAGTAATTCCTTAAATCTAGTACAACGAACAAAAACACAATTACAATTTAAGAAAGCAGATTACACTCTTATAAATGAAGATATAGCCAATATTACTTGGAGTGAATTATTACTGAATAATAGTGCGGAATCAATGGTGACTATTTTTTATGAAAAAATTTAAGAAATTATAAAACGATATGTACCCAAGAGAGTAATTAAATCTTCTCAATTTCCTGTTTGGTTTTCGCCCGCTCTTATTCACATCTATAAAAATAAAAATAATTACTGGATTAAATGGAAGAAATATGGAAATATATCTGACTATGAAGTTTTTTCTTTACTAAGGAATAGATTTAAACGTGCATCGCATGAGTGTTACAAACAATATATAGTAACTGTGGAAAGTGGTATACAAAAAAATATAAAATTTTTTTGGTCATTCATCAAAAATAGGAAAAATACAACTGGTATTCCTTGTATGATGACGTATAAAAATGCAACAGTCCCTAATCCAGTTGAGGCGTGTTCCCTGTTCTCGGAATTTTTTGAATCAGTATTTGAACCCTCAGATGTGACTAACAAACTTGATGTTGACGATATCCCAGATTGCAACCCAGAATCTGATATTTTCTTTAATAAGGTCGAGCTGTCTAGTGATGCAATACTTCAGGAACTGAAAAATCTAGATATTTCGAAGGGGCCTGGAGTGGACAACATCCCACCAATTTTTTGGAAGGCTACTGCTCAAACTATTCATGTGCCGATTTGTCTTATATTCAATTCGTGTCTTGGGTGTTTTTCCGCCAATTTTCAAAGCAGCACGCATTGTACCAGTTTTCAAGAGTGGAGATAAATCCAATATTGAAAACTATCGACCCATATCCATCCTGTCCACTCTGTCGAAGACCTTTGAAAGATTAGTGTATAATTATATTTATCCATCTCTTCACAAAGTTATTATTGAGGAGCAACACGGTTTTGTAAGAAAACGAACTACTAATACAAACTTATTAATTTATACATCATATTTATTCGAAAGTATGGATGATAACAAACAGACGGACATCATTTATACAGATTTTCGCAAGGCCTTCGACAGGGTAGATCACAAAATACTCTTGGAGAAGCTGGCTTTCAATGGTATACGCGGCAATTTATGGCGTTGGTTTAAATCTTACATCACTAATCGCACTCAAAAAGTAGTCTTGAATGGTCATGAATCCGATTACGCTCATGTTAGTTCTGGCGTTCCTCAGGGATCCATTTTGGGCCCACTACTATTTATTCTTTTTATAAATGACGTTAAATCCTGTTTTAAATTTAGCAATATTCTTCTGTACGCGGATGACTTAAAGATTTATCACAGGATTGAGCAGACGGCTGATCATAACAGGATTCAGCAAGATCTAGACCGTTTTTCTGCATACTGCACTAAAAATAAACTTGCACTAAGTGTCCATAAATGCAAATCTATCACCTTTACCAAAAAGAAAAATGTCAGTAAATTTAATTATGTTTTAAACGGTACACAACTTGAAAAGGTGGAGGTAATACGAGATCTGGGAGTCTTATTAGATAGTAAACTTCATCTTGATGACCACGTTAATGCTATTGTTGGTAATGCTTTTAAGATGTATGGTTTCGTTATGCGTTCCAGTACGTGTTTTACTCAGCCCTCTACTTATCTGTATCTGTATAATACTTTGGTTCGCTCACAACTTGAATATGCTGTGTCAGTCTGGAATCCGTTGTATGATAAATATATAACTGCTGTAGAATTAGTCCAAAGAAAATTTTTGCGCTGCATGCATTATAAGTGTTATCATAAATCATCCTCATACAAAGATCTACTAATAACTTATAACTGTATTACGCTAGAACACAGACGCTTGTACTTGGAAGCAATGCTACTGTACGACCTGTGCCACAGTAGCTATGATTGTACTGCACTCACCAATAGACTTTGTTATGTTGTACCCACTAGAACTCATTGCCGTAATATTTGTAGCATCTTTGCAACTACCCGATGCCGCACTAATGCTGGTAAAAGGTCACCAATGCACAGAATGATTGATAGTTTTAACAAATATTTCTGTACTATTGATCTAATGGCAGTGCGTCCTAGCTCTTTTAAAAAGTTATTACTTGAAAATCTTAATGTTTATTCAAATTGAGTCAAATGTTAGCCTACAATATTATATATGTACATATATATATATATATATATATATATATATATATATATCTAATTTTATATCACTGTCAAACACATAATATCGCTAATGTATGTTGTATAGTTGTATCTAATGTTCTCAAAGGAATGAAACCCTGTTAATGTTACATTACTACTATGTGGTAAATGTCGCTGATAGCACAATTATCCATACCTTTATGTAATTGTATTTATAACCTTGTATTGTGTTGTTGTTTATTTACCTAAATAATAATAAAAAAAAAAAAAAAAAAAACATAACATGACGTTATGAGACAAAATGTGATATGTCATGAGTAGAAGTTATATATCAAGTGCGGTAACCTTATTTTGGTTTTTTAATTTTGCTTCAGATATAGATCAATCCCTAAGCGGAAACTATACTTGTCTGGCAAAAAATCTCTACGGCTCTGACTCCGTAGAATACACTGTCACCGTGCTACCACTACCAGAGGCACCTATACTCCGAGCAACGCCTTACAAGGATTCCATCTTAGTTGAATGGGAACAACCTTACTATTCTATTAGTAATAGAAGCGCTAGTCAAAAAATAAGTAAGTACTAGCTCTTTACATTCCCTAAGTAGGGATAGTAAAGGCCTATCTTGATGTGTCTTAGAAATTATGTTTCGAATTTCGACTATACTGCCATAAAACTAAACGGCAATCAACAGTGTAGCTGCTTCGAACAGACCGAGTTATAAAATTATAAGAACAATTAAATCATGTATTTATTGATCAATGGTATATAGTGATGGTAGAAAAGTAATATTTTAAGTATATTGTAAATTTAGCTGTAAGCTCCCCGAATAAAATAAAATAAAAAATAAACTAAAATAGTAATTTTAAATGGTTCTCCTATATCTACTTAACTTACTTAACTAACTTTTGGTTTAAACTGGTTTAAACGACTGGATTCACCTTAATCCAAATTTCGTAATTATTGTAATTGATTGATGTAAGTAACTAGTATGTTGGTAATTTTATCTTACACTTCTTTTACAATACTGATAATACCCGTAAAGTTGTTTGGTAAAAAAATAAAACAAGAAATTGAATTTTAAATTATTACCGAAAATGTGAATTTTTAGAAGAAGACTGGAGTTTAGGTAATAATAATTTACTGATACAGAAAGATTTACAATGTTCATATACACAGTCACTGTTAAATGATAATTTACATTTGAAATATGGAACTCTTCCTCTTAAACTAGTTATTGTTTGTATCTTAAGAGACATGTAGGTATAATTTTAATGTTTTATTTTTTATAACTTTATTTAGGTTATAGTCTTACATGGAAAGAGGCGAACAGTCCATGGCGAGAAGCGTGGCCTACCAACAAGTTACCCAACTTGTCAGGAGTTCAAAAGCATGCCCTTGTCGGACTTAAATGTGGAACGAAGTATTCTTTAAGAATTACTGCTACAAATAAAGTGGGGACTTCGCAACCAGCGTATTTGGATGTCAGCACTTTGGGTGGAGGTAAGTAGTATTCCTTTTATGTAAAACTATATTTCTTAAAATCTAGGCAATATAGCTAAAATTACAAGATATCGCACCAATTTCTATCATGTATCTTAATATTACAACTTTCATTTGTCATTCAGGATCATTTTCAAAGATTAAATAGGTCATTTATGACTTACTATTAATCAATATTACAAGATATGGCTGAGGAAGAGCTGTTGCGATTTCTTCCTTTAAATTATGACAAATTTGCTTTCATGTACCGTCTTCCTGGACCAATCAATTTCATTAGCGTAAATGATTTGTTATCCTATGCTACACTACATAATACCCTCCAGTGTAACTAAGCGCTCTTTATCGAATGCACTACATTATACGTTATTTAACAGATAATATATTTCAACTCCTTCCTTATCTTATGCAAGATGAACAGTAGATTTCTTTTAAGTCAAAAATTAGAGTTTTCTTTTTTGACATTACAAAAATCCAGTGCTTTGTTATGTTTTTGGTCTTTGTAATATTTTTAGTCTTGAATACGTTCCTGTTCCTATAGTTTTAACCTGTGTATGTCAATCTTATATATCTTGGGGGTTTAATGTATTTTTTATTTATTTTTCATTGTTTCCTATATGTTTATTTATTTATTTTTTTTTTATTGGGACTAATCCCACCCACACGCCCACCACTGTAACTCCTGTACACCAGGATCAACAGCAGTGACCCACGAACACACCGAGTTATGACACTCGGGAAGTCCCAGGAAAAAAATTAACTGTCTTGGAACCCGCAACGAAATTAATCAGAAGAAAAACAGGAGGAGTTGGAAATATGATAAGTCCACTTCCCTCCTTAGCAAAGCGGGAGACAAAATGAAGTCAAAATAGGCAGACACCTTTTTTTTAAACCGGGAAGCACCACGGATAAAATATTATGGGTCCTAAGTGAGCTATATTTGATTACTATAGTATGTATGGCAGAATCGCCTGAACGCACGGAAATTCACCGCAGTTGACACAAGATCCTCATAGTATACCACCCCAGATGTCATTTGTAAGCTATTTAGCATTGTGTTACGTTCATTGTATATTCCTATATGTTTATTGTTGAAACTGTGCACGCGTTCGTGTGGTGTTAAGTTGGGCTACAGCTGAAAATCAGCGCAGTGGTCACTTTCAGGACCGCAGCATAAACTGAACTGTGGCCTTTTGGTCACACAGCTAGACATTTCACTGCTTTTATTTTGTTTGTTTTGTATATTGTTTGTTGTTATTTACTCTAAGTTAAATGTCTTATCTTTCTCTTTTACATGTATGTTATGTGTGACTAATAAATGTATTCTATTCTATTCTATTCTAGATTATGTGTTATTCCATGACGTTAGTTACCTCCATACCATGTATTTAGTCCAACCTTGGTAGCAAATTTCGTTAAGACGTTTGAAGAGTTACAAACACACAAACCATTTTCCACCTTTAAAATATCATTGTGAAATATGATTAGTTGTAAAAAAATACGTCTTATTGTTTGACACCCAAAAATATCTAACCAAAAAGTTCCTTATCGATTGTAATGCTTTAGAAATGATAACAATGTGTAATTGTGTTGTCACAGTGCCTATTCCACCATCAACAAACGAGTGGCTTTGGAGCAACTCATCACATATCTACGTACAACTGGCAGGGTGGGACCATGGAGGTTGTGCTCTTAAGGCTCTGGAGGTAGAATACAGGCAGCTTGGTGCTAGAACTTGGACCAGGGCTCATAATAATATGGTACGTATTAAAAGCTCAAAAAGATATAAAATGTGATTTAACAGACTTGAAGGAGCTACGAAAGATCATTTTCGTACATGATACTAAGATATATTTTCTATATAATACCGTTTATTGTAATAACTATAAGTGTAGTAGAAACCTCATGAGAACGACCAGAGTAGCAACTTCCCCTGAGACCAGAGAAGACGCTCTTAGCATTTACCTTTGGAGATACCCTTTTTTTGTGCGGAAGTCCACCGCATACCGTCTCGGTTACTAGAAGATGGAAAACCAGGTACACCCTCGAAATGAAATTCCTGGAACAACGACGTACCTCGGGACACCCACGGTTTGTAGATGGCCGCGTCTTGTGTAGGAACCCTGACATTTCTATTCTATTTAGAAAAACTTTATAGAACTCACGTTGCCATCTCAACCTACTTCTGCTACCCTCAGGCTTGCGCTTGTGGAGGACGGAGATCGTTTTGTGACGCGGATGGTTTTGCGTTTGGAGATACTCTAAGTTATCATGGACAACAGTAGTTACTATCCATTGAGTTACGCCTATGTAATAAAAAAAATCAATAGCTATCGTCGTCGATCCATAATATATATTACCATTACTATACGTCTTAATATTATAAAATAGAAAGTATATGTATCTGTAAGCTTTCACGGCTAAACCACTGCACCGAATTTAATGAAATTTGGCATTGAGATACTTTGACCCTAAAAGAAGGATTTTTTACATTCATACGTTTTTACGAGGTTTTTATTAACTTGCAATGTATGTATGTATGCTTGTATGTTCGGGTAGAATCTTGGTAGAAGAATACAATATTATAATGATATGGAACTGATCTGATGCTGGAACTGTAAGGCGGCCCTAAGATGATGATGCAGAAGGGTGGCCATAAGAACACTGTAAAGAAACCTCGCAAAGTCATTGAGTTTGGACTCGTTTGATTTGTCTCGAGGCATTCCAGTAAGAGTTTGTTTATATAAAGCTTTTAAATTTTATTTATTTATTACAGCCTTACTCAGACTTATCGTGGAACCTTCAAACTTTATACCAGACCAAAATACCAACATACGCCATTCTTGACTTGTCACCTGGTTCATGGTACCAGGTTAGAGTCACGGCTACTAATGAAGCGGGAAGCGTCACTACCACCTATAATTATGCCACTAAAAACGAAGATGGAAGTAAGTGGTGAATTATAATAAGATCATGATTTAAACCTAATACATGATGCAAACAAAACTAAAATTTACATGCTTATAATCTTTAAAATATTATAACTAGCCGACCCACGCAACCTCGTTTGCGTCTCCTATTGCCCGTAGCGGGATATTTTCCCCCGTTTTTGTTACATTATTTATTGATGCTCCGCTCCTGTAAGTCTTAGCGTAATGATATATATCCTATAGCCTTCCTTGATTTCTGATTGATATTCCCAACTCCTCCTGTTTTTCTTCTGATTAATTTCGTTGCGGGTTCCAAGACAGTTAATATTTTTTCCTGGGACTTCCCGAGTGTCATAACTCGGTGTGTTCGTGGGTCACTGCTGTTGATCCTGGTGTACAGGAGTTACAGCGGTGGGCGTGTGGGTGGGATTAGTCCCAAGCCTTCCTTGATAAATTGGCTATATAACACCGAAAGAATTTTTCAAATCGGACCATTAGTTCCAGAGATTAGCGCGTTCAAACAAACAAACAAACTCTTTAGCTTTATATATTAGTAAAGATTCATGGATAAAGGAAGTCAAATACAATCAAGTCTTAAACCCCTCCCTTTTCTTTCCCTATACTTTACAAAAAAATATTAACACAAGCATTCTTGAAACAACACGTAACATTTTTGGTAATAAATTTTAATCGCATCTACACCAAGTTGTTAATAGTGTCTGTACGTACGTAATTCATTGTTTAATTATTCTTTAGATTCAGTTTTATCAGTGTGGTAAGATAACGGCATTTAAGGAAATACATATTGACCTCATTGCAAAATGTGGCTCAATCAAGAACCTAGAACTGGAACACTACCAATTGTTGCCTATTCAATAGTCTTGGCTTTTATGGTTCTATTTAATCTTTTAAACACACATACAAATACAACTGAATATGTACTTTCTTTGTCTTGCTTTAATCTTCGTTAAACCCCCGTTTCGTCAAATCAAAAATTACTTTTGCTCATACATTGTGAATACAGCAGAGGTGTAACTAAAGACACAAGTGACTTTTAAGATTATAACTTTTTTCAAATTTCGAAAAGAATACTCCCACACAAACAATCAGACTCGGAACAACAATGTGTAGATGACTCAAAGTTTATTTAATATACTTAATATTTTAACAATTATTTTTACGGGAATTAACGCGATCACTTATTAAAAGGTTTTACATACCTCTGATTTGCCTGAAGTTTCGACCAGGTTGCACTGGCCGTGGTCACAGGCTGACTGTCAGCCTGTGACCACGGACCACACCCATTAACCTACTCGTTAATTCCCGTAAAAATAATTTTTAATATATTATTGAACGCGAAAGTTTAAAAGTTAGTATACTTAATATTGTTACAAAGAATATACATTAACATAAAACTATTAAAATTATATAAAGCTTATTCCAAGTGAATTCCATTGGCTGCAATACAGTCCCTTAAACGTTGAGCCAGTTATCCTTACTCTCTAAAACTAATCATAAATCATAATCCAGTGGATTTAGATCAGGACTAGATGACGACCAGTCTTCAACTCTGATGAAGTCCGGAACATTTGTTTCTAATCAAGAAGTCTTGCTGAAGGGACCATTGATGGAGTGGTTTGGGACATTTTTTTTTTTTTAATTTTTTTTTATGTTTGACCCTGCCAAATTGACGCTACTCTGCCTGATGGAAAGCATGAGTAGAATCCAAGAGTGGTGGTCATCATACTGCGAATGCAGACAATGCAACAATGCAGCATGGTGACCCACACCATGGCGGGCTAGTGATGCTTCTGCATCATTGGGCCTCCGGTCTTGCACTCACCAACGAAACACGACAGCATGATCGCTGTCATTTTACCCGGCCCGTTCATGCTGAAATCAGCGTGGCTCTACTACCTTGGGCTACTATATTTGATCTTGATATAGTTCCTCACAATATTTCCTCTATCCCTCAGCTATCTTAGCAACTTCATGTATAGGGTTTCCATTTTTGTCCTCTATCCATCCTCTATTTTGTCCATCATGTGTTGCGGGTGTCCATGGGCGGCGGTCACTAGTTAGTGGCATGACTAGTAATATAAATTATAAATACCACACGAGTTTTCAGTTTAGACCAGAACTAAAGATTTGTTTTATTTTAATCGATTTCAGGTGAGGTCGGTCCACCTTCAGAAGTTTTTGACCTGAATATGCTGGTGATAATTTGCAGTTCAATATTGCTTACATTGTGCTTATTAAGTTGTATCTACATACTAGTGAAGCGACAAAGGTACGTAAATACGAATTAACTACTTAATTCGTATTATATAATAATCTACTAATTATAGATGTATTATAGATTACTAATTATATAATAATCTTACACATCTAACATGCGAATCAGTGGTCCTAAACTAGGCAGTCTCTACTTTAGTAATGACACTAATAATAAACATGCTAATATATCTAAACAAATAAAGGAATTCTTGTTGTTTTGCATCTGTTTATAATTTCAAACTAACAGCTTTGCCTTAACGATATTTACATCAAAAATTTGTGGCCGTTTATCTGTCTGCTCGGTTTTCCGGGTAATTTCAGGAACGTTGTAACCGATTAGTTACATTTAATAATACTTGATATTATAAGAAGTAAGGCTAGCTTTAGTTCAGAAAAAACAAAATTAAAATCAATGAAATAGTGAAATAAATAAAGACAACAAAGCCCGTGTGTTTAATTAGTCTAATTAGTGAATTTATTATTATTATTTTTATTTGTGAATAAATATATAGTACACAGATATTACAGCTAGATACATAGTCATTTATCTTGGATGGAAACAAAGATCTTCCAGTTTCAAAATACAATTTCTACATATATGTTTTTATAAAAATCATCTATTTTCAAAACTTCTAGTGGATCCATGCTCTCAACACTGTTCAAGACAAAAACAGGTGACGAGCTCACAGCATAGTTCCAAATAGGGATCACGGCCCTCAGAATTGAGGGAAACGACACAAGAAGAAGCAGATAGCGGTTTTATCGCGATGATCAATGTTATGATAATACACCTTTTTGGAATACCACCTAATAAAAATATTTGCCTAAGTGAAATTCTTCACCTAAATACGCATCAGAACAATAAATACCAACCTAAAGCTAACAATACCAACTAAACGAAATAAATTATGTTTAATTATTGTTTTTTTTTTTTATTTAAATAGGGGGCAAACGAGCAGACGTATCACCTGATGGTAAGTGATTACCGCCGCCCATGGACATCCGCAACACCAGAGGCGTCACAGGTGCGTTGCCGGCCTTTTAAGAAGGAGTACGCTCGTTTCTTGAAGGTTTGAAGGTCGTCATTGTCCTTGGATAATCTATTTTCCTATTTATTATTACTAAATACTACTAGTTTTAAATTGTACTTATAGTTTTACTCTTTAGTAAAATTTTGGCATTCTTAGACAGTGCAAAAATATTTAATCCAAGCATTCTTATATTCTACAGAACCGGCAATTTGACGGAATATCGCGACTCAATAACAGTAGACAATAAATCAGAAAGCGGTAACATTACCGCTAATACCTCTCACACGAATCTTGCCAACGTTAAAGACAATGCTATGAACGCTCAGAATAGGATATACAGCGCCCCTATACATATGAGGAATAATAGCAAGCATGGTGAGTAAACTATCGATTACGTTAAAACCATAATCGATACACATCGTATTCGATTAGAGGACTCAAATTTAGATACGAATGCTTTTGAACCGATTGTGTGAAGTTATCGGTAGTCCAAAATATGGATGTTAACATACTTGTCTTTTGAGGTTCAGGCGCTTATGCTGTCTACTTGCTTGTGCTAACGATTGTGATTGTACCATCTGGTTAAAATAAAAACGATGATAACGTGTTTTTTCCAGTATTAATAAAAAAACTGATTGACCACATGACCTGACCTACCTATAACTTTTCAGAATTGTACGAGATAAGTCCCTATGCTCAGTTTGCCGTGGGCTTCAGAACCTTTGGGCATGTAGAGAACCAAGACATGCCAAGTCGACATCCAAAACATAGCAGATATGATACAGGTGCCTTTAAAGTCTTTTATGTCTTTTTGCATGGGGCTTACCCCTCCCGTAAGTCCAGCTCAGAAACCTCTGTACACCAGAATCAACATTTCTCATCCATCAACACACTGAATTATGACGCTAGGAAAGTTCCAAAAAAATTTTAACAGAAAAAAGTTATGGAGTTAGAAAAATAGAAACTGTTTAATGTAAATTATAGATATACATGGTGATGTCTTTACAATATGTAAACCATTTTTTTTTATTTGGCCCTGCCAAAATGACTCTCCTCTGCCTGATGGAAAGCATTAGCAGAATCCAAGAGTAGTGGTCACCATACTGAGAATGCTGCAACAATGCAGCATAGTGACCCAAAACATGGCGGGCTAGTGACGCTGTCATTTTATGTTGATTTTCTGTGCTCAAGTAGTACCGCCCCGGTCGAGCCGCCCCGTTCGTGCTGAAATCAGAGTGGCTCCACTACGACTAAGATCAAGATCTTGAATTATTTTTTTAATATTTATTTCAATGTAAATGTCCCAGTTATATATACCTTAGAATAGAATATTTCAATAATGAAGGATACAGCCTTTCAGAATGTCCAATGATTTAGAGTAATTAAAGGTGATGATTTATTTTGTCATCCCAGTTTTATCAATAAACTAAAGATAGGTGAGTAGTTTACGGCAATGAGTTTTTGCCTTCATGAATGCTACTTAAATCAATACGTATTCAATTCCTTTGGGATAAAGTCATAAACTTTTGTGTAAATACATATGTTTTACATTTTCTTAAACTGAAACGACGATACAGATAAAAAAAATCTTATAAATAACGTTCATTGTTCCAGAAACAAGTTTCCAAATGTGTTCAGAATCAGAAGATAGCGATAGTATATCTAAATCAACATTAAAAAGTGTTCCCAGAAGTAAGTACTCTTTTAAATGTCAAACACAAATTTTATTAATTTTTCTTCAACATGTCAATGTTGTGCAAAATAATATAATGTATAGTAAAATATTAGATAAGAGTCCACTGTGTGGCGTCATTTGTAATTGCAAGTTTACATGTTAATATATATCTGTTTCATTTTGTTTATCCCACTCGTTATCGTGTAGAGATCGTTGATATTGATACATCTGCCATTAATATTTCAGAGATGATTACACTCATATGATCATCATCATCATCAGTATTTAACAGCTGATGATCAGATATAGATGTCTTCTTAGCAAGGACGTTTTGGCCAACCATACCACTCTGACCAGACGAGGAGGAGGAGAAATACCCTTAATTTATAGATCTTCAATAAAGTTTAATTTAAACATCTAAGTTCTTGAGAAATAATAATAAAACGAATGAAAACTACTGCGGCATCAAAATCATCTAAAAGGTTTCCTATATAATAACATTTACTTATTTTTCCAGAAGTATGCAGAACGCCTCACCATAGGTAACTATATAGAGAAGAATTATCATTTTAAAAGGATATCGTTTTTTGGACCAGTTTCTGCAACACCGTTGTATTTCAGTATGAAGAGGTCGCTGACTGTACTTTAAATTTCCAAAGTATAAGAAGACCGCTTATAAATATAATCAAAATTATTTGACACAAAATTAACTAAAGACATTTCGTAAACAATTTACGATTAGGATATCATCTAAAACTAGCCACGTAGCTGTAAAATTTTATTTTTAGCTCAATTTTGAAATATTTTTTTCGAGTATAAATGCCCCTGCAATGAAGTGTGAGTAAACGTCTCAGCTTTTATCCATTAAAAACGGAACTATAAAATTGTCGAATAAAATACTGAATGTTCATACTTTTGAAACTTATTACCGAGTCTGTATTTCTTACAATAATCTTGATTGGCCTTTACACCAACAAAAAATTTACTCTTTTTTAATATACACAAGTTAAAATATGTTAACAATAATTTACGACTTTTTTATATATTTATTTTTATGTTTTCTAAAAGTGTTTATTTGAATAGATGAAAAAGTTATCCTCAAACATTTTAGCGCTTAATTTTAAACAATAAACGAACGTTCTGGAAACTGTCGTCAAGGCAAAACTTACTCTTCGGCCTTATTAGACGACATTGTATATAAAATCGCTCTGTTTGGTTTATTACATATTTGATCTTCCTGGAATAATGCAACTGTTTCGCAGATTTAATTTAATAATTTCAATGAATTGATAAAGTTACCAGGTAAATTCTAAACGTCACAAACCAGAAAACCAAATGCACTTTAGTGAGTAACTAATTTAAATAATAAATTTATTGCATTAACTTTTTGATGAAATTATTACGTTACATAATAAACATGTGCCAAATGTGTTAGTAGTTTAAGTTAGTATTTTTTTTTAATAAAATTTAATTCTACAGGTGAACTTTATCAGTCAGCAAATCAATTTACTGATTTTGTGTATAAAAAAAGATGATTCTGAAAATTAAGCAAAGATTTTGTCGTTGCTGTTTTATTACAAGGGAGCCCTATAATTTACTAGCTTTGATTCATTTACCACAATTTAGATTCTAATTTAAGCATAATGCTACAATTCCAGTATCGACATAGATAAAATATCTTTCAAATCGAAAGGAATTTAAATAAAAACTAATCTCTATGATATAAAAATCGAATTGAAGAAGTAAAATTTTAATAACAAAAGTAAAACCGACTTTAAGGTTTGACTCGATTTCTCTTGGATGACATCATCAGATCTTAATATCCATATCATGGTACCATCGTTGGGATATCTCCTTTCTATTAAAAACGAGTCATCAAAATCGGTACATAAACGACGAAGTTATCCGCGAACACACATGAAAAAAAATCTAACGAATTTCATCAATAACTCTAGAATTCTACTTACCCTCCAAACATGTACACAATGTCATCATACCAACCATCATCATCATCCATTCACAGGCTAAAAGTAGACAGAAAATCAACGTAAAATAATAGTGTTCGTGCTGTCGTGTTTCGTTGATGAGTGCGAGACCGAGACCGGCCCAATGATGCAAAAGCATCACTGGGCAGGTCACCATACTGCATTGTCTGCATAAGTATGGTGACCACCACTTCTAATGAATAATGAATTCTGCTTATCGGGCAACTAAGGCAGAGTAAAATCATTTTGAAAATAAAACCTCGCCAATTGCACGCCACTTAGTTCGATTCTCGGCTTCTCGCATCCAACTTCTGCAAGCTATCACTCTATTAGTCCTCTACTTGTGCACGCCAGACGCGAGACTTTTACTCCAAAGATTATCGGTTATGCGACCAATAATAAAATGGCATCATCATACCAAGGTGAAGTTTCAATAGGCAAATATTAAACATTATTATCTATCCTTCGAATCCTCTCTGTATAATAAAGGATTGTTGTTGTAAAACTTTGTAAATATTTGTCTATATAGAATTTAATGTAATGTATCTAGTCATATAATAATCTGGTGATAAGTGACAGGTGGTTTTATGTTATTTCGTTTTCTTTTTGTTTTCTACACACCTTTATATAAACTCTAACTCTGCCTTTTACATTTTTGCATTTTCGTGGACTGAAATGAAATCATTTATACAGCAATGGGGTCACCTGGACACTTTTGAAGTTAAAATGTTTTGAGCAGATAAGTTCGTTCGATCTTTCCTAACTGGACTAGAATTGTCTCAAAATCCAGAGAATCTTCTCAAAATGCAAAGGACATTCTATCAGTAAATAAAAAAAGGTTTGTTTTTTTCTTCACGTATTAATGTAAAGATAACATTTTCAGTCACTTATTACCAGAACCCATTATGTCGAATTTTATAAAGTTGTAGCGGTAACTGATAAAAATATATCTACAAAAGACTGATTATGTAATTTACTTTAAACAAATATGTTGTTTCGTTTCTATACAATTTTGATCTAGATATGAAACGAATAAATGTTAGATAAATAGATTGTGTTTTATTAATAACAATACATTTTATTACCCCTTGATGTGATTAAGTAGGTATTACTCGTATCATTGTCAATCGCCTTGAAGAGTCAGCGACGACATACGAAGCGGCGGCGAAGAGACTAATTCAGTCACAATTTAAATTCAACCTAAAGATCAGTTATTCAGAATTGCAATTTTAGTTTCATCAAATGCAGCGCTTTAGAATAAATCCGTATTTGATGCAACGAACTAAAATGACGGCGAGTGACGTTGCGAAGGTTGGTATTATCCGCTCCGTTTTGACTCTAACATTTACTTTAACTACTGGGAATAGGCTTCTGTTTAAAAAGGCCTACTACATCACACTAGCTAGGCAGGTTGGTACAAAGTTCAATTCAAGTTTTTCTTCTCTTTCTAGTGTTGAAATCCTGAAGCAAACTACTCATAGCGTATACATGACATTTGTTATATAGCGCGATAGTAAAGTTATTTAAAAGGTTACGAAATCTTCTATTCTCCGACGATTTGAACGGGTTATACCGCTCGTGACCACAAGCGGGATCCGTTCGATGTATAACAAAAACTAAGTAAATGTAAAAGTGGTGAAAATCTAAAACTGGTACCCATAGTCAGCTCATAAGATACCCGCAGGATGAATAAGGACAGCGATTCTTTCGTCACATCGTGAATGATTTAGGAAGATATATCTATACTAATATATAAAGCTGAAGAGTTTGTTTGTTTGTTTGTTTGAACACGCTAATCTCAGGAACCGCTGGTCCGATTTGAAAAATTCTTTCGGTGTTAGAAAGCCCATTTATCGAAGAAGGCTATAGGCTATATATCATCACGCTAGGACCAATAGGAGAGGAGCACCAATGAAAAATGTTTCGAAAACGGGGGAAAATTATCACGCAACGGGCAATAGAAGACGCAAACGAGGTTGCGTGGGTCGGCTAGTGTTTATATAATTGTGTAAAATAAGACGAATTAAATAATAGGTACTAATGTTGCAAATAAAACCGCGAAATTGTTGTACAATTTTATTGAATAAAATAACATATTTTAAGTAATATGAAACCACTATAAGTAATAATTACAATATTTTTGTTCTTCGTTTTGTTACTCCCCTTTTTGAATACATTATCTAGTTGTAACGCATTACTATCAGTCTTACATACTTCGATTACTTTTTAGGAGCTGTTAACTTAAAATTGATTATTAAGTACACTTCAAACGCGACAGTGAATTTGCCACGTACATAAATCGCGATTTTCTGTACTGTTTACACCTTCATGGCCCAATAAATTAACTGGCTCATCTAAATCAATGCCTTACTATGATGATTATGACTCGTATAATCACCAATATTATTTCACACTTGGTCATCAATTACATTCTTCTCATTAAGTGCCTCTATAACAACAAGAATCCATTCTAAATAATCAGCCACATTCGTATATATGCCAGGAGAACCCTTGGTTCCGCATTTCACATTTCCAATACTGGTCACGCCCCATAACTCGATCCTGTCTCGAACCCACAAAAGAGGCCCTCCGGAGTCCCCTCTGCAGGTATCTACACCCTCAATTCCACCTGCACAAATGACATGGGAGGGTACTTCAAAGTTCTTGTAGGCGATTATACAAGCATCTCGCTCCCATAGCGGGAGGGGGATGATTTTTTTTATGGCACTATAGTACCCTAAACGAGGAATTTCTCCCCAACCTGATGCTGCGAAAGTGATTTTGGGTTGTAATTCTCCTGATGGTAGACAAACTGGACGGATGAAATCTGTGAAAAGAAAATTTAGTTGAATGATCTATTTTCCGTGATACACACTCGTTTTCGTTTTAATTTGTTTACTGTATCATACATAATTTCTTCAATTTAAAACAAATAACAATTTTGTAAAATCTGATATTGTGTGTAACGTAATTATGATTTCAAAAGCTTACCTGTATAAGGAGCTGCTGTTTCAAGCCTCAAAACGGCAATGTCATTGGCTTTGCCATTGTAATCCGGATGAACGACTTCTTCAATGACTTTGAGCCTTATAACATTCGAAGAACAAATGCCGTCAACACAATCCACTGGTTTTGCCAAGTTGTATTCTCCCAAACGAGCCACTAATCTGTGAAAAAAATGATAAGTTAGAGAAATAATTTAAGAATGTAAGATATGTAACGCTAAAAAGAAATGACAGTATATATGTATATGGGCCTGCCAAAGTGACTCTACCTTGCCTGATGGGAAGCATTAGCAGAATCCACGAGTAGTGATCACCATACCCAATGCGAATTCAGACGATGTCATTATGCAGGATAGTGACCCAGACTATGGCGGCCTATTGATATGCTTCTGCATCATTGGAACGCTTACCAACCAACGAAAAATGACGGAAAAATGCTGTCATATCTACGCTTAAAATGTACAACAGGAATTTCCCATTAATTATGAAATTCCTTGTGTAAAATTTATCTCAATGTTACATAAAATATGGTTTTACCATAAAATAATCAAAACCACACATTCAAAACACACACTTTGTGGTTTACAATAATATAATGCTTGGGAGATGTAATCACATCTTTGAAGCATAATATTAATGAAATACCAATAAAGGAGCTATTATATGACGTTTTAAAGAAACGATAACTAGAATCGAATCCAAACCTATAACGCTGCAGTTGAATGTCATAGCACTATATCAATCATCATCATCATCATCATTTCAGTCAAAGACGATCACTTTTGGATATAGGCATCCCACAAGATAAAGGCAGGATAAGGTAGGCCCGACAATGTGGTCTGACCACCTGATGTAGGTCACGGGAAGCCGTTGGAAGCTGGCAACACATAATAGGTTGTTGTGGTGAACCTATATCAATACCAACTGCCTCGTTTGTCTTGCGATTAAAGTATGCGACTGCCGATCAAGAGGTCTCGGGATCGAATCCCGGGTCAGGCCAAAAGTGTTATTGAGTTTTTCTGGTTATAGAAATACTTAATAAGTGCTTGGAATTTGGAAGTTAGCGTCTGAATTTTCGTGCATCTGAGAACACTTAAAGCTGTCGATCCTGGCCTGATGTCTCCCCGATCGTGTCGATTAACCGCCCCATCGTATTATGAGAGAGAGGGAACAGAGAGTGCACCTGTGTTTACACACACACTAGTGCACTATGATATTTCCTGCGTAGTTGGCTAATCTCCGTTGAGACTGGCTGCTGTGGCCGTTTTAGGACAGGAGAACATTATACTATATCCATACCAAAAACAAAAAATAAAAAAAGTACCTGGTATACTTTGGTTTCCTAATACAATGAGCAGCGGTGATGACGTGGAAACTGTCAATCAAGGTTCCGGTACATCGTATATCTGTGCGGTAATCGTCTCTCCAGTACTCTAAGTAAACCACCCACGGATTGTGATGAATCAGGTTCGAACTCGCCTCTACACCACAGGGCTTATCTGGTAACAAAACATTGTTTATAAGTAGCTGCAATTTTGAATGAAGTTATTACATATTATGTAATATTATATTCCGTCTTCTTATATTATTTAAAACTAATTGTGCCCGCTACTTCGTACACGTGACTTTTGGATTTTCAAGTTATTTTTAATTTTTCACCGTTTAAACCTTTCCTGGACTAAGACAAACATTCGAAAACTAAAATCAGCGAAATTGGTCCAGTCGTTCTCGAATTTTAACAAGACAAACAAACAACAATTGATTTTTATATTTAAGAATATCTTTGAGCCTATCAAAGATCAAAGTATTTACATGCCAAATGTAATTTTAATCAGTGCAGGTACTTTGTAACTGTTGCGCTTGCATACCTTAGTAAGTTACTTTGTAAATAGCAATATTAGTATGGATTATAATATCAAAAACGCCAGCAAAGATAAATTACAAACTGTAAAAAAAACATTTGTAAATAAAAAATTATAGGTTAATTTTAAATAAATATTACAAGAAATTTTCAAATAAATATGAAAATTAAATAAAACTAACCTCTATTAATTTTGAAAGATAAAACACTAATGGTATATAGAAGTAGAATCACTATTCGAATCATAGATAAGGCTGAGTTACAACACTATGCGAGTTTTCTATTCCAATCCCATGAGTTTATTCCAGAACATTAAACTTAGAAGTGAGTCAATTCCGGACGCAGTAGCCTGTTATATATGCGTTGAACGGGACAACAATTCATTAAGAACAAATAGGTATACAATTATTAAGACGGGGAAAACGTTTTTAGAGACTAATTTATAAAATATTATTAATGTAACGTCATTTTTGATCCACTCATTTCTATCTCTCATACTTGTGGGAGAGCAATGCTTCGGTATGCATGGGCCGGCTCGACCGGAGTGATACCACGGCCTCACAGAAAACCGGTGTGAAACAACGTTTGCACTTTGTTTCACCGAGTGAGTGAGAATACCGGAGACACATGCCCCAACGTAACCCCTATCCCCAACCCCTCCCCCGTCTCCTTCCTCATTCTCCAAAGGCCGGCAGCGCACTTGTGACGCGGTAATCGCTTACCATCAGGTGATACGTCTGCCTGTTTGCCCCCAAATCTATAAAAAAAGTATGCAAAAAAAGTATTTATTATGAACACCTATACTGTGTATCGTGTATACGAGTGCCACTTCTCATTTTGTATTCTTCTTCACATTCTTCTGGACCACATTCAATGGAGAGCGACTGGAATCGCCAACTGCCACGAAGTTTAATTTTGACGCTGCGTAAAGATGTGGCTTCGCTATGCAACTTCTACTGCATTTACTATGGGGAGTTCTCCGAGGCATTGTTCGGACTGATTCCTGCCATCTCTTTCGGCCTTCGTCCTAAGCGACAGTATTTTCATCCCCATCACATAGCTGGCTGGCAGTCATCGAGAACAAAGCTGTGGAATAAACGGTCGCCTGCGGTATTTTCGGACCAATACGACCTTCAAAGCTTCAAGAAAAGAGCATACACTTTCTTGAAAGGCCGGCAACTTGTGACGCCTCTGATGTTGCGGGTGTCCATGGGCGACGGTAATCGCTAACTATCAGGCAATGCGTCTACTCGCTTTCCCCCTATTCGTCAAAAAAACATTTGAATGGTATGAGGTCTATGTCCAGAGATATTAAATGTAGGTATAAAAGCTAATAGATACCCTTTAAGAAAACTGGTTACAAACAAATAAACAGACAGCAAAGCTGAAGCTAACAAAGCGTGTGAAAATATTCCAATAATTTGGACAATGTTTACATTGAAAAATCTAAACCAAAGTTCAGGAACTTTTATATTTACATGGGCCTGCAAAGTGCCTGCGCTCCACCTGAGGGAAAGCATTAGCAGAATCTAAGAGTTGTTTTGGAAACTAACATCTAGGCGTTATGAAATTAAGAATTTTGATTACTTTTAATCTTGTATTATCCGTAATATTTTTACTTTTAAAAAACTAAAGAAAGCTGTTTTTTTATTTTCAAATACAATTTCAAATTAGTGACTTTTATTTTTCTAATACTTTTTTTTAAAAGATTCATTTTCTAATACTAAAAATTTACCTATATATTTTTTAATTTATTTATTTATATGTTTTTATATTTACTAATTTTTCTAATACCTATCACAAATCTCCGACCCAAAATCCTCCTTGGCCTTGGCCTACGAAGGTAGAAAGCTCCGTTCATTTTTATTCTGTATCAGTTCAAATCAATCCAACCCTTTGATCTCCTTCATATTTGTTACTTTTCCATTGATGTTACATTTTTTTATATAAATTTTCACGTATCAAATATAAAGAGAAATTTTCCATGATACATAAATTATTACTAATAAGTGGGAATTGATATGATTAATAAGTATTGCAACTACATTTGAACTTAATGTCTCGACGGGATTTTATTAGCCGTGGTCACACACCGACTATCCTAAGAAACCACTCCTACACTTGAGTAATACTTATTACCTAAGTACCACGTTAATTCCCGGTCGTTAGTACTAAAGAGATATGTATATATAGCATTTCAAGCAATGTAGGCGGAAAATTAGTTGAACTGTCAATGAGAAGCAAAACTAAAACCATTCCATTTCTATGGTTTTGTTCCCTTGTAGGAGCAAAGAAACCGATACGAAATCTATTGGGATTTGTACTGAAAATTAGCTATGATGCGTCCAAGTAGTTTTCACGAATGAGCATCACGATTCACAGAACAACAAGTTATGGATCATACAAAGTGTTGTCTATCGCTTAAAGCACTAGGACAACTGTGCAGTCAAAATTGTTGAAAATCTATACTAATATATAAAGCTGAAGAGTTTGTTTGTTTGTTTGTTTGAACACGCTAATCTCAGGAGCTACTGGTCCGATTTTAAAAATTCTTTCAGTGTTAGGTAGCCCATTTATCGAGGAAGGCTATATGCTATATATCATCACGCTAAGACTAATAGGAGAGGAGCACCAATGAAAAATGTTTCGAAAACGGGGGAAAATAATCACGCGACGGGCAATAAGAGACGCAAACGAGGTTGCGTGGGTCTGATAGTCTATTAATAAGTTGATTGGAAACACACATGTGCGTAAAATGTTTATATAGTACGCCTTAACGTATTATTTATCCCTTTTTATTACTCCAAGGTGTTATTGTTATGAAAGTTTATGATGACTTAGAGTCAAATGAACTTTGTACTGCATAATGACGTACATAGACTTTCTTAGACAATAACAAACATTTTTGCAATAAATAGTATTCATTATGAGTCACATTGGCTTTACGTAGACAGGTAAGTACAGAAATGTGTCTTGTGTATTACCAGATGTAAAAAAACTACAATGTCTACTGTATTATTTCAACATAGGCTAAAATCTTTCTACGTATTAACTTATGTATTATGGAGCTATAAAATTATGGACGAGATTCCTCTTTCCTTAGGGAGTGAGAAAGAGAGAGAGAGTGCACCTGTATGTTTCTGGCTGTCTCGACCAGAATGTTACCACAGTCTCATGGCAACCAATTCGCTAACTTTTTAACGCATCTTTCTAACATTTTAGAAAATATCAAGTGAATTGAGAACCTCCTCTTATTGAAGTTGGTTTAAAATAACTTATGTATATTTTTACCTTCCCATAATTATTATATATATTGAAAAGAAAAGTCTGATGGAGAACTTACGGGTCATTCTAATTACACCGCTTTGTATGACGACAAGCTCTGACTCAGTTACTACCAACAGGTCGAAGTAGGTTATTGTACTTTCATTGACCATCTATGGTTTGAATGATGTAGTGTACAATGGGCCTTATTATACACGAAAGAAACGATTTCTCTAATACTATATCTACTTTCTACTACCGTATCAAATTTCATATTGCTCCGTTCGCAAAATTTTCGTAATATAGATAGTTCTTAATGACTGCCTCGTTGGTCTAGCGGTTGGCGTGTGCGACTGCTGATCATGAGGTCTCGGGTTCGATTCCCGGGTCGGACTAAATGTTTGTATGATCTACAAATATTTGTTTCGGAGTTTGGGTGTTTTCTATGTATAATATTTATGTATTTTCAAAAAAAAAGTATATATGTATTTATATCAGTTGTCTAGTACCCATAACACAAGCTCTGCTTAGCTTGGGACTAGATGGTGTTGTGTGTTAGATGTCTGAAATATTTATTATTCTTATCACTTGATACTTCGGGCAAATTGTATGTCCACACAAGTTTTCATTTAATGATATTCCTTGTGAAGAAAACACTGATTAATTAGTCACAAAGTTGTCTTAAAAGAACAAAACAAAATTGTTTACAATTTGAAATTGCTCAATAGTATTTTTTGTTGCGCAAAATGACTCCGAAACTTTTGCACAATTTAAATAATGACGTAACTTTATGTAAGAGGAGTTGATAGCGAATTATATACATGGAAATTCCAAGTACGCGGCGCGTGCCATTTATTATTGTAATGAAATGAACATATGAACAAGTGACGTTATTATGATAGGTAGGGCCAATGGGCAGGATAGTATGTACATATATACATGGGAAAAGGTTTTTTGCTGAAGTGTTTTTGAGTAGAATTCCAGCCTCAAGACTACGTCTATAAATGTTGTGTAGACTAGGGATTGTAATGTGTGTGATTTACTTGTGTGCAAATGATTGGCCTTAAAAAAATACCGACTTAAATTTGGCCGTGTGAATTCGTATTCATACGGCCAAATTTAAGTCGGTAATTTTTTTTTCACACTATACAAAATATATACTCGTGTATATATTTTGTATTGTGTGAACCACATCCTTCATTTCAAAATTTTCCATTTTTCAAAAAAAATACTTTAAATTAAAATTTTAAAATGGGAAAATTTGTTTTTTTTGTTTGAAATGTTCTGGTAATTTTTTTAAAAAGTCATATAAAATATAAAACAAAAGATTTTCCTAACAGATATGGCAGAATTGTGAGGAAGCAAAGATTAAAAGGTATACAGTTGAATAGAGAATATACTCTTTTTTTAAACTTGTTTAAAAAAGGTTTAAAACATTTGAAAACAATTGCAAACACAATCATTTATTGCTCCCAAATTAGTACTTTTAAGTATCATAAGTAAATTTTGTTATATTTTGTTTTATATAATATTTTTATTTTTATTTTTATTTTTTTTTTTATATATAATAATATTTACTACACTTTAGAAGTATGGATTTCATAAGTGGCGCAATGAGTTTAGTCATACACACAGGAGTTCTACGCGCTACGACCGTTTCGTGTGCTCATACTAAGGTTTTAATAATATTAAAAACTAAACTCACTATCGCACTATTGTTCGAGCTATGTATTTGCACAGTGGAAGGATTGTATTTGTTTTTATGCGAAATGATGGAATTTCGTAATCGGAAAGATTATCCCAAATTACCCGAAGCAAAGAATTCAATTGTTGATAGATGCCACCATGTTTTAATGCCCAGTCAGATAAAAAAGGTATATGTACGTTAGTTTTCTACGGAACAGTAACTCTGTTTATGTGTGTGTGTGTGTTAATAAGACAGAGTCATGTTTAGGTACAGTACCTGAATGACTGGTATTTTTTTTTGGTAAATTTTCTAAAAATGAATTCTAGCTAGATCGATTTATGACCTCTGAAACCCGCTGCATATTTGCAAATTCATTGAATCTGTTTTTGATATTCAGATTAGGTATAAATTATATATTCAAGAACTGCTCATTTAAATATAGGCCGGCTAAACAAAAGTGATCTCCCAAACCTTAAGCAATTTCTTTGTTGATTTTCGCCACAATTATGATTCTCGTGCTCCAAAAAGGCGATGGGTAATCTGATAGACTTCGGTCACTCAATTTTTTTTACATTGAATACATTAAAAACAGTAGAATACAATAAACAAGAAATACAACGTGGTCTCGCTACGTAGTGGATGAGCTTAAAGCCGCTGGATGGTGTCACCACAGGGTCCACAGGACTGTCCAGCACTAGACGTCCTTCGTCTTAGATGATGATGAAAAAAGAAATTAATGCATTTTTTTTTACGGTAGACGGTGAAACACTATGACAAATGTAACTAGTCAAAAATCGTTTTCTATATATGGAAATTAACCAGCGCTAAAAATATGACGCGCCATTGTTATTATTTCATTCATGCATTACCTGATCGATTCGTTTATTAAACTTTTTGTTGATGATGCATAAATAGTCAATACGAGTATATAAATAGTTGTAATTCGTGACGTGTGGCGTTTATCATCATTGAGTCTATGAGTAATGTGTCATATAAATACGAATTGTATTGACTCTAAGGTATACCAGTTCCTGATAACGTTTCAGTTAGTAATAAATAATATTGGAGTGTCTGTTTGTATTAATAAAATAACCATTTTCAACTAAATGCATATTATTATGTATGTATACACGGTACATGTACCAAAATAACTTTTTTTAAATTTTTTTGTCAGTATGATTGTTCCGGCTAATCTCTGTAACGGCTGGACGGGACTTTCACTGATATGTAGATAATGATATAAGGACGAACTTAGGCTACTTTTTATCCTACCGCGGGTAACGCCGCGGGGTAAAGCTAGTCTAAAAAAGTAGCCTAAGTCCCTCCTTACATCATTATCTACATATCAGTAAAAGTCCCGTCAAAATCGGTCCAACTTTCATATAACTACTAGCTAGCTCACGCAACTTGTCTGGGTCTCTTTTCAATTATGCTCGGCTCCTATCAGTCTAGTCGTAATATGAATAAAAATGTGAAAATTTTTAACAAAAATGAAACCGACTTCAAGGTTTGACTCGATTTCTCTTGGATGCTATCATCAGATCTTAGTGTCCTTATCATGGTACCAGCGTTGGGATATCTCATTTCCATTAAACAAAGAATCATCGAAATCGGTTCATAAACGACGAAGTTATCCGCGAACACACATAAAAAATATGTATATATATATACATACGGTCGAATTGAGAACTCCTCCTTTTTTGAAGTCGGTTAAAAATCAGTTAGATAGTTTCGAAGCCACACATAACACTAGTTTTATATATAACTAGCTGCCCCGGCAAACGTCGTTTTGCCATAATTTTTTTTAAGGATGGGTGACCCTTACCATTTAGGGGGATGAAAAATAGATGTTGGCCGATTCTCAGACCTACTCAATATGCTCACAAAATTTCATGAGAATCGGTCAAGCCGTTTCGGAGGAGTATGGCAACGAAAACTGTGACACGAGAATTTTATATGTTAGATAGACTTAAAAGAAAAAGAACTTTTGTAAGCTTATCTGACCATTACAATAGTTTTCTGATTTGAAAATCCCAAAATATTTACAAATTTAAAAAAAAAAAAAAATTTTTGGACTTCAATCTGACTGCCTCGTTAATCTCGCGGTTGGCGTGAGCGACTGCTGATCGTGAGGTCTCGGGTTCGACTCCCGGGTCGGACCAAATGTTTGTATGATCTACAAATATTTGTTTCGAAGTTTGGGTGTTTTCTATGTATAATATGTATGTATTTACAAAAAAAAAAGTATATATGTATTTGTATCAGTTGTCTAGTACCCATAACACAAGCTCTGCTTAGCTTGGGACTAGATGGCGTTGTGTGATAGATGTCCGAAATATTTATTTATTTATAATCTACAAAGAAAATTGTAGTAAGGTTTTTCTGTTGCATAAAAGTAGACTTATCTGGCGAGATTAGCTACTAAAGACAGTGTTAATTTGTGGCGAGTTGGGACACGACGGAGGAATAAGAGAGCGAATATCTGACATACGTCAAAAAGTGCTGAGTCAGAGAGAATCCGCCAGGGACTGTCACCATTTCATTTCATCCATATTTTACATATTTTTACCCGACTTCGGCAAAGCCAAAAGAGGGTTATGATTTTGACAGGCTATGTATGTATGTTCATTGTTTGGACAAATGGTATCGTTAGAAACGTCTTGATCGTCTGCTGGTAATAGGCTATATGACGAGTCACTGAACCTAATGTGACGTCCTCTAGCCGACATAAAGTACTGTATTAAAAAAATAATTTGAAAAAAATATGCCGTGTTTGGTATCATTAGAAAGGGCGTGACATGTACATTTAAAAAAAACATTATTAACATTTGTTCGTGACTTTGTTTGTATTTATTCGATAAGTGTGAAATTTCTATGGTACCTATTTAAAATAAACTTTGCACAGCAATAAATATTATGGAGGCACCAAAACATTTTAAATAAAAAAAAGTAAAAACTAACTAACTAACTGACAATGAAAAAGTATGAAACAAGTTTCAAAAGCCATAGTCACGCGTTGTTAAAGTGTTATGGACTATGGTACATTACACTACATGGACTACGGCTTTTGAAACTCTTTTCATACTTTTTCAGCTTCGTTTTTTGTCGTAGTTGGGTTTTAGTTTTTATTTAACATTAATTTCATCACGACGAAGACTTATAGTTAAGTTTGCCGACCAAGTTTGTATTGTTTGTTGATTATACAACTACAGAGATTGTAGTCTGTGTTTTCATATCATCCTAAACAGTTTAACACACAAAAGTGTTCATGTAACTTAATTGTATTAAAAAATATTTGAAATGACTTTATTCATATTTAAAATGATTAATACTCAATTAAATCAACCTTATTCGATCGGTACTTACCCATTGAATAAGGTCATTTACCGCACAAGTTAAAAATGCGTTTTGAACCAGTTTTACTCGTTACGCCTATGAAAAGATGTTATTTTAGGGACTTACTTATTCTTTATTCTGTACACTTTTGCACCAAGCTTTTGCCACGACTCTACCCAGGTGAATGTTGGTCACCGTGGTAATCGCCTAAGAAGCGGTCTCCACGGGAGAGAGAATCGCTGCGATATTATCGTCGTACCACGTATTTCTATACGCTCGGCGACTCCGTTACAAGTTGCGACGATCCGCTAAAGGAATAATCGATCACACACAACAACCTGTCACCACGCACACAGCGAATAAGACCATGTTTGTTGTATGTTCTTGGTATTAAATTTTTTTAATAATTAAAAATATAATGTGTTCAAAATGACATCACCATCAGTGTCCATTTGTTTCAAGGTTTTTAGCAGGATTCGTTTCAAGGTTTCCTTCTATTTGTAATGATGTTATACTGTGTATTTTACTCCCTTCAGAATGACACCTACAGAATGAATAGAGGTGGTTACATTTCGTATTCTCAATTTGTCATCACACGCAAAATGATGTATAGTATATTCATACTTCTAAATATTAGTGCTGAATGCTATTGTAACCAACATCTCTGGTTTAGAATACACTAGTTGTTGCCCACGACTCCGCCCGCGTGTTTGTCGGTTATCGCGGTAAATAGTAGCCTATGTGTTACCTATACTAATATATAAAGCTGAAGAGTTTGTTTGTTTGTTTGTTTGTTTGAACACGCTAATCTCAGGAACCGCTGGTCCGATTTAAAAAATTATTTCGGTGTTGGATAGTCCATTTATCGAGGAAGGCTATAGAGTATATATCATCACGCTACTGCTAATAGGAGCGGAGCAACAATGAACAATATTTCAAAAACGGGGGAAATTTTCACGCTACGGGCAATATAAGGCGCAAACGAGGTTGCGTGGGTCGGCTAGTAGCTTATATATCAGAACTAGCTGACCCACGCAACGTCAAAATCAAAGTATCTCTAAACCAAATTTTATTGAAATCGGTGCAGCAGTTTAGCCATGAAAATGTAATAGACAACGTTACTGCCGAATTTATATTATTAGTATAAATTCAAGTTATTATTGTAATTTATTATTATTCAAGTTATGGTAATTCTTTAACCAATGAAATTGAAACTAAACACTTTACTCCTCAACCACACTTTTCCGTATATGAGAATGAGTTCTGTGGATCCGTTATATCACTGGTTTTTACCATTTGTGGTCAGAAATTTGGTAGATAAACGCCACGTGTAATGAATGCACTTTCTGGTTATTGTGGAGGTAAATTTATAAATAAATTGTGAATGTTCTGGAATATAAGGAAGAAAATATCACCATTTATAGCTATACTAGTAGTTGCCCGCGGATATGTCGGTTATCGCGGCAAATAGTAGCCTATGTGTTATTCTGATGCATAAGCTATATTACTGTTAAGTTTCATCCAAATCCGTTCAGTAGTTTTTGCGTGAAAAAGTAACAAACATCCATCCAAACATCCATCCATCCTTACAAACTTTCGCATTTATAATATTAGTAGGATTAAACACTACAATCACTGAGCACTACACTACCTTTCTGGCTCTAACTAAATTAAAAAACATTTACATTCCTAACAAAAGTACTACTATTCTAGATTACGACCAGGCTTTAAAAGATTTACAATAACAATAACTATCTGAATTACTCGCCTGCAATGACCCCAATTTACTGACTAATATTCTCATTAAAAAATTATCAACACCTTAAAAAATAACACTTATGTTATAAAAGTACCAAACAGTAAGCGGATGATTAAACCGTGGATTACCACTGGTATTCTACGTTGCATAAGGAATCGTAATAATCTACAGAAACAAACTAGACTTAACCCACACAACGACATCTTAAAAATAACCTACACTAGATATAGGAATCATTGTAATTATTTAATAAAAAAAATTAAAGCGTGAATATGAAAGAGTTTTACTTAAAAACTCAGTTACGAACAATAAATTGCTTTGGACTAATATAAAAAACGGCTTTAATTTCCCCTTAGGTTGAGAGGTCCAATGAAAAACTGATACTCAGGTAAAACCGGTGGAACTAGTAAACTGCCCTAGATAATATTAGGAATAATAAATGCTTAGGTCAAAACTTAGTCATATTATTATTTTTACCATGTCTATGAGAAATAATTACTTTCTGTTTAATTCCTTTTACAAGCGGCTTCGGCCCTTGGAGTAAGCGAACCTTTGATCTAGGCTTATGGTCCATGAGTAAGTCAGAACAGTCGAAGAACTATCCTCCTAGTGAAAGCAGTCAAACTAAAGACGTTTCCCTTTCTTTTTCTGTTATTATTATAGTTGAATCACTAGGATGGTGTGTGCCCTTCTGGTGGGTTCGCTTTGGAGAGAGGTAGCTCTTTCGATACCAGCTTCACTTGAACCTTAACCATTAACCCAACTGAATGTCATTTTGACGTAACCTACAATGTCACTTATGTTATACCTTAGGGGGGCCACTACAAATTACGTTTTAGTGCGTTCGGTTTTGAACATTTTCAATACAATTCCTGGCCCTTCTATGTTTTCCCAAACTTGAGTTTTGATAACTAAATTTGTTTTTAACTACGTTAGGTACTTTTAAAGAATAAAACAGATAAAAAAGAAAGAAAGAATAAGGGGATGAAAAAAAAATTAAAACCTTATTGAAAATGGATAAATTATTTTTAATTTTTATTGCATTTTCTTTTTTTATGTAAGTTAGTGAAAAATAAGACACTTCTTTGCTTAAACCAATTACAATTATTGCTGGTTTGCTTACAGTTTAATACGTATAAAGAGCTTCAGTTACAAATATATTGCATATTCTCCAAGCTATGGTAATGCAGAAAAAATACTTTTCAAAACACTAAAATGGTTAAATTACAATATAACACAGTAAAGTATTTAAATGCATTTTTTTGTTAATCACAACGTCATGGTGTTTTTTTTTTGTACAATTTTATAAAAACTTACTTTTTTTACAAAAAGATATAAAAATATAAATATTTTTTGTATACAAATTCTTTTCAAATATGATAGTAAACAATTTAATACTTTGCTTAGAACGCTACGTACCTACGCCTTAGAATAAGTAAAAAAAGTTTTAAGAATGTCTTCTTTTTACATTCAAATCATATTTTAATATAAATGTAGTTAAATCAACATGTAAGTTATCATAACATTAACAATATAACGATACAGGTTGTTCTAGAAAAGCGTGGTCACATTTTAAAGTGTAGAAACTGACTCGTTGAATAGCGTAAACCATTTGACAAGTTACAAAATAATAAAAAAGTTTTTAACACACATATTTTATTTTAAAAGTAATAAGTTGCATTTGAAAATCTGAAAAAGTATCTAGGGTAGGCTAATAATCTTATATGATAGACTGCTGACTTAACTAATGTTAAAATTTATATCAGAATTAAAATATATGAAACAAAGTTATTGACTTTGATCTTCAAAATCTATAATAACTCTAGTGTTCAAAATATTCTTGAGAATAGCACGTCTTTTCAGATTCAATTAATTTAACTAACAAAATTTGACCACAACTTTTTGCAACATCCTGTATATTCCATTATAACCTAAAACAAACATTTAATAGCACTCCACTCCAAGTCGATCAACCCTCTCGATATATTAAAATCGCCCCAAGCTTAAAAGCGGGGATAAAATGAAAGTGTTTAACAAAGCTCCAAATTTTTCTGCCTTATATATTAACAATTATATGTATTAAGTATCTAGTATAAATTATATATTTGACTGACTTCTACTTTCGTTCATACGAGATCATCTGAAAAAGTTTCTTCAAAATCAATATTTCCATTAAGCGATGCTGTCAACGTTATGTAGTTACGTTCTCTTAATATTCCCACATCATTATCTTGAGTATGACATGGTAGGAACCGAGTCTTGATTTAAGATTTAATTACTGCTTCAATCCAATCGAGGTAATCAATCACTTTTGTGTAGATGCCAGGGTAGTTTTTAGTTCCACAACGGGCATTACCACCACTCGTTACACCCCATAATTCAACTGTTTCCTGGATCCTAGTAAATGGACCGCCAGAATCACCTCTGCATGTATCAATACCTTCTTGACCGCCAGCGCAGATCACACTCTGGGGTAAGATGATGTGTTTATAGGCAGCTTGACAATCTTTTTTGTTCCATAAAGGCAGAGGAATGATTTTCTTATCGTGAGCGTAGATACCTTTCAATGGGATTTCGCCCCAACCAGCCGCGAAGAATGTAGTATCAGTCTTAAGTTCTCCTTTTGGTAAGCAGACAGGACGAATGAAATCTGTAAAGAAAACATATTTTATATAATTATCTATGCTATTTTATTCCGATTTGGTGTAATTTTGGTTATAATAACATCAGACTACTTTACTGTTTTCCATGTGAGTATGAACTTGAAAAATATGCAAGGCTAGAATTAAAAAAAATGGAATGCTGCGATAACTTGGACATTTTTAATGAAGCATGTCAAAAAAAAATTATAAGTTCCCAATTCTGGGTGAGTTAGTGGAGTTAGACGAGACAGAAGATTATTGTCTGGATTGACCTTTATAACCCAATATAGAAACTAAACTTGTATTATAGGTCATCTAGGTCTGGGAAATGTAAGAAACATCAAACGCTTTCATGAAGGATCTTGGTAAACTGTCAAGACCTATACAGTTGTTCATGGATAGCGATAGCTATTTAGCATCTGATAGCCTAACAGGTAATTTACATCTTTTTTTTATACGGGCCTGCCAAGATCACTCTACTCTGCCTGATTAAAAGCATGAGCAGAATTCAAGAGTAGTGGTCACCATACACATTACAAATATAAATAAATAATATAATATACCAACCAGTATAAGGAGCATCTTCGGCAAGTCTTAGAATAGCGATGTCGTGTTCTTTTCCATCATACTCAGGGTGCACATAAACATCTTCTACATCGATTTTCACTAATGGATCAGCGCAAACACCTTGAACACAATCTTTGTCTGATAATAAGTCGTATTCTCCAAGACGTGCTACTAATCTGAAACATCGAAATTACTGTCATTAGCTTAATTTTGAAGGAATACTGATAAGAAATATTTATCGTGATGATAACCAGCCTTGTAAATATACATATTGGAGAAACCGATTGTAGTTCATGGATTAATATAATTTAATCATAGTATAGACTTTGCTACTTCGGCAGGAAAAGATGTAAAACATTATCTAGTTGTTGTTACATCTAACTATCCATATTAATATTATGAATTAGAAAGCGACTCTGTATGTCTATCTGTTACGCTTACATAGTTATGCCGCTATACCAATTTGAATGAATTTATCGATATAGAGATAGACCTTGAAGAAGGACATAGGCTATTGTTTGTCCGATAATCGACATAGTTTAAAGATAGTTTGAAAATTAAGATTTAGTTCAGTGTATATTATCATAGAAATAAATTCTTACCGTTTAAATCGAGGTTTCTTAATACAATGGGCGGCGGTGATAAGGTGACGCTTATCAATCAAGGTAGCTGCGCATCTGATATCTACGAGATCATCCCGCCAATACTCGAGATATACCAACCACGGGTTTTGGTGGACGAGGTGTGTGCTTGCTTCCACGCCGCACTTTAGATCGACTGTAACAAAGACAAAAGGTTTTTGAATAAAATACTACATCAATCCTAGACAAACTTAAATGGTGCTTTATGTCTAAATTAGGAAGACTCAATTTTGATTGTTTGATCAAATAACGTTTAGCGCTTATAACTTTTTTGGTATTTTTTTATATTTATATATTTAAAACTTGAGTATCAAAATTAACCTTAAATTTCCTATTTCACTGGGGAAAAAATAACAATACATAATAGTCATTACTGAAGTATGTGGTCATATGTGAAAGTGAAATAAGGGTCGCGAACTGCTAAATTTGAAATACAGAAATCATAAATTTGAAATCAACAAATTGAATTTGACAATTGACCTTTACCGCTTGTAGTTTGTAGAGTCTTGATACTTTTATAGATTTGTATTAAATATTTATTTCAGTTCGAAGTAGTATTGCACTTATTTTTTTAGTAATACTAAAACCAAATATTGTGTTATACCGAGAATGAATGAGGAAAACATAAGGTCTGTAATTGGTTGAATTGACATTATTGCGAAGAAAACATTAAGACAAAATATGAACACGAGTTTTCTACCATTAACTAAGAAACTAATGTTATTATTCTGGGGAAATCCTAGCAGTTGAAATGATATTTTTTATTTTGAAAAAGGCCATTACAAAAAGTAAAGCAATAAGTGTTTCATATCGAGATTATGAAAGGTGTTAAAAACGATATTTTAACAAGGCATCTATAAAAATATATCGTTAAGAATATAAAAGTAGGCTAGAAAACTATTTTCCTTATATAAAAAAACCTTAAAAAATATTATGTAAATTATTTTTACATAATATTAGGTAAAAGATGCAGGTAAAATATTTCTCCTCTTCACAATTAGGTGGCTAAAGTTTCCGGAATTCGTGCCTTTTAACTACAATTCCATATTAATGGTATGCCTAGTATGGTTAACAAAACCCTGACCACAAACGGTATTCCCAATATAACGGGTACACGCGTCACTGTATCACTATTGACGCGTGCCATAAGTTATTGACGTCAAAAGATAAAGGACCACACTTTTAACATAACAGTACTTGACTCAAAACTAGAACTAAACTCATAAAACCTTTTAAAAGAAAATTGCCACAAATTTAATGAATAAATAGTAAAAATATGACGATACTTATCGATTATAAAGTTTTGAGTTGG
Organism: Spilosoma lubricipeda; assembly: GCA_905220595.1. Lineage (NCBI taxonomy): Eukaryota > Metazoa > Arthropoda > Insecta > Lepidoptera > Erebidae > Spilosoma > Spilosoma lubricipeda. The sequence continues at coordinate 3,180,869 of HG992298.1, read as the reverse complement.
GAATAATTTTGAGTTAGGCACAAGGAGACTTAACTGTAACTCAAACATTTTATTATTAACTTAAATAATAAGGACAAAAAAATATTAACGAGAAAATTAGTTCCTAGTCTATTAAAATTATACAAAGACTTCATATTAATATTAACATACATTTTTCCTTATTTACGAGATGTGCTATTATACAATGTATTATTTTGATTTATTTACGAGAATTTAGACATTAAGTAATAAATTTTATCCAGTGGAAACTAAATACTACTGGCTATAAGGTAAAAAATTAAATTCTTGTAATTATTGATTATTTTAAAACCAAAAAGAAAAACTAATGTACAAGAAAGTTGAAAGCAACTTTAAGTAATTGTTATTATTTAATTTATTATTCTACTTATAATTTCAGGTTTAAAGTTTCAATTATTTAATTAAATCTTTTATGTCACAATAATCAAGGGTCATATTAATGGTTTTGACCATGTAGTAAGTTGAAGGCGTGGGATAGTTCTAAGTATCGTGTACCCAAAACAACGAGTCGGAAAAATCAAAAATACAAAATTATAATTAGAAGAATTATTTTTCCACTATATTAACTTACTTAGCAGTGAAATATAAGTTTACAATGTTTTTGATGTATGTTAAATAATTATTCAATACTATACTATATACTATACTATATATATATATATATATATACTAAAACTATAAACAGTCAATATTCGTAAATAATTATGTTTTCCTTAATTAGTTATAAATAGTATCAGATTTGCTATCTTTTCTTTTCTAATTTATCACATTTTAAATTATCTGACGAAAGATAACTCGAACTGTAGGTATATCTGTATTTACAGTATAGTTCGCTAAAAAGAAATTGATCCTTGTCATATAATTAATTCGAACAAAAAATATTTAAGAGGTTCTTAATATTATAGATCCACCTCAAAATAATATTCAAATGCTGTTTTAATCATCTTCCTGAAAATTAATTAATTTAGTAACATTAACTAATAGTAAAAGAAACCGTCTTACCGTTATTCCACCAGTCCAACTTCATACCCCAAACTCCACATAAACACAGAACGGCAAACACAAACACAATTGAACTCATTTTTAAAACTTCTTTTTCTTACATTGAAAGCTAGGAACTATGTATCCTGACCTTACAAAGGTTTTAAGGATGGGATTGGCGGTACAACCGCGAGTACGAGACTCGACTATAGTTGACCGTTCAATCCGAAGCGCGAGCAGCGACTGGTTCCCTGCAACAAAATCATTCATATTTAAACTTGTTCACATTTTCCTTATAAATACTATGTATTACGTATTCGAGTAAAGCCATGTACAATTAAAATATACCTTCCTTAAATGTACGGAAAATGGATTTAATGTTTACTTCTGCCTATCAGTTAGGTCTATTTACTTCAAATGTTGAAAATGAATGAAAGTAATGTTATTATATAAAAGACGTTGATTAGAGTGCACTGTAGGCGTAGAAAGTGGAGGGACGTACGTTTTACAAGCACACCCAAACACTTTAGCTCCGCCCTTATAGTGACGCCAGCTGCATAATAAAATATATTAGTATTGATACCGAGTCACTATTAAGATCATTTTTCAACGGCAACACTTCACGTAGTATGAGTGTTTTACTTCTGGATTGTAATTTCATCAAAGTTTTATTTTCTGACCCTGATCAGAAATGTATGCATCACCATACCTTTCTTCGGAATTTTCTAAAGAACTAAGCTACAAAAGTAGAAAGACTTTTTTAAATTGAATAACCACCTACTAAAAGTAGATCTTCAAATTTACTCTTTTCATCCACGGCGGTACAGTTTCGGGATGAGAGAGTGTCTGTGCAAGTTAATGTTGCCATTTATGTCCAAAACTACTTATCCGATTTGGTGCGGTTTTCGGTGATATGTTCTAGTTTGATTGATTCATGTTGTTAGACAGATGTTACGGTGATAACCCAGGGGTATCTGCAGTAACAAAGTTTTGTTGTAAGTAACTAGTAACTTATACATTAATACTATTACATAAACTATATTGATATGTAGTAGTACAATGTACATAATATCTATGCTCCCTGAAAACTAAAAAAAAAAGCCAAGTAAAAATTTTAGAATTTTCCTTTTTCAATAAATTTAAAAAAAAAGCTAATACCCCAATTTACATTTTTTTTTTAAAGAGCATCATACAAGTTCATAGCACTTCTAAGTCTCCTATTAGCTAGCCTTCTTATAAGGTTAATTGTGATCGACCAGGTCTCTGTATCACAGGTCTTTAACATATACTGATCAAATATTTTCGTTTTGGGACACTGCAGTATTTCAAATCAGAAAATGTCACGCACCATCTCCAGCCCATATTGCCCTCTTTTTCAAAGTTGGCTCTACCCTACATAGTCGGATAGTCTGTGCTAGGTATGTGCTAGTAATTGTCAACAATTTCGTGCGTATTGTCTCCAATTCTCACTGGAAGGGATGTAACATGAACGTTTAACCTTTATTGGTTGAAACTTAAAGTGTAAACTCAAACCACGCATCAGACGACGTCAAGTAGCTTTCTTAGCTGTCAATTGAAAATCGGCACTGGACTGGGTTACGGTCATTGCAGTGTCGATCAACACTAGAAATGTATCACGACTAACATAATCTTCTACTAATAACAGTAGAACTATCTTAACTATTACGTATCGTGTTCGTGTCGAATTATTTCTTTGAAACGTTGCATTCATGTTGCCTATACTGTATAATCAGTTTGTTCCACTGTCTTCTTACCCGACCATGGCGAGACCAAAAAGAATGGTAAAGTTTTGGCAGTCTATGTATATTTGTATGTTCAAAAATAGCATCTAAACTAATAAACCGATTTTAATAAATGTTGTGTAAATAGATTCGTAATAATGGCTCGGGTGACATAGGCTATATAAATTTGATAAAAGTATTTATGTACTCGGGTTATTATTTTTTTAACTTTTTATTGTTGATTCTACTTATTTTCCTATATTGGTATTATTTATATGCACTTCTTTGAATATAATGATGAATTGAACATCTGAAATACTTAATGTTACCATGTAAAAAAGGGCAGAAATTAACTTCAAGAATTAATTACAAAGAGAGGTCAAATCGTTTTTTGTTGGAAAGGCCTATTATAATGTAAGTAACTTTTTGAATGATAAATTTGATTTGACATAACTAAGTACCTAAGTAAATGCTATTATTTATTGTTTGACATAATTGATCTTGACATTGTCCACAATTTTTGCTAATTTCGATAATGTATTCATATTCATACAGTGATAGCAATTGATTTCAGGTTAAATTATGGAAATGATCGGAGATTGGAATTTATTCATATTTAATTATGATTACATTCGAAAGCCATGGTATGTGGCAAACATGTCTTGAGCCTTCTCCAACTTTATATCTTGCATGCGATTGTTTATTGTATGTACATATATGTTTGAGCGAATAAATGAATCTTATCTTATCTTATGTAACGAGATAAGTGTTTTAGGCAAGTATCAAAATTACACGGACTCTAAACTATAAGTCCCCCAGTAGGAGTATAAGAAAGATTTAATAACAAGTACAATTTTAACAAAATAAAACCGACTTCAAGATTCGACTCGATTTCTCTTGGATACCATCATCAGATTTTAATGTCCTTATTATGGTACCACCGTTGAGACATCTCCTTTTCATTAAAAAAAGAATCATAAAAATCGGTTCATAAACGACGAAGTTACCCGCGAACACACATAAAAAAAAGGAAAAATATATATATATATACGGTCGAATTGAGAAACCTCCTCCTTTTTTTGAAGTCGGTAAAAAATAGAATTTTATTTTCCGGTTCAGTACTCTAATGTCATATGTTATGATCTAATGTCATAGGTTGAAACGGCTGCCACACCGTTTTCTAATACACTGAGTGTTGTTTGTCCAAACCTCACATGGGTGAACACTTTGTGTGATCCCTAAATTGTTGTTCTGAATCTGGGTGTTCTTTGAGTCACACGTATAATTGTTTTTTTTTTTGTAATATTTTCGGACGTCTAACACAATGCCATCCAGTCCCAAGCTAAGTAGAGCTTGTGTTATGGGTACTAGAAAACTGATACAAATACATGTATACTTTTTTTGTAAATACATAGGTATTGTACATAGAAAACACCCAAACTCCGAAACAAATATTTGTAGATCATACAAATATTTGGTCCGACCCAGGAATTGAACCCGAATATTTATTTGCATATAGAAACTTTTATAAATTTTAAGGCAATCGAGTATACAAGTCAACTGAAAGTCATCAAGTAATTTGTCATCTTTCTAGCTTTTATTATTCCTAAGATTAATGGGGGTCGACTACTACTTCAATCGGTTTTACCCGGATAGCAGTTACCTATTACTGAATTCGATGGTTGAACTAGTTGTCAGTTTATTTCTGGGAGGGGTCCGGATGTGTTAATAATAGCAGTACCCGGATCCCTCCCGTCTCAGGCGCGATTTGCACACCGTGTGGTTTTAGCCGGTTTGATACCGACACACCGCCCCGCCGCAAACCCCGGCGGGGTGACGGCCCGAGGGGGTTTCCACACGTAAAAAAAAAACAGTATATTTGAGGTCACTGATCATCCCAATAACGATTGTCATAAGTGTCCACGGCAACCGCGACCGACGGCTTTACGTGCTCTCAGAGGCACGTATTCACTATTAAGTAATTAATAATAATATAACCAAAAAGTAACATTAGTATTTGCAACTTAAGGAAAACCACTCTCATTCATCAATAATTGAACATGGTAGTTTCTATACAATTAATACAGCATACCTATGCCATAAAATCGACGTCATCTATACGCAATTTTGAGGTAAAATAATATTAATGTTGGTTACAAATTTTACTAATACATGACAAGCCTCTTGGCACAATGAAAGGAGAATTCTTTACGTGAAGAACCATCTGGTAATTGGATGAGCGGTATGTTTTAGGCAAATTTTCTCAAAATGAATCCTAACTAGATCGAAGCATACAAAATTTCATGAAAATCGTTGTATCCGTTTCTGAGATTCAGTTCAGATTATATATATATATTTAAATTGCTCTTTTAAAGGTATTAGATAAACGTGTATATCACACTAATATATAAAGGCGAAAGTTTTTGAGTGTGTATGTTTGTTACTTCTTCACGCGCAAACGACTGAACGGATTTGGATGAAACTTTACAGTAATATAGCTTATACCTATACGTCATAAAAACGGTTATTTTAATATTACAAACAGACACTCCAATTTTATTCATTTGTATTGATTACTTAGTAATTTATATTACATAATAACAATTTTAACAAAAATAAAACCGACTTCAAGGTTCAACTCGATTTTCTTGGATGCCATCATCAGATATTAATTTACTTATCATGGTACCACCGTCGGGACATCACCTTTCCATTAAAAAAGAATCATCAAAATCGGTTCATACACGACGAAGTTATCCCCGAACACACATAAAAAAAAAGTAAAAAAATAAAAATAAATACGGTCGAATTGAGAAACCTCCTGCTTTTTTTGAAGTCGGTTAAAAATAGAATTTTATTTTCCGGTTCAGTAGGTACTCTAATCTCATATATTATGATCTAATATAATAGGTTAGGCTGCCACGCCGTTTTCTAGTACACTGAGTGTTGTTTGTCCAAACCTCACATGGGTGAACACTTTGTTTGATCCATAAATTGTTGTTCTGAATCTGGGTGTTCTTTGTATCACACTTATAATATTTTTTAATTTTTTTTTTTGTAATATTTTCGGCCGTCTAACACAATGCCATCTAGTCCCAAGCTAAGCAGAGCTTGTGTTATGGGTACCAGAAAACTGATACAAATACATATATACTTTTTTTATGTAAATACATACATATTATACATAGAAAACACCCAAACTCCAAACAAATATTTGTGGATCATACAAACATTTGGTCCGACCCAGGAATCGAACCTGAGACCTCATGATCAGCAGTCGCATACGCCAACCGCGAGACCACCTAAGCAGTCGAATATAAAATATATTTATAAAGTTTCGCGCGATCCAGGATTTATTCATAACTAGCTGAACCCCGCGGTGTTACCCGCGGTTATTGTTGTACCGCGAGTAACGCCGCGGGACAAAGTTAGTAGAAAAAAAGTAGCCTAAGTTACTCCCCGGATCATTAGCATCAGCCAGTGAAAGTCCTGTCAAAATCCGTCCAGCCTTTCTAGAGATTACCCGGAACAAACAGACAGACAGGCAGCAGGCGTTTTTGGTATATGTAGCGTGTATACATATATTTGCATTTAGTAAAAAGCAGTTATTTTAATATTACAAACAGACACTCCAATTTTATTTATTTGTATGTAGGTATAGAGTATAGATGTGGGAGTTAAAAAAAAAACAAAAATATATATTTAAAAGTATCACTACTAAAGTATTACCTTAAAAGCAACTCTTCTGGTTTCTATTTGTTTCAAGAATAAATTGTAACTCAATTTTATTGACAAACACGTAACTGCACTTAACTATAGAACAGTTTATTCTAGCAACGCGTTTTAGTGTATCTGCGTCACTCGCCAGAGAAATTCTAATTTCCAGTAATAATGGTAAATATATATATACAAAATGTATGTATTGTCTAGATAACGTTTTGAGCTTCAGTTGAGAGGCGTGGCGATGACGTCATCACAAATGCATGGAATGCGTCCTGGTGATTGCGTGCGCGCAGCATGTTATCTATGTTTCTCTTTCTAAACTATGTTCACGCTTTGAGAGAGTGAGATGAAGTTATTTCCGTCGCTTATCGTTAACAGCATCTGCTGTTGATAAAACTGCGTTACCGTCAAACAAATTGTACCTAACTCTGAAATGGGTACCTCCTCCAATTATTCTGGTGGTATCTTTTTATTTTATTTATATTAATAACTAGTTGAACCCCGCAGTATTATATATTACCCACGATTATTGTCGTATTGCCGCGATACGAAGTTATTAAAAAAAAAATAACCTAAGTTACTCCTTATATCATCTATCCCTATCAGTGGAAATCGAGTCAAAATATTATAAGTTATAAAATAAAATATATATATTATATAAAAATATATCATATTAAAAAGCGTTTACGTTATTTAAATATTATAAACAGACACTCCAATATTACTTATTTGTATAGATAATTTCAATAAGTTTATTTTTAGAAGATATACCAAAAAACAAATACCAAACCTCGCTTATCCAGGTACTTATATACATCATACAATGAAACAGACGTTTAAAGGTGTAGTAGTGGCACAGTGGTAGCGTAGGCGACTGCTGTGCTTGAGGTCTCGGGTTCGATTCCCGGTTCGATCAAGTGTTTGTTTGATCCACAAATATTTGTTGCCGAGTTTGGGTGTTTTTTATGTAATATATATTAGCTGACCGGGCGAATTTCGTACCGCCATATTTACATATGTATACAGCTTCCCACAGGCAGTGTACAGTCACGGACAACAAAAGACTTTTCCCGTTACCTTTAAATATTTCTTGTACACAAACCTTGTGCCAACTATAACGTACACATAAGAAAAAGAATTATTTAATTTGGTGCAGCCGATCGGAAGTTATGCGTGTATAAATTTCGGCGATTCATTTTTATACCTATACCAGCTGTTGCCCGCGGCTCCGCCCGCGTGTATGTCAGTTATCGCGGCAAATAGTAGTCTATGTGTTATGTACCCATATCACAAACTCTGCTTAGCTTGATACTAAATGGCGTTGTGTTAGATGTCCAAAATATTTATTTATTTATGTAATAGCTACAGGATACTGTAAATCGAAATATATGTCAGTTTTGTACAGTAATGCATTAATAACAAGCACGAAGGGGAAAATCCAAGTGAGTTTGTTTATATTTCTACGTCACGTTAATGAAACATATTTTCAATACAGCATTGAATGCTTACATAGTAACAGTTTATAATATTTATATGTGTCGAATCTAATATCGTTCAACGATCAATTCTTGTATGTAATATGAACCCCGCGGTGTTACGCGCGGTTATTATTGTATCGCGAGTTACGCCTAGTTAGTCTAAAAAAAGTAGCCTAAGTTACTCCCTGGATTATCAGCTACCTGCCAATGAAAGTCCTGTCAAAGTCGGTCCAGCCGTCCCAGAGATTACCCGGAACAAACAGACAGACAGATAAATTTTTTTTTAACTTCATTTTTGGTATATGTACCTTGAATTTAGTGATCGTGGATGTCCTGTTCACGATATTTTTTTTGTTTTTTAGTGCTATTGTTCCAAAAACATTATGTAGGTATATACAACGAGTAACATTAAAAAAATACCATTCAATTTAATAAGAAAGTGCGGCTTTAACAAGTTTTATATGTTATTTACTTAGTTAACAATTGACTTGCTTTATAGTTCAAATCCTAAGTGACTATGTTTTACACACAAATAATAAACAAGATTCCCTGCGTCACAACTTGGAACAACTCGTGGTCTATTTTATTGTTTCCTGTAGCATCTTTAACAGGGGATTGACAGCTTATACTGTAATTACCAAGGGGCTATATGCTGACGTATTCTCAGCGTAAACAATTACGTGTACCTTTTCATTTATTATTACAATGTGAAATTCATTGAGACTATTCTTATGAATGATTATTATTCTTCATAATTTTATGCAAGTTATTGAAATACTAGCCGACCCACGCAACCTCGTTTGCGTCTCCTATTGCCCGTAGCGTGATAATTTTCCCCCGTTTTTGAAACATTTTTCATTGGTGCTCCGCTCCTATTGGTCCTAGCGTGATGATATATAGCCTATAGCCTTCCTCGATAAATGGGCTATCTAACACTGAAAGAATTTTACAAATCGGACCAGCGGTTCCTGAGATTAGCGTGTTCAAACAAACAAACAAACTCTTCAGCTTTATATATTAGTATAGATATGGAGTCTGCAGATGCTGATTACTTTCAATATTTAGATCTATTTCTTATTTTTATGTGACGATGATTTATAATTTGATACTAATTCAACTTTGATTATAATTGTTTTTGAACTTGTTTTTTCATTATTTTTATCAAATTATGATAGTAAGCTAAGCCGTGAATACGTAAGAGTCTGACAGAGTTATTTCGAATTTAAAATATTAGTATAGATTGTGCCTGGCAACTGGCAAGTCTCTTCACTTATTAATATAAGCATATTATTTATATTATTTAGGATATTATAATTTTTTTTTTTTTTTTTTTTTTTTTATGTTTGACCCTGCCAAAATGACTCTACTCTGCCTGATGGAAAGCATGAGTAGAATCCAAGAGTGGTGGTCACCATACTGCGAATGCAGACAATGCAACAATGCAGCATGGTGACCCACACCATGCTACATTTAATCCCAAATTCTACTATCGTCAAAGTAAATAATTTTTTATTTTATTTTATAGAATAGGGGACAAACGGCGTCACAAGTGCGTTGTTGGGGGAAGGGGAGTTGGGTTATGGGCCTCCGGTATCCTCACTCTCACGGTGAAACACAGCGCAAGCGCTGTTTCACACCGGTTTTTTGTGTGCCCGTGGTATCACTCCGGTAAAACCGGCCCATGCACAAATAAGTACACAATCTTTTTACATCATTACAATACCTACAATGATTTACTTGCGTTCGGATCGGGTTAAGTCCCATTTTAATCCACATTTACGGGACTGTTTTGTAAAACATTAAGGACTTAATTCAATGCGTCATAGTACATATATTTTTCCTTCATAGAAAGTGTAGGTTAGAAACGTCACTAGCGTGTTCTCATAATTCATGTTTTGCTTTTGAGGTTTTGGCTACATTGGCCTTTCATTTTAGAGGTTTGACTCACTTAGAACAAATATTTGCATAGAATTTGTATCCAAATCATTATCATTACATATTTTAAAACAAAGTACTTCGCCGCGTCTGTCTGCTGGTTTTTAGCAATAGATAGAGTGATTTTTGAGGAAGGTTTAGATACAAAACTTGTTAAGTATTAGTGTACATTGGATAAAATATAACGATATTTGTTGGAGGTGTAAGAAAAAATGGATCGCCTGGGAACTTTCAAAGAAAACGCTGCCTAAACATTTAAAGATTTTTAAGATAAAACAAATAATGCATGGTGGGATATTTTTCTTTCATAAAAAAGTCATGAATAACATATACCCATCTCTAAGGGATTGCTTACTATACTCATTACATGTTTTAAAAATTGCTCACGTTTAATGCGGTGATTGCAAAGCTAATTAGACGGATACAGTATCAATCCTTATCATTTTGAAAACGTTAGATACCTGAAGAATTTCATGCACATTATAATACTATTTAACTTCATATAATTCAAACGAATATTTTTGGAGTTATCGCAAAAAATACGATCGTGAGAGCAAAATTTCAAATTAGGTGTATTGAATCTTTATTTTTTATAACAACAATTTCAGTTCACTTATATTATGACACTAGCTGACCCACGCAACTTCGTTTACGTCTCCTATTGCCCGTAGCGTAATAATTTCCCCCCCGTGTCTAAGCGTGATGAAATATAACCTACAGCCTTCCTCGATAAATGGGTTGACTAACAGAGATTAGCGTGTTCAAACAAACAAACTCTACAGCTTTATAATATTAGTATAGATATAGATAAATATGTTTTGTAAGTAACTTTTTGTGTCATCTTGTGACGAAGCATGCGTATGCTATTTATATTACGAAATCTATATTTACCCAAGAACAACATAAGAAGGTGCAGTAATTAGAAATAATGTAATACAAAAATTTTAAAAAGGGTATAACTATGTTAAGTAATACAATTTATTCATTCGTTTTGTTAAAATAATTGGAACGAAAATAGTATAACTGGCTAGCCAATATCATCATTAGGACATACTCAGTATAATAATGTCATCAAATTGTTTTTTCGGCGTACTATAAGTCAGGGAGACTGCTTGTATGTTACATACATACAACAATTTGATGTAATATTTTTTTTGAATTTTTATAGACCAATAATTTTTTTGAGTAAAGTGTAATTTAATAGTTATTTTAGTAACTATTCAGATAAAGACATTTTGGAGTGTTCTATTCTACTTAAGAGAATTTTTCGGGAAATAAAATCCCTAGTTTTTCGTAGACTTCTTTATTTCACTTGGGAGTATGTTACATAACTGAACTCTTTTGTATATTTTTTTTTGCCGTAGTGTTCTGTTCTAGGAGGCCAACAGTTTATTTTATATTTATTTCTGAGATTATATTGAAGGGGCTTTTTTGTTAGGTAATATTTGTTTAAATGGTGTTGTCTAGTATCGTTTTTACTAAATTGCAGCTATAGTACGTGTATAGCTGATGAATGCTGAGAAATTTCGTATTATCATATATTTCTTTAGTGGGTGTTAGGAAGTCAAGGCCATCTATATACTCGTTTGATAACTTTGTTTTGAGTTCTTTGTAAGTCGTTGAGTTGAGCCGGCTCGACCGGGACGGTACTAACCTGGCACAGAAAATCAACGTAAAATGACAGCGATCATGCTGTCGTGTTTTGTTGATGAATTTTTGATGAAGACTGGAGGCCCAATGATGCAGAAGCATCACTAGCCCGCCATGGTGTGGGTCACCATGCTGTATTGTTGCATTGTGTGCATTCGCAGTATGGTGTAATGGATTCTGCTTATGCCTTCCATCGGCCAAAGTAGAGTCATTTTGGCAGGACCAAACATAAAAAAAATCCCTGGAATTATGTACAGAATATGATTTAGGTCTTATTCTCCCGCTGTAAGCCTCAACTCGGGTGTCTGCAGTAGCTGATGGCCATATATGGATCGCACGGGGCTACCGCACGATCTCGTATGGGGCGGGGACGGGCCTGGCGCGAAATTCCACCCTCTGACATCCTGACCGACATGTCCACGATCGGAATGACGACGACGACAGGTGACATTCCTATTTAGCTGAAGATATATTCTAGCGCCGATTTACTAATTCGATTTTTATTTCATTAAAAGTAAAGTAATTACTTCTAAACAAAAGTTTATTCTTTCTCCAGATACTCTTCTGTGATAGGTCTCTTATAAATAATACTCTGTGACTACTGTTATCACTACTAGAATTAAGGATTTTGAAGGTTTATGAATAACTAGCTGACCCGGCGAACTTCGTACCGAGGCTGTTTTCTGATTATTATCTAAACCTTCCTCAAAAATCACTCTATCTACTGGTGGAAACCGCATTAAAATCCTTGCAGTAATTTTCGAGTTTATTGCGAACAGGCGGACAGACGAGGTGGAGGACTTTGTTTTATAATATAAAATGATAATATTATCTGTAAGGATCTGAGCTAGAATCAAAATATATGACTCTGAAATAAATCTACGTTTGGCGAGAAATCGTGAGTCGCCTTCATGGTCGTATGTAATATTGATTTTAACTATATTGACTCATTGTAACCATGTTTGGCCATGGTACAAGTAGTGTAATAGCATAAAATTTTCGCATTTCTATAGAGAGGATAATATTAAGCAACACTTTCGTAAACTGTTGATTATTTCTTCATAACATAAAATAACTTCATCCTCACACGTGAAACCGAGATGAATGACGTTAATATTAAATTTACCAGTAAACACTGCGGACGTAAGAACTTTATCCGTAAAGTTCATTAAAGAGAACACCTACATTCTACGAATGTATCTCTCTCTCTCTTTCTCTTGTTCTCTCTTTCTTATGTTACTACTAATCTATACTAATATTTAAAGCTGAAGAGTTTGTTTGTTTGTTTGTTTGAACACGCTAATCTCAGGAACCGATGGTCCGATTTGAAAAATTCTTTCGGTGTTGGGTAGTCCATTTATCGAGGAAGGCTATAGGGTATATATCATCACGCTACTACTAATAGGAGCGGAGCAACAATGAAGAGTGTTTAAAAAACGGGGAAAATTTTCACGCTACGGGCAATATAAGGCGCAAACGAGGTTGCGTGGGTCTGCTAATTATTATACATGACGTTATGCTAGCTCTTTCATGAAATAGAGGACAAACGAACCGATGGGCGTCTGAACTTGTTTGTGTGGAGACGAATTAAGAATACGCAGTATCACGACCCCTATTCATTCTATGAGTGTCTTACGTGTGACGAAGCAGTAAACTACGCAAGACAACATACCTGCAAAGAGAAATTAACTTCAAACAAACTCACACCGCCTTTCCAGCGGGGTATAATAAACTAAAACCTCCTTTCAAGTAGAGACAAATATCCAGCATTGCAGTGCTGAAGTCTGTTGTTAATGATTACTGTTTCTATTAGAAATTAATATTGCTTAATAATATGAAAACCTCCTGTATTAGTCATTTATCCATGATATTAGTCATTGATGAAACTTCGACTAAATAAACGTACTTAGAATCACGTACTCAAATACTGTTACCACCTAAGTAGGTACTTTTATTATTTTTCATATTTTAAAAGTCTTCGTTGTAAACATAAATTATCTATCAGACCAAATATTCTTACATATCATCCATCCATCACAATCCTCATAAAGCCAACCTCACCTGTCTTACGACGGACGAGGCTCTAGCATTCGACTCGTGGCTGTATTTTTTTTAATGGTATACGAGGCAAGCGAGAATTTACCATATTTATATGGATGTTGGGAGCGGTTGGGGTATGGGCCTCCGGTATTTACTCGGTGAAACACAGCGCAAGCGCTGTTTCGCAGCGGTTTTCTATGAGGCCTATCTTCTATCACTCCGGTCAGCCGGCCCGTTCATGCCGAAGCGTGGCTCTTCCACAAAGACCCATATGACCACATCACTGTGGAAATCATAAAGTGCAATACCAATGGCAGACAGTAGCGTCACCAGATAAATGATTGTAGCTACTGCGATCACCAGTTTGTTCCTAGTTGTAGAATCATCTTGACGTTATTTTTATTCACCACTATTTTCAGGGTGCAACTTCTGTGGCTGATGCTCCATTTCCTACAGGTCGGGGCTTCTTCAATGAATGGTGCTGTCTCTAACAGTCCACTGCTGGACATAGATTTACTTTCTTTTTCTCTGCAGATTTCCCGGTCTCTCATCCTTTCTATGCTGTTTTCATTTTAAACGTTCTCTTAATCTCAATTTTCCTCCTATCTCAGTTCATGATATATGAGTTTAATACTTATTACGTAACTGAGACATGATAACCAGAATGATAAACTGATTATATTAGTAATCATTTTTTTAAATTAATTTTTGCCATAATAGGAATTCGAAAGTCGTCATTATGCGTAATTTCACCGTGTGTTTCGTATGAACATACGAATGAAACAGATTTTGGTGTTCATCGTTTTTTGTGGTCACAGGAATTTCCGACATAATTATGCACACGTTCATGTGAATCAAATATCGGAAGACGTTATTTGATTCATATGAACGTGTGCATATTTATGTAGGTACTCCCGTAGATATCATAAGAGCCATTTGGATAGAAAACTACTTAGAATAACAGCAATGCAATAATAATACCTATAGATGTCCGTGAAAGAACTTACCATGAGTGTAGAGTACAACAATAATTCTAAAAACGATGGTAAAATCGTAACAAAAGTAGTGAAAACTAAGAATAACATCTTAACAGTTAAAATTTAATTAATAATAAAAAATATGAACATAAAAAAGAGCTTAATATTATTACCCTTTTTTGGTACATAACGTAATATCATAGAATCAAAAACATAGTAAACATTTCTGGTTAAACATTTTTTTATTCTTCCGTAAAGTTAATTTATTCTTATTACATCTTTGTTTATCTGGGTGTGCGTATAGAATTTCTTTCAATTATTCCTTCTCTTAGCGGTGCTGTGGTCTTGCGTAGTTTTCTTCCGACTGGCTCTTATGATCCTGATCCATCACTACAAAGCTATTATCCAAATATGTTACACTAGCAACCCGCCCCGGCTTCGCACGGGCTCTTTATGGAAAATATAATATTACCACGAGAAACTGCAAGGCCTAATTTTTTCCAACGTCATCAAGAAATATCGTTATATATTGGCCAATATACTCAAAAATTCTACAAATTATATACAAAAACCTTCCACAAGAATCGCTCCATCTGTTAGTGAAAACTCCATTAAAAATCCGTGCTGTAGCTTTTCAATTTATCACGAACAGACAGACGGACAAACGCGGCGGAAGACTTTGTTTTTACCCGACTACTGCAAAACCAAAGGAGGGTTATCTAATATGTAATGATGTAATGTCTTCAAGAGACCGCCAAGTGGCAAAAGAAAATACTACTTCTATACTAATACTAAAAAAAATAGGAATTTTTGATTAACACAAACTTGTTGATTATGCCAAAAGTAACATAGACTTCTTGGCTTAATAAAGTGTGAATGATAATGGTCACCTTAGAATTTCTTCAAATTACTAATGTTATTGTTTTTAGTATTAATACCACAATTTATTACTCATTAGATAAACAAAAAACAACCAAACTCATTAAATAAACAACAATAAGTAATAGTACGTGACAGACCTTTCATTATACGAGTCAGTATTACGGAATTACCAGTTAAATCAAGTTTCAAAAGTTTTCGTTCTTTAGACACTGGTTCCATTTTCCTTATATACTTATCACAAGACATATACCTAACACGACTACGTAACAAAACTTTGTAAACGTAACGATTATGAAGTCAATAAATATCCTAATAATTTTCCTGTACACAACATCATAATTATTACGTTTTAACATATTATTTAGTTCATTAAGAGTTACATCGCGTTATCAGTTTTAATTTCTAATTTATTTAAATATTAATTATTACGAGGAAAACGATGGAAGGTTGGTATTATATTCAAATGGTTAGGTATCCTGACCATTTGAATCTTCCTTCCTCGGACTGGCAATGAAAGAGTCATTACACGGGTTGGGTATTCACATTTTTACTATGGGAGAGATAAAGAGAATGAAATTTAGTTAGTAACAGTGATCACCGTAAAATGACTAAAGCCGATCTACTGATTGAAATATACAAGTACCCGCTTGCTTTATTATTAGTTTAGGCGCCTCGGTAGCCATAGATAATACACTACAGTAGACATAGATGCGCCACTGAGGATTTCAATTGATTTAAATGGGAGTACCCAAGCACAGAGATGGCGCTGCGTGTCTCATATCTAGCCCAATAGATGGAGCTAATGAATTTTATACTTGTTTTTGGATTAAGGATAAATTTATTAAATAAAACACAAGTTAGATCTCTTAAATTGACCATTTATTATGAGAATTATAATAATTTAACGCTTGTATTTTCGTAGCATTATTATTACACAAAGTTGTTTTGCCTTTAAGCAATCTGTTGACATTTGTACACCAGCTGTTTAAAATAATATTTATTATGCTACCCATTACAAAATTTACTACTTCTGTTTTGTGTTTTACACAAGAGAACTGCGAAAAATTACAAAAGATCACTTAAAAGCTGACTTTCTCGGCATTTTGAAAGTGTCGTCGAATCCAAATCGCAAAAGCAAGCAAGGTTCAGTATTCACAGCGTAGGGTCAATAGTTTACGTATCGTATCACAGAATCCAAGGAAAAAGCAGGGACAAAGGTTAAAAGAGCACAAAATAGATACCAAGTATATCACCAGAACACAACGAAACCAGAAACAGAAAAGTTTTGAAACGTTTACCGTTTATGTTTCTGTCAGTACTAATTTACGTTTCGTTTCACCAAAATAACATTTTCAAACTGAAAAATTGAAATAATAGTGTTTTGACCGAAAAAATGCTTTACTTATTAAATTAATTACTAAATTAAATTAGTTAAAAGTTAGTAAATTTAAGTAAGTACTTAATTAATTTCAAGTTTTTATGTCAACTAGCTTCACCTATCGGTACGGATGTACATTATGGTCAAAGTTTGAGTACCTCTTTAGAGGGGTGACACCACCTTCTATGTAATTTTTTTGTTAAGACAGATGTATGGAAGTTTCATAGCCCTGTCGGTAGCGCAGTGGCAGCGTTTGCGACTGCTGTATTTGAGCTCTTGTGTTCAATTTTCGGGTCAAACCAAATGTTTGTCTGATCTTCAAATATTGGTTTCGGAGTTTGGATATTTTCCATGTGTAATATGTATGTATTTACATGAAAAAAAGTATGTAAGTATTCTATCAGTCAATCTAGCTTACATAGTACAAGCTCTGCTTTGTTAGAAGCTAGATAGCGATGTGTAATAGAGATAGATAGATGTTCGAAATATTTATTAATATCTGTTAGAGTGAAGTGCTGCAGAGAAATGGACGTGTTAAAATTTCGCGATATTTTGATAACATTTTACAAGTCGATAAAACCATAAAAATTAATAATATATTTTAAAAAATTTTAAAAGGATAAGTCATTGTCCAATACCGGTAGCTGAATGCTGAATAACTGTTGACTATGTTTTCCTACCAATAAATACTGTTAAGCTAGAACAAGATAATCTTATTCGAACCGCTAGAGAGACTCTGTCTCTTAATTTCTGAACCAGCGACTGTATTATTATCATCTTAATTTAAAAACCATTTTTCCTGGAGTCTGGCCAATATTCAATATTTCATCAAGATGCCTAAGGAAGTTCCTTTTCTTGTGCGGAGGTCGCACACCGGCTCGGGTACTAGAAGCCGGGGAACCAGGTGCACTCTCGGAAGGAAATCCCTAGAACCCCGACGTACCTCAGGCCACCTACGGTTCGTAGACAGAACCCTGATGCTCCTTTTCTATTTAGAAAAGGAGCATCGCGCAGCAATCCTAGCCTGCTTTTGTTGGGGTGACTGGTGGCCTCACCTGTAACCCCCGGACTTGGCCTAAGAAAGCTCCTGTTTTTATTCTTAAAAGACGAGGGATAAAAAACTGCACACTTCAAAGAATCAGTAAAGCAAAAAACAAGTTACAGAAGAGCACAGTTAAGAAGAAAATTCAGAAAGATTCGAATACTTTGACGTCAGACGCAAACATGAATGAGGAATGTCAGAATGTTGAAGATGACGATGCAGAAGGGGTAAGTAACACGTATCTGGTATGTAGTAAATTTGAACGAGAAATTGTACTTTACTAGACGCAACTCTGCATTCAAATATGACTGTTTGCGACAAGTGTTGATCATCAGTGGCCACATGGGCACATTACAAGGAACTGAAATCTAATATCAAATATCCATATATTTTAAGTGTCGGCTTATAAATACTTCAAAATACTGACTTTTAAAAATTTATCAAGAGATTTCAAGTTACTGATCTAGCGATCCTACCCCTACTAGATGCCTCCCGCGATAGCAAATGTATTTCAAATCCTTTTGATGACCCATTAAACTTTTCTCCACCAGAACCTGCAAGTCATCTTGCGTAAAGTTAATATTTCATACACCAAGTTCTTAAAAATGTTGTAGAATGAACCACTGACGAAATATATACTATTGTGTCATTGAATGAACCAATTATTTTGATTATAATTCATACAAATTAAAATCATTTTCTTGACCATAAATCGATTACAAATCTTAATTAATCAAACATTAATATGCTTTTTTTTTACGTTTTGTATTCACTGTATTTTATCTTTTATCCTAATGTTTTTTAAAAATGTAACATAATGTAACTAAAGCGCAGTGCCGCCATCTATGTATCAGGTACGTACACAACTCTGCGTAGTAGATATTACTTATTGCTCAAATAAATAGATGGGTCTGTAACCAAATAAAATGTATCGTTCGATTTTAAGGTAAATTTCTGGAAATTTAAATTCATTCATAATTCCAATTATTGATAACTCATTCATTAAAATCGGTTTAATAGTTTAGGCGCTATGGTGGAACACAAAAAGATGGATATGGTAAAATAAGGTGTCAATGAATTCGTAATAATGACCCGTGTGACATAAGCTATATAAATTTTATCAGTTTTCATATTAACTGGTTTTAGGTGTTTTTTTAAACTATTACTTCTTTTGTTATATATATATCAGCCTGCCATACTCTACCTGATGGAAAGAATCAGCAAAATCCAAGAGTTATGGTCACTGTACTCATTGCGAATGCAGACATTGAAACAATGCAGCATGGTGATCCACATTATAGCGGCGTATTAAGATGATTCTTTATCATTAGATCTCCGGTCTCGCACTCGCCAACGAAACACGACAGCACGAATGTTAGCTTAATGTATGGATTTAATCGTCATCTTAATTTCGAAGCAGAAATAAATATCATAAGTGAGTCATGCGTCGACGGCTTCATCTCTAGGTACACAATTGCGTCATGCGGTTTACTTTTGCATATTTTTATCTCATCACATAATTTTAACTCTCAGGTTCAGTGGTTGCTTGCGGGTCCGAACAGGGAGTCCAGCAGGAGGGGGTCCAGCATACACTGGAGGACGACTCTACATGGGAGTCCGAGCATCGAATTCTGGTCGGACAGATCGGAGGAAACCTGTCACCGCCAGCATTGATCGAGGCAATGCTGGAGAGTGATAAGGGATGGGAAGCCGCGGTATCTTTCTGTGAGAGCATTATGCTTCAGGAGTCTGCAATGCGTGACATTCGCGTTGCACTGAATAGCGGTTTAATAGTTTATGCCCGTAGATTTATTGTAGTTCATAGGACACTCATCATTATCTTCCTAGCCTTTATACTTCGCAAGATTAACTGGGGTCAGATACTAGTTCAACCGGTGTTACCTGAATATCAGTTATTCCACGGAGCGAGTGGCGGACTGCGGAGATCAGATTCTCCGCAACCCTGAAGGTGAACTGAATTCGAAGGTTGAACTAGTTTTCAGTTTATTTCAGAGGGTATTGGCGGTCAGAGCCATACGCCGATACCCAAGGCGGCGTAAGCCTTGGCCGGAACACCCCCCTGTTTGTAGTTTCACATTTCCATAGCTGATGATAATAATATGAGGCGTACGTACGTAGGCAACTTTCTTTCGATTATCTTCGCTCTATTCATAGCGTTACCTATAGTTGTTGTTGTTACAATAAATACACCAGGAGGCTCAGCAGGTTTTCAATAAATTTGTTATTAATTGACTGCACAATTGGCGAAGTGGTGTTAAACAATCACCTAGCCGCTTTCTACTGCATTGAGTATTGTGGGGCCAAACCGCAAAACTCAGAGATACGGGACTACACTTTGAGTGAGACATCCATATTGACCGTGGGAGAGCCACACTTCGGCATGAATAGGTCGGCTCGACCGGAGTGATACCACGGCCTCATCAAGAAAACCGGTGTGAAATAGCGCTTTCGCTGTGTTTCACCGAGTGAGTGAGGATACTGGGAGCCGTACCCCAACCCCTCCCCACATACCTTTCACCATCCCCTCCCCACATTCCTTTCCCCATCCCCTCCCTACATTCCTTTCCGAATCATTTTATAAGAATCATTTTATAAAGACAGAGAGACCAAAATAGAAAAAAAAAAAATGTTGGTACTAGCTAAACCCCGCAGTGTTACCCGCGGTTATTATTGTACAGCTAGTAACGCCGCGGGACAAAGTTAGTCCAAAAAAAGTAGCCTAAGTTACTCTCCGGATCATCAGCTACCTGCCAGTTAAAGTACCGTCAAAATCCGTCCCGCCGTTCGAGAGATTACCCGGAACAAACAGAGAGACAGACAAAAAAAAATTTTACTATATTTTTGCCATATGTACCGTGTATGCATACATATGCATTTAGTAAAAAAACGGTTATTTTAATGTTACAAACAGACACTCCAATTTTATTTATTTGTATAGATATAGAAATTAAAATACGTCTTAATGTGTTTTATAAATGCCTATTATTTATTTGCGTATTTTTCTTGTTATTTATGTAAAAATGCCTCTTTGGTTCAGACAGACAGACAGACAAAAATTTTTAAAATACATTTTTGGTATATGTACCGTGTATACGTGCATATGCATTTAGAAAAAAGCGGTTATTTGAATATTACAAAACGGACACTCCAATTTTATTTATTTGTATAGATTAGGTAACATCTTAGAACTGTTAAAAGCACAAAACATTAAATGAATTATTTTCTAAATATTAAAGTATTAATCTTACTAATCACTATCAATGAATACTAATTTTATAAAAAAAGTAATAAATAACGTACCTTTAAATCTCTATGTACCTCAGACACAAGAAGCTCTTATCTAATATAATCCAACTATTTTGGGATACACTTCATTTTATAACAACACAAATTCCTTTTAAAGAATTATGAGATACAGAATGTCCAAATTAGCACAACGTTTTCTAATACAAATGTCAACACTTTAACAGCACTTAACCTGTCACTTTTATATTTTAATTAAAATATTTTAATTATTTTTTTTATGTTTTTAAATTTTTATTTTAATTGACGTTGGCTTTAATTGAAGTTTAAGGTCACGACTAGCCGGCAACTGACCAAATACTGCATGTAAAATATTACCCAATTATGACATACCTTATATCAGTATTATAATACAGGCATTTGTATTAATATTGCAATATGTTGCGTAAGCATTTTCACGTTTACAAGCAACTTATTTAATTAAATGTCCTCCTGACTGCCTCGTTGGTTCGATTCCCGGGTCGCACCACACCGGGATGTATCTTATAGTGGGATACGGCAGGGGGGATCCAGAAGTCGCTGATGCATTCCTTCAGCTCCTCTCAACTGCCGAGGTAGACCAGTGAGTAGTGATGTATGTGTAGTAATATTTTTGATTAAGTCGTAAATTTTATTAATTATAACTGATTTCAAAGGAAGGTATCCTCTGTCCACCTACCTTATAAGATTACTACACCACCCATCGGCGGACTTTAATAACTACTGAACGGATTTGGATGAAACTTTACAGTAATATAGCTTATACATCAGAATAACACATAGGCTACTATTTGCCGCGATAGCCGACATGTACGCGGGCGGAGCCGCGGGCAACAACTAGTACATATAAAAATATGCATACATACAGATTGACATTTACATAAATATTATATTTATACACTATGAACAATGGAATCATAAGGTATGCGATTGATTAGATAGTTTTGACAGTTCACTGCGAAGGAGGTCATGTAGTTTATTTTTAAACTAGCCGACCCACGCAACTTCGTTTGCGTCTCCTATTGCCCGTAGCGTGAGGCGGTTTACAAATTTTGTCACGACTACCTAAATATGGGCATTAAATGAAAGGGCTTGACTAGTAGAACACAGTTCATTATGAAAAATTTAAATCCAAGATGGCTGCTGCTAGTAAATAGTGGTTTACACATTTAGACAACGACTACCACTATATGGATATCAAATGAAAGGGCTTGACTAGTAGAATACACATGAAAAATACTACGTAATGAAATTAGAAACTAAAAACTTAAAAATTAAAGTATGTTAAAAAAAAAATTAAACAGTATCATTGAAAATAAAACAAAATATAATAAAAAAATATTTGAGCTTTTACTACAAAAAGCTAAAAATAATTAGATAAAAAAAGATCGGTATAAAATCGTTGGGCCCGTGTTTCTATCCAGTCATATCAGTTTGCACTACATCCAACGATTTTAAACCGAATATTTTTTACCAAATTATTTTTTGTTACTTATTTTTTATCTGTTTAATATGTAAGTATTTACAAAAAAAGTCTAGTACCCATAGTACAAGCCCTTTGACGTTGTGCGTTAGATGTCCGAAATATATTTTTAATTTATTATTGTCTACATTCATAATGAGTACGGTCACTGTGACTCTTGGATTTTTGCTTATGCTTTCCATCAGGCAGATTCGAGTCAGTATCAAACTCATAATTTGTAACTTTATCTTCGAAATTTGGAAGTCGAGCTGCATTGCGACCGACAATTTTAGCAATAGCAGATCCCCTATAGCAATTATTAACTATTATTATATAAAAAGTGTAAAACCACCCATAGATAAACGCTACGTCTACATTTTATGATGATAATAAATGGACATAGGTTTATCTTTAGAAAGGGAACTTTGAGATTTGAAGATAAAAATACATTCCTTTGATACAAATTTACTGCAAAATCCAACTTCTTCTTCCTAGCCTTTATTATTCCGCATTCAGCCGGTTTTACCTGAATATCAATTTTTCCACTGAGCGACTGGCATCGGACCTCCGCAATTCTGAAAGCGAACTAAATTCCAAGGTTTAACTAGTTGTCAGTATATTTGAGGGTACTGACTTCCCAATAACGATTGTCATAGGTGTTTATGACAACCGGGACCGATGGCTTAACATGCCCTCTGAGGCACGGGCGGGAATATCGCTATCTTCCATACTCCGGGCCGCAATTAAGAATTTATTTTAAGAAAAACCGATCAGCAGTCCGACCCGGAAATCGAACCTGAGACCTCTTCATTGGCAGTCGGTAACGCTAACCACTAGTCCTACATATTTTTCTAATTCAGTAGACGTTTATAATGAAATTGCAAATTTCCTTATGGGATGGTAAAATCCAGAAAGTACTATGAGTAAATTTTCTGTATAAGGAATATCTACAGACCGCAAATGTCTCGATCCCACTACTAAACTTCAGTTGCGGTAACAGAACAGTTACAGAATTTCAGCAAAAGTACCGTTAAAAATGGAATACGTTGGAGTATGAATCAGAATAAGCAAAATGGTAAAGGTCAGAAAACTTTGCAATGAATGTGTGTCCCCGAAACCCAATAGGTACAAAATGCAGTCATGCATCATACGTGTTTAGATTTAAACCCCTTCGTCATTTTATCCGACTTTGGCGAAGCTACAAGGAAGGGTAATATTTTGGAGATTCTATGTGTATTTGTATGTTCCACCGTAGCGTCCACCACTGGACGTAACTTTTTTTTTTTTTAATGGACTTAGCTAAGCAGCTTTTTTAGCTAAGCAGAGCTTGTGTCATCGGTACTAGACAACTGATATAAATAAATAATTTTTTTTTTTTTGCCCGAACCCGAACCTGAACTCCGAAACAAATATTTGTAGACCATACGTACCACACATATCTTTATGTATATAATTCTTCTGTGAGTGTGTATGTCACTGAACTACTCTCAAACGACTGGACCGATTTTGATGAAATTTTTTGTGTGTGTCCAAGGGGATCTGGGAATGGTTTAGATTCACAATTTTGTCCGCTGGACAATGTTTTTTTATTAATTTTTAAATTATTAGTAGTTATGGCAAAATGACGTTTGCCGGGACAGCTAGTATACCTATATAAGTTCAGCTGTATCTGTACCTATACAAGGTGTGAAACAGCGCTTGCGCTGTGTTTCACCAAGTGAGAGAGGATACCGGAGACCCATCCCCTCCCTCATCCCATTCCCTCGTCTTTAGGCGGCGGTAATCGCTTACTATCAGGTGATACGCCTGCTGGTTTGGCTTATGTCCAGCATTCATTATCTTTTGCACAGTTGACAGCATTAGGATTGTCTATTATTACGGAAAGAAACCTATAAGTTTGGGAAATAAACATTTGGATTTTTACAATGATATGCGTGGCATTTTGTGAGTTTTATTTAAAGGAGTAAATTATAAAACACACTTTTTATTAACAATCATAATGGACAAGAAAAGAATTGACCATTAAAACCACAGAGGGACCGAATCACATAGACAACTGTTAATGTCAAGATACTTTTTTGAGTTACACACTGTTTATGATTCTTGTGTCGCGGTGTTCTTTACTAAAACAAATCCGAAACGACTGGACCAATTTTTATGAAATTTTGTGTGCATATCGGGTAGGTCTAAAAATCGGCCAACATCTATTTTTCATACCTCTTAATGATAAGGGTGACCCACCGATAAACGCCATCGAGTCACAAACTAAGCAAAGCTTCTCTTGTAGATACTAGATAACTGATATAAATACATTTTTTTTGTAAATACTCACGTATTAAAGAAGTACTTGCATCATACAAACATTTTGTTGAACCTGGGAATCAAACCCTGGACCTCAAGTAGGTACAGCAATCGCATACGCTACCACTGAGCCACCGAAGTAGTTTAAGTAATAGACACAATTTATGGATTTTGCTTACAAAAATGCATAATATATGTTGCATTTATCTCTTCAGGATAAAGGCGTGTATATATAAAAATTAATGTATACCACTAATTTAAAATTAAATTCTCTGAAATATAATTGAGGTTATCAAAAATTCTTAGTTTAAGGAGAATTTCAGCCATCTTTATATGGCCCGAGTCATTGCTACCGACTGGATATTCTTGGTAATTGAAACAGTTATCATGTTATACCTGATGATGACGTTCAATTCTCGTATAAATTATTTTAAATATACGTTATGAGAATATCACAGAAAATTTGCCGCGACACCGTTTTCTTTGTAAGTATGTTAATATATTTTACGGGAAATCCAACCAATTATGCACATTATGCCTGCAATTATATACATAATAGGCGCTTTTAATATTAACCGCAGAGGTATTTAAGAAGAGATTTTATACCTATATAAGTTCAGCTGTATCGTAGTTTATTTAAAGTTGACTCTAATCTAATTGATGAAAATAGGCTTGAAGGAAAGAAAATTCAGTTACACGTCATTGTCAGTTGCTGTCCACAGCTCTTCTTCCGTCCTCCCAGTGGATAAGAAACCAAATAGGTTACAATAAATTGCCATTTTCCAACTGGTTAATGGACACAATTACTTCGCTCAAGCCGACCGACTGTTGATGACGATTCTCTCATACCTCTCGCCATGATTACCCCCTTACTCCTGAGGAGAACTTTAGTTAGCTTAGTTTACAATAGTGTCATGTTCATAGCGTGTTTACGACTGGTCAATGTAGTCACGATTTGCCAGTTTATCATGATCCGACCGAAACTTGACGGTGAATCACTGCTTTAATGATAAAAAATCATTCACCATGTAAAATAAAACGCCGTTACTAGTAATAGATCCCGTGTGATCACGTCCAGATTGAATGGGGGTCGAACCCGTAATAGGTAAACTAGATACTATTCAATCCAGTCATTGATGATCTTTTATACGTTTTTGTATGGGGATATTTGACTGTGGTATATTGGTTTATCATATTGACTCCTAAGCCTTTCGGTTAACTCTTATTACAAACCAACTGAACCCCGCGGTGTTACCCGCGGTTATTGTTGTAGCGCGAGTAACACCGCGGGACAAAGTTAGTCTAAAAAAGCACTCCCTGGATCATCAGCTACTTGCCAGTGAAAGTCCCGTCAAAATCGGTCCAGCCGTTCCAGAGATTACCCGGAACAAACAGACAGACAGACAGACCGACAAACAGACCGACAAAAAATTTTTTAACTACATTTTTGGCATATGTAGCGTGTATACATACATATGCATTTAGTAAAAAGAGGTTATTTTATTAAAACAGACACTACAATTTTATGTATTTGTATAGATATTTTGTAGTCCTAGTTTAAAAGTCAAGTTCCGCGTTAGGAATACACATCCTGCATTGTGGGGGAGTTTACAATCGTACATGAAACGGACATAAAACTCCCAGAATCAGAACAACAGTTTGCGAATCACACAGTGTTGTCTTATTTGGGAATCAAAACAACAACACTTAAACCACTAGGCCATCCGTGCAGTCATATTTGAGTCTATGTTTACCACGATGGGAAATTATTTATGTTAAATTATTAATAACACATATCGACGTAGGAAAGCATATTTGCTGTAAGTAGACAAAATACCTAAAGTGACTTTTTACCATCATTAGAATCAGAAAAAAAAGCCGCATCGACTGACCCGGGTCCTGTGGCTCTACGATGAAAAAAAAATTACATACGCCGTTGAAAACGCCCGTACTTATATTTTTTTTAGCAAGATTAAATGCTGTATGTAGGCTAAAATCCAGTCATTTTAGACATTTTATACTTACAGCAAAAGAAAGACTGCATTTTTTGCTTTACAAATACTTACTTCTTCCCATTTAAAAACTTTACGCTACTTACAGCATATTTGCGGTGTGTGATTTTTACATTTGTTTACTTACAGCAAGTTTAGGGAACCTATCGTTTTAGTTTTCGTTATTTACAGCAAATCATCACGTACTTTTAGACACATGGTTTTTTAGAAATTTGAGATAATGCATTTTGATAAATCATTTATATTTCTTCTACTCTAAAAGGGTGACTGCGAAGGCCAGCACGTGTTGTCCTGTAGAGGAATGGAGAAGGGGGAACCAGTTGGAAGAGCTCTTCAGAACACTCTCCATGATACAGGCGATAGAGGACTGCCGTAGAGGCGATATCTCTTCGCAGCTGCAGAGGTTCAAGAAACTCGGTGGCTTCGGGACTACCGATGATGCGGACTGCTCGCCGCTGCAACCAATCGAAAGCGTCAAACAGATACTGTGCGGCACCATCGCATAGATGAAAACAGTACTCCCCGCACGAGCGAACCTGGGTCTTGTAGAGATGACACAGATGCCCGGGCGAGAAGAAGCGTCTCACCTTGTTAAGTACACCTAACTTTCGCGAGGCCGCTTTAATGACGCTTTCGATGTTCTGACGCATGTTGAGGTCATGGCAGTCATCCATACCCAGGATACCGAGCTTATCTTGTAGGGGCAGTTGAATGTTCCGAAAAGTGGAGAAGGGAAGGAAGGGAGACTTTTTGGTAGATAACGCGCACACCTGTGTTTTCTTGGCGTTAAACTCGACCAGATTCTCAGTGCCCCATTGAGAGATGCGGCTTAGGACCAGGTTGAGCTCAGCGACAAAATCCTGTCGCTTATCTTCAACACCTGCAGACTTGGCTGTAGGGTGACCAAAATATCGCCCATGAACTGTACTGTCGTCTGCATAGCAATGTATATTGCCTAGGGCCAACATGTCATTGATATGCAGAAGAAACAGCGTGGGCGACAGGACAGAGCCTTGAGGTACACCAGAGTTTACCTGCCGATAATCAGAGGCCGCACCGTCGCAAAGGACCTTACTGCGGCGCTGGTGCTGGAATGCGGAGACCCATGTGCAGAGTTTGGGAGGCAGGCCGACTGCGGGAAGTTTGGAGAGAAGCAAGCGGTGCCAAACCCTATCAAAAGCTTTGGCCATGTCGAGGCTAATGGCCAAGGACTCCCCATGACCATCAATAGCTTCACCCCAAAGGTGCGTGACATACACTAGAAGATCACCCGTGTATCGGTTCGGCCTAAAGCCATATTACCGATCATTTAGCAAGGAGTGATCTTACAGGTACCCCAATTGCTTGTTGATGATCCGTTCGAGCACCTTGCAGACAATGGAAGTTACGGCTATAGGTCGGTAATCAGCCGGGTCTGAACGGTCACCTTTTTTGGGGATAGGTTGAACGTTCGCCTCTCTTCAAGCCCCCGGAACAAGTCCTGAGGAATAGGACAGGCGGTTCAAGGGTGTCAGTACGGGAGACAACTCTGGTGCGTAGTTCTTGAGTCCTCCCGGAAATGGTCGCCTGGTCCCACCGTCCGGTCACCAACCGGCACGACGAGCCACTCCGTGGATTATGCGCGACCTGACGGGGCAGCCTCCCAGCGTGGTTAGCCGTGGTTGGATCCCTCTCTATGCCGCGGGCGGCCAGCGGCACCACCGTTTCTACGGGTCTCCCTAGCCGACGGTTCGATCCAACCTTACTATGACTTCGCGAGCACTCTTTCGCTCACACACTTATCACGTTAACCGTCATCTATGGGCCTCCAGTCTCGCACTCACCAACGAAACACGACAGCACGAATGCTGTCATTTTAGGTTGGTCTTCTGTGCGAGGGTAGTCCCGCCCCAGTCGAGCCATCCCGTTCGTGCTGAAATCAGCGTGGCTCTACTACCTTTCCCTTATTACATGTTTTTGATTGAACACAATGTCTTCATGTTAAGTTTCAATTATAATTGTATTTTCGTTCTAAAATAAGGCAAATTGCTACTAAGTTTCTGTATTTTACTTTTAAATAAATATTTTTTGATTGGATACAATGTTTTTATTTACATCTAGCGTTATTAATTAGTTTTAAAGCCTTATTTTTTTTGTATTTTTTTATGTTTTATATATAAGAGGAAAATACTTTCTTAATTCATTGTATTGTTGAAAAGAAGTTCTGGCAGTATAATTAGAGTTTAAAATTTTGTTTCAACAATTTAAAAGACCATAAGTAAGTTTTCCTACAATTGTAAAATAAAATAAAATAAAATAATTATTTAATTAACCATTTACGAAATTTTATTTCAACCAAACATTACATTACCAACTAACCCATTGCATTTCTAGATCTAATCATAATTATAAATTTAATCTTACACCTTGAATTGCAGTACCCATATAAATAAATTTACTGCATACAGCACATTTACCGCCTGTAAATTGATAATATTTCCATCTACGCGTACATTTTTCTTCCTTAGTTACAGCGTTTTAAAGGTATGTGATTTAAAAAACTGACTGCTGTAACTAGCCAAACACATACTTATAGTAACTTTGGATAAAAAATTTACATTGCAAATGGTGACTGGCAGTTAAATAAACCTATGTTCCAAAAATGGTAGCAATATCATGGATAGGTCAGAAGCTATTAATTTTTTTCCGAAATCAATAAAGTTTTTTGGCTCTGGTGAACAATTGCAATATGCCTACTTACAGCAAATATGCATTCCTACGTCGATATGTAGGCGATACGTCACACTAGAATTTTCCTTGAATTGAAGAGTTACAGACATTGTTTATTTATAGTTTATGCTATTCCTTTCCTATGTACCTAATTATGTACAGCAAGCATTAAAAACATTCGTCTGCTTGCTTGCTTTTCATCTGAAGCTTTTTTTTATTCTTACCAAAATAAACACATTTAATTTTCTCGTTTTCAATAGTTAATGTAACTGAATTTTATCTTTAACACTAAGTGTTTAAAACTTATTATGATAGATCAATAAATAAATAAATATTTCGGACATCTATCACACAACGCCATCTAGTCCCAAGCTAAGCAGAGCTTGTGGTATGGGTACTAGACAACTGATACAAATACATTTTTTTTTTTGTAAATACATACATATTATACATAGAAAACGCCCAAACTCCGAAACAAATATTTGTAGGTCATACAAACATTTGGTCCGACCTGGGAATCGAAAATTGTAATTACGGTTTTGCCACCGGGCTTGTTGACTGTATCACGCCGTTCAGGTATAGGAGCCTTTAACGCCATCTAACAAACAAACACCAAACTACGAAGTTACTGCTAATACTGTTTCGCTTTTTAAATAGTTCTCACATCAATCAGTATATTTACAACTTTACCATATCAACCGTTAGGGCGCGACTCTCCAGGCAACACGTCGCCTTGTCGAATGTCTTCCATTTACGTTGCAGAGATGTGACACTCATTCTTCCACAGGTTTGTGGAACTTAGTTTACTTTAAATGTAGGTGTGAGAACTTATGAGAACATCTATGTTCATTTTTAAATAATTCTCATAAATAACTACAAAAATGTTTTATATATTTATTTATAATATACATTATGCACTACATTGGTACATCGGCGGACTTAATGCCCAGGGCATTAACTGCCGTTAATCTTCGGATGGTGTAGATATTTTGTAAGGTAGGTGCACAGAGGTTAGGTAAATACCTATAAGACGTATACTGTTCACAATACATTTAAACGTATACTTACACACCTAAATATAACATACCTACCAATATAAATATAGATTAACACTAGCTGAACCCCGCAGTGTTACCCTCGGTTATTGTTGCACCGTGAGTAACGCCGCGAGACAAAGTTAGTTTAAAAATAGTAGCCTAAGTTACTCCCTGGATCATCAGCTACCTGCCAATGAAAGTCCCGTTAAAATCCGTCCGGCTGTTTCAGAGAACAAACAGACAGACAGACATTTTTTTTTAAAATACGTTTTTGGTATATGTAGCGTGTATACATACATACATATGCATTTAATAAAAAGCGGTTATTTTAATATTACAAACAGACACTCCAATTTTATTTATTTGTATAGATACATACCTAACTATTATCAGTTTTTTACTGCATATTGGCCCTTTTACTTTATTTTTTGTTTAATTCATTAATTTTAATAA
Source organism: Spilosoma lubricipeda (assembly GCA_905220595.1). NCBI lineage: Eukaryota > Metazoa > Arthropoda > Insecta > Lepidoptera > Erebidae > Spilosoma > Spilosoma lubricipeda. Next base: position 3,149,746 of record HG992298.1, on the reverse strand, counting down.
AAGCTATTTAGATATTTGTATAATTACTGATAATGTTTACATTGACACTTATATGGGAATAATATACAACAAATGCGCGGGAACTTCCCGCGTATAAGGGTGACAAATCAATATCGAGCTATGTTGCGCTGTACTGCGCTGTACTGTGCTGTGTTTCTTAAGCTACGTTTTTTTAACAATCAACATCAAGCTGTGCTGCGCTTTGCTTAGCTCAGTATTAAAGGGAATCAGCAGCTCGTGTAGTCGTTTATCTCGTCAAAAATGACTTTTTTTTAAAAAAACGTAAAAATTACGAAATAGTTGAATCCGAAGATGAAAGTGATGAAGAAGCGGATATGGATTTTTTTTTGTGTTCCATAAAAAATATAGCACAGTTCGGTACAACGCGGCTCAGCACGGCAGGTAGCGCGCCTCGCTCGAGACTGCTGCGTTTTTAAACAGAACGTAGCCTCACACAGCGCAGCACAGCATGGTTTGTTTGTATCTATACAAATAAATAAAATTGGAGTGTCTGTTTGTAATATTAAAATAACCACTTTTTACTTAATGTATATGTATGTATACACGATACATATACCAAAAATGTAGTTAAAAAATGTTTGTCTGTCTGTTTGTTCCGGGTAATCTCTGGAACGGCTGGACGGATTTTGACGGGACTTTCACTGGCAGGTAGCTTATGAGCCGGGGAGTAACTTGGGCTACTTTTTTTAGACTAACTTTGTCCCGTGGCGTCACTCGCGGTACAACAATAACCGCGGGGAACACCGCGGGGTTCAGCTAGTCCTCATTAAAATATTAGATGAGCGAGTTGATCAAACATAGCACAGCGCAGCATAGCTCGATTTTGATTTGTCACCCTGTGTAAGCGTTTTTTTAATAGCTCACATGATTCATTATATCGATAAGATGCGCTTACCTTAAAAAACGCAAAATGACCAAATTATTAGTTTGGCACATTTATAAATGACCCATCGATATATTACTATGTTAAGGTCACAACTTCATCTGCATCGATCAGTACTCATCGTTTTGTAAAGCAATGTTTCCCTCATTTTTGTAACATTTTTTACTTAGCCAAGGAAAAACCAAAACGGGCGCGGTCGTTGAAAATCCTAAGTTAAAAATCTATACAAATATATAAAATTGGAGTGTCTGTTTGTAATATTAAAATAACCGCTTTTAAATAAATGCATATGTATGCAAAAAAATGCAAATAAATGCATACACGAGACGGGACTTTCACTGGCAAATAACTAAGGCTACTTTTTTAGACTAGCTTTGTCCACGGCTGGCGGTTACTGTTGTACCGCAGGTAACTCCGCAGGGTTCAGCTAGTAACTTAATAAAAATTTGTACTGTTAACAAAACCGGTATTTTGTAAATATCAGCACTTCAACTAAATTCAAATTGAGTTTTTTAACGTGCGGAAACCCCCATGGGTCATCACCTCGCCGGAGCAGTGAAGCGTCAGAATCAAACCAACTACACAAGGTGATTCAAAACAGGTTAATTGCGAGCGGTCCCCGCAATGTTAAAATATGGTCTAAAACGAGTAAAGTTATTAAAAAAAACCGACTGCGTCAATATCTGCAATCTGTATTAAATTCTGATTTATTAAATGTTTTTATTTGGTTTTTTGTTTTATTTATTTGATGTACCCAGTGTAAGACGAATCCATTGACACCACTTACACAAAAATGCGGCTTGTCGTAGTTTGTTGTCGTCGTTTAGTTTGGGCTCTAGGGCGTACCGAAGAAATAGACATACATACACTCCAAGAACATAACATCTTTCGCAGTCGAGTAAATATGCGGTAATATTGTATAAGTGTAATTATTGTTTTTGAATTTATTGGTATTACTCGGGTCAAGTATTCATGCCGAAGCGAGGCTCTCCCACGCTAAAACAAAAAAAGAAATAGAAAACAAAAAATGGTAGCATACCACTGTTAAATGAAATCACAAACAGACACTCCAATTTTATTTATTAATATAGATATACGGCGATCCTGTCGTTAAAAACTTAACATAAAACAAAACTATCACGCCTGGATGTCTGTGAAAAATTATAACTATTAAATCTTACTCATCACAAAAGCTGATGTCATTCTTATTTTATGATTGCAACCAAATTAATACCAAATAAATTACTCAGAATTCATAATCCTTATTAACATTAGAGGTTAAATTTACAAAACGGTATTAAATTGCAAAATTATATTAAATACTTCGTTTCTATTTAGCTTTTGCACGCAACTTTGCTCGCATTAAATGTGATATTTTGTTGTTCGAAAAGAAAACTCCCTTCACTAGGAATATTCCTATGCCTATTTAAATGAGAACCTCCGCCTTACCAATAAATCCGGTGTTACGGGGACTTACAAACATACATGAAAACGGACACAAAGAACACCACCACCAGAGGATTTGAACCAACAACACTTGGAGGAGTAGGAAGCGGCGTGGCGATCGCTTAAATCATTAGGCCATACGTGCAGTCAAAGTCGATGTATTTCAGGCGAAGAGTGGCACAACTACTGGTTTTAACCAACTCAATTCCGACACATTGCCCCGTGTTGTGCTTGATGCACATGCTTTATTGCTGCTTGCATGAGCTTGTGTTATGGGTACTAGACAACTGATACAAATACATATATACTTTTTTTTGTAAATACATACATATTATTACCTCTGACTTCCACCACAGTGCACCTACCTTACAATATTTCTACATCACCCAAAGGTTGGCTGGTAGAGAATGCCCTGGGCATTAAGCCCGCCGATGTACATGTGTGCATGAAGTTTAAATAAATAAATAAATAAATTATACATAGCAAACACCCAAACTCCGAAACAAACATTTGTAGATCATACAAACATTTGGTCCGACCCGGGAATCGAACCCGAGACCTCATGATCAGCAGTCGCACACGCCAACCGCGAGACCAACGAGGCAGTCAAAATATATATATATATATTTAATAAGGTTTTTTAACACTAGTTGCAGACTAAACTGGCCAGTCTTTGACGTTTGATGACGAGACGCGCCCTTTTTTCACAATTTGTATACTGTACTAGTTTTTACTCGCGGCTTCGCTCCCGCAGACTTTCATCCCCTGATTTACCTCTTTAGGTTTGGAATTTCAAAAATTCCTTTCTTAGTGTTCACTTACATTAGAAAAAGAACCTATATGCTAATTTCAGGATTCTAGGTTCAGGGGTTTGGGTTGTGCGTTGATCTCTGGGTATGTCAGTCAGTCAGTCACCTTCCTCTTCTATACAAATAAATAAAATTGGAGTGTCTGTTTGTAATATTAAAATAACCGCTTTTTACTAAATGCATATCTATGTATACACGGTACATATACCAAAAATGTACTTAAAAAAATTTTTGTCTGTGTGTCTGTCTGTCTGTCTGTCTGTTTGTTCCGGGTAATCTCTGGAACGGTTGGACGGATTTTGACGGGACTTTCACTAGCAGGTAGCTGATGATCCGGGGAGTAACTTAGGCTACTTTTTTTAGACTAACTTTGTCCCGCGGCGTTACTCGCGGTACAACAATAACCGCGGGTAACACCGCGGGGTTCAGCTAGTTTATACATATAGATTAGAGCCCACGCAGACTACATACTTTTTAATCGGCCGATAGTTTGATCAGGTTCTGCGGGGGTACTTAAGTCATCACTGCGAGGGGAAGGAATATTGAATACTTGAAACAAAACCTGACTAGTCCGTGTGGTATAGATATCTATACTAATATCATAAGTTTGAAAGTATTTGTGTCTGTCTGTCAAGCTTTTACGGCTAAACTACTGCCTTGATTTTAATGAAAGGCGTGGAATATACTTTGACTACTAAGGAAGGGCATAACCTTTTTATCGCGATCATCGACCTACACGCTAGCAGAACCGCGAGCATAAATAAAATAAATAAATATTTCGTACATCTATTACACAACGCCATCTAATCCCAAGCTAAGCAGAGCTTGTGTTATGGGTACTAGACAACTGATACAAATACATATATACTTTTTTTTTGTAAATACATACATATTATACATAGAAAACACCCAAACTCCGAAACAAATATTTGTAGATCATACAAACATTTGGTCCGACCCGGGAATCGAACCCGAGACCTCACGATCAGCAGTCGCACACGCCAACCGCGAGACCAACGAGGCAGTCCAATAAGATAGTATATTTAGATTTATGACTGGTTTCTTGGTTTAGTTACCTGTTTGGTCGCCGGCAGCGTACCCGTTTTTATGACAACTACTCCAATTGGTTGAATAAATACGCTGCTGTGCCTTTCCTTTGCTATTTCATTCTTCATTAATACCATCACTATAGTAGATCCAATCGTTTATTTACCTTTTGACAGATCACGCACATGAAGTTTTGTAATAATTTTTGATACAATGTACTACAGGGAATACTGTACTTCATGGACGGGCCCCGCCTACTTAGAGATGTGTCATTCGTAATTATTGACGACAGACTATAAAAACGGCTTTGAAATAAATCGATTATCGATTAAATTAATAAACCATACAATAAAATTATTGTGATTATATTGTATATCAAATCACGTAAAAACCTTTATTATTTTGCATTAAATGCCCTAAATGTCTTTGCTTTAATGCATAAATAATTTACGTAATGACAAGTACAATTTTAACAAAAATAAAACCGACTCGATTTCTCTTGGATGCCATCATCAGATATTAATCATGGTACCACCGTTGGAACATTTCCTTTCCATTAAAAAAGATTCATCAAAATCAAAATAAACGACGAAGTTATTCCCGAACACACATAAAAATATATATATATAAACGGTCGAATTGAGAAACCTCCTTTTGAAGTCGGTTCAAAACAGTTCCATCGTACTCGTACCTAGTAAACGGATCGACTGTATTCTCTGCAAATTAATTAATTTAAAATAATCGCTTAGACTTACTGTAGTTGGTTCAAATAAAAAGCATGTGAATGAACTGCGGTACCTACTTGTAATACAGAACAGGTACAAAATGTTGAAATTCATAGTACTTTAAGGATTAAAAAATAAAACAACCAAAAGAGGTACTGTAATACTATTTTTAATTATAAAGAATCTTCTTCTTCATTTTTCAAATCGATCGATAAAAGAAATCATCGAATCAGTAACGGGTCAGGGTATCACTATTTGATTACGTATTAGAGCTGTCAAAAGTTAAATAAACGATTGGATTCACTATAATAATAAACTTCTTTCTTCCTACCACCTATACGCAGATGATTTACAAATATAATTTCCAATTAACTCTAATGAGCTGCCTCTAGGTATTAAAGCCATAAATAGAGATCTGAGCAACATTATGTCATCGACATCAATGTTTGAGATCAAAGTACTCCAGTAGACCCAAGTAACAGTAATCGGCAGCTCCAGACTTATCGCAAAGATTGACTGGCTCGCAGTACCACAAGTGTCTTTCGAAGGAGTCATAGTTTCAATCAGCGACACAGTTAAAAACTTAAGTACCTATGTACATCGATAAAACTCTCTCTTGGAATACTCATATACAGCATGTTAGCCGTAAAATATTTTCCTCTGCAGCTTGTTTGAGCAGGGTACGTAACTTTCTACCGACTGCCACCAAGGTTGAGCTTGTTCTCGACTATGCCGATGACAACTTACCTTATGGCTTCAGAAATTCTGTATCAGATTTATTTTTGTTTATTCATTCAGATTTTTTCATATAATAAACATAAACCGGAGGCCCAATAATGCAGAAGCATCACTAGCCCGCCATGGTGTGGGTCACCATGCTGCATTGTTGCATTGTCTGCATTCGCAGTATGGTGACCACCATTCTTGGATTCTACTCATGCTTTCCATCAGACAGAGTAGAGTCATTTTGGCAGGGTCAAACATAAAAAAAAAAAATATATATAAATCCGAATTTCGTACAAAACTCAAGTGGCTCCCAAATCGGCTTTGCCGTAATAAACATATCGTTTGATCCTCTCTATGTCTTGTTTAATCGTACAACTCTATCCTACTTATAAAAACGATTTTCTTTTGTTCATAACACACATTTATTTATTTATTTAATTGAAAAACATTTACAGTATCTTTACAGAATTGTTATCCCAATACGACACTGTAAGGAAAAAGTAGTTACAATTATTTTATAATAAAGTATCATTTCCCGTAATATACCTTTGGGCAACTTCTTTGAAGCTCGGCAGGTTACAGCTATAAATATCCACATGTTTTGAAATTTCATTTATAAGCTTTATGGCGCGTGATATAGGGGCATACTGAACCAAATTTGTTCGAGCCACGGGAACGCTGAGCGTAGGGGGCTGCCGGCGCGAACCCACGTAGCCGTCAGGAGCGCATAGCCTCAAGCGCGCTAATATATCAGGCTGGTGTAGCCAACCGCGCAGCACGCGCTACACGTAAGTCACCAGCGCCACATCGCGCCGTACGCTCAGGCGTACATACCCGACCATACCAAGTACGAATAAGCTGGGGTACATAAGCGGGTATAGCGAATACACCCTATAATATTTGTAATAAAGGAATCGAGTGAATTTATTTTGAATTTTTTCTACCATAAGGCTAAATTTAGCCTCTTGGGGATTCCAAATTATTGATGTCACATAAGTACACGATGCTTAAGGTCATCGGAAAAAACCTTAGAAATACCAACACACACACACAATTCACAATTTCACAGATACACGTCATGACGTGACTTCATAAGGCGTTTGATATGGGTTGTCTTGTGTTATTAACAAAGCAATTTCCTTGTAGCTTTTTCTTAAACTTGAAATCTGACATAGGTGGCTATTACCCGCGCAAGTATCAACATAGTTAGGTATGACTGCACAGGTAAAACTGTCGTTATACATTTGTTTGCGCGTGTACAGTTTTACCAACAACACACACGGTGTTCCGTGTACAAGCCGGCCTACGCAGGCAAAGCTGTGGTGATACCTTGCGCGTGTGGTAGGCCCCTAAGAATAACAAATAAGTTGCTAACCTTTACTATCTAATATTCTAACTACTACTATATATACACTGAACTGCTTCAAGAACAGACTTGACAAACTCGATATCTCCAAGCTATTTAAAACACACGCATCAGCTTTCTAGCCGCTAGATGCTCATCGATACATCAATACAAACAAATAAAATTGGAGTGTCTGTTTGTATTTTTTTTTATTGACCGCTTTTTAATAAATATGTATATGTTTACACGGTACATGTACCAAAACAATAGTTTTTACATTTTTTGTCTGTTTGTCTATCAGTCTATCTGTCTGTTTGTTCCGAGTATCTCTGGAAGGGCTAGTCCGATTATGACGGGTTTTTCACTGACAGAGAGCTGTTGATCTAAGGAGTAAGTTAGGCTACTATTTTTAGACTAGCTTTTTCCCGCGGCGTAATACCGCGGGGATCTCCATTTATGGCTTCAATACCTAAAGGCAGCTCATTAGAGTTAATGTGAAGTTATATTTGTAAATCATCTACTTATAGCTGATAGAAAGCAAGATGATTATTAATGAAGATTGAAAATAGCAAAGGGGATAATACGCCTCCCTGTAGCACACCATGTATTCAACCAATCGATCGATTAATTCATCGGAGTAGTTGTCATTAAAACGACTGACATACCTAGAGACCAACGTACAGCCCAAACCACTGAACCTAGAATCCTGAAATTTACATGTAGATTCTTTATATAACGTAAAAGGTTTCCAAAAAGGTTTTGTGATGTTTGCATGTCGGTGACGCGATGATGCGGTAACGCGAGCTCATAAGATTTTCTCCTACCAAAGAGTGCTGAACGCCTAAAGAAGTTATCACTTCAAAATTTCGTCCACATCATCACGAAAAACGTTCCCAAAAGACTTGTAGCTTTGCCACGTTGAATGGGTAATTCTCTATGCTAGAAAAAGACTTTGTGTTATTTGCATAGTAAATACCTATGCAAATATTTTTAACCTTGATGTAGCGTATATCCTAAGTAATATGCCACCGACTGAGTTTAAGAGAAAATTAAGATCATAACTGAAGATGCCTCAAAAGCATTAAGTACTAGCTGAGCAACGCTGGTTGCGTTGCTCAGCTAGTACTTAATGAACGACACGACGAAATGACGAACGAAAAAAACGGGGTGAAGCTAGTCTAAAAAAAACCGGCCAAGTGCGAGTCGGACTCGCGCACCGAGTGTTCCGTACAAACCTGCAGAAGCAAAAGTTTTCTGAATTTTGCTGTTACCTGTGCCGCTGCAGCCTGTGTAGTTGTATACTATTGCTTCTCATCAAATTTGAGTGTTACCAAAGGTCAACGGAAAGTAGCCTTTGAGGCTTTGATTCCCTTGCAAATAGTTGCGAGTTTCAAAATAAGGTGCTTAAATTGCTGTTTCTTTTGATTGCGTTAACATGAAAATTGTTTTTTTAAAGCTTAAAGGTATTATAAACCTGAGAATTTGATATGAATTTCAATTTAATATATCTACGGGTTCATGAGAAAAAGGCTAGTAAGTAAGTTTAAAAAAAAGAACTTTATTTTATTATGTAACTACAAATTAATGTTTTTCGCAAATTTTCCTTTTTATGTGCGATAAGACATTGCTTCGTAGGTTTTGATCCCCTTGCGAGTATCGAAAATTTGCAGCATAAACGTCTCTATCTTTTAATTGCGTTCGTTTAGATATTTTGTTTTTCACAGCACCAAGATAGACAGTAGACTTGAGTATTTGATATGAATTTCAGCTTGATAACTTCACGCGTTCCTGAGAAAAAGGGTCTTGATGTACAGACAGACGGACAACAAAGTGATCCTTTAAGGATTCCGTTTTTTTCCTTTTGAGGAACGGAACCCTAAAAAAGATACTTTCTTAAGTCAAAGTTACTTCTTACATTCCCAGCTATCTTTCAGTGAAAGTCCCGTCAAAAAACGTCTAGTCGTTCCAGACATTATAAAAAAAAATTACAAACAGACACTCCAATTTTATTTTTTTGTATAGATGTATAGATAAAAAAGACAAAAATAAAGTCTGATCCTTTGGGGTTTTTGTTTCGGTTTGTTGACCGGTTATACCGGATATATGAATTACCCATTATACCTTCGCTTAGGGCATCCAAGTATTAGTTTACGGGTGTTTTCCTTCTAATTCTGCCTGTGGTCGTTTGATTTAATTCCAAACAGGACAAATCTTTTTGCGATAAATACAATCATTTGTTGTGTGTTGTGTGCCTGGATGTAATAATATGTACTAGCAACCCGACCCGGCTTCGCACGTGTTCATTACGGTAAGTATAATATAGCTTATGTTATTCTGAGAAGATGTGTCTTAATTTTTTCCGACGTCTTTAACAAATATCGGTATATATTAGCCAATATACTCCAAAATATTACTAACTAGCAGCCCGTCCCGGCTTCGCACGAGGTAGACAATTATTTATTTTTGGAAATTTGGATATAAAAACAGTTTTTCACAAATCTTTTTATTTATTAAAAAATTATTATTTATTAATTATATATTAAAAAAAAACCCCACAGTTATATTTGTATGTAAGTCTATTTATGTTCAATTTCTTTGATGGTTTAATTGGCGGGCACTTAAATAAGTAATATTTACATAGGATATTATATACATTTTTACTATGTTTTTTTAAGTAATTAGAATAAAAGCAGAGTCGAATAAAATATATACAGTCTAAAATAAACGTTGACAACTTTCAACTAAAAATGTATCTACCTATACATCTAGGTATTTCAAAGAAATTTTTGTTCGTGTCGATAGAAACTTGCCTATCATTATTTAGTATTTTCCTTACAATTTTTTTTTTGTTTTGTTGTTTTGTGCTTTTTCTTTTGGTTTTATATATTTTTTGTGTTTTTTTTTGGTTTTTATTTTTTATTAAAAAAGGGTTTGTCATTAATCATTTTCATTCTTATTATTACTTAATAATTTACATTTTTAGAATTTTTTTGTAGATGGCAACAAAATATATTGATTTTCAGGAGATCCCACTCGAGAAAGGGCAACATATAGTTGTCCATGAGAAAAGCATTCTTTTCTTAGGTCGATGCCAACCATCGAAAATGTTTGACCCTGGGACTTATTTATTGTGAGGGCAAATTATGTTTTTAGAGGAAACTGTAACCTCTTAAAAGATATAGGCAAGTCCGTATGAATCATGGGGATCCGCGGTATGTGGGTGAGCTGTCCGGCCGCGGCTCTGGTGATTATAGTGGCTACTATGACGTTCTCCCGCAATTCCTTCACCAGAAGTCTCATGCCATTGCACATGTTGGGAGGGCATAGGTTCCTCAGCAGCATTACGGGAGTGCCTACCTTTAATTGTAGTTCGTGGGGCGGCAAGCCGGAAGGATTCAGGGAATTTAAAAATTCTTGTGGATAGTGCACTGTATCTTCGATGTTGCATACTGTGTCAATAGATTTGTAAGATTTAAATTCACTGGGTACTTTTTCCATAATAATTTTGTTAATCTTATTAACCGATTCATTTCACGGGGACACTATCGCTCTCGAACAGAGCCAATTGAAATTTCTCTCCGTAAGATTTTGTATGTCCGGATATATTGTGTCCACAAGAATTTCTAGACTCTGAACGATTTGACCCAATTCGTTATCCAACAATACCTGGGGACTGTTTGCAACCGGAGACGGTAATTTTCCGTCTCCAAGTTTTAGAAGTTTTTGTGAGAAATTATTATCGTCATTGTCACTTAAATGTGCTCTCATATTTGTGCGCAGATTAAGAGTTTCAATCGATTGCCATAAAGTTGATGATTTAAGGCAAGCTCGAATAACGTCAGCTCGAGTACCTTTTGTTATAACTGGTAATGTTTGACGAAAGTCTCCAGCTAAAACAAACGTCACGCCCCCCATTATACGGTCTGAGCTTCGGATGTCTCCACGTGCGCCCTGTGGCTCATGGTGCACTCGTCCCAGATGACCAGCGAAGTGTCTTGTAAGAGCTGCCCCAGCGGACCGTTTTTGCGGATTGAGCACACAGATTGTTGTTGCAAACAACGGCCACGGCGCTATGGCGGTTTTGTTTACTGTTTGAATTTTTTAATTCGTAATATCTTTTGAATGGAAAGTCCAATTTAAATAATTTAAAAACTATTTTATGGGTAGTTAAATGGTCTTGACCATAAAATAATTTATTTGGATAAGGATTAATATAAACACATAAATAGCATGGTTTGGATTTGGTTAGCATTTTCATTAATGTTTAAAATGAAAAAAGTTGTTGTAGTGACATAACTACAATAGTTGGACATATGCTACCGCGGAGTTTTTTGTAGACATTATGATGTTCTTCAATATTGTCGTACATTATTTTGTTCTAACGCTAATAGTTTCGGCAGCGCATTCGACGAAAGACATTTTAAGACTCATTTTTCTACACCTTCGGTTACATTGTTCAAATTTTACCAAGGATCCCTAATTTTTTTCAAAATGAAATGTAGCCTATGTCAAATTGGAAGAATGTAGCATTCTATTGGTGAAAAAATTTTTAAAATCGGCCCAGTACTTTTTGAGCCTATTCATTACAAACATACAAACATAGGTACAAATCTTTCCTCTTTATAATATTAGTGTAGATGTAGATTAGCTGAACCCCGCGGTGTTACCCGCGGTTATTGTCGTACCGCGAGTAACGCCGCGGGACAAAGTTAGTCTAAAAAAAGTAGCCTAAGTTACTCCCTGGATCATCAGCTACCTGCCAGTGAAATTCCCGTCAAAATCCGTCCAGCCGTTCCAGAGATTACCTGGAACAAACAGACAGACGACAGACAGACAGACAGACAGACAGACAGACCGACAGACAGACAGACAAAAAATAATTATCCACATTTTTGGTATATGTACCTTGTATATATACATATGCATTTAGTAAGAAGCGGTTATTTTAATGTTACAAACAGTCACTCCAATTTTATTTATTTGTATAAATTAGTTATACACCTTCCTTATGAATCACAATAAATTAATTAATCACTTGTTAGAATAAGTTGATCGAAGAAAATAATACTCGATCTTACTAAAGATGGAAAGGGTATATATTTATATATCTATATTATAATATCCTTACATCTCTCATACATGGCCGTCTGATTACAAACTAGTCAGAACCTGTTCTTATCTCTTAATACATAACTACTTATAAAATTTTATAAAACAAAGTCCTCCGTCGCGTCTATTTGTTCACGATAAACTCAAAAGGTACAGCACGGACTCTTATGCTTCTTTTTGCAATAGCTAGAGTGATCCATAAGGAAGGTTTTTGTATAACGTTAAATTTTTGAGTATACCGATATTTGTTAAAGACGTCGAAAAAAATTAAGACGAACATCTTCTCAGAATAGCATATGCTTATTATATTTGCCGTAATGAACACGTGCGAAGCCGGGTCGGGTTGCTAGTACATTTTATTACATCCAGGCACACAACAAATGATTGTGTTTATCGCAAAAAGATTTGCCCAGTGTGGAATTAAATCAAACGACCACAGGCAGAACTAGAAGGAAAACTTCCGTAAACTAATACTTGGATGCCCTAAATGTAGGTATTATAGGTAATTCATATATCCGGTATAACCCGTTAAGAAACCGAACCAAAAACCCCAAAGGATCAGACTTTATTTTTGTCTTTTTTATCTATACAAATAAATAAAATTTGAGTGTTTGTTTGTAATATTAAAATAACCGATTTTAAACAAATGTAATGTATGTATACACGATACATATACCAAAAAAACATTTTTTAAATTTTTGTCTATTTGTCTGTCTGTTTGTTCCGGGTAATCTCTGGAACGGCTGGCCCTATTTTGTCGGACTTTTACTGGCAGTTAGCTGATGACCCAGGGTGTAAATTAGGCTACTTTTTTGTAGACTAGCTTTATCCCACGGCGTTATCCGCGGTACAACAATAACCGCGGGTAACACCGCAGAGTTCAGCTAGTGTTGTATGTATATAAGTAGTTTATATGAACAGAACTGCGTCACAGTAATACCAGCCGTCGGTCAGTAATAACATGTTTTAAGACCGTTTCCAGTATTGACTCGCGGTGTGATATTAAACAAAATGCGGTGTGCAATAGTGTTGTCAATTTTGTTCGTAGTAAACGGGCTGGTTGAAGGACGTAAGTTTTTTTTTAATTATGTAACATATTTTGGTATCCAAACTATGTATTTAAGTTTCTAAAAGGGTATTGTGATTATATCTTTGAGTTCTTAAAGATTGTATTTACATAAATTGTTGCTTTGTCTGCATCCGTAATGAGTATGGATACCACCACTATTGGATTCTGATTATGTTTTCCATCAGGCAGAGTAGAGTCATTTTGGCAGGGCCACATTGGGAGGGAGGGAGAAGTATGATTGAGTATTAAATTGGGCAGAGTTAAAGTTCATACGGAGAAGAACTAAAAGGGAAAAGATAAAAAAAAACAAATTTCGGTCACTAGACGACCTCTAGTCTATAATAATAATAGTAATATCTTTATTGTATACCAGACGATTATAAAATTTGACTTAAGACTAGGTATGTAGGTAAAAATGGCGACCCTATTGCTCGAAGGCAATCTCTTATGATGGAGAATTAAGATTAGAAGAATATACTGTAGTTTCTAGTGTGTTAAAAGATAGATTAGAAAGGAAATATATATATATATATATATATGTAAAATCCAAGACGACATCTTGAGCATAACCTGGAAAATCCACTTTTGTGAATTAATTAACAAATATTTTAAACAACGCTTTGTGCAAAGACACAAATAAGCTTAAACGATTTCAGAGTATATTTAAAGTTATAGCAAAGATTTCGTTTCTATGAAAGATATTATCTTTATGTTATTCTTTTTCCAATTATTCTTTCGAAATTATCCTATGCGAAATAGATTATATTACCATGAAAGTTTGGCTTCAAGCATACTGCCAACAATAAAAGAAATCAATCTAAACACTTGTAAATGTTATAAGTTGTTTGTGATCCCCCATTGAAATCGGAAAAATAAAGCTACAGATAATGATAGTAATAAATCCTTGACATTTTAAACAAAACTTAGGATCAATCAGAACACTACCTGACAGATAAATAAATATATGCATTTTGTACATATAAGTGTGTCGTCTATATTCGCACCTGCAATGATAAGCCGGTTAGAAATGCCACGCAGGCTTATAAAAAACGTCAAAAAAAAATCTGTTGCTTTGGACATGAATATTCAGGACTAGGATAGATATATTTAAATTATTGTTGTTCATTGCTTTTCCTACTTGTGTATTCCAGTATTTACAATTAAAATATATAAAAATGAATGTATGTACGCGCATAACTGCCGAGCGGCTGCACCTTGAATGATAACAGGAAAAGTCTTTTTTTTGTCCGCGACTGTACACTGCCTGTGGGACGCTGAGACAGATATGTAAATATGGCGGTACGAAGTTCGCTGGGTCAGCTAGTAAACTATAAGTTTTATATATTTCAAGATACAGTGATTTCATTGTGAATCCAGGAGGTCCCCAATCGTATATAGACCTATATATCTCTATGCAAGACTTGTAAAACCTAAATTTGTAGTTATTTGACAGATAAATGCATAATACGTTATCAGGAACTTTTCAGTTGGTGGTAAAACTGGTCCTTGATGTTTCGATATTGCAACTTAGTTACTTTAAATAGACGTAAAACAATAAAGTGTGTAAAAATTACATATGCACCTACATTATGATTTGTTGATTTTGTGTGTACATAGATTTGAAAAAGCTTTATAAATTAGTAAGATGATTAATAATACCTGAATCATTGGCACAGAAACATACAGAATAAAAACTCCGTGTTATATTATGTACGATATTTATGACTGTTATGTATTTATACTATTTATCTTTACGGAATTTTGATAATTAATGGCAAATTGTTTACAAACAAATTAAGAATGAGTAAAGCTATTACAATTTTAGTAAGTGAGAGAAAATATTTAAAATTATATATTATTCAAAGAATCAAATTTACGCCTAACCAATGTTTAAATTAGGATCAATATACAGCGGACTAAAACTTGTAACGAAAATAATACTGCGTAGTTATATAGTACTAGCTTTTGCACGCGGCTTCGCTCAGGCAGACTTTCATTCCCTGAATTACCCCTTTAGGGGTGGAATTTCCAAAATTCCTTTCTTAGTGCTCACTTACGTTATATAAAGAACCTACATGCAAAATTTCAGGATTCTAGGTTCAGCGGTTTGGGCTGTGCGTTGATCTCTGGGTATCTCAGTCGGTCACCTTCCTCTTTTATTTATTTATTTAGTGATGAATCACCAACAGTCACAACAACATCATAACAATCTTACATATGTAGTGAGGTCTCCTTCTAGTTGTTTGACTAATTATAGGTGATTACAGCATGCTGTTACGTTAAAGATTAAAGCCAATCAATTAAATTAAATTAAATCAAGTCAAATAAATTAAACAAAGCCAAGAAAACAGATCAAATACAAAAAATCTAGTAAATCATATAAATCAAGTAAGTCAATTAAATAAAATAAAATTATTCAAATTCAATAAACAAATCTAAGGAACAAATCAAATTAACAATTAAGTGGACTAAAAGAATCAAAGGCCAATGAAATAAAACTAAATAACTAATTAAATAAATCAAATATAGCTAATAAAATCAAACAAAGCCAAATCAAATTTACATATTAAATTAACAATCAGTCGAATTAACAATTAAGTGGACTTAAAGAATCAAAGGCCAATGAAATAAAACTAAATAACTCATTAAACAAATCAAATATAGCTAATAAAATCAAAGAATGACAAATCAAATTTACATATTAAATTAACAATCAATCGAATTAACAATTAAGTGGACTAAAAGAATTAAAAGAATCAAGTTGTAAGTCAATAAAATGAAACAAAATTTATCAAACCAATTAATCAAATTATATAAATTAAAAATTAAAAGGAAAAAAAACATACAAAGCTAATAAAATCAAATAAAAACAAATCAAATGAACAAATTAAATTAACAATCAATAACAATCAATAACAATCGATCGAATTAACAGTTAAGCGGATTAAGAGATCAAGTTGAAAGACAAAATGACATTAAACAAATAAACAAAATAACACAAGAGAAAATGAGATACGTCAACCCAAACTAGGAGGTGCTCGAAGTTGCTCGAAGATGCATTTCTTAAATTTGCCCAAGTCGTTATTAAATATATCTATGTCAGCCGAGATACTGGATACATCATATATATATATATAGATTAGAGCCCGCGCAGACTACATACTTTTTAATCGGCCGATAGTTTGATCAGGTTCTGCGGGGGTACTTAAGTCATCACTGCGAAGGGAAGGAATACTGAATACTTGAAACAAAACCTGACTAGTCAGTGTCGTATAGTACGTCATCTAGCCTCCTTTCTAAAGGCCCGTATTCACCTTGATTAGTGCGAGTGCAGGTAATCGATGATTGGTAGAAAAAACGTGTGGACAGCGAATTCGCGGTACGTACCACACGTATTTTCTACCAATGATTGATCACCTGCACTACGCACTTGCACTTGCACTAATCAAAGTGAATACAGTCCTTAAAAAACAGTACTACCGTGGAAGAACCACGCTTCGGCATAAATGGGCCAGCTCGAACGGAGTGTTACCACGGCCTCTCAGTAAAACCGGTGTGAAATAGCGCTTGCGCTGTGTTTCACCGAGTGAGTGAGGATACCGGACGCCCATACCCCAACCCTTCCTCATATGCCTTTCCCTTCCCCCAAAAGTCAACAATGCACTTGTGATGCCTCTGGTGTTGAGGGTGTCCACGGTCACGGAAATCGCTTTAAAAATGTAGCCCTACTCCTTTATTACCTACATCAGCTATATGCCAGTAAAAATCCCTTCAAAATCGATCCAGCCATTCTAGAGATTAGCCAGAACAAATAGACTATATGTCATCATTTTTTACAATTTTTGTTTGTCTGTCTGTCTGTTTGTTCTGGGTAATCTCTGGAGCGGCTGGACTGATTATGACGAAACTTTCACTAGCAGATAGCTGATGATTTAAGGAGTAACTTTGGCTACTTTTTTAAACAAGCTTTGTCCCGGTACTACAATAGCCACCAATAATACCGCTGTTATAAAAATTACAAAAAAACCGTGAGCCGTCACGGGACGCCTGGCAAATGTGAATCATCATGACCTTCCACCGCACTCCTGTACGTGTAAAATTGTATGCAGCACATCGACACGCACGATGTTCCGAGCGGCCATAATGTTTGGTTTTAAATTAGTTAATCTGTGACAAAAGACTTGAACACTGAATATTATACGGTATACATAACCGGCCTATGTCCAGCAGTCGACTGCGATAGGCTGATGATGATACATAACCGTACTCAGGTTATATACCTATTTGATAGTTCTTGCTACCGTTGCTATTTTCTCGTTTTGACCTTGAACTAAAGAACTATACTTAAGGAAATGTGTCCATAACATGTATCGTGACATTGTGCAGAAACTCAAAGGTCAATCTGAACTATAACAGATCAAACTTATTTCTTAGTATTGTTCGTTCACTATTTCTTGAATCACTAACTTTTAAAAATTAAAACAGAATTTAATTAATTAGATTCGATTTCCGGGTTGGTTCAATAAGTATTATTGGGTTTTTCCTAAAAGAAATTCCCAATTACAGAATATGGAAATTTGACTGCGTTTCACGCCCGTACCTCAGAGAACACATTAAGCAGGCGGTCCTGATCGTCATGAACATCTATAGTAATCGTTATTTCGAAAGTCAGTGCATTCAATTATATTGAGAACTAGTTCGACCTTCGAATTCAGTTCGCCCTCAGGGTTTGGTAAGTCCGATGCCAGTCGTTCCGTGGGACAGCTGATATTCAGGTAAATCCGGTTGAACTAGTAGCCAGCCTTAGAAAATTCTGGGAAGCATAAAGGCCAGGAATAGGAGACTTAAATACGAATGAATATTACGATACACTAGCTTTTGCCTGCGGCATCGCTCGCGCAGAACCGACTAGGTATTACAAAATTACGATTACGAAATATCTAACCTTAATTGGTCGGACTTTCTAAATAAGTTTAGAAAATAAAATTCCTTTGTTAAAAATCCTTCAATCGTTAACATCCGTTCTAATATAATATACAACTTCGAAAAACTTATTTATCGCATTCGACCGTCAACGACGTCTGCCCTTACCCCTCACGCGTCTGCCCGTGTTCGGGTCGCCAACTCGCAGACATCCCGTCGCTCCGCGGCCCTGCTCGCCTCTCATCTATACATATATGACGACTAGCTGAACCCCGCAGTGTTACCCGCGGTTATTGTCGTACCGCGAGTAACGCCGCGGGACAAAGTTAGTCTAAAAAAAGTAGCCCAAGTTACTCCCTGGATCATCAGCTACCTGCCAGTGAAAGTCCCGTCAAAATCCGTCCAGCCCTTCCAGAGATTACCTGGAACAAACAGACAGACAGACAGACAGACCGACAGATAGACAGACAGACCGACAGACAGACAGACAGACAGACAAAAAAAATATCTACATTTTTGGTATATGTACCTTGTATACATACATATGCATTTAGTAAGAAGCGGTTATTTTAATATTACAAACAGACACTCCAATTTTATTTATTTGTATAGATGTATAGATAAACAACATCAAAAAAAAAACTAATTTCGAGATAATATATTTATTGGTTAAGATGGATGTCAGAAATTATCATATTACTACATGTATTAGGGTACAACCCTTTGCTTTACATACTTCCATACAAATTTCATCCCCTGTTTCACACCCCATAAACGTATTATTTTTTCTTATCAAGCACGAGAATAAGTCTAAAATTTCATGTATAACTTCCTAACCAAGTAAACTTCATAAAATCTTTTAATCCCTATTTTAAGGCTTCAGGGGTTGAATATTTAAAAATTCTAAAATACGAAGTTCGTTACAAAATTTCACGCAAAATTTCAGGATTCTAGGTTCAGCGGTTTGGGCTGTGCGTTGTTCTCTGGGTATGTCAGTCAGTCAGTCACCTTCCTCTTTTATATATATAGATTATAATACGCTGTACTTTTTAAACGACTTCTTAAAGAGGAGGAGGTTATCAATTTGACTCATTATCTTCATCTTTCTAGGCTTTATTATTCCCAAGATTTGCGGTCAGCTACAAGTTCAATTGGTTTTTACCTCAATATCAGTTTTTCCGCATCAATAGTAATAGATGTTCATGACAACCGGGACGTCGGTCCCGGTTGTCTTAAGCTTGGCTTCGGCTTAAGGTGCTCTCTGAGGCACAGGCAGGCTACACCGCCATCTTTCATACTCCAGGCTGCTGTTAAGAATTACTTGTTAGAAAAACCCAACAGCAGTCCGACCCGGGAATCGGACCCGAGACCTCTTGATCGGCAGTCGCTTACGCTAACTGCCAGACCAACGTGGCAGTTATTTATATTCAGAACGTATCCACTTAAAAATATTTCTCGTATTAAAATATCTACTTAAGTCAATTTTATATTGACGGGGAATAACTTGTTTCTTTATAAATAATACCCATTGTCTCGCATGAGAATTTTTTGGTATAACATTATTTTGTATAAGCTCTTGAGTTCTCGACATAAGGCATTTTTGAAAATTCCGTAGGAATACTACAAAATTATCTTCGTTACATCTTATTTTTTTGGTTCAAAATTATAATTAAGATAAGAAAATGTTGAACAATAAAATTTTATATTGTTAAAATTTTGGCAAACTGGATTATACACAGTTTAATTGTAGAATTAGAATTTAAACAGCTATTTAATAATATATTCATAGGTTAAGTACTTTATTGTGAGCATAATGAATATAAAATTTTAACACGTAAATGTTTTTAATGTAAACCTTTTTTAAGATATATTAAAAAGTCTAAATAAAGGGTGTTTCTAGTTCTAGGTAGTAGGGCGCATCGAGACGCTGGGCTTACGGGTGGCCCTAGATAAGACGGAGGCTCTGTTGTTTTATGGGCCCCCTCGTGGTACGCCCCCAGCGCTTCCATAGTGGCAAATTCGGTCCTCGTACCGGTTCAGGCCCAGATGAGGCATCTGATCTGATCCTCGACGATAGGTAGCTCTTCGACGAGCACTTCCGACAGCTTGATCCGAAGCTGGTAGACGCTGCCTAATTAGGCGCCTTAGGCGATGTACGCGAGTGCCGTACATCGCCTAAATTGAGAGTTTTGTAAAAGAGGGTGTCCAAATAAATGCGGACAGGCGCTTGGAGAGGTCCGGATGTGTTAATAGCAGCAGTTCCCGTCTCAGGCGCAGAGTGGCAAACAGTGTGGTTTTAGTCGGTTCGATTCCGACACACCGCCTCGCCGCAAATCCCGGTGGGGTATGGCCCGAGGGGGGTAAGCGGTCGCCGCGTCGCTTTTTACTACGCCAATTGTTTGTTTAATATTAAACATTTAAAAAATCCCCTACGCAGCATCAGGTCGAAGTTATTAATTGATTATCATTTAAAGATTATACTGGCAGGCACTGGTCTGGTCAAAAATGTCTTACATCATTTTGGAAAAGAACTCTTACACTTCTGAACCGGTATTAACTAAAAATAGCTAAGAACCATCGCAAAGAAACAAACTTTCAAACGATAAAAACCGCATCGAAATCGGTCCATCCCTTTGAGAGCTACGATGCCACAGATAGACACATACAGACACAGACAGACATCGATGTCATACTTATAGCACCCCTCTTTTTGCGTTGGGGGTTAAAAAGGGCGAAAATTATTCTTTTAAAAAATGCGGACTGGATGCGTGTCAGTTCATCCATTATTAGAAGTTATAATAACATCGGTACGTATAAGTTTTTGCATAAACAATACCTGTTATGTTAATTTATGTTTTCCTGCTTTGATGTGAGCATTTAAGATATAAGTTTTTCCTGTTGAACTGCCAGAGATGAGCCATCGTCTATGTAATTTATGTGTGATAAAAACAAAGCTTAAGGAAAATGGTACATAATTACAACACTTGCTACCAGGTAATTATTTTATTAGAGTCAGGAATGTTCTATAGCAGTTTTAAAGGAGCCTAGTATTTTATTACTCATTAACATCAACAACCCATTAGGTCACAATGCTGGGCTCGGATCTCGTAAAGAGATTAAAGCCATACGTCCCAACGTAAGTTTCTGGATTGTTATCCTATGATAACAACCGAAACCACGGAAACGCTCGTGGTATCATACCACCAGTCATACATCCAAGTACTGACCGCGCCGTCGTTGCTTACCTTCGCTGATTTCAACTGGGAGCGTCTCTTATTAGTGGGTAGGACTAACTGTTGTAATTTGATGTTAACTAATATTATTAAAAGAGCATTGATCCAGGTCACATACTTACCTGACAACATAGGAAAATAAGAATCTTTGAAGCACTAATTGTGTTTAATAGAATATTGATGACTAAATTTAAGAATACAGTTATATCTTACATCTACAAAAGGACATATATACAGCATAATATCTCCATAATAAAACCGTCTGGGATTAAACTGCTCATTCTACGCATGCTGATTATGTTTAAAATTTCTTTCTTACTTTGACGTGACGATAATTTGAAACAAATATACCTTTAATTAGAGTTATTATCGTTTTTTTTACCCAATCATAATAATTGAGCCTCACATTGTAATGTTCTTTGCATGTTCAGAATATTGTCTGGATTATAAAAAAACTATAGTGCTTGAGTTTTTATAGTTCTTTCTTCTTAGGGTCAGTCCAGTTAGTAAAGGCCGAACTCATCTTTTTTTTATGTATTGGCCAGCCACTGCCTGATGGAAAGCATCAGCAGAATCAAAGAGTCAGCATAATGCGAATGCAGACAATGCAACAATGCAGCATGGTGACTCCCACCATGGCGGCCTAGTGACGTTTCTGCAAAACCTCTCAAAAACGTTTAACATCCAGGTAGAACCAAGCTAATTTTAGCACGAACGAGCCGGCTCGACCGGGGCGGTACTGATCTCACACAGAAGATCAGCGTAAAATGACAGTGATCGTGCTGTCGTGTTTCGTTGGTGAGAGTGAGACTGTAGGCCCAATGATTCAGAAGCATCACTAGGCCGCCATTGTGTGGGTCACCATGCTGCATTGTTGCATTGCATTCGCAATGAGAATAGTGACCACCACTCTTGGATTCTACTTATGCTTTCCATCAGGCAGAATAAAGATATTTTAGCTGGCCCATGCATAAAAAAAACGTGTAAAAGTGTTCATGTAATCTAATTGCGAAATAAATGAATTCATTTTATTTAAGTATACTTGTCCCTTTGTATTATAGCTCATCAACCGACATATTTTGTTTTACTTAAAAGTATCTGTTTTTTTCCTTTAAATTCCAAGAATATCCACTTAACTGATTTCATTGTCTGGCGTCTCGTCCAAGCTCACGTAAATGTCAGTTCAGAACCTAGAGGTCAAACTGCCTATTGGCCGTTCTATACATTTAACGTTAACTCATAGAAGGACTGACCCAACTCTTTTAAAAAAATATCGATCAAGTTACAAAATACTATTTTTGGATCCTAAGGGCTATTTCTATTATTTCCTACAGAGGAAGGAAAGTGCACAACGCCGGAAGGAGAGCCGGGACAGTGCAAAACGCTCTTTAACTGTGAACAGCTCCTAGAAATAGTCAAGAAAAGACAAAAAGGCGCTCAAGACTTGTTGAGGAAATCACAATGCGGGTTCTCAGGGAATACACCTAAAGTAAGTAAGACTTTAGAAATTATAGAACAGGAAAACACATCTTCCTTCTTTAGTACTAGGTGACCCCAACTCTTTCTGGCAATGTATAATAACAAATATTTTCGAACATCAAGCTAAGCAGAGCTTGATATGGGTACTAGACAACTGATACAAATACACATTTACTTTTTTTTGTAAATACATACATATTATACACAGAAAACACCCAAACTCCGAATCATTTGGTCCATTTGTAGATCATACAAACATTTGGTCCAACCCGGGAATCGAACCCGAGACCTCATGATCAGTAGTCACACACGCAGGATACCAACGAGGCAGTAAATGTACGTATGACGAAATAACAACTTTCACACAGGAATATATCCTGTGTCAAAGAGAACTTTATAAACTCAGAACAATAATTTATTTAACCTCATATTTGGTTTGAGTTCTTCTTGAACCACTTCGCCATCCCGGCAATCAAAGCTCTCAACTCTTAAGTTACATATATCCATGTGCGGCGATAGTCATTTACCAATAGGTGATCCATCTTCCTCGTTAGCCCCAGATTTCATAAAAATAACCTAATAATTAAATCTATTCCTAGGTATGCTGTCCAGAACAAGGCCCACAACCTACTAATCCTCAGCCGCCAAGAAATCAATGTTACACTCCAGACAATAAGGTCGGTCAGTGTGTAGGTGTACACGCCTGCCCTCGTCTTGCTAATACGCCGAAGGATCCTCGTTTCAGGTAAATAATATTCATGAATGAAATAATAATCATAAAATGTTTTATTGGACTGTATGTTTGGTATTCAAATTCTCATGCAGGGGTAGCAGAAATAGGCTCATAAATAAAAGACGTAAAATCTTTTTACGGTCTTGCCTATAAGCATTGTACAAAGTTATTTTCATCTGCACAAATTTAATTCTCTTAATAATCCGGTTCAGTCCTTATACAATACATCAGTACTTGTGAATATAGTAACTACTATTTGCTAAGCTAATATCAGAAACTGAATAAATCTTACTGATTTCAGATGCAATGGTCCCGTTCAAGACAGCGTATGTTGCGAATTAGATACAACTAGTGGGAGTACTAATGTGAACAACAAATGCAAAGCGACGGTTTCTGCGTTACTGCCAGACCCAAGTTCTGGATGTTGTGGACTTGATGTTAGTGCTGGCAATAAGATATATGGTCAGTAGTCTACTCTTAGAATAGTAGGTAGTATACGTGAGTCAGAGATCCACACAAACCGACATAGCTCTGAAAGTTAGTCGGTTGAAGTGGCAATGAACTGGCCATGTATGTCGCAGAACCGCTAAATTTCAAAGAAATTAGATACATATTATGATTAATAATTCCTTTCTCATGTTATTTCAGGTGGTACAGAGACAGCACTAGACGAGTACCCGTGGTTAGCGCTCATAGAATACAACATCAATTCAATTATACAAACATTATGTGGCGGTAGTCTTATTAGTGGTAGATACGTTCTGACTGCGGGCCATTGTGTTGTTGGACCGAATTTGAAAAATGGCAGACCGTAAGTAGTACTTTCGTTTTTATTACGATTGGACTGTGGTCCAATTTTGTGTGGTGCATGTGCAGGCCGGTGTCGCAGACCGCAGGGCAGTAGCCATAGTATATTTTTCCGATACAAAATATTCTGTCATTTTTACGGGGAAAAAAATTTACACATACATATTTTAGACTCGCATAAAAATCAAATACCTCTCACTACGAACTTACACATAGCAATTAAAACAAAACATTCACTATTTCACACACACATTAATATATTCTGTCATAACAGGGTAATGCGTGCCCTTTTGTGCTTATACTTTGACATAATGGAACGCCTGCGTATGAAGTATGACTACTCCATACCGTGTTGCTCTATGCAATTTTATTTATGCAGTACAAGGTTGGAGAGCCACACTTCGGCATGTATAAGCCGGCTCGACCGGCTAGCGGTAGCGGTTACGACTGCAGAAAATGCAACCATGCAGCATGGTGACCCGAACTATGGCAGATTACTACAAATGCTGTTATTTTAGGTTGATCTTCTTTGAGATGATAGTACCGCCCTGATGAAGCCGGTCAATCCGTGCTGAAATCAGCGTGGTTCTATTACCTTGAAGACGAGAAAGATTGTGGTGAAAAAATAAAATGTAGATACATATATACAGTAGTTGGAAGTTCAATGGATATGAAAGATAGTCATAATATTGTCTAATGTTTTGCAGAACCAGTATCCGTCTCGGAGAATACGACAAAGATCACGAAGGTCCTGACTGTAAAACTGGCGAAAGTGGAGGTATTGACTGTACTGACGGCGCAATCAGAATTCCTATAGAGAAGGTGATACCACACCCAGAGTATAACCCTGACAAAGTCTCCAGATGGTATGATATAGCTTTGATCAGGATGAGCCGCTTAGCACCTTTTACTGGTTTGTATTGGATTTTAAACAGGTTTAATAATTCCATACTCTTGTCATGAACGTAATTCAGTTGGTTTGTGTGACATTCATACCAGACTCCCTAGCCCCTGTACAGTATCCGTTTTATCAGGTCACACAGTTTACAAATCCAGTAATCCGTTTGTATTCATCACAGACAAAATAGGAAAAAATATCTATTATAATTTATAAACTTTCGCGTATTTTTTTGCTATATTTGCTACTTTGAACTTTTTACTTGGATTTGACTTTTTAAGAAGTAGGAATGGGAGGATTTGGGGTCAAGACTTCTGTTAGGAAAATCATTAGTTTATTATTTTATTCCTAAGAGCAATTATTTTCCTATTTTAGAGTTTATCCGTCCTATCTGCCTCCCAACAATGGATTTGACGTTGACTGCTGATTCTTACAACTTAACTGTGTCCGGTTGGGGAGCTATCACTAATAGAATACGAAGCAGCGCTGTAAAGCTCTATGTAGACCTGCCTTTTATAAACCAAAACGTAAGTTTTTTTTCATTTATAACAAACACAAACTTTAGTGGCAACAGTATTATCATAGCATTGCATTAAATTCGTAAAACAGATTACCAAAAATCTGTATTTTAGGACGATTACTTTTAACAAATACTTTTACATCAATTAGTATAAAACCCAAAATCAAAAATGCTTTGTAAGTTAGGTGCCAACGTTAGTAGTAATAAGTAAGAGTACTTAGATTTTTTAGTATGTTGGTACATTTTTCATCAACATTATCAACATCCAACTACAGTTAACTGCTTGCCATAGGCCTCTTCTTGACAAAGAGATTTTGACCTACTTATATATGACTAAGATATTGTCCTACGTAGTTTGCTGCTTAATCCCATCTTAGAAAAATGATGAGATGAATAGAGGTGGTTAAATTCTGTATTCTTAATCTTTAATTACAGATAGTAAATAAAATAGTCTTTATAACTATTCACTTTCTTACAATATATTATTTTATATGCCCACTTAACTTTCCTTTTTATTTTTTTCTTTATTTCAATTATTATCGGCAATTTAAGGTTTGTCTGTAACCATAGACAAAAGCCTCCTCTAAAGAAGCACATGTTTTCCTTTCTCTAGCTAAACAGGTTCATACTGGAGCAGCTATTTTTTAGAAGTCGTCTTCCCATCTTATCTGTCTACCTTTTACTTGGGTACCATTCTACTATCACCTTTGTCAATTTTTCTTCATTTTCTCTTAGGACGGATAATAATACCTTTTTAATTATTATTAATTATTTTTGCAGCAATGTCAACAAATATACGACCGATTTTCGACCAAAGTCACTTTCCATAAAGATCAACTTTGTGCCGGAGGTGAGCAGGGAAAAGATTCCTGCAAGGGTGACTCCGGAGGTCCTTTAATGTATCTTAATGGGCTGCGTCACGATCTTATTGGGATTGCCAGTTTTGGACATAGAGATTGTGGCACGCTAAATTTCCCTGGAGTTTATACTAACGTGTACGAATTTAACAGTTGGATAAGGAGTAATATTTTACCTTAGTGTCGTTTGAACTTTTTACTTGTAACGCTGCTAATATTCGTGTTATTCCTTAAGGCCCGTATTCACTTTGATTAGCACGAATGCAGGTGTTAAGTGCAGGTGATCAATGATTGGGAGAAAATACGTGTGGACAGCGAAATCGCGATCTATTCAAGGTCGCGCAGTAATCAAAGAGAATACAACCCTTTAAGCTAAGCAAATGTTGGTTTGGTCGTATTGATAAGAATTGGTTTAAATGCTTTACCAATGAAAGTAAGGTATGTCTTCTATTAATAATACGGAAAATTTTAAAACGCTTTTGGTGTTTAGTTGAAATATGAATAAATTGAAAATTTTGATCTGGAAAAAATCTGTTTTCGTCTTCAATAATTGGAGTGGGTGGGGTCCTAACCCAAAATGTCCCAAACCTCAGTCAGTACTTTGCATTTTTATAATTAGGTACCTCTAGAATTTAGAAAAGACTAAAGAATTGTAAAAACTTAAATTTGACATGTAAATTTTTTATTGAAGAGTTTATTTCTTTCTTGTCTCAAATAATAGTAGTTATAAGGCTAGGCCCTAGCCGCTAGGTATAAATATAAAAAATGAAACGAAAAATCAAATAAATAAAATTGGAGTGTCTGTTTGTAATATTAAAATAACTGTTTTTTACTAAATGGATATGTATGAATACACGGTACGTATACCAAAATAATAATTTTTACAATTTTGTCTGTCTGTCTGTCTGTTCCGGCTAATCTCTGGAACGGCTGGACCGATTTTGCCGGGACTCACCGATAGGTAGCTGATAATATAAGAAGTAACCAAGCCTCCATTTTTAGATTAGCTTTGCCCCGCGGCGTTACCTGCGGTACGACAATAATCGCTGGTAACACTACGGAAAACAGCTAGTAATAAATATAAATATATAAAGTAGTCCCTCGATTTACTTATTATGAAGGTTGTTTACTTTTTTTATTTTTATGAAATATTTAATTGTAATACAAATTAAAATATGTTTTGTTGTATTCTTTTAATCTTCGATATGATAAAGGCAAATATTTAAGCAACTACTCTATTCTTTCTTTTAACTGTACTGTTCAATAAATTACAATTGAATGCAAATAAATCACAAAAGACTGTTTTGAGTTTTATTTGATGAAAATTTAAACATCCCAAAAAACTGCTCTTTCACTTTACTCTGTACCATTCAAAACCGTGTCTTCGAATCAATAGCTCACTGTAGTGTATGCGTCTATCCAGTCTCATTCATGCACTCACTTACTCGCTCACTCATTCAACCAGACGAACAGTCTCGTACGCACCATGGTATAAAAATACAGGTATGCCATTCCGAGATACAGAGAGGACGAGATGACGTCATCATCACTATCGCTGGTTCTCAAACTTTATACATTCTAGGAGATTTTATAACCTACTTAATTTAGTCAATAATTAAAATTTAGTAAATAATTTGAATACATCAATTTTGATCCTGATGGTGAGGGATAAACTATATCTTTTCGTATTTCGTAGCAATATCGGCTCGATAAGGAAACAATGTGTTTTGTTTTAGTACTGTGTGATATATGAATATTTCATGGACAGTCTGAATGATTTGTAAAATATAGTGGTGGAATATAGAAATGGTGGCTACTTTTAGGATCGCTCTTTGGGCTCGTTTTAGAGGCAGCAAAATAGTTTTTATTGCTCCACTCCATGAAGTTATGCAGTATTGGATGATTGATTGATATAAAGACAAATAACCTCGAGTAATCAATTTGGAATCCTACTAATATTATAAACGCGAAAGTTTGTAAGTTTGTAAGTTTGTAAGTAAGAGTAACAAACATCTATCTATCCATACTCACAAACTTTCGCGTTTATAATATTAGTGAGATTATATTATTTTTATTGTATAAGTATTACTACTATAATTTTGAGAATAGCTGTATACGCTAGGACTGAACGAGACAGACTTATGACGTCACCCTGTGCAGCTTTCTAAGGCTGAAATTTATAAAGCGTACTTTGTCTTTGCTTAGACTTACCTCACGAGTTAAGTGTGCGTTGAAATTTATAGTCATAATGCTTAGCTCAAGCTGAGCAAATGCTTAGCATTGTCTAAGTCACCGAAATCCTTGACTTAGCGATTACTTACGCGCTTAAAGATGTTTTGATGGTTCAAGTAGAAAAGCCGTAATGTAGTTTGAAAGCGTTGTAACAGGACTTCTGTAACAACGCTTAAGGCATGTCAGGGTCAAAGTTATAAGTTCTTTCAAAAAAATAGTAATTATATGCGATTGATCTCGAAACAATCTGAAATATTCAAATATATCGACTGGAGTGATACCACGGCCTCACAGAAAACCGATGAGAAGCAGCGCTTGTGCTGTGTTTCACCGAGTGAGTGAGGATACCTGAGGCGAAATGTCGGTTCGTTTTCCCATATATTCCATAAAAAATGTTATGACATTTGACTGACAAGTCAAATATACTCTTTTATTTGTACATGTGTTATTTTTGCCCTTTTCCACTTAAAATTAATAAAAATCAACGGTTTAAATTGATTGAAATACAATTATATAACAAAGTTTATAAGATTACAAATATTTTAGTTTATAACAGCTATTTTCAAATATGTAAAATGTTTTTAAAATATCTATATAATTCAAATAAATATGCTATGCAAATTGTAATGTTATACATTTTTTCCTGAGTTCTTGCTTAGCATACACTCAGTACATTCTTAGCCCAAAGGACTATAAATTCGAATGCTAAGATTACACTGAGCAGGAACTTACGTAAGTTTAGCGTAAGCAAAGTCTGAGTAAAGTCTAAGCACGCTTTATAAATTTCAGCCTAAAAGTCATACCTGTATTGTTTTACCATGCTATGCACTACGTTAGTAATGTAAGAGCCGTTGGCGAAAGCAGACGTGTTGGTAAGTCTGTCCATTATGTGCTTAAGTGAACCTGTGTAATGTACATATTGTACATTCTCAATGGGAGGATGCTACACTTATCTTTCTTATTTTCATTAATTTCATATCAACTTGACATTAACACTGCGTTGTGATTGGCCCGAACTGACATCTTTACCGTCTTATCTTTTTTATGGCGAATACAGAGTATCACCACTCGTATTCATCCCGTGTGTAAAATTCAAGTAAATAAACTAACCCTACACCAATTCGTCTGGACTATTAACGGCGGTAATGAAATCTTTACTTATCACAACATCCAATGGCAGTGTCTTCGACTTCAAGTTGAAGTAAAATAAACTCACACTAGGTCATCTGCCTGGTTTCATTTACCAACTATTTATGCGTGAGAGAGTCACGCTTCGGAACGAATGGGCCGGCTCGACCGAAGTGATACCACGGCCTCTCAGAAAACCGGTGTAAATGAAATAGCGCTTGCGCTGTGTTTCACCGAGTGAGTGACACACAGCATAACGGGTATACCGGAGGTCCATACTTCAAGCTCCCCCATTTCCCAAAGGCCGGCAACGCCTCTGGTGTTGCGGGTGACCATGGGCGGCGGTAATCGCTTACTGCTCTGTCTGCTCGTTTGCCTCCTATACCACAAAAAAAGACTACGTGTACGTAAAATAGAAACCTGCGGTATTGCTACTATGTACTTTTTTGTTTGTGAGTATCCGATATTTCGGCACTGTTGCAAGCGAAGTGATCGCGGAGTAACTGAAGACTAACATGGCGCTTGCAACAGTGACGAAATGAAAAGGTACATGGTAGTACTGACCATGAAAGTTTAAAGCAATATACGTGTACGTAAGTGTGTAAATCATGCGTGTTACGAAAATAAATAAAAGACACATTTGGGGGACATAATATTGTTATATTTTCACCATTTGATATCAAATTACATACGTGTTTCCTTTAATTAATGGTTTAGTAAACCGGAAATAACTAGTGGAACTAATTTTAGTGGAAATTATTGACGTAACCATTTCAAAATAAGAAAAAAAAATATCTTTGACGTGATAACGTCTTACAAACCGATGAACGACGGCTGCACGAACGAAAATGCATGACACGTTGTCACGTTCCGCCTGAGCTGAGCGAGCGAGCGAGAGCGATATAGAGGGACGTGAGGCAGATCTCACTCGTAAAATTATCGTCCGTAAACCGACTTTACAGAGAACCTATTTTTTTTAAAATAAATGACGGTAGCTGTTAAAAATTTATATTAAATTTATAACAACGGCTAATGACAACAGTGGGCTGTTAGAGACTGTTCATAATGAAAAACATAACATAATTTCAAAACATTACTATTATTTTTATAATTTATAATTCTATATAATTTGTCTAATAAAAGAAATTGAAAACTATCAGGAAATATTTCTCAACTAAAGATTCAATGGTGAATGGGTTACGAGTATTCGTCTTATAATTTCCACTTAAAATTTAACACACAAAGGGAAGGGAGTAATTCGGCGACAAAATGGACGTACATACAAACTATATTACCCAGATATGTAAACACCTACCCTACATGCTATAGACACACTTACACTAGTTATACATACATATATTAGCATTCAGTACTGCTCGTCGCAAAATATTGAGAAAACAGTATTATAAAATAATCGAGAGAAATTCTAACCTTCTTATTTTATCGATGAGGTACAACACTATTTTTATTATAACCTCACTATAAAAAAGTAAAAATATAAGAATAGCGTCTGTAACTAGTTACACTAATATTGAAACTATAATATTTATTACAGTTTAAAAGTTACAGGCTGTTTTATTAGGCGTGAAAAATATTATTTTGTCTACCTAAGATACTAAAATATTGTTCTATAAAACATTTCAATATAAATATATGTATATATGTAATACGTATGCAAATATATTTTTACAGACGCTCAATTAAGGTTATATTCCATGAACGCGACTTTTTTTTAAACTTATTAAATTAAATAAGGCCTATAAATTCACACACCGAATTAAAAAGACTAAATAAAGAAAAAAATAAAATGTATTATTTATATACTAACATAAGATTTGCAATTAGTATACAAACGATTCGGTTTGGTTTAATCAAGACCCAAACATATTTTTTCACAACGAAAGTACTGCGGTTTCATGCTAACCCTACAAGTCATCATCGTCAACTCGTTTCCAGCATTTATTTGCTGTCGGTACAATCATTTTTCATCCTTCCTTTAAAACAAGCATAACATAACTAAAATTAGCCCGACAAAACTTTTCTAACTAATCTTAGAGCTAAACAGAGTCGCATCCATGGAAACACCCTCTAAGAAATTTTTCTCCCAAGAAAAAGATATGTAGTTAGTCTATGCTTCTCAAAGAACTTCCACATTTATATTATTATAATAGTATACTACAAAATGTTAGATAAAATTACGAACATTGGCAAATTGGCCCAATCAATTGCCATTGACAGACAGAAACCTAATCCTGAATCAATTTTCATCAATAGCAATTTGATAAGGTTCCAAAATCTTCGTATTTATTTGTCTATGAAATCTGTATATAATTAAAAAACATTTCCATAGCAAAACAAATTAAATGTTTCATAATATGTATGTTAACGATTGATAATATTTGTCTTAAAACTAATAATTATTACTTCGAAAAAGTGGCGTTTAAGTTTATTTCTTTTTTATTAGTAAACCCTTTTATTACTCAGCATTAGTCAAATATTCCAAGGTATTAAATAGAAAGAAATGTATAGATAAATGACTCATAAGCGAGTGACAATAAGGACTGTTTTCAAATGACACTATTATCGCAGTTTCAGACATTTTTTTGTGAATTAAAGCATAACTACAACTTTGCATTCATTTTATTTTATTGGTGTTTGTCAATAATTAGTAATATTTAAAATAAAAAAAAACTTTTATTTTTCATTTAGATTTAATTATATGAAAGTTTTCAGGAATCGATTATATTTTACTTCAGAAATCCATTTTGGTTATTAACGTATTTTTCCTTAGAAAAGTAGTCATAACGATTTTCGTCTTTTTCTTTAAAAATACTTTGTCGATTAAGCTTCAAATATATTTAAGTGAATATAAATTGGTAAATGTTTAAATCTGCGATAATAGCGGTAATAGTTCAAAAAAGGTTTATTTTTATCGTAAACTTTGTATAGTATTTCATAGACCCATTTTTTAGTTTCAAAAACTCGTTGCAGTCAAAGTTAGAAAATTATTTTTTAGAAATTTGTCAGTTTCCTTTTGGACGTAGATAGTCTTGATGTCACTTCTAGTCAAGACCACATAGATACACAGACTATACACACAATATTAAAAAAACATTGATACAGTAACATGTATTGTAACGTCTAACGTATCTTGGGAGCGGATCTGTCGTTGCAGAGCTTGTTGCGGCGTAGCGTTGCACCACGTTTGATTTGTTCCATTAACGAGGTGTGGCACACTCGAGGGTCTGGCTGGTGGGAAAATAATAATAAATAAATATTTCGGATATCTAAACAACGCCAACTAGTCCCAAGCTAAGCAGAGCTTGTGTTATGGGTACTAGACAACTGATATAAACACATGAGGGCTCACACATATTGCGTGGATCGGCTGTCTTTTATATATTAAGAGTGTTGAAAATGGATTTGGTGATTGATTAAACGAGTGTCGATTATACTTCAAAGTACTTTAGTGATTAGCACATCCTGGTACCCTCTCCCAACTACCCACATAATAATATGTATTATGGCTGAGAAATCAAAGAATAATAATGTGCGGCCCTTTGACACGCCTTTATACATAAATACTTTTTTTGTAAATACATACATATTATACACATAGAAAACACCAAAACTGCGAAACATATATTTGCATGTCATACAAACATTTGGTAATGGGAATCGAACCCGAGACCTCACAGCGGTCTGTTATACGAACTACTTGAAGGCTCTTTTTAAAAAAAGATATTTATATATTTTAAGGTCGTTTATTGAATTTAAAAGGACTCGAGAAAAGGGCAAGTGTCACGCGCGGATGATGGAATCGAACTGAACTGTCTTTTCAGTCTAATTACTAACAATCACCAAAAGTGCTGTCTAAGGGATAGGAATAGGGCCGTCAGGCACTATTATATACATTACATATATATAACAGCCCCCAGGGTTTTGACTAAACTTATCCCGAAAGGGTTAAGTTTACGTAAAGGTTGTACGGATTTTGGGTGCTGGAAAGTCTGAGGAATTATCAGCAACTTCTGTTAGCTCTTCGACTTTTTCAATTTCAAATTTAGAGTTTTGTTTGTTTAAAAGGCGGTGACATGTACCCGATTTTATAAATTTACAAAAAAGAATAAACAATGAAATTACAATAATAATGGAAATTACAATAGTTGTATAAGAATAGTATTCGCCATACAGTACAATATGAGGTTTTTCAATTAATTTATCAAGATTATTTATAATACGACTACTTTCTATGTTTTGTTGTGAAGTAATAGAATCAAGGTTAATGTTAGTAAGATTTAAAATGGGAATCCGTGGCCTAAGTTTCGATAATGTTTCAGAATTACAACAAGAGTCATTTATTAGATTAAAGTTAGTATTAATTATTTGAAGTTTAATTGTTTTTGAATATTTAGGTATTAACCTTGAGTCTTTATAAAAGGCTATACAATGCGAGGGTAAGTTTAATATACCTGTGCCTGATATTATGATTTCGGTACTAATAGAACCTTGACAATCTATGGATAATTTGGACGGGTTTGAAATAACATATACCTATTTATTATTAGACAATGTTTGCCAAATATCTAATTGGCTTTGAAGGAATTGAGTTTTACAATTGCTAGGCACTTGTTTTAATACTTTCGAGATTATATCCGATTCGCAGATCGCAGTCCTAAAACTCGAATAGGTGTCTAGGTCGTCGCATATATAGCACAAGTTATATATGGTTTTACAGTTACTTAAATTATCTTACTTAGTGTAATTGGACCTATCTCTAGTGATAGCTAGGTATTTAGTAGATGGAATTATCATAGTGTTTACAGCTACAGGAACTGGATATGGTATACTATGATACATTTCATAGCTCTTTGAGCTCACTAGAGGAACCTATAAGACAAATACAATTTAATTAGAATTATAATAAGTAGCAATATCTGAAATATTTATTAATATGTATATATTTTCTTAATCTAGGATTATAGGAAATTGATGATAATCAGCTAAAAACCTATAATTATCAGCAAGCTCTGTAAACAACTGTTTCGGACTTGTAATAGAAGAATACAATATATTAGACTTACTAAACATAGTAGTGTTTATAATATCTTCTAACTTAAAAGATAATGTTAACATAATTATTACTTTCTAACAAGTTTAAAATTCCATTATAATAATTTTAATACTAATTTATCAGTTAAAACGGTCAGATTTTGTTTCAATTACATGTGTCGTTATATCTTATTGATAACGGCTAGTGTAAGTTAAGACATTCGATATCAGTGTACAGAGCAGTTTGTTTGCATAGGAACTTAGAGATGCCTATCACACCGTTCAGATTTTTAATGTGCGATTGTATGTAAGAAATATCTACAGAACACAGAGAACTGTAAAATATTAGTTAAAATAGTGACATAAAGAATAAACAATATTAAGAGTAACTAAACTTAAAGCATTTTTTTTTTTTTTTATTATATTTTATTTCTATAATACGGCATCACGGCGATGAGCTAATTTTATTTCATCGAAATGGTGAGACACGTGTCGTCTATTTATCAGTAGTGTTACACTGTTTCTACCATTTATCTTAATAATTTTGTAGGGGCCTTTCCAAATCGGAGATAAAGCTTTACGCATTCGGAGATGATTTTTAAGAAACACGTAGTCACCAGCATGATAAGTTACGGGTCTAGTACGGGTATCGTAGTAGGCTTTGGAAGACTCTTTTGATTTCCTTATGTATTCAATGGCTTTATCTCGCGTACATTTAAGACGGTGTTGTAGCATTTTAATATAGTCCGGATAAGAGGCACTTGTGTTAGATTCGTAAATTGAACTGGGAAGGATAGGTTTATGTCCGAAGATTAATTCATAAGGAGTATAGTTAGTTGTGGAATGGATAGTTGTGTTATAAGCTAGCATAGCTGTATAAACATATTTTGGCCAATTGTCTTGATTTTCGGATATACACGATTTAAGGTATTCTTTCAGGGTGGAATGGCTTCGTTCTAGAGCGCCTTGTGTTTGCGGATGGTATGGAGATGACCAGAGCTGCTTGATCTTTAGGAATTTGCAGGTTTCTTTAAATAAATCTGCCGTGAAATTTGTGCCCTGATCGGTAAGAATAGTTTTTGGGATACCAAACAAAGAAACAAAGTGGACTAGGCAGTCGCTGGTCTCTTCAGCGGTAGTACTTCGAACTGGATATGCCACTGAGTATTTAGTTAGATCATCTTGGAGAGTTAGAATATATTTAAGTTTAGCTATACCGGATTCAGGAAGAGGGCCAACTATATCAAGAGATATTCTTTCAAAGGAAGTAGTGGAAGTACTAGTTATTTGCATGGGTGCCCGGTTAATTCTTCTAAGAGCTTTATTGGTTTGGCAAGAATTACACTTTTTAACGTAATCTTCTATTTCTGACCTCATATTCTTCCAATAATATTGTTCTCGAATTTTGTTGAACATTCTATTTGCACCAAGGTGTCCTGCGACAGGAATATCGTGGTTTTCGCGTAGGATTTTCTGTACTTCTGAAGGACTGGGATAGTATACTTTGTTACGATATATCTGAATTTGAATTGAAGTATTGTGAAAGAGGTAAGCTATCATATTATAGATTTTGATATACGCATGTTTATCAAACGGATTTTTGAAATCGGTAATACTAATTTTATCTACAGTTTCATTAAGAGATATAAGATGATTACGTAAATTCTTTAGGGATTCGAAAATATCACTGTAGGAACAGTTATCAAAGTGATGTACTTTAATGAATAAGAGGTAGTACGTTTTATCAGCTATCAAGAAGGATTTAAAGGAGAGTAAAGTTCTTTCGGAATTCATGACCGATTCGGAATCTGCTAAACTCGATAGGATGTCTTGGACGTAGGGAATGGATTCATCTAGATCAAGCGATGTAGGTATTACTAGGATTTTGTTCTGACTTTTGAGCAAACTATCATTGTGCTCGGAAATAATTGTGTCATAGGTGACCGTTGAAGGACTTTTCAGAAACTTTGAATAAGTATCTGAAGTATTAGGTGAGTTTGGACTTGGAAAATATGTTTCAGGAAACTGATCAGCAGAAGTCTGAGGCACATTTTCTCTTTCAGAATTAGAGTCTTCATTTAAGACTTCTGAAGAAGGATTAAGGATATCACAGTCTGGTAGCTGTTCTGCTGGAAGAAGAGGATCTGGTAGGTTTATTGGACTTGGAATGTTTAAAGGGCTGAAATCACCTACTTCTGCATTGAAAGGACTAAGATCTAGCGGACCTAGATCTATGAGTTCAGTATCAGGTAAATTCACGGGATATGTAGGATTAACGGGATATCGAGAGAGGGCATCAGCTGCTGAATTTAGCTTACCTTTTCGGTAGACGATTTCGTATTCGAATTCTTGAAGTTGAAGACGCCATCGTTGCAGTTTACTACTCGGGTCGGTGTGATTGAAAAGCCATTTTAAAGGACGATGGTCGGTTATGATTATGAATTTGCGACCAAATAAATATGGTCTGAAGGTTTTACAACCCCATACTATAGCCAACAGTTCCTTTTCTGTTGTGCTATAATTGATTTCGCACTTGTTTAGTGTTCTGGATGCATAGGCCACCGGGTGATCTTTTCCCACTGGGCCTTGAGATAAGATAGCAGAGATTGCGTAGTTACTTGCATCACAAGTAAGGTTAAAGGATTTTGTGAAGTCTGGATAGATAAGAACTGGAGCTGTAATCAATTTATCTTTGAGCGTTTCAAAAGCTAATTGTTGTTCGTTAGTCCAGACAAATGGAACATTTTTCTTAAGGAGATTGGAAAGAGGTTTAGATGATTTTGAAAATTCAGGAATAAAACGTCTATAGTAAGATATAAGACCTAGAAATGATTTGATGTCTTTCGGACACTTTGGAATTGGGAAATTTTGAACGGATTTAACTTTATTTGGATCAGGCTTTAAACCATTTTCTGTTATAATATGCCCTAGGTAGCCGACTTCTTTTCTTAAAAATTCACATTTATCGGGCTGCAATTTCAAGTTGAAACTACGAAGCTGTTGAAAGACAGCTGTTAGATTTTGGATGTGGCTGCTCAAATCATGTGAATATACAACAATATCATCAAGATATACAAAGCATCTTTCGCCTTGAAGGCCTGTAAGAACATTATTCATAAGACGTTGGAAAGTTGCTGGCGCATTTTTTAGACCAAAGGGCATTCGAGTAAATTCGAAATGTCCTTGGGGAACACTGAAGGCAGTTTTGCAGGCGTCTTGTGGAGCCATTTTGATTTGATGAAAACCGGAAGCAAGATCAAGAGTTGAGAAGTACTTTGAGTTACCTAATTGGTCTAGAATTTCGACTATGTTAGGGATAGGATAGATTTCACCAATTGTTATGTCATTCAATTTTCTATAGTCGATGACTATGCGCCATTTCTTTTGGCCTGAAGCATCGATCTTTTTGGGAACAATCCATATTGGAGAAGACCAGGGAGACAAGGAAGGTCTGATAATATTCTGATCTAACATTTTATTCATTTGAGAACTAACTTCTTGTTTATGTATTTCTGGGAAACGATAGGATTTAACATTAACAGGCTGATCAGAAGACGTGCGGATTTCGTGTTGAATAACATCAGTTGAGGTAAGTAAATCATTAGGTAAATGGAATATGTCAGAATATTTTGAGCATACATCGTAAAGAGCTTCATTTTCTTCAGAATTTAAGTGTGAGACTCGAAGAAGGTTAAGGACTTCATTAGTTCTGCTAATACATGTTTGACTAGTATAATGTGATTGACAGAGTTCATAGTCAATTGGATGTAATGTGAGTTGAAGATTTGAATTTAGAGAAACAGGACTTTCAGAGGTATTTAAGACTGTAAGATTTATTCGATTATTCCTTTTTACTTTATTCAAACAATTCGCGATAAGCAGAGTATCACTTATATGTTGGTCAAGAATAAGACCTTCTTTTAGTTCGGGATTAGTGACTGAACATTCTACAATGATTTCAGAACGGGGTGGTATTTGGTAGATTGGATGAGTTAAGTTTAATTTTATTTTATTTACTCCTAGGTTAAGAATTTGGCGATTATAATCAATAGAGGATTGATAATGGGTAAGTAAATCGTTTCCTATGATACCGTCATAAGGAAAGTCCACTGATTCTACTACGTGAAATTGATAGGATATTGATTCTTTATTAAATATTAGGTTCATCTTGAAACTACCCAGGGTAGATACGGCCTCTTCGCGACTATCGATGCCTTTTAGCTTTATTATATTATCGTCAAGTTTTAGGTCGGAGTATGATTGAATAGAAGCCTTCTGGAGTAGACATACCGAAGATCCAGTGTCTACAAGTAAGGTGAGTGGTTTATTAGAAACGGATGTTTGAATAGAGACATGAGGTAACGATATATTATCTTTAAAGGATATTTCATACACTTTATTTGTTTTATAGAAATTCTTATCCGGAATTTTATCAGTAGTTGAATAACTCTGGGCTCTTGTTTGGGGCTGGCTACCCGTGTGACCCTTGGATTTGGAAGGATGGACACTTGTTTGGGGCTGGTTACCCGTGTGGTCCTTGGAACTGGAAGGATGGACACTTGTTTGGGGCTGGTTACCCGTGTGGTCCTTGGAACTGGAAGAATGGACTCTTGCTTGGGGCTGGTTACCCTTGTGGTCCTTGGAACTGGAAGAATGGACACTTGCTTGGGGCTGGTTACCCGTGTGGTCCTTGGAACTGGAAGGATGGACACTTGCTTGGGGCTGGTTACCCGTGTGGTCCTTGGAACTGGAAGGATGGACACTTGTTTGGGGCTGATTACCCGTGTGGTCCTTGGAACTGGAAGAATGGACACTTGTTTGGGGCTGGTTACCCATGTGGTCCTTGGATTTAGTATGGGTGCCATTGAAATGGTAGGATTTAGTGAGAAGTTGGGGTTTGGGTCTCACGAGACACCTCCGTGAGCCCATTATTCGTTTAAATTATAGCTTTCATGATTTTGAGTCTCGTTTGAACTCATGGGTGGTTGTGGTTCCGAATTATAATAATCATCTTCATTGACTACACAATTAACGCGAGTGGGCTTAAAGTTCTCCTGATAAAGTTGTTTTTGGAATTGGGATGATGGGTTAGTTTTGAATCGATTATTATTATATTCACGTTTTCTACACATTTCAATAGTATGACCTTGATGTTTACAATAGCGACAGAACGGATTTTGATTATTTTGGTCATACTGTCTATGCATTTGCGGCTTAAAGTTTGTGTTTTGAGCAAAAGAACGTGAAGGATTCTGAGGTTTAGAATTAGTGCGGTAAGGTATAGAGTTTTGGGAATTACGTTTACTATAGGAGTTAAGAATTTTCTCTTCTGACACTGCGAAGTTGATAGCGTCATTAAGGGTGGATGGATTTCTACAACGGACTAAATTAGAAATTTCGGGCTTAAGGCCAACCAAAAATGTGTGGAGAGCTAAGTCTTCCATAGCCGCTATACGACCAACTAATTCGGCTTTCTTTTTATTAGATAGAGTAACTTCTGTTAAAAGCTTTGAAAGACACGTTTCTAGACGTAATGCGAATTGATTAACCGGTTCATTATGTTGTTGGCAATCCCGTAACTCAGTCATGAGATGAGCGTAATGTTTTCTTTCCCCAAACTGTATTTTAAGGAAGGTACTCAACTGATCCCAAGAGTCAAATTCTTTGATCGAGCAAGCTACCTCAGCCTTGCCTTCTAATTGTGACAAAATGAATTTAAATAGAATTGGTTTTTGGGCGTCGGAAGCTAGAATAATGGCATTATCACAATTATTTAAAAATGAATTTAATTTTTCTCGTGTGCCGTCGAATGGTTTAATGAATTTAAATAATGTTGAAATTTGAACGATTTCATTTCCTTCTAATTTGGGAGTCATCTTGTTAGATTAATTTAATTATATATTCACAAAACAGAGATTAAATACGATTCGGTGTAATAGACGGCCACTGAGTTCGTTACAACTTACAGTGAGGTCTAGATATGAGTGAGCGTCTGGATATCGAATGTCTTGTTGATAAATTCTGAGAATTAGTTTACGATAACAATGTCTGTGAGAAAGTTACAATAGGAAAGTTATGTAAAAATAATTACAAGAGGTATTGACTAATTACACGAATAGAACACTTTTTCAATTTTTCACTCACTGAATTCACACACTCGTTTCGAGGAAATTATCAGGGATGAGCCGCACTTTGTAATAAAATATAATGTTGTAGAGACTTACAGGAACACGTAGAAAATATACTGGAACATGACCACCTCTCTTTACTTTGAATTAGAACTTTTTCTTTCAGGAACAAAGCAGGAACAAGATCACTGTCACAACACCCACGGTATAGACTTTGAATTGGATTTTAGGATATATTTTCGGTAATATATATTTATTTTGAATATTGCGAGTTCGTTTTAGCACTTTTGACACTTTTTGTTGAATAACTGAGTCCTGAAGGAGACGTCCCAAGGATACCTTCACCTTCGGTATCCCACCGCTGCCACCAAAATGTTATACGAACTACTTGAAGGCTCTTTTTAAAAAAAGATATTTATATATTTTAAGGTCGTTTATTGAATTTAAAAGGACTCGAGAAAAGGGCAAGTGTCACGCGCGGATGATGGAATCGAACTGAACTGTCTTTTCAGTCTAATTACTAACAATCACCAAAAGTGCTGTCTAAGGGATAGGAATAGGGCCGTCAGGCACTATTATATACATTACATATATATAACAGGTCGCATACGCTACCACTGCGCTACCGAGGCAATTAATGGTCAAATTACCTGCGCGTGAGCATTGATCATGTCCCTGACAGATTTAGCTCTGGTCGAGTCAAGTTGCCGCCGTTGTTGCTGTATCGTTGCAGATAACTTGTCTAAGAACCCTGGCTGTACCGCAGCTGGTAACGAACCTGGAATGGAAATTCTTATATTTTCATATCACTAAATATAAATTATAATGTCCTTAAATTTGTGTGTCACAGATTTTATGTCATTAATCATAGGGTTACGAAAAAGTATGATCAATTTATAAGTAACTAAATTGTTATAAGTTGCATTATCACTTCCTAGATTTTTCAATTTCGGTACCTACTGAATTTATTTCTTCTCTTAATTCTTCAAGTTAGAATTATAATAATATTTCGAACATCTGACACATACCGCCATCTAATACCAAACTAAGCAGTACTTGGATATAGTCCATTCGCTTTGAAACGGACACCTTGATCGCGCCGCCGTCGCAGCGTCGCACGTACGGTAAGCCGACACAAAATCAAGGGGCCAAAACAAAAATGGTATAATCGCTTGTATCGCTACCGCATCTGGTGATAAGTCTGCTCGTTTGATCCTTATTCAATAAAAAAGAACTGTGAGAAATGTACAGTCAGCGAGAGAAATGTTACCTTTCCCCTTGTGTGTGTCGGCGTGTGGCGAGTGCGTCGCGTGGGGCGAGTGGGGCGAGTGGGGCGAGTGGGGCGAGTGTTGCCCCAGGTGCGGGGCGGCGCCGGCGCCGAGCGCGGAGAGCGCGCGGCGCGAGGTGCGCGGGGACAGCGCCGGCGCCAGCTTCGCGCTCAGGCTCGCTATCAGCCCGCCCTCTGGGGGCACATTCGACACAGTTCAACGTTTGGTAACCAACATTTACTTCCGCGTTGGCTATTGCCATCAAACTATGTCTTTGTAAATTAAATATGGAAAAGTAGAAGATAATAGGAGAGATAGAAAATCTTAACTTAATTAATAACTTAAACGAATAAATTGGGGAATGCAAACAATAGTATAAACAGATAAAACTGCAATTATACCCCTAAAATGTTTAAATACATTTTAGTGGAATACATATATGTATGTGGAGCTATGCAATGAAATATCTATAATAAATCTTATTATAACATCATATTAAAAATTATTGACTTTTTAACCGACTTTAAAAATGGAGGAAGTTCTCATTTCGAGTGTATTTTTTTATATTTGTCACATCAAAACTTTTGACTGGATGAACCGATTTTGATGATTATTTTTTATTTTAAAGCTGGAGCTTCCCGTGTGGTCTTCTTCTGT
The DNA here is from genome assembly GCA_905220595.1 of Spilosoma lubricipeda. Lineage (NCBI taxonomy): Eukaryota > Metazoa > Arthropoda > Insecta > Lepidoptera > Erebidae > Spilosoma > Spilosoma lubricipeda. The sequence goes on along the minus strand of HG992298.1, from coordinate 3,106,651 downwards.
TAAAATTAGTCTGGTTGGTTCAGAATCTGTTGAGAAGTAAGTTGTGTTGTGTTCGGTATACGTACGATCGGCGTGGTGTCGCTCGGCGGAGTGCGAGCGCGCGGCGAGGCTGCGGCGCGCGAGCGGGGAGTGCGGGGTGTGCGGGGAGTGCGGGGAGCGCGGGGAGAGCGCCACGCTGTTGAAGCCGGCGATTATCTCCGACGGCTGCGCGTATATCGTGTTCTGACTGTACTTCTTCTCTTGTTGGACCTTGAAACCTATCACGACGAGGTTCAATTTAGTTTGTATACTTACCACGTCCAAACGATTGGACCAATTTTAGTTAAATTTAGTATAGAGGTAGTTACTGTCCTAGATTAACATGTGCTACTTTTTATCCCGAAAAAAAATATTATTTTATTTCATTATTTATATATCTTTATCGTATACATAAAATGACAAAAAACATAACTAAAGATGATTAACAAAGGTGTATGTAACAATTGGCGCTCTTATCGCTCACGGCAATTTCTTCCAGACAACCTTAGTAGGGATATTGGGCTTTTATGATTTGAGGCAGTTTATACACCAGTAACACACCATTACGTGAATATTTAAACAATAAATAAATTTATGAAAAAGAGATACATACGTTCACATATACATACATAAATACATACACATATACATATACACACACATGTACATACACACATACAGACTTTATTACATATACATATTTAATGAAACCGAAATTATTCATAGTGTCAGATAATAATCCTTCACCAGGTTTTTAAAAACAGACAAGGTTTTAACTTTTCGGGTGGTCTTGCCGGAGACCACTGTTCACTGTCCACTGTCCACGGAGCTGTTCCACAGTCTTACTACTTGCACAAATATTTGTCGGCAAACTGAGTGGAGTGTTGTGGCATTTTCAATTTCAAATTCTCCAATGACCTCAGGTCCTTACAATGTGTATTTTGCAAGAACCAAAAACGTTCTTTGAGATAAAAAGGTGTGTGAGGATGGAACAGAACACTGTATAGAAGAGAAAGAATTTGAAGATTCCGGCGAAAGCGTATTGGTAGCCACTTGAGTTTAGAACGATACTCTGAGATATGGTCATACTTGCGTAACCCAAATTTGAATCTGATGCAGGGGTTTGAAGTCGCTCAAGTATTTATTTTTTTCTTCGGTGAGATCGAGATAGCTGACATCCCTATAGTCAATGATAGGAAGAAACAGAGATTGTGCGAGCGCATTTTTTGTGTTAATGGGGGGTAAGTTCTGTAGTCTTTGCAGAGACCCTGTTGCCGCAAATAGTTTGCGATTAACTTCCCCGATCTGAGGTCTCCAGGATAGATGTGTGACGTGTCCATATAAATACCCAATTTTCTAACTTTTTCGCTCTATGGAACGACCGAACCATTGCAGTCAACAACTGGTATCTACTGAAAGTCTAGTTTACACTGCAACCTGGGACTACCCACTATAATGACTTGAGTTTTGGTTGGATTTACTGTAAGTCTATATTCCCTACTCCAGTTACATATTTGCATTAAGTCTGTGTTTATATTATTCACGGCCTGTGCTAAATTATCAGGAGTAGCTTCGAAGTAAATTTGAAGATCATTTGCATAAAGGTGGTAGGAAGAAAGTAGTTGATTTATGATAGAGTTTATAAAAACTGCAAAAAGTAACGGGGATAAAACGCCGCCCTGAGGTACGCCCGCAGATGTTTTGCACCAGGAGGAGTAAAGATTATCAATACAAGCACGCTGCTGGCGACCATACAGGTAACTACGAAACCAGTCAATTGCCAATGGAGATATGTTAAGTGAACACAATATACCTAGTAAAACATCAAAATCAACAGTGTTGAAGGCATTGCTAAAGTCTAATAAAGCAAAAACCGTTAGTTTTCCTTCATCCATGCCCGATCTAACATCATCCGTAACATGGACTAGAATAGTGGTAGTGCTATGGCCTGGGTGGAAACCTAACTAGAAAGGATTAAGGAGACAATTTTTTGAGAGAAATGAGGTTCATTAGGTGTGACTGAGACACTCGAGAATTTTGGAGAAAAAAGCAGGACAGATAAATATATGCTCGACAGAAAGTTTAGTGCATCTAACAAACTGTGAAAAGCAAATAAAAAAAATTATATCTTATTTTCAAAGAGCCAAGCTCCATTTTAATGAATCGATCTCATTATATGTGTTTGTGCAATTTCTTTACATCAACAAACAATTTAAATATTATGGATATTCCTGGAATTGCGTTCACAGTATCGTATCTTTTTATGAATATAAAAATCATACTTTTTAAATTTATAAATATCAAAAATTCTAGTTACAAATTTAAGAACTATCAATTAAAACAAATTAATCAATTTCATCATACCGATTTAATTCATACATTCATTATGTTCATTCAGTACAAGAATGATAATCTTAACTAAATAAACTCACCAGTTTGTCCATAATGCGACTCGTTAGACACTCTCGGTCCAAAGCTGGAGAAAGAATTATTTTCCCCATAACTTGGCGTAGAAGGACTTGAGCCGTGGGGAGAACCACGACCTTCGCCATAAATTCCTCCTGTAAATGAACGAACATATTTGTGTAGAAACCAAATTCGAATAAAATTTGTGAAACTGTTCCATTACTTGATAAAGAATGACAAACTTAAGAGACACGATAGAAATCTACACCTATATTTATAGAAACTGTAAAGGATATATTTAAATTACTTTTTATTCGCGGCTTTGCTCGCATTTAATACAAAGTATCCCATGTTACTTCTAATACCTCCAAGAATATGTGTACAAAGTTTCATGATGGTCGGTTAAGTAGTTTTCACATTAATAATTTTAAGGATATCATTACAAGTTTTTAAATCTCAGCATCTTATAGCGTATCGATTAAGAAACGTGACTATTTACATCTATAATTATTTAGATATCGAATGATATAATAGTTTCCGACCTGATTAATGATATCATTTAATCACCATCACTTACCTGAGTTTTCCCTCACAAGATCCGAATTTGAACTATTCAAGCTATTTTTCCGTACATACATAGAATTCTCAACATACGCCATTATCCTGTGACCTGTCTGTCCATAGATGGGGTTCAGATTGCCAGTGCTATTTAAACTGGTGTTCGAAGAGAAGTTGCTCTTTGCTTGTTGGAAGGTGCTCAAAGAGGGTTGTGTTGGCGATTGAGGGTTGGCGTTGTTTTGGTTTTGGAGTTGTTGGAGGCTACGACGGACTATGCCTGGAGAGGCAGGCATGTGTTTCAGGTCAGTTAGTTGCTTTACAGTTTCTGCTACCGTGATGTGGGCTGTAAATAAAAATAAAAGTTAATGGAATGTCCTAAATCAAATCAGGTATACTCGAAAATGAAATGCAGCCAGAAAGTGAAGTTAACATAAGTTAGCAACTAATGTTTAGCCTTTAAAAAACATCTAAAAAAGACTTCTTCGATCTATACTAATATTATAAACACGTAAGTTTGTAAGTATGGATGGATGGATGGATGGATGGATGTTTGTTACTCTTTCACACAAAAGCTACTGAACGGATTTGGATGAAACTTTACAGTAATATAGCTTAAACATCGGAATAACACATAGACTACTATTTGCCGCGATGACCGACATATACGCGGGCGGAGCCGCGGGCAACAACTAGTATGTAAATATATAATTATTTGATATTTGGAATATTTATTCACAAAAGTGTGAAAACAAGTAAAAATAATGACAGCTTAGGTACTTCAATTACTAAATCAACTTGAAATCGCTACCTATACAGATATAGGTTTGGACAGCAAAAATAATGAAAAGATTTCATTGCATTTACATTAATTAACTCGCTGACATTAGCTATTACAGTCTTTACAACATAGCTTGAGATCTCGGTGGATGGTTTTTTGTTTTTTCGAAAGACGGTCCCCATTTCATCTCATCCACATTTTTTATATTTTATATCATCAATTTCATCACGACGAAGACTTAATGACTTGAAGACTTATGACTTGAAAACTATAAACACTTGACATTGGCAGAAATAGCTGATCCGGCTGGTTGCCATTTCATCAAAAGAAGAAGAAGAAGAGATCTCGGTGATAGATGTCACTAGCGAATTTTTACATTTACATAGTTGGACTAGCGCGTTTAGTAAAAAGTATGTATCCTATATTGCTTCTAATACCTTCAAGAATATGTGTACAAAGTTTCATGATGATCGGTTAAGTAGTTTCCCTTGAAAGTGTAACAAACAAATTTACTTTCACCTTATAATATTAAAGTGATTGTATTTCAGTTGTAATAAAACTGGCATGTAAAGAATGAAAATATAGGCGATACAAAATAAAATTGCTTGTTCAAAGTTACTTTGTCTGTTTTGTTGCCATTAGTTACAGAAATCAAGCTACATTTTAAGTACTGCGATTTTATTTGTAATGCCTAACGTTTCAGCCAGTTAGTAAACATATATTTATATATTATGAAAGGTGCTCATTTAAAAGGCAAATGAAAAGCACGAAAACACACACAATGACAAACAGTGATTTAAAAGAAAATCTATGTATATACAGTCATCATAATCACCGCCACTTGTTTCGTTGTCCGGCTGTAGAAGGAATGCTGGCGGAGGTGGCAGGTTGTCAGCTTCTGTAGAACCCATCTGAGATTGCTGGCCATTGTTCTGTGATGTATAAAGAATTAGATATATATTACATATTTTTCGGGTATTTGACACACAGCGCCATCTAGTGTCAAATTAAACAGAGCTTGTATATAACAAAACTTAACATACAACTGCAACACAACAAAAGACAACTGATATAAATACATATATACATCTAATAGATAGAAAACACCCAAACGCCGACATAACAATGGTTCCTTCTAAATTATAAACTATAGCAAAAGAATAAACATAAATATTTATGTATTAATTATTATGATCATGTTCAAATAATTATTTATTAAATATTTATTTATAATTAATCATTAATTATAAATTAATATTAATAAGTAATTATTAAAATTAATTTAATTATAATGGTAAACCTTACCTGTTGTACGAAAGCTGGCCTTTGAGGTCGAGATATAGACGAGGACCGTCGCACTGGCGGTGGTGGTTTTCCCAAAGAACTTGAAGAACCGCGGCGGGACCAGACGGATGCTAAATAAATTTAATAAACTGTTTTAAAGGCAAGGACATAAAGACAAGAGAGAGTATCAACATTTTTTACGGTCTTTACACCTTTAGATGATTACACTTGACTAAAATTCCCAATTTAGAAAATAATACCTTATTACTTACTGCATATATGTATGGCTCTAAAAGCATCCTACGAATGTGTCTTTATAAGAGAATGGTTAATTATGTTTTACATCTTGATGTTATTAATTCTTATTAAAAGCTCAAGCGAATGCTAAACTAGTTTATGTCTATTGTAAAACGTGCAACAGTGAATAGAAAAAAATGAATTTAATTTTTTTACAAATTCTTTCTAAAGTATCATTTTAATGGGATTTATTTTGTTGCGCCGTCTGCGGTAGGATATATGTACATCTATGCATATATCTAGCTAACCTTTACTTGTGGGTAGTTGAAGAAGTACGATAGAGACTGCTGAAAAGGGTACAATGAAGAAATCGTATAGCTATCTCACCGGTCATAGAGACAGGCCGTCGTTTAGGTACGGCCGGTTTCTTCCCGATTGTGGCAAACGCCGGCGTGTCAGTTGCTTCGTCTAATGACCTCACAGCCTCTTCTAAGCTGCCGAGTGAGATAGAGAAACTCTCTCGGGCAGCTGCTACCGAGGCGTCGCTGTCCCGACGGAGAGTCACGATCTCCGATTCGACTATAGTGCGGAATGCATGCAAAGCAGCGTTACAAATAAAATAAATAAATGAACATAAAAGAAATAACATAAATGTAGAGAAAAAATAAGTAAAACAATGTTTACAAAACAAGATTTGAAAAAAATAAATATAATTTATTTTTGATACACAAAGTGTCAACCATGATTTTCTTTTCTTTATTAATCAAAAGATAAATTATTTATTATTTAATTATTTATATTTTTACTAATATAATCTTTTTTTTTGTTTTCTTAATTAGGGTTTTTAATTTAGTAAAAAAAATAATAATTTAATTTAATAAATCTCTAACTAGATTTTTCATTATCTGTTATTTTTTTCTCGACTACAGTGTTGCCAAAAGGTAGTATAATATTTATGGCAGTCTATGTTTGTTCCACTGGAGCGTCTAAACTATTGAACCGATTTTAATAAATAAGGTGTCAATCGATTCATAATAATAGCCCAGGTGATACAACTATATATATTAGGAAAAGGTTTTACGTAGTCGAACTTATTTTTTTTTTCTTTTGATTAATTAATAACGCAGGTTATTTGAACAGAATATTACCTAAATAATAAGTGCTCATCAAGCATCAGTTTTAACTAAGAAAAAAACTAATAAAAGGTAACAAAATCGAGAAACAGGCATACACACACATCTACAATCAACGAACATTGAACTACAGAACACAATCACACGACTAAGGGCCAGCTTCACCAGTTTCTGATAAACTTTCAGATAGTTATCTGTCATATAACACTATTGTTAAAAAGTCTTACGGTCTTGCTAAACACTGAAGTAGCTGATTAGACATAATTCCACTTTGGAACGTCAGATAATCAATGCATATCTGATATTATATTTCTCTATCTAAGAGTTTGAAACCGAAATCTGTTAGTCATCTGACAGATAAGATAACATTAATCTATCAGGGACTTTATCAGCAAGTTGTGAAACTGGTCCTAAATATAACATGAATCATACAAATACAAAACACACAAAATTTCAAACCAATTTAAAGTTAAGAACGCATTAAAAACTCAACTAAAACTCGGGTCCAAAACTTTTGATTTCCGTGACTGAAGAGAAATGGCCCGTTTAATAAATAAGAAAATACAAAACAAATAACTTGACACGACGAACTTCGTATCGCCATTTTTTTTCGCAATTATTTTCTAAATTTCCGAAAAGCCTGTTTTAATTTATGACCGTTTCAGCTTGCCACTAGTAATACAGTCATGGACTAAAAAAATATACCCTGCCGGTTTTACAATACCGAATACATAAAACAAAGAATTATCCAATTTGGTTCAGTCAATCGGAAGTTATGCGTACATACATTTCGGCGATTCCGTTCCAGAGATTACCCGGAACAAACAGACAGACAGACAAAAATTTAAAAATTGATTTTTGGTACATGTATCGTGTATACATATGCGTTTATTAAAAAGTAGTTATTTTAGTATTACAAACAGACACACCAATTTAATTTTTTGTAAAGATTATTATATTGTACCAGCTGACCCGGTGAACTTCATGCCGCCATTTTTTTCGTAATTATATTCTTAATTTCCGAAAATCTTGTTTTTATTATTTAAACTATACATAACTTCCGATTGACTGCATCAAATTGTCTAATTCACTTTTCATGTGTTTGTTACGTTCAGGGAAAGGTTTTTATAGTAGAAAATAATAAGAAAACGAATTAGTTGCGGGGAAACGAACAGTTATATTTTCTTAATCTGCGACTGTACACTAATAAGTACTAAAACAAGATTTAAAAAAAATATGACTGTACTAAGTGCGGTGGATCATCTACTTTAAGTTAAACTTGAACCTAATTGATAAGGCGTTCGTAACTTTGCTTACCTAAAAAAACACTCACGACATCTAATCTAATCAAACTAAACATAACTTTATAAGGATAAACATAGGGTATATTTTACCATCAGCGTGCTGCACTTGGTGTTGGTGACCGTGGTCTTCGGCGGCGAAGGCGCCCTGGCTGCCGTACCCGCTTGATGACTCTAGAGAAGATTCACTTGCACTGCTCTCGGAGCATACCTGATACAAAGAATTATTTAATAGTAAGAGGGGTCTGACTGTCCCCGGTGGCACAGTGGCAATGTGTATGCTGAGCTTGAGGTCTCGGGTTTGATTCCCGGGTCGGACTTAATGTTTGTATGATCTGCAAATATTAGTTTCTGAGTGTTTTCTATGTATAACATGTATGCATTTACAAAAAAAAAAGTATTTAGGTATTTATATCAGTTGTCTAGTACCCATAAAACAAGCTATGCTTATTTTGGCACTAGATGACGTTATATGTTGACTACCTGAACTTCGAGGTTGGTGTCGTACCGCGGATAACGCCGTGGTGCGCAGTTAGCTAAACAAATAGCCGAAGTTACTCCTTATATCATCAGCTACCTATCAGTGAAAGTCCCGTCAAAACCGGTCCAGCCGTTCCAGAAATTATCCGGAACAAACACACAGACAAATTTAAAAAAAAATGTTAATTTGGTCAATGTATCGTGTATACGTACATATGCATTTATTAAAAAGGCGTTATTTTTATATTACAAAAAGACTCTATAATTTAATTTATTTGTGTAGATATCTGAAATATTTATTTATAATAGGGTAGGCAGATAATTGATCTCCACTTACTACGGCCCTGACTCTCTTCTCTTTCTCTCTTTCTTTCTCTATTATTCTGCTTCGTTCACATTTATCAATCGTGGCATGCATACTCGTTGCTTTGTAGTGCTTTTCACACGATCCTTCTTCAGAACTTCAACAATTTGTTCTTTTACTTCCTTAGTTCCATACACATCATCTATCCCCAAGAGGAAGAATCTGTTTATATTCTAAAACTCCTCAACATAAATGCCAAAGTTTTCTCTTTTCTCTTGACCTTTTTATCAATAACTTGTGACTCATAATTGTGAGTTCTCATACTTCAAACCATACAAAATATACACAACACGCATACAAACAAACACGCAGAACAACACTTAAAAATGAGCTCTGGTTTTTAACTACAGCTTTTTCTTTTATATTTGGCACTGCCAAAATGACTCTACTCTGCCTGATGGAAAGCATAAGCAGAATCCAAGAGTGGTGGTCACATTACTGCGAATGCAGACAATGCAACAATGCAGCATGGTGACCCACGCCATGGCGGGCCAGTGATGCTTCTGCATCATTGGGTTTTTTGGCTTTGTATTTTGCCTCAATTTATTTATCTGGGCGTTAAAACATACTAAATTATAAGTAGGCTTGTTAAGATTCGTTTCTGAGGAAAGGCTCTAGTGACCTGTAATTAAAAGCTTTTTAAACCTGCTTCAGGCACTAGTCTCTCACAAAGTTACCTGATTATAGTAGCATATTTGTAAGTCATAAGGAAATTTTATGAGGGACAATAAATTGATTTATTATTATTATTAACTAGCTGAACCCCGCGGTGTTACCCGCGGTTATTGTTGTACCGCGACTTACGCCGCGGGACAAAGTTAGGCTCAAAAAAAGTAGCCTAAGTTACTTCCTGGATGACCTATCTGCCAGTGAAAGTCCCGTCAAAATCGGCCCAGCCGTTCCAGAGATTACCGGGAAAAACATACAGACAGACAATTAATACTTACTTTTTTGGTATATGTGTACCGTGTACACATACATATGCATTTAGTAAAAAGCAGTTATTTTAATGTTATAAACAGACACTCAAATTTGATTTATTTGTATAGATAGCTTAAATCCTTTACAGACCGTATCTAATACCATTAAACGAGCAATTTTTGTATATTTATATTATAAATCTCTAAAACAACCCAAACGATTTTCTTGAAATTTAGTATGCAGGGGGTTCCGGGGTCAATAAATCGATTTTAGATTCATTTTTAGAAAATTTACAAACAAAGAAATACCACGTCATCCAGATACTGTGTATTTAAGAGAGAGCCTTGATATGTATTAAAATGTAGCCATTACATTATTATGTATTATACAAGCAGGAAGATGAACTTTAAAAATAAATGTTGCAAAATATTACAGAGCCGTTATTATTGATAATATAAATATTATTACAAAACGTTTGTATTGTTTAAATGGACACAGTATCGAAATGTATGCACATTGTTACTGTAGGTAACGTAAATCGAAGTTTTCATGAACGCGAACAATGGCATGAGGTTATGAACACTATCTAATAAACTGCTATGAGGTTTTGATACTTTGAGGAGGAAATCAATACTAATATAATGAATTCGAAAAGTAAGTCTGTCTGTCTGTTACGCTTTCGCGGCTAAATGGCTGCACCATTTTTAAAGAAATTTGGCATGGAGATACTTTGGTTCTTGGGGAAGGACAAAGGCTACTCCTTACCGTGATAATCGACATACACGCAGGCAGAGCTGTGGCAAAAGTTAGCATATTGATATATAATCACTCTCATTTTCCTAAAGGTGCAGACAAAAGCGTGCCAAATGCTCACTTTTTACTATAACAACATTAACATAAACCTTATATCAACCCATCTGGCCAGTGTAGTGTAGTGGGCCAAAATAAATCGAATAAAATAAAAAGAAATAATTATTCCTAGCTGTAAGTTACCTTAAAATTAAAAAAAAAAAAAAAAACTCCTTTCGTAGGAGAGGCTTATGTATAGCAGTTGACTAATGAAAGTTGTTGATAATAATGATGATAATGGTCGCATAAGAACCTGAACTGTCTATTGCCCGAAAAGATAGACTCTAACCGAATATTTGAAAACAGAAAATTAGACGTTTAACGAAGAATAAGATCGGGTGGACCGGTTTAAAATAATTTTCGTAAAAAGGGGAACGAAGTTTTTACTTCACGTTTTAATATATAATTTTCAATGTTTTTAACGCAGATGAAGGTGCGCGGGTCAATTACTTATGAATACATACATCATAAAAAAGTGATGATCACATTTTTTTATACAGATTTACTTGGTTGATTTGATATACTTGGATTATGCTAGTAAATGTAAATTATCCATACAACTGAACTATATCCGCACAAGCATTCCTTATCACAACAAATCATCCATAAACGATCAAAATCATTTAGTCGCGCTACAACGTGTGATCTGAATGAGTGTACTTACATAAGTATATATCGGTATAATCTGCATACAGTTTGCAATATAACGCATTACATTTCCAACGGCAGACACAAACAGTTCATTCGGTGTTAATCTTGTGTATCGTTTAATCAGTAGTTAAGCTGTGAAATATTAAGTGAAATAAAACGTCATGCTTGGGAACGCAGTATTCGTTTTTATTCACATACTGTGAGTATAGTTTTGTTGATATTAGAAATAGCGGTATTGGAATACCTACTAGATTGGATTTTTATAAAAGCAAAAAAACTTTGTTCAAGCGGTGTTTTTTATTGAAACTGTGCATGAATCTACTTTTTTTCCGACAATCATAAATTCAATGACCTAATTTGAAGATATGGATCACCGTGAGAGAACCACGCTTCGGCATGAATGAAACCGAAAATGAAACAGAAAACCGGTGTGAAATAGCGCTTGCGCTGTGTTTCACCGAGTGAGTGAGGATACTAGAGGCCCATACCCCAACCCCTCACCACACCCCTTTCCCCCTCCCCCAAATGTCGGCAACGCACTTGTGACGCCTCTGGTATTGCGGGTGTCCGAGGGTGCGGGGAGAGGAAAATTAGATGCTGATGCTAATGATAATGTGACGATCTCATACTAATATTATAAATTCGAAAGCAGAAAGCAACTCTGTCTGTTTCTTACGGTTTCACGGCTAAACCGCTGCACAATTTAAATAAAATCTTGCATGGATATACTTTGATTCACGAGTAAGGACATAGCCCGCACTTTTCCGCCATAACGGACATACAAACGGGTTGAGCTGCGATCAAAAACTAGTACAGTGTAAAAACGTACGAGTAAGGTCCATTACCGGTTTACCACAAAGGGTGACCACTATAGATAAGGTGATACATGATTAAATGTATTCACCTGAGCCAGGAAACCTACAACAATCAAATATAAGCGACGAAACAATGAACATTCCTTCATAGAAAAACAAACAGGTCTAACAATCAGACAGTAATAATAATAACAATGTTGCATTACATCAAAGGGTCCATTTAGATGACTTAGTGGCCTCTTAATCATAATTGCCTCGGTGGCGCAGTGGAAGCGTATGCGACTGGTTCGATTCCCGGGTCGGACCAAATGTTTGTATGATCTACTAATATTTGTTTCGGAGTTTGGATGTTTCCTATGTATAATAAGTATGTATTTACAAAAAAAAATGTATATTTCTATCTGTATCACTTTTCTAGTACCCATAACACAAGCACTGCTTAGCTTGGGACTAGATGGCGTGGTGTGTTAGGTGTCCGAAAATTTTTGTTCATTATTATTTATTTTCTTGACTTCACTGCATGGATGGCGCAGTGGTTTAAGTGATCACCTCGCCGCCGTTTTTTTATGGCGCCGCCTTGAATTCGTGCCCCACATGGGACAACACTGTGTCATCTACAAGTTGTTATTCCTCAGTTTGGGTGTTCTTTGTATCTATTTTATCTATATTTGTAAAGTTTATAACGTCTAAAGATATATTCCTAGTAGGGGAGTTATCTTTTTAAGAATAAAAGTTTAATATAGGTCTTCGATTATTGGACATGGTATCTTCTAGAACCAATCAAAAGAGGCAGAGAGACGTTTAACTTTATTAAATACAAACCTCGTATCATAATATCCTATGAAATATAGCGATTTGTAGACATTACCCAGGACCCATTTATCCTTTAGACACAGGAACAAATAAATAAAAAGACGTGATGTTTTAACAATGTATTACTACTACCAGTGATTTTTCATAAATCGGGAAGTTATAAATGATGATACCTTATCGATGTAATTTTTTTGAGGCGTTTTCACTTTATTGATAATTATAATAATTATTACAAATTGATTTGGTAAATACTTTAGCTTTGTTTATTTCTTATAAATCTGAAATTTTATATACCGAATTTTAGATAATACAATCCAAAGGGCATAGATAATTCTCTTCACATATTTATAAACAGATTATGAATTTCTTGTTCCAAAAAATTACTTCAATGTAAACATTTACGCAATAATCTTTTACATTTTATTTCTTTTTTAGACTAGCTGTCAACGTTCGGATAAATTGGGCATGGTGAGTACAATGATAAGGGTACAGGGTAAAACTAAAAAAAAATTTTGGGGTATGAAAAATAGATAGTAGCCGATTATCTGACCTACTGAATATGCATATAAAATTTCATAAAAATCGGTCAAGCCGTTTCGGAGGAGTATGGTAACTAACACTGTGACATGAGAATTTTAAACATAAGTATATATATATACTAGCTGTCCCGGCAAACATCGTTTTGCCATAACTACTAAAAAATTAAAAATTAATTAAAAAAACATTGTCCAGCGGACAAAATTGTGAATCTAAATCATTCCCAGATCGCCTTGAACACACACAAAAAATTTCATCAAAATCGGTCCAGTCGTTTGAGAGTAGTTCAGTGACATACACACTCACATAAGAATTATATATATAAAGATGTTCAAATACTTGTGTATCGGTGGGGTTCAAATGAGAATGGCAGATCTTAGTCCAATCATTTAATCGGAAAATGCGTCTCGTATGTTATTCAATGTCTAAGGTTTAAATACGCGGATATACGAAAAACTACTGAGACGTTAGGGCTAAAAGAGCCGAGTATTAATGTAAATGTTACAAAATTTAAAACAATCCTTCTGATAGAGACAGGGAAGTTGCGTGAATAAGCTAGATAAATATATATTGCCTCTAACTTGTACTTATAGTTTAATGATTTCCAAAATATTCTATACCAATTTCAGTCCTCTAAACGTGCAAGCTGAAATGAAAGCCGCGTACAAATCAGGGGAGATCCCCGACCAATCAGCGCCTATAACGTTGGAGAAGATAAAGACCAAGTTGAAACAGAGTGAAATATTTGATTGGGAAGACCCGACTCTTACCGACAGAGAGAGAAAAGAGATGGGAAAACTATTTGACGCTGTCGAGATTATGGTAAAGTATTTTTGTTCATTTATTTTTATGTATTTATGTACATATATATATTTTTTACTTATGTATTTCACCATGGGAGAACCACGCTTCGGCACGAATGGGCCGGCTCGAACGGAGTGATACCACGAGCTCAGAAAACCGGTGTGAAATAGCGCTGTGTTTCGCCGAGTGTGTGAGGATAACGGAGGCCCATATCCCAACCTCTCCCCACATTTTTTTCCCCATCCCCCAAATGTCGGCAACACACTTGTGACGGTCTGGTATTGCGGGTGTCCATGGGCGGCGGTAATCGCTTACTATCAGGTGTTACGTCTGCTCGTTTGCCATCAATACCATAAAACAAAATGTGAAGACACAGAAAACTTTAAACAAATCTTATACCTTACCTATACGTCTCTTAAAATTCAAGTAAAATTTTAGCAAAATAAAAACCGACTTCAAGAGCGACCAAATCGTTCGATTTCTCTTGGATGCCATCATCAGATCTTAGTATCCTTATCATGGTACTGCCGTTGGGATATTTTCATTCAATTAAAAAAATAACCATCAAAATCGGTTCATGAACGACTAAGTTATCCTCGAACAAACATATATACAGTCGAATTGTGAACCTCCTCCTTTTTTTGAAGTCGGTTAAAAATGAACAGTTGCTTTTTCCTAATATGTTTTTATCAGCGTTTAGTTTCAGTTTGCTCTCAGGAGTCTCAAGGTTGTGGAGGTTCCAGACCAGTAAAACTCATATTGAGTTAAAACCGGCTGAACCAATTGCCAATCCCAAAAAATATGAGTAATAAATTATAATGATTTAAACAGTTAATAAAATATAGAAAAAGAAAACTGTAATTAGCTGAAATAATAAGAAAACTTTAAAACGTAATATGAGTACGAACGGTTCAATGTGCATAGCCATAGCCCATAATTTCTAATGCGATAACAGGCAGCGGCGCAGTTGTACTTTCGTGAACATAGTAAACTCATTTCATAATAATTCTTTGTGAACTTACTATAGTTTGTGCTAGGAAGGAAAAAATATGTGTATCTATTTAATCTATACTAATATTCTAAAGAGACTAGCCGACCCACGCAACCTCGTTTGCGTCTATTATTTGCCCGTAGTGATAATTTTCCCCCGTTTTTGTAACATTCTTCATTGTTGCTTCGCTCCTGTAGGTCTTAGCGTGATGATATATAGCCTATAGCCTTCCTCGATAAATGGGCTATCTAACAGTGAAATAATTTTTCAAATCGGACCAGTGCTTCCTGACATTAGCGTGTTCAAACAAACGAACATACAAACAAACTCTTCAGCTTAATATATTAGTATATATAAAGTTTGTGAGGTCCTATGTCTGGCCTGGGTCCAGCAGTGGACTGCGATAGGCTAACGATAAAAGTCTGTGAAGTTGAAGAAGATATAGTCTCGTTTTTGACCACGAGCGGTATAACCCGTTCGAAATGTCGGGATATGTATATAAGGTCAATCATAACCTTTTAAATAATTTTATCGCGTATTAGTCCCAAAAAATATACAATAAGAAAATACAATTTTAACAAAACTGTTCCAGACATCATCTCGCAACCGACAACCAAGCAGTGTCCAGACTTTGTTCTCATCACTGCGCCTCGTGGAAAGAGTCGTCAAGAAACAGCTAAAGGAAGGTCAAATCTCTGAAGCGCTCGCTTCCAAATTCAACTGGGATAAAGTGTAAGTATCGTGGTTATCCTAAGCTTGTGTATTTATTTAAGTATTCAATTAGCGGTAGATAAATTTTAAAGGTAGTAGAGCCACGCTGATTTCAGTACGAACTAGCCGCCTCGACCGGGGCGGTACTACCCTCTCGCATAAGAGCTACCTAAAGTCTACTCACCAACGAAACACGACAGCACCAATGCTGTCGTGTTTCATTGGTAAGTGCGAAACCGGAGGTCCAATGATGCAGAAGCATCTCAATAGTTTGTCATAGTGTGGGTCACCATGCATTGTCTGCATTCGCAATGAGTATGGTGACCACTACTCTTGGAACCTGCTCATGCTTTCCATCAGGCGCAGATTAATGTCACTTTGGTAGGCTCATTTATATAAAAAGGATGACAAATCTAAGTACTCATTCATATAATCTTATTTTTCGTATTCATTGAAATACTTACTTAATATATAAAACCATTAAATAAAACCTGTTTAAAGATTATTTTCCCATGAACTTTGACAGAACAACTACGTTTACTATTACATTTCACAGATCAACAACTGACTTCAAAAGAGGAGGAGTTTTTCAATCGACTGAGTTTTTTTTTTATGTATGTTACCTCAGAGCTTTCGACCGTTCTGTTTCTTGCGGCTAATCTCTGAAGCGGTTGGACCAATTTTAATGGGATTTGCACTGGCAGATAGCTGATGATATAAAGTGTAACTACTAAGCTACTTTTTTTAGACTAGCATAGACGAACAGACAGACGAAATTGTAATAACAACAACCGAAGGGATCAGGTAGTCTATATTTATAAAAATGAATCTCCGAAATGTATGTACGCGCATAACTTCTAATCGGCTGCACCAAAATCAATAATTCTTTTTTTTATGTGTTCGTTATTGTTAGGACTAGGTGTGTGTAGAAAGAAAGTGTAGAAGGAAGAAAAAAATTAAAATATAATGGGAAAAATCTTTTTTTGTCCGCGACGGGAAGCTGAAAGAGACATGTAAATTTGGCGATACGAAGTTTGCCGGGTCAGCTAGTATCCTATAAAAATTCATATATATTATATTTTCTATTCCAGATCAACACGTGTAAGACGAGATAAGCCGACGTACGTGTTTGACAAAGCGACGAATATGAGGATGTTTGACACTCGCCAATAATATCGTATAAATTATGAACTGTTCGCCAACAATCAAGAATTATACCATGGAAATATTTATATATCATCCAAACTGGATAAACATGTTGTACAGGGATTGCAATGATCACATGATACCTATATTGTAGTAGATAATTTTAGAATAATAATGATTTGAGTTATCAATCATTTATTTTATTTTGATGTTTACCTTAATGACATATCCCCAAATAGTCAATAGAATGTCATTCGCCACACAGGGGACCTAGTGTGAGTTTCTTTCACATCAATTCGACAACGCCGAATGCGATCACCTTGACGATCGAGATGAAGGGAAAAAAGTTCACACAAGGCTCTTAGAGTTTTTAAAAACGTCAACGTTCTTGAGCTACTTTCAGCTAAAGGGCATAATTGAGACCAAGAATTTAATATTTACATCACATTCATTGAAAGGAGTCTTCAAAATACCTTGAGTTATTCACTTTTTATTGATACCGTTCGATGAAACAGTTCATCAGCATTCATTATTCTCTCAATTCTTGTTAATACACTTTCTTTTCCTTCACTCATTCATCTTATCATTCACTGACTCTACTTTTGTTTTTACGTTTGCCATTTATTATTTTAAGAATATGCTTAAAGCTTTCTATCAAGACTGTTAAAGAGTTTGGTCATAATTTAAAAGGAAGTATTCTTCTTAAAAGCTGTTTGGGAATGACAGATGGGTCAAGTCGGAGCAATAAGGTCTTAAGAGGTATTAGTGTTTTAAAGAAGATACACCAAATACAACTGTTGATAAAATTGAATATACTTATGTAAATTGTTATTTAAAATCTTGGTTTAAATAATATGAATTAAGAGTGAAATTAAGGGCCACTTGCACGTTTTTTTTTGCTAAACATGTTTAAAAACTGCCGAAGTTAAACATCGAAACTCAACTATTAAGCGGCGCTAAACGGGTTTAATGAGTGCAACACTTGGATAGCGCCGTCTCGCCGTCACTCGCAGGGCTCGACCCCTTATCATATTTAACTAAATTTACCTGCTATCATCATTGTGCAAGAGAGCGCTAGACGTGTTTATGCGTTATACTTCATTAAACTAATTTCGTTTAGTAGCAGTCGAACGTTGTGCAAGTCTCCCTTAATATAGGTTTTTTGAAAGAAAAATATTTTTTGTAATTAAATTTTAAGAACATTTTTGTTTTTTAATTTCAACAGATATTCTTTGAAACTCTTATGAATAATACTTAGGATCTAAAAGGGAGATTTAAATAGAGACATTATTTTAATTATGCTTTTACAGTTCACTTAAAAATAATAAAAACATAATATGTACTCAAGACAAATGTATAAGTGCCTGACAATTGAGTTCATTTTAGTTTGTTTTACCATGTCTGGGCGATGATTTCTCTCAAAACCATAGGTAAGGTTACCCCGAACTCTAAGCTCTTTTAAAAAAAGGGCTTTTTCTATTGGATACGTCCTTTCTATTTGTTATTGAGAGATGACGATGACTGCAAGACTAACTAGCTGCACGGGTGGCGCAGTGGTGGAGTTGTCGCCTCATCGTTTTCTACTGCTCTAAGGGTTATGGGTTCAAATTCCAAATGTGACAACACTTTGTGTGATCCACATATTATCGTTCTGAGTCTAGGTGTTTGTTGTGTTCTAGTGTGGCAGTTATCTTATAATAAATAAAAAAAAAAAAAAAACTTACCTTTTCTTGCTGGGGGTGTTCCACGTTGTGTTGTTGAGCACGTGAAGCGGCCAGTGTTGCCAGTTCCGACATATTCACGTACAGAGCTTGTGGCATTTCTGTGTTACAATAATATTTACATTTACTATCTTATATCATCTTTAAATAGGTTTAAATTACATTTTAATTGTATCAAGAAATTAAAGTATCGTTGTTGTACGTCAATTTCTGAAAAGAAAATAGCGGTGGCATAATATAGTCTATTCGGGTTGGCAGACAAAATAAAATAAAACGATGTTCTAACGGAAAGTATCCTAATAATTTGTATTACCTTGAGAATGTCGGACAATGCGTTTTTGTGGCATAAACGGCCGTATTAGACATGTAAACTTATAAGATTAATTTTTTCAAGTTCCAGACAGCATAACTGAGTTGGGTTGGTTATGGTTTTAGTTTCAACTCGTGTTGTCGTCTTTCGTTGGTAAGTGAGAGACCGAAGGCCCATAATGTAGAAGCATCTCAATAGGCCGCCATAGTGTGGGTCGCCATGTTGCATTGTCTGGTTTCTGGCGTGAAGCAATGAGTATGGTGACCACTACTCATGGATTGTGCTTATGCTTTCCATCGGAAAGAGTTTAGTCACTTTGGCAGGATCATTATTTATGAATAAAAAACTAGCTACATCCATCCCTTTCCGTGACAGACGGACAAAAAATAGATCCTATAATGAAGAAGGAAATTTAGTAAAGTGTACCTTTAGTAAGATGTGGCGGCAACGATGAAGGTTTAGTCGCTTTGAACTCTTGTTGGCAGGTGTTGGCGTTGCCCGACTTAGTCGGGACTGTCGGCCGCTCGAGTGATGAGCATCTCTGGAGGAACAGTTATATTTATTAGACATGATTAAATGGAAATATTGTGGATATCTGACACAGAGATGGTACTATGAGATGACAATGATATTGACAGATAGAATACTTACATTACCTTTATCTTTTCTTATCTGCTGATCAACAAGGCATCGAAAGAAGTAAGAGGATACTGACTCGGTTAAAATAATGTAATATGTATAATTATAAATTGTAGAAAAAGTAAAATATGAAGATAATGAATACTGTATACTGTACTGTACTGCGTATGCGACTGGGGTCAGACCAAATATTTGTATGATCTGCAAATATTTGTTTCGGAGTTTGGGTGTTTTCGATATATATATTTTTTTTTAAAAGTATAAATGTATTTATATAAATTGTCTAGTACTCATAATACAAGCTCTGTTTAGTTTGGGACTAGGTGACGCGGTATTTAATATGACCGAAAAATTTAAAAAAAAAGTTTCTCAAAATAAAGTTTCTCACAGTAGGCAAAGGAGGTCTGGCGTATATCCCTCCGCCGTCCCTCTGCTGGGACATCTCTTGCTCGGAGTGAGTGAAAGTGTGAACGCTGAGGGCTGGCCGGGGGTGGCCACGTTCATACGCTGGAATTGAAAAACTAACTTTAAATGGCATGTTATAAAGTCAAATTAACATTAAATGAAAGGTCTACTTGCCTGCCTGGTCTTAATTTTTAGAAGTAACGAATCCCAGATGTTATAAAAGATATGTAACAAGGGTAGACAGTCAAACGGTAAAAACTATTTATATTAGTGTTAGTATGACCCCCGCGGTTATCGTCGTACCGCGAGTAACGTCGCGGGACAAAGTTAGTCTAAAAAGTTACTCCCTGGATCATCCTACCTGACAGTGAAAGTCCCATCAAAATCGGTCCAGCTGTTCCAGATATTACCCGGAAGAAACCGACAGACAGGCAGACAGATAAAAAATTAAACACATTTAGCACATACATATATAGCAAATACATACATATATTTGATTAAAGGCAAATAATAATAATAATAATAAATCTTTATGTTATTCTAAATGTATGTATACATACATTTGCATTTAGTAAAAGCGTTTTTTTTAATGGTACAAACAGACACTCCAATTTTATTTATTTGTATGTATGTATGTATGTATAGATTATGAATTCAAAAGTAACTATCCGTCTGTCTTTCAGGACTAAAACGCTGCACAAATTTCAATTAAATTTAGCATGGAGATACTTTAATTCTTAAGAAAGGACTAGGCTACTTTTTACCGCGATAACCGACATAAACGCAAGCGATGCGTTGCAATGAAAGTCCCGTCAAAATCGGTCAAGCCGTACCAGAGCTTATCCGGTACAAACAAACAGGTAGACAGACAGACAAAAATTGTAAAAAGACATATTTTGGTACATGTATCGTGTATACATTCATATACATTTATTAAAAAGCGGTTATTTTAACATTACAAACAGACACTCCAATTTTATTAATTTTTATAGACGTATAGATATAGAAAATAAGTACTTATGATACATAAACGGCAGTTCAAATTATGCTGACTAAATAAAACGAAAAAAGTTCAAAACCAAATCGACACTAATCTCGAGTAAATAAGAATCAAATTAAAATAAACACAAAATTGTATGAACAAACAAAAAAAATGTTACCAGCTGAAATAGTGTGTGGCCTACCACCCATGATAGCCGATGCTGCCCTCTCGAACTGAGCTGTGTCCTTTAAATCTGGCCATGTTGCTGACGCTGCAAAAAATCTTTATTTAGTTCCACATGCAGCGCATGGACAAGTAATTATTATTGTTATTTACATTCCATGTGGTGCTGGATTAAGGATACAGAATGTCAAAATCCCTATTAATACCGTGGTTTTCGTAAAAGACGACTAAGAGAACAAAACCAGCATTGCAAAGAGAAAGAACACTTGATAATATCCATATATACCATCTGGCCAGTGTGATTTCGTCGGCCTGTGGCAACATCAACATTAGAGCTACAAAAAACATATTATAGCGCCATCTATCGAGGACACATCGAATTACGGAGTACCCATTAATCCTACATCGCGATATAGAAATTCTCGCGCCGATTATCATATTCTCAACTTCCCAACATCACCCGCTGGACCTGCATTTGTGTTGGAGGTACAAAACCGGTTATCAAGGCCAAAACTTCCTTACTAAGATCTATGTCCAGCAGTCGACTACTTTAGGCTGTTGATAATGAAACGCGTACCTGCGTTGCCAATGACGTCATGGCTGTCATCGGCATGATCATCTTCGATATTACTCTTCGTCTGGGTCATACATTCGCTGCTTACGCTCTGATTGTCGGAACCCTGCAAAGTACAGACAGGTACATTCACCAAATTAATATGTATAGGACTAAGGGCCTAGTGTGAGTTTCTTTTATATCTATTTTTGCGTCATAGTGCCTGCGTTCGGCGTTGCGATTGGCCTCTATTGAAATCTTCACCAATCGCCAGGCCGAACGGGATCGCCATCGAGAGTGAATTGAAGTAAAATAAACACACACCCTCTGACACTTCTTGACATCATATTAGCTGGATCAAATTTAAGTATTATATCCACTGAACGGCTCATTTTACAATCATTAAATGACATTAAGCCGTGTACGCAATGTATAAAGTCTATTTTACCAAGCTGCTGTCTATTTTACCAAGTTGCAGCTATGACTGCTTGCTGCGGAAAGCGCCAGCGGTCAAGCGAACGAGTCAGCCGTCCAATGAAAATCATCATTTATAAGCAGTTTCCTAAAAAACAAAAGCAAAAATAAAAAAAAAGCAAAATAAAATAAAAATTACATTGTCAACGTAGAGCGAGCGTCGTTGTAGGGTATCTTGTGAGCGGAATCCGGAGTCAGCGCTGCATACGCTTGCCAACCGGAACGCGGACTATACGACGGATAAATAAAAATATTAAGCAAAAAAAAGCAACACAAAATTACAAAAAAATAATATATGAACGGAACCTTATTCTGGTGTCGAAGTAGACATCAAGATTGGGACCATTCGATAAATTCTAGAAAATTAAAATCATGTGTACAAAACTAGCAAAAATGTAAAAAAAATAAAAAAGGTACTTTACAAGCGATACTTTATCATCACACCAATACCTACACAGTCGCATAATGAGATAGTTTTTAAATAAGTTTGAATAGTTATAATTCTAGACTGCCTCGTTGCTCTAGTGGTTAGCGTAAGCGACTGTAGGTTAAGAGGTCTCGGTTTCGATTCCTGGGTCGGACTGCTGTTGGGTTTTTCTTACAAGAAATTCTTAATAGCAGTCCGGAGTAAGGAAGGAAGATGGCGGTATTTCCCGCCCGTACCTCGGAGAGCACGTTAAGCTGTCGGTCCCGGTTGTCATGAACATCTATGGCAATCGTTATTGGGAAGTCATTGCGCTCAAATATACTGACAACTAGTTCAGCCTTCGAATTCAGTTCACACTCAGGGTTGCTTTTTGTAAAAAACTGATATTCAGGTAAAACTGGTTGAACTTCCAAGTTGTTGGTTTCCAAGGTAGTAGAGCCACGCTGATTTCAGCACGAACGGGCCGGCTCGACCGGGGCGGTACTACCCTCGCACAGAAAATCAACGTAAAATGACAGCGATCATGCTGTCGTGTTTCGTTGGTGAGTGCGAGACCGGAGGCCCAATGATGCAGAAGCATCACTAGCCCGCCATGGTGTGGGT
The DNA here is from genome assembly GCA_905220595.1 of Spilosoma lubricipeda. Classification (NCBI taxonomy): domain Eukaryota; kingdom Metazoa; phylum Arthropoda; class Insecta; order Lepidoptera; family Erebidae; genus Spilosoma; species Spilosoma lubricipeda. The sequence goes on along the minus strand of HG992298.1, from coordinate 3,083,557 downwards.
CACCATGCTGCATTGTTTGCATGCGCAGTATGGTGACCACCACTCTTGGATTCTACTCATGCTTTCCATCAGGCAGAGTAGAGTCATTTTGGCAGGGTCAAACATAAAAAAAAAAAAAAAAAAAAAAAAAAACTAGTAGCCGACCCAAAATCTTAGGAATAATAAAGGCTAGGAAGATGATGAGTTATAATTCGATAGACATAAAGAACTACATATGAGAATAAATAGCCACTTAACTTAATCATACATTATGAAGGCTCATAAGTGCAAGGATGAGTGATAGAGATAGTGATGAGCTTTGTTAGTTCTTTTATTTTGGTAAATTTCCTAAAAATGAATCCTAGCTAGATCGATTTACCGCCCCTGAAACCCCCTTCACACTTATTGTAATAAAAATCAATTCAACCGTTTCTGAGATTTAGATTATTTAAATAAACGAGAAATGCTCGTTTATAGGTATTTTTTAAACATTATATACATCATCTATATCGCTCTCATATTTCAGATTTACTCTAATCAGTGTTATATTTCACAGAATTACCGTATAATACTTTTCATATATAACTTTGTTTCGGAGTAACTCACACAATATCAATCAAATGTTCAAAGCTATATTTTATCAGATGATGTATAACATATAATATATATCTTTAATCAGAAACGGTTTCAAAGTCACTATAGTTGCATTCTTAAGTTTGTTTTTTAAGATCAAGAAAGTTGTATGTCCTCTCTACTAATAGAAACTTATCTACTTTCACACACACACAATGTCTATCACATCAATATTCTACCACAAAAGTGATAAATAATTGTTTGTTCTGCCATACCTGAGTGAGACAGTGCTGTGACTCGCTTGGTGCCGGGATAGTGCCAGCTGATGAAGCGTTGGATATCGGAGTGGAACAGCTCACTGTGGAACCAGAAATACCTGGAAGATTCATAATTTGTTGGTTGTTTTGCACAATATATATATGTTCTACACTGAAAACGGGTCGATTCTTTCTTCCTATGCCGAGCAGTCATAACCTGGAACTGGTACCCTACCAGCCGCACGTGTTTTCCTACCAGGGTCCTTTAAGCAGGGCGTGAAAAAACATCTCACTAGGGTTACCATGCTGCATTGTTTGTATACGCTATAAGTACACTTGGATTCCACGTATGCTTTCTATCAGACAGAGTAGAGTCGAATGACTTCAAAAGTTCATATCTCTCTATTGGGTTAACTACCTTAGAACTACGTCATTCACGCATCAATTTGGAAAAATCCCGCAATAAAATAGAATAGGATCAAAACATCTACCCTTAAAGGTCTTCATCATCACCTTTTAGTAGTCTACTTTATCCCTTTAGGGTTAAAATTGAGGAAAGGGTTTGTAGATGGATAGACTGATGATGAACTGAAGCTGGTTGTCCTTTTTTAAGTAAAACGTTTTATTTAAGCAAATTCTAAGATTCCTTACCGTGCTGATGGTCGGAGCACTGGCTGTTGAGCGAGGAGATGGAGGTGAGAGAAGACTTGCGGCTGCCGAGGCGGGAAGAGGCCGATGGGGAGTGCGGAGCGGAACCACCCTCCGCCCAACCGCTGTAGCAGGACTTGATATCGCAAATTACCTGAAGAAAGGAAAAAATTGCATTTTTGTATTGTGATAATAGTTAGCTATAGCATTGAAGAATCCACTGCTTGATTTTGGTTTCTCCTGAGATTTTGGTTTCTCCTGAGATTTTGGTCATCTTCATCAACAGCATTAATAAATAAATATAAATAAATAAATATTTTTCGGACATCTAACACACAACGCCATCTAGTCCCAAACTAAGCAGAGCTTGTATTATGGGTACTAGACAACTGATATAAATACTTATATACTTTTTTTTTTTTGTAAATACATACATATTATAGATAGAAAACACCCAAACTCCGAAACAAATATTTGCAGATTATACAAACATTTGATCCGACCCGGGAATCGAACCCGAGACCTCAAGAACAGCAGTTGCGTACGCTACCACTGCGCCACCGAGGCAGTAGTAGTATTAAGTAGTATACGAGTACTAGTCAGTAGACCAAAATCTTAATACAAAAGCAGAATAAGGTCTTTGTTAAATATTTCAAAAAGAAGCTGTTCAGACAAATGGCTTTGTTTCAAGTGTTTCGTGACTGGATTTGCGGTTGACACTAGACTACGAGTATAAAGAAATTTACTCATTTGTTTTAGAGGTTTGCGCTAGAAAACCAACACGCAAAAAGATAGATTGGCGAGAGAAATACAGAAAAAACACTGACTAGTGTTCTAGTACTCTTCTTTAGTAAGAGTTTCCTTTTTTTTCTTTTAATTTTTATACATAGACGTGCCGGCTTCTGCTTTACAATAATTAAGTAGCTTTTAGATTGCTCACGTACATATTGGTAAAAGTAACTGATATCCTTTCTCAAAAATCAAAGTCAGTCAGTTTTAGTTACAATTTAGTGATTCCCTTTACAAATTTCCTCAGCCCTTTTTTACTTCCTTCCTTTACACCTACTTTTCGGGGCGAAGGTGAATGCACCAAAACAGAGATCATTAAAATAGGTCCAGCTGATCTTAGCTTGTAACTTGTGTTACTAACCCGACTTAGTTTTACGTTTATGGAAATCCTAAATACATTTAAATACACAAAAATATAGATTTGCAAAGAAATAACCGTCGGCAATTATAATTTTCTGCCTAAAGTCTAATTATCTCCACACAACAAGTCTGATATTTTTAACTAAAAAAACCCATAAAGTAATTTACCTGTAAACTAGCTGCGGGTAATGTCCTGGGCTCTGCAGTGTGTCTGATAAGTTGCTCACTGCCCTCTTGTAGATGGCCAACTTCAGCTAGCATTGCCACTTCAGATTCCTGTAATAAATATATCGTGGACTGTTACTTTATTTCATTTACTTTACTGTCAACTGTTGGACACGGGTCTTTCTCTAGAAAAGAGGGAAGCCTTCTACCACGCCGGCAAGTTAGATCGGTATACCTTTTGTTTTCAGTTTTCATTTTATTTGCCGTGCTGTTGTCCTGTGTAGTTTACTCCCTTACTAGACTCTTACGACACCCAAAAAGCATACATAGTAGTAGTAACACTTCGTATTATATACCACACCCGGAGAGCCCGACTTCGATACAAGCCCGATTATTTTATTGATAGATTTTTATACAAAAAGTATTTTCCTCTTTTTGACAATCGCTAACATTTTATGGATTCACAAAATTTGTTTACCTATTTATAGACAATTATAACAAGGCCAGAGTTTTTTTCCTCGAATGAAGTCTGGCGCCTCAAATTGTGTTTTTAGAGACTCATTGGTAGAAAAATAAACTTAGCAAATATCTTACCACAACTGGATTAAGCAGTGAGACGAAGTGGCAGAATCGGCTACGTTCTTCAATCAGCGCAGCCTTCACCGCTTTTTCCTCCATTTCCTCAAGCTGTTGCTTGCGTTCTTGTATGTCCTGGAAAAAATTTAAAGACATTTTAAGTAAAGCTTTCTCAGTGAATCAATAATGTAAATCATCCAAATTAATTGCTCGTTTACCCCCTATTATATATACATATACCCCCTATTATATATATATATATATATATATATATATATATACAATAAAAATACTTATCAATAAGAAATTAAAGTCCTTTCTCATTCCAAAGCTGTGGGGTTTTGCTAGGTTGACATTTATGATAATTATAAAGGCTGATGTCTTAAAACTTGAAAGAAGCTGAATTACTCCTTATTGCAATAACTATCTCTTAATAAAAGCCCCCACACGTGTCAGACGCACACGCAGACAGTTTAAGAACTTCAAACTTAATTTTATTAAGTACAGTGCAAAAGCATTCATATACATTTGGTAAAAACTATTATTTGACAATGTTTTGACATTGTTCAAAGCTCATTTTAAATAATCTCTTTCACATATCCACCGTCTCCCTAATCTATTACGATCGTGCTGACATGACATTATGTTGTGTTTCCACTAAAAACCAGCGAAGCGTCTGGTCTCAGACACCCTGCTATGTGAGAGGACCCCAAAACGATGATTTCAGATACCCTCCTCCAAATCTACTCCAGAAATAACCAGAATATTTGCCAGGGAAGCCGCAAGCTTTCTTCAGAAACTTATTCCCCTAAAGGTTTTAAGTATGTTCTATTGGTGTATATCTAACCTGTAAACAAACTTCATTCCTTCTCTTAGCATCAGGTGGCGCTCTCCTTGCCTTCCTAGCGTGTCGTTGTGCTTCAGTGACTCTGCGGCGTAACTCGGCCCGAGCGCGTTTGCATTCGCGAGCGTGCTCGCGGCTGAGCGCACCTGGAGCGCACGCACCACGCCTCCACTCGTCAGCACGCTCCGATAGAGGTGTAACTAGAGTGTCCATTAAAACTCTGGGGGAAAGAAATTTAAGATTTATAATACACTGATTTGGCTATTGATCTGGTAATTTCCAACCTGACTGCCAAACAAGAGGACAGAAGAACAGAAAATATTTAATTATTATTATTAAACTATAACCGGACTACGTAACTTTTGATGAAATTTAGTTTTAAAATTTATTTAGCCTACTAACTAACCCACTCAACTTTATCTGCGTCTCTTTTCAATTATGCTCGGATTCTATTGGTCTAAGCGTGATGTTAAATATCCTTTCTAAGGAGCGTCAGCAAAACACATATTTTATAAGGAATACCGTTAAATCGGGTTTTCGTTATGGAATAGGGAGGCAAACGTTTTCTTTATTGTATAAGTGGCAAACGAGCAGACTTATCGCATGATGGTAAGCGATTACCGCCGCCCATGGACACCCGCAAAACCAATGGCATCACAAGTGCGTTGCCGGCCTTTGGGGGATGGATGGGATCCCCTTTGGGGGATGAATATTGGGGTATTTATTTATTTATTTATTATTGAAGAAAGCTTACAGACTAATAACATAATTATAGTTAACTAGCTAACAACAAGCTTCCATATAAAGGTGAGAGCATATTACACTGGTCTAAGTGCCAGGTCAATGGACTTACATTACATGATATATATATATATTTACATATACATACGCATTGTTTTATTAATACGTTATACACAAACATATAAGAAACTAAATACAGACAAATAAGTTATAATGAACCCACAAAACATACTCAACATTAACTTTAATATTCAACGTATGGATCTCATTCACTCAATGAAACACAGCGCGAGCGGTGTTTCATACCGGTTTTCTATGAGACCGGTTAGATAGTTAGGGTGTTCATCATGAGCTATAACGTGATACGAGAATTATCACCAGGTCATTATTACGAATCTATTGACACCTCATAAATTAAAGTCAGCAGTTTAACCCTTCCTTTTGGCTTTGCTGTAGTCGGGTAAAAAAGGAACATCATATATAAACCACTTATTTATATCTTTATTGTATACATACAAAACTATAAAAAGAAAACAAAGGGTCATCTAGTAACGTGTTGAATAATATAATTGTTGAAGTAAAAATCTTTAGAAACGGCAGAAACAGGTTAACAATTACAAAATGTCCAAATCAATTAGAATCAAAGGTAAGTAGAGTCACGCTGATTTCAGCACGAACGGGCTGGCTCGACCGGGGCGGTACTACCCTCGCACAGAAAATGAACGTAAAATGACAGCGATCATGCTGTCGTGTTTCGTTGGTGAGTGCGAGACCGGAGGCCAATAATGCCGAAGCATCACTAGCCCGCTATGATGTGGGTCACCATGGTGCATTGTTGCATTGTCTGCATTCGCAGTATGGTGACCACCACTCTTGGATTTCGCTTATGCTTTCCATCAGGCAGATCAGAGTCATTTTGGCGCAGCTAAAATATAAAAAAAACAATGACCTTTATTGACCACGTTAAAACGATTCAGCAAAACAAACTCAAATAAACAAGAAAATATAAAAATACATTCAAGGAAATTCCTATACTAAACAAAAAATATAGGTATTGATTTTGTTCGGACTAAAGCTAACTGAATATTAGTATTTATGAACAGAAAAATGATGAATTATGAGAAATAATAACAAATACAGATATATATGCAAATGTCCTGATGTCCGTGTGATGACAACAACACGGAGTGTCATCACTCCTATTGGTTCCATGGTATCGTTTGAAGACCTCATATGAATTAAACCAGTTTTTCCTCTTATTAATTAAATCCTTGCACATGGTTGTACATACGATATGTTAGAGTTTGACCGTCTCCTAATAATAAAAGTACCTGTCTTGACACGACGTAGTGTGTCAAGCCAAGTTCAAGCAAGTTCAAGTCATCTAAATTTCATAGATATTAACATCCAAAAATTCTCATTTTTATCACTGACTCACCAATAGATCAAAATTCTAACCCAGTTCCAGATGCCCTATACCTAAAGTTCAAATTTGGCAATCAGATAGGTAGATAGTTGTAGTATAATTTTGCAACTAATTAATTTTATTAGGTGAATTTTATTAGAACACTTACTTACTACAGGCACTACCTATAATGTAAAAATCAGCAATCAAAATTGATTTCAGCCTGTCTTTATGTGGATTTTAAGCTTTTCATATGAATATATAACGAGTAGAAAACCACCCTTATTATCAGTTTTACTACTTTTAACTGAGACTATAGTCGACTTTCGTATTTCTTCGGTTATTAACTAGGATTTAATATTAATTTTTAGTACAAAAAGTAATGATATCCCATTAAAAACGTAAGAGTGAAATAAAAGCCTAGTTCAAAATTATGACATATTGCTTTGGTTGCTCACTTATCTGACTTGGCTAGATTTCAAATACAAATAATATTATAACTTTCGCAGGTTCCAAAACTGTAAGTTCTTATTTTATTCTTCAGAAAATTTTGTTTACTAGTAGAAACTAGCCATCGAACATAGGACTCTTCCTAGTAGGTACATAATAACAGTTCATATATAAAAATGAGCAAGTCAAACTTTAGACTTCAATGTATTTCCTAAGTTTTAAAAAGAAATTATATTTTAAGTTGTTATAAAATACTTTATGTTGTTATAAATAAATTTCAGGACTGACCATTGGTGGGAACTTGGTGCCTATTTGGATCTCACTTCTTTTGTCCTTTAAGTTAACAACCAAGGCATATATATATGATAATATTGATCTTGGCTCTCATTTTACATTAATATTTTTAATGGGATCCTATTTACATATTCTATTCAATCATGTAAATCTATAGTGTCGATAATAACGTTAACTTTTTAATTTCCTGTCAAAATGGTATCGTCAATAATTTTTTTAAGCAGTAGGTACACGCAGACGTTCTCAATGCTGACTTGGCGAGAAGTAAATAAACAACAAATAACAAATTTAATAGAATAACGCATTGCATAATATATTGTAGACGATCATTTATGATATAGTGTCATTAATATTGCAACTTTTTATGTATTTTCAATTAAGAATGCCAAATTAAATACAAAACCGAATTCCGAGCAATTCTTACCAACAGCAATAAAGGAAAACAATTAGTTTTGACTCAACATGTACAAGACGTAAAAAAACCAATGTGAAGATCATAATTAAATGTGTATTGCTTTGTCAATGACGAACTAAATAAAAATATGAGCAACACTATTCAAGCTCGTGTCACTCCACAAACTTCGTGGCATCGACGCCATACAAAACATTATTGAATATAAGCTGTTTTTTCCCTCACGGATACGTAGAATTTCGTTAGTAAAAAGTGACATTTGGTCTTGCTTCTCTGGCCACGATGCACGCTGCGATCGATTCGTAGTCTCCCATCACCTACTTTGCAGCCAGAGAATATTCAAAGTTGTTGTCACAGTGCTTGTTTATTGCTACATCGTCAATCGCATTCGATATTTTTATATTGTGATTATATTTATTAATTCTTTGAAACTTTTTTATGTATCCATAGAAATGGCCATTTTATGCATTCCCAAACTTCATTAAAAAAATTCTTGATACTTCGCCACCACCTATCGTACCAATGATCGCAGGTTACAGTTTGAGCTCTGTCCATATTTATTGGATACATTTTTTCTTCTATCCTGAACATGTCATCGTAACCATATTGTTGGATCAAACTGCTGGTATTCTTGATATTGTAGTCACTTTTTTCACATTGCCCTCGCCACGCTAATGTGATTGATACTATAATGACTAGATGTTGTTTCATATTTTTGTGAATGAATTATAAACACATATTTCTACTTGCTGCACCGCTGGATGAGCGCAGCACAGGAATAATTGTTGTAGGGAACCTATGAGGAGATCTATATCGAGTCGTCCTTTGGCTGAAATGATGATGATGATTATTTCTTATTATCTTATTATCTGTTTTCACATTTGAATTTAAACCACGAACGGAATACACTTATTTAGCACGATAGCTTTCCAGCACCGATCACCGTGAGTTATAATATCTTGAAACTCTGAAAATGACTAAGCAACTGTTATATATTACTCTTTCATTTGCATTTGTGACCGTTTCTAAGAAATACTACTTGTAGTGTGTCATTGCACTTGCCTAGGAACTGTTATACCTAATGGTTATACAATATTGAATAACACAATTGTTATTGACATCAATAGCGCAATTGTTAGTGCCAGTGACAATGGTTTGTCATAAAAGTAGTCATAGAAAGAATTTCAATGATATTTTTAGGGTTCCGTATCCAAAGGGTAAAAATGGAACCCTATTATCTAAGACTGCTGTACGTTGTTCGTTCATCGGTCTGTCTGTCATCAGGTCGTACCTCATGAACTGTGATAGTTAGACAGTCGAAATTTTCACTTAATTATGTATTTATATTGCCTAAATAACAACAAATAATAATACAAAATTAAATAAATATTAATAATATATTTTATTGACTACTTGTTGTTGCCTGCGGCTCCGCCCGCGTATATGTTGGTTATGGCGGCAAATGGTAGCCTATGTGTTATTCTGATGTATAAGCTCTATCACTGTAAAGTTTCATCCAAGTCCGTTCAGTAGTTTTTGCATGAAAGAGTAACAAACATCCATCCAAACATCCATCCATCCCTACAAACTTTCGCATTTATAATATTAGTAGGATATATTAATAATAAGGAGGGCTCATAGAAGTGTTTTTTTGTCATTTTTACTCGACATTAACAACGGCAACAGGTAGACTGATCTTGCGGGAGTCCCACACACGCCATTCGTCTCCCCAACAAGGGTATGGTGCGAAAAGCATTACCCGCGTAAAAAAAATGTAGACGCTTGAAATATTTACAAAATATGTAGTTGTATATTCAGTTTCAAAATAAATCCCATCAAAAACATAAATGTGACATGAGACCTGTTGGTTGTTCACTTCAACGAAAAAAGAAGTGAGATCTAAATGGGTGCCAAGTTCAATAGTCAGTTCTGAAAGGTATTTATAATAAACCCCGCGGTATTACCCGAGGTTATTGTCGTACCGCGGGTAACGCCGCGGGACAAAGCTAGTCTACAAAAAGTAGCCTACGTTACTCCTTAGATCATCAGCTATCTTCCAATGATAGTTACGTGAAAATCGGTCCTGGTGTTGCAGAGATTACCCGGAACAAACAGACAACCAGACAAAATTTTTTTAACTACATTTTTGGTATATGTACCGTGTATACATACATATGCATTCAGTAAAAAGCGGTTTTTTAATATTACAAACAGACACTCCAATTTTATTGATTTGCATAGATAATATCATTTCTTCTTAAAACTTATTTATTGTATACTAGCTTTTGCACGCGGCTGCGCTCACGCAGACTTTCATCCCTTGATTAACCCCTTTAGGGGTGGAATTTCCAAAATTCCTTTCTTAGTGCTCACTTACGTTATATAAAGAACCTACATGCAAAATTTCAGGATTCTAGCTTCAGCGGTTTGGGCTGTGCGTTGATCTCTGGGTATGTCAGTCAGTCACCTTTCTCTTTTATATATATAGATTTATAATATGTATGTATCTACAAGAAAAACAGTATATATGTAAATTTATCTCAGCTTACCAGTACTCATGATAAAGGCTATACTTAGTTTGGGACTAGGTGGAGTTGTGTGTTAGATGTTCCAAAAAAAAAGATTATTTAAGTTGAAAAACTTTCAAAATTACTTCCTAACAATTTACAGTCATTTTTACTTAACACGCATGTAGGTAAGAAGTTTGTAGGAAGAAACAGATCCTAAACGTCTTTAAGTCACGAAAATAAAAGCTTACCCTATAAAAGTCTTCATCCTGGTTTCAATAGCGCGATGACGTAAGCAGACGCGTGTCAGTGCTGTACCGATCTCCTTTGTGGCTCCTGCAACAAGGAAATAAATTATATTAATATTTGTGAATATAAACTTTAAAGTGCACATCAGATCGTTTATATATGTTTAAAAATTTGCAGCTTCAACGGCTGTATCTTTTGATTGCGTTGGCTTAGAAGTTTCATTTATTCATAGCTCCAAAGGACAGTAGACCTGAGTATTTGATATGAATTTCAACTTGATACCTCCACGCGTTTCTCAGAAAAAGGTATTGACAGACGAACAACAAAGTGAACCTATAAGGGTTCTATTTTTTTAAAAATCGAGCAATCGGATGGTAAGCGATTACTGCTGCTCTGAGATATGTGCAACTCAACCAAATTTTTTTTAACCTACTTCAAAAATGGAGAAGGTTCTTAATTCGACTGTATTAAAGTGATAAGGCCGCCACTTGTGCCTCCTAATTTTAAGTTCTTAATTTAATTCATGTAGTGTACAATAAAGCGATATATAACTATTTTCTTTTTATTATGTACATTATCTATTATATTATTTATATGTTTAAAAATATTTGAAAAGAAAAATACATATTAAATAATATTAAAAGTTGTAGACCAGCGAATTAGGATACAGGGATCAAAAAACCGGAGGTTAGGACTTAAAGAGTGGCATTAAGTCCGCCTCGTGCAATTGTAATGCAGGATGTATAAACAATAAAAAAAAACTCCTCACTATAGGAACCATGTCAAAGAAAACTGTCTTCTGCATTGTTATTTCTACAAAGCAAACCTATATATTAAGCAAAAAATATTAACCCTTTGCCCAGATGCTAATATTTTTTTTTTAATTCTGCATATAAAATGTAATAAACAAAAACATATTCAACAGAGTACATGCGGAGGGCACAATACACACACCAATATGGAATACAATTAATTGTACACAAATACATGTGGGTATGTCAAAGTCAAACTAAATTCTTCTTCTTATGATGAAATGACAACTAGCTATTTTTGCTAATGTCAAGTACATATTTAAAGTCTTCAAATTTAACATCTTCGAGTCTTCTTCGTGAATGAATTAATGATAAAATTATAAAAATGTGGACAAGATGAAATGGGGACCGTCATTCGAAAAAACTAAAAACGATCTCAGTCAAATGATCATTGATTGTTTTGTGTGTATACCTACTATCATACTGAATGTCAAAAGTAGCCATGATTAAATGTTTGATTAAAGAGGTGTATAGCCGTAGACCAAAGAAACAAAAAAATTCCAACTAAAAAGTTAAAAGAATTATAGTGGAATTTCAACCTCTGAGCGGCCACTAGTATATATAAATACACATACATCAAGAACACTATTTTATAGATAGGTACATATCACTAACAGAGATTTAAAATAACAACTTAATTTAAGCTTCGTTTCCACGATAACAGCTATCTGACAAATGGGAAAACCCGAAGATACGATAGCTGTGAAACAAATACATATTATCTGTTCATTTGTACGACTATTTAAAAAACACCAGTAGGTAGGTATACTGTAATATGAGTACAATACGAATTATATTTGGAAAATCCAGACGCACATACTGAATACTGATATAATTTGTCCTACTAAGTAAGATAATTTTTATCACACAATGCCTACGTCAAAATATTAATCAAATATTTTTACTAATATTATAAATTCAAAAGCAACTATGTCCATCTCTGTTACCGTAAACTGCTGCTCCAATTTCAATTAAATTTGCTAACGAAAGATTTTGATTCTCGAAGAAGGACATAGACTACTTTTTACCGTGATAACGACATATACGGAAACGGAGCCGTGTGCAAAACCTAGTATTCAATAAAGCTGGAAAAACTGATATCATCTTTATTTATCAGTCCTAAATATATACCGAGTCAGCTCAATTTCAAACGAGTCAAATAGTTTGGGCATCTTTATTTACGAACAGTTTACAACGGCACACAAAAGAGTACCACAGGCAGCAATACAGACATACTGCATGTTTTTTTCTGTGATTGGTGGCAGCACTGTGGCAAGAAGGAAACAGCAGTAAAACGTCATTAAAAAAACAACGTTGCACGATATTCACGAACTTCACCAATAAGAATCCTAGCTCGCACTCTGTATAGTGTATACCCTACAATGCTGTTCACCTTGAAACAAGTCACATGAAATAAGAAATATAAAATATACTTTAACTTTAAAGCAATAGCGTTGAAATTGATTTCACCATCGTTCATCACACATAGAAATGCCATGTATATATATTTTTATTTTTAAATTAATTAAACACGTTGACTTACCGAGAAAACTTCATAGCGTGAAACGTACTCATCACAAGTACCTGTGATGTCAATAGACAAAATGAAACATGAAATAATATTGTTCGTATTCCTTGTTCTTTGTTGTGTTATATATGGTCGTAAGTTGTTTTTTAATCTGTGTCTACTTTAACTCAAATTTTAACCTGCATACGGTTCGTTGTGTTTTTTTTTTAAGACCAGTCAGTGACCCTAGTAATATATACAAATCTTCTGTCCGGTATTATACTGTATTAGCATTAGAACTATCGTTAATCTTTTTACCGCCTTTAATGCTTGAAAATGAGTTTTTAGGTTAATAAAAACGCACAACAACCGTTAATAGTAAACACATTTAAAATAGAACAATAACAGAAAATACGTCTCTGTATTGTGGTATTCTCCATAGTGAAATATTTCATAAGAGTTTTATTGAATTTTAGAAGACGAATCTTGTGAAATAGCACTAGACGGCGGTCGAGGCCTATGCAAGTCTATCTACAAGTGTCAACCTTTACTGACAGTGGTCAACAAAGCGAACAAAACGCTGCAGGACAAAAGTCTTCTGAAGAAATCACATTGCGGTATTGATGATGATGCGCCAGCTGTAGGTATTATAGTAATTCATTACTTAGGTGGTGGTGTACTTACAATTTTAGCATTATTTAACAACAATTACGTACGTGTGTGTTTGTCACCTAACTCCTCCTAAACGGTTGGACCGATTAGGATGAACTTTGTGTGTATATTTCAATGGGTTCCTGGATCGTCGGATACACAATTGAACCTGGTGGGGTTGCTGTCCGTATGTCATCATCATATACACACAATATTTATTAATTCTAAGGCGTAACGAATTTCGTCAGGTCAACTTTTTTTTTTATACTTTAGCTGCTCCAAAATGACTCTGCTCTGCCTGATGGAAAGCATGAACAGATTCTAAAAGCGGTGGTCACCATCCTCAATGCGAATAAAGACATTGCAACATGGTGACCCACACTATGGCCGCCTAGTGAGATGCTTTTTTACGCCCCGCTTAAAGGACCCGGGATCATAGTGGGAGGGAAACACGTGCGCTGGAAGTGAGTTCCAGTTCCAGGTCAACTAGTATTACATATAAGTTTTTATCTTGATGTCTTTTCCATCAGCATTATACCTAACAGGACCTGATCCGTTAAGTACCAATCAGCAACTAACCAATAATGAAAAAGACTATCCCTAAAATGACCAGGATAAAAGATTTGGTTAACAAACAACGTCCAAAGTTCAAAAACATAAAAGTTTCAATGAACATTTATTTTAACATTTGCCTAAATAAGAAACATAAACGCGGAAGTTGGCGATATTTCCGAAAACTAGTTACGAAGGTTTTATACATCTCAAAGTAAGATATTTTATACCTTCGCGTGCCGTGACATACTGTTATCATCAGGAAGTTAAGGTCTTGCATCTTAAATCCGTCTGAAAGTCCCCAATTTTCAACTGACTTTAAAAAAGGAGGAGGTTTTTTAATTCGACTGTAGTTTTTTCATGTTTGTTACCTCAGAACTTTCGACTGGATCAAGTCGTTTTGATGATTCTTTTTTTATTTGAAAGCTGGTACTTCCTGTGTGTTCCCATTTCAATTTAGTCAAATTCTTAAATTCGGTGTTTTTGGTTAAAATTTTTGGTTATGGGTTATATTTCTGACTAGCTGAACCCCGCGTACTAGTAGTACTGCGGGTAACGCCAAGGGCCGAGGCTAATTTAAAAAAAGTAGCCTAAGTTCCTCCTTATATCATCAGCTACCTATCAGTGGAAGTCCCTTCAAAATCGGTCCAGCCGTTCGAGAGATTTTCCGGAACAAACAGACAGACAGACAGATCGACAGACAGACAAATTTGTAATAAAATTATATTTTGTTATATGTACCTTGTATGCATACATGCATTTAGTAAAAAGCGGCTATTTTAATATTACAAACAGACCCTCCAATTTTATTTATTTTTATAGATGAGAAAGAACAATTTCAAATCGTCTTTTTGGCGATGAGAGAAAAATATGACTAGAACGCGTAACAAGAAAACAGCTATTTAGGTAGTTTAGGACTATCATTTCATCCTCTCTCCTACTTTGCCGTGCCCGATAGAGTCCATACATACTAGCAAAATAAATAGTAATATCTCTGTAAGGATATGGTGTGTAATAAAGAATTGATAAAACAAAAAAATACAGGTTGCACTCCAGGAGTACTATCAGAAGTAAAAACTTAAACATTAGCGTTGTGCATTTTTGATTTATTAAATTGCATATGTTTTATTTTCTATATTTATTAAACACAGTGAATGATGCTAAACGAATTTATGCCTCGCTTTGCCTTTTATATTCCTTGAGAACCGATAACTACAGAAATGCTTATTGTGATGTTATAAAAATATAGTTTAGTGCTATTTAAACATTTTACCCGAGCGAAGCCGAGTTTTCATCTAGTATTCTTATAAAGTATACACTCATTTTTTTCACTATTTCTAAGTTATTTTTTTTTATTAATAGATGCACTTTGTTCAATTTACATATTTTAAACATTGATATACACGAATTTTACAAATATACAGTATTCAAGCCATCCACTGTCACCATCCGTGCATGCGCGTAGCAGGCTGTAGTACAAACACACACGCATACTCCCGCAAGCGCCCTGCGCCAAACGAACAAGCAGCATGAGCAGGTATACATTTTCGCCGCGCGGTAGAATGAGAGGGGGATATTACTTCCTCTCCTTAACGGCCACACCTCCCTCTTCGAGTATTCGATCAGGTCACATGTCCTGACGCGAGTTTAACATTTTTTATCAATCCCAAAAAATGCCGGTTCTCCGGGAGTCCCACAAAGGCCTTTCGTTGTCCCAGAAAGAGTACGGTGCGAAAACGGTTGACGCGTAAAAAAAAGTAAAGAAAAAATAATTATCTTTTAGAATTAGATAACGAATGAAAAAAAAAGAGATAGGAGAAGGCATATGATAATGCTAACATAAAAATAACAAAAAAAGCTTTTAATTATTTAGATAATCATGCTACACTAGTTATGTATCATTTTATTTCAGGTATGCTGTCCTACAGAAAGCAAACCACTACCATGTAATACTCCAGAAGGCAAGTCAGGACAATGCATCAGCTTATACTCTTGCCCAGTATTTGTAAACTTACTGAAGCCACCTATTTCGAACGAAAAATTACAGTTTGTGGAGAATTCAAAGTAAGCATTTCACATTTTTCATTAATAGTCAGTATTATTAAGAGATGGAGGACGCCCAGCAAGGACCTGGTCAAATTCAGTAAAATACCCTAAAATAGCCCAGCTGGCAGAACCCACAACCCAAGACAGAAGGAAATGTGAGAAGACCTAACTACATATAACAGGACCAGAGAAGGAAAATGAAAAAGATTCAGATAATAGTCAAATTTATTTCACACTAGCTCAGTCCTGCTGTGTTGCCGGCGGTTATTGTCGTACCGCGGGTAACGCCGCGGGTAAAGCTAGTCTAAAAAAGTAACCTAAGTTACTCCTTAGATCAGCAGCTAGATTTAACAATCATCAATAGGTTTGGGAGCTACCCTTCGGGGATATAGATGTGAGTGTATACGCATGACAGTATACATATATTCATAATCACATCAAATACACAACGCCATCCAGTCCCAAGTTAAGCAGAGCTTGTGTTATGGGTACTAGATAATTGTTCGTCCGTCTGTTTGTCTGTCACCAGGCTGTATCTAAAGAACCGTTTTAGTTAGACTGTTGAAATTTTCCCAGATGGTGTATTTCTGTTGCCGCTATAACAACAAATACTAAAAACAGAATAAAATTAATATTTGGGGGGGATCCAATACAACAAACGTGATTATTTTTGCAGTATTTATAGATGGTATAATGGTACGGAAATCTTCGTGCCTGATTCCGACTTGCACTTGCCGGTTTTTTTTAAATATAATATTTTATTTTCTTGATTTTAAAACTGTTTCAGATGCTCCGGTGGAGACCAATACAGTGTGTGCTGCGGTCCTGTACCAAGATTCGAAGTTGTAACGAAAGCAGATTGTACTCTTACAGCTTTCCCACCAGATCCCAACAGCGAATGCTGCGGAGTGGATAGCAGATACAACATTAAACTTAGTGGTGAGTATTTTAAATTCTTTAAATATTTTCGGACAACGCCATCCAGTTCCAAGCTAAGCAGAGCTTGTGTTATGGGTAGGAGACAACTGATATAAATACAGTATACATTTGTAAATACATACATATTAAACAAAGAAAATACTCAAAATCCGAAGAAACATTTGCAGATCATACAAATATTTCGTCCTACCCGGGACTCGAACCCGAGACCTCAAGCGCAGCAGTCGCTTACGCGAGGCAGTAATAGTATTAGTGTAGTTATAACTTACAGTGTATCAACGAGTAAAAGTCTGTGTGTTGATGGATTAAAAAACAGAATGTCACCACTCCTTTTCTTCCCTTGGGTGACGTAAGAGTCCACTCTTACGTCCGTACGTTACGTAGGGAAGAAAAGGAGTAAGGGAGTAAACTATGCAGGAACAGACGACAAAAAGTACGAATACTTGACACGCCTGGCCAACGTGATAAGTTCTCTACGTACTTTTGATCTCCCATGACCAAAAGTACGTAGAGAACTTATTAAAAGTTGTTGATAACGATGTTACATTTTGCTTATGAGGCACCGTTTGCAAATAATAGTAGATAACTAATATAAAGACCTGACTGCTCGAATGGGATAGTACTTGAACTAGTCATCTAACCGCTTTCTACTGCGCTAAGTTCAATTCCCTCATGGGACAACATTTTGTGTCATACATGAATTGTTTTCCTGAGCCTAGGTGTCCGTTTTATATATAGAACTAGCAGACCCACGCAACCTCGTTTGCGTCTCCTATTGCTCGTCGCGTGATAATTTTCCCCCGTTTTTGAAACATTTTTCATTGGTGCTCCTCTTCTATTGGCTTTAGCGTGATGATATATAGCCTACAGCCATCCTCGATAAATGGGCTATCTAATACTGAAAGAATTTTTCAAATCGGACCAGTAGTTCCTGAGATTAGCGTGTTCAAACAAACAAACAAACTCTTCAGCTTTATATATTACTATAGATATTTGTAAAGTCCCCGTAACACAGGTTTTTTCCCAGGAATATTCTTATACTTATACCTATATGTCCGACAACCGTAGCATAGAAGGAAAAAAAACCCTTTTTAAGGAGAGGCCTATTTCAAGTAGTAGCCTACTAAAGGTCCTTCATGATATTAACCATTATGTCAGTTTTAATTGACAAAAAACAAACAGTATCGGCAGGTGAAGCAACAACAATTTACCAGTACCCGTGGTTGGCGCTCATACAGTACGACAGATTCAGTTTGCTGCAATTCCAATTCAGCGGAGTCCTCATTAGTGGAAAATACGTTCTGACTGCTGGAAGAGCAGTTGCTGACGCTAAACGTAAAAGTGGTATTCCGTAAGTACATTCCTTACTCCCGGCTTATACCCAAATTAGGTTGAAGCCGGCTGTAAGGGCAGAATTTCGTCTTTTACGCGACGCGACTATCATCAGACCTCCAAGAATCAAGTTCTATGCTATATTAAAGGTCTATATTAAGAGGGCTTACCTTCCTTCCTCCTTCGAGTCATCTTCCTCGTCAATATGTCAAGAAATGGTCACCTATTGTTTTAGACGTGTTTTAACCTACTCGGTTATCAACTACTGGCGGGCTCCTGAGTATTTGTTTGATATTTTAAATATAATAAATAATAATAATATTTTATAATAATATATTCAATTTAAAATGAGTTATTCGAGTAGTATATCACTTTTAATGTTGACCATATTTATATAGCTTTATAACACAAGTTATTAAAGACTAAGACATATACATATAGAGGTCCAATGATGCATAAGCATCACTTGGCCTTAAAGGAGTGGGTCACTATGCTGCTTACGCTTTCCATCAGGCAGATTAGAGCCACTTTGACAGCCCCATACAGAAAAAGAAGATGTAGACATTTCAATACCTTGATAGTTTGTGTATATGCTTCAAAAACTTAAAATTTCTGAACCGATTGAGATCGAATTTAAACACGATAGAATATAATAGCTTCTAAGAATGTTTTATGTAAATAATTTACTTAACAAATTTGTTTTTCATTCCTCACCAAAGTAACTACAACATGTCACAGCGAAACGTGGCAGGGTACAGATATTTTTTTATAATTTTTAGTATTTAGAAAGAAAGAAAGAAAGAAAATTATTTATTTTGGCAACAAAAAGTAATCATACATAAAACACAAAGAAAAAAAAAAGGTAAAATTGAATTGTTGAAAATTATCAAATTCAATTTCGTTAAGCCAAAAATGGATCCAATTCAGCATTGTATCAGACAGGGCGTGTGACGCTGGTTTTCAATTGGGCCCAGCTGGTTTCGCAAAGCAACTGTAGGGACATACTGGGATTAAAATATTTTTTGCTAACTAAATAATAGTATTATGGAGTTAAACAGTAACCATTCTTAACTTCTTGATTAATGGCTCGGATGATTCACATGATCCGCCGCTATAAAATTGCTTGAACTATATCCTGTTACACTTCAAAGGCATACTGAAACGCATACAAAAAATGCACTTAATTAAGAACTGTTAGTACTCTATAAGTGATGTCACTCTGTCTTACTCTAGTGTCAACATCCGTCTTGGAGACTACAAAACCGGTAACGAACGTGCTGACTGCGCTGCAGCTGAAGGTGGAGGAGAGGAATGCACTGATGCCCCGGTCACAATACCTATTGAGGCCACAATCCCACATCCGAATTACAATGCAAAAGACAGGACAAACGATATAGCATTAATTAGGATGATCCGAAATGCACCATACACAGGTATGTAGAATTTCTAATTATAACGTCAAGTGTTGTACTAAAAATTAGGTAGTTAATTTTATTATCATCAACAACCCATAACGTCCTATTGCTAGGCTCGGGTCTCATCCCAGGAGAGGGTTAAGGGCATATGTCCCCACGCTGGCCAAGTGCGGGTTGGGGACTGGCAAGACAACGTTGTGGCTACGTAATCTTGCCGTTGGATGTTTTTAAGCCGCTCAAAGGCCTCCAACTAAGCATCACGACTGTTATCCTATGATAACAACCATGAAACGCTCATGGTAACATGCCACTAGCGGTCACCCATCCAGGTTCCGACCGCGCCGTCGTTGCTTACCCTCGGTGATTATAAATAAATAAATAAATATTTCGGACATCTATCACACAAAGCCATCTAGTCCCAAGCTAAGCAGAGTTTGTGTTATGGGTACTAGACAACTGATACAAATAAATATAAACATATTTTTTTTGTAAATACATACATATTATACATAGAACACACCCAAACTCCGAAACAAATATTTGTAGATCATAAAAACATTTGGTCCGACCCGGGAATCGAATCCGAGACCTCACGATCAGCAGTCGCACAAGCCAACCGCAAGACCAACGAGGCAGTCATAGGTTGTTTCTATTGAGACAGGTGATTGTTTCTAAGTTACAATCTGTTAGTCTGCGCTGCCCCTTATTGTTAAGATGAAGATATCGACCTCTTACAATTTGATAACATTCATGATTCTAATTTACGCATGTTGTTTTCAGACTTTATCCGACCTATTTGTCTTCCAACTGCAGATATCGCACAAAGGACTGGCGATTTTCAATTGACTACAGCCGGCTGGGGCACCTCTGGTTTATGGCCAATGATAAGTGATACTAAATTCCATGCTGACGTTTCTTACCTGTCTCGGAATGTTAGTAATTATAAATCAATACACTGAATGTTTTTAACCGATTATGTCGATGCCAAAAGCAATTTATGGACGTTTCACCGCAGCTCTTAAACTACTCAACCGATTATATATTAGCTGTTGCCCGCGGCTCCGCCCTCGTGTATGTCGGTTATTGCAGCAAATAGAAGCCTATGTGTTATTTTGATGTACAAACTATATTACTGTAAAGTTTTATCCAAATCCGTTCAATAGTTTTTGCGTGAAGAAGTAACAAATATACACACTCACAAAGTTTCGCTTTTATATATTAGTGTGATTATAATTTAATGAGGTGTCAATAGATTCGTAATAATGACCCGGGTGACATAGGCAGATATATATACATATATTTAATATAAAGATTTTATTTATGTATGTTTATTTTATACATAAAACAAAAACATAACAAAAGATGAGTTACAAAGTTATAGACATAACAATTGGCGGTCTTATCGCTCACAGCGATTATTACAAACTTATATATTTACGTAGTTTAAAGTATTTCTTGTATTAATACGGATTAATATTACTTCAAATTGCAACTAATATTAATTGTAATAATTTAACATTCTATGTTGCTTACAATATACTAAGCGTGCGTTTAGGCGATTCTGCCATACATACTATAGTAATCAAATATAGCTCACTTAGGACCCCTAATACTTTATCCGTGGTGCTTCCCGGTTTGAAAAAGGTGTCTGCCTATTTTGACTTCATTTTGTCTCCCGCTTTGCTAAGGAGGGAAGTGGATTTATCATTTCCAACTCCTCCTGTTTTTCTTCTGATTAACTTCGTTGCGGGTTCCAAGACAGTTAATTTTCTTCCTGGGACTTCCCGAGTGTCATAACTCGGTGTGTTCGTGGGTCACTGCTGTTGATCCTGGTGTACAGGAGTTACAGTGGTGGGAATGTGGGCGGGATTAGTCCCATTAAAAAAAAAAAAAAAAAAAAAATACTAATGAAATCATATTTCTTTTCAGCAATGCCAAGGTTTATACTCTCCGCAAGCTTCTAAAGTGAATCTAGGAACAGGCCACATTTGTGTTAAAAATTTGCAAAACGATGTATCTTGCAAAGGCGACAATGTATTGATGCTTAAAAATGATAATAAGGTATATGAATGTGTCGGAATTAACAGCTTTGGGGCTATACCATGCCAACAAATCGTACCTATAGTGTACACAAACGTTTATGTTCACATGTCTTGGATAAGGGACACAATTGTGACGTAATATCATTTATATTTTGTATTTTAGAACAATAAAAAATAAACGATAATAATGTTTTTTTTTTTTGCAAAACAATACTAGTCTTCCGATTTGGTTTTTGTACTAGGAGAAATAGCTCCAAAACCGACGAGCATCCATGCAGTGATTTATGAATATAGTAGAGCCACGTCGATTTCAGTACAAACGGGCCGGCTCGCCCAGATCGGTATCACCCTCGAAAAGAAGACCAATTAAAATGACAGCATTCTTGCTGTCGTGTTTCGTTGGTGAGTGCGAGACCGGAGACCCAAATATGGAGAAGCATCCCAATAGACCGCCATAGCGTGGTTCACAATGTTGCATTGCCTGTAATCGCAATAAGTATTTTGAGCATTGTTCTTGGATACTGCACATGCTTTCCATCAGACAGAGTAAAGTCACTTTGCTCTGCCAGGAAAGACGAAGAAGTAGGTTTCAGACTTAGGTCCGTATTTTAAACAATTGAACATGACAAGTATTGATAACAATATGAACGTTCCGTTATAGGTAAAATCTAACCATTTGATTTTAATATTTATAATATTTAATTTAGGGCAGTTGCTTCTTATTTTTATGTTTACATTGCTACACCAGCCAATAGTGTAGTATGTACAAACTAATAATATTTTAATTATATTTGTTAATTATATTTTGTTTAACATAATTTGCTGCGTGACACAGAACAATAATTTCGATAATACAGAAACGTAATTGAGAACAGACTGTAGAGTTGAGATTGGTTACTGAGACTAGTTTCAGCTGAGTAGAACACAAAACGCATTCTACAATAAGAGGGACGCTTGAGATTTGATTGGAACTTAAAACTAGTTTCAGCTGATCAGAGATCAACAGATACTTGAGACGCCTCTTAAAATACGGGCCTAAATGTTTTTGTGATCTACAAATGTTTGTTTCAGAGTTTATGTGTTTTATATGTATAATATGTAGATATGTATTTACAAAAAAATATCTAAGTATTTATATCAGTTATATAATATCCGCATGTTAAATTTTCTTTTTTAAAATACGAATCAGACCAGATCGTAGCAATATTTATACTGATTAGTTTAAAAGAGACACGACGAACATAACACGAGTACATTCGTGAACTTCTAAAAAAAAAACATTAGTTGTGCCGATTCTCACTGTGAAATAACTTGAAATACCAGTTACACTTGATCCTACCAGACATTGTAAGATACGCCAGATAAATTTATACTCTATAACTGATATCTTACTGTTCAAAATCGCTGTAGTTTCCTCTACCATCTTGCAGATCCTTCGTACATATAAGCTTTTGATGTAAACACGAGTAATGTCATTTGTACAAGTTCATAGTGAAAAGACGTACTTCAACTTATTCTTTACTTTTTGATATGTGAGATATATGCCTTTGCCTAAGTGTGAGAATAAAACAAAAATATGCATTTTTGGATTACACTGTTTACATGTTT
Source organism: Spilosoma lubricipeda (assembly GCA_905220595.1). NCBI lineage: Eukaryota > Metazoa > Arthropoda > Insecta > Lepidoptera > Erebidae > Spilosoma > Spilosoma lubricipeda. Next base: position 3,060,404 of record HG992298.1, on the reverse strand, counting down.
TGCTGCTTCCTGCTTGATATATGGACGTAAGTATTTAATGACCAACTTATTTACAAGGAAAACTTGTTTTAAAACAACAAAATTTTGTTATAACTAAAATAAAGATATTCTAACGATTTAGAATGACCTGGTAATTAATTTGCAATAGAAGTTTGAGCTGTTCACTGGCATTGTTCAATACAATCCGGACTAATACCAGTCTGTCTGTATATTACGCTCTCACGGCTAAACTGCTGAACCGATTTCAATTAAATTTTGCATGGAGATAGTTTGATTCTTGAGAAAGGACATAAGCTAGTTTTTACCGCGATAACAGACATACACGCGGGCGTAGCCGCGGGTAAAATCTTGTATTTAATATGAAGCTATGTGTGATGGTACGTATGGTAAAGTTTCGAGTAGGATACTTAACCTTTGTGTTAAAATGACAGCTATTTACCATTACAAATACACCGATACTGTCTTTTAGAACTAGGACCATGCGAAATAGCTCTGAATGGCGGACGAGGAGAATGTAAATCAATATTCAAGTGTCAAAAGTTGCTGTCTGTGGTCAACAAAGCGAACAAAACGCTGCAGGACAAAAATCTTCTAAAGAGGTCACATTGCGGTATTGATGATGATGCGCCAGCTGTGGGTATTTTGGACACATTTTAAATATATACATGAACCTTTCATCGACCTCCATTGACCAATTCGTCAAGACCAAATCAATAACCCAACTGGTAAACCGATATTTTATAAAACGCATGTAAAAATATTGCAACTCTTGCAAAACGTGCGGTCTGTATAATATAAAATTCTGAGTAGTTACATAAAAGCTTCCTTGGTATGTTATTTCATATTATTAAGAGTACGCTATAATTATGGCGTACTCTTTTCTACTATTTTTAATTAAAAAAGGCCCTTATAATTTAATTTATACAATTAGGATTTTATAGGTGTGTTGTCTCGAAGACAACGATCAACAACAATGTAACACTCCGGAAGGCAAGACAGGCCAATGCATTAGTCTGTACTCTTGCCCCACTTTAAAGAGTTTGCTAAATCCACCCCTGTCAAATGACAAAATCAAATTCGTCCAGAATTCAAAGTAAGTATTTTACAATGTACACAAACCTAACTTCTCGAATTTAGAAATCTTCTTTTGAAAGGGTATACTTCCTTATAGATCTCACTTTTGCCACGTCAGGATTTGGAACCTGGAGTTCTGTAGAAATTGAAGGGTATCCCGTTCCGTAATATACACACACCTATCTAGGTTTGTGTATTTTATTGTACAACTAGCTGAACCCCGCGGTGTTACCCGCGGTTATTGTTATACCGCGAGTAACGCCGCGGGGCAAAGTTAGTCTAAAAAAAGTAGCCTAAGTTATTCTTTGGATCATCAGCTACCTGCCAGTGAAAGTCCCGTCAAAGTCCGTCCAGCCGATCCAGAGATTAACCGGAACAAACAGACAGACAGACAAAAAAAGTTTAACTACATTTTTGGTATATGTACCGGGTATACACACCTATGCATTTAGTAAAAAGCGGTTATTTTAATATTACAAACAGACACTCCAATTTTATTTATTTGTATAGTGCATTCTGCATTTACTGCCAGAAAATATCATGCATTGATATGATGATACATCAATTCTACTTAAAATTACGTCTGTTAGGTGATATACAATACAGACATTGACAAGATTAAATATGTAACTCTTAAAACTCTACGAATGGAAATTTCAAAAGCAAAGTAAAAGGTGCGGTGACATAGTACTACTTAATCTGATTAAGGCTCATACAATCTTTTTTATACGATGTTTAAAATATAATTCCAATTCCAGATGTGAAGGTTCATTTCAGTATAGTGTGTGCTGCGGTCCTGTCCCGGACTTTGACAGTGTGATACCAGGGAAATGTGTACTTAGTGCCTTTCCACCTGATAACAGAAGTAACTGCTGTGGAGTTCATAGCAGACACCAGAATAAAATATTTGGTTTGTACATTGATAATACCGATCACCGAAAATACTGTTACAAGAGTCACATACCTAATACTTTCTCTTAAATTTTTTTCACTTTATATTTTTGATTCTTAGGGAAAGGGAGAAAGTATACTGCACTTAAACGGTCTCATTTTCTAGACTCCGTATTGCTACTGAAAATCCAATCAACGATAGTACAAGCAAAGGGCTTCAAAATAGTCGACCCCCATATCCACATTTATTTTCGCAATCTAATCTACTTGTTACTATTACTTTAGAACCGTTATATTTCAGGTGGTAGAGCAACAGCAATAGACCAGTACCCGTGGTTGACGTTGATTGAATATATCAAAAATGGTGCACTGAGGACACACGCTAGTGGAGCTCTGATTAGTGGATTATACGTTCTAACCATTGCGACGGCGGTGGTTGAAGAATCTGTTGGCAAGCCGTAAGTAACTAAATTAAAACTAGAAAAATGTCCCATTTGCTACCAAAAAGCAGATAATTATCAATAGGAGTCCGCGTAACGTTGAACATGAGTTTGAAACCATTCATGTAGATTTTTCGAACAATTGAGATTAATCTTTAACTGTGGCCCTCTTTAGACTAGATTTTCAGGGTGCATGATAGGTTTCACTCCTATAGAAACAAAAACATTATTTCTACACGAGAAATGCATACTGCGACGCCGATGGGCCGACGATTAGATCGGACTGCCCAAGACCGCGATAGCTGGCGCTCCTTAGGGAGTTCTTCGTTCAGCATCGAACTGCAATAGGTTGATTGATACCTGAATTATCTATGTAGTATGCACATGTAGTACAGAGGCGGACTTGATGCCTTGAGGCACTCTATGCCAGTCGACCTTCGGGTTATGTAGAAATAAGATCTGGTAGTTTCAATTATCAGTAGGAATTGCAAGCCCATTAGGTTAATATCATGTACGTGTACCTATTGATTAAGATTCAAATTCTTATGAACATAATATTTGTACTACGTCAAACTCCAACTATGTTCTAGTGTTATGTTGAAGAAGTAAAGTTTGGAAAAAAAGCAATTAGTAGAAAATTGAATATCTGTTTACTTAGCAACAGGTGCATGAGGTACTTGTTTGCTCCATAATCATCAGCAGAATTTAAAAGTAGGTACATTGTTGGACATAGGTGTAAAGGAGCAAGTCCTTACACTACAAAAAATTGATCGAGAAAATTCAATTGTTTTAAACAAAAGTTATTTCATTTCAGTATAAACGTTATTCTCGGAGAACATGACACCAGTAATGAAGGTCCGGACTGTAATAGAGTTGAAGGTGGCGATATGGACTGCACTGATGGTGCCATTAGAATACGGATTGAGAAAACGATACCACACCCTGAGTACGATTCAAAAAGAGTAACCAATAACATAGCATTGATTAGAATGACCCGAATGGCACCTTATACAGGTTGGTGTCAAATTAAACAACCTTAGAATTGGTTCACGTCTACTTTTAAAGTAGATATACATGCAGCTAAGATACCCTAGCTGCGAGAGGCGCAACACCGGCCTGCCCCGGGGGTGATTTTGGTTACCCCGGGATCTGCCTCAGTCGTAGGATACGGTAGGGAGGACTCCAGAAGCCGTTGATGTGTTCCTGGAGCTCCTCCCAACTGTCGAGGTAGGCCGCCGCGGGGTTTAGTGGGTAGACAGGTTCTTCGGGAGTCCCAAGCACGTCTCCCCCACGGAGGGTACACTGCAAAACGCACTCTCCGCGTGAAAAATAAAGAGACATCTACGTAATCTCTCGTTATTACGCACTAGGTTAAATTGTTTTAAGAGTATTTGTAAATTTTAATACATTACTCTTAACATGTCTCTAACCTCTAAACCAATATAAGCCAAGAGTTCTAAATACTGAATACATATTTCATGAAATATTTCACGGCTGAAATCCACATCGTGTATTAATTTCAAAATCGTGTATCAAATTCAATTTATACTACTGTAATCATTTTCACTTAAGTAACAACTTATCAAGTGAAGTAAATATTTCCAATAATAATATCGGGAATAGGTTTCCGTTATTTCAGCACTGTTACAAGCGCCATAATTACGGATCAATGGAAACTGTTTCCGGAAAATAAACATGACGAAATATCAAGTTTGTAATAACTTAAGAAATTCAAATGATCAAAATCTAGAAGTTCACAATCGATCAGAATCGAGTGCAACGGAAGAGGTTTATGTCCGTGAGTGGACTGCAGTAAGCTGATGATGATGAAATTATCATAATGTCTGATTTGTGACCATTTACTTTTTTTAACCATTGAACTTGATGAGGGCTCTAAGAATAGATTCGTAATTTCCCTTGACTTAGAGAAGAGGAGAGGAGACCCGAGCCCAACAGTGGGACATTATGGGTTGTTGATAACTGATTTAGAATGTAAAGCTCATGCTAGTCCGGGAAACAGGGCTGCAAGCTCTTTGAATTGAATGAAGGTTTTGTTCTAATTCGACTGCCTCGGTGGCGCAGTGGTAGCGTACGCGACTGCTGTGGAAGAGGTCTCGGGTTCGATCCTCGGGATGAACCTAATTTTTGTATGATCTGCAAATATTTTGTTTCGGGGTATGGATGTTTTCTATGTATAGTATGTATGTCGTCTAGTACCTATAACACATACTCTGCTTAGCTTGGGACTAGACGGCGTTGTGTGCTCGATGTCCGAAAAAAAAGAGGAATTTATAAATTCTATATTGAGTTGTTCCAATGTAGCATTGAAACATACGATAAATAATAATCTTTATATATATAATTCTTCTGTGAGTGTGTATGTCACTGAACTACTCTCAATCGACTGGACCGATTTTGATGAAATTTTTTGTGTGTGTTCAAGGGGATCTGGGAATGGTTTAGATTCACAATTTTGTCCGCTGGACAATGTTTTTTTAATTAATTTTTAATTTATTAGTAGTTATGGCAAAACGACGTTTGCCGGTACAGCTAGTATTATATATAATATTATTATTTATCATTTATTTATACATAAATATGTAAATACATATTTTTATACAATAATTCAAGGATTTCCTAAACTTTTGCATTATATAAGATACTAACTTTTGCACGCGACTTCGCTCACGCAGACTTTCATCTCCTGGGCATGTCAGTCAGTCAGTCACCTTTCTCTTTTATATATATATATATATGTTGAATTTACAGATTTTATTACACCGATTTGTCTCCCGAGTGTAGACATTACGGAAAAGTCCGATGGTTTATACTTCATTGCAGCCGGTTGGGGGGCAACTAATACTGGGCTAAGTAGTGCTATAAAAAATCACATTCAAGTCCCCTACGTAAGCAGAGATGTAAGTAAATAATGCATTGGTTTACTATTAAATCTAATATAGGCAACTAACAAATATACTGTTGTGTGTTAGGGTTCGACGAATTAGACAAATAAGCCTTCTGACAAATAAAATACACTTTATTAACAACACTCTTCAAACCACAAAATAACTAAAAAAATCATCTATACTATAATATTTTAAATAAATTTATTTGTTTGTTTGTTTGAACGCGCTAATCTCAGGAACCGCTGGTCCGATTTGAAAAATTATTTCAGTGTTAGATAGTACATTTATCGAGGAAGGCTATAGGCTATATATCATCACGCTTAGACCAACAGGAGCGGAGCACCAATGGAGAATGTTTAAAAAACGAAGGAATTTTATCACACTACGGGCAATAGGAGATGCAAATGAGGTTGCGTTAGTCAGCTAGTCCATAATAATGGCCGAGGTCACTGGGTTAATCACTGATAGTAGCTCAAACTGAACTGAACTGCTGTCGACGGAGCACCCATTTTAGATTTGACGCGACAGGGACTGAAACGTTCGAGTCGATTCGTCAATGACGTAACAGCGATAAAACATCTCGAACATGACGTTTCCGGGAAATAATAAATAATAATAATGAATATTTCAGACATCTAACACACAACGCTATCTAGTCCCAAACTAAGCAGAGCTTGTATTATGGGTACTAGACAACTGATATAAATGTAAACAATCAATCCATATACTATCGTATGTTAAATTGTCGTAAGGTTCATTGTTCTGTGCCTCAAGAAACCAACTAGAACTTGCACGGCGTTTAGCCCAGTTTAGCCGTTGTCGGGTCTTTTTCTGAAATGTTCTTTCTTTGTAACAATAGTAACATAACTTTTGCCCACGGCACCGCCTCGTGTTTGTCAGTTATCTATACATCGATACAAATAAATAAAATTGGAGTGTCTGTTTGTAATATTAAAATAATCGCGTTTTACTAAATGCACATGTATGTATACACGGTACATATACAAAAAATGTACATTTAATTTTTTTTGTCTTTCTGTCTATCTGTCTGTTTGTTCCGGGTAATCTCTGGAACGGCTGAACCGATTTTGACGGGACTTTCACTGATAGGTAACTAATGATATGGGGAGTAACTTAAGCTACTTTTTTTAGACTAGCTTCACTAGACAATAACCGCGGTTTAGCTAGTCTATTATAAAAGTATTATAATAAAAGAAAAATAGTTTAGATTAGAAGTTTAGGCCCCAAAAGGTATAGATGTTTATCAATGTAGTCAACGGATTGGTAATGGTAATCAAATAAACTCCGATAGATAAGGATACTCCGAGTGCAGTAATTTCAGTAAACTAATTATTTGACTTAATGTTTCAGGTATGTCAAGCGGCTTATAGTGCGAGCGTGACACTTGATAAAGGGCATCTCTGCGCAGGCGGCATGAAAGGTGAAGATACCTGCACTGGAGACAGTACTCTTATGTATCAGAACGGTATGAGGTATGAGTATGCTGGTATCGTCAGCTTTGGCGCAAGGCTGTGTGGCCTAGGCGGGTTTCCTACAGTTTACACAAATGTATTTGCGTATAATTCCTGGATTAGAAGCAACATTGCGGCGTAGCCTGTAGCTGGAATATGCAGAATATTAGAAAATTTATAGACGAAATAAAAACAATTGAAGTAAAAGATGAAGTTTAATTTGAATTACCTTGGAAACGAAACAAACCAAATCGTATTAACACTACCATTCTCTCTACCCTACATTATTACTTATGTAATAACCGTTTGACATCATCATTTAATAATCGTAGAAGAAAAAATACTTAACACAACATTTAAAAACTAAACACAGTGAAGCGCATTAGTAGAAAAAATATGTAGCGCAGCGACAGGTACAGATTATTTTAATCAAATGTTGCTACAAATTTGCTTAGAAATTTGTCAATGACTTTCCATTTACATTTTATACAATAGTTAAATATAAGAAATAACTTATATTTATTACATATCTTTGCCGTCTCTTTCTAAATTTAATCCAATACCCGAAAATTGTACACAAACCAAGACACGAAAGAGACAGAGCTACTTACATTACACAAGCAATACCAAAACAAGTTTCACATGAATTTTTTTTCCATAGACGTTTTGACTTAGACAGTAAACGACATTGTTATTGTTAAGACTTATTGGTTACCTCATGTTTTGATCTGTGATATTTTAGTATAAAATGAACTATTTAGCAATATTATTGTCATTCTTCGCTCCTTGCTACGTGGTGTTTGGACGTAAGTGGATACATTTTTTTTATAAAAAACTACCTATAACAATTTATTTTGAATGACGTGATAGATCTTCTAGTAGTTACAAGTTAGTGAGTGGCTAGCGGATTTGATTTAAAATACTGTGCAAGAATTAACAGTAATACAAGGACGACAAAAGAACTAAAGTTAGTAGTAACACGTGACATAATGATAAACTACGACTCACATCACACACGGCAAGTGTAGAATGAATATAAGACAAATAGACAATTCTTAGGAAGTCATTATCCAATTTAATTATTTTAAATTCAAGGTAAAAATCAAGTAAAAATAATAATCCGGCTCAAGAGTTTTAGGTAAAGATGATTATATATATGATCAAATGTATTTGAGGAGTAATAAGAATGGATTGAGAATGGTGAAAGTAACATCAAATACGCCTGTTTTGAGTATAAGTGATTATTGAAATGAAGGCGAGAATGACTTCTGGAAACTCAAACGTATGTATCTCTGTGATAATACATGCAAATACTACCAAAAGGAAATTCAATTTAATTCAAGCAATTTCCAAGCAAATTTGTAGCAACATTTGAATTATATAATCTATACTCGTCTCTGCACTACATTGCTTTTTAAAGTGACCACCACTTTTGGATTCAGTTATGCTTTCCATCAGGCAAAGTAGATTACATTTTGGTAGCTATAACATAAAAATTAAACTACCGAAAATGCTTCTGTTTTCTTTACATCGCCCAAGCGAAAATGTCGACGGCATTAACTCAGCTAATGCATCAAAGCTGTATTAAATAAATATGAAGTCGGTTAAAAATCAAAATATTTCTATCTTATTCATTATTTTCATTACATAGAACAAGGACCTTGCGTGATACCTTCAAACGGCGGCCTAGGACAATGCAGGTCAATATTCAAGTGTCAATCATTACTGTCTGTAGTCAACCAACCAGTGAAGACGCTCCAAGATAAAGATCTGCTGTACAAGTCATACTGTGATATAGAGGACGATACACCAGCTGTAGGTATTTCAAACATTATATAATATCTCATACTCAGAATTGAATACATCTTAGGTGATATGCATTCCCGGATGTTGAGTAATTGAGCCTTTGAGTGTTTAAAATTTGTTTGCGGTCATAACATCACATCAACAGACTACTTGAGTACACCTATGTTCATTCTGACTAAAAGAAATCTGATTATGTTAAACCGACTTCGAAAAAGAAGAAGGTGCACAATTCGACTATACTTTTTTTAAATGTTTCCTCGGTACTTTACTTTCAAATTTGAAAGCTGGTGCTTCCCGTGGAGACAAATGGTACCTTCATTTCATTTTTTTAACGTGGGAGAGCCACGCTTCGGCTTGAATGGGCCGGCTCGACCGGAGTGGTACCACGGCCTCACAGAAAACCGGTGTGAAATGGTGCTTGCGCTGTGTTTCACCGAGTGAGTGAGGATACCGGAGGCCCATACCCCAACCTCCCTCTCCCCAAAGGCCGGCAACGGGCTGTCCATGGGCTGAGGTAATCGCTTTTAATCAGGCGATACGTTTGTTAGTTTGCCCGCCTATTCCATAAAAAAGAAATTGGTCAATTCTTGAAGTCTATTATTTTTGTTAAAATTTAAAAATGGTCAATAATCATGAGCTATAATGTATGTGACATTGTGAATGTAACGTTTTATTTGATTTGAGTTCGTAGTGACAGGCGATTGTTTTAGTGTGTGAGCCTAAAACGTGTATGTGTGAAGATTTTGCCCGCGAAAAATGACAGACTGTTTTGTATTGGAAAAAGATACTTTGGTTCCTCCCTGCCAGTACACGTGCCTGTGTAGCTCTATAACAATGCATTACCATTATTATGCGTATTTTTCTAGATGTTTCGTAACGATACGTTTGTATTGTAGGTCTGCTGTCCTAAACAGAATGAGACACAACCGTGCAATACTCCAGAAGGCAAGCTAGGCGAATGCCTCAGCTTGTACTCTTGCCCACAAATTGTGAATTTGCTAAGGCAACGTTTGACTGATGATAGTCGGGCATTCGTGCGGAAATCACAGTAAGTAAACAGTATTCACCACAGAGTAAAGACATTAATGAAGACATAAGTGGAATACACTACTACATCGGTGTTATTGTTAATTTAAATAATATTAATGCATCAAGAAAAATGTATTAAAATTCCCAAAGATTTTTTCTAGACTAACTTTGTCCCGCAGCGTTACTCGCGGTAAAACAGTAACACCGCGGGGTTCAGCTAGTTAAACATATATTTTGTTCTATGTATATGCTATAACTTTATCATTGTATTGGCCTACAGTTCATCAGAGTAGCTTGCAATAAGAGGGACCTATGTCCAGGAAAGGACTGTAAAGAGCTGATGATGACGATATTATTATGTTTGATATTTTTCAGATGTGACGGTCCAGACCAATACAGTGTATGCTGCGGCCCCATCCCACGCTTTGACGTCGTGAAAGAAAACTGTGATATGTATTTCCCACCTGATCCCAGCACTGAATGTTGTGGGTTGGACAGCAGCTACCAAAGTAAAATTATAGGTTAGTATGATCAAAGGAAAAGGTATAGAATATCGTACAATGCACGTTGACGTGCCCGGCGCCAATCGCGAAAATAACATTTTTTGTTGTTAACTTATTATCCACCAACACTTGAAGACTTTTGTTATTGAAAACGGTAATATGTATTTCTAACCTAAACAAATGACAGAAATCTAGAAATATATCATTAACTAACTTCCAGATATTTCGAAAAAGTTATTAGTCCATTTTGCTACCATGGTATGGTACAGTAGAACCCAATGACAGACTAACGTACAAAAGTGGACTGCTAAAAGATGTTGGATTGTTTGATAACAAATATTTATTTCTATGTAAGAATTCTTAAACTTTATTCTGCATATCTGATTTGAGTGAAATGTGTGTAAGTATGTCATTCAAAATGAAAACTTCATGATGATAAATCGTATACCATTACATAAGTTCGTCTACATAGAAATATATTTTTATATATTATACCACTCCCCTATAGTAGGACTTTCATAGTTTAACTTATCTTATAGATACTGGTTATTTGTTGATCTTCTACTGTTCATTACTGTTATATTTTCCTGCAGGTGTTAAAGCGCCAATCGAGTTGAACCCATGGTTGGTGCTGATAGAATTTAATAATAACGGTAAGCCGCAGGTGTATGGCATGGGAACCCTTATCAGTGGGAAATATGTTTTGGCCCCCGCCTTAGAAGCTCAAAGCGAAATCCTAGGCAAAATGTAGGTAAACTATATATTACTTGATAAACATGACTTTTTCTTATTCCTCTTTCTCTTAATTAATTTTTGTGCTAAAATGTTCAATATACTTTTGGTCCACACAGAGTTACATCCACCTTAAATACGCATAAAAGACAAACGCGTCTTGGTTCTTATATTTGGCATGATAAGTTTAATACGGGGCATTGTTGTAACGAACCTTAGGAGAGCCCTATATTTAGACACGACAGGGCGACCCATATCGTGCGGTGATCTGCAGGGATCCGTCCTTGGACAACTCCTGTGGATCATTGGATACGACTGGGTTCTACGAGGTCGTCTCTCCCCAGGCTGGACGTAATTTATTACGCCGATGACGAGCTGCCCGGGGGCAAACTTCGCGCCTGGTCACCAGGAGTGTCTATTCTGTGGTTGGGTACAATGAGGCGCTGGGGTTACGGGTGGTCCTAAATAAAACGAAGGCCCTGTTGTTCGATGGGCCCCGTCGTGGTTCACCCCCCGTCGCCTTAATTGTGGTCAACACGGTCCCCGTACCGGTTCGGGCCAAGACGATGTATCTGGGCCTGATCCTTGACAAGTGGCTCTACGACGAGCATTTTCCACAACTTGCCCCAAAGTTGGTCAAAGCTGCTTCCGCCCTCGGGTGACTTTTTCCTAATTTGGGTGGTGCCAGCTTCGCGGACAAGACATAACGGGTTTTCCTAACCATTCGCTTCAGAAATCAGCCGCGAGGAGTGGTTTTAGTCGGTCCGATTCCGACACACTACCTCTTCGCAAAGGTGATCTCCAGGTGGGGTGACGGCCCGTGTGAGCTTCCACACGTAAAAAAAAGCCAATATTTGCACATCTTTCGGCTGGATTGTAAGCGATGACAAAGTATGGTATATTGACAGATTTAAAAGTTTTCTTAAACTATTCTATACTTATAAATAAGAAAGGTAACTAAAATAGTCATTCTAAAAAAACCATTTTAGAGAAAACATAATTCTTGGAGAGTATGACACCAGTAATGATGGCGGTCCTGACTGTGTTGAAGCTTTGGCCGGTGGTATGGACTGTACTGATAACACTGTTAAAATACCAGTTGAGGAGATTATACCACACCCAGAATACAATACAAAGCTGCGAATTAATGATATATCATTGATAAGAATGAAACGAACTGTGTTCTATACAGGTTTGTCTAAAATGTACTCCTTACTGTTATCAATGTTTTAGAAGTATGAAAATCAAAAAACTTTGCAAAAAATTTATAAAGTACTTTAATATAGAAAAAAAAAACACATTATTTTCAGACTTTATCCGACCAATATGTCTCCCTACTGCAGACGTTACGTTACAATCTGAACCTTTTAATTTAACTACTGCCGGTTGGGGTGTAACCAGTACCAAGCAACCCTATGTAAGCCGGGACGTAAGTGTAAAAATATGTTTACTTAAATTTTAATTACAAGTTTCTTCCGTATGGTGGCGGATCAAGAATATGGAGATACCATCTCAAGGTTTCATCGGCAACTTAAATAGTTAGATTTTGATCAACATGCCTGTCATATACTACTTGGTCGAAACGCTAATCGATTCCAAGGCATTTAGTACCACTTACAAGACAACCCGTCTATTTACATAATGATATAATTATTATCATACCTTGTCTATCATAACATGTTTTTTATAAAAAAGGTTTTAGAGGAGCTGCTGGCTCAGTTTTTCTACACAACTTGGACATCCTCCTTTTTTAATGGGATTCATCCCGCCTCCACGCCCACACAGTAACTCTTGCACATAAGGATAAAGCAGTGACCCAAGAACACACCGAGATATGACACTCGGGAAGTCCCAGGAACAATTTAACTGTATTGGAACCCGTAACGAAATTAATTAAAAGAAGTTACTATTTATCTTTTTTCCAGAAATGTCAACGTGCATATTCTTCTGAAGGTAGGCGAGCCATGATAAGGGAGACTCATCTTTGCGCTGGAGGGGAAGAAGATATTTGCAATGGTGATGGTGCTCTAATGTACAAAAACGGTGCACGGTACGAAATTGTTGGAATCGCTAGTTTTGGGGCCGTTCCGTGTGGACAAAAAGATGTACCTGGAGTTTATACAAATGTATACAAGTACAACGATTGGATTCGAAAAAATATTGTTCCCTAAGTAGTAATAACACCTCAATTTTTTTATTTAAAAATATAACATACAATTATTTGTAATGACTTTTATTCAAATAAATAAACGTACACTGCGGCAGATGGTTTACTGCTCAAACGTCGTATAGGTAGCAAACGATTTAACGACAGGAAAATACCGACCTTAGGTCTTCCTACGTCTACTTCTAATATAAAATAATAATAATAAATAAAATATTTAGTTCCAAAAAGTTACTACAAGATATATGAAGTAGCAATTGTTTTGGAACCATGGTAAGATTTAATTTGCGTCATGGATATGACGTACGAGTATACTGGTATAGTCAGCTTTGGTGCCAGGATGTGTGGACAAAGCGGCTTTCCCTACAGTTTATACAAATGTATTTGCGTATAATTCCTGGATTAGAAGCAACATTGTGGCGTAGTCTGTGACAAGCAAAGACTTAAACTGTATATGCAGGATATTAAAGGATTTATAGACGAAATCCTACTTAATATTATAAACGCGAAAGTTTGTAAGTATGAATGAATGTTTGTTACTCTTTCACGCAAAAACTATTAAACAGATTTGGATGAAACTTTACAGTAATATAGCTTATACATCAGAATAACACATAGGCTACAATTTGCAGCGATAATCGACATACACGCGGGCGAAGCTAGCAAAAATAAAACATGTTTATTTTGACTTACCTTGGAAACATAACCTAATAGTATGAACAGCCCATGACTCCAGTGTACATAATCTATATATATAAAATTGAAGTATCTGTTTATAACTTAAAATGTTTCATATGTATTTCATATGAAGTATCTGTTTATAACTTAAAATGTTTCATATGTGTTAGATAAATACATATGAAAGCAATCACAATAACTTTAATTTAAAAAACTATTTTTTTAAATTTGTCTCTCTGTTGTTTCAGCTAATCTATTGGCAGATATCTGACGACATAAGGAGTTACTAAGTGTACTTTTTTTTGGACTAGCTTCGCCATACGGCGTTACCCGTGGTTGTTTTAAAAGAATAAAACAACCGCGGATAACACCGCGGGGCTCAGCTAGTTACTTAACATCCGGACATCATCATTTAATAACCACAGAAGAAAAAATACTTAACACAATATTTAAAAACTAAATAAGTGAAGTAAACAAGTAGAAAAAAAATGTAGCGACAAGTATAGTTATATTAATCAAATGTTGCTACAAATTTGCATAAAAAATTGATGAAAACTTTACTTTTTAATTTTATAAAATGATAAAAGTAAGAAATACTTTCTATTTATTTAATACCTTTGCCGTTTCTTCCCAAATTTAATCCATAATATTCAAAAACGCGAAAATTATACACAAACCAAGAACTCACGGAAGAGACAGAGCTATTAGCAGTACAGAAGCAATACCAAAACTAGTTATACTTGAATTCTTTTTCTTATAGACGTTTTTACTCAGACAGTAAACGGCGTTATTATTGTTAAGACGTTTTGGTTACCTCATGTTTTGATCTGTGATATTAATGTATAAAATGAACTATTTATTAATGTTATTGGCACTCTTCGCTCCTTGCTACGTGGTGTTTGGACGTAAGTTGGTACATTTTTTATAAGAAAACAACCTAAAATATTTTATTTTCAATGACGTAAATGTTGTAAATAAATTGATAGATCTTCTAATAGTAAGAAGTTGTTAGTGAGTGGCTAGCGGATTTGATTTAAAATACTGTGCAAGTATTAACAGTAATACAAGGACGACAAAACAACTAAAGTTAGTAGTAACACGTAACATGATGATAAAATACGACTCACATCACACACAGCAAGTATAGAATGAATATAAGACAATAGATAATACTTGTTAAGTCATTATCCAATTAATTTATTTTAAATTCAAGGAAAAAATAAATAGAAGTAAAAAATCCGACTCAAGAGTTTTAGGTAAAAATGATTATATATATGATCAAATGTATTTGGGGAGTAACAAGAATGGATTGAGAATGGTGAAAGTAATAATGGAGCGAAATAAACGCGAGAATGAGTTCTTCTGTTCTGTGATACTAAATACAAATACTAACCAAAATGACCTATCTCCTGTTGTATTTCCATCGCCCAAGCGATGACTGCTACAAAATTCCGACGGCATTAACTCCGCTAATGCATCAAAAGTGCATAATGTACTAAATAAAAAAAATCTATCTTTTTCATTTTACAGAACAAGGACCTTGCGTGATACCTTCAAACGGCGGACTAGGACAATGCAAGTCAATCTTCAAGTGCCAATCATTACTGTCTATAGTCAACCAAACAGAGAAGACGCTCCAAGAAAAAGATCTGTTGTACAAGTCATACTGTGGTATAGATGATGATGCACCAGCTGTAGGTATTTCAAACATTAGATTTCTCATAATTACACTTGAATATATCTTTTGTGATGTGCATTTCGGGATTTCGAGTACCTGAGCTTTTGGGAATAAAAAAAATGTTTGAGATATATATCACATCACACAAACGGACTATTACAGCGAAGGGTACCCAGACTAAGAAAATCTAAGTATATTTAACCGACTTCAAGAAAGGAGGAGGTGCTGAATTCGACGGTTTTTTATTTTTGTTACTTCAGAACTTTGCCTACGATTTTGAAAGCTGGTGCTTCCCGTGAGGTCCCATTTTAATTTGGTCCAGCTCTTGTAGTCTGATTTCTTTTGTTAAAATTTAAAACTGGTCAATCATCATGAGTTAATGTATGTGACATTGTGAATGTTTTGTTTTATGTGAGTCTAAGGGACCCCACTCAAAACTGCGAATTCGCAACGCATCGTGCATTCATGCGATGTTACGTCACACTTGTTGACAACATTTTTGGTCCACTCTGAGACTTTACTAATCGGCACTACTTTCTGTCTTTCTGTTTTTTTTTCTTAACTTTACCTTTACTAGATAGCATTGTGTGTTAGATGTCCTAAATATATGTTATTATTTTATACAAATGTAAAGGTAAAGTAAAGTTACCTAACTAGGAAACTAAACGCTACGCATAATTTGCAGGATCTGAGATGTTATTTTATTTTGGTTCAAATACTGAAGAATGTTAATAAAATATTTGTTAAATATTTTTTTTAAACATTTACAAAATTATTTTCTTATTTATTTGTATCTTTATATTACTTTTGTTATATCTTTCATCAACCATTTCATACAAAAGTCTCATTAGGACATCTCTTTGTGGTCGAAAGTATGGTCACATCACTCAACGTTTTGCCTCACGAATTCGTATCGTAGCAATTCGGATCGTCGCTTCGCATCGGATCGTAGTTTTATGTGAGCGCCCTAAAATGTTTATGTGTGAAGATTTTTCCCCGAAAAAATTACAGACTGTTTTGTATTGTAAAAAGACGGTTACTTCCTTTCAGTCTACGCGCCTGTGCTTGTCTATAATATATTATTATATACTAGTTGTTGCCTGCGGCTCCGCCCGCGTGTATGTCGGTTGTCGCTGCAAATATTAGCCTATGTGTTATTCTGATGTATAAGCTATATTACTGTAAAGTTTCATCCAAATCCGTTCAGTAGTTTTTGCGTGAAAGAGTAACAAACATCCATCCATACATCCATCCATCCTTACAAACTTTCACATTTATAATATTAGTAGGATGCCCGCGGCTCCGCCCGCGTGTATGTCGGTTATCGCTGCAAATATTAGCTTATGTGTTATTCTGATGTATAAGCTATATTACTGTAAAGTTTCATCCAAATCCGTTCAGTAATTTTTGCGTGAAAGAGTAACAAACATCCATCCATACATCCATCCATCCTTACAAACTTTCGCATTTATAACATTAGTAGGATATAATTATTATGTATATTTTTCTAAATGTTTCGTAACGACGTGTTTGTATTGTAGGTGTGCTGTCCTAAACAGAATGAGACACAACCGTGCCTTACTCCAGTGGGCAAGCTAGGCGAATGCATTAGTTTGTACTCTTGCCCTCAAATTCTGACTTTGCTAAGGCAACGTTTGACGGATGATATTAGGGAATTCGTGCAGAGATCACAGTAAGTAAACAGAGTTAAGACATGAGTAGAATAATTTAACTGATCAAGAAAAAAGTCTAGGTATATTCACAATCATTCGTTTAGATTCGGGGATTTGTATCTATTAAAGAAAAAACATGTACACAAAAATATATTGTTTCATACCACGTAATTTCATAATTATTTTAGACACAGTTCATCAGAGTGGCTTGTAATAGGTGACCACTTTTATTTTACGTTTGGAAACCCCCTCGGGCCGTCACCCCGTGTTGTGGGGTCGACAACAGCTTCCAAAATAAAATTTACGGTTAGTATGATCGAAGGAAACCCAGAACTACGAGGTATAGAATATCTCATAACGCACGTTGACGCGCCAATCGCATTAGTCAATAAAACGATTGAGAAAAAAAAACTAGAAATAATTCAATAAGTAACTTTAAGATCTTTCGAAAGAAGTTGTTATTACCGTACCAAAAACATGACACAAATCGTATACTAATCTGTTTTGCTAGCGAGGTGTGGTACAGGACAACCCAAGGAGAGTTAAATGTACAGCAGTAGTCTGCTAAAGGCTGTTGGATTGTTAGATAACAAATATCTATATGTAGGAATTCTTTAACTTTTGCCTATATTCAATTTATGGCACAGTGTGCCTATTTTGCATATCTGATATGAATGAGATGTGTTAGTATGTCATTCATACTGAAAACTTCATCCATAAGTTCGGCGACACAGAAATAGATCTTTCTACATTATACCCTTTTAGTAGGACTTTTATCGTTTTACTTGTCTTTAAGATTCTGGCTATTTGTTAATGTTCTATTTGTCTACAGGTGGTAACGAGACAGCTATTGATCAATACCCATGGTTGGTGCTGATAGACTTTGATAAAAGCGGTCAGCAGCGGGTGTATGGCATGGGAACCCTTATCAGTGGGAAATATGTTTTGGCTCCCGCCTCAATAGCTAATACCGAAATCTTGGGCATAATGTTGGTATACTATATCTTTGTTAGTAATGTATAATAGCTGAACCCCGTCGGGTTATCTACGATACAACGAAATCCACAAATAAATCCGCGAGGCAAAGCTACTAATTTATATATATATATACGACGTAGAGATGTCACTCTCAACGCGAAGTTGATAACACGCAGCGTGGTCTCTCTCTTTTTCTTGTCCGCTACGGGTTCTGCTATCGCAGGTTTGTGGAAAGGAATGTACCTACCATTAAAAAGTAATTTATTTAACTGACCGATTTGGTGTCAACATTTTTCTTCTTTCTCATAGTTATTTGTGGTGCTGAAATAAGTAAAATAAATAAATATGTATTTCAGACATAAATAAATAAAAAAATATTCAATATAATTTCGTTCACACGGAAATTACATCCACTCGAAATACACAAGGAAGACATACACTTGTTGGTTCTGTGATAAGTATATTATAGGACTTTGTTGGGACGAACCTTGGGGGAGGCCTATATCTAAACGTGGACAAATTCGGTTGAATTGTAGATGATGACAAAATGTGGGGGATGACAGAAATGACAGGTCTCATGTCCCGACAGCATAGCGGACCTCCCAACGGCCAAGGACTGATGTTGAGACGTTGTATTATATGCTAATCGCGATAACGTCTATTGCACTATGCAGGATTAGTAGTATCATCTTACAGATAGTACGTAACTCCTTAGTTCGTCCTATCTTCGGTAGGTGGCATCTTGATGTGTTTTTTTATTGAGCTGTATGTAGAAATCGAAACAAAAGTCTGGCACATAGATAGATTTAAAAGTTGCCTTATATTATCCATGTACAAAAACGCAGTAGTAACTTTCCAATAAGTGACCGTTAACCATAGAATATAACAAGAAAATACATTTGTTTTAAAAAGCATTATTTCATTTAAGTGTTAACATAATTCTTGGAGAGTATGACACCAGTAACCAAGGTGGTCCCGACTGTGTTGAATTTGAGGGAGGTGGTGAAGACTGTACTGATGGAGCTGTTAAAATACCAGTGGAGGAGGTTATACCACATCCAGAATACAATACAAACCTGAAGATAAACGATATATCATTGATAAGAATGAAGCAATATGCGCTCTATTCAGGTTTGTCTAAAATGCACTTTACTGCTATCGATGCTTCACAAACTTTATACTTAAAAATCCATATAGGTGTATTGAATTTTAAACTAATAAACATACGTGAAACACGCAGAAGTAATACCCATCATGCTTACCCTGGGTGTACTTCAAAGTTAAAAATATCATGAACATCTAAGGCAAACGTTATTGGGAAGTCAGCATCCGCAAATACATTGACACATAGTTCAACCTTCGAATTCAGTTCGTCTTCAGGAATGCGGACGTCCGCTGCCAGCCGATTCGTAAAAAAATGGTATTCATGTTAAACCGGTTGAACTAGTAGCCGACTCAAAATAATCTTAATGATTAAGGCAAGGAAGAGCATAAAACAAGATTCAAGTCGGTTCGACTCCAAGACACCATACCACCGCAATCCCCTGTGGTGTAACAACCCGTCAAGTGGTTTAAACCGCCCAAAATATTATAAAGTACTTTAATATAAAAAAAAAACATATTATTTTCAGACTTTATTCGACCAATTTGTCTCCCTACTGCAGATGTTACTTTACAATCTGAACCTTTCTTTTTAACTGCTGCCGGTTGGGGTTCCACCAGTATCAAGCAATCTTCGTCAAATATAAAACTTCAAGTGGATTTACCTTATGTACGCCGAGATGTAAGTGTATAAATTATATCTATTTATATTTAACTATTAGTGCTATCTGTGTGGTGACGGATCAGGAATATGAGGCATCACCACCCCTATTTATCTCTCCTTAGACTATTTGAGTTTACCAACAAGAGACAATACCGATCAACCGGTCTCGCTTTTACAACTTGATCGAAACGCCAAGAAATCCCAAGACATTTAATACTTAACACAAGATCACGTCAATTCCCCTATATACATAACAATGTAGGCATTATTTAATCTTGTCTATCATAACATGTCTTTTACAAAATGTTGTAGTCAGTGTACTCAGTCTTTCTACATAACTTCCCTATTCTTAATGTGACCTATCCTGCCCCTATGCCCCATCACTATATCTCCTGTATAATATTTCTATTTATAATTCCTTATATAATAAAGAACAAAAAAAATGTGAGGAGATTGTCTGGACTTTAAGAGAGATGATGATCCCTGAGTTTGTTTCATTCTTTTTTTTTCAGGGCTAGTCCAGTTAGGGAAAGTCGAAGTCATTTGCTGAAAAATAGTTTAACTTGCAAAAGTTGTGACCGAATTGCACAATAAATGACTTTTTATATTTTTTATTTCCAGCAATGTCAACGTGCATATTCTTCTAAGCATAGATTTGTCGATATAAGGGACACTCATCTTTGCGCCGGAGGGGAAGAAGGAAAAGATACTTGCAAAGGTGATGCTGCTCTCATGTTCAAAAACGATACGCAGTATGAACTTGCTGGAATCGCTAGTTTTGGGGCTGTTCCATGTGGACAAAAAGACATACCTGCAGTTTATACAAATGTATACAAGTACAACGATTGGATTAGAAAAAACATTGCTCCCTAAGTATTAACACCTCAATTTTTTTATTTAAAAATATAATATTATACAATTATTTGTAATGAATTTTATTTAAACATACATTAACTGCGGAAAATGGGTTGCTTGATATGTCTGAAAACATTGATAATATGCAGCCAAAGAAATCTCAAGTTTTATTAACCCAAACAATTCAAAATAGTAATATGAAGAATTATTGTCCTCAAATGTCTCTGTCTATACATTGTTCACTATGTAGCTATTTACTAGTTCTATTTATACGTACTTTATACAAAGGTTTGGTGTGTCTCACAACCTACCTACTTTTAATTATTATCTAAGCTACCCCACGATGCTATTCAGCGGTTCGAAATTAGCTATTTCAACTGAAATCAAGCTGATTGGATACTGGAACAGTTCAGTGACCTACCTAACACGACGCTGATCCCACTCTGTACACTGAGAGAGTCAACCACGCTCTGCTAACCAAAATGTTTAATTCCTTTCCCCAGAGCTACGTAACTACGGAACGTGTGACTACGGCTATTGAAACTTGTTTCATACTTTTTCAGAGTCGTTTTTTGTCCTAGTTGGGTTTTAGTTTTTACATTTTTTATTTAAAATGCTTTGGTGCCTCTATAATATTAATTCCTTTCCGAAGTATATTTTAAATAGGTACCATAGAAATATCACAATTATCCAATAAATACGGACAAAGTCACGAGAAATAGCTAATATTATTATTTTTATAAATCATTTTAAGTGAAATAAAAGTGTTAAGACAATTTAGTGGTTTTTAAATAGCGTACGAAAAATTTAGTATAGCGCCATCTGTAAGTTGTATGTGTAACAAGTACGAGGTAACTCTAGATAGAACTTGTTTCAGTAGAGATTATTAGGTGGCAGCACAAATGACCAGTTTAGTTCTTTTATTTTTATCGATAAAAAATCATGATAAAAAATGTATCGCTGAATAGTTATTTTCTTTATACCTTAAATAGAACTTGAAATTAACAAATACATTTTGATAAGGAACTTCGTTCTACTATCTGGCTTCCCACGACATCACACGACTTTTTTTGCCCATTTTTATGTTTGTGTTAATTTTCTTGTGCATGATGTGGTCTCCTATAAGAGATGATGCACATAACTAGTGATTCTGTTAATTCTTTTCTGTGTAATAAATAGTAATAAGTAAATAAACAACAGCGGATAACGCCGCGGTGTGAAGCTAGTTTGGCTAGTCTACAAAAACGTGACTTCCTTATCTCTTACCGTGGGAGAGCCACGCCACGGCATCAACGGGCCGGCTCGACCGGGGTGATACCACGGCCTCACATAAAACCGGTGAGAAATAGCGCCTGCGCTGTGTTTCACCGAGTGAGTGAGGATACCGGAAGCCCATGCCCCAAGCCCTCCCCGCATCCCTTTCCCCATCCCCCGAAGGTTGGCAGCTTGTGACGCTCCTGATCTTGCAGGTGTCTAGGGGCGGCGGTAATCACTTACCATCAGATGATACGTCTGCTCGTTTGCTCTCCTATGTCATAAAAAAACAGCTATTTGTTAGTGAAATTCTCATCAAAATCGGTTCATTCGTTCCAGACATTAATCAGAACAAAGAGACAGAAAAATGGACAATTCTTTAAAAAAAAATTTTTGGTGTAAGTACCGTACAATTTATACTTATAATTTCACATGCAAGTAGTGAAAAGCGTTTAGTTTGAAATCACAAACATACACAAACATTTTCTTTTATTTGTATTCTATTCTATTCTTTAAAACTTGGCGAACCGTAAACATTACCTTTTCACATAAATAGGATATTCCGAGTAGATAGCAGTATGAAGTCACTCGAAATACCCGTCAAATTTCAACATTATCGTACTAACTATTCGTTCGATTTTATGTTTTATCTTCATAATTATAAGGTTTAAATTGTTATTTATTTAGTCTTAAGTTGTATTGACCGTCACGTGGGCATAATTTTGTATATATATATGTGTGTATGTGTGTGTGATGGTCAGTACCCGCGGAGTACGAGCACGGTGTCGGTAGTACATAGTTCATAACATAACCGGCTCTCGCACGGTTAACGCGCATATTTAGTTAGTGTTAATATAAAACACTTTGATATGATCTAAACATGATTAGTTTTACAACATTACCTGCTTTATTCGCCGTTTTCTGTGTTGTGAATGCACGTAAGTTTTTTTCATTTTGTTATTTTGTCAGAAGAGAGTTTTGACAAGATTAGGTTGGCGAAATAATTAATTTATTGGGCGTATGTTTAAGTTTCAATTCACAACATTAATTCAATAACGAAAACACCTAAATCAAAGCTCGTAAATAATAACATTCTGTAATATTGTCGCTAGCAATTCACTTCACATCAGGAAAATAAATAAGTTTCACCAGTTACAAAAAAGCTTCAGATGGCTTATCTGACAAGAAAGCTGCCATAAAAAAAAAAAATATTTAGGGATGAGTCACCCTAATCATTTAGGGGTACGAAAAAAAGATGTTGACTGATTCTCAGACTCAGACCTAGGAAGGCAGGATAACCCTCCACATCAAGTTTCTACGTGTAATGTAATAATGTTTTCTTCTATTAAGAGAAAAACATTATTCCATTACATTAGTAATGGAATAATGTTTTTTTAAATTTCTGTAACACAAAAAAAATCGTGCAAATTTGCAAATTGGCCAAAAATCCACCGCCCTAGGCTCCAGCTCTAGCCTACTCCCTAGTGATAAATCCACCACTGTCAGGATCAGATCAATACTTCCAAAGATTACCCCCTACAACCACACAAAGAAAGTAAGCAACTTTACCTCTATAATATTACTAGCTGTCCCACGCAACTTCGTTTACGTCTCTTATTGCCCGTAGCGTGATAATTTTCCCCCGTTTTTGTCTTAGCTCTGTCTCCGCTCCTTTTGGTCTTAGCGTGATGATATATAGCCTATAGCCTTCCTCGATAAATGGGCAAATCGGACCAGCGGTTCCTGAGATTAGCGTGTTCAAACAAACAAACAAACTCTTCAGCTTTATATATTAGTATAGAAGTATAGATTATAGTCTAGACTAGCTGACCCGCGCTACGTTATCTGCTTGTCTCAAAAGATATATGTTATTGTTAATTGATACTCTGCTTCTTAGCGATACGAGATCAAGGTTATAAACTTCCTCGTTAAATGAGCTATCTAACACAAAAATTGTTGTTAATACTTATCCAGGCGTTCACGCGTGATGCCGTGACCGCGATAATATATATATATATGTGTGTGTATATAGAAGAAAAGTAAACTGAAAGGTTCTACTTGTGTATCAATAGTCTCAAACGTTTCCAGCGATCTTTATTACCGTTAAAGGCTGTACTAATAATACCCTAACACCTGCAGTCGTTTAAACTAACAGTTAAGTGCAGTACATGCAGGTGGCCGTCTGCTCACCACACTCATATTAATAAACCGCTGATTATCTTAAGTACATTCAGCTGTAATGAAAAACCACAAAGAATCATTCTAAAACCCCATCTGTTAATTTGTTTTTTTTACGGAGGTCCGTACATTTCACCTTATCTTTAAGTTTTAAGCCCAAGATGCTAAGAATGAAAATGAGCTTTGTTTCTGGTTTTGACGTTAAATGTCCATGATTAGCACCCATAGGTCAGGCATGGTAGGGTGGTAGGTGTTCAAAGCTATTTTCTTAGTAGGCAGTAGCAGTTGGGATTTGAAAATTATACTTTTTCAAGTAATAAACAAGCGTGTGTTTCTGATTAACGTGTATTTGTTACTGAACTAAACAGAGTAACAGCTGACATGTGAGACATTGAAAAATGGGATGTAAACTGGTGAGGTTAGAGTATATACTTCAATAACAAATTTTAGTGAATTTTAGTTAAGTGATGACACCACGAGAATCATCACCATTATCTGTTGTACGCAGGCTATAAATAGTTTTGGAGATATTGGATCGCCTCTAACTCCTCTTTTTTATATTGATTGTTGCTCCAATTTTATCTAATTACATTTGTACAGTTGTTGTATGTTTTTAGAATATTAATATGTTTGACTTCTATATTCAATGCATTCAAAGCTTCCCAGATGCTGTCAAATGATGTAGAGTCAAAAGTCAAAAGTCAGGTATAGGAATCTTTGGAACTCTAAATTCATATCAATCACCTGGTCAACAACTAATTATGGTCTGCTGTACTAAAGCCGCTTCTGAAACCTGCTTGCTCTGTTGGCTACCGCTACCTAGGCACCAACAGTCTGGATTAATTAGTGGTCGTACTATTTACTTTTCCTCGTTTTTATTTATGAGGCAAACGAGCAGACGTATCGCCTGATGGTAAGCGATTACCATTGCCCATGGACAGCCGCAACATCAGAGGCGTCACAAGTGCGTTGCCGGCCTTTGAGGGATGGGAAGAGGGATAAGAGGAGGGGTGTCTTATGGTATGGGTTATGGTTCCGGTATCCTATCTTACTCAGTGAAACTGCGCAGACGCTGTCTCACACCGGTTTTATGTGAGGCCGTGATATCACTGAAGTCGAGCCGGCCCATGCATACCGAAGCGTGGCTCTTCCACGGTATAACGTGGTGACAAAATAAAAATATAGAGAGTCACCAGCCCTTTTCATCCCATGATGTAGTAAGAGCCGTGTAAAGTAGCTAACTACGCATCCATAAAACTGGAAAATGGAAGGAAAACTTCAAGCTATATAAGAACCCGCGGGGTTGCCTGCAGTTGTTGTTGTGCCGCAAGTAACACAGCAGGGCTCAGCTAGTAAAGAAATAAAATAATTTCAGAGCAAGGGCCATGCACAACAGTAAGCGGTGGCCAGGGGCAATGCAAGTCGATATACAAATGTCAGCCATTACTAGATATAGTGAACAAACGAAACAGGACGCCACAAGACATGGATATGCTGATGCAGTCACGTTGCGGGTTTGATGGACAAGAGCCTGCTGTAAGTATAGTTCTATTTTTTACTATATTTTACCATATTTTTGTAAAAAGAGGCAAGTAGTTGTTGCTACACGTATTAATAGAATAGAATAGAATAAAATAGAATGAACTTTATTGTACACCAGATCAAACAGTTTACACAAAATGAACATATCAATAGAATGACCATGTACAAATGGCGGCCTTATCGCTAAAAAGCAATTTCTTCCAGGCAACCTTGGGATGGAAAGAAAAAAAAATACGAATTAATGGGCAGTTCTGGTGCGAAAGGAAAAAAAAATATAAAGAAATTTAAGTGAATTCTCTAGAAGTAAATAACAAAATAAATATTATTATACATAGAATAATACATACTAATACAAATAAATAAAATAAATACATACACCTACACACAAATAAAATATCTACATTTCAATCAAAAAAAAAAAACAATATGGCAGATAAAATACGTTTTAGGCATTTAACAAAGTATGATGACATGTAATGATCTTTGACCATTTTTTTAAATATTGACAAAGATTTGGCACGCCTTAAAGCCATTGGCAAAGCATTCCACAGTCGGACAGCCTGCACAGTAAACGACTTATCGTAGAACCTTGTACAGTGAGTTGGTACTGCCAATTCCAGAGATTCAGATGACCTCAGGGATCTCGCATGTGTGTCACTGAGGAAAACAAAGCGTTGCATTAAGTAAGGTGGAGTAAATGGATGGAATAGAATACCATAAAGTATGGAAAGTATATGAGCATTCCGTCGAAGGCGAATTGGGATCCACTTAAGCTAATTGCGATATTCAGAAACATGATCATATTTGCGTAATCCAAATATAAATCTAATACAGAAATTTTGAAGGCGCTCAAGTTTATCTAGTTGCTCCTCCGTGATGTCGAGATAACTGACATCTGCATAGTCGAGTATAGGAACAAGGAGGGATTCTGCAAGTGCAATTTTAGTAGCCTTTGGGAGGAAATTGCGTAGTCTTCGTAAGGATCCCGCCGAAGCAAACAATTTTCGACTGACCTCTTGCAATTGAGAGACCCAAGTTAAAGTGCTATCAATGTAGATTCCTAGATTTTTAACAGAAGTACTTATTGATAATGGAGTTCCGTTAAACGTAATGTTAGGCAGTTGCTTCCAGTCTATTCTTGATACCATCCTGGCACTGCCTACAATAATAAGTTGGGTCTTAGATGGATTAACCACAACTCCATACTGCTCACTCCATTTGCATACACGCGCCAGAGCCTGACTAATGGTCGAAAAGGCTTCAGATAATCTATGCAGCGGTGCTTGTGTATATATTTGAAAATCATCTGCATAAAGGTGGTAGGAAGAGGTTAATGACTTAGAGATAGAATTGATAAATATGGTGAAAAGTAAAGGAGATAAAACGCCACCCTGTGGAACCCCAGCAGACGTGTTACACCAGGAAGATAAAGATTCCTCCAGGCGCACACGTTGCCTTCGTCCAAACAGGTAACTTTGAAACCAATCAATTACTGTCGGAGATATGTTGATAGAGCGCAATATGCCTAGCAGTATATGGAAATCTACACTAGTAAAAGCGTTACTGAAGTCCAGTAAAGAAAGAACTGTAAGATTTCCACTCTCCATACCTAGTCTGATGTCATCCGTAACGTTAATCAATGCACTTACTGTACTATGGCCTGCTCGAAAACCTGATTGGAAAAGATTTAGGAGTTGGTTTCTATTAAGGAATGAATTTAATTGGGTATGCACAAGACGTTCTAGCACATACACTAAATGTTAAGTGAAGTTTACAACAATACGTAAGGCAAAAACCTCATCAAAACTGGCTAAGCCACTTCTGAGATTAGCACGCACCAACATACAGACAAACCGACAAATAGGTTATAAATGATAATGATTTGGCATAGATACTTAGCTCGTTAAGGAAGGGTGTAGGCATCTCTATACCGTGATAACCGACATGTATGAACCGTGGCGGGGGGTTTCTTATCTATACAAATAAATAAAATTGGAGTGTCTGTTTGTAATATTTAAATAACAGCTCTTTACTTAATGCACATGTATGTATACACGGTACACATACCAAAAATGTACTTTATTTTTACTGTATTTTTTATGATAAAAGTAACCGTTTTGTTAAAAATCGCGAAAAACTATTTTCTTGACCTGGAATAAAAACAAAACCATACACGGGAATGATGGGGAATATTATTTAGAACTAGCTGAACCCCTGCGGTTATCGCCGTACTGCAAGTAACGCCGCGGGACAAAGTTAGTCTAAAAAAGTAGCCTAAGTTACTCCCTGGATCATCAGCTACCTGTCAGTGAAAGTCCCGTCAAAATCAATCCAGCCGTTCCAGAATTTTCCCGGAACAAACAGACAGACAGACAAAAACTTTTTAACTACATTTTTGGTATAATGTACCGTGTATACATAAATATGCATTTAGTAAAAAGCGGTTATTTTAATATAACAAACAGACACTCCATTTTATTTATTTGTATAAATTATGATTTGAACAATTTTACTATTTTTAGCTTGTTGGGATTTTATGCACCTTCGAATGTCTAACTTGACCCGACTATTTATAATATTATACTGTGACTAGCTGAACCCCGCGGTGTTACCCGCGGTTATTGTCGTACCGCGAGTAACACCGCTGGAATTAGCTAGTGTATATATATTGGTTCAGATCTAATAAATTTTAGTAATTACTCATCATTACTGTTTAGTACATCTTTCATTATATTTCAGGTATGCTGTCCGGCAAGTAATGAACCTCCGAAGTCCAGCAATCAATGCTCTACACCCGCAGATCAGCCAGGACAGTGCGTCGGTCTGTACTCCTGTCCAGCTATCGTAAACTTGCTGAAACCACCAGTCAGCAGTGAAATAATCACATTTGTGCAGCAATCCCAGTAAGGATGTTATTTTATATACTAGAAGCTGCCAAAATAACTCTACTCTTCCTAATGGAAAGCATGAGCGGAATCCAAGAATTGCGGTCACCATGCCCATTGCGCATGGACAGCATGGTGGCCAACTCTATGGCAGCCTAGTAAGATGCTTTATCAGGCCCCGCTTAAAGGAACTGTGATCATAGTGGCTAGGAAATACGCGCGGGTAGTCAAGTTCCAGTTTTTGACTACTCAGCACAGGAAGGAATAAGCCAACCGTTTACTCCTTATAATTTATACAGGTTTTCAATATCTCGCTATTTATACATGCTCGCCGAAGAAAGCAGGTTTTGGTTTAATGTACCACGCTTGGCCAGATGGGTTTCTTTAGGATTTGTCTGTCTGTCGGTTCGCGATTAAACTCAAAAGTTACTGCTCGGATTATCATGCGGTTTTCAATAGATAGAGTGAGAGAGAGAGAGAGATAATTTTAATAGATAGTGATTCTTAAGAAAGGTTTACCTATATAATTTACTAGCTGACCCACGAAACCTCGTTTGCGTCTTCTATTGCCGGTAGCGTGATAATTTTCCCCTGTTTTTTAAACATTCTCCATTGGTGCTCCGCTCCTATTGGTCCTAGCGTGATGATATATAGCCTATAAATGAAAAATCCCAATAGGGGTTGTGTCTAGATTTCTTTCTCCTGTGAGTGATTTTCTCTTGACTTGCGAAGTTTTCTCTCTTGGGGTGATAAAGTGAAGGTAAAACTGATGTTAGAAGGTAGGAAGGTATATATATCTTTTAAAAAAAACAATGATAAATACAAAATAATGAATAAAATCCGACTGAAAAGCAACAAAACCCGGGGGATGTAGCTACATACCAAATAAAATTTGCAAAGAAAAGTCAGAACGAATGATTGGCTCTCAAAATGGTCCCAAATCGTGAATGGAATATATTATACCAAATTATTTTTATTTTCAGATGTACTGGTCCGGACCAATACAGCGTGTGCTGTGGACCCGTACCTGACTTCCAGAAGGTCGAGAAAGGAAATTGTGCATCTAGGGTAACTGCATTTCCACCAGATCCAAGAACTGAATGCTGTGGGCTCGAAGCGACTACTATCGTCAAAATTTTCGGTTAGAATAATGCTATGTTAAGATAATAGGAATACAAATACACGTATTTAAAAAAAGCTAGTGGTTGCCCACGCCTAGCGTTTGAAATTCAACCATAATTCACTTTTTTAAGCTTTCTGAACTGAAGTCCATATAAACTCAAATTTTATTCTTCTCCGTTTGCAATTTTTTTTTTAAAAAGCGGTACAAATTTGTGCTTTACCTATTAATATATAGACATTCCCCGAAATATATTACATTTTAACTTTAAGAATATAAAAGTTAATTTGATCAGGTATGCTGAAAATTATACGTTTTTATAAAAAAAAAGTGACCGATAAAACGAAACACTTCAATTGATTGAAATTACTTCTTTCGCGTATAAAATCTTTAACTTGTATTGTATAAAGTGTAATACACCAACAATGTATGCATATGCTTGTAAGCACGCACACTGATAAAAAAATGCAACACAGAAACCACTCTGTACATTCATACAGTGTTCAGTTTCATAAAACACATTGCAAATGTGTAGTTTTTGTGCATTTAGACATAGACAAAGAATGTATCACACACATTATGGAATGTATTAATATTAATCGATATTAGGTAAGCCTATTTAATTTAGGAGCTTAATTTCTCCAATTCTATACTTCTTCAGGTGGATCACCAACCTCAGTGGACTCGTATCCATGGCTGGTGCTGATCGAATACGTCAAGAATGGTGTCGTGAAAACACTGTGCGGTGGAGCTCTTATCAGTGGCAAATACGTCCTGACTGCAGCACATTGTGTGGTTGGACCAGTACTACGTGCAGGCACACCGTGAGTTACTATTATTGGTTTTTTAAATTAACCGTCTGACCAGCTTGGTACAGTATGCCAGAATTTTGTAAGAAGAGGCTTATGCCCAGCAATGGACAACTAATGAAGATGATAATGATGTTATATAGATAGTCACATACAACAACAACCCTCAGGTCGCATTCTCATGAGGAAAGGCTGAAGTAGGTACTTACCACAACATACGGAGACTCTCCAGCCCAACTTCCTTCGAGGGCCTTTTCCCGCAGTGGGCGGAGTTCAAGTCTTACATTGAGAATCGTTCTCAGGCAGTCGTACTCAACGACTATGCTTCCTCATGGTGCATCGTGGCATCCAGTGTTCCCCAGGGTTCCCTGCTTACGCCTTTATTGTTTAATATCCTCATAAACGACGTAACCACATACATAAAACTCTTGTACGCAGACGACATGCAGATATACAAAACAATCAATTCCGTGGTCGACTGCTATCTGCTCCAGGAAGATCTAAATGCCTTCCAATATTATTGTTTAATTAACAAGCTCGATGTCAATGTTATTAAATGTCACATGTCTTTCACTCGGAAACCTACACCAATAAATTTCTATTATATTATCAAAGGCCACAACTGAAAAGAGTTGATAAGGTGCGAGACCTGGGTGTGATACACGACTCCAAACTCATGTAAGACATGCACATCGATTATATTGCAAAAAAGCAAACAAATCATTGGGGTTTGTATTAAGATCTAGTTCACAATTTAAGAGCATAAAGGTTATTAAAATACTGTATTGCTCTTTTGTGCGTAGTATTCTCGAGTATAGCTCTCAAGTGTGGAACCCGCGGTACCAAGTCTATATTAATAGACTGGAGTCTATTCAACGTAGGTTTCTGAGATTCCTCAAGTATTAATGTAACTCCAGCGATCTACTGTACGAACAGAGATATCAAAGACACCATATACTTCCTTTAATTAAGAGACGGAACATAGCGGATATTGTGTGTTTAGTCAAAGTGAATTAAATTCACCCCATCTACTTTCCAAAATTAAGTTATGTGTGCCAAACAGGACTTTAAGGCAACCAATTTATCTGTCAATCCCTATATGCTCAACGAATTATAGACAAAATTCATTTTTAATTAGATCTGCCAACGAATTGAATACGCTGACTTCCCGAACCTTGACTTATTCACAACCAAACCTAACAAGTTCAAAGATGTCTTTCGCACTCGTGGTTTAATGGTTTTACGACGGATTAACGTATTTTTTTGTTGTTATTTTTTTTCTTTTTGTTCACGCTCAAAAATTGTTTTGTTATTAAATTAATCAAGTTTATTACATCCCTAAAGTAAGCTTTAGACATTTAGATGTGAAAACATTTAAATGGTGATTAGCTGTTTATATAGTTGTAAATAGATCGAAAATATATCACTGTATGTTTGTCTTACATAAATAACTAAATAAATAGCACTACAAACCATAATGAATGACTCGAAAATACACATCCAGAACATTCAATAAATATATTGTAGATTTTAAGTGTCTTAGCTATGCGCGCCATTATTAGATAAGATACGATTTATTATTAATCCAACAAAAATATTACGTTATTAGCTCTAGCATTCGTCTTGGAGAATACGACACCAGCAACGATGGTCCCGATTGTATGATGACTCAAGAAAACGTTAATGATTGTTCAGAGGGAGCTTTTACAATACCAATTGAGATGACGATACCACATCCTAAATACAACTTTGCTAGCAGGCAAAAGCAGAACGACATAGCCTTGATTAAAATGACGCGGTTGGCACCCTATACAGGTTTGAATTACATACTTTACTATCGTTACATCGTGTAAAATGAAATCGCTTCCGCTGTTTGTTCTCTTAGATCTTGTTAACTACTCAACGTACCTTAATGCAATTTATAGCAATAGACAGAGTGATACACGAGGAAGGTTTACTTATATGACTAGATGCGCCCAAAAGCACTTTATTACATATTTGATTTGATATTTTGCAGATTTCATCCGCCCTATCTGTTTGCCAACGTTTGATATGACACAAGCGACGGTTCCCTTCAATGCCACCGTTGCTGGCTGGGGCGCAGTCAGCACGACAGAGTCTACTAGCAACGTAAAAATGCACGTCGAAATACCATTTGTGAGCAGAAGTGTAAGTGTGCATTTTATATATGTAGATTCAATACATTATCTCAATATGTATGTAGATACACATTGAGATAATGCAAGTCACAAGTCAAGTCAACATCTTTTACAAGTCAAGTATAAGCAAAATATAGTCAAATAACACATAATATGAGAAGGTCACCTTGATATAAAACATAAATTAACTCATGTGGCAAGTAGGCCTCCCTTCTAAGGAGAAGTATATTTCCAGCAAGATGATGCTGATGATTTGATTATTATTCTAAGATTAAACATCTCTAGTCTGTGCAGGTTAATATTGTGCTCGTCGTTACAAAATCTAGCTACAGTTTTAAGAATATATATAACACATTGCTTTATTTATTGTCTTTACAGGTTTGCCAGCAAGCGTACGTACCCCCTAAGCGTAGTGTTACCTTATGGAAGGGTCAGTTTTGTGCTGGTGGGGAGAAGGGTAAAGACTCGTGTAAGGGTGATTCAGGAGGCCCACTCATGTACCAGAACGGCAGGATATTCGAAGCGATCGGTGTTGTCAGTTTCGGCACTTTACCTTGCGGCTTGGAGAACATACCTGGAGTCTACACCAATGTATATGAGTACATTTCGTGGATAAGAAGCATGATTTCTGCTTAATTTAATGAGTCAATAGAATCGGAATATCAAATTTAAAGGTTTGCGTTTTAAAATACAAAATTAATAAGGACATCTTTAGCTTCATTATTTATAAGCTGTATCTTGACTTGATGAGATTTGATCGGATTAAAAACTCTGAAGTTGAACTTGAATAAAACCTTTAACTTAAACTTTATAATTTTGAAGAATCTTTTCTTAAGGTTTATTTAACATCCTGTCTCTTCTCGTGGCAGTGAACAGTGGAAAAGAATAAAAACTCAACATGCATCAAGGAACAGACAACAATCTACTTTTGTGTTCAATTGTGTTTAATCTAGCTTGAATCTA
Organism: Spilosoma lubricipeda; assembly: GCA_905220595.1. Classification (NCBI taxonomy): domain Eukaryota; kingdom Metazoa; phylum Arthropoda; class Insecta; order Lepidoptera; family Erebidae; genus Spilosoma; species Spilosoma lubricipeda. The sequence continues at coordinate 3,026,850 of HG992298.1, read as the reverse complement.
AGCCATCTTCATCATCACCGCCTCCAAGGTTCTCTATAACAACTGGTCCTGTGCTGTCCACATCCATCTGAGCTAAGCTATCGGATGACCCAACAATTATCAAACAAAAATAATATTTTCCATTTTAGCGGCAAATATGTAACTAGTTTTTAGTACCTAATATTTTTCGAAGCGATATCTGATAAAATAAATAATTTGGAACATTATTTTTAGCTTTTTATTTATTTTACTCTATCTTACTATGATTATCTATCTACCTAGATATGTCATTTTTTTAAATTCAATACATTCATATCTGACTTATTTCTACCTTAAATAATAAAAAGATATGTTAATGAACACAATGATATCTTTAACAATGATTTTTTACGGGAATTAACGCGATCACTTATTAAAAGGTATTACATACCTGTAGTGAGGGCCCGATCGCGTTAATTCCCGTAAAAATAATTGTTAATATATCATGGAATGCGAAAGTTTAAAAGTTAGTAAAATGATATCAATTTGAGAGGAACTCTTTGCTTTTATTACTCGAGTTAATCTACATGGCATCTGATTCCCAAGAAACCTGTCATGTTAGCTTGTAAATCAGGGCTTGCACTTAAATTGCATAGCATTTTTGTAACAATAAAGAATTCATCATAAATAAAAGTATTATTAGTACCATTAATAACTTAAGTCATATCCGTAAGTTTTGTAGATCAAGAAAATGAGTATATTGAATAATTTTATGCACAAAATAGCGGACGTAATGCCAAAGGCATTCTCTACCAGTTGGGTGGTGTGGAAATGAATGAGAAGTTAGTGCACCTTCTCATTCATTTACTTGGTTAGGATTTTGAAAGTGAAAAAGAAAGCACTAAATATGTATTAAGAAATAAATTAATAAGGCACACATTACCTAATATATATGTTGCAGTATCATGTTGATAAAAACAGGGATTTGGTCAATTCCCTACGCGATTTGATCAAACCATGAAAGATGTTAAAATAAAAAAAATATATATAATAAAAATAATTAAGATTTCTATAGTATTTCATAAGTTTTAACCTAACCTAAAACACGTAGCAGATTTGTGGCATCGTGAATTATAAAACAAGAACTGACATGTTTTTCAGTCATTTCATGGAACCAGTTCGGGCATTTGATCAAATCACTAGATTTGTGTAGGGAAATGATACAATCATGTTGTTATTTTAACATCTTCCGAGATTTGATCAAATCGCTAAGAGGATTAACCAAATCTCTGCTTTTATCATATCCCTTCGACATATACACTTCAACGTACAAGAATACGTATAGCCTATTCATTTTAATAGTGTCATTTTAATCGTGCCGCCCCGACCCCTGCGGTCCCCCGACACTGTCAAAGGAACGCCGATACGACACAAAAGAGCCGCTTGCGGCACACGCCCACAAGTAAGTATAAAAAATATACTAATTAGTGGGCAGCAGCGCAGGCGGCTTGATTGTTTTTTTTATGTGGTATAGGGGGGGCAAACGGGTAGACGTATCACCAGGTAAGCGATTACCGCCGCCCATGGACAATCGCAATATCAGAGGCATCACAAGTGCGTTGCTGACCTTTGGAGGGTGGGGGAAGGGATGTGGGGAGGGGTTGGCGTATGGGCCTCCGGTATCCTTACTCACTTGGTGAAACTCAACGCAAGCGCTATTTCACACCGATTTTCTGTGAGGCCGTGGTATCACTCCGGTCGAGCCGACCCATTCATGCCCAAGCGTGGCTCTTTCACGCTTCGGCATGTATACGATTAAAATAACTTCAATTTTATTTTAATTGTATAGTTTCTTTAAAACTTAGAGAACCGTAAACATTACCTATTCGCATGAATAAGATATTCCGAGTAGGTTTAAACATTATCGTACTGACGAACTAATCCTTCGATTTTATGTTTTATCTTTATAATTATAAGGTTTAAATAGTTATCTATTTAGTCTTATGTAGTATTCACCGTCAGTTGTTGTGTGGACATCATTTTGTATATATTTGTGTATGCGTGTGTGATGGCCAGTATCCGCAGAGCACGAGCACGGTGTCGGTAGTACATAGTTCATAACATAACCGGCTCTCGCACGGTTAACGCGCATATTTAGTTAGTGTTAATATAAAACGCTTTGATATGATCTAAAAATGATTAGTTTTACAACATTACCTGTTTTATTCGCCGTTTTCTGTGCGCTAAATGCACGTAAGTTTTTTTTTTTCTTATATCGGAATTGTGTCAGGTCTTAGTTAGGTTGGCGTAATATTTAATTATTGGGCGAATGTTTAAATTTCAATTTGCAACATTAATACAATAACACAAGCACTTAAATCAAGCTTGTAAATAATAAAATCGTGTAGTTTTGTCAGGTTCTGTTGTAGCTAGTACTTCACTGCTGTCATCAGGGCAATCTATACATACAAATAAATAAAATTGGAGGGTATGTTTGTAATATTAAAATACACGGTACATATACCATAAACGTAATTAAAAAAAATTGCCTACTGTCTGTTTGTTTGTACCGGGTAATCTCCGGAACGGCTGGACAGATTTTGACGGGACTTTCACTGGCAGGTAGCTGATGATCTAGGGATCCAATTTTATTTATTTGTATAGATAAATATGCTTACTCCAAGTGATTTTATAAATTAGTAGCAAAACAATCGTATCCCGTTTTTGCAACTTTGTGCATTGAGGTTCAGCTCCTATAGGTGTGGCGTGATAAGGGATGCAATCATAACATTGAGGTATCAATACTTTTACTCGATACTGTATCGTTCGCCAAGAATCGATATTTACTTGGTATCAATTTAAAAGTTTCGATACTTATTCGCATCAAATACTTTTGGAAAATTTTGAGTAAAAACCCAAAAAATTTTTTGGTAAGAACAAAATTATAATTAAAATTAACGCGGTTTTTGAACCGTGTATTTAAAATTGTTGTCAACGCTGCAAGTGTGTTAAATTCAATGAGATTGATGAGATTTCATTCCCATTCAGCCAGGAATTTTGTTTGCAACTGTGTAACAAATTCTATTGATGATGAAAATGTCGTCTGTTGTGATGTGAGACAATTAATCATGGAAATGATATTGGATAAGGAAACGTAATTGGCTGTAACGGGCCTAATCATTTTCTTCAAATTCGAAAGGTTGTAATAATGGTATCAACCATTTTAATATTTCAATTTTCTGTCCAGTCACCAATTCAGAATTGTCTGTATCGAGTAATATTTGTGCAGCAAAAAATAATCGAATATGTATTTGTATTTACTCGTATTGTTTTATCTCTAGACGTGATGTTGTGTAGCCTTTCTTGATAAGTAAGCTATTCAAACAACTTTAAAAAAAAAAAATCGTCTTCCAAAAAACATCCAACGAAAACTCCCGCCAAAAAAACACTAAAAAGCTAGTAGTAGTAGTAAGTAAGACAAACTAGCTCTTCTTGTTTCTTGTTTCAACTACACTATTTTGTGGAGTGTCTTGTGTTACTCCACATTTATAATTTGTTCAAAGTAAAAATATATTCGATATGTTATAGTGCTGTTTATGGATTTTTAAATTTTGATAGTCGCTTAATCTTTTGTAATTGTTCGTTCGTATTATTTTTAGCTTGGCACCGATTTCAAATAGATTTTGCTGTTGTCCTGCGTAGTATTTTCCCTTAGTACGCTCTCATGACACCTACGCCTACGGGATGAATAGGGGGTGGTGACACTTCGTACTCTTAATACGTCATCACACCCACAACACTTATATATAGTTGAGTTTATGTCATATTTTTCGGACATCTAACACACACACATTTATATATATCCATATCCACATTTATTAATACTTTAAATACAAAAGTAACTTTGTCTGTCACGCTTTCACGGCTAAACCGCTGCACCGATATCAATAATACAAAGGAGCGAGAAGGTAGACTACTACTTTTTATGACATGGCTTATGCGCAAAAGCTAGAATTTGTATATGGAGCTTCGCTCATAATAAGTACCTACTTACTTTAAAATATATTATTTAATGGAGCCATGGGCAAAAGCTAGAATTTGTGTATGGGGCTTCGCTCATTATAAGTACCTACTTACTTTAAAATATATTATTCAATACCAAAGTTCTTTCGTCTCTTTACATCTTATAACCGAGGGTACTGAAGCCCAAATCTCTATTCTCTTAATTCTCACAACTCTCGAGTTGGTTTCAGTGCCCTCAAATATACTGACAACAAGTTCAACCTTTGAATTTAGTTCACCCTCAGGATTGCGGAGGTCCGATGCCAATCGCTCCATGTAAATACTGATATTCCCGTAAAACTGGTTGAACTAGTAGCCGACCCCATTTTGGGAATATTAAAGGCTAGGAAAATTATGAAATAATGATATAAGATATAATTTTCTTTCAGAGCAAGGACCATGCACAACAGTAAGCGGTGGCCAGGGGCAATGCAAGTCGATATTCAAATGTCAGCCATTACTAGACATAGTGAACAAACGAAACAAGACGCCACAAGACATAAATCTGTTGAAGAGGTCATATTGCGGGTTTGATGGGCAAGAGCCTGCTGTAAGCATAGCTATATTTTTCACTATCTTTGCGTACAAATGGACAAAAAGTTGTTGCTTAACCTATTGATTCACAAACATTAAATGTTAAGTGAAACGTACAACAATACATAAGATAAAAACCTCGTCAACACTGGTTCACGTTCAAACCATTTCCGGGATGAGCACGCACCAACAAACAAACAAACCGACAAACAAGTTGTAAAACGATAATGCGGAAGGACATAGACTTCCCTTTACTGCGAACAACTTGAATGACTCGTGGCTAGCGGTTTCTTATATACTCGTTTATACTCATATTAGTTATACTCATATACTCATATTAGTTAAGGTGCAGTAAGTTTTGGTAATTACTCATCTATTACTGTTTATTACATCTTTCATTATATTTCAGGTATGCTGTCCGGCAAATAATGAAACACCGAAGCTCAGCAATCAATGCTCTACACCCGCAGGTCAGCCAGGACAGTGCGTCAGTCTGTACTCCTGTCCAGCTATCGCAAACTTGCTGAAACCGCCAGTCAGCAGTGAAATATTCACATTTGTGCAGCAATCCAAGTAAGGATATTATTTTGTATACGAGAAGCTGCCAAAATGACTCTTCTCTGCCTAATGGAAAGCATTTGTCGGATTTGTATGAAACTTTACAGTAATATAGCTTATACATCAGAATAACACATAGCCTACTATTTGCCACGATAACCGACATACACGCGGCCGGAGCCGCGGGTAACAGTTAGTACGAAATAAATATTTGCAAACTAAAGTGAGAACGAATGATTGGCTCTCAAAATGGTCCCAATTCTTGAACGGGATATATTATAGCAATATTATATATTTTTCAGATGTACCGGTCCGGACCAATACAGCGTGTGCTGTGGCCCCGTACCTGACTTCCAGAATGTCGAGAAAGGAAATTGTGCATCTAGGGTTACTGCATTTCCACCGGATCCCAGAACTGAATGCTGTGGCCTCGATGGCTCTAAGAACAGAATTTTGGGTTGGTATAATGCTTATAGGAATAAAATGCACATATATTTTAACAAGTAGTGGTTGCCCACGCCTAGCGCTCGACATTAAATCATAATAAAAAAGTGTTAGCTTTCTGAACTCCTCGTCGTGTTTAAACTCAACCTGTGGAATTTCTTTTTCTTCTTCGTACGCATACTTGTCGTAAAAAGACGATCAAAGTTTTGCTTCACATATTAATTTAGAGATGTTTAACATTCCCCGAATATATATACGAAAAAAAAGTAAACGATAAAACTAAATATTTTAATTAATTAATCTACTTCGTTCTCGTATAAAATCTTTATCTTTGCGTAATATTAAGTGAAGTAAGTCGCTCCCGCTGTCTATTCGCTAAGATCTTTTAAACTACTCAACGGATTTTAATGCAGTTTTCAGCCTCTATATCTACCTACCTATAAGTAATTTTCGTTAATTTATCGTGGGAGAGCCATGCTTCGGCATGAATGGGCCGGCTCGACCGGAGTGATACTTCATGTGAGAAATAGTGCTTGCGCTGTGTTTCACCGAGTGAGTGAGCATACCGGAGGCCCATAACCCAAACCCCCTCCCCCTATCTCCTCACCCCATCCCGCAAAGGCCGGCAACGCACTTGTGACGCCTCTGGTGTTTGGGTGTCTATGGGCGGCGGTAATCGCTTACCATCAGGCGATACGTCTGCTCGTTTGCCCGCCTATTCCATTTAGATTTTACAAAAATAATGAATGATCTTTTCCAGAGGTTATTACAGAAAAAAAAATGTTGTACTTATGTAAGTGTAACATAGCTGCTTTAATACTTTTCATTTCCGCAGCATAGTGATCAGCGTTATTATTATGTTCTAGCTGAACCTCGCGGTGTTACCCGCGGTTATTGTTGTACCGCGAGTAACGCCGTGGGACAAAGTCAGTCTAAAAAAAGTTGCCTAAGTTACTCCCTGGATCATCAGCTACCTGTAAGTGAAAGTCCCGTCAAAATCCATCAAGCCGTTCTAGAGATTAACCGAAAGAAACAAACAGACAGACAAAAAAAAAATTAACTACATTTTTAGTATATGTGCCGTGTATATATACACTAGCCGACCCACGCAACCTCGTTTGCGCCTTATATTGCCCGTAGCGTGAAAATTTCCCCCGTTTTTGAAACATTTTTCATTGTTGCTCCGCTCCTATTAGTAGTAGCGTGATGATATATACCCTATAGCCTTCCTCGATAAATGGACTATCCAACACCGAAAGAATTTTTCAAATCGGACCAGCGGTTCCTGAGATTAGCGTGTTCAAACAAACTCTTCAGCTTTATATATTAGTATAGATATATTATGTACAATATGAGTATTGTTGTAATACTTAAATTTGGCTCCTTCTGCTCAATTTACATTAGCTGTCATTTATGTCACTTTCTCTCTCTATTGTGTAAACATTACTTGCCGGTACAGTGTATTTTATACTCATTAAAGTTTCTGCTATTTTTCTTGGTAAAACTACTTGTTTACATTAAAGTTAATAGGTTATCGGTCCAGAGTGTCCGATTAGCAAAAGGAAAGTTAATAAACTCGGTGTTTCTAAGTATTCGATAAGACATGACCTCAACCGCAACGTGCGCCGTTTACAAAAGAAATTTTTAAGTTGTATACAGATATACTACGTATACTCAAGGTAGTAGAGCCACGCTGATTTCAGCACGAACGGGCCGGTTCGACCGGGGCGGTACTACCCTCGCACAGAAAATCAACGTAAAATGACAGCGATCATGCTGTCGTGTTTCGTTGGTGAGTGCGAGACCGGAGGCCCAATGATGCGAAAGCATCACTAGCCCGCCATGGTATGGGTCACCATACTGCATTGTTGCATTGTCTGCGTTCGCAGTATGGTGACCATCACTCTTGGATTCTGCTTATGCTTTCCATTAGGCAGAGTAGAGTCATTATGGCAGGGTCAGACATAAAAAAAAAAAATACTACGTTAGCAGGATGTTCAAATGTGGAGAATTATGTTAGTAAAATCATGACAACAGCACATAAATTAAGAAACATTGGCTTTCATGTAGACGATGAATGGCTCGGTACACTTCTATGTCCGGCCTTCCAGAGAGTTACAAGCCAACGATAATAGCAATTTAAAGTTCAGGTATGAAGATAAGGTCTGACTCAATTAAATGTAATATCTTACAAAATGTCAAGTCAGAAGTTTTTCAAAAATAAAACCATTTTTTTTGTCAAAAGACCCCCGCTGTTATTCATGCAACAAATATGGACATAGAAGTCCTGAGTGTAAATCAAAACCTATTAGGTATCAGAAGAATAAGGAAAGTAAACAGAACTAATCATCCTATGCAGCTGTATTTATTGCTTTTTATATATATATATAATATAATACTCCGATGACTGGTATATTGATTCTGGTGCTTCAGTACATATGACCAAACACAAAAATTAGCTTATATAAGTGTAGTAGTTATAGGTCGGTAAACCAAACCACTAACAATGTAGTGTTCGTGAAGTATTATAGCTCCGGAGAAGGTGGTATTCAATAAGGCAGCGGAATGACGTAAATATTAGTATATTAGTTAATAACTGTAGCAAGACAAAACGAATGAAAGTAAACAAAACAACACAGGTATTTATACAATAATATTTGCACCCGGCACTAATATTGCGGCGAGGGACTCAGGTAGCAAGCGTGAATATAGGCGCACGACATCCCTCTCTGTTGCGCGGGCGCCTACACAATAGATGGGGCGTCGCCGTAAGGCTTGGTATTGACACCGCCTCATCGGATGTTTTTGTGCCTCGTTGTATCTCTTGAGTCGACTTGCCGATTATGTGCCTAGATCAAATGATTGTGTTTAAGTATGTGTAAATAAACAAATAAATACACAACCATTTGATCTAAACGGGAATCGAACCCGTGACCGCTACACTACTCCCCCGCTGAAACCGGAGCCAGCTACGGTTGATAGTAGTCCGGGAATCTGACTGTTCGCCCGCTTCTCGTCTTCTTGGTGGCGACCTGGTCTTCAGTTTTTGAGAGGTGAGGAGTTGCAACTGGTGTGTCCCTGGTGACGTAGGCTGGTTTCAGACGGTCAACTGATATGCGTTGAGGTTTGCCTTGTATTTCTACATCAAAGGTCTTCTGATCGCGTTGCAGTACCTTGTACGGACCAAGGTAAGGTGGTTGGAGTGGTCTACGTACAGGACCCTGGCGGACGAAGACATGAGTGGCAGTTTTTAGGTCACTAGGCATGTAGAAGGTACGACTAGAAGCACCGTGCCAAGATGTTGGTTGTGGGGTTAGTCTGCTGACATGAGCACGCAGTCTGTTGATGATGCTGGTCATGTCCATCTCGTCTTCAGGAGCAGGTGAGAAGAACTGTCCAGGTAGACGAAGTGGTTCACCATAGACCAGTTCTGCAGCGGACGTTTGAAGGTCCTCCTTCCACGCACTGCGAATGCCGAGTAGGACCCAAGGTAGGGTCTCAACCCAGTTTGGAGACGCGTGGCATGTGATGGCGGATTTGAGCTGTCGGTGCAGTCTCTCTACGAGACCGTTGGCTGATGGATGATAAGAGGTGGTTGTGTGATGTGTCGCACTGATCAGCACGGTAAACTCCTTAAAGGTATGCGACAGGAATTGTCGACCGCGGTCAGTGGTGATGTGCTCTGGACATCCAAAGCGTGAGATCCACCCTTCTACAAGGGCAGCAACGCAGGTCTCGGCGGTTATGTCCTGTAGTGGATACGCCTCAGGCCAACGTGAGAACCGGTCGACGATCGTGAGGCAGTATCTGTAGCCAGAACATAATGTTAGTGGACCTATTAAGTCCATATGAATGTGACGGAAGCGTGCTGATGGTGCTTCGAACGTTCCGAGAGGTGCTGATGTATGTCTGGATATCTTGGATCGCTGACAGTGCTGACATTCTTTGGCCCACTGTCGACAGTCTTTCCTGATACCTGGCCAGACGAAGCGTTGTGTTATCAGCTTGATGGTAGCCTTTGCTCCTGGGTGACTTAAATTGTGAAGTGCGTCGAATACTTGTCTGCGAAACGATGGTGTGACAAATGGACGTGGTGTTGGAGAGGAGACGTCACAGTATACCTGTAGTCCTGACTCTGGTGTTCTGACCCTTTCGAGTTTCAGAGTTGAACCGGTCTTCAACAGGTCTTGCAACTCGGCATCAGTGTCTTGTTCTCGGGCCAGAGACTGGTAATTTAGAGGCATAGAAATTTGGTTTATGCGTGAAAGAGTGTCAGCTACTACGTTGTCCTTCCCGGCTATAAACCTGATGTCCGTGGAGAACTGGCTAATGAAGTCGAGGTACCGGAATTGACGTGGTGAGCAGTTCTCTCGGTTCGTTGTAAACGCATAGGTAAGAGGCTTGTGGTCTGTTAGGATCGCGAAAGTCCGGGCTTCAACCATAAAACGAAAATGTCTTATGGCTTCATAGACGGCGAGTAGTTCACGATCATATGGACTGTATTTCTTCTGGCTTGGGCTTAACTTCCTTGAGAAGAACGCCAGCGGTTGCCATTCTTCACCCTTGCGCTGTTGTAGTACCGCTCCAATTGCAGTGTCTGAGGCGTCTGTTTGAATGGCTAATTCTGCTTGTGAGTCAGGGTGTGTTAGAAGTGCTGCTTCTGAAAGACTAGCCTTGCAGCGGTTGAATGTTTCTAGAAGAGCAGGTGTCAATTGTATAGGTTGTGTACCTTTTGTCTTAGGACCGGCGAGTAAGGCGTTTAGAGGAGCTTGGATGGACGCAGCATTTGGAATAAAGCGGCGGTAAAAATTTATCATGCCAAGAAAGCGCCTGAGTTCCTTAATATTCCTGGGTGTAGGAAAGTCCTGTATGGCTTGAACTTTTACATCTAGAGGCTTTATTCCTGCTTGTGTAACTCTGAAGCCAAGAAATTCTACTTCCGACTGACCAAATACACATTTATTGGTGTTTATAAGGACGCCGTATGTTGCCAGTCTGTCGAACAGTTGTCTCAGGTGCTGCTGATGAAGAAAGGTGTCCTGGCTGTGGATGAGGATGTCATCCAGGTAGCCAAAACAGAAATCCAGCCCACGAAGAACCTCGTCCATGAAGCGTTGGAAAGTTTGGGCAGCATTACGAAGTCCGAACGTCATGAACGGGAACTCGTAAAGGCCGAAGGGTGTAGTAATCGCCGTCTTGGGAATGTCCTCTTTAAAAACTGGTATTTGGTTATATGCGCGTACCAAATCTACGGTGGAGAAGACAGTACTGCCTGCCAGCTGATGCGTGAAGTCCTGGAGGTGCTTAACAGGGTATCTATCCGGAATGGTACGGGCGTTCAAAGACCTGTAGTCTCCACACGGACGCCAGCCGTCGTTTTTCTTGCGGGCTAGATGCAGCGGTGAGGACCAAGGGCTGTCCGATCTTCTTGCTGTACCATTCTGCAGCATCTCCTCAAATTCAGTCTTCGCAATCTTTAGGCGTTCTGGATCCAGGCGACGTGGGCGACTGACTACTGGTGGACCCGGGGTTGTACGTATGTGGTGTACAGTCGAGTGTTTCACTGTTTGGGGCTTACCAGCAGGCCGAGTGACGTCAGGGTACTCCCTCAGAAGCTGATGGTAAGAAGAAGTACCAGCAGTGGTACGTACTGACGAGATCGCCTCTGAAGATGTTTGACACCGTGTTGAGACTGTCAGAGTTGTGAGACCATCTATTAGACGTTGATTGCGGCAATCGACTAGCAGATTGTAATGACCTAGAAAGTCGATGCCGATGATAGGTTTTGAGACGTCAGCAACGATGAAGCGCCAGGTAAAAGCACGGCGGAGACCTAAGTTTAGAGTCAGAGGCAGGTAACCGTATGTAGGTATTACTGTCCCATTGGCTGCGAACAACTCATACTGCGTTTTGTTGCGTGCTTCCCGAACAGCGGATCGCGGAAAGACGCACAGGTCTGAACCTGTATCTATTAGATATTGCACCTTTGTTAAGCGATCCGTGATGAACAGGCGACTCGTTGTTGTTAGGCAGTCGTTCGCCGCCACTAATGGCTGCCTTGGTAGTTTACCGCCTTCGCCGATTTATCGTAAGTGCAAGGTTGGGTACATTTTCGCGCTTTATCGCCAAATCGGTAATGGTACCAGCAGTGGGGATGTCCCCACGGTCGTGAACTTGAACGAGAGCGACTCCCGTGTGAGCTCCTGGAACGTGGTCGTGAACGCCTGTGCGATTCCATGCTCATCGTCTCTATTTTGCGACTGAGTTCCGCTACTGTCCTAGTCAACATCTCGATGGCTGTACTAGTACTTGCAGTAGGCGTTGACATTTCAGCTACTTGCCCGGTTACTTGCCCAGTTACTTGCACTGTTACTGGAACGACATCATTTACTCGATCGGCGAGCTCAGCCAAGTCCTCTAGCGGCATCTTCGACTGTTGGGCAGCGATGCAGGTCTGCAGATGGGTTGGTAACCTACTTGCCCAGATGGTCCGGATAAAATCGGTAGGGACGTTTGCTCCCGCCAGGTGTTGTAAGTGTCGAAGAAACTGTGTTGGCTTCCTATCGCCTATCTCTTCGTGCATCAGAAGCTGTTTTATTTTACGCTCCTGGGACGCTGACAGACGACGTATCAGTTCGACTTTTATGGTTGCGTACCTATCTGTGGTTGGCGGGGAAACGATCAAATCTCTAACTTCCGCTGCATGCTGAGGTTCGAGCTGCGCCAACACGTAATAAAACTTAGTGGTATCGGCGCTTATGTTTGACAAGACAAACTGACCTTCTAGTTGGGCAAACCAAAGTTCTGGGTCGTCCGGGTTGAATGGGGGTGTCTTCACACCAACACGACAGGTTGCTCCTAGGATGATTTGGTCATCCTGGCTTACGCTCTGTTTAGCGGCTGTCTCACCTGGGCTGGTCATCTTCTTGGGATTACTTCCGCGGTATCCCGACGTCGGTGGTCACCAGTGTAGTAGTTATAGGTCGGTAAACCAAACCACTAACAATGTAGTGTTCGTGAAGTATTATAGCTCCGGAGAAGGTGGTATTCAATAAGGCAGCGGAATGACGTAAATATTAGTATATTAGTTAATAACTGTAGCAAGACAAAACGAATGAAAGTAAACAAAACAACACAGGTATTTATACAATAATATTTGCACCCGGCACTAATATTGCGGCGAGGGACTCAGGTAGCAAGCGTGAATATAGGCGCACGACATCCCTCTCTGTTGCGCGGGCGCCTACACAATAGATGGGGCGTCGCCGTAAGGCTTGGTATTGACACCGCCTCATCGGATGTTTTTGTGCCTCGTTGTATCTCTTGAGTCGACTTGCCGATTATGTGCCTAGATCAAATGATTGTGTTTAAGTATGTGTAAATAAACAAATAAATACACAACCATTTGATCTAAACGGGAATCGAACCCGTGACCGCTACATAAGAAACAAATCCAGATAACAAATCTATTATATTATAGTTGCAAACAACAAATCATTATCTGTTCGAAGCTCAGGCAAAATAAGTTTATGTGTTTATAATGAAAGAGGTCAACAAAATGAAATACTTTTTACAAATGCGTTGTATGTGCCTGAACTAGCTAATAACCTGCTGTCAGTGAGTCAAATAATAATAAATGGTGGCCAAGTGAAGTTTAATAAGTATGGCTGTACTGTACTAAACAAAAACAATACTATAGTGGCAACAGCAAGCTTGATAAATAGTATGTACCCGCTGAACATGCCTGTTGGCCATGGATGGATATCAGATATTATCGAACGAGATACTTACCTGTGCCACCAAAGGATAGGTCGTCTCAATTTTCAAAGTTTGAGAAAAATGACAGAAAACACTGCTGATTTAAAACTTGGCGTACCCGCTGGAAATGTAAAGTGTATAACGTGTCAAGAAGGAAAACAAACACCTTTGCCGTTTAAAAGTCAAGGGTCTCAAAGTAAAGACCTGCTTGATTTGATACACCCAGACAGCTGTGGAGCAATGGAAACTTAGTCGTTTGGCAAAGCTAATTACTTTGTGTAATTTCTCTAATTAATACTTGCCGGTACAGTGTATTTTATACTCATTAAAGTTTCTGCTATTTTTCTTGGTAAAACTGCTTGTTTACATTAAAATTAATAAGTATAAAGCAACAAAAGTTTATTTTATATCCAAAAATATTAGACACTGAAATTTGAAGTAATGAATTATAGTAATATATTTTACAAATTTTATTTGGAATACACAAACACATAGAAAACATCGTCGATGTTTTGCACTTTCATAAAAAAAGGCAATTCAAAAATCTCTGTAATGTTCATTCTTATTAATTAAAAATATTAATAGTATTATACTTTTTGCATTTACATATAGACAAAGAATGTAACACACACATAATGAAATGTAATAGTATTAATCGTTATTCAGCCAGGATATTTAATTCAGAAGCAGTTTAACTTTCATAATTCTGTGTTACTTCAGATATACCAACACCTACAGTGGACTTGTATCCATGGCTAGTGCTAATCGAATACATCAAGAATGATGTCGTGAAAACACTGTGCGGTGGAGCTCTTATCAGTGGCAAATATATCCTGACTGCCGCACATTGCGTGGTTGGACCAGTACTACGCGCAGGCACACCGTGAGTTACTACCATTGTTTTTTTTTTAAATAGACAGCCTCACCAGCTTCACGCAGTATATAACTATTTTAAGTCTTCTACAATAATGTTATTAAAGAGGAAATATTTGTATTTTTGTATGTAACCAATAAACTCAAAAACTGATGGACCGATTTCAAAAATTCTTTCATCGTTAGAATCCTACATTATCGCTGAGTGACATAGGCTATGTTTTATTCCCGTATTTCTACAGGAACGGGAACTACGCAAGTGAAATAGCGGAGAGGTGCTAGTTTTATATAAGCCGTCTGGCCAGATTGATACAGTATGGCAAAATAGAAGAGGCCTACATATGTCAAGCAATGGACTAGTTATGATGTAATATAGATAATACATACAACAGGAGACTCTCAGCTCTTATCTTCTTCAAAAGTAGCCAGAGGTAGTATTTACCACAATCTTGACATATAGGTCGCTCTTTTTAAGTCATTAGGCCCTACATAGGTAAAGGGTGGCCGAGTGAAAGTCTCTGTTTATTCTCGTATCTTCGTATCTGAAACTCGATGTTTATTCACATTATTCAGTACCATACCACTGCAAATCATAGTAAATGGCTCTAATATACACATCCATAACATTCTTGGTCAAATTTATCGAAAAAAATGAGAATAATCTAATGTAGATCTTCATTAATGGAAGTTAATTCTTTAGTTACAGAGTCGTAGCTACACACGCCATTATTTTACTATCGACTAACATACGATACGATTTAAGATAATTCCAAAAAAATTTTACGTTTTAGTACTAGCATTCGTCTTGGAGAATACGACACCAGCAATGAAGGTCCCGATTGCATCAAGATTGTAGAAAATGTTAATGATTGTTCAGAGGGAGCTATTACAATACCAATTGAGATGACGATACCACATCCTCAATACAATAGGCAAATGCGAAACGACATAGCCTTGATTAAAATGACGCAAATGGCACCCTATACAGGTTTGAATTACATATTACTTTACTATCATTACGTGTAAAATGAAGTCGCTTCCGCTATATGTTCGATTGGATCTATTGAACTACTCAACGGATTTTCAGCAATAGATTGAGTGAGTCAAGAAAAAGTTTTATAAGTATGTCTAGGTGCGCTCCACGGTGTTACCCGCGGTTGTTGTCGTTCCTTTTCAACACCAACCGCATGGAACGGCAAGTACTGCCATAAATGAAGGATTATTTTAATACCAAAACCTTAATATTTTAACCGTGGGAGAACCACGCTTCGGCATGAATGGGCCGGCTCGACCGGAGTGGTACCACAGCCTCACAGAAAACCGGTGTGAAATAGTGCTTGCGCTGTGTTTCACCGAGTGAGTGACGATACCGGAGGCCCATAACCCAAACCCCCTCCCCTATCTCTCTTCCCCATCCCCCAAAGGCCGGCAACACACTTGTGACGGCTCTGATGTTGCAGGTGTCCATGGGCGGCGGTAATCGCTTACCATCAGGCGATACATCTGCTCGTTTACCCGCATACTCCTTAAAAAAAACATGTTATATGCCAAGGCACTTTATTACATATTTGATTTGATATTTTGCAGATTTCATTCGCCCTATCTGTCTGCCAACGTTAGACATGACAATAGGAACAGTCTCCTTTTATGCCACCGTTGCTGGCTGGGGCGCAGGTAGCATGAGACAGTCTAGCAGCAACGTAACATTGCGCGTCGAAATACCATTTGTGAGCAAAAGTGTAAGTGTGCATTTGATATACTGATTATCTCAATGTGTATTTAATGATACGGCTTGAAACCGTAATCCCTTCAAGACGAAAGTGAAGGAGCTCTTACTGGGTGAATTGGCAGCACTGCCGAGCTTCAAAACCTTGTATTTTTATTTCTTTTTGTGGAATACGAATGAATATATATGTATATGTATATGTGTGTATTACGGAATGTATTTGCATTATTGGTGTTAACAGTTAAATTGTATTAAAACCTTTATTATTTAGTATTCGTCCCTGAAGTGCACCTACCTCATGTTTTCTCTGCATTGCCCAACCAGTCGACTAGCAGAAAATGCCTTAGGCATTAAGTCCGACCTTTGTATTTGCTCCGTGGTCCGACCCGATGCATGTATTTGTGCATAAACATACAAATAAATAAATAAAATATAGTCAAATAAAACACAAGAATGACAACTTGAAATAAATCATAAATTAACTCATATGGCAAGCGCGGTAGTAGAAGGGAAGCCTTCTAAGGATTTGCGCATTTCCAGCAGGCGTATTAAAGGCTTATATGATGCTGTTGACAATTTGATTATAATTCTAAGATCATTGTCTACAAAGATGTATATTACATACATTCTGTTAAACAGTTTTAGTCTGTTCAGATTAATATCGTGTTCGTCATCACAAAATCTAGCTACAGTTAAACAAAATAGTTTTTAAACACGCTTTTATAAATATACCAAACTAAAAAGTAGAAAAAAAAAAACAAAAATTATTTATTGAAATAGTTTCGGAAAGCACCCCACGCTTTTTACATAAAAAATATTTTTTACTTTTTACGTAATCAATCATCAACAACCCATTACGTCCCACTGCTAGGCTCAGGTCTCTTCTCAGAAGAGGGTTAAGGCCATACGTCGCCACGCTGGCCAAGTGCGGGTTGGGGTGAGACTACGTTGTGCCTACGTAATCTTGCCGTTGGATGTTTTTAAGCAGCCCAAAGGCCTCCAACTAAGCTTCACGACTATTATCCTAGGATAACAATCGGAACCGACTGCTTAACGTGACCTCCGAATCACGGAAACGCTCATGGTAACATACCACTAGCGGTCACCCATCCAAAGTAGTGTCGGCGCCGTCGTTGCTTACCCTCGGTGGTTGTTCTTAATCAACAAGTGCAACTGGGCTATGAGCCACTTTTTAGTTCGATTACTATCAAAGCGTGTGTACTAAACTATACTTAACTATAATTTATTATCTATTTTTTAGTTTGACATATTATTACATGTTTGTTTAATTTTTTTAAACGATTTTTTTGAAATCATATTTTTTTTTCTTCTAATTATTAAATAAATAAATAAATATTTCGGACATCTATCACACAACGCCATCTAGTCCCAAGCTAAGCAGAGCTTGTGTTATGGGTACTAGACAACTGATACAAATACATATATACTTTTTTTTTGTAAATACATACATATTATATATAGAAAACACCCAAACTCCGAAACAAATATTTGTAGATCATACAGACATTTGGCCCGACCCGGGAATCGAGCCCGAGACCTCACTATCAGCAGTCGAACACGCCAACCGCGAGACCAACGAGGCAGTCAATATTATATGGTCATCGAGCCTTGACCCCTGTGCAAATTTTCAAATTAATCAGACTCCTAGGAGAGGTGAAAATGAAAGTTAAAAGATTCCGTTACATACAAAAACAATAACACATTCGATTTGTTTTTACAGGTTTGCCAGCAAGCGTATGCAGTCCCTGGGCGTAATGTTACCTTATGGAAGGGTCAGTTTTGTGCAGGTGGGGAGAAGGGTAAAGACTCGTGCAAAGGTGATTCAGGAGGCCCACTCATGTACGAAAACGGCAGGATATTCGAAGCGATCGGTGTTGCCAGTTTCGGCCCTTTACCTTGCGGCTTGGAGGACATACCTGGAGTCTACACCAACGTATATGAGTACATTGCGTGGATAAGAAGCATGATTTCTGCTTAATGTAATAAGTCGATCGAATTGGAATTAAAAAAATTTAAGACTTGCATTTTAAAGTACTAAATTAATAAGTACATCAATAGTTTTATGAATTAAGAGCTGTATATCAGCTAGTACCGGATCCTTTGATGTGAATCGAGTTAAAACTCTGTAGTTGATATTTGGATAATATTTTTGTCAGTAGTTTATAATTTAGAAGAATCTTTTGTTCATGTCTATTTAACATCCTGTTTCATCTCGTGGCTGTCAATAGTGGTAAATAATAAAAACTCAACATTCATCAAGCGACAGTCAACAATCTACTTTTGTGTTCAAGTGTGTTTAATTTAGTGTAAATCTAAGCCATCTTCATCATCACCGCCTCCAAGGTTCTCTATAACAACTGGTCCTGTGCTGTCCACATCCATCTAAGCTAAGCTATCAAATAATCCAAAAAATATGATAATACAAAAATTAATAATTTCCAACTTAGCGGCAAATATGTAACTAGTTTTTAGCACCTAATATTTTTGTGACCGATATCTAATAAACTATTTCGTAATATTATTTTTAGCTTTTTATTTATATTATTCAAATTATATCTTACCATAATTACCTACCTACCTAGATGTCATTTTTTATCTAACTTTATTTAAGGGCTTGTAGCCACACATAGGACCATGTCAGCTCCATCGTACCCTAAACCTTCAATACATTCATATCTAACTTATCTCTACCTCAAATAGTAAAAAGACATGTCAATGAAAACAGTGGTGTCATTTTGAGAGGAACCCTTTGCTTTTATTACTCGAGTAAATCTAGATTCCCAAGAAACCTAGCTTTTTCCAAGCTCTTCAGGGCTTGCAATTAAATTGCATGACATTTTTGTAACAAACATCTTTATTATTAGTACCATAAATAACTTAACTCATATCCGTAAGAGTTTTGTAGATTTAGAACATGAGTATATTGAATAATTTTATGCACAAAATGAACAATGGTGGGCTTAATGCCAAAGGCATTCTCTACCAGTCTACCGTTGAGTGGTGCCAAAATGAGTGAGAAGGTGCACTTACACTTTGGTTAGGACTTTGAAAATGAAAAAGAAAGCACTAAATATGTATTAAGAAATAAATAAAAAGGCCCATATGTACCTAATATATATGTTGCAGGAGTATAATAAAACAGGGATTCGGTCAAAAGGGATGTTGACATAAATAGCGATTATATGAAAAGTTATGTTTTTGCCATAGCAGGGAATATTAGAATTCTGAAAATCATATTTTGTAATGTAAATATTCTTAATAAATTAACTAAAAGTAATTACAAATGTTGAAAATAATTCTGAATATCACGTGACTGCAAACGCCAATCGGAGCGCGTTGCGTCACAGTGTGTAAAGAACCACAAACAGGTACTATAACCACAGAACAAAAAGATATAAGTAGAAATGGCTAGTAAGCGTGATGCGCGTGCCACTAGTAAGCGTTGCAACACATACCTTTATGAGTTGTAGGTATTTTGTATCATAGTCGTATTACAACGCTGCGTTGAATAGGTTGTCCATTGAAAGTTTTTTTTTACGCCACAATAAATCCATCTAAGTATACCAAATGAATACATCAGAACCGGCATGATCCAACCAATGTAGGCTCGCACCTTGTTAACGCCTGATAAAAGATTTTTAAGTACTTTTTTCAGGCGGCCAAAGAAGCATTCCCGCAACGACTGTTTCATGTCAGGTTCTGGTATTCCTAAGGACTGTGAAAAGGACTAGATACTTGTAGGTTTCGGTTGCAGACAGAGATCTGAGTCTTGTAGAATCTGAAAGCTCTGTTCCTTCAAATTTCACAATCACACCTTTCTTTACATACATGACTGCACACTTGTCTACACCAAATTCTATCTTGATAGAATTACTAAAGCTTTCAGTGACTTTTAGTAACGCTGTCAATTGTAATTTAGTGGGGGCAAGTAGTTTTAAATCATCTATATAAAAAAAGGTGAGATATAACTTGATCATCTTAATGCAACCTATAGCCTAACCCTGAATCTTCCAACAGAGTGCTCAGAGGGTTCAAAGCTCGACAAAACCACAATGGACTTATTTATTATTATTATTAAACTTATTTATTATTATTAAATAAAAGGTAGTAGAGCCACGCTGATTTCAGCACAAACGAACCGGCACGATCGAGGCGGTACTACTATCGTACAGAAAATCAACGTAAAATGACGGCGATCGTGCTGTTGTTTTCGTTGGTGAGTGCGAGCCCGGAGCCCCAAAGATGCAGAAGCATCACTAGCCACCATGGTGTGGGTCACCATGCTGCATTGTCTGCATTCGCAATCAGTGTGATGACCACCAATATTGGATTCTGCTTATGCTTTCCATCAAACATAGTAATCATTTTGGCAGGGCCATGCATAGTAAAAAAAATGTTATCATCACACAACTTTTAACAACATTTTTTTTATTTTTTTTTATTTATTAACTTTATGCACAAAATATACAATGGCGGACTTAATGCCAATGGCATTCTCTACCAGTCTACCGTTGGGTGGTGCGGAGATGAGTGAGAGGGTGCACTACACTATTGTTATAACACTTAAATAGATTAGTCCACAATAAACTGACAATCAACAAAAAAGAGCCGGCAATTATATTATATCTACACAATACTACAAGAATACATACATATATACAAACACATAACTATAATTATTTGTACATATGATCGTGTTCATCACAAAATTATGAGTCTGAGTTGGAATCGAACTCGCTACCTTCAGCTTAGTACTCAGATATTTCATGAACGGATTCCGTTTTAATTTCATCAAATGTTTTTCCATTATTATGCCTTTTCCATTATTATAAGAGTGGGCTGATAGCAGGTCAGAGTTCATATTTAATATGCAATTATATCTTTGTGAATTCCCACTGAAGATAAAAAAATTTGATAAAGAAATTTACTGCAAAACAACATGAGGATTTTCCTGTAGGTACTTACATATTAGGTCAACACATGAAGAGTCTTTAATTATATAATCCACAGCTGGACGTATGCTGGACCGGGGGCGGTACTATCCTCGCACAGAAGATCAACGTAAAATGACATGAGTTCGTGATGTCGTGTTTCGTTGGTGTGTGCGGGACCGGAGTCCCAGTGTTGCAGAAGCATCACTAGCCGCCATGGTGTGGGTCACCATACTGCATTGTTGGATTGCTTTTGCAACGAGTATGATGACCAACACTCTTGGATTCTACTTATGCTTTCCACCAGGCAGAGTATAGTCATATTGGCAGGCCCATACATAAACAAAAATGTTTGACCGGCTATAACACACTGGCCAGACCGTGTTGGTTCCTTATTGTATTAAGTTTTCCATCACTTTCCAGTGCTGTCATCCTGAAGCCTAAATCTCCTTTCTCTTGATTCTCACAACTCTTGAATTGGTTTCAATGGGTGATGGTAGCAGCTTAACATCGAGTGACTCTCTTCCTTGTTTAACTCTATGCTATAAAATATACAGTATACTTATTGGATGATGAAAGGCATTATATATCTCTATAACTTTCACACCGATAAGCTGTCTAGTTTAGACATAAAAACGTTCCAAAAAACTCTTCATATTTATAATGATACTATTAGGTATCAGGTGATTTTTAGTTCGTGGGAAAAAAGCGGCTGGCAAACGCCAAGAACGCAAATTAACCTCAAAACCACACGGATAACAGGAAAAAATATAGTTTTTGTTTATATAAGAGAATACAAAACCTTCGCTAGGTTGATTGCGTTTCATCAGTTCCTAGGGTCATAGTACCGACTGTTCAATACAATAAAGTAAAGATAAAAATATATTAAAAATCTAGGAGCAACGATAGCCAAGGTTAAGGTACCTTTAAAGGAGCAAAATGAAATAATTTTTCATGATTTCTTAGCTCATTTTAGTCGTAATGAGGCTATACAGTCCTCCTCTTAAAATGGCCTATCGTAACTCTAAGAGATTTTTTCAATTCGAATAAGGAGTTTTGAGATTCTATTGTTTCTAATCGACTACGGCAAAGCCAAAGAAGGGTTATAATTTTGATAGGCTATGTATGAATGTACGTATGTATGTTCATTTGTTCCCTCATAGCTCCTTAACTACTTGAGAGAAATATGCCGTGTTTGGTATCATACGAAAGGGCGTTACTTGTACATTTCAAAAAAAAAATACATTATTAGCATTTTCTCGTGGCTTCATCCGCATTTATTCGATAATTGTGATATTTCTATGGTACCTATTTCAAATATACTTTGCAAAGAATTTAATATTATAGAGGTCCTAAAACATTTTAAATAAAAAAAAGTAAAAACTAAGACTGTTTGTATTTTAACTGTTAACAATCGCACTAGGAATAACCCCTGTGTCGCGTGGGACTGCACAAACGTACATAAAACGGACACAAAGAATACTCATTCTCAGAACAACACAGTGTTGTTCCAATGTGGAGTTTGAAACTACAAACTCCTCGACTGCTGAAAACACTATCTTAATAATTATAAAGTTTAAACTGTTGCTTATTTGGTCTAAACTTGTATTAACCGTCGCGTGGACATCATTTTGTATATATATGTGTGTATGCGTGTCTGATGGCCAGTACCCGCGGAGCACGAGCACGGTAGTCTATAGTTCATAACATAACCGGCTCTCGCACGGTTAACACACATATTTAGTTAGTGTTAATATAAAACGTTTTGATATGATCTAAAAATGATTAGTTTTACAACATTACCTGTTTTATTCGCCGTTTTTTGTGTTGTGAATGCACGTAAGTTTTTGTTTTGTTATTTTGTCAGCATCATGTTTGGTCAAAGTTAGGTTGGCGAAATATTTTAAAAGTAATTGTTGCCCGCGGTTCTACCCGCGTATATGTCGGTTATTGCGGCAAATAGTAACCTATGAGTTATTCTGATGTATAAGCTATATTACTGTAAAGTTTCATCCTTTTTTATTTATACGCGCTTTACCTACGGGTTGACTAGGGGTGGTGATATTTCGTACACTTAATCTTGGTCACCCTGCAGCCAAGTTTGCGGATGTTGAGAAGAGGCGACGGGATCTTGTCGCTGAGCTCGACCTGGTTCTAAGCCGCATCTCTCAATGGGGCAGTGAGAATCTGGTCGAGTTTAATGCCAAGAAAACACAGGTGTGCGCGCTATCTACCAAAAAGTCTCTCTTCCTTCCCCTCCCCACTTTTCGGAACACTCAACTGCCCCTACAAGATAAGCTCGGTATCCTGGGTATGGATGTCTGCCATGACCTCAACATGCGTGAGTACATCGAAAGCGTCATTAAAGCGGCCTCGCGGAAGTTAGGTGTACTTAACAGGGTGAGACGGTTCTTCTCGCCCGAGCATCTGTGTTTTCTTTACAAGACCCAGGTTCGCTCGTGCGAGGAGTACTGTTCTCATCTATGCGTGCGTATGGTGCCGCACAGTATCTGTTTGACGCTCTCGATCGGTTGCAGCGGCGAGCGGTCCGCATCATCAGTAGTCCCGAAGCCACCGAGTTCTCTCCTCACCGAGCCTCTATGGCAGTCCTCTATCGCCTGTATCATGGGGGGTGTTCTGAAGAGCTCTTCCAACTTGTCCCCCTTCTCCATTCCTCTGCAGGACAACACGTGCTGGCCTTCGCAGTCACCCTTTTAGAGTAGAAGACATACGCTCTTGAACGCAACGTTTCGGTTCTTCCTTCTTGTGCCGAGCGATTAAAACATGGAACTCACTGCCACCGCACGTGTTCCCATCCCATTATGATCCCGGGTCCTTTAAGCGGGGCGTGAAAAAGCATCTTACTAGGCCGCCATAGTGTGGGTCACTATACTGCTCTGTCCACGTTCGCATTGAGGATAGTGACCACCACTTTTGGATTCTACTTATACTTTCCATCAGGCAGAGTAGAGTCATTTTGGTAGCTTGATCATAAAAAAAAAATCAGTCATCAGACTGAACACACTTATATATAGTTATACATAGTTATGAACATGACATATACATCCATATCCACATTAATTAATATTTTACATACGAAAGTAACTTTGTATGTCACGCTTACACGGCAACCACTGCACCGATTACAATAAAATTCGGGACAGAGATACTTTGATATAGGATCACTTTGTTGTCCGTCTGTCTATCTGTCAACTACTTTTTTTCTCACTTTTCTCTATCACGCTGAAATTCATATCAAATACTCAGGTCTACTCAGTCTCTAAGTCTCTCACTCGTCAGGGAAAAAAATCAAACTTCTTAGCCAACGCAATAAAAATTACGTTTTTCGACAGTCGCTAGGGAATCAAAACGGGCGTTGCCCGCAGTTGTTGAAGTGCCGCGAATAACACCGCAGGGTTCAGCTAGTAAAGAAATAAAATTAATAAATAAATAATTATACTTCTTTCAGAGCAAGGACCATGCACAACAGTAAGCGGTGGCCAGGGGCAATGCAAGTCGATATTCAAATGTCAGCCATTACTTGACATAGTGAACAAACCAAACAAGACGCCACAAGACATCGATCTGCTGAAGAAGTCACATTGCGGGGTTGATGGGCAAGACCCTGCTGTAAGTAGCTTTATTTTTTACAATATTTTACCATATTTTTGTAAAAAGAGGCAAATAGTTGTTGCTACACGTATTAATCCAAATACACTAAATGTTAAGTTAGTTTTACAACAATAGGTAAGGCAAAAACCTCATCAAAACTGGTTGAGTCACTTATGAGATTAGCACGCACCAACATACAGACAAACCGATACAAATTTTATAAATGGTATAATAATGTTTTGGCATAGAGATACTTTGCTTGTTGAGGGAGGACGTAGGCTTCTCTTTACCGCGATAACCGACATGCATGAGCCGTGGCTGGCGGCCTTATGTAAATTTATATTTGTTTAGGTCTAATAAATTTTGGTAATTACTCATCTATTACTGTTTAGTACATCTTTCATTATATTTCAGGTATGCTGTCCAGCAAGTAATGAACCTCCGAAGCCCAGCAATCAATGCTCTACACCCGCAGGTCAGCCAGGACAGTGCGTCGGTCTGTACTCCTGTCCAGCAATCGCAAACTTGCTGAAACCACCAGTCAGCAGCGAAATAATCACATTTCTGCAGCAATCCCAGTAAGGATGTTTTTTTATATACTAGAAGCTGCCAAAATGACTCTACTCTTCCTAATGGAAAGCCACCATGCTGCATTGTCCATGCGCAATGAGAATGGTGACCACCACTTTTGAATTCTGCTTATGCTTTCCGTCAGACAGAGTAGAGTCATATTGCAAGCAATTCTTGATTTTAAAGAAATTTATAAAAAAAAAATTTTGCAAATTTTTAGGATCAAAAATAACTTAAACTTTTTTGTCATCTACATGTGAAACTATTTAAATCAATAGGTGCAAGCAATTCTCGACCTTATTAGATTGTAATTATCCCATTTTTTCTTAAAATAATCATGATCAACGTCATTAACAAACGCCAAAAACGAGGTTTATAGATATGGTGTCATTATGGACGAGAATTGCAAATGCAACGGCATTGATTTTTATTTGTTAATTGAATCCATTGAAGAAATTAAAAGTTGCATACAAGCTCCAAACCCTTATTTTATCTCCTAAATAGAAATTAAAATTTAAAAAAAAAAAAAAAGAAAAATCATGTACCGTATTTACTAAGAAGCCTTTATTGAGAAGCTGATAATTTGAAATCACAAACAGACATTTAAATTTAATTTATTTTTGTGTATAGATGGCTCTCTTACGATAAAATTAATTATTTTAATAATTACTATAATAAATATTTGGGAACCGACACCTAGTGATTTGCACTAATACAATGACAATAAGCTTGACAGTTGACTGTTGGGTTCGTATTGGTGTAGGAGGTTAGAAAATATCGTCGTATTCACTATTTGATGCACTTAGTGACATCTAGGGAACATTAAGCTTACTATCAATCCGCGTACAGATCACTCGTAGTGAAGGAAAGGTCTATAGTATATATTTCGTCAGTGATTATACTGATTATATCCTTTAACATCTTAGTTCTAGGCCGCTTTAGGCAAAAACATAAAATTTACACTGACTATTTCTGCTATTTCTTTTGCAATTATAAGTAATTACAATATTGACCCATCTTTAAAGCAATTGTAAATTTTAAAGTTTAATTAAGTCCCTATTGTTGTATATTTCGGTCACGGCAAGCGCTGCGATCGTTTCCTATACCTAAATCAAACACTTCGCACGATCCCAATAGGGTTTTTGTCTAGATTTCTTTCCCTTCCCAGTGATTTTCTCTTGACTTGCGTAGTTTTCTCCGTTGGAGTGATAAAGAGAAGGTAAAACTGATTTTATAAGGAGAAACTTAGGTTGTTTTTATTAAAAAAAAACAATGATATAGTGAATAAAATCCGACTGAAAAGCAACAAAACCCGGGGGGCGTAGCTACATACCAAATAAAATTTGCAAAGGAAAGTGAGAATGAATGATGGGCTCTCAAAATGGTCCCAAATCTTGTACGGGCTATATTATAGCAATATTATATATTTTTCAGATGTACTGGTCCGGAGCAATACAGCGTGTGCTGTGGCTCCGTACCTGACTTCCAGAATGTCGAGAAAGGAAATTGTGCATCTAGGGTTACTGCATTTCCACCGGATCCTAGAACTGAATGCTGTGGGCTCGAAGCGACTAATGTCAGCAAACTTTTTGGTAAGTACAATGCTTAAGATAATAGGAATACAAATGCACGTATGTTTAAAATGTCTAGTGGTCGCCACGTTTGAAATTCAACCATAATTCAGTTTTTTAACTTTCTGAACAAGGTCCACATAAACACAAAATTTTAGCTTTTCGTTAGAAGCGTCATGATCGTCTGCTGGTTATAGGCTATATGACGTGTCACTGAATCTAATGTGGTGCCCTCTAGCCAACATAAAGTAATGTATTAAAAAATAAATTTGTGTGTTTGTTATCATTGGAAAGAGCGTTACTTGTAGATTTCAAAAAAATATATATTATTAGCATTTTCTCGTGACTTTTTCCGTATTTATTCGATAATTGTGATATTTCTATGGTACCCATTTAAAATATACTTTGCAAATAAATTAATATTTTAGAGGCAACAAAACATTTTAAATAATAAAAAAGTAAAAACTAAAACCCAACTTCGACAAAAAACGACGCTGAAAAAGCATGAAACAAGTTTCAAAAGCCGTAGTCACGCGTTGTTAGAGTGTTATGGTATATTACACTACATGAACTACGGCTTTTGAAACTTAGTAGTGTACCATAGTAAATACATTCATAAAGTGTTCAGTTTTGTAAAACACATTGCAAATGTGTAGTTTTTATGCATTTAGACATAGACAAAGAATGTATCACACACATTATGGAATGTATGTATTCGAATACATACATTCCATAAATCGAATTTAATCGATATTTAGTTAGCCTATTTAATTTAGGAGCTTAATTTCCCCCATTCTAAATTACTTCAGATGGATCACGAATCTCGGTGGACTCGTATCCATGGCTGGTGCTGATCGAATACGTCAAGAATGGTGTCGTGAAAACAATGTGCGGTGGAGCTCTTATCAGTGGCAGATATGTTCTGACTGCAGCACATTGTGTGGTTGGACCAGTACTAGGTGCAGGCACACCGTAAGTTACTATTACTGGTTTTTTAAATAAACCCTCTGACCAGCTTGGTACAGTATGCCTAAATTTGTAAGAAGAGACCTATGTCCAGCAATGGACAACTAATGATGATGATAATGATGTTATATAGATAGTCACATACAACTACTACCCTCAGGTCTCATTCTCATGAGGAACAGGCTCAGGTAGGTACTTACCACAACTTACAGAGATTCTCCAGCCCAGCTTCCAGCAGGAATTGGTCGAGGGCCTTTTCCCGCAGTGGGCGGAGCACATACCCCCGTTGATGGATTACTCAGTCAGAGACGACGGAGGCAGAGGGGACGATGTTCGGCACTTTAGGGAATCGGAGGTAAGGGCGGCTGTTCTGCGGATCCGTTCCAAGAACAACGCCGGAAAACCAGCCCGAGTGATGGCCCGAGCCCTCGACCATATGTCGGACCGCCTCAGAGAAGTGTTGGACTGGTCTAGACGCTTCCCTGGACGCTGAAAATATGGGAAGCTGGTCCTACTAAGGAAGTCGGGACGGCCTGCCGATTCGGTAGCGGCCTATAGGCCCATAGTGTTGCTGGACGAGGCGGGTAAACTTTTTGAGAGGATACTCTCTGCCCGCATCGTCCAGCACCTTTGCGAGGTGGGCCCCGATCTGCGGACGCCCAATTCGGTTTTCGAGAGGGGCATTCCCGGTCTGTGCGTCATCGGAGGAGATATCTCGCTATCGGCCGTCATAAGCTTCATGGCCGGTAGCGATAGTACTTTTACTGTGGTCGCAACCTTCTGCAAAGATGTGACCTCACCGAAGAAGGCGGCGGTGAAGGCCCGGTAGGACGATATCCACTCGGACCTAATTCACTGCCGGCGATCTGGGCGGCGGACGTCACCTAAATAGAGTGTCTTGCCAGCCGACGGTTCCCGCTTCAGTGCGGGCAAGAGCTGGAAGGGTTCCGGACGTGTTAATAACAGCGGATCTCTACCTAGAGTAGCACACCGTGTGGTTTTAGTCGGTTCAAGTCCGACACAACACCCCACCGCAAACTCCGATGGGGTGACGGTCCGTGGGGGATTCCACACGTAAAAAAAGGCACTTACCACGATCTAGACATATAGGTCGCTCTTTCACAGTCATCAAGCCTTTCATACAAGGTAGCGAGTGAGAGGCGCCAGCATCGACTAATTCACAAAACCTTCACAAAAACCTTATAATTCCTACTCGTTTATTCATTCCATTCAACTCAATCGTTATTCACGTTATTCAGCACCATAATGAATGACTGGACTACACATCCACGACATTCAATAATAATAATGTAATAATAGTTTATTATTAAGAAAATCGTACAAACTTGTTTCATTGCCTGTGACAGCCACACTAGGCAGAGCCTGTGCCGTGGCTATAGAATAATACGATTATCTTAGGCCTAGGACTAATATCTAAACATCTAGTGATTTTAAAAGTTATTCTGTTTTTAAATATTGTAGATTTTCGTTAATTCAAATAATTATATTACTTAGTTACAAAGTCTTAGCTATGCGCGTCATTATTTTACTATCGACTTACATATGATACGATTTATTATTATATTAATCCAACAAAAACATTACATTTTTAGCTCTGGCATTCGTCTTGGAGAATTCGACACCAGCAACGACGGTCCCGATTGTATGATGGTTGAAGAAGCCGTTTATGATTGTTCAGATGGAGCTATTACAATACCAATTGAGGAGACGATACCACATCCTCAATACAACTTTGCTAGCAGGCAAAGGCGGAACGACATAGCCTTGATTAAAATGACGCGGTTGGCACCCTATACAGGTTTGAATTACATACTACTTTACTATCTTTACATCGTGTAAAATGAAGTCGCTTCCGCTGTTAACAAACTCTTAGATCTTTTAAATTACTCAACGTACCTTCATGCACTTTTCAGCAATTAACTAGGTGCGCCCAAAGGCACTTTATTACATATTTTATTTGGTATTTTGCAGATTTCATCCGCCCTATCTGTTTGCCAACGTTTGATATGACGCTAGGAACGGTTCCCTTCAATGCCACCGTTGCTGGCTGGGGCGCACTCAGCACGACACAGTCTAGGAGCAACGTAAAATTGCACCTCGATATACCATTTGTGAGCAGTAGTGTAAGTGTGCATTTTATAAGTAGATTCAATACATTATCTTAATGTATATATAATGAATATATATTTTGCAAGCCACAAGTCAACATCTTTTACAAGCCAAGTATAAGCAAAATATAGTCAAACTAGCTGTTGCCCGCGGCTTTGCTCGCGTGGATGTTGATTTTATGTATTTAATTAAAACTGTGTAAAAGTATGTATCAGTAATTTTTTCATGTTTTTGAACGTATTTATTTATTTTTGATCAATAGCCCATTTAAAAGAACTATCATACAAACATTCGACCCACATTTCATCCCTTTTAGGAACAGAATTCGCATTAATGCTGATAATGCATAAATTTTCATGGTACTAATTTAAAAAATAACGGATTTCCATACAAACTTTCAACCCCTATTTCACCCCTTTAGGGGTAAAATATCCAGAACCGCTTAAATACGTCTTTACTTTTTTTTAATCAGTAGTACATGAATAAAGTTTCATGGTTCTAACTTAAAAAATGACAAACTTCCATACAAACTTTCAACCCCTATTTCACCCCTTAGGGGTGGAATATCCTAAAACGCTTACATACGTATCTACTTATTTTTAATCAGTAGCCCAAACACAAAGTTTCTAGTTTGTAACTTCAAAAATGGCGAACTTACGTACAAACTTTCAACCCCTTTTTCATCCCCTTAGGGGTAGAATATCCAGAAACGCTTAAATACGTGTCTTCTCATTTAAAATCAGTAGCCCAAAAATAAAGTTTCATGCTTCTAACCTAAAAAATAAGGAACTTCCATACAAAGTTTCAACCCCTATTTCACCCCCTTAGGGGTAGAATATCCAGAAACGCTTAAATACGTATCTACTCTTTTTTAATCATTAGCACATGAGTAAAGTTACATGTTACTAACTTAAAAAATAACGAACTTCCATACAAACTTTCAACCCCTATTTCACCCCTTAGGGGTAGAATATTCAGAAACGCTGAAATACGTATTTACTCATTTTTAATTAGTAGCCCAAAAATAAAGTTTCATGCTTCTAACTTAAAAAATGTCGTACTTCCAGACTAATCTATACGCGAAACGTCAACCCCTATTTCACCCCTTAGGGGTAGAATATTCAAAAACGCTGAAATACGTGTTTACTCATTTTTAATCAGTAGCCCAAAAATTAAGTTTCAGGTTTCTAACTTAAAAAATGACGAACTTCCATACAAACTTTCAACCCCTATTTCAACCCCTTAGGGGTAGAAATTCCAAAATTCCTTTCTTAGTGGGTGTCTACTCAATAAAAGGATCCTACTCACCAAATTTCATAGCCGTAACTATCACAGTTTACGCTCGGCGATGATGAATCAGTCAGTCAGTCAGTCAGTCAGGACTTATTATTTTATAAGTATAGATAAAACATAATACGAGAAGATCAACTTGAAATTAACCATAAATCAACTCATGTGGCAAGCGCGGTAGTAGGCCTCCCTTCTAAGGAGAGGCATATTTCCAGCAAGATGATGCTGATGATAATTTAATTATTATTATAAAATAAACATCTCTAGTCTATCCAGATTAATATCGTGTTCATCGTTACAAAATCAAGTTACAGTTTTAATAATATAACACATTGCTTTATTGTCTTTACAGGTTTGCCAGTCAGCATATGCAGTCCCTGGACGTAGTGTCACCTTATGGAAGGGTCAGTTTTGTGCAGGTGGGGAGAAGGGTAAAGACTCGTGCAAAGGTGATTCAGGAGGCCCACTCATGTACGAGAACGGCAGGATATTCGAAGCGATCGGTGTTGTCAGCTTCGGCCCTTTACCTTGCGGCTTGGAGAACATACCTGGTGTCTACACCAACGTATATGAGTACATAACGTGGATAAGAAGCGTGATTTCTGCTTAATTTAATAAGTCGAACGAATTGGAATATCGTAATTTTAAGGTTTGCGTTATGAAG
Source organism: Spilosoma lubricipeda (assembly GCA_905220595.1). Classification (NCBI taxonomy): domain Eukaryota; kingdom Metazoa; phylum Arthropoda; class Insecta; order Lepidoptera; family Erebidae; genus Spilosoma; species Spilosoma lubricipeda. Next base: position 2,995,182 of record HG992298.1, on the reverse strand, counting down.
TACAAAATGATAAAGTACATCATCAGTTTCATTATTTATGAGCTGTATCTTGACTTGATGAGATTTGTTCAGAGTAAGAACTCTGAAGTTGAACTTGAATAAAACTTTTGACTTGAACTTTGTAATTTTGAAGAATCTTTTCTTAATGTCATTTAAGATCCAGTCTCCTCTCGTGGCGTCAATAATGGAAAAGAATAAAAATTCAACATTCATCAAGCGACAGTCAACAATCTACTTTTGTGTTCAAAGGTGTTTAATTTATCGTAAATCTAAACCATCTTCACCATCACCGCCTCCAACAACTTCTCAATAACAACCGGTCTTGTGCTGTCCGCATCCATCTAAGCTAAGAAAAATTATGAAACAAAGATTATAATTTCCAACTTAGCGGCAAATATGTAACTAGTTTTTAGTACCTAATATTTTTCTAAGCGATATTTAATAAAATAAATATTTTGTTACATGATTTTTAGCTTTTTATTTATTTTGTTCTAAGTACATTCTGTTATTTTTTTTAATCTGACTTATTTACGGGCTTGTAGTCACACTTAAGACCATGCCAGCCCTATCGTACCTTCAATACATTCATATCTAACTTATCTCTACCTGTCTATAGTAAAAAGATACGTCAATGAAAACAATGATGTCAATTTGAGAGGAACCCTTTGCTTTTATTACTCGAGTTAATCTACATGGCATCTGATTCCCAAGAAACCTGTCATGTTAGCTTGGAAATCAGGGCTTGCACTTAAATTGTATGGAATTTTTGTAACAATAAAGAATTCATCCGCGTGTAAAAGCTAGTTTTCAATAAAACCGTTAAAACAATTTTTTTTTTTAATTTTTTTTACTTTCAAGTTTTTAGTGATTAATTTCATTACATAGTACTTCTCATCAGTGTTCTACTATTCAAGCTCTTTCATTTTACATCTATGTAGTGGTAGTATATGACGAAAAGACCATTTTGTAGAGGCGGCCATCTTGGATTCTAATTCTTCATAATGAGCTGTGTCCTACTAGTCAAATCCTTACATTTGATAGCCATATTGAGACAGTCGTAACAAAATTTGTAAACCACCATTTTGAAGCGGCGGTTATCTTGGATTTACGATGAAACAGAATTCATTTAACTGTATTGTCACCAGACCTGAGGGTGTGTACCACATTTTAGACCAATCTGTCAACAGGAAAGGGGTCGAATTTCAAATTCAAGATTTATCCCAAACAAAAAAAAACACTCAATTAAAAAAGTTTTTTTTTAAAACAAGCTTAGTGATTTTAAATCTCACTTATTACAAGCTTTTATTACTCGTTACTAAAAAAAATACTTAATGTCTTTCATTTGATCTTATCTTTATCGGGTGGGTTGTTCAGAAATTTGGATGCCGCCATTTTGTTACGACGGCCATTTTTGATTAATAATAATACCGATTATCTAAATGTTTTGTCATCAGAACTAAAGGTATGTTTAAAATTTCAGCTCAATCGGAAATCGCGAAGTGGATCAAATTTAACTTGCAAGATTTGATTACAGATAAGCATCGGGACACGTGATGCTAAATAAAAGCTTTTAAAAGCCAGATTAACCTAAATAAAACCGCTTAAAAAGAAAGCACTAAATATGTTTTAAACAATAAATAAAGAAGGGACACACATTACCTAATTTATATGTTGCAGGAATATGATAAAAACAGGGATTTGGTCAATTCCCTAAGCGATTTGATCAAACCACAGCAGATGGTAAATTATCAATTTTTTTTTAAAGGTTGAAAAACCAACAGTAATACAATATTTTTAACATAATAATATACACAGAAAGTGTAGCCAATAACAGGTTTACTAATGATTTTATCGTATTCCTACACACATTAGTGATTTGATCAAATATCAAAACCGGTTCAGTGAAATAGGATAAATAAGCTTTCTATAGTATTTCAAAAGTTTTAACCTAACCTAAAACACGTAGCAGATTTGTGGCATCGTGAATAACAAAACAAGAACTCACATGTTTTTTAGTCATTTCATGGAACCAGTTCGGACATTTGATCAAATCGCTAGATTTGTGTAGGGAAATGATACAATGTGTTGTTATTTTAACATCTTCCGTGATTTGATCAAATCGCTAAGAGGATTGACCAAATCTCTGCTTTTATCATATCCCTGCGACCTATACACTTCAACGGACAAGAATTCTATTATTCTATTCCTAGTCATTTTCATAGTGTATTTTAATTGTGCCGCCCCGGCCCGTGCAGTTCACTGTCAAAGGAACGCCGATACGACACAAAAGAGCCGCTTGCGACACACTCCCACAAGTAAGTTAAAAAAAAAAACACTAATTAGTGGGCAGAGGCGCAGGCGGCTTGATTGTTTTTTTTTGTGGTATAGGGGGCAAACGTATCACCTGATGGTAAGCGATTACCGCCGCCTATGAACACCCGCAACACCAGAGGCATCACAAGTGCGTTGCCGACCTTCAGGAGGTGAGGAAAGGGATGTGGGGAGGGGTTGGCCTCTGGGCCTCCGGTATCTTCACTCACTCGGTGAAACACAGCACAAGCGCTATTTCACACCGGTATTCTGTGAGGCCGTGGTATCACTCCGGTCGAGTCGGCCCATTCATGCAGTATAGTAGGTTTTCGATAAAAATGACACTATGAAAATTAACAGGCTCTACATACCCAATTCTATTGAAACTAAAAGTCGAATGCAACTCGTGTCTGTCAAGCTTTCACGGCTAAACCACTAAATCGATTTCAGTGAAATTTGCCATGAAGTTACTTCGATTCTGCAGAAAGCATATACTATTCTAAACCATGATAATCATACACACGGGCGGAGCGGCGGGTAAACAATAATAGCCTATATAAATTGCTTCATAACAGACTGATAGACAGCCAAACAGAGTTATTAGTATGGGTTCGATAACTGACTAGACTAAAATTCATGATCAAAATTATTTACTCAAATCTATGAATGACTAGTTGTTGCCCGCGGCTCCGTCCGCGTGTATACCGGTTATCGCGGCAAATAGTAATATAATATATAAATAGTAATATTAAATTGTAGCCTATGTGTTAATCTGATGTATAGGCTATATTACTGTAAAGTTTCATCCAAATTCGTTCAGTACTTTTTGCGTGAAGAAGTAACAAACATACACACTCACAAACTTTCGCCTTTATATATTAGTGTGATGCGATAGTGTGATTAGTAGGATATAAAGTAGGTACCTGAATGACCGAGTTTTGCTCGGTACTTTTGACACGACAAGAAAGAGACAACGTTGATTCCCATCTACTCATATATACATAATGATATAAGTATATACGATAGACAATACCTTGTCAATCTAAGACAAGGTGTCGTCTATCGTCTATTTATAACATGTATTTTATAAAAAAGGTTTTAGAAAGGCTCCTTCCTGGCTCTGGTTTTCTACAGAACTTGGACAATCCCTTTTTAACCGACTTCCAAAAAAGAGGAGCGCTAGTAGTTTGTTAAAAGGTTTTAAAATTAATAATTTGTAATGATATATGTATAATGTTTATCTATACTAATATATAAAGCTGAAGAGTTTGTTTGTTTGTTTGTTTGAACACGCTAATCTCAGGAACCGCTGGTCCGATTTGAAAAATTCTTTCGGTGTTGGATAGTCCATTTATCGAGTAAGGCTATAGGGTATATATCATCACGCTATTACTAATAGGAGCGGAGCAACAATGAGGAATGTTTCAAAAACGGGGGAAATTTTCACGCTACGGGCAATAAGGCGCGTGGGTTAGCTAGTATATATATATATATAGTAATTTATTAAAAATATTATATTATTATAATTAAATAATATCTGGCGATTAGATAGAGATTATTTTTGGTTAGACAACGGAGAATTTTTTTGTTGTCAGATCGGCGGAAGTTAATTTTTTTGTTCTGATATGTGAAAATTTTGAGGTTGTTTCTGCCCTTTTTGATTTGGTCCTGGACGTGAAAGGCTGCAGGGAGGAAGAGAAAGGTTCTTGCAAAGCGTGAAATACTACCGCTGACAAGGGAAAGGAACTAGAAACAGGCAAGTACTTCTTAAAAAAGTATATTGTCAGATTTGGAGGATATCAAAAATCGTATTGAACGCCCATGTTGGTCGTACAAATTCTATTGTAGTTTGAGGAAGTTAAAGTGTTGCATGGCGTGGACACCAAGTTGGATGACAGACTCCAGCTAACGCTGTGCTAGGGGTTATGAAGATCACTTTGAGAAAAGAGGTATTTTAACCGTAATCCTCAACTATTTAAGCGTCTTGAATCCTTCGCCTTTGACACACCTTGTGGAGGCTGGGTAGGCCCAGCGACGCACCTGTGCTCCCATTTGCCTTCAGACATGTGATAGTTCCTTCGCATGTTCAAAAATAACTTATAAAAACTCATTTCAAAAACTGAACGGGATTCCTGGACGTTTCCGTTGATGACTAGGGACTTGCCATAATCTTGGAGTCTCTGAAGTTACTCCGGAAGGTGCCAAGAGATGTGAAGACACGGGTGGCCACCTTCATCGACTTGGAACAGAAATCAGGTCGCACCTACTTTCTAAACAGTAATTTTTTGAAAAAAATACTTGAGGTTTCCCTCATAGTTACCAATAATAGTGTCAGAGATTCTTTAGTTGAGATGGCGAAGCCATCCCTAGGTTTGATGGATTACCTTTTGTTCTAATTAATAAGTACCTACGTGTATTACCAAAACCTCTATCCCACTGCAGTGTGAGTAATTAGGTTAAAGTCTCGCCCTAGTTGAGATATAGAGAGCAGTGCAAATAACAAACATACACTTCTATTTAATTTTAATTGTATAGATTATTTAAAACTTAGCGAACCGTAAACATTACCTATTCGCATGAATAAGATATTCCTAGTAGGTTTTAACATTGTCGTACTAACTAACTAATCGTGCGATTTCATTTTTTATCTTATTAATTACTAGCAGAACCCCGCGGTGTTACCCGCGGTTATTGTTGTACCGCGAGTAACGCCGCGGGACAAAGTTAGTCTAAAAAAAGTAGCCTAAGTTACTCCCCGGATCATCAGCTACCTGCCAGTGAAAGTCCTGTCAAAATCCGTCCAGCCGTTCCAGAGATTACCCGGAACAAACAGACAGACAGACAGACAGACCGACAGACAGACAGACAGACAAAAATTTTTTTAACTACATTTTTGGTATATGTATCGTGTATACATACATATGCATTAAGTAAAAAGCGGTTATTTTAATATTACAAACAGACACTCCAATTTTATTTATTTGTATAGATAAAGTTTAAATTGATGTTTATTTGGTCTTAACTTGTATTGACCGTCGCGTGGACATCATTTTGTATATATATGTGTGTATGCGTGTCTGATGGCCAGTACCCGCGGAGCACGAGCACGGTTGTACATAGTTCATAACATAACCGGCTCTCGCACGGTTAACACGCATATTTAGTTAGTGTTCATATAAAACGTTTTGATATGATCTAAAAATGATTAGTTTTACAACATTACCTGTTTTATTCGCCGTTTTCTGTGTTGTGAATGCACGTAAGTTTAATTTTGTTTTGTTATTTTGTCAGCATCATGTTTGGTCAAAGTTAGGTTGGCGAAATATTTTAAAACTAGTTGTTGCCCGCGGCTCCGCCCGCGTATGTGTCGGTAATTGCGGCAAATAGTAGTCTATATGTTATTCTGCTTTACAAACAATATTACTGTAAAGTTTCACCCTTATTTTCCTTTTTTTTTTGGTCCTGCCAAAATGACTACTCTGCCTGATGGAAAGCATAAGCAGAATCCAAGAGTGGTGGCCATGGTGTGGGTCACCATGCTGTATTGCTGCATTGTCTGCATTCGCAATCAGTATGGTGACCACCACTATTGGATTCTGCTTATGCTTTCCATCAAACAGAGTAATCACTGTGGCAGGGAAAAGCCTAGTAAAAAAGTTGTTATCATCACACAACTTTTAGTCTTAAGATGGAATCGAAGCAATGACCTCCGGCTAAGCAGGGCTACTCGTAATAGTCACTAGACGAACAAGCCCTTCAAATCATATTTAATTACATGCAGAACATATGATCGTGAAAATTATGAGTCTGAGTTGGAATCGAACTCGCTACCTTCAGCTTAGCACTCAGATATTTCGTGAACTGAATCCGTTTTAATTTCGTCATATGTTTTTCCATTATTTTGCCTTTCTCATTATTATAAGAGTGGGCTGATAACAGGTCAGAGTTTATATTTAATATGCAATTATATCTTTGTGAATTCCCACTAAAGATAAAAATGTTTTGATAAAGAAATTGACTGCAAAAACAACATGAGGAGTTTCCTGTAGGTACTTACATATTATATCAACACATCAAGAGTCTTTAATGATATAATCCAATGCTGGACATATGCTGGACCGGGGGCGGTACTACCCTCGCACAGAAGATCAACGTAAAATAACAGCGTTCGTGCTGTTGTTTTCGTTGGTGGGTGCGAGAACGGAATCCCAATGATGCAGAAGCATCACTAGCCGCCATGGTGTGGGTCACCATGCTGCATTGTTGGATTTTATTTCCAATGAGTATGGTGACCAACACTCTTGGATTCTACTTATGCTTTCCACCAGGCAGAGTATAGTGATTTTGGCAGGCCCATACATGAATAAAAATGTTTGGCCGGCTATACCACACTGGCCGGACCGTGTTGGTTCCTTATTGTATTAAGTTTTCCTTCACTTTGCAGAGCTGTCATCCTGCGTAGTTTATTCTTTAGTACGCTCTTATTTCTTTATATGCGCTTTACCTACGGGTTGACTAGGGGTGGTGACATTTCGTACTCTTAATCGGTCATCAGACTGAACACACAGGTAGTAGAGCCACGCTGATTTCAGCACGAATGGGCCGGCTCGACCGGGGCGGTACTACCCTCGCACAGAAAATCAACGTAAAATGACAGCGATCATGCTGTCGTGTTTCGTTGGTGAGTGCGAGACCGGAGGCCCAATGATGCAGAAGCATCACTAGCCCGCCATAGTGTGGGTTACCATACTGCATTGTTGCATTGTCTGCATTCGCAGTATGGTGACCACCACTCTTGGATTCTGCTTATGCTTTCCATCAGGCAGAGTAGAGTCATTTTGGCAGGGCCAAACATAAAAAAAAAAAAAAAAAAAAACTTATATATGGTTACACAGTTATATACAGTTATGTTATGAACACGACATATACATCCATATCCACATTTATTAATATTTTAAATACGAAAGTAACTTTGTATGTCACGCTTTCACGGCTCAACCGCTGCACCGATTACAATGAAATTCGGGATAGAGATACTTTGATATAGGAGCAAGGACGTATACTACTCTTTATGCTATGGAGCCATGCCAAAAACTAGTATTTGTATATGGGGCTTCGCTCATTATAAGTACCTACTTACTTTAAAATATATTTATTTATTTATTTATTATATTAAGGAACATCAACAATATACATATACGGAACTGGTTAACATTTGTAGCTAAAAACTAGATCTTATATGTATATCTATTATAGATGTACACAACATTGTCCGTAAAGAATAACACCAAATTAAAAATAATAGAAATAACACAAGCTACACACAACTACTAGCAAAAAATTTGACAAAATTGAGTATAAAGCTAAAATAAAATATATTAAAAACATAATTCAGTTCCAGTTGAAGGATAGCAAGGTCTATCACTGCATTATCTTTGCATTATCTGCATTATCTTTCGCTTAAATGCTTTGTAGGAATCGTGAAAAATGTCAAGATCATCTGAACGTCTACATAAAGTATTGTATTCGAGACATATACGCACTAGTGGTGAGTGTTTGCCAGCGTTTGTTCTGCAAAACGATATGTGAAAGGTTTTTGTGATTGGGTGTCGCGGAATTTTGTAAGGTACAGTTAACTTAATGTTGCTTAGCAGTTGACTGCAGTCAACTCCACCGTTGAGAAGTTTGTGGAGGAATAAAAGATCCTGGATTGTACGCCGACGATTACGGCTGTTCATTCTGAGGAATTCGAGTCTTTCGGCGTAGGGAGCTCTATGGGAGATGCCTGACGATATGTATGCCAAGTGTCTCGTAAATGCTCTTTGGATGCCTTCAATTCGCTGTGATTGTAAAACATACGAGGGACTCCAAACTATGCATGCAAACTCGAGGACGCTTAGCACCAAAGCATTGTAAAGTAGTCTCTTTGTTTGTATCAGACGAAAACTACTGGTGCTCCTTTTAACAAACCCAAGCATTTTAGCTGCCTTCCTAGCGACTCCGTCTATGTGAGCTATAAAGTTTAATTTACTACCAAGTGTAACACCGAGGTCTCTTATTTCAGGTACCTCTTGTAATAATGATCCGTCGACAACATAGTGAGAGGGGAAGGGTTGTTTCTTTTTTGTATATTTTATGTGGTAACATTTTGCTGCGTTAAGTGTCATATCATTAACGTGACACCAGTCTTGAATTCGATCAAGATCGCTTTGTATCAGATCTACGTCTACTTATATATTATTCAACATCAAAGTTATTTCATCTCTTTTCACCTTTTACCGAGGGTACTGGCGCCTAAATCTCCTTTCTCTTGATTCTCACAACTCTTGAATTGGCTTTAATGGGTGTCGGTAGCAGCTTAACATCGAGTGACTCTCCTCCTTGTTTAACCCTATGCTATAAAATGTACAGTACACTTATTGGATGATGAAAGGCATTATATATCTCTATAACTTTCACACCGATAAGATAAAAACGTTACAAAACACTTTTTAGTTCGCGCGAAAAAAGCGGCTGGCAAACATCAAAAACGCAAATTATTCTCAAAAGCAGTTGCAATCGCATTCTTATCGGCAACCACACGGATAACAGGAAAAAATATAGTTTCTGTTTATATAAGAGAATACAAAACCTAGCGAAGTTAATTGCGTTTTATCAGTTCCTAGGGTCACAGTACCGACAGTTCAATACAATAAAGTAAAGATAAAAATATACAAAAGACTAGGAGCAACGATAGCCAACGTTAAGGTACCTTTAAAGGAGCAAAATGAAATAATTTTTCATGATTTCTTGGCTGATCTTAGACGTAATGAGGCTACACAGTGCTCCTCTTTAAATGGGCTATTGTAACTCTAAAAGATTTTCTCAATTCGAATCAGGAGTTTTGAGACTCTATTGTTTTTAGGGTTCAGTACCTCAAAAGGAAAAAACTGAACCCTTATAGGATCACTTTGTTGTCCGTCTGTCAAAACCTCGTTCTCAGGAACGCGTGGAAGTATCAAGATTAAATTCATGTCAAATATTCAGGTCTACTGTCCCTCTGAGCTGTGAAAACTTCTAAGCAAACGCAATAAAAAATACAGCCGTTTTTTGACACTCGCAAGGGAATCAAAACCTACAGAGTTCTTCCCGTTAATTCAGAATCTTGAAATTTGGTACGAAGCAACGACGTATAGCACAGATAAAGGAAAAATTGCGAAAAGCATGGAATTTTTGGTACATCACATAAAATACATACAGGTTTATACGGATCACTCGGTGCGTGAGTCCGACTCGCACTTGGGCAGTTTTTATAATATAATATTAGCAAGTATTTGTTGCGTAGTTTTACTAAACGGTTCATTTTTCAATAACGTACACATTTTAAACTATTTTGATGATATATACATATTAATATTGCTAGCAAACGTAGGTTTAGCCCAGACGCGATCTGTTATCAAGATTTTGCTTGTATTTTAATTGTTAAAAAAGCGCACTAGGAATAACCCCTATATCGCGTGGGTCTGCACAAACGTACATAAAACGGACACAAATAATACTCATTCTCAGAGCAACACAGTGTTGTTCCAATGTGGAGTTTGAAACTACAAACTCCTCGACTGCTGAAACCGCTACCTAGGCACTAATAATTTGGATTAATTTAGTGGTCGTATTTAGTTTCCCGCGTGCCTGGGGACAAAATAGAAACATAGAGACGCGTATTTATCCTATGATGTAGTAAGAACCGTGTCAGGGAGCAAAGTACGCACCAACTTATCTAGCATAGCGGAGGAAAATTTCAACCTATATAACAACGACACTACAACAACCGCGGGCAATGCCGTAGGGCTCTGCTAGCAAAGAAATAAAATAAATAAATAATTAATTATAATTCTTACAGAGCAAGGACCATGCACACCAGTAAACGGTGGCCAGGGGCAATGCAAGTCGATATACAAATGTCAGCCATTACTAGATATAGTAAACAAAGCAAACAGGACGCCTCAAGACATGGATCTGCTGAAGAAGTCACATTGCGGGTTTGATGGGCAAGAGGCTGCTGTAAGTATAGCTTTGTTTTTTACAATATTTTACCACATTTTCGTAAAAAGAGGTAAAAAGTGTTGCTTCACGTATGTTAAGTGACATTTACAACAATACAACCTTATCAAAACTGGTTAAGCCATTTCGGAGATTAGCACGCACCAAAATACAGACAACCGACAAACAGGTTGTAAATTATAATGATTTGACATGGAGATACTTTGCTTGTCGAGGAAGGAAATGGGCTTCTCTTTAACGCGATTTACATGCATGAGCATAGCTGGCGGTTTCTTATACTTCCCACACATATATATATATATATATATAATAATTTCCAAAAATAGTTACTGAATAGAAAAATAATAACCACTTGTATACAGCTTTTCAAAATATCCTCCTCCAATCCCAATGCATTTACGCATTCAGGTGAACCAGCTTTTAAAATATTTACAAAACGTGTCTTGCGACGGCCTCGTCTGTAGTGCTGAATTTTCACCCATGTAGTGTTTTTTTAACAGTGGGAAATTTTAAAAAAAAGTCGCATGGAGCTAAATCTTGGCTGTACAGAAGATGGGGTAACATTTTTACCCAGGAAGTTGTCAAATAGTCCATAGTTCTAGCTGCAGTGTGAATGGGCGCGTTATCTTGATGAAAAACAATGCCACCGACACCGCTCCTTGGGCGGTCGCTATTCCCCGAAAGCTACTAAAACTAGTAACTGTTCTACGGACTTCTAGTGGAATTACTGCTACTGGTCCACTGCGTCAAAAAAAATCGCTATAATTTTTTTATTAATCCGACCGCGAACAACTTTTGTGGGCAAATCGTCCTCTTCAAACGCCCATTGCGTGGATTGCTGCTTCGTGAGATGATCGGAGCTATATATCCATGATTCGTCAGTTGTTAGAATGTAGGATACGTTTTGCAAAGATCCTCCTTCGTACTTTTCTAACATAAATTTGCCCCAACCAACACGGCATTTTTGCTTATCGGTGAGAGAATGAGGTGTCCAATGTGAAACAAGCTTCCTAACTTCAAGGTGTTTATGCAGGATGGTGGAAACAGCCTCCTGTGATCCAATGCTTAGCTCATCTACATCTCTCGATGTGTAATATGTCTATTCTATCGTAATAGCCACTGTACATGGCTTTAGATTATTTTAAGAACACTGTTCATTTTATGCTTTGTTTTTTTTTTTCTTTCAACACTTTTATATCATGCATGCAATGTATCACGATGTTGTTGATATTTGTAGTCCCTGCTGTTGTTACTGATATTTCTCACACTCTTGAGAAGTTCCAGTTAATATGTCGCTAGTGATAAATTATTACTTTCATATCATTTTATAGACAAAGAATGTATAATATGTATGATTAATTGCCAACTTTGCTTATATACTCGAACCCCCATAAGTAATCTGTGGAAAACGTAGTGGGTAGTATAGTTACTAAGTTTAGTTTTTAAATAACAACCCTATGTACATTTCATATACTACTGTTTGTGTTCCCTAATTAAATAAATAAATAAATAAATAAGTACCCTGGATGACGTTTTTATGAGTTACTGCAGTTGGTGGTCGACAGGTACATGTAATTTTTTTGAGATTCCTTGAACCCTCTTTTATAATCATAGAAAATAATAGCACAAAAAGCTTTCCGCGAGACGTCTATTGTTGCAAACAAAAGAAGAGTGACATATAATATTTAAACATAAAAAAAAAATTACACACAGGTCAGTAATTTTCACGAAGGAAGTTTCTGTTGGAAACAGCCGCCAAATCAATATAGTTTCATGAAAGAAGAGATTGTATTTATTCTTTGGCTATCAATTTTCGGAACAATCTAGGTATATTAGTTTAGGTGTAATAAATTTTGGTAAATACTCATCTATTACTGTTTAGTACATCTTTCATTATATTTCAGGTATGCTGTCCAGCAAGTAATGAACCTCCGAAGCCCAGCAATCAATGCTCTACACCCGCAGGTCAGCCAGGACAGTGCGTCGGTCTGTACTCCTGTCCAGCTATCGCAAACTTGCTGAAACCACCAGTCAGCAGTGAAATAATCACATTTGTGCAGCGATCCCAGTAAGGATATTATGTTATCTATACTATATTTTGCAAAAATTACTCTACTCTTCCTAATGGAAAGCATAAGTAGAACTCACTGCGCAAAAGAATGCGCATGGTGGCCATATTAGCCGCAGAACTGATTACCGTTGGGGTAAACGGGTTCTTGAGTGGAGATCGCGTCTCGGCAAACGTAGTGTAGGACGTCCACAGGCCAGGTGGAGTGATGATCTGCGTAAGAAAGCTGGCAGGAGCTGGATGCGAGAAGCCGAGGATCGAACCAAGTGGCACGCAATTGGAGAGGTTTATGTCCAGCAGTGGACTGCGATAGGCTGATGATGATGATGATAACTAATGAAATAGTGAAAACCGGTGGGTAATGCCGCGGGGCGCAGCTAAAAACGAAATAAAAATTGCGAAGAAAATTAAGAACGAATGATTGGCTCTAAAAATGGTCCCAAATCGTGAACGGTACATATTAACGGTATATATTATTGCAATATTATTAATATTTTCAGATGTACTGGTCCGGAGCAATACAGCGTGTGCTGTGGCCCCGTACCTGACTTCCAGAATGTCGAGAAAGGAAATTGTGCACCTAGGGTAACTGCATTTCCACCGGATCCTAGAACTGAATGCTGTGGGCTAGACGGGAGTACTAAGAACAAAATTGTCGGTTAGTATAATGCTTATAGGCTAATAGGAATACAAACGCACATACATTTTTAAAAGTGGTCGTGCTCGAAATTACACCATAATTCACTTTTTTTAGCTTTCTTAACTCCTCGGCCATATAAACTCAACATGTGGTAAAATTTCATTCTCCGTTTGCATAATTTTCGTAAAACGGTACAAAGTTTGCTTCACATATTAATATATACATAGACCTTCCCCGAAATATATTAGATTTAAACTTTAAGAATACAAAAGTTTATTTGATTAGGTATGCTGAAAATTTTTCGTTTTTATAACAAGCAAAATTAAAAAAAAACCGACTTCAAGTTTCGACTCGATTTCTCTTGGATGCAATCATCAGATCTTAGTGTTCGTTTAATAAACTAGCTGTTGCCCGCGGCTTTGCTCGCGTGGTACTTGATTATATGTATTTAATTAAAACTGTGTAAAAGTAAGTATGAATAATTTATTCATATTTTTAAACGTCTTTATTTATTTTTGATCAATAGCCCATTTAAAAGAACTTTCAAACAAACATTCGACCCATATTTTCACCCCTTTAGGAACAGAATTCCCATAAATGCTGTTATAAGTATTCATCTATTTGTCAGAAACATAAAGACGAAAGTTTCTACTACAAACTAACCTATATTTGAAATGTCAATGCCTATTTCTCCCCTTAGGGGTAGAACATCCAGAAATGCTTAAATACGTATCTACTCGTTTTTAATTAGTGCCCGAAAACAAAGTTTCATGTTTCGAACTTCAAAAACGACGGACTGCCAGACTAACCTATATGCGAAATGTCAACCCCTATTTCACCCCTTAGGGGTAGAATATTCAGAAATGCTGAAGTGCATATTTACTCATTTTTATTCAGTAGCTCAAAAATAGAGTTTCATGCTTCTAACTTAAAAATGACGAACGTCCATACAAACTTTCCACCCCTATTTCACCCCCTTAGGGGTAGAATATCCAGAAACGCTTAAACACGTATCTACTCTTTTTAATCATTAGCACATGAATAAAGTTTCATGTTTCTAACTTAAAAAATGACGAAATTCCATACAAACTTTAGACCCTTATTTCACCCCTTAGGGGTAGAATATCCAGAAACGCTTAAATACGTGTCTACTCATTTTTAATCAGTAGCCCAAAAACAAAGTTTCATGTTTCGAACTTCAAAAATGACAAACTTCCATACAAACTTTCAACCCCTATTTCACCCCCTTAGGGGTAGAAATTAAAAAATTCCTTTCTTAGTGGGTGTCTACTCAATAAAACGATCCTACTCACCAAATTTCATAGCCCTAACTATTATAGTTTACGCTCGACGATGATGAATCAGTCAGTCAGTCAGGACTTGTTATTTTATAAGTATAGATAGTACCATCGTGGGGATATCTCCTTTCCATTAAATAAAGAATCATCAAATCGGTTCAAAAACGACGAAGTTATCCGCGAACACACATAAAAAAAGAAAAAAATATATACAGTCGAATTGAGAATCTCCTCCTTTTTTTAAAGTCGATTAAAAAGCGTTACCGATAAAACGAAATACTTAAATTGATAAAACTACTTCGTTCTCGTATAAAATCGCTATCTTTGCATAGTATAAAGTGTAATACACCAACAATGTATGCATATGCTTGTAAGCACGCAAAGTGATAAAAAATGCAACCAACACAGAAACCACTTTGTACATTCATACAGTGTTCATCATGTGTAGCCTATTTAATTCAGGAGCTTAATTTCCCCAATTCTATATTACTTCAGGTGGAACAGCGACCTCGGTGGACTCGTATCCATGGCTAGTACTAATCGAATACGTCAAGAATGGTGTCGTGAAAACAATGTGCGGTGGAGCTCTTATCAGTGGCAAATATGTCCTGACTGCAGCTCATTGTGTGGTTGGACCAGTGTTGGCTCGAGGCAGACCGTAAGTAACTATTATTATTTTTTATTAATAAACCGTCTGACCAGCTTGGTACAGTATGCCAAAATTTGTAAGAAGAGGTTTGGTCATAGGTCTAGCAAAGGACAACTAATGATGATGATAATGATGTTATATAGATGGTCACATACACAACAACCCTCAGGTCTCATTCTCATGAGGAATAGGCAGAGGTAGGTACTTACCACGATCTAGACATATTATAGGTCGCTTTTTCACAGTCATCAAGCCTTTCATACAAGGTGGCGAGTAAGAAGCGCCAGCATCGACTCATTCACTCACTAAGACCTATAATATGCCTCTTCGTTCATTCATTACATTTAACCGAATGGTTATTTACGTTATTCAGCACCATACCAGTGCGAACCATTATGAATGGCTCGAAATACACATCCACGACATTCAATAATAATAATATAATATAAGAAAATCATACAAAGTTGTTTCATTGCCTGTGACAGCCACACTAGACAGATCCTGTGCCGTGGCTATATAACATTTAATAATATTGTAGATTATCATTTATTCAAATAATTATTTAGCTACAGAGTCTTAGCTTTGCGCGCCAATTATTTACTATACGATTTATGAGTAATCCAACAACAATATTACGTTTTTAGCTCAGGCATTCGTCTTGGAGAATACGACAAAAGCAATGATGGTCCCGATTGTGTGAAGACTGAAGAAGACGTTGATGATTGTTCACAGGGAGCTTTTACAATACCTATTGAGATGACGATACCACATCCTCAATACAACCCTGCCAGCACTCAAAAGCAGAACGACATAGCCTTGATTAAAATGACGCGGTTGGCACCCTATACAGGTTTGAATTACTTACTACTTTACTATCTTTACATAGTGTTAAATGAAGCGGTTTCCGCTGTTTGTTCTCTTAGATATTTTAAATTACAGCTATGCAAGAGGAAGGTTTATTTATATGACTATGTGCACCCAAAGGCAGTTTATAAAATATTAGCCGACCCACGCAACCTCGTTTGCGCCTTATATTGCCCGTAGCGTGAAAATTTCCCCCGTTTTTGAAACATTCTTCATTGTTGCTCCGCTCCTATTAGTAGTAGCGTGATGATATATACCCTATAGCCTTCCTCGATAAATGGGCTATCCAACACCGAAATAATTTTTCAAATCGGACCAGTGGTTCCTGAGATTAGCGTGTTCAAACAAACAAACAAACAAACAAACTCTTCAGCTTTATATATTAGTATAGATTTGATTTGGTATTTTGCAGATTTCGTCCGCCCTATCTGTTTGCCATCGTTTGATATGACGCAAGGAACGGTTCCCTTCAATGCCACCGTTGCTGGTTGGGGCGCAGTTAGCACCACACAGGCCAGTAGCAACGTGAAATTGCACGTCAAAGTACCATTTGTGAGCAGAAGCGTAAGTGTGCATTTTATTTTTCTAAACTTAAGCTACTGATACTCTCATCCAAACTAAGTAGATAATTGTGTTTGGGTGGCAATTTTCAGTCATGTATTTGAATCTGAATTATACTCTTTCCGTACACACATGACTACATATGTAAAAAAAAAGTTAAAACTAAAACCCAACTACGACAAAAAACGACGCTGAAAAAGCATGAAACAAGTTTCAAAAGCCGTAGTCACGCGTTGTTACAGTGTTATGGATTATGGTACATTACTAAGTTTCAAAAGCCGTAGTTCATGAAGTGTAATGTACCATAGTCCATAACACTTTAACAACGCGTGACTACGGCTTTTGAAACTTGTTTCATGCTTTTTCAGCGTCGTTTTTTGTCGTAGTTGGGTTTTAGTTTTTACTTTTTTCTTTATTTAGAATGTTTGGTGCTTCTATAATATTAATTTCTTTGCAAAGAATATTTTAAATAGGTACCATAGATATATCACAATTATCGAATAAATACGGACAAAGCCACGAGAAAATGCTAATAACAGATATATATTTGCAAAGTACAAGTTAGGCCCTTTCGAATGATACCAACACGACATATTTATCTAAAATTTATTTTTTTAATACAGTACTTTATGTCGGCTAGAGGGCGCCACATTAGATTCAGTGACACGTCATATAGCCTATAACCAGCAAACGATCATGACGCTTCTAACGACACCTTATTTGTCCAGTTCTAATGAATAGTTAAGGAGCTATGAGGGAATAAATGAACATACATACATACATAGCCTGTCAAAATCATAACCCTCCTTTGGCTTTGCCGTAGTCGGGTAAAAATAAGATCATAAGTGGACTGCCTGTTTATGGCTGTTTAGTCCTACGATGTTAAGTTTCTTGTATATGTCGTTATATAACTTTATGCTAGTTGCATGAAATTCTTTTCTGGCGAAGGATGTCTTACAGGGAAAGCGTGGACATACAGACATCCTGCTATGTCTGCTTGGATCAAGGCGCGGGACACTTTGGTATCTTCTCATGATGGATTTCATTACAAACAACTATCGAAACGATAACACTTTGCAGTCTGCGTATCGGTTTTTTGTAGGGTATATATATTATTAGTATCAGATTGGAGCAGAATATAAATATATATATTATTTATTAATTTATTACTATTTGTTTCATTTATTAATATTTTTATTTATTTATATTTTTCTGCTTCTCTCCAAGCTATAACCACACAGAGACTCTTGAATTACGTTCCGTTACTCAGAACGTTTTCTGATAACGCAGTGGGTATTGTACAATAAGGCTATATTGTCTATGACCAGTTTGTAAATGCAGTAGGACCCACCTTAGAATATTGAAGATCAGCAAAAACTTTAATTTCAATAAGTACTTGTAACCGACACTGACTGCTGATTATATAATCTTTGTTATAGTCTACAGATTGTTTAATATCTGTGCATTTAATGTTCACTTCTGTTTGTACACGATAGTAGGCTGAAGCGTTAATGTTTGTTCGCACTTTGTACCTGTATTTAAATCTATGTGTAAACTATGACACTTTTATTACGTTTATATTCTACTCCTATGAATGAAACACTGGAACTGAGATAACACTTATACGAAAGCTGCAGCACTTAACCTCCTCCTAAGGACAGTTATATTTCCAGCAGGATGATGCTGGTCATAATTTGATTATATAATTATTCTAAGAAAAGTGTCTACAAAAACGTATATTAGGTACATATGTATAATCTGTTCAGATTAATATCGTTCGTTCGTCGTCACAAAATCTAGCTACAGTTTTAAGAATATAATACGTTGCTTTATTGCCTTACAGGGTTGCCAGCCAGTGTATTCAGTCCCTGGGCGTAATGTTGCCTTATGGAAGGGTCAGTTTTGTGCAGGTGGGGAAAAGGGTAAAGACTCGTGCAAAGGTGATTCTGGAGGCCCACTCATGTACGAGAACGGCAGGATATTCGAAGCTATCGGTATTGTCAGTTTTGGCCTTTTACCTTGCGGCTTAGAGAACATACCTGGAGTCTACACCAACGTATATGAGTACAATACCTGGATAAGAAGCAATATTTCTCCTTAATGTAATAAGAGTTGGAATTTCAAATTTTTTATTCCAAAGTACAAAAATAATAAGTACATCATCAGTTTCATGAATTAAGAGCTGTCTATTGACTAGTACAGGATGCTTTGATGAGAATTGTTTAGAGTAAGAACTCTGAAGTTGAACTTTGAATAATATTTTTGACAGTAACTCGGTAATTTTAAAGAATCTTTTCTTAATGTCTATTTAACATCCTGCCTCTTCTGGCTATAAATAGTACAATAGAAAAAAATCTCAACATTTATCAAGCGACAGTCAACAATCTACGTTTTTATTCAAGAATGTGTAAATCTAAGCCATCTTCATCGTCACATCCTCCAATATTCTCTTTATCAACCAGTCCTGTGCTGTCCACATCCATCTAATCTAAGCTATCGGATGAGCCAAAAATAATTAAACAAAAAGTAATAATTTTACAATTTAGCGGCAAATATGTAACTAGTGTTAGTACCTTATATTTTTGTTAGCGATATCTAATAAAATGAATATTTTGTGACACTATTTTTAGTTTTTTATTAATTTTACTTTCATCACATCTTACTATGATTACCTACCTACTTAGATAGGTTTTTTTTTTAATTTTTCTTTGTTTATGGTCGCATAAGACCATGTCAGCCCCATCGAACCCGACACCTTCAAAACATTCATATCTAACTTAAATAGTAAAAAGATATATTTAAATGAAAACAGAGGTGTCAATTTGAGAGGAACCCTTTGCTTTGTTACTCGAGTTAATCTATATCTACATGTCACATCTGATTCCGTAGAAACTGCTCTTGCTAGTTTGGAAATCAGGGCTTGCACTTAAACTGCATGGCATTTTTGTAACAATAAAGAATTCATCATAAATATAATTATCAGTATCATTAATAATAGCACTTACACTTTGGTTAGGACTTTAATTTTTTTTTATTGAATATTGGGCAAACGGGCAGACGTATCGCCTGATTGTAAGCGATTACCGACGCCTATGGACACTCGCGACACCAGAAAATAAAAGGTAAACACATGTAACATTTTCACTCCATCATACAAGAATACGTACATACACAATTCTATTCATATTAATATTACAAATTCGAATGCAACTCTAAATCGCTAAATCGATTTCAATTAAATTCGCCATGAAGTAACTTCAATTGTGCAGAAAGGATATGCTATTCTTTACCACGATAATCGACATACACACGATAACCGGCAACCGCCTAGCATATATAAGTAAATTGCTTCGTAACAGACTGATAGACAGATTACCTTCGATTTTTTTTAGAGGGGCTCTTAACTCTATATTTCTAAAGAACTTGGACGTCTCCTTTTTAACCGACTTCAAAAAAAGGAGGAGGTTTCTCAATTCGACCGTATATACATTTTTTTTTATTTGTGTTCGGGGATAACTTCGTCATTTATGAACCTATTTTGATGATTCTTTTTTTAATGGAAAGGATATTCCCAACGGTGGTACCATGATAATAACATTAATATCTGATCATGGCATCCAAGAGAAATCGAGTCGAATCTTGAAGTCGGTTTTATTTATTTAAAATTGTACTTGTGTAATGTACGAACGTTTTAGTTACAGTCAAGAACTCCTACCTCACGATGATTTTATGATCTCTGGTTTTTTGAGTTTGTCTTCGCCTTGAATAGCAGTATACCCATTAAACATTTTCGTATGATGATGGATTAAGAGCATAGAGTATTACCACCCCTATTAATGCAATGGATGGCGTAAGAGGCGGCTAAAAGAACAAATTATTTACGACAACATTACAGCAAAAAGAAAGGAAAACTTGAAACAAAACCAAACAAATACTAACACGTCTGGCCAGTGCGATATCGTAGGCTAAAACCAACTTTCTATCTATACTAATATATAAAGATGAAGAGTTTGTTTGTTTGTTTGAACACGCTAATCTCAGTAACCGCTGGTCCGATTTGAAAAATTCTTTCGGTGTTGGATAGTCCATTTATTGAGGAAGGCTATAGGGTATATATCATCACGCTACTACTAATAGGAGCGGAGCAACAATGAAGAATGTTTCAAAAACGGGGGAAATTTTCACGCTACGGGCAAAATAAGGCACAAACGAGGTTTCGTGGGTCAGCTAGTACTAATATATAAAGCTGAAGAGTTTGTTTGTTTGAACACGCTAATCTCAGGAACCGCTGGTCCGATTTGAAAAACTCTTTCAGTGTTAGATAGCCCATTTATCGAGGAAGGCTATATATCATCACGCTAGGACCAATAGGAGCGGAACACCAATGAAAAATGTTTCGAAAACGAGGGAAAATTATCACGCTACGGGCAATAGAAGACGCAAACCAGGTTGCGTGGGTCGGCTAGTATATATATATAAGCACATACCCAACAGGAGACTAGTAACAGCTGTTGATATGACATTTAAATCTCCCACAAATACCCTTAATAGGATTGGGGACTTGTTTAAATGGGGAATCAATAATCGCTGAACCGATTTAGATGAAATTTGATGTAGCCTTGTGTTTTCAAGAAGGATATAGGCTACCGTTGACGATATATACATGGGCGGAGACGTTATATGTAATTATAAGTAAGATGGGTATTAAGTGTCATGGCGGTGAGGGTAAGGGCAGTACGTCTTCAACACAAGAGTCACAAGTGCATTGACTCTCTCGGATCTTTGCCCTGAATTACGGGAGTAAATGCGAAAGTAGCGGCAAAGTGCGAGTCGGACTCGCCCATTTCGAGTTCCGTAGCAGCAAGTAATATAAAATATTTTTTATTATTTATATTTGAGTTGATTGCGGTTTACTATTTATGACGTATTATAGAAACTACTTACTAGATCTCGTTCAAACAATGTCATTTAAAAAAATTAGAAACCTCAATATCATTTTTGAAGACCTATCCATGGATAACCCACACGTATGGGCGGACAGACAGACAGACATGGCGAATTCATAAGGGCTACGTTTTTGCCATTTGGCTACGGAACCCTAAAAAAGAATGGCGTAACACCATATTTATACGACGCCATAGAATTACTCTGGTAGAGCTAGCCTGTCACCGTGTCCATATTTCTTAATATTATGTGCCTATTCAATTTTTTTAACCATTATATATATTTTTGTTTAGTTTATTTTCGGATATCTGACACACATTGCCATCTAGCTTAAAACTAAAAAAAAAATAACTGCCTCGGTGGCACAGTAGGAGCGTGTGCGCCTGCTGTGCTTGAGGTCTCGGGTTCGATTCCCGGGTCGGACCAAATGTTTGTATAATCTACAAATATATTTTGTTTCGGAGTTGGGGTATTTTCTATATATCATATGTAGGTATTTACAAAACAAAGTATGTTTTTTTTATTTTATCAGCTGTAGCTGTGCTATGCTTAGCTTGGGACTAGATGGCGTTGTGTTTTAGGTAAAGGGTTTTGGTTTAACCCGAGACCGACACAGCAGTCGTCTGCGCTTTACAGTTTTATCTTTTTCGAATGTTTTCATTTATTATTATTTGTTTGAGTAAATGTAAACAAAACAATTGCTTGAGTCAGCGCATACGCGAGCGTCCGATTTCAAACTATGCTGAACCTGTACTATTCAAATCAGACTGCTGATTGATTAATTCTATTGATCACTAAATTCATAAGTATAGTAAACTAGCTGAACCCGCGTTGTTACCCGCGGTTATTGTCGTACCGCGAGTAACGCCGCGAGGCGAAGATAGTCTAAAAAGGTAGCTTAAGTTACTTCTTTTATCATCAGCTACCTATCAGTGACAGCCCCGTCTAAATCGGTCCAGCCGTTCCAGATATTAACCGGAACAAATAAACAGACGTACACACAGACAGACAGACCATAATTGTAAAAACTCTCATTTTGGTATACTCGTATGTACCGTGTATACCTACATAATGCATTTAGCGAAAAGCGGTTATTTAAATATTATAAAACAGACACTCTAATTGAATTTATTTCTATAGATAAATTGCATACATCCATTAACCACATAATAAATAACGGACCTCATAACAACATTTTCTATTTGATCATATTGGGAACCGAACACACGACATGATCGCAGACTTCTGATGAAACGTAATGCTGTATTTACTTACAACTAGCTGAGCCCGGGGTGTTACATGCGATCGTGGTTGAATCTTTACAACAACAAACGCGGGTAATGCCGCGGGGCGAAGCAAGTTTAAAACAAGTACCTACAATTTTAACAAAAATAAAACCGACTTCAAGGTTCGACTCGATTTCTCTTGGATGCCATGATCAGATATTAATGTCCTTATCATGGTACCACCGTTGGGACATCTCCTTTCCATTCAAAAAAGAATCATCATAATCGGTTCATAAACGACGAAGATATCCGCGAAGACACATAAAATCCTACCAATACTATAAATGCGAAAGTTTGTAAGGATGGATGGATGTTTGGAAGGATGTTTGTTACTCTTTCACGCAAAAACTACTGAACGGATTTGGATGAAACTTTACAGTAATATAGCTTATACATCAAAATAACACATAGGCTACTATTTGCCGCGATGACCGACATATACGCGGGCGGAGCCGCGGGCAACAACTAGTATATATATATAAGGTCGAATTAAGAAACCTCCTCCTTTTTTGAAGTCGGTTAAAAAAAAAAGTAAGTTGTTCCATAAATCTGCCAGTAAAAGTCTCGTCAAAATCAGTACATTCGTTCCAGACATTAACCGGAACAAACAAGATAGAAAAACAGACAAAAATTACAAAAAAAGTTTTTTTGATGTAAGTAGGTACCGTGTATGCCTTCATATGCATATAGTGAAAAGCTGTTAATTTCAAATTACAAACATACACTTCAATTTTATTTTATTTGTATTTAATAATTGTTTAAAACTTAGCGAACCGTAATAATTACCAATTAGCATAAATAAGATATTCCGATTTGAAGCTACTCGAAATACCGGTCAAACTTCAACATTATCGTACTAACTAACTAATCGTTCGATTTTATGTTTTATCCCCATACTTATTAAGTTTAAATTGTTGTTTATGTAGTCTTAAGTTGTATTGACCGTCGCGTGGACACCATTTTGTATATATATGTGTGTGTGTGATGGCCAGTACCCGCGGAGCACGAGCGCGGTAGTACATAATTCATAACATAACCGGCTCTCGCACGGTTAACACGCATATTTAGTTAGTGTTATTATAAAACGCTTTGATATGATCTAAAAATGATTAGTTTAACAACATTACCTGTTTTATTCGCCGTTTTCTGTGTTGTGAATGCACGTAAGTTTTTTTTTGTTTTGTTATTTGTCAGAATCATGTTTGGTCAAGGTTAGTTTGGCGAAATATTTATTTTTTGGGCGAATGTTTAAGTCTCAATTCGCAACATTAATACAATTATACAAACACTCAAATCAAAGATTGTAAATAATAAAATCCTGTAGGATTGTAAGGTTCTGTTGTCGCTAGCACTTCACTGTTGTCATCAGGGAAATAAACAAATAAAAACTTAAGAGCTAAGACGAAGATAACCAGACCCTGCTTCACCGGTTACAGATAAGTTTCAGATAGCTTATCTTATAAATAATGTGAAGTATTTTCCCTATAAATAGATATATAGATATACATTGAGTGAAAACCTGTAAGTTTAAAATAACAAATAGACACTTCAATCTTATTTATTTGAATAGGTCTATGTATAGATTACTATGCTACTGCAGAGAAAAAATGGAAGTTTATTGTAGGATCACATAGGTACCTACAATATTTATCCAACATTACATTAAAAAAAACCCAAGTTTCTCAAGCTGCAACGCTGTTTATTTTCCGCAAAAATTTGCAAGATCTAAGTTATTACTAAATAACTGACACCATTTTACAAAAACCTTGTCAATACATATTAAGTATTATATAATTCGACTGCCTCCTTGGTCTAGCGGTTGGCGTGTGCGACTGCTGATCATGAGGTCTCGGGTTCGATTCCCGGGTCGGACCAAATGTTTGTATGATCTACAAATATTTGTTTCGGAGTTTGGTTGTTTTCTATGTATAATATGTATGTTTTTACAAAAAAAAAAGTATATATGTATTTATATCAGTTGTCTAGTACCCATAACACAAGCTCTGCTTAGCTTGGGACTAGATGGCGTTGTGTGTTAGATGTCCGAAATATTTATTTATTATTTATTTATTTATAATTCATAATTAATATAATAAATTCCTATGTAACTTTGTCTGTCACGCTTTCATGGCTAGACAGCTGTAGCGATCTCAATTAAATTTGTCATGGAGACACTTTGATTCTGGGGGAAGGGCATTGGCTTGATACACGGGGTTGATACGTGAGCGAAAACTAGTTCGTTAAGATTGAATAGCCGGTATAGCTCATGGCAATAATATTGAAGCCTATATATTTTTAACTAGCTGCTGCCCGCGGCTCCGCCCGCGTATATATCGATTTTCGTGGCAAATAGTAGCCTACGTGTTATCCTGATGTATAAGCTACATAAGTGTAAAGTTTCATCCAAAATCATTCAGTAGTTTTTGCGTGAAAGAGTAACAAACATACACACTCACAAACTTTCATCTATTAATATATTAGTGTGATAATCTTTATTTTATTTACTTTATTTGAAACCACCTGTCCAGTACAACTTGATTCGCGTCTCTCTTGATTTGTTGATACAGTTTTTTGTTATGTGCTTTCCTATTTTTGTTAGTTTGTAAACAAATATTTTTATGCCAAAATAAATGTTTTTCATTTCATTTAATTTCTCAAAAAGAATCAATATACGTGTGCCTATCCCGTTTTTGCAACTTTATTTATTGATGTTTAGCTGCTATTAATAGGTCAAAACTAAAAGACTTTTTGTACACGAACCAGTAGTCTCGGAGATAAACGCGTTCAAATAAACAGACTTTTCATCTTTATAATATTAGCGTACATAAATAACAATTACACAGTTTGATTTGAAAATTTAAGTGAAGCATACAATCTAAGTGAAGGTGTAACCATCAGCATTATACACGCTAACACAATATAAAGGTACAGATTGGTAACTGAACAAAATTATGAAACAATAGCATCTGTCCTCTGCCTATCTGTTATACTTTCGCGGTTAAACCGCCGAATCGCTTTGACGAAATTTACAATGGAGATCCTGTAATTTCTTGAGGAAAGGCATACACTGCTATTTACTGCACTAAACGACATACACACGAGCGGAGCCGAGGGCAAAAGCTAACATATGTATGTATATATTTAATGAAATTATTGAAACACAATAAAGATTAACTATTTATAGGTATCGACACCGATGACGAAAATGTTGCGATCGACTGCACGTTTGGCTTAGTAATTTAAGCGGTCACCATGCTTTCTCAAGTATCAAAGAATCTTGTGTTGTGGGTTCAAATCCGTAATGAGACAATACACTGTGTGATTCACAAATTGTTGTTCTGAGTCTGGGTGCTCTTTGTGTCCATTTCATATATAAAAATTATATGTTTGTCTATTATGTTGTCACTCTCATTATTATGAACTGATAATTATCTATGATATAATTGCATATTAAATATAAACTCTGACCTGTTATAGTATTTATACATGTGTTATATGTCAGAGTTTATATTTAATGCAACGAATGCACCGCAAGAACTTCACGCAGCATCGCATCGGAGTTGAGTGGGAGCCCTAAATTTTCCTTCTCTTTGTAATGATGTTCTCCAGCGTAGTGTTTCCCTTAGTACTATCTTTCTTATTATAGAAATTCTACTTTCTATAGAACCAATATGTAAATCATCCACTCCCTGCGCATACGTAAACATTTTTAACCCTCGACGCAAAAAGAGGGGTGTTATAAGTTTGACGTGTCTGTCCGTGTGTGGGTCTGTAGCTCGCGAACGGATGAAGCGATTTCAATTTAGTTTTCTTTTTGTATGAAAGGTGAGTTACGGGCGAGTGTTTTAGATATGTTTAATGAAATCGGTTCAGTCGTTTAAAAGTTGTGGGGATGAAAGTGGGGAAGAATAACAAGATTGTCTGCAAATATAATCGAGTGGGGTCTGAAATGAAAGCGCATCACGTGCACATTACAAAATAATATGTTCAATGAAAATCGGTTGAGCCCTGAAAAACTCTGGGGTAATAGTGGGGAAAATACTTAATATCTGCAAATATATGTAGTGGGGAGAAAATGAGGATGGAAATCTGAATGTCAGCAAATTTACCCAAGTAGGGTGGTGAAAATTTAACCATTAAGTAACAATATTATATAGAGAAACAAAAACTAGAAATCAGTAAGTAAGTAAAATAAAAGGGAACAAGCTTGACCTTAAATCTAATCTTTATTTTAAATATAAATTTGAAAAATTTTGACAAGAATATGTATTAACAACTTAACAAAAACTACATTATAATAAGTGTGTACCTACGAGTATAAAAAGTGTAAAATAACAATTTTATCTATACAAATAAATAAAATTGGAGTGTCTGTTTGTAATATTAAAATAACCGCTTTTTACTAAATGTATATGTATGTATGTACATATACGAAAAACGTGTTTAATTTTTTTTTTGTCTGTCTGTTGTCTGTTTGTTCCGGGTAATCTATGGAACGGCTGGACCGATTTTGACGGTACTTTCACTGGCAGGTAGCTGACGATCCAGGGACTAACTTTGACCCGCGGCTTTACTCGCGGTACGATAATAACCGCGGGAAGCACCGCGGGGTTCATGTAGTTTAAAGTAAAAAAAAAAAAAACTCCGACAAAAACCCGAGTTCCCTTTAAAAAGTAAAAAATAATAAAAGAAACTTAATCTTAAAGTACTAAAGTATGTAAGTATTAATCATTCTAAAAGAAATACATCGCGTTGGAGGACCAGCCACTACGGTTACCAGTAGCCAGTAGTAGCCACGGGAGACCATAGAGTTATTATAGATAGAGTGGGATAGACATACGGTTGCCTGTAAGGGGAAACGTTCAACGGTTAGAAAGAGAGAGAAGATCGCGGTACCCGATCTGTCTTTCTCAACTGACGCATGCGAGGTAAAGGACTGCCGTGACACTGACATATTGACGTCACACTGTGTTGCTCTCGGAACGCGAGACCTTGTGTTTTCATACCATGGTTCCGCTACGCTGCTTTTCGGCGCAAATTGCACAAACGCTAGGATAGGTACCGCGATTGACTCTCTCTTTCTAACCGATGGACAGCTGGAGTCTGGTTCGCCTGCTCTATATTTAATAACTCTATGCGGGCGACACGTTTGCGCAGCGCGTTACCATGAGAACAAGCTACGATCTACAAGATCAGTGTAAAAAGATGGCAAACTTGAAATAAAACCTACACAAACCCGTCTGGACAAAGTACCTTGGGTCAAAACCTCCTTACGAAGGACTGTGAAGTGTTAATGTGATGTCATTATAAGGCGTTTTGTTTTGTTGTAAACGGCTGACGATACGGACATGAATTATTTACAAAGGCAGTTGCAATCTCAGTAAACGTACGCTTTTAAAGCGTTTTCATATTTAAACAAATCAATGTCAACTCGTGTCAATGATCCTAAGTAACATAGCTTTTTAAAACTGGTAAAATATGAATAGGTTATTAAAAGACTGCATAATTGAAAACTGTGATGACCCCGCATGGCAAGATATTAAATATATACGTATGAGTATATTATACTAGTCGACCCACGCAACCTCGTTTGCGTCTCCTATTGCCCGTCGCGTGAAAATTTCCCCCGTTTTTGAAACATTCTTCATTGTTGCTCCGCTCCTATTAGTAGTAGCGTGATGATATATACCCTATAGCCTTCCTCGATAAATGGACTATCCAACACCGAAAGAATTTTTCAAATCCGACCAGCGGTTCCTGAGATTAGCGTGTTCAAACAAACAAACAAACAAACAAACAAACAAACTCTTCAGCTTTATATATTAGTACTAGCTGACCCACGCAACTTCGTTTACGTCTCTTATTGCCCGTAGCGTGATAATTTTCCCCCGTTTTTGAAACATTTTTCATTGGTGCTCCGCTCCTATTGGTCTTAGCGTGATGATATATAGCCTATAGCCTTCCTCGATAAATGGGCTATCTAACATTGAAAGAATTTTTTAAATCGGACCAGCTGTTCCTGAGATTAGCGTGTTCAAACAAACAAACAAACAAACAAACAAACAAACAAATAAACAAACAAACAAACAAACAAACTCTTCAGCTTTATATATTAGTATAGATAGATGACTAGCTGAACCCCGCGGTGTTATCCGCGGGTATTATCGTACAGCGGCAGACACCGCGGGACGAAGCTAGTCTAAAACAAAGAAGCCTTAGTTACTCCTCAAATCATCAGCTATCTGCCAGTGACAGTCCTGTCAAAATCGTACCAGCCAACAAAAAGACAGACAGATAGGACCGATTAGGAGTAACGTAGGTTATTTTTTTTAGAAGAACTTTAACCCGCAGTTGTAAGTTTACCGCGGGTAACACGGCAGGACTCAGCTAGTAGTAGTATAAATGTGTGTAAATTCCCTTGTCAGCAGGGAACACCTGTTCGTTTACAAGTTATTACAAAATCGGTGACTACAGAACCGGTTTGCTTAAGGAGCCACCTTATAAATATTCAGTGGCACCCATTAATTTTCCGATGTAATTATCCGATTATTCCCCTGTATGAAGGTCGATGTGTCATAGGTATCGAATACTTTTTCTTGGTAGCGAGTTAAGTTATAAAGGTATTGTTAAGCCTGAGCCTGAGTTGTGTTTTTGTAAAGTCCAGCACGACACAGGAATCTTCCTAGTCCAGGAGTTGTCTTTAAATATAAAAAATATAACGTCAGTTCAGGAAAAAAGGGAAGAATCAAGGTTCTAATAATTTTCTATACTGTAGAGTAGTGTAGAGAATTACAATATTGATTTGTGTGCGCAGAATACCAGTCGCTTTCTCGATTAGCGTGACAGCGATGCTAAGGCCAATACTGTGTGCGTATCTTCCATGTTTTTGCATTCATTACGAAGCGATTTCACATGAGTCTAAGTCAATCTACCGTCTGTACATCTTTGTGAAGCTTTGGATTGGTTGAAAAGATCAGTGAATTCAACTATATAAAAAACTGTTTTTGATCTATAATTTGTCACAGAGGGAAATAAAACGAAGTGATTTTATTGAAACGCCTAATATTGCTTATTTCCTGTTTAAAAATAAAAAAAAATATGGATTTCTATGTCGCCGTTCGTTAATTATTTTGCCCTCATTTAAGTGGTGAAATTCCTATAGAATCCTTTCTTACTGGGTTTTTACAACACAATAAAAACAAAAAAGTTGAAAACTGATTAAAAAAAACAAGATTCTAGCTCGGGGATTTGGTTGGTGGTTCATGGTTTCTCTACGTTGATACATCAGTTAGGACACGCAATTTTTATATTTAAACATGTAAAAGTGTCAAACAATTACCACACTAATCTAATAAATAAATCAGTTCTAAGGAAAAACCAGACAACTAGTTTCGAATACTGTCGTTAATGATGATTGCATAGGTAATCACAGTTACAATGATAATGGATTCACTTTTTGTATAATTAATTAGGCGTTTGTGTAATTAATTACCTACATAAGCGTGTTAGTCTTATCGAGGATTTTAATCAAACTGTTTCTCGTTTCGTCTCTCGACACGATTCGTGAGAAACGTGCAAAATCTAACGAGTCGTCAGGATTTAACTTTTAATTATGTTTTAATGTCATACATCAGTAAATTTACACGCGGTTTCGCTCACGCAGATTTGCATCCCCTAATTTACCCCCATAAGGGCGATATTTTGAAAAATACTAAAATACGTATTTCATTACTTTAACCCCCACAATACATTTTTACAAAATTTTAAGCAAATTCATCAAAGTAATAAAAAAAATCATACAAACTTTCATCCTCTGATTTACCCCCTAAGGGGTAGAATTTCAAAACTTCCTTTCTTAGTGCTCACATACGTTATATAAAGAATCTACATGCAAAATTTCAGGATTCTATCTTCAGCGGTTTGGGCTGTGTGTTGATCTCTGGGTATGTCAGTCTGTCAGTCACCTTACTCTTTAATATATATAGATTACTAGCTTTTTCACGGGGCTTCGCTCACGCAGAGTTTCATATCCTGATTTACCCCCTTAGCGGAGGAATTTCCAAAATTCCTTTCTTAGTGCTCAGTTACGCTATATAAAGAACGTACATGCAAAATTTCAGGATTCTAGACTCAGCGGTTTGGGCTGTGCGTTGATCTCTGGGTATGTCAGTCAGTCACCTTACTCTTTTATATATATAGATTATTATTTAACTATCTTAAGAATCTTTATATAGCTTAAAAATATAGTTTTTAAAACATGTATGCATACTAGAAATAAATCGGGTTGAATCATAACATTAATGCTGCAAACAGGTTAAGACAAGGCCGCCTGTTTTTAAGATAACCAAGGTCAGCTGCATCAAAATGTTCGCGACAAAATAATTTGTGGGGATGGTGTTTATGATTCTTAATAGTTCTATTGTAATTTTCTCAACGTTTTCCTTGTTATTTAGATATCTCGGTAAAGAGGAATGGCAGAAACCTTTGTAGGTCAACATTTTTGCATTATTTTAATCAGACTGCCAATGAAAATCTGTTTATAGATTGTCGCGAATTTTACTTAAGAGTTTTCATTGTTGTGCTGCCTCGGTGGCCCACTGGTAGCGTATGCGACTGCTGTGCTTGAGGTCTCGGGTTCGATTTACGGGTCGTACCAAAAATGTATTGTTTCGGCGTTTCGTAATCGTCACGAAGGCGAAACCTACGCGTTTTTGTTTTGGTTTGCAAATATCTAGTTTCTGAAGTAATGTGTTACGCGAATATTTAGTTTCTAAAGTAACGAAACAGCCAAGCTATACATTTCTACTGCGATGTAGAGCTTGTGAATTTTGGGTTGGTGGAGTTAGAGCGTGTAGATTCAGAAGCTTTGCTCTATATGAGATCTGATACCTTTGTCACAGGATAAGCCATAGGCAGTCGTCTTGGCAACATTTTACATGAAAATATTTTTTGTGGATTCCATTTATTTTTGAAAGTTGCTTATGGCAGTATTTTTTATTGTTTGTTTATTTTTTAGGGTGTATTTCTTATACTCTTACACTAGCAGTGCCTTTTTTTGTTTCTAACAAGAAGATCGTGTTTCAAAAATAAAACCTCTAGCATTAAAATTAATGAAAGTCTCAACCCTACAAATTTGGGGGTTGGGGAGCAAAAGTAATAGGTTTATGTTTTTTTTTTTGTTGTTTATATTATACTAAACTTAGTTTACATACCAAATTTCCGCTTTCTAGCACTTCAAGGAGTACCCTAACAGTTTTGATGATCATCAGTGTGTCAGTGACAAAATCGGTGTATTTTAAGATATCAATAAAATCTAAAGTATCAGAGCTATCAAATTGAAAACTTATATATTTAATTAGATAGTCTATTACTGATATCATATCTTGAGAATTTGATCTATCTGGTATATAGGACACCAAAGTTATGAGGGTTCAAGAAAACGACGAAACACTTCCGAGGTGGTGTCCTTGCGCTTCGCTCGGCTCGTCTTGGCGGGGCACAACTGTGTCCCCAGATTTAATCTATACTAATATGTAAAGCTGAAGAGTTTGTTTGTTTGAACACGCTAATCTCAGGAACCACTGGTTCGATTTGAAAAATTCTTTCAGTGATAAACAGCCCATTTATCGAGGAAGGCTATAGGCTATATATCATCACGCTAAGACCTACAGAAGCTGAACACCAATGAAGAATGTTACAAATTTTCGGGAAAATTTTCACGTTATGGGCAATAGCAGACGCAAACGAGGTTGCGTGGGTCGGCTAGTAAAGAATAATTAACAGGTCTAAAAAGTTTTGAAAGCGTAAACATAGCCTGTATTAGGGTCTCGTGGTGTTTCGATCTTTTTAGTGTATTAATTCGAAATCGTCTTATTGAAGTCGGGCTTTGTCATTTTGAAATTATTACTTGTTATGTAAATGAGTATGTATATATTACACAAGTATAAGATGTTCTTATCAGACGCCTTGCAACTGTGTCGGTCATATATATTGTTTCAATCTCAGTCATAAACAACGAAGGGCGACTTACTTGTCTATACAAATAAATAAAATTGGAGTGTCTGCTTGTAATATTAAAATAACCGCTTTTTACTAAATTTATATGTATGTATACACGGTACATATACCAAAAACGTAGTTGAAATATTTTTTGTCTGTTTGTTTGTCTGTTTGTTCCGGGTAATCTCTGGAACGGCTGGACTTTCACTGACAGCTGATGATGCAGGGAGTAACTTAGGCTACTTTTTTTACAGTAACTTTGTCCCGCGGCGTTACTCGCGGTACAAAAATAACCGCGGGTAACACCGCGGGGTTCAGCTAGTCTTTAATAAAACACAGAAATGCATTCGTTGAGGAAATACATTCATAAATAATATGGTTTAGTTATATAGTTAGAAGCAACTATTATTTAGTTTGTAATATTATGGAAATTAACGCTAATTAATAAATAAATAATCCGTAACCACAATGTTATTGTTTGTTTCGCGGTTGGCGTATGCGACTTCTGATCATGAGGTCTCGCATTCGATTCCCGGGTCGGACCAAACGTTTGTATGATCTGCAAATATTTGTTTCGGAGTTTGGTTGTTTTCTATGTATAATATGTATGTATTAACAAAAAAAAGTATATATGTATTTGTATCAGTTGTCTAGTACACATAACACAAGCTCTGCTTAGCCTGGGACTAGATGGCTTTGTGTGTTAGATGTCCGAAATATTTATTAATTTATTTTTATTTAATTAGTGCTATTGCAAGTTGTTTTTTTTTTTTTTTGAAAATGTGGCAATTATGTGCAAAAATAAATGATCAAATCCGACTTAGTTACTGATATTAGTATGGTCAGCTACAATAAATTAATATATCGAAGTATTTGGGTATATAGATAGATAGAAAACCTCTTGATTTATATTCCGTAATACATATATATAAAAAAAGTACATAAAATGACGATGTATAACTAGCTGACCCGCTCAACTTCGTTTGCGACTCTCCATAAGAAATATTTTATTCCCATTTCCTAACAGTTTCGGTCGATTAAGACTGGGACTGGGGACTGTTGATTAAGATGATGAAGTATGTTCTGTATTTATATGTTTTATATTTGGCACTGCCAAAATAACTCTACTATGCCTGATGGAAAGCATAATCAGAATCTAAGAGTGGTGGTCACCATATTCATTACGAATGCAGACAATGCAAGAATGCAGCATGGCGGGCTAGTGATACCCACAAAGTTCTGTCAAAACTGGTTCTAACGATCAGAACAAAAACGTAAGTGTAAATTTCTTAAGATACAGATTACTCTAGTTTAAGAGGCAGCGTGTTGCACGCGGCTTTCGTAGTAAAGATACAACAAGCTAGTCGTAGTTATATTTAACTACGACGCCGCCTCTTAAACTAGAGTAATCTGTATCTCAAGAGATTTACACTTACGTTTTAGTTTTGATCATTAGAACCAGTTTTGAGAGAACTTTGTGGGTATTACGTCATCTTACGCGTCGTGACCCCAAATATTACATCTATTACACATACGTAGTTGAAATATCATTCTCGTATAACAAGATTAGATGGGATTTAGAAAAAATATGATATCCTAATTAAATTTTTAAAAGCAAGTGTGTTTTGTTTGTTCAAAGCAAAATAATTATATACGGTTTGGTTTTAAGGTTGCGTCACAATATTTTTTTCATGGTAATCATATCTGTTCACGCATACGGAGTTGTGTGGGCCAACTGCTACACAATATATCCCAAAGATAGTGTTCAAAGGACAAAACAATTATGTAAATTATTACTTGATAACCAAACGTACATACAAATAATGAGCGAACCGAAGACGATTCTAGAAATCTAGACTGTACAAATAAGTATTCATTTTCCTCCTTCGACGAGTGATGTGAGGTTTATTTGCGCACGTGAGTCAGGGTCAGTAAACTTAAGAAAATTACATCTATGTCTACACAAAACAATACAATTAAAGTGTCGATTTGTGATTCCAAATTATCAGCTTTTCACACATGCAAGTAAATATACATCAATAAATATATTACTAATTTTTTTGCGGAATTCTTGATGATGTCCAACACTTGCTAGTTGATTGCGTCAAATATCGAAACCAAAGCACCTCGTTGATGTGCAAATATAATCTTAATGTGTATGATTTAGGACTTTTCATTACTATCTTAAGTAATCTCAACACAAATGCTGCGTTTGACCTATTTGAGATATTTGCAGAACAACGACTTTATTTGTCTCAAAGTTAGTTAGTATCATAGAATAAGCCGCGATAGGGCTAACATATTATTTCGTAATAAAAGCCTCCAAATAAATAAAGATATATAAAAAAAATATGGTTCACTTATGGACATAGATCTTTATATAGAAAGGAGGTACCCAGTTTCAAGATTTTTTTCCTCATTACGAAATGGGAAGTTAACAGTCTTTCGCATCGCTAGCCGTCATTTTGTTGTTGCATCAAATGCATTCGTATTCTGAAGAGCTTTAGGTTGAATTTAAATTTACATAATTAGTCAGTCTACCAGTAGGCGCTGATCCTAAGGAAGCATACTATGCAGGACAACAGCACGCAAAAAAAAAAGAATCTTAAAACGTAGTCTGCGATTTTCTCTACGCCGAAGCATTGCTCGTCGGCGTTGATCCTCAGTTGGATCTGAAGACGTCTGCGGAATGAACGGGGGTGGTTGCACTTCGTATTCTTCGGGCAGTTCAGGTACCACACGAATAATAGGATTTTCTATTAATATAAGATAATACAAAACCCCGAGAAGATAAATGCTTTTTATCAGTTCCTGGGGTCATCTGAGGGGTTACAGTACAGACAGCGGTCAATAAAATAAAGCGGAGATAAAATATATTAAAGGGCTAGGAGCAATGATAGCTAATGTTAAGGTATCTTTAAATGAGCAAAATGAAATTTTCAACGTTTTAAAAACGTTTTTCATGAATGCGCTGCTGAGTCCTCCTCTTAAAATGGGCTATCGTAACTCTAAACTATTTTTTCAATGCAAATCGGGAGTTTTGAGAATCTATTTTTTTATAATTTTACTATGCATTTGTTGCTTAATTTTACCAAACTGTAAATTTTTAAACGGTTATATTAGGCTTGACATGGTTGTTTCTTTATTTGTTTGTTTAGGTCAAATCTTGTAATTAAAATTAGACTCCTTTCCTGTAGACAGATTGATCTGAAAATTGTATCCTGATAATATAATACACATCCTGAGTTCTGGTGACAATACAATTAAATGAATTCTGTTTCATTGTAAATCCAAGATGATAGCCATTACAAAATGGCCGTTTACAAATTTTGTCACGACTACCTCAATATGGTCATCAAATGAAAGGGCTTGACTAGTATGAAAAATTAAAATCCAAGATAGCCACCGCTACAAAATGGTGATTTACACATATTGTTTAAGACTACCACTATATTAGTCTCTAATGAAAGCGCTTGAATAGTACGAGAACTAAGAACACAGATGAGAAGTACTATGTAATGAAATAACAAAACTAAATACTTGAAAAAAAAAAAATGAAACACAAAAATTTTAACGGTTCTATTGAAAATAATGCAAGTGAAAAAACCATCAATAACATACACACTTTAAACTATTTTGATTATAATAATATATACACATTAATATTCCTCACAAACATAGGTTTGGCCCAGACGTGATCAGTTATTCAAGTTGTTCTTTTGTATTTTAATTTTAAAAAACAGTACTAAGAGTAACTCCTGTGTCGCGTGGGACTGCACAAACGTACATTAAACGGATACAAATTCACCCAGACTTAGGCCAATAATTTCTGGATCACACAAAGTATTATCCTACATGAAGGAGGAATCTAGGATTTGAACCACAACACTCTCAGAGCAACACAGTATTATCCCATGTGGAGTTTGAACACACAAAACCCAGTCAACCGTTAGAAAGCAGCGCCTTGACAGCTAAAACCGCTATCTATGCCCTAACAATTTGGATTAAATTAGTGGATCTGGCTAGCGAGGTGTAGTAGCCTTAAATGTAACGAGTAAAATAAGTCCAGCAATGTACTATTTCAGGCTGTCTGAAGACGATGATGTTATTTTTTTTAAGCTATTGCATAGCTTCCATCGCGGGCCTTGAGCGTGCAGACCGAATCCAGAAATTCCGTAACAAAAATAACCTAACCCCCCCCCACCCCTCCGACCGGCACAGCGGTGATACTTTTTAGTTTTACCATCTATCGATGAATAGCAGAACTTTTAATAACTTTTTTGAAATATCACGCTTGTTTTGCATTGGTTGTTTGTTTTGTGTAATTTTGTATTACTTATTTAATGAAAACCTTCTACCACAATATCCAGGAAACATTCACAAAAAGACGACGACGCCCAGATGAGATTTGAACTCGAGGCACCTTCGTCATAAATCATTTACTTCCAACCAATAATTCATTTCTTCTAAATGTTAAAATTGTTGTTCTAATGCTGCTTGATAAATTCTAATGGTTCGGTAATTCCAAACATACATTTGTTTGCTGTCAGTATGGTAACAACAATATAGATGGCGGTGTATTTCGAATGCGATGGAGCCTTTTAAAAATTGTTTTTTTTTTGGTGCTATCAAAGAAGAAACTTGAATTAATATCAAAGAAAAAATAAAATTAAATACTGCATAAATAAAAAATATGATTGTAAAAGTTGATAAAAATGCTATGCAATAGCTTTGCCGCGGCAGTCCCCGAGTGCCACATGTCTTTTTTTTGAGATAGCGAGGTCAAACGAGCAGATGTATCGCCTGATGATAAGCGATTACCGCCGCCCACGGACGCTCGCAACACCAGAGGCGTCACAAGTGCCTTGCCTTGCCCTCACCTACTAAACGTGTCTGGATCTAAAGTGAATATAATTTATTTACAGAGCAAGGACCATGCACAACAGTAAGCGGTGGCCAGGGAGAATGCAAGTCGATATACAAATGTCAGCCATTACTAGACATAGTGAACAAACCAAATAGGACGCCACAAGACATGGATGTGTTGAAGAAGTCACATTGCGGGTTTGATGGGCAAGAGCCTGCTGTAAGTATAGCTTTAATTTTACAACTTTTTACCATATTTTCGTAAAAAGGGGTAAAAAGTTGTTGCTTCAAGTATTTTTCCACAAATACTGAATGTTAAGTGAAGTTTCCAACAATAAACCCGCATTGTCAACAGTACCGAAGCCACCGAGTCCCTTGAGCCCTTGCAGTTGCGTGGAGATGTCGCCTCTATGGTAATACTCTATCGCCTGTATCACGGAGTGTTCTGAAGAGCTCTTTCAACTGGTCCTTCCTTTCCCTTTTCCTCTACAGAACAACACGTGTCGACCTTGGAAGTCACCGCTTCACAGTATAGGCGGCCATAGTGTGGGTCACCATGCTGCAATGTCCTTATTCGCATTGAGTATAGTGACCACCACTCTTGGAATCTGCTCATGTTTTCCATCAGGCAGAGCAGAGTCATTAAGGCGTAGATAAAATAAAAATAAATAAAAAAAGAAGGTTAGAAATGATAATGATTTGGCATGGAGATACTTTGCTTGTTGAGGAAGGACGTGGGTTTCTCTATACCGTGATAACCGACATGCATGATAGTTAAGGTCTATTAAAAATTTCGTAATTACTCATCTACGAGTAATGGTTTTAGTACATCTTTCATTATATTTCAGGTATGCTGTCCGGCAAATAATGAAACACCGAAACCCAGCAATCAATGCTTTACACCCGCAGGCCAGCCAGGACAGTGCGTCAATCTGTACACCTGTCCAGATATCGCAAACTTGCTGAAACCGCCAGTTAGCAGTGAAATAATCACATTTGTGCAGCAATCCAAGTAAGGAAATTATTTTTTATACTAGAAGCTGCCAAAATGACTCTACTCTGTCTAATGAAAAGCCGAGTGGCCCACACTTTGGCAGCCTAGTAACGGGGATCATAGTGGCTAGGAAATGCGTGCGCTGGTATTTTTGACTGCTCGGCACAGGAAATAACCATCTAACCATTTGAGGAAGCGCTTGCGCTGAGTTTCACGAGTGGATGAGGAAACCAGAGGCCTATACCCAAACCCCTGCTTTTATCTCTCTCTCATCCCCCAAAGGCCGTCAACGCACTTGTGACGCCTCTGGTTTTGCGGGAGTCCATGGGTAGCGGTAATCATTTACCAACAGGCGATAGGTCTGCTCGTTTGCCCCCTATTCCATAAAAAAAACTATATCACGTTTGGCCAGACGGGTTCCTTTAGGATTTATTTCAAGTTTTCCGCAGGCGAAAACCTTCTTTCTAAGAAGTCTTTTTTTTACGTCAGATCTGCAAAAAAAGTGTTGAGGAAAACGATATTTCTGCTTAATTTATTAAGCATTTTTGATTTAGCATCATAAACTGACAAAGTTTTACAAGCTTAGATTATACACTAAATAACACATCTATTTATCATCACCATTATCAACAGTCTTTAACAGTCTACTGCTGGATATATGCCACTACCAAGAAAGGAAGTTTTGGTTTACTTAAGGTCGGTATAAGGTTTGTGTCTAGATTTCTTTCTCTTTACACTGATGTTGTTTTGCGAAGTTTTCTCCCTTGCGGTGATGAAGTGAAATTAAAACTGATGTTATGGAGTAAACTTGACTGTTTTTATTTTTCAAAAAAAACAATGGTATAGTGAATAATATCCGACTGAAAAGCAAAAAACCCGCGGGGCGTAGCTAGATACGTTACGATTACAAGACAAGAAAGTGAGAACGAATGATTGGCTCTCAAAATGGTACCAAATCGTGAACAGGATGTATTAATAGCGATATTATTTATATTTTCAGATGTACTGGTACAGACCAATACAGCGTGTGCTGTGGACCCGTACCTGACTTCCAGAATGTCGAGAAAGGAAATTGTGCATCTAGGGTAACTGCATTTCCACCGGATCCTAAAACTGAATGCTGTGGGCATGATGGCAGTACTAAGAACAAAATTGTCGGTAAGTTTAATGCCTAAAGGCTAATAGAAGTATAAATTTTAAAAACTAGTGGTCGCGCTTAATTAACTTTTTTCCCTTAATCCCTTATTTAATCCCCTAGGGGATCCATGTGGAAATTTTGTCCACACTGATCCCCTAGTGGATCTATGTGGATTTTAATTCCATTTTGATCCCCCAGGGGATTAAAAAAAAAGACTTGAACGTTGTAATTAAGACGGTTCCTTACTTGCACCAAATCTAACACGCTGCAATCATTTAGGTCGATTGATTACCTGAAACATGCAAAAAGAATACATTAACTTTGGAAACAAAAGATTAATGAAACAAAACGTTTTTCTGTATAGCAAGACTTTTTTACGATACAATTATTTAAAGGTATCTTCTAGTTCCCAACGTTTGGTAATATTTATAGGGAATATGTTCATATATACAACAAAAAACAACGTATTCAAAATTGCGAAAGTCTAAAAAGTCATAATCAAAATTCGAATGAAAGTGTATGTGAGCGATATATAACCCGAAAGAGTTGACCGTTTATTACCGCTCAACAGGTCGGAAGATTTTCGTTTATTTGGATCCCCTAGTTAAGCCGATGGGAGATTTATTTGAATTTTTTGTGCGAGACTTCCGTACGAAGGCGGGCCGGGTCGTTACTTTACTATATATTATTACTTTTGAATCTGAGAAAGTTTTTTATGGGTGTATTTATGAAAGCGAAGCTTCGCGTATAATGACTGTGATTATTAAATGAAAATGATGGTAAGAAATTACTTCTCATATTAAGTCATCAATGTCCATTTAATTCAATTCGGTTACTAAACATTTACGTTTCATGAAAACTGCTTTTTGTAACTAAACGATCAGGGACCTTCAACGCTTTCATTATCACTCGAAAGGTAGTTTTCTACGTTTCTATGTAAGAAAACACAAAAACCTTGTACATTGAGTTTTAAATAAATATTATTTACTTAGTTATTTATATTTATTCTACGTTTGTTATTTCTGGTTGTCTACAAACATAGAGCAACATAGGCGCAAAGACCGGAGGGGACTTGCCACAGCGTATTTTGTCACTATGAATATTAATTAACATTATTACTTTTTGGAAACAAATATTTGTCCTCCAAAATGTATGGTTTGATTCTTTGAACATCGATGACAAGGTCACCACAAATGATACTAACTAGCTGTTTTTTTTACAGTTGCTTAGTTAATATAATTTAACAGTCACATTGTCCCACAAATTGCTTAGTACGTTATCCCGGTCCTACGCTCAAAAGATTTTTTGTCTCAGTTACCCCAGTTACCTCCCACAATTGAAAATTTTAGTTAGGTGAAAGATGGGCCTCTCATCAAAATAAAGCCACTCACGAAAAATTTGCTTGATAGTAATAACCTGTTAAATTGGTGCCGGGGATCCTGGACTATGATAACACAATTCTAGACAAAAAGTTTAGGTTTATCAACCTACTTTCTGCACGAGTACAAAGCAACAAAAGTTTCTTTTTCATCTAAAAATACTAGACACTGAAAGTTTAAATTATGAATTTATAGTATTACGTTTTACAAATTTTGGTATACACAAACACACAAGAGTACACGCATGCAAAAACACAACTATAACTATACAACCCCATATCGATGCTTGGCACTTTCATAAATACACCAATGCGATGCGCATGTAAGCACACACACGGACAAAAAAATGCAATACAGAAACCAGTTTTATACATTCATACAGTGTCAGTTTCATAAAACACAATGTGTAGTTTTTATGCATTTAGACATAGATAAAGAATGACACACATTATGGAATGTATTTATATCAATCGATATTTTGCCAGGACGTTTAATTTTCTTTTGGAGCAACTTAATTTTCCGAATTCTATACTATTTCAGGTGGATCACCAACCTCAGTGGACTCGTATCCATGGCTGGTGCTAATCGAATACGTCAAAAATGGTGTCATGAAAACGTTGTGCGGTGGAGCTCTTATCAGTGGCAAATATGTGCTGACTGCAGCACATTGTGTTACTGGACCAGTATTGACTCGAGGCAGACCGTAAGTAACTATTATTAGTTTTTTTAAATAGACCGTCTGACCAGCTAGGTACGAAGAGGCCTATGTCCAGCAATTGACAAGTAATGATGATAATGATGTTATATAGATAGTCACATACACAACAACCCCAGGTCACATTCTCATGGGATCACTTACCATGACCTAGACATATAGGTTGCTCTTTCACAGTCATCAAGCCTTTATAAGGTAGAGAGAGGCACCAGCATCGACTCATTCACTCACTAAGACCTATAATATTCCTCTTCGTTCATTCATTCCATTTAACCGAATGGTTATTTACGTTATTCAGCACCATACCAGTGCTAACCATAATGTATGGCGCGAAAATACACATCCACAATATTCAATAATAATATTATTTAGTTACAGAGTCTTAGCCATGCGCGCAATTATTTTACTATCGACTTACATAAGATACAATTTATTATTAATCCAACAAAAATGTTACGTTATTAGCTCTAGCATTCGTCTTGGTGAATACGACACCAGCAACGATGGTCCCGATTGTATGAAGACTGAAGAAGACGTTAATGATTGTTCAGAGGGAGCTATTACAATACCAATTGAGATGACGATACCACATTCTCAATACAACCCTGCCAGCACTCAAAAGCAGAACGACATAGCCTTGATTAGAATGACGCGGTTGGCACCCTATACAGGTTTGAATTACATACTACTTTACTATCTTTACATCGTGTTAAATGAAGCCGCTTCAGCTGTTTGTTCTCTTAGATCTTTTAAACTACTCAACGTACCTTAATGCAGTTTTCAGCAATAGATAGAGCTATACAAGAGGAAGGTTTATTTGTATGACTATGTGCACCCAAAGGCACTTTATTACATACTAGCTGACCCACGCAGCCTGGTTTGCGTCTCCTATTGTCCGTAGCGTGATAATTTTCTCCCGTTTTTAAAACATTCTTCATTGGTGCGCCGCTCCTATTGGTCTTAGCGTGACGATATATAGCCTATAGCGATAGTAAATTTAACACTGAAAGAATTTTTCAAATGGAACCAGAGGTTCCTGAGATTAGCACGTTCAAACAAACAAACAAACTCTACAGCTTTATAATATTAGTATAGATTTGATTTGATTTTTGCAGATTTCATCCGCCCTATCTGTTTGCCAACGTTTGATAAGACGCAAGGTACAATTTCTTTCAATACCACCGTTGCTGGCTGGGGCGCAGTCAGCACGAAACAGTCTAGCAGCAACGTAAAATTACACGTCGAAGTACCATTTGTGAGCAGAAGTGTAAGTGTGCATTTTATATGTAGATTCAACACATTATCTCAAGGTGTATCTAATGATATAAAATATAAGCAAGCAAGTCACAAGTCAAGTCAACATCTTTTACAAGTCAAGTATAAGCAAAACATAGTCAAATAAAACATAATACGAAAAGGTCAACTTGAAATCTACCGTGGGAGAGTTACGCCTCGGCATGAATGGTGAAGCTGTGGTATCACTCCGGTCGAGCCGGACCGGACCGGTATTCTTACCGGTGTGAAACAGTGCCTGCGCTGTGTTTCACCGAGTGAGTAAGGATACCGGAGGCCAATACCGCAACCCCTCCTTACATCCCTTTCCCTATCCCCCAAAGGCCTGCAACGCACTTATGACGTCACTGATGTTGCTGGTGTTCATGGGCGGCGGTAATCGCTTACCATCAGGTGATACGTCTGCTCGTTTGTCCCATATATCATTAAAAAAAAAACATAAATTAACTCATGTGGCAAGCGCGGTAGTAGGTCTCCCTTCTAAGGAGAGACATATTTCCAAAAGTATGATGCTGATGATAATTGGATTATTATTCTATGATTAAACATCTCAAGTCTATCCAGATTAATGTAGTACTCGTCGACACAAAATCTAGCTACAGTTTTAAGAATATAACACATTGCTTTACTGTCTTTACAGGTTTGCCAGCCGGCATATGCAGTCCCTGGACGTAGTGTTACCTTATGGAAGGGTCAGTTTTGTGCAGGCGGGGAGAAGGGTAAAGACTCGTGCAAAGGTGATTCTGGAGGCCCACTCATGTACGAGAACGGCAGGATATTCGAAGCGATCGGTGTTGTCAGCTTCGGCCCTTTACCTTGCGGCTTAGAGAACATACCTGGAGTCTACACCAACGTATATGAGTACGACACCTGGATAAGAAGCAAGATTTCTCCTTAATGTAATACTTCGATCGAAATGGAAATTCTAAATTTTAAGACTTGCATTTCAAAGTACAAAACTAATAAGTACATCATCAGTTTCATGAATTAAGAGCTGTATCTTGACTAGTACAGGATGCTTTAATGAGAATTGTTAAGGGTAAGAACTCTGAAGTTGAACTTTGAATAATATTTTTGACAGTAACTTGGTAATTTTGAAGAATCTTTTCTTAATGTCTATTTAACATCCTGTCTCTTCTCGTGGCTATGAATAGTAGAAAAGAATAAAAACTCAACATTCGTCAAGCGACAGTCAACAATCTACTTTTGTGTTCAAGTGTGTTTAATTTAGTGTAAATCTAAGCCATCTTCATCACCACCGCCTCCAAGATTCTCTATTACAACTGGTCCTGTGCTGTCCACATCCATCTAAGCTAAGCTATCGGATGACTCAAAAATAATGAAACATAAATTAAATAGTTTTTTTAAAAACAAGCTTTTACTGAAGTGCCTTGAGTCGAATCAAACGAGTCCAAACTCGATGATGTTGCGACGTTTCCTTACTGAGTTCATATGGGAACCTTCCAGCTCCAGCATCAGATCAGCTCCATGTCATTATAATATTGTATTGTCACGTTGTATACATATGTTTGCAGAACTTCAGCAAAATCTGTAGAAGATATCTGCTTTAAAATTGAGTTGCAATGTATGTATGTACGTGTGTTAGAATGGAAACCCTAACATACATACATTGTAAGTTAATAAAAAGCTTGTAAAAAAGTAATTACTTCCAACTTAGCGGCAAATATGTAACTAGTTTTTAGTACCTAATGTTTTTGTCTAATAAAATAAATATTTTGTAACATTATTTTTGGATTTTTATTTATTTTACTCTAATTATATCTTAGCATGTTTATCTATATTACACTAACCTTTACGATTACCTATAATACACTCACAAACTTTCGCCTTTATAT
Source organism: Spilosoma lubricipeda (assembly GCA_905220595.1). NCBI lineage: Eukaryota > Metazoa > Arthropoda > Insecta > Lepidoptera > Erebidae > Spilosoma > Spilosoma lubricipeda. Next base: position 2,950,282 of record HG992298.1, on the reverse strand, counting down.
ATATCCTACTATATTAATATTATAAATGCGAAAGTTTGTAAGGATGGATGGATGTTTGGATGGATGTTTGTTACTCTTTCACGCAAAAACTACTGAATGGATTTGGATGAAACTTTACAGTAATATAGCTTATACATCAGAATAACACATAGGCTACTATTTGCCGCGATAACCGACATATACGCGGGCGGAGCCGCGGGCAACAACTAGTAATATTTAAAGGCGAAAGTTTGTGAGTGTGAATGTTTGTTACTTCTCCAAACAAAAACAACTATGCTCGGACTATGCACGGATTTGGATGAAACTTTACAGTAATATAGCTTATACATCAGAATAACACATACGCTACTATTTGCAGCGATAACTGACATACACGCAGGCGGCACTGGGGGCAATAGCTAGTCAAAAATATAATTAATAGTACCATTGATAACTTATGGATCCATATGCGTAAGAGTTTTGTAGATCAAGGAAATGAGTATCTTGAACAACTTTATGCACAAAATGTAGATACAATGGCGGAGTTAATGCCAAAGGCATTCTCTGCTAGTCTGCCGTTGGGTGGTGCCGAAATGTGTGAGAAAGTGCACTTACACTTTGGTCAGAACTTCAAAAGTGAACAAGAAAGAACTAAATATACGCGTAGTGAAATAAATGAGAAAATGCAACACATATAATATATACACCTCCTAGTACGAAAATACATACATGCATAATTATATTCATACTTATTATAAATTTGAATGTAACTTTGTCTGTGAGAGGCGCTCACAGCTCAGTTGCACTCGGTGATTGCAAACAATCACCGAGGGTAAGCAACGACGGCACGGTCGGTACCTGAATGGGTGACCGCTAGTGGTATGTTACCATGAGCGTCTCCGTGATTCGGAGGTAAACTTAAGCAGTCGGTTCCAGCTGTTATAGTATGATAACAGTCGTGATGCTTAGTTGGAGGCCTTTGGGCGGCTTAGAAACATCCAACGGCAAGATGACGTAGCCGCAACGTTGTGTTGCCAGTCCCCTACCAGCACTTGGCCAGCGTGGGGACATATGGCCTTAACCCCTTCTCGAGAGGAGACCCGAGCCCAGCAGTGGGACGTTATGGGTTATTGATGAACTTTGTCTGTTACGTTTTTACAGATAAACCGCTGTACCAATTTTGATGCGTCTGCAACGTTGGGCCTCTGGTCTCACACTCACCAACAAAACACGAATGCTGTGATTTTGGGTTAGTTTTTTACTAAGAGGGTAGTAGCGCCCTGGTCGAGCCGGCTCAACCGTGCTAAAATCAGAGTGACTCTACTACCTTGAAAATCAAATCAAAGTAAATCTTAAACAGATATTTTTACACGTCGGACTTTATAGCTAGAAAGTACCGACATTTCTTAAAACTCTGAACTCTGGAAAACAGTGCTGAGAATCTATTAACCTTGTACCTATTTAGATTTTTCGATTCGATTTCAAAAATGCAAGTAAATATTGTTACTATGACGAAGGTTCGATATATTTATGGGTTCAGAAATGTATTTTGTGATTAAACTTTGAAGGCTATATCAAGCTACATAAGAACAGAAATCAACTTCCGTATATAATAATACCCAGACAGAGAGGAAAGGTTAAAAGTTCAACTGAAATTATTAATTTTATACGCGGGAAGTTCCTTTCTATTTTCTGGTAATTCAGGACTATTAAAAGTTGTTGAAAATGATGATAAATATGTAAATTGAAACTTATAGAATTTGAAAGAATTAAATTGATCTAAAAGAATTATTAGTTGTTTTTCAACATAAATGTTCATATTTTATACAAATAATTAAAATAAAATTGTCCGTTTGTAATTTCAAACCAACAGCTTTTAACTAAATTCATATGTAAGTTTATATGTACCTTCGTTATGAAAATCTTTTTTTTTTCTTCTGTCTGTTTGCGCCTAGCTGATTTTATCAAAAGAAACTTAGGATATCTTTTATTTTATTAAAAAAACATATAGTTATCTCTTCGCCACCAAGCGCGCAGTCTCATACGATTTAATTCTTTTAAAATATCATTATTCTTAGCACTATTACGTCTACAATACTACAAATGAAACAAATATAAAAGTAACGGTACAGATATAACAAAAACTCAACTAAAAGTCTGAATAATTATGTTTATTGACAAAAACGCCAGAAGAACTATACGAAGCCTGCTTTTATTAATTGTCTAAATAATTTACCCGATTTTGATCAACATCAATATGTTTGTGTACTGGGATATCCCACAGTGCAAATTCACATACACTTATACGGATTGTAACACGATAAAACCCATAATTAAAACATCGCCATATATTTTATGTTAAAGAAAACGCTTTGTACATATATGTGGCAATCATTAATTCTTGTTATTTTTAAGACAGCAATTTGATTCGACGCTACGCTCATTCATAGTGTGGTCGATCGTTCTCCAGTACACACGTGTTTAAAACCAATATATATTTATGTAGTGATTTAATACTTTTGTACAAAAATGAATAACTTCAAAGTGTTGTCATTCTTTATTATTATCTGCTGTGTGATGAGAAAAGGATGTAAGTTTTGTGTTTTTCATACTTGAATTACCAGTTCGTTAAAGTTTATTGAGAAGTTAAGTGCCAAAGTTTACAATTTATAAATCAAAACTCACACGAGGAAGATGATTTATTATTATCTGTTTTGTATCACAAATCACGTTAGATGTTTCGTTTTTGTTTTATAAACGATTTAAGTTCGTTTATCAGCGTACTTATTTAAGCACCCATGGGTAGTATTTTCAACTTATATAGTTTTTCTAAGCTTTATTTTTGACTATGAAAACAAACACGAGAATTCGAACTGGAACTCTAATAATTGCTTTGCTAAGATGTTCTTGAGTATGTATTTATTGATATACTAGCTGCCCAAACAGCCTTCGTTCTGTCGTAATTTTTACGTTTTTTCCGTCTTTAAGAAACTTCCTTTTGTTTTACCGAAAATTATTAAAAAAATAATTAAGCGAATTGGTCGAGTGGTTCTCAAGTTTTGCGCTTGACAACACGTTTTCGATTCATTTTTATTTGTTAATATAAGTACCTGGATGATCGAGCTTTGTTCGGTACTTTTTGGTAAAATTACTAAAAATGAATCATAACTAGATTAATTGTCGCCCCGAAACCCCCTACATCCGAAATTTCATGAAAATCGTTGGAGCCGTTTCTGAAATTCAGATTACATACCTATATATATATAAGTATTGCTCGTATAAAAGTATTAGACACAGAATATTAGCAAACGCTTGTAAACGAAAAAAATAACAATAACAAAGGAAAATTAACTTAATGGACGTTATAATGGTGTTACATGAATTATTCATCGACAAGAAACATCCAACTAACGTTTTTATATGGTTTTTTAGAGGTTATAATTAAGCTGGATGTATTTATACCACAGTATCAAGTTAAGCGATCGCAGCCAGGTTATTCTAAGGATGGGTGACTATTTTAAACGATGATGGCCGAGGAGAGGCCCAATGATGCAGAAGCATTACTACGGCACCATGGTGTAGGTCACCATGCTGCACTGTTGCAATATCTGCATTCCCGATGAGTATGGTGACCACCACTCTTGGATTCTACTCATGATTTTCATTAGGCAGTGTAGAGTCATTTTGGCAGGGCCATACATAAAAAAAGTCGTGTGGTGTCGTGGGACACGAGAAACGAAAAAAAAAATTAAAATAATGTTCAAGGTATAAAGAAAATAACTATTCAGGCAATGATATTATATAAAAAAGCAGATATGTTATCAGCGCTCGAAAAGTGAAGACTCCGTTAACGTTCCAATTGACATCTCTCTCAATTACAGTACGTAATGAATGACACTTATGACTCTATGGTGGGTGAAGAAAGAGACTAAACTAATTTTGCCGTGAGAGCGATAAGGATGCGTGGACTGCGAACGTAGATTAGTTTTACAGAAGTGAATTTTGGCACTAACTTTAATACCTGCCACTTAAATTCTGTTTAATTTAATTTTAGTAGTGTAGTAGTATCTTATTTCTTGTCATCTACTTAAAAACGTCATCGGTGTTAAGACATGTGGACTCTCTATACGATCTTTCCTTTTTTTCGATACCTATTAGGTTGCTTCGTGTCTTTTAGGTGGGCTATAATAGTCGCTAAAAAGTATTGTATAATGCAAATGGGTCTGTCCTAAAAAACTATAAACCATGTACACCCTACATAATATTCTCCTATGAAAAATTCAAAACCAATTTTCTCTTAAAATATAGCATTGAGGACAACGGTTGAAATGTCAGGTTTTAGTTAAAAAATATTAAAAAAACTTAGTGTAGTCTGCGTTAATCTGTGAGGTTGAATTTAGTCAGTAAAGACGAAAACATTAGGCTCTCAGTTCAAACGTTTCAGTCAAATTCAATCTTCATTTACTTCTTAAAAATTGGTTTATGTCTCAAAATTTGTTTTTAACTAATTTACAGGGGTATTTAACTAAAATATTCTAGTCCTAGTTACGTATTTGTTTAGATAATTGCATTTTTTGCAGATTCCTCCGTTCAGACGTTACTGGATTGAGGGTCCTATATTATGCCGCCGTAAATCCGTAATGCCGGACTGTACAGTTTTGGGCTTTTCTTAATAGTTTTAAGAAATTCTTAACTAAATTCTTAAATAAAAAGCAATGACCTAGATGTAGTACTTTCTGAGATCTGGGCTATGCCATTTTTTGCAAGCATATTAACTAAGGGCCCAAGTTATTTGATCATAGCTTCTAGCAAATTTAAGACCCATTGCTTTAGATAGTTACTATTTTTAACTAACTCCTATTTAAATTTTATATCGTTTCGCAAAAATTTATAAAATGTGCCCTCAGTCCAGATGTCCCATTTATATTGGGAAAATTAAATATAGCTATCTTTTTGTCTTGCGTGCTGCTTCGTATCTTTCTATATTTTCTATCTATCTTTATTACCTAAAAAAATTACCCTGAGTGGGAATTGAAATCATGCCTTCTAAACAGTCTCTAATCACTATATATATGAAATAATTTACGAAAATAATATACCAAAAAAAACAATGTTTTACATCATTTTTAACTTTTTTTAAATTAATTAGGGGGCATTCAAAGGAGCAGACGTCTGCTCCTTTGAATGCATCCTAATTAATTAAAAAAAAGTCCTGATGGTAAGCGATTAACGCCGCCCATGGACACCCGCAACACCAGAGGCGTCACAAGTGCCTTGCCGGCCTTTTAAGAAGTAATAAGCTCTCTTCTTGAAGGTCTGAAGGAGGAATTATAATATAACCAGCCGACGACACAAACGACGAACGAACGAAACGAAACAGAAACGCAATACAATGTGGCTTCAAACCTGTTGCCCACACAAAATTACATTATTAAAATATTAATTTAAAAAAACTTGAATAGTAAGTACAATATGTTGTTCTGGCATTAAAAAATTACCATAAACATGTATATGTATATACATAAAAAATATAATTTAAAACAAAAAACACGGACTGGAACAATTTTAAATTATAAGGTAAAGAAACACAAAGCAGTCATGCCATCTGTCGACAGAAGTAAAAACTCAAAACTATACAAATAGTTGTTTAAGCTCAACTACAATGAACCTCTTTGCTTTTTAAATAAAATTGCGCGATAAAAAGAAATAAAAAAATACAGGTTATGGAAAGCGTTCGGTGACGATGACGCGAGTTCCATGATTTTTGTTCACCCAAAAAGTGCTCAACGCGCCAAAGGAAATTTTCACTTCAAATTTCTCCTTAAAGTAGCTAATCTATTATTTTATTTGACCACCACTCTTGGATTCTGCTTATGCTTTCCATCAGGCAGAGTAGAGTCATTTTGGCATGTTACATATAAAAAAAATACACCATAGCACTACAGCACTCTTTCTGCACTACTCTGTATCAAATGTCAAAACTGTCAAAAATGACAAATATTCGTTCGCATAATTTTCGTAAAGAGGGTACAAAGTTTTTGCATTACGTATTAATAATTAGAGTTTTAAACAATAATATCGTTGTATTGTAATGCATTTATCTACTAATATTAAAACATTATTTCTGCTTATGCAATCCTATCACAGACGTCAGAAATATACACCAACAGTAAAAACTAAATACATATTTCCGACAATTATACGTCCATACAAATATCAGATGCTATGATAACATCTACACAAATAGTTTTTTTCGGTTGTCTAATAAAAACAAAAAACCGAATCCGAAATGCGATTTGTTCCTCTTCTTGTTAAAACGCATTTATTGGCTTCGCCTGTAGGTATGTTTGTTTACAACCAACTTGCTACTACTTCGATTTTTAGGGTTCCGTACCTCAAAAGGTATGTTCTATAAATGGTGAATTATATAAAGAATTCATATTGTTATCCGTCTGTCTGTCTTACAAGACCCTTTTCTCAGGAACACGAGGACTGATACTGACCCTTGGAACTGTGAAAAATTCAAACTTCTAAGTCAACTCAATCAGAAGATACCGTTTATGCTACAAATTTTCGATACTCACAAGGACATCAAAACGTACAGGGTTCTTAACGTGAACTAAGAATCTTGAAATTTGGAACAAAGAAACGTCTTATAGCACTGATAAAAGAAAAATTGCGAAAAGCATAAATTTCTAGTTACATCATATAATATACCTACAGGTTTGTACGGAACCCTCGGTGCGCGAGTCCGACTCGTACTTGGCCGGTTTTCTTCTTACGTACAGCTACTCTCATAATACTTCTAAATCCCAAGTATTAGACGATATCAAAGCTCTGTAGAAATACTGATGTCGGACTTCACAGGGCGGCTCCAACTTCTCGTAACGATTGCTAATGAGGTTCTTATCGCAAAAAATTAGCCAAAAGTTTACTTGATTGACATAAGCACCGATAAACACTTGCATTAAAGTACGGTGTGAATGAATGTGTAAATATCAGTGATAAAATATCAATCAAGTGATGGAATAAAATGACAATCAATTGTGATTATCGTTTTCTTATTTAGGTGAAGGTGTTCACTTACGTGTTGGTAACAATAAGTTGCCTTCAGACGATGTATAAAAATCCTATTAAACAGTCAGTCATTTTTTTTATATATATTTTGATTACGATAGATGGTGTGTTTCTATCTAATAGGTGAAAACATAGCAGGGTCGTAGATACATAAAAAAAGATACAAAATAAATTCGCTTCTTCAAAGTTACTCCGTCGTTTTCGTGGCCATCTGTCAAACTATATTTTAAGGACTGTTAATCAATCTCGTGTCATGAGGTCATTGCACTGAGAATTAAAAACTTCTTGCTTAAATACAATAATTCATAATAACTGGTAACATTTTCCTGTTAAATTAACTCTTTGTAAATAAAACTTTAAAAATTTTTAAGCATCATTCATGTAGCTATAAAAACTTGAGAACGTCTGGCAGTCAAACGTCGATCTATTTCAATGTTTTCTTTTATTAACCGGGTTTAAAAAAACACATTACTACGGGCCATTGTCATTATTATTAATAGTGTAAACTTCCTCGTTGGTCAAGAGGCCTTGGGTTCAATTTCTGGATCGGGACTAAAAGTGTTATCGAGATTTTTTGATTATAGAAATGCTTAAGAACAGCCTGTAGTTTGTTCGTAATGACCGTGCCTCGGAGAGCACGTACGGCTATCGGCCCTGAGATTGATCTTTCCCCGTTCGGATCGGATTGTGAGAGTGAAGGAACAGAGAGCGCACCTGTGTCTGAGCACACAACTGTGCACTATAATATCTCCAGCGTAGTTGGCTGGTCTCCGTTCAGACTGGCCGCCGTGGCTGAAATCGGCTAGGAATACTTCACATCAATAGTGTCAATAGTGTAAAAGATTGATGTGTGTTGTGCGTTAAATTTGTCTCTTACGTTTCAGTGAACGGCCAAAACGCGGTATGCAGAACGGCGAGCGGCGGACGGGGACAATGCATATCGATATATAGCTGTGAGGAGCTGTTAGCCCTCGCCAAGAGGATGTTGCCGCAGGATATAGACTTACTGAGGAGATCACAGTGTGGTCGTGTGGAAGGCGTACCTGCTGTAGGTAGACAAGGAAACTGTTTTATAGACAAATAATCTATACTAATATATAAAGCTGAAGAGTTTGTTTGTTTGAACGCGCTAATCTCAGGAACCAGTGGTCCGATTTGAAAACTTCTTTCAGTGTCGGATAGTACATTTATCGAGGAAGTCTATAGGCTATATATCATCACGCTAAGACTAATAGGAGCGGAGCACCAATGAAAAAGGTTTCAAAAACGGGGGAAAATTATCACGCTACGGGCGATATAGGGGACGCAAACGAGGTTGCGTGGGTCTGCTAGTTATAGTATAAACATAATCTATACTAATATATAAAGCTGAAGAGTTTGTTTGTTTGAACGCGCTAATCTCAGGAACCAGTGGTCCGATTTGAAAACTTCTTTCAGTGTCGGATAGTACATTTATCGAGGAAGGCTATAGGCTATATATCATCACGCTAAGACTAATAGGAGCGGAGCACCAATGAAAAAGGTTTCAAAAACGGGGGAAAATTATCACGCTACGGGCGATATAGGGGACGCAAACGAGGTTGCGTGGGTCTGCTAGTTATAGCATAAACATAATCTATACTAATATATAAAGCTGAAGAGTTTGTTTCTTTGTTTGTTTGTTTGAACACGCTAATCTCAGGAACCACTGGTCCGATTTGAAAAATTATTTCGGTGTTGGATAGCCCATTTATCAAGGAAGGCTATAGGGTATATATCATCACGCTACTACTAATAGGAGTGGAGCAACAATGAAGAATGTTTCAAAAACGGGGGAAATTTTCACGCTACGGGCAATATAAGGCGCAAACGGAGTTGCGTGGGTCAGCTAGTTATAATATAAACATAGTTACAGTATATTTTTGTGGAGAGCCGACTAACATGGTATAGTTAAAACTTTTTTTTAACGAAGATGGTCATATCCAGCAATAGGTACAATGCTAAAGACTGCCATGATGATGATTACATGTAAATCCTTTCAATCAATTCGCACAGGTTGACTCGTAACTGTGTTTTGTTGCTATTATGTAATCGCGTTAATTCCCAGTACACATATTAATTTTAACATGTCATGTCACATGAAAGTTAATAAGTTAGACTGGTATGCTAATTGGCTGATGATTGTAACTTTTTCTATAAAACTTGTAATGTAAGAAGGTTGCGGATTTGCCGACAATAAATAGTCTGACCTGCTCGATTCTTTCAAGCCGTGTTCCCTTTTTTATACCCATTCTTGGTTTAGTATCTTTAAACGACTTCAAAAAAGAGGAATTTCTCGATTCGACTGTAATTTTTTTATGTTTGTTACTATAGAACTTTCGACTGGCGATTCCTTTTTTATTTGAAAGCTGTTGCCCTTATCAAATTGGTCCAGTTCTTGGAGTCAGTTTTTGTTTCTCTTTGACTTCAGTTTACAATTTTGCTGTCTTGATCATGTACATTGATTTTCATTAAATATTTTTTTAACTTTGTTAACCAAATTTCTAATATTTTACGAAATTCTATTGCAGGTCTGCTGTCCACGACAAAAACCAACACCGCCGCCGCCGCCGCCGCCGCCGCCACCCCCACCACAGAAAGGCCAATGTACCACACCCGACAACAAGACTGGGCAATGTGTTAATCTATACTCTTGTCCAGTACTAGTTGATTTGTTAAAGCAATCATCTTCAGACCAAAATGTTCAATACGTGCAAAAATCAAGGTAAATAAATACTCTAATCTTTTTTTTTTTTTTTAACGTGTGGAAACCCCCTCGGGCCGTCACCTCGCCGGGGTTTGCGGCGGGGCGGTGTGTCGGCCGTGGTATAATCTATACAAATAAATAAAATTAGAGTGTCTGTTTGTAATATTAAAATAACCGCTTTTTACTAAATGCATATGTATGTATACACGATACATATACCAAAAATGTAGTTAAAAAATTTTTTGTGTCTGTCTGTTTGTTCCGGGTAATCTCTGGAACGGCTAGACGGATTTTGATGCGACTTTCACTGGCAGGTAGCTGATGATCCAGGGAGTAATTTAGGCTACTTTTTTAGACTAATTTTGTCCCGCGGCGTTACTCGCGGTACAACAATCACCGCGGGTAACACCGCGGGGTTCAGCTAGTCTAATAATAAAGCTACAAAAATACCAGTGTTTTTAAATTAAAACTTCAAGTAGAATTTACAATAACTTGTTCGTAAACATCATAAAGCACATAAGGAAAATATGCAGCAAAATAATACACTATTAAAGTATTTAAACTTCATATACTTCAACACACGTAGATAAAATTTTATAGATTAGCATTAGTCCATTATTTTTTTTATCCCTTTTTTCATTCACATTTCCATCATTATTTCATTATTAAACATAAAAAATTCGAAAGTAAGACTGTGAAAGCCAGTTTAGTCCAAAAAAATTGTATTTGATACTTGATTAATTCACAGGTAAATTTACGAAATGGTAGTAGCATCTAAATAGTAATGGTAATTGAAAATACGGATTGTGGCAACACTGTTGTGATCGGAACTGAATTGTGACCGAACTTTTATTATGAGAATTGACCTTCTAACAATGTGTGTTTTTTAACTGCCGTTTTTAATAGCCTATCTCTGCTTTGACTACAGATAGGTTATTGAAAAGAATTACCTTAAAAAGAGTTTTTGTTAGAAATTGATACTACATATTATTGAAATTATTGCATCAATCATATTGAAAAATACTGACAAAATATATTTGTATAAACTCTGTCCAGATTGAACTATAGACAGGTTTCTGAAAACAGACGTTAGTACGTTCAACGATACCATACCAGTAGTATTATTAAATGAGAAAATCTGGGTGTTAAATATCCTACAGAGTTATAGTTTCATAATTTTATCATAATATTTTCAGATGTAATAGTCCCGATGCATACAGCGTATGTTGCCCTTCGTCAGCATCCAATAACTTGAAGCCGAGAAACCAATGCGAATCTATAGTATCTGCTATACCACCGGATTACTCGTCTGGATGCTGTGGTGTAGATTCCAGTGTCAGTAATAAGATATTTGGTTGGTATCTTTATATTTATCTATAGTATATTCATTTTGAAAGTGTCGGTGCACGCGCACGCATTTGTGGTCATTGTTCTGAAATACGAATATTTGAATTCATATACGTAAAACAGCGTAAACTGACAAACTACACTTGTGACGTACGCCGCAGGCGGACCCTTTGATTTTGTGGCGGCTTGCCGCACGTGCGACGGCCGCGCGATCTACGTGACCGTATCTAAGGGAATGGACTATTCCATATCATCCAAAGCAACATTAGCAACCAGTCTAAGTGGTGTGTTGGTCTAGTGGTCAGTGATCGTTACTGCTAAGCTGGAGGTAGCGGGCTCAACTCTAACCCAGGGTAAAAATTTGCGTGATCATCAAGATTATTTAGTCTGTGTCGAATTAATTTTTAATGTATGACTTGCGCAAGATGACTGGCAGGGGCTGGATGTGAGAAGCCCAAAATTGATCAGCGTGGAAGAAAATGGAAGAGACCTATGTCCAGCAATGGACTGCAATAGGCTAATGATGATGTATATATGTCATCACCATCTTCCTAGCCTTTATTATTTCCTAGATTTGGGGTCGGCTTCAACCGGCTTTACCTGAATATCAGATTTTACACGAAGCGACTGGCATCGGACCTCCGCAACCCTGAGGGTGAACTGAATACGAAGGTTCAATTAGTTGTCAGTATATTTGAGGGCACTGACTTCCCAATAACGATTGCCTTAGACGTTCATGACAACCGGGACCGACGGCTTAACGTGCTCTCCAAGGCACGCTGCTATTAAAAATTTCTTGTAAGTAAAACCCAACAGCAGTCCGACACACAAATCGAACCCGAGACCTCTTGATCTGCAGTCGCTTACGCTAACCACTAGACCAACGAGGCAGTCAATGTATGTATGTATGTAACATTAAATATATATTCAGTCATGCGTACAACATTTGTTGGGGATTGCCTTACTATTCAAAAACCTATAATCTGGGTAATATATATATATATGTTATTCCAGGCGGTGAAGAAGCGTCAATAGATCAATTCCCGTGGCTGGTACTTATAGAGTACACGAAGCTGGGACAAACAAAGACATCGTGTGGTGGTAGTCTTATCAGTGGCAGATATGTTCTCACTGCAGCTCATTGTCTTGTTGGAGCAATTTTGGATAAGAGTGGCAGACCGTAAGTATTGTTTTACTTCAAATACATTTTCATAATCACTCAATTGCTGTTCCCTGCTGAATGAAGGCTTTCCCAAGAAGTACAAAAAATATCCGACTCGAATATAAAATAGATGTGTATTGAAATTTAAATAATGTTGATCCCAATTTAAAATACTACTAGAAAGTAATCACCGTCTGCCTAGCCCTTATTATTCCCAAGATTGGTGAGGTGGTGATGGTGAACCATCAGGCATAGTTGTGTCAGCATAGCAGGCCCATATAAAAGAAAAATAACAATGTGTTCCAGTACAAGAGTCCGTCTTGGGGAGTACGACAAGACTCACGAAGGGCCTGATTGTACGCCAGTAGAGGCTGGAGGTGAAGACTGTACAGACGGCGTAGTCAGAATACCTATTGAGAAGACGATAGCACATCCAGAATATAATACAAGGAGTGGACCCAGATGGCACGATATAGGTTTAATCAGGTTGAACCGTTTGGCACCTTACACAGGTACGTAACTTTTTTTTATATAATAACATACATACAAACAATAAATTGAAATTAGAATACCACATCAGTGTGGTGATAGATTACAAATAATCAAGACAACATCACTGAGAACAAGAGACCTTGATACAAATCCTATACCAATGTCTCTGCCCGGCGCGGTATCGGAGGCGAAAACCTCTTTTCTAAGAAGAGAGCTGTCGAAAACCTCCTTTCTAAGAAGAGAGCTGTGACCAGTTATTGATTATGACAGTGACGTCATTTAATAAATATAACAATAATAAACCGTCAATGCCTTAAGTAAATACTGACAGAAGAAAATGTACCTTCAGGTACAGTAAAGACAAAAGAACAAGAGAAAACTCCGTTACATGGTCACAGCTGCAGAAGTAACAGTAGTTAGAAGCTGTGAGATATATTAGCTTGACAACACAATTTCATTTTCAATTTTCTAGATTTTATCCGACCCATTTGTCTCCCGGTACGCGACATAACGCGTACCATTAGCGCTCCTTTGAATCTCACTGCAGCTGGTTGGGGAGCTGTCAGCGATAGAGAAAGTAGCAGTCGAGTTAAACTCTATGTAGACCTGCCTTTTGTCTCCCAAAATGTAAGTACAATCTTTGTTTCACAACAAAGTATGAAACATCCAACGTTGACTGTAATGTTATTTTATCATATTGTGACCGAAAATTAAATCAGGCATGATAAATTAGTATTAGTAATTTATATATTACTAGCTGAACCCCGCGGTGCTACCCGCGCTTATTGTTGTACCGCGAGTAACGCCGCGGGACAAAGTTAGTCTAAAAAAAGTAGCCTAAGTTACTCCCCGGATCATCAGCTACCTGCCAGTGAAAGTCCCGTCAAAATACGTCCAGCCGTTCCAGAGATTACCCGGAACAAACAGACAGACAGACAGACAAAAAATTTTTTAACTACATTTTTGGTATATGTATCGTGTATACATACACATGTATTGATTAAAAAGCTGTTATTTTAATATTACAAACAGACACTCCAATTTTATTTATTTGTATAGATAGTATTTTACTATGAAAATACCCTTAGTAACAGTTGCGAACATCGTTGGTACTGACATCGTGACGTCCTTTTCTCACATGTTATAATGGCAATAACGTACATGTTACACAAACAGAAATATATATATATTACTTTTACGTCTGCTTTTCAGAGATGTCAACCGGCTTACAACAACTTAAAGAAACGGGAGCCGTTGTCGAAGAATCAGTTTTGTGCCGGAGGTCTGAAAGGCAAAGACTCTTGCAAAGGTGACTCCGGAGGTCCTTTAATGTACGAACTGAATAGACGACATGAAGTGACCGGTATTGTCAGTTTTGGCCATAGGGAATGTGGCTTAGAAAATATCCCCGCAGTCTATACTCACGTGTATCAATACGATTCTTGGATTAGGAGTAACATTTCTCCTTAGTTTAGTTACTACAATATACATTTTTGTCCTCATTAACTCGATGGTCTAAAACAAGAACAAGTGAAGATACTAGTTATAATATTTCAAAAAAAAATGTAAAAAAAGAATTAGTTATAAGCGTTAGTTTTTATTTCCTAAACTTCCTAAACTGACTTACCTAAACGTCTGTTTTGTATAATCAAATATACATTGCATGAATAGTTTTAAAATTTAGGTATATAAAACAAGTCTCTGTACCTTTTAAAATTAGATACTTAATTAAATTTTTTACATGGATTTTTATTTTTACCCGACTACGGCAAAGCTAGAGGGGTATGATTTTAACAGGCTATGTATTATTATGTTCATCTGTACCCTAGCTATGAGGAGCTCCTCAACTATCTCCTAATTAGAACTGGACAAATGAGATATCGTTAGAAGAGTCCTGATCTTCAGCTGGTTATAGGCTATATGACGTTTCACTGAATCTAATGTGGCGCCCTCTAATGGTCATAAAGTAGTGTGTAAAAAAATTAATTTGAGATGTTTGGTATCATTGGAAAAGGCGTTACTTGTACATTTCAAATATATATTATACTAGCTGTTGCCCGCGGTTCCAAGCGCGTGTATGTCGGTTATCGATGCAAATAGTAGCCTATGTATTATTCTGATGTATAAGTTTCTATGGTATTTTCTTCAAAAATACTTTGCAAAGAAATTAATACTCTAATGGCAACAAAACATTTAAAAAAACAATAACCCAACTACGACAAAAACGACGCTGAAAAAGTATGAAAAAAGTTTGAAAAGTTCTAGTCACACGTTACATAGAAATGTACCATAGCACTTTAACAACTAGCGTGACTACGACTTATCAAATTCGTTTCATACTTTGTCAACGTCGTTCTTGTCGTAGTTGGGTTTTAGTTTTTACTTTTTGTTTATTTATAAAACTATTTGAAAATTATAACTATTTGTAATATAAACAAAAATAACTATCCCATCAAAAACATTTTCATGTAAAATGTTGCCAAGACGACTCCATAAGGCTTACCCTGAGAAAAAGATATCAGATCTTAAATGAGCCTAGCTTTTGAATCTACACGCCCTAACTCTACCAACCCAAACTTCACAGACTCTACATCTCAGTAAAAATGTATGGCTTCGCCGTTTCGCTACCTTCACGAAGGAAAAAAGAACGCCTTTTGTATTTGCAAATATGTAATTTCTAAAGTAATGTATTAATCGAATATTTAGTTTCTGAAGTAATGAAACAGCCAAGCTACTCATTTTCACTGAGATGTAAAGTTTGTAAAGTTAGAGTTGGTAGAGTTAGGGCGTGGAGATTCAGAAGCTTGGCTCTACATGAGATCTGATATCTTTTTCAGAAGGTAAGCCATATGCAGTTGTCTTGGCAACATTTTACATGAAAATGTTTTTGGTGGGATTTCATTTCTTTTTGTAAGTTGCTTAAGGCAGTGTTTGTTTCCTTTTTTGAAAAAGTCCGTTTACCAAAAACAAAACTTCTAGCATAAGAATTAGAAAGTCTCACACAAACTTCCCACCCCAATTTTTGGGTTAAAAGTAATAGGATTACGAATTTTTCTGTTTTTTGTACACTTAACTTAGTTTATATACCAAATTTCAGCTTTTAAGCACTTCAGGAAGTACCTTAACAGCTTTGATGATACACTTAACTTAGTTTATATACCAAATTTCAGCTTTTAAGCACTTCAGGAAGTACCTTAACAGCTTTGATGATCATCAGTGTGTCAGTGACGAAATCGGTGCTTTATATATCAATAAAATCTAAATTATCAGAGCTATGCAATTGAAACTCTGTACGTTTAATTATTCTATTATTGACATCATATCCTGATAATTTGAACGATCTGGTATATCGGAAACCAAAGTAGTGAGGGTTTAAAAAAACGACGAAACACTTCCGAGGAAAGGTATGTAGTGCCCTTGCGCTTCGCTTGGCTCGTCTTGGCGGGGGCACGAACGAGCCCCCAGATAAATAAAGCATTGCCCTTTAATTGAGAATGTATTAAAGCAACCAACCGGTCCAATTTAATTTTAATTGATTTAGAATATGTACAAGTTAGTTTGATTCTAGGATGTAAATATTTACCTGTATTTTCATAATAAAGATGCTTCCTACATCGCATCGATATTTCGAATTTGATTTAACTTCATATGTCCGCACACACTTGTGTCTACATACCTGCTTCCTTCTTCCTAGCCTTTGTTAATCCCAAGATTAATTGGGGTCAGCTACTAGTTCAATCGGTTTTACCTAAATATCAGTTTTTACACAGGGCGACTGGCATCGAACTTTCGCATCCCTGAGGGTGAACTGAATTCGAACGTTGAACTAGTTGTCAGTATATTTGAGGGCACTAACTTCCTAATAACGATCGTCATAGGCGTTCATGACAACCGGGACCGACGGCTTAACGTGCTCTCCGAGGCACGGGCGGGAAACACCGCTATATTCAATACTCCGGGCTGCTATTAAGAATTTTTTGTAAGAAAAACCCTCGAGGGATCGGCAGTCGCCTACGCTAGCCGCTAGACCAACGAGGCAGCCTACATTCCTACTGTAATACACATTTATAAACTTAAACGTAATTTAAACGTTAAATACCATAAACTTCTCATTATATACGTTTTTAGGGTTCCGTACCTCAAAATATAGGATATATAGGTTCAGATAATATAGGATCACTTTGGTGTCCGTCTGTCTGTCTGTGAAGACACTTTTTCTCAGGAACGCGTGGAGCTATCAAGCTGAAATTCATATTAAATACAGGTCAGTCAGGTCTACTTCCCCTGGAGCTGTCAAAAAATCAAACTTCAAAGCCAACGCAATCAAAAGATGAAGCCGTTTATGCTGCTAATTTTCGACACTCGCAAGGAAGTTCAAACCAACAGGGAACTTCCAGTGAACTCCAGAATCTTGAAATTTGGCACGAAGTAACGTCTAATAGCACAGATGAAGGGAAAATTGTGAAAAGCATATGCATTTTCAGTCACATTTTATATTTAGTTTCTATTCTATTCTATATACATTCAGGTTTGTGCGGAACCCTCTCCGGCCGTTTTTTTTGCTTTGCTCCTTATGTACCATTAGAATGTCCATTAAGTAAGCTATCCGATGATGTATAATTGATTATGATTTGACATAGACATCGTAAACGTTTTAATTAAAAAAACGCTATATACAAATATATATATGCAGAAATCATAAATTCTTGTTCTTTTTGAGATATTAATTTGTTTCGACTATATTATTATGCGAACCACTCTGTAATATGATACACTCACAGTGCGGTCGATCGTTGTCCAGTACACACGTGTTTAAAACCAATATATACTCATATAGTGATTCAAGCATTTTTTTTCAAAATGAATAATTTCAAAGTATTGTCCATTTTGTTTATTACCTGTTGTGTGATAAAAGGATGTAAGTTTTTTATTTATTTTATACTTGAATAACTTGTTCGTAAAGTTTTTGAGAAATTAAATGTTAAAGTTTACATTTCTGTAAATCATACATACCTTGGTACAGCTAGTTTCCAAATAAAACATCTATCTATACTAATACTAGCTGCATTGGCAAAGGTAGTTTTGCCGTCAAAAAAATTTGGAGTATGAAAAATAGATAGTAGCCGATTCTCAGACCTACTGAATATGCATATAAAATTTCATAAAAATCAGTTAAGCCGTTTCGGAGGAGTATGGTAACTAACACTGTGACACTAGAATTTTATATATTTTATAAGATTATAAACGCGAAAGTTTGTAAGTATGGATGGATAGATGGATGTTTGTTACTCTTTCACGCAAAAACTACTGAACGGATTTGGATGAAACTTTACAGTAATATAGCTTATACATCAGAATAACACATAGGCTACTATTTGCCGCGATAACCGACATACACGCGGAGGAGCCGCAGGCAACAACTAATACTTACATATTCTAAATACATATTAATTTTTTTTTATGGTTTAGTGGGTAAACGAGCAGACGTATCATCTGATGGTAAGCGATTACTGCCGCCCATGGACACCAGAGGTGTCACAAGTGCGTTGCCGGCCTTTGATGTTGTAGACAAGAAAGATAATTTGCTTTTGATTGTTATGACTTTTACACAAACTATGCAGTACTAGATATTACTAAGTATTTATCAGAAGCAATTATACGATTTTTGACATTATTCGATGTCTTTCTTTAAATTGAAAGAGTAACACCGCGGGGTTCAGTTAGTATATAATAGATTTTATTTATTCTGCAAGTACTGTGTAAGTAACTGGGATACTGTAAAACAGCATTTTGGTGTGTGTGCTGTATTTATACAAATTAAGTTTATTATTAAAAATAAATTATCCTCAGAAACAGAATGAATGATCGTGCTCTTCACAAAATATTTATCCTGAGTGGGAATCGAACCTGTGTATCCTTAACAGTCTCTAATCACTACATCAACAACCCCATTTTTATAAATTACATGTACTAACTATGTATGTGGATAAAAAATACAGTGTTTTACGCCTGACGTCATTTTCAAAATTATAATAAAACTAGTTGAAGGTTAAACAAAACAGAAACGCAATACAATAAAACATCACTGTGGCTCCAAACCTGTTGTCTTCACAAAATTCACGTTAATACATTGATAATAATAAAAAAGAGGGGGCAAGTGCGAGTCGGACTCGCCGATGAAGGGTTCCATAGCAGCAAGTAACATAATATAAAAGTTCTAGTAGTTATTTGTAACTTTAAACGATGTTTTAATCATAGTGTACTTTTTTGCGTTTAGACTTTAACTATTCAGTTTAGAAAAAACGATATTAGAAATCTCAATATCATTTTTGATGGGTTTGACGAAAAAAAATATTTTTTGAGTTTCAGTTCTATTCTAAGACCCCCAAACTTTATTCATTTTTTTTTTAATTTTGTGTGAAAATCTTAATGCGGTTCACATAATACATCTACTCACCAAGTTTCAACATTATAGTTCTTATAGTTTCGGAAAAAAGTGGCTGTGACGTACTGACGGACAGACAGACAGACATGACGAATCTATAAGGTTTCCGTTGTTTGCCATTTGGCTACAGAACCCTAAAAAGTTGGCCAGTAACTACAGATGTTGTTCTGGCATTCAAAATAAAACATGTAGGTAATAATAATATCAATTGTAGTCTAAAACAAAAACCAAAATGTAGACTTGAAGAAAGATCGAATTAAAAGGTAAAATTTATACATTTTCAACTTTAAGCAACTTGTTCTTTTGATCCCTATCAAGGTACAAATAAAATGCAACCCAAGAAAAACATTTTCATGTAAAAAATTGCGAAGACGACTGCATATGGCTTACCTTGTAAAAAAGATATCAATCTTATGTAGAGCCAAGCTTCTGAATCTACACGCCCTAACTCTACCAACCCTAACTTCACTAACTCTACATCTCAGTAAAAATATATTTAATAATATGTAAAAATATACAGCCACAAACACTGTGACACGAAATATTTACATTATACTACATGTATAATTTATTATTACATTAGATGATTATATAGATAAAATCACCTCAAACAGCTCACCCAAACAAAAACTTCCTCTGAGTCAGTTTCAATCATTGGTGAAGCTATTGGTACTAGCTTGATGTTCACAATCCTATCTTACTTAGGCACAGCAAAAGGCACATTTAATATAAACATGAAAATAGGTTAGACAGTTTCGGAATTGATCAAATAATAGACGCAAACGAGATTCCGTGGGACGGCTAGTCTATATCTATACATCTATACAAATAAATAAAATTGGAGTGTCTGTTTGTAATATTAAAATAACCACTTTTTACTAAATGCATATGTATGTATGCACGGTACATATGCCAAAAATGTAGTTAAAAAAATTTTTGTCTGTCTGTCTGTCTGTCGGTCTGTCTGTCTGTCTGTCTGTCTGTTTGTTCCGCGTAATCTCTGGAACGGCTGGACCGATTTTGACGGGACTTTCAGTGGCAGGTAGCTGATGATCCGGGGAGTAACTTAGGCTACTTTTTTAAGACTAACTTTGTCCCGCGGCGTTACTCGCGGTATAACAATAGCCGCGGGTAACACCGCGGGGTTCAGCTAGTCTATTATATAAAAGAAAGTCATATTAGTTACACTATTTATCATTCAAGAACGGCTGTACCGATTTGGCTGAAAATTGGTGGGGAGGTAGCTTAGAACCAGGAGACCGACATAGGATACTTTTTACATAGTTTTTTTTTACTATGCTCCGGGGCGTTACAAACGGTTGTTGTTGTACCGCAGGTAACATCGCGGGGCTCAGCTAGTATATATATATATAAAAAAAAGTCGTGTTAGTTACACTACTCAAGAACGCCTTAACAGATTTGGTTGAAAATTGGTGGGGAGGCGGCTTAGAACAAGGAGACGGACATAGGATAGTGACCCGCGGCGCTACTCGCGCTTGTTATTGTACCACGGGGCTTAGCTAGTTAATGATAAAAAATATAAAAAATGCTGATAAGATGTAATAGGGACAGTTTTCGAAAAAACAAAAACGACCTCCTCAATAGAACAACTTATTTCCTTTTAAAATCTTACATGACAACCACAAATGACAATTGACATTTTTTTTTATATTTACGTAAAATAAAAATTCATTTAAACTTAATATTCGGCACGGCCATACATACTTTTAGACTTCAGCTCTTCTTCGATTGATAAATACGTTTAATTTATCAAATACTGACTATGCCCGCTACTTAATGCACGTGACATTTAAATTTTTCACCATTTAAACCTTACCTGGACTATGATAAGCATTTAAAAACTAAAAGCAGCTAAATCGGCCCAGCCGTTCTCGAGTTTAAGCGATTTGCCTCGCTAAAACTCGAACAGTAATTGATTTTTATATATAAGACTAGTGGTTGCCCGCGCCTCCGCCCGCGTGTATATCGGTTATCGCGGCAAATAGTAGCCTATGTGTTATTCTGATGTATAAGCTATATTACTGTAAAGTTTCATCCAAATCCATTCAGTAGTTTTTGCATGAAAGAGTAACAAACATCCATCCATCCATCCATCCATACTTACAAACTTTCACGTTTATAATATTAGGATTCGTGATTCATATTCGCTTAAACTTTAATTATTTTTTTTTCAAATTTGACACTTTCGTTTATTATATAAAACTAGATGACCCGGCGAACTTCGTACCGCCACATTCACATATCTGACTCAGCTTCCCACAGGCAGTGTACAGTCAAAGACCAAAAAAATTACTATTCCCGGTAACTTTAATTTTTCTTATATACAAACCTTGTCCCAATAATAACGAACACATAAAAGAAAGTAATTATGTACTTTGGTGCAGCCGATCGGAAATTCGCCGTGGCTGAAATCAACTAGGAGTACTTCACATCAATAGTGTAAAAGATTGAAGTGTAAAATGTGTATTGTGATAAAGTGTAAAACGCATTCTATACGTTTCAGTGAACGGTCAAAACGCGGTATGCAGAACGGCGAACGGCGGACGGGGACAATGCATATCGATATATAGCTGTGAGGAGCTGTTAGCCCTCGCCGAGAAGATGTTGCCGCAGGATATAGACTTTTTGAGGAGATCAGACTGTGGTCGTATTAATGGTGTACCTGCTGTGAGTAGACAAGGAAACTGTTCTGTAGATGGATAATAGAAAAAACGTTATTATTTATGAATGTATACCTACCTCCTTGTCCAAACCTAACGAAAATCATTCGCAGAACTTTTTTTTCTCTTCTCCTAATTATACTCCAGAGGATAAACGAGCAGATCAGACCGTTTGAGTGATTGTCGCCGCCCTTGAACTTTACAAAGTGTCTCACCCAGCCCTCCAGAACTTTCAAGAAGTATTGGCTGTAGAATTACTCCGGTCGAGCGGATCTATGTGTCGAAGCCGTCCCTCGTAGTTAGTATCTACAATTCCTTATGTAATCGATGGATGAAGCCGACCAGTATTGTATGTATGTGTTACTAGCAGACCCACGCAACCTTGTTTGCGTCTTCTATTGCCTGTCGCGTGATAATTTTCCCCCGTTTTTGAAACATTGTTCATTGGTGCTCCTCTCCTATTAGTCTTAGCGTGATGATATATAGCCTATAGCCTTCCTCGATAAATGGGCTATCTAACACTGAAAGAATTTTTCAAATCGGACCAGTAGTTCCTGAGATTAGCGTGTTCAAACAAACAAACAAACTCTTCAGCTTTATATATTAGTATAGATATAGATTGTAAATGCCCGAATTGCGGTAAATCCTAAGATTTTCAGTAAAACTATTACCAACTCTTCATACCTCAAACGGTCTGAACAGCGTAGTGTAGTTTAGTAGACCAGCACCTCGTTACTGAGGAGACGCTTATGTCTAGCACTGATAAATGCTGTTGACCATGACGAAGATATGTAAAATTCCTGACTTTCAATCAGGTCGCACTGTCTTATAGGCTCACTACTAGTTGTGGCTATTATGTAATCGCGTTCATTTCAATACACATATTAATAACTAGCAGACCCACGCAACCTCGTTTGCGTCTCCTATTGCCCGTCGCGTGATAAGTTTCCCCCGTTTTTGAAACATTTTTCATTGGTGCGCCTCTCCTATTGTTCTTAGCGTGATGATATAATAGCCTGTAGCCTTCCTAGATAAATGGGCTATCTAACACTGAAATAATTTTTCAAATAGGACCACTAGGCCTGAGATTAGCGTGTTCAAACAAACAAACAAACTCTTCAGCTTTATATATTAGTATAGATTACATGTCACGGAACGAGAAAGTTAAAAAGTTAGATCATTATGCTAATTGGCTGATTATTATAGCTTTTTCTATAAAACTTGTAGAACGTAAGAAAGTTTTGGATTTTCCGACAATAAATCCTCTGCTCGATCCTTTCAAGTCGTGTTCACTTTTTTTCTTTGATTTTAGTTTACAATTTTGCTGTCTTTAACATACCTACATTGATTTTCATTCCGAGATTCAGATCTTTGTAAGCCAAATTTCTAATATTTAACAAAATTCTATTGCAGGTCTGCTGTCCTCAACAAAAACCAACAGCAACATCACCACCGCCGCCGCCGCCATCACCACCACCCCCTCCGCGGCCACTCCTAACACCCCGGCCGCCGCCGCCATCACCACCACCCCCTCCGCGGCCACTCCTAACACCCAGGCCGCCGCCACTCCCACTACCACAGAACATCCAATGTACCACACCCGATTACAAGACTGGACAATGTATCAACTTATACTCTTGTCCAGTACTAACTAATATGTACTATGAAAATATTCAATACGTGCAAAATTCAAGGTAAATATATATATTTTTATAAATAATCGGCCACATTATAATTTATTATTAACTACCTTTTGCCAGCGGCTCTGCCTGTGGGTATATCGGTTATGACAGCGAAAAATAGCATATGTCCTTCTCCAAGGTCCAATCTATCACCTTCACGTATTAATATATAGATAGTCCTAAATCGAAATCAAAAAGATTTTATTTCAAACTACCTGATCCGCTTAACTTCGTTTGCGTCTCTTCATAATTTTTTTTTTTCCATTTTCCTAACATTTTCGGTCGATAGCCGGCTCCTATTGGTCGTAGAGTGATGTTACATAGCCTAAAACCTTCCTCGCTAAATGGGTTATGGCCAATAAAAAGGAATAAGCAAAAAGGGTTCAGCCGTTCACGCGTGATGTCGTAACCAAGGCAAATAGGAATTCATTTTTAAATATATAGCTAGATCTTTATGGACACTTCCGATACATTAATGACTCTACTCGTAGTTGCGCGGTTCCAAAATGTCATTCCTATGGAGAAGAATCGGCAAGAGGCTCCATAATATCTATACACAGTTTAACTTAACAGTATAATAAACAGCGTAAGATGATGTGTGACGTGTGGTTTTTCCATACTAGTGGTCGCCCAGAGGTCGATATTCGACTATAATTATTTTTATTTTTTAGTTTTAACTAGACTAGACTAGTTTTGTCTGAGACTATATTACAATTCCTTAATTAAAGATTTCATCATGGCTTCTTTTGATATTCAGTATGACAGTATAGACATAAAATTATCATCTTTCAGTTTGACTTTGACTTTGAAACTTTCTGCCTCGCACAGCAAAACTGTGGAATGAACTGTCGCCTGCGGTATTCCCGGACCAATACGACCTTCAAACCTTCAAGAAACGAGCGTACTCCTTCTTAAAAGGCCGGCAACGCACCTGTGACGCCTCTGGTGTTGCGGGTGTCCATGGGCGGCGGTAATCACTTACCATCAGGTGATACGTCTGCTCGTTTGCCCCCTATTTAAATAAAAAAAAAAAAAAAAAAAAAAAAAATAGGAACATACATACCTTACCATATATCACAGTGGGCGAGCCACGCTTCGGTATGAATGGGCCGGTTCGACCGGAGTGATAGGCCAGAAAACCAGTATGAAACAGCGCTTGCGTTGTGTTTCACCGAGTGAGTGAAGATACCGGAGGCCCATACCCCTTAACCCAATCCCCTTCCCTGTCACCCAAAGGTCGGCAATGCACTTGTGACAGCTCCGGGTGTCCATGGGCGGCGTTAATCGCTTACCATCAGGCGATACGTCTGCTCGTTTGACCCAAATTCCATTAAAAAAAAATATATTTGTGTATATTGTGTATATTTGTGTATGTGTGTGTCATACGCATTATAGTGTGTGGAATGATATTTTTATTAATTTTATGTGTTTTTATGCATAAAAAATAGCATTCTACACTCCTTCTCTATATAATGTACTAGCCGACCCATGCAACCTCGTTTGCGTCTCCTATTGCTCGTAGCATGATAATTTTCCCCTATTTTTATAACATTATTTATTGGTGCTCCGTTCCTGTAGGTCTTAGGGTGATGATATATAGACTTTAACCTTCCTCGATAAATGGGCTATCTAACACTGAAATGATTTTTCAATTCGGACCAGTAGTTCCTGAGATTAGCGCGTTCAAACAAAGAAACAAACACCACTCCACAGCTTTATATATTAGTATAGATAAGTGTGAAGATTTAATACACCCCCGTCATTGCAATTATCGTAAAAAGGGGTACAAAGTATTTACTACGCGTATTAATATATCAGATGTTTTGCCACATTATTGGAATGAATAGCAATAAAAGACAATGAAGGAAATATAAAATAAAAATTACGTCAGTTTGAAAGGCAATATGCAAAAATATCGTAATAATAACTGGTAGTTGGAATGTCAAGGATTCAAATGATGACGATCATTTATTCTTCATTAAGAATCACGTATCGACTGCCCTGTATCTATATAGTGGTACTAGCCGACCCACGCAACCTCGTTTGCGTCTCCTATTGCCCGTAGCGTGATAATTTGCCCCCGTTTTTGTGACATTCTTCATTGTTGCTCCGCTCCTGTAGGTCTTTGCGTAATGATGTATAGCCTATAGCCTTCCTCGATAAATGGGCTATGTAACACTGACTAGCGTGTCCAAATAAACAAGTAAACAAACTCTTCAGCTTTATATATTAGTAGAGATAAGCAGTCACTTCTACATGGAACAACACTTTGTGTCATCTACAAGTTGTTGTACTGAGTGTGGGTGTTCATTGTGCCTGTTTTATGGATGTATGCCAAGTCATATGTCTAGTCTGGGTTTATCTATCTAACAAAAAATATGCTTTTCCTAATAATATCTGAATACGACAAACCTATAAAAATAACGCCGTGTTTTTTATTAAAAATTTAAAGTATAATTTATAATAACTCGTTTATTTATAATAAGGCATATAAGGAAAATATGCATCATAATAATATATTATTAAAATATTCACACTTCACATACTTTACAACAACAGACATAGATTAAACTTTATAAAACATGTCCATACTAATATTACAAATTCGAAAGTAATACTGTCTGTTTGTTACTTATGCGATAACTGACATTATACGCGGGTGAAGCCGCAAGCAAGAGCTAGTTTAGTCTTAAAAAATATCTAACCCGACAAACGTTTTCCTGCCATAAATTTTTAAAAATATTAGCGGTGGATATATCATTTATCATTTAGACCTACCCCATTTGCAAACGAAATTTCATAAAATTCAGTCCAGCTGTTTCGGAGGAGTTTGGTAAACAAACACCGAGATTTTTAAATATTAGATTGTATTTGATACTTGATTAATTCACAGGTAAATTTACGAAATGGTAGTAGCATCTAAATAGTAATGGTAATTGAAAATACGGATTGTGGCAACACTGTTGTGATCGGAACTGAATTGTGACCGAACTTTTACTATGAGAATTGACCTTCTAACAATGTGTGTTTTTTAACTGCCGTTTTTAATAACCTATCTCTATTTTGACTACAGATAGGTTATTGAAAAGAATTACCTTAAAAAAAGTATTTGTTAGAAATTGATCCCGCATATTAATGAAATTATTGCATCAATCATATTGAAAAATATTTGTATAAACTATGTCCAGATTAAACTATAGACAGGTTTTTGAAAACAGACGTTAGTACGTTCAACGATACCATACCAGTAGTATTATTAAGTGGTTGGGGGGGGGGGGCTGGGTGTTAAATATCCTACAGAGTTATAGTTTCATAATTTTATTATTATATTTTCAGATGTAATGGTCCCGATGCAAACAGCGTATGTTGCCCTTCTTCTGCGTCCAATAAAGTAAAGCCGAGAAAGCAGTGCCCAGCTACAATACCTGCTATACCACCGGATTCCTCGTCTGGATGCTGTGGTGTTGATTCTAGTGCCAGTAATAAGATATTTGGTTAGCATCTTTATATTTATCTACATTACAATCTATAGAAAATAAGCTATCAGTGATCCTGTTCCAGTTTAACTATAAAGTTTAACTGCCTCGGTGGCGCAGTGGTAGCTTACGCGGCTGCTGTTCTTGAGGTCTCGGGTTCGATTCCCGGGTCGGACCAAATGTTTGTATGATCTGCAAATATTTGTTTCGGAGTTTGGGTGTTTTCTATGTATAATATGTATGTATTTACAAAAAAAAAGTATATAAGTATTTATATCAGTTGTCTAGTACCCATAATACAAGCTCTGCTTAGTTTGGGACTAGATGACCTTGTGTGTGAGACGTCCGAAATATTTAATATTTAAGTTCAATTAGGCGAAGTCACCGCTAGAACCTCTGCCTACGCCATCCGTGCATTCAATCTATACAAATGAATGAAATTTAAAGTCTGTTTGTAATATTAAAATAACCACTTATTACTAAATTCATGTGTATTAAATATATCAAAATATCGTATTTTTACATTTTTGTCTGCCTGTCTGTCTGTTTGTGTCGGCTAATATTTGGAACGGATGGATCGATTTTGACCCCCGCGGCGTCACCCGCGATTGTTGTAGTAACGCGGGTAACACCGCGGGGCTCAGCTAGTCTTAAATATAATACATATTCAGGTATGCGTACATCATGTATGGCGGATTGTGTTCAGTGTTTCTGGCATATAAGTGCCTTGTTATTTCAAAAAATATAATCTGTTATAGGTAATATATGTTATTCCAGGCGGTACAGAAGCATCAATAGATCAGTACCCGTGGCTAGTACTCATAGAGTACACGATGCTAGGACAAACAAAGACATCGTGTGGTGGTAGTCTTATCAGTGGCAAATATGTTCTGACTGCAGCTCATTGTCTTGTTGGAAGAATTTTGGAGAAGAGTGGCAGACCGTAAGTAATGTTTTATTTTAAATATATTTTCAAAATCTAACGCTGTTCCCTGCTGAACGAAGGCTTTCATAAGAAGTGCCAAAAATATCAATGAGGCCGATTCGCATATAAATTACATATGTTATAAATAACGTTGACCGCTATTTAAAGTGCCAAACTGAAAATAATCACCGTCTTCCTAGCCTTTATTATTCCCAATATTATTTGTGATAGTGATCGCAAACAAAATTTAAAGGTTGAACTAGTTGTCAGTATATTTTACCGAATCCCTCCCGTCTCAGGCGCAGAGTGGCACACCGTGTGGTTTTAGTCGGTTCGTTTTCGATGTTGTCAGTATATTTCAGGGCACTGACTTCCCAATAACGATGCCGTGGATGTTCATGACAACCGGGACCGACGGTTTAACGTCCTCTCGTAGGCACGGAGCTAACAGAAAATAATATTTAAACAAAATTTGAAACGTAGTGGTATCATACTCTTTATTTTATATACTTACTAAAATATCCAAATAATACAAACAAATATTTAAAGTTCTCATCGCAATATCACGTAAATAAAAAGCTACTGTGTCTCTGAAACCATAGCGTATACTTCAGGTCGCACAGCGTTAATAACCTACAGTTATAATATATATAATCTAGGGGGTCATTTAGGGATTCTCTGTTCTCTCTCTGATCCCTTCTAACGATTGCAGTTCGTGTTCTTCGGAAAAATTATTAATCTTTTTTTTATGTATGGCCCTGACAAAATGACTCTACTCTACCTGAACGAAAGCATAAGCAGAATACAGGAGTGGTGGTCACTATACTCAATGCGAAAGCAGACAATGCAACTATGGAGCATGGTGACCCACACCATGGCGGCCTAGTGATGCTTCTGCATCATTGTGCCTCCGTAGCAATCTGATGTTTATATTACAATGACTATAATATATTATATTGAGTACCTATAATCCAGTACCATTCGCTTTTACTTCAACTTTTTTAGAGTTTATTCTTAAGAAGCGATTTTGATATTTAGTCCGTGGTATGAAAATTTCATGAAGAGTAAAATCGAGCGTCAACTAATAGTGAGGCGTTACGCTGCAGCGCTTTGTTATTCCGTCTAATGAACTATTAAAATAAACAGCGCTAGAATGTTTATTATTAGGGATAGTTTCCGAGAACTTCCTCGCTCTCACGCGTTCCGTTTAACGTAATATTAGTGCGCAACGAACAAAACGATTGTGGCGCCTCGCTACT
Organism: Spilosoma lubricipeda; assembly: GCA_905220595.1. NCBI lineage: Eukaryota > Metazoa > Arthropoda > Insecta > Lepidoptera > Erebidae > Spilosoma > Spilosoma lubricipeda. The sequence goes on along the minus strand of HG992298.1, from coordinate 2,921,032 downwards.
CTCAGCCCGAAGACATTATGACGTAGGCTCCAGTTGTGCGTCGAAGCTGACGATACACACAATATTTTATTTGAAGAATGATATTAACAATGTGTTCCAGTACAAGAGTCCGTCTTGGTGAGTACGACATAACTCAAGAAGGGCCTGATTGTACGCCAGTAGAGCCTGGCGGTGAAGACTGTACAGACGGCGCAGTTAGAATACCTATTGAGAAGACGATAGCACATCCAGAATATAATACAAGGAGTGGATCCAAATGGCACGATATAGGTTTAATCAGGTTGAACCGTTTGGCACCTTACACAGGTACGTAACTTTTTTTTTATATAATAACATACATACAAACAATAAAATATAACTAGGATTCCACATCAGTGTGGTGATAGATTACAAATACTAAGTTTCAGCACCACCACGTATCAAGACAACATTACTGAGAACAGGAGACCTTGATACAAATCCTATACCAATGTCTCTGCCCGGCGCGGTATCGCAGGCGAAAACCTCTTTTCTAAGAAGAGAGCTGTGACCAGTTATTGATTATTAAAGGATGTTGAAATAATAAACCATCAATGCCTTAAGTAAATACTGACAGAAGAAAATGTACCTTCAGGTACAGTAAAGACAAAAGAACAAGAGAAAAATCCGTTACATGGTCACAGCTGCAGAAGTAACAGTAGTTAGAAGCTGTGAGATATATTAGCTTGACAACACAATTTCATTTCCAATTTTCTAGATTTTATCCGACCCATCTGTCTTCCGACACGCGACATAACGCGTACCATTACCGCTGCTGAGAATCTCACTGCAGCTGGTTGGGGAGCTTTCGGAGTTGAGGATGGACAAAAGAAAAGTAGAGTTAAACTCTTTGTAGACCTGCCTTTTGTAGCCCTAGACGTAAGTGTATAAAATATGAACATATTCAACGTTGACTATAATGTTATTTTATCATATTGTGGCCGAAAATTGAATCAGGAATGAGTATACTAGTATTAGTAATATAGCCTAAGTTACTCCTTATATCATCAGCTACCTATCAGTGAAAACCCCATCAAAATCGGTCCACCCATTACAGAGATTAGCCGGAACCAACAGACAGACAGACAAAAATTGAAAAAAAATGCTATTTTGGTATAAGTACCGTGAAACATAGACACACATATGCATTAAAAAAGCGGTTATTTCAATATTGCAAATAGACACTGCAATTTTATTATTTATAAAAAAATATATTTTATCGTTACATTGTGACGTCATTTTCTCACATATGACACTAACGTATATGTTACACAGACAGAAAAATACTTAGGTATGTTTTTTTTAATGTATTTTCTTTATTGTATTTCAGAGATGTCAACCGGTTTACAACAGCTTAAGGAACCGAGAGCCGTTGTCGAGGAATCAGTTTTGTGCCGGAGGTATGAAAGGCAAAGACTCTTGCAAAGGTGACTCCGGAGGTCCTTTAATGTACGAACTGAATCAGAAAGATAGACGACATGAAGTGGTCGGTATTGTCAGTTTTGGCCATGCGAAATGTGGCTTAGAAAATGTCCCCGCAGTCTATACCCACGTGTATCAATACGATTCTTGGATTAGGAGTAACATTTCTCCTTAGTTTAGTTAGTACAAAATACATTTTTGTTCTCATTAAGTCCATGATCTTAAACTAGAACAAGTTAAGATTATAGTTAAAATCTACATATATAAAAGTGAATCCCTATTATATATATAACACTTTACCACCGCCACCTGGAATCAATCGTTAAAGAAATTTCAACGACTGAAACAAGGAAAACCAGTTCCAGGTTACCCTCAAGTATTTTCCACCGATGTACTAGGACGTCTTTACAAAGTCATCCCAGCCAAGATGAATGTTTTTATTTGCTTTTACTGTTAGTCAATGTTCGTGGCCCAACATCATTCCAACATCTGCGAACTGTTGATGGTGTATTGTGCGGCACATACAGAGATGCCTGTTAACGTTTGGGATTGCTAGAGAATGATAGTGGCCCAACCACTACCACCACACTCTTGAGGATGCTGTAATTTTGTCAAATGCAGAACAGAAAAGCTTTGGAAGCATTAGACCGCACGTTGGAAGATTTACGAAAGAACCAAAACCGGTTTGGTGGTGCAATCATTTTATTGGCAGGTGATTTTCGCCAAACACTCCCAGTAATACCACGATAAACGACAGCTGACGAAATCAACGCACTTTTAAAGTCATCCATTTTATGGAAAGACGTTAAAACGCTCAAATTAAATATAAACATGCGAGTCGAATGACAGAACAACCATTCTGGAGAAGTTTTTTCCAAACAATTGCTCAATCTTGGTAATGGCAAAATACCTGTTGACTCATCGTCTAGATACATCATATTTCCTACCAATTTTTGTCACTTTACTGAAACTAAGACCGAACTCATCAAGAAGGTTTGCCCAAACATTGCTAAAACTTACAAAGATCATGTATAATTGAGCGAAAGAGTAATAATGGCTGCAAAAAACGTTGATGTTAACGAAATGAATTGTCAGATTTAAAACAAAATAGCTGGCGAATTAATGACAAACACAGTTGGATGTTGTCAACTATCCAACTGAGTTTTAAAATTCGCTGGAAAAGCCTGGATTACCACCTCATAATCTGCAATTGAAATCAGTAATTATTATGTTGCGGAATATAAACCAACCACGTCTATGTAATGGCACCCAACTTGCGGTGAAGAAATTACTAAACAACGTCATCGAAGTCATAATTTTGAAAGGGAAGTACAAAGGCGAAGACGTTTTGATTCCACGGATTTCTTTGATTCCGAACGACATGCCATTCGACTTTAAACGCTTGCCATTTCCAGTGCGGCTAGCATTAGTAATGTCAATAAATAAATCTCAAGGGCAGTCGCTAAGTGTTTGTGGCATCAATCTTGAAAATTCATGTTTTTCACTTGGAATGTAGTTACATGCATGCATTATATACGCGCAAGAAAAATAACTTATAATATTGTATATCATAAAGCATTAGAATAATAAATACACTTTTTTTTATTAATTATACCAATTCGAATTAGTTCGAAATAGTCATCGTTAAGACAGGACGACGTCTGTCGGGTCAACTAGTATTTCAATAAAGATTTCGCAAATAAATTGTGAGAAAGAAATTAGTTATAAGCGTTAGTTTTTTATTCTTTAGTTGCCGGAGTTACCTAATCGTCTGTTTCATATAATCAAACTTACAAACGTTTGCACATTTATTTTAAAAAGTTAGACATATAAAACAAATCGATCTAGTTGTGATAATAAATTGCGACATTTCGGTGTTTTGTTAAATCGGATTGGATAGTTTCCATGCACATTGTAACTTGTATAGTAAGTGCAAAATAATGTTTTAAACTAAACAGCTATTTTTGGTTTTTAGTTTAAAACTTTTTGGTCCACTGCGATAGATTCATGATGTTCACCTTATTTAGATTTCTGTGTGTCCACCGCAACACAGGACATATTTCTAGTGCGGTAGTTGCTTTCGAAATATGAATGAAATGAATTAACATCTATGATTATCTCAAAATTTTAGTATCGAGCCATTGAAAGTATCTAAAAGGTAAAAGATCTTTCTGAATAGTCAGGAACCATAAAATTACCACGTAAGCCAAGTCTCTATACCTTGTAAAATTAGGTACGTAATTACAATTTCTTCTTTTGAGAAACTGTTCTAAGGTATAGACGATTTTTATAAAAATAAACTTGATGAGTATAATTACTATTTGTAATCTACACAAAAAAAACTTTAAATGAAGCGTAAAATATTGACCTGTATCTTTCAAATAAATATGCTACCTACATGGTTATTTCGAATTTTATTTACCTTTATATTATTACGCACCCACTTATTGTGCCTACATACCTACTATACTATACATTTTTAGTATAATTATACCACCTTTCTCGACTCTGTCACGTTTCGGTGTATTATCACATTCTGATATCATTTATAAGAAAAATTAGAAACTGGATATCTCAGATTGCGAAAAAGTGAGAGGATAGATGTTACCGTGTTATAATTATAGACGTTATTTAACAAAAAATATGTTAATTTAAGGAACATAAGAATATACATAATACGAGTACACAACAATATGTATATACCTAAGTTTAGTTTAATCATAATATTCTTCAAAGAAATGTAACTAGAAGACTTACCTCTGGCATTGGTAGCGGCGTCTGCAATCTTCTGGAACGCATCCAGAAACGCAGCGATCGCAACTAGGGCTGATCTGTTAATAGAAAAATAATTCGATTTAAAATAAATAAATATTTGGGACATCTAACACACAACGCCATCTAGTCCCAAACTAAGCAGAGCTTGTATTATGGGTACTAGACAACTGATAGGAATACTTATATACTTTTTTTTTGTAAATACATACATATTATACATAGGAAACACCCAAACTCCGAAACAAATATTTGCAGATCATACAAACATTTGTTCCGACCCGGGAATCGAACCCAAGACCTCAAGAACAGCAGTCGCGTATGCTACCACTGCGCCACCGAGGCAGTTAAATAACATTACCTTAAACAAACATTGGCAATATGATACTTTTTTTTTATATATGGACCTGCCGATGACAATACTCTACCAGATGGAAAGTATGAGCTAAATCCACGAAGAGAAATGGTCACTATATTCACTGCGAATGCAGAGAATGCAGCATGGTGACCCGTTATGGAGGCTTATTGAGATGCTTCTGTATCTTTTAAAAATAGATAGGTATTTTGAGCATATACATAATTGTATAGTAGGTATACACCAAGTGTGGTGACTGATAAGTGTTGCCAGAAGTACCGATTTTGGCGGGATGAAATGCCGAAATCCCGCTTTTTTTACAACTAAATAGTCTCAAAATCCTGATTTGAATCAAAATAAAATCTGGCAATGCTGTGACAGATTAAAAATGCAGCGTGTTACCACCCTTATTCAATCTGTGGGTTTCGTAAGAGGCAACAAACTATGGAACTATGTAAGAAAACGTGTTGTAAAGGTACAACAATAACCGCGGGTAACACCAGGACCCTAGTACATAAAATGTGTAATATACATAATAGCAGTTGCGTTTCTTTCTATCTGGATATAATTATGACAAAATTTTGTAACAATTCGTCTGCTTATCTTGTCCTATTCAGCTGTATAGAGGCTGCAGTTGTTTTTCTATTACAAGTTGCAGTAAGATTTCTCCTACAACGATGCATCAAATAGCAAAACTCCATATATAAATCATTATAAATATTTTGGACATCCATCACACAACGCCATCTAGTCCCAAGCTAAGCAGAGCTTGTGTTATGGGTACTAGACAACTGATACAAATACACTTATACATTTTTTTTTGTAAATACACACATATTATACATAGAAAACACCGAAAAAAATATAATGTAGATGATACAAACATTTGGTCCGACCCGGGAATCGAACCCGAGACCTCACGATCAGCAGTTGCACACGCCAACCGCGAGACCAACGAGGCAGTCAATATCACATTCAATTTGTAACTCATTGGCCAAACGATTGTAACTGCCTAACTGCTCGTCTACGTATCTGAAGTTAACTTGTACAATAAATAGATACAACTACAACCAAAAAACACGTACTTTAATGCTGAATGCAGTTTCGTCGCTTTCGAGATGAACTCTTCCCACATTGGTGCGCTGTTCTGTAACAAAAATAAAAACAGTTATTATTTGTATTAAAATTTAGAGTGCTCATATTTTATATTCATTTGTTACAACTAACGCTATCTATTGGTAGTTTTCAGTACTATGTTTTGCAAAATCGACTGCCATAGCTTAAAGATGATATTGTTTTAAGATTATCTATGACAAGATGGCGTTCTTACTCTTACTTTCCTTTGTTCAGAAGAAACGGTCGCATATTTTCACCACGCCGAAATTATTTATTTATTTATTTATTTATTTTAAGGAACACAAACAATGTATCGTACAATAATACCTTAAAATCTAAAATACATTATGTTTTGACCTAGTACATACATAAATAATATGTGTCCACAGCTTCTGCCATTACCTATTAACTACCTTGAGAGATATAACAATTAAATTTATATTATATTATATTTATATTATAACTCAGATATCAGTGTGTTGTAGTTATTCAGAAGTCAGAAATATATACAAATAGTTTCAGATTTGTCAGACATCACGATCGCACGTATTGTGTTAAATCAAGTGAAATCAGTATATAAATAAGCAAATATATGTAAAAGTGCCATATCAGGAATTAAATCAAATCCGCATTTTATTCAGAACATCAATACTCAGATTCAAGCGAATCAGAAGTTAGTTAAAGTCATCTAGTCACCACGTTGGGTTAATATACAGGTTGCGATTCGAACCCTCCAACCTGCCCAACAGTCTGTATGTCAAAATTATAGAAGCGAATGGTCGTCCACTCTAAAGGAGAATGGCAGACAATATGTAATAAATGGTTGTGACATTTATACCTTTTAATAAGTAAATCGTCCAAATTATTTTCATGTTTTTATCATATTTTTCAAACTGTCAAATTCTGTAAAGAATTTTAATTCTGCTGATGTTGTTACAACTGCATTAACAAAACGCATTCCTATGCGTTCTAAATACATCATCTATGCAAATAATTAAAATGTCTGTTTGTAATATTAAAATAACCGCTTTTTACTAAATGCATGTGTAAGTATTCACAGTACATATACCGAAATAACATTTTTTTACAATTTTTGACTGTCTGTCTGACTATTGGTCTGTTTGTCTTTTTGTTTGTTCCGGTTAATCTTTGGAACGGCTGGAGCGATTTCGACGAGACTTTTACTGATAGGTAGCTGATGATACAAGGTACTCCTTATATCATCAGCTACCTATCTCCTCCTCCTATAGGCTCCTTTTTTAGACTATCTTCGTCCCGCGGGGTTCAACTAGTCGAATAATAATAATGAGGTTTCCAACTCTTATTGCTGATAAATAAATACCTTTGCATGTAACAAGTAACACTTCAAAAAAGAAGGAGGTTTTCAGATCGATTTTATTTTATTTAAATCAATGCAGATTCAAAATGTATCAACGAAGAGTGTACCGCTGCAAAATGCTATTAAAGTAGCAACAGGCGGCGAAATTAATACGCAGCGCCTGTTACAATTACGTTAGCAATCTGTAGCCCGCACTAATTGCTCGCTTGAAATGCAATATCAGTAGCGATATACAAAATTATACTTTATTATAACTAGATGTGTTTCGGTTTCATCTGGTTACAGTTAGTTAAAAGTTATACGAAGCGTGGTATACAAATTTATACTTCATAAATGACTCGTTGAGGTTCACTTTCATCAGGATTTAATTTGAATTTATACTTTGTTATTTGGCGTGTTCAAGTATATTTTATAGGGGGTAAATGAGTTTGTTTGTTTGTCTCTTATTTTGCGTAAAGGTAGCGAATAGTAAGAAAGGACATTATAGTTCTGTGGGATTTGTTTGTTTGTCTGTTATTTTGTGTAAACGTAGCGAATAGTAAGAAAGGACATTATAGTTCTGTGGGATTTGTTTGTTTGTCTGTTATTTTGTGTAAACGTAGCGAATAGTAAGAAAGGACATTATAGTTCTGTGGGATTTGTTTGTTTGTCTGTAATTTTGCGTAAAGGTAGCGAATAGTAAGAAAGGACATTATAGATCTGTGGGATTTGTTTGTTTGTCTGTAATTTTTAGTAAAGGTAGCGAATAGTAAGAAAGGACATTATAGATCTGTGGGATTTGTTTGTTTGTCTGTAATTTTTAGTAAAGGTAGCGAATAGTAAGAAAGGACATTATAGATCTGTGGGACTTGTTTGTTTGTCTGTAATTTTTAGTAAAGGTAGCGAATAGTAAGAAAGGACATTATAGATCTGTGGGATTTGTTTGTTTGTCTGTAATTTGTAGTAAAGGTAGCGAATAGTAAGAAAGGACATCATAGATCTGTGGGATTTGTTTGTTTGTCTGTAATTTTGAGTAAAGGTAGCGAATAGTAAGAAAGGACATTTTAGTTCTGTGGGATTTGTTTGTTTGTCTGTAATTTTGCGTAAAGGTAGCGAATAGTAAGAAAGGACATTATAGTTCTGTGGGAGAGACATAATTCGGTTCAAAGAGTGATAGCCCTTTAGGATAATAAAGCATAATGAGAGCTATGAAACATATTCGACATCTATTCAAATTTCCATAGAAAATAATAAAGTTGAAGCGTCTGTTTGTAATAGTTTTACACCAAATAAAATACATATGACAGTAAATAAATATATGGTACTTATAATAAAATATATACGGTCGAATTGAGAAACCTCCTCCTTTTTTGAAGTCGGTTAAAAAGGAATTTTAAATCTTTGTTTGTTCGCAGTATTTCTACTTGAAGATCTTACTTACAGCCAGCGACACTATTGTAGGTAGGTATACTGTTATCAGGTTTAGAGACCTGGTTTTATGTAATAAAACCATTATAGTCATGAGTCTACAATGGTTGTAATAATCCATGAGGATTGCTTACTTTTTAGGTTTAAATCTTTCACTGAACAAAATATACAAGAGATTTTTGGACTTAAATTCGAATGTATATGACATTTTCAAGGTATTTGAGCATGCGGACGGGAGTAATTTGTCAGCAAGACAATACAGGTGAACGGATACCTGTAATTGTTACATTACACGAAGGATGAACTAGTTTAAGTAATTTCAACGGTTATGGAGGATACACATTTTTTTTATTTTTACATAAAACGGATATGGCGTCGAACTTCCCGTGGGAGAGCCACGCTTCGGCATGAATGGGCTGGCTCGACCGGAGTGATACCACGGCCCGAAAGAACACCAGTGTGAAATAGCGCTTGCGCTGTGTTTCACCGAGTGAGTGAGGATACCGGAGGCCCATATGCCAACCCCTCCCCACATTCCCACCCATCCCCAAAGGTCGGCAACACACGAGTGACGCCTCTGGTGTTGCAAGTGTCCATGGGCGGCGGTAATCGCTTACTATCAGGTGATTCGTCTGCTCATATTCCCCCCCCCCCCCCTCCTTTTCCATAAAAAAAGAACTGAGCAATAAGTCAGGTGGTTTACTAAGTATGCAGTGTTGTTGTAGGTTAGTGTTTCTACTACAATTAGTAGTGCAGGCTTTATCCCAGAGCGCAACAGTTGGTTAATACCAATATAATAATATGAGTATGTGATACCGCCTCACATTCAAGACGAAAGTACGCGATCTACTTCGGGGTGAATTGGCAGAAGGGTCTCAACAATAATATCCGACTCAGTACTTATAGATTATATTTATACTAAATTCATTTATATGTATGTTTATTTATTGTGTATGTATTATTTATATACCTAGAGTTCTATGTTTGTATTCATTATATTTAGATTAAATTATATTTTTGCACCTACCGCATCACATTTTACATCACCCAAAGGTTGACTGGCAGAGAATGCCCTATGGCATTAAGTCCGCCTATGTACAAAATGTGCATTAAGCTTAAATAAATAATACATATTGGATACAGGGGGTTTCGGGGGCACAAGAGGGGACCATCTAGAAACCGTAGGTGGCCCGTGGTAGGTACATCGGGGTTCCAGGGATTTCCTTTCGAGGGTGCACCTGGTTGCCAGGCTCCTGGTACTCGAGGCAGCGTGCGGATTTAGTCGGTTCGAGTTCGATATGTCACAGTGTCCTGACGGATATGCGCACAAAAAAAAAATAAAAAATAAAAAGGTGGTTTCGGGTGCGATAAATCGATCTAGCTACGGTATCAGAATTCTCTCTAAGTTCGAGGACTTCGATTGTATTTCGGTAACAGTAATTTTCGACTCAAGGAATCTATGATCAATCAAGCAAGAAATAATTTGATATGTCTATTCTTCATCATCTATTACCTTCCTTCATCATTCATAATAATCGTCAACTTTCTTTAATAGTCCACTGCTAAACATAGGTGACCTTACCTAATTTGGTTTTGGACTTCTATTAGGTTGGTACAGCAATCGTTTCAAATTTGTCCTCTACTTGCAATCCCATTGTCTTGTGGAATCCGATCTTTTGATTTGATATAAAGATATTGTATCTTTCCAATATCCGACTGGTCAGATTCTAAAGGTTCACAACAAATAATTATAACAGACTATTGTTAACATTATAGCTGATGAGATCACCGACGTAGGCGCGGATATACTCTAATTGAATTGTTTGCACAAGAACAAGTAGAGAACATTTCAATCAGCTTCGCACTTAACACAATTAAGACATAGCTGTGTGACATCAATCACATGATACGATTGATCTTAATTTATTATTTAATCGAATAACTTTAAACAAGCATTTCTTGTATACAGGGTGTCCCAGAACTCAACGTCAAGCCGAAACGGGGTGACAGGATTGATTGTAACCATTGTAACCATCATAAGAAAAAAATAAATATATCCCATGCAGTTTGAAAATTATAGGCATTTAAAAAAACCTAGAAATTTGGTCAAACTGTAACCATTTTTCGGTTATTGTGGTTGATTTTTATTATTTTTATTCATTTAAACTTTGGAACCGTAACCCTTAATAACATTTCTAGAATCACAGTCAAAAATAATTACACAATTGCCCCAAGTTTCCTAGAATTAAGACTATTTGTTGAACTATGGTTTAATATTTTTTAAATTCGTCGATTTTGAAAGGCCCTCCTGTTAAAAAAATGGACTAGTGTGCCTTGGAAAGTACCATTAAAAGTTGGCGCATTTAATCAGGATTGTAAAATGGTACAATACTTGTTACTTTCATGCTATAAAAAAACGAGTAAAAAAGTAAAAACCTCAAACAACCTGATTTTTGCTAACCCATTGTACTCAGTTGAAATGTTTTTATTCGCACAAGCTCTTGGTAGATTCTTAATTTTACGGAAAAATTATAAGAGAGATGATATGGATGGACTTTGCCATGAGTGAGCGAGACAGATAGTGATGCCACTTTTACCAAGGGGCCGCAGAAACACCAGCCTTAATAATACATAGGTACTGAACAGATTAGAAGATACACTAATAAATAATGCACCCGTGTAAAACCGGGGCGGGTGTCTAGTATGTATATAAATAACACTTATCAAACATTCAGGTCACAGTCTACTGACACCAAGTCAATAGTGTACATGGTGCATCGGTCAGATAGTCTCGTCCTTAATAAATATTGACATTTCACACGACATAACCTACACGTTATTATTATACAAATGTTGTTAACTTGAAACAGCTATAATAAGAAAGATAGATACAAAATTATTATTGATCTAAGAATAAGAAATAAACGAATAAGAAAAAAAAATACGGTTCTACAAAACATACCGAATTCTTTCATAGCTTTTCCAAGTCTCTAAAAGAAGAAGAATATTCAAAAATTACCTTTGACAGTAGTCGGGTAAAAAGCTTGCTTAACACCTGTTCTTTAGACACTATGGCATCACTTCGATCGAACGATTAAGCATAACTCTTCTACGATGATAAACTTATTTCATTTGACTACGAAGTTCTCCATATTTCCGAAATATCTTAATACGTGAAGAAAACTTTTTATTTACCATTTAAAACAAATATAGCACATTAGCTTTTGTCGGTCAAAGCGGTAAAGAGTAGCCTATATCCTTCTTCAAGAATCGAAGTATCTCCATGCCAAATTTCATTCAAATCAATGCAGCGGTTCGGCCATGAAAATGTTACAGACAAACTGGCAGTTTCTTTCGAATTTTTAATAATACTATTGAAGTATTTTAGATGGAATATATAACTAATGTTTGCAAATAAAAGAAGTGCAATAAGCTTTAAATTTTGAAATAAAATGCCTTATAAAGCTATACATTTTGGAAATCTACATCAAGTTATAAAGGTCCGGTATAAGTTTGGATCTGCAATGGAGCAAAACTCTATACAATGACAATTCAAGTTAAAGAGATCTGTCTCCAGTATTGTAAGATTCTTCTTACGTTTCTATAATTAATCGATTCTGCCCGACACTAAGTAAATAAGCTATGAAGTAAATTACCTCATTAACTACCACCCTAAATCACTTTTAATCGTGTATAACGTTTGATCCCTATCTGATCCAAGTTGTTTGTTTAGGATCCGTGACGTCACGTGGGCTCGCATGTAGCAATTACGATAATGATTAGCAATTTAATTATTTCTTACAAATTTCGAGGCTTGATCTTATTTATTGAGACAAATAGTACCTAGTTTATTGCTGTTGCTTTCGAATTACCACAGTAATTTATGCTGAAATACAAATAAAAAAAATACAATAAATTATTCAACCTGTTGCAGGCAACAGTTGAACATGGACATATTCCCACGTGGGTAATAACTAACCCTCTATCCTTTTCCTGCCAAAGCAGTTTGCTCTGCCTGATGGAAACCATGAGCAGAATCCCAGACTAGTGGTCACCATACTCATTGCGAATGTAACCCACAATATGGCGGCGTATAGAGATTCATTGGGCCTCCGGTCTCGCACTCACCAACGAAACACGATAGCGAAGTTACTTTTCTCAAGCCGTTAAGTCCATCCATTTAAGAGGCGAACATCAGTTATCAATCCTCATACAGTAGTGGCCAGCGCATTGTCAATTCAAGCATCATTTTCTTAAATTTATTAGAAATTATTAACCTCGAAACAACCAGAAAGTTATGAAAATAAACACGGTAAGTCTTATATAATAATATAATAATAATAATAAATATTTCGGACATCTATCACACAACGCCATCTAGTCCCAAGCTAAGCAGAGCTTGTGTTATGGGTACTAGACAACTGATACAAATACATATATACTTTTTATTTCGTAAATACATACATATTATACATAGAAAACACCCAAACTCCGAAACAAATATTTGTAGATCATACAAACATTTGGTCCGACCCGGGAATCGAACCCGAAACATTACGATCAGCAGTCAGTCGCACACGCCAACCGCGAGACCAACGAGGCAGTCGATATGTTTGTACCGCAACATATGTAATACTACCCGTGGCTTTGCTCGCATTTAATAAAAAGTATCCTATGTTACTTCTAATACCTCCAAGGATATGTGTGCAAAGTTTCATTGCGATCGGTTGAGTAGTTTTTGCGTGAAAGCGTAACAAACAAACTTACATCCACATTTATAATATTGCTAGCTGTTGCCCTTGACTCCGCCCGCGTTTCAATCGGTTTTCGCGGCAAATAGTAGCCTATGTGTTAATCCAGGGTGTCAGCTTCCTGCATACCGAATTTTATCAATATTGTTCCAGTCGTTTGCGCGTGAAGAAGTAACAAACATACACATTCACAAACTTTCACCTTTATAATATCAGTGTGATTCACATTTATAATATAAGTATGATAATCAAATGAAAGATACACTAAACACATCAGAATTCAAAACAGTTAATAATTTTATAAATACGATCATCCTATTAAATATTATGTTTTACATGACCGTAATTGTATTAGATACTAGCTGACCCACGCAACCTCGTTTTACGTCTTCTATTGCCCGTAGCGAGATAATTTTCCCCCGTTTTGAACCATTTTTCGTTAGTGCTCCGCTCCATCGGTCTTAGCGTGATGATATATAGCCTATAGCTTTCCCCGATAAATGGGCTATCTAACACTAAACTCACTAATTTTTGAAGTCGGGCCAGTACTTCCTGAGATTAGCTCGTTCAAGCAAACAAACTCTTCAGCTTCATATATTAGTATATCTTATACAAATAAATAAAATTGGAGTGTCTGTTTGTAATATTAAAATAACCGCTTTTTAATAATGTTTTTTGTCTGTCTGTCGGTCGGTCTATCTGTCTATCTGTTTATTCCGGGTAATCTCTGGAACGGCTGTGCCTATTTTGACGGGCTTTTCACTGGCAGATAGCTGATGACTCTTTTTAGACTAGCTTTATCCCGCAGCAACTTTCACATAACGTCATTTAGTCCCAGATACCGTATATCCTCACGTATTTTCTACAACGAGGTATACCTCGTTGTACGTCACAAACAAACTAATCAGCACCCTCGTCAAAAGCAATGTGATGTGAAAATAGGTAAAGAAAGTAAAAGACCCTAAAAACGCGGAGGAAAAAGGTTATTGAGATTACAGGTGATGATGATGAACGCTGATGTAATGAGAACCTCCTTCATTGAAACTCATTGCTTTATTGTTCACTAGCACTCCTCGTGTCTTAGTAACACCGCGGGGCACAGTTAATCAAAAAAAAAGGAAAGTTACTCCTTATATCATCACCGATCTGCCAGTGAAAGTCCTGTCAAAATCGCTCCAGCTTCAGAGATTAGCCGGTACAAAGAGACAGACAGACAAATTGATTTTATGATGTAAAAACCGTACCTTCTTATTTTCACATGCATTTAGTAAAAAACCATTTATTTTGAAATTACAAACAGACAGATTTGTATAGATTTACTTACTCCACAGTCCTTTAAAGCGTTCAAAAACACACATGGTCAGGTAATTTAATTAAACAGAATGGACAAACAACCACTAGAAACACAAAAAGAAAATCCCGACACGAGCACAACTGTGAAATAAAATTCTATTTTTGAAGCAAACAATTAACCCTCTCAATGGAAGGGTGTCCAACCCTTCCATTTTGGGTGAGTAAGCCCAGTGCCGATTGTCAGTACGACCGTAATAACGTTTGTGTGACATGCTAGCACTAACACCGCACGGTACGGGCACGACACGATTTTTAGGGTTAACTATTTTTTCTTTCCCGCATTAATTTGACTGCCTCGTTGGTCTAGCGGTTGGCGTGTGCGACTGCTGATCGTGAGGTCTCGGGTTCGATTCCCGGGTCGGACCAAATGTTTGTATGATATACAAATATTTGTTTCGAAGTTTGGGTGTTTTCTATGTATAATATGTATGTATTTACAAAAAAAAGGTATATATGTATTTGTATCAGTTGTCTAGTACCCATAACACAAGCCCTGCTTAGCTTGGGACTAGATGGCGTTGTGTGTTAGGTGTCCGAAATATTTATTATTATTATTATTAAGAATAAATCCTGTGTCGCTTTACAAACATACCTACATGAAACGAACACAAAGAACACCCAGACTCAGAAAAAACTATTTGTGGATCACACAAAGTGTTGTCCCATGTGGGATTTGAACCCACAACAATTAATTGGTGTAGTAGAAAGCGGCGTGGCGACCCCTTATACCACTTTTTTTAACATTTGGAAACACCCTCGGGCCGTCACCCCACCGGGGTTTGCGGCGGGGCGGTGTGACGGAATCGAACCGACTAAAATCACAGGGTGTGCCACGCTGCGCCTGAGACGGGAGGGATCTGGGAACTGCTGCTATTAACACATCTGGACCCCTCCCAGCGCTTGCCCGCACCGAAGTCGGCACCGTCTGATGGTTAAACTCTCAATTTAGGCGACGTACGGCACACGTGTACGCCGCCCCCTCGCGGGTTACCACTAAAGCGGATGGAGAGGAAAACCCGTTTCGACCATCCGCGGCCACACTCAGGGCGGCATGAGGCGCTGGTAGGCGCGCCTCCGCCGCCCGGTTCGCCGGCGGCGGATCGGGTCCGAGTGGATATCATCCTCACGGGCCATCTTCGCCGCCTCCTTCTGTAAAATTACATCTTCGCAGAAGGCTGCGACCGCGGTAAAACTGCTGTCGCTACCGGCCATGGAGCGTATGACGGCCGGTAGCGAGAGATCTCCTCCGATGACTGCAGTGAGGGCCCGACGCTGCGACGCAATTTTATTTTTTAGATATGAAACTGTTAGTGTATAGTTAAATTCACGTTTCTGGGGTTGCAACCCTTGTCCCCCGGCCGCCATCTTGGAAAAAGGGGTGCAAATGGTTAATCTGACAAAATATAGAAACAGCCCAAAAATCTAACACTTCAATGGACTAGTTCACTAACTCCAAACACCCGCCGGACTGACGATAGAACTTTCTACATACAGACAAAACAATCGAGAGTGACATAAAACTGGATGGCATACCTATAAGGAAATGTAATATTATCATTCATTAAAGAATAGTTTATAACAAGATGTAATGTATTCATAATAAAGCTACTATAGTTTTTTAGTTACTTCAGTTTCTGCACACTGCAGCTTTCATACAATACCTATATTATAGCGATATGATAATAATTCATTGTCTATCGCATTCAAGGATAATGCAGTTAAATATTATTATTATTAATTAATAAAGAATTTCCACAGTTGGTTCACTAATTTCAAAGGCTCCTTGTTACACCTTGCGCAGAAACAAATTTTGTCTCTTTATTATAGTACTAGCTGACTCGTGCTCATTTAGTTGGCCGGTAAACATTTTTTCTCCAACTTACTTTGCAAATCCGGGTACCACGAAAAAGTCATTGCACTTTTCGGGTTATTATATACTCACAAGTCACTCACAAATAACGTAGCCTTCTATTGGTAAAAAAAAATTCAAAATCGGTTCAGTAAATCCAGAGAATACCCCCTACAACGTCATAAAGTCACAAACGCACAAACTTTACCTCTCTATATAATAGTATAGATATAGATTAGTACACTAGCGTCTTAGGCCGGCTCGCATGTAAGTCTTCGGAAGTCTCGGATTTCCTCTATTACGAGTATAATATACATGTATTTCACAAATAACCTTCCTCTTGAATAATTCTATCCATTGCTGATAACTGCATTGAAATCCCTATCCCTATCACACATAACTGCAATGCGATGCGGCGCGAAGTTCTTGTAGCGACATACGTGCGAGCTCGCAGATATTTGCGATGCGTTGCGAATTCGCAGTTATGTGTGGGAGCCCGTAATTTAAAATATATAAGAGAACAAACAGTGGAAGCAACTTCAATTTGTACTATGTAATAATTAAAAATGGAGGCAAAGTTATCGTGTTACTGTGATATAGAATATCTTTTCGTTTTTTTATATCTTAGGTCGCGGAGGACTTCACAGACATTCGTGATACGGACACATAAAACACTCAGACTCGGAACTTCAATTGTTGAATCACACACAGTGTTGTCCCATGTAGAGATCGAACCCAAAACACTCAGCAGAAGGACGCGGTGAATCTGGATTAAGGGCTTGAGCTGAGTATGTTACGCTATCTAACCTGAACTATCTACCAACCGCATATTTTATAAGTCACGACACGATATTATGGAAATGTACTAGTTTCATAGAAATTCGAATGCTTTTACATTGTTTTCATTTGGTTTGCTTTTGTGTCGTGCAGGAATTTCAGGTTATTAACTCTCTGATTAACGAGGGCCAATTTCTCCAGTTCTTGATAAAGTTTTAGATAATTATCAGCCAGACCATTTTTTGTTATATATTACATCTTTAGAAATTTGGCTGTGAGTGAAAGTTTATTTGGATTTTATTCTCCAAAAGTGGACCTCACAATATATCTTTATATATATAATTCTTCTGTGAGTGTGTATGTCACTGAACTACTCTCAAACGACTGGACCGATTTTGATGAAATTTTTTGTGTGTGTTCAAGGAGATCTGGGAATGGTTTAGATTCACAATTTTGTCCGCTGGACAATGTTTTTTTAATAAATTTTTAATTTATTAGTAGTTATGGCAAAACGACGTTTGCCGGGACAGCTAGTAACAATATAAAAATCTTGCAGTTTTGAGTAATAACGGTGCATGATTGGTTAGCTCATGGCGGCGCAGCAATGACTCCAAACTTTTTGTTTGTTTTCTTTGGTCGACTTCGTTCTCATTCAAGTCTCATAGTTAAGATAAAGAAAATTGTAAATGCTATTTAATTTTTGAAAGCTGCATCAGTGGAGTTTCTTGCCAGATTCTTCTCCATTAAGGGTAGGCTGCACTTGGAACTGGCGACTAGAATCACTCAATTTATTAATATTGACTATTGAATTGCCTATTTGAGTAAAATATTTTTGACTTTCACTTTGACTATGTTTGAACGTAAATCACAGATAATCTCACTCAATTTAAGAGTCACAAGTAAGAATCCACAGATTCTTCCAAAAGCAATTCTCACACATAAACTGTCACGTATACTCTCATAACTCCCTTCGAGATCTAGCCCACTTACCATACTTGAATCTCATCACTCCATCGTACCGTGTAAGTGGGTCTATAAAAGTCAACGACCCCACCTTGTTAGGGAAATCGCTGGCAACGGCTCGCAAACTGGGGCTCTATAACGAGATATTAGACCTTGATACAAGACTTTTAGACATTACGATGTAGGGTATTGTTTTTAAATATATCTATACACAATTACATAGTACTAGCGGTCGCGCAGTGGTCGAAACTTGACCATAATTTATTATTGTTTTGTGATTCTTTAAGCTTTCTGCGCTCCTCTTCCATATCAACTTTAACTGTGTCATATTTCAAGCATAATTTTCGAAAAAATAGGTACAAAGATTTTACTCCACGTATTAATATACAGATATCCTACGAATAATATAAACGCGAAAGTTTGTAAATATGGATGGATGGATGGATATTTACACGCAAAAACTACTGAACGGATTCGGGTGAAACTTTACAGTAATATAGCTTATACATCAGAAAAAAACATAGGCTACTATTTGCTGCGATAACCGACATACGAGGGGAGGAGCCGCGGGCTACAACTAGTATCTTTATACGTAAGGAAGATTAGTAATATTTAGCATAGCATTTACTCTCCGTCTACTTTGAATGTCGTAGCCTAAATTAATTTCTAACGTTCCTCAAAAATAATGAAAGAACACCTTAGAAAATTACTTCGCTTTCCATCTTTTAATCTCAGCAGTATTGATGTCGGAGTGAATATCGGTAAACACTAGAGAGTCGTGCGGAAATTGCACCGAAGAAGGTGTTTATAAGATTGATTACAGAAATCAATAATTTATCAATATAGTTGGCCAACCATTAATTACTTTGCTTGGGCAACCCCAAGTGTTTGATACAGAGTAGAACTTGAAGGTTTTCGTCATATAAGTATGTATATATTAAGTACTTAACAATAGTTCTGAGGTATCTACTCGTATAGTATAACATTATACAAATATGAGTACTACTGATAACTAAAAGAATCCACTATCGATCTATGCTAACTTCCATCGAATTTGTTTTAATCAAACAGCTGTAGTCCCCAACCCGCACTCGGCCGTGGGGACGTATGGCCTTAACCCTCTCTTGAGAGGAGACCCGAGCCCAGCAGTGGGAGGTTATAGGTTGTTGATGAAACAGCTGTAGTATTACATTTTATTTTTCTCTTCAGACATTCAAAAAACACTATTCCAGTTCATCACTTCATTTTTATGAACCAATCTGCATGATTTCTTAAATTGGGTCTCGTAAACGCAAACCACAAATTATAAAACACCTAAACTCATTACTGCGTAGACTCTGGTTACGTTCACAGTTATGAGTTTAGACGTTTTGATGCCACAAATTTTATTAGTTTTGTCGAGTAAACACAGCCGGACTATTTACGAGACGTAAACCTGGTAGCCTTTGAGCAAATTATGTAACTGTTGCGGTAAACGTTTTTGTAAACATAATGTTCTACTAACTAATTCTACGTTAGTATTCTTTGGACGAATTTTTAAACAACCGCGGACAGACAGAAATATAACATTTAGAATAATAAGTTTATGGTTAAAAAGGCCAAAATCTTTTTATTCTAAACTAGCTGAGTCCTGCTGTGTTACCTGCGGTTAACGTCGTACTGCGGGTGACGCCACGGGGCGAAGCTACTTTTAAAAAAGTAGCCTAAGTTACTCCCTGGATCATCAGCTACCTGCCAGTGAAAGTCCCGTCAAAATCAGTCCAGCCGTTCCAGAGATTATCCGGAACAAACAGACAGACATACTGACAAAAAAAAAATACATTTTTGGTATATGTTTGTACCGTGTATTACACCCACTCTCACTTGCCCACTCGCAAGATCTTCAGTTACTCCGTGATCATGGCACTTGCAACAGCGCCGAAATATCGGATACTCACAAACAAAAAGGTACATGGTAGCAATCCCGCAGATTCCCATTTTAACACACGATACATGTACTAAAATGTAGTTAAAAAATTTTTTGTCCGTCTGTCTGTCAGTCGGTCTGTCTGTCTGTCTGTCTGTTTGTTCCGGGTAATCTCTGGAACGGCTGGACGGATTTTGACGGGACTTTCACTGGCAGGTAGCTGATGATCCAGGGAGTAACTTAGGTACCGTCCTTTTTTTAGACTAACTTTGTCCCGTGGCGTTGCTCGCGGTACGACGATAATCGCGGTTCAGCTAGTAATAAATATTTTGGACATCTAACACACAACGCCATCTAGTCCCAAGCTAAGCAGATCTTGTGTTATGGGTACTAGACAAGTGATATAAATATATATATACACCTTTTTTTTAAATACATACATATTATACATAGAAAACACCCAAACTCCGAAACAAATATTTGCAGGTCATACAAACATTTGGTCCGAACCGGGAATCGAACCCGAGACCTCAAGCACAGCAGTCGCATACGCTACCATTGCGCCATCGAGGCAGTCAATGTTTGTAATACAAATACCAAATTGTACATGGTACATATACCAAAACTACATATTTTTTTTAATTTTTGTCTATTTGTCTGTTTGTTCCGGCTAATCTCTGGAACGGATGATATAAGGAGTAACTTAGGCTACTTTTTAGACTAACTTCGCCCCGTGGCGTTACCCGCGGTACCACAATAACCGCATGTAACACTGCGGGACTCAGCTCAGTTCTGAATAAGATGGCAAACTACTGTAGAAGAGCCGCAACATTTTCATAGCTTAACTAAAAAAAGTTTATATTTGTTATTGCTACACCTCAGAATATTTATTTATTTTATTTATTTATCTTTATTGCGTACATAATACAAAACAATACATATAGAATATTTTCATTTATAAACCGGTTCTGATATTTTATTTGGTAGTAGGTAGTAATGTTCCTCGGAGCCGCCCGTGCCTCGGAGAGCACGTTAAGCCGTCGATCCCGGTTGTCATGAACATCTATGGCAATCGTTATTGGGAAGCCACTGCCCTCAAATATACTGACAACTAGTTCAACCTTCGAATTCAGTTCACCCTCAGTGTTGCGAAGGTCCGATGACAGTCGCTCCGTGTAAAAACTGATATTCATGTAAAACCGGTTGAACTAGCAGCCGACCCTAAATCTTGGGAATAATAAAGGCTAGGAAGATTATAATAATAATAATATAGGATAACATCGCTGCAAAAAGTCTGGCCAGCTTAGTACAGTGGGCTAAAACTTGGGTTTGTGCACCAATTTGCTGTGTAATCACTCTGGTAGACCCTTAGCCATATGTGCCGAAACAAGGCTCTCCTATTTCTAGTGTGGTCCTGTTCAAAATTTAAAAAAAGCAAAAAGTTTGTACTAAGCGGGCAATCGAGCAGACGTATCGCCTGATGTTAAGCGATTTCCGACGCCCATGGATACTTGCAACACCAGATTCGGCACTTAGGGGGATGGGGAGGGGGACGAGGAGGGCTATGGGGAGTGGTTGGGTTATGGGCCTTTGGTATCGTGACTCACTCGGTGAAACACAGCGCAAGCGGTTGTCTGTGAGGCCCTGTTATCACTCCGGCCGTGCCGGCCCATTCATTCCGAAGCGTGGCTCTCACGCACGGTAAATGATAATTTACCGTAGGAGAACCAGAAGAAGAATTTCAACTTGCCAAAATGACTCTATTCTACATTACGGAAAGTTTAAATAGAATAGAAAAGTGTTGGTCACCATTCTCATTGCGCATGTGGACAAATACAGCATTGTGACCCACACTATAGCCGCCTAGTGAGCTGCTTTTTCACTCTCCGCTTAAAGAACCCGTGATCATAGTAGAAGGTAAATACGTGAGCAGGTAATGAATCCCACAGTCACAGGAAGGAAAGTTGTTTAGTTCAAGTCTACTAGTCTTAACAATTCATCACGATGATATTAATAGATAATTATTACTAAGTCAATAAACAAAACTATGGGAAGTACTAGCGACTCGATTAACATAATATCATGTAATACCTTATCAAAGCCATATATCATTGCCGGGTTTATGGCGTGCACGACGTGTCCATTCACCCGGCTGGACGTGACAAAAATACGAGCGGGATACGAACTGTTTTAACGTAAACGAAGATTAGGGTTGTCGCTTTTTTTTTTAAATTGTTTGTCTGTAAAGTTGGTTTACGAATGATAATTTTACGTGATTACGTCATAAGAAAACATTGACGAAAGTGCACAATCACAAGCCGAACGCTTAGGCCGATCGTGCCTCTCTATAGCTCGTTGCTTACACACTCAGCTCAGGCTGAACGTGACAATGAGTCATGCTTTTTCGTGCGTGCAGCCGTCGTTCATCGGTTTATAAGCATAGAGTTATTTAAGACGTTATCATGTCAATATATCTATACTAAAATATAAAGCTGAAGAGTTTGTTTGTTTCTTTGAACGCACGCGTTCTGTGGTGTTCCTTTGGAGAGGCCTATGTCCAGCGGTGGACTGTCAGATTAAACAGATTTTTTTTTAAATTTGTAAACTTGACAAAAAATTTAAGATTATAAACTTTTGTCAAGTTTACAAATTTAAAAAAAAAACAATAATATTCAATAAATTGACAACCCTAATACATAAGTAAAACACACGTCCAACAGACGGAGTCGTTATAAAAACGTACATATGTAATATCAAACGATGCTGACAGAACGATGCAAGATTAGTTGCGCACGCGCTGTTTATGTTCCCGCTTTAGATGCACACAATCGCCACGGGGTGATGTTGGATCTACAAAGCATGTGGTCAAAAAATTGAAGAGGAATTACGGCAAGAGAAAGCGGTAAAGACTTTCATATGTTTAGGCTAAAATGCTATTAAAATTGAGTAATATATACAATTGGTGATGTTAAAACCAAGTAGATACAGAACAGACGCTACATAAGGTAAATTTAATATTATACAATGCAGCCACGAAATAGGGCACACGAAAAGTATATTCCAAATATTCTTGCTGCAATAGAAAACATTGTATTTATAAGTTTGAAGTTATTGGGTTTGAAGAGGTACCTCTTATATCTTAGATCAGATTATCATTTTGAAATTCTCGGATTACCTCTACTGTACTATGCATGTTTTACACATATAAACCTTCCTCTTGAATCACTCTATCTATTGCTAAAAACTGCATATAAATTTATTGAGTCGTTTAAAAGATCTAAGCACAAGCGACTTTTTTAATGTAATAGTGGGCAAACTAGCAGATGTATCGCGTTATGGTAAGCGATTACCGCAGTCTATGGACACCTGCAACGCCAAAGGCGTCACAAGTGCGTTGCCGACCTTTAGGGAATGGGGAGAGAAATGGGGGAGGGGCCCTCCGATATTCTCACTCACTCGGTGAAACACAGTGCAGGTGCACACCGGTTTTCTGTGAGGCCGTGATGTCACTCCGGTCGAGTCGGTCCATGCATGCCGAAGCGTGGCTCGCCCACAGTTCAATTTTTTATGCTACAAAATATAGCGCGAGTTTAAAACAAAGCTTGGCTAACCCTATTTCAACACAAATTTTTATGATATACATTCCACGATAAATAAATATAAAACTGACATAAAGGAAACTGAATTGGGACAACGTATTCACCTGTGAAGCGTGACGTACTGCAATTAAGCAGTAGAATACACCTGATACAGGTGCAGTATGTAGCAAAGGCATTATAACGGGGGACTTTTGAATGAATTGTATTTTTCGTAGTATGAAATTTAATAAGATAAGTTTAATACGGGTTTGGTGTGTTTTAGTTAAGTTTAGTTTTAAACATGGGAATATCAGTTTCTAAGTTTAGAAATTCAAATAGATATTATATTATAATGCCAAGATTTTAGTCTAGAACACATATTCATTCATTCACACGATTAATTGAAAATTGTTTGTATGATAATTAGTCCTCAAAAGAAATAGCTGCGCCCTGCGGTGATACCCGCTATTATTGCTGTACCTTGCTTATGCTACGGGAATACTACATAGTTTTGGAATGAAAAATAGCCTTGTGCTATTCCAGCCTCTAATCCAGCTACATATTTGCTATGTTCATGTGTGCCGTTTTTGCGTGAAAAAGTATCACCCGTTATGTTATTTAAAGAAACTTAAGATCAAAAAAAAATTCTATTAATCGTGAAATTTTAAAGAAACGTAAAGGTTTGTTAAATCAATTGTAAACTTATAATTAATCCCTTAACACAGAATCACAGACCATCTTCAGTATAAACTTGAAAACAGCTTTTATTTCAAAAACTAAAAGAAAACAAATTGGTGACGTTCTAAACAACAACTTCCATAAATAACTTATCGACTGAAGTATCTTGAATCTATTTTAGACTTATAATTAGAGAAGACGAAAACGATCATACGAACAAAGATAAAACGAACTAAAATAGCCACTCTCAAAGAAATCGTTAAAAAAAGGAATTTTGTTGCATAATCACAGTTAGTCCATCAATTTTGAATGAGCTTAGAATACTTAGAATAATTAAATTAGTTGAGACTATTAATTTAAATTAAATATATCACGAACAAAGGCCCTATTGCTAAAATGCAGGTCTTGGCAATAAAACTATGCCACTTTCGAGTTCTTGAGTTCGTTGAATTCCGTGATCGGGCCACATGTTTGTGTGATTTGCAAATATTTGTTTTGGAGTTTGGGTGTTTGCTATGTATAATATGTATGTGTGTATTTACAATATGTATATATATGTATGTAAATTAGTTGTCTAGTACCTACCCATAGTACAAACTCCGCATAGTTTTGGGACTAGATAGCGTAGTTTGTTGAAATATTATTATTATTAATTTCTCATTGGCTACTTTTAGATGGAAAAATGGATTATAGCAAAACGATTTCATAGATTGGTTTGAGAAAATGTAAAAGAAATAATTTCATTCATTAAAAAATAAATAGGAAGTATTATTAATAATTATGGTACATTCTTAAATTATTTTCATTTTTTGACTATCTAAAATAATTTAAAATAGTTTTAGCCAGTAAGTGCACTAGTGAACAAGGCCTCAATTACAAGTCGAATTGTGTTTTTTTTTTCAGCAGCAAGCTAAGACCAATAGGAGCGAAGCACCAGTAAACAATGTTACAATAACGGGGTAAAATTATTACGTTACTGGCAATAGGATACGTAAACGAGGTTGCTTGTGTCAGTGTTTTATATGTATAGTATGTTGGTTTGCAAAAAAAAGAATTCCACCAGTCAATCTAGATTTCATAATACAAACCTTGTTTTGATTGAAACTGCATGGTACTCTGTGTCAGCTGTCCGAAAATGTTATTCTTTCATTTCAGGGACAGCGACGCCACTCAAGATCAACTTAAAAATATGATAACAAAATAACAACTAAGCTTAATTGTTATCAATTTTAAATTAATTCAGTAATTCGCGATTACATTCGAACTGACATTGCCTGCCAAAATGACTCTACTCCGCTTGATGGAAAGCATAAGCAGAGTCCAAGAGTGGTGTTCACCATACTCATTGCTCGTACAGACAATGAAATAATGCAGCATGGTGACCCAGACTATGGCGGCCTAGTGATGCTTGGCATCATTGGGCCTTCGGTCTCGCACTCATCAACAAAACACGATAGCACGAACGCTGTCATTTTACTTTGATTTTCTATGCGAGGGTAGCACCGCCCCGGACGAGCCGGCCCGTTCGTGCTGAAATCAATGATGAACGTACCTACTATTTGGCACAGATACAAAACCTGACATTAAGATAAATTGACTTTTATATAATTGTCAATTGTCCTCTTTTCGTCCCATGATTTTTTTATGGTATAATATATATATAATATTATATATAATTCTTCTGTGAGTGTGTATGTCACTGAACTACTCTCAAACGACTGGACCGATTTTGATGAAATTTTTTGTGTGTGTTCAAGGGGATCTGGGAATGGTTTAGATTCACAATTTTGTCCGCTGGACAATGTTTTTTTAATTAATTTTTCATTTATTAGTAGTTATGGCAAAACGACGTTTGCCGGGACAGCTAGTAATATATAATATAACGTAAGTCAAAATTTTTTTTCAACAAAGGATTATTAAAGGTTGTTCGTGATTACGTACTATTTATCACCGACGCAAAATTCTATATTAAGATAAATTGACCGTCATATTTTCATTATATTAGATTGACCTGAATAACTATGGAAATATGACACACGAATTAAATTCATAGCAATTAAAACCATTGCCCAATTGTTCAGTAATTTGTTTTTAATTAAACACAATTTGCAATAATTTCTTCAATCGAAATATACGCACAGATTATTTACGACTGCCTCGTTGGTCTAGCGGTTGGCGTGAGCGACTGCTGATCATGTCTCGGGTTTGATTCCCGGGTCGAACCAAATGTTTGTACGATCTACAAATATTTGTTTCGGAGTTTGGATGTTTTCTATGTATAATATGTATGAATTTACAAAAAAAAAGTATATGTATTTATATCAGTTGTCTAGTACCCATAACACAAGCTCTGTTTAGCTTGGGACTAGATGGCGTTGTGTGTTAGATGTCCAAAATGTTTATATTTAAGACTAGCTGAACCCCGCGGTGTTACCCGCGGTTATTGTTGTACCGCGAGTAACGCCGCGGGACAAAGTTAGTCTAAAAAAAGTAGCCTAAGTTACTCCCTGGATCATTAGCTACCTGCCTGTGAAAGTCCCGTCCAAATCCGTCCAGCCGTTCCAGAGATTACCCGGAACAGACAGACAGACAAAAATTTTTTTTACTACATTTTTGGTATATGTATCGTATATACATACATATGCATTGATTAAAAAGCTGTTATTTTAATATTACAAACAGACACTCCAATTTTATTTATTTGTATAGATAATAAATTTTACGGCTGGTAACGAAAGTAACGATCTTGGAATAATATTCAAGTTTATAGAATAAATGCAAAATAGAGTGTTAGGCTTGGTCTGTCACATAAGTTACTAGCTTTTGGCCCCGGCTCCACCCGCGTGTATTTCGATTGTCGCAGTAAAGTGTAGACAATGTTTCTCCTCAAGAATCTAAGTATCCATGCCAATTTTCATTGAAATTGATGCAGTGATTTAGCTATGAAAGCGTAACAGGCAGACAGAGGTACTTTCGAATTTATATTATTGGTATAGGTTAAATTAAAATCCAGCTAATTCTGAGGGCCTAGTGTGAGTTTATAAGTCATCGTCACCGTGACAGCGTTCGGCATTACGTTTGGCCTGCACTGAAATCTTCACTAATCATACTCGCCGGTGAGTTGTTGAAATTTTTCACTAATGCAAGACTATACTATCAGCCAGTTACATATAAGCTATTTTTACCACCGATAACCGATACACATGCAAACATCGACATATATTTCGTGGGTGCCATCAGAAAAGCTCACCGTGTAGCATTTACCTGAGTTGGTGACCCGTTCCGGTTCACATTTTTGTGCAAATACCCGAATAATGTAATATTCAAGGTAGTAGAGCCACGCTGGTTTCAGCACGATCAGGCTGACTCGGCCGGGGCGGTACTACCCTCGCACAAAAGATCAACGTAAACTGACAGCATTCGTGGTCGTGTTTCGTTGGTGAGTGCGAGATCGGAGGCCCAATGATGCAGAAGCATCACTAGGCCGCCATGGTGTGGGACGTCATGCTGCATTGTCTGCATTCGCAATGAATGATGACCACCACTCTTGGATTGTGCTCATGCTTTCCATCAGACAGAGGTGAGAAATTTTGGCGGGCATAATATTATTATTTTTATACATAAAAAAATAATAATATAATATTGTACTTACGTACTGTTTAATTGTGTGTATTTATGTATTTGTATTTGTGTGTTCCGTGGGCCATAATTAAATCAATTCACTTCATTTCATGTAGTTATATTTCTTAAAAATAAACGTATACAATTTATAAAATTTTATATGACTTTCCTTTGTAACGTTTCAAAACTCCGATAGCGTATCTAAGGTTTTTATGTTTGTATCGGGACTCCAGCCCTAGAGAGATCGATTGATTTAAGTCCACCATGTCCTCTATTTGTAATCCGGAGGCTTTAGAATAAATTGGTAGCTTTAACAACGTTCGTTGCTTATCTTAGCCTAAGATTTATTGATGGAAACATCGATAGTGATGTTATCTACAAAAACAAGGCTCAAGGTTCTATCGTTCTTTGAGCATATAAAAGTTTTTTGTAGCACCTCAGATCAAATAAAAAAGGTAGATAACGCACCGCCTAGTTCTTGTTGAAGCAGAAAAAACCCGCATAGTTCCGAGGTAACATATCAATACCAGGGAGAGGCAATGTATTTAGGCAATTAATACCAGAATGTATTCAATTTAAAAAAAAGGCTCTTAGATTGGGCTGTCTGGTTTTCGAAA
Organism: Spilosoma lubricipeda; assembly: GCA_905220595.1. Lineage (NCBI taxonomy): Eukaryota > Metazoa > Arthropoda > Insecta > Lepidoptera > Erebidae > Spilosoma > Spilosoma lubricipeda. The sequence goes on along the minus strand of HG992298.1, from coordinate 2,892,510 downwards.
GACGAAAATATTTAGGTAAAAACATTGTTCTTTTTAATGTTGTAAAGTATTGAAATAATTAATTTGATTTGCAAAAACCAGAATAAGAAGAAAGTTAGTTCTGCGTTAGTTGTACACGAATGAAAACATTTAACTTAACAGCTTTTAGGCAAACCATTTAAACAACTATTCTCTAAACCACATCTCGTAACAATTGTACCTACTCCTATGTATGTATTGAAACTTCTGTGGTAAATACAGAGAAATCCTTCAACGGATTATGATAGCAATCTTAGAGCGAATGGTGCCGTTCACCTCAATATGTCTAAAGATAAGCAGTAACGCTAAAGTTACTAATGATAATCTTGCTACCAGTAATTAATCCATAAAGCCCCTATATCAACAACAAAAAAACAGCTACAAGATAATAATCAATAAGCACCTTTATTATGTCCCTTTTTAATGTTCAAATATCTAAAGCAAAATTTACTTGACTTACAACCCTCTGAAGACGAACTTTTAAGTAAATTAAACAAACAATGACCAAGTAAAATGCCTTGGAAAAGAAAGTTCTTAAAGATCAAAATGCAACGAAACATGATGGTTTAACATCGTAAATTGAGTCTTAAGATGATAATTGAGATACAAAGTTCGTTATTGAAGACGAAGGGGTTAGCTAAATGTTTCCTAAATAGGTTGTAGTGAGGAAACGCCGAAATTGCTAGGGAAATTGTGCTTTAGCTAAAATTAATGTAAATATTTTGAAAGAAAGAAATAGTAAAAGTAAGATGACAAATTGATTACCACAAAACAATACTAATGGTGGCAGTCTTCCTTTAGTACTTTGTTCATATTAAATGTTAGGGATCGCTAAATAAATCCATTTCTTAGTCGAACTTTTATGACATTTCATGACAATATTTCTGTTGAACTTGAACAGTATATTTGGTGATCTTAGTGATACTCATTGCTTGTGGTATTACTCTGAGGAAAAAAGAATGAAAATTCTCGCTCTCATATTTATATCAGTGAGAGCGTTTCAGGCATCTCTGCCCACTCAAGGTCAGGGAACATTTGTGAAGATCTACAAAGCCATCATTAAAAACTAAGCTTCCTTTTGAAATTGGATAAATATCGTCAAAATTAGTTAATCTTCACGATACGATACCCAAAGACATTAACAGCTCACTTTAATATTCTTACTATGTTTATACATAAGCCTACAAAATGAAAAATTAAAACATTAATTTTTGTAACATTATAATCCCTTCTACCTGGCCATATAATTTGCCTTAAACAGACTTTGAGGTAAACCCTCACAATGGAGAGTCAGCCCGAATCCCCTCCACTTAGGTCAATTAAAAACAAAAGCGCGGTTTAAGTGGATTAGGGTTGGCGAAGTACAGCTGTTTCAGGTATTTTAATTAAACATACAGATCACTTGGCAACCATGTTCAACATTTTGAATATATTGTATACTAGCTGAACCCCGCGGTGTTACCCGCGGCTATTGTTGTACCGCGAGTAACGCCGCGGGACAAAGTTAGTCTAAAAAAGTAGCCTAAGTTACTTCCCGGATCATCAGCTACCTGCCAGTGAAAGTCCCGTCAAAATCCGTCCAGCCGTTCCAGAGATTACCCGGAACAAACAGACAGACAGACAGACAGACAGACAGACAGACAGACAGACAGACAGACAGACAAAAAAATTTTTAACTACATTTTTGGTATATGTACCGTGTATACATACATATGCATTTAGTAAAAAGCGGTTATTTTAATATTACAAACAGACACTCCAATTTTATTTATTTGTATGTATGTATGTATGTATGTATAGATAGTATAGATATGTCATTGGCCGAAGGGCAGTGTTACTCAATTGTTTTATATAGACTTTGGTGTCTTGACAGGTCAAAATATATAATATTATAAGATTTTTTTTTGTTTATGAAATGGAAAATCCCTTCGGATGTTCTGATCCTTGGGGCCGTAGGAAGCAAAGTATACGTGAAGGAAGCAAGAACGTAATACGTAATATATTGACGTAATCATGTTATGATAGTCATGATGGTCTCTAAACTACAGCAGTCAGAAACGAAGAAAAGAAAAGAAGGCAACTTACAACTTTAATAATGAATAAACTGGTTATTTGTGCAGCAATCTAATTTGAATCAAATAAATTTATTCATACCGAAACTCTGGTATTTGACAACCCTAGCGATGAAGCCTTAGGTCGGCTTTGACCTAAATCGTCTGTAAAATTTAAAGGGTTTAGCAGATAGCAACAAATTAATGAATAGGCTTAAAATGTAGCTTTATAGACTGCTCTGTGTGCTAAAAATGATAACGATGACGTCATAAAGAGATTCATGTAGAGTTTTATGTGACGTATGTGTTAAAATAATCTGCTATATTAGTATCGGGCGGGCGAGTATTTTTGAATGTCTTTATATTTTCATAACGTGAAAGAGGAGAAGTATGTACTATCCAAAATCAATAACTATGGTGTAGTTGAAAATAATGAGTACAGGCGCTGTATACAATAGGTTAGATGTTTATATAGAACTAGCCAACCCACGTAACATCGTTTGCGTCTCCCCGTAGCATGATAATTTGCCCTCATTTTTATAACATTCTTCATTGGTGCTCCGCTCCTGTAGGTCTTCGCGTGATGATATAGAGTCTATAACCTTCCTCGATAAATCATCTACCTAACACTGAAATATTTTTTCAAATCGCACCAGTAGTGCCTGAGATTAGCGCGTTCAAACCACAGAACAAACGAATTAATAGTTAGAAATGGTGTCGAGCTGCAAGTGCAAGGTACACTGTGTCGCCCAAACGCACACATGAACGATCAATAATATGATACACACATAAAGAACAATATCCTAATTCGTCCAAATGATGTTCAAATATATAAGTTCTAACAGCCACTTACAATGTTACTAAATACAACCTTATGCCTTTCTACTAAGGTAGGGTTTTACCACGAACAGAAATATGCATTTCTGTTCGTGAGAGGTTTCGTCGAAGACCTTAGGGATTGACATTTGTCGAATATAATTATCTTCTTCTTCGGCCTAGCGTTTTCCCTGCTTAGTGCTGGGGTCCGCTTTCCTACTTAGCCTTCTCCACTTTGCCCGATCTTCGGCATCCTTAGGTGTGAGATCGTTCCCTTCCATGTCCGCTTTGACGACGTCCAGCCAACGCTTTTTAGGCCTGCCGCGTGATCTAGGGCCTTGGACAGTGAGGTCGAGGCATCTATTTCCTACATAGTCGGACGGCCTGCGTCTTACATGGCCATACCATCGGAGTCGACTTTCCTGCAGCTTGTCCGCTACGTCACGGACTCCGAGGCTGCCACGGATATGTTCGTTACGTATGCGATCTAGTCGCGTAACGCCACACATCCACCGCAGCATCTTCATCTCCGCTACGTGAAGCTGCTGGACATGTCTTCCGAGGACAGGCCAGGTCTCGCTGCCGTATAGTAGGACTGGTCGGATGATGCTCTTGTATACAAGGCCCTTTAGCTTCACCGGTATCCTGCGGTCGCAGAGGACGCCGGTTACTTCTCGCCATTTTGTCCAAGCAGCGCTTATTCGGGCTTGGACGTCGTGATCGAGTTCACCGGACTCGTGCAACACGGACCCAAGGTATTTGAATTTACTCGTTTTCAAGACCAATTCATCTCCTACCTTTATGGGATCGGGGTCCGTGCTGCTGCCGCATGCCATGTACTCGGTCTTCGCAACATTTAGCTTCAGCCCACCGTTCTCTAGCGCATCCTTCCACTGATTCACCCTATGCTCCAGTTTCTGTTTGTCCTCATCCGTCAGCGCAATGTCGTCAGCGTACATCATAAGCCACGGAGATGGTTCGTGAACTTTCGCCGAAACCACGTCTAGTCGTCACTAGAACGCCACGCCACGAATTATATTACAATAATTTTTTTATTACATTTATTTGGCTCATACTCGGATATCCTTTCATTCTACTTTATAATTATTTTGTTGCAACTCCTTTGTCTACCTAAAATAAATTATACACTTGTGTATTTAAATTATTGTTATTAAAGTTTCTGAAATATACCTAAATTTCAGAAACTTTAAAAAATAAAAGTGGCCAAGTGCGAGTCGGACTCGACCATGAAGGGTTCCAAAGCAGCAAGTAACATAATTTAATTTTTATTTTATTTTTATACTAGCAGATCCACGCAACGTCGTTTACCTCTCCTATTGCCCGTAGCGTAATAATTTTCCCCCCATTTTTGTAACATTCTTCATTGCTGCTCCGCTCCTTTTGGTCTTGGCGTAATGATATATAGCGTATAGCCTTCCTCGATAAATGTACTATCCAACATTGAAAGAATTTTTCAAATCGGACCAGCGGTTCCTGAGATTAGCGCGTTCAAACAAAGAAACAAACAAACTCTCCAGCTCTGTATATTAGTATAGATTTGTTTGATTGAATAAAGGGTAAATTGCAGTTTACAATTTAAACCGTATTAAAAAAAAAGTACTTACTAGATTTCATTCAAACCAATTTTCGGTGGAAGTCTGTGTGTGTCTGTGTGTGTGTATGTACATCATATATTTTTTTAGTTTTATCATTCTCTTATTTTACAAGTTACAATTTTACCACTTTGGAAGTGTCTGTCTCGTAAACTACTCAGTTCAAAAAAAAAATGGTATTAGAAACCTCAATATCACTTTTGAAGACCTATCCATAGATGAACGTATGGGTATGACGAAAATTTTTTTTTTTTAATTTCAGATTCCTTTGAGTCTAAGTATGGGGACCCCAAAAATGTGTTGTTGTTTTTTTTCTATTTTTGTGTGATAATCTTAATGTGGTATACAGAATACATCTTCTTACCAAGTTTCAACATTATAGTTCTTTATAGTTTCGGAAAAAAGTGGCTGTGACATACGGACGGATAGACAGACAGACATGACAAATATATAAGGATTCCGTCTTTTGCCTTTGGCACGGAACCCTAAAAAACGACTATGCATTTTACTGCGGTAGAACAATACTTTAATTCACAAATTGTTGTTCCGAGTCTTGGTGTACTTTACCGTATACTGTTATTTAATCAAAAGTACTTACATACTATCTTTTGTTTAATCAAATCTGTTTATTGGTCTGGTGGCTGTAAAATTTTGGTGTATGAAATATTTATAAACTTTTTATTTAACATTGTATATAACATTTTTTTTTCTAATATACCTCCAAAATAAGTTAAATAAAATTTTTGCGATTAAACAAAATCATATATTGTTTTAAAACCATAGTACAATATAAATCGGATAATAAAAGTAAAATTACTGTAAAAATCAATATCATCGAAAAGTTTAACGTTTATTACGATATCGATTAAATTTGTCTACGTCGCTATGGCAAAAAATTGTAAACATTACTTTTACTAAATGTTTTCACGCCAAATGTTTTAAAACATTCCCGCAGAAAATGCAGTTCATTGCTTGCTCTATTGGCAACTATGCAAATCATACTTAAATTTAATACGTAATGTATGATTATTTTAATAGATTAGAGTATAACGGTTTGTATGTGTATCACATAATACTTTTTAGATTTTTGTTAATATCACTTAAAAACAAACGTTTTTAGACTCATTGATGATACGATATGTTTCCTTTGAGTAAATTGTAGTCCTTGCTTCGTTTTCAGCACGTAATTATCGCACAGTTCGGCATAGCAATAACTTTTTACGCAGCTGCGTTCCCGACGAAAGTAATACGTGTATTAAAGCGTTCAGTTGATGCCAGCAGAGACATTAGTGATATCGGTGCTTAACTGCGGCGCGCCTGCCACGCCTACATCGCATTTCTACTACTTAATTCTCCTCTTCTGTGGTTCAAACAAACAAATTCTTCAGCTTATAAATATTAGTATAGATCTATAAGGCTCATGTTTTTCGTATTCATCATCAGTGGGATGACAAATAATTCTGTGGGTTTTGTAAGGAACAAACAACGCAGGCCAACATCATTTCAAAGAGAAGGAAAACTTAAAACAAGCTGTATACAAAACAACCCATCTAGCCAGAGGTGTTTAATATGGCCAAAACTTGTATAGGAGGAGTTTATGTCCCACAGAGGACTATTATAAATAACTAGCTGAACACCGCGGTGTTACCCGCGGTTATTGTTGTACCGCGAGTAAAGCCGCGGGACAAAGTTAGTCTAAAAAAAGTAGTCTTAGTTACTCCCTGGATCATCAGCTGCCTGTCAGTGAAAGTCCCGTCAAAATTCGTTCAGCCGTTCCAGAGATTACCCGTAACAAACAGACAGACAGACAAACAAACAAACAAACATTTTTTTAACTACATTTTTGGTATAAGTACCGTGTAGTGTAGTTAAAAACGCAAACTAAGCAGAGCTTGTATTATGGGTACTAGACAACAGATATAAATACTCATATACTTCTTTTTTGTAAATAAATACATATTATACATAGAAAACACCCAATTTTCGAAACAAATATTTGTAGATCATACAAACATTTGGTTTGACCCGGGAATTCAACCCGAGACCTCAAGAACAGCAGACGCGTACGCTAACACTGCGCCACCGAGGAGTATTAGTATAAGTATTAAAAGCGATTAATGATGTTATTGATGTTGTTTTATGATGGAGGCTTCTATGTAAGTATATTTATGATAACCAACGACACTGTACTAAACAAATATCAAGAATCTGTAAGTAATTAAACAATATAGCAAATTATTATGTCACCGCTTCAGTGTGGTAGACATACGCTCTCGCACTCATCGATTCGGTTCTTCATTCCTGTGCCGAGCGGTTAAAACCTGGAACTCATTACCCAAACTCCGAAACAAATTACCAGCGCATGGGTTTTCTTTCCACTATGATCCTGGGTCCTTTAAGCGAGGCGTGGAAAAGCACTAGGTCGCCATAGTGCTGATCATCATGCTGCACTGTCTTTGTTCACATTGGGGATTCAAAAGCAGTTCTGTCTTATACACGTATATTATGTATGTAGTAGTAGTCTTATTCACTGTATTTACGTTTTAACGGCAAGCTGCTGAACCGAAATGAAATTCAATGAAATTTCTCAAATACTTCGATTCGAAAGGATATATGCTACTTTTTACCACGATAACCCAGATACACACAACACTATGATGATGAATTAGATATTACGTACATTCAAAACTATCCATTTCATGAAACAGTAGATATATTAAGATGCCACGAAACACACGGAGATAGATTAATGACCAGAATAACAATACAGCGACAATGACAAAGAATAATGGTTGGCCATTGTTTGCTGCGCCATGAAGATGTTAAAATAATGTTCCTATAAAAAAGATTCTGCCATTCTTAACGTTTTTGTTACAAAATTGAAATGTCCGAAACTTTTTCCATGGATATCGTAAAGGTCAATTAGGGGAGTTTGCCGGGATCAGCGACTTCAAGTTACGATATTAAGACAGGCTTTGATATTATATTAGGTTGAGATAACGAAGGAACAATGGTCTCAATTTTCAATTTTATTAAGACTGTTGGAGACTTTATGTCTGTGTTCAAAGCGGTTGCCTTTTTATGTTCCTTACCTCGAAATTTGTAAAGAGATATGAAAAAGTCTTTCTTGAAGGAATTAGTATTTATTATCATATTCGAAAAATTGGTATTTACATCATCTACAACCTTTTTTCTTTAGATTAAAAAAATAAAGAATTAAGCATAGTACAAATCAGCACGAACGGACCGACTCGACCGGGGCGGTACTACCCTTGATCCACAGAAAATCAACGTAAAATGACAGCGATCATGCTGTCGTGTTTCGTTGGTGAGTGCGAGACCGGAGGCCCAATCATGCAGAAGCATCACTAGGCCGCCATGGTGTGGGTCACCATACTGCATTGTCTGCATTCGCAGTATGGTGACCACCACTCTTCGATTCTGCTTATGCTTTCCATCAGGCAGAGTAGAGTCATTGTGGCAGGGCCAAATATAAAAAGAAAATACCGCAGTATACGGACATACTTTTTAAAAAGTAAATCATTATATATATTGATGATAGATTTATAATAAGTGGGCGCCCAGTGGTAGACATTCAACCATTTTTTATATTATTTTTAGTTTTCGACACTCCTCTTCCATATAAACTTTAACTATGCCAAATTTCGTCCTCCGCCATACCTCCTTCATACATAATTTGCTTAAAACAGGTACAAAGTTTTTGCTTCACGTATTATTATATAGATGTATTAATTAACGTGCATTACCCACACAGTTTGAGGAGTCTAGTGGACCGTGGAGTGCAAGCGTTCACCTACGGGCTTTTCACTGTTATTATAAATCTGCCTACGCAGCGGTTATAGCAATTTCCTGCACTGATTGTTCGTTCCAACAGTTTATTGAGAAAGCACATGTGTACGACATTTATGGTTCGGTTTTGTGGCTTTATTGCATACAAATTGATATTGTTTACGAAATGTTTTATAGGAACTTCATTTTCAAGGTGTAGGTTGAGAGAATTCAAAGTTTAAGTAATTGGTAGTGGGCAGTAAGTCAGAGGTGGTTACAAACCAATAACAGATTTTGGCCCGATACGGGAATAGAACCTGAGATTTATTATATGCAGTTCATAAGCGCTTGTGCTGTGTTTCACCTAGTGAGTGAGGATACCGGAAGCCCATATCCCGACCCCCCCACATCCCTCTCCCTATCCCCCAAAGGCTGGCAACGCACTTGTGACGCCTCAGGTGTTGTAGGTGTCCATGGGCGGCGGTAATCACTTACCATCAGGTGATACGTCTAGTCGTTTACCCCACATTCCATAAAAAAAGCATGTCCTAACATTACGATTTACCAAAATCGATCCAATTAAATTTAATTGACTCTCCCTCTCTCTTTAACTTTCTATGTTTGTTACATTTTATGCGATCCACAATATAAGATCACCCTATAATCAAAGAGATAAGAACACCATCTTTAATCCGATGAATTCTCCCTACAAGTTTTATAATATAACTAGCTGAACCCCGCGGTGTTACCCGCGGTTATTGTTGTACCGCGAGTAACGCCAGTATACTTGAGTTTTTTCATTTCATTTATTACCTGTAACAAAAAAAAACTTATTAGTAAAGTTACGAATGAAAATACGAATCGTTACATTACAAATTCAATGTTGATTCGGATGTAGACTTTCTATAAATTATTTAAAAAACCAAAAATAACAGAGTAGCAGTGATGAAGTGATTGATAATAGAAATAAAGCCGTTACAATAAAACCCTAATAAAGTCATCATCAGCCTAATGCAGTGTATTGCTGGATATAGGCCTGTCCCATTTTAAGCCACTCTGATCGATTTTGGGCCACTCGCAACCAGCAAACATATATAAGACTGCTAAAACTTCTACCCTTCCTTTTGGCTTCGCATAGTCGAGTAAAAATAATCTATCTAAATCTATCGATATCTTGTTATTGCAGAGCAAAGTTACAACACTTTAATCCCACTACATCCCACAAGGGCGTAGGTTTTCCATTGTGGAATTCGTTTTATGAATTTTAACTGATAGACGTTTAAGAAATCGCATATTAAATGCAAAGTATTTAGCCCACAGCTTTTACAAAAGGGTTTTGGGGGACCAAATTGAAAGGAATTAACGCGCTCTCTTTCTATGATAGAGAGTTAAATAGGGACAGAAATATTTTCAAAGGGCATTTCTTCAGTATGCTACTAAATTGTATACAGAAATAAACAATAAACTTTGGGCCAGTCTTTTATGAGCTCTTTTTACGATCAGTACTGAGAGCCAATGTTTTTTTGTGAGCAATTAAAAAAAAAAAAAAAAACTGTTTTTTTTTTTACATAACTGTTGACATAGAATAATATCGAAAATCGTATACTGAATTCTGATATATATTTAGTAATATCTAGTAGAGCATGGTTTGTGTAAACGTTATACCAATCAAAAGTCAATTACCTTTCTTGTCTACAACATTGGTGTCTACATAATATAAATACTAATTTCGTACGCATTATGAAAGAGCATAACAAGCTTACGGCGACCCACTTTCATTCTCTCACTCATTCACGTCACATTCGACCTTGAAAGACGCCCACGACGCGACGTCTGTCTTACACTCTATTGATCGTTCACATTGACATTACGCTCTCGATAGACATCTTAGGGCATTGAAATATCGAGGATCATAAGTACAGGTCGTTGACCTCTCCGCCTTATCCATATGATCCTTTCATTGAATAATGATTCTTCTAATGGAAATTGAATAGTCTATTCAATAACGTTGGACTTAAATACAATCAGGTTTAATATACGTCTATACAAATAAATAAAATTGGAGTGTCTATTTGTAATATTTAAATAACCGCTTTTTAATAATTGCATATGTATGTATACACGATACATGTACCAAAACAATTTTTTTTTTCAATTTTTGGAACGGCTGGAAATATTTTAACGGGACTTTCACTGATAGACAGCTGATGATCTTATGAGTAACTTAAGACTACATTTTTTTAGACTATCTTTGTACCGCGGCGTTACCCGTGTTACAACTATAACCGCAGGTAACACCGCGGTGTTCAGCTAGTTCAATAATATAAGATCCTGTTTCACTTTGATTGATGCTATAACTCTTCTTAGGAAGGAGCTTTTGGTCTACTGTACCATGCTGATCAGACAGTATAGAGTTTTGTTTCAAATGTTGCTTATCTTTGCAGTGAAGTTGTCCGGTGTACTTTGTAAATGTGTTTGACCCTTTACCATCCAAGTTAACTCTTACAACATTAACGGGATAAGTAAGGGTGATTATACTCCGTAATATTGATCTATCTCTACCAATATTCATCCAAATCGGTTCAACGGTTTAGCCGTAAAAGAGCAACAGACAAACAGTATCTCTACCATGATTCATCCAAATCGGTTTAGCGGTTTAGATGTGAAAGAGCAACAGACAGACAGATTTATTTCCGAATTTATAATTGTAGTAGTATAGATTCGATTAGATTAATTAGGAAAAAATCCATAAGCTAGTCACACTGATTTAAGTTGTCTATAAATATTCTGCAGTATGGCCCCCTTTTCTACATATATCATATCAGGTCAAGTGTTCAAATTTATTCTTTCTATAAGAGACCTTGTATCAAATAGTTTTGGCTCCCATCCAAAAGTACCCATCACAGATGTCTAACAAACATTATATTTAGAAAGTTTCATAATTAAAACTGATATATACTAATATTTAAAGTATAATAGTTATCAAAGAGAATATATATTTAATATTTAGACTGAATTTTTTTTATAACATAGAGCAGCCGCGGAGGAACAAAACAATTTCCTTTTCAATCGTATTCAATAAATTCCGAAATAGAACTGATACGTTCAATAGCTAAGTTAAATTCTGAAATCCCAGGCTTTGTGGTAAGTGTCCATGTAGTAGTGTGATGCATAAATGAAGATATTGTTCATCCCAAAAACAACAGAAACAGAAAGCGTTGCAACCGTTACCGTGGGGACCACGCTTCGGCATGAATGGGACGGCTCGACCGGAGTGATATCACGGCCTCACAGAAAACCGATGTGAAACAACTCTTGCGCTGTGTTTCACCGAGTGAGTGAGAATACTGGAGGCCCATACCCCAACCCCTCCCCACATCCCTTTCCCCATCCCCCAAAGATCGGCAACACACTTGTGACGCCTCTGGTGTTGCGGGTGTCTATTGGCGGCGGTAATTGCTTACAAAAAAAAACAATGTGGTATCGGATTAAGAATAGGAATTGTCGTCACTCCAGTTCATCCCGAGGACGTCGTAGGATCTGCCTAAAGGAGAAAAATTACAGCTAAGAGAAACAAACTTAAAGCTGGCCAAAACCTTCTTTCTAAGAAGAGACCTATATTCAATAGACAATTAAAGGCAGTTGATGATGAGTATCAGGGGATTGTTACGCAGGCCATGTACTGTAAATAAATAAATATTTCGGACATCTAACACACAACGCTATCTAGTTCCAAGCTAAGCAGCATATTATAATATAAAACACCCAAACTCCGAGACAAATATTTGCAGATCATACAAACATTTGGTCTAACTCGGGAATCGAACCCGAGACCTCATGATCAGCAGTCGCACTCGCCAACCGCGTGACCAACGAGGCAGTTGATTATACGCTTGCACAAAAGGAATACGAAAAAGAGGCGGACATCCTTTGATTACCTTTATGATTGATTACGAAGTAGATAGCGGATAGAAACAGTGTTGCACATCCTATAAAAATAAATCAATAACTAGTTTTTACTTATTTACACGGTTAAAGTATAAAAACCTTCTTTTCACATTTCATTTAATATTAATTTTTAAAATAATATGCCCCTTATCTACAGGAGGAATGGCTGTCTACAGCGGCTTAAATCTGCCGGGGTTTTCAGGGGCTTCGTTTCTATATTGGCTATACCTGGGTGCATTGCAAAAGGCTTAAATGTCACGTAAAATGAACTCCAGTAAAATGATAGTTACTAAACGACATCGACAAAATATTAGAAACCTCACTTCAAATCCGAGTACATCTTATAATTTGTTCAGTTACAACAAGTCAACACACATTGTCCAGACTGCCTTGAAAAAAATTAGGACGCCATTATCCAAGAGAATACCACATCAGTTATGGTTAATATGACATTTAAACGATTCTTTTGTTCGTACAAAGAATAGGTTAATTTATTAAAGTCAATGCGAATTTATCGACCAAGAATAATTGGGAATGGTACATACATAACGACATAGCAAGGACAGTTAGTGCATCTTTGTATATAAAACTAGCTGAACCCCGCGGTGTTACCCGCGGTTATTGTTGTACCGCGAGTAACGCCACGGGACAAAGTTAGTTTAAAAAAAGTAGCCTAAGTTACCCCCCGGATCATCAGCTACCTGAGAGTGAAAGCCCCGTCAAAATCGGTCCAGCCGTTCCAGAGATTACCCGGAACAAACAGACAGACAGACAGACCGACAGACAGACAGACAGACAGACAAAAAAAATTTTAACTACATTTTTGCTATATGTACCGTGTATACATACATATGCATTTAGTAAAAAGTGGTTATTTTAATATTACAAACAGACACTCCAATTTTATTTATTTGTATAGATAAAATAAGAGCGTCTATGAATCAGTCAGGAAGGGCCTGACTGATTCATAGACGCAGAACTTCAAAAGTCCATGTATGTAATCGTAGTATACAGTATTAATTACCCTAGAAGTGGAAACGTGTTCATAATTCTTAAAAATAAACCTCAACAGCTAAATTCAATTAAACGCCTGCCTAAGCTGATGGGGTTACAAACAACAAATTTTGGCGGCTAATGCATTTTATATTGTTAATGTATTAAAAAGTTCAACCCAAAGAGAGTAAAATTAGTTGTACGGTAGTCAATAAGGTTTCTTTTTCTGCTAGAGAATACAGCAGATTAAACTCTTTAGATGTTAAATAAATTGACTTATGTCTAAGTTGGTCTTTATTGCAAGAACTGTAGAAGACGAATTCTGGGTCAATTTATAAGTAAAAACTCTTTCAACTATGTACGCACCATGTCTAAAGAACACTTTAGTATTCTAAAAACAACACGGGAACGCCGAAAAAAATTCAAGATGCTTCTCGGCCCTTATCATTGTACGCACACAAAAGGTTTCAAAACATGTATAACAAAGGAAGAGAACATATGAATATTCAACGACATGTCACGGGAGGACAGGAGTATTTTTACGTAAAATATTAGAATGTAATAAGAATAAGACAACTGCGTTTATCTTCGTTTTTTGGAATCTTCTTTGTATTTCAACTAGCCCTTTGGTCGGATCCTGACTGATAAGAGATTATGGGTACGATTCCACTATGAATGTTCGTTGTGTATCTGGGGTGTACTTTATCTATGATATTTCTAGTATTTATGTAATAACTTACAAATTAAAAAAAAACTAACAGTTCAAAATAAACTTAATTAAATATGAACTAACTAGCTGACCCACGCAACTTCGTTTGCGCCTCATATTGCCTGTAGCGTGAAAATTTCCCCCGTTTTTGAAACATTCTTCATTGTTACTCCACTCCTATTAGTAGTAGCGTGATGATATATACCCTATAGCCTTCCTCGATAAATGGACTGTCCAACACTGAAAGAATTTTTCAAATCGAACCAGCAATTCCTGAGATTAGCGCGTTCAAACAAACAAACTCTTCAGCTTTATTATATTAATATAGATATTAATGCTCAATTTTTTCTCATAACGTTTAAACTTTATTTTTCTCGACCTGTGTTATCCCAATTTTGTCGTAGAGTGCTCGCACTAATATAAGAATCCCTGTACTATGGAATAAAGTACATACCTACGGCGATAAGGCCGCCAATTGTACGTCCTAGTTTGTTTAGTTTAGTTATATAATTAATCTGGTGTACAATAAAGTGATATATTATTATTATTATTCTCTTTATTTTATAAACATAACATATTGATTACATTTTTAAATATACAAATTATTATTATTACCTACCTAACATCCAGTAAGGTAATAAGTAGTATTATTAGTATAAGTAGTATAGTAGTATTAGTCTTCGATCAATTATTGATCGAAGACTAATACCTAAAACTTTTTTAAGACACACGAAGATCCACTGTCTGTTCATATGCATATAATATATACCCTATAGCCTTCCTCGATAAAGGTACAATCCAATACAGACAGCATTTTTTAAATCGGTTCATTGGTTCCTGAAATTAGCGCGTTCAAACAACCAAACAAACTCTTCGGCTTTATATATTAGTATAGATATGCATATTATGGTAGAGGACATCCGAGAAGTTGAAAGATTTCCGTGCAAAGTCTAGTATAAGCCAGAAAACTATACCAAATTTACCAATATAGTATTTGATTTGCAAAAAGGCAAAGAATTGATACAAAGAAGTCGGGGAAATAAGGCTGCTATCTCAATAAACTTATTATACCTAAAAAACGGGTTGCACTCCGGGAGTGCCAGCAGAAGTGAAAACTTCAACTTTAACGTTGCATTTTTTATTTATTAATTTTCATTTTTCTTATTTCCTATATTTGCCTTGCTTTGCCTTAAATATTCCTTGAGAACCGATAACTACAGAAATGTTTATTGTGATGTTATAAAAATATTGGTTAATGCTATACAGTATAAACATAACATCAGAGCGAAGCCGGGTTTACACACACACACACTCGCGCAAGCGCCCTGCGCCGCTTAAACGAAACAGCAGGAGCAGGCATACATTTTCGCCGCGCGGTAGAAATAGAGGGGATATTAATTTCTCTCTTACGCCACGTCTCCGTCTTACGAATATTCGATCAGGTCACGTGTCTTGACGCGAGTTTCTGACCAGAGTTTAACAATTTTGCAAACAAAAAAGTGTCCAACGCCGCTAAAGAATTATTCACTTCAATAAACAGGTCGCAATATATATTGTTCGCAGAAAAAATAGCAGATTCCTACGTAAATCATACACAACAATTTGACACAATTCCGTTTT
The DNA here is from genome assembly GCA_905220595.1 of Spilosoma lubricipeda. Taxonomy (NCBI): domain Eukaryota; kingdom Metazoa; phylum Arthropoda; class Insecta; order Lepidoptera; family Erebidae; genus Spilosoma; species Spilosoma lubricipeda. Next base: position 2,876,953 of record HG992298.1, on the reverse strand, counting down.
CATAAGAAATAATAGATAATCATCCAAACCTTGACATTTAATACAAAGGAATTGAAAATATATTTAAAAAAAAAAAAAACAAGTTTCCATTTGCAAACAAATTATTATTGACAGTTACTGAAATTGAGTTTGACGGGTGGCGCAGTTACTAATCTAGCAATATTTTCTTTAGAATATATAACTTGATTAAAAAATTCGTGATTATTTTGGTATCCACCGAAACTGTTGAAAATTTCAGTGTTTCCAACTGTTTGCAACTCTTAAAAAAATCAATAACACGTGTTGACAACACGAAAGTTGGCAACTTTTACTCGGTGGGGACTCGGCTTTATACCGTAGATAAATATGTATATTGCTTATTTGATCTCATTAAAATATTTGACAAAAATATGTTTACTTATGTTTTTATGTATAAGGATTTTTGCTATTTTATAAAAACCATGTTATCTATTATACCGTTAACCTTAAACAAATAATAATAATCAACGTTACATATTAATCCACTGAAAATTGTACAAGGGAAAGGCTTCAACGTCACGACTACCCTTTGAATTTGTTATAAAAAAGGATGATTGATAAGGGTTTGAAACTTTCTAACCTACAAAGGAAAAAATCAAATTTCAGTATTTCTAAAGCCTTGATCTTGATAAAAATATCTTTCCAGGACGCCAAGGGCTGTTCTTTTAAAAATGTCTCGGTGATGTACAGTTACAGAGTAAACTGAGTACAGTGACCGTCTTTAGAAAATATAGTTTATGACAAGAACACGACCATAACCCCGACCACCAAAGTGACATCACTTACCTCAAGTCCCTAATGGCGGCGTCAGAAATTAAACTGTTAGATGTGACGAAAGAGCTTGAGGTTAGCAATGAGAACTGCCATCAACTATCCACCCAACTCAAGAAAATTGCCAACCAGAAGAATCTAGAGATTGTAGAACTTAAGAAAGAAGTTGCGAAGATTAGCGTCACCGAAAACAGGGCAACGCGAATGATATTTTAGCCAGAGACGATGGCGTTATGTTTTTGATCTTTGTTCGAATAAAGAAAATGTACTACTGTAATCTATGCTAATAAATAAAATGGAAGTGTCTGTTTGTAATATTAAAATAACCGCTGTTTAATAAATTCGTATCTATGTAGACACGGTATATGTACCAAATATTTTTTTTACAATTTTTGTCTGTCTGGCTGTGTGTTTGTTCCGGGTAATCTTTAGAACGGCTTGACGATTTTGACGAGACTTTCACTGGCAGATAGCTGATGGTCTAAGAAGTAACAAAGGCTTATTTTTTTAAACTAACTTTGTCCCGTGCATTAACCACGTTACCACAATAACCACGGGTAACACTGCGGGGTTCAGTTAGTCTATACTAGCATTAAAGGTTTGAAAACATAGAAGGGATTTAGAATTTATTCTCAATCAGGCCGGAACGACTGAACAGAATTGAATGAAACTTGGTACACAGATAGTTTATAGTCTAGAATAGGATAAAAACATATTTTATCTTAAAAAATAATATTACCACAGGCAAAGCTAGTACAGAGCATATCAACAGTTAAAGTGGTATAAATACTCTTCACTATTGATAAAAAATACATCTAAAAGTAAGCAACACTTTTACACAGAGACATACGAGAGGCAAGAAAAAAAAGGAAAAACGTTTAGGAAAACGTTTGTAACAATATCAATAGACAAACATAACTATTGTCTAAGGAAATAAAGATCTGATTGTATAACGATAATAATGTGTTACCAACGAGAGTAGGACACTTGTGTCAATAGAGCGGCAGAATAATGAACTTGTATCAATATTGGTTGTACATGCGACCCAAGGCAAGATATAAGAATGTCATGCACGGGTTCAGATTTAACATTTGAAAATCAATGGCATGAATGTCGCAAATGATGCAACGATTTTATCTTCTACTAGCTGAACCCCACGGTGTTACCCGCGGTTATCGTCGTACCGCGAGTAACGCCGCGGGACAAAGTTAGTCTAAAAAATGTAGCCTAAGTTACTCCCTGGATCATCAGCTATCTGCCAGTGAAAGTCCTGTCAAAATCGGTCTACCCGTTCCAGAGATTACCCAGAACAAACAGACAAACAGACAGACCGACAGACAGACAGACAGACGGACAGACAGACAGACAGATAAAAATGGTAAAAAAAAAACATTTTTGGTACATGTACCGTGTATACATACATATGCATTTAGTAAGAAGCGGTTATTTTAATATTACAAACAGACACTCCATGATATGATACTCAATATCTTCTATTATCAAAGTGTTAGATTGATATTCATAGATGTTATTATATTTGTGATAGCGGTTTTAAGTTTGAGAGCGTCTTGTCTCACTAGACAGTAACATTAGAAAGAGTTATGCCTATTACCCAGATGGGTAACAGAGGCAATTGTTTTGTACTTACCACGGTCTTAACGCACCTTTTTTTTTCGTTTATTTTACATATTTTATGAAATCGAAACACAAAAGGAAATGAACCGATTGACCTAAATTTGTTAATCGAGATCGAGACAAACCGTTGCAAAGATATATTTTCGTTTTAGTTTTGTTTCTCATTAATGCAATTACCATAAACTACAAGGGTTTTCTTTAAAATAATCTGAGTTTATTTGTTACACACAGCTTTTGGCTAAGAAATGGCGCAAAATTTGTTTTTGTCGGTCTATGCCAGAGGAGGGTAAATTCCTTCACTCGTTACGCCCTCGGTATTTATTATCATTAAGTTCATGAATAATTCCAGTTTTAACCCATCTCTGGTTTTAATGGCATCTATTAGCACAAGTAGATACTTATCACTACGTGCCTTGAAATTGCTTGTGAACTTAACATATTGTGGCTATAGCCGTTAAAAACTCAAGAAATATACTGTAATGAAGATCTCAATATTGGGCATGTATTAAAGAATTAAGGTAATAGAGATTATCAACCAAGCCTTATCAGTGTCAGAAGGAATATTACTCCCTATTCGATGACCCATAAATTTTAAGGTCTTCAAGAGGTAAATGTTCAAAGTAGATACCTACAATTTTAAATATTTGATCCAAATCACATAACCACTTCGAAAGGTTTGATCTACGCTTGAACTTTACTTTCAGATTTGAAGTTAAGATAAAACGTATATCAAGGTAAAGGCTGTTAGATAGAAGATACTGATCGTTGAAGAAGAACTAAAACAATGAAAGCTAAAAGAAAACTTTTAGTTCCTAAATTCTAAAAGGTTGATAGATTCCGACAAAAGGTAAAATGTACTGGAAGCCATTACCTTGGCAGATGCGCATTTCTGAACCGGTTATTGGATTTGAATCCAAACGGTAAAACATCGCCTTGTCTCTTTTCGTTACTCTATTAATGCCAATAACTTATTATAGTACAACTTTTAAATGAAAGTCCTGAACTCTAGAACTATTACTAATCTTTGAAAAGTTCATTTGTCTTATGATAATACTCTTTTCAAGAAAGGTTTTTGCCGTTTAGGTCGAATCCCGAACAGATGGACAGGTCAGATCTCCGAACTACTATTGATATCTGTGAGCACCGCTTTTTTTCAAACGACTGACAGTATCAGGTGGAAAAGAAAAACTGGCTTTTTATTATGGAGTCACAATCCTCAATGATAGGGGAACGTTTATGAAGAGATGCCTTTTTTACATGACGCTAAGTTCAAGTAGACGAGACAGGTACTAGTAATTTATAAATTTTACATCCGTTCAAAAATACGTTCCATTCTACTGTAGGTCTCATGAATAATATTCTGTTATTAAAGTAGTAAAATATCACTAAGAATACTAAGATTAACAGAACACCGATTCAACTTTCAGCCAAAATGCGATATAGTCACATTACAGTGAAAGTTTTTCACATTACTTTCATATTGACTGCCTCGTTGGTCTAACGGTTGTCGTGTGCGACTGCCGATCATGATATCTCGGGTTCGATTCCCGGGTCGGACCAAATGTTTGTACGATCTACAAATATTTGTTTCGGAGTTTGGGTGTTTCCTATGTATAATAAGTATGTATTAAAATATATATATATATATGTATTTATATCACTTGTCTAGTACCCATAACACAAGCTCTGCTTAGCTTGGGACTAGAAGGCGTTGTGTGTTAGATGTCCGAAATATTTATTTATTTACTATTTATTTTGCTATTTCATATTCCAATTTAATGTCATCACACTCAATGCTGAACTTGCGAAATGCGGTTATAGAGTTAACCTTCTCATTGCATCATAAGAACAATTCAAACATAAAAACAATACATCTCGTACAAACATGATGCGTATATTGTGTAGGGTTTCGTTTACACGCGGTGCGGCGTAACGAAACGGAACATGACACACGATTATTGGGCAAAACTGTAAGTTAGTCTTGTGTTATTCTCCTATAAGTTACTCTTTTCTGCTATGGTGTAGGTGACAAGGGGTAAACGGGTTGTCTGATGGTAAGCGATTACCTTCACACATGGACAAACGCTAATTAAAATGCAACGCACTTGGCGTTGCAGCTCTTTGGGAAATCCACCTCTGTTCCTCAGCGTATTTTCCGTCCCTTAATTATTTTCAATCTAGTGTATGGCAAACTTGAGAGATGCCAGTGTTCAGCGGTGGGTGTCTTTCTTTCAGAAGAAGAAAACTTGCTTTGTTCGCTCACATGTTCATAAACGTTCATACAGTTGGTGGTTTGAAATGTCACCGCTATGTGGCAATAGCCTCGACACTTACTGCATGTTAACTAATGTAAGGTGGCGAAACAGAATACAAACCTACCAAGCCCTTAGGGAATAAGAAGCGTGATGTTTGTCATAAGGACGTATTAAAGAAATCGAATACTTGCCGCGATGAAATTACTCAAGTAATAAGGTGGTAAGTCGTTTAGGTTAATTAACAGACATTGAACTTTTTTTAAAGATTGTTAAAGAAGGTGTGGCCTATATGTTAGAGATGTACTGGATATCCGTATCTGGTTCCGCGGATATCCGAGTAAGAAAAAACCTCTTTTTTTTTTTCATTGATATTATAAATTTGTGATTGCTATTCGTTGCGTGGTCCTATTTTTGAGTGCAAGTAGAGTGTATGTCATATGTTTATTTTTTTTGTCACGCTTTTTTGCAATGTTGCCTAAACCATTACATGGATTTTAGCGTCTGATTGTCATTTTAATCATGACAGTGACATTGTATCTGAAAATGATCACAAACTTGTACTTAAGTATTATGTTTTAAATTATTTTCTTGTTACTAACTTGTAAATATGAAATTTTGGGTAATTTAAGCGAACGTCACGGCTGGCCAATAATAATAGGCATGTACAAAGAACCTAAGTGAAACTGCTATGAACAAATCCAAACTCATCCTGTTTTGCGAAACTTAGCATAAAAATATAACCGTAAAGGAAGTCTAACTTCAGCCAAGGAAGACATACATTTAGTAAATAGTAATTATAGTAATACATTCACGTCAGTCACGGCAGAATAGCTTCCTAAAAAGGATGAATCCTTACTGTAAATTTTCGTAATCAGTTTTAAATTTCAACTGTAACAACATGACTATTACGATGATTGAAACTAAGTGTTGCATACAGTTTCAATACTAATAAATAAAAAAATAAAAGAAATGGTTTACATTACATTACGTTTCAAATTTGCAAATTTGACACTTTTTAACATCGTTGATTCTAATTAGAGCCAGTCATACATATGTACAGTACCGGTGTGCTGGATATCCGTATCCGCGGATATCAGTATCCGCACATATCTGACTAATAAAACCTTTATTTTCGGCTACATTTTGGTGAATCTTTTCATCTTTTGCCTGAGATGATGATGATTTGCACGAAAATTTGCTCGTAATTTGCAAACACATTTAAAAATTTTAATGAGTATTTTTATTTACGTCTAACGTTCTTTAAAAGATCAACAAAAAATACAATCGAATTAGGAACCGCCTCCTTTTTTGAAGACGGTAAAAATTTATACCTTTTAATGCTGGCGCATTATAAACCATTATATGGTTAAACAAATTGCTCCAGCTGTATTTATACCACGCTACGACTAGTGGGGGACCCAGCCGAAATTGCACGAGTCAGCTACTAAATGAAGAAAAATGAATTTCGTGACAATGAAAATGGTTTATTCAAATACTGTAAGATTTTTTCAATTCACCGCCAAGTAGATTACACATTATTGAAAGAACAATTTTTTAATAATTCCATAAGAGCATCTGTGCGCACTCGGGCAGTTTCCGGGAACCGTCTTCACACACCGAGCCAATAAATAATACGTACGGCGAGCGGACTACCGCGACTTATTAATAATATAATCTACCCTCAGATTTATGTACTAGTGGAGCGGCGCGCAATTGGAGAGGCCTATGTCCAGCAGTGGACTGCGATAGGCTGATGATGATGATGATGATATAAAAAAAAACGTAAAATTTAAATTCAAACAATATTTTTTAAGTTATATTACTTAAGCAGATGCGATATTTATGTGTATTTACATTGAATCAATTAAGTATTTATGAGTTTATTTATATTTTTGTGTGGATTTATTCTTAATCTTTCAATTTGTTAGAACGAGATTCATTGTATAATAACAAGACAGACTCATGATAGCACAAGGGAAAAATCTTGGCGGTTTTTACTTGCTATTAGTATGTAAGACATTGTATATTTTTTTGTAAATGATAAATAAATAAAAAAAGTAGACAATTTAAGTCTTGTAGGTAGTATTAAGTTCATTAATTATAAGACATGCAGTACTCCGCACCACACATAGATTCTTTATTTCAGTAATGGTCTATTAAAAACGATAAATTAACAATACAAACTCTAACTGACACAGATAAATGAACTGAAAACCGTCAAAAGTATATTACCAGAAATACTGTCTCACTCTCGTTTATGGGATTTCAAGTGAGTGAGAGAGACGAAAACTATAGGTGTACTTTGTAAGTGGAGCTCGTCAATCAAACCATCCTTTAACACGGATTAGGTTAGAAAATGTGTTTACTTTCCCACACGTGTAGTGTACGAGGGAATCATGCCAATACGGTATTAAGAATGTCAGTTCGTAGGTTTCACAGAAATCACAATGTTTGTTACGTCGTTTTCCGATTAAGGTAAAGTAATGTATTCGGTTTCTTGAAATATGTTTCCTTGATAATTAAAAGGTAGGAGTTTTTCAACAAATGAGCAGAGTAGTTATTTGATGTCACTTACGACTATTGTCGCCAATGGACATCTGACTAACTCGGTGTGTTCGTGGGTCACTGCTATTGATCCTGGTGTACAGGAGTCACTGTGGTGGGCGTCTGAGTATGATTAGTTCCAACAAAAAGAAAAGTTATGACGCCCTTTAAGAACAGCAACGAACGAACACCAGTTTTCTAGTTTTTTTATTACAGTAATAAAATGCAGGACGATAAAAAAGAGCGTGTGAGATAAACAATATTTACGGTACTTATTAGGGTTCCGTGCCTCAAAAGGAAAAAACGAAACCTTTATAGGATCACTTTGTTGTCCGTCTGTCAGTCAAGACCCTTTTTTTCAGGAACGCGTGGAGGTATTAAGCTGAAATTCATTTGAAGTACTCAGGTCTACCGTCCCTTGGAGTTGTGAAAACATCAAGCTTCTGAGCCAACGCAATCAAAAGATACAGCGGTTTATGCTGCACACTTGCAAGGGAATCAAAACCTAATGGATACTTGCCGTGAACTCAAGAATCTTAAAATTTTGTACGAAGCGACGTCTTATAGCACAGATAAAGGTCAAATTGCGAAAAGCATTAATGTTTAGTTACATCGTCTAATATACCTACAGGTTTGTACGGAACCCTCAGTGCGCGAGTCCGTCTCGCACTTGTTCGTTTTTTTTAAGTATTTAACAGAAAATCGTCACACACTGCATTAGGTTTGTAAACTGCAATATACTTATTTCAGGTTATTTGAAACTTAACACAAAAATTATAAAATTCTACCAAAACTTCAGTTCTACTTTCAGGGGTATACACAGACTTTATCTAAAAAATAAAACGAATCCTTAAAACAAAATTAGTAGTAGTACTAGTTAACTTAACCTGCCTGGTTTCGCCTTATGGCATTATCAAAAGTTACCAACCGAAAATTCTTAATTAACATTATGTCAATAACGTGTGTCCATCTATCAGCGATCCAGACTTTAATTAAGGGCTATCTATCTCAATTTCAAAATGTCTTATGTGTCAGAGCCGTACGATCTATAAACAACCTTGCGATCATATGTCTAGACATTGCACGATAAAATAACATTAATATCGATTTATAGGTTTATAGGACGAGCTTTTATTAACGACCAAGAGTTTATTAGTTTGTATACGATTACTTGAGCTTTGTGCTCGTATTATAATAGCTTAGATCAAGACGAAACTGTTATAAACTACATAGTCTATTATTATAGTCAAATAGGTTTTTATCAATTAAATAGGTTTCCTTATGGCAATCAGTAAACATGTTTTAAACGTATTTTTCGTTAAGGTAAATAATCTGGAATAATGCAAATAAGCATGTCCGTGCACATTTTGTACATTTACACGCATATGCCATACACCAAACTCTTACATTAGCTGCTCTAGTAAGTTGTAACATCACTAAATAAATACATACTCCCTTACTAAATACACATAAAAAGAATTAGAAATTGAAAAACATTCCCACTTAGATTTTTTTTATGGAATAATGGGGCAAACGAGCAGTCGCGTCGCCCGATGACAATCGTGGTATCACTCCGGTCGACCCGCCCATTCATGCCGAACTGTGGCACTTCTACGTCTCCACAGAGTCAATAAATATTTGCAACAAGCGTTTACCGCCAAAAACAGAAACACGGTTCCCAACATTAGTTGTCAATTCTTGTTGCCAACACAAGGAAATTAAAGAAACTTTTGTCACCAACACGTGTTGACAGCACGAAAGTTGCCAACTTTTGTTCGGTGGAGACTCGACTTTAAATCTTTAGAAAAAACTAAGCTACGCTAGAAAAAAAATATTCTAAAATAATTAGCCTAAATTAAAAACAATATTTTTGGTCTGCTGTATACGTTCTGCGCCTATTCCTAAATTTTCGATCTTATATTTAGATTATAACTAGTCTCTTAGTTATAATCTAAATATAAGATGCGTTATTAGTAGTTTACACAGCTCGTCAGTTAATGACAATACCTCTTCTTTCCTCCTCCATAAGGTGTTGTACGGTTGTGTGTATAAAGGTTAAGTTCACACACAAATATGAACTGATTCAAGTTTAATGAGTGGTAATAATATGCGGACATCGTCGCAAACGTAAAATTGTCCACAATTAGAGCAGTAAGTGTTGCGCAAGTTACAAGAAACAATTATATAATTTTTACGCAAAAATAAACAAACTTCTTTTTTTGGGAAATATGAGTACATTGTAAGAATATAGATAATATAAATATTTAAATATTCTTAAATATTTTCCTATTGCCCGTAGCGTGATAATTTTCCCCCGTTATTGTAACATTCTTCATTGCTGTAGGTCTTAGCGTGATGGTATATAGCCTATAGCCTTCCTCGATAAATAGGCTATCTAACACTGAAAGAATTTTTCAAATCGGACCACCGGTTCCTGAGATTAGCGTGTTCAAACAAACAAACTCTTCAGCTTTAAATATTAGTATAGATTATTATTACTATTATTAATTCCTGACAGAAAATTCTCCAAATAAATATTAACTTGAGTTTTTTATGGTATAAGAGGGCTAGCAATGAAGCGGGTCACCTGCTGGTAAGCGACGGTAGTCACATACCATCAGGTAATACCTTGACACCCTAATTGACATTGACACCCTGTCAATAGTCGCAATTCAGTCAATTGATAATCCGGCACGTACTCTAAAAATACTGTTTATGTTCTCTTTTGTGACACATTTGCATTTCACTATAATCAACAAAACGCTCTTCGCTTATGTTTGGGACCCTACAACAAAAAGGGTCACAGAACCGCTACGCAAGCCGTGCCGGCGCCGCTGCGTCTGCGCAGTGATAACTGTACTGGTTCAATTATCGTTGCGAAACTAGTTATGGGACTGGATATTAAAGGTTGTATGTATTAATAATATTAAAATGGTTACTAATTAGGTATACTTTTAATATGGGTCACTGAGAGTCTGACGTAAATAGCTTAAAGCGCTTTTTTATTATAATTGAGTCTGCCAAACTGGCTGTACTCTGTTTGATGGAAAGCATGAGCAGAATCCTTGCGTAGTAGCCACAATAATCATTGCGAATGCAGACAATGTAATAATACAGCATGGTGACCCACACTTTGGTGGCCTATTGAGATGCTCCTGCTCCATTGGGCCTCCGGTCTCACATTCACCAACGATACACGACAGTGCCAATGCTGTCATTTTACTTTGATCTTTTTATAGAGGGTAGTACCGCCCCGGTCGAGCCGTCACGTTCGTGCTGGAATTAGTAGAATCAGCGTAGTTTTATTCGATTCAACAATAGTAACTTTCAGTGTCATCTATCCACTTCCTTCGTGGTCGACCTACTCCCCTAGCGAAGTTATGTACGTACTAAGTGGTACGCCTAAATTCTCGTGTGTCATTGGCTAATACTTTGCCTAAGATTAGCCAATGACACACGAGAATGTAGGCGTTAACGATTGCAGAACGAAGAACGCTTGCAACTTGGCTAGGGGAGCTGATGTCTTCTTGCCTAGTTGTTTGTTTTCTTGTAAAAGAAGCCTCAGGAATTCTCGTTGAAGGCCCCTATGTAGAAAGAAGGAAGTGGATAGACAAATCAGGGCCTGGACTGGGCTAAAACATTACCAATTAAAAGAGGCCCGCTCATGATCGCGAGGGATACTATCTGCTGACCTTCAAAATTCATTTTAAAGATGGCACCTCATTATAATGAACTTACAGTGTGGGATCTATACTTTCTACCCCTTACAAAGGAATGTATACCAGTAGTTAAACCAACATAAAACCACTAACAGAAAAGGCTTCAGCAATTCCGTTACAACTGTCTGGCACCATAAATGGGTTTCCAATGTGGACTGCAATTAAATGCATTCGGTCACACGCTGTTATACCTTTTATAAAGAAATCCATACGAGTCCATCCAGTTTATGGGTTACAAGGGGCAGCGAATTGGGAGGTAAAAGCTCAATATGTTGAGAAATATTGCAAGAGTATCTGTGAGAATTTTAAAGTATGTTATTTTTTATGCGTCTAATCCCTCCCGCATGCCCACTACTTGCACCAGGTCAACAGCAGTGACCAATGATCGGTATGCACACAAAATTTCATGCCCCGGTCGGGTTAGTTCAACCGTTCTGAAATCAGTAGTTACTAGTTATTTACCAATCTATTTAACATAACAAATAGTACAAACATAAAACAGTAAATTGGATTGCTAAATTATTAGGAAGCCATATGCAAGAAGTATTAGGCCTTGGCATTACAAATTCTTTAAGGGAGCCAATCACAGAAAAGAATCCTTATGAATTTGGTGGATTTTTGTCTGAATATTGTCCGTGTGTATATCTACCTTCCAAGGCAGAAGCGAGAGCTGTCCCAAACTTCTTTTGAACTGTGGCGCTTCTGAGAGGCTTTGTCTTATTGGCAAAGGTTATGCGAGAGTCCAGCAATATTTATAATTAACTAACTTAGTCCCGCGATCTAATCTAGTCTAAAAAAAGTAGCCTAAGTTACTCCTTATATCATCGGCTACCTATCAGTGAAAGTCCTGTCAAAATCGGTCCAGGTGTTCCAGAGATTAGCCGGAACAAACAGACAGACAGACAGAGTATACTTACACATTCATTTACTAAAAATCTGTTATTTTAAAATTACAAACAGACACTCTAATTTTATTTATTTGTATAAATGAGAGGATTTCTCAAATAGCTAATTTTAGAATCTTTAGATTTAATTTTTTAATCAGATGTTAATAGTACGAAGTTATTTTATACTGTTACAAATCATATTCATATTAATTTATAATATGGTTAATTGGCTACCTAGGAAATATGTAGCTTCTGTAGGTATTCTATTTCACATTGTGTTGAACTTTTAATCTGGCACTCAATACCTTTAGCTTCTGAGGTCGACTCACGAACGCAATAACTTTTAAGCCGGTACGTGCCCGCGATCAAATTTAATGGCTTTAGCAACAAGGTGAGCGTATGAGCGTCCGAACATGTCATGCTCATATTTATTATATGACCCGCATGACTTTTATATAATACTTTTAGTTGGCTATATCCGTGCTTAGGAGAGCACGCTAACCAGTCGGTCCCGGTTGACATATAAACATCTGCGACATTTATTACGGATAGTTAAAGATCTATAAAAGCCGAAAACAGTCTTCCTAAAAATATTCTAGTTGTGAAGAGCCGATGGCAGTCCCTTCAAGTAGAAAATCGAAATTCATCCGTATCATAATAAACTTACAGCTTAAACTTCTTTGCGGAAAAGAATCGGTGGGTCTTTTAGTTGGCTTTACTATTTGAAATACTTACGTCTTTTTCTAGCTTACCATACTTCGCTATGGCACATTTCGGATGCATTGACAAGAAATTACGAAAACAAAACTGCTAAGACAATAAAAATAAAGTTTATAAAACTATAACCCGACGTAAAAAAGGGTGTCTAAAAAGGAGAAAAAATGAAAATAATAATAATAATATTCTCCTAACCGATAACGGCCACGGCGGCCAGTCGCAACGGAGACCAGCCAACTACGCAGGAGATGAGGGACAGTTAACCGACACGATCGGGGAGAGATCAGGCGCAGGACCGACTGCTTTACGTGCTCTCCGAGGCACGGAGGCTTAGACCCAACTTCAAAGCTCCGAGCTGTTATTAAGTATTTCTATAATCAAAAAACTCAATAACACTTTTGGCCCGACCCGGGATTCGAACACGAGACCTCTCTTGATCGGCAGTCGCATACGTCAACCGCAAGACCAACGAGGCAGTTATGAAAATAATACACAGACCACGGTTCGACTTAGATCTTTTCTATACCTTTGCATTTCCGAATTTCTTTGCTGTTCTAGTTTTTTGATTACGAGAAACTGACAATAGCATTTACAATATACACTAGAAACACAATTGTTAGCATTCTTATTGGCTTAGAAATCCAATAAATATCTACATTATTACCTCCTCAATGCGTATATCAAAACGCAGGCACATAGTAAGTGAACTAATACACCATTTAGAACATGATTTCACAACATTTCGAATAAACTCTCTCGGCATTAGTTGCCTCATTACTGCTGAGGTACGTTTCGAAAGGCTGGCTTGTAAGGTCATGGTTCTGATTCTCAATATCGGATGGAATTATCTTAGTGTTGCAGTTTAAATTTCTCCAAGTTGATAGTACCTACCATGACTACCATTACATTACATCTATATTTTGTACGCAACCTACACGGTTTTATCGTGAGGCAATCATGTTGCTGCTTGTAAAATTATCTCTAGGGACTATGATTAAAGTTTGATAGAAATTTATATAACCTATGTCACTGGAGTCATTATTACAAATCTATTGACAAGTCATTCATTAAAATCAGTTCAGTAATTTAGGCGCCACGGTGGAACATACAAACGTATATAGATTGACAAAAGCATTACCCCTCCTTTTAGCTGCGCCGTAGTAAGGTAATTAAAAACAGATTTTGTGAAAATCCTACTAATATTATAAACACGAAAGTTTGTAAGTATGGATGGATGGATGGATGGATGTTTGTTACTCTTTCACGCAAAAACTACTGAACGGATTTGCATGAAACTTTACAGTAATATAGCTTATACATCAGAATAACACATAGGCTACTAACCGACTTACACGCGGGCAACAACTAGTATATTATATAGATATACTTTTACTTTTTTCTGTAATGTTTTTTTTTTTATTTCTTAATGTAAGACTCGCATAATACATTTGCTTAGATTGTTAGTTATTTGACCTGACCTGACAGTTTTATACTGATCTATTGTTTATGTAAGTCAGACTTGTTGCTGCCGGAAAATTCGATCCCAACTCGAAGTTTTCGCACTACTTACATACTAAACTGTCTCATATATTATTCTAAGTCGTAGTACATTTGCAAACTTAACACACAACAATAGCTAGTTTTTTCGAGACCATTCATAAGCCAATTTAGTTGAGCGAGATGGGCATACAAAGGGTGACCGCGATAACATTACTCGTAATAGGTTACTTATTTGAATCCTGATATTTAAATTAAGTTCAAACTATCACGTTACAAATATATGTTTTTGTTTCTCTTTGTGGTGACGGAATAAAAATACGGAGTGTCAAAGAGATGTGTTCGAGCGTCGAAAGAGTCTGCTCTTTCAAAAGAGTCAAAAGATTAATGAAGCAAACATCACTGCAAAGAGAAGGAAAACTTAAAACAAATCCATTCCATTACCAACCCGTTTCTGGTCATCGTGGTATAGTCGACCAAAGTCTCCTTTCCAAAGAGAGGTTTATTAATTGGGTAGTTGACACATTAGTCAAGTCAGTTAGTTTTTATCATCTGTCAAAACAATTACTTTGTGTGAAAATGGTACTAATAACTGGCTTGTGACGTCACTGTTTTACACTACTCAATTGAGCAATATATTACAATGTTTATTTGATTAAAATTTGTAATGGAAATGAAAAGCTGTAATAAATTTTTTTTCGAGACGTATTGTAGTATTCGTTTTAATGAAAGAGGCATCGGTATTTATTTACGTTACAGTCAACTACCCTATTGCGGATCGATAAAGGCTGTTGATGTAATGATACATTAACAGCATACATAGACAGACAAGATATGTAGGTCCTGTACATTCTTACTGGATGTCACTAATTTGGATTACCAACATCCTGCATAGCGACTATAACCCACACTCCTTTAAGACAGCGGTCAAATCTCAGAAGTCAAACAAAGGCCCGCAAGCAAAGCAAGTGAGAACCGAGACATGTTATATTTTACTTTTTTATCCGACTATGGCTAAGCCAAAAGGAACGGACATAGTTTTCTCAGTCTATGTATGTATTTATGTTCCACCATAGCACCTAAACTACTGAAGCGATTTTAATAAATGATGTGTCAATACATTCGTAATAATAGCCCAGATAACTAGCTATATATACATATAATTTTATCGAAACGTTTTACGTAAACGGGTTGTAGGTTTTTAAACTTTTTTTTATTCAAACTATTGTACAAGCAGTTTAATTTAATCTGGATTCTAAACGCATACCATTTATATGTTATTCGTATCGCGTAGTATCCCTCTTTGTTTGGTCATCCATTGGAGATATTGTCATTGTTTTTGTGTGAAGTACAATCCGATGTACTAGACGGATATAGTTTGTGCATAGATGCATGAATGCAGGTTTACTTTTAAGGACTTACTAGAAGTAGATGGTGTTCAATGTCAAATCTATTAAGGATACAGAAAGCAAAGCCGGCTCTATCGTAACTAGACTGATGATAAACATACTTACCCATTCTTAAATACCTATATTTTATAGATAAACTACACTCGGACACAGATCAAATAATAATGCTCACACAATTAATTCATCCTGGGCGGGAATCAAACTAAACTCTTACCAGTTGCGCTTAGCAATCAGGATTGCTAACCACCAGACCAACAAACTATTCATAATAAGTAAGAGTCACACAATACTATTAATCTTCTTACTATACTAATACAAATATTCTTGCTAACCCACACAGATAAACTACACAACCAAACAAACGCACACATCATTACCGACTTGTAACCCACACTTATTGTGTGGGTTTCCAGTCGGTAATGATCTATTTTTATGATCAATTCTGCTTTCTCTTTTAAAGCTCAAAGTATTATCTAATCATATAATAAAAAATATTTTGGAAATCTAACACACAACGCCGTCTAGTCCCAAGTTAAGCAGAGCTTGTGTAAGGTACTAGACAACTGATATAACTACATATCTACTTTTTTTTTGTAAATACATACATATTATACATAGAAAACACCCAAACTCCGAAACAAATATTTGCAGATCATACAAACATTTGGTCCGACCCAGGTATGGAACCCGAAACCTCAAGAACAGCAGTCGCATACGCTACCACCGTGCCACCGGGGCAGTCGAAAAATAAAAGAGTTTTTTTTTTATAATAATAGAGTATCACCAAGTGCGTCTGTACATTTAACGAACTGTAATTAACAGAAGGATAATTGGAGAGGCTTATATCCAGCAGTGGACTGCGGTAGGGGAATGCTTTAAAAGCTTGAATTAAAAAAAGTAATGGGAAGCGAGGAATGCAATTGAAGAGAGCTATGTCCAACTGAACTGCGATAGACTGAGGAGAATGAATCAAAAAATTTTAACAAAAATAAAACCGACTTCAACGTTCGCCTCGATATCTCTTGGATGACATCATCAGATCTTAGTGCCCTTATCATGGTACCATCGTTGGGATATCTCCTTTCCATTAAAAAAAGCACAATCGAAATCAGTTAATAAACGACGAAGTTATCCGCGAACACATATAAAAAAAACATTCGAATTGAGAACCTCCTCCTCTTTTTGAAGTCGGTGAAAAAGAGGGTGACTAAAGAAGACTAACAGATTGCAAATATTGCTGTCTATATATCTAGTTGTTTATCAGCGAACATCTGAAAAACTGCTGAACAAATTTTGTTTCAATGAAATACCAGGATATCAGTAAAAAGCTGTTATTTTAAAATTTTTGCAGTTTATAATTTTAAAACATGTCCAAAGAACAACCCTCAAAACATTTCAAAACCCTCAAAACCTCACTCAGGAACTCTTAAGGCACCTCGAAGTACCTATACCTTTTTGACATTTCGCCTACCACGAGTGTTCATTGTGGTACCTAAGTACTGTGCATACGACAGTTTTAATGGTTCTATAGTCATGTAAGTGTTAGGTACTTATGTTTTACTAGTTGTTGCCCGCGGCTTCGCCGGCGTATATGTCGGTTATCGCGGCAATATGTATAAGCTATATTACTGTAAAGTTTCATCCAAATCCGTTCTGTAGTTTTTGCGTGAAAGAGTAACAAACATCCATCCATCCTTACAAACTTTCGCATTTATAATATTAGTAGGATTCATGCTAGGCATTGGTTACAAGGGATTTACTTTTACGTAAAATTTATTGGTGAATAAACGATGCTATTAAAGCCGCGATTAGCTTGAACATCTGACAAAGATTTGACAAGGTTGATTTTCATTTGATATTTGACATATGTTTATTTACCATATAATGAGGGTTTAAGAATACATACACATTTTTTTATTTTTCAAGGTAGAAGAGCCACGCTGTTTTCAGCACGAACGGGCCGACTCAACCGGGGCGGTATTACCATCTTGCAGAAGAACAACCTTAAAATAACAGCGTTTGTTCTGTCGTGTTTCGTTGGTGAGTGCGAGAAGCCCAATGAACAGAGACTCTTAGATTCTGCTCATGATTTCCACCAGGCGGAGTAGTCTTTAGCTGGCTAAGATATAAAAATACCGAGTGTCATCACTCATATTTATGGTATCGTAAAGGAGCGGGTATGCTGGACAATAGTACTGCAATGAAAAGGAAAAATATACGTAAATGCTATACTCCTTTCTTAAGAGAGACTTATTTCCAGCGATGGACTATTAATATTTTTAAATATTTCGGACATCTAACACACAACGCCATCTAGTCCCAAACTAAGCAGAGCTTGTATTATGGGTACTAGACAACTGATATGAATACTTATATACTTTTTTTTTGTAAATACATACATATTATACATAGAAAACACCCAAACTCCGAAACAAATATTTGCAGATCATACAAACATTTGTTCCGACCTGGGAATCGAACCCGAGACCTCAAGAACAGCAGTCGCGTACGCTACCACTGCGCCACCGAGGCAGTTATCTATACTATTGAAGGAGCAGAAGAATAGACAAGCTAGTAATATTATCGACAAGAGATGATTCTATTTTAAAACACACTTCCAGTAACACGGTATCACTACAATAGAATTATTGTTATTAAATTTTATAATATAGACTAGTTGAATCCCGCAGTGTTACCCGCGATTATTGTCGTACCGCGGATAACGCCGCGGTGCGAAGCTAGTCTAAAACAGTAGCTTAAGTTACTCCTTATACTATCAGTTATCTGCCAGTGAAAGTCCCATCAAAATCGGTCTAGCCTTTCCAGAGCTTAGGCGGAACAAAGAGACAGACAGAAAAATTGTAAAAAAAACAGAGTCAGCCTGTGCTCACGGCCAGTGCAACCTGGTCGAAACGTCAGGGAAATCAGAGGTGTGTAATGTAATACCTTTTAATAAGTGAAAGGGTTAATTTCCGTAAAAATAATTGTTAATTGTAAAAAAATATATTTAGGTATATGTATCGTGTATACATATATATATATATGCATTTAGTAAAAAGCAGTTATTTTAATATTACAAACAGACATTTCAATTTTATTTCTTTGTTTATAATATAGATGTATGGATTAGGGTTGAGATTTCTATGACAAATTTTGTTCTTTTTACCTTGAATTTGCAAAAGAAATTAAAGTAAAAAAAAAACGTTACTATTTGCAAGCATTTAAGAAATAGACATTTTATAATGTAGATGTAACCTAGATGTAAATTTATGCAAGGTCTTGCAATTGTTACGTTGTGACCAAAATTAATTAAATATGTTTCTATATTGAAGTATTTCTATTTTTATATAATAGTTACAGAATATTGTATATATAAGTATGAAGCAGGTATAATTTTTGATGTTACCAATAATATATTTTTACTAGCTGACTCCCGCGATGTTACCCGCGGTTATTGTTGTACCGCGAGTAACGCCGAGGGACAAAGTTAGTCTAAAAAAAGTAGCCTAAGTTACTCTCTGGACCATCAGCTACCTACCTGTGAAAAACCCCGTCCAAATCCGTCCAGACGTTCCAGAGATTACCCGGAACAAACAGACAGACAGACAGACAGACAAAAAATTTTTTAACTACATTTTTGGTATATGTATCGTGTATACATACATATGCATTCATTAAAGAGCTGTTATTTTAATATTACAAACAGACACTCCAATTTTATTTATTTGTATAGATTATACGAGTACAACATTTGAAGGTTTCTTTTTTTTTATGTTTGGCCCTACCGAAATGACTCTACTCTGCTTGATATTATTAAGCATAAGCAGAATCCAAAAGTGGTGGTCACCATACTGCGAATGCAGACAATGCAGCATGGTGACCCACACCATGGCGGGCTAGTGATGTTTCTGCATCATTGGGCCTCCGGTCTTGCACTCACCAACGAAACACGACAGCACAAACGCTGTCATTTTACGTTGATTTTCTGTGCGAGGGTAGTACCGCCCCGGTCGAGCCGGCCCAATCGTGCTGAAATCAGCATGGCTCTACTACCTGTTTATGATAAGTAGGAAATACATACATGTTACATACGGTTCCGTATCATCCAATGCTTGACTGGAAGAAAAATTCTTACGTCGCAAGCCCATGTTATACAGTAAATTAAATATGTTAACAAAAAGAAACAATTAACATAGAATGGTTTTTTAAAAATAATTTTCCATATACCTATACAAATAAATTAAATTGGAGTGTCTGTTTGTTATATTAAAATAACCGCTTTTTAATAAAAATGCGTATGTATGTACACACGATACATGTACCAAAATAACTTTTTTTACAATTTTTATCTGTCTGTATATCTGTCTGTTTGTTTGGGGTAATCTCTGGAACGGTTGAATCAATTTTGATGGGAATTTCCTGGCAGATATCTGATGATCTAAGGTGTAACTTAGGCTACTTTTTTTAGACTAGCTTTGTCCCGCGGCGTTACCCGCGGTACGACAATAACCGCGGGGTAGCACCGCGGAGTTCAGCTAATTGAAATTAAATATAGGAGTGCCACATCCATTCATCCAAAATTATTATCCATTCGGAAATACTTACACTAAAAACTATAGGTGTGTTGCACACAAAGCACATGTTCCGATAGGGGGAACACAAAAGGAGGGTTGTATGAATGTTGCTTTTGTGTCCGTCCACTGGTCTGTGCGTGTTTTTGTTAAAAAATAGGAAATATATCGAAAACATACAGTAGCGCCGTATCGTACGATTTCCATCGCTTCAATATGTAAGTATAATGGTTTAGGAGCGGTGAAATCTGCCTAACACCCACCATATAAGATGAGATATTTTTTTCATTTTATTAATAAATGAACACACCTATGATAGCTTTACGGCTAGCGCTGAAGGTTAGAGTGAGAGAGGAGAATCCTGACTATTGCTGCCGTATGCATGAGAGAAAGGGACAGAAGACAGACTGGCGCCGTAACGCGTTACGTTACGAAGCTGTTTACCCTACCATAAGAAGTTATCACTTTAAAAACTTTTTCTAAAGATCGACTTACGAACACCTGATAATTATTACATGGGTGTAATGCGATCTAAAGTGGCGGTCTGATTTCTTTGTCTATCTGGCGATTACCAGATGACAAAGTAGTAGGTATTAACGGAACTGCAGTGCTTGCCGTGCTTAGAAAGAGGCCCTACTCTAAATACCCTATAATGTACTTAGGCTATTACTACAGGCTTAAGAAAAATATTATAAACTAGCTGACCCGTGACCACTTCGTTGGGCGATTAACATATTTTTCTCCGATTTACTTTGCAAATCCGGGAACCACGAAAAAGTTTTTCCACTTTTCGCGTTATCTCTGGATCTACTGAGCCGATTTTGAACATTCTTTTACCAACAGAAGGCTACGTACGTTATTTGTGAGTGACATAAGATATATAATATTCCGAAAGGTGGAAAGTTTTTCGTGGTAAACGGATTTGCAAAATAAGTCGGAGAAAAAAATGTTTACCGCCCAACGGAAGTGAGCACGGGTCAGAGTAGTTGACATCATCCAGTTTCTTAACTTTACATATCTCACACCGTGATCTTAATATGAAGCTATAGATAAGAAATAGATATGTTTGAATTTCAATCAAAAACCTGTTACTTAAATCTCACTACGGAATAATGAATTTTTATTCGATCAAATTGTCTACCAAGTATTGACTGAACTTAGGATTTTTTGTTGAAGTCACAATCGATTCCCATAATAACACTAACATTTTTTTTTTGTAAAAACATTTAAAGTCTCTAAAGGCATGAATAGAGACCATAATTCTCTTGACCGATTATGTCAGTTCCTCAATAAATAAAAATAGTCCAGCCACTAGAAAACCATCCTTATCCTTAACCATGATTAACCTCAAGACCCTTGCAAATACAATTTTATCAAGTTTAGCACACGAATCTATTCGCTCCCGACCTTAAATGGCGGGATGTTATTAACCCAAATTGAGGCGCCCGTTAATTAACGCCTATCTCAATATAGTAACTGGATGACATAATTCTGTACAAAGGAGCCTTTCGATTATGTAGATCTTTGTTGATAGAACTCAGAATTGCAAACTAATAAATGTATAGGACTTAAGCCCTTTTTACCCGACTACGGCAAAGCCAAAGGAGGGTTATGATTTTGACAGGCTATGTATGTATGTATGTATGTATGTATGTATGTATGTATGTATGTATGTATGTATGTATGTATGTATGTATGTTCATTTGTTCCCTACTAGCTCCTTAACTACTCATTAGATTTGGACAAATGAGGTGTCTCTAGAAGCGTCGTGATAGTCTTCTGGTTATAGGCTATATGACGTGTCACTGAATCTAATGTGGCGCCCTCTAGCCGACATAAAGTACTGTATTAAAAAATAAATTTGAGATAAATATGCCGTGTTTGGTATCATTGGAAAGGGCATTACTTGTACATTTCAAAAATACATATATTATTAGCATTTGTTCGTGACTTAGTCCGTATTTCTTCGATAAGTGTGTTATTTCTATGGTATGCTTTTTTGTTCCGTCATTCTTTCTAAACTAGTCAGAATAAGACAAATGAGGTATCGTTAGAAGGGTCTTGATTGTCCGCTGCTTAGAGGTTATATGACGTGTCAATAAAACGAATGTGGCGCCCTCTAGCCGACATAAAGTACTTTATTAAAAACTAAATTTGAAGTAAATATGCCGTGTTTGGTATCATTGGAACGGGCGTTACTTGTACATTTCAAAACTATATATATTATTAGCATTTGTTCGTGACTTTGTCCGTATTTATTCGATAAGTGTGATATTTCTATGGTACCTATTTGAAATAAACTTTGCACAACAATGAGTATTATAAAGGCACCAAAACATTTTAAATAAAAAAAAGTAAAAACTAAAACCCAACTACGACAAAAAAAGAAGTTAAAAAGTATGAAACAAGTTTCAAAAGCCGTAGTCACGCGTTGTTAAAGTTTTGTGGACTATGGTACATTACACGACATGGACTACGGCTTTTGAAACTTAGGAATGTTCCATAGTCCATAACATTTTAACAACGCGTGACTACGGCTTTTGAAACTTGTTTCATACTTTTTAACTTCTTTTTTTGTCGTAGTTGGGTTTTAGTTTTTACTTTTTTTTTACTATTTTCTTACCGAGGTTACCGCATTACGCTTTTAACTTGAACGTTTCAATTCCTGGAGCCCAGGATATTCATTTTATTTAAAAGAAGTTTTAGATGTTTCTATGACGATGTCGTTTGCATATTCATTAAAAACACTAAATAATTCTGGTGTAACATATCTGCCAGTGTACCATGTCTTTTAGGCCTACTCATATCATTGTAGAATCCATAACATATGCTAGGCATAGAAAGCCTAGAATATATTAGTCTAGAAAGCGCTGTGTTATGCATGAAGCAATTCCCAGAATTACTGTATGCATAATATGCATATGACTGAGCTAACAACGTACTACTACTGTACTCACTACTCACTAGAGGTTTAAGCGGTTGCCAGGCCGCTTACCACTGGGCCAAATGTAGTGGGTTCAAATCACACTTTGTGTGATTCACAAATTATTGATTTAAGTCTGGGCGTCTTTATGTCCATTGCCTGTATGTTTTTAGTCTCCAGCGACACAGGACGTATATTCCTAACTAGCTAAACCCCGCGGAGTTACCCGCGGTTATTGTTGCACCGCGAGTAAAGCCGCGCGACAAAGCTAGTCTAAAAAAAAGTAGCCTAAGTTACTCCCCGGATCATCAGCTACCGGCCAGTGAAAGTCCCGTCAAAATCCGTCCAGCCGTTCCAGAGATTACCCGGAACAAACAGACAGACAGACAGACAAAAAATTTTTTAACTACATTTTTCGTATACATGTATACATACCTATGCATTTACTAAAAAGCGGTTATTTTAATATTACAAGCAGACACTCCAATTTTATTTATTTGTATAAATGAAAGAGGTGTCTTTTTTTTTTAATATAAAGTAATGACGTTTTTGTCTACATTGCCGCTGGCCATATGGGTTGGCAAAGGCTTTGTTTCAAATTTTCCTACTCTCAACAGCACGTGTTGTCCTGCGGAATTCACTCCTTAGTAGATTGCTTACGACACGAATATGCATGTTGACACTAACTACTGTTAATCCACACAGATAACGTAAGTAATGGGGTATCGATAAAAACATGCCGCGTCACTCCTGCCAGGTCATCGGCTCGGATAGTTTTTACCGCACAACGCACGGCGCTTCCGACATACGCAGCGTCCGCCATTCACCATTGACAGTTATCATGTTCATCATTACGGCGCCATTCTGTCGTACTTATTGAGTAACTGTATCTTTGGTCAGTATAAAGAAAGCGTTGAAACCGCAAAGCTTAAACGATAGAAATTTTTCTTTCGATTGATGTAACACTATTAGCTTTTAAGCTGTTCCCTTCCCATCAATGTACATTTTTTTTTAATAAATACAAATTTTATTGTTAAACCTATCTTTTTCTTTAAACTTGATAAAGTAAATGCAATACTTAATGTGTGAAGTTGTAAGAAACAAACAGCGGTATTATTATGACAGATATTAGATAATTTACGAAGATTATTGAACTCAATGTTTAATCAGTCAGTGGTTCTGTTAACTTGCCAATTCAACTGAATATCTAGTCTACTTATGTAACAACTAATAAACACTGCTTATAGTTGCTATCTCATCGAGGTACATCGTGTCACGACTAGTTCAAACCGCGACTCAAATTATTACGAAACCAGAAGCATTCAACTGCATACTCATATCATTACACTGATTGGAAATTGTAGTCGTAGTTGTGTCGAACTGAGTCAAAAATGTAAAACTTCGTTGAGATCGCATCAAGCGATTCTTAAGCGAGAATGTCGAGAATTTCATATGTTAATATTACCAAGAGTTTTCACAAAGTTCGCACCAACCTTTTTGAACAAATTTCATGAAAACTTTTGGCCCGAATAAGTTTTATCTGAACCTTATACCTGTAATATATCCTACAGTTTTGTTGGGTCAACACTCAATCTTTGAAAATACCTGGACTGATAGCTTCACGTCATCTAAACGGTCACTTAACGGTAAATGTACCTGAGGTCATGTAACATCATGGGCATGTAACGTTTACGTGTCTCCCAAAATAATGACCACATACTGAACACCTATATGGTACCTCTTCAGATTCTTGTTGTGCTCGCACTGAAAGGTTAATTGTTGCATTAAAACATGTTTCAATGATATCTTACTAACTAAGCTTATGTGTATTTACATTACATTTGTAAGGATTTTTCAAAGAAATAAGACAAGTGTCTTATTTTGAAATTTTCGCTAGTGAGAAATACTGAGATGTTGTGAGAGCCTGGACTGTGATATTTTGGCTTTTTCACATGTGTGATGTTTATATGATTAGCTTTAGAATACATCATTTTTGTTTTGAAAAGATGATACTAAAGTTAGTTACACCAGTAATTCTTAAGCCCTGAAGATGAAACAAATACTTCTGTTTGAAGTAAGTTTAGTAGTAGCAAGGTAATATTGGCAAGACATTAACTTCTTAAAGTACAGTTAGGTAGTATACACACCTATATTGACCAAAAAATTTTAGAGCACTTCAGTTGTTTAATGTACTTTTATGCGTAGAATGGACAAGTTAACATCCAATGATCACGGAAAGCGAATAAATAGTAATTGCTATTCATAAAGCAAATGGTCAAATCCAGTTATATGAAGATCTTTGACATACTTGTTCATATAACACTTCAATACAAGCAGTCGTTTGTTATGTATTCATACTATCAACGGCATTGTTTGGTTGTATTTATCTATATTTAATAGTAGCTGTTGCCGTCCGGCTATCGCGCAAATTAGTAGCCTATGTGTTATTCTGATTTATAAGCTATAGTACTGTAAAGTTTTATCCAAATCCGTAAAGTAGTTTTTGCGTGAAGAAGTAACAAACATATACACTCACAAACTTTTATCTTTATATATTAGTGTGATGTGATAGTGTGATGAACTGCAGCTCATTGCGGGAAATAGGCTTCCTCTTGGAAAGGACATTTTGTCTTACTATACCACGCTGGCTGTACGGGCAGGGCACAAGGCGCGACTGGGTAAACTTAATACAAACCGTTTTTAACCGACTTCAAAAAAAGGAGGAAGTTTCTCAATTCGACCGTATATACGATTTACAGATCATAAAAAGCTTTTGGTCCGACCCGGGAATATGAACCCGAGACCACAGCAGTCGCATACGCTACTACTGCGCCACCGAAGAACATTTTTCCTTTTTTAAATAATTTAAAAAATATTCAATATCTAATATACTGGATTCATATCTGTCACGACCCTAACACGACTTTCCCTCGCGTGATCCAGCGCAACAATGGATTCTAAATCACGTAAAACTCACTCTGACATACCGACAATGGCCGAGTATTTACGATGATACCCGAAGTAAAAGTATAACTCATGGAACACGGCGATCTACCTTAACTAGCCTTGAGAATGTACATAGATTAGGCAAAATTTAAAAACATAAAACCCCTGTGTAATTCAACTTTTTCTAATATCAGACCGGAGTGATACCTCGAGGCGCAAACTAGTAACAAACATTTTTTGCTACTTTTTACGAAATTACTGAGGCTGGATTGTCCCTAATTTTGGTGGATACTTTACAAAGTGTGTTGTCAATACATGTGTAAGGAAAAGGTGAAACGCGGAAATAGCATTAGAGTGTATTACAACTATCATTTGTATTCATTTATTTACCATCAAATGACATGTCATAGCCCCTATTTCGTAATATTTTGGAATTAGTTTTTACTTTCTTAGGTTCGTTTCCTTTGCCTTAATTCACATAACTTTGCAGTTTTTAATAGTCTTGTTCATTAAATAAATTGAACGTTTAGTAGTAAGAATAATAAATATCTATAAACATTTGCATCTAATTATAAACCTGTAAGTGTAAAACGTTGCGAAGTAAACATTATTAAAAATAAATAAAATAAAACAAAATAAAAATAACTATTCGATAGTCGTGTACTGTCTTTATTTTCGCAATGCAACAAATGAAATGGAAAATAAACGACTATTTATTAAAACAAAAAAAGGATTTACGACTTAATTACAAAACCATAACATACATAATAGATTAAACTATCTTAATGTCAGTCGAACACTTCAAGTCGTATCGGATAGTATAAACGATGGGATCTATTCTAGTGTGCGAGAATCGTGATCTGTTTTAAATTGTCGTTGAAGAATGGACGGTTGGGAAAAGTTTATGGCGTACGGAGAAGAAATATGGCACTTGTTCAGGGGAAGTTTCAGTCGAGAATTTTGAATAAATTGGCAGTTTTGAAAGAATTCCATCGTTGGAAATTCAAGAAATAAGAAACTTTGAAGTATTTAAATGTAATCTTTTACACATACACAAATAAAAAAAAAACAATAACGGATGTGTTTGTTAGGGCATGAGAAAAAGCATCTTATGACCACCACTCTTAGATTCTGCTCATGCTTTCCATCAGGCAGAGTAGAGTCATTTTGGCAATTATATAAACGACAGCTCAACGAAAACAAAACATATTGTGCCGACTTCAAATAAAATCCAAATAGTAGTCTGTTCTGGAATATAGGTACTACTAGCCTTAATTACAATACTCTAAAAGTTCTCATACATTGTAGGGTGGACCTGACAGGTTTGTTGTACACTTGAATTTTACAGGTAAACACGGAGTGTGTATGATGCACAACTGCACACGTATGTCCTCTACTCAGTTCAACCTGGCGAGTTTAAATGTGCATGTAGGGTACACCCACCCTACCATGAATGACTAGCTAAAGTGAGTCATTACATTTTTGGAGGTATATTATCATTAACAACAGCCTTTAGCAGTCCACTGGCTGAATAAAGGCCTCTTCTTAAAAAAGAGCTTTCAAACTAGTCATACCATGCTGTTCAGACGGGTTCAATTTGTTTCAAGTTTTACTTCTCTTCGCAATGTCTTACTTAGTATGCTCCTTTGGTCGGGTCTTATGACTGAATTCTCCGTATTCCGAAATCAGTCATCAAATAGACAATTTAATACTAAGTCATACCTAATTTACTTAATATAATACTGTTCAAGGAAGGATTGTAGGTATCCGATGCCATTCACTCCGTAGAAAAACTAATGTTCAGGTACAACCGGTTGAACTAGCAGCAGTCCATAAATAATCTTGTGAATAATAATGGCTAGGAAGAAGAAGAATATAATACTACACAAGATTTAATTAATTATGATACCCGACTTGAGGTATTACATCTTCAAAGAACACAAAAACTAATCCATACTAATATTTTAAATTAGAAAGTAACTTTGTCTATCTGTCTGCATGTTACATTTTCGGCTAAATCACTAAAACGATTTGGACTGATTTCAGTATAGAGATAGATTGAACTTACTTTTTGTCGCGATAACCGACAAATGCAGCCGGACAAAAACTAATTTCATACAAACCATAACAATATCTACACCTCACTCATAAATCAGCTTACTAAACAAGCGGCACAGTGCGTAGTTGATCGGTATCCGCGTGGAGTTCAACGTTCCCAATGTTTCGGTTCACGTTCAATATGAAAAGATAACGCAAATATTTTCGTACAACCTCTTGAAATATTACGGTGAGTGGATTGATTGGTATGGGCTTAATATGAATTAACATTCCTTTACACTACTAAAGTCTGCATTGTTTGAAGGAATTATTAGACGGTAAGCCGCTAGAATAGATGGAATATATAAATAACAGTTCTTACACATCTTTAGCTTTAGGCTGCGGTTATCGCGGTAAATAATAACCTATGATTTACATAATGTTTAAGCTAGCTCAAAATTCGTTCAGTACTTTTTGCGTGAAAGAGTAATAAACTTTCTGTATGGTCTCTCAATAGTCCACCATATTTACATATCTATCTCAGCTTCCCACAGGCAGTGTACAGAAAAAAAAAAGTTTCTTTTCCTATATCTTTTAATTTTTCTTGTACATAAAGCTTGCCCCAACAATAATGGAGACATAAAAAAAATAATTATTTAATTTGGTTCAGCCGATCGGAGGTTATGCGCGTACATGCATTTCGGCGATTAATTTTTATAGATATATAGAGATTAGTAAGGTATATCACTACTCCGATTACCATAAAGCCATGTTCAGATCACGAGCAGCTAACGCGCGTTAGCAAAACGCGCATTAGCATGTGTACTCCTAGACCGAAATTACATGTAGCTGTAAACGCGCGTTGAGCGCTAGTCATCTGAACATGGGCTTGTGGAGGAACGAGTGTCATGTCCCTCCAACACAAAGGGAGGATCCTCTGACCAGGCGAGATGATCATGCCTGTCGGTCCACTGCCCAACGGTTAATGTTGGGAAGTTCTGTATATGTTAATTGGCGCAAGAAATCTTATTGCGCGATTCAGGATTGGTACTGTTGTGTACTCCGTGTCGTGACGTCACACCGTAGTTCGGTGTATTCCTGATCGATGACGCTGTAGCATGTTGCTGTTGCGCTATATGTGGAGGTCACCACAGGCTTATGCAACCTCTGTCTTAGGATCAGATGGACGTTCGTGAGATATGTGATGTATGTTAAAAGTTAGCTTGAATTCTCACATCACTTTTAATTTGATTTTAACTTAATAGTAATGTCTCGACGATGATATAAGATATGAGGTTTTGGCCAACCATACCAGACCTGCCAGACGAGTTTATATAGAGATTTTTTCAAGTTTTTCTTCGCGTTGCAGTACTGTTGTCCTGTGTAGTGTACTCCCTCAATCGCCTCTTACAACACCCATGATATAAATAGTGATGGTGATACTCCGTGTCCTTAATGCGTCACCGCACAAAAACTGCTTAAAACTGACTTTCCGTGAAGGCAATCAGGGCCCATTAATGCCAATGCATGGGATTCCCGACGACCTGGTGGTAGTGGTGGAGTTTGCAAGAAGGCGTTAGATTAGTTGTTGAAATGATTCTTGGGGGAGACTACTATCCAGCAATGGAAGTCTTTTGGCTAAGATGATGGGTCTCCCACGGCTAATAGCTACTGAGGAATTCTAAAACAAGAATTTAAGATTTCAATTTAATATCTACAGACGACATTTTGCTTGCTCCGACATATAATTTTATCTTCAAAGGAAATCCCATCAAAATATAGTCTTAAAGAAATAAATGAGCTTACGTGTTGAGAAAGGAAATTGAATCAAATCTATTTTGACTGAGCCTGATTGATTCTGTGGAAAAGGTTTTCATGTAATGATAAAGCGTATTAATGTATTCATATGAAGCTACGTATTTAATCATAATTTGTTTTAACCGACTTCGAGAAAAGTAGTAGGTTCTCAATTCAATTGAATGTTTTCGGAATTGACATTCAGTTGGCTGAGATTGAATCAGTATAAAAAAAATTATATTAACTTTAAAAAAAATACTACCTCCTAAATGTCGTCCCTAAAGTTATTATAATATTATGGAATGAAGAACTGAGTTTATAGCAATTCATCACAACTTAGAAGTCAGTTATATTTTTTAACCGACTTCAAAAAAGGAGGAGGTTTTTCGACTGTTTATATTTTTTTTATGCGTGTTCGCGAATAACTTCGTCATATATGAACCGATTTTGATGATTATTTTTAATGGAAAGAAGATATCCCAACGGTGGTACCATGATAAGGACACTAAAGTCTGACGATGGCATCCAAGAGAAATCGATCGATTTGGTCGTTCTTCATATCGGTTTTTATTTTGTTAACTGTAGTAATATAAGATTAATAGCTTTCAATGTTAACAAACTATTTTCTATAAAAATATTTAGTTACTATCGTATAAACACGATATATAGCGAGGATAAGGTAACTGACGTTTTCGAATTGACGTCATAAGCTATCATGCAATGAAGCATATCATTTCATGCTGAAGGATGCACGTAAAAATTTGCTTTCAAATTCATAACCTTAAAATGTTCTAAATCCATAAACACGAAGGTTTGCCAGTAGCTGAGTTCACGAATTCACAGGTCATTTATGCAAAGTTATTGCAACAGTACTGTCATGAGCTCGCAAGCGGTATTTGCATTTCATTTTGAATTTAAACGATTTGAAAATGACAAAATCGGTAGGAATTTGTACTTAAATACTTTATGTACGAATTATAATTCCTAATCTATACTAATATTATAAAGCTAAAGAGTTGCTTGTTTGGTCCGATTTGTAAAAATCTTTCAGTGTTGGATAGTACATTTATCGAGGAAGGCTATATGCTATATATCATCACACTTAGACCAATAGGAGCCGAGCACCAATGAAGAATGTTTCAAAAACGGGGGAAAACTATCACGCTACTGGCAATAGGAGACGCAAACGAGGTTGCGAGGGTCGGCTAGTGTACAGATAATTAAAGATCTGTCTATTTAAGATGTAATAATTATTGTAACAAGTGAATTGTCCTTTGAAGAGTACAGGTGTCTGGATATGCAAACAGTAGTGACCTGGTTCGTGTACATGGTGGTTGAATTAGCCGATAACAACAGTTACCCAATATATTGACCTGAGTCAGATTCTGTCTAACAAAAGACAAGTACAGTAACTGATTTTCTGCTTACCAGTTTTCTTCATCTAATTCCAAGGATAGAGTGATTGTCTGAAATCAAACTATTACTTATCCAAATCCAAATCAAATTAAACAACTTTATCTGTGTCTATTTCGCAACATTTTGTATTTGATGTTCCTTTTGGCTTTAAGTGTGATGTTATATATATGTCGTCCTCAATAACGTGGCTATCCAAGATTATATAATTTTTCACTTCGAACTAGTAAGTAGTTCCTGTGATTAGCCCCACCAAACAAACCCATCGGGTTAATAATATTAGTATAGATATCCACATTACCGCACAAGTAACATGAAGAATATTAAACCCCAATTGTTAGAAACTAAACACCAAAGAAGCGAAATCTCCACTATCGAATAACACAAATCCAATGAGTATCGGTGTCGCGGTTTGTGGCCCAGACGTGGGTCAGCTCACTGCTATTGCTTACCGCAACAATTTCCTTGCTAATTTATTTGGAACGTGAATTCGCATCAAAAGTAGCACAAATCGATACATATGTATATTTACGTTTGACATTCAGACCGTAAAAGTATTGCTAAAAAGTCTATGTAGCATCTTTGACGTATAATTTGCCTGTAGGTTTAGTGGCTAGTGATCCTGACTGCTGAACCCAAGGGTGGGCGTTTCGATTTTCATTCAGGAACCATATCTATACTAATATATAAAGCTGAAGAGTTTGTTTGTTTGTTTGTTTGAACACCCTAATCTCAGGTCAGAAAAATTCTTTCGGTGTTGGATGGTCCATTTATCGAGGAAGGCTATAGGGTATATATCATCACGCTACTACTAATAGGAGCGGAGCAACAATGAAGAATGTTTCAAAAACGGGGGAAATTTTCACGCTACGGGCAATATAAGGCGCAAACGAGGTTGCATGGGTCAGCTAGTTGTCAGATAAGCATAAACTACCTATTATGCCAATTCTGTGATGTAATGATTTATTGTATCGAATCGAAAAATATTATATTCGATACAATGGAGTTGTAACTCCAATCTTAATCTCTATGCACAGCTATGTGGTTTCAGCCACTCGTCTCATGCCGCGCCAAACTAGACCCTATCTCAGGGGACGCTGTTAGCTTCCTCCCACCATCCTTAACCACTCCCTAGAATGCAATTCACACAAGACACATTTGAAGTTCATCGCCTTCATTTCCTATACTTTCCCTACGACCTGATCGAATTACCAATCAAGGAAAGTCGGCTGATATTTGTGAAGTATTTGGCGGACAGCTGCAACGAAATTTCAATCTTGTAATTCAAGAGCTAGAGGTGAGTTTAGTGTGTCAATTGTTTGTGATTGAATTGTAAATTCGATGCCACGTGATTTGCATCATTTGGGTGCTGCATGTTATGGTGTAGATAAGCCCGCTGGGTATTGATTTTATATTACACCCTCTATATATGCTCTAAAATCTCAAAAGTTTATGAAGTCCACAAAAAGTAAGGAATATGATACAAATATCTACAAATTAAGATTGATTGTATCTTAATATCATTAATATTTCTTTACTAGCTGAACCCCGCGGTTATCGTCGAGCCGCGGGTAACGCCGGGGGACAAAGCTAGTCTAAAAAGTAAGCCTAAGTTACTCCTTAGATCATCAGCTATCTGCCAGTGAAAGTCCCGTCAAAATCGGTTCAGCCGTTCCAGAGATTACCCTGCACAAACAGACAGACACAAAAATTGTAAAAAAAAATATTTTGGTACATGTATCGTGTATACGTGCATTTACATTTATTAAAAAGCGCTTATTTTAATATTACAAACAGACACTCCAATTTTATTTATTTGTATAAATATATAGATTATTCTGTAGGTCCCTCGTCTTCGTGTGAATACCCCAAAGTTTTATAGTAAGATCTTTTAGGCTACTCAACGGATTTCAATGCAGTTTTCAGCAATCGATAGTGATACAAGAGGAAGGTTTATAGGTATATCTAGGTATTGTTGTCCCTTTACAATACCAATCGTGGGTAACACCGCAGAGCACAGTTAGTAGTTTTAACCCCCGAAGCAAAAAAAGAGTTGTTATAAGTTTGACGTCGATGTATGTCTGTGTATGTGTGTCTGTCTGAGGCATCGTAGCTTTCAAACAGATGGACCGATTTCAATGCGTTTGTTTCATTTGAAAGCCAGTTCTCTTGCAGTGGTTCTTAGCTATGTTTGGTTATTATCGGTCAAGCAGTGTAAGAGTATTTGCTCTTTTCCAAAATGACGTGAGGCATCCCATTCAGTGCTTCAGCGTGCCTTTATAACCGTTAAATGACAATTACTTGATAACTTCGACGCGATGCTGCGTTGGTGGTCTTTAAATTATAATGTTATATCTGGCACATCTTTCTCTAACTACCTATTACAGTCTAGACTCACTAAGTCATAAATATAAGAACGGTAAATTTATTTCCCAGAAACTATGAAAAAGCAAACAAAATATTTTGGAAATTGCACCCCTAAGCGCCGGATACTGTGTGTACATGAATAATATGTATATTAAGACATTTATTTCAAGACTGGCAATTTCTTTCACAACGAAACCTACCCCCTATCTATAGAGTTGACTTCCGATAGTACGGAGTTTAGTACTTAAGTTTTTGGAAAGATAGTTCCAACGTTTGTTTGTCGTAGTAGTTTTAAAAAGAGAGATAATATTAAAATAATATCAATTTAACATTAACAGACTGTGTGCTAATCCTGAGGTCTCGGGTTCGATTGCCGAATTGGACCAAATGTTTGTATGATCTACAAATATTTTTTTAGGAGTTTGGGTGTTTTCTATATATAATATTTATGTATTTACAAAAAAAAAATGTGAGTTTGTATCAGTTGTATAGTACCCATAACACAAGCTCTGCTTAGCTTGGGACTAGATGGCGTTATGCGTTAGATGTCCGAAATATTTATTTTAATTTATTAAACTAATTCTAATTTGAGCGTTTAATATGGCTTTGTATGGACAAAGACACACCTTGTACCGAAGACACACCGAACCACGGAGTAACTGGTAATTCTGTTTCGCGATATAGAAATTCAAATTATATTATTTTTTGCATATGTACTACTTTCGATCATCAACCGTTGGGCTGCGACCCGCTAAGTATGATCATCTCGCATGGTTGGAGAATCCTTTTATTGTGTTGAAAGAACATGACACCCGTTGCTGGACAGGCCTTTCGCATTAATTGCCTCGTTGGTCTCGCGGTTGGCGTGTGCGACTGCTGATCATGAGGCCTCAGGTTCGATTCCTGGGTCGGACCAAATGTTTGTATGATTTACAAACATTTGTTTCGGAGTTTGGGTGTTTTCTATGTATAATATGTATGTATTTACAAAAAAAAGTATATATGTATTTGTATCCGTTGTCTAGTACCCATAACACAAGCTCTGCTTAGCTTGGGACTAGATGGCGTTGTATGTTAGATGTCCGAAATATTTATTTATTTATTATTATTATTACAAGCCATTTTGAACGATTCTGGGTCTTGCGTGTTATCCCGAAACATCTTGTTATTATTGTTATTAAAGATAAAACTTATGATATAGATAACAAATGCGGATATAAATAAATAACAATATTCTGGGACATGTCACAAAGTGCTATCTAAACCCAAACAAAGCGTACTTTGTCGGTGAGTTGTAGAACACTGATAGTACGTTTACTATACAATATACTTGTTTTTTAGGTTGAGAATACTGAATTATTGCAAATTTATTTTCATGTATGTATTTTACACACGGTTCCACCAACATACTATTGGTTATCAGTATTAAAATTTCACAAACTTTATAAAAAAAATTGCTACAATATTTACCTATAAGTTTTGTTAACTCATACCCATTTCGGAGATTAGCGCGCACAAGTACACAGAGAGACAAAATTTCTTCAAACTGTTGTTTTGAGTTATGTTACTTCATTCATAAGTTATTATTCAATATATTAAATTTATAGACATTGACCTGTTACAATTTTTTTATGAAAAAGCTGCGAAAATGACTATTCGCTCTGATGGAAAGCATGAGCAGAATCCAAGAGTGGTGGTCACCGTCCTCATTGCGAATGTGGGCAATGCAGCATGGTGACCCACAATATTATGGCGGCTTAGTGAAATGCTTTTTCACGCTTAAAGCACCCGGGATTATAGTGGTAAGAAACACGTATTATTGTATGGATATATGGATAGCTGTCACACTGTGGCTGCATTAATGAGAAATGGGGAGAAAAATAACAAAACTGACAGGAAAAAGTGGATGAAAACGATATTTAAAGCGGATTGCATACAGTGTCAAAAATTGTTCTCAATCGATTTTCGAGATTTTGAAACGAACACAATAAGATTTAATATATTACGTATTATATATATAGTATTTAATATATGTAGTACGATTTAATTAAACGTTTTATCGATTTGACATCATCATATCTTAATAGTCTTGTCTCAAGTAGTGCAATATAATAGTGAACATAGGCCGTACTGAGGAGAGCCTTAGAAACGTTTTTCTTACACATTTTACATAATTCTGAACTGAGTGATATACTACGACCCCTAAATCATTCCCCCGCAACACAAGATTCATTCCTAATGTGGGAGTTGTCTTAAAAAAATGATTGTATGGAAATTAATTCGTCATTTCCTCGACAAAGTTACATCCCCACATAATTATTTACACACAAACTTTTTTCTTTATCTTCTTTACG
Organism: Spilosoma lubricipeda; assembly: GCA_905220595.1. Taxonomy (NCBI): domain Eukaryota; kingdom Metazoa; phylum Arthropoda; class Insecta; order Lepidoptera; family Erebidae; genus Spilosoma; species Spilosoma lubricipeda. Next base: position 2,841,093 of record HG992298.1, on the reverse strand, counting down.
TATATATGTGTACATAGTTGTACAAATCTATCCTACTAATATTATAAATGCGAAAGTTTGTAAGGATGTTTGGATGGATGTTTGTAAGTCTTTCACGCAAAAACTACTGAACGGATTTGGATGAAACTTTACAGTAATATAGCTTATACATCAGAATAACACATAGGCTACTATTTGCCGAGATAACCGACATATACGCGGGCGGAGCCGTGGGCAACAACTAGTACTAATATATAAACCTGAAGAGTTTGTTTGTTTATTTGTTTGAACGCGCTAATCTCAGGAACTACAGTTCCGATTTGAAAAATTCTTTTAAGCCCATTTATCGAGGAAGGCTATAGGCTATATATCACGCTAAGACCTACAAGAACGGAGCACCAATGAAGAATGTTACAAAAACGGGGGAAAATTATCACGCTACGGGCAATAGGATGACGCAAACGAGGTTGCGTGGGTCGGCTAGTATTCAATACTACCGTATACTAATACTAAATAAGTACTTACTACCAGTAAGTACCTATTTAGTAACAAGACACCACAAACAGTACAAAATTTATATTTCCCGACCGATGACCAGGTTTCTCGCATCAGCAGTAATTTGCTTGTTTAGTACAATCGTGAGAAGTGTGCGAAACTCTTGCTATTGACATTGATTGGTACACGCAATGACTGTGCAGGTTCATTGCCAATGGTTATTTAATTATTGTAATTTTTATATGATTAGTATACATTTTAGATCATAATCTAAGATAAATTAAAAGCTTTTTAAGTCATTGTTTTCAAGTTGGTTATTTTTTTGTTTAAAGCATTAGTACTTTTAACTAATACTTAGTCGACTCTCTTGGGTATAATAGCCTAACTGTTATGAAAGTTTTTTTTTTTTGAAATTGTTTCTGTTTATACTTAAAAGAATTGTCCCGTGTCTCGGAGAGCACGTTAGGCTATCGGTCCCGGTTGTCATGAACATCTATGACAATTGTTATTGTTAAGGCAGCACCCTTTCGGGTGTGTTAATAACAGCAGTTACCGGATCCCTCCCGTCTGAGCCGCAGAGTGGCACACCGTGTGGTTTTAGTCGGTTCGATTTCGACACACCACCCCGCCGCAAACCCCGGCGGGGTGAGGCCCGAGGCGTAGGTCAAATGCCAATCGCTTCGTGGAATAACTTATATTCAGGTAAATCCGGTTGAATTAGTATAGTAGTCGACTTCAAATAATATTGGGAATAATAAAGGAAGAAAAAAAAAGACTTGGAAGTTGTCATTAAGATGGTTCCTTACTTGCACCAAATCTTACACGCTGCAATCATATGGGTTGATTGATTACCTGAAACATGTAAAAGGAAAACATTAACTTTGGAAACAAAAGATTAATGAAACGTAACTTTTTGCTGTATAGCAGGACTTATTCACGATAAAATTATTTAAAGGTATCTTTTAGTTCCCGACGTTTCGAACGTGTTACCCCATTCATGGTAAGTAATATTTATAGGGAATAAGTACATATATACAACAAAAACAACGTGGTCAAAATTGCGAAAGTCTAAAAAGTCATTACCAAAATTCGAACGAAAGTGTATGTGAACGATATATAACCCGAATGAGCTGACCGTTTATTACCGTTCAACAGGTCGGAAGATACAAAAGGGCGAAATGAAATAATATTTAACTAATAATAGTAAAGTAGTAGATGTAGTAAATTCAAAAAAGTTATTTTTCCCGTTACTTAAAGTTATATATAACACTAGCTGAACCCCGCGGTGTTACCTGCGCTTATTGTTGTACCGCGAGTAACGCCGCGGGACAAAGTTAGTCTAAAAAAAGTAGCCTAAGTTACTCCCCGGATCATCAGCTACCTGCCAGTGAAAGTTCCGTCAAAATCCGTCCAGCCGTTCCAGAGATTACCCGGAACAAACAGACAGACAGACAGACAGACAGACAAAAATTTTTTTAACTACATTTTTGGTATATGTATCGTGTATACATACATATGCATTAAGTAAAATGCGGTTATTTTAATATTACAAACAGACACTCCAATTTTATTTATTTGTATAGATGTATAGACTAGCTGAACCCCGCGGTGTTACCCGCGCTTATTGTTGTACCACGAGTAACGCCGCGGGACAAAGTTAGTCTAAAAAAAGTAGCCTAAGTTACTCCCCGGATCATCAGCTACCTGCCAGTGAAAGTTCCGTCAAAATCCGTCCAGCCGTTCCAGAGATTACCCGGAACAAACAGACAGACAGACAGAGAGACAAAAATTTTTTTAACTACATTTTTGGTATATGTATCGTGTATACATACATATGCATTAAGTAAAATGCGGTTATTTTAATATTACAAACAGACACTCCAATTTTATTTATTTGTATAGATTTTGTTTCGACCAGTTGACTAAGCGTTGAGAGATCCATTCCCACACTTTTGTTAGTTTTCTATTGTCGTTTACGTTTGTAGAATGTCAACTTGGCTAGGGGGACTGTGCCCATCTGCAACCGTTTCCTTTACATATTTATAATTTAAGTCGGGGCAAGAGATAATTAATGTCACACTTTTAATAAGGCAATGACTAAACTGAACTTAATATCAGATACAATCTCGTTTGATGATAAACGATATTTCCTCTTTAATAATAAACTTAATTATATAGAAACTTCAGTCTCAAAGTGACATGAGAGTGGCAATTATGATGTCATTAACAGTAACCTTTGATACAGGGTGTAATGTGAATATTTCAGCACGGATTAAAAAGAGGTATTATATCGAATAGTATGGATAATCTATACTAATATATAAAGCTGAAGAGTTTGTTTGTTTGAACACGCTAATCTCAGGAACCGCTGGACCGATTTGAAAAATTCTTTCAGTGTTAGATAGCCCATTTATCGATGAAAGCTATAGGCTATATTCCATCACGCTAGGACCAATAGGAACGGAGCACCAATGAAAAATGTTTCGAAAACGGGGGAAAATTATCACGCTACGGGCAATAGAAGACGCAAACGAGGTTGCGTGGGTCGGCTAGTGATTTTATAATGAAAGTTTTACGAGGTGGACCGACGACCTGGAGAAAGTCGCGGGAAGCCTTAGAGGTCGTCTTTGTCCAGAAGTGGACGTCTTTCGGATGAGATGATGATGACTGCTTAGGAATTAGGTACTTTATTTAACTTAATATAGTATTTATTTATTGAAATACCTGTTATTTGTCTTCATTATCTTTTTGCACTATTCTTAATATACATTTTGTGACATTGTATGTCTTTTATGATGTAGAGGTAGGCAAAACTATACATCCGTTCTATCCGCGTGGTGACGGATCAAGAATACAGTGTCACCATCGCTATTCTTTTTTTTATGTATTAGGCTGGCAAACGAGCAGACGTATCGCTTGATGGTAAGCGATTACCGCCGCCCATAGACACTTGCAACACCAGAGGCGTCACAAGTTCGTTGCCTTTCGGGGATGGGGAAGGAGGTGAGGAGAGGGGATGAGGAGGGAAGTGGTTGGGGTATGGGCGTCCGGTTTCCTCACTCACTCGTTGAAGCACAGCGCAAGTGCTATTTAACACCGGTTTTCTGTAAGGCCGTGGAATCACACCGGCCGAGCCGGCCCATTCGCGCCGAAGCGTGGATCTCCCACGGGAAGGGAGCACTGCAAGGGAAAGGAAAACTTGATACAAGCCCTACATAAAATCATCTGGCCAGTATGGTATAGTCTGCCAAAACCTCCTTACTACTAAGGATGGGTCTATATCCAGTAAAAGACTATTACAGGCTGTTGATGTGATAATGACGTGAAAGCAATTACTTAAAGAAACACGAAACTTCTAAAATAAAACGTGGGATGAACTATATCTCGCCCAAGAATAAATTTAACGACAACACGTTTATATGATTCCAAAAGTAGAAGTTAACTAAACTAAACAACAAAGGAAGAAAAAAACGTCTCAATTTTTTTTTTTTTTTTTATGTTTGACCCTGCCATAATGACTCTACTCTGCCTGATGGAAAGCATAAGCAGAATCCAAGAGTGATGGTCACCATACTGCGAACGCAGACAATGCAACATGGTGACCCACACCATGGCGGGCTAGTGATGCTTTCGCATCATTGGGCCTCCGGTCTCGCACTCACCAACGAAACACGACAGCATGATCGCTGTCATTTTACGTTGATTTTCTCTGCGAGGGTAGTACCGCCCCGGTCGAGCCGACCCGTTCGTGCTGAAATCAGCGTGGCTCTACTACCTTGAAATCATGTTATTAATTGCGTCATTAGGTTTGGAAAACTGCATTTTTGAAGATAAGGTAAGAAGACAGATGAACTTTTACGAGTATATGTATATATATGTTTGTTTTGTGCATGTATGTACTCCACTACGTACGTTTGACAGAATTTCTGACGTCAGATGTAATGTGGCGGAAACAAGTCCGTGTAATTATTTTGTCCTTTAAGCAGTACTAAAAATATCCTAACTTTTAAACTTTCGCGTTCCATGATATATTAAACAATTATTTTAACGGGAATTAACGCGATCACAGGCTGGCTGTGACCACGGCCAATTCCCGTAAAAATATTTTTTAACTAAAAATATCTTCTCAGCTTTAATAAAACCCAGTCTTTTTATAATATCGTTATTCGTTTGTTTAATAAGTCACAACCTTGTTGGATCAGGTACCAATTTATACTCCAACATAAACTCTTTGAAATCATCTCTTACTTATAATAATAATAATAAAACAGATAAAACATTTGGATTTATCTCACGGGATTGTCGATATGTGGAATGTGGATTCGGCGATCATTGTTCATCGGAACGTGAGCAGATACGACTATCGAGTCGTATCTGCTCACGGATTAATTGCCAGGAGCCTCGACCAACATCTTAAGAGGCTCACGTTAGATGGCTGGATCAAGGGTCTGATGCAGAAGGCAGTCCTCCTTGACACGGCTCGTATTGTGAGGAGGTTCCTGTCTTTGGAGCCCTAACCACCGGTTTCTTGGTCCCTGTACCCGAAGTCGGTGGTCTACTATTTTTTATATTTTTAAATGTATTTGTTTTTATATTTATATTTAAAAATGTAAATAATGTGTATATATAAATGAAATAAAGGAAATAATAATAATAATAATTGTTTATTTCTCTCAAAAGGTACATTTACATTTTCATTTTTAAAGATAAGTACAGCATTGACAGAACGTTATTGAGAGCTGGAGTCTGAACTAGGTTGGAAACCTGTGTGACAGATCTCCAGTTCTCGACTCTGATGACTACAAAATTCTTATAGTAGCTATAACTATCAGAAGAGTTACAAAAACAATGAGAGTAGTCGCGTTGTTGTTAGTGTGGGTCTGTGTAAGTGTATCTTGTGGGAGTTGTATATGTGTGTAATGTAATATAATTTTAGCGCATGCAATTCTGTGTGTTTCAAGTGATGAAGAAGAAATACTTATAAATCGTTTACATTGCTATGTAAATTATATTTTCAGTGCCGTCATCACTTATGTAGACTCTTAGCGTCATACATCACATCATATGCACAATAGCAACAATATTTTTTGTCACACCGCCTGCTTACATACAGATCTACGTTTGATGAACAAATGACAATAACTAGCTCCATATAAAACTACAAACACATTCTGCGGGTATACACTTCAACTTGCTTGCACTCACTACTCTCGCCATTCGTCTTAGAAACTGGAGCAAACACAGACCAGACTCATCTATAACTCATATACGTTATAACACCGGAAACTCAAGTCTTGTTTACATGTTTTGGACAGAATACAGAAATAGACACGCACCGTTTTGTATTCGATAGTTTCATCGATATTGAACAAGACGTTGTTCGGTAACAGATTTATGTATCGATGTTTCTGTTGCGATCCCGTCTGGGGCACGTCTGTTGTGTTAGTGTCGCTTTAAAATTTCAAGTGTGGTTCGTGTTATATTCGAGTGTGTTTGAAAGATTTATTAGGGATAAGATTACGTTTAGTAAATTAAAATAACTCGAGGTTTAATTCGAATTCATTAAAAATCTTTTTAAACCGACTTCAAAAAAGGAGGAGGTTCTCAATTCGACTGTATTTTTTATTATTATTTCTTTTTTATTCGAAAGCTAATGCTTCCCGTGCGTTCCATACAGTTAGTACATTAGGTACAGTTCATAAAGTCAGTTTTTTTTTTTTTTATATATTCCATGAATTAGGCTCTTTATTTATTTATTGACTTTATGCGCACAATACATTTATGTATTGATGAAATTAATGTCAAAGGCATTTGCCACCAGACAACTGATTGGGTGATGCAGGGGAAGTGTGTTAGATGCACTTAAAAGAAGATAATAAAAGCTTAAAGAATTAAAATACCACGTAAATGTCCTTAACAAAGACATATAAGATACTAGTTGTTGCCCGCGGCTCCGCCCGCGTATATGTCGGTTACCGCGGCAAATAGTAGCCTATATGTTATTTTGATGTATAATCTATATTACTGTAAAATTTCATCCAAATCCGTTCAAAAGTTTTTGCGTGAAAAAGTAACAAACATCCATCCATACAAACATACTTACAAACTTTCGCGTTTATAATATTAAGTATATAGAAGTATAGATATACGTAGGTACGTATTCATTTGTCTACATATACAGATATTAGGTAAATACTTATTTGAATCATTAAAAGGTTTTTTTAACATTAGAATTTTGTTATAAAATTTAAAACAACAGATTCGTTCAACAACAAGCATATTACAGTGTTAGTTCGGAAACTTTTATAACACAATTTATCTCCGATTACTAGGTTACAATATCTTTCATTAATAGCCGGGGCTAGGTGCACGTTTGTCATGGGGTGGCAGCGAGCTCAGAATTGCTTTATTATTGCATTAGTTGCGCCGAGAGTTGTTTCGTGTAACCAAACAGTGTCGGTGTACTGCGGGATTTTACCTACGGACATATCATATCTGACATTTTATGAATAGGCTTGTTATTCGTATATCATCGCCTTAACGACAATATATGAACATCTATACAAATAAATAAAATTAGAGTGTCTGTTTGTAATATTAAAATAAATAAATGCATATGTATGTTTACACGATACATGTACCAAAATTTTTTTTTTTGGTCTTATTTTGACGGAACTTGCACTGGCAGGAAGCTGATGATTCCGGGAGTAACTTAGGCTTTTTTTTAGGTTAGCTTTGTCCCGCGGCATTATCCGCGGTACAAAAATAACAGCGGGTGACACCGCGGAGTTCAGCTAGTAATACACAAGTTAGTAGGTACTAGTGCTTCTAAGCCACTACAGTTTTCTATAATGAGGAAATATATCTAATGTTTTCCTTTCAGAACGTAAACATACTCCCCCCTAAATATAAGCCATAACAATCTACTCTAAGCATTTCGGCAAGTACGGGGAAGCTTGTTTTTGTTTTCACCTAGTAATCATTTCGGCGAATCGTAGCGATACGTATGACTCTTCATAAATAACTAATTGTTTACTAGTCATTCTCCGAGATAGTCCTGTGTACTTAACTAACGTTGTGTCACCCTATTGCCCTCTCAGCAGTTGTTGGAGGCTTTGCGGTGGTATGTTGGGAACATTTACAGTTCTCAACAGTTTTGCTTAGTTCTGTTATGTGTTTACGTTGGGACTTGTATTCCTGGTATAGGTAGCAATCGTGATGTGTATATTTAAAGTTAAATACAATTAGAGGCAATTCGCTTGTGATTCTATTTATAATCATGTGACCCATTTGCCACTTCTATCTATACAAATAAATAAAATTGGAGTGTCTGTTGGTATTATTAAAATAAGCGCTTTTAACTAAATGCATATGTATGTAGACACGGTACCTATAGCAAAAACGTAGTTAAAAAAATTTTAGTTTGTCAGTCTGTTTGTTCCGGGTAATCTCTGGAACGGCTGGACGGATTTGGACGGCACTTTCACTGGCAGGTAGCTGATGATCCACGAAGTAACATAGGCTACTTTTTTTTAGACTAACTTTGTCCCGCGGCATTACTCGCGGTACAACAATAACCGCGGGGTACAGCTAGTAGTTGAATATAATTAGAGGCAATTCGCTTGTGATTCTATTTATAATCACGTGACCCATTTGCCACCTATATAACATACTAAACTAATAAACAAGCGGTACAGCGACGGCGCAATACTGGCACAGAAAATACTAACAGAAGTATAAAAAAACTTAACAAATATGTTCGTTATAGATACAGCGTTTAAAAAAATTACCATCCAAGTACAAAAAGCGCAGTGATGTATGGTCAACTTCCTGAAAAGCGTCTGTCCCAGTTACAGTTTAAGCCTCGTCTTTGTGCTGCATGCAATCAATACTGACATCATTCTACCCTCATTTCATATGCATTCGGGTCGACATCTAGTGCAACACCTGCGATGCACATTTTTTAAAGTATTAGCCTGCGAAAGTAACTCTACTCTGTCGAAGAGAAAGCATGAGAAGAATCAAATGTGATTTTTATTGAGGATTCTTTTAACGATTAGCATTTAAGAGGGCCAATTTCCCTTGCCATGCTTTAAAGACTCATGGTTTTATAATTTTAAGTTTAACAACATAAATTAATAATAATTTTGTTAATATATTTCAGTTCGTGTTTAAATCCCTTTTTTATTTACTCACTACTTATCTATCAGTACAGTACAGTATTCTAAATCAGTATAATTTGTTATCAATTTATTAGAATCACAATAGATTTCAGTATAATTTATCAATTAAATAAGGACAAACAGATAATTAAGATAATCTACTTTAATGTTATAAGAACTTTTAATTTCAAGATCATCATGATTGCGTTTGATATCCGTCTACCAATATTGTGAATAAAAACTAGTAGGTAATAGTTAGTAATTTTATCTGACTGTTAAACCACAAAATTAATTTTAATAAAATCTTTTATGGAGATACTTTGTTTCTTGAGAAAGGAGGTTTTCATGCGATAATCGACATACGAGGTTTTAGTAGCCAGCAAAGACTCGTATTCTAAAATACTCACGTAATCCCAACAACAGGCAAAGAAGCCTAAAACGTCTATTTTTGCCACACACTGCAGCAATTATAATTTTGTTTCCACTTGCGTATTAGGGTTGAGGTTATTTACATCAAATCTGTACCGTAACGTCAATTTTTATTCAAACCAAACCATATCACAATTCAGATTTCCTTTAACACGCCATCTATCGATCGACCGATAAAACTAAATGTATCATTATCATCAGCCTATCGAACTCCAGTGCTAGACATTTGCCTCTCTAATTAACGCCACTTGGTTCGATTCTCGGCTTCTCGCATCTAGATTCTGCCAGACGTCTTTCGCAGATCATCAGTCATCACACAATATGTAGCTTCTAAATAACACCTGCCCCCCTAGCCAAGTTACAAGCGTTCGTTTTTCTGCAATCGTTAACGAATCGCGTTCTCGTGTGTCATTGGCTAATATTTTGTTTTGATCACGTGACTTGTTTCCATTTAGAAACTCTTAGCCAAGTTGACGTTTGTTCGTAGTGATGGAATGGAAAGTGATCGTTTCTACAAATTCGATGCCAAACTCCATACAAAAGTTAGCAAAAGCTAGCCAAGTTACACTTTTGACAAACGCAAACGAAACGATATCCATGCGTTTGAACGTTCATTAAGCGATCAAAAATATTTGGTGATATCGCTTTAGAAATGGCGTCGGTATGATAGATATATAGTCTAAAAGGACAACCAAGAACTATTTTATGTGCTTTACATAATTTTGGACATTTAAAATGCATACTATAAATATGTTGTGGTGCGCTCGTAATGAGGAAGTACGGCTTAGAGGTGGAAAAAGACATATTAATCGTCAGTGCAACGAGACAATCCGCGAAATGCCGGAAACTTTATTTGTGGAGCTATTTTGGCTAGACAAGTCGTCTTTCGAAGCCCTTTGTCAAGAACTCCAAAACAAGACATCGCTAAAGGGAACCAACGAGATTCCCTTAAAAGTTAAGGTAAGTTAATAATCTGTCTTTTTTGTATTATTGACTATTTTAACTTTTCCTTAATGTTTGTGTATTTATAGGTTTTGAGGCATGCTCTTGCTCTTTGATGCTCTTAGTTTCCTAGCCACAGGATCCTATCAGCGAATTGTTGGTATCCTTCAGCATTGCCCAACGGACAGCTTGTTGGTGCATCAGACAAGTTGTTGATGCTTTGAGAAACCCTGCTGTCGTTGCAAAATGGCTTAGGTTTCCAATAACACAACAAGAGAAAACAGCTATAAAACAAGAGTGTATACCTACTTAACAAACAAACTTAACTATATTTAATTGAATATGTACCATGTGTTAAACATAATTTTATTTTACAAGGTTCCAAAGAAGATTTGGCTTTCCTTATGTAATTGGTTGCATAAATTGTACGCATGTAGCTTTGGTAAAGCCCATTACTGAAGAGCATGTATATTTCAATAGAAAAGGGTATCATTCACTGAAAGTTCAAATGGTAGATTTATTCTTATTTTTATTTATAGAACAGCATATATGAGACTATTATGTCACTTCTTAATGTTGATTTGGTTTTCAGATTTGTGATAGTAATATGCTGATTATAAATGTGAATCCAAAGTTCGGTGGAGCTACACATGATTCACAAATATGGTCTTCTAGTAGAGCTGAATCATTTATGAGTGAACTTCATCAAAATAGTGAACAATTATGGCTGTTAGGTTGTTGTGTAACAATAAAAATATTTACTATTATTTTTATGTATCAGCCTTATATATTATATATACTCTTACTACTACTTATATATACTCAGCCTGATGGAAAGCATACACACAATCCTAGAGCAGTGGTCATTATACTCGTTGCAAATGCAGACAATGCAACAACTCAGTATGGCATCATTTTCGAACCGGCCCATTCATACTAAAATCAGCATGGCTCTATTACCTTAAAGTTCAGTAGTTTTCCTGTGGGTAACTAATTTTTAAACTATTTTTTTCAGGTGACTCTGGATATTCACAACATCCTTGGCTAATGACACCTATTCTCAATGTAGTTCAAGGTTCTAGGGAAGAACTTTATACTGTAAAGTATGTGTGAGCCCGTAACTGCATTGAGGGCTGTTTTGGATTACTCAAAGCACAGTGGAGATGTTTTCTCAGAGACAGGTTTCTTCATCATCATGCCTATGTAGCAATATTATAGCTGCATGTTGTGTATTACACAATTTAGCGTTACAAGCTGGCATACCACTACCACAACCACTTTCTGCTACACATGACAATGAAGACAATATAAATTTGCAAGATCCCATACCTGCTATGAATATGCCTAATCAAAGTGAAGTCATCGAAGGAAGAGCCATGCCAAATTCTTTATTAAATAGATTAAAATAACGTTAATTGTTAATGGCTTCGTTATTAAACATTGTCTTTCCTATGTGGGTTATTTTCCCCCGTGATATAGATTTTTTTTTGTGTTGGATAGAAAGAAGAGACTATAAAGATTTTATTTGAATTTTTTTTTATTATAAATAATACTTTTTTTATTTTCTATAAATATATTTGATAATGTACTCAGATGTTAAAACAATCATTAAAAGGCTTTATTATTACAGTGTTTGTTTATTTACCTAGTAGAAACATTACAAAACAATGTATAAATTATATCATTGCCAAAAAATTTATATTACCACTATTTTTAATGTAGGTGAAGGAAAATATTAGTAACCCGCAACTATCATTACATTAAACAGTTTATGATGATGATGATGGTCTCAACTGAGGTAAAATTTCTAAATTTTTTTCTGAAATATCATTGAAACAATTTATAATTATATTCTGTTTATTTAAAATTATGTTATACAGTGCATTTCAAATTATAATAATTTGTAATGTATCTATCCTTCGCTTCAATTGTCTACTATGTTATTCGCCTCCTTTCCAGTTTCCTCACATCCAGGTTTTTTGCCAGTCTGCCTTTAGTTACAGCCGGTGAGTTTCTATGGTCGTGAACTTGCTTGACGTCACTGGCGCTCCCCTTTGAGATGCGAGGGTTGTGCATGGAACTTCTCCAGAGGGAGTGGGGCTGATGTTGCTGAAAAAAAACAATTATATTTATTATTATTAATATAATTATATTATTTATTAATTAAACTATAAGTTCCTCCCTGCTATTAAATTTTTTGTGATAATCGGTCCACTCATTCTGTAGATTAGTCACAACAAAGAGACTATAAATAAACATAATCTGGGACAGAGAATGGACAGTGTGGTTGTACAGTCCTACTTCAGCAGTCAAACCCGTTAAGGCCAACACCCTCTCTTCTAGAGCAGTAAGCATTTGCCTGCTGCTAGGACCATCACCAGTCCAGTCCTCACCGCTTATTGCTAGGGCTTTTTTTTGGTTTCAGACTTTTAGTTTGCCCACACATATTAGAACATATCTTTCTATTAAGCATTCATTACTATAATGTCTCCTTTCACAGGAGAGGCTTATGTCCAACAGTAGACTATTAAAAGCTGTCGAAGATGAGTCAATGAAAATATGTGACTCATTCTGTCAATTTTAAAATGAATTTTATAAACATTATATATTACATAGGTATCATGTAATTAATTTATAGATAGTACACAGAAGTTATAGATGTTTGATAGATTAATTTTTATAGTGTGTGTCTATGAAGAAAGTTGTTGTATGTGCTTTGTCTTTTAGAAAACTAAATGTCATAATAGGAAACCATTACATTATATTTTTAATATTAAATAGGCAATAATTATTGCATGTTTGTCGCTTATCATGTCACTATTTGTTTCATACTTTCAAGAGATGAAGTGGGATACTTTTAAACAACAAAGAATAACTAATAATTTACATACCTTTCCATGAATTCCAATAAGACGAGGACTTGTTCTGTCTGGCTCTATCTATAAATTCATTATGTAAGAGGTATCACGTCATTTATTATAAGTTAATCCTTAAGCAGGATCTTCATGTTTGAAAGTCACAATAATGTTAAAACGACATTTCGCACTGTGATATTATAATAAACCATTTACAAATAGATTGTTCTTCATTTTATATACATTTTATCACTTTATAATTCAGCCAACTAAAATCGACAATAAAAATTGTTGATGAACAATGTCAACGTTACCATGACTACCTACTTTGACGTTTCTTAGATGGATAGACCATAGACTATATTTTAGGTTTTTTCCACGTAAATTGTAGAACGAGCGATCGAACCATTTGTGTCAACTTGGCTACCAAGTTATCGTTTTCTAAAATTACTTGAGAAAGAGCGTTAACGATTGCAGAAAAACGAACGCTTGTAACTTGGCTAGGGGGGCTGTTACTTTAATTGGCTGCAGATGGAAGACCCCAAACCCCCACCGCTGTATTCGAAAATTGATTTAAATTGTATTGTATGGTGTATAAAAGATTACGCAACAAGTAAGAAACGCAAGACGTCAACCAATCGTGTATTAAACACTTGGGAAACCGATGCACATAGCTACTGCAAGTAGTAGCATTATGTATTATTTTTTATTTACCTTTAAGGCCTGTAGTCTTAAAGGTAAATAAAAAATGCGAGTGCAATGCGTAGTGCAGGCACTAATCAAAGTGAATATGGACCTTAATACTTGTCACACGATATAGTGATATGTCTAGATTCTAGTAAAACTACTTTGAATGCCACCGTATGTCGTTACATTCTGTAGTGTAAAGAAACTTACGCAATACCAATCATCGCTCCGAAAGTAAGCCAGTAGTAACAGTTAAGTACGGTCAAAGTTTTGAAAGCCCTAACATATCAAGAAAGTTTATACGTGAAGTTCTTTTTTGTATTAAGACCCTTGTCAAAAAAGAATGATTGGTACTTTGTGCTGGTAAAAAGGCAATAATAATAACTTCACACATCTTACACACGGGCGCCAGATCTCAAACCAGGCAGAGCCTGTATTATGCCTGTACCAGACTGCAGATTTTTTATATAATCAGCCCGCCAAAGTGAAGTTGCCACCTCTGCTAGATGGAAAGTATGAGCCGAATCCAAAAGTGTTAGTCATAATGCTCATTGCGATGCAGACAATGTAAGCAGAAATAAACATAATTGAATATTTTTCTTAACATATAAATCCCTGATACCCCATCAAACTCTGGAACATAAAGACTAAAGCTTGCAGATGACCTCCTACTAAGTGTGGATTTTTAAAAACATAACTTTTATATTTTTAAGGTCCTTTCTCAATAGCAATATTATAAAAACAAATAAATATCTGGAGACGTGTCCAAAACCGCACTAGTTGTATTATACACGTTATCGGGTTCCGTGTTCCGGTTCAATAATGACGCAGGTCGGTGGCCTGGATGTCGATCGTGGGCCGCGGTCGCACAGCTGACTTTCGTACTAAATCTCGATGTTTTGCCTTGAAACCTTACAAATGTTGTTTTTTCATGTGAATTTTACGACTAACGACATTTTATGAATTGAGTGGCGAACCACTTGAGTAATAAAGTTTACGGTTTACACAAATTTGTAGAATTTCAACTTGGGGTTGTGCTTATGGGATCGATACGGGCCGAAGTATTTGTATACCAAAAAAAATTTAGGTACTTAATCTAAATTAATAAAATTAAAGTGTCTGTTTGTAATTTCAAATTACTTATCAGTTTTTTACTAAATCACAATTTTCACAGTTCGATAACATAAGGGTTGAACTAGCATTACCCCGTCGATCGATCGATAAATTATTTAATATAAATTGATTTTCGTTCATATGTATTTGTTGTTTTACATTATGTATGTACTACACGTGCACAAAACCCGCATTTATTCATACATTCGACTATCCGGATTTTCGATATTCCGGATACCTAACGGCAACAATTAGTCCGGTTAATCGAGTTTCTACTGTACCTAATCTATACTAATCTAACATTTATCGAGGAAGGTTATATACCATCAAGCTAAGACCAAAAGGAGCGGAGCACCCAGGGAAAATTATCACGCTACGAGCAATAGGAGACGCAAACGAGGTTGCGTGGGTCAGCTAGTAATATACCTAAAAATATTATTGCAACTGAAATCCGATTGACACATTTAATGGGTCATATTACTTGGAAATATCTGTAATTTAATATAATATGGTTACTGTGATAGCAAACAATACTGCACTAACTGCTGGAGCTTTAGCTACACTATCTGTAATGCTGAAACATAATCTCAAATTAGATTACCTACACCTTAACTGAAACAGTAATTTAATCCCCGATTGTGAGGTGAGCTTGGTGTGGCCATGAACCGATCAAAGGATAGTCACCTCATTATTCTAACATATTATTATAATATCAACGATTCTAACTAAAATAGACGTGTACTCATTTTTTGGGCTAATAATTCACCTCAGCAGACCTGAGGGTCTGAAATTAATTTTAAATGATGATGATGATAATAAATAAAATAATAAATATTTCGGACATCAAACACACAACGCCATCTAGTCCCAAGCTAAGCAGAGCTTGTGTTATGGGCACTAGACAACTAATACAAATATACATATACTTTTTTTTGTCAATACATACATATCATATATAGAAAACATCCAAACTCCGAAACAGATATTTGCAGATCATACAAACATTTAGTTCGACTCGGGAATCGAACCCGAGACCGCAGAGAATCGCATACGCTACCACTGCGCCACCGAGGCAGTAATTAATTAAAAAGTAATTAATAAAAAAAAAAAAAAAATCAATGATCGATTTTCAGATGAGACATCAAAGATTACGATATTAAATGCTAATAATATAAGTTTTAAAATTGACCAGCAATTCCATATATTAGTTCGACGAAATCAATATGCCACAGAACTCTTCATGTCAAAGATAAAAAAAGATTAAGCAATTAATCTATCTATACTAAAATTATAAATTCAAAAGTATCTCTGTCTGTTACGCTTGCACTGCTAAACCGCTGCACTGATTTTAATGAAATTTGGTATGGAGATGTTTTGATTCTAAAGAAAGAACATAGGCTACTCTCTACAGCGATAACCGAAATACACGCGGGTAGAACCGCGGACAAAAGCTAGTCTATACAAATAAATAAAATTGGAGTGTCTGTTTGTAATATTAAAATAACGGCTTTTTAGTCAATGCATACGTATGTATACACGATACATATACAAAAAATGTAGTTAAAAAAAAATTTGTCTGTCTGTCTGTCTGTCTATCTGTCTGTTTGTTCCGGGTAATCTCTGGAACGGCTGGACGGATTTTGACGGGACTTTCACTGGCAGGTAGCTGATGAACCGGGGAGTAACTTAGGCTAATTTTTTTAGACTAACTTTGTCCCGCGGCGTTACTCGCGGCACAACAATAACCGCGGGTAACACCGCGGGGCTCAGCTAGTACTGTATAAAAATAAACACTGGCAACACTACTCACTTGATAAGGCCAAGTGAACGGTTATTCTCTGCAAATTTTTATTGCTTCCTTTTAAGCCGAGATGTTGAAACTGGTTATCAATTGAATAAGTATCTGAATGTCATCACGAATTTATCATACAAGGAGAGAAAAGACATCCAAGTGATTCGGCCAACAACAGTTTTTAATAGTCCACCGGACATTGGCTTCTTCTTAAAATTGGCTATTAGACAGGTTGTTTTGACCTATTATACCAGGCTTTCTGGTTTTCTTTCTCTTTGCAGTCCCTTCTGCATGGCTTGCACCCTAAGTCACTCTTAAAACACTTCGCAAAATAGGGGTGCTCCCCTCCCAAACACTCCGCCTAATCCGACACCACACGGACAGTGTCGTTTAGTTAGAATGTACAATCAAATAGCGTTAATTGTTTTTTTTTTATGAAATAGGCGGGCAAACTAGCAGATGTATCGCCTGACGGTAAGCGATAACCGCCACCCATGGACACCTGCAAACACCAGAGGAGTCACTAATGCGTTGCCGGCCTTTGGGGTATGGAGAGGGGAGGTAGGGGGAGAGGGTTTGGGTTGTGGGCCTCCGGTATCCTCACTCACTCGGTGAAACACAGTGCAAGCACTATTTCACACCGGTTTTCTGTGAGGCCATGGTATCACTCCGGTCGAGCCGGCCCATTCATGCCGAAGCGTGGCCCTCCCACGATAAAATGTTATAATAATTGTTTTGATAGGTAAATACTAACACTTAGTGTTATTACTTTAGTGAATGTTAGTTGTGACCTCCTGTTTTTTATCGTCTCATCATTCTGACGTAAGATGCTATGTACCGCAGCAATACAGCACTTGGTTGCAACGAGGTCTTTCGAGGTATCACCAAATACTTAAGATTCCTGAGAGTTCAAACAAACAAACAAACTCTTCAGCTTTATAAGTATAGATAAAAATGGTGAGGACTGCTTACATATTTGTAAGACCACTATGACTATCTAAGAAATGATTGACACAAATACTTTGACCTATTGAAGTAGGTAATAAAATATTGCTGTACAAGAATGGATATGACAATCGAAAATAGCTAGATATAACGTCGTGAATTCATTTAAACTACATAATATGAGGTTCATTACAGAAAACTGACAAGTAAGCGATAGTCTAATGTGCCAGTCTGTTAAGATTATAATCAAAAGTGCATAGACACAAAGTCATATTACTAGGTCCAATGCCTTGGCGTTAAAATAACTTTAAGAAGAAAACGGCAGCCTTATAAAGTTCTTTATTGTACACCAGATTAGTCACAAGGTTAAGTTATACCTAGGGAAGAACAAGTAGCGGGCTTATCGCTCGGAGGGAATTTCTTTCTGGCAACCATGGAATGAAAAGAAAACATCGTATGAAAAGTATAGGGAAAAGGAAAGTCATCTATACTAATATACTAGCAGCCCGTCCCGGCTTCGCACGGGGTAGACAATTATTTATTTTTGGAAATTTGGATATAAAAACAGTTTTTCACAAATATTTTTATTTATTAAAAAAATATTATTTATTAATTATATATTTAAAAAAACCCCACAGTTATATTTGTATGTAAGTCTATTTATGTTCAATTTCTTTGATGGTTTAATTGGCGGCACTTAAATAAGTAATATTTACATAGGATATTATATACATTTTTACTATGTTTTTTTAAGTAATTAGAATAAAAGCAGAGTCGAATAAAATATATACAGTCTAAATTAAACGTTGACAACTTTCAACTAAAAATGTATCTACCTATACATCTAGGTATTTCAAAGAAATTTTTGTTCGTGTCGATAGAAACTTGCCTATCATTATTTAGTATTTTCCGTACAAAATTTTTTTTTTTTTGTTTGGTTTTGTTGTTTTGTGCTTTTTATTTTGGTTTTATATATTTTTTTGTGTTTTTTTTTTGTTTTATTAAAAAAGGGTTTGTCATTAATCTTTTTCATTCTTATTATTACTTAATAATTTACAATTTTAGTATTTTTTATTTTACAGGTTTACTTTTACATTATTTACAGATATAATATTAAGGTAGATTTACGTTTTTTACTTTTATATTTGTCAGTTTTTATCTTAAAACTTCACTGTAAACTACGTTGGCAGTGGTATTTGTAGATGGCAACAAAATATATTGATTTTCAGGAGATCCCACTCGAGAAAGTGCAACATATAGTTGTCCATGAGAAAAGCATTCTTTTCTTAGGTCGATGCCAACCATCGAAAATGTTTGACCCTGGGACTTATTTATTGTGAGGGCAAATGATGTTTTTCGATCCGCGGATCCGCGGTATGTGGGCGAGCTGTCCGGCCGCGGCCCCGGTGATTATAGTGGCTACTATGACGTTCTCCCGCAATTCCTTCAGCAGAAGTCTCGTGCCATTGCACATGCTGGGAGGGCATAGGTTTCTCAGCAGCATTACGGGAGTGCCTACCTTTAATTGTAGTTCGTGGGGCGGCAAGCCGGAAGGATTCAGGGAATTTAAAAATTCTTGTGGATAGTGCACTGTATCTTCGATGTTGCATACTGTGTCAATAGATTTGTAAGATTTAAATTCACCGGGTACTTTTTCCATAATAATTTTGTTAATCTCATTAACCGATTCATTTCGCGGGGATACTATCGCTCTCGAACAGAGCCAATTGAAATTTCTCTCCGTAAGATTTTGTATGTCCGGATATATTGTGTCCACAAGAATTTCTAGACTCTGAACGATTTGACCCAATTCGTTATCGAACAATACCTGGGGACTGTTTGCAACCGGAGACGGTAATTTTCCGTCTCCAAGTTTTAGAAGTTTTTGTGAGAAATTATTATCGTCATTGTCACTTAAATGTGCTCTCATATTTGTGCGCAGATTAAGAGTTTCAATCGATTGCCATAAAGTTGATGATTTAAGGCAAGCTCGAATAACGTCAGCTCGAGTACCTTTTGTTTTAACTGGTAATGTTTGACGAAAGTCTCCAGCTAAAACAAACGTCACGCCCCCCATTATACGGTCTGAGCTTCGGATGTCTCTCAGCGTGCGCTCCACGGCTTCCACGTGCGCCCTGTGGCTCATGGTGCACTCGTCCCAGATGACCAGCGAAGTGTCTTGTAAGAGCTGCCCCAGCGGACCGTTTTTGCGGATCGAGCGCTGTGGCGGTTTTGTTTACTGTTTGAATTTTTTAATTCGTAATATCTTTTGAATGGAAAGTCCAATTTAAATAATTTAAAAACTATTTTATATGTAGTTAAATGGTCTTGACCATAAAATAATTTATTTGGATAAGGAGTAATATAAACACATAAATAGCATGGTTTGGATTTGGTTAGCATTTTCATTAATGTTTAAAATGAAAAAAGTTGTTGTAGTGACATAACTACAATAGTTGGACATATGCTACCGCGGAGTTTTTTGTAGACATTATGATGTTCTTCAATATTGTTGTACATTATTTTGTTCTATCGCTAATAGTTTCGGCAGCGCATTCGACGAAAGACATTTTAGGACTCATTTTTCTACACCTTCGGTTACATTGTTCAAATTTTACCAAGGATCCCTAATTTTTTCAAAATCAAATGTAGCCTATGTCAAATTGGAAGAATGTAGCATTCTATTGGTGAAAAATTTTTTTAAATCGGCCCAGTACTTTTTGAGCCTATTCATTACAAACATACAAACATAGGTACAAATCTTTCCTCTTTATAATATTAGTGTAGATGTAGATAAAGCTGAAGAGTTTGTTTGAACACGCTAATCTCAGGAACTACTGGTCCGATTTGAAAAATTATTTCAGTGTTAGATAGCCCATTTATCGAGGAAAGCTATAGGCTATATATCATCACGCTAAGACCAATAGGAGAGGAGCACCAATGAAAAATGTTTCAAAAACGGGGGAAAATTATCACGCGACGGGCAATAGGAGACGCTAACGAGGTTGCGTGGGTCGGCTAGTAATAATATATAAGTAATGAAATAAGGTAAGTTAACTAAACAGTACCAAAAAAATAATAATACTCTTTCCTTCACTGGCGCTAACAGTACTCATAAGCTAACAAACAAAAAGCTATAAAACAGATGATTCACTCAAGTCCCACAAGATGTGACCGTACAAACGAGTTCGAAATGTAAAAATCCGTGTTTTTTTCACTGATACCGTTTTATTGACCAAACTTGTGCCTTAATACAGTTATTTGCATTTTCTCACACATATGTTATCTTTTTATAGTTGAACTAAGTGTTGTTGTTGTTGGATTAACAAAATACATAGATATATAAATGTTTTGGACATTGATCTCACTGTTTTTTCTAATAAACCGTTGGATAGTTGTTGTTTGATAGGGTCCCTCGATAGACTAAATTTACAAATGGTCTTAGAAAGAAAGACCTGGTTGGTTCTTGGATAATTTAGATTCAGTACAAGATCATTAAGTCTTATTACTTTGGCTGTTCTTAATTTTTAACCAACTTCAAAAAAGGAGGTGGTTATCAATTCGACTGTTTTTTTATGTTTGTTACCTCATAACTTTCGACTGGGTGAACCGATTTTGATGATACTTTTTTTATTTAAAAGTTGATGCTTCCCATTTCAATTTGGAACTGATTTAATTGAGTTTTTTATTTGTTAATATTTGTGATTATCAAGTTTGTTAACTTCACTGTGAAAATTCATTAAAGGACCAAGAAGAAGTTAGTTCAACCTGTAGAACTCCTGTCGGATCTGCTTATCTTAAATAGTTAAAATGTCAATAGAATATTTTGGAATATTTACTACCTACCCGGCTAGCAATGTCGACGTCTTTCAAATGAGATGATGATGTTTCTGTTGTGAACATATCTTGGTGCGTCTTGATTACAGTTTATTAATTACTGTAATCCTTGATTACAATTACTGTAATCAATCAACAGACATACAGTAATCAAGACTCACCGAGATTGTTTCATTCTTACTAAAATTGAAAGCAAATGACCGCGAATTTAATAACTAAAATATGACATCGTTTAGTTGCAATACCTCTTCAATTACTTTGACATACATACCACAAAGTTCATGAAAAAGTCGATTGTATTAAGCGTTTGTTTACAACGCTCTTTTGTCTATTCACATTTTCGTTTAGTAACCTTCTAATCTATTCAGATCATCATTTTATGCATCAATAAAGCTAACGGGTATTGCTTTGCGTACTCAAATATAAAACAATGCCAACTAAACGTTTTAAATACGAAATTAAATCTGGCAAACCGACGATCGGCACGAAATGTTACGACTAAGCTAATATAACACAAACTGGGTTATGAACATTGTAAAACCGATTCGATTTAATTGCTAACTATTTTGGAACTGTTGTTGTGAATTAAAATTACTACACTATTACGGTATCCAGATATCATAATGGTCAACATTTTTATTTCTTTTTGGAGCTCCAAATACGTTGTTGATGCAATGAGAATAAATTCATTTCATCCGTTTAGTGTAACAGTAATCTGCTATCAATATTTGCCAAAACAAAGATAAAGTTAACGTCACAACATATATCTATATTATCTGAATAAATATATTCGCTGAGAGAAAACGAGGTCACCTAGGAAGGAGGTACAATATACCCGGGCCTTTATTACGAATCTATTGACACCTCATTTATTAAGATAAGTTTTGTAGCTTAAAGGCTACAGTGGAACATGCGTAGACTGCCAAAAACATTACCGTTCCTTTAGGCAAAACCCTAGCCAGGTAAATAGAAGTAGTTTGTAGATATGTAACCAACTAAAGCCATACAGTTTTTTTTTTTTATAATCCCCAGAGACATTCCATTCGCTTGTACAAGTAATTAAAATGCGTGTAGTCATTTGTTTTCCTTAACCCCAAAGGGCTTTTTACTTCAATCATGCTAGTTTTTAAATATATCATACGAACTAATTTTGTACTACATTAGAATATTCAATATTCCTGATGTATTCATAACAACAGCGCAGCACGCAACGTCAACATTAGGCGTAATTTGTTTCAAATATCCATAGACAGTTGACAAGTTCCTAAAGCGATTTGACAGGTCACAGATAACCAAATTATTACCATTAAACAAGTTAAATTACTGATATATACCAGTGAAAAACTATATAAATAATCAATCTGTCTGTTTGTAATCTATACAAATAAATAAAATTGGAGTGTCTGTTTGTAATATTAAAATAACCGCTTTTTACTTAATGCATATGTATGTATACACGATACATATACCAAAAATGTACTTAAAAAAAATTTTGTCTGGCTGTCTGTCTGTTTGTTCCGGGTAATCTCTGGAACGGCTGGACGGATTTTGACGGGACTTTCACTGGCAGATAGCTGATGATCCGGGGAGTAACTTAGGCTACTTTTTTTAGACTAACTTTGTCCCGCGGCGTTACTCGCAGTACAACAATAACCGCGGGTAACACCGCGGGGTTCAGCTAGTTTCAAATATTTTTCAAGCATTAGCAGAATCCAAGAGTAGTGATTACCATACTTACTGCGAATACAGACAATGCAACATGGTTACCCATACCATAGCGGCCTATTGAGTTGTTTCTGCATTATTAGGTCTCCGATTCCAGACCGGTGTTGTAGGCATTATGTGACCTATATTATTATGTGTAAGAATCACAATTGTCTGACACGATGTAATACATACAAAATCAAAGATAAACAAGTAAAATTTTAACAAAAATAAAACCGACTTCAAGGCTTGACTCTATTTCTCTTGGATGCCATCATCAGATCCTAGTGTCCTTATCATGATACCACCGTTCGAATATTTCCTTTCTTTTAAGAAAAGAATCATCAAAATCGGTTCATAAACGACGAAGTTATCCGCGAAAACACATAATATATATACGGTCGATTTGAGAAACCTCCTTTTTTTGAAGTCGGTTAAAAATCAAAGATAAATAAATCAAAGGCATGTACGGATAAAATCGCTGACCGTACTCCGTTACCTAGCATTACATAACGGTAATTAGACACGGTTGTTTGTTCACACGCACACACATTAGAGTTACTTACTCATGCTTACAGAAATTTCCCTGTTAATAAAATGTTCAATAGTATTGTTAGTTTAGTTATATCGATAAAAATAGCTGACCCTCGCAGCTCTCTACCGGTAACATCACCATCATGACAACTGTGGGTAACACTGAGCTTATGACAACCTTATCACGTTGTTACTCGGTGGGGAGTGGATAGGAGTGTCATTACGCGAGGAATTTATATGTTACTAAAATCGGCAATTCTATTATCCAGAACCAAAATATCACTAAAGGCTTAAACTAGCGTCATTTTTGTTAACAATTAATTATTTTCTGAGACTATTTGTGGACAATTATATATTTTTAGTTTTTTAAACTATACTTATCACTATAGATATGACTACTGACAAATATTTATATTCTGATAAAAAAATATATTTATTAAATATCTAATTATTACCAAAAATTCCCAAAATATATATAACAGAAGAGTATGAAAGGCACAGTTAAAGTAACGCAAAATGCAAAAAAACAAGATTATTTATCAAATTCTGGCCATCGGTAGAGCCAGACTAATAGATATCTATACTAATATATATAAAAGTGAAGATTTTGTTTGTTTGCTTAAACTTGAATCAGTTCATATTTGTGTGTGAACTTAACCTTTATACACACAACCGTTTATACCTTATGGAGGAGGAAAGAAGAGGTATTGTCATTCACTGACGAGCTGTGTAAACTACTAATAACGCATGTCTCTTAGTTATAATCTATACTAATATATAAAGCTGAAGAGTTTGTTTGTTTGTTTGTTTGAACACGCTAATCTCAGGTAATACTAGTCCGATTTAAAAAAAAACTTTCAGTGTCAGATTGCCCATTTATCAAAGAAGGCTATAGGCTATAGATCAACACACTAAGACGGATGAGCGGAGCACTAATGAAGAATGTTACCGAAATGGGTAAAAAATATTATGCTACGGGCAATAGGAGACGTAAACGAGGTTGTGTGGGTCACCTAGTGATAATATATATCATGGAATGCGAAACTTTAAAAGTCACTATAAATCGATGATAGTCAGTAAAACTCTGAACACAGATCTAAAGATACAGTCCTGTGGAAGTCCGTCAGGATGTCGCCGTTTATTTTTGGACTCTCAAGAAATGGACCGCTACATGAGTTTTTAAAGAGGGTTTCCGTACCACAGAGAGGCGGAGGGAAACGATCTATGTCATAATAATAGCCATCTTCCTGTTATGTTTATTTAACAAACTAATCGGAATTGGTGTTAGAATACTGTTTGATAAACTTTATTGTGTTATGGAGGCAGAATACTTGGATTGATTTAAGATTTATGTAAAAACTATCTACCCCTTTTCACGCAAATAATAAGATGAGTAAGAAATTTGGCACAGTTAAACTTTATATGGAGGAGTGCAAAAAGTTAAAAAGATTTTTCTTCTTCTCCCTTCCCTGGTCCCATTATGTGGGGTCGTCTGGGTATGTTTAGCTCTATTCTAGAATTCGTAGTACGAGTAACCGTTATTTATTTTGTTTATTTATCTTTACTGTATACACAAAGCAAAACAATAGAAAAGTCAAAATACTAGCACAGAGAATTAGCATTGCCATCCAACGTGGCAATGCTGCCAGCGTTTTGGGAACCCTACCAGTAGGCGATGATGTGGAGCTTTTTTGACGCTTGTATATTGTTGTTTTTTTTATTTATTTTTTAATTATGGTAATGTATATAGGTTTCCATACTATGTAATATAAATTAGTTGTGATTTATGTAATAGAAAAGTTGAGTTACAAATTATGTAAGTATAACAATCGGCGGTTTTATCGTTCATGGCGATTTCTTCCAGACAATCTGTTTCCCCGACTATTATATGCTACCAGTAATACTTAATTAAGTTCAAAATATACAGCACCAAGAGAAAATATTGGTTTATCACGGAACATATTTAGAAATTGCGTAAAATTGTCGCCGGGTGTATCGTTGATCCGTCAACAACCGCTATTATTAGCGACGATCTTATCTAACAAACCTCGTTTACACCACAACATGACCTGGTTTCTTTACAGATTACAGTGCTGCAGTAACTTATAGAAGACGTCTAATACCATTGTGTATGGGAATTGACATGGCCGACATCCCACGTGCTGAACGAATGCATTTGAATGACAAATGACAATTAAGTATCAAGACCCCGTTCTGTTTATTTATCAGGCTGTTTATTCAGAGTAGCGGGATTGTGATATCAAGATCTAAAATTACTAAGCATAACGTGCTTCCATATATTTTTTGTACGATATTATGCAATACCGTACCACACTTCGCTGTAGTACATTCTGTTTAGTGAGAAATAAAGAACAAGACTGACGTCAACAAGAAAAAGGTTAAATAACTATAACCCGACTTTTTTTGTTGGTTAACCTCTCTGCCTCGTTGCTTTGCTTGCGGTTAGCGTATGCGACTGCTGATCGTGAGGTCTCGGGTTCGATTTCCGGGTCGGACCAAATGTTTGAATGATCCACAAATATTTGTTTCGGAGTTTGGGTGTTTTCTATGTATAATATGTATGTATTTACAAAAAAAAAGAAAAAGTATTTATGTATTTATATCAGTTGTCTAGTACCCATAACACAAGCTCTGCTTAGCTTGGGACTAGATGGCGTTGTGTGATAGATGTCCGAAATATTTATTTATATTTAACATAAAAAAAAGGTTTTACTACGGCTATGATTACTGTTTTAGATAACAGTCATGACAATACTTGATCTGATTGAACATTACCGCATTTAAATAAGCTGTAGAACGTGTGCCGTATCGTGTTAATTAAATTGGAGTGTGTGTTTGTAATACTAAAATAACCGCTTCTTAATAAATGCATATGTATATATACACAGTACATACACCAAAAATCTAGTTAAAATGAAAATTTGTCTGTCTGTCTGTTTGTTTGTTCCGGGTAATCTCTGGAACGGCTGGAACGATTTTGACGGGACTTTCACTGGCAGGTAGCTGATGATCCAGGGAGTAACTTAGGCTACTTTTTTTAGACTAGCTTTGTCCCACGGCATTACTCGCGGTACAACAATAATTGCGGGTAACATCGCGGGGTTCAGCCAGGTTTTTTATGTATATATATATAAAACCTATTGATATTATATACTGGCTGTGCCCGCTACTTCGTATACGTGATTTTTTGATTTTCAAGTTATTTTTAATTTTTCAACATTTAAACCTTCCCTGGACGACAAATATTTCAACACCAAATTCAGTGAAATCGGCCCAGCCGTTCTTGAGTTTTAGCGAGATAAAAAACATCCATTGATTTTTGTTTTAAGTTTTTTCTCTAAGAAAAGAAACTTACCTTTCCTATTATATGTATATAGTTCACCGCATAGTCCTTAACCCACCATTCCTCCTCCTCCCCCTCAAATCAGGGAACGAGGAGTTAATGCTCCGGTAACCTCACTCACAAGATTAAAATCAAGCAAACAATTAATTGGGACCAATATATCCTGTATTCTACTCATCACATTTTAGTCCCGAATAAGCCCGAATACGATACTAAAGATGAACTCAAAATCTTTTACAAAAAGCTCATCATACTAATTGGTAAACTGAATATTTCTCAATAAGTCATTCTCGATTTTTTTATTCTCTCTGCGTTGAAGATCACAAAGCTATTTATAATCACCGGAAGTGCGGGTTCAGCTGCCCACAGTGTACTATCATTTCCCGGCAAGTCACTGAGCAACTTTCGAAACATTTGAAGATACGCCCATCAGTTTACAAGCAGGACAAGATGTAATATTTATGATATTGAACTCTATTCAAATAATATTAAGAAACTAGCTGAACCCCGCGGTGTTACCCGCGGTTATCGTCGTACCGCGAGTAACGCCGTGGGACAAAGCTAGCCTAAAAAAAGTAGCCTAAGTTACTCCCTGGATCATCAGGTTCCTGCCAGTGAAAGTCCCGTCAAAATCCGTTCAGCCGTTTCAGAGATTACCCGGAACAAACAGACAGACAGACAGACAAAAAAATGTTTAACTACATTTTTGGTATATGTACCGTGTATACATTTATATGCAATTAGTTAAAATTGGTTATTTTAATATTACAAACAGACACTCCAATTTTATTTATTTGTATAGATGTTGTGATATATTCAAAACGGAAGCCCTTTGAGTTTTTCTTCTCTTGCATTAGAGAAATGGAAGGCTTCGAGTAACGTCCCAAACTCAGTGAAATGCAATTTTACACCGGTAACCTCATGATTTCTTATTGAATGCATAGACCTCGATAATAAGAACCAAAAAAATTTGACGATATTTAAGTCTCTCTTTTTTAACCTAACCACTTGTTGCTGTGACTCCAACCGCTGATACAAACGACATGAAAATATAATATTACGGCCTATAGCAGTCAAGGTTAATGAAGCTACATATTAGTAAGAAAATTTCAAGAAGAGGTCAGTAGGTTTAAAGATTAACCTTACATAGAAAAACTTAAGATTCCTTACTATCGTTACTATTATTTAGGTCGACATACTGTAAACATCTTCAAACATTAAAAAAACGTTCATTGTTGCTTTTATTCAGATTTTATTTCAAGCTATAAATGACCCTAATATAGCATTAACAAATAAAGCTCGAAGCGTGCCATAGGTGCTTAAGGAAACAAATTCCTGACGATATTCATCTTAATTTCCTCTTCCAGTTCCTGAAGACAGACCTTAATTATCCACTAATAAGATGACCTTAATCTTGCTCAATTCTCACAGGTCACCAAACACAATAAATACTTATTAGTTTGGACAAAGGCCTAAGGAGAATAAATAAAGATAATGTAATTTACTTCTAAAACAGTATCATGGACATCTTGATGCTTAATTTCTTTTTATGAACTGAAGGAAAAACTGACGCCCTAAGAATATATCCTGTGTCGCAAAAACTTTACTCAAAAATATGAAATGGACTCAAAGAACATCCATACTCGGAACTACTATTTGTGGATGACATAATGTTGTCCCATGTGAGGATGAAACCCTCAACCAATTAGTAGTTTAAAAAACATTGAACTAATATTCTTACTTGATGAACTTGGGTACTAATTTTACACCTTTGTGGGAATTAAAAACTGGATATTTTTATAAATTACAGACTGCTTTGATGATAAATATAAACAACCAATAAATAGCTTACAAAAGCCGCTAAAAAGAAAGAATGCTTTAGCAAAACGAAGTACAACCTAGTTGAGAACCTCCTTCTTTTTCTATCATAAGTAGTAGGTCCTTCAGTCCCTAGGTTAAACTTGAAATACCACCTAGGTATTTCAAGTTGAACCTAGGGACTGAAATCTAATCTAATAACACAAGCGTAACGTCGAGACAGTAATTTCAAAATATATACATATATATTTTTATAACTACCGCCATATAACATTGAAGTCAGAAAGGCTAGGAAGCTAAAAGTACATAGTAAGGTGCGTTAATGCTGCTTGTAGGAACTCTTAATCCGATTTACAATAACGGCTCACAAACAGTCTGTAGCTGCACTATCGCCAACCATTTAATGTACTTTGGAGTGGAAACAGCTTAATTTATTTATGTGCAGTTACTTGAATGTAATGGGAGTACTGGAACAGGAGATATAAAATGGATAAAGGTATTCGTTTGAACCGTTAATTTTTATAATAGAACTAGCTGAACCCTGCGGTGTTACCCGCGGTTATTGTTGTACCGCGAGAAACGCCGCGGGGCAAAGTTAGTCTAAAAAAGTAGCCTAAGTTACTCCCTGGATCATCAGCTACCTACCAGTGAAAATCCCGTCAAAATCCGTCAAGCCGTTCCAGAGATTACCCGGAACAAACAGACAGACAGACAGACAAAACAATTTTTAACTACATTTTTGGTATATGTATCGTGTATACATACATTTGCATTGATTAAAAAATTGTTATTTTGATATTACAAACAGACACTCCAATTTTATTTATTTGTATACATGTATAGATAAGTTTAGAGGTGCATTCAATGTAATATTTGAATACTTGAATATGCTCAAGTCGATTAGTCTAGGACTAACGGATAACGCCACGGGGCAAAGCTAGTCTAAGAAACAGTAGCCTAAGTTACTCATTATTTCATCAGCTATCTATCCGTTCCGAAGATTACCGGAACAAACTTTCGCCTTTATAAATTAGTGTGAAGTGTGACTAGCTAACCCGCGTAACTTGGTCTATAATCTACAGCTTTAAAAAGAAAT
This sequence comes from Spilosoma lubricipeda, assembly GCA_905220595.1. NCBI lineage: Eukaryota > Metazoa > Arthropoda > Insecta > Lepidoptera > Erebidae > Spilosoma > Spilosoma lubricipeda. The sequence continues at coordinate 2,811,341 of HG992298.1, read as the reverse complement.
AAATTTAAGCAATTGTCAAAACACTTTTCTGTGATGCTCGGCTGCCATTGGGCTACACACTAAAAGTTGTTTTTAATTTGAACCACTGCTTCCCAAGATTAGCACCTTCAATGACATAAATAAACTGTATCGATTTATTGGTACAGATAATCGTTTCTTTCTAAGAATTCAAAGAAGATTTATAAATAAGTGCATCATCATGACCTTAGAGTACTGTACTAGCCCGGATCTTTCATTTCAACTGCTGCCAAATTACCTACTAAATTGCGTAAATTGATCCAATTGTGCTGTGACCAATTTAATACACAATTTTCGCCTCGTCCACTATATCTACAATTCACAAATTGATTAGTTGTAGAAAAAACATCGCGTCTGTACAACGAGCTCACTAAATCTGTACCTAAATACCACAACAAATTGCTGTAAAACCATAATAAACAACTGGAGTATTACGTAGAATCAAAACTAGATAATCTTCTCTTAATAAAAAAGTTTATTTTTGCGATTAAAGCGATGTGGAGAAATGTGTGTTATATCGAAACGAGGTGATAATGACTTTCGTTCGTGTAGTGTATACTAATCGGCGCAAGAACTTTAATTGCGCGATGCAGGATTAGTTGTTATTCCGTAGTTTAGCGTATCTTGGTTAGAGGATGTTTGATTCATTCTAATTCTTCCCACCGTTTAAATTTTCCCTGGACTTCAATAAATATTTCAAGACCAAAATTTACCAAAATTGTCGTTTGAGTAAGACTAACGAACAACAATTTATTTTATTAACAGCAGACTACATCTTTGAGAAAAGCAACCGCCCAAAGTCAGCAAAATAGGATACGTATACTGTATTCAATGTTTATACAAGCTGACATTAAAACTTAAAATACCCCCTACGCAAGCTTATAAACGAGTAAATCATACGTCAAAAATGTCTTACATCATTTTGGAAAAGAGCTGATAATCTTACACTGCTGGACTGATATTAACCAAACATAGCTAAGAAAAGCACCGCCGCAAGGAAACTGGCTTTGAAATGAAAAAAACCAAATAAAAATCGGTCCATCCATTTGAGAGTTAGGCCATGTTCAGCACTTGTTAACAACTACATGTAAAAACGCGCGTCAGCATGTGTACTACTAAAACGAAATTACATGTAGTTGTAAACGCGCGTTGAGCGATCGTCATCTGAACATGGGCTTACGATACCACAGGTAGGCAGACACGCATACACACAGACAGACATCGACGTCAAACTTATAACACCTCTTTTTACACGTTACTCATTCATAAAAGGAAATACTGACTGCTTTTTGTTGGTATGACATAATTTGTCTATTCTTAACGATTTAGCTAGTTATGAAACTTTATAGTTAGGTAGACCTATTCACAAGTTTTTATACGCATAATATAATATTAAGTTTTTCTGAACTCCAGCGAAGCATAAGAAATTGTTCTACCAGGTATTATTAGGTCATTAGACGGTTAATTTTACCTTGAATTTGGACAGCATTATGAACTACGTTTATTATTACCTGTTCTTATAATTTGTTGTGGATAAAAATAGGAGCCCGAATTTTCAGTAACCAAGCAGGCATTTTATAAACGTAGTAGTAGTAGTTTGAGAATTATAACTAGTCAAATCTCTTTATTGGACTTGATATAACGTGGATTACACAACATTATACGGTAGAAGAACTGAGTGGTTAGACTTGGAATTATTACAAGTTATGTTTTGATGGCATCTAAATATAAGACATGAAGTCATCATTTTCTAACTAATAAGAAGAAAAAAGTAATGTTGAGATGATTTCATAGTTAAAGTAATGTATGTACTGCCCTATGTCCAACAGCGGATAGGCTGACGATGCCATACTTTACATGAGGTAAGGTTTAGTAAAATACTTACTACATTTACCTGGTCATGCAGATGTAGATATGATCTTGGAGCTCTAATAACGTAGTTTAGATACATAATTATTTTGGTCATAAGAAAAAGTTTAAAAACTTTAACATGTCTACGATAACATTATATACCTCGTTTCACTCGGGCCATTATTACAAATCTATTAACACTTTTTTCATGAAAATCATGGCGCCCCTCTCAGGTAGACAAGATTTGGAAAGGTGGATTTGTAACTATAAGGTAGAGGTAAAACGCCTAGTTTGTCTCTTTGCCAGGAGGACAGAACTTCGAATGATCTGGCTTACACATGGATCCTATAGGCTAGATCAAGGTATTCCTGACTTCAAGAAACGAAGCATTTCAATTCAAGGAAACATAGATTGTCAAAAATCTTACGCTTCCTTTTTGGCCGCAGTCAAGTAAAAAGGCTTCGGTCTAACTCGAGTAAGATGGTGCTAAGCATTTGTGTAAATTCATTTAGTGATAGTAATTAAATATTCCTTACCACACTCATCTGGTTACGTTTCAGTAAGAGAACTCTTTCTGTTATAGTATCTAGTCTTTTTCATTAACTTTCTGGTAACATATTATTTTACCCTACTGAGAACTTCATATAGTGTAGGTATTTGCAGAAACAATATATACGTACCTACTGTAAATCTGCGATGTTTATATTTAATACTTCGCGAGACTTGCAAAATATGAATGTGAATCACTTCCTTACCGTGATATTTGAGTATGTTGTGTCTGGTGCCAACGTCAAACATGATGGGGATTAATAAGTATGAAATACTTTTAGACTTAGTTTAGTGTGTTGCCACTTTGATTGTACACACGTACTCTGTCCAAAAAGCACCAGTTAGTAGTATTATTTAGCATAGTTATCTAATATATATTTAACTAGTTGTTGCTCGCGGCTCCGCGTATATGTCGGTTATCAAGGCAAATAGTAGCCTATGTGTTATTCTGATGTATAAGCTATGTTATTGCAAAGATTCATCCAAATCCGTTCAGTAGTTTTTGCGTGAAGAAGCAACAAACGTACACACTCACAAACTTTCGCCTTTATGTATTAGTGTGACTAGCTGGGCCCTGCGATGTTACCCATACGGTAGTTTGCACAACAACCGCAGAGCAAAGCGCGTCTAAAAAAGTTAGCCTAAGTTACTCCTTACTTAGCTGATGAGCTATTTAGCATTGGAAGTTCCCTCGTCCAAATCATCCAAAATAGGTCCAGCTGATCCAGAGATTAGCCGGAACAATAAAGAATAATAAAATATGCTATATACATACGTTTGCATTTTAAGAAGGCCTGACTCGTTGAGGATGATTTACACGAATTTACTCTACATTCGAACCTGCCTATACAAGTTTTCACTTTAAAAAATATAAATAGATTTGTATTTTAGTAATTTTCACAGAGTAAATTGATACTCAAAACAGTATTATCTTCTAAATCATAATCTCTAGAAAGTTAATTCGAAATAACAATGTAATTTGATTCAATTGGACATTGGATCGGAGACTTCCTTTAATTATTATACACTAGCTGCATCTCGCGGTGTTACCCGCGAATGTTGTTTTACCTTACAATCGCGGGTAACACCGCGGGGAGCAGCTAGTCTAAATTAAAACTAGCCTAAGTTACTAGTTATTTATCAGCTATTTGCCAGTTAAACTCCCGTCAAAATCGGTCCAGCTGTTCTAGAGATTAAACGGGACAAACAGATACAATTTAAAAAAAATTGTCAGAACCATAAGCTGTTAATTTGAAATTACAAACAGACACTTCAATTTTATTTATTTGTATAGATTGTATACTTTTCCTTATTATTATGATTACGAAGCTTATTTAAAATGATGACAATAACGAAACAAAATATGTTAACTGTATATAGCGCTTGCCTTGTAAAAGTTTAGTGAAAGCAGAAATATGGTTCGCAACAGTATTAAAAGGCTTTAATGCTCTTTGAAATGTTAATAAATTCCAGATTATTAAAATGCTTCGAGGGAAACCGGCAGTATGTAGTTCATGTAATATGTTATGCAACTACGTGTATATATACGTACGTACGTAGGTAGAAGATGATGATCAATAGAGAAGCAACTTAATAGGCGGCCATAGTATGGACCACCATGCTGCATTGTTGCATTAACTGCGTTCGTAATGAGTATGGTAAGCATCACTCTTGGATTCTGATCATACTTTCCATCAGACACTGAGTATATATAGCGCCTATATTTAAAAAAGCGGCCAAGAGCGAGTCATGTTGTCGCCCATGAAGGGTTCATAGCAGCAGCAAGGAACATAGTATAATTTTTATTTTATTTTTATATTTGTGTTGAGTGAATGAAAGGTAAATTGCAGTTTACGATTTATGATGTATTAAAAAAAAAACTACTAATTAGATTTCGTTTAAACCATTTTTCGGTGGAAGTTTGCATGATAATGTACACCATATATTTTTTTAGTTTTATCATTATCTTACTTTAGAAATTACAGGGGGGACACATTTTACCACTTTAGAAGTGCGCAAACTATTCAGTTAAGAAAAAAAATATATTGGAAACCTCAATATCATTTTTGAAGACCTATCCATATATACACCATACGAATGGGATTGATGAATAAAATAAAATTTTATCAAGTATAATTTCCTTGCGGTTGTTGTTGTACCGCGGGGCTCAGCTAGTACATATATAAATCTTCCTCTTAAATCACTCTATCTATTGTTGAAAACTGCATTGAAATCCGTTGAGTAGTTTAAAAGTTCAAAGAACAAACAGACAGAGGAAGCGACATCATTTCATAGTATGTAAAGATGAAATGATTTTGGGAATTTCCACCCCAAAAGGGGTATAACGATAAATTTATGTAGGAGAGATCTTCACTGCAAACAAACACGAAACAAGAAATAACCATACTAGCAAAACCGAGGCCAAAAGCTTGTTGTTTATATAAAGTATCTTGTTTCTTACGGATACCTACATAAGCATTTGTGGTATGTGCTGACGAAGAAGAATAAAGACGCCTTTTAGACTTTGTCTCACGCAAAAATATCTAGTCATCATTGACATTATGACACGTTATATTAGTTAATGTTTATACTATAGGTACAACTATACAATTAAATAAAATTGAAGTGTCTGTTTGTAATTTCACATTAACAGCCTTTCGTTAAATGCTTAAGGAAGTACGTTTGATACTGATATCAAAATATCAATTTTTAAAATTTTTGTCTTCTTGTTGCTGCTAATCTCTAGAACAGTTGCACCGGATTTGACAGAACTTTCACTGGCAGACAGCTATCTTATAAGGAGTAAATTAGACTACTTTTATCTAGAAAAAGTCTTGTAAACATTTAAACCAATGCAATAATAATATCGAATTCAGAAGAAACAAAGCCCACAAGTAATACCTACTAATATTATAAACGCGAAAGTTTGTAAGTATCGATAGATAGTTGGATGAATGGATGTTTGTTACTCTTTCACGCAAAAACTACTGAACAGATTTGGATGATACTTTACAGTAATATATCTTATAAATCAGAATAACACAAAGGCTACTATTTGCCGCGATAACCAACATATACGCGGGCGGAGCTGCGGGCTATAACAAGTAACTAATAATTTAATGTAAATAACTATTAATATCACTCTTCTTTGATCTCCTTACTCTGCAAGATAACAATTCTTTGTACTCATACAATAGAATTATTCAATTATAATAAATACATTTGTTATTAATGTTATCTGTAAATAACGAGTCAATTATATTATTACATGTTCCATGAACAATATAATGTTACTGAGGAAAGTATTACTTTCTAGCTTTAACTACAGACGCAAGGAAGAGAGAGCCTATTGTGAGTTTATTTCAGTCAACCGCGTTTAGTAAATACGCTCACACTAGACTTTCAGAAAGCACAATGTTATGAGACAACTTTCACTATACGTTGAAAATCAGTGTTTATCATACGCTGACATCGGAGATGATAGTGCAATTCGATCTGGAGTTTATGACTTTGTCTAACAAGAACAAGATAGATAAATCTTATAGTAGTTCTTAATATAAAAGACTCATGGGTTAATATTTGATACAAATAAATAAAATTGGAGTGTCTGTTTTTAATATTAAAATAACCGCTTTTTACTGAATGCATTTGTATGTATACACGGTACATATACCAAAAATGTACTTAAAAATTTTTTGTCTGTCTGCCTATTAAAAAGAAACTTAAATACGTTTTTCGTAAATGTAGCGTGTATACATACATATGCATGTAGTAAAAAGCGTTTTTTTTTAATATTACAAACAGATACTCTAATTTCTTTCTTTGTATAGATATTGCTCACCTATTCAAATTGACTTAATGATCAGGACTATCGGCAAGTAGGTTTCTATGCTAACAAGAATATCTGTAGGCAGTAAACAAGACGCTTCTCTCGTCTACTCAATTGCTAATGACCGTAATATACTATTATTATGCATTATAACAAAGGATATTTATTAACTACTACAATAGGTCATAAAGCACAAGTTATATGTATTTCATATCACAGTCGAAATCGCAATCTGACCAAGCGCTGAAATACGAATGATTAATTATAGCGCCATCTATCGAGAATAGTTCAAAATACTTCGTATTTACTTATCCTGCATCACGCAAATAAGATAATCACACAGATTAGAGATCGAAACTTTACAAAAAACAGCTCAAGATATTGAATAGACTTTACAGTCTATTACAGGACAGATTCATGAATTCTAATAAATAAGTATGATAGAAATTCTATTCATCTCTTATATTCATAACTTCTATTCAGCTATTATGTTTATTTACACTTTATGCAACATCTTATCGAAAATAAGGACATAAAAATCATCTCTACAAGCAAATTCTGTGCGATAGTTTGTTTGTATGTTCTCCACAGTAAAAACAGACACAAAAGACACGAGCATAGGTTTCTTAGTAAACCATAATGTTCTACGCCGCACATTAATAGACCTGCCGATATATTTTAGAAGCTGGTAGCCAACAAGCGGAACAAGCATTACCATTTTTCACACTAGAATTCCTTGGCTCATTTAAATTTAAAATTTCATAACAAAAAACGTTTTATAAGCTACACAGATATGTATAGACAATACAATATGTACCTACAGATTATACATTAACATTAAATGCTTATTTAAGCTATTATATTGTAAGTCATTCGTTTCTATGAGTACCCTTTGAAAACGTTTTTGCAGTTTGTTGTTGTCTAGGGTGTAGACGAGCATTGAAATTGTATATATTGCATCATTGATCCATCAGTTTTATTTGTAAACTAGCTAAACCCCGCTGTGTTACCTGCATTTATAGTTGTACCGCAGGTAACACCGCGGGACAAAGCTAGTCTGAAAAAAAGTAGCCTAAGTTACTCCCTGGATCATCAGCTACCTACCAGAGTGAGTCCCGTCAAAATCGGATCAGCCGTTCCGTAAATATGTTTGTAGCAAAGTATGTACGATTATTCTGACAATACAATTAAAATGTTATACGCTTTCTGAACACACTGTATCATGACATTTAAGATAGTTTTGAGTATTTAGATAAGGTATGTTACACAGTTATACATGGCGAAATGGTTTAGTGGACACACCAAGTTGAATCTTCTAGGTTTGGGTTTAATAAGAATAATAAAAAATATTTCGAAGATCTAACACACAACGCCATCTAGTCACAAACTAAGCAGGGATTGTATTATGGGTACTAGACAACTGATATAAATAAATATATACCTTTTTTTTTTAAGTACATACATATTATAAAACTAGCTGAACTCCGCGGTGTTACCCGCGGTTATCGTCGACCGCGAGTAACGCCACGGGACAAAGTTAGTCTAAAAAAGTAGCCTAAGTTACTCCCTGGATTATCAGCTACCTGTCAGTGAAAGTCCCGTCAAAATCCGTCCAGCCGTTCCAGAGATTACCCGGAACAAACAAACAGACAGACAGACAGACAGACAAACCGACAGACAGACAGACAGACAAAAAAATTTTTAACCACATTTTTGGTATATGTACCGTGTATACATACATATGCAATTAGTAAAAAGCGGTTATTTTAATACTACAAACAGACACTCCAATTCTATTTATTTGTATAGAAAACCAAATTTCGAAACAAATATTTAAAGATCATTTCAACATTTGGTCCGACCCGGAAATCGAACCCGCGACCTCAAGCACAGCAGTCGCATACGCTACCACTGCGCCACCGAGGCAGACAAGGATATCTGTTTTATGGGGAACATTTGTCGTCTTTGTTATAAAAAGATAAAGCCCTAAGGGCAGGAGGATAAAGAGAATTGATGGTAAATACGTAAATACTGCCGTCCATCGCCGTCTACAAGTTAACTTTAACACGTCAACACAACCTTAGGTAGGTATTAAATTTGTATACAAATGTCATCATATTGAATTATACGGAAACACCTTCATTGCTAGATAAGATCCCTTAGATTGTTTTCAATGCAATGTCAAATGTTATTAAGTCATACATTCAAAGTAAAAAGCTATCGTAGTGATAGCCGTCACGTTTGTTAGTCGATTTCGTGTAAAATTATCTTTTCACATTCTCCGAATGGACAGTCAGCAGTATGATGTAAGAAAGTTGACAAATCGATTGTTTTTGCAATACTAATGCATCATTTATCATTTTAATCTTGTTAACTGCCTCGGTGGCGCAGTGGTAGCGTACGCGACTGCTGTTCTTGAGGTCTCAGGTTCGATTCCCGGGTCGGAACAAATGTTTGTATGATCTGCAAATATTTGTTTCGGAGTTTGGGTGTTTTCTATGTATAATATGTCTGTATTTACAAAAAAAAGTATATATAAGTATTCATACCAGTTGTCTAGTACCCATAATACAAGCTCTGCTTAGTTTGGGACTAGATGGCGTTGTGTGTTAGATGTCCGAAATATTTATTATAATATTTATTTATTAGAAGCATGTCCATTTTTAGGGGTGTTTATTCTTAAATTACCATAGGCAATAATGTGTTATAACTTTGAAATCTATACTAATATATAAAGCTGAAGAGTTTGTTTGTTTGTTTGAACACGCTAATCTCAGGAACCGCTGGTCCGATTTGAAATATTCTTTCGGTGTTGGATAGTCCATTTATCGAGGAAGGCTATTGGGTATATATCACGCTACTACTAATAGGAGCAGAGCAACAATGAAGAATGTTTCAAAAACGGGGGAAATTTTCAGGCTACGGGCAATATATAAATATATAGATCGACCGGAGTAATCCCAACGGCCTTTAGAAAATCGACATTTAGACATTCCTTCGTTTTGATTGCGAGATGTCATTCGAAGGCGTAATGCACTTACGTCTCTTAAGTTTCAGGTATCTACAGACGGTAGCCGCTTACCAAGAGGTGTGCCGCCTGCTCATTTGTCCCTACCAAACAGTAAATCTTCTCACGGAGCTATCTCGACTAAAGTCTCAAACAGAAACTCAAAACTTCACATACTGCGAAGGTTATCTGTGTCGGACCGCTACACTGTCCTCTGGTATTTTTGTAATTGGAAATTCGATACAGCCTATCAACAAATCTAAGTATAAAACAAACGGCTTTTCCAACTTTCATAGCATTCACGTAAGACCACCATTAGAAGTTATTCTCGGTGCAATTTTACAACCGTTTTCATAGCTCGCATTGTACGTACGTTTAAACAATTACGGTTCAACGTTAGTTCTACAGAACTGTTATTTTCTTATACCATATTTGTTGGACTTTCGTCTAGGTTATTTGTCGTTGGATAGTAATTATCACATATGTTAGTTTTAAGTACATAGTTTATTATGGTATTGTGTAAGCGGAGAAAATATTTAGTTGAAACATTTATGACGTATTCAAAAATATTCTTTACATATTTCTAAATAAACTTCTCACTTGCTCCCCTTGGGGTTTTTGAGAACATCTACATCGGTCGTAACTGTGGTCAAAATATGGTGATAACAGAATATAAGTAAAACGGCAATGAATAATGACTTTAGCTATAACTATTTAGAGAACGGAAAAAAATAAAAGCAGTAAACAATGTCAGTTTAGAGTAGCAAGGGACCGGACCCATTGGAAGGAATTGGAGGAGGCCTATGCCAAAAGGCACACCGAACTTAGGGACCTCTTGTAACCCTATGTTTAGGAATAAAAGGCTATTATTATTACACAAAGCCACGAATGTAAGTTATTTTAATAAAAAAATCTGTGACTCTAGATCAACATATCATACGGCAAGATGTTTTAAAAACTAAACTAAAATTCAAATAAAGGCAGAAAATTATTTCCTTCCTATAACAATAGAAAAACATCGATAACCACATAAAACCAATTTAACACATTAAAGAAAAGAAGAAGAGAAATATTAAACTAGTAATCTACTGAATGTCGAAAAAATCAAATGTTTGGTACTTAAGTTTTATTAAGTTACTGAAATTATGATTAGACATTTTAATTTAACCACTTATCAGTGGAGAGAGCGATCAAACTTTATTGTAAACTGTTCTCACCAGAATGATCCAACGTTTCAAAAGTGATTTACTACCGTCAATTCAACAGCAAATAAAATAGTAGTCAGCCTTTTAGAGCCCGGATTCAGGTTAGTATTTTGAGATACATATTATGTTACCAAGAACCACCACAACAGGGTCTAAATTACAAAATCTAAAACGGCACATATGACCTTCCGATGTCTAGTTACTGTAACCAGACACTGGAACAACCTTTTCCCATTGTAATGTATGTAAAAGTTGGTCTATTGCGTAATGATATATTCAAATACATCGTAATCAAGCTACAAGCAAAGTGTAGCGAGTGTAACCCTAACCTTGTGTTGGATAAAATCAATACGCACCCCCTTTTGACTCCCTAGTTTATTGAATAGTCTATCATAGCAACGGACCCCGGTCCTCGGGAGGCGATTTTTTTTAATTTAAAATTATATCTCCTTAGTTTAACGTAGTCTTTGAACGCGTATTTTCTACCATGTAGATAGTTTCTAACTGGTTACTGTGTTAACGGTAGATGTTTGTGGTAGATAGAGATGAGGTAGCACTTTTCCTCCTCTTTACCCGACTACGAAGCCAAAAGGGCGAGAGTTTGCTGTGTAATTGTTATGAAAAGTTTTTACGTAGTCAGGTTTTGGTTTTTTAAACTTCTTTTGTGTTACTTTGCACCAAAGCCTTAATTCTTAAAAAAAAAAAAAATATCGAAAAGGTATCGGGCGGCAAAGTCGGGCCCACTCACAATAATATTCTTTACAGAAGCTGCTGATCTGCAGAGCCTTAGACCAGTGGTGTCAATGAATTCAGCAAATCCAAAGAACGTTCATGTGTATGACAGATTAGCTCTGTCTAAAGTCTAAAGTCTCAGGAGTAAAAATAATACCGATCTGATATTTTGACTCGTTTCTTTACAGAAATGTCATATTGAATTGATACTAGTGGTCATGCAGTGGTCGAAATTCAACTATATTTTTGTTTAGCTTTCTGCAGTCTTCCACCATATAAACTATAACTCTGTAAATTTCATACTCCTCCGTTCGCATAATTTTCTTAAAACAGGGTACAAAGTTTTTGCTTCACGTTAATATATACATAGATATATAATCAGGAAAAGCTATAATATAACATTTGTTATCACAACTCTTGAGAAAGTTTAAAGACTAAATCACTTTACGAGCGACTAGAGAAGAGATCATAAATACAGATAAAAATGCAGGGAACTGCAAGTACCTTAATAAATGATGATTGGTCTATAACTTGTTAACGACTTGGCCGGCTTGAGGTCATTTTAATATAACATGTAGTTGTTGTATTGAGACGACGGTTTACATTTATATATACTACCTTTAACCAATAGAAGTGTGGAAGTAACCTTAAGAAAAATAGCTTACTGCTAGAAATAACAGACAAACACCTGGAACCAACGAGCATACAAGCAGCGATTGATGGATGTGGACGAAGCAAAAGAGAAGTGTCAGGACTGAGGTAAGTGGACATCAAATCGACTGCCTCGTTGGTCTAGCGGTTGGCGTGAGCGACTGCTGATCATGAGGTCTCGGGTTCGATTCCCGGGTCGGACCAAATGTTTGTATGATCTACAAATATTTGTTTCGGAGTTTGGGTGTGTTCTATCTATAATATGTATGTATTTACAAAAAAAAAGTATAAATGTATTTGTATCAGTTGTCTAGTACCCCATAACACAAGCTCTGCTTATCTTGGGACTAGATGGCGTTGTGTGTTTAGATGTCCAAAAAAAAAAATGTCTCTGCTTACTGCTACTAAGCTTACTCTATCAACTGCTACTAAGCCAGACATAGATACGATTTTCAACCAGGACAGATTATGATAAGCACGATAATTTCTTCTGACTCTGGTTGTAATTTATCTACATTATGAAAAATAAATATATTTAGAAATATATATAAAACGTTTATCAGCAGTCTGGATAAAGTATAGACTGCTTAGCTTCTGACTGCGCCGTGTGAGGTTATACTCGTAATAAAATGTATTGGCAGTCATAAAGACTGCCGATAGAAGTGAAAACTTATAACTTAGAATGTTTTTTGTAAAATTAATGTGTATTAATTAGAATTTTCATATTTTTTTAACACAAAACACCATCTATTCATAAGCAGAGCTTGTTTTATGGGTACTATGGTACTATGGTACTAGACAACTGATATAAATATATATATATATACTTTTTTTGTAAATACATGCATATTATACATAGAAGTTTGGTGACGTCAGCATGTCGATAACGCGGTGACGCGAACTCATAAGATTTTCTCCTACCAAAAAGTGCTCAGCGCTATTAAAGAAGTTGTCACTACAAAAATACTTAGTAAATGGAACTCTTCAACAAATAAACTGCATCCATCATGATCCAATTCGAACAGTCCCGCTTTTATTCCACAACTCGACCAATCATTCACAAAGAAACAACTCGGTAACTATCTCAATATTCAACCTATTTTCCATTGTATAGCAGAGGATGCGTCCCAGTTACGGCAACCGGTGTGCATGTAGGCTAAACTGGTTTCAACGTTGCTGAACTTATTTCATGCTAGCTTTTGCCAGCGATTTTATTGATATGCCAGCGTGTTGATATTCATTTTATCAATATATTGGCTACCTCTCCGTTGTTTTCAGGACTAGACGCAAAGACATAAATATATTGAAGCTAACAATGTTAAGTATGTTTTTGTACGCTTAAAAAAAACAAAAAGTTCTGTGCTGATTTAGCTAAAGTTTCGACATTCAAGCCGCAATTGGAAATAGAGTACTAACTGATTGAGGAAAGTCTGAAATAGGCTAGTCATTTAGTATATATTATGTCCCTAAGGAACACAATAATGAGAAATGAGTATATACTGAAAAATTATTTTGTACTGATTCAACTCACATTTGACACGATATAGAATTCACTTCGAGATTGTTTTCCAACCACGTTATGCTACAGCGAAGCGTGGCTAGTATGGTACAAAAAAATTGTTTGATAAGATGCATTCTACTTACCTGGATTATAATAATATTCCAAGGAAACAAAATCATACCTTAACTATTTTGAAGAAAACACCAAGCAGGTTTTACCCGCTAGATAAATTCAATCAGTCTATAACTACATTTTGAAGTTTAGCTACAACTAGAAACTATTTTTTTTTTATGTAAAAGAAAGGGGCATACGAGCAGACGCAACACCAGAGGCGTCACAAGTGCGGCCTTTGACGGATGGGGAGAGGGAAGGGGGGAGGGGTTGGGTTATGGGCCTCCGGTATCCTCCCTCACTCGGTGAATCGCAGCGCTGGCGCTGTTTCACACCGGTTTTCTGTGAAGCCGTGGTATCACTCAGATCGAGCCGGTCCAAGCATGCTGAAGCGTGACTCTAGCACGGTCAACAGGTTATTTACAGTTTTATCTGCCATAGTCAAAGTTCAACTTTTTAAACCTGGCTTACTAATCTGATTACTGATCTTGTCCGTGTAGCGGACGGAGTAGGAATACAGTGTTACCATCGCTATTCATCCCATGGGTATCGTAGTCTACTAAGGGAGCAAACTACACAAGACAACAGTAGGCGGGCAAACGAGCAGACGTATCGCCTGATGGTAAGCGATTACCGTAGCCCATGGACACTTGCAAACACCAGAGGCGTCACAAGTGCGTTGCCGGCCTTTGGGGGATAGGGAGGGGAGATAGGGGGAGGGGATTTGGGTTATAGGCCTCTGGTATTCTCACTCACTCGGTGAAACACAGCGCAGGCACTAATTCACACCGGTTTTCTGTGAGGCCGTGGTATCACTCCGGTCGAGCCGGCCCATTTATGCCGAAGCGTGGCTCTCCCACGGTATACTGACATAATCTTCATTAATCTAAGAAGGAAAATTTGATACAAACCGTATTTTGTGTCAAATTTTCCTTTTCGGATTGATGAATATTGTATTGGACGGAATGCTAGGTATATATACCTACCAGTCCGTCTCACCAGCGTTTTATAGAAGACTAGCAGACCCACGCAACGTCGTTTGCGCCTTATATTGCCCGTAGCGTGAATATTTCCCCCGTTTTTGAAACATTCTTCATTGTTGCTCCGCTCCTATTAGTAGTAGCATGATGATATATACCCTATAGCCTTCCTCGATAAATGGACTATCCAACGCCGAAAGAAGTTTTCAAATCGGACCAGCGGTTCCTGAGATTAGCGTGTTCAAACAAACAAACAAACAAACTCTTCAGCTTTATATATTAGTATAGATCAAAACCTATTTCTAGGCATAAGACTATAGAAGACTGTTGATGATTACTAACTAACCTGCTGGACATAAGCCTCTCCTTAGAAAGAAGGTTAAGTAGGAGTTAGAAACCTGATACTTTATTATGAAAATATATATAAATGTAGTACAATAGAAACTTAAAATACATAGTTAGAAAGCAGACAGCCTGTGTCGATTTATCAGCGCTTATCGGAACCGACACGCTCTATAGAACGCCCCATTTTACTTTAATACATGAGGGTTTTCGTAAAAGGTAAAATTTCTAATGACCTCGTCTACAGCACCGATAATAAAACAATATATTACACTTAGACTTTAAATACTTTTCGCTAAGTTAGGGAGAGAAAATTTCTAGCCTGTTTATTAGTTTCAGAATATAGGTATTAATAACTAGCTGAGTGCCGCGGTGTTACCCGCGGTCGTTGTTGTACCTTCACAACCGCGGGGCGAAGCTAGTCTAAGAAAAGTAGCCTAAGTTACTCCTTATTACATGAGCTGTCTGCCAGTGAAAGTCTCATCAAAATCTGTACAACCGTTCTAGAGATTATTAGGGAGAAACAGAAAAAAAAAATGGTTTATGTACCGTGTATACATACATATGCATTTGGTAAAAAGCGGATATTTTAATATTACAAACATACACTACAAATGTATTTATTTGTATGTATATAGCCTTAGAATTGCCAGACGCCTGCCGAATTGCCTTCGACAAGGTTGCACTGTCCTGATGCTGCTGAGACCACAACACTAGTCCTTGTTAGTTGGAAAACTCAATAGTTATTACAATACCTCCGAGTTGGCTAAACTTTTGTGCAAACTTTAAGTTCAGTTTCCGAATAATAATAATAACTTCACATATCTTACACAGTCAGTCTTATATGCCAAACTAAGAGAGGCCGTAAAATGGTTACCAGACTGTTGATAAATATACATTATTTCTTAATTCCTACATACAAATTACACCTAGCCACAACAAATTAAGCGCTCACTATCCTACTAATATTATATCCTACTAATTATATAATATCCTACTAATATTATAAATGCGAAAGTTTGTAAGGATGGATGGATGTTTGGATGGATGGATGTTTGGATGGATGGATGTTTGGATGGATGTTTGTTACTCTTTCACGCAAAAACTACTGAACGGATTTGGATGAAACTTTACAGTAATATAGCTTATACATCAGAATAACACATAGGCTACTATTTGCCGCGATAACCGACATATACGCGGGCGGAGCTGCGGGCGACAACTAATCTATATATAAAAATGGGGATTCATTTTTGCCTTAGTCACGATATCACGCGTGAACGGCTGAACCGATTTTGTTAATTCTTTTTTTGTTGGATAGCTCATTTAGCGAGGAAGGTTTTAGGCTGTGTAACATCACTCTACGACCAAAAGGAGCCGGGTATTGACCGAAAATGTTGGGAAAATGGGAAAAATTTGTTTCTGCTGGAGCAACAGACACAATATTTTAAATGGGTGAGAACCGAACCCCGCAGCCGTCGGTTCAGCAGTCACTATCATCAACCACTAGAACATCAGGTTTCAAACTAATATAGGTATACCTAGAACGCTACTTCACACAAGGAAATGTAGATACTAATCTATTAAATTACAAATAAGTCCACTGCCAAACAAGAATAACCTGTTAAATTATATTTTTTATACAAGACTGACGTTTGTTTAACACGTAACAAGTTGTTAAACAGGTAATTATTTAAAAATAGATGATTGCCTTGCTCATATCTATTTCTTTTAGCCTCGTAAATTTATAAATATAATTGCCAATTTACCGGTTCGGAATCGGATCAGACATTCTCTGCAAGTTGACCGATTGGACGATGCAGAGAATGATGTAGAACTAAGTTTTATTACAGTATATTTTATTTTATTTTTTATTTACGTTTGGCCCCGCCAAAATGACTTTGCTCTGCCTGATGGAAAGCATAAGCAGAATCCAAGAGTGGTGGACATTATACTGCGAATGCAGACATTGCAACAATGCATCATAGTGACCCACACCATGGTTGTCTAGTGATGCTTCTGCATCATTGGGCCTCCGGTCTCGCACTCACCAACGAAACACGACAGCACGATCGCTGTCCTTTTACGTTGATTTTCTGTGCGAGGGTAGTACCGCCCCGGTTGAGTCGGCCCGTTCGTGCTGAAATCAGCGTGGCTCTAATACCTTGGAAACTTGTAGTATAGTTGCTACTACTTTACTCGTAGTAGTAGCAACTATATTGACTTTTGAATCTATACTAATATTATAAAGCTGAAGAGTTTGTTTGTTTGTTTGAACGCGCTATCTCAGGAACCACTGGTCCGATTTGAAAAATTATTTCAGTGTCGGATAGTGCATTAATCGAGGAAGGCCATATATCATCACGCTAAGACCATTAGGAGCGGAGCACCAATGAAAAATGTTTCGAAAACGCGGGAAAATTATTACGCTACGGGCAATAGGAGACGCATATAAAATAGTATTCTAGTATTTTTTTGTTATTATATTAAAACTACAAGCCAGCAACACATTAGTCTTGTTCTAACGGTCAACGAACCCAGAGTGCTGTTATACGTTTTTATGAGCCACTAGATTTTATGTGCATGTGTAAAATAATAAATTTATTGTTTTGTTTACGTTACAACTTACTTAACAAGGCGTTACGAAGTTGGTAACGTAATTAATTGAAGTACTAATTATGTTTTTTTAGCTGTTATTGTAGTTTTCGATTCGGACTAGTTATTGAATTACGTTATTTTTTATCTGACTACGGGGCAACCAATAGAAATAATAATAGTCAATCTATGTTTGTTTGTATGTTCTATTGTAGCCTAAACTACTGAACTGATTAAAATAAAGTGTTTTAAATAGTTTGTCTTAACATAAATACATACATAGTGTGCAATGTGTACATTTTATCAAAAGGTTTTAGGTAGTCTATTTATAATTTTTTAAACTTTTTCTTGTTTATGACTTTTGTGACTGCCTCGTTGGTCTAGTGGTTTGCGTAAGCGATTGCAGATCAAGAGGTCTCGGGTTCGATTCCTGGGTCGCACTGCTGTTGGGTTTTCTTACAAAAAATTCTTAATAGCAGCATGAAGGATGGAAAATGGCGGTATTTCCCTCCGTGCCTCGGAGACCACATAATGACGTCGGTCCCGGTTGTCATGAACATATATGGCAATCGTTATTGGGAAGTCAGTGCCCTCAAATATACTGACAACTAGTTCAGCCTTCGAATTCAGTTCACTCTCAGGGTTGCGGAGGTCCGATGCCAGTCGCTCCGTATAAAAAACTGATATTCAGGCAAAACCGGTTGAACTAGTAGCCGACCCCAAATCTTGGGAATAATAAAGGCTAGGAAGATGATGATGACTTTTATGATGAGTGGGCAGGCTCGACCGGAGTGATACAACGGCCTCACAGAAGACCAGTGCGAAATGGCGCTTGTGCTTTGTTTCACCGAGAGAGTGAAGATACCGGAGGCCCATACCCCAACCCCTCCTCCCCGCCCCATCACCCAAAGGCCGGCAACGCACTTGTGACGCCTCTGGTGTTACGGGTGTTTATAGGCGGCGGTAATGCCGTTACTCGTTTGCCCACTATTCTATTAAAAAAAAAAAAATATCCATGTGGTACCCAATAAACTTTATTAAAACTACCTTGCTGATAAACTAGGAGTTTTCTAATCAATTATCCTAACGTAAATAGTTGGTATATTAGGTAAAAATTTCGAGATAGTACTTCGCAACCCGTACAAAATAAATATACGGGACAGATCGATAAACATCAATTTTACTTTGCAGTGAAAGTTGGTAATTAGTTTTAACAAATTGCGGTAAGTTGCTTAAGCAAAGCAGTAATTTATTTGCCATTTTGTTTGTATCAATTACCTACGTAACGATTACATAATTTGAACAATGACGCTGAAGTTTTTTGGGGACAGACAGTATTTTGGCGAAACAAGTGGCTTGCAAGACGATATTTAATCTATAGTAAAATTATAAATTCGAAAGTAACTGTCTGTATGTTACGCTTTCGTGGCTACATTTGGATTCTTAAGGAAGGTCATATATTTATTTATTTATTTATTTAAACTTGTTGCACTTATTGTGCAAAAGGCGGATTTAATGCCATGAGGCATTCTCTCCCAGTCTACCTTCAGGTGATGTAGAAATAAGATGCGGTAGGTGCAAAGATTTTTCATAATAAATAAGGATTCTTCAAATATTATTTAACCTACATCCAATAGGATCTATTAACATAAATTTACTATTACACAAATTAATAATATATAATACATATAATCATACACATACATAAATTTAATATTATACTAGTACACAATCGAGTATTAGGGTTGTGACTGTATTGCCAACTCATTCCGAAAAAGTTCGCGTACCTTTAATTTGAATGTAAGGCGGTTTGTGGACATCCTGATCTCACCAGGGAGTTCTTTTCAGAGAAGAACAGACTGCACATAGAAAGAAGAATGAAGGAAGTTGGAGGTGTGAGGTGGACATAGAAGAAGTAGATTATTTGTTGACCGAAGGTTTCGGTCGTGATTGGAACATAAGAGACGGAGGTGTGGTACCAGGTATTTGGGTAACGATGGAGAGTTGAGGAACATATACATATAGGCTTCTCTTTATCTATCACCAACATACACGCGGTCGTAGATGCGAGACAAAACTAGTATCTCTTATTAATATGGCTCTATTTAGTGTAGACCTTGTGATGTGAGAGGAGAGGAGAACAACGTGACAAGAGAATTATATAGGTATATTTACTAACTGAACCCCGCGGTGTCGGTTATTGTCGAACCGCGGGTGACGCCGCGGGACAAAGCTAGTCTAAAAAAAAGTTGCCTAAGTTACTCCTTAGATCATCAGCTGAAGCCAGTGAAAGTCCCGTTAAAATCGTCCTGCCAGTCCAGCCGTTCCAGAGATTACCCGGAACAAACATACAGACAAAAATTTTGAAAATAGTTAATTTAATGTATCGTGTATGCATACATTTTTTTTATATACTTTAGTTGTGCCAAAATGACTCTGCTCTACCTGATGGAAAGCATGAACAGATTCCAAGAGTGGTGGTTAGAATATGCATATATGCATTTATTAAAAAGCGGTTATTTTAATATTACAAACATATACTCCAATTTCATTTATTTGTATGTATGTATAGAAGATATGCCGCAGTAATCTATTAAAATATAATAAAACATTAATACATCAAAAGCAGGAGCGGAAAGGGCGTGTATACTTTTCCATCACTGTACTCCTCACGCCATTACATCCTATTTAGAGCATAATTTATCATATTTATGGGGTTAAGTCATAAGTTAAATTAAACACACTGAATATACGTCATATGTTTAATATATTTACACAATATAATATTATAATAAATTACTGACAGCAACATCTTTACCAAATATAACTCTGGCACGTGTCGCGCGCTTCTATCGTAAGAGAATCGTTGTAAGAATAGCCAAAAGAAATCTTGTGGCAGTTTTAATTGCTTCTCAGTCTTAGTTATACTATGAATAAAGTAAGAATGTATGTGTGTGTTACGATATATTGTTACCCTAATCATTTGGAATACATATTGTCAGGAAACCTAAAAAGACTCTACGGTACGGTATTGGTACGGGCAGTACTATCCTCTTATAGAAAATCAACCCAAAATGACAGCATTCGTGTTGTCGTGTTTCGTTGGTGAGTGGGAGGCCCAATGATGCAGAAGCATCTTAACGGGCCGCAATATTATGGGTCACCTGGTGCATTCTAACATCGTCTGCATTCGCAATGAGCTGGTGACTGCCATTCTGGGAGAGCAGGGTCACTTTGGCAGTTAGCGTCAGCAAAGCGGCTTGGAAAAAACATTGTAAGTATTATAATGTACAGCTTGATAATTAATATTAATTCTACACAATATTTTATTTTAACGAATGACGACCATTTTATTTAACATAATACTCAGTTACAGTATAACTTTTCATATTAATGTTTTCAAATAAATGTTAATTTTATAGCGTAAGCCGTTATTATATTTCGATGTTCGGATTCACCTTTAAAAAATACGGACGCCCATTTACATTATAATTAATTTTACATACTACTCGTATATAATATTTAATTAATACATACTATAGTAGCTACTAATATTTTAAATCTGAAAGTATGCGAGGATGAATGTTTCGATGTATGGATGGTTGTTACTCTTTCACGCAAAAACGGCAGAACATATCTAGATGAAATTGAATACAGAGATAGATTATAGACTGAAATAACACAAAGGCTACTTTTTATCCTACAAAATTTATTATTCCTGTGGGATGAGCAAAATTTAACAACCGCAGGTAACACTCAGGGCGCAGTTAGTATGTACCTATATAAAATCAAAGACATTTTTAAGTAGGTACTTCAAAATAAACAATCTTGATACACTACACGATTTTACACTGACGTTGCATCACCATAACACAATAAGTTACACAAACCAAAACCCGCTCAACTAACCCCAAATGTCAAGCAAACTGTTCACTCAAACAACATTATACTTTGGAACCTATACTTAAAGTCGATAATACTTTAATCAAACAATCTGAAGGGTCGACACACTACAAATCCATCAAGACACTTTCTTTCTAGTATAAAACTTAATTATATTTATATAGTTCAAGTAGGTGTTGTCCTGAACGTCTGGAGAGGTCTCCTTGGGAAAGGTCAAGGTGACACGTGCCGAAATTGTTTTCGACGAAAAGTTATTTGTTGGAATTTTCGGGTACGATAAAAGATAAAGTTTAGAAGTTCTAGCAAGTAATAATAGATTTTTTCATCTTTAAATAAGTACATAGATATTTAATCAATTTTAACATGAAGCTTGTAATAAAAATGCTCTGTGAATTTTCCTTTGATTTTAATTAAAAGATAGTCTTTGTATTTTGAAACTAGACTTCACATGAGACCGTTTGTAATATAATTTTTATAATGCCAGAGTTGGCATTATAAAAATTATATTACAAACGGTTAATTAATTAATAGGTTTGTCGGGAATCAGATACCTTTAACTTTTACAATTCAATACAATGACGGCTCAAGTTATGTTGGTAAATTAATTAAATAGACATTCAAAACATGGGAAAGACCCTCAGTCAACTTTTCATTGATGACAATATGATAATGACAGCATTCGTGCTTTCGTATTTCGTTGGTGAATGCGAGACCGAAGGCCAGAAGCATATCAATAGGACGCTGTAGGGTCACCATGCTGCATTCGCAATGAGTATTATGATCACTACTCTTGGATTCATCCTTGTCAATAAGCAGAGTGGAGGCATTTCAGTATGCTCATTTAAAAAAAAAGTAAAAATGTGTAAACACGTTTCTTGGAAAAACATCAAGCGTGTCTAACTATTAACCTGTTTCATCAGTAAGTAGTATAATAATGTTCTGCCAGGTAACTAAGCTACAATTTTTCATAGTAAATAGAGCGTGCTATGTATAATTTATCTCTAGCAATAAACTCGATATGCGCTATGCATTTCGTTCTATTTCGGTGATAGTTTATTAAGAATGTTTTTTATATAATCTAGATTTCAGTAAAGTCTCGAGACTTACGCTCTTTACTAAAATCAAGATTATATAACTTACATCATGTCTAACGAAGTCCAATTCTGCGATCACCTAAAGGGCAAGGCCAAATTGGCCTAGTAGAAAATCGATGAGCTGAACAGATTGAGGTAGTATTTCACTCCGACCTATCGACTGCAACTGTATAATGCGCAAGTCCATATTGTAATACTAGCTGATCCACGCAACCTCGTTTGCGTCTCCTATTGCCCGTAGAGTGATAATTTACCCCCATTTTTGAAACTTTCTCCATTGGTGCTCCGCTGCTATTGGTATTAGCGTGATGATATGTATCTATAGCTTTCCTCGATAAATGTACTATTCAACACTAAAAGATTTTTTTAAATCGGACCAAACAAACAAACAAACTCTTCAGCTTTATAATATTAGTATAGATTAAGGAGAATGTTACAAGGAATTCTTTGGACTAATACCAGCCGCACATTTGCGCTAACCTTCTACGCCGCAATACTTTCACCAATACCACAAAGGAGATCACAAAGGAGCTCTTTTTGCACTATTTATAACCAATAAGAAACCCAACGATTATTTCTCAAAAATTTACGGCCAAAAAAAATTAATTAGAATATATTCAGCAGTAATGTTTTAATATATTAAAACATTAATATGTAACAACTTGTGCGATTTCCAGGACACATTTTGTCGCTCACAATCAATTTGTGGAACATAGTATTTCTTGCGGTTTCATGACCAATACGCCCTTCAAACCTTTCAAAAAGAGTGTGTTCAAAATTCATTAAAAAAGCACAGAAACATAATAAAAAATAAAATAACATTGCATTTTATATTTACAGCAATATAATTTATTACAACATAGGTCATTATCATCAGCCATTAGTGTGCAAGCTTATAAAACGATTAAACAACCCGTGCATTACAACTTCACACTCTGATTACAAAAGAAAGCTTTACAATAATTTTTGCACACACATGATAAATACATTAATGCAACATTTTAAGATATCTCATTAATCTACGAAATTAATTATACATATAATAACCACTGTTTAAACTACCGTTTAAGATATATTACATGCATATATTATAACAATACCTACAATTAAGAATTAAGTTTTGTTAACATATTTTATGGTCTGTGATGATGTTTATTTATACACTACACATTTACATCTGCAGACTCGTTCAGCAAATGGTAAGTGACTATGCAACATAAAAATTGCAAGTTCTTTATCGCCCATTGACTTCACCAGAGAATAAGGATCGGAATAACTTGCGGGCCGTGGTATCACTTCAGTTGAACCACGAAACAAACTTCAATATTCTTTCCAAAAGCGTGATGACTCCAACATGTTCGAAATACAACAGTTCCCCTGTTTTCCAACGAATTGCCCAGAGACAACACGCACACGACAAGTTATTAACAAAAATAAAACCGACTTCAAGGTTTGACTCGATTTCTCTTGGATGCCATCATCAGATCTTAGTGTCCTTATCATGGTACCACCGTTGGGATATCTCCTTTCCATTAAAAAAAGAATCATCAAAATCAGTACATAAACGACGAAGCAATCCGCGAACACACATAAAAAAAAATATATACGGTCGAATTGAGAAACCTCTTCCTTTTTTTGAAGTCGGTTAGAAACGAAAACTAGCGCCATAAAGTCGATCAGCAACGTAACCACCGTATTCGTATGAAATAATCAATAGAAACAATCTGTAATCAAGTCACTATATAGAATATAGTACTGTGGCGACCGAGGCCTTCATGGTGAGGAGGCATACAACCTCCTATTAAAAATGTATAACTGGCAGGTGAAATCTCCTGTTTGAAACAATTATTCTTAAATTTGATTTATATAATTCTAAAACTTGATTTTGAAATGCTGAAGAAGAGAGATTCGCTGCAGGGGTCGAGGAGACAAGACCTCCTAGCAGTGAATTATAATTTTCTGTGTTATTATATTGTAAAGTTCTGATATTATAGTAAAAGCATATAGATACGTTTAGTCGTGTTATTTCCTAAAATTCAGGTACACAATTCCCTCCTGAGCACGCAAACCCCTAGGCGTCGTACTTGCAAGAGTACGGTTGCCGCAGTACCTACCTCCGAAACCCTCTGCATCTAAATTTCATGAAAATCGTTAGAGTCGAAACGTTTCCGAGATTCAGATTACATATTTATACAGGAATTGCTCATTTAAAGGTATTAGATATAGTAATACATGCCTAGTTATAATAATTACACTACTATCAAATCGTTCAGCGTTACCCCGTTCTCAACTCTAAAAATGAAAATTTTTTCCCCGTTTTTGCAATATTTTTCATTGATGCTCGGTTCCCCTGTGTTTGACATAAAGTTTTAGTAACACTAATGAACAGCAAATTCATTCTTAAATATATGATTATGAAATATATGGAAGGAAGAATAAAAATGCTATTTCGGATGTCGCGTATTTACAAATACCTACACGGATTTTGTTGAAGCGCTCGCCACGTGTACGTTATAAATACAAGAAGCGTGCTTATCCCCTGTCATGTACTCTGAGACTCGAGATATTATGGTACAAGGATCTTAAATATGTCATGTGACGTTGACAGGAGGACGCAAATGTGAATTTAAGAGAACCAATTATAAAAACCTCATTTAGAGAATAAAAGGATCTATTCATATCAATCACCTAATAAAAAAAATACTGTTTTTTTGCTGTGAAACAGAAACTTCATAACAGATTTACTTTTAAAATCAAAACATAAAATATAGTCTTACAGCGGAAAAAAAAAAACTAAAACCCAACTACGACAAAAAACAAGTTTCAAGAGCCGTAGTCACGTGTTGTTAAAATGTTATGGCCTATGGTACATTACTAAGTTTCAAAAGCCGCAGTTCATGTAGTGTAATGTACCATAATAAGTAGTTACTAAATGAATTCTGTTTCATTGTAAATCCAAGGTGGCCGCCGCTACAAAATGGTGATTTATATATTTTGTCAAAGACTACCACTGTATGGGTATCAAATGAAAGGGCTTCAATAGTAGAACACAGATTAGAAGTAGGTTTTAAGTAGGCATTTTTAATTTAAACTGTTTTAATGAAAATAATGTAGTAAATGCTAAAAAATTATTTGGTAAAAAATATTCGGTATAACATCGTTGAGCCCGTGAGCCAAGCATCCAGTCATCTAAGTTTACGCTACGCCCAACGATTTTATACCAAATTATTTTTTAGCTTTTAGTACATTATTTTCTTTAAAACCGTTTAAATTAAAATAGTTTTTTACATTTTTTTTTATATTACATACAAATGTTATCAAAATAAGCAACATATTTCTGGTTAGAAAAAGTCACATAATGCTCCTATGTCAAAGAGCTTCGGCCAAACCTGCGCGACCAAAGCGACTGCGAAGCGGGAGCGTCTGTCGCGCGGCGGACCATACTTTATTATGGCTTATGGCGCCTTACACACCTACGCGACCACAAAGCGGGAGTGCAGCGTCCGCGATGCGTGACGCACGCGTCTAGTTGTCAGACGCGTGAAGTGTAGGAAAGTTACCTTCCTTATTACTAATTATTTCGTTCCACCATGACAGTATTATGTCTCTGTAGTATGATCTGTTGTAACAGTATCATCTGTTACAACAGATCATAATAGAGAGACATAATACAAAATGTTAGTTTGGTATACATACCGTGTATACATACATATGCATTTCGTAAGTAGCGGTTATTTTAATATTACAAACAGACACTCTAATTTTATTTATTTGTACAGATGTATAGAAAAAAATGCGAGGTTAAAGTAGAAAAAAAAAGGTCGTCGTCACCACAATTAAATACCTAGTTATAGCAGATAAAGACGCGCAGCTTTAGTGACTGTTCACTAGCAAATGAAGTTCGCGGTTCGCGCCGCAGTCGCGCAGGTGTGCGCGATAAGTTTCGCGTTGCAAACGCTCCCGTATCGCGTCCCGCTTCCCGCGTTTAACGAAGCCGAAAAATAGGATTAATGACAGAATTTAATTTGGACATTGGTGAAGCAACAGGCTATTTAATATTGTATGTTTTGTATTGTAATATATTTAGTGTATCTTCTGTGTTTATGACGTTTTCCACTTACTAGATGATCACATCGGAATACTAAATACAATATGACTTGGACAAACCACAGATAAGAATGACTGCATTAATTGATCACGTTGTGGCATGAAGTCATTCTCATAATACTTATAGTCATTCGCGCAAATTATATCATTCGCACAAGGTTGTTAAAAGGTCAAGTAAATATTGATTGTATTTAATTTGAATATTGCGTAATACTATATTCATGAAATAAAGTTTTATTTTTAATTCTCAAACGCAACAATGAAAGACTTTATTTAAACGACTTTATTTATTTATCTGTGGCATCGAAGGTCTTCAACGGATGTAACGCTCTGAAGCTAGATGTTCAAGAAACGTTATCAGTTTCTTTCCTCATTCTGGTTAAAACTATATTTTAAACACACTTTTATTTGCTTGACTAGCATTAAACAAAACTTAGAAGATAATTTTATACTAGTAACTAGTTGTTGCCCGCGGCTCCGCCCGCGTGTATGTCGATTATCGCGGCAAAGAGTAGCCGGTGTTACTCTGATGCATAAGCTATGTTACTGTAAAGTTTCAAATCCGTTCAGTAGTTTTTGCACACACTCACAAACTTTCGCCTTTATATATATTAGTGTGAAGTGTGATAAAATTAATTGTCGAATGTAGATAACACTTAATATATTTTAACGTCGTGGGTGTCATAAGAGCTAACCAAATGTGCAAACGCTGAACAATAGCACTACAAATAGAAGAAATACTTTATGCAAACCTTTCTTTTGGCATAGTGTAGAAAACCCCCTCCGGCCATCACACACCGGGGGGTTTGCTACGGGGTGGTGTGTCGGAATCAAACTACATGGTGTGACATGGTGCGTAACTCTGCGCCCGTAATGGGAGGGATCCGGGAATTGCTGTTATTAAATAATTTATACTCTCGATTGTCGGCACTTGATGGAACTTGTTGTAATACATTCTAGAATTAAATTACTCACTTGTACTTATTCCACTATTTTATTTCCTTTTTTACACCTGACCGGTTTCGCCTTATGGCATTAATGCCATAAGGCGAAACCGGTCAGTCAGGTCAGTAAATAAAATAGTGGAATAAGTACAAGTGAGTAATTTAATTCTAGAATGCTGTTATTAAGACATCAAGAACTTTAAGTAATCCTTATGCCAACTTGCGTGGCCAGGGTTACAATAAGCCGAAATATACTTTTTAATGAGAGGTCTGTGAGCAGCAGTGTATGTACTATTAAAGACTGTAGTACTGTTGATACATTATGATAAAATCTTTGAAGTGATCTGGTAATACAGTCAAATAAAACTGCGCAGAACTCAGCATGTGCAGCTACGAATCTCGTTCATATTAACATATAGAACATAACGACTCTTTTTTTTCTTAGTTCTTAATTATATATTCCAACAATCGTTCGTCAAATTAGAAGGTTATAAACTAAATAGTCGACCGTCTCCTGTCCCGGATATCTGCTTCCTATTGAATTTTAAATACTTGTACGTAATTAGTGTAGCGTTGATACCTACAATCGATTAGGTACTTTAATAAGATATTTTATGTACATGAGTTTTTTAGAAGCGAAATCCTTTATAAATATGGGCCTGCTAAATTGACTTTACTCTGCCTGATGGAAAGTATAAGCAGAATTCACGTGGTCATCATTCATCGTATTCATTGCGAATGCAGACAATGCAATTATGCAGCATGGAGACCCCACACTATGACGGCCTATTAAGATGCTTCTGCATCATTGGGCCTCCGGTCTCGCAGATACAAACGAAACACGACAGCACGAATGCTGTTATTTTAGGTTGGTCTTCTGTGTTTCTAGTCGGGCCGTTTGTGCTGATATTAGCATGGCTCTACTACCTATGACTCAATTCCACCATATGGTTCAATCTATTCTCGCCTTGATCGATAGACAACCGTACACCAGACGACCAGTTTGTCCAGCCAGCGTGACATAGTACTCAAACCAACCATAACCTTATTCCTAAGAAGACGAGACGCCATGTGCAGAAGTGGGCTATTTGGTATAGATAGATTGATGATGATGATTCTGTAGAGAAAGTTATTATATTTCTTTTTTGTTATGTTAAATTGTTTTGTTCTACTTCCATTGTGACGTAGAAGCTGAATGTGCCACAAATACCAATGACAATCTAGTAAATACTTGCCGGTTCCTGCACCTGGATTCTTTTGCGCAGTAAATAAAGCTACTCTGAGAAGATCTACACGAATAGATCAATTTGACCTGTCTAGAATATTTTCATTATTTGTTTAGTAAACTCATAACTATGCAGACCACATTTTTATACACTCAAGTACATGATATATTTACATATAACTACAAATGCAAATAAATTGTCCCTACTCAGAATTCATAACAGTCCATAGTAAACATGTTAAAAAAATAATATCGATCGTTTTTTAATTATTTTCAGTGTACGTGACGACTTGCATTGCACTGTAGTTCTATTCTGTAGTTGCTGATCCTGTATCGTAATACGAAAAATTCGCACGCCGGTTACCTTAATACTAGTAATCGCCAAATGGACAAAATTCGACCTTTTTTTTAGTTTTATTCACTCCTCCAAGTTAACTTTATGCTAAATATTTTAGGTACATAGTTTTTGCTTCACGTATTAATAAATTGATAAACTATATAACATCTCGGATCCCGTGCCTCGAAGAGCACGTAAAGCAGTCGGTCGTACGCCCGCGCCCGATCTCTCCCCGATCGTGTCGGTAAACCGTCCCATCGGATTATGAGAGTGAGGGAACAGAGAGTGCACCTGTGTTAGCGCACACACTTGTGCACTATAATATCTCCTGCGTAGTTGGTTGGTCTCTGTTGAGATTGGCTGCCGTGATATGATATGCGCCATAACATCTAAATATATTAAATGTTATGGCGCATACCAACATTCACTTTTCTTTTCCCATTGAAAGGACATAATACCCGTTCCTTCGCATGTATTTAATAATGCCGATACATTCCCGTAACTTTTACAGAATCCGTGGCCACCACAGAAAAAAGTAAGTCTGATAATCTTTGACAAGTTATCTTGTTTACAACTCTGACCATTCCAAATCATCTTAGAACTTCGCTATACTTTGTCATGAAGTTCGTTTTAAAGTGTCGCTAAACCTTCAATTTCTTTCATGAATATAATCTTGTTTACCTTGACCTGATGCTCATTTGCCGTCACAGGCTTACCTCTTGCTTAGTATAATAAATAAATATTTCGGACATCTAACATACGATATGCAGTTCCAAACTAAGCAGAGCTTGTATTGCAGTGAAACCTGGTAAATTGGGATCTCAAGGGACCAAGAATTTTATCTATACTAATATGTAAAGCTGAAGAGTTTGTTTGTTTGTTTGTTTGAACACGCTAATCTCAGGAGCCGCTGTTCCGATTTGAAAAATTCTTTCACTGTTAGATAGCCCATTTATCGAGGAAGGCTATAGGCGATATATCATCACGCTAAGACCTACAGGAGCGGAGCAATAATGAAGAATGTTACAAAAACGGGGGAAAATTATCACTACGGGCAAATAATAGACGCAAACGAGATTGCGTGGGTCGTCTAGTATCATAGAAAGAGGTTTTCATTTATCCAGTTTTCCAAATGAACAGGTATAAAATTATAGTTGTTTCATTTACAAAGACCGCCCGCTTATAGAGGTCGAAATATACTGCTATTCTATTTATAGAATAGTTTTTTTGACAATAAAAATGAGTATTTTTGTGTTATGAATTAAGTCTTAGGTATTTTTTTTTAATTATTACATAAGATAGAAACCTATACGTACATAACAACAATTTAGAAAAAAACATACAATATTTACATAAAAGCGTCAATAAACTCCTCGCAATTACCACCTCCCATGGACACCCGCAACACCAGAGGCGTCACAAGTACTTTGCCGGCATTTTAAGGAGTAGGCTCTTTTCTTGAAGGTTTGAAGGTCGTATTGGTCCGGGAATACAGCTGGCGACAGTTCATTTCACAATTTTGTTGTGCGAGGCAGAAAGTTCCTAGATAACTGCACAGTTGTAGACTGCCAGTCATCTAAGTGATGGGGATGAAACTGCTGTCGCGTAGGACGATGGGGGACGATTACTAAATCGATTTTAAAAAATATATTACTAATAGACACATTTTTTGAGTCATAGGCTAAAAATCATTACCTTGATGTCCAACATACACATGGGCGAAGACGCACGCAAAATCTGCTATGACATTGATTAACTAATAGGTGTTTAATTTATTAAATACACATCAATTGCCTGTCCCCATGATAAATACCACAAGAGTGAGGTCAATATTTATATTTAGCCATCGCAATACACATCAACACTGACAATCATCCATTCAAACTACTTCATTTATATTTAAATGAATAATGATGTTCATTTAACATGATATTTCATTTAAATAAATTAAACATGCTTGCATCCTGGTAAATGTTCATTTGTAACAAACACTAGAAAACATAACTCTCTGTGTATTATATTTCTTTGGGGGGTCATACCTCAAAGAAATAGTACCATCCGAGACTTGGCAGTACCAAGTCTCGGATGGTATACTTTTTGACACACACATTAACACCATTGTTAAAAAGGCATCCAAATCGCTTGGTTTTGTAATGCGAGTAGGTAAAAACTTTTCTAAAGTGTAAAAACTCTTAAAATATGAGACTGCTCCTATGTAAGGAGTCATTTATGGAACCAGTGCTATTTATTGTAAGGAAATCATATCCTAATCTGCTTTTTACTAACATATCTAGCTGTAAGTAAATAAACATAAATAAATGAACATGCTCTACTATGTTTACATAAGAATTAAGGCACAGCAGGTCACGAGACATACTCGTATTTATGATTATGATGGGTCTTTCACTGGCAGGTAGTTGATGATATAGAGATAACTTAGGCTACTTTTTTTAGACTAGGCCTCAACCCACAGCATTACCTGCGGTTGATGTCATACGCGGGTAACACCCTGCAGGGGTCAGCTAGTTTTATTTAATATAATTTATCACTGAATATGCTTTGCTAGTCCTGTCTATAGCCGTCCACTGTTAAATGAAGGTCACACTTAGGGCTTAATAATATAAATATTTAAAAAAAAATCAATATAATATTCTCTTCATTCTTTTGAACAAAAACTGAACTTATTTTGGTTCTTCAGTGTGAAACTTATGATGAATAAAGAAAAACACACAGATAAATAAATATAATAACCCTTTTGCATTATATAAACATTCTCATCACAGTCTACAAACATTTATGTTTGATATTGGTTTCCAATGAGAATCGGTTTGCATAACTAAGCTTGTTTTTATACAGACATCATCATCATTAGTCCCCCCCCATCAAAAATGTTTGATTATGCATGCCCATTTGTAATGAAGCATGGAAAGCTTTATAAAGCTTTTAAAGCCTTATATATATATAATAAAAATAATACATCCTTAAATTCCTTAATCTTTATTAAATAATTTTGTAATAAATAATTTAACAATTAATTTAAATTATTATATTATTATTTATAGTTCCTGAAAGGAGACCCGAGCCCAGCAGTGGGACGTTATGAGTTGGTGATAAAATCATTTTTAATACCTAAGTACTTAATTATTTTAATATCTTTAATAAGTAAATATATTTTTCTTTAACTTTATTTAATGGCCATCATGTGGCGGTGAATTCTCAAAATAATTTTGATCCAAGACCTTAAGTGTAAAGTGTTATTAGTTTCTAATTAGAATAAAGACACTTTGGTAATGTACATGTTAACATCAGGCTGGTAACAATAACCTGGTTTGAAGAACTTATAATCTTACATATAAAAATCTGTTGCTGTTTGTTTGTCACGCTAAAACTCGAGAATGGCTAGGCCGATTCAGCTGATTATAGTTTTGAAATGTTTGTGGTAGTCCAGGGAAGGTTTAAACGGTGAAAAATATAAAAATACTTAAAAAATCAAATGTCATGTATACGGAATATCGGGCACAGCTAGTCTTTAATATATCTCTATTAAATCTATAATTAATCTATATCATTTAGATAAAGGCATTAAAAAGTATGTTTGTTTGTTTGTGTTTCTGCAAGTTTGTTTTATAAAATTAGATCTTTTTAATATGTTTATAACCCTATTATGAGATTATTTTAAAAATATATATATATAAATCTATACACTCATTAGCTGGACCTCATGACTACAAAATAGTATAATTTAATGAAAAACCATAAAATTAGGGTAGGCATAGAATTAAAAATATTGAAATATAATTTCCAAGCTCTCAATGTTATAATTTCTTTAAAAAGATTTCGTTAGTTAAAACTGATTTTCAACTACCCACACATTTTTTTTTTAAATTAAAAATTGATTATTTCAATAAAAATATCGGGACAGTAATTAATACCGGTCGTTTAGTGCCACCGCTTTACCGGGACGATTTCTTATTTGAATTAGGGCCACACGACAGGTTGAAGATACTAACTTAGCGTGTCTATATCACAATGAACAGCACGCCGAACATGACCTACCTTCATATCCGATACGATCTGCTGATACAGATTCCATAACGGTGAACAATCCTTCTCAGTAGTCCCCTCCATTGTCATATAAACACACAACACAAAAACACAATCAAATTACACACGAGAATTCACCATCGATCGCATTCAAATTTATTAAAAATAACTGTTGCATTTTCATTTATTAAAGATTTAGGTCACAATATTTATTTTCCCTACATTTCACTTTATGTTTCAAGGCATAATAGAAATGTTAGAAAATACGATATGTAAAACAAATCAATATTTATAAACACCAATGCTCTCTTCGTAAATTGGACACGGGAGTAAACGTCTTATATTCACATAAATACACTAAGAATACATTGTGTTTTTAATTATTTTGTATTAAATGAGCATAATGAGTATTCATTCATTCAAGAAACTATATATTTACACAAGTTTTCATACACAAACATCCGATTTAATACTGTACGAAACGCGTCTTTACGTAGTACGACAGACAAGCCCGTCGGTCGGAATCGGTTTGTTTGGCTCGTTCGTTCGAGAATGCGATTCGTCAATTGCTTTGGGTTGCAAGTTAAAAAGTTTAAATAAATATTTTATATATAGCAATTCAGGAATCGACTAGAATGGTTTTAAAAAATTGTACAACATTTAAACCATCCTTTCGTTTGCATTGCATTTCATAACATTTGTCCGTTTATTGGGCAAGTTCAGATCATAGACTTCAGACTACTTAGAAGATAGGTACAATAAATCGTTTATTATTTGAACAGCAAATAATCTTAACTTGATGTTATTTTTTTCATTTAAATGGTTCGGTAACAAACTGAAATTTAAGTGACGCTTACGTATTCATAATATAACCAGAACTGTATCCAAGAGGTATTTAACAGTTTATGGGTATTCGATTAACAACACCTTATCAGCGTTTCTTAATGCCAATTCACGTAATAAATCTCATGATCTCGCAACTGTCTGAAAAAGTATTTTCACTGTAAAATAGTAAAGCATCACTAATGCCAGTAGATTATCGATTAAATTTTCGGTCACAGTGTGAGTTATATGATAAAATCTATTGACAGTCAACTTTGAAAATTAATTGCTCTATTAAACATTTTTTTTTATTTCTTAAAACAATTTTTATAACAGTTAAGATGTCAGATCGAGACTATGATCGGAACCTAAAACTACTGAAGTTTTATCACGAGAATTTACCTTTGTCATATTTTTTTAAACACCACAGCTACTTAGAACGAAAACTAAATACACGATAGTAAACATTTAAAAGTACACATTTTAACAAACCGACTTCAAGGTCCGACTCTATTTCTCTTGGATGCCATCATCAGATCTTAATGTCCTCATCATGGTACCACCGTTGGAATATCTCATTTCCATGAAACAAAAGAATCATCAAAATCGGTTCATAAACGACGATTTTATCTGCAAACACACATAACACAAGTACAATTTTAACAAAAATAAAACCGACTTCAAGGTTCGACTCGATTTCTCTTGGATGCCATCATCAGATATTAATGTCCTTATCATGGTACCACCGTTGGGACATCTCTTTTCCATTAAAAAAAGAATCATTAAAATCTCAAATAAATCAGTTCATAAACGACAAAGTTATCCGCGAACACACATAAAAAAAAGTAAAAAAAAAAAGATACGGTCGAATTGAGAAACCTTCTCTTTTTTTTGAAGTCGGTTAAAAATTTAAGCCCGGCAACGCACTTATGACCCCTCTGAACTCTCTGGTCTTGCGAGTCCAGAGGGGTCGCAGTCGGTCTCGAGGCGAGGTAGTGCCATCTGTAAGTTGTATGTAACGAGTACGGAGTAACTCTAGTCAAAACTTGTTTCAGTAGAGATTACTAGGTGGCAGCACATGTGATCAGTTTAGTTATTAGATTTTTTTATTTTCTGTCTGTGACAGTACAAAGCACTTGCATTAGGTTTCTGAATTTGAAAAATCGAAATGTCGAAAAAGAATCGATAAATCAATATCAGGTATTCACGTCAGGTCTATTTATTTGAAAACCTACATTATAATTATTGTTAATAAGTAATCTAATAAGGAACTTCGTTCGTCATCAATCATCAAATTTCAATTGTCTAACAATCACGGTTCATGAGATACAGCGTGGTGACCGATGGACAGACATACGGTTTTATCTTTTGGAACCTTAAAAATTACCAGTTATTTCATTCTTTCTGAAAATATTCAAATTATACTGACGTCTAACCTCGGCGGGGATAGCGAGGACGGAATAATCCAATGTGATTACCAGCGTGGTTGTTTACTACAACACGGATTATGGCTATAACTCCCCTTTACTGGGTTTAGCCCGTGGGTCGTGACGGTTTCCCGGGGTGTGGACACTGAGTGCTTAACAGTTACTTGGAGCCACCAGTAAAGAGTTTATGGAGCATAAGCGGCATTCTGACTTTCATCTACATCGCTAATTGAAGTTCTTACAATACCTATACCACCCGAATGTACCCTAAAAGCGTATGCGGTCGACGGCTTATTACTGGTGGAATCTGATACTAAAGCGGGGCTTGAGAGTCTCGCTAATAGATGTTTGAACTTAGTATCTCTTTTGGGTGTACGTAATCGCTTGACTTTTGCACCAAACAAAACCTTCCAGCTACTTCTGAAAGGTAACCTCAAATCACCACCGTGTATTAAATTTCAAAATATTACAAAATAAAATAAAACCTCGGTTTGTTTTTTGGGATAGGTTTTAGAAAGAATTTTTCCATTTATCGAACATATTAGAACAGTTATGAAAAGTCTAAAAAAAGTTTCTTTGCTCTGACGAGGATATCAACTGCCACATGGGGTCTTTCATTTAATACATTAAAAATCATAAATGGAGCTACTTATTTGGGTGCTGTTTGCAATGGTGCTCCCGTATGGGCCGATAGAGCGACTGTAGGTGCTGTCCGTCGCAAACTGTTACAAGACCAACGACTTGCATTGATCTTCTTGTGTAATAGGACGGTAAGTACTGAGGTTTTACCGGTGTTGGCGGGTGTTCTGGAATGGAATGCGATTTTTTGGGCGTACGAGACCGCGATAAAATCATAAGATTGTTTCAACAGTGTTCCGATGTCTATAACGAGCTAATGAATGAATGGCAACAACGATGGGACGAATCCTCTAAGGGGCGCCACCTCTACCAGTTCTATCCATCTGTTCACGAACGGATGTCGAGGACATGGCTCGAGGTAGATCACTGTGTCGCTCAATTTATTACAGGCCACGGTAACTTTATGAGCAAACTACACTCATTTAAATTAGTCGATTCACCATTGTGTCAATGCTCAACACTTGATACTCCTAGTTTTCCAATTACAGCACTAGAGCGCATTATGCGGCATAATGCTTAACGTTGAATGTTTCAACTTATAGCAACGCTTCGCACAATCGAGCACTCTCAAAAGTAGTGTTTTTGCGTGATGCGTGCAATCGATACCAACTCAGTGACAAAAATTAACAAGTGTTTTTTCTTTAAGGTGGCATTGATCAAAATGTTTTATTTATATATTATCGTTAGTAATATTATTTATTGTTGAAAAAATTTTTAAAGCTTTCGTTTCGTTGCAGTTTTTTCGAAATAATCAAAGTTAATTCAAACTGTGTTAAAAAAATAAATATAAGTATGGATGAAGGTAGAACTCATTTAAAAAAATTACTCAAAACAAACAAATGTTAATGTAATTATCAAAATCCAAATTACTTCAAATAACCGTAAATAGTTTTCAACCAATTTTTATGTATACCACTTTGCTTACAAATTAATGAGGTTATTGCTAACTCTGAATATTTTTTTTTTTCAACACTGAACTTAGCGCACTCTGCTGGTGCATTTGAAAACTAATTCACGTTCCAATTGAGCATCAGCATAATTCGGCATTGTGCGCCACTGAGTCGCATTATGCTCTGTAATTGGAAAACTAGGACTAGCTGTGAACAGTCGGCTCATCATGTTCTCTGGGAGTGTAGTCTTTGGTACAATGAACGTAAAATAACAATGCTAAATAGCTTACAAATGACATCTGGGGCGGTATACTACGGGGATCTTGTGTCAACTGAGTAGAATTTCCGTGCGTTTAGACGATTCTGCCATACATACTATAGTAATCAAATATAGCTCACTTAGGACCCCTAATACTTTATCCGTGGTGCTTCCCGGCTTAAAAAAGGTGTCTGCCTATTTTGACTTCATTTTGTCTCCCGCTTTTCTAAGGAGGGAAGTGGACTTATCATATTTCCAAATCCTCCTCTTTTTTCTTCTAATTAATTTCGTTGCGGGTTCCAAGACAGTTTATTTTTTTTTCCTGGGACTTCCCGTGTGTCATAACTTGTTGTGTTCGTGGGTCACTGCTGTTGATCCTGGTGTACAGGAGTTACAGTGGTGGGCATGTGGTAGGGATTAGTTCCATCGCTAGTAGAACGACCAATAGTAACATAGAAAATGAAAAAGTACTACTGCTAGGTACTCCACTACACCATAAACTACATTCCGTATACAACTACGACGCGACGAACATACACTCAGTAAACAATTACACCCCCGGCAGGCAACAAACTATCAATACACTTCTAAAGCGGAAGATTTATCAATTGTACACATTTGAGGCAAGTCCGCGCCGACACGCATCTGAAGCGAAGCTGAGTGTGATAATAGTATTACATGAGTGTTTTAATACCTAATTACGAACAGTTGCATATAAGACTTTATATACACCCATGATATGAATCCTATATAAAAAAATCATTTTTGTAATGCTACTGGAACAAACTGACAAAATGTTCTTTTTTTAAAAAAGTATTAAGGAATTTAGTACAACATTATAACACTCGTTTGGATGATAATAATGTTTATTAATAAGACATAATTAGTAATCCAGTGACATTAGTTTTTTAGTGAATTAGAAATTAACTTTGGTTTGGTTTAGTGACATCACTATGGTTGTCACATTAACGAAAAAACAATTAGTAAAAAAAATCCTGTTGTTTCCTGTTCTGGTTCTGTTTAAAGACGTTTTATTTTTAATAGGCTGAACAGGCATATTCGCCGTTTTTACTATAATTTTGTGGGAATTATGTTACATTAAAATAAATATGTCCAAAGTGGTTAACTATGACGGTGTTAAAGCCGGCTGTATTTACAGGATAGCCCTCGAAAACTTTGTGTAAGTTGCCCATAGCTTTTCGCGCTCTATTTCTTAAACTATTGTATATTAATAATTTGTTAGCGTTAATATCTTAAATTGATTCATTACCGTTGTTATATTTATAATATTTTTCGTGTATGTTCATATTGTTAAATAGACCTATTTTAAATTGCAATTTATGTATGTTTTTTTACATAATCCATAATCAATGTTTTTGCCTTTGATTCACAAACTACGTGTCTTACAACTACTTTTTTAAAACATGTATTTCCTATTGGTACGTAATTGTTTTCTTCAATTTATGGCAATCAATACAAATAAAAATAGATATTATACTTACTATCTTTTGTCCGCTGCTCCAGCAAAGAGTAGTCCATGTGTTTCCTCAAGAATCACAGTCTTTCATTGAAATGGGTGCAGTTAGCACTTTGAACTATGAAGTTGAAGATGTGGAGTGAAAACTCTTATCTTAAAAACTACAAATAGAAAAATTTATTCAGTATTTAATAATTTGGCCTATAGATCATATAAGATTGCACATCACTGAAAAATCTTGCAAAACAGGCAATTTACTTTGATAGCTAAACTGCTTCACCAATTTGGATAAAACTGAAAGTTGGGGTCCTTTGGTCCTCCTTTAGTAGTAACGAATTTACCACTATTAAATTAAAAAAACACCAATTACCATTTATTTATTTATTTGTTAATTTGTACACCACAACACACACAATTCACTTAGTATTATTAGTTGTTGATAAGCATTTAATCTGATATATACAACAAAAAGTGTGTACATAACATTCAAAACAGTATTAGTACAGCAAGATTAAATTTATAAGAAACAATAAAATATAACTACATGGATAAAGAAACACAACAGTAAAAAGAGAGAATAAAGCAAAAATAGGAACATAATCCTGTACAAACACTAAATGAACAATTTCAACAAGAAAACATGACATGACAACCACCTGATTCCTACACACTACCAGGCGACAACTCTGATTTCAAAACTACTAAGCTAATGTGGAAAATGTCGAGATCATTATTTTTGATAACCCTTTCTTTTTACTGTATAATCTTAAAGCCTTTTATTTCCAAATATTAATAACTATATTATTTTTGTTTTATTAGTAGTGTCCGTTTCAATCTTACTACTACTCTTATTACTCTCTTACTACTACTGTACCTAGCTCCTTCCGACTACCTCTTTGATACTGTCAACCCATCTTATATTGGGCTATCCAACCTTCCTTTTGCCTATTGGTCCTTTCCATTTTGACCCGTAGTATCCATCTCCTGTCTCATGTGTGTGCTTTGTGACTAGCCCAGCCCCACTTCTGTTTTAGAGCAAGAGTAAGGGCATCTTTTAACTTTGTTATTTTCCTGATGACTTCCCTATTTATCTTGTCAATTTTCTTTATATTTTGTCTACAATGTAATTGGATAAAAACATCTGTTTATATATATTATTTTAAATATATGTCTTACAGAACGTACAGGAGAGTGGAACTGTTTCCTGGTCCATCATTGAATCTCATAATTGGTCCCAATGGGACGGGAAAATCTACATTTGTATGCGCTATCATATTAGGTCTTTGTGGCAAACCCAGTGTGATTGGCAGATCTAAGAAAGTAAGTATAAAATATTAGTATTTTGTGCAAATCTGTGATACTGAAATCAATAAACTTTTATTCTATTCTATTCTGTAACATACTAACCCCCTGTTCTTGTTCCTTGCAATGGTTTTGTGTTGTTTTTAACTTTAAGGCTCCAATTAACACACTTTTATTAGCCTAACTTGGTATATGTGTATGTAACGGAATCTTTTGAGTTAATTTTCACCTACTTCTTTTGCATAGGGTTGAAGGGTCGATGACACTACCATAATTGAAAAATAAAACAAAAAAAAATAGTTTTAAAAAACTAAACAAACATGCTTTTATAAATACACCAAACTAAAAAGTAGAAAATTAATAATTATTTTTTGCTTTCAAGCCTTAATAGCAATCGAACTGAAAAGTAGATGATACTTTTAATGTGAAAAGCTTGGGGTGCTTTCTGAAAAAAATTTAATAATGTCCCTCCACACTATTGATGTGAAACATCTATAGACGAGGGGTAAACCTGATTTTTAGCGTGGCGAGTGGCGACGTTTGCCTGCAAAGCGGCGGAGCATTCAATTTTTTATATTTTTATTTGTATTTGTTTTGTTACTAGTGTTTTGTAAATGTTCATGAATAAGGGGTAAATGTTCAAACTTGATAAATGCCAGTTGACTATTAGTGACAGATTACAGAATATCACCACTCCTATTTGTCCCATGGGTATTGGACTAAGATTACCCAATACTGTAACTCCTGTACAACAGGATCAACAGCAGTGACTCACAAACACACCGAGTTATGACACTTGTGAAGTCCCCGAAAAAATTAAACTGTGTTGTCCCAGAGATGTCATGAGATCTGACTGAGAGAACAAACTAAGCAGGACAACAGCACCACAAAAAGAAAGGAAAACCTGAGAAACAAAACCAATCTGACCAATATGGTAAATAAGATCAAAACCACCTTTCTAAAGAGAAACTTGTGGTCTGCAAACTATACTTTTGTACCATTAGAAGTACACAAATATTACTTTCCACTCTTGAATTCTGCTCATGTTTTCCATCAGGCAGAGCAGAGTCATTTTGGTAGCTAATACAGGTCCTGTGCTGTCCCCTGGCCCATAAACAAAAAAGAAGGTTAAATATTATTACTGTTTTTCATTCCAGATATCAGACTATGTAAGAACCGGTTGCTCAAACTCAACCATAGAGATTGAGCTATACAGAGGGCACGGACAGAGAAATGTTATCATTACAAGGAACTTCAACCTTCTTGATGTGTCTACTTGGTCTCTTGATCATAAGACTGTCAGAGAGAAACAGGTTCAGGAGATTATAGCATCCATGAACATTCAGGTATGTTCCAAAGTATGAGACCATAGCTTATTTTCTAGGTACCTAGGGTATTTAAGTCCATGAAGAGCACCTATCAATATATTTAGGTGGTGATCTTTGTAGGTTTAAAATGTTTAAATTAATATATACAAGCTGTTACCCGCGGCTCCGCCCGCGTTTATGTCGGTTATTACGACAAATAGTAGCCTGTGTTATTCTAATGTATAATCTACATTACTGTAAAGTTTCATCCAAATTGTTCCAACTGTATGCGTGTGAAGGAGTAACAAACATTCACACTCACAAACTTTCACCTTTATATTATTAGTGTGGTACTAGATAACTATGATCTAACTTTAATTTAAATGCTTTTTCACTTTGTGCTTATCAAGATGATGACGATAAAGGTACCAATTGATTAAACACATATCATTGCATATAGGTCTTCTTTGTTGAAAAAAAATTGTTATTTCTTTCAGCCTTTATTAATCCCAATACTACAATAGGTTGACTACTAGTTCTACAGATTCTCTGGTCCGGCCTACTAAAGACACATTGAATTCAAGGGTTAAACTAGTTGTCAGTTTTATTATAGCCGTGATATACCGCCAACTTGCATACTCCGGGCCTGTAATTAGAAATTTAAACAAAACTTAATGATTTTTGCCCATCCTGTGCATCAAACTCAAGATCTTTTGATCGACAGACGCATACTATTCTAGATTAAAGAGGCATCATAATGTTAAAACAACTTCATAACATTCTTAAAAATCTGTTTTAGGTGGACAATCTATGCCAGCTTCTACCACAAGATCGCGTGCAAGACTTCTCTAAGATGGACCCGCATGAGCTTCTACGGAGTACATTAGCAGCTGTGGGAGGGCAGGAGAGCGTTCAGCAGTTGAACGAGCTGATAGAATGTCGGAATTTACAAAGGAGGAATGTCACAACACTACAGAGTAACGCTCAGGTGATTGAAGAACAGAAGAGACTAAACGAGAGGTGAGTAAAGCAAATAATTAATAACAAGCTGTGCCCGCGACTTCCTCCGAGTGGAATAGTGACTTTGGTTAGTTTTTATTTATTTATTTATTTAATATTAACATTAACAAGCTGTGCCCGCGACTTCGCCCGAGTGGAATAGTGACTTTGGGTAGTTTTTATACAACTTTTCTTCCCCCGTTTCAACCCCTTACTTACCTTACCTTGTATCAAATTTCATTTAAATCGTTTTAGTAGTTTGGGTTGAAAACGATTGAAATGAAATTTGATACAGATTACGATTTCCGCCAAACACGTGAGCCGCGGGCTTAAACTAGTAACTAATATAACAAAATTAATTCCAGATTAAAAATAGTCATCGACGCAATGAAACAACGAAAGGAGATTGAAAAAGAGATTGAGATATGTGAGAGGAAGAAACTATTTGTTGAATACGAAGAGCTAAGACAGAAATATTTGGAGTACAAGAACGATAAGAAAGAAGCTGAAAAAATTGTGAAAACACACCGAAGGCAATTAGAACCGTTAAATAGAATTATAGATACAGTTAAAGTAGAAATCAGTAAGTTTGAGAAGAAAAGGTTGGATACAGTAAGTATTATTAATTTTAAACTCTGATTATATAAAACGGAATAAAGGTAGTAGAGCCACGCTGATTTCAGCACGGTAGAGCCGGCTCTTGTGGGGCGGTACTAGCCTCGCACATAACATCTACGTAAAGTGACAGCGATCGTGCTGTCGTGTTGCGTTGGTGAGAGCGAGACCGGAGCCTCAATGATGCAGAAGCATCACCAGCCTGCCATGGTGTGGGTCACCTTGCTGCATTGTTGCATTGTCTGCAATGACTATGGTGACCACTACTCTTGGGTTCTACCCATGCTTTCCATCAGACAGAGTAAACTCACTTTGGCAGCATTTAACATTAATTATGATAAAAAAAGGTAAAAGTATTTTTTTTAATATTTTAGAATAAAAGAATCTACAGTTATAAAGAGTCAGCCAATGAGACGTCGAACACAATTCGTGCGCAAGAGTTCCTTCTGAAGGAAATCGAGAGCTCGTTTCAAGAGAAGATGGAGAGACATAGAAATAAAGAGAGGGAACTAGAAGAAGCGAGAGCTAAACTAGACAAACTGAATATCGATAAGACCAGATTAGTGGAGAAAGTTGGAGACGGTATTTTTTTTCCTTTTTTTTACCTTGTTGTAGAAAAATGAGAGTACCTGGATAACCGGTATTTTTTATTTTGCAAATTTTTTTAAAAATGGATACTCTCTAGATCGATTAATCGCTCCTGAAACCCCCTGCATAGGTACTAAATTTCATGAAAATTGTCAGAGCCGTTTCTGAGATTTAGAAAAAAACTATATATATATATACATAGATACAAGAATTGCTCCTTTAATGGTATTAGAAATTTTTGTTTTACATCATTCCTTTTGTCTTTTGCTTGGTGAAAAAGTTTTTTTTAGGTTTCGAAGGCCAGACCTTCGCTCAGCAGTGGACGCCAACAGTTGGTATAGAGAATAGTAGTATATGTAATTAATAATGTAAATATCCCTTTAATCGACTATGGTAATGTGTGTTACGACGAAACTTGACCGCCTTCTTAATTCTAATCTAATCTAATTCTTAATAAAATAACCACGTGTCTACTTTACGTTCTCAATTACAATGGTTACCTATTCGCCAGCGCCGCAGTCAGCG
This sequence comes from Spilosoma lubricipeda, assembly GCA_905220595.1. Classification (NCBI taxonomy): domain Eukaryota; kingdom Metazoa; phylum Arthropoda; class Insecta; order Lepidoptera; family Erebidae; genus Spilosoma; species Spilosoma lubricipeda. Next base: position 2,767,466 of record HG992298.1, on the reverse strand, counting down.
AGCGCTGACCTATCTCCTTTCGTTCCTCAACTCCCCGTCTTCACCTGCGTATCTTGAACCCTACCTTCGTTTCTTGTCTTCGAACCACGACAGAAATCTTCGCTCATCAAACAATTTGCTTCTCTTGTGCCCCTCTCACAATTCTGACTTCGTGAACTCTTCGTTCTTCGTGCAAGCAGTACTGCTATGGAATACGCTTCCGACTGAAATCAGGATGTCAACTAGTCGTTTTTCATTCAAAATGAATGTCAAGAACTATCTCTTGACGCGATGGCAGGAAATAAATAACTAAAATACAATATAGTAATCACAGTGTACGAATCTAAAGTTTATGTATTAGTGTGTAAAATTATTATATGTATATCAATATTTGTTCATGTATATGTGTAGTAGTATTATGTAAGTTTATGTCAGTTCTATACACTTATTGATAAAATTATTACCTCTGACTTCCACCACAGTGCACCTATCTACAATATTTCTACATCACCCAAAGGTTGGCTGGTAGAGAATGCCTTGGGCATTAAGCCCGCCGATGTACATGTGTGCATGAAGTTTAAAATAAAATATATGTGACTGCTGATCAAGAGGCCTCGGGTTCCATTCCTTCCCGGGCCAGTTAAAAGTATTATTGAGTTCTTCTGATTATGGAAATGGAGTTTGCAAGTTGGGGCCTATCACCATCTACTACTAAAGGAAGGCCAAGGGTACCCACTATCTCGTTCTTGGGCAGCCTGCACTGTTCTATATTGCACATCAATCCAATCAAATTCCTTCTTCTTCATAGAGACCAAAGTGAAGATGGAGTTGGCAGAGTCCCACAAGCTAATATCTACAAGGAATGCGGCAATAGAAAACTTGAAAAAACAGAAACTGGAATTGCAATACGACTTTGACATGAACATTAATCCACACATCAGATTGTGTCAGAATAAGTATGTATGATGTTTAGATCTTTTTATATCATTATCATCATTTAGCAGTGCACTACTAGACATTAGGAAGGATATTTTAGTCTATTATACCCCACTGACCAGATAGGTTGGTATGGGATTTGGGATACTGACAACAAGTTTAACCTTCGAATTCAGTTCACCCTCAGGGTTGTGGAGGTCCGATGCAAGTCGCTCCGTGTAAAAAACAGATATTCAGGTTAAACCGGTTGAACTACTATCCGACCCCAAATATTGGGCATAATAAAGGCTAGGAAGATGAAGATGTTGATGTACAGATATATTAAACGTAACTCTTCAGCCAGCTGGCATATCGTGAAGGCCCAAGTTATACACAAATCCCACGGGGCAGCAAGCTCCACAACTGCCCCGAAAAACTCATTAATAGTCTTAAACAATCCAATTCTGAATATAGGCTTGCTCTTCGAAAAGACATGGTGTACATACCACACTTCGAGGGGTTGCTATGTAGGGGTTGTTTTAAGTTTTCCTTCTTTTTGCAGCGATGTTGTCCTGCGTAGTGCGGCAACCGTACATTTGCAAGTATTTTATGTGTATTCGGGCATAACTTCGTCGTTTATGAACCGTTTCAATGGAAAGGAGATGTCCCAACGGTGGTACCACGATAAGGACATTAATATCTGATGATGGCATCCTAGAGAAATCGAGTCGAACCTTGAAGTCGGTTTCATTTCTGTTAAAATTGTACTTGTTAGGAAATAAAACGGCTAAACGTATCTACAAATTTTTACTATAATATAGAATTTTACAGTATAATAATACAGATAATTATAATTCACTGCTAGGAGGTCTTGACTCCTTGACTCCTGCAGCGAATCTCTTCATCAGCATTTTTTAATTCAAGTTTTCAAATTATATAAATCAAATTTAAGAATAATTGCTTCAAACAGGAGATTTCATCTGCCAGTTGTATATTTTTAACATGAGGTTGTATGCCTCTTCACCATGAAGGCCTCGGTCGCCACAGTAGCTTGCTCCCTTACTTAGCTCTTATGTCACCCATACCTGAGACTGACTGGACCGATGTCGTATAAGTTTAAGCGTTCTTGGTTCAAACTCCACGGGGTAAACAATTTCTGTGAACCACAAATTGTTGTTCTGAGTTTGGTTGTTCTTTGTGTCCGTTTCAATTATGTTTGTAAAGTACCCGGCGATATATTAACAATTATTTTTACGGGAATTAACGCGATCACTTATTAAAAGGTATTACATTGACTGTGTCAGCCTGTGACCACGGCCAGTGCAACCTGGTCGAGGCAAATCAGAGGTATGTAATACCTTTTAATAAATGATGGCGTTAATTCCCGTAAAAATAACTGTTAATATATCATGGAACGCGAAAGTTTAAAAGTTAGTATACCCCGATAGTTGTCTTTAAAAAAAACTCTTCTTTAAAGTGTACCATTTCAATTTGCAGGATACGTAATTTGGAAGATGTGAACATCAAACGTTTGGAGACATTGCGAGCGTACAGCGAGGACTGCTACAACGCAGTCCTGTGGCTAAGAGAGAACAGGCACTTGTTCCAACACGACGTACACGAACCTATGATGTTGGAAGTGAGTATTATATAGAAGACTAGCTGAATCCCGCAGTGTTACCCGCGGTTATTGTCGTACCGCGGGTGACGCTGCAGGGCGAAGCTAGTCTAAAAAAAGTTACTCTCTTTATCATCAGCTATCTATCAGTGAAAGTCCCGTCGAAATCGGTCCAGCCGTTCATGAGATTACCCGGAAAGAACAGACAGACAAAAATTGCAAAAAAAAAGTTATTTTGTTACATGTATCACGTATACTAACATATGCATTTATTAAAAAGCGGTAATTTTAAAGATTCATGCAAATCCGTTCAGTAGTTTTTGCGTGCGGAAATAACAACATACACACTCACAAAGTTTCGCCTTTATATAAATATAGAAGTGTGATAGCCTATGAGACATGCCTCGGTAGTGTATGCAATTGCTGTGCTTAAAGTCTCGGGTTCGATGCCTGGGTCGGATCAAATGTTTGTATGATCTGCAAATATTTGTTTCGCAGTTTGGGTATTTTATAAAATGTATTTTTTTGCAAAAAAGGGATGTGTATTTATATCAGTTTACTAATAAATGCTTTGCTTAGTTTGGGACTAGATGGCATTGTGTGTTAGATGTTACTAGATGGCATTGTGTGTTAGATGTTCGAAATAATAATATTAAATGATATGGCTTTTTAAAATCGATTCGATAAATCCAGATATAATTTCCTACAACGTCTACAGCCTCACATACTCTCTATGAAAGTAGGCGGTTGATTACCAAAAAAACAACACAATATTTATTAACAACACTTTTACAATAATAATTCACAAAATCACTCGGTAGTCACACTAGAAGATGTTGATGTGTCGATGTTAATCCGCTGTATCGTAAAACAATACTGTCCGTACGACTATCACGCTCCGCTTTTATATGGCTGTCGAAATAACTAGAATAATCCTTAATATTCGACAGAACATTCTGGACCTAATAGATTGTCCTAGAGTTACTTGCAGCGCCATCTAGCGTTGAGAATATTGGAATCATCAGTCATAATCTCCTCAGTTGCACGCTACGCGACACTAGAAACGCCGTCGTCGGTTCTCGAATGTTCCCGACCATACGAGATCCAACTCTCTATGGCGCAACATTACTATAGAAAAACTAATTTGCAATGGCGACGTCTCGTCGTTCGTCGTTTCTATATGGAGATAAGGCACTGTTGGCGGCGGTAGTCGCTTACCATGAGATAACCTGTCTGCTTATTTACACATACGCCATAAAAAATTGTAGTGTCACGTGAACTGAACCTGGCTTAATTTTATTAAAATGGTTAAAGAATTTGTGTGGTCTTTCAAGGATAGTTCAATTGGTACGCTTTGTATTGTATGAAAGTCGTATAGAGAGTGAATAACCGGCAGTCATTTTGTTATATATATGACCCTGCCATAGTCACTCTGCTCTGCCTGATGGAAAGCATGAGCAGAATCCAAGAGTTATGGTCACCATCACCCAAGCGAATGCTGACAATTCAACAATTAAATTTAAAAAAAAGTTCGATTCAAATATTAACACCTTTAATAGGGTCTTCCTGTGTTGCCATACACAACAAGTACTGATGTTGAACACTGCTTTATAAAATCTTAATTATATTTCAGATAAATTTTACTGATCCGAAGTTTGCTCGTTATCTAGAGTCTACAGTCTCTGCAAGAGATCTGGTGGCTTTTACCTTCGAGTCCAGTCAGGATATGAACCTATTCCTTCAGAAAGTAAGGCAGGAGAAGGGTCTGAAGAGAGTCAACGCCTTGTGTAGCCAGGGAGGACCTGTGGAACTACCTGAAAGGAATATACAGCAGTTGAGGTAAGACCGAGGGTGAAGTTAGCCCTACTTCCAAGTTCTTTTTTATTCGTTTTTATTCAATAATATACAGAAACAAAAATCTAAGCAGTATCATAATCTTTGTCATCCTAAACTTGGTTGATGGTTCAACTGGGCATGGACTGCGAGTTTAAGTCCCTGTACAATTATGCATTATTAAATAATTAAATCAACTAAAATAATATTATAACAACTAAAATATATTATAATTTCACTGCCTCGTTGGTCTCGCGTTTGGCGTGTGCGACTACTGATCGTGAGGTCACGATCGAGGGTTCGATTCTTGGGTCGGACCAAATGTTTGTATGATCTACAAATATTTGTTTCGGAGCTTGGATTTTTTCTATGTATAATATATATATGTATTTACAAAAAAAATGTATGTATTTGTATCAGTTGTCTAGTATCCACACAAGCTCTGCTTAGCTTGGGACTAGATGGCGTTGAGTGTTAGATGTCCGATTTTTTTTTTAATAATAAATCCATGGACTTTTAACAAGCTTCCAACTAAGAAATTATTTTGAAACTATTAAGGTGCCGATTGAACTAAAACATTTCGGTGTAACGTAACGTCAGTCGTCACCGTTAGATGTAGTTGCATAAAGTACGTTGTAAAAGAAAGCTTCTTCTCAGCCTTCTGCCGTCCACTGCTTAATGACCATCCCGGAAAGAATGAAATCTTTTTATAACGAATCTAGCAATATTGCTATTTGATTCCTCCCTGATGGCCAATGGCAGACGAATTAGCGAAAGAGTTAGGTGGGATTTAGTAGATAAAGTTACAAAAAAATAGTTTTTAATTTAATATACCTACCATTTAAAAAAAAACTTACATTAGGAATATACACCCTGTGTCACAGGGGACTTTACATACATACATACATACATACGTGAAAGAGACACAAAGAGCATCCACCCAAAACTTCTATTGTCATTTATTAACCCATTGATGTTTATGTTCCAGCTACCTAGGCTTCTACACATACCTGGTAGACACGATATCAGCTCCCGACGCGATAGTGCGCTACTTATGCAAGACGTACAGAATACACAGCATCCCGATCGGCAACAACCACACTTACAACAACAGCGGGAAGGTGCCAGCTAACATCACTTTCTTCTTTACCGGTGAGTGTCAACATCCATGTGGGTTACCATCGCTATTCATCATATGGATATGATGAACCGATTAAAGGTGATGCAGAACAACATCACTGCAAAGAGAAAGAAAATATTCCTACTACGAAAAACCCCATATCAACCCATCTAGCCAGTGTGTAGGTTTGGGGTGACCACTATAGCGAACTTATGGGTACGTAGAATTAACAACGGCGATGAATAACGATGAGAGCAGTATTTATTATGCAGGAACCACGACTCCATAATACTCTACGATTACATGGTGACGTCTGGCTTCTATACCAACTTACAGCGCATTATATAGCCTAAATTCTATCGATCAATAACATATGATCATTCTTAACGAGATAAGTCGTGTCTTAGTACTACGTGGTCGATAACATATCACACTGTAATCTGCTGACTTAGCTGGTCGGTCTTATCTATACTAATATATAAAGCTGAAGAATTTGTTTGTTAGTTTAAACGCGCTAATCTCAGGAATCGCTGGTCCGATTTGAAAAATTCTTTCAGTATTGGATAGTATATTTATAGAGGAAGGCTATAGGCTATAATATATAAATAATAACATCACGCTAACACCAATAGGAGCGGAGCACCAATGAAAAATATTTCGCTACGGGCAATACGAGACGCAAACTAGGTTGCGTGAGTCGGCTAGTATATAATATAAATTCTATTGATTTAACAATATATGACGTAGGAATAACCACCACTCTTGGATTCTGCTTATGCATTCCATCATGCAGAGTAGAGTCATTTTGACAGAGCAAGACATAAAAAAAAAAAACTTCTTTTGAGAAAGAGAAGAGAAAATGTTCAACAGTAGACTATTAAAAGCTGTTGATGTGTGTGTCACTACCCCTACTCATCCTGTGAGTGTCATTGAACTCTAACTTTGAATCACTGCAAAGAGAAGGCAAATTTCAACCAGCATGCTGTAGTAGGACAAAAGCTCCTTTCGAAGGAGAAGCCCATGTCCAGCTGTGGTCTATTAAAGACTGTTAATGGGATGATGATGTGCACTATCTGAGAGACAACTCTGAGGCAATTCAAATGTAATTAAGGCAATTCATGTACTGTACAAATTTGAATCATGACCTGACGTACACTTACTTTCTTACAACATTCAAATACAATTGGGTCGACTTTGCTTGAATATGCATGTCTATAGTAACGGTCTTGTTATCTTTTGCAGTGATATGTGAGACATTGCTCATAATTTGTTCTAAGTTATAGTGAATTCCAAAGAGGATGGATTTATAATATGATTATAACTGTTCCATCTAACATATCTACTGACTGCAGTAGATGCTATTTTTACCTTTATCATCACTGGATGATAAAGGTAAAAATAGCATAGGTTGCCGAACAGTATTGACGTAGCTTGCTTAATATTTTAAACGTCCTAAGTGCACTGCACTGGTTGCACGGTTTTTACGAATTATTGCCAAAATGGGCCATGTTTAAGTAGTATATATTGATTGGGTTCATCCCCAAAAACTAAATGACATAAGACACAAAACTCTAAAAATGAGTACAATCATGAGTATATTGTGTTTCAGAGAACCACCGTTTCCAAGTACGTGTTTCGGCTTACAGTGGAGAGAAGTCCAGCTCCACGATAGAGATCCGACAGCCCAAGTTGTTGGCCAACACTGTGGACGCTGAACAAATTGACAAGCTCAAAACTGAGTGAGTTTCCTACAATAACCATGTACATATCTTTAAACAACCACAGATTACCACAGAGATTTAATTTAATCCATATAAATATAAGTTAATCATCGAAATGTACCGATCATAACTTCCGTCGTTTCGTCTGCACCAGATTGGATGATCTTTTTTTGTGTTTGTTACTGTCAGGAAAAGATTTATTCACAATTATTTGTACGGGAATTAACGCGATCACTTATTAAAAGGTATTTGCCTGACGTTTCGACCAGTTTGCACTGGCCGTGGTGAGAACTCGCAGGCAGATAGAGGTATGTAATACCTTTTAATAAGTGATCGCGTTAATTACCGTAAAAATAATTGTTAATATATTATGGAACGCGAAAGTTTAAAAGTTAGTAGGATAAGATATTTATAGCAGTAAATTATAAGGAAATCAGAACACTTATATTTTTTATCTTAGTAATATTAAAACAAGTTTTTCGGAAACTTAAATATGGTGGTACCAAGTTTGCCGGATCAGCTAGTTTTTAATATTTTTTTCATTGGCTACTTTTCTTCCTGGTCTATTTGAATGCGACCCAAGTAATTATAACAGCAAAAAAAAAAAGAATATAAAACAATAAAAATGACTTTTCAGAAAAATGAAGTATGAAAGAGAAGCCCAGAACCATAAGAACAAGATGAACGAACATGAATCTAAACTTTCAAAGTTGGAGAGCAGTCTTAATGAGTTAAATATGCAGAGGAAAACCATTAGCGAAGGAGTTGAGAAGGTAAGATCCACTCTTTTTTACCCGACTGCGGCGAAGCAAACAGGAAGGGTAATAGTTTTGGTAGTCGTATGTATTTTTTTTCTGTAGCTATATCAATATTATTCAAGTTCTATCAAGTATAATTAAAGTTTTTACGTAGTCGCATAAGATATGAGTTCTCACGTAGATAATTAGATGTGTTACTTGAATGTAAACTTTTGGATACTGAAAATCCGTGTCGTGATTGTCTGGAAGAGATTGCCGTGAGCGATAACACCACCTATTGTAACATTTGCATATTTTGTAACTCATCCTTTGTTTTCTCTTTGTGATTTTGTATGTATACAATAAAGATATAAATAAAAAAATATAATTCATATTATGTATGAATTGTGAGCTTGTGGTAAATGTTGGAAAATAAGTTCTTAATTTTTTATTAATTTTTTATTAATTTTTTATTTTTTTTAACTTCCTGCACTCCTCCTCCATGTAAACTGTGACTGTGTCTTATTTCATATGAAGGTTTTGCTTCACGTACTGCCTTGTTGGCAGGTCGTGGCCAGGTCGGACATGTTTGTATGATCTGCAAATATTTGTTTCGGAGTTTAAGTTTTCTATGTATTTACAAAAAAAGTGTATAAATATTTATTATAACATTTGTCCAGTACCCATAATACAACCTCTGTTTAGTTTGAGACTAGATGGCGTTGTGTTAGATCTTAAAAAAAATAAATAAACAGATACACCACATATGCCACCACATAATATTTTAATTATACAATTTTCCCCAGGTGCGAACAATAGCAGCTCAAATCCGAATCCAAGCGAAGAAAGTCCAAGATATAGAGAATGAGCCAACGTTCGACATAGAGCAGGCGAGGGAGTCGAGTAGGAGAAAGCAGAGAGAGTGTGTGAAGAAACAGTGCAAGATGCAGGTGGAACTGAAAGGGATCATCAGTGATTTACATACCGAGATACTTAATGGAGACGTTCTGAAGGTAACAACCACTTCTCATCAATAAAAATGAAATTGGAGTGTCTGTTTGTAATATTATAATAATAGCTTTTTACTAAATGTATACACGATACATACACCAAATTTTTTTTTTACATTTTGGCTGTCCGGCTAATCTTTGGAACGCCTGGTCTGTGGAGTAACTTAGGCTATTTTTTTAGACTAGTTTGGCCCCGCTGCGTTGCCCGCGGGGTTTTGACATTGACGTCATTGGCCGTGTCAAAATAGCGAACAGCTCAAATTCAGTCAGTTTTTTAAATTTCACTTTGACAATTAGTTTCACTATTTTCAAGCCTACTTATTTTTTTTTCTATATTATAAAGATGTTAATGATCAGATTGAGAAATAACAAAAAAAAAACATATTCCCTATTGCGTGCATGTGCACCGATACTATCTAAACGAATAGACTATACTGGTAGTAGAAACACGCTGATTTCAGCACGGTAGAGCCGGCTCTGGCGGGTGTCGTTGAGTGCGAGACCGGAGGCCCAATGATGCAGAAGCATCACTAGCCCGTTATGGTGTGGGTCACCATACTGCATTGTTGCATTGTCTGCAAGACCAATGAGTATGGTGACCACCACTCTTAGATTCTGCTTATGCTTCCCATCAGGCAGTGTAGAATCGTTTTGGCAGAGCCATACCTACATGAAAGAAATTTAGAACGACCCATAAAGCGGTACGTAAGTCATTATTTTAAAATACAGAAAGATGTTTTAACTCACCGTTTTATTTAAATTTTCAGTTAAAATTGGACTTGAGCAGAAACTCCATACTTGAGCAAGAGAACCAACTGCGGGAGCTGACGAATGATCTGAGGAAAGTAGAGGTACTAACTGTAATTAATTTATTACTAGTTGCTGCCCACGGCCCGCGTGTATGTGGGTTGTCGCGGCAAATAGTAGCCTATGTGTGACTCTGATGTATAAGCTATATTACTGTAAAGTTTCATCCAAATCCATTCAATAGTTTTAGCCTGAAACAATGTAACTAACAAACATCCATCCATCAATCCACCCATACTTACAAACTTTCGCGTCTATAATATTAGTATAGATAGTATAAACAGCTGACCAGGCGAACTTGGTACCGCCATATTAACATATATACAGGAAGTATACGGTAGCGGACAGAAAAATTCTTTTAATTTTTCTTGTACACAAACCTTGTCCTAACAATAACGAACACATAAAAAAAAGAATTGTTTAATTTTGTGCAGCCGATCGGAAGTTATGCGCGTACATACATTTTGGCGATTCATTTTTATATATATAGGTTATTTAATACTTCATAATCTACCCAATATTAATAATGTTCCTCAGGGACATAGGCTTATTGTTAAAATTGTTAAGTTAGCAATCCCAGCCAGGCCAGCAGGTATGGATGGGTATGGATCATTCTTGCTATTTTGAGACCATACGAGTATAAGGAGAGAGATAGTTGCCATCAACAACGCGTGACTACGGCTTTTGAAACTTGTTTAATGCTTTTTCAACGTCGTCATTTTGTCGTAGTTGGGTTTTAGTACTTTTTTTTCATGACTGTTACCGACAGAACTTTCGACTGGGTGAACCAATTCCGATGTTTCGTTTTATTATTTGATAGCTGATGCTTCCAGTGTGGTTCCATTTCAGTTTGGTCTAGTTCTTGAAGTCTTGTTAATTTTTTTAATTAATTAACGAGAATTTGATTTCGACTTTAAAAGTTAACCAAATTTAAATAAATTCCATCAGGCAACACTACAAAACATAGAAGCCCTAATGACTCGAGCCCAATCAGCTGCCCGAGAGAAGCTGATAGAAGCTAAAAGAAGTTCAGACAACAAGCTGCCGAACGAGGAAGGCTTCCCCAACAAAGAGCATTTCGACCGGTTGCCCAACGACATCACAGCTCTTCAAGAGCGCTGCTACGAGCTGCAGACCAGCATCGACTGCATGGACGAGGGAGATGACCAGGTAACTTCATGTACTTAAATAAATAAATATTACGGACGTCTAACACACAACGCCATTTAATCCAAAGCTAAAGCAGAGCTTGTGTTATGGGTACTAGAAAACTGATATAACTACATATATACTTTTTTTTTGTAAATACATACATATCTATACAAATAAATAAAATTGGAGTGTCTATTTGTAATATTAAAATAGCCGCTTTTTACTTAATGCATATGTATGTATACACGATACATATACCAAAAATGAAGTTAAAAATTTTTTGTCTGTCTGTCTGTTTGTTCCGGGTAATCTCTGGAACGGCTGGACGGATTTTGACGGGACTTTCACTGGCAGGTAGCTGATGATCCGGGGAGTAACTTAGGCTACTTTTTTTAGACTAACTTTGTCCCGCAGCGTTACTCGCGGTTCAAAAATAACCGCGGGTAACACCGCGGGGTTCAGCTAGTTATACATATAAAACACGCCAACTCCGATACAGATGTTTGAAGATTATACATACATTTGGTCCGGTCCGGGAATCGAACCCGAGACCTCGCATACGATACCACTGCACTACAAAGGCAGATATAGTGTGACATATCTATATGATATAGATATGTCACAGTTAACGGTTTTCATCAGGGCTCGTATAACCTGGTTGGCCTATAATGATATACCAGTAGGGTCCGAGAAATGAAACCACAACTGTTATCTAATCCAGTTTATAAACTTTATCTATACAAATAAATGAAATTGCAGTGTCTGTTTGTAATATTGAAATAACTGCTTTTTGCCTAATGCATATCGATGGCTCCTACGTAAACTGCCCTAAGTGAAAAAACCGAACTTTACAGGAGAGCAGTTTGAAGGTGCCGGAACTGCTTTTTATGTCATATCTCGTACACTATTGTAACAATCTTAATGAAAATTTGCAATAAGCATTATAATACCATGTTAATTACATTGAAGTTATTTTTTTTGTATATTTATATTAAATTTCGAGATTTTGCACATTCGACTTTTTACTTGGTTGTTTTTTTATGATTAATAAATTAAATAGACGTAAAAGGGCTTTAGTGACCTTCCTTCCTTATACTAGCATCAATATTTTTATACTATAATAACTTTGTGTCATATATTTATAACATTATCTGTTATCATTACTAGAAACCATTAATAGATCCAACCAGAAAATGGTATCTAATGTGTCGTAATTTCATTTTGAAGCATATACGCCCTTATACTGTGTGTAAATTATAGTTATGTCCTTGTGTCACATACAAAAAGGTATTCAAAAATAAAACAATTTTGTATTAAAATCAAAAATGTTATTACAATCGAGTTTCTGTATCACCACCTTATATCACAACCATCATTGTACAGAGTACATCGTTGGATTGGGCTTTATACGTAGCCAATTTGTGCTCATACGCCTATTTGCCTAAAATTTTATTTTTGATCTAGGCAAAAAATCATTTTTTTTGTTTTTTATATCTTAGAATAGAGCAAAATAAACCGATTGAGCTAATAATTGGAAAAAGCCTTAAGCGGCACTTCCGCCCCTATACGTAGGAGCCATCGATATGTATGTATACACGGTACATACTCGTATACCAAAATAACAATTTTTGTCTGTTTGTTTCGGCTAATCTCTGTTCAGCTAGTTTATAAATATTTATAGAATGGAGCCATGTCTTTGGCAAATAAAAATTAAAGAGTACCACCACAGGGTCAAAAAACGCTGCTCATAATAAATTAATTGAACAATGATAATTATAACCAAACGCCAAAATGATATTTGAGTTAGTAGCTCGCTGCATGTACGCACGCTTGCACAAACATCACCGACTTACTGAGCCGTCTGTGGTTAGTTCCGAGATACGTGTATTTGTACAAGTCTAATCTTGCGCAAGTATATTGTTACGTGTATGACCGGCTTTATATTACTGAAGGTTAACAAACAATAGCGCAATTCAGGTGAACTGTACAACGCCATCTGTCGATACATGGACTAAATTATAAAATGGTTTTGGTCGTGAACAATTAGAAACCAACTACAACTTTCACGGCTAAACAGATTGTGGAGCATCTTCTGGAATGTTCTTCATAACAGTATGTTTGTATGTTCCACCATGGCGCCTAAACGACTGAACCGATTTTAATTCATGATATGTCAATAGATTGTATAGGACCGGATGACATAGATTATACGCATTTTATCAAAACTTTTATATAGTCGAGTTATACTTATTTAAACTGTTCTTGTCTGTAAATGTTGTATACATGAAATATAATTTCATAAAATTTAAATATAAAGGTTCATTTATGTAGGTTATCAAAGAGTACGAAGATAGGGAGAGAGAAATCACCAGACTGAAGACTGAAGTGGACAGTTCTAGCAGCAGAAACAAACTCCTCGAAACACAAATGGAGAATATCAAGTAAGTTGAAGTATAATAATAATAAATAAATAAATATTTAGGACATCTAACACACAACACCATCTAGTCCCAAGTTAAGCAGAGCTTGTGTTATGGGTACTAGACAACTGATACTACTACTAATATAATTTTTGTAAATACATACATATTATACATAGAAAATACCCAAACTCCGAAACAAATATTTGTAGATCATACAAACATTTGGTCCGACTCGGGAATCGAACCCGAGACCTCATGATCAGCAGTCGCACACGCCAACCGCGAGACCAACGAGGCAGTCGTATAAATCTATACTAATATATAAAGCTGAAGAGTTTGTTTGTTTGTTTGAACACGCTAATCTCAGGAAACTCTGGTCCGATTTGAAAAATTCTTTCGGTGTTGGATAGTCCATTTATCGAGGAAGGCTATAGGGTATATATCATCACGCTACTACTAATAGGAGCGGAGCAACAATGAAGAATGCTTCAAAAACGAGGGAAATTTTCACGCTACGGGCAATATAAGGCGCATACGAGGTTGCGTGGGTCGGCTAGTAATGTATAAGGAAGATTTATAATATAATTGCTAACTCACGCAACTGGTTTGAGTCTCTTTTTAATCATACTCGGCTCCTATTGATCTAAGCGTGATGTTAACTATCCTATCTTAAACAAGCCCGCAAAACACTTGAAAAGAAATGAGAAATTCTATTAGATAGTTGTGAAGGTCATCTTGAGTAACAACATGAAATTAGAAATATATAGGTATATATAATAGATGTATAACAGAATTATGTTATAGATATATAGTTAGAAGTAAAAACGTTAATAACTACTTCTTATATCTTGGATCTTGGATGTGTATATATATATATACACCTCCTTACATCCATCCATCACATATTCATTTGTATATGTGTGTAGTTTTAAATGTAAGTTTATGTTATGTCAGTTACCGAAGAAAATTATAACATCTTACTTCCACCACAGTGCACCTACCTTACAAAATTTCTACATCACCCAACGGTTGACTAGTAGAGAATACCTTGGGCATTAAGGCCGCCGATGTGCATAAAGCTATAACATAAATAAATAAATGTATTTCATTTATTAATTAATTATTGAAGTACTTAAGCCCTTTACTTGTGTTCATACCGTATTTGTAGAAATGTGTGGCTGTGTGTGTTTAGAAAGTGTATGTTGTAATAAAAATAAGGTTATAAACAGGTAAAAATAAGGTTCATAATAAAGTTGTAAGCTCATGTGACTTGAGCTAGTTTCCACTCGGGACTAATCTCTGGACCGGATACACAGAATACACACATTTACTTACTGTGTGTGTACGTAAATAAACAAGTATGGATTCAGAAATTGCAAAAACTAAACCTAATATAACACATCTATGCTACGATTTCAGGAATAAAAAAAAATTGACAGTCATAAGGACTGCCGATAGAAGTTAAAACTTATAACTTAGAATGTTATTTTGCAAATATAATGTGTAAAATTAAAAATTTCATAATCTTAAAATTAAATCATCATGTTGGTGACGCGGTGACGCGAACTCATAAGATTTGCCCCTACCAAAAAATGTTCAACGCTGCCAAAGAAGTTTTGTGACGTCAGCATGTCGGTGACGAGGTGACGCGAACTCATAAGATTTTTCCCTACCAAAAAGTGCTCAAACCGGCTAAAGGAGTTTTGACTTCAAAAAAATTACTTTGTCCTGACTTTTGACAGATTAAGTTAACAATGATCGTATCGAAATGAAAATGCAATATTATTTTAATGCTCCAAAATTCTAGTTTTTCTGTAATTAAGGCAAAAAAAATTTGAGAGGTCACGCAATTCATAATTATCATAGACAGTGTGTGACCACAGAAAGTGCAACTTGCTTGACACTTCATTCAATTATTACATACATTTAATAATATCAATTAAGTGTATATATTTCTCGTTAATTAGTGCGAACATGTTTACCGTACTTTCACACTAACTGTTGTGTCGAACCATATTTTTTTACCTCCTGACTCTATAGATGGCGTTGATGCTAGATCACGATATGATTTAATTTACGTTGTTAGTAAAAGTAATAAAATATTTGAACGATTGTCCTTCGATTACCTGTTTATTATATTAGCAGTAGCGAATTGTGATGACCTCTATTTATTTATATCCCTCAGCAACCGATGATAATGAGTAATATTTAAATTACTAGGTATTACAACCAGATATACTGATTTAAATAAACTTTTACACTACTTCTTAACATTTTACAGCAGAATTCCGACGACTTTAAATTAAATTTAATTTAATGTAAAATAATATTTTAAATTTAATTATCTATACAAATAAAAAAGTTTAAATTGTCTGTTTGTAATTTCAAATTAGCATCTTATCACTAAATGCATATAAAAGTATATATAAAGTACTAACATAAAAAAAGTTGTCTGTCTGTTTTGGCTAATCTCTGGAACTGCTGAACTATAAGATGTAACTTAGGCTACTTTTTTTAGACTTTCTTCGCCCCACAGCGTTACTAGCGGTTATTGTAGTAAAGCTACAAAATACTCAGCTCAGTAGTTCATGCTCAACTAGTAATATAATATATTATGAACAGATCCCAGTGGCTGCCGCCCTTAGAAACGTTGTTGCGTGACATCGACAAGAGCTTCGGCGACATGTTCTCCAAGGTGGGGTGCGCTGGCGAGATCAAACTGCAAAAAGGCGGTAGCGAGGTAAGCCTAACTATACTCATACTAACTAAGTTAACTAACCCACGCATCGTCGTTATAAGATATATGCTGTCATGGAAAGTCCACGCTCAAACAGAAGAACTACTATGTCACCAGCAGTAGGAGTAGTCAGTCATATACAACACAATATCAAACACCATCATCCAAACGATTATGCACCGCGTAATATACCTCCGCGAAATATACACACCCACATATACACACTCACAGACACACCTCCACACTTAAACACTCGCATACACTCCTCAATTCTAACATACACAACCTCTCACATATACACCCTTACACTTTAAATCGTACTCTGAATCCCTTGTTTTTCTATGTTTATTTAAAACTGTAATTGTAATCTGTAACGTTAACGACCACCTTATTGATAAAGCACTACAATGAAGGTTTTGTATCACAGCAGAACACTGACTCCTAAGTCACCGGATTACCTAGTTTAGGAGTCAGGGTTTACCTTATTACCTTTACTTTAACCTTGTTATGTATCCTAATTTGAAACAATGTCTAAGGATTTTCAGATCAATAAAGATATTTATTTAGCTATTTATATGTCTATCTTTTAAGATTTTAGAACTTATTTACTATATATTAACTATTTTAGAAATTTGAATGGAAAATTTTTTTTCATACATTATTTGTACGAAACTATAACCGTTTATACAGTATAGCGAACTTAGCGGTAAAAGAATAACAACGGCTATGGGCAACGATGTAAGTAGTATTTATTACGCAGGAGCCACGTCTCCATAATACTCTAATGTTACATGGTAACGTGTGGCTTCTTTACTACAAGCAACATTATATATACTAAAATCTATCGTTACAATGCATTTAATCACGTCTTATTCTCGACGAGATAAAATAATGTCTAAACACCACGTGATCGATAACATCTCACATCTCTAATCTGCTGACCTAGGTGGTCGGTCTTATCTATATATAAATTCTATTGATTTAATAATATTTGACGTGACGTGGGAATATACAGTGCACGTCTGGTATGTTCGACTGGAAATACTCAAAATGTAATTTGCATGTACTGATTATAGCCTTGAATACGAAGTGATTTACTTAGAAAACGATTAATACCATGGGACAAACAGTGGCCTAGTTTGTACCGGAGTTACTATTTCATATTTTAACTTGAAAACGTAGTTATTGTGACATAATTAATCGTTACACAAGTGTTAGCGTAACGATTGTGATATTGTATCGCGGACTTTTTTTAACCGACTTCAAAAAAAGGAGGAGGTTTCTCAATTCGACCGTACATATATATTTTTTTGTTTGTTTTATGTGTGTTCGCGGATAACTTCGCCTTTTATGAACCGATTTTGATGATTCTTCTTTTGTTGGAAAGGAGATGTTCCAACGGTGGTACCATAACAAGGAAACTAGGATCTGATGATGGCATCCCAGGGAAATCGAGGGAAACCCTCATTTTTTTCGGGCACATACTACGTTTTTCGTATATTTTCTGAAAATACTCTTGAATTTGCATCTGGTAGTCATCATTTAATGATATTGAGCTGATGAAGTAAGGTACAACTCCTTAACGGTTAGGAGTTGAGGATAAATATTTAAATGTCATTGTGTGTATGTTAACTTTAGTCGTATTGTTTCAAGTTATTTAGGTAAGCTGATGATGGAAGGTACAACTCCTCAACGGTTAGGAGTTGGAGAATAATTCTTTCAATTTCATACATATCTATAGATCTTTAGTTATAAACTGTCAAGTTTTTGAGGTGTATTCGAAAGGGTTTGCTTCCGAAGTGGTTTGCTTTGCCACCGTATCGGGATCTGATGATGGGATGTCTGGGAAATGGAGGGAATCCCTCATTTTCTTAGGCACGTACTATAAATTATATGAAATAGTTCAACTTACTGATAACCTACGATTGCTTGCACTAAAAATGGAAAAATAAAAACTTTTTATAAAAAATAAACGACTTCCAAAAGTCGGTTTTTCTTATAAAAAGTTTTTTAACACTAATGAAGTAAAATTGTAGTACACCGTTTTGCTCTATTGTCGATAAGTTTATTAAATGCTATTAGACAAACTATTGGCATAACAATCTAGTAGTTATAGTGGTGTTTTCGATTTAAGTTAGAGGATTTTCTGTGTTTTTTTCGTTCAAGTTGGGAGCGTTAGTAGTGCGTTTTCTAGAAAAAGGAGAAAGGCCTTTTCTAGAATGTTATAGAAGCCAATGACAATGTTAAGAACTGTAAACAGTACATTGAATATTGCAGGAGGACTTCGACAAGTACGGCATCGCGATCCTAGTGAGGTTCCGCGCCGACGAGGAGTTGGCGCAGCTCACGCGCCACGCGCAGTCCGGCGGCGAGCGAGCGCTCTCCACCGCGCTCTACCTGCTCGCGCTGCAGCGGCAGGCCACCGTGCCCTTCAGGTGACCACACACTGTACTATACAGGAGCAGTCCGGCGGCGAGCGAGCGCTCTCCACCGCGCTCTACCTGCTCGCGCTGCAGCGGCAGGCCACCGTGCCCTTCAGGTGACCACACACTGTACTATACAGGAGCAGTCCGGCGGCGAGCGAGCGCTCTCCACCGCGCTCTACCTGCTCGCGCTGCAGCGGCAGGCCACCGTGCCCTTCAGGTGACCACACACTGTACTATACAGGAGCAGTCCGGCGGCGAGCGAGCGCTCTCCACCGCGCTCTACCTGCTCGCGCTGCAGCGGCAGGCCACCGTGCCCTTCAGGTGACCACACACTGTACTATACAGGAGCAGTCCGGCGGCGAGCGAGCGCTCTCCACCGCGCTCTACCTGCTCGCGCTGCAGCGGCAGGCCACCGTGCCCTTCAGGTGACCACACACTGTACTATACAGGAGCAGTCCGGCGGCGAGCGAGCGCTCTCCACCGCGCTCTACCTGCTCGCGCTGCAGCGGCAGGCCACCGTGCCCTTCAGGTGACCACACACTGTACTATACAGGAGCAGTCCGGCGGCGAGCGAGCGCTCTCCACCGCGCTCTACCTGCTCGCGCTGCAGCGGCAGGCCACCGTGCCCTTCAGGTGACCACACACTGTACTATACAGGAGCAGTCCGGCGGCGAGCGAGCGCTCTCCACCGCGCTCTACCTGCTCGCGCTGCAGCGGCAGGCCACCGTGCCCTTCAGGTGACCACACACTGTACTATACAGGAGCAGTCCGGCGGCGAGCGAGCGCTCTCCACCGCGCTCTACCTGCTCGCGCTGCAGCGGCAGGCCACCGTGCCCTTCAGGTGACCACACACTGTACTATACAGGAGCAGTCCGGCGGCGAGCGAGCGCTCTCCACCGCGCTCTACCTGCTCGCGCTGCAGCGGCAGGCCACCGTGCCCTTCAGGTGACCACACACTGTACTATACAGGAGCAGTCCGGCGGCGAGCGAGCGCTCTCCACCGCGCTCTACCTGCTCGCGCTGCAGCGGCAGGCCACCGTGCCCTTCAGGTGACCACACACTGTACTATACAGGAGCAGTCCGGCGGCGAGCGAGCGCTCTCCACCGCGCTCTACCTGCTCGCGCTGCAGCGGCAGGCCACCGTGCCCTTCAGGTGACCACACACTGTACTATACAGGAGCAGTCCGGCGGCGAGCGCGCGCTCTCCACCGCGCTCTACCTGCTCGCGCTGCAGCGGCAGGCCACCGTGCCCTTCAGGTGACCACACACTGTACTATACAGGAGCAGTCCGGCGGCGAGCGAGCGCTCTCCACCGCGCTCTACCTGCTCGCGCTGCAGCGGCAGGCCACCGTGCCCTTCAGGTGACCACACACTGTACTATACAGGAGCAGTCCGGCGGCGAGCGCGCGCTCTCCACCGCGCTCTACCTGCTCGCGCTGCAGCGGCAGGCCACCGTGCCCTTCAGGTGACCACACACTGTACTATACAGGAGCAGTCCGGCGGCGAGCGAGCGCTCTCCACCGCGCTCTACCTGCTCGCGCTGCAGCGGCAGGCCACCGTGCCCTTCAGGTGACCACACACTGTACTATACAGGAGCAGTCCGGCGGCGAGCGAGCGCTCTCCACCGCGCTCTACCTGCTCGCGCTGCAGCGGCAGGCCACCGTGCCCTTCAGGTGACCACACACTGTACTATACAGGAGCAGTCCGGCGGCGAGCGAGCGCTCTCCACCGCGCTCTACCTGCTCGCGCTGCAGCGGCAGGCCACCGTGCCCTTCAGGTGACCACACACTGTACTATACAGGAGCAGTCCGGCGGCGAGCGAGCGCTCTACCTTCTGCGGCAGGTCACCGTATATAATAGTAAATATCTATAATGTAAATCAATAGATATTCATATAAGTTTCATGTTCACTTTTAAGCTGTAAAAAAGGGAAAATAGAGCCTGAACTCATCTCATTTTATATTTCACAGATGTGTGGACGAGATAAACCAAGGTATGGACCCCATCAACGAACGCAAGATGTTCGAGTTGCTCGTCAAAGTGACCACGGAATGTGACAACGCGCAAAACTTCTTATTAACACCAAAGGTTGGTTGGACATATTTATACAGGGTTACTGGTTAAGTCGACCTATTCCCGTTAAGGGCGTTTTGTTTACATCGATTCTAACTAATTTCACTATGAAATACTGTATACTAAATCTGTTTTTGAGATATTTTAATTTAATTGTTTTTTGCAAAAAAATGCCCAATGTTCAATACCGATTGTAGTAATATGTAGTTTGTAATGGCAACACTAGGGTTTGTCATAATTGTCTTGACAGTCGTTAAATGTGTAATGACCTTTGTACCGACTTTCCCGTTTTGACGAGTTTCATAAAATATCATACATCTGTTACCTTTATACCGAATTTTCATGATTCTTTAAAATTCGCCCGTTTATGCCGACTTATATAATTTATCTATATTTAGGTTCAGTAAGCCGAAATGAGTTTAATTATGTAGTTTTAAGTACCATTTCGCCGACTTCTCTTTTTTATATAACTTTACAGTAATATAGTTTATACATCAGAATAACACATAGGCTACTAGTTGCTGCGTTACCCCACCGCGGGCAACAACTAGTATAAAATAATGTTGGAATGTCGAGATGCTAGTAGCCGTTTTATTACGTTAATCGGGAAAGAACGTCGGCTCTGTCGTTACAGTTTAGAGGTGTTTGTAGCCGGTTTGTTCAATTGGTTTCGGGATACATGAGACGTGTAAGGTTTGTTTTTTTGCGTAGTGTAGTGATAGTGTAGCCTAGGTAGGATTAATTTAACACTAGTGGTTGCCCGCGGCTCCGCCCGCTTATATGTCGGGTAACGCGGCAAATAGTAGCCTATGTGTTATTCTGATGTATAAGCTATATTACTGTAAAGGTTCATCCAAATCCGTTCAGTACTTTTTGCGTGCAAACTTTCGCGTTTATAATATTAGTAGGCTATGGGTAAGGGGATCGAGAGCTCGACAGAACCATAGGGGCTAAGTGCATCACCTTGAAAGATACCTCTGCGTATCGGGATTTTAGTTATTTCTCTGTTGGAATGTCCTTTGATATTTAATTTTGTAGTCCAGTGTTGGCTCGAGTTTTGTAAAAAGTCTATTATTTTTGGGTGAATTTTATAGAGTTGCAAGACACGAAGTAACCAACTGTGTGGAACAGAATCAAAGGCTTTCTACAAGAAAGCTAATAAGTCTATGTATATGGTGCTATTTATTAAATCTAAACTACTTTCTGCACATTATTTTTTCTCACTCGCATCTGCACAAATCGTAAGGTGTCTCGCTCGCACGCACCAAATTAACCTTAAAGAACATTGGCGTGGGACTTAGATTTTTTTATAAAATCTAAAGTGTTATGCCTCGTTCGATAGCTCGTGATACGTAGATATTTTTAAGCACAACTGCAAAACAGGCGCCATTTTTTTTTAATATCCAATGAAGAAAAATAAACTTTTTAAATTTATATTATTATTTTTTAGTTTAATCGTCTACAATGACTTATTTATTCATTTTACGTTTAATATTGGTTATTAAGATCATCTTATTTTACTTGTAAAAATCAAATAATAGTAAAAATAAGAAACTACACATTTCAAAATACCTGGTCTAGGCCGAAAATCGGGCATTTTATGCAAAAAACAATTAAATTGAAATATCTCAAAAACGGATAGATTTAGGATAGGATGTTTAATAGTGAAATCAGTCAGAAACGATGTAAACTACACGCCCTTAACAAGAATAGGTTGACTTTTGTTTCGTCGCTTTTTGTGTTTCAAACAACAAAGCAATGCAATTTATCTACTTCTGATTTGTTTTTTCTTTTGTTATACACTATTTCTTATATATCACTCACTTCTCAAGGTAGTAGTTGGGCCGGCTCGACCCGGGTGGTACCATCCTCGCACAGAACATCCACGTAAAGTGACAGCAGCAGTGCTGGCGTGTGTCGTTGCTGAAGCATCACCAGCCCGCCATAGTGTGACTCACCATGCTACATTGTTGCATTGTCTGCACGAGCAGTATGGTGACCACCACTCTTGGATTCTGCTTAGGCTTTCCATTAGGCAGAGTAGAGACAGTCATTAAAAAAAAGTACTAGCTGCCCCAACAGGCTACGTTCTTTCAAAAGTCTGCCTGCCTGTAGCAGTCCAATAGAAAAAATAAATGTGTTGTTTTACTATTTTCCACATAATTTTCAGTTTTCTCTTCATAAGAACCTCTCTTGTGCCTTAAAAAATTTAACTGGTAGGGTGGTTCCTGAGTTTTGAGCTAAGCAACACATTTGTCAATTCATTGAATTGATTAAATATTTAAAACATTTTGTTATATTTTGCTGTTCTTCTGTTGGAATATGTGACTGACTGTGAGGACCTGACGTCTGAATGTTGCGTATTTTGATCTCATGCCGTTACCTCTGTTGGTGTTTAAAAAAAACGATTCATCTCTCCGAAGCATTTAACACTTAAATTACTAATTTGTTTCGTTCCAGCTGCTAACCAACTTGGAATACAACGACAAAATTATGGTCCACACGATTATGAACGGACAGAAGATTATGAACTATAAGAAGTGGTGCTACATTATGTTCTTGGAAAAGGCGAACAGCTACAGAGAAGCCACCAGTTGACAGAAATCCTCTATAGATTTAAATAGTCAAGTTGATTAGTTCAAAATAACAAGTAATTCAGAACAGTACAAATTGAAACTGTGACTATTTTTGGGGAGTCAACATCAACGGCCTAACTAGTAATAGACTATTTATATTCATGGGTCCCATTACCATTATTAATAAATATTGTGGTGTAATATGTAAGTTCATTTGTTCTGTGTCTGAGTGTATATTTAACCGACTTCAAAAAAGGAGTAGGTTCTCAATTCGACTTTATTTTTTTTATATTTGTTAACTCTGAACTTTCGACTGGGTGAACGGATTTTGATAATTCTTTTTTTTATTTGAAAGCTGGTGCTTCCCGTGTAGTTCTATTTCAATTTGGTCCAGTTCTTGAAGTCGGTTCTTTTTAACCGACTTCAAAAAAAGGAGGAGGTTTCTTAATTCGACCCTATACATTTTTTTATTGTTAAAATTTTGTATTCTATCTAAAACTAGCAGAGTCCCGCGGTGTTACACACGGTTATTGTCGTAGCGCGTGTGACGCCGCAAGGAGGAATTAGTAGAATCTTATACCAGTGAAAGTCCCGTCTATATCGGTCCAGCCGTTCAGAGATTAACCGGAACAAACAGACAGTTGGACAGATCGATAGACAAAAATTGAAAAAAAAATGTGATTTGGGTATATGTACCGAGTGTACATACATATATACATTTAGTAAAAAGCGGTTATTTGAATGTATTTATTTATTTGTATAGATATGTGTGTAACACAGACCGGTGGACTGGAGTGGAGTAGCTATAACGTCTTTTCCCAATACAATACGTTCTATAATTTCTTGCGATTTTACCTGAATATCAGTTTTTCTACGGAGCGACTGGCATTGGATCTCCGCAACCCTGAGGGTGACCTGAATTCGGAGCTTGAACTAGTTGTCAGTATATTTGAGGGCACTGACTTCCCAATAACGGTTGTCATAGATGTTCAAGACAACCGGACCGACGGCTTCACGTGCGCTCCAAGGCACGCGCGGGAAACTCCACCATCTTCCATTCCCCGGACTGTTAAAAATTACTTGTAAGAAAAGCTCAACAGCAGTCCTACCCGAGAATCGAACCCGAGACCTCTTGATCTGCAGTCGCTTACGCTAACCGCTCGACTATCGAGGCAGTCATTTTCGAGTATAAGCTAAAATCATTTTCGAATAGAGCTTTTACACTGTTGGACCGATATCAAACATACATAGCTAAAACCGCTGCAAGGAAACTGGCTTTCAAATGAAAACAACCGCATCGAAATCGGTCCATTCGTTTGAGAGCTACGATGCCGTAGACAGACATCCACGTCAAATTTATAACACCCTTCTTTTTGCGTCAATGGTTAAAACATCGTCTTTATTACGTGTTGCCTTTAATACTACCTTCTTGTTACTGTTATTTTATGTATGTTCCACCTTAGCGGCTAAACTATTGAGCCTATTTTAATGAATGAGGTGTCAACAGATTCGTAATAATGGCCCGGTTGATAAACACTAATATATATTTTTTAAAGTTTTCTTGTTTAATACATTTTCATTACTTACAGTACTGTAAGATTATTATTCACTAGTTGACCCGTACCCACTTCGTTGGGCGGTAAACATTTTTTTCTCCGATTTACTTTCCGGCTTATACGAAAAAGTTTTTCCACCTTTCGGCTTATTATATAGCCTATGTCACTCACAAACAACGTAGACGCCTTCTATTGGTAAAATAATTTTCAAAATCGATTCAGTAGATCCAGAGATTACCCCCTACAACGTCACAAACTTTACCTCTTTATATCTATACTAATATATAAAGCTGAAGAGTTTGTTTGTTTGTTTGTTTGAACACGCTAATCTCAGGAACCGCTGGTCCGATTTGAAAAATTCTTTCGGTGTTGGATAGTCCATTTATCGAGGAAGGCTATAGGGTATATATCATCACGCTACTACTAATAGGAGCTCAGCAACAATGAAGAATGTTTCAAAAACGGGGGAAATTTTCACGCTACGAGCAATATACGCGCAAACGAGGTTGCGTGGGTCAGCTAGTAATAGTATAGACTAGATAAACACATAGTGGACTCCAAAACGAATTAAGGATAGATGAAAATGTCTTGTAAATTCAGTGTTTTTAATATTAAATATGTTTTATTATGATTAATATATTTTATATTTAATGTAATTTACTAGTTCGTAAAATTATTTTAGGATACTTTGAAATTAATATTGTGTACATAAGAAATGTAAAACGTTCAAAAATGTCTTTCATAACTATTTACATAGTTATTAATACATAGCTCTCTCTATATGTGGTAATTACACTTAATAATAATACAGTAAATTTAATTTAGAATCAGCATTACGTAATTAATTATGTATTGTTCGTCATCACAGAGGAACAACGTAAAATGGCAGCATTTGTGCTGTCGTGTTACGTTGGTGAGTGCGAGACCGGAGGTACAAAGGTGCAGAGGTGCAGAGGCATCAGCAGCCCGACATTAGTGCCTCGGTGGCGCAGTGTTAGCGTATGCGACTGCTGTGCTTGAGGTCGAGGGTTCGATTCCCGGCTCGGAACAAGTGTTTGTATGATCTGGAAATATTTGTTGTTGGGTATTTTTTATGTATAATATGTAAGTATTTACAAAAAAAGTATATATGTGTTTACAGGGTTTTAGGGGGTTTACAGGTTTACAGGTCACCATGCTGCATTGTTGCATTCACAATGACTGACAATGAGTATGGTGACTGTGGGGGAAGGGGTGTCATGGTAGCGCCGCGGGACAAAGCTAGTCTAAAAAAGTAGCCTAAGCTACTCCTTGGATCATCAGCTGCCTGCTAGTGAAAGTCCCGTCAAAATCGGTCCAGCCATTCCATAGATTACCCGGAACAGACAGGCACAAAATTAAAAAAATGTTTTATGATACATGTATCGTGTATACACACATATGCATTAATTTAAAAGGGGTTATTTTAATATTACAAATACATTCCTATTTTATTTATTTGTATAGATATACTCAACTACACTATTGCCACTGGCAGGCACTTCTTCACTTATGGCACTACCTAATAATGTTTTTTGATATGCCTCATAAATATCATACCTCAAACTGATTCACACTAAGTTAATAATTTGTAAGTTTAAGATGTCATTTAATATGTACTGAGTCTGCAATTCTAACGGGTAGTGCCTTATACAGTGTTTAAAATAAAAATCAAATACAAAATAAGTGTATACGACAATCTGTTATAATGTCAGGGCCAGTTCCACCACTAACTGACAAGGTTCCTGAGTCTATTCTGGAGTTATCAGCCAGACACACTTCAGACTTCACAGACAGTCTCACAAGTCTTGTATAGACAATTATGTAAGATAAATATATATTAGCATTCTCTATCTGTTACATATTAACTGCATAGGAATTTAAGCGGTCACCTCGCCGCAGTGTTGTGGGTTCGACCCCACATGGGTCAATACTTTGTGTTATTAATAAATTGTTGTTCTGAGTCTGGGTGTTCTTTCTGTCCATTTCAGCATGTTTGTGAAGTCCCTGCGACACGGGAATATTCTAAGTGCGATATTGTCTTAAGAATAGTGTTATATGGCAAGTAACTGTCGGGAACCAGTGAAAGTTCAAAGAACCAAGCCAAGCCAAGGTAGTAGAGCCACACTGATTTCAGCACGGTTGGGCCGACTCGACCAGGGTGATATTAAAATCAACGTAATATGACAGCGTTCGTGCTGTCGTGTTTCGTTGGTGAGTGCGAGACCGGAGGCCCAATGACGTAGAAGCGTCACTAGCCCGCCATAGTGTAGGTCACTATGCTGCATTGTTGCATTTTCTGTATTCGCAGTATGGTGACCACCACTCTTGGATTCTGCTTATGCTTTCCATCAGGCAGAGTAGAGTCATTTTGGCAGGGCCAAATGTAAAAAAAGAAGAACGAAGTAGAACTTGGTCTAATAGTTCAGTTTTAAATCTATCTGCCTCTCTTGGCAGTTCTCGTACAAATCCTTTCTTCAAAAAATACTATGTCCGATCACGGTGTATGTAAATAAAACGTAGAATAACCAAATATGTACATAAGTATGATAATTTACATTATTTCCAAGTACAACTTGCTTGAATCTTTTTAACTTTAGTTTTTAGTGTATCTACTTTTTAAGAATTTATATGTGATATAATTACAAGCATATTTCTTATCTGTGTATTGTGAGCGCACTCTGTAACAATGGAAATTTTATTATGTAATTTACAGTACATGTTTATTATAATTGTCTATGATTGATAGCCTTTTTTTTACCATATGTTTTTCTAAGTCTTTGTCATTTAGGGGAAACTTGCACTTTTAATTATTATTATTAAATAAAACGTCAGATTATATAATTATGGATTTATTATTATTAGTCCAGTGATTAGTACTTAATAATTTCATGTGGTATTACAATAAATGTTTTTTTTTAATATGAAATATTTTATTTGAAGCACCTTTTTATCGTTCGCATCATCGCTTATCGAACAACACAACCCAAGTAATTTTGGACTGAATTACAGGAAAGTTAAAACTTTTGAGTTATTTTTTAAGAGTATAACTTAGTTCTGTATCACAAGTAATGCAGGAAGCATAGGAAAGTATTCTCATCCCATGTCTGTCAAAATTTAAAACTGCCAATTTAGACTTAGTAGTATTGTTTAAGTGATGCCACATAGAATACAAACGTACAATACTTACGTTGCATTAAATAATTTTGAATCGATACTAACTTTGCCTACTAAGGTCTAAGTAATAATTCGCATACGCAAAGAAAATAGTGTCGTCCAATTACAATTGTATTTAAGATTGTTTCAAAATAATTCTAAAAAAACCACCACTTACCAAAATCCGTATTTTAATATTAGAAACTTATGAAATCTAAACAACAGAATATAATTTTTTAGCTATAAGCAAAAACTACTCAGCTCAAATATTGTACATTAATTGTATGGCTGATGTATCATTAATGAAAGGTATTATTTTGGCTGTTATCCTTACCACATTTGTCTACCACTGTAACTCCTGTACACCAGGATCAACAGCAGTAACCCACAAACACACTGAGTTATGACACTCGGGAAGTCCCCGGAAAATATGTTCGCTTCCCTCAGTAAAGCGGGAGACTAAATGAATTTAAATAGGTAAAATGACAAAACAACTGTTTATAATTAATTAAATTACAATAAAAAAATTATAACAAGTTATCTTTTGATGAGATGGCAACTAGCCGGATCAGCTATTAATGCCAATGTATTTACAGTAGTCAAGTATTTATAGTATTCAATTCTAAGTCTTCTAATCGTTAAGTTTTCGTCGTGATAAAATTATTGATAAAAATATAAACAATGACATGAAATCTAATAAAAAGTCATACTTTTGACTCTCATTAGGCACAGAATAAAACGTAATATCTTGTACATTTTATATCACTTTAATGTCCAATACATAGTATAGGTATTTAAACGCAATGAGTAGTTGCCATCGTGGTAGGGCTCTTCTCAAGGCTCAGCATACTCTGTTACATAGAAATTGTGACGTTGAGGTAAGTTATAGAAACTAATTAAGTTTGTACTTATACTTTGATTCTTGAGAAAGGACATAGAATACTCTTTGCTATGATAATCGACACATACGGAGCCGAGGACAAAAGTTAGTCTTTTATAAAAAAGCTAAGCTAAGATAAATGTGGGATTATAGTTCTAAGCAGAGGCTTGAAGTTCTGCTTGATGGAAATCTCTTTCCGGTAAGTGAGTTTATGATTTTGATAGATGTAGTACTGCTCGTTTGTGATGCTTACTTTTTAACCGACTTCAAAAAAAGGAGAAGGTTTCTCAATACGACCGTATATTTTTTTTATTTGTGTTGGGAATAACTTCGTCGTTTATGAACCGATTTTAATGATTATTTTGTTTTGGAAAGAGAAATCCCAACGGTGGTACCATGATAAGGAAACTAAGATGGCATCCAAGAGAAATCGAGTTGAACCTTGAAGTCGAATTTGTCTTTATTAAAATTTTACTTGTTACTACATAATATATCATTACTGGGCGCAATGTGTGTTTGCAATACATTGCCCATTCAATTTTGAATATCAAGAAAAAGTATATATTGGAATGACTTGACGAATGATAATTTATACTCTCGATTGTCGGCACTTGATGGAACTTGTTGCATTACATTGTAGAATTGAAATCACTTATACTTATGTTTACACCTGACCGGTTACGCCTGAGTAAACAACCGTGACATCGGCCACCAGTCTCCGCGTGACAGTCTAAAGCCAGCCACTACGTGACAAGGCAATAAACATAAATAAAATAGTGGAATAAGTACAAGTGATTTTAATTCTAAAATGTATGTCAGATTTATATTCCTGAATATCTCACATGGGACAACACTTTGAGTGATTCACAAATTATTGTTCTGTGTCTGGGTGTTCTTTGGGTTGGTTACATGTATGTTTATAATGTCCCCATGATACAGGAATTTTCTGTAAAAAAAAACTTATTGCTATCTTAGCCTTAAAGTTATTTCATAGATTTTTTGTTACTTTTATAAGATTAATACCTAAGTATAATTTTCCTTTTAGTTCATATTTTATCGATACAATAAAGTGTAACTTTTTTAACTTTGTGTTAATAAATGTTATCGAAATAAAACGAATTATTTCGTGACAACGATATGAAAATGCGATCTCCAATCGAGTTTCCTATAAATAAATAATGCTTGTATAGAGCGAATGAACCCAATATGTGTGATGTGTTTGAGAGCGGTATGCTTGGCAGTCTTTGGAGATGGTCTTCCTTTAGCATTAGACGATAGACTGAAGTAGAACACGTGTGTGTATCATTGTTGGCCATATTAGCCACAGAACCGATAACTGTCGAGACAAACGTGTTCTTGAGGTGAGACCGTCTCGGCAAACGTAGTGTAGGACGTCCAAAGGCTAGGCGTAGTGATGATTTACGCAAGAAGAATGCGAGAAGCTGAGACAGAGAGGCCTATGTCCAACAGTGGACTGCGATGGGCGGATGATGTGTGTATCACTGTTCTAATCGCACACCTCGTCCGGTCCACTGTTCGTCGAGTTTGACGTCACAGCCCAGGTCTCTGAGCGCCGACTTGATGTCGAAGCCGAACTCGCCGCCGAACTTGTCGAAGGAACTGTTGAGGAGTTCCTCTGCACCCAGCTCGTGGAACTTCGCGTTGTGCTCGCTACATCGCGCTACCATGTTGCGGATGGCCCAGCACGCGTTTTTCTGTAAAACACAATTTGATTATCCTAATTTCGTAAGTGCGAATGAGAATTTAGTTTGTCTTTTTCATGCCAAATGACTAAACTAATTTTGGAGTTATTTGACTTAGGTCATTTTATCGCTATTGCCGACATAAACGCGGGCGGATCCGCGAGCCAGAGCTAGCAAGTATTATATATTAGATGTTTTAGGGTCATACATTATACAAACATGGAAATAATTGTTGAGCAGTCGAATCGGAATGGTGATGCTCCATATTAAAAATGTTAGATTCAGCAATGAGGTTACATTTCAACCGCTGACGTCGTATCATCACCCTGCATTGTTTGCTTACTAGAATTAAAATTGTTAACTTTTTGGTGAACACATATATAATACAAAAAAATAGCGGTAATCGCTTACCATCAGGCGATACGTCTGCTCGTTTGCCTCCTATCCCATAAAAAAACCAGTCACAAGGACTGCCGACAGAAGTTAAAATTTAAAACTATAAACAAACAGTTGTTTAAACTCACCTAAAACAAACTTCTATGCTCTTTAAATAAAATGCGTGATAAAAAGAAGTAAAATAATATAGCTCATGGAAAGCGTTCGGTGATGATGATGCTAGTTCCATGATTTTTGATCACCCAAAAAGTGATCAACGCGCCTAAAGAAGACTTCAATTCAAAAAACAGATAAGGAAACCCATTCCATGTAATACTGAAACACTATGTAAGTATGCAGGTCGGGCCTATTACTATGAGAAGAGTCTAAACGAACCTGTACAGCAGCATTCTCCGGGTGCACCTTCATACACTCCACGATGACCTCAGGAGCTCCGCTGTCCAGGAACTGTTTGCTGTGCGAAGGCTCCCGCAGACTTAGCGCCGCGATACTCTTTAGAGTTAACGCCGTGGCTGTTGCGTTGCTCTGAAATAACAACAGTGTTTATTGGCGACTGCCTCTGTAGCGCAGTGGTAGCGAATGTGACTGCTGTGCTTGATGTCTCGGGTTCGATTCCCGGGTCGGAACAAGTGTTTGTATGATCAGCAAATATTTATTTCGAGGTTTGGGTGTTTTCTATGTATAATAACTATATTGAGTATGTTTTTACAAAAAAAAGTGTAGTATTCCATTAGGCAATATATCTATTATAATACAAGCTCTGCTTGGTTCGAAGCTAGATGGCGTCGTGTATGAAATGTCCAAAAAATATTTATTTATTTTGACAACCAATTGCTGTTACATTTAATCTTATCTATATATAAGAAACAGTAAATTCACTAAACACTAGTTGAAATGCACAACATTTAAAGGTAAAAAACATTTTAAGGCAAAAAAAAAATTAAGTTAAAATAAATTTATGTAGGTGAATTGTTCTTTTTTATGTTTTAGCTGAGAAATTGACTCTACTCTGCCTGATTCATCAAGCAGAGTATTGGATTTCAATCCAAGAGTGGTGGTGAACATACTCAATGCGCGAAAGGCGAAAATGATACTACATTTTTTTGACACGGAGATACTTTTAATTCTTGAAAAACGACATAGACTACTCTTTACAGCGATATAACATATTTTTCCATATTAATTTTATAAAACATATGTTAGTAATATGTCAAAAAAAGAAATCGTGTCAGTTACAGAACATGCCTCCAGAGAGATTTGAACTCTCGACCCCTGGTTTACAAGACCAGTGCTCTAACCCCTGAGCTATGGAGGCTACGATTATTCGGTTAAATTACATGTTTGCTTTAAAACCGATGTACTCAAACAGCATAAAATTTAATTAGTCTGTCTATTTTATGACAGATTGTGATCATCGCATTGTTGCATTCGCAATGAGTATGACTCTTTGGTTCTGCTTGCTTTTTATCAGGCAGGGTAGTCACTTTGGCAGGTTCAAATATAAAAAAACTGGTGGTGATTCTGTTGTTGTCATCACCAAACTAAAATTTACTAAAATTTGTTGTTGGATTAATCTCATCCGCTTACAGTCCATTTTTCGATATCTCACATGGCAGCTGTCATTGTGTTTAGTTCAGTACCAAATAAACATTAATCAGAGACCCACGAAAGAATTTACTTTGGCATTACTAAATTTAGTTAAATTACTCAACTTAGGCCATAACTTTTCTTTTCCTATCTTGTGTTGAACGTTTAAAACGTGTAACGTGAGACGTTAAACTTAACATGTCGCATTAAATTTAGACGTCGCGTCGTCTAAATACATGCCGACTAAATATATTAATTTAGAGTTTAGTTTAGCTTTCTTTACTAATAAGCGTTTACCTCTGATCAGCTTTTAGTTAGTACTGAACTAAATATAATGGAAGCTGAGATGTGAGATATCGAAAAATGGACTGTAAGCCGTTTAAATTAAAGTTTATAATTCAACAACAAATTTTAGTGAATTTTAGTTTAGTGATGATAACAACAGAATCACCACCACTGTGACAGAGAGCAATCTATATTTTAAGGACAATAGTAAAGTTTTGTTAGTTTGCTAATCCTATAGGCTGCCCTATGCCTACTAGTGTTACTATAGCAAGAAATTAAGATCTACTTACGGAATGTCTACTCAGTACTGACACTATCACTGGAACAATGCCACTCTTCACTAAGTCCCTCTTAACATCGTCATTGCCTGCCAGAGCAGTTATCCTGCAAAGATATTATTATAAAGGTGAAGAGTTTGTTTTTTAGTTTGATTGAACGCGCCCTTTCTCATGAATGGAAGTAGTTCAGTTGCAGCGTGAAGAGGTAACAGACTTACAAATGCACTTTCACATTATTAGATGGTTGCCTGTAAGAAATTGGCTATGAGCGAACAGAAAAAAACAAACAGACAAAAATAAAAAAAATATGTTTTATTGATGGAAGTACCGTGTATGCGTTCATATGTATTTAATGAAAAGCTGTTGATTTTAAATTACAAACAGACATTACAAATTTTATTTACTTGTGTAGATAGGACTATATTTAATAGTATGAAGTACAAAGAATTATACTTACCTGTTCTATAGAAATATTTAATCATATCCAATTTTACGTAATAACGATAATTTCTTATAATTTATCAGGTTCATTATTAATATGTATCTCATACATTTACGTCCACGCAGACTAGAATTGATGATGTCATATCACGAAGCCATTCATTACGGTAGCAAATAAATTTCATTTATTGATTTCAATGTTCCCGAGGGATATGGGTCGTTTCTAAGGCGACTGTTCGTGATGACAACAGCATGTTTATTCAATAAATGCAATGGAATATATAGGCTTATTGTATTTGTAAATAGTTCATTATTAAGTTGGTAAGAAAGGTTGGCGGTTGTGTTATATATAGTAGGAGGAATACAAAGGGGTTTGTTCATTGGAAGTATTAAAAAGGTTGGGTAAATATATTTTTTATGTTTTTTATTTCTAAACACTTTTTTAACCGCCTTCGAAAAAAAAGGAGGAAGTTCTCAATACGACCGTTTTTTTTTTATGTGTGTTCGCGGATAACTTCGTCGTTTATGAACCGATTTCGATAATTATTTTTTTTAATGGAAAGGACATATCCCAACGGTGGTACCATGATAAAGATACTAAGATCTGATGATGGCATCCAAGAGAAATCGAGTAGAACCTTGAAGTCGTTTTCGACCTTTATTTTGTTAAAATTTTACTTGTTTAGATCCTGCAATCGGGTCCTGCAAGGAGGATACTATATTAGGTAATTGGGGTATTTTTTCTTTTCAATGAGTGGGCTGTACGGTGAGGAGCAATTTCACACATTGCTATGCTAAATAGGTTGGATTGAACTATTCAATCACAAGACATTTTAAGAAATTCCACGTAATTATGTATCTGTTCTCGCAAGTCTTCTTGTACAATAGCAGGAACCCAAAGTAAATAATAAATGTAAATATTTTTATTCATACTACTCTATTCAATATCTAGTATCATCTTTGATATATAAAACGTTTAAACATAATATTGGTATACATAATGATAAACATGTAATTTTCTTGTCATAACAATAATATTTTTGGGAGTTATGTTTAATTTTTCTCTCGAAAAGAGAGTGCGAGAAAGGCGGAGTATAATTTCCATTATCTCTTTCAGGAATATTTCAATCAGAAATAAAAGCATTGCGTAAGTGAAAAGAAAATGTCTGCTAAAAGGACTACAGCCGAAAGCGGTGACTATCTTTCATTCGGTGACCGAAACTTCGCTTTATCAACGATCAAAGTATGGGACGAACACAACCAAAAAGTACTAAAAGGGGATATCGTACGTACAACCGACAAAAACACAGCAATTACTAAGAACAGCATTATCAAAGTGAACCAAACGTCTTGTGAGGACTTCAGCGATAGTACGGACCAACTAAAGCATAGGGCGAGACACATCAACTATTGGAAATCCGAACTAGAAAGAGCTATAAGAGATATGGACGCCGAAATCAATGTGACGGAAGCATTGAGACAGCAACTGAAAAATGCTATTGATACGTTAAAAATCCCGGAGTATATTACAGAGGAGTGTTTGGATATGAGAAAATTGAGAATGCAGTCGGACCTGATATACGATGAGCCTCAGGAAGACTTGTTTACTGAATGTGCGTTGATTGAAAATGTGAAGAAATTACACAGAGAGTTACTGAGGGAGATAGAGTATCAGTTAGAAATGAATATATCGTCGAAGAATTGGTTGGAGCGCGACTGGAGCGATAAATATTTGGCGTTCAAGTATGAAACTGATAATGTTGAGTTAGAAACTAAATCTATGAATGTTAAGGATTCAGCGGGTGCTACGAGGCTTTCCGAAGGTATCTATAAATATCTTCATTTTCAATGAAATATAAATTTTTGCGTAAATTTGTGTAAAAATTTAATCGTTTAAAGATTATTCTAAAATTAAATTGTTTGTAAACTGTTCTTATAAATTCACTTAAACGGTTATTTTCTCTAGGACAATCAAACGTATCATCTTGGGAGCAACACACGATTAACGCTTTGAACGATTTCAAAACCGCCATCGATAAGTCCAAAGCCCTACGAGCGAAGGTTGACGCCGTTCTCATTAACAC
This sequence comes from Spilosoma lubricipeda, assembly GCA_905220595.1. Classification (NCBI taxonomy): domain Eukaryota; kingdom Metazoa; phylum Arthropoda; class Insecta; order Lepidoptera; family Erebidae; genus Spilosoma; species Spilosoma lubricipeda. The sequence continues at coordinate 2,731,955 of HG992298.1, read as the reverse complement.
ATCGCGAGACCTTCGCTCTCAAGATATCAAAGTGAACAAAACACTAAGCGAGAGAATTTCAAGAACGGAGGAAGTCAAAACGGAGTTAGAAAATCAGCTAAAACTGACTCTTCAAAAGATCGTCGAAACGGAGAATATTCTGGAAACTTTACACGAAGAGATGTTGAAAGTCTCGCAGAGAATACAAGTAGCACAGACGAGACTTAACACAAAGAATTGCAGACCCAACGTGGAGAACTGCAGAGAAGGATCTCTAGTTGCGCTGATTGAAGAAGTGAGAGATTTGAACGACAGTATGAGCTTGTTGCAGAAGAGATCTCTAGAGACGGAGAAATTGAGAGCTGAATTGATTCATGAGAGGTCTATTTTGGAGAATGAGATAATTGTGAAGAAGAAGACGCTGTTCCTGGATAATCAGAGATGTTTGTTTTTGAGATCGCATTACCAGTCGGCGGAGAAGATGTGTGGGTTTTAAGAATTGGACAAGCTTGCGATCGTAGGTTAAGCCAATAGGGAAATATTAGAATCACTCTATGCTGTATTACACGGTTATTAAAGTTAAATTTAACTTTCACAAATGTCACTAATGAGCAAATAAACTGAACTAAAATATTTTGATAGTTTTTTTTTACTGTTATAGATATATTTTTACAGTCTAGAAGTAAAAAATCAGGTTTCATTTAATTAACAAACATTTGTGTTTTTCCTAACATAGTTGACGTTGTACAAAATACCATTTAAATATTAATTTGAAACTTACAAGGTAATATAGTGTCAAAACTTAAAAAACTATGTGCCAAAACTTTTTCAAACACAAATAGTCATCAAGAACTTGACCAAATAAAAAAAATAATCATCAAATCGGCTAACCCAGTCGAAAGTTCAGAGTTAAGAAACAAAAAAAAATAGAGTTTAATTGAGAACCTTATCCTTTTTGAGATCGGTTAAAAAGGAAAAGTTTTTTTTCAACTTCTGTATATATGTTCTAACTAATCTATGGATTTTACTGGCACATAGCTGATGATGTCAGGAATAACTTAGGTTATGTTTTACCCGCGGTTATATGCATCTTAGTAAGTCTATACAAATAAATAAAATTGAAGGGTCTGTTTGAAATATTAAAATACCGCTTTTTAATAAATACACATGTATGTATACACGATATATGTACCAAAATAACAATTTCTTAAAATTTTGTCTGTCTGTCTATTCTGGGTAAACTCTGGAACGGCTGGACTGATTATGACGACGGGACTTTTATTTTGATTATGATTCACTGGCAGCTAGCTGATGATCGAGGGAATAACTTAGGCTACTTTTTTTAGACTAGCGGGGCGAACCCGAGGCGTTACCGCGGTACGACAATAACCGCGGGTAAAACCGCGGGGTTCAGCAAGTATAAAATAAATAAAGAGCACTCACAATTTGTTAGCCTGTTGTACAACTGCCACGTTGTCGTAGTTGTCAGCTAGCGCCGTGAAGATGGAGTCGGTCCCGCTGTCGGCCACCATCTTGCACAGCTCGTGCCGCACCAGCAGTGAGGCGATGGTCAGCATCAGCTCCGACACCAGGGGCGGCTTGCTGTTCTCTGTACGACATCATTTATGTGTTATACTAGCTGTTCTCGCGACTTCGTCCGCGCTTAAAACCTTTCACTTCCCTTTCAACCACTTTTTCGCATTCAAAAGTAGCCTATGTTCTTTCTCAGGCTCTGTATCTTTCATTAAAATCGGTTGAGTAGTTTTGGCATGAAAGCGCGACAGACAGACAGTTACTTTCGCATTTATAATATTAGTAAGGATAACTGAAGAGAATTTTGTACACGTCTTTTAAAGCAGACCTTTAGAGTAGACTTATAAGTCACTAGCTGCCCCGGCAAACGTCGTTTTGCCATAATTTTTTTTTAAGGATGGGTGACCCTTACCATTTAGGGGGATGAAAAATAGATGTTGGCCGATTCTCAGACCTACTCAATATGCTCACAAAGTTTCATGAGAATCGGTCAAGCCGTTTCAGAGGAGTATGGCAACGAAAAATGTGACACGAAAATTTTATATATTAGATTAGCTGACCCATGCATCCTCGTTTGCGTCTTCTATTGCTCGTAGCGTGAAAATTTTCCCCCGTTTTTGTAACATTGTTCATTGGTGCTCCGCCCCTATTGGCCTTAGCGTAATGATAGCCTTCCTCGATAAATGGGCTATCTAACACTGAAAGTTTTTTTTCGTTGTTGGAACGCGCTAATCTTAAGAATCTCTATTCCGATTTGAAACTTTTTTTCAGTGTTGGATAGTACATTTATCGAGGAAGACTATAGGCTGTATATCATCACGCTAATAGCAATAGGAGTGAAGCACCAATGGAGAATGTTACAAAAACGGGGGAAAATTATCACGCTATGGGTATTAGGAGAAGCAAACGAGGTTGCGTGAGTCGGCTAGTAGACTATATGTATAGTGTAATCTCTTAAAAACTGTTTTCTTTTCAATTATCCCCGAACAAACATTAAATAATATACGGTGGAATTGAGAACCTCCTCCTTTTTTTGAAGTCGGTTAAAAACACAAATTACAAGTAGTAGAGTGGTGCACCGCTCTGTACCTTTGAGTAGGTTGGTGAGCGGGTCGAGCATCTGCGCGCCGAGCTCCCGCGCGTGCTCGTGCGCCTTGCCGAACTCCACGCGCACGTCGTCGTCCAGCGTCAGCTTGCGGATCACCTGCAGGGTCTCGCTCAACAGCTGGAATACCAACCTAGGTATTTATCCATCTATACATCATCATCATAACGGCCATAGGGTTAAGGCCATACGTCCACACGCTGGCCGAGTGCGGGTTGGGGACTGGCAAGACAACGTTGTGTCTATGTAATCTTGCCGTTCGATCGTTTTAAGCCGCCCAAAGGCATTCAACTAAGCTTCACGACTGTTATCCTATGATATGAACCAGGACCGACTGCTTAAAGTGACCTCCGAATCACGGAGACACTCGTGGTATTTGTGCGAACAGCGGTTACCTATCTAGATACAGACCGCGCCGTCTTTTGTGAGTTACGGCTAATCCCTCTAACGGACCGATTTTGACGGGGCTTTATAGGTTAATAGGCAACTGATGATATAAGGAGTAACTAAGGATACTTTTTACAGACTAGCTTTGTCCCGCGACGTTACTCGCGGTTACACGCCTAAATCGGAAGGTTCTAGTTGTTTCTTGTGGCTCAGAATAATGAACCTTATATCAATATGCATAAAATCGAATACGGATTGATTGTCGTGCGTTTGGTTTGTTTATATTTTGGGGAAACATTATGTTCGAGATGTTTTATCGGTGTTTCGTCGTTGTGGAATCGACTAACCAATCCAGTTACTGTCGCGTCGAATATAAAAAGTCGCCTCGTCGACCGCAATTCAGTTCAGTTTAAGCTACAGTGCGATAGATACTGGAGTGATATCAGTGATTAATCTAGACACCTCGGCCACCATTAAGGACTGTTATTGTAAGTGATATTATGATTTGGTAAAATCCATCGAACCCTAAGACGTAACAATATTTAGACTATAAGATTTTGTTTATCTATTCCAATAGAATAGTACATAAACAAGGTTGTCGAGTTCAGATTTCCCTAAAGTGTTCAGAGCCATACGAAGGTTGACACCGTTCTCATTAACACATCGCGTGTGACCTTCGGTCTCAAGACATCAAAGTAAACAAAACAAGTCAAAACGGAGTTAGAAAATCAGCTAAAACTGACTCTGCAAAAGATCGTCGAAACGGACAATATTCTGGAAACTTTACTTTACTTTTAAGGGGCTAGATAGCCCTCATTATAATAAAGTAAAGAAAACACAGCTAAAAATAATAACTAAATAGCTTAACAGTTCAATAGTAGTCAAGGTACTTACTTTTTGATTACCAGAAACGTTGAGCAATAGTTTCAAATCTTCAGCAATATTCTTGGCAAATAGTTTCTGTCTGTTCATCTCGTGTTTGATACAACATGCTGTGATCCATTGCAAAGTTGATATTAGAATATCGTCATTCTCAACATTGTCTAGAATACTGGAAGAAGAATATAATTAATGCTATTTCAAAATGATGTTTATCTTTAATAATACGAGAAGTAAAACTTTTGTTCCCCATTTTACGAAAGTCGAACGGAGAAGTATGAAATTTTACACAGTTAAAGTTTAAATGAAGGAGTGCAGAAAGCTAAAAAAACCGGCCAAGTGCCTTGCGCACCGAGGCCTCCGTACAAACCTTTAGGTATAATAAATTATTTAACTAAAAATGTCTGGTTTTTTATAAGAACCGATTGGAGCTGGAAGCCGATTATCGAACCAAGTAGCGTGAAATTAGAGAGGCTTATGTCCAATAGTGGACTGCGATGGGCTGATGATAATGACGATGTACTTATAAAATCATATTTCCACTTACTGTTTAATTAATTCCACACCTCTATCACATAACAAATCAGGCTGCATTTCCATAAGAGCTGTCAAAGTGTCAAGCGCAGTGATTATTAGCTTCGTATCCTTATCACTGAGCTGTAGAAGCAGTTGTTTGCTAAAAAGTAGGTCTACCAGAATCTTGTATGCACCATCTTTACCTGCCCTTATTCTGTGAGCTATGTCTTTACTGCATTCAGCCTGGAAATTCCAGTTTTAATTCATTAGTTTGCAAATATGACAAGTATAATGGCCGGTATACACGACATCGATTTATCGTTGCAATGTTACAGTGCAGTTCGTTGGTGTAGTTGTCAACATCTATGGTGTGTACGAAAATTCGCGCAGATTTTGGGTTGGTGCTAACGATTGGAGGCAGGAACAAAATTTATTTAATAAATCGTTGTCGATCGTTGTTGCACAGTTTTGTGTGTGGACGGAAGTTGGGCCAATTGTTCAGTTCGTTGCAGATATTGAAGACATATTGACACTCAATAGCTGGGTCCACACCGGACAATCCAAAATGGATTGTACTAGACCGACCCAGTTGGTTGAAAGTGAATTACGCTACAAGCGATCCATGGCGATTCGTGATTCAGTGGAACTCTTGTTTTAAATGGAGTCACACGTCTATACCACGCGCACAACGCAACTGAGGTACCTTTGAGGCAGGTCAAAACGATAACGTACGGATCGCGCGCACCACAGAGCGCGCTCTCCAAATCGTGGCAATCATGCGCATGGATCGCGTGCGGCACGTCTACACTGCTTGCACATTTGGATCGGAGCACGGTGGATCGTCCGGTGTGGATGGTCGGTTGTAGACTCAGCTAATGGACGTTCGATAAACTGCACAAACGTACTGTACAGTCACATCGTCGTGTATACCAGCTATAATACAGTAAAATACCAGATAAAATGTATACCACAGCTCTTTGATAAATGGATCGCTACCTATAATATCTTTATATATTTACTATTACATGATTTTGCCCGCGGCTCCACCCGCGTAAGGGTCGGTTATCGTTGTGCCTCTTCAGACTGATATATTTTTTTTTACAGACTGACCTTTGACCGCCAAGGACGTCTTAAAGCATTAACCGAACTTCACTTTTAATGAAGAATAAAACTTGGGTAATACCGATGTCAAGTATCATAGTAGTAATAGTAGTGTACCATAGATTAAGAGAGCTTTATAATTGTTGTCAGTAATAAAGGCTTTATTTATTTATTTATTTATTTATTTAATACCGATGTTTACAATCAGAAACATGAATAACAGTTCATCATGATTTTGACTGTATAATTAAGCATTTAAAGAGAGATTTAGTCTAATCTCTCCAAAGTCTGGCAGTCAACAGGTTAAGGCAAAAGCATTATGGTATATTAACTGCATGGACGGCATATGGTTTAAGCAATCACCATTTTCATTTTTCTATATATATAATTAACATGCTTTTCTATTGTGCTAGTGTTGTGAGTTCAAACCTCATAAGGGGCATATAGTTGCTCTGATGCTGTTAGTGAAATTAAAAAAGATTCTATTTAGTTTAAATTTATTGAACAATCTATACCTTAGGCTACTTTTTTTAGACTAACTTTGTCCTGCGGCGTTACTCGCTCTACTCGCCATACGGTATGGTACTAATAACCGCGGGTAACACTGCAGGGTTCAGCTAGTAATTTATACAATACAATTAGCCAAGGACAGGCTAATTGTAAGTGTGCAGTGCAGTGACAGAACAAGAACTAAGTTTGAAAGAAGAAGTATTGCAATCAAAACATTTAAAGTTAATTTTACAGAGGTGTACATAATAGGAGTGATTTTATCGGATACAATTCGCGGGCGCCGTTGGGACACTGTATCGACTGCACTCTGCGACAGAGCAACATCAATTTTAACAGACACTATGTGACTCATAAGCTCATTTAATAATCACAATAAACTATGAACACACCTTTAATACATCCAACTCTTTCACCACCTTATTGACATCATGGTTTTTAAATGCACACAAATTTTTGAGATTGGCAACCGTTTCTGACACCAAATGATTGCCTCCACTTGATAGCGCCAAGTCCTTTATTATGTTTGATAGATCTACACCCTGAAATATATTATTAATAGTTACTTAGGACATATCACACATAAAATTGAAGGATCTGTTGACCTAGTGGTTACCATTTCTATTGTGGGTTTGATTCCCTCCCAAGACAAAACATTGTATGTGTGGTGATCCATCATTTGTTCTGTGTCGGTCTGTTTATTTGCCAGAGTTAGTTAAATTACATATTATAATAGATATTGTGTTTAGGAAGTGTTTAGAACATTAATAATTCCTAATTTGAATAATTAATAATGGGAGTGAAAAGTAAGAGTGAAAACCATTACTAATGCAAAAATAAACTTTCATGATGGTACTGATTTCGAAATAAAAATCATAACAAAATATTGGAAATCACTAAAAAAACATTAACATTCAGTACGATAATTGTCCTTGATGACTATAAGAATGTGGACTGACAACATGTCTTTTATAATTTATAACTAAGCAGAAATAACGATTAAGTCATCTTGTATCTATAGACATATACATGATGTATATTGCGCGTCAGGTATACGCTTCTTATTATAATAAGAAGCATGATAGACGTGACATAAACACAATCAGAAATTAATAACATGATCTTCAATGAATTTTGAATAGTTTTTAATTTGTGATACGTACCTGTGCCTCAAATTGGGCAACAGCCTCTTTCACAGCTTCTTCAGGGCTCATATCAAACTCTTCCATGTTCTCCTTAACAACTTCGTCATATGTCTCCTGAGTTATAACACGAACCATTTTTGTAGTTTACTTGCAATTTCTATAAATCAATTCTTAAACGTTTCGGTATTTATTTGGAAAAAATTGATATAACATCACACAAGGTGAATCCTGTTTGCCGCTAGCGAATGATGTCAACATGTCAAACAACAATATCTGTCAACTTTGTATTCTTTAGGTCAAAACAAATGAAGTTTCTTCCGAACTTCCGAACTTCAAGTGTAATCTTGAAAACCAAAATAATATTAAGAATTATTAACAGGAAAGCTTGTCAAAGAACACTTTTAAGTATTTATTTTTATTCTTTGATTAATTGATATCAAACTATTCCTTACCTTACTATTACGCCATTGTTGTAACAATTTTCGTAGGATCAAAGATTTGTAGATTTTGAACAAATTATAATACTACTAAATACAGAATCTGCAACTGTGACGATCTAACTTTTTTATTTAGTAGACTTACTATTTTGACAGAAAACAGCTTGAGTCATGGTGCGTTTAAAAACCCAACTCTTAAACAATTAAAAGAGTTTTAAATATTTTCTGGTTGAAAGTTAATTAAAAATTTATGTGACCAGAAAACACCATTTATTTGGGTTTATTAATCGTAGCCCATCTCATGTAGTTAGTAACACTTTCGTAAATAAATACTTGTACATATATCAAAAACTGTTTTCAATCAAATCTGAGTAGAACACTTTGAGTGGTGCCTGGATGACGCATACTCCCGTAAAAGAACGGAACTAAACATCTAATTATTCTTTTTGTGCGTAATTAGTGAATAATACTTCTAATAAACAGTTGATTTAGCATTTATAAGGATCAAAACGCCTTAATAATGAGTTTTCTGGGTAAATTATTTGGTGGAAAAAAGGAGGAAAAAGGGCCCTCAACACATGAAGCAATTCAGAAATTACGTGAAACTGAGGAGCTGTTGCTCAAAAAACAAGAGTTTTTAGAAAAGAAGATTGATTTAGAAGTACAGACTGCCAGAAAACATGGTACCAAGAACAAGCGCGGTAAGTTAACAATCGTAACAGAACAATAATGCTTCATATTTGTGCTTTGTTGACATGTAATAAAGGTGTATGACCTTGTTTTAGATCATCTTATAATTTTATCATTTTCATTATTGCCCCGAGTGGGTTGAGCCTTTTTTATAGCACCTAGCCAGTGTTTTATGTGAATGTTGGCTTGACTTAAGCTCTTTTCAACAGTAAACAGCTGCTAAACACCGTTAATATAGTACATGTTTAAAATCAAAAAGCTGAGCTTCGTAGAGTTTCAAATGTTTTTACTATATTTACTTTCATCTTGTGATGATGATTTGTGATTAATTGAAATTTATATTAAACACCCACATTTTGTCCGGGTTTTCTCTGGATCAGCTGATATTACTAGCTGAACCCTGCGGTGTTACTGGTGGTTATTGTCCTACTATGGGTCACGCAGCAGGATGAAACTAGTCTTAAAGACAAAAAAATTAAAAAATGTTATTTTGGTAAATGTATTGTGTAATTATACATATGAATTTATTAAAAATTGATTATTTTGTTATTAAAAATAGACATTCCAATATTTTTTTATATAGATTTGGTGGGATGGGAAGGCAATGATACTGCATACAAATATTAATATAGTCATCTCCTTGGAGGAAAGTTTGGCCTCCTATACCAAGCTGTCTAGATGAGTTGGAATAGGGTTTGTTGCAAATTTTCCTTAGCTTTATTGTCTTACTCTCTCATTCGCCTCTTATGTTACTACGGAATGAATAAGGGTAGTGACACTGTATATTCAATCCGTCAGCACATTCAAAATTGGGGTTTGCCTTTAAAAGTACTGCTTTTCTGTGTGTTAAAGTACTGATTATATTTAGTGAAAGAACAACAAACAAAATATCAAATGAGCTTTGTGAGTCATATTAACCAATATCATAAAAGATTTTCATCATTACATATATTAGTCATTAAGGTTGTCTTTTATATCATTAATTTATGACATTAATTATTTGTGATACCATTAGTTTTCAATAACCAGGATTAATGACTTAAGTGTTGCTGTCATTATATGAAACTAGCTGACCCATGCAACCTCATTTGTGTCTCCTTACCCCATTTTTTAAACATTCTCCATTAGTGTTCCGCTTCTACACCTAAACAAACAAACAAACTCTTATACATTAGCATAGATTTGTAATGTGTGTGTGTATGTGTACACACAATAGTGTGTACTGTACACATATCACACCAACAGTTCATCGCTGGACATAGGTTTCTCCATAGTCCTTAGCAAGTTTTATCCAATTACCACATTTGCCAGATAGTTTTTAGTTGAATTTTGTAATATTTTACCTAATATCTATTTAGATAAGAAGTTAAGTAATATTATGTAGACTAGATAGACTAGAATCATCATTATCGTCATCAACTGTAGATAAGCATCTCCTTAGAAAGAAGGAGATATGATTATACAAACTAATTAGAAAGTGTTTATGTTTAATAAGAAACCCTACAGTTCAAGTTCATTGGAATTGTAAAAACCTCACAGTTTATGGTTCAGGTAGACTTATATTCAGTACTTTATTGTACACCATATTTTCACCGATAATATTTTGTATTATCATTACGTATGGACCCGTTGGGTATGACAGAGGAGAGTGGATGAAGTGATTGTGCCAAGCTAGCTTATCATACTACTATATACTTAACTAGCTGACCCGTGCAGTAAACATTTTTTCTCCGACTTACTTTGCAAATTCAACTACCATCTTTCCACTTTTCGGGTTATTATATAGCCTATGGCAGTCACAAATAACGTAGCCTTCTATTGGTAAAAGAATTTTCAAAATCAGTTCAGAGATTACCCCCTAAGTCACAAACTCACAAACGCACAAACTTTACCTCTTTATATAATAGTATAGACTAATGTTGCGTTCTTGACTAATTTCTAACCCAATAATGTTAACTTTTATTTAAACCTACCCATATTCTTGACTCTGACTTTGTAAAATTCATATAGACTGTTGTTTTTTATTGGCAAGTTACATCAAAAACTTACCATGAACTACAGTGTTTGTCCTCCAAAAATGTGTCGAAAAGTCAAAGTAAAAAAGATTTTATACAAATAAGCACTTATTTTACAGGCACTTATGAATAGTCAATATTTAAAAATCGATTGATTCTAGTCGCCAGTTCCAAGTGGAGCCTACCCTTCATAGAGAAGAATCTGGCAAGAAATTCCACTGTAGCTCCTTTAAAAAAAATAGAATTTACAATTTTTTTTAACAATGAGGCTTGAATGAGAGGAAGGAAGAAGGAATTTGTTGTTGACCGTTAAGTTGAAGTCCACTACCACTTAATTTTCTGGCTACTATAGAGTGTTGTGGGTTTGATTCATACACGGGACAACACTTTGTGTCATCCACAAATTATTGTTCTGAGTCTGAGTGTTCTTAGTATTCCTCTATACAAATAAATAAAATTGGAGTGTTTGTTTGTAATATTAAAATAATGGCTTTTTACTAAATGCATTTATGTGTCTCGAGCCCAGCAGTGAGACATGTATAATATGTATGTATTTACAAAAAAAAAGTATATAAGTATTCATATCAGTTGTCTAGTACTCATAATACAAGCTCTACTTAGTATCGAACTAGATGGCGTTGTGTGTTAGATGTCCAAAATATTTATTATTATTTATTATTATATACACTGTACAAATACCGAAATGATATTTTTACAATTTTTGACCGTCTGTTCTGGCTAATCTCTGGAACCGCTGGACCGATTTTGATAGGGCTTTCACTGATATGTAGCTGATGAAATAAGGAGTAACTTGGCTACTCATTTTAGACTAGCTTTGCCCCGTGGCGTCACCCGTGCTTTGATCGGTAACACCGCGGGGTTCAGCTAGTTTTACATATTATTGTCTGCATAGTCCCCTGTGACCTGTCTATCTATTCTTAGAGCTGTCTTTATATAAAAATAGAGATTGGTATCACAGCCTAATTCTCATGTACTAGCAATGCTATAGGAATGTCCAAACCATTCTGACCATTTATCAATTGAGTTTACATATCTGAGCAAAGGAATTTGTGCTCTCACTGTATATAATAGAGTTTACTTTAAATAGTGTATTATAAATAGGTGGTATGACACATGAGCTGAGATTTCGGTTTCTACTTCATACACAGATTGTATATACAAAAAAAATAAAATAAAAGTGTATATTTGTTAAAATGGGAACTTTTTATATAAAAGGCAATATTAAAAAAAAATCTTTGCCTATCTATTTGTTCTAATCTCTAAAACCGTCAAACCGATTTTGACGGGATTTACACTGGTAGCTACATTGTTCGATGTAGGCTGATTTTATTTTAGTAAACTAATTGGGTTCCTTTCAGAAAAAAGACAATTTAATTATGAACTTTTATTGAATATCACAACAAATAATTTTATTCAGTCTGTATAGCCAACCCACGCAACCTCGTTTGCGTCTCCTATTGCCCGTAACGTGATAACTTTCCCCCATTTTTGTAACATTCTTCATTATTGCTCCGCTCCTGTAGGTCTTAGCGTGATGATATATAGCCTTCCTCGATAAACGGGCTATCTAACACTGAAATAATGTTTCAAATCGGACCAGCGGTTCTTGAGATTAGCGTGTTCAAACAAACAAAGTCTTCAGCTTTATATATTAGTATATATAGATATTACTTAGTATAGATTATGAAAGTTAATGTAATGTAAAATAGAAATTGTATACAGTCAGTATAATAAACTAAATGAACAATACTGAAATATGTGTAATATTTAGGTTAATTTAAATATTTATGCAAATTAATAAATTAAAAAAATAACTATCATGGCAAATGGCATTGGCATAAGTTTAATAAACTAACATCAAGTGCAAATAACAAATATGTATGTATAATCTATACAAATAAATAAAATTGGAATTGTTTGTAATATTAAAATAACCGCTTTTTACGTACATACACGCTACATACACCAAAATGATATTTTTTACAATTTTTGTCTGGCGGTCTGTGTGTATGTTTGTTCTCTGAAAGGGCTGGACCGATTTTAACGGGACTTTCACTGATAGGTAGCTGATGATATAACATAAGGAGTAACTTAGGTTACTTATTTACACTAGCTTCTTCGCCCCGCGGCGTCACCCGCGGTATGACATTAACCGCGGGTAACACTGCGGATGTTTACTAGTCTATTACTATAAATGTGAATGTAAGTTTGTTTGTTACGCCTCCACGGGAAAACCGATCATCGTGAAACTTTTTACACATATTCTTGGAGGTATTAGAAGTAGCATAGGATATTTTTATTTAATACGAGCGAAGCCGCTGGCGAAAGCTAGTAGGTTATATGGCTTAATAAGAATGTGGCATACAGTAATTTATGTTATCACTTATTGTGCTGTAAACTGCCTCGGTGGCGCAGTGGTAGCGTACGCGACTGCTGTTCTTGAGGTCTCGGGTTCGATTCCCGGGTCGGAACAAATGTTTGTATGATTAATGAAAAATAGAAGCAACATCTCTTGTACTGATGAATATCATAATGCTAACTAGTCCAACATCTTTTCAGCTGCGATAGCCGCTTTAAAGCGCAAGAAGCGCTACGAGAAACAGCTGACCCAGATCGATGGCACGCTCACACAAATCGAAGCGCAGCGGGAAGCGCTTGAGGGCGCTAACACCAACGCCCAGGTCCTCAACACCATGCGTGAAGCTGCCAATGCTATGAAACTCGCTCACAAGGATATGTTAGTATCAAAATAAACATAAATATTTCCGACAGTAAATATTTCCGACATCTAACACACAACGCCATCTAGTCCCAAACTAAGCAGAGCTTGTATTATGGGTACTAGACAACTGATATAAAATACTTATATATATCTTTTTTTGTAAATACATAGAAAACACCCAAACTCCGAAACAAACATTTGTAGATCCTACAAACATTTGGTCCGACCCGGGAATCGAACCCGAGACCTCATGAACAGCAGTTGCGTACGCTACCACTGCGCCACCGAGGCAGTCAATAAAAGTTAAAGTTTAATACGAGTTAGATTTTGTCGAGAAAAACGAGATCAAAAGGTTTTTTTTTTATGAAATCTGGGGCAAATTAGTCACAACAGCACGGACAGTGGTTTAAACGGTTCTACGCTGCCCTTTTCTACTGCACTAAGTGTTTTGGGATCAAATTTTGTGTGATCCACAAATTGTGGTTCTGAGTTTGGGTGTTCTTGGTGTCTGTTTTATGTATGTTTGTAAATTCCGTCGCGACACGAAGTTGTCTTTCAAAGGGGAAGAAGTTACCAAGCGTCACAATTTCGTTGTCTTTTGAGTGCGTTTTCTCTGAGAATTTGGTGGCGGAAAGCTCGACTAAAACACCCCGATCAGGGTAAAATAAATTGTGTAGAACACTTACTACTAGACAGAAAGAAAGAAAAACATTTATTGGACACACACATTTTACAGGGTTTAACAAAAAGATAATAATAAAAGTAACTAGTTAAGTTACCAGTCAACCTTTCTTAGAGCAGATTGATGAGTTCGACATTTCAAAACTGGTTTAGCCATGAGAAGAAAAGACAGAAACAAACTCGGGGATTACCGTCTCTGAAAGGTTCCTTTTATTACCCAATTATGGCATAGTCAAAGGAGGGTTATGATTTTTCAGGCTATGTTACATACATAGCCTGTCAAAATCATCACCCTATATGTATATATGTATTTTCATTTGCTGCCCCATTTTTTTTTAATAAAATAAAGAAAGCTGAGCTTGTGTTATGGGTACTAGACAACTGATACAAATACATATATACATTTTTTTGTAAATACATACATACTATAAATAGAAAACACACACCCACCCAAAAAATATAGATATATTATTTGCATTTGATCTTGCCGTACCATGATGGCGGATGAAGTCGTTTATCCCACTGATAAATGTATTGTATTCATTAATGTACTCTGGTTATTATTATTATTATATTGTTCTGTCTTCAACTAGCAAAGGTTACATATCAGCTTCTAAAGTACTTGTCCTAACGTAATAATTTCTCGTTACAGTGATGTAGACAAAGTCCACGACATCATGGATGATATTGCCGAGCAGCACGACATCTCTCGCGAGATCACGGACGCGATCAGTAACAACGTGGCGTTCCCCAACGACATCGACGAGGACGAGCTTGAGAAGGAACTCGAGGAACTCGAACAGGTATGTTCTACCTTTTAGTATATATCAACAACCCATAACGTCCTAATGCTGGGCTCGGGTCTCCTCTCAAGAGAGGGTTAAGGCCATACGTCTCCACACTGGCCAAGTGCGGGTTGAGGACTGGCAACACAACGTTGTAGTTCACTTCACGTTGGATGTTTTTAAACCGCCCAAAAGCCTCCAACTAAGCTTCACGACTGTTATTATATGATAACAACCGGTTAACATGCTACCAGTGGTCTCCCATCCAGGTGCTGAACACACCGACGTTGCTTACCCTCGGTGACTGTTTTAAATCACCGAGTGCAACTGAACTGTGAGCGCCTCATTTACAACGTTTTAGTACTTCTACAGAATCCTCCGTTAGTTAACGTACTTTGAAAAAAGTAAAATTAAAAAAAAAAAAACCAACCTCAAGGTTCGACTCGATTTCTCTTGTCGTCATCAGATCTTAGTGTCCTTATCATGGTACCACCGTTGTAATATTTTCTTTCCATTAAAAAAAGAATCATCAGAATCGGTTCATCATAAACAAGAATCATAAAAGAAATTACTTATTACACTAGCTGAATCCCGCGGTGTTACCTGCGCTATTGTCGTACTATGGGTGCCGCCGCGGGGCGAAGCTAGTCTAAAAAAAGTAGCCTATGTTACTTATTATATATTGGGTTCAAAATTGAAAAAAAAAAAAATTTTGGTAAATGTACAGTGTAAACAAACATTCATTTAATAAAAAGTGGTTATTATAATATTACAAACAGACATTCCAATTTTATTTAGTTGTATAAATATATAGTTTGATATTTGACCTTTACAGGAGGACCTTGACAAGGAAATGTTGGGTATCGGAGTACCGACAGACAATCTACCAGACGTACCCGCGTCCGAACTCGTGCGCGACAAACCCAAGCCTAGCAGGTCTAAGCAGACAGGTTCGTATTATGGACACTTTATTTTTAGACTATTTTTAGACTTTTACTCGTTAGTTTTTGTCATACCATTCTCATCAACCGCTGCAGTTCATTGCTAGGCGTAGGCCTCTCCCAAGGATTAAGTATTGGTTTTATTTCATTAATTAAGTAAGATCTGAGATTTAAGTATCAGTAGATTTAGTGTTTTTTTTTATTTCTGTTCATGAGCTTAATAATGCTGATTCAGACTTCAGTACATACAATGTGTATCGCATCCTTCACATTTTTATGACGTAAAGGTATAAAAATAACTCTGGGCCACACCGCGGGGCGCAACTAGTAATATATATACAAAAAAATTAACAAAAATAAAACCGACTTCAAGGTTCGACTCGATTTTTCTTGGATACGATCATCATATCTTAGTGTACTTATCATGGGACCACCGTTGGGATATCTCCTTTCCATTAAACAACATCATCAAAATCGGTTCATAAACGACGATTTTATCTGCGAACACACATAACACAAGTACAATTTTAACAAAAATAAAACCGACTTCAAGGTTTGACTCGATTTCTCTTGGATGCCATCATCAGATATTAATATCCTTATCAAGGTTGGGACATCCCCTTTCCATTAAAAAAAGAATCATCAATCTCGACAGTCGAATTGAGAAACCTCCTCCTTTTTTGAAGTTGGCTAAAAAATATATATACGGTCGAATTGAGTACCTCCTTCTTTTTTTGAAGTCGGTTACAAATACACATTTTTTCGTATTGTTTCAGAAGATGACGACGAGTTGGCGCAACTTCAGTCGTGGGCCACATAATTCTGTAACTTCACCGGTTCTCAGCATAAGTTGTACGTTTGTGATATTTTATAGGTATCGTATAGCTCACGGGTTAGCGTGAACACATTTGTGGCAACACTAACGGTTCATCATCAACTCAGAAGACGTCCACACTGGTGGACCTAACACAATGCTGCCCTCATCCAACGGTTTCCTGAGACCTTCAGTAAATCGTCAGACCAACCTCATAGTAGGTCTATCTCTCTGTCTTCCGTGATAGTTATAACAGCTTAATTTTTCCTTAAATAATCACCTGATCATCATCTATAATGAATTAAGAAATCTATATTTAGAATATTATGTGGTAAAGCTACGATTAACACATAGTTCAATTGTACACTAGTAGGTATTTTCTCTAAAGGAGTAAACACATGAAAATTAAACTCCCATGTTTTAGATCACACAATTGTAATAAAACAACTCGGTAGGAAAAAGAAAAAGTAGGATGGAACGGTAATGGTAGAAATCGAGAAGTCTGAGCCCTTTACAGAAGTCCGAGCCCTTTAACCCAAGTCCGATCCCTCTGACCGAAATTTAAGCCACCTTACCTGATTCCGAGCCCTTTAACCGAGGTCCGAACCTTCTGACCGACCCTCTAAAGGAAATCTAAGCCCTTTTACCTAAATCCGAGCCTTTTTATCGAAGTCCGAATGTAATTTGTATAGATGGGTAAACCGCTAACGCCCACGACTATCAGAAAAGCACGTTTTTATTTTTTTGAAGACAATATTAAATGATCATTTTATGAAAAATACGCCAACGATAATGTCATGTGATTAAGTCTTACTGAATTTTCTCAACCGTTACGATGTCCCACAAATGTTTTCACACACTGTGTAAATATGTATTAAAGCATGTCAATCTAGAAATGGCTTTCTCATTATAAAAGAATAATATTGTATTCCCTGCCTTATATACATCTATATGTATTTAGACAAAATATTGAAGGAAAACGTCCGGGGAGCTGAATTTGATTTTATTTTTGTTATTTAAAAATTTAAATTAATTTTTACATACATATTTTGTTTCTAAGTGTCATGTAAAGTTTTTTTCTATTAATATTAATGTATGGCCAGGTTTAAATAGTACAGATTATGCTTATATAGGATTATTCTCGTTATTTTCTAAGATGCTGAGCATTGCTGGTATAGCATCTAAACACAATAAATAACCTGCTAAAAGTGTTAGAAATATTAAATAAATGTTAATTAAATCTCATTTTTCCCACTAACAATATTTGTTTAAAAAAAAGAAAAAAAATCACTAATTTCACATTGAAAGCACACTTGCTACTTTATTAGTCAAGTAGTAATCTATAGCAAATGAAGGAATCGTCACTTAGATTCTGACACGCGATCTTTGTTTATTTCAATGATTATCATTTCCTGTCTAATTGTTCCAAATAGAAAAAAAAATGTCCAGTTGTCGTGAAAAACAAATGTCAAAAATTTCGATTCAACGTCATAGACTTCTTCCAACTGTCAAAATGATTTCCAATCAAACTAATGAATTGTCAAAATCAATCTTGCAACTGTCAAAATTACTTCAAAGCAAACTTTTTACCGAATTCACTTTACGAAGGAGGAATAAGGTTGCACGTTGAACGTATAGCAAAGTTACTTGTTAAGTTTGTTTTACTGCTCACCAACTAAGAAAACTGTATCATTCTGTCCCTTTCTTTTTAGTGGAAGTAAATAGAGACAGCATGATATTGTTTGACACTGTAAAATTTTTGTAGTGAGTGGTGAAATAGGCCCTTATTCTGTTTAGGGTTAGTGCTAACTGTATTTGAAGCGTACATTTTTTAAGCTGTAACATTGGTTCGATAATATATTTTATTTTAAGAAATTATCGCTGTTTTATTTATTTTCTAACTGTAATATTGTAAGCACTTGATCGTGAGGCAAGCACAGTAGGGAAACTTCTTGTCATTGTCATCAGACGGGACCTTTATTCTAGTGATTAGTGACCCTGACTGCTAAGCCAGAGGTTGTGGGTTCAATTCCCATCCAGGACAAATCTTTGTGTGATTAACCATGATTATTTTGTTCTGTGTCTGGGTAAAATCTATCTATCTTGTTACCATAGTAGACTTTGTCTAATTTAGGATCAGACGGCCTGTGTGAATGTGTGCGAACATTATTATTAATATTCATCAAAAACCTCCAACAGTCGACCGCAGGACATATGCCTCTCCTTAGGAGGAAGGTTTTAGCTTACTATAAGGTAGGAGAAACAAAAAGAACACTTATTTGTAACTAGCTTTTGCATGCGGCTTCGCTCACGCTGACTTTCACCCCCGGATTTACCCGCTTAGGGGTGGTATTTCCAAAATTCCTTTCTTAGTGCTCACTTAAGTTATATAAAGAACCTACATGCAAAATTTCAGGATTCTAGGTTCAGCGGTTTGGCCTGTGCGTTGATCTCTGGGTATGTCAGTCGGTCACCTCTTTTATATATATAGATAGATGTTCGAGATGACCATTAAAATAATATAAAAAAATATTATTTCCTGCCTTTTGTTGCAATATAAAATAGTTTTTATACATTTGAGAGAAATGATCGGTATAGGAACTGTAGTCTGCTTGTTTTGCATTTAATTTGATAATAATATAATTAATGACAACTGGAAATTTACTGTTTTTCCTATGGTAACGAGAAGATTTCCCTAGTGGCTGTTTGCGGAACTAACGTATTTTATACTGAGATTAAGGTAAGATGTATGCCGAATAAACGACTAGGCTTGTTTATTGACTAGTGCAGCGCGTGGACTTATGTTGACCTCTTTAGATACACAGAAAACCTGTAAATGGTACCATTTACCTACCTTACATAGCATCACAATAATACAACCATACCGAAATGGTAATAATAGAATATTAGCAGTGTTTTGCATTATCATGCAAGATGTCGAAAGTAAAATGCAAGAGGCCACTGTAAGAATACCAGGGAGTACTCCGTTACTCGTCTATCGACGTTAGGTAATCATGTCCCTAACCCTTATCAAGGAACGCAGTATAACGATATAACAATTACTTAATTATGTCACAGTACAAAGTGCAATAAATCTTCGCGGCAACATGTTTGACATGCGCATTGCGCCCGCGCACATTGTGAGCTGAATTTTGATAATATTTTGCGTTCGATACTTTCTATGAGGGGGTATTCTGATATATAGTAATCGATACGTTAGTGTGAATAGTTAACTAGCATAGACTGCTTATCTTTGACAAAAATAAACTAGAAGAGATGAGATGTTCAAAAATTGAAATACCTATTTTATGTATGTTATACCTAATAAAAAAAATGATTTGTAATTCTTCCTTTTTGTCCTTTGAGAAAAATAGGATTTTTATTCTACAAAAATAAATACATATTTAAAGCGTTTGAAACTAAGTACCTACCAGGCGCGGTTCCAAGGGGGGGGTCACAGGGGACATGACCCCCCCAAAATCGTACACATGTAATTTTTTTTAACCTTTTTTTTCACCTCTGTTTCCATAATCGTTCAATCGATATAAGAAACCAAAGGATAAGAATTGTTTACACCTATAAATTAAAACTGTAACAAAATGTGGATAACAAAACTTTGCCTTCCAAGACTGTCGTGATTCAGGCTTGCTCTACCATAAAGACTCAGATGATACTACTAGTCTGGACCAGAGTTTTTAGGGAGAGTACTAGACAGACATGCTCTTTCCAAGGACTATCCCCCAATCCCTCCGACGCAATTGGACCGTCAATTCTAGTCCGACGTGTAGTCGTCGTAGTCGGATGGAGACTGGTTCCCCGAAACACCGCTCCTGGACCTAATGGTATTCCAGGTCGGTGCTGGGAGACACACTGAGGCAAATTTTCACTCAGTGTTTCGACCTCGGTATCTCCTCCCTCGACTGAAAAGAAGCGATACTGATGCTCCTCAAAAAGTAAGGTGCAGATGTTATCTTTGCGTTCCAACTTGCCTGAAAGAAAGGGGGAAACTCTTTGAAAGAGTTATCTCTGACCCTATCAGCGGGCACCTGTGATCGGGAGGGTCGTGTTGACAGATAGCCTTGATATCGTTAACGTTCTCAGCATTCCTTGGCGCGCTGTCTGGGCGGCCCTTGAATATTACGCGGTGCCGCCTCACCTGCATGCCGTCATAGAGGCCTATCTGCGCGACAAGGCAGTGAATTTTGTCGATCTGAACGGAGTGGCAAATCGAAGGGAGGTGTGTTGTGGTGTTACCCAGGGCTCTGTATTGGGCCTATTCTTATGGAACCTCGCATACGATGCGGGCCTTCGCAAAAGTTTGCCTCTGGCCTCAGTGTCGCCTGCTATGTAGACGATACAATAATACTGGCTAGAGGGTAATGCTTCGGGGAGGTGCTTCTGCTCGCCGAGCAAGGAGTGGCTTGTGTTGTGCATAAGACTCGTGAGTTGAGCCTGAAGGTGCCGCCGCCATGGCTTATGTAAACGCCAAGAACCATCCAGCTCATGCCTGACACTGAAGGCCAGCTGCGGCAATACTGGCAAGTAGGAATGGGAGGCCGAGGGCTCCTTCTGTTGAGACGTTATGCTCCAGAAGGAGTCCGCAGAGCGTGATCGGGAAAGGGCCGAGCCCGCTTGTAAGAGGCGACGAACGGGGCGTGGTAAAAGCCGCTAGCTCCCCAATCGTCGGTTAAGGGTCGTTGTGGCCACATCCAGGGGAAATCTGGTCACTGCAAACGATCCGAGATCGGTGACACCTCGTTGCGGCCGGGGGATGTCGTCTAAGGCAGGTCGGTGTTCCGACTCTTACTGCGTAAAGCTATGAGAGGTTCAATAGCGACCAGCCACGGGGGTGAATCTAATTACCCTGGGATGTACCTCACTTGTGAGGTACGGCAGTGAGTACTCCAGATGCCGCTGATGCGTTTCTGGAGCTCCTCTTGACAGCCGAGTTAGGCCGCCGCGGGGCTTAGAGGATAGACTTAATTTGTCCGGAGTCCCACACACACCCTTCGTGTCCCCCCCTCACCTCTCCCCACGGAGCTAGGTCCTCTAAGTATTCATTAAGAGATTGTCCCACGCGTCTCAAATATTCAAATATTGTCATTTCAATATACTTACCAATAAAAACAATACACATCGATTTGTTTCTAATGTGTGTAATTAAATTGAATATTGTGCAATAAAGACTAATTTACTCGACCCCCCCCAAAATTCCAGGCTGGAACCGCCCCTGGTACCTACTTATGTAACTCACGTCAACGCAACACCAAGTCGTAAAGTTGTCATTTCTTGTATTTCTACGCAGGTGAATTACCACTTGATCTGAACTGAACTGTGAACTACCACTATCCAAGGTAGTAGAGCCACGCTGATTTCAGCACGAACGGGCCGGCTCGACCGGGGTGGTACTACCCTCGCACAGAAAATCAACGTAAAATGACAGCGATCGTGCTGTCGTGTTTCGTTGGTGAGTGCGAGACCGGAGGCCCAATGATGCAAAAGCATCTCTAGCCCGCCATGGTGTGGGTTACCATGCTGCATTGTTGCATTGTCTGCATTAGCAGTATGGTGACCACCACTCTTGGATTCTGCTTATGCTTTATGTCATTATGGCAGGACCAAACATAAAAAAAACTTGATCTGCGTAAAATTTCTTTATTAATGGCTTAAACAAATTATTAGTTTATTCCAAATTTTCTTTCACAGTTCTGGGTGTAAAATTGATCTATTACGCGATGACCCAATTTAATGATGATCGCCTAAAAACCTTGTCGTATGTACCTATACAATGAGCCATAATCAGTGTCACAAATCGGTTCAATAAAGGTCATTTCCAAGTATGTACTTAAACTGTTGTAAATTGTCTTTCATCATGTTTTTTTATTTGTTACTTTCGCATTGCCGATGATCAGTCTTACTGATATATTCTTTATTTCCATACACACTTCTACACACTTTAAAGGAAACAAAAAAAAAATATTGTATGACTTTTAACCTTTTTGTGAGGTTATTCATTTTGTTTTTGTCAAATTTCACTATCTTGTGCATTCTAAATCAACGAATTTTTATAAAATCTAGCTCTTAAATGTTTTATTTATTTTATAAACTTTTACAAAAGTATACAGAAAATAGCAAAAGAGCATTGTAAAATTCTAAGTTTAGTCTATTAGTCTTATATATTGAGTGGGTACCTAATGCATTATTTTATAAAAATCGAATAATGTTTTTTTGCAAACTTAGCTTAGTTAATCAAGTACATATATCTACATAAAAAAAAATAAAAACAAAATCATTGGAATTATTGTAAAAATTCATGTGCACTGGGAAAATTGATTGTGTTTAAACTATAACGCTCTCAAATTTTCATCAAAAACAAGATAATTGCATCATTGTTACGCTAAAGATTTGCGAACTATCATGTCCAGAATAAGTCCGCGGTACATTTTAATGATATGCCGCAACAAACAGTTTATATCATGTGGCGTTTATCCTCGGTGGTCAGTTGGTGCCGTGCTTTACCTGCCAACATGAAGTCCTACTGTCTCGTGGTAAGTGGATTTTTGTAGTCATTCGTTCTTTTTATAATCACGTCATTGATACCAAAGCAAACAACTTCTAAAGATAACTGATCTTTAAAAAAATACGAAACATTAATACAAAACAATTGGCATTCAATTATATTAAAGTAACTGCTTTTTACTAAATGCATATGTATGTTTACACGATACATACTCGTATGTCAAAATAACTTTTTTACCATTTTTTTCTGTCTGTCTGTCTGTTTGTTCCGGCTAAACTCTGGAATGGCTGGAGCGATTTTGATTTTTGGGCTTTCACTGATGATATAAGGAGTAACTCGGGCTACTTTTCTTAGATTAGCCTCGCCCCGCGGCGCCACGCGGGTATCACCGCGGGACTTAGCTAGTTAGGAATAAAATTTATTTTGAGACATTAGGCAGCCTTTCAAGAGAAGAAACTGTAAATGTGAGTGTGAAAAACCGACTAATAACATTCTAAAATATTTTCAATCAATTTATATATTTTTTCTTTTTCTATTCAATTTCGTCTAGCTTAATTATAAAATATCATAATAATCGGTACAGTAGATATAGTTAGATACAGCAATCTCAATCATTGATCAAATTCAAGTGATTAGCATTATTTCAAATAAAGTATTTTAAAGCAAATGAAACTCGTAGTAATAATTGTTTAAATATTTTCCTTTACTCCTCCCTCTGTGGTGACGGATTAAGAATACAGTATCACCTATTAATTTCCTGAGGGTCGTAAGAAGCGACTAAAGGAATATACTACGCAGGGTAAATATATTGCCAGTCCAATAGTGGTCTGTTAAAGGCTGTTAACGTGAACATATCTATCGTTTAACAGTACGGTAATACAATATTTTTCGTTCCAGTTTATTCTGATTATACACACGGCCACAGCAACTGTGGACCTGAATGCACTTAAAGAATCATCCGCCAAAAAATTGCAAACCTTAGAAGAATATGCAACGAACAAAATACAGATGTTACACCAAATGATCGAGAATGACCTGAAGTTACTTCAAGATAAAGCTACAGGAACATACCAAATGATTGCTGACTCAATTGACGCAGAGAAAGTTAAGAAATTAGATATATTTAACATTATACCAAAGGTACAATTCAAAGGAGAGCTGATTCAAAATAAATTAAAAAGTTTATCAGGAATCAAACAGAAATCACAATATTTATCGAGAAGAAGCCAAAGTGGTGATAATTTGATTTTCGCTTACGATGCTGGGTTACCGTACCCTGTGAAGAAATTGGATGAAATTGAAATTTAGACACAGGAAAATAAGGTCTAATTTATGTAAATATAATAATTTGTTGAGTAAGCTACTTAATAATGTGTAAGTAATTATATTGTGTATTTAAAAAAGTATAAAAACAATGGCGACCTTCAAGTACTCTGTGATATTAATTGAAATGATAAATATATTGAACAAAGTTCAGTTAGTACGATTAGTAGCTGCGATGATTAGTATATCATGAATAGCTTTTAGCAGTCCACTGTTAGATATAAGTGGATTTGTATATTTTGTAATAATAATTTAAATGTTAAAATGTGTAGAAGATTCTTCATATATAAAGAAACCAGAAGAAAAAGCTTTGAAATATTTAAATGTATGACAGTGTATAAAAAATGATAATCAACTAAAACTAGAAATTCTATGATAAATAAAATAAACCTTTCTGTATATAAACTCTTTATTCACCAACACTCAAATCACTCAACAACTTATCAAAAATATCAGTTTTATCTTCCCCGCTACCTCTCGGCAGAAACTCATCCAACAATCCATTCTGGAAATCTCCAAAATCATCTTGAATATTGGTGTCAGCCAACCCAAGTTCTGTGAGTAAAGTCAAATTATCCACATTGTCAGACTTTTCAGTTTTGTCAAAAGCATTGTCAAACTTATCGGCGTTGTCAAAGTCTGGCAGAAGTTGTTGTGAAGAGTCCGTGTCATCGTTGTCTTTGTTTTGACGGCGATTGACCGATTTTGGGTCCTTGTCAATGTCCGATATATCGTGATATTCATGGATTTCTTTGCCAAATTCCAATTCTTCTTCTTCGTCTTGGTTGTCCTGTGAAACGTAAGTTAATTTTTAAATCACCATTCCGTTTTTTTCCCAATCTTATATGGAGTCACCGTAAGGTCAAGATCAGAGTCTGTGATTGAAGAGGTCGTTCAGTCAGGGAAGGTGAATGATCATTATTTGATCTAGTATAGAAATAATATTTTGATTTTATTGCATAATGCGGAGAAAAGTATCCTTGATACCAGTCGCTCATCAAGACGCCAAGTTCTACCACGATTCTCGAGAATCTTAAGTATCACCTAACCTCTATTATAGAGAGGACACCACAAGGAGTACTCCATAAAGATACATAATTTTATTTATTTTTAAGATTTTGATTTCGCTAAATACATGCAAAAATAACACTAGAGTACCAAGCACTTTTATAGTTTGTAAATGTAGAAAGTTTCATCATCATCAACTGACTGTAATAGCCTATTGCTGTAGTGACTGGAGTACCTGAATGATTTGTGCTGTAGACTTGTATTGAAAGGCGTTCTGTGAGAGGTCCACTTCAACTGGGAATAGCGTAGCGTTCTCTGTCAAGTATTCCACCGTCTCACTGGAAATTAAAATATATGTTTCATTAATCTATGTTTGAAGATAAACTGTTAAATATGGGTGTTATTTATCTATATATTTAGGCATATACCTATGGGGGCAACAGGTGTAATACCCCTCCCAACACAAATAGGAGAATCCTCCGACAAGCCAAGTCGATCACGCCTAGCGGACCGCGACCCAACAGTCTATGTTAGTATGTTGTATATATGCTAACCGGCGCGAGAACTTCTATACCACGATCCCGGATCAGTAGGCTTTCCGAAGGTAAAGTTCGTTACTCCGTAGATCAGTGTTTCTCCCGTAGAATAAATAAATAAATAAATATTTCGGACATCTAACACACAACGCCATCTAGTCCCAAACTAAGCAGAGCTTGTATTATGGGTACTAGACAACTGATATTAATACTTATATACTTTTTTTTTTGTAAATACATACATATTATAGATAGAAAACACCCAAACTCCGAAACAAATATTTGCAGATCATACAAACATTTGTTCCGACCCGGGAATCGAACCCGAGACCTCAACAACAGCAGTCGCGTACGCTACCAAGGCGCTGTAGTATGTTTTTGTTGTCGTATATGAAAGCCGTAACACCTAGATTTTTATTAGCAGTTTGGGTAACTATAACACAGGTATTCCTGCTCTCTAACAG
Source organism: Spilosoma lubricipeda (assembly GCA_905220595.1). Classification (NCBI taxonomy): domain Eukaryota; kingdom Metazoa; phylum Arthropoda; class Insecta; order Lepidoptera; family Erebidae; genus Spilosoma; species Spilosoma lubricipeda. Next base: position 2,705,846 of record HG992298.1, on the reverse strand, counting down.
GCAGCTGTAGTATTAATTGTAATGAAAAATAACTATCATAAATATAATACATGTCCCTGTTATCTTTTAATTTTTCTTGTACACAAAAATTGTCCTAACAATAACGAACACATACAAAATAATTATTTAATTTAGTGCAGCCGATGGAAAGTTATGCGCGTACATACATTTCGGCGATTCATTTTTATATAATAAAGATTATTCTTAATTAAGTCTTATTGTTCTGGCTAGATATCTTTTTCGTAGTGCTTCAAGAACCTACTCAAAATTTTTCATCAACTTTTGTATTATATGGAGTAGTAGGGTATGGTACCCTACCATATACTGAGTATACTAACTTGTGGTAAAGTGCAAGTCCTTTTATGAACCGTCGCAGCTGGTAAGCGACGTCCTGCGTTCGTTTGTTGTCGAGCAGCTCCAGCTTCACCAGTACATCTGAACGCAGACGAGCGAAACGTGCTCGAGCATCTTGACGACAACGCAGGATTAGTCTGGAATTCCATAAAGAATTATATTAACTTTATCTCGATGTCAGTTACGTTTTCTGGACCAAACTTGGAATCGCTTTAAGTCGCAGAATATCGCAACAGCGGCTGCAAAGAGCTTAATTCGCAAATGCGAATTGAATTAAACCAATTGCTTCTGTTCCAGTGCAATGTCTTAGTTACTTAGAAAAGGATAAATATGTATATATATTGCTAAATTAACGCAATAAGGGAAAAACATTGGCATTGGAAAAATTCTACATTGACGAATAATAAAAAAAACGCAATTCTTGAAAAACTCTCTGGTTTAACTAAAGGTTGAAAGGTCATGAAATCAATCCATCATGAATCAGATAAAATATATTTACAATTTTGATGGTCATTTTCGGGTTCCTGTTGCACCATGACAGTGCTTCTGCGTACCTCTTTACAGTGTGAGAGCCACGCTTCGGCATGAATGGGCCGGCTCGACCGGAGTGATACCACGGCCTCACAGAAAACCGATGTGAAATATTGCTGTGTGTGGAAGCCCTTAACCCAAACTCTATCCCCCAAAGGCCAGTAACGTACTTATGACGTCTCTGGTGTTTGAAGGTGTCCATGGGCGGCGGTAATCACTTACCATCAGGCGATACGTCTGCTCGTCTGCCGTCTGCCCGCCTATTCCATAAAAAAAAACACCGCGAACAAAATGAAGTCATTTTTGGCTTCTAAAAAGATAGAGCTCGTGACAAGGTCCAGCCTAGCTTCGTGCGATTTCTTTATTTTCCCAAAAATGTTCGCCCACGTATTGTAGAATTAGAATGTCTGCACATCGGATGATACTGCTATTTTACTTACCTATACTCGTAATTTCCAGTTTCCACTCTATACAAGGGCTCTTGTAATGCGTTATATCCGTACTCTTCATCGTCCATTTCTTTCACTTTCAGGCAATAAGACAAGTATTCAAACTTGGTATCCGCGTATTTACGGATTGTGAGTTTAGTATCCGGAATGGCTTTGTTCAGATATGTGCCCATGTCCGACAAAATCTACAAACAAAAAAGTAAAACAAACAGATGAAAATTTTGCAGAGTAGGTATGTTTTATATACCAATCTATACAAATAAAAAAAAATGGCGTGTCTATCTGTCTTTAATAAATGGAACGTCTGGACTAATTTCGACGAGACTTGCACTGGCAGATAGCTTGTGATCTAAGGAGTAAATTAGGCTACTTTTTTTAGACTAGCTTCGTCCCGCGGCGTTTCCCGTGGTACGACAATAACCGCGGGTAACACCGCGGGGTGTAGCTAGCGGTTAATAAAAATAAAATTCATACAAAAATCGTAATAAACTCGTTCACATCTTGACTTGACTGACTGACTAACATATTTGTCACTTCAATGTAAGAATATCTTGTGGTAAGTAGATAGGTAACCTGTTTCAAAGAGAATAATGCGCCCTATGGACATCTGGAACTTGAGAGTAACAAGTTCTTAACAAACTATCCAAAGTTTTGAGGGAGTACCCTCTTTTCTTGAAGGTAGTACCGATCTGGAAATAATTAGATGTCAATTTGTCCTACAACATTGTTGAAAACCGGAGCTGAATGTTTCGTAAAAAGAGTACGTTCCCGAATTAAGAAGTATCAAAGTGATGAGAATAGAAATTTCTTTATAACATACGGTATGTATAAATCTTTCAAAGAACCAAATTTTTTCGGGTTAATTTATTAAAATGCTATTTATATTTAAGCTGCCGATGAGCTTTATACAATTACGTACGAACACTTACCGGTTTCAATGCTTTCAGCATTTTAATTCCATCGCGTTCCAACAGCCTGTGGTACTGTCCAAACTTGGTAAACGCTTCAGAAGCCCTCGCTTGGGGTTCCCGCACTCCAATACCAGAAAATATGTCACCAACTGCTTTGTAGGTTTGTAATAGATCGAAATATGCCTTCAGCATCCTGGAAGAAGATAAATATAACCTTCGAGAGATAACCTTGGGTGATAAATGTGGGGATACAGCATGGGTACAATTTCTGCTTACTATGGATAACGTTTTTTCTTTAGCATCTGAAGATTAGAATAAGCTACTTCAGGTCTGACTTAATGTGACTGACTTCAGTTTTTCACGATAAAGACAAAGTGAGCCGTTGAGGGACATTAGTCAAGTGTGAGTAAAAAACTATTTTTAATATTCCGTTTTTTAAGAAACAGTGTGGTGACGCGTCGCCCCGCCAGCAGCTGGTGTAACCATTTCATTTAAATCTTCATTAGATATTTGACATAAAAAATATATACAACCAAATTAAGGACCACCTTCTTTATTAAAGTCCTAGAAAAATAGATTACACCTTTACTTTACCTCTTAGAATTCTCGACCAGTCTTTTATAAGTTCCCTCGGTTTCCCTCAGCTCATTCAACTTAGCCACCAGGGTATCATTGCACAGTATGGCTCTAGACAGGCCCAAAGCATCCGCAGCCCCTGAGGACATGTTCTCGACGAGCCGGTGCTTCATCTTCTTCATGATTATGTCCAGAGACTTACCCTGTTTGGGGTCGGCGTGGAGCTTATTGTAGTTTATTGTCACTTCATCCTGTGAGAAAGAAGGAAAATTTTAATAGAGGTAAACACCAAAGCATCTGAAGACCTTTCTTTTAGTGACGAAACCTCCTTGAACCGTTACCCAAACAAGGTTTGTGGTGGGTTGGGATCGAAATGAAGAAACTCACAAGATATGCCATCCTGTGCTTCAAATAGGCGAGATGTGGGAACTAATTTTATTAAGATTCGAACCTCTACTAGCGCTAGCTCGTAACAGTAAAGGGTCTACTAAAGGGTACATAATTACTCCTTCATTAGGCGATAAGAGAAGGAGACGACATATTGGGGATCCCCTTATGTTTTCCCTTTCCTATGGAATATAGAAACATGTGGAGATAGTTGTATACCATGTTCAAAATAATGTAATACCTCTGATAGTTCACAAAATTGAAAAAGTGTAAAAGATGTAAATTTAGCCAATCTAGAATGGCTCACTAGCCATTCTAGATTGGCTAAATTTACATTTTACATTGGACATAAAGTCCATAAGTTGTATTAAATATCTGTAGATAAATAATAAATATATTTTTTCGAACATCTATCACACAAAGCCATCTAGTCCCAAGCTAAGCAGAGGTTGTGTTACGGGTACTAGACAACTGATACAAATACACATACTTTTTTTTGTGAATACATACATATTATACATAGAAAACACCCAAACTCCGAAACAAACATTTGTAGATCATACAAACATTTGGTCCGACCCGGGAATCGAACCCGAGACCTCATGATCAGCAGTCGCACACGCCAACCGCGAGACCAACGAGGCAGTCAATTTTAATACAACTTATGGACTTTATGTCCACAAGTTGTATGTTGTTGTACTTTGTTTTTATTACTTACCTTAGCAGATTGTATCATCTTGGCGACTTCTACTTTGGTCTTACCCTTAACTGTTTGTCCGTTAACCCCTACCAACTCATCACCGCTTTGTAACGTACCATCTTTTGATGCTGGGGTGTTATCAAAGATCTAGTGGAAAAAAATAAATTCGTTAAAGATTGCCATTTTACCATCTACTCGAGAGTTTTAAAGAAAACTCGGAGAAACAAAATTACACTAAAGAATTGGTGGTAGTAAATTTCTAAGATCTTCGAATGACTCCAGATACTTCTTTAGGGGTTCCAAAACATATAATTCGCTGAATATCATTAAATGCTGACATGACACTTTAACTCTAAATAACTCAATTCGTTTTAAGAGACATTGAGTAACTTGAAATCTATAGTTTGTAGTTGTGACCAGATATCCTGTTAGACAGATTATCTATACAAATAAATAAAATTGGAGTGTCTGTTTGTAATATTAAAATAATCACTTTTTACTAACTGCATATGTATGTATACAGGGTACATATGGCAAAAATGTAGTTAAAATTTTTTTGGTAATGTCTGGAAGGGCTGGACCGATTTTGACCTGGACTTTCACTGGCAGGTAGCTGATGATCCAGGGAGTAACTTAGGCTACACTTTTTAGACTAACTTTGTCTCGCGGCGTTACTCGCGGTACGACGATAACCGCGGGGTTCAGCTAGTTATCTAGTAAAAACGCAGTACCTACCTTGCATGAATAATTGGAAAATATCCTGGGTTAATGATTGGTCCAAAGTGTGATCGGTAAAAAACAATGTTATAATTAGAAAGGAAAATTTTAAAATAACGTTTTATGAAATACTATCCTAATTCCTAATATTAATTCTAATAATATTACAAACGCAAAAGTTTGTGAGTATAATATAAGGATGCATGGATGGACGGATAGATGTTTGTTACTCTTTCACGCAAAAACTACTGAACGCATTTGGATGGAACTTTACAGTAATATAGCTTTACATCGGAATAACAGCTATTATTTGCCGCGATAACCGACATATACGCGGGCGGAGCCGCGGGCAAGAACTAGTATCCTATATTATAAATGTAAGTTTGTTACGCTTTCACGCGAAAACTACTTAACTTGATCATCATGAAACTTTGAACACATATTCTTGGAGAAATAAGAAGTAACATAGGATACTTTTCATTAAATGCGAGTGAAGCCACGGGCGAAAGCTAGTATGCTATACTTACAACTACACTAAAAATAATTGGAATCCCATGTGTATAAGAAATCCACGTTGAAAGTACTGCAAAAAGTTAGTGAGCCAAAACGAAACAAATAAACATAATATTTGTAACATAATATTTGTAAGGAAAGGTATATAATATAATTACCTGCACTATATACAAGCACGGGCACAAAGGAGCCCCTCCACCTATACTAATCCCTATAAGATTCTTCTCATCCTTGCTGAGCACCACACTCCCTGACGTCACTGTCATTCCCCTGAAATTTCCACAGTTCACATTCAGCACGCGAAATTTATTTAGGCATGATGTTCTCCTAGCCGATTACGGCCACGGCGGCCAGTCTCAACAAAGACCAACCAACTACGCAGGAGATATTACAGTGCGCAAGTGTATGCGCAAACACAGGTGCACTCTCTGTTCCCTCACTCTTATAATCCGATGAGACGGTTAACCGACACGATCGGAGAGAGATCAGGCGCAGGACCGACAGCTTTACGTGCTCAAACGCATTTAGGCATAGACATGCTTTGAATCGTTTATGAATGTTACCTTATAAATACACACATGCGATTAGATATTGCTTTAATGTAGGTAAACGCTCTTAGATTTAGCACCTACGCTGTAGAAAAAAGGTTTCTAAGATAGAAAAATCTCTTAATCTATACATACACTATACAAATAAATAAAATTGGAGTGTCTGTTTGTAATATTAAAATAACCGCTTTTTACTATACATATGTATACACGGTAAATATACCAGAAATGTGTTTAAAAAAAAAATGTCTGTCTGTCTGTCTTGTCTGTTTGTTCCGGGTAATCTCTAGAACGGCTGGACCGATTTTGACGGGATTTTCACTAGCAGGTAGCTGATGGTCCAGGGAGTAACGTAGGCTACTTTTTTTAGCCCCTTACTTTGTCCCGCGGCGTTACTCGCGGTACGACGATAGCCGCAGGTAACACCGCGGGGTTCAGCTAGTAGTTACTAAAACCTTATAAATTTCCATGTCTGGTATATATTTCCATTTTATGGAACTGGAACTCAATATCCCCTGATCTTCTTTTGGTAGCTAATTGCTACTGACACTGGCCACTTGTAAAAAACACAAATGCACTTTTTTTTCTCCCCCAAAATGAAAGAGACTCTGGTCCTCAATCATTCGGACAAAAGCAACGAACAGTTTGATAAATGCCGGTTTTCTTTGACATGACTCTGGTTGAGCTGCCTCATATGTGCCAAAGCATGCCAAATAAAATCATATGTAACTCTGAATTTGGTTATCGTTATAAAGGATGACATAACACTTAGGTACATACTTAAACATATGCCTATATCCCTGAAGGAAAGAGTATTAATCTTTCACATTTATTTGGTGAATGTAATTTTACTTTTATTTACGTATTAAAGGAAATTCTGTTTACTGGGTAGGTACTTTAGGAATGAGGAGTGAGAGCCGAGAATCAATGGATGCTAGTGAATATTATAAATTACAAAGTAACTCTATCTTTCTGGCTGTCTGTTACGATTTCATGACTTAGGTAAACTATATATTATTACAATAAAAATAATTAACACATTTTATATTGTTATAGATAATTTATTTTAGCAACTACTTAATTTAATTACATAAAACGGTAGCTTACAGAATAGCATTTCGAATTAGCAACAAACCTAGCAGTAATTAAATCGAGTGTAATGTCACTTTGACACAAATACAAAGTTTCTGAAAGCTAAAGCAGTAGAGATATATACATACACTAGACTACCGACCCACGCAACCTCGTTTGCGTCTCCTATTGCCTGTAGCGTGATAATGTTCCCCCGTTTTTGTAACATTCTTCATTGTTGCTCCGCTCCTGTAGGTCTTAGCGTAATGATATATAGCATATAGCCTTCCTCGATAAATGGGCTATCTAACACTTAAAGAATTTTTCAAATCGGACCAGCGGTTCCTGATATTAGCGTGTTCAAAAAAAGCAAACAAACAAACAAAGCTTAATTTATTAAAATAGATAGTGTAGATAGATGGTCACTGGTTCCTATTGTGCTTGGTTCGATATACACATGGAACATGACTTTGTGTATTCTGTTCTGAGTTTTGATGAACTTTGTGTCCGTTTCAAGAATGTTTTCAAAGTCTTCAGAAACCCAGGATTTATTCCTAGAGCGAGAGGAGTCTTAAAAAAAATCAGGGCAAAAACTTATATTGCGCGATGCAGGATTGTTATGGTTTCTCTTCGAAAGATGGCGATGGTATTTTACAGTATAAGTAATTATCTATCAGTGAGCACAAAACTAATGGACTAACATAATTTGATACTTACATAGCTTAGCGTTAGATAAGCAATTTAGCTACAATTATTTTACAACAATAAGGCCTAAATCACAAGATCTTGGTGCAGCAACTTCAACAGCCAACTATTGTAGCTAAGTCGACCAACGTGACTTGATACTTTCAAACTTAGCGCAGTGATCCATATTAGACAACAGTTTTCTGACTCACATCAGATCTTGATGCTGTATCGTATACCTTTCGTACCGCAAATCGTTGACGATACATTCTGTATTTTCAGGATCTGGGATTTCCTCTTTCGGCTTTCTAAGAAAAAAAAACTGCATATTATTACGCAATCCCTCAATAAGTTTGTGGTAAGTAATATTGAACGGCAGGAACAGTGTATTTCAATTTCAAAATATAGAACAATAATAACTAAATATGATCAATAAGGAGTAAACAAAGAAAATAGCCGTGAAATCATGGAATAAGTTGACGTCAGTACAGTTTTTAAACTCGACTACAATACTCACTCCTCAAGCAATTTGATTTCAGCTATTCCTTGAAGAGTTTCTTGTGTGTTAACAGAGGCTTTCGCACTGAACAAAAATTCAAAAATAGATTAAACCCTACGTCATTTATTGCTACTTGCATAATTTCTAGGATTGGCACATATTTATTGAAAAAATAATGACGAAATCATACCAGCTATAAATTCTAGCGATAGACAGGACTCTGTGAATTAAAACATAATTCCTAAACGTTTAGCATTCTGTGTTCTTCACTCTGTTTGTCCTTGACTATTTAAGGCTCCATTTCCCAAAGTATATGATCGAGACAATCGTGTGACAGTAAATATAAGTGCTTTAACATTACAGTACTTTTAGTTAGGCTAAGGTAGTAGCGTCACACTGATTTCAGAACGGTTGGGCCGACTCGATCGGGGCAGTACTACCTTCGCACAGAAGATCAACCTAAAATGACACTATTCGTACTGTCGTGTTTCGTTGGTGAGTGCGAGACCGGAGGCCCGATGATGCAGTAGCATCAGTAAGCCACCATTGTCTGGATAACTATGCTGCAATGTTGCATTGTCTGCATTCGCAATTAGTAGGGTGACTCTTGGATTCTGCTCATGCTTCCCATTCAGCCAGAGAGTGGAGTCACTTTGGCAGGCCCATACATAAAATAAACTAACTTTGATTATGAAAATAACAAAATTTTGAAGTTCTTAAACAGAAACCCTGTAGTAACTTCCTATGATAAAAATACAATGTAATACTTACTGTTCTTCGACGGGTAGCAATAAGGACATGCTAACATTCCCTTTGGACCCACTGAACAAAATCACAATAATCACATATATTATTTACACTGTTTATAATTTTGTAAGTATTTTTTTTTTAAATACACTACACAGGAATATTGTTTGTCACTTCTGCAAGTATCAAGACGGTTTTGATATTTTATAAAATGTATGGTTTATGTGGTGTGGTTTATTTCTTTTAAAATTTGCCATCTATTTACATAAAACTACAGTACATGTCAAACTAGTCAAATTTTTATACTTACTTTTGTATTTATATATAGAATAGTATAGGTATATACTTCGAGAAAAACTTACTTAATTTTAGTTTACTATTTGCGATTGTTTATTTCAAACACGTTCAAAATATCTAAATAGGTTAATAGTGAACCGAACCGAAACCGAACCGAAACCGAAGACTAAATTAGACAAATGAGCTACATATTAGAAAAGGGCATAACTTTAAACTACTAGAGGTAGATTAAATTAAATTTGTGTTTATTCAAAAAATCCTAGTATGTCTGCAAGTATTCCATGTAAAAAAAAACTATAAAAATAACACGTAACCCTTTTTAAACAACCCAACATTTTACCTTATCAACTCCAAAGCAAATCAATACTTATTTCAACTCAACTAAAATACAAAACAAAACATAAGGTACATATTACATTTTATCTTCAAACATATTTTGTAGCGACGCCTGTATCGGAGGGCAGATTTTCGTATCGTTGAAGATGTAAAACTGACTGTTTTGCTGCCACATAGTTAAATACGTAAAAATCAATATTGTAATGAATTCAACGCGCTTGTTCTAGGCCACGGTGTTTAAACAACTGATAAACTGTAACAGAGGATGTTAGATAAAAGGGTGCGATAACTAAATACAAAATGTTTGCAAACATTACGGGGTAACAGGTTGATGTTGGGTTAACAAGGAACAAAGGACTTAAGGCTTCTACAAATAGGGTGCATTTTTAAATGAAATCTGGATATTTTTTTATAATAAATCCTAACTTTATTATCCATATTAAAATGCATCTGTATTTCTATTGGTCACGGTATTACGCGTGAATGGCTTGATCAATTTCAATAAACTTTCAATGCGACATAGCCCGTTTATGAAGGTCAGTTTTAAACCATACAACATCAAGCTACGATCAATAGGAGTCGAGTAGTAATAAAAAATGATTCCAAAACGGGGGAAATGTATTTCTATTGAGACCCAAAAGAGTTTGCGCGAGTCAGTTAGTTTAGTACAATTATTTATTCGTATTGGCAAGTAAGTATATGTCTTTTAAATAGAACTTCAAGTCAGTTCAACTTCTTATCACATCAACGGCCTGCTGGGCATGAGTCTATAAGGGTTGTTTCAAGTTTTCCTTCCTTTGCAATGATGTTGTCCTAGCAGTTTACTCTGTAGTTTACTCAGTAAGTCTCTTACCTGGACACAGGTCTCTTCAGAAATAAGGTTCTGGCCCACTACATCCCGCGATAGGAAATATACAATGGGAAAAATATTATATTGAGAAGCTTTGCGGTTTGAATAACAGAAACGGACTATTTCGCCGTGCTTTTCACCACTTGAATCAAGACAATTTCCAGTACAATTTCTGCGGTGTATAAATGTTTAACTAACTACAAAGCTTCTCTAGATATTTTTTGTTGCTTATGTTCCATCACCTTTTTTTGTTATTAAGTATGGGGCAAACGATCAGTTGTATCGCCTGATGGAAAGCGATTAACGCCGCCCATGGACACCCGCAACACCAGAGGCGCCACAAGTGCGTTACCGGCCTTTTAAGAAGGAATACGCATTTTTCTTGAAGGTTTGGTTATTGTTCATTTCGTCAAATATTCATTAACTTTCGTTTCGTAACATTTCAACGTTCTAATTAGACTAGTCTACGTGGCTGATTGAGTATACGGAATGTCTCCACACATATTCATCCCACGGGAGTCGTAAGAGCCGACTTATTAAGCAAACTACACAAGACAATATAACTACAAAGAGAAGAAAAACCAACTTGAAACAATCTCTATACCAAACCGTCTGGCCAGCTCTTGGCATATATCAGCTTGGCATAGTAGGCTAAACCTCTTTTCTAAGAAGATGTCTATGTCCAGCTGAGAGACGGAGCAAGCTACATAGGACCACATCACCACAAAGAGAAGAAAGTATTGAAACATATTCTACAGCAAACCGTCTGGTCAACGTAGTATACCTGTATACATAGACAAAAACTTCCTTTCTATGTCTAACAGTGGACTGTTAAAGTCTCTTGATGATGATGACACATATTGGAATAGTTTCCTAGTCTAGAAAAAAAAATTGAATCTAGGTATTGTAGGCCGGTATTAGAATTATAATATTTACAGCAAGTCCCTACTATGGGTACTTATTTATCCAATCCAAAATACTGAAAACGTAACAAAGTTACATGTTGCGTACAAATATCAGCATAGATTGTTTCATAAACATTTGTACAATAAAAATTCCAGGGACATATGTAAACATTGGACTCACAAAAACATCGACTTCTCCTAGAAATACAGTGACTATTAAATTTATGATATAAAAAGTGAATACATACATTTTATCCTCTTCAAAGAAAAAATCGTCATCGTATTCTTGCATCATTTTCTTAATTAAATTATTATTCTGTTGCACACCAAAGGTGACAGTGTTGTTGAAAATATCGATTTTCGCGGGCGGGCCACGTGGGTGACTGTCGGTAAAACAGTTGCTTACACATGCGCTTTAAATGCTTTGTGATACGCTCACAGAGTAACTAAAATAGTAGAATATCAAGTCAATTGAGTTATTCTTTACTAATTATCAAACAGTGCAGGGTTTCTTGAATCTCAGAAATAATAACTTCTGATATCACACTCTGCTATAGTCAAACCATTTATTTTTTATCTCACTAAGGCGAAGCCTAAAGCAAGGGTAATCATTTTGACAGTCTAGCTATGTTTGTATGTTCCACTGTAACGTCCAAACTACTGAACCGATTTTAACGGATGAGGAATTAAAAAACTCATCATCAGTTCACTCGGTTTTCCGGTCCCTTACACGCCTTTCGCCGCCCTAACGGGGAGCATGGGACGAAAAAGATAAATATCTATGTATGGTTCCGTTTACTAGGAGTTATAAAAATAAAGTTGTTTAAATCAAAACCATTCTCTGTATCTGATCAATTAAACTTCGTATACGACACACAAATATTTATTTCAACATACATTTCTGTACCATCAAAAATTGCGGTAATGGAGTGCTCCACAAAAGTATTATGTAAACACGAGAAACTTGTCTTTGTAACGAGAACACAGTGTCATAAACAATGTACTGTTGTTGTTGTTTTTTGAATAATTCTCAATTTCCCACATAATGTAAGATTTTTAAGACATGAGGAGGTTGCTAAGACGATTTTTTGATGTAGGTATCTAGATCAAGATATATGTTTGCACGATATTCAATTTTAATGTGATTTTTTTACTCTTCTAATTGCTAAACAGCTGATGCGTAAAATCTGAAAAAATCCTTAAGATGATGTGATGAAATTCGCCCCCCGGGCTGTGACCAATGTGTCATCGGCGTAACAAATTACGCCCAGCCCGGGGGTGAGACGCTGCCGCAGGACTCAGTCGTACCCCACGTTCCACAGGAGTGGTCCAAGGACAGACCCCAGCGGAACGCCGCACGACATGGGTCGCCGTCTCAAGGCGCCCTCTCGATACTCGTAAACGACGGTATTCTCCTCAAAATAGTCTGCCACCAGCCGCCTCAGGTACTCTGGCACTCCGTGGTATTGGAGTGCTTCCCTGATGCAGCTGAATGGCAGACTATTAAAGGCGTTGGCAATGTCACGGGACACCGCCAACACCACGCCGCCACAGCTCACTGCCTTTTCGGTCGCGGCCCTAAGGCGCATCACGGCATCGACCGTGGAACGCCCCTGTCGGAGTGACTACGGTACCCTATTCTATGCCTAACACGCACTTGGTTTATTTTAATTTCAACAATCGAACGTGTAATCTGTGGTAAGTCAATACCCAAAACCATGGACTATGGACACTTGCAAGTCAACACACACACACACACACTGCCGCTCTGTGAGAGCTCCCTGTGTAAGGTTTGAACCACAAGCTCAGTGAACCGATGAACAGTAAGGAAAGAGGCGTGAGAGTTCCTTCTTCTTATAAGTGTGTGTTTTGTCAATTAATTGTAAAAGTGTCCTCCCGAAGCTTGTTCAGTAATTAAAATAATTCTCTTTGGTGTGGTTGAGTGTTGATGGTTAGTGCTTGCGGGAGCGCCTCAACATAATAAAAGTAAAATGACCTTGGAATTGGTTCATCGCGCCAGTATAAGTAATAATTAATTGCGAAGAAAAGCTTCAGTGTGAATTGTTTCGACCATTAGTTTGATAAGCTTTAAGTGGTATAAACTCCTCTAGTTGACCTCCGTACACCAGGTTTTTTTTTTATGATGTAGGAGGGCAAACGAGCAGACGTATCACCTGATGGTAAGTGATTACCGCCGCCCATAGACACCTGCAACACCAGAGGCGTCACAAGTGCGTTACCGACCTTTGGGGGATGGGGAAAGGGATGCGGGGAGGGGTTGGGGTATGAGCCTCCGATATCCTCACTCACTCGGTGAAACACAGCGTAGGAGCTATTTCACACCGGTTTTATTTGAGGCCGTGGTATCACTCCGGTCGAGCCGGCTTATTCATGCCGAGGCGTGGCTCTCCCACTGTGATCAGTGACCAGTCTGCGAGTGTTTAACTATATCTTTTTGGGCCCGTATAGTCTATTGACAAGGTTTCCTTCCTTCAGGGGGAACGCAGCACTTGGTGGACGAACTAAATACTACTTTATACCGCGAAAACCGATATACACGCGGGCGGAGTGGCGGACAACTACTAGTATAGTTACAAGTTAGAAAGTAACTCTGTCTGTTTGATACGCTTTTACGACTAAACCGCTTTATTGATTTTAATGAAATTTGGCATGGAGCTACTTTGATTCTTGAGGAAGGACATAGGTTACTGTGTTAACAGACATACACGTGGCAGGCAAAAGTCAGTTGAAAATACGTAACTGTATGACAAAGTACATGCAATGGTGATTTTGCCACTTGTAAATGCTGTTTAATGTTATAAAAATACATACAGTGGAACATAGAACCCCCGTCTCTTTAAATTATAAAAACAACAGTTCAAAGAAATGGAATAGACTATACTTTATTGTACACCAATTAATTTATTAAACACTTTGTTCGACACCCAAGGCCCAGTTCGACAGACGCCACTAAGGATCTGAGATGTGTGTCACTGAAATTCTTCAATATATAGGTACAAAACGTTCTTTTAAGTAAGGTGGAGTAAAGGGATTGAATAAAACAGGTTTATAGAATCTTTATTTGTTATAAGAACAATTTCAGTTTACTTACATTATGAGATAACAACGTTTATAAGTAACATTTTGTGTCATCTTGTGACGACGCATGCGTATACGCTCATATATTACTAAATCTATATTTACACAAGAACAACATAAAAAGGTAAAGTAATTAGAAATAATGTAACACAATATTAAAAAGAAATACAAAAAAAAAACAGAATAATATGACTTTTTAAAGTACATAATACAATTTATTCATTCGTTTTGTTAAAATAATTGTAACGAAAAAAAAGTAAAAACTAAAACCCAACTACGGCAAAAAACGACGCTGAAAAAGTATGAAACAAGTTTCAAAAGCCGTAGTCACGCGTTGTTAAAGTGTTATATACTATGGTACATTACACTACATGGACTACTTTGGCTTTTGAAACTTAGGAATGTTCCATAGTCCATAACACTTTAACAACGCGTGACTACGGCTTTTGAAACTTGTTTCATACTTTTTCAGCGTCGTTTTTTGCCGTAGTTGGGTTTTAGTTTTTACTTTTTTTTATTTAAAATGTTTTGGTGCCTCTATAATACTAATTTCTTTGCAAAGTATATTTTAAATAGATACTACAGAAATATCACAATTATCGAATAAATACGGACAAAGTCACGAGAAAATGCTAATAATATATATATTTTTGAAATCTACAAGTAACGCCCTTTCCAATGATATCAAACACGGCATGTTTATCTCAAATTAATTTTTTAATACGGTACTTTATGTCGGCTAGAGGGCGCCACATTCAATTCAGTGACACGTCATATAACCTCTAGTCAGCGGACAATCAAGACACTTCTAACGGTACCTCATTTGTCTAATTCTGACAAGTTTAGAAAGAATGAGATAACAAGAAAGCATACCATTGAAATATCACACTTATCGAATAAATACGGACAAAGTCACGAACAAATGCTAATAATATATGTATTTTTGAAATGTACAAGTAACGCCCTTTCCAATGATACCAAACACGGCATTTTTATCTCAAATTTACGCCACATTAGATTCAGTGACACGTCATATAGCCTATAACCAGAAGACGATCATGACGCTTCTAGAGACACCTCATTCGTCCAAATCTAATGAGTAGTTAAGGAGCTAGGAGGGAACAAATGAACATACATACATACATACATACATACATACATACATACATACATACATACATAGCCTGTCAAAATCATAACCCTCCTTTGGCTTTGCCGTAGTCGGGTAATAATACAACTGGCCAGCCAATATCATCACACTCAGTAATAATAATGTCATCAAATTATTTTTAAAATTATTGGAATTCAATTAATATAATAAATGTGATCGCAATGGTTAGTAAATATGCAGGTGTGCAAATTTCGACGTATTATATAGTCAGGGAGACTGCTTGTCTAAGTAACAATAACGTGATGATGTTTTTAAAAAAAAAAATACCAATTACATAAACCATTTTTTTTAATTAAGTGTACATTAATGGTTATTTTAGTAACTTTTCAGATAGATAGATTTTCGAGTGTTCTATTCTACCTAAAAGGAATTTTTCGGGAGATAAAATCCCTAGTTTTTCGTTTGATATTTATGACTACTTTTAGACATATTACTTGTTATAATAACAAACTCCCAAGTGAAATAAAAGTGTCTAAAAGGTTATATATAACTGACCTCCTTCGTATAAAGTATTTTTTGCCATAGTGTTCTGTTCTAGGAGGCCGAAAGTTTATTTTGTCTTTGTTTCTAAGATATTATTGAAGGGGCTTTTTTGTTAGGTAATATTTGTTTGAATGGTGTTGTCTAATATCTTTTTTACTAAAGTACAAGTGTAATAAGTGTATAGCTGATGAATGCTGAGAAATTTTGTATTATCATATAATTCTTTAGTGGGTGTTACGAAACCAAGGCCATATAATCGTTTGATAACTTTGTTTTGAGTTATTTGTAAGTCTTTAAGGGTAGTCTTTGGAGATGATCCCCAAATCTTGACTTGAGGTTTTATTAACGAATTGTAAATCATGGGTTTCACAGCAGGTGGTAAACAATTGCCAATTTTATGAAGGGCACCAGATAAAGATATCGACTTGATTCTCAGGCGGTTACTATGCGGCTTCTTAGACAGTTTATCATTTAACAGTAGACCTAAATATTTTTCGACATCAGAGTGATAAATCATGTTTGTGTAAATTTTTATTTTTAGCTGCAAATGTCATAAATGAAGTTTTAGATGTGTTAATGGTAAGTAAGTTATATAAGAACCATTCATTGAATACGTGTAGGTCCCGTTGTGCCTGGTGAATTATACTGTGTATAGAAGTACCAAAAGAATATAAACTGGTATCATCTGCATAGAGTGTTAAATAGCCTGTTAGTCCTATTTAATTAATATTGTTAACGTAGATAAGGAATAACAAGGGCCCAAAAATAGATCCCTGAGGCACCCCATGTGCAATTTTTGAGGAATAGCTTTATGAAAACCAATTTTGACAATTTGAATTCTCTTTGCTAGATATGACTCAAGCAAATTATAAAAGTAATACCTAGAAAGTTTTTGAAGGAGTTTAGAATGACTGACAGTGTCAATAGCTTTATTTAAGTCTAAAAAAATACCTAAACATACATCTTCTTAGTCAATACTTTTAGTAACTAGGTCAATTGCAACTGATAATCACTTAAACGTTTGTAAATTATATTTTAAAAGACTTTGGATATAACTGGAAGCACTGAGATAGGTCGGTAATTACTGGAATCATCTTTTCTGCCAAGTCGTCAACTACCGATTCTAATTCTTAAACAGTACATGGCTTTAGATTTGTAAGTGTATTTGTATATAGGTACTCATGTTGTACATTAGAGTATTACCTGATTTAAGATGGTATTTTAGTGGTATCTTGCCAGCCAGTTCCATTACAATTGTACAAAAATATATATTGAAAATGCTCTATTTTTCAAAATGTTTATGATAATAGTTCCTTTTGCCGTTGTTTTATTACTTATTAATATCCTCACTGCTAAAAATTCTTTCTTCGACTTTTCATTTCCTTTCTCTGTTTTCATCTGCTACCATAACATATTTATATTGTTTATCAGTTTGGTGATATCTTTATTAATACAATCAAATGTACAAATAAATGAATCTGCTCTGCCTGATGGAAAGCATGAGCAGAATTCATGAGTGATGGTTACTATCCTCAATGCCAATAGGTACAATGCAGTATGGTAACCAACACTATAGCGGCCTAGTTGTTATCCTTGGGCAAGTTCATTATTTTTGTTTTGATCATAATATTTTGTTTCATGTGCGAGGTAATAAAGTTTTCTAGTAATTTAAATTCTTTGTTATCGTTTACGTATTGAGCTTCATTGATATTTTTAAATACGTTGTTGTAGTCTATTACCTCGTATTGTATTTTTGGTTTGGTTTCCAGTTTGTATCTACATATTTCAATACATAACTGTTTATGGTCAGATAGTACCAAGTCCAACATAGTGAAATGAAATGAATTTTTTTGAAGATACATCGTCCGATCTTTGACGACGACGACTATAACTCTTTTAAGTCTGTCATAATGATATTTTTTCTCTCTGGAGTCGATCTTGTATTTTCACATAGATTTCCTGTTGTTTCTCAAATGGTGCAGGTTGTAATTGAAAATCGGTTTTAAGTGTTCTTTACTTCATCTTGGACAGTTTTAAGTTTGTTTTGTGTTATTTTATGATCAGATGTAATGGTTTCTACCGATTTTAAAAGATTTTTATAATCTGCTCTTAATTCTTCAATTGTAGTTTTCAGGTTCTGTAGGTCTTGTCGAATTTCATTTCGCACTTGAGTAATATTTTCAATTTGAGCATTTGTTGTTTCCTTTAGAAAGTTTATTATTTCACTTCAAAATTCCATTAACTCTGTTTTGAAATCATATTCTAAAGTATTTGGTCTTCGTTTCCCAGGGTTTTCGTTAACTGTTCCTCTTCTTCATCATAGTTGGATAAATTATAGGTTGATTCTCTTTCGTTTTTATTTTTCTTTTTATTAACCATCGGAGAACGTGTCGGAGGAGATAAACTCATATCGTGAAGTATAATGGTATCTGTCTCCTCGACTATAAGCATAATTGGTTATGTATTTACGCTGCCACGCACGTCGAAATAACATTGATCGCACTTTTTGTTGATTATCGAAAAATACTATAAAGTATAGAAAGAATATGAGAATTCCGTCGAAGTCGAATTGGGAGCCACTTGAGCAATTCGTGAAATCCAGACACATGATTATATTTGCGTAAACCAAATATATATCTAACACAGAATTTTTGAAGGCGTTCAAGTTTATCAAGCTGCTCCTCAGTGATCGTCGAGACAGTCGAGAAAACTGACATCAGCGTAATCGAAAAGAAATAGACAACAGCAGTAGAAATGTTTATTTAGCTTAGGCGCTCATAGCCCAGTTGCACTGGTTGATTAGGAACAATCACCGAGGGTAAGCAACGACGGCGTGGTCAGTACCTGGATGGATGACCGCTGGTGGCATAATACCATAAGCGTCTCCGTGGCTCAGAGGTTATGTTAAGCAGTCGGCCCAGGTTGTTATCGTAGGGCAGCTTAAAAACATTTAACGGCAAGATTACGTAGCCACACCGTTGTCTTGCCAGTCCCCAACCCGCACTTGGCCAGCGTGCGGACGTATGGCCTTAACCCTCTCCTGAGAGGAGACCCTAGATCAGCAGTGGGACATTATGGGTTGTTGAAGTAGAAATTAAAAAAAAATATCTGTCAAATCGAGAGAATAAAGGCCGATTAACTCACAAATAACTCTTCACCTTCAACCATTTGTTTCAAACGTTAAGATTAATTAATCAACACATAGCATAGATAGCTATACATATAAAATTTCTATGATTCAACTTCAAATGTTAAAACGAATTGCATCCAATTTCGTAATCGATGTAATCTACAATCGATTACCGAATGCAACGGGGTACAAAGCGCCCAGTACATTTAAATCCTTGTAAAAAAGGTTTATTACCTAACCTTCGTGACGTAAGCCATTATAGCCAGTTGAGAAACGTGAACTGCTTTATATGTAAAAGTTGTATTTGATTTGTTTCGCCAGTATACAATCACGGGCGAAGCCGGGCAGTCATAAAAGTAATAAAAAAAAACAAAATAGGATGAATAAATTAATTCTCGTGAGTATAGTGCGATTCGACTGCTTTTTTTGACACTTAAGTGATTGAAAGCAGATTTTTTTAACATGTTTTTTAGTGTGTTCTGTGTCTTTTAAAAAAGTGGCTAATTATTGTGTAGTGCTGTGACGTCGGAATCTCTGAAATAATGGATGATCTGTGGGAGGGAGGATATTGGTCTGGAAAACTCCCTCCATTAGTAATATTATAAAATATAATTGTGTTTATATCGATGAGTAGGGTGTATAGTTTATAATTATATGCCTTTTATATCTGTACTAGCTGTTGCCCGCGACTCCGGCCGCGTGTATGTCGGTTATCGCGGCAAATACTAGCCTATATGTTATTCTAATGTATAAGCTATATTACTGTAAAGTTTCATCGAAATTGGTCCAACCGTTTGAAGGAGTAACAAACATACACACTCACAAACTTTCGCCTTTATAATATTAGTGTGATATTGGTTTGTGAACGCCTAAAAAATTAAAAAATCTGCATTAAATGAGCTAAATTTTGACAGAATATATGTAAAAATCCTTGAGATTGTTGTAATTATTTACATCAGTTTTGCCCTCATTTCTTATCAATGCAATGGTAATATAACAGAAAAGCGAAGCTGAGTACAACTAGTTTTTTTTTGAGTAGGAAATACGATTATAAATACTTTTAGTAGGCAGAGTAAGTGGTTTTGTTATTTAAGAAAAAAAGGTGGTTTAGAATCTCCGCAAGGATGACCATTAGGACTCCAAATAAAAAGGATACGATAGAAAATCTACTAAAGTTGCAAAAGATTTCTGACTTGATTTCATTGGTTAGTACCACTGACGGTAGTATAAATTTTGTCAGTGGTTAGTACGTAATGAAACTTATTTTTAACTTTCTTAAAAGAAAACACACGGTTCTCAATTCGGTCGTATTTCTTCTCCAAATCTCAATTTGAATATCATTCATAAATCCTTTTTTTGTATTTAGAGTCTATTACTCGTTTCATCTCTTTTAAATTAAAGAACAAACATTACAAAGATCCCTGCACGTGGAAATTCGCAGAAGAAGAACAAAGGTCCTTATGTACTAAAAAAAAATTAAAAACATGGTTACTACACATTCGTACCCATTCAAAGAACTTCACAAAATTAAATAAAAGTCATTATATTAGCTTACCAGCTGAGTCCCGCGATGTTACCCGCAGTTATTGTCGTACCGCGGGTAACGCCGCGGGCGAAAATAGTCCAAAAAAGTAGTCTAAGTTACTCCTTATAATGGTATAAGGAGTAAGCAGCCACCCAGTCAAAGTCCCGTCAGAATCGGTCCAGCCTTTCCAGAGATTAGCCGGATCAAACAGACAGACCGACTGACAAACAGACAAAAATTCTATAAAACAATATTTTGGTACATGTACCGTGTATACATACATATGTTTTTATTAAAAAACGGTTGTTTTAATATTACAAACAGACACTCCAATTTTATTTCTTTGTATAGATGTATAGATAATATCTACGGTAAGTTCAAAACGAGTTACAAAATGTGGTGTAATAATAACCAATTACATTAATTTCGTAATTACTTCGCACAGTTACACGTTGAATCAAATTTGTATAGTGATTACCCTACACATATGTCGTAGTCCTAGTCGTTATAATATTTTATCATCTGGAGCTTTATTTAATAAAGAGAACATAAATGACATTGTGCGTGGCGTGATGGATGTAGAATACAAAATGTCACCACCACCTTTTTCGTCCCGTTTGTATCGGAACTGCCAACTAAGGAAGCAAACTTTGCTGGAACATCAGTGCAAAGGGTTGAAAACTTGGAATAAACCTTATACCAAACCGTTTGGCCAGCGTGGTATAAATACCTAAAACCTCCTTCCTAAGGAGATTCCTATCTATTCCATGTTTTATGGTGAACGTTCTCTCAAATCTACAAAAACAATAGTACCAATAACAAACGTCCAAATGTGCTGAATGCTAAACGATAAGATAAGATTAAAGACCAAAGGTTTTCTTAAAAAGGTA
The DNA here is from genome assembly GCA_905220595.1 of Spilosoma lubricipeda. Taxonomy (NCBI): domain Eukaryota; kingdom Metazoa; phylum Arthropoda; class Insecta; order Lepidoptera; family Erebidae; genus Spilosoma; species Spilosoma lubricipeda. The sequence continues at coordinate 2,684,473 of HG992298.1, read as the reverse complement.
TTTTTTTATGTAATAGGCGGGAAAACAGCAGACGTAAGGCTCGATGGTAAGCGATTACCGCCACCATGGACACATGCAAACACCAGAGACGTCACAAGTGCGTTGCCGGCCTTTGGGGATAGGAAGGGGAGATAGGGGGAGGGGTTTGGGTTATGAGCATCCGGTATCTTCACTCACTCGATGAAACACAGCGCAAGCACTATTTCACACTGGTTTTCTGTGAGGCCGTGGTATCACTCCGGTCGAGCCGGCCCATTCATGCCGAAGCGTGGCTCTCCCACGGTACGTGTAAAAGAGATTTACCATTTTAATTTTTTTAAAACAAAAAGAAGTTAAAAATCTGTATCCCGAGTGCGTAAATACTTTTAATAAATTGTGTGTATAGTATACAGCCAATGTCACGTAGAGCATTATTACGATTCTATTGACATTTCATTCAATAAAATCGGTTCTGTACCTACTTTAGCCGCTACGAAGGCATTATACTAATATTATAAACGTGAAAATTTGTAAGTATGGATGGATGGCTGGATAGATTGATGGGTGGATGGGTGGATGGATGGATGGATGGATGTATGTTACTCTTTCACGCAAAAACTACTGAACGGATTTGTATGAAACTTTACAGCAATATAACTTATACATCAAAATGTTGCCATCGCTAGGAAAGCTTTTAGAACGTCTTGTAGTGCCTCGACTTCTACCGGGTGGAGTTAAATTTCATGATAGACAATTCGGATTTACGTTGGGAAAATCAACAACAGATGCGGTCATATCTGTAAGGAAAACTGTCACCGAGTCAAGGTTTCAATACGTCTTAGGTATCTTCTTAGATATATCTGGCGCCTTCGACAACGCGTGGTGGCCCATGTTATTGCTAAAATTAAAATCAAGAGGATGCTTTAAAAATATTTATTCCCTAATCTCCTCATACTTCACACAAGGCACAACAAAATTAAGACTTGGGCATCATTCTGTGTCGAAGGCGCTTACGATGGGGTGTCCTCAGGGCTCGGTGCTAGGTCCATACTTGTGGAATATAGGCTTCGACGATTTTCTTACAATACCTATACCACCCGGATGTACTCTAAACGCGTATGCGGACGACGGTTTATTACTGGTGGAATCTGATACTAGAGCGGGGCTTGAGAGTCTGGCTAATAGATGTTTGAACTTAGTATCTCTATGGGGTGTACGTAATCGCTTGACTTTTGCACCAAACAAAACCTTCCAGCTACTTCTGAAAGGTAACCTCAAATCACCGCCGTGTATTAAATTTCAAAATGTTACTGTTAAAAATAAAACCTCGGTTTGTTATTTGGGATTAGTTTTAGAAAGAAATTTTTCATTTATCGAACATATTAGAACAGTTAATGAAAAGTCTAAAAAAAGTTTCTTTGCTCTGACGAGAATATCAACTGCCACATGGGGTCTTTCATTTAATACATTAAAAATCATATATGGAGCTACTTATTTGGGTGCTGTTTGCTATGGTGCTCCCGTATGGGCCGATAGAGCGACTGTAGGTGCTGTCCGTCGCAAACTGCTACAAGGCCAACGACTTGCATTAATCTTCTTATGCAAAGCATATAGGACGGTTAGTACTGAGGCATTACCGGTATTGGCGGGTGTTCTTCCGGTCGATCTCGAGGTGCAAAGACGTGCAGCCATGTACTATTCTACAAAACAAAACATGGAATGCGATTTTTTGGGCGTACGAGACCGCGATAAAATCATAAGATTGTTTCAACAGCAATCCAATGTCTATGACGACCTAATGGATGAATGGCAACAACGATGGGACGAATCATCTAAGGGGCGCCACCTCTACCAGTTCTTTCCATCTGTTCGCGAACGGATGTCGAGGACATGGCTCGAGGTAGATCACTGTGTCGCTCAATTTCTTACGGGCCACGGTAACTTTAAGAGCAAACTACACTCATTTAAATTAGTCGATTCACCATTGTGTCAATGCTCAACACCCGATACTAGCTGTGAACAATCGGCTCATCACGTTCTCTGGGAGTGTAGTCTTTGGTACAATGAACGTAACACAATGCTAAATAGTTTACAAATGACATCTGGGGCGGTATACTATGGGGATCTTGTGTCAACTGCGGTGAATTTCCGTGCGTTTAGGCGATTCTGCCATACATACTATAGGAATCAAATATAGCTCACTTAGGACCCCTAATACTTTATCCGTGGTGCTTCCCGGTTTAAAAAAAGGTGTCTGCCTATTTTGACTTCATTTTGTCTCCCGCTTTGCTAAGGAGGGAAGTGGACTTATCATATTTCCAACTCCTCCTGTTTTTCTTCTGATTAATTTCGTTGCGGGTTCCAAGACAGTTAATATTTTTTCCTGGGACTTCCCGAGTCTCATAACTCGGTGTGTTCGTGGGTCACTGCTGTTGATCCTGGTGTACAGGAGTTACAGCGGTGGGCGTGTGGGTGGGATTAGTCCCATTATACATCAAAATAATACATAAGCTAGTATTTGCCGCGACAACCGACATATAGGCGGGCGGAGCCGCAGGCAACCACTAGTAATAAATATGTGCGAACTTGCATAGTCTGCCAAAACTATTTACCTTCCTGTAGCTTTATCGTAGTCGGGTGAAAAAGGTGTTATTTTTGTATATTTGTGGAGGGTTAAGAATAATTTCCACTAAATGGCTCGCAGATTGTACAATCCTTAAAGGATATTAAGTCGTGTGTGCAGTGTTTAAAGTCTATGTTACCAAATTCAGCTACGATCGCGTGTCGCGGAAAGCGCTCACGGTCAAGCTGGTGTGCCAAGAAGTAAAGTAGACTGGTTTAGATTTAGAAATATACTTTATCTTTTCATCATGCGACCACGAAATTGGAGATTATGAATAGTGTATAGATACTCGTATACCTGTGATAAAAATAAAAACTTATTCATTTTTATTATCTGTAGCTTTACTTGAGGAATGGCACATAGAACACAGAAAGCAATAAATGTTTAACCAACTTCTAATAAAGTGTAAGTTTATTGACTCAGAATTCTGTTATTTTATAACCGATTTCATAAATTAAATTTTTATTTTGGCGGCATCTTAAGTTCGTTCATTTTTGAAGAAAAATATTTTCATCATCAACCTATCCGCCTATCAGGATTCCACTGTTGGACATAGACATCCAAACAAAATATTACTAACACAAAATTCTTAACAATAGATTCTGATTGCATTAGAGTTAAGTGCGACATGTGTTATAAATAAAAAACCTCCTTACTTATTACCTCCAGTCCGATGGTTAATAGGTCCCTTTCAAATCTCGGGTTTTCGAGCTATATTGAAACACACAGCGTTTTTATATCAACCAATTGCCGTCCCCTGCTTAACGAAGGTCTTCCCCAAGGAGCGCCAATTGTGCCTGTCTTGGGCAGTCCACATCCATCCGCTGCCAGCCACTTTCTTCAAATCACTGCACGTTTGGCCTAGTGGTTAAGCGATCGCCACGCCGCTTTAAATTTCGCCAAGTGTTGTTGGTTCAAATCCCACACGGGACAACACTTTGTGTCATCCACAAATTATTGTTCTGAGTCTGAATGTTCTTTGTTGCCGTTTCTTGTATGCTTGTAAAGTCCCCTGTGACACAGTGTTTATATTCCTAATGCGGGATAAAAAAAGAAAATCGTCAGTCCATCGTACACTGCATTTGCCTAATCGAGGTCTCCACTCAAGCACGGCCTTTAGAGATTTTAATTTGTAAATAAATCTATATATATAAAAGAGGAAGGTGACTGACTGACATACCCAGAGATCAACGCACAGCCCAAACCGCTGGATCTAGAATCCTGAAATTTTGCATGTAGGTTCTTTATATAACGTAAGTAAGAAAGGAATTTTGGAAATTCCACCCCTAAGGGGGTAAATCAGGTGATGAAAGTCTGCGGGAGCAAAGCCGCGTGCAAAAGCTAGTCATAATATAAAATCATATTTTTTTTGTGAATTTCCACGTCAAAACTAGACGGGTCTTTTCCCTATACTTTTCCCGTAGTAAGTCTTGGCATAGCGGTTGTCTTCAGAGGGAGAAGGGGGAAGGTAGTTCGATTACGTAGTATAGGCAGATACGATCCTATATTATTAGGAGTTAGAGTTTTTGGTAAAAAATAATGAGGGAATAGTTATTTGATATACAAGAGCGCAAAGTTGCTTTTTAACCGAATGGTCAATTTTGACGACCGATCAAGCGAAGGATTTTAAAATTAATAATTAGAATCCTGAGTGTTAGCGAGGGAATCAAAAGAGCACGAGGTGAAAAATTCGTAACTTTTCATCCCACGTCCGCGAGGAAATGACTAAAACATTTTTACAACAAGATACTTTTATTTCAAGGCGTCATTTTATGAACAAAGCAAATAAAAAAAAAGAACACCAGAAGGTTCCGAGTCATTCTGGTTTGGTGGTAATAAATATGTAAAAATGGTTTAAATAGTATCAGTACGGTCCCTTATTGCCACTACTGTATGTAGTTGATATACGTAGCACTGCAATATTTTCTAGTCGCGTTCAACCTCAATGTTACCTCACGTTTTCTAATTACCTCCTCTAATAACTCGTGTTTGCCTTGGGTTTTGAATATATCCATCAACTTAAAGATTAGAAAGAAGTGCATTAAAATTGTTGTGAAAAATTTAGACGTAACAAATAACGGAGCTAAAATTTCATTGTGAAATTATTTAATGACTGGTTGTTATATCCATCTTTTATGTATTAACACATAATTAGAAACTGTATAAAAAAAGTGCGAAGAACCTTCCACCGACCTTATTTCGTAGGATTTCTAACATGCAATCAAAATGCAGCTTGTCGCGAGATCTAACTCCATCAAGATAAGACAAGTCCATGAAGACAAATACTGTTTTTTTTTTTTTAATTAAGGCTTAACATGAAACACTGTTGAAGTATCCCATGATGATGTAAGGACCGTTAAAATATACTAACGTTTTCGTAATATTTTAAATAACTAAAAGCTTTGTGGTAAAGTGTGACCACAATTTCGCCAATATCATGTATTTCAAAGACAAATTGTCAAAGGATTTCATTTAGCTCTCTGGTAGTGTCAGAACAAAGACACGTTGAAACACTTGAAACATACCATAAAATATTTCTAAATTTCATGGTTCAAATCTAGAAATTAGTATTCTATTTTTATAAATGACGTTTCATTCCATCTGACATATGACATCTTTTTTTCAGTTCTGCCTACTACTTGTTTATTACGAGACAAAGGCAGAAGCAGCCACAGGGCCTATAGCCGGTTTCATCCGAACCAACTTCATAGGCCATCCTGTCATCCATGACAGAGTATCTTGGGTATTCGATCCTGACGTAGCCTTGAAGAGAAGAAGACAGTTCATAGAATTACATGGGGATAAAGGTGAAAGACTGATAGAAAGGTTAGGGCTTGGCATCGATGGAGATGATCTAGAGAGACTGGAAAGACAGAGGAAGAGGGATGAAGGACACTTGGGAGGTTCAAACGCTTATCTTCCTTAGTCGTTAAGTATTTTTTTGTAATAAATAAATTGTTATAAATTATTTAGTTTAAAAATGTTTTGTTTTATTTTTGAGTAAGGGTTTCTTATTAACTAATGGAAAATGGCTACCATCGTGTATGGTTTGGTTAGCTATAGACCACTTCCCAGACTTTTGTCTCTATCAAATTAGGAAAACTATAAATAGTCATACGAATGGCACAGTCGTTTAAAGGTCACCTAGAAACGGCGCTGAGTGTGTTCAAAACCCCCTTTAGACAATAATTGGTGTGATTCACAAACTGTTGTTCTGAGTCTGGGTGTTATTTGTGAAATGTACATATATTTGCAAAATTGTCACGAAGGACTTTACATACATACATATCTATATCTATACTAATATATAAAGCTGAAGAGTTTGTTTGTTTGTTTGTTTGAACACGCTAATCTCAGGAACCACTGGTCCGATTTGAAAAATTATTTCGGTGTTGGATAGTCCATTTATCGAGGAAGGCTATAGGTATATATCATCACGCTACTACTAATAAGAGCGGAGCAACAATGAGGAATGTTTCAAAAACGGGGGAAATTTTCACGCTACGGGCAATATAAGGCGCAAACGAAGTTGCGTGGGTCAGCTAGTTATGTATATGGTAATGTGTGTCCAGCAGTGGCCTGCAATAGGATGATATTGATGATGATATACATTACATATATTTACTTAGCGCCGGAGGATATTGAAATGCTTAAATATAATATCGTGAGTGCATTAAGTAATATTATGTGCATGTGAGTGCATGAAATAAAAAAGAGCGTCCAGGTAGTAGCCATGCTGATTTCAGCACGGTTGGGCCGGCTCGACCGGGGCGGTACTACCCTCGCACAGAAGATCAACGTAAAATGACAGCGTTTATGCTGTCGTGTTTCGTTGGTGAGTGCGAGATCGGAGGCCCAATGATGCAGAAGCATCACTAGGCCGCCATAGTGTGGCTCACTATGCTGCATTGTTGCATTGTCTGTAGTAGCAATGAATATGGTGACCACCACTGTTGGACTCTGATTATGCTTTCCATCGAGTAGCAGAGTGGTAGAGTAGAGTCATTTTGGAAGGCCATACATTAAAAAAAAATTGATGATGACGATCAAATTATCAACCTATCACAATTCACTGCTAGACGTATGCCTCTCTCTTCACTTCTCCAACACAATTATATACATATTAATAAATTCGATTTCCGGGTGGGACCAAATGTTTATATGATCTACAAATACTTGTTTTGTTAGGTGTATTCTCATAGCGCTCATAGTCCAGTTGCACTCGGTGATTAGAAACAATCACCGAGGTAAAGCAACGACGCCTTGGTCAGTACATAGATGGGTGACCGCTAGTGGCATGTTACCTTGAGCGTTTCCGTGATCCGGAGGCTACGTTAAGCAGTCGGTTCGACCTGGGTTCCCAAGTCGAACCAAACGTTTGTATGATCGAACTGTTCGTCGAATGTTCTGTTCGATCGAACCGTTTACATGACCGAACCCGAGACCTCAAGAACAGGACAGGATTCATTACCACCGCGCCAACGAGGAAGTCAAAATATACAACGTTGTAAACATCACAATATTATACCGAAGATTAGATATGATGTATAAATTTCACAATTTCTTAGAAAGACCGACTAAACAAAATTCCCAGTGAGCAAGGTTGTATCGTTAATGTTATACATTACTATGCTCGTTGCATAAAGAATTCCCCACTTTTATTTTACGACGAACATTTGCCTTGACCCGCCCAACATTTATATTTATAATTAGATGCATTTCGGCAATGCACTGACGTTGATATATTAGTTGTCTGACGAATATCAATTTGAAATCACGTATGATAACAATTTAAACAAAAATAAAACCGACTTCAAGGTTCGACTCGATTTCTCTTGGATGCCATCATCAGATATTAATATCCTTATCATGGTACCACCGTTGGGACACCTCCTTTCCATTAAAAAAAAAATCATCAAAATCGGTTCATAAACGACGAAGTTATCCGCGAACACACATCAAAAAAAGGAAAAAAAATATACGGTCGAATTGAGAAACCTCCTTTTTTTTTGAAGTCGGTTAAAAAGTGAACGTGTGCTGAGCTGTTGATAGAATACCCCTTTGGTCCCGTGGTTGTCATAAGAGTAGTCCAAAGAAATGAACTACGTAGGACATCAACATTGGAAATAGTAGAAAAACTTGAAACAAATTCTATACACACCCATCTGGCTAGCTTGGCCAAAATCACTGATACATAATAATACTAGTTGCCCCGGCAAACGTCGTTTTGCCATAACATTTTTTTAAGGATGGGTGACCCTTACCATTTAGGGGGATGAAAAATAGATGTTGGCCGATTCTCAGACCTACTCAATATGCTCACAAAGTTTCATGAGAATCGGTCAAGCCGTTTCGGAGGAGTATGGCAACGAAAATTGTGGCACGAGAATTGTATATATTAGATTTGTCAGTTTTCAAAATCATCTTTCTAAAGAGGCACATATTCAGCAAAAAACTAAACATATTGTTTCTTTTAAGTAGAAACAGAACTAACGACACATAAGGGATAATGTCAATCGAGGAATACATCTCTGCAAATAAATAAGATAAAATAACCACTTTTTACTAAATGCATATCTATCTATACTAATATATAAAGCTGAAGAGTTTGTTTGTTTGTTTGTTTGAACACGCATCTCAGGAACTACTTGTCTGATTTGAAAAAATCTTTCAATGTTAGATAGCCCATTTAACGAGGAAGGCTATAGGCTATATATCATCACGCTAAGAGCAATAGGAGAGGAGCACTAATGAAAAATGTTTCAAAAACCGGGGAAAATTATCACGCGACGGGCAATAAGAGACGCAAACGAGGTTGCGTGGGTCGGCTAGTGTATTTATCAATAAATAAATAAATATTTCGGACATCTAACACACAACGCCATCTAGTCCCAAGCTAAGCAGAGCTGGTGTTATGGGTACTAGACAACTGATATACTTTTTTTTTTATATATACGGTATACATCTATATATATACCGTATATAAATACATGTATGCTCCATGTCGCCTGATGGTAAGCGATTACAGCCGCCCATTAATACCCAGAGGCGTCACAAGTGCGTTGCCGGCCTTTGGGGGATGGGGAGGGTATGGGCCTCCAGTATCCTCACTCACTCGGTGACACACAGCGCAAGCACTGTATGTTTGTTAAGTTCCGCGCGACACGGAATATCGGGAATCTCGGAAACGGCTTCAAGGTTTTAATGAAATTTAGAAGCAGGGAATTTTGGGGACGATAAATTGAAAAGCTATGTCATCCAGGTGCTATTAGGAATAGCGGGAGCTTAAAATTTATGCCTTTCGCAATTTTTCCTTTATCTGTGCTATAAGACGTTGCTTAGTACCATATTTCAAACTTCTGATTTCACGCTAAGTATCCTGTAGGTATTGATTCCCTAGCGAATGTCGAAAATTTTCAGCACAAACGTGAGTTCCTCCCAATTCTCTATTCTATTAGTTTCTCCCTTCTCGCACCCGGAATTATGAGAAGGAGAGGAACGACGAACGAGAGGGAGGTTAGTCTCTTGTAACCTCACTCACTGGGTGGAAGACAACGAAAGAACACCGATTTTCTGTAAAGCCGTGATTTGAGTGAGTGATAGTAGTAGCAACGACGTTTTCTACTGTACTAAGTGTTATGTCACCATATCGCGGCAAAGAACAGCCAATGTTCTTCCTCAAGAATCAAAGTATCTTCATGCCAAATTTTATTAAAATCGGTGCATCAACGAAAATATAGTTTATGTTAAGTATTGTGGCGACTTCTACATACAGCGCAACAAAAACATATAACAGCGCCATCTACCGAAGACACACTGAACTATGGACACATAACATACTACTCAACACTACTAATCCTGAATCGAGCAATACTAATTCTTGCGCCGATTAGCATGTATAGTAGGCATGTGCCCCGCCTGACATGATCATCTCCCCTGGTCGGAGGATCATCCCTTTGTGTTGGGGGGACATGACACTTGGTGTCACTGCCTTAGTGGCATCTCTCCAGTCAGACTCGAAGGCCCATGCACCTCGTCGTATCGGGTATATACCTGTGCACGACATGGGCCTTCGAGTCACTGCGCTCCAGCCAACGACAAGAGCATCAATCATACAATCATTTTTTCATTAGCAATCAAACCAGCTGATCTCTTATTATGTCGATAAGAGTTCCTTTGCATTAATTATTGTAAATTAACGTCTCAGTAGTAAGCGGCAACTTTTAATCACAGGACTTATATTTAATAGAATGGATATATTGCTCTCAGTGACCAGGCTCATTATCTGACCTACGAGATATCAGTTAGAATTCACTATCATTAACCACTAGTGGCATCACGATTTGACTGCCTCAGTGGCACAGTGGTAGCTTACACGACTGCCGTTTTCGAGGTCTCAGGTTCGATTCCCGGAAATGTTTGTATGATCTGCAAATTTTCGTTTCGGAGCTTGGATGTTACAAAAAAAATATTTATGAATTTCTATCTATTGTCCAGTACCTATAATACAAGCTTTGCTTAGTTCGGGACTAAACGGCGCTGTGTGTTAGTGGATTAAAACCGGCTAATGATGATGATGCACCACCAAACCAATAGGTCAGTTAGATACATGTCATGACTTAAAAAAAGAATTTGTTTTTAGTGATTATCACTTTTGTTCTTCATTTTCCTAACCTTTAATATTCTCAATTGAGTCGGCTATTAGTTCAACCGGTTTTACCTGAATATCTGTTTTTCTACGGAGTAACTTGCAACGCGCATGAGACACCGCCAAACCTCCATCCATACTTCGGGCTGCTATTAAAAATTTATTCTAAGATAAAGGCAACAACACTTTAGGGTTTCGGGTTATATTCCTAACCTGGGAATTTAACCTGAAACCTCTTGATCTGCAGTCAAATACTCTAACCGATAGATCAATGATTTATTATTTTATAGTAGGTAACTACTTTAGTAGGCAAAGAAAAAGGCACAGATAATTAAGATTAGTAATAAAACAATAATAAATCAATATCATTTCATTTATTTACCGTAAATTATTACAATGTCGATTGATATTACATAACATTGATTGAAAACTTACTTCTACAGATAATGAAACATATACTAGGAATCATGAAAACGGTACCCTAGCTAACAATAGAGAACGATATTTGGAATACTAAATTGATAATCGATAAACAAATCGAAATAACGAAAACTATTTCGAAATTCCGAGACATTTATCCGTAAGTAGAACTTATCTAAAAGCTACTATATTTTTTTTATTTTTCTGGCAACACTTGATACTGACATTCTTTCTCTTTTTCTGTCTTTTTTCTGCTCGGTTGTAACGTGACCAGAAGCATAACATTATTTTCTGTAATGTCTTGGACTCTGACCCTCAAAGTGCTAAAAAAGTGGTTTGATAAGAAAAAAGATCTTCCATTACCGGTGTAATTAAAGTAATTCAATTTAGGAACTACAAACGCAATTATAGTTTTCTCGACAGTATGTTCTCGCGTCGTACAGTAGACCAAAGCATCCATTCCAGGGTAAGCCTATGTCATCAGTAGACTGCTAAAGGCCGTTGTTAATGATGACGTATCAATAGTTTAAACTCAGATAAAAAAAAAAGATTGGGTCGAAGTGCAAACACATGCGTTAACGCACACACATGCTAAGAAACTACGCTACTTTTTCTCAGTATCGTTACAAGTTGTTGATACTTGTACGATACTTACGAAAAGTAGCGTAGTTTAGATATAGCATAGTTAGTGCGTTAACGCGTGTGTTTACCACGTTACTTTTTTTGCTTCAACAAGAAGAAGGCCGTGCGTTATCTACCTTTTTTTATTTGAACTGAGAGTTTTAATTACATATTTACGAAAAAACAATGCACAAACATCACAATCTTAGTTTTCACATAACATCAAGAGATGGCGCTGTTCGAATTCATTACCGATTCCCAGAGAAATAAAAAGAAATATGTAGCAGTTATGTTAATCTGTTCGCCTCTAAAGTACCTAATATTTAAGAGTTTTGTAAAATTTATACGAATTTTATTTACTTACAGTATTTTAAATCGCTATTGCAGTTAAAAGACTGATTTGTTCATGTAGGTATTATTCATCGTAGGAATTTCAAACGATTTTCTTTGATATGTGTCATTTAGTATTTACTTTAGAGGCGTACGGAACTATAATTATGACTGTAAAATTAAAACAATGAATAAATGCGTATCAAGAATTGCATATCCAGTAGGTACTTACAAACTAACAAAATTTTAAACATACCAAGTTAGTTTGTGACTATTCCCTTAAAACTAAAATATTAATTATACAAAGATTTCTCGAAAAAGAAGCATTTTAAGGCACCTCGCATTTTTGGTTTGCATCAACAGAATGGATCATAAGACGATTAAATGTGAAATTAATTACTAGGTATTTATTAATAGGCGCTTGGCGATTCATAGTTTGATTAGTTAGGTAAAATTGTCAAATCCTTCAAATAGATCTGATATAATTAAAAATAAATAATTGACTCAAAGTAATAGAGCCACGCTGAATTCAGCACGCATGGGCCCTTTTTTTTAACGTGTAGAAATCTCCTCGGGCCGTCCCACCGGGGTTAGCGGCGGGGCGGTGTGTAGGAATCGAACCGACTAAAACCACACGGTGTGCCACTCTGCGCCTGAGACGAGAGGGATCCAGGAACTGCTGTTATTAACACATCCGGATCCCTCCCTGAGCACATTTGGGCCCGGCTCGACCCTACTACCCTCTCACAGTGACATCATTCTTGCTGTCTTGTTTCGTTGGTTAGTGCACGAGCATGCACTTAGCATGACTGGAGACCCAATGATGCAGAAACATCTCAATAGGTTTACGTGTTGGTTACTATGCTGCATTGTCTCCATTCGCTATGAGTATGGTGACCACCACTTTTGGATTCTGCTCAAGCTTTGCAGCAGGCAGAGTGGAGTCACTTTGACAGACAGAAAAACAAAAGTAAATTAGTACCATTAAATATTCCTTTTAAAGGAGAGGCTAGAGGAGCATTAAAAGCTTTTGAAGTGATGATGTGTGTCATGTTTAAGCGGATTTGCATAATTGTATGTAGATATCTATTGTGGGTACTAATACGATTTTGTAAATATTAAGAATTTTCTTGTAGACTCCATTGTGTCAACAATATTTTTTTAAGTCCCTTTAACAAAATTTAATTTGATTAAAATTAAACTATGGATCACACAAGCAGCCCAATTGGGGTCTTTCATTTGCAAATTTCTGTATAGTTATTGAAATATCTTAAATTTTATTTAAGTAATGAAGTACGATAGATTACAAGACTAAAATACGTTCTTATTGTTCAACTGCTGCTATCTAGTTGACTTTTATGATAACTATAGTATAACTATTGTTTCATAGATGGCGTTAATAACTACAAAGGTTTCGACTTCGAATGGGTTTATATGAAAGACCCCACTTAAAATCTAAATACGAACACCAATGAAGTATTATACTTTAATATGGCATTACATTCATAAATAATTATCCATTAAGAGATCAAAATTAAGTTCTTTTTTGTTATAAAAATTATTAATTTCGCTTACATTTTCGTTTAATTAATATTATTTCTTTTTGTATTTTATTTTCGTCGGTTGTCATTACAAATTTAAAACAAAATGTTCAATGCATCTTTAAATTTGTTTCTACAAATAAGAAATAATATAAATTTGCACAAATTATAATTTTTATTGCTTATACACACTTCGACTTTTCTTTTCCAGGTTAGAAAGTGAGATTTGTCTTATAAATATGTATTGCAGACAATTTTTTGTTTTTGTTCGTAATTATGAAGGCATTAGACAAAGTAGAAAGAATATGAGTGGTATACATTTGTCAGTTTATTTTGCTGGCCATTTGTTTTATGTAAGAAGGCATGATATGTGCTAAAACCCATTTCGCATTAAATCATTAAGATTTAGGTTCTCGAAATATCGTCTAGTGTTTTTTGTTATTAAATTGTAAAGTTAAAATCGACATATCATACATAAACAGTCTGTTTATATTACCTGATGATTGATTGTCATTTGATATAAGTTTAACGCTGGATCAACTCTCAAGTTTTGTTAACTGTGGAAAAATTGCTTTTCTTTCAAGCGGTCTTTCCCAAAAGGTGCAAATAGGGATATTGAAATACTATGTAATAGACATAGAAGACGAGTCTCTCGTTTATGCGATTAGATAGGCCTTAAACCCAATACGCTATTCTTAGTCATTGCTATTTGATTGACTGACATTTTTTTACACAGTTATCATGAATTTTAAATACGACGAAATATATATTCTTCAAAGTACAATGTATTCTATCTCGCTCTCATAATAACATTAATAACCGAAGTTGCTCGAAGTTAGCCGAAGATTGCCGAAGTGTGATATTGAATTCAAACGTAACGGTCATTAGTCGTGAATGTCGTAATGTCGCTTGTAGCTGGTTTGTGGTCGGGCACGGCTGTCGCGGAAGACATCGTGGACCTGGAATGAAGAAAAATATACGAATTAACGACACATATAAGAAGAAAAAACAAACTGAGTGTCAACATCCTTATACATGACTCTCGTACGTAAGAGCTGACTAAGATAACAGCACAGCAACAGCAGTGCGGTAAAATGGTCCAAAATCTCTGTTCTACGGTCAGGTTTATATCCAACAGTACCCAAAACCCATCAAATCAATTTCTTGAAACTTGATTGATCGGGGAGCGGGTTTGACATATGATATGCGTCACTATTTTTTTAACGCGAATGGACATTATAGATTCCTTATCCTATCTATTCTTACCCCAATCAATTTTTATACTATTTGAAAGTGATTACATTCAAAAAGAGATTTCTAATCAGACAGGTGGCTGGCCATGAAGAAGCCATTAAAAAGCCTTTTACAAAATTCAGTGCTCCGACGAAATAAAAAGTAGATTAGAATTTCAAATTCAGAGTTAACATTAAAGTTTTTTTTTGAGTACTGCATGACTGGTCATTTATTACACTAAGTTTACTATAGCTATATACCGTTATAACATGCGTCCATCCATCCATGTCACTTTCAAGCGTTATACCAGTGAATCACATAGAATTACGGTACTAGTATTCTCCCATTCCGGCCTATCAACACATGAATAAATCCGACGAAAAATCTAAAGAGCCGCCATAACGGATGCCTCTTGAGACACATCTTAGGCTTGCGTAATGCGATGTTTAGCGGAGATTAATGTATGTTTGGGACGAGGGTTGTCACTTCGTTTTTTTTATTTGGGACGTTCGAAATTCAAATGGGCATTAGAATCTCGTTTGAATTTCGAATGCTTTTCTTTATAAGTTTTTTACGGGTTTCTTGTACCATAGAATTCATGTTAGAGGAAGTGTCAAAAGAGAATAATTAATGTAGTTTTGAACATGAATTTATAGAAAATTAATCAAACTTTCCATAAAGTCCTGTAAAAACAGTATTAACAAAAGAATGAATGATTGATTGCTTGAAAGATGCTTAAATTTTATTTGTCTCATAGAAAAATAAAACAATAAGAATTTAAATTTACCCAAACACTGGTATTTCTGGTGGTTCTTGAACATGAAAGTAATACAACTGTTTGGGTAAATTCTAGTAGCTTGGCACAAATGCTAATACATACCCTTATTTACAACATAGTTTTTGAAGTTTCACAGAATCATTGAAATTGAAAGTTAATTTTTTTACAATTTACAAACTATAACAATAACTTCGTTCCATCCGGGTTTCGCGAAATCGATCAGACTGGCGTGCAATGCGAGAAGCCTATGTCCAGTAGTGGACTGCAGTAGACTGATGGTGAAGATTATTTGACAGTGATTTTCACCATCAGCCTACGGCAGCGACTGGCACAAAAATAATGATTCACATCATTATTTTTGTGCCATTATGAAATTGCCTTAAATTGCATGAAGTAGTTTAGGTACTGATTATTTCAAATTGTATTTAATCTTTTTTTAAATAGAATTTAGAACGTAAATTTTATAAAAAAAAAATAAACATACAAAAAACATAATTTCAAACACGTGACAACCCTACCATGTACTTAGAATAATATAAACGTCTACAAAAAATTCGTACACTTCTCACATTATTATTGTACCCTAGTACTCCAGTTGCGCTTAAATGGTTTAATATTTTATTTTTGATTTATTAAATCAAGTTTGTGACATATGAAAGAGTGTTGCCATAACTCCTTTGTGTCCTACTAACCTGGTATGTGACTATCTAAATGTTGCATCGGTAAATATATCTTTAAAAGAAATGGATTATAAAGGTCGATAGAAATAATCTATATATATATAAATGAATTACCGAAATGTATGTGCGCGCATAACTTCCGATCGGCTGCACCAAATTAATTAATTATTTTTTAAGTGTTCGTTATTGCTAGGACAAGGTTTCTGTACAAGAAAAATTGAAAGATAACGGGAAAAGTATTTTTTTTTCTGCGACTGTACATCGCCTGTGGGAAGCTGAGACAGATATGTAAATAATTATGGCGGTACGAAGTTACCGGGTCAGCTAGTCTAATTGTAATTGTTTTTAGACTTTTGCGACTTTTACACATAACTTTTCTAGTATAGCGGGATTTATTCGCGATAATTAATATTTAAAAGAGTACGATAACTTCTATATCCCGACTGAAGATAATGAGATCTATATAAACAAAAAAATCGAATAAATACTTTAAGGGATTTAATTCCTAATCCTAATGGACGTTTTGTTTACACAAAGCTTCCAAATTAATACCCTAGGGGATCAAAATACAATAAGAATACAAAAATATCCCCTAGGGGATCAGTGTGGACAAAAAATCCTGATAAATCCTCCTGCATTATAGAAACCAGACTACTGATAATAATAAACATACTTGTGTTATTAAGTCGACTTCATGTAATGTCTCTAAAAGAAGTAATTTAATAAATAAATTTTCGACGCCTACACAAGAAAATAAATACTCCAGATCCACGTATCGTTGTCCTGTATCTGGGTATTCTATTGGGATGTTTGAATGTATGTTTAATTGCGATTGAATGTATGCGACACAAAAACTCTATTTGTTTTGTTTTAATATTATTTAAAAAGTCAGCTTCCGCATTACGAATAATTCCAATGTCAGGGAATTTATAAAGATACATGAAACGGACATAATGAACTCACAGATTCAGAACAACAAAATGATAACACATGAATAAGAGTGACCAAAAAAAATATATACGAATACCTTCCTCAAGAATCACTTTGTCTAAAGTAAAAACCACATAAAAATCCGTGCAGTAACTTTTGTATTTGTCACGAAAATACAGATAGACAGACGCGGCGGAGGACATTGTTTTATAATATGTATGATGATAGTGATAAAGTACTACGGCTAACTTCCATTTATCCCCAAAAAACGGGACATTACAATTTGGATTAAAAAAGCGGGACGTCCAGCCAAAATCGAGATGTCTGGCAACGCTGGTTTGAACGCAAATGGAACAACACTTTAGTACTTCAGGTAGAAAACGGCGTGGCAACGGGTTAAATGCGAAGATGCATTGAAATCAAATATTTGTTGTCTAGTACGCATTATACAAGCTTTCTGTAGCTTGGGACTAGATGGCGTTGTGTACTAGATGTCCAAAAATATTTGTTTATTCCTTTTCAAAAGCTTACTATTGATACAATTCCTTTGCCAGGACAAAAACTAACCTTTCTAAGCTTTTTATAACTTTCGAGTTTCAATTTTCTATTCACACGTATTATAAATAATTCAATAGGCTCACAGTTACACCTGCCTCAGCTTAATACTAATAGTGTAGAAAGGGCTCATGTGCATTGAACTTTAATAGTTTTTTGCGTTATTTCTTGTTGACGTTTAGTGAACCCTTCGAGTTAAGCATTAAAAGGGTTTGCGCTGTTAAGGTCGGTTTATATATTGCTGTGTGTAAAAATACCTATATTATTTTGTTCTAGATCTAATATGGAACATTTTAAATTATTTTTTATGTAGAACTAGTTGCGAAACGCAGCATTACTCTCTCATTCTACGGGAATAAACTGTGTGCTGATTCAGGGTATTAGCTGCCTCCACAACAAATTTTATCAAAATTGATCCATATATTTCAACGTGAAGAAGTAACAAACACACGCTCACAAAATTTCGCAGTTATGACTCTCGAGAAGTCCCAGGAAAAGAATAAATGTCTTAGAACCGGCAACGAAATTAATCAGAAGAAAACTGAAGGAGTTGGAAATGTGATAAGTCCACTTCCCTTCTTAGTACCACTTTGTGTTATACACAAATCGTTTTTCTGAGTTTGGTTGTTCTTGGTGTCTTTTTCATGTACGTCTGTTATTAAGAACTTGTCCTGCCTCGCTGGGAACAGGAGATTTTCTTAGTACGTGTTGTCTTTAAAAAAAAACTTTTAAAATGATTGACACGTCCAATCTACATATTCAAAGACTACTTAGCGATAGAAAAAAATGTGCGTCACAATCGGTAATAGGCATAATTAATTACTGACGTGATGTTCAGAGGTTCAGATCAGTATTGAGTGATGACCAGATCAAAGACCTTCGTGTTTCTATGAGTCAGAACTACCGTCATTCATTTTTTGTAGTTATCAAGTGTAAATGATGAAGTTAAAAGGAAGGATTATAGTTTTGGCAGTATATATATGAATGAACCTTTAGATCTTTTTTTAGTTGCTATTTTTAACCGACTTCAAAAAAAGGTTCTCAATTCGACCGTATATATATATATATATTAACAAAAACAAATTTTAAACAAATAACTTAAAGTGTTAAATTATTTTTTAAAGATAATCTTTATTTTCACTGATTATTTCATTCATATCTTTTAAATTTAATTGTATTTTTTCCTTTTGAAATATTCGTCGATGTGTAAAACGACTCTAACTTACAGGTATTATACATAATTCAAGATTTATTTATAGAGCATGCATTGAGTAAGCGGAGATAGGTACAAAAACCAAGAATATCGCTTCAACACGGTCTCGGGATCAGGAATGATCGGTCTTTATGGTTGTCGATGTCCTTTTATTGAGAAATCATTAACTAAACACTAACTTGGCGTCTAACTTAAACTGTTTATTTTAATTTTATACTAGCGACCCGCCCTGTTTCCTCTACTATAATATTATTAATCTTTCTCTTTAGTATATTATATACTAACAACATCTTATCTTATTTTCTTATGATTATCTTCTAATATTTTTTTTTCTCCGACATCTAACACACAACGCCATCTAGTCCCAAGCTAAGCAGAGCTTGTGTTATGGCTACTAGACAACTGATACAAATACATATTAAACTTTTTGTTTTCGTAAATACATACATATTATACACAGAAAACACTCAAACTCCGAAACAAATAGTTGTAGATCATATAAACATTTGGTCCGACCCGGGAATCGAACCCGAGATCTCATGATCAGCAGTCGCACACGCAAACCGCGAGACCAACGAGGCAGTCATATTAGGCAATATATTAAATTGAAGAGATTGTGTTTTTAATGAGCTAATCTCAGAAACTACTTTTTCGAATTGAATAATTAAGTTTTAGATAGTTCATTTATTGAGGGAGCTACACGATACAATATTATACTGTCATCAAGGGGAGCGGAGTATCAACGAAGAATGTCGCAAATACATATATGTATATAATACAATATATGTATATAGATTCCCAAAATTTCCTTTTAGCTTCGCCGGAGTCGAGTAACAAATATTTATTTTTTTAAAGTGATCCACTCAACTTGCCAAGGTGTGTTATACAATTTATTATAACCACAGACAACTTACTCTACGTTGACCATAAACTATACTTAACTACAACATAATTTTAAAAAACTCTATGCAAAGACAATTACATTATATATGTTCGCAAAATGACCATCATAGGTGCGGCATTTCGTGTTGAAATAAGGCGCAGCCCCGCACCTCCGGGTGTGGCTCAATTAGCAGAATTATCGCGACGTACAAAGTGGGAGTAGGCAGGGAATAATTGACCTTGAACTTGAATATGGAATTATAGCCATTATGGTAATGAAAGGCATTTTTTTTTGTTTTTACGCAGTGGTATTGTTGTTTACTTTTTTTTAATGACATAGTGAGTGAACGACTTAATGAGTCATTAAGCATTATTCTTTAATAGAGAGGACAATAGATTTTGTAAAGAGGAAGTTGTTTCTTTTACTTTAATATAGAGTCTGCAAAAATGCTGCAAAAATGACTCTACTCTGCCTGAGGGAAAGCATCAACAGAATCCAAGTGGTTTGGTTGTCAATATACTCATAGCCAATGCAGACAATGGCGGCCCACTGAGATGCTTTTTGACGCTTGCCTAAAGAACCCTGGACTCTATCGTGGTTCTTCTCGTAGACCGCGGCTAGGGTCTCGTAGTAACTTTTCCAGGTCTACGGCCTGTTTAAGTAGTATTCCGTGCTACTACAGGCGGGTCACTAGGATGGGCCCTGATAGGCCTTTTAGTATTTTAAGGATGTAGACCCAAAGGAGCTCCCGTCAGCTAGCTCTAGGTCATGGGTAGAGGATGGTCCAAGAGGACCCGGGATTATAAATTGGTAGTTCCAGTTCCATTATTACTTTTACGTAAGTAAAATCTATCATGTGTGTTATAACGTCGGTACTTTTATTATTTCCAATACAACATTCATAGTCTTCATATACTACATTTACTATTCTAGCAATTATGTTACCGCTGGTCAACGGCACTAATAAAAACTCTATCTAGATAACACCTAATAGATTACATTACAATTAAAACTGTTAATGGCTTGTCAAGATTCCTTTAGATTTGTTAGTTAATGAAATAATGTAAGGTGCGGTCTCACTGTTTAGAGATTCATCAACAGGTTTCAGCAGTCTACTGCTTTAAACAGGCCGCTCCTTAGAAAGAACGTTTTGGCCTAGTCTACCACTCTGGCCAGCTGGGTAGGTGCAGGGTTTGTATCAAGTTTTATTTCTCCTTATAGTGTTGTAGTCCTTGCGGCTCTTACAATAGCCTTCTTCATCATCAGTGGTTTGGTAATATAGACTTTAAACCCAGCAAACACGGCTGAATATCGTTTGAACATTTTAAAATTCGTTCCAACGCGAGCCTTTAGGTGGTATTCTCCTTAACTCAATCAAGGCATAACGGGACGAGCAAATCAACGATGAATACTTGAATGGTAAATAGTAATGATTCAACTGAAAAAGGCCAACCCAAGTCAGGTTCTACAAAGGTTATAACTAACAAATTTTGGCCCAATGATACAGAAGCATCATCATTCGCATGCATTCGCAATAAGTATGGTGAGTGCAGTGTAGAGTCATTTTGGCAGGGCCATACGAAAAAAATATGTATAGGACTGACATGATCTCAACGCTAAATCGCGTGGTCATAACAGAATATACGGAACGTACACACGTGTGTACGTATATATACTGTACCGTGTACGCTACGTTGTACACACGTTTTGAACTTTTGATCTCAGGACAGACGCTTCAGCCGTTAGGACACCTGCATTATAAGTGCTTTATTCCATTGGGTATTTTCCTACGATTAAATTAATTGAACAGCCGAGAGACTAACAATTCTATACTATTTACTGTGTCCATTTCATTACTATTTAATCTATAGAGATAAAAAAACAAAGTGTCTGTTTGCAAATTAATAGCTTTTCACTAAATTAATATAAAAGTATACCATACTCTGAATTTTCCACGTCTTTTAAACATTTGTTATTGCAGCCCATCCTATTGATCATACTCCGATATTTTTATATATTACTAGCTGAACCCCGTGGTGTTACCCGCAGTTATTGTTGTACCGCGGGTAACGCCGCGGGGCAAAGCTAGTCTAAAAAAAAGTAGCCTAAGTTACTCCCTGGATCATCAGCTACCTGCCAGTGAAAGTCCCGTCCAAATCCGTCCAGCCGTTCCAGAGATTACCCGGAACAAACAGACAGACAGACAGACAGACAAAAATTTTTTTAACTACAGTTTTGGTATATGTACCGTGTATACATACATATGCGTTTAGTAAAAAGCGGTTATTTTAATATTACAAACAGACACTCCAATTTTATTTAGTTGTATAGATTACGTGAAGCTTATCTTTGTATCCCTTTTTACGAAATAGTACGAAATTTGGCAAAGTTCAGGTTTATTTACTAACTTTATGCACTAAATATGTACATCGACGGACTTAATGAAAAGGGCATTCTCTTCCAGACAACCTGCGGGTGGTGGAGGAGTGCAGAAAGCAAAAAAAATCTGATAAAAATGATAAGAAATAATTATGAAAAAGAAGAATTATGGTCTACTTTCGTTCAGTGGGCGACCACTAGTCTATTAAAAAAGAGGCCTAGTGCGAGTCAGACTAGCCCATGAAGGGTTCCGTAGCAGCAAGTAACATAATATTTTTGTATTTTATATTTGTGTTAATTGAATAAAAGGTAAATTGTGGATGACGATTTATGATGTTTTAAAAAAACTGTTTACTGTAATGTACATCAGATACTTTTTAGTTAGTTTTATCATTATCTTATTTTAGAAGTTACACACATTTGACCTCTTTGGAAGTGTCTTTCGCGCAAACTATTCAATTTAGCAAAAAATGATACTAAATACCTCAATATCCTTTTTGAAGATCTGTCCATAGATACCCCACACGTATGGGGTTGAATGTTCTTCCTACGATGTCGTATCGGCGCCCGACACCCCTATCGGATCGGATAGTGTGAAAACACTCTTATTGTGAGTGGAAATTTTTACACATACACATTTTATACTCATATACAAAAACAATCGCCTGTCACCACGAATTCACACAATACACATCATCATCATCATCATCAGCCTATCGCAGTCCAATACACATTATCTTTTTAAATAAAATGAAAAAATAATTAAACGTGGTCAAAAGTGCACGAAACAAAATTTTTATAAGTTAAATATTAGTTACCATTAAAAATACTGTATATATTGTTAACTAGCTATGCGCGCAACTCCGCTCCTGTGTTTGTCGGTTATGGCAGTATAGGGTAGCCTATGTCCTTCCTCAAGAATCAAAGTACCTCCAAACCAAATTTCACTGAAATTGGCGCAGCGGTTTGACCGTGAAAGCAGAGCAGACAGACTGAGTTACTTCTTCATTTAAAATATAAAGTAAGAAAGTATAGATAACTAGTTGTTGCCCGCGGCTCCGCCCGCGTATATGTCGGTTATCGCGGCAAATAGTAGCCTATGTGTTATTCTGATGTAAAAGCTATATTACTGTAAAGTTTCATCCAAATCCGTTCAGTAGTTTTTGCGTGAAAGAGTAACAAACATCCATCCATCCTTACAAACTTTCGCATTTATAATATTAGTAGGATTAAATAGGTCCTAGGACCTAGCCTACATATTATAGTAAGTCCTAGAGCCCTAGGGCTGGCTATAGGGATACCAAAGTTGGCATTTTAAGAATTACAAAACGCAATAGAATTGAAAGTTGCACATTTTCATTTTCACAATTTATAGGAAACCTGTCGGTGGCATATCACGACCCGGCTTGCGACATACCTCGGTGCATCCGAACATTGCTTACACATTTGCTATTTATTATACAAATAGAATGTTTGGATTAAACTTCTAATTGCATTAGAACACGTGGTTAAATGCAAATGTTGCTACCTGAATGTAGTTGGAGAATTTTAATATAATTTAAAACTAATCTGTATTCTTCTAGATAAACGAATTTAGTTGCAACGTGAGGAAAATCATGGATCTGTAATAAGTCAGAATAGCGATGGCGAATTTTATTAACCACAGATTTCAACTTACGCAATAGGAACATATTTTGTGTCGGACTGCCTCGGTGGCCCAGCGGTAGCGTAAGCGACTGCTGTGCTTGAGGTCTAAGGTTCGAATCCCGGGTCGGACCAAATGTTTGTATAATCTGCGAATATCTGTTTCGGAGTTTTGGTGTTTTCTATGTATAATATGTATGTTTTTACAAAAAGAAAGTATATGTGTATTCATCAGTTGTCTAGTACCCATAACACAAGCTCTGCTTAGCATGGGACTAGATGGCATTGTGTGTTAGATGTCCGAAATATTTATTTACTTATTTATTTTTATCTAGGAGATTTTCACTTAGAACTTATTGCATCCATTTACTAAATCCGTCCTTAAAGACATTCTCTCCCAGTAAACCGTCAGATGATGTAGAAATATGATGCGGTAGGTGCAAACACAAATAATGAATTTGACAAAGTTCATAATAGTTATGTAAATAAGGGTTAACCCTACGTCAAACTTTAAAAACATGTATGGAACGAACACAAAGAACACTCAGACTCAGAACAACAATTTATAGAACACACAAAGTGATCGACTCAAGATCCGACCGATTTCAATATGGGACATATTGAAATCGGTCAGTATCACAGTCATTATTAGTAATTTAGGGTAGTAATTTAGGTACGAAACCTATATGTAAACAAACAACAAATCATCCTTCCTTTCAACTTCGCCGCAGTCGGGTAAAAAGAAACATATTCTTTGTAACATGTTTACGATAGAAGTTATAGACAGTTTTATTATGTTTTAGGCATTTTTATTATAGTAAAGCGATCAGCTGTGGCATCACTCATGAGTTATCTATAAACTAAAGTTTATGACTAATCATTTAGTTTAAACTGCCAATAATAAACTTTACGAACTTAATTATTCTGGGTTTTATCTTTGACTTATACGTTGATAGGAATGCAGGCCTTAAATCACTCCTGTTAATGATCATACATTAAGAAATGTAGCATCTTAGATTTGTTCGTGTTTAAAATGTTTTATAGATTAAAGTTATCTAGATTAATGTTCTTTTATTGGCTCTATAAATTAAGAATCACGTTTTGTAAAGGCATATTTTTACCCGACTACGGCAAAGCCAAAGGAGGGTTATTACTCGTTGTGGTGTTCTATGAATGTTCCACCGTAGTACCTAAAATACTGATTTTACAAGCTTTTGTTTAGTTTCACCTGTCCTGATGTTTGCCTGTACACAAATCTTGCAAGTTAAATTTCATCCACTTCCCGATTTCCGATTGAGCTGAAATTTGATATGACACAATATACCTTTAGTTCTGATGAAAATGTAGTTTTACATAATCTGTATTATTATTACTCCTAAATAGCTGCCGTAACAAAATGACGGTATACATATTTCTGAACAACTCACCCAATATTGGTTTCAAATAAAAGAGCTTAAAGCATTTTTTTTAACCAGTAATAAAAGCCTGTTTTGTTTTAAAAACATTTTGTTTTAATAAACACTTCCAAATAAATAAGGTATCAATAGATTTGTAATAATGGGCGGGGGACATAGGCTACACAACGTTTTTACGTTACGTTTAGTCTTAATGAGAGATTACATATTTAAATAGATCTCATCATTCATAAATATTCATATAATTTATGCTGAATGTATGAGACGTTGTTACCTTTAAACTCTTGTAGTACTTGTTTTTGAGCATTCAATTTTAAAATGGATTAAAAAACTATGATTTTAAGTTTTGGTACCGTTTTTAATACTCAAATCTTCAAAGCATTTTAATTACGTCTAAGGTGACCTAACGTATACCAAGGACTACATAAGACAATAGGCTTGTGAAGAAAAATAAAGAAGAAATATAAAATACTACTCACCACAATTAAAGGTACAACGTCGGCACCCTCTTTTGAGCTCCCAAAGACAATT
Organism: Spilosoma lubricipeda; assembly: GCA_905220595.1. Taxonomy (NCBI): domain Eukaryota; kingdom Metazoa; phylum Arthropoda; class Insecta; order Lepidoptera; family Erebidae; genus Spilosoma; species Spilosoma lubricipeda. The sequence continues at coordinate 2,659,070 of HG992298.1, read as the reverse complement.
TGTTACCAATCTTCTTGTAGCTTTCATTCTTTATCCTAGCTTTTGGTTTATCCGGATCTGGACATCCTTTCAGCTCCCAGACCAGATTCGTCAGCGATTTAGGTCGACTCAATTTCCTGGACCTTTTCTCCGGCAATTTCGGTCCATTACCGGAGTCTCCGGATGTCCTGCCACCAGAATGACTGGAGTCCAATGTTCCATCCAGCTCCATAGCTTGGTGGATATTCGACAAACTCTTATACCTTATATTAAAGATGGGTGAATCTCCTTTGATCGGTCTTAATGGACTAGCTACTGGACTAGGCGCCTCTTTAGTCGGCGACGTACTCTTTTGACGGAATACCATTCTATTCTTATTGTTGTTTACACTATTTTTAATGTATAGTTTGGGAAGATTCGGCGCTGGAGCGATTGAGCACTTCTCTTTATAGACAGTGACTGGGGTTTCTTTGACAGGAATAATTGCCCTTCTCGTTCGTTTTTCTGCCTTTTGAATGTTCAATGGCTTCTTTGTGGGAATCGTTTCAATGGGAGGTGGTTCTGGCTTTATTTCTGTTATCAACGGCATATGGATGGGTGTAGCTGCTGGCGAAGATGGTGCTGACTCATGTCTCGGCGTAGGCTCATTCGAGTATGATGCTTTGATGTTTTTTGGAAGAGGAGCAAATCCTCTAACATAATCATAAATTTGATCAATCTCATCATATTCATCAGGGATACTATTTTCATCTCTATGGCTGCTGTAAATATGAGTATGGCGAGAAACATGTTTGTGATGTTGATTAGCAGTATCAGATGACGCACTTCGTCGTAGGAAGTAACCAGTTTTGACTAATGGAGGTGCATGTAAAGGACCATTTAAAAGTCTCTTGGGGTCGCCCAGCTTTCCATCTAACACATGTATTCTATCAACTACATCTACTAACAAACGATTGCACTTTTCGACTAATCTAGAAAATTCCATGAAATTCTTAATTTGGTCCTCATTTTTGCATCTCTGCATTTTAAGAGGAGCAGCCAAAGGTAAAGCTATCAGGGCATTACCTTCTTTTTGAAGCGGTAAAGCAAAAACGTGGTCTTCTTCAAACATAGATATAAGTCTGAGTTCAGCCACGAAATGGCTTGCGCTTTTTAGACCTCTCGGTGGTGTCCCATGGACTAGTCGTACTGTGATTGGTAAACGTTTAGTAAGCAGAGTTTTTGCTGTGTGAACCCCGCTGATGTTTTCTTCTTTAGCCACTGCTGAGAACTTTCCTCTCTGGTCTAAACTCAGAAGAATCATATCTCCTTTACTGTCGGTACATTTTAGATACTTATTCTTACCTAAGAAAGTCTCTCCTCTTGGCATTATAATTTCTCCTGCTGGCAAATTTCTTGCTCCATCAGCTGTAATATTACCGTCTAAATCTGTTTTAGCACATATGACTCTAACTGGTTCTCTGACGAGACATCCATCATCAAGTTTTCGCCGGGCTAGTTCAGACACTGACTCAATGCATCTTACAGCTCTGCCTTCTTCACTTAACAGTTCAAAATATCCCTTATATGAATCAGGTATGGCTATTCTTGGTCCTACGCTGACCATCCGTCTACCTTCTTTTAATTTAATCGCTTGAGCGATAATCTTCTTTCTCTTTCCAGCAGATACGAGTAACGCAGTACTTTGTAGACCTGGACTTGGAAGGGTTGGTACACCGAGACCTCCATACTGTCCTTTAATGATCTTGGCGACGTTTGGGAGGCGGTTCTTTGCTACGAATTCCCGGAGATAGTTGCCTTCGTCCGACCAGCGGGATGCTGCGACGACTACTTGGCCGTCTGTGGCTGCCATGTCGAGTTTAGTCACATCTGTGGAAGAAAAAAAAAGGACCATGAGTTTTAGGTGCATTCGAATATTCAAATATAAAGCAATTGCTTCTATATTCTACTTGTATCTTGTGGTTGGCTTGACCTAATAGGATTCAATTTCAACAGCAATAATCAGTGCATTACTGAGTTTTTTAATCCGGAAGATGAAAGTACCATAAATTATCATAACGCTATAGCTCTCACGTCAAAATAACCGTTAAACTTGGTTAACCAACAGGAAAACCTTTCCTTTTTTGTGATTTAAAAACCAGATGCGTGATTGTACGAGTATAACGTGTATGTTGTAAAAGAGATAAAACGAACATCGACAAAAACTGTAATACATATATGCCATGCCACACAGATGTGATTAAATGAATGTTTATTACAACCACTTGTCAGAAACGTCAAAGTTTTTTCTCTAATTACTGTCAATCTTTGCAAAATCTATCTATTAAGTAATTATAAAAAAGATGATTACATTCATTTGGAGGTGCTTACATTTTTTAAAGGATTTAAAAAAAATGAAAAGGTTCTCCACTCAATTGTGTTTTGTTTTTATAATGTTTCCTCAGGACTTGGTTTAAGAATTTATGAACCGATTTAAAAAAATATTTTTATGAAGTTAAAACCAATCCTAAGAGTGAAAATTCCCTATAAAAGATAATTTGTAATTAATGTAGGCACATTGAATACATTGTTATTATTTTCAAAGTTAATAATATTATTTTATTTCCAAGTTTGATCAGTATCATCATCAAGAGCCTTTAATAAAGGCTGGCTACTTTGCATGTTTATTGGTGAGAAAATATTTTAAGATTTTATTTGAAAAATAAAATTTTGTTTAAGCGTGGTGATTTTTTCTTTTAAAAAAGACATCTCCCGCACTAGGGATAAATCTTGTGTTTTTTTTATGACATAGTTGGCAAACGAGCAGACGTATCACCTGATGGTAAGCGATTGCCGCCGCCCATAGACACCCGCAACACCAGAGACGTCACTAATGCGTTGCCGCCCTTTGGGGGATGGGAAAAGGAATGTGGGGAGGGGTTGGGGTATGAGTATGGGGAACGGTTTTCTGTGAGGCAGTGGTATCACTCCGGTCGAGCCAGCCCATTCATGCCCGAAGCGTGGCTCTCCACGGTATAAGTACGGACTTTACAAACATACATGTAACGGACACAAAGAACACCCAGACTCAGAACAACGTGATCGTATTTTATATTGTCCCATGTAGGACTTGTGCCCACAACACTCGGCGAAGTAGGAAGCGACGGCGTAGCGACCGCTTAAACCACTATTCCATACATGCAGTAGGTTTGTACTTAATGAAAGTATATTGCGATGCTTTGTCCATGATGTGGTTGAATAAAGTACTAGGATGACCGAGATTTATCGCCCAACAAACCCCTTGTATACTGAATTTCATGAAAATCGTGGAAACCGTTTCCGAGATTCAGATTTTATTTTATATATATGATATAGATATGCAAGAATGGCTTGTTTAAAATCATTAAATAAATAATAATAAATCATTTGCAGCAGTCCGATATTTAAGTATCCTTGAAGACGTGCGGTTAGTGTCCTTGCGTGGTAATTTCATTACAGCCTTAGTCATTTAGCAGTAAATACCTCCACGTATGCTAACGGTATATTTATGAGCCATGGAAGTGTGACCACACAAAATTTTGTTGCCCATATGCCTGTCCATAATCGAGTGTTTGAAAAACTAGTTATTCGCTAAAGGTTTCTACGTCTACTTACTAAACTACTTCTGAGGGAGATGTCAACCTTATAATCATGACAAGAAATGTTAAAAACAATAACCCGACTATGTAAAAACTTTTGATAAAACTAATATAGCCCCTATAAGCACCTCATTCATTAGAATCAAACATTTCTATGTTGGATTTTAACATATCAATTAGAACAAAATTAATAAAGGTACTTTTAGAGATAGATATAACTATAGCTATAACTGAAAAGATTTCATCATTAGAGCTTTGAGATGCCAAATTATGCCAAAAGTGAAATAAGACACAAAGCTTCAGATATAATTAGTTTCAATGAATGTGATCGGAGAAAATATCAAGTAGTAGTGAGATGTGAACAAATCTTCATAATTAATAACTGAGGAACTTTATAAGCTATTTCATATGACATTGTGACCTTAAGGAGAGCAAAAGTGTGTTCGGCCACTGCGGCTAGTTTCAGCGGAGACCAGCCAAAAATGCAAGAGATATTATAGTACTCAAGTGTGTGAGCAAACACTAGAGGTGCACTCTATGTTCCCTCCCTCTCATAATCCGATAGGACTGTTATCCAAAGGTGAATAGTCAGAGACAATGTGTCTCTGAAATAAAATTTAACCAAAAATTACTTTCATGTTTAACATAGTAATATACGATAAGTGTATAGATTTCACTATTAGAGCTTTAAGATGCTAAAGTGGAATAAGACTGAAAGGTTAAAAAAAAAAAAACTAATCTCAAAACTACTAGAGTTAGATATTTTGTAAAAAGAAAGCTTTTTTTCTATTGAAATTTAAAAAACCTAACGCTTACACTAAAAGCAAAAACTAGCTACCATATCGGAAACCAACTAACTCGTAACCAAACATTATCTAACACATTCGTATGCGCCAGCGCATAACGTTACATCAGGCCATTGTTAGTGAGCGTTGACCTTAAACTTGTGTGTTTGTTTTATATGCGTTACGCTTTAATTAGCCAAGGTTTTCACAGTGCGATGAAAATTTGTTACTTTTTACAGTTTTGTTTTGTGTATGTACCTACGATAATTTTATGACTTTATGCAAATTTTTTTTTGCATTGCAGCAATATGGTTTGTATTTTTTAGTTTACTTAATGGTCCTCAACAATTACTTTTTATTTTCATAAAAATTTTGAATAAACAAGTACAATTTTAACAAAAATAAAACCGACTTCAAGGTTCGACTTGATTTCTCTTGGATACCATCATCAGATATTAATGTCCTTATCATGGTACCACCGTTGGGACATCTCCTTTCCAATAAAAAAAAACATCAAAATCGGTTAATAAACGACGAAGTTATCCGCGAACACACATAAAAAATATATATGTATATATGGTCGAATTGAGAAACCTCCTCCTTTTTTTGAAGTCGGAGACATCGTCTTACGAGACTTTTTTCTAAATTTTTGTTTGTTTTTCTACACGAGAAAATATATAGAAAACTAAGACATTGGGTCGATAAGATCTTGAAAACGACTATACTATTGTAACCGACTTCTTGAAGTTGATTTTTTGTTCAACTTATCATTTATTTTTAACTAGTTGTTGCCCGCAGCTCCGCCCGCCTATATGTGGGTTATCGCGGCAAATAGTAGCCTATGTGTTATTCTGATGTATAAGCTATATTACTGTAAAGTTTCATCCAAATCCGTTCAGTAGTTTTTGCGTGAAAGGGTAACAAACATCCATCCAAACGTCCATCCATCCTTACAAACGCATTCGCATTTATAATATTAGTAGGAAGTAGGATGAATGGTACCGTACATAATTTTCTTTATCCCTCATATTTTACGTGAACATGCAGTATTTCATTATTATTGTTGTAGTAGTTAAGACATTAAATCATCACAAACAGTCAAACACACAAACACTTCCGCATTATAACCTCATGATGATGCTGCAAATGTATTTTTCAATGTTTTTATACAGTTACATGATTTTGTTCAATCAGATAACGAGTACAGTCGGAACCATTTTTAATTTCGTTCATTTTATCTTTCATCTCTCAGTTTTCGATAGTCATCGTTTGAACAGAGAGCCGCACTTCCCACTGGGATTTTCGTGATGCATGATTTTTTATCGACTTTGTTGAAAAATCTAATAAGAAGATAGCCTAGATAGTACCTATGCACTATCGTCTAGGTATTATCTAGGTGTTTCGTGCGGATTTTTTTTCTTCTAAAATTTCTTTTGATTTTATTATCGGAAAGACTTGCGTGATATTTAAAAAGGAAAAGATTTATGTTTTGTTTTGTAACTGTTTCGAATAATGCTTTATTATCTTAATTTATTATACCTTCTCTTACCCATGTCCTTTTTAATAAACTTTCAAATTTCCACTCTAAATCCAACCACCTGATGGCATGGATGGCAATAGGGCTGTTATTACGTAAGTGGTAATAAAAATGTCAATATGTGAGCATTTATTACGCTTGTTACTACCCTTTCAGGTATATAAGCGTGATCGTATTTTATACTAGTTGAACCCCGCGGTTATTGTTAACGCGGACAAAGTTAGTCTAAAAAAGTAGCCTAAGTTACTCCCTGGATCATTAGCTACCTGCCAGTAAAAGTCCCGTCAATATCCGTCCAGGCGTTCCAGAGATTACCCGGAACAAACAGACAGACAACATTTTTTTTTCCTACATTATTGGTATATGTACCGTGTGTACATACATATCCATTGAGTAAAAAGTTGTTATTTTAATATTACAAACAGACACTCCAATTTTATTTATTTGTATAGATTGTAACTGAGGCAACGATAGCTTTAATACAGTAACTGGATAATTAAGTGTCATATTATCCTTAGTTTGACATTTAATTTGCTTGTTAGTGCAAAGGATCAATTATTACAGGTGACGTCAGAATTGCTATAAATAAATTTTAATTGATTTGTCAATGCTAACTTTAGAACGTCTGAAGTCTAAAATCTGAAAGGCGACTCTAGTATGCAACTTTTAGTATGTAGACATTTTCCAATGTTTTAAGAAGATACCTATGTTCAGCAGTATACTGTTAAAATCTGTTGATGGTGATGATGAATTGTCTTTTCTGTTTAAAACTAACAAAACACTGCACCGATTGAGCTTAAATTTCGACAAGAACGCTTCAAAGTTGGATTTTATATATCTTTTGATTTTTCATTCGGACTCTGCCCCGCAGAGCTCTGTTGCGCACGAGCACGCAACCTCGTTTGCGTCTTCTATTGCCCGTCGCGTGATAATTTTCCCCCTAAACATTTTTCATTGGTGCTCATCTCCTGTTGGTATTAGATGATATATAGCCTATAGCCTTCCTCGATAAATGGGCTATCTAACACTGAAAGAATTTTTCAAATCGGACCAGTAGTTCCTGAGATTAGCGTGTTCAAATAAACAAACAAACAAACTCTTCAGCTTTATATATTAGTACTAGCAGACCCACGCAACCTCGTTTGCGTCTCCTATTGCCCGTCGCGTGATAATTTTCCCCCGTTTTTGAAACATTTTTCATTGGTGCTCCTCTCCTATTGGTCTTAGCGTGATGATATATAGCCTATAGCCTTCCTCGATAAATGGGCTATCTAACACTGAAGTAATTTTCCAAATCGGACCAGAAGTTCCTGAGATTAGCGTGTTCAAACAAACAAACAAACAAACTCTTCAGCTTTATATATTAGTATAGATAGATGTGTCACAGGTCAGCGGGGCAAGGTAGTATTATATGAAGTATACTTAAAAAAATGTTCCTTCCTTAGCGTTAGCGAATAGATCAACTATTCGACTGCAATGTCAAAAGTCGCGGAGTTCATTTTCACACAGTCCATATATGTCTGATTGTACTTTAATTAGTCGGGATGTTTATATAATATTCTCAGACCTTATTAAAACAACTTCTTCTAAGTAGTTTTATTAGCGTTTTGTAAGCCATAGCAAAAAATCTGTTTAAGGGAATAATAGCTATGTGTTATATTTATATGTTACATATACAACTCATTGCCATGAAAGAAAGAAAAATAATATATTTTAGCAATTTCTCATGTATGTAGCTAAATACGCAATTTGGATGGTACTGAAAAACTTTAAAGACCGCAAGACTCTCATAGGAACACTTCTTTTTTATTACCATTTCTGGGTACTGGGACGGATATTACATTACACCCTAGTCGTGTACAATTTTAGTAAGGTCAAACATTACACCACAGAAATATTTCCAGCACCGCAATCCCGCTACTTGCATTCTTAATCATCAAAAATCTAACCACACTCAATCCACATCAAACGTCAAAAAGGTATCATCGTCCGGAAAAAGTTGTACAAAATATCATAACCACATGATCACGATTTCGATAGCAAAAATGTATAACTTTTGTACAGTTCCGTTGGCGAGTTGAGAGCACGACTGTACCGCACGATTAAACCTATTGTGAGCAGCTAGATAATATTGCGACTAACTGTACTCGATCGGTTGTAGACAAATAAGGAGCGAATTGTGTGGCCATAAGACGAGCTGGTGCTTACAATAAAGCGATTACTTTTGAAGTGAAAACTTCTTTAGCCGCGTTGAGCACTTTTTGGTAGTGGAAAATGTTATGGGTTCACGTCACCGACATGCTAATGTTTGATGTTGATAATTTTAATGTTGAATTGTTGAAGTTGAATTTTAATTCAGAAATGTTATAGCATTTCTAATTTCACACATTAATTTTTCAAATAACATTTTAAGTTTTAAGTTTTTACTTCTATCGGCTGTCCTTGTGACTGCCATTTTTTTGTGTTTTAATTAGATTCACATGTATTTTATTATTTATTTCTTTTGTGATCGACTTTTATAAGCGTGTTTTTAGGGCGCCTATCCACGGCAACTTTTTGCACGGCTGCAGCAGCTAGGCTGTCGCGCGGTCGCATCAATACCGCCGCGATGTGACCGCAAGCCCTCGTCCACATAACCACGATTCAGTAACGTTGCAAACGCCACCCTCCCTCTATTCTCTCCGCGATGTCGTCCGATACGGTCGCGCTTTGCATCGATGTAGTCGCAATGCTATAGCGCGTTAGTAGCGCGTTGCTAACGCGACTGCAGTGCGTTAGTAGCGATGCTGTACCGCGTTTACGAAACGCGCGACAGCAGCGCTGCAAAAAGTCACCGTAGGCGAGCGCCCTTAGTCTTTCAAAGAATTTTATAGAATAAGGGTCAAATAAGTTCGAGCCTCGTTGGCCTAGCAGTATGCAACCGCCGGTCAAGAGGTCTCGGATTCAATTCCCCGATCGTGCCACAAGTGTTGTTGGGTTTTCTTACAATAAATTCTTAATACCAGGCCGGAGTGTAGAAATATAAGGGTGTTTTACGTTAACCTTCGAATTAAGTTCACTCTCAGGGCTACGGAGGTTTCATGCTAGTCTCTTTGTGGAAAAACAGATATTCAGGTTTAACTAGTAGTCGACCCCAAATAATCTTGGAAATAATAAAGACTGTGAAGATGATAGAAGCAAAAGAGTAAAGGTAAGTGTCTGTGTATTCACTTTCCGCTCTTATATTACAACTCACTGTTTTCGTGGCCATAATCTGCAAGAACACTGTGATGGACCGCTAGAACGAGTTTCCCATGCCGTTTTAAAACTTGCTCAGTTCAGTCCCTAATTTGGAACCATATTTATGTCTCTTGATAATTATAAGTTTTATTATGATAGCTCTGATGGGATAATGGAGCCCTTAAAGGATAACTAGCGGTCTTGTGTGTCCATTCTTGAATTTATAAACTTATTCATACAATCGCGCTTATATCCCTATAGGCGTAGGTATAAGTGCTTTGAATAGTAATAAATAAATTAGTAATAAATATTTCGGACATCTAACATCGAACGCCATCTAGTTCCAAACTAAGTTGAGCTTGTATTATGGGTACTAGACAGGTGACTTAAATAAGTACTTACTTTTTTGTAAATACATACATACATAATTAGAATATACCCAACCTCCTAAACAAATATTTGCAGATCATACAAAAACTTGGTCCGACCCGGTAATCAAACTCGAGATATCAAGCACAGCAGTTGCATACGCTACCAGTGCACCACTAAGATAGTGGCGCGCTGGTAGCGTATACGGAGGCCCAATGATGCACAAACATCATTGGCCCGCCATGGTGTGGGTCACCATGCTGCATTGTTGCATTGTCTGCATTCGCAGTATGGTGACCACCACTCTTGGATTCTGCTTATGCTTTCCATCAGGCAGAGTAGTCATTTTGGCAGGGTCAAAAATAAAAAATAAATAATAAAACAGTCAGAATAACATGCCGCCCTCTGATTTTGTCCGCTTCTCTAAAATAGTAGAAGCCAGATTATCTTCAGCCAGATTATTAAAAGCAAAATCTCTTTTTCCTTCTGCTACCTACGGTCTTCTTTCATCGCAATTTCTCTTTTCATAATAATTTATTTCTCTTAATAAAATAATCCATTTTTACAAGTATCTAATAAACTGACTGTTAACAATTACGATCTAATCGAATCTATCATCAGCCTATTGCAGTCCAGTATTGGACATAGGCCTTCTGGACATAGACATGGATCTTTTCTACATATAATATGTTTGTATTTACAAAACAAGATTATATCAGTTGTCTAGTGCTCATAATACAAGCTCTGCTTAGTTTGGGACTAGATAGCGTTGTGTGTCAGATGTACGAAATATTTATTATATTAATGTTAAAATCATACTGCCTGGAAGCTCGTTTGCCACCATCGTGGTATAAAAATACAATCGTCAAATTACTCTATTTTGTGAACAGTGAACTCTGAAGATTGATGTCACTTTGTTACTAGTATTTGTTATACAGATACGGCTAGACAAAAAGGTTATTTATCTGCAAGTAGTGTGTCAACCATTGAAAATAATATAATAGTAAATAATGTAGGTTAAGTTTGTTATGCATTCAGCTTTCTTCGTACTTTTTTCTTTTTAGGGTTTCGTACGAATGTTCGAATGGAAAAACGATCCATTCTGCCAGTTTTGCGGTAAGGGTCCCTTGAACCTGGATAGAATATCTTGGGTTAAATATACAGTCTGAGTGATTGTTCGATTGATGACGGATTAGAATATCACCATCCCTATTCATACAATGGGTGTCGTAAGAGGCGACTAACGTGGAGCGAATTACGCACGACAAAATCACTGCATGGAGAAGGAAAAGGGCACCCACACATAACTGCGATGCGATGTCGCGTGAAGTTCGTGCGGTGCATTCGTGCGAGCTCGCAGATATGTTTGATGCGTTGCGACTTTGTAGTTATTATATAAAACTAACCTTATATGAAACCGTCCAGTGTGGAATAGTAAGCGCAAATGTCATTTATAATGAGTAAACCTCTGAAACCTTTAACAGTCAAAGTCATTTAAAGGTTTCAGAGGTTAGCCGGAATAGACAGATAAAAATTTTCATAATACATTTATATAGTACTATATATATATAAATACTATCATATGCATTACTATTACTTTCCATGATGACTTTAGCACACTCAGCACTAGACATATTATTTATTTGTACAAATAAATATCAATAAATATTTAAATCATCATAAGGAATCCTTTCCACGCGAGTTCAATTCGCACTTGACCGGTTTTTCTAAACACTTGTATTTCTATACAAACAGGCTCAAAGATCAGTCGTCTGTACAATTGAGGCAAGTGATGTCTAATTAACTAGACATTACTTTCTAACTCTTTGTAAACTTCACACTACATAAAAGAAACTCATTGTGTTTGTACAAATTAAATTTTACAACCCAATTACGGGAAAAAAACCTTATTTCTATAGCATGAAAGTTCAAAATTAGTTTCATTTATGTTCTTTTAATTGGGATATTACAACTGGGTTTCAGTACATCTTAACAGCTACTTTTCAATACAAGCCTGTTTAGTCCTTAACTTCAAGATTTAAGGTCCAAAATCCAATGTTTTTTTACGAGTAGGTTTAAAGTTGTTCAAATGAATGAATGTTTTCGATGCGCTCTGCTTGGTTAAGTAAAAAATTCACGGTAAAGTGTGATAGGCAATGATGCGTGAGTTTTTATCTAGAACATAAATGTTTTAAATGAGTTTCGTGGATAGGTTTTATCGAATTATATTGATGTTCTCCTAGCCAATTTCGACTATGGCAGCCTTAATTTGAGTTGGTCTCTATTAAGACTACGCAGAAGATTTTATAGAGAACAACTGTGTGCGCAAGGACAGGTGCTTTTTCTGTTCTCTTACTTCCACAATACAATACGACGGCTATCCGACACGACCGGGAAGAGATCATGCGCTGTTACTAAGCATTTACATAATCAGTTGTTTCTAAGTTACATTACATGTGTGTCTCTTCAATTATGCTTGACTCATATTGATCTAAGTGTCATGTTGACCATCTTTAGTTCTGGAATAACAGAAGAGATCCTAAATCGCGCAATCATAGGTTTCCCGCTGGTTATCTCTAGACGTAGAATTCTGCCTGCAAAACTATAATAGTGTCTTCCGCCTTCGCCATAATTTTAAGTGACCATTTTATACAGTTCCTGAGGACACAAACTTTTATAGACAAGTAAGTAGTGTATTCTATAGTATAGTCCATTCGCTTAGATACGGTCACTTTGCTCGCGCCGCCGTAGCACATGAAATCAAAGGGCACGTCTGCGGCGTACACCCACAATTAAAGTTTACGCCGTTGTATGAATTAATATATTATTATGCATATTTCACAACAATAATCACAATTGCGTGTGGATGTGCCGACACTATCTAAACGAATGGCCTATACACAACATAAAGACAGGGTGCCGATCGTAAACGTCCCTACGAGTGTCATAAAGAGTGGGTACAATATACTATGGAACAACATTGTTGACTTTAAACTCTAAAATATTATGTATTTATTACTTTCCTCAACTATTTTAGTACTTTACGAAAGTTATGGTGATGTGCATCGTTTCTATAGTCCTATAAATATAGCTTAGTTATAGCTATAGTAAGTGCCAATTTGGAACTTAGGGGTACATGCTAGGTGCTAATTTTGATATAACTTGTTGCAAATCATTTGTGATAAAACTGGCACGTAAAGTATTTAAAAAAAAATCGAACAATTAACTCACAACGCCATCTAGTCCCAAACTAAGCAGAGCTTATATTATGAATACTAGAAAACTAATATAAATACATATATACTTTTTGTAAATAAGGTTTGAAAAATTATTGTGATAATCATATGCCTTCAGGCGAAATTTAATTAGATAAACAAAAAAATATCAGCCAAGTGCAAGCTGGAATCGCGCAAGAAGGGTTCCGTACCATTATCTAAACATTTCGAGCGTTTGTCTGTTGCCGTTATCAATATCGAGCAAAAACGAGCAAAAAAATCACGTCTCTTGTATGGGAGCCCCCTTAAATATTTATTTTATTCACTTTTTTAGTATTTGTTGTTATAGCGGCAATCGATATACAGCATCTCTGAAAATTTGAACTGTCTAATTATCACAGTTCATGAGATACAGCCTGGTGGCAGACGGACGGTTAGGCAGACGCACAGTGAAGTCTTAGCAATAGGGTTCCGTTTAACCGTTTGTAACGGAACCCTAAAAAGTTGGATTAATTATACATATAATCTAAGAGAGTCGGTTGTTTTTGTCTAGCCAGTTATGAGCAAAACATCAATCATTTAATAATTATACATTCATCCCTTGTACCAAGGGGAAGTCGTACATATTTGTTGAAGGCACGTGCTATAAACGAGCGAACTGGTCTGCACCGTTATTTGACTCAAACTTGATGCTCAAGGATTTATAACAAGGTGATTACACTTCGGGCCCAGATCAGGAATGCAGCGGCAAATTAGCAGAAACAGCAATGCAAATACTTGTTCCCTTATAGTGAAATATAGATATTATTTCAATAATAATAAAATATGGATTGCGTTAAATAGAAATTGTTTAGAACCTGTTTTGGAGTCTGAGTTAGTTTATATCTCTCGCACATAACTTATGCGATGTTATTTCTTTGAGTTGTAGGTTGTAGCGTAAAGATCTTTATGTTATTTTTAGATTAAAAATTATAACATAAAAAAAATAAACAAGTAAATATAAACAAATTACTTGACAATTAGAAGCATGTGAATTCTTCAGAATATATTATAAACAATTCCAGTTTAACATTTTAAGAACGTGTGTATCTGAGCAGTTGCCAAGCAAAGACGAACTAATGTTCGTATGGCTCGTATGTGTATAACTAAATTATACATTAAAATAGTATGACTATAATATCCCCCTTTAAAAGATCTAGACGCCTATCGCAGAGACTGGCCGGATCTGGCCTTGGATAGAGAGTGGCTTGTTACTGGGGAGGCCTTTGCCCAGCAGTGGGACACAACGCTCATAAAAACAAGAATGTTTTAAGTGTGCACTCTTTACATAAGTTTAATTGTATTAAAAATATGTCAGTTGTCTTTTTATAACCTATGTTATAATAACCACCAGTCGGTGATATCCGAGGGGATTTCCGCACAATATAAAATACTTGTCTTTTTAAGTTTATAATTTTTTGTTATTTAATATATGCAAAGTTAACAATTTTATTAATATTTGCCTTAAATCTCTATGTTTATTTGGCGATCACAAGAATATGTTTTTATGAACTATTATTTGTGACAGACTAACTGTCCCAGTGGACCCTTTGTATAGCCAATTTTTTTTTCTTGTATTTATTTTCCACATTGCTGAAAAACTCGTTTTATTATTTATGACCGCCTCAGTTTGCCATAGGTGATGTACAGAAAATATAACACTTCTGTTTATCTTATAATTTTCTTTTGTACAAACCTTGTAATGACAATAACAAGCACATAACAAAAAATATCCAATTTGGTGCAGTCGATCAGAAGTTATGCGCATTTATATATTCCGGCAACTCATTTTCGTATTTTTAGATGAAAGATAAATTTTAAAAACATATTTTTTTCTTTTAAATAATTATCATGAAAAAAGAAGTGAACTATAAACTTACAAACTCAACTGTAAATATCATAGTCTATTATATTGGCAAACAACCATATGGCACATCTATTAACATGGTCATTTTTCAAACAAGAACAAGTAAATCATGTTCTGTGTATAACCCAACTTACGAACAAAGCACGCTACATTTTGCATACAACGAACCGCTGTGCCATTTATATGTCCTAACTTGTAATATTGGACAGCTTTTTGCTGCACAAGGTGAATGTCCTGTACGCTCGGCCTAATGTAACGAAATTGTCTGTCTGTACGTCATGTGGCTGTTATTAGCATATTATTTGATGTAAATCAAGGAATTGGTAGGTAACAATGAAGTTTTTGTTGTATTACAAAGTACCTATTAATAATTAAAAGAAGTGTACTGTTAAATTCCGTAAACATTTTGAGGTTATTGGTACTAAGATGTATAGTTTTTATAGTAAAGCGGCACTTAAAAGGTTACGATACATTATATTTCCCGAAGTTTTAAGCGTCTACCCGCGACCGCGAGAGGTGTAACTCGTTTGAAATGTGGAGAAATAGAAGAAATTGTAACCTTTTATATAAATTTTTTTTTTGGTTTATTTACATTTTAAATTCTGTTGTAATCTGACCATTGTAGATCTATAGGTCTAATAAATCGTCGCAACTCTATAGTTCTAGAAGCTTCTGATTTCATTTTTCTGCAGCTTCCTCTGCCTTAAATAATGTAATATTTGTAATACATAAATTCCTCAAACAACGTTCAAACTTCCTTCTAGTAGGTAAAGTCAATTAACGTATAAAATATAAATGCTTTTGCACTAAACCGAATAAAATCGTGTAAATTATACTGTGAAATTGTAAATTGCGAGATTGAATAAAATTTTATTATATGAGACAGAGGTATTTTGTGCAAAAACTAAATGGTAAATACATGGGAGTTTTGTTTTTTCGGGGGCCATAAATATATATCACTATAAACTAAGACTTTTTGCCCTTTTGTATATTTGTACTTTCTTTATCGAGTTTCTTTTAACTTCTTATAGTTTTGGTATTATATATTCAGTGATAAGTAGGAACTATATTAGCTAGCTTTTGCCCGCGTGTATGTCGGTTTTCGCGGTAAAGAAGACCCTATGTCCTTCCTCAAGAAACAAAGTATTTTCAGCCGAGAAAGCATACCAGACAAATAGAGGCTCGCATATATATCGGTTATTGCGGCAAATAGTAGCCTATGTGTTATTCTGATGTACAAGCTATATTACTGTAAAGTTTCATCTAAATCCGTTGAGAACTTTTTGCGTGAAAGAGTAACAAACATCCATCCATCCACACTTACAAACTTTCACGTTTATAATATTAGTATAGATACTTAACCCTTGTTTATTTACATATAATAACGTTACACATTTAATACATCTGCCTCTTGATGGAAAACTCTACAGCTGATAAATTACAACAATTACAACAGTCATATTTATGAAGAATAAACGGTTTACTGACGTGTGTATTTCAGGTTTATCTGACCAATTTTCTGACTGGGCCCCAAAGAGACTTTCCTAGTCAATGTCACGCTATACATTTTAAATAAGCTAGTATTAAAAAAGACTTTGTATTTAAAAACATTGAAAATAATAATAATTAAAAGAAATTTCTTCCCCAGGGTTCCCTACGACTTGTGGAGGACTTTACAAATGTACACAACGGACATAAAGAAAACTCAGAATAAGAACAGAAACATTTATGGATCGCACAATGTGTTGTCCAATGTGGGGCTCAAACCTACAACATTCAGCGCGTGGCAACCGCTTTAATCACTACACTATCCGTGATATCACTTTAGGTCATATAATCCAATCAGGCAAACTCCTTATATCTAATCCAGGCATAGGCTGGGATCCTACTTGTCCATACATAGGTATGGATAATTAGGATCCCATAGAAAAGATAGCTCAACTACAAAAACAGTTAAATCCGTTTGTACATTAATATAGTAAACCGGAGGCTATGCTTACTACGCCATGAGTTATTGCCAAGATAGTGTTACCAGCTTTTAGTAAAGTACGAAATATTTAATTGTAATCTTGCAACTTGCTGCGGTCAACGGGTTCAATTCCGTTATTTAATACCATAGCTGTATTTACTAAGGTCTCTTATACCTGTTAATTTACATTGTTGAATATGAATACATATCTCTGAGCCTATAAGGTAGTAAACAAACATACAGTTAGTGACCCTGACTGCTTAGCTGGAGGTTCGATTTCCAGTCACGACAAATAATTGTGTGATAGACAGAATCGTTTGTTCTGCTTGAATTATCTACAGTATGTATTTATTTTAAGTAAGTTTACCAGCCTGTAACCATACTACAGATTCTGTTTAGTTTGGAATCAAACGCCCATGTGAAAATGTTTGCCGACTCGACCGGGGCGGTACTACCTTCGCACAGAATATCAACATAAAATGACAGTATTCGTGCTCTCGTGTTTCGTTGGTGAGTGCGAGATCGGAGGCCCAATGATGCAGAAGCATGCTGCATGGTTGCATTGGCTTCATTCGCAATGAGTATGGTGGCCATCACTCTTGATTCTGCTTATGCTTTCCATCAGGCAGAGTGATGCCATTTTGGCAGGGCCGTATAGTTATTATCGTTTTAATATTTTATGTCTCGTTAACGATAATGTTAACAGTCTACGGAGATTTGCAAGCTACACTCCACACTATTATTATAAATTCTAAAATAACTCTGTTTATCTCTTACGCATTGACGGCAAACTGTAGCAATCGATTTGAATGAAATTCGGCATGGAGATACTTTGATTCTTGAGCAAAAATATAAGCTACTCTTTACTGCGATAATCAAAACATAGATAGTAGTAGAACTATAAATATCGTGGTCGTGTTCATCATCTTATTCTTAATGTAACTGGACGCTATTGAGTTTTTTTTAATATTCATAATTAACTCCTTTAAAGATAGTACAGCTACGTTGGTTAGACCACGAAATGACACGGCTTGACAAGGGCGGGACTGTCCTCACACAGAAGATCAATATATCAATATCAAGATCAAAATAAAGTGACAGCTTTCGTGCTGTCGTGTTTCGTTGGTGTGAACCATCATAGTGTGGGTCACTATGCTATACTATCTGCATTCTATTTGACTGCCTCGTTGGTCTAGCGGTGGGCGTGTGCGACTGTTGATCATGGATCGAAACAAATATTTGTTTCGGAGTTTGGGTGTTTTCTATGTATAATATGTATGTATTTACAAAAAGAAAAAAAGAAAAAGTATTTATGTATTTGTATCAGTTGCCTAGTACCCATAACACAAGCTCTGCTTAGCTTGGGACTAGATGGCGTCGTGTGGTAGATGTCCGAAATATTTATTATTATTATACTTAATGAGTATGGTGACCTCTACTCTTGAATTCTACTCATGCTTTCTATCAAACAGAGTAGAGTCACTTGGGCATTCCCATATATGTATCTAAAACTCTGTAATAAAGTTTCCAAGTACTTGAGAATTTCATTCTTGTATCGTAGTATAACTAAGTTTATGCATTACTCCTATCTATTAAAAGTATAGAGGTGTGAGTATATTAAGCTAGGCTATAATATTATATCCATTATATTTCGAAATAGTTCATACCGTTATGAGACTAATCATTAACTTGCCAACAACATTATAATGTATCAAAATCAACTGTTTAAACGGTAATTTTATAAACAAAAACGTACTAACACCTAGCCGGTATGCACGCAGACCTATCTACACTGAAGTGCTCGCTCAGGTTTAATTTCTTCCTGGATAAACATTTAAACTGTGGCCCAAGTTGTAAGAGATGCGATCATTTTAATTTTATAGTCTGTGTCTTTTAAAAAATGTAAATTTTCCCCTTTTTATGTAACATTTATCTTTAAATTATAGCTCCTATTAGTGGCAACATCATGATATGCTTGTAGCCTTCTTCGATATGTGGATATATCTATGTGTTCTTTATATATATAAGCTACTAGCTGACCCACGCAACCTCGTTTGCGTCGCGTGATAATTTTCCCCCGTTTTTGTAACATTTTTCATTGTTGCTCCGCACCTGTAGGTCTTAGCGTGATGATATACAGCCTATAGCCTTCCTCGATAAATGGGCTATCTAACACTGAAATAATTTTTCAAATCGGACCAGCGATTCCTGAGATTAGCGTGTTCAAACAAACAAACAAACTTTTCAGCTTTATATATTAGTATAGATTTCACTGTAAAGATTTATCTAAAATCTTTCAGAAGTTTTTTGCGTGAAAGAATAAAAAATATTCATACATCCATCTTCACAAACTTTCCGTACCGTAATTCTAACTTTGAAAATGAAAGACTTTGAAGCAAATATTCATTCATTGCAATATTTCAAAAATCATTACATAACGCAATCACCAGAGCATCAGGTACCAAAATTTCAAGTTTTTAGACCCAGAAGGTTAATCTCTGTGTTTGTGAATCAGTCAGGCAGGGAAGTGATGCTATATTTATAAATGCACAATTTGTCTATCAGAACTATAATTTAAAAGAATCGCTTAGAGCAAACTACGTACCACAGTATTTCACCCAAATCCGGTCTGAATGTTTTTAATAAATAAATAATAGCCTACTAGACGATGTTAAAATTTAATTGAGTTTTACAATTTGTTATGGCAATTTTATATTTACTTGATACACTTTTTCAATCTGTGTTAATTTCATAATGGTGCTCTTAATCGACGTTTTTGCAAAATTTGATGCGTTTAGTTAATTTTGCTTTGTAAAACCTAGATATCTTACTTTTTGCATAATTACAACTAAAAATTTTTGAATGGAATTTAGTAAGTTATTTTTAAGAAAAATATATATTGTGTTAATAGAAATATAGGTATTGAGAAAAAAAATCTCCGATATTTCGATAATTTTGATAGTAATTTTCTTTTATACATTAGTTAGACGAATCTTTGATACTTATTATTCTGTAAACAGTATTATATACTATTTTTAATAAACATTTAACAATCATTTCAGTAATAGACGGTATTTAGAAAACAATGAAAGAAGTGTCTCTAAACTAAATATCTAAACACTAACTCAAAATATTATTGTTATCGTCAAAATTGTAATTAAGCTACATGTAAGATATGCTGTGTATCAAGTACAAAACATATTCTGATATTAGTAAATTGTAAATTTATTTTTGGGAAAAGTAATATCCCAAATCCAAACAAATAAGCGACAGTAACCGAAAAAATATTTGCCCGCTTACACTTCTTCCTTGGACCACGCAACCTAGCACTACTTGCAATTGATTGAGACGAGTCTAACACCGAGTTAATTTGAGCCTCATTTAACGGGACCCGGTCTAGAAGGCTCTAATCTTTAATTGCTACAGACTGCACGAGACTTTGTAAGGATAAAAGGCTTTATCGACTAGGGGTTTTATTGTTTGGAGCCTATTTGCCGTGAGGTGAAATTACTGGGAATTCTACGATTTGTTATGGGTTTATTCTCGAATTGTATTTGTTGGAATATGATGGTATAACCTGGTTAAAGTGGTGGTAGTTTTCTTTTAATACTGAATTTATTTTCTGAGGAGTAGGAAACATACGAGAGATCGTCTGTCGGTCGAAATTTGATTTATTTCTATGACCAGTATTAGATGAACTGTCACTAAATAGATTTTTGTAAAATGTCAGGATTAAAATAATAATAAACCTCTACCTTGTTTTACAACAAGTTTCATACTTTGTTACATGTTTAGAAATGTAAGCTTTTTTATTTCTTCTTTTAAGTTTAACTTTAAGGCGGTAAGTTTAAAGTTGAAAATAACACAGAACCGTTGCTTAAAGTTAAATTAAGTTTATGAGTAAAGGTGTAAATATTTTAACTATGACATACTAGTTGTTGTCCGCGGCTCCGGCCGCGTATATGTCGGTTATCGCGGCAAATAGGAACCTATTTGTTATTCTGATATATAAGCTATATTACTGTAAAGTTTTATTCAAATCCGTTCAGTAGTTTTAGCGTGAAAAAGTAACAAACATTCATCCATCCATACTTTAGCGTTTAAAATATTAGTAGGTATAGATTGGTTAGGAAAGGATGCAAAGAATTTTCATAGTTTATTAATATATCGATACAGTTTTCTCTTTATCTCTTTATCGTCAATTGACTGCCTCGGTGGCCGCAGTATTTTTTTTTTTTTTTTTTTATGTTTGGCCCTGCCATAATGACTCTACTCTGCCTGATGGAAAGCATAAGCAGAATCCAAGAGTGATGGTCACCATACTGCGAACGCAGACAATGCAACAATGCAGCATGGTGACCCACACCATGGCGGGCTAGTGATGCTTTCGCATCATTGGGCCTCCGGTCTCGCACTCACCAACGAAACACGACAGCATGATCGCTGTCATTTTACGTTGATTTTCTGTGCGAGGGTAGTACCGCCCCGGTCGAGCCGACCCGTTCGTGCTGAAATCAGCGTGGCTCTACTACCTTGAAAAGTAGTACTTGAGTAGCATACGCGTATGCTGTTCTTGAGGTCTCGGGTTCGATTCCCGGGTCGGATCAAATGTTTGTATGATCTGCAAATATTTGTTTCGGAGTTTGGGTGAGTTTTCTATCTATAATATGTATGTATTTACAAAAAAATGTAAATATGTATTTATATCAGTTGTCTAGTACCCATAATACAAGCTCTGCTTAGCTTGGGACCAGATGGCGGTGTGTGTTGGATGTTCGAAATTTAAAAAAAAAATGTAACTGCACGGAGGTTAACTGCACGGATCGCAGAGTGGTTTAAGCGGTTGCCACGCCGCTTCCTACTTCGCCGAGTGTTGTGGATTCAAATCCCACATGGGACAACACTTTGTGTGATTCACAAATTACTGTTCTGAGTCTGGGTGTTCTTTGTGTCCGTTTTATGTTTGTTTTAAAAGTCCCCTGTGACACAGGGTTTATTCCTAGTGCGGGAGTTGTATTCTTTTAAAATGAAAAATAAAACTAACATAAAATGGTTCAAGCGTCGAATTTGAGAACTCCATTGTACTACAGAAGTGAATCCACGTATCATAAAAGTACATATAAAACTGTAATGTTATATAAGCTAGCACATTATTTTAAGAAAGTTATTGTAACTTACTTAACTTTAAAATTACGAGTTTATATTGGTAACATGTTGGTCTAGATTGGACCAGTACCATTTCGAAAGAAAACTAGTATGCCAGTGCCAGCAATGTTATCTTCTCTTATATATTCAAATCAATTGCTGTTCGTTTGTCTTGCTAAAACTCGAGATTGGCTGGGCTGATTTAGTTGATTTTAGTTCTGAAATGTTTGTTGTAGTTCAGACAAGGTTTAAAAGTTGAAAAATTAAAAATAACTTGAAAATCCAAATGTCACGTGTAGCTAGGTACTTAATAAAATATTAAAACTTAAAGAAATAAATATTACCTTATTAAAAACGAAAAAATTGTAGACTTTGTCACTGTAGGGGTTTGAATCTGAAACAAAATAGAATGACAATTTATTTAAATAATCAATTCATATATATTCAATACATTTTCTAATATTATTTGTCAAATAAAAATAACCAAATCTCTTTATAGTTAATTCTCAACACCGTTATAAGCCCACTACTAGACTTGGGTATTGGCCAAATGGATTAATGTTAAGTTTGTATCAAGTTTTCTTTCTTTAAAAAGGTAGTAGAGCCACGCTGATTTCACACGAACGGGCCGGCTCTCCCCGGCCGCACTACCTTCACACAGAAGGAAGAATCAACGTAAAATGACAGCGATCGTGTTGTCGTGTTTCGTTGGTGAGTGCGAGTCCGGAGGCCCAATGATGCAGAAGCATCACTAGCCCGCCATGGTGTGGGTCGCCATTCTGCATTGTTGCATTGTCGGCATTCGCAGTATAATGACCACCACTCTTGGATTCTGCTTATGCTTTCATTCATTTTGGTAGTGATAGTCATTTTGGCAGGGCCAAACATAAAAAAACAATACTGTTTTGCAGATCATACAAATATTTGATCCGAACCGGGAATCGAACTTGAGACCTCAAGTATAGCAGTCGCATACACTACCACTGCGCCACCGAGACAGTCAGTCACTATTGACCAATAATTATCTATGAAATTTACATAGATAAGCATATAATGTTATACTCCAATAGGTGAATAAGCGTGCACCTACTAACGCGTGATCTTAAAATACCGCCTAACTAGGTCACACGCACGACTGCCTAATCAGTTATCGGATACAAGGCATCAAGTAATTATGTAGGCGATTACAATTATCACATTGCATTCTATGTATTAAACGAAAAAAAGTATCAAAAATATTTTAAAAGAAACGAGTGTTCCTTAGACTACACGTATAAATCTTCTTGCAAAATTGTATCAATAAGCAACTTACTAGAGGTAGGACCACCCCATATTGTAGTTGTACGTAGGTAGATATATGTGTGTATATGTATGTGTGTGATATATAATGATGTAGTCATATTGTGTTCGTGCCTCAGAGTGACTTTACTCTGCCTGATGGCAAGCATGAGCGGACCGCATTGCGAATGCGGCCCGGATGTGTAAATAACAGCAGTTCCCGGTCAGCAGCAGCAGATGGGAGGGCCATCTCAGGCGTTGAGTGGCACACCGTGTGGTTTTAACCGGTTCGATTCCGACACACCACCTCGCCGCAAACCCCGGCGTAGTGACGGCCCGAGGGGGTTTCCACACGTAAAAAAAAGTCATTGCGAATGGAGACAATGCTACTGCAGCATGGTGACCCACATTATGGCAGCCTATCGAGATGCTTCTGCATTACTGCGGTCTCTCTCTCACCAACAAAACACGATAGCATGAATGCTGTAATTTTACGTTGTTTTTCTGTGAGAGGTTAGTACTGTTCACGACCAAAATAGCTCATAATTTAGTACAAACATGCTTATCTTGTGTCAACAGATGGCGTTGTACCATTTGCCTAAGTCGCGCTATTGTTTGTTGACTCGCTGTTGTATAAGATGTTTTAATATGTTTCATAAATATATGATTGAATATAGACCAGATTACTGTTGTGGTTTCATTTTTCGAAACCTTCTAGTATATCTTTATAGGTCAACCAGGTCATAATTACGCTAGTCGTAACAAGTACTGCCTGGTCGAAACGGCCCATTCATGCTGAAATCAACGTGGGTCTATTACCTTTTAAATTTAGCCACACATAATCCCACGTTGACCACATCGTTATAGTTCTCTATATACTCATTATCTTAAGTGTATCATGTATATAATATTACGTCATCACAGTAGGTAAAAGGTTTTAGGTTTACCGCAAACGACCTACAACAACGAGGCCATTGAAAACAAGTTCTATTCAGTACTTGGTCATTTTAAATGCGCGAATGGTGCAGTGGTTATAATGATCATTTTAATTTAAAATTATAGATTCACATTATATGAAATTGCAAGACGAAAAGAGAAGATATGTCTCTAATTTAGTTTTATTACCCCAATTTACTAAAGGCTTATTGATAGAGTTGACATTATTCTCTTCTATCTGTTCAGTAGTGCAAGTAAACATTTACTTCTATAAATAAATAAATAAATAAAATGGTTTTTTTATGTTTGTTACCTTATTACTTTTGTCTGGGTGAACCGATTCTGATGATTCTATTAATGTTAAAAGCTGGTGCTTTCCGTGTGGTCTCATTTTAAATTTGTCCAGTTTTTAAAGCCGTTTATTTTGTTGTTAAACTTTGTGATTCACTGTTAAAGAGCATATTATTAGTTTTCTGAAATTTAATTCATTTTTGAATAACTAAAAAAAGGATTATTCACGAGTAATGATTCAATAGTATCTAAATAAAAGACTACTTTTTCGCAATCATTACAATAGTATGTCAATTTCCCATCAGCAGCAGTACAAAAGACATCAACGCGCTCGTCTAAAACCTTCGACACAAAATTATAGCTATTATTCATCTTCAGTAGTTACAAAGGTATTTGTGGCGTGTATAAGCATACATCACGGTATCACAATCGCATGGGTAAAGACGAGTCGACCTTTCGCCCACATATCGGTCACTGTCTCATTAACGGGACGCTATGTTTGGTGCAAGTTATAAGCGGTTGGTTTGCGAATATTTTTTGTAATGTAATTGTGATTATATGTGTTATTACGATATACTTTTCTCATATCGTATTATGTGTAATAACATTTAAACTCTTTTCGTTGTCATTTAAATAACTTTGATGGTAGTCACGGAATTAACACAAACATGTATTTTGAAAAGTTAACCGGCTTCTGAATTAGCTGAAATTACTGATCAGGTTAAAACAAGTCACCGCTATAGACTGATTTTCTTATCTTAATTTTTAGTTTAGTTCAATCACAGTTACAGGAATAAATATATTAAAAGTTTATAGGGTCGACTTCTGAACATTGAATGGCTTCTTTTAACTAATCTCAAATACATATTTGTTTTGTTTTGAATAGTTGATTTTTTTTATATTTAATGATCAATATAAACATCGCAGGAACTCTGTGAACTTTCGCAACTTTAACCAAACCAAAAGGATATATAAAATCGCTGCCTCTTTTACCTGTGCCACAAACGACGCATCAGTTCAAAGGCCTGGACAAGTGTCCATGTATTTATGTAACCTTAGGCATTACGAAAGTATGTGAGCCATGTAACAGTGTTAAGTGCTGAACAAAATAACTTCATACCCTTGAATGACAGCATCCAACGGTACTAAGTTTTTTCTAAAAAAGGTTATGTTTTATTAAATTATTGCCGTACGCAATAACGTAGAGTTCATATGGTGACGGATTAAGAATGTAGAGTAAGAGCGGTAATAAGAGCTGACTAAGGCAGCAAACGAAGTAGGACAACAGCAACGCAGTGTCAGTATAAGGCATCTCGTGAGAAAAATGACATAAATGACATTCAGCGAAAATGAAGTTTTGCGAAAGTGACATTCTGCGAAAATGTCTATTAGCGAAACTGACATTGCGCGTAAATTATGATCTGCAAAAATAACGTGAAGCAAAAGTGGTATTATGTGAAAGTGTTAATTTTTTGCGAAAATGAAGGTTTACGTCAAGACTAACTCTACGACAGCAACGGCGCCAATGCCAATTTAATCTATCTCTTCCATAAACTTCATACATATAGATTTAGCTGTCCTAAAAAAAAAAATAACATATATACATCTTCTTAAAGTTTAGATCATAATTATAATATGTATGTATTTACAAAAATAACATATATGTATTTGTATCAGTTGTCTAGTACCCATAACACAAGCTCTGCTTAGCTTGGGACTAGATGGCGCTGTGTGATAGATGTCCGAAATATATTATATTATTATTATAATTATGTTATGACAGTTATACGACTATCTCTATTAAATGTAAAACTTATAATAAACTTCTCAATATGTTTAACATAAGTTTATTGGATAATGTCTGATTGCCTTATTAAGTTAAGTTATTTATGTGCAGCAGTAAATTTTAAAGACTTTGCTTAAAGTCAGTTTGAGCCCAAAGATGTAGAAGCATCGCAATAGGCTGCCGTAGTGTTATATTCTGCATTTTTGCATTGTCTGTATTTACAATGAGTATGGTAACCACTCTTCGATTCTGCTCATGCTTTCTATCAGGCAGAGTAGAGTCACGAAAGGAAGAGGGAATGCCTGTTCGCCAGTTGCAAAAAATAAAATGGTGAATCTCGATCTTATAATAAGCAAGAAGTGGCTTACCAGTACGGTTTTAGTAGTTTTGGTCTTATTTTTAGTGTATGGGGAAAACAAGTAGTCATACCATCTGATAGTACCTACGTGAAGTCTAATGCAACAGTCACTCCGATTCCGATTGAGATTGATCGGAGTGCCTCTCAATTTCAATAGGAGGCCAAGAATTGACCTATTATTAAAAATCAATAAAATTTTGACAAGACTCCTTTGACTCTACAATGACAGAGTGCCAACATTCATGATTCTCATTTTGTTACCAAAACACTGCAGTTATTACGTAGGCATAGAATATATCTGTAGATACAGATAGATAGATATCTTAAGATAGAATTTCGTATTCATACTAATATTATTCATTCGAAAGTAACTGTGTCTGTATATCTGTTACATTTTAACGGCTAAACCACTGCACCGATTTCGATGAAAATTGCCATGGAAATACTTTGATTTTTGATTAAGGACATAGGTTACTCTTTTTAGCGATAACCAAAACTTTAATAATGTATTTAATCAAATGTAATAAAAAAGATTGTCTGGAGGAGATGTGATAAGATCGCCTATTGTAATACCCAATGTTGATCTCCTTAAATGTATCTCTGTACAAATTTATACTGTTGTAGTGTGCGATGTTGTATACATAAATAAATAAGACTATATTGTTTTGTTGAATTTTAAGGAGGGACTATTTCAATCGGCAAAGGCACTTCGGTGTCGTTCTAAGATGTATGATTATATATGTGTTAAAAAAATCGTGACCTCAATGTCAAGCAAAACCACGGGTACCATATAGTTGATAAAAATAAATACGCAAACGTTGCACAACTACCAATAGTTATTGACATAGTGATAATTGACCGTAAGGCCGGCGTCAGACATGCTGTTTTGTTTTGATGTGATTATAATTTATATTTTAATAAATATGCACCTTTAACTATAGGTGTATAGCTGTGTATGATTTTTTATCAAATTGTGATAGTTAACACTCGAATTAAAATTACCGCTCTTTTTATTGATTGATTAGATTGTCTGGACTTGTGACTGGTGGGAAGGGCTGGGATAAGGGCCTCCGGTATCCTCACTCACTTGGTGAAACACATCGCAAGCGCTGTTTCACACCTGTTTTCTGTAAGGCCGCAGTATCACTCCTGTCGAGCCGGCCCATGCACGCCGATGCGTGGCTCCCCTACGGTAATATGCGCAGGAATGTGATGATGATGTATGTAACTGCATTTAAGAAATAGTTATTATAGTTTTTAATCCTTATAGATTTCTATGTAATGGACTTAGGAACTTTTAATCACAATCGATCATTATATCCATAAATATTAATAAGTCCACAGATGAAGATCGAAATTCCTTCTATATATGTATAATGTAGGTACAAGATTAATATCTAATGACATCAGAAGTAATGGATTTCCAGTTATTTATTTAGCATTTAGATTTGCACTTATACATAAATAATAACACAAGTTATTATCAATTTAACCTTTTGTTCTACAATTTAAGAAAATATTTTATATCAAATCAAAAACAATCTGATATCTTAATTTTCATAACATAATTTAAAAGACAAAGTTTTAAAGAAATAAACGTTAAAACAATTATAAAATATCATGACAAATACACATATACATACATTCGCTAGATTAGAATTTGCAGAATGTCAGACGCCAGCATTAGTTTAGCAACCCAATCATTGTTACAAGAGGACAATTGAAATGCCAGAGTTTGAGATGTTATTCATGTTTCGATTATAATTGTGATGTGTAAGATATGCACGCAATTGTGTGTCACGTATTTCTCTTTAAGTATGAAGGACATCCGACAAATATTTTGGTACAGTAACTAACGGACGAATATTTCAGAAACAATTAGTAATTTCAAGCATGCTTGGTGCACCACCATAACATTCGTATTTCAAGCCGCAAAAGGCCTTTTCTTAAAATTATTCTTTAAGTTTCGGAAATGGTTATCTTACTTAATGCGGGTTAATGTTTTTTTACATAAAATATGGGTAGAATCCAAGAGTGGTGGTTACCATTTTCATTGCGAATGCAGGTCGCCACGCCGCATTCCACTGCTCCAAGTATTGAGGGTTCAAATCCAATATGGGACTATCTATACTTAGTGGTATCCACGAATTACTGTGATGTTCTGACTTTGGCTGTTCTTTGTCTCCTTTTCACGTATGTTTGTAAAGTCCCCATAGACATAGGTTATATTTTTAACTTGAACCCCGCGGTGTTATGTCTAAAGCGTCAAAGTTGGTCTAAAAAAAGTAGCCTAAGTTACTCTTTATATCATCAGCTACCTATCAGTGAAAGTTCCGTCAAAATCAGTCTAGTCGTTCCAGAGATTAGCTGGCACAAACAGACAGACAAACAGACCGACCGACAGACAGACAAAAATTGTAAAAAATGTTATTTTGGTATATGTACCCCAGAATCCCTGTGTACGTACATATTTAGTTTAGTTTAGCATTTAGTAAAAAGCAGTTATTTTAATAATACAAACAGACACTCCAATTTTATTTATTTGTATTGAGTATAGATGTGGAAGTGGTCTTTAAAAAAAAGAATTTGTGCATACCATTTTACAAAACACATTGCATAATATCTTGGAACAGCACTGTCTAAACAAATCAACCTTACAAAATTTCGTATCTATTGTTTTCGAGATGCGGAAGACGAAATAAACATATCAATAGATTGATAAACCGATAGATTTACGTTTCAAATACCGTGTAGTCCTAAATCAGTGTGTAGCGAGTTTGATTCCGGCCCGGCCCACGTTGGAATTATGCGAATTGCGCAAAAGAGAAATTGCGGACAAGATTTGTTATGTTTGAATGTATCATCATGATATGCTTTTTTTGGGTATTGGTTAGAGATTCTAATACATTTTGGTAACACCTAGAGTGCCAGGTTTTTTTTATGTATGGCCCTGCCAAAATGACTCTACTCTGCCTGACGGAAAGCATAAGCAGAATCCAATAATGGTGGTTACCATACTCTTTGCGAATGCAGACAATGCAACAACGCAGCATGGTGACCCACAGCATGGCGGCCTAGTGATGCTTCTGCGTCATTGGGCCTCCGGTCTCGCACTCACCAACGAAATACAACAGCACGAACACTATCATTTTACGTTGATTTTCTGTACGAGGTTAGTACCGCTCCGGTCGAGCCGGCCCGTTCGTGCTGAAATTGACGTGGCTCTGAAATGCCGTATTTGACATATTATCACATCTACAGATTTATGGTCTTAGTTTGGGACTAGATGGCGTTGTGTGTCAGACGTCCTATGTAACATTAGTAATTCTGTCTACCCCTCCTAGTGTATAGACAGTGAGTATATATTTATATATGTACATCTTGTCTGCTAGCGACTTAAGTTGTGTAATACATCAAGGGGGCAGCGTTTGACCTCACAGTCGATGTCGGCCATCGTCGTTTATTACATCCAATACCGCTATGCTCCATCCTAAGGCGAAATGGTTTCCGAGAGTCCCAGGTTCGACATAACATGTAAATTATTTTGATGAGTCGTATATGAAAGTGGGTATGTCATTTAGTTGAATTTTCCAACAGTTTTGTGTGGTAGTAAATATAGCTATATACTCGTATATGTTGTACTTTTATGCCGCTAGATAGATAAGTAAGCTGCGATCAATGATAAGGGGTTATCAGTGAAAATAACAATAAAGGCACTAATAATGTACCATTTTATTTAAGGACCCAAAAAATCACAGCTTGCCTATTAGAAGCAGTATTTTCTTTTTTCAATTGAATATTTGTGATAGGCCAAATTATAATTGATAAAATATGAAATAGGACCGTGTATTGGTGGTTAGTTCCACTTTCCAAGAGATGTTAGTAAGCTCTTGAATTGAGCTACCCTTATTATTAAGTTTAAATCTAACATGTAATGTGGAGTAGAAGAGAATGATAAATATGGATGGAAAATATTAGGTATGGAGGCTAAAGGTTACAAGACAAGAGGTAGACTAAGAAAAAGATGGCTGTATTTTGTGAGAGACGAAATATAAAGTTATATTTTTTATTTTTTTATGTAATAGGCGGGCTAACGAGCAGACGTACCACCTGATAGTAAGTGATTAACGCCGCCCATGGACACCTGCAACACTAGAGGCGTCACAAATGCGTTGCCGACCTTTGGGGGATGGGGGGGAGGTATCCTCACTCACTCGGTGAAACACAGCGCAAGCACAATTTCATACCGGTTTTCTGTGAGGGCGTGGTATCACTCCGGTCGAGCCGACCCATTCATGCCGAAGCGTGGTTCTCCCACCGTTAAAGTTATGGAGTATATATTGAAATGACGAATGAAAGAGGATATTGGAAGAATCAACCATACTGCGCCAACTCCATATTAGACTACAAATGGCGTAGTGGTTTAAACTGTCCTATGGCCGCTTTTTATTGCGCAGAGTATTGAGGTTTCAATTCCGACATGGAACAACACTTTGTGTGAACCACCAATTGTTATTCTGAGTCTCGGTATTCTTAGTGTTCGTTCTATATATGTTTATAAACTTCTGCTCCACACAGGAGTATTCCTACTGCGGATATTCTTTTTAAAAATTATTGATTATCGTTACGGTGGTCTGGATGATGCATAGCATATTTATTTACTTTTTAATTCGGTACGCTATCAAAACATGTCTTAACAGCTTTTGTAAGCCGTAATTTATTATTATAATATGTTAAGTAACTCACGAACGGAACCCATTTACATATATATAGCTATTACATAACGGGTTTTTATTGATTCCGGGAGCTATCGGTAATTGGTAACCAAAGATGGCCGCCACTTGAACGTGAGGAGGTAATATAATTGCATGACGAATATTGTATAATGATTGTAATAAAATGATTATTTATTGTGAGTTAAAGGCACATTTTTTTTGTTAATTAAAAAAAATTCTTTTTAATGCACTCTACTGTATACTTTTTATGTATCGACTACCAAAGTGAATCCAAGAGTGGTGGTCACCATGCTCATCATAAATAAATAATAATAAATATTTCGGACATCTATTACACAACGCCATCTAGTCCCAAGCTAAGCAGAGCTTGTGTTATAGGTACTATACAACTGATATAAATACAAATATACTTTTATTTTTGTAATGTATACATCTTATACATAGAAAACACTCAAACTTCGAAACAAATATTTGCTGATCATACAAACATTTGGTTCGATCCGGGAATCGAACCCGAGACCTCAAACCTAGCAGTCGCATACGTCATTCGCTAAAATCAGTTCAGTGGTTTAGTGTTATGTGTATGTTTAGTTTGAACATATAAAAGATATAAAGACTGCCAAAACTCCTGCGACTGCCAAAACATACACAGACTGCCTCTGATATGTAATACCTAATTAGTATTCATGTTTATGTCATAAATAAGTTATATTATCAAAAACATATGTAATAAAATAACATATTGACTTGATTGATATAAGATTTATTGATTAGAGTTCAATACATCTAAACGAATTTTAATCTTGTTTTGGTTTTTGTCGTTGTGAACGAGTTTTTTTTCATTTATTGATTAAATTTAACAATATCGTTACGTCTCTGTATTATCTTTCTTTATTTCCGAATCATTTTCAGGCATACAAAAGTAGTTAAAATAAACGAATCTTTTCAATTAAGAAACTTGTGCTTTTTGAGTTATCACGACATACCAAACTGCAGAGCAAATACTATCCTAATCCTGTATTGCATCGAGAATTCGAAAAATATAGAAACTTTTACGCTGATTAGTATATATACAACCCTTCATCAATCATTGGGCTGTGGCCAATCAGGCATGATCACCTCGCCTGGTCGGCGAATCCTCTCCTTGTCTTTGAGGGACATGTCATTTCCTTATCACAAGTTTATTACAACAGTTATAATAAAGAGACCCATTAGCTTTTTTCGATTGCTTCGGTGGCGCAGTGATAGCGTACGCGACAGCTGTTCTTGAGGTCTCGGGTTCGATTCCCGGGTCGGAGCAAATGTTTGTATGATCTGCAAATATTTATTTCGGAGTTTGGGTGTTTTCTGTGTATAATATGTATGAATTTATAAAAAAAAAGTAGTTAAGTATTTATACCAGTTGTCTAGTACCCATAACACAAGCTCTGCTTAGTTTGGGACTAGATGGCGTTGTGTGTTAGATGTCAGAAATATTTGTTTATTATTTTTTCTTTGCCCCTTAGACAATAAAAAACAATTCATTTGATGAAATCTATATTTTATTCTAGATGTCGAAACAATAAAAGTAAAATCAAAAGATAAAGACAACTTAATTTTAAAATCTTTTCTCTATTAACTAATTCTGAACAAGATAAAAACAGTGATAAAAGTCAATAAATCATAGAACGCGTCGAAATACGGAAATATGTAATAATATATAGTTATTACCGTTAAAACATAAAATAAAAACTATTCACAAAATTGCAAAAACATCCAGTTATTCAAAATCATTATAAACATGAACAGTTAATTAAATTATACACATTTAAGGCTATACTAAAAAAAACCTGTTAACATTATCAACTTACAAACAATCTCTCGTATTTCATAAAATTAAACAATATAATTATAATGTATCACAAATTAATTTCCGCGTTCAAAACTCGTTATAACATAAATTGTTTTCGTTTGATATGCTCTAGTTTATATAAAACTAACTTTTGTCTGTTTCTATGTCCCTCCTCAAAAATCAAAGTTCTATTCTACTCTCTTCTATACTCTCTAAGTCTCCATTCTAAATTTTATTGAAATCGGTACAGCGGTTTAGTAGTGAACGCAACAGACAGATATACTTTAGAATCTATAATATTATAGTATGGATGGATTAACACGGATGATTATTCCTTTTTTATGGTAAAAGAGCATAAAAACAGACGGTTAAATTGAGCATAAGTGAAATAACTACCGCCGCGCATTGAAACCCGCAAGCATGATATTACTGCAGTCGTACTTGTGTGTCTGTCACCTTTCACTGTTGAATGAAGGTCTACTCCAAGGAGCGCCAACTACCCTGCGGCCCTAGCCAAGTTGCAAGCGTTTTTCTTTCTGCAATCGTTAACGCCTAAATTCTCGTGTGTCATTGGTCAATACTTTGTCTAAGATTAGCCAATGACACACTACACACACTAATTATAGTTTACTAACGACCCGGCCCGGTTTTGCACTGACTTCCCAACACCAGTCCGTCCCGTCCCATCCAGGAATCGAACCCCAGACCTTTTGATCGGCAGTCACTTACGGTTACCAATTACTGGTGAGCGTAAGTGACTGCCGATCAAGAGGTCTCGGGTACATACCTACATAGATAGAACTGCCTCCTTGGTCTACTGTAGACCAAGGAGGCAGTTCTATCTATGTAGGCAGTGAATCATTCTATTGCTAAAACTGTATTACAATCAGTTAAGTAGTTCAAAGATCTAAGTGAATGGAATAGTTAGCCGAAACGACTTTTTTACATACTATGTAAAGATATGACACGATTAACAATGTTCAATAAATAAAAAACCTGTTTTAGTGCACAAGTTTATGCGATAAAAGATCAAGTTATACTGGTAAATGAAGTGAAACAAAACGTTGAAAACGTTTGAAGTTACTAAAATTGAAGATAACCCTCACTATATTTTAACACTCATAAAAAATTACACATTACCCAAAATATTCTAAAAATAACAGTTAAAACCTATTAAATTAATAGTTATTTTTAATACTAGTATAAGTAATAGTATTTTAATAATTCAAGGTGAAGTTTATTAACCAATGCTGGTGTGTTTATATTCCAATGAAGCAGTACTGGTATGCTCAGACGCATTTAGAGTTATAAACTGTTTAGTATTAGCGAACGGGTGTTGAAAGGTGTTTAGTAAATTGTTACATAACACATATGTATGTTAACAATAGTTTAAAGTAGAAATTGTGATAGTTTAACCGTGGGAGAGCCACGCTTCGGCATGAATGGGCCGGCTCGACCGGAGTGATACCATGGCCTCACAGAAAACCGGTGTGAAATAGTGCTTGCGCTGTGTTTCACTGAGTGAGTGAGGATACCGGAAGCCCATAACCCAAACCCTCTCCCCCTATCTCCCCTCCCTATCCCCCAAAGGCCGGCAACGCACTTGTGTCGCCTCTGGTGTTTGTAAGGTGTCCATGGGCGGCGGTAATCGCTTCACATTAGCCGATACGTCTGCTCGTTTGCCCGCCTATTCCATAAAAAAAAAAGTTTTTACTACCACAGCGACTTTTAATTTAGGAACTTGTAATTTAGGGTTTTAGATTACCTATCTTGGGCTCTTACCCAAGACAGGTAAGATCTAAACTCATGCACGTTTTTTCTGTAGACTCCTACTTCAATAATTTCTTATAAGAAAATCATATTCTTCAATTTAATTAAATGTCACCTCAACCAGCCTGCGCTCGGCTATACCGACAACCAGTAACACAATATCATTAGGCTTCAGTATTTTTTTGCGCAGGCGCATCATGGTTGGTGTAACATAAGCACTTGATTGCTTTACATGCTTCTCTAGTGCGTGAGGCAAAATGATGTGAATGAAGTGAGGGGCCCTTGACATCGGGGTTCCTTATAATAAAAGTTTCTCAGGTATATTAGAAGTTTAATAGAATATTAGAGAAGGATCCCAAACAAAAGTATACTACTGCTAATAAATAAATAATAAATAAATAAATATTTCGGACATCTAACACACAACGCCATCTAGCCCCAAACTAAGCAGAGCTTGTATTATGGGTACTAGACAACTGATATTAATACTTATATACTTTTTTTTTTGTAAATACATACATATTATAGATAGAAAACATCCAAACTCCGAAACAAATATTTGCAGATCATAGAAACATTTGATCCGACCCGGGAATCGAACCCGAGACCTCAAACCTAGCAGTCGCGTACGCTACCACTGCGCCACCGAGGCAGTCAAATAATATACAATACGAAAATATTTTCCTTTTCTAACCGACTTCAAAAAAGGATTCTGAGGTAACATATTTTTATGTATGTTACCTCAGAACTTTCGACTGGGTGAATCGATTTCGATGATTCTTTTTTTATTTGAAAGCTGGTATTTTCCTTGTGGTCCTATTTCAATTTGGTCCAGTTCTAGATAATAATATCGTTTTTTGGTATTTTTTTTTATTTATAAATTGGCATCTATTAGCTCATTGTTATTTTCTTTTAAAAATAATTTCTTATAAAAATTGATTGTTCAGGCTTTTTGTCAAAATTTAATTTTGATTTCCCACGTAGATCGGTTGGTTAAATGATGCATCCATTCATTCCGGTTTTTTCAGCTATAGAAGAAACTCATGTATTGTTCAAGCATTGTTTTGCGCGATTCTGCTCACGCATTTCACCAGGCGGAGTAGATTCACTTTGACAGTCTCATAGACATAAAAAAGCGAACACTAACTTCAATGAATTGTGCAAAGAGTATTGTATTGACCACTTTAATACCGAAATAAATGTTGTACATAGTCTGCTAATCTTAATTAATTCTATTCAACGGCGACATCTTTAGATAAGATCTAGCTGAACCCCACGGTGTTACCTGCGGTTATTATCATACCGCGAGTAACGCAGCGGGACAAAGCTAGTCTAATAAAAGGAGCCTAAGTTACTCCTTAAATCATCAGCTATCTGCCAGAGATAGTTCCGTTAAAATCGGTCGAGCCGTTCCAAACAGACAGACAGACAGACAAAAAATGAAAAAATGTTATTTTGGTATATGTACCGCGTAAATATACATATGCATTTATTAAAAAGCGGTAACTTTAATATTACAAACAGACACTCGAATTTTATTTATTTGTATAGATAATAGTGTCGATTTGGTTAGTATTCCAGAAATTTAGTTAATTTTTGCATAACAAACTAGTCATTTTCTTTAGTTTAGCTGTTGATTTTTCTTACTGAAGTAAATAAATTATACGAGGACTTCTAGTTTTTATCCAAGGTTACAAGCATTTATTGGCAACCAAAGTACTTTTATTCTTCAAGAACTCTACAACCTGTTACTAGCGAGTTGCATTTTATTTTTAAACTGTACTCTCGATTATCGAAGCCTGAATGATGAAGGATGTTGTATGTTAATGAGGGCATTATGTCTCGTTGTTATAAAATCGATCAAGTTTTATAGTTTTACTCTAGAAGTATTTTATGTGAAGAGAGTTTTGGGATTTACTTGGCTTGATACTTGCCGTTCTATCAAGCCATTCACTAGTCCATCTTATACCATGATTATCGCAAGAGCGAGACAGAAATTTCATCTCCATCATCTAGATGGCTGGCAGTCCACTACTGTGCGCTTTTTCAGGCCTTTTCTGCCTCGCATAACAAAACTGCGGAATGAACTATCGCCTACAGTATTTCCGAACCAATACGACCTTCAAACTTTCAAGAAAAGAGCGTGTTCCTTCTTAGAAGGCCGGCAACGCACTCCTCTGGTGTTGCGGGTGTCGATGGGCGGCGGTTATCGCTTACCGTCGGGTGATATGTCTGCTCGTTTGCCACTTATTTTATACTATGGGCGCCAAAAGATCTTTAAAGAGAAAGAAAACTTAAAGAAAACCCAATATACACCTTAGTCAGCCTATGTCCAGCAGAGGACTGTTATAAAGTATGTTCTAAATGATAAAAAATGAGTGCTTTAATAAATAACTGGCTAAAGTATCTCTTGGATACAAATCTCGGGTTATGAATATCGTAAACTTTTATGCTGAAAATATCTATCTTGAGTTATAGGACCATATAAGGTGAGTGCAATCGGGATACCACGCCGGGATTCAGAGGGGATAATAACTTATCCCAGGCCACGGCCTCATAAAGCATGGCGTCGATTTGGGGAGGACCTGAAATAACATAGTTCGAGTCCTCCCAGAGAAAAGCGCCAGAGGCCGGCCGTCGGCCTGTTTTTTAGTGGAAACACCACATACTCCTGCATGTGTACTCGAGGAGCTGGAAGTTCGAAGGGATTTTTCACCCCGTCAACAAAAAAAGGTGTGCGTCTTGGGACATGCGACACAAGTCATAACTTAAACTAATCTAAGTTGAACTATTTACGGCTTGCGCTGTGGGTTAGAGCGAGAGAGGAGGAGCCTGCGTACCGCTGCCATATGCGCGAGAGAAAGGGAAGCCGACAGACTAGCACCGTAACGCGTTACGTAACGATGTGGTTTACCCTCACAAAAAGGTGTCATTTGAAAGGAATACATGCGGTTATATGTAACTATATACTGTAAATGTAAGGTTGTTAGTAAAACTTTCACGATTAACACATTCAACCAATTTATTTTAATATTTCACATCTAGAAAGTTTCATTATCGAAGAATAGCATAGGCTATTTTTTCCACGACGGCCGAAATACACGCAGATCGAGCCGCGTAAGCAGTTGTACTGTTGTTATAGGTGATAAAAATCGCGCGACACACAGCTTGTATTGATTAATTTACTATTACTAGAAATCGCCGGGTGGTCGAATTTCTACCATAAATCACTTAGACTCATTAATCTAGTGTTTTTTTGCATCATTATCGTTTTTGACATTGGCCAATATAACTTGAACTGTCATTATATAGTCTTAGGTTTTGTGATAGGTGTATAATACTGGACGCGTCAAGCATGTTCTCTAGATTTCTTACTGAACGACGTTTAAATACTTATTATCATATTTCGGTCGAAGACAAATGCAAAAATACAAAAACCGTGAAAATTAGTCCTCCCGTTTTCAGTTATAAATAGTGTAACTAAAACGACTTTGTTTTATAAACATATTTGTTTGTTTATTTAAACACGCTAATCTCAGGAACCGCTGGTCCGATTTGAAAAATTCTTTCAGTGATAGATAGCCCATTTATTGAGGAAGGCTATATATTATCAAGCTAATACCTACAGTAGCAACAATGAAGAATGTTACAAAAACGGGGGAAAATTATCACGCTACGGGCAACTGGAGACGCAAACGAGGTTGCGTGGGTCGGCTAGTAAATAATATAGATCGACATGACTCTAATACTTAATTTATACTCTGTTGCCAATATATTAAAGTTATACTTTGACTACCTTTTTAAAAAACAAAACAAGACTCCTTTGTATAAAGGTAGTAACTTAATAACCCAAAGAAAAAAAACCCAAGCAGACAGCTGGCAAACGGCGTGAGAAATTAGTAAATTTACAGTCCTTCTCTCCATATCCATACTACATATTATAATCCTAACTTTACGACACTATACGCAAAAACAAACTCAAGTAGATAAAATCATGGCCAAAAGCTGGTTCATTATACGACACAATAATACCCCTAGTGAGGTGAAACACTCGATAATATCGTATCGATATTTCACTGTCGACGTTAGACGGGTCATAAAATGCGTCTTACGACTTCATGCGGCTCGTAAAACTTTAATAGATATTAAATTTATAATGTCACCTGTCTTTGTTATGTTCTAAGTAAAGTTATTGCTTAATACCAAGTTAGTTTAGTGCGTTTTTCTAACGAAGTCTTTTAATAGTGGATGTAAATTTAAAGTTTAATTGCCAATTCTATTCTGCTTCTTGTAATGATTCCTATGATATTTGTATCTTTTAAATGGCAATGTAGTTAAATTGCTTAGATTACAGGCAATGTATTACTTTCTGAAAAACATTTCGTTTGGTATAATTATCTTTCTGAATTTTGTTCCTTTTTGCTTTGTATTTTTAATGGTTGCCGGTGGCATGCGATATAATAGATTGTAAGTCTCATATTCGTATTTAAAATCACTTTGACAGGCTCATTATATATACATTTTTTTTAGTACATTGTACTAAATTTCATAAGTCTAATCTAGTCTTCATAAATCTAATTACATGCTTTTATACAACATGCATTTAGTTCTAAATTTATCACTTGGAGCTTTCTCGTAATGTTGTCTAAACGTTGAACTAAACATTCGCAATTAAATAGATACGGTCTTCCAGTAGCGTACTAGATCGTTGTTCAGATAAACAACCACCTTAAACAGGTACTTTAAAATAAATAACAGTTAAAACACATAGAGATAAGAATAAATATTGTGATGTTGATATTCTCTATGTGGTGACGGACTCTACGTGTGTTAACGAATTAAGAATATTCTGAATTCTTACATTAATAATTAATCTATACATCTATACAAATAAATAAAATTGGAGTGTCTGTTTTAATATTAAAATAACCGCTTTTTACTATATGCATGTATATAGGTATTTAAACAAACCCTTTACCAACCCGTCTAGGCAATATAGTACAGTACAGTAGACCAAAGTCTTCTATCTATGCATAGGGATATGTCTTGCAGAGGACTGTTAAAGGTTGTTGACGATTATATGACAAACAAAAGTCGTAAGTGGGTTATCAACTGTATATTAATAAAACAAGTAGCCAGTTAGTGACTAATATTTGTGCGACCCACTGTGGAGTTATTTGTTTCAAGTATGTCTGTTTGTAATGTAACGGTAAGTATCTTAATGATATTTGGTGTGATTCTCACGGTGTGTATGTCATTTGCATTTTACGATACTTACATTTAGACTTTTACAATGAAATTTGTTTGCGTGAAATTTTATTTGTTTATTTATCTTCATTGCAAACATAATACAAGAAAGTGAGTTACAATATACACAAATATAACAATTGGCGGTTATATCGCTCACGGTGATCTCTTCCGGACAACCATAATATGGACATCAGGTGTTTAAAATACTTGGGTAGTTAACACAAAAGTAACACATTAGAATATTCAAAATATCACTAGAAAAAGATTTTTTTTAAAATATCAAAAAAAATTTGAGCACAAGCTTTTTTTATATACCAATCAGTTAGAGATCAATTTACACTGATATATGTTGCATTTGCATCCTTATATCTTGCATCATCAATTAAAATCATATCATGTTATTCGACAAAACGTATACTTTTAAAGTCGTCAAAGAAGTAGTAAGCGATAAAAAGGTCTTTAATTTTTAGTATAGAATAGAATGCTAAGCACATATAATCTCTTTTAAGTATACTATCAATAATATTTTAAGAGCTATGTATTTCAGATACTATGTAAATACGATAAAGACATACCTTAAGCCTATAATTGCAAAACAATTAATAAAAATTTATAAGAACACTGCAGAAACTAAGAAAAACCAAGTCGCCCAATGGTCGAAATACGATTATAATTTATTTGTTTATTTTTGTTTAGTTGCTGCTCTCATCCTTCTTATAAATTGTACCTCTGTCAAATTTCATACTCATTCGTTCACATAATTATTTTCAAAACATAGATATCTTATTATGACATTCAATTTACATCACACAAAGTACATAGAACTTCTCAAGTATTATATATTATTATTATTATCTACAAATAGGTTGGCATGTATAATGCCTACCTACTACGCAAAATAGGCGCAACAAAGTCGTCGAGTTGCGGAAACCCAGCCAGTGAGTACAAGTATCAAGTAAATACATATTATCAAACACTTGCTGTCAATGTCAAGGTAAGGGTACGTCTTCCATTTTTTCTCATACTCTTGGCGTCTTAAAATAGACAAACAACAATCTGTTTCTTTTTTTTTAAATTTGACAAGTCCTGCATTTGGAATATATATCCTGTGTCTTTACAGACATGCATGAATTGGATACAAAGAACACCCAGACTCAGAACAACAATTTGTTGATCATACAAAGTGTTGGTCCATGTGGATTTTTTTTTAACAAAATAAATGGGATTTCAGATCTCTTCGAATCAACAGTAGATTCTTCTGGCAATCGATAAAGTACTTCAAGATATTTTTTTAGGGTATGGTGGGCAAACGAGCAGACGTATCTGAGTACCCGATGGTAAGCGATTGCAACACGAGAGGCGTAATAAGTACGATGCCGACCTTTGGGGGATGGGGAAAGGGATGTGGGGAGGGGTGTGGGCCTCCGGTACGGTACGACACTGGGTGAAACACAGCGCAAGCGCTATTTCCAAGCGGTTTTCTGTGAGACCGTGGTATCACTCCGATCGAGCCAGCCCATTCATGCCGAAGCATAGGTCTTCCACGGTAAATGTCGTTAAATATCGATATGTCGATAAATCAGTGACATCACTGCGCATTAAGGTAGACATGTAAGTGACAACGTGATCGCGCCTACACGGATTCCTTAGTCTCCGTCATAGCCTCGTGGCCTTGATGCCTGACCTGGATTAACTAGACATCTAGACATTTTGTAATATTAGTAGTATTTGATCGTCAGTGCAATGGATAATGAGAATTTAATATTCTGGCGGCTCTTGGAAGCATTACGTCAGAAGCGATACTTTGTTTGAATGTAGAAATGCAATGATGTGGGTGAAATTTACGCCTTGTATACCGTCTATGTAGGTCTTAAAACTTTGATATAAAACTTGTTGTTGCCCGCGGCTCCGCCCGCGTGTATGTCAGCCAACCAACTCAGAAACCTTTGTGAGCTCATGCACAAAACTTTTGCTGAAGATCATGATATGATCAAATGCATAGTTTACGATTCTATTAAGGACATACAGACAAGCATTTATCCTACTAATATTATAAACGCGAAAGTTTGTAAGTATGGATGGATGGATAGCTGTTTGTTACTCTTACAGACAAAAACTATTGAACGGATTTGGATGAAACTTTACAGTAATACATACATCAGAATAATACATAGGCTACTATTTGCCGCGAAAATCGACGTACACGCGGGTGCAGCCGCGGGCAACAACTAGTTTTTATATATATAGAAGAAGAAGATACAAGAAGTAACAGACTGAGTTTTACATATCTACATCTTAAATCATTACATACATACAACAACATAATAAAATTGTAGTGTCTAGTTATAATTTCAAATTATCAATTTTTCACTAAATGCATACGAAAGTACTACTTCTATCTGTTTGTTCCGGCTAATCTCTGAAATCGCTGGGGCTTTCACTGACCAATAACTTATTATATAAGGAGGAGTAATTACAATAGTTTTTGACTAGCTTTGCCCCGCGTTGTTATCCGCAGTTTTTATTGTAAGATACAACAATAACCGCAGTTATTTATACTACATTGCTGAATCAGTGTTTAATAAAACTATTGAATGAGTTTTCAAAATATCTTCTCAAATATAGAAGATAACGAGTAAATTGTAAACGTTTTATTTAACCCGATCCTTCACCTAATGTTAAAAATTAAACAGAAATAAATCAGCATTTAATTCAAATTTTTAAAACGAAGTATGTTTGTCTTAATTAAAAATGATTACACCACTGTTCAATAGATGGCACAGTGTCATAACACTAGATCGCACTATCGTTTCTTTACCGCAATATAAAGTAAATTGTTTAAACATTCTTTCCATTATTATGTATTGTTACCTAGTGAGAAATAAAACTAGTCAGTAGTTTTAATTGCGGCTCCTGAGTATCCATTTGTACAATGTTTCTTGTGCGTCATACTGGCTGATCGCTTTCTTTCTTTCAATCATCTTTATATCAATTTTATAGGTGAATATATAGTGTTTTTAAAATCAGTAAACAAATAAAGTAGAGATTCAAAGTTAGTTATTAGTACAAAGACTCATAATCAACTCTAAATCACAGGTTGATCTAGAAAATTCGGCTAAATGCGAGTCGGATTCGCACAGGAGGGGTTCCATACCATTATTTATACATTTCAAGCGTCTACCTGTTGCCGTTATCAATATCGAGCTAAAACGAGCAAAGAAAATCACTTCTATGGGAACCCTCTTAAATAATTATATTACTCTGTTTTTAAGTATTTTTTGTTATAGCGGCAACAGAAATACATCATCTCTAAAAATTTCAACTGTGTAACTATCACGGTTCATGAGATACCGCCTGGTGACAGACAGACGGACAGCGAAGTCTGAGTAATAGGGTCCCGTTTTAAGCTTTGGGTACGGAAGCATACAAATTACATCTATTAAAACTCATCCTACTCTTTGCCTTATTGTTTTTCTTTCCTGCATCCATCCGTCGCTTACGAAAACTGTGTTTTAAATAAACCGACAAGTTTGACATAAACAAGAAAGATATTACTTAGACATTTTGATATCAGAAAAGCATAGT
Organism: Spilosoma lubricipeda; assembly: GCA_905220595.1. Classification (NCBI taxonomy): domain Eukaryota; kingdom Metazoa; phylum Arthropoda; class Insecta; order Lepidoptera; family Erebidae; genus Spilosoma; species Spilosoma lubricipeda. The sequence continues at coordinate 2,615,508 of HG992298.1, read as the reverse complement.
TCCGGTGTAGTCCACAACTAGACTGATTTAAACCATAATTCAAGGGTATAAAGTTTATTTTCATAAGAAAGTCAACATCTTGATAGTTTAAATGATAGCTAATACTTTGAAAATATCTTCGCGGTTACATCTGCTCTAGTTTATCGAACATGTAAAAACAGAAACTTTATAAATTGCCGTACCGTTGTGTTATCTCTTATGACCGCATATAATATTGAGTTTGAAGGAAGACCACTTAAGGCCTCTTTCCCACGGCTAACTTAACATTTATAATTCTTTTTATCGCTTATCGGGAAATAAGTAAAATGGGTACATAAAGTGCAATTTTAAGCGTATTTAAAGTTACTTTGTACGAACAATCATTATAGGTTTTAAAATATACATACGTTGCGTTTTATTACATGGACATTTTATAGGCCTTTAAATAGTATCCAAATAGCTTTCGAAAAGTCGTAAAATCGAGTCATGTTCCTTTGTAGGCTTTCAATGTGTAATATATTTTCTTATCTGTGGACTTTTATTAATTATTTTTAGTTTTACCGGGATAGTAAAAAGTTTAAAAGCCTAAATAGCGGAGTAATTTAATACTGTCCCTTTTTAGTATCGTTATTTTCGTATAAGTATTCTTAGCGACAGTCTCTGGTGACTTAAGGTGTTTTTTTTTAAGGAATTGGGGGCAAACGAGCAGAGGTATTTCGAAATTCGAAATGCCTCTGCTCGTTTGCCCCCATTCTTCCCATTCTTGAGGAGAGACATAGGCTATTCATTATCGCAATAACCGATACACACGCGGGCGGAACAGCGACCATAAGCTATTTTCTCTATGTATTCCTGACAGAATTCTTATAAAATTTTACGAGGGTCAGAACGCTTGCGACTTTATCGATATTATTTTCACGTCACTAGTTTCTAAGTTGACAGTGACGCGTCCAAAAGGTCGAGAGTTTGATTCTGTCTATCGAATATTGCCTTGAACTATTGTGATGATCACATTATGACTAGTCAAGTATTTAGTAAAGTATGAGTAATAAATTTTAAGCTTTATTTCGGAACACAAAATACTATTTTGTTTAATAGCTAACTATTTGTTGGTAAATTACTGGACCGATTTTGATTTCTAATTTTATGAAAGATGCTCATAACTGATATCTGTATATATATAAAAATGAATCCCTATTTGCCTTGGTCACGATATCACGCGTGAACGGTTGAGCCGATTTTGCTTATTTTTTTTTGTTGGATAGCCCATTTAGCGAGGACGTTTTTAGGCTATGTAACATCACTCTATGACCAATAGGAGCCGGGTATCGACATGCAATTTTCAATTGCATCGAAATGCGAAATTGCGAAATTCGACGGGTCATGCAATTTTTAATAAATACAAACTGACCCGCTCAACTTCGTTTGTGTCTCCTATTGCCCGTAACGTGTTAATTTTCCCCCGTTTTAGTAACATTCTTCATTATTGCTCCGCTCCTGTAAGTCTTAGCGTGATGATATATAGCCTATAGCCTTCTTCGATAAATGGTAGCCCATTTATTGAAGAAGGCTAACACTGAAAGATTTTTTCAAATCGAACCAGTGGTTCCTGAGATTAGCGTGTTCAAACAAACAAACAAACTCTTCAGATTTATATATTAGTATAGAAATGCATGTGTTGTGTTCCTTCATCCCCTATTTTGTTCATTTGTTTCTTCTGACGATATGTCTAAAAGGGCGCCTATTTTACCTTGTATTGTTCTTGAAATATTGTAATATTTATTTATTTATTTTATTTTAGCAATTGCAATAATTAAACTGTAGTGTAATTATTGCAATTCCTGGTAAACGAAAAAGTATATTTTTACTAAGTTTTTGCTTCATTTTATTAATACACTTAGTTTCATAACGGGCAAGCAATTTCTGAAGGTGCTTTCACAAAGAATTTCTTGAGCGAAACACGCTCTGCTATATTAAAGCATCATTTAAATAATTAAACACAACAATTTCAACATATAACATGTCAGTTTGTGTTGTAAGTGCCTTTAATAATAGCAATAAAGTAATTTATAACGGGAAGCCTTATTGACAGTAAGAAACAGGCATTTGAATGGTAATTTCGACTTCCTCTGTACGAGAAATCTGATTGATGGGTGGTCTGGTAGGAACTGTAACATGGTGAATTATGTAATATTTGTAAATAATTGGATGGTTCAAAGCAAAATGAAAGTGTACTTTTGGTATACGAATGCTAACTAGCGATAATACGTTTCATTTTTGTGTATGAGTCTATCAGAGTGACTCTACTCTCCCTGGAACGCAATCTACCTGTCCCTCCTTGAATTTATTTATTTTGGTTTACCAACATTTGCTTACACTATTACATTAATAATAAATAATTTACAATTAAATGATTCTAGTGTAACAAACAATTACAGGTAAACACCACATATCTGATGTTAATTGTACAGGGAAAAAAAAATAAAAAAACAATAAAACAATGATCACAAAAAATTACATTTTGCACTTACAAAAGTGACCAAATGAAATCACTAGGTATCTACAAACAAGGAACATTAAAGCTACGCAACAACAATCAAATATTTGGACTAGCTGACCCAGCAAACACCGAGCCAGGAGAATTATAACTGTTTGATACTAAAGGACATAAAGAAGCTAACAAAATACGAGTTGGAATAATATGAAGTCTATTGCTTGCAATATCTATTTTACGTTATACTAAGTTTATTTAATGATTTCTGATGTTCAATAGACTCAAACGTTATCACAGGATGATTGTTTTTGTTTGTGCGTTAGATTTTGGAGCATTTTAATATAAGGAAATTCAGGTGGCAACAGCTTGCATACTGTTTACCTTGCATGTAATACTAACACTATTGTCCTTGAAAATCTGACTTTAAAAAAGAGTGTTTCTTTGCCAGTATTCTTCTCATGAGGCTCTACGCATTTTGGAAACTGGAAGTTATGGATCGACACAGGCAGGCAGTAGATTTTGGTGTTTTCGCCTAATTTACCTCGACAATACAGCACATGCTGTGGCGCCTGTTTGTGTCGACCTATGATTTTTAAATGTAGCTTCAATTTAGTGTTCATAAATGTCACGTAGTGTGTTAATTGAATAAATGATTTTGAGTTTAAACCAGATGGAAAGCATGAGCAGAATCCAACTTTGTAATATTAAAATAACCGCTTTTTACTAAATGCATATGTATGTAAACACGGTATATATACCAAAAATATTTTTTTTTAAATATTCTGTCTGTCTGTTTGTTGTGTAATCTCTGTAGCGGCTAGACCGATTTTGACGGGCGTTTCACTGGCCGAAAGCTGATGATCTAAGGAGTAAGTAGGAGTAGTAACTTTTTTTTAAACTAGCTTTGTCTCGCACCGCGGGGTTCAGCTAGTCGATAATATATTAGTATTACTAACAGTTTTTTTTAGTATTTTTGCTCTTCTTCTCTTAGCCTTTTCTTAGATTTTTCCTTGTCTCAGATTTTTGTTTAACTAAATTGAAATCAGTTAGGGCTCTCAAAATTACTGTATTTTAATAGTTTAGTATTAATTTCCGAGATCTTTACCGGGTCTTCATACAACCTGGATTGGTTGCCAAGAGTGTTTATACAGGGTGATGCATGGTGGAATCCGTTGATTCAAGACAGTAATGGACCCAACTGTTATTAAGGTGAACCTTCAAGATGGCTATGACGTTGATAATTATGTTTAAACTACATTCGATGTGAATCTTACCTCTTTATCTATCCGAGATGGTGCATACAGAATCTGGAAATAAAAAAAACCTGTTTTAGTTTTTAAATGTGTTAAAATTTTATTTACTAAAGTTTTATCCTGTACAACATAGATTGGTTACCTTGGAGTCTACATTTAATCTGTGGGTCGGAGGAATAAAGTTCTGTAAAAGCAATGATAGGAGTTTTTTTTTGCTTGTGGGCGAGCAAGTGAGAGTAGTAGAACTGGATAAACTTTGCAGGATCATTATTGGGAAGTCATTTCCCTCAAATATACTGACAACTATTTCAATCATCGAATTCAGTTCTCCCTCAGGGTTGCGGAGGTCCGTTGCCAGTCAGTTAAGGATATTTAATTACGTACTATTATTACCTACTAATATTATAAATTCCAAAATATCCTTGACATAGAGATACTTTGATTCTTGTGGAAAAACATAGGCTACTCTTTAGAATAGAATAGAAAACTCTTTATTTGCACACCTTATTACAGAGTTAAGTAAGTACATAATACATAAAATATCCGAAGTGTAGTGTACTAAGGGCGGCCTTATTGCCATTAGCAGTCTCTACCAGGCAACCTTAGGATGGATCAAATATTTCAGAGAGACAGTAGTAGTTGACGTGCAATGAGTTTGAAAAAGAAATATTATGTCCATAAACACATATATTTTATATACAAAAAAAATATAATTAAGTAAGTAATTATATAAAAATACAAACATACACACAAAGTTGAAATAATCATAATTTTACATACTAAAAGATAAACATACATACACAAATATAAGCTTAACCATAATTTAAGAGAAAGAAAAGACTCAAATCATACCTCAATGCGTGACTGACTAAATTATGATGTTATAATATTCATGAACCAACCTCTTGAATTCACCCATCGTTTGCGCCTGCCTTATGTTTAATAATAATAATAATAATAATAAACTTTATTTGATACACACAGCATACAAATTAAAAAACTTATTCTAAAGTTTCCACATATAGATTACATTAAAAAAAAACTAACATTTTTGAGGCTTGCAACAGTACAAATAAGTCAAAGTCAAATGACGTGGCACTGATGACGTGTACATGTGTGCACACGATTCATTTGAGATTTGTAGCCATTATATCATTTTAAACGAGATTAAATTCTCAAACAATAAATTAAGCCACATAGCGTGAACCAATACAACATCAAAATAAGCCTCTGAGACAGAACACTAATTAATGGACTATGTTAACGAGAGTTGTACACAGTGTGTAAGAAAATGGTGGACTCTCAGCGTTCACTGCGATGGGTGTAAGTAACCCATCCCAGTACTGATTTTCAGTGCCCACCGTAACACTCGATTTGACGCCGATAGCCGCAGCTACTATCAAGCGTTATAATTATCTGTCTCCTCTTACTTACAGAATATTAATAATAAATTGGTAAGTACCAGATATCCTAATTTCATGTCTTTCTTTTAACAAATACAAAATATTTTAGCACATTCTTTAACAACTCCTAACGCCATACGCAATTCCTTTCAGGGAGAATCAATCAGTGATTAGGAAACAGAATAAATAAAATAAAACTAAAACTTAGGAATAGAATAATCAACTGCCATTATACCAGGATGTGAAGACAGTTTTGCATGTGTGCATGTGGATACCAAAATAATGCTACCCTACCTGCGACAGCAATGCACTGTCCGTGGATCATAAACATAAGGTTAAGTACAAGCGGTCATACTTTGTTGCTTTTGTTGTTCTAGTAGGTATTTTTTGAATTTTACTCTAAAAGAATATATTGATTGTAGATCCCTTATTGGTGGTGGTATGCAGTTCCAGCATCGCGTTGCCGCATATTTAAAACTACCACGGAATGCAGCAGTTCTATGTCCCGGTATGCTGAGTGCTCTAGCTGATGGTCTGATGGAATAAGAGAAGTGGTTATACCTCCAGTCTATCCTCTCATGCAAATAGGTAGGACTACCTTTTTTAAGTATGCCAAAGAGTAAGCTGGCTAAATGCAATTTCCTTCTGGCTTCCATCTTTATCATGTCATTGTCATTGATATATGGTGTTACGTGATGACGTCTGGGAATATTAAAACAGTAACGAGTGGAAGCGTTTTGGACCCTTTGTATTACATTTTTTGTTCTGGCTAGTAGGCAGGGACCATACACCACATCACAATAATTAAACTTGGATAGTACCAGACTGTCTACTAATTGTTTCCTTAGAGGTACACTGAGGTAATCACGGATGTTGTATAAAATTTTAAGTCTATAAAAACAATTTCTAACAATTTTATTTATGTATGCTTCAAATCTCAGCTCAGGATCCATCAGCAGTCCAAGATTATTGGCTTCATGTACCCTTGCAATTGTTTGTCCATTTATCATAATTTTGGGGTCATTCTGTAGCACGGATTGGATTTGTCTCTTACTACCCAGTATCATAAATTTGGACTTTACTGGATTCAAAAGTAATGAATGTTCCACAGACCATTTTACCACCCTCTCCAAGTCCTCGTTTATCCTGTCCAATGCAGATCTGGTTTCATCTGGTTTAAAGGATAGAAACAGTTGGGTATCATCTGCATACATGTGGTACCCACAATTTGAAAAGCAATCTGTTATATCTGCTGTGTATAGTATAAATAAAAGAGGCCCCAGTATGGAGCCTTGTGGAACTCCCCTGGTAACAACCAGGGGAGGGGAAGACATAACCGATCCATCCTCCTTGTGTATTTCTACCTGCTGTGATCTGTTTGAGAGGTAGCTATGAAACCACTTTATTGAGCCAGGGGAAAATCCGTAGTACGCCAACTTGGACAGGAGTAGTGATGTATCTATAGCATCGAATGCACGGGAGTAGTCCAGCAGTGCAAGTATTGTTGCCTCTCCACGATCCCTGGCTTCCAGTATGGCACCTACCACATCACACAAGGCTGTTGCAGTTCCACGTCCCTTTCGAAAACCAGACTGTTTCTCCGGAAGGATGCCATTGTCCTCTAGGTATTTCATGACCTGTACATGAACCACTCTCTCCAACACTTTTGACAAACATGGTAGTATGCTAATAGGTCGTAGATCCTTCGTAGTGCCCGGAACACTTGCTTTGGGTATAGGGCGGACCACAGAGTGTTTCCACATGCTGGGGAATGTATGAGTGACAATGGAGGTGTTAACTATATCTGTTATAATGTGTAATGAGTTCGGTAGTGTCAGTGTAATCATGTCTATGTTTAAGTTGTCTGTACCTATTGAGCTTGTTTTAATATTATTCAGAATTGTAAGTATAGTGCTGTGGTGTACAGGTTGCAGTTTGAAATTTAAATTTGGGTTGTGTCTGTGAAATTCGTAATATGTTAGTCTGGAAATTGTCACCCTACATCCACCCGGCACATCCAGGAAGTCCCTGTTAATAATATCAGGATCATTAAAATGATCTGGCAAGAATTTAGATTTATGTGATGGAAACACTTTGTTTTTCAAATTCTTCCATAAAAAACTTGGATTGTTAATATTATTATTAATGTGCATAGAAAAGTACACAGATTTTTCATTATGTAATGCTATTTTTGCCTGATGTTTAAGGTCTAGATAATATTTCTTTTTTGATGGTAATTTTGTTTTCTGATATGTATTCCTAGCCCTGTCCCTTAAGTCAAACATTAATTTAATATTGTCTGTGATCCATGGTGTGTACTCGCCTTTAAATAATGTGCGTTTTTCAGGTGCATGCTGATTGAACAGTTGCACTATATGTTTTGACAATCCTTCCACCATGCTGTCCACCCCACCCTCCAAAGCCAAAGCCTGCCATGGAATATGCTCCAGATCCGCATTAAAAGGTACCTGTAGAATGTTCTTATATGGTCTATATGTAACCCACCTTGGTTTGACCTTCTCTTTCCTAAACACTGACTCACATGTTACTATGGAGTGTTGTCCTAACTCGGGAACATGACTCACCACTACATTTCTCACACTAACATCAGTGCATATGACATCTATTAATGAGCTATTATTTCCTGTAAAATGCGTTGAAGTGGTAACTATTTGATGCATGTTGGTGTAGTGTAAGAAGTGCTGCAGTGTCCTAGTGTTTGTGCTGCATCCATCCAGCATATTAACATTAAAATCACCCAAAAGAATGATGTGATCATAAGGAGCCAGTGCACTAATACTGTCGGTCAGACTATCCAAGAACTTGTCAATGTGTAACCAGGGGGGTCTGTAGGCTGTACCTACTAAAAGCTTTTTCCCAGCTATGGTTATCGAAAGCCAGTATTGTTCTACCTCTTTATGTGCGGGGTGGCTTCTAGTTTGCGCTTTAATTCCGTTTTTAATATAGTATCCTACACCCCCACCACGACCATCCTTAATAGAATTAGGTCTTGGAATATGTCTCAGCCTGTAACCTGGCACAGTTGGTGCTCTCCCTTCCTCACCTGGCCTCAACCAAGTCTCATTTATAGCCATGATGTCAACTGAGTGTAGACTCATAGCCACCAAAAATTCATCATGCTTACTCCCCAGAGAACCTGCATTAAAAAGACCAAATTTTAAAAATTTACTGCGGGTCATTATATGTACATTAAAGTTTTATATTTGGAATATAATATATTGAATAAAATTAGGGACTGTTTATTATTATATCCCTTTATTTGCCACTTGCAGGTAGTCATCACGTAAACCATCATATCATTAGAATTATTACAAAAATTGGCATCCACAGCAACCAGAGTCAAAAAAATATCTGTTACTGGTACAACCCTAATGAAAAATTTATAATTTAGGAAGTTATAGAGTATTGCAACCATTCTATTCAGTGTTCGTATTTTGAGATGTATGAAGGCAAAGTACATTCTGTTATTCACAATGTTATATCTATAATTCTTTCTGCCCATAAATACCCTTATATAAGATTGCAAACAACATCTGTAAATAAATACATGTAAATAACGACTCTTATGAATTTTAATTAAATAATTTTTGTTAATAGTTGTAAATAATTTCAGGTTATTAATTATATGTAAATATGCATTCATTTTTGGAATAGTTTCAGTTATAGCATTAAGAAATATCAACAACACTAATATAAAGGCAGTCCAATTGAGGAGACACTCACACATTCTGCAGTGTTTACACAAATTACTTTCTGCTTCATAAAATAAAGTAAATAATAATATGGGATTATAGACATACATCATCAGGCACGTATATACAGAGACTCTCCAACATGACTGCGCTAATCTATGTTGGTCGAGACTGCGCCCATGCCAAAAATTTGTTCGAGATCAGTCTCTGAGCGCACGACGTATGTGCGCTTGCCTTCAGCTTCCCTAGTCAGTATTCTACCCCGATTCGTCCACGTGAACTTCCAACCCAAACCAGCAGCCGCCTGTCGGGTTCGGTAGAACAGATGCTTTTTTGTTCTAGTGAGCCTCTCGTTGAGGTAGAAGCGACGCGGCGGCGTATCGATGCCGAGGTCAGCCGAAGTGGCCCCGCGCCGCACGCGCGCGCTACGCAGCAACTCGTCCCGCAGCCCGCGCCGCGCCAGCCGCACCACGACGCAGCGGCACCGCACTGAGCCTGCCGACGCGCCCGCCCCACGCGACCGCTCCACATGGGGACCTACGCGTTCCGCAAACACTATGTCTCGCGCCTCCAGGGCGACCCCCAATTTCCTTGCCACCAGTTCCACCGAGTGAATTACATTCTCGCCAGGACTCTCGGGGAGGTTGGATATCTCAATGTCTGAGAGCAGGAGTTCCTGCTCTCGTTCACCGAGCTCCGTTTGCAGCTGCTTCACCGTGCGCCCCAACTGGTCCACCGCATCTCCGGATGAGGCAGCTTGCTTCTTCTCCAGGTCTTCCAGCCGACTCTCTAGGTGGTCGACCTTCTTTCTGGATGCAGCCAGTGCTTGACGCAGGTCATTCATCTCGAGACGAATCTCCCGTAACTCTGTTCTCAGATCCTCCCTCATCTCCCTCACCTCGGTTCTCATTAGCTGAAGCTCGCGGACAATGTCAACAGCTCGCTGCTGGCCTCCGTCCGCAGAGCCAGTGGCAGAATGGGAAGAGTCATATGAGCTAACGGGAGTGCTCTTAGTCTCGTCCTCACAAATAGGTTGGTCGCGGACCTTGTCATGATTTCCCCTGCAATCCTGGCATTGCCAATCCTTGTTCGTTCTTGTCATGTTAACACACGATAGGTGATGCTTCTTCGTGCATTTACAACAAATAGCAACACCCTTGGGAGACACGAATTTGCCACAGACCGCACAGTTTGCCATTGTATGAATCTGCCCGTCGATATCTGCTCTGTATTCTTCACGGGATCGATGAGATGAACGGTTCGTATCTAGATATCTAATGTTTCTTTACTGCGATAATGCGACATCATAGGGCAAAAGCAGGTATTACATTGTATATAAATAACTAAACATTTCCACAATGTCAATATCATTTCCTCTAGTTTATTGACCTACAAATTATATCAGTCGTTCATATGTTACGTTACAGAATAAAGTGACGTCACGCTCCGGTGAACACCCTTCGTGAAGGCTTTCTCGACATACTCAAAAACTTATTTTAAATCTATCAATATAGAGTCTGTTTTACCCTAAAGTATTGAGTACTTGTAGGCTTTGAATAGGTGCTAAATAAATTTCGATTTTATATCGTCAATGTTTGAGTTCAGTTTCGAATGTTTATAGTATGGTATTCGTTAAACCATGACGAATTAGACGTTTTAAAATGAGATATTTTCGCGAAGAAAATGATAGACGTATAAAGGAAATATGAGTATAATTTATCGTTTAAATTCTTGGCTTTATAATATTGATGAGAGATGCGTAAAATGGTAAAATGATTGAAGAAGATTTCAAAAGATAATATCAAAACACCAATGAGATGAGAACGGCAGACGAGTGCCATAGGCAGAGAGGAAAATCCCAGAAGATGGTCTGACAAAAGCTCTGGACAATTGGAGATGCTGATGGCATCTCCAATTGTAGTAAGTAAGTGTTGTACGCCAAGAAGCAAATTTTATAATCGTGTTGTAATTTTTTTAAACTAGCTGAGCCCCGCGATGTTACCCTCGATACAATAACTACCGCGGGGCGAAGTCAGTCTAAAAAATAGTACAAGTTACTCTTTATCTTCAGCTACTTGCCCGTGAAAGTCCTGTCTAAATCGATCCACCCTTTCCAGAGATTATTCGATATAGATCCGAATATGTTTATTCGGATCTATATCGAATAATCTCTGGAAAGGGACTGTCTATTGACAAAAAAAATAAAAATTACTTTTGTGATGTAGGTACCGTCGTACCGTATAATACTTTATACGCATTTAGTGAAAAGCTGTTAATTTGAAATTACAAACAGACTCTTGTATTTATTTGTATAGATTATTTTACAAGACACGACTTTTGTACTCACTTCTATTATATAAACCCAGAGACAATCATTATCTATAGATTTAGTTTTTATTTTATTTTTAGTCAATATTTTTTATATGTCAAACGAGTAATTTATAAGACTTTCATTATGAGTATTAATATTTTTACACATTATTATGCGCTAGCGCTGGCATGTATCCTTTTAAGGGCGGCGCACACGAACGGACGTCCTGTCGCCCGCTGCACATATTAATAGCCTTATTTAAAATCTCTTCGGGATAGGGTTATGGTGGATTAATTTATTTTTATAATAGTCATAAGAATATTCACGGATACAGTAGCATTTTTTTTAAATTTATTTTAAACTAGTTATTGCCCGCGGCTCCGCCCGCGTATATGTCGGTTATCGCGGCAAATAGTAGCCTATGTGTTATTCTGATGTATAAGCTATATTACTGTAAAGTTTCATCCAAATCCGTTCAGTAGTTTTTGCGTGAAAGAGTAACAAACATCCATCCATCCTTACAAACTTTCGTATTTATAATATTAGTAGGATAGTAGGATGTCCTATGTAATGTAATTTTCTTTTTTGTTTTAGTAGACCACTATATAAATATCTATGTGATAAAATATCAGTAGAGAATTTATAACATTAGTTTAGATTTATTATTTACTAAATTAAATTCTTAAAATAAGTTTTTAGGACTATTATAACGAAATAACTCGAAATATGTAGCGTAGTGTAGTAATTTCCCTATTTCATAAGAATTTGTGTTCCTAAAATTAGAGACTTGTTATAATAGTATTCGTATTTTAGCTTTAAAATACTAAGTATAAAATCCTGTAACCGGTCGGATTTTTTTGCACTATCCGGTATCCGGCCAGACTCTTATGCACTATCCGGTATCCGGACGGATAGGTCCTAGACGTAAATGTCGATAATTTTGTGTCTTATTACACCTATTTGCAAATATTATGTAAGTATTACACTGTATAGTTATAATAATAAAATATTATAATAATGTAAATCGTTTAAATTTACAAATGAAAATCATTTTTTATTGACTAGAATGTAAAAAAATATTTTTTTATGCCGCTTTCAATAGTCATCAAAATCTAAAACGGCACACATACTAATTTATCTTTTTGCAGAGTTTCTTAAGTAAGGGTATCATACCTACATAATAGGTAAAACCAAATAATACATATATAATTATTATCATATGAAAGACTACGCAATAACCCATAATGGCCATAACCAAAACAGATCTTTATAACTAGTTCATAAAGTTCAAATTAGCCAACTACTATCGAAAGTCAATTCCTATCTCTAGCTCGCAAGGTGTTGCGTATACCCGTTCAATCACTACTTGAGAGTTTTTTTAGAAATTGATTAGAAATGTCATTTGACGATTACTTGCTGATAAAAATATTTAGGAATAAAAAAATGAGTGCAATGTATCGATTTTATTGACTTAAGGAATTCGGAATGCCTGTCGTCATCGTGCCGGATCAGAACAGTCAGGCTGTTAATGTATTAAAACCGTGCCCAGTTATTATAATATATAGTTTGACGGAAAAACAGTTGATAAGTATTGTCTCTATTTCTACGAATGCGGGAGAGCCACGCACGACCGGAGTGATCGGCCTCACAGAAAACCGGTGTGCAACAGCGCCTGTTCTGTGTTTTACCGAGTGAGTTAGGATACTGGAGACCCATACCCCCCTTCCGGTCCCCCAAAGGCCGGCAACGCACTTGTGACTGTGGTGTCCATGGGCGGCGGTAATCGCTTACCTAAAAACTTTTAACCTTAGTCTAAAAAGTAGTAGTTAGTTACTCCTTATATCATCAGCTGCTTATCAGTGAAAGTCCCGTCAAAATCAGTCCAGAGATTAGCCGGAACAAACAGATGGAAAGACAGACAAAAATTTAAAAACAATATTTTGGTATATTTTTTTTTTATACCGTGTATACATACATATACATTAAGTTAAAAAGCGGTTATTTTAATATTACAAACAGACACCAAATTTATTTATTTGTATAGATGTTGATGAAAATGCTACTCAACAATTTATCATAAATCGTTATTTGCTATGAGTTTGTTAAATCATCAACATCGTCATCTCAGTCAAAAGAAATAAGCCTTCCTCAAAATTCTCCAAAACGGCCAGTAAATACTAGGACATAAAGTTTAAACTTCATCGATACACCAACAAACACCAACACACCAACCTAAATTATTGTTTTTTAAAACAACAATTTTAAACAAAAATAGTTAGTAGCTACTCAATTTCAGTTATTCATACAACCATAGTAAGTGCAAGAATAAATAGTCTAAAAAAAAAAAAAACAAATGGCAGCCCTACGTAACGTCAACCTAGCTATTATAAATTTAGTGTGTGTTAAGCCTAACTAATTAGTGATGCGCTTGTAATACTAATATATGCGTTTTTATTCACATATATTTTTCTGCAAAAACTAGTATCCAGAGATGACAGCATGCCTGAGGATGTCGGGTGACACATCATAATAATTTATTATGCATTCGCTTGTTTAACATACATGTACTAATGCGTATGTCCCTGAGGGGGACAGGTGTAGTGAACACATTTTGTCAACTATAATTTAATTTTAAATTACATTAGGGACATGAACTTTTGTTTTTTACATATGTAAAGAAGCCATTTTATATTAATATTAGCTGACCCACGCAACCTCGTTTGCGTCTCCTATTGTCCGTGGCGTATTTTCCTCCGTTTTTGTAACATTCTTCATTGGTGCTCCGCTCCTATTGGTCTTAGTGTGATGATATATAGCCTATAGCCTTCCTCGATAAATGTACTATCCAACACTGAAATAATTTTCCAAATCGGACCAGCGGTTCCTGAGATTAGCGCGTTCAAACAAACAAACTCTTCAGCTTTAAATATAAGTATAGATAAGTGTGTTTACTATCTGTTAAAGAAGAGATAGTGGTGATGTTTGGTGTTAAGGAAGTTGTGTAATAGTTCTGTCGTTCAGTAATTAATGTCATTATTCTGTTCAATTTATATTCAGTAGAGTATGTTATGAAATTTTACTAAGGGTTTAAACTAGAAACTGAGCTTAACAATTTTTTTTTAATTAAGTTTGTTCTTCTTTTTTTCTTCGTTTTGTTTGTTTGTACTTTAAGAAGTTTTGCAAGTTTTTTGATTGAGCTTAAATTTTGGCACCGTTTTTGTAAGCAGGTCTATGTCCAGTTGTGGACTGTTAAAGGCTGTTATTAGATATAACACACTTCAAAGCTGGTTTTTACGGTTCCGTGCCAAAGGCAAAAAACGGAACCCTTACAGATTCGTCATGTCTGAAAGAAAGAAAGAAAGAAAGAAAGAAAATTATTTATTCCGACATTATATATATATATTCTGGCTGTCTGTCTTTGCGTCCACTTCATCACAGCCACTTTTTTCCGAAACTGTTAGAACTATAATGTTGACACTTGGTAAGTAGATGTATTCTATGAAACGCATTAAGATTTTCACACAAAAATAGGAAAAAAACTCTTGAACTGAAACTCAATTTTTTTTTCCATCGAACCCATGCCTGTGGATCTGTGTGTGTCTTCAAAAATGATATTAAGGTTTGTCCCCCCCCTTGTAACTTCTAAAATAAGAGAATGATAAAACTAAAAAAAATATGATGTACATTACCATGCAAACTTCCACCGCAAAATTAATTTGAACGAAATCTAGTAAGTAGTTTTCTTTAATACGTCATAAATCATAAACTGCAATTTACCTTTCATTCAATCAACACAAAAATAAAATAAAAATGTTTTTTGCTGCTGCGGAACCCTTCATGGGCGAGTCCGACTCGCACCTGGCCGCTTTTTATACACTTTTTTCAACCATTATACCTCAAGAAAGGTTGGCGGGTTCACGGTAATATTAACTATATTACCGTGGCAAAGAAGGCCAGCTGTTTTCTTTACATAGTATAAAATTTAGTTACTTCCGCTGTCTGTTCGCTTAGATTTTTTGATAGAAACCCACGGATTTTAATGCAATTTTCAGTAATGAATAGAGTGATTTAAGAAGAAGGTTTATATCACACATGCATATTATTCAAGGGTTTCTGTGCGAAGTCCGACCGGGTCGTTATTTAAAATTAAACGATTTTATAAAAGCATACATTACGAGCGGCAACAATCAATCAGGAAATAACACGAACTATAAAAATATTAATTAATTTAACATCCTATGACGTCATGGGAACTCAGCCATTTCATTTTATAAGAATTACTATCACCTAATTAATATGCGATCCTAGTAGAACGAACAATGGACGCTTCGTTTATATGCGGGATCGGACAGAGCCATCTATCGGCGACGTGGGAGAAATCACGATTTCAATATATTTGTAGCTGCGGAGAATTTCAATTTAAATATCAGCTGACTTAGTGATGAGTTGAAAATAATATAATTTACGAGTAAGGTGCAGAATAGATAGCAGTATTTTATCAACAACTTCTAATTGTCATGGGACATAAACCTCTCCTGCAAAATGAGGTTGGTATGTAAAATGCATTTAAGGTTTGAATGTTTTGACGACCCCTTTATTCTGGAATGGGTTATCGTTCAGGATGTTCGAGTATCATCATATATTTTAGGCAAACGAGATAAATAAATATAAATAACACCATTGAGAAAATCTATATTGTGCGATACAGAATTAGTAGTATGTACCTATTTCGTTCGATCTATTTCTAGTCGATGTCATCCAATATGTTTTGTGATATATGTCAACAAAGAGATACAAGACAAACGATTGAGGTTACAATAATAGCGATAAACAACGACTAAATAAAATGACAGCATACCAACCTCGTGAGTCGTGCTCACTTTCCGTAGTCATAAGTTAATACGATCCTCTTTGTAAACCGTGACTTGTAAATTGTGCAATTTATAGTAAGTTAGTGCGTGTACGCTTTGCTATGTATATAGTGAAATACTTAATATTTGCGGATATATCCGAAAATATATGAAAATAATTTTAGGTTATTTAAAGAGAAAGAGTTAAACTTACAAACATTTTAAATTGAAAATTTATCTGAAAGTAATTTATCATAAATTTCAATTAAGCACAATTTTCTTATTTACATAAAACATCAATTCTCCGCAGAAATCAAGTTTTAGTAGTGTACGATTAGCTAATAGTCACGTGCAATTCTTAGCTATTGGTTTAAGATCATATAAAGTAAACACTACGAAGTACTGCAAAAGCTAAACGATGAACAGTTTTAAATACAACAACTGACGATTATATATCTTTAAAAATAAGCGTTATTTACCCATGTATAACTGATAAATGTCGTTACATTTGAACATACGACATTAATGGCGCAGTTACCCGTAACAGAATAAATATACTAACAAGACAAGATTAACTAGGAAATGACATCGATAAAATTGCACACATCCCATCACATCATCGAATCCAATATTCACCGTTATATCCGCCGGGTTCCCGTTTTTGCCCATCACTAATATCCGCTTACAGAGTAATGTAGAAATGGCTGTATTTAAATGAAAAATTTGTTACTCGGAACTTTAATTATAATGTTAAGGTTTGAGTTAACGATATTTTAATGAGTTTTGTTCGTCAGTTACATACATGGTTATGATCATGGTTTGGTTTGCGATGCAAGATTACGTACTGTGCAGTTCACAAAGTGCACATACTTTGAAGTTCATTGTCCTTGCAGAAATGAAAAAAAAAAACTTAGGAGTCATTAACTCGCCGTTGCGTTGCAGTGTGATTTATACAGAGGTAGCGTAATGGCTTAAGGTTGCTTGAGATCAATTGATTGTGGATTTGAAATTGACTAATAAACTGAAGATGTGGATACCGCAGGTATTTAATAAGCTAGAAAAGTTCATTCGTAATGTCACAGCGGGAGAGTTGGCCTATGACTCAAGCTGGGCACTTGCCATTACGTTTGCGCGTCTTTTACCTGACTTCGGGTAAGTCAAAAGGAGGAGTAACAGTTTTGGCAGTGTATATTTGTCTATTTCACTGTAGCACCTAGGTAACTTAACCGATTTTAATGAATGAGTTGTCAATAGCTTCGTAATAATGACCCGGGTAACATAAGCAATATAATTTTTACTTAGTCGGGTTTTAGTTTTTTATATGTTCCTTGTTTATTGCTAGTTTCCACGGATCAAAACAGAGTCCTTAAATGCTTGTCTCATGGGCTTGTCTCTTAAGTATGTAACTAATTGACCAGTGTTATGAGAATGATATAGACGTCATTTAAAAGCCATTTGAATCCACATTTCATGAATTTTTAGCCCTAATTAAGTTACGTCTACCGTGGGAGAGCCACGCTTCGACATTCATGGGCCGGCTCGACCGGAGTGATACCATGGCCTCACAGAAAACCGGTGTGAACCGTGTGTCCATAGGTCAGGCGATAGGTCTGCTCGTTTGCTTTTTTTATACCGAATTCCATAAAAAAGGTCTGGCATGAGCTGGATCGAACCAAGTGGCGTGCAATTGGAGTGATACCCCAGCCTCACAGAAAACCGGTGTGAACCATTAGTCCATGCGGCGGCGGTAATCGCTTACCATCAGGCGATACGTCAGCTCGTGTGCACACTAGTCCATTAAAAAAAAACGTCTGGCATGAGCTGGATGCTCGAGCGAGAGCGAGGAGCCGAGGATCGAACCAAGTGGCGTGCTATTGGAGAGGCATACGTCCAGCAGTGGACTGCGATAGGCTGATGATGATGATGTATTAAGTTACAGGGTGGTCCAGTTCCGAAGCCATATACGTTCCAAATTAGTTACGCCTGTTATAGTCGTGTATTTCAAACAATTCTACGTTTTTTGAGCATCTTAGTGCCGAAGATGTATCATTTTTAACCGACTTCATGCTGTATAATAACAAAAAATGCATTCCACAAATATGTCTATATGACATTATTTATGGAATACCTAATGGTTCTGTCAAGAAATAGTTTAAAAGTACAGCATTATTACTTTTATTGTTTCAAATAATAATTATAGTAATTATAATAATAAAATACTTTTGTTCTCTCCCACAAAATAATTGAAGGCACTTATAAAGACTGCATCGGAGGCGCAGTGGTAGCGTATGCGACTGCTGTGCTTGTGGTCTCAGGTTCGATTCCTGAGCCGGACCAAATGTTTGTATGATCTGCAAATGTTTCGGAGTTTGGGTTTTTTAGAAGAGTCGACCTTTCAGTGCATAATATGTATGTATTTACAAAAGAATAATATATATACGTATTTACTAGTTGTGGTTGCGGCTCCGCCCGCGTATATGTCGGTTATCGCGGCAAATAGTAGCCTATGTGTTATTTTTATGTATAAGCTGTATTACTGTAAAGTTTCATCCAAATCCGTTCAGTAGTTTTTGCGTGAAGAAGTAACAAGCATTTACACTCACAAACTTTCGCCTTTATATATGAGTGTGATGTGATATCAGCTGTCTAGTAACCACTGTACAAGCTCTACTTAGTTTGGGACTAATAGAAAGCTGACAGTCTATCTGGGAGATAGGGTTCACAATGAATCAGTATTAGATGCATTAGTAAACCGTAGTACGAGAATAAGACTATTCGTGAGCTGATTTAAAAGCTTTGTAGTAAAAAACATTCATTAAAATACTCGTACTACGGAACCCTATCTTGTCAAACGCATATTCTAATATTTTTTATTTTCAAGATATTTTCATGGTTCATTATCAAGGACAGTCGGTATAAGGGGAAGATGGCTGATGGTTTATTAATGATGATTAATTAACGTGTCCAGAATGCCATGTCATTTAAGCTAGCGTGAAGAAATGAAGGCTATCTGCATCATCTAAGTGTTCAAAAGGAAGAGTGTGTCTTTAAAACGTGAGTTATTTTAATTTTGAATTGAAGAAGGTCACGAGATCTTAATTCATGACAAATGAATTCCTTAAGTACTTAGTTTTTTTAGTTAAATTATGGTTTATTTTATATAACTATCTCGGGTTCGATTCCAAATCAGGTCAAAATGTTATAGAGTTTTTTTGAATATATAAGTGTTTCATAATAGCCCAGAGTTTTGAAGTTGGGGTCTTGAGCCCCGTGTGGAGTGCAATCAAAGCTCTTGGTCCTGCGACAGACCTCTCCTCGGTCGTGTCGGATAGACGTCCTATCGGAATGTGAGAGTGAAGGAACAGAGAGTACACCTATGTTTGTCACACTTGTTCAGTTTAATATCTTCTGCCAGTTTGTTGTATTTTTTTTTGTAAAACCCACCCAAACTACGAAACAAATGTTTGCATACATACAAACATTCCGATCGGGATTCAAGCCTGAGACCTCAACCACAGGAGTCACATATATTAAAATTGCGTCACCAGTGCCGGATTTATATTTTTTATGAGTGTAGGCCACTTTATTTCCGCCGCCTCATGTACATATTTTTCTAAAATAAGTTTTCCCATTTTAGTAAAGAAGGCCTTAAAATTAAACAAACGAATGAATTAGTCATTACGAAAGACCGTAAAAAGTAACGTTGCCACTGCCACCCGCCTGCCTCGCTGCTCTCATCTATCGACTATCACTCACGCGATAATATAGGTTTCGAAAGGAATGACTTTCTATATATTTTTTTAAGTATAAAACACCATGAAAATACCATTGAATGTGTTTAACTTTCATCCTCTGAAATCAAGTAACTCTCCTCTGAAATCTGCCGCCCCTAGGACGCTGCCGCCCCTAGGCCGCGGCCTATACGGCCTATCTATAAATCCAGGACTGTGCGTCACTAAGAAAGCTGTAGTATATGTCGTGATGGCAATAACGTTGCCATTTATTCCGTGAATCGAACAAAATTTCTGTGTGCACAACCTGTTCAGTACGCCTCTTTCATCCACTAAATAAACAACCCATAACGTACCAATGCTGGGCTCGGGTCCTCTCTCAGGAGAGGGTTAAGGCCATACGTCCCCACGGTGACCTAGTGCGGGTTTGGGACTGGCAACACAACGTTGCGGCTACGTCATGTTGCCGTTGGATGTTCTTAAGCCGCTTAAAGGCCTCCAACTAAGCTTCACGACAGTTATCTAATGATAATATGGGACCTCCGAATCACGAAGATCATGGTATCATGCCACCAGTGGTCACCCATCCAGGTACTGACCGCGTGGTCGTTGCTTACCCTAGATGATTGTTTCTAATCACCGAGTGCAACTGGGCTATAAGCAATTTCATCCACTATGGGACAGCCAAAAAAAGACCACGTTAAATAAAGAGTACAGATGTTACATATCTATACTAATATATAAAGCTGAAGAGTTTGTTTGTTTGTTTGTTTGTTTGAACACGCTAATCTCAGGAACCGCTGGTCCGATTTGAAAAATTCTTTCGGTGTTGGATAGTCCATTTATCGAGGAAGGCTATAGGGTATATATCATCACGCTACTACTAATAGGAGCGGAGCAACAATGAAGAATGTTTCAAAAACGGGGGAAATTTTCACGCTACGGGCAATATAAGGCGCAAACGAGGTTGCGTGGGTCGGCTAGTCAATTTATAAAAATGCGAAATAGAAGGAAAACCTTTAAATAAATATTCTTTGGAAACAGAATTCAAATTTCATTGATTTTGTTTCAAAATTCTTGATCTTTGAATCACTGATACGAAAGAAAACGTTATTCACATTACAAAATTAACATTACCACTGGAACAAATTATAAAAATCCTTACTACAAAGTATTAAGGGTGTTTTTATAATGTACATTTATTTTTAAGCTGTACAATTTAAGTTTGTAGTAGTTACGTACAATGAAACACATCCGATCCCAATAACAAAATACTGAGAATAAAGACTACGTGAGAGGATTGTAAATGATTTCATGTTGCTTTTAAATCCAGTCGGGTTCTGTAGGAATATCATAAATTTTATTACTCTAATTTCGTTAGTATACCAAATTATTTTCTCTATATTTACCTACTATTTTTTCTTATCTTCCTGTGTATTTGTCCGTGACTTTTAAATTCTCGGATTTCTTCTGGTATAATATGCATGTAATTCACATATAAAATATTTCTTTTAAATCGTTCTATCTATTACAAAACTGCATTAAAATCCGTTGAGTAATTTAAAAGATCTAAACGAACAGACAGTGGAAGTGAATTCATTTAGTACTATGAAAATAATAAATATATAGATATAGATAA
Organism: Spilosoma lubricipeda; assembly: GCA_905220595.1. NCBI lineage: Eukaryota > Metazoa > Arthropoda > Insecta > Lepidoptera > Erebidae > Spilosoma > Spilosoma lubricipeda. Next base: position 2,594,135 of record HG992298.1, on the reverse strand, counting down.
AGATGAAGATTGACAAATGAAAATTGCACAAAGTTGAACTGAATGCCGTATATAGTTTCTAAAAGTCTTCTTTACGATGCGGTACGAAAATGTACTATTACAAACGTGAGTTCGCTTACATTTCTAAGGCTTCCAGATCTATTTTCATTTCATTGCGGAACATCCTAAAATGATGCTTATACACTGTCGAGGCTACAAAAAAAGTCATATGAAGCAATATAATACCAACCAATAATTTACTACCATAAATATGGAGATTGGTCTGAATAAAAGGTAAAAAAAAACTCAATGATGCTACATTGTCGCATTGACTGCATTTACAATGGGTATGGTGACCACTCTCGGATTCTTATCAACTTTTCCATCAGGCAGAGCAGAGTCACTTTGGCAAGCTCATAAATAAAAAGAGAAAACTTAATATTGACAACAACGAAACAACAAAACAGTACACCAATAATGAAAGTATTAAATATACGTATACATACATACATACAACGTATAAAAATAATTGTTGAAGTGACAAGAGATTATCTTCTCTACTTAAGGTACCCTAAAATTTAAGCGCAACGGTCTTAATAACGGTTTTGTATTGAGAAGGCGATACAACTTGACAACTAACTTTATGGTTACTTACGAACAAACATACATTGAAATTTAATTAAGCGATTCACAGTTCAGATCAGATACAACACCAGTGAGCTGTCAAGCCTAAAAGGCATTACTAAATGGCAATTAATGACATTTATAGCAAGGAATTGGCACAATGATGCAGAAGCTCTCAATAGGCCGTAAATATGGGTCACCAGCAGCATGCATTGTAGCTTTGTCTGCATTCTCAAGAGTATGGTGACCACTACACTCTTGGAATCTGCTCATGGTTTCCACCACGCAGAGTAAAAATACTGTAACGTTTCAGTAGTTTCTTCTTTCTTTCACATTTCTAGTGCGAAAGAAATCATTTCAGATTATTACTCATAGATTTTATTTATATTCTAATTATTAAATTATAGCTTATACATCAGAATAATACAGTGGCTATTAGTAAACTGCGATACCGGACATATTCGCGGGTGAAGCAGCGGGCAAGAGCTAGTCATAAATAGTTTCGATTAGTCTAATTAGAATCCATCAGCGCATCACTTAAAGTCATAACCGATTACCCATTCATGCTTCAGATGTTAATGTCTCTTAACAGTTTCTTACAACAGCTCTCCTATTACACACAAAGAACACCCAAACTCAGGACTACAATTTGTGAGTTCACAAAGTGTTGTCCCATGTGTGATTTGAACCCACAACGTCTTAGGGTAGTAAAGAACGGTGTGCCGACCGCTAAATCATTAAGCCAGCCGTACATTCATACATTAGGCTGGATTTGCTTATCTATTACATTCAAGGTCGCTAAGCAGGGTGTCAAGAAAGCGTTTAATAAGTACTGTTTCACTTTCGTCTGCTGCAAGTAGGTCGGACTTTCTATATTGTCTTAGGCGTATAGAAAAGCATTTCTTTCTAACAGTATGGTCATGTGCCTTTGTGTGAATACTAGAGAGGAATTATATATTGGAAACATTTGAAAAAAAGCTACGCTGCGTCTGCGGAGGCTTAAAATTGAAGAGTCATATGATTTACACACTGTATGAGGAGAAAGGGGTTTGAGCCGAAGGAACATATTAATGTTGCTATGATAAAAAATGCACATGTAACATACATAACTTTTAATTAAATTAAAATACAATGAAAATATTTAGAATATTTATGTACCATCGTCAAAAAAAATCCTCCATATCATCGGTTTCATTTTTCAATTTGAATGGGAATAAAAATGAGTAGATATGCAATACATGTCCAAGTTAAAATAATATTCACATAAAATAACTTAAAATAAATAAATAAATAAAATTAAAAAAATCCAAATTGGTTTTTAATCAATAGAATTCTGAGGTAATAAAAATACAGACACATTAGATGTACTTTACTCAATGAGAAATTGAGTGACTTTTGGAACCCATGCATCAGATACGACTGCTATAAAAGTCTACCTTGGAACAGTTAGCCTTTATCCCAAATACCGCTACTCGTGGTCGCTACCGCTAGGAGGGATTTTAGGGTTCAGATCGCGAAATTTTTTCTGCACTATCTCATTTTTAAGGAACATAGTTATTTAATTATTTTGAATCCAAACCCCGAAACTAAGAACCGAAGCTACTAACAAAAAAGCAGTAGCAAACCAGGTATTTCCTATCAAACCAATAATTATTGATAACAATACCCAATACCTTTCATACCAGTGACCATTATTCTCTTATCTTTTATAATTACAGTTATAATCGTATCGAAGTACACATAAACAATAGTTATGATTAATATGATATAGATCTGTTAGATGTGGATGGAGAATTGGAATTCGGTTAGACTGTTACGAAAGCTGATTAGTTGGATGTGGTTTAAGTTATAAGCGGATGGTGTAGCAAACTGCACGTTTGGTTAAAGCGGTCGTCACGCCGCTTTCTACTACGTCAAGTGTTGTGGGTTCAAATCCCACATGGGACAACACTTTGTGTGATACACAAATTGTTGTTCTGAGTCTGGGTGTTCTTTGTGCCCGTTTCATGTAAAGTCCCCGCGACACAAGATGTATATTCCTAAATGCGTGAGTTGTCTTAAAAAAAAGGCGATAAAATTTCGATAAAAGGTTCTTAGCTGAAAAATAGATTAAAATGAAGAGAGAATAAATGCTTACGCACCGATCAAGAATTTCGACGTGCTTCGGAATCTAAATTAATATTCATCTTTTATTATAAAACTTACTTTTTAAACACTGATATAGAAATGAAATTGCAGTATAAAGATCCATTAAATATCACCTATTTAATATTCAATTGAAAATACATCCGGCTATTGGTTTTTTCTATCTTTTAATATAATAATTTACAATACAAAAAAAATAACAAGAACCTAATAAGGTAAACTCTAATGCTCCACACCATCGGTCTCCGGTTACGAGTACTTTTCAGAGAACCAGTGCATAAAATCAGGCTCGTTTCTGTTCCCACTGTGTGCGGTGTACCGTTGGTTGCAATTTTGATAGACATACTGTCCATCTAAAGCGCAAATAACGGTGATCTTCGCAAGGGCACTGCCAATTATTATGCGGGAGCACACATTGCAGAAAGAAATAAATATTATTCTGTTAGAATCGATCGTGAAGGCCAATATTGTTGTGTATTATTCTACAAATGTTCCTCCAAGAATGGACTAGTGATCAGTAATCTTAGCTACTTACCTGAAATTTTTTGATTTTATTCCCACCGAAATTAAGTTTAACAATTGAATTGAAATTGAAACCTTAATTGTGTCTAGTAATAAGCAAATAATTTTATGAGTAGTCACAAAGCCAACTTATTAATATATCTATAATTTAAAAATAGTTACTATCAGAAAATAATGATCATAAATCATAGAGATATAAAATATGTCAGTTTAAGGAATGACTTCCATAGATGGTAAAATAACGAGAGAGAGATTAACGCTGTTTATTTGTAAACTAGCCGATCCGTGCCCACTACGTTGGGCATTAACCGCCAGCTTTTCTTCGACTTGATTTGCAATACTATTATTTAAAAAAAAATGTTTGATCAATTCTAATCAAATTAGCCAATGTCACTCCTGAATAGTGTTGCTTTCTGTTAGTGAAAGAATTTTCAGGATCGGATCAGTACTTCCGAAGATTACACCCTACAGCCATACAAACGAAGTTAGGAACTTCACCTCTTTATAATATTAGTATAGGAAAGGACCTGGACTACATTTTACCTGTACACGATAGTATGATGATTTATAGGACTCATAGTAAGTGCTGACTTATCATGTGAATGAAACCTCTATCTCATCTTTACACCACAGTTTGCTAATATATGATGAACTATAGTAAGGAAGAGTTTGTTTGGTTGTCTAAAAGGCGCCACGAGCTTAAATATTTTTTTACGTTCGGAATCTTATTTAAAGTTAGTATATAAGCTAAATGACATAACGCTACAGCCAATAGAAGTCCAGTTTCAACAAAAAATGTAAAAACAAGTAAAGAATTATTTCTTAAAGAAAAACCCGACTGTGTCAATATCTGCCATCTATATTAAATTCAGTTTTTTTTTAATATTTTTGATGTACCAGTACTCACTACATAAGAATAGGTACGACAAGCCGTTTAGGGTCTAGGGCGCTAAATAAATATACACACATACGAGTACATACACTAGAAAAACATAACCCTCCTTCTTTCGCAGTTGGGTAAAAGTGGGCAAAATTTGCAGACGTGCAAAGTTTGGTTAGATAATCGCTCATAAATTGTGCCGCAGTTCTTAAGTAGATATTTACTATAGATGTCGACACAGTGACACGCGGTGGACGGCGCCTTGACCCGAGTTTGTGTCGTTTCGTTTTCACACCTCCTTTATTGCAAACTATCCATTATAATACAATTTACGGGGCTTTATGTTATTTTACGACATGAATACAGCCAATTTATTTCCCACAAATAAAATGAACCGTTAACTAAATATTAATATTATTAATGTAGGTATATTTCATCATCAGTATTGTACATATTAGCTATGCCCTGTGGTGTTACCTGCGGTTTTTTTATGAAATATGAGGCAAACGAACGGACGTACCGCCTGATGGTAAGCGATTACCATCGCCGATGGACACCCGTAACACCACAGGCGTCACAAGTGCTCTTTTCTTCTAAGTTATGGTTGAATCTTACTTATCAGAACGGAACATAACATTTTTGATATGAAATTGTCAAAGTGCTATTTCGGACTATGATCCATCTCTGTGCCAAATTGTATCCAGATCAATTCAGACGTTTTTGAGTGGAAAAGTAGGAAACATTCATACAAACTTTGAAATTTTAATATTAATAAGATTTTATGTCGATATTATTAATGAGATGGCATAATTATGACTCGCAAAACAAATAATATTTAAATATTTTATCTATACATACAAATAAATAAAATTGGAGTGTCCTTGTGTAATATTAAAATAACCGCTTTTTACTAAATGCATATGTATGCATAAACGGTATATAAACCAGAAATGGAGTTAAAAAAAATGTTGTCTGTCTGTCGGGCTGTCTGTCTGTCTGTCTGTCTGTTTGTTCCGAGTAATCTCTGGAACGGCTTAACGGATTTTGACGGGACTTTCACTGGCAGGTAGCTGATGATCCAGGAAGTAACTTAGGCTACTTTTTTAGACTAAAGTTGTCCCGCGGCGTTACTCGCAGTACAACAATAGCCGCGGGTAACACCGCGGGGTTCAGCTAGTTAAAACTAATATTATAAATTCAAATGTAACTCTATCTGTCTGTCACGCTTTCACGGCTAAACCATTACATCAATGTTCATTAAATTTGACATAGAGATACCTTGATTCTTGAGGAAGAACATTGGCTACTTTTTACCACGATAACCGAGATACACGCGGGCGGAGCCACGGACAAAAGATAGTAAAAAATAAATATGATCTTTGGAGTGGTGATCATCGCTTACCTATACTTATTAACATGATGACCGACTAAATATAATTGGAAGGCTATCAATTTTTTTTATCAAAGATCCAATTAATATATTGCAGATAAATGAGTGTTATGTTCCCCCAACACAAAGGGATGATGCTTCAATCAGACGAGGTGTTTACGCTTGGTATATCGCGATCCAATGGTTAATCAGTATAAAAACTTTCGTTGCGCAATGCAGGCTTCAGCTCAGTAAGACTTCGTTAGATGGCGTTGAAGAATGTTTTTTATTGTATATGGAATTCGCCATAATGTTATTCAAAAATTCATTTAAGGAAGTTATAAAATATATAACGGTGACTAATCTATACATATTATTGCTTCTCTAAAATTTGTATCATAAATATGTTTAACGATTTGTCCCAAGTTTGGCGACGATACGGTGATTCACTAGTTGTCGGTGTTTTCTTGTAAAATACTCATTAATATTAATATGTTTATAATAGATTGTTTGTTCATTTTATGGAAAGTGTTATTATATAGTTACCGTCACACGGTCTGGGATCATTTCGGGAAAAAACGCGAGAAATTTTATCAGTTGCAGTACGTATCCTTGTCTTTTCTTCGTGGTATGTTTTTGTTTACTGTTTGTTATAATAATATTTCACCGATTCATACAATGCCATCTAGTCCCAAACAAAGCAGAGTTTGTGCTATGGGTGCTAGACAACTCATATTGATTCATAGTAGCTGGCTCGACGAACTTCGCACCGCCACTATTCGCGATTATTTTATAAATTTTCGGAAAAAAATGTTTTTGTATTTAAACTCGCCTCAGTTTCCCACGGATCGCGTACAGTGGCGGACCTCGAAAGAAATATACTTCCAGTTTTCTCTGAATTTGCTTCTATGCAAATCTTGTCCTGACAATAACAAATACATAAAAATAGAATTATCCAATTTGGTGCAGTCTATCGGAAATTATGCGCGTACATATATTTCAGTGATCTATTTTTATTTTTCATACACATTTTTTGTAAATACATACATATTATACTAAATAAAACATATATATATATATATATATATTATACGACTTGTATTTCATACTTCATCGTAAAAGAAAAGAGTGTCTTTAGTGATCAATTATATCGTCAATGCGAAAGAGTATTATTACAGGTTAATAACTCACATATATGATAAATGTATTTTCTATTTAAAAAAGTGAAAATACGCTTCAATAAATTACAAAACAAAGGCAGCAAATAATTCAAAGAGCTATATAATCAGCATGTGAAATGATATAAACTCATACGTTATAATAACAAAGATTAGTAAATCGATGACCGAACATATTTGTCTCTCGACATACTTTTACCAATTTTACTCGGTCATACCATAAAAGAAGGTTCATATATAGCTAACTAATGCCAACAAAGTTACGGTCAAGGCTCCAAGTCAAAACAAATATAGTCGGCGAAATATATTGGTGTTTTTATCCAAGAAAATTTTATTCTCGAGTGTAGAATTAACCAGAATTTATGTGAAAGGTATATATAGTAATATGATTTTTGTACAGCAACACAATTATTTCTGTAAATAAACAAAATGAGACGAATTTGACATTTGTATTTGACAAGATTTCCAGAGTAAATTCCAGATCTTTTTTTTTATTCAATTTCGAACCGCTCAGAAAACACTCTCTTCTTATTAGGCTGTAAGTGGTAAAAGTACTAACATCGACACACAACCCTCGGCTTCATAATAACTTGAAAGGAATACTAAAAGGGATTTTCTTTACAACCGAATTACTGTAATACGGTATATAAATAGCCTTTGCCACAAATCCCTGCATCGATTTAGGAACCATCCTTTGGCACACTGCCAAGTAGTTAAGCCGACTCAGCTGCTATTACTATAAAAAAAAAAATCTTATTTACATAATGTTATTGGGAAAGGGAAGTTTCCTTCTAGGCAATATTTGTCCCGAAGATCTTTATAGCAATTACGGAATTTATTGATCAAAAAGGAAAATAGTTTCTATAAGTAATACATTCAGGAAATTAAATTGAATATGCGTTTTAAGATCAGAGCTACGAAGAGAAGACCTCATTAAATAGGTCCAAGTTGAGTTCAGATTCCAATTAAAGAAAAAAAGGAACTCACTTATTACCGAAAATAATATAAAGATGGTAGATGCATACATTATTTAAAGATATAATTGATTGTAAATATAGGGTTACACATTTTAGCAGGTTACTAGACTTTCGCATAAAAAATGAAGGAATAGCGCTCGTTTTCGATAGGATTTTTATTTTATTTATTTATGTAAGGAAAACATACAGTATTATATGTGTAAGTGTAATATAATAGTTATTCTTCACACTTTCCTTAGCATTTATCAGTTCCAACTCTGCTCCTCTGACTTTCCATCAATAATATTGGTGAAACCAAAATAATACCCTTTGATTACCTATTAGCTTAATTGAGTTCCGAAGTTCCGAATTTAATATTCTGAAGTCTGAAACAAACTTCGGTATTTGAAGTAACATAAAACTTGAAGATTGGAGTGAAATGTCGCAATGAAGTATGTAAACTTAGGATTTTAAAAGTGTTTTTTCATAACGAACTAGATTTTACTTCTCTCACACATAGATAAAAATAGCATGTTTAATATTTGATGATTTCAACTTTTTTGTATGAAATATTGTTTTGATTAATTGATGGCAAAAGAATACTAAGATTTATGCACGTATGCAGCTCAGATCCGTTGACGCCTTTTGAATGATTCTCCAGAATTGCAGGTAAGAAGGGATTTGACCTCAAGAGACAAAAGTCCTTCTCTGTCCTGTAAATATCCTCCCTATAATCGAGGAGAGGAAGAAATTCGGCGATCGGCAATCTCACTCATCATCATCATCATCATCATCAGCCTATCGCAGTCCCCTGCTGGACATAGGCCTCTCCAATCTCACTCACTTGGTATAACAGGACCGAACTTTCATCAGGCTTTGGAACGACTCCAGCTTTTATTTGCCGTAGAAAGGAAATTTCACAACAAAAATGTAAACTTGAAGAGCAATCGCGACTACCAGAAAGGAACAACTGTTTCAACAACGCAACAGTTATTCAATAAGATAAATCTCATACTATCGGCCACGTTTACATTTCAACAAAATCACAATAATCCCTAAAAGATATATTATATCGGTGACAAGTTACCAACAGTTGTAGAACCACATTCTGTGTGATTCATTGCGACCGACTCCGAAGAAATACTTTATTGTTTAGCAAGACAATGTTGTGTCGTAACAGCTTAAGTTATAGGTTCATTTAACTAAGGTTTTAGGGCCTATCTAATGAATTTAATTCTTGTAGCTGTGTGGTTAGATTTGTGGGCTTTGGGGAGTAATTATTTAAAGGTAGAAATTAATGATAACTGTTAGATGACCTGTATTAGTCGTAAATATAATATTATCGTATAACTAGTAAGCTATATAGAGTGACCGTTTTGCTGATTTAAACATTAGGTTAGATCCAGTGAGTTCGAGTTATTCAATAGGCCGACAAATGAGCCGGCGTTTAAAGTGAGTTTATTTCTTTATACACTTGACGCTTTCCTAAATGAGCTGATGAGAGGCTACTGTGTATTTGACCCCCTGTCGACCCCGTGTAGTATTGATATATCAAAAAAGAGTACTAAACATAAATAAGTAAATGTTCTTTGAAGTGATGGATTTTGAATACAGTGTAAAAAAAGAGTAATAGTGGTGCCCTTACTCATCCCATGGGATTTGTGTTTTAAGAAGCGGCTAAGTGATAAATTATGCAAGACAATATCATTGCCAGGAGTAGGAAAATTTAAATTACACACATATGTCAGACACACTCACACACACATATTTTAAACTAGTTGATGCCCGCGGCTCCGCCCGCGTGTATGTCGGTTATTGCGGCAAATAGTAGCCTATGTGTTGTATTCTGGTGTATGAGTTATCTTACTGTAAAGTTTCATCCAAGTAGTTTTTACGTGAAAGAGTAAAAAACAACCATCCATCCATCCATACTCACAAATTTTCGTGTTTATAATACTAGTAGGATTGAGTTTATCACTTAAGGTTGAGCTTTGGACATAAACTTTACAGGATAACTCTTGTCTGAGTCTTCTTAGCTATGTCTAACTTTAGTTTACAATTGCTCTGAATTAGTGATGTCATTTTTATTCTGGAAGTCGACTACAACAGCTAGAAAATCGATGGCCATTTAAATAAGCGAGTTTGCTATATATAAAATGATATTTTTTGCCATCATATCTACCGAGTAGGTATCGGTTAAAAAACTCGTCCATAACGAATGCAATTATGATGTAATGTTTTGTTGATTCCATGTCGGATCATGTTATGACATAAATGAATTCTAGGAGCTTTTGTAGGAATTCTTGTATACGAACAAAACAATATAGAATTTAGTGATTTGCGTGTAACACATGAATACATTTGCAGATTTATACAAATACTCACGGATATACACATGGGAAGATCTATGCTAGTTGTAGATTCAATATATCTCTACGGTAACAGTTAGATTAACAAAAGAAAAAGAAACATTAGCATATTCGATTTGTATTACAATTTGAGCTAAAAGTAAAAATCTACAAAAATAATTAATTGTAAGCGATTCATGTTTGTAAATGAAAGATATTGAAGAAAAACGAAACTAAAATCAAAAAAAAAATTTTAGATCTTATGTCTATGTATTTTCACTTTTGAATTGTGATAAAATTCATTTAACATTTAGAGTATAAAGAAACACTGCGTTAACCGATATACACGCAAGCAGAACCGCAGGCACAAGCTAGTCAGTTTAACTTTTTTTTTTTTATATAAGAGCATCTGATTTCATTCGATAAACACACAAACAATGTACATGGAAATGATTTCAAGTCCACGGTAACTCGAACAGGGTCAAACGTTTGATTGCCGTGTCTGTCGGCTATTAAGCACCACACTTCTACGTCAGCATATCCTGGCTTTATGTAGATATTTGGTTACGATTGATTGGATCTTGAACTCATTCATGGTTTATTGATATTTTTAATTAGTTCATTGACAGCCTTTAAAACGCTTCACTGCAGGATATATGATTCTCTTTACAAAGCAGGTTTTGGCCAACTATACTCCCCTGGCTACAAGGGTTGGTATAGGATATGTCCCTTCATCGGAGGAGATCTCTCGCTACCGGCCATCATTCGTTCCATGGCCGGTAGCGACAGTAGTTTTACCGCGGTCGCAGCCTTCTGCGAAGACGTAATTTCGCGGAAGGAGGCGGCGGAGAAGGCCCGGGAGGACGACGTCCACTCGGACCCGATCCACCGCCGGCGAACCGGGCGGCGGAGGCGCGCATACCAGCGCCTCATGCCGCCCTGAGTGTGGCCGCGGATGGTGGGGACGGGTTTTCCCCTCCATCCGCTTTAGTGGTCACCCGCGAGGGGGCGACGTTACGCGTGTGCCGTACGTCGCCTAAATCAGAGAGTTTACCAGCAGACGGTGCCCGCTTCAGTGCGGGCAGGCGCTGGGAGGGGTCCGGATGTGTTAATAACAGCAGTTCCCGGATCCCTCCCGTCTCAGGCGCAGAGTTGGCACACCGTGTGGTTTTAGTCGGTTCGATTCCGACACACCGCCCCACCGCAAACCCCGGCGGGGTGACGGCCCGAGGGGGTTTCCACACGTAAAAAAAAAAAAAAAAAAAAAGGATATGTCCCTTAATCAGCGCCTCATAGAGTGTGGCCGCGGATGGTCGGGACAGGTTTTCCCCTCCATCCGCTTTAATGGCCAGCTGCGAGGAGGCGACGCTTCGCGTGTGCCGTACGTCGCCTAAATTAAGAGTTTCCTGACAGAGGGACCCGCGCTGGTGCGGGTAGCCGCTGGGAGGGATCCGGATGTATTAATAACAGTAGTTTCCAGACCCCTCCCTTCTTAGGCGTAGAGTAGCACACGGTGTGGTAATATTCGGTTCGATTCCGACACACCACTCTGCCGCAAAAGCAGTGTGGTGACGGCTGTACGGGTTAGTTCAATAGATATTAACTTTGAATTCGTATTTTACAATCAATAAATAAATATTATAAATAAATGGGATTAAAGGATAAGTTATACGCATAAAAAACTTTTCATACATTTAACGAGGCTTGAAATAGCAGTTTTATAGGTTTTCGCACATACGTTTCCCATGACACTGAAGTTTATCAAATTACTCTATAAAAATGCTATTAAAGCGATGCCTTATATCTTTCCGTACAGCCTTTTACATGTACAGTAAGCCGTGGGAATAAAATGACGCTTCGGGTAAATCGATTATTTTAAGATAAGTACTGGAAAGCATTAGCAGAGTCCAAGAGTTGTGGTCACCATACTCATTACTCGTACAGACAATGAAATAATGAAGCATGGTGACCCACACCATGGTGGCCTAGTGATACTTCTGCATCATTGGACCTCCGGTCTCACCAACGAAACATGGCAGCATAAACACTGTCATTTTACGCTGATCTTCTGTACGAAGGTAGTACCGCCACGGTGGAGTCGTCTCGTTCGTGCTAAAATCAGCGTGGCTACCATTGTCTAAAATAGTTAGTTTAATTGAAACACAATATCGAATTCTGGACTAATATGAACTTGAACTATTTAAAAAAAAGCAAACATTCGCTAAAATGTTTGCGAATCTTTGCTTTTTTTTAAGATTCCTAGGTATTCCCGATAATACTTCTTTAAATCTTAATCTTATCATTAATATTTGATTGCATTCTATAAAGGAATGCTTTGGTTCTTCTATCATCTTCTTGATTATTTGGGGTCCGCTACTAGTTCAATCGGTTTCACCTGATTTTTTTTCGCAAAGCTGGACTCACTCACTCTGCAATCTTGAAGGAGAACTTAATTCGGACGTCGAATTAGATTCAGTTTGTTGGAAGTCACCGACTTCTCAATAACGATTGCATAGATGTCCATGACAAACGGGATCGACTGCTTAACGTGTTATCCGGGACTCGGGCGTGAAACTCTAGGCTGTTATTAGGAATTTCATGTAAAAAAAAAAAACAGCTACTCTTTTAGCCCGACCCGGGCATCGAACAAGAGAACTCTTGATTGGATATACTAACCGCTAGACGGCTAGACCAATGCGGCTGCTTTTTTGCTTTCTATATCATTAAGCTATTTAAGTAGTGATGCAGCATTTTATCACTCTTACACTAGTACCCTCAATCGCGTGTCCTACCTCACGCAATATGAGCCGCGTTCATAACAAACTGACTAAGTTTTAAATACCAAGTCTTGTTTGTTTATAGTTTGTTGCTAATTTTAGAATACTCATTAACTATTGCTTGAAGTTCTTCCCATGATTACAACGAAAATAGTTCACGATAAAAACTTTCTTAAGTTCTTGAATTTATCATGTAACAGGTATTACACAGCGTACTAAACGTTTCCATAAGGTTGTACCATCTATATATTTTTACTGACATCTGACACACAACGCCATCTAGGTTCAAACAAAGAAGAACTTGTACCATAAAAGCTAGATTTACTGACAATATTTTGTCCAGCCTGGGAATCGAACCAAAGATTTCCGTCTAGCCATTTAAGGTTACTAACCATAAGACCAATAGTCTAGACAAATGTTGAGCTTTTAAAAGAACGCAGTTATAAAAGTTCTCGACCTCTTTGCTAATGTTACTTTAAAGGTAAATAGGAATGTATACATACTGATTCAAAAACCAGCCAGAATTAAAAAATAAGGACCACCTAACCTCTATGGTCTAATGAGCACCTGAACTTGCTTAGAGGTATAGACAACACGTTTAACGAGATTAAAGACTGGCAAGAAAAAAAAAATAAAAGAAACAGAACATATAGATTCACATTAATTAAGATTCAATTGAACATTGGTTGTTAAAAAAGTTCTCATTAAGAAGCTAATAAGAGAATTACTAATAAGTACTTGATCCCGGAAGAAGGATTACTATCAATGATTAAAAAAATATTCCCTTCCATGTAATATTAGAACATATACTATTTCATTAAAGTCGATAGTTCTGAAGCGATTTTCTTGATAAATGAAGAGTGTTTCTTAATAAATGATAATTAAAAAAATCAGATTATTTAAAGTTCAAAATAATCAATAATATATAAAGAAATCAAAAAATTGCTTTTGCTCATTCAATACCGCATATCTCTCGTTTCCATAAAAACTTTCACAACATTTCTTTAATCTAAGATATAAATAAATGATCAGTTCAATGACAATACCATTACAAAAATTAGATCTCAGTTTAACTCCAAACCTATAAAAGACATTACTATTCTTTCGCAATGTTATATCTTAAACAACGAAACAAGTGTAATGCAAAATTCATCGGAAAAATCCTCCAAGATGTAATCAAATCTCAAGAAGTTGAGATATAATTATCTCTCCCAGCCTATCATATTATAATATATTTTTTATTGAACAGAGCTCGTAAGGACGATAATAATTATAGACTAGGTTTTTTTTGTAGACCGTACCTATCTTGTTTCTGCTGCGCTGCGGGATTTGAAGTCCTTTTTTTGCGGGCAGCCAGTATACTAGATTTGTTGGCAAAACCGGCTGATTGAATATAAAATTGACAGGATCAACTGCTTTATAGAGGGTATATAAGTTTATTCTCATACCACCATAGTTTTAAAACATCTTAACTACCTTTTGTTTATTTTAATCTCCTGTCGATTTGTTCATCCAAAGGTTGACTGGAAGAGACTGCTTTCAGCAATAAGGCCGCCTTTTGTACATATCCCATCTTCCAGTAATTTTCAATTTTAACAATGTTTTATGGGTGTACAATAATAGACGATTTTATTGTATATTATATCTTGCTCTTTGATCATAACCACTTTTATTATTATTTACTTACTAAACAGTTGACTGAGTTGGAATAAATTGACGGTATACCTATTTCGTTGTATGTAGGTTAAAATTAAAACAAATAATTTAAATTTAAAAGCTTTTTAAAAACAATATTTTACTGGAATGCCTCAAGAGCAAGACGAATCAAACGAATGCAAACTCGATGATGTTGCGACTTTTTTTTTTTTTTTTTTTTTTTTATAGTGAGCTGCCAAAATGACTCTGCCCTATGCACATTTCTTTGGCCTATAGTCATCTTCCAGCTCCATCATCAGATCAGCTCCATGTTATTATAATATTGTATTGTCACGTTGTATACATATGCTTGCAAAATTTCAAGAAAGTCGGTTACCTGCTCCAAAATTGAGTTGCAAGATCGGGTATCTGCTCCAAAATTGAGTTGCAAGATTCCACCCAAACATACAAGCATACATACGTTACAATTTAATAAAAAGCTTATAAAATAGAATGATGTACTGAACGAGATAATCTCAATACTTGCTTTATATAACTTTTATTCGATATTATTGCTTGTTTTTATGATTTTAGAGATAGTTTTTATATATTTATGTGTCGAAACTAACATTAAAAGTTTTTATCAATTTAGTTAAATTCCGTATTTAAAATAACTTACTTTATTTTTCAAATAAGAGCTTATGCTCTAATAGAGTAAACATTTTTTTTAGCTGATTTGCAAAGTCAACTTTGCATTTTAAAAAATAACTTTAAAAACAAATACAGAATATTATTTAAAACAAAAATAATCTTAAATACTGAACATTAAAATATTTCAATTAAAAATAGTATTAAAAGGGCTAAATAAAAACAAAACTCCCTTGTTTTAGACTTTAGTTGGCAGAATTCTACTCGTTCGAATCGATATTTATACCGATACACGATTATTACGTATGCAAGCTACAGCACTTACGATAATCGAGTAATAAGCGAGATCGATGTAATGACTCGATTCCGCTCCCGCTTAATTGCAGCTCGATATTTGCATTATAGTCCGCCATTTTGCTTTCATAGACAAAGTAGAGTGTATAAGTCTGTGGTTGTTATGGATTTTGTATGGTGTGTTATTACGAAGATATAGAAATTAGTTCCTTTGTGATATTACGTAGCGATGGATAAAAAGAATAAAAAAAATAGGTTTGCCCGTATTTAATACGGTATATTAAATAAAGCAATCTTTATTGTTACGATTGAGTAGACATAGTTGTTATAGATATCTATATAATATTGTTTTAGTAACATCAATAAGCTCATTTCGGATGTATAACTTTATAGAAGAGGGCCTAAGAAGGAATAACAATACCTACCTCAAAAGAATTCCATTACATTTTAGAAACGTTTATTTTTAACATATAAAATTTATGAAAGGCATATTAATAATAAAGACCAATTTTTTATGAGTGAGGTGTCAATAGATTCGTTATATTGGCCTGGGTGACAGAGGTTGGTTATATTTTTCGATTTACTTAGTCAGGTTACAATATTTTATTTTTCTTGTTATTTTTTATACCAAGTAAACCATGAAATATGTGGAGGTCGATAAGTAAATCTTTGGGCATTACAACTTCGTTTTAAGAAAAAAAAATCAATAGCATTACGCTGTATGATTCGGCTGTGTCTAGTACACAGCCGAATCATACAGCGTATGTATGTATGTACGCGTACATTATTATAATGTTTTTATTGTAAAGAAGTCAATCGCATGTCTTTACTCCCGTCGTTCCCCATCGCTTTAACGACGCCTTAATGAGCAGAAAAATAAGACTCCAGTTAATACATTGTTATCAAAACAGACAATGTTTTATACTGTTGTTTTCGGAGTAAATTCAAAGGGACATACATACTCATAGAAAACCGGTATTATCTTTCTTTATTCTTTCTGTGTCAGTCAGTTAGTGTTTCTTCCTCTTGATTTGAAAGTGGAAAGGAAGGAGGTTAAGAAGCACCTGTGTTGTGAATTCGACGTGTCTCTCTGCTTTAACCCCCTAATACCACTAGAAAAACATCATTACATAAAAAAATACCCTGGACTCAAAAATGTACTCATCAAATCTCTACATGAGAAAGTTTTTTCAAAAAGACACAATATTACGTTTTTGTACCTTTCTTTAAACGTGGGTGTTAAAAATAATATAACAACCTCAAAAATATTAAATTAAAAAAAAACAAATAAAACCACACGTGAATAATATATATATCCACATACCATAATTATTTATTCTGGCCACATCTCCAAAGGTCTTTGCCTCGCGTGGCAATTTAAAAAAAAAACTGTCAGTCATTGACAACTGAAAAATTTGAATACCGAAGGCCTTGACTTATTGATTATGTGTTTCGTGTGTCTTGTAATTTTGTGATTATATATTTTTTCTTTTTATAAAATGTTATGGCCAATTATATAAAAGTAAATGGTGATGAAGGTTACATATACGCTATTAAGCGTTGCATAACCCTTTCTAAGCTCTGATTTAGTAAGTGCACTTAGTAAGTATTATGTGTTTTTTTTATGACATGGCATCTCGACCAGAGCGCCTAGTGTTAATTTATACCACATCAAAGGAGGAGGAGTTCTCAAATTAGACCATTTTTTTTTACTTTTGTGCACGCCACCTACATCTAAACTTTATCAGTGCCAAATTTCATACTCGTCTAAGTACGTACAAAGTTTTTGATTTTAGTATTAATATACCTATATACATATACTAGCTGACCCACGCAACTTCGTTTACGTCTCTTATTGCCCGTAGCGTGATAATTTTCCCCCGTTTTTGAAACATTTTTCATAGGTGCTCCGCTCCTATTGGTCTTAACTTGATGATGTATAGCCTATAGCCTTCCTCGATAAATGGGCTATCTAACAGTGAAAGAATTTTTCAAAGCAGACCAGCGGTTCCTGAGATTAGCGTGTTCAAACAAACAAACAAACAAACTCTTCAGCTTTATATTTTAGTACTTGCGTGGGTCAGCTAGTCAGCTATAAAAGTTATCGCAAATGACTTCTTAAATATGTGTTGTTCATTTTTTGCTTGGTAATATTATACTTAGGTACTTTAATATTTTTTAGGAATGTAGTGCTGCATTCGAATCATAGATATAAGATTATTGCTTTAGTCGTTTTTAAATTGATAGTTTATCGTAGTCGGTAGTAGTTTTGAGTATCTAAATTAGGCTCTTAATGATGTATGAACGCATCTTATTCAAAGAACAGCCTTCCTCTTTCACGTTTTTTGTTAGATGTAAAAAGATATTCGAACAGAAATCATTGAAGTAGTTTAAAAATCCTTAAATTATTCATTATCATCTATACTAACATTATCTGTCTGTATGTGACTCATTCACGGTTAAACTGCACCGAACTGCACTGCACTGCGCACCGATGTCAATGAAATTTGGCACGAAAATACTTTGATTCTTGAGGAAGGACCCAGGCTACTCTTAACCGCGATAACCGACATACGGGATAAAAGTTAGTGCTTTATGAAATTTTCTATAAGGTCCCTTAGTGTGATAAAGAGTTTCGTTGTGACCAGTTAGTTCGTGAAAATTAAACACTTTTGATGATGACGTAGATGGACACTGATTTAACTGCGCTGATCGCATAGTGGTATAAGCAGTCGCCACGCTGTTTTCTACTGCGCTGAGTGTTGTTGGTGAAAACCCCATACGGGACAACACTTTGTGTGATTCACAAATTGTTGTTCTGAGTTTGGATGTTCTTTGCGTCCTTTCCACGTATGTTTCTAAAGTCCTCTACGACACAGTTTCTATTACGAAAGCGGGCAATTTTTTTTATCAATTATCATTTTCTAAAAAAAAAGTCATGTGGTGTCGTAGGACACCACATGACTTGGACACATTGACATGGAACAAAGTTCCTTATCATAAAATATAATTATACATAGAACTTACAGATACAAAATTTTTCGTTTACGCTTTTTAAAAACCACATAATTGTCTCAATACCTTTATTTTATTTAAAATAATTTATAAAATACATAAAAAATTATGTGAGGTAAAAAGAAAATAACTATTCAGACATACATTTTATTATGATTTTTGTAGATAAAAATAAAACGAAACCGGTCACTTATATAAAGGAACACCCACACTAATAACTTTGTTGGTAACACTGTGTGATTGCGTGTCCACACCGTCCAAATGGTCCCAAATGTCCACAGTACGTAGCGGCGAAGTGAGTTTTCAATCTATAACACCATCCATGCTATCAGTGTTTCTTCAATAAAATAACCAAGCTAATATCTCTACCTGTACTATACTAATATAGATACTGATATTGCGACTTCATGGATCATATTATCGCCGGCGTGGGTTTCAATTCATATAATAACCTGGCCAGGTGTTAATCCACTCTTACTCTCAGACAATGCTGCGCTAAATGTTAACTTTCACCACGGCTAGAATGAACACAATGCATATTAAAATTAATTATACCTTCGATAAATATTATGTCGTCGTTGTATGGGATATGTGTATTACTAGAATTTGTCCGTGGTTTCCCTTGCGTTGTAATAAAATAATAATAATCTCACACAGTTCACAAACGACTGTCTGGTCTCAAGCTAAGTAGAGCCTGTATTATTGCGACCAAACTGTTGACAAATGTACTTATAACTTCCTCGGTGGCGCAGTGGTAGCGTATTCGCCTGCTGTGCTTGAGGTCTCGGGTTCGATTTAAATGGTCCTCATGTGTTTTTTATGACTATGACTTGCTGCCTAAGATTGCCGATTAAGACATTTTTTAATATAATATAGCTAACTATTACGTTAACTTGTCAATAATGCCCTTGTGTAGTAATAATTTAATATGCGGCGTTGCGGAGGGATACCCTAGCCGGCAAAAAACGTCCGTAACGTAAGATTACTGCCTCGGTGGCGTAGTAGTAACATATGCGACTGCTGTGCTTGAGGTCTCGGGTTCGATTCCCGGGTCGGACCAAATGTTTGTATGATCGACAAATGTTTGTTTCGGAGTTAGGATGTTTTCTATGTATGATATATATTGTATTTACAAAAAAAAGTATATATGTATTTATAACACTTGTGTAGCACCCATATCACTAGCTCTGCTTAGCTTGGGACTAGATGGCGTTATATGTTAGATGTCCAAAATATTTCTATTATGTTATATATTTCCTAATATGTACATATCATAGATCAATTACACCCAGACATAGAATAAATTTTCTAGACACATAGAATTTTCTAATGCTTTTAACAACGTCAATCACGAAATCCTCTTATCTATCCTCTCATATCTCATGATTTCTTCTGAGACACTGGAATGGTTCTCCACTTATCTTCAGGGGCGACAGCAGTGTGTTCGTGTTGATGACTTGTCATCAAGTTGGTGCGACCTCAACGCTGGCGTCCCTCAAGGCGGAATTTTATCTCCTCTCTTATTTTCAATATTTATTAACCTCATAACTCAACATCTTCAGTGTGCGTATCACCTGTATGCTGATGATCTGCAGCTGTATTCACAGGCAGGGTTGGAAGATGTTACGAAAGCTATTGATGATGTCAACAGGGATCTGGCGCTTATAAAATCCTGGTCAATGAGGTTTGGACTTTCTATTAATCCAACCAAATGCCTGGCAATCATTGTTGGTAGTAAACGCATAATAAGTAGATTGGATACCACCTCTATCCCATCAATTTATTTCAACGGTGTAGTTACACCATTCAGCCCTGCAGTGAAAGACTTGGGCTTACTTATCGACTCTACCCTAGATTGGCGAGCTCAAGTTACTAGCGTGAGCCAAAAAGTAACTGGGAACCTGCGAACACTATTACGTCTCAAAAACTTCCTACCTCCTAAAACTAAAATCACACTCATGCAGTCCTTAATCATTCCTATAATCGACTATGGTGATGTGTGTTACTTCGATCTGAATGCAGACCTCCTAAACAAGCTTGACCGTCTTCTTAATAACTGCATTCGATATATCTTCAATCTTCGGAAGTATGACCATGTATCTGCTTTTCGTTCTCACTTAAAATGGTTACCTATTCGCCTACGGCGCAATCAGAGAGCACTTACCACACTATTTTCATTTCTCAACTCGCCTTCCTTACCTACCTACCTTACTCCGTATTTCCGATACCTGTGCTCTAACCACGATAGAAATCTTCGCTCAGGTAATAATCTGCTTCTCTCATGTCCCTCTCATAACTCTGACTTCGTGAACTGTTCGTTCTTTGTTCAAGCAATACTTCTCTGGAATGCGCTCCCGCTCGAAATCAGGATGTCCACTAACCGCTTTACATTTAAAAAGAAGGTACATGGTCTCCTTCTCAGTGAACTGGCAGAACCATCTAATCAATAGCATAATTTACGATTCCATTATTCATAGTGTATAAATTTAATATTTGTGTAAATGTCAATCTGTATGTCTATATATGTATGTATGTATGTTTGTGTATGTATATATGTTATTAATAATTGGTGTATGTATAATAGTAGTAATATTTTTGAGTAAGTTATAAACTTTGTACATTTTAACTGACTTCATAAGAAGGTAACCTCTATGCACCTTCCTTATAAGATTTCTACACCACCCGAAGGTTGACTGGAAGAGAATGCCTTGGGCATTAAGTCCGCCAATGTACATATTTAGTGCATAAAGTTAATAAATAAATAAATAAATAAATAAATAAATGATTGTGCTGATTATAAACACATTTATCCTTGATGGGAACCGAATTCACGACCACTGCCGTAGCAGTCAGGATTCCTATCTGGTTCATTATATTTCAATTACATCACATGGGACAACTTCACGTTATAACATAAACGTAGTTTCAGAAGTTATGTACTCGTAATAAAAGATACAATCTATATAATCAGTGACAATCTACACGTTTTATAACGGTTATATAATAAATTAATTACGTAGTGACAGAAACGAGGTACGTCTTATCACATCCATCTTAAATGTTATTAATAAATCTGTCTTGCTCCAAATTTTCGAGACGCTTTTGTGATTCAATCGAATACAATTTCAGGCAGCTATTCACTGTTATTTTCTGATGTAATAATTTAGTTTGTGTGATCGACTTTCTTTTTATTCTATTTGTAGAATTATTTGTAGTATCCCATAAAACATCCCTCTATTCTAGACCATCAAAACCCTACTAAAAACAAAGCAATACCAAATAGTTGCATATCTCCAACTAGTGTTATAGCGTCATAAATTTTGCCCAGCCAAGTTGACATTCTACAAAAGAAAACTATTAAATGTATCGTTATGACGTCATCTCAATGCTAAGTCACATGGTCAAAACATAATATCCGTCAATAATACAAGAGAATAGGCGCATCAGCGACTGTGAAAAAAGATTTCATGTGAAACAATTGAATGTCGAATCGGTAGTAGATCCACGCTGGTTTCAGAACGGGCCGGCTCGATCGGGGCGGCACTACCCTTGCACAGAAGATTAACGTAAAATGACAGTGTTCGTGCTGTCGTGTTTCATTGGTGAGTGCGAGATCGGAGGCCCAATGATGCAGAAACATCACTAGGCCATAGTGTGAGTCCCCATGCTGCATTTTTGTATTGTCTGCATTTTCAATGAAAATGGTGACCACCTTTCTTGGATTGTGATTATGCTATCCATCAGGCATAGTAGAGTCATTTTGGCAGGACCATACATAAAGAAAACTAGTATAACAAAACTCGTCGCCGATAAATTCATTTACTATTTTACTTCTTTATAATCCAAATCAGCAGGTAAGAAGTTGTTCTCGATTTCTGAGCACATTTTTCCTGCTTATTTGCCGGAGTTTTTTCTTGCCAAGCATCTCTAAAAACCATGATAATGTTCAAAAATAGTTCGAGCAGGTGTTAAAATACAATGTATCAATAATATTTTTTTACGTTCTGTATTTTTTACTGTTGTACCGCAACATCGCTTATAATGATTGCGAACATCAAACTACATCGCACCTCACGACATTTAGACAACTATTGTTTTGTAATACGATTCTTTGTTGTGATTTGTTCACACTTCTACCCTTAAGACGTGTATAGACGGGTGATTTAGAATTTGCAAAATATTCAATTTTTGTGTCGTTATTAAAACAACGTTGTAAATTTGATTTAAACTTTTTAGTAGTTTTTAAAGTAGGTAATGGCTGTGTTACCCAAAACGCCATGACAGCCTTCCGGCCAAAAAACCTCCCCCGCTCTTCCTGTCACTTGACCACAGATAATTAATCTTATCTAATTCTACTACATCAGCAGTCTTTTATAGTCTACTGATGGACATAGGCTTTGGTTTAGAAAGGAAGTTTTAGTAACGAGTTAGTCCAGGGTTTGTTCCAAGTTTTCCTTCTCTTTGTATTTCTGTTATCCTGTATAGTCTATTAGTCTTTTGTCCCTTTGTCGGCTTTTAAGACGCCCAAGAAATGAATAAGGACACTCTTAATTCATCACCACAATTTATTCTCATGTAATACTGTTAAGATATCAAAAGGAAGTATTACGCAATTGGGAGACAATACATGTTACTTTATTTTGTAGGTTAGGAAAATGCTGATCATCTAATAACGAATTAGAGATTTTCAACAGTAAATTTATTTCACGTAACTGTAGCAAAATGATATTTGCAGTGGATTACCAGGTATTACATTTTTTATTTAATTATAGGTGGTATTCTTATTAACCCCTTCAACTAAGCTAGCCCCTTTTTATGAAATAGGCGGGCAAACGAGCAGACGTATCGCCTGATGGTAAGCGATTACCGCCGCCCATGGACACCTACAACACCAGAAGCGTCACAAGTGCGTTGCCGGCCTTTGGGGGATGGGGGGTGGGAGATAGGGGGAAGGGAGATATGGGTCTCCGGTATCCTCACTCACTCGGTGAAAAACAGAGCAAGCATTTTTTCACACCGGTTTTTTGTGTCCAGACTGCTTGTGTTAGAAGTCTGTTCATGTTAGTGGTATACTCGGTGGGGTCCAAATCTGCACTTATTCTGAGGTCCAGTGAAGTCTGAGAGGAGGAATCCCCACCACTTAGAATAATGTAATGTTTATCAGACTTATATAAGGGTTTCAAACTACTCTATTCATGGCAATAGTAGTAAAATAAATAAATAAATAATAAATAAATATTTCGGACATCTATAGTAAAAGACTCTTAACTTTTTTTTCCTTCTTTTTATATTAGAACTAGGAATATACCCTGTATCGAGGAGACTGTACAAACATATATGAAGCGGACAGAAACAACACCCAGACTCAAAACCACAATTTGTTTATCACATAAATTGTTGACCATGGGCTTTGAATCCACAACACTTGGTGCAGTATGTAGCGTCGTGGCGACTGCTTAAACCACTACGCCATACATGCAGCCAAACTTATTATTACTATTATTAAAAGTTAATTTAACATTAGTGATCGGTAAAAACATAGTGCAGACTTTAAATTAACTTTGATACATTGTATCAGGGTCTTTAGATGTTATACACTTCAGTAAAAAATAAAAGGCTTTTGAAGATTGCCTACAAATAGTATAAAATTATACCTTATCGATGTGAGGGACGTTTGATGGAAGAATCTGAAACAAAAAACAGTCATTTCGTTAAAATACTTAGTAATTGTGTTATTAAAGTCGTTTCCGTGTTTAAAGGCTTGGAGTTCAGAGCCGGAAGATGTCAGAAGTAACAAAAGGCTCTTTAAAGGAACACCTTATTAAGGTGTCATTCGTCATGTAATAGACGGTATTATAAAAATTATGTCTGTATTACATCTATACTAATAAATAAAATTGGAGTGTATGTTTGTAATATTAAAATAACCGCTTTTTACTAAATGCATATGTATAAACGGTATATATACCCATACATCTTTGATTTCAATTTTTGTCTGTCTGACTGTCGGTCTGTCTGTTTGTACTATTATATTATACCGGCTAATCTCTGGAACGGCTTTACCGATTTTGAAGGAACTTTCACTGATAGGTAGCTGATGACTTAGGCTTAGGAGTACCTTAGGCTACTTTTTTTAGACTAGTTTCGTCCCGCGACGTTATTCGCGGCACGACAATGACCGCGGGTAACACCGCGGGGTTCAGCTAGTACGTGATATAGTAGAGATGTAACTACAGCAGTAGGGTATAAATGAAAAATTAAGTATGGGCTAAGAACGAACGTTTAACCGTCGATCTTGTTCAGTGTATAAGCATAATTAAAGTATAAGTTATGAAGTTTCCGTGTCGCAAGAGCACCTTTGTCTTTGAGCTAACCTTTAAACATTTTTCAAACAGTATATCTATGAAATTTAATACACCAACAATCAGTCCTTCAAAAGTTAAATATATTATGTTACAACAAAGGGTGTCGCTAAATCTTAAGCTGTTGCTTCATGGCCCTATATAGGTCCTTGCAGTACTCTTACTAATATAATGCCTTATGTTTGGGTACTCAAGTGTGTCAAAGGCTTGATGAAAATCATCAACCAAATTACTTAAATTAAATATTCTAAATACAGTTTTACTAACTACTTGTCGAAGACATCGAAAACATTTAAATAGGTATAAAATATAATGTACCAGTTACCCAACCATTTCATTTTAACCGCACGCTGCAGTACCGAATTACTTTAATGACTTAATTTTCTGCTTTTCATAACACGTTTTTGTTATTATAATTATCTTACATAAGGTCATTTTGTAACAAATTCCGTTAGCTTATTGCATATAGTAGGGCTTCGAGTATACTGTCCTATAGTCAACATTATCAGTCTACATCAGTCCATTGCTAAATATTTGCCTCTTAAATAGTAGTGAGTGACGATCTACGCAAAATGGCTGCCAGGGGTTTGATGCCAGAAGCCGAGGATCAAACTAAGTGGGATGCAATTAGTGTCCTAGATATATTATCAACTAGCCGACCCACGCAACCTCGTTTGCGTCTTCTATTGCCCGTGGCGTGATAATTTCCCCCGTTTTCGAAACATTTTTCATTGGTGCTCCGCTCCTATTGGTCCTAGCGTGATGATATATAGCCTTCCTCGATAAATGGGGTTTCTAACACTGAAAGAATTTTTCAAATCGGACCAGCGGTTCCTGAGATTAGCGTGTTCAAACAAACAAACAAACTCTTCAGCTTTATATATTAGTATAGATAATAGAAGATTTTCCGCAATATGGTGTGGGTTCTAAAACTAAGGGATGATTGCCACCAAACAGAACAGAACGGATTTTACAATCTCAAGCTGCTGTTTGCGACTTGACAATGTAGACTTTAACTGCTGCGTACACGATTTAATTTCCATTTAACATTGGAGAAACCGTTCCGATACCGCTCGGTGGAAGTCATCCTTAACGTGTTTCATATTTCAAAACTGATATTCTTCTTTAATTAAATTCCAAAATTACAATCAGGCGATACGTCTGCTCCTTTGCTCGCTATTCCATAAAAAAAAAAAAACAAAAACAAAATATAGTTTATTCATGTTTTACAACCCAGAACATAATCTTTAATCAATTTGGCTTTAAAAACGTTGTGCAATTTGTTAGAGAATATTAACATTAGTAGACAATTGTATACCATGTATCTACTTCTCGCTACTGCTGCTAGACTCATTAATTATGTCACATTGTTCAGTGTTGTCCTAATCTCACCAGAGGTATAGTATAAACATATTGTATTCTAATTAGTGACCTCTTTCTTGACACCTACACGGACTTTCTCTTGGTCTTACGTGGGGTCACATAATACTGGGTTATCGAAAGTGATGACCTGGTAGAATTGGAAAATCTATATACGTGAAGAGATTGTGTTTATTACTTGATCATAGCATGTGTAAAATAATTATACTATTTATTGATATTAATAACAGCAAGAAGTCTCAAATAGAACTGATTAATTGTTTAACACAATACATGTTCTGTGTGAACTACAAATTGTTATTTTGAGTTCTGTTTCTTGTAAGTTAGTAAAGTTTCCCACGACATATTTCTAATGCAAGCGTTCTTATCGTTTAATTTTTTTACGTAGAAACGTACCATAACATTTTAACAACACGTGACTACGGCTTTTTAAACTTGAATATGTGTATCTCTGTACACTGATAATTGTGTACTATAAGTATCGCATCGTATATTTCTTTAGTAATGTTGTTTAATCCAGTGTTCTGAAAATCTCCTTTTCTCTCTCTGAAAACTCCTCGATAAATGGGCTATCTAACACTGGTAAGAATTTTTCAAATCGGACCAGCGCTTCCTGAGATTAGCGCGTTCAAACAAACAAACTCTTCAGCTTTATATATTAGTATAGATTTGATGTTAGAGATTCGTGAATAAATATTGGGGAGTCCAAGCTAAGACAGCGTAGATAATTATACGTTAACTAACGAAGCCTTGAACGGCTGACAACATTATCTATTTATCTAACCCCTAAGGGTTAGCCGGCATCAGTAGCATATCAATTTTGCTCATTGCGGTCATTAGTACCCGTGCCAAGCTCAGTAATTATGCCAATACTATCCTAGAGATATGTTCACGTCAGTCCGGTGGCAATTAACCTTTGAGTAATTGAAGTATATTGACTCGTCGTTTATTGGTTTTGAGGCTATTTGTCATACAACTTGGCAAAGTAATAACATAAAAAATAACACACCCAACTAGCAGATGCCTAAGGTATTAAGTCCACTAAAAACAATTTAAAAAATGAGTGACTGGTTACGATAATTTATCCTCCGTTTGGATATGTCTTTCTATTTATCTTATCTAGGGTATGCCCAGTTTGAGAACTGACGTTCGTGTATGAGGTATCTAGTGTAAAATTACTTATTTATAATAATTTAGTAAAAAAATTAACAAAAATAAAACTTCAACCTTAAGGTTCGACTCGATTCATCTTGGATGTCATCATCAGATATTAGTGCCCTTATCATGGTACCACTGTTGGGATATCTCCTATCCATTAAAAAAAGAATCTTCAGAATTGGTGCATAAACGACAAAGTTATCCGAGAACACACAAAAAAATATATACATAATAAAATATATACGGTCGAATTGAGAACCTCCTCCTCTGTTTGAAGTCGGTTAAAAATCAACAGTATTTTTTTGTGATTATCTGCAATCAGTCGCAAACTATAGGCAGATTTGTTTCTAGTCATTCTGTCATGTCTAGGCGACTCCTCAGCAGGAGTTCCCTTATTCTTCACCATCTGCCATCAAGACTTTGGATATCATGGCGTTTCAGTCTTTTAGTGTGGCTGATACTTGCCAACGCGATAGCCAGATCATTTGGGTGATTATCCAGCCGCGTTTTATTTTTATGTTATGCACCTAAGGATATGATAAATAATGCATGAACATGAGATTTGAAGGCGTGTGTGGCTTAGGAATGTTCATGAATGCAATTTAAGCATTTGGTAAGTTGAATGCTCATAATAACTTGTATAAATTATTGTATGAACGCAGTATATAATATGAATACTTGATTTTAATGCCCCAGCCAGCCTTCGACTTATTGAAGTCGTTTCATTTAAAATGTTACAATGTTTGATATTATATTAAATCTTTTGATATAAGTGAAGAGTTCAAAGTTGAATATGTTATTATATTTTTAATTATGTATGGGCCTGCCAAAGTGACTGATGACTCTGTCTGATGGAAAGCGTGAGCAGAATCTAAGAGTAGTGGTCACCATACTCATTGCAAATGCAGCCAATGCAACCGCGCAGCATGGCGACTCACACTATGGCAGCCTATTGAGATGCTTCTACATCATTGGGCCTTCGGTCTTGCATTCACCAACGAAACACGATAGCACGAATCCTTTTATTCTCGGTTGATTATCGGTGAGATGTTAGCACCGTCCCGTTCGAGATGGACGTTTCTGTATTATTTTTTTTACGTGTGGAAACCCCCTCTGCCCGTCACCCCACTGGGGTTTGCGGCGGGGCTGTGTGTCGAAATCGAACCGACTAAGACGACACGGTGTGCCACTCTGCGCCTGAGATGGGAAGGATCCGGGAACTGCTGTTATTAACACATCCGGACCTCTCCCAGCGCTTGCCCGCACTGAAGCGGGCACCGTCAGCTGGTAAGGGCTCTCAATTTAGGCGACGTACGGCACACGCGTACGTCGTCCCCTCGCGGGTGACCACTAGAGAGGATGGAAGGGAAAACCCATCCCGACCATCCGCGGCCACACTCAGGGCGACATGAGGCGCTGATCGTGCTACCATACCCCAACCACTCTCCACATCCCTTTCTCCATATCCCAAAGGTTGGCAACGTACTTGTGACGCCTCTGGTGTTGCAGGTGTTCATGGGCGGCAGAAATCGCTTACCATCAGGTGATATGCTTGCTCGTTTGCCACCTAAACAATAAAAAAAAAACTACCTTGAGAATCAGCCTGGTTCTACTACCTTCGGTACCCTACTCTACATAAAACAAATATTTAAAATATCACTTCACTTTGGTTATCAAGTAATGAACATTACGGCCCTTGGTGACCACTGGCCATGACGGTCACTAAGGTAACTAAGGACCCTAAATATATTATTACTTATTGTATTAAGTTTAAGAATTGAACCAAAAAGTAAGCACTTTCCTTAATTACATTAGTGTCTATATATGGATACTAGCTGACCCACGCAACCTCGTTTGCGCCTTACCTATGTTGCCCGTAGTGTGAAAATTTTCCCCGTTTTTGAAAAATTCTTCATTGTTGCTCCGCTCCTATTAGTAGCAGCGTGATGATATATACCCTATAGCCTTCCCCGAAAAATAGACTATCCAACACCGAAAGAATTTTTCAAATCGGACCAGCTGTTCCTGAGATTAGCGTGTTCAAACAAACAAACTCTTCAGCTTTATATATTAAGTATAGATTTCTCGAAACTTTAAATTCTTAGTAACGGCTCTTCCAGCGCTTATATCAAGCTGATAATTACCGAGTGTCATATGTGGGACACGTTCACTTTCAATAGCATTGGGTGCGTGACCCTGGCTAGGGAAAGTCATTTGGAGTAGAGATTAGGGTAGGCAAGATTACGAATTTTAGAGATGAGGTATGATTTCTAGCGTAGGAGTTGATGAATATATGGACGTGGTTTAAGATGAAAATCGATTAGATGATGTAAAAATTTTGCAAAAAATTATATCTATGCAAATAAAGAGAATTGAAGTGACTATTTGTAATTTCAAAATGCATTCGAAAGTATAATACCGTGGGTCAGCCACGGGCCGGCTTGACCGGAGTGATACTACGGCCTCACAGGAAACCGGTGTGAAACAGCACTTGCGCTATGTTTTACCGAGTGAGTGAGTATGTTTTAATAAATATAAAAAATATTATGGGCTATCGCAATATTTTTTTTCATAAACAAATGAAAAAAAATATTGCGATAGCCCATAATATTTTTTATTTTATTTACACATACTCACTCACTCGGTGAAACATAGCGCAAGCGCTATGTTCACGTTATATATCTCGAATCTAAGAGTGAAAAATTAACAGATGAATAATACACATCATTACAACTTATTAAGGTTAAGGCGGATTAAAATAGGTTATGTGCTGAAAAAGTTAATTTCTAGTAGTTATTCCTTTTTTTACATACCTCTTAAACATTTTTCATGTATTGTGTTCATGTTTTTATTCTTTTTTTTTATGTTTGGCCCTTCCAAAATGACTCTACTGTGACTGATTGAAAGCATTAGGAGAATCCAAGAGTGGTGGTCACCATACACCAGCATGGTGACCCACACCATGACGGGCTAGTGATGCTTCTGCATCATTGGGCCTCCGGTCTCGCACTCACCAACGAAACACGACAGCACAAACGCTATCATTTCATGTAGATTTTCAAACGTCAATTTACGTCCGTTCGTGCTGAAATCAGCGTGGCTCTACTACCTTTACCTATACATATAGCTTAGCTAAAAGTAACAATGTGATACATATCTTTTAGCTTTAAACGAGCAATACCTGTATCTCGGAACCTGCTCCAACAATTTTCATAAAATTAATTGTGCAGGGGGTTTCGGGGGCGATAGCAATGAATCGATCTAGCCAAGATTCGTTTTTAGAAAATTTACCAAAAAGTCATTCAGGTTTCTTATCTGTATCACCTTCAACCATTACAAATGTTAGATTCGCAATCAAATAGGACAGTAGGTAATTTTGGAAGCGACTTTAGATTTGAAATTAGATAACATAAAAAAACAATTGTGGGAACGCTCCACAATTTATTCGAAGGTTACAATGTAGGTATGAACTTGCCTAAACGTGTTAAATTTGCTATTTCGATTAAACATGTGAGATCGTATGACGATGTAGGAAATTCATTTCGAATTCAAGGTTTCATTATTCCATGTTGTTTTAAATTGATAAACAAAAACATGATACAAATTGTAATATGGGTAAAACAAAAGGTGTTAACGCCAAAGACGAAAAAGTAGAATAAATGTGTATATACTTGAAAGTGTTTATCAAATCATTCATTTCTATGTACCTAGCTACGAAGCAATCACTGAATTGCGTGTTTTTTTTTATGTAAAGTCATAAATATGTAATGTTAGTTAGGGCAAAGTTGGAAAATCATTCTAAACTAGAAGTCCCTTTCTTCATAAAATTAAAATACATAACACAACACACGGATGTTTCGTTCTAGTTCATCTTTTCCTTTAGAAATTTAATTTCAAATTCATTATTCTATGTTTACTTAAAACATTTTTTTTCTCTTATTCATAGGCTATTAATTTTATTCGCACACAATCATTATGTTAATTATATTGAGCTACAGAGAACTGGCTTTTTTAAATAAACAGTGAAAGTAGCTACTTTGACCTCTTGTGGGACGTAAATAAACAAATGTGAAAGAAAGTGAAATTTAAACACGACAGTATTAGCTTTTGATTAACAATCTTTGACATAGATTGATATATGCCATTTTTATCCAACTACGGCGAAAGGAAGGTTAATAGTTTAGGCAGTATATGTATGTTTATATGTTCCACCGTAGTGACTAAACTACTGAATCGATTTTAATGAATAAGGTATCAATAGATTCATAATAGTGACGCGAGTTACATAGACTAAATAAAATTAAGCAAAAGTTTTTATGCTGTCGTGTTATTTCTTTTTTAACATTTTCTTGTTTCATTTATGACTCTTCTCATGATATGAAGGGAGAAAGGAGTAAGAATCAGTACGATGGTAACTGATGCATTCCATGAATTGGGACTTAACAGTTTGTGAACAGTAGTGTACCGAGGCTCGCTATTACTAGGGCAATTGAAAAACGATATAAGCTATTGAAAACGGTAAGTATTATAACCTCGGAAGTAGCTCTGTCTCTCTGTCAGTTATGCTTAGACGGCTATATTATGACACCGATTTCAATGAAATTTGTCATAGTGATTCATTTACTCTTGAGGAAGGACATTTCTTTACCGCGATAAAAAGTTGGTTTAATTCTAAATCAAATGTATACAACTTCACAGTCACTGACAACGTGTGTCAGGTATTTCTTTACATAGTTAGTTCCAAAGTGACGCTAATTAAAGGTTTGTTTAAAAGCTATGGAATTCGGTATGAGAAATTAACAGTACCGTACAAATTAGAGTCACTAGCACCTTGTTAGGCTGATCTAGTTTTGACTAGAACACTGTAAGATGATATATTGTAGTATTTGTAGATGAAGCCTTAAGGAGACCATGAGGCATGGTAAATAAGTATGTTGATTGACTTATGAAAATGATACTTTCTTAAAATATAGCTTGAGCTTTGTGGCGGTGGTAACTAGAGTCATTTTAGAACCTACGAAGTACTTTTGTGATGTGATTTTAAAATTTGTACTTCAAATATATATGTGATATGGCAAAATCACTATTTCAAAGGTACAGTACGGTAAAGGTACGTTCAGTAGTTTCGTTGTAATATTAGGACGAAGTAGTATATTATAAAAAGTTTGTAAGAATAGATAGATGGATGATTGTTACTCTTTCAGCCAAAAAACTACTGAACGTATTTGGATGAAACCTTGCAGTAATATAGCTTATACATCAGAATAACATATAGGCTACTATTTGCCGCGATAAACGACATACACGCGGGTGGAGCCGCAGGCAACAACTAGTTAGTAGGATATAATTAAAAACAACCAAAAAATTGATAGTAAGAAGATTGTTAAAAGTACATTGTATAACTATTATAAGTTAACAGAAATCAATACCAAGACTGACAGGTCGACGTTCACTATGATCAGATCGTCAATAAAAATTCTATAAAATTTATCGTCGCCATTGTAAGCTATCAAAAGGCAAGCCGCGCGGGCTATCCAGTATCGTATAACGGAGTACCACGCCCTCACAATTAATAAGAAGAGAAATATAATACGTCACATAATAATAATAAAGCATGGGACACCCAACATGGGAAGCCCAGCTGAACATGAAATTTTATTTTATACCTAATAAATAAAATTTGAGTCTGTTTGTAATATTAAACTAACCGCTTTTTACTAAATGTATGGTAAATACACATTTTTTTTGTCTCTCTGTTTGTTCCTGCTAATCTATGGAACGGCTAGTTCGATTTTGACGGAACTTTCACTGATAGATAGCTGATGAAATTAGGAGTACTTCCATATACTAACTATGACCCGCGGTTGCCTGCGGTTGATGTTACACCGCGGGTAACACGGCAGAGCTCAGTTAGTCTATTATATGTAAATTCTAGTGACACGTTGCTCTGATAAACTCCGATTTTGGCGTTTTTTTAAATGTGTGTTTTACCGGCGTGCCTAAGATAGTATAGTTAATTCTATATATAAACTTTCAAAACCTAAAATATAATATCTTATAAGTCTTACCTTTTTAGATATAAAATATAGATAATAGTATTAAGGTTTATTGTAAGTTCGTAGTCGGAAGCATTCATTACAATCTTATAAACTTGTTACACAAACTTATTTGAATACTACAACTAAATTAACATAAATAAATATACAATATTTATTAAATTTATAAATACTATAATACACAGAGTCATCGACATAGCCCATAGGATTAGCAAGCTGAAGTGGCAGTGGGCTGGCCATATTTGCCGTAGAACCGATAACCGTTGGGGTAAACGGGTTCTTGAGTGGAGACCGCGATTCGGCAAACGTAGTGTAGGACGTCCACAGGCCAGGTGGAGTGATGATTTGCGCAAGACGGCTGGCAGGAGCTGGATGCGAGAAGCCGAGGATCGAACTAAGTGGCGTGCAATTGGAGAGGCCTATGTCCAGCAGTGGACTGCGATGGGCTGATGATGATGATGATGATAATACACAAAAAAAATAAAATCTTACGCTTTTTTATTTAACTTTATGGACGCTTTTTGCCAGCTAAGTTACCTCTCCGCAACACTTTCGTTCGAAAAATAATAAATTGATGATATCTATAAACGAATTCGTCATGTAAATGAAAGGATTGATAAAGAAATATTTTAAGATACTATACATCATCTCTACAGTGAAAGAGTCTCATACGAGAGATACAATTGATCATAACACAAATTTTAATCGATAGATGACAACGAATTGACATTTATTGCATTAGTAACAAATATATTTCAGATTATTATGGAATTATTTTTTATGTATGGCCTGCCGAAATGACTGTACTCTGGCTGATGGAAAGCATAAGCAGAATCCAATCCAATCGGATCCAGACAATGCAACAATGCAGTATGGTGACCCACACCATGGCGGCCTAGTGATGCTTCTGCATTATTGAACTATATAGATATAAAACTCTCTATTTGTACACACAGTTAACTTACAGAGTTACTAGAGAGTACATAACATACAATGTCAAATATACAATGTATATAGGGCGTCACTATTGCCAAAAGCAATCTCTTCCATGCAACCTTAGGATGGATCAAAATTCAAAATGTTTAGAAGAGGCAGTAGTTGAGTGTGCAATGACTGTTGAAGGCATATTTGCTAATGAATAAGATAAGAAACTAGTTATTTCATACTGACTATTGCAATATTTATAAAATAAATATTACGAGTTGATCAAGCGTCGTAAACTAGAGCAAGTATTGATTGAGAAAGATTTTATCAAGTCAGAGGTTAATTAAGACACGGAGAAGAGTATTAAAATAGTTTTATACATTTGTCTATTGGCCTTTAGACGTAGTTACGCCCAGGCATATAATAGTCAGTCTATTTATTTTATTGTTAGTAATAATTGCCTTAATGTGTAGATAGTAGAATAGTAAGATATACATAATATAATTATTACTTGAACTGACTCAGCTTTTGATTCGGCAACGTAGAGTTTAAGCTATTGGAGCTTCCAACTTGAAATTTGACAGTTGATGATTTCTATATTGTAAGACCCTATTAAGTACATACTTTTGAGAATTTCACCCCTATAGGGATAAAATAAGAGATCAACGGTTAGTTTTTTTTTTAAGTTAGTTATACGATATTGACTATAAATAAGCGAGCAAAAGTGTAGCGAAGGGCAATAACTGATAAATTTATGAACATTGATCGTGTACAATTTGGGTTATGAAGTTTTACATAAAGAGTCATCCTTAGGGAAAATGGCGTTGGTCCTGGCAAAGAGGCGAAAGGTTTTTAAAGACATTTGTGGACAACAGCCCCAAACAATACCCTGTTTGTAGTAAACACACAAATTCATTTGATGATCACAAATTCGCACCAATAGTTTGCAACTGAATATAAAAATTCCCACAACTTTCAAGAACTCTTCTGGTAAAGAAGTAGCCAGCGATGTCTAACAACAAAAAGATAATTTACAATCAACTGAACCATTACATCCTTCAAACGGACTTTACAGTTCCTCTTACGGAATATTTCAGAGGGATATGTTCAGATTAATGGTTCAATAATCAGCGTCTTACGTCGGAGCTAATGAGAGTTTATCTCTGGTTTTTAATATGAAATATGTTGTACATAATACCAGTTTTATTGGTGAATAAAATATGTTAAAGCATCCTGTATACTTGATAGTTCTCTTAACGGTATTTCAACGTGTTTATATATTTTTAGAATGTGGTGAATTATGACATAGCTCTGTCCATATGTTTCATTATTCTCGACTACGGCGCAGCAAAAACGAAGGGCCATTTTAATGAATGAGGTGTCAATAGATTTGTAATAATGGCCCGGGTGACATGGGCTATATAAGTTTTAACAAAAGCTTTTACGAGGTCGGGTTACAGTTTTTTTTTGTAACTTTTGTTGTTATACAGGTTTCTAGTATTCCATACGCAACAACTGGTAATTAAAAATAAGTCCTCAAATATTAGATTTGTTGTTGTGAAATTGTTGTTCCAAGTCTGAGTGGTACGGCTGGGAGTACTATTTGCTATATGTAACTATCTCTTTTCAAGTCTACGTTAATTTTTATTCTGTTATTAATAATGTTAAATATAAACATCAAATCTATTCAACTCGAGTAGTACACAATAAGATATTGAACATCAATAATAATATCTCTTGCAGACAATAATAACCCAAAAAGCATTTCAAATTAAAAATCGAATTGAATTACGATCAAATATCGATATGTGCACGACCGTTCCTTCAAATATATAATTTATGACCTCTAGTGCTCTTACCGTTACCTAAAGAACTAGAGAACTACATACACAGGCGTATCTAGTCACCGCATATTTGTGTACCAATCACTCAAGACTCGATAGATCTGGGTTATGTTTCATACACCTGGTTCTTGATTATACATATTAATGTTTGTTCTAATAATGTACTGCGTGCGAACATTTCAGTTTTGAGGTTAGAATTTGAAGTTATAATTTCGGACGGGTTTCGGCGATTTGTAGGTTTAATACGTGACAGTGTTATGTCTTAGCTAAAATGCCAGACATATAAATCTAAGTTACTAAATTTACGGCAGGTTGGCCGTGAGGTTTAAGCGGTCGCCAAGCCGCTTTCTACTGCGCCAAGTGTTGACTGTTCAAATCCCACACGAGATAACCCTTTGTGTGTTCTGAGTTTGCGTTTTAATAATAAAATTATTTAATAAAAAAAAAAAATTTGCAAAACACAACACCCAACCCAAAATAAAAAATTACTACCACAGTAAAGAAGTAATATAAAAATAAAGATTTTAAGTAACAAATAGTTCTTTTTTTTTTAGGCTGGCAACATTTTAAATGTCAATCAAATCTGTCAATCACATCAAAGCCAAAATATGTTACGTGGACAAAATTAAACTATAGTTCTATCATCAATAAACAAAGAAACATGATTTTTATTTTATTAAATTTTTGAATATTAATATTTAATTATATGTGTACTGCTAATTTATACGTGTTTATTAATTAATTTATGCCTGTAAAAGTCAACAAATTTGTATTTCTTAAATTTCATTTTGCAAAATTTTTTTTTCCGGCTCTACTGGAGCTCTACATTAAATCCTTTGACAGTTTGTCTTTCAAAAACATGACATTGGCAAAATTATGGTCACACTCTACCATAGAGCGAGAAAATCAAAAGTTGAAGTTATGTTACGTGGCAATAGTGAGTTTGCTGACGTGTATTATCGCATTATTACACCATATTACACTCGTTTTCTTTGTGACCGTTTCATGTATGTTTGCAAGAGAATGCTTTAAGTTACCATTGTGAGTAACCTGTGTATGAGGAGTCGTCATCATAATTATCAACATACTTTTTCAGTTCCCTGCTGGATTAGGGCTTCTCCTTAAATAGGTGGTTTTTATGGAATGGCTGGAGTATGGAATAGATGGTAAGCGATTACCGCCGTCCATTACCGCTGCCTGATGGAAAGCATGAGCAGAATCCAACAGCAATGGTCACCATACTCATTGCGAATGCAGACAATGCAACGATGAATCATGGTGATTCACACAATGATGGTCTATTCAGATGTTTCGGCCTAGCACGGACCCGCCGTGCAAAAATATTATAAAAATTTCACTATGTAGTAACTCACATTAGAATGTTTATTTAGAATATTGATAGCCAAAGACAAATTTACTACGAAATAAACCACATGTCATTTAGTCAAACATCCCGCCCACATTTACTTCGATATAAAGATGTCACGAGGTCAACTAAGTAAAATAATAAATTGTACTCTAAGTAAATATATCGAGTAGCCTTTTTTGGGTATTGTAGGAAGTTATTTTACTTCTATATACGTCTAGATTATGTACATAATTAAAGAGAAGCTTATATACAAAGGCCGAATTGTAATCTTATAACCAGTTTCGAATTTGCCTAATGAAGATTTACGAATTATTACGGTAATAGCTGTTATACAGTGTGTTACAAAATGTATTTCCATTTTAAGGCCAATAAAAATCTTATATTTGGCTATTCTTACCCTGCCCTTATATTTTGTTTTATTAGCTGAACCCCGCGGTGTTACCCGCGGTTATTGTTGTACCGCGAGTAACGTCGCAGAACAAAGTTAGTCTAAAAAAGTACCCTAAGTTACTTCCTGGATCATCAGCTACCTGCCAGTGAAAGTCCCGTCAAAATCCGTTAAGCTGTTCCAGAGATTACCCGGAACAGACAGACTGCATTTTTGGTATATGTAAAGTGTATACATACATTTGCATTTATTAAAAAGCGGTTATTTTAATATTACAAACAGATACTCCAATTTTTTTTTTTTTTTTATAGATTATGTTTATTTTGCGTGCTAAATGATATAAAAAGCATTTTTCTCACAACTCGGCCTCACATGAGATTGACTGGAATATACTGTATTTGCAGAAAGTGTAAGGAAATAAACGTCATTGAACAATATTTTTTGAATGAGTGACATAGTCATAATTGTGGCTAAGCTAAATAAAGATTAAAAAAAAAAACAAATATTTTATGAAGCCTAAAGTCAATTATAACGTTTTTTATGAGTACTCATATCAGCCCTCTATTATACTATTATAGATTATTTATTATTTTCAATTTTAACTAATTAGTTGCGAAATAATACTCAAACTTTCTCCTAAAACTGTTTCTTTTGTGCGCTGTTTGTTAATGTACTCTATAAATAACTTTATAAGCGACTTTTAAAAGCAACACTTTTTGGAAACACGCTGTACAGTAAGTTTACATCGAACATTGACTTCATTATTGACGTTTGACGTATATTTCTTGTTATACCTGTTGATGCTTGTTACTTAATCATGCCCTAACGGCTGAACACATTTGAATAACGTTTTGGCTTCCAGATCAGCGTCTGCGAGGATCTATTCAAGCCTGAGATATTTATAAACCTACTAGCGGACCCAACAGACTTCGTCCTGTCAAAAAGATTTGTAATGTGGCAGTTTTTTGTTCCTACGTTTTTTATCATCATGATCATCATCATCAGCCCGTTGCAGTCCACTGCTGGACGTAGGCCTCTCCCAAGGAACACCACAGAGCCCGGTATGTTGCTTTCCGCATCCAGTCGCTGCCAGCCACTCTTTGCAAGTCGTCCCGCCATGTGGCCATAGGGCGTCCCACACTACGTTTGCCAAGACGCGATCTCCACTCTAGAACGCGCTTACTCCAGCGGTTGTCAGTTCTGCGACATATGTGACCAGTCCATTGCCACTTCAAACTACTAACTTTCAGAGCGATGTCGGTCACTTTGGTTCTCTGACGAATTTCTTCATTTCGAATTTTGTCTTTCAGAGAGACTCCAAGCATAGCTCTCTCCATGGCACGTTGAGCGACCCTAAGCTTATGGATTAGCCCCATGGTCAGTGTCCACGTCTCGACACCGTACCTCATTACAGGGAGGACGCACTGGTTGAAGACTTTCGTCTTCAGGCTCTGTGGTATATCCGACGAAAATATATAATTTAACTTCCTAAATGCCGCCCAGCCCAACTGAATCCTCCTATCGGCTTCCTTCTCGAAGTTGTGTCTACCCAACTGCATGACTTGCCCAAGATAGATATATTCCTTGACAACTTCGAGAGGTGTGCCATCAATATAAATGGCGAATACATCTCGCACTTAAGGTTTGCCGACGATATCGTTGTCATGGCAGAGTCGCTGCAGGAAGTTCAAGAGATGCTGCACGGCTTAAATGAGGCCTCCAAACGAATTGGTCTCCGGATGAACCTGAGCACGTTTATTTATAGTCGGGGCAAAAAATTCTCCTGAACAGAACCGTTCACCCTGGTGATAGGGCGTTGTGAATAAAAAATAATTAAATAAATCATATTATAAAAGGATTTAAAAGTAATCGTTTTATTGATAATCATGTGAATCATAATTATTAACAAAAAATAGTTTTATTATCATTATAGTGCTTTATGATATACGATGTTTTTTGTTAGATTACCTGGCGCATAGACAAACAAATCTGATGATTTTCCAACACGGGAACAGGCAACATACAATTGACCATGTGAGAAACGTGGGTTTTCCAGATTAATACCACAAGCACTTAATGATTGCCCCTGGGACTTATTTATGGTCATAGCAAAAGCAAGCCGCACTGGAAACTGTAGTCGTTTAAACTGAAATGACACATCAGTCGGAATCATTGGGATGCGCAGTATGAGAACATCTTCTCCTTTATACTTTCCTTTGAGTATAGTTGCTTCTATCACGTTGTTTAGTTTTTTTTTATCGCTAACCGTGTTCCGTTGCAAAAACGCGGTTGGTTGATATTTCGCAACATTATAACAACCGATCCAACCTTTAATTGAAGATCGTGAGGTGGCAATTCTGGCAAGTCCAGGGAGTTTAAAAATTCTGGTGGATAGTTGACTACATCATCTTAGTTAGTAGCCGAATTAACTGATTTATATATCCTCAATTCGCCTGTAATTTGTTCTTGAATTTTGAAATTTAACTCATTTACATCAAATTTTTTTTGCAGCCAATATAGCTCGTTCGCTCAACCAATCATCGTTTCTGTAATTTTGAGAAACATCTGGAATAACCTTCTGAATGAGTTCATCTTTTGATCGATTTAACTGACAAAAACTTTGATAAAAGTTAATGCAGCCAGTCAACGTGTCTATAGGGATTTGCCATTACCAATGTCAATAAGGTGTTTAGAGAATATGTTTCCAGATTGGTCATTTTGCAACTCGACACGCATATTCTTGGTTAAATGAAGTACTTTGACATGTTTCCACAAATTGGAGGACTTTAGAGATGCATTGAGTTCATCTGCTGGCATTGATTGTGGAATCACTGGCAATGTTTGACGAAAATCTTCTGCTAATAAAATCAATGCACCACCAAATCGGTTACAATTGCTCCGTAGATCTTTTAAGGTTCTGTCTAAAGCCTCCAAAGATTTTTTATGTGCCATCGTGCATTCATCCCAAACAATAATTTTACATTGCTGCAAAACCTTTGCCATTGCATAGTTCTTCGTAATGTTGCAGGTTGGAGTTTCATTGCTTTGCATATTTGTTGCTGTTCCACCATCTGTTCCACCACCTTCAAGCAAAGTTGCTGCAATTCCCGACGAAGCAAGTGCAAGTGCAATTTTATTTTGTGAGCGAATTGTTGCTAATATTATAGAAATCAAAAAGTTTTTCCTGTACCACCAGGTGCATCTAAGAAGTAAATCCCGCCAGTTTCATCATTTGTTACTTTCATAACGATTTTAAATTCATACTTCTGTTGTTCATTCAACAGTAGAAGATTTGTTTGAATTAATTCTTTCAAAGTGTTGAGATCATACAGTTTTTCTCGATGCAACTCTTGGTTAAAAGCATCATGCATTGGACGATTAGGCGCGGCCAGACCTAATTGAATTAATAGTTTGTTTGATATCATCAAGCACATGTCCTCAATTGAAATCAATGCTTCATTGTAAATTTTTTCACTGATTTGTATATTTGGATTGCCTATTCTATTCCGTATTTGATAAAAAATATCATCACACATATAATCCTTGTACTTGATCCACAAATCAATTGGGTTTGATGGGAAGCGTGTAGATATGATTATTTAAAACAATGTTCGTATTTGATGAGCGTGTGATGATATTTTTGTTAACGCGGTTTGTATTTGACTGATGGAATGACGCGAAAACTGATGCATTTTATGTCGCGTGCCGATAGTAAAACGAAAGAAATTTAATATGAACTCTATTCAATAGCAATAAAGCTCAAATTGACTACGTTTTAGTTAGAAAACGTTTGTATGGGAAAAAGAAAAGGGCTGTTTTAAGGGGTTTCCCGGCAATTATTCGAATTTTTCTCGTCGTAAAAACCATCCTTGAAATTCAAGGAACATTTCAAAAAAAAAAATGGCCAAATTGGTCCAGGCGTTGTTGAGATATGCGCTTACCAACACATTTTGCGATTCATTTTTATATTATAGATACCTAATAGAAAGCAAAACATGCTCTCTGTGTATTATGATTCTTAATACTAAATGAACATTTTATAATGAACTAGCTGAACCCTGCGGTGTTACCCGCGGTTATTGTTGTAGCGCGGGTAACGCCGCGGGACAAAGCTAGTCTAAAAAAGTAACCTAAGTTACTGCCCGGATCATGAGCAACCTACCAGTGAAAGTCCCGTCAAAATCGGTCAAGATAGACAGACAGACGACAAATTTTTTTTTAATTACAATTTTGGTAAATGTACCGTGTATACATACATATGCATTAAGTAAAAAGCGGTTATTTTAATATTACAAACCGACACTCCAATTTTATTTATTTGTATAGATGTATAGATGACACTTAATAATGTTGATCTGCACGGTTTACCTAGTGGTTAAAAGGTCGCATCGCCGCATTATACTGCGCCAAGTGTTGTGAGTTCAAATCCTCCATGGAACAACACCTTGTATAATCGACAAATTGTTGTTCAGAGTCTGGGTGTTCCCTGTATCCGTTTCATGTATCTAAAGTCCCCCGCGTAGAAGAAGAAGAAGTATATTCCTAATGCGGGGGTTGTCTTTCATTAAAGATATTAATATATTTATGAAAATATATTTATGTAGGTGTTAGAATAAATTTCTATGGGTATATCAGGAATATTCAATAAGCCTTTTACTAATGTGACAAGTAATTTTTGCTGCTAGATAAAACTAACAATGAATCTAAGTAGTCAGATTTCATAGTTGTTTTTATCCCTTTCTGATCGGAACCTCATAACTAAGGATCGTAGTTCACAGACATTTTGTCTCTTTTTGATTATGTTTGATATATGTTTAAAGAAACTGTTTACACTCAATTAAAAGAGTTTCTAATCTATACTATTATATAAAGAGGTAAAGTTTGTGAGTTTGTCACGATGTAGGGGGTAATCTCTGACTCTACGGAATCGATTTTGATAATTCTTTTACCAACAGAAGGCTATGTTTATTGTGAGTAATATAGGATATATATCCGAAAAGTGGAAAGACTATTCCGTGGCAGCCGAATTTCCAAAGTAAGTCGGAGAAAAAAAAAATTACCGCCTAACGAAGTGGGCACGGGTCAGCTAGAACTACATGCTCTAAGCATCTTTTTTAACGTTTTATCTCCACACGATTAAACTAGTTAATAAATTAATGGCCACGATGTAAGTCGGATAGCTTATTGACCTTAGGGTCTAATAGATCTGCGGCTGTGGCCTCATTACTCTATAGTTCTTGCTATTTGAGGTCAAATATTTTAAACGGACCTTTCTATGGTTTGTTTGGAGTTCGTGATGCCCATAATATGGTATTATGATAAATAGTTTCGAAGTAATGCTTGCTTATTAGGTGAGATGGAATAAAATGAATAGAGATAGTCAAAATGGTCTAAAATTAATAGCTCACGCTAACAAAAGAGCATTTATTTTTCGATGAAGTACGTAGATACTAAAAAGATACTAGCTGTGCCTGCTACTTCGTACACGTGACATTTGGATCTTCAAGTATTTTATTTTTTTCACCGTTTAAGTTTAAACCTTCCCTGGATTACTCCGCCAAGCCGTTCTCGAGTTTTAGCGAGACAAACGAACAGCAATTGATTTTTATGTAGAAGATTAGCTTTTGCCTCGGCGGCGCAGTGGTAGCGTATGCGACTGCTGTGCTTGAGGTCTTGGGTTCGATGCCCGGGTGGGGCCAAATGTTTGTATAATCTGAAAATTTTTGTTTTGGAGTTTGGGTGTTTTACATGTAAGTTTTTTTAAAGTATAAGAATGTATTAACATCAGTTGTCTAGTACTCATAATACGAGCTCTGCTTAGGTTGGGACAAGATGGCGTGGTGTGTTGAATATCTGGAAATATTTATTTATATTCTGTGTTTTGCTTACGTGCCTTAAATAGGATAGTTAATATCACGCTTAGACTGATCGGAGCCGAGCATGATTGAAAAGAGATGCAGAAAAAGTTGCATAGGTCACCTAGAATTTTCATAGGGTTGAAACAATTCCAAAAATCAAACAAACTCTTAAGTTAATAAGTAGTTTCGTTTTGATTGAAATTATATTCTAACTACTTTTTTTCAAGGTACACTATAAAAGAAAACCTTTCATAGTTAAAGGCCCTTTTACGATGTGTTTGCTTAACAACAAAGAAACACTAATTTTGGCGTTTTGTAAATATTAGGGCTGTCACAAACTTTCCTTATCCTTTTAAAGAAACTTTTACTGCAGCCTACTTTCATTCAAAGGTTCGTGGAAATTAAGATAGCGAGTTTGACTGTTGTTATGTATTTTCATTGACAATATTTAGATACATCTCTTTCATCATACCAACGTAGGGTTGTCAAGTCAAAATGTAAATTTGCTTATAAGATTAAAGTTGGTCGTTGGTCTCGCGGTTGGCGTGTGCGACTGCTGATCATGAGGTCTCGGGTTCGATTCCCGGGTCGGATCAAATGTTTGTATGATCTACAAATATTTGTTTCGGACTTTGGGTGTTTTCTATGTATAATATGTATGTATTTACAAAAAAAATATAGTATATATGTATTTGTATCAGTTATCTAGTACCCAAAACACAAGCTCTGCTTAGCTTGGGACTAGATTGCGTTGTGTGTTAGATGTCCGACATATTTATTTATTTATTAAATAAACCTGTATCATGACATTTTCACAATAATAATAATAATAACAAATAGAGGGCTGGATCAAGGGTCTGATGCAGAAAGCAGTCCTCCTAGACACGGCACGTATAGTGAGGAGGTTCCTGTCTTTGGAGCCCTAACCACCGGTTTCTTGGTCCCTGTACCCGAAGTCGGTGGTCTACTATTTTGTTTTATTTTAAATGTAATTGTATTTGTTATGTATATTTAAAATATAATCAATATGTATATTTCAATGTAATAAAGAGAAAATTAATTACAAATATGATTTATACATAGGACAAGTCTATAAAAGAATTAGACCTAAAATATTCTAAGATATATCAGATAACACGGTGATCACTTGAATCTACGTGTCATAAATGTATACTTTATGTGTCATAAACGTTAAAGGGTTAGC
Source organism: Spilosoma lubricipeda (assembly GCA_905220595.1). NCBI lineage: Eukaryota > Metazoa > Arthropoda > Insecta > Lepidoptera > Erebidae > Spilosoma > Spilosoma lubricipeda. Next base: position 2,549,222 of record HG992298.1, on the reverse strand, counting down.
CCCGATGAAAAGAGAGGCGGCAAAGAGACTAATTAAATACCACTTTAAAATCAACCTAAAGTTGTAACAACTATATTTGATGAAAAGAAATCCTTATTTCACAGAAATGCATGCGTGCCAACCCTATTCCATAAATAGAAGTGTCAGAAACAAACATTTAATATAGTAACACTGAATGCATTCCTGGCGTTGATGAGTTGGTAAACAATACCTTTTAAGAGCGGCAACATTTCGAATAACAGTGTAAATACTCAAATAGTACTCATATTAAGAAATGGGTCCAACACTTGGGCGGCCGTCTCGTGTCTCTAACGGGTTTTTGTAAAGTATTCTTGTTCCGATGTTACCTCATAGAGCTGGCTGGTTTTAACGGTTCCGATTTTTTATTTATGAGTACACAAAATACTGCTACTTTTGAATAACTTAAATTGTAACATGTTGCTTTTATTTTCTGATTGTGCAGCTACCGAAACTAAATAGTCTGTTGTATTAAAAATAGATAAAAATTTGTTCGAAAAGATTACGGAGGCAATAAATTAGAGTTTAATTATCTTACGGTTAAATAACATTAAAAGATTTAGTATGTTCGTCTAATGAACTAAAATTAAAGTGGTTTTGTTTAAAATGCTTTGACTTTGGAAGTTGACAAATCTAGTTTGCTAAATTTAATAAAATATGCATTTGTTAGATTATTGTTAATGAATTATTATTATTCATGTTGTTAAGTCTTATATTAATTAGATTTCTATAAACTTTATCGGAAAATCGTGTAGCTTAAAACTGAAATTTAAACATTTACCAAGAATCACACAATGTCAGAGGGCACAGGGGTTTTCTTTGACTTTCATGACGGAGAATAGAAGTGGTTTTATTCAGTTTGATGCTGACATGACACTTTTTTGTTCAACTCTGCTAAGGTTACAATTCATGGGGATTTCAGTGTGCAAGAACGAAAGACGAAGGACACATTTAAAATATATATCTTTCATGTCATATAGGCTAACTTGAACGGAACTGATAATACGTCTTGGATCTCATGTATGATTAGCAAATAAATAGATGAACATTGTTACTTATTATATCTTGATAATCTTGTATGTGAGAGTTTGTTTCAGCACGGAAATCTCAAGTTCTACTGCGTCGATTTGTATAATAATTTCCGCATTGTATAGCTCATTTGTTGAGAAAGGTTAAGTAATGTGTAAAGTTATCTTTTGACTTATAAAAGTGTACTCAACATAACCAGCTGGTACAAAGTGTATAGTATGACTAATTTATACTGATGTTATAAAGAACCAATAACGAAACCAATGTATTGAATTGAAAGTACTAGATGAACCCCGCGGTGTTACACGCGGTTATTGTTGTACCGTGAGTAACGCCGTGGGACAAAGTTAGTCTAAAGAAAGTAGCCTAAGTTACTCCCTGGATCATCAGCTACCTGCCAGTGAAAGTCCCATCAAAATCAGTCCAGTAGTTCCGGAACAAACAGACAGACAAAAATTTTTTAACTACATTTTTTATATATGTACCGTGTATACATACATATGCGGTTATTTTAATATTACAAACAGACACTCCCATTTTATTTATTTGTATGGATAGCTATCCAGGAAGGAACAAACATCAATGATGCAGAAGCATCTCAAAAATCAATTTTGTTTATGCCTTTCATAAGGTAGAGTAGAGACACATTAGCAGGCCCATACACAAAAAAAATATAGTCTACCAAATTCAAGTAATCTTGATTTTTGCTAACAAAATATTTTTATTACGTATCAAATCACGATCATTTTTTCGATTCAAATCAACAGCACGATCGCTGTCGTGTTTCGTTGGTGAGTGCGAGACCGAAGGCCCAATGATGCAGAAGTATCACTCGCCCGCCATGGTGTGGGTCACCATGCTGCTCTTGGATTCTGCTTATGCTTTCCATCAGGCAGAGTAAAGTCATTTTGGTAGGGCCAAATATAAATAAACAAAAAACAAACTCTCAATCTAATTGTAAGTTTGTTTCAAACACTTGTTTCTGGGAATATCTTACAAATGCATCGACAAGCTTCACTTAAAAGCAGCAAAATTTAAGAGCTACTTAAACAAAAGCTCTGAAATCTATATAATTAGAAAGTGGTACAGCAGTAAACTCAAGTATATACACACAATTAAATGGGTACAATAACTATGAATGATTATAAGTATTGTAACTAGTTCGCCCACATACCTCCATACACGGCGCGAGCCGGCACACCCGGTAGTCAAACAGACTTTTGAGCGATCGCGTATGCTGTTTCGTTTTGTTATTGTTTATGTTGGAACGAAGTTCCTTATGGCGCGTTGCGAAAGGGGGTTAGACGGAAAAAAGTGTAACGACACTTTTTGCTAAATTAACGTTGTTGACGTCATAGTGCTGGATACTCAACGTTAAATATAACAAACTGATTGCCAACGTCCATACCATGTTGAATACACCGGTTCTAGTCCGATCACTGAAGTTAAGGAACATCGGGCGTGGTTAGTACTAGGATGGGATCGCCTGGGAAATACTACGTGATGTTGGCTTTTTGCATTTATTTACAGAAAATATATTGTTTTATAGTATAATTTTGTATAGTCTGATTATTTCTAAAACAATTTGAGTATTTTATGCACATTTTTATTAGTAGTAGCATATCAAATAGATGTATGTAATAAATAAATATTTCTGACATCTAACACACAGTCCCAAACTAAGCAGAGCTTGTATTATGGGTACTAGACAACTGATATAAATACTTATATATTTTTTTATTGTAAATACATACATATTATACATAGAAAACACCCAAACTCCGAAACAAATATTTGCAGAACATACAAACATTTGGTCCGACCCGGGAATCGAACCCGAGACCTCATAACAGCAGTCGCGTACGCTAACACTGCGCCACTGAGGCAGTCAAATGTTAATATGTGTTTCAACTTCGTTCCATCCGGGTGTCCCTTGACACCTCTCAAGTTTTTTTAATAAGAAACTGCTAGGTTATTTCCTTATGCGGGAGTTATACAAATCTATCCTAACGCGAAAGTTTGTAACTATGGATGAATGGATGTTTGTTACTCTTTCACGCAAAAACTACTGAACGGATTTAGATAAAACTTTACAGTGATACAGCTTATACATCAGAATAACACATAGGCTACTATTTGCCGTGATAACCGACAAACACGCGGGTGGAGCCGCATGCAACAAATAGTTTAACTATAAAAAAGTTGATAAATCTGTAATCCGTCTAAGTTAAAACTTTAACTGAAATTTGTATAGAACACATGTATAGACAAGCTATTATTACGAATCTATTGACACCTCCTTCATTAAGATCGTGGAACAGTGGAACATACATACATACATTGACTACCAAAACTAATACCTTTCCTTTTGGCTTTGCCGTAATCTGGTAAAAATTAATTAGTGATAAACTTTATTCTCCAGAGGTATCTTTATTTTTTTTTCTTTTTAGAAGACAGACAAGACTCCCGTACTAGAAATATATTCTGTGCCGCGGGGGAATTTACAAACATGCATAAAAATGACACAAAGAACACTAAGACTCAGAACCTTAATTTATGGATCACACAAACTGTTGTCCCATGTAGGATTTGAACTCACAACACTATGCGAATTAGGAAGCGGTTTGGCGCCCGCTTAAACCACTGGGCCATACGTGCAGTCGAGTTGTTCAATCTTTTGGGGGATTAAAAAAAAAAATTCCGAAGACATTATTATATATACAAATAAATAAAGTTGGAGTGTCTGTTTGTAACATTAAAATAACAGCTTTTTAATCAATGCATATGTATGTATACACGATACATATAACAAAAATGTATTTTAAAAATTTTTTTTCTGTCTGTCTGTCTGTTTGTTCCGGGTAAATTCTGGAACGGCCAGACCGATTTTGACGGAACTTTCACTAGCAGGTAGCTGATGGTCCAGGGAGTAACGTAGGCTACTTTTTTTAGACTAACTTTGTCCCGCGGCGTTACTCGCGGTATGACGATAACCGCGGGTAACACCGCGGGGTTCAGCTAGTCTCTAATAAGTCCAGTTAATAACGAGTTATTATTAATCGATTTCAAAATTACTGCACCCACGAGTCTGATCAGATGTCTCTTGAGAAATCGATTCATGTCACCAATTGTCTTCGAGCCCATTGTTTTAACTGGTTCTACTTATGATAACCTACTAAACAGCCAGTACTCGTATGTTTAAAGCGTGATGTTAAAGGCCTTGAAATTAATAAGTGGACATCTTGATTAATTGTTGTTTGGATTTAGAGGGACACCTTTTCTTTTAAAGTAGTACTAGGAGACCCGTGCTTCTTCGTTGACGTCTCTCAGAAAGATTTTCATCATATTTTTGGAACATTTTTATTAATGTCCAGTTTGCATTGGTTGAAGTGTAATGTTACATAGTCTGTAAGTGCTTTTTACATAATCAAGATCAGAAACCATAGGACTACCAGGCTTGTCAGAAGTGGAACAAATGGGTTTTATGACGTCAAACCAAAGGAGGTTGTCTTATTTATTTCGAAACTAGCTGACCCGCTCAACTTCGTTTGCGTCTCTCCATGAGAGAATTAATTTTTCCCATTTTCCCAACATTTTCGGTCGATACCCGGCTCCTATTTGTCAAAAAGTAATGTTACATAAGCCTAAAACCTTCCTCGCTAAATAGGCTATCCAACAAAAAAAGAATTAGCAAAATCGCTTAAGCCGTACACGCGTGATGTCGTGACCAAGGCAAATAGGGATTCATTGTTATTTACATAGATGTATAGATTGATAAATGAAGGAAACCTTTGTGAACATAACTACCTTCTAATTTCAAAAACATAAAATAAAATATTTTAGTCCGATCCGATACACCTCACCTTATTGATAGCATTGAGGTACACCACAATACAATATTCAGATATAAAAGTGGATCGAACTGTGTGGGTTGTACAAGTATTTCTATGAATCATAATTATATTAAGTTTAATACCTACTTTGTATTTGTCGATTGGCTGCTTAAGAGAATTACTTTGGGTCTAGATGATGGCACACTTTTTCACTACTTTTTTTTTTATGATCAAGCTGCCAAAATGACTCTACTCTGCCTGATGGAAAGCATAAGTGGAATCCATGATCCAACTATATGATAGCTATCGACTTTAAAGTCAGCATTTATGTTATATTTTTTTCACGTATGGCCTTAACCTTCTCCTGAGAGGAGATCCGAGCCCAGCATGAGACGTTATGGGTTGTTGATGTTCTATTTTAACAGGAATCTGCAGTTTAGAAACTGAATACAAAGAACACTCAGACTTCGAACAACAATTTGAAGTTCATACAAGTGTTGTGACGATTACAAGTACAATTTTAACAAAAATAAAACCGACTCGATTTCTCTTGGATGTCATCATCAACTATTAATGTCCTTATCATGGTACCACCGTTGGGACATCTCCTTTCCATTAAAAAAATAATCATCCATATCGGTTCATAAACGACGAAGATATCCGCGAAAACATATAAAAAACAATTTACGGTCGAATTGAGAAACCTCCTCCTTTTTTTGAAGTCGGTTGAAAAGGAGACTAATAGCAACTAATATAGTCAACTATGCACGCCAACATCGAATCGAAACGAAAACTTCTTACAAATCTAACCCGTCTAGCCAACGTACTTCAGTAGCCCAAAACCTCCTTTATAAGGAGAGTGCTAAGTCCAGCAGTGGACTGCTTAAGGTTGTTGTTAATGAAGATGATGGTCTTCTGTGAAGCTCAAACACACCGATGTCTCAGCTTCACAGAAGACCATGGGAGTGCCCATCCAGCTGACCCATCTGTGCATGGCTCCCCATTAATATGTGAATCACGTATCAATTTACATACACGTATATGTAAATAGTACTGGCAATTAATAGTTATGAGTAGTAATGTAAATTCATGTAATTAATGAATAGATCTTCAGAAGATATCGCCTCGTTTCAATACGCATCAGCAAGCTTCTTAAATAACAACACAGAACATCTTAGATTCAATGGTTTACTTATTATGGTAAAAGGGCAACCAAGAAGTATTAACTGACGGTAAGCCAAGTGAGTACTATTGCTTATTCACTAGTAGTATAAAAACCACAAATTCGTAACTCATTGATAACAAGAAAAAGTTTTGAAACCCGCTTACGAAATACTTTTACTTTAATACTAGCTGACCCACGCAACCTCGTTTGCGCCTTATATTGCCCGTAGCATGAAAATTTCCCCCGTTTTTGAAACATCCTTCATTGTTGCTCCGCTCCTATTAGTAGTAGCGTGATGATATATACACTATAGCCTTCCTCGATAAATGGACTATCCAACACCGAAAAAATTTTTCAAATCGGTCCAGCGGTTCCTGAGATTAGCGTGTTCAAACAAACAAACAAACAAACAAACAAACTCTTCAGCTTTATATATTAGTATAGAGTATAGATGCCACCTGGATCATTATCATCACAAATCTATTGACCCAACGATGGCTGATTATGGTAAGACAAAAGTAACGTTAATATTTTTGGCAGTCTGTATATGTTACAACGTAGCGTCTTAACTACTGAACCGATTATGAATGAGGTGTCAATAAATTCGTAATTATGGCACGGACGACATAAAGTTTATGAATTTAATCAAAAGTTTCGACATAGTCGGGTTATATTTTTTTAACCGACTTCAAAAAAGGAGGAGGTTCTCAATTCGACCTTTTTTTTTTCTTTTTTGTGTTCGCGGATAACTTCGTCGATTATGAACCGTTTTTGATGTTTTTTTTTTAATGGAAGGGAGACATCCCAACCATGACAATGTGGTACCATGACAAGAATACTAAGATTTGACGATGGTTTTATTTTTGTTAACATTTTATTACATTCAAATTGACAAGAAAAAGTCATATTTTTCTATGCGCGAAATTTCATAAGAAAACCACAACAAACAATTCTCATTACAAGTTAATATCTACATATATATATAATAAACATACATAATAACTATAATTCAATGATAAGATATTCAACATTTAACAGCACACAATTTAATTATTTGCATAGCGGTCTTCGAGGTCCTCAAACTGAGTACAGTTGCACAATTAATTGTTCGTCATTTGAGGATACAAAGGTTACAACCTATGCTCGTAGATAAATTGTTACCTAGATTCATAGGTTACGTGTTGCGTGAGGAATGTATTTTAAATACAGCCTTGCAGCAGCCTTCATTAATCAAATCCAAACAAACGGGTGACATTACTTTTGAATTATTCGTATTTAATACTGTATTTATTTCAGCATTCTCTTGAGCGGTTTTTAGCATCAAATTTGAGGGGGGTTTAAATTCAGCTGTATTCTTTTATTACTTCTTATTAAGTTGTAGAGGATTCAGAAGTTTAAGAAACACTGATATAAATTGGGTTTATTAATTTTACAAATATATTGAACATACAAAACGGATTTATTATTATCTAATTTACATCTTTGCTATGAAACAATTATGCTTTTAATGAAAGTGGCGGCCTTGTTGACTCGTCGTCAAGACGTCCAGCATAAGTACCGCGCGGGCGCGCGGCGAGTAAACCGCCACATGTTCCGAGCTATCAGTTGTCACCATGCACACTCGCGCAAGCGCTCTGAGCCGCCGTACTCGCGCAAGTGCCCTGCACCGTCTTAGGTCACATGTCCTGTCGTGACGTAATCGGTCGCGAGTTTAACATTTTTGACCCATCCCAAAGTAATTTTGCTAAAGTGCACAGCGCCATTAAAGAAGTTATCACTTCAAAGAAAAATTTGTTTATTACGTTTTTAAAACCCTGGTCTACAAATAAAGTATTATCTATCTATCCACAACATTTTACTCTAACATCGCTAATTGACATCCATTAACAACTCAAAAGTAATTATAAGGTCACAGCTCTTCCGCCGCCAATTCTTCACTGTTCATTTTAAACAATAAGTTCTACTTTCGAAGCCATTACTATAGAAAACGAAAACACACCTCACTTTCTCCTTCTAACTACTCAGGTGTCGTTCTGATAAATTTTCCAAGTCACTTGGGTAATTTTTAAAACGAAAGTGGGACGGAAAATGAAGTGGAAAGTATGTATTGTTCGGTTTCCCAACTTTCATTTGTGGTTTTGGTTGGTTTGAAACAATACCTTTAAGTTGTGTACTTAATTGTACTTAATTTAAATTAAGGGCTTTTTTAGGGTTCCGTACCAAAAGTGTAAAACGAGACCCTATTACTAAGACTTCGCTGTCCGTCCGGCGTCCGTCTGCCACTCATAAACATCGCATATATCTGTATCTCTTATAAACATTGTTGAAATGATTAGATATATGTGGCGGAAGCGTCGCATCTTTCTCTTACACAACGACGTACAATGAGCATAACGGGACAATGAACGTTACGGGACAATGAGCGTAACAGGACAATGAGTCATACTTTTTCGTGCATGCAGCCGGCGTTCATCAATTTATGAGACGTTGTCACGTCAAAATCCGAATGTTTTTTAATAGTTATTTAGGTTAATTTGAAAGCATATCGCGTGCATTCTGATAAAAATACATGTACACGAATGTGTTACCCCCTTTTAAGTAGTCTTTCGATGTTTTTATCCAACAGTGAACTAAAAAAAGTTAATCGATGGATTTATTTGTATTTTCTATATAATTTTTGGATCTCCTTTTAAGATTGTTTTGTGGTATGTGTCATCACAACACGTACACACATAAACACTCTCTGTACATTTACACAACATATACATACGCAAATTTTTTCACTCACCCATCCAGTCACACAAACAATAATCACAGTACATACTAGTAATAAGGAAACTTCAGATAGCTTCCTCAATAAGATAACTAAAACCCAGAAATACGTATACAACCAATTGTAAATAACACAACTCAAAAACAAGACAAAAACACAAATGAAATGAACCGAAAATTTGATTTGCACTTTACAATAAATTGATGTACACTACCGTATCATAAAAAACATATGTATTTTTATTTATGTATGTATGTAATTAGTTTAATTTATTTCCTACTTACTTAATTGTGTGTTCGTGCGATTCTTCGATTGACTACTAAAACAGCGACCTTCATACTACTTTAGAAGATTGGCGTAATGTTCCAAAAACAATATTTAGATACAATAGATGTATTATTTGGGACTTCAATAAAGTCACGATCGGTGCAATTCGATTAAAATATTATGCTATTACGCGTAAAAGTATTTATTTTGAATTCTGAATATATAAACGGCTGACAGCAATGACTGTATGGCTGGCTTAGTGGTTTAAGCAGTCGCCCCGTTGTTTTCTAGTGCGCCAAGAGCTGTGGGTTCAAATACTACATTTGACAACAGCGAGTGTGGGTGTTCTTTGTATCCGTTTCATGTATATTTGCAAAGTCCCCCGCGTCAGGATGTATATTCAAAGCGCGGGAGATGTTTTTTTTTAAAGAAATAAAAAACATTGTTATGTACTTATTTTCCTATATAAATAAAGCTAGCTTTTGTTCGCGGCTCCGCCCGCGTATATGTCGGTTATCGGGATAAAAAATAGCCTATGTCCTTCCTCAGGAATCAAAGTATCTACATGCCAAATTTCATTGATATATGTGCAGTGGTTTAGCCGTGAAAGCGGGACAGACAGAGTTACAATACGTTCAGTAGTTTTTACGTGAAGAACTAACAAACATACACACTCACAAACTTTCGCCTTTAGATATTAGAGTGATTAGTATAGATTACTTTGCCTAAATTGTTTGATTTAACAACGTAGAACCTAAACTGATGGAGCTAAAACCTTGAAATTTTGACAGCTGATGCGTTTTGTGTGTAAGCATCCAATAATCTACTAAATAAATTCTCGTGTCACATCGTTGCTCACAATGAACTCCGAAAGTACCTAACTAATTTGCAGGTTTATTTAAATGTGTGTTTTGCTGGCATGCCTAAGTTATGATAGTTAACATCACTCTTAGACTTATAGGAGCCGGCCATGATTGAAAAGAGACGCAGGTCTAACTAGTAAATTTCTTTTTTTTTATTTCACCACTACGGGGGTCAAATATGGCCTGAACGGAAGTTCGACATTTACAAAGTTGGAAACACTATAAGCTGCTAGCTGTTGAAGCCGCTGGCAATAGCTAATAGGCATATATATAAGTCGAAAAGATATAAAAATAAAGTTTACACTTATATTTAATGAATGAAAATGAATTGAAATAAAAATAAATATATCTTACAAATAGATTATTTCAGACACCTTTTCACGTTAATTAGTTTCGCTAATACTAGATTGTGATGACATTTCCCGAGTCTAGCCTTGAGAAGAGACATCGAGATAGATTCAAAGAACCAACCACATTAACATCAATATGACATTAATCATTGGTATGTCAATCGCAATATAATTTACTAGCTGTTGCCCGCGTCTCTGCCCGCGTTTATGTAGGTTATCACGGCAAATAGTAGCCAATGTGTTATTCTGATGTATGAGCTATATTATTGTAAAGTTTCATCCAAATCCGTCCAGAACTTACAAACTTTCGCCTTTATATATTGTGTGATGTAATATGCTATTTGAAACATATTTGTACCGAACTGCCTACAATAAGAAGTCACCGAACTGTAGTAGTTTTTTTGAAGGTCTTAGATTTTGTGGAATTTCTTTGCCTACTACTGGATGTAGATCTCTCGTTAGGACAGAGGTTTTGGTCTATGATACACCATGACCACGCTAGCCAGATAGTTTGGAGGGTATGTGGCAAGTTTTCTTCTCTTTGCAGTGTTGTTTTTCTTTGTTTGTTTGCTCCCTTAGTTGACTCTCACTACATTCATGGAAGAAATAAATTAAATTAAAAATCTTTTTCAAAACAAGCTTTTATTGGAATTCCTTCACAAAGTACTTGTCGAGACGAATCAAAGGCGTTCAAACTTGAGGGTATTGCGACGTATCTTTACATAGATAGAGTAGAGATAGAGTTCTTAAGCCCACCTTCCAGTTCCAGTATCAGATCAGTTATGGAGCTGGTAATCAAAATAGTGTATTGTCACACTGTATACATATGCTTGCAAAATCGCATGAAGATATCAGCTTCAAAATTAAGTTGCTAGATTCCACCCTAACACACATACATACATTGGAAGTTAATAAAAAGCTTGTAATAAGATGGACGACGTTCTGTACAATCGGTCATCGTACAAAGAGTATATTATAATAACTATGGTATCTAGATATTTATAAAAACTCTTTTAACAGCCTCCGTGGTAGTGAATGCGACTGATGTGCTTGAGGTCTCGGGTTCGATTCCCGGATCGGACCAAATGTTTGTATGATCTACAAATATTTGTTTCGGAGTTTGGGTGTTTTCTATGTATAATATGTATGTATTTACAAAGAAAAAGTATATATATTTTTATCAGTTGTCTAGTACCCATAACACAAGCTCTGCTAGGTTGGAACTAGATGGCGTTTGTTAAATGCCCAAACTGTTTATTTTTATTTTAGTTTACTAAAATGTACTAACAAAGTACTAACGAGTGAGTTTCTTACCTTTTTTTCTGCAACGAAGTGTTGAGCCAATGTACAACTGAAGTGATGGGCCAATGTACAACTAATGTTTTTTCAAATTCAAATTACTTAACGAAGATTTTTGAAGAAGTAATTTATTTGCCTGAATGCCGACTCCCACGTATACAATCTTCAATTATATTCTAAAATATTAAGGTTAGTTGATGCTACTGAATAACTAAACCAGTGCCATCAATTTATTACGGCATGCAGTTAATTTAAATGTAATGCCCTTTAGACAGTGAACGGCAGTTGAATAGTTATATATATACTTAAATATATGTATGTATGAATACTGTATTATATAAGTATAGGTAGGTAAACAGTAGCACCTTCTTGGTATAAAATCTATACAAATAATTAAAATTGGAGTGTCTGTTTGTAATATTAAACCGCTTTTTACTAAATGCATATGCATGTATACACGGTATATTTAACAAAATATTTGAATACTGTTTGTCTGTCTGTCTGTTTGTTCCGGCTAATCTCTGGAACGGGTGGATCGATTTTACCCGGAGCAACCAGACAGACAGACAGACATTAAATTAAAATAGGAATCTTCGGGATTGCTACCATGTACCTTTTTGTTTTTGAGTATCCGTTCCGAGACAGACAGACAGACCGACAGACACAAAAATTGGAAAAAAATATATTTTGGTACATGTACCGTGTATAAATGCATATGCATTTAGTAAAAAGTGGTTATTGTAATATAATAGAATTAATAATAAATATTTCGGACATCTAACACACAAAGCCATCTAGTCCCAAACTAAGCAAAGCTTTTTTTGTTGGGACTAATCCCACCCACACGCCCACCGCTGTAACTCCTGTACACCAGGATCAACAGCAGTGACCCACGAACACACCGAGTTATGACACTCGGGAAGTCCCAGGAAAAAATATTAACTGTCTTGGAACCCGCAACGAAATTAATCAGAAGAAAAACAGGAGGAGTTGGAAATATGATAAGTCCACTTCCCTCCTTAGCAAAGCGGGAGACAAAATGAAGTCAAAATAGGCAGACACCTTTTTTTAAACCGGGAAGCACCACGGATAAACTATTAGGGGTCCTAAGTGAGCTATATTTGATTACTATAGTATGTATGGCAGAATCGCCTAAACGCACGGAAATTCACCGCAGTTGACACAAGATCCCCATAGTATACCGCCCCAGATGTCATTTGTAAGCTATTTAGCATTGTGTTACGTTCATTGTACCAAAGACTACATAAGCAAAGCTTGTATGATGGATACTACTAGACAACTGATATACTTATAATATTTACATTTATTTGTAAATATGTATGATATTATACACAGAAAAGACCCAAACTCTGAAACAAATATTTGCAGATCATACAAATATTTGGTCCGATCCAGGAATCGAACCCGAGACCTTAAGCATAGCGGTCGCATACGCTACCACTGCGCTACCGAGGCAGTCGTGCGTATATCTACAATATAGCCCTGTTAGTGCTGTGGTTAGTGGTCCCGACAACGTAGTCAAAGGTCTTTGGTTTGTTGCCCGCCCAGAACAAATAATAAATCGTAGCGATTAATATGTGCAAACTGATTTATCGAACGTGTATATGAGAAATCGTTGCAGATTATCGTTGATCGTTCTGCATAGATTAATTGCAACATTTTATAGTTACGTGTATAGCAGGGATAAATGTGTAAAGAGCCCGATTATTTTATTCTGTGTCTTTGTAATTTATCTATGACTAGCCGACCCACGCAACTTCGTTTGCGTCTCCTATTGATTTTTTCCCCGTTTTTGTAACATTCTTCATTGTTGCTCCGCTCCTGTAGGTCTTAGCGTGATGATATATAGCCTATAGCCTTCCTCGATAAATGGGCTATCTAACGTTGAAAGATTTTTTCAAATCGGACCAGTGGTTCCTGAGATTAGCGTGTTCAAACAAACAAACTCTTCAGCTTTATATATTAGTATAGATACTTATGTATGTTTTGAATTAACGTATTTACATTGAGCTATTTTTATAGTACTTAAATTTATCGTTCGTTTCATTTCTTCAGTCAATCCAAACCAGCTTCCTTCATGCATAAAGATTTGAAGTGCATGCAAATTATGCATAGGATACACTGAAGGTCTTACGACCAGGTGCAAGTACATGAGGTTCTTTCAAACGTGATAAACAACTCAATTAGTGAAATACAATTAGTTGTTTACCTAAACTGATTAAATAATGAAGAAGAATCAAATGCATTAAATAGGGGAATAATTTAATGAAATTGGAATAAGAATTATATCTAGTGATTGTTGTAGTGTAATTGCGTATCACGATATATTATAAAACTAGCTGAACCCCGCGGTGTCGTACCGCGAGTAACGCCGCGGGACAAGTTTAGTCTAAAAAGTAGCCTATGTTACTAGCTACCTGCCAATGAAAATCCCGTCCCGTTCTAGAGATTACACGGAACAAACTGACAGACAGACAGAATATTATTTTTGGTATATATACCGGGTATACATACATATGCATTTAGTAAAAAGCGGTTATTTTAATATTACAAACAGACACTCCAATTTAATTTATTTGTATAGATAAAGTCCTCCGCTGCGTCTGTATGTCTGCTCGAGATACTCAAAAGCTACTGCACGGATTTTTATGTGTATTTTACTTCTCGATAGAGTAATTCTGGAGGTCGGTTTTAGTATGTACCTAATTTGTTAAACTTTTGAGTGAATTAAAGGTTTTTTGGCTAAAATATAACGATATTTGTTGTGACCACGTCGAAAAAAAAATATATTGTACATCTCAGGCACATAGGCTGTATTTCATTCTCCGTAATGAACCCGTGTGAAACGGCGGGTGGGTTGCAAGTCAAAGTAAACTAAAGTAACCGTGGGAGAGCCGCGCTTCGGCATGAATGGGCCGGCTCGACCGGCGTTATACCACGGCCTCACAGAAAACCGGTGTCAAATAGCGTTTGCTCTGTGTTTCACCGAGTGAGTGCGGATACTGGAGGCCCATAACCCAACCCCTCCCCACATCCCTTTCCCTATCCTCCAAAGATCGGCAATGCACTTGTGACGCCTCTGGTGTCCATGGGCGGTGGTAATCGCTTACCATCAGGTGATACGTCTACTAGTTTGCGGTATAGGGGATACCATAAAAAAAATTTAAGTTGGTGTTTATCTGTCAACATAAAACTAGCTTTTGCCTGAGCTGCACCCGCGTGTATGTCAATTAACGCGGTAAAGAGTAGCCTATGTCCTTCCTCAAGAATCAAATTATCTCCACGCCAAATTATACTGAAATCGGTGGAGCGGTTAGCGGTTTAGTCGTGACAGACAGAGTTACTTTGGAATTAATAGCATTACTATCGATTGGTGCAGTATTAGGTATTGCGTATCAAACTACATAAAGTGACTAGCCGACCCACGCAACCTCGTTTGCGTCTCCTATTGCCCGTAGCGTGATAATTTTCCTCCGTTTTTGTAACATTCTTCATTGGTGCTCCGCTCCTGTAGGTCTTAGCGTGATGATATATAGCCTTTAGGCTTCCTCGATAAATGGGCTATCTAACACTGAAAGAATTTTTCAAAATCGGACTAGTAGTCCCTGAGATTAGCGCGTTCAAACAAACAAACAAACTCTTTAGCTTTAGATAGATAGATAGATAGTAGTGTAAAAATACTTGTCCTGACTGGCTGGTTCCTTTTTTGTTTATAGAAAGACAACTCGTGGATTAGGAATAGATCCTGTGTCGCTGGGGACTTTACAAACATACACGTTATGGCCACTAAGAACACCCAGACTCATAAAACAGTTTATAGGTCTCACAAGATGTTGTGCCGTGTGGGATCTCCGGTTTTGAATTCACAACACTCTACGCAGCCGATAGGATCAACGCGAACAATAACAGTGGAGGCTATAAAATTAAGATTTTGGCAGCTCATGCTTTTTTGTTGTAAGCAACTACTTAAAAAGGATGTACAGAAATTTCACCCCCAAGGGAATTGTTGGAAAGTTGTTGTTGTTGAAAAAGGTTTGAACAGTTGTAGGGAATTTTGTTAGGGAAGTTTGTAATTTTCATAGTTAGAAACAGAAAAAAAGTTTCGTACACATTTGTCAGAGAGATCAATCTATATTTTAGGTTATATTATGTTTATGAACAGACAGCTAATTAGAGTTTTCTAGACATTACTGCATGTCTGTGAGATAGTAAATTGTTTTAACTGTTATCATCATCATAGATAGACTTAGGCCTCTCTGACTGATTTTGGGCCTGGCAGCCATCTTGCGCAAGTCGTCACTACACTTGTCTTGCCTGTGGGGGTCCTATACTTCGTTTACCAAGAAGCTATCTCCACTACAGAACTCTTCTACCCCAACGGTTGTCAGTTCTGCGGCTAATATGGCCAGCCCACTGCCACTTCACTTTAACTATCGGAGTTTATTAACTAATATCAAAAAAACGTAGTACGCACAACAAATCCTTTTTTATCGCACAATACCTAATGATCATTTAGAATTTTTTTTTCACACTTAAGTGGCACGACACTAAGACATTTTGAGGTTAAAAAATAAACGCATGACTAATTTTACATGGCAACATTAGGAAGCGAATGATGGCAACACTGAAGCATCCGTGACGTCATCACAACTATTAGCACGTTTGTTATACGGAAGTGTTTATGATAATTGCACTTGAGAATACTCTCGAGGCGTGGTATTGGATGGGCGGGGTAACAACTATTTGTGCTTATTTATTAGTTTTACCGGTTTTAGGTATTAGAATGCGTGCAATTTATAACTTACTAGCTGAACCCCGCGGTGTTACCCGCGGTTATTGTCGTACCGCGAGTAACGCCGCGGTACAGAGTTAGTCTAAAAAAAAGTAGCCTAAGTTACTCCGTGGATACTCAGCTCCCTGGCATTCAAAGCCCCGTCAAAATCGGTCCAGCCGTTCCAGAGATTACCCGGAACAAGCAGACAGATTGACAGACAAAAAAATTTAACTACATTTTTGGTATATGTACTTTGTATACATAAATATGCATTATGGAAAAAGCGGTTACTTAAATATTACAAACAGACACTCCATTAATTTGTATAGATTAATTAATAACTTTTGCCAACGTCTCCGCCCGTGTATGTCTCGGTTCTCGTAGTATATAATATACCTAAGTATTCATCTTCCTCCAAAATCAATGCCAAACATCAAAATTGGTTTAGAGATGCAGCTGTGAAAGCGTAAGAGACAGAGTTACTTTCACATCTATATACTAATCCTAACTAATATTATAAATGCGAAAGTAACTCTGTCTGTCTGTCTGTCTGTCTGTCTGCTACTCTTTCACGCCAAAACTACTGAACGGATTTGAATGAAATTTGGTATACAGATATTCTAGACCCCGAGATAAAACATAGGCTACTTTTTATCGCGAAAAAGGGGTTGTAAGGGGTTAAAAGGGGGGGGAAAGTTGTATGGGATTTCATAATTTTTAAAGATAAAACCATGAAACTTTATATTTAAGCACTTGATAAAAAATTATAAAACATTTGTTCTAGCGTTTTTGAAATTTCGACCTGTGAGGGGATGAAATAGGGGTTGAAAGTTTGTATGAAGTTCGTCATTCTTTAAGTTGGAAACCTGAAACTTTACTTCTGGGCTGCTGATTAAAAATGAATAAACACGTATTTCAACGTTTCTAGATATTCTACCCTTAAAGGGGTAAAATAGGGGTTGAAAGTTTGCATGGAAGTTCGTCAGTTTTTAAGTTCGAAACATGAAACTTTGTTTTTGGGCTACTGACTAAAATTGAGTAGATACGTATTTAAGCGTTTCTGAATATTCTACCCCTAAGGGGTGAATTAGGGGTTGACATTTCGCATTTAGGTTAGTCTGGAAGTCTGTCATTTTTGAAGTTCGACAAATGAAACTTTGTGTTTGGGCTACTGATTAAAAATGAGTAGATACGTATATAAGCATTTCTGGATATTCTACCCTTAAGAGTTGAAATAGGGGTTGAAAGTTTGTATGGAAGTTCGTCATTTTTTAAGTTAGAAACTTGAAATTTTATTCATGTGCTACTGATTAAAAAAGAGTAGTTACGTACTTAAGCGTTTCTAGATATTTTAAATATGTGAAATAGGGGTTGAAAGTTTGCATGGAAGTTCGTCATTTTTTAAGTTCGAAACATAAAACTTTGTTTTTAGGCTACTGACAAAAATGAGTAGATACGTATTTAAGCGTTTCTGGATATTCTACCCCTAAGGGGTGAAATAGGGGTTGACATTTAACGTGTAGGTTGGTCTGGAAGTCCGTAATTTTCGAAGTTCAAAACATGAAACTTTGTTTTTGGGCTACTGACTAAACATGACTAGATAACTATTCAAGCGTTTCTAGATATTCTACCCCTAAGGGGTGAAATAGGGGTTGAAAGTTTGTATGGAAGTTCTTCATTTTTTAAGTTAGAAACATGAATCTTTATTCATGTGCTACTGATTAAAATAGAGTAGATTCGTGCTTAAGCGTTTCTGGATATTCTACCTCTAAGGGGGTGAAATAGGGATTGAAAGTTTGCATGGATGTTCGTCATTTTTAAGGTTAGCAACATTGAACTATATTTTTGAGCTATTGATTAAAAATGACTTGACACCCGTTAAAGCGTTTCTGGATATTCTACTCCTAAAGGGTGAAATGGTTAGTCTGGAAATCCGTCATTTGTGAAGTTCGAAACATGAAACTTTGTTTTTGGGCTACTGATTGAAAATGAGTAGATATGTATTTAAACGTTTCTGGATATTATACCCCTAAGGTGGTGAATTAGGGGTTGCAAGATTGCATGGAAGTCTGTCATTTGTTGAGTTAGAAACATAAAATATTATCTTTGGGTTACTTATTAAAAACGAGTAGATACATATTTAAACGTTTCTGGGTATTCTACCCCTAAGGGGAGAAATATATAGGCATTGGCATTTCATATATTAGTTAGTTTGGAAGTCCAAAATTTTTTAATTTAGCAGCCTGAAAACTTTTGGCTTTATGTTTCTGATGATTACAAATAGACGAATACTTATATCAGCATTTACGCAAATTCTGTTCCTAAAGGGGATGAAATATGGGTCAAATGTTTGTATGAAAGTTCTTTTAAATGGGCTATTGATCAAAAATAAATAAATAGGTTTAAAACATGAATAAATTACTAATACATACTTTTACACAGTTTTAATTAAATACATCATATAACAAACTTCCACGCGGGCAAAGCCGCGGGCAACAGCTAGTACCTAATAAAGCTGAAGAGTTAGTTTGTTTGAACGCGCTAATCTCAGAAACTACTGATCCGATTTGAAAAATTATTGATAGATAGCCCAATTATCGATGAAAGCTATATATCATCACGCTTAGATGAATAGGAGCGGAGCACCAATGAAGAATGTTGCAAAAACGGGGGGAAATTGTTACGCTACGGGCGGTTGACGTAAACGAAGTTGCGTGGGTCAGCTAGTCTATGATATTAGTAGGAGATCAACCTTTTAGTTTTAATCATAAGTTAACGCTATTTCTGTCCATCTCTTCATGTATGTAACATCAGGCTTCCGAACGGAAGGACTCATTTTGATTTATTTTTGTGTCGCGACTTCTGAGATCTACCGTGACTATTGAAAGCTTAGGTCTTTTGATGTTCTAATATCACAAGCGATTTGCTTGATTACCACCTTGGTGTTAAAATTAATAATAATATTTTCAGACATCTGATATGCAATGTTTAGTCCAAAACCAAGCAGAGCTTGAACTATGGGTATTTGATAACTGACAGAAATTCAAATATACATACCTACCTCGGTGGCGTAGTGGTAGCGTATGCGACTGCTGTGCTTGAGGTCTCGGGTTCGAATCCCGGGTCGGACCAAATGTTTGTATGATCTGCAAATATTTGTTTCGGAGTTTGGGTGTTTTCTATGTATAATATGTATGTATTTACAAAAAATAATGTATAATATGTATTTGTATCAGTTGTCTAGTACCCATAACATAAGCTCTGCTTAGCTTGGGACTAGATGGCGTTGTGTGTTAGATGTCCGAAATATTTATTTTATTATTTATAAATTTTGTAGAAAATACCCAAACTACGAACCCAATATTTGTAGATGACCGAGACCTCAAGCTCAACATTCGCAATTCGCTTACGTCACCACTGTGCCACGGAAGCAGTCAAATATACTTTTTTGTAAATACTCGTATATACCTATTATGCATAGAAAACACCCAAACTCCAATAAAACTACAAAATTATCATCATTATTCAAAAATATAAACAGATAATAGAAAAACAATCAATTATATAATTATTAAGCATTCTTTTAATATATTATATGATTGCTTACAGCAGTAAATAATAATTAACTAATACTATTAAACTGCTATACGTCATAAATAATTAAATAGCGTTTAATTTGATAATTTTCGGTACAGTTAATTATTTAAAAAAAAAAACATTATAACGACAGCCTTGAATTATAAAAAAAATATTAGTCAAAACACGCGAGAGATAAAGTGAGGTCACAGACACACAGATAAAGAGAAGAAGAGTAATTTTCTTTAGCCCTGAAGGAGTCAGAATAATTGGATACATAACGTGGTACTTTAAGCAGTCTCTACGCATACTGCGCTGATCTACCTCGATTCTGAGATGAGACAACACTTTTTACGAACCACAAATTATTATTCTGACTCTGTGTGATCTTTTTATGAACGTTAATAAAGTCCAGTTATTATATTTAAGAACAAAAGAACAGCTTTTAGAACTTTTGTTAGAAATTGAATACTTTTTTCACCTAATGAGAATCTCTCGGAGATCGTTTTTTGTTTTTTCGAAAGACGGTACCCATTTTTCATCTCATCCATATTTTTTAACATTAGCGAAGACTTAAAGACTTATGATTTGAAGACTATAAACACCTGACATTGGCAGAAATAGCTGATCCAAGAGATCCGGCTGGTTGCCATTTCATCAAAGAAGAAGAGAATGTCTCGACTCCGTCAAACCAAATACGCTATTTGTTGGTATATTTTAAGGTACGACGCTTTGGTATTGGGTTTGTTTTAAGTTCTCCTTTTATCGCATGCTGTTGTCTTAGAATGCTCCTGAGTCAGCTCTTGAAATACCAACAAGATAAATAGGGTTTTTTTATGGAATAAGCGGGCAAACGAGTAGACGTATCGCCTGATGGTAAGCGATTACCGCCACCCATGGACACCCACAACACCAGAGGCGTCATAAAGGGTTAGGATATGTGCCTCCGGTATCCTCAATCTCTCGGTGAAACACAGCGCAAGAACTATTTCACTGCGGTTTTCTGTGAGGCCATGGTATCACTCCAGTCAAGCCATTTGTGCCAAAGCGAGGCTAAATCGGGTAGTGATATTATCATATTAGAAACAAAGAATAGGCACTTTCGACAACCATAAGATAATTAAGGGTGGTTTACTCCGAATTCTTACATCGTCTCCACAAAGAGAAGTTAACCATTCAAGAGGGTTTTAAAAACAGCCAAAAGCCATTTAAATGATACTTACATATATGTGATCTAATATCGATATAAAAACATAAACATACGCTTAGTTGTGTAACATTTGGCATAACACGACGCAGCACACGCAAGATCGCTACACCAGATACCAGATCATCTTTTTGTTAGTCTCTGCATGTTAAGCTTCGAATACATTAAAGTTAACTAGATCGTGTGTTTAAATTGGTATACTAACCTTTTCCAAATTGGTTTTGGGAGCTCAATGGCCTTATAAGGGACAGAGTTGGAATTTTGAGGCCTCGATAATTGCAGTCGCATGGATAATAGTGATTGTGTATGTATTGTAAGGTCGTGAGATGAGTGCCTATGTTAGTGTATAATGTTTGTGTCTCTTCACTATTTAAGTTTTCAAGAAGTAAAAGCTACAAAAACAAACAAGATTTATATTTCACGGGTTATGTTGCTTGTACGAGATAGTCAATGAGCAAATGCCGATTGTTTATCTATACTGAGATTTTGTTTATTTGCTTGAACGCGCTAATCTCAGGAACTAATGGTCTGATTCAAAAAAAAAATTTCATTGTTAGGTAGCCTATTAATCAAGGAAGGATACAAATTATGGATATCACCACGTTAAGACCTATAGGAGTGGAGCACCAAAGAAGAATGTTACAAAAACGGGGGAAAATTATTACGCCACGGGCAATAGAAGACGTAAACGAGGTTGCATATCAGCTAGTAGTATATAAAAAGGCCATTTGAGCAAAACATAAGGGTGATTTATTGGTAAGAGACTACCTCTATCCATGTTCATCGGTAGAGGTATGACTGCGTTGTCAGCTTTTAAGTCCCTCCGTCATACTCAACGAAAATGGTAAAAGGCTGGGCCTTCTCTTAGAAGGTAAAAGGTAGCTAATAACGTTTTCTGAATATTTGATATCTTTCATTTCTGATAAAGTTTTGGATACATATAGCCGGTTGAAAAATCTCCACGGCTAAAATCAATATTTTTCACGGATGAAGACAATGCATCAGTCAGTTACCATTTTCTAACAGTGGTTTCATATTAATCAGTATTTAAGTTATTCTGCAGTATAATGTATAAGGCCCTTATAACTATTAATCAAAATAATCTCAACTAGTGTATCTGAATCTTAATTTTTTTCTACAACTAATTCCAATAATATTTATCATTGATAGACAATGGCTGAGGCCAAATGATATCATTTTTGTGGTCATCAATCACTGCGCCTTTCGATACATCAATCAAACGCACGCTAAGTTTGTTACGCCCACCGGTTTCGTTCGTATTTTTTATTAAAAATGTTTTTTTATGACGAAGAAGGTCAAGTAATGTTTGTTTTTTTAACGGCTGTATAATCGCTTCTCTGGATTTTATTAAATTGGCACAACATTATCATTATTTACACTAAAGGATTCAACTAACTGCTTAGCTAGATAGCTGCTTCCAAACGATCATACAAACCTTTGTCAGGTATTAAGTCTATCTATTTAGAAGGAGTCTGTTCTTCCGTTATCAGTCTAACTTGACTACGAAATCCATACACAACGAAACAGAAACTAAGGTTTATAGGATAATGTTGTTGTTGTTGTTGCCCGCGGCTCCGCCCGCGTGTATGTCGGTTATCGTGACAATTAGTGGCCTGTGTTATTCTGATGTATAAGTTATATTACTGTAACGTTTCATCAAAATCCATTATGTAGTTTTTGCGTGAAAAAGTAACAAACATCCATCCATTCATACTTAGAAACTTTCGCGTTTATAATATTAGTATGTCGAATATCGCAGCAAATTGTAGCCTATGTGTTATTCTGATATATAAGCTAAATTACTGTAAAGTTTCATTGAAATCCCTTCAGTACTTTTTGCGTGAAAGAGCAACAAACATCCATCCATTCATCCTTAGAAACTTTCGCGTTTATAATATTAGTAGGATTAGTATAGATTTCGGGATATTTCCGAACAAATTAACAGACGTAAATAAACTTTCTTATGAACGGTTCCGATGACATTTCAGATAACAATAGCAATTCATTATCATCGTCTGGTTGCGAATGTGATCTAATAAATCTTGCAGCAAAGGTTGCAGAAGTAACCTTTCACTATATCATATGTATACTAGCTTCGCTTGCATTTAATAATAAGCATTTTACTTCTAATACCTCCTAAAATATGAGTACAAAGTTTCATGATGATCGGTTAAGTAGTTTTATCGTGGAAGTGTAATAAATTCACATTTTAAGTATTAAGGATAGTTTAGATGTTATAACTACTTTTAAATAAAAAGAACACTAACATTAATGTTCTTAAGTCATGTTCTTTAGTTCCTAATTTTACATCCTTGTAGGTGAAATATTAAAAGATAAACTTTAAATACAGTTTAATATCATCATCATCATTTCACCACAAGTCGCAGTCCACTGTCCCTTCAATTTAGCTGATTATAAAAACGAAAATCTATACTTCCATACTGATATTATAAACGCAAAAGTTTGTAAGTTTGGATAGAATAGATGGATGGATGTTAGTTACTCATTCACGCAAAAACTACTAAACGGATTTGGATGAAACTTTACAGTAATGTAGCTTATACATCAGAATAACACATAGGCTACTATTTGCCGCGATATCCTACATATTCGCATATATTACATAAAACACATACAAACACACAAAAAGATTGTAAATTTTGTCAGTTCCAGAAAGAAATAACAATAACATTTTTTAGGAAATATGGATATAAAATTCCACTAATCTCTTTGTATAGCAGATTCTGTATTTACCAATACCTACAGATATAAAAAAAAAACCTGAACGTCAATGTACTAGCTACTAGTAAATACACACTGATTACATAGGTACAGTTAACTCTTTTGTAATCGTTTCAATACATATTTTCCTTCTCTATCAATCACTTTGCCCTTATTCTTAAGGATGTTTACAAAAGGTTGTAATATAATTTAATCATAGATTCCCTAAGCATTCTTATTAAACGAACCATGTTGCAATGTCTGCTCATGAGAACAAGATCGTGGTCATTATAAAGGCTCTAAACAGTAGTTCAAGTCATTTTATTTACATTTTTAACCGATTTCAAAAAAGGAGGAGGTTCTATGTTTCACTGTATGTTTTTTTTAGTTTATACATTCTAAAACTACTGAAATTTTTGGACGATTATCTCTGGCAAAATGAACTATTGAACTTTTTTAGACTTTAGATTTTTCAGATCAGTCAGATTGCTTCGGCATGAAGGGGCTGGCTCATATAAATTACCATTACTACGGGACAGCACATGATCCGTGTTATGACGAATTAAAAACACGCAGTGTCATTACCACTATACATATACATGGGGTGTCGTAAGAGACAACTAATGGAGTAAACTAAGATATAGTCGTTGCCAAAAGAAAAAAAAAACTTAAAACAAACTCGGTACCAACCCGTGGTGACAAAGTATGCGTCTGCATCACTGGGCCTCCGATTTCGTACTCACCAACGAAATATGACTGCACTAATGCTCTCATTTTACGCTGATCTTCTGTGCGAGGTTAGTACCACCCCGGTCTAGCCGACCCATTAGTGCTGAAATCAGCGTGGCACTACTACCTGTAAACTGTGTATTGCGAATGAAATAAATAAATCAAATCAAATCTTATACCTCTTTAGGTCCAAGTATATATGGACATTAAAAGTCACATTTCATTACGACCTGACTAACCCCTCACTTTTACGTAAAAGAATTACTTATTAAGATAACCATAGATTTCAAAAACCTCCTGCTATTTCTATTAATGGAACAACTTGAGAACATGCCTGCATCAAAGGTAAATAACCTATTCATTTAAAACTATCATCTATCTCAGTGACCTGATACATCGATGGGTCGCTTAGGTCAGACGGTAGTTAATCTCATTACGCTGGACCATACGAAGGAAGCAGACGGTACCTATTTATAGTAACTGTTGATAACACTTGGCGTACGTGCAATACTTCAAGAAGAGTTATTTGAAGATGCTATATCGACGACATGATCGAACTGACTGGTGTGTTGGTAAGGCTAGAGATCCCGAATGTTTTGACTGTTGATTTGAAGGTTTTAACTGCACAGAAAGATCCCTACTGCGCTGAGTGTTCTGGGGCCCACATGGAGTAATGCATCTCCTATGATCTCGGGTTTTATATGCGGTGCGTGAAAAAACATCTCAGTAGGCTGCCTCAGTGTGGGTCACCATACTGTTCGCATTGATGACCATCGCTTTTGAATTCTACTCATACCTTCACTACCTTATACCTAAAAATATTTTGTCTGAAAGTCTGGGTGAGTAAAGCATAGCGCAATACAGGCAATGTTCTTAGTACTGGTACAAATGTGGGACAAAAAAGTACAAATTATATCCAACACAAACAATTGTGCTTATAATACGATTAAGCAACAAAATACTAATAAGATAGTTAATAGATGGATAGATAAAACTTTATTTATACGTCAGGGTTTTCACAAAGATAATCAAACTGAAAACAAATTGTCAACATCGGCCGTATCGCTTAATATAATGATCACTATCACTTCTCAAGATTGGTTGAGGGGTTTCACGTCCTCATATCGCTGGGTTTATTTGATTGAAAAACATACACTTCTACAGTCAATTTTCTTTCAGTCAATTAAAAATAAATTTCCGCGTTAACACTGATTTATTTATCATTTTAATTATCAATTATAACTTTTTACCGTAAAAACTAGTAAGAGGATTTACTAAGCATCCAACCTTACCTTCTGAAATGTACCTGTTTAGCGATAAATACAATAATGTTACATCAGCGTTGCATAACGTCGGTACGTGATATCGGTATTAGATTACACTAAACAAAATGACTCACAAGAAAGTCATTGTTTGATTATAATTGTAAAATATGGACATATTGAGATAATGCACATTATAATGCACATGAAGAATGATACAAGAACTTATAAGAGTAGAAATGAATGGTAATGGTAATACAAAAGACGGTTTATCTATATACTAATATATAAAGCTGAAGAGTTTGTTTGTTTGTTTGAGCACGCTCATCTCAGCAACCGTTGGTCCGATTTGAACGATCCGTTTATCGAGGAAGGCTATAGGCTATATATCATCACGCTAAGACCTACAGGAGCGGAGCAACAATGAAGATTCTACAAAAACGGGGGCAAATTATCACGCTACGGGCAATAGAAGACGCAAACGAGGTTGCGTGGGTCGGCTAGTGTTTTATAAATGAGAAAAGAGTATTTAGAATCTGAACTACCGGAGAGAGATGGCAATCTCTATCATTTTCATTTCTATTTAGTAGTCTCTTTTTAACTTCATATGTAACAAACTAACAAAGTAACTATATAATAAACAAATATATTATGGATACTGCAGCTCAAGTACTATCCCGGTTTGGAAGAGAATTTTCCATTGGAATGAAAGAGCGACTTCAAGTTTAAAGTTGAATACTGTACATTACAGAAATAATCGGCTCCGTACCACGCAGCATAGAAATGCACACTTGATTAATTGCTAATGAACGACCACTAAGCGAGCGCCATTTAGTACTGATTGGACAACTAAGTATTTCAGATATTTAACTACGAAGTTACCGTCGGGATTGGAATGGAAGGAGATACAGTTATTTTCTTAAAAATAAATTTAATCTTCATTTGTTTTGAGATTCCTTTACAGTCGTTAAAACTAAACTTTATTTATTCTTTTCTATGTCCATTTATTCAATGCAATAGATTTAATTATATGTCACACATACATCACATCAACAACCTTTAACGGATAACTGCTGGAGGCCTGTCTTTAGAAATGAGATTTTGGTCTACTTTACCACGTTAGACGGGAAGATATAATCTCGCAGGAGGCGGCAGAGTAGGCCAGTGAGGACGATATCCACTCGGATCCAATCCGCCGCCTGCGAACCGGGCGGCAGAGGCGCGCTTACCAGCGCCTCATACCGCTCTGAGTGTGGCCGCGGATAGTCGGGAAGGGTTTTCCCCTCCATCCGCTTTAGAATAGAAAGTATAAATTTTACCCATACTCGTCTCCTACTGATGGCATATATGTACCTATATTAACAATTATTTTTAAGGGAATTAACGCGATCACTTATTAAAAGGTATTACATACCTCTGATTTGCCTGACGTTTCGACCAGGTTGCACTGGCCGTGGTGTGACCTTTTAATAAGTGATCGCGTTAATTCCCGTAAAAATAATTGTTAATATAGGTACATATATGCCATCAGTAGGAGACGAGTATAGGTAAAATGTATACTTGCTGAGTCAAGCCAGCTTGTTTTGAATAAAAGTAAACCCTATTTCTAAAAAAAAAAAACGTCAGTTTGTCACCTAGTTTTAATGTAGATTTCGGTCAAGTGTTCAAATCGGCACTTTGACACATCGATAGCGTGGGTAAACAGAGTTATCAATGGGAAATCAGGTTATCAGCCGACACGATTTGATGTGGCGTCAAGTTTGATTAGTGTTCGATGTTATAATTATTATTTTAGCGTTATTCGTTTGCGTTACCAAAAAAAAGGACTTAAATGTCATGTGTGCCTCTTTTGTTCAGCGAGTAGCGTATGCGACTGCTAATCATACGATATCGGATGCGATAAAAAAAAATATGTTACGAGAAATTTTAATAACTTTTTTTAAGGATTTAAGTGCAAACGAGCAGACGTATCACCTGATGGTAAGCGATTACCGCCGCACATGGACACCCGCAACATCAGAGCATTGGGAGAGGGATGTGGGGAGGGGTTGGGATATGGGCCTCCGGTATCCTCATTCGCTCGGTGAAACACAGCGCAAGCGCTATTTCACACCAGTTTTCTGTTTAGGCCGTGGTATCACTCCGGTCGAGCCGGCCCATTCATGCCGAAGCGTGGCTCTCCCAAGGTAAAACTACCCGGAGTATGGAATTTGGCGCTATTTCACGACCTTACTTCGAAGAGTACGTAAAGCCGTTGGTCCCGGTTATCATGAACATTATGTCCAATGCCAGTTGTTAAGTGGAAAAACTAATACTCAGTTAAGTAATCCAAAGTTATCTTAAAACATGTTATATTAATACAAACAGAAATCAATATCTCTCTAGAAACTAATACCTCCATTTCAAATGTCATCGTTTCGATAGAAACTCCTTGCCTCATAGTTGATTGTTGCGAATAAAAATATAATAACTACCATAAATTCTTTCTTAAAAAAAGTCATAAATTTCTCAACTTTCTGCATATTTAAACTCAACTAAAGGCTTTTAGAACAAACACGTCTAAAGGTTTTGGGAGCAACGAGTTGCACGATAATTGCGCGACCGTGGCTCAATTATCGTCTATAAGAACAGAATTAAATATATTTATGACTGTAACAACTCATAATTGGACTTGAATCAAACTTAATTGTTAATTTTACACAACCAATTGTGCAACTATTGCTGTCAGAAGTCAATTATGTTTTGTTTATGACATTGGTTTTAGCCCGTTTTTGGAATGGCCAGAGAGGATAACTATTAGACTTTTATGGTATAAACGTGCAATTTGATGGTAAACACCTTTATACACATTCATTTGAGTGATTCTTTCCTTCAGAATACATGGAATTTAGGAAGAGGGTTTGTACACAAAAATTCTCACTCACTCGGTGAAAACTCGGTTCTGTGAGGTCGTAGTAGCAGTAGTACTTTACAACAATACTAATCCTGCATTGCACAATTAAAGTCTTTGCATAAATTAGGTAATTTTACAAATTCCTTAGTAGGTAAAATAACTAGGTGTTATTTTGGTAATATAGTTATCAAACTAGCTGAATTACTATGTCCATTATCAATCCAGATCACTTTAGAAACCCGGATCCGGAACACATCGATGTTCATCAACATTAATAACAATTCGTTCCGTACAATAACTAAAATTGTTTCACGCAATTCTATGCTATTTAACTAGATGCAGACAAAACACAGGAGAAGGCGTAGTCAGTCTGTAGTTGCAATATTTTTTTTTAATGTAATAAGCGCAAACATTCAGAGGGATCACTAAAAGGTTAGTGACACTCCCAATGGTCATCAATAACTTTAAAATCATCAGAGCAATGAAGCCTTTTGAGAATACCCATGCCTCCAAAATTTATGAGATTGAGTGGCCTGATTATCTCACAGCTCAAAGACAACAAAAGTGTGTGTGTTTCACACACAGGTTTCCTAGTAAAACTGGAGCAAATGTTTTTTTTTATCGGGCAGGGAGCAAAACGAGCAGACATATCGCCTGATGATAAGCGATTACCGCCGCCCATTGACACCCGCAATACCAGAGGCGTCACAGGTACGTTTCCGGCATTTCGAAAAAGGAGTACGCTCTTTACTGGTCGAAGCATATGTCTCCCAGAGGACTAACTCTACCTATGAATAAAATTTATGACTTCAATAAAGAAACCTCTTAACTAGCATCTATATATGTTTGTATATGCTTTTTCATATTTGGATTTTAAAAGTTCAGCTGTATTCTAGAAGTACATAGATATAGATATGGGACAATCTGAAACGTCTTGTTTACAATTTAGTTTATTGATCTATTATTCCTAGTTTCTATGGCAATTTGGGGGAGACTTCAGTTGTTTTCAGTGGCATTCGCAATTTTGTGCTATTAACAGGACTCACTTTTTAAGCAGGGAAGCATCTGTTATATACTAGTTGTTATATGCTAGTAAGCTATATAACTGTAGAGTTTCATCCAAATCCGTTCAGTAGTTTTTGCGTGATCAGCATCCATCCATACTAACAAACTTCCGCGTTTATAATATTAGGTTATTCACGTGTTACGTTGTTGTTCACGTTGAACTCAGTAACTATCTAATCGATTTTCTCGTTTTTTTTTCGATGTATGTTTTACTGGCGTGCCTAAGAGAGGAAAGTTATCATCATGCTTATACCAATAGGAGCCAAGCAGGAGAGATACTGTGGAAGTTGCAAAAGTTATTTATTCTTAGATATTTCTTAGGAGTAAAATTGCTGTCGAGGTTAGTAGTAACCTACTTGGTAATTAGTACATTCTTTAACAATAAAAGTGTTTCCATTCCAAATCTCATTGAAATCAATTCAGAAGAGTAGCCGTAAAAGTGTAACAAACAGACAGACAGAGTTATCTGCCAATTCATAATCTTATCTTTACTAATATATAAAGCTGAATAGTTTGTTTGAACGCGCTAATCTCAGAAACCGCTGGTCCGATTTGAAAAGTTCCTTCAGTGTTAGATAGCCCATTTATCGAGAAAGGCTATAAGCTATATATCATCACACTAAGACCTACAGGAGCGGAGCATCAATGAAGAATGTTACAAAAACGGGGAAAAACTATCACGCTACGGGCAATAGGAGACGCAAAGGAGGTTGCGTGGGTCGGCTATTATGGATAACCATGAATCATTATTGTTAATAATACATAAAGATTATTTATCTCATTATTTGTATAAAAAGCATTGTAACAAAGAAATTCACCAACCTTGTTATTATTAATTGTATAATTAACTTTTGTGTTTTGATAATATAATTGTTCATTTAGCAAGTATTTTATTCTTATGTTTATACATCATAAATGATAGATCACGTCTTTCTTAATGGGTATTTAATCATTGTTAGAAATAAAGAAGTAAGCTTTTATTGTTGTTTAAATGTTTACAGCAATTATAATTAATTGTTTTTCTTTTAACCGTAGCCCATTATTGTTTTTATAAACAGACTGTCATATTTCTGATTTCTTTGTATTATTTATTTTTTAAAGGTCATCTGTATCAAGTTATATTTTACGAGGTATTATTTCTTATAAGTCATCACTAAACCGCTCTATCGCCCGCTGCCTAGCCCGCTGGTTTCGAAAACGGGTTAGCGTTCCCGCTCCGCTGTCCGCTCCACTCCCACTGTCGCTCCGCTCCCCGCTGACCTCGAGAACGCGGCCTAAATAATGAAAGCCCATTTATCGGAGCTGGTTTGGAGGCCTTTCTTTCGCGTTTAAAATGTATACTAATTTTATAAACGAGAAAATTTTGTAGGTATGGATGAATGGATGTTAGTTACTCTTACACGCAAAAAGTACTGAACGGATTTGGATGAAACTTTACAGTAACATAGCTTATACACCAGATTAACACATAGGCTACATTATGCCGCGACATCTATACGCGGGCGGAGCCGCGGGCAACAACTAGTATTAGTATAGATTTAACAACTATACAAGTCTACCATCAGGTGGTTCGGAAATGAATGTAAAGGTGCACTACACTTTGATTAAGGATTTTAAAATAGACAAGAAAAAACTAAAAATTAAGTAATACGATATATCTATAATAAGCGTTCATACTAAAGTACATACATATATACACACATATATTTCATAGATTATGGTATGCTACATTCTCTACACGGAGAAGTTAGTTATTTATAAAATAATTATTCTAAAGGAGCTATTCTCGACTCTGTTTCGTAATAGTCGTAATTATTATTGTGGTGTGACGAACAACATTTTTATCAAATATTTTATGTCACATAATGATTTATTTGTATTTTTAACATGATAAGGCAACTGCTTATCAGCATACGCATTTCTTCAGATAAATAAATTCCAGTTTAGCAAACTTGTAGCAAAATATTTTTGCCAATCTTTGTATGTTCCACTGTAGCGTCTTAACAACTGAACCGATTTTAATGAATATTGTTTCAATAGATATGTAACAATGGCCCGGGTAACACAGGCTGTTAAATATCAATAGTTTGACATAGTTGGGTTATAGTTTATTTAACTTTTTTGTTTTTTTTGACACTATTAAAAGTTGTTTAAACTTTCGAGGTCAGTAACATTAAAATTGAAATCCGCGGGATTGCTACCATGTACCTTGTTTGTGAGTAACTGAAGATTTTGCAGGTGGGCCTGTTATTGGCAGACATATCGGTCTACCCTCTTTCGCAGTCTTTTACTACGATCGTCCCCGGTACCACTGTTCACTAACTCACTATTCACTCGTAACTGTTCTCGACACAATCACATACTCAGAAACAAAAAGGTACATAGTAGCAATCCCGCAGATTTCTATTTTAACTATTAAAAGTATTTTTCTAGGTATTATTTGGTAATAGGGACAAAAGTGCAAAACTTGGCAACTGATGGTATATGCTTACTATAGCCGATGGACACCTGCTAAATAAGAGACACGAGTAGCCTACCTTTAAGTCCAATTCCCTCCCCTTCTTATTGTTCCCCATAAATCGTCATCATCATCTTCCTAGCCTTTATTATTCCCAAGATTTTGGGGTCGGCTACTAGTTTAACCGGTTTTGCCGGACCTCCACAACCCTTAGGGTGTACTGGATTCGATGGTTGAACTAGTTGTCCGTATATTTGAGGGCACTGACTTCCCAATAAGGATTGCGATAGATGTTCATGACAACCGGGACCGACTGCTTAACGTGCTCTCCGAGGCTCGAGCGGGAAACAACGCCATTTACCATACTCCGGACTGCTATTAAAAATTTCTCGTAAAAAAAACCCAACAGCAGTTCGACCCAGGAATCGAACCCGAGACCTCTTGATCAGCAGTCGCTTACGCTAACCACTATACCAACTAGACAGATTGCTTCCCGTAAATAATAATAATATTTCGGCCACCCGACACACAACAACATCTAGTCTCAACTACGTAGAGCTTGTTCTATGAGAACTAGATAACTGAATAAAAAATACCCAAACTGAGAAAAAAATATTCCCAAATCGTACAAACATTAGATTCTACACGGTAACCGAACCTGAGACTTCAAGCTCAGTAGTCGCATACGCCACCGCTCTGCTACCAAAGTAGTCAAAACCAGGTCTTTGGGACACCGGTTTAACGAATAATGTGTACCGAAGAATAATTCTCCCACGGTAGTGAGTGTACCTAGTTTTTCTAAACATGTTTTGGTATTCGCTTGTAGAACTGGTATCCGCTGGAAATACTAAACAAACATGACTAGAAGGAACTTAAATGATAAATCTATACAAATAAATAAAATTGGAGTGTCTGTTTGTAATATTTAAATAACCGCTTTTTACTAATTGCATATGTATGTGTACACGGTACATATACCAAAAATGTGGCTAAAAATATTTTTGTCAGTCTGTCTGTCTGTCGGTCTGTCTGTCTGTCTGTTTGTTTCGGGTAATCTCTGGACGGGACTTGCACTGCCAGGTAGCTGATGATCCAGGGAGTATCTAAGGCTACTTTCTTTTAGACTAAATTTGCCCCGCGGCGTTTCTCGCGGTACAACAATAACCGCGGATAAGACCACGGGGTTCAGCTAGTCTCATATTTAAAAATCAATTGGTGTTCGTTTCTCTCGCTAAAACTCGAGTAAGGCAGGGACGATTTAGCTGATTTTGGAGTTGTAATGTTTGTTCAGGGAAGGTTTAAAAGATGAAAAAAAATCACGTGTCACGTGTACGAAGTAGCGGGCACAGCTAGTATCCTACTAATATTATAAATGCAAAAGTTCGTAAATATGGATGGATGGATGTTCGTTACTCTTTCACGCAAAAACTGCTGAACGGATTTGGATGAAACTTTACAGTAATATAGCTTAAACATCAGAATAACACATAGGCTGCTATTTGCAGCGATAACTGACATACACGCGGGCGGAGCCGCGGGCAACAACTAGTAATATATAATGTAGGTCATTTTAGGTAGTATTCAAATGGTCCGAATGTTTTAATAACAGTAGTTCCCGAAGCCATCCCGCCTCAGACGCAGAGTGGCACACCGTGTGGTTTTAGTCGGTTCGATTCCGATACACCACCCCGCCGCAAATCCAGGCGTGGTGACGCCCGGGCCGTCACCATGCCTGGATTTGACGTGGTAAACACAGGTAAAAAAAAATGGAATCTAATAGAAGGAATTGTTATGGGTTCCTCCACATGTACGATAAAACATTAATTTATTATTTCATGTTAACTTGTGATTTATCATGAAATCATTGTCATCAGTTTTTAATACTTATACTATACTAAGAAAGGAATTTTTGAAATTCCAACCCTAATCAGGGGATGAAAGTCTGCGTGAGCGAAGCTTCGTGCAAAAGCTAGTATAGTTATATAGATAAATTACATAATTCTAAACTACAACTTTAATTTTAAACCCGAATCACCTTAACCCTAAATAGAAGTATTAAAACAATAACTGTTGACCTTTAAACTTGAAATTATTTTAAATTTCCTTCATAACTGTCTCTCACGGAAACGAATCGTACACTGAAAACGAAGCTACGCGTTTTATGGACTAATTTCAACGATAACATGACACAAATTGGTTCATCAGATTATCTAAACAGCAAATCGATAAAATTAAACCTTGAAAAATCTATTGTTTAGTATCCTTAAACATATTTTTAACTAAAATAAATAAAATTGGAGTGTCTGTTTGTAATATTAAAATAACCGCTTTTACTTAATCCATATGTATGTATACACGATACATATACCAAAAATGTATTTAATTTTTTTTTTGCCTGTCTGTTTGTTCCGGATAATCTCTAGAACGGCTGGACGGATTTTGACGGGACTTTCACTGGTAGGTAGCTGATGAACCAGGGAGTAACTTAGGCTACTTTTTTCGACTAACACCGCGGGGTTCAGCTAGTATAAAATATAGATAAATTGGTTTACAGAAGACAACTATGAGAACAGCCGAACATGAACCGAGCTGGTAGCCTTTGCTGTACAACGTAATGATTGTTATATTGATCTAAATTGTATCTTGTACATTGTAGCAAAAATAAATTATTATTAATATATATATTTTTTTGATGCCCAACACTTTATAAGTGCGTTAAAAGAATTACTCGCAGTTAAAGCTTCAAGCTAGGCATTAGTCACCTGCTGGCATTAAGTATGACTTCCTTTTGTCCGCGGATCCGCCCTCGTGTATCGGTAAAGAGAGTAGCCTTTGTACTTCCTCAAGAGTCAAAGTATCTCCACGTCAAATTTCATTTAAAACCGAAAGTTAGATTGAAAGTCTAACATACAGACACGACAAATAGATTTATTTTATAACTAGCAGAACCCCGCGATGTTACCCGCGGTTATTGTTGTACCGCGAGTAACGCCGCGGGACAAAGTTAGTCTAAAAAAAGTAGCCTAAGTTACTCCCCGGGTCATCAGCTACCTGCCAGTGAAAGTCCCGTCAAAATCCGTCCAGCCGTTCCAGAGATTACCCGGAACAAACAGACAGACAGACAGACAAAAAAAATTGTAACTAAATTTTTGGTATATGTATCGTGTATGCATAAATATGCATTGATTAAAAAGCTATTATTTTAATATAACAAACAGACACTCCAATTTTATTTATTTGTATAGATGTATAGACTTATAGAGTATAGATATTAGCTAGCTGAACCCCGGGGTGTTACCCGCGGTTATTGTCGTACCGCGGGGCCAATCACTAGAC
This sequence comes from Spilosoma lubricipeda, assembly GCA_905220595.1. Taxonomy (NCBI): domain Eukaryota; kingdom Metazoa; phylum Arthropoda; class Insecta; order Lepidoptera; family Erebidae; genus Spilosoma; species Spilosoma lubricipeda. The sequence goes on along the minus strand of HG992298.1, from coordinate 2,513,562 downwards.
CAACGCGCCAGCCAATATGATGTCATAGCATCAAAAGGTAATAACGTGACCTCTAATATTACTGCCGGTGACATTCCAGTTCCGTGGACCATAAATCCATATCTATACAAATAAATAAAATTGGAGTGTCTGTTTGTAATAATAAAATAACCGCTTTTAAATAAATGCATATACATGTACAAAATAATAGTTTTTTATTTTTTTGTCTGTCTGTCTGTTTGTTTCGGGTAATCTCTGGAAAGGCTGGTCCGATTTTGACGGGAGTCACTGGCAGGTAGCTGATGATCCAGGTAGTAACTAAGGCTACTTTTTAATAGACTAGCTTTGTCCCGCTTGTTACTCGCGTTACAACAATAAACACGGGTAACACCATAGGTTTCAGCTAGTACATAATAGTTTTATCAATATTATATTCTTTATTGTATTATTATAGCTCTGCCTAGCTTGAGATTAGATTGCCGTGTGTGAAATGTTTAAAGTCATTATTATATAGGCTATTCGTTATATTCGTGTGACAGATTTCTAATCTAATCAATTTCTATGAATAAGATTGTGAAATATTTTCGTTTCATTTCTGATACATTTCTATGTATAATATGTATGTATTTACAAAAAAAAGTATATAATGTGCATCTAATATAATAATAGTATTCATATCAGTTGTCTAGTATCCATAATACAAGCTCTGCTTAGTTTGGGACTAGATGGCGTTGTGTGTTAGATGTCCGAAATATTTATTTATTTATTTATTTTTATTGGATCGATCAAAAAAATGATGTTTTATTAACTACTAGCCTTTGCACGCGGCTTCACTCACGCAGACTTTAAACCCCGTATTTACCCCCTTACGGGTGGAATTTCCAAAATTCCTTTCTTAGTGCTCACTTACGTTATATAGAGAACCGTTGAATCTAGAATCTTGAAATTTTGCATTTAGCAAAATTTCATGGTATATCAGTCAGTCACCTTCCTCTTATATATATATAGATTAATACATTAACCGTTTTCTCGCAGTTTTACTTGCATTTAAGTCGATTTATCAATGAATATTTTTTAGAAGACCAGATAGACTATATTTCTATTCTGCAATAAAATCTGTTGCTTTATCAATTTTCATCCGAATTTCTTCAGCCGTTCTGTATTAATAGAGAAAATAAATTAAATTCAAACTTTGCAGCTGAAACAATAGTAACATTGCTATTATTTTATGGATTATCCCGTATTAAATAAATATCTGTGTATTTAAAAAAATTACTTACATATTTTACAGCCAAACTGACTTCAAAAAAATAGAGGAGGTTTCTCAATTCGACCGTATATGTATATTTTTTTTCGCCGATTATGTGTTTATGAACCGATTTTGATGATTATTTTTTTTATGGAAAAAAGAAGTCCCAATAGTCGTGCCATGATAAGGACATTAATATCTGATGATGGTATCCAAATCGAAATCAAATCGAACCTTGAAGTCAGTTTTATTTTTGTTAAAATTGTCTTTGTTTGAATCGAACTCGCTACTGTCAATGCAATAACAATAGCTTAGTTGATCTTTCAAACCACTGTGACATACTAGCGGTGATTTCCGCATCCGCATTGCATATGTGCAATACAATTTGACACCAAACATTTCAACTATAACATTTCAAATTTATCGTTTCTTATGTGTTCAAAAATTTTACGTCTGGCTGAGAGACTGTTTTATTCTGATTTGACATGCGTAATAAGTGACATTGGTGTATTGTCACTGATTGTCACTAGTGTGTCATTTGACATCGCATATAATAAATATTGTACACAAATAATGTACTAATTTCAAAACTTATCTTAATTTTAAAATAATAATATTGCTCTAAATTTATTGATTTAAAAAAACTCTCGAATTAGGAGTACTCCAGTGTCGCAGGGGAACTTACAAACATACATGAAACGGACACAAAGAACACCCAGACTAAGAACAACAATTTGCGGATCAAACAAAGCGTTGTCCCGTATGGGGTTTGAATCCATAACATACAGCGCAATAAAAAGTGGCGTGATGACCGCTAAACAACTAGTCCAACTGTGCAATTTTAAGTGAATACAATTAAAATAATATAAGGTAAATCCATATTTATTTGCATCTAATATAATAATACTCTCGATTGTCGGCACTTGATGGAACTTGTTGTAATACATTCTAGAATTAAACTCACTTGTACTCTTTATTTTATTTTATTAATTAATTAATGGGCCTCACTTGTACTTATTCCACTATTTAAATTAACCTTTGAGAATGCCATAAGGTGAAACAGGTCAAGTTTTTTTTTTGGTAGTTGGTGGGCAAACGAGCAGACGTATCGCCTGATGGTAAGTGATTAACGCCGCCCACGGACACCTGCAAACACCAAAGGCGTCACAAGTGCGTTGCCGACCTTTGGGGGAGAGGGAGAGGAGATAGGGGGAGGGTGTTTAGGTTATGAGCCTCCGGTATCCTCACTCACTCGGTGAAACACAGCGCAAGCACTATTTCACAACGGTTTTCTGTGAGCCCGTGGTATCACTCCGGTCGAGCCGGCCCATTCATGCCGAAGCGTGGCTCTCCCACGGTAGATGTAAATTAGTGTGCGTGTGTAGGTGTTAATGTAATTAAAATTGTGGAATAAGTACAAGTGAGTTTAATTCTAGAATATTTATTTGTATAATAAGTATTGAGTTTCATTCTAGAATATTTATTTGTATAATAAGTATTTATTTGCATCGTTAATACCTATACTCGTATCATGAAATGTAATCCGTCCTCAATTTTCTTAATAAGTTTATAAATTTTAATAATTGTTCACTAACGTAATTCTCATATTTTCAGGTAATATATTTATATTCTGTGTATATAAAACAATTAAATAAAAATATAAGATAATCACTCTTAAGAGGCGAGGAGAATGACCTCAAACATAGGTAGGTATAATTGCAGGGAAACAACTGGTTATTATTATTGATAATATTGTTGTTAGATAAGCAATTATATTAAGGACTAGCAGTCCTTAATATAATTGCTTATCTAACAACAACAATTATCTAACAACAACAACAATAACCGCAGGGACACTGCGGGGTTCAAGCTGAACCCCGCAGTGTCCCTGCGGTTATTGTTGTACCGCGAGTAACGCCGCGGGACAAAGTTAGTCTAAAAAAGTCCCGTCAAAATCGGTCCAGCCGTTCCAGAGATTACCCGGAACAAACAGACAGACATATAATCAGACAGACAGACAGACAAAATTTTTTTTAACTACATTTTTGGTAAATGTATCGTGTATACATACACATGCATTTAGTAAAAAGCGGTTATTTTAATATTACAAACAGACACTCCAATTTTATTTATTTGTATAGATGAGTTTAATTTAGCATAATCCTGACCCGGGAATCGAACCTGATACCTCAAGTACAGCAGCCGCATACGCTACCACTGCGCCACCGAGGTTATTCTTATAAAGATATTATAAATCTTAATATCTCTATCTTTTAATATTTATTTTTTATTTTTTTGTCACTAACCTTGGTTCGAATTGGTACAAATTGTTCAAGTTTTATTTCCCAGCAGCATAAAGGTGTGATGTGCAGAAATCTAGTTGTAAAAATAACGACTTTAAAAAAGACTTATTTAAAAAAATACAAACCGGTTTATCTAGTATCTTGTTAAGTTGAACATAAAACAAATAAAACGTTTTTTTTTATTTTGTTTTGTGTAAAACAGGTTTAAGTACTGATGTGGTATTGTTTTATCTTGAAATGTATTTCATGTGCAGAGTTCAATGTAACCTACATATCAATGGTGAAATTCCAATGCATCCTAATGTCAAGAGGAAGACAATCTCATGATCTTGTGTCTTTTTCTTCAGCAGTCTATTGACTGCCTCGGTGGCGCAGTGGTAGCGTATGCGACTGCTGTGTTTGAGGTCTCGGGTTCGATGCCCGGGTCGGACCCAATGTTTTTATGATCTGCAAATATTTGTTTCGGAGTTTGGGTGTTTTCTATGTATAATATGTATGTATTTACAAAGAAAAAGAAAGTATATATATATTTTAATCAGTTGTCTAGTACCTATAACACAAGCTCTACTTAGCTTGGGACTAGATGGCGTTGTGTGTTAGATGTCCGGAATATGTATTCATTTATTATTATTGTAGGCCACTGTTGAATGAGTGAAACCATAGCTTTTTTAATAGGTTCAAGATTAATCGCAAATGGCCTATGTCCACTATGACCAGCTGTGAACTATTCAACCCTGTTGATGATGATGATGATGTATCATATACATTATACGTAACTATAACAATATTATGGAAGAAAACTTACAATTTGCATATTTAATTTTGCTTTCTGATTACAAAAGGCTTATTACAAAACTTATAAGTTTTTATAAAATAACTAGCTGAACCCCGCGGTGCTACCCGCGGTTAATGTTGTACCGCGAGTAACGCCGCGGGACAAAGTTAGTCTAAAAAAGTAGCCTAAGTTACTCCCCGGATCATCAGCTACCTGCCAGTGAAAGTCCCGTCAAAATCCGTCCAGCCATTCCAGAGATTACCCGGTACAAACAGACAGACAGACAGACAGACAGACCGACAAAAATTTTTTTAACTACATTTTCGGTATATGTAACGTGTATACATACATATGCATTTATTAAAAAGTGGTTATTTTAATATTACAAACAGACACTCCAATTTTATTTATTTTTTTCGGTATATGTAACGTGTATACATACATATGCATTTATTAAAAAGTGGTTATTTTAATATTACAAACAGACACGTCAATTTTATTTATTTGTATAGACTAGCTGACGGCGAACTGGGTACCACCCCGCCATACTTATGTATGTACTGTCTGAGATTCCCACGGATAGTGCACAGTAGACAAAAAAAAAATAGACGTTTCCCGTTATCTTTTAATTGTTCTTGTACACAAACCTTGTCCTAATAATAACACACATTACACACACATAGCAAAAATAATTGTTAAATTTGGTGCAGCCGATCGGAAGTTATGCGCGTACATACATTTTGGCGATTCATTTTCATATATAGACTAGCTGAACCCCGCTGTGTTACCCACGTTTATTGTTGTACCGCGGGTAACGCCGCGTGATAAAGCTTGTCTAAAAAAAGTAGCCTAAGTCACTCCTGTCAAAATCGGTCCAGTCCAGTCTTTGCGGAGATTACCCGAAACAAATAGACATACAGACAAAAATTGTGAAAAACGTTATTTTGATACATGTATCGTGTATACATGCAAGTGCATTTATTAAAAAGCGGTTAATTAAATGTTACAAACAGACACTCCAATATTATTTATTTGAATAGTATCTTCTAGACAACGTCGTGGCTATGTAATCTTGCCGTTGGATGGTTTTAAACTGCCCAAAGGCTCATGGTAACATGCCACTAGTAGCAGTCACCCATCCAGGTACTAGCCGCGGTGTTGTTGCTTACCCGAGTGCAACTGGGCTATGAGCGCCTCCTTTATGTATAATATATATATATATATAGATTTAGTCTTTAAATTTCTCATGTTTATATCGTATAAGCTTTGATAACTAGAATACTTTTCCTTACTGCCTGACCTTGGCCAATCGCATGGTTGTAGACTGTATACCCTACAAATACCATTTAAAAATACTTCAGGAACTTATTAGTTATGTCTTTACGTTATTTCCATGGTTAAGTGGTACTTATAATGATGGGTCGATTTATTAATAGATTTGTGGTAGTAGAAAACCTCACTAAAAATAAAATGTTAAAATATATAAAGTAAAGTAGTTTTTCTGCAAATTTGTTAAAAAATATAAGTGTCAGGAATCAGTAATCAGGAAAATATACAGCGTAATTAAGAATAATACCACCGTCTCAGCTTCCCACAGATAGTGTACAGTCACGGGGAAAAAAAAAAACTTTTCGGTTTGTATTTTAATTTTCTTCTATACAAACCTTGTCATAACAATAACAAACATATTTATAAAATATCCAATTTAGTGCAGTCTATTAGAAGTTATGCGCGTACATACGTTTCGGCGATTCCTTTTTAATCATAAAGAAGATTAGGTTTAGTATATAGCTACTTAATACTAACTTTTCTTGTGAATGACATCTTTATCAAATGAGATAAAGAAAAAAAAGAACATGATGGAACAGGAGTAAAGGATGTGGTAAGTCTCGGATGGGTAATTTTATTGAGTAGTCTCAATAATATCAAAAACGGTACTAAAACTTGGACTGCACTCTCAAAAAGTAGTGTGTACAGAGATCTCACGCAATCAAATACCAGTCATTAATCAGCAAGCTTGCCTAAACTAGTTCTAGATCGACTCGCAATCGCGTGATTTTATTACCGTTATCAAACGTAAATAATCGCCAAAATATTTATTGAACACCCCGAAATCGATGCAGCGATCGAACGCCTAGAGGCGCCAATACGCGATTCAGTATCAATGTATAGTTATAAAATGGCCGTCCCTGGTGCTAAAAATAGCCGATGTACGGTTGCCCTTACTCTTTAATAAATTGACTGTGTTTGGTCGAAAGCTGGTTACGTATTTCCTAATAGATTAGTTAGTACATCTTAATGTTGTATGTGTTTAATTTAAAGTAACTAACAACCCGTAAATTTACTTTTGAAAAGGAAAAAAATAAGGAAATCTGCATTTCTGTTCATAATATGGTTATTTGAAAAGAGGTAATAAATAAGAAAGAAAAATCACGAAGCAGTCCTGACGATTGCCGACAGAAGTGAAAAGTCAAAACTATAAAAAAAACAGTTCTTTAAGCTCACCTGAAATGAACCTCTTTGCTAAAACGCTAAATAAAATGCGCGATTAAACTATATCTCACGGCCCAATCAAGAGGCTAAATGCGGTGCGGAAATGGCCCGGTAAAGCAAACAAACAAACTATAGCTCATGAAATTAAGTTCCATGATTTTATTCACCCAAAAAGTGCCCAACGCGCCTAAAGTAGTTTTCATTTCAAAAAGAATCAGATGCACCGATGCTCAATTTTTGGCTGATAGAAATTCTTTCGTTGTACTTCAACAGTAAGTAAGTCAAACGAAAGTTCAGCACTCCTCATCTTCTACCTTCCTGAGGGTACTTAATTATATCTCTTGAGTAACAAGTGTTCATAGGTACCGTTCATTACATAACATCAGCTGCTGTTGCTGCTCAGTTAAACCCTAAATACCATGTTACTTATCGTTGTTTATTAGGTCTGATGTTAGCTATAAGGTTTGTTGGGAGATAAACACGACCTATTTATGTTAATTGCATACAACAATAGGTAGGGCTTTTTGTCAGCTCAGTATAAACGTAGACCTTGTATATGATGGAGTAGAAACCTGTCACTTAAACGCGATTGTGCAAGACAGCTTTTGTATGATTATAAATGCTGTATTGACAATCACCTATGAATTGACTGTTTGGTCGTAAATCTGAATGATTTTGAAATTATTTGATGCTGAGATAATACACAAGGTGATGAAGTATTTCATATTACTTTACCACAACTATATATGTACATAGGAGTACATACATACCTACATAGACACTCTAAAACATACAAACACATACTTTATTTGTAATTGATCTAAATTCAAATGATATTGAACTAACTCCCGAAGTGGACTAGATACAAGATCGTTTAACTGTCCAAATGCTCATCATCACTATAAAGATGGTGATGACGAAATCAGTCTTAAGAAATGAAGATATCGCTGAGGTAGAAGATTTTTAAGTGAAAAACATAAAAAAATTGCATAAGGCTTTAACCTGTTCATTGGATGGAAGGAATACCTACACGATAAAACTTCGATTTTCTTTGATTTTGAAACCTAAGCTCAGAACTGAATATTCGATGCTACAAAAAAAAATGATGATGTTGAAGGTACTGCGAAAATATCTAAATTGTATATTATTCCATTTTCCGATTACACAATTTGCCATTAGGTTTTCTGATCATTAGACCAACTGAGGTGAAATTGCCATTAAGTTTACTGATCATTAGACCGTCTGAGGTGAGAATGAGGTTTCTGAACACGTGATGGAAACATCTTGTCTTGTGAGAGCTTGATTTAATAAAAACAGTTGCCATCAATTTCTACCTTTTGGACTCTAAATGTACTCCTATTTCTAAAAAAAGAAAGAAAAATCATAATTAGTTCTGTAAATACACTCAAAAAATATATTATTGCGAAACTTTAGCCAATTATCATATCATCTAAAACTATTTGACGCAGACAAGTTCAAGGTTATAAAAATATTCTAAATGTTAACTTTTACGTCTTACTAACGAACATATACTAATTAACTGGCGTCTATGCTTCAAAAATAAAAAAAGTTTTTAAAGGTCGACTTTATAATAACATGCCTGGTGGTAATCAAAGTTGAGCTTCAATTTGATAAGTTAAAAATTTTACTTTCATGTCTGTATATAGCTAAACCCTGACCTAAAGGCATCTTTACTGTGTTTTTTGTTACGGGCATAGTGCGATACCTTGAGGTACTCCTTTGATAACGCAACTTTTAACATTCGTTATCGTAATAACTTCCAAAAATATTCATCTATATTGTATAGATTACGGACTTATTTTTAATAAGCTATATTTGTAACATAACTAGCTGAGTCCCGCGATGTTACTGACCGCGGTGGTAGTATAAAAAAAGAAGCCTAAGTTACTTCTGGTATCATCAGCCACCTATCAGTGAAAGTTCCGCCCAGCCAGAGATTAGCCGGAACAAACAATCAGACAGACATATCGACAGACAGACACACAAAAATAAAAAATAAATTGTTACATGTACCGTGTATGCAAACATACACATTTATTAAAAAGCGATTATTTTCATAATACAAACAGACACTTCAGTTTTTTAAACGTATAGATATAAGTCAAAACGAGTGTAATAGACAAATAAGCTTGCCATAACTATTTTCAATGGTCAGCTTGAATTTCACAAATGCAAAAATTATATAAGCATCCAGAATGAAATGGAATCTATACTAATATATAAAGCTGAAAAATTTGTCTGTTTGTTTGAACGCATCTCAGGCATCGCTGGTCCGATTTGAAAAATTCTTTCAGTTTTGGATAGTATATTTTTCGAGGAAGGCTATAGGCTACATATCATCACGCTAAGACCAATAGGAGCGGAGCATCAATGAAAAATGATTCAAAAACGGGGGAAAATTATCACGTTACGGGCAACAGGAGACGCAAACGAAGTTGCGTGGGTCTGCTAGTTTTGATATAAAATTTGAAGTAAAAAGTGGTTGGTTAAAACATAATTTAAATTAATTGGATTGTTTAACTTATCATATTTTTTATTCAGTCAGCTAATTAGCAACACAATAAATAAAGTTATCAACTATTTATTTTTAACTTCAAATTTTAATGATCTTCGTAAGTCTTTTATTTTGCCTTTACTTTATTTAGAATCTAATAACACAATTGTTTGTTTTGTACCTATAATGATCACGAAATGTTTCATATTCAATTCTTCTTCTTCAAGGAAATGCAGTCATCATCATTATCTTCACTATCATTAGCTTTTTATTGTTCGCTGCTGAACATAGCTCTCTCCTAATGAATCCTTTACTGAGCTCAATCATCAGCTTGACTCATTCAGTCTTAGAGCAGATCATCACTCAACATAGCAAATTTGTTTACTCCTGCTCTTTTCCCTTGACGCAATCTTTATTCAAGATCGTTTTTACTTCAGTGATCTTCAATTCTAAGCACAGTATGATGAGTCTATTGCCTACATTATAACGTATCGTTTATATGGAAATCAGTGTAATGAGAGGTTAAATTATTTGTTCAATTATTACTAAAGTGTTTACTCATTCAAGTCGTCATGAGCCGATGCTTTGTTACTACAAAGAATTCATAGGCCTTACAATACTCAATACTTACAATTATATCATCCAATCATAAGAAAAACGTGCCTAATTGAAATAATTCTCGGTAACTTCAATATTAAAACCTCAATGACGTCACTTTTGGGGCAGGATGATCCAAGTTATCTTGACCTCAAAACGAAGATCGTGACTAAAAATAGCTAGTCACTAAAACAATTAACATATTTTAAAATACGGATGTGGGAATAAGAATAAAGAAAAACTTAAAGATGATTTACCAAAGCTACCTTAGCTTACTATAAATAGGGTTCTAATAAACCTAATTGTATGAAGCTCACGAAATGAAAAGAAGCCTCAAAAAATTAAGCTATGAATGAAACATGATACTAGTGGCACGAAATAGACAATCGTCTAAAAGACATACTAAAGTATCGCTTACTTAAAATAAAAATAGAATACTTATACACAATGATTGGCATTCAATTGACTCTTTTTTTTAAAATATCTTAATTGACAAAAAAATGCGATATTTGTAAGCCCAAAAGACGATTATTTTTCTCTTTCTAACTGCTCCCTATCTTCGTCTTTACTTCTTCAACAATTATCAACTTATTATCTAAATGAAATACGAACCATGGTTAGATCAACCATAAAAAATAAAAATAAAAAATAAATATTTCGGACATCTAAACACACAACGCCATCTAGTCCCAAGATAAGCAGAGCTTGTGTTATGGGGTACTAGACAACTGATACAAATACATATATACTTTTTTTTTTTTTTTTGTAAATACTTACTTAAAAAAAAAAGTTAAAAAAATACTTACTTTATTATTAAGAGTCAATTTATTTACCCTAATCTACACTATTTCTTTAAATATAGAAGCTAATTCAACTCTTCAGCTTAGTAGAATTACCGTGTTTTGCTTAGTTTAAGCGATTTTCTGAAATAACTCTTTTGAATCCCAAATGCTTAGGTTTTCATAACATCATGGATTAATGGCTTGCTCTAATATGAAGAAAAGAGAACTATTTTACTATTACATGAATGCCTTCGATAAGGGCTGCATTTATATGTTTTCATTGTCCTATATCTAAGTAAATATGAATAAAATGCAACTGTTAATAAGGAAATATGATAAAATCGGTCAAGGCAAAGTCATGCATATTCATACTCTAATGATATTACAACATTACGGCATTTAATGAACGGTACCAAATTTGCAGGTCATACCGATTTTATGCGCAAAAATGTTACCGTTGCTTTTTTCATTGTGGTTTTGGAAATCCAAAACTCTTCATATTTTTTTCATTTCTAAAATGTTTTAAGTCGATGGATGCTAACAAAAAATATTAATGGAATTTACTAATAAGTAACGTTTAGGTTTCGCCATGTTTCACCATTTCGTGATATTTTTCCCAGGTTATAAGAAAACACATCATTAGATCATGCCGTCATCTACATAACAATTTTAAAAACAAAAGAGGCCTAATCAAGGGCCTAGTATACCATATTATGCTTATATACGAGAAATCTTTCTACTATTAGTATAACCAGGCAGTAGTTATACTTCTGGTAGAAAGATTTGTCCCTTAACCTTAGAAAACTTCGTATTTTGAAAGCTAGACCGCCAAGGCTAAGTAGTGCAAATCATGTAGTTAGTACTTACTCTTATGTAATTTAACCTAAGATCCAAATCATAGTGGATTAGAGTAAATTTAGCTAGTATTTTAAGTGCTAGTGATTCAATAAAGAGACAGAGTTCAAATATTCTATTCTGACTGCCTCGTTGGTCTCGTGGTTGGCGTGTGCGACTGCTGATCATGAGGTCTCGGGTTCGATTCCCGGGTCGGACCAAATGTTTGTATGATCTCCAAATATATGTTTCGGAGTTTGGGTGATTTCTATGTATGTATTTACAAAAAAAAAGTATATGTGTATTTGTATCAGTTGTCTAGTACCCATAACACAAGCTCTGCTTAGCTTGGGACTAGATGGCGTTGTATATCAGATGTCCGAAATATTTATTTATTTCTATTTATTTTGATATCAATCAATAATAATAACATCTGCATTAAAATAATTGTAAAAAGTTTATATTTTAATACTAGCAAGCAATTTCGTAATTAAAACAAGTAAACTGTATCAAGAGCGTTTTTGAATCATCAAATTTAAACGAAAGAACTTACATTAATTTTAAATTAGGCACTGAATCACATTACACATCACATTAACATCCTTTAATAGTCAGTAGATATTGGTATTTTCGCCTAATTTACCTCGACAATACAGCACATGCTGTTTGTGTCGATCTATGATTTTTAGCTGTAGCTTGAATTTAACGTTAATAAATGTCACTTGGTGTCTTAATTTTGAATCTTGATTTTGAATTTCGAATTTAGTCTACTGCTGACCATAGGTCTCATTTTAGAAAGGAATAACAAAGCAGTGAATATTTCAACTGATGATACTACACCATGTCAAAATTCAGAAGGTAACATAGCTACAAGGAAAGAAATTGCAATTAGGACCGTTATAACATGACACATAATTTGAGTGTTTAATTCGGGTAATTTGTGCGAAATATGGAAATCATGCACAAATTTGAATTCTTACCAAATTGTTTTTACCTTTCTTGAAAAACCATTGGATCCACTTTATTAGTCATTTCAATCAGAAAATGAATGAGAAGATTGCTTTCATCAATTCTGTTGACTCGCATGCATAGAATATTCAGCTGTTAAAGTATTTTTTAATCTTTACTCTCAGATAAATAAGCAGCATTGCGGGTGAGAGATGGAATTCTGTTGTATGTGATTAAATTGACATTGGAAATGAATTTTTTGAAAGTAAACTTACAAATTGTTTTAAAAAGGATTGGTGTACGGACCTTTACTCTGTCTTTTACTTCTACGGGAGTCGTATATTGTTAAATGTGGCGAATTACTGACTCAGGTTGCTTATTACATTAATACTTTAAGCCGACTTCAAAAAAAGGAGGAGGTTTCTCAATTCGACCGTATTTTTTTTATTTATTTTTCATGTGTGTTCGTGGATAACTTCGTCATTTATGAACCGATTTTGATGATTCTTTTTTTAATGGAAAGGAGATGTCCCGACGGTGGTACCATAATAAGGACATTAATATCTGATGATGGCATCCACGAGAAATCGAGTCGAAACTTGAAGTCGGATTTATTTTTATTAAAATTGTACTTGTTATTTTTAATCTCTGTTGATTTTGTTAATTTTATACTTTGTCAAGCAACTTGAAATATTGACCGTTTCGTTCTTGGGACTCATTACACAGTTTTATTACATTTGTTTTTATATATTTTTAAAATTTCAAGGCCCAGCAGATAATGTTTCTCTAACTGACGCTTGACGTTGGCAGCCACAGACTGCGGTCTCCAAAAAATTCAAGTCAAGCAATTCTAGATTAGCGTTTTTCTTTTCTGCTGATAAGAATAGATTTAGAGATAAATGTGATAAATATGGGCATTGTGAAATATTGCCAATTTTCATTTGTTTCTTCTCATATTAATCATTCCTCCACCTTGTAAATTACAGTACAAAGCAGTTCAATTCCCAAAATATTTATCTTAATAACATCAAGATCCATTTCAATGCCACATTGTGACATAGTACTAAAATTCCCCAACTTAAGTGTATACTTTATTTGATGTTGCCAACACTCAGTTTAATGAGGTGCGTCAATTATAACAGTTAAAGTCCATTGTTCAGTTAATTTTGAACCTCTATGTTCACACAATACATTTAGTACGGTAAACATCCACCTAAATTGACTATAGAACCACGGAGACACGAAACGGTAGGTCATCTTCGAACAACGGTAGCGAAACCAGCTTTTTGTACGAGTATTATACAGGTATACATACACTTGACATCTAACAGTGTACAGTCGCACCCACAAATCTATACTAATAAAGCTAAAGAGTTAGTTTCTTTGTTTGTTTGTAAGTATGTTTCGATGCGATCTTAGGAACTACTGGTCCAATTTTAAAAATTATTTCAGTGTTAGATAGCCCATTTATCGAGGAAGGCTATAGGCTATATATCATCACGCTAAGACCTACAGCACCTACTAATGAAAAATGTTACAAACACGGGAGAAAATTATCACGCTACGGGCAATAGGAGACGCAAACGAAGTTGCGTGGATCGGCTAGAATAATTATATACTGTCGTTATACGGAGCTAAAGCTACCACGAATTGCTAACTGTCTTCACAGTTCGTAAATATTTTTTAAGTAATTTATATACATAACAAAAAATACAAGTGACGCGCTTACCGCATTCAGCGTAAATATTTTGCGGTTTAATTTCCGAGTGGTAAATCAACAAAAAATATTTTATGAAGACACGATTTATAGCAAAGCGGTTTTTTTTTTATTTTCGTAAGGGCAAAGATACTTTCTTAGGAGATATTGAATCTCGTTGACATTCAATGCCGTTACACCTTATTATACATTCGTTGTGGTTTTGTAACATTAGATTACATTCGATTTAAATGACTGACTGTACGTCAAAAGATATTCCGAAGAAATCATTAATTAAGCTCGATTTAAATTTAATTTATCCGATTCCGTAATAAAAAGTTATGTACAGTTACGTTCAGGTCATTGTCAATTCAATTACGATAATTTTATCATAATTATTTGCTTTCTACTTATTGCTGATTGGTGTAGAGGTCATCCATTTTGATTAAATTCGTGTTATTTTGCAATCGTTTAGTTTTAGAGGTTGTATAAAATAAATAGGAATCACCATATTTATGTCACGTAAGGTGTTAAGCAACTAATACCCTTGAAAATCATCCTAAATTAATGGGTTAGAAACTCTTCACATTTAGAATGAATGCGTGAGAAAAATATTTAAACATTTGTATAGACAATGTAAAAGATGATTTGAAGTCTACCCTTGACCACGAGCGGCATAACCCGTTCGAAACATCGGGATATAGAAGGTATCGTAACCTTTCAAATAATTATGTATATCGCGAATAAGTCCCGCTATACAAAAAAATATTAGAAGATGATGAACTTGTGACTAAAATACTCTGAGTTATTGAAAAATGAAACGACATACACATCATTGTACAGATTATCTTATATTAATAAGTAGATATTTTTGGAGTAACTAAGGCTAGGCTAGAGTAGCGATTTGATTTGGCTGTGAATGCGCTGAACAATTCTAGAAGACATCTTACGATACACGATAGAAAAACTATCATAAATAATAAATGTTTCGGACATCACAATGTCATCTAACTTCAAATTCATCAGAGCTTGTACTATGAAAGCTAGATTGACTGGCAGTATACTTTGTATACTTTTTTTAACCGACTTCAAAATTTTTTCTCAATTCAACCGTAGATTTTTTTGGAAATACATACATATTATACATTGGAAACACCCAAACTTCGAAACAAATATTTGCAGATCACACAAACATTTGATCCGACCCAGGAATCAAATACAAACGAGACAGATCAGAACTTACGAGTACAGATCCGATATCGAATTAATTAGTGGCTAGAATCAGAATTAAATAATCAGATATTCGATGAAATGTTTAAACCGCATTATACATGATAAAACTTTTTCTTTCGATAATGTTATCCTCATTACTCATAATCTATTTTGCAACGTATTGTCAATTTTATGACGTTCAAAGCGAAATACAAAATATGTAAATTCTAGAATAGTCCAGATCATTACTGTGTCATAAATATTTTGTCATAATACATGATTGACATTCAATTTTAATTACATGAGGTGCTTTAGTCTTCGAAACTCTCGATAGGGAAATCCCTAATATAGGTACTGAGATCAGGTTAAATCATCGTCACGACCTGAATTGACCTGAGAGTCTGCGAAACATGTAAAATTGTAAAGGATTATCCCTGGTTTCGATGATTCTAGACGGAAGAAGGAATTACATAAAAAAATAAATACTAATAGGACAAGGAAGCTAAATTAGAAGATGTAAGCTTGTACTTTAGTACTGCAGAATCTCAAAAAGATCGAGATCATATACTTGTATATCAGTTCTGTCATTTAAGAAGCCTCTGGAATTTCCACTGGTGAGTGACAGATTCCCGGGGATCAGCGACGGCGATTAGATTAAAAAAGTTATTTCTTTCATTTTGATCGTAGCATTGCAGTATGGCATTGGTTTTAGTCAGTTCGATTCTGTCACACTGCTTCACCAAAAATCCCGGTGGCGTGACAGCCTTAGGAGGTTCAACACGCACAATTAAAAATTATTGCGAATATTACAACCTTGAACTAGTCCCATTTTCCTGTTACAAATTATGGCAATCGTTGCCCATTTAATATTATCTGTGACTTACAACTCTTCGATAAGACAAGGATATTATCACAAGTTTTGTTTTCACCTCAATTCTTCAAGGTTGAAAATGTTTACGCGCAGATATTGCACGATATTTAGTTTAGCACGCATTTGTTTTATAATATTCAGGTCAATTCGTTTTGTGGAGAAATTTATTAAAGCGTAGAAATGAGGTACTTTGTAACGTGTTGAATTACGGATGAAGGAGAAAGCTTTTGTCGGTATTGTAGTTTAAACATTGGCGTGTTACATCACCGGTCCAAGCACAGTCCCTTGTGGCACACTAGTCTATTCAAAGTTCTTGAATGTTTTAGGATGTAATTAACACAGAATTTTACGTTAATATGCATGTTTATGTACTTTATGACTTAGAGATGATATGTCCCATTGTTGTACCATGGATGCCAATGGATATTATTATTAACAAAATATGGTTAAACATGAAAAGTATGTTTTATGAAATTAAATAAAACATATTCTCATACGTTTGTGTATTGATGCATACAGACTGCCTCGTTGGTCTAGCGGTTGGCGTGAGCGACTGCTGATCATGAGGTCTCGGGTTCGATTCCCGGGTCGGACCAAATGTTTGTAAGATCTACAAATATTTGTTTCGGAGTTTGGGTGTGTTCTATCTATAATATGTATGTATTTACAAAAAAAAAAAAAAGTATATATGTATTTGTATCAGTTGTCTAGTACCCCATAACACAAGCTCTGCTTATCTTGGGACTAGATGGCGTTGTGTGTTTAGATGTCCGAAATATTTATTTATTTATTTATACCCCCTGTTTTCCAATTACAAAGCATAGTGCGACTCATTGGCGCACAATGCTGAATTATGCTGAAGCTTAATTGGAACGTGAATTAGTTTTCAAATGCACCAGCAGAGTGCGCTAAGTTCAGTGTTGAAAAAAAAAAATATTCAGAGTTAGCAATAACCTCATTAATTTGTAAGCAAAGTGGTATACATAAAAATTGGTTAAAAACTATTTACGGTTATTTTAAGTAATTTGGATTTTGATAATTACATTAACATTTGTTTGTTTTGAGTAATTTTTTTAAATGAGTTCTACCTTCATCCATACTTATATTTATTTTTTTAACACAGTTTGAATTAACTTTGATTATTTCGAAAAAACTGCAACGAAACGAAAGCTTTAAAATTTTTTTCATAATATTACTAACGATAATATATAAATAAAACATTTTGATCAATGCCACCTTAAAGAAAAAACACTTGTTAATTTTTGTCACGTTGGTATCGATTGCACGCATCACGCAAAAACACTACTTTTGAGAGTGCTCGATTGTGCGAAGCGTTGCTGTAGTTGAATCATTCAAAGTTAAGCATTATGCCGCATAATGCGCTCTAGTGCTGTAATTGGAAAACAGGGACCATCTGTTTTTTATTTACTTTTTTCTCAAGATCATGTTCATGATTTAGAAAAGTATCGGTAGTTGTCACACGCAGGCTGCTGGTTACAAAACTGGTTTTGCGCAACTATCGAACCTGTGACCCTTGCTACAGAAAGTTGACATACAATTGCACAAGAAGTTCGGAATGTAAAAAATAAGTCATTTGAATGAACAAGTTATGTTTGAAAGGTTGACTCCAGTGACATATATGTATCAAGGCGACTTATAGAGGCAAAACTAGTTTTGTCACTGTGTGTACCCGCTGTCACTGAACAAAGGTTTGTAATATATTCACGCTAGCATATCCCACGAGGAGAGGCAGAGGTGTATAATATAAAATTTAATATTATTTTTAGAGTTACACGGAATTACATTTTTAAGTAAATAAAATAATAAAAATGCAAATTTGAAAATATTAAAATCGTCGACCACCGACATCGGGTACAGGGACCAAGACATCGGCCGTAAGGGCTCCAAAGACAGGAACCTCCTCACTATACAAGCCGTATCCAGGAGGACTGCCTTCTGCGTTAGACCCTAATCTAGCCTTCTAACTTCTTTTTTTCTTCTACTAGGATATGTCAGCAGCTCTATGTCTTTCCTCAAGAATTAAAGTTTCCCATGCTAAATGTCATTGAAATCGGTGCAGCGGCTTAGAAGTGACAGCGTAACAGACACACAGATAGAGTTACTTTTGATTTTATACATTCGCGGCTTCGCTCGCATATAATAAGCAAATTCGATATAAAATAAAATTTCTGCCAAAAAGGTTTATATATCCATTCATCCTTTCCAATGGTTTCACATTGGATAAATGACAGATATTTCCAGTTTGCGTTTAAAATTAAATGGTATGTGTTCAAGACTGGTAATGACTTAGTCAGTTCATCAAAGCTTTTTGTAAGTCTGTCAATATTTAACTCAGAACGAGCCGGACCTAGACCGGTATATTGTTTAATTATGATAGATGTTTTTTATCTTTTCTGTGATTGATTCATTAAGTTTAAGTTTTTGGAAAAAGATTTATTACAATGTGCAAAAAAGGTATTGTTCCGTTCTATTTTAATTAATATTTGTCTAACTACCTTCTGCATTTAGGCAATTAAGATTGTGAAATAACAACCTGCTATCTTTAAAAAAAATATCGATTATTTCTATTTATATATTTTTAAAATAAATCTCTAAGAGGTCAATCAACCACCTTCACACAACGCCTTCCACAGCTGAAAGAAGATATCCCCAAAGGAACGCTAACTATTATGGTCTTGGGCAGTCTGCATCCATTCGCTACTAATATTAAATACTAGCGTTGACCGCGGTTGTTGTACCGTTGGTAACACCACGTGGCTCAGCTAGTATATACATATAGGATAATTCTTATACTTATATACCATTTAAATTCAACTTCAATAACATTGGACTTTTATACCAACATTTCGTCAGGGATATCAATTACCATCGACCGTTTTACCCCAAAAAGGGGTTGAATTCTAAAGGTACATTATTAGTATATTAGTATACCTTCACACCATCTATAGAGCATACATTTTAAATTTCAAGTCGCATACTACAAAAACATAAGACTTTCAGACAAACTTCCAACCTCCGTTTTACCTCCTTATGGGAGGAGTTTTGTGGAATCCGTTCTTAGCGGATGTATACTCCCTGTAAAGAACCTACCTGCCAACTTTCAAGTTTGTAGATGTTATAGTTTCTAAGACTTCATGATTAATTTGTGAGTGGTATTTCGCTTTGCATAGATATATTTCATTTGTGAATAAATCTTACCTCAATGGCACTCTTTAAATCCAATGGTAACGTACCTTAAGACATATCTGGTAATGTTTACTTGGCCTCGCATTTTATATCTATACAAATAAATAAAATTGGAGTGTCTGTTTGTAATATTTAAATAACCGCTTTTTACTAAATGCATATATATGTATACACGGTACATATACCAAAAACGTAGTTAAAAAAAATGTTGTCTGTCTGTCTGTCTGTCTGTTTGTTCCAGATAATCTCTGGAACGGCTGGACCGATTTTGCCGGGACTTTCACTGGCTGGTAGCTGATGATCGAGCAGGGAGTAACTTAGGCTATTTTTTTTTAGACTATCTTTGTCCCGCGTCGTCACGACGAAAGTGAAAGTCCCGGCAAAATCGGTCCAGCCATTCCAGAGATTACCCGGAACAAACAGACAGACAGACAGACAAAAAAAAATTTAACTCCATTTTTGGTATATGTACCATGTATACATACATATGCATTTAGTAAAAAGTGGTTATTTTAATATTACAAACATACACTCCAATTTTATTTATTTGTATAGATAAATATGTGTTAGCTAGACGAATCAAGACGAAGACGAAGAAGATCAACTTAAAATACGACACGTGATGTTTCGCTTCGTTTGTGAGTGCGAGACCGGAGGCCCAATGATGCAGAAGCATCTCAATAGACCACATGGTGTGGTTCACCATGCTGTATTGTCGCATTGTCTGCATTCGCAATGAGTATGGTGACCACATCTTCTGGATTCTTCTTATGCTTTCCATCAGGCAGAATGAGTAGAGTCACTTTGGCAAGTCCAAACATAAATAATATATGTTTCAAATGCAGATTCTTACCTGACTACAAAATAAGAATCAGATTCGTATATTGTATCTTTTAAATATTCATAATAAATGATAGTAATGTAGAACAGCAATGCAAAGAGAAGAAAACCTTGGAACAAATCTTATTCCAGTCCAGAAAGGCCTATTGACAAAAGAGTGTTATAGACATAGACTATTGGTGATAAATAAATATGTCGAACACTTAACACGACGCCATCTAGACCCAAGCTAAGCAGAGCTTGTGTTATGGGTAATAGACAACTGATATAAATAAATATTTTATACGTTTTTTTGTAAATACGTACATATTATGCAGATCATACAAATATTTGGTCCGACCCGGGAATTGAACCCGAGACCCCAAGCACAGCAGTCGCATACGGTATCACTGCGCCACCGTCAGAGATGATAAGATGATGAATATAGTAAGAGAGTTACACTCGGTCAAAATAGGCATCGGTTATATGTATTCGGGTAGTTCCAAAAAGTTTGATCATAATTTATCGTCATATAAAATTGCTAGGTATAAAACTATTCGGTAAATGATATAAAACTAATGTTTTTTAGGTAATTTCACACGAATCTTACGATCACGAATAAAGTTAAAAGTTGACACTGTAAAAAAGTTTTATAAACACTCGTTTTGAAACAGAATAAATATGACAGTAATATACATAAAAATTAAAGCAATTATGATGTTTAGAGGCCTATCTCCATCAGTAAACTGTTAAAGGTTTGATGATGATAATGTTTAGAAATTTAGATTTATATCCTAATTCATTCGATACATACCAATAACATTAATAAATTTAACAATACCGTTCTATAACAAGTATCATTATAAAAAAATAAATCCCACATGTATCTTGTACAATATGTATGTATCGAGTTAGTACCTATACACGAGCAACAATCAATATAAAAAAATTGCAACTTGCAAAACCATAGACTTGGATTTCATCGATAATATTTTACTTTCAAATTACAATACGTCTAAGTACATTTATTTTCGATATGGCAACAGATATAAATGTTTATTGCAGGTAGGTAATACAGGTTATACCTGCACCTCGCATAAATTACAGTTACGCTATAAAAAAGTTTTATAAACACTCGTTTTGAAACAGAAAATAATGCAAATGTAATAGTAAAACAAAAAGTTATGAAATAGGAACTTACCGAAGTCTTATTCCTTTAGTTCAGGCTAAAACAGACACCACAAACTTTGAACACATAAGAACCATTTAGATTCTTGTCAATGCAACGTAAACTTTCTACTTGAACTCAAATATCAAAGCCACTGTTACACTCGACAATCATTAAAAAAACAACTTTAAAACATTAAATAATATTAAAATCTCACTTTATTATGTACAAAAACCCGATATTTTCATTAAAATTTCGAACGTAAAAGTTTTTTTCAATGGCACCGCGAGAGGCGTGCGTCCCGCGCGGAGTCGAGCTAGCATCTGGCGAATCGTCTGACCTTCGTTTAATCACTCGAAGCGAAGTGAAGTTAGCTGTGGACCGGTTGGCTTTAGGCAAAAGTTGTACTTTTTTCCTTCACTCATGCTTCGACTTGTTCCTTTTTGCTTTTTATCAAGTTCTTTTAAGGATTTGTCAGATTTTTGAATTTAGAAAATACGAGACACCTGGTTTATTCTTTCAAGTTTTGTATAATCTGTATAGTGCGGTGTATGTTACGCTGCTAAGTGCAAAAGTACAAGGCTTTCCGTTTGTTGCTAAGACTAGGATCTATTTTTATCATGGCTGTCAAGCTTCACTCGTGCGGATGGGTAAATAGTGATGGATCTTATTGCAGATATTCTAGCTCTAGGCGTCGCTGTCAAGTATCTTGAGTTGGCTTGAGGTCTTGAACTTTAAGAAACTTTGGAAGCTTTTTATTTGTATATCTTAGACTTTCCTCAAAGTCATGGAGAAAGAAAGGTCTAAGATAATAAAGTGGTAAAGGGATCAGGAAGAATCATCTTATTTAATTACTTCTATTTGCCAAAATGAATTCTTATTTGCTTATTCTCAAGTCTCAACAATGAGTGTTTTTTCTCACACATCTAGTTATTAGTTTTTCTTTAATATTTTTCATAGCTTTGGCCTCTTACAATTTTAACGTACGTAGTACACTGCGTATACTAACTACACTTAACACAAGGATATAAGATTTGTATCTTCACGTTGTTGTTCATCGATAAAAACTTAATAGTTATTAACTAGCAGATTCTTTACATTATACCACTATCCAGAGTCACGTAGAACACATAAGAAATATAAATAAGAAGTTACTTAAAATTGTAAATGCTACCAATGTTACTTAAACAATAGTATATTTACACGTCTGTCTGTTTGTTTGTCATAAGGACAACTGCAACTAAAGAGCCACAAAAGGATTGCCACCCTTAGTGACACCTTCTTCACTTTTCTGAATTAATGACAAGTCTGTCATCGTCAACTAGATTTAGGTCTAGTTGTAGTCTGAAAAACAAACCGTTGTATACAAATCTGTAAAGATCGCATTAAATGTCGTCTTTAGGTATTCTAATAATATAAAAAATTAGCAGTCAGAAGGACTAACTAACTTAGAATGTTTTTTGTAAAATTATGGTATAAAATTATAATTTTCATAATGTTTAAATTAAAATTATCAACATCAAACAGCTTGTCGCGCGACGCGAACTCATAAGATTTTTTTCAACCAAAAAGTGCTCAATGCGTCCAATGAAGTTTTCACTTCAGAAATGTCATGTCAGCATGTCGGTGACGGGAACTCATAATATTTTCTCCTACCAAAAAGTGCTTAACGCGGCTTAAGAAGTTGTCTCTTCAATGACTTACAGCTTTGTAAATTTTACCCAGGCACAAACCAAATGGTCATGATCGTCACACACTTTGACACTAGACGTCAAGCTTAGCTGGAAAGCAAAAGCCAAAACGAAACGAGCTAAGTTGGATCTTAACTACAAAAAATGTGCTGACTTTTGTGTAAACATTGAAAATTATCCGTATATAATAAGATATTGTTTTATAAACAAGTCCTTATGCTTGTATGGACTTATGGTATTCAGTTATGGGGATCCAAACGATCCAATACACTGATGATACAACGAACTTAGTACTCAATAGTATTGTAAAGCCACCATGGTACATTCGGATGAACTACCTCCATCGGGATCTTAAAATTGAATTCGTCGCAGACATTATATCGAAGTACGCCGAAGCTGATGAATGCCGACTTCATCGTCATGTAATCATTCTAGGCTATCCAGCTTCTTGACAATACGGATCTGACTAGAAGACTTAAAAGAATAAAACCCTTTAAGTTAATCAAGTAACTGTGAAGTAAACAATATAATACCATTTTAGTACAGTGTATTTAAAGAATATGCGAAGAGAGTGTCCTCAATTAATTTGAGACAATAAAAAAAGTTGTGTGTCGTGGGAGAGCCACGCTTCGGCATGAATGAGCCGGCTCGACGGGGTTTCACACCACGGCCTCACAGAAAACCGGTGTTAAATAGCGCTTGCACTGTTTTTCCGGCCCATACCCCAACCCCTCCCAACATCCCTTTCACCATTCCCCAAAGGTCGGCAACGCACTTGTGACGCCTCTGGTGTTGCGGGTGTCCACGGGCGGCGGTAATCGCTTACCATCAGGTGGTACGTGTGCTCGTTTGCCCCCAATACCATAAAAATATGTGTCAATCTACACAATCTTATTATAGTTTTGTTTTATTAATTTAGGTCAAAGAAAAATTACTCATTATTCAGTAGACTAGATCGTAATAGCAATTTCCTACTGTATTAGTACGGGAATTAACCCACAATCTCTAGCTTCACAGACAGGAACACTAAGCAGTCGTTTAGTCTAAGAAATATCAACACCTATTATAATTTATAACTAGTTTTTTACCGCGGTTCTGCCCACATGTATGTCGGCGATCGCAGTAAATAGTAGCCTATGTCATCAAAGGACCTCCATTGTAAATTTCATACAAATCGGTTCAGTGCTTTAGCCATCAACGTATAACCGACAGAAACAGTTTCTTTCGAACTTATAACATTGAGTATAGATTCAACACGTAACACCGCTCTAAGTAAAACATGTCTATGTGTTTAAAAGCTATCAATATATAATAAATCTAATAGAAATAATTGATATTGACAAACAAACAAAAACACAATAGCAATTGTGCATTATCATCAGAAATAATAAATAGAACTTGATTAAGAAAACAATTTAAATGGGAATAAAAAACTTTTATGATTGACTCACATGATGTTTATTTACTCCGTTTGACCCAGATCCAGGAACTGATATTGGAGTGTTTAATAAAAAAGAAAAAAAAAGATTGATAATATCAGTATGTGTATGTTCTAAGTCTGATTTCTCCCATCGAATCATAAGTGAGAGGAAACATAAAACACACCTGTGTTTGCGCACACATTTATGCACTATAATATCTCTTGGATAACTACTCAGAGGCCAGTGTCAAATGACTGGTCTCTGTTGACACTGGCATCTGTAGTCGTCATCGCCTAGAACTACATTATCTTATTCGATAAAAAGCAATGAAAATAGTAACAAACAGAGGTTATTGGTAAAGCCGTGGTTTCTATATTTTCAGACAAAATCTGGCCACTCACCAAGCCGCCATAGTGCGGGTCACCATGCTGCTTTGTGCTTATTCCCAATGAGGATGGTGACCACCACTCTTGCAGTATGCCCATGCTTTCCATCATGCAGGGCAGAGTCATTTTGGCAGCTCACGACAAAAAAAAGGGCCACTTACTTTCCATGAAGCTGTAGTTTAGTTTATTCCAAGTGTAAACGTATTGAACGACTGCACGATTGACCTAGTGGTTTCAGCAGTCGCGTTGCCGCTTTCTATTGCGCCAAGTGTGTGTGGGTTCAAATCCTGCATGGAAATACAGTTTGTGTGATGCATAAATTGTTTTTCTGAGTCTTGATGTTGTTTGTAAAGTCCCCACGACACAGGATGTATATACCTAATGCGAGAATTGTATCTTAAAAGAAACCCAAACAAAAAAAAACCTTATGTGTATTATGTTCTTTCAAACCAACATTCTCTTAACATTCTCGAGCATATACAAAAAGAAAAAAAAAAAACTGTTGCCTTCCGCGAACTTCTCCTAAATGAATCAGTTTTGGTTTTTTGAACAACAAACTTTTAATTAAATTAGTATGAGTACACGAAAGGTACCTACAGTTTAAGATTTATTGGGACTCATTTTTTTGTACATAAGTATGTATCCACTCCTGACTTTACTTGGGTAATTAAATAATTAGCCAAGTAAAGTCAGGAATTTGCATACTTACGTGTTTGTTTGATGTACTCTCGTTTCCAAATTTTCTTTCCAAGCTTTCCGTGGGAGAGTCACGCTTCGGCATGAATGGGCCGGCCCGACCGTAGTGATACCACGGCCTCACAGAAAACCGGTGTGAAAAAGCGTTTGTGCTGTGTTTCACCGAGCGAGTGAGGATACGGGAGGCCTTTATTTTTTTGCAGGGTATATAGCACCTTCTTTTTAATTTTCATCTATACAAACCTTGTTCTGACAGTAAAGAACACATAAAAAAAATTTGGTGCAGCCGATCGAAAGTTATGCGCGTATATACATTTCGGCGATTCATTTTTATATATATATACTATCTGACCCACGCAACTTCGTTTGCGTCTCCTATTGCCCATACCATCATAATTTTCCCCCTTTTTTGAAACATTCTTCATTGGTGCTCCACTCCTATAGGTCTTACTAGATATAGACTATATATAAGAAACAAAGAAATATTTTTTTAAATCGGACCAGTAGTTCCTGAGATTAGCGCTTTTAAAGAAACAAACAAAATGTTCCGCTTTATAATATTAGTACAGATATCCATAATGATATTATGAATTTGAAAGTAACTTTGTCTGGCTAATATACTTTTACGGATAAACTGCTGCACTGATTTAAATGAGTTTGGCAAGGAGATATTTTGATTCTTGAGGAAAGACATAGGCTACATTTAACCTTAATAACCGACATATATGAAGCTAAAGCTAGTATGAATTTAAATCATGTAAGTTTTTATCTAAACAAACAAACGCACAAACAAATGTTCTTTTGTAGTCTTTTATTTTAAAAGATAAATAATATTGTATTATGTTTTTAATTGAATTATTACAACATGTATTATTATAAATGTTTGTTAATAGCAATACATTTAAAGATGAGACGGTTCTTTGTGGGTAAGGTTTCAAATCAAAACAGGTTTGTGTCGAAGATGGTATGCAACCTGTCAACCACCTTGCTTCCGGCTGATGTTTTTTTGATTCTCTAAACAGTGTGACTGTGTGTTGAATAATTTAAAAATACTGTAAGCAATTAATAAGTGATTAGAGATATAACAACGAGATATATCGGGTTCGATTCCCGGGTCGGAACAAATGTTTGTATGATCTGCAAATATTTGTTTCGGAGTTTGGGTGTTTTCTATGTATAATATGTATGTATTTACAAAAAAAAAATATAAGTATTCATATCAGTTGTCTAGTACCCATAATACAAGCTCTGCTTAGTTTGGGACTAGACGGCGTTGTGTGTTAGATGTGCGAAATATTTATTATTATTATTATATAATAACTTTATTCTAAAAAAAAAAAATCTACTATTAACTGTTCGTTACTTGTGTTTATCGTTACTACTTCACTTGTAACTTGTAAACAATTAAAAAACACGGTACAGCCCGTACCGTGTTTTTTAATTGTTTATAGGAATCCACAAGATATATTTTCCCTCAGTATCATCTCATCTCATCAATACATTCCAACGCTTAAAAATATCTGTAATTTCCTTCGACGAGACAAAGTTAAAAACGGTACAACCTGACTACGTAAAAGCTTTCAATATATATATATTTACATATTTGGCCTGCCAATATGAATCTACTCTGCTTGATGGAAAGCATAAGCAGAATCCAAGAGTGGTGGTGACCATACTCATTGCGAATGCAGCAATGTAACAATGCAGCATGGCGGTCCACACCATGGTGGGCTAGTGAGGCTTCTGCATCATTGGGCCTACAGTTTCGCACTTACCCACGAAACACAACAGCACAAAAGCTGTCATTTTACGTTGTTCAGATGTCACACGTACAGAGAAACAGTGTAGATAGAGATGTTGAATCTTAAAGAACTTCATTGGCTTCTCTTTACCGTGTTAATCGACATTCACTCGAGCGGAGACGCGAACAAAAGCTAATACTATATTTAAAACAAAATTATAAACACATTAGGACTTTTTATAAATTTCAATACTATACAAATAAATAAAATTGGAGTGTCTGTTTGTAAAATTAAAATTACCGCTTTTTACTAAATGCATATGTATGTATACACGATACATAAACCAAAAACGTGGTTAAAAAAAATTTTGGCTGTCTATTTGTTCCGGGTAATCTCTGCAACGGCTGGACTATTTTGAGAGGACTTTCACAGCCAGATAGCCGATAATCCAGGGAGTAACTTAGGCTACTTTTTTAGACTAACTTTGTCCCGCACATTACTCGCGGTAACACTGCGGGGGTCAGGTAGTTATCATACTTAATTTATGTATTGCGAATGAAGATAATGCAGCAATGCCGCATAGTGACCCACACAATAGCGACCTATTTAGATGCTTTTTCACGCCCTGGCTAAAGGACCCGGGATCAAAGTGAGATGGAAACAGGCGCTAGTTGTGAGTTTCAGTTTTGACTGCTCGGCACATTAAGGTGTCTTTGGATTTATTAAGAAAATTTGTGAATTATTTGCACAGAATCTCGTTTGGTTGGTATGTTAATAGCTTATTGACCGCCGTTATTTTATTTCAGAATTAACATAATTAGTAATAAGCAGTAGTCAGATTCATATTAGATTAGTAGTTGACTATTATGTTCCAAATTATTTGATAATTATGTATATATTAATTGTTTTTATATACTAAAAACTACTGACATATAATTAATTGATTAATAGTATATCATTTAAAATAGGCTATTTTTCGGGGAATTACGTCAAATGAATGCGGAAAAGGTAATAATTTTCATAATTTTCGCGTCACGGTTTTCAATTCCTTGTTTTGTTAAACATAATATGCATTAATACAATAATACATTTAAATATTGTATTATATAAAGATAAATTCCTATATAAACATTAGTTCTTAAAATCATAGCGGTGAGATAATTGTCAATGTTGTTTATTTATAAGGATGGCTGTTCACTGACTCGAATGATTTTTTTAAGCGACTGCAGCCTTAGACAATTTTTAATAAGGTTAGAAAAAGAAGCCTATGCCCTTCTCCAACGTACAATCCATTTCCATCTCTGTACTAAAATGCATCTAAATTAGTTCAGCGGTTTAGCCGTGAACGCGTTACAGACAGACAGAGTTACTTTCGAGTTCATAATATTAAGTATTTCTCTATTTATTATTGATTTTTCTTCGATTTACTTGTTTAACAACACGGTAGGCCTAGTGGCTTAAGCGGTCGCCATGCCACTTTCTATTGCATCAAGTGTTGTGGGTTCAAATCCCATATGACATGACACTTTGCGTGATTCACAAATTGCTGTTCTGAGTCTGGGTGTTCTTTGCACACAGAATATACATTCCTAACGCGGATTTTATCTTTTATAAAAGAAAAAAAAGAGGAAAGATACGTATAAATGAAAAGACAAGAAATCAAAACTGTACAATTTTATTCTACAACAAAGAGTTAAACCATGTATTTATTAGTTCTTAGTAACATTTATTTATTTATATATCTTTATTGTATACATAAAATGACAAAAAAACATAACAAAAGATGATTAACAAAGGTGTATGTAACAATTGGTGTTCTTATCACTCACGGCGATTTCTTCCAGACAACCGTAGTATGGATATTGGGTTTTTGTGATTTGAGGCAGTTTATACACCTGTAACATTGCGTTTTCTATCGTTCTAGTGAACACATATCATTAAATTAAATCAAATATTTGTATTTACTACGCATTGTGATGTTTATTTGTAAAATTCCAACACTGATCTAATTGTTTTGATACAAATACGCATTATTCGTAAATAGTCCGCAGTTGTTGATGAGTAGTAATTGTTTTTTTAAACAAAACAGCATTAATCTTGGATGATGTTTGGTAGAAATTGATAAATAAAACCTGAATATAAATCTAAATATTGTTGTAAGTTAACTAGAAATTTATTTTTACTGCGACTTAGCTGAAAACAAACGTTATATTCCATTGAACAGTTACATTTGGGATTTAATTTCTCAGAGGATGCAAATAAACCAAAAAAACCATTTGCACCGATTCGGACAAGTGTTGCAACACCACAAACTTGAATTTAACTTAACACCAACTTCTCCTTCATGTCTAAAAAAAACCAATTGCATGCTCTGAGAAATGCCCGCTAAGCCCAAAAAAATTAAACATTTCAATTGACTAAAGCTATTATTCCTACCTGATTGCATGCACACATGTATGTTGAATACTAAATACTAGTTGACTCTCACATAGGCGTATCTAGCCCTAGAAGCGCCCATGTGCTATCATTACTTTATCGTCCTTCAGTAGACACGGCTTTGGACGGAGCCCCTTACACTGCTGCGCCAAAGTAAACCACACAACCTGCACTACAGGCTCAGACAGCCCTGGGCTCTCAAAAGGAATAATTTGCATTTGTCATTAATTCTCCACCCCTATTTGTTGTAAAGCTGATGATATAAAGATTAACTCAAATATTCTTGTAACAAACATTTTTGTGAAGAGAAAATAAACTTTTTATTATTATTATTATTCTTGCATTTGTTGTTCTCGAAATCTAAATTTCGGTATTATAAAGAAAACCACGGGCCTAGGCCAAGTGGAGTTCATTTGTGTGATGTGGGACTGAGGCTGTAATGTGTGATGTTGTGTCTTCCTGTAAAAACTTTCGAACAATGCGGCATGTGTTTAGTATAGCGGCTTTTTGCATAGTAATGTATGTGTTAGTGGGGAGTTCAATCTGTCGTAGGAAGTGATGAAGATGTGTTGGTATAACTCCGGTGCTGGAGAGTACCAGAGGCACAATGTATACTTTAGCCATTTTCCAAATTCGAACTATTTCTTCTTTTAATTCTGTATACTTGTGTATCTTGTCAGTAATTGTTTTCTGTAAATTATGTGTGTTAGGAACTGCAATATCTATTTATTATTATTATTAGTAACTAAGGCTAGCCTTAGTTACTCTTTATATCATCAGCTATCTACCAGTTAAAGTCCCGTTTTAATCAGTCCAGCCGTCCCAGAAGTCGGAACAAACAGTCAGACAGAGAGACAAAAATGGAAAAAAAATATTTTGGTACATGTACCGTGCCGTACCTTTATTTTAATATTACAAACAAACGCTCCAATTTTAGTTATTTGTATGGAATAAATAGACTTATTCGATACATGGGCTTTCAAATACGAACTGGTGATTTTATCATTTGAAAACAGTTTGTATTTCTAGTTAATCGATTTAATTAGATGACTATTTCTTTTTTTCCGTATCCTATCACCTTCAATCACCCTGACTACAACCTGTATCTTAATAATATTCCGTTCCTGGTACACAAGATAAGATTAAACAAAAACAAAACGGTAAAATTAAAATCAAGACTTTGATTAGGGACCCCACAAATCATGCCATCAAAAAAATTCAAAAGTATAGCAGTTACCTTTTAATAAAAGAAAAAAGAAACACATGTTCGAAGCAGTGTTTAACGAGTATTTTTTTGTATATTAAAAATATACTCATGTGTTTGAGACTAAAGGGTAAAGAAAGGTTTAATTATTAAGATTTGTACATCTTTAGATTAATATCGATATCGCCATGGAGGAAGTTCTCATTTAGGTTTTTTATTTTTTTAGATTCTTACATCGATACTCTTTTTTTTTTCTTTTTTTTTATGTTTTACCCTGCCATAATGACTCTACTCTGCCTGATGGACAGCATAAGCAGAATCCAAGAGTGGTGGTCACCATACTGCGAACGCAGACAATGCAACAATGCAGCATGGTGACCCACACCATGGCGGGCTAGTGATGCTTTCGCATCATTGGGCCTCCGGTCTCGCACTCACCAACGAAACACGACAGCATGATCGCTGTCATTTTACGTTGATTTTCTGTGCGAGGGTAGTACCGCCCCGGTCGAGCCGGCCCGTTCGTGCTAAAATCAGCGTGGCTCTACTACCTAGCAGTACTCTGTTCTTTATTAGTTTATTTGGAAAATTAATTTATCATTTAAGAGGTACTTCCTGTTTGATTGAATAAAGTTTAAAGAAAAAAGTTCGTGTTATGACGGGTTCCATGGTGGCGGTGGCGTGTACTGGTAGCGTATGCGACTGCTGTGCTTGAGGTCTCGGGTTCGATTCCCCGGTCGGACCAAATGTTTGTATGATCTGCAAATATTTGTATCGGAGTTTGGATGTTTTCTATGTATAATATGTATGTATTTACAAAAAAAGCATATATATGTAATTATATCGTGTTTTACTGCACCTGAGACGGGAGGGATCCGGAAACTGCTGTTATTAACACATCCGGACCCCTCCCAGAATTAGTACCCATAACACAAGCTCTGCATAGCTTGGGACGAGGTGGCGTTGAGTTTTAAATGTCCGAAATATTTATTTAGAACACGGAGTGTTACCATAGGTGTCACACTTCCTAAGAGGCCGTTGAGTTAGCTTACTAGGCAGGGTAATATCACTGTAAACAGAAGGAAATCTTGAAACATTCCCTAAATCAATTCGTCAAGCCAGCGTTGTATATAGGAGCTAAAAACCTCCTTTCTAAGTAGATGCCTATTTCCAGCAGTGTACTGATAAAGGCTGTTGATGTAATGTGATGTATAATTTATACTCTCAATTGTCGGCTTTTGGTACAATTTGTTGAAGAAATCTTTTATCAATATATCTTTTACTGCCTCGTTGGTCTCGCGGTTGGCGTGTGCAACTGCTGATCGTGAGGTCTCGGGTTCGATTCCCGGGTCGGCCCAAATGTTTGTATGATCTACAAATATTTGTTTCGGAGTTTGGGTGTTTTCTATGCATAATATGTATGTATTTACAAAAAAAAAGTATATATGTATTTGTATCAGTTGTCTAGTACCCATAACACAAGCTATGCTTAGCTTGGGACTAGATGGCGTTGTGTGATAAATGTCCGAAATATTTATTTATTCTTCAATTAGGTCACCTGAACACTTTTGCAAGTGAAACTTTTTTTGAGCAGATGAGTTCGGCTTTTTCTAACTGGCTGACTGCCCCCCTAGTCAAGTTGCAAGCGTTCTCCTTTCTGCAATTGTTCAAGCCTAAATTCTCGTGTGTCATTGGCTAATACTTTGTCTAAGATTACTTGGTCTACGATTAGCCAATGACACTGGGCTGGGGGCTGAGAGGAAAGGACGAAACAAACTTAGTGATCACCTTCTCTTTTAAAGTTCAGACAATCTTCTCAAAGTTCGGTCCAGATATAAAAGTAACGATCGTATTCATCGCATTGTTATTTTTCCAGTAAGGCCCATTTAAATACTAGACAGCACTTGGAGTGTTGGCCTAGTATTCTTACTAGTCCATAATTGAAATTGCATTATGGATGGATTTAGTACCAAACTGTTGTGGGTTCTATCCCCACATAAAACAACAGTTTGTTTGATCCCCAAAACATTGTTCTAAGTCTAGTTGTCCTTTGGGTCCGTTTTATAAATGTGTGTAAAGTTTTCGCGACACAGGATTTATTCTTAGAACGGGATTTGTCTTTTGTTTAATTAATTGAGATGAAGAAAACATTTTGAGAAAAAAAATAAACCGACTAAAACTCCTTACAGGTACGCTGAAAACGTAAAATAAATTGACTTTAATTTGGATAGCTTAAATTCACACAATTCAAATCTATACCTACCTTCCTATTTATATATTATTTGAAATAAAGTAGTATTATAATGTTATATTTTGAAGTCGGTTAAAAATGGAATTAATCTGTAATTTAATTATGCAAGCAGTATCAAGACATTACCTTTACGATATACTTAAACTTATTCTACAACAAGGAAATGGATATAACTTCTGACATTCATTCACAGGTATGTCGTGGAAATTTATGTTCCTATTCAATTTAAAATGCAGTACTATGAACATTAAGTCTCACCAGTTAACTCTGGTAACATTAGCGAACGCATAAAGCTTAGTAACTCGACTCATAATCGATTTTATAAACACTCACGTAATAAAAAAGCGTGCAAGAGTTCAAAAACCCTATAGCCTCAAACCTTTCTTTAAAAGTGTAAATTTATTCAAATTTAAATAAAAAAAAACGACTCTTGCACCTCTGTCCTTTACACGACACTTGGTGGAAGCGAGACCCATAGTTATACTATACATATGTGTGCAAGAGATGGTTTTATTGCAGTTAGTTCCTTCTAAAACCCGTTTAACAATAGCTAAGTCGTATGATGTGATGTGCAAGTGCGACGGTTTTGTAAAAAACTTTGTTTTTGTTTTATAAAAAGAAATGGTATTGTATGTTTTATTGTTGCTATTTTACGTGGAGTAACGATTAGTAATGGGATAAGCATAGACCATAGCATGTTTATATATTTACTTGCTGGTACCTCGTGGTGTTACCCGAGTTTGCTGTTGTATTTTCTATGAGAAAACTTATTTTTTTGGGTATAAAGGACTGTATTCTTAACTAAATTATGGTTCATACTATGATCTATCTCTGTGCAAAGTTTCATCTAGATACAATCAGCCGTTTTTGGGTTTAAGAGTAACGAACATTCACACAAACTCTCGCCTTTATAGTATGACTAGTGAGAAGTCGCAGACACTTCTGTGTTACTAACAGAATTTCTGGATAAAAAGTGGTATTAATAATAAAGGTGTTAAAAATTCCGATGTCCAGCTAGATAAGGACTTGTAGAGTCATCCTTTATCAAGTGTTAAAGTGTCCATCTTAGTTCAGGAGCGCTAAACAGTGGCAGTTTACGGGCTACGCGGCTACCGATAACAAAACAGTTATCAGATAATCTTTAATCCTTAGTACTTCATCAATAGCCTTTAATAGTCCACTTCTGAACACAGGTATTTTCTAAGCAAGGAGATTTGACCTATATATTGTTTTTGTATTGTATGCCTCTGCCAAAATGACTCTACTCTGCCTGATGGAAAGCATAAGCAGAATCCAAGAGTGGTGGTCACCATACTCATTGCGAATGTCGACGTGATGCTTCTGTATAGTTGGGCCTCCGGTTTCGCACTCAACAAAACATGACAGTATTAACGCTGTCATTTTACGTTTATTTTCTGTGCGAGGTGACTGTTAGTACCACCCCGGTCGAGCCGGCCGATTCGTGCTGAAATCAGCGTGGCTCTAACTACCTATAAATATCGATTTTTAGTCACTATAACACGCATTAGTACCTATGTACCGTGGGAGAGCTATTCTTCGGCATGAATGGGCCGGCTCGACCGGAGTGATACCACGGCCTCAAAGAAAACCGGTGTGAAATAGTGCTTGCGCTGTGTTTCACGGAGTGAGTGAGAATACCGGAGGCCAATAACCCAAACCCCCTCCTCCTATCTCCCCTCCCTATCCCCCAAAGGCCGGCAACGCACTTGTGACGCCTCTGGTGTTAGCAGGTGTCAATGGGCGGCGGTAATCGCTTGCCATCAGGCGATACGTCTGCTGGTTTGCCCGCATATGCCATAAAAAAAATGTAAGCTGTTTATATATATGTTTTATATAGCTATTTATATTTATACAACTTCATTGCACACCCCTACAGTAGAGATTTGTACAGAGATACATGATACGGAGATCAACATTAACTTTTTTTTAGGATAAATGCTATTGATAAACTTCAGGGTATGAACTTTGAATGATAAAATTCATCACTAATTTAAACTATTTTCAATTTGAAAACTAATTTATCCTGCGTTTTATTTATTTAATTTTTACACTTCCTGCTTTACATTTTGCATGAGGCGGTGTTAAGTTTATGGTTGTGAATTGTTTAATAACTAGCTGAGCAAGTAACGTTGCGGGACGAAGCAAGTCTAAAAAGTAGCTTATGTTACGACTTAGGTATATTATCAGCCATGTCCCAGTGAAAGTTCCGTCAAAATCGGATTTTTCTAAATTTATGCGTAATTAATTACAATTATATTAAAATAGAGTGCAATAATGTCTTTTTGTATTCTATTGTGTAAGTTTTACGGCCGACTATACACAGTCTCGGCCATTACCCTTAGCAGAATAAGCTGTCAAAAGCGTTCATTTTAAAAATATCTATATTCCTCTGTTCAAGTTTTAACACAATGCGGGAAGACAAATAATTTAGTGCACTCAATTGTATGCCCGCATATAGTGCGTCAAAAGGTGTCCATTAGTGACTGTGTACGCACACTAACACAGTCAGCGACAATGTGTAAGTGCACTTATATGTATATAGATAGAAACAGGGCTGACGAGGAGTTGGATCACCTGATAAAAAGTGACTAACACCGCCTGAGGACACCTGTCAATACAGCACTTTAAACTCCTGTACTGTAGGAATAATCCTGTTGGCTGTGGTCTCGCCGGACCAAAACGACCTTGAAACCTTCAAGAGGGCGTACTCCTTCTTAAAGGCTGGCAATGCACTTGTGACACTTCTGGGGTTGCGGGTGTCGGTGGTAATCGTATACCATTAGGCGATACTCTCGTTTATATTTCATAAAAAAAACCATCAAATGAAAATGGATGATTCCCATTTGGGGATGGCCACTAGTTTAACCGGTATTAATAGAAGATCAGTTTTAAGACTGGCATCGGAACCCGCAACCTTTAGAATGAACTAAATTCGCAGGTTGAACTAATTGTCTGTATATTTAGTTGCTTTAACTTTCCAATAACGAGTGCCATATTATGTTCATGACAACCGGGACCGACGGCTTAATGTTCTCTTACCTTTCTCTCCACTGACTTCCATTCTCCGGGTTGTTATTAGGGATTTATTTTAAGAAAAACGTTTTAGCATGCTCGGGAACCAAACCCGAGAACTCTTGATTAGCAATCGCATACGCCAATCGCTGCACCAACAAAGCACTAATATACAAAATCTGTCATATATAATTCAATAGATAAATAAATAAATAAAATAAATATTTCGGACATCTATTACACAACGCCATCTAGTCCCAAGCTAAGCAGAGCTTGTGTTATGGGTGCTAGACAACTGATACAAATACATATATACTTTTTTTTTTGTAAATACATACTTATTATACATAGAAAACACCCAAACTCCGAAACAAATATTTGTAGATGTATATTTAGTTTTTATATACACATACCTACGTAAGATTACGTTCATCGTTGATTTTTTATAAGATCTGGCGTAGTGGCTCTACTCTGCCCGATGGAAAGTATAAGCAGAATTCAAGAGTAGTGGTCACCATGCTCATTGCAAACGCAGACAATGCAACAATACAGCATGGTGACCCACACCATGGCGGCCTATTGAGATGTTTCTGGATCATTAGGCCTCCGATCTCGCACTCACTAACGAAACACGACAGCACGAAGACTGTAACTTCAGGTTGGACTTCTCTGAGAGGGTAGTACCACTCCGGCTCTACCACCTGATAAAGTAGTAACATGATATGCATATGAAGATATTAACTAATCCATTCTTCACTAATTGAATGCTAAACGCAAATAAACCGATTAAAATGCCGTAGTTTTATTCTGTTGTTCAAATAATTTAGTTAATTAAAAAGATAACAGTGATCAGGTTGTTCCATTAATTGTTCGACACACATTACTTTTTATTATCACATGGTGGATATTTTCGGTGTCTTCCTTCTGGTATATTTTTATTTCCTCAATTGTCAAATACCAGCGTTTTATCATGTCTTCTTTTGGCTTGATATCGAATTTACTTTCCCGATGTGGTATGTTTAAAATTTATCCAAATAATTTCTGCCGTTTTGGGATGAAGTATAATAAATGTTCTCCATGCCCTAAGGACACGGGCGGTGGTCAGTCTCAACGAAGATTAACCAACTACGCAGTAGATAATATGGTGTACAAGTGTATGCGCAAACACAGGTGCACTCTCGGTTCCCTCACTCTCATAATCCGATGGGACGATTAACCAACATGATCGGCGAAAGATCAGGCGCAGGACCGACAGCTTTATGTGCTCTTCGAGGCACAGGGGTTTAGACTACAACTTTCAAACTTCGAGCTGTTATTAAGTATGTCTATGATCAAAAAAACTCAATTACACTTTTTGCCCCGACTCGGGATTCGAACCCGAGACATTTTTTTTTATATGTTTAGCCCTGCCAAAATGACTACTCTGCCTGACTATGCTTGATGGAAAGCATAAGTAGAATCCAACAGAGGTTTTCTGTGAGGGTGTGGTATTACTCGGGTCGAGCCGGCCTATTTATGCGGAAGCGTGGGTCTCCCACAGTAGATAAGCAGGTAAACTTTTTATAAGAATTAACTTTAAGAAAAAAAGGGTAAGGTAAAATAAAACACAGGGTTCTTGTAATAAGAAATTCATTTTCAGGGTTTATTTAATACTTTAAGACAATTTGTGATTACACATGTCACACAGTATTTGTTGGCTAGCAATCGAATTTACGACCCCCGCCTTAGCAGTGAGGTTCGGTAACCGTTACACTAATAGGCAAATTAGGTGTGTCAGCTATTAAAATTATACTGTTCTATCTACATCTGAACTTGCTATAATTTTAACTATTTTGTAGTTTCACTAGCTGACAGGGCAAACGATATTTTGCCATAAAAAAAATTAAGGATGGGTCAACTTTACCATTTAGGGGGATGAAAAATAGATGTTGTCCGATTCTCAGACATACCCAATATGCACACAAAATTTCATAAGAATCGGTCAAGCCGTTTCGGAGGAGTTTAACTAAAAACACCGCGACACGAGAATTTTATATATTAGATTAATGCTTAATTCGAAATGGGGATAAATTAATGTAATCTATTACTTAAATTAAAGATCACCTTTTAATTTAGTTGGAATTAAATTAACTTTAACGGTTCTTCTTCCGGCTTTAGGTTATTTCATAAATAATAGATAATTAAAAAAATAAATTTTAATATTTAATATGCTTGTTATGAATATCAATTTTATTTTATACTAGCTGAACCCCGCAGTGTTACCCGCGGCTATTGTTGTACCGCGAGTAACGCCGCGGGACAAAGTTAGTCTAAAAAAAGTTACTCCCCGGATGATAAGCTACCTGCCAGTGAAAGTCTAGTCAAAATCCGTCCAGCCGTTCCAGAGATTACCCGGAACCAACAGACAGACAGACAGACAGAAAAAATAAATAAAATAAAATAAATAAATAAAAATAAATAAATAAATACATACATATGCATTTAGTAAAAAGCGGTTATTTTAATATTACAAACAGACACTCCAATTTTATTTATTTGTATAGATATTCTTTATTTGTTTCCTGTTAAATGGCTCGTTAACGAAACTAGTGGTCGGCTAATGGTCGAAATTTGACCATAATACCATCATCCCTTTTTTTTCTTCACTCTTACTTAACGTCAACTGGAACTGTGTTAAATTTCATACTCGCACTTGGCCGATTTTACTGTTGTTTTTGAATGGGATATTTATCCACTATTTCATTGGTTTTAATTTTCGTTTCGTGTAAAATATGTGTAGTTGTGTAAAACTTTTTATAACTAGCTGAACCCCGCGGTGTTACCCCTTGTTATTGTGGTACCGCGGGTAACGCGGGACAAAACTAGTCTAAAAAAAGTAGCTTAAGTTACTCCCTGGATAATCAGCTACCTGCCAGTGAAACTCCCGTCAAAATTGCTCCAGCTGTTCCTGAGATTACCCGAACAAACAGATAACGTTACTTCATATATCATCAGCTATTTATCAGTGAGTCTTCAAAATCGTGCATAAAGTTTTAATAAAAAATGTAGCCCAGACACAAAGGTAGTAACCCTAATACAAATCAGTGGAACCACACCTTTTCTTTCATTTGGTGTTAAAATAAATCTATCTAAAAAGTAAAGGTTAGCTTTCGCAATAAAAGGAAAAGAACATTTGCAACTTCTTTACATTGTGGCAAAAGTAACCTTAATAAGGTTGGTGGTATACAAATAACTAGTATCTAACTTATATCTTTGAAAAGCTAATAATGTTTCTTGAAACTCTGTTTTATGCTTGTTTCAAAGAAAGTTGTTAATCAAGAAAGATAGAGGACAATTAAATTAAACCGTGGGAGAGCCAAGATTTTGCGTGATTTTGCGGCCTCACAGAAAACCGGTGTGAAAAAGCGCTTGCGCCGTGTTTCACCGAGTGAGTAAGGATACCGGAGGCCCATATCCCGACCTCTCACCACATCCCTCTCCTCATTCCCCAAAGACCAGCAACACACTTGTACCTCTGGTGTTACGGGTGTCCATGGGCGGAAGAAGTAGAAAGTATTTTTTCATAATTTTTAACCGACTTAAAAAACGAGGTTATTATCAATTCTGTATTTTTTTATGTTTGTTATCTCATAACTTTCGACTGGGTGAACTGATTTATATGATTCTTTTTTTATTTGAAAGCTGGTGCTTCCCGTGTGGTGCCATTTCACTTCGGTCCAGTTCTTAAAAACGGTTTTTTGTTAAAATTTTGTATTATTACAAAGGCATTTTAGGTTCTGTTGACTTTCTTATAAAACAAATAAAGGCCTAATTTATTTTGAGTTATAAGTTTAATATTATACTATATATACCATTAAACTTTTACACAACATTAAATTAATATTTAATTAAACCATAAAAAGATGTGTGCAAAAAAACTGTTCTTTTAAAAGATAAAGTACTATTCAATGCACATTATAGTTACATTTTACAAATAATATAAATGCCACTTTCACACTACAGATTTTGTTTCATTATATTTATTTTATCACCCTTTACACTTCTATGCGTGGTATAAATATGATTTTTAACGGGTCTGAGTAATTTTCACTAAATAAAATATGAGACATAAAGGAACCTTCGTTAAAAATACCTTCATTCTTATTATTACTTTTTTCTTGAACCCAAATCTTATTCATAACCTTTGACCACCAACTTCCGTATTCAATATCTGGATTTTTTTAAAAACCGTTTCCAGACTATGAGAATTCCAGTGGCCGGTACGTCACAGACTTTATGACCAAGCGAGCATGCAAAGTCAGTTCTTAGAAACTAAAAGTAAAAGGATAATATGAATACATCTCAGAGTGTCGAGCCCATAGACCTGCTAAATATATTTAAATAAATAAAATAAATAAATATTTCCGACATCTTACACACAACACCATCTAGTCCCAAGCTAAGCAGAACTTGTGTTATGGGTACTAGACAACGGATACAAATACATATTATACTTTTTTTTGTAAATACATACATATTATACATAGAAAACACCCAAACTCCGAAACAAATATTTGTAGATCATACAAACATTTGGTCCGACCCAAGAATCGAACCCGAAACCTCGAACGAACCTTCCAAAGTGAATCTAATCCACTTAGCTGTCTGCATGTACCTCCTCCATATGAACTTCAACTGTACTAAATTTGATAATCCTCTGTTCGAATGATTTTCATAAACATAGGGTACATAGTTTTTGCTTGACGTATAAATATATTTAGATAGACTAGTTCTTGTCTGCAGCTCCGCCCGCGTATATGTCGGTTATCGCAACAAATAGTAGCCTATGTGTCATTCTGATGTATAAGCTATATATAACTGTAAAGTTTCATCCAAATCCGTTCAGTAGTTTTTGCGTGAAAGAGTGACAATCATCCATCCATCCATACTTACAAATTTTCGCGTTTATAGTATTAGTATAGATTATGATGTACAAATAAAGAGTTTTCTATCTAATTACGTTTGCCGCATGCGGAGGATCCAAAATAAAGCAATTTAAAGATAGATAGATTGTTACATAACTCTAATCAACTCACACATCTCATGAGGACACTTAGCACGGCGCATTTCCCTAATCAGTCCACACGTCACTTGAAGACACTTATAAGAATAAGCATCGTTAAGGATGGCGACATTAGTCCTCCACTGTAATAGAAACATATTTTAAGTCACTCCTGTTTCACACTTCAAAGCAGAATCACGTCTCATTTGGTGTAGTTTTAATTTAGTAAAATCTATACTAATATATAAAGCTGAAGAGTTTGTTTGTTTGTTTGAACACGCTAATCTCAGCAACCGCAGGTCGGATTTAAAAAATTCTTTCGGTGTTGGATAGTCCATTTATCGAGAAAGGCTCTAGGGTATATATCATCACGCTACTACTAATAGGAGCGGAACAACAATAAAGAATGTTTCAAAAACGGGGGAAATTTTCACACTACGGGCAATATAAGGCGCAAACGAGGTTGCGTGGGTCAGCTAGTTGGTTTATAAGGAGACTAGCTGACCCACGCAACCTCGTTTGCGTCTTCTATTGCTGGTAAATATGATAAATGGGCTATCTAACACTGAAAGAATTTTTCAAATCGGACCAATAGTTCCTGAGATTAGCGTGTTCAAACAAACAAACAAACTCTTCAGCTTTATATATTAGTATAGATTCTGTTTTCACACTTCGAAGCAGAATCAACAGGCAAACGTAATTAGATGGAAAACTCTTTATTTGTACACCATAATCTATACTAATATTATAAACGCGAAAATTTGTAAGTATGGATGGATGAATGTTTGTTACTCTTTCACGCAAAAACTACTGAACGGTTTTGGAAGAAACTTTACAGTAATAGGTATAGCTTATACATCATAATAACACATAGGCTACTATTTGCCGCGATAATCGACATATACGCGAGCGGAGCCGGGAGCAACAACTAGTATTACATAGTTACAAGAGTACATGTAATGTGAGATGTACAAAGGGCGGCCTTATTGCCAAAAGCAATCTCTTCCAGGCAACCTTAGGATGGATTAAAATGTATAGAAGAGACAGTGGTAGTAATATTATCCCCCAAAGAGCACCAACTATCCCAGTCTTGGCCAGTCCACATCCAACCGCCGCCATCCACTTCCTTCAAATTGTCAGTCTGTCGTCCTTCTATTAAATAGAGATAAGTATTTAACATAGGATGTGTATAAATTTAGGTACGACTTTAATTCAAACATTCATTACTAAACAGACGTAGAATGTTGATGACACCCGCTATCAAGGATTGACGCATAAATTTTCATTCCATTTGTTTTATCAATTTTATGTCTCAATTTATTACATATATGTCTACTAATATGTTTACTAAGCTGTCGAAGTCAGTAAAACTATTTATAACTAGCTGAACCCCGCGGTGTTACCCATTGTTATTGTGGTACCGTGGGTAACGCGGGACAAAGTTAGTCTAAAAAAAGTAGCCTAAGTTACTCCCTGGATCATCAGCTACCTGCCAGTGAAACTCCCGTCAAAATTGCTCCAGCTGTTCCTGAGATTACCCGAACAAACAGACAGACAGACAGATAAACAACATTTAAAAAATGTTATTTTGGCACATGTATCCTGTATACATACATATGCATTTATTTCAAAGTGGTTATTTTAATATTACAAATAGACACTCCAATTTTATTTATTTATATAGATATTTAAACGCAAACAAAATTCAATAAAAATAAGGAAATAACTTTGTTTTAAAATTTATTTCTTGTTATTTTTCGTGTATAATTTGAAATAGGTGTTTGGCAAAATCAATTTAGAATGTTTGATAAATTTCATCTGTAATGGTCAAAAAAGATAAATGAAGAGTTGTTCATATTTTACCATTATTTAAGCACTTTGAGGTCTGGTACCGTTCTTTAAGATCATTATTTATATCATCACTATTTGTATTTACTAAGGCGACAACAATAGATAAACATCCTTGTTATTTAATTAAAACATATTCCATCCACCATTTGCATATAAATTCTAATTTATACTATGTTGCATGCTTTAGCATTTTCTATTGTCACTAATTACTTCTCTCTTACTTAATATTATTATTAAATAAAGCCTTTGTTGCTCAGTTGCACTCGGTAATTAGAATCTCACCGAGGGTAAGCAACGACACCGCAGTCAGTACCTAGATGGGTGACCGCTAGTAGCATGTTACCATGAGCGTTTCCGTGATTCGGAGTTCACGTTAAGCGGTCGGTCCCGGTTGTTATCGTAGGATAACAGTCGTGAAGCTTAGTTGGAGGCCTTTGGGCGGCTTAAAAACATCCCGCAAGATTAGGTTGTCTTGCCAGTCCCCAACCCGCACTTGGCCAGTTGGGGACGTATGGCCTTAACCCTCTCCTAAGAGGAGACCCGCGCCCAGTAGTGGGACGTTATAGATTGTTGATGAAAGTCTTTGTTTTAAGTATAATAATTGCATTTACTTTGTGTATGTGAAAGATACACAAGTATGAGGTATGATAGAATTACTTATTTATTCATTTATCTTTGTTTATTCACTTTGGTGCATTGACGGACTTAATGCCTAAGTTATTCTCTACCGGTCAAATTTGAGTGATGTAGATAAAATAGGAAATAAGTTTGTATGTATGTATACATACATATGCATGTAGTAAAAAGTGGTTATTTTAATATTACAAACAGACACTCTAATTTTATTTATTTGTATAGATTATTTAAATAATTGTCTGAGACAGTTAGAATGCATTTTTCATCAATTCATCTCAACGATTTATTGATATTTAAATAAATCCAATTGGTTCCCTTACCAAGTCTATGTTACAAAGTTTGTATTATCTAGGGTTAGCTAATTAGTACCGAGAGCTGGTGTTTACTAAAGCGCTTTTTATTTTAGCTTTAGCTTTTGTTTGGGAAGAAAGTGAGCTTTAAAGTCAAGGTGTGGTGCTAATGCGATGTCCTTTTTATTTCTTTTTTGTTAGTAGTTTGTAACCGACTTCAAAAAAGAAGATGGTTTGTAATTTGATGGCATGGATTGCATTGAAACGAAATAGGGCCGAAATTTAGTTTTACCGATTGCTGGTAAAGTCCCAGATAGACTAAAGTCAACTTATCTGTAAAATTAATACAGATTTCTGTTTCTCAAGTTTTGTATAGACATACATCTATACAAATAAATAGAATTGGAGTGTCTGTTTGTAATATTAAAAAACCGATTTTTACTTAATGCATATGTATGTATACACGATACATATACCAAAAATGTAGTTAAAAAAAAGTCTGTAAGTCTGTCTGTCTGTCTGTTTGTTCCGGGTGATTACCCGGAACAAACAGACGGGTGATTACCCGGAACAAACAGACAGACAGCCGTTCCAGAGATTTCTGGAACGGCTGGACGGATTTTGACGGGACTTTCACTAGCAGGTAGCTGATGATCCGGGGAGTAACTTAGGCTACTTTTTTTAGACTAACTTTGTCGCGCGGCGTT
Organism: Spilosoma lubricipeda; assembly: GCA_905220595.1. Taxonomy (NCBI): domain Eukaryota; kingdom Metazoa; phylum Arthropoda; class Insecta; order Lepidoptera; family Erebidae; genus Spilosoma; species Spilosoma lubricipeda. The sequence continues at coordinate 2,468,729 of HG992298.1, read as the reverse complement.
ACTAGCGGTACAATAATAACCGCGGGTAACACCGCGGGGTTCGGCTAGTCTCAGATATAAACATATTTTATAACCAAGTTTTATTTGATAAATTCCAGTTAACTATCGGAATGTTTATCGGGAACTAGTGAAACTGATCCTTAGAGTAGTTTACTTTGTATTTGTCCAATTAATTGAATCTTAATAACTTTGAAGCTAATGCAGATTGAAATTAAAAATTATAATTTATACTGTTGTAAACATATCGGAATGCAATTATAAAACATAAAGAAACAAAGAATTTCATATTCCCATTGCAAAGCAATTAAAACAATAGGAATAACATTACCACAATCAATTGCGCTTATTATATCTATACAAATAAATTAAATTGGAGTGTCTGTTTGTAACATTAAAATGACCGCTTTTTACTATACCGCATACACGGTACATACACCAAAAAAGTAGTTAAAATTTTTTTTGTCTGTCTGTCTGTCTGTTTGTTCCCAGTAATCTCTGGAACGGCTAGACCGATTTTGACGGGAATTTCACTGGCAGGTAGCTGATGATCCAGGGAGTAACTTAGGCTACTTTTCTTAGACTAACTTTGTCCAACAATACAACAACCATAACCGCAGTACAACAATAACCGCGGGTAACATCGGGGGGTTCAGCTAGTAATGATTAAAATTATCATCAAGATATGGTTTGAAATGATGAAATCATTTTACATTATTCTCGAGATGTTTCAGATTCACTTGTGTTCTAGAAACGTTTACGATCAATAGGTAAAAATGTCACCAGGTACTAACATATGAATCGATTCCTTACAAATATTTAGCTTAAGTGGAAGGTTACTTGTACATACTAGTAAAATGTGTGCTTGTGTGTTTGTTTGTAACTATAGTCTTTTGTTACGCGAAAATCGATTTTTGAGAGTCATGATTCGGCACACGGGTCTGGCTCCGGCACCGGAGTAGTAGTACAGCCTAACATACATAAAGTAATATTTTGAACATCTAACAAATAACGTCATCTAGCAAACTAAGCAGAGCTTGTATTATATGCATTAGGCAACTGATATGAATACAATTGAATACATATTTACTTTTTTCTACTAAATACATACATAATATACATGAAAAACACCTAATCTCCAAAATAAATATTTGCAGATAATAATAATAATAATAATAATAATAATAAGCCCCCTAAATTCCAACCATACGTCCGAGTCGAACACCTGATTCACGTGGGGGGCGGACACGCGATATTTTAATTTCTGGCGCGGCAAACATGGCACTGGTAACCCATAAAATATGGAGACCCGTTCTAAAAAGAAACTGAGAGGACCGCTTCCCGGGGGCGATCGCCGGGGCACACCTGGAGCTGACGCTGGGTGTTTCAGCATGCGAACCGTCAGTGGTGAGGAGTTGAGCAGGCGGGCTCCCACCGGATCTTCCGAATCTATTACAGCCGACCAATATGACGAAACCGACAGACTTACAGACAGGACAAGTAGCCCAATAGAACCTTTCAGCCCAAGTACAATTTCTTATACGCCTTCAACTGCAACATCACCTTCTGTCCATAGCAATAGAGATGAACACGAAAATAATAAATTTGTAACCCTAGCCGAGGATGTTTCGCAGGAGACACTTGTCACTCAATCTGCGACCACCAAAGCTGGCAAACCTAGAGTGCGTATGCAATGGAGCAAAGAAATAAATACCTTTATCATGCGCACATATTTGTATATCACTAAACTTGAGACTGATAGGACTATGTACTGTAAAAAACTACACGATCAATTTATTCTAAGATTTCCACACTTAAATATATCAGCACAAAGAGTAGCCGACCAAAGAAGAGTCATTGTCAGAAATAAATTGTTACCTGATGATGAAAAAAATAAGATGAAACAAGAAATAGCAGACCAACTAAACAGGGAAGACACAGAAAATACGTTACCACACACCTCTACTATTTTAACACCAATCACACACACAATCGTTCCTGACGCCCAAACATTGCCCACCACGTCAAATACACAGCAAACTTTACTAACACATTCACACACTTCTACTCAGACTAACACTTTCAATAATACTGACACTATTACACAAATAATAGAAGATGCACAACTGTCCCCCTTACCACAGATCGATATGTCTACACAAGAATTAATTAACCAGTTAGAAACCGCTTTAATATTTTACACAGGTACCGATCCAACAACACGCCCTAAACTACCAAAACTAAGAGAAAGTAAAAAACTTTATGGATATGTAGACACTTTCAACAAACAGATACTAGGCAAGTTTTTCTCTTCTGTATCCGACTTAAATACATTACACACTCTCATATACTGTAGCGCACTTGTTATTTGTCAGAACTTAGGATATAAAATCATATCTCATAATACTAACATTCGACCTCAGACACATAAACCACACAAACCAGCGTGGCAAATAAGGATTGAAACAGACATTAAAAATTTAAGAGCTGATATAGGTAGATTAACACAGTATATAAATAACAATAGGTCTAGGAAAGTTGTAGCAGCCGCTGAGATCATTTTTAGAAAAACAAAAGTACATACAATTCATGAGCATAATAACGTTAGACCAAAAGAATATTTGGACACGCTAAAACAAAAATTAACGCTAAAATCGCATCGCTTATCGAGATACTTAAAAGCATTACGGAGAAAAGAAGACAATAAGTTATTTACCACTAATGAAAAGAGTTTCTACAGATCATTCAACAACCCTAGTACACAACAAAACACATGTCACGATATACCCCAACCTAGCGAACTTACAAACTACTGGACTAATTTATGGAAAAAACAAAAGGATCACAATAACAGTGCGGAATGGATAGCAGAAGAAGAAGATAAAATGATAAATACTGAGATAATGGAATTCAATGATATTACTCTGGAAGATATAGAGATAGCTACAAGAAAAATGAAAAACTGGAAATCGGCTGGTATAGACAGTGTACACAATTTCTGGTACAAAAAGTTTTTTGTCCTTCATCATAAATTAGCAAATAATATAAATGAAATTATTAAAAGCGAACAAGAACTACCCAAATTTGTAACAAAAGGTATCACTTACATGTTACCCAAAAGTAACGATACAAGCAATCCCTCACAGTACCGCCCTATTACATGTCTTCCCACAATTTATAAGCTCATAACATCATTAATCACACAGAAAATTAGTAAACATTTAGAAAGATATAATATCTTATCCGAAGAGCAGAAAGGGTGTAGGCAGAACCATAAAGGATGTAAAGAACAACTAGTCATAGACTCTACAATTTTAAAACACTCAAATAGACATAAAAGGAATCTACATATCTCATATATTGACTATAAAAAAGCCTTTGACAGCGTTCCTCATTCTTGGTTAATTCGTATTCTTCATATTTATAAAATTAATCCTATTCTTATTAACTTCCTGAAAAATGCCATGTCTGATTGGCGTACTACATTACACCTATCCAATGGAACAGATTCAATTGTCTCAGAAGAGATACCCATAGAAAATGGCATTTTTCAGGGAGATTCGCTCAGTCCATTATGGTTTTGCCTTGCCTTAAATCCTCTATCCACTCTTCTCAATAGCACTACCACTAACGGATATAAATTAGACACTAACACAAATATTACACATCTAATGTATATGGATGATATTAAGTTGTTTGCTAGAAATAGTAAGTGCCTTGACCATTTATTGTCAATAACAACACAATATAGCCAGGATATAAATATGTCATTCGGACTTGACAAATGTCGAACTTTACATATACACAACGGGAAAATAGCAACTAATACTGACAACACACTAGAGTCTAATCTATTTTTAAGTATGGAACCAGCAGACACCTATAAATATCTAGGAATCCAACAATCTCACAACATCAATCACATTGAAATAAAAAACAACTCTCATCCGAATATGCTAGACGATTAAATCTGATATGCAAGAAACAACTTCATTCCAAAAATCTATTCAAAGCCATTAATACATTTGCCATACCCGTGTTGACGTACTCATTTGGAATAGTGAAATGGACACGTACTGACATAAACCGTTTAGAAATTAAGACTAGAACAACACTAACAAAACACAAATATTTACATAACAAATCGGCAATAGAAAGAATCGCACTTCAAAGACAAAAGGGTGGAAGAGGACTCATAGATCTGACAATATTATGGGAAGGGCAATTAAAAAATTTAAAAGATTTCTTTTATAGTAAAGCAACAAAAAGTAATATACATGCAGCCATTATTGAAATTGATGCTAACTTTACTCCATTAAATTTATGCAATAGGGACGTAACCTATAAAAACCCAGAATCACTAAGAAAAGAAAAAATAGATAGATGGCGTTCGAAAGAACTACATGGCAGACATTTACACGACCTAGAACAGACACACATAGATTTAGATTCTTCGAATAAATGGCTACAGTTAGGTTCCCTTTTCCCTGAAACTGAAGGATTTATGATTGCAATACAAGACCAGGTTATTAACACTAAAAACTATAGTAAATTTATTTTGAAAGACCCGAATATTCAAAATGATAAATGCAGAAAATGTCACCGATCCACAGAAACCATTCAACATATCACAAGCGCATGTCCAACCCTAGCTCAAAACGACTATACTCATAGACACAATCAAATCGCTCATATTGTCCACCAGAAATTAGCTATTAAACATAATTTGATACCACCTAAAATAGTACCATACTACCAATATTCTCCAAAACCGGTGGTAGAGAATCAAACTCACAAGATTTACTTCGATAGAGCCATATTAACTGATAAAACTATCCACAATAACAGACCTGACATAACTCTTATAGATAAACATAATAAACACACATACTTAATAGATATTGCAGTTCCTAACACACATAATTTACAGAAAACAATTACTGACAAGATACACAAGTATACAGAATTAAAAGAAGAAATAGTTCGAATTTGGAAAATGACTAAAGTGTACATTGTGCCTCTGGTACTCTCCAGCACCGGAGTTATACCAAAACATCTTCATCACTTCCTACGACAGATTGAACTCCCCACTAACACATACATTACTATGCAAAAAGCCGCTATACTAAACACTTGCCGCATTGTTCGAAAGTTTTTACAGGAAGACATAACATCACACATTACAGCCTCAGTCCCACATCACACAAATGAACTCCACTTGGCCTAGGCCCGTGGTTTTCATTATAATACCGAAATTTAGATTTCGAGAACAACAAATGCAAGAATAATAATAATAATAATAATATTTATTTATACAAATGTTTGTTCACAAAATACTGTACATAATTTATCAGTAGACATAACTATTGAACAAAAAAAAAAGAAATATCTCTGGTCCCCACACTAGGATTCCCTGTGTCGTGGGGTCCAGTCCCTTCCGTAAGCTTTAAAAGATTATAATAAAAATGGATGCATTTATGTAGATGCAACCAAATCAACAGACAGGGATACAAAAAAAAAAAAAAAAGGAAAATAGATTGCATAAGTAAGTGTTAAGAATGATGCAAAGAAAATTGTAAATATACATACAGCATAGAATAGTGTGTGTGTGTGTGCGTGTGTGTGTGTTGTGTGTGTGTGTGTGCGTGTGCGTGTGTGTATTGTGTGTGTGTGTGTGTGTGTGTGTGTGTGTGTGTGTGTGTGTGTGTGTGTGTGTGTGTGTGTGTGTGTGTGTGTGTGTGTGTGTGTGTGTGTGTGTGTGTGTGATGTATATTATGTATGTAGGTGTGCATAGGTCTGAGTTCGTGCTTTTATACATCATATATCAGTAAATGTGTACATGTATTTCAATGCGACTGATGTTAAATACCAGTGTTTAGCAGGTTTTCAGTATCGGCATAGTCTTTGAGTATTAGCCATTTCTGGATAGTCCTTTTAAGATGGCGTGATGTCAGGTTTATAATTGCATCGTTAGTTTTAAATAATTTGCGATACAGATAAGGACCTTTATATGTAAAAGATTGTTCAGCAAAAGCAGAACGTGCTCTCGGTATGTCCCATTTAAGGGTTCTGTGAAATACTCGTGCTTTGGTTTTCGCAACTTTATGAAAGCGGAGAAGTACTGAGGTAATGTAAAGTTGTCTCACGCGAAGGACGTAGCATTCTGAGTACAGTGTGTCAGTAGGATATCTCCAGGGTTTTTTGAATGCTATTTTCAAAATAGCTCGCTGGCTGCGTTCAAGTTTGAGGAGGTATGTTTTTTTCGATGCTCCCCAAACAACAACGCAGTAATCCAAGATAGATTGACAGAGACAGAAGTATACTGCTCGAATAAGTCGCGGATCTCCTATGGACCTGATTTTTTTAAAAATATGAGCCAACTTCCTTACTCGTTTCGTGATTGCATCGATATGCGATTTCCATGATAGGTGGTCATCAATCATTATGCCCAGGTATTTTATACACGAAACTTGTTCAATACTCGTGCATTGGCATTGTGTTGTAGTATAATGCTTGGAATCACATGTGTGTACTTTAATATTTAATGCTTCCTTTGGAGCAGATCTGTTTGATATGCTCATGGGTATGACTTTTGTTTTGTTTGCATTGAGAGTAAGTAAATTATTCTCCAACCATTTGGCTGTAATTTTAAGACCCTCCTGAGCCACATCAACAACCTCTCTCCAGGTTTTAGAGTGAAAAATCAAAGCAGTGTCATCTGCAAATGTAAAAATATTAGCCTGCGGCAGTTCAAGAGAGCAGAGATCATTGATGTAGACCAGAAAGAGAGTGGGACCCAAAACACTGCCCTGGGGCACGCCGAAACTAATATTTGCATAGTCGCTTGTGAATTGTCCTATTCGCACTCGCTGCTTTCGCTCACTTAAGTATGATTGAAACCATTGTAACGCTAGTCCTCTAACTCCAAGTAGTTCAAGTTTTTTTAGTAAAATTGGTCGCGAGACAGTATCAAATGCTTTCGCCATGTCCAGGAAAACACCAACACATTTTTGTCTGCTATTAATTTTATCCGTTATAAAATCAACAAGACCCGTGACGGCATCCTCCGTGGACCTGGCCGAGCGAAAACCAAATTGGTTATGAGCCAGAAGCTCATTCACCTCAAGATATTTTAGTAACCTCAGATTAACTACTTTTTCAATTACCTTGGAAAGTGCATTTAGAAGTGAAATCGGCCTGTAATTCGCCACTTCCAGTGGATCACCCCCTTTAAAAACAGGAATTACCTCAGCAATTTTAAGACTATTCGGAACTATCCCTGACGACAGACTAAGATTACATAAATAGGTCACGGGGTTGGTAATAACATGTTTGTTATATTTTAATATGTTGTTACTGATGTTATCGGGTCCCATAGCTTGACTTGATTTTAACGTACCGATGAGTTTGACAACTTCAACCGTATCTGTTGGGTGTAGAAATAGTGAGTGAGCTGTTTTATTTGAATTATAAGTAAGACCTAAATTACTGCTTAGTTCAGACTCTGTGGTTTCCAATTTATCCAAAATGATTTTAGCTAGATTGTCTCCAACGGTACTGAAATAATTGTTTACTATGTTTACAGAATTAGTGGCATCAGCTTTTAATTTTAATAATTCATCATTTGTACTTTTACATTTATTTAGGTTACAGATAGTTTTTAGAGAACTCCATGTTTTTTTAGGGTTATATTTACTTTCCGCTAAGAGATTGCGTTCATATTTATTTTTTTGTTCCTGTAATAAGTTAATACAAATATTTCTGTAGGTCTTATACTTATTTTGTAATTCAATATTGTTAGGATTTTTTTTTGCCTTAATGTGTAATTTGTCACGTGTTCTGATTGATTTTAGAAGACCTGGAGTAATCCATTTCTTCACAATAGTATTGGCGCTACGAAGGTGGCGAATAGATTTATTTTTTTCAATAAGACTGTTTAATTTGGCGACAAAAAATTGTGTCGCTTCCGAGACATCAGTTATATTATAAAGTTCCGACCAGTCAAAGTTTTTTAAGTCTTTATATAAGTTTTCATAATTCATCTTAGTGAAAGTTGTTTTATGTTTTTCGTTAGTGGTGTTTGAACCAAGGCTACAAAGTACACTACTATGATCTGTAATTGCGGAGTGGCAAACAATGGTAGTACACGGCTGAGAGGATTTAATTAGACAGTGATCCAAGCAATTTTGCCCTCGTGTTGGTATATTATGTCCCGGTATATATCCATAATGGGACATTAAACTTAGGTATTCTTCAGCTCGATTGTCACTAAAATTGTCCTTAGTATCAAGATTTATATCACCAATCAAGACACAGTGTTGGTTCTTACATGTTTGTATAATGTTCTCCAAAGAAACCAGAAAATTGCTTATGTTTTGGAAAGATGGTGATCGATAAATCGCTATTATTGTATGAGTATTAGTATCTAATCGTAGACAGTTGGCATCACTAAATTTTGGTTCTGACACGCGTATTTGTAGATCCGCCTTTGTATATATCACTATTCCATCGGATTTATTTATATATTTAGTTGAGTAAAAACACTTATAGTTGTCCAAGTGTAATCCAGTAAATGATTCATCTAGCCAACACTCAGTCAACACAATAATATCTGGTTGAAATCGTAGACGATGCAAAAGTACGATTAAGAAATTAAAGTTCTTGTTTATACTTCGTATATTTTGTGAAAAGATAGTAAATTGTTTCGAGATATCACCAAAATATTGCTTACAACTATCAGGACTTTCACATTCTATTGAATTAGTTAGTTTCACACTATCAATATCTTCCAAAAGTATTTTGTTGTCAAACATAGCGATAAATTAAATATTTTAAGTGTATCATTACTCTGTATGTCGGTGTATAAAAATAAAAGTGAGCTAAGTATGTAGTATTTATTAATATGAACATATTATGATGAAGTTGTAAGCAATTGATTTGTTTATTTTCTTTAACAGGATTGTATAAACTACTTTTTATTAGTGATGAAATAAAATTTGGTATAAAAATCGATATTTGGTAATTGGGTATGCACGCGAATATTTTTATTATGTGGGTAGATATAATCTTATTGTTGATAGTGAATGTAGTGAGAATGTTTGTGCTTAAGTGTAATAATTTGTGTTTTTGTATGTTGTGTGGATATGTGTATGAAGAGGTCTGGTTCCTACATATTTTTATGTTACAGTTTAGTTTAGATGCATTCAGAAAAACAAAATAAATTGAAATAACATAGGAAGTATAAGGCATTATGGTAAGTAACATTATATATAGTCATTTTGACTTTCTCAAACTAATAAGTTGTGCTTCATTCTTGATTTGTATATATTCTGAGCCATCCTTCTTTTTTAGATACACATTTCCGTTCGAGGTCCAGCAATATTTAAAATTTTCTGTTTTTGCAACATCTCTTGCGAGAAAGTGTAGTCGTCTGGATTTAGCAGTAAGTGATTCTGATAGAAAGAGGGCAGAATAGTTATTTTCAATACCCAAGTTAAGGATCTTCAATTCCTTCGTTTTATTGTAGTGTCTGGCGGTACTTAAGAATTTTGTCTTTAACAGAGTATTCGAGAGTTCTGCAATTACAGTGGTTTTTAAAGGATCTTTTTTGTTAGGCACACGGTAAACGTCACGTAAATCACCTGGGTGGAGGGTGATACCTAAACATTTCGAAAGCTCAGTTATGTAGTTAAAGAGAACGTCTTTGTTTTCATTTTGCATTCGAGGAATATATCTTAATTCGATACTAGTTTTTTTAAGAGATCTTTCGAGATATTCACACTTTTCGTCGATATTTGAAATTTGACTTATTACGTTCTTTCGTTGATCCTCTAACCCGTCGATCTTGTTTTGCATAGACTTAAGTTGGTGAGACATATCTTCAAGATAGTGTTCTATTTCTTGGTTTGCGGTAAAAATAGAGGAGTTCTGTGATTTTACTTCTTCTAGGTGCCTGCTCAGTAAGTCAAGTCTTTTATTCTGGGTGTCCTGAAAGCTCACCAACATCTCCCTAATCTCCATTTTGAACACTGTTAGTTCATCGTAGCTTTCATCAGAGACCCGACGGCGTTTATCTCTCAGGGTCGTTTGAAGGTGGGTAGCAATGTCGGTCTCACCCGATTTGGGTTTAATATTAGTGTCCGATACAGACAGTATTTTATTGAGCGGTGGAGAACGTTGCGTCATATTTATTTTATTAGATAGCATAACTTACTTAACAAACTGTTCAGTGCGCTACGTTTTTCTTAGCAGGGCAGGTGACACGCACGTTTTTCGTTCTATCCTTTTCAGACGGTTATAAGAAGTTGAAATAGATGGAAGCGTTTTGTTTTTCAAGATGTGTAAGCAATAGCAAAATCACTGTGCTAGATAATACGTACTAAAGACTGTATTTTATCACGAAGCTAAAAACACGTCTGCTCGCAACGAATACTCGGGCGGAAAAAATATAAATCATACAAACATTTGATTCGACACGGGTATCGAACCCCAAACCTCAAGCAGAGCAGTCACATACGCTAGCACTCCGCCATTGATACGGCAATTTTTTCAGGAGCCATCCGTAATTTTAGATCTTTATCTGGATGGAAGTTGTATGTTTTTTCTGTACTTTCATTATTTGTTGGTAGTGTCAACCCTATACCAATTCGCCTGCGTTATATACCAGCCTCACACCCTCTTTCTAAGGTCCAACAGTGGATTAATAAAGGTTGTTGATGTGGTGAAGTTGTATTTGGAAGTTAAGGCGTGAAAGTGTTAAAAGATATTTGATAAAGTTTTTACTAACGACGAAATTTATTAGAAGAAAACTGAAGGAGTTGGAAATATAAAAAGTCCTCTTCCCTCCTTAGCAAAGCGGGACACAAAATGAAGTCAAAGTATACAGACACCTTTTTCAAACCGGGGACCACCACGGATAAAAGGTGAGCTATACTTGTTACCTACTATAGTATGTATTGCCTAAACGCACGGAAACTCACTGCAGTTGATACAAGACCCACATATAGGAGCAATTCCCAGCCACATGCCGTTTGTCCAAAACCTACAACAGAATTTGCGGAGAGATGGTCACAAAAAAAGTATTTATGTATTTATATCAGTTGTGTAGTACCCATAACACAAGCTCGGCTTAGCTTGGGACTAGATGGCGTTGTATGTTAGAGGTCCGAAATATTTATTTATATTTATTTACTGGCTGAACCCCGCGGTATTACCCGCGGTTATTGTTGTACCGGGAGTAACGCCGCGGGACAAAGTTAGTCTAAAAGAAGGAGCTTAAGTTACTCCCTGGATCATCAGCTACCTGCCAGTCAAACTCTCGTCAAAATCCGTCCAGCCGTTCCAGAGATTACCTGGAACAAACAGACAGACAGACAAAAAAATTTCAACTACATTTTTGGTATCGTGTATACATAGATATGCATTGATTAAAAAGCTGTTATTTTAATATTACAAACAGAAACTCCAATTTTTTTTAATTTGTATAGATAAAATACACATTTTCAAGAAACTTTTGCCTGCGAATGATTCACAATTCACACGAAGAAAGCCACAGTGTAACAGAGTTTGTACATTGACCCGACTGCAAAATTAATGTATTTGTATTTCGTAAAACTACAACCAGCTTGGTCTATTCCTGTAACGGTTTAAAACAGTTAAAACTTTGTAATTCAACTGATGATCCGCTGAAACTTTGTATATATTTAACTATATCTAACATTTGACGATAAATAGAGGATGCCGTGTTTGAACACCATTAGTGGCGAAAACTTTTTGCTCTAAATATAGATGTTTAGCAAGTTTAAAAGGGATTTATTTGCATAAAAATTATGAAGAAATTTCTGTCATCAGCTTTATCTGTTGTGCAAGGTTGGAGTTATCGTGTGGTATAAATCCCAAAGAGAAAGAAAACTTAAAACCCTCGACGGGTTGGAATCTCCCTTCTCAGGCGCAAAGTGGCACACCGTGTGGTTTTAGTCGGTTCGATTCCGACACACCGCCCCACCGCAGACCGTGACTGCCCGAGGGGGTTTCCCCACGTAAAAAAAGGGGTTTGTTAGCAGTACAGTAACCAAAATCTCATTTTCAAAGAGAGGACTATGGCCAGCAGTGTTGTATAGGAATATGCATTAAATTCTCAAATATTTCTTTATTGTCTTTACAATTTACTTAAAAGGTTTTTTTTTTATTTAGTGATTATTTAAGCCCACAGAAAGTTAAATAAAAAGGCAAAATTAAGAGAAGGAAATTGAAACTTACAAAACGTCGATGTTATTGGTCGAAACGAAATGTGACGTCGATGGTCACTTCATCGAAATTATCGGCGTCATAATTCCTACTGTATTAGTAGTGTATGTGAGAAAAAAAAAATCCATGATTTTTATAGTAATTTAATCTGAAGTAAAAATAGGGACAAAGTAACTGAAACACTATAGTAGTAAACAAACAAGAAATGACAATGACATCAAGGGCCTTGTCCAAAACCGCGAGCAAAATGGCGGCGTCTGAATAGCTCAAATTTAGTCAGAATTTAAAATTTCACTTTGAAAATTAGTTTGACTATTTTCAATTTAATTTCATTTTTTTTTATATATTTTTCTTTATAGAGATGTAAATAGTCGGCATAAGAAATAAAAAAGACATGCAAATTCCCTATTAAATACTGTGATGTAATGTTATAGGTTCTTTTTTTCTGTATCTAAATATCTGAAGTACTCTCGTACCTAAACGTATAGGTACACGAAAAAAAACTGTAGAAACAAAACAATTGAAATACTATGCAAAAAAGAAAAAAATATGACGAACCACCTCATTCTTTGACAATCTATTTCGATTGTTACATGCTGACATGCGGGTCTTTCTTTGTGAAGTGCTGTTTTTTGCAAAAAAAATGCTTATCAACGTATGTATTCCTTTAAATTAACTCAAAAATTAATGTTTTTATTGTTCTTATTATTTTGTCATTCTGTACAGTTTTACGTAATGTGAACTAGTTTTATATACTAGATAGAATATTTTAGAATACACATACATGTTTTACGCTACAAACGATAGTTAGATAACATCTCAAATCCCATAAATAATAGAACATATTCTAACAAATTCGTGTCGGTACCAAGTTTTGTTTGTTTTTTATACCCAAGGGCGTACAATAATACCAAGTTATAAAATTTTTAGTTAAACGAATTTCAACTTAATTTCTAGACATTAAGGTCTTTAAAACCGTTATATTTGTTTGGTTTTCTAAAAAGAAATTTATTTCTGATTATTTTAGGTGATATATATGCCCGTATGTTATGACATATGATGGTGTGTTTAAAAATAGAATCTAGTCTATTCACTTATTTCGATACTAGATACTTTTCCACGTGTAGAATTTTTTCCTTTCATTCCAACTGATGTCGGAAATGTGAATAGATGCGGCAGAGAACCAAGGTCAACATAGCCCACAGGATTATCAAGCTGAAGTAGCAATGGGCTGGCTATATTAGTCGTAGAACTGATATCCGTTGGGGTAAGCGGATTCTTGATTGAATACCGCAAACGTAGGGTAGGAAGTCCATAGGCCAGGTGGAGTGATAAATCTGCCCGATGAATGCGAGAAGCCTAGGATCGAATCAACTGGCGTGCAATTGGCGAGGCCTATGTCCAACAGTAGACATGCGATACAGTGCGATAGGGTGATGATGAACCACTCGAATCATTATCATAATCAACAGCCCTTAACAGTCCAATGCTGGGCTGCCTCTCCTTAAAAAGTAGATTTTACCCCACAATCACACATTGTTTCGAGTTTTCCTTCTTTATGCATTGATTTTGTCCTGCGTAATTTGCACTCTTAGTCTTACAACACCAATGAGACGAATAGTGGTAGTGAAACACTGTATTCCTAATCCGTTAAACAAAAAAAAAAAAACAAAGAAACCACTTAAAGGATTGTTCTGGAATTTGCATAAAACCTTGCTAAAGGTAAAGCAATAAAATAAGTATCCTTAAGAAAAATACTGACCCTAAGTGTGAAAAAAAGAATGAAAAAAACAATCCATGCGAGTACATACGAGTATATATTGCAAAATTTACTTTCACTGATATTTGGTGTAGAAGTACTTTGATTCTTGAGGCAGGACATTATGCTACATTTTACCGCGATAACCAACATACACGCGGGTGGAGCCGTAAACAGTGACCACACCACCTTGATATTCTATTCATACTTTCCATTAGGCAGAGTAGATTCACTGCCATGCTGGCGGGTGGGGAGGGCTGGGGCTTGGACGCAGTAGTCTCTTTCTGTGAGGCTGTAATGCTCCGGAAAGAGACCGCTGAACGGGATCGGGAGCCGGAGATCCTGAGCGTAGGCGACACCAGCCGCCGACAGGACCGCAAGCTGCCAGAGAGTGGGGACCTCTGCTAGCTGTGGTCAGCAATAGGGCACAAGGAGTGGCCTGGTCGCAAAAACGCGGTTAGGCTGCAACATATAACGGTTAGGTCGACAGGCGGGGGTAGGGTTCCTGTGGAGGACCTGAAATAACATGTCCGGGTACTCCCCAGAGCAGGGCGCCTGATACTGGCCGCCGAGGTGGTTTTAGCGGAATCATCACATGTGCGATGAAGGGATTTTTCGACTAGTCAAAAAAAAAGGCAAAACATATTTAATTCATTTACATATTCACTTCATCATATATTTGATTTAGTTTATAGGCAAATGACGTGACATATTCTCGTAACACGCTAGCTCCACCTTCTAGGAAAAAACATTAGCACTATCACACGAAACATGATAAAGGCATGCCCTGATTATTTCATAGTTTGCGAAAGGTTTGTCCAAGTTAAACACGCTGATGTCATTTTAGACCATCCCTGCTTTACTACCCGGCTAATGAGAAACAAGGTAATGTACGTGACATTAAATTAGATCATTATTAACCAGGTCAGGCAAAGCTGAGGTCTTTTAACAAACGTATTTTCAAAGAATATTGCCCTTTTGGATTGAATTCTTTGTTTCATGAAACATCGCGGGAACATAGGACTTTCCTTAGATGGGAAGTATTGACCTACTGTAACACACTGGCCGAATGGATACGAATAGAGTTTTATGTACTTTTTTTTATTTGCAGTGCTGTTGTCTTGCTTAGTTTGCTCCTTTAGTTAACTCTTACGACACATGGAATGAAAAGTATATGAATAGCAATTACTTAGTACCTATCTATAAATGTTTTTTAGAAGATCGACCGTTTCATGTTGAAAAAAAAATTAAGGTAAAACTTAATAGGTGATTTCCAATCGGTACAATAGACTTAGCCTGAGTTATTTTTGCTAAAAATGCTTCATCACACCGTTGCAGGGAAGTTGTATTGTTTTAAGTATTATTTGTATTGTTAAATTGATTATTATTTTCTTTAACATTACTATAAAATACAAATTATGAACTTCTTGCCATTTCGAGGATGACATCTAAATATCAGCGCTGCACAGACACCGTGTAGCATTTGCTGAGACGATGATCCGTTCTGGCCTAGATTCTTATACATACGAATATTCTTCTATGTTAATAGTAATAGCGGATCCATGCAGCTTTGTTTCAATCCTGCTCTGCTCCTGTTGGTTTAAGGGTGATGTTAAATATCCTTTCCTAGGTACGAAAAACTTGTAAATCAGTTAGAGATTACCCGGGACAAACAGACAGACAGACAAAAACTTAAAAAAAATATTTAGGTACATTTATCGTGTAACACACACACATATGCATTTATTTAAGAGCGTTCATTTCAATATTACAAACAGACACTCCAATTTTATTTATTTGTAAGATAAGATGTAAGATATTATTTTTTGTAATTTGTAGGCAATGAATCTGTTTCATTTCGTTTCTTTGGATAAAAATTGGAAAATAAATTACATGACCTGGCTTCAATTTTAAAAGGACAACTCCTGCCTTAGCAATATACATCATGTGTCGCGGGGAACTTCACAAACATACATAAAAACGGACATAAATAACACCCAAACTTAGAACAACAATTTGTGGAACACACAAAATATTGTCCCATATGACATATGAACCCACAACACTTGGAGCAATGGAAAGCGACGTGGCGTCTGCTTAAACCATTAGGCCAACTATGCAGTCTATATCTAAAACTAACTAAATTGTAGAAGCGAAATCGCTAGCAGAAGTTATTACAAAAATAGCAAACACCAAATTATATAGCATTACAACCAAAACAATTTGTATTTAAACTATGGTATCATTTATCGGTGCTATATTTTATATAGCGTGTTCTTATTTTAGCCGTGACATTGCCAAGTCCGCACCCTGTGCATTGTCACGCGATATCTCTAAGTTTCCCTTGTAATTATGGGGACTGTATTTTAATGGGTTGTTTTTGTAATTAAATAAACAAAGTTCGTTCATGTATTAAGTTTCTATGCAATGCGGAAAACAATGCGACTCAAAGGCTAACAATTAAATGGGTGAGTGCTATATGAATGTTACATTTCATTAGGTTCAATTTTTGTTTATTTTGTGGTAGGAAAGAAATGTGTGAAGCTAAAGTATTTTGGCACAGAATTAGAAGTCAGGATTCATCATCATCATCATCATCACTATCTTTTAACAGTCCACTGCTGGACATAGGCCTCTCATTTTTTTTCTTCTCATCATTTTTTAAAAAAAAAGGCCTCTCATCAGAAACAAGGTTTTATAAAAAAAATACTGAATTAGGTACTACTTGACTATATGTTTTACAAGCTTTTATTTAGTTTCACAGTTTTTTCAGTTAAATTTGATCAAATGGATCAAATTGATCAAATTTAACTTGCAAGATTCCGATTCAGCTGAAAATTTAAACATACCTTTAGTTCTGATGAAAATACCATTATGTATAATCGGTATTACTATTAAACCAAAATGGCCGCCGTAACAAAATGGCAGGGTATATATTTATTCTTCAAATGAAAGGGCATAAAGTTATTTTTATTATCAAGTAATAAAATCTTGTTTTTAAAAATAACTGTTTGAATTAATCACTTATTTATATTAATGCTGCTTAATAATGCTAAGGCTTAATACTGTTTTTTAGAGACAACAGTGCTACGCTACCTAAGGGTCGTTAGAAATTTATTCGTACTTTCATTTTTTTCGTTATAGTATCAACTTGTGCCCTTGACCTTGAGATATGAGTGAATGCCAGCGTACGTGGTGAAACTCTGTACTCGTGGTGTAACATTGTCTGTCTAGATACCATAAAAATGAAAGCGAGACCCGAAATATATTTAATACATACATTTTACTAATATTAGAAATCCGAAAGTTTGTAAGTATGGATGTATGGATGTTTGTTACTCTTTCACGCAAAAACTACTGAACGGATTTGGATGAAACTTTACAGTAATACAGTTTATAGTACTACTTTATAGTAGTTTACAGGCTTATACATTAGAGTAACACATAGGCTACTATTCCGAGAGAGAGGGAGCCGCTGGCAACAACTAGTATCATTATAAATATAGATCAAAATGCAAGGGCCATGTGAAGAACAATGTTTTGACACCAATGAGTAAGTTTACCCGGAGTGTACCTATCACGGCCTTACAAGAGTTAAGCAACTATTTTATTACTTTAAACAATTTCTACCTCCTTATCTCATTCAAAAACTAAATAATTGACTACTTGATTTGTACCATTATTTTTCTTACAGGTGTACTGGTAACAAATAGCCATTGAAGGTTTAAATTTATTTTTTAAGAATAAAAACAGTCAAATATCATTTCCAACTTTAAAATCACATTGTTGAGATAACACGTAATGTTCAGATGTATTTGAACGTTAAAGCAAAAAGAAATGTGTCATGGGTCAATCAAATAAATTTAATTGTGTTTTTTTAAAAAGAAACAAAAATAAATTGCACTGTCTTTAAAATGATTAATCGTTGTAAATTCAACTTACACTGCAAAACACCGGTATCCACGAAAACGTTCCGAGAGCTATCAATCTTGAACAACAAAAGGAACACGAGATTTGGAACAGTTTCGCAAGAGGTGTGTCGCGATCCGGGACTGACATGAAAATAAAAGGAACTTCTTCTGGGTTTATATGATGCAGAATGAGAAATACTCTTCTTCAATATAAATGGCCTTTAACAGTCCCCTGTTGGACGTAAACCTCCCTTTAACAAGTGATTAATTTAAAAAGTTATTTTTATAACAAACTTTTATTAAGTACTTGTTAATAAAAAAATAAGTTTAAGTTCTTGAATTTGATACCCATATTGGGTGAGTTGTTCAGAAATATGTGTATGAAGTACTCGCCAAGACGCATCAAACGATTCCAATCTCGATGGTGTTGCGTCGTGTCATTATAAACTTCCTATGACCATGTTGCGGCTCCACCATCAGACCCTGGATACTATCATAACATAAAGTACTCGTCAAGACGTCAAGACAAATCAAACGATTCCACTCTTAATGGGTTTCATCGTTTCATTACATAGTTCCTATGGCCACCTTTAAGCTCTAGAATCAGATCAGCTCCATGTCATAATTCTCTGTTAACATATGCCTTCAAAATTTCAGAGTGATTGGTTGAAAATATCTGTTTGAAACTTAACTTGCAAGATTTGATTACCGACAAACATCGGGACAGGTGAAGCTAATTAAAAGCTTGTAATAAAAAGGAAGTTTTAGCTTCCTCTACTCTGGTAGCCAGACGGTTGGGATAGCTGCTACATCGCTACCATGCTGCATTGTCCTCACTTGCAATGAGGATGGTGACCACCACTCTTGGATTCTACTCAACCCTGCTTTCCATCAGGCAGCGTTGAGTCATTTTCATATATGAAAAAAACTTCAGAAACACGAAAAGAGAAATAATCATGCAAGCGGAGTCGTAAAAATAAATAGTAATCTATACAAATAAATAAAAATGGAGTGTCTGTTTGTAATATTAAAATAACCGATTTTTACTAAATGCATATGTA
Source organism: Spilosoma lubricipeda (assembly GCA_905220595.1). Taxonomy (NCBI): domain Eukaryota; kingdom Metazoa; phylum Arthropoda; class Insecta; order Lepidoptera; family Erebidae; genus Spilosoma; species Spilosoma lubricipeda. Next base: position 2,449,755 of record HG992298.1, on the reverse strand, counting down.
TGTATACAAAATATGTAATTTAAAAAATGTTTGTCTGTCTTTCTGTTTGTTCCGGGTAGTCTCTAGAACGGCTGGACCAATTTGACTTTCACTGATAGGTAGCTGATGATATAGGTAGTAACTTAGGTTATTTTTTTGGACTAGGTTCGTCCCGTGGCTTCACCCGCGGTGCGACAATAAGCGCGGGTAACACCGCTGGGTTCAGCTAGTACAACATATAACTATATTGACAGTTAAAATAAAATCGCAACATGTAAACGGCGTCTATCTACGAAGCGAACGAGATCCATTTAAATTTTTATTGCTGTGTGGATTTCTCGGAGACGTAAAATGTGACCTTTGAGAATATGGGAACAACATAAACTACCATGGTGAGTTTATATGTCCCGTTAAACTCTTTGGTGGACAGACGACGGAAAGCTAGTAGACTCACATAATGTCCCCGATTTGTCTTAAAGACTTTTTAAATAATACCTTTATATCTTCCTAGCCTTTATTATTCCCACTATTATTTGACTTATTCGGCTTGTTTTACCTGAATACAATTTTTTCCACGGATCGACTGTCATCGGACATTCGCATCCCTCAGGGTGAATTAAATTCGAACGTTGAATTAGTTTTCAGTAGATTTAAGGACGGCTTAACGTGCTCTCGCGAGGGATAAGCGGGAAACACCGCCATCTTCCATTCTTTGGGATGCTTTTAAGCATTTCTTGTTAGAAAAACCCAACAGCAAATGAACCCGAGACCTGGAGAACCGAAACCCCGGCAGTCGCTTACGCTAACCGCTAGATCAACGAGGCAGTCAATATCATACTGATATTATAAAACAGCTAGACCTATATTGATGAAATTTGATACGGATGTAGCTGTCACCCATCATTGCATTGGTTGATACTTAGGTTTTTTTATCCAGAAAAACTAGGAAAGTATTGACTAATCGAGTTCCAATATTTTTTATGATGAATAGAACATTCGTCGATGGAGATTCTAAGACACGCGTATATTTTAAACTATCATTACCATCTCATAAAAAAAAGTGAAACCTACCACTGCTACTACTAGGTATAGCACTCCGACCAGACGACTCCGTGGGAGAGCCACGCTTCGACTCGAATGGACCGGCTCGACCGGAGTAATACCACGGCCTCACAGAAAACCGGCGTGAAATAATGCTTGCGCTGTGTTTCACCGAGTGAGTGAGGATACCGTAGGCCCATAACCCAAACCCCCTACCCCTATCTCCCAAAGGCCAGCAACGCACCTGTAACGCCTCTGGTGTTCGCAGGTGTCCATGGGCGAGGGTAATCGCTTACCTTCAGGCGATAAGTCTGCTCGTTGGCCCGCCCATTCCATTAAAAAAAAAAGGAAAAAAGAAAGCCGAGATATTATACATTTGAAAGTATAAAAATTAGCAGACATTTATTTTTTGCAAAATAGTTATGTAAACTAATATTACTATTTATGACTACTTTACCCGACGAATTTAGTACCGCCATATTTATTTTCGTTTTCTTCTTCTAATAAAACCTTGTTCTGACAAAAAACAAACAACTAAAAAAGCACTATCCAATTTGGTGTAGTTGATCTAAAGTTATGCGCGTACATACATTTTTGTGATTCATTTTTATATATATACTAGCTGACCCGCACAAATTCGTTTGCATCTCTCCTTAAGAAATTATTTTTTCCCATTTTCTCAACATTTTCGATCGATACCCGGCTCCTATTGCTCGTAGAGTGATGTTACATAGCTTAAAACCTTCCTCAATAAACAGGCTATCCAACAAAATAAGAATTAGCAAAATCGGTTAAGCCGTTCACGCGTGATGTCGTGACCGAGGCAAATAGGGATTCATTTATATATATATATATATATACTAGTTGTTGCCCGCGTATATGTCGGTTATCGCAGCAAATAGTAGCCTATTTGTTATTCTGATGTATAAGCTATATTACTGTAAAGTTTCATCCGAAATCCGTTCAGTAGTTTTTGCGTGAAAGAGTAACAAACATCCATCCATCCTTACAAACTTTCGCATTTATAATATTAGTAGGATATAGATAGGTAGTTAGATGTTTTCTCTATAAAGTTCAAAGACTTGCAAAGTAGATAGTGTTATCAAGTTTCATTTACATTTTTGTACCATTGCACTCCTCGTACAATACCAACTTACGAATGCTTCTTCGTGATTAACTTCCTTTAAGAAACACGAAAACTATGAACTTTCTATGAGAAATAAAACCTTATCTGTGTCTAGCTAGCTGACCCACGATATTTCGCGTCTCTCAAAATAAAAATAAAACCTAGTTTTCTTCGTACAAGTTTTTTTAAAAAAAACAACTGCAAAAACAAAAAAACATATATATATTTAAAAAACAAACATAATATTTGCAAATATATACTGTGATGCAACAGTTAAAATACCTATATCTTTAAACAACTCTCGAAGAGAGACTCTAGCACCTAAATTGTACATTGAGCGAATGGCTCGTGTTTGTAGAATGAAAATCGTTTCAATATCAGCCGCCTAGCCCCAAAGTAGTATACCATAGGACATGACGCTGTGAAAGTAGCTAAATTAAACTACCTTGCTGTCGAACTAAGTCTACCTGCAAGGCTATCTATCTGGGTTCTAACAAACATAGCAACCATGGCAAACCAAACAAACGTTTCAGCTTTACATTTAGTTGAATCGAGATAGTAGCCAGTAGTAAGGCTTTTTTATAACTGTTTTTTTAACCCCAAATAATCTTGGAAATAATTAAGGCTACAAAGATAAAAATATATATAGATAAAAAAAAGTTCTATGAAACCTAGTTATATATAAACCAGGGTGTGACCACGGCCCGTGAAGTATCCATATCAAAGGTAAGTTTTAATTCCCATTGTAAGCGCGTTCATTCTCGTAAACTAAACAATTTTATATAAAAAATCCTAACTCCGTAGTTTACTAAGTCAAACTATGCACAAAGAAATTTTAAACTTTTTGCATGAAGTTTGCGAGTGCTGATTTATTTGTTAAGAATATCACGCGTTGTTGTAACAAACAAACAGGCAAACATTTAAATACTTTTACTTACACAATTATACAAGTGTGTACACAAGTAGGCAAAACTTGAAAAAGACGAATCCATATATATCCATACCCATAAATTTTTGTTTCTACAGTTGATTTGTCCCTCCAAAGGTTGTCTGTAAGAAATTGCTTTTTAGCGATAAGGCCGCCATTTGTACATGAATATTAATATATTGTTTAGTTTATAAACATAACTGTATCAATTGGTGTACAATTTTTTTTTTTCCAATTCTAATATTATGAAGTTGAATAGTTGGTTTATTAGTTTGTTTCAACGCGCTATACTCAAGAACCACTGGTCCGATTTGAAAAATTCTTTAAGCGTTAGATAGCACATTTATCGAGAAAGGTTATAGGCTATATATCATCACGACAATACCAATAGAAGCGGAGCACCAATAAAGAATGTTTCAAAAACGGGAAAAATTGTTACGCTACGGGCAATAGGAGACGCAAACGAGGTTGCGTGGCTCAGCAAGTATACAATATAGCTCGACAAATAGCATCTCACTATGCCGCCATAGCGTCGGACGCCATACTGCATTGTCTGAATTCGCAGTGAGTATGGTGCCCCCACTGTTGGATTCTACTCAAGCTTACCATCAGGCCTAGCAGAGTCACTTAGACTAGCTGTCAAATAAAAAATAGAACAACATCACTAACAACTTCATTCTTATACCTACAGGATACATACTATCATCGAACAAAAGCCACCAATTAAAACACTGTTCGTACCATTCTAACTACGCCACATATGGTCAGTGCGGCTACCTCATTAAGGTAGCCATATTGGTACGTCGTTATCCATGGGGTATGCACGACCGGAGATAGTGGGAATAAAATACATTGACGACTATTCTGTTGTGGCAACACTACTAAAAATTAAATTGAAAATTATTTAGATTATATTTAGTTTTATCTAAATAGTTTTCTATTTTAACTTAGTTTACGCAGGATGAAACTTACTTTTAGTGTGAAATCACGTTGCGTAATCTATGCAAATAAAAAAAATTGGAGTGTTTGTTTGTAATATTAAAATAACCGCTTTTTCTAAATGCATATGTGTGTATACATGGTACATATATGAAAAATGTAGTTAAAAATTTTTTTTACTGTTTTTGTCGCGTGTGTTTTTGTCTGTCTGTCTGTTTGTTCCGGGTACTCTCTGGAACGGCTGACCTGATTTTGACGGGACTTTCACTGGCAGGTAGCTGATGATCCAGGGAATAACTTAGGATATATACCTTAAAGTACGGTAGTCATTTACTGTCATACCGACAAAAAATATATACCAAGTAAAATTTTAACAAAAATAAAACCGACTTCAAGGTTTGACTCGATTTCTCTTGGATGCCATCATCAGATCTTAGTGTCCCTATCATGGTACCATACCGTTGGGATATCTCCTTTCCATTAAAAAAGAATCATGAATCGAAAACACATAAAAAAAATAAAAAAATATATATACGGTCGAATTGAGAAACCTCCTCCTTTTTTTGAAGAAGGTTAAAAAGAGAAATTCATTTCAATTTTGTATTTGAAAATCTAAGTACAATTTTAGAAACTAAAGAAAGATTTTAAACACAATTTAGCTTAAATGACAACAGAATTAGAACATTTTCAAGTTCGTAGTTTCATTGGGTGTTGTTAACGGGAGTTTAGACCTATTTGATCAGTTGTAGTAACCCATTTTAGTATAAATTGTGGAGTAATTTATTAAAGTATTAATAATAAGAGTATAGATAGGTTCATAAACAACAACGGCAGAAGTACCTTCTTGTGGGCAATCACAGATACATGCCACCAGTGCAAAGTATTTCTTTCGTTAGGTGTGTCTATCCCTATAAATTCGTTGGAGGGAATAGCTCCTTGTATTCGCAATTTAAATAGAATTACTGTATAAGGTTGTAACGAAGAGCAGCCTAGAATGAAGGTGCCGACTCCACGAACGACAGAAGCACGTAGTCTGCCCTGACATCTACTGGATGTAACATACACTAAGTTAGCCTAGTGGCGAAATGAGTAAAATCTTTAAGCACTAGATGGCGCTAAACGCAACTGAGATTAAAAATCAGTCCTTTTAGTATTTTATTTGGATTACTTTTCAAAATGTAATACGAAATAATTTTATAAAAAGTAATTTCACGTTTGTAATTGTTGTTTAATAATAATCTGTATTTATTGCAGTAATAGATTTGAATTTCTTTACTATCGGAACACAAGTTTTGAAGATTTCACTAACGCTTAGTAGTAGTAGTTTACCTATTGACGGCTCGGTGGCGCTGTTTTCAATTTAAAATTGTAATTTATATTTCTCACTATTCAATAAAAAATATCTTTTACAGATGTTGATAATCTACTACTTATTAACAATTATATTGAGACGTCACTAGAAGATACATCTCGAGTTATTGATTTAATTAGTTTAATTAGTAGTATAGTAGGTATACAGATTAAGTAAGCAGTAACATTTATAAAACAATGTTTATACACGTTCTTAATTAATATTTTAAATTCATACCTAAGTAATTAATAACTTTCATTTATCTTGTAATGCTTAAAATAAATTTAACGTCATACGTTGCAACTGGTTTGAACAGGTTCAATTTAAACGTTGTTAAAACTTAGGATGCACTGTTTAGTTCGTCGAAATTTCGCCAGGGGCGCTGTAATCGAGGGCATGCAATTTTTAGAATAGAATAAAAATACAAGTGAGTGCGAGACCGAAGGTCTAATGATCTCTCGTTAGAACATTGAATTATATTACAAGATACTTTAAGTATTAAAGGGTAGTCGCTTACGAATAAGTGAGCAGATATCTCATCAGAAAAACAAATTACTTCTAAAGTTCTAAGCAGTAACGTCGTAAATGTCGGCATTTGACGAAACTTGATGAAATACATTCTAGAATTAAACTCACTTGTGCTTATTCCATTTTTTAACCGACTTCAAAAAAAGGAGGAGGTTTCTCAATGCGACCGTATATATATATATATATATATATATATATATATATCTCTTTTCGGCCCTTGTTGATCTGACGCGACGTGGCGTCAGTTAATTGTTGATCTGTTGGCGATTGTTGATCAGCAACAGGTTTTGTTGATCTAATGTGTATTCCGGCGTACTAATGTGGCTCCGCTCTGGATCAACAATTGCAACCCCTCTGCTGGCAGAATTACGAACTATTTACATCATTTTTATACGAATCCACACCAGCTATTGTTGATCCGATTCAAACGGACCAATCAGAGGCCACCTTCTCCACGATTGGGTCTTTTCTATGGTAGACTGTTTCCACTTTGCTTCACAATTATTTATCGAATTAATGCGTAACGTATAATTGCCTGAGGAGCCTTCAAACAAAAAAAAGGTACGTATTCAGATATAGTTAGGTACTATTTAAGTAACTTTACCAAAAGTAAAAAAATGAGTTGATACTTATTTAAGCCATTCTGGATAGTCTACCCCTAAGGGGGTGAAATAGGGGTCTAAAGATTGTATGAAAGTTTGTCATTCTTTAAGTTAATACATAAAACTTTATCTTTGGGCTACTGATTAAAAATGACTAGATACATATTTAAGCGTTTCTGGATATTCTACCCCTAAGGGGGTGAGATAGGGGTTTCAAGATAATATGGAAGTTTGTCATTTTTTAAGTTAGAACATGAAACTTTATCTTTGGGCTACTGATTAAAAAAGACTTGATACGTATTTAAGCGTTTCTGGATATTCTACCCCTAAGGGGTGAGATAGGGGTTTAAAGATTGTATGGAAGTTTGTCATTTTTTAAGTTTGAACATGAAACTTTATCTTTGGGCTACTGATTAAAATGACTAGATACGTATTTAAGTGCTTCTGGATATTCTAACCCTAAGGGCGTGAAATAGGGGTTGAAAGTTTGTATGTTGTTGTAAGTACGTCCTTTTTTAAGTTAGAAAGAGGAAACTTTATTTCACGGCTACTGATTAAAAATTTGTGGTTACATATCTAAGCGTTTCTGGATATTCTACCTGTAAGGGGATGAAACAGGGGTTGAAAACTTATATATTTATATATATTGTCCTCTACTCGCCAATTGTTGATCAGGCCGAGATATGCAATAATTGTTGATCCACCTTTTTGGTACTATTTCTAAGGAAATGTCCAGTGTATCGTCTTATAGGCGCAATATAATATTATACGGTTTGCAACGCTGTGCTTAAGTCTACGGCAAAATCTCTAACTCGGCAATTGCAGCTCTAATAACCGTCATCTTTTTCATATATGATACTTTGTTGATCACTGTTTTCATACTTGATGATACTTTGTTGATCAATATACACAACGTTTGATTAACATATGCCACGGGAACTAATATTTTAAAACGGCGTGGTATACACGAAGTAGTCAGAGCAGAATTTCAATATGCATTCTGGTTGAGATTTTTGTAAACGTAGATGCACTTTCGCGTTGTAAACCCTCTTAAAACTACCTACTTGAAAAAGTTTTTTTTAACTGTTTTGTTTGTCTAGGAAATAAAGTTTCATTTGTATACCTTAAAAAATGGACTTTCACACAAACTTTCGATCTTTATATTACCCTTTTAGGAGTAGAATTCCCATCAATGCTTATTACCATAAATGCTGTGATATAAGTATTCATTTATTTGTAATCAAAAGTCTACTTCGAGACTAACCTATATACGAAATGTGAACCCCTATTACACCCCTTAGGGGTAGAATCTCCGGAAACTCCTTAATACGTTTTAACTTATTTTTAATCAATAGCCTAAAGATTAAGTTTCATGTTCCTAACTTGAAATGACGGACTTCCATACAAACTTCCAACCCCTTCACTCTATTTGCGGCAGACTACGTACGCTGAAAAACGTATCTAATAATTTTTAATCAGTACCTCAAAGGTAAATGTTCATGTTTCTAACTTTAAAAATGACGGACCATCGTAAAAACTTTCAGACCCTATTTCACCCTCTTAGGAGTAGAAATTCCAAAATTCCTATTTCTATGTATGGTATTTAAAGAATCAGCCTCTAACTCCAAAAGAATACAAATTAAGGTCTATACGTACGTGTAATATTAAAATAATCCTCTAATCCCTAACTGTTGAAGAGTTTAACCTTCTACCATCAGTTCACCTAAATAACTTGAAACTACACAACTAAAGGTCTATAGATGCATATGAAATCGAAGGATTATCCTCCATCTCTTAACCATTGGGGAGTTATACCTTCCATCATCAACTTATCTAAATAGTTTGAAAGAATAGGACTAAAGGTAAGATACATACATACGATATTTAAAAATCTATCCTCCAACTCCTAACCGTTAAGGAGTTGTACCGTACATCATCAGCTCATCATCGTGAAATGATGACGACCAGACGCAAATATCGGTGTAACTATAGAAAATATACTAAAAACATAGTACGTGCCTACAAAAAACGAGCATACCCTTTCGAACACAAAAATTATTTTAAAAATTGGTGAAATAGTTTCAAGAGTTAGGACTTCATCGGAAATTTCCTGGTTTTTCAAGATTTAGTTTTAACAATTCCATAAATATTAGTATTTTAGAAGTTTTTAACGAAAAACTAAATACCTTGTTTTCCTTTTCTTATTTTGTTAATAACAATCGCTAATAAATCCTTCAAAATATTTTTCTAGACGTCATGACACTCATTACGAATCGAATGAGCTATCGCATATTATTTTTAGGAGTTTTATTATAACAATAATATACCTGTTCCTTTCTACCGATAGTACTGCTCCAGCCCGCGCGTTTTAAAATGCTGGTTTACGCGGCATATGTTGATCAAAACGTTGTGTATATTGATCAACAAAGCATCATCAAGTATCATAAAGTTGACCGTTATCAGAGCTACAATTGCCGTGTAAATCGATGACGTGCTAGAGTATTTGCCGTAGACTTAGAAGCACAGCGTCGGAGGGCGTATAATACTTATATTGCGTGTATAAGACGATACACTGGACACTATCTTAGAAATAGTGCCAAAAAGGTGGATCAACAATTATAGCTTATCTCGGCCTGATCAACAATTGCCGAGTGGAGGACAATATATATTTATATGAATGTTCACGGATAACTTTGTCGTTTATGAACTGATTTTGATGATTCTTTTTTAATGGAAAGAAGATATCCCAACGGTGGTACCATAATAAGGACACTGAGATCTGATGATGGTATCCAAGAGAAATCGAGTCAAACCATGAAGTCGGTTTTATTTTTGTTAAAATTTTACTTGTATTAACTTTAATCCTGACTCTTTTCGAACTATTTTCGGCACACCTGCGTATCAAAAAAAGGCATCAATCATATTGAAATAAACATGAAAAAATATATAGACTATCTCCAGTTTTAACAAGGGATAGGTTATTAAAAACGGTCGTTTAATAAAATAGAACCCGCCAGTGTTGCCAATTAAAACAAATGGTCGTAAAATAATTTAAACGCCAATTAGACAAGTTGTCGCATTTAACGGCAGTTATATAGACAAAACGTTTATATTTTATTGCTTGTTTTGTGTACTTACAGCTAGAATAGGCTGTCTGTCTTTGTTGTTTGTCATTTTTATATTTAAAACATTCCCAGATTAAGTGAGCGGATTGGAATTTGAGTAGCTATGTGGAGAATCAGTTCTCCGTCCATAAAATCTATATCTATACTAATATATAAAGCTGAAGAGTTTGTTTGTTTGAACGCGCTAACCTCAGGAACCACTGGTCCGATTTGAAAGATTCTTTCAGTGTTAGATAGCCCATTTATCGAGGAAGGCTATAGGCTTCATACACTAATCATCACGCTATCATCACGCTAAGATCAATAGGAACGGAGCACCAATGAACAATGTTTCAAAAACGGGGGAATAATTTTACGCTACCGGCAATAGAAAACGCAAACGAGGTTGCGTGGGTCAGCTAGTACTTTAATATACAGTACCTGGATCACCTAGCTTTGTTCGGTATTTTTCTTGGTTAATCTATATATATAAAAGAGGAAGGTGACTGACTGACTGACTGACATACCCAGAGATCAACGCACAGCCCAAACCGCTGAACCTAGAATCCTGAAATTTTGCATGTAGGTTCTTTATATAACGTAAGGGAGCACTAAGAAAGGAATTTTGGAAATTCCACCCCTAAGGGGGTATCAATAATCAGGTGATAAAAGTCTGTGGGAGCGAAGCCACGTGCAAAAGCTAGTTTTATATAAATTAATACTAACTAGATCGATTTATCGCCCCCGAAATCCTCTACATACTAAAAAACAAGGGCAAACGACACAAGCAACACCAGAGGTATTACAAGTGCGTTGCCGGCCTTTGTGGGATGGGGATGGGATGAGGGAGGGGAAGGGGTATGGCTCTCCGGTATCGACGCTATTTCACACCGGTTTTCTGTGAGGCCGTGGTATCACTCCGGTCGAGTCGGCCCATTCATGCCATGGTTATATATGTACAGGAATTGCTTGTTTGAAGGTATTAGATTTAAAAAAAAATTATATAACAAAACATCAACAGCTTTCAAAAGTCGTCTGCGTTACATAAGCCTCTCCTTAAAATAAGTTATTTTAAGAAATAAAAGTTATTAATATACTAGAAGAAAGAATTCTTTGCACGCCCGTTATGAAAAATACTATCCCAGTGAGCGGTATTTCAAATTTCTACTTAACATTTAATATTATTAGAAATGCTCAATAATGCTATAAACCTAATCAATTTTGGGTTAGGCTGACTTTGTACATGACACTTCCTTGCACCTTTTTAACAGACTTCATAAAAGGAGGAGGTTCTCAATTCGACTGTATTATTTTTGTCTGTCTGTGCCAGCTATGCTCTGGAACGGCTGGACCGATTTTGACAGGACTTTTACTAATAGGTAGCTGATGATCGACATCACCTGCGGGACGACAATAACCTCGTGTAACATCGCGGGACTCAGCTAGTAAAGAATAAATACAGATGCTGGAAGCTATCAATATGTGTGCGTTTTACATTATGTCAAGCATATTTCCCAGAGGGGGGAGACAGAGACAATTTATCTACACCTACTACGCTCCTGACACACATATTTACCCGACTACGGCAAAGCCAAAAGAGGGTTATGATTAAACTTCGTCTACATTCACCAATCTCGTCTTAACATGTTCGCTGTTTACTGATACTTTCAGAACATAACGAATTGGGTCCGTAAACGTTCACTGTGGATGATCACATCCGATATTTCTACACACATGCGCTCGAAAATTCGACATTCATTCACTCTAAGTGGCCAAATCATCGTTGAGTTCCGAATAGTAGGATAAACAAAATGGGATCAGTTAAGAATAAAAAGTAATAAAAAGTCCCTTGGGATGAATTAGGAATAAAAACTGGGACGATTTGAGAAAATGACCTAGTGGGATGAGATTTAGTAGGATGAAGACGGAACAACCCGTCCTTCAATCCAAATAGAAATGTTATTTAAACAGGCAAACACATGGAAACAAAATATTATGGGGTGGGGGACAACCAAGGGGGCACAGTTGCACCAAAAACTTGGAGTCAATAAAACTTTATACAATTGAAACGACCCAGTTTATTGTCATAATAAACAAGTGAATTTGTGCCGAAACGTAATTTACGGACAGACGAACATTTTATGTATTACACAGTAAAATGGTGCTATAAAAATTATTTAATAACTCTAACTTCTACTTAAGCTGGATGCTCACTTTCGAACATAGTTTATTTAATAAAACATACAACTAGCTTTCGCTCGCGGCTTCGCTCGCATTTAATAAAAGTATCCTATGTTTTTTTTTTTTTTTTTTTTTTTTTGTGTTTGACCCTGCCATAATGACTCTACTCTGCCTGATGGAAAGCATAAGCAGAATCCAAGAGTGATGGTCACCATACTGCGAACGCATACAATGCAACAATGCAACAACGCAGCATGGTGACCCACACCATGGCGGGCTAGTGATGCTTTCGCATCATTGGGCCTCCGGTCTCGCACTCACCAACGAAACACGACAGCATGATCGCTGCCATTTTACGTTGATTTTCTGTGCGAGGGTAGTACCGCCCCGGTCGAGCCGGCCCGTTCGTGCTGAAATCAGCGTGGCTCTACTACCTACAAATACCTTACTTCTAATACCTTCAAGAATGTGGTTACAAAGTTTCATGATGATCGGTTAAGTATTTTTCTCCTGAAAGCGTTAATAACAAACATACATTCACATTTTTAGTAACATAAATAGATACTAGCTTTCGCTCGCGGTTTCACTCGCATTTAATAAAAAGTATTCTATGTTACTTCTAATACCTACAAGAATATGTGTACAAAGTTTCATGATGATCGATTTAGTTGTTTTCGCGTGTAAGCGTAACAAAACAAACTTACTTTCACCTTAAGAATATTGGTGTGATTAGTATAAGGACAGTAATCATTTTATACATATCGGACCGTCTGATAAATTTTCCCCGTTTTTGTAACAATTTTTTGATAGTATTGTAATTGTTTACTAATCTTATAGCCTTCTTCGACAAATAAGCTAAAGTACACACACATATATATATATATACACTATACATATAGGACATGGAAAGTTTTCGGTGACAATGACTCGTAATCTATGATTTTCGTTCACCAAAAAAGTGCTCGCCACGCCTAAAGAAGTTTTCAAATAAAAAAAAACATTTTAGTATGTTCAACTAGTGAGTTCACTAATCAAACAAATTCTTTTGCTTTATTATATTTGTGTAGGTTTTAAAATAAATACATTAAGATTGACGCACTCGTGATTCAAAAGAACACGAGGTGAAAAATCTTTGCACCCGAGTGCAACATGTAAATTTTTCATCACACCTCAGCGAGGAAATGACTAAATGCAAAAAAGCTCATTTGCGCATTATTAACAATTTCAGTCAGTTCTGTTGGCGTGAAATAAATTTCCTCGTCGCTAGAATTACTCATGTTAGGTTTTCCACTTGTTTTCAAGTTTCTTGTTTTTAACTTAGGGTTTTAATAATATGACGCGAGAAGAAAATGGCGCAGGCAAAACAAATTAAACAAGAGTACACCAAGAAGGTTCCGAGTCTGAGTTTTTAACAAATAAAAAAATGTCTTTAATAAATTCGACACCATCGAGGTAGAAGTAAATAGGTTTAATGATGTTTTGATTCACAAACTTAGTGCACACGATGTTCTAAATTCAATTTACTTTATCCTCTAGCGGATAGAAACGGCTTTTGCACTCAGATATCGAAGGGCAAAAATACTGTTTCCGAGATAGGGGGATGAAAATATATTTTTTACATTACTTTTGTTTCTTATTATATCTCCTCAATGCCACTACGTGGTGCGGGATAAATTATTTAAATTTGCTCCATAGTGTATACACAGCTTAATATAATAACCTATTTTACACTGATCCAGGGGGACGCTGAAAATGGTAAATTGTGGATGTTAAAGACAGAGATTGATCATTTTCATTACCTGTTACAGTCAATCATTAAATCATTGCTTATTATTACTCGTTAGAGAAGCAATTATGGTAAGAAAAGAGTAGATAATTTAGAATTGTGAATAGATGAACGAAGAACATCTATGATAATGTGGAGTCATTTATATATCTATACTAGCCGACCCACGCATTCGTCTCGCACGCGTCTCCTATTGCCCGTAGCGTGATAATTTTCCCCCGTTTTCTAAACGTTTTTGTTGCTGCTCCGCTCCTATTGGTCCGAGCGTGATGATATATAGCCTATAGCCTACCTCAATAAATGTACTATCCAACATTGAAATAATTTTTCAAATCGGACCAGCGCTTCCTGAGATTAGCCTGTTCAAACAAACAAACACACAAACTCTTCAGCCTTATATATTAGTATAGATTTTATACTGTCTCATGTGGGAAATGAATCCACAACATTTAGCGCGGTTGAAAGCGGCGTGATGACCGTATAAACCACTAGGCTAATGGTGCAGTCTAATCATTTATGAGCCAATAAAATATTTTAAATTTTTGATCTCCATGTTAAGCTTCATTGAAGTTAGTGCAGTGGTTTATCCGTGAAAGAGTAACAGATAGACAGACAGACAGAGTAACTTTCGAATTTATTATATTAAGTATGGATGCTAGTAGGATAGGATTATGTATACAACTAGCCGACCCACGCAACCTCGTTTGCGCCTTATATTGCCCGTACCGTGAAAATTTCCCCCGTTTTTGAAACATTCTTCATTGTTGCTCCTCTCCTATTGGTCTTAGCGTGATGATATATAGCCTATAGCCTTCCTCGATAAATGGGCTATCTAACACTGAAAGAATTTTTCAAATCGGACAAAACAAACAAACAAACTCTTCAGCTTTATGTATTAGTATAGATAATGGCTTGTTCTAATTTATCGTCACATAACTTTCTAGTTATTTATTTATTCCTCCATAAACGTTTAATCAAAATAGTTTCACGAAGCGAATGTCCTTGATCTGACAGAAAAGGAACTTTATGCTAAATTCGTTGTTGAAATAGCGAAGATTCCATTTAAGTCGTATTCTCGGGGAATAACCTCAGTAGAAAAACTGCGGGCTCTGAAGTTCTCGCGTAAAACCCCTTTTATTGGACAGCCTAGAGAAGGTCAATTGAGCGTCCTAGAAAAGTGTTTGGTGTAAGCGAAGAGATGGAAGCGTTTTAGTTTAAATATTATGTTTATTGTTTTAGTGAATAAAACGGAATAGTGGTTTTAGTTTGTATTAGTTTAATATTGTTAACACTGAAATGTAGTTGTGTAATAGATCTACTTACTTATTTAGTAAAGCGTTTCACAATCTAAAAATTCTGATTATATTATAGATCACTGAATCAGATGTAACGCTATAAATAAAAGTAACTTCTGCAGTGTAGTTTGTTTATCCTATATTTATACAAATAAATAAAATTGGAGTGTCTGTTTGTAATATTAAAATAACAGCTTTTTAATCAGTGCATATGTATGTATACATGATACATATACCAAAAATGTAGTTAAAAAAATTTTTGTCTGTCTGTCTGTCTGTCTGTCTGTTTGTTCCGGGTAATCTCTGGAACGGCTGGACGGATTTTGACGGAACTTTCACTGGCAGGTAGCTGATGATCCGGGGAGTAACTTAGGCTACTTTTTTTAGACTAACTTTGTCCCACGGCGTTACTCGCGGTACAACAATAACCGCGGGTAACACCGCGGGGTTAGCTAGTAAACAATATAAATTGTAATTAATAACGCAGATTAGTTCTGGAACATTAATATTTTGCTACTGTATGAGTGATGAAATAAGTAATTACATAATTTTAAATTTTAATCAAGAAAGAATCGACTTCAAGACCTGGACTAAATTTAAATGGAAGCACACAGGAAGCACCAACTTCCAAAAGAAAACGAATCATCGAAATCGGTTTACCCAGTCGAAAGCTATGAGGTAACAATAATAAAGATACAGTCGAATTGATAACCTCCTCCTTTTTTTGAAGTCGGTTAAAAACCCATAACGAACACGTATAATGATAAACAAATAAAATAAATAAATAAATATTTCGCAATTCATGTATATCTACATCTACACTAATAATATAAAGAGGAAAGATTTGTACCTATGTTTGTATATTTGTAATGAATAGGCTCAAAAAGTACTGGGCCGATTTAAAAAAATTTTTCACCAATAGAATGCTACATTCTTCCAATTTGACATAGGCTACATTTCATTTTGAAAAAAATTAGGGATCCTTGGTAAAATTTGAACAATGTAACCGAAGGTGTAGAAAAATGAGTCTTAAAATGTCTTTCGTCGAATGCGCTGCCGAAACTATTAGCGATAGAACAAAATAATGTACAACAATATTAAAGAACATCATAATGTCTACAAAAAACTCCGCGGTAGCATATGTCCAACTATTGTAGTTATGTCACTACAACAACTTTTTTTATTTTAAATCCAAACCATGCTATTTATGTGTTTATATAATTCCTTATCCAAATAAATTATTTTAAGGTCAAGACCATTTAACTACCTATAAAATAGTTTTTAAATTATTTAAATTGGACTTTCCATTCAAAAGATATTACGAATTAAAAAATTCAAACAGTAAACAAAACCGCCATAGCGCCGTGGCCGTTGTTTGCAACAACAATCTGTGTGCTCGATCCGCAAAAACGGTCCGCTGGGGCAGCTCTTACAAGACACTTCGCTGGTCATCTGGGACGAGTGCATCATGAGCCACAGGGCGCACGTGGAAGCCGTGGAGCGCACGCTGAGAGACATCCGAAGCTCAGACCGTATAATGGGGGGCGTGACGTTTGTTTTAGCTGGAGACTTTCGTCAAACATTACCAGTTATAACAAAAGGTACTCGAGCTGACGTTATTCGAGCTTGCCTTAAATTATCAACTTTATGGCAATCGATTGAAACTCTTAATCTGCGCACAAATATGAGAGCACATTTAAGTGACAATGACGATAATAATTTCTCACAAAAACTTCTAAAACTTGGAGACGGAAAATTACCGTCTCCGGTTGCAAACAGTCCCCAGGTATTGTTGGATAACGAATTGGGTCAAATCGTTCAGAGCCTAGAAATTCTTGTGGACACAATATATCCGGACATGCAAAATCTTACGGAGAGAAATTTCAATTGGCTCTGTTCGAGAGCGATAGTGTCCCCGCGAAATGAATCGGTTAATGAGATTAACAAAATTATTATGGAAAAAGTACCCGGTGAATTTAAATCTTACAAGTCTATTGACACAGTATGCAACATCGAAGATACAGTTCACTATCCACAAGAATTTTTAAATTCCCTGAATCCTTCCGGCTTGCCGCCCCACGAACTACAATTAAAGGTAGGCACTCCCGTAATGCTGCTGAGGAACCTATGCCCTCCCAAGATGTGCAATGGCACGAGACTTCTGGTGAAGGAATTGCGGGAGAACGTCATAGTAGCCACTATAATCACCGGGGCCGCGGCCGGACAGCTCGCCCACAAACCGCGGATCCCCATGATTCATACGGACTTGCCTATATCTTTTAAGAGGTTACTCTAAAAAGATCATTTGCCCTCACAATAAATAAGTCCCAGGGTCAAACATTTTCGATGGTTGGCATCGACCTAAGAAAAGAATGCTTTTCTCATGGACAACTGTATGTTGCCCTTTTTCGAGTGGGATCTCCTGAAAATCAATATATTTTGTTGCCATCTACAAATACAACTGCCAACGTAGTTTACAGTGAAGCTTTAAGATAAAAACTGACAAATATAAAAGTAAAAAACGTAAATCTACCTTAATATTATATCTGTAAATAATGTAAAAGTAAACCTGTAAAATAAAAAATACTAAAAATGTAAATTATCAAGTAATAATAAGAATGAAAATGATTAATGACAAAACCTTTTTTAATAAAAAATAAAAAACAAAAAAAAACACACAAAAATATATAAAACCAAAATAAAAAGCAGAAAACAACAAAACAAAAAAAAACAAATTTTGTAAGGAAAATGCTAAATAATGATAGGCAAGTTTCTATCGACACGAACAAAAATTTCTTTGAAATACCTAGATGTATAGGTAGATACATTTTTAGTTGAAAGTTGTCAACGTTTAATTTAGACTGTATATATTTTATTCGACTCTGCTTTTATTCTGATTACTTAAAAAAACATAGTAAAAATGTATATAATATCCTATGTAAATATTACTTATTTAAGTGCCCGCCAATTAAACCATCAAAGAAATTGAACATAAATAGACTTACATACAAATATAACTGTGGGGTTTTTTTTAATATATAATTAATAAATAATATTTTTTTAATAAATAAAAACATTTGTGAAAAACTGTTTTTATATCCAAATTTCCAAAAATAAATAATTGTCTACCCCGTGCGAAGCCGGGACGGGCTGCTAGTATCATATAATCTGAATCTCGGAAACGGCTCAAATGATTTGAAAGGTTTCGGGGGCGATAAATTAATCTAGCTATGATTAATTTTTACCATATTTACCAAAAAATAAAGTACCGAGCAAAGCATCCAAGTACTGATGACTACACCCAAAGCATTACCAAGAACAAAGCATCACAGAACCAAGAAATATAATCACTAAAATTCTCCAACTCTTACGTCTTGTACCAAACAACATCCTCACAGACTCTAGCCATAAAACACAACCGACACATAGATATAAACCGCAGATCTCACATACACACCGTTGAGTGTTTTTGTTTCGGCTTTATTTGCTTACAAGTGACTCTTGGAGAGGGACCGCCCTGATCTCGTGATGCTCCAACACTTTTGGTTATCTCTTCAAGTGGTTTGACGTCTGGTGGAATGATTATTCGTTTTAGTGCTATACGAAAAGATGCACATTAAGTTTCATGGAGGTATTTAACTTAGCTATATTTATTTTGTGTTCGAAATGCTGTATGTGTGTAATGTGTAAATTAGCAATTTTTCTAGTAGATTTATATAATACTAGCTGAACCCCGCAGTGTTACCCGCGGTTATTGTACCGCGAGTAACGCCGCGGGACAAAGTTAGTCTAAAAAAAGTAGCCTAAGTTACCCCCCGGGTCATCAGCTATCTGCCAGTGAAAGTCCCGTCAAAATCCGTCCACCCGTTCCAGAGATTACCCGGAACAAACAGACAGACAGACAGACAGACAAACTTTTTTTTAAATACATTTTTGGTATATGTATCGTGTATACATACATATGCATTAAGTAAAATGCGGTTATTTTAATATTACAAACGGACACTCCAATTTTATTTATTTGTATAGATATACCAACCGCCAAGAACGGACTAAAACCACAGGGTGTGCCACTCTTCGTCTAAATTATGAGGAATTCTGAATAATGGGACTAATCCCGCCCACACACCCACCGTACCACCCACTGTAAATCTTGGATAAGGGAGACCTGGGTGTCAGTCTATCCTAGGGTTAGTTACTACTGCTGCCCATTAACAGCTGCCAATCAAGAGGCTTAAGTGCGTTACCGTTCCTTGAGTTGAGAGCTCTCGAAGGTCGTATCGGTCCGAAATGTTGTACGATTCGACTGCACTGGTTAGTCTTAACGGCGACCAACCAACTACGCAGGAGATATTATAGTGCATAAGTGTGTAGCCTAATATTAACTGCACTTTCTGTTCTCTCACTCTAATAATTCGATAGGACTCCATAGGACCAGGAAGACACCAGGCGCAGGACCAACGGCTTCACGTGCCCTTCGATGTACGCGGGTTAAGACCCCAACTTTCGAACTCCAATCTGTTATCAAACATTATATGACCAGAAATCCAACAGAATTTAACCCGAGATCTCTTGATCAGTAGTCGCATACGCTAACCGTTAGACAATACTGCAAATGATATCGGTTTACAGAAGGGCTATTTAAATTAAATAGATATTTGACGATAAATATGAGTCATAACATAACCGTTTGAATGAGTCTTTAGTAATAAAAGGCTTATAGAGGGCCAATAAAGTGCTATGACCTTTTTCACTCGTTTGCAAATTCAGCACTAAATGTTAACGCAGCTTCTGACTTTCATAAGTGTGACTTCGTAACGTAGACGAAAAAAATATTTTATTAGTTTGATTCTTTTTATGTATTAAGTTTGGATGGAGGTCTATGATTTGTGCAATCGCAAAGGTAAAAGGTGCAAATAATGCATGCATGAACATCTTTTTATCAGTGTCTGTTTATTTATGTTGTTATTTGAATAAATGGAATAGGCATTTCCTTTCCATCTCGATTGCTATTGACTTCCAAACCCGTAAAAAATGCTTAATATATGATAGAAAAGTATGTAATGGAAATAGTCTGAAAAATATGGATCATCATGTTGTATGATGTGTACATGAAGAAGAAAGGACGAAATAAACTCAGGGATCACCCCTGAGTTTGTTTCGTCCTTTCTTCTCAGGGCTAGTCCAGTTAGGAAAGGCCGAACTCATCTGCTCAAAAAAAGTGTAACTTGCAAAAGTGTTTATGTAACCTAATTGCAGAATAAATGATTTCATTTCATTTGTACTAAACTGTGTTACGTTAGTGCTAAGATATTTTTTTGAGAGAGAGAAGGCAGTAGAAAGTAGAGGGTAGACTTCAATTTAAATGGAACCCAAATTAAAGTATGCCCTCTTAAAAAAGAATTATACATATCCACTCTAATATTATAAATTTGAAAGTAACTCACTCTGTGTCTATGTCTATATTTCACGGTTAAACCTCTGCACCAATTTGAATGGCATATACTTTGATTCATGAGGAAAAACATAGAAGACTTTACCGCGATAACCGACATTCGGAAGGACACGCGAGCAAAAGTTGTCAGTTCATAAATATTTTAACGCGAACATGGGAAGAAAACTATGGAGAACTTTTTCCTTTTTTCTTGGAATCGGTTAAAAAATTACAACTAAACAGTTTTCGAGGCGTTGATACACATTGATCATAGAATGTTGACGGCGCGGCGGTCCACAATGGGGCAGATTGTGATCCATCAAATTTATTGAATAACGCTCTCTAGTGACACGAAATTCAATATTATGTTATACTTTACAAACATTAAGTGGAACTTCTCGATGCTTCTCGAGACTAGAAGGCCGGCCTTTTACTCGTATGGTGCCATTCAACGTGGCAATGCTTCCAGTATTTTAGGAACGCTACCAGTAGGCGATGATATGGGAGAATTTTTTGACACTTGTATGTAAATATTCGTATTTTTTTTTATGTGTAACTTGGATGTCGAAAAGTAATGCCCTGTTTGCTACTAGTTCTTTGAAGTGTCCAAAGGCTATGGCATCGCATTTGTTCTTTCATTTTTTTGAAGTTTTATCCTTTATTCTTTCTATTGAATTGAAAAGTCTGTTTGTAATTTGAAATTATCAGCTGCTTACTAAATGCGTTTGAAAGTATATGCGGTACTTACAGAAAACATCAATTTTCTAATTATTTATCTGTCTATCTGTTTGTTTCGGCTCTAGGACGGCTAAATCGATTTCGACAGGATTTTCGCTTGCAGATAGCTGATGATATTTGGAGTAACTAAGCTACTTTTGTTTTAGACTAGCTAAGTGTTGCTAGCTAAGATTGTTATTGTAACGCTAACACCGCAACACACAGCTAGAATACAATAAAAACGGAAGCTAAAAAACTTATAAATGTACCTACTGCATTGAACTAATGATAGAATTTTAAGAATTATTTATGTAAAATGTCAGCTATCTCTTGCACGTGAGTTTTATTTAACGTGTATCGTTATTACAAAAGAAACAAAAAAATAAGAAACGAATATAGAATTTAAAACAAAACAGCCAACAGATTGATAAACGACGTACAAGATATTGCTTTGAGGGTAGACGACGAAAATATTTACAGAAAACTTCGGTTTGATATTCGGGAAATTAGGTGACGCGTGAAGGAAAGTTTCCTTTGTTTTTGGGTTACGTAAGCTTAAGGTAAATATTGATACTGAACAGGGTTTAAAAGAGATTGAATCGTTAATCTGTATTAATTAACCGACCTATTTTATTAACTGCTGGCATAAAAAAGGTTCTGGACAGATCTTTTGATCGTTGCTATAAAAATGAACTTTTTTTGACGTGACAACGTCTTATAAATTGGTTTGCCGGGTGACACTTCAAGAAACTGCGTTACGCTCCGCTCACGTTATGCGCTCACAATGAGAGCGAGTGAGAGGCACGCGTCCCTTCCACTCGGGCATGGTTAGCCCGCCTAAGAGCGAGAGAGACAGACATAAAAAGTGAAAGGCACGCGTCCACTTTACCACTCAAAGTCGTTGTCACGTAAAACTTTCGCCCGTATACCGACTTTACAGGCAACCAATTTTTTTTACTCAATAATCAAAACCACTAAAATAATAATATAGGAAAAGTATTCAGTCCTTTAAATTTAAAAGAACGCGCAGTTTGACTTTTATTAAATAGAAAAAAACCTGGTATAATAACATAGAGAAGTGTGGCTTCTCCTTTACACTTACATTTAAAAATCATAAATAAAAATAAAGAAAAGTAAACTTACAAAATGTAACTGAATCAGAGAGAGAGGGAGTTAAAATAGTATGTTGGAATATATAATTATCTTTCTTTCTATACAGAGAGAGAGAGAGAGAGAGTGAGAGAGAGAGAGAGAGAGAGAGAGAGAGAGAGAGAGAGCTGTTATTCCACAGAACATAGAAGTATATCCTTGTGTGTGTAGCCTTGTGCTCCGGTCCAGCGCAATGTTGTTTTTGCGAGGTTCGCGTGGATGTCTGGGTACAACAAAGTGTCGACTCCCGCAGTTCTTGGGGATATTTTAATAATAATTTTAAGCGTACTGTAAACATTAATGGTTTTGGGCATCATAGAAGATCAAAGTACGGACTAAATCCACTTCAGGAAAGATTTCAATCCAAAAATTAAAACAGCCGTCTTGTGCCAATATCTACTGAACGACTTTTCACTATTTTTAACAGAACGAATTTTTTTTCTGGGAATGAAAATATGTACTTGAGCTTCGAAATATTATCTTATGTAGACTTGATACCACATTCATTAATAATGTAATTGTAATCTGACTTAACATAAATGAAATGATTGTGTGTACATTGGGTGGGATATGGCTGTTTTCAATGTATATGACAACATCTATACTATATACCTACCTATGATCTGCAATAAAAACCTTTTTTTGTTTTTTCTATAGTCAGCTACCAAAATGACTCTACCCTGCCTGATGGAAAGCACGACCAGAATCTAAGAGTGGTAGTCACCATCCTCATTGCCAATAAAGACAATGCCAATACAGCATGGTAAACCGCACTATGGTGGCTTGGTGAGATGCTTTTTCATGCCCTGCTTAAAGGACCTGGGATCATAGTGGGAAGGAATCACGTATGCTGGTAGTGAGTGCCAGGTTGTGACCGCTCGGTAAAGGAACCTACTAAATTGAGTTGAGTATTTTAACCAGCAATACTTCGCCATCCACACGTTTATAGGTTAAATAAATATATACAGAACCTCATGTTTTAGTCACGTTCGTTATCACAGATGTTTTTTTTATTTAATTTCATGCCGACGTTGACAACTTTGTAATCAAATTCGGAATTTTATATTGAATTTCGACGGTTGAATGCCAAATAAGTTAAAATAACATTCATAAATAAAATCACATGTTTACAAGAGAAAAATGGACAGAAACTGTGCATAGTTAAAGTTATATTATAAAGTAAATACTCGATATCCTGTGAATGCTTTTGAAATAGCGTTTGTGATCTTTGAATGAAACATTAAGTAATTTAAAAGTTCTTTTTTCAAAGCGTTCATAGAAAACTACACAACAGTCTCAAGTTGTTCCTCAAGCTAACAGTTTCAAATAAACGCAACAGGAAATCTTCAGCGAATCAACTGAATTAAATTCCTTTACGAGATTCCATTGCAGCCTGTTGTGGAATTGTGATCTTTTAAGCCCATTCTTAGACTATTTTTAAAAGATTTAGAACAGTTTTTGTTCTTCATATAAATGTTTAGACAGTGATAATGGTTATAAAAAGTTTTTTTATAGTGCAACCAGCTGACCCAGCAAACGTTATTTTGTCATAAAAAATATTTAAGGATGGGTCATCCTTACCATTTAGGGGTTTGAAAAATAAATGTTGTCCGATTCTCAGACATACCCAATATGCACACAAAATTTCATAAGATATTTTGCGGTTTAAT
Organism: Spilosoma lubricipeda; assembly: GCA_905220595.1. Classification (NCBI taxonomy): domain Eukaryota; kingdom Metazoa; phylum Arthropoda; class Insecta; order Lepidoptera; family Erebidae; genus Spilosoma; species Spilosoma lubricipeda. The sequence goes on along the minus strand of HG992298.1, from coordinate 2,425,925 downwards.
ATACAGATTTGAAATACAAAATGTTTTAGTGTATTTAAGAGCGTATTTATTTTGACAACAGATGTGACTTTATGTCTATTGTGTTATAGAGTACGAGAGATCGTTTTTTGTTTTTTGAAAGACGGTAACCATTTCATCTCATCCATATTTTTTAATATATTTTTTATGAACATTAATTTCATCTCGACGAAGATTTGAAGACTATAAACACTTGACATTGGCAAAAATAGCTGATCCGAGAGATCCGGCTGGTTGCCATTTCATCAAAGAAGAAGATTCCTAAACATGGTTCTACTACAACACCAGCACATTTACTTATTTCGTAGTTTAAGTCTAACACTAGGCTAGGCTACTTCGAATCTATAACTGTACGGATATTACAAAACCGAACGGCAGAGGTAAGAGTTTGTATATCTATGTATCTTAGAATATTGCTGCAGTAACTCCAGTTGGTTATTCCATTTATCAAGGAAGGCCTCAAGCTACATAACATCACGCTAAAATCAATAGGAGCCGAACATGAATATCAAATATTGCAAAAAAAAGAAAATATATGTCTTTGAGCGCAATTGCATAGATCATCTAGTAAATATATAAAATTCTTTAAATAAAGTAGGTTTAAAAACTAACAACGATAGTTCAATCATTTTAGTCAAATATTTGTCTCCGATCAAAGGACCTTGGTGGTCTTTGATCAAAGTATGAGATTAGGTGTAAGGAGAAAACATCTTAAGGAATCCCTGGAATTTGTACAAACAAAGCGCTGGGCCTTAGGGTAATTGAGCCCTGAAATAAGCGATTCACTTTTTCTAACAAGAAAGGCTGGACACTAAGTCTATTATTGTCTTTTGTAATTATTTTTTGTACAAACACTCTTTTAATGTTTACATTGAAACCTTATCATTTATTTTGAAATTGCTTATCGTTTATTTATACAAATAAATAAAATTGGAGTGTCTGTTTGTAATATTAAAATAACCGCTTTTTACTAAATGCATATGTGTGTACATGTATACGCGTATCTATACACGGTACATCTATACAAATATATAAGGTTGAAGTGTCAGTTTGTTATATTAAAATATGCATGTATACACGGTACATATACCAAAAACGTATTTTTTTAAATTTTGTCTGTCTGTCTGTCTGTTTGTGCCGGGTAATCTCTGGAACGGCTAGACGGATTTTGACGGGACGTCAATATCGGATGATACGTCTGCTCGTTTGCCCCCTATTCCATGATAAAAAGTTACCAATAAGAACAGAATAGTCTCCACAAAAATTAGATTGGTTTAAAAATTCGTGTGTGGGTTACAGAATGGGCAGTTTCTTTCACACAAATCCAATTTGAAAAAAAAAACATAGCTTAGATAACATATCCGATACGATAAGTACACTACCCTAGTCTAAGACTACTGGTACAGAATACCCTATGTAGTAAGTCCACCACCTTTTTCCAAAATTCATAACATTAAATACCTAAATACACAAAAAACACAAAACTATTGACCCTCGTTTTTAATGGCCATGCATCAACACTTACATATCACATACAAAGAAAAGGGAAGGAAATGAAAATTAAAGTGATATCCACTTATATTCGTATAGGGAACCTTTATTTGTTTTCTTTGGAGACGACAGAGCAAGGGCACAACTTCTATACAGCTTTGTTTTGAAAAGACATGATATTATATAAGTATCCCATGCAAACGAAATATCTGTAGGTATGTTGTTTTTGTCAATGTATAAATTATGATGAGTGTGAATTGTATTAACTAGTATAAATTCTTACTCACACATCTATACAAATAAATAAAATTGGAGTGTCTGTTTGTAATTTTGAAAATAAGCGCTTTTTACTAAATGCATATGTATATATACACGGTACATATAATAAGATCACATTTTTACAATTTTTATCTTTCTGTCTGTTTCGTCCGGCTAATCTCTGAAAAGGGTAAACAAATATTGACAAAGCTTTCACTGGTAGGTAGTTGATGATAGAAGGAGTAACTTAGGCTATTTTATTTAGACTGTATTTTACCGTACAGCGTCACTCGCGGTACGACAATAACCGGGTGGAGAGGGGGTATCACCGCGGGACTCAGCTAGTTTGCAATATTATAGATTTTTTCAAAATCATTGTTCGTGATTAATTTTAATATTTTTAGTAGGCACAGTTAAAGGAGAGTTACTTCAAGTATTTCATTTTCAGTGTGTATTGTAACGTCTAAAAGTTCCGATAGGTGAGGCTGTCGGCACCCATTTCTACCCGCATCCTTGATCATTATTCCCGCATCGCACGCACACCGCAAGAAGAAATGGTTAAGTTTTTCGCGAAGTGACGCCCGGACGCTTTGCTCACCGCTCGGCGAGTTCTACACCAGTTGTGGACTTCGCCACCACGTCTTATATAGACAATAGAACCGCAGTAAAATAGTTTAATAACGAACCCGCATAATTCGCTGAGTGCAATCGTGGCTTGCCGGCAAGCTAGGGACGTTTTATTCTACACCGAACACGCGTCGCCATCGTGATTCGCAAGCCACATCACGGTACGAGGAACCAGGCCGCCTGATCAGGCTGCCAGGTCTGGACAGCAGCTCAAGATCACCAAAGGTAAGCGTGCTTCCATATTCTCCTACCCACCTAACCTATCCGGCAGCCGCAAAGTACTCAGCCCACACAGTTTTCAGGCAGTGCACTGTCACTGAAGATATACTCGCTCCCGCCTTATGTGTTAGCGCTCACTAATTCTTTGGCCAAGCCAGTTGGCGCTACCAGTGTATATAAAGAACTAGCTGACCCAAGCAACTTCGTTTATATCTCTTATTGCCCGTAGCGTGATAATTTTCCCCCGTTTTAGAAACATTTTTCATTGGTGCTCCGCTCCTATTGGTCTTAGCGTAATGATAAAGCCTTCCTCGATAAATGGGCTATCTAACAGTGAAAGAATTTTTCACACAACAGTGAAAGAAAGTTCCTGAGATTAGCATGTTCAAACAAACAAACAAACAAACAAACTCTTCAACTTTATATATTAGTATAGATATAATTTTCAAACAACACACAACGCTATCCCGAACTTAGCAGAGCATGTACTATGGGTAAATAAATAAAAGTATATATTGTATTATTATAAAATACACATATGTATTTTATAATAATACAATATAATCATAAGACATAGAAAAAAAACATCTAAACTCCGAAAAAATATTTGGAGAAGATATAACATTTGATCCGATCCAGGAATCGAATCCGAGGATCAAGAACAGCAGTTGCCTACGCTACCACTGCACCAGCGAAAATATAAAAATAAAATAAATGTAAAAATAAATAACATTGTGCCCTTACATTACACGAAAATCTCGATCAATTTTCAAGAACAAATTGTCATTTAAAAACATCATTCCTGTTTTAAAAATAATTTGGGAGTAAATTTTATTTAAGAACTCTAAACGAACGTTCATCAATTATTTCTCAGCTTTTAATTATAAGGGCTCAATTTCGAGACGGTATTAATTTCATTCGACTGTTTAATTGTTTTTGAAGCAAGAAAAATAGTGACGTAATTTGAAACAAACATTTGCTATTTTTTTCTATCAAACACCATTTTAGAACCTTAGTAAACTTGAATTCTCTAGAACATTCTTTTTGCTACTGGCAAAGACATGACTAAGATCTGATCTGAAGTTGTCCAATTTGTCGCTTCATCGGACTATGGGACAGTGCTAGTCCGATGTTGTATCCTTCTGCGCTTAATATTTTATTTGGATACATACAGGGAATGTATGTATATGTGTAATGTGTAGGTAGTAGAGTCACGCTGATTTCAGCACGGTTGGGCCGGCTCGACCGGGGCGATACTACCCTCGCACAGAAAATCAACATAAAATGACAGCGTTCGTGCTGTTGTGTTTCGTTGGTGAGCGCGAGACCGGGGGCCCAATGATGCAAAAGCATCACAAGGCTGCCATGGTGTGGGTCACCATGCTGCATTGTCTGCATTCGCAATGAGTATGGTGACCACCACTCTTGGATTCTGCTTTTGGTTTCCATCAGGCAGAGTAGAATCATTTTGACAGACCGAAACATAAAAAAAAAAAGATTTATCTTTGCGTTTGAAAATAATCTTTTCAGGATTTTGTTAACAGAACAGTTGAATGGAAAAACATGAGCTCAATGAAAATTTACAAAACTGTTACCAGATTATTACTACTTTGATGTAGTCTAATATAAGAGTATTGACATAAGCAAATTTCAAGGTAGTATTTGGCAATTCCATTGTCATCAATCGATTCCTATAAAAAGCAAAGGTAGATAATATATAGTATAATAATGAAAGGAGTGATATATTACTGGGCTATTATGAGTGTCTTTGTTCCTGTAATTATATATAAGACATTGTTTATGAGCCAAGTCAGCCGTATACACTTAATCTGGGTGTAGATACAGTTGAAGTATATAAAAATGTGTCCAAAGATTTCCTTTTATATTTCATCGCAGAATTTATAGCGAGTGGTTAGTATAACCTTTGGTTAGAAGCGGTAAGCTATCTTGACCTTTCATCCTTACGTACACAAGCAATAAATGCTACCATCAATATCGTTCCAGTTCAGAAAGTACCAGGCGAGTAGAAATATCAAGGAGCTTACCCGCACTAGGTCGCAACAATATAGCTTTACGGCGCTAGTTTCATTGCTCCTATAAATTTCACTGTACACTAAATAGACTTCATTCTTTAACATGTGCCCTGACGCAGCTAAGAAGTATTTATACGGCGTTTAGCTACCTTCCTAGAAGGTTTCTTTTTATTTACTTTTGAGCGCTGACATTGACGTCAAGTAACTATCATTAACAACCCTTAACCTCCCATTGCTGGACTCGGGTCTCCTCTCAAGAAATGGTTAAAGTCCATACATATCAAGTAACCTATATCTATAATTTATTAATACGCTATTCAAAAACTTTGTACCCCTTTTTAAGAAAATCAATTATGCGAATGCATATGAAATTTGGCACAGTTAAAGTGGGAAAGTGCAGGCAACTGAAAAAAAGAACGACTAATGGTCGAAATTTGACCACAGGGCGATCACTAGTACCTATGAATAGGAGGAAAACATTTGAAAGTTTTTTAACTAAAAATGTGCACAAGAATTTCAAATTGTGCAAATTGAAGAAATGAAACTAAAACTTTTAAAAGTATGAATTATGTAAAACGACTTTCTAAAACTTAAACATAAATGACATTTCTTCAAATTATACTTGCTAAAAAATCTATCATGATATTCAAATTGACCGGTATTTTACATATAGTTTTAGAATAGAATAGAAAACTCTTTATTTGTACACCATTATAGTACATAGTTACAAGAGTACATAAAGTGTGAAACGTAGTGTACAAAGGGCGGCCTTATTGCCAAAAGCAATCTCTTCCAGGCAACCTTAGGATGGATTAAAATGTACAGGAGAGACAGTGGTAGTTGTCGGTGCAATGACTTTTCAATTAATTTTAATTATATTATTTGCTAATAAATATAACGAAAACCATATATATTTATTTATATACATACTCATATAACACATACTTATACATATAGTTATGTGTATTTTTTCATGACCTTCATAGCATATGACAGCTCTACATTACACTAGAGAACGAATCGATGTAAAAAGTGTCCGAAAATATCTGAAATTGTAAAATTAATTCTTATAACTCTGATTTAAAAATAGCATTCAAAATCCCATTTCATAGATTTAAAATCAATGCTTAACTACCGACTTTTGTATCTATCTATCATTAAAAGCCCTTAATAGTTCTCTGCTAGATAATCGACAAAATAAATATTTAAATAAAATAAATATAATAAAAATAAATAATAAATAATAATAATAAATAAAATATAAATATAAAATATATATAAAAATAAATAACACTGTGCCCTTACATTACAGGAAAATCTCGATAAATTTTCAAGAACAAATTGTCATTTAAAACATCATTCCTGTTTTAAAAAGAATTTGGGAGTAAATTTTATTTAAGAACTCTAAACGAACGTTCATCAATTATTTCTCAGCTTTTAATTATAAGGGCTCAATTTCGAGGCGGTATTAATTTCATACGACTATTTAATAGTTCTCTGCTAGATAATCGACAAAATCGAAAAATAATCGATAAAAAATTGACCAGAGACCATGCTGACCAGATGTAGTGGTATAGGATTGGTCCAAGTCGTTGTCGGATGGATGTCGTAACAACAGCTGTTCCGATAGCGCGTAGATTCCGATACATAACCCCATTGTTGTTGCGGTGAGTACCACACATAAGAAAAGAAAGGCTTGTTCAAGTTTTCATCTTCTTTGCAGTCCCTACCTATGTCCTCACACCTAATTACGACCATTTACTATAGTTTCCATAAGTAAGGAACTAAAATTCTGTACAATGTATCTCAGAAGCTCCAATGGGCCACTATTTTTTATTACACTTAATATATTAGGATCCTTATGGGTCTTATCTCCGTTCATGTATCGTGATTTAAAACCCACAGTGGACATTTAACTACCTCCTATAAAAGGCAAAATATAGTCACAGGATGTCTGCGGAAGGCTTTAGCAGTGTTAATATGATAAGATGTCTTTGGTTAAGGTATAAATTAATAAAACGTTTATATTATAAACAAGCTGCACTCCGTGGTGTTTTTGTACCTTGATAACAAAAACTGCGACTAACATTAAGTGAAGCTAGTTATAAATAAAGTAGCCAATTTACTTTTTGTATCATCAGCTATCTGCCCGTGAAAGTGCCGGCAAAGCCTGGTCCAGCCGTTCCAGAAATTAGCTGTAACAAACATACAGACAGGCGGGCAGACAGACCGACAGACAAAATTTAAAAAATTGCGCTTACAATTGTTGATGCTTTCATATGAATTTATTTAAAATCTGTTAATTTCAAATTGCAAACAAACACTTCAATTTTATTTATTTGTATAGTTATCTACGAAATTATGTACAAATATAGAATTAGTCCCATTTTGTGGTTATTTAGCATTCAATCAGTACTAATTAATGAATTACGACGTAAAACAATAATGAATTAACTGACTCAAATCACTATAATTTAAAAGCACATATTGAATGTATGAGAATGGACTAGTATACAATTATATACCTATTGGTTTCATGAATAATTATGAAAATACTTTGAAATCTAATAGCAAATTTGAAATCACAAAAGCTAGATTTGTGGAGGAATTTTTCGACGCGTTTATGTAAATATTGTAGTTTTTTAAATTTTTTAATTATGCTTATATGTTCCTATACTATGTAATATAGATTAGTTTCGTTGTAATTTTTGTTCAATATTAGCGACAAAGGACAGGCCTACTATTGAGATTGCCACATAAGAACCCCAAAATACGTAAGAAGCCCGTACCCGACGCTGTCAATATCGTTGCCCGATGTTACGGGCGACTTGCCTAACGCTTGCTTTATGACTTTGGTGAAATAATCAGCCATGCATCCCCGCTCAACGCAGTTGACCAATTATTTGCTTAGGAATTACGAAATTAATTTGCCATAGAAACAGAACAACTGACAGAATACTCCCATGTTCTAATATATATTTCTCCCATTTATCTCCTTATTAAACTTCGACCATTAATTTCCATTAGCTATTGACCAATTAATTAATACACGAACATATACCTTCCTTCTATCCATAATCTCTCGCGAAGGTTTAGTGCCAATGAAATCTCTACCTGTGCTCTGTGTTTTATAGCTCAATGAATCTAGGCCATAATTTAGTCGGTACATTGTAGTAGCTGGCTTTTATTGCCAACAGACGCCTATTAGTTTAAATGACTTAGTGAGAGCTAATAGCTGATGAGGATATACTGGCATTGAATGCCTCCCTGTATAGTTTTATTCGGTTTGTAATTGAGTACGGTAGTACTCGTATAAAGGAAATAAGTGTTTATATATAGAACTATAGTTAAGTTATCTGTAATCTTGACAATGCATTCGTCTTCAATATTGAGTGCACGCTTGTAGCTGGATAAGCGGTCGCCACGCCACTTTCTACTACGCTAAGTATTGTGGATTCAAACCCCATAAGGGACAACACCTTGTGCGATCTACAAATTGTTTTTCTGAGTCTGGGTGATTTTTGTGACCGTTTCATATATATTTCTAAGGATAGGAGGATAAATCCCTAACGAGGGAGTTTTCTTTAAAAAAAGAAATTTAATAAAGATCTAATTAATGTTCAAACTCATGTGAGTGAGAACAGACAAAGTGAGACAATAGTCTCACTTTTGATAGACAGAGCCGTATTTAACGCTCACATTTTTGGGAATATATTTTTTCAAAGTCACTTACGTAATTGGGCTCAATTCTATTGCTGTAAGCCAACAACATATTTTTCTAAATACATAGCTCAGATATAGTCAGCTGCTGGACATAGGCATTTCCTTAGAAGGAGGTTTCAGCCTATTATACCTCGTGGGGTAGACGGGTTGTTAGAAGGTTTGTTTTAAAAATAAAATAATAATAAAAATAAAATAAACTTTATTGTACACCAATTGATACAGTTATATTTAAAAACTAAACAATATAATAACCATGTACAAATGGCGGCCTTATCGCTAAAAAGCAATTTCTTACAGGCAACCTTTGGATGGACAAATCAACTGTAGAAACACAAATTCATGGGTAGTTTGGTGTTTAAAATAAATAAGGAAACAAATGAACTTCTTTCAGATAAAATATCATAAATAGAAATATAGAGATTTTAATGCAAACAAATAAAACATTTAAATAGTGCACAATATCCACACTTTTATAATAAAAAATAGTGAGTGATGAAATATCTTTAACAGGTAATAAATTACAGAGATAAGAAATGTTCTTTGTTTTAATGCTGTCCTTCTCTTTGCAGTAATGTGGCCTGCTTAGTTTTACCCTCATAGTTGCTTCTTATGACACCCATGAAAATTACAGATACATTATATAAAGACATAATATATTTAAGAGAATGGTGAATGGTGAGAGAAGAATTGAGCCCTCAGCCGGCCTTCTAATTAGACCCCAAAAAAGACCTAGAGACCCAATAATGCAGAAGCATCACTAGGACGCCAAACTGTGTGTCACCATGCTGCATTAGTGCATTGTCTGCATTACCAATAAGTACGGTGACCACCATTCATGGATTCTGTCAGTCATTTTGGCAGGGCCATACATATAAAAAAAGAAACTTCTTGGCTAAGTACTAGGATCACTACTGAACAGGCAAATCTTCTTTTTCAGAAAAATGCAAATAGCCATTAAGAAACTCTTTTAAATGGAACTATTTCGAACCATGTACTTACTATTTTCATTTCATTTCAGTACCTTCATGTTTTTAATTCACAGACTCTCAATGAGGATAAATCTCGAACTATGTTCCTTGTTCCTTTCCCTCTTAAACTGAATAGCGAGATTCGATCCTGAACTGAAACATTTAAATTGGATGGATTACAGGGACGGACTTATGGATTTTGGGGTGCGTGATGGATTTGGTTAATTTTGTTACGATATATTTTGTTTATCGCATTGCTAAAACATTTCGTATTAAGTTTTGTACAAAAACTAATTTTCTAATTTATAAATCACATACCTTATATTGATATGCGTTTCTGAAGTTTTATACTGCAATTATTTTTATCCTTCACTAGTCATATTAGCCAGCGTGTATTGATTGTTCAACTGGGTTCCGCTAACCAAAAAAAAAAAAAATCTTGATACCGGCTTTCTGTGAGTCCGTATCACTCCAGTCGAACCAGCTTATTTGTGCAAAAGTGTGATACTCTTACAGCTCTCTATATTTTTTTTTTTACTAAATTATTAAATAAACGTGTCTTCTTACTCCCTATCCTATTAACGACGTATAGAAAGTGTAACAAAACAATACTAATACTCCATCTCTCACTATAGACAAATGACTATTGTATATCATTTTCGTTCAAATCAGAGCCGAGATCGAAACCACTTCAATACCGTGTTGTCTTAGTGCCGTTGAGTGGGATCGCTGGAGTCCCACTTGAAGTAGGTAAGTTTGGCAAAGTGTGATATCGTTATGTAGTGTATTTTTAGATACCGACAAGTATATAAAGTCCGAGAGTCCGTACTTGGATAAAAAAGATTATATATTATTTGTATAGGACATTATGTTTCTATTGTTGTTGTATTTACCATGGGTGTTATTTTTTATCTATTTACCTATTAGTGGCTGCCGAAAAGGTGTCTGCAAAAAACTAACTTATTATATTCTACTAATGTTAAAATGTCAAAGGAGAATGGCAGATCCTGTACCGCTAGTGACATGTGATGGCTGGTCTTGAGATTTGCGCTGTTTATAAAGTGAATCATCCTGAATATTCTTATGTAACTCTCATATTTTTAATAGTTTGCAAAGAGTAAATAAGTTCTTCTCAAAAAATGTTATGAATGCTAAACTAAACGTTTGAGTTAACGTCAACAAAACGTATTCGTTATTTTCTGAACTTGCCATGCATAAAATGTATAAAACATTAAATCGATAAACATAATTAAATTGATAGTCATTAATGAGGTCACTTCTATTATTAACATTTTAATACAATATTTTTAATAAAAATATCGAATATACTAATTAAAAGATGAAGTAAAAGAAAAATATTTTAAATCAATGTATTTTAGTTTTAGGTTCATTTTGTTTTCTAAGTAACGTAACGACTAGAATAATCGATTCCAATAAGGGCAAATGTAATACATCTGATTTGACCGGGCAACATTTTATTGACGAAATGCGAAAATCGTAAACAAACGTCAATAGCTTGTTTACTATTTTTGTTGTTTTGGTTTCAAAGAGCGTAAATAAAAAGTAAATAGTAACACTAACAGTCAGAGTTTAAAATAAATCAATCTCTATAAAAATTATAAAAGTGGTAAACCCTTTTATCCATAATAGCAAAAGGACCTTAATCTGATCATTAATGTAATTGTGAAGCATGAAAGGTTCCTACTTTTACAAAGAAATATTTTCAAAATTAACTGCACATTTTCACTTGTTTTAATTGCTGTAACATCTTATTATTATGTTTTCAGTTTTCATCAATGAACGAAGTATGTGGTGCATGCTGACAAAAAGTGACTAAAAGAAAAGTGTCACAAGTGGTGGTCCTTATCGCTCAGAGGCAAACACGAAGACTAGACATAACAAGGAAACTAAAATATTTTAAGTGTTATAAAAAGTGATAAGTTAAGAGTATATTAAATGTATGATCTATCTTATAAATAAATAAAATTAAAGTGTCTGTTTGTAATATTAAAATAACTGCTTTTAACTAAATGCATTTTTATAATTTTTGTCTGTCTATCTGTTTGTTCCGACTAATCTCTGGAACGGCTAAACCGATTTGACGGAACTTTCACTGCTAGATAGCTGATGATATAAGGAGTAACTTAGACTACCTTTTTTAAACTAGCTTCGCCCCACAGCTTTACCTGCGGTACGACAATAACCGTGGGTAATACTGTGGGGTTAGCTAGTAAAATAAGTAAATATTATTTACTTAAATCAAATAATGTACCTAATTGAGTAAAAGAAAAGTTGCTCAAGGGACATTGATGTCTCCTAGATAATGCTCCCTTACTTATTTCTTGAAGGCAATGAGTGTTTGTGCACTTCTGCATATTTTTTTTCATAGCGACTATAACTTACATGAATCGTCGGGATGCAATATTAAGCTACTGCTGTAATTCTATAGTTGGTTTAAAAACCGTACGATGCTGCGTAGGATCTGTTAGGATACAAGTGGACATCCATGAAGGTTTAACTAGACCAGCTCTTTTCTTAAAATACATTATTTTCACTAATTTTTGTGGATGTTTATACAATTGTCTACAATAAATGAATACAATTAGAAAGATTCATCTTTTGCATGAACACTGCAATATTATTTGCCATTTATATCATAAGTATAACAGCAGCACAAAAACAACTTAACAAGAGGGGCTTATGCCCCACTGGACAACTACCTACTGGAGGTTTATGATAATCATTAGAGTACAACATAAGTCTACCTAACATGGTTTATTATAATGCATGTATGTACATTTGTTTACAATAAATGAGCACTGAAATTAAAATATGGTTTTATTTGCCTTATACCAATGATATTTTGAAATATCATTTATACCCTTAAAATAATAGCATCTCAAAGAGAATGAATTCATGAAACAGAATTCTGTACGAGCTTATGTGGGCAGTGTGGCACACTGGTATAATAGGTTAAAATTTTCATCATAGATTTTATACTAAGCATGCATAGCAGTAGCTGTTCGATTTTATGATGGTCAGAACACAACACAAGTGTTAGAGGTCATGCTAGATAAGGTTTTGTTCAGAGCAATGCTAGATACATAGGTATCTTTTACGCATTATCTAGTAATGTTAGGACATCATAGTATTCCTTCTCAATCTTTCTTTGATGAAATGGCAGCTATTTCTTATTTCTGCCAATGTAACAACATTCCTTCTCTTTCGAAACGATATCATTGTTGACAATGGTAAATTAAGTAGTGGGTTATCTTTTTTGACAACTCATTTGCGACAGCTAGCTGTCAGAGATTGCGACTTCATTACAGATTATATGAATGATTTAAGTGAATTTAAAACTGAAATATCTTTTGAATGTCAACAGCTAAAAATCTGTTAATTTAAACTGAAGTTGTTGATGATATAACCAACCTAATAAATATAATAAAAATGTCAACCATGAGAAGTCGTAAGCGGTACAAAAGTCCCATACAAACCTGCCATTGTCCTTTTGTAATTTTGTGGGGGTGAGTTACTCTTTTATGCAAAAACGGCTGAATAAGTCTAGATAAAATTTAGCAAGGAGATAAAAGTATGGAACTTGGCTACGTTTTATCTTCTAATTATGTAGTATTCCTTTGGAATTTTTTTTCGGACATTTCAAACACAATGCCATCTAGCTTCAAACTAAACAAAGCTTATTATGATAGCTAGATTGACTGATAGAATACTTCAATACTTTTTTATTGTAAATATATACATATTCATCATCATCATTCATCGAAAACACCCAAAACGCCGAAACAAATATTAGCAGATCATAAAAAAATGATCCGACCCGGGAATTTAACATGGTACACAGGTCACATATGTTACCGCAACGCCACCTTCAAACATTCACACATCCATGATTCCTATCTAGGCAAAACTGGCTTTCACATGAGTCGACATAAATATAAACAGAATAACATAATAAAAATATAAAGAAATCAACATGGGAAAAAATCTCACTTGGGTGAACATAAATAGATACGAGATAAAATTAAATAATAAAAATAAAAGTAATGATCATGGGATGATAATAAGTAGTTAAAAATAAAAACATTTTATAACAAAACATTAATTATTTTACTTGACGTAGAGTACAAGTTCTTCATAATGACCGTACATTACCGGGCTATATATATATACTAGCTGAACCCGCAGTGTTACCCGCGATTATTGTTGTACCGCGAGTAACGCCGCGGGATAAAGTTAGTATAAAAAAGTAGCCTAAGTTACTCCCTGGATCATCAGCTACCTGCCAGTGAAAGTCCCGTCAAAATCCGTCCAGACGTTCCAGAGATTACCCGGAACAAACAGACAGACAGACAGACAGACAGACAAAAATTTTTTTAACTACATTTTTGGTATATGTATCGTGTATACATACATATGCATTAAGTAAAAAGCGGTTATTTTAATATTACAAACAGACACTCCAATTTTATTTATTTGTATAGATGTATATTTTTTTTTATTTATTTTTTTTAATTTACAATAGTAACTTAGATCTAATACACAATTGATACTCGCCAAACGAAATTGTTTAACGGCGAGATGTCTATCTTTATCCATCATGAATACACCTCAAGTAAATCCGTACCTGTATTCCAAGTATCGTTTCCGAGGCGGATGGCTTAAAAGGCAATGCTGTTTAATGTTTTTTAAGACGTCATAGTTATTTCTTTATTTCCCTATTATTCGTTTGTTGAATATTGAGTATAGGCTGTTAGTGGAAAGCATTTTTAGTTTTGGATGAGAATCTATTCATCTATGTCTATACAAAGAAATAAAATTTGAGTGTCTGTGTGTCATGGGTGTAATATTTGAATAACCGCTTTTTACTAAATGCATATGTTTGTATAATCTGTACATATACCAAAAATGTAGATTTTTTTTGTCTGTCTGTTTGCTCCGGTTAATCTTTGGAACGACTGGACCGATTTTGGCCGGGGCTTTCACTGGCAGGTATATGTAAGAATAAAATAACTGCTTTTTACTAAATGCACATGTATGTACACACGGTACATATATTAAAATGTAGTTATTTTTTTTTGTCTGTCTGCCAGTCTTTGGAACGGCTGGACCGATTTTGACGGGAATTTCACTCGCAGACAGCTGATTCAGGGAGTAACTTAGGTTACTTTTTTTTTAAACTCACTTTGTACCGCGGCGTCACTCGCGGTACAACAATAACCGCGGGTATCATCGCGGGGTTTAGCTAGTAAATACATAAAATTGAAGTGTCTGCTTGTGCTTTAAAATTGAGATTTTCACTAAATGCAAATTTTTGCATTTAGCATGCAATGCATTTTTGTATGTTTATCTGTTCCGTCTTATCTCTGAAATAGCTGGACCAACGGCTGATGATATAAGTAGTAACTTAGATACTTTTATTTGAGCCTATCTATGTCCCGAGGTGTTACTTGTGGTTGTTGATGTGAAGTACAAAGTTAGTCTAAAAATAGTAGCCTAAGTTACTCTCTGAATCATCAGCTACCTGCCAGTGAAAGTTCCATCAAATTCGGTCCAGCAGTTCCAGAGATTACCCGGAACAAACAGACAGGCAGACAGACAAAAATTTTTTTACCAACGTTTTGATATATGTACCGTGTGTACATACATATGAATTTAATAAAAAACGGTTATTTTAATATTACAAACAGACATTCCAATTTATTTATTTGTATAGATATTATTGTATATTCACGGCAGATTAAATTTGACTAATATATATTCCTGACTATGCTATTTTAGTCATACGCAGTTGTATTGATATAGTCTGTATACATGAACTTGCCAATTTTACTCTACTTTATCTGATGGACGGCATGAGCAAAATCTAAAGTAATGGTCACTTTACTCATTGCGAATGCAAAATTCTATAATTTGGTGTGTAAATAAAGTCTTTGCTATTTATCTTGTTTGTGAAATTATCAATGCTTAGTCATTATTATGAGACATCTATAACTTAGTCTATACAAATAAATAAAATTGAAGTGTCTGTTTGTAATATTAAAATAACCGTTTTTTACTAAATGTTTATGTATGTATACACGGTACATATACCAAAAAAGTAGTAAAATTTTTTTTGTCTGTCTGTCTGTCTGTCTGTCTGTCCGTCCTTTTGTCTGTCTGTCTGTTTGTTCCGGGTAATCTCTGGAACGGCTGTACCGATTTTGACGGGACTTTCACTGGCAGGTAGCTAATGATCCAGGGAGTAACTTAGGCTACTTTTTTTTTTAGACTTACTTTGTCCCGCGGCGTTACTCTCGGTACAACAATAACCGCGGGTAACACCGCGGGGTTGAGCTAGTTAATAATAGAAACCTGGGAGGGGTCCGGATGTGTTAATAACAGCAGTTCCCGGATCCCTCCCGTCTCAGTCGCAGAGTGGCACACCGTGTGGTTTTAGTCGGTTCGATTCCGACACATCGCCCCGCCGCAAACCCCGGCGGGGTGACGGCCCGAGGGGGTTTCCACACGTTAAAAAAAAAAAAAGTTAATAATAGAAAGGTGAAAGTAACTACTTAACCGATCATCATGAAACTTTGTTCATATATTCTTGCAGTATTAAATGCGAGTGAAGCCGCCGGCGAAAGCTATTATCCTATAAAAATATATAATAACTTAAACAGAAATAAATAGAAGACTTAACGTGATGACACCAACCATTTTTTTTTCAACAAAAGCGTACTGGCCAAGTTTTTATCAATTTGGCTTAACTCCAAACAAGAAGCGCAAATTAGATGCTTTCAGCATAACTTGTTGTCCTTTGTTGGCTCTTTTGTACGGCTAATTTAATATTGTTGAGATTACATGGATTTGTTTCGTTAGATAATCAGTACATGGCCTTTGACTAACGTTGTTTATAGTTTACTGTTAGTTGAGAGGCATTGTATAAATCTAGGAGTTCCACAAGGTAGTTATCTTGGACCTACATTTACTGAAAGTTAAACTTGTTTTTTATTATACAGGAGAACGATAAACAACAGTTGTTGGTAAGAATTTACTTTATTTATGCATTTGTTTACCTATTTTGTTAACAAAATTGTTCAACAACAGCATTAGACTTTCGACTTCTGCTCTCATTTAAAATCAAAGTATAACTGATATAGACATTTCTAAAACTTAGTAAAACGCTTACTGTGAATATTTTATTTAATACTAGCTGAACCCCGCGGTGTCACCCGTGGTTATTGTTGTACCGCGAGTAACGCCACGGGACAAAGTTAGTCTAAAAAAAAGTAGCCTAAGTTACTCCCTGGATCATCAGCTACCTGCCAGTGAAAGTCCCGTCAAAATCCGTCGAGCCGTTCCAGAGATTACCCGGAACAAACAGACAGACAGACCGACGGACAGAGAGACAGACAAAAAAAAAATTAATTACGTTTTTGGTATATGTTCCATGTATACATACATATATGCATTTAGTAAAAAGCGGTTATTTTAATATTACAAACAGACACTCCAATTTTATTTATTTGTATAGATGTATAGATTAATAGTTGTATGTTATTTATTACTGAATCTTCTTGGATATCAAAGTAGGTTCAGGAATTTTCCATTCATTTGAATCCACTTTCTTAGACCATCTCGATTACATAGATGATCTTGAGGAATTCTTGATTTAGAATTCTATTCTGTTCTGATTCTTGAGTTATATGATGTTTATCATTTATCATCTTCGGTGGGTTGAATATTGTATTGATTTTTATGGTCGCGTCTACATTACATGAAACTTTATTTACTACCATAATTATAGTAAATAAAATTGTCCAATGTAAAGTGAGTTCGTTTAGTAATGTATGTATGTATATCATTTTAGATAAGATGAATTCAGCGAACAGAAATATCTATAAAATGTATATTTAAACGAAACATACCCTACGGAATTAAATGCAAATGTTTCAGCTTGAGTTCTAGTTTCTTCAAATGTAAGCAAACGTTGTGAAATTCAGAAGAGTCCAGCAAATACACAATACGTTATTTCACCTTTCAACTAGATTACTGTTTCTGAAATTTAATGTAACAAGTTATGAAAAATAAGAAACACAAAGAAATAAAACATATTTGTGTGCTATTTAAAAAGAGTAGGACGCACGTACGTAGTTCAGGTACGATGGACCGACGGCTTAAGGAAAATAGACTACAGCGGATGGATGTGGACTGCCCAAGACCGAGATGGTTGGTGCTCTTTGGAGGAGTCCTTCGTTCAGTGGACGGTATTAGGTTGAAGTAAGTAAGTAAGAAGATTAGCTAAACAGGAATTTACATAGAGAGGGTGAAATGCCTAAGCTTAGTAGTATGAATTGCAAACACAATTTTATTAATTTAATATTTTGATGTTAGATATCGCCATGGATAGAAAGTTATAATTGTAACATAATGCTGCTACTAATAAGCGCCAATTACTAGTAAAAATATTGCTAAAACTGGGCAAATTTATCGATTTTATTTCTTTATTTTATGATAACTCCCGCTATAGAAATTTTCCCGTATAACGGGGAACTCTACAAACATACATAAAAGGTAACACAGCACATTAGAACAACAATGTGTGGGTTACAAAGTGTTATCTCCTGTGAGGCTTGAACCAACAACACTCATAGTAGTAGAAAACGGCGAGATGACCGCAACCACTATACCGTCCCTGTAGTCTATTTAAGAGCTGCTGACGAACTTGGGTGTGTCAGCTAGCTACAGACAACCGTTTAGGCCAAGTAAACTTTAAAACTTAATTTTTGGTGACGACTTCACACATAAAGAACTATTTCTCTAGTTTCACCAGATTGCAGCCTAAATGCAAAATTATTTTTCAATTAATGTGGGTTCACATGCAAACTTACAATTACATACTTCAAATACTTAGCTAAATTTTTATTTCTTTGAAATCAAAACGATTGGAATAATCCAAATGTCTTAACCTAAGCTACGTAATAGCTGAAGATTAGCAAGATTGATTACGACAATTACATATAAGAGAGATCGTCAAAGGAACTCATTTCAATAGGGCGGAATACCTTCTTTGCAGATTCGCACTTTTCATCCTGTTATTGTTGTATACTTAGACCTGAAATCTAATGGTTCGTAGAATTTGTTCGACAACATCACAATCACCGCCATTTTGTATTATGCTCGGATTTTCATAAGTAAATTTTTATTGTAATGTTCTGAGTTTCTGTAATGTGAAGACACAGTTATCTCCTAACAAGTTTTATATTTTTAGATAGTATTTTTTATTTTATTTAAAAATCTTACGGAAGCTTACAGCAGTACACTTAAACTAGGTTACAAAAATAAAAAAATAGCCACGATACGCCATTAACGAGTCTCCACAGAAAGAAACTAAATAAACCTAAAAAAAAAGAAAACTCTTTAACAAAAATTATACTGAATCTTAAGATCGTAATTGCCCCTTAAATAATGAAAAAACTTGATGTTATAATTTCTGTATGACATATCTAGTAAGTCAAAGCCAAATAATTTACTTCAATCAAATCTATTGAACTCGACTAAGGAGTTAGACTTCGCAGTGGCAGTGAATACGACTGCTATACTTCGGTCTTGGGTTCGATTGAAGTATAGAAGTATTCTATCAGTCAGTCTATCATCTCTAGTACAAACTCAGTTTACTTTGAAGCTAGATGACGTAATACAGTCAGTTGGTATTTAATTTGTACTATTTTACTTTTGCCAGGATTATAAAATGGATGCAGAAAGTATAATCGAGATTTTGGAAATTAAGTAGGCACTCTACTACTCATAAATCTTTTGCGTTACATAATTATATGTAAATAGTAAGGGAACAATATGCTTCTACATCATTAGGCCTCCGGTCTCGCACTTACCAACAAAACAGGACAGCACGAATGCTATCATTTTAGGTTGTTTTCTTTGAGAGGGTAGTACCACACCGGTCAAGCCAGCCTGTTCATGTATATATATTTAGCTTGTGTCCACTACTTACTGCTTTCAAGTTAAAAACATATTCCTCTCTATTCAAATATTATGAGAAATTGACCAGGCAGTGAAAATAGTATTCAGTAAAGTACTAAGCATTTACATCTTAAATGTTACCATTTCAGACTTCGACCGCAGACCAAAGAGTATGGAACTACACAAATAGATATGCTATGTCGAATTCAATGGACCATCTTCAGATAATATAGAGTTAGTTTTCTGGAAGTGATAGTTTTGATTTATTGTCACTTAAATTTTTAAATTCACCATAATAGAGAATTAATTAGTCCGTGTTTCGGAGAGCATGTCAAGCCGACGGTAACAACCCATACGTTCCACTGCTGGGCTCGGATCTCCTTTCAGGAGAGGGTTAAGGCTATACATTCCTACGCTAGCCGCGCGCGGGTTGGGGACCGGCAAGACAACGTTCTGGATACGTAATATTGCCGTTGGATGGTTGCCGTTTTTAAGCCGCCCAAAGGCCTCCAACTAAGCTTCACGACTGTTATCATATGATAACAACCGGGACCAACTAACGATATAGTGTGTTCCATGACAGATTTTTATATTAATTACATATCTCATACAGACCTTTCTCTTACAAAAAATAGTTGTACTTGATACTTATCAGTATTGCCTGCCTATAATTTTTTACAAGCTCTCCGATTCTAAATCACATAATTCTTGTTTCTTGGTAATTGTGATTTTATCGCACTAAAACTGTAACACGTTTGCTGTATTTATCCTTTTTTATAATTTATATAAACCAGAACAGGGCTAGGCAGTACGGCGTGCGTGATATCACTCACGCAGTATAGAGACTGCTGCAAAACTCATATAAACCAACTAACTTTTCCTTTCACTTGCCCCACATATTGGCCACTTCGAGATATCGTGGAGAATCTACCGATCCATATTATTTTTACTCACAGCATATCTACTTGAAATACGAAAAAATACTTGTTTTAATCAATCTTGAGACGAATAAGCGGCTCCTAACTCTGATCTCTTATTATAATATTCATAATTCATTTCGTTCACGTTTATGTCACGATTGTTTTGCTTCATTGAGTAATACAAAAAGCATACGTAAAATGCAATTGCAATACAGTGTGTAAAACAGAATAATTGCCAATAAACTTTTTGTTATCTGTTCGGACACGAGCAAAGGGAAAGCAAAAGGGAATATTTCATACAAGTTCTTCTAGCAAGTTTAGCTCAAGTTTTTCTGTAGCATGTTCCTCGTAGAGCGGTTGTACATCGATGCACGGTTCATCTCCATATTAAGTTGGTGATACATTTAGCTCAAAAGATCCTTTGATGTCAGATAAATTTGTTATATACAAACTTTATAATTCACAAGATTTTATTACAAAATCTCATGAATGCCTTGCACTCGTAATTTTATTAGACAGAATGCACTTTAACAAAAGGTACTTCTGCGCCATGTAAGAAAGATTGACAATTAGCGATTGCTGAACCATTTTTCAAGGAAATATTTTTATTTGGTAAAGCTAAATTTAGAACTTAAAAGTACATAATGAAAGTTTTTTTGATTCAGGTCTTAGTCAAATACGGATTTTGTAAAATTGGGGTCAAATGTAAATAATAGCCTTAATCATCATAGTCATTATCGTACAGCAGTCACAATGCCAATCACTTGTTAACTTAAAATGTGAGCGTGCAAACAAAGATTAATGTTTTGTTTCACAGTTCAAAGCAATAAATCTAACTCATTGTCGACACTAGTACTAAGCCCTCGTGTAAAGGTTTCCGATAAATTCCGATTTTACAACTTCCGCTCTCGGTAGGACCGCAACGTTAATTCTGAAATGAAACGGAATTCAATGCAGGTTTTATACTCAACTACTGCATGCAGTTCATGTATGCAGGATCCACAAACTATATTACATGTAATATAGTTTGTGAATCCTGGTTTACCTGGATTTTAAATAGCTTCTAGGCTAAGATATACTTTATTGTTCACCTAAAATGTTAAGATATTTTTTTCCACAGTGGTTTAAAACGAAATATCAGTAACTAGCTAAATAAATATCTAAAATCGTGACTAAATTGTAAATGATATAACCAAATACAATTTAGAAAAAATCAAAAGTTATATTAAGTCAGACGATCTTAAATGAAATTAGCGCTATAGCATCTTTATTTAACAGTAACGATCATTATACTGGGACCCTAAGACTTTTATTGTTATTTTCTTTTAAAAGTACAAAGAAGCGGGATCCATTAATTACTCTGTTGAATGAAAGGAGTTTTAAACAGTAGCCAGTGTGTCCACGGCTCATTAACCTTGGTCTTTTTTTAGACTGAGGAATCAAGTTTTGTATTAAATTAAAGTTTAGTTGACCTTTGACATAAGTAGGGGTTGACATTCTTTACTAAATGACTACAGTAAATTTCATTACTTGTAGATATTTTTATATGGTTTTACTAGCCATTTCCTACGATTTCGTCCACGTATGTGAGGATTATCACCCTAATGGAAAGTCCTAAAAAACATAAATTGGGAATTTCTGTTGTCATGCAATCACGATGAAGTGAATATGTGACTTTATACCAAGGGCCTCACATCTCTGACATATATCTGTGCCAAGGACAGTGTTAAAAATCATAAAGTTTGCGTGATTGTAACTAAAAGACGACCTTCGATATTAAATCAGATTTGCCTGGTCATAAAGTTTGAAGACATACAACGTCCACAAAATATAAACAGTACACTGAAAGAAAATAAGCTGATTTTTATTTATTATAGTCGTAAACCTAGGGGTATATATAGCGGGACTTGGCTGTAAATGTATGAATGGAAAATTGTGGTGAATAGTGCTGAGACAGTTTCTGATTTTTGTCCGTTCCCGGATTACGCGTATGTTTCTTACTTGTGCATTTCTTACTGAAATCGTAAAAATTATAGACCTTATTTTTATTGTATTTATTCCGTACTGGTTATTATTTCATCATCAAAATATCAACAGCCTTTAACAGCCTACTGCTTTATATAGGTTCTGGCCTAACTGTACCGTGTGGTACAGCCAGAAGGGTTTACATAGAGTTATTTTCAAGTTTACTTTATCTTTGCAGCGATATTTGCTCCATTAGTCCTATCTTAAGATACCCATGGGTTGAATAGAGATTGTGATACTCCGTATTTTTTTAATGTAATACCATGGACACCCACAACACCAGAGGCGTCATAAGTGCGTTACCGGCCTTTGGGGGATGGGGAGAGGGATGGGGGAGGGGTATGGACCTCCGGCATTCTTACTCACTCGGTGAAAGTCAGTGCAAGCTGTTTCACACCGGTTTTCTGTGAGGCCGTGGTATCACTGTGGTCGAGCCGGCCCATTAATTCCGAAGCGTGGCTCTCCCACGATAATTCTTAATCCACACGGAATATATAATGTTAACACCAGATCATATCAATACCACCACCACTTTTAGAACCAGTGTTAAACAATTCTGCCATTGTTTCTTGCTAAGTTAATGAGCTCACATTTGTAACTTTAGAGTTTTTCATAACTAGCTGTGGTTATTTAGGTTCAGATATCCCGAGTGGCAGTCGGATTGCCCCTTATCCTATAACAATTATTGAAATGTGGAAGCTTAAAAATTAATATCGTCATGAATTTTCTACACACTCCACTTCTGATAAAATATTAGTACGCTAAAATATTAGTATAGTTCGTAGAATTTGTTCGACAACATCACAATCACCGCCATTTTGTATTATGCTCGGATTTTCATAAGTAAATTTTTATTGTAATGTTCTGAGTTTCTGTAATGTGAAGACACAGTTATCTCCTAACAAGTTTTATATTTTTCGATAGTATTTTTTATTGTATTCAAAAATCTTACGGAAGCTTACAGCAATACACTTAAACTAGGTTACAAAAATAGCCACAATACACCATTAACAAGTCTCCAAAGAAAGAAACTAAATAAACCTAAAAAAAAAGAAAACTCTTTAACAAAAATAATACTGAATCTTAAGATTTTTTTTTTTTTTTTTATGTTTGACCCTGCCATAATGACTCTACTCTGCCTGATGGAAAGCATAAGCAGAATCCAAGAGTGATGGTCACCATACTGCGAACGCAGACAATGCAACAATGCAGCATGGTGACCCACACCATGGCGGGCTAGTGATGCTTTCGCATCATTGGGCCTCCGGTCTCGCACTCACCAGCGAAACACGACAGCATGATCGCTGTCATTTTACGTTGATTTTCAAAAATTCAAATTCAAAAAAGATCGTGATTATATAATGAAAAAACTTGATGTTATAATTTCTGTATGACATATCTAGTAAGTCAAAGCCAAAAAAATTACTTCAATCAAATCTATTGAACTCGACTAAGGAGTTAGACTTCGCAGTGGCAGTGAATACGACTACTATACTTCGGTCTTGGGTTCGATTGAAGTATAGAAGTATTCTATCAGTCAATCTATCATCTCTGGTACAAACTCAGTTTAGTTTGAAGCTAGATGACGATTACGTCATACAATTAAACACAATTTTACGGTACAAATTAAATACCAACTGACTGTATTAACAGTCAGTTGGTATTTAATTTGTACCATTTTACTTTTGCCAGGATTATAAAAGTATAGAATGGATACAGAAAGTATAGTCGAGATTTTGAAAATTAAGTAGGTACTCTACAACTCATAAATCTTTTGCTTTACATAATTATATGTAAATCAGTAAGGGAACAATATGCTTCTACATCATTAGGCCTCCGGTCTCGCACTCACCGACAAAACACGACAACACGAATGCTATCATTTTAGGTTGTTTTCTATGAGAGGGTAGTACCACCCCGGTCAAGCCAACCTGTTCATGTATATGTATTCAGCTTGTGTCCACTACTTATTGCTTTCAAGTTAAAAACATATTCCTCTCTATTCAAATATTATGAGAAATTGACCAGGCAGTGAAAATAGTATTCAGTAAAGTACTAAGCATTTACATCTTAAATGTTACCATTTCAGACTTCGACCGCAGACCAAAGAGTATGGAACTACACAAATAGATATGCTATGTCGAATTCAATGGACCATCTTCAGATAACGTAGAGTTAGTTTTATGGAAGAGATAGTTTCGATTTATTGTCACTTACATTTTTAAATTCGCCATAATAGAGAATTAATTAGTCCGTGTTTCGGAGAGCATTTTATTTATTTATTTATTTAGTATATTTACATAAAAAGTACATAAATATTTGAAGTCCCTGACTCCTGAGCTAGGCTCATGGCCTGTGTTACAGAAGTCAGTGTCTTCTCCCATTAAAAGATACACATAAATCTTATGCAAATTGGTGCGGTGATGTGATAAAAGTGCGTAGTGAGGTGTGTGAGTTTGTGATGTGTGTATATAAGTTATGTAAATGTACGGGTGTATGTGTATGTTATTGTATATACGATGAATCCTTAGTCTTCTATAATAATAGTTTTTCAGTTTGGTCATAGTCTATACCAAGCAACCAATTTTTCAATTTAATATTAGCTTCGTGACAAGATAAGGGATGAATGTTTGTTAAAGTATGCAAAGCAAAGCATGTCAAGCCGACGGTAACAACCCATACGTCCTACTGCTGGCCGAGCGCGGGGACCGGCAAGACAACGTTCTGGATACGTAATATTGCCGTTGGATGTTTTTAAGCCGCCCAAAGGCCTCCAACTAAGCTACACGACTGTTATCATATGATAACAACCGGGACCAACTAACGATATAGTGTATTCCATGACAGATTTTTATATTAATTACATATCTCATACAGACCATTCTCTTACGAAAAATAGTTGTACTGGATATTTATCAGTATTGCCTGCCTATAATTTTTTACAAGCTCTCCGATTCTAAATCACATAATTCTTGTTTCTTGGTAATTGTGATTTTATCGCACTAAAACTGTAACACGTTTGCTGTATTTATCCTTTTTTATAATTTATATAAACCAGAACAGGGCTAGGCAGTAAGTACGGCGTGCGTGATATCACTCACGCAGTATAGAGACTGCTGCAAAACCAACTAACTTTTCCTTTCACTTGGCCCACATATTGGCCACTTCGAGATATCGTGGAGAATCTACCGATCCATATTTATTTTGTATCTAATTGAAATACGAAAAATTACTTGTTTTAGTCAATCTTGAGACGAATAAGCGGCTCCTAACTCTGATCTCTTATTTTAATAGCAATTCATTTCGTTCACTTTTATGTCACAATTGTTTTGCTTCATTGAGTAATACAAAAAGCATACGTAAAATGCAATTGCAATACAGTGTGTAAAACAGAATAATTGCCAATAAACTTTTTGTTATCTGTTCGGACACGGGCAAAGGGAAAGCAAAAGGGAATATTTCATACAAGTTCTTCTAGCAAGTTTAACTCAAGTTTTTCTGTAGCATGTTCCACGTAGAGCGGTTGTACATCGATGCACGATACTATCTCCATATTAAGTTGGTGATACATTTAGCTCAAAAGATCCTTTGATGTCAGATAAATTAGTTATATACAAAGTTTATAATTCACAAGAATTTATTAAAAAATCTTATGAATGTTTCGCAGTTTTGCACTCGTAATTTTATTAGACAGAATGCACTTTACCAAAAGGTACTTCTGCGCCATATAGCAAAGATTGACAATTAGCGATTGCTGAGCCATTTTTCAAAGAAATATTTTTATTTGGTAAAGCTAAATTTAGAACTTAAAAGTACATAATGAAAGTTTTTTTTGATTCAGGTCTTATTCAAATACGGATTTTGTAAAATTGTGGTCAAATGTAAATAATAGCCTTAATCATCATAAACATTATCGTACAGCAGTCACAATGCCAATCACTTGCTAACTTAAAATGTGAGCGTGCAAACAAAGATTAATGTTTTGTTTCACAGTTCAAAGCAATAAATCTGACTCATTGTCGACACTAGTACTAAGCCCTCGTGTAAAGGTTTCCGATAAATTCCGATTTTACAACTTCCGCTCTCGGTAGGACCGCAACGTTAATTCTGAAATGAAACGGAATTCAATGCAGGTTTTATACTCAACTACTGCATGCAGTTCATGTATGCAGGATCTATAAACTAAATTACATGTAATATAGTTTGTGAATCCTGGTTTACCTGGATTTTGAGTGTATAGGATATATAGCTTCTAGGCTAAGATATACTTTATTGTTCACCTAAAATGTTAAGATATTTTTTTCCACAGTGGTTTAAAACGAAATATCAGTAACAAGCTAAATAAATATCTAAAATCGTGACTAAATTGTAAATGATATAACCAAATACAATTAAGAAAAAATCAAAAGTTATATTAAGTCAGACGATCTTAAATGAAATTAGCGCTATAGCATCTTTATTTAACAGTAACGATCATTATACTGGGACCCTAAGACTTTTATTGTTATTTTCTTTTAAAAGTACAAAGAAGCGGAATCCATTAATTACTCTGTTGAATGAAAGGAGTTTTAAACAGTAGCCAGTGTGTCCACGGCTCATTAACCTTGGTCTTTTTTTAGACTGAGGAATCAAGTTTTGTATTAAATTAAAGTTTAGTTGACCTTTGACATAAGTAGGGGTTGACATTCTTTACTAAATGACTACAGTAAATTTCTTTACTTGTAGAGATTTTTATATGGTTTTACTAGCCATTTCCTACGATTTCGTCCACGTATGTGAGAATTATCACCCTAATGGAAAGTCCTGAAAAACATAAACTGGGAATTTCTGTTGTCATGCAATCACGATGAAGTGAATATGTGACTTTATACTAAGGGCCTACATCTCTTACATATATCTGTGCCAAGGACAGGGTTAAAAAATCATTGTAACTAAAGGACGACCTTCGATATTAAATCAGATTTGCCTGGTCATAAAGTTTGAAGACATACAACGTCCACAAAATATAAACAGTACACTGAAAGAAAATAAGCTGATTTTTATTTATTGTAGTCGTAAACCTAGGGGTATATATAGCGGGACTTGGCTGTAAATGTATGAATGGAAAATTGTGGTGAATAGTGCTGAGACAGTTTCTGATTTTTGTCCGTTCCCGGATTACGCGAATGTTTCTTAATTGTGCATTTCTTACTGAAATCGTAAAAAGATAAGACATAATTTTTATTGTATTTATTCCGTACTGGTTATTTTTTCATCATCAAAATATTAACAGCCTTTAATAGCCAATGATGCGGAAGCATCACTAGCCCGCCATGGTGTGGGTCACCATGCTGCATTGTTGCATTGTCTGCATTCGCAGTATGGTGACCACCACTCTTGGATTCTACTCATGCTTTCCATCAGGCAGAGTAGAGTCATTTTGGCAGGGTCAAACATAAAAAAAAAAAAAAAAAAAAAAAAAAAAATAGCTTACTGCTTTATATAATTTCTGGCCTAACTGTACCACACTAGCGAGAAGGGCTTACATCGAGTTCCTTTCAAGTTTACTTTCTCTTTGCAACGATATTTGCTCCATTAGTCCTCTCTGACGATACCTATGGGTTGAATAGAGATGATGATACTCTGTATTTTTTTATGTAATAAGGGCCAAACGAGCAGACCTATCACCTGATGTTAAGCAACTACCGTTACCCACGGACACCCACAACACCAGAGGCGTTATAAGTGCGTCACCGGTGATGACAAGATGGATGGGGGGAGAGATAGGGGTATGGATCGCCGGCATTCTTACTCACTCGGTGAAAGTCAGCGCAAGCTGTTTCACATCGGTTTTCTGTGAGGCTGTGGTATCGCTCCGGTCGAGCCGGCCCATTCACTCCGAAGCATGGCTCTCCCACGATAATTCTTAATCCATTACCACACGGAATACCAGTTTTAGAACCAGTGTTAAACAATTATGCCATTGTTTCTTGCTAAGTTAATGAGCTCACACTTGTAACTTTAGAGTTTTTCATAACTAGCTGTGGTTATTTAGGTTCAGATATCCCGAGTGGCAGTCGGATTGCCCCTTATCCTATAACAATTATTGAAATGTGGAAGCTTAAAAATTAATCTCGTCATCAATTTTCTACACACTCCACTTCTGATAAAATATAAGTACGCTAAAATATTAGTATATAGTTAGGCATAATGTTAATAAAGTTTTTTTTTTGTAGAGTACAATCAAGAAGATCATCTTCATCATCCTTGATTATGTCCAAGATTATTTTGGGTCGGCTAATAGTTCAACCGGTTTACCTGAAAATCACCTTTTCCATGGAGCGTCTTACCACGGACCTCTGCAAGCTTGAGGCCGAACAGAATTTAGTTATCAGTATATTTGAGGGCACTGACTGCCGAATAAAGTTTGTCTTGTTTAGTTAGGCGTGGGTGAAAAAATGATCTTCAAAATTCAATATGTTATGTATTCAATATCAAATCTTAAGTATGCAAATATTTGTAATAATAGTCTTAGAACAAAAATAACAAAAGTCAAAATTAATAAAATTCCGGGATCGTCATAACATCACTTGCTTAGCGTTTATAAAACGCGTGAATCGTACAATTTTATATCGAGAGCTTATTTATTCCCATATTATTTCAATTGATCGAAGTAAATCAAATATTAGTTTGCAAGCGTAGCTGTTGAAACTAGCAATAGTAAATCTTATTCGAATGTTAAGAGCGCTGGTTTTTCGAATGAACTTGCAATAATAGCAAGACTTGTAATGGTTTGTTTGATTTCAATATATACTCATGTCTAGACATTGTATTATTAATAAATAAATAAATAAATATTTCGGACATCTAACACACAATGCCCTCTAACTTCAAACTAAACAGAATACTGTACTACGAAAGGTAGATTGACTGATAAAATATTTATTTACATTTTTAAAATAAATACATATTATAAATAGAAAACGCCCAAACTCCAAAACAAATACATATTTTCAGATCACACACATATTTGGTCCGATTCGAGAATCTTACCCAATACTCGTGCACAGTAGTATCATATACTACCACTACGCCAATGAGGCAGTCAAATTATTAGGTACCATAATTAGTTGTAACCCTTAAAAAATGGCACTCATCAGGGGTAATTTCTCTATCAGTTCAACCCTCAAAAAGATACACGGGAGGTCCCATTATTACAATTAATAGGACATCAACCCTTTGGGTGGCAACGATAGCCTATAATTCACCCCAAGTCGCGCTATCAAGCAGTTTTAACACCCCTTCAAACCCCTTCCTGAGTTTTATGAGTTCAGGTAGAATCGTAAACAAATTTCATCCACTGTCGTTTGAACTTGTGAGAACGTTTGTAGCTCTTAATGGCACAGATAATAAATAAATGCATAGCTTATTATGGTAGTTCAAATTGCACCATAGAATCACCGACGTAGAATTTTTATTTTCTTTTGAGGAACGCATTATCAAGAAAGCTGGTTAAACTCGCAGAGGTTTTCAAAAGAAACAAATTTTCTCCGTTTTTGCAACATTTTTTATTGATGTTTGTATTTTTTACATTATTATATATAACTTAATGTCATAAAGCCTTCAGCTTTCTTAAGTGGTAGCCCATTAACCTAGGAAGGCTAAGGCTAGCATTAAAACCATTTTTCAATTTGAAAATATCGTCTCTGAGATTAGCGCTTTCAACTTAGCTAAAGCACAATCTCTTCAGATTTGTGAAATTTGTACATAACAGATTAATGGATGGATAAATCGTCAACGATGGGTGTCTTAACACTGGCTGGCAAAAAGGTATCGACACTCAGACATAGACGGAATAATTGAGAAAATACAATTAAAAAAAAAAAACTAAGAAGAATAAAACATTATTTACCATTTGTACATGGTCAGCAAATTGATATGATTCTTTAAGGAAACTACATTAACTGGTGAACAAAAAAGTTTATTAATCTATTCTATAATTTAACAAATAATTTAAAAAAAATGCAATTAATTATTGCTAGCCTTTAAGACATAGTTTTTTAGACATTGACGTTAAATCAACAGATCTTGAATTTAATATTTTTTTTATCAACTTGGAATTATTCTACTTTATCTCATTATTAACATTGACTATCTAGATCTTGTTCCTGGGTTAGACGGGGTTAATAGGGAGGCGCTCATAGCCCAGTTGCACTCGGTGATTAGATACAACTACCGAGGGTAAGTAACGACTGCGCGGTCAGTACCTGGATGGGTGATCGCTGGTGGCATGTTATAATGAGCATCTCCGTGATTCGGAGGTCACCTTAAGCAGTCGGTCCCGGTTGTTATCATAGGATAACAGTCGTGAAGCTTAGTTGTAGTCCTCAAACATCCAACGGCAAGATTACGTAGCCACAACGTTGTCTTGCGAGTCCCCAACCCACACTTGGTCAGCGTGGGGATATATGGCCTTAACCCTCTCCTGAGAGGAGACCCGAGCCTAGCAATGGGACGTTATGGGTTGTAAGAAAAAGAATAGGGAGGGAGATAATAGTATATTTAAGTTTTTTAGATTATGATATGAGTATATCAAGTGTGAGAGTTACTCAACTAATTTATTGTCTTCACAAGCCGCAGTATCATTTCGGCCAAGCCACTGTCCGGATTCTTTGAGCAGGTAGTGAAAAGCATTTCACTAGTTCGCCATAGTGTGGGTCACAACACTTTTACCGTGGGAGAGCCACGCTTTGGCATGAATGGGCCGGCTCGACCGGAGCGTTACAACGGCCTCACCGAAAGCCAGTGTGAAATAGCGATTACGCTGTGTTTCACCGAGTGAGTTAGGAAACCGGAGGTCTATACCCCAACTCCTCCCCACATCTTTTTCCCCATTCCCCAGTGGTCGGCAACGCACCTGTGACGCCTCTGGTGTTGCGGGTGTCCATGGGCGGCGGTAATCGCTTACCATCTGGTGATACGTCTGCTCGTTAGCCATCTTTACCACAAAAAAAACATGCTGCGTTGTCCACATGCGCAATGAGGATGCACCACCACTCTAGGATCCCGCTCCTGCTATCCATGAAACAGAGTAGAGTTATTTTGGCAGCTCGTACATAAAAAAGCCGGCCTTTACGTGTTGAAACATGGATTTGCCTCTTAAACGGTATAACTGCATGCAATCTATTGTACCAATATCTTTGCCGCCCCCAGAGCTCATCTTATACTGGAAACAACACGTTTCCGGAGCAATCTTAAGATCACAACGATAACGTTTTGTTTTATGTTGACACGTCGGGATCCGATACCAGATTTATGGAGAAACTATAGTAAACAACTTTAATGTGGGTTTGTGGTCGTTTACTATGGGGTGTGAGGTGAATTTACAGTGAGCTGTTTGAGTGTTATTTGTTTTAAATTTTTAAATCTAAGGTTTGGGGCTAGTGAAACTAAAAAAACATATATTTCTGGGTTTAACTGGGTTAATTAACCGGTAAAAACAATTTTAATTATTTTTCAAGTTCAAAGATACTTCTGAATAAATATCTTAAACTATATATTATAAATATATATATCTAAACTCTATACTTGCTAATATATAAAGCTGAAGAGTTTGTTTGTTTGAACGCGCCTATCTCAGGAACCGCTGGTCCGATATGAAAAATTATTTCAGAGTTAGATATCCCATTTATCGAGGAAGGCTAAAGGCTATATACCATCACGCTAAGACCAATAGGAGCGGAGCATCAATGAATAATGTTTCAAAAATGGGGGAAATTTTCACGCTATGGGCAATAGAAGACGCAAACGAGGTTGCGTGGGTCAGCTAGTTATTTGATGAAACAAAACTATCTATCGCTTTAGATGCTTTGCAATTTGCTTTCACAATATAATCTTTAAAAGTGTTGAGATGGTTGGACATAGCCATAAACGCTATCCTATATCCTAGCCATGAATAGGTTTGTATAGGTTTTGTTTAAAGTAAGTTTTTTTTTCTCTTTACGGTGATGTTGTCATGCGCAGAATGCTTCTTTAGCCGGATTAAGATCCATAGTGTGAGCAGCATGAATAGGAGTGTTAACACTTCGCATACCTAATCCATCACCAGGATGGTTATGGTTTAATAAGTTTCTCAATCAAAATAGACACACATATATAAGTATATTCTATCATAGTCATATAGGGTCATCTCTCGGGTGTTAAACATGAATTGTATATAAAAACTATTAAACTTTACTAGACTTATACTGTTTTACAACCACTTTGACTTCGTGTCTACAACCCTCTAGGGAAAGTGTCTTGATACTTTCTTGTTGTTTGTTGAATTTTGAACTAAAAAATAATGCGAGATTTTTTGAAAACAGATTTTTTATACTTAAGCTATATTTATGATTTAAGCTAAACTTATTCTAGCCTGGAAATTAAAATTTTATGCATTAATAAATGAATACTGGTACAAAACCTCGAGCTGCAAAAGTTTGCGATTTGTGTTTTTAAACGCAATTAAACCCAAAAAGAAAATTTTGCTTGACCTGGTTGTTATTTGGATCAAATTTTGTAATTGAAATTTGACCCCCTTGTTAACAAATTGATCTGAAATTTGGTACATATCCTAAGTTCTGGTGACAATACAATTAAGTGAATTCTGTTTTATTGTGAATCCAAGATGACCGCCGCTGTCAAATGAAAGGGCTTGACTAGTGGAACACAGTTCACTATGAAAAATCAAAATCCAAGATGGCCGACGCTACAAAATGGTGGTTTACACATTTTGTCAAAGACTAACTATATGGGTATCAAATGAAAGGGCGTGAATAGTAGAACACAAATGAAAAGTACAATGTAATGAAATTAAAAACTAAAAACTAGCTTAGCTCTTAGCTCTTTATAAAACGTTTGGTATGATAAATAACAAGGCAATGTATTAAATTAAGTCTGTTCGTGACCAAGGGTAGTAGGTATAATTTGTTAGAAACGTCTTCGGGAAATAGGAGGTATCTTAAACTTTAAATAATTTTATCGGAAACTAGCTGAACCCCGCTGTGTCACCCGCGTTTATTGTAGTAACCGCGAGTAACGCCGCGGGATAAAGTTAGTCTAAAGTCTAGTGGATCATCAGCTACCTGCCAATGAAAGTATCGCCAAAATCGGTCCAACCGTTCCAGAGATTACCCGGAACAAACAGGCAGACTAAACATTTTTTAACTACATTTCTGCTATAGTGCCCTGTATACATACATACGCATTTAGTAAAAAGCGGTTATTTTAATATTACAAACAGACACTCCAGTTTTATTTCTTTGTATAGATAATCCCCGCTGTACTGCATAAACTATATTGCATGTATTAGTAAAACTTTGAATAGTATATCAACTCTAGCGTTGTGAGTGAAACCCGTATCAAAACATATTATTCTCTTAATAGGATTTGTCTTTAATAGTTTTTTATGTATGGCCTGCCAAAATGACTCTACTCTGCCTGATGGAAAGCATAAGCAGAATCCAAGAGTGGTGGTCACCATACTCATTGCTCGTACAGGCAATGCAATGCAATGCAGCATGGTGACAGATACTATGGTAGCCTAGTGATGCTTCTGCATCATTTGGCTCCCTGTTTCACACACACCAACGAAACACAACAGCACAAACGCTGTTATTTTACGTTGATCTTCTGAAAAAATGGTTTCGGGTGTCTATGGACGGCGATAATCGCTTACCATCAGGCTATATCTCTGCTCGTATTCGTCCCCATATTCGTTTAAAAAAAAATCCAATAACAATACTAATAACATAAGTAGTATTAGAGTTTATCCCGACCTTCAACGTTTTAGACTTATAGCACCCTTTTCCTATAGATATCTGTGTAAATAAATAAGCATAAAACATCTGCCCTATAACACGAAAATGCAAACTACGATGATGACATACAAATTCATAATTTCACATTTGCATTGGGTTCCGTAGTGAATTTGAATTCGTCGGGCGTGCCTCAAATATCTCGTTAGGCTATATTGTTGGACCCCGACCACGTAGTTCGTGTGCGCCAATAGAAACAGATATTATAGGCTATGTGTATTTGAGTGGGTTTAAAGGGCAGTCTTGTTTTAGAAGTTTCAAATTCTATTTCAATTTATAACTTTATACGATACTAGCAGCCCGTCCCGGCTTCGCACGGGGTAGACAATTATTTATTTTTGGAAATTTGGATATAAAAACAGTTTTTCACAAATATTTTTATTTATTAAAAAAATATTATTTATTAAATATATATTTAAAAAAACCCCACAGTTATATTTGTATGTAAGTCTATTTATGTTCAATTTCTTTGATGGTTTAATTGGCGGGCACTTAAATAAGTAACATTTACATAGGATATTATCTACATTTTTACTATGTATTTTTAAGTAATTAGAATAAAAGCAGAGTCGAATAAAATATGTATATATTTTAAAATATGTATATAGACTGTATAGTCTAAATTAAACGTTGACAACTTTCAACTAAAAATGTATCTACCTATACATCTAGGTATTTAAAAGAAATTTTTGTTCGTGTCGATAGAAACTTGCCTATCATTATTTAGTATTTTCCGTACAAAATTTTTTTTTTTGTTTGGTTTTGTTGTTTTGTGCTTTTTATTTTGGTTTTATATATTTTTTTGTGTTTTTTTTGTTTTTTTATTTTTTATTAAAAAAGGGTTTGTCATTAATAATTTTCATTCTTATTATTACTTAATAATTTACATTTTTAGTAGTTTTTATTTTACAGGTTTACTTTTACATTATTTACAGATATAATATTAAGGTAGATTTACGTTTTTTACTTTTATATTTGTCAGTTTTTATCTTAAAGCTTCACTGTAAACTACGTTGGCAGTGGTATTTGTAGATGGCAACAAAATATATTGATTTTCAGGAGATCCCACTCGAGAAAGGGCAACATATAGTTATCCATGAGAAAAGCATTCTTTTCTTAGGTCGATGCCAACCATCGAAAATGTTTGACCCTGGGACTTATTTATTGTGAGGGCAAATGATGTTTTTAGAGGAAACTGTAACCTCTTAAAAGATATAGGCAAGTCCGTAGGAATCATGAGGATCCGCGGTATGTGGGCGAGCTGTCCGGCCGCGGCTCCGGTGATTATAGTGGCTACTATGACGTTCTCCCGCAATTCCTTCACCAGAAGTCTCGTGCCATTGCACATGCTGGGAGGGCATAGGTTCCTCAGCAGCATTACGGGAGTGCCTACCTTTAATTGTAGTTCGTGGGGCGTCAAGCCGGAAGGATTCAGGGAATTTAAAAATTCTTGTGGATAGTGCACTGTATCTTCGATGTTGCATACTGTGTCAATAGATTTGTAAGATTTAAATTTACCGGGTACTTTTTCCATAATAATTTTGTTAATCTCATTAACCGATTCATTTCGCGGGGATAGTATCGCTCTCGAACAGAGCCAATTGAAATTTCTCTCCGTAAGATTTTGTATGTCCGGATATATTGTGTCCACAAGAATTTCTAGACTCTGAACGATTTGACCCAATTCGTTATCCAACAATACCGGGGACTGTTTGCAACCGGAGACGGTAATTTTCCGTCTCCAAGTTTTAGAAGTTTTTGTGAGAAATTATTATCGTCATTGTCACTTAAATGTGCTCCCATATTTGTGCGCAGATTAAGAGTTTCAATCGATTGCCATAAAGTTGATGATTTAAGGCAAGCTCGAATAACGTCAGCTCGAGTACCTTTTGTTATAACTGGTAATGTTTGACGAAAGTCTCCAGCTAAAACAAACGTCACGCCCCCCATTATACGGTCTGAGCTTCGGATGTCTCTCAGCGTGCGCTCCACGGCTTCCACGTGCGCCCTGTGGCTCATGGTGCACTCGTCCCAGATGACCAGCGAAGTGTCTTGTAAGAGCTGCCCCAGCGGACCGTTTTTGCGGATCGAGCGCTATGGCGGTTTTGTTTACTGTTTGAATTTTTTAATTCGTAATATCTTTTGAATGGAAAGTCCAATTTAAATAATTTAAAAACTATTTTATAGGTAGTTAAATGGTCTTGACCATAAAATAATTTATTTGGATAAGGATTAATATAAACACATAAATAGCATGGTTTGGATTTGGTTAGCATTTTCATTAATGTTTAAAATGAAAAAAGTTGTTGTAGTGACATAACTACAATAGTTGGACATATGCTACCGCGGAGTTTTTTGTAGACATTATGATGTTCTTCAATATTGTTGTACATTATTTTGTTCTATCGCTAATAGTTTCGGCAGCGCATTCGACGAAAGACATTTTAAGACTCATTTTTCTACACCTTCGGTTACATTGTTCAAATTTTACCAAGGATCCCTAATTTTTTTCAAAATGAAATGTAGCCTATGTCAAATTGGAAGAATGTAGCATTCTATTGGTGAAAAAATTTTTTAAATCGGCCCAGTACTTTTTGAGCCTATTCATTACAAACATACAAACATAGGTACAAATCTTTCCTCTTTATAATATTAGTGTAGATGTAGATGTAGATTAGCTTTTGCCTGTGGAAGAACCACTTCCACGATTGATCTCATTGAATTATCATTGTAAAAACTTTTGTACCATGGCAGGTAAGGACACAATACGGACGTGAATAACAATAAAATTGCTTCAGAGGCTAATCCATCCTTTATCTTTAGTTATTGTAAACATGCGTTTTATGTTTAAAAAATTATAATATAATTGTATAGTATTTAGTTTAGTCCAGATAAACTTTTATTTTAATGCAAACCGATATTATATTTCTCAATACTTATTTCTAAAACATCCTATGGTCTGATATTCGCCAATTGAAATAAATGGTATACTACAAACCAACAAATAAAATAAACCAGCCATGAAGTGCACTTACTCGAGTATTGAATGCAACCTCCACAGAATTGAAAGAAACTTTTCAAAGACAGCATTGTACTCAAATCGAAGCATGTTCATCACATTGTCAAGCGTCCATTTAATCCTAATACAGCTCAATACGACCTCACTATAGGGAATCTAAAACCTTCTATTACAAGAACTATTTCTACAAAAAGAAAAGGTAAAATAGAAATACTTATAATAGAAAATGTAAACGAGTAGGTATCTGACAGAATGGTAGATGATTATGGGCTTTGGGTTATGGGCCTCCGGTATCCTCTGTAATGTAATATTATGACACCGTACTAAGAATGCTACGATTGCATTTTATTATTTTATACTGCGCAGTTAACCTTAGTATAGTACTTTTTAATATATAAGTATTAAAGCCATTCCAATAAAGAACACAAAACAAGGAACATGTTTTATTCTGCACTCCTGAATAAATAATATATGTAACATATTACACCTCACTCACTCGGTGAAACACAGCGCAAGCACTATTACACACCGGTTTTTTGTGAGGCCGTGGTATCAATCCGATCGAGCCGGCCCATACATGCCGAAGCGTGGCTCTCCCACGGTGGTTCTGCATCATTGGGCCTCCAGTCTCACTCTCACCAACGAAACACGACAGCATGAACTCTGTCATTTTAGGCTGATCTTCTGTGCGAGGGGAGTACCTCCCCGGTCGAGCCGGTCCGTTCGTGCTGAAATCACGGTGGCTCTACTACCTGTAAATAATATACGCTTAACAAGCCAAAAGCCAGTTTTAAAACTATTCTCATATCTAATGCGTAGACCGTAGTAGAAATACATAGAGCTTTCATAAACAACAAACAGACCTTCAAAATAAATTGTAGTAGTTACTTTCTTAATACTACTAAAAGACTTACAAGGTCGGTTAGGACTAACATGACGAAATTGTCTAGACTAAACTGATCGTATATATTTATCTGTACATAATATGGATGCCTACGTGTTAGTATCTCGGGAACTGAAGACTATCATATAAAAGTTTCTATCAAAATCCAGAAAACGTTGTTTTGGTAAGGAAACTGAAAAGAAAGTGCCTGTGAAAAAGTAAGTGAACTTTTATATCGAAGAACCAGCTTGTGGAATACATGGGTATGACCAAAAATACACGCAAACGGAACACCGTTTGAATTTATAACGCCCATACCAGAAAAAAATATGATTTTTGCTTGGTGTTTTGAACAATATTTTCAAATTCTTATATTTTTACAACACGATATAAGACTACAATAAAAAGATCTAAGCTATCATAAGTAATTTTCTGTGTAATATCATTTAACAGTATTTACTGTGGGATGAACTGTGGTGGCTCTGGTGTTGCGGGTATCATGAGGTGATCCTTCTGCTCATTTGCTCCCTACCCGATAACAAAAACTTAAACGTTTCTCATTTTGGATTTTGATACGTAACCAACTCATATATAGAGGCACTATTCGCAAATTACTGAACGTAGTAGCCATTAAACTGGAACAGGGAATATCAGATCATATTTGTAGTAAATTTCATTATCATGCAGCATTATGAGTGTGTACACTAAGGCGTATTTATAACGATAATTAAATGCTTTACAGTTTATGAACATGTTTTTTTTTATTTATCCTCACAAAAATATGGGAATAAATACATAGATATTAATTATTATTTTTTTGTCTTTTCTAAGACAACTCCCACATCTTTACAAATAAATGAAATTGGAGTGTCTGTTTGTAATATTAAAATAACCACTTTTGAATAAATGCATGTGTATGTATACACGATACAGGTACCGAAATAACATTTTTTTAATTTTTGTCTGTCTGGAACGGCTGGGCCGATTTTGACGGGACTTTCACTGGCAAGTAGCTGATGGTCCAGGGAGTAACTTAGGCTACTTTTTTACGACTAACTTTGTCCCACGGCATTAACCGCGGTACAACAATAACGCGCGTAGCACCGAGGGTTCAGCTTGTTAGGAATATACATCCAGTGTCGCGGGGCTGTACATACATACATGAAGCGGAATCAAGAAAAAACACATAGGCTCAGAACAATTGGTTGATCAATAACATCCATTACAAGTAAAGCTTTTCGTATGTTGGGTTTTATATTACGAGTAACTAAGGATTTTAAGCATTTGTCCACTTTGTTGCTTTTATATAAAGCTTTAGTTATACCCGTACTTGAGTACGACTCTGTGGTGTGGAACCCTCAATATAAAATTTATATTAACCAGATTGAAAGGATACAAAATAAATTTAATAATCACATTACATGGAGGTATGGTAGGTGTGAAAATGTACCTGACTTACCATCCCTAGAGATACGGCGAAATGAACGCGATCTCCTATTTTTATATAAAATAGTAAGGAACCAGGTAGACTCTTCTTATCTTTTAGGCAATATAGGTATCGTATGTCCTAGGATTAGTGCTCGTAAGAAACCGTTATTTTTCGTTCCATGTGTTAGAACTAATTATAGAAAGAGTTCGTTTATTTTGAGATCCTGCCATTCCTATAACATTGTCATTAATACTTGCGATTGTAATGGTTCGTTGGATATGTTTCACCTTTCTCTGGCAAAATTTAAAAAAATGCTTCACGATTGTCTGGCTCTGGCATTAATATAAATAATTTCATTTGTTTTTTGTTGTTTTTGAAAGTTATCTATTTGCGAGATTGTATTTGAGAACAACATTTTAACTTGTTTAAATTTTCGTTAAATTTCTTTATTTTTATGTCTTTTTGGTTTGGCGCAAAGTGTTTAATTAATTTTGTGGAAACTGTTCTGGATTATGTGTAATTTACTTGTATATTATTGTTATTTATGTTGTATCTGTTTGTTTCCCTAATAAACTAAAAATAAAATAAATAAAAATCACACAAACTGTTTGAATCCACAATACTCAGCGCAGTAAAAAACGGTGTGGTGACCATTTAACCACTAGGCTAACAGTGCAGTCAAAATCGAATTAAATTTCTACCTATATCTACTCCAACTAGAAAAAAACATTATAGAAATACTTTGCACCTTGATATCGCACACACAGTACATATATCACATACATCTTGATATCTCTCTTGTATTACCAGTTGTATGTACAAGTGCAATGGACAGACTTGTCAGACTGCTGATCAACATACTATTTTTAGTTTCTCTAGTTAGAACTAAAACAAAAAATTACAAGATTATTTATTAGTATGTTTTCTATTATTTATCACATCTAAATTGCCTTTTAGATTATTATGAAATTTACAAGACACCGCTAAAAGGAAATTCAAGCGTCGTCTAAAACCAGACTGATCATCAAGAATACTCGAATAAATTAAGAAAATCTATATTTACGAAAACAAATCCTAGAGCAAAAGTTGGTTTCATATAAAACAAAACTGCGCTCCAATATGACCTTACCCTAACTTAGTTAGTGTTCACGTCGGCCTTAATGACGTCACGTCCGTCCGGACATCTAGCGACCGAAACCTATGAACGATGATCTTGCCCCTGATGGG
This sequence comes from Spilosoma lubricipeda, assembly GCA_905220595.1. NCBI lineage: Eukaryota > Metazoa > Arthropoda > Insecta > Lepidoptera > Erebidae > Spilosoma > Spilosoma lubricipeda. The sequence continues at coordinate 2,385,270 of HG992298.1, read as the reverse complement.
ACAGTAAAATTTAGTGGGTCGATTTATTTGAAAAATTCCCGACCTTTGGTTGGGACGGAATGCTAATATGGGGACGAACAATTATGTCAATGTCCAATTACAGAGTATGAAGAAAGATATTTTTGGGACTTTAGGTGAAAGTCGCATTGTTGGTGATGATATAAATTGGATGGGTTATGGATGGCGTTGTCTTGGATTGAAATCAACAACTCATAACGTCCCACTACTAGGCTCGGGTCTCCTCTCAGGAGAGGGTTAAGGCCATCCGTCCCCACGTTTTCTATGAGCGGGTTGGGGACTGGCAAAACGTCATGGTGGCTACGTAATCTTGCCGTTGGATGTTTTTAAGCCGCCGAAGGCCTCCAACTAAGCTTCACAACTGTTATCCTAAGATAACATCCAGGACCGTTTACTTCACTTGACCTCCGAATCACGAAGACGCTAATGGTATCATGCCACCAGCGGTTACCAATTCCATCATCAGGTACTGATCGCGCCGTTGTTGCTTATCCTCGGTGATTGTTTCTAATCACCGAGAACAACTGGGCTATAAGCGCCTCTTGAATTAAATTGAAGTACACCGATATGATTATCGTATATAACTTTATTAATAGGAGAATATGTAGTTTTACAAATTGTGGCATAAAACCTTGCCGCCATTATATACGTTAACTAGTTGTTGACCGCGGCTCCGCCCGCGTATATGTCGGTTATCGCGGCAAATATTAGCCTATGTGTTATTCTGATATATAAGCTATATTACTGTAAAGTTTCATCCAAATCCATTCAGTAGTTTTTGCGTGAAAGAGTAACAAACATCCATCCAAACATCCATCCATCCTTACAAACTTTCGCATTTTATAATATTAGTAGGATAGGATAGTTGTAGCCCGCGGCTCCGCCCGCGTATATGTCGGTTATCGCGGCAAATAGTAGCCTATGTGTTATTCCGATGTATAAGCTATATTACTGTAAAGTTTCATCCAAATCCGTTCAGTAGTTTTCATCCATCCTTACAAACTTTCGCATTTATAATATTAGTAGGATATTATAAGGGACGCCGATAGATAAAAGTTGCCAGTACACACAGCTAAAATATATTTAACAAAAATCTATTATTGCATTGTTGCCATATAGTTTCAACAGGTGGTTGCTTTTATACTGATGTACAGAAGGGCAAGGTTTATAGGAGAAAAATATTTAGGTTTATTGAATTGAAATAAAAAACTAAAATTTTCACTTAATGCATATAAAAGAATATACATTAATTACATCAAAAATCTATTTATAATTTTTTGTCCGCCTCTATATTCCAGCTAATCTCTGGAACAGCTGGACTATTTTTGCCAAACGTTAATAGGCAGCTGATGATATAAGAAATAGGGTCTATTCGTTTAGAAAGTGTCACTTTGACAGGGCCGGCGGCGACAAGATCAAAGTGACACTATCTAAGCGAATGAACTATAACTGACGCACCAGCTTTTAGACTAGCCTTGCCCGCCGCCGCCGCTGCATTACCTGCGGTTGTAGTTGTAAAGGTCCAACAACAACCGCGAGTAATTCCGCGGGGCTCAGCTAGTTTATGGTTTAATTATTCTAATTTTTTAAATAATTAAATTATAAAATAGCTGAGACTTGCGGAATCACTCTATTTAAATTTAAGGTAATATTTATCAATTTAAATCTACTCTCAATTTTATATCCAAAATATATTTTTAGTACCCCTAAAACAAAAGCTCATCATGGTATTCTGAGACTAAAACAAATTGGTTTGGTCTGAGTTTTGTAATTAATAACTTGAAAGCCTCGCTAATTAGTAAGATTTTAGGCAGAATGATTTATTTTAATTAGTAACTAGATATTCCTTTTTAGGGGCGTTACTTCAAGCATAGTTTAAAAGATAAAATCTTTCTTTGTTTAAAAATATTGCTTGTGTTTTGTAAGACATAATACGTTGTAGAAATATTCTGGTTACTTTTTGAATTAGCTAGTTTTGTAAATACCGTATACCAAATTACAAGTTAAACTATTTTAAAGTAAAAACTATTTTATCAGTTATTTCTTATCTTCATCTAGAAGCTAAATTGCATTCAGAGTATTATTTGTAATATACAATATTAAAACAAGACACTATTACTTTATGTATGTGTGTATTTAAAATTGTAAATGTGTATATTGTATGTATGTGTGTATAAGTGTGTAGGCTACCTATCTACTACACATAATACACATACACATTTCTGCAAATTATTATATTATAATCTTATAAATAAACTTATACCATACATACATACATACATATCCAGACACACTATATAATTAACTTACCATCTATATATACATTAACTTATCTAAAATATTAAAATATTTTATAGGCCAATATCGATATCGATAATCGATCATATTATCGTCACCCGGGGTGCACTAAACACTACATATAAACATATACTATACATAATCAATATATATGTGTGCCGTGCAACACGACCGAGCGACGTGCGCCCGCGTTATCGACGCGGAACGCACGCTTCTCTGAATAAGCTTATGTACCATATGCTAGTGCTTATTTACTGTTATTTACGGCTTATATGCTTATGTTTTATTGTGCTATGCTATGATCTATCTGTCTTCCTATCTCAAACTGTTTACTGTGTTGTGCTTGTGCCTATAACTTCCTTCAACTGGACCTTCTAACATTTCTTTGTGTAACTGGACAATTACATTATACCCGTAAGTTGGACTTATTATTTTTACCTCCGTATACACAAGTAAAGTAGCAACCGTACCTCTCGCACTAAAAGTGGATATATGGGGATATATTTATTATTTATTTATTTATTTATTTATTTCTTCATTGTACACATATAATAAATACATAACAAAGAAAGAGTTACAAAGTAGAAAATGTAACAATTGGCGGTCTTATCGCTCACGGCGATTTCTTCCAGACTACCTTAGTATGGATATTGGGTGTTTATGATCTTAAGGCAGTTTATACACTAGTAACACACCATCAAGTGAATATTCAAACAATAAATAAAATAGAAAAACTCATACATATACCTACACATATACAAACATAAATATACATATCAGACCATAATATACATGTATATGTGCCTAATTATGTTAATAACTTAACTTAAATAATTCTTATAATTAATTGCACCGTCAACTGCTAATGTCTCTCCGTTACATTTTGATCCATCCTAAGGTTTCCTGGAAGAGATTGCTCTTGGCAATAAGGCCGCCCTTTGTACATTACATTATATATTAATCATCTTATGTACTTTCTGGTAAATATGTAAAACGGTGTACAAATAAAGAGTTTTCTATGTATCTATCTGTCTATCCCATGACCCTTAGAATAAACGCGGTTCAAATTAGGTTAAACGGCTGTTTTTATATATGTGCAACGATTACACGGTAATGACCAGACCGATTGGGATCATTAAGACTGTGTTTCAGTAAGTGTTCCCGTATACCCCATACATTTATCACCGGCGGATAGAACATTCTCTATATAAATAGATGGTGATACCTGCACTTTCTATATTAGTTGATATTGACCGTGAGAGAGCCACGCTTCGGCATAAACGGGCTGGCTCGACCGGAGTGATACCACAGCCTCACAGAAAACCGGTGTGAAATAGCGCATGCGCTGTGTTTCACCTAGTGAGTGAGGATACCGAAAGCCCATACCACCCCTCCCCACATTCCTTTCCCCATCCCCCAAAGGTCGGCAACGCACTTGTGAAACCATCAGGTGATCCATCTGCTCGTTTGCCACCTATACCATAAAAAAAGTATTAATTAATCACCCATTACATGCAGCTAGGCTTTTCTGATTTTGAAAATGATGAACTTCATTTTTGTTTATTGCAGTTTTGTTCGTTTAAATCTAAGTCTAAATCAAATCTCAGAATTCCATTACAACACGTGTTGGTTAGCATCACTTAAGTGGACCACAATTCGCACTTGTACCCGAGAACTAATCCGAGTGTACGTCGGATGGACTGCACTGAAAGCTGTTTCATCAACGGCTCTCATGAGCTTGTACTCTTATGTATGTGTGTCTTTGTCAATATTTATGTGTGAGTATGTGAGTGTATGTATATGTGTGACGTTTATTTGTTGGACTGTGTGAAAATGTACGGTTTGTTAAAGTGGTTTTGTAGAATGCAGTTTGAGGTTTATAGAAGGGTTGACTAGTTTGTTAGTTTATGTTATAGTAAAATAAATATGTAGGTGCTTATTAACACGGTCATTTCAAAAGTATTATCTACTTTAAATTTTCTGGCATTTTGATTAATTACAAGTCTGAATCTAGTGTAGAATGTGACTATGACTATAAATTTCCGTGGGAGAGCCACGCTTTGGCATGAATGGTCCGGCGCGACCGGAGTGATACCACGGCCCAACCGGTGTGAAATAGCGCTTACGCTGTATTTCACCGAGTGAGTGAGTACCGGAGACCAATACCCCAACCCCAAAGGTCGGCATCGCACTTGTGACGCCTCTGGTGTTGCGGGTGTCCATGGGCGGCGGTAATCGCTTATCATCAGGTTATACGTCTGTTTGTATGCCCCCTATACCATAAAAAAAATTTTTTCTTTCAAATTTTTCATGCTCTGTAAAATTTTTGGAAAAATTACTACAGAATTAAACAAAGTTCAATTGAGCGTTATAAATACATCACTACAAGAGAAGTGGGGAGATGAAGTCTAATTATGTATGAAAGGCAAATTTCAAGGCTCGTCTCATATACCGTTGCCACTCGGTGCAAACTTATCATAAAGTTAATCTCTTGCGAACTAATTAAATCCTCTCAGAGGCATGTGTAGCGAAAAGTTTTAAAATTGTTTCGTTTGAACTTCCATACAGGCGATGAAAAATATGTTCTTGAAACAGATTTTCCAGCGGCTTTTCATGTGTTGTCAATTTCGTTAATAATTTTTGCGGGATAAAAATAACTTATGTATATATGTGTGTATGTGTATATGGTGTATTTTACAATTCTAGTGGCCTAGCCAAATTACAAGCATATCACGTTGAATCTCTTTCTACAAACGCTAACGTCTTTATTCTCTTCAATTATTTTGAATTGACCATGTGACTTAGCGGTAAATATTAACATTTTTTTAAAGGAATAATTTTGTTTGTTTGTAGAATATTATGTTGGTAAGGGGTTAAGATCCGTATAGTCTTCGTGATGTGATTAAGTAACAAATAATAATATAAATTAAAATTTCCTGACATGAATATATGGTTTTCGATTCACCTACAACGACAATCAAAGTTTACTAGTGGTCTCAATACTGTTTCCACTTTGTTACTGGAGTTGTTGATTGCTTTAAAACCTGGCTTTTTATTCGCTCCCTCTTTCCTTGACGTAGGAACATAAATAGAAAAGAATTTACTCCCAAATGGGGAAATTATAATACCTATAATAATACAAAGATACCCATAACCTCACATTGCACATTTCAAATACGGCAGTTTGACCCCATACTGATACAAAGACACAAATTAATTGAGTTTTGGTGTCGAAACATTATGTAGCTATGATTGATTAGTTTGACTAGCCTTTGGACTTCGAGTTTTTAACCTGAATGACCACCCAAATGACTACTTTGAGATCCATTCAATGGTTAATACGATTTCTAAAAGAAATATCCAACAATTTAAATATACACTTTTATTCTCAAGTTTCTAAAAATGAATAACCATATTCCATTTATTTTCATAATTCTTGGACTGAACTGATAAAATCAAACGGATCGACGAGCACACCTGTTCCTCGTACGTTCCAAGTGACTCAAGTGAGGTGACTGTGAAATTTTCTTTAAAGATTTCCAAGCCATCGGTCCTGAAGTAAACTGGAATTCCATTTGTATGTAAACCGTGAGACAAGTATTGAATAGCCCTACAGTAGTATAGTTACTTTTTTGGAAAATAACCTTTTTATAGTTGCGAATCTTTTACTAATATATAAAGATGAAGAGTTTTTGTTTGTTTGAACGGGCTAATCTCAGAAACCGTGGGTCCAATTTGAAACTGTTTTCAGTGTTAGATAGCTCATTTATCGAGGAAGACTATAGGCTATATATCATCATGCTAAGACCTACAGGAGCTGAGTACCAATGAAGAATGTTACAAAAACGGGGGTAAATTATCACGCTACGGGCAATAGGAGACGCAAACGGGGTTGCGTGAGTCGGCTAGTACATAATATGAGAAGAAACTTGATCATATGTCCATAATGGATTTTTGTTATCTGAATTTAAGAGTAATTTTGTCCTTGACAAAATTACTATCTATATATCGTAAAAATAATAATAATAATAAATATTTTCGGACATCTAACACACAAAGCCACCTAGTCCCAAGCTAAGCAGAGCTTGTGTTATGGGTACTAGACAACTGATACAAATACACATATACTTTTTTTTTAAATACATACATATTATACGTAGAAAACACCCAAACTCCGAAACAAACATTTGTAGATCATACAAACATTTGGTCCGACCCGGGAATCGAACCCGAGACCTCATGATCAGCAGTCGCACACGCCAACCGCGAGACCATAGAGGCAGTCAAAAATCTAAGCTTAGTTATGATTGAACTGGCATGATGAATGGATGAAGAAGGTGTAAATTATACCGACAGTGGTTACAGTATATCAGACTGTATATTATATTGCTTATATGTGATATTACTACTATAATAAATATAAACGTTTGTAACGCAATGAGACCAGAACAACTTAATGAATCTGAATAAGATATGTCATAGCGATAGAGTATATTTTATGTTAGCACACAGGCTTACTTGTTTAATTTACTCAAGACTCAACATTTAATTATTGATACTTCACCACCATCTTATCTTAAACCATATGTCTAGACTCTATACAAATAAATAAAATTGGAGTGTCTGTTTGTAATATTAACATAACCGCTTTTGAATAAATGCAAAAGCGTACACACGGTGCATATATCAAAATATTTTTTTTACAATTTTTGTCTGTCTGTTTGTTCCGGGTAATCTCTAGATCAGCTGGACTGATTTTTTGCGTGATATTAGACGTTCTTTCGGACAGCATCCGAGACACACATGAGCAACCCCCATGGTTGCTCATGTATGCTGACGATATCGCGCTGGCAGATGCGGACTGGGGTAGATTGGTGCGACGTGGGAAGGCGTGGAAGGTGGCGCTTGAGAACGGCGGTCTGAAGCTTAATGTGGCGAAGACCGAGTACTTGGCGCTTAACTGTGCAGATCCCTCACCCGTCCGCATAGGCGATCACCTAGTCGAGCGTACGGACCAGGTCAAATACCTGGGATCTGTATTTCACGCGGCCGGTGACATCGATTGCGACGTCAAGGCACGTATTGCTGCCGCGTGGGCCAAGTGGCGTGAGTTGACTGGCGTCATTTGTGATCCCAAAATGCCGGTTAGGTTGAAGGGACAGGTCTATAAAACTATCATTAGGCCTGTCCTCTTACATGGCTGTGAGGCGTGGCCGGTGCTGGAGCGACACAAGCAAGAGCTGCGCGTCACGGAGATGAATATGCTGCGGTGGATGTGCGGAGTCACGCGAAAGGATCGCGTGAGAAACTCCCGCATTCGCGGCTGCCTGCGTGTCCGTGACATCGCAGACAAACTGCAGGAGAGTCGCCTGCGCTGGTTCGGCCACGTTCTGCGGCAACCATCTTCCTACGTGGGAAACAAATGTTTAGCCATGCCGCCTCCGCCGGGTCCCGGTAGGAGGGGTAGACCCAAGAAGTGCTGGCTTGACGTCGTGAGGGGTGACATGCGTGCTAATGGTCTCACTATTAAGGATGCCGAAGACCGGGCAAAGTGGAGAAGACATAGTAGGAAAGCGGACCCCGGGCTCCAGAATGGAAGCAACCGGGAATAACGCTAAGGCGATGATGATGATGATGATGAGCTGGACTGATTTTGACGGGACTATCTAGCAGATAGCTGATGATCTAAGAAGTAACTTATGCTTCTTTTTTTGACTAGCTTCGCGCCACGGCGTCCGTCGCGGTACAACCTTATCCGCGGGTAACACCGCGGGGTTCCGCTAGTACGAAATAAATTTTTGGCATAGGTATTTCTGTATCAATACGACCTTTGTAATTTCAAAAAGAAGCATACCCCTTCTTTTTAGGACGTACTGAACGTACTGTCATCTTAAGGACTGGCAACGTCCATGGGTGCGGTGCCAGTTACCTTTTTTTGCGTGATGGAAGCATGAGCAGAATCAAAGCATATTAGCCCATAATATGGCAGCATATTGAGTTGCTTCTGCATGATTAGGCATCTGGTCTCACACTGACCAACGGAACACGACAATGCTGTTAGTTTAGGTTGGTCTTCTGACGTCAGGTGACGCGATTTTTCGTTTGTTTTTGGTTATAGTGCAGAGGCAAACGATCAAACGGATCACCAAATATAAACTGACTATCACCGCCCATGAATACATCTCAGGGGTTACAAGCACGTTGCTGAACTTTGAAATGACAGTACACATTCAGTTGGTCATAAAAGGAAAACAAAAATTACCATCCACTTATACTGAACTCTCAAACAGAACTGTAGAAGTAAACCAGATGAGGTGTGAAATTTCTTAAACATTATGTTCAAATCAATGACCTGAAAGAACCTCTGAAGTGTTTTAGTGGTTGTGAAAGTTATTTTAGTGCCATATTTCACTTTACAAGTTTATACACATACCTACACTCACTTTTACACAACTACAACGAATGCTTCGTTGTAGTTGTGTAAAAGTAAGTAAGTAAAAGGAAGGGTAATAGTTTTTTCAGTCCCTCTATGCTTGTACAATCTACCGTAGAATCTAAACTACTATACTGATTTTAATGAATGAGATGTTAATAGATTGCTAATAATAGCCCAGGTAACATAGGTTATATGATTTTTTTAAACGAGAGAGTTTTGTGGTTTAGATGTGATGTCATCCCGTATTCCTTATCGATCAAAACACGGATGGTTCAAAAGATCAAATAAAATAATAACATAGTAAAAACTATGCTATTATTTTACTTAGATATAATATTTACTTATCACGATAGAAATCTTCGCTCAGTTAATAATCTGCTTCTTTCATGTCCCTCTCATAACTCTGACTTCGTGAACTGTTCGTTCTTTGTTCAAGCAGTACTACTCTGGAATGCGCTCCCGCTCGAAATCAGGATGTCCACTAACCGTTTCACACTTAAAAAGAAAGTACATGATCTCCTTCTCAGTGAGTTCACTGAGAACTGAGCACTGAAGGCAGAACTATCTAATCAATAGCATACCTTACGATTCCATTATTCATAGTGTATAAATATAATATTTAGGTAAATGTCTATCTGTATGTGTATATATTTATATATGTATGTTTGTGTATGTATGTATGTTGTGTAAAAATTTTTAACAACATTTTTGGTATATATACCGTGTATACATACATATGCATTTAGTAAAAAGCGGTTATTTTAATATTACAAACAGACCCTCCAATTTTATTTATTTGTATAGATAAGTTGTAAATTTTGTACATTTTAACCTGTATTATCTGTAACCTGTAATTAAGTATGTAACCCCGGATTTCTACACCACCCGAAGGTTGACTGGAAGAGAATGCCCTGGGTATTAAGTCCGCTGATGTACATATTTTGTGCAAAAGTTAATAAATAAATATTTATATGCTTTGATTTGATTTACTTGTCCCACTATTGATATAAGGTTGATTGTCTTAATAGTTATATCTATATTTAAGTAGTTACTTTAGACTTTCGCCATCCAACAGACTTAAATCACAATACACAACAGGGAGATAATCGTAGTGAGCATCTAAGCTCTCAACAAATGCAATACGACAAAAACACCTGTGTGGTTATTGTTACATGTTAGGATTCGATGGGTTTGGGAAATAAACCTTCTGACGTGTAAAATAGATTTTATTGACAACACTCTTAATATCACAATATCACTCCGAATGACAATCCTTAATAGTCGCCGAGGTCGCTAGGTTGATCACTGATTTCACTTCGATGTGTATCGCACTGTAGCTCAAGCTGAACTGACTGCGGTGAGACTTCGTTTTTATGTAATTTTTAAACTTAACAAATATATATGTATTTTTTTATTAAAATGAATTTCTGTGAACAGTGAAGTGCATTTTTGTAATCGCAAATTTGGATCTGGCGGCCGCTTAAAATCCACAAAAATCGAGTTTATTATTTCAAGAGTTATTTTACTATGTACTTACTTAAAAACCAAAGCTCAACAGCTTGGCGCTGAGAAGCTACCTACTCTCACGGATAAATCCAGAATACTTTACGCACATGCAATTATCTAATATTGTTCATTAATCTAACATTCCAATCAAATTACTTGATTTATTGACGGTTATATTCACTCCGATACGAATAGGAACCCTTTGGGCCTATTATTGTCAATGGATATCGGGGATCAATGGACTTCACATATATTGTGGTGAACCATAATTGCAGTGGTTACGGGTAGATATGCGTGGGTTCAAAACTATTGCAGAAATACTATGAAGGTTGGGATAGCAATATACAGGGTGTCCCAAAATTCAACGATAAGCGGGCGCCTAAAGGTAGACCTGCTAATGAGTACATAAGGAAAAAAAAAAAATATATACCTTGTTTTTTTTTTAGTTACAAGAAAAATTTAGAATTTCTTTGAAAATTTATACCTTTCATGATATTTTGATTTTTTACAAGACCATGAGTCAAAGTACACTAAGAGTAAAAATATTTCATAATTTTAGGGTAAAAAAATGTTTTTGAACGTTTTTTGTGTAAAAAACTGCGGGCAATTTGGTGTTTTTCAGAGTTGTGGTGAATAGTAGCACTATTTAGGTATAAGATAAAAAAAATAGTCTTAAGCATATTTGAAAAATTGTCATCGTGGTCGTTCAAAATATCATGAAGGGTGTAAATTTTCAAAGAAATTCTAAATTTTTCTTGTAACTAAAAAAAAAAACTAGGTATATTTTTTTTATTATTTTTCCTTATGTAGTCATGAATAGGTGTACCTTGTGGCGCCCGCTTATCGTTGAATTTTGGGACACATGGTATATTATTTAGAGGGTCTAGTTGATAAAACTTTGTAATACGATATATCCTATAGATAGGTAGGTAGTAGTCATTGTTGACTGTCAGATGGTTTTTGACGCGAATTCGTTACTACGATTATAAACAAGTAATAAGCGCGGAGTAAGAATAAGCAAAATATTAAGATAGTGATAGTAAGGAGGTTGAAAAGAGGTGAAGAAGGTGTCAACTGCGGTGATTTTCTGTGGGTTTATAGTAATACGATATATCCTATAGATAGGTAGGTAGTAGTCATTGTTGACTGTCAGATGGTTTTTGACGCGAATTCGTTACTACGATTATAAACAAGTAATAAGCGCGGAGTAAGAATAAGCAAAATATTAAGATAGTGATAGTAAGGAGGTTGAAAAGAGGTGAAGAAGGTGTCAACTGCGGTGATTTTCTGTGGGTTTATAGTTTATACGATTCAAATATAGCTCACTTAGGACCCGTAATATTTCATTCGTGATGCTCCACAGTTTGAAAAAGGTGTATGTTTATTTTCACTTCATTTTGTTTATTTATTTATTTATTCATGGAAAACTTACAGCTAGATATGTTAGTAAAAACATAGCAGATTAGTCATCAGACAGCCAATAACAAGTTTTCACTTCTAGTTATAGACTAATATAAAATATTGAGAAACAAAAAATAAGCCGAACATAAGAACAAAAAAAATCGCACACAACACGTAAGCACCAAATAAATAATAAATATATAATTGGCTCAACGCAAATTTAAGCAACACTATGTCTGCTCAAAAAAACTAAGGCTTAGACATCTTCTTGCCGAGGATACACTTATCAAAAAGGGATCAATATTATGTAGTTTACATAATTCATTAAAATGTCTGCTTGCGCGTACTAAGTAGCTGTTCTGTCTAAAATTTGTTTCCCGCTTCGCTGAAAAGGGAATTGGACTTCTTATATTTCCAACTTCGTCAGTTTTCTTCAGATTTATTTCGTTGCAAGTTCTAAGACAGTTTAATTTTTTTAGAACTTCCAGTGTGTCACAACTCGGCGTGTTAGTGGGTCACTGGTGTTGATCGAGAGGGCGTATGTGGGTGGGATTAATACCATTAAGATGAATTTCTACAGTACTTTTAATTTGTTTAATATTCGAGTTGAGGGGGTCTCTGTGTAGAAAATCAAAGTTCATCCTTTTCTTAGTAGACCTAAAGCTGAGATTCACCTAGTTTGAGAAAAGTCTCTGAGAGAAATTTATTATTGATGAGTACAGTTCAATGACGAGTTCTCAACTCAAATCACATAAAATAGGTATTGTATTGTATTGTATTTATTCTTTATTGTACATAATACACACATAAATAGGAAAAACAAATAATTTATCAAAGTATTTTCTACATGACAGTTGGTCCCGAAAGCTCTGGTTGTATTATTTACTTTAAATGGAAACGCTTTGCAAGAAATTCTTAGAATCAGAATTTATTCAGATGCTATTCAAGTGAAAGAAGTAATAAATTTTGATTTATGTTATTTAACCAAGCTGACAGTCTGAAATCTTTCGGAACAATATAAATCAGTAAGTACTTTTTTTGTAATGCAACAAATAAAAATTAAACAAAAATATATATTTATTACATCTCAATAAATTTAGCTAAATACACTAAATACTAAGACTGAAAATTCATTGTATTTTACAACATGCCATGAACTTTCAGTCACCAGAAATCAGATTGATATAGCATGATACATATTATATGAGAGTCTTACTCTTTACTGTTTGCAAAATTAATTGGGGTCGGCTACTGCTTCAACCAGTTTAACCTGAATACCAGTTTGTCTACGGAGCGACTGGCATCGGTATATATGGGTGTCTTACATCAGTGGTATTTTATAATTCATTATGATCCTCTTCTTTTCCAAAGTTTCTTTGTGTTAGCGTGATGATGAGTTTGCTTATCCACTTTCTTCTATAACCTATCAATTGACTTTTCACTCAGTTCTTCGTTATATCTTAATAGCCTTCATCGTACTTTACTGCTGCGAAAATTGCTGGATAAGGATCGCCCTTTCTAAGGAAATATGAGTATTTTCTAACAAGGAGGAAGGTGATTTGTTTGTTGTTTGAAGTTTTGCTTCTCTTTGAAGTAATATTGTATAGCATAGTTAGCTCCCTTGTTCGGCTCTTACGACACCTAATGTATGAATAAGGGTGGTGATAGTATTCTTAATTCATCAGATTTAACCCGCCATCTCTTATTCTTTGATCGTCCTGGCTGATGACTACCTCGTTGGTCTCAAGGTTCGGAGTGTGCGACTGCTGATCATGATGCTCTCGAGCTCGATTCCCGAGTCGGACCAAATATTTGTATGATCTACAAATATTTGTTTCGGAGTTTGTGTATTTTCTATGTATAATATGTATGTATTTACAAAAAAAACTATATATGTATTTGTATCAGTTATCTAGTACCCATAACCCAAACTCTGCTTAGCGGAGTTAGAAGTCCGAAATATTTATTTATTTATTATTATTATCCTCTACTCCAAACTTTCCTTACTATTCTCGTTTGCTCACCTTTAAGTTGTAATGCTCACAGATGAGTTAACTGGGGTCAAGCTGTAATGACCTATTCTCTAATGTTTTAATTTCTATGACTTCACGCTCTTTGACTTCCACCACGATGCACCTACCTCACAAAACTTCTATATCACTCAAAGGTGGCTGGTAGAGAATGCCTTGGACGTTAAGCCCGCCGTTGTATATATATGCATAAGGTTTTAAAATAAAATAAATAAATTATTTCTCACGTTGTTCTTTCCTGTCACGACACACACACGCATCTTTCTTATCATTACGTGTAAAAAAATAAAAATTAATAAATCAAAAATGCACAACGTTAGTGTTCAAGTTTTCACTTCTGCTGGCTCCCGGATGGCCACCCTTTTTTAGAGACAACTCCCGCTTTATATATATAATTACCCAGACATAGAAAAACAATCTGTGGATCACACAAAGTGTTTTACCGTGTGGGATTTGAACCCACAACACTGCTCAGTGGAAAGCAGCGTAGCGTCCGCTTAAGCCACTATACCAAGCGTGCAGTCAAATAAAATGCACTGAAAGTATTTTTAAACGTATATATATATATAATACTAGCTGCCCCGGCAAACGTCATTTTGCCATAAATTTTTTTTAAGGATGGGTGACCCTTACCATTTAAGGGGATGAAAAATAGATGTTGTTCGATTCTCAGACCTGCTCAATATGCTCACAAAATTTCATGAGAATCGGTCAAGCCGTTTCGGAGGAGTTTGGCAACTAAAACTGTGACATGAGAATTTTATATATTAGAAGATGCATTTACAAAAACCATGTATTCATAACAGTTATTTAGCACCCATAGTACAAGCTTCTCTAAGTTTGGGACTAGATGGCGTTGTGTGTCGAATGTCTAAAATACCATAATTATTACAACTATTATAGTAAATGAAGAAATAACTAAAATAAAAAAAAAAACATCAAAGACATTTCTCAGAAAAAGTTATTAGCTAATAGATATTTGAAACTTACTTACAGAGGCTTTATAGGGTTAGTAACGAGAAAGATATCGTTTTCTATTAGATCAAAGATATAGTTAGAAATGTTTAAAAGTCTGGATCAGGCAAACATAATGGAAACACTGAGAAAATAAAGCTCTTGAACATACGGCTCACTACATTACCGAAAACAAATGTTAAGCAAAACATTACTTGGTTTCATCTATCAATGTGTTTAAGGTTAAGGTAATAAAACCATGTTAGTAATTGATCTAATGATTTCACAAAAATCATTTTGTAATTAATTTGCTAGGCTTTCAAACTGTAAAATTAAATGATATCGTAATTATAACAGATGTTAAACCATTAAATTTAAACATCAGCGATTGAAACCGCTTTTTAAAATATAATAATAAAATTCTGGTATTCAAAGAAATTATTCCGCGAAACGATTCAAACAATTTCCTTATTCTCGGATGTTCTGAAACTGAAATTCAAATTTGTCAACCGTTTGATTTTTCATTTAAACTTCTTTGATTTATTTTTTATCGAATCGGAAGCAACCGTCAAATATTGAGATGAATAAGTTAATATAAACGATGTTTTTGGTAAACTTAAACGAACAATATCGATAAGAAAGAAAGAATTTTTACTTGTTCAAGGAAATAACGGCAAAAACATTTGATAAACAATAAATTTCATTCCTAGGTATCTTTAAGGATTTTTTAAGACTTCCTGGTTACAATTGCATATGCAGATCAGATTTTGAAAACTATTTAGGTTGTCCCTTTTAAATTAGACTAAAGAAAAGCTAATAAATCAAACGTTGAATGCTATTATAAAACTATGCCTCTAAAAGAAATATTAGGAGCTAATTATAATTATTGAAAGTATTGACTTTCCAAATGTACTAGACTAGACTACTTGTTCCGTTACCGTAAAGTATATATATATCGTAATTCGTAATTAGTGTTTCGATTTTCAATGCTGGTAATAATCGTCGCAAGGGGCAACCTTAAGTGGTGGCAATTGCAACACTGACTCGAAATAAACATGGAGACACTGACGGTTGTGTGAAAAAGCCTCAGATGCGCGCGCGACTTGTATCGGTCGATTTCCTGCTAGAAATCGAAATCTACTTCATTTTCCCTCGCGTGTGACGTACACAAGAACTGAAACTCCTGAATTGTCGAGTCCTGAACAAGCGAAGGTGGAAATTCAACGAATACCCGTGGCAGTCCAAGGTAAGTGCTTGCATTATACTTTGCGACGGGTTATGTCGAGTTATTGAACAGCGAAACTACACGAATACGTATTTGTCCCAGTGTGGTGTTAATGCCACCCGCTATTTCGGCTGGGTGCGTACGCCACATCTTAATGGTGCCGAAACCCGGGAGTTCCAACTAATTTCCTGCCTATCATCGTATGTTTATGGTATTTATGGTCAAAATCGTAGTGCTTTATCTTGGAATATACATGATCTATCGTTTCATTCAGCTAACTGCATTCCAAGTTATTGCATCATCTCCAATTCTTAACAATTATTGGGCTGACTTACCTACCTATATACATATATTTACGCATACTATCGTTCACTAGTCACCAACAGGGTTTATTTCTATATTCATTTGACACAAATCGATTATTGTAGGATCTAATTAAGCAATCACAAACATTTATCGATGCTTAATTCTATCGGCCTACGATAATTCCATAATTAAAATCATTAATCGCATTTATAATCGTTTGTAGTAACTAAATAATTAACATACAACAGTAAAATAATCATTTTAAACGTAATTTTGTAAGATATTTCTTAGTGCATTCATTTCTCAAACTTGTAAGGTGGTAGGAAAAAACTTACGCGTTGTGTGAAAAAGCCTCTGACGCGCGCGCGACTTGTATCGGTCGATTTCCTGCTAGAAATCGAAATCTACTTCATTCTCCCCCGCGTGTGACGTACACAAGAACTGAAACCCCTGAATTGTCGAGTCCTGAACAAGCGAAGGTGGAAACTCAACGAATACCCGTGGCAGTCCAAGGTAAGTGCTTGCATTATACTTTGCGACGGGTTATGTCGAGTTATTGAACAGCGAAACTACACGAATACGTATTTGTCCCAGTGTGGTGTTAATGCCACCCGCTATTTCGGCTGGGTGCGTACGCCACACTACTTTAGAAGTTTGTAAAAACTATTTTTGATGGTAACTAATACACATTGTGTTCGTAGCCCTTATTATTATTTCACATATTAGTTAGGGCCGACCCTAGTTCAATCATTTTAACTGAGTACCAGTTTTTCCACGGAGTGACAGTACTCGCAACCCTAAGGGTGAACGG
Organism: Spilosoma lubricipeda; assembly: GCA_905220595.1. Classification (NCBI taxonomy): domain Eukaryota; kingdom Metazoa; phylum Arthropoda; class Insecta; order Lepidoptera; family Erebidae; genus Spilosoma; species Spilosoma lubricipeda. Next base: position 2,368,285 of record HG992298.1, on the reverse strand, counting down.
AATTCGAAGGAACTAATTGTCTGTTTATTTGAGGACACTGTCTTCCCAATAATGATTGTCATATATATATTCATGCCAACCCACGGTTTAACGCACTCCAATATAATACATATACACTGCCTCGTTGGTCTCGCGGTTGGCGTGTGCGACTGCTGATCATGAGGTCTCGGATTCGATTCCCGGGTCGGACCAAATGTTTGTATGATCTACAAATATTTGTTTCGGAGTTTGGGTGTTTTCTATGTATAATATGTACGTATTTACAAAAAAAGTATATATGTATTTGTATCAGTTGTCTAGTACCCATAACACAAGCTCTGCTTGGCTTGGGACTAGATGGCGTTGTGTGTTAGATGTCCGAAGTATTTATTTATTTATTTTATATGATAGCTGAATTCTTTTAGTATAATTACGAAATGATGCGAGATTAGTTTATGTTCCCAGAAACTATCTCAAATACACGTGCCGGCAAACATTTAATGACTCGTACAGAGATGTTTAGAGTTGAATGGATGGACACGTGTCATGTGTTTTACCGAAATGATACAAGATTAGTTGACAGGACATTTCTAGCAACTTTATCTCAAATACACGTGCCGGAAAAGAGCTAATGACTCCAACAGACATGTTTAGGATTAAATCGACGGACACGTGTCGGTGTTCATGAATTTCTCGGGAAATCAACCTCATTTTTGTTGCTTACAATAGTTTTAAAGTTCTAATAAATGTTCCAATTTATTCATGGAGTTGTGTTTGTAATATTAAAATAACTGCTTTTTAATAAATGAATATGTATGTTTACACGGTACGTGTACCAAAATAACATTTATTTACAATTTCTGTCTGTCTGTCTGTTTGTTCCAGGTTTTCTCTGGAACGGCTTGACTGATTTTGACGGAACTTTCACTGGCAGAAAGCTGATGATTCAAGGAGTAACTTAGTTTTCTTTGACTAGCTTCACCCCGCAGCTTCACCCGCGATATGACAATAACAGCGGGTAATACCGCGGGACTCGGCTAATCTCTAATATATTCAATTTACAGTTGATCTTTCGATAGTTCCAAAATAGTGTCTAACTTAAGATAGTCTTAGATAGACGAGAAGATGCATCAGGCGATGCGTCTGCTTGTTGGTCAGCCTATTCCATAAAAAAAAGTCTTGACCAGAATTAATGAAATCACTGGGTACTTTATTAAGAATTTTTTCTTTAGTTGGACGACTATAACTCTTAAAGTAATTAAAAGGGAAAATTAATTTACCTTACTTTTTATTAGGTATACGTCTCTTACGAAAAAATAATTTATAGAATACTAGCTGAACCCCGCGGTGTTACCCGCGGTTAATGTTGTACCGCGAGTAACGCCGCGGGACAAAGTTAGTCTAAAAAAAGTAGCCTAAGTTACTCCCCGGATCATCAGCTACCTGCCAGTGAAAGTCCCGTCAAAATCCGTCCAGCCGATCCAGAGATTACCCGGAACAAACAGACAGACAGACAGACAAAAAAAAATAAACTACATTTTTGGTATATGTATCGTGTATACATACATATGCATTAAGTAAAAAGCGGTTATTTCAATAATACAAACAGACACTCCAATTTTATTTATTTGTATAGATGTATAGATTAAAAAAAAGCTTATTTATTTAGAATTACAATATTAGTATTGTGTCCCACGTAAATACTAATACATTACATTACATTTAGTGCAAAACAATAAACGTATGTTTAGACAGACAGGCATGTTAAAACAACAACAAATAATATTTTGGACATCTAACACACAACGCCATCTAGTCCCAAGCTGAGCAGAGTTTGTGTCATGGGTACTAGACAACTGATATAAATACATATATGTACTTTTTTTGTTAATACATACATATTTTAGATAGAAAATACCCAAACTCTAACACAAATATTTGTAGATCACACAAACATTTGGTCCAACCCAGGTATTGAAGCCGAGACCTCAAGCACAGTAGTCGCACTTACTACCACTGCGCCACCGAGGCAGTCAGGCAATATGAGTACCTTGTTGGGACTATGGAATCCTAAAAATCAGAACACATTTTTTATGTTCTAATTTTAGAACAATTATAAAACTTACAATGTCACTACAGTGTAGATCCTCCTCCGACAGAGATGATTAAGTTGGCACTGTTTGGATCTTCACTCATAATGAGTACCAATACAAATAACTCTGCAAATATAACTCATGTTATCATACTCCACAACTAACTCAGTACAGTACGCTCCATTATAGTACGCCATGACGCAATTTTGTGTGCAGTAAACCGCGCGCGAGCTACTAAGCTGACGCAAGGAATTAAACTAAATTACCCAGTCTACGCATAACAGATTATAATCACAAGTATTAAACAGAACAATGACTTGATACAACAGTAGAAAATAAGAAGGCTAAACATCTTCCATTGAGGGCACAATAGCCTTATCCACACAGTAACTGACACCATCCAATACAATCATTTGCAATGACGCCTACCTTTCTTAAGCCCCGTAGCCCCGTCCCGTTCATCCCCTGATAAAGTGTCGCACATAAAACTCTTCCATAACGACTCTTCTGTCAAGAGCAAGGAGGCAATTTATATTTTTTTTTTCCTCCCTACTGTTGTCCTGAGAAAAATTACGGCGTACTTTATTAAGAGTGAGTAATTTTTGACGGAGATAATGTATGTCACTTGTACGGGTTGAATTAATTCTTTTAGGTACGTGTATTATTAAAATATATTTCTGCTTATGTCTCGGTTATCTGTGTTTCATAACTCATGGTAAAAATATTACGTGCAATCGTGTGCAGTCAATGCAACCTACTTAAAATTAATCCGGCAAAAGAAAGAACAAATACTTAATTCATCGAGTTAATTTCTTCTGAAATGAGAAATGTAATGTACTGGAAGATGGAGTGTGAGTAGGGTCTTTATAAGCTGGTTCGAGTACCTGGTGAAGGTCGCGGGAAACAGCTGGATGCGAGCAACATAGAACCGGTTATTGTGAGGAGACTTGTGGGAAGCCTATGTCCAGCGGTGGACGTCTTTCGGCTGAGATGATGAGAAAACTTTGGAAAAACTAAAATTAGGTAAAACTACTATTCTTTTTGGAAGCATTTGGACTCAAAATGTGTAATTAGAGAAATATTAGAATACATTTTTAAATAGTGTACCTTCTGCATCACAATTTCTTATCATCTGCCTGTTCCTTATAACTGTTCTCGAATTTTCGTACAAATTAATACTTATAATACATATTATATTCTTCGTAATGCAATACTCGTTTTGTGTCTTGTCACACGTTTTCATCGTATCACGTAAGCAATTTCCCTTCATTTAGATTGACGTTTGAGAAAAGTGGTTTCTCTGACGGCTAACAGAGCTGCGCGTTCCGAATTATCGATCCATAGAATTGAGAAACAATTCTTCAATTTAGTCATACATCGTTCTACTTTACTAAAAATAATGTAATACAGATGATATTGATTGGATATGAGTTTCTATGTACACAAGTTGTAGAAGTATTTAGTATTTGTAACTCGTGTATTGTCAATATTCTACCTATACCGTCAAGACCAGAACTACTAAAGGCCAGTTAGTTCGACACAGCTGGTGGCTAAAGGCGCCAAAATATTTCTGATCAGACACGACCTTCAGCAATGAAGCATACAATCGAGAAGTATTGTTGAAATATTGTCCAGCATTGTATGGTAAGCCAAAAGCTGATTTCTAAGGAGAGGTCTATTAAATATTGTTGATAATGCTGATCAGGATATATGCGAAAACTTTGGCACATTTTGGATGATCCTACCAAAGCAGCCACTATAAGGCAATCCGACAAGCAAAAACCATGACTATGTTCAAAAAGCTAGTGAAGTATCACTATATGTATTTGTGTAGGTTTATATATACATGCAATAGTATATGTGTATAGTGAATGAGTGTGTATTTATGTATGAATCTCTATTGACATTTTGAATATTCTAATGTGTTACTTGTGTGTTAACTACCCTAAAATTTTAAACACCTGATGTCCATATTATGGTTGTCTGGAAGAGATCGCCGTGAGCGATATAACCGCCAATTATTATATTTATGTATATTGTAACTCATTTTCTTTTATTTTTTGTATTATTTGGAATGAAGATAAATAAATGATCAAAGTAGCGGTAGTAAGTAACTATTTTGTTACATTTCATCGAGTTCGTTAGATTGTCGAAGGTCTAATTAAATTAATGTTTAAATGAAACTTGAAAGAACTTGAAATAATCTTGGCAAGTTGAAATTACGCTAACTTCAACCTTATTTATTAATTTAAAAAAGAGTAAACATTCAAATTATTTGATTAGTGGCTTGCCTTGATGAAGAAAATGTTATGAAAATTAACAAAATTTATAAAGTAAAATATTGAGATTAAAACTATTTATTCATTATACTAAATTAGTCAAAGTGAAACACAGCCCTATTTGGGTTGAATTTGTTAAATCATTTGAAAATAATTACTTTAATACCAAGCCGGCGGTTAGTCCAATCTATCTGTTCTTTACTTAAAAACATTATTCTCCTTCTAAAGCAGTACACAGTACAACACAAAACTAATACCTGATACTACTGATACCTACAAAGAACTAGAACTACTCAGTGACTGTACTGTGATATATTTTATACTAGTTGAGCCCTGCGGTCTTACCCGCGGTTCAACAATAACTGCTAATAACGCCGCGGGGCAAACGAAAAAAAACCTATTAAAAAGTATACCCGACTCCTGGTTTTAAGCTACCTCCCCGCAAATTTTCAGCCAAATCGGTTCATCCCTTCTGGAGTTATAAATAGTGTAACTAACACGGCTTTCTTTTATATAACTACTAGCTGTTATCCGCGGCTTCGCCCACGTGTATGTCGATTATCGCATCAAATAGTAGCCTATGTGTTATTCTGATGTATAAGTTATATTACTGTAAAGTTTCATCCAAATCCGTTCAGTAGTTTTTGCGTGAAAAAGTAACAAACATACACACTCACAAAATTTTGCCTTTATATATTAGTGTGATGTGATTTCATAGATTTGCTAATAAACATAATATGTAGGTTAGTAAATATTTCTAATAACTACAAAAATACTTATATAAACCAGCTTTTGTCCGTGGCTCTTCATATTATTTACTATTATGGCAGTTAAGAGTAGTCTATGACAACTCTACGTTCCTCAGCAATCAAAATATCTACATGCCAAATTTCATTGAAATCGGTGCAGCGTTTTAGCCGTAAAAGCGTAACAAACGGATAGACTGAGCTACTTTGGTGTTTAAAATATTAGTATCGATTAGACCACTTTTTCTTTGTCTGTGGAAAACCCCTCGGGCTGTCATCCACCGGGGTTTGCGGCGGGGCGGTGCGTCGGACTCGAACCGACTAAAAGCACACGGTGTGCCACTCTGCGCCTGAGACGGGAGGGGTCCGGGAACTGTTGTTATTAACACATCCGGTCCCCTCCCAGTGCCTGCCCGCTGCTGGTGGACTCTCTAAATACGCGACGTACGGCACATGCGAAACGTCGCCCTCTCGCAAGTGTCTTCTAAAGCAGATGGAGGGAAAAACCCGTCCCGATCATCCGATAGTTTAGACATTAGGTCAAACGTGCAGACTATTAGACTGCACGATTGTCCCAGTAGTTTAAGCGGTCGCCACGCCGCTCTCTACTGCATCAAGTGTTATGGGTTCAAATCCTGCATGGGACAACACTTTGTGTGATCATCAAATTGTTGCTCTAAGTCTGGGTTTTCTTTGTGTCCGTAAACATATGTTTGTAAAGTCCCAAGCGACACAGCATTTATATTCCTAATGCAGGAGTAGCCTTTAAAAAATAACAAAAAGTACATACCATACAAATTTGTGATCATGATCATCAAGGAATTATTTCTCCTGGATGGGAGTCAAACTTGTGACCTTCTGACTAAATACTATCATTATATATTAACAATTATTTTTGTGGTCGTGGTCACAGGCTGGCAGTCAGCCTGTGACCACGGCCAGTGCAACCTGGTCGAAACGTCAGGCAAATGAGAGGTATGTAATATACCTTTTAATAAGTGATCGCGTTAATTCCCGTTAAAATAATTGTTAATATATCATGGAACGCGAAAGAGTAAAAGTTAGTACTATCATTATCTACTAGAGCAATAGGCCGGTCATTTCATTGTCAAGTAATTTAAATCAACTTTAAATACATCGACTTATCAAATAGTCTTGGCTTTTCCCTTCTATATTAAGTCAGTTGACAGCTTGTTCTCCGATATTAAATTAGCGAAGTTGCAGAAGCTTCACAAAGCCATTAGGATATGACTGCATCGCCAGAGATTGCTAAGTTTATTGATTAATTTGTTTCCATATAATTTATACTCTTGATTGTGTGCACTCGGTGGAACTTGTTAAAAATATACTCTTGGAATTAAATACACTTATACTATTATATCCACTGTTTAAACGTTAAACCTTGTCGGTTTCTCCCTATGGCATAATCAAATGTTTATGCCGTAGAGTCAGGTTGATTTCAGCCTAGCACAAATCTCCTAATGTCCAACCGCCTCAGTGGCGCAGTGATACTGTATGTGACTGCTGTTCTTGAGGTTCGATTCCCGGGGCGGACTAAATGTTTGTATGATCTGCAAATATTTGTTTCGGAGTTTAGGTGTTTTAAGTATAATATATATTTATTTACAAAAAAAGTATATGTGTATTTATATCACTTGTCTAGTACCCATAACACAAGCTCTTCCTAGCTGGGGTGGATGGTGTTGTGTGTTAGTTGTTTATTTATTTATTATTTACTGCCAAATTAAATTAACTTTTAGAAATCATCAAACTCTAAAGCATCATATTTTTACTGTTTATATTTCAAAATACACAAAGTTTTCCACATTACGAATATTACGTAAAACGTCCTAATCCAAAGTTGTATAATTTTTCAAAAGACGTAGATTGTTAAGTGAAGGAGTCTGGCCGCCTCCATTTAGACAACTCTTGAAGAATAATGGCGCTACATTAAAAGTTGAACAAGAATATATTGGCGCCCGCTTTTTTCTTTTTAAAAGCTTGTTTAAAAGCGACATCTGTTTGGTGATATGATAAAGTGGTGCAAGCAAGGTTTGTTTACTGTTGTTGAGATTATTTAATTTTGTGTTCATTTTGATATTTTATGTGAGTGTAATTTATATTAGGAACAATGAAGTCTTCATAAATTTTTCAAATTGAGAGACGACTTTAAGCTGGTCGTATTTCGTGTCTTGTTGTATACCATCATAGAGTAAAGAGATGGAAATGGAAATTATCTTATATGAATTGAACTCACTTTGTAAAGTAATGTATTTTATCCGATAACTAGCTGACCCACGCAACCTCGTTTGCGCCTGATATTGCCCGTAGCGTGAAAATTTCCCCCGTTTTTGAAACATTCTTCATTGTTGCTCCGCTCCTGTTAGTAGTAGCGTGATGATATATATCCTATAGCCTTCCTCGATAAATGGACTATCCAACAACGAAAGAATTTTTCATATCGGACCAGCGGTTCCTGAGATTAGCGTGTTCAAGCAAACAAACAAACAAACTCTTCAGCTTTATATATTAGTATAGCTAGATGAGATTATATACTTTACTTTAAACTGAAAAATTTTCAGACATTTTGCTTAAAGCCTTTAGTGTCAACGTATAGCTATAAATCAGGCTTAGTATAAAACCAACTTGGGCCAACTCGGTCGAATAATAGAAAATGACTAGCCGACCCACGCAACCTCGTTTGCGCCTTATATTGCCCGTAGCGTTAAAATTTCCCCCGTTTTTGAAACATTCTTCATTGTTGCTCCGCTCCTATTAGTAGTAGCGTTATGATATATACCCTATAGCCTTCCTCGATAAATGGACTATCCAACACCGAAAGAATTTTTCAAATCGGACCAGCGGTTCCTGAGATTAGCGTGTTCAAACAAACAAACAAACAAACAAACAAACAAACAAACAAACAAACAAACAAACAAACTCTTCAGCTTTATATATTAGTATAGATTTTTTGTTTACTTAAATAGCTGTTGTATTGTATACTTTTAAAAATGTTTTATCTATTTCAAATGCAGCAAGATATTATTCAAAATATTTTAGCCCAAGACGGTGAGACTTAAGTGTTTAGAAATTGTCGAACTATGATTAAGTATAATAGAGTAAGTTTGATTTATGTCCGTGACTCCACCCACGTACATATTAGTTGTCAAGGAAAAAATTAACTTAAGTTTCTCGCTGAAGGCTTAACCTTAGTTAGGAGATTTTAAAAATCGTTTTGCCACTTTAGGCTTGAAATCGTAACTAAAAAATCGGCCGTGTGCGAGTCGGATTCGCACAGGATGGGTTCTGTACCATTATTTTTATATTTCAAGTATTTACCTGTTGCCATTATCAGTATCGAGCAAAACCGACCAAAAATCACTTTTGTTGTTTGAGAGCCCCCTTAAATATTTATTTTATTATGTTTTCTGGTATATGTTGTTATAGCAGCAATAGAAATACATTTTCTCTGAAAATTTACCTATTGACCAACTATCACGGTTCATGAGATACAGCCTGGTGACAGACGGACTGAAGGACAGACTGACAGATAGACGGACAGCGAAATCTTAGTAATAGAGTCCCGTTTTACCCTTTGGGTACGGAACTCTAAAAACAAACTCACATTTATTTATAGTATCAGTTGGGATTAGGATTAATTTTAAGAGTAATTTTAAGATTGTATGAAAAAGGAATTCTAATAGAGATATATTAGATTCCTTTATTAAGATGTAGATGGCAAAAGAACAGATGAATAACCTGATGGTAAGTGACAACCGCTACCCATCAACGCTTGAAACTCAAAAGATAAAAGAAGTTACTGTCTTTTGATTAGCTCTTTTCTAAAATATTTTCATTCTGAATATCTTACGCTATAGGCACTAACAGTCTTGCTTTCGCCAGAAAATGTATACACGTGTGTGTGTTTTCTGGGACTTTGCCATTTTGCGACTTTCCTGGCTTAAACCATGCCCAGATGCAGCTTCGAAATAGTATGAGGTCGTCCCAATACCTATATACCGTAGGAGAACCACACTTCAGCATGCATGGGCCTGCTCGACCGGAGTGATACCACGGCCTCACAGAAAACCCATGTGAAACAGCGCTTGCGCTGTGTTTTACCGAGTGAGTGAGTGAGGATACCGGAGGCCAATACCCAAGCCCTAACCATCCTCTTTCCCGTCCCCCAAAGGCAACACACTTGTGACGCCCCTGGTGTTGCGGGTGTCCATGGGCGGCGGTAATCGCTTACCATCAGGCGATAAGTCTGCACGTTTGCCCCCTATTCTTTATATATATATATATATATATATATATATATATATATCTACATCTACATCTACACTAATATTATAAAGAGGAAAGATTTGTACCTATTTTTGTATGTTTGTATGTTTGTAATGAATAGGCTCAAAAAGTACTGGGCCGATTTTAAAAATTTTTTCACCAATAGAATGCTACATTCTTCCAATTTGACATAGGCTACATTTCATTTTGAAAAAAATTAGGGATCCTTGGTAAAATTTGAACAATGTAACCGAAGGTGTAGAAAAATGAGTCTTAAAATGTCTTTCGTCGAATGCGCTGCCGAAACTATTAGCGATAGAACAAAATAATGTACAACAATATTGAAGAACATCATAATGTCTACAAAAAACTCCGCGGTAGCATATGTCCAACTATTGTAGTTATGTCACTACAACAACTTTTTTCAATTTAAACATTAATGAAAATGCTAACCAAATCCAAACCATGCTATTTATGTGTTTATATTAATCCTTATCCAAATAAATTATTTTATGGTCAAGACCATTTAACTACCTATAAAATAGTTTTTAAATTATTTAAATTGGACTTTCCATTCAAAAGATATTACGAATTAAAAAATTCAAACAGTAAACAAAACCGCCATAGCGCCGTGGCCGTTGTTTGCAACAACAATCTGTGTGCTCAATCCGCAAAAACGGTCCGCTGGGGCAGCTCTTACAAGACACTTCGCTGGTCATCTGGGACGAGTGCACCATGAGCCGTGGAGCGCACGCTGAGAGACATCCGAAGCTCAGACCGTATAATGGGGGGCGTGACGTTTGTTTTAGCTGGAGACTTTCATCAAACATTACCAGTTATAACAAAAGGTACTCGAGCTGACGTTATTCGAGCTTGCCTTAAATCATCAACTTTATGGCAATCGATTGAAACTCTTAATCTGCGCACAAATATGAGAGCACATTTAAGTGACAATGACGATAATAATTTCTCACAAAAACTTCTAAAACTTGGAGACGGAAAATTACCGTCTCCGGTTGCAAACAGTCCCCAGGTATTGTTGGATAACGAATTGGGTCAAATCGTTCAGAGTCTAGAAATTCTTGTGGACACAATATATCCGGACATACAAAATCTTACGGAGAGAAATTTCAATTGGCTCTGTTCGAGAGCGATAGTGTCCCCGTGAAATGAATCGGTTAATGAGATTAACAAAATTATTATGGAAAAAGTACCCAGTGAATTTAAATCTTACAAATCTATTGACACAGTATGCAACATCGAAGATACAGTGCACTATCCACAAGAATTTTTAAATTCCCTGAATCCTTCCGGCTTGCCGCCCCACGAACTACAATTAAAGGTAGGCACTCCCGTAATGCTGCTGAGGAACCTATGCCCTCCCAACATGTGCAATGGCACGAGACTTCTGGTGAAGGAATTGCGGGAGAACGTCATAGTAGCCACTATAATCACCAGGGCCGCGGCCGGACAGCTCACCCACATACCGCGGATCCCCATGATTCATACGGACTTGCCTATATCTTTTAAGAGGTTACAGTTTCCTCTAAAAACATAATTTGCCCTCACAATAAATAAGTCCCAGGGTCAAACATTTTCGATGGTTGGCATCGACCTAAGAAAAGAATGCTTTTCTCATGGCCAACTATATGTTGCCCTTTCTCGAGTGGGATCTCCTGAAAATCAATATATTTTGTTGCCATCTACAAATACAACTGCCAACGTAGTTTACAGTGAAGCTTTAAGATAAAAACTGACAAATATAAAAGTAAAAAACGTAAATCTACCTTAATATTATATCTGTAAATAATGTAAAAGTAAACCTGTAAAATAAAAATTCTAAAAATGTAAATTATTAAGTAATAATAAGAATGAAAATGATTAATGACAAACCCTTTTTTAATAAAAAATAAAAACCAAAAAAAAACACAAAAAAATATATAAAACCAAAAGAAAAAGCACAAAACAACAAAACAAAAAAAAAATTGTAAGGAAAATACTAAATAATGATAGGCAAGTTTCTATCGACACGAACAAAAATTTCTTTGAAATACCTAGATGTATAGGTAGATACATTTTTAGTTGAAAGTTGTCAACGTTTATTTTAGACTGTATATATTTTATTCGACTGTGCTTTTATTCTAATTACTTAAAAAAACATAGTAAAAATGTATATAATATCCTATGTAAATATTACTTATTTAAGTGCCCGCCAATTAAACCATCAAAGAAATTGAACATAAATAGACTTACATACAAATATAACTGTGGGGTTTTTTTTAATATATAATTAATAAATAATATTTTTTGAATAAATAAAAATATTTGTGAAAAACTGTTTTTATATCCAAATTTCCAAAAATAAATAATTGTCTACCCCGTGCGAAGCCGGGACGGGCTGCTAGTATATATATATATATATATATATATATATATATATATATATATATATATATTTACTAAACAATAGAATAGTTTAATTCTCTTGCATGACACTATCAGGCATATAAGCTGGCTACATTTCACACAGATTGATTGACCATAAGAACGATACATCCTCATGCTCTCGTGTCACTATATGCATATGATGGCCGACTCTCACACCGTAATTATATTTCAATAGGTATTTTGAATTATGGAGTGCGTTTATACGTAGTTTTACTTAGCAGTATATCTTTTTATTTATGTGTATGTTATTTAATTCACACTATAGGTGAAAGAAAATATTTTGTCAAAACCTAATTATTTGAAAGGAAAATTATTTAAATTAGCGTATAGACATCAAAACAAAAAAAAAACTTTATTTACTGTGGGATTCATCAAAGTAAAATTGAAATTTTAATCACCCAGTTAGACAGGTTTTGAGAATTTACCCTTAAGGTTAAGATAAGATAAGATAAGATAAGATTCATTTATTCGCTCAAACACATGTGTACATACAATAAATAATCGCATGTAAGATATAGTTTTGGAGAAGGCTCAAGACATGTTTGCCACATACCATGGGCTTGCGAATATAATTATATTTAAGTATGAATAAATTTCATTTCCAATCACCGATCATTTCCAACATTAACCCCATATTAACAGTTAATCCTACATGAGTATATATATATTATATAAATTTGCAAAATTTGTATACAATGTCAAATCAATTAAGTCAAATAATATTGAATGTCCAGATCAATTATGTCAATTAATTATGATATACAATAAATAAAGCATTTACCTGGACACTTACTTATGTCAAATCTAATGTATCATTTAAAAAGTCACTTACATTATAATAGGCCTTTTCGACAAGGAACGCTTTGACTTTTTGCTTAAATGCTTGGCTGTCAAGATTTTTCCAACTGTTAGGAAGTTTGTTATAAACAATTGGAGCCATGCAAATAACACTTTTGCGCATAAATGCAGTCCTAGAGGTATGCAGACAAAGTTTATTTTTATCGCGCCTATTTCGAGGAACAACATCTGCCATACGCGGAAACAGGCTTGAATTCGTTTTGACAAATAAAGCCGTTTCTAAAATATAAAGAGACGGCAGTGTAAGAATCTTATAGCATATGAAATACGGCTTGCAAGAGTCTGTGATGTCCAATCTAAACATTGACCGTAGACATCGCTTTTGGGCTTTAAATGCAATTTCCTTGTTGGTTGAGTTGCCCCAAAATATTATCCCGTATCTCAAAACAGATTCAGTTAGTCCATAATATGCTGTTAGCAAAGCATCTATATTAAGCGTCGACGACAAGGTATATAAAGCAAATGCACTGCTAGTAATTTTTTTACAAATAGTTTCAATGTGCATCTTCCAATTTAAGCTATAGTCAATCGTTAAACCTAGAAACTTTGTTGTATTAACAGTGTCAATATTATTATTCTGATATTTAATGTCAAATTTAGTATATGTCAATGCACGTTGCCTAAAATGTATAATTACTGTTTTATTAATATTTATTTTAAGGTTATTGTTATTTAACCATTGTATTGTTTTATTTAACGCGTTGTTTATTTCTCCTTCATACATATCTCGGTCTGTACAAGGTATGGCAATTGTGCTGTAATTGATTGATTAATTGCTGGTTGATTAATTAATAGATGAAAGTAAGAAATGCAAATAAACTAAATTCACGCGACTGCTGTCGCGGGCAATATCAATTCTTCTTATATATAAAAATCAACTGTTCGTTTGTCTCGCTAAAACTCGAGAACGGCTGGGACGATTTATCTGATCTTGGTTTTAAAATGTTCGTCGTAGTCCAGGGGAGGTTTAAACGGTGAAAATTAAAATAACTTGACGTGTACGAAGTAGCGGGCACAGCTAGTACAAATTAAAATAATACATCTTACCCTTAATTTTCGTTTCAAATATTTTAATAGTTTCAAAACTGCAAGTGAACGATTGTCATTTCGTCGACATGAAATATATACACGAACACTAGAATGTTGTAATGATAAATATATTGGAATGATTTAAGTAAAAAAATATTATCCGATAGTAGGAATTTAATATAAGACATTTTTAAAAAAGTAAAATAATTTCTTTGCATCCAACTCCGTCTAAAGTCAAAAGAAAGAGCAATAGCTTTGGCGGTCCTTGTATATTTGAGGTGAAATAGGTTATATAAATTTCATGAAAACTTATATGTAGTCAGGTAAGTTTTTAAAACTTTTTAATATGTTTGTATTTACTATAAGGTTTATTAGTTTTAGATCTTATTGAATTTAATGCGGTGTGAGATACAGCCATATTGCAACGTCACAGCTGACGATACGACAGATGCACTATGAATTAGGCAAATCTCATGCGAGTGACAACCTTGATCGGTGTGTCGATATAATCAATGAACACGTCGAACGTAGTGTAATTTTAACTATACATTGCGAAATTAACCCTGTGCTCTGATTTTAAGGTACATTTTAGCTTGTATTTAAACTGTTCTAAGTCTGACAGATTATTATAGTTGCCACTGCCATGTTGTTATACATACTTTGAAATATTATGTGCTGTCTCTTGTATATATGTTTATGATTTTCACTCTATTAGAACTCTATTTCACTAAACAGCGTATGTTTAAATTGATGATCTAAATACTGTTTTCTTAAAAATTGTACCTACTACTACTTTACCTTTATATCATCTGTTGGTTTGTCCTGATTGCACCGACTTTAGTTACAGGCAGAGAAGCTGAACGGTGTATGTTAATTTCTAAGCTATTGATCACATCAGCCCCCCTAGCCAAGTCACAAGCTTTCGCTTTTCTGCAATCGTTAACGCTCTTTCTCAAGTAATTTTAGAAAACGATAACTTGGTAGCCAAGTTGACACAAATGGTTCGATCGCTCGTTCTTTACGTGGAAAAAACCTAAAATATAGTCTATGGTCTATCCATCTAAGAAACGTTAAAGTAGGTAGTCATGGTAACGTTGACATTGTTCATCAACAATTTTTATTGTCGATTTTAGTTGGCTGAATTATAAAGTGATAAAATGTATCTAAAGTAAAGAACAATCTATTTGTAAATGGTTTATTATAATATCACAGTGCGAAATGTCGTTTTAACATTATTGTGACTTGGAAACATGAAGATCCTGCTTAAGGATTAACTTATAATAAATGACGTGATACCTCTTACATAATGAATTTATAGATAGAGCCAGACAGAACAAGTCCTCGTCTTATTGGAATTCATGGAAAGGTATGTAAATTATTAGTTATTCTTTGTTGTTTAAAAGTATCTCACTTCATCTCTTGAAAGTATGAAACAAATAGTGACATGGATAAGCGACAAACATGCAATAATTATTGCCTATTTAATATTAAAAATATAATGTAATGGTTTCCTATTATGACATTTAGTTTTCTAAAAGACAAAGCACATACAACAACTTTCTTCATAGACACACACTATAAAAATTAATCTATCAAATATCTATAACTTCTGTGTACTATCTATAAATTAATTACATGATACCTATGTAATATATAATGTTGATAAAATTCATTTTAAAATTGACAGAATGAGTCACATATTTTCATTGACTCATCTTCGACAGCTTTTAATAGTCTACTGTTGGACATAAGCCTCTCCTGTGAAAGGAGACATTGTTCTAGTAATGAATGCTTAATAGATAGATATGTTCTAATATGTGTGGGCAAACTAAAAGTCTGAAACCAAAAAAAAGCCCTAGCAATAAGCGGTGAGGACTGGACTGGTGATGGTCCTAGCAGCAGGCAAATGCTTACTGCTCTAGAAGAGAGGGTGTTGGCCTTAACGGGTTTGACTGTTGAAGTAGGACTGTACAACCACACTGTCCATTCTCTGTCCCAGATTATGTTTACTTATAGTCTCTTTGTTGTGACTAATCTACAGAATGAGTGGACCGATTATCACAAAAAAATTAATAGCAGGGAGGAACTTATAGTTTAATTAATTATAATATAATTGTTTTTTTCAGCAACATCAGCCCCACTCCCTCTGGAGAAGTTCCATGCACAACCCTCACATCTCAAAGGGGAGCGCCAGTGACGTCAAGCAAGTTCACGACCATAGAAACTCACCGGCTGTAACTAAAGGCAGACTGGCAAAAGACCTGGATGTGAGGAAACTGGAAAGGAGGCGAATAACATAGTAGACAATTGAAGCGAAGGATAGATACATTACAAATTATTATAATTTGAAATGCACTGTATAACAGAATTTGAAATAAACAGAATATAATTATAAATTGTTTCAATGATATTTCAGAAAAAAATTTAGAAATTTTACCTCAGTTGAGACCATCATCATCATCATAAACTGTTTAACGTAATGATAGTTGCGGGTTACTAATCTTTTCCTTCACCTACATTAAAAATAGTGGTAATATAAATTTTTTGTCAATGACATAATTTATACATTGTTTTGTAATGTTTCTACTAGGTAAATAAACAAACACTGTAATAATAAAGCCTTTTAATGATTGTTTTAACACCTGAGTACATTATCAAATATATTTATAGAAAATATAAAAAGTATTATTTATAATAAAAAAAAATATCTATCCAACACAAAAAAAAATCTATATCACGGGGGAAAATAACCCACATAGGAAAGACAATATGTTTAATAACGAAGCCATTAACAATTAACGTTGTTTTAATCTATTTAATAAAGAATTTGGCATGGCTCTTCCTTCGATGACTTCACTTTGATTAGGCATATTCATAGCAGGTATGGGATCTTGCAAATTAATATTGTCTTCATTGTCATGTGTAGCAGAAAGTGGTTGTGGTAGTGGTATGCCAGCTTGTAACGCTAAATTGTGTAATACACAACATGCAGCTATAATATTGCTAGCTACATGGGCATGATGATGAAGAAACCTGTCTCTGAGAAAACATCTCCACTGTGCTTTGAGTAATCCAAAACAGCCCTCAATGCAGTTACGGGCTCACACATACTTTACAGTATAAAGTTCTTCCCTAGAACCTTGAACTACATTGAGAATAGGTGTCATTAGCCAAGGATGTTGTGAATATCCAGAGTCACCTTAAAAAAATAGTTTAAAAATTAGTTACCCACAGGAAAACTACTGAACTTTAAGGTAATAGAGCCATGCTGATTTTAGTATGAATGGGCCGGTTCGAAAATGATGCCATGCTGAGTTGTTGCATTGTCTGCATTTGCAACGAGTATAATGACCACTGCTCTAGGATTGTGTGTATGGTTTCCATTAGGCTGAGTAGAGTCACTTTATAAGGCTGATACATAAAAATAATAGTAAATATTTTTATTGTTACACAACAACCTAACAGCCATAATTGTTCACTATTTTGATGAAGTTCACTCATAAATGATTCAGCTCTACTAGAAGACCATATATGTGAATCATGTGTAGCTCCACCGAACTTTGGATTCACATTTATAATCAGCATATTACTATCACAAATCTGAAAACCAAATCAACATTAAGAAGTGACATAATAGTCTCATACATGCTGTTCTATAAATAAAAATAAGAATAAATCTACCATTTGAACTTTCAGTGAATGATACCCTTTTCTATTGAAATATACATGCTCTTCAGTAATGGGCTTTACCAAAGCTACATGCGTACAATTTATGCAACCAATTACATAAGGAAAGCCAAATCTTCTTTGGAACCTTGTAAAATAAAATTATGTTTAACACATGGTACATATTCAATTAAATATAGTTAAGTTTGTTTGTTAAGTAGGTATACACTCTTGTTTTATAGCTTTTATAGCTGTTTTCTCTTGTTGTGTTATTGGAAACCTAAGCCATTTTGCAACGACAGCAGGGTTTCTCAAAGCATCAACTACTCGTCTGATGCACCAACAAGCTGTCCGTTGGGCAATGCTGAAGGACACCAACAATTCGCTGATAGGATCCTGTGGCTAGGAAACTAAGAGCATCAAAGAGCAAGAGCATGCCTCAAAACCTATAAATACACAAACATTAAGGAAAAGTTAAAATAGTCAATAGTACAAAAAAAAAGACAGATTATTAACTTACCTTAACTTTTAAGGGAATCTCGTTGGTTCCCTTTAACGATGTCTTGTTTTGGAGTTCTTGACAAAGGGCTTCGAAAGACAACTTGTCTAGCCGGAATTGCTCCACAAATAAATTGTCCGGCATTTCGCGGATTGTCTCGTTGCACTGACGATTTATGTGTCTTTTTCCACGTCTATAGCCATACTTCCTCATTATGAGCGCACCACAACATATTTACAGTATGCATTTTAATTATTTTAAATGTTCAAAATTATATTATGCAAATAAAATGGGTCTCGGTGGTCCTATTAGACTGTGTTTATCTGTCTTATAGACGCCATTTTTAAAGCGATAACTCCAAATATTTTTGATCGCTTAGTGAACGTTCGATCGCATCGATATCGTTTCGCTTGCGTTTGTCAAAAGTGTAACTTGGCTAGCTTTTGAGAGCTTTTGTATGGAGTTTGGCATCGAATTTGTAGAAACGATCGCTTTCCATTCCATCACTACGAACAAACGTCAACTTGGCTAAGACTTTCTAAATGGAATCAAGTCACGTGATCAAAACAAAATATTAGCCAATGACACACGAGAACGCGATTCGTTAACGATTGCAGAAAAGCGAAAGCTTGTGACTTGGCTAGGGGGGCAGGAAACACTAAAGTAATCTATACAAATAAATAAAATTGGAGTGTCCGTTTGTAATATTAAAATAATAGCTTTTTAATCAATGCATATACCAATACACACTATTGTTTGCTATGATCCCTCAAATTGGTTGGAACCTCTTTAATCTATTGCATGTGATTAATTAATTTAGCCTCACTACCTATATAACGTGCAGCATTGTTGACAAAGTTGCCACGACGCGCGATAGATGTCGCTGTGCCAAAAATTTGTATCGTGGTGTTAAGAGTGTCGCCCTTTAGTATATAACTTAAATTTATTTATTTGTAAACGAGGAAGTCATAAAAAGTTGAAGGTATAGAGGAGTGTGAGAATAAACACTTAGTGCTGAGCATAGAACGGCCTGGAGATCACTGGTGAATTGTGCGGTCCTGAAAGGTCACGACCCTCAGTCATTAGGAAACGACGAAGAAGAAGAAGGAAGAGTATTTGTGTTTCTTCGATTCAGGTAGTAGGTACTTAGTACACTGAAGAAGCTGACCCCCGTTTCACCAGCAGTTTGGCATAAAAACTTCCATTACAGTTGTTTAATTAGATCCTTTTAAACAGAACGTGGCGAGGTAAGAGAATTCAAGAGTATAGATAAATAGATAAGATCAAATAAAAGGTGGATATTTCTGATATCTGATCTGACAAACAACTCCATCCAGTTCTAAACTAAGCTAGAGCTTGTACTGTGAATACTAGACATCTGATAAAATATAAACTTTTTTGTAATTACATACATATTATAGATAGAAAATACCTAAACTACGAAACAAATATTTGTAGATCATAAAATCGTTTCGTCCGACCTAGGAATTGAATTCGAGATTTGAAGCACAACAGTGGCATACGCTACCATTGCGCCACCGAAGCAGTCACCATTTGTTGTTGGATGGATTGTATGAAAGAGGTAATTAACAGTGAAATGACGAGTGATGGAGTAGACTGGATGGATAGACTCATAAGTTTAAAAAAATACAACTTCAGGAACTGGGATCATACGGAAAACACCAGCTTTTAAATAAATAAAAAACCATCAAATTCGGTTTACCCAGTCGAAAGTTATGAGGCCACAACACAGAACAAAAGAATAATAGTTCTCCTCTTCTGTGGGTACAAACATAAAAAAAAAAACAAAATACAGTAAAAACATCCAAACATCCATCCATCCTTACAAACTTTCGCATTTATAATATTAGTAGGATATAATTTTAGTTGTTTAGGTATTGAATTGTATTACAGTAACAGGAATAAATTATGACATGATTCTATAATCGATTTCTGCACGACGTGCGGTTTGATATTATATGTACCTTGCACATTCAATTACCCTTAAGCCTTGTTGCAATAATTAAATATTATTAATAACTTCATACATCTCATGCACGTCACTCTAACGGCAAATTTGATAGGTCCCGTGAAATTCGGTGTTAAATAGACTGTTGATAACAAAGGCCGGCAACACACTTGTGACGCCTCTGGTGATGCGGGTGTCCATGGACGCGGGAATTACTTACTATCAGGCGATAGGTCTGCTCTCGTTTGCCCCCTATTTCATGTAAAATAAACATAAATGATCTTACTACTATAATTGAACTAACTCTCTAGTGAAGATCGCTTGATACTAAACTGACAGACCAGCTTCTGCAACAATGAGTGAACTCAATTCGAAGGTTTAACTAAATGTCAGTACCTAAATTTAAGTATAGTTTAAAAATGAAACAAACAAAATGCAAAGATTGGTATCAAAAACTTTTATTTCAAAAACACCTTAGTCGATAATGTACAAAATTTTCTAAGAGTAAAATAATTACATTAAAATTACACCTGTACATACTGTTATTCAATCTAATATTTATACAATATACATTATTGCAAAATCATTACATTTGTGATCCGTAATTATTTGGCTTGTCAATCTAATTGTCACGTTACGACCGAGTCGGCCAGCAGGACAAACAACAAGACAAAGAATATAAATACTGACAGTATTTAAATACAATATGAAGTTTCGATTCGATGAATAAGTCATTTATAAAATCGATTTGAAGCCAAACTAGAGCTAAATGTATTACAATTAGAAAACAATCGAATTGTAAATTATTTCAAGCACTTATTTATTTCAATGCCGCAACAGAATACATGATGGAAGTTTTTAAACTAAAGTCTTACAATTTTGAACGTGAAATTGAATGAAATTAAAAATAAAATCTGCATTATAATGTGAAATACATAAGAATGAGTTGAGTCCCCATCTCTTTAAACTATTTATTTTGTGACATCCATATTACTAAATTTGGCCCATACCTCTTACACTATTATCTTATTGCCTAAGTTTAAAGACATTTACATTTAATAAAACCGTTCCTAGACCTATTTCCAAGTATATCTAACATACATTCTTCACAAAAAAAATCCTTATTTCAATCAGTAGATAGCTCTTAGACTAAACACCTTTATGACTGTACATTTTTAGATTTGTTGCATGTTTAAGGTTTATTTGACTTTTGAATTGAACGAGACCTCTCTTTTTAAGATTTTTTTTATAGTATAGCGGTCAAACAAACTGACGTTTCACCTACTTGCCAAAAACAACGAAAGCATTGCTGAGCACAAATTATCTATAAGGGTCAATTCATACTAGAGCAGAGTGGAAGCGCATTAAAGCGTCAATCTGAAACTTAACATATCAAATTCACACCTTATCTTCTCAACATAAAACACATTTTTTTGTTATGATGAAAAAAGACGCGTGAATTCGAGCGTCGAAGTGCAACCAACGCTGATTGGTGCACGTACGGTGCGCGAACCTAAGTGCCTACTACGCGAATCAACGCGTCGTCACTCGTCAGTCGGTATTTGATACTGGTGTGTGTTGGGCTACAAAATTTGACCTTACGACGAATTGACCTTAAGGCATTGGTTTCTTTATTTCATAGCTCTCTCATAGTTAAACAGTGTTAAAGCGTACTGTTGGTGATATCCCAGTCCGTCCGGGCCAAGATGTCATCTGTCCACTTCCTTCGTGGTCGACCTGATGTCCCCCTGGCAGGTATTAACATAAGCCTCCAAACTTAATGTTGAGGATAGCACCCTATGATGATGATTAAAGCGTACTGCGTTGAAACATGGTTAGTCTAAAGTTTTCAAAAAGTAAGATATGTAGATATGTATTCTTTATATCAATACATAAAAATGATCATACCTATGTCCTACACCTAATAAAACAGTCAAGCTTTGCAGTTGATCCATTTGACAGTCGTTTCTAACACCGCAATGGATTCCTGCATATTCGTTCCCCCTATTCACAAAATAATTCCATAACTCTTAAATATCGCAAGAAAGCAAAACGAAATATACACTTAACCACTTAAAATAAGATAAAAAAAGAAAGCTAATTTGTATAAGCTACATACAGTTGCTAGCGTCTAGTATATATTGAGCTGTAGTCTACACAAACACGATACTGTAGACTTCAAAACTAAAAAAATCACAATGTTTTAAGTTACATTGACGAAGAAAGTAAACTAAAAACGAATTAAGGTTAAAATTTGATTGCACAGAGACTTCGAATTTTTATGTGAAACACATTACAAAAAACAGTCAATTAATCTTAGAATATAACCTTTAAGTACTGCATTACACTAAATATGTGTTGAAACAGTCGACACAGATACATTAGATATTCCAGGTTTCACGTGATTGGCATTAACGTCTTCTGTCTCTTTCGGTTTTCGTTTTGGTCCAAGAAGAAGTTTCTGAAGCTGACAAGCTGGAGCTTCAACCAAGAGGTGCAGAGGAAGAGATACGAGATAAGTTGTAGTAACAATACCAGCGTATAGCATAATCTGGAACACAAATATGATTTCGTGTGAAATTGAAAACCACGTTCCAAAACAACTACTACAAATAAATCGAGATTTAAATATGTTGATGTGCGTGCAAATCTATGCTGTTGTGCTAGGAAATCGAAAAGATATTACCGATCAAAGTTGGAAACTATTATTTTTGATGATATACAATTTGGCAGCCTATTTAAACTTTTATTCGGGCGTTAGACAAGTTGCTGCAATAAAGTGGTTACAAAGTTTGTATATGACTTTTTTGTAATCCTATATATGGTATGGTAACCTTTGATTTAAAGATAAAAATATTCAAACTCTAAGAATGTATGTTACATTCTTAGAGTTTGAATATTTTTGACACTAATAAAGGAGGGAGAATAAAGCTTATCGTAATTCATTATGATTTTGGCGCGTGGATTTTAATCTAACGTCCTTTTTATTTAATTGCTAAAAATCTAAAAATATTATAAATGACCACTTTTTTACTGGTAAGAAAATTTACCTCGATGGTATTAGGTATGGGATGGGAGGATGGTGTTAAGTAACAATCTTTGGGGTAAGAAATCTTCCTGTGTAGTTTAGCATTCTCTTATCTAGTCTTCTTTCTCTTCTCCCTGATTTAGTTATAATTATGTTATAGTATATACTTACAGCGGTATAATCAGTTGCGTAGAACGATCTTCTTAATTGACCACCATAAGTTCTAAGTACTGTTGCGTGAAGTAACATAGCGCAATACGACATTCTGCCTAAAGGCTGCACTGGTCCCCATTCGACTGACCATACGTATAAACCTAGAATAAAAAAATACAAGTTAGTTATTAGTTTCTTTGGAAACACGGTGCTTGCAACAGCACTGAAATATCAGACACTATTTCCCAAAAGCATACACGATGAATATAGTGTCTGTGAGAGAATTCTCCGACCAGGCAAGGTCTCCGAGGGTTTCCTAATCCCGTAGGGAACGCGTAGAAGCTAGATCGGAGCGGTTTGCCCCTACCTGTAGTTTTTACCACTACCCCTAAATAGTCTTCACGCGCCGCCCCTGTGGTCAAGCCCGAGCCAAGTGAGATCCCAGACGAGGTGATTATGTCTGATGGTATATATGCGAATTGGAGTGAGAACTATATCGCGATGCAGGATAAATAATTACTCCGTAGTTCGTTATATCTTTTGTAGATGGCGCTCAAGTATGTTTCTATTGCAATATACTTACGGTTGCATTGATAGAAGTATCCAATAATGAAAACACACATAGCCAGAGCAAAGAAGTTTTGGTTTAGAGCGTTAAATACTGCAGACTCGAAGGCAGAAGCTTCACGATGGTGAAGGTCCCAACCCATGAGAACGGTGCCAAAACCAACGGGGATTGAGAATGTACTGAGTAACTTCATAACCTAGAAATAAATCATTTATTTATTTATATATCTTTATTATATAGATATAATGACAAAAAAACATAACAAAAGATGTTTAACAAAGGTGTATGTAACAATTGGCAAGAACAACAAAGAAATAATATGAGTCAAATTTCATTATCATAAAAAAATTAAATAATATTTGTTAACGTAAGTGCCACATAGAATGATTTTTTACAACGGCAATTTTTTAAATATTTATTCAAAAATTTGATTCGTATTGAGAGGTATGAAATTACAAATATATTGTCACTATATCTCTCGGGGCTTGTTACACATAATTATCTACATCTAAACTAAGTAGAACTAGTATTATGGGTTCTCCACCACTGACACAGAGTTCTGATGTAATTTGGAAAATTGTCCCTGTACGTATCCTTGAACCATCTAGTATAAACGGGTCACTTTATGACATCTAGCATCCACATGAAGTCCGGAAGCTACTAACTTGGAGACTGATGACTGACTGCTTCAAGAGACTATGAATAATCCTGACATCGATATTGATAAAAAATAATACAACTTACCATAGAGTTACTTAAATCCCATTTCTCTGTTCGAGCTTTGTGATAGAAGTATGCAGTCAACACTCCTAAGTGATAACCAGCCCAATTGCCTTGTGCCGATACGTAAGCATGATAGAAAGTATCGTTGTAACCGAAAATATCTCTTATGGACCTGCAAATAAGGTAAAAGATTACTGAACCTTGTTCCGAGCGATGAATATTACTTAGTACCTTAAAAAATACTATGAATAATAAACATACAAAGAAAAACTAGAATATTAAGTTGACCGTATGGGAACGCCAATCTCGCAAAATATTTGTTGTGTTTGTTCAAGCAGCGTTAAATTTAATACGAGTCTCTTGTTTGCTTTAGTTATTTGTTTCAGAGAATCTGTTTTCTAAAAACATGAAATTTAGATTGCCTTAATAAATTGTTTTATTTAAAGTGTTTACATCGATAATATAGCATCTGTTGTTATAGCAAAAAACACATTCACATTCATTGTTACAGAAGTTGATGGCATGGTATAAGGCGTGTACATTTCCGAATTTATCTTACTGATCGATAGTAAAAGTTTATCTACTGTTGCTACTAATAAAATTAAAGCTCTATGAAATCTACGATACTAAGGATATCTTCAATTTTATTGTTTTATCGTTAAGGGTATTACACGTAGAGTTTTTTTATCATCACCATCATATTACTTCTGCTCTGCTCTCAAATTTATTTCAGGTCGTTCTTTTAAAGGCGACCTGACTTTGAGAATGTAATTACTTTGAGTTTTTGGTCTTGTAATTAGATGAGCCATCAGATTATAGATAAGAAAGTCTAGAGAATATAATATTCCAAAATGATTGTCAAATCATCGCAGGCTTGCCGTACTCATTATGTGGTTAAAACTAGTTCATGGTTTCATAACTCACTCTGGGAACAAGCTGGTTCTAATAGGTAAGAGATTCATCAAGTAGCTCTGCAGGAATGGTATGACGAGACTGACGACCATCACTACTGATAGAACAGGGACCCCACTCCTAGGCCAACGCCAGATGACGAGTAAGACCACAAGGGTTATCAGGAAAAGTTGAGTGTCAGTTCCAAGGTACCTGAAAGATAAATATGCTTTTAAGAAATGCAAAAATTAATAAACAAATATTTCGGACGTAACCACACAACGCCATCTAGTATCAATCTAAACTTGCTATCTTGTGTTATGGTAAAAAAAAATGTACATGTATTTATATCAGTTGTATAATACAACTGATATAAATACATGTACAATTTTTTTTTGTAAATATATAGATATGTATATTATAATATACATATCTATGTATATTATACATAGACAACATCCAAACTTCGCAGACAAATATTTGCAGATCATACAAACATTTGGTGAGACCTGAAAATCGTACTGGCGTACTAGCGTATGTGACTGCTGAGCTTGAGGTCGTGGCTACCACTGCACCACCAAGGCAGTCAAAATGTTTATTGTTAAATGTTTATTGAAAATTATAACATATTGCTCTTGCATATATATTACTATTATAGTTAAATGAAGATCTTTAAATCTGCATTAATTTCTTAAATCCATTGTTTTGGATTCGTTGAATTTAGAAGACGCACATTTTCAGTGTAGTACTAGCTTTTACCCGTTACTCCGCCCGCAGGTATGTCAATTATCGAGATAAAGAGTATGTCCTTTATCAAGAATCAAAGCATCTCCTTGCTAAATTTCATTGAAATCAGTGCAACAGTAAAACCCGTCATTATCTTTACTGCTGGCTATTTATATAATTAATATTATTGTTTAGACAATTGCTGTACGAATTTGAAAATTTCCAAATATGAGACAACATTTTAGGATTTTTTACACAATGGAAATTTTCTCTTCACCCTGTCCATCCCGAGTACACTTGATGACGATTAAATGGCTAATCACATCTAAACTATCGATTGCACTGAAAATAAATCCTACTGAAGTCACAATCAAAAGGAACGCCACCTCCCCAGCTAAAATGTTAACATTACTATGGAAATCTGAAAGTATAGACTAGTATGGAGTATGGATAAAAAGTCAAAGGAGCAGATGGGTCATGGCCATCCTTTTATTTCGTTTTCCAGAAACGGGGTTTTTGGTTCCAGTAACTACACTTAAGCGGCGCGGTTACATAAATGTGCAATCGGGGTACCACGCCGCAATTGAGTGGCGGAAATAATTTTCCGCGGGCCTGATAAGGCTTGACATTGATTTGGGGAGGACTTGAAATAACATGATCCAGGTCCTCCCAGAGTAGGACGCTAGGGTCTTAGGGCTCTTGTGTACCAGAGGAGCCGGAGATCCAAAGAGCTATTTCACCACGGTAACAAATACAACAAATAGGTAACACCACTGCACCACTAGAGATAATTAAATTGCCTCAGACGAAACTTACATCAACCTCTTTTATGTTTAAACTTAATTCACAGTTACCTTTTTTATTTATTTACGCCACCAAAGTGGTAAATAACTATTAGTTAGCTACAAATTGGCTTAAAGAAATTAAGTGTAACATAGTGATGTAACCAACAGAAGAGAATGTCGGCGTACTTGGAATATGCCTATCCACTTGTATTGGATAATTTCGCTTTTATTTGACAAGAATCTTGGATTATGTGATAACTATTCTACTTCGTCGTCCATTGGTTTTATTATTTTTATTTTATTTATTGATCTTTATTGTACACACATCATTACATATAGAAAAATAAAAAAATGAAAAAAAACAAAACTGTTGCAATTTAGAAATGTGACAATTGGCGGTCTTATCGCTCATGGCGATCTCTTACAGACAACCTTAGTAGGAAAATTATGATAAGTGAATCTTAAACTTAGTATGTGAATGATAAAAACAATCACCAGATTCAAAATATTCAACATTCATACATATATATACTCACATCACACATGTAAACATACTCATACAAACATTCACAAATATACATACATACACATACATATATAAATAGACTAAAATAAATAACAATAAATTATAATGAGAGATAATAATCCTTCACTAGCTTTTTGAAAACATGCAAGGTTTTAGCGTGACGGATTGTTTCAGGCAAATTGTTCCAGAGTCTTACTGCTTGCACAGTGAAGGATTTGTCTGTAAACCGGATAGAATGTTTAGGCATTTTAAGTTTCAAATTCTCTGTTTTATTTGTATCTATCTCGGTAACACATGACTGCCTCGGTGGTGCAGTGGGAGCGTATGTGACTGCTGTGCTTGAAGTCTCGGGTTAGATTCCCGGGTCGGATCACATGTTTGTATGAACTGCAAATATTTGTTTCGGAGTTTGGGTGTTGTCTATGTATAATATTTATGTATTTACGAAAAAACAGTATACAAGTTTCTATCAGGCATTCTAGGTTTCGTAGTACAATCTCTGCTTAGTTTAAGGCTAGATGGCACAGTTAAATAAATAAATGTGTGACAAGCACGATTATTTTTGTTGAGTTTAATTTGTCTATGCAATGCTAGCTATTTCATATAGCTAGATACCTCTGTTTATCAACAGTTAAGTTATAATAATAGCAGAGGCAGGAATGCAGAAGTGTGGCAGATCAACGGGCGGACATCCTCCAATCAACCTCACTCCTGGAAGTATGTATTGACCTGAAAAGGCTGCTGGGTATCTTGGATGATCTGGGATGGTAGGAGTAGGCAGATGATAAATCCACGTAAAATAGCCCTATCAAGAGGATAAAGGCCTGGTAAAACAAAGAAACAATAATAGCACAAGCTACAATACTAGCTTTACACCTGATTCCACCCGCGTGTTCGTAGCGTAAATCATTTTTCGGATCAATATATAGCCTATGACACTCATAAAGAATGTGACTTTCTGTTGGTAAAATATTTATAAAAATCGGTTCAGTACATCCAGAGATTATTGGTAATCACTGAATCTACTGTAGTTGGTTACAAACAAAACACTATCTCTTTAAAATATTATAGTATAGATGTTTTTCGGCGTAAATCTTCGAGAATGGTGTCATGAGTATACACAACTCTCTTTCCTAGCCGTTAGTATTCGCAAGATTATTTCTGGTGTCGACTAGTTCAACCGGTTTTACCCTTTTCCTGGGAGCAAATAGCATCGAGCCTTCGCAATCCTGAAGGTGAACTAAATTCGAAGATTGAACTATACTGACTTCCTAATAATGATTACGATAGATGTTCATGATAACCGGGACCGATGGCTTAACGTGCTCTCAGAGGCACGTGCGAGAAACACCGCCATCATACTAAGGGCTGCTATTAAGAGTTTGTTGTAAGAAAAACCCAACAGCAGTCTGATCCGGAACTCGAACTCAAGACCTCTTGATCTGCAGTTACGCTAGCCACTATAATACTAGGCAGAGAGTATACACAACTGTTAATACAATAATTTTCAGGTAGTAGAGGGTCCTTGTACTGACTTGATTATACTGTAAGCATGTCAGGGTCACATCGTTACACTGCTTTAAGCAAGCTAAGATTAAGATACCATCATGCCACAAGTTTGTCAAGACCAATTATGTTGACAACTAAAGCAAAGGCATAAAAATATAGAGGCAACTGGAATTCATGAAACAACCTTAAACATTTCGCAATAAGACTGTTTTTAAATAAAACATCGCACGTGATGTGTGTTCTTAAATGTTTGCTTGCAATTTTGTATGAAAATTCGTTTAGCGAATGTTTGTGGGTCACGAATTTCGATGAAAAACAAAGAAATATTTTTTTGCGTAATAAAATGTCGGCTAACAAATAATTTTAGGCAATGTTTCAATAACACTCTTGGTCTTAATTTGCGCAAGGAACTTTTGTAATTTTTTTAAATAAAAAATGTAATAAAGTAATGGTTTTAAATATTTTAATGAGTGTTTTAAAGTTTTTTCTTCACGGTCGTTGAAATATCTAAATAAAGAATCAAATGTGATGAAATTTATTAGGGTACCTGTTGAACAAAGTTTAGAAGGAATTGTTAATTGTTCATTATCCATATTTCCATACTAATATTATACATTTGAAAATAACTCTGTTAGTCTGTCTGTTTGTTATGCTTTCACGATTAAATTACTAAACCGATATAGATGAATTCCGGTATAGAAATAAATTTGATGTTACTGGTTCCTTTTTTTTCTATGCGGGAGGAGCCGCGGGTAAAAGCTAGTAGAGTTAAAAAAAGAACGTCATCAATTTTTTAACCGATTTCAAAAAAAAGAGGAGGTTTCTCAATTCGACCGTACATATATATTTTTTTTGTGTGTCCGCGAATGACTTCGTCATTTATTAACCGATTTTGATGATTCTTTTTTTAATGGAAAGAAAATGTCCCGACGGTGGTACCATGATAAGGATATTAATATTTGATGATGACATCTAAGAGAGATCGAGTCACACCTTGAAGTCAGTTTCATTTTTGTTAAAATTGTACTTGTTTAAAATATACTAATCCCTAAGAAAACCATAATCCAAACGAAAATTAATATACCCGTTCCAGTTGATCACAATCTGCAACCGATAATTTCATGGCTACTGCGAATGTTACGACATTAACTTTACGCGTCTCTGGTCAGCCTAAGTGGGTTCCATTTGAAATTAATGCGCAAGCCCAGTACATTTAATACAGGATATTGTGGATTCTTTGTGATCATTAGTCTTTTGCTAGTATTCAGTGATTGCAATGATAATATTTTATGTACTTAGTATGTAGATGCATTAAATTGGTCTATATGTACCAATGTATCAATGTATTAGTCCAGAATCATGTATATGAACAGCAAGTTCGTAACAGGTTTATATTTTATACCAGCTAAACGACGCGGTGTTACCCGCGGTTATTGTCGTACCACGGGTAACATAGCAGAGCGAAGTTAGTCGAAAAAAAGTAGCCTCAGTTACTCCTTAACCAGTGAAAGTCCCGTCAAAATCGGTCCAAACTTGCCAGAGATTACCCGGAACAAACAGACAGATAGACAGACCGACAGTCAGAAAAACATTTAAAAAAATGTTATTTTGTTACATGTATCATGTATACACATATACACGCATTTATTAAAAAGTTTTTATTTAAATATTACAAAACGACACTTCAATTTTAATTATTTGTATAGATGATAAAGTTGGAAGAAGGTATACTACCATGATCAGTGATTTAATTTTTACATTTGGAATTTCATAGGATGGAAGAATATCAAGTCATCCATTCTATAAAGCTTAAAAATTTCCCAAGAAGCATCCAAAAATGTACACAAGTCAAATTTAAACAAAAATAAATCCGACTTCAAGGTTTGACTCGATTTCTCTTGGATCATCAAATCTTAGTGTCCTTATCATGGTACCACCGTTGGGATATCTCCTTTCCACTAAAAAAAGAATCATCAAAATCGGTTCATAAACGACAAAATTATCCGCGAATACACATAAAAAAAAAAATTAACGGTCGAATTGAGAAACCTCCCCTTTTTTTTGAAGTCGGTTAATAAGACAATTGAGATTTTTCTACAAAAGTGGATAAAAATGTTAACAAATAAATATGATCGAGACTAACTGCCCTGACAGACTTCGTTCTGTCTCTAGTTATTGGCTTGTCCAGTCTAATAGTAAAAGAATAAATAAGTGTTGTTTTTACTTTTTTCCTTCCAATGTTTACGTTATAACTCTTATAAGAACCTTCTTTGTGTCTTAGCGAAAGTATTGAAGCAAAAAAAAAATTATTTGGTCGAGCGGTTCTCGGGTTGTGCTCTTAGCAATGACGCAATATATCTTAGTAACCCATTTCACGATTAATTTTTATTATAGACATATATTTAAAGGTTTTTTTTTGGATAGGGGGCAAACTAGCAGACAAATCGGCTGTTGGTAAGCGATGCCACCGCCAATGGACACCCGCAACACCAAAACAAAAACAAACGTTAATTATGTAAATTCTTAAGTAGATTGAAATTACTATTTTTAGACTTTCGCGACTTGTACACATAGTTCTTTTTTGTGAAACGGGCCTCATTCACGATAAAATTATTTATAATCACAAGTTAAAACATAAGCGACTTCTAGAACTGGCCCAAATTGAAATGGAACTACGCGAAAAGCACCAGCTTTTAACTAAAAAAGGAATCATCAAAATCGGTTCGCCCATTCGAAAGTTTAAGCAGGTAACAAATATTTCAAAAGAGACAGTCGAATTAATAACCTCCTCCTTTTTGAAGTCGATTAAAAAGGTTACGATACCTTCTATATCCCGACGTTTCGTATGAGTTATACGGCTCGTGGTCACTGTTAAACTACCCGTAAATAATTTAATCGCGAATAAGTCCTACTATAAAACAAAATTCGAATTCCTTAAAAATTAAAAAAAAAACGGAACACTCACCAAGCTTGAGGTAAACACAAATGCTCAAAGGGAAACAGATTCGGCATCAGGATCACCAATTGCCACCAGTTCATCCTACACATATCTCGTTCTCTTTTCACGACGGC
Source organism: Spilosoma lubricipeda (assembly GCA_905220595.1). Lineage (NCBI taxonomy): Eukaryota > Metazoa > Arthropoda > Insecta > Lepidoptera > Erebidae > Spilosoma > Spilosoma lubricipeda. The sequence goes on along the minus strand of HG992298.1, from coordinate 2,336,451 downwards.
ATCCCACATAGGTCCGGTACCAAGATGAGGTACCCATGTCATGGCTAGACCCATCACAACCAAAACTGCTGGCATTAGTCTGAAACAATATCCCTTTTTTATGATATATCATGTATCAGAACATTTCTAAAGAATCCAAACCTATTGATAAAAGTGTCTGAACCTATATTGCATACAGAATTGATATAATATGAATAAACTCTAACGTAGATCTGTTAGAGGTTATTCATATTATATCAAGTCGAGAAGACTCCGGAGGCGAGGTGACTTTCGAGCAGGTTCAAGTAAATAATATAATTGTAGGAGGTATACGATTTGAAATAGCATATATTAAATTGAATCTTAAGGATCGACTATTGGATCATAAAATCGCATTGCATGGGAATGACTTATTTTTCTGGATACAATGTTCACTCGATTCTCTTTTACTTATTATAGGTTCTGACCATGAGAGATAAACCATGTGCTGGCCACCGATTCAACCCTATCACTGTGTGAAAAAGTCATCGTTTATTTGAAATATGGAATGACAGCAAGACAGTAAATTGTACAAAAAATAACTAGCCCATTCCATGTAATTTCATCGCACATAATTCTTCATATAACCTCACATTAACCTTTATCAAAACTGGACACTTGTCTCTTTATGGCAAATAATATTTTTTAAGATGACTTACATCTTAGAAAACCTTACAGTTCCTGCAACATGTATATGAGATGTACATTCAAAGACTAGGATGGTACTATCTGTGTTCAAATTATCCTTTAACTGGACTAAGGGTCACTTATTAGTTTTCATCATCAGTCAGCATTGTACCCAATGATGCAGAAGCATCACTAGCCCATCATGGTGTGGCTCATCATGCTGCATTGTCTGCATTCGCAGTATGGTGACCACCACTCTTGGATTCTGCTTATGATTTCCATCAGGCAAAGTAGAGTCATTTTGGTAGGGCCAAACATAAAAAAAACCCTGTATTTTCCTTAACACCTGTACTAATTATAGTGTTACTGACGTTATTTAATTAATCTAATTCTTAATCTCTGTCTATTTACTATTTAAATATATTATACTGTGTTGGGGTCTTTTAGTTCAGCAAATTGTAATGCAGTAAGTTTGTTTGATGTGAATATATAAAAGCCACATAAAGTATCTCTACTCTGCCTGATGGAAAGCATTATCTGTAGAATCCAAAAGATGGTGGTAACTATTCTCATTCTGAATGCAGAAAATGTAGCTGATGATCCTCATTACGAAAACATAGTGAGCATACTTAAAATACTAGGTATCATACTGGGAAAAGAACACGTGAGCTGGAAATAAATTCCTTTTTTTCAATAAACTCTCTCTGTCTATTCTCAATTTCTATCTAAATTCGGAAATTGAGAATGAAAATTGCACTAACGGTTATCAGCTTCAAAACTTACGCTCCAAAACTTATAAAACCTGCCTTTCACCCTAAGAACAGCCAAGTATAAATGTCAACAGATTGTCAAGATACAGAAAGCATAATGAACTCCTTTATAATAAATCTGGTTATTAGATGTGGCATCTCAACCTGTAAGGTGGAAAACTTCATACTAAAAAAGAAAACTCTAAAAACGTACCTGAGCCACCGATTAACAATTGCCATGGGAACAGTCTTTAGCGAAAATGGATGAGACTCAGCATACACCAGCATCTTGTAGGCCATGAGGAACCCTCCCATCACGAAGAAAACTTGCACTATAACGCGAGAGTTGAAGAGGAGAGCTTTGAAGAAGTCATCGTAAGACTGCAACAAAAATTATCTTTGTAGTAAAAGTCTAATATTAATTAGATGGGTATAAATTTCATAATCTCTCATTAATGAATATACAAAAACAATAAAAAATTTCAACGATTATATCCATAGGGTTTGCAATTCAGTTCGTCATCAGAGTTACATAGGTCCAATGTTAGTTGGTGCATGGAAAAACTCATATTCAGGTAAGACCGGTTAAACTAACAGCCAACCCCAAATAATTTTCTGGTTGGTCTCGCGGTTGGCGTGTGCGACTGCTGATCATGAGGTCTCGGGTTCGATTCCCGGATCGGATCAAATGTTTGTATGATCTACAAATATTTGTTTCGGAGTTTGGGTGTTTTCTAAGTATAATATGTATATATTTACAAAAAAAAAAAGAAAGTATATATGTATTTGTATCAGTTATCTAGTACCCATAACACAAGCTCTGCTTAGCTTGGGACTAGATGGCGTTGTGTGATAGATGTCCAAAATATTTATTATTTATTTATTTATTTAATTTTCGGTATAATAAAGGCTAGTTAGTAGTAGTAGTTAGTGAGACGTGGTTGCTAACCATGTTGTCACATCTAGATTCTTGCGTTTGTTTTTCAATCTCGACTAAGATTGTGTATCTCCGCTACAACTTTGAATATAAAAAAAGCAACTTCGTTTAGATAAAACTGTACCATACCTGTACCATATCTTTATAAAAAGTAAGATAAAGATAGAGCCGTACAGGTACGTAGTAAGTTCTACGTAGTATGTTAATCAAGAGGTTTTTATATCAAGAATATGTTTTAGAATCTAGATTATACCACTGGTTCTTAAGATAATTTATTTGAGAGTTAAGTATTATTAAAATACTGATAAAGTTTGTTTCCAAATATTCCAAAAAAGTTATAATTCCCAGTGTAGTTAGATTTTTGGTCGAACCCTTTCCTTTATATTTTGCGCTGCCCATTTAAGTGTTTATTATCTTTTTGGATTATTAATGGTTTAAAATTAAACGTTCTCCCAATATAAAGCTGTAGCAATTTATTTACAGCGTATAAATCTTTTTATTATACCTTAATTATTTTACATTATGGATATTTTCTCCATTAAATACTTAAGTAATATCGCAATACATAGACGTAATTATATTAAATTATGTAAATTGTGCTTTACTGTTTTGTAATCGCCTGTCTAATGTAAGCACTTAGAAATGTTTCAAAGAGTGTATCTACACCAATCTATCTATTATTACGCAAAGTTAAAGCAAACAAATGTGAAGTTAGGAATAGAATATAATAAACCTTAACGTAAACCACATGGAAGAAAATATACGAAACTACTGAATAATTCAAATTTGTATGAAGAATTTGTTCAATTATTTTTATAATAAATTAAATTAAAAAGCTTTTTAAAATCAATTTTTACTGGAATACCTCGTGACGAATCAAACGAGTCCAAACTCGATGATATTGCAATGTTTCTTTACAGAGTTCCTATGGTCACCTTCCAGCTTTAGCATCAGATTAGCTCCATATCATTATAATACTGTATTGTCACGCTGTATACATATGCTTGCAAAATTTCAGCAAAATTGGCTTAAGATATCTGCTTCAAGATTTAATTGCAAGATTCCACCCAAACATATAAGCATACATACATTGCAAGTTAATAAAAGGCTTCTAAAAAGAAACTCCTGCTCTTAAAAAAACTGTGTTGAGAAAACTTTACAAACATTCCTAAAATTAACACAAACAAGACCTAGACTCAGAACAACATTTTTTGACTTGATAACGTCGTATAAATTACTTACGAAACGCACGCACGAAAAAGCATGACTCATTGTCTCGTCACAAGTGATAGAGAGGCATGTTCGACGTAAGAGTTCGGCTTGTGACGCGTATTTTTTATCAATGTTTTCTTATGATGTTATCACGTGAAATTACCGTCCATAAACCGACTTAACAGACAATCAATTTTAAAAACACACACAACTAAAAAAGATAGTGATGTCCCAATGTAAACCACATCGCCATTCTTTCTTTTAAGTGGTGGAAAGCATGAACAAAATCCAAGAGCAGTGGCAGCCTATTGAGATACTTCTATAGCTAAAGCCTATCATACGTCAGCAATATTTGTTTGGAAAACATGGAAGCCAGAAAATATAAAGTCACTGTGATCAAAACCAGAAGAGAATTATCTTCTAGAAGTTACAGTACAAAAAGCAATCTTATTATGTGCGTTTAATAAAAGGTAACATTTTTTGCACTTTAAATTACATTTATGTAAAATTTTAGTAAAATAGATAGTACCCAGTTGTTTACATTACATTAACGTTAAATATTATTCAACAAATTAATTATAAAATACAATTTGTTTATGTAATAAAATTATCTTTTTATGAAAGAGTGTAAGTACGAGTGTAGTACGAGGCCATAATTGCTAATAATAATATTTAAAAAAGTATTGCACCTAAACGTACCGGTTGGCTAACAGTTCATTGACTTTTCTAGGTCAAACTTTGTGGTTTACTTGCTAAAGAGTGGATTCTTGTTCAATTTGCTAACCCTAGAGTTTTTTGAAGAGAAAATTGAATTTTCTATAATGCTCCAGTTATTGAAATTACAGGAAAGGACAAATACATTAATAGTGAGATTTTGCAGCTTTGTTTAAATTTTGTTAACTCCTTCTGCGCCATTAAGGTAGTGATCTAAAAAATGAATCGCCAAATGTGTTGCTAAGCGCAAAACTCGAGAAACGCTTAAACTATTCTGTTAATTTCTTTTTAATGAAATAAAAAAAAATGCGAGGGAAATAGTAAAAACAATACGTAGGTATTTATATTTTCTACTAGCTGAACCCCTCGGTGTTACCCGCGGTTATTGTCGTACCGCGGGGCGAAGCTAGTATAAAAGAAAGTAGCCTAAATTACTCCCTATATCATCAGCTACCTACCTGTGAAAGCCCCGTCGAAATCGGTAAAGAAATTCCAGAGATTACCCAGAATAAACGGACAGACAAAAAAACAAAAACTTCAAAAAAAAAATGTTTTGGTACATGTATCGTATTATTTAAAAAAAACATACATATGCATTTATTAAAAAGCGGTTATTTTAATATTACAAACTGCCAATGTCAAGTGTTATGATTTGAAGACTATAAACTGCAAATCATACGTTTTCAAGTCTTTAAATCTTCGTCTTGATGAAATTAATGTTAAAAAATATATAAAATATGGATAAGATGAAATGGGGACCGTCTTTTGAAAAAACAAAAAACGATCATTTGTATGATATCAACACGTAGAAGACTCCTTAGTCACTTTTTCTATTTCACAAACAAGACTGCGAAATTGTGATTCCTACCTACTTGAAGTTTATAATGTAGAACAATGCAATATGCTAATTAATTTTAATGAATAAATTATACAGTATATTACAATAATTGCAAGAAATATTCCAATCAGTAGGTAAATTTTCTGCTTTAAATAAATATTACTGTTTTATTCATTACGATATACAATTACTTTAACTAGGTCCATTACGGCCATCTATTTCTACACCATTCTTGCAAGAGTTGGAAAGTGAGTTTTGTCAAATATACAAATGTGGCCCTTTCCACTCAGAGTATTAACTCAGAAATGAGAAGAGTCTAAACGAAGTGGTCACCATACTTATTGCGAATGCAGACAATGCAACAATGCAGCATGGTGACCCACTCTATTGAGATGCTTCTGCATCATTGGGACTCCGGTTTCTCACTCACCAAAACACAAATGCTGTCAGTTGAGGTTGATCTTCTGTAAGAAGGTATAACCACCCCTGTCGTGTTACCCGGTTTGTGCTGAAATCAGCCTGATTCTACTACTATTAATTTCTCGAGTGCTATTTTAGAATGAATTAAAATAAAATTTTAAATAGAACCTCTTTTTCCTTAGGTTATTAGTTAGTGTCGAGAATTTGTCTTCTGCACTCGATTTCTCCATCCAAAGATTGATAGGAAGAAATTGTTTTAGCGACAGGTCCGCCATTTGTAAATTTTCATCAAATTTACATGATCCTATATGTAAACTTTATTAACTGATGTACATTAAAGTTAGTTGTATTCTAGTCTTCTTGTTTTGTATGTTTTACCACTTTCGACAGAGCTATAGATAGTTTTAAGTAGGTAATCAAGTAATTGGCTTACATTCATATGTCAATCTCTGGTAACAATAAAATGATAGCATTCGTACTGTCGCTGAGCCACCGAGGCAGTTTGTAACCTTTCTCATTCTAATTAGGTAACTTGTTTGCCACATAAACCATAAAAAATGTTGAAAGTGTGAATTGAATGTCACGGTTTCTGTTATTGAAACTTACAGTTGACAGAATATTATTTACTTGGCGGTTAGTACCTACCTATCTACTATGACAAAGGTTATGAGTTGAATTTATGACAAATGAGCATACACTTCGCCGCTACAACAGGTGGAGTTGCATTTGTATAATTGATATGTGCTTCCTTTATATTTCTAGTAGCTGAACCCCGCGGTGTTACCCAAGGTATAAACTTAACCGCAGCAGGTCGTGGGTCAAAGTTAATCTAAAAGAAAGCCTAAGTCATTTCTTATATCATCAAATATCGGCCTGTGAGAGTCCCACCAAAATCGGGTTGTCTTTCCAGAGATCAAAAAGACAGAAAAAAATTGAAAAGATTGTTATTTTGGTATAGGTATGTACCATGTACATAATTATACATATACATTTAATAAAAGCGGTTATTTTAATATTAGAACCAGACACTCCATTTTTGTATAGAATAGGGGGCAAACAAGCAGATGAATCACCTGATGGTGAGTGATTATCGCCGCCCATGGACATCCGCAACACCAGAGGCGTCACAAGTGCGTTGTCGACATTTTGAGAAGAAGTACGCTCTTTTCTTGGAGGTTTAAAGGTCCTATTGGTCCGGGAATACCGCAGGCAACAGTTCATTCCATAGTTTAGTTGTGCGAGGCAGAAACTTTCTGGAAAATTACACAGTTGTGGACTGATAACCATCTAGATGATGGGGATGAAACTGTTGTCGCGTGGGACGATGACGTAACGACAGGGATCAGTCTGAACAATTCCTCGAAGCACTCTCCATAGTAAATGCATTGTATGTTGTTTGTTAGTTTTTTTTGTTATGTTTATATATTTAAAAAAAAAATAGTTATAGATGTTATTAACTTTATGCGAACGCATCTAACGATGTTTGATAACTATAAAAGTGAACGTGTGAACTAAAATAATTTGTTGTCCTGTCCATAAAACTGCCATGTTTAATAATAGTACATTTTGTTAGTGCCACGGATATATATTCATCTCCCAAAAGCTCTATTGAACTTAGGTTGTATTAAGGGAATTCAATGTGTACATAAACTTACTTGTAAAGGCACAATACAGTGTTGATGAATATCTAAGTGAGTTGTTGAAAGTATCTATTACAGCTACTCAACGTTAATTGTAATTTATTTTTGCTTTGACATGAATAATAATTGCATTAAAATTGTAATACCATATGTTAATAATAATATCATTTCTAGTTTACTAGCAATATACTTTTGTAATAATGTGATAATTGGTACTAATTTGCAATGTAAATGTACTAGCTTAATAATGAAATAATGTGATAATGTACTGAAATAATTGAACTGCACGGCTGGCCACCACTAGTTTAAGGTCACCACGCCGGAGTCTACTCCGCCAAGTGTTATGAGTTCAAATCCCACTTGGGACATAACTATCAATAATTCACAAATGAATGTTCTGAGTCTGGGTGTTCTTTGTGTATATTTGTAAAGTCTTTCGCGATACAGAACTGGGCAGATGAGGTATTGTTAGAAGCGTATTGATCGTCTGCTGGTTAAAGGCTATACGACGTGTCACGAAACCTAATGTGGCGCCCTCTAGCCGACATAAAGTACTTTAAAATGGGAATCTGCGGGATTGCTACCATGTACCTTTTTGTTTGTGAGTATCCGATATTTCGGCGCTGTTGCAAGCGCCATGATCACGGAGTTACTCCTCGGATACTCACAAACAAAAAGGTACATGGTAGCAATCCCGCAGATTCCTATTTTAATGTTACTGACCATGAAAGTTTAAAACGACATAAAGTACTGTCTTGAAAAATATTTATTTTAAATAAATACGCCGTGTTTGGTATCATTCGAAAGGGCGTTACTTCTACATTTATATATTATTAGCATTTTCTCGTGACTTTGACAGTATTTATTCGATAACTGTGATGTTTCTATGGTACCTATTTAAAATATAGTTTGCAAAAAAAATAATGTTATAGAGGCACCAAAATATTTTAAATACAAAAAAAGTAAAAACTAAAACCCAAGTACAAAAGACGACGCTGAAGAAGTGTGGATTAAGTTTCGAAAGCCGTAGTCACACATAACGTAGAAATGTACCATAACACATTAACAACGTGTGACTACGGCTTTCGAAAAATTATTGAAAATATTTGTAACTAGCTGTTGCCCGCGGCTTTGCCCGCGTGGAAGTTTGTTATATGTATTTAATTAAAACTGTGTAAAAGTATGTATTAGTAATTTATTCATGTTTTAAACCTATTTATTTATTTTTGATCAATAGCCCATTTAAAAGAACTTTCATACAAACATTTGACCCATATTTCATCCCCTTTAGGAACAGAATTTGCGTAAATGCTGATATAAGTATTCGTCTATTTGTAATCATCAGAAACATAAAGCCGAAAGTTTTCAGGCTGCTAAATTAAAAAATTATGGACTTCCAAACTAACTAATATATGAAATGCCAATGCCTATATATTTCTCCCCTTAGGGGTAGAATACCCAGAAACGTTTAAATATGTATCTACTCGTTTTTAATAAGTAACCCAAAGATAATATTTTATGTTTCTAACTCAACAAATGACAGACTTCCATGCAATCTTGCAACCCCTAATTCACCACCTTAGGGATATAATATCCAGAAACGTTTAAATACATATCTACTCATTTTCAATCAGTAGCCCAAAAACAAAGTTTCATGTTTCGAACTTCACAAATGACGGATTTCCAGACTAACCATTTCACCCCTTAGGAGTAGAATATCCAGAAACGGTTTAACGGGTGTCAAGTCATTTTTAATCAGTAGCTCAAAAATATAGTTCAATGTTGCTAACCTTAAAAATGACGAACATCCATGCAAACTTTCAATCCCTATTTCACCCCCTTAGAGGTAGAATATCCAGAAACGCTTAAGCACGAATCTACTCTTTTTTAATCAGTAGCACATGAATAAAGATTCATGTTTCTAACTTAAAAAATGAAGAACTTCCATACAAACTTTCAACCCCTATTTCACCCCTTAGGGGTAGAATATCTAGAAACGCTTGAATAGTTATCTAGTCATGTTTAGTCAGTAGCCCAAACACAAAGTTTCATTTGTCGAACTTCAAAAATGACAGACTTCCAGACTAACCTAAATGCGAAATGTCAACCCCTAATTCACCCCTTAGGGGTAGAATATTCAGAAACGCTTAAATACGTATCTACTCAATTTTAGTCAGTAGCCCAAAAACAAAGTTTCATGTTTCGAACTTAAAAACTGACGAACTTCCATGCAAACTTTCAACCCCTATTTTACCCCTTTAAGGGTAGAATATCTAGAAACGTTGAAATACGTGTTTATTCATTTTTAATCAGCAGCCCAAAAGTAAAGTTTCAGGTTTCCAACTTAAAGAATGACGAACTTCATACAAACTTTCAACCCCTATTTCATCCCCTCACAGGTCGAAATTTCAAAAACGCTAGAACAAATGTTTTATTATTTTTTATCAAGTGCTTAAATATAAAGTTTCATGGTTTTATCTTTAAAAATTATGAAATCCCATACAACTTCCCCCCCCCCCCTTTAACCCCTTACAACCCCTTTTTCGCAATAAAAAGTAGCCTATGTTTTATCTCGGGGTCTAGAATATCTGTATACCAAATTTCATTTAAATCCGTTCAGTAGTTTTGGCGTGAAAGAGTAGCAGACAGACAGACAGACAGACAGACAGAGTTACTTTCGCATTTATAATATTAGTTAGGATTAGGATAAGTTAATTTTGACAGAATTATTATTGCATGCTGGAAAAGGAAGAATATGGCGTTCATCCATATTCACAATAAAAAAATATAAAGTTTGAAAGAATGATTCAGGCCATCTATATTACGCTTTGGTCAGGTGGGTTGATATTCTACTGGGTTCTATTGCATATTTTAAGGAATTTTAAGGAAGGGTAACATATTTGATAGTATGTTAGTATATTCTACTATAGAGTCTAAACTACTGAACCGGTTTTAATGAATGAGGTAAGTAATAAACAAATAATAACAATATGATGATATTCCACCACTTTCACACAACGGCATCTAGTCCCAAACTAAGCAGAGCTTGTACTAGAGGTACAAAGCTACTGATATCAATACATAAATATATTTTTTTGGGTATATATACATAGAAATACACTGACAGAATCAGACATTATATATTCAGGCACACAAATATTTGAATTAAGCGAGAAACGAACACGCGACTTTTAAAATGGCAGTCCGATCTATACATTACTAGTTCAACCGACCATCACTATGTACAACTGACACATTTTTCACACAAGATTGGCCTTTAAGTGAAATGTATAAAAAAAAAGTAAAAACTAAAACCCAACTACGACAAAAAACGACGCTTAAAAGGTATGAAACAAGTTTTAAAAGCCGTAGTCACGCTTTGTAAAAGTGTTGTGGACTACAGCTTTTGAAACTTAGTAATGAACTATAGTGCATAACACTTTAACAACGCGTGACTACGGCTTTTGAAACTTGTTTCATACTTTTTAAGCGTCGTTTTTCATCGTAGTTGGGATTTAGTTTTGACTTTTTGTTTTTTTGTTGTACAAAGTTTATTTTAAATAGGTACCATAGAAATATCACACTTATCGAATAAATACGGACAAAGTCACTTACAAATACTATTAATTTATATTTTTTTAAAGGTACAAGTAACGCCCTTTCCAATGATACCAAACCTATAACCAGAAAACGATCATAACGCTTCTAGAAACACCTCATTTGTCCAAATCTAATGAGTAGTTAAGGAGCTAGGAGGGAACAAATGAACACACATACATACATACATACATACATAGCCTGTCAAAATCATAACCCTCCTTTGGCTTTGCCGTAGTTGGGTAATATCGGCCTCAAACAAAACAATATTGTGGGGTTCATTATTTTTAAAGTTGCATGGTTCAAGGTAGTTTAGAGGTAGTAGTAGAGTAGGTAGGTATGCTGAATTCAGCACAAACGGGTCGAGTAAACCTGGTAAACTACCCTTGCACAGAAAATCAAAGCAGAAAATCAAAATGACAGCGTTCTGTGGTGTTTCGTTGGTGAGTGCGAAACCGGAGGCCCAATGATGCAGAAGCATCACTAGCCCACCATGGTGTGGGTCACCATACTGCATTGTCTGCATTTGCAGTGAGTATGGCGACCATCACTCTTGGATTCTGCTTTATCTTATGATTCCTATCAGGCAGAGTAGATTCATTTTGGGAGGGCCAAGCATAACAAAAAATAAATAACAAGTACAATTTTAACAAAAATAAAACCGACTTAAAGGTTCTACTCGATTTGTCTTGGATACCATCATCAGATCTTAGTGTCCTTATCATGGTACCACCGTTGGGATATTTTCTTTCTATTAAAAAAGGAATCATTGATATCAGTTCATAAACGACGAAGTTATCCGCGAACACATTTAACAAAAAATATATATATACGGTCGAATTGAGAAACCTCCTCCTTTTTTTGAAGTCGATTAAAAATAATTCTACTCACACTTTCAAATAATTCGTTTTAAACGCATAGTGTTCAAATGTAATTATTGAACCATTAATTAAATTATTGTATTCAAATAGTTTCAGTTAAGTATAATTTATTGCGTGCTGTCAAATTAGATAAATGTGGTTGTAATTAAATGCTCTTTCAACTGTGCAATTAATTTTGTGCTATAACTATCTGCAATCCACGAGTTAAATATTTGATTAGCTTTTCTAAAACGTGTATCTTTTCTATATTTTTTTATGTAAAGTAATAGTAAACTTAGTTACTATATCTGTATAGTTGGTGAAAAGTTGTGAAATTTGAAATTTAAAACATTTTTCAATTTTATTTATTTGTATATTTTTGTTATAATATTGATTTAACTAATTAACTTTTAAGTTATTACCTAAATATTCGATAACTTTTAAGTTATTTAGGTAATAACTTAAAAGTTATCGAAGGTAACATCAACCTCTAAATCTGTAATCGACACATGTCTTTCTAATTATTTAGTTAGTAAGTGGTAATAATGGAAAGAGTAAGCTTCTATGTAAATCATTCAAATATTATAAATTTCAAAGTAATTTTGTCTGTCTGTTACGCTTTCACTGCTAAGGCTTAAGTTTGATGAAATTTGGCATAGAGGTTCTTGAGAAAGTACAAAGTGTAGACTTTGTGTACTTTCTCAAGAACCTCTATACATCTTTGCATCGATAACCGATAAACACCTGCAAAAACTAGTTGTCTCATAAAGATAAAAATCCGTAAGTGGCAATATTATTATTAAATACATGATGTTTTCTCATATTTGTATCTCAGAGATCCTTGAACAGTCTGATTGTATACATTTATAACCAGAAAGGAATATGAAAACGATTTATTTGATAAGGCAAGGCATACTTACATTACGGGAAAAGAAATGTAATAACAAAAAATAACCATTACGCTTATTACGTTTTGAAGACGAGTAGACATTTGACATGACATTATAATCTGTTGTATGCTAGTAATAATTTTGCTGAGAGGCATCCTCAGATTGTTTATACTAAAACCTTTAAACGAGAAATTCTTGTGCCATACAATCTAAATAACGGGAATGACTCCAACGATTTTCATAAAATTTATTATGCAGGGAATTTCGGGAGCGATAAAAATTTCCAAAGAAAAATACTGGTCATCCAGTTACTGTATGCTTATATTGCGATGTTAAATCCTTTTAAAGCGATTCAGAATGTCATAGACAGTTTCAACTATCCATTGATAGCATGTCGAAATGGAAATTGCGTTAACTACACACCGCTAAATACTACAAACCTAAATAGGAGAATTCTAAGATAAACTTGAAGATATATCAGGATAATAAAATAAAATTGCGTCCATTGAGAAATGCATGTTAATAAAAAAAATATTTCAATGGACTAAGTATTATTTACGAATAAGCTTATTGATGTATTTAGTAGAAGAATAAGATTTTATTGATGATCAAAATAATCAAAATCAAAAATCAAAAAAATTGCAAGTAAATAATTTTCTTTGATAATAATGACAATTCATTTGTAAACCATGTATTTCATTCTAATATAAAAACGAAAATAACTTTTTAACGCAATGTTCTAAAAACCTGGGAATTTAAAATGTTATCGTCGGTGATATTAGCAGCTAAATTAATGTAATAACAATTCCTACCATGAAATACGCCAGGCGGTACAAAAGTCCCATACAAACCATTGTTCTTCATAGAATAATGTACTCAAGCAATGAAAGTATATCAACCAATTATATCACGCAAGAAATAATAGAGAAACAAAGAGATAAAATATAATTATTCAAAAAAAGTCGTGTGGTGTCGTGGGACACCAGATAGTGACGAAGTTCTTAATCAAATTATGACGCTATACAAAATTTTTCGTACATAAAATAAAGAAATAATTACAGATGGCGCTATACAACATTTTTCATTCACAATCTTTAAGAACCGCACCACAGCATTTGCATACGCTACCATTGTGACACCGAGGCGCCAATCTTACGTTACGGGCGCTTTTTGCCGTATACATAAAAAGATAATCGAGAGGCCTATGCTTAACAGTGGACTGCGATATGCTGATGCTAATAATGAAACATGTAATAATTACATTAGCTTTACATATTTGCTTACCTGTTCAATAAATTCCGGGTTAGCGGTATAACCATAACCGACGAAGATCATGGAGTGAAGTCCGAGAATCATTACCATAGTGTAAAACCTGAAACAAAAATATTTTTTACATAAACTTATTTCAAAATTCCAGAAACCGTACACGGAATTGTAGTAAACGCCAACATATTGCTGACTATAAAACCCCACTTACAGAGTAAGCCTAATGCCGTCAATTGTGCTTTAGGAGTCAGATGGGAAAATTTGGAATACATTGAAAGGAAAAATAAGCCAGATAATGGTAAGAAATCAATTGTGAAGAAATGGAAAACGAATTGCGAAGTGTAAGCAATAACTCTATCAAATCAGGGTGGCATAGCTCTTGAATTGTAATTTAAATATGCCCCTTTTACGACACCCAAATCCTATAATCGTGATAAGGTCAATTTAAACACTCATTTAGTTTAACTTTTGCATCGTCTGTTAGGGCTTAGTATCTACATCGTGTTGTATTCTGATAATTAGTTATTCACGCAGAACGTGTAAAATATCCATTCAAATAGCTACCGCTAACCGCAATTATTGTAAGTGCATAAACATTAACGCATATCCAGTACTAGCGATGCGGTTACTACTGTCAAGGGTTGTGAAAATTATATGATAATTATAATTACATATGATACACAAATGTTATTGATATCAGCTAATACGCCACAATCCAAATTACTACTACAAAATTAGAATGAACGATAGGAGTAGAATCAAATACATAAATTTATGTAGCCTCTATGTTTTGAAGTTTATGTCTAAAATCTTTATTAGGTTCTTAGTAAATTTGGGCTCTTGAGCCCAAATTTACTAAGAACCTAATAATTAATAATAATTAAAGTTTTTTGCCTAATTACTTCTTGTATCTTGATACAAGAAGTAATTAGGCAAAAAACTTTAATTCTGGAATATTCACAATTGGAACTTTATTGGTACCATGTAAACTATGTAGGTATGTTTAGACAAAAAGAGGTGAAAATACGAAAAATTTTCAACGGTTAAGTTAAGATTCAAAAAAACATTGTAATTATTTTTTAACCGACTTCAAAAAAAGGAGGAGGTTTTTTTTTTTTTTTTTATGTGTGTTCGCGGATAACTTCGTCGTTTATGAACCGATTTTGATGATTCTTTTTTTATTAGAAAGGAGATATCCCGGTGGTACGGTACGGTGGTACAATGATAAGGACACTAAGATCTGATGATGGCATCTAAGAGAAATCGAGTCAAACCTTGAAGTCTGTTTTAAATTTGTTAAAATTTTACGTATTCATAAAGAAAAACAAAATTTTGGAGACTAAACTGTCTACAAAGAATTTGATACGTATTGCCAGCAGTAATTATATGTACATCTAATTATTTGAAATGATTAATAACTTACCTCAAAGCTTGAAAACATTTGAAGATCCCACCTTCAGCACTTCCACCATGCTTCAAAGCTTTCCAATTCTTCTGAATGCTGAATGCCAACATATATTTATTGTCTGAAAGAAATCTTCTTTTAATAAAACAAAAAAAAAACATCACACTCTAGAATTTATAGTTTCTTTGTTAGGAAAATTGTAACCAAGACGGTTATAGAACGCACCTGTTCCATTGTCTTTGGCGTAAAAAAAGTAGTAGGCAGAACAAGCCACGTTGACGAACAGCAGTAGAAGAAGCAATACTCCAATGATGTAGTCTAAGGTATCCTTTGGGATGTAATCATCTTTGGTCTTGCAGTAACGAACAGACATTGTATTCACCTGTTTAAACAAATAAAAAATAAATCATTATGTTAATTTTCATACATTCCTGTTTTTTATGCAACATTTATACAAATAAATAAAATTGGAGTGTCTGTTTGTAATATTAAAGTAACCGATTTTCATTAAATGCATATGTATGTATACACGGCACATATACCAAAGATGTATTTTTGTCTGTCTGTCGGTCTGTCTGTCTTTCTATCTGTTTGTTGCGGGTAATCTTTGGAACAGCTGTACCGATTTCGACGGGACTATAACTGGCTTATAGCTGATGATCTAAGGAGTAACTTAGGCTACTTTTTATGACTAGCTTTGATCCGCGGCGTCACCTGGGGTACGACAGTAATGATTCGGTACATATCAGTCAACTATAGTAATACCACTGACACATACCTATCGGTCACACAGAAAACCGAAATAAATCAGTTGTTGCGTTGTATTACACTCAGTAAGAAAGGTTATCGGAGGTCTCACTTCTTCTAAGCTCATAACACTTGGTACTTTTTACTTGGATATACCTTTGAGTGTAGCAGTAGCCACATATCATCAAGTGGTCTGTACAATAATAAAATCTTACCTGTAATCCATATTCTTTATGTATGCTTGCATTAAGACAATCCTTAAGTAGATCAACGGTACTTTCACCAGCATCAGCATGACTGATATTTAAACCGCAGTTCTGAGAGCCACAAACTCCTCGGTGGAGCTTTGTGTGTTCATAATTCTTGTACGTTAATGATGAGAAGTTCTGGAAACAAAACAAACAGTACAGTACCAATGGAAAACAATAAAACGAAATCAGAAGAAGAATATAAATGTCTTTGACTTTGTTTAACTAACATTCGTGATTCACGTTTTATGTTCTTAATCAAGATCTTAAAATAATTAAGATTCCCGAAACAAGATAATATATTATATATTTATATTACTAATAATATAAACGCGAAAGTTTTTAAGTACGATGGGTGGATGTTTATTACTCGTTTACGCAGAAACTACTGAACGAATTTAAATGAAACTTTACAGTAATACATCAGAATAATACATAGGCTACTATTTGCCGCGATAACGAGTCGGCGGAGTCGAAGGCAACAACTAGTCGGTTTATATAAACTAGTGCTTGCCAAAAGATTGAGAGAGAATAGGCTAGCAAAATGTGTTCCCGGTTTTTGTATTAATCGACAAGTAAAATGGCTTATTCTAAAAATGATTGTTGATGTAACTGTTCTGTTTCTGTATTAATAACACAACTAAAATAACTTTAAGTACAAACCACTAATCTATACATCTATACAAATAAATAAAATTGGAGTGTCTGTTTGTAACATTAAAATAACCGCTTTTTACTTAATGCATATGTATGTATACACGATACATATACCAAAAATGTAGTTAAAAAATTTTTGTCTGTGTCTGTCTGTTTGTTCCGGGTAATCTCTGGAACGGCTGGACGGATTTTGACGGGACTTTCACTGGCAGGTAGCTGATGATCCGGGGAGTAACTTAGGCTACTTTTTTTAGACTAACTTTGTCCCGCGGCGTTACTCGGGGTACAACATTAACCGCGGGTAACACCGCGGGGTTCAGCTAGGCTTAAATAAATTATCAGTAATAATGTTATCAGTGCAAAATTCACTTATACCAATTTGTAATAAGATTAATAACTAAAATTGTCAGGCATCGTAAACTAGAACACGGACGCCAATGGATAGGCTTAGAATTAGAGACAGAAGTTAGAAAACACTTAGCTAGCACAAAAGATAAATTATACATAGACTGGGCCACTTGTAGGTTTATAGACGACTTAGAAGTAGTTCGTTGCTTAAACTGTCAACAATTCGGTCATGTTCAAAAGTTTTGCACTATTAAAACTCCTACCTGTGCCAACTGCGCCGGCAGCCACGATACAAGAGCTTGTTCGATTAAGGACACACCAGATTTTAAACCGAAATGCGCACAATGCAGCCGGTACAAAAAACCATGTGACCATCGATGTGGATCACAGGACTGCTCCACATATAAACTTAAATTAGAGCAGCTAATCCTAAACACTAATTACTGAATAGTTTTACAGCGGTAGTTTAGTGATTGTAGTACTTAATTAATAATGGATAATATCTCAATAGGCCAGTTAAACCTTCATAATGACAAAATAGCTACGTCAGAATTAGACAATTTAGTTTTGGAACAAAAGTTAGACATTGTCCTTATACAAGAACAATATCAAAGCGCTCGCTTGCGGAACAATGTAGTACAACTAGATGGCCGGTCACGGGCTGGGATATATGTTGCAAGTTCTACTTTTACGGTAACATCTTTGCGTAACCTTATGACGTCACACTGCGCCGTTGCTGAGATTTCATCCTCCACCTGTAAGGTTTATGTAGTGAGCTGTTATTTTCAGTTTTCACATCCCATTGATCCTCATCTACATCATTTACGTTTCGTTTTGCGGTCCCTCGTGGGACACAAAATTATCATTGGCGCTGATGTCAATGCATCTTCTACTTTATGGTATGGCAAGCTGCGTTCAACTGACATGGCCCGGCGCTGTGCGGTTGAAGATTTTATTGCGGAAATGAATCTTACCATTCACAATACCCCTGATGCACCACCAACTTTTTGCAGCCCCATGGGTGAGTCTTCTATTGACGTGACGCTTACGCGCGGCGACGTCTCGATATCTGGATGGCGTGTCCTACCGGACGCATCCTGTAGTGATCACCGCTTAATCGTGTACGAATTCATACCAATTGTTGCACAAAATCCACTAATAACTCCGTACAATTTTAGATATAAAACTAAAGGGGCAAATTGGGCTTTATTTGGTTCACTCTTTGCAGTACATGCCAAAGACTTCACTCGCAGTTGTCTATCAGCTGAGGAAAGCGCAGAAATATTGTCAGACACTTTCACATATTGTGCTGATGTTTGTATAGGCCGCGGATCTATCACTAGCACTCGTAGATGTGATTGGTGGAACTATAAATTGGTCGAATTACGTAGAATCCATCGGAAAGCTCGTAAAAAACTAAATGTCATTAAAAAGCGTAACGTAACAGGAGATATTTACAATAATGCTCTCATTGCTCTTAGAGTTGCTAGGTCTCACTACAGGGCAGCAGTGGAGAAATCAAAGGGAAATTTAATACGCAAACTTGTAGATAAACTCGATAGAGAGGGTCCGTGGTCACCTTTGTATCATGAATTTAAGGCAAATAGATCTATCGACCTTGCATACGTACAGAACATCAAAATTCATAACAGTTATACTACAGGAGTAGAAGAAACAGCAAAATATCTTTTAGAATCACTTGTGCCCGACGATCGGCCGGAGGATGACACTGATTATCACCGACAAATTAGGCAGTGGGCCATCGAACCACCATTGTCTCCAACGTCTGACTTACCATCTTCAGACGAATTTCTTGGTATTGTTAGGTCATTACCACTAAACAAGGCTTCGGGCGACGATAAAATATCAAATAAAATGATAAAAGAAGCTTGTAAACTCTCGGGTGATACGATTTTAACAGTTTTTAAACGTTGCATTGCGGAAGGAGTATTTCCTAGTGTTTGGCGGTGCGGTAATATTCGTATAATACCAAAACACGGCGATAAGCCGCCGGACGATCCTGGGTCCTATCGACCTATAACACTGTTGCCATCGCTAGGAAAGCTTTTAGAACGTCTTGTAGTGCCACGACTTCTACCGGGTGGAGTTAAATTTCATGATAGACAATTCGGATTTGCGTTGGGAAAATCAACAACAGATGCGGTCATATCTGTAAGGAAAACTGTCACCGAGTCAAGGTTTCAATACGTCTTAGGTATCTTCTTAGATATATCTGGCGCCTTCGACAACGCGTGGTGGCCCATGTTATTGCTAAAATTAAAATCAAGAGGATGCTTTAAAAATATTTATTCCCTTATCTCCTCATACTTCACACAAGGCACAACAAAATTAAGACTTGGGCATCATTCTGTGTCGAAGGCGCTTACGATGGGGTGTCCTCAGGGCTCGGTGCTAGGTCCATACTTGTGGAATATAGGCTTCGACGATTTTCTTACAATACCTATACCACCCGGATGTACTCTAAACGCGTATGCGGACGACGGTTTATTACTGGTGGAATCTGATACTAGAGCGGGGCTTGAGAGTCTGGCTAATAGATGTTTGAACTTAGTATCTCTATGGGGTGTACGTAATCGCTTGACTTTTGCACCAAACAAAACCTTCCAGCTACTTCTGAAAGGTAACCTCAAATCACCGCCGTGTATTAAATTTCAAAATGTTACTGTCAAAAATAAAACCTCGGTTTGCTATTTGGGATTAGTTTTAGAAAGAAATTTTTCATTTATCGAACATATTAGAACAGTTAATGAAAAGTCTAAAAAAAGTTTCTTTGCTCTGACGAGAATATCAACTGCCACATGGGGTCTTTCATTTAATACATTAAAAATCATATATGGAGCTACTTATTTGGGTGCTGTTTGCTATGGTGCTCCCGTATGGGCCGATAGAGCGACTGTAGGTGCTGTCCGTCGCAAACTGCTACAAGGCCAACGACTTGCATTAATCTTCTTATGCAAAGCATATAGGACGGTTAGTACTGAAGCTTTACCGGTGTTGGCGGGTGTTCTTCCGGTCGATCTCGAGGTGCAAAGACGTGCAGCCATGTACTATTCTACAAAACAAAACATGGAATGCGATTTTTTGGGCGTACGAGACCGCGATAAAATCATAAGATTGTTTCAACAGCAATCCAATGTCTATGACGACCTAATGGATGAATGGCAACAACGATGGGACGAATCATCTAAGGGGCGCCACCTCTACCAGTTCTTTCCATCTGTTCGCGAACGGATGTCGAGGACATGGCTCGAGGTAGATCACTGTGTCGCTCAATTTCTTACGGGCCACGGTAACTTTAAGAGCAAACTACACTCATTTAAATTAGTCGATTCACCATTGTGTCAATGCTCAACACCCGATACTAGCTGTGAACAGTCGGCTCATCATGTTCTCTGGGAGTGTAGTCTTTGGTACAATGAACGTAACAAAATGCTAAATACCTTACAAATGACATCTGGGGCGGTATACTATGGGGATCTTGTGTCAACTGCGGTGAATTTCCGTGCGTTTAGGCGATTCTGCCATACATACTATAGTAATCAAATATAGCTCACTTAGGACCCCTAATACTTTATCCGTGGTGCTTCCCGGTTTAAAAAAAAGGTGTCTGCCTATTTTGACTTCATTTTGTCTCCCGCTTTGCTAAGGAGGGAAGTGGACTTATCATATTTCCAACTCCTCCTGTTTTTCTTCTGATTAATTTCGTTGCGGGTTCCAAGACAGTTAATATTTTTTCCTGGGACTTCCCGAGTGTCATAACTCGGTGTGTTCGTGGGTCACTGCTGTTGATCCTGGTGTACAGGAGTTACAGCGGTGGGCGTGTGGGTGGGATTAGTCCCAATAAAAAAAAAAAAAAAAAAAGATTAATAACTATTCAAACCATCTATTTAATTGTTATGTTTGACGTTTCTCAAACCTATAAATATTTTCTTGTTGTAATAAGTCGCAACATACGCTAATTGAAACCGCGAAAACAAGCAAATAATATCAAGTAACAAGTGTACTACTGTTAATCATTTCCACATCTCTGTTTACCCTCAAACACAAATACGATGAGAATATTATGATAAGTATACAATATTGTGTCAAGGCTATACCTACATATTCCATGTTTGCGAACTATTCAAGCGAGTGCGCCAAACAAATTAAGCTTCTGCATATTCGTTACGACTTGCCTCGAGTTGACTTGTGTGACTAAGATGTTTCTTATTCTTCATGTAATAATGTGTAGTGTTTATTTAGGATCGTGTCCAAATGATGAACAAGTTATAATAAGTGGTTTGCAACTGTAACTTCAAATGAGTAGTGATGATAAGATTTGGATTGGGATAGTATACTTAAGAGAAATTGTGACTTTATATTTGTAAAACAACATTCTACGGTAATACTCGTATCTATACTAATATTATAAAGCTGAAGAGTTTGTTTGTTTGTTGAAACGCGTTAATCTTAGAAACCGCTGGTCCGATGTGAAAAATTATTTTAGTGTTTGATAGTACATTTATCGAGGAAGGCTATAGGCTATGTGTTATCACGCTAAAACCAATAGGAGCGGAGCACCGATGAAGAATATTACAAAAACGGGAGAAAATTATCAAGGTCAATAGGAGACGCAAACGAGGTTGCGTGGGTCAGCTAGTAAATTATATTATCTTCCTATGGATTTACCATACTTTCCTTATCCAAATGATTATTATTATTACCATCTGAAAGACATTCACATAGTCGACATCAGTCGACTTCGGCAGCAATGCCTAACACTTAATATTAGAAAAGCTCTTTTCTTTTATGGTTTTGATAATCATTTTACGACAAGAAATAGTTGTAAGATGTTTTCAGAACAGAGAAACAGATAGCTATAATTAACTAAGGTAAGGGTAACAGACTCAGAATGGACTGAGATCGTGGTAACTCTAAAAACCTGTATCATATACCTTTTTTTTTTGGTTTTTTTTTTTTGTGTGGTAATTCCCTCGTATTCCACAAACTGGTGGTTATGTCGGACTTGAACCGACCAAAAACCGCACACCGTCTCGAGTACTAAAAGCCAGGGAACCAGGTGCACCCTCGGAAGGTACTCCCTGGAGATATGTCCACTCTGTGATTGAAAAGACCAGTAGTCATATTTTCATTAGAGTCTGAATAAAAATCTTACCTTAATAAACTGGTACAAAGGTGTATCATCTTCCAAGATTACAAAGTCTACTATGCAGTAGACGGCGTTCGGTTTTCTTAGGCAAAGGTCAAAGTCATCCAGCTCGGAGAGAGCTGGCATTGAATAGTAATCGATGGCTGACTCTGCGGGTACATCTGTTGGGAAAAGTTATTTGTTACTATTATAATAATGTTCTCCAAGCGATTACGGCCATAGCGCGGCGGCTAGTCTCAACGGATACCAGCCAACTACGCAGGAGATATTATAGTGCACTAGTATATGCGCAAACACAGGTGCACTCTTTGTTCCTTCTCTCTTATAATCCGATGGGATGGTTAACCGACACAACCGAGGAGAGATCAGGCGTAGGACCGACAGCTTTTACGGGCTTTTTGAGGCACGGGGGTTCAGACCCCAACTGCCAAACTTCAAACTGTTATTAAGTATTCAGAAAATCTCAATAACACTTTTGGCCCCACCCGGGATTCGAACCCTAGACCTCATGATCGACAGTCGCATACTTCAACCGCAAGACTGACGAGGCAAGTTGGTGTTTTTATTAATAACTCATCAATATTAAATGAAATTTTCATTTTCTTCTATTTAAATCCTGAAACGTATAGATTTTTGAAACCAATACAACGTTTACTGTGACTCTAAAAGTAAATTCAATATTAGGTTGTCATGTATATGACATCAAATATACAAAAGAAAATACGCTTTAAGTAGAACTGATTTAACAGGCTTTAATGAATCAATCGAAACAGGAAATGGAGAAATATTATCGGCTAAAAGTTGTTTTATTACAGTGAAATATGTTTTGTAAGTTTAATAATGATATAGGTATTAGTCTTAAGTAATTAGAAGACATTTTTAAATAAAGCTTGTGTTTTAGTACCATCCAGGAGATCTATTACTGTATTCACAGACATTTTAAAATTATTGATGATCATCTTCAGAAGTGGTTTGATATTTATTCTCGATAATACTCCAAATTATAATTGTATATAATTTATATTTATAAATGAAGTCATCATTGTCAGAATCTATACTAATATATACAGCTTAAGAGTTTGTTTGTTTGCTTGAACGCGTTAATTTCAGGAACTACTGGCTTGATATCATTTTTTTTTATGTATTACCTGCCAAAATGACTCTACTCTGCCTGATAGCAAAGGCAGAATCCAAGAGTGGTGGTTACCATACTCATTGCGAATGCAGACAATGCAGCATGGTGATCCACACCATGGCGGCCTAGTGATGCTTCTGCATCACTGGGCCTCCGGTCTCGCACTCACCAACGAAACACAGACGGCCCTGTCTGTGTTTCGTTCAACGTAAAATGACAGCAAGAACGCTGTCATTTTAACGTTAACCGCCACGGTCGAGCCGGCCCGTCCGTGTTGAAATCAGCTTGGCTCTACTACTAGTACCTATAAAACTATAGCGCCTAAATGGTTCAAATTTATTCCCGCTATGATAACATCACGCTATATATACGCGGGCAATAGGACACCAGACGAGGCTACCTGGGTCAGCTAGTTATGTAGATCTGCTCGACACGAGTTTGTCACATCTTCTTTTATACAAAAATCAGTTGCTGTTCGTTTGTCTCGTTAAAACTCGAGAACGGCTGGCCCGATTTAGCTGATTTTGGTTTTCAAATGTATGCAGTAGTCGAGGGAAAGTTCAAATAGTAAAATATTAAAAATAACATGGAAATTTAACGAATGAAACGAAGTAGCGGGCACAACTAGAACTGTACAAAATTCCAGTCTAAAGCCAGCTTAGTAAATTTACCTAAACTACACTGTGTACTTTGTGCAATATGACAGAATATATATACATATTTACACATAAAAATGAGTTAAATAAACTAAGTTTAATATTTAGTAATAAGTTACAAGTCGGTGACCCTGTCCTAGAAGCCTCTCCAAACAAAGGACGGATATAATAGGTACACACATATACTTGAACTTTTCAAGCTAAAAAGTTTTCTCATAATAATTATTAATTTCCCTATCGATTAATCAGAATAAAGATTATTGTCCCAAACATCATTGTTGTTAGGCAGTTCTTGTCTAAGCATAGCGAGAGACCGAAAAAATTAGGACGTGCTTCCATTTGGTTCCACCTTTAATTTCTGGTGATCTTACGCATTCGGTGAAATGCACTGAAATAATTACTTTACATCGGTGACAACTTACGGAAATCAAAACCAAGTTCACTACGACCTACGTGTCATTGGTTTTACTCCCTCCTTGCCGCCGAAACATGGCTCTCCTCACCATATTTTTTTGTGATCAAATATTTAAAAGAAATCTTGCACCGTAATACTCTGTAACATCCTCTTAGTCAATTACATCATATATGCTTACATGACTAATCAATATTATTGTAATGTGTATTATAGTGACTACAACCTTGAAAGCTTTAAGTTTTAATAGATTTTCTGTGACGTGCAATACGCAGCAAATTATTTGGTTGAAGATCCGCTTTGCACCCAATAGGCGAAGAAGCATAAGCAGTGTTAAGATCCTGGTAATGTCTTCAAGTCAAGGATATAGAGTTGCGCAGAGCAATGATTCCTAACAATATGTCTGGGCGAGTGTAGTTAACACGATTAAGTGGGAGCCATAAAACCCTGCTTCTCTTTGCGTCCGCGTCTCCGTCTCCTGTACAGCGCGTCGTTTGCCAGCGATTGAAACGAACAGTTGAAAGGCGATGTCGGGGATCGAGGTTCAATTCTCGACAAGCACAGTAGCCAACTGATGGTAGGTATCTACCACCGCCCGCCCATATACATATGGAACTCACTCATGAGTCACAAGTGTTAAAATGAAAATTTTTTGAAGGTAAAGGTTTGGATGGGAAGTAAATTCACGTCAGTCGTCAATATGGTCAAGTGACATGTGACTGCTATGTGATATACATATTATGTACATATCATTGGTGCACGCGCAGCCAGTATACATAACACGGGTAAACGAATCTATACAAATAAATAAAATTGGAGTGTCTGTTTGTAATATAAAAATAACCGTTTTTACCCAAATGCATATGTATGTATACACAATACATATACCAAAAATGTATTTTAATTTCTTTGTCTGTCTGCCTGTTTGTTCCGAGTAATCCCTGGAACGGCTGGATCGATTTTGACGGGACTTTCACTGATATGTAGCTAATGATATAAGGAGTAACTTAGGCTACTTTTTTTATACTAGCTTCGCCCCGCGGCGTCACCCGCGACGTTTATTTTATGTTCAAGCTACCAAAATGACTCTACTCTGCCTGATGGAAAGCATAAGTAGAATCCAAAAGTGGTGGTCACTATCCTCAATGCGAACGTGGAGAGAGCAGCATAGTGACCCACACTATGGCGGCCTAGTAAGATGCTTTTAACTCAGCTAGTTTTAATTTAAGATCAAAACTCATTTGAACATCCAAAGAAACAAATGTTTGCTTTTGGTTTCATGTTTTTACTTCTATCAGAATCCCTTATGAGTGCTTTGTATTTTATTTATTGTTTATTGTTTATGTTAGGTATCGAAAAAGGGTCAATGAAATTGAAAAAGTACGGGCGAAGGGAGAAAAATATACCTATCTAAGTGAACTCCTATAGTTGTTTAAAACGACTATACATTGTGAAAATTTTTGTTTTTTTTTTATAAACTAGCTGAACCCCGCGGTCTTACCCGCGGTTATCGTCGAACCGCGAGTAACGTCGCGGGACAAAGCTAGTCTAAAAAAGCAGCCTAAGTTATTCCCTATATCATCAGTGAAAGTCCCGTCGAAATCAGTCCAACCGTTCCAGAGATTACCCGGGACAAATAGACAGACAGACAGACAAAAATTGTAAAAATACATTTTCGGTGTATGTACCGTGTCAACATAGACACTCCAATTTTATTTATTTGTATTGTACAGAAGATGATGTTGCGTATTATAAGGTTCTTATACACATTAATTGTTGTAATTACTGTATTTATTGTAAATTATGTGACATTAAATTAGAGAAAAGTGGTCCATCACATGTGCGTGTATAAAATAATATATTCTAGACGTCCAGCAATGTTTTGTTTTGTCATCTATACATATAAATAAAATTGGAGTGTCTGTTTGTAATATTAAAATAACTGCCTTTTACTAAATGCATATGTATGTATGCACGGTACACATATCAAAAATGTAGTTAAAAAATTTTTTGTCTGTCTGTCTGTTTGTTCCGGGTAATCTCTGGAACGGCTGAACGGATTTTGATGAGACTTTCACTGACAGGTAGCTGGTGATCCGGGGAGTAACTTAGGCTACTTTTTTTAGACTAACTTTGTCTCGCGGCGTTACTCGCGGTACAACAATAACCGCGGGTAACACCGCGGGGTTCAGTTAGTCATACATACGAACATGTGCACACTTATTTTGAAGAATGGATTCGTCTCGTTAAGGAACGTTGATTGACAAAAGTGATAAACAAACTGTTATATAAAGACATTATTTTAATCTGATCTTTGAATAATTCATTTTGTCATTTAAAGTAATATATAATATCGCGGGGCAAAGCTAGTCTAAAAAAAGGTAGCCTATATCATCCCCTATATCATCTACTACCTATCAGTGAAAGTCCCGTCGAAATCGGTTCAGCCGTTCCAGAGATTACCCGTAACAAAAAGACAGACAACAATTTTTTCTAACTACATTTTTGGTATATGTACCGTGTATACATACATGTGCATTTAGTAAAAAGCGGTTATTTTAATATTACAAACAGACACTCCAATTTTATTTATTTGTATAGATGCATCGCCAAAATGTATGTACGCGCATAACTTCCGATCGGGTGCACTAAATTAAATTTTAATTTTATGTGATTAAGATAATTATATGCAACTAGCTGAACCCCGCGGTGTTACCCGCGGTTATTGTTGTACCGCGAGTAACGCCGCGGCACAAAGTTAGTCTAAATAAAAAAAAGTAAAAACTAAAACCCAACTACGACAAAAAACGACGCTGAAAAAGTATGAAACAAGTTTCAAAAGCCGTAGTCACGCGTTGTTAAACTGATATGTACCATATGGTACATTACACTACATGGACTACAGCTTTTGAAACTTATTAATGTTCCATATCACTTTGACAACGCGTGACTACGGCTTTTGAAACTTGTTTCATACTTTTTCAGCGTCGTTTTTTGTCGTAGTTGGGTTTTAGTTTTTACTTTTTTTTATTTAAAATGTTTTGGTGCCTCAATAATACTAATTTCTTTGCAAAGTATATTTTAAATAGATACCACAGATATAATATCACAATTATCGAATAAATACGGACAAAGTCACGAGAAAATGCTAATAATATATATTTTTGAAATCTACAAGTAACGCCCTTTCGTATGATACCAAACACGGCATATTTCTCTCATATTTATTTTTTAATACACTACTTTACGTCGGCTAGAGGGCGCCACATTAAATTCAGTGACACGTCATATAGTCTATTATCAGCAGGCAATCAAGACGCTTTTAACGATAACCCATTTGTCTTATTCTTACTAGTTTAAAAAGAATGATGGAACAAAGAAGCATACCGTAGAAATATCACACTTTTCGAATAAATACGGACAAAGTCACGAACAAATGCTAATAATATATGTATTTTTGAAATGTACAAGTAACGCCCTTTCGTATGATACCAAACATGGTATATTTATCTCAAATTGATTTTTTAATACAGTACTTTTTGTCGGCTAGAGGGCGCCACATTAGATTCAGTGACACGTCATATAGTCCATTATTAACGGGCAATCAAGACGCTTTTAACGATACCCCATTTGTCTTATTCTGACTAGTTTAGAAAGAATGAGGGAACAAAGAAGCATACCATAGAAATATCACACTTTTCGAATAAATACGGACAAAGTCACGAACAAATGCTAATAATGTATGTATTTTTGAAATGTACAAGTAACGACCTTTCCAATGATACCAAACACGGCATATTTATCTCAAATTTATTTTTTAATACAGTACTTTATGTCGGCTAGAGGGCGCCACATTAGATTCAGTGACACGTCATATAGCCTATAACCAGAAGACGATCATGACGCTTCTAGAGACACCTCATTTGTCCAAATCTAATGAGTAGTTAAGGAGCTAGGAGGGAACAAATGAACATACATACATACATACATACATACATACATACATACATACATAGCCTGTCAAAATCATAACCCTCCTTTGGCTTTGCCGTAGTCGGGTAAAAAAGTAGCCTAAGTTACTCCCTGGATTATCAGCTACCTGCCAGTGAAAGTCCCGTCCAAATCCGTCCAGCCGTTCCAGAGATTACCCGGAACAAACAGACAGACAGACCGACAGACAGACAGACAAACAAAAATTTTTTTAACCACATTTTTGGTATATGTATCGTGTATACATACATATGCATTGATTAAAAAGCTGTTATTTTAATATTACAGACAGACACTCCAATTTTATTTATTTGTATGTATAGATTACTAGCTGAACCCCGCGGTGTTACCCGCGGTTATTGTTGTACCGCGAGTAACGCCGCGGGACAAAGTTAGTCTAAAATAAGTAGCCTAAGTTACTCCCCGGATCATCAGCTACCTTCCAGTGAAAGTCCCGTCAAAATCCGTCCAGCCGTTCCAGAGATTACCCGGAACAAACAGACAGACAGACAGACAGACAGACAAAAATTTTTTTAGCTACATTTTTGGTATATGTACCGTGTATACATACATATGCATTTAGTAAAAAGCGGTTATTTTAATATTACAAACAGACACTCCAATTTTATTTATTTGTATAGAGTATAGATAGATTCCAACACTGTAACGTATTACCAATAGAATCTTACTCATATTATAAATGCGAAAGTTTGTAAGGATGGATGGATGTTTGGATGTTTGTTACTCTTTCACGCAAAAACTACTGAACGGATTTGGATGAAACTTTACAGTAACATAGCTTATACATCAGCATAACACATAGGCTACTATTTGCCGCGATAACCGAAATATGCGCGGGCGGAGCCGCGGGCAACAACTAGTGTAAAATAAAATGACTATTAATAAGGATGAAATTACGAACATAGACCAGCTCTATGTTCGTACTAGAGCTATGTTCGTATAGACTAGCTTTATCCCACGGCATTACCTGTGGTTCGACAATAACCGCGTTTAACACCGCAGGGTTCAGCTAGTACTAAATAATATAATATAGTATAACAGAGCATATATAGTACAAAAATATCTAACAAAAGAAAATTATGTCAAAATAATGCAGAAATTCCTAATGGAAAGAGATATTATTTTACATACTCGTGTCAAATTATAACCTCCCGTTTCCAAATGATTAGACCTTGTGAGAAAAAATCAATCAAATACACTCACGGTCACTGTTTCAATGGAACATACAGTCCATTGTTAGGACTGTATGTTCAATCGTATCACATCAATGTTATTACGAGTATAATTAATCTATTCATCAAATTAAAATGTCCGTTTATAATTTCAAACTAACGGATTTAAATGAGCTAAATGCATATGAAAGTATTTAAAACAAAAATTGTCCGACCGTATGTCTGTCCTGTTTGGTTGTTCTGGATAAAACTCTAGAACGGCTGGACGGATAATATAAGGTGTAACTTAGGCTACTTTTTTAGACTAGGTTCACCCCGCAGCGCAACCGCGGTGCTCAGCTAGTAGTAAATAAACTAAGAAAACAGATAGACCACATCTATTAACAATTATTTTTACGGGAATTAACGCGATCACTTATTAAAAGGTATTACATACCTCTGATTTGCCTGACGTTTATATATGTAATATTTATATATATAATACCTTTTAATAAGTGATCGCGTTAATTCCCGTAAAAATAATTGTTAATATATCATGGAACGCGAAAGTCTAAAAGTTAGTATAGACCACATCTACCTTGTAAACATAATATATTGCCTAACATCATCGAAGGTGACTGGCAAGACACGATAATACAACTTTGAACACTGAATTTAGTTTAAGTGTAAAGTGTCCCGTACCTCGCAAAGGACAAGCGATCGATCCCGGTTGTCATGAACATCTATGGCAATCGTTATTGTGAAGTTATTGCCTTCAAATATACTGACAATTAGTTCAATCTTAAAATTCAGTTCAGCGGGCGGCTTCGTGGAAAAACTGATATTCCGGCAAAACGGGTTGAATTAGTAGCCTAGCCTAAATAGTTTTCGGAATAATAAAGACTAGGAAGATGACGAACATAGTTTAAGTGTAAACAGTTCATCCAATAATTTCTCTATATCCTAAAGCTCCACTGTCTTAGAGCACTTACCAGCTACTTAAATTCGAAGTGCCTTAGTTCAAGTGATATTAGTGGGATTAGATCTTCGAAAGTTATTACCGGGGCTGTCAGATCTTAATAGTTTCAATTGCTTGTCTAATACAAATTATAGAAATCTTGGTAGAGCTTTGATGAGAGAGTTTAAAATGCTTCGAAAGTTTTCTACTAATACTATGTCAAGATTTTGGAAATAAATTAAGTTGGCAGGTGGGCCCTGGGTATTCTATCACATTCTATTCTTTAAAACATATTTTTACTTTTACAATTTTGCTAATAATTTTTCCCTTAAATATTTTATGATAAAGACACTGGTCCATGTGGTCACTTTCGGCATCTGCTGTAACTGTAGACCTTTTATCAACTTATTTTTGAATCCGGATATCCCGAAAAAATAAAATTAGATTCCTCATGTCTGTCTGCCCGACCGTATGTCACAGCCACTTTTTTCCGAAACTATAAGAACTATAATGTTGAAACTTGGTAAGTAGATGTAATCTGTGAACCGCATTAAGATTTTCATACAGAAATAGAAAAACAAAATTTGGGGGTCCACATACATGGAACTGAAACTTAAAAAATTTTTTTTTCAACAAACCTAACCTGTCGGTTATCTATGGATAGGTCTTAAAAAATGATATTGATTTTTATTCTAAACTTTAATAGTTTGCGCGTGAGACACTTTCAAAGTGGTAAAATGTGGGTGTGTACCCCTGTAACTTCTAAAATAAGAGAATAATAAAACTAAAAAAAATATATGATGTACATTACCATGCAAACTTCCACCGAAAATCGATTTGAAAGTGAATAGTAAGTAGTTTTTTTAATACGTCATAAATCGTAAACCGCAATTTATCGACCAAAGTTTCAACGAACTACAAGAACTGTTATATTATGTCACTTGCTGCGACGGAACCCTTCTTGTGCGAGTCCAACTCTCACTTGGCCGCTTTTATTTTAATTTATTTACTCACACAACATTATTGCAAATTATCAAAGTATAAATGAATTGTACAGACATAGATAAAAATCTATTTTAGACAGTACAATAGGCGATCTTCATAGCGATCTTTACCAGACAACCTTCTTACTGAAATTGTAAAATTAGATTTACACACAAAGGACCAAAATAAAAATTTCAATCTATAGTTTTCCACTGCTGAACAAAGGAATTGTAAATGAAAGTAAATATTTTACTAAGTATGTTTAAATACCCGTTCGGATTTACTAACAATCAGTTAGTGAGAATTTTAATAATATTTATAACTCCGCAGTGTTACCCGCAGTTATTGTTGTACCGCGAGTAACGCCGCGGGACAAAGTTAGTCTAAAAAAGTAGCCTAAGTTACTCCCCGGGTCATCAGCTACCTGCCAGTGAAAGTCCCGTCAAAATCCGTCCAGCCGTTCCAGAGATTACCCGGAACAAACAGACAGACAGACAGACAAAAAATTTTTTAACTACATTTTTGGTTTATGTATCGTGTATACATACATATGCATTTAGTAAAAAGCGGTTATTTTAATATTACAAACAGACACTCCAATTTTATTTATTTGTATAGATTAGCTGTAGGTTAAATCGAAATTCCACCTAGTAGGTACCTAATTGCTTTTTGGAGTACAGTAAAAGCAAACACTAACTATAGTAATATCATTAAATTGAGTTACTAGAATCGCTGGATTAATATGATAATTTTATATGCATGGCAATTGGCAAATTACTATCGAATTTCAGTTAATAGATTAGCTCATACGGTACATGTCTACGATAAATATTATGGCGCAGATTTCTAGCGAAATCCCGATACAGTTTTCTGGTATCTCACGGGGAAACAGGTTCTCAAATATCAAGATAGTAGTCTATACGTTTCTCGCGCAATACTGTAGCTTATTGTACCTGTTCTAAGCGTATTGATTCTAAGCTGTTTAACTGTTTGTTCTAAACTTGATTATTCTGTCCTACTATCTGCAATTCCTCAGGATTTGGATTTACTATTAATTTGTTTGTTGAACAGTAAAATCCTGCTATAATTTTTTGGGGGATTATCTATAGATTGAGTGCAAACTAGAATTTGTTTTTAAAATCTTGATTTGTTTGACCCCAACAAGAAAAATTGGAGGCCGAAACAAAAAAAAAAGGCTGTAGCTATTCATCCTAAAGTATCAAATATCAGATGTTTATTAATCTTTAATCTCTACTACTGACAGTAGGTATTACAATTCCACAAATACTTATGGACTAACACTTAATTTATGTATTCAAATTAATGTAAGAAAAACTCGAGTATTCGTAAATGCAGGTGTAGACGAGCGTAATCTCAGAGCTGTCTCTTATTTAATTTATTTTACTTAGATTTGAATTTCAAACATAGTTTAAGGATAGATGGTTACCAATAATAAATACTCGTACGATAAGGTATGTGCTTACATAATGTGTGTTCTCCTAGCCGATTACGGCCACGGCGGCCAGTCTCAACAGAGACCAACCAACTACGCATGAGATATTATAGTGCACGAGTGTGTGCGCAAACATAGGTACACTCTCTGTTTCCTTACTCTCATAATCCGACGGGACGGTTAACCGACACGATCGGGAGAGATCACGGGGGTTCAGACCCCAACTTCTGACTGTCTCGTTGGTCTAGTGGTTAGCGTAAGCGACTGCTGATCAAGAGGTCTCGGGTTCGATTCCCGGGTCGGTCTGCTGTTAGGTTTTTCTTAAAAAAAATTCTCAATAGAGCAGCTCGGAGTATGGAAGATGGCGGTGTATCCCGCCCGTGCTTCGGAGGGCACGTTAAGTCGTCGGCCCCGGTTGTCATTTACATGTATGGCAATCATTATTGGGAAGTCAGTGCCCTCAAATATACTGACAATTAGTTCAACCTTCGAATTCAGTTCACCCTCAGGGTTAAGGAGGTCCGACGCCAGTCGCTCCGTGTAAAAACTGACATTCAGGTTAAACCGGTTGAACTAGTAGCCGACCCCAAACCTTAGGAATAATAAAGGCTAGGAAGATGATTGATACAATCTGAATCTCGAAAACGGCTCTATCAATTTTCATGCAATTGATTATGTAAGGGGTTCCGTAGTAGTCTATAAATCGATATAAGATTCATTTTAATCAAATTGATCAAAAATACCAAACAAAGCAGTCCGGTTCTGATTATTACAAGTAATCGAAATACATATTGAAAACACACAAGAAAATGCAATACGGTAAGGATATCTAGGACAAGAACGAAGAACATTTTCGTAACATCCTTAATTAAAATTTACCTAAGCTATGTACGTATCCATTAATACATATATCATTCGAAGTATCTTTACTTGACTGCGTCGGTGGCGCTGTGGTAGCATATGCTACTGCTATATTTGAGGTCTCGAGTTCAAGTCCCGGGTCGGACCAAATGTTTGTATGACCTGCAAATATTTGTTTCGGAGTTTTCTATGAATGATATGTATGTATTTACAAAAAAAAAAATGTATAAATGTATTTATATCAGTTGTCTAGTACCCATAACACAAGCTCTGCTAAGCTTGGAACTAGATGGCGTTGTCCGTTATTGATGTCCAAAACATTTATTTATTTAGTTGACTGCCTCGGTGGAGCAGTGGTAGTGTACGCGACTGCTGTGTTTGAGATCTCGATTCCCGGGTCGAACCAAATGTTTGTATCTATATCCTTGAGCGGGGGCGCCTCCTCTCACTGGACCGCATTCAACGAAGAGCGATTCGAATCGTCGATTGCTAAGAACTTTCAATTCAGCTAGACTCTTTGACGCTGCTTAGAGATGTGGCTTTGCTGTGCATTTTCTACCACATTTACCATTGGGAGTGCTCCGAGGAATTGTTCGAAATGATTCCTGCCGCTTTTTTCCGTCATCGTCCTACGCGACAGAAGTTTCATCACCATCATGTATATGGTTGGAAGTCCAAAACTGTGCGCTTTTCCAGAACCTTTCTGCCTCGCACAACAAAACTGTGGAGTGAACAGTTGCCTGCGGTATTCCCGGACCAATATGACCTTCAAACCCAGAAAAGAGCGTGCTCCTTCTTAAAAGGCGGGCAACGCACTTGTAGCGCCTCTGGTGTTGCGGGTGTCCAATGGTGGTGGTAATTGCTTACCATCAGGCGATACGTCTCACTCGTTTGCCCCTTATTTCATCAAAAATATGTTTGTTTCGGAGTTTGGGTGTTTTCTATGTATATGTATGTTTTTACAAAAAAAAGTTTATTTTTATCAGTTGTACAGTGTTGTACTCATAACACAAACACTGCCTAGCTTGGGTCTAGATGGCGTTATGTATTAAATGTCCAGAATATTTATTTATTACTTATTTAATTACTTTCTAATAGGTATTTGCAACGTCATATCTGTACGATCATTAGGAATCGATGCGTCCAAAATTGATCTTATTTATTTTTGCGTCAGTTTTGTTCATTATTGATCAAAACGTCAACCATAACGTGCCACCGTAGACCATGACAGGATACAATTGGTACTTTATATAAAGTATCTGGATGACTGAGCTGTACTCGGTATTTTTTTTATAAAAATGTATCCTAGCTACATTGATTTATCGCCCCCGAAAGCTCGACTCCAACGATTTTCATAAAATTATGTATGTAGGGCGTACTAAATTTCATGAAATGTAAGTAAGACGAGGTTTTGGTGTTTGAGTTCCAACCAGGACTTCCGCATTAAGAGTACACATTCTGTGTCACGAGCAAGTTTACAAACATACATAAAAACACAAAGAAAACCCAGACTCAGAACTAATTATTGCATCATTAAAAGTGTTGGCCCATGTGGGATTTGAATCCACAACACCTGGCGTAGTCGAAAGCGGCGTAGCGACCGCTTAAACCAAATGCCAACCGTTCAGTGGTTTCTATGTTTGGATGTGATTTATCTATAAATAGCTGTGCCCACTACTTCGTGCACGTGACGTTTGGATTTTTTTCCCCGTTTAAAACCTTCTCTGGACTACGACAAACATTTTAAGCGGGCTAAATCGGCCCACACGTTGTCGAGTTTTAGCGAGACAAACGACAGTGATTGATTTTTATATATTAAGATATTATATTATTATATGTTTAAGTATGTTTATCAATAGTCTGGTGCCATAGCAAAACCTTTTTCAAAAATAATTTTTCAGTTTAGATTTCAGTTGCCTGATTTGATTATTTTGTTTGTGTGTTATTTGTATACGTAAAATTTAAACTTAAACTTTTTCTTATTAAGTTTTATAATTAAAATATTTGTATATGTATGTATGTAATATAAAAAATATTGTATTAATCTTATTATTTTATAATTTACGAGACTTTCATTGGAACTAAAATTAGAATTAATATATAGTAATTTAAATATAAGTACTATATTGGCATTACTATCATAGTGTTCACAGAGAAATAATAACTGCGACGATATTAGTTCTACCATGTTAATTTATTTTATAAACTAAAAATAACAATATATTATTTTCATCTAAAATAAATAAAATGAAAATTAATAATAAAATTTTCTTTTTTATAATATTAAAATTTTACCATATAGAAAAAAATCAACCCTCTAATAAATCAATTGCAGATCCTTAAACAAATAAAAATTAACCTGTACCTACCTGTGTGGGTTACATTATCCCCCAGCACAGAGGTTAAACCACATACACAAAGCACAAAGAACCACCGCGACATCGTCAACACGCGGATACACTGCACTCATTGCGAGTAACCGTCCGTCGACGTTAAGCAAGCGAAAGGAAGGGGCATTTACACATAAACCTAGAATTTGTTAGGCAAACGTCTGTTAGTATATTTACTTGTACTTTGTAGACATTTTAATCTTGTACGTATATAGACTTTAACGTCACGTGTAGTATGCAGTTATGATGCCATAAGACGTACAAACAACATATATAACTTGATAATTCGACGCTCTCAAGCAATAACCCGAAAATAGTAAAATCAAAATTTAATAGGAGAAAAGATTTCAAGAATCAATTCAGTGAGAGGGACTAATCGTGTCATTAGTGTATCGTATGAAATATATTTTTTTGTGAAATATAACTGTGCTATTAATATCAAACCCCTTTTATTCAAATCTTAGTTATTTACCAAAAATAAATAATGTAAAACAATATTTAGCAACATTATTGCAGTAAATATTAAAAACAAATAGTCTATTGCTTTCTGCATCCATTCGCTGCCCGCCCTCTTACGCAAGTCGTCCCCCCATCTGGCCAGGGGGCGTCCCACACTACGTTTGCCAAGCACCTCGATGTATCAGAAATCTACTTGGCATCGCTGCAAGAAGTCCAGAATAGACCACGTTGTCGGGGCTCCGCCAGGTTCACTTTCTCTGGGACTTCTTCTTGAAGAATGAATTTATCAAGAATAGTCCTTCTCGTTCCAAAAGTTGATCACCATCTGCCCCCTGTGATTTCTGCTCCCAATATCATGTGGCCCCATAATCGATTCGATGTCCGTGCGTACTCCCAGTTTGACATTGAAGTCCTCCATGATAACAGTGAAGTGTGCCCTTAAGTTGTAGTGCAGGGCTTTGTCAATTTCTATTCAGATTCAAGAGAGATTAAATAAATAAATTCCACATCATCGTCTGAGTGTGTGGTAGTCGGCGTATAAACCTGTATGACCTTTAGAGAGTATCTTTTAGTCAGTTTGAGTACAAGGTACGCTACACTTGTTGAAATACTAGATATTTCTACAATGATGCCAGTGAGGGCTTTGTTGACAAGAAATCCGACACCGCTCTGGGAAAGGCTGTCACCTTCTCGTGAGTAAAGTAGATGGCCTGATTCTAGGGTCATTATGTCCTCTCCCTCTCTCCGAACTTCAGATAGTCCCAGAATATGACATCATATCTTGTCTAACTACACCTCCAATTCGGTCAGATGTTCGTTAAGCCTCAGAGTTCGTCCATTGTACGAAGCCAAGGTCATTTTTTTGAAGATATGGTAGCAGTCCGTAACCCGGAGATTCTTAGCACCAGCTTACCGATGCTGTGACTGCGTGGTGATGCGGCCGGGAACTAGGGGCCGTTTTTAGGTGTGTTTGTCATTAGTTTAAAAACACTAAAAAAAACACGATTTAATAGCAACTGAAGTAGAAAAAAAAATGTAATTAGCGTGGGGCGACAATATTGAAATATTTTTATAAAGCACCCCACGTTTTTTATCTTAAAATGAAGTTAAAAGATTACATACAGGCGAAGCTAATAAAAGCATACTAATGTCAAGTGTTTATAGTCTTCAAATCATAAGTCTTCAAGTCATTTAGTCTTCGTCGTGATGAAATTAATGATATAAAATATAAAAAAGTGGACGCAATGAAATGTCTTCCGAAAAAACAAAAAACGATCTCCCTATTTTGTATCATTAATTCATTAAACTATGGACGTCTACGGCGTTATTTGTCATCGTAATCTTAATCCGATGAAACATAAAATATTATTACGGTAATATCAACTAGTTCAGTTTACATTACGGAATTTGTAATAATTTAATATGTTCAACAAAACTTATTTTTGACGGTTACGAAAAATCTTATGAAAATTATTTACGTCAATAACACGGTAAACGTAAGTTACTTAAGTAAAATATAAATTACTATTTTTGCACAACCGTTACAGATATATTTTTGATTCTAAATTCGTAACAATAAAATTTAATGTCATCATATCTTTATAAACATCATTGGGAAAAATCTGAAAAAAAACTACTAAGTGCGAGTCGGACTCGTGCAGGAAGGGTTCCGTACCATTATCTATACATATTTATACGTTTGTTGTATGGGAGCTCCCTTAAATATTCATTTTATTCTTTATTTTTTGTTATAGCGGCAATAGAAATGCATCACCTCTAAATATTTCAACTGTCCAACTATCACGGTTCATGAGATACAGCCAGGTGACAGATGGTCAGACAGCGAAGTCTTAGTAATAGGGTCCCGTTCTACCCTTTGGGTACGGAACCCTAAAAAATGCTCAGGTGTTTTCCAGTTCACAGATATCGAATTTGTCATAACAACAAAAATCCTATAATAGCACACGATCGAGTTTTTAGCCCGATAATTTAGTAACATTAGAGACAAACTGACTACTTTATTGATTGAAATCATAAACAATATCCAAGAGTAATGATTATTTAACTCATTGCGAATGAGACATGCAACAAAGGTGCATGGTGACCCACACTAGGGCGGTCTATTGAGATGCTCCTGCATGATTGTGATGAAGAAAAAATGTCTGATTTCAAATAATATGTATTGATTACTTTTATTGTTGTTATGTTGATAAAAAATGAACATGCATTGTTTTTCAAATTTGATTAAAGACTTATTTCTTTTTTTTTTGTTTGAATGATGTGTTAGATTACTTTTTTTTGTTATGGAATAGGAGGCAAACGAGCAGACATATCACCTGATGGTAAGCGCCGCCCGATACCTGCAACACCAGAAGCGTCACAGGATCTTTGGGGGATAGGGAGTGGGACGTGGAGAAGGGTTGGGGAATGGGCCTCCGGTATCCTCACTTACTTGGTGAAACACAACGTGAGCGCCATTTCACACCGGTTTTCTGTGAGGCCGTGGTATCACTCCGGTCAAGCTGGCCCATTCGCCAGCCCAGCGTGGCTCTCCCACGGTTGGCAGTGGCTAGGATTTTTAATCCTCTTTGAATGATGAAATTGATTTCTTTAAGTTGGTCCTTGTATTAGTAATTATGTTTAAATTAGATAATACATGGAAAATAAGAACACAACGTGGTCATCATACGACTTTGACCTGGATGGGCATCGAAGTCACCAACTCTAATTTGGCAGTCAGGATTGCTAACCACTAGTGGCCTATATCTAGTTAAAACTGGAGATAATATTTTTTTTTTTCAATTTTATTTAATACTAGCTGAACCCCGCGATGTTATCCGCGGTACGACATCGACCACGGGCAACGGCACGGGGCGAAGCTAGCCTAAAAAGTAACCTAAGTTACTCCATATATCATCAACTATGTGCCACCAGTGAAAGTCCCGTCAAAATCGATCCAGCCGATCCAGAGATTAGCCGTAACAAACTGACAGATAAAAATTGTAAAAAATGTTATCTTGATGTACCTATATACCGTGTATTAATACATATGCACATAGTAATAAGTGGTTATTTTAATATTACAAACAGACACTTCTATTTTATTTATTTGTATAGATGATTGATTAAATACTTCAATTGATGCGCAGGCTCAATTCTTTATAATTTAATTTTTTTCACCTATGTGCAGAATTTATTTTTCAACCCACATTTTTCTTATGGTTTTGATTATCATTTCACTCCTAAAAGTATATACTGTTTGGTTTCATTTATTTTACCAAACAGCAAAATCATCTCCAGGATATGGTCTATAAAAAACTAGAAAAACATTTACAATTTTTTTTACTAATTACGTGAAGTTCAGGCAAATGTTTTTATGTTCAACCAATAAAAAATATATTCTTCTATTGATTGTATTGCTATAATTTGTGTTTACGTCATGGTCATATTCTTTTAAGTTATTTTTAAATATGATAAGTATGTACATACAACGTTATATGGCGTTCATAGTTGATGGGGCTATTTTGTTTGAGAATAATACCTAAGTCAATGCCTTCATCATCAAACTTTTTAAACTTAAACTTGATAAAAATGTCAAACGAAGTTTTAAATGTCTTTGATATTTAAAACTGATGTTCCCGCTAAAATTTTACAACATATTATTATGACAGACTAACTGACAGTTATCCAGTTAAAAGTTTAGTTTAGCTTAAAGTTTAACAAAAATGTTGAGTTAAGAAAAAGTATTCTATTAAGTGACAGCCTGTCAGCTGGTTAATCGATTAATGACGTTTGGATTCTCTTTGACGTTTGGTGTTATACACTTTGTCACGACTATTAAGATAGATATTTCAAGATAAAGTTTGAAATTAGTTATCTGTCAGATAAAACCAACAAAAAATATAAACAACATAATAAATATTTCGAATATTTAACAAATTTTCAATCTAAAATATTTTTATAGTAATCATTATATTATGACCAAATATTTGAACTCAAATTATGATTACATGTGTAAGAAAGTTTTTGACAATGGAGAGAACCGGACTAGAACATTATTTCGTAGCATTATTGACATTGTATGTTCAGAGCAAGACACCAACTAAGCAATATTTAGCTAAGCGGTTTTTGAGCATGACAATGTACAATATTTTTTGTGCTTTTTATATCATACTGCTTGCGAAATGTTCAAAGTACACGGTATGCTGTGAAGTTCAAGTTTATACTAAACACATTAATGTCAATGGTCATGTTTCTAGGTGGACTGATGGTCGCTAAAGCTGACAAGTGTTAGAGTGGATACCGCAATTTAGTGATCGAAGTGTAGTACGAAATGACATGCAACGGATGGAAGCAGACTGTCCAAGAACGGGATGTTTGGTGCTCTTTGGGGAGGTCTTTGACGGACAGCAGTGGAAGTCAATAGGTTGAAGTGGTCTTAGTTAATCGGAGCCCGAGACCCAGGGAGAGTGTCGACTCTACTGCTGGATTCAAAGATTCATACCGCACTTGGGATTCTCGAGAAGTAAATGTTCATTGATAATGGTGGTCACTTACCATCAGGTATATCGTCAACT
This sequence comes from Spilosoma lubricipeda, assembly GCA_905220595.1. NCBI lineage: Eukaryota > Metazoa > Arthropoda > Insecta > Lepidoptera > Erebidae > Spilosoma > Spilosoma lubricipeda. The sequence goes on along the minus strand of HG992298.1, from coordinate 2,295,061 downwards.
CGTTTGATTCCTCTGTCATTAGAAAAAGATAAAATAAATATAAATAAATATTTCGGACATCTATCACACAACGCCATCTAGTCCCAAGCTAAGCAGAGCTTGTGTTATTGGTACTAGACAACTGATACAAATACATATATATATATATATATATTTGTAAATACATACATATTATCAGAGATCGGAATTGGGTGTGTGAAAATACCTAAAGTTTGCAGCGGGACATAATATGGAGCTGTTACAACCACTTAAGTTGAACCGGTTTTGGATTTTACCGGTTTAGTTTCGTTTTTTTTTTGTTTACATGTTCCTTACCTTTGAAACACCGAACTATAAACATTTACAAGCTGCTAATACAGTTCTAAATTAATTTTTGTATTGTACTTTTCCGGTTAAAATTCGGTCTTTTAGTCCCAATTGTTCTTTGTCGGTCAAACACAGAATTTTATATATCTGCAAAATGCTAATGCGGTTTTAATTTGGTTTTTTGATCTGTGTCTTAAGTTAAAAAGTTTTGCTACAGGTTGATGCAAGGAAAACGAACATTATGGCGTCTTTACATAGTTTTGAAGTCGGCTTTTTTTTAATTATTAAACCTGCACTGCATCAAAAAATAAATTAAAAACATTTATTTCAATTGCAAGAAAGTTGTGCGTAAACTACTTTCCACATTCAGAGTTCGGAACATGCAATTATATTAGTTTTATCCTAGAAATGATAAATATTCTTCAAATGTTAAAAAAGGCTTTCTGTGCGCTACAAAAGTCCACGCTAATCCATTTTTAACAGGTAAAAAAAAATTAGTCTGCCGCTTCGATCCTCCGTGCGCCCGCGCCGCACCGTGGCTGTAATTGTTTTAACCGACCTATAAACAGGTACAGTCTTGCAGCGCAACTTGTTGAGTTAACACGTGTTATATTCTCGATATTTTGGTCAGCCGCAGATTTGATTCAGGGCGGCGCGGGCGCACGGAGGATAGCGGCAAACTGATTTTTTTACCTGTTAGAAAATAGATTAGCGTGAGCTTTTGTAGCGCACAGAAAGCCTTTTTTAACATTTGAAGAATATTTATCATTTCTAGGATTAAACTAATATTATTGCATGTTCCGAACTCTGAATGTGGAAAGTAGTTTACGCACAACTTTCTTGCAATTGAAATAAATGTTTTTAATTTATTTTTTGATGCATTGCAGGTATAATAATTTAAAAAAAGCCGACTTCAAAACTACGTAAAGATGCAAAAATGTTCGTTTTCCTTGCATCAACCTGTAGCAAAACTTTTTAACTTAAGATACAGATCAAAAAAGAAATTAAAACCACATTAAAATTTTGCAGATATATAAAATTCTGTGTTTGGCCGACAAAGAACAATTGGGACTAAAAGACCGAATTTTAACCGGAAAAGAACAAAACAAAAAAATAATTTAGAACTGTATTAGCAGCTTGTAAATGTTTATAGTTCGGTATTTCAAAGGTAAGGAACATGTAAAACAAAAAAAAAAACGAAACTAAACCGGTAAAATCCAAAACCGCTTCAACTTAAGTGGTTATAACAGCTCCATATTATGTCCCGCTGCAAACTTTAGGTATTTTCACACACCCAATTCCGATCTCTGCATATTATACATAGAAAACACCCAAACTCCGAAACAAATATTTGTAGATCATACAAACATTTGGTCCGACCCGGGAATCGAACCCGAGACCTCACGATCAGTAGTCGCACACGTCAACCGCTAGACCAACGAGGCAGTCGTAGATGTTTCGATTATGTTTATTACAAAGAGAGAATAAGATATCCTAGCCGGTTAATGTTTGTTGTTGACTAGTTTCCTAGAATGTTATATGTTTTCGAAAAATATATGAAACTAGCTGACGCTACGAACTTCGTACGGCCATATTTACATATCTTTTTCAGCTTCCCACAGGCAGTATTTCTAGTGATTTTTAATTTTTCTTGTACAAAAACATTGTCCTAACAATAACGAACACATAAAAAGAAGAATTATTTAATTTGGTGCAGCCGATCGGAAGTTATGCGCGTACATACATTTCGGCAATTCGTTTTTATACATAGAGTAGCTGTAGAAGCATATATATATAGATATCTCTTTTCGGCCCTTGTTGATCTGACGCGACGTGGCGTCAGTTAATTGTTGATCTGTTGGCGATTGTTGATCAGCAACAGATTTTGTTGATCTAATGTGTATTCCGGCGTACTAATGTGGCTCCGCTTTGGATCAACAATTGCAACCCCTCTGCTGGCAGAATGACGAACTATTTACATCATTTTTATACAAATCCACACCAGCTATTGTTGATCCGATTCAAACGGACCAATCAGAGGCCACCTTCTCAACGATTGGTTCTTTTCTATGGTAGACTGTTTCCACTTTGCTTCACAATTAATTAACGAATTAATGCGTAATGTATAATTGCCTAAGGAGCCTTCAACCAAAACAAGGTACGTAATGAAATATAGTTAGGTACTATTTAACTTTACCAAAAGTAAAAAAATGAGTTGATACGTATTTAAGCCTTTCTGGATAGTCTACCCCTAAGGGGGTGAAATAAGGGTTTAAAGACTGCATGAAAGTTTGACATTTTTTAAGTTACAACATGGAACTTTATCTTTGGGCTACTGATTAAAAATGACTAGATACGTATTAAAGCGTTTCTGGATATTCTACCCCTAAGGGGGTGAGATAGGGGTTTAAAGATTGTATGGAAGTTTGTCATTTTCTAAGTTAGAACATGAAACTTTATCTTTGGGCTACTGATTAAAAATGACTTGATACGTATTTAAGCGTTTCTGGATATTCTACTCCTAAGGGGGTGGGATAGGGGTTTAAAGATTGTATGGAAGTTTGTCATTTTTTAAGTTAGAACATGAAACTTTATCTTTGGGCTACTGATTAAAATGACTAGATACGTATTTAAGTATTTCTGGATATTCTACCCCTAAGGGCGTGAAATAGGGGTTGAAAGTTTGTATGTTGCTGTAAGTACGCCCTTTTTTAAGTTAGGAAGAGGGAACTTTATTTCACGACAACTGATTAAAAATTAGTGGTTTCATATTTAGGCGTTTCTGAATATTCTACCTCTAAGGGGGTGAAACAGGGGTTGAAAATATATACATATTGTCCTCTACTCGCCAATTGTTGATCAGGCCGAGATTGAAATAATTGTTGATCCACCTTTTCGGTACTATTTCTAAGGAAGTGTCCAGTGTATAGTCTTATAGGCGCAATATAGTATTATACGGCTTGCAACGCTGTGCTTAAGTTTACGGCAAAATCTCTATCTCGATGGACTCGGCAATTGCAGCTCTAATAACCGTTATCTTTTTCATATATGATACTTTGTTGATCACTATTTTCATACTTGATGATACTTTGTTGATCAATATACACAACGTTTGATTAACATATGCCACGGGAACTAATATTTTAAAACGGCGTGGTATACACCAAGTAGTCAGAGCAGAATTTTAATATTCATCCTAGTTGAGATTTTTTTAAACGTGGAAGCACTTTCGCGTTGTAAACCCTCTTAAAACTACCTACTTGAAAGTTTTTTTTAACTGTTTCGTTGGTCTAGGAAATAAAGTTTCATTTGTATACCTTAAAAAATTGACTTTCACACAAACTTTCGATCTATTTATTACCCCTTTAGGAGAGGAAGTCCCATCAATGCTCATTCCCATAAATGCTGTGATATCAGTATTTATTTATTTGTAATCAAAAGTCTACTTCGAGACTAACCTATATACGAAATGTGAACCCCTACTACACCCCTTAGGGGTAGAATCTCCCGAAACTCTTAAATACGTTTTAACTTATTTTTAATCAGTAGCCTAAAGACAAAGTTTCATGTTCCCAACTTAAACCTTAACTATTTTACCCCATTTGGGGCAGGATACGCTTAAATACGTATCTAATAATTTTTAATCAGTAGCTCTAAGATAAATATTCATGTTTCTAACTTAAAAATGACGGACTATTGTACAAACTTTCAGACCCTATTTAACCCTCTTAGGAGTAGAAATTCCAAAATTCCTATTTCTATATATGGTACTTAAAGAATCAGCCTCATACTCCAAAAGAATACAAGTTAAGGTCTATACGTACGTGTAATATTAAAATAATCTTTTAATTCCTAACTGTTGAAGAGTTTAACCTTTTACCATCAGTTCACCTAAATAACTTGAAACTACACAACTAAAGGTCAATAGATGCATATGAAATCGAAGGATTATCTTCCATCTCCTAACCGTTGAGGAGTTATATCTTTCATCATCAGCTTATCTAAGTAATTTGAAAGAATACGACTAAAGGTAACATACATACATATGATATTTAAAGATTTGCCCTCCAACTCCTAACCGTTAAGGAGCTGTACCTACCTTACATCATCAGCTCATGATCATGAAATGATGACTACCAGAATGAGGATGAATGAAAATATCGGTGTAACTATAGAAAATACACTAAAAACATAGTACGTGCTTACAAAAAATGAGCGGGTATGCTCATTTTTTGTAGGTTCTAACACAATTTTTTTCCTTTTCTTATATATATATATATATATATATATTGTCCTCCTCTCGGCAATTGTTGATCAGGCCGAGATACGCTATAATTGTTGATCCACCTTTTTGGCACTATTTCTAAGATAGTATCCAGTGTATCGTCTTATACACGCAATATAAGTATTATACGCCTTGCGACGCTGTGCTTAAGTCTACGGCAAATACTCTAGCTCGTCATCGATTTACACGGCAATTGCAGCTCTAATAACGGTCAACTTTATCATACTTGATAATGCTTTGTTGATCAATATACACAACGTTTTGATCAACATATGCCGCGTACACTAGCATTTTAAAAGGTGGGGGCCGGAGCAGCAACCTCGGTAGAAAGAAACGGGTATATTATCGTCATAATAAAGCTCCTAAAAATAATGTGCGATAGCTCATTCGATTCGTGATGAGTGTCATGACGTTTAGAAAAATGTTTTTAAGGATTTATTAGCGCATAAAAAATGCGTTTGTTATTAACAAAATAAGAAAAGGAAAAAAAGGTATTTAGTTTTTCGTTAAAAACTTCTAAATTACTAATATTTAAGGAATTGTTGAAACTAGATCCTGAAAACAAGGAAATTTCCAATGAACAAGTACTAACTCTTGAAACTATATCACCAATTCTGAAAATTATTTTTGTGTTCGAACCTACAAAAAATGAGCATACCCGCCCGTTTTTGTAGGCACGTACTATGTTATTAGTGTATTTTCTATAGTTACACCGATATTTTTTATTCATCATCATTCTGGTAGTCATCATTTCATGATCATGAGCTGATGATGTAAGGTACAGCTCCTTAACGGTTAGGAGTTGGAGGATAAATCTTTAAATATCATATGTATGTATTTTTCCTTTAGTCGTATTCTTTCAAATTATTTAGATAAGCTGATGATGAAAGGTATAACTCCTCAAAGATTAGGAGATGGAAGATAATCCTTCGATTTCATATGCATCTATAGACCTTTAGTTGTGTAGTTTCAAGTTATTTAGGTGAACTGATGGCAAAAGGTTAAACTCTTCAACAGTTAGGAATTAGAAGTTTATTTTAATATTACACGTACGTATAGATCTTAACTTGTATTCTTTTGGAGTATGAGGCTGATTCTTTAAATACCATATATAAAAATAGGAACTTTTGGAGTTTCTACTCCTAAGAGGGTGAAATAGGGTCTGAAAGTTTGTACAATAGTCCATCATTTTTAAGTTAGAAACATGAATATTTATCTTAGAGCTACTGATTAAAAATTATTAGATACGTATTTAAGCGTATTCTGCCCCAAATGGGGTGAAATAGGGGTTGAAATTTGTATGGAAGTCCGTCATTTTAAGTTGGGAACATGAAACTTTATCTTTAGGCTACTGATTAAAAATAAGTTAAAACGTATTTAAGAGTTTCCGTAGATTCTACCCCTAAGGGGTGTAATAGGGGTTCACATTTCGTATATAGGTCAGTCTCGAAGTAGACTTTTGATTACAAATAAATAAATACTGATATCACAGCATTTATGGGAATGAGCATTGATGGGAATTCCTCTCCTAAAGAGGTAATAAAAAGATCGAAAGTTTGTGGGAAAGTCAATTTTTTAAGGTAAACAAATGAAACTTTATTTCCTAGACCAACGAAACAGTTAAAAAACTTTTTCAAGTAGGTAGTTTTAAGAGGGTTTACAACGCTTCCACGTTTAAAAAAATACTGCTCTGACTACTTGGTGTATACCACGCCGTTTTAAAATATTAGTTCCCGTGGCATATGTTAATCAAACGTTGTGTATATTGATCAACAAAGTATCATCAAGTATGAAAAAAGTGATCAACAAAGTATCATATATGAAAAAGATAACGGTTATTAGAGCTGCAATTGCCGAGTCAACCGAGATAGAGATTTTGCCGTAAACTTAAGCACAGCGTTGCAAACCGTATCATACTATATTGCGCCTATAAGACTACTGGACACTTCCTTAGAAATAGTACCGAAAAGGTGGATCAACAATTATTGCAATCTCGGCCTGATCAACTATTGGCGAGTACAGGACAATATATATATATATATATATATATATAAATGTTCAACTCCTGTTTCACGCCCTTAGAGGTGGAATATCCAGAAACGGTTAAATATGTCACCACTAATTTTTAATCAGTAGCCGTGAAATAAAGCTACCTCTTCTTAACTTAAAGAAGGACGTACTTACAACAACATACAAACTTTTAACCCCTATTTCACGTCCTTAGAGGTAGAATATCCAGAAACACTTAAATACGTATCCAGTTATTTTAATCAATAGCCCAAAGATAAAGTTTCATGTTCTAAATTAAAAAATGACAAACTTCCATACAATCTTTAACCCCCTATCTCACCGCCTTAGGGGTAGAATATCCAGAAACGCTTAAATGCGTATCATGTCATTTTTAATCAATAGCCCAAAGATAAAGATTCATGTTCTAACTTTAAAAAATGACAAACTTCCATATAATTTTTAAGCCCTTATCTCACCCCCTTAGGGTTAGAATATCCAGAAACGCTTAAATACGTATCTAGTCATTTTTAATCAGCAGCCCAAAGATAAAGTTTCATGTTCTAACTTAAAAAAATGACAAACTTCCATATAATCTTTAAATCCCTATATCACCCCCTTAAGGGTAGACTATCCATTTTTTTACTTTTGGTAAAGTTAAATAGTACCTAAATATATCTGATTACGTACTTTTTATTGTTTGAAGGGTCCTTAGGCAATAATACGTTACGCATTAATTCGTTAATTAATTGTGAAGCAAAGTGGAAACAGTCTATCATAGAAAAGACCCAATCGTGGAGAAGGTGGTCTCTGATTGGTCCGTTTGAATCGGATCAACAATAGCTGGTGTGGATTTGTATAAAAATGATGTAAATAGTTCGTAATTCTGCCAGCAGAGGGGTTGCAATTGTTGATCCAGAGCGGAGCCACATTAGTACGCCGGAATACACATTAGATCAACAAAACCTGTTGCTGATCAACAATCGCCAACAGATCAACAATTAACTGACGCCACGTCGCGTCAGATCAACAAGGGCCGAAAAGAGATATCTATATTTAAAATCTGGTCACTTGTCAAGTCACGTTAAAATTTCCCTTCGTTATAACTAAACATTGAAATTTTACATTAGTTTCCTAGTGCAATGACAACATATTTATACTTAAAAAAAACAAATCTAATTATTTGATTTCACTTCAGACGAGCTCTTCAGTTCTAGAGCGACCCTTATCATTCCGTGGGTGTTATAAGAGGCGGCGAAGCGACTAACGAGCGAAAATTCAAACGTCACTGAGGAACACATACCTTAAGATAGTATATATAGTATATTCAAGGTAATTGTGGCCAAAGTTTAGAAGCATTATGTGACTATGCTTTTTTGTTTTTGTTCATTTCTGAAGTAATTTAAACATTAAATCTATTACTTTCTTTTCCTTTTTACCTGACTACGGATGGATGTTTGTTACTCTTTCACGCAAAACTACTAAACGGATTTGAATGAAACTTTACAGTAATATAGCTTATACATCAGAATAACATATAGGTAACAACTAGTAAACAATATATATATGTAAGCCATAACACGATAAACCCCTAGGTTTGTGTTGTGTTACACAGTTATTCGGTATCGTACATATTTACAATTTTTTTACACGATCTGTAAGCTTGCAAGAGAAAAGATCTAAATACATGCCTTCCATGTGATCAATTAGATTTAAAGAGATTAGATCTTTAATTTAATTTTAATGTTACTCTCTCTCTTTGCCTAGCCTTATCCCATTTCAATTGGGGTCGGCTCTCCTCGTCATTCTTCGCCAGACAGTTCTCTTCTGGGTCGTCAAGAAATTATTTTGGGCATATTTCTACCGCACTTCTTCGGGTCGGTGTTCATAGCTAGGACTTGTCACACTAACGAGGCAGTCAACTGCCTCATTGGTCTCGCGGCAAAGAAATCACTATACTTATTCCGAATGCACATAATGCAGCATGGTGACCCACAATATGGCGGCCTATTGAGATACTTCTGCATCGTACGGCTTACAGACTCGAACACGACAGCACGAATACTATCACTTTCCGTCATGTTACATGTCTGTTCGTTTATCCACTACGTCAAAAACAATAAATACCCAAGTGATTTAGCCATAAAAGCGATATTTTGCACAAAAATACCAGTTTGCGTGTATAAATCGTCATTTTAGTCCCTTTAAAAACAAATATTTACTTTAACCGTAAAATGCTAGGTACATAACAGGTTTTATGAGGCCTGCAGGATTAATAAAACAGATTGCCTAACATGTCTCGCAAGTGCCAACGTTCAGGCTGCCTAGTTTAGCTAGAAGCTTACAAAACACAGGTGATATACCGTGAATGTAATTATCAGCAAACTTATATTTAACTGACTTTAAAGTCTTAAACACTTTCCTTAAGTTCTTGATTCGTTTTTTATGATAAAATTTAATTAAAATAAACATATGCTAAAAATGTCTTACATCATTTTGAAAAAGAACAAATACTCACTTACACTGCTAGAACGATATTACTAACTTTTAAACTTTCGCGTTTCATGATATATTAACAATTATTTTAACGGGAATTAACGGCACTTTGTAACATTCTTCATTTTTGTTTTGCTATCTAACACTGAAATATTTTTTCGAATCGGACCAGCGGTTCCTGAGATTAGCGTGTTCAAATAAATAAACAAACAAACAAACTCTTCATATATTAGTATAGATTTGTCTCAACTGTAAACTGCCTGTGGGAAGTTGCGACAAAAAATTCTGTTATGTTTTAATATTTATTGTACACAAATTGTCCTAACAATAACGAACACATAAAAAAGAATTATTTAGTTTGGTGCAGCTGATCGGAAGTTATGCGCGCACAATCATTTCGGCGATTCATTTTTATATATAGATGTGACGTGGTCTGTGAAATTTTCCAAAATCAGTAAATTGATACTATTATATTTTTAATACACATAAAAATATATATTAATTATAAAATATAAGCAATTTAGCAACATATGGAAATAATTGTTGCGGAAACACAGGTCGCTACGTTCGTGCAAAATGAAACCAATATCCTTTAGCATTGGAATTACTTCATCAGAATATGCAATCAGCGTTTCAATTTCATACCTTGGTATTAATTTTCACCAAAGAATTTTAACCATTTTAAATTTATGAATATAAAAACAATGTGCTTATAGTTATTGTGAAAATCTTTTATTGCTGCATCAAATAGTTTGGACATAGAAAGTGACAATAATAAATATTAAAATAAAAATAGTAAAAAAAGTAAAAACTAAAACCCAAATACGACAAAAAACACTGAAAAAGTATGAAAAGATTTTCAGAAAATCTTGTTTCATACTTTTTCAGCGACGTTTTTTGTCGTATTTGGGTTTTACCTTTTAGTTTTTTTATTTAAAATGTTTTGGTGCCTCTATAATAATAATTTTTTGCCAAGTATATTATAAATAGGTACCATAGAAATATCACAATTATAGAATAAATTCGGACAAAGTTAGTAGAAAATGCTAATAATATATATATTTTTTGAAATGTAAAAGTAACGCTCTTTTTAATGATACTAAACACGACATATTTATCTCAAATTTATTTTTTAATACAGTACTTTATGTCAGATAGAGGGCGCTCCATTAAATTAAGTGACACGTCGTATAGCTTATAACCAGCGGACAACCAAGACGCTTCTAACGATATCTCATTTGTCTTATTTTGACTAGTAGTTTAGAAAGAATGAGGGAACAAACAAGCACACCATATAAATGCCACACTTATCAAATAAAAACGGACAAAGTCACAAGCAAATGCTAATAATATGTGTATTTTTGAAATGTACAAGTAACGCCCTTTTCTATGATACCAAACACGACATATATATTTAAAATTATATTTTTAATACAGTACTTTATGACGGCTAAAGGGCGCCACAATAGTCTCAATGACAGGTCGTATAGACAGCGGACAATTAAGACGCTTCTTACGACACCTCATTTGTCTAGATCTAATAAGTAGTTAAGGAGCCATGAGGGAACAGATGAACATACATACATACATACATATCCTGTCAAAATCATAACCCTCCTTTGGCGTTGCCGTAGTCGGGTAGAAATTAAAAACTGCCTAAATCCAGATCATATTTAAATAGATGTGCATTCTTCAAAAATAGTAGCAAAAAATGGTAACGTTTTAAATAAAATGCATATTTGCGCGTTTCTCGGTGTAGAGAGAATGTTTATTTAAATATAAAAATTTATGAAAGAAATACAAAAATAAATAAAGAAATAACTTGAAATTAAAAAAATTATGTAAAGTATAGTATATGTAAAGTAAAGCATCGGTTACTGCAAACGAGAATATTAGACTAGTGTTTGTTGTTACTATTGCAAGAAAACCTTTGGGCTGTAAGCTTAGCGTTTTTATATTTTAACTAGCTGAACCCCGCGGTGTTTCCCGCGGTCATTGTTGTACCGCGAGTAACGCCGCGGGACAAAGTTAGTCTAAAAAAAGTAGCCTAAGTTACTCCCTGGATCATCAGCTACCTGCCAGTGAAAGTCCCGTCAAAATCCGTCCAGCCGTTCCAGAGATTACCCGGAACAAACAGACAGACAGACAGACAGACAGACAGACAGACAAAAATTTTTTAAACTACATTTTTGTTATATGTATCGTGTATACATACATATGCATTGATTAAAAAGCTGTTATTTTAATGTTACAAACAGACACTCCAATTTTATTTATTTGTATAGATGTATAGATAAAAAAGTAAAAACTAAAACCCAACTACGACAAAACACGACGCTTAAAAAGTATGAAACAAATTTCAAAAACCGTAGTCACGCGTTGTTAAAGTGTTATGGACTATGGGACATTCCTAAGTTTCAAAAGCCGTAGTCCCTGTCGTGTAATGTACTATATCATATTGAAATTACGTTACGTATTTCAGCTACGATTTAATTTACATAATATATACATATATTTTATAATCACAGCTTAACTGGATATAAAATGTTCCGGGCAGATTGTTTAGCAGAATTTCCGGGAGTCGGTCATCTTCGTATATTATTATCTTTGGTAAATGTATCGTATGTTTAAATTAAAATCATACGAAATACTAAAAATTTGTCTCCATCTCCATTAGTTATCTCCACACAAGTATTTTGTAATTTAGGATCTACGAAAATATTTTCATTCAAATTTATAATAATAATAATAATAAACTTTATTCAAAAACAGTAAGATTGTAGCATACCTAAGAATTTAAAACATTGTCAATTTTACATTCATTTGCACATGGACACAATCTTGTGGGTGAAGTTCTGTCACCCTTGGTAGGTTAGGCAGTAACCTGTAGTAAGGAATTTTCAACTAGTTCAGAATACTTTATTGCTAAAATAGCCTGTAATACACAATTAGTAGTACTTCCTTAGCTCTTGAAAACCTGCAAACGTAGTTGTTTAAACCAAACAAACTTCTTGAGTGTTTATTTAATGAAAAGAGAAGTAACTATAACCAAAATTTATCATGTTTCTAGTATAAAGTTATCGACGTGTTTTGTTCATAGTACAGTTACTTTGCAAGCTTTTAATTAGTTTCACCTGTCCCGATGTTTGTCTGTAATCAAATCTGACTCGGAGATCAGAGACTGCCTCGGTGGCGCAGTGGTAACGTACGCGACTGCTGTACTTGAGGTCTCGGGTTCGATTCCCGGGTCGGATCAAATGTTTGTATGATCTGCAAATATCTGTTTCCGAGTTTGGGTGTTTTCTATCTATAATATGTAGGTATTTACAAAAAAAAAGTATGTAAGTGTTAATATTAGCTGTTTAGTACCCATAATACAAGCTCTGCTTAGTTTGGTACTAGATGGCGTTGTGTGTTAGATGTCCTAAATATTTATTATTATTTAATCTTGCAAGTTAAATTTGATCTACTTCCCGATTTACGATGATGCTGAAATTTGAAATGTACCTTTAATTCTGATGACAATGCAAATTTATATAACCGGTATTATTATTAAGAAAAATAATTAAAATAGCGATATGCGTATTTCTAAATAATCCACTATTGGTATCAAGTGAAAGAGCTTCAAGTGTTTTTTATTAACAAGTAATAAAAATTTGTTTATTTAAAAAAAAAAAAAACTTCTTAAATTAATCATTTGAAACTCATTAGATTTACGATTACGCGTTTTTAAGATTTATTTAAAGTAGATCTTGAAAAAAAAACAGCTAAACATCATCCAAAGGTTGAGTGGCAGACAAGAAGCATAAAGTAAAAAATGTGTATAAAATTTTATTTATGTATAAAAAGAATACATAGTCATCCTGACTGGTTAATTATATAATCCCTAGTGAATAACCGTATGTGGTTTTCCATAACGGACAGAGTCTGCCGGGGATCTCGGATACGTCTTTAACACGCTTTTATTAGCTTCACGCGTATGTATGTTTTTAACAAAATCTTTTAACTTCATTTTCACCTACTTTTGGGAGTCTGAATAACTTGAAATTTTGCACAGGGGTCAAGGGCCGATGACAATACAATAATGTGAAAAAAAAAAACTAAACTCTCCACTGTTATTTTTCACTTGGCTTATTTTCAGCACATCACCTAATTGGTTGTATATTTATATTTAGTATACTAGCTGAACCCCGCGGTGTTACCCGCGGTTATTGTTATACCGCGAGTAACGCCGCGGGACAAAGTTAGTCTAAAAAAAAGTAGCCTAAGTTACTCCCTGGATCATCAGCTACCTGCCTGTGAAAGTCCCGTCAAAATCAGTCCAGCCGCTCTAGAGATTACCCGGAACAAACAGACAGACAGACAAATTTTTTTTAACTCCATTTTTGGTAGTTAGTAAAAACCGATTATTTTAATATTACAAACAGACACTCCAATTTTATTTATTTGTATAGTTAATTCTGAGAAAAATGTAATAAGTTTTTGTATAGAAGGTTTAATAGAAGAGGAATACTAAAATACAAGGTGGATGGACTCCGTGAGAGGTAATATGGATACGAAGGGAGGAGGAAGTATAAACTTCTTCATCATCATCTTCATCTATCTATCGCAGTCCAGTGCTGTACATAAGCCTACCGAATTGCCCGCCATTTAGTTCGACCCTCTGCTTCTCGCATGCAGCTCCCACTCTCATCTTACGATGAACAGTGATGATCTTATCGCTCCACCACAAGACATTCCGTACCAATAAAACAATGGATGATTCAACTGCTCAGTAATTTGATAATGTTTAACCAACTTCATTTATTAAGCGATCGTGTAAGGTGTTACAACTATTACAGGAGTTATTACTTTATAAGAGAACCACTCAATGGAACGTTTCTGCAACGATTTCAAAAGAGACTATGTTCTAATTCTAAATGAAGTTAGACTTAAGACTAGCTATTGCTCTATGCAGTTTTCCTTGGCATACATATCAACATTGTTTTGGATTTATTTTAAACACCCTTACTTACTGAAAACCTAGCATACTGTAATAGTAATGACATTACACAACTCACACACGGCCATCTGCTAATTTCTACTACGCTTAGTATTTATGTTTCAAAACGCACACAAAACAACACTGTATGATACATTGATACAACACAAATTGTTTTTCTGTGTATGAATGTTTTTAGTGTGTGTTTTATGTATGTTTGTAAAGTCGCCCGTGATATAGGAATATTCCCGCAATCTATACAAATAAATAAAATTGGAGTGTCTGTTTTGTAATATTAAAATAATCGCTTTTTACTAAATGCATATCTATACTAATATATAAAGCTGAAGAGTTTGTTTGTTTCCTTGTTTGAACACGCTAATCTCAGGAACCGCTGGTCCGATTTGAAAAATTCTTTCAGTGTTAGATAGCCCATTTATCGAGGAAGGCTATAGGCTATATATCATCACGCTAAGATCTACAGGAGCGGAGCAACAATGAAAAATGTTACAAAAACGGAGGAAAATTATCACGCTACGGGCATTATGAGACGCAAACGACGTTGCGTGGGTCGGCTAGTTTGTATATATACACGCTACATATACCAAAAACGTAGTTAAAAAAAAAATTGTCTGTCTGTCTGTTTGTTTTGAGTAATCTCTGGAACGGCTGTACGGATTTTGACTGGACTTTCACTGGCAGGTAGCTGATAATCCAGTTGTAACGTACGCGAAGTAACTTAGGCTACTTATTTTTAGACTAACTTTGTCCCGCGGCGCTACTCGCGGTGCAACAATAACCGCGGGTAACACCGCGGGGTTCAGCTAGTTGTAAATAAAACTTGGCTGAGTTTATATAATGGTGATCGAACTCTTGATAAACATATCAATTTCAATATTTGTGAATACATACACATTATAGAAAAAAGAATAATTATACTCAGACACGGGGTAAATGACCTTAAACATCCCACATTTATTAACTTGTCCTGAGTGGGAAATGATTGAAACGAATATACGACCTCTAATTCATTTTTCCTGAGTGTAAATTGAATAATATTCAATTAACACTCAGGAAAAATATGCAAGCTCCGCTTAGGTAGTTATGTTTCGGGATGATATATAATATGATGATTGTGACCGTGGTGAAGGAGTAAAATAAAACGTCCAACGTGGTGTCTCAAAAGTACAAGTAAAGGGGGGGGGGGTATTTATTATTCATGCCTTTTATAGGAACTAATACTAGTGTTGCCACTTAAAACCAATGCTAGTGTTACCACTTAAAACTAATACTAGTGTTGCCACTTTAAACCAATGCTAGTGTTACCACTTAAAACTAATACTAGTGTTGCCACTTAAAGCCAATGCTAGTGTTACCACTTAAGACTAATACTAGTGTTGCCACTTAAAAATAAAAAGAACTACTGTAGTTGGTGCTAGACACAACAAGTTAGGGTCACTAATACTACTAGATCAATATTTCAGTCATCATCATCATCATCGCAGTCCACCACTAAATACAGGCCTCTCAAATTGACAGGTCAGTCAAATGTGCAAAATTCATTACAGCATTATTGTAAACATGAGTCAATTTCCATGTACATAAATTAAACACCGTGGGAGAGCCACGCCTCGGCATGAATGGGCCGGCTCGACCGGAGTGATAAAACGGCCTCACATAAAACCGGTGTGAAATAGCGCCTGCGCTGTGTTTAACCGAGTGAGTGAGGATACCGGAGACCCATACCTCTCCCCGCGTCCCTTTCCCCATCCCCCAAAGGTCGGCAACGCATTGGTGACGTCTCTGGTGTTGCAGGTGTCTATGGGCGGCGGTAATCATTTATAATCAGGTGATACGTCTACTACTACACCATAAAAAAAAAAGGTATAATGCTCGCTTTGAAAATTTAAATTCGTTTGTTGAGTTTACAGCAAAAAAATCGCTGTTTTATGATTAAATAAGCTTTTAAAGCGAAGCATTTTACCGACGCATTAAACTTGACCGAATATCTTTACAGCGAGTACGCAATCACGCAGCAATCGCGCTTACCGTCTTTCGTAGAGGTACAATTTATAAGCGTTTTAAACACTTACGTAACATTATTAATTCGGGAATAAATAAATAAATAATAAATAAATATTTTCGGACATCTATCACACAGAGCCATCTAGTACCAAGCTAAGCAGAGCTTGTATTATGGGTTACTAGACAACTGATACAAATACATATATACTTTTTTTTTGTAAATACATACATATTATACATAGCAAACACCCAAACTCCGAAACAAATATTTGCAGATCATACAAACATTTGGTCCGACCCGGGAATCGAACCGAGACCTCACGATCAGCAGTCGCAGATGCCAACCGCGAGACCAACGAAGCAGGAATCAACGTGATAAAATGATATGATGCAAGTTTGAATTGCCTGCAGTTTCAACCAGGTTCTTTAAAATCTGACAAGAGACTGTCTAGTTCAGTAGCGCGCGTCATTGTGTTCTACAAATAACTTTATACTTATGGATAATCGTGAGCACGTTTTTGATGTTTTTAACATATTTATTCCGTCCGTCATGTCCGTCATATATTATACTAATAATATCTCCGTTCTGTAAGTACACTAATACGAATTCACATGAAAGTATGGTAGAATATTTAACTAAAGATATTTACAAATAGAAAAAAATAAAATAAGTGAATTATAAAACCGCATTTTTTAATTAACCATTAGTCAGTATTTGTATGCATTTTAAATCATTTGTAGATCAGATTATATTTTTATTTAAAAACCATTACGTGACTGGAATCGCCGTTATCTTAATTAATTTATACTTGCCCGGTCCGTTGCCTTCAAATAATTTTGCTAATTTCTAGAGTAATAGGTTTACCACGAATGAGATTTTTTATATTTCATTTGATAATTTATAATGGCATAAAAACTTTCGTTTCCAAACTAAAATATGTGTTAAGCGAGATTTTCAAGTTGGTATATACAGTGTTTCAAAATATTAATTCAAATTCAGTCGCTTATCGTTTGCGCCACGTAGCTAAACGACTCACGTTCCTTGAAGGCCGAGTGTAAAAGAGACGGCGCATTAGAAAGTGTTATTAGAGCGAGACTACAACATCATTTCGCGGCTTGAATAATTGAGTTATTGAATGTTTATTAATTAAGGTGGTTTTTCATTGATCGTTGTAGAATTTGAAAGTTGACCTTTTCTCTTGGGAGTCATTATTAGGCACTTAAGGGTTGAAAGGGTTAGGGTTGAATTTCCCTGATTTCGAGAACAAAGAGCAGTAATGGGGTAATAATTTATCTATTTTAATTAAGAACGTAAAATTTACTTACGTTCATAGAACTTGTACATTAAAGGAGTTTTTAAGTATTTTTGGGAAAACGAGATATTTTTTCTTTTTTAAGCATCTTCTTTTAAAGTTATGTATTTAAATAAATTATGTCTATCATGAATATCATTTCATTTAGGCAGGATAATTATTTGTAGGCTTTTGAACATATATTTTTGTAAGGATCTAGTTTCCTTTAATTTGTAACGTAAACAGAAAAAAATAGCTGGGATTATATTATATACTTCATTTCTTAGGATAGTTTATAACCTGTTTACCCGTGCGAGACTGGAGGCGCAATGATGCAGAAGCATCTCAATGGGCTCAATTGGTCACCATGCTGTATAGTTGCATTGGCTGCATTTGCCTATACTAGTGCCATTGGATTCTGCTCATGTTTTCCATCAGGCAAAGTTGAGTCACTATGGCAGGCCCGGTCTCAAATCCCGGTTGTTATCATAGGATAACAGTCGTGAAGCTTAGTTGGAGGCCTTTGGGCGGCTTGAAAATATCCAACGTAACGGCAAGATTGATGGTCACAACGTTGTCTTGCCAGACCCCGACCCGCAGTTGGCCAGCGCGGGAACGTATGGGGTTAGCCCTCTTCTGAGAGGAGACCCGCGCCTAGCAATGGGACGTTATGGGTTGTTGATCCTAGTGACTCATTTAGTTAGGAATAACAAATTTTTGCTAAGTAACCATTTAAATATACAGTCTATTACGAACGTGAATATATGTGAATACATTTTTTTTACGTGTGAGGACCTCCTCGGGCTGTCACCCCACCCAGGGTTTGCGGCGGGCCGGTGTGTCGGAATCGAACCGACTAAAACCATACGGCGTGCCACTCTGCGCCTGAGACGGGAGGGATCCGGGAAATGCTGTTATTAACACATACGGACTATATATGTGAATACATACTATAAGTTCATAACAGAGGTAGAAAACCTGCAGCTGTGGTTCACATATACACAGTCGAGCATGTTGGCAACGCCGCATAAATTGCTAAAAGGGCTGGCACACATACAGCAAACCATAGATGTACATCTCTAGGAAGAATCTTTTACATGACTCCATGAATAAGCATAGAGAGATAGATGATAGTATAAATAATTAAATAAATTAATTTCCATCCCACCATCTCGGAAAGAGTATTTTTGCTCTTCAATATTTGAGTGTAAAAGTAGTTTTTATCCACTAGAGGATATAATAAAAAATAAAACTCCATGGTGCTGAATTTAGCATTTGATCTTTTTTCAATTGTTTAAAAAACACTCCCAAAAACAGACAAAACTAGAAACATTCCTGTATACTGGGAACTTTTCAAACATACATGTAGCGAAGAACACCCATACTCAGAACAACATTTTCTGGAATATACAAAGTATTGTCCTAAATGGGACTTGAACCAACGACACCCAGCGCAGTAGAAAGCAGTGACCATTAAGCCACACAGTTTGAGTCTAAATCCCACTAATATTATAAATGCGAAAGAAATACTGTTTTTTCTTTAAATAATGTATCTATAATCCTCTAGGTTTCGAATCTATCTGAACATTTTCTTAGCTAATTTCTATTGCGTGTTTTTTTTCATTATAATCACAAATTATGAACACACTTCTCCGTAAAGTTACTACTACTTTATATAAGTAAGCGGTGGAGTGAATAAAAACACCAAAACACGCCTGTCACAAGACCTCGTTAGCGGTTCTAAAGGTATTTCAACAACAAACAATTTATGTTGACAGTTTCAACAAAAGTTGTAAAACATTTGTGGAATAAAAACATGTCATGTAAGAACAGAATAGAATAGCGTTGAAAACTGTTGGTTGTTTAAAATTGTTTGTGTGATTTTGATAGTACTGTTTTTTACTTGTTACTTGGTAATATTAGTTACAATAACGTAAATATTTCAGGATTGAAGATTCACACATTTTTTTCCGATATGTGTATTGAAAAGGTTTTTTAACCGACTTCAAAAAAGGAGAAGGTTATCAATTCGACTGTTTTATTTTTATTTTTGTTACCTTATAACTTTCGACTAGGTGAATCTATTTTTATGATTATTTTCCCGTGTAGTCCTATTTCAATTTGGTCCAGTTCTTGAATTCAGTTCTTTTTTTGTTAAAATTTGTGATTATTCTTATACTTAAAATTTCCCATAAATCCATTCTAGTGTTACAAACTTGGAAAATACCTCTGTCTGTCACAATTTCACGGCTAAACCGCTGCATCGATTTCAGTTTAACTTTTCATTGGGATACTCTGATTCTTGAGTAAGGACATAGGCTTTGCTGATGGAGTGTGACAGGAACAGAATTGAACGCGAAGTTTTACTTAAAGAACTGAAAGTAAATTCATTCGATGTGGGCTTAATACAAAGCATAATGAGTTGTCCATGTTCAGACGCAGCTAAAAAATTATGTCACCTGATTACAATAGGTCAGCAAAGCACAGCAAAGTAGCATGTAGTATTGACTATGTATAAGGTATGATGGGGTTGACATATCCATGTTGGATAAAAACCCCAAATTAAAATCAGATTAAAAAAAAAAAAAAAAAAAGAGTAAGGACATAGGCTACTCTTTCACCCGTTAACCGACAGACAGGCGGGCGGAGCCGCGGGTAAGCAAGTTGAAGGTGATTATTAGTTTGAAATTTAAATTCAAAATCATTATTGTGTGTTAGATGTCCAAAAAAAAAAAGAAAATTAAAAAAATAAAATCATTATTATGAACGTTCATAGATCGACATATAAAGACGCCACATCATATGTGCTGTGTTGTCAAGTTTGATTAGAGGTGATATGATTATAACTTATACTCATATCACCTCTAATAACATTGATGTTTTTTAACTGTATAAATAATATTGTTACTGCAATCTATACACCTAACTTTTATACCATCAATACATATCTATACATCTATACAAATAAATAAAATTGGAGTGTCTGTTTGTAATCTTAAAATAACCGCTTTTTACTAAATGTATATGTATTTATTTTTTACTTTTTTTATGGAATAGGCGGGCAAAGGAGCAGATACTTCGCCTGATGGTAAGCGATTACCGTCGCCCATGGACACCTGCAAACACCAGAGGCGTCACAAGTGCGTTGCCGGCCTTTGGGGGACGGGGAAGGGAGATAGGGGAAGAGGGTTTAAGTTATGGGCTTCCGGTATCCTCACTCACTCTATTTCACGCCGGTTTTCGGTGAGGCCGTGGTATCACTCGGTAATGTATACTCGGTACATGTACCAAAAAAACATTTTTTACAGATTTTGCCTGTCTATCTGTCTATCTATTTGTTCCGGGTAATCTCTGGAACGGCTGGACCGATTTTGACGAGACTTCCACTGGCAGATAGCTGACGATCTAAGGAGTAGCTTAGGCTGCTTTTTTAAACTAGCTTTGTCCCGTAGCGGTTGTGGTTGTACCGCGGGTAACACCGCGGGACTCAGCTAGTACTTAAATAAGTTAAGCCTTTAAAGTTTTATAATCGAAATAAATAAATGGACTTAGATGTATTTTTTTTGTCTAAAAAAGAAAGTAAGTAAAAATTTTATTTTAGCTATAGTTTAATCTATGAGCTTGTCAAGTTTTTACTCCGCGAAATGATTTTTGCTCTTTTATTAATTGATGTTTTTTTCTAATTTTTAATCCAACGACAGTATAAACTTTATAGCCTTTTTATAATGTAATACTAATGCCATTTATAACTTTTTTTTGTATGTATTAGCTACCATAATGACTGTCCTGCCTGATGGAAAGCACGAGCAGAATCCAAAAGTGTGGTCACTATCCTCAACGCAGCATGGTGACTCACACTATGGGGGCCTGGTTTTCACGCCCCGCTTGAAGGACCCGGAATCATAATAAGAATGAAACACGTGCGCTGGTAGTGAGTTCCAGGTTTTGACCGCTCGGCACAGGAAGCACATATAACAGCGGGATACATTATTTCTGAAAATTACGTCACATCAACGGTTTTTAATAGTCCACTGTTAGCCTACTATAACACACTGGCCAAGTTTTGTCGTGGGAGAGCCACGCTTCGGCATGCATGGGCCGGCTCGACTGGAGTGATACCACGGCCTTACAGGAAACCGGTGTGAAAAAGCGAATGCGCTGTGTTTTACCGAGTGAGTGAGGATACCGGAGGTCTATAACCCAACCCCTCCCCCCACCCCTCCCCACCCTCCAAAAACCGGTAACGCACTTGTGTTGCGGGTGTCCTTGGGCGGCGGTAATCGCTTACCATCAGGCGATACGTCTGCTCGTTTGCCCCCTATTCCAAAAGAAAGTGGGTTGATATAAGGTTTGTTTAAATTTTTCTTTTTCCTTTGTTATCCTGCATAATTTACTTTTTTAGACGCCTCTTGTGATGAATAGGGTTTGTGACATTTCGTACTCTTTATCTGACATTACACGGATAACCTGTACCATTTATTTGATGATCCTACTAATATTATAAACGCGAAAGTTTGTAAGTATGGATGGATAGATGTTTGTTACTCTTTCACGCAAAAACTACTGAACGGATTTGGATAAAACTTTACAGTAATATAGCTTATACATCAGAATAACACATAGGCTACTATTTGCCGCGATAACCGACATATACGCTAACTATTAGGTCATATAAATAAGTTGCCACACTTACATCAACTTAAGGTCAAATAAGCTATTCTAAGTGAAGATAGCATCTTAACGTAATACAAAAGTTAAAGTTACGTCTTACACTTTTCTACATTTTTATGGTAGCTAGTCCAGCAAGTTTGAGATCTCTTTAACGATCTTCCAAAAGTTTTAATTCCCGGTTTTTCCACCTAACACTCTTATCGTGTGACTGCGTAACACCGTAGAGTTTGGTCTTGTCTTAATCCCCAGGATGGGGTGTGGTATCAGTGTTAGCGGGTAGCTTTTTGTTTTATTTATTTTTGTTGAAATTTTTTCATTTTATTGAAATAAATACATTCACAATCATATTCTTAACCAGTAGGCGTCCATTTTGTACATAGGCCTCCCGCAAGACTTTAAACAACAACTGGTCCTGTTCTGCCCGTATCCAGCGATTTCCCGCTGTAAAATGAAGTGACAAATGTTTAGAAATATATTATTTTTCTAGAAATAAGATATAGAGTCATGGTTCTAGTCATCAATTTCATATGTCAATCAATGTGCATAATTATAATGACTGACACAAAAAGACTACGATGAGTACCCCTACAATCTCGGTAGACCTTGGCAGCCATACCATTCCCTGCAAAGGGCCTTGTTTTGCTTCCGGATTAGAAGAAATCAATTTGTATTCTGCATTGTAACTGTTATTATAATGCTTAAGTACTTAATACCACTACATTTGAGAATTATGACTTTTTAGGTATTTTTAGATGGAATATAATAGCAATCGGAATAAATCTTGTATGTTGGGTGATTATACAAGTTTAAATAAAACGGCCACAAATATCACCCACATTCAGAACAATAGTTTGTGCGTCTTAAAAAGTGTTCTCATATGCAGAGATCTGACTAATACTTCGGTGTAATAGAAATCTGGCGCAAGAACGTTGTGTACTCTTCTAGGTACTAGGTTCCAAATTCTTTATTCAGGGCTGTTATTAAAGACCTAAAGAAAGCCCAAATTAATATCTTGACGACCCAGAACAGAACTGTCTGGCGAAGAATGACGAGGAGAGCCGACCCCAATTGAAATGGGATAGGGCTAGGCAAAGAGAGAGGGCTGTTATTAAACAATTCTATAATCAGAAAAACTCAACAACTCTCTACCTCGACAAGAATCAAACCCAAGAGTACTTGTTCGGTAGTCGCACACGCTAACCGTTAGACCCACGAGGCAGACAACTATTATTAGATATACATATAAATTACTAGCTGCCGCTCGCAACTTTGTACGCGTGGAGTTAGTTAGTTAAACATTTTTTATACTTAATTACAGTTAAAAAAAATCCTTCTGCCATAATTACTTTTACTTCAATAACATTCGACTTTTATACAAACCACAATCCCCCGTTATAACTCCTAAAGGGGATTGATTTATAAAAATACATTATTAGAACACCTCCACACCATCTATTACATATATATACATTTAACATTTTAAGTATCTTACTTCAAAGAGATAGGACTTTCAAAAAAACTTCCAACTCCCGTTTTAGCCCCTTAGGAATGGAGTTACGTAAAATCCTTTCTTAGCGGATGTTTACACCTTATATGGAACCTACTTATCAAATTTCAGGTTTGTGGGTGTTATAGTTTCTGTGATTTCGTGATTAATCATAATAATCATTGAGTGGTATATCACTTTTATATATATAGAAGATATATTTCATATGTGAATAAATCTTACCTCAATGGCACTCTTAAATCCAATGGTAACGTACCTTAAGACACATCTGATAATGTTTACTTGACCTCACATTTCAAGGTCTCTCCAGATTTCACGTACAAATAAGTACGCAATCTGTTTAACAGTATCATGTCAAACAACCTTGTCAGGTCAGTCAGTATTTCACAGATCGGTAAATAGTAAGGTAGTCTTACAAGCAACATTAATGTATCTTTTACTTTTTAGGGTACCGTTCCTAAAAAAATTAAGCGCTTATAGGTTCGTCTAACACGTTGTTCATTTGTATGATTCTCTTTTATATTCTTACAAGAATAGATGATCTAAAAAATATATTGACCTAAGGGCGATCGATCGTCTATCCCGAAGTAAACTGCAAATTTTCCCCTTAGTTTAAATTCGTCCTTAAGCACATTTTGACGAAGAAATAAAAAAATAGGAAAAAGCAAGAAGCAAGAAGCTTTAAGTATTTGATTTCACTTTTTTATCTTCAGCTGTAAACAGAGATAAGCAATACTTAGCAGAAAATAAATGTAAATTTTCAATCAAATCATTTTAATGTAAAATGTAAGACGGCTCTCATAATAAAGAAGGTCCAAAGATAAATAAAACTCAAAATGAGAATAAACAACCCCACATTACTTAAACACTTTAAGTACCCGCTGCTACTGAGGCCAAATTTCTAAGACCAAAAGTCCACGAACATAAGCCGTTAGTTGAGCTTTATCTCACAACTTGCGGAGAGGTATTAAGAGTGGATGTAAATTAGACAAGGGTTAAGTCAGATTTTTTCGGTACCTTACTCGTGTATGTGGGTACGTGTCTCGCATAAACAGGCATGTGAGGTCTTCTGAATTTGAATTTAGGTTGTGCGATTCCTCAGGGAATTCCCCGTAACGAGGTTTTGAATGCCAATAAGTGTTTTACTGCCAAGGATAAAACATCCACAGATGTGAGCTTTTCGTTTTATTCTTCAAGAGAAATTAAGGTTAGCATGATTGTGGGTTTTTAATCATGCGCAAATATTGAAATGTCTTGCCATATGTGTGTTAAGATCCGAGTCAGAGTTTGCCTTTCTGAATCACACATTGAAGCTAAACAATCTTTCGCTTACATAATAAATACGAAAATTTTATAACTGGTTTAAAATTTATTATTAAAAGTTATACAACTTTTTTGAACTTTGATTGGGGCTTTCGTCTCCAAACTTGATTATTAGAGAGAACATTTAAGTATTATACATTACAAAAAATAGTTGAAAAAAGGGTTTTTAGACAACCAACGGGGGTCATTATTCAAGAAAGGAAAAGAAATATAAGTGTCTTGTTAAACACGCGCGAAATGCGACGAGTGCGTTTCTGTCGCGATGTGTGTTGCGGCGTTATTTTTATCAGGAAAATGGAGGTCAACATAAAAAACAAAAATAATCGGGCATTCCCAGAATATATACACAAGAGTAAAACTGTATATTTTATTAACAAAACGTAATACAGCTGAAGTTGTAGGTTTAATGCAATTTATACCTACTTGAGTTATTTCCATAGATACACCTCATTTAAAAATTTGTTGCAAAATCATAGTGTTTGGGCTCTGTTGTTTAACTCATTCAGTAAAAAGCAACTAAAATTGTTTAGCATCAGTTTTCTATCAGGCCGTACTATCATTTTGCCCGAGCCTGTTCATTTAGGTGAGTCGAAACGTAATACATATTCAGAACTAAAATAGCATACATAAGTAACTTTATCATTTACTAGCTGAACTAGCCCGCGGTGGTACCCGCGTTAAGTTATTGTTATACCGCGAGTAACGCCACGAGACAAAGTTGGTCTAAAAAAACAAACAGACAGACAGACAGACAAAATTTTTTTTAACTATATTTTTGTTATTTATACCGTGTATTCATACATTTGCACTTAGTAAAAAGCGGTTATTTTATTATTACAAACAGACACTCCAATTTTATTTATTTGTATAGATGTATAGATATTAAAGCAACAGAAGTAATATACAATCAGTTTGGTAAGTCAACAGATACATTTTAACAGTTCACAACTCCAAACTTGCCTAATTCAGACTTCAGATCAACAAACAACGTCACCAAATCAGTCTGATTGGATCACAGTCTGTTTGCTGATGCGTAAACAGATTGGCAAATTGAGCTAATAATCTCATTCGAGAAATGATGATCGCTATTCTGTGTAATGAGTAGGCAAATTATAGATAAGTATAGCATTGTTGATTAACGACTTTAATCTGTGTTACAGGTGAAAAGTTTACTAAACCAATGTTCGTTATAATTCTGATTTTAATTAATATTGTGAATGTGTATGTGATTGTGTGTGTGTGTGTGTGTGTGTGTGTGTAGTGTAGTGTGTAGTGAATAATTAAAATTATTAAAAATAAAAACCCGACTGCATCAATATCTGTCATCCTTATTAAATGTATTTTTTTATATAAAATATATAAGTTTTATATATATTCGTAATCACCGTTAAAAAAAAATATTTTTATACCACACTCGATGTATTTCGAAATCTTTTTTTTTTGAGATTAATTTTTCGCGCCAAGGATCATTAACATATTTTTTTTATTTTGATAAAACCGGTGTCTCACGACTAAGACGAATCTATTGACACCACTCACTTGAAAAAATACGACAATCCGTTTAGGTTCTAGGGTGTGCCAAAGAAATATACATACATACACTCGAAAATCATTACCCTTCTTCTTTCGCAGTCGGGTAAAAAGAACTGAACTGTAAATTTAAAAGATTTCACCCATTAAGAAAACGAAGTGTCACTACCCCTACTCATCTCATGGGTGTTTTAAGATGACAAACTACGCAAGACAGTATCATCGTTAGGAAAAATTGTACATTGTACAATCGATAGTAATCTCGTAGAAAAGATTGAAATTAAAATACCAACACGATCTGTACGTATACCACAATTATTTAGTGTTCCTCCCAGTAATAATAATGTTTCCCATAATAACCCACGAAACAGAATGTGCAGGAACTATAATACCGTGTGCTCACAGTTCGATATCTTTCACGAAAGTCTCAATGCCTTCAGATCTTCTCTCATTACAGCAAGCCCTAATTTTAATGCACATCTCAGTTTTCTATATATATTTAGTTTGTAACGTAATTATGGTTAGTTTTTGTTTTCATCTTATAATTTTTATTTCTATGCCAAAACGAAGCACTGTCTACTGTCAAAGTTGTGTACGGTTGTAACTGGATTGCAGGTTTACTATAATGTACTGTTAAGACTGCTCTTTGTATTTTTTCAATCTGTTATCTGTATCTGTACCTATTAAATAAAATTAAAAATAAAATAAATAAAAGGAAAACTTGAAATAAAACGTATTACCCATCTGGCCATCGTAGTAGTACACCTATGTCCAGCAATATAACATTAAAGAATATTGACAATTGATGAATAGGGTATTACCACAGAATCACTAATAGTTGCTATTGCAAAAATTGGGCAAACGAGCAGACGTATCACCTGATGGTGATATACACCCGCAACACCAGAGGCGTCACAAGGGTGTTGTCGAAGTTAAGGTATGGGCCTCCGGTATCCTCACTCACTCGGTGAAAAACAGCGCAAGTGCTATTTCACACCAGTTTTCTTGAGGCCATGGTATCACTCTGGTCGATACGGCCCATTCATGCTGAAGCGTGGCTTTTTCACGGTAAGTAAGTTCAGATAAAACTGGTTGAACTAGTAGCCGACCCCAAATCTTGGGAATAATAAAGGCTAGGATGATGATGATGATATAGAGTCTCTAAAACTGACTTGTTGGAAAGTATGAGTAAAATCCAAGAACAATGGATAATATAGTATGGTGGCTTACACTACGGCGGCCTAGTGTCCAGGCTCTACTTAAAGTACCCGGTACTATAGTGTTGGCTCCAGGCTCTGATGTTTCTTACTAAAAACTACTCAACGCTGGTTTTCTATATCTATTTTATTTAGATGGTTTAAACTCCAAGGGATTGAAACTTACTCAAAAACTACATTTGTACGTCAATACAAACTTCTAAATGATTCTTACAAATTTCATTTGAACTCATTCAAATGAAATCACAGTCCAACAGTTCCGTCAACGGTAAACGAAACCAAGTGGAAACCAATAAAGTAGGAGTGATTTCCCGCGGGGACGATTATATCCGACGTTTTGAAACTTCATAGGTCAACCATTTTGCGTTCGAAATCTAATTGCACCTCCAGGATGCTGGTTTTGATAGCCAATCAGATTGGTTGTTTATGTTTGACGTGTTAATACTGGTCAGGATATTGGTCAAAGTAGGTTGAAAACAATATTAGTTTCTTTGCCAGTATTCTTCTCATAAGGCTCTACGCATTTTGGCCACTGGAATTTATAGATCGACCCAAATTGGCAGGAAATTTTGGTGTTTTATCTAATTTACTTTGACAATCCAGCATATTCTGTGGCGTCTGCTTATGTCGATCTATTTTTTTTTTATTCTTTTTTATGTTTGGCCCTGCCAAAATGGCTCTACTCTGCCTGATGGTAAGCAAAGCAAAATCCAAGAGTGGTGGGCACCATACTACGAATGCAGACAATGCAACAATGCAGCTTGGGTCACCACACACCATGGCGGGCTAGTAATGCTTCTGGGGCTCCGGTCTCGCACTCACCAACGAAACACGACAGCATGATCGCTGTCATTTTACGTTGATTTAAACTTCTTTACTTAACCTTTTAACTGAAGCTTCAATTTAACGTTCATAAATGTCACTTAGTGTCTTAATTGAATAAATGATTTTGCTCAAGGCACTCGTGGCTAACTGGCAGCTGACTTATAAAACCATATAACATGGAAAACTTAAGCAATTCCAGCCAGGTTAACTTATGGATGGATGACCATTCTTAACATATTGATTATGCTCCAGACCTCGGAAATCATATTAAACTAGTGGTTCGGATAGTTAAATAACAATTTTGGCAATCATAGTTGAAGCTCAACAACAACAACTTTCTTCCTCTATTTGAACCACTTTACCGATTTTGTAAAAGTTTTCACTCAAGGAAAACTATATTAACAGCCAGTAATGAAAATCAAGATACGTGTAAGCCACGGGCAAAAACTAATAATTAGTTTTATAATAATAATCTAATGTTAGTAAATAATTTTTATTTACTAACATTATGTTTTGAATTACATTGTTAACTTTTAAAAATATTTCATAGTCTTTGATTAATATATTTTACTTTTGGTAGAGATCCATAAACAAAATAAATCTAAATATAAATTAAAATAAAATTAATCCAAATTTCGTTTTCATTTCAAATTCAAATGGAAACAGAATTTGATTAATTGTGACAAAAGAGAATTGACACAAATTAATATTTCAAATAAAATGGACTTCTATTAAGATGGATAAATTTACGATTTAGATTTCCTACGTCACGAATGATTCAGAAATATTTTCGGGTTGAGTTGATAATTGAGAATAAATGTAGCTGGGTTGGATAGAACATCATGAGTCTATCACTGCAAAATATTAAACACGATTCTGTTAAGCAAATGTGCGAGATGTTCGAAATCAATATTATATATACTTTCAAATGTTAAACTATTTAAGAAAGAAAAATGTGTAGACGATTGTCCAAGATTGGAATTGCAGTGGTAAGGTCTGCTGTTAATGTAAACTTAACAGGAAAATTTTGAAATTATTTTCTCTTCAATCATACACTACGTTTGAGGAGATGCGGTCTCCACTCCAGAAGTTTTCTACCTCAGAGTTATCAGTTCTGTGGGTAATACGGCCAGACTTCAGCTAGTTTTCTTTTATTTTTTATTCTAAAGCGACGGTTATAACTTACTTTCCTTCCCATCTGTTGGACCACTGCACCCTAATGATTATAATTATTTCGAGAGCTAATCTAAATTAAACCTTACAACGCCTTAAAAGTATAAAGATTCACGATCATTATCACCAGCCTATTGCAGTCTACTGCTAGATATAGACTTCTTTAATTGATGAAATTATGATCCAAACTATTATTTTCTCACATATTTAAATATAGTAGCACAAACAAGAGCCGTAGAATAAATACTACAATATTTATTATCTTAAAATAAAATCATATTTATATCAGACTCACTTTCTTTGCCGATATCAATATGTTTATGCCCTCGAGACGTTTTGTCCCTGAATGTTAAAATTGTTTGTTTATGTTTATAAAGAATTTTGAGTAACACAACAACCATTAGAATTCAATACATTGTATTTTTTCTTCGAGTTAGTAAGAGTTTATTCCATTTTGTTCACCTGAGTGAATAAAATAGATTTTTCAGGTTCCCTCATTTTACTTAGATGTATCACCCAGGTGAAATCATTCGACTGAAGCGGGGATTTTGTCCACCGTAGAATTGATGCATCCAGGTGAACAGATATATTTTTTTTATTCCTCTTCTATACTTTTGTGTCTCATCTTGTGTACCTTATGTTTGTGTTTATCACCAACATAAAGTACCGTACAGTAAAAACCTTCAAATTTGCAGCTGACTTAATATTTGTCTTTGCCTACCCTTTCTATCTTCTTCCTTTTTATAAGACTATCTCTATCTAATATCTAGATTAACATCAAACAGGATTGACTAACTGACTATTACATCAGGAAGATGCATTTTTAGGGAAAGATTTATTACTTTTTACTTTATTAGAACTAAAATTCATATCTACGCAAGGTACGAGTTTTAATAATAATAAAGTTTGCAAAAAAAAACCTATTGCAATAATATACTTAGTACTTATAAGATAAAATATAGTTCAAACCATATTTTTATTTGTACCAGATGGTTGGTTTCAGAAAAAGAAGAATTTAGTAAGGACATTACAGATATTTCAAAGATAAGT
Organism: Spilosoma lubricipeda; assembly: GCA_905220595.1. NCBI lineage: Eukaryota > Metazoa > Arthropoda > Insecta > Lepidoptera > Erebidae > Spilosoma > Spilosoma lubricipeda. Next base: position 2,264,373 of record HG992298.1, on the reverse strand, counting down.
AAAAAAATATCAAGAACTAAACGTAGGAAATATCTTAATCAAAGGCTAATCGTCGATTTAACAATATTCAAGACTATAAAACGAAGCATCAGTTTCAAATATAATAACATGATGAGATAACTGGTCAAACCATTAAAACTACCAGCAATATTCGCCTATCTTTGCAAGCACTGTGATGACTTCACAAGAAGCATGAAATAATAAATTTGCATATAAATCGAAAGGCCTTGGTGTGTCGAAACTTTTATTAGAGACTCGATAAAAAAAACTTATTCAAACTTGAAGCAAAATGAAAATGAGTTGAAAATCCTTTGAAGGTGGTGCCTAGAAAGTTCCCGATGCTTCGATAACGGCTGATTAGAATCTAGATGATTTTGAGCTAGAAACTTTATAGTTTATTTTGTAAAGTTAGAATATCAGTAAACTAGATTTAAACTAAGAGGTCTTAGTACGCTATTTAAGAAATAGTCTCTTCTCATATTAATTATTTAACTTTAGACTAGGCGTTAGTAGAACGAAGTTTTCTATGCCATAAAGCAACTCAAAGAAATAAGAAGGTATCTTATTGTTGTAATTATTTTTAGAAGATTCATTCTAAGTTCCTGATCACCTTGGTATTATTTAAGATCTTGCTTTAGTTAAGTTGCTATTAGATACTTCTAAGATGACGCAATTATAATGTAATAATATGTTTAATATAAAATCCAAGAATCTATATCTATACTTTATATATATAGCCGAAGAGTTTGTTTGTTTGTTTGAAAACGCTAATCTCAGGAACCGCTGGTCCGATTTGAAAATTCTTTCAATGTTAGGTAGCCCATTTATCGAGGAAGGCTATAAGCTATATATCATCACGCTAAGGCCAATAGGAGCGGAGCACCAATAATAATGTTTCAAAAACGGGGTAAAATTATCACGCTACGGGCAATAAGAGAATCAAACGAGGTTGCGTGGGTCTGCTAGTATAATATAAAATGGAAAAAAAAAATATACGCAAAATAATTTTGTTAAGATAAAACCAATAAAAGTGACATTACACTTTTAATGTCGAAACAGCAAAAAAAAAAAAAGAAAATTTGATCGAAATTGAAGAGAAAATATCAAACAGATCCCAATTATTGACATTTTCCCTTCCGAAACCATTATACGCTTGAACGAACAAATTAACCAATCGCCGTTTATTGACAAACGAAAAACTTTGTGTACAATAAAGACATTTCTCCAACATTGGACTCAGATACCCGATACAGGATTCTCAGCCTTGCTGTCCGCACCTTAGGGAATTGTTTTCCCTAAATAATTAATTCAGAAATGGTATCTTGATGTATTTCCCTTGAGTTTACACGAATTAGTTTTGCAAGAAACCCATGTTTTCTAAAACAAATCAGTCTTTGAAAATTAAAGTGGTTTATGGTTTTAATTTCCTTTTTTCTTTAATGTTCATATAAAAGTGGTTGTTTACATGTTTTTAACCGACTTCAAAAAAAGGAGGAGGTTTCTCAATTCGACCGTATATATATATTTTTTTATTTTTTTTTATGTGTGTTCGGGCATAACTTCGTCGTTTATGAACCGATTTTGATGATTTTTCTTTTTATTGATTCATTAGATCGGACTACATGCAAGGTTTTGAATAATTTAATTTGGCCTACATTACACATTTGTTTCGTTTTATGTTTATTAAAAATCAATATTGTATGTGCATCTGTTCTGCATTGGCTAGGTGGTATGCTTATTCTTGTGGGAATACACTAGACAGAATTTTACGGAGCATTCCATATGGTTATACCGTTACTTACTCGAGTGCTGACTTAGTTCTATTTCTCATTTGAGACTTGCAGTATTTCCTAGCTCCCTCGCGCCAACCATTTTCCTTACTTTAATTTACCTTCTTCCTATTGAGAGGCTGAAAGCGATAACATTCCGAATAAACGAACAAAAACCTTTTAGTCCGGGATCCCCGTTACGAATTTTACAAATTATTACTATCAAGCAAAATTTTTCGGCTTCCATTTATGAAACCTCCCGTTTTCCTTTCACAAAAATTCTCGAATGTGGAGGTAATCGCCTACCATCAAGTGACAGGTCTGCTCGTTTGCCCCTATAAACTAAAAAAAAGGCATTTTAAAATCTTAAGACATATACCGTCGAAAGGAACATAAGAATTAATGAGTATCAATATATAAGTATTATTTTTAGAAAAGTTCATTTAATACTATAATATGATTGGTTAAGTATCGTGTGAAAGAAATCATCACGATATCACGATATCTAATATACGATAAGAAACCCTAAAAAGTGCAAAAATCTTGCAATTCATCTTTTACCAATTTGCACACTTTTAACTAAAAAGAAAATGTCATTTAGATTTTCAAAGTCTAATTTATGTTAATACAAGAAAATCGAAAGTAATGTTCTTTTTAGGGATGGGTAAAAAGACGATACTTTTTTTTATAATGTTATTGTAATTTTTTATTTCGTTTCCCTTTTTTTACGTTTAAGAAAATAATCAGTCAAACTAAAAATTACAACATTTAGCTAACATGAGACTTTTATCTCTCATTTAGATCAGCCAAACAATGTTAATCCAACTTTAAAAGAACTGGAAGCAGTACCCGTGCGTTTGTATATCAGCAATCTAGTTATTATACTCGTAGTACAGAATCTACTTCAAAATCGGGTGGTTGCGTGTGAGATATCTTAACTAGATTTTATTACTATACTGTCTCTTGTTTTTTATTATACTTGAATAGATTAACACATTTTATGTCCTCCCGCTCTGTTTGCTAACTTATACTTCTGTCAGAGTGAGACGAGAGATAAGCCGACTTCCGTTTCCCGTTGCTGTTACACTGAAGCTTTGACACGTTGATATGTAGTTCTGTAGAAAATTACACTAGTTTCGTGTTTGTTTACCGGGAAAATAAAAAAAGAGATTCTTTTTCTTTTGTCTTGATTTTTTTGTAATGGTTTTTGGTGACACGCAGACAAAAGAAATGCTCAGGTGACTTTTCTTAGGCTTCTTGATGATAAAATGTAAGTGGGTTTTGAAATTTTATATTACTTTTTGATAATAAAATTATTTGTTAAATCAGGATACACTTTTAAATCAATCAGGTTTAACCTATATCAAAAGTGACGAATATATTCATTATAAATAAATACGAATTATGCTAATTGGTTTAAAATTTAAATTGAAACTACCAAAGGTTGGTAGAAAATGTGCTTAATGTCATTAGTACCTGGATGACCGACCGAGCTTTAAAACAATATTTTTTTTCCTATTGGAACAAATATAAATTTAACGAATTCGTTGAACCTAAAGAAAGGAGGGTAGATTTGTAGATTTTAGCCTTCATTATTTATAAAACTGATTTTGAACAAAAACTGGAGGCAATTACCAAGGGCATAAAGTGAAGCTTAAGTGCCAAATTCCTTTGACATGACAATTAAATAATAAAATCTGCAGTACGTGATGCTCATATTAAATTTATACGACTTTAAAACTTGACGCCTGGCAACCTAGGGGAAAGATCATTCATTGCATGATTGAAGGCCCCGTCGGGATTAAAACTTGTCTTGCATCAGGAAAATACTTACCAGACTTAACGCGTGTGTTTCAAAAACATTCTATATTTCTCTAACAAGTTTCTTTTGTTAATACTTTGAACTTTAATTATTAAATTAGACAAAAAAAATGAAGAGTTTGTTTATTTGGTCTGTTGAACGGAGCTACTGGTCTAATCTTGAACATTTAATTGAAACAATGTTTTAGTTTTTCAAATTCTATTTATCTAGGAAGGTTTTAAACTATTTAACATCACAGCACGAGCAATATGAGCCGACCATTAAAGACAAAAATGGCATAAGCAGTGGAAATATATTCCTTTTGAGTGTCTTATTTGAAGTCGCTCGGCTACTGTTTTTTTATGAGAGCACGGTTTCTTAGGGAACAAAACTTTCATACAAGCAGTAGTTTTTACAGAACTTGAAAATAAAATAGGATGCTTGAAATACATAAGAAACAATGTACTTTTTCCATGTTAGGCGAATTTGCTCATTGTCGGTCTTGATATTTAGCTTTAAGAATATTTTTCGCTTGTTGCTTTGACGTTTTATGGCAGAATTCCTGAGTACTTTGTAGGACTTCCTTTGAGCTTTTGTAGCACTTAGGTAACTAAAATCGTTTCTTCTTCTTTGTAAGTGAAATCAATGAAATACAAACATATTTCATTAATCTGTCTTTTAATGTTTTGATAACTAACCGGCTTATAATTTCATTTTTGAGTCCCAGAATGCACAGTACAAATCTTAATTTTTTTCGACAAGCGAACATGATACCAGACATCTTTCTTATGATTATGTTTAAAAAATAAACTGAAATGTTTAAAAAGCAACGACATATTTGCATAGCACTATTTTTTTATAAGAAAGAGTTTTTTTATAGTATAGGGGGCAAACGAGCAGACGTATTACCAGATGGTAAGCGATTACCGCCGCCCATGGATACCCGCAACACCAGCGCCGTCACAAGTGCGTTGCAGGCCTTTGAGGGATGAGGAAAGGGATGTAGGGAGGGGTTGGGGTAAGGGCCTCCGGTATCCTCACTCACTCGGGGAAACACAGCGCAAGCACTATTTCACTCCGGTTTTCCGTAAGATTGTGGTATCACTCTGGTATCACCCGATGGTATCAACGATGTCTGACCCTGTTTTTGAAATCCCAAGCCACATGCATACGATAATTTCATCTTTTACCAGGTAGTAGAGCCACGTTGATTTCAGCCCGAACAAGGCGGCTCAACCGAGGTGGTACTACCCTAGCACAGAAAGTCAACGTATAAAAAAATAAAAGTAAAACCCAATTACGACAAAAAACGACGCTGAAAAAGCATGAAACAATTTCAAAAGCCGTAGTTACGTGTTATTCAAAGGTTATGGACTATGGTACAATACCAACTTTCAAAAGCCGTAGTCCATGTCCACTCTGTCAGTTTCCTCTAACACCGTAGAATTAGTCTGGAGTATCACTCGGGTAAAAAATCGGGTAGATACATTATCTACAGAATATTTATTTTTTGTATTGTCTAGTGTAAAACGACGTCTAGAAAGAAAACATTCTATAAATTCTACTCTACGGTACATGTTCAATATGCCAGCCATGTGAACAGTACCGTACTTTGAGAAAATTCTTGCATTCCTTTAATATGTTCGAACTTCGGATGTTTAGTAAACGTTTTTACTTAGCAAACAGTATATATTATTGATAAAAATTCCTGAAATTCAGCATTTTATATTGATCAGAATTGCTGAACATAACATCAATAACGTACGAGTATGCTAAAATTTTATTACATATTTCTGTTTAGATCCCTTCCGGATCTAGGTCTGTTCAGCATTCAGACTGAGTATTATTGAGTCTATTGAATTCTCCACATTTACGGGCCCAAAAGACTCTCCAAAAAATACCTCATGGAGCGCTGCCGTGAAACTCTGATCAACCAATAGATCAGGCGTCATAAGTGGAATTGGATTGGTCTCATACTCCGTAAAGATTCCGATCATATCGCCAAACAACCACTCGATTTGAATACGTGAGAAATACAAGAACGTGGCCGTACCAAACAGACCTGAAAAAGCATGATTGCAGATGAGGTGAAGAAGGTCAGAAAGACCTGGAGCGACAGCGACAAATGAAAAGCTCACGACCGCGTGTCATCAGCAACAGCCCTTAGCAGTCCACTGCTGGGCAAAGGCATAGCCATTAAGTGTGTTTAATTTATAAGTTTAATTCTTTAGTCTTGGAGATCTAGCATATTGATCTAGAGATAGTGGCAATGAAACATTCCACATGTGTGAAGCCGAATATTAATTTTCGATTTTATGCAAACACTGGCAAAATACCAGCTATCAAGTAGGTAGGATATATATATATATATTTCGGACATCTAACACACAACGCCATTTAGTCCCAAGCTAAGCGGAGCTTGCATTATGGGTACTAGTCTACTGATATGAATACATATATACTTTTTTTTTGTGAATACATACATATTATAGATAGAAAACACCCAAACTCCAAAACAAACATTTGTAGATCATACAAACATTTGCTCCGACCCGGGAATCGAACCCGAGACCTCACGATCAGTAGTCGCACACGCCCACCGCGAGACCAGCGAGGCAGTCAAATACTTCTCTAGTGTGAGATAAAGTTTTTGCTAGTAAGTGTGTAATATATATATTTATATATTATATAATACATCGTCATAATTATGGTATATATACTATCCATGTGCTGGCGAATAAGGAATTCAGGTTATCACTCCAATTCATCCATAGGTAGTTGTTGGACAAGCCAAGTGAAAGAACAAACTTTGCAGGACAACAGTACTAAGCGAGAAAGGACAATTTATACAAACCTTATATTAAGTCGTCTAGCCAGCGCAGTCTATACTGTCAGTCAACAATTTTTTTTAGCTCACTACTGCATAGAGGTCTCTCCTTAGGAAGGAGGTATTTGCTTACTAGTAAGCAGTAAAGTAAGATATGAAATGATGATAAATAAACTATCTATGCTTCTTTTCCAAAATTGCAACAGTGAATATACAACTCTTTATCAAATCTCAGTATTCCAATACGTTCTAAAACGAATATAAGAGTGAAGTAAAACCGCGCGGACCAGTTTATTTCCAATAAACTCGACAAACGTTCGCTGAAATCAGAAGCGGGACTCAATTTCTTTCTGGAATTTTCCAATATCATTATATTGCATTCGAGAAGATCACTACATTGACTTCTATTGTAACTTTAATATATACAATCATGAATTCTCAGTTAGAATTCACGTCAGACTTTGCATAGAACGAATTTGTTTTTAATTTATTTCGAACTAGTTGTTGCTCGCGGCTCCGCCCGCGTATATGTCGGTTATCGCAGTAAATAGTAGGCTACGTGTTATTCTGATGTATACACTATATTATTCTAAAGTTTCATTGAAATTGGGCCAGTCGTTTGCTCGTGAAGAAGTAACAAACATACACACTCATAAACTTTCACTTTTATATATTAGTGTGATAAGAACGTTAGTTAAGGGTAAACCTTTTTTTTTCGTGTGGAAACCCCTCTGCCCGTCACCCCACCGGGGTTTGCGGCAGGGCGGTCTATCGAATTCGAACCGGATAAAACCACACGGTGTGTCACTCCTGAGACAGGAAGGATTCGGGAACTGCTGTTATTAACACATCCGGATCCCTCCCAGTGCCTGTCTGCACAGAAGCGGGCACCGTCTGCTGGTAAACTCTCTAATTAGGCGACGTACGGCATACGCGAAACGTTGCCCCCTCGTGGTTCGCTTTTAAAGCGGATGGAGGGGAAAAACCGTCCCGACCATCCGCTGCCTCACTCAGGGCGGCATGAGGCGCTGGTAAACACACCTCCGTCACCCGAGGCTCGACGGGTGGCTTCACGCCACTCGCGTACCTCTTCGGGCGGAGGGCGAAAGCCATTCTCCGCTTTACTCCCCGGTATTCAGCCACCCGTCGATAAACTTCAGTGAGCACTTTCGCCTCCAAATCCCACCAAGGGTATTCCGGCCAAGGCGTACGGCGCCTCACATGTCCGTGCGGTATCCGCGTATGGCTCTCACCGCCAATACCCTCTGAGGCCGCCAGAGAATTGCAATAATTGCATTCGCCTGAGTATAAAATCTGCTCGTATCATGATGCCATGTAGCTGAGTAGTTCTTGAGATTTGCACGATCAAACAAACAAACTTTCCAGCTTTATGCTAAGTATAGATAGTAAAGCTGAAGGATTTTTGAGTGATTAAAATACTAGGTGAAATAACCTGCAATAAATGTTGATTATAATTATTAAACACATATTGTTGTTGGCAATCACTTAGATTCAAAATATTCTTTCTATATTCATGCGTCTAAGGACTGTTTGGTATATAAAAATGGTATCTAAATTACCAAATTGTATGGAAAATATATAACACTTAATAGAATAAGAGGACTCTTATGTGTAGGGACTGTTGATTGTAACAAAAAATTCACGACCTATCTAGTAGTCTTTCCAAGACTATATATATAAGGGCTGCCAAAATGACTACTCCGTCTGATGTAAAGTAGCGTCCAGGAATACAGTCCACAAAACTAATTCAGCAATCAACAATAAAAATGATTAATCATTTCTATTTGTTGTAAACAAGCGTAAGAAAAATAGAGCTTACATAGTTTTGATTTCCTGTTGATATGCTAGTTGATCTTATATTTTACTTAATACTAGCTTTTGCCCGTGTCTTCGCCGACATATATATTGATTGTCTCTGTACTCAAAAAATCAAAGTATCCCCCATTCCAATTTTAATTGAAATAGGTGCAGCGATTAATCCGTAAAAATATAACTAACAAACAGAGTTATTTTTATTTTACATTGAAAACACCTAAACTCCGAAACAAATATTTGCAAAACATACAAACATTTGTCCGACCCGGGAATCGAACCTGAGATCTCGCATACACTACCACTGCGCCACCGAGGCAGTCAATAAGAGGAAACTTGTTAACGGTCCTCGAAGCAATCAATTTTACCCCATTATAACTTTACCTCGGGTAGAGGTAAGATGTTAGATTGTTTGTTTACATTGTCCGCAGCAGATTATGAAAAGTTACGCCATTTTAAGTTGCTATATATTTCTGATTAGTTTAGCCATAAGCTTATCGGTGATTAAGTACCTCTTTTTCCAAGTTCAGAGCTTGTGTTATGGGTATATATCCATATACCCATACCACAAGCTCTACTTAGGGACTAGATGGCGTTGTGTTAGATGTCCGAAATATTTTGCCGAAATATTTATAATGTTACCATCACTGCTTACCAGGAAGGTGATTACTGTACTATAAGAAAGAAAGAGAAAAAAAATAAAGGTGCTCACAGCGTACTTTCGGCTGAAGCCCAAAAAAATAAGTACAGTAATAAAATACACTTATTATTATCAAAATTTTGAACTATCACTTTCAAATTTTTTGCATTCCATTCATTAAGCAAAGAGGCACTTAATAGCCAATGAGCTTATTGCTAAACTAATTGGCGCTATATAGCAACTGAACGGCGTAACTTTTTTTAATCTGCTGCGGACAATAACATTGAGACGTTTAGGTATGACTTTTTGTAGTACGCAGTAATTTTTCAACAAAGTTAATGAGTTTAATCAATATCAAAACTCGAACTACATTTAGGAATATATGTTTATAGCTGTAATTATTATGATATACTAAATATATGATTATGCCTTGCTGGGTAATTTTTTTTCAGGGCTTATTTATTACTACTTAACAGTACTACAGATAAATGGATCTTCAACATGTATTCTCTCACAACTTCCATCTTCGAAAGAGTAAACAGAAGCCTACCATCTGCTGACTGTAATTTTAGAACTCTATAGAGTGCTAGCTCATTGTTATCAACAATTTTTTTTTTTTTAAATTTATTATTATTATATTATAAGGATAGTTTCTTGATCTTATATTATTTTTAATGTACAGCATCCCTCACGGCTCACGATGAAGTGGTATATCAGAATCAAATTGACAAATGCCGCATGGAGTTCGGTTCTATATGCGTCTGTTGTTAGAGTCTCGGGTGTGTTACTGTTAGGAAGAAAAATTTCCGAGAACCCCATCAGACGTTAGCTACTACAGGTAGAGACAAAATTTCCTTGTCTTAAACCTGTGTGTCTTAAATATAGTGTTAATAAGTATACTACACTATACTATATAACTCAACCATATAATACACTAAAAATACTATCAATACAAAACACAACACATCAAAAAACCAATGATATCAAAACCACGAAATGTTGCAACCCAAAATTATTTGAGGGCATTTTTTAGACCTCTGAAATCCTTTCTCCTTCTGTAAGTATTTTAACTGGCGGAGTAATCTCATTTAATGGCAGAAGTTCGCTCGTTAATGTCAAATAGCTACGATTGTTATGTGGGGACCGCACCCGGCCCGACCACCCACCTTACACTGTGGCCCAATTTAAAATTGAAGCGGAAAAGTTCTAAATGATTCATTTGACGGGCTGCCACATTCATGTGATAACAGATTAAAAATACAGAATGTCACTATTTCATTTCATTCCTTGGGTGTAGTAATATCCGACAAAGGAACAAACTAAGACGGACAAAAGTACTGCAAGAAAAGGAAAACTTGACTTAAATCTAATAATAAACTGTTTGGTCAGCGTGATACAGTAGGACATCTGTCATATCCAGCAGTGTTGTGTTAGAGCTGTTGATGATTGATTGATTGCAAAAGTCTGTTGTTTCAGTTACGCTAACGATATCTTGTGCTTCATATCTAATGTTTATTGATATAGACTTTTATCGTTACATGTGTCACAAATAATAAGTTTATTTCCTAAAGTACAAAATACAAGATTTGGACTCTTGGAATGGCCAAAATGTATATTTGACTACGTTAAGTAAAAGTGTTGCTACAAGTTAGCTGCAGGAACATTTATATTTATCTATAAACAAATGTATTTCTATTTTAGCAGTAACATTGCAATGATTGATCAATGATGTTCAGTTTAGATCATAAGATGTATAAATTATATAAATTATATAGATTTTGTATCTATTATAAAATTTATACAAGAGGAGAATTTATACTCATTTTAGTTTTAAAAGATTTTTTATTAAAACAATACGTTATCCTCGAAAACGTTATAAGATCTCGTAGAGTTGTTCACGAGTCGACTCCCACCTCGGATTAATTAATACTTATGCTTAATACCCATGTCATTACACAAAGTAATTTATATTAGTACGATAAATGACTCACTGTAATCTTTTAGTTTTGTCTTGAGCAATTATTATGAGATATCCGCTCACATCTCATAATTTGTGCCACACCACAAACCTAAACTGTTAGCGACGAATTTGTGAGATTAAAACTCGTAGTTTCGATAATAGTTATCTATATGGGTTCGCCAATGTTATATTGATGTTATCATTACAAATAAAGACTACCCAAACGTTCAGTATACACATACATTGAAAACCTATAAAATAAGGTCAAGGAGAAGTATTTATTTATTTATTTCTTCATTGTACACACATAATAAATACATAACAAAGAATGAGTTACGAAGTAGAAAATGTAACAATTGGCGGTCTTATCGCTCACGGCGATTTCTTCCAGACAACCTTAGTATGGATATTGGGTGTTTATGATCTTAATGCAGTTTATACACTAGTAATACACCATCAAGTGAATATTCAAACAATAAATAAAATAGAAAAATTCGTACATATACCTACACATATACAAACATAAACATACATATCACACACATAAATATATATAATATATATATATTATGGTCTAATATATATATATTATGAATAATAAACGGAAATTATTCATAATGACAGATAGTATTTCTTTACCAGGTTCTTAAAAACAGACAAGGTTTTAGCTTTTCGAATTGTCTCTGGCAAGTTGTTCCATAGTCTTACTGCTTGCACAGTAAAAGACTTGTCTGCAAACTGAGTGGAGTGCTGTAGCATTTTTAATTTTACATTCTCTGATGATCAGACAGGATCATGTTTGGTTTGAATTCTCACAGCAGGCCCGTTAATATCACTGTCCCTGCCGTTTCCCTTATATGAACCTAAAGTGACTATGCTAGTAGTGGCATTCATACTCGTTGCGAATATAGACAATGCAACAATGTAGCATGGCCACCCACATTATAGCGGACTATTGAGATCACTTACATCATTGGGGCTCCGGTTTCGCACTCACCAACGAAACACAATAGCACGATGCCGTCATTTAATTGGTGTTCTGTGAAGGGATAGCAACTCCCCGGGCGAGCCGACCTGTTACAACTGTTTCAAGTAATATTTAAGGGTCATAAGAGATAAGCAAACTCCAAGTAAAACTATCATGGGCTAAAATTTTATCTTAAAAGTTATTTTCTTTATTTCATAAAAAACTTACTTTCTTAAATGTTGATGGCTCATTTCAAATATTGATTCCGAATTTGTACAACCAATAAATATTCTATTCTATGTAATCAACTTTAAATTGCACAAAGGCCAAATCTAAAAGGGTTTGAACCAAAATGAGTTTGGAAGAATATGAAGACTGTTTGCAATCGACTAGAAACAATCAAAAGTCGTTGTACGATTAAGGGACGATATTTTTCAAGATGGCTGCGTTGCTTCTAATATTAATGAAACACTGGGAGTAACAAAAGAGATTCAGATAACTGACGACTGATACGATGACGATGATACTGTTGATCTATTTAGACTATTTATTTTTATATTAGCAATTTTATTTTTCAATGAAAACTTAACGTCATCTATCTATATATATATAAAATGAATCGTAAAATATATGTACAAACTTCCGATCGACTGCACCAAATTGAATAATAGAGGATTTTATGTATTCGTTATTGTTAGGACAAGGTTTGTGTGGACAAAAAATTAAAAGATAACGGGAACAGTCTTTTTTGTCCGCGACTGTACACTGCCTCTGAGAAGCTGAGACGGATATGGAAATTTGGTGGTACGAAGTTCGCCTGGTCCGCTAGACCATATATAAAAACACAAACATAATAATAATAATGTGTGGCCTCTTCCTTTTTATTACACGGGACGGAAGTATGTAATGGGAAATCGTTAAAGTATGCGCTATTTAATTTGATTAACAACAGCTCTAAAATTTCCAGTTCTGTCAGTGACACTACCGCTCATATACGTACTTCTAGTTCTTTCATTTTTTAAAATTGCAAAACAATGTTAAAAGTGTGTTGTTCTCTCTAAAAGAGTTTTATACTTTTACCTCAACAAAAAAGTGATAAAGGTGTAGAATTTCATAGTAAAATAGCAACTAAAACATTATAAATATACGATAATAAAGAACTTAATGTGGGTACTAGTGAAAAACATATTTTAAAACTCTGCACAAATCGGAATTTGACCTCATTGGTGATACAAATGCTCGCTACAACTTACATCAACCAATAACAAGTTTGGAAATTCTGAACAGGATGAGAGATTTGCGTCTTGGAAAGCTGATCAGGACCTTATATTAACGAAACTTATTAACGATGTTTTAGACCTTAAAAACCAATGCCTCTCAATTAAAACCTTAAACTCAGAAATTGAAAAAAGCTTAACTTTTATTAATGAAAAATATGAAGAAATTACAAGTTCGATAACAAAACTAGAGGAGGAGAAAACAAGTGGCAGAGAAAACATTGTCAGTTTAGAAAATCAAATACGAGACATACACTTCCAGGCCCGTCAGGCCACAATCGAGATTCGGAACGTACCAAACAAAGAGAGAGAAAAGCCCGAAGACCTAATTTCTATTCTAACAGGCATCGGCAAGGCTGTTAATATGGATACACAACCAGCAGCTCTCCGGGACATTTATCGGATTCCTGGTAAACCGGGTATCTGTAGACCCATTGTTGCTGAATTTGCCAGTGTTAATAACAGAAACAATTTCTTAGCCTATGTTAGAAAATTTAACAAAGATCATACTTTGGAAGACAAGTTGAACACTAGGTTGATTGGAATACCGGGAGATAAAAGGCCCGTGTACGTAGACGAACACCTTCCACCATCATTTAAAAAGCTTTTGTATGAGGCCCGCACATTCGCAAAAGTTCACAACTACTCTAGCTGGTATTCCAACGGTAGAATCCTGCTACGAAAATCGCCAACAGAAAAACCAATTGAAATAAAATCAGCTAAGTGTCTCGCTGTGTTATCAAAAGGACAATGACTACAAAATTATTTTCTTACTTATCAATTTGCATGCATAAATTTTTTCAATATGTCAACTATATTTAATTTGTATTTTATTATTAAGTTAGTTACTCATTATTCCAATTTTATTATCTTTATCATGGAGTCAATTATTTGTAATTGTATTGTATTTTGTATGTATGAACACACATTAGCCACACAGAGGATACAAATACGTCTATCAAAACACACTATTGTGGTGCAACATACAATATGGAATCACCAAAGCTCAGTCTTCCCTATCCACACGTACACCTTTAGATGCACACATACATGTACATTCAAATCATGCCTTGCTGTAAACCCAGTATTCATATTATTAGCCATTCATCCATGCGTAGGAATCATCTTAAGTCGTATTTTACTTGTACTTCATATAACCACAAATGCTAAACGATATAAATCTATTAAATAATCAACTACATCATCTTTCTATATCTAAATCCTGTCATTGTAAACCTGAAGATTGTTATAAATATTTAAAAAACCCGGGCGACCACCTGAAAATAATTTCGCAAAATATTAGATCAATCAATCATAATTTCCATAATTTTGAAACACTACTTACCCGTCTTTCCATGGAATGCGATATTATTGTTCTCTCCGAATGCTGGCTCCCCTGTCTCAGCAATACTAACTTGCCTCAGCTCCGTAACTACTCCGTAAGCCATACTAATAACTACCGTAATCAGAGTGACGGCGTAGTGGTATATATTTCAACCAAATTAGCATACAAAACCCACGAGCCTGATTTTCATGGGTCTGCTTCTGGATTGGTCATAGAACTGGACACGGATGTGGCTATACTTTGTATATATAGAGCTCCCTCTAACGACTGCATGCAGGATTTCCTAAATTCGCTAAACGAAATATTATGTTCCTTAAATAGATTCAAAACAGTCGTTATCACCGGCGACATAAATATTAACATAAACACAGATCATAACAACACCATGGACTATCGAACCCATGATTATCTTAATTTTCTTGCTTACCATGGATTTCTGCCAACTCATACCCTGCCAACTAGAGGTTCAAACTGCCTTGACCATACCATGCTGAGAACCAGATCTCCATCATCCGTTTTTGTTCTTGAGTCGACGGTAACTGATCACTATGCAACTCTCCTCTCTTTAAACCTAAGGCCTCGGTTCAATCATCCTGTCACTTCTATAATAAAAACTGACTACGCCTCTCTCGACAAATCTATGGAAAGACTTGACCTATCTTACATACTTTCTATGACAGAACCAAACTCCGCGACCAACAGCCTTGTTCAGGTACTCTCCCAGATAATCAAGCAAAATACATCGACGAAGCATATCTCTAGACATAATAGAATCTTAAAACCCTGGATTACCCCAGGTTTGCTGAGATGCATGAGAAATAGAGACGAAATGCACAAAAAGTGTAGGCAGTCACCTGAAAATACAATATTGCTAACTACCTATACAAGATATAGAAATTATTGTAACAAAATCTTGAAAAAAGTGAAACGACAATTTGATTCGGATGAGTTAACTAAAGCTGGTACCAATACTAAATTAATATGGGATACTGTAAAACGCGTGACACATAGTACAAAAACTACACATACACCAACAGAGCTATTCTCTTCTAGCAAAACCTACTCTCAATCTGTTAACGAGGTTAATGAATTCTTTGTGAATGTCGGAAAGAATCTTGCTGATCATATAAAAACTACACAAACAAATGCTCTTCCCAACCTAACAATGAACTCAAGGAATAGCTGACCAAATTCATTTGTTCTTTTAGATACGGACGCTGACGAAGTGGTGTCAACTATAATGTCGCTAAAATCGAATGCCTCAGTAGGTCATGATGGCATTTCTACCCTTTTTTTAAAAAGATACTCTGTCATCCTAACACCCATACTATGCCATATTATTAATCTGTGCTTTGCCACCGGCACTTTCCCATCTTCGTTCAAACTGGCAATCATTCATCCAATTTTCAAGGCTGGTGACCGTACCACTGTCAACAATTACCGTCCTATTGCCATTCTAACGGCGCTCTCCAAGGTCATGGAACGTCTAATGAACATAAGGCTTATTAATTATCTGGAATCTAATGCGTTACTGTCCCAGAACCAGTTCGGCTTTAGAAAAAGGAAATCAACTTCCTCTGCAACGTTGGAACTTGTTAGCGGAATAGTTGAAAGACTCAACCAACGTAAAAAAGTTCTTACAGTGTTCCTAGATCTTGCTAAAGCATTTGATACGGTCCCTCTCACTTGCCTTATATCTAAACTTGAAAACATGGGTGTTAGAGACATACAGCTTCAACTCTTCAAATCTTATCTCACTGGTCGCTCACAAAAACTAAAAATTGGCAATTATTTGAGTGATGAACTGCCCATTTCATACGGAGTCCCACAAGGTAGTGTATTAGGCCCTACCTTATTCCTGGTCTACATAAATGAACTTTGTCAAACAACCTTTCCGTCAGGAAATATCATCTCCTTTGCCGATGACACTGCCTTAACATTCCACGGTGACACATGGTTACAAACGCAAACCGCTGCTCTAAATGGAGTTAACACTATCTATAAATGGCTCATCTCACACTCACTGACACTCAACACCTCCAAAACAAAACTCATCACTTTCTCACTTAACTCCGCATCACAACCAAAGGCACCAATTATTCTTCAGGCACACACCTGCTCCAAAGACAAACCTAATTGTTACTGTCCATCAATAACTTCTACCGATACCATCAAATACCTTGGTGTCATACTAGATAAGCATCTCAATTTTAAAACACATATTACACACCTAGCAAACCGAGTACGTAAACTCATCTACATTTTTAAAACACTTCGACACATTGCCAATCCTCACATCATTCGTACTGTGTATTATGCAATGTGTCAATCAATAATTTGCTACTGTATCACAACTTGGGGTGGTGCCGCTAAAACGCTTTTAAAACCACTGGAGGTAGCTCAGAGAGCCGTACTTAAAGTTGCTACTTTTCGCCCAATACGATATCCCACTACCGAATTATACCAAAACTGCAAAGTGCTCACAGTTCGACAACTATTCATACTAAGCTCTGTACTCCACCAGCACACTCAAGCTCCACAGGCACTTGACCAGGCTATGCTTAAACGAAGAATCAAGATCTACACTACACCTCGCACTTACTTTACCTTCACAAAACGATTCTTATACTACCTGGGACCACTTCTATATAATAAAGTAAACCAAATATTTCCGATACACAAATCCTCATATGCTTCAATAAAACCTCAAATTACTGAATACCTTTCGAAAAAAAACTATACGGAAACCGAAAACTTCATGTTATCAAAAGCGTATGATAGCTACGTAATTTCATAGATTTACACACATAAACAATTCACACACACAAACACACTCTCACACACTCACACGTGCACGCAAACAAACACACAAATTAATGTAATTTATTTTTTTAATTTTAAAACAATTTGCAATTTTATTATAATATGTTGTATACCTATGTGCCTTTTTAATTTTTATGGAACAAAGCAACAGTTTGTTCTTAATACAGGCTATTTAAGTAGCCTAGCTAGAACATCTGTGACTATTATGTAAAGGTTATGTTTTTACGAAATAAAGATTATTATTAATTGGCCGTCAGGTGGTAAGTGATGGAGAATAAAAACATCAGTATATATTAAAAAGCTTAAGATCGCGATTGAAAATTGTTTTTTGTAAAACAAATAAACATTTTTATTTATTTGTTTATTAAGTGACGGTAAGTTAGAAGTAAGTGAGTTCCTGCAAGTATGGTCTATTTACATTTGTTCTGAGTGTGAGTGTGTTTTGTGTTCGTTTTATGCATGTCTGTTAAGTCCCTCGCGACACAAGATAAATTCCTGGAGCGGGAGTTGACTTTTAAAAAAAAGAAAAGTAATGAGTGATAGGTCAGCTTAAAAGCTTTTAATAGTAGCTCCTTAGCAAGTGCTTATGAGATGGCACTGAAGCATAGTTATATTTCATTGAATATGCAAATCGCCACACAACTAATTAAATAATTCTAACTTTCCAAACACTGATTAAGTCACGTAATTTCTTTCGTATGTATACTTTTACTAAACTACAAAGGTTATACAAAACTGATAGCAATATTAGCTTTCGTATAGAATAAGAAGATATAGGCCGTGTCGTCATGAAGTAAAATATGGAGTATATTAATACAGTGTGTGTTAACATCTACACCGGCAAATAGCATTATGAAGAGAAATAAAAATTTGAAACAAATTCTACACCAACTCGTTCGACCAAAACCAAAACACTATCTCTAAGGAGGCATATGTCCAGCTTTGGACTAGTAAATATACTGTTAATGATTGATGCAAAAGGTTATATACAACTCTCAACAAAACCAAACTCTATACAGGATAACAAGTATGCAGAAACTAGAATAAATACGCGCCAATCCCAGTTAAAAATGGTAATAATTTTCCTCTCTTGGGTAATGGTTCCATAATTCTTAAGTGTTTGGGTGGCTTACATAAATTTTTTGCGGGATTAAATTTTATATGGCTGCTCTCTTTAACTCAGAGTTCAGAAAAGAAATAGGTTTTTATTTGATTTAGTATTTAAGGAAAATTTGAATTTAGAAAACCAACTTCAATTGAGCTGTATTCATTTTACAATCGGTTTCTTTCTTATTTGGATGGTTTCATTTCATGGTTCTGTTTAATACTATTGACATTTAGAATTACATACTCAGAATCTTAGTTGGTAATTTTATAGATATATCAAAATTTTGTTAAACTTCGAAGTTTTCGATTATATCGTTCAATAATTTACAAAGTAATCAAAGGTTTATCTGCATTGTTCAAGGTAGTAGAGCCTCTCTGATGTCAGCAGGAGCCTATTGGCTTGACCAGGGCGGTACTACCCTCGCACAGAATATCATCATAAAATGACAGCGTTCGAACTGTCGTATTTCGTTGGTAGCCTGATGTAGTGGGCTACCCACTGGAGGCCCAATGACGCAGAAGCATTACTAAGCCGCCATGGTGTGTCACCATGCTGCATTGTTGCATTGTCTGCATTTGCAATGAGTATAGTGACTGTAGCAACCATATTAAAATATAAAATTTCATAATAAAATTAATTAAAATAAACAAACAAGCAAACCCTGGTCGAGAGCGTTGTTTACAATGATCGTGATTCGTGACGTAGTGAACGAATGCAGCGGCCGGCCGACCGGTCGCCGCGACAGAACAGAGGTGCGAGTGCTACAGTATTGCTGTTGTTAATTCGCGGTGGATGCATATAAGTTTGTTAAATCATATCCTATATACTTAATTACTAGTATTCCTGTGAAGTAAATAGTCTTGTAATGTAAAGTAACTAGTAAAATCTGTACAGTGCTAAAATCAAATAAACAATATTTTATTTCGTTTAGTTGTGGAATGAACTTTTATTTATATACATATCTTCTAATAAACAATATAACTAATTAAATATATATCTTCACGCTACAGTGACCACCGCTCTTCAATTCTGCTTATGCTTTCTATCAGACAGAGTAGAGTCATTTTAGCAGGGCCATACATAAAAACTTTATACGTATACTATTAAACGGTTAAATATCAATTATTTTTTTAATTTTAATAAAATAAAACAAGACGTATGTGTCTAGATGTTTTGAATTAAAGTAAGAGTTCGTCACAAACAATAATACAAGATCTTTGCGCTGTAATATTATAGCAATAAAAAATGCCCGAAATATTCAAGTTATAATTGTCTACAGTTATAAAACCATAGCTGGAGGCAGTAAAACACTTTTTCGTCGCAGGATTGCTGAAGTTTTCTTCGAAAACCGAGGATTGCGTTACAAGTCCCGAAGATATAATTATAAGCTTTCAGCTCAGTAAACAGATTGTCTAACAGTATTTATTAGTCTTTCGTAATGTCAAATGATAATTTTGTTGATTTGCTATCGTTATGTCCTTATTTTTTCTTTCTTAAAAACAACTTCTGCATTAGAAACTCTACTGTATTGCGAAAGACTTACAAACATACACGAAACGCGTACAAATAGTGTCCAAACTTAGAACAATAATTTATAAATCACACAAAGTCCCATGTGTGTTTTGAACCCATAACATTCAGTGTAGTGGGATGTGGCGAGGCGATCATTGAAGCCACTAAGCCATTCTATTTCTGATTCAATCTCATTTTCATTCATTTTTTTGTATTAAATGTCAATTTCCGTAGACAATTATACCGTTATAAACCACTTAGTCATAAGCAAGTACAATTAAATGTTTGTTTTTGCTAACTTGTATGCCTATTAACAATAAATCCATAGATGGTTATTATAGACTTCTGTTAATATAGTATAATAGCTCTTAATGCCATTACAATAAATAAATTATATGTTACATATTTTTATTACTTATAATTACAACCATTTAAGCAGTCAAATCAAATCAACGTATTTTTTTTTTAATTCACTCAGTACACAATTATAAATTCAATAATCAAAAAACTAACCTATTCAATATGAGTATTAATATCACAAAAAATAGGCTGTTTTATTTAATTCAAGTGAAACCTATTTGTACGCTTCAAATAACATGAAAATAAAAGAACGAAAACGCAAAATATACAATGCTTTATTCAAATCACGGGTGGTGTGTTTGCATAATACCCAACATATTAACGGTGTTCTAACAAATAACTTTTCAGTTTTTTATTGTGAAGCATAATGTCAAAATACGACGCACAATTTAGGTGGTAGGATTTACAGCTCAATTGTGGAGCAGAATTTTAAATTGTATAATTTGGTAATACGCGTTTCGTAATTCTTTTGACAAATGCAAAATACAATACATAATGTTCTTGGTTGGTTTCATTTGTTTTTTTAATTACAGGTTATATTATGTACTGTAGTTTATCTCCAGAAGAAAAAAAAAATGTTTTTGTTCTGTAATTAAAGGATGGTATTATTGATGGACATAATTATTCTATGACAGTTAGATGAACGTAAAAATAATAATATTATAAACCCTTTATTAAGAAACATTAGTTTTTCACAATGGTTTTTTCCTAGTTAAAAAATGCTGTTGAATCTAGTAAAACAAAGACTTTGACAACATCGTCTGTTTGCCCTGCTTTGGATAAGGCCTCCTCCTCAACTCCTTCCATTTTGATCTATTTAGCGCTGTCCTAGTCCATGCTTTTTCTGTTGTTACTTTTATTTTGTTCTGCCATCTTCAGAACTGTCTTCCTTGTTTTCTTTTAGCATTTTTTGGATACCAGAGTATGATGCTTTTACTCCATTTCTCATTGCCCCCTGTTGTATATCAGGCCCACCTCCATATCAGTTTTCTTATTCTTGTGTTTCCTAATTCGTTTTTTCTTATTCTGTGTGATTTTTTGATGATTAGTATGCTCCTCTCCGTGGCTATTTGGCACTGTATGTTGTGATTTGTTAAGTGCCCAAGTTTGATACCTTAGATGAAATGAGACAAAGAGAGTGGAAAACCGAAAGTCATGATGCGTGTCAATAGATAGAGGCATGTGTTTAGCAGTGGACAGCCATATACTGGTTAATTTTTAGATATTTAGAGTTGTATCTAATTGACAACTAGATATTACATATTATTTACTACGTGATTGGTTGCTTCAAAAAACAAGGAACCTAAACGGCGAAAAAAACAAATAGAATTCAGAAACAAAGACAACCAAAAACAAAACACGGTCCAATCACCATATCTTTCCATTTGAGCTCCTTTTATATTTAGAAACCTGAAATTACTTAAAAGTATTCATTAAAGACCTTTAAATTGAGGCAATTAATTTTTAACCTAATTACCACAGACTTAAAAACCCAGACACAATTTCAGCAAGATTAATAACGAAGAAATCAATGGTTATCTTGACACTAATAGTATCAAAATCGCCACAGACAAAGTCAGAGCCCTCCTCCGTGCTTCAGATCAAAATCAGTTTTAATACACTTAAGACCCCCGACGCCATCTGACTCGGACTAGTAAGCCTTAACTAATTGCTTAAGATCTTAATAAAGACAACGGACTCTGTGACCAAGTTTCAAAGAAAATACTTCAACAATTAAGGAGAAATGTCTCAGTAAAAGTTATCTCCTTTTTTAAGGTTCCGTAGCTCTGACAAAGACAATTCTTGTTTTGCCAGGTCAGCCTGTTTGCCAAGCGATCCGTTTTTGGCTGAGCTAGTAATACATCTATTAATATTATTGACAAATTGGTAAAAACACTCTAGGGGATCCAGAGGACATCCTCTGGATCCCCTAGAGTGTTTTTTTTTTTGAAAATTTTCGTAAAAACACAAAATGTTTAATAAATCGTTTTCAAAGTATTTCGTTATTTGCTTGTAAATTTTTATTGTTGTTTTAAATAGAATAAATAATTTTACACTGTTCATTGTCCGATAAAAATTGGTTCGGGTTTTGTAAGTATTAAAATTGATTCTTTCTGTATATTGACACTATTTAGTTAAATACTGATGGAAAGCATGAGCAGAATCTAAGTACCTATAGTGGTCACCATACTCAATGCGAATCCAGATAATGCAGCATGATGACACTACATCATTGGGCCTCCGGTCGGTCCGGTCCGTTGGTTATTCACCAACGAAACACGACAACACGGGTGCTATCATTTTAAGTTGAAAACCTCCCGTGAGAAGGTAGTAATCACCTCCTAAGTGTTTAAATAATTAGGTGATGATAAAAATTCTTCTGTGACCCTGTAACTGAAAGATTCCGGCCCTTAAAGATAGACGCAGTGGACGTTCTTTGGCGTGTATGATTTTATTTTAAAATTTAGAAAACTTACAGTTGGCTCAATCTTAAAAACAGACATGTATAATATACATGGATGAATTAAAAGAAAAATTTGAAAATTGACATAATGGATAACGACGTAATTACTCGTAATATTGACTACCGATATTATTAGCATTATAAATAAATCTGCAAAGTTAGTCGTGAAAACATTTTAAATCGTTACGAGAAACTTATTTATATAAAAGTTAATGAAGAATCTTTTACGTAAAATATTAACTGCTACTTAATAACTAATGATAAATACATATAAATAAAGTCTAAAAGTACCACTAATTATTTTATTTAAAATTACTTATTAATTGACTTTATAATCTGAGAAATTGTGTATTACTTTTAGAGTTTTTAATCTGACTTGAATAACAATTAATGTTAATAATGTTTCTTATTTATTATCTTTAATACCATTAAACATAAAAACTTCGAGTTAAATAAGCTATTTTTACTCTCGATTGTCGACACTTGGTGGCACTTGTTCGAATCTAAACGTGCAATTTTTGTATATCGACATCTTGGCAACGGCCCATATAATTTTCATGAAATTTAGTATGCAGTAATAGTTGGGGGCGATAAATGGATCTGGCTAGAATTTAGAAAATTGGCCATAAATAAAAAAACCGGACAAACCTAGAGGTCATCCAGGTACTACACTATTAAAAAAACATAACACTTTTACCTGTTTCCAATTATTTAATTAGTGTTATTAGTATTATAAAAAACCTGGCACTCACTTCCAGCGCACGTGTTTCCCTCCCACTATGATCCCGGGTCCTTTAAGCGGGGCGTAAAAAAGCATCTTACTAGGCTGCCATAGTGTGGGTCACCATGCTGCAATGTCCATATTCGCATTGAGGACGGTGACCACCACTCATGGAATCTGCTCGTGCTTTCCATCAGGCCGAGAAGAGTCATTTTGGCGCAGCTAAAATATATAAAAAAAATGCGAATTATTAGTACTGATAATCAGTCATACTTAAATTTAAAAATAAAAGTACCAGAGAGTTTATTTTTACAATGTAAATGAACCAAAAGCTACAAAGAGTATCTACTGATTTATTTATTGTCTTAGAATCTCAAAGATACCTAGCTCCTATAATTACATTTCGTAGTCCATTTGTACAAATTACATTTAGGTACGTATAATTTAGCATTAATATTAACGTGGACTCTAATCAAAACCAACCAAAGCAATTTGAAATTCTCAGCTAGATCCAATCTAGAATTCAAACACAGGACACCATTACTTAAGTTAACGAAGCTCTTCTAGACACTGGAGGCATTCTCGAACACCAAAATCTGAATAGAAATCAAGAGATTTAATTATCATCAACTCAACATCTTAGAGAAACAAAGGCTACGAAATTTTAAGATAAAAGGAAGTTTGAAAGACATCCAATTCTTTTTGAAAAATAAATTTTGATCAGATCCAAGGCGGTTCGTGTATTGTACAATGATTTATACATAGTTACTATACTAAGTTAGTAAAATGTCGTCAAAAAATCGTCGTCAGATAATAGAGAGGAAATTGTACATTATACATGTTTGCCTTAGTTCCACACAATAATGGCCTACTACAAGAAATAGTTTAAAAACCTATAGCCCGGATCATTATCAAATATCTATTGACTTTTCATTAATTGAAATTAATTCATTACTTTATATAATAACATATCTAATATATAGACTGACAAAACTCTTACCCTTTTACAAACAAATATTAAATTCTTTAACACCCATTTTATGCTTGATTTAATGAGAACTGTTACGCAGTTCGATTTGACTATTGGAGACTATCCCAATCATTCGCAGAAATCAAGGAACCGTATCATCTTACCAGTCTTTAATAATATACTGCTAAACATAGACCTCTCTTTATTAAGGATGTTTTGGCCTACTGGTCTTCGCTGGTCTGTCAGTTTGGTAAGGAAACTCAAAAAAAAAAACAGATCAAATTTTAATACAAAAGTTAAATTAAAGTAAACCAAAGAGAACCAAAGTGTGTCTGGTTTAGTTGGTTTTTATTAAGCAGACAAAAACAGATGAAACGGATGGGGTCGTAAAAAGTAATTATTGAAGTAGAAAATTGATAATACAGTGAATATAAGTGTAGGCTTGTATTGGCAATTTGCATAAAACTGAATGTTAATATCTGGTTCTGAAGCGATTATAAAACGAAATGTTTAAAAGAGACACGTACCTAAGTTAGCAAAGTAGAATATGAAGATAATAGTTTCTTTTTATGTTATTGCTATTCGAGTTTTTGAAATTACTCCTGAAGTGTCCAGAACTTTTTTAGTATCCTAAATTTCGGAGACAGAGGAATATTAAATTTAAATTAGTTAAAATTAATATTCAGAACGCAGACATTATTGAGGCGCTTATACCCCAGTTGCTCTCAGTGATTAGAAACAATTACCGAGGGTAAGCGACGACGGCGCGGTCAGTACCTGGATGGGTGATCACTGGTTGCATGTCACGATAAGCGTCTCCGTGATTCGAAGATCAAGTTAAGCAGTCGGTCCCGGTTATTATCATAGGATAACAGCCGTGAAGCTTAGTTGGAGGCCTTTGGGCAGCTTAAAAACATCTAACAGCAAGATTACGTAGCCACAGCGTTGTCTTGCCTCAACCCGCAGTTAGCCAGCGTGGGGACCTATGGCCTTAACCCTCTCCTGAGAAGAGATCCGAGCCCAGCAGTGCGACATTATTTATTGTTTATGAATATTCAAATTGTGATTAGCTAAGAAATGTATGAAAACTATTACGCATCTGTAATTGACACCTCATTCATTAAATTGATTCAGTACTTTGGGCTCTCCGGTGTAATATTCAAACAAAGCAGCCAAAACTATTACCCTTTCTTAGTTGGGTAAAAATATGTGATTAAATATTAAACTGCCATTACATGGAAAGTTTCCTTATTGACAGTATAGTTAAATTAGAGATTATTACAAAGAAAACGTTGAAAGTAAATCAATAACTCTCTAATTTACAAATTAAGGCGAGTTTTAGTTTTTGATTTTTGTTAATCACAATAGACAAGGTATTGACAATGATATATACCTATATAAATATATTTCTCAACGTCATTATCATTTTTAATAGCAACTGTTTATTGCACTGTAATTCGTGATGGCTTTCCATAATTTTAGAGATATATTTCATGGTAATTGTATTATATCTGTACATCTTCCTAGCCTTCATTTTTCTGGTCGGCTACTAATTTAAACGGTTTTACGAAAATATCAGTTTTTCGACGGAAGGATTGGCATCTATCCTCCGCAATCCTGATGATGGTTGAACTAGTTGTCAGTATTTTTGAGGGCACTAACTTCCCAGTAACGATTTCCATAGAGAGATGTTCCTGGCAACCGGGTCTGACGGCTTAATGTTGTTTTCAGACGTACGGTACGACATATAATGTCTATATAATACGCTAATTAGCAGCCGTAGTATTTTAGACTACACTAGTGTTAAAAGAAGGTACCTGTTATCGCATGTCAGCAAAATTTTACTATATTTCGTTACACATGCGTCTAATGGCAATAAATTATACATAGCTTATCAAAGATTCACGAACGATCTTTAATATCTATTTCATAAAGGTGATTATTATATTTACCCTGAGGAAGATTTTGTTTACATTATAACATAATATGGTATCAAATTATTAGCATAGTGTTGTGTTTCTCTCCGTTAGAAGGGTCACCGAAGCTCGCTCCCAGTGGGGTTTTAGTAAAAGGATTAGGCGACGCGTAACGCACTTGACCTTGCGAATATTTGCGAAGCTCTCTTAATCGCTTAGCAACAAGCGGCGTGTGAGTAATTTGTATAAATGAATGGTATCCCATTGACAATAATACTGAAATTGGCAATTAATTGATAATTTGTCAATTTCTTTTTCATTACCCCGTATTAAGTGTTTAACTTATTTAATTTGGGTATTTTGCTTTGCTCTTGGAAGTGAGTGAGAGTCCCGAAAGCCTAATTTTCGACCACACCATCAAAAACTTCAATTATCGAAAACACCACACTTAAAAGACTTACAGTTTAAACCTATTTCTATTCTAGTTCAGTTATTGAATAAAGCGAAATTCTCAGGAAGCAATCCATCAATAAAACAATCCTTATACACACCGAAGTACAAATACTTCCAGCAAACTCATCTCTACATTCAATATTTTCCCTCGGACTCCTAGACAAACATATTTTATCACGACGTACAACGAACAAAACAAATAAAATGATATGCAAACTCTACTCGAAGTGGAAAATACGTAAAAAGTTACAGTCGCACCAAATGCTTTGGTGAATTTGACGTACATATGTTATCTATATTCAAAGATACAGTGACGTTGTTTAGCACTTTTAGTTGATTATTTGGTAGGAGATAAAATAATCTGCAATGATTTGAATTGAAAGTAAGTTATTTTCTGGTATTTATTTAAACTTTATTCGCTTAAAATATTGAGATGGGTTTAATGCCTATGGTATTGTTCACTTTCGGGTAATTCAGAAGTAGTGGTGTAACTATTTAAGTAAAAAAACTAATTGTCACTTATTGACAAGTGATTTGTTTTATCGTATGATGGGGGACGAGGTCCCCAATTGTATTCGTTATCCTATAGAAAGAACTAACACAAGCAGTCACAAGGACCGCTGATAGATGCAAAAACTTAAAAATATAACAAACAGTTGGTATTTTACGATATTCAAATTAATTGTTCGATCTATACAAATAAATAAAATTGGAGTGTCTGTTTGTAATATTAAAATAACCGCTATTTAATAAATGCATCTGTATGTATAACGAAGAATCTATGGAACGATTGGTGGTGCAAGGCAAAGTCGAGGGCAAAAGATCACGTGGACGCTCTCCTACGCGGTGGACGGATCTCATCAAGTCTGTCACACGATCCAGCATCAACGACAACTCCCACTCTGCAAAACACAGAGCAACATGGCGTTGCATCACGAAGGAAGCGGTGGCGCAGTATTCTGACCGGCACATGACCACGACCACTCAGACAAGAGTGAACGACTGAGAAGAGAGATGTATAGGTACACCGTACATATACCAAAAATGTAGTTAATTTTTTTTTGTCTGTCTGTCTATCTGTCTGTCTGCCTGTCTGTCTGTCTGTGTGTTTGTTACGGGTAATCTCTGGAACGGCTGGACGGATTTTGACGGAACTTTCACTGGCAGGTAGCTGTTGATCCAGCAAGTAACTTACTTTTTTAGACTAACTTTGTCCCGCGGCGTTACTCGCGGTACAACAATAACCGCGGGTAACACCGCGGGGTTCAGCTAGTCTTAAATAAAGTTGTTGTATATTGTGAATATTAGAGGGTAGCCTTGTGAAATAACCGCGAAACTGTAGCGGTGACTATTCATTCTCGAATACACGATTCAACGGGACACATCTTTTATTTAACAGTGGCGACGAGGATAAAGGACTTTGTAGGTGCAGAATTTTATAGTGTGGGAAAGTTAAGTGGGAAAAATCAAAGATTTCGACGTTAAATCTGGTAACTGGTCAGCAAATGTTGACCGACTAGAAATGTATTTTTTAGTTAATAAGATAACGGACGACGTTTGTCGACATAAATATACTCATGTTAAGTATAATGACGACTTGCATGAATGTATTCCCCACAAAAATCTGTATATAAACATTTTCATTTCAAACAGTTCAGTCAACGTATAGTTTTAAACGGCGCAAGTTTTACATAATCATTGAGCATCAATAATTATGAGGCTCATCGTAAAGGTATGTTCCAGACATCTTACCTTCAACACCATCTAGTCCCAAACTAAGCAGAGCTTGTACTATGGGTTCTAGACAACTGATGTAAATACATCAATACTTTTTTTATAAATACATACATATTATACACAGAAAACACTCGAACTCCGAAACAAATATTTGCAGATCATACAAACATTTGATTCGGCCGGGGAATCGAACCCAAGAGCTTAAGCACAACAGTCGCAAACGATAGTACTGCACCACCGAGGCAATATAAAGTTTTGTTTCATGAAAAGGGACATAAAACGTTTTCTATCCTTTCTTAAGTAGCCTTTACCCCTGTCTTTTACATTCTTTGTTTTTAATATACAAAAACTATTTCCACTTCACAAACTATATTAATACTTGTTAGAACATAAATCGACTCTCCTGCTTCTCCCTACAGTTTGTTTCGCCCTTGGCCATGACATATGTTTATTCTAGTTCCTTGCCCTTTGATGTGTGTTCCCGCAAATATTATCTGGAGTTATTTATCCTTTATCTTGTATTTTTCTTTTATGCTCAACAAAGGTTATTGATACCATTACATATGTGACCTAAAATGTGTGACACCTTCTATAGACTCATACTTAGAAACACTGAGCGGGTGCGGGCTGCTCTGCGGAATCACTGATTTTACTAGAATCGAACCAAAATTAAATGTACTATCTAGATCGTGCATTGACCATATATTTGCGCGATTCCCCAAAACGAGCTCGTACTCCGCAGTGCTTGATGTAGTACTGGCCGATCACCGAGCGATTCTGTTTACATGCATCGACACTACGCCGCTAAAGTGTATACAGCGTGTTCGAAGGCCAGTTATTAACTATGACTTATTTTATAAAGAATTAAAAAAAGTTAAATGGACTGAAACTAATAATATGAATAATAGTGATGACATATATAATTTTATTAAAAATTCGTTTAACAATGCAAATAAACAAGCAACATCAAACAAAACCTTTAAACACAGATATAAATCTTATAAAGTTCCTTGGATCGACGGAAATGTGACACGACTGTGTGAAAAACGTGACAAACTATTTAAAAAGTGGAAGAACGACTCATTTAACGCAAGCGTAAGATTACAGTATAATAAAATCAGAAATAAAACAAATAAAGTTTTAGAACGTAAACGAAACGAATACTATATTAACAATATAAAAGATAACTTTCGAAATCCTAAGAAATTATATGAGATTATAAATCAAATGCTTGGTCGTGTTAAACTTTCAATTGATGACGCCATTCTGAAAGCATTTGATGCACAAGGGCTCACAAATAAACAAATAGCTGAGAATTTTGCAAATGGTTTCGACAAATCTGTTAAAACTATCATCCCGAAGTGCAGCGTTTCATTGTTGAATCCAAAAGATTATTATGGACAAACTAACTCGAGTCTACTATTCCAAAAAGCTACAAGTACCAAAATACACAAAATCATAAAAACTCTAAATTCAAATAAGGCACCAGGTATTGATAACATTAAAGCTGCAGATATTAAATGCTTAGGGGATGACATCTCAATCGCTATATCCAACTTAATAAATAGTAGTGTAAAATCTGGTCTCTATCCGGATGAGTTAAAAAAAGGATGTGTTCGACCCGTATTTAAAAAGGGCAAACGAAATGACTTCTTGAATTATCGTCCTATAACACTTCTCTCTACTATAGATAAAATAGTTGAGAAATTTATCGCTGATCAAATGCAATTTTTTTACCAAAAGCACGACATAATATACAGAAATCAGTTTGGATTCCAAAAGGGCAAAGGAACTAATGATTTACTATCCGCATTCACAGATGAGGTCAATACACATTTAGATTCGCGGAAAATAGTACTGGCACTCTTCATAGACTTTTCTCGAGCATTCGATGTTTTGGACCATAAACAATTAATAAATAGAATTGGTAACTGTGGCATAGGGGGACCTTTATTAACCTGGTGCCAAAACTATCTTACAGGCCGCAGTTTTTCGGTAAAAATAAAAAACGTGTTTAGTGATACAATTTCAGCCACGGAAGGCACTGCCCAGGGATCGGTCTTGGGTCCATTACAGTTTCTATCTTATGTGAACGATATGCACAACTGCATCACGAAGGGTACATGCTATCAGTTTGCTGACGACACCTGCATTGTAGTGGCTGATAGGGACCCTCTAAAGGCACTTGCAAAGATGCAGACAGATTTTGATACCTTACTGAAATGGTGCCATGATGCGAGACTGGTAATAAATACGAACAAAACGAAACTGCTAGTTATTAAATCACCGTATCAGAAGCAAACCATCAATTCAAAATTAATTGTTCACACTCACAGCTGCCTGCACAAATCCCGAAAAGATGCGTGTAACTGTCCACCTATAGAAATTGTCACGTCACATACATACCTTGGGCTAATAATAGACAGTCAGTTCAACTGGGGAAAACATATTGAATATGTTTGTAATAAGATGCGGCAATTCTTAGCCAACATTATAATCCTTAAAAACAGAATTCCATTTAAAATCAAAATTATGCTGTATCATTCATTGGCAGAATCTTATATCCAGTACGGTCTTAGTAGCTATGGTCGAACCTATAAAAGTTATATTAACAAAATCTACCAGCTTCAATTGAAAATACTAAAGACGATTGTATCTCCAAAGGTTAAATTATTATTTTATAACGACGAAATTGGCCTGTTTAAGCATTGCAATTTATTACCTGTTCAAACTAAACTTAACTTTACCATTTTAAAAGAAAATTTTTTTAATAGCAAATTAAAAATTGTCAAAGAACATGCTGTGTATACTAGAGCGGCAGCTCAAAACCGGTTGTGTACAGTGCGCGCGAGCAACACGTACGGCGAAAGAACTACTACCTACATAATCCCTCGCCTCATAAACAAACTACCGCCGGATTTAGTTAATAAAATTACACAGAGTAACATTAAAATTAAATTAAAGATATTTTTCTTAGACAACACTTCTAATCTTTCTGGATGTAATTGACCCCATTTGGGAGGCATGTATCTGGCTCTCGTGTTAATATAACACGCTTACAGATTGTGTAAAAACCATTGTGAATATACACGATACCGAATAACTGTGTAACACAACACAAACCCTTGAGGTTTATCGTGTTATGTATCTTATAAATATCTTGTATTATTGTTTTATGTGATAAATAAAAGAAAAAAAAAAAAAAAAAAAATATAAAGATATATAATTAGATCTTTTTTGTTCTCAATATTTCACGACGATATTTACTAATTGTAATTATATTCTCAGCCGAAGAATCTATATCTATACTAATATATAAAGCTGAAGAATTTGTTTGTTTGTTTGTTTGTTTGTTTGAACACGCTAATCTCAGGAACCGCTGGTCCGATTTGAAAAATTCTTTCACTGTTAGATAGCCCATTTATCGAGGAAGGCTATAGGCTATATATCATCACGCTAAGACCAATAGGAGCGGAGCACGAATGAAAATTGTTTCAAAAACGGGGGAAAATTATCACGCTACGGGCAATAAGAGACGTAAACGTAGTTGCGTGGGTCAGCTAGTATATATATATAATATGTCCGGCAGTAAATATATATATATCCACTGCCGGACATAAAAGTCACTAATTAATAGTAAGTGAACTAAGCATAGTATGTTTTTATGAAATATGGGGCACACGAGCAGACGTATCGCCTGATGGTAAGCGATATGAGAAGAGCTTGTATTATGGGCACTAGACAACTGATACAAATACTTATACACATTTTTTTGTAAATACATATATATTATACATAGAAAACACCCAAAGTCCAAAACAAATATTTGCAGATCATGCAAACGTTTGGTCCGACCCGAGAATTGAAGCCGAGACCTCAAGAACAGCAGTCGCGTACACTACCACTGCGCCACTGAGGCAGTTTATATGGTTTAGCTGGAATGTTCTATTTCTAAGGCGTTCATCGTGAATGAAAAATATTGAAATGCCAGATACAGGTGCGAAATTTATTCTTAACAGTAAAATTTTCTCTCTGCTATCGTAAGAAATGTTCAAAACTCAATATATCTTTTTCCTCAGTGTAATAGATTTGGAATCACGTAGCGCAGGTACAAAGCAGTAGCAATATCTCTCAGTATTCGTAGCTCCCGTGTTATGGAGTTAAGTTGCATGTTTTTTTGATTTATAAACGGAGTACGTTTAGTTTTATAGTTCAGGTATTAATAAAGTAACTTTAACAAAATTTCAAATTTTGCATTCCAACGAACTATTTGTAAGAGTGTAATCCAAGTACAAGTAAAATTAAAATAAAAAATCCGACTTGAAGGTTCGACTCGATTTCTTTTAAATGCCATCATCATATCTTAGTGTCTGCTGCTGAAATTGCTGGTACACAAGTACAATTTTACCAAAAAAAAACTGAGTTCAAGGTTCGACTCGCTTTCTCTTGGATGCCGTCTTCAGATATTAATGTCCTTACAAGGTACTACCGTTGGGATATCTCTTTTCCACAAAAAAAAAAAAAACATCAAAATTGGTTCATAATCGACAAAGTTATACACACACACGTAAAAAAGATAAAAAATATATAAACGGTCGAATTAAGAACCTCCTCCTTTTTGAAGACGATTGAAAATATAAAATCAGGTTAATTTAAGTATTAGATATATACAGATTTTCGATTCCCACAATACGTAAAAAGGTTCAAGTTTTAGTGGGTAGGGCACATAGCTCGAAGAACTGATGTCCGATGGAGCAGAAAGGTTCTTGAGTGGAGACCACGTGACGGCAAACGCAGCGTAGGAAGGCCTCCCGGAAGGTGGACGGACGACCTAGTTAAGATCGCAGGGACTCGTTGGATGCAGGCCGCTACCGACCGGTCGCAATGGAAGTCAATGGGGGAGGCCTACGTTCAGCAGTGGACTTCTTACGGCTGATATGATGATGATCTTGAGTACTACATGACATGAGATTGATTCTCACAAAGCAGAACACACAATCGTAAGATTTGGACTGTCATTAGTTCTGTGTCTATGTGTAATTTATCTCTGGCGACTTACACTGAATTAGCTAGGAACTATTTATATTATAATTGTATATTATTGAATAACATACTATGAAATCCCAAGTTGGTAGATCCACACTTTACGAAATCCTATCATCTATGAAGACATTGAACCGCTGACTGCACATAGGCGACTCGTGTAGTATTTTTTTAAAGATACCGCCATATGGGCCAATCTCGTGACTGGTGTAATAACGGGTGTCCATGGACGGCGGTAATTGCTTATCATCAGGTGATATACGTCAGCTCATTTGCCACCTATATACAAAAAAAAGTGTCACATACAAAATATTATGTACGTACATATATCGTGCGCTCAGGTAATTTGTACCCAAAAGTGAATTTTCTCGTCTGAACTTATACGTTTCACCTGTTACAGTGAAAGCACCAATTTATCACCGTTAGATGTCCATGCATCTGTCAGTGACACGGCGTGATTTCAAGACGTAATACAGATGGAGACTGCCTGTCGATTTTGGATGGATGGATTTATTTTAAACTGGTGACAAAGAGACGAAAAGTTGACGGTTTTATGTACATATTTTCTTTATCTCTTCCAGACATGTTTGGTCATTCACAGCTTTTTAACGGTAGAAGAACTGAGTGAAATTTTTTTCAAGTAATGTTTTTGATTACACACGTATTTAGTTTTTTAATCGTTTGAAATTTTGTACCAGCATTTTTTTGTCTGAGCTTGATTCAAATTTTGAATTATATTAGATACACTACGTATATTAATATTATTTCTGGTTGCTGTTACGTATTAGTAAACAAATAACCAGCCTTTATTGTACCGCTACTGTCTTGTACATCAATCATAATTTTAAGGTTTAATTATTACATGAAATAAACATCAACATGAAATGCAACTAAATTGTTTAAGATGCTCCTTGGCCAAAACCATATCTCTTAGAAGACAGCAATTTCACACAAAGTAATATCGTAATCCGATCTTGAATATCGATTTTCCTGGAAGCAATTTAGCATTTACTGAGCAAATATCAAACCTACCATATTAAGCGAAGTTGCATCGCTGACTTATGCTTGATGAATGCTTAAGGCAATTTGCATTTTCAGCTTCCTCGATCTTATTACTTTGAATACGTCAGCGAATAATTCTTAACGTCTATAACATTTCTGGAAGTTAACATCGTCTGTTAGTTATTTTTATGTTTTCAATGATTGGGCAAATATATAGTACATCCCTATTTGCTAAGTTTGTAAGTGATTAAATTATACGTAATGTTTTATGATTACCATCTGTGTAATGAAATTTGAGGTGTGTGAAAAATGGTCTTAAAAGCTAGAATTATGAGAAAAAACTTACCAATTTTTTTTGTTATAACCGTTTCAGGTGATATTTCAAACTAAATCATTTGTAGTATTTTTTCTTTTTTATGTATGGGCACGCCAAAATGACTCTACTCTGCCTGATCGAAAGCATAAGCTGAATCTAAGAGTTTTGGTCACTATACTCATTGAGAATGCAGAAATGCAACAGTGAAGCATGGTGACCCACACCATGACGGCCTAGTGACGCTTCTGCGTCATTGGGTCTCCGGTCTCGCACTCACTAACATGATACGACAGTATGGATACTGTCACTTTAAGGTTAGTTTAAAACGCATTTTAATTTTTTACGTGTGTGTGCAAGGATAGTATTGCCCTGGTCGAGCTGGCCCTTAAGTGCAGAAATCAGCGCAGCTTTACTACCTTTCAATAATAAATAAAGTTTAACTTAAGGCTAATGGTTTAGAGTTCTTCAGGGTCATAACATCAATATAAATCTAGAATTTGATGCCATTGAGCAACTTGAAGACTACCATCAAGATAGACAAAACATAAAGGGAGTATGTTTTGGCATGGTTTACATTTCCTGAAAGCTCAATTTAAAATTTACCGATTTTATATACATACACAATATAAGCACCCACGTAACTTTTCTTCATCTACACATTTAAATGGGGCGTGACTCACAAGTTACCGCAAAACCTATTAAAGTCGCCGACATGGGGTGTGTCGCGAGTGATAGCGATCCTTGCCAAGACTCAAATGTATTAACTTATAGCAAAAGAAAATACATGAAAAAACAATACTTCCTTGATTATAGTATTCTAACATAAATAAGATTAAGTGGAGTGACTCGAGCATAAGCAACTTCAACAGAGACATTTTAAATGCATTTCCAATTTTAATCTACACAAATATTATAAAAAGATCAAGTTTGTGAGGTTGTAAGGGGTAATTTCTGGAACTACTGAGCCGATTTTGAAAGTTCCTCTCTTAATAGAAAGTCACATTATTTATATTATAGCCATATATTTATTAACCCAGAATATAATTACCGCGATATTTGATAGACACGAGAACGGAGATGCGAGCAAAAGCTTGTACTTTATGTACCATCAAAATGCTACAGCAAAGAGGCTAATCACAATAAAGGAAATGAAGTAGTGGGAAATTTAAGAATATTCACGTAGCCATACTACCTTCAGCGAAATCTGATTCAAAACTGTACAGAAGATGAATGTGAGTCGGGAGAATCGGAACTCATAACATTAACAAGATTATCAAGATATACATCTTTTATGTTTAAAACTATCGATGCTATCGAATTAGATTCATACATCGAAAATATACATAAAGTTCATTATGTATATTATATATTTTCGATGTATGAATCTAATTCAATAGCATTATATATATATAAGATCTAATAATGAATAATCGAGTTTTTGTCCAAAAAATTTTTAAAGTTTTTTTTTAAGTTGGCATCTTTTCTAAGGCCTTCATTTCTAAACATATTTCTAAGAGGCTTTTTTTAGCATTGCCTGAACCGATTTACAAAAACTTCTGATTATTTATTGATTCGAAAGTACAAATTTCTGTCATGTTAGAGTTTCTTATAATTTTAAGATCGAAAAGTATTATGAATAAACCGCACTCTAACACTGAATCCCTGTCCATTTCTCCGTTGAAATTAAAGCGATGACAATGACAAATTAACAGTTCAAGTTCTACCTACAGCAGTTTGGGAAAATGCGAGCTGTTTGCGAGAGGAGCATCGAATTTTCGTATATATCTTTCAAGAAGATCTTCGGAATGATAAATATTAAACAAGAAAGTTATTGTAGATATTACTTGAGATGGTTTGGAATTTTCCCTGTTGTGGTTTTAAACTAAAGTTTCATGGGTTGCGTATGATTTTATAACTTCAATAGGCATCTCGCCAAAACTAAAAATAAGGTTTTTTTATTTTGCTTGAATGATTTCTCTAAGTCTGGAAGTACTTACTTTGTATTCCTTAGCTACATTAAATTTGGCTTTTTAATTCTTTTTAGCGGTATTTGTTGGTGACGTAATAACCACTAGACCCACAAGCTAATTAACTTTAGCATTGGCAACAATTTAATTGGGTCTTTTCCATCTAATAGTTGTACATCAACTGACGAAATCGGGTTGATTAAGAAATGGTTTAAATTTCATTTATCATTAAGTTTTGTAATAATTAATAATATATCCATACTACATACTAATATTATGGATTCGTAAATTTGTCCGTCTGCTACGCTTTCATAGCTAAACCATGTCACCGATTTCAATGAAATTTAGCTTGGAGATACATCAAGTCTCGAGGAAGGATATACATTACTCTTTACCGCGTTAACCGATACATACGCAAGCGGAACCGCGGGCAAACGCTTGTATGAATATTAATCAACCTTATTTACCTTAACTCTATTATAATTTAATTTATTGTAAAGTTTAACACAAGATACATAAATTAGAGGTTAGTTTCTCTCTTCGCGTCTTTTGATACAATTTAAAGCCATTTATCATAAGTTAGACGACATTCTTGAAACTGAAGATTGTTGGAGTTATCTTATATTTGAAAGTAAAAACTTCAAGTTTAATTTAAAATTTGAAAATATCGTTTAAAATCTTTGTAATAATACTAATAAGATTTATTACTTTGAGAATATTATATTTGAAGTTGACTGATGTTCAGACCAGATTTTACTAGAACCTTGGGTTTGGGCACGGATGTAATGAAACAGTTCATGTGTAACACCTTTTAAATTCTGAAATAATCAATACTTATATTATCAAGAAACAAAATTTGTGGGTGGTAATCTCTGGATCCACATAATTTGTTATTATCATATGCTATAAAGTTGGTATATAATGTACGAAACTGGAAGTTATAGATCGACACAAGCAGGCAGCAGATTTTAGTGTTTTCACTTAATTTATCTTGACAATCCAGTACATGCTGTGGCTTTTGTTTATGCCGATCTATGATTTTTAACTGTAGTTTCAATTTAAAAACCATAAATGACACTAACTGTCTTAACTGAATAAATTATTTCTTTATAATCTGTAAAATGAAACCGCAATATTCAAAATACATGCGAGCAAAAGGTTGTGTAAAACAAACATAAATTAAAACAAAACTAAAACCCTTAATATCACGGAAGTAAACTAATATTAAAACAACTAATTGTAGTTTGAAATATAATAAATTAGTTTCGGGATTAATCAAGAAGTTTACTCTAACACGTGTCGATCAAAATTATATATTGTTCGTAATTTATAGACTCCTATTGAGTTCATTTACGAGGAACACAATATCACAAATATGATACTGCAAATATATTGAACAAGTCTTATAACGAGCCTTACTCAAGGCTTGACCTTTCCATACCCTTAATGATCACATGAGCGTCTGATCGTGTTACTAAAAGCCGTCAAGCGTCTTCGAAATACCTACGTATGTGGAAATTCCTCATATATGAATACCAATACACCTGAAATTTACTCAGGATATATGTCAAAATGCCAACTGAAAATAGAAAATGTCACACCTAAATTGGGACTATTTTAAAACTCCAGGAACGGTCATTATTATTATATCTCAATTACAAAATTATAACAATAAAATTTTAACAAAAATAAAACCGACTTCAAGGTTTGGCTCGACTTCTCTTGGGTGCCATCATCAGATCTTAGTGTCCTTATCATGGTACCACCGTCGGGATATCTCCTTTCCATTAAAAAAAAGAATTATCAAAATCGGTTCATAAACGACGAAGTTACCTGCGAACACACATAAAAAAAAATACGGTCGAATTGAGAAACCTCCTCCTTTTTTTAAAAGAAAACTTAAGAAATTGCACGGTCGGCTTAGTGAACTCAGCAGTCACCACGCCGCTCTCAACTCCACCAAGTGTTATGGGTTCAAATTCCTCATGGGATAGCACTTCGTGTCTTCCACAAATTGTTGTTCTAACTCTGAGTGTTCTTTGTATCCGTTTCATGTATGTTTGTAAAGTACCCCGCGACACAGCATAAGTATATTCCTAATATGAAGTTGTCTTTTTAAAAACAATAACTTAAAACAAAATAAATTAAAAAAATACATAATGAAGTACAGTACGGTACGGTGTGTATTAAAACTTTCTACAAAGATAAGGAAGTCATTTACGTAGAATAAAAGGAAAAAAGAAACGAGATAATTCAAATGAATAAAAACATCTCTGAAACCCAAAAGAACGGAAATGAAAGGAAACTATTCTTTATAAGAACGCAGCGGGAGGGCATCGTAACGAGCATTTCGAAGTTGAAAGTCTGCCGGAGGGTATACCACATCCGTAGATGCTCTCTACAGATGGCTTCCGTTGCGAACTCAAGACAGCATATGTAGTAGCTACTTCATAAATATCTTCAAGATCACAAGTAAGACTAATTTATAATTATTGTATCAATGTTGCAATAGTTATTTACATCTGTCATGTTCGGTAAGTAGGTTCTTATTACCTCCAAATGGGGCTTGTAGGTGACTAATTAGCGCTCTAGGGCAATAATGTGGCTAGAAAAAGGCGGTAAGTAATTAAAAAAAAACACTTCTTTCTTTCAAAAAGTTCGCGTACATCTAACCATCATACATAGACATCATGCATTCAGCCCAATGACCAAAAAGGTCACTTTGCTTTGCTTATTTAGCCTTGTGTTCGTGTAAGTATAATAGTCATCAATTTTAAATATCGAACGGCGAAGCTTAATTTCGTTCTTGAAAAACAAAATCTGTCCTTAAAATTTGAAAATTGTACTCATTTCACTACAAATTTCAACAAATAAAATGTTTTATTCTTATAATGCTGGTTTTTTTTCTACTTACCTCACAAAGGAGATGTAAAGCAGAATAGTAGCAATTGATGCCTTACAGCCCTTGGCTACTAATCTACTATTATGCAACTGTGATGGTATTATCACACGAGGCGAAGCCAATGAGTGTTTTAATACCTAATTATGTACAGTTGCATACAAGACTTTATCTACACCCATGATATTAATCCTCTATAAAATGTTTTGAAACAGCTAGCTAAATGGCGGACTACGACGTGAATTTGAATCCGTTCTTTTTTCGAATACGGCGCTGTGGTAGTTAAAAGCGCATGCCTGACTATGTTTTTTTTTGGAAAAGGAGTTGCGTTATGAAATTTACTACAACATTTTAAAACTCGTTTGGGTGACATAATGAATATTTTGACACAGGATGTTTTAATGTTGGTAATAAGCTATTTAAAAAAAATATATGAAGAATTATAGCATGGATAGAGGATGTTTTTTTTTAAGATCAGGTAATCAACTACAAATAATTTACATTTGTAATAATAGTCTGGTTACCAGAATATATGGCCTACAGCTTTAGGAACAGAAAGGCGTATATTCTTGGCTTCAAGTTATTAAAGCTTCAAGTCATTTAATTGAGGCTCTTAATTTTTTTATAGTTTATCTCATTTTGAATTGCGCTTAAAAGATGAGGAGACTTTTGGAAAATAGATTAGATTATATCTATATTTTATGTATTTAGATCTAAAAAATCATTCTTCATATATAATTTAATAGATTCCTGAAATCCATTCTAACGGTATATATAATACCAGCTGAGTTATTGTTGTACCTTTACAACTGCATCGGTAAAGCTAGTCTAAAAAGGTAAGTTACTCGTTATTACGTCCGTTATCTGCCAGTGAGAGTCCCGCCAAAATCGGGCAAGCCGTTCCAGAGATTAGCTGTAACAAACAGACAGACAGATCGACAGACGGACCGTCTTACACCTCTGCACCAAGCGCAGCTGTGCTCAAAAGCTAGTAACAGAAAGAGTTGAGCGCAAAGCGTTGATAGTTCAACTGTTTTAGTTTAGTTAATAACTACTATTTTCACTCAAGGTAGTAGAGCCACGCTGATGCCAGCACGAACGGGCCGGCTTGACCGGGGCGGTACTACCTGCGCACAGAAGATCAACGTAAAGTGAAGTTGGTAAATGCGAGACCGGAGGTCCAACGATGCGTAAGCATCACAATACCGCCATGGTGAGGGTCACCATGCTGCATAGTTGCATTGTCTGCATTCGCAATGAATGTGGTGACCACCACTCTTGGATTCTGCTTTTGCTTTCCACCAGGTGAAATAGAGTCATTTTGGCAGGCCCATAAATTAAAAAAAAAGGGAAAAATAGTTTCAATTCCCCCTGAAATCTTTAGTTTCATTCCGTTTAAATTCGTTTCGATTGGTAATATTCATTAATTCTCCATTTACGAAACTGGCTCTGTAGAAGTGTTACACATTACCTGACATTTAAGCAACAGGTTGCAGTCCTGAATAGGTTATTTAGCCCAGCATCTAACTAAACTGCCAAACATTTCTAGTACTGGGAGTATTTAAAATACATTAAGAGGTAGTTGTACATTTATTTTACAACTCTTTGTACAAAAGAAACAAAAGAAGGTTTTTATTTTGACACACCATTATACACACATCATCATATTATTCCTATTCTATATGCTTTCCAAGATGTTTTGGTGTCGACTACGCATTAACGCACCGGTCCGTCGTAACTCTGAGGCTGAATTCTGATCCGAGGCGGAAAATTGAACTAGTTGCCAGTATATTTGAGGCCACTGAGTGCCGTGCTTTCCGAAGCCATATTCCAGGCTGTAGTTAAGAATCTCTCGTCAGAAAAATATTGTAACATTTTTTGGCACGGCCCGGGAGTCGAACCCAAGACCGAATGCAGCATTTAAATAGACAATGTGTTTGGCGATTCCAGTTAAATAACATATATATTAATTAAAATTGATTTTAAAAAGATGACTTTTAATCTTAACTCAAGTTGCCGATAGTATATTATAAATTCCTATTTTAAAAGTAACTTTTTGTTGGCTAAAGAATTTGTATGAAGAGTCAAGAAGTTACAACTGCAGTTCTGAGTCCAGTGCATCCCAGATATAATTGAGTTTAACATCACTAACAATTCAAATATTTGTCTATAGCAGTTACTTAAACTAACGGTTTCTGATAACTAGTCGTAAGTGGTTACTGAAGTTTTGGATTATTTTAGCAGTAGTATCGTAAATTGCTTATTTAGAATTGTTTGTATAGAAAATACTGCGTTTTTAAGAATTTCACAACTAGCTGTATTGCTTTTTTGCTTTCATTAAAGTGTGGGATAACGCTCTTTCGCATTTTCTGTTATGAAAATATTCGCTAATTATATTGGATGAAATATTTTAGGCAACTGTTTCAATGTAACTGTAAACGTTCCATATTTCGAAGTTTTAGATGGTGTACATTTATTTTATACCATAAGAAAACTTGTTTCGCACTGTATTCATACTTAGTTGGTTTTAACAAACAAAACTAGCCTGTAAAAGAATCACGGGGATTAGTTCTTATAGTTATAAATTCTTTAGGGAGGTATTAATTCTAAGGTTATGACATAACCTTTGAGAATGCCATAAGGCGAAACCGGCCAGGTGTAAAAAAGGAAATAAAATAGTGGAATAAGTACAAGTGAGTTTAATTCTAGAATGTATTACAACAAGTTCCATCAAGTGCCGACAATCGAGAGTATAAATTATTTTACCATTTTTTAGTTTTTTGGACATTATCACACAACGCCATCTAGCCCCAAGCTAAGCAGAGCTTGTGTTATGGGTAGTAGACAACTGATACAAATACATATATACTTTTTTTTGTAAATACATACATATTGTACATAGAAAACACCCAAACTCCGAAACAAATATTTGAAGATCATACAAACATTTAGTCCGACCCGGGAATCGAACCCGAGATCTCACGATCAGCAGTCGCACACGCCAACCGCGTGACCAACGAGGCAGTTTTTCATGATTTTCATGAACCATGTAGGTGGTTTATACTATGGGTGTTTTTTTAAGCAATTATTTTTGTTGTAAGCTGTCACAAAAGCTGGTACATTTTGTATTTAAATTGGTAACTGAACAATACGGGTACTTCGGAGCAGAGACGGTCTATAGAATAAGCTAGGCAGTAAATAATAAGATCATTAATCACACTGCCGAGCAAGATTTGTGGTGAAATCCGAAATAAGACCCGTTAATTGTGGCCAACGTTTTCGATGACCTACATTTCAGTTGATTCTATGTGGTTCAAATCTATTGTAATTTAGTTGGTGACTGGAAATTTGTAACAAGTGTAGTTACAGTATAAGATTTTTAGAATTTTACCCGAATTTGGAGAGTTGTAATTTCAGCAAGTTAAGTAGATACAATTAATTTGATGCCTTTGCGAATACTTTCTCTTTAGATATATTATGAATTTCTTTACGTAATATAGCAAATTAAATAACATTAGGAGCGTCTGCTATTGGACTATGTGACGTGATTTTGTCAAATTAAGTCTATTTTTTATTTACATGATAATTGCGTTGTTAAGTCGCCTAAACCTATCAACTTCTTAAAGGAGGATGGCAGATCCTGTACCGCTAGTGACATGTGATGGCTGGTCTTGAGATTTGCGCTGTTTATAAAGTGAATCATCCTGAATATTCTTATGTAACTCTCATATTTTTAATAGTTTGCAAAGAGTAAATAAGTTCTTCTCAAAAAATGTTATGAATGCTAAACTAAACGTTTGAGTTAACGTCAACAGAACGTATTCGTTATTTTCTAAACTTGCCATGCATAAAATGTATAAAACATTAAATCGATAATCATAATTAAATCGATAGTAATGACTATGAGGTCACTTCTATTATTAACATTTTAATACAATATTTTTTTACTAAAAATATTGAATGTACTAATTAAGAGATGAAGTAAAAGAAAAATATTTTAAATCAATGTATTTTAGTTTTAGGTTCATTTTGTTTTCTAAGTAACGTAACGACTAGAATAATCGATTCCAATATGGGCAAATGTCATACATCTGATTTGACCAGGCAACATTTTATTGACGAAATGCGAAAATCGTAAACAAACGTCAATAGCTTGTTTACTATTTTTGTTGTTTTGGTTTCAGAGAGCGAAACCTTATTACGCGTT
Source organism: Spilosoma lubricipeda (assembly GCA_905220595.1). Taxonomy (NCBI): domain Eukaryota; kingdom Metazoa; phylum Arthropoda; class Insecta; order Lepidoptera; family Erebidae; genus Spilosoma; species Spilosoma lubricipeda. Next base: position 2,220,456 of record HG992298.1, on the reverse strand, counting down.
TTTGACAAAATCCGGTGTACATTAATTTGATTCGTCTCAGACAACACAATCTTGTAGACGAAAGTGAAAACCTAACCTCTAAAGTGTATATTCAATATACAATTGACTGTGGATTTATCATGGACATGTAGGTAAGTAGTTTGTCTGTACATATAAAGAATTATTCTTATTTATTTGTAAAATAACAAAAATGTTAAATAAGTATAATGTGTAATATTGTGTTTTATATTTAAATATTTTATTTTAGATTTCATCGGGGATGAAACTTGTATTCCTATTCCGTTCATTGTTGGTAAAGAGAAAAACCCATTACCACAACTTGAAACCCAATCTGTATCACCAGAGATTCAATGTATAAACTATGGTGATCACAAACCTAACATTATTAGTGGTGTTTGTGGGTAGGGTGGGTCATCTAAAATACCTTTTGATAAACAACATAAACCTGAACATACTGCTTGATTACTTTGTTGGAACATGAGCAGGTATAATATTTAAAAGCTTTTATGTAAATAAAAAGTAAATAGTAACACTAACAGTCAGAGTTTAAATATTTAAATTAAAAATAAATCAATCTCTATAAAAATTATAAAAGTGGGTAATCATGAAAGGTTCCTACTTTTACAAAGAAATATTTTCAAAAGTCGCTGCTGTAACATCTTATTATTATGTTTTCAGTTTTCATCAATGAATGAAGTATGTGGTGCATGCTGACAAAAAGTGACTAAAAGAAAAGTGTCACAAGTGGTGGTCCTTATCGCTCAGAGGCAAACATGAAGACTAGACATAACAAGGAAACTAAAATATTTTAAGTGTTATAAAAAGTGATAAGTTAAGAGTATATTAAATGTATGATCTATCGTATAAATAAATAAAAATAAAGTGTCTGTTTGTAATATTAAAATAACTGCTTTTTACTAAATGCATTTTTATAATTTTTGTCTGTCTGTTTGTTCCGACTAATCTCTGCAACGGCTAAACCGATTTGACGGAACTTTCACTGCTAGATAGCTGATGATATAAGGAGTAACTTAGACTACCTTTTTTAAACTAGCTTCGCCCCACAGCTTTACTTGCGGTACGACAATAACCGTGGGTAATACTTTTGGGTTAGCTAGTGAAATAAGTAAATATTATTTACTTAAATGAAATAATGTACCTAATTGACTAAAAGAAAAGTTGCTCAAGGGACATTGATGTCTCCTAGATAATGCTGCCTTACTTATTTCTTGAAGGCAATGAGTGTTAGTGCACTTCTGCATATTTTTTTTCATAGCGACTATAGCTTACATAAATCGTCGGGATGCAATATTAAGCTACTGCTGTAATTCTATAGTTGGTTTAAAAACCGTACGATGCTGCATAGGATCTGTTACGATACAAGTGGACATCCATGAAGGTTTAACTAGACCAGCTCTTTTCTTAAAATACATTATTTTCACTAATTTGTGTGGATGTTTATACAATTGTCTACAATAAATGAATACAATTAGAAAGATTCATCTTTTGCATGAATATTGCAATATTATTTGCCATTTATATCATAAGTATAACAGCAACACAAAAACAACTTAACAAGACGGGCTTATGTCCCACTAGACAACTACCTACTAGAGGTTTATTATAATCATAAGAGTACAACATAAGTCTACCTAACACGGTTTATTATAATGCATGTATGTACATTTGTGTACAATAAATGAGCACTGAAATTGAAATATGGTTTTATTTGCCTTAATACCAATGATATTTTGAAATATAATTTATACCCTTAAAATAATAGCATCTCAAAGAGAATGAATTTATGAAACAGAATTCTGTACGAGCTTATGTGGACAGTGTGGCACACTGGTATAATAGGTTAAAATCTTCATCATAGACGATAGTTGTTCGTTTTTATTATGGTCAGAACTCAACACAGTGTTAGAGGTCATGCTAGATAAGGTTTTGTTCAGAGCAATGCTAGATACATAGATATCTTTTACGTATTATCTAGTAATGTTAGGACACCATAATATTCCTTCTCAATCTTTCTTTGATGAAATGGCAGCTATTTCTGCCAATGTAACAACATTCCTTCTCTTTCGAAACGATATCATTGTTGACAATGGTAAAGTAAGTCCTGTGAAGTAAGTAGTGGGTTATGTTTTTTGACAACTCATTTGTGACAGCTAGCTGTCAGAGATTGCGACCTCATTACAGATTATATGAATGATTTAAGTGAATTTAAAACTGAAATATCTTTTGAATGTCAACAGCTAAAAATCTGTTAATTTAAACTGAAGTTGTTGATGATATAACTAACCTAATAAATATAATAAAAATCTCAACCATGAGAAGTCGTAAGCGGTACAAAAGTCCCATACAAACCTGCCATTGTCCTTTCTAAGATGTATCATGTCAATTTATATATGAGTTTGAAATAAATTGTATTAAAAGAAATCACCATCAAAAATCAGGGCATTTAAGAATTTTAATAATTTTTTTTTTGTTAAATATCCTTGAGTTCGACATTCGATTTGAATACCCATACTTTAATATTGTATATAGCTGAACCCCGAGGTGTTAGCCGCATTTATTGTTGTACCGCGAGTAAAGCCGCGGGACAAAGTTAGTCTAAAAAAAGTAGCTTAAGTTACTCCCCGGATCATCAGCTACCTGCCAGTGAAAGTCCCGTCAAAATCCGTCCAGCCGTTTCAGAGATTACCCGGAACAAACAGACAGACAGACAGACAAAACATTTTTTAGCCACATTTTTGGTATATGTACCGTGTATACATACATATGCAATTAGTAAAAAGCGGTTATTTTAATATTACAAACAGACACTCCAATTTTATTTATTTGTATAGATTCGAAAGGGTCTATCTGTCTGTTACATTTTTACAGCTAAGGGGCTGTACTGATTTTGCTGAAATTAGGTCTAAAGATACTTTGACTTTTGAGGAAGGACATATGCTACACTAATACACACGAGGGTGGAGTTGCAGGTAAATGCTAGTGCAAAGTAAACTGATACATGAATGATAAAAAAAATGGTTTAGGTTTTGTTAACGGGATACCAAAAATGTCTTGCAGAAAGATTTTCTTCTATCTAAACTTTATATCCCAAACAAAAAGCCAAGATCTAAGTTCGAGTTCGTGAATTCGCAACTACAGAACGGTGGTTTACACTTCGGCATAGAGCCACGATACATTACCGTAGCTATTCAAGCCATATTTATTTAATTTAGTCATTTGGAAAACTGAGCGGACTTCGTACTCAAATATAAATATTTTGCAAGTTATGGAAAACTTTAAAGGAGTGGCAATAAATGTACGGTAGTTCATTGTTATCTGAACAGTAAGATGTTTATTTTATTAAGTTTTGCGAGTACGTTTGTTTGATAAATGTAATAAAAAAAAATCTCTTTGAAATCTTTATCGAAACTAAGTTCTAGTGACTGATTTCAAGAGCAATCGTGTTTTCAATATTTTGCTGATCTTGGATTACTAAAAATATTCGTGGCAGTTTTCTCACGTATAAATTGTAAGATATTTCAGAAATTCACTTGAAAATAAACAAACTTCATAGTATGACGAATCAAAAATAATAACAAAAACCAGGTGTTCATCCAATTTATTTCACTTGAACACTTTGGGACGCTGAACTAAGAGAGGTATCAAACTGCAATAAAGTTTGACAATAGATTATATAAACGCAGTAAAGTTGGTGTGAAAATATTTTGCCATTAAACTTTAGCAGCAACTAACGAAAGGTTATTTATAAGGAAAAACGTTTTATTTTATACATGTATCCGAAATTAGAAGTCTCTAAATCATTGAACTTTAAAGAAATTAAATTTGGTAATCTGTGTAACCTATAATTAAGTTAAAATGAAGCTTAAATGGTCTGCTGACAAGTAGAGCTATCAAAGCTGAATATAAAGTAGATAAAAATTGGCAACTTCTAATTAACAACTCAGATAAGTGCATGTTTTATTCCTTGGTTGGAACCAACCACCCGCTGACAATGAGCTAAATAGTAGGTTTGTATTAATTCTATTTAGGTCGAATATCCGCAAACTTGTCCCAAGAGCTACTATTTCAGCACTCCTGTATTGACAAGTTGTGCATTGTTTACGTCAGCAAGAGTCTCTCTCAGTAACTCTAGTTGAACTAGCTTCCTCTCGGTAGTGATCCTATGTTTGAGTTCGTGACAGTGTATAATGTCTTGTTGAATGTTAAACATTAGATCTAGTTAATTTGTACATTAAGTGGTTTGCAAAGACATAAATAAATAATAAAAATGAAGTATTTAGAGCTCATTATTGAGTTTTTGTCTTTTGTTTCGTTAATTAAGTTATAATCGTTTAGTGCATAGTGGTTTAAAATATTTACAGTAATTTAGTAAAGAAATTTGTTACTTAGAAATGCTTTGGGTGTATAATTAAAAACTTTTTTCTCAATTCGCAAATCCTTTGTAAGTTTATTAGGTTAAATTTCGACACATCCACCATAAAACCTCGATGAATGGTGGAAATAAATGGTACCAAAAATGCTTTTCGAAAATTTGGTTATTAAACAGTGTATTATTTGACTCTAATAATAATTCATCCAATCTTTACAAATAAATAATATTGGAGTGTCTGTTTGTAATATTAAAATAACCGCTTTTTAATAAGTACACGATACATATATCAAAATAACATTTTTTTTAATGTTTTGTCTGTCTGTCTATCTGCCTGTCTGTTTGTTTCGGGTAATCTCTGGAACGGCTGGACCGATTTTGACAAGACTTTCACTGGCAGGTAGCCGATGATCCAGAGAGTAACTTAGGCTACTTATTTTAGACTAGCTTTGTCCCGCGGCGTTATCCGCAGTTGTTGTAACGCGGGTAACACCGCGGACCTCAGCTAGTTAGATATAAAGACCAACATAACCCTATTGATTTTGAGATTACAAAAAATAATAGTTTTTCAATCAACTAGAACTCTATTCTTCTATAAACAAGGTATTGGGATGTCAGAAAACAGTAGGTGTCCGCAAACAAATACGGGCGGGCTATCAGCGCTGCATACAATATTTATAGCCTTTGATAAACCGGAAAATAGCTGATCCAAATACGAGTGCCATGATCGTTATTACCGCTGACGCTATTGTACTGATTTATTACATTGAATAAGTGGATTTATAAGTATTAGATATACCGATCGAGAGTTATCGTACAAGCAGATATTTGAATGTTGTTTAGCTTGACCATAAACAAATCCAAAAAAAAAATATTAGCATCAACACATCATTCACACAGATGTCCGAAAATATTTATTTATTTATTTATTTATTTATTTATTCAATTTTAATAGGCATGACTTTAAAGCACACACGGTTCTATGAAGGACGGACTGTCGCGAACTTACCTCAGTGAATTTAAGTGTATACCTATGTGTCTGCGAAAATATTTGCACGTGTTTCTTTTTATTCTTAGCAAATGCTCTATCTTTACGTTCAATCTTGTCCGAACATTTCCTACGTTTTTTTTCTTCCTAGCCTTATCCCAAGATCATTTGGGGTCGGCTACTAGTTCCACCCAGTTTTACCTGAAAAACAGTTACTACACGGAGCGACTGGCATCGGACCTCCGCAACCCTGAGGGTAGAAACTGAATTCGTAAGTCGAAACTAGTGTCAGTGTATTTGAGGGCACTGATTTTTCAATAACGATTACCATAGATGTTCATGGCAACCAGGACCCACGGCTTAACGTGCTCTTCGAGGCACGGGCGTGTGTGAGGTCACCATCAAACTTCCATACTCCGGGCTAGCGGTAATAAGAATTTCATATTCGCAAAACCCAATACATTACTTTGGCCCGACTCGAGAATCGAACCCAATACCTCTAGATTCGCGAACCACCAGACCAACGAGGCAGTCAACATTTCCTAAGTATTATGTGATAAAAACTAATGCTGAAGAATCACCTCAGAACATAATATCGTTTTCAATCAATTTGCAAATCAGAAATTATTTTTGTATTGTTGTTTCAAATCATTGTATATTCCAATGAATAGACACATAAGAATTTACATTTTTGATTCATATGTCAATTGCTTTTAACGAATATTAAATATTTCAATTGTGTTTCACACATCAATAATATCTTTACAAAAAACATCATTATAGGTACCTTTATGATATGACACAGTCAATTATCTTTATTTGAGATATAATTTTATTTTCACTCCATAATGGTTTCTTAGAAAAAATTATTACCGAATATTCGATCACATTAATACATATCGAGACTATTAATTTATACCAAACATAACTGATTTAAAACATTTTATCTGTTATTCAATGCTTTAAAATATTTTTGCTGTTGTTTAATATATCAATAACTATTGAAATACAAATAAGATGATAAAATATGTTGTAGTAAAGACTTAAGATTGGTTTGTATTGTCAGGTGTTTATCAGCACTTCATCACCAGTCTATAACTTTAATACAAATATTTGACAAATCACATATTCTGGTTAGAGATTTGATCAGCAAAAGACACGACCATACGTGATAAAATTAAGCTTTAGTATAACCTTATACTAAGCAAACGAGCATAAGTGTAATTAATTTTTTATCGCTTTGCGTTCCGCTTGTGAATTATGGCGTCGGCATACAGATATTTTGTTTAAAAATGAACTATTTAAAAACTTTTATGCAATGTTTTAAACTTTGATTCTAAGATATTACGAAAAACTAGACTATCGTTGCCCATGGAGATAGTGACTTAAGATTTAAAAGTATATAACATGACTTTGAGTGCCTTTATTTAGATTTAAGATCATGGAATTGGGTCTGCGGTTAAAATTGATTTTCTGTGAGGTTATCACAGCTCTTAAAACCGGAAACTTAAACCCAGTTTTGATATAAGAAACATTATAACAAATGTAGTTTCGGTTTGGTAGTAGGTTTCGGTTTAGTTTCGAATAAAATTACTATTCTCGCATTGGTAGCTGAATGAAATTCTAATTTTATTTGCGAAACAGTCGAAGCGCCTGACCGAATTCCAAGCTTATAATTACAATAATGCATGCTGAATTATTAACTGCATTTGAAAATGGCCATAGTTAGTGCTTAACCGGCAACGAGCGCTGGATTATTTAAAATTAGCATAAACTGTCAATAAATAAACTCCATTTATTATTGGTATAGAGTACTACAGATATTTCATCAGAATAATTTAATGTCATTAGCGACGCATCCAAATTTATTAATGACCGGTATTGTTTTTATTCTACTTAGAGTTAGCGTAACCGAACCAAGCCGATGGAAAATAAATATATAGGCACGTGGTAAGCACCTAAGATACTTATTTGAATAAATTATTTGGCGAATTCAGAGTTTAATTAGACCCAAGACATTTGAAAGAAACAAATTTTTATTTGAGTGACTTGATTGTGCACTGATATTGTTCATCTGCAATGCTTTTGATTCAATGTTCAGTCCGTGTGGTGACTAGTCCATGTCATGACAGATTAAGAATACGGAGTGTCACCACCTCTATTCATTCCGTAGGTGTCGTAAGAGGCGACTAAGGGAGAAAACTATGCAGGACAACTGCAAAGAGAAGACCCTTAAACTTAAAATAAACCCTATACCAACCTGTCTGTTCAGCGTGGTACAGTAGACCACAACCTCCTTTCTAGGGTGAGGCATATTATGTACAGTAGTGGACTATTAAATTGTATTAAATGGCTGTTGATGACAATGAATGAAAACACCTGGAGCCGGAGTGATACCATTCCCTTACAGAAAACCGGTGTGAAATAGCGCTTGCGCTGTGTTTTACCAAGTGAGTGAGGATACCGGAGGCCCATACCCTAACCCCTCCCTCTTCCCTTTCTCCATCCCCCTAAAGGTCGGCAACGCATTTGTGACGACTCTGGTATTGCGGGTGTCCATGGCCGGCGGAAATCTCTTACCATCAGGTAATACGTCTGCTCGTTTGCCATATATACCGTAAAATAATTGTGTCTTGTTCGTAATAATTATACATGTTTAACAAAACATTTCTTATATGATATTTTATTAAAGTTATCTTTAATTTTTCTCTGCAGTATTCTGAAGTAAATATAAAAAAATACTTCAAGAAATATTCTGTATAAAATATTTTCAGAGTGATTGTATTGTATTTTTAACATTTTCCCAAGATTACACGAAAATATATATTTCTTACGTTTACAAATAGCTTAATCCAATATTTTTTTCTGAGAATGAGAATGAAATATCGGTGGTAATGTTTAGCAGACCCTAATAAGATGTAGGTCAAATTCGATTCGGCGAAGTCTATGAATCAATATTCTAAGAAAAAAAATATTCGTTCTGTTCCAAGAGGAAGTCTGTTGAGACATTTGTTTGTTCATTGGTAATGATAGTGTTATTTTTGCTTCCGTGGGCACTATTCATGGTGAATTGATGACAAATATATATAAATTCAACTGTGCGCTTTTTCGGAAACTTTCTCCTCGCACAAAAAAAAATTGAAGAAGGAACTGTCACTTGCGGTATTCTTGGACAAATACGACCTTCGAGAAAACTGCTTCGTACTAGTTTTCTGTCAGGTGGCAGTAATTTTTCAGATCAGTCAGCCAGCCACGGTACGACAATAAGCACGGGTAACAGCGTGGGGTTCAGCTAATTTTAAATATAGAAAGTCAGCTGTCGTTTGATTTGGTCTGGATGTTTTTCTTTAATATAGTAGCAGTATAAACTTTCGGGTTATTTTATTGCATCCCTTAAACCAGAGAAGTACATTTATAATAAAATATAGAACTTAAGAATTTTCAACAGTATTCACGCCGGGTATAACATAACGCAATACTTTCTTTTCGATTCGAATGAGAATATGTGTGAAGTTTCCACTTCAATGCGCCTTGGCTTTGATCTAATGAAGCGGAACATTTTTTCTTCATAAATATTGCCAAGTCCTATATTATAATACTTTATATTTTGAACAATCCATTAAAACTTGATGTCGGAAATTTGGAAGAAATTTTCCTCGTCCTCTGTATTAAAATCTGTATTAGTCAAGTCAACTATTATTATAAATTTTGGATACTTACAATTACACTTTTTTAATTTTTAGCTGCCAAAATGACTGCTCTATCTGATGGTGAAAGCATGGGCAGAATCCAGAAGATGTGGTCACCATCCTCAATGCAAATAGGTATAATGCAGTATGGTGACCTACATTATTGCGGCCTAATAAGATGCTTTTTCACGCCCCGTTGAAGGACCCAGATTCATAGTGAGAGGGAAATAAGTACGCGTAGTAAGTGTGTTCTAAGTTTTGACCGCTCGGTACAGGAAGGAAGAACCGAAGCGGTGAGTACGAGAGCGTATGTCAACCACTCTGAAGCGGTGACTTCCAAAGCCGGCTTGTGTTGTCCTGTAAAGGAAGAGAGAAGGGGGACCAGTTGGAACAACTCTTCAGAACACTTTCCATAATAAAGGCAGTAGAGGACTGTCATAGAAGCGATATATCTAAGCAACTGCAGAGGCTCAAGGGACTCGGTGGCTTCGGGACTGCCGACAATGCGTATTGCTCGCCGCTGCAACCGCTCAAGAGCGTTGAAAAGATACTGTGCATCTCCATCGCAAAGACACGAGCACAAGCGAACCTGGGTCTTGTAAAGAAGACCCAGAAACTTTTTGGCAGAGAACGCGCACACCTGTGTTTTCTTGGCGTTAAACTCAACCGGATTCTTGTAGCCCCAATGAGAATTGCGGTTCAGAACATGGTCGAGTTGAGCGACCATATTCTGCTGTTTTTCATCAGCTAAGCTCAGCTAGCTTGGCTGTGGGATGTCGAAAATATCGCCCATGATCTGTGCTGTTATCTGCATGGCAATGCCTGTTGCTGGATTAGCATGTCATTGATATGCATAAGAAACAGTGTGGGGGATAGGACGGAGCCCTAAATACTGACATCAGTTTCAATATTACTACAATCGTTTTGGTAAAAACTTCTTTTATTTTAAGGAACTCAAATGCAGTCATAAAAGTATGAAACCAAAAACTCATTTCTAATTAAAAACTCCAATAGAGCAACAAAACTTTTAAAAAATTCTTTCTCAGAATTGACTTAAAACAGGAATTAAATTTTTCCCTTGAAACTCTTACAAAGATAACTCCTGTGTAGAAAATGTTCCAAGTGCCGAAAATCCTATTACCCTTCAATTATTGTATAGCGTAGTAGATTTGGCTTCTAGCCAAACAAGTTTCAGTGTGATGCCAATGTAATCACAATAAGAGTGCTTTTGCAACCTGTGAAATTAAAAATAGGTATTCTCTTTTTTGTCGGAACCTTGCCCTAACACATATGGGCTGGTCTAAACTAGACCTTCTACTAGTTTGCTTCTTACACCATGGAAGAAAAAAGTATTATTGATTGAGCGGTCTTTTGGACAGTTCAATATGCAAGTTTATGTTTAATTTCCTCTAGCTTTTATAAAAATATTTTTTTTATGTTTGGACCTGCCAAGATGACTCTACTCTGCCTGATGGAAAGCATAAGCAGAATCCAAGAATGGTGGTCACCATACTGCGAATGCTGCAACAATATAGCTTGGCGACCCACACCATGGCGGGCTAGTGATGCTTCTGCAGCATTGGGCTTCCGGTCTCGCATGATCGCTGTCATTTTACGTTGATTTTCTGTGCGAGGGCAGTGCCGCCCCGGTCGAGCCGGCCCGTTTGTGCTGAAATCAGCGTGGCTCTACTACCTTGTGAGTTAATCAGATTTGTTAGCTAAGTTAGTGCGTCCGACTTTACTAATATAGTATAATGTGACATGTCATATTTGTTTATTATTATTATTATTTTTAATTTAAATAATTTATTCTTAGATATTCATTTCTACAGCTTAGAGAACTAACTTTACTCGACGTGTCTGCATTGATACTAAGCAGGTATTATACATTTGCTACAGAAAATAGGCAATACTCTAAGATAGTAGACAGATTTGTTTTTTAAATAACAAATTAAATGCGTCAATGGACTTGTGCTGATGGAGCGACTATTTCCTATAATAGAAGAGTGATATTTATTAAACACCACGGATTTAATACCACGGATGATGACAAAATTCTAAGACCATTTCTGAAAATATCTTACGAAATATTTTTGGATAAAACACTTTCAGTATTTAAATCCTGGTGAAGATAATGAAAAATTATTTCTGAAAATCAATTTTTTATCTTTAGCTCCTCTAAGCACTCTTAAAATAACCACAAAATTCATTAACAGTCTGTTCAAGCAGATGTAAATTTAATGGATGTGAAAATTAACGAAACTATGCAGCTTCAAAGGAAAAGTTGAGTCAAAACGAAGGCAATCACTAGTATACAACTTTGATGGTATTCTCAATCAAAATTTCATTCAGTAATAGCGTACGTAGGATGTCGAAGGCACTCACAAAATTGGATTCTGGTTTACTTTGCGCTTATATCAATTACCAAATTTACACTTTTTGTATTAGGTAAAGTTGACGTTGTTTCCGAAGGTTTTGTTTTTTTTTTTTTGCAAGATTGATTTAAGCAGTTCTTTTTATTACAGTGCGTGTTTTTTTTGTTAATGAATATTGGTATTAGTATAGGTACATAATATGAAATTTAATAATAGTTAAGGAGGAGAAAAGGAGGTATATTCATTTATTTGTTCATTTTCTGTAAATACTGTGGAAACCTTAGTCTTAAATAAATTTAATATTTTTGTTTACCTAGGTCTAAAGTGACTTATATTCATTTATATTAAAAGCTCAGGGATGCCTCTTTTTAATAACTCATTTAGCCTATGATCTCCATTTCAACAAACTTTAAAGTTATAAGATTTTTGTAGCTGTTTATATATGGTTCGAAGATTTATAAAACGTACGAATACATTCTAATTTGTTAGAAAAATCATGAAATATTGTTGGCTTAACTTAAAAAGCTGGGCTTGTAGTTGTGCTAACTTTATGTCTACTTTCGATATTGTTAGCCATTTTTCACTAATTCGAACAAAAATAATAATAATTTAGGTATAGTCGCAAATCAGTTGAATAATTACTTGTAAAAATCTACTACCAAAATATTTGTATGCGGTATAATATGGAGAGTCTAAATGAGGATTCGCTAATCTGCAAATAAATTATCGATTTATCTTATCATCACGTTTCAAATACATACATACTATATATGTATGAAAACATATAATACGGCAGGAACGTGACACTGACTCGGTTTATAAGTTAAGCACTTGGAACGAATCGTGCAATGAAAACTACTGATATCACATTTAAACAAATGTAATCAACATCTTGGATCTAGTTTCCAACTTCCAACAGATGATGCACGCTTCAAGTTTCTAGGTTCTCTAACAGTTTTAAAGCAATTGAAACTTAAATTACAGCGTCTCTAACAAACTTTACCTGCACGCACTGGACGTCGACAAACACATTTATCACTGTAGATAACACTTTGATATTCGAGTGAAATTTCTATCTTGATGATGTAATTATTTTAGTCCCTTATTAATCACACATTACATTTCATTAGAATGTTAATTGTTTGATATGTTTTCTGTAAAAGTGAAAATTTTGTTTTAAAATACATAAAAAAACCAGTAAAACAAAATTAAAAAAAAAAGCAGTTTAGCATTATTTTTTAAGGATATTAAATAAAAATCATAAAGGTACACAATATATTAAATTGCTTAGGAGTTCAATATTATGATGAAGAAAAAATTAAGAAAGACTTTTTTGTTAAAGTGCTCAATTGAAAATTAATACGTAGTTACAAGAATATAAATAGTTTTGATATTATTTCAACAAATCTCAAAGATTTTCTTTCAGTGTGTAGACTAAAAAAAAAACAAAGAACTTGAACAGGAAACTACGAGCAAAGTTATGAAAACTGGAATCGTTGCTCTTGATAATATTGACAAATTCAGCCTTAATTTTATTCTAAATTCTCAAGTATTTCTTAGAACAATAAGGTAGTGAGATATAAAGCTAAAAATATAACCACATACATATGTACCTACACATTTTATTATTCTATTTAAGTTGTAGGTATGACTGAACTTATAAGATCTTATATGCAATATCCTTTTCGTACTATCGAGGCTCCTTGTTTCCACCTTTCTTTTCATTAACATAATTTAACCATCCATAGCTGGACTGGACATTGACCTTTTCTTCCAATGTACTCTAAAGTTTTCCCATCTGATTCCTATAGTGTTCGGTTGACGGCAACAAGAAGAAAAGAAAATACGTTAATTAGCTACACAAAAAAAAAACAAATCCTGAATAAGCTGACCATGCCGCTATCTATTACGATTAAATTAATTCATCATTAGTCTATCGCAGTCCACTGCTGGACATAGGCCTCTCCAATTTCCCGCCACTTAGTTCGATCCTCGGCTTCTCGCATCCAGCTCCTGCCAACTGTCCTACGCAAATCATCACTCCACCTGGCCTGCGGGTGTGTGGACCAGTGGTGGTGCGGTGTAGTGTAGGACCTACTTTGGCGTAAATAAAATAAATTATTAAATTAATTGCGATTTGCATAATATGCGTTTGTCTTTGTCTAACAAACTAATCAAAAGATACATAATATATCGAATATATCATAAAAATCTTATGTCGCGGTGTTTCTTAGGTACCAAACTCCTTCGAAACTGCTGTCCGATTTTTATGAAATTTTGTGTGCTATTACGTATTTCTGAGAATCGGCTAATATCTATTTATCATACCCCTAAATGGTAAGGTTGACCTACCCCTCTTTTTTTAGGCAAGGCATCATTTTCCGGGTCAGCTAGTATTATTCATAGAAATCTGAGAATTAAGACTGCCATGCAAAGCTGGGCCCTGTCGCTAGTGTAGGTATAAATCAATAACTTAATTCGCGTCACAAACACTTCTGTAAAATGAAAACAATTTTTTATGAAACTGTATTTCAAATAAATTTTCGACGTGTTTGAATCACCGTGTCTAAGATACGTATTATTGTGTTTGTAATACCAACTTTGGCAATATTATTTTCAGGATAACGGACAGTTTCAGTATACAGTGAAATAAATATTTCTGATTTCGTGGTATACACGCCCACACTTTGTCACATAACTTCTCACAGTGCTCATAAAAGTTACGATTTCATTGAATTCTATATAGAAACAGACAGATAAAAGCAAACCACCGTCAGACTTAAAGTCGGTCTTACTTCTACGAAATACACAAATGAATAAAAAATATTTTTACATCTATCATGTTCGTTAAGTATGTTCTTATTACCTCCAAATGGCGCTTGTAGGTGACTAATTAGCGCTCTAGGTTAATAATGTAGCTAGAAAAGCCCTAGGGCGGTAAGTTTTTAAAAAAAACAACACTTCTTTTTTTTTTTTTAAAGTTTGCGTTCATCTAACCATCATACTGGCAATAGACATCATGCATTCAGCCCAATGACCAAAGAGGTCGCTTTGCTATTCAGACTTGTCTTCATGTGAGTATAATAGTCACCAATTTTAAATATCGAACGGCGAAGCTTAATTTAGTTCACTTCAAAAAAGCAGTCCTTATAATTTGAAAATTGTTCTCATTTCACTATAAATTTCAACAAATAAAATGTTTTATTCTTATAATGCCGGTTTTTTCTACTTGCCTCACAATTGAGATGTAAAGCAGAGTAGCTAGCTCGGATGTAAGTACCAATTGCACCCTCGAACTGTAGGCGCCCTCGCTGCACTCGTGCGCAAATATCTCGGGCTGCAATTACAGCCCTTGGCTATCTATCTATCAATAATCTACTATTAATACCTTTGAAAACTACTTATGTATGATAACGTTACTTTTAGGAATTGAAATTTAGAGTATATTATATACTATGCCTAAGTAGATAAGGAACATTTAACTTAAATAACTATAACTCACTAAACCAAGCTACATAAATTTACATAATATTATTTTTTGTGTACGTGGAAGGAGCAAATTTTTGCACGTGCGTAATAGGTGCCAGAGACTTTCAATACATGAATGAAACAAACACAAGGAACATCCAGACTCAGTACAACAATTCCTGAATCACACAAAGTATTTTTTCATAGTGAAATTGATTCAACAATACTCAACGCAGTAAGAAGTGACAAGGGGTCAGCTTACACCTTTAGAGTCATCTACAAAATTTCATAAAATTACACCGATGCTGATACCATTCTTAATCAGTACTGTAAGGGAAAATAAAATTCTCTTACTATTTCTAGATGTGTTACATTTTTCCTTAAGCTTACGTTTAATCTCTGGGAGTGATTTCATGAAAGGTATGTCTCGTACTAAGTGACCACTATTTGATTCTACCTATGACTGCTCGTGATCTCAAACTTAGCAATCGGACTTAGTATAAGACTCGATATAATTCTAATATGAGTAACCATAAAATTCAATAGTATTGATGGATGAAATAGAATAAAAGCCTCTACAATTTATTAAAAGTTTAGCGTTTGGCCGAGTCGTATTAAAACAGTAGACCGTATCTTAGACCCCACTACATTGTTTGCAAAATATCGGCACAACCTGTAAGATGATCAATATATGACTCCAAAACTTACTAATTGTTCCTGAACTGAAATTGTAGAAGAAGGATAATTGGCCCGCACTGTTACAAATTCGTGAATAGGAACGCAATTTTGGATACATTAACGAAGAACAGCTTGATATAGCTTCAGGCGTAATACACTATGAGGTGACGTTTGTGTATTTAAGGCAGTACTGTAATGAGATACGTCAGTAAATGGTAAACAAGATATTCATTAAGGCAATTCAAACTCTGACATACTTGTTTATATAGGCGTAGGAACAAATTAGTGAAAATGGAATAGAGTACTAAAAACATGTTATTGTGGTTGTAAATACTAAGTGATTTCTCTTGGAGTGCCGAGCTTTACTACTAGTGGGAAAGCTCAAACAGAATGATAACAGAACTCTATAGAAAATCGTTGATAAGTAATTGTTTTGTTTAAACTAGCTTTTGTCTATAGCTAAGTCTGGGTTTTAATATTATAAATTCGAAAGTAAGTTTGTCTGTCTGTTATGATTTCATGGCTAAACCGATGCATGCACGGATTTCAATGATATTTGGTATATAACTATTTTAACTCTGGAGGAAGAACAGAGGCTACTTTTTACTGCAATACTAACACACATACGAAAGAAGACGTAGGCAAAAGTTGACAGCATGTACAAAATAGAATCGCAGTAAAATGAATTGTCAACGAGCTGTCTCATTGCTTGATAGTAGTACATACGTCATCTTATGCGTATTGTAAGAGTAATGAGATTGTCCAAAGTTTTCTATATATAGACAGATTCCTAGCATTGTCTAAATTATTTGGGTTTTTATCATTTGTGCCAGTTTTTACTAATATTAGGTTAAGACTTTTGTGACGTACAATTTACGATGAATCTCAGTCCAAACAAATATTTACTATAATATTATAATGTATTTTTCATATTCCGTTTACTTGAGGAACAAATCAAAAGATCTAAACCAGCTAACAATTGTCTCATCTGTTTATTTTAACATATCCTGGATATAATGTTATCTCAGCCCAATAACACATGCTCTTACATTTTTTATTCCTTCACGTATACCCCTTTTGTTTTTCAACCTTCTCTTATATTATGAATTTGTTTGTTTTGAGCGAACGTTTAATTTAGGGCTGGATTTCCGAGCACTTGTATATGTATGAGAATAATAAAAGAAAAACATGGTTTTGACAAACGTTCGTGTTGCAAAAACAAAGAGAGTATTATAATATTGTGTACTATTTTCAAAGAAGATTTATTAAACGTTTTCGGTATAATAGAATACTACAGTTCAATTGAAAAGAATAATCGTATTACTGGAACCCAAATTATGTTCCATCGTTAATGACTTATAAAATAGTTTCTAGCTACAAATTAATGGCAAAACAAGAAAACATAGCAAATAAAATTTAACTATAATAAGCAAGAACTTGTCTAGAATATATTACAACACATTATTCAACAAAGTTAGCAAGAAAAAACTAAAGAAACTAGGAACGTACAAGAGTTATTCTGCGGTTGAACTCAGAAATAATAAACCTTCCTACTTTTAATTAGTTTGTTAAGAAAACAATTGTTTTTTTTTATAAAGTGTCCTTTTGTTTTTTAGTTGTATTTTCTTTTTTATTGTTTTAATATAAAATTGGATTTGCCCTGGACTCTGGACTGGACTGGCTCGGCCGGGGCGGTACTACCCTCGCACAGAAGATCAGCGTAAAATGACAGCGATCATGCTATCGTGTTTCGTTGGTGAGTGCGAGACCGGAGGCCCAATGATGAAGAAGCATCATTAGCCCGCCATGGTGTGGGTCACCATGCTGCATTGTCTGCATTCGCAGTATGGTGACCACCACTCTTGGATTCTACTCATGCTTTCCATCAGGCAGAGTAGAATCATTTTGGCGGGGCCAAACATAAAAAAAAGAAAAAGCTCATACCGTAGGTATGTCGAATAACGTGGTAAAGAGTAGCCCGTGTCTTTTCTCATGAATCAAAGTATATCCATAGCAAATTTCATTGAAATCAGTGCAGTTAAATATTACACGCTCGAAATATGAGGGAGCGGTGTCTTCTGGCACAGGCATTTTTGTGCTTAAAATAAGTCACCTTTAACTGTTATGTAAATGTTATGTGTAATAATGAAATAAAACATTTTTGATTTTTTTTTGATTTTGAGTGGTTGAGCTGTGAAAGCGTAACGAACAGACCGATAGATAGACTGAGTTTCTTTTAAATTTATAATATTATTATGGATACTGTAATATCAAATTAGCAAAACCTTTGTCCAGCAGTCGATTGTTAAAGGTTGTTGACAAAAGCTTAGTACGTAATAATAATTTCAATTACACAATTGGTAAGAACATTATTGGGTACTAGCCGACCCACGCAACCTCGTTTGCTTCTCCTATTGTCCGTAACGTGAAATTTTCCCCCGTTTTTGTAACATTCTTCATTGTTGCTCTACTCCTGTTGATTTTAGCGTGATGATATACAGCCTATAGCCTTCCTCGATAAATGGGCTATCTAACACTGGACCAACGATTCTTGAAATTAGCGTGTTCAAACAAACAAACTCTTCAGCTTTATTATATTAGTATAGATAGATTATCTCAAACCACATTTTTTATCTACATAAATAAATATCCTTCTATTCGCAAACCCATCATTAGATAAGTTTAAAAGTACACCGAAGTCATCTCATAAAAGGGAATGATAAAGACACCTCACACTGATAAACCCCATTATACCCAATCTCATAAGCGACAGGCCTTTATCATTACTATAACATAAAGATTAACATTTGCGCATGCCTGGGGTGAAGACGAAGTTAGATTTGAGGGAAGTAAATAGTTCTTGTGACCCTTTGGTTTTGGGGAAGAATGCCAACGTCGGATGTTTTGTCGACAAATAAGGGTATAAGCTCCTTTAATGGCATACCCGCATTTCTTGTATGAGTGAGATAGCAATATTGGAAGATGTAAGTTAAGGTAACGGCATGTTTATGTTTAATGTTTCAATTTGCTCTTGTACATTTTAATATATGGTTGTAAAATTTATTATGAAGTACTAAATTCTTCTTTGAAAAACCTATGTAAAATGTTTAAAATAAAATGTACTAGAACTCAAGTTATATAAGATATTTAAACGATTTTACGTTTCAAATAAAGAATATTAAAAACCTGGATGACCGTATATCGATTAATACGCGCGGTATATTTTTTTTTGATAAATTTTCTAAAAATGCATTTTAGCTACATCGATTTATTGCCCACGAAACCTAACCTACCCTGCGTACTAAATATCATGAAAATTGTTGACGGTATTTCCGAGATTTAGATTATATTTTATTATTCAAGAATTACTCTTTTAAAGGTTTTAAATTCTGCACACCAATCAAGGCGGTGACACCATATTCAGTTTATTTTAGCATGTTAAGACTTAAAATACCCGTATCTTGGTTGACACACGTTTTTAAAACACAGCTTAAGCCCTAACAACTAAGCATAGTCTAACTTAAATTCTTAAAATTTTCGTTCAATTTTCGTTCGTTCATTTTTTAAATCGAATAATCTCTTTGAGGCAATTAAAATTTAGTTTAAGACATTTTCTCGTGTATATTCATATACACACCGCTTTAGATAATTATAATGTGGAATACTTCGTGTCAACGAAATTTTCGCAAGAGTCTTCTTACTGAAAGTTTGTCGTGAACATGCTGTGAATAAGTAGGGTGACATTATGTTTTGGTTTTCTTCGAACTGTTTTACCACTATATTGGCTTTCTGAATAGATAACGTTAAGTAAACGAAATAAACACTATACTAATATTAATCATGAAAAAATATACTGGGTCTTCTGATCAGCCAAGAAATTTAAGTGATCCAACGTAATTATTTTCACTTATTGTAGACAAAACTGATGCTTATACTATAATCGTATTTCTTATCCTTAAGACAAGAACCTATTTGTACCAAAATTATTGAAATAAGTAAAAAGTTTAAGAAACTATAACATGACTACATACTACTTGTGATTAAATTATATAGCATACGTCCTCCGATCCATTATTACAAGCCTAATGATATGTCACTCAAATCGGTTAAGTAGTTTAGGCACTACAGTGGAACATACAAACACACACAGACTGCCAAAACTATTTCCTTTCTTTTATCTTCGCCGCAGTGGGGTATAAAACGCCATATCAAATACATATTGACTTGACTGCCTTGTTGGTCTCGCGGTTGGCGTGTGTGACTGCTGATCATGAGGTCTCGGGTTCCATTCCAGGGTCGGATCAAATGTTTATATGATCTACAAATGTTTGTTTCGGAGTTTGGGTGTTTTCTATGTATAATATCTATGTATTTACAAAAAAAAAGAATATATGTATTTGTATCAGTTGTCTAGTACCCATAACACAAGCTCTGCTTAGCTTGGGACTAGGTGGCGTTGTGTGATAGATGTCCGAAATATTTATTTATTTATATTTATATATTTAGCTCTATATTTGAAGTAATAAGTGTACATTTTGGGAAGTTTCAACAGAACTAAGGAAAAAAACGCAGGACTGTAGTCCTACGTTTTGTATTGAATTACATCATTAATGGTCACCCCGGATACCGCCATTTCTACTTCCGAATTTACACAACCACCAAGTTCAAGGATCTATAACTTCTTTTTAACAAAAAGGGACCGTTTTTATTCGTATTCCTTTAATTCTGAACTGCGACCTCTCGCGTCATTATTCTTTTTAATACTCTCTTGAATTGCCCGTTTGAGAAACCCCTAAATTCCATTTGGTAAATTCACCAGTTTGTTTTCTAGAGAATCTTTTTCTTAATTTTAAAATCCAATATTAGCGGGAAAAAATCTATGAAATACTGATTAAAGTTTTGGAAGAAAATCTATACAAATAAATAAAATTGGAGTGTCTGTTGTGTAATATTTTAAATGTGTAATATTAAAATACACGATACATATACCAAAAATGTAGTTGAAATTTTTTTGTCTGTCTGTCTGTCTGTTTGTTCCGGGTTATCTCTGGAACGGCTGGACGGATTTTGACGGGACTTTCACTGGCAGGTAGCTGATGATCCGGGGAGTAACTTAGGCTACTTTTTTTTAGACTAACTTTGTCCCACGGCGTTACTCGCGGTACAACAATAACCGCGGGTAACACCGCGGGGTTCAGCTAGTGTTACCTAAATACCCGGGAGGGGTCCGGAGGTCTTACTACAGCAGTTCCCGGATCTCTTCCTCTCTCAGGCACAGAGTGGCACACCGTGTGGTTTTAGTCGGTTCGATTCCGACACACCGCCCCGCCGCAAACCCCGGCGGGGTGACGGCCCGAGGGGGTATCCACACGTAAAAAAAAAAAAAAAGTGTTACCTAAATACAGAAGGATATACATACTTTCTATACATATTATACATAGGTATAGTATGGGAGGCTTAC
This sequence comes from Spilosoma lubricipeda, assembly GCA_905220595.1. Taxonomy (NCBI): domain Eukaryota; kingdom Metazoa; phylum Arthropoda; class Insecta; order Lepidoptera; family Erebidae; genus Spilosoma; species Spilosoma lubricipeda. Next base: position 2,199,407 of record HG992298.1, on the reverse strand, counting down.
TTTAACTAAGCAAAAAGGTCCTTCCAAAATCTTAAGGTATCGTCATAGTGTGGGTCGACATGGTGCATTGTTCCACTGTCTGCGTTTGTAATGAGTATGGTGGCCATCTCTCTTAAATTCTGCTCATGCTTTTCATTGAGCAGGCAGGCAGAGCAGCCACATACATAAAAAAAAGAGAGGAGCGACTGAAGGCTTTCGAAAGAAAACCAGTAATGGGCTAATATATTGACTGCCTCGATGGCGCAGTGGTATGCGACTGCTGTGCTTGAGGTCTCGGGTTCGATTCCCGGGTCGTACCAAATGTTTGTATGACCTGCAAATATTTGTTTCGGAATTTGGGTGTTTTCTATGTATAATATGTATGTATTTACAAAAAAAAACAGTATATATGTATTTATATCAGTTGTCTAGTACCCATAACACAAGCTCTGCTTAGCTTGGGACTAGATGGCGTTGTGTGTTAGATGTCCAAAATATTTATTTACTTATTATTATTATTTATTATATCATTGTTTTTAACTAAGACAGGTTATTAAGAGCCCTCTGGAATAGGAAGGAGCAAACTCATAGTAACGTATTTGTTACCATTGAGTTGCAATATATTAGCCCATATCATTCCAACTTATATTATCCTACTAATATTATAAACGCGAAAGATTGTAAGTATGGATGGATGGATGTTGGTTACTCTTTCACGCAAAAGCTACTGAACGGATTTGGATGAAACTTTACAGTAATATAGCTTATTTATTTATTTATTTATTTATTTAAACTTTTTGCACTTTTGTACAAAAGGCGGACTTAATGCCATGAGGCATTCTCTCCCAGTCTACCTTCAGGTGATGTAGAAATAGGATGCGGTAGGTGCAAAGATAAACCTACATCAAATAGGACCGATCAACATAAACATACTATTACACAAATTAATAATATAAAATACATATACATAAATAATACACATACATAAATTTAATATTATACTAGTACACAGTCGGGTATTAGGGTTGTGACTGTATTGCCAACTCATTCCGAAAAAGTTCGCGTACCTTTAGTTTGAATGTAAGACGGTTTGTGAACATCCTGATCTCAGCAGGAAGTGCATTCCAGAGAAGAACAGACTGCACAAAGAAGGAAGAATGGAGAAAGTTGGAGGTGTGAGAAGGGGATAGAAGAAGCAGATTATTTGTTGACCGAAGGTTTCGGTCATGATTGGAACATAAGAGACGGAAGTGTGGTACCAGGTATTTGGGTAACGATGGAGAGTTGAGGAACGAAAAAAGAGTAGTAAGCGCTCGCAAACTGCGGCGTTGACGAATAGGGAGCCATTGCAATTGGGAACGAAAAGCAGACACATGATCATACTTGCGAAGATTGAAAACGAATCGAATGCAGTTATTGAGAAGGCGGTCTAGTTTATTGAGAAGATCTGCATTCAGGTCAAAATAACACACATCACCATAGTCGATCAGGGGAATAATTAAGGACTGCATAAGCGTAACCTTGGTTTTAATGGGGATGAAGTTCTTGAGACGATACAATGCTCGGAGACACGAGGTGACTCTCTGACTGACGTATGAGACTTGTGCCCGCCAATCAAGTGTCGAGTCTATAAGTAGCCCCAGGTTCTTTACCACTGCGCTTAAGGGTATAGTCACGTTGTTGTAAACAACTGGTGGAATGACCGCCGTATCCAACTTGTTCAATGTTTGTTTGCTCCCCACTACGATCACTTGGCATTTGGTTGGATTTACTGACAACCCGAACCTCGCTGACCAGTTTTTTATGGAGTCTAAGTCCCTGTTGACTTTGTCGATTGCGTATGGAATGTCTTCAATCCTTGATTGGGTGTATACTTGCAGGTCGTCAGCGTACAGGTGATACGCACACTGAAGGTTTTGGGTAACGAGATTAATGAATATTGAGAATAATAAGGGAGATAATATACCGCCTTGAGGGACGCCAGCGAGAAGATCACACCAACCTGACGATATGTCATCAATGTGAACACACTGTTGTCGTCCCTGAAGATAGGAGGAGAACCATTCCAGAGCTTCTGAGGAGATCATAAGATAGGAAAGGATAGCCAATAAGACGTCGTGACATACGGTATTAAAGGCATTGGAGAAGTCAATTAAAGCCAGCACTGTGACTTTGGTGTCCTCCATACCCTCCCGAATGTCACCAGTCACTTTGAGAAGGGCAGTGGTTGTGCTGTGACCTGGTCTGAACCCCGATTGCATGGGACTGAGAAGAGTCTGCTGATAAACAAACTGGGAGAGTTGCCTATGAACGCAGGCTTCAAGCACTTTAGAGAGGAAAGGAAGTATAGAAATTGGACGAAAGTGTTCAGGCAGAGAGGGATTAGTATTTTTGGGTAAAGGTATGATGAAGGCCTTACGCCAAAGAGAGGGAAAGATTCCAGAGTCGAGAGAAAAGTTTATAATATGAGATATTACAGGAAGAATGTGATCCATGATAGCAATGATCATATGACGACTGATGCCGTCACATCCAATCGCTTATACATCAGAATAACACATAGGCTACTATTGCCGCGATATCCGACATATACGCGGGCGGAGCCACTGGCAACAACTAGTTACTAATATATTTCCCTAGACTCCACCTGAGTGTATGGTAGTTTTCGCGGTAAATAGTATAGTGTAAATCCTTCCTTAAGAATGAAAGTATCTTCATGCTATTTTTCATTAATATGATTCTAGTGGCTTAGCCATGTAAGCGTAACAGACAGACAGAGTTACTTTAACATTAATAATATTTAGCATGGATTGTAAACTAAGTGAATCTTAAAGATATTATGAATATTAATACATCAACAGCGAGTAATATAGACTACGTTTTACCGCGATAACTGATAAACACGAGGGCAAAAACTACAAAATAATATTAAAAAAGCATATTATTTAATTTAGATAGTATTTAGATATAAAAATCAGTAATTAATTATGCTTGGTCTTGACTGACTCTAAATTAAACTGGTTAAATTATGACCTAAGATAATTCGTAACGACTTTTTTAATCGCTCAACAGTAAAAATTTATTAATTCATATCTTTTAGGCTTAATTTTTTTATATTATAGTTTATTTTGTTAATTTCAAGAATGAAGGAATGGTTACTGGTTAAGAGTTTTTTTGCAATCACTTTCATATTAATTAAAGTCAAATTCATTTCAGAATCGTCGTTTCATTATTTGTATTCGTTTAAATGTACTTATTTTTGGAGTTCATCATAGCTCCAAGGAATAACAAGATATAAATATTTATGTACATTTCTTTATACATGCACATATAACATGAGACCTCTTGCACATCACCACTGCGGCAACGAGGTATTCAAATAGGAATAAAACGATAAAACTTTTTTTAGTCATTTTTGTTTACTGTTCCTTTTGACAACAACACTATCAACCAATTTTACCTACCTACGGCGAAGTCAAAGGAAGGGTTTTAATGTTGAATGTTGTTCTACTGTCCTGGTCTTCAATAGACTTCTAATAATGGTCCAGGTGATAAAAGGCTAGATAAATTTCATCAAATTGTTTTACGGTTATTGTTTTATAAACTTTTTGACGTGACAACTTCTAATAAATAAATTAATTAGAGATAGATAAACTAATCAATAATTTATCTATCTCTCATCATTTCATCAACGTTTTGTCATGACGTTGTCACGTTAAACTATCGTCCAGAATTCGAATTTACAGTCTAAGATATATTAATTCTTAAACTAAGATAACAAGAAAAAGTGCATGCTTCAACAAGAATAATCTTATTCATTAAGAGAACAATTCCCACTTTCCTGTTTATTAAACATAAAATAAATGCTTAAAACAAGTCAAGCAAATAATATTGCTAAAACAATACCGCATGGTGTATTTGTCCGCTAGCGGTGCTGTATGAATCTAGCATTTAAATGAAGGCGCCATCTGGTGCATTTCCTCTCAAACTAACCAGCAATTTGTCTGTCTAAAACTTCCACTTATGAATTATGCATGTGTGTATGATTTACGCTTGTGTGCATTTATGTGTCTTATATTCTAGATCTGTACGGTATACTAAGGAAACTGCATAACAGTTCAGTCACTTATTAATGATGTGTGTTGATGACTTTTATAGTTTCTTTTGCTTTATTATGAGAAGAAGTAACTTTCGGTTTATTTGGGAAGAGTACACATGACAACTGCGTAGTCACTTTGGAATTTAATTTTGAAATATTACGAGTCAGTTAAGTATTTGATTTTGCAGAACTCAGCAATGTCAGGCAAATATATATAATGTAGGCTTTTAAGCCCTACCAATATTTAGTGTGTATGCCGAGACATTCGAGTTCTATACAATTGAACTTGCCTTGGGTTTGTGATTTGATCTACGCTTACGGACGAGTGCTTTTAATCAGGGTCAACATAGGCTTGGTATTTATTACATGGCATAGGAGGTCAAACAAATAGACAGGTTACCTGATGGTAAGAGTTACAATATGTATCCTTCAAGTTCTCCTTCTATATTAGGGAAGAAATTTGGGCTTCGTTAACCTCGCTACTGCTAGCACTAGATCAGTTATATATCTTATTTAAAAATTGGGAAGAATGTATATGCGATTTTCGTAATCACTTAGAAGTTTAATTTTCAAAAAGTTACCTGTCAGTTTAGCATTTGCGTTTGCGGAACTTCTGAGCACTTATCTGATAGTACTCAGCCATATATTGTCAGGAGTTTGAAAGTTTCAGAATGTTAACTATTCAAATGATCGTGTGACATTACATAATGGTAATGTGATAGTAAAGTAAGGCCACGAGTAAGATTGGGTGTTATACAATATTGGAATGTGCGATTCAGTCAATGGCAATATTTGTTAGATGGCGCTGATCACTTTTAAGACGCAGTATTTATTTCATATTTATGACATAATAGTAATACCTACTCTAAAATAAAACGTTATGCGTTGCCTAGAAATAAAACGCCATGTGTAGCCTAGAAATAAAACATCATGCGTTGCCTAGAACTAAAACGTGATACGTTGCCTATAAGTCTTTTATATTTCTTCAATTTAAAACTTCTTAGTATTCTGGTTGGAAATGAATTTATAAGTTGTAAGCGTTCTTTGCGTCGAGTATAAAAGTCAAAGAGATCAGTGTGCCTTTGTGGAGTCGGGATTTGAGTTTAGACGATCAAGTCCTCAGTTTTTAATCGTATATACGAAGTAATTTAAAGGTAAGGTTCAAGTTAGAAGATAATGTCTAAGTTATACGAGTATGGTTCAAATGTTTGTGCCTTTTTAAGCATCTTTTTTAATCTGCAACTTCTTGTAGCCAGCAATTTAGTCTTTTCAGACAATGGTTGAGGTTAAATCAATAAAGATAAAGCTAAGTTATTGTATACCCTGCTATGCGTATATGTATATGTTCACTTTTAAATTTGACGCCTACATCCAGGTGTAAAAATGGAACCTCTCACCGCCCCGCCCCGTTCTTGCCATCCTGTTTCATTATTTTTACATTTACTCGCAATCTATTTTTCCTGTTTAATCTTTAAAATGGTGAGGATGACATATTTATTTATACATTACAGTTTTAGGCGCATGTCATGCGTATATTGAATGTACTTAAACGTCTATATTTTTGAATCATGCATTAAAACAAGAGTAAACCTTATCTAAGCTTAGGTCCGCTCCAGACTACGTCCCTTGGTTGTATTATAAACTATTTTGAATATTTATCACTGCGTGCTTAGGATTGTTCCACTTTTACAACTTTAGGGACGTTTCAAGAACAAAGTTTTATAATCTCAAAATTATTATTATTTGATCTGAATTGTTCTTAATGATCATAAATTGTTTAAAATATATTTCTCATAATTTTATTTTGTTAGTCAGTTTTATTCTAAATTTAGGTTTTGAAAATATGAAATATAATTCACCTTAGAATGGTGCTTATTCGTATGCATGCGGATTAGAACAGGAATATATTTGGTCTTCAAACCTAAAGGGTTCAGATATATACAGGCAAATGAAGAGTTTTTTTAAGATAATAATAATAATAATAATAAATCGCTTTATTGTACACCAGATAATGCTATGCTAGGTCAGTACAATTGGCGGCCTTATCGACAAAAGGGCAATCTCTTCCAGGCAACCATGATATATATATATGCTCAAAAAGGCTGTGTCACAGGAAAGTTTACAATGCCAATGTTCCGTTACCGTAAAGTATATAAATCGTGATTCGTAATTCAGTGTTTCAATTTTCAATGCTGGTAATAATCGTCGCAAGGGGCAGCCTTAAATGGTTGCAATTGCAACACTGACTCGCATGAAACATGCAGCCACTGACGGTTGTGTGAAAAAACCTCTGACGCGCGTGCGATTTGTATCGGTCGATTTCCTGCTAGAAATCGAAATCTACTTGCATTTCTCTCGCGTGTGACGTACACAAGAACTGAAATCCCTGAATTATCGACTCCTGAACAAGCGAAGGTGGAAACTCAACGAATACCCGTGGCAGTCCAAGGTAAGTGCTTGCATTATACTTTGCGACGGGTTATGTCGAGTTATTGAACAGCGAAACTACACGAATACGTATTTGTCCCAGTGTGGTGTTGATGCCACCCGCTATTTCCGCTGGGTGCGTACGCCACATCTTAATGGTGCCAAAACCCGGGAGTTCCACGTAATTTCCTGCCTATCATCGTATGTTTATGGTATTTATGGTCAAAATCGTAGTGTTTTATCTTGGAATACATATATCTATCGTTTTATTCAGCTAACTGCATTCCAAGTTATTGCATTATCTCCAATTCTTAACAATTATCGGGCTGACTTACCTACCTATATACATATTATTATGCATATTATCGTTCACTAGCACCAACAGGGTTTATTTCTATATTCATTTCACACAAATCGATTATTGTAGGATCTAATTAAGCAATCACAAACATTTATCGGTGCTTAATTCTATCGGCCTACGATAATTCTATCATTAAAATCATTAATCGCATTCATAATCGTTTGTAGTAACTAAATAATTAACATACAACAGTAAAATAATCAGTTTAAATGTAATTTTGTAAGCTATTTCTTAGTGCATTCATTTCTCAAACTTGTAAGGTGGTAGGAAAAAACTTACGCGACCGCTAGCGGTCGGTAGCACGAAACGTTCCTTACTTACCGTCTAACGTCTAGTTATCGTGAATGCACATATTTTTATTTATCATTAATTCATACATTTATCGTTAAACTAACAAGTTGCTTTGGACCTGCGCGGCAGGTTAAATAGTGCTTATTACTGTGTTATAAGGTCGTAAATGTTCAGTACATTTTCACTAGTAGTATAAATCGATCTTTGTTATTGTTTACGTTCCGCTTCACTTGTTGGAACCTTTATAGTTTTTAAATAAGTTTTTCACTATAGAAATTTATCGATCAAACAACAATTTCGTTAATAGGTAAACATTCCACTCGCAGACGACCTTCTCTAAAGAAAACGAAATCGAAGTCCGTAGCAGTTGAGTATACGATTCAGGACTTATCTTCTTTACGTAGAAAGCGAACTATTGCATATAAACGGTTATCTAAGGCTTTGGAAATAGGCGTTTTGACTAGGAGTGATGCCTCTCAGTGCGACTTATTTTTGTCTTATCACCAAGAAGTGGAACAAATTGCTTTAACGTTTGTAGAATCGCACTTCGCGATTTTAGAACTTTTGGATGACCCCGATAATGAGGATAGTCAAATCCAAGAACGTTTTGATGAAATGTACTATCAAGTATTATCGATACATCGTAGTTTATCAAGAGGCGAATCGCTTCAATCGCCCAGTAGTTCGTCATCGAATATTCGTCTTCCGAAAATCGTACTTCCGTCCTTTTCCGGAAATATCAAATCATGGCCGGAATATTTCGATACTTTTAACGCGTTGATTCACAACTGCACCTCTATTAGCGATACGGAGAAATTTCATTACTTGATTTCTTCTCTCAGTGGCGATGCGTTATCAGTAATCAAAGTGTTTCCCAAGACACAAGAACATTATCATGATGCGTATCAAGCCCTTGTCGCTCGCTATAAAAGTAAACGTACCCTAGCTTTTACATGTTGGCGGGATATTTTAGATATCGAACTTAAAGGCAATAATGCGCACGAGTTTCAAAGGTCGCTTGACCTGTTCGAGGAGAACTTGAGTATTCTAAAAACTCTCGAATTACCGATTGCACATTGGGACTTTGTTTTAGTTTATCATATTTTATCGAAACTTGACAAAGAATTACGCCGTAAGTTTGAAGAAAGTTATTCAAACAGAAAATAATCACATCATTCAAAGACCGTTGGTTAAGTTATGCCCTCTCCCTATCGAGGACTAGCTTAAATCGTTTCAAATTCTATCGTATCAAAACACCTCATTTAGTATTTAATTTATCTTATTTAGGTATCTTTATGTATCGTTTTAGCATTATCTAAACATATATCGTACTCACAATATCGATCTTTGTCCTCCAAACCTTTATCGTTTAACCAGAAAATACCATAGGCATTTTGGTCGGCGGGATGTTCCGTTACCGTAAAGTATATAAATCGTAATTCAGTGTTTCAATTTTCAATGCTGGTAATAATCGTCGCAAGGGGCAGCCTTAAATGGTTGCAATTGCAACACTGACTCGTAAGAAACATGCAGCCACTGACGGTTGTGTGAAAAAACATCTGACGCGCGCGCGACTTGTATAGGTCGATTTCCTGCTAGAAATCGAAATCATCTACTTGCATTTCTCTCGCGTGTGACGTACACAAGAACTGAAACCCCTGAATTGTCGACTCCTGAACCAGCGAAGGTGGAAACTCAACGAATACCCGTGGCAGTCCAAGGTAAGTGCTTGCATTATACTTTGCGACGGGTTATGTCGAGTTATTGAACAGCGAAACTACACGAATACGTATTTGTCCCAGTGTGGTGTTGATGCCACCCGCTATTTCGGCTGGGTGCGTACGCCACAGCCAATGATGCAGAAGCATCTCAACAGCCCACCGTAGTGTGCTGCATTCGCAATGTCTATGGAGACCACTACTCTAAAATGCTACTTATGCGTAAATTAGGCAGAGTAGAGTTACTTTGGTAGGTTTATATAGACTAAAAACATAATGTATGAAATGGACACAAAGAACACCGAGATTCAGAACAACAATTTGTAGATTAAGCAAAATGTAATTCCATGTGGGGATCGAATCCACCACACTCAGCGCTGTAGAACCATTACGTGTGTGTGTGGCCAGGTAACCACTACGACATCAGTAAAATAAACTGGAATTAAATGGAATATTTCCGCATCTCAAACATTATCATATAATTGGACGTACAAAATTCAAGACAATGGCGTGTTGTACTGCATTTCAAATGCTGAGTGGATTTCCGAAATGCGAATTTTCCTTATATGATTGGTCATATTGTGGAACGAGGTTCCTGTTAAGCTTACCCAAGAGACTACAGGTTGAGTTTTCCAAACATTTCCTGACTACCATTTCTCTCTCAGTGGCACGTGACATAGTTGTATCAGAATATTTATATAACAAATAACATCATTATTATGTTAATCACAGCTAGCATATTAGTTTTGACGGAACAACCTGGAAGTCACTCAATAGGCTGCGTATCGAGCTTAGAATATCTCTAATGACAGACAAGGTGAGGACTTGGGAATTTGTCGACCTCAGCACAAATAAGTGCGCGTGTTTAAGTTTCTCCACAGACAATGGAGCAATTACTAACTTTTCAACTTTTGCGTTCCATGATTTATTAACAATTATTTTTACGGGAATTAACGCGATCACTTCTTAAAAGATATTGCATAACTCTGATTTGCCTGACGTTTCGACCAGGTTGCACTGGCCGTGGTCACAGGCTGACTGGCTCAGCGACGCACGCCCTCCGTCGTCGATTCCGTGAAGTAGACCTGCCTACTTATACGCGTTAATTCCCGTAAAAATTGTTGTTAATGGAGCAATTACTGAATCCTGGAATGATCCTGGAATTGTGCACTGCATGCTTGACGAACTTTACCACGCGACGCCAAAGGCCATTTACGTCGTAGAGCACTGAGCCAAAATTGTATAAGTGTTGATATCGACACGATAAGAAAAAGTTTCGCATAAAATAGGCAAAATTATTTTTACCACAAAATCTAAGTTACTAATTCTTTAATCTGAACTAAGTTGAAGCTTAGAGGCAGACGAAAAGAGAGAATTATTTAGTAGTTCCAGATTTCTAGAAAAAGTTATTACCTTTTTATTTCTCTGGAAATCCTTCCACTATCCTTTAAAAATAATCATTTTTTTCTAAATATGGTCAAAGTACCTTTTACATACCTATAAATAAACTTACCTATCTTAACATTTTGTCCAAAGATTTGACTTTGACCCAGAAAAAGTCTTAAGTTCATTTTTTTTATTAAAGACAATTCCCGCATCAGAAATATAAATCCTGTGTCGGGCACTTTACAAACATACATGAAACTGACACAAATAACACCCTGACTCAGAACAGCAATTTGTGAATCACACAAAGTGGTGAGGTATGTGCCTCCGGGATCCTCATTCACTCGATTTAGAGGTCGGAAAAATATAGCACTTATCTCTCGTGACTTTTATCATAGTCAATTTGCTTCAAATGTAGTGAATGATTGGTTTTTACGCATATTACATTTCAATGACACAAATTCACTTTTAACAAAATGAGTAACAGATCCAATGAAAAGAGATGCTGTGAAGTAAACAGTTCAAATCATCTTTGTGAGCAAACCATTAATAGTCTTGATAACATTTTTGGAAGCACAAGTTTACATTTGCAATAATTCTTCACAGGAGAAACTCTCCAAGGAACTTAAAGAATCCAAAAATTGTTGTTCAGAGTCAAGGTGTTCCTTGTGTCCGTTTCATGTATGTTTATGTAGTGCCCGCGGCACAGGAAATATTCCTAATACGAAAGTTATCTTTTTGAAAGTAAAGGAAGAAAAAGAAGAAGTAAACAGTACAAGCCCCTACCAATGCCGTTGGTGGTAGTGACATGAAGTAAGAAAAATATTGTTATTTTTACTTTTTGGTAAATAGAATCAATACAGATTGAAAGAGAGTTTAGCATGGAATTAAAATATTTTTCCGAGAAGGGTAGGCAGAGACGATTGATCTCCAATTACTACGGTCCTGACACACCTCTTTTGATTTGTCTACATTAATCAATCGCTGCATGCATACTGCATGCAAAAAACAAAATAGCACTATTTATTTCATCTCTATTATTAATCTCAAAACGAAGTCCTTGTTTCTAGTTATTTTTATTTTGAGTACTGGTTCTTTTACGACGTCGATTTAGAGAATTCAAAACAATATCTATTCAAACATCACGCCAATATTACGCCTTCTGTATTATATTAAGAAAAAGAGACATGAAATTTAAGCATACACAAGTAACTTGTTTGTTCTCATATGCTCATATTTCAAATAAGACGTCAAGGCAGTATCAGATCCTTTCTTTGCTTTGAAATATTACCTGTCATTGTCTAGTATCTTAGGTTTGTGGTGAATCTTGATATTTATACTCTGACTTTAATAATGACTTTGTTTGTTGTTTAAATTCTCAACACTTAGTTTATAGGTTATATCATTATTTTTTTCCTGTACGTTGTTGGAGGTATCTGGGACACTACTACTACACAAGTTAGCATTTTCTCTATCTAACATTATTACAGGGTGAATAGCATTAGTGTCAATAATAATTTATTTAATTCAAAACAGTACTCAGACGGAGTATTCATGAAATAGTTATATTTTGATGATAAAATAAATAGTTAGGTAATAAAGTTACCTCTGATAAATATCCTAACTATTGTAATTTATATGTTTATTTGTAGTATACATTCAAGCTAATTCAATGGGTATCCAAGTCAATTTACAAATTCTAAAGCAAACAAATCCATGAACGTAATCTATAAATCGAATTATTGTTGAAAGCAACGCTACAATTCAATAGAGTTTAATAAAGCATGTGCGGTGGTTACAATGAGTGAATTGTGAAATAATGTATTATAATATGAACATATTAAGAGATAAGATTTTGTTAGTAAAAAATACTGTTTAGGATTGTAGAAAAAAACTTTATAATAATTGCCAGGCTTAAAAATTCAAGTTAAAGCGAATAAAACCACACACTTTGATTTGTCTATAAGTTCTTGTTTTGGCTGAAGAGGTAACAGTTTCTCAGAAATCTTAGGGTAAAACAGTTTGTCAATGTCTTTAAAATAAAATTAGATTTTGCCGATGGCTCCACCCGCATGTATGTCGGTTTTCGTGGTAAAAAGTATTTCCTTGCCAAATTGCATTAAAATCGATACAGTGATTTAGCGGTGAAAGCCTTACAGACAGACAGATTAAATTTAGAATTTACGATATTATTATGGATTACAAGAGATACCACCTAGACTTGTCCCAACAAGTTAAATGGTCCGTTATTTAGGTTACATACTTCGCAAGACAAAGCGACAAATATTTGTGAACTTTAAACTGAAAGTATTTTCATTTTAACGATATTGGACAAGTAGACATGTTTGAACATATTGTGTGTGAGTCAACGCGTCCTTTCAACTTATATTTTCGAATGCTTTGTTCATTGGTTCGTGAATTTCGAGTGAAATACTTAACGAGATAAATTTATTTTAACAATATTTCGATACGTTAGATCAAGACCTATTAAATATGACATTAGTTTTTTTATTCATGATATGTACCTACGTCTTAATTAAAAGACACGATTCTGCTTATGTTTTCCATCAGGGAGTATAAAGTCACACTGGCCACACATAAAAAAAAATATAACATACCATATTCTGGGTACTACGGGTAATTTTAGCATATTTAAGATTTTTACCATATGAATGGATGTATATAGTACTTCGGAGCCGTCGGTCCCGGTTGTCATGAATATCTATGGCAATCGTTATTGGGAAGTCAGTGCCCTCAAATATAATGCCAACTAGTTCAACCTTCGAATTCAGTTTACCCTGAGGGTTGCGGAGGTCCGATGCCAGTCGCTCCGTGTAAAAACTGATATTCAGGTAAAACCGGTTAAACTAGTAGCCGACCCCAACTCTTGGGAATAATAAAGGCTAAGAAGACGATGATGAATGGATTTATATAGATTTGAACCTGTGAACTTTTTTAAAAGTTTGAATATTTATTATTAATTTTGTTTTTGATATGCAGTGTTTCTATGTTATAAAGAGATCATTGACTTATCTTGGTAAATACCTTACGTTGCATTGGTTGGTCATTATATACCTAGGCAAAGAAGGATATTTACAAGGAGTTCTCCTTTGTGAGCACATAGTTTACGCTATCAAATTAGAATTTAAAACAAACAAAAGTATTACGTGACCGAACCGCTGGGTAATAGGAATTTTTAAATAGTACTTATTAATTGCCTTATTACTTAGTAATGCGCATACATGTATAGAAACACAACTGAAAGGAAATTAAATCAAACAGATGAGTGACCTTTGAATGTCACTAAAATGTTACGCAAGGCAACGAATCTGTCAGGTTGGCTCTTCATCAACAACCCTTAACGTGACACTGCTGGTCTCGGGCTTATTTCAGGAGAGGCCATATGTCTCCACACTGGCCAACTATTCATTTTCAATCCTGATTAATTTATAGATTTCAATCAAGCTTTGATAGTTTTTCTACGTAACCGCCTGTCATTAAATTTTGTTTATCTATACTAATATATAAAGCTGAAGAGTTTGTTTGTTTGTTTGAACACGCTAATCTCAGGAACCGCTGGTCCGATTTGAAAAATTCTTTCGGTGTTGGATAGTCCATTTCTCGAGGAAGGCTATAGGGTATATATCATCACGCTACTACTAATAGGAGCGGAGCAACAATTAAGAATGTTTCAAAAACGGGGGAAATTTTCACGCAACGGGCAATATAAGGCGCAAACGAGGTTGCGTGGGTCAGCTATTATATTATATCCAGAAAATGTCATAGGGTATTCTCCAAAAATAAAGGTACTGTTTTTAAATGTAATAAAACTCTTTCCCTTTGAAGGAGTTTTTAAAATTACAAATTCCAAAGAAGTAAATTAACATTCTACATTCATAGCCATCGATTTTTTTACATATACAATAATACAAAATAAGTACCTACTACGATAATCAGACTGCTGGACAATATACACATTTATATGGCATAGACAAATTACAATCAGAGAGAGTGTACAAATGGATCCTTAGGAGTCGTAAACCGTAGGAGAGTCATACTTTGGCATGAATGAGCCGGCTCGACCAGAATGATAGCACGGCCTCGCAGAAAACCAATGCGAAACAACGCTTGCGTTGTGTTTCATAGAGTGAGTGAGGATACCGGATACTCGTTTGCCCCCTGCTCGATAAAAACTTGAAACTACTGACTGTTATCAACCAGTTTTATTTCTCACTAGGTAACGATACACAATAGTAAAAAAAAACACTATATTATTTGTGGTAATGAAATAATAGTGCGATCTAGTGTTAAAACACAATGCCATTTATCGAACAGTAATGTAATCAATTTTGGTTTAGACAAAAAGAATAAAATGATTTTGCTCATCACAGTACAAACTTTGACTTAGCAGTTACTATCGTCAAGCACTGGACGAACAAGTTAAATGTAAATGAAAACCCTAATAAATTGACAAAACACAGTTTACCATTTCATACTAAAAAACCTGCTTAACAAACTTAAAATTTACCCAAAATTACACCCAAAGTAGTGGCAGTTTAAGTGCTTTTTTTTACATAAACACTTGGCCGGATAACCGGTACCGTAAGCACAAATTGCTTATGCATAAACAGGCGCGATGTACGTGATGCCTTTTAATTATTAGTTGGGGCAGCAATTTTGCATAATAATTTTATAAGAAGCTAGATATATTATAGAAATGCAAAAATGTTACTCTGAGGTGAACTATTTTTTTTGTCTTTGTAAAGTCAAGGAATTAAAATGTTCAGAAAATTTTACATTGGGGTTCGAGCCGTCATAGCCTTTTTCTATTTTGATTTTAGTATTATGGTCATTCATTAACGTCTTCGAGATGAATAAGACTATCTTTAGAGTTTCTTTTGTTTTATACTTCACAAAATTTTGTTATTGTAACGGACAGTCAAATTCATGATTTTTTTCTTCTGTTAGTTCAAAATGATCTACTCTATTTCTAATTGTAGGGTTATAAGGTAACCCAATGGGTATCAGTAAAACGGTTTCTTTGATAACCACTTGCTTGTCTGGTACTGTCTTTGATTGAAACTAAGAAATAATATAAATTTGAAAAAACTGATAAATTTTTGGCAAAAAAAATACTAACAATAAATAATAATAAAAATTTGGATGGGATGCAGTTCAAACGTCATAAATACATTGCCACAATACATTACGATAAAGAGGTTAATCATTTATGTTGATTCGTCAGAATAAATCTTTCCTACCAAAATAATACTTTTGAATTTGCAGCATACTAAAATGGTTAATATTTTTTTACCAAATTAAATCATTGTCTGCAGTCTATGCAAGGTCTATTTCAAATACAATAAAAATAAATGTACTGCAGTTGACTAGTGCTTTGTCTGCAGCAATGCGAATACTAATAAATTTCTTATAGAGTTTTGGACTCAACATTCGTGACAACCGACCTTTGTTACGCAGTATTTACTGACCAATGGGGCATCAATTCTTAGTTTTTGCCAAGGTTTGTGGTGTGTTTTAAAGTATTACTGTTTGTATTGTCCTGTATACTGGCACAATGCCAGGTCATAAAAAAAACTGTCCACTTTAAAACAATAACGTTTCAATGTATGTTCTAAAAGTAGCGAACCAGTAAGAATTAGTGTTTTAAAAATGACTGATACGAGAGGCTACTTTCGTTTTATTTTAAAAATATGTATTCGTAATGGTATAGGCGGGCAAACGAGCAGACGTATCGCCTGATGGTAAGTGATTACCACCGCTCATGGACACCTGCAAACACCAGGCGTCACAAGTGCGTTGCCGGCCTTTGGGGGATGGGGACGGGAGATAGTGGAGGGGGTTTGTATTATGGGCCTCCGGTATTTGTATGTGGTATTTGGTCATAGGGTAGGGTTTTTGACAATAGTCGATTCGAGTTACAAGTTCATACAAAGGTCAAAGTTAAATAACTTGTGCCTGTAACTTTTAGAGCTAAAGCTAAATTTCCCCAATTCGTTCATTTAAGTAATATTTCTTACCTACCATTGCTTTTTTTTGTTATAAACTAAAAAATTATAGAATAAATATTTCGGACATCTAACTCACAACGCCATCTAGTCTCAAGCTAAGCAGGGCTTGTGTTATGGGTACTAGACAACTGATATAAATACCTACATACTTTTTTTTGTAAATGAATACCTATTATACTTAGAAAACACCCAAAGTTCGAAACAAATATTTGCAGATCATACAATCATTTGATCGGACCCGGGAGTCAGTTTTAATCAAGTTCAACATTTTCGAAAATATAAACTTGAGTGTTACATATTGTTGTATATGTAACGCTCAAGTATATGTATTGCATACTTTGTTGATGCATTTATTTTCTAAGTGTCAATGAAGAGCGAAATATTTGTGTAGCTTCAACTCAAGCGTGTATAGATCACACAGCCGTATAATTTATTTGAAGCACGTTTCGGTTTCGAGATAAGATTAATTGAAAAGTTAGAGGAGAGAGGCAAGTCAGTTTTGTTAAATCGAATCAAGCCCTTACAGTGTCTGTTTATTTAATTTTATTAGACACCCGTATAAATCTTTAATGTATTTACAGTAGGTTACTAAAATAGCGAATTCTTATTACAGAAAGACGTAATATTTTTCAGGCATCTGGTTCTTACTTGATATGATCTTAAATAAATATATCTATATTTTTTTGCTGCACTATAGTAACCTAACTAAATATCCAAATGATATTCATTCACAATTTAATTATTTTTTTGTGCATAAAAGAAAATTTGTATGATTTAAATATAGAAACAGCGATTAAAAATTTTATAACTTTCATATCTTGGTTCTACATAAATGTTTATTTCGGGGATGCGCCACTGAGGATCATCATCAACCCATAACGTCCCACTGCTGGGCTCGGGTCTCCTCTCAAGAGAGGGTTAAGGCCATACGTCCCCACGTTGGCCGAGTGCGTGTTGGGAACTGGCAAGACAACGTTGTGGCTACTAGCCCAGTCATATTAGGGCTTTCACCTCGGAATGAAAGATAATAAGCTGCAAATTGGTATGAACCTTTGTTTTGTCATTCTAAATGTTGTCTCAAAAGTCACAATCGTTATCGTGTCCGCGTCTCAAGATATTCAAGGTCAAAGGTCACAAAAATCGGTTTTTCGCGAATATCTGGCTTCCTATCGGTTAAATGAGATTTGCATTTATTATAAAAGTTGTAGGCTATAAAATTCCCTACAACTTTTGTTAAACTTTTTTTTCATACGACTAACCGTTTTGAAGGTAGAGCGCGAAGAGTGCACATCATACAGTCATATACGGCCTAATGCAAGGTCAAGCGTGAGTTATGGTTATCAGTACGTTATAAAGTCAATTATTTACTTGGAAATTATAATTATTAAACAATGCCTATTATTTATGTACTAACTATTAATTATTTATATTTAATTAAAGTAAGTAACTTGATTATTTATATATAATTATTCATATTTAACTATTTAAGTATAAAATATTATTAATTCTGGATTATATATTTTAGTTTTATTTTAAGTTAAAATGATAGTAAGAGTAAATATTTTACACATATTTTTATTTATTATTAAATACGGCATAATATACATTTATCAAAATATGAGTTCAAATATCAAAAGTATCTTTGTTGATTTTAATTGTAATGAAATTGGAAATGGAAGCTAATTATCTTCTTCTTCTTCGTCGTCTTCTTCTTCTTGTCGCTCAAAAATGTTCGATTCATTGTCATCATCCTCATTATCTGTCATGTTCATCTCCAAACCTTCCAGAATATCGGGATCATATGTATTTTCTTCATCGGGATTACTTGGATACAGTGAAGCGTTGAGGCAAGCTTGTCCGTTGCACTGGCCGCAAGCTAAAGAACATTGTAGCCCTAATTTTCTGCATCCACAGCGGGAACCACAACCATTTTTGCAATTGCAAAATATTACGTTTAGTAGTTCGGCTGGTGCTGGAGGTAATAACGTTCGTATGGGCTCCAGGATTTCATTTTCAAGCATCCAGCCCCATTCTTGAGGTTCTAAGTCCTTCCCTAACCACGTTTGAATCTGGTAGTAGACACGTTTTATGTGTTGATGAGCTGCTACACTTGTTGGTGGAAGTGTTGACAGTTGTACAGGTTTATTTAGTTTTGTAAATTTGATGAATTGCGTGTAGCGGAAATGATCAATGTTGTCCACTCCATTTTCTAATAATGTTTGTTTTGGGCAGTTTTCTTGTTGAAATACTTCCACCAGTTTATCTAAATCAGGATTTTTTTCCAATGCTCTAGTAACTGTTTTTTTTCCTTTTCTAAATAGCGCAGAAGTCGTGTCACAGCCACTGAATGCGTGTAAAAATAAAATGTGCTTTTTAGTACGAGGATATTGGTCAAAACTTTTAGTAGAATATATTTGTGTTTTGACATTGCCTTTGCCAACTTTTTTCAAAAAAATTTCCTGATGATGTGACTGAGTACGTCCAATTAAAATAACGAGCAAATCGATATCTTCTCCTATGATGACAGCAGTCTTTTGATGTTCTGATAAGGCAATAGCTGTGTCAATGATGAGAACATCAGCATCATCTCTGGCTTGTTTTGTTGTGATATTAACAGTTTTAAATTTTTCAACAAGCATGTCGATAATTTTTTTTTTATTAGACCGATTTTATAAAAATTTTTCTTGACTGATTGGCACAACCATTGTTTCGTCAAAACAAACTTCATATGATTTTGAAAGTGCAGCAGTTCTTCTTTGTTGTTCCAGTGCTACTTAAATAGTTAAATATGAATAATTATATATAAATAATCAAGTTACTTACTTTAATTAAATATAAATAATTAATAGTTAGTACATAAATAATAGGCATTGTTTAATAATTATAATTTCCAAGTAAATAATTGACTTTATAACGTACTGATAACCATAACTCACGCTTGACCTTGCATTAGGCCGTATATGACTGTACGATGTGCACTCTTCGCGCTCTACCTTCAAAAAGTCGTATGAAAAAAAAGTTTAAACAAAAGTTGTAGGGAATTTTATAGCCTACAACTTTTATAATAAATGCAAATCTCATTTAACCGATAGGAAGCCAGATATTCGCGAAAAACCGATTTTTGTGACCTTTGACCTTGAATATCTTGAGACGCGGACACGATAACGATTGTGACTTTTGAGACAACATTTAGAATGACAAAACAAAGGTTCATACCAATTTGCAGCTTATTATCTTTCATTCCGAGGTTGACCCCTTTTTTTACCTAATATGACTGGGCTATACGTTATCTTGCCGTTGGATGTTTCTAAGACGCCTAAAGGCCTCCAACTAAAGCTTTACGACTGTTATCAAACGATAACAGCCGGGACCAACTGCTTAACTTGACCTCGGAATCACCGAGACGCTCATGGTAACGTGCCACTAGCGGTCACCCATTCAGGTACTGACCGTGCCGTCGTTGCTTACCCTCGGTGATTGCTTCTAATCACCGAGTGCAACTGAGCTATGGGCGCCTCATACATTTTATATCCAGTATCAATGTTACAATTAAATGAAGTTAAACGACGCCTAAATGTATCAAGTTGCTAAGGCTACAGAGTATACCAATAAAATAGATATTCATATTTATGTACATTTATTATCTCAAATACACTCAAGAAATAATAATATGTCTGGTGCAGTGAGTTAATTTAAGACATTAAATAGGAAGTAAATTTTGCTTACAAAACTTTTAGTAAAATTAATTATGCATTTACAACTATTTTTACTTGACTACGGCGAAGCCAAAATTATGGTTAATATTTTTGACAGCCTATATATGTTTCTATGTTTCACCGTAATGCCTAAACTTGTAAACCAATTTTAATTAATAAAATGTCAACAGATCCGTAAAAATGACCCAAGTGGCAAATGCTACACAAATTTTATTAAAGTTTATACATATTCTGGTAAATGCAATTGTAGTTATTACTACAATTGTAGCTACCTTCATATGCTGCCATTATCTTTTCATTCATGTTCGTCAACACAAAGCCCTTTGCCTGCAGTCACTTTTGATTCTTGGGCTACCGGTAGTCATTCGTGCAAAGAATTGCTCTTTCTTTCACTATTTTTTTCTTTTTCTTTTCTTTCTATCAAGTGATCTGTCTGCTTATTTGTCCGTTCTGTCATAATAGAAAAAACTTAAACGTCTACGCCTATATTATCTTTGACTTTTTCTTTTTAATCCCATTAGTAGTTTCCTACTCTATCCTAAGTAGAATTTATCCAATCCCCACCTCTGATCCCGGGTCATTTAATGAATATTACTCGAATTCATGTTCCGTGTGATCTGCAAAATAGATGTGAATACTGAATACGGATAATTCGTATGCATATCATGCGGTAATATTAATTCCTGTGAACACTGAGGTAGATCGATAGTTATTGCATTCTAAATGTTCTATTCGTATTCATTTCGTTCATTTGTTTTCTATTAATCAGGATTTACTTTTCATCATCATCATCTTCATAGCCTTTATTATTTCCAAGATTTGGGGTCGGGTACTATTAATCAGGCTTAACTTATCTCACTTATGTAAAATGCAACTTCAAAATGATTGTTTTAGTTTATTTATAGGTAAGGTAAAATACAAAAGGGGAAAAGAACAAATATATTACTGCTTATAAAGCTTTAGTAGGTAGTAGAGTCACGCTGATTTCAGCAAGGTTGGCCCGGCTCGACCAGAGCGGTACTACCCTCGCACAGAAAATTAACGTAAAATGACAGCGTTTGTGCTGTCGTGTTTCGTTGGTGAGTGCGAGATCGGAGGTACAACGATGCAAAAGCATCACAAGGCCGCCATGGTGTGGGTCACCATGCTGCATTGTCTGTATTCGCAATGAGTATGGTGACCACCATTCTAGGATTCAGCTTTTGCTTTCCACCAGGCAGAGTAGAGTCATTTTGGCAGGTCCAAACATAAAAAAAAGTTGAACACCATTTAAATTCTTTGTCTTCTGAATTACAAAAATGTTTCCGCATTTTTCTACACAAATGGAAAAGCTAGCAACAGCTCTCAACAACTTTATGTGTAAAAATAAAAAGGACAAATAAAATCTTTACTCAAGGTTCCGGTTTATTAAATTTTGACATATTGTGCACTAAATTGTAGTGAGTTTGAAGCTCAAATAAAGTCCAAAAAGAAGAAATGAGTAATAAGATTATTTGCACAGAAATTTTGTGTTGATTGTGAGCTATTTTGTACGCGTAAAGTTTCATAATCATCAGCCTACGGCAGTCCGGACGGACGTGCACGCCATTAAATTCGATCATCGGCTTCTCGCTTCCAGCTTCTACCAGTCGTCTTGCGCAAATCATTACTCCACTTGGAGTATAAAATCATTACTCCACGTGAGATACTCTGTCGACGTCCTACACTACGTTTCCCGGGACGCGGTCTCCAATCCAACGGGAAATTTGACTAATGGTATTATTAGAGGGACTAATCTACTACTACTAATCGTGATATCTATATATATTAAAGAAAGTCAAGAACGGCTGAACCGATTTGGCTGGAAATTGGTGGGGAGGTAGCTTAGAACCAGAAGACGGACATAGGATACTTTTACATTAGGATTTTGTTTTTTTTTTATTGTGTCCCGCGGCGTTAACCCTGGTTATTGTTGTACAGCGGCTAACACCGCGAGGCTCAGCTAGTATTTTATAGAATGTTCCGATCGATTAAACTTTCCCGGAACCTCCATAAATATTTCAAGATCAAAATTTGCCAAATCGGTCCAGTCGTTCTCGAATTTTAGCGAGACAAACAAACAGCAATATTTTTTTTGATATATAAATTAGCTTATAGAATCAATAAAAAAACGCTAACTACGTTTGCCACCTATTATTGCATTTCACTATCTACCGATTTTCCAAAGTTTGTATCTCAAAGTGCCCTGTTAGGATCAATATACTTTCAAGGTACTTCTAGGACAACAATTACGTAGTAAAACTAAATTGTATTGGTAGTAAAAGATGAGAATTTGAAACAGGCATGAATGATTAATGTACTTGAATTTTTAGTACATTTGAATTTTAATACAGAAATAAAAATAAAATAAGACAAAAACGAAGCGTGTTTAGATCCCATAAAAGGACGTCAAAGGCTAGACCTGGTAAAGGTTGTGAAGCCGTTGGATGGAGGTAGCAAAGGAGCAGACCTTGTCGTCTTTCGTCTAAGGTGATGGTGATGAAATACAATGAAATCATAGATATATATAATATATACTTGAAAGTAATTCATAACCATCCATATTATGTAAATATACATACGCTTTATCCCAAAAGAGATAGATTTTACTCACAATTTGCCGTCTGCAATTTTTATTACTATTTGTTGCCGTAGGTATTTTGTCATCAACTGGGGATTAATTTAATTTTGACTTTGGTGTGGGAGTTAAAGTAAAACAACCTGCGTGGTATCTCGAACGAACGGCAAAAAGGGAAGAGTGGAAAATGACGCTATCTGAACTTAAACTACCTACTGCACGGTGTGGCCACTTATAAAAATTTATGTATTTCTAATTGTACATACTTAAATATATACTTAAAAATACATATACAATTACGAATAAACAAGTAAAATGATTAAAAACAAAAAAACCGTCTGCGTCAATATATGTAATCATAACTAAATTCAGGTTTGTTTTATTTAATACTAGCTGAACCCCGCGGTGTTACCCGCGGTTATTGTTGTACCGCGAGATACGCCGCGCGACAAAGTTAGTCTAAAAAAAGTAGCCTAAGTTACTCCCCGGATCATCAGCTACCTGCCAGTGAAAGTCCCGTCAAAATCCGTCCAGCCGTTCCAGAGATTACCCGGAACAAACAGACAGACAGACAGACAGACAAAAAAATTTTTAACTACATTTTTGGTATATGTATCGTGTATACATACATATGCATTTAGTAAAAAACGGTTATTTTAATATTAAAAACAGACACTCCAATTTTATTTATTTGTATAGATATCTGGTTTTTTTTAATTTCGATGTACCCAGTGTTATTATGACGACTAAAATGAATCTATTGACACACTCACATAAAAATACGACAAGCCGTTTAAACTAAATCATAAGCCTATACCTACTTAAACACTCGTAGAGTGGTAATACATTTTATCTTAATACGACTTTGAGAACTCCACATAAGGACTATGTTTATCTAGAGATCGGAGATATAAAGTTCGCTAAGTAATCTGAGATTGCATTTGTGGAATGTTATAAGCTGATTTAGATAAACGTGTTTGCTTGTACTTTGGTCTAATCTATTGTGTTTTGTTTGATTTGTTTATTTATTTGGTGCTTTAAACTTAGTAAATGATCATCTATCTAAATAAAAGAGAAAGGTGACTGGCTGACTGACATACCCAGAGATCAACGCACAACCCAAACCGCTGAACATAGAATCCTAAAATTTTGCATGTAGGTTCTTTATGTAACGTAAGTAAGCACTGAGCAAGGAATTTTTGAAATTCCACTCCTAAGGGGGTAAATCAGGGGGTGAAAATTGTACTTTCCATGATTGAATAACTTTTTTTTAATTTTCTTATCATCTGCTATCAGATTTTTAAATATCTACGCAATTTAAAACAAACGAGTCAATTAATTAAATTTAAACCTGCAGAGTTAAATATATATATTCTTTAGAGTCACATTGGTGTGCAAAAGCTAGAATGTATGTTCGTATCGATTGGAAGCGTAATGTAGCAAAGCGTAATCTCGAAGGAATGTCGAAGAAATTTATGTATGTGTATGAACATGTTCACTTAATGTATTTTTGGCTTAGTCGTAACGAGGTTTCGAGGGCTGCTAATACCTTTGAAGTATTCGTATTGGTCCATAAATCAAAACGTAGGAAAGTCTTTTGGAGAGATTATTGGCTTTTGTTTCGTTTGGGTAATCATATATCTTAGTATTAAGCAGTCTTCCTAATTGCTATTTCATTGTCGGCTTTGGGTTGAGTAGCATTTATATTTTCGGTAGAATTATTTACCAGATTATGTTATTTTTCTGGTGAGTGAGGTTATCGTGTACAGAACAGTTTACAATTGATAGAACTGTATTATAATTATCAAAATATGGATAAACTAGTTATTGCCTGCGGTTCCGCTCGCTCGCGGTTATCGCAGCAAATAGTACCTAGTAGCTTATGTGTTATTCTGATATATAAGCTATATTACTTGTAATGTTTCATCCAAATCCATCCATTCCAGTACTTTTCGCGTGAAGAAGTAAAAAACATACACATTCACAAACTTTCGCCTTTATATATTAGTGTGAAGTGTGATGTGATAAGTAGGATATATGTATGTACGGGCCGACTTGAGTGATACCACTGCCTCACATAATAGCTGGTGTACCAGGTACTAGGTGGTGAGCACCAGGTGTGAAACAGTCCCTGTGCTGTGTTTCACTGACTGAGTAAGGATACCGGAGGCCCATACCATTTGGATATCTATGGCTGTAACCTGCCGAGCTTCAAAGATGTTGCCCAATGTTACATATATTTCATCGAACGATATTTTGTTCTAAAATAATTGTAACCAATTTTACTTACAGCGTCACTAGCTCGCCATGGTGTTGGTCACCATGCTACATTGTCTGCATTCGCAGTATGGTGACCACCACTCTTAGATTCTGCTTATGCTTTCCATCAGGCAGAGTAGAGTCGTTTTGGCAGGGCGAAACATAAAAAAAAGGTTCTGTAAAGACACTGTATATGTTATAAATAAAAAAAAAAATCTTCAAATGTTTAAAACGTTGTATGAAACTATATATTTTAGTCTAGGTCCCTATGCTATTCGAAAAGCCCGTATAAACAAGCTTTTGAGTGTTAGCAAACTGTTCTCATGACTAGAGGTAGAACAAAATGACGTGTAGATACGTGTGGACTTAATGTTAAGACACTAACTGAATACCCGTCATTTCATCATTGCCTTAGGCGTTTCATATGAACATCAAGTTCTAAAGCCACCTCAGCGAGGCAACAGGCAAAATTTAGTAACATATGGAGGGACGAATGGATGGATGTTCTTGAACAAGAGAAATATTATTGATGTAAAACTTATTGGCGTGGCGAGAATTGCGACGTTTAGCCGCTTCACCTTACCAAAGTCACTGATGAAAATAATTGAGTTATCGCGATTTCAAATAACTACAAAAAATTTGAATTTTTGTATTTAACAAAAATGAATATTAATGTAATAAACAGTAATTTAATTATAACTAACAAATAACTGATATAGTACAAAATAATTTCAATGTTTCACATTGCGTCATCCCACCCATATGCGCTATATTTGAAATATTGATTAGAAAAGAAGAAGGTATACTTTTTTTCAATGAAACCTACGCTTCGATTTATTTTTGTCTTTGATTTAAACTAGAAGTATTAAATGGAGGTGAAAATAAACATTTTCACAATGTAGCATATTTCCGTGCCAGCGGCGTACTGTGCCAGGAGCATTCATATTCCAAGAATGCCTCCTGCATACAAATTTTCCGAGAGTATTAATCAAGCATCTAGTTTCCAGAATGACCGCAATCTTATAAAAGAATGAATATTAGGATAGTTTTACCAGAAAATGAATTGTTGTTTGGAATAACATTTTGCCAGATCACTTTTAATCAATTTATGATTTTTACTGGAATTTCAAGAAGGTCCTCAGAAGTACTTAATAAGGATTTTTATGTTTTTTGGCTTAAATTAAATATGTGAGACCTATAAATTCTTTCATAAAACTAGAGGAATTGAAGGTCTTCTAGTGTTGAACAGATATATAATGTTGATTTTTGTAATTACGCACGCAACTTCGTTTACGTCTCCTATTGCCCGTAGCGTAATCATTTCTCCCCGTTTTCGCAACATTCTTCATTGGTGCTCCGCTCCTATTAGTCTAGGCGCGATGATATATAACCGATAGCCTTCCTCGATAAATGGGCTATCTAACAAATTAAAGAATTTTTCAAATCAGACCAGTAGTGCCTAACATTAGGGCGTTCAAACTAACAAACAAAAAACAAACTCTTCAGCTTTATATTTTAGTATATAGATAAGAGGTAAGTATCTACATATTTTACGGATTGGATTTTTTATGGTCGTTATCAGCTTTTAAAAGTCTTCTGCTGGGCATAAGCCTCTCCTTCAAAAGGAGCTTTCGCTTATATACCAGGCTAACCAGACAGGGTGTTATAGGGTGTGTTTCAAGTGTTACTTCTCTTTGCATCGATGTTGTCTGCGTAGGTTGTTCTCTTAGTCGCCTCTATCGACACCCATGGGATGAATAGGGATGGTGATAATTTGTATTCTCGATCCGTCATCACACGGACGGATTATGGTATTAAAAGGCAAACGCATACGTGTAACCTGATGTTAAACAACTACCGATGCCCATAGACCTCTGCAACGAAAGAAATGGCCACTGATTGGTAATTATGGATCCTTACATACCCCGCCAAGTTTTTAAGTTTTCAGCTTCTCAAGAAACTATTTTTTTTTTCTTTTTTTTTATTAGAATAGCATTGAACGATGAATCCAATTATATTGAACCGAAATTGAACTTGAACTTAAACTAGATTATTATTTACATATATAAACTTAAAAAAAAGTGCCATTGCGTAAATAAATCGATTTACATACATTGTATACTACATACTTTTAGTCGGTTTGATACACTGCACCGCCATTGTGATCATTCGCGGGAACTTGACATCTTAGATGTTCTAATCACTCGGTCTGTTGCATGTCCATATCCCTTGGTAGACCCCCTATTATACAGATCCTTCGATAATGGTAACTAGACTGACTGTCATAAGATCTCTGCTTCACTAAACATCACGACAGGTAGGTTACAAACACTGAAATCTGAACTAGAAACCTTGCAAAAACTTTATATATTCAAACTATTTTACAAATTATAAACTAAAATAGTAGCATAACACATTTTGTGTCCCGGACAATGAACTTTTCAACTTCACAAACTTGTGAGTTAGTACACTTCAGTTTCAGTTAACTCAAGATTGTTTAAATTAAAACCAAGTTTCTCTTCAACTTCAAGAATTTAAATATATATTTTAAAGATAATAAAGTTTGCTATGTTTCATTTATAATTTTATCTAATCTCGGAAGTCGTTAATTCGGTGAACTTTAGTTATGTCTTTAACAGTAATTTTATTGCAGTCTAGCCCTCGCAGAAAATGATCGAATAAAAAATGGATGCAAAAACTTTGTTGCACGATATGTAATAAGTACAATAGAATCAGAATAATTAGATTAATTATACCAGAGGTAGTCTTGATATAATCGGGAATTCGGATAAGTAGTTTAAGATCTTTATTTCCTCATAAGAATTCACAATTCACTTACTGAGAAACAAATAATAATTATAATATAAACTTAAAGAGTGTACAGAGAAGTAAATTAATTACTACTTATTTAAAGCAAAAAACACAAATGACAAAAATAACACAACACGAAAGGTAACAATAAGTGACTTAAGGTGGGTATACTGCAAACAAGTCGCAACCATATCGCTACTAGATGTGGCAAACACGACAAGCACTGGATTTCACACAATAATGCAATAAAAATATATTACGTTTACATTCATTTTTGTACCTATATAATGGCTATATATACATATTCAAATTTCATTGTTATTTATTCGTTGTCGTTTGCAATCGATTATATTGTCATATAATCGATTGCAAACTTAAATCAAACTAGATTTAAATTTTAATTTTTCTTGTGTAATTGTTTTATATGTTCGAGTATGTCTTTACCTGAATGACCGATCCTTGGCTAGCCTCCCTTCCATCTTCCCATCCCTAGCTAGATCGATTTATTGCCATGAAACCCTTTGCATAAAACTCTATGGATACAAGAATTGCTCGTTTAAGGGTGCAAAAGTCAGAGTAAATTAAGGCTATTTTTTTTTATTTATTACAAATGTAGTGTGGAAATAATCCAAGCTCTGTCTAAAATCATTACGTTTCTACATCTACATAATGGTCGTAACTTAAGTGGTTCACTACTTGCCAATACACCCAACAAGTTCAGGTACATTTATGCAGTATTTCGTAACGACTAAAGAAAAACTGAGTAACATTTTAATATTTATTACAAGTATTACAAATATTGTTTATGGTAGGTGTATGGGTTTTTCATATCTGTGGAAGACTTACCAATTAAAGAAGTAGAGAGACAAATAAGGCAAAGATACTGATCACTAAGGGATATCATGAAAAGTAAATCTGTACCCATCTCGGAAAAGAAAACCGTCTATAATCATCATCATCATATCATAATCAAGATATATACATACATAAAAATAGATATAAGTATAGTTAATATAGTATAGTCAATTATGGTTAGCATAGTTTCATGTTTTATTTTTATACTAGTTGTTGCCCGCCCGCGTATATGTCGGTTATCGCGGCAAATAGTAGCCTATGTGTTATTCTGATGTATAAACTATATTACTGTAAAGTTTCATCCAAATCCGTTCAGTAGTTTTTGCGTGAAAGAGTAACAAACATCCATCCATCCTTACAAACTTTCGCATTTATAATATTAGTAGGATTAGTAGGATATTACTGTAAAGTTTATCCAAATCCGTTCAGTAGTTTTTGCGTGAAAGAGTAACAAACATCCATCCAAACATCCATCCATCCTTACAAACTTTCGCATTTATAATATTAGTAGGATTGTGCAAAGGTCAGAGAGTAAATAAAGGATATTTTTATTTTATTTATTACAAATATATTGTGGAAAAAAATCAAAGCTCTGTCTAAAAACAGTACGTTTCTACATCTACATAATGGTCGCAACTTAAGTGGTTCACTACTTGCCAATACACCCAACAGAGAATAGAAGTTTAGTATTCAGTATTCAAGAGATTGTCGAAGCCTTTTAAAGTGGTGAAGGCTTTTCGGAAAATACCTTTCTTGAAATAGTTTTTGTCGCTATAGAAAGAAGTAACATTTGTTTTCTAAAAACAATTTGTTAAATATAGAACATACGTTAATAAATAGTGTAGATATGTTTTTACTACACATTTTATATGTATTATATGTCAAAGATTGGTAATCTTGATAACTTAGCTAAAGGTCCTGAATTCGCTTTCCACCTTGGACAAAATAATCAGGTGGTACGGCCATGCCCACGCCAAGACGAGCCAAGCAAATCGCAAGGGCACTATCTACCTTTTTTCGAAGTGCTTCGTCGCTTTTTTGAACATTCATAACTTTGGTTTCCGAAATACCAGATCGTTCAAATTCTTAGAATAAGATTTAAATTAACTCTAACTAACTTAACTCTACCAACCCTAACTTCACAAACTCTACATTTAAGTAAAAATGTTGAGAATATTCAGGATTCGGGATTATTTTAGTCATTCAGAATTTTGTTCTGAATTATTTTGTTTTTATTTTGAATAAATGCGTAAAATATAAAAACTATTCACGCTAACGGTTGGTAAATCAAAATGAAAAAAAAAGTACTATTATGACTATACCACGTTTTCAACCATTGAATTTTAGCCAAGTACCGAAAACTTCCATTTATAAATATAGTTTACTTAAAGTACCTCACAGAAGAAGAGGCAAACTCATATCTTAACAGAACAGTGAGCCAAAAACTGAACAATATTTCTCATAACTTAGTATTCAGTTGGCGCGCTCATCAAATTTCACAAGTTCTCCGCACGCCCCAGCTCACTAACTGGAGTACCATCCACTATTTTTGTTGTATTATGTTTAGATAAATCCGTTGAAACATGGTTAAAATAATAGATAAATACTAATTTATATAAACGTTTGTTGTAATCGTTTGAACAAGAGGTCGCTCAGTGGTCGAAACCCGAAAAACGGGACCCTTTTTACTAAAACTTCGATGTCCCTAGGTTATATCTCATGAACCGTGATAGTTAGACAGTTGAAATTTTCAGAGATGATGCATTTTCGTTGCCGCTGTGACAACAAATACTAAAAAACCGAATATTATTATATTTATTGGGCCTCCCATAGAACAAACCTGAATTTTTGCCCGTTTTTGCTCGATATTGATAACGCCAACACGTTGACGCTTGAAATGTATAGATAAACACACAGTTACATAGTACAGAACCCTTCCTGCGCGAGTCAGTCTCGTGCTGGGTCAATTTTTTAACCTTTCAGCACTCCTCCTCCATAAAAACTTTAAATGTGCCAAATTTTATAACTTCTCCGTTCACACAATCTTCTTAATAAGGGTTACAAAAATTCTACTATTATGACTACGGTTTGATTCAAGAGTAATATATATCTTATATATAAAATCAATTGCTGTTCGTTTTTCTCGCTGGCCGACACGGCTGGGCCGATTTAGCTGATTTTGGTCTTGAAATGTTTGTGGTAGTCCAGGGGAGTTTTAAACTTTGAAATATTAAAAATAACTTAAAAATCCAAATGTCACGTGTACGAAGTAGCGTGCATAGCTAGTATATATAAATAAAAAAAAAACAAAAAGTATGTACGCGCATAACTTCCGATCAGTTACACCAAATTGAATAATTGTTTTTTCTATGTCTTTATTATTGTCAGGACAAGGTTTGTATAAGAAAAATATTAATGGATAACCTTCAAATTTTTTTTCACCGCCTAAACGAAACTGAAGCGGTCATAGATACTAAAATAAGTTTTACAGAAATCTAGAAAAAAAATCGAAAGAAAAAATATGGCAGTAATTAGTTCACCTAATATGTAATTTATAACTTTATTGTCATCATGTTATGATTTAACAACACCGAAGATATCTAAAACTGAACCTGAACTGAACTGAACCCAACAGTTCTGAAAATATTTATAAAAATCGGAAATGTAATATCTAAAGTTAACCTAACTTTAGTTTATTTAATTATGTAATTAATAAACTAAGAATCAGAAACAATTCAAAATTCAAGTGAAACTATATCGCACTATAGAAGTTTCCAGGTCGATTATGTGTACGACAATCTAACATCAACACAGTTGAGAATGCGGGTTTACATTACGAAATAGTTTTCCCGCCTCTTACAAGCGTGGGACGAGCGGCCTAGTCAGTGATGAGAGGTCCATTGTCCTAAAT
Organism: Spilosoma lubricipeda; assembly: GCA_905220595.1. NCBI lineage: Eukaryota > Metazoa > Arthropoda > Insecta > Lepidoptera > Erebidae > Spilosoma > Spilosoma lubricipeda. The sequence goes on along the minus strand of HG992298.1, from coordinate 2,167,969 downwards.
CTGATAAGGGGACGGGCCACACCTACACTTTCATCCACCGACTTTGTCTTATTACTGTTTCTGAATGAAGGTTGCAGTAATGAAAGAAATGTACTAATTCAAGGATAGCTTGAATAAGCATAGCTCTTGTAAGTGCTAGAGAGACTGAAAGGACGAAAACATATTTATTTATTTGGTTATTATGTTTCCTAGCTGTAAAGGTGCAAATAGACAAAACTTAGGGTCTGAAGAATTTATAATTTCATCATGATATTCCTTTTTCTTGTTGATTAATTAATTGAATTTTTTTTTGAGTAACATTATCATGAAGTAGTCTTATAAATAATAACATGTTTGAATATACATATTAAAGTCAAAAAAGCAAAATATCTCCTAAAGCGCTTTCGAATTTTGCATTATCACAGAATCCCTATCAGAGATTTGGAGAAAATGGGCTATGATTTAAATTAACGTTACATGCATATTTGGTAAGCGTTCGTAAGCACATGTATCAACGTAACTTTGGACAGAGCCTTATGTAATTACTTTAACGTGTTTGGATAACAATAATAACGTTTTTGTAATAGAATGAGAAGTTTATACTATATACGAGGAAGATTACTTATTAAAAGGAAATGGATATTGGTATTTTCGTTTGCTTTTGAGGAAAAAAATCGTCATTTACTTAAATTATGTGTATTTTGGTCGAGTTTTCCGTCTGAAGGCGGAATCGTCAATAGCTTAATACTTGAGGTGGGGAATTCGAAATCTAATAATGAATTCATGAAATACAGACAGCTAGTTACAGCGTTTAAGTATTTAGTTATTTAAACTGTGAATTGAAAGTATTTATAAACTGCTGTTTTAATAACTAAAGGATACAATCTGGTACCTACCTACACTAATAATTATTTAAAAAATACATTTTGTTTTAATAATTGTATGAAGTATTTTTATACATATATATACGTACTGTTGAAAATATAAAATGGGGATAAACTCCAGTTACGAGGTACAGCTATTGTGTGAGCAAGTAATGCCCCGGAAGTCAGAGATAATTATCCCCAGGAGGCCACGTGGTTCATTACAACTGGTCTGAAATGTAAGACTTTCAGTAGATCTCGCTAAAGTGAGTTAGTACTACCAATTCCAGAGGTTCACGGGACCTCAAGGATTTGGAATGTGTGTCATTGAGGATAAACTGAGAATTACTTTTGAGGTTACAGTAAAGAGATAGAATTAGAATACTGTCAAGTCTAAGAAGAATACGAGATCTCTTAAGCTGATAACGATATTCATAAAATTATGCTAATGAATGCGTGATTCAAATTAATAATTAAGATCTATAAGCTGGATAAGGTAAAGGAGTTGAAATGCCACGCCGCAAATCCCAGCAATCCTTTTTCACTCACTAAAAGGGACACTAACTTGGTAACCTATTATACAAATAGGATTAATTAAACGAAAATATAAACTTGTACAGCTCGTCCCACAATTATTATTTAATGCCTAAATTAAAATTATCAACATTAAACATTACTATGTCGGTGACGCGAACCTCTATCAAAAAATGCTCAACGCGGCTCAACAAAGAAGTTTTGTGACGTCAGCATCTCGGTGACGCAAGGACGCAAACTCATTATACTTTCACCTACCAAAAGGTGCTTAATGCTAAAAAAATCAAGTTTCTTTAAAAAAGAAGGAACGAGGTTTTTGAAGGCAAGTTTCAAAGTTATCATAATCTATACAAATAAATAAAATTGGAGTGTCTATTTGTAATATTAAAATAACAGCTTTTTAATCAATGCATATGTATGTATACACGATATATATACCAAAAATGTAGTTAAAAAAATTTTTGTCTGTCTGTCTGTCTGTCTGTCTGTCTGTTTGTTCCGGGTAATCTCTGGAACGGCTGGACGGATTTTGACGGGACTTTCACTGGCAGGTAGCTGATGACCCGGGGAGTAACTTAGGCTACTTTTTTTAGACTAACTTTGTCCCGCGGCGTTACTCGCGGTACAACAATAACCGCGGGTAACACCGCGGGGTTCAGCTAGTGTCTTATAAGAATGATAGAGTTAGCTTCGGAGTGATTACTTCGAGTATTTATATTATCCTCAAATAAGTGTGCATTATTTCGATGTTTTCATACATTTGATATTTTGATAATTCAAAATCTGTCATTACGCGATGTAGGATAATAGTAGTTCAGTCTTTCTTCGGTAGATGGCAGTAAAGTATGTGACAGATGTTTTAACTAAATATGCTACTTATTTTTCACCAGTTTCTTAAATATTAGGTATGCAAAAATATATAGTTATATAAATAAATACTGCCAACACCATCAATAAGCTTTTCGTGGCAAAATAAATTTAAGAAAATAACCAACCAAACTCAGGAATCCGACACTCGACCCATTTGTCCACTTCATGATGGATTATGACATATTGATGACGTAAATGGAGCAGGTTTGTGCAAAAAAGAACCCCTTCTCAAAGGAAATCAAATAAAAGGTAGACATCCGTCTTAGAAACTTTGTATGAAAGTATAATGGGGTCGAGTTATATTTAAAATATCAAATCAATTCTTTGAATAATAATGCTTTAGAAAATTGTATTTCAGTATAACAATAATAGCTGATCATTAATTTAAAATATGAAAGCTTAAACACTGTTTCTGTCGGTCAATAAAAAAGTAACATCAGATGACCGTTTCTCTGTTGCCCTGTAAATTACTTTCATTAATATCTCTAAAATAGTTTTATAACTTGATAGTGTATTTATATGCTCAAAATTAGATCAATCAATCAATACTAAGATAAGCACAGTTTGTAGTTTCTTATGAGGTAGGCGGTCAAACTATTCAAAACAATTTCGTTACGTTACGGTGTAACCCAAAGTCTTATGAACAATGTTTGTAACTTTACGGATGGATATAGGCACTATGTATTAATTAATTTTCTATTCATCATTCAAAATTTATAAAATTACCTTAATATAGCTAATAATAATAGTAGTAATAACCGATCAAGAAATGGCCTTAAACCAAAAAAGTCAGATAAAAAGCGGGCAAGTGCGAGTTGGACTCGCCTATGAAGGGTTCCGTAGCAGCAAGTATCATAATATAAAAGTTCTTGTAGTTCGTTTTAACTTTGATCGATGTTTTAATAATAGTGTTTTTTTTTGGATTCAGTGAAAGGTAAATTGCAGTTTACGATTTATAACGTATTAAAAAAAACTACTGACTAGGTCTCCTTCAAACCAATTTTCAGGAAAGTTTTCATGGTAATGTAGTTTAGAAGTTACAGGGAAGGACACACACATTTTACCACTTTGGAAGTGTCTCTCGCGCAAACTATTCAGTTCAGAAAAATATTATGTTAAAAAGTTCAATATGATTTTCGAAGGCCTATCCATAGATACCCTACGCGTATGGGTTTGGCCAAAATTTTTTTTTTCAGTTTTAGTTGTAAGTAAACCCGGGAACCCCCAAGATTTCGTTTTTTTTTTTTTTTTTTTGTGTGAAAGTTTTAATGCGGTTCACAGAATAAATCTACTTAGCAAGCTTCAACAGTAAAGATATTACAGTATCGAATAAAAGCGGCAGTGACATATCGACGTACAGTCAGACAGACATGACGAATCCATAAGGATTCCGTTTTTTTTCCATTTTGCTACGACACCCTAAAAAGAAAGGTGACAAAAAAAACGAAACAGAAAATTAGAGACAAATATGTTTATTATTTTTCTACGTAAAAATACTCAACGTATATTTGATGAAATTTCACAGTAATATAGGTTAAACATCAAAATAACATAAATGCTACTATCTATACTAATATATAAAGCTGAAAAGTTTGTTTGTTTGTTTGAACGCGCTAATCTCAGGAACTACCGGTTCGATTTGAAAAATTCTTTCAGTGTTGAATAGTACATTTATTAAGAAAGGCTATAGGCTATATATCATCACGCTAGGACCACTAAGAGGGTAGCACCAATGAAAAATATTTCGGAAACGGGGGAAAATTATCACGCTACGGACAATAGAAGACGCAAACGAGGTTGCGTGGGTCGGCTAGTTTACCGATATAACTGATATATACGTGGGTGAAGCCTTGACAAAAGGCAGTTTTAAATGTACGACTTTAGTTAGAATTATTTAACTATTGTAACTGGAAAACGAAAACACATACTTTGCTTTCAGTTTTAGTAAAACCTTTGAACTGAATAGTCCTCGAAGAAAATATTTATATACAGGTTGAATTTTGCTGTCTCAACGCTTTTACAACATTCAGATTAATTAATTTACTGAATCATTGTCATAGAAAACAATAACAGAAAGGGCAAAAGGACTACGCCCTCAAAAGCAAGAGTTTCCACATCATAAACTTTATGACTAGTATTATTTTGGGTTAGAATAATTTAGATTAAAATGTAGCTTGGTCACAGATTTTAGACCCTGGCAACTCTCCAACATTACATCAATATAAAAACGTCTTAACTCATTAAAATACTTTGCAAAATTCAACCTTATATATTTAAACCTGTAAGCTTGACTTTAAATTGTTGTTACTTGTAGAGGGTTATCCTAACAAATTCACGAGGTCGGCCTATTCATATTTTAAGGTGTGTATTATACATGTAGGCATTTTGAAGTGTAGTTCGCAAAATGACTTTTCAACATGTTTCTGGTATGATTTTCACGTGTTGGTGTTTTATACGCTTTGTGTTGTTGAATTATTAAAAGCATTTGAATTAAGAGACTGCGGGGAAACTGAAACCGGCAGTAATAAAACGTTGAACGATTGCGGTTGTGGAAGTTTATTTACTTAAATAATTATGATGTCATTATTTTGGTTAGCCAGTAGCCTAGTCAGCGATGCTTTAGACATACTATTATTTTGGTTCGTTCAACTGCAACTGTAGCCTTTTAATCTAGTCACGAATTATTTTCAACAGTAGATTTGCAACTGATTGTAAGTAGATGTGCACCTTGAATGATTTCTATGTTAAATGACTAAAACCTTTAACGTTATCAATGAGTGATTTTTCTTTTCTTTTTTTTTGTTTGAGCGTTAGATTTTGGAGCATTTTAATAAAAGGAAATTCAGGTGTCAACAGCTTGCATACTGTTTACCTTACATGTAATACTAATACTATTGTACCTGAAAATCTGACTTTGAAAAGAGTGGCCATGAGTTTCTTTGCCAGTATTCTTCTCATGAGGCTCTACGCATTTTGGAAATTGGAAGTTATAGATCGACACAGGCAGGCAGTAGATTTGGTGTTTTCACCTAATTTACCTCGACAATACAGCACATGCTGTGGCGTCTGTTTGTGTCGATCTATGATTCTTAACTACAGCTTCAATTTAACGTTCATAAATGTCACTTAGTGTCTTAATTGAATAAATGATTTTGAATTTGAAAGTTAGCGAATGCGACTGCCGATCAAGAGGTCTCAGATTCGATTCCTTGATAGGCCCGTTTTTGGACTTTCCTTACGAGAAATTCTTAGTATGCCAGTATCCCGGAGCGTACGTTAAGCCGTCGGTCCCGGTTGTCATGAACACCTATGGCAATCGTTACTGGGCAGTCAGTGTCCTCAAACATATTGACAACATATATGTTTCGGAGTTTGGGTGTGTTCTATCTATAATATGTATGTATTTACAAAAAAAAAAAAAGTATATATGTATTTATATCAGTTGTCTAGTACCCATAACACAAGCTCTGCTTATCTTGGGACTAGATGGCGTTGTGTGTTTAGATGTCCGAAATATTTATATTTATTTATTTAATTATTTCAACCTTGGAATTCAATTACCCTTCAGGGTTGTGGAAGTCCGATGCCAGTAGCTTCTTGGAAAAACTGATATTCACGTAAATCCGGTTGAGCTAGTAGCCGACCCCAAATATTTTTTTTATTCCCAAAAAAAATAAAATAATAAAAATAATGATGTCATAGGAAGATGAAAATTATTTAATATTAAAATTACGACTAAAAATAAGCCGTGTCACCAACCATACGACTACGGAAGCAAACTACAGGCCCACAGCATTATAAAAATAAGGAAAACTAGCCATAAGAAAACTACTATAATATCTGCATGCAAACTTTTTATTACGCTACGCTTACGCAAACGTACCAATGCCAATTCACAAACTGAATTAACATAAAATGGTTGTCTATGACACGCATGAGCAAAAAAAATTGCAGTTAATAAATATAATTCTCAGCTAAGACATTATATAAATAAACTCAATTGAGAACATCATCTTTTTTGTGAATGCTGATAAAAATAAAAAGCGACCAAGTACAAGTCGGACTTGCCCTTGCCCGTAGCAGCAAGTAACATATTATTTTTTTTATATTTGAGTTGATTGAATGAAAGGTAAATGGCGGCTTACGATTTATGACGCGTTAAGAAAAACTACTTACTAGATCTCGCTAAAACTATTTTCGGCGGAAGTTTGCATGGTAATGTACATCAAAGATATTTTTTTTAAGTTTCATCATTTTCTTATTTTAGAAGTTATAGGGAAACACACACGTTTTACCACTTTGGAAGTGTCTCTCGCGTAAACTATTCACTTTAGAAAAAAAAAAAATATATTGAAGCCCTATCCAGAAATAGTTTTGGGTTGGTTGGGACACATTTGGGTTTGATGAAAAAAAAATTTTGAGTTTCAGTTCTAAGTATGGGGAACCACCAAAATTTATTGCTTTTTTTTCTATTTTTGTGTGAAAATCTTAATGCGGTTCACAGAATACATCTACTTACCAAGTTTTAACAGTATAGTTCTTATAGTTTCGGAAAAAAGTGGCTTTGACATACGTACGGACAGACAGACAGACATGACGAATCCATAGGGGTTCCGTGTTTTGCCATTTGGCTACGGAACCCTAAAAAGAAAATACTATACACAGGAGTGACGTAGCATCTTTAAAAGATACATACAAACAAGACAAGGGCACATGACGTCATCTTGCACCTGTTTGTACTCTGTTAAATGGGTAAAAGCGGGGCTGAGGTTATTACGAGAAACGACATTGAAACGCGGCTTCATGTTGTTCACGACAAAACGTGCCTGTTGTGTATTACAACCTTGAAGACCAAGGCATCTTGGGCAGATAATTGTAGCCCTAGCCCTGTAGATTTTGTAGGTATTTGCATAATTTATACAAATAAATATTTGTAATAATAAAATAACCACTTTAACTAAATGCTTATGTATGTATACACGGTAGAACATATTATAAAAATAAAAATATAATAATGTTTCGGCTAATCTTCGGAACGGTTGGACCAATTTTAACGGGACTTTCACTAGCAGATAATCGATGATATAACTTAGGCTACTTAGAGAGTTATCTGCTTAGGTGGTCATTAATATTCTAATATTATGAAACGTAACAAATCAACCAACAGTTTTTAATTTTACAAAATCAATTTAACCACTCTACCAGAGTGAACGTGAATCGATGATTCTAAAACTACACGATTTAAAAAAGTATCTAATTAGTGTGATATATTAATCATCATGTACTAAACACGTGGCACAGAGTTGAATAATATTATGGTTATCATGTTACATAACAAGAATTCAACGTTTCATTATTTATACTCACGACTCTCTGCACTTGTTGGAACTTGTTAAGTAAGATACATTCTAAAATTGTTCTCACTTGTACCAATATTTAATCTACTCAAATACTGGCTGATTTTGAATTAGATTAAAATATAGTGTTATAAGTACTAGTGAACTTAATACCAGAGTGTATCCTAACGTTTCAATTACTTTTCAAACAATTTACTTTCGTCTATTACGAACCTTTTCAATTTTTGGTATTCTGTTTCTTTCATAATGTGTCTGTCTTTACATGAGAATATATTCAAATATAAAGCTTATGAAATCCTGTGACGCCTTTGTTTTTGCTGCTTTGTCGGGTCTTTACAGCTTAATGAGTCTTAACGTTTGTAAAGTCGCTGCATTTGTCTTGATTCTGTAACTGACATGGGTGTATTATGAAGAAAAAAGGAAATTATGTGGCTGTTTACTGCCACAGTACAATTTTGTTTATGTAACTACGTAACAGAAGGGCTGTTTTTGAAGCGAGTTATTTTCATTCTCGGTTTCCTGTTATTCTTATAAGTAATTTCGCGAAAGGTATGCAAACAAGTAATAAAAATAGGTGAGCATGGATACACCCCAATATATTATTATTATATCCCTTTCTGACTTACGTTTCCCTTTCAAAATACTACCAATTTTGCCGGGTGACCTGACCTGTGACTTAAAAACTAAAATGAAAGAATTACTTGTAATAACAATTTATCATAATATTATCTTTAGCAGTTTGCCACTGTTATATAGCTTTTTTTTAATTACTTAGTGACAAAACGATTTTTTTACATAAATGTAATTTTTTATCAATGTTATCGATTTTCATTATCGGTTCTATATCGACGAATGTGTGTTATACCTTGTTGCCAATGTTTTCTTTTTTTACTGCCTACAACGGGACATGAATTTTTACGATATCTAAACAGGCTCCGTAAAATACGACAGGATTGTACTTCGACACGATACAGATGGCGTGACAAGCGGATGTTGTATTTATTTTTAAATTTATGTATCGGAAATTTGAATAGAACCTTTGGAAAGTATTGTTGCTAAGGTATCCGTTGAAAATATTTTCATGTTTTCAAAGGATATTTAATGGACCTGAGAAAATCAATTTGTAATTGTATAATAATCTTTTCATATCCGATCGTGTCATCTTATAGTAAAATTGATGTTTTAATGCAAAGGGCACAATACTTTATATGCTTCTGAAGTATTAGACTCTTAGCACTCTTATGGATTCTGGATAAACCATTAAATAAAAAAATCTCAATCAAACTTGGTTCATTCATTCAGAAACTGAACACTATACAATATACGATAAACAACATATTATAAATAATATGTATAAAATTATTAATTATTTTAACGAGAAATAACGTGATCACTTATTGAAAGGTATTATATTAGTTATATTATATTAGGTATTACATTACATCGATTTGCCTGACGTTTCGACCAGGTTGCACTGGCCGCGGTTACAGGCTGACTCATGAACCAGAGCCTTTAAATAAGTGATCGCGTTAATTCCCGTAAAAATAATAATTATTATAACTATAGTATTTCAATAGAAATTTTTCATGCCAATACTTTAACGCAATTTTTTTCTCGATTCCAAAATTTACAAAGCTGATTCGTGTAGTGAGAATCAAACCCATGGCCTCAGCAGTCAGTTTCTACAACCTATAAATAAACATAAATAAATATAACAACATATTAAATAAACTTATAAATATTTTAACATCAAATCATTTATCAGCACAATTCTTGACAAAGAATATTCTTAAAAAGTACCCAATTATAATTTTTATCTTTCTCTTAATCCAATGAATCACAATTCCGCCGTACAATTTTGAAGATTTACGAAATAAATCGTTTCTTTACACCTAACTTCCTTGTCGTGACAAATCCTACCTTTTTCTTGAGAGTCCTTGGGATTTAGGGATTAAATGCGACTTTCATCTGCCCTTCAACCGGCTTCGCTTTCATGTAAATTTAATCAGGAAACTATAACTTTTCAGGTAAATTCTTGAAGCTTTGTAATCAATAATATTTATTCATTTAATAAGTACAAATACAGATAACAGATTGAAAAAATACAAAGAGAATAGAATAGAATAGAATAGAATAGAATAGAATAGAATAATCTTTATTGTACATTAAATAATACAGTTTACATTAAAAAAAAAAAGTATATCAATTGACTGTCCATGTACAAATGGCGGCCTTATCGCTAACAAGCAATTTCTTCCAGACAACCTTAGGATGGAAAAAAAAATGTACTAGGAAAAAAATGAATTCATGAAGAGCAGTCTTAACAGTACATTATAGAATGAATGATTTATTCTATTTAAGTTTTTCTCATAACTTTACTTAAAGTGACTATTTGGTAACTTATCCAGGTCACTTTTTTGATGATAACTAAGTAATATGTTTATCTAACCATATGTCGCCAGTGACTGATCCAACAACGCGAAGTCTAAGCCTATGTTTATGTGATGGAAGCACTCAATAAGAAGATTTTATGAAATTTGACCCATTTTTTGGTGCGAAAATCCCCTCGGATTCCAGTAGCCCGTTGCTGTCCACTGCTGGACATAGATCCCTCCCAAGGTACTTACTATTCAAATATACAATTTCATCTTTTTTGAGTTAAATTATTTTCTGTTTCTTTAATTAAATTTCGAAAACAATGGTAGGTAAATTGATAACCATTGATATCTTAAGTTTACGGTTCAATGTTCAAGTGCCTAATTAAAATTAATTGCGAAGTGGAACGTACTTAAACAATGAAGAAAATTTTCTTGAATAAACCTACGCATCTGAAAGTGCTTTATGAAATGTTTATTGATATTAGATATGTGATACTTACAAATGAAGCATCTTGACCGAGGTAATAACACATCTTGTGAAGCAATTTGTTTTTTTTTTAAGTATGGGCCTGCAAAAATGACTCTACTTTGTCCAGTGGAGAGCATAAGCAAGAATTCAAAAGTAATTGTCACCATACTCATTGCAAATGTAGGCAATGCAAAAATGCTGCATGTTGACCCATACCATGGTTTTATTGGCTATTGGCAGACAAAGACCACCCGCCCACCAGTTCCCTACCAAAGAATGCTCACGAACTAGTGAATAAGTAAATAAATAAATGACAGTACAAGTACTTCTCCAGTCACGTCGTAATAGTAATATCTATTAATTAACAAAACTTGTCTTATATTATCACATATTTCTATTTTACGTCATGATTTAACAGTTGATAAGAACAGTAAAAAAAAAACAAAAAGAACACTTATTTGAATAAACGGTAAATTAAATAATATTGTACAAAAAAAGGAGTTTGTACATGGCATAGAGATCCACAGCTGACTATAGGCCGGTCTTTAGAAAGGAGAGCGATATTGTTCTACATTGTTTGCTCGTTTTGTCGCATTTTACGATACCCATAGGATGAATGGGGTGATGACACTGGTATTCTGACGGACAGACAGACAGACATGATGAATCTATAAGTGTTCCTTTTTGGCCCTTTGGCTACTGAACCCTAAAAAGCCAGATTTTTTTATTTGTATGTGTGCATTAAATGTGAGTGTAAATAAATAATAAATATTTCGGACATCTAAACACACAACGCCACCTAGTCCCAAGATAAGCAGAGCTTGTGTTATGGGGTACTAGACAACTGATACAAATACATATATACTTTTTTTTTGTAAATACATACATATTATAGATAGAAAACACCCAAACTCCGAAACAAATATTTGTAGATCATACAAACATTTGGTCCGACCCGGGAATCGAACCCGAGACCTCATGATCAGCAGTCGCACACGCCAACCGCGAGACCAACGAGGCAGTTACAGTGTACATGTGCGCGTACGTGTATAATAATGATAATTCTTTATTGCCACAAAAAGTGGGTGAAAAACACTGTATAACCCTGAAATCCCAAATTTCCGCTAGCTGTGTTTTGGGAGTCAGTTCCTTCTCACAGGCAAAAAGAACAAACCAATGGTAACAACAGTAGACACTTGGTCAAGTTTGTATTGTTGGATAATTATAATATATGTTTGTGTGTGGGTGTGAGTATTCATCAGCAACCCATAACGGCCACTGCTAGGCTCGGGTCTCCTCTCGGGAGAGGGTTAAGGCCATACGTCCCCACGTTTCCTAAGAGCGGGTTGGGGACTGGCAACACAACGTTGTGGCTACGTTATCTTGTCGTTGGACGTTTTTAAGCCGCCCAAAGGCCTCCAACTAAGCTTCACGACTGTTATCATACGATAACAGCCTGAACCGACTGCTTAACGTGACCTCCGAATCACGGAGACGCTCATGGTATTAGTGTGTGAGAATACATGATTTGCTGTGTATTTGAAACTATGATCTGAGTTAAGATGCAAATGAAGATTGTATTGTATACTTTATATTAATAGTAGATATTGATCATAAAATAATATAAATACAAAAGGTAGAAGATATCGGCAGAGCGTGAAATGAAATATTTTATGATTTATCACAGACTCGTCGGTCTCATACAAATTTCAATTTTCTGTTCAATGAAGGGCCAAGACTCATTAAATTTTAGATTTCAAGACAATCGTCCAAAGTTTTGTTGGCAGTTCAATTGTTAAATGATTTCTAAGCTTTTGGGCAATTTATAGGCTTTAACAGTACTTATTTATATAAGGCGTTTCTAAGAGTATCAAAAATTAGTGCTAATATAATTTATAAACGTTTTTATAGTATCACTAAAGGGTATGGTTATCAAAATTTTCCCGCTGCTTAGTTCTTCTAAAACATTTTTTTCTTCCAAACTTCTAGCTGCGTGTAGGTACTATAACTGCTTCGATGGCGCAATGGTAGCGTACGTTACTGCTAATCTTGAGGTCTCGGGTTCGATTCCCGGGTCGGACCAAATATTTGATTCGGAGTTTGGATGTTTTCTATGTATAATATGTATGTATTTACAAAAAAAGTATTTAAGTATCAGTATCAGTTATCTAGTTCCCATAATACAAGCTCTCCTTAGTTTGGAACTAGATGGCGTTGTGTGTTAGATGTCCGAAATATTTATTTGTTTATTATTTATTATTTTACATTCAATGCTCAAATTTTGCCGGCAGTCATTTTAATCCTGCTTATATAATAGATGTTATGGCTGTTGTTATCTACCGGATATATATTAAAACACATACATAAGATATCTAAACATCAAGACAAAAAAAAAACAAGTATCATATTAGACAACATTAAATTTCTCCTAGGCGGTAATCGATCCACGTACTGGCCTAGTTGTGAAAACATGGTTTACAACTAAACCAACATGTTTGTCAACATTTTTACTTTTTGTTGACTATAAGCTTTTACTCTGATGAAAGTAGCTCATCTCCTTCCTCAAGAATTTCATTCTAAATTTCATTGGAACCGCTGCAACGGCTTTGCCGTGAAAGCGTACAGACAGACAGAGTTACTTTCAGATTTGTAATATTTTTAGGGATCAGAAGCGGTTTATATTAAAAAGCAAAACACTAATCAACCTATAGTGGATCCAATCGTTTATTTAACTTTTGACAGATCACGCACATGAAGTTTTGTAATAATTTTTGATTCAATGTACTACAGGGAATACTGTACTTCATGGACGGGCCCCGCCTACTTAGAGATGTGTCATTCGTAATTATTGACCACAGACTATAAAAACGGCTTTGAAATAAATCGATTATGTTAATAAACCATACAATAATATTATTGTGATTATATTTTATATCAAATCACGTAAAAACCTTTATTATTTTGCATTAAATGCCCTAAATGAAATCATCGAATCAGTAACGGGTCAGGGTATCACTATTTGATTACGTATTAGAGCTGTCAAAAGTTAATTAAACGATTGGATTCACTATAGGAAGTTTTATTCCTTACCTTAGTTTTGTTACTTAACAGTCTAATGACAAAAATAAATATCTACGAAAACAAAGAATAATTCTGACTGTAAAACATTAGCACTATTCAAAACGTCCGTCCTGCCAGAGTCAAACGCAAAAAAGGAGGTCCGGCTCGCTGGGTAGGAGTGTTATCTAAGATTATAACATCTAAGAATATAGGATGAATCTCTTTATGACTTTTCGATATAGCACTCAGTAACGGTACTGAGAAACTAATATCACCATTGTGTCAAAATAAAAAAGGGAGCAACGTGTCAGTAAAAATCTAGCCCAAAATAAAAATTCAACGTTCCAATACACACCCGCGCAAAAGGTATCTTAACCGGTTCAACGCTTGTCGATATCCGGATTATCCGAATTTAAGGGCTGACACTAACAAGGGTTAGATTTTCTACGCGAGGGTAGTCGGGGGTTAATTGGACACATTCACTCAATATTCTAGTGGTGTGGTGGGTAATAGCGTTTCTGGGCCCGATAACCGGATATATCCGGCTGTTTGGAAATTGGGCGATGAGGTGTCTGGAGTATTGTGATGGTAGAAAAAAGAGAAAATTGATAAAGTGGTAAAGATCGAATGGGCTCCTTCTTCTTAGTGAGATATAAATATTTTATTTTATATTCGTCAAGCACATCTATTATTTTGTTTTATAGTTTAGTTATTAGAACGGGCCGGCTCGTCCGGGGCGGTACTACCCTCGCATAGAAAATCACTGTAAAGTGACAGCGTTCGTGCTGTTGTGTTTCGTTGGTAAGTGTGAGACCGGAGGCCCAAAGATGCAGAAGCATAACTAAGCCTCCATGATGTGGGTCGTCATGCTGCATTGTTGCATTGTCTGCATTCGCAATGAGTATGGTGACCACCACTCTTGGATTCTGCTTATGCTTTCCATCAGGCAGGGTAGAGTCATTTTGGCAAGCCATACATAAAGAAAAGCTTACGGAACACAGTAGGATGGCTTCTCAGTTACTTGATGTGAGTTCCAAGAGTTTTCCAAATGTTGTTTTTATCATAATCATCTAATTTTTCAGATTTGGATTTAATTGTATTTTAAAGTGCATAGCATTCAAACTTAAATGCAACGAGATGTTTAATAAAGATCATGTCGCATTCAAATATACGGGTATTAATATTAAACCATAACGACTGCAGGGATAGCTTAGTGCTTTATACTATCGCCCCGCTATTTTCTACTGCTCTGAGTGTTGTGGGGTCAAACCCCGCATGATACCATACTGTGTAATCTACAATTCGTTTTTTTGAGTCTAGGCGTTTTTTTTACCCGTTTCATGTATGTTAGTAAAGTTTACCGCGACACTTTTACGAGCTCTGTATGTTTTGTTTTTTGTATATAACCGACATTTGTAAGTGTGTTTGTTTGAAAAAAAAATCCTATTGAAATGAATACAAAATAAAATATTAAAATTATAGGTTAAAACTTCGTCGAAGATTCTATTGACGTAATAAAACGAATACACTTAACGCCCCTTATAATGCTCGAACGTAATTTCATATGGCTTTTATATTAGATTTATTTCAGGAGTACGCCTTTTAAATCGAGTTTGAATCAAAAGACGTGTTCCAAGTAGAAACAAAATCAAAATCAAATCAGTTTTGGGAAATAATTTCGTTTATTTCGGAAGCAGTCAAAAGAATTACAATGGTGTATGGTTTTCTTTGTTGAATATTAAAAGTGATGTGAATTTATTAATTTAAGATAAAAATTATAAGAATTTCAAATAATAACTTACATTAGTGTTGTCTAGCAAGCTATGCTGTGTGGCAACAGCGATATTTATAATGTAAAACCGAATTACAAGAATTTTAAATATATATTAAAATAAAAGGAGATATTTAAATGTGTTATTTTTGTTACACAAAAATAAACAGCAAATAAACTACATCGGTTTTAGAGTAGTACAAACGGACTCCAAGGAAAATCTACAAAACTTAAATTTTGTAGAATCTGCAAAATTTACGTTACAGACGACAATTTTCATAAATTTTGTCCCAATTTTTCACATATACTTAGCACCGGTAACCGCAAAATGCTTCAAATTGTCATTGCTTTTATGGACGCTACCTGCTACTAAAAACCAAAATAAAATATTAACAAATGCCACTCGATAACCAACCCCACTTTCCCCTCGCATCAGTCAACTAGTTCGAAGTTTGTTTATAAATAGTAGGGCAATGAAACGTTCGGTTACCGACAATTTGCTTACAGGTTAAAAATAGTGGTGGCTATCGATTTATATTGCCCATCGATTAGTTGCTGTCGTGTGCCTTAGACAGTTTTGTAGTCCATTTCTGGCTTCAGGTCATAATTGATAAATTTGCCTCCACACTCATGATGCGTGCTCCTCTTCTAATATTATTTCTAAAGAATGATGTTCTTCCTTGGAGTTCGTAATCGATTGTATTTCTTTTCAATTGAATTGGTGTTACGATAAAATGAACACAACGCCACCTATTCCCAATCTAAACTGAGCTTGTGTTATGGGTGCTAGACAACTGATATTAACACATAATTATAGTTATTTTTGTAAATTAATTATTTTTTAAAAAACATTCATATAACACAGAAAACACTCAAACTCCGAAACAAATATTTGCAGATCATATAAACATTTGGTCAGACTCGGAAACCGATCCCAAGAGTTCAAGCACATAAGTCGCTACCACTACGCCACCAAGGCAATCCAAGTAAATATTAAATATATGGTTCAAATTACAAAATTTTAATTACATTTAACAAAAAGATCAGCACAAATATTATAGGTTATATTTTATAACCCACTTCTGATAGCCTCCTGTTGAAAGGTGCCCATTAGACTTGCAGCATTGCCGCGTTGAATGGCATGACCAAATTTTTTACCAGGAACGAGCCGGAACAGGAGTCACCCTTAAGTTTCGCAAGCTTACAGCCCAGTTTCCCCAACAGCCTCAGAGTGTCTACAGCCCAGCTGCCCATGGTCTCCACCGCCACCAATTGGTTCAAATTAGTTATTTGGAATTCTTGAATTTGTTTCTTAAATGTTATTGTGTTTCTTTTAGTATTATGAATTTTATAAATCACATAATTTGAAACTAATCACTATAAGTAAGTTATTGACCGTATCTGTGTATGACATCACAACCATTTACCATAAAAAAAAAGCGTACATTCTAAGTTTAAATTGTCAGTCAACTGACGTCTTATCCCTCGAATCCATGTCTGTAGTCCTTAGAATATAGCTTAACTAGCAACCTGACCCGGCTTCACACAGGTTCTTTACGAAAGATATAATATAGCGTAAGCTACTCTGTGATGTACGGCTTAATTATTTCCGACGTCTTCAACAAATATCGTTATATTTTAACCAATACAGTAAAAAAAATAATTACGAGAACCTTCCTCAAGAATCACTCTATCTATTGATAAAAACTGCATCAAAATCCAAGTGGTAGTTTTTGAGTTTATCGCGAACAGACAGACAGACACGGCGGAGGACTTTGTTTTATAATATGTAGTGATATATATGACAGTTTGTCAATAGTGTCATGTTAGAACTTACGAGGTATATTTTTGGGAGCGAAGTTTTATATTTAATGTATTACTTGCCCCAATAGACTTTGTTCTGTCAAAAGTTATTGGCCTGTCGCAGTCGGATAGAAAAAAGTAAATAAGAATTGTGGTTACTATTTTCTTCGCAATTTCCATAACAATCTTCTTTGTGCCTTAACAAAAAAATTAAATCATCCAAGTGCGAGTCAGACTCACGCAGGAAGTGTTTCGCACCATTATTTGTATTTCAAGCGTCTTACTGTTGCCGTTATCGCGAGTTAAAACGAGCAAAAAAAATACGTTTGTTGTATGGAAGTCCCCTTAAATAATTACTTTATTCTATTATAGCGACATAGTATTTGTTGTTATAGCGGCAACAGAAATACATTATATCAGAAAATTTGCGCTTTAACTCGAGGTTTGCGCTTAGCAACATATTTAGCGATTCGTCTTTATTTATTAACCGTAATCATAATCAACTCACTAAATATTAGCAATAGTAGTATTCTCCGTTTAATATCCCCGTAGCTTTCTGATAGGCTGTTGACACAGGCGCTATGATAACTAAACCCTTAATGTATTTTGCTTTAAGTAACTCGCCTGCTTCTATTTTATTGATCCGTTCATTTTCACGTGCTCGATAACCGAAATGTTGCATCTCAACATAATTTTGGAGACTATGCTCAGTTTTAATACGTGTTCAACCACAAGTTATTTGCGATTGTTTGCACTAAAAATGGAAAAATAAAAATCTTTTCGATACGTTATGGTACTGTTTTCAGGTCTTTTAGTTTTGATAGTCGCTTAGATTTTAGTAATTGTTCGTATTATTTTTGGCTTGGCACAGAATTCAAAAAGATTTTGAGACCCTAGTAAACATTATAATACCAGGTAAAGACAAGAATTGTCTCATTTCAATTTATAAAGAGCCAGTTTATTTTATGCTGTTTAGTGTTTCTAGGCAGGGAGCTTTCGTTGGATGTTTTTTTTGAAGTCGGTTTGATTTATGAACATATTTTGTAGTTTTAGTCACTTCGTCGATTTTGTACTCATCTGTCACAGAGCTCAAGCTATATTTACCCGACTGCGAAAGAAGGAAGGCTTGTTTTTCGAGTGTATGTATGGATGTATATTTCTTTGGCACGCCCTAGAGCCTAAACGGCTCGTCGTATTTTGATGTGAGTGGTATTAATAAAATCGTCTTAGTCGTGAGAGTGACACTGGGTTCATCAAAATGAAAAAAAATATATTAATAATGTTAAAAAAAAATTCGTTACTTGTTTAAAGACTAAGTCGAAATTAAATGCAAAATGACACAACGACACCAATCAAATTACCCTACGCCATTATCAGTGTCTAACAGACCTTAAAGTTAAATACGCTTGTTAATTGAAAATTCAAACAGTATTTTCAATATAATATCTTCATTAAATATTATTAAACTGTTAATTTCTGTTTGCGATTACAACCAATTTAAATCATCTTTGCACACAGTTTTGTATAATTGGTTACGTAATTTAAATCCGAAAAAACATTCTTAATTTCATTATTTCTCCCATTTTACGTAGTGCCATCCTCATCACTGGTTTGTTTCAGAGTTTGAGGGTTTTCTATTCATAATTAAGTATGTACTTACATACACTAGCATATTACATACAAGTATATTCATATTACAATTTCGGCTTAGTTTGTGACTAGCTGGCGTTGTATGTTAGATGTCTGTAAAAATTTATTACTAGCTGACCTACGCAACCTCGTTTGCGACTTCTATTGCCCGTAGCGTGAAAATTTTCCCCCGTATTTGAATCATTGTTCATTGGCGCTCCACTCCTATTGGTCTTAGCGTAATGATATATAGCCTATAGCCTTTGTCAATAAATGGGCTATCTAACACTGAAATAAATTTTTAAATCAGACCAGCGGTTCGGTTAGCGCATTCAAAAAACAAACAAACTCTTAAGCTTTATAATTTTAGTATAGATATTTTAATTATCAACATGATAATTTATGTCAATGTTATTGGATATCTGCATGTTTTTAGACAGGATAATATCATTGAAGATAAACTCGTTAATAATATTTTATTGTTCAGATCAATTTATTTATTCGAAAACAGTAACTCAACGGAAAATAAACACAGTTAAAATAATTCATTATAAATAAACGTTCACACACTTTAGAATTCTCAATACAATTGTCAGGTTGAAACTAGTTTAAAACAGTCCCAGTTTACGTACGTAACAGTGTTCCTCAAAAAGTTGGCCGGTTACCCGGTTATGCGCTTTGCATAAAGGTCAGAATATCCGGGTCGAGGTCACCTAATACAAAAAGTGGAGTAGTCTTTTAGAGAAATGATTCTGTGATTTATGTGGGGTTTAAAGTTAGAATGGTTAAAGTTAAATTGATGTACACAGAATGTTTATTTACAATTTGAAACTGATGATAAAAGTAGCGCAATAATATATCAGTAATACAATGTCTACACAGTTTTCCAGTACTTCTAGCGGGAGGAGAGAAGAATCAACAACGTCAGGTAAATCAGAGGTATGTAATACCTTTTAATAAGTGATCGCGTTAATTCCCGTAAAAATAATTGTTAATATAAGAATCAACAACATGGAGAAGGAGGAAGTTGTCACGTAGACAGACAGAAACCATCAAACATTTCGTAATGTTAAGGTAAATGATTCATTTATTCATGAAAAGAAGAAGAAAACATCGGACAAGTGTGATTCAGACTTGCCCATAAAGGGGGTAGCAGCAAGTAACTTTTTTTAATCGCTGAATAAAAAAATAATTAATGGAATATTTAAAACAAGGAAAACCAATACAATGCACTAAATTATATTATTAGTCAGAAGAAGCAAAAAGTGTAGGAAAGTACTAAATTCATAATAAGGAGCTAAATACATAACCAAACTAGTTGGTACCTGCGGCTCCGCCCGCGTAATGTCAGTTATCGCGGAAAATAGTAGCCTATGTGTTATTCTGATGTGAGAGCTATATTACTGTAAAGTTACATGCAAATCCATTTATTAGTTTTTGCGTGAAAGAGTAACAAACATCCATCCATCCATCCATTAATACGTACAAACCTTCGCGTTTATAATATTAGTAGGATTATTGATTACCTTGCGCAAAATCGTCCTTATCTTACCTTAGATAGATAGATAGGAAACTTTTTATTTGTACACCATAATATGAAATAGTTACAAGAATACATAAAATATGAGATGTAGTGTACAAGGGGCGGACAATATTCGTCAGGAATGAACTGTATATTTTTTGACATAGAGTAAAACAGTCCGGTAGACCGGAGGGGAGTAGCATTAGCGCTTTTTTGCGAGGGAAAATCATTTTTTTTAATCTTAGTTTAATTTGGGGTTTTAATCCAGTAAGGATATGCCAACCCCGTCGTACCTAAATACATGGCAAAGTAAATAAAGTTACCTGAGTTTAGCAATTTGTGTCATTGCTGAACTATTGTAATCAGGTGACATCATTTTTTGGCTGCTTCAGAATATGGACAACTCATTATATTTTGTACTAGCTGAACCCCGCGGTGTTACCCGCGATTATCGTCGTACCGCGAGTAACGCCGCAGGACAAAGTTAGTCTAAATAAAGTAGCCTAAGTTACTCCCTGGACCATCAGCTACCTGCCAGTGAAAGTCCAAAGATTGCAGTCCCGGGTCAAACCGACAGACAACATTTTTTAAACTACATTTTTGGCGTACGTACCGTGTATACATACATATGCATTTAGTAAAAAGTGGTTATTTTAATATTACAAACAGACACTTCAATTTTATTTATTTGTATAGATTTGCGATACAAAGCACTCTGCCATTTGATGCGGGGGTAAATCTTCACTCATTCATTTAAGAATCGCATAAAAACAATCGACTGTCACTACGAACTCACTCTTAACAATTAAAACAAAACATTTACATTTTCACACACACATAAATACATTCTGTGTCATAACAATGTAACGCATAGGCTCATTTGGGCTTATACCTTGTAAGAATGGAACGTCTGCGCCTGGCTGGTCCCTGCCATATTGCTCTATTTGTTTGAGTATGATCGTATAATAAATTTGGTTAAAATTTCTGATAACTTCATTGCCTAACAAAGTCAGGAAGCTATATTTTTTATTATTTCGTATTCATGGTTTCTCTAGTTTACATGCAACAAGAGAATTAGATGAATGTTTTTTGTTTCGTTCCACATTTTGTCACGTAATAAGCAACACAATATGGAGATTTAGAGTATTTGTTGTATGTAGGACAAACAATTCGAATATTACACTGTGGTTGAAATATTTTCATTGACAGTATATTAAACAACATTGTTGTAGTGATGGAGTTAAACAAAGTAGAATTGCATTAAAAATAATATTTAATGATTTAAAAAAATAAGCTAAGTAACATACTTTTGAGTTAAACTAGCTTACTCGATGAATTTTGTACCGCCATTCTAAGTGTCTGAAAAACCTGTTCTTAGTAGTTATGCCCGAAATTTTTTTTTTTTTTTTTTTTTTTTTTTATATATTTGACCCTGCCATAATGACTCTACTCTGCCTGATGGAAAGCATAAGCAGAATCCAAGAGTGATGGTCACCATACTGCGAACGCAGACAATGCAACAATACAGCATGGTGACCCACACCATGGCGGGCTAGTGATGCTTTCGCATCATTGGGCCTCCGGTCTCGCACTCACCAACGAAACACGACAGCATGATCGCTGTCATTTTACGTTGATTTTCTGTGCGAGGGTAGTACCGCCCCGGTCGAGCCGGCCCGTTCGTGCTGAAATCAGCGTGGCTCTACTACCTTGTAATCAGCTTCCCACGGGTAGAGTGCAGTCACAGACAAAAACATATGTTATCAAGTGGCACTTCCGGATTCATGTAAACGCCCGGTTCATCTTAATAATTAGTATAATTACTTATAAATATTTATAACTTAATTACTGAATTTACAATCAAACTAAATAATTGATTTATCTGTATATAATATTAATATCTTGGCGCCTTCCGCTTATCAGCTTCCGGCGCAACTTATAAATAGTGCCTATTGTTATTAACATCTGTGATTTTTCATACAATGATTATAAATCAATTCTAAGACAATATTGCTTTACTCTGTTTATATAATATATAATGATTGGGTTATTAGATTATTATTTTAGGTGCCGATTGTGTTAGGCGGTCCTTTAAGCGGGGCGTGAAAAAGCATCTCACCAAGCCGCCATAGTGCGGGTCACCATGCTGCTTTGTGCTTATTCGCAATGAGGATGGTGACCACCACTCTTGGATTCTACCCATGCTTTCCATCAGGCAGGGCAGAGTCATTTTGGCAGCTAACTATAAAAAAAAAAAAAAAAAAAAAAAAATAGGTTAGGTTTAATTTCATCGTA
Source organism: Spilosoma lubricipeda (assembly GCA_905220595.1). NCBI lineage: Eukaryota > Metazoa > Arthropoda > Insecta > Lepidoptera > Erebidae > Spilosoma > Spilosoma lubricipeda. Next base: position 2,145,439 of record HG992298.1, on the reverse strand, counting down.
CTACGCCTACTTCCGCAGCATAATAAATCTTTAATGTAACACAATCCTGCAATATCAAAGAGTAATTATATGTTAATAATCATTAGAATATTTTTGATTAACAATGTTTAATATTATCTTCTAAGTTTCTGAATTTAGTATTAATTTGGATCAAGCCTGTGAAACTATAAAAATACCGACAATTCGTAATTCAGATATATTGTTATTCAGACCATTCTACTTTCTACGCAACGTACATTGGAAAATATTATAGAGTTGTGCTAATATAACGTGTTTACTAATCGCCATCTTGACTACCCACCTTACACATATTTTCCGTAAACTTTTGAATTTCATTTATACAAATCTTGTCCTTACAATAACGAACATATAGAAAAAAAATATCCAATTTGATGCAGTCGATCGGAAGTTAAACGCGTACATACTTTTCATTAATTAATTTTTATTTATATAGCTATATATATGTTACTAGCTTTGCCCGCTACTTCATACACGTGACATTTGGATTTTCAGGTTATTTCCAATTTTTCACCGTTTAAACCTTCCTTGGACTATACCAAAATTTTTAAAACCAAATTCGGCTAAATCGATCCAGCCGTTCTCGAATTTTAGCGAGACAAACGAATAGCAATTGATTTTTATATGCTAGATAACTAGTTGACCGCACGTAAGATAACTGGTTGTGGTGACACGCGCAAGTATCACCACAGTTAAAACTGCACAGGCAAAACTGTCGTGTTACTTGAACACGGACGAAGCTACCACATGACACAATTAGGTACGCGCAAGTCTCATTCTTGTCAAAGTCGTCAGAATGGAAACAACGTTTCCCAATGAGAAACTATTTCTTCTGCTAGTATTTTTTCAACTATGTGCCTCACCACATGACACTAGCCTCGACTGCGGCTTGAACGCCCAACCACACACGCAGGCAAGTGCGCACAGACCGGGCTCAACAAGTCGCTCAACTCTCAACACACGCTCAACAACAAAATGCTCCAGCCGCGCTATGGGGTTAGCGCGTGATACAGTTTTACCAACCACATGCACGGTGTTCTATGTGACTCGTTGGTATATGACTGCCTCGTTGGTCTCGCGGTTGGCGGGTGCGACTGCTGATCATGAGGTCTCAGGTTCGATTCCCGGGTCGGACCAAATGTTTTGTTTTGTTATAATATGTATGTATTTACGAAAAAAAAAAGAGTATAATATGTATTTATATCAGTTGTCTAGTACCCATAACACAAGCTCTGCGTTGTGTGTTAGATGTCCGAAATATTTATTTATTATTATTATTATTTACGTAAGCGCAGGCTAAACTGTGGTGATTCTTGCACATGTGGTAGACCTATAAGACCACATTTTCGAAGTCAGAGGGAAACGGAGCTGTGACGGTGACGGCGCAAGATCGCGCGGTGCTAGAGCAGTGTAGTGTTGTGTTATGGAAAAGTATTCCTCATAAAATACAGCTTGATACGAATGAGAGATGTCACAAAAAAATAACTAGTGATTTGAAATAACTAATGAAATCGATCAATCTTTAAGTTTTTTCTTAAAAAGGGATGTTTTTTTTTCGCGTCAACCTTATTGTGTGGGGTATCATCAAATAGGTCTTTCAAAGATTGAGGGATTGCTACGACAAAGTTTTCATTTAATTTAATAATTGCTTTTTTTGATAAACTAGCCCTCCCCCCCCTCTGGAAACTAAAATTCATGATGGTAGTTCATGTGAAGAACTTTAAATGAAATCTATAACGGCCTAGATAACTTTGTTAGTTCAGGAGTTATAGCCTAACTTGTGAAATTTGCTTACTAAGAAAACTTCGTGCTAAAATAATGATTATAATAAGTAAATATTATTCATAGTTATAAATACCAAAACCTGCCTTCTAAATCAAGTTATAAATAAAACAACCTTTGCTGTCTTTATATTTGTGGGGTTAAGAGAATTAAATTATTTAACGAATTGTATTTTAAAGGCTTGCTGGTAATCCGCGAGTGCACAATATACTCCTGAGTTTAATGGGCTTTCAGCTACATACATTAGAAACTTATTTCCAAGATAACAAATTGAATTGTGTATTGTAGTGTATATGCTTAGACGCTTTTGAGGAGTATACCGGATTACAAACAGCTTCATAGTAAAGATTAAATTAGTTCAACAAGTGGTGGATCCTATTTAACTAATACTGTTAACTATTACAGAATCAAATAACTCTATTGTATTCTTGAACATAATAATAGTAAGCTTTGACACGTGATTCGTATCATTTTGTCTCCTCTCTTTCTTTCTTTAGCACAGAGAGAATCCTCCGACCAGGCGAGGCAATCATGCCTGGCGGGCCATGGCCCAACATATATATGATAATCGGCGCGAGAATTTTGATTGCACGATTCAGGTTTGGTAATTTCTTCGCTTCTTTTGCTACTCCATAGTTTGACGTTTTTTCGATAGATGGCGCTGTCACATGTTTTCTTGTTGCGTTCTATGTGTATTTGTATACTTTTAAGCGGGTCGAAATTAACGCTTTTAACGTGAGGTGGTAAGCCTATAATTATAAAATAAGCACGAAGGTCAAAACCTTAAATAAAACGTAAAGGTGAACTATTAGTTTTATTACAATAGGTATAAACAGTCAAATACTTCTATATTTTCTTTCTACTAGAACTAATTTGCAGTTGTTATAATTTTGGCACAGAAAATTTATTGAACGAAAAATTGATTGAAATATTCTTTAAAATTCTTACACTAAAGTCGGGCTCATTACTGTTTTTAGTTTTGGTTCTACTGGTCGTCCGTCGTCTGCGCTTCTTTTCCATTATGCTCGGCTGCTATTGGTCTAAGCATGATGTTAAAGATACTATCCTCCACGTTATCGCTCACGATAAACTTCGAATATTAGAGTTACAACGTGACATGAGAAAATAAATTTAATTATATACGACCTGACCCGGCGAACTTTGTAATACTATATTTACATATATGTCTTAACTTCCCATAGAAAGTGTACAGCCGCGGACTAAAAAAATACTTTTATCTTTAAATATCTGTACTTTAATTTAAAAAAAAACTAGACTGCAAATTGACGTCAGAATTACTGAATAGCAAATTTACTATCTTAAGCAAAATATCGCTGTTATATTGTAATATATCGCCATCAAACATTTGTTATGAAGTTTTGGGTGTTTTCTATGTCTATATTTTATTTATTTATTTATAACTTTATGCACTTTTGTACATAGGCGGACTTAATGCCCAGGGCATTCTCTACCAGTCAACCTTAGGGTGGTGTAGAAATCATGTGAGGTAGGCGCACATAGGTTTCGCATATACAACAAATACATAAACACTTCAAATATATATGATATTACTTATATAAAAAAACATATTCATATTACATTAGTACACCATGTATTCAAGGAATGTGTAGGAGTTGGATTGTTGTTGTTATGATGACTGTGCCATGCCAGTGAAAAGGAGGTTATGTACCTTCTTTTTAAATATGAGACGGTTAGTGGACATCCTGATCTCAAGTGGTAGCGCATTCCAAAGCAGAACTGCTTGAACAAAGAACGAAGAGTTTACAAAGTCAGAATTGTGGGAGGGACATAAAAGAAGCAGATTATTTTCTGAGCTAAGATTTCTATTGTGATTGGAGGACAGGAAACGGAGGTAGGGTTCTAGGTAAGTAGGTGAGGATGGGGAGGTTAGAAATGAAAATAGAGAGGTCAGAGCTCGCTGATTGCGGCGTTGGCGAATGGGTAACCAATTCAGTTGGGAACGTAAAGCAGACACATGATCATACTTGCGAAGATTGAAGATGAACCGAATGCAGTTATCAAGAAGGCGGTCTAGTTTGTTAAGGAGGTCTGCATTCAGGACGAAATAACATACATCACCATAGTCAATTAATTAAATTAAATTAATTAAATTAATTAATTAAATTAATTCAATGAAATTATTAATTAAATATTTCGGACATTTAAACACACAACGCCATCTAGTCCCAAGATAAGCAGAGCTTGTGTTATGGGGTACCAGACAACTGATACAAATACATATATACTTTTTTTTTTGTAAATACATACATATTATAGATAGAACACACCCAAACTCCGAAACAAAGATTTGTAGATCATACAAACATTTGGTCCGACCGACCGCGAGACCAACGAGGCAGTCGATTAACGGAATGATCAAGGACTGCATTAGTGTAGTTTTGATATTGGGAGGTAGGAAGTTCTTAGGGCGAAATAGCATCCGCAGGTTTCCAGTTACCTTCTGACTCACGTGGGTAACCTAAGCTCGCCAATTAAGAGTTGAATCAATGTGTAGACCCAGGTTCTTTACTACGGGGCTAAAAGGTATCGCTGACCCATATATATTATGTATGTATTCAAAATTAAAAAAAGAAATATTTCTTTGTTTATTAAAATCTCAGTCAAAAGACCTCCATTACTAAATGTACGCAACAACCGGTACTGTGCTGACCGCATCAAATTGTAATTAATATTACAATTTTGACAATTGACTGTCGTAATTAGAGCATTATTTATTTAAACTCTATGCACTTTGTACTGTACTTTGTACTTTGTACAAATCGGTGGACTTGATGTCCAAGGCATTACATTACATACTATAATCGGTGTCAGTCTTAACACTTTTAATGCAAATGTATAGGGATTGCTTAAACTTAAATTTAAACTGCAATCATTTTTAATGTAAAATTCGTGCTACACATTTTATGTTTGAGAATTTTTAATTTGAACTGAAATATCTTCTGCTTATTTTCATGATCTGGTTTTTGCTCAGCCGACGATAGTTGTTAGCGTGATCTGGAATCTTCTGATTATTACAAAGATATATTATATTTCATGAAGATGTTTATTTGTAATTTTACTTTTAATTTTTCTAGCATCTGGCAGCAAATTTTCAGATAGATCACGTGATGGTTTCAGACTAATGAGTGGCGGACTCATAGACTCATACAAACTGGAATCAAAAGTGCGTTACTGTCCTTTGGATCAAGGAAATTTAGGAGTGAGATGATGTATCCTTGAGCCTTACCATTTGTACTAATGTGGTTCTCCCACAGCTCAAAATTAAAATCAAAGACAAAGTTTTATTGAAAAGCCAAAGATAAAGGCAAGAATTCATATTTTGTAATCAATAATGATTATTTCAGAATCACAGTTCGGCAACCCAACTCTTACAAGTTAATACTTTGTTTGTAAAGGGTATGAATAAATAATTTTAATCTCGGGATCTATAGCCACAAATCCACAAGTTCACGGATACCTGTCCAAGAAATTCCCAACTTTTTAATCAGTTAAAACCCGCCGTCGTCTCTCCCTTTCGCCGTTCCACTAAACTTTTAATTGCGTTTACAGAATCGGTGTTGACAATACGGATTATAACAGTGGTCGTCCACCCCTCACTAATTATGAATTTTCGCTCAATGTTGGCAATTTCGGTTGGATTCCCGATGAGTGTTTTGTGTCAATTGAGCGAAATAATTGTGACCAGGGGAAGCTACCCTGGTAAAAGTTATGCCCATTGAGAATTGACATGTCTGGTAACTTGATTTATTTGATTTACTTGTGGCGTGGCTTGATGTCATGGTTACAACGAAGAGAGATTTTAATTTAAGTTAAGATGACGTTAAATCTGAGCAAATTTTTTGATAAGATTCTTAGGCGAAATAGATTCTACCATGATGCATACCTGATTGATAAAAAATCGTAGCAGATTCATGAATAGATGTTTCTTTTAAAACCTTCATTTTCTATATTTGTTTATATTTTGGTGATTCTTTAAATAATCTCTAGAGAAATTCACAAGAGTTAAAGGAAGAACAATGTCATTAACGCGTGTCTATATATTTCCTAAAAGCCAATTTCAGGTATATCTTTGTGGCGAGTTGGAACGCGACGAAGGGAAGAGGAGCGCGAAGTTTGACATACGTCAAAAACAAGGTGTCATAGAGAAATTCGCGCGGTACTCTCGTTTTACCACTCTCTCTACCATTTACATTCCAACAGGATTATTTTTGAGTGATAAGTTCACAGAGCACTTGTATAGTTTCAATATCATCCTGAGTTGGGGGAGAACATTCCCGAAGTGTGGAAGAATCCCAAAGTGGTGACCTCCGAAGAAAACACGCTAACAGTCGGGCAGTCGCCTTGTCCACCAATTTGTGTGGCCCTCCAGAAGTACCTATATTGACTACCACGATACGAGGAGAAGGTGATACTGATAAATAAAGGTAACATTGATTCACCTTCTCAATACACAATCCATTGGACTACAGAGACTTTTAACAAATCAATTAAAGTAAATCACATCAGATAAAAGAGACGTTTGATCTAAAGACCTGCTACGACAAGGACACCGTCTTCCAGAAAAAGAAAAACTAAGAATTTATAAGTTGCTTAATACATTTTTTTTTTTCTGTAGTAAATGACATTCATGTTAAACAGTAGTATTACTAATTTCAAAAGCATATTCAAGATGACCTAATTTAAGAAATATTCATATTTTTACAGTTATAGTAAGTAATAAAGCAAGGCAAACAAAAGCTAATTAATTGTAATATACTCTAAGAAATTAGAATATTATATAGATAATAGCATTCATGTTGAACAATAGTACCCAGTATTACTAATTCCAATATTAAATTCAACAAGTCCTTATTTGACTATTAAAACAAGGTAAATAAAAGCAAAGTTAATTATTGTACAAAACTATAAGAAATTAAAATATTTAATAGATAATCAATAGCATGAGCGTACAAAACCAACTTGTAAAATAAATAATCCTGGTATTGTCATTGGTCATTGGACATAATTTCATTGTGAATAATATTGTAAATGTTTGATTATAAAGAATAATCTTATTTACTTCGAATAATATTGTAAATTAATAATAAATATTAATTTTAATTGGCCTTACATAATAGTGTAAATTGTTTAGTTATAAATAATAATTTTATTTTGCTTTGAATCAGTTTTGGGAATAATCTATTTTGTACGTTTGGTTTGGTTCCGCTTGGGCGTGTGGTAAGAGTGACTTTTAATTTAGTTTAGTAATATATACTTTTTGTTGACCTCATATCACAATGACGGAGCAGGAGCCTCAGGCACAACTTGAGACAACCCTCACAGATAATGCAGAGCTACATGAGAAGCTGGCAAATAAGGAGAGAGAAGCCCAAGTGTATAGGGTATCTTTAAAATTACCCACATTTTAGGCTGACAAGCCAAACATTTGGTTCGCTCAAGTAGAAGCCCAATTCCAAATTGCCAATATTGTCAATGACACTACCAAATATAATTATATAGTAAGTCATCTAGACCAGAACCTGGCAGGAGAGATTGAAGATATAATCACTAACCCCCCAACAGAGGGGAAATATAAGAAAATCAAAGAAGCTCTAATCCAACGCCTATCCACTTCACAAGAAAAGCGAGTTAGACAGCTTCTCAGCGATGAGGAACTTGGGGATCGGAAACCGTCCCAATTTCTCCGCCACCTTCGATCACTTGCTGGATCCTCACTTTCTGATGACAACATCATACGGGAACTGTGGATGCGCCGATTGCCTCAGCAAGTACAAGCTATATTGGCCGTACAATCCGACCTAAATTTAGAAAAAGTTGCAGAATTGGCAGATCGGATTACAGAGTTAGCTCCTGTACAAGCTGTATGTTCAACGTCTGAACCTTCAGAGATTACAGTGACTGCGCTGTTTAAACAAATACAAGATCTTAGTAACCAGGTAGCAGCACTCTCAAGACAACAGCGTAGACCCGCACGCAATCGCTCTAATTCATCGCACAGATCTACAGATGCTTCCGGTTTCTGCTGGTACCACAATAAATGGGGGGCAAAAGCTATCAAATGCATCGCCCCTTGCAAATGGTCGGAAAACCAGAAAGGCAGTCAGTAGCGGCGGCAACTGATTGTGCAAACCATGGCCGCCGTCTTTTTGTCACCGACCAAGCAATAAAACGTCAGTTTCTTATTGACACTGGCTCAGACCTGTGTTGTTTTCCTCATAGTTGGCTGTCAGCCCGCAGAGAGGCCACCAACTATGACCTCACCGCCGCAAATGGGAGTTGCATAAAAACTTTCGGGACAGTTAATGTCTCATTAAATTTAGGTCTTCGGCGAGATTTTTCCTGGCAATTTGTAGTAGCTGATGTCAGTACAGGCATAATAGGTTCCGATTTTTTAGCTTTCTACCACCTTCTGCCCGACTGCCGAAACAAAAAATTAGTTGACGGTATTACTGGCCTTTCATCCTCCGCATCAGTTGCTACTACTTTCCAGCTGAGTGTACGAGCAGTTTGCGTCACTAAACCAATATATGCCAATCTTTTAGCCGAGTTTCCAGACATAGTTCGTCCCCCAGGTTTTCCTAGGGTAATAAAACACGATACAGTGCATTACATAAAAACTACAGAAGGTCCACCTGTCAGTTGCCGCCCTCGACGCCTAGCGCCACAAAAACTCGTTTCAGCAAAAAAAGAATTCGAAGAAATGGTACGATGCGGGACAGCTCGTCCATCTAAGAGTGCATGGTCTTCGCCTCTCCATTTAACTCTCAAAAAAGATAATACCTGGCGTCCTTGCGGTGATTACCGCGCCCTCAATGCCAGAACAGTCCCAGACAGGTACCCGGTTCGCCACATCAACGATTTTGCTCACAATCTTGCTGGTGCAAAAGTGTTTAGCACTCTAGATCTGGTAAAAGCGTATCATCAAATTCCGGTTTTCCAAGAAGACGTAGCAAAAACTGCCATTGTGACCCCGTTTGGCCTCTTCGAATTCCCATATATGACTTTTGGTTTACGAAACGCAGGACAAACCTTCCAGCGTTTCGTCGATGAGGTCACACGGGGCCTTGAATTTTGTTTTCCTTATGTAGATGACATCCTAGTATTTTCAGAAAATGAATTTCTACACTTACAACACCTACGAATTCTGTTTAAGCGCCTGCAGGACTACGGAGTAGTTATCAATCCTTCGAAATGTGTTTTGGGTGCTAGCGAGGTGATTTTCTTGGGCAACCACATAAGCGGCAATGGTACTTGTCCCCCACAGGATCGTATTAAAGTTTTGCTGAATTTTCCACCACCTAAGACCGTACAAGGTATGAGGAGATTCCTTGGCATGTTAAATTACTACCGGAGATTCGTGCCCAGTGCCGCTAAGTATCAAGCTCCATTAATCGAGGCATTAGTGTCAACCAATAGCAAAGGAACAAAGCCATTTCCCTGGTCTCCAATATTGCTGCAGCAATTTGAAGCTTGCAAAAGAAGTCTATCGAGTGCCACGCTATTGCAACATCCGGTCAACAATGCCAGGTTGGGCTTGTTCACTGATGCCTCCGGTGTCCATATAGGTTCCTGTTTGCAACAACAAGTGAACGGGCAGTGGCGTCCCCTCTCATTCTTTAGTAAGAAATTAACCCCACAGCAATCGCAGTGGCCAGCCTATTACAGAGAGTTGCTTGCAGTATACGAAAGTGTCCAACACTTTCGGTATATAATGGAAGTTCAACACACTACAATTTTCACAGACCACAAGCCGTTGTTACACGCATTTTCGCAGCGCCGCGAAAAACTTCCACCACCACAACTAAACCAGCTTTCTTTTATCAGCCAATTCACCACTGACATCGAATATATCAAAGGTGAAGATAACGTCGTGGCTGACTCCATGTCTCGTATTGATGTTGATGCTATCTCCCTAGACCAAGATTTAGAAGTCTTGGCTAAGGCACAAGCCTGTGATACTGAAATGTCTAAAATATTACAAGGGAGTTCGAGTCTCAAATTGACCAAAATTTGCACCCCTGGAACGAACATTCCTATTTACTGCGACATTTCCACAGGGAAACCACGCCCCTATTTGACACCCTCCTTCCGCCGCGTGATTTTCGACAAGTTACATAATTTAAGTCACCCTGGTGCTCGAGCTACCACACGCCTCGTGGTAGACCGTTTTGTTTGGCCTTCAGTAAGAAAGGACTGCCGAGCCTGGTCACGGTCTTGTGAAGCGTGTCAGCGCAACAAGGTATCCAGACACAATTCAGCCCCGACTGGTACTTTCGAGTTACCATCGGGCAGATTTTTACATGTCCACATGGATATAGTTGGGCCGTTGCCAGTCTGCAACGAATACCGATATTGTTTAACGGCTATAGACAGAGTGTCACGATGGCCCGAAGTCTGGCCGATGCGATCTATCACGGCAGAAGAGGTATCAGATACCTTTATCAGGGAGTGGATACCGCGTTTTGGTGTACCTTCTGTCATTACTACTGACCAAGGCGCTCAATTTGAGTCCGATTTATTTCAACGTTTTTTAAAATTATTTGCCGCAAAACGCATTAGAACTACTGCATACCATCCATGCGCAAATGGAATGATTGAGCGGGTCCACCGGCAGTTAAAGGCCGCTTTAATGTGCCACGAAAATTCGTGGCTTAAGTCCTTACCGTTGGTTCTACTCGGGATGCGTTCATCTTTAAAGGAAGACCTAAGCGCGACCACCGCAGAAATGCTCTATGGCGAACCACTGCGACTTCCTGGGGAAATATTAGCGCCATCTACAGTTTCTGACAAACTACAGAATCCCGTCGATTTAGTGGCACAGTTGCGACACAAAATGTCGTTAATCCGACCAGTTTCAGCATCGCGACATGGAAACAAAGCCACCTTTATATTCAAAGACCTGGCAACCTCGTCGCATGTTTTCCTAAGAAATGATATGGTTCGGCGAGCACTACAACCGCCATATACTGGTCCGTTTAAAGTTTTACATCGCTCGAGCGATGGTAAGACATTTACAATCGATATAAAAGGTAAACCCAATGTGGTGAGCGTCGACAGACTCAAACCAGCTTTCATCGATCACCCAGACTATTGCCCAAATACCATCAAAACCAATCAATCATCCGCTCAGCATCTCTCCGTGCCTGAACCTCCGACAACGGCTCCCACATTGCAAAAAGCCACAACTAAAGACAATTTAATTACAACTAAAGACCCTAAAACGCCTTATACCACACGTTCAGGCAGACAAGTTAGATTTAAGCATTTTGATTTATAGATTTAAGCGTTCTTGACTTTATGGGGTTACGTTTCTCCGTAGGGGGGTGGTGTGGCGAGTTGGAACGCGACGAAGGGAAGAGGAGCGCGAAGTTTGACATACGTCAAAAACAAGGTGTCATAGAGAAATTCGCGCGGTACTCTCGTTTTACCACTCTCTCTACCATTTACATTCCAACAGGATTATTTTTGAGTGATAAGTTCACAGAGCACTTGTATAGTTTCAATATCATCCTGAGTTGGGGGAGAACATTCCCGAAGTGTGGAAGAATCCCAAATCTTAACTGACGTCCCTCGAGGAAGTTAATTGCGATCAAGTTGGACATATTCACATTAACCACGAATCGAAGTTGCATTAACTATCCTATTTGAAGATAAACGAATGAAAAATATCATGGAAGAAATTCTTAATTGTTTTCAAATCTTACCTTATTACTACACACACGTGGCCAGGTAAGTGGTGGTGGTTTTTTAGCCTTCTTTTGTATGGGCCTGCCAAAATGACTTTACTTCGCCTGATGGAAAACATAAGCAGAATCCAAGAGTGGTGGTCACCATATTCATTGCGAATGCAGACAATCCCACAATGCAGCATGGTGACTTACACATCGCGGCCTAGTGATGCTTCTGCATTATTAACATTTGGTCACGGAGTGTGTCAAGTATCAAAGACAAAGGGAGCCGTTGGTGCGTGAATATGATTTAAATAGTTATGACGACCCCAGAAAACGTCTCAATTTTTTTCGACTTTCTTACTTACTTTCGCCAATAAATAAATAAATAAATATTTAGGACATCTAACACACAATACCATCTAGTCCCAAGCTAAGCAGAGCTTGTGTTATGGGTACTAAGACAACTGATATAAATACATATTATACATAGAAAACACCCAAACTCCGAAACAAATATTTCTAGATCATACAAACACTTGATCAGTCCCGGGAATCGAACCCGAGACCAACAAGGCAGTAAAATGTACTCAAAAGTAAAAAAAAAACACAAAGCAGTCATGACGACTGCCAACAGAAGTGTATACCTAGAATTATAAACAAACAGTTGTTTAAGCTCACCTGAAATAAACCTCTTTGCACTTTAAACAAGATGCGCGATGAAAAAAAATAAAAAAATGCCTATTGTGATGCTATAAATTGTATAAACACATTACCCGAGCGAAGCAGGCTGTAGTACTACAGTGTAGTACAATTACACACACAAACTCACGCAAGCGTCCTGCGCCGCCGTCTTACGAATATTCGATCAGGTTACGTATCCTGACGCAAATTTAACATGTTTTACCCATCCCAAAAAAGTGCACATGCAACTAAAGAAGTTTTCACTTCAAAAAAATATAAACCAACACCTGCCTCGAGAATCACTCTATCTATTGGTAAAAACGACATCAAAACCCTTGCAGCAACTTTTGAGTTTATTACGAACATACAAACAGACGCGGTGGACTTTGTTTTATAATATGTAATGCCATTGGTATGTTTATTAACATTTTAGCAAATACAACCTCAAATGCTGCACTTGACTTATTTGAAATATTTACGCATCAAAATTTGACCTGATATTAAATGGAATGTAACGATGTACGATGGGAATAACATACTACTATGTAATAAAAGTCTCTAAATTAATAAAAAATGTATTAAAATATAGATTATGCGTGAAAGGTAAAGATTTACATCCAGATCTTCTGATAAGCTCTAATACTAATTTCAAATCAAAAAACCCTAAAACGAATTGAATTACTGCGGCATATTATTATTTACGATACCTGTGATTTATGTGACTTAAATTTCGATCTTCATTCTCCAAAATTGACTATTGAACTTCACTCAAATATAAACTGAAAATCAAATATTACCTTTTGATGTTTGTCATTCGTAGAAAATTGTATACGATACACATAAATAGAAATTGCGACACATTGTACCGACTACATTTTATTTATTAAAAACGATAAAGATGTTAAAAATATGTATATTAGTACCTACTTTTAATGTTTTGGACCTTGATTTTATACGTTTGTACAAATAAATAGGTACATCTATAAATTACCAGCTGACCCGGCGAACTTCGTACCTGGGTTGGAAAGCCGAGACAGACATTATATGGCTGTCTCACCTTTCCACAGGCAGTGTACAGTCGCGGACAAAAAAAAAATTCCCGTTCTTTTAATGTTTCTTGTACACACTTGTCCTAACACTAACGAAAAAATAAAAAAAAGAATATTTTATTTGGTACGTACATTTCAGCAATTCATTTTTATATACTAACAATGTGAAAGATATTCTCGCATGAAATGTCTATATTATGTGTATTTAAAATTTAATAAAGCAGTAACGCCAAAAATTTCGCTGTAAAGACAGCCCTTATAACATAAAATAAACTTCAACAAAATTCTTTTGCCTAGCAGCATAAAGTTATTACGTATTAAGATCATAATTTTACTTTTTCATTTCACCTTCAGTACTAAACAAGTTTTGAAAAAGTAGCCTATATCTTTCTCCAAGTTCCAATGTTTCCTATACCGCAACTCATTAACAGGTTTAATGGATTGGCCGTTAAAGCGTAACAGAAACAGTTTCTTTCAAACATTAGTTTGTAGTAGTTGTATAATATTGTCAGAAATAAATACACCAAGTCCCATTGCTAGTGTAGGACTTGTCAAGTCACGAAAAGATAAACTAACTTGTACATATTATGACTGATTAAAAAAACATTTAGGGCATTTCCTTAGACCCTTCCCAAGTTAGTAGAGCCACGCTGATTTCAGCACGAGACCCTCGCACAGAAAATCAACGTAAAATGACAGCGATCATGCTGTCGTGTTTCGTTAGTGAGTGCGAGACTGGAGGCCCAATGATGCAGAAGTATCACTAGCCCGCCATGGTGTAGGTCACCATGCTGCATTGTTGCATTGTCTGCATTCGCAGTATGGAGACCACCACTCTTGGATTCTGCTTATGCTTTCCATCAGGCAGAGTAGAGTCATTTTGGCAGGGACAAACATAAAAAAAAGGCCCAGAAACATCGAATTAGACAAGAAACGAAATCCTACAGCTTATGTTATATATATGGAAACATCTCAAACTTAGTTATTTGTTTTCTTACGTCTGAAAACATATTTTTTCCAATTACAAACCTTTAGTTTGCGGTAAAAAAATTGTTTACGACTCACATTAATGTATTGAGCAGTATTTTTAGAACTGCAAATCGAAGTATGTTGTCTGTAAAATAAGCTCAATCACTTTTTATCATTCCCGAAGTGAAAGAACTACCTACACACGAGTCTGTTTACTCAACAAAACCCTTGACACATTCTCATTAAGTCTATTTTTATTAAACACCCAAAAAAAATATTCCTTGTTCATTATGATCTCTAAAGTGGTCTGACTCTTAGTGAAGTGAAACATGAAACAAGAGTTTTTATACACTCCTTATACTATGAATCTGAAGTACTTTTTCTCTAGCCAAATGCCCAAACCTACACATACACAGACATACACGCACTCATACACACATACATAAATATGAATACAAAATACAGTGTGTGTGTTTTTATTTTAACCTTAAAAACCTACAATCTGTCTCTGTAACAGCAGAACACTAATTCCCAAGTCACGGGAACACCTAGTTTAGAAGTCAGGGTTAGTCTGACTGTGTGATGTTTACCTCAAACCTTGTATAGATATATAGGTAATTAGCCAACTTCAAAAAAGGAAAAGGTTCTCAATTCGACTGTATTTTTTTTTGTTTGTTATACTGGGTGAACCGATTTTAATGATTCTTTTTTTATTAGAAATCTGGTGTTTCCCGTGTCCGCTTCTTTTGTTGAAGTTTGTGATTATTTATATCAAAACAATTATCATACATCATTATACATATCAAAATATTTATCCAAAACTGTCCAAAACTAATTGGACGAGTGCCATGGCACTCGTAGGTCAGTTGCACTCGGTGATAGCAAACAATCACCGAGTGCAACTGATGGGGGACCGCTAGTGACATGTTACCATGAGCGTCTCCGTGATTTGGAGGTCACGTTAAACAGTCGGTCCCGGCTATTATCGTAAGATAACAGTCGTGAAGCTTAGTTGGAGGCCTTTGAGCGACTTAGAAACATCCAACGGCAAGATGGCGTAGCCACAACGTTGTGTTGCCAGTTCCCAACCCGCACTTGGCCAGCGTGGGGACGTATGGCCTTAACCTTCTCCTGAGAGGAGACCCGAGCCCAGCAGTGGGACGTTATGGGCTGTTGATGATGATGATGATGAAAATTCATATTGAAAAAGAGAGCAGAAAGCTAAAAAATAAATAAATATGTTTGAAGTGACCACGACCACGGGGTGGCTACTAGTGAGTTATTACTAGATCAAGAATCCTATCATACAAATTTTAGTGATTGAGAAAGTTGAATCGACTGATGAAATTCGAAGTTCAAACTTTCAGATATCAAGTTTTATATTTCAAAAAATATTAGTTTCTACTCCAATAGACATAGCGTTGATATTGTTTTGGGACTTTAAAACACAAACATTGGTTCTTAATTTGAATTTATTAATATTAAAATCCTTAAAGTTAAAATTTCTTATCGGGAAACCAATTTAAACTTTGTTCGATGTTCAAGGAACGATGGGCCGAGTCGTGTGTGGGGCAAATTGAATTGCAAGGGCTTCAAAGACTGTAATATATATAACTAGCTGTCCCGGCAAACGTCGTTTTGCCATAACTACTAATAAATTAAAAATTAATTAAAAAAACATTGTCCAGCGGACAAAATTGTGAATCTAAACCATTCCCAGATCCCCTTGAACACACACAAAAAATTTCATCAAAATCGGTCCAGTCGTTTGAGAGTAGTTCAGTGACATACACACTCACAGAAGAATTATATATATAAAGATTTGCAAATAGTGAACTATAAAGCATTTTGCATTAACACGTTTTGTTTCCTATAATGTGCAAACAAGTCTCAAACAACTCTTCAGCATTTTTACTATTAGTACATAATTATTATTACATCCACCAAAATCGGGCATTTAATGCTCCCAGCACATACAAGTACCTATAGTGAAACAAACAAAAAATTAAATCTAAACACAAATAAATATTTCATTCATTATCTTCCTAGCCTTTATTATTCCCAAGATTTGGGGTCGGCTACAAGTTCAACTGGTTTTACCTGAATATCAGTTTTTACAAGGAGCGACTGGTTTGGCAAGCCTGAGGGTGAACTAAATTCGAAGGTTGAACTAATTGTCAGAATATTTGAGGGCACTGACTTTCCAATAACGATTGCCATAGATGTTCATGACAACCGGAACCGACGGCTTAACGTGCTTTCCGAGGTATGGGCGGGTAACACCACCGTCTTCCATACTCCGGGCTGCTATTAAGAATTTCTTGTAAGAAAAACCCAACAGCAGTCCGACCAGGGAATCGAACCCGAGACCTCTTGATCAGCAGTCGCTTACGCTAACCACTAGACCAACGAGGAAATATTCTATTAAATAAATAAATACACATCTAGCCCCAAGCTAAGCAGAGTTTGTGTTATGAGTACTAGACAGTGACATATACATCACTTACATATTTTTTTCTAAATACATACATGTATAATAATATACATACATAGAAAACACCCAAACAACAAACAAATAAAATTGAAATGTTGGTTTGAATAAAAAAAATCAATTTTTCAACCTTTTGTTTCTCCGTCTGTTTGTTGCGATTAATCTCTGGAACAGCTGAATCAATTTTTAAGATACTTTCACTAGCAGATAGGTAGTGATATAAGGAGTAACGTTAGCTATTTTGTTTAAGACTAGCATCACCAAAAATGGTTAGCTAGCTTTATAAAAAGAAAGAAAGCCCCGCAGCTAATATGAATATTAGAAAATGCCTATTTAAATTACTTAGAAATATTTCTTTTAAGGTAAATAAAGTTTAAAATTGTAGCGCAAACAAAGTTACGGCAAACATTCTTTTGTAAATGGTTATTAAGTATTGTAATTTTGTTGAAACTCATTTACCTACGGAAAAGTTACCAAATCAAATTTGTCAAACTATTTGAAACACGGTCGCGAAGTAAATAACTTAGAGAGGTACTAAATAATGAATAAAAATGTTAATAAATACTCGTACATTTAATCTATAGAATTCGCTAGGCGGTAATTACTTACCATCAGGTGATACGTTGCTCGTTTGCCCCCTATTCAATAAAAAAAAAACTACACCTCGGTAGCCAGACGAATTGATGTAGGGTTCAACAAGCAACAATATAGAAAGCTTCATCGGCCTAACAGAACGAGTGGCAATGCTAAATTTAAAACTCCATGAATTTAAGCTATCTATTATACAGGTATACGCACCCACCGAATCCGCAAAAGAAGAAGAAATAGAGGAATTCTATAAAACTATCGACAAAGCTATGGAAATAACACATAAGAACATTATACTAATGGGCGACTTTAACGCAAAGGTAGGTGCTCCTAACGAAGGTGAATACTCAACAGTGCATCAACATGGGGACGGTGAAAGAAGCGATAGAGGACAGAGACTTGTGGACTACGCACTCGAACACAATCTAACTTTCATCAATACATGCTTCAAGAAAAACCATAACCGGAGATGGACGTGGCGATCCCCAAATGGGCAACACAAAAATGAGATCGACTATATACTATCCAACCAACCAAAACTATTCAATAACTTCGAAGTCCTGAATTTAAACTATCCGTCGGACCACCGATTAATTAGATCATCTTTAAACATAGCCAAACAAAAACAAAGTAGAGTAAAATTTACAAACAAAAACACTTTCCAACTAAAGACCAAAGACGAAGTAGTAAGATATAACAAAAACTTAACTTCAATGCTACTCTACCCTTCTTACAACTTGGAACATACATCAATACAAACTTATCACGACAAAATAGTAAACGCTATTAGTCGCTTACGCTAACCACTAGACCAACGAGGAAATATTCTATTAAATGAATAAATACACATCTAGCCCCAAGCTAAGCAGAGTTTGTGTTATGAGTACTAGACAGTGACATATACATCACTTACATATTTTTTTCTAAATACATACATGTATAATAATACATAGAAAACACCCAAACAACAAACAAATAAAATTGAAATGTCGGTTTGAATAAAAAAAAACAATTTTTCAACCTTTTGTTTGTTGCGATTAATCTCTGGAACAGCTGAACCAATTTTGATGATACTTTCACTAGGAGATAGGTAGTGATATAAGGAGTAACGTTAGTTATTTTGTTTAAGACTAGCATCACCAAAAATGGTTAGCTAGATTTATAAAAAGAAAGAAAGCCCCGCAGCTAATATGAATATTAGAAAATGCCTATTTAAATTACTTAAAAATATTTCTTTTAAGGTAAATAAAGTTTAAAATTGTAGCACAAACAAAGTTACGGCAAACATTTTTTTGTAAATGGTTAATAAGAATTGTAATTTTGTTGAAACTCATTTACCTACGGAAAAGTTACCAAATCAAATTTGTCAAACTATTTGAAACACGGTCGCGAAGTAAATAACTTAGAGAGGTACTAAATAATGAATAAAAGTGTTAATAAATACTCATACATTTAATATATAGAATTCGCTAGGCGGTAATCGCTTACCATCAGATGATACGTTTGCTCGTTTGCCCCCTATTCAATAAAAAAAAATCTACACCTCGGTAGCCAGACGAATTGATGTAGGGTTCGTTTCAAGTTATCCTACTCTTTGTAGGGATCTTGTCTTTTTAACCGACTTAAAAAAAAGAAGGAGGATTCTCAATTCGACTGTATATATATATATATATATATATGTCGGAGAACGAGTAGTTTTCTTAAGTTTTAATTTGAATTCGTGTTTATTTCAATCGATTATTCGAAACGTCAAACTGTGCATCGAGAAACATGGCAGTTTGGGTGGAATCTGTGGACGGTGTATGTAAAGGAAGAAACTGATTATTTGTTGTTAACGATGTGATTATTAAGTCTTAGTTTACTTACAGCTTGATTTAATAATGTTGGTTTAGTTTTAGTCGATTCTGTAAGCAATATTAAATGTTACTAAAATGTGTGCGGGTAACACCGAATATAGTGGTAGGTGTCACCACTAGTTAAAACGAGCAGCCGGTATAAAAGAGAGCGGCCGCACGAGTTGCGGGACTACTAACCTATTGGCTCTTAAACTAACTACCCACCGTTTCGTATTGAAGAAAAATAGAATCAACAGATCAGTTTAGTTCGGGCATTGTACGAGGAAGGACAAGCTGTAAATAAGCTAAGTACATAGTCTTCTTAATTGTTGTAATTGACTATTGATAGTTTGTAACTAATAAGTTAAGATGTAACTTTCAAAAGAGTGGCCATGAGTTTCTTTGCCGGTTTCTTCTCATAAGGCCCTACGCATTTGGAAACTGGAGGTTATAGGTCGTCACGGACGTTCAGTGGATTTTGGTGTTCTCACCTAATTCACTTTGACAATGTTGTGCCGATCTATGATTTTAACTGTAGCTTCATTGATTCAATAAACTATTGGAATTCTATATTGTCTTTGGCTGTGCAAATAAACCCTACCTACCAACTTGTGTAATAATGAAGATTGATTACTAGACTAGACTTGATTAAGAGCAATTTCTATTGCTTTGGATCATGAGTGCCACTTGACAAAATATGCAAGTGACGGCGGCAAAGCTGACGTCACCATTTCATAAAAACCGCTTCGACCGATCGCCCCGCTGTGACTCCGACATCAGAAGTGGGATTACCTATGGATACCCCTATGGATTACCTGTGAATTACCTTATGGATTACCTGTGAATTACCCTATGGATTACCTGTGAATTACCCCTGTGGACTACCCCTATAGATTACCCCCTGTGGATTACCCCTATGGATAACCCCTATGAACTATCCCTATGGATTATCCCTATAGATAACCCATAACGGATCAGGAACAAAATACAGGGCAGATTGCTATTATTTTATTTTACGTTTACCCTACGTTAAAAAAAAAATATTTTCGATACGTAATTAATTTGTGCTATACGAGAAACGCCAACTAGTGAGAGAACTACTCCGAATGTAAAAGTGAAGTGGTGTGTGAAAAATACAAGCGCTGTCACAGCTGTGCCAAAATCAAAAGGTTACGTTATCCAGTAAAGATTAGGACAATTTTAGTCGTGACAATATTGCTAACACATAATCTGAGATTTCAGATACTACCTCGCCTGACAGTCGAAGGAAACCAAAGCGCAGAAGACGATTACTTGAACCTTATTCAAGTGTGGTGTCATAGATGCCGTTCCAATATGAATGCCAAGACAAACGATTTACAAACCGAGTAACCAGTGAATGTCAGCTCCATCCAACCAGTTCTAGTTCAAGAAAGATTTGGTGAGAAGTTTTCATTTTGTTTAAAATGCTCTTTAATAAGACAAATTCTGTCAGACAGATTTCTGGGCCAACGACAATATAGTGCAGTAATATTATTGAGGGTAGGTAACGCCCGCCTTTATTGTATTGAGTGGACAACGAATTGTTGCCCTGAGTCTGAGTGTACTTTGTGTACGTTTGTAAGGTCCCCCGTGACACAGGATGTTTATTCCTAATGGGAAGGTTGTCTTTTTAATAAAACAATAAATTCTGTCAAGAAATCCGGGTTGAAGAAATGCACTGAATAGTATTTCCTGTAGTAGGTACACGATTACTGTATTTCAAACGACATAATTATTTAAAGAAAAGAATGAAAATCTGCTTGCATTAGGGTTTTCAGTTGTAATTTTTGAAAAGTTCTTAAAAATCATAAGGTCATTTCTATTGGTGCCTACGTTCTCTTATAAAATGAGGATCGCAATCAAATGACATTAGACCCACAGTATAAAGGTCCTTACGTGGTCACCGAAATACTAGAGGGAGACCGCGAATTCGCTCCCAACACATATGCTCTACCGACCATTGATCATCTACACTCGCAGTAATGAAAGTGAATACAAGCCGTCAGATACCCACTAGTGAAGTCCCTATTGATTTGTCCAATGAACATGATGTAGAAAACAATGATCCTTGGATAGTTTATTAAATTAATCGAAGTCTTTACTTTGTTCGTGAAGAATTATTTGGAATGTATTTTGTGGCGTTTTAAGTTTATTTTAATTAATAAACGGAGTTATTTAATTACAAGGGATGTAGTGTTGGTAACCTGGTTTCACAACCTGCTTAGGTCTCGCTGGTCATTTGTAGCCGTAGCTCGTGCAGTACTTATCTGTAGAGAGTGCGCGGTGCGCATCTGGCTATGCGAATGTTAGTCGCTGGTCAAGTGACAATAAAAAGATCTCGATCTCTGGTTAAGAGTTGAGCAAAAAGCCGCTGGTGAAGTGGTTATACGCAGTTGCTGGTTAAGCGACTAAGTCAAAACGTCTTAACGCTGTTACTGGTGGTTTAGACAGAGGTTCTGAACCTAGGTTAACAATAATATTTGTTTGTTCTAAGATTTATGTGATTATGCTTAGTAGAGACATAAATGAGCATGGTCAGAACCTTATTGTGATACTGACGTGAATAGAAAAATCTAATTCAAATTTAAAATCATGAAGGCAAAATAATTTGTTATAATTGAAATTGGTTTCTATGAATCTTTAATTTGGTCAGGAATAGCCGAGAGGACGGATTCACTGTCCAGATGATTCCTCAGTTAACAAACACGTAGACGTGTAAGTCTTATCAGAATGCCTGTGGGCCAGGCCGAATAAATTAAGCTACTGTGGTTGCTTTTTTCTTTGTTTACAGATGACTCACACGAGGACGTGTGATGCATCAGGACGGCCGTGTCGGAGAACGAGTAGTTTTCTTAAGTTTTAATTTGAATTCGTGTTTATTTCAATCGATTATTCGAAACGTCAAACTGTGCATCGAGAAACATGGCAGTTTGGGTGGAATCTGTGGACGGTGTATGTAAAGGAAGAAACTGATTATTTGTTGTTAACGATGTGATTATTAAGTCTTAGTTTACTTACAGCTTGATTTAATAATGTTGGTTTAGTTTTAGTCGATTCTGTAAGCAATATTAAATGTTACTAAAATGTGTGCGGGTAACACCGAATATAGTGGTAGGTGTCACCACTAGTTAAAACGAGCAGCCGGTATAAAAGAGAGCGGCCGCACGAGTTGCGGGACTACTAACCTATTGGCTCTTAAACTAACTACCCACCGTTTCGTATTGAAGAAAAATAGAATCAACAGATCAGTTTAGTTCGGGCATTGTACGAGGAAGGACAAGCTGTAAATAAGCTAAGTACATAGTCTTCTTAATTGTTGTAATTGACTATTGATAGTTTGTAACTAATAAGTTAAGATGTAACTTTCAAAAGAGTGGCCATGAGTTTCTTTGCCGGTTTCTTCTCATAAGGCCCTACGCATTTGGAAACTGGAGGTTATAGGTCGTCACGGACGTTCAGTGGATTTTGGTGTTCTCACCTAATTCACTTTGACAATGTTGTGCCGATCTATGATTTTAACTGTAGCTTCATTGATTCAATAAACTATTGGAATTCTATATTGTCTTTGGCTGTGCAAATAAACCCTACCTACCAACTTGTGTAATAATGAAGATTGATTACTAGACTAGACTTGATTAAGAGCAATTTCTATTGCTTTGGATCATGAGTGCCACTTGACAAAATATGCAAGTGACGGCGGCAAAGCTGACGTCACCATTTCATAAAAACCGCTTCGACCGATCGCCCCGCTGTGACTCCGACATATATATATATTATGTGTGTTCGCGGATAACTTCGTCGTTTATGAACCGATTTTGATGATTCTTTTTTTAATAGAAAGTAGATGTCCCCGTAACATGATAAGGACATTAATATCTGATGATGGCATCCAAGAGAAATCGAGTCGAACATTGAAGTCGGTTTTATTTTTGTTAAAATTGTACTTGTACGCAGCTGATTCCATTCCATTTCTCTTACGACATCCATGTGATGGATAAGGTTGGTGATATTCTGTATATGTAATTTATCACCACACGGATGGTAAGTGGATACGGAAGAGACGCGAGATGTATGTCGGGATATTGGAAATGGTTTTATATTTCATTGTAATTAATACTTATTAACTGAATTCAGCAGCAGGTTAATTTATTTATATATTTATAATTTTCTTCTTTTATTTACGAAAAACAAGGTTTCCGATGAATTTCATTGCTTGCATTATCCTACTAATATTATAAATGCGAAAGTTTGTAAGGATGGATGGATGTTTGAATGGATGTTTGTTACTCTTTCACGCAAAAACTACTGAACGGATTTGGATGAAACTTTACAGTAATATAGCTTATACATCAGAATAACACATAGGCTACTATTGGTAAACTGCCTCGTTGGTCTCGCGGTTGGCGTGAGCGACTGCTGATGATGAGGTCTCGGGTTCGATTCCCGGGTCGGACCAAATGTTTGTACGATCTACAAATATTTGTTTCGGAGTTTGGGTGTGTTCTATCTATAATATGTATGTATTTACAAAAAAAAAAAAAGTATATATGTATTTGTATCAGTTGTCTAGTACCCCATAACACAAGCTCTGCTTATCTTGGGACTAGATGGCGTTGTGTGTTTAGATGTCCGAAAATATTTATTATTATTATTTATATTTGCCGCGATAACTGACATAAACGCGGGCGGAGCCGCGGGCAACAACTAGTTTCTAATATATTCGTGGAAATCTAGACTTTGTAAGGATCGATCGCGTCAAACTATCCACGATCAACCACATCTCACCTTATTAAGGCTTCTACACACAAATGTGAGTGAGATAATTACAAAAGACAAATTTAGATTATTATTATCGAAAAGATAATTTGATCTAACGTCCAATTAGACATAAATATTTGATGTAGATGTGTTCTTACGAAATATATTCAAAACTAGCTGAACCCCGCAGTGTTACCCGCGGTTATTGTTGTACCGCGAGTAAAGTTAGTCTAAAAAAAGTAGCCTTAGTTACTCCCTGGATCATCAGCGTCCTGCCAGTGAAAGTCCTGGTTCTAGAGATTACCCGAAACAAACAGACAGACAGACAGACGGACAGACAGACAGTCAGACAAAATTTTTTTTACATGTGCATTTAGTAAAAAGCGGTTATTTTAATATTACAAACATACACTTCAATTTTATTTATTTGTATAAATTTTTCAGAAAAAATAAATCTCTTATATTAAACAAGTTACATTTAAAGCTTATCTACCTTTCAATTTAAAAGAGATTGCCAATAGCATGGGATTATCTCAGGTAAACTTGGTTCAGTAAACGAAATAAGGAGGATTTAAATCGTCTAAAAATATTAAGGTGATTCACACTTGTCTAATTTGAATTATGATCGAAAATTATTGATATAACTTTGAAAGAATTTCATCATCAGCAGTTTATAATGGTCCAATGCAGGACGTGGGATATGGAGGAGATGGGAAAGAACGAGTTCAAATCACGTTTGTTACATGGATTTTTGCTGTATTCTGTTTTTCAGTTTTTGTTGTTATAGCGGCAACATAAATACATCATCTCTGAAAATTTTAACTGTCTGACTATCATTCATGAGATACAGCCTGGTAACAGAAAGACGGACAGACAGATGGACAGCGAAGACGTAGTAATTCCTATAGGTATCCGTTTTACCTTTTGGGTACGGAACTCTAAAAAAAAACAAAAAAAGCCGGACTCGGGAATCGAACCCGAGACCTATTGATCGGCAGTCACATACGGTAATTGTTTGTTCAATGACGTAGAATCTGTACTAATATATAAAGCTGAAGAGTTTGTTTGTTTGTTTGTGTGTTTGTTTGAACACGCTAATCTCAGGAACTACTAGTCCGATTTGAAAAATTCTTTCTGTGTTAGATAGCCCAATTATCGAGGAAGGCTATAGGCTATATATCATCACGCTAAGACCATTAGGAGAGGAGCACCAATGAAAAATGTTTCAAAAACGGGGGAAAATTATCGCAAAAGAAGACGCAAAAGAGGTTGCGTGGGTCTGATAGTACATACACAAAATGTGTAAATATCATATCATCATATCATATTTGACATCATTAAATACTATTATTATTCATTACAAGGAAAATATTTTATCTAGTAACGACTAGTGTGATTGCCCCTTAACGTATATATATTTAACGATAATATAGCATTATAGCCAGGATATTTGTTTAGGACATTGCAAGCAATAATGAGATACTTAAAGTAAGAGTTTTGTACTTCAACATGTTTTCTATGTAGATTTAGGAGAATCTTATTCATCCAAAGTTTTGAGTTGTTTGTGTTAGGAGAGTTTAAATTGATTCAAAGTTTGAATGCCTTTTCATAAGTCGGGTTCCTATTTTTAGGCTATTGATTAACGATAAATAAGTTCCTATTTATTCATCTGATAGTAAATGAATACCACCGCCAATGGACGTTGTGGTTGCATACTATATAATAATAAACACTTAGAAGTGTGAATATCATTTTTATTATGTATATGAGCCTGCCAAAGTGACTCTACTCTGCCTGATGGAAAGCATAAGAAGAATCCAAGAGTGGTGGTGACACACAAGAATGCAGCATAGTGACTTACACCATGTACCGGCCACACTAGGTAGCCTAGAGATACTTGTGCATCATTGGGCCTCCGGTCTCGCACTCACTAATGAAACATGACAGCACAAACGGTGTCATTTCAGGTCGAGGATAGTACCGCCCCGGTCGAACCGGCCCATTCATGCTGAAATCAGCAAGGCTCTACTACCTTGAGTCTATTTCTATCTATTTTCTACTTATTTAGATATCTACTATCTATTTTTAAAAGAGTGACTTATAGAGTTTTTTTCCGGTTGTTCTCATAGTAATGACATTTGATGATGAGGATGACATTAGTAATGACTGTAGTTGCGTAGTTCCACGCAACTACAGTCACTAATGTTACGTTTTGTAGGTTCCTGAAAAGGCCTAAATGAAATAAAAGCTTTTAATTTTTGACTTCCGCAGAATACAGCGAAATAATTGCTTAGTTTTCAAAAAACGCTCAATTCTTTGTTCAAGCCAATCTGGATTTGTATATACATAATTATGATTAGCCTTCTAAATTAGTTTAAATGCCCATGCTTGGACCGTAACCGATTTAAAAAAAAAACAAACAACATATGCTGCATTCGTGCTGTCGTGTTTCGATGTAATAATAATTGTTGGTGAGTGCGAGACCGGAAGCATTATGCAGAAATATCACTAGGCCAACATGGTGCGCGTCACCATGCTGCATTATTGCATTTGCAATGAATATGGTAACCACCACTCTTAGATTCTGCTTATGCTTTCCATCAGGCAGAGTAGAGTCATTTTAGCAGGCCCATACATGAAAAAAAAATGATGAATTGACTGAATTCATCATAAATTTTACAAACAAGTTGTTTGTTAACTTCTGCGTCTTTATGACTGGTTGATATGACTGGTTTAAGCATCTTTCTTATTGACCATTTCATTCAATGAATGAACATAAAAGCATGCAACCCGACCCCTATCTAAATACTTCAGTTGCAATCCCGTTTGTCTTCTCAAGACCTGCTTTCTATCTCTATTAAGGTACCTTAATTCAATTTATCTTCTTTCGTACTTCCACAAAAATAGAAAAAGCAAAATATATACTATTTCCATTACAGCTTCCGTCGTAAGGAATTTGCATAATGTTGTGCATTCAAAGAAACGTTGCTTTCACTTGCAAACAGAATTTACGAACAATAGTTTAAATCGAAATTTCAATTAGATTGCTGAGACGACCACGATCTTTAAGTAATCCTCGCTGAGCTGTGTAATACCGTAACACTTCGTTGCATATTTACGACTGAAGTGTGTCATACCTGTAATGACGTGCGAGGCCAAGACGTGGACACTCACCGTTGAACTGGTCCACAAATTTAAATTGGCTCATCGTGCGACGAAGCGTGTGATGCAGGGTGTTTCTCTGTCCAACTTAATTCGGAACGAAGTTACGAAATCCACACACAACTGGAGTAACCGACATCGCATGGAAAATCAGTAGCTAGAGTAGAAATGGGCCGGTCATGTCTTCAGATGTGGTGAAGTCGAAATGTGCTTGAGTGGAGACCGCGATTAGACAAACATACTGTGGGGTGCCTTACGTCACGATATACTGATGATTTGAAGAAATTGGCTGGTAACAGATCTAAGCGGACTGCCCAAAACGAGGATAATCGACGACCCTTGAAGGAGACCTTGACGAGAATGGAAGAATAGTTAACATCAGGCTTAACATCATTATTGAAAAGACACGCACACAAAACTGTGTGGGTCCGCTAGTACTTTTAAATATTTGAGCAAGGCCAGCATCAAAGTCTGGTATAATATACAATGAAATTGTATTTCTGAAAAATGTTTATCAGCATCACTCCGATTTACCCCTTATGCTTTGGGATAAAATGTATGTAGCGTACAGTTAAATTTAATAATTCCGGACTCAAAGAGATACACTGGTTTGTTTTTTCAAAACATTGCTTTCATTTTAATACTTTGCTTGAAATGTGAAAAGTAGATTCAGATTGCGGTTTTAATTCATATTATGTTTTCTTTTTTGTAGTCATTTTAAATGATATTTCTAATTATTTGCCACATAACATAAGTTGTTTTGACATCTATATGGATATTTAAAATATTTTCACAACTAATATTTTGTCATTTTACAGATAACAAAACTAAAGAGTGAATACAAATAAATATGAAATATCAAATAGAGTCATCTAATCTTCACGAGACAAATAAATAAGAGATGTCATTTAAAAGCAGTTATAAGTATGAATATAAGAAAAAGAAATACTTTTATATAGACACAAAGTATAAAGTAACTAGTTCAAATATAGCAAGTATAAGATTAAAGCTCAAAAGTCTAAAATAAAAAAGTGACAAAATTCTGGTCACCATATTGATTTCTACTCTTAATGTGCGTATCAGCTGAGTTACTGCAGCTTACAATTAAGTAGATTTGCCGTAAGACTAGTTCAGTAAGTTTCACTGTGGGAGAGCTACGCTTCGGAATGCTGCGGCATGCGGCCCGCTCGACCGGAGTGTTACCACGGCCTCACAGAAAACCGATGTGAAACAGCGCCTGCGCTGTGTTTTACCGAGTGAGTGAGGATATCGGATTTTCAAACCCCAACTCCTCTCCCATCCTTCTCTCCATCCCGCAAAGGCCGGCAACGCAGTTGTGACGCATCTGGTGTTGCGGGAGTATCTGCTCGTTTGCCCCATATTCCATTAAAAAAAACACAGTGTCTAAACTAGATGAATGATATGTGGTAAGGATAAGCTTAGGTAGTTAAACAAGATCATTTTCCCTTTAATATAATACTAGCTGAACCGCGCGGTGTTACCCGTGCTTATTGTCGTACTGCGGATGAAGCCACAGGGCAATGCTAGTCTAAAAAAATAGCCTAAGCTACTCCCTATATTATCAGCTACCTATCAGGAAAAGTCCCATCGAAATCGGTTCAGCCATTCCAGAGATTACTCGGAACAGACAGACAGACAAAAAAATGTTCAATACATTTTTGGTATATGTACCGTGTATACATATGCATTATATGCATTTAGTAAAAAGCGGTTATTTGAATATTACAAACAGACACTCCAATTTTATTTATTTGTATAGATAGGTGATATAGATCTCTTTTACTTAAGTAGGACAAACCTATAGCGGTAAATGAGCAATTTTTATTATAATGTAATAAACGAAACTATATTTAAAGAGGCAAATAAGCTATTTATAAACCAAATATTTTTTACACTTTTCTCTTTTAATGATCATTTTTTATTGTAACATAGCTTTTCTTAGGCTGTGATAATACGTGTTCAACGCCCGAAAAGCGAAATAAACGCTGCAAAATACCAAAGCGCGTTTCATACACGATTCAAACGCATTCATCCGCTCATCGAGGAGTTTATATACAAGCAGGTATATAAACTCCTATATAAAATATGTGTATAAGAGATGTCTATGAAGCAATTTTCTATACAAATAAATAAAATTGGAGTGTCTGTTTGTAATATTAAAATAACAGCTTTTTACGTAATGCATATGTATGTATACACGATACATATACCAAAAATGTAGTTAAAAAAATTTTTGTCTGTCTGTCTGTCTGTTTGTTCCGGGTAATCTCTGGAACGGCTGGACGGATTTTGACGGGACTTTCACTGGCAGGTAGCTGATGATCCTGGGAGTAACTTAGGCTACTTTTTTTAGACTAACTTTGTCCCGCGGCGTTACTCGCGGTACAACAATAACCGCGGGTAACACCGCGGGGTTCAGCTAGTAGTTAATATTATTGTTGCATGTTTTATTTCATATACTTTCTCTAGATGATCTCGACTTTACTAAGCATTTAATACAAAATATACTCAACGAAAAAGTTTCATCATATTCTTAGAAATCACTAGAGTTGTATGAATTTTAATAAATAAAAATGAATCGTAGCTAGATCGATTTATGGCCTGATTATATTGGTATGTGAGGGTTCGATGCATTTGAGAAATAAACCTTCTGACTTGTAAAAGAGACTTTGCCTTTTGCCTCAAGAAATCAACGAGAACTTTGGCGATGTTGAGCCTTGTCGAGCCTTGTTCTGGAATGATCTCTCGTTTAAAGGTATTAGATATTTATTTGTACCATCATCATCAGCCTATATCAGTCCACTGCACACTGCATAGGGCCATCTGTTGAGTATTTACATCGTTCTTGTTGATGCCATACCATGACAGAACTACTCATAATAACATAAATTAACTGATATACGCATTTATTAAATATAGCTGATCCGAGAAAGAGATCCGGCTGGTTGCCATTTTATCAAAGAAGAATAAGAATCGTACTATATTTTCATATTTGATAAACCGAAAATAATTCTATTTCAATCAAATATTAGGCAGTTATTAATGTGATGACAGATAATTTCATAATATCCGTTGGTTTTCACTTTTTAGTATGTACATAACCAGTATTCATTATTCTTACATTATCATTCAAATGCATTCCAGTTACTGATGATATGATATGATTATTTCTGATTTAAAAGGTTCATTAAATATTCACAATACTTCACATAAAGATTCTGATTGACATGATTTTTTAGAGTTATTTACTAAAGGAACTGCCGCCAACCATGTTAAAATACTGAACACATAAAGTATACTTCAACAATTTATAACTTCGCTTCGCTTTCTAGACGGTATCCAATTACGAGAGATTCTTTAAAAAAATATATTCCTAACAAAAAATATGTACTGTCGTAATTTCATTAAGGATAGTAAACGCAGAAGTTAAGTTGGTGTAAGGAAAAGCGGATAGAGCGATAGGGAAACATGACTAAGAATATAATAGCTCAGAGAGATTAAAGTTGTACCTTTTTTGTTTGATTGGAGAAATCAGTAAGTCAGGCCAAATAAATCAACCGGTCAAAATATACCAATGTACCTGTACCTGTATATATATTGGCAAAAGCAAAGACTGAAGCTGTGCGTGCCTGACCGGTACGTGTGTAGACGCCGACGCCCGCCTCTGTTGGCTGTGCCAGTAGCCAGGACTAACCTACTTAAGGAAGCACCCCTTACGCAAATTATCGGTCTAATTAACGAAATTCAAAAAGATTTTGATATTATTTTTACTTTTAAGACAGATTGTTACTTTTTTTGAGTTTATATTTCGTTACTGTATATCTTTCTTTGTTCGCTTATAATACAATGGATGTAATATCTATACAAATAAATAAAATTGGAGTGTCTGTTTGTAATATTAAAATAACCGCTTCTTACTTAATGCCTATGTATGTATACACGATACATATACCAAAAATGAAGTTAAAAAATTTTTTGTCTGTCTGTCTGTCTGTCTGTCTGTTTGTTCCGGGTAATCTCTGGAACGGCTGGACGGATTTTGACGGGACTTTCACTGGCAGGTAGCTGATGATCCGGGGAGTAACTTAGGCTACTTTTTTAGACTAACTTTGTCCCGCGGCGTTACTCGCGGTACAACATTAACCGCGGGTAACACCGCGGGGTTCAGCTAGTTAGAAATATAAGTTAGCCTCTCTGTCGTATTAGGGCAGCCTGTAATGATAGTGAAGGTGATGTTGTAATAAATAAATAAATAAAAAAATATTTGCCATAGGACAACCATGTTTTGGCTTAAATGGAAATATCACTTTCAATAAGTGAGGTTTATTCAGTCCAAACCCTCCCTTCCCTAATTCTAGGAAAGAGAGTATCAAAGCTCTTGTGATTCTAGAGTTGATCAATGTTCATGGGTAGCGGTCGTCACTTATCTTCAGATGATCTATCTGCTGGTTTTTATCTAGGATCAGCATTATTAAAAGCCTTTAATAGTTAACTTTCTCCCCTTTCCACAAGTTCACAAAGGTGGTTTCGACCTATTATACCATCGGTTGTTGATGATTTTATTTCATGATTTTCCATTTTTTTCCCCGCATACTATAAAGAAATATAATTTATGTTAAACTGGCTGAACCCCGCGGTGTTACCCGCGGTTATTGATGTACCGCAAGTAACGCCGCGGGAAAAAGTTAGTCTAAAAAAAGTAGCCTAAGTTACTCCCTGGATCATCAGCTGCCAGTGAGTATCCCGTCAAAATCGGTCCAGCCGTTACAGAGAGACAGACTGACAGACAGACAAAAATTTTTTTTACTACATTTTTGGTGTATGTACCATGTATACATACATATGCATTTAGTAAAAAGCGGTTATTTTAATATTACAAAAAGACACTCCAATTTTATTTATTTGTATAGATTTTGAGTTCTTTATAATACCAGTACCAGCATTTTCTTAAGAAATCTCATAAGATGTTCAAGTTTGTAGCTCAAACCACGAAACTAATGGCTATATATGGATCCAGTAAAATTTTACACAAGAATATTTCAAAGAGGAAACTGCATTCACATTTATATCGGCCATATTTTTGAACTTCCGCAATGTAGTGACGGTCTGTATGAGTATCTGAAAGCATTGGTATATATGTTATCCAATGTTAGTACTACAAACTTGTTTTAAATATTTAAATATTCTAAGATATGAACTCAATGTGAATCGAGAACTGCTTGGAGGCGAATCATTACTGGAGGATGGTAACTAGGATTTTATCGCTTCACTTACTACATTATTTTTGTTAAAATCATCGATAAAAGCTGCTTCATTTTAGATTTTTACGATTTCTTTTTCTTTGTTTTTTTTTTAATGCGTGAGCGTTATGCAATATATACGTTATCTGTGTAACGGTTGTAATATATATTTAAACCTGGGTCATATTTGCTTCCCTGGCCTATATTTTTCTTCTTGTTTAACTAAAACTGTTGCGAAACAGAGGGTTGATGTCAAGTGCGTGACCTTCAGTCATAAAAAAACCAGCATATGAGAATGCTAGATATTGCACAGATCGCTAAGTGACTTTGAAAGACAGAAAGTTAAGGATGTTTTTTTTTAAAAATCTAAATCATAGATCTTTTGGAACATGTTTCATGTTATATACAGTTCCCTAAAGTAAAGATAGAAAAACAAACCCTATACCCAACCGCTTACCAGTGGAATATTAAAGTATAACTTCCTTTTGAGAAAGAAGTGTATGTTCAGTGTCCAGCAGCTGACTATTAGAGTCTTTTGATAATAATAATGATGACAAGGTTAATAAGTTATATGTATATGTACTAATAATACTAAAAAAATGTATGGAAGCGCCTTTATGTCATCACTTAACATCGGAAAATCCACTAGAATAAGATCTCAACCATATAACGATCAACACAATTATAGCGACACACATTTAACGGCGAGCAGTTTACAAAGATTGCGATCTATTGCAGTGAACGACTTGTGTAATCATCTGGGAGAGAACGCTGAAAGTCTCAGAGATTGAGTACATTACATTGAATTAGAATACGACTCTGAACTTATCAGACAAAGAGATATCGGTATATTCTTGAAATAATTAATCAACTAAACAAACGTTAAATAATTTCATGAGACAATTAAACCGTGCATCTATTTTACTCATAATTTTCGATATTTTTTTTTTTTTTTTTTCGGACATCTAACACACAAAGCCATCTAGTCCCAAGCTAAGCAGATCTTGTGTTATGGGTACTAGACAACTGATACAAATACACATATACTTTTTTTTTGTAAATACATACATATTATACATAGAAAACACCCAAACTCCGAAACAAACATTTGTAGATCATACAAACATTTGGTCCGACCCGGGAATCGAACCTGAGACCTCATGATCAGCAGTCGCACACGCCAACCGCGAGATCAGCGAGGCAGTCAATATATAAATAAGAGAATATACAAATATGTAAATAAGAGCTTCTTTCACGGTCAATATAGCTACAGAATTCATCCAAGAGAGTCAAACTTCGGCATAACTAGGCCGGTCCGACCAGAGTGATACCATAGCCTAACAGAAAACTTGTGTTAAGTACTTATTTTGTCTAGTTATTGAGGGAAATAATGTTGAATAAAAGTTTTTAAACGCAAGTATATTGCGTTTTTACCTCATTGATATATAATCTTTTAGAATCGGAGACCGAGAAATCGACTAGCGGTAATACATACAAAGAGGATTGATTCAATAGCAGGTTTTGTAAAGAAACTGAAAGAGTAGAGATGTCTGTGTGGTGATTGATTAAGAATACGAAATGTTACTATCCCTCTTCATCCCATGGAGATTGTAAGAGGCAACTGAGGGAGCAAATTCCACAGCACAACATAACTGCAAGGAGAAGGGTAACTTTAAACAAAATCTATACCTACCAACCTGTCTTGCCAACAAAACCTCCTTTCTTAGGTGACGCCTATGTACATCAGCTTATAATATATATATAATAATATATATAATAATTTGTTAAATATTGTTTAAATTTTAGTCAATGTATGTATGTATTCGTATTTTATATGTGTGATGTGATTAGATGTTTATTTGTGTGAATGCTATAATTTTAGAACTTTAATGATTTTATCTTTATCTTTGTTTGCTATAAAATTTTAAATCTGTGCACCCTACTATTCTTCCTTAAATTTTGATATTGTTTAATTATCCATGTAAAGGTTGTCTGTAAGAGATCGCCATGAGCGATAAGACCGCCAATTGTCACGTTCGTATATTGTTATTCTCTTTTTTTATATCTTTTATGTATGTACAATAAAGATAAAATAAATAAATAAACAGCTGTTGATGTGAAAGAACAGAAAAAACAAGCGTTGATTAGAATATATCTATCTATATAATCTATAAGCTATATTTGTTCAAGTCTCTTTATTTTTCATGCCAAAGAATTATTA
This sequence comes from Spilosoma lubricipeda, assembly GCA_905220595.1. Taxonomy (NCBI): domain Eukaryota; kingdom Metazoa; phylum Arthropoda; class Insecta; order Lepidoptera; family Erebidae; genus Spilosoma; species Spilosoma lubricipeda. The sequence goes on along the minus strand of HG992298.1, from coordinate 2,110,890 downwards.
AGTAAAATTACTATCTCGACCTGTAATAATGAAGTTATTATAAAGAATTACATGTTCTAGGTGCAATTAAATTCTGCTAATATATCATTAGGTGACGAAAAATCAATGCAGTCTACAATTAAAACAATAGACACCTTTGAGGACTGTAATATATGGAGACATTTTGTAATTTGAATAGTAGAGTTGGGATAAAGTTTTAATATTTATCGATAAAAGATTTAAAAAGATAATTCAAAATTACGTAATCAAATTTTATAAAAACTTAAAACCGGACATTGGAATGCCAAAAAGATAATTTTAAATGAATTCTTGAACTTAAGTTTTACTATATGCTCTTAATGCTACTATTTTTAAGTATGCTTTCCATTAATGTTACCTTAAACTATGTCACTATATAATTATCAGCCTTTCTTGTACAGTTCAACATTTGTACACAATTTGGACTTATAACACATTTTTTTTGTAGCAATAGTAGGTAAGTAGGTATTGAATCGAAACGCACCAAATATTGAAACTGTCAATGTCACTTTGTTTATCATTATGTTAAACTATAGTCTTGGCCCTATTTTCGAAGTTTAAATCAAGATGGTTGTTTGAAATATACATTTTATATATCTATATAAATAAATATGAATCACCGAAATGTATGTTAACTTGGATACTTATTTTTTTATGTGTTTGTTATTGTCAGGATAAGGTTTGTATAGAAAAAATTAAAGCAAGATGAAAACTGCCCTTGGGTCTTGGGAAGCTGACCCGGACAAACCTTAAAAAAAGTACTCCCTCTTTAAAGGCCGGCAACGCATTTGTGACGCCTCTGGGGTTTCCGGTGTTCATGGGCGGTGGTAATCGCTGACTGCCTCGTTGGTCTTGCGGTTGGCGTATGCGACTGCTGATCGTGAGGTCTCGGGTTCGATTCCCGGGTCGGACCAAATGTTTGTATGATCTACAAATATTTGTTCCGGAGTTTGGGTGTTTTCTATGTATAATATGTATGTATTTACAAAAAAAATGTATATAAGTATTTTTATCAGTTGTCTAGTACCCATAACACAAGCTCTGCTTAGCTTGGGACTAGATGGCGTTGTGTGATAGATGTCCGAAATATTTATATATTATTATTATTACCATTAGACGATACGTTAGCTCGTTTGCCCCCCTATCCCATAAAATACATATACTAAACAAATTTTTCTGAATTTTAAAAACATTCACGAAAAAAACGGCGAAGATCAGCTAGTACGTTACAAAATAATAAAAAAAAAACATAATTTTAAACAAATTACACACAAAAATCTTATCCCCAATGAGGCAATAGGTATAGACTGCATCGATGGCGTAGTGGTAGCGTATGCGACTGCGCTTGAGGTCTCGGGTTCGATTCCCGATAATATTAAGTAGCATAATAATTTGTCCTGAATGAAAACCGAACCCACACTCATTCACGACACAAAATTCGGCTTAGCAATGAGAGAGTTTTGAGTTTTGACAGTTACAAACCGTTAAACCAACAAACCCGTCGATAAGTGGACTGACGACCTGAAGAAGTTAGCTATGATGAACTGGATATGAAAATCAGATGTCTATTAAAACATCCATCCAGCAGTTCACTGCAGTAACTTGACTTATGACTTTATTAATTGACGATATCATAATTATGAAATTGAATCAAACAAGTAGAACATGTGTTTTTAAGCTGCAATTTAATTATGATAACAATTTGAGGTTGCATCGTTGTGTATTTTATTATATTATTCCAATTAACATTATTCTCGAAATATTTTAAATAAATTTAACTAGTTGTAGCCCGCGGCTCCGCCCATGTATATGTCGGTTATCGCGGCTAATAGTAGCCTATGTGTTATTTTGATGTATAAGCTATGTTACTGTAAAGTTTAATCCAAATCCGTTCAGTAGTTTTTGCGTGAAAGAGTAACAAACATCCATCCACGCATCTTACTAACTTTCGCGTTTATAATATTAGTAGGATTAAGTCCATTTCTCTATCATATAAATTAAACCAATTTAAAATTACTTTTAATATAGTTTATATTAAAAAGTCATTTTAAATCACTATATTAATACATCTAAATATTAATTAATACTTAAAGCAAAAATGTTGTACCCTTTTTAAGAAAATTATGCGATTGGCGGAGTACGAAAGTTACAGTTAAAGTTTAGATGGAGGAAGAAGACAGAAAGAATACAGAAAAATGGAACAATTTCAACCTTACCTACCGACCGACCGACCAACCAACCGAGCGACCACTTTATGTACAAACTAGCTAAGTTCCGCGATGTTGGATGACGCGGGGCGAAGCTTGTCTAAAACAGTAACCCATATTACTTCCTATGTCATCAGCTACCTATCAGAGTAAGTCCCGTCAAAATTGGTTCAACCGTTCCAGAACAAAGAGACAGACAAAAATTAAAAAAAAAAAAATGGTACATGTATGTACATGTATTTATTAAAAAGCGATTATTATAATATTACAAACAGACACTCCAATTTTATTTATTTATTTAAATAGACGAGTAACTCGGCAGCGGTCTCGGGTTTCGATTCCCGGGTCGGACTAAATATTTGTGTGGTCTCCAAATGTTTGTTTTGGAGTTTGGGTATTTTCTATGTATACTAAGCATGTATTTCCAAAAAATAAGTATATGATATGTATTTACATCAGTTATCTAGTACCCATAACACAAGCTCTGCTTAGCTTGGGACTTGATGGCGTTGTGTGTAAGATGACCTAATAATATTTATTTTAAATATGTAAGTTGGGACTTACTAACGAATCTAACCGGACAGAATATTAAGTTTTATAAGCTGAAGTTTCAATCAAAACGGTTCTGGTCACAAACGGTAAGAACTTAGTGACACCTCTGTAAAGTGCGAATTCATTACCGATAATGAAGTCAAAATACAAAGTCAAAGAAACTTCTATGATTTTAATTAATTACGACAAACCTGGCAATTAGATAACAGACGTTATATTTTTAGTTTAGAAGTTATCAAATTTTTATGATATAATGTCTGGAAATATTCTAATTAACGAACTGAAGGAAAGATTTATAACTTGGGCCGTAGATTTTACTTAAGTATAACAGTAACAGCGATACGGATAACTTGAGATTAAAGGAATTTATTGCTCTTTTTAACTGACTTCAAAAAAAGGAGGAGGTTTCTCAATTCGACCGTATATATGTTTTTTTATGTGTGTTCGCGGATAGCTTCGTCGTTTATGAACCGATTTTGATGATATTTTTTTTAATATAAAGGATAGGAAGAAAGGAGATGTCCCAACGGTGGTACCATGATAAGGACATTAATATCTGATGATGGCATCCAAGAGAAATCGAGTCCAACCTTGAAGTCGGTTTTATTTTTGTTAAAATTGTTGATATACAAATTAGTTAATATATCAAATATATTTTGTTTGTTGTGTTACTTTTTTTGCTAGTATTTTATATTATAATAGTAAGGGCTGTCTAGAGGTCAGTTAAAAGTGGTCCTAACAGAACATTATTGACAACATCTCAATTATCTAAATTAACCTAAAACAACTAAACGCAGTAAGTGGTACTTACTGCCGTAATATAAATTGAAAAAAATATATATAAATTGCGCGGAAGATTTCACTTAACAAAAAAAAATTGATTTAAAAAAAACCGTGAGAATTTCATTTTTCTTCAAATATTCGGTCCAAATTTACATACCTAGTCAGTCCTTGAAAAGGTTTATAGAAGCTGTAAAGAAACAAAGTCCTATCGTAACAGTTTCTATCAAAGTAGGCACTTTTATCGAAACAACAAGGTACAAAAATGCCCTCGTTTATATAACACTGAAATTGGATGGATTATAAAAGACCAAAGTTTTGATGTAAACTTTTTGATTCAGGTAAGGAAAAAAACTTAAATAATACAAAATATTGTACTTGTTAGAGGCAGATGTTGACTTCAAGTTTTGATGGTAGAACTTACACAATTTTTCATGTTATGTTTATTTTATGTTATGAAATTGAGAATAAGAAAACTTATAATACGAACTACAGTTTTGTAGTTAAAATAAATAATAATCATAAGTAAATAAAATCTGAGCTAAAGCCCGTATTTGTAAGTTATTGTCACATATTATTGAAATGAGTAAACTCTTAATAATATTACCGTACTTAGGACTGGAAAAGATAAAAAATCTGTTGAGTGTTTAAGATGATCCATAAACTATAGTAAAAATAAAAAAAATGTCGTGTGGTGTCTTAGGATACCAGATAGGAATGAAGTTCCCTATTATAAAATATAATTATATATGCAACTTACAACTATACAATTTTTTTTTAAATCTTATGCGTTTTTTCTTTACGTTGCGGACGTTTTTTTCCGGCAAGGCTATACAGATGGCGCTATAGTAAATTTTTAAAATCTTAAGTTTTTTGATTTAACGAGACGCTTTTTGCCGGCTAGGTTACTTCTCCGCAACGCGTCAAAAGGAACTTCGTTCCAATAATTCACGCCTTGACAAAACGTTCATTTTCAAATTCACATTTAAGTAGAACCCCTTAAACTTCGAAAGGTTTTGTTCCAATATTGCTTAAATACTGATATAGGAATTTTAATTTTAATTTATTTATTTTAACACACAAACTATTTCATTAAAAGAAACGATGATCGTAACACTACCTTTCCCACCTCTATTCTTACGTGTCATATAATTATCGTCGTCTTGTAGTCATACGACTATATACTAAGGCTCCTCGCATCACTATTCAAATCTGTTCCACTCAGTGGATCTGATAACATGTTGAAACACATTCTACAGAAATTGGAAAATCCAAAAAGGCCATTATTAGGGCCTAATGTAAAAGCCTTACAATTCTGGGGCCTCTTACTCCCAGATAATGTTTGGAGAAAATATTTTTATTTACTCATGCATTTATTAGTGACAGTATTTACAGCCACTGAGTGTATTGATGTTTGGTATGTCAAATCAGATATAAATCTCCTTTTAAATAATTTAAAAATTACAATGCTGGCCACCGTAAGTGTTGTTAAAGTGACAACATTTTTATATTGGCAAAAACATTGGAAAAGCATTATCGAATACGTAACAAGAGCCGACCTTTATCAACGCACAACTGATGACGAAAAAAAAATTGCTATCATAAAGGCTTTTACGAAATACTGTAGGAAGATAACATATCTATATTGGTCGTTAATGTACACGACTGTTATCATAGTGATGGCCCAGCCAATCTTCAAATATTTTTCCTCAGAGACTTATAGACAAAACGTAAAGAACGGCACTGAGCCTTACTTACAAGTCGTGAGCTCATGGGTACCATTCGATAAGAGTAATATTGTTGGATATTTAGCAGCTTCGGTTTACCAGAGTTATGCAGCTATTTATGGAGGAGGCTGGATTACGTCTTTCGATACAAACGCTATGGTTATCATGGTTTTCTTTAGAGCTGAATTGGAGTTATTAAGGCGAGATTGTAGAGAAATATTTGGGAAGCAATCAATGCCTACTCATGATGTAATTACGATGAAAAAATTTAAAGATTGTCATAGACGCCACGTGGACTTAATCAGGTAAGTCATTCTTTTGTTGAATGGAAAATATATTAAATGATTTACTCGTAGTGTTAAAGATTTATTTCATCTTGAATTGATTTATTACTTAGGAATGTATTTTATCAAAATAAGATTGTAGAGATGAATGGCTGACATTTCAGATGTTGTACCATGATACTTAATGTTTGTTCAGCGATTATTGCATAATAGTGTACAAATAGTGGAACATAGAACCTCCACGTTTTTTGAAGTCGGTTAAAAATGTGTGTGAAGTTGTGAAACTGGATGCTCAGTACAACGGTTGGGGCATTGTAGATTAACTCATTGCAAAAGTCTGTTAAAATCTTTACGGGCAGTTGGATCATGTCAAAATCTGATAACAGTCTTAATACAGACTTTCTAAATCGCCTAGTACTTGAGTTGTGGAGGTCTGATGACATCATTCCATGTTCAGCCATATTGTAGTAGACTTAAAGTCGACTATAAATTAACTCGGGTAAAAATTCGAAGAAAAAAAAAGATGATACCGTCAACATGTTATATCATTAAATCTATATTTTAAATAAATAAAATTGGAATGTCTATTTGTAATATTCAAATAATTGCTTTTTACTTAATGCATATACACGGTACATATACCCAAATAACATTCTTTACAATTTTTGTCTATCTGTCTGTCTGTTTGTTCCGGCTAATCACTAGAACGGCTGGAGCGATTTTGACGGGGCTTTCACTGATAGGTAGCTGATAATATAAAGAGTAACTTAGGCTACTTTTTTAGACTAACTTCGCCCCACGGTGTTTCCCGCGGTACGACAATAACCGCAGGTAACACCGCGGGTTTCAGCTAGTAGTTGATAAAATCGTTGTTGTTGAATGTGTGTTCAAAATCCAAACGAACCCTTACAAAGTCAATCTAAGTTAAACACTTAAATGGGAACGATAAATTCTTGCAAGTGTGTTTACGTACGCACATAACCAAGTAAATTGTGAAGTTAAGGAAAACGTGAGCTTAAATATATCATGCATTAGAACAATTTTTGCATGAAGAATTAATTTATATACTAGCTGAATCCCGCGGTTGTTGTTAACGCGAGTAACTCCGCGGGACAAAGTTAGTCTAAAAAAAGTAGCCTAAGTTACTCCCTGGATCATCAGTGCAAGTCCCGTCGGAATCGGTTCAGCCGTTCCAGAGATTACCCAGAACAAACAGACAGATATACAGACAAAAAAAATTTAACTACTTTTTTGGTACATGTACCGTGTATACATACATTTAGTAAAAAGCGGTTATTTTAATATTACAAACAGATACTCGAATTTTATTTATTTGTATAGAGTAAAGATTATAATGAGTTAAAGATCGAGTATCGTATAGAAATAAACATTTTATTTACGTAATAAATCATATTCCAAGAAACTTAAAACAAAATTGTGTGCTTGAATAAATGATACATTTAATAAAGGTAATTGATTATGTATAACATGAAATCTATACAAATAAATAAATTTGGAGTATCTGTTTGTAATATTAAAATAACCGCTTTTTACTTAATGCATATGTATGTATATACGATACATATACCAAAAATGTAGTGAAAAAATTTTTTGTCTGTCTATCTGTCGGTCTGTTTGTTCCGGGTAATCTCTGGAACGGCTGGACGGATTTTGACGGGACTTTCACTGGCAGGTAGCTGATGACCCGGGGCTACTTTTTTAGACTAACTTTGTCTCGCGGCGTTACTCGCGGTACAACAATAACCGCGGGTAACACCGCGGGGTTCAGCTAGTTATATCATAAAAAATTGATAACTTCTAAACTAAAAATATAACGTCTGTTATCTAATTGCCAGGTCTGTAGTAATTAATTAAAACCAGAGAAGTTTCTTTGACTTTGTATTTTGACTTCATTATCGGTAATGAATTCGCACTTTACAGAGGTGTCACTAAGTTCTTACCGTTTGTGACCAGAACCGTTTTGATTGAAACTTCAGCTTATAAAACTTAATCTTCTGTCCGGTTAGATTCGTTAGTAAGTCCCAACTTACATATTTAAAATAAATAAATAACTATTTTCGGACATCTTACACACAACGCTATCGCCATCCAGTCCCAAGCTAAGCAGAGCTTGTGTTATGAATACTAGATAACTGATGTAAATACATATCATATACTTATTTTTTGGAAATACATGCATAGTGTACATAGAAAATACCCAAACTCGAAAAAAAACATTTGGAGACCACACAAATATTTGGTCCGATCCGGGAATCGAAACCCGAGACCTAATGCACAACAGTTGCATACGCTACCACATTTTGACGGGACTTTCACTGGCAGGTAGCTGATGACCCGGGGAGTAACTAAGGCTACTTTTTTTAGACTAACTTTGTCCCGCGGCGTTACTCGCGGTACAACAATAACCACGGGTAACACCGCGGGGTTCAGCTAGTATGTTAAATAAATATATTCGTAAAGCTTTTTATTAGTTTATTTAAATGGAAGTACCTGGATGATTGAGCTTTTCTCGGAAATTTTCTTTGGAAATTTTTATAAAATTAATCCTAACTAGTGCGATCTATCGCCCAAATTTCATGAAAATTGCTGGAGCCTATTCCAAGATTCAGATTATTTTTATAAATACACAAGAATTGCTCGATTAAAGCTATTATGTAATTAGATATTTAAGAAGGGACAAAAAGATGTGTCGGTTATTAAATTACGATGACGATTTTGATTTGTTGATTTTTATACCTTAGGAGTCCAGTTAAGTCATACAGAAGCTAGCTCATCCAGAACCATACCGGGATCTCTCAGAAAACAGATGCTAAGCATTTTTTTTAGTGCATATACCCTTTCATTTGAATGGGGGGTAGGGATTAGCACTCTAAGGCTTTCAGTGGACATGAGTTTCTTGAGCTGCATGACGTATTAGGTCAAATATCAGGCCCAAAGACGATAATTGATAATGGTCAAGGTCAAAAGCAGTTTTAAGATTTGATTGTAAATGTAGATAAAGTTTTTTTTATAAATATTTCGGACATCCATCACACAACGCCATCTAGTCCCAAGCTAAACAGAGCTTGTGTTATGGGTACTAGACACCTGATACAAATACATATATACATTTTTTTTTTGTAAATACATATTTAGTAACTAATACAGCACTATAGCACTAATACATATTAGTGCGAGTGCAAGTGTTAAGTGCAGGTGATCAATCATTGGTACAATATTATTCTAAACGCGTTAGATGTATTTTTAAAGAAAAAGAAATCCATTTCCTGTAACAGCAATTGAGGTCTTATAATGTAATTGTTGTAAGTATTTTTATACTCTTAAATAATTTCTTATCACAGTGTAATGAAACATATTTACTGAACCAGATATTTTATTGCAAGTCATTCTTTGTTTGTGATTTTAATGAGTTTTGTAAACGGTTAAATCTCGTTTATACAAAAGCCGTGGATTACTCGAGCTTAAAATTTTATTTCCACGAAGAATAAAAGTATTCTTACGGATAATATCGCGGCTTATTTTTAACTTCTGTTTTCTGGAAAGTTCTACAACCAAGATTTTTGACTTATTTATGGATTTACTTATACATGATTTGTTCTTTTTATTACTACTATTTTTACCTACTGTTTATACCTGTGCCAATATATGTTAGTCAATACATTAAATTTAGTTAATTATGATAGATTATATATAGATTATTAATTGTGTTAGCATAAATCATCAAAGCTACGAAGACGTCAAAAATAAATTATATCCAACAGTTTAATCACTATAGTGTCGACATTTGATTTGCATGAACACTAGCATAGTTTTGACAGTAAAATTGAAGTAATTACCAATATAATATTTTGTAGTAACCTACACTAAATTATCTAAGTTGATAGTCATAAGCCTTAATTGAGATATCACAAATCTTTGGGAAATGCAACTTGCATTTTTTAAATAATAAATAAATAAATATTTCGGACATCTAACACACCACACCATCTAGTCTCAAGATAAGCAGAGCTTGTGTTATGGGTACTAGACAACTGATAAAAAAAAAACTTTTTTTTGTAAATACATATGTATATTATACATAGAAAACACTCAAACTCCGAAACAAATATTTGTAGATCATACATACATTTGGTCCGACCCGGGAATTGAACCCGAGACCTCAAGATCAGCAGTCACACACGCCAACCGCGAGACCAACGAGGCAGTTATTTAAATGATTGTTGACTCTAACTCATATGAGTGAGAATCACCATGTAAACAGATCCGTATACTTTTTCCGCTGAAGATATTACTCATCTGTCACAAGTGTTGAAATCAAAATCCCAGTAACATTAATTAAAAAAACATTAAAGCGTCATTCAAAAATTCGCTTTAGACGCCCGCTATGTCTTAAAGCGTTTACCGAACTTCCCTTATTAATGAAAAATAAAACTTGGGTAATACTGAGTTTTAGAATCAGGAACATTTATAACAGTGTAAGACTAAAATACTCTTTCTATCTTATGTGAGTAAGGAATAAAATAAAAGATATATATTACACAGTACGAGGTATATATTCCCCACGTGTGTGTCGCGGTTAGGTATTACAACATGACTGGCGATTGGCTGTATTCTTTAAACTTATTCGACACCATAATCTAAATAAACATTTCTTTGTGCATTGTGTCGCTACAACAGTTTATCATGATATAAGCAGTGAGATATAGTCTTATCTGTCAATAAAAGTCTGGTGGTCAATAGGTTAAACTTAGTTTAATGTAAAGGTTTTGCTTTTGCAGGTACGCCCGTGTGTTTGACTCCTGCCTATCACCTATAATGCTATTGTACATGTTCGTGTGCTCAGTCATGCTCTGTGTTACAGCCTACCAAATAACGGCAAGTTCTTTAAAATTTATAATATTTTATGAGGTTTTTTTTTGTTTTGTAATATACCAGCTTGTACCCGCGGCTCCGCCTGCATGTATATTGGTTATCGCCGTAAAGTTGCCTATATCCTTCTTCAAGAATTAAAGTGTCTCCATGACAAATGGCACTGAAATCGGTGCAGCAGTATAGTCGTGCGAAAGTGTAACAGAAAGACAAACTGAGCTGATTTTTAAATTATGATATTTGCATGAATTGTATAATACACTAGGTGAACCCGCGGTGTTACCCGCAGTTATTGTTATACCGCGAGTAACGCCGCGGGACAAAGTTAGTCTAAAAAAAGTAGCCTAAGTTACTCCCTGAATCATCAGCTACCTGCTAGTGAAAATCCCGTCAAAATCCGTCCAGCCGTTCCAGAGATTACCCGGAACAAACAGACAGACAGACAGACAAAAAAAAATTTAATTGGTATATGTATCGTGTATACATACATATGCATTGATTAAAAGGCTGTTATTTTAATATTACAAACAGACACTCCAATTTTATTTATTTGTATGTATGTATGTATACATATTTTTTACTTATACTAGTAGGTATGTAAACACTTAATATGTAATATAGAAATCTATGTACGTAACCTTAATTACAAAGAACAGTAACAATATTTACATACAAGCGTCAAAAAAACTCAACATCTTCGCCTACTGGTAGCGTTCCCAAAAGACTGGCAGCGTTACCACGTTGAATGGCAATGCTGATTTTCTGTGCTAGAAAAAGGCCGGCCTTCTGGTCTATATTTTTTTAATTTTCTTTTTGTGAAGTACACTATTCCTTAATCTGATTGTCTCGGCCTATTCGATTGCTGACCATACATTAACTTCGTCTTTAGACTTATCTAAAAACTATTACGTCAAGAAATTTTTACTAATGATGATGATGATAAGCATATTTTTGAAAGTAATTCGAATTTATTTCAAATTAAATTTATTAATTTTAGTTTATCCAATTTCAGATAGAAACAAGCCCTATGCAGAGATTTCTGACAACAGAATATTTAGTGTTTGGTGTGGCTCAGTTGTTTATTTACTGTTGGCACAGTAATGACGTTCTGGTTGCGGTGAGTGCAAAATTGTTACAATACACAATTCTGTTGCATCGAAACGACCCTTTAAATTTAAATTAAAACAACTAGCTTCTGAACACTTTGATACGACGTAGATAGATGTTTGTTTATCAATGTAGGATACTGCATGAGGTTTTCAATATTCGAGGTTCTTGTAAATCAAAGTTTCGTCTTTGTTTCTAATGGATTTTTTTTTTGAGTTTACTTCTTAAGAAACGATTTACATATTTAGTTTTAATTCAGAAAAAAGGAATTCTAAATCAAACATCGATTAAAAGTGAGGCGTGACGCTTTGTCATTACATAGCTATGACGTCTAACATATTGTTTAAACGAGAACGCTTATATAAGAGATAGTTTTCTCGCAAAGCACTGAGAATATCATCGTGCGTGTAATGCAGTGCATAAAAGGAAATAAACTTGTGGCGTGGTTTAAGATGTAAACTCCAGCCGTGCGTCGGAGCTGACACACATTTTTCCTCGTTATCGAAATACTAGGTCTAGTTCCACTAGTCACATAAGTAGTATAACTCGTACTATTGTTGTTAAAGTAAAACCTCCTTTAGGGCGCGTTGAGCACATTTTGGGTTAACAAAAGTCATAGAAATCGCGTCATCGTCACCGAACGCTTTTCAAAAGCTATGTTTATACTGTGTCTAATTTATGTGTATTTTATGGGTGAACAAAAAGCGTGAAACTCGCATCATGGTCACTGCACGCTGTCCATTAAAGCATAAATTGGTCATTAAAATTTCTTTACAAACCAAAAATAATTCAAAAATAATAATCCATTACATTAATCATTAGCTTGGAGTGTTTCTGAAGGACCAAATTCATAACGAAGTAATCCGTCAGAGAACCAAAGTGATCGACATAGTTCTGACAGTTAGAAGGATGAAGTGACAATGGCCTGGTCACATATGTCGCAGAACTGACAACCGCTGGAGGACGCTGCATATTTTAGAGTGGAGACCGCGTCTTGGCAAACGTAGTGTGTGATGCCCTCTGGTCAGATGGCGGGAGCCAGATGAAGGGCTGGCAACTACTGGATGCAAAAAGCAACAGATCGGGCTCTGTGGTGTTCCTTGGGAAAAGCTTATGTCCAGCAGTGGACTGCAATGGCCTGATGATGATGATGATGATGAAACTAATAGCTTGACGATACGATTCTCAACTTAATAAATTATCACTTGTATCGACAGTTTCCAAAGACCGCTCCGCATGTTTCTCCATTATGTATAGTTTAATTTTTAGTAACATATAAAAAGTAATTTCTTAAAATAATGTTGTAAATCAACACAAAGTCACAAAGACATTCAATCTTTTAAATCACAATTTTTTTACAGACTTGTACATTATAAATTCCGGGTTAAAGAAACAAAGATTTATAGGTCGGAAGCCCTTTTCTCAGTTAGAATTTTTTACAATACCCACAAAGAATTTTTAAGAAAATTCTATTGACCCTGAATTAATATTTGGAAATGTGAACAAACGGTTTGTGGAGTATTACCATTGAAAATCAGGTTTTTGAATCAGTTATTTAATTTTGAGATTTTTTTTTTTTACAATTCTACTTTTGAGACTTATCATTATTTAGAGATAAATTAGGTTTAGCGTAATACGTATGGGTGTGGATAGGTAGGTAGATAATAAATTCTTAACAGTCTTTGATTCCTTTTGCACAAATACTCAATAATATCCAAACCAACCTGGGCCAGCTCGACCAGTGATACCACGATCTTACAGAAAACCAGCGTGAAATAGCGCTTGTGCTGTGTTTTACCGAGTGAGTAAGGGTACCGGAGGTCCCTACCCAAACCCCTCCCCACATCCCTTTTTCCATCCCCAAAGGCTGGCAACGCACTTGTGTCGCCTCTGGTGTTGCGGGTGTCCGTGGGCAGCGGTAATCGCTTACCATCGGGCGATACATCTGCTCGTTTGCCCCCTATTCTATGAAATAACATGTGTTTACACTAAATTAATTACACACACTCAAACACACTTAATATAATATAAGGATAAAATAATGGCATACAAATGAAGCTGAAGTGTTTTAATTTCAATACCAATAATTTAGTTGATTGTGTATATCCATAACTTCAACGTTTTATTTCAGAGTCAAGATGTAATGCGCGGTCCTTACGAAAGTGCGTGGTTTGTACGAGATGTCAGATACCGCAAGAACTTATACATACTGATCGGGCAGCTCAACAAAAATGTTGTCTTTTCGGCTGGACCATTCGCTAAATTGACTGTCGCTACATTTATTAATGTAAGTTGTTGATCTGTGAAATCTTTACTATAATTCTACTACATTTATATTCGAAAACTCAAATTGTCCGTCACTCCCTAATTATGAAAAAAATATCCTCACTCTTCCATTTAAACTGCAACTAATCTAGCCTTATTTCTGGTAGAATTTAAACAAGATAACATTAATTTATGCAAGTTAGTCATGACAGTTTTACAAAATAATGCACATAGTTGTAAAATTGTGTAAGTACAGTTCTGTTATATTACGTCTCACGTACTGTGACTAGATATGATATTTAGTGTTTTCAACTTCATAATTGTAACTTTTCTGGTCTGTACCAAGTTTATTTGGGCCGATGTATGGTTTTCTCTGGAATCTTATATAGCCAGTCGTCCTGTCTTACGTTAATTTTCTTGATGAATTTGTTTTTAGCCGAGACTAAGGAAGGTTTTAAAAAGTGAGAATTGCTGTTCACCACGACATAACTAAATTATATAAATCTCTTAGTTCACCTTTACAGTAGCTCATAGTAGAGAACGTGCATGCCAGGCTAAATTACCACGCGCTACTGACGCGTGTGATTGACATTGATGCATTGATGTGGTGTATTGTAGGCCGAATTGATTTGTTTACGTCATGACTTAATGAATTTACACAATTTACTTATTGTGGACTTTACCTTAATTGTAACATGTAAGAGTTACGATAAATTTGTTTATATGTCATCATTATCCGATAAGTCGTTTCTGATCTAATATTTACTTTTAGTTAGTAAGGTTTTTGAAGTGGAAATTCTCCTCTTTTTTAACATGTGAGCCTCCAAAAGTCCATTCTGCCTGATGGAAAACATGAGCAAAATGTAAGAGTAGAGGTCACCATACTTAATGTACTCTAGCTGAACCCCGCAGTGTTACCCGCTTTTACTGTCTTATCTCGGGTAACGCTGTGGGAAAAGGTTATTTTAAAAAAAGTAGCCCAAGTTACTCCTTAGATCATCAGCTATCTGCCAGTGAAATCCTGTCGAAATCGGTCCAGTTATTTCAGAGAACAAACAGATAGACAGACAGACAGACAAAAAAATTGTAAAAATATATTTCTGGTACATATACAAGAAGGTACATATACCGTGCATACGAGTACATAATATGCATTTAGTAAAAAAGGATGTTTTTTTAACACTAAAAACAGACACTACAATTTGAAAACTTATTTAAGCGCGTTGAGCACTTTATGGGTAAATAAAAATCATGGAACTAGCTTAATCGTCACCGAATGCTTTTGATGAGCAAATTTTTTTACTTATTAATATTGCGTATTTACTAAAGAGCAAAGAGGTTCATTTCGGGTAAACTTAAACAAGCATTTGTCAGCAGTCCTTATGACTACTTTGTGTTTTTTATTGTAATTCAATTCTTGCTTCTTTTATTTACTGCACGCTAGATTTTATAAGTATTGTCACTCTTTTAATTTAAAATCTTTGTTTCAGATCCTGAAAGGCGCTTACAGCTATTATACTTTACTGAGTCAATCCCAGATAAAGTAAATTCAGTTTAATTTATTTAGTAGCAGTGCACTATTTCAGCTCAGATTGTGGAGTTGAAATAAATCAATTTAATTAAAAGATGATATACGAATAGCTAGTAAATAAAATAAAATAACCGTTTAAGCGGATTAGTCGTATTATTACAGTATTGGTTCCCTCTTTTTAAATATACATTAGCACCTTCTAAGATTAGTGATAACTACACATAGCTACACTGATTCTCGAAGCCGCGTTGCATAATACATGAAGGACATTTTTCCAGGTGTATTAAACCGAATCCTGTTAAATAATGCAACTGACAATTCCTTTCTTACGTGTCTGAACAACCACTGTAGAATATTTTCTCCGTTACAAAGTGTATCTAAGTAAAACTAAGGTACATTTACATTGTTTCAACTACACTTCTTGCTAGGGTACAACTTTAAGGGAATTCCAAAACCTTGAAAGATATCTATTTTAGAGATTCTCTAAACTATGGGAGAGCCACGCTTCGGCATGAATGGGCCGGCTCGACCGGAGTGATACTACGGCCTCACAGAGAACCGATATGAAATAGTGCTTGCGCTGTGTTTCACCGAGTGAGTGAGGATACCGGAGGCCCATAACCCAAACCCCCTCCCCCTATCTCCCCTCCCTATCCCCCAAAGGCCGGCAACGCACTTGTGACGCCTCTGGTGTTTGTAGGTGTCTATGGGCGGCGGCAATCGCTTACCATCAGGCGACACGTCTGCTGGTTTGCCCGTCTATTCCATAAAAAAAAGACACTCACTCACATTACATAAAAAAATGCAAAACGTGAAAGTATGATTTTATATAAATTGGCGTTTTTCTTCAATTGTTATTGATTCAATGTATTCACTGAACTTAATTTAATAAATTGATTTCGAGCAATGTCTTTTCTGAAACAATTAAATTAATTAGATTTTAGGTTACGTTTTTTTCTTTTTCCTCAAAAGAAAGGCCTAACTTACATACATTTAAAAGTCAAAGGCCCTAATAACATAAATAAAATGCCATGAAAGAGCTATAAATGTCTTTTCTTGAAGTTCCAAGTCCTCAATTGCATTATACAGGCAAATTCAGAGAATCAAAAAATCTTTTCTTTATTTTACTTTGCGTTAAATATTTTCGTACAATTTATAACCCGACTGCGAAAGAAGGAAGGTTATGTTTTTAGAGTGTATGCATATTTCTTTGGTACGCTATAGAGCCTAACCGGTTTGTCATATTTTTATGTGAGTGGTATCAATAGATTGATCTAAGTTAAGGATTTTAGCGCAAAAAAGTAATTTCAAAAAAAGTTTTCATGATACATCGAGTGTGGTATCAAAATAAAGAATTTTTAACGAATTAGAAATTATAATTATTAATTGAATTAGATAATAGAATAGATATATGTAACTTATATGTTTTATTAAAAAAAATAATAATAAAGAAGTCAGACATTCACACAGTCACTAACTAGTTATTGCCCGTGGCTCCACTCGCATGCACGTCGGTTATCGCAGCAAATAGTATCCTATGTTTTACTTTGTCGCATAAGCTATATTACTGTAAACTTGCATCAAAAACCGTTCAGTAGTTTTTGCGTGAAAGAGTAACAAACATCCATCCATCCACACCTACAAACTTTCGCGTTTATAAATTAGTAGGATATGTTTTATTTGAATAATAATAAGAATTATGACTGATATTGACGCAGTCGGGTTTTGT
Source organism: Spilosoma lubricipeda (assembly GCA_905220595.1). Classification (NCBI taxonomy): domain Eukaryota; kingdom Metazoa; phylum Arthropoda; class Insecta; order Lepidoptera; family Erebidae; genus Spilosoma; species Spilosoma lubricipeda. The sequence goes on along the minus strand of HG992298.1, from coordinate 2,093,800 downwards.
TTACCAAAAAATAGTTTAATTGTTTTCTGTATATTATGTTAGTTCTTCTGGCGACAGATTTAGAACAAGGAGTGGCAGCACCCGTACTCATACCATGGGTGTCGTAAGAGATGATTAAGATGGAAATCTACACAGTACAACATCACTGCAGAGAGAAGACAAACTTGAAACAATCTAACCCGTCTGTCATGTCCGACACAAAGGGAAGATCCTCCGACCAGGCGAGGTGAACATGCCGCTAACATCCCAACATCAACCGGCGGGCCGCTGCCCAACGGTTGATGTTGGGATGTTGTATATATTATAATCAACGCGAGAAATTCTATTGCGCGATTCAGGATTTGTGGTGTTGTACGTTACTTTGTAGTTCAGTGTATGTTCACGATCAAAATAGCTCATAATTTAGTACAAACATGCTTATATCTTGTGTCGACAGATGGCGTTTTACCATTTGCCTAAGTCGCGCTATTGTTTGTTTACTCGCTGTTGTATAAGATGTTTTAATATGTTTCATAAATATATGATTGAATTTAGATCAGATTACAGTTGTGGTTTCATTTCTCGAACCCTTCTAGTATATCTTTAAAGGTCAACCAGGTCATAATTACGCTAGGCGTAACATTGGTCCTACCGAGCCGGATAAACAAACGGCTAGTTCAACGGTCTTGTTGAAAGACTGTAAATCGTACCTGCAGTGGATCGCTGCGCAAGGGTGCGAAACAACAAGTGGCCCTGTGGCGTGTTTGGGGTTTTATTACAAGCTAAACGACGTCAAGGAGCCGAAATACGCCTTATAGAGGGCGCCACTCGTCGCATCAGCTCAAGCAAATTCGCGATTGAAGAGTGTATCTGTGTGGCAAGAGGAAGCGGAAAGCGCTGTTCACCACCGGCAGAGGGCGCCACCGGTACGTTGATAAAACAGTGAAGTGCAAACGTGAGTACATTTATTTTTCTATAATATAACAGTGAACAAATCAAGCGAAATAAGACCTTATTTCAAGAAACATTTTAACTTTAACTTTCAATTTGGTGTTGTGGAACTTAGAAAATTTATGAAGAATATTGAACTGGACTTAGAATAATTTGTTTAATTTAAATAAGTGTGCATGTTTAGATTTAGGACTTAGTATATTTTATGAAAAACGGGGGAACGAGGAGACTACGCCCGCTTACCGCCGACAGTAAAACGTTGTCTAAAGACTTGTAAAATTTTAAGAAGTTTACTCCTACATATCTTGAGACTTTGTAAAATTTTAAGTTTCTCGTTGAATTAAATCGGTCGGTCGGTTTTGAATCAGTATTTTGGAATTCGAAATTATAACTATTGTATTTATACCCTCTTCTATTAATTTGTAAAAATGGAAGATTTACTTAATGTGTTAAAAGATCTTCAAGGTGTTATCCAAAGAGGCCTTACAAATTTAAAAAAGTGTCCTAAGGACAGATTGTGTATAGAATACATTGAAACAAGGCAAGAGTTATTAGAAAAGGATTGGGCTTTGTTCAAGGATAATTATATTAAGGTACAAGGACAACATAAAGTTCCTGATGTATGTAAGTTAGTAGAAATGTATGATTGTACCGAAGATACATATATAACTTATAAAAGTTTAATCAAAACAATGTTGAAAAAATATGGCACTTCTACGGAGGTTGTTCAAGTAGGGAATAGTAGTGTACCCACATCTAAAAATTGTTTTATTAAATTGCCCAAAATTGAAATCCCTACGTTCACCGGCAAATATGCAGAGTGGACAACATTTCGCGACTTGTTTACGTCTCTCGTTCATAACAACAAAAACTTGGATAATGTACAAAAGATGCATTATCTTAAGAGTCACCTAAGTGGTGAGGCCGAACAGTTAGTAAGGTATACACCAGTAACCGAGTCTAATTACATTCAATGTTGGTCTCAATTAGAAAAGCGGTACAATAATAAAAAGTATCTCGTAAATTGTATTTTGAAACGCCTTTTTGGACAGAAACGTATGTCTATCGAGTCAGCAACTTCTTTAAAGGAGTTGCTTGATACTACAAACGATTGTCTCAGCGCACTCAGTAACTTAGACGTTAATGTGACCACGTGGGACGTTATTATTATACACATTGTGTCTTTCAAACTTGATACAGAAACACGCAAACAGTGGGAATTACACGTAAGTAGCAATGACTCTAACGATTTACCCACCTTCAACCAATTTTGCTCTTTTATTGAAAATAGATTTCGCGCTCTTGAGTGTATAGAGCCAAAAAGAGTCTCGACTCACCAGGTCAACAGTTCGCATGGTCTCAAGACTATGGTGGCTGTGAGTTCAAACAGTATGCGATGTGAATACTGTTCCGAAGGGCATAAATTGTGTTTTTGCAAGGCTTTTGTTAAATAGTCTGTTCTTCAGCGACGTGAATTTGTAGCCAAACATAAATTATGCTTCAATTGCTTGGGGAGCAATCACGGTGTAGCCAGTTGTCAAAAGCCATCTACCTGTAAAATATGTAAAAAGCGGCACCACTCGTTACTCCACATAAGTGAGTTTGCGAATAAAAACAACAACACTACACACACACACGGGAGCCCGATGACCGTCGATTCGTCTAGTTCAGTAAGTGGTACTGCACCGGTGGTCTCATTCTTTTCAAAGGCTTTACGAATACCTCGACAGGTATTACTCGCAACGGCGTTAGTCAACGCTCAGTCCAAGACGGGTAATTTTCAGGTGGTAAGGGCACTTATTGACCAAGGTTCTCAAGCATGTTTGGTAACAGAAGCTACCGTGCAATATTTAAGATTACCGAAAATACCTGTTAGAGGAATAGTAACCGGTTTGGGTCATCAATCGTCATTGTCTAAGTACATGGTAAGATTAAAATTGCAATCACAAGTAGATCAAACTATCGAATTAAACATAGACGCCTACGTTCTTAGTAGAATTACTTCGCAGTTACCTGAAAGGGGCATGAATAGAAATACCTTTGATTGGTTGAATCTCGCACCAAAGGATTTACCCGATCCCGAATTTTATAATCCAAATAGAATAGATATTCTTTTGGGTGCAGAAGTATACAGCTGCATTTTGAAGGAACGGATGTTAAAAAGTCCCTCAGGTACCCTTATAGCGCAGAGTACGACGTTGGGATGGATTCTTTCTGGTGCAGTCAGTAACCAGAACAGTGACAGATCAAATATTACTCCTAGAGGTATAAAGGTAATGCACACTCAGTTCAAGGAAGACGAGTTACTTAAGAAATTTTGGGAAGTAGAAGAACAGCAACCAAATTTGAAGAAACTGTTAACGCCAGAAGAGTTGCGCTGCGAAGAGTTTTATAAGGCCACTACAACCAGAAGAGAGGATGGTAGGTATGTAGTTAAGTTACCGTTCAGAACTGAACAACCTTTGTGTAAAGCTGGATCTTCTCGTACTATTGCTGAAACAAGGTTTAAGACATTAGAAAAACGATTAGAGAAAAATTCTGATCTAAAGGGAAAGTATAGTCAAGTCATAAATGAATATTTAGAGTTAGGTCATATGAAGCCTGTGCAGAAGAAAGACACTATGAGGGATATAGCTGTCTATCTACCACATCACGCTGTGGTTAGGGAGGACAAGACTACTACTAAGGTGAGAGTCGTGTTCAATGCATCGGAAAAGAATAAAAACGGGGTATCACTGAATGATACGCTCATGATCGGACCGACACTACAAGCCGACTTACGGCACATTGTTTTAAAATGGAGAGTACATCAAATAGGAATAGTTGCAGATATAATTAAAATGTACCGTCAGGTAGGTGTAGCTGAAGAAGACACTTTGTTTCAGAGAATAGTGTGGCGCGATCACCCTGAAAAGGAAATTAATGATTACGAATTAGTCACAGTTACATTTGGTACCGCATCGGCACCTTTCCAAGCAGTAAGGACTTTACATCAACTCGCATATGATGAAGGTGAAGCATATCCTCTGGCTGCAGATACAGTATTAAACTGTTTCTACATGGACGATTTGATGACCGGGTGTTCGAGTATAGAAGAGGGCATTGAAATATATACACAAATGGTAGGTTTATTAGGAAAGGGAGGCTTTACTTTGCAGAAACGGAACAGTAACAACCAAGTGATGTTTGATAAAATACAGTCTATGGAAAGGGATAGAGCACGAATCAGATCAACAGAAAAGGATATACAAACAGAGTGTGATAAGGAAGGAATAAATATAAAATTAGATAGCACAATGAAAATACTAGGCCTTACCTGGAATCGAGGTAAGGATTGCTTTCAATACACCTTAAATCTCCCATCAATGAACGCTACACCTGTAACAAAAAGAACTATAATATCAGATATTGCTCGTCTGTTTGACCCCTTAGGATGGTTATCTCCCACTGTAGTCATGGCTAAAATGCTGATTCAAAGATTATGGCTTACAGGACTGGGCTGGGATGAACCTTTAGCGAAAGAAATAGTTTCTGAATGGATTACTTACCGTGAAGAACTCTTAACGCTAACTAAGATTCAGATTCCTCGTTGGTATGGCATGGGGGCTGATGATGACGTTGAACTTCACGGCTTTTGTGATGCTTCGAAGTCTGCGTACGCCGCCGTGGTGTACATTCGAAGGATTGATGACACCGGTTATGTTTATATTTCTTTGGTGGCTGCAAAATCCCGCGTTGCACCAATTAAACAGATCAGCATTCCACGTCTAGAGCTATCAGGCGCGGTATTGCTTTCAAGGCTTCTGACAGAAGTCTCAGATATATTAAATACCCCAAATCATAAGGTCAAAGCGTGGACAGATTCGACCATAGTGCTAGCATGGCTGAGTAGTTACCCTGGTAAGTGGAAAACTTTCGTTGCGAACCGTACATCTGAAATATTAGGTGTAATGGATGCGTCTCAGTGGTTCCACGTCTCGACAAAGGAAAACCCAGCGGATGGTGCATCTAGAGGTGTATCTCCAAATTTACTAGTACAAACAAAATTGTGGTTTTCCGGACCTCAATTTTTAAAGGAGAGTGTTATTGTATATAAAAGGCCAAAGGATTTACCAATAACTTTAGAGCAGTCAGTCAAAACACACATAGCTACCGTAGCGAAGGAATCTGACATTTTTGAAAGATTTTCAACTTTGAAGCGGTTGTTAAGGGTGGCCTATTGCCGAAGATTTATTCAGGTTAGAACAGAGAAGAAAACATACTTACAGAGTATAGAAATAGAAAGCGCATTAGTATGTTGTATTAAAAGGACACAAGCACAAATGTTTGTAGCGGAACTAACCGAGTTGAAGGACAAAGGTTATGTGAACTCAAGGACAAGCAAGTTAAAATCGTTATGTCCTTACTTAGATGGTAAAGGTATTATGAGAGTACGGGGTAGACTGGAAAAGGCACCCATTGATGAACAAATGAAGCACCCAATAATACTACCCAATTCAACGCATTTTACTCATCTTATCGTCTTGGATGCTCACCATAGAACTATGCACGGTGGTCCTCAATTAATGACCAACTACTTACGAGCAGCGTACTGGATCATTGGTTTGAGGAATTTGGTAAAGCGATGCGTAAGGAGATGTGTTGTGTGTACTAGGCAAAGGGCGAAGACAAACAACCCAATGATGGGCTCACTCCCATCTATTCGGTGTTCACCCGCAAGACCATTTTTGCATACTGGAGTCGATTATGCTGGGCCTATCAGCATACGAACGACTAAAGGACGTGGATATCGCGCATATAAGGGTTATATATGCGTATTTGTATGCATGGTCACACGTGCTATTCACCTAGAGGTAGTCAGTGACATGAGTTCACAGGCATTTTTGGCTGCCTTTAGGAGGTTTATTTCTAGGAGAGGTCATTGTGCAAAACTCTGGAGTGACAATGGCACGACCTTTGTAGGTGCAGCTAGAGAACTCCAAGAGTTAAGTGCTATACAACCCACCGTTGCCGGGCAATTAGAAGCCAACGGCACAGAATGGCATTTTATTCCTCCCCATGCACCCAATTTTGGCGGTCTATGGGAGGCTGGAGTAAAATCCACTAAATATCACCTTAAACGTGTTGTTGGTGACTCAACGTTGACTTATGAAGAGCTGAGTACACTCTTGTGTCAGATAGAGGCTTGTTTGAACTCACGACCAATAAGCGTCATTAATTTGGATGATCCTGGTGAGCCGATGCCCTTGACACCGGGACACTTCTTGATCGGTGAACCCTTACTTACAATCCCTGACTATAATTATGAGACTTCAAGTGTAACTTCTTTAACTAGATGGCAACTAGTTCAAAGAATGATGCAATCATTTTGGAGACGATGGTCCAAAGAGTATTTATCCAATCTCATGAACAGGTATAAGTGGTCTTTCCAAATCACCTGAACCAAGTCTCGGAGATATAGTTCTGATCAAGGAAGACGACTTGCCGCCAAGTCATTGGTCATTAGGTCGTATTATAGAGAAACACCCAGGCCATGATGACGTCACGCGTGTGGTCACGTTACGTACTAAATCTTCAATAATTAAGAGGCCAATCAACAAGTTATGTGTATTACCTATTGCAACTTAAATATTGCATAAATTCGATGTTTGAATAATGTTTCATTCATTTTGTTTTTTTTTGTTTATTTAAATGTATTTGTTTGTTGGTTTGTAAGTTTTTTTTTATAGAAGCATCATTGTTAAATTACTCATGGATGTATTCGTAGGTAGTTATAATTACAAGATTTAAAGCATTGTATATGGCACGGATGTTATTCTTAAAATTACTTTATACATATATTATTTTGTTGTACACTCGAAGGACATTTTGGCACTAAATGTCCTTGGTGGGCGGTATGTTCACGACCAAAATAGCTCATAATTTAGTACAAACATGCTTATATCTTGTGTCGACAGATGGCGTTTTACCATTTGCCTAAGTCGCGCTATTGTTTGTTTACTCGCTGTTGTATAAGATGTTTTAATATGTTTCATAAATATATGATTGAATTTAGATCAGATTACAGTTGTGGTTTCATTTCTCGAACCCTTCTAGTATATCTTTAAAGGTCAACCAGGTCATAATTACGCTAGGCGTAACAGTGTATCTTCGGAGATGGCGTTGTCTTTTGTTTTCTTGCTGCGCTGTATATGGATGTCAACACAGAAGTTAAATAGGCCAAAACTCCTTTCTAAGGAGATGTCCAGCAGTGAACTGATAAAGACTGATGATGATGCTGATGAATGATTTCGTTAGTACCTACTATCTTCTTAGAAAAATTCTTGAATGATAAAATTTTGAGAAGATATTATATTATAGTTCTTTACGCACACATATATCACGTACTCCCATCTGGGGTAGATTGCCTTTTTATTACATATTGAACATTTTCTCGTCCATTAAGTTTTACGGGATCATCAAAATCAGAATAGTCTATTTAATTATGACATAGTTTATAGGCAAAAGATAGCTGCAAAAGTAAAAAAAAATATTCTTCAAGAATTTTTTTTGGACAATACTATTCTTTGATATCAGTATTATACAGACAAACAAATAGCGATTTAACAAAGCAAAACGAAAGCTTTATTCTTCACCTAATAGTTATGTATAGAATATTCAATGATGTCTGTCTTTGGATACTAGTCAAAGGACGTCAATTCAAATCAAGGGATGGTCAATTTACAAGATGCAAGCAAGCATTCCCATTGCTCATTTTTGCTCTAAATGATACAAAACTGTACACATTTGAATAGGTACACTCTTAGTATGACAATTATAAATATGTAACAAAAATCAAACCCTTCTTAATTTTATTACTTCGTATTAAATAGAACTGTGAGATTTACCCAATAGTACACAATGACATGGTCTTAAGTCGAGTGTGGAAAATTAATTTACTCTCAAGAGAAAATCTTCATTGTTTGCTCCTGTTGTTCAAAACTTGAGCTTAACTTACATTTACTTACAAAGCTAACTGTGCTCGTATGCTGTCACTTCACTTAGAACAATTTGAGTTCGTGTAAGTGCATCTTATTTAACAATTCCTTTCATTTACTGCAAATATGAACTACGCTCAATGACTAAAGAAATTGTTTTAATGTTTATCATACTACAAAATAGGATATTTTTATTTTCCAGAGGCGTCACAAGTGCGTTGGTGGCCTTTGGGGGATAGGGAGGCGAGATAGGGGGAGGGGGTTTGGGTTATGGGCCTCCGGTATCCTCACTCACTCGGTGAAACACAGCGCAAGCACTACTTCACACCGGTTTTCTGTGAGGCCGTGGTATCACTCCGGTCACGCCGGCCCATTCATGCCGAAGCGTGGCTCTCCCATGGTAAACATATCTCTTTCTTTTATTCCGCAATAAGGTTACATAAACACTTTTAAAAGTTATAGGTAACAAACATTTAATAAAAATAGTTAAATTGATAAACTCCTCCTTTTTTAAAATTGGTTATAAAGCGATAATTATAATATACGTCGTCAGCCGGCACGATCACATCTCTTCCTCCTCGAAAGGATCCTCCCTCTGTATAGAGGGACATGACACCCGTTCTCCCATAGGTTTTATAACAAACATTCAGAACGAAGTGAAAAATACATTTTGTTTAAATTTTCTCTTTAGAATTTCAGGTACAAATTATTTTACTGAAACAAATTATTTAGAACTTAATTTAATTCGTAGTTGAGTTACTATTACTAATTTATCAAAAAAAAAAAATGTGTTCCATAGATTTGCTAGATTTTTTTTAACATAATAATAAACTTATGGGATTGAGATACAATTAATGCTGGCAACTCAAATACAAGACGACAATTTTAATTTTTTATTAGATCGAGTATGGTTTCTACTTAGACTTCTGTTATTCTTGCTCGATGACAAATACGGTCTAAAGGAAACGGGTCACGCGCCCGCCTAACGACTTTCTCATTAAATGTTCTTAAGGGCGCAATCATTTCTACCTGACGCTAATCTACACTAATTGTTGGCCGAAAAGCTTTTTTTGCAATGATACTTCTGTTTGATTGAACATTTTGGGTAGATTTTGTTGATTTGTAATTAATGACTGATAGAAATCGGAGTTAATTAGGAGTTTTGGACGTAGTAATGAACTTAAGAAAAGATTCTACAATGAGTGTAGATGAATTTAAATTCTTAGGATTTTTAACTAATCTAAATTGAGATTTACTTCATTATTATAATAATAAATCTCTGTATTGTACATCAGCTTTTGAAAAAATATAGGGTAAAATTAAAGCTATTATGAAGTATGTACAAGAATAGAATACAAGTGGCGATGTTATCGGTTCAAGGCAATATCTTACAGGTGATTATTTTGTTTGGAAAATTATTGAGGGTAGATTTTGACCACATCTAAATGCAGGGACCAATAGGAATTGCTAATAATATACGATTTATGTTTGAATAAGTATGGCAGCACTCCATTATATTATTCACCCGTCACCTCGTATATTGATTATTATTATATATCGTACTAGCTGAACCCCGCGGTGTTACCCGCGGTTATTGTTGTACCGCGAGTAACGCCGCGCGACAAAGTTAGTCTAAAAAAGTAGCCTAAGTTACTCCCCGGATCATCAGCTACCTGCCAGTAAAAGTCCCGTCAAAATCCGTCCAGCCGTTCCAGAGATTACCCGGAACAAACAGACAGACAGACAAAAAAAATTTAAACTACATTTTTCGTATATGTTCCGTGTATACATACATATGCATTTAGTAAAAAGCGGGTATTTTAATATTACAAACAGACACTCCAATTTTATTTATTTGTATAGATTAGCTGACCCACGCAACCTTGATTACGTCTCCAATTGCAGGTAGTTTTTTTTTTCATGGTATAAGTGGCAAACGAGCAGGCGTGGCGATAGCTGCACTTACTAGGCCAATCGTGCAGTCAACAATACTTTGAATGTACTCGTTTAACACAAATCCATAGTCTACTCGGATGTGTTCAAAATAGGTCAACTATTGTAATTTACCAGTTCAGAACCCCGTGTGTATCGCAAATGTAATTGACAACGATGAGTAGACAGTATAATAATGTCTGATATTACTATAATACTTGTCGATTCACTATCTAAGATGCTTTTGACACGATATTTGCCGTAAAGGGCCCCGTGGGTGGGGAAATTCACTCTCTATTTTGTTGACATAAAAGGTTTTATTTACCTTGGTAACAAAATTGTGTTGTTACGACTTTTTACGAAGCTTATCTTAAAATAATGAAGTAGTTTTTTGATATCTATACATAATACATTACTGGAGCTAAACGAATAGAATGATCTCCTGGAGACTCAGTGCAAGTTGGTGAAGAGTTCAGTAAGCAGTGATCAGACATGAACTATTCATCACTTTATATACAGAGTACCTGGATAACCTTTTTAATTTTGGTAAATTTTCTGAAAATGAATCCTAGATAGATCGATTTATTGCCCCCGCAACCCCCTGAATACTAAATCATTATTTTCATGAAAATCATTGGAGCCATTTCCAAAATTCTGATGAAATATATAGCTTGTTTAAAGGTATTAGATATGGCTATTCGAGTAAACTTCAAAGGCCTTTTATTTTTGTTTGATTTCGTAAGTTGCTTGAGAATGCTCTTAACCAATATGTAAATCTAGTTTGTTTAATATAATATAATATTTAATATAATCATAGAAAAGCTCATTGGATTGGATGATTAATTCAATTTTAAAATAAAGTATTCTTGAAGCTTAACTTTTATCCACCATTTTACAATACTGAAATATATTTTATCACAAAAATACTCGTATATAACCTTTACGAAGGCTTCTGAGTTCAATTCAGAGGGTCGCATTATGTAAATGTGGGGTCCAAGTCGTAAAGTTGTTTGATATTGTTTTTTGGATTGTCATTCCTCAGGTGTGAACACATATTTCAAGGGATTCTCTGAAACAAAAATGATGATGGAAATAAATTTTGCATATTTGGCTTCCAACTGGAGGTTTTGTATGAGTCAATGGAGGTTTGAACGTTATGGCAATGTGATTTACTTTATGTATATATTTGATAGCTTTGAGGTATAATTAGGTATAAAGGTAGTTTCTACACAGCTGAGTCTGTTATAGGTGACTATGATGCAAAAAGTATTAACAACAAGTCAACAACTATTTAAGTAACTATTCAAAATTTATAAAAATAAATAGAATTGGATAAACCAACAAATAAAGAAAATAGTTTTAGTTTAAAAAAAAAGTTTAATATTATCCATACTAATATTATAAATTCGAAAGTACCTCTGTCTACATCGAAAGTAAAAATGATGCGCCACAATGTTTCTTTTTTTGATTTTCCGGCCATTTTCTCGGTCAATATGGTCATAGATTTTGTACGGTATTGGTTCCATACAATTTCAATACCTCTTTCCAAAATCATGAGACAAGGGAGAAAAATCGAGGGTTGCTACCCCCTCTCCTTCACCAGTACTTAGTTAAACAGCTTACAAGTGACGGCATAGTGCTGAAAGTTAGTGTTTTATCTATGCATCTTTCCAAAAAGGTCTCCTGTGTCCGGGCCTGTAGTCCATACATCAGTTCAACCCAAATAGAACAAATGATCTCGTATATCACTCAGTTCTAGATAACAATCTCATCTATGATGTCTGGCTTAACAGTCAAGGACATGTAAAAAAGGATTCACTTCATGACGTACTAAAATTTGTTTTGCCAAACAGTTCTAAATAAAACCTTGTTCTGTAATACAAATAAAAATAATTTAATTGCACGTCAATCATTTATTTTTATTGTAATCACTGTACGGTCATAAAAATTCATATCAGGGAGTGTTGGGGCCAAAATTAATATATGTATTTTTGGCATTCACATCATACACCGCAATATGTACGCCATTATGTCCAAATGACAGCAGCTGACGCATATCATGTTTATGTTTTGGTGTAGTTAATAGACAATTTTAGTTCAGTTCTGGTCGTTAGCCTCTCTTATAGAGAGCGATGTATGGTTAGTGGACTGTGATAAGTTAATCACGATCACTAACTTTTAAGCTTTCGTATTTCAGCATTTTAATTTATTTCGTTTTTGTCTTGTCTATAGGGAGAAGAGAGCAAACGACTCACTTTATGATAACTGTTGACCACTACAGCTTATTGATACCTGAAACTCAAGACTCATAAATGACTTGACTTCTTTTAAGAAAAAGAAAACTATAAGATGTTTTTTTATAGTTTTTCTTGAAACAAATATTAAGATGTAGTCTAGGCCGACATAAAATATAACCAAAAAGATCTGTATCACTCTCTATTTACTCTGGCTATGATGTTCTCCTAGCCGATTACGGCCACGGCGATCAGTCTCAACAGAGACCAACCAACTACGCAGGAGATATTATAGTGCACAAGTGTGTGCGTAAACACAGGTACACTCTCTGTTCCCTCACTTTCATAATCCGATAGGATGGTTAACCGACACGATCGGGGAGAGATCGGGCGCAGAACCGACAGCTTTACGTGCTCTCCGAGGCACGGGGTTCAGACCCTAACCTCCAAACTATTACAATATGCTGATAATATAGGAGCTTTTTCTGGCGTTGTACAGGGTTGTACTTGCTTGTGTTCTGTTTCGTTAACTCTGTATAAAACCATGTGTTGTCCTGTGTTTGTCATAATAAATGAATTTCCTTTCTTTCTTTTGTATTGTAATTTAAACAGCTTAATTTATAGTTTACCAGCAACCCGGGCCGGTGTCACATGGAAGTCTTTGAAATTCACAGAATTTCTATACTATAATAAGCATGTGTCACTCTAGCTATAGCTAAAGACTGCATTGAAATTGACTGAGTAATTTAGAAGATCTAAGCGGACAAACAGCGAAAGTGACTTCATATAATACTAGTTACCCAATAACTGACACTTTTTTGCAAATTGAACTTCATATAGGATTTAGGGCTATTATAGGAATTTTACACCAATACATTATTTTTTTGATCCAAATTCTCAGAGTCATTAATTCTTATAATACTTTGTACAGTCAATGTTAATTTACAAATGGATTAAGGGATACAAGGTCAACTCATTAGCCAACTGTACGAACTCAAAGCTCAACAATTCCTAAATTAGTTCATGATGACAATATGTAATCAGGTTAATTTGTAAACAAATGTCATTTAGTTGGGAATTTGAACATTTCAGATTAAGCATTTCTGTGCTTTAATGTAAATTAAATATCTATTTCTGTTTTTACGTACTATATTTATATGATACGTTGGTTCTGGTTGGTGACGGACTAATTATACAGAGTGTTGCTGCCACCATTCCTCTTATGGATATCCTAAGCAAGGAAAAACACCACGCAAAACAACATAAATGCAGCCATAGGGCCAACCCGTTTGGCCACTATAGTATAGCAGGCCAAAATCTTCTTTCTAAAGAAATACCCGAGTCTATTAATGCAATATTGATGGCCGTTTGATTGTATTGAGTTTTTAGTCTAAGTTTACTTATTTTTACGCGAGCTTCGTCCTTGAAGTGAGGAACCTTGTTCTAAGCATTATGGCCCATAAATAAAGCTAGACAATTGAAGAACTATCCTCCTGGGAAAAGAATTCAAACTAGGGCGTTACACCCGTTCAAGTAATATTTATTTTGACTCACCCTCTGTTGGTTGCAGTGACGGCCTCATCTCTCTGAAAACTACATCAATCCATAAATTGCCTTTTAATCTTACTTAATGCCATTTTTCTGTTAGATCATTAAATTTCAGTTTAGTCCATCAATGTATGTCGATTTATGTCTCTCCCACACAACGGTTACAGGTCTAAGCTTGTCAATTTTATGAATATTCAAAGTCACTCTGCTCTGGTCTGAGTAATCATAACTTAATAATATTCTGCACTTTTAACTGGTAGCTCCTCTGACGAAATTTTATTTAAGTCTTAATCATGCTCAGTATTCTATTTGTGTAAAAAAAATCTAACTCTATACTTTAGGCTTATCAGTGAGGGTCAATAACCGCGTAACCGACAAACACAATGCTGTATCATTTGACACATAATGTAATAGATAATATTAATATAATCTGTGACAAGTGATTACAGCAATCGCTGTGTTTCATTCATGTAATTACTCTAAACTCTGGATGATATTAAATGTTGTCTTTTTATAGAAAGTCGTTCTAAATTAAGATAATGTTCTAGTTTTAAACCGAGAAACTTGTAAAACGTATACTTGAGAAGTCTTTCTAAGACTCTCAAGTAAATGGAAGGACAGGAGGAGGCAGTAACACACAGAATAAATGATTAAATTAATTTCCTTAAGATTGTATTATACAGTCTGGAAACTTAATCTAGAAAACAGGTTTTTAATCATTACAAATTATTGGATCAAAGCTATCTTTTGAATTAGAAATAAGTAACTAAGAATAAATAAATATTTCAGACATCTAACACACAACGCGATCTAGTCCCAAGCTAAGCACAGCTTGTGTTATGGGTACTAGACAACTGATATGAATACATATATACCTTGTTTTTTTTTTTGTAAATACATACATATTATACATAGAAAACACCCAAACTCCGAAACAAATATTTGTAGATCGTACAAACATTTGGTTCGACCCGGGAATCGAACCCGAGACCTCATGATCAGCAGTCGCACACACCAACCGCTAGACCAACGAGGCAGTCATATTAAGTCATTATAGTCTTAATAAGATGAAAGAGTCTTTTTGCTTGTCAGATGGGGAGGGAATAAGGAACGGAGAAAGATAAGATCTGTCTACAAATGGTGTAAGAAACTTGTTTAAATTCAAGTATTTCTATTTCAAACTATGAATTTCCGAACGTTTGATCTTAAACGCAACTGGTTTAAAATCTGTACGACAAGATAAGTTCATCCGTCATTAGCTAGGTGCCAAGCACTGCGTGACTAGCTAGGCGCCAAGCGCACAGTGCGGCCGGTCGCGAACGTTTTAGAACGTTCGTTTAACTAAGTTCCTCGCTAGGCTCATTTCACTAAGGGGTACAGAAAGGGATGTAAGGTGGCTTATTGGTAAGTTGGTTAAAATTAGGTCCAAAACCTTATTGTTGTGGTTGGTTATATAATTAAGTTGTCATAAGTTATTAAAAGAAACGAACTCCAAAAGATCTTGCGTGGTTACACAGTTCGAAGTTATATTGGGCATGAGAGGGGATCCAGGAGTGCCAGACCATTCAATGCTACTTTGATTAAAGTCACCACATAGATTACGCTATAACATTAATAAACATCGGTCATCAGGAACATAGCTATATTGTTTTGCATAATAAACAGAATACACATATAATATATTATATATTATATATTATATATAATATATAAAGCTGAAGAGTTTGTTTGTTTGTTTGTTTGTTTGTTTGTTTGTTTGTTTGAACACGCTAATCTCAGGAACCGCTGGTCCGATTTGAAAAATTCTTTCGGTGTTGGATAGTCCATTTATCGAGGAAGGCTATAGGGTATATATCATCACGCTACTACTAATGGGAGCGGAGCAACAATGAAGAATGTATCAAAAACGGGGGAAATTTTCACGCTACGGGCAATGTAAGGCGCAAACGAGGTTGCGTGGGTCGGCTAGTATAATATACATAGAGTTCTCGTTAAAATCTTGAGCAAGTTTCCATATCAAAATGTAATTGTATTGTTAAGTTTGTTGCATAAATTATCTAGAAAGGTATCTATGTAACTACTTTAAAATTTGATGAATATACATAATGTGTTAGGCATTGGAGTATCAAAGTGAGATATTGTTCGCGAGTGGTACCTTAAGACACCGAATCTCTTGATTGTAATCACCTCTTGTTTTGATTGTCTTAGAAGCTTTTCAAGGTCTTTTCGAATTTTGTTATGAATAAGTAACTGCGTTGTTTTGTCTTAGACAAAGAAATTAATCTTGTACATAAGAAAACCTGTCACTTGATTTATTATGAGTTATTTAACTTTTAACAAAATAGTAAACGAAGTAGTATGATGGTAATAGAAGCTTAATAATACATTTTTTTCACAAAAAACACGCGGGAAGCCCGAACTTTCAAATAAAAAAAGAATCATATAAATCGCTTCACCCAGTCGAAAGTTGTGAAGTAACAAACATAAAACAAAAATACAGTCGAACAGATAACCTCTCCTTTTTTTTAGTCGGTTAAAATGAGTTATGTGGCTCTGAAAAAGTTAGTAAATATTCAGACAGTCGTAATCATCATTGTCATCATGCTATTACCGTCCGTCCGTACCGTCGGTTTTCATCTAGTGTCTGTAGATCTTAGCGTGATGATAATATATCCTATAGCCTTCCTCGATAAATGGGCTTTCCAACACTGAAATAAGTTTTCAAATCGGACCAGCGGTTCCTGAGATTAGCGTGTTCAAACAAACAAACAAACAAACGAAATCTTCAGCTTTATATATTAGTATAGATTGGTTAAGCGACTTTATTTTGCTTTTAAATAGAAAATTTAGCGAAAACTAAGCATAGTTTTGTTCAAACATAGGTCGTAGTAGCATACTACCATAAACAGTTTCTCAACATCTAAAAGTTTATCTGGAAGAAAATGCCTGTAGTGTTCGCATTGTGCTTTATGTTTGCAGGAAGTTTTAATAAATAAATAGTCTAAATACAATAGTAACCAAACATTATATGAAGCACCTTTTTTCTTTTTAAAATGGTATGTTAGGTTAGGTAATAGTGTGGTAGGTCCGGATGTGTTAATAACAGCAATTCCCGGATCCCTCTCGTCTCAGGCGCAGAGTGGCATACCGTGTGGTTTTAGTCGGTTCGATTCCGACACACCGCCCCGCCGCGAACCCCGGCGGGGTGACGGCCCGAGGGGGTTTCCACACGTTAAAAAAAAAGGTAATGGTATGGTAGTAAGTTTACATCTAATATTATTAAGCATTTGTGTTAAAAAAGCATCGGTTCAAATTGTTTCATAAGTAATTATTCACCAACCAAATTGAACATACAATTTAGGGCTAAATGCGAGACTAATAAATTAGATGTAGCAATCTATCCGCTGCCTAATTAATAACATTACACTGGGAGGTAATTCAAATTTATTTTGAATTTAGTTTAATGTAGGGTTTGGAGCTTGTAAATTTGCGAGTACATACCAATTTGCTGATATCATTTGAATAAAATCTAATAAATACCCAGCCAGTAATACTATAACAGCTAAATATTGTAAAAATAAAAACCCTGCCTGTGAAGAAATATTTAAATTAAATTAAATTTACAAAAAAAATCATAAAAACTTGAGAGGTGTAAAGGGACACCCGGATGGAACGAAGTTTATATATATATATATATATTTGATATGCTACTACTAATAAAACTGCGCATAAAATACTCAAAATATTTTAGAAATAATCAGACTGTACAAAATAGAATGAAACAATATATTTTCTGTAAATAAATGCAAAAAACCAACACCACGTCACCAGACACACACAAGAAAAATCCAAGTAGTGGCGTAAATGTCAATCATCTATTCCTTTTCTTTGTGATACGATAACCGAGATCGATTACAAACACCAGGTAAAATAGCAATTAAAACAAAAAAGGCAAAATAGGTTGAATATATTCAATTAAATTGAAAACGAGGCGCATTGTTTTTTTAATATGTGGGTATGCGACAGGAAATCTCAGAAGTCCAATTAAAACGAGTGCTTTTTAGTTTCGCTCAATTACTTTTTATTTTACGCTACGTACGGTCTTTGAGAATGACAGGTGAACACGTTTATAAATATTTCTTATAAATTTTATAGTATGAATTAGACTAATCAATCTCCAAATAAAATAATATAAAGAAACAACAAGCAACAACAAAAATATAGAAAAACAATATAAGGCGGTGTATATATTATATCAAATTTTTAGCCATAGTCTGCACTATGCTCTCTGAATCTGCTCGCTTTAAAAACTACGACGTTGTAACACGTACGTGGACTATTAAATCAAATACTTGTAGTAGTACATATGTGGTGCTTTGTGACAATCTCTACAATTGTGCTTTGGATGTATTTTTATTATTTCAGTTACCAGAGCTGGGCTTCTAACATATAG
The DNA here is from genome assembly GCA_905220595.1 of Spilosoma lubricipeda. NCBI lineage: Eukaryota > Metazoa > Arthropoda > Insecta > Lepidoptera > Erebidae > Spilosoma > Spilosoma lubricipeda. The sequence goes on along the minus strand of HG992298.1, from coordinate 2,075,726 downwards.
TACGGAATAAAACTTATTCGCTGTTCTGTGAGTCACGTAATGAACACATGAAGAACAATGACACATAAAGAAGAAGAAGAAGAACCGGGGCGGTACTACCCTCGCACAGAAAATCAACGTAAAATGACAGAGACAGAGACAGACAAAAAAAAAAGCTACAAAATTGCCTTATGGTACTCGTGTCCAACCCAATTCGCACATTTTTTATCTCAATATTGGAATATATAATACAAGATAAAATAACAAATTGCGTTTAGCTAAATGTGGGTTAAGAAAGTTAATATTTGCACCTACCGTATCACATAAAAATTATGTATGGCCCTGCCAAAATGACTACTGATGGAAAGCATTATAAGCAGAACTCAAGAGTGGTGGTCACCATATTCATTGCGAATGCAGTCAATGCAACAATGGTACATCACCCAAAGATTGACTGGTAAAGAATGCCTCATGGCATTAAGTTTGCATATATAAAACAGGTGCATTAAGTTTAAATAGAGAAATAAATACTAAAAGTCTCTTAGTAATAAAAATACTCAGCATGATAAGCAAATATCGAATTTAATTTTAAGTTCATTTTGTTGGACATCCTTTCTTACCGTGTGTAGTTTATATATGCCGATAGCCGTTAACGAGTTGCAAACAACAAACAAACTAACTCGTAGCCTCAGCGATGTTACTGAACATATTATTACGGCGCTAGTTGCTTTACACAATGACTTGGCGACTATGGGATATTAAACTACTCATTTTTAATGAAAAGGTATAGGGAATTTTTATTAGTATCGTGATTTTTCCTGCATGGGTAATAAGTTGTTCACTTTTATCCAAAACACTTGTATATATTTATCAAGGCCAATTCAGCATTTGTTATGGATGTCTTCAAAACTTCTAGATAAAGGATCCGTGTTGGAACTAAAACTATTTAGATTCCCGAAGTATAATTATGATTTTTTATTGCTTAGAAGGTTTTTAAATCGGTTTCAATAGCCATATACCTTTTTGTTTTACTTGGTTTTCCTCAGAAATTGTTAATATTATAAATTGGCTTGTTTTAATTGCACAATAAGGCCCAAAGTCTTATTGCAAATGTTAAGCTTTTATCGTCATCACAACTTTACCAGAATTAAGATCGTGTGTGTTGATGTTTTTTTTTTTTTCATAGTATTAGGCAAACAAATTGTGTAATGGCAAATCACACCAATGTACATCAACTCAAGATGAAAAAGTTCTGAAACGCCCTTGTAATACTTTTGAGTGCGCCCCGCGAGAATCAAGTAGAAGATGTTTGTCATTCGGTAAGTGCACTTACTCGGCGAAAAACAACAAAATACTATCTTCATACCTATTTTAGAAACCACTAGCCGACCCATGCAACCTCGTTTGCGCCTTATATTACCCGTAGCGTGCAAATTTCCCCCGTTTTTGTGATATTCTTCATTGTTGCTCCGCTCCTATTAGTAGTAGCGTGATGATATATACCCTATAGCCTTCCTCGATAAATGGACTATCCAACACCGAAAGAATTTTTGAAATCGGACCAGCGGTTCCTGAGATTAGCGTGGTCAAACAAACAAGCAAACAAACAAACTCTTCAGCTTTATATATTAGTATAGATATAGATTTTACCAGTTTAGTCGAATTAACCTATGAGATACAAAGCATGGTTCTCAAGTGGTCTTAATATGCTTAATTACGATTTTAAAAATAAATAAATAAGCATAGGTAATTGCGTTACAATACAATGGATGTAATGTAGAAAGAAATGCAAGCGCAACCTATGGATAAAATCTGGATTTGGATGCTTTCCAGATTTAATTAATTGTACGCGATGTTCTCGCTTGAAGTTTAATTGGAGAGTCGGTTATCTGGCACAAATGGGTGGCGAGGAACATGAGGTCATGTGAGTTGGTCGTTGATTATGTAACAAAGTAGTTATTCTATATGGATGTGATTTCTGGATTCAGCGCTTTTTGACGAACTCTGAGGTATAACAGGATTTAACTTTATTACGACTATAATATAACCGTTATGTTGACTATTTTGCAGGTCTAATTTATAAAACGGCCTGTTGATTTGGCCGTCAGTGACTCTGTGTGTAGTGTTACGATAGACGTTATGGATTCGATTCCTACTCAGTTTATTTTATTTTGTGTGAAGGATTATCATTTCTTTGTTAATGTCTGGTTGTAATTTATCTTTAACTAGCTGCACCCCGCGGTGTTACCCGCGGTTATTGTCGTACTGCGGGTAACGCCGCGGGACAAAGCTAGTCTAAAAAAAGTAGCCTAAGTTACTCCATAGATCATCAGCTATCTGCCAGTGTAAGTCCTGTCAAGATCTGTTCAGCCGTTCCAGAGATTACTCGGAACAAATATTTCAGTATGTTTATCAAAAATCTAGTAATCATTTTTAAAGTGTGCTAAACCCCAATACATGCTCTTCCTACTTAACTGCAAAAGAAATCTGTCTAAGCTAATCTAATCCGTCTTATTTATTATTAATCTAATCTATCTATTTTACACAAACCGTGTCAATAGAGTATCTGAGCTTGCTGGAAAATCTCTGATCCTCACTCACACTCACATACCCCACACAAACTCACTTGACACACACACACATACCTAAAATAAAGATTTATGATTAAAGATCAGACGGCTGTGTAATTGTGTTAAGGTTATATTATTTTTACTATTTTAAAGTCAATATACTTATTAAGAGTCATGTCGGCAAAGTTCAAATATTTCGTTTTAACATATCAAGATATTATGCATTGCAACCACTTCACGTGTGTGTTACAGTAAAATATTCTGTATCCAAACACGACCAATAGAATTTGTCCGACAATTCGTTAGAACAGCCAATTATAACTTTCTAACCGATTCAAACTTGTTGGCTATAAAACTGATTTGTTGGCGGAGCTAGTTACAATACTTGTTTACTGTAACGAGTGAGAAAGAGAGAAAAAAATTTGTGTTAGGAGGTACAGTATATAATTTACAGTAGTTAAATATATTAAAGTATAAAAAACAGGCAAATAGGTTCCGAGTTTTAAGCTAGTTACATAATTAGACGGAATATCTATATGTTAACACGTGAATACACTTTCTACCACATTGACAATATTAAATTTAGCACAGTTAAAGTTTATATGGAGAAGGAGTTTTGAAAGCGTAAAAAACTTAAAAAACAAAGCATTAAAGTCGAATTTCGATAGCGACCTACCATTAGGTACCACTTGCACATTCTACTCCTCAACTTTAAAAAATCTCATAAGTTACTTAAGTGAAAATTTGTTCGAGCTATTTACTCCCGTTCCGAAAAAAGCAATTCCGAGTGTCATGGACTAGTTTTTTACTTCGATGGGCCAGTGTTATCTCTCGCACGCAGAGTCCATTCATATAGCTTGTTGGCTCATCAACGCCATTTTTGTTATACTCTACGCCACTATAAGTGTCGATATATTTTAACTGTTATGTTAACTGTTATGAAACAAAAATAATTTTATATGGATTAAATTTTTAATATTATTAAGTATTTTTGCATTTTACTAGCTGGTGCTCTTGATTTCATTTGTGTGGTATTCATTTTAATACGTAACTGCACTGTAATTCTTTTTTCAAGTTTTAAAGTCGTGACTTTTAAAGAATTGGTTAAATAGATTGAAATATAATAATAGGAAAACCCTGGGTTTTTATTAATCTATACAAATAAATAAAATTGGAGTGTCTGTTTGTAATATTGAAATAACCGCTTTTTACTAATGTATATGTATATATGCATATGTATATATATATACACGGTACATATACCAAAAATGTAGTTAAATTTGTTTTTGTGTCTGTCTGTCTGTCTGTTTCTTCCGGGTAATCCTTAGAACGGCTGGACGGATTTCGATGGGACTTTCACTGGCAGGTAGCTGATGATCCAGGGAGTAACTTAGGCTACTTTTTAGACTAACTTTGTCCCGCGGCCTTACTCGCGGTACAACAATAACCGCGGGTAACACCGCGGGGTTCAGCTAGTCCTAAATATATTTGCTCCATAGTGTGTTTGAAAAACAATTGCATTCCTAAAGAAAACTAGTGTTGTGTAGTGCAGAGGGGCTATATAATTAAATCTAATACCATTTTGTGGTCAATCACAAAAAAAAAGAGAATGACCAGTGATTAAGGAAAATGCAAGCAGAAAACTTATTTCATTGCATGATTATGTCCTTCATTAAGCCTATACTCAATTTTAAAGTAGACGCTACGTTTGAAGCATGAAACTGTATGAATGTTGTTGATGACATTTGAAGTGTTACTTTTGCACTTATATACTAACTAGTTTTTGCCCGCGGCTCCACCCGCGTATATGTCGGTTATCGCGGCAAATAGTAGCCTATGTGTTATTCTGATGTATAAGCTATATTACTGTAAAGTTTGATCCAAATCCGTTCAGTAGTTTTTGCGTGAAAGAGTAACAAACATCCAAACATCCATCCATCCTTACAAACTTTCGCATTTATAATATTAAGTAGGATATTAGTAGGATTTACACCACATTATAAACATAGATACAATTAAATCATAATTGGAAAGATAAATCTGTGGTTAATATCTTTCAACGTTGTCCGAGCATTTTTGGGGAAAAGATTTGAAAAATATGGAATGTTCCTCTGTAATCTTTCAATCCCGTAATTTTCCAAGTTCCCATTAAAATGCAGAAGCATTTTTTCCGTTTGATTTATCAAATTTCGATCGCTGTGATGCAGTTCATAAATAGCAAAGGTATTATTTCATTGTGGAGTTTGATTTATTTCCGAATAAATAGTGTTATTGATGTTGATTTTAAGTAACAAAGTTTTTGTTGTTTTAGAACTAACAGAACTATAAAATACCAAATTAAAATAAAATAAAATAAATAAATATTTCGGACATCTATCACACAACGCCATCTAGTCCCAAGCTAAGCAGAGCTTGTGTTATGGGTACTAGACAACTGATACAAATACATATATACTTTTTTTTTGTAAATACATACATATTATACATAGAAAACACCCAAACTCCGAATCAAACATTTGTAGATCATACAATTCTTTGATAATACTAAATAGTGATAATACTTTACATAGAGTACTATTGCTGTCTTGTAAATTTCATTACAAGAAAGTTGTTTTTCTCGAAATGCTAAGGTTTGAAATGTTAAAAGGTAGTTAGTTCAAAACACAACTATGTTAGTAAAATTGCAAAAATTGCGTGGGGACGTATGACCTTAACCCTCTCCTTGAGGAGACCTTAGCCCAGCAGTGGGACGTTATGGGTTGTTGATGAGTGTACCTAGACGTTTTATAAAAAAATATTACCAAAATTTTATAATCCATTACGGGACTTAGGCCTTTAATTCAAAATGAGGTTTTTCCTGCTATACCACGCTTTCTAGATGGATTGATTTTAAATTCGTTTCAAAGAGAGTATTTTGCTTCTTTAGCCACCTTTATAAAGAAGTAGCTGAGCCACGCAACCTCGTTTGCGTCTTCTCTTGCCTATAGCGTGAAAATTTTCCCCCGTTTTTGATTGGTGATCCGCTTCTACTGATCTTAGCGTTATGATATATGTATAGCCTTACTCAATCAATGGGATATCTAACACTGAGAGAATGTTTCAAATCGGACCAGCGGTTCTTGAGATTAGCGCGTTCAAACAAACAAACTCTTAAGCTTTATATATTAGTACTAGCCGACCCACGTAACCTCGTTTGCGCCTTATATTGCCCGTAGCGTGAAAATTTCCCCCGTTTTTGAAACATTCTTCATTGTTGCTCCGCTCCTTTTAGTAGTAGCGTGATGATATATACCCTATAGCCTTCCTCGATAAATGGACTATCCAACGCCGAAACAATTTTTCAAATCGGACCTGCGGTTCCTGAGATTAGCGTTTTTAAACAAACAAACTCTTCAGCTTTTTATATTAGTATAGATAGATAAATAGTGCTCATGATGACATTCCACATGATTAATCCCTCACCACATGGGGAAAGCATTTAAACCAAATAAAAAAATCAAATAAATGCGTGCGAAACATAATTATTTTGTCACATTGAATTTTATCGTAATATATATTACCATTCGAATTATTAAGCTTGTAGCTACACATGACCTTAATAAGTAACTTAGCACCAATACAATTACAAGACATACAGAAACTAATTTTCTCTCACTAAACTGTATCTCTTAATACTGACTTGAGTTAATTCTGCGCTGGCTGACGATATTAAGCAGTAATGCACCATTAATGTTAATGTGTGACACATTAAAAGCGTTCGACGCATATGCGATAATCAGAATAATAATTCCTTATTGGCCAAAATCAGGAATACAATATTTTCCTCTTACTGTCACTTGAAGTTTTCATCCACAACGGCACCAATAAACTAGTGATTCACAACTGTTTTTGACGAATCAATCACGAATCAATTTGAGAATAGATATGGTTGTGATATTAGAAGAATTATTATTATATTTAAAACAGATAGGAACGTGTCTGGCTACGAAAGAAATTGTCCAAAAGATTTTATTATGCCACTTGTAAACAGATGAAAATGATGAAACTGTAGTACAAAAATAAGACTGTTGAGGGCAATTACACATCCACTTGCCTTCTATGGCGATCGCGTTTGACGTAGCCGTTAGTGATGATGACTTTATTGCAGGCCAATCGCATTGACAACACAGACAAACGAGTTGATATGAAATAAACTTACACTAGGCCTCTAGATCACTCACACTAAAACAATGTAACATGTCTACAGTATTTTCGAGCGGCTTTATACTAAAAGTAAATAATTTGAAATGTTTCTTGCCTTCCTTCAGCATAACATTTGCCCTTGATATAACTTTTGCTACAGTTAATGAGTTCTAAGGGTCCTGCTCAAGTTATACACCTGATATGTTCAATAATAGACCTTATGTATGAGACTTAATTTGAGATAGTGAAGAGGATGTATTATGGGGAAATGTGATAAATGTTTAATCATTTACTGCTAATTAGTATTTTGTCATTTGTATTGTTTATTATCTAGTATTATGTTGATATGAATTAATCAAAGTTGAAGTTGAAAGTTTTTGATAATTTTCGTAAAATAAGTTTTCAACTGACTCCAAATACGTAATGGAAACTATAATTCGACTGTATATTGATACATATAAATCAGTATGTTTCTTGGTAAACTCGAAAGGGTAGTTTATTTCATTACCTAATCTGAAACTGTTTTTCAGTACATACTTAAAACACACTTTTGAATCCATTCACATATCTTCATAAATAAATAAAATGGGGTATGGGCCTTTTTTTTTTTTTTTAACCTTTGGAAACCCCCTCGAGCCGTCACCCCGCCGGGGTATGCGGCGGGGCGGTGTGTCGGATTCGAACCGACTAAAACCACACGGTGTGCCACTCTGCGCCTGAGACGGGAGGGATCCGGGAACTGCTGTTATTAACACATCCGGACCCCTCCCAGCGCCTGCCCGCACTAAAGCGGGCACCGTCTGCTGGTAAACTCTCTAATTAGGCGACGTACGGCATACGCGTAACGTCGCCCTTTCGCGGGCGGCCACTAAAGCGGATGGTGGGAAAAACCCATCCCGACCATCCGCGGCCACATGGGGTATGGGCCTCAGGTATCCTCACTCACTCGGTGAAACGCGCCACAAGCGGTGTTTTACATCGGTCACACTCCGGTCGAGTCGACCCATTCATGCCGAAGCGTGGCTCTTCCACGGGAATCCATTTAAACACCTATCAAAACTTCTAGCCTTTAAAGTATATTACTGCATAATACTGCATTTGGTACTACATATAAGTCCATAATACCAATAACTAAACGGAAACTAATGAAACTTCATTGAAACTAACACTTTGATTTAAGATCTTAATATCTGCCCGAAATAGTTCGAAGTCTGTTTTTGCCAGACACTACTATGTGGATAATAGCACTAACTCTCCGGAGAATGGGACAATACTTTAGTGTATCTGAGAGAGCAAGAAGTAGACAGCTAAATTAATAAGAGGTTTTAGAAAGGAGGGTAACTCGTATGTCGTACTTGGGCGTAGCTAGATGGGGTCTTTTAGGGAAATGTAGTTAAGAAAATTGCCTTAACGTTTAGATTTAGGGTATTCAGTAAGCCCGGACAGCTGTCTGGCAAGCCGTGGACTAATACACCTCCATCATGGACTTAATTGCTACGGTACGCTAACTGCCTCGGTGGCATAGTGGTAGTGTAGGCGACTGCTGTGCTTGAGGTCTCGAGTTAGATTCCCGGGTCGGGATGTCTGTATTATCTGCAAATATTTGTTTCACAGTTTGGGTGTTTCCTATGTGTAATATGTAGGTACACAGTACAGTACAGTTTACAAAAAAAGTACAAATGTATTTATATTAGTTGCCTAGTAACCATAACACAAGCTCTGCTTAGCTTGGGACTAGATAGCGTTGTGTGTTAGATGTGCGAAATGTTTATGTACTTATTTAATTTTTTAGCTCTGAATATTTTGGTGCCCTTAAAGCAATCCATACGATTGGCAGTGAATACTTTTCCAATAGAAAAAGTGCACGGTGTTAATGATAACTGGACTCAACGTTTAAAGTACTTTATTGCAGTCAGTGGAGAATACATTGAATAAGCTTTGTATATTTTAATGGTTTTATATTAATGTATTAAATATGAAGTGTTACGTACAATAAAAGAATGATTATTTGCTCGGAATAAAAAGCAAATGGGTACTTATCGTTTTAATAGTAATATTATACAAATATTCATATTTGTAAAATTTGAACAAGATACATTTCTAAAGCACACGATTTAGCTTACAAGAAAAGTATTTTATGAACCAATTCAGAATCTATTTTGCAATAAAACCTTTCAAATTAATTTATTTGTGTACATTTGCATGTTTTAAAGCAATAACATTTATTTGAGTATACTTAGATACGCAGGTTTATTTTGGTGTATATTAGTAATACAATGAAGACCCTTTATCAAAGGTTAAGGGACCTGTCCTAACTATGTTAGGCACCTCAAATCGCTTGTGAATCCTGAGTTGTCCATAGTTTTATTTTCCTTATATATGGGCTTGCCAAAGTGACTCTGCTATGCCAATTGAAAAGCATATAAGCAGAATCCACGAGCAGTGGTTAGCATACTCATTGCGAATGCCAAAAATAAATAAATAAAATAAAAAAATAAATTTTTAGGACATCTAACACACAACGCCATCTAGTCCCAAGCTAAGCAGAGCTTGTGTTATGGGTACTAGACAACTGATTTAAATACATATTATACCTTTTTTTTTGTAAATACATACATAGAAAACACCCAAACTCCGAAACAAATATTTGTAGATCATACAAACATTTGGTCCGACCCGGGAATCGAACCCGAGACCTTATGATCAGAAGTCGCACACGCCAACCGCGAGACCAACAATGCAGCATGGTGACCTATTGAGGCAATACTATGGCGATCTATTGAGATGCTTCTGTATCATTAGGTCTCTGATCGCGTTCTCGCCAAGGAAACCCAAAAGCACGAATGCTGTAATTTTAAGTTGATCTTCTGTGAGAAGGCTCATAGACGGTTAGTACCACAGTACATTTACACGATACTAAAAAGTTGTGATATCTAAATTATTTAGTCTATCAAACTATTTTACAATTTTGCATGCACATTCAAAACTGTGCGGTAAAAATGACACTAAATAAAGATTCGATTCACCAAAAAACAAAATAAAGCAATAGTTAGTAAAAATAAAGAATTATTTATATATTTAAAAATTAATCCCTATTTGCCTTGGTCACGACATCACACGTAAACGGCTGAACCGATTTTGCTAATTCATTTTTTTTTTGGTAGCCCGTTTAGCGAGGAAGGTTTTAGGCTATGTAAGATCACTCTACGGTCAATAAGAGCCGGGCATCGACCGAAAATGTATGGAAAATGGGAAAAAAATATTTCTTAGCTAGTAAAAAATTAAAATAAAGAAAAATAATCATAATTTAAAAGTATCAAAGACAACATTCATTACTTACGCTTGAAAATATTACAATTAAACTAACCCACTGACATGAAAATTTAAGTACTTGGTAACAGATTCTCCGAAACACTTAAAATTTCTCTCATTACGATTTCTTATACAATATTTTTTTGTTACTCCGTAAACTTGAAATAAAGAACTACGTAAATACTACACCATAAACATGGTATTTAGAAAGTATTCTGTAGAAGTATTCTAAAGTAGTTCGATGCAGCAACCGGATAAATTCCTGGTATTTTTACCATTGAAAAGAGTAAAATTTTTATCGTAGATTTATGATGATGATTCAAACAATCATTTATGGTTTAAAATACAAGTTTTATCGTAAGAGAATCATGCTTTGGCACACAAAATGATCACCATCTTGAACAACCTTTAACTGCTTAAAAAGAAGATTTTGGCCTACTAAACCATCTTGACAGACGGTTTGGACGGACTTCAGACGGTTTGGTACAGGGTTTATTTCAACTTTTCCTTCTCTTTGCGATGATATTGTAGTTTGTTCCTTATTGACCTTTTATGACACCCACGGAACGAATGGTGGTGGTGGTGGAACTAAGGTATGGTGGCATTTCATATTATTAATACGTCACCACACCGACAGTAATAATAATAAAAACATTAGCAACGACAAAGCAGGGCTTACTTTATAAAAGCTAAATTGACTGATATAATTCTTAAATCATCAGCAACCCATAGCCTTCCACTGCTACGCTCGGGTCTTCTCTCAGGAGAGGGTTAAGGCCATACGTCCCCACGGTGACCTAGTGCGGGTTGGGGACTGGCAAGACAGCGTCGTGGCTACGTAATCTTACCGTTGGATGTTTTTAAGCCGCCCAAAGGTCTCCAACTAAGCTTCACGACTGTTATCCTATGATAACAACCAAGACCGACTGCTTGACGTGACCTCCGAATCACGGAAACGCTCATGGTAAAATGTCACTAGTAGTGTTCATCCATCCAGGTACTGACCGCGGCGTCGTTGCTTACCCTCGGTGATTGTTTCTAATCGCCGAGTGCAACTGGACTATGACCGCCTTGGTTGGTGGTAAATGCTTATATACGTTATTTAAATGGAGAATTAACCGAAGTGATGCTATCGTCTCAGAGAAAACTGTTTTTGACTGAGTAAGTGAGGCTACCGAAGAAAAAGATTGAATTTCCAGCTTCATTTGAGAGAGGGTCTCAAAGTATTTATGAGTATTGAGTTGCAGGTGTCCATAGGCTTCGATAGTTCCATACTATTATGTGACCTTTCCCTATACTAGTTTGCTTCTAATACGATAGAATAAAACCTATTCACCGAGGGAAATTTATATCAGTTTCATTTTATTTCCTAGAAACATTATCGTTGCTATTATTATATTAAATCGTCGAAAAGAGCTGTTAAGGAAAATTGGTGTGATCTTTACCATTACATAATTTTGAATTAATATTTTATGTCTAAAGTAGAAAATTATGTCTTTCTCCGTATTTTCTGCTGCAAAACATGTATAAATAAATATGGAATTTTCAGAATATTGTTAGACTATTAAGGTAAGTATTTGACAAAACGTTTTTATAATTAGTACAAAGAACCCTTTCATATTAAATGTCAAGAAGTGAGTGTTTTATCCTCGAGTGTTCCAGATTAGGCAATATTACCCAGAGAGATAGGCTAAAAAAATGATCTCCAATCACTAAAATCCTGTCACTCACTCACTAAACTCCAATTTCGAATTCATCCTTCGCTATATGCATGTTCTCATTCAGTGTAGGGTTTATAACCTTTATGGTTATAACTAGCTTCCCACTGTCTTTCATAGTAAGTCATTTAAATAGTAAGGACTTGTTTCACTACTAGCTGATTTGTCAACTTATTTGTCATATAAATTTAGATTTAGTTTTTACAAGTTTCCGCATGAAACACATATGTCAGACACACGCTATATTTGTCAGCAATTTTTATCTGCGAAAGAATGTTAATTGACAGATAATTATCTGAAACTGTAACAGAAACGGATCCTAAGTTAATTAGGTAAGTGATAAGTTATTGACAAGTAAATGGAAACGATTGATCCAAAAACACCGTGGGAGAGCCACGCTTCGGTATGAATGGGCCGGCTCGGTCGTAGTGATACCACGGCCTCCCAGAAAACCGGTGTGAAATAGCGCTTGAGCTTGTGTTTCGCCAAGTGAGTGAGAATACCGGAGGCCCATACCCCAACCACTTCCCATACACTTCCTCATACTCCTCTTCATCCCCCTCCCCACCCACTAAAGCCCGGCAACGCCTAGTAAATAAAAAAAAACATTTTCCATACAGTGTCTAATTTTAGAAACTGCTTAAATAGCTTTTATGTCAAATGGTGCCAGCTACTTAATTCTCTATAAAACCTTTTTTTAGATTTCGTATTTAGCCTGTGTTTCAAAATATAGGTATATGTCTAATTCTCTTCATACATACCTACGACTTACTTACGACATACAAAATACCTCCCTAAAAATAATAAATTTGACAATACTTGAAAAAAATATCTTTTTACATTAAGATACAAAACGAACTACCCGCCTATCGATTCAAGATTATATCTTGAAGTTTGCCAATTTGTTTCAGAAAATCACCAAATACTCAATCACTTTTATTCCAAGGCATTTAGGTTTACTTTTACTTGATATTTTGAATGCCGTTGGTCTGAAATTTTTGTAGGGAAGTTTTCCCTATCCTAAAGGGATTTTTTGAGACAGTTTACGACCGTTTAAGATAGCTTTCGAAGGCTGCCTCTGGACGATGTCATTTATGTATAATACAGATATTTGATAATATTTTTCTAATACAAAAAATATCGTCGATACAAGATTTTTTGGTAATCTGTACATGTTACAGAACTCAATTTTTGGAAATTTTCTTGACTTTTATCTAAGAAAATCTACGACTTCGACGCTTTGATTACCGAGGAAAAAACAATTCCTTATTTTGGGAACTGCTCACCGGAGGACTCTGATGATCAGCTTTATTTTTTATTTTATTTAAATGTACGTAAGTTAGTAGGTGTACCCTGAAAAATTTACTGATAGTTAAAATAGAAAAAAATGCGTTAAAAATTGATGACATATTTTTTTTTAAGTAGTTACTTATATCGTGTCAAAATGTGAATTCAAACGGTTGAGAAATTTTCGTGATTCGAATAAATCTATGTCTCTTACATAATCCTTTAACTATAAAAATATTACAGCGTAACAGACGCTTTGACGGCTAAACCGCTACATGGATTCCAATGAAATTTGACACGGAGATACTTTAATTTTTGAGGAAGGACTTCTCTTGTCGCGATAACTATCATACATACGAATAGAATTGTTTGTGAAAGCTACTGTTGAATAAATCTATAATTTAAATAAATAGGCCGGATAGATAGATAGTATTGCCTCACAGAAAACTAGTGTTAAGCAATTCTTGCTTTTCCGAGTGACCGAGGTTACCGAACTACCTACCTTCTGATTCTGATTAGATTAGATCCATTAACGTTAGTTTTCACTAACGCAAAATTCATTTTATAATATATATCATATATTTTTAAAATATATATAGTCATTTTATAATATAAAATGACTTTTACCCTCACATAAAAAATAAAATAACTGATCTAACTTGGTGGCGACTTTATAATATACTAGCTGAGCCACACGGTATTACCGGCGGTACATAACCAACCGCGGATAGCACCGCGTGGCAAAACTAGTCGAAAAGTAACCTTAGTTACTCCTTATATCGTCAGCTATCTGCCAGTGAAAGTCCTATCGAAATTGATGCAGCCGTTCCAGAGATAAACCGATACAAACAGACAGACAGACAAAATTATAAAAAAGGATATTTTGGTATATGGTATACAGATATATGCATTAAGCAAAAATCGATTGTTTTAATATTACAGACACTCCAATTTTATTTATTTCTATTCTATTTATCTTAATAAATTTATCACTCCCGTAAGGTCTTGAGTGTGTCTTCCATATTCTGAGAGATAGTATAGTTAATGACAATTAGATGAGCTCCTTTCGAAACCCACTAACTTAATGTAAAACAATTACGTTGCCTTAGCGATTGAAGCGAACTTCGAGTAAAGACAACAAACCCTAAGGGTTTGTTTTCACTGAAGCGAAGAGAAGGTGGAGCAAAATGAAGAAGAGTAATGAATCATCAAAATCATCAACAGCCTAATCGACTATGCCTTTCCTTCGCAATAAGGTTTTGTCTATTTATACCACGCTGGCAAGACGATATTATAAATAAATAAATAAATATTTCGGACATCTAACACAAAACGCCATCCAGTCCCAAGCTAAGCAGAGTTTGTGTTATGGGTACTAGACAACTGATATAAATATATATATACTTTTTTTTTGTACATATTATACATAGAAAACACCCAAACTTCGAAACAAATATTTATAGATCATACAAACATTCGGTTCGACCCGGGAATCGAACCTGAGACCTCATGATCAGCAGTCGCACACGCCAACCGCTAGACCAACGAGGCAGTTATTGGTAGGCTGTACTTGTCAAGTGCTTCTTCTCTTAATATTACTGCTGTCCTGCATAGTTTGTTCTCTGAATTGACTTTTACTACTCCCATGGGGTAAATACTGGTTACCGTCACCACACTGATTATTTTTAATTAATATTTTATTTATTGTCTGCATTTGGAACAATTAAACATATCAAATACTCTATTTATTAAATTGTTATTTATACCATAACTGGGTCACCCACGCAACCTCGTTTGCGTCTGCTATTGCCACTATCGTGATAATTTTTCTCCGTTTTTGAAACATTATTCAGTGATGATATATAAACTATAGCCTTTCTCGGTAAATGGGCTATCTATCACTGACAGAATTTAACAAATCGGACTAGTAGTTCCTGTGATTAACGCGTTCAAGCAAACAAACTCTTCAGTTTTGTATATTAATATTAGTGAAAGATTTAATGCGTTGGCATGAAGAACTTAAAATAAAATACGAAAAGTTCCAATTTCAAACAACTCTTCGCTCTCTGCGAATCGTACTTGAAGTATTCTGGTTTCCGTTTCAGTGGAAACACACCTTAGGAATCTAGAACACTGGGAATGGGTTCATTGATCTTTGAACTGTTGTAAAAGACCCACCATTTGAGACAAATAGAAGATTAAAGATGAACACAAATGAATACGAGTTGTCTTAGTTAAAGTCATTAACAGTGCTGATAGTTTTGTACAATTTTCTTTTGGACCTGTAATTGGGGGACAGAAATTTTGATCAAACTGCTAAATTACGTAGTGTAATAGGTATCTACTGTAGGAGAGCCACGCTTCGGCATGAATGGAGTAGTAATACCACGGCCTCACAGAAAACCGGCGTGAAATAGCGTTTGCGCTGTGTTTCACCGAGTGAGTGAGGATAACGGAGGCCCATATCCCAAACCCTCCCCATCCCCCAAAGGCTGGCAACACACTTGTGACGCCTCTGGTGGTGCACATGGGCGGTGGTCATCGCTTGCCATCAGGCGATACGTCTGCTCGTTTGTCAAGCCTATTTCATAAAAAAAAAAGTGAAATGGTCTGTGCAGTTGTAGTGTGAAAGTTCAATTTAGGGGAAATTTAAAAAAGGGAAAATGGGTCCTCTCTAGAGTAGGGTACTATTAGCCTGCCGTTGTGATGGTTTTTAATGAAAACCTACTGGCTCTCACAACCATGATAACATTCCTACGCAGCCAAAGCTAAAAAGATTTATTACCTTATCAATAGAAGGTCATGTGAGTTTCTTAACACGTATGAACATCAGAAAAATGGTATGAATCTTCCAGTTTAACAATCATAATCGAGGAGATAATAAATAAATAAATAAATATTTTAGACATCTAACACACAACGCCATCTAGTCCCAAGCTAAGCAGAGCTTGTGTTATGGGTACTAGACAACTGATATAAATACATATATACTTTTTTTTTTGTAAATACATACATATTATACATAGAAAACACCCAAACTCCGAAACAAATATTTGTAGATCATACAAACATTTGGTCCAACCCGAGAATCGAACCCGAGACCTCATGATCAGCAGTCGCACACGCCAACCGCTAGACCAACGAGGCAGTCTATATAATTTGTGACGATGCATATATATAATTTGAATAGGTCTTAAATATCAATCGGATGAAACTGATAAAAATATTTAAAAAGATTTTGCTCTGAACTTATCTTTAAATCTGCTTATTTAAAAGCATACTAGCCTTTGTGCTTCGTTTTCATGTATTATTTGTCAGAATAATATTTTATTCCTTTTTCAAAAGCTTAAATAATTTTGTTTCCATACTTACTTATGATGTGTACACAATCACTTTACTATTTTATTTAAAAAAGTGTAACCTCACACAGAAAATCAAGCTAAAATGACTGTATTCATGCTGTCGTGTTTCCTTGGTAAGTGCGAGGCTGAAGGACCAATGAAATGTCGAAGCATCTTAATCGGTCGTCATAGTGCAGGAGACCACAATTCCCAATGAGTAATGTAACCACTATTCCTGGATTCAAATTATCCTTTCCAACAGATAGAATAGAGTCATTTTAGCCGGCTCATAAATAAAAAATGCTATTTTCAAATTAACTTTAGCTATCAAAATAATTTCTCGAACATAGCAGTCGAATTTCAGCGCAAATAAACACGCTGCAAATATCAGATATGTTTCTACACTATATGTAATAGAGAACGGACGTCAACTAGAACTGTGACGTAAACCAGACACTTTATTCCGAATTCGTGATAGCATCACACATGGACATGTGGTATTATTGTGAGCTGTGTAGGTTTTATACGAACTACATAATATAGAGAAATCGTTTTCAATAATTTTATTATAATTGCGACTTAGAAAGTCAAGTTTTACTGAGCTCGACTGAACAATAAATGGGTTTATTTTTCACTCAATGTAACATAAAAGTATATTTTAATGTACGTAATTGCTAGTGAAGTGGTTGGTATCTCTAACTGCTAATCTGGAGGTTGTGGTTTCAATTCCCACCTAAGACAAAATTACTGTGTGATGAAAGCGATCATTTTTATTCTATCTTAGTGTGATAATCATCACACACATCATCAGGTAGCCAATGCCATGCCAATGAAAGTCACGTCAAAATCACCCTAGCCGTTCCAGAGATAAGCCGGAACAAAGAAAAAGGCAGACAAAAATTTGAAAAAAAAAACCTTTTAAACTGTTTCTGGTGACATTAACATTTGATATAATGAGAGTCTACTTAATGATGCCTAAATTAGCTCTAATACTTTTATAATCTACCGGACTACTTAATGATACCTAAACTCAACAGCCTTATAACGCGTGTGTAAGCAAATTACGTATTTCAATGTTTGATGATTATATTTATTTACTAGTGACAGGATTCCTTAAATTGTATACCCTGGCTCTTATATCCACCCACCCTCTAAACAAATATTTATATCTCCTAACCAGTAATTAATTTTGGTACTCATAAAGTTTCTTGAACTCACATGTAAATCATTGCCAATTCAACACTTTTATTGATTCTTATACTTTTCTATTTTAAAATAATTGCTCTGGAACAAGTATTGCCTCCCTGTCGATAATATGTACGTATATACATACATATACAGAAGACTATATTCCCGGAGGGGTAAACAGAGATATATAAATTGCAAATATTTTGGCGACTGTAATTTTCCTCTCGTTTGTTCAGAGGCAGATTTGGAACATAAAACATCACCACTAGTATTGATTGCGTGGGTATGGTACAAGCTAACTAAGAATGCAAAACCAGAACAACAGCGCTTAAGAGAAGTTGAGCTTAAAACAAAGCGTATTCCAATTCATCTGACCAAACCAGCGTAGTATTGTTGGCCAAAAACATATTTTCCAAAGAGGAATCTATGTCCACAAGTGAATTAGTAAAGGTTGTTGATGGATTTACTTCCCACCTACGTAACAGTTCTTTTATCCTCAACCAGTATAGGAATAATTGAGAACATGTTGATATTTAGGGAGGTAAGACAGTTGTGGAATAACAGGTAAAACATAAAGCAGAGCCACGCTGATTTCACGAGACCGGAGGCCCAATGATACAGAAGCATCACTAGCTCGCCATGGTATGAGTCACCATGCTGCATTGTCTGCACGTCTGCACGAGCAATGAGTATGGTGACTACCACTCTTGGATTCTGCTTATGCTTTCCATCAGGCATAGTAGTTATTTTGGCAGTACATACATAAAAAAAAAGAAACAGGGATATTGATTATACGGATGAACTGTATTATAAGAATTATCTCGAACATGTCAGAATCAAAAACTTGTATTTCTAATTGGCTATTTCAAGAAAGTTCGAATTCTGTAACAGTACTAGTATAATATAATTGATCGAGATATTGATATACATCTGAAGAACAAATATAGTATTCTGAAAGCCTATTGAAGTATTGAGTGTCGGTTCGATTAGTAATATTAACACTCTTAACATTTGGATACGCGCCAATATTGTCGATCTAAGTTTATGTAATTCTCTTTGACACAAATAATGACGATACTAATAAGAAAACGAGACTGTCGTTAATATGTTATATCCATACGTAATATAAATAAAACTACTGCCTCGGTGGCGTAGTGGTAGTGTATGTGACTGCTGTGCTAGAGGTCTCGGGTTCGAATCCCGGGTCGGACCAAATGTTTGTATGATCTGCAAATATTTGTTTCGGAGTTTGGATGTTTTCTATGTATAATATGTATGTATTTACAAAAAAAAGACAGTATTTATTTATTGATTTATTTATTTATTCAGGATAACAACAGTCTTTTACAAAGTCAGTTACTTATATAATATTTACTAGTATATGACCAATTACAGTATATACGTAATTATATCAGTTGTTTAGTACCCATAACACAAGCTCTGCTTAGCTTGGGACTAGATGGCGTTGTGTGTTAGATGTTCGAAATATTTATTTATTTATTATTATTATTTTTGTAACAACAACTAAAACAAAGTACCAGGTAATACAACATTTTTTATGTTTGGCCCTGCGTAACTCTGCCTGATGGAAAGCATAAGCAGAATCCGTCCGAAAAGAATCCGAAAAGAAGAGTGGTGGTCGCCATACTGCGAACCAGAGATTAGCTAAAATTTATTAGATTAGATTAAATTTCTAACAATGCAGCATGGTGACCCACACCATGGCGGGCTAGTAATGCTTCTGCATCATTGAGCCTCCGGTCTCGCGCTCGTCAACGAAACACGAGAGCATGATTGCTGTCATTTTACGTTGATTTTCTGTGCGAGGGTAGTACCGCCCCGGTTGAGCCCGTTCGTGGTGAAATCATCGTGGTTCTACTACCTTGATTTTAATTCACGTATTAATAGTATAAATATAGTGCTATCTCTCACTAAAGCACGGAGATACTTCAACAGGTTTATGGCTACACCCTACTTTATGTTATAATCCCCCGCTTTCACTGAGGCCCTACTCAGACAATGCAAATTCCTATAGTTTCAAACTTGGTGTTTGCTATCTTTTAGTTCCAGAAGAGATTTACGCGCCAACTTTGTTACGTCTTTTTGTTAAGTTTTCTTACTTATTAACAAGTAATTACTTTGAAAGCAGTTTTTTTAAACAAGCTCTTATTGCATTGTCATCAGAACTAATTTCAGCTCAATTGGAATTCGGAAAGTGGGTCAAATTTAACTTGTAAGATTTGATTACAGACAAAAATCGGGACAGGTGAAGCTAAATAAAAGCTTATAAAAAAATATATCGAAACAAACATCTGCTAGTCTATATCATTATCATCTTGTGTATTGCAGGACTACTGGATTCATGTCGCCGTTGTTTAAAGATAACAAAATACTCACTCTTGTAGGCTTGATTATCTTGGAAATTTGCATGTGAAAAAATTCTCACTTAAATTTAACAATACCAGAGATAATTCATTTTTAAGCATAAAAGATCTCACTAGATAAATAATGCCTGCATATAGGAGTACTTTATTTAATCTTAACCATTATGTAATATGTTTAAAGTTTTTAATAAAATACCTAAGACAAGTTGAGAATTGCCACTATATAAAATAAAGTCTAAATTGAGAAACTGGCTAATACAGCGCACTTTTTATGGCATTAACGAGTTTTTCATTTGAAAGTTCAAATCTGACTTGAATTTAGTTCTAAGTTAACTTATCTTAATGACTTTAAATTTGTCTTGTGATAAAGATAATTTAATTTTGCATTTCAATATTGACAAAATATGTGATAATGTATGACCGTTTATAATTGATACATCCATAATTGTACCATATTTTATGCAGTGAATTCTTTTACATGCTATATTTGACATAATACAATGCTTTTAAATTGTGATCATCTATTATGAGTTGTATATTCAAATAAGGAAAGTTTTAGACAAATTTAAATAGGCCGTCCTATTTCAATTTGACTAAAACTTTCCTAACTTGAGTACAATTAATTCAAATTCATGAAAACATTGCATTTGGTAGAAACGACAATGATATGGAATTGAACAAGTCTATTGAGACCTCATTTATGAAAATCAGTAGTTTAAGAGCTACGATAGAACGTAGAAATATACACAGACTACCAACACTATTACCCACCCTTTTATATTCGTCGTAATCTTGTTAACTTCATTTTTGAAATTTTTGATGTTTCACATTATTATTTGGCGTTTACAAACTATATTAAATTTCGTTACATATGGTTTTAGACCATGTTCAGATTATAACTAACATTCTAGAAACGCGCGTTAGCATATGTACTCCTAGAATGAAATTACATGTTAGCAAACCGCACGTTGAACGCTCATCATCTGAACATGGCCTTAATATTAACTTTATATGTAGTTTAATATTTTCGATATCACTCTTAGAACTGCAATTTTCTAATGTGGAATAAATTATAATATAACTGCCGACACAGGCACCAAATTCTTTCCTAAATCTAATTCAATTTTGACAAAGTAATCTTACTCGAATGTAAAAATATGTAAAAATATTTCAGCGTCCGTGCAATATTGTCCAAGATTGTATTTGGCAGCAAAGATGCAAGCTTCATAGTCAGCGAATAGTAATGCGATGCAGCCCGGGATTCACCCGGGATATAAATCCCGGGATCTGAACCGAGACCGACGACGGAGTGAACGTGACTGGAATTACCGAAGAAATGTGATTAAGTTAACATGGTACTCATAGTGTATAATATAAGACTTTTTGCCTTCGGTATAAAGAAACCTTTTCAGTTCAGGAAATTGAGGTTAAGTGGTATTTGCAGGAAATGTGTTAGTGTTTCTGATTGCAGTTGGGATTAAAAGTTTAAGTTTTTCTTCAGGGTTTGGAAATGTGTAGGAAATTACTTTGATTTTCGTTTTTTTTTTTATTATCATTGATTCGTACCTATCGATTAGACTTAAAACCTAAGTATAGATACTCGTAGTTCCACTTATACTTGGCAAAATAAGGGCGTTTCATACACCTTTTGCATCCTTAAGGTACATATATTTTGCCAAAGATATTATTCTTTGAATGTTTCCCCAATTATTTTATTATTTATTGTAGGCAAAGGAGTGTTTTTACGGAGACCGCTACATCAACGATATCTGAAGATGTGTGATATGTATTTTTTTTTAAATCAAAATTTATATATAGGTTTTAATTTCGATATTTTGAGGTTTAAAATACTTTTATATTGTGAAAGTTTTAAAAAAAAAAACTTTTATTTTTTACCAAATAAAATTAAAAAATAAAATTCTATTAATGATTACTGTTGGGGTAAACGGGTTCTTGAGTGGAGAAGGCGCATGTAGTGCGCGACGTCCACAGGTCAGGTTGAGTGCCTCGTTGGTCTTGCGGTTGGCGTATGCGACTGCTGATCGTGAGGTCTCGGGTTCGATTCCCGGGTCAAACCAAATGTTTGTATGATCTACAAATATTTGTTTCGGAGTTTGGGTGTTTTCTATGTTTAATATGTATGTATTTACAAAAAAAAAGCATATATGTATTTGTATCAGTTATCTAGTACCCATAACACAAGCTATGCTTAGCTTGGGACTAGATGGCGTTGTGTGATAGATGTCCGAAATATTTATTATTATTAGTGATGATCTGCGCAAGACGGTTTGGAGGAGCCGGATGCGAGTAGCCAAGGATCGAACCAAGTGGCGCGCAATTGGAGAGCTCTATGTCCAGCAGTGGACTGCGATAGGCTGATGATGATGACCGGACTGCGGCGAAGCTAAAAGAAACGGTACGGTTTTTGGCAGTCTATGTATCATAGCCTAAGCCACTGAACCAATGTTATTGAATGAGGTATCAAAAGATTCGTAACGTAAAAGTATGAGTATTTTAAGCTAGTACGAAGATGTGTTAGTCTTTTAGAATGTTTTTATACTATATTTTGAATGTAGATAGATTTTCTCAAACTAGAAACGATTAACATTAGACCGAAAAAAAAGAGTAGGTATGATTTTAATCCTGCCTATATCTTGATTGATAAGTAATTCAAATAGTAATTATCTACAGGGAAATGTACGATTAAAATCATATTCATAATAAATGGCCTTAATATGAACTGCAGTCTAGCAATCAACGGCAATCTCTATCCAAATAATCATTGTCTAATTCCAAACACTAATTATTCCCGAAGTAAATCGCCCGTATCCGGGACAAATCCCGTGCCGCAGTCGTGTCGTAGCGTACTCATTCGTACGGTATTCGTCGTACGTGATTTGTGAGTGACGACTGCGATTTGTAACTATAGCACTGGAGAGGAATGGTTGGTGGTAGAATTGAGCTTTGTACACGGGAGGCTTAATTTTATCTTAATGTTCTTGCGATTTCAAATCTGTACAAATAAATACAATTAAAGTGAAAAATTGAATTTCAAATAAACAGAAAGTTTTTGTCTTTTTGTCTGCCAGTCTGTTTATTCCGGTTAATCTTTGGAACCGCTGGTTTGATTTTAACGGTTCTTTCATTGGCAGATGCTAATAACTACTTTTACGGGTTTTTTTATTATAAGACTAGCTGAACCCCGCGGTGCTACCCGTGGTTTTTGTCGTACCGCGGATAACGCCGCGGGATGAAGCTAGTTTAAATAAAAGTAACCCAAGTTACTCCATAGATCATCACCTATCTGCCAGTGAAAATCCCGTCAAAATCCGTTCAGCCGTTCTATAGATTACCAACAGCAAAACAGAAACAAACAGACACACAAAAATTAAAAAAAAAATATTTTGGTACATGTATCGTGTAAACATACATATGCATTTATTTCAAAGCTGTTATTTTAATATTATAATCTGACACTCCAATTTTATTTATTTGTATAGATTTGGGAAAACGATGACTGTAGATTATCTTCAACCAGGCTCTCTCTATTAAGGATATGTTGTAAGAAAAACCCTACAGCAGTCTGATCTGGGAACGGAACCCGAGTCCTCTTGATCGGTGTCGGTACCCATACTACTGGGCTAGCGAGTGTTAGAGTTTTAAATATCTTTATGTTATAGATCAATTATACATAGACACAGAAACAAGTGAGTGAGCTCATGACAAAAAGTAAAAACTTTTTTACACGCTTTCATTCATATTATATCTTCAAGTAAACATAACTTGAACAGAGTCATATAATTTAATAGATACTTATGCATTTCGTATATTCAAAAACTCATAAAGTTTTATTCGTATAGGCCACCCTTTTATTAGAGAAATTGGGCCAAAGTGGTTTTAAAGTAATGATGTAAAATGAATATAAGATTTTTTTCGGACTATTTATGCTTACTTAACGGACAAGAATAGACTTTTTATTGATTTCCACCCAGGATAAATATTTGGCTGATAATTTTTGTGGGTGTAATTTATATAAGGTATGTCTGCACTATTTTATGCCCGCGCCTCCATACCGCGCGTAAAAAGTAGCTATGTTTTTCTTAAAACACCAAAGTATATTCAAGCCAAATTTCATTGCCGGTACAGCGGTCTAGTCTAATAAACAGACATACTGAATGAGTCACTTTCGAACACATGATAAAACATGTCAGATGTCCGAAAGTAATTATTTGGGACAACTGACATGTTTAAACAATTGTGATGGCATTATAGTTTTGTCATTGGTTTGACATTTTGAAATGTCACGTTACTGTTGGATAAAATTCGGTCGAGAGCAGTCGTATGTATTTGGGTAGACCGTGATTTGGATTGAATTAGTTTCGGTGTTTGTAAGGGTCACCTAGTATAGAGTAAACTAATTAATATATACACGAGTTTGGATTCCGCCGGAACGGCACTTGTAGAACCACGCAAAGATTGGTTTTCGGTGAAAGACGGATTTGACTTCCCCCGACCTTCGGCTGTATGTGTACCAGGACATTGTGTAGCGTACCAGATTTCCATTTGATAGCGTACTGGGGGCTACCTTCACCGCGTCGAACGTCATTGAAGCCTACACAGTGCCATGGTAAGTTTCTCATGAAGTGCATCGCGCTGGTTTGAACTGTACCGTAACTGTAACCGGTGGTTGATCCGTGAGTGTTTACCTTTATCTCTCATAGGCCGGAAATGGCTATTCATTACGATATCCCTCCGCTCCGAGGGTCCAGCACTGGCATACAGGATTAAACATGACAAACAACGCCATCTGACTTCAAACTAAGCAGAGCTTTTACTGTGTAAGATAGATTGACTGATATGTTATTGAAATATTTTTTATTTTGTAAATACATACATATTATATATAGAAAATATCTAAATTCTGTAGCAAATACTTGTAGATCATACAAACATTTTGTCCGACCCGGGAAAAGAACCCGAGACCACCAACGAAGCAGTCATATATTAGTATGGACCACGGAAGTATGGATCTAAAAAATATAAAAGTATGTTTACAATCTGTATGTGTCTGGTTACCACAGTACCGACTCTGTCTGGCTTGGGATTAGATAACCGTTTGAGGAAGGTATGTTGTTATTATAATTTTCATCCATATTTACCTGACCTTTTTAAATTACCAAACTTATATTTCCAAATCTCTTAGAAAATATTAATTGAAATAAATAAAAGATAAAAACATTTCTGAATTCGTATATCTTTTCATCTCGTTTCCTTGGTAGCTCATTTCGTAATGAAGCACAGAGATCTAAAAGATAAAAAGCAGCACTTAACTTTAGTGTTTTTGGAGCATCTGCTAGATGCAATCTCAATGTAGATCTGCATGCACTTTCATAAGTGAAGACATCACTAGTATTAATACCATCTTTGTTTTTTTAATAAAGGCTAGTGATTTGTTCTTTAGAAACTTTGTAGTACTCGTAGTTGTATTTTGAAGAAATCCAGAAAGCTAAAGATGTTAATCACTGTGTTAAAATAGTGAAAAATTAATAACTACTTCCTTACCACCATTAAAAATGCAAAAATAAGTATGTTTTGTAATTCTGACGCTGAATTAATTTTAAAAATTGGGAAATGAGAAAACTACTTTGATTTAAACTGATAAAATAAAAAATATTTAGTTCATCAACAGTCTGGTACTAAAGTGCAGGGTCTGATTAGTTTAAATTAAATCGACTGTGTGTTAAATATGCCAGAGCTGGAAAAAAATATATAAAAAATTACATACTAAAAAATTGACATAGGTACTCAAAAAATAACATACTTGAAAAATATAGGTCTTTAATAATAATATTCCATATAAAATAATAATAATAACATAAAATTAAAACATGATATGTACCTACATTATAAACGAGAATAATGAATAAACAAAAATGTAGTTCTAGCGTATCTGCATAGACTAGTATAAAAAATCATTATGTGCCTCTTTGATTGTAGATGTTTTGTTTTCTCTAGCAGTTGCCGTGCCCAGCATGGTCCATAATTGTTTCCTCTAATGATTATTAACACCTTTATATACATTATGGAGTGCAATTAATAAAGAATTTGAAATCAATATTCAAAAACTAAACCTTAATGAAGAAGAAATAGGTAATCCCATCAAAACTGATTCAATGGAAATCGTATCCAAAATTTGTGTAGTTTACAAAACGAATCTAAATCAATTTCAGGAAACATCTAAAATAAACCTACCGTTCGTACCTGGAAACCCTGCAGAATATTCAACAATTGATAGCTTTTAACATTCTGTCGTCCTACCTGTTTTTATTTCTCCCTAGGAATGATTTAGGCCTGATTGTCTCTTGACCTCAACCCTGAAAATTCTGGATATTACTTTAGAAAAAAACTTTAAACTTTATAGAATTTGGAGTGATGTATTCTTTTTGCTAATGCTTTTAATAGCATAAAATTACAGTTTATTAACCTAAAACACTAATCTAACACTATCTAAAGGTAAAAATAATAACGAACTAAAAAAGAATTGTCGTGTTAAACTTCTAACATCCATTTAGCATACGAGTAAGTAGTTTAACATTGGAGTGTCTGCTTGTAATATTAAAATAACCACTTTTTACTAAATGCATATGTATAAATAAATATTTAAAATAAATAAATATTTCGGACATCTAACCTCTCCATGCCATCTAGTCCCAAGCTAAGCTGAGCTTGCGTTATGGGTACTAGACAACTGATACAAATACGTATATTGTAATGAAAATACAAACATATTATATAGAGAAAACACCCAAACTCCGAAACAAATATTTGTAGATCATACAAACATTTGGTCCAACCCGGGAATCGAATCAGAGACCTCATGATCAGCAGTCGCACAAGCCGACCGCGAGACCAACGAGGCAGTCAAACATAGGAATATGTATGTATGTATACACGATACATATACCAAAAATGCAGTTAACATTTTTTTGTCTGTCTGTTTGTTCCGGGTAATCTCTGTAACGGCTGGACGGATTTTGACGGGACTTTTACTAGCAGGCAGCTGATGATTCAGGGAGTAACTTAGTCTACTTTTTTTAGACTAACTTTGTCCCGCGGTTACTCGCAGTACAACAATAACCGCGGGGTTCCGCTAGTTACTAATAATAATCTAAAACTGAAAAATATATTGGTAATAGACTTGCCCCATTCTACCCTCTAATGTCAGGTCTCAAAAAGTAAGCAACAACGTTGATCACGTGATCCGTCATATCCTTGGTTACAGAAAAAAATACTAATGAGTTTCAAAGTTTACTGACAACAGCTCAGGCATAAAATAGATCCATTTCCTCAGACGTGATAACATTTTTTTTTCTATTAAATACACATCGGAGTTTGATATGACGACAATCTCACTTTGAGTTATCTTTATTTCCGGAGATAAGCTCTTAAATCTTGTTCGTAAAAATATATTTTATTGTATCTTGATATGAAAGGATTTCGATAACTATTTATACACGTTTTACGACATATTCGATGTTTTATTACTAAAGGATTTTAGGTACTTCCTACGTTTTCCTATTTGAGGAATTTTACTGTAGATTTATTCTGAATTTTTGCTATACCAGTTTTGTTGGTGGGTGTACAAGTTAAATTTACTCTTGTTAGATAAACTTTAACATCTAATAGTTTTTTTTAGTTTATTGATTGACATGACTCAATTGAATAAAGATCAAGCGACCGACATCTTAATATCAAAGAAGAAAGTAAAAAAAAGATTTGATAGAATTAATCATCTCTCTGTCCGTCTGCCTATCTCCGGATTGACGTGAACAAATGAAAAATTTTGCTGCCTGTGGTACCCGGCAAAAAAAATAATACATTGGATACTTTCATGATAAAACTTATTCGATGAGTGAAAAATATTGACGTCTCTCTTGACGGCTTTATAAATAGAGGTATCTTATTTTTATTTTGTCAGATACGTAGCTATCGGCATTCCAATTACTGAGTAGTTTTGTTAGAGAAACAGGTTTTTGTCTAAAACAACTGCTAATTACGTTATCCTAAATAGAAAATGTTAAAATTACAACTCATTTTAGGGCTTTGTTTAAGGTTATGGGTAATTATCGTTCTAGATTTAATTTTGAGGCAACGTGTCGTTATTTCGTAATTATTATTATTGGTGGCAATAGCACCTTTTTGGCTTTTATAATACTTTAGTGTCACTTACTTAATAGGAGAGAAGTATATTGCCATCAACTGGTTCAGAAATTACTTGGGAAAATTGGAAGACAAACAAAAAAAGGCCAGTTTAAGAAATTTCTAACTGTAGTCTGAAAGATGGTGTCCTCATGTTTAAATCTCCAAATCATGCTATAGTACTGCACAGTAACCCCTTAATCATATCAGTACTGTTTCTCTCTTCTTCATCTTCAAAAAAATAGCTATACTATTACTTAAGGTAAGTTTTTATCTTAGGTAATAGCACAGCTATTTATTATATCAATTTTGTAGAAATCTGTAACTCTTAGTTCTAGTCTTTTTTAATTTTCTATTATTATATTAACGTAAATAAATGTCATAAGCTGTAAATGAATTGAATTATTTTTTTGAACACGTTGGTTATTTAGTTTGGCCTGCAAAAGATGTTTTCAATAACTGAAAACTGGGAAGTTTTACAATCTTAGCTCAGATTTAAAAAATGTACACAGTAATTAAATATAATATAAAAAAAACATATTTTTTAGATAATATTCTCAGAAAAATAAAGGTGTTAATATATTTAACACCCAAAAGCTCAAAAAAGTGAGATGTAAAGTTTATTCGTAGCAATAAACAAATTTTCTCTTCACGCCGCTCCGCTAGCTGCCGTCCAGGACATCTCTTAATTATACCTTTTTACTTTAAATTGTTCTCTAGAGACAATAAAAATATTATCAACTGAAGCCTTGCAAAAGCCAAACCATCCTTTTTCTCCACAAGTGACATAATTTCCCCCACGGTGTATTTTGCAGCCAATGGAAAACGTTTTATCAACCTGTAAATTAATTATCTCGGACCCTTCCATTATATAGTCAACACAACGAAAATACAGTCTCCTTTATAATTTCCTTGACCGTTCAAAGCCAATGATGAATTACAATTAATTAATTTGTAAACAGTCTTTCGTTGACGTCCCTTTAAGTAACTTCATTATTCAAGCCACAGTTACTATGAATTATTAATTGAAATATAAAATTTAAATCATTAACATTTAAATTTATGAAATGATAATTTACATTTCTGTTATGTTTTACAGGAGTTGATTATTAGAGTGATTTATAATTGACATTTGTTTCAACAAAAAAGTCAAAACAGCAAATAAGAGTATCTTCCAGAGTGATTTCAAAGTATTCTAAAGTTTGAAGAGATTCATTCGGCGTACGTCTATTATGGCATAATTCATGGACAACTACTTCATCTAACAGAGAAACATGTTATAACTACAGCTGATGAGCATTTTTTTCTGGCCTTTATTATTTTCAAGATTATTTGGAGTCGGCTAGTAATACAACCGGCTTTACCTGAATATCAGTTTATCTATGGAGCGACTATCATTGGATCTGAATAACCCTGAGGGTGAACTGAATTCGAAGGTTGAACAAATTGTCAGTATATTTAAGGGCATTGACTTCCCAATGACGATTGACATATATTTTCATGACAACCGCGATCGATGGCTTTACATGTTCTCCAAGGCACGGGCGTGATACCATACAAAGCTTCAGTACGGCTGTTATTGAAAAAATGTTTAAAAACCAACAAGACTATTTGTCCCGATTCGAGAATCGAACCCGAGACCACTTGATTTACAGTCTCATACCCTAACCGCTAGATTAAGAGTTATTACTGAACCAATATTTGACTTGTATACTTTGGTACATCAATGCTTGTATGTGAAATCTCCGTACTTATCGATTTCTGAATATTATTAGAATCTATATAGCCATAAGAATGTTTGAACCCAATCACATTACACAAATCTTTGTGGATTAAATAGTTATTTTATTCTCTATTTTCTTTGTTAGTATTTATACGTCAACAGACAAAAATAGTCAAACTATGTGTTCTTACTGATTGATATTCTTGTAAATTATGCACATGAAATATATAAAATTAAATAAAAAAAAAACTTGAGAGGTGTCAAGGGACACCCGGATGGAACGAAGTTCACTGTCAGGATACATTATTGTTATTATTTTTTATTATTTATTATGTACAAAAAAACTGTATATACTCACCAAAAATAATCGTTGCGACACCATACTGTTCAATGCGAAATAGAAATGAAAATATCTGGCTTGCTTTCTGTAAGAGAGAGACAGAGAGAGACAGACAGAGAAACATGCGCACGCCGCGCGGCTTACAATAGCTTATTCAAGTAAAATGAGATTTTTTTCCGTCTAACCCCCTTTTACAACGCGCGATAAGGAACTTCGTTCCAAAATTGATAATATTATGAGAAAAATCAAGTACATCATATTAACGTTCTTCAAATTGTAAAAGAAATAAATCAGAGCAAAAAATGCCTGAAACTGCAAAATTGTCATCAAAGCCAGAAATTCAACTTCAATATCTTATGCAAACAGACTAAAAAAGGACTGATACAGAGCCTTCGTTTTTTCAGACAGAGTGTACACTGCACTAGTTAAATTCAATTCCACAAAAAGCATGCAATATTTTGATTGCTTTAATTTGCCGAATAGGAATTATAAAAGTATTATTAGCATATCAGATGATTCCAAGAACTCACCAAAACAAATTTTGTCAAACTTAACAAGTAGGTTGATACTTGAATCTATTTTGTGTAATTTTATACTTACGTTATTTTGATTGGCTTGTATTGCTCAAGTTGTATACTTAATACGTCAATGAGCCATTACCAGAATTGTTGTTTCAATAGAACAAATAAGTATAGAATTCAGATTACTGTAATTGAGATGTGCCAAATTAATATTATAACTAGTAATTAATCTGAGATGGTAGTTACTAGTATAAAAACATAGTATGCAGAAGGTTTTAGGAGACGATAAATCGATCTAGCAAGGGTTTATTTTTAAAATAAAAATCATAAAAAAAACAATAAAGAACGGTCATTCAGATCCTATGTTTAACTTTTTATAAAAATCTTTATTATTCATTCGACAACATAAAAAGGAGAACGCTCTACTTCAATACTTTGACAATAAATACTAAATTCACACAAAGCTTTATTATGTCAAAGGAACGTCATGTAATCCAATATTTAAAATTTAAACATTTTGAAATTAACCTTCTCTGTAACAGTCAACCTATTGAATTTGGGTCCTACTTTAGTAAAACAAACTCAATTGTAAAACACTTTGTGAATTCATTGATTTACAATCCGGTGTATTTAATGTACAGTAGGTACTATATAAATTTTCAACAGTGATTCAGTAAAAGACTGTCGAAGGCAGTTCAAGCTACATAGCTATCTGATACGGTATCGTGCAATAAAAATTATCAGTAGTTGAGGCGGCTTTCATCCGATTATTAGTTTTTCCACAGAGCGACTGGCATCAGGTTTCTACAACCCTGAAGGTGAACTGAATTCGAAGTTTGAACTAGTTGTCAGTATATTTGAGGGGACTAACTTCCCAATAACGATTGTCATAGGTGTTCTTGACAACCGAGACCGGCAGATTAACGTGCTCTCCACACGGGCGGAAAACGCCACAATCTTTTTCTTCCTCCTGTTAGTATTAAAAAATTCTTGTAAGAAAACCCTACAGCAGTCCGACTCGGGTATCAAACACGAGAACTCTTCATTAGTAGTATCTTGTGTTAACTAGACCAACAAGGTAATAATAATAATAAGTATCAACACATTTAAAAACTTCATCCTTGTAAGTTAAAAATATTTCTTCTCGACTAGAGAATAAAGTAGCTTAGGCTACCGATTTATTGTCTGTTCTCCGATTTATTGGCAAACAGTATAGTTATGCAATTTATGCAGGTCCTTTATTGGCATTATAAAAGTGGCAATAATCATAATTCTTATTTCGTCTTATTACGCTATCAAGTTGTGGAAAATTACCCTGTCGACTAAATTATCTACCGCGATAGCAGTTTTGCTGTACTAGACCCTTTGCTTGCGCAGCATTGTATAGCGCTGTGTTTCTGAAAGTCATCAGCGTAATTACTATTGTTTTAGATATGGGATGTATTTAAAGATCTTTTTTTTCTAGAATGAGGCTTTCAAGTGAAATGTCATCATCTCATTTTGCTTTTGATAAGTTTTTCATGCCACATGCCACATGCCTGCGGTACTTTAAGTTACAAAAATACATATTTAACGTGTAAAATAGTTATAAATGAATTCAGAAGTTCTTTTTTAGATAATAAAACTAAATATTTAAATTTAACAAATAAAAACGATTAAATTGAAATAACATTAACACGTACCACCGTCTTCGATGTGAACACATTGCTCCTTGCTTTTTACCCTTTAACGAGTTTTTTTAAATTAAAACGGGAAAAGTACACTATTATAAAAGACCATTGGTTAATGTAATGTAACAAACAAATAACACAACTAAACCGAGAACTTGTTCCATTTTTTGAAATTGGTTAAAATTAAAATGGTTGCTAGTAAAATATTTATTATTGTCTTACCGAGATAATATTAAAGTTTTCCCACTCAAAAGTACTCCATATTTATTGAAAAGTGATCGTGAAACGAAACAAGAAAATTTACAACAGCACTCCAGAATCGTTCCCGAAACTTTTGTATCATCTAAGTAATGGAGTTTATTTAGCAATTTGGGATATTTTCTGAATACAATTCGACGCAAAATACCTTGCTCTGTATTCAATGGAAAGCAAAGTCAATTATTATGAATCCAAAACTTCAGTTCAGTAAAGAGAAATTTGAAAAATATATTGTTGATTAAAATAAGTACTAAATTATTATATTAATTATTTATTATATTAAACTTTTTTGTAAGTATGTTTATGTATTGTGTATGTATTAATTATATAACTTATAAATACCCTATGTTTGTATCACACCTATATTTTTATGTATTGAGTTAAATTCTACTTATACCCTAGTTGCACCTACCGCCTCATATTTTTACATCACTCAAAGGTTGACTGGTAGAGAATGCCCCATGGCATTAAGTCCGCCTATGTACCCGATGTGCGTTAAGTTTAAATAAATAAATATAAATAGACTGCTTCGTTGGTCTAGCGGTTGGCGTGAGCGACTGCTGATCATGAGGTCTCGGGTTCGACTCCCGAGTCGAACCAAATGTTTGTACGATCTACAAACATTTATTTCGGAGTTTGGGTGTTTTCTATGTATAATATGTATGTATTTACAAAAAATAAGTATATATATATATTTATATCAGTTGTCTAGTACCCATAACACAAGCTCTGCTTAGCTTGGGACTAGATGGCGTTGTGTGTTAGATGTCCGAAATATTTATTATTTATTTAAATATTTATTAGTACTGCAGGGCATAGGCCTCTCCAAATGCAAGCCACTTGGTTCGCTCTTAGAGAGGAACGCGAAAAGCTGGTGAAAATGATGATAAATGCTATTATGAAAGTAAATGAGTGGCAATTGCTCCATAGATAATGGCTTTGGTTTTAAACTGAATGAAATAGAAAGAGCTATATTTAGTACTGCGTTACTCCAAGGCTTGAAGTTCTTAATTTCCTGAACTCGATTAGTTTCTTAGTTTTTCTTGATCCTTGAAATATTAATTTCTTCATTTTGATACAAATTTTGGTGTAACATGTACTCAGTGTGAGTGTGAAGAAAGTGAGTGAACGAGTGAGGTTAAGTGCAAAGCCATTCCAATCCATTTTCAAGAGGACAAGTAGTATGTGCCCTGCACTTTGTCACGCAAGTCTGTCTTTATACTTCGTCATTAGAATCTGACGGAGCTGGAATCTGAGAGTGGGATTTAGGTTCTGTGACGGTCTCCACATACAGTGGCAGCAAAAACATATGACAGCGCCATCTATCGCAGATACACTGAGCTACGAAGTAACTCACAACACGGAGTAACTACCAATCCTGAATCGCGCAATAGAAGTTCTCGCGCCGATTAGCATATATACAACATCCCAACATCAACCGTTGGGCAGTGACCCGCCAGGCATGATCTCGCCTGGTCGGGTCTCGCCCCTTTGTGTTGGAGGGACGTGACTCCCGTTCCTGCACAGTTCCATCTCTTGCACTACGCATAGATCTTCGTTGACAGCTATAATAACAACTAACCAGAATTTTGTATGTACATTAAAAGTTATATCAACAAATAAATTAACCTTCAAAGTAAAATATTCATCGAAATCAACGTTAACTATAAATCGTAATCAGATATTTATAACACTAAATGAGTTTTCGCTCTGATGCCGGAGGGCTTATGAAAAACCAACATTTACGCGGTGTTTACACATACAGTAGTGATATTATGGCAGAGGAAAAACAATCATATTATTGCTATACTGAATTTGTTTGCAAAACTAACTCTAATTGAGTGGTACGTTTTTTATGCTTGGCCCTACCAAAATGACTACTCTGACTGATGGAAAGCATAAGTAGAATCCAAGAGTGGTGGCCACCATACTACGAATGCTGACAATGCAACAATGCAGCATGGTGTCCCACACCATGGTGGGATAGTGATGCATCCTTCATCGTTGGGCCTCCGGTCTCGCACTCACCAACAAAATACGACAGCATGAAGTCGTAATTATTTTATTACTAAAATTTATACAATATTTACACGCGAACGTCAAATCGAGTCCCAGCGGTTTGCGTTTACGTCTCAGTCAGTCAGGGCATTTTGTATTTATAATGTATTTAAAAGTTACAAATACGTTTAAATTAAATGTGTCAGTTCCAAAGCCCCAAAGGCTGTTTTACAAATTAAAAGTGTACATTACAAAAAAGGACAAAGGTCTTGTGTCAAAGTGGTCGCGACAATTAGCTCTGATATCGAAATGGAATCGCTTTTAAATTGATTTTCTCTGTAACAATAAACCTTTTTGTACTGTCTGTAATTTACAAGGAATACTAAATGTGGTTTATTTATGTCATTGATTTTTTATATCGACTAGCTGATCCACGCAACCTCGTTTGCGTCTCCTATTGCCCGTACCGTGATAATTTTCCCCCGTTTTCGTAACATTATTCATTTGTGCTCCGCTCCTACTGATCTTAGCGTAATGAAATATAATTTATAGCCTACCTCGATAAATGTACTATTCAACACTGAAAGAAGTTTTGAAATCGGACCAGCGGTTCTTGAGATTAGCGCGTTCAAACAAACAAACATACAAACAAACTAACAAACTCTTCAGCTTCATAGTATTAGTATAGATTCGAAATAGAGATAAAAGAAAACACACACAAAAAAAAGTCAAATAATATAATTAATAAAACATTAAGAAAAACTAACAACATTTTTTTAATACAGAGCCTGCTAAAGTTAATTTTCTCTGCCAGATGAAAATCATGATAAGAATCTAAAGATATGTACAAACTAGAACTTAAAATGACAGAGTTCGTGGTGTCGTGTTTTGTTGGTGAGTGCAAGACCGGTAGCCCAATGATGCAGAAGCATGACTAGCCCACCATGATGGGCTAGTCATGCTTTGGCATGGAGAGCGTTTGCTTCTTGAGAAAATACACTGGTTACTACTTATGGCGATAGCGGACACAGGCGCGGGCGGAACCGCGGGAAAAAGATAGTAGTAATGTAATAAAGGAAAAGTAGCGGTCATATAATATTGAAATATAAAAAAAGAACAGACTTTAAGAACCACAGTAGAAGCACCAGCTTTCAAATAAAAAAAAAAGAATCATCAAAATCGGTTCACCCAGTCGAAAGTTATGAGGTAACATAAAAAAAAGTTGAATTGATAACCTACTCCTTTTTATTAAAGTTAAAAAATCACTAAAATAGTAAAATTTCGAATATAGTATTTCGCAGTGAAATCTAAGGAAGCAAACTTCGCAGAACAACATCACTGCAATGAGGAGGAAAACTTCAAACAAACTCTTTATCAATCTGTCTGCTTGGTATAGAAGGCCAAAACCTCCTTCCTGAAGAGAGACATATGAGTAGTGGAGTGTCAAACGTTGCTGATAGCGAAATCTGTTTGTAATAATAGCTTCAACAACAGCATGAAGTATTTTCGTCGATTCGACCATGTAGAGAAACGGATGTGATGTCCCTCCATCGCAAAGGAAGGATCCTCCGACCAGGCGAGGTGATCATGCCTGGTGGGCTACTATCCGGCGGTTAATGTATATGATTATCGGCGCGAGAACTACTATTGCGCGATGCAGGATTGGTATTTTCTTCGTATTGTATGTTACTCCGTAATTCAATGTATCTTCAATAGATGGCACTGTCTTATGTTTTCTTGATACGCTGTATGTGGAAGTCGCCACAACCAGTAACCCTGTATATTTAACAATTTTATATTCCCAGTATTGATTCACTATATTATTTAATTTGAATAAGAAAAATAAATTTTGAGATTTTTTTGTACCCGCCATAGAAGAAGATTTCCATTTACCTAATTAAGTTAATGAAAGTGTAATACTGTGCCTTACTTTAATACTTTTCTTTCTAGCTTCTTTCAAGTAACCACTTCAAAGAAAAAAGTATTTTATTATTTATAGACATTTTTAGAGCACTTTCATTAATTTGTATTTAGAACCTAAGTGAATATTTAAATACATTTAATAATGAAAAACTTAGTTAAGTTCGTTTTTACATTTGTGTACTTAGGTTATTTTTTATTAAGAACCATCGTACAGTCACTCACTCAAAGTCATAAGCTCAAACCATACAAACAACGTCTGTAGGTGTTGCCACAAATGTGTTATCACTATCTGCATATTCTCCAGTGACGAGACGGTCATATTGGTATTCGATTCTGGTCTCTTCGATCTTCTACAGTTTATCTTGTTTCTCCACTGACACTTACCATTCCCTAGCTTACCTATATGAGTTTGTCTTATTCCAATTTAAGTTGTTCCTTTGGACCGTTGTGATTACATTGATTTGATTTAGTTTAATTTAATTGAGTATGATTTGGTTTGATTTGTTTTGATCTAGTTTGGTTTGATTTGTTTTAATTTGATTTGATTTAGTTTAATTTGATTTAATGATAATTTAGCTGTTCATTTTTGTTTTTCTCCTTATCTAGCATGTATATCGCTGTCCAATATGTTAGATTATTTTTTTAAGCAAAGGGGCGTGGGGACCTGGTGACTTGTAACACAGGTATCTAATACCTATCACAGGCACCAGTCTCTCTCAAAATGTGGTATAAATTGAATGTATTGGACTCAAATATTATTCTAACAAACATTTTTTTGAAGAGAAAATAAACTTTTTATTTATTATTATTATTACATTCTTATAGGATGATCGATCTTAAATGAAATGAGGTAAAACTTTTTCCAATACTAGGAATCACACTACGTTCCCCTACCCTCCTAGAATTACTCCTAATTCATACAAAATACAAATTTAATACAAAAAATTTCTTACCAGTTTATGTGAAGACGTAATATCACTCCGGTCAAGCCGACCCATTTATGTCAAAGCATATTGCCGACCTTTCAATTACAAATCCATATTTACTTCTTCTCTAAACACACTATGATACAAAAATTATTCTCCAAAACAACAAAATATCCATACAGTATCATATTTCTTGTACATTTATTTTGTTTACCCAAAAGAATTAGCGACAAAGGACTCACTAAATCTACCAATCATTTTCTCGTCTAGATACCACAGCGCTCGACTCGACCCAGTGCTCCGATAACACGTCATTTTCCGTTCCACCGACGTTCATGACGTGCCGAAGTGAAAAAAGACGCCCGAACCTTATCTCTTCGATAAGTATTCTTTTTCGTCCGACTTGTTTTTCGCTAAATGATTAATAATAGTTTAAGCGGGGATGTCATTTCGGATTTTGTTTATACTAAGCCTGTTTAAGATGTTTGTTGTTAAGCAGATGTATCACAAATTTGATACTGTATTTATCTTACTAATATTATAAACACGAATGTTTGTAAGTATGGATGGATGGATGAACGGATTTGGATGAAACTTTACATTAAAATGACTTATACATCTGAATAACATATAGGCTACTATTTGCCGCGATAACGCTGTTATCCTTTGATAACAA
This sequence comes from Spilosoma lubricipeda, assembly GCA_905220595.1. Classification (NCBI taxonomy): domain Eukaryota; kingdom Metazoa; phylum Arthropoda; class Insecta; order Lepidoptera; family Erebidae; genus Spilosoma; species Spilosoma lubricipeda. Next base: position 2,037,531 of record HG992298.1, on the reverse strand, counting down.
CCGAGACCGACTGCTTAACGTGACCTCCGAATCACGGAGACGCTCATGGTAACATGCCACCAGCGATCACCCATCCAGGTACTGACCGCGCCGTGGTATCACTCCGGTCGAGTCGGGCCATTCATGCCGAAGCGTGGCTCTCCCACGGTAATATGACTGGAGCTGGAAGGAGAAGGAAGGAATAGGAACTCTGTAAACAAAAGTTGCAACACCATCAAATTTGGTCTCGTTTAATTAGTCTCGACATGTACTTTTTTTTTTTTTTTTTTTTTTTTTATGTTTGACCATGCCAAAATGACTCTACTCTGCCTGATGGAAAGCATGAGTAGAATCCAAGAGTGGTGGTCACCATACTGCGAATGCAGACAATGCAACAATGCAGCATGGTGACCCACACCATGGCGGGCTAGTGATGCTTCTGCATCATTGGGCCTCCGGTCTCGCACTCACCAACGAAACACGACAGCATGATCGCTGTCATTTTACGTTGATTTTCTGTGCGAGGGTAGTACCGCCCCGGTCGAGCCGGCCCGTTCGTGCTGAAATCAGCGTGGCTCTACTACCTTGAACTACTTTATGAAGGCATTCCAATAAATGCTTGTTTTTAAAAAGATTTTTAATTTGTTTTATTTCCTTCTATAATGATTACGGATCCTTTAACTGGGTCGGAAAAGAGTCACTTTGGTAGGCATATTTAGATCTGTTAGTGATTCTAATTACCAAGGTAAAAGTTTAGAATCTAAAAATATAAAATGAATCCCTATATGCCTCGGTCACAACATCACGCGTGAACGGCCAAAACCAATTTTGCTAATTCTTTATTGAATAGCCCATTAAGCGAGGAAGGTTTTAAGCTATGTAACATCACTCTACGACCAATAGAAGCCCCGGCTTCTATTGGTCGTAGAGTGTAGATATCGAGTGGAGATATCGACCGTAAATGTTGAGAAAATGAGAAAAAATATTTCTCATGGAGAGACGCAAACGAAGTTGAACGGGTCAGCTAGTTACCATTAAAATATATTATCAAGTATGTCCACATGTTTTAAGAAGCAGATCGATTTGGATTGGTCTTAGTAGAATTATCTGTGTCCACTTACCGACTTGAATTCAAATCTTTAATACATTTCAATCTGCCTCATCAAAGCTCTAACAAGATTTCTATGATTTGTTTTAGACAAGCAATTGAAACTATTAAGATCCGGCAGCTTCAGTTATTATTTTCGAAGATCTAATCCCACTAGTATCACTTGAATTAAGGCACTTCAACTTTAAGTAGCAGTTAAGTGCTCTAAGAGAATAGGGCTATTGGATATAGAAGAATTGATGGATAAACTATATCCAATGCTCGATATTGTACTATAGTGTCTTGCTGTTCACCATCGATGATGACAGACAATTTAATATTTTTATAAAGCAAATGTAATTTATCTAAACTAACATACTAATATTATAAATTCGGAACTAACTCTGTCTGTTTATCTGTTACGCTTTCACAGCTAAACGCTGCACCACTTCAATGAAATTTGGCATAAAGATACTTTGATTCATAAGGAAGAATGGATTCTTTACCTCGAAAACCAATATACACGCGGGCTAAGCCCTGGGTAAGCCGCGAGCAAAAGCAAAATCTGTTATTTCACTAGCTAAATTAGTATAATTTCTTTTGATTACCTGATTTTATATAACACAGTGTTTCAAAAATATTAGCAAATACAAACTACAGTTCTTAAAATACAACTAGATCTTTATGAGATAGCTATTATAACTTTGAACGTGAACGTAAAGAGTAGTTTGCAGCACCTATATTTTCATTCAAATTATTATTAAATCTACAAGACTTTCAATTTGTCGTCAAAGAGGGGTCATATACATTGTCATCATGGTCATTCCGAAATTAAAAGACAAACTTCATTAATATTTTATGCGCATTTTTACTGAAAATTAGCATTTCAGTGATCGACCTCACGTACCATACGACATATGGTATTCGGTCGTAATTATACGAATTTTTACACAACACCGCACAATTTCTCATAAAAATATGGGTCCGTAATATGCTCGAGCGACAAACGTATTATATTTTTGTCATATGGCTTTTAGGGAAGTTGAAAGAACTCATTTCGCACTGTACAGATATCTTTTTCCAAGAAACGCGATAATTTTATTGGTTTGCAAGAAGTGGGTTTCTGAGAAGAACAATTTCACACGACTGTTAGCTATTACACATTGTTTTCTGTTTGAAGTATTTGATCTGGTTTCTTGACAATAACTGTTGTACGTTGAAAATGCTTTTGAGTATAATTACATACAAATTTACTCCGTGGGAGAGCCACACCTGACCTGGCCTCACAGAAAACCGATGTGAAACAGTGCTTGCGTTGTGTTTCACCGAGTGAATGGGGATACCGGAGGCCCATACCCCAACTCTTCACCCCATCTCTCACCCTATCCTTCTCCCCATCCCCAAAGGCCGGCAACGCACTTGTGATGCCTCTGGTGTTGCGGATGTCCATGGACGGCGGAAATCGCTTACTATCAGGCAATACGACTGCTCGTTTGCCACTATTACATAAAAAAACTGGTTTATATTATAATTATAATGTGTTGCTGGAGTATTGTTATTTCAAAAATGTAAAAGTTGGAAACATAGTTCTAATATAACAAACTGGTCTAGTATCAGTAGCTGTAATTTATTCTAACTCTACTCAAACTTTAGATTACCTGTTAAAAAGTTCCTTCTAAACTTTTGTTAGCTTTTTCACCGCAACTTGCGATTTCTTGAAGTTATTTTTGTGATGGAATTTATACGTTCCTGAGTAGAATAAATAAAAGTAACTTTAAATATGATCATACATTTGGATTGTTATTATATATTTAAACGAAAAGAAACGACAAAATTATTTTAATAAAAAAAAAACACAAAGCAGTCATGAGGACTGCCGACAGAAGTGAAAACTCAAAACAGTTATTTAAGCTCACCTGAAATGAACCTCTTTACTCTTAAAATAAAATGCGCGAAAGAAAAAATGTGATTTTATAAAAATATAGATTAATGCTATACAATAAAAACATATTACCAGTCATGTCATATTAGACAGTCGAGCCATCAGCTATCACCGTGCACACTCGCGCAAACACCCTGCGCCGCCGTCTTACGGTCAGGTCACGTGTCCTGTCACGACGTGTCCTGACGCGAGTTTAACATTTTTTAACCTTCCCAAAACAACTTTTGTCAAAGTGCACACCGCCGCTGAAAATTCACTTTACACTTCAAAAATTGTTTGTGGAAGTAAAATTGAAAATTATAAATTGTTTCATAGATACACACATAAACATAGATACATAAACACGCACATAAACTAGCATATGTACGCACGCTCTTTCTCACGTAAACACACAACACAGAGTCGGTGAAGGTATCGTGAATTTTCGTTTTCCAATAGTAAGCGCTATGGGCGAAGTGCATTTGGCATAACTACCGATATTTACACGTGATCCTACTACCGAATCTCCTATCAGGATGTGAATATACATATTTCAATACCGAGCATAAAATACGTAGTTCGACTGCGAACTATATTCGAATATTCTTTATCAGCAAAATAACTGCAAAGCAAGCAATAACTGTAAGCTTAAACAGGTTGAGTTGAGTATAGTTGAATTGTACGTTCTTTTTACTTCTGGACCATTGTAAGAATATTAAAAGAATTATAAAAACTTCTGTAATTTAAACAAAATACTTTCAGAAATCAACATTTATACACTAGCATTTGTATCGTGTGCATGTTATAATGACATATTATGGTTAACCATCCCATCGAATTATGAGAGAGAGTACTACATGTCTCCTGCATAGTTGGCTGGTCTCCGTTGAGCCTGGCCGTGGCCGTAATCGGCTAGAAGAACATTAATTCATTAAAATTATAAGTATGTTATCCAGATTGATCAATCGTTTTTCCGATACAGCGATGCTGAAATAAAAAGTGTATCGATTATCGACAAAACATGAAATGCAATTCAGACATCAATGCCTATTGCTCCTGAATATGGCCGATCTCCTTTGGAATATAATTAAGTAATTAATTCAAAACTTAAGTCAAACATATAATACCATCTTAAGGTGGTATTATTTTGACAGTGACATTTTCTTAATGATATTTGTTACGATGTTATTAATAACATCGAAACATATTTGTTATTAATAACAAATATCAGAAAGAATAAATGTCAATACCAATTTTATGATGTATTAGTTACACTTTCATTATTATATTGTCAACAAATTACAAGCTGTATAAACAGGTTAGAAAACAAACAAAAAAATTATCATATAGCTTTGTCACCTGGGCTATTATTACAAATCTATTGACAATTAATTCATTAAAATCGGTTCAGTAGTTTAAGCACTACGGTGGTACTCAATTTTTTTTTAATTTTTTTTTTTACCATACCTTTTGCCGCCGTAATTGGGTACAAAGAACAAAAGCATTACATTTAATGTTTACTAGGAGACCTGGATTGATTAACTAAGCCGAATAAAGCCGCAAAGTCTTCATTACTATATTGTAGTATAATCTCATGATAATACAATAGTGCTTATTCACTAATTTCAATATTTAATGTTTGGATTTATATTACTAACGTCTATTATTTACGTCAATTGTGCAATAACAATATAAATTATGCAGCCCGCATTTTACATATGAGTGCGGTGCGATTCACTAAGCCCATTATAAACGGTTATACAAATAAGTATTACATACAATACACAAATGTATATATTCCAATACATTTATAGTGAAACATAGTCAATTAGGCTTTGCACACAATTAATTGTGGGTAGTATATTATTTATATTTCATAGTATAGTCATGCATAGGAAATTGTAAATGTTTTATAATGTATTTTCGAACATATAACATATTCCAGAAAAGCGAATTTAATTTTTTATAGTTATTTAGTCTGTATATCGGTCTGTCTGTCTGTCTGTTTGTTTGTTCTGGGTAATCTCTGGAACGGCTGGATCGTTTTTGACGGGACTTTCACTGGCAGATAGCTGATGATCTAAGCAGTAACTAAGGCTACTTTTTTTAGACTAGTTTCCTGGCGGCATTATCAGCGTTACGACAATAAATGCGGGTAACACCGCGGGGTTCAGCTAGTTTGACATAAAATTTCGTAGATTGAAGTTTAAATTGATTTTTTTTTCTTTTTTGATGCAAAGGCAACCAGCCGTATCTCTTGGATATTGATATTGTATGCCGTATTTTGGCAATTTCTGCCAATGTCAAGTGTTAATAGTCTTTAAATCATAAGTCTTTAAGTCTTCGTCGCGATGAAATTAATATTAAAAAAAATATATATATAACTAGCTTTTATACGCGGTTTTTATACATTCAATTTTAAGCAAATTCATCAAAGGAATAAAAAGTTTCATACAAACTTTCATCCCTTGATTTACCCCCTTAGGGGTGGAATTTCAATAATTCCTTTCTTAGTGCTCACTTACTTATATAAAGAATTTACATGCAAAATTTCAGGATTATAGGTTCAGCGGTTTGGGCTATGCGTTGATCTCTGGGTATAGATAGATAGAAAACTCTTTATTTGTACACCATAATAGTACATAGCTACAAAAGTACATGAAATGTGAGATGTAGTGTACAATGGGCGGCCTTATTGCCAAAAGCAATCTCTTCCTGGCAACCTTAGGATGGATTAAAATCTGTATTTTCAATGAAACAACTTAACTGACACTGACAACTACCACTGTCTCTCACAGGAGAGACAGTGGTAGTTGTCAGTGCAATGAGTTTTTAATTAATTTTAACTATATTAATTGGAGAGGCCTATGTCCAGCAGTGGACTGCGATAGGCTGATGATGATGATGATGATGATGATATTATTTGCTAATAAATATAACGAAAAACCTTAGTAGGGTATGTCAGTCAGTGACCTTCCTCTTTTATGTATATAGATATGGATGAGAGGAAATGATGACCGTCTTTCGAAAAAACAAAAAACGATCTCGTTTAAATTGTCATTTGAAGGAGATTTGAAGCATCAGATTTATCTGAATTCTTGATTTATGCTTATAGATGTACACCCGATACCGTCAAAATATTAATGAAAAAAATAATATTCATTTGGAATTTTAAATTAACTTATTAAAGACCTTAATCCTTCTTGCTTTCCTAGTTATAGATTTTATCTCGTCAATAAAGGAAATATGTTACAATGACTACTTATTTTAACATAAAATACATATAAGGTTACATAATCTTCTAATTCAAACAGTAGCTCTTAAAGTGTTCAAGTGAACGTTTATAGCTTAGCGTAGCATCTGACGTGTGACATTTGTTGAATTCTGAAGAGCATACATTGTTGATAACATGTTCGATACTTTGAGATGGAAAGTGATATAAAATTACTTATTGGGACAAATTTATTTTATTTCTATCTCACACGAAAGCAAACTGTGGTAAAATAAAGATAAAAACAGTCTTTGAATTGAGTTGTAGATCGTTTTTTTTTTTAAAATTTGAGCTCAATTGCAGAAGAACTGTTTGAGTTTTTGAAGCGTAACATATTATATTATCAATCGATATCAATTGATGTCACTCACTGCTAGTGGGCGATTTCATATTTGTTAGGGATTTAGTATCGTATTAAGCATCTGAACTGAGGTATACACGTATATATGACTACGTGTTTTCAATGAACCAATCGCCGTTCATTGGTGAACAAACATCGACCACTTGAATTGGCCGGCTCGACCAGAGTGATACCACGGCCTCATTGAAAACCGGTGTGAAACAGCGCTTGCGTTGTGTTTCACCAAGTGAATGAGGATACCTGAACCCATACCCATCATTGTGGAAGGGGTATCCCAGCCCTTAAAGGCCGGTAACGCACGTGTGATGCCTCTGGTGTTGCGGGTGTCCATGGGCGGTGGTAATCGCTTACCATCAGGCGATACGTCTGCTCGTTTGCCCACATTCCATAAAAAAGTCACGTAGAATTAAGGATCACGAACTACACAGTAGAATTAAAAATAAAGAAAACGGCCATACCCCAACCCCTCCCCATCCCCCAAAAGCCATGGTAGTAATCGCTTACCATCAGGTGGTACGTCTGCTCGTTAGCCCCCTTTTCCATAAAAATTGCATTGGTTTGAAGACATACATTCAGTTCATTTATTTTAAATATTTTAAACAAAATACATTATCCATAAACATACATACAAAATAGCACAAACAACTATTACTTTCAACATTTTAAAAACGATTATGTCTAAACAAACAAATATATACAAGAAGAAAGCGGAAAATATGAAGAAGCAAAATTTTAAGAGCTTAAAGAATATTTATTCTCATAAAACATAATAGCACCATAATGTAGAAAGCAACAAACAAAGTTCTGTTATCTTAAACAGTTGAAGCTGTTTTCTCTTAGTTTTAAATTCAGTTAACGTAAACAAGTGTTACACAGCTTAAAATGGGAAAGAAAATGTGCTAGAAAATCTGTAAAAACTTTAAATATAAACTAGCAATTCTATGTGGTTTCACACACATTTATAGTCTCAGTCCTTTCAATCTTTACACTTTACTTGCTTTTAAATTTTCTTTAGCGGTGTAAAGAGACAAATAAGCAACCGAGTGACCTGGTGGTAGGTGACATCTGCTGTTCAAAACAACCTGATACTCAAGTTTACAAGAACGTTACGTTAAAATAAAACCATTTTTTTTTTGTGAACGCGCCACTTATTTCTTCTATAAAAAAAACTGCATAAGTGACTCTAATCTGTCTGATGGAAAACATGAGTAAAATCCAAGAGTAGTGATCATCATACCCATTGTGAATACAGATATTGCATCAATAATGATTTATTTGATCGAAAAAACTTTCAGTGTTAAAGATTGTTGTGAGAAAATTGTTGAGAAGAATTATGAGAATGATATTTAGATATAAGTTAAAGGCCCATAATTCGACACACCCTAAGTAACGTGAGCGTGAGCGATAACAAACTTCATAGAAATACCGTATTGAGCATTTCTTTTGTTGCTTTTTAGAGTTCCTTAGCCAAATGGCAAAAAATGGAACTTTTATGAATTCGTCATGTCTCTCTGTCCGTCCGTATGTAATAGCCAATTCTTCCGAAAGTATAAGAACTATTATGTTGAAACTTGGTAAGTAGATGTATTCTGGGAACCGCATTAAGATTTTACACAAAAATGAAAAAAAAAAATGAGGGTTTCCCATACAGAGAACTGAAATTATTATTTTTGTTAGTCTAACTGTTACGTGCAAGGTATCTATGGATAAACTGTATAGTTTGCACGAAGGACACTTCCAAAATGGTAAAATGTCTGTCCCCTCCCCTGTAACTTCTAAAATAAGAGAATGATAAAACTAAAAAAAATATGTATGATGTACTATGCAAAATTCCACCAAAAATTTGTTTGAACGAGATCTAGTCAGCAGTTTTTTTTTAAATACGTCATAAATCGTAAACCGCAATTTACCTTTCATTCAATTAGCTCAAATATATTAAAAAATGTTACTTGCTACTACGGAACCCTTCATGGGCGAGTCCGACTCGCACTTGGCCGCTTTTTATACTATGTGTGTGAGAACTGTTAGGCTTACGAAAACCAAACCAGATAGGGAAAACCTAACCAGATAGGGTTTTCACTGAGGAGGAGTTGTTGGTGCCTATGGGCAGCGGTAAATCCATTTGTTCATTTGCCTTTTATCATAGAAATGCAATAAAAACTATGAACATAATATTTCTTAGTTTCTTTTGTAATAATTTTAGTGGCTAGACCACTATTTCCGACAGTTGAGAGGTTAAGTATCACTCATATCGTACAAAGCCCGTGGGAGGGAAAGAGGTTGATTTTATTTCTCGGACTTATTTTATGTACGTCTATGAAGCTTTTAGAACAGAGTACATTTTTATTTGTATAGAATTCTGGTTATAGATGATAGTTATTTTGAAAAAAAAAAAAGATTAGATGCAGTTTGATTACTTTTTTGTTTAATTCTTATTTAATCTGTGATTTAAGAATATTATTCGAGCTTTTTAGTCTTACACAAACCAAAGAGGTCACTTATATATATTGTTTTAGACGCTACTACTTTAACACTTTCTTTGAAGCAAATTTTTTTTAAATCTATAGTAAATTGATGTACGGTTTTAAAGTCATACTATTTATATTTACTTCATCGAGTTACGAGTTAGTGCATACAACTAAACATACAAAACAAATAATCAAATGTGTAATGTTACTAGCATTTGACCACGGTTCTAAACGTCTGTACCTATAGCAGTTATCGTGGTGAAGAGTAGCGAATGTCCTTTTTTCAAAAACTAAAGCATATCTTCGCCAAATTTAATTAAAATCGTTGCAGCAGTTCAGTTTCGAAATCCTAACAGTCAGACAGTCAGATACAGTTACTTTCGAAATTATAATATTAGTATAGATAGTACGGATGATATAATTCAGATGTTTATAGCACCCAATCGCCGTCCATTGCTAAACTAAAGACGTCCCCAAGGACCGCCAACTATCCCGGTCTTTGGCAGTCCACATTCATCCCCTGCCAGTCATTTTCTTCAAATCGTCAGTCCATCGTGGCGCAGGACGCCCTACACTTGGTTTGCATATAAAGTAAAACATTTAACTGCATTAGAAGCTTGTCTGACATTAAATCCATACAGTAAATTACTAAAACAAGTAAACAATGCAGTTACGAGGCGCTTAATAGTCTATTAAGAGTCTGGATACTATTACTACCCGTTCCTACAGCTGCAATTGTTTTAACGTCCTTCGAGTAAAAAAAGTAAAATTACCTATATTGGAATCTAGACTGTAAATTTCTCAGACGATTGACATACTAAAAGCTTTATATGTAACTGGCTAGTAGATCCAATGGATAAATGATCCCATCCCTAAGGAAGTTATTAATCTTATATACAGTTTGGGTATATAATATCAGTACAGTCCGTAAACATACCAAAAAGGGAATTACAATGATAACTAAGGTTTTCTTGCAAATAATAGTAAATAGTGATGATGAACAACTATATTTTAAATTGAAATCACTCAACTACTATTTTTGACTATGGAATTATATTTTTAGGTAGTAGATCCACGCTGATTTCAGCACGAACGGGTAGACCCGACTGGAGTACTACCCTCTCAGGGAACGCTAACCTAAAATGACAGAATTTGTGCTGTCATGTATTGTTGGAGGCCGAATAATGCAGAAGCATCACAATAGCCCATCATAGTGTGAGTCATCATGCTGCATTGTGGCATTGTCTGCATTCGCAATGAGTATAGTGGCTACCACACTAAAGATTTTGCGCATGCAAAAAAAAACTTTTTTTTTTATGAAATAGGGGGCCAACAAGCGGACGTATCGCCTGATGGTAAGCGATTACGATTATTTTCTTACTTACCGGAGTTCCTTCGGCAGGCTCATACATAAAAAAAATATGAGTAATCGATATTATCAATATTCGTGTGGTGACTACTACCCACAACTTCTGACCAGTACGGTATGGTAGATCTAACCTCCTGTCTAAAGGGAATCCTATGTCCAGTAGGGGAGTGTTAAGATCTGTTAAAGAAAATCTCTAATATAGTTTACTTAATTAAGCACTAAATTCACAAGGACATGCACACACTCGTTAGGACATTCATAAATATCTATTTACAAGATAATAATTGGGATGTAGGGCGCCCGCCTCTTGTGTGAACACGCAATCATCTTAACGATAATGTGTTTCGTCTGCGGTAAGGGTCAGTACACATTTGAGAATAATCACCTAATTGGGCACATTCCATTAGTACGTACAACCATCGCTGTTTGTTTATATATATTTACAGATATATCTAAGAAGAAGGGTAAGCAAAGTTGTGTTACATACCAATACTTTAAACCCTCAATTTACTCTCAACTAAGTACATTAAGCATCATGGGAAAGTTGAGAGTATAATGAAAGGAAAGACTAAAAGACAATGCTAGATAATGAAATGTCATAAATATTACATACGGAGACGGGTTGGGGAGTACGGGCAGTCAAGGTCGCATTAAGCCGTTTATAAGTAACCAATCCTTCAATTATACATCCAGCTTCGCAACACGTAAAAGTTGACTGGGAGAAAATGCCTGTGGGATTAAGTCCGCCTTACGCCATGTACTTTTAGGAAGTATAGCACTGCGCGCACTTGTGACTTTTGTCACCGCGACTCCGTGACTATTGCGTGACCGTCACCGCGTACATTACCTATAATGACTGACGCTTGGCTATGTGACAATTGGGTGACCTTTTGACCGCGGAGATGGCTGTAGCAACAAAATGTCACTACGTCTCTCGCTCTCCCCCGTGGTTTCCATACTTTAGTCGTCTTTCGCTTAATCGAATCGAAAGCAATTTCGTATTTACAAAATTCGTCGCTGTCACCTCAAGTGCGCGCAGTCATAAAGTCACGGTGACAAAAGTCACAAGTGCGCGCCCTGTTTATAAATAGACAAATACATTTAACCTAAAACATTCAGAATTTGTAATTGTGTGTAAAAAAATGTAATATAATGATACAAACAAGACGGATGGAATGTCACAAGCGTGTAGGCTATTGATGCAGAGGTAGGTACGTTATTTTTATGAAAATCTATAGTCGTATAAATTGAACAATATCGCAGATGACAATTTATTTGCCTTAAGAGTTTTTCATTTATTGTAAGCCTAAAAGCTTTTTGTTGACGTTTTCATGTGTATCTAATTTTGAGCGTAATTATAAAATCCTATTTAATTCTTATCTGATATAATCATTATTATTATTAGAACATAAAAATAGCATTACATGAAAACTTCTCATGGAAGAAATAATTTTCTGACTAAATAAAGTTAATTAAAATTAAGAATTTCAAAATTCTCTACTAAATTTACAATAAGTGTAATGGACAATTTGATAAAAGTTTCTAATTTGTAAATTTTAATGTTGATGAAAAATTTGTTAATATGTTATCAAAATGTAAATTATTTAAGTGTGCTTACTACTAAGTACAAAAAAAAAGTTATTGAAATGCAATAAGTAGTTTAAAAATTCTAACTAACTATCTCAGACTGAAATTTTATGATATAGTGACCTGGTGGACGCCCAGGGAACTCGTTAGATACGTGAAGCATAGGACCAGTCACCGATGCATTCCTGGAGCTCCTCCTGACGGCCGAAGTAGGCCGCTACGGGGTTTAATGGGTAGACCGGCCCTCCAGGAGTCCCACACACGCCCTTCATTTCCCCACGGAGGGTATGGTCCATATCCAGCAGTAAATATCTTTCGGCTGAGATGATGAAAAAATAATTGTTAGTAGAATTCTCTTCTTTTGTGCATCAAATCTGGTACAAGTATTACAACTATGTTTTACGTAACCCAAGTTTGCGCAAAACCTTATTCATTACATATACTCGTACATTCCACGTGTGTTTGCAACGCGACTCTTTCAGTCCCAGTCTCACATCTAATGAACATATGCCTCTAATGCTGCAGATATTCAGGATATTTTATAAGTGATTTTGAATATCCGCATTGAATGTCGATATAGTTAATTAAGCTAGTATGCATGGCTTACAATTTTTACAAGCTGACAAAAATTACTTTTTTCTGACATTTTATGGATTCATGGGAGATTTTCAAAAGTAGTTTAACTTTTACCGTCTATGGTACACGAAACACAGAGGATACGAATGACGAATATTATTTTGTCCTTTTAAAAAATATAACATTCTACATTTAGTGAAATAACTGTTATTTGTATTATTTACTGTCCTCCTCTGTCTCTTATCAAAATTAAGCAGGCTCGATTTTTACTGTCTGAAAATTGAAATTGATGTTAAATTTGACTTATTAATCTCAGCAGACAGAATGACAAAATACAGAAAAATAACAGAATTAAAACACCCTAATCATTCAAGGGTCCTTATTTCAAATTGAAAACTATTTTTTTTTTTTTACATACAAAAAATATCTTCATGACTTTATTCAACCAAAAGTTTGACTTTATTAGGAATATAATAAAGGTGGATTTTGAATATCCGTTCGAATATCCGCTAATATTATGGTTAACCTAGTCCCATTAGCGGACACTTATAGTGTTGAACACTAGGCTGTAATAGAAGAAATGTCTATGAACAACGTGTTTTGATCATTAGTCTTACTCTTACTTTCTTTATACCATTTTGTTATTACATTTTTAAATGATGCAGTAAATTATGTTGTCCTACAGTATTGAATCATGCATATATCTAAAACAAATCTACTCGTATATATAAAAATGAATCGCCGAAATGTATGTACGTGCATAACTTCCGATCGGCTGCACCAAATTAAATAATTCTTTTTTGTGTTTGTTGTTGTTTGGACAAGGTTTGTATACAAGAAAAAATAATATGAAGAGTCATGATGGCCTGAAGGTACTTCACCGGAACTCATCTTCTTCTAGTTATGTGGGTAGGTGGGCGCGGAAATAGAAATAAATGACTTCAGAACACAATCGATGTATTTTAATTAGTATTCACTGTAATCACTATTTAATTATGTAATTAACGATTACTAACGAAATCAACTAAATTAAATGTTTAAATAGCGCGAACATGAAAGTCCTGAGTGGTTCGTCACAAGCGCGGTGCGCGGTCGCCGTCTCGTTCAAAAGTGACTTCAAGATGGCCGCCCGCACTACCATCGACAATGACGCTTCACTAGGTTGACATTTACGGTTTTGCCAACCTGATGTTTTACGGAAACGCCGTCAAATAGATAACGGGAAAATTATTTCTTTTTGTCTACGACGGGAAGCTGAGACATAAATGTAAATATGGCGATACAAAGTTCGCCGGGTCAGCTAGTAATATATATATATATATATATGATTAAATTCTGTAGAAAAGGTGAAAATAATAATAAAATTAAAAATAAACAAAAATTGAAAACCATATCACACTAATTACGTTGTCAAACCGTCAGTAATGAGAATAGTTTGTCGTTGCCTCAAGGGATATTACACAAACAAGCAAATAAGGATTAATATCGAAGTGTGCCTATATGCTTAGAGGCCTTAGACGACTATTTCTTGTAAAATAATACCGTGACTTTATTGATAAAGATTTGTCTACAGCTGGAAGCTTGACTACTTCCTTATTTCTAATGTAGTTGTTAGACATAGGCTTGTCCTTAGAAACCGCACAGTAAATCAACGTAAAATTACAGCATCATGCTGGGTCACCATGCTGCATTGTAGCATTGTCTGCATTCGCAGTATGGTGACCACCACTCTTGGATTCTGCTTATGCTTTCCATCAGGCAGAGTAGTCATTTTGGCAGCTCCAAACATAAAAAAAGACGGAGACAGGAGCTGTCAAGATATATTTCTCTTGTGTCCGTATGCAGTGCTGTTGTCAAGCGTAAATTATTCCCTTAGACAATTATGACCGCCATGGTATCCATAGAGGTTTGTAACACTCTGTTTTCGGAGAAAGTTCATATTTTTGTTTTGTTGTTAGCTTTATTTCATCTTTCCCGTACACAATCGAGTAGCACATGTGTTGGTATTTTGTCTGTAATGTGGCCAGGCATCTGATGGGGTGTTGGAATGAGCGTGATTTTGTGGACCATCCATCTAATTGGTGCCCACCAATCGAAGTGTTAAAATCTATTACCATGCAGAATACTTTCCTATTAAGTTACTCCTTGTGGTTGCATGTCCGTACCATAGATATTTTATCTTCATATTCACTGTCCTTTCCACACAAATTTCTTTAATATTGAATTTCAAGCGGACCCTCTTTGTCGTATCTTTAATATAGAACATGCACATGAAATATTTATAACCCGGTTGACCGAATTTCGCCGACGCATAACGTCGACGCTGCGTTTACTTAAATAGAACTCATTCCCTGTAAAGAAAAAGTAGAGGAATTTCACTGCAGCTTTACTTGAGCTAAAATGGGGTCTTAAGGATATATTACTGTGTTTGTGATTAATTAAGTAATCAAGAATTACTTAAGACTACCTTCTCTTTTTCTCTGAGGGAGACGGGAAGGGGTTATGTATTGGTAAATCTATAAATCCATCTAGATAGTAGCCTAAGACCGAGGTATATCAAAGATATAAGATAAAATGTTAAGATACAATAGGTTCTTTAAACAAAAAGAATGGGTAAGTTGGCTTTGACACTTGAATATATTTACCCAGAAATATTGTAAACTAGTTGTTGCCCGCGGCTCCGCCCGCGTATATGTCGGTTATCGCGGCAAATAGTAGCCTATGTGTTATTCTGATGTATAAGCTATATTACTGTAAAGTTTCATCCAAATCCGTTCAGTAGTTTTTGCGTGAAAGAGTAACAAACATCCAAACATCCATCATTCCTTACAAACTTTCGCATTTATAATATTAGTAGGATAAGTATTTTATTCAAAAGGAAATCCTATCATAATATTTGGTTATTTATATTAATTAAAAACACACGAAATAAAATAAAAGAAAGAATGAAAGAATGCTACTCTAAAAGCAAGTTATAATATAAATAAATGAATAAATAAATACTCTCGGACATCTTACAAACAACGCCATCTAGCCCCAAACTAAGCAGCTATGGGTACTGTTTGTATTACTAGTTATCCTAATAATATCAAAAGAGCAAAGTGAACATAACATTTAGTACTGAGGACCACGTTCACATTTTGTTATGGAATAAATGACAAATAATCACCCATGTGCAAATTTGTGTCTCTTAAGTTGCTGGTGATGAAAATTTCTCTTAGATTTTCCAGATTTGAGGAAAAAGGGGTTAGGGTTTTAGCAACTTCACATACTGCAAAGTCACACAGCTACAGAATATTTCAAGATATGCAGTAATTATATTAAAAATGAACTCAAAAAGCGGAACGTCAAACTGTCATCGGTAAGCAACTGCAAGCCGAGATCAACTCAGTGGAATGTAATTGGTAAAATTGTAGGCAGCCAGCCAAATGTCCGCCAAATAACTACGCTCTTTGTGTTGAAATGAAAGTTTTAGTTTACAAGCGAAAACGAATTTATAGTCAAGAAATTTTTGTCTACCAACCAAGAGTCTTGCGAATATTTTAATTAACGGATTGAATTTAAAGAAATATTTATATTTGATATAATAAGTACGAACGCACAGAATATAGAAATATGGGCCAAGACAAAAAAAGACGGCAAACGTACCATACAAGGTATATGAACAATCAGGAAGGTAGATAAAAAAACCTTGTGATTATCAAAGAACTTTTTTATTATTGGCGAGATCCAATAAGTCTTAATGGAATATGGAAGAATTTTATAGAATATCAAATGAAAGCGATGGTGATGATGACATATTTATATATTTATTGCTTTAGAAGATTCGTTGTTTTGGCTGTTCTTGGAGTTTTGTGTCTTGTGTAGTGTTTTTATTTTATAGCAAACTAGCTGAACCCCGCGGTGTTACCCGCGGTTATTGTTGTAGCGCGAGTAACGCCGCGGGACAAAGTTAGTCTAAAAAAAGTAGCCTAAGTTACTCCCCGGATCATCAGCTACCTTCCAGTGAAAGTCCCGTCAAAATCCGTCCAGCCGTTCCAGAGATTACCCGGTACAAACAGACAAACAGACAAAAATTTTTTTAGCTACAATTTTGGTATATGTACCGTGTATACATACATATGCATTTAGTAAAAAGCGGTTATTTTAATATTACAAACAGACACTCTAATTTTATTTATTTGTATAGACTAGCTGAACCCCGCGCATAATTAGTACGAACGCACAAAATGTAGAAATATAGGCCAAGACAAAAAAAGACGGCAAACGTACCATACAAGGTATGAAAAATCAGAAAGGTAGACAAAAACACCTTGTGATTATCACAGAACTTTTTTATTATTGGCGAGATCCAATCAGTCTTCATGGAATATGGTAGAATTTTATAGAATATCAAATGAAAGCGATGGTGATGATGACATATTTATAAATTTATTGCTTTAGAAGATTCGTTGTTTTGGCTGTTCTTGGAGTTTTGTGTCTTGTGTAGTGTTTTTATTTTATAACAAACTAGCTGAACCCCGCGGTGTTACCCGCGGCTAGTTTTGTACCGCGAGTAACGCCGCGGGACAAAGTAAGTCTAAAAAAGTAGCCTAAGTTACTCCACGGATCATCAGCTACATGCCAGTGAAAGTCCCGTCAAAATCCGTTCAGCCGTTCCAGAGATTACCCGTAACAAACAGACAGACAGACAAAAAAATTTTTAACTACATTTTTGTTATATGTATCGTGTATACATACATATGCATTGATTAAAAAGCTGTTATTTTAATGTTACAAACAGACACTCCAATTTTATTTATTTGTATAGATGTCACCTATATGCTACAAGTATAAATTTCACCTATGTGCTAGAAAGTGGGTACTAATAATATTGGACACTCGGAAATTAGAAGCCAAAATCATTATTAAAGTGCATATTCATGGCATTATTACTGTGCGCTTCTCAAGAAAGTTTCTGCCTCGCACAACAATATTGTGGAATAAACTGTCGCCTACGCTGTGGTATTTCCGGATCAATACGACCTTCAAGAAAAGAGCGTACTCCGTTTTAAAGGGCCGGCAACGCACTTGTGACGTCTCTAGTATTGCGGGTGTCCATAGACGGCGGTAATCACTTACCATTGGGTGATACAACCGCTTGTTTGGCGGCTATTCCATAAAAAAAGTCGTTGAGAGTTGTTTCGGAGTTTGGGTATTTTCTATGTATAATATGTATGAATTTACAAAAAAGAAGTATATATGTATTTGTATCAGTTGTCTAGTACCCATAACACAAGCTCTACTTAGCTTGGGACTAGATAGCATTGTGTGATAGATTTCCGAAATATTTATTGTTATTACGTGATGGAGCTCGTTACTTTGTCGTATAGCGTAGTTGGTATATAATAAAACATTCAATCATTTGGATATCTGACACAACGACATCTAGCTTGAAACCAAGAAAATCTTTTATTATGAAAGTTAGGGAGATTAAATGATAGAATATTTATATACTTATTTTTTATAAAATTTGCTATGCATAATATATATAGGGGTGTCCCTATATATATATTATTCATAGAAATCACCCAAACTCCGAAACAAATATTTTAAGATTATAGAAACATTTGGTCCTATACAGGTAACGAACCCGAGACCTCATCCTCAGCAATCGCTATCAATGCCCCAATGAGGCAGTCAGTATAAGAGTTGAAGTTGTGCAAAAACTTACATACTTTGAAGAAACCCACATATCATACAGCACTGCTGGCAGTATTAGCATCAGCTGGCCCGTGTACTAGTAAACGAATTTAAATCCATGTATTTCCATCTTAAGCAGTAAAACCATTAATGCCTTATCTAGCCAAATTGCTTACCCTTGGATAATAACGTCATTACCACATGTTGGTAAGATTTTGCAGCAGTTTCTGTAAGAGAACCTCGCTAATATATTTGCAACATATTTATCATAAGGCCATAAGAAGCTTCTACCCGGAGCAGCATGCAAATAATTAAGGAAGCCAAATACTACTAAAACTTTAGGCACTTAGATTTATATATAAAAGTTTCAGCTAATTGGAAACGTATTTCAGATTAATTATCAACTTAATGGCACAAGTTGGAATGTTTAATTTTGGTACATTTTATGAGGCGGTTTACTGTTTTACCTTTTTGCGATGTTTGAGATTATAGATGTTGTTATATTTAGGTAGGTTTTGAACATGGGGAAGTGTTGTTATTTTAGAATGTTTATGATACTGGAGAAGTGCTTTCGGCCATGTTTGGGTAAATTCCTCTTTCCTTTTCATTAGATGATTTTTTAGTATAAGTGTACAATAACAAGTGTTACTCTTGATAGGCAACTTGTTACCCGACTACGGTGAAGCCAAAGGAGGGTTATGATTTTGACAGGCTATGTATGTATGTATGTATGTTCATTTGTTCCCTCATAACTCCTTAACTACTCATTAAAACTGGGCAAATGAGGTGTCGTTAGAAGCGTCATGATTGTTTTCTGGTTATAGGCTACATGACATGTCACTGAATCTAATGTGGCGCCCTCTAGCCGACATAAAGAAGTGTAATAAAAAATCAATTTTAGATAAATAGGTCGTGTTTGGTATTATTGGAAAGGGCTTTACTTGTACATTTCAAAAATATATATATTAGTAGCATTTTTCTAGTGACTTTGACCGTATTTATTCGGAAATTGTAAAATTTCTAAGGTACCTATTTAAAATATACTTTGCAAAAAAATTTATATTATAGAGGCACCAAAACATTTTAAATAAAAAAAAAGTAAAAACTAAAACCCAACTACGACAAAAAATGACGCTAAAAAAGCATGAAACAAGTTTTAAAAGCCGTAGTCACGCGTTGTTAAAGTGTTATGGACTATGGTAGATTACACTACATGGACTACGGCTTTTGACACTAAGGAATGTATCATAGTCCATAACACTTTAACAACGCGTGACTACGCCTTTTAAAACTTGTTTCATGCTTTTTCAGCGTCATTTTTTGTCGTAGTTGGGTTTTAGTTTTTACTTTTTTTACTTATGACCCTAAGTCATCAGAATTTGTAGATACTGTAAGAATTATTATTATGAATAGAAATTCAAAACAGAATTTTTAAGGTAGAATCAAAAAAACTTAATATTTTGTTATAAGAAACTTTCAATTCCTTAATCGCAGTGCAGTTATAATCGCATTAAAAACAGAAATTTAAAAGAGATTTTCTTTATTCAATTTTATGGTTTATGGTAACTTCACGCAGTTATGATTTTAAGTAATTCCGATATATTTAAATGTTTGCTTTGCATTTAACACTATCAATTATTTAGAGATCTAATCACATAAATAGCCGACCTAGAAATTAGATTAATTGGTATAGGATTTTAGGTTTCTCTTCTCTTTGCAGTACAGGTCCTCCTTGAGTTGCCTCTTAGTATACCCACGGAATGAAGAAGGGTTGTGACACTCAATATTTTTAATCCGTCACTAAATGGATATTAATTTTATTATCATCTAATAATGAACGAGCTCGTACATAAAAAGTATCGGATGTCTCATTGTGTGTCGGATCAAAAGCGTCAAGGATTATGAAAGACTAAATGCCAATAATATTAATATCACGGTCACGGAATTATCTTCACTTTACGACTGCTGGTTTTCTCCCGAAGTTTCAGTGACATTAACTCTAGTAATTATGCTGCTTACCCATAACCAAACCATAAAGACAAGGGACTGAGTCTGCTATTTTAACATAACACGCCATTATGGCACAACTGAGCTGTTACACCATTAGCAGTGTCTAAAATGTCGTCAGCTGCACAATTTATGAAATATCAGGAGTGACATTCTAATGAAGTGTGATGGGTGCTCATTAGACCATACAGCGACAGATGTTTTTGTATGAAAATTATATCATACTTTTTGCATCGATATTTTCAATACATTGTCATGTGACTGCACGAAGAGTTTAGTGGTTAAGGGCAGCACCCTTAACCACTAAACTCTGTTAAGGGTGCTGTAAGTTTGACTCTCAGATGTAACAAGATTTTGTGTATTGCACAAACTTATGTGTTGAGTCTTGATGTCCTTTTAATGTGTGTTTCTAGAGTGTATTGTTATACAAGATACATTCCTGGTACAGGAATCGTATTTTCTAAAACCAAACTCATTTTTCTTCTTCATTAAACCGATCTTAACTGGAAAACAGTTGCTGGAGATACAAAGCAAAGAATATATATATTTAAGTGTAAGTGTGTGATATTTGTTATCAACGTCAATTCAATGATGAATAGGATTATGTTTACGTATGCTACGGGCGTACGTAGCTCGGGCTTTAACCACCATTTATTTAAATAATATTAAGGACATACAGAGTGAAGTGCTGGTGGTTGATGTCACGGAATAGAGAAATACAGCCATACATACCATGCCATACATTAAATCAAATGAATTCAAAATCTTTATTGCTAACTAAGTCTAGGTACATTTGCGATCTTATATTAAAGTTTGTCTCAACTTAGTAGCCTTTTACAGGCATTGTAAGTTTGAGAGGAAATGACCATGTTACTTAATTGTTACATAGTTATTAGATATAAAAATGTTAAAATTTAATTGAAAACAAATTAATAATTGTAACTAAAATTTAAGTAATAAAGTAAAAAAAATAAATGTTAAAATCCTTGAAATCCTCATTAGAGTGCGCAACTGCACAATTAGTCACAAAATTCAAAAATAGAATATAATATTCAACAGATTTGAAATCTGTTCTAGGATAACTAATAAGTAAACAATTAACTAAATAAAAACATCTTTAAAAAGAGA
This sequence comes from Spilosoma lubricipeda, assembly GCA_905220595.1. Lineage (NCBI taxonomy): Eukaryota > Metazoa > Arthropoda > Insecta > Lepidoptera > Erebidae > Spilosoma > Spilosoma lubricipeda. The sequence goes on along the minus strand of HG992298.1, from coordinate 2,016,095 downwards.
TTTCATACCATAGGTTTTAATTTTGTGTGATGACATTCAAAGTTGATAGTAAAAATTAAAAAGGAAAATATTTTTATTATTTTTAGAGCGTTTAAATTAATGTTTGTTTCTAATAAAAGAAGTTCATTTATATTTTATGCTACTATATTAGGAATTATATAATAAAATATTATTAAGCGTAAATATCAACGTCTCTGAATGCAATTTAAAAAATCCACTTTTCATCACAATTTGTATCTACATAATATATAAATTCCCTACTTCACTTAATGTCCTTTTAAAGAGAATCTCATTAGACATCCGTCATGTCCGTTGCTTTAGTACAGTTGGCGAGAAAAGTGTTTACAATTAATTTAGATCATTTTTAGTTTATTACTTAAACATTATTATTAATAACACACACATCACTAACAATATAAAATTTATTAATATAACTTATCATTTATATATTAGTATATAAACTAAAATGGAATTTAATAATAAAGTACATTATAAACATGATCAAAGCAACAATCAACGTGATGAAATTGTTATGAAATTCAATATGATGTACTCGAAAGTAAACTAATTTATTGTCTAGCGGCGAACCCTTATCCTTTGCTGTCTGTTAATATTGTGATATTTTATAAAATTTACCAAGTACATTATTTTGCAAAATATTTGCGTATGTAAAAACGTATGTTCCTGAGGTGGTCCCATTATCACCATATCAGTATCTGATGGTTGGATCCTAAGGAAATCGAGGGAAACCCTCAAATTCTATAGACACGCACATAGTTTTTGAAATATTTTCTACAGCTATTATGGTATTTACATCTGGTGTCATCATTTCATGATGACGAACTGGTGATGGTAGATACAACTCCTTAACGGTTAAGAGCTGGCAGATAATTATTTAGATATCATGTGTATATATGTTACCTTTAGTCGTATTCTTTGAAGTTCTTTAGGTGAGCTGATGATGGAAGGTATAACTCCTCAACGTTTAAGAGTAGTAGTTTAATATCGATTTATATTTGTATCAGATTTAAAATTATAAAAAAAATTAAAATAAATGATTGAATGATGATGATGAATGAAACAATTGAAATCAATTCATTAAACCTATATCTATCTATATCTGTGCTGACAATCGAAATAAAGGCTTTGCCTAGTTTGATTGCAGATGCTAAAATAAATTGATCTGTAAAATATTGCCAATTTGTTCGTAATTTAGTATTAAGGTCTATGTTTGGAAATAAAATTATTATTATTATTATCTATTACTAGCTGACCCACGCAACCTCGTTTGCGCCTTATATTGCCCGTAGCGTGAAAATTTCTCCCGTTTTTGAAACATTTTTCATTGTTGCTCCGCTCTTATTAGTAGTAGCGTGATGATATATACCCTATAGCCTTTCTCGATAAATGGACTATCCAACACCGAAAGAATTTTTCAAATCGGACCAGCGGTTCTTGAGATTAGCGTGTTCAAACAAACAAACAAACAAACTCTTCAGCTTTATATATCTATCACAGTAATCTAAAAAACTGATTTTAACAGACAGTCTTCTTTCATTCAAACAATTCTATATTGGTTCTTATGACTCAAACAACTCAAAAATTCGCCAGTCGAACTATGTCATAGATAATTGCAAGCCACCGCGCCGTAGTTTCAAACAGTCTTAAATGTCTTGGATCTCAATGTACATAACAGTATATGGTATAGGTATGTATTTTTGTAGTTAGTGTGATGTATTAATAATTATCTCTTTCTCTCTCTTTAGCCTACTGTCATCCACTGCTAGAGGACGACCTACTCCAAAGATCCCGGTCTTAGGCAGTCCATTTATTATTATTGATTGCAAAACATATTTTAAAATATTATCATTAATAATATAAGTAAGTTCTGTATACCTATATTACATAATATTAGCATTTAGCAGAGGAACGCTGGTAGAGTATACCTAGAATATTATTCTATTTTTATATGTCAACCGATACGTTAATGTACATATATGTTGTCAAAGAAATAAATAAACAAATTTCTACGTTTCACAAACACTTTTAAAATTTGTTCTGCAATTTGTGTGTGTTTGTATATTCTGAAAATACTTGCAAAAGCCCTAATCACTAACCTGCCATGGATCGGATTTCATTATCACAAATGTGGAATTGGGTTACTTAATGGTAATGTGTAATACAAATTTATACTAACGTCATAGCGGCGTTATAATAATATTTAGTTATTCTTCTGTAGCGCAGGGTAGCTTGAATTCTTAGAAACTTTGATATGCCTTGTCATTCCTGTTAGGGATTTGATTTCAGGACTATATAATATTTATTAAATGTATTTTTTTTAGTTTTATATTTAAATTTATATTTTTAAAAGTGTCACTTATGGAGTTTTTTGACGGTTTTCATCCATCGAAATTATATTTTGGAACCATGTAACTAGAGTTATTAATATAACGCTTTGTAAGTATTTGAAAAGATATGTTTAAATCAAAACTTTTAAAATTTGATTTTGGTACTTCAGACGGCCCGGCCCACGTAACCCTTAGATAAAACAGTCTCACAGACTGATATTAAGCAATTATTTTGTTATTCACCACAGAGTAAGAGAGATTACTGGAGCTCCTTCCAACCTTCCTCTGTGACACGAGACATATATGTTTGGTGTCAACTTTTGCAATTCATTTATTTTTCGCAAATCAAAATCAATCATCGCGATCATGGTATCATGGACAAATAAAAATAAGTGTCATCATTCAGTATCTGAAACTAAAATAAAATAATATTTTGTGAGAATTTAATAAATGAAAACAGTGTAACACTTTCGTACTCGGTTGTCTTCTGACGTGAAAATGACACGGCGTTTCAGGTAACCATCAAATGTTAGTCCCTATCATGAATTAATATTTTCGCTTAAGACGCATTCTTTGTATTCTATTTGTATAATAAATAAACTTTGTTAAATAATAAATAAATAAACACGAAAGATACATGCTGCTTCAATTGATAATGATGGGCAAGGTGGAGGGAAAGAGACGCGTTGGACGAAGAAAAAAATCGTGGTTGCGAAATATCCGGGAGTGGACCGGTATTACTTCCGTTGAGCAACTGTTCCGCCTGGCCGGTGACAGGGAGGAGTACAGGAAGCTGACGGCCAACCTTCAGGATTGAAGAGGCACTTCTAGAAGAAGAAGAAGAAGTAAGTAATAATAAAATAACAATAACGTAATTATAATCTCCTTTCTAAGCAGTGTTTCATGTTTCACAGTGGACTACTAAAGGCTATTGATGAAGTGAATTGGCAAAACAAACAACAAAAAGTTTACAAAACTATAACTCGGCTACTTTTTTTTATTTTATTACGAATCTATTGACATCTAATTCAGTAAAACCGATCAGCACTACGGTAGAGCATACATTTATAGACTACCAAAACTATTGCAATGTTCTTCTCTTAGTTTCTTTTTGACTTAAACGTAGTCCATAAAAAAAAAAAAATATCAAAAAGGTTAGATGTTGTCCATTTGACACCTAGAAGCAATATGAAGTACATAAATAAATTTATGATATTCATGGGTGAAAATATACATACATATATTTATGAATATGAAACTGTTTAATAGCAATAATGTAAAATTTAATAGCAATATTTGACTAGGGTGGTGTTAATCAATATCTACAAATATATAAAATTTGAGTCTGTTAATATTAAAATAACAGCTTTTTACAAAATGCATATGTGTCTACACGGTACATACTTATTTCCGATAATTAATCTCTGTAACAACTAGACCGATTCTGATGGGAATTATCTTGGCAGATAGACTCGTCAACTCTAAGATATCTCTACTCAACCCCCCGGCCTCCCCTCCCCCTCTTGAGTATTGGATAGGAAAATCCACGGTTGGTAAAGTATTTGTGATTGTACGTCGCTATGGATAGTATCAGAGGACCCGTCTGCATGTTTTCTATTCTATGCCATTTAAAAAAAAACAGCCTTTAAAAGTTTACTTTTAGGCATAAGGATAAGAAAGGAGACTTTGGCTTAATACCTACTTTGACTGCCTCGGTGGCCTTAGGAGTAGCGTAAGCGACTGCTGTGCTGTTCGGGTTCGATTCCCGGGTCGGACCAAATGTTTGTATGAACTACAAATATTTGTTTCGGAGTGTGGGTGTTTTCTATGTACTCGTATAATATGTATGTTATTACAAAAAGAGGTATAAATGGATTGCATCAGTTGTCTAGTACCCATAATACGAGTTCTGCTTAGCGGGCACCCTAGCCGGCAAAAAACGTCCGTACCGGTAAATTAAAAAAAGCGTAAGATTTCGTGAACAAAAAATTTAGTATAGCGCCATCTGTAAGTTCTAAGTAACAGGTTAGGAGAAACTGTAGACAGAACTTGTTTCAGTAGAGATTACTAGGTGGGAGCACAAGTGACCAGTTCAGTTATTATTTTTTGTCTGTACTAGTATGAAGCACTTGCATTAAGTTTCTGAACTTGAATCCTGACATGGACATAGAAGAATTGTGGATTAGTTTCGGGTATAATGTGGGTCATTCCCGGCGGCACTGCAATGCCGGGCCGACCCGTGACGGGAGTGGAGTGAGCCCCGTACATCCCGTTAATTTACAAAAATCAGTTTAATGTACTGGTCCCTCAGTGAGAAAACTTTCAGATATTAAGCTGAAAAGATTAGATACCACACTTTGATCTTAGCCAAAATGCCAAGAAGTGATAACTAAACTATGCAAAACAGTGAAGGTCATTTACTAGCGGAGATTTTTACAGCGTTATCTACTGACAGTAACGAACAATTGTGTTTTATAAACAAAAAGATGAGGTTGGGTTGGTTGGGAGAGCTTTTCAGCTATTCTCCAGATCATATCAGGTATTCACGTCCAGTTTATTATTTACCAGACGACCCACGCAACCTCGTTTGCGTCTCCTATTGCCCGTAGCGTGGTAAGTTTGCCCCGTTTTTGTAACATTCTTCATTGTTGCTCTGCTCCTGTAGGCCTTAGCATGATGACATATAGCCTATAGCCTTCCTCGATAAATGAGCTATCTAACACTGTAAGAATTTTTCGGACCAGCGGTTCCTGAGATTAGCGTGTTCAAACAAACCAACAAACAAACTCTTCAGCTTTGTATATTAGTATAGATTTGAATATCTAGACTATGATGATGGTTGATAAGGAACGTAATAAGGAGCTTTGTTCCTATCTGGTGTCCCACGACACCACACGGCTTTTTTATATTTACTCTCTGTGTAGTGTTTTGTCTAACATAGTATGTATCCTTAGTCGGATCTTACGACACCTATAAGATCAAATGGAATTTTTAATCCGTCACCAACCAGAAATAAAATTTTAACAAAAATAAAACCGACTTCACGGTTTGACTCGATTTGACTGCCTCGGTGGTCTCGCGGTTGGTGTGTGCGACTGCTGATCATTAGGTCTCGGGTTCGATTCGGTTTCGGAGTTTGGGTGTTTTTAATGTATAATATGTACAAAAAAAGTATAGTATGTATTTGTATCAGTTGTCTAGTACCCATAACATAAGCTCTGCTTAGCTTGGGACTAGATGGCGTTGTGTGTTAGATGTCGGAAATATTTATTTCTCTTGGATGCCATCATCAGATCTTAGTATCCTTATCATGGTACCACCGTTGGGATATTTCCTTTCCATTAAAAAATAATCATCAAAATCGGTTCACAAACGACGAAGTTATCCGCATACGGTCGAATTGAGAAACCTCCTCCTTTTAGAAGTCGGTGAAAAAGGAATAACTAGATATTATTGTCATGAATTGCCCGAAAGATTCGAAGTTATCCGCAACAGCCAGTTTGGATTACATGTCTGCGACCTCGACCTTGACCTGTTTGATAACTCATCCGTAGAAGCAATATCCGTTTCCAACCATTGAGATCTTTGAAACTACTAATTCTTACAAAATATCTTTAATATTCCATTAAATTTTAAAAGGATGCTTTTTTGTCGTCGTTGGATTGGATTTACGTAATTGAGACTAAAATGGTAGCCGGAAAATGTCGATGTTTGATAGCTCTTGCCTACTCTAAAGGGATAAAGATTTGAGTGTAGGATAAAAAAGTCAATTTAAACCGCCGCCCATGGATACCCGCAACACCAGAGGCATCACAATTGCATTGCCGGCCTTTGGGCTATGGATATGGGGGAAGGGATTGAGGATGGGGGAGGGGTTGGGATATGGGCCTCCGGTATCCTCACTCACTCGCAAGCGCTATTTCACACTGGTTTTCTGTGAGATAGTTTCGGTGTATACCGCTAGCAATAACGAGACACAAGAATTATTTCTAATAGATTTAATCGTTTTTTCTTTTATAAAAAACAACTCCTGCATTAGGAAAACATCCTGTGTAGCGGGGTGCTTTACCAATATTCGTGACAAAGATATAAAAAGTACCCAGACGCAGACTAACATACACAGAGTGTTGTCAATCACTCTGAATTACGCTAGCATTAATTTTGATTTTATCATTTTTTTTCATGAATAAAAAGTAGCGTATATGCTTTTCCTTATAATAAGCTTCCTAGTGCCAAATTTCATTCAGGCCCAAACATCCAAGCTTTTGTATTTACAGAATATAGTAAGAAGTTGATTTTCTGTTTATACCCATTCAGCCAATTTTGGTATAAAACTATATTGGACTTGTACCATATCGATATGACAGCAAAATTCCAAACAGTTTCCTGAATTGAATGACTTAGAATTACAAAATTTGCCACAGCCAAAACAAAGGAAAATAAACAAAAACTTTTCAGTACTTACTAGCTTTTGAAAACGGCTACGCGTGTTTGTCAGCCAACATACACGCGGTGCCGCTTTCAATTGCTTTCAGTTGATTTTAATTGCGGTTAAAAATAGTCTATACCCTTTCTCAAAAATACAAGTATTTCCATGCCAAAGTACATTGAACTCAGTGCAGCAATTTAGCGGTGAGAACGTTACATACAGAGTTACTTTCAAATTTATAATAATCTATACTAATATATAAAGCTGAAGAGTTTGTTTGTTTTGTTTGAACACGCTAATCTCAGGAACTTCTGGTCCGATTTAAAAAATTGTTTCAGTGTTGGATAGTACATTTATCGAGGAAGGCTATAGGCTATATATCATCACGCTCGGAGCAAAAGGAGCGGAGCAGCAATGGAAAACGTTTCGAAAACGGGGAAAATTATCACGCTACGGGCAATATGAGACGCAAACGAGGTTGCGTGGGTCGGCTAGTATTAGTACTAGTATAGATTAATTATCATTTATGTCAATATGGAAAGCAAATTAGGTATATAATACATATTGATATCAGCAATAGTTTCTGATAGATAGCCCAATGCTGAGTTCTCTATAATAAAAAGGATTGGGCTACTATAACACTAAACAATAACCGCGGGGGAAGGGTGAGGGGGAGGAGTATGGACCTCCGGTATCTTCACTCACTCCGGTCGAGTTGGATCATTTATGCCGAAGCATGGCTCTTCTACGATAGTTGCTACACGTGTTCCTTAGAGTTTGTTTTAAGTCTCTTTTCAGTGATTGTTGGCCTTCGTAATTTGTTTTCTTAATCCACTCTTATCATAATAAATATAATGAAAAGGATTGATAATATTTCATATTCTTAATCAGTCATCATACGTTAAAAAAGGTAAAAACTAAAACCCAACTACGACAACAACATCGCTGAAAAAGCATGAAACAAGTTTCAAAAGCCGTAGTCCATGTAGTACAATGTACCATAGTCCATAACACTTTAACAACGCCTGACTACGGCTTTTGAAACTTGTTTCATTCTTTTTGAGCGTCGTTGTTTGTCTGTGGTTCCTGAAGTCAGTTTTTTTGTTAATTTTTTAAGACAGTTATTCAAATCATCGGTCCATTATGTCGCAGAAAGTGTATTAGAATACTTTTATTCTATGCAAAGAGCAAGACATCAGCATAAAGAATATACTATCATCTATTATGGGAGGGAAACGAGAAAGCTGATCACGTTTAAACTCAATGTCTAGACTGATACGTACCTACATATATCAGTGCATATGTATGTACGTATATGTGTATTTTCAGAGAAGCTTTTACTATAAACACCGAATACCTATGCTCAGATTGGGTTCTAACACTGAATTCGGTTAGGTAATAGAGGCCAGAAAGCCTGTGTAAATATTGGAGGTTAACCGCAATAGACTACGCGAGAAATTTTATATCTGTATTAGCTTTTGATCTCCCGAAGGTGTCTGAGTATATTTATAATAGATATAGAAAACCTATTAATTTTTCTTTGTTTGTTGAGGATTGAGGTGTTATATTTCTATGTTATTGATATATGTATTACAATAACCGTGTTGACTGATAAATATAGGACTGGTGTTATCTTTTTAGGGTTCCGTTGTAAGTAGATGTATTCTGTGAACCGCATTAAGATTTTCACACAAAAATAAAATGTACATAAAATGATGTCATACGTGTCTTGTAAGTGTCTAACATCTATGGATAGCTCTTCAAACATGATATTAAGGTTTCATTTTTTTCTAAACTGAATATTTTGGGCGAGAGACTCTTCTAAAGTGCTAAAATGTCCCCCCACCTCTGTAACTTCTAAAATGATAGAGTGATAACAATAAAAAATATATGATGTACTTCCACCGAAAATAAGTTTGAACGAAATCTAGTAAGTAGCTTTTTTTTTAAAGTCATAAATCGTAAACTGCAATTTACCTTTCATTCAATCAACACCAATATAAAAATAAAATAAAATTATATTATGTTACTTCTTGCTGCGGAACCCTTCATGGGCGAGTCCGACTTGCACTTGGCCACGTTTTTAATAATGCCATTATTTTCTAATTTTTTTAATTTTTTTAAAGTTTTAAACATTCATGGCCCGGAAGACTTCTAAAAATAAAATAAATCAAATGATAACAAATATAGTGAAACAGCTACGAGTATATGCGATAATTTAATAGTCATTTACTTTCATCACTATCATTCTTGACTTCTACTTATGCTTTCGATCAGGCAGAGTAGAACAATTTTGACAGGTCAAAACTAAAAGAATAACATTAAAATATTGTAACTACCAAACTACTGTCAAAAAATATTACCCATCCTTTTGATTTCACGTTAGTCGGCTAAAAATATTTAATATGATAACACACACAGTCAGACGCTAAATTAGTTCATTAATTTTATTTTACTAAAGCGTTTTATATTTTTAACGAGCTTGTTATTCGATATATCAAAAGCGTAGCGGTAACGAAAAAGGCTTGACATAAAATAGTATCAAAAACGGGTAGTAAAAGCAAACCGTCACCGACAATAAATGAACGACGCATTGTTTTCCTGCCTACAGCCAAAGCCCCGGCGATCGAGGGGAACATTAATCAAATCAACCTTTGTATCTTCTCACTACACTACTAATATACACTTTCGAAAATAACACACACTAACTTCCATTACTACGCAAATATAGAATTTTCGCCAAACATACTAAATAAAGAAATGAATTAGATTTTTATTCAAGTTTTTATTTTATTAACAATATCCGTTTAAGAACTAGCTAAGTCGGTGATATATAACACACGCATGCGTACTGAGCACCACGAAACCTTCACAGGGGGGGTAGAAAGACTCGCGTACTAACCGGGGCTACACGTTTTCTGCCCAAGTCCTCCCGATACGCAGTGTTAAAATGCAGTGAAGTGAACACTAAGATAAAAAGTAATAATAATTATGTGATGTTCGATAAAGTGTTGTGAAATAAAAATTTGAATATTTTTTTTAGTGTGCAGTGATGTGTTAAGTGTTATTAGGTGAGTTTTTTTTATTATTTTTATTACATACTTTTATAAAATAAAAAGAGTAACTATAACAGCTATTTGTTCTCAAAAAAGTGACACCTGTTTTGATTTATCACACGTAAAACCAGTTACGTTTTTATTAAACTATTTTGCGCGATTAAGAAGTTTTAAGATATAACTCGTTATTACTAGTTTTTCATAACATGAAATTAGAAATTAAGCATATTTTTCTTTAAAAAATCGTAAATATGGGAACCTGGTTTATCTTATTGATTGCGTAATTTCAACTTTAAAGGTTATTTAAGCCCTAGTGAAAATAGTATAATTTCAAGATTACATTAAATATAAATGTTTGTGTGGGTATGGATTTTCATAAATTTAAACATTTTGGGTTTATTAAATAACCTAAAAGAGGATAAAATATTAAAATGATTTTATAACTTTCTGCTTACAGTTTGAATGATACATATTATTATTTTAATAATAATATAATTATTACACGTGTACCTATTGCAGAAATTATATACTTGTAAATATGTACGTGTTTTTTTTATAAAGTTATTATAGCGTGACTATAAAACGAAACATTCAATAATTTAAACTCTAACAAAATAAAACATATTATTTAATAAAATATTTAAATTTAAAACCATAAATTTTACAAATAAGAATATTTTATTACTTCAAGATTTTATTTTGTCATAAATATGATGAATTAAATATCGAAAATAAATATCATTGCAAGCTTCAAATATTTCATAAAATAAAAAAAATAAAATACATATTATGACATAAATTTCATGAACGCAGGTACTTTGTATACATATATTTATGTATGATGGTACGACTGATGAAATATAATAATTGCTTCATCAATTATTATTAATATTCATTTCGTTCTATATTTTTATGCATGAAATTTAGTATTACCAGTAATTTAGTAGCCACATCCACACAACTTCGTTTTCGTGTCTTTCATGCTCGGTTCCTATTGGTCTAATCGTGATATCAATTACTATCCTATCTCAGGGCACACCAACATTACACATTTAAAAATATAATACAAAATTTAACAAAGCAAATCCGACTTCAAGAACTGGACCTAATTGAAATTGGTTCACACGGGAAGCACCAGCCTTCAAATAAAAAAAGAATCATCGAAATCGGTTGGCGTGATATTGAGTCATTCGTCAATTTGTCGCACACATATTTAATGCAAATTAAAGGCATATGGTTTTTTTCATCGGTCCATCTAATCGAAAATTATGAGGTAACAAACATAAATATAGAATAAATAAATATTTTGGTACTAGACAAATGATACAAATATATACGCTTTTTATAGATACATACATATTATACATAGAAAACACCAAAACTCCGAAACAAATATCTGTATATCATACAAACATTTGGTCCGACCCGGGAATCAGACCCCATAATCAGCAGTCGCACACGCCAACCGCGACACCAACCAGGCAGTCAAATAAAAAAACTAATACAGTCGAATCGACCTCTTCCTTTTTGAAGTCGGTTATAAAAGGTGAAAATAATTTTGATAGTTTTGGGTTCATCGTAAGGTACAACGTAACACGAGAATTATATATATAACTAGCCGACCCACGCAACCTCGTTTGCGTCTCCTATTGCCCGTAGCGTGTAATTTTCCCCCGTTTTCGAAAGATTTTTTATTGGTGCTCCGCTTCTATTGGTTTTAGCGTGATGATATATAGCCTTCCTCGATAAATGTACTATCTAACACTCTAAGATTTTTTCAAATCGGACCAGCGTTTCCTGAGATTAACGCATTCAAACAAACAAACAAACTCTTCAGCTTTATATATTAGTATGGATTAAAATAATGATAGGACATGGATTGAAAAGGCATGCTTGCAAGGCAAGGATGAATGATAGAAAACTCACGAAAGGAATTAATAGAGCGTATTTATGTGGAAGTGACTGAAGAGGTCGTCCACGGCGAACATTTAACGACGAAATAGGTGATGTTCTAAAAAAAGGTAATGTAAAGAGACCAAGTAACCGACGAGTGTCCATGCAGCGATTAATGAATGTGGACAAAGCAAAAGAGTTGTGTCGGGAACTTAGTTAGTGGGGATAAATTGTCTCTGCCTACCCTTCTGCGAAACAAGCATGATTGTATAAAAATAGTATTAACATGTAAAATTTTAACGAAAATAAAACCGACTTTTAGGTTTGTCTTGATTTCTCTTGGATGTCATCATCAGATCTTAATGTCCTTATCATGGTACCACCGTTGGGATATCTCCTTTCTATTAAAAAAATATTTCCTCTATCTATAAAATTATTTCTGATAAAAAAAATCATCAAAATCGGTTCATAAACAACGTACATATCCGCGAACACACATAATATGGTTTCTCATACGGGCGAATTGAGAAACCTCCTCCATTTTTTAAAAGTCGGTTAAAAAGAGGGCAGATAATTGAACAAAATTTCACTGTTTTCATTTAGTTTTTATATTCAAAATAGTATTACTGACAAAAACAATGCAGTATTACATTAAAAACGAAACTGAATTTCGATTAAAATCGCCTACCCCAATAATTCTATTGAATCCACACATAAACAAAATATTAATTGTAAATACAATTTATTACGGATACAGCTATCTCTGAAAACCATTTTATTCATAGCAGCAAGTTATGTCACAATAAATAAATACCACAGCCCATTAATTATTGAATATGTGTTGTTTCATTTACGAGTCTGACTGTACCAATACACATTTAACCCCATTCTCTGGTCATAAATGTAAGCAGAATTTGTGTTTTAATGTGGGAAGTGCTGAGTGTTTTTTATTATATCATTTTAATTCTCACAATTGTAAATATAGTTTTGTTCTTTATTTATTTAATTTATTAGTGAGATTTTCATTGATATGTGTTTAATAACTTTGTACAGTCACGGGCCAAATAGCATGGCAGAATTTGTTTATTTGATAAAAACAATTTGACTGTATGCTTTATCATTTCGGATATAACACAACTGAATGGTGTTATGTCCCATGGAGGCATAGAACCCACAACAGTCATAATCATCATCAACATCCTTTAACAGTTTACTTCTGGACATGGTTTTGGCCCACCACGATGGCCCGACGGGTTGGTATACAATTTGTTTCAAGTTTTCCTTCTCTTTGCAGTAAAATGGTCCTGCATAGTTATCTCCCACAGTCTTCTGTTACCACACCCATGGGATTATTAGTTACTCTTTTCGTGTACTTAATGGTCACCACATAAACGGACACGGACAACGTTTAACGCAGTAGAAACCGATAGTGAGGCGACCACTTAGATAGCTTCGCTGTCGTGTTTGTGTTCAAGTCTTGGGAAATTGGACTGTGATTGCTGTAGCTCCAAAATAGTACACCATTTTCATCCCTACATTTAGAGACACCACTGTAACTAGAATATCAACAGGTCATAATATATATCTATACTAATATATAAAGCTGAAGAGTTTGTTTGTTTGTTGGTTTGTTTGTTTGTTTGTTTGAACACGCTAATCTCAGGAACCACTGGTCCGATTTGAAAAATTCTTTCACTGTTAGATAGCCCATTTATCGAGGAAGGCTATAGGCTATATATCATCACGCTGAGACCAATAGGAGCGGAGCACCAATGAAAAATGTTTCAAAAACGGGGGAAAATTATCACGCTACGGGCAATAAGAGACGTAAACGAAGTTGCGTGGTTCAGCTAGTTAATATATAAAGCTTAAGAGTTTGTTTGTTTGTTTGAACACGCTAATCTCAGAAACCGCTGGTTCGATTTAAAAAAATGTTTCAGTGTTAGATAGCCCATTTATCGAGGAAGGCTATAGGCTATATATCATCACGCTAAGACCTACAGGAGCGGAGAATTAATGAAGAATGTTACAAAAACGGGAGAAAATTATCACGCTACGTGCAATAGGAGACGCAAACGAGGTTTCGTGGGTCGGCTAGTCAAATATAAATATCCTAACCAATGTTATGCCAGTCGCTCCGTGTAAAACTGATGTTCAGGTAAAACCAGTTGAACTAGTAGCCTACTAGTAGCCAAATCTTAGGAATGATAAAGGCTAGGAAGAGGATCCTAACTAATGTTGTTAAAGCAAATATGATTTCTTTTGTTATACTTTCACGCCTAAACTATTAAACCGATTAAGAAAAGCTAATAATGCATACGTACATTAAGAAATATTTTACTAAACATACAAGAAACAGTCAAATAACAAACTATTTGTGTAAAGAACCGAAGAAGTCAATTATCACAACTCCTTTAATTCAGTTTACGTAGAACTTGATTAAATAATGTTCTAGCTAATTGTGTAACCAAAATGTAACAGTTACAGAATATGCTTATAAAATATGGGTGTCTTCGTTGGGTCTTCGCGATTGTTGGTATTTAAGTGGTGGACTTTTTGTTTTTCGTTTTTTGTAAACAGGATTATTTTTCTCTGTCGTGTCGCTATTGGCAGAGCGGTCGTGGTTACATAGAGATGTAACGTCTGTGGTAACGATTACAGGAGAATTGATGTCTCCTGTTATTAAGAGAAGCACAGACATCTTACGAACTCTTTTTAATTATAAAATCCTACCAATTAATTTAGGATGATACCTGAGTATCAGCCAAATAAATATTAATTTAAAAATTATTGTAATATAATTATATTCGACAAATGTCAATCCCTAAGGTCTTCGACGAAACCTCCCACGAACACATATGCAAGCGAAACCCTACCTTAGTTGAAAGGTATAAGGTTGTATTTAGTAACATTGTAAGTGGCTTTTAGAACTTATATTCGTAGCATCATTTGGACGAATTAGGATATTGTTCTTTATGTGTGTATAATATTATTGATCGTTAATGTGTGCGTTTAGGCGACACAGTGTACCTTGCACTTGCTGCTCGACACCATTTCTAACTATTATTCGTTTGTTCTGTGGACTTAACTATATTTGAGCATGTAACTTCGTATTGAGTATTTTGTTTCACAAAGCTTTATTAAAAATTATTTGAAATAGTCTATTTAAAAACGTACTATCACAAAATATAGATCAACACACACAAAATAATGACAACAATAGACTGTTTTATTCAAAAAAAAGGATAGCAGACAATACCTGTAACGATCTGTAAAAGTGGTTCGAAGTGACTTTATTGTGGGAAAAATTTGAATTCTACCAATAATACAAAGTATTTTTTTATGATATTGTTATCGTAATCAGGTTGGAACTAATGTTAAATTTCTGGACTTCAAATCAATCGATACTTCTTCGATGCCTTAGGATAAAAATACAAACACTTTAATTGCCGCCGAAAATAAATTATTATCTAATACTTTTAGACAAGCAATTCTTGTGTGTATATAATTTGATTCTTGGTAACGAGTCAAATGATTTTCATAAAATTTAGTATGCCGGTGGTTTCAAGGCCGCTAATACTACTTTTAGAACTGAACCAAATTGAAATTGGACCACACGGGAAGCATCAGCTTTCAAATAAAAAAATAAACATCTAAATCGATTCACCCTGTTGAATTGAGAACCATCTCCTTTTTTTAAAGTCGGTTAAAAAGAAATAGAAATAACTTCACACACAGAATACATCAATAACAAGATTGTCCTGAATTACAATCAAATCTATGACCTCAAACAGGCGACAGAATTACAAACCTCGAGACATCTAACAACAGGCTTGTCAGACATTGATTTATCGTAAAGCACCTCGAACCACTTCCTCCTGTAACTACACGGATATGAGAATAATAATCCAAATTTCACAGAGTAATTAACTAAGTCTATAGACGTAATTCGTCTGGAAATTCTTAATAGAATTAAGGTAACATTCCATCAAGATACGCAGAAGTTCAAAATTAGTTAAACTAATTTGTTTATAAAAATTAAATGAAGATAAAACGCTGTTTTTTTTTGTACTAACAGCAGTTTTTACTAATCTATCTCTAGGTTTAACTTGCGATTGGTTAAACAAACATGTTATATTGGTGGACAAATAAAAGTTGACAAAAAAAACCCTTAATTATCAACGAAACTATGGAGTCCGTCATATGAAAAATAAAAAAAAACGAAAAATAGGTTGATAAAATTACCGAATTTTGATTATCATTGTGTTTATCACTCCTTTAGAACTGGCCAATTTGCCGAAAGGAGACCGTCCTACGGTCAAATAAAATCATTATTCTTGACTTAAATTTATTAATGTTTAATTTCATTTTATCGCCTGCCAGAATGAAGTAAGGGTTTAATGTTAAATGTTTGAAACTTTATAAGTAGAAAAAACCGTCGGAGGAGAGCCAAACTTTCGGACGAATTAATTTTCCTAAGGCCTAGAGAGCACGGCTGTGAAACTTAAACAGTAATGCTATGATAGGCAAGTATATAAACCCTACTGAGAAAGGAACTTTTAATTAAATGTTCAGACCCCAAGTGTTCTTAGAAATATAACAACTTAATTTTGTAACTAATCTAAATAGACAAAATTGGTTTAGTAATAAGATTATCACGGGGCTTATAATAAGCACATAGCTATGGAAATCCTTAGTTTGTCAAATATGTTACATGTGATAAGTAATAGAAACATACTATAGATATACATTATGTTTATCTCTTTATGAACATAGGGACATAGACATCAAAAGAAATTAATGCATACTGGAAGTTTACGATTCGTAATAAAACATGTCAAACAGAAGGCTGAAGTGTTATTTTTGAAAAATACTTAATCTGCAAGTTAAAAATAGATGGTTTTATACAAGATTTTAGCTTTTGGCATGACGTTTGAAAAGTCATTTTTCCTAGTGAAAAATGGCTTTTCAAACGTCATGCGTGTGAAAAGTCATTTTTCACTAGTATTTCCCTCAAAAATTGTGAAAAATTCAAGAACGTCTGCAGATCTTTCTTTATAATTTAAACTACAACATCCATTGATGATAAATTAAGAAACAAATAAACGATATAAAAATTCTGTATACTTTTATTAAAAGCATGATTATCTCTGAATCTTCGGCATGAATGGGCCGGCTCAACTGGGAACACGGCCTCATAGAAAACCGGTAAAAATAGCGCTTGCGCTGTGTTACACCGAGTGAGCGAAGATACCGGAGGCCCATACCCAACCTCTCCCCACATCCCTTTCTCCGTCCCCCAAAGGTTGGCAACGCACTCTTGACGCCTCTGACGTTGCGGGTGTCCATGGGCGGTGGCGGTAATCGCTTACCATCAGATGATACATCTGCATGTTTGCCTCCAACACCAAAAAAAGTCATGTTAGTTTTCTTTATTTTATCATTTAATGTTTGTCGCACAATCTCAAGCCAAGTAAAAAGTGGCAAAGTAAAAAGGTATTGAAATCAAGTGATCTGTATATCTACACCTAATATGAAAAATATACCTAGTTGGAAGCATTTTTAGATAATAAAAAGAGGAACATCAACCTTCATATCCAGACGAATAAAACGCAAAATCATTTTCCACATCAGCGCCGATAACTTTTCAGGTTTATACCTATCATCACTTATCGTACAAGTCCTTGTATTGTTGGAACGGTAGTCGTGACAGGGTATGATGGATAACATCATTGAACCCTGTAGAGATTTATATAAGGAACATGGCTCTTGTGTAGTATACAGGCCTCAAAAGTAACATAAGATGATCTATAGAAACCGCTTACAAACACAACAGCCAGAAATTGGGGTATAGGCGTTTTCGGTGTTACGTAACTATGGTACCCTACGATAGATATAAATCATGGTACAGGGGAGATTGGGTACTGGAGAAGATTTATTGGTATATGTAGATAATTTTCTTGTCAGCACCCATGCGTAGCCTAACTATCGTTGTTCTGAATTTTCACTTACAATTCTGAAATTACATTGATCGAATAATTTGAACGTGTTTTTCATAATTAGGGTATTCAAATACATAAACAATATAATGTCTACTTGGCAAAAAATATTTTAGTGACTAATATTCACATATTTTGTATTTATGTAGTAATATATAGGTAAGGTCGGTATTGTAGATAAGAATTACTTTTGGTCCTGATAAAGTTCAATCAATCTCTTCATCGAAAAGCTCTTCTAGTTTGTTTGGTGGTTTAGCTGTAAAAGCTTAACAGACACACACAGACGCTATTGAATTTATAATATTAGTATGTACGTTGATTCAATTTCTAACCAACATGGCATAACTATTTAGGTGGCGCTCGAAAGCAAAGCCTTTACGACTCTTAATTTACACTATTCCATGCGCAGTGATAATCTCTTAACCTCAAACGAACCATATACTCTTTGTTTCACAACAAAAAGGGCAGTACAAAAAAAAAAGTACATAAAACTTTGAAAGACAAGAACTATAAGACCTACGTGATCCTATTTCAACCGAAATCTTTCTTAACTTAAAACTAACTCATTTTATCCATTACATTACCATCTCATTTTCAAGTAATTGAACTCCTGACTCTTAATTTTGTTTCAAATTGTTCATTGCTAAGCCTCTTGAGACGTATATTCCAAAGAATTTCGTATTTTTTATTCGCCAACAACAAGTTCAAAGCAAACTCATGAAATGTTTCTTGTGTCGTTCTGTTAAGTTGGACACGGGCATGTCTCTAGAGATGGTTGTCAACACATTTCTAAGTGTGGTTCGTCGGAAAAATAAAATATAATATTACATTTTTACTTGAGGAAATAAATACTACTTTTTTTAATGTATGGCCTGCCAAAATAACTCTATTCTGCCTGATGGAAAGCATAAGCAGAGTCCAAGAGTGGTGGTTATCAAATTACTCATTGCTCGTACTTACAATGCAACAATGCAGCATGATGACCCACACTTTGGCGGCCTAGTGATGCTTCTGCATCATTGGGCCTCAGGTCTCGCACTCACCAACGAAACACGAAAGCACAATCGCTGTCATTTTGTATCATGTAATACTAGCTGACCCACGCAACCTCGTTTGCGTCTCCTATTGCTCGTAGCGTAACAATTTTCCCCCGTTTTTAAATATTCTTCATTGATGCTCCGCTACTATTTGTTTTAGCGTGATGATATATAGCCTATAGTCTTCCTCCATAACTGTACTATCCATCACTGAAAGATTTTTTCAAATCAGTCCAGCGGTTCTTGAGGTTAGCCCGTTTAAACAAACAAACAAACTCTTCAGCTTTGTAATAAGATATAGTAGACATACAGTGTGTGAGACTACAGATCTACTTTGACCATTTTTATACCTATTTATATCTGAATTATTATTCTATTTCGCACTTTGTGTGGTCGAATGATAGTTCTCATGTAATTAGTCAGAAAGTAAATAAAATCAGTGCATTATTATGGTATGGTATGTTCGGGTTTATGTATCGATTCTGTACAGTTTTATACGAACCAGGCGAGATTCCATTGACTATTACTGCTAACTGTTACAAGAGAAGGTGCGTGTGCAATTTTAAGTCGATTTGAGTATGATATAACCATCTTACCCGTCGCCTGGTCGAAGTATCCGAACTATGAAAGTGCTTTTTGTCATTAAAACGATAATCAAACCTCAGTGATCTTTCTCAAGATCTGATAAGCTGACAAGCTCTTGTGTATACTTTAATGAAAGATTTTTCTTGAAATCTACTAACCATTTACGTCGCAATTCTCAGTGGAAATTAAATTAACTTGCTGCACCTTGAGATAAAACTTGCCGGCTTTGAATGCAAATGAGTCATCATTCATCCCGTCACATTGTTAATGAGCCCTTGTCTTTCAGAGCTCTTTCATCCATTTCGAGTTTTAAATACAAGCGCAAATCACATGCATTTTCAAAATTAATTCCAGTACTCTGCTTTCACTTCAAAATTTTTTTTGTTTCATTATCTTTTAATTACATACTTATGAACTCTAAAGTTCTGACACATAATATGTTTAATTTGTTTAACTTCCACGAGCCGGGGTTTCTCAAAAAATCTTTGCATGTCTCTTTTTCAAAGAAATTCGTATTGAATTTATTCACATATTACGGTTTCTTCATTTCATTAAACGCAAGTTTTTTTTCAGTTAAATATTATGATATATCTAGGATGAAGATAAAAAATAATTTGGCAATATTAATTAAACATATATAGATTGGTTTCTATAGTATTAAACTAATATCATAAGATCACTTTTTTTATCTTTTATTGTCTACAGTATCAAGACTTCGTACAACACTATGATTATTTTACTATCTTTAAATGTCTTCCTTTTAATTTGATATTAAGCCAAACGAGTCCGTCTTTTCTTTGGTAAATCATAGGTATATTACAACAAAAGTAAACCAATTTCATCACTTATCCAAGGTACCATAAAAATGATAGTAATAAGATTGTCTCCAAACAAGGATTCCATCTCCTAACCATAAAATCGGTTGAGTAACATTACCGTCAAATGTAATATAACATTGAACAAGGCCCTTCTTTTACCCTAGATTATGTTTATCTCTATGACAAAATCTAATTCTGTCTGTCTCTCGTTGTGCTAACGATAAAACACTATCTTTACGGTATATTGACAGGTCTCGTATATGTAAGAAACGTCTGGAACATACTCAAAGGAGTTGGGGTAGACGGATTTGTTCTACGAGTAAAGGATAATCTAGTTAAGATTTTAGTTGATGGATATCTTGGACCGTTTATACATAAATACTTAGCTTTCGACCGTGTTTTTCTATGTTGCATTCATTACATAATTAAACCATATTACCGTTTAGTAAAGTCTTATTTTGTTCATTTATGATCATTTCTTGTTTTTTCTGCCCTTCATGTTGTGGGAATATTTGTACTCAGCTCTGCTGCGACTGCCTCTGTGGCGCAGTAGTAGCGTACGCGACTGCTGTGCTTGAAGTTCGATGCCCGGGCCGGCCAAATTTTGTATGATCTACAAATATTTGTATCGGAGTTTGGGTGTTTTCTATATGCATGTATTTACAAAAAAAAAGTAAATATGTATTTATATTACTTGTCTAGTACCTATAACATTAGCTTGGGACTAGATGCCGTTGTATGTTGAATATCTTTGATTTGATTTCATTTTTTTTCCAAATTTGATTCAAAAGAAAACAAACAGCGTTTTAATAACGAAATAAATAATTTACAACTGAAGTATATACTTCATAGGGTCACTGATTTGTTTTATTATTAGAAACTCTAAAACATGAAAGGTTAGATTGATACTTGATCGTCTTAAAAACCCTTCATATCGGTCCCTATTACTTCGGTACTAATATCAGCTTCTGCTTTGAACGGAAAACAGAAGCTTTTGCGGTATCAAGGGTTGGGTGTTTACCTGTTACTTGAGAGATTGAAGTAACGTAGTGGGCGTTTTGATGTCGAATGTAACCTTGTCCCTTTTCTCACGATAGTTGTTTTTATTACCATGTTTACTTCATATAGATCTGGTAAAGTTTTTGTGGTTCCTTACCTACTTCATTTTGGGTAGTATTGGTAGATTTCACTGATTTCTAGATGAATTTGGATTGAAATTGGTTTTGAAATTGAATATATTTAGATTAGCTCTTGCAGCTGAAGTAGAGGTACACAGAATACGAAATGTTCGTTATTCGTGTTCCGAATTTAAATGATTGTATAATGTAGAATTGGAAACCGTGTACCATACCTTAGAATAGGAGGTAGTTTGCCATATTGAATATTTAAGAACTGTTCTTTAAAAAATTAAAAAACTTAAAAATTAATTAGACAAAAATAAACATTGGTTTATTTAATCAAAAAAAATAACATAAAACCGATCAAGAATTGTAGCGAAAACAAATTTGGCCCAACCCCTGAAGCACTAGCTTTCAAATAAAAAAGAATCATCAAAATCTGTTTACCCAGTTGAAAGTTCTGAGGTAACAAACAAAAAAAGTACAGTCGAACCTCTTCCTTTTTTGAAGTAGGTTAAAAAGAATTTCAAGACGTAACGTGAATTTCATAAACACGTTTTGAGAATTTGTAAGTTCAATCGCTCCATGAAATTAACTTACCTACTTTATCAATTGCACCGATACTACTGTATCAGATACAAGCGATTGTTTGAGTTTTACCGCTGTACAAACATCATACAACTGAGCTACCGCAACGTGCCTTGGCTAGTAGCTGCGATGCATAATGAACGCTCTCTCATGCGTGGCTAAAGCAATCAAACGTAATATAGAGGTCCATGAGCCTACTTAATCCTCTGAAGTAAATGCTAAAAGTATCGAGTTTTTAAATTATCGTTCTTCATTTAATTTTGCACTAGCTTTGCCCCACGATGTTAACCTCGGTTTTTATCATACCTTGCTCATTCCCACTACAAACGTACGTATATGTATAAATTTTATTTACATCTGTTGTTTTATAATATTACATTGTACTACTATATATATACTCGCGAAAATATGATATCCAGGTGTCTTGTTCCCGTGTGGTGAATTCTCATCTTATCATAAAATTCTTGAGTTCAAAAAAGTATCTTAGTACTAAAAAAACATTTCTAGCTGTCACATCCAGAAAAGTTCTGAGAGACGGTAAAGTTAAAATTTCGAATGACTGTTTTATTATGGACTTGTTTTATTATTTCACCTTAGTTGTTTTGTCTTTGACAAGGAAATTTGTTTACTCAATTCATTTTGACCTTTATAAAGTACATTGTATTCTTTGAGAAGTCAAACTTTCGCCCGGGGACTTGTAATACTGAGTCACATCAAATTGCACCATTACCGCGAGTACAAATATTTGTTTTTCGTTGTAAACACCGTTTGATGTAAGGAGATGAAGGTGATACAGGAAATAGCTGTGTTGACAGAGTGTGACTGTTTTTAACCGACTTTAAAAAAGGAGGAGTTTCTCAATTCTACTGCTACATTTCATTTATTAATTTTAGATACAAAAAAGGAATTATTATGCTTATCATTGATGTTTTTTTTTTTTTTTTTTTTATTTATTTATTGATACAATATATACAATTTCGGTGTAATCTATAGAACATCACAAAACCTTGACAGGTTTGTCTGGACGTAGAATCACTTTTGAGCAATCTATTAACATACATTCACTTGAAATCATCTCAAAACTAAAAACAATGTTTTTATAATAGTACCTACAATTCACTTAAACTATTTATTACTAGGAAACCGGTTATCGAACCGTTCGACGCATGTCCTGTCCGATGCTACCTGACTTTGTTATGAAGTTATGATATTATTATGTACTGTAGTTATGCAGAAGGAGTTATACACTATAGACAGGATGTTGCACTTTCTTTTATTTTTATTTTTCTATTTAAATATGTTCAAGTCGTCTACTTTTCAATAATTTTATGTTACGGTGCTAAAGCATAGAAATAAAATATTTTTTGTATTTACATTTATAGTTCTTGTCTGTTATTTGTGTTTGTATATTTATTGGAATGTCATTGATATAAGTTGGGATTAGATAAGTGTTCATTCGTTGTCCGTAATAGTTAGTAATCCTGGGCACTTCTAATTTTGAGTGTGTTATTTGCCGTGTTGTTATTTTATGAGTAATTTTAATTTGTAGTTTTTTATTTTGATATTGTTCGATTAAAAGCCACAGTTTTATTTTAAGATGAATTGGCAGTATTTTACAATATTTGAACAGGGCACTGGCATTGTTACCAACGCACACCGTGTTTTTTATTTTGTCTGGTGTTATAGTTTTTAGAATTCGTGTCTGCAAGTTGTATATTCTATCCACGTAGGTTTTGAAAGTTCTTCCGTAGCTAGTGATTCTATATGATATGATTGACTCAGCAAGGGCAATGTATAGATTTAGTAGTATTTTAAAAGGAACCTTATACTTTAGTATTGCAAATTTAGCTAATATTGCTCTTAGTTTGTCACAAAATGTATCGATATGGTAACCCCAGTTAAATCTGTCGTCCACTACTACACCTAGGTATTTATAGTTAGATACTTTGTCGTATGATTTATGTATTACATACAATTATGAAAACTTTCCTTCTTTTCCGACACTAAAAGTTATTGGAAGCTTACCTCTTAATGTGTAACCGAAGTATTTTTACGATCGTAGGATCGTAAATAGGCATTTGCTATATAGCAAAGTCGTGAAATAGGTTAGCATTCGATTAGTTTCGATACGAGTAGTTGAGGCTTTGATTGACCAAATTAGAATTATTATATGCTATAGCAGCGTAGATACTTTATTAGACGGAATCTAAAAACATATCGACTCGACATATACACAGAACCATTTCAGAATGAAACAACTAACGATGTAGTAAATTATATGAATATCATAACTCAAAATATGTTTAGATTTGTGGCTGGTGCGGAAAAATTGTTAGCCCTACACTAATAATAAACGTGATGGTGCAAAAATTGAATTCAAATTTAGGAAAAACACCCTAAAGCTACACCAATTTTCCCTTATTGCGTAAAACCATTTAACCATAATCCAGTAAAAATATTGAATTTGGTAATAAAAAATCCAAGATAAAAGCAAAAAAAGATTCACTTTGAAGTTTAATGTTTAATCAGACGAGTGTTTCAAGGCAATTATCATTTAATGCTAGAATTTAATCACAGAATTTTGCATAACAAAAATTCTGCAGGAGAAAATTGATAGAGGATTTTTAATTGATTAAAAACCTGTTAAATTGTGATAGTAATTATGCAACATTTCTTTGGAGACTTTGATGAATAAAAATGAATCTATTAAGGTTTGCAGTATTTTATTATCCGAAGCTTTAATAAAAGTACTGATGGAATAATGTAAATTTAAACGATTCCATTCAATTAACGGTTTTCTTTAGTGATCCAATTTTTATTTTTTAGTTGAGGACCAATTAGTAGTTAATAATTATAAATTGCGATGTCTCTATCTATTCTGCCAATATGTTTTTTTTTAACTAGTAGTCGACCCCAAATCATTCCCAAGATTATTTGGGTTCGGTCAGTTTAACTGGCTTTATCTGATTGATCTATACTAATATATAAAGCTGAAGAGTTTGTTTGTTTGTTTGTTTGTTTGAACACGCTAATCTCAGGAACCGCTGTTCCGATTTGAAAAATTCTTTCGGTGTTGGATAGTCCATTTATCGAGAAAGGCTATAGGGTATATATCATCACGCTACTACAAATAGGAGCGGAGCAACAATGAAGAATGTTTCAAAAATGGGGGAAATTTTCACGCTACGGGCAATTATAAGGCGCAAACGAGGTTGCGTAGGTCTGCTAGTATTGGAAATAAAAAGGCTAGGAAAATGATGATGATTAAGAATGCAATGTTTATCGATATCAAAACGGTATCGTGGATTATGTCTCAACAAAAAAGAATGGTATAGTACATTAAACCGTAACAACTACAACAAAAACAAATGTACCTTATTCTGTATTAAACGAGCATTAATAAGCCAATACCATTAGGTAGAGTTGGTTCGTGTATCGAAACTTGTCTGAACAAACTACTGCATAAACATGAGGCTGGCTATACAATGTTTGTCTTTATGAAACTGGA
Source organism: Spilosoma lubricipeda (assembly GCA_905220595.1). NCBI lineage: Eukaryota > Metazoa > Arthropoda > Insecta > Lepidoptera > Erebidae > Spilosoma > Spilosoma lubricipeda. The sequence continues at coordinate 1,990,716 of HG992298.1, read as the reverse complement.
GACCGAAACTTTAGGACTGAGGCTTTATTATTTTGTGTTTAGTGGCTCGTGTGTTAATTTAAGTTTAATAGTACGTTTTGTTTAGACTATCTTAGCAATTACGCTCTTGGTCCTAGTATAGCGCCTTGAAGTATTCAAAATATTATATTACTACGTTGTCAATCCGGGCAAGGTACTCTATCGTTATTCAATTATAGCAGATTATGTAGAAATAACTAATATTAGAAGCCTTAAAAATTGAAAAGGGTATGAGCACCATTATTTGCTTATAATTTGAAGAATCAGCTGTTATCTGAAAGGCTTAACTAAATTTCTCAGATGAAATTAATAAATTTCTATTTTAATCGCTTCCTAGAATCGCTTTAGGAAATATTTGCTTCAAAGTATATTCAAGTGATAATTATCGTTTATTGTATATAATTGTACAACGATTTATGAAATGTATTTGATCAACTCCATAAAATATAGATTTTGAAAACAAGTTCTAGTTTAAGGTGCACATGTTTAATGTGCTTATCGAGCACAGATTTACACTTATTTGTAACAGGACGTTTGGACTCTTGAATTTATATTGTTTTAATCAGTAAAAATAAATGTTTATTCATACTTTCATTTTGCAGGATTTTCTCTTCTTTAAACCATACAACGCTATCAAGAATTGAATCATCTTCTAATGCTTTGTTGCGTTGTCCCGTTTGGATTAAATTTTCTCTATTTTCAACTCTCTATGTAGGTATTGCATAAGGAGCTTACTACTCTGTCTTTGTGCCTAAAACGCTTATTCTGTTCAAGAACGAATTTCAAAATAAATGCTTTGAATTTTGCAATTGCAATTTTGCATTTTATAACAAAAGAAAAATATTTTACCATTTATCAATTTTTGTAGTTCTTTATTTAATCTCATGCCTCGTTGGTGTAGCGGTTGGCGTGTGCGACTGCTGATCATGAGGTCTCGGGTTCGATTCCCGGGTCGAACCAAATGTTTGTGTGATCTACAAATATTTGTTTCGGAGTTTGGGTGTTTTCTATGTATAATATGTATGTATTTACAAAAGAAAAAGTATATATGTATTTATATCAGTTGTCTAGTACCCATGACACAAGCTCTGCTTAGCTTGGGACTAGATGGCGTTGTGTGTAAGATGTCCGAAATATTTATTTATTTATTTATTTAATAGTAGTTAATTACATACACATCAAAAGAACCTGTCATCATTCGGTTACTGATTTTCTACATCTAAAACTGCCCTTACATTTTAAAGAGTGAAATGAAAACACAATATCTATACAAATAAATAAAATTGGAGTGTCTGTTTGTAATATTAAAATAACCACTTTTTACTAAATGCATGTGTATGTATACACGGTACATACACCAAAAATGTAGTTAAAAAAATTTTTGTCTGTCTGTCTGTCTGTCTGTCTGTCTGTCTGTCTGTCGGTCTGTCTGTCTGTCTGTTTGTTCCGGGTAATCTCTGGAACGGCTGGACGGATTTTGACGGGACTTTCACTGGCAGGTAGCTGATGATCCGGGGAGTAACTTAGGCTACTTTTTTTAGACTAACTTTGTACCGAGGCGTTACTCGCGGTACAACAATTGCCGCGGGTAACACCGCGGGGTTCAGCTAGTTTAGTATATATAGACTACGTTGTATCAGTAAGATATAATGTATTATTTAGATTAAGCATGTTCAGCTCAACTGGAATGATACCAAGTCTTACTAAAGATTTTCTTTCATTTCTTTTGAGTGAAGATGTCTCTTACCTTGATCCTTATTTTTTTTTTATTTGACCCAGCCAAAATGACTATTCAGCCTGATGGAAATAAATGACTTATTTAAAAACTAAAATCTGTTTGTAATATTAGAATAACAACTTTTTACTAAATGCATATGTATGTATACATGGTACATATACCAAAAACATAGTTAAAAATTTTTTTGTCTGTCTGTCTGTCTTTCTGTCTGTCTGTCTGTTTGTTCCGGGTAATCTCTGGAACGGCTTTACCGATTTTGACGGGACTTTCACTGGCAGTAGCTGATGATCCAGGGAGTAACTTAGGCTACTTTTTTAAACTAACTTTGTCCCGCGGCGTTACTCGCGGTACGACGATAACCGCGGGTAACACCGCGGGGTTCAGCTAGTTTTTAATATAAGTCTTAGTAAGTTTTATTATTACCAAGTCTCAAAAGGTACCATCAGAATTTGCTGATAGTCATCTAAATTCATTGTTATTACTTACACGACGAAATGTTAATAAGCAAATTACAAGTTATTTACAGTACTTAGCTTTCCAAAACTATTCTTATTACATTTAGTCATTTTCACATCAAAGCTTATACGTCAAAGCAACAACTGGTAGGAGTCAAGCTATTTGTTCTTAATATATATATATATTAGTTTAGTAATTGGAACTAGTAGTAGTAAGTTTTAGTAGTTTTATCCCACTTTCACAAACAACTTTAGATAAACCTACATAGCAGTTCATATTGTTATGAATGAATTGAATTGACAAAACGCTTGGCCTAAAAAAGAGAGAAATTTGATATAAAATTGCTCGCAAATAGGAAGGGTATTGGTTCCTGGCTACATTGTTGTTAAAATATTGCGAATACATGTCAATGTTGCTTACAAATTATTCTTATCAGCTAGCGGAGAAAATATTGCTTATTGTTAGAAATATTGTGATTTTTGGAACGAAGTTTCTTACAGGGCGTTGCGGAGAGGTAACCCAGCCGTCAAAAACGTCCGTAACGTTAAATAAAAAAAGCGTAAGATTTTAAAAATTTTGTGTAGTGCCATCTGTAAGTTGCATATATTACTATATTTTCTGACTAGCTGTGCCCGCACTTGGTACACGTGACATTTGGATTTTTCAAGTTATTTTTAATTTTTTACCGTTTAAACCTCGTAAAAATCTGCTAACTCGGCCCAGCCGGTCTTGAGTTAAAGCGAGACAAACGAACAGCAATTGATTTTTATATATAAGAATAAGGAACTTCGTTCCTCGACACCAAACGACTTTTTTCATTGAAAATATTTTTTTCTGAAGTACCAAGTACTTTGAACTGGTAGTAAAAGTTATATCAGATTATTGAAGAAATTACATTTCTAAGAATTACTTTTTGCTATATATGAGAAGAAATTGTACTTGTTTTCGCGTTCATGCTCCTTTATATATATTTCATAAGAAATACAATATTTAATTTTTTCCTGGAATCTATGTGAATTATATGTGTACGTATTTTCGCAGAAAGATATGAAACTTTCATCGTCTACTGTGAAAATAATCCAAGTCGCTGAGCTCGATATTTAGGTAGCACTCATCGTCCAGATTCGCTCAGCGTTTTGAGCAGTTCGTTAGTCCAACCAACAACTTCGAACCTTATATCCCCATGATTATCGATGCAAGCTATTTGAACCAACCCTGACTACTTAGATAACGCAAATTATGTTTTCTCATAAGCTTACTCATTATAATATACCAGTAAATGACGATGATTGCCAAGATTTTGTGGATTAAACAACGCTTTATAAAGTAGCCACATTATATAAGGGAATGTCTATACTATTCGTGCCTCCTCTAGTGTTTAGTAATTTAATACAGCCAGGGGCACGAACTTTGTTGATCTTAGAAGGAGAACTTCAATTAAGCTATAATGTGATTCCAAATTACAACAGATAAATGTATTACAGTTAAGTTAATATAACTTATTGCATAGTTTCAATTCATTTTATTAAAGATCGGATGCAATTTTGTTAATTTTGACAACTTATACATAATTGTATTATTTATTTTAGAATTTCAGTTTTTATTAAATTTCTTCAAATCTATGATTTCAATTCTAAAAATCTAAAACGACCGTTCTAAATTAAAAATTGTTCTCAAAACAACTTTAAAAAATAAGATTGTATTTGTATAGTATCGATTTTCTAAGATATTTTGTTATTTCACTTTCACCTATGAAACTAGATTATAATTTCTAAAGCAATAAAAGTAACGTATCATTGTCTTTTATCTAATGCATTTATTTAACGGCAATAATTAACCCAATTTATTCAGAATGACAGTAAATACACGAAAATAAGTTATTCTTAAACGGTACGTCGGTCTATCTTCAGCATCATAAGACGTACCTAAGTCATCTACTGTTAAACACAGGTCTGCTCAAAATACTACTGCCTTTTTACACGTTTTAAAGGTTAATGTTATTCAAAGATAAACGCACAAATAAATGTTACCTCATGTTTCCGCAGAAAAGGTTCGCAAACAAAATGTTTGCTGATGCTATCCACGATTTCATTTTCTTGCCCATTTTCACGTCAAAAACGATGTGTGTATAACATAAGAAAAAAAATGGACGCGAGTAAACGTAAGGCGTTGTGCACTATGCGTATAATGTGACCGTGTTTCTGAGCTGATGGGCGACATGATGTAACAGAAATAAGCACTTGTGGAATATAGTACATCTATACAAATAAATAAAATTGGAGTGTCTGTTTGTAATATTAAAATAACCGCTTAATGCATATATATACACGGTACATATACCAAAAATGTAGTTAAAAAAAATTTGTTTGTCTGTCTGTCTGTCTGTCCGTCTGTCTGTCTGTCTGTCTGTCTGTTTGTTCCAGGGAATCTCTGGAACGGCTAAACCGATTTTGACGGGACTTTCACTGGCAGGTAGCTGATGATCCAGGGAGTAACTTAGGCTACTTTTTTTTAAACTAACTTTGTCTCGCGGTTTTACTAGCGGTACGACGATAACCGCGGGTAACACCGCGGGTTTCAGCTAGTAAATAATATAATATAATATCTCGCTATTTGTGATCGTATTCCTTCAAAACGGCGTGACTGTTTTTAATGGAAATGATAGGTGTGAGAAGATGTCGTAATCTATTTGCACCTTTACATTTGTATTTTTATAAAAATTGGCAGAACAACGTTTACCAGGTCAGCTGGCGTTATAGTAATAACCGTACATATCACACACATGGCTATCTCACTCCAAACTAGATAAAGATTGTACTATGGTTACCATTACTCGTAAAATTATTTAAATATTTTTAAAGACATATATTTTAATATTTTTTTTTAATATGAGCCTAACAAAGTGATTCAAAGTAAGTTCAAATTCCATCAGTGACTTAATCAGTAGGTTTTGAATGAAACTGGCCCTAAAAGTTATAGGTATTCACATAATAAATTAAATTAAAAAGCTTTTTAAAAACAAGCTTTTACTGGAATGCCTACAGACGAAATAAAACTCAATGATGTTGCGACGTTTCTTTACACAGTTCCTATGGCTACTAAGGTCCAGCATCAGATCAGCTCCAAGACGTTATAATATTGTCTTGTGACTCTGTATAAATATGCTTGCAAAATTTCAGCAAAATCGGTTAAAGATATCTGCTTCAAAATTGAGTAGTAAGATTCCACCCGAACATACAAGCATACATACATTGCAAGTTAATAAATAGCTTGTATAAATGTATTTCATTTAAATCAAAACAACACACATGACATTGACCGTGATTGTTTTCTTAAACATACTTAATTCAAATACAAAATATTTTAATCACTATTGCAAATAAATTAGACATGGGAAAAGCATAAAATTGTTTGAAATTAGACAAGTAGATTTTTATGCAGACTTTAAATAAAGAAGAAAATATTTTTTTTAAATTAATAAAGTCGGGTTGTCTTTTAACTAACTTGGGAAAATACAAATGTATAAAGATTACATATTATGTACAAAAATGTTTATAAGTACAGGAAAGAAAGATAATTTTAAAATTCGGTTTTTTTCTTGATAGATAATGACCAATAGACAAAGACGATACATACCCATCCAAGAAATCCTATTAACTCTACTATTAAAGTTTGCGGAACTAAAATTATCCGAAATAGGCATTGATAAAAATAGATTCATGACCTGATTAAAGGAGGAGCTGACCAAACGTATAATTCTATTTATGGTTTTACTGCGATGAATGGGTGGGAACTTTGTCCGAGTCTAATATTTCGATGATGGATGTGTTAGGCTTCAGTGAATTTGAAAAGAGCTTTCACATACATACAGCGAATTTTTCGATGATCAACTGATCGAATAGTTTTTTGTACTTTAGCTGCCAAAATGACTCTGCTCTGCCTGTTGGAAAGCATAAGTAGAATCTAAGAGTGGCAGATACCATTCTCAATGTGAATAAGGACAATGTAGTATGGTGACCGGCACTGTGGCGGCCAAGTGAGAAGCTTCTACACCTGCTGTTTAAAGGACCCGGGATCATAGTGGGAGGGATACACGTGCGCTGGTAGTAATGTTTTAAGTAGACTCCTCGCCGTTTTGCTAATGTTTTGTTTCTTATGTGTTCAATAGTCTTCAGAGGGCAACACTTATGGTCAAGCACAACTTATCGTTCAAGTCTTGGTGTCGTTAGTTCTCGTTTTAGTGAATGAGTATAGACCATCGTGAAACAAGATATGAAGCTAGTGTAGTAATTGGGTCCTTGAAGAAAATACAAAGCAGTATGTAATCTCTTAATTATAGTTGTCATATAAGATACATAATTATTATACGTAGTGAAAGTAGGCATTAAAAACTTTCGACACCAAAGTCAGCAGAATAAAAATCATCAAAATCGGTTCATAAACGACGCAGTTATGCCCGAACGCACATAAAAAAAAAAAAAAAAAAAGTATACGGTCGAATTGAGAAACCTCCTCCTTTTTTTGAAGTCGGTTAAAAAATACGAGAAAGCACATTCGTTCTCCTGAAAATTGTAACACTGTATACTGTGTACAGAAGTCAATTATTCAGTTTATATTACATTTACAGAAACTTAATAACACCTGTATTTACATTGTACCCACTTTATGAAATCAAACATGGTGTATGTATTTAGGAAAATTAATAATTTCGAGTGTACTGAAATTAGGTTCTCAATTAAATTTAGGGTGGTATTAACTTTGATGTAGCTCAAAGTTGAGCAGAATTTCACTTGTATACTCACGTAATTTGCTAACATGTTTGATTTTATTTACTGTGATGTCGGAATTATATTTTTCTAGCTGAACCCCGCGGTGTTACCGCGGTTATTGTTGTAGCTCGGGATACGCCTCAGGACAAAGCTAGTCTAAAAAAGTAGCCTAAGTTACTCCCTAGGTCATCAGCTATCTGCAAATGAAAGTCCCGTCAAAATTCTTCCAGCCATTCTAGAGATTACCCGGAACAAACAGACAGAAAAAAATTGGTTGCCTGTAAAGTCGGTATACGGGCGAAAGTTTTACGTGACAACGACTTTGAGTGGTAAAATAATTTTAATGTGAATATTCATTCGTATAGTAGGAAGAAGGATGAAATAATAGTAACAATTTAAAACATTTATTTATACAAAGAATTATATTTAAAACATTAATTTTTATGTCTGTCTCTCTCGCTCTTAGGCGGGCTAACCATGCCCGAGTGGAAGGGACGCGTGCCTCTCACTCGCTCTCATTGTGAGCGCATAACGTGAGCGGAGCGTAACGCAGTTTCTTGAAGTGTCACCCGGCAAACCAATTTATAAGACGTTGTCACGTCAAAAAATTAAAACAAATATTATTTTGGTTCATCAATGGTTGTATCACATAACTTCTTTGTTTAAAAAATAGTTAAACTAATTTGCATTTATTAATTGCCTCGTTGGTCTAGCGGTTGACGTGTGCGACTGCTGATCGTGAGGTCTCGGGTTCGATTCCCGGGTCGGACCAAATGTTTGTATGATCTACAAATATTTGTTTCGGAGTTTGGGTGTTTTCTATGTATAATATGTATGTATTTACAAAAAAAAAAGTATATACGTATTTATATCAGTTGTCTAGTACCCATAACACAAGGTCTGCTTAGCTTGGGACTAGAGGGCGTTGTGTGATAGATGTCCGAAATATTTAATATTATTTATTATTATTATACCATACCAAATTAATAAATGCATATGTATGGTACATATGCATTTATTAAAAAGTGGTTATTTTAATATTACAAGCATCTGCTTTTTTTTGCTACACAAGTAAATAAAATTGGAATATCTACTCCAATTTTATTTATTTGTATATGTAAAAAAGCAATTTTTATGTAGAACAGGCAGAACTAAAAAGTGTTCATGCCAAATTGGACCGCTCTTTTGCAGTGTAGTCCGTTCATGGCATAATTGTAGGAATGCGAGTTTTACCGAAAAATATTTTAATTACTCTACCTAACTTTACACTTTCGAATTACAAAATACGATTAATTCCACTCCTCGATAACAGATGGCGTCACGTATACTCTTGAACGACCGCAATTATTGATGTGCATATATGGAAGCACTTCTTCTAAGAAATCAGTAGCAAATAGCCAGCTTACCAAAATTTTGACTTTGTAATGTTGTTGCTACTACGTTATTGATATTGACCTCCTTGTTGCATTTTTTAATGGTATATGAGGCAAACAAGCAGACGTATCACCTGATGGTAAGCGATCACCGCCGCCCATGCACACCCGCAAGTACAGAGGCGTCACAAGTGCGTTGCTGGCCTTTGGGGAATGGCGAAAGGGATGTAGGGAAGGGTTGGGGTTAGGCCTCCGGTATCCTCACTGTTGGAGGGTGGGTGGGTGTTTTCTGTGAGGACGTGGTATCACTCCGGTCGAGCCAGCCCATTCAAGCGTGGCTCTCCCACCGTAATTTCCATTTTCTAATATATATAATCATTTTATAATCATATAATCATTTTATATAACACGAAACAACATCTTAATATTTATTGGCGAAATTCCGTCCATATAATAGCCATATTCTGATAGTATACTCACAATGCCATCGTTTGAAAAGCTAGCCTTAGTTGGACCCTTTCTTTATGAAGTTATTAAAAGGGTTTTCATCGTAAAAGGTATGTTGTAATAAAAAGGAAGCAATGGCTACAGATTAAACTATAGAGTACAACTTTACTGCTTCGTCCTAATAAGTTAGAAAATTACTTTTATGAGGAAATTTATTCGAAGTATTATAGCCTCTTAGACATAAAATTATTTCATTTTTTTCCTTTCTTCAGAACAGTATAATGAAAAAGGCTAATTGAATTTTAGCTTTCTATATAAATACATAAATATTTCAGACATGTAACACACAAAGCCATTTAGTCCTAAACTAAGCGGAGCTTATGTTATTGGTACTAGACAACTGATACGAATACATATACACTTTTTATTTGTACATACATATTATTCATAGAAATACCCAAATTCCGAATACTAACATTTGGCCTGAACACGGGTCGAACCCAAAACCTCAAGCACAGTATTCCTGAGCCATATATTGTAAAATCAATAGAATTTATACATAGCAGTCGCATAAGCTAGCACTGCGCTACCGAGATAGTTACACATTATATTATTATAATTAAAAAAAAGTATTTTTTTCCAATATTTTTTTTAATCACTTTCTTTAATAAAATCACTACTAGACTAACTAACTAATATACTTCAGTCTATTGCCGTCCACTGCTAAAGGAAGACCTCTTTCAGACAGTCTTGGACAGTCGTCGATCCATCATGCCGCAGGGCATCCTACACTATGTCCTAACTAACTAAGCTGGCGGCCTGATGATGCAGACGCATCACTAGGCCGCCATGGTGTAAGTCACCATGTTGATTATCTGCATTCGCAATGAATATGATGATTACAAGTCTTGGATTCTGCTTACGCTTTCCATCAGGCAGAGTAGAGTCATTGATGTAAATTATACTCGAGCGTGAATTTTTTCTTTTGTATTTTTTATGTTAGACTAGCTGAACCCCGCGGTGTTACCCGCGGTTATTGTTGTACCGCGAGTAACGCCGCGGGACAAAGTTAGTCTAAAAAAAGTAGCCTAAGTTACTCCCTGAACCATCAGCTACCTGCCAGTGAAAGTCCCGTCAAAATCCGTTTAGCCATTCCAGAGATTACCCGGAACAAACAGACAGACAGACATACAGACAGACAGACAGACAGACAGACAGACCGACAGACAGACAGACAAAAATTTTTTAGCTACATTTTTGGTATATGTACCGTGTATACATACATATGCATTTAGTAAAAAGCGGTTATTTTAATATTACAAACAGGCACTCCAATTTGATTTATTTGTATAGATGTATAAGTTCGGCTCCTAAAGGTTGCCGTTGCAGTACCGAGGTGACTGGTATTTTCTTTTGTGTAAATTTTCCATAACTGAATCCTAGCGAAATCAATTTATTGCCCCCGAAACTGGAAAGTCAATTTCATGAAAATCGCTCAACCCATTTTTGAGATTCAGATTATATATACACAATAATTGCTCATTTAAAAGTATTAAATAGATAGATAGATGTCCAACCACGTCACTTATCAATAAAACTGAGCCATTAAACATGAGTTCAGTAATGCTAATGGCAATTTTCCTGCTTGTTATCCTCCTTTTCTCCATAATGATCGTTTGCATTTAGGTTGGTTTATTGTTTAAAGAAACCTGTTGCACGTCGCAGTTATAATTTTTAACGTAGTCAGTTTTATATCACTACAAATTTATTTATTTTAAGGAACACAAAGAATTTATCGTACCATAACATCTTAAAATCTAAAATACATTATGTTTTGACCTAGTACATACATAAATAATATGTGCCCACAGCTTCTGTTTCATCAATTTTTATCAAATCCACGTCTTCCACGAAGAGATGCGATATTCCTGTTACAGAGTAGACGAACTATCTGATAAGTTTTATTGAAGCTATATGGTAACAATGCAACAATTGGATTTATTCTTTAGTATGTATTAGTACATTATTATGTATGTTGTATATTATGTATGTAGTAGTAGTAATATACTGGCAATTTTTATCTATCGGCGTCTCTTATAAAATTAACGCATGTTTTGGCGGCAAGTTTATATTCCACAACTTGTAAAACTGTATATTCTTCTATTAATAAAGTTATCAACATTAATAATATTGGCGTATTTCAATCCGAAACAACAGGTTTGAATTATATTACCATGCCTGATTTCTCCTCTTCTTTTTATCTTAAATGTCATAATTGTTGTTTTTCTAATAGTTTATCTTCAATTAATAGCAATTATTTTCTACCATTGGCAAATATAACAAAGAATAATGTTTTTATTTAGATTTATGGTTATTTATTGGTCACGAGACTATTTCTTGTAATTATATCCAATTTAAGATGTGGGAGCAGGTATAAAATTTATCATTTAATATTACGTTGAATGCCTCGTTGGTTTAGCGGTTAGCGTATGCGACTGCTGATCAAGAACGTCTTGGGTACGATTCCCGGGTCGAACTGAAAGTTTCTGGGCTGTTATTAAGGTTTTTCTTACAAAAAAATCTTAATAATAACCCGGATAGTGAAAGTTTAGCGGTTTCACGCCTTGCCTGGAAAAAGCACGTCAAGCTGACAGTCCCGGTTATCATGAACATCTCTGGCAATCGTTATTGGTTACCCTTAATTATAATCACAACTGGTTCAAAAATGATATTCAGGTAAAACCGGTTGAACTAGTAGCTGACGCTAAATCATTTTGGGAGTAATAAACGCATGGAAAATCAATATAACGTTTAATTGCAAATCAATTCTTAGTGGGCGCCTACTTTCAGTTTGTTACTCCTTTAATTTAGGAGAAAAGTTCTATTACCAGGTATTCTCTACAGTTATAACATCTGTAAGATGCAAATAACACATATACCAAATTTGATAATATTAAGTTAGTTATAAAGACAAACTGTTTTAATATCAGCTGCACCGAAAGGTCCCGAATTCTTAGCTTAAAATACCAGTAAATACTGGATTATATTATCGATTTACATTGTGTATTGAAAACCTTTTGCATGTGATCCACTTTGGATATCTTCAACTTTAAACATTGTAACGATGCATGTATTCAAGTTGAACAAACTTGGAAACTGTTGTTCAGGCCGTCCGGTTAAACTGTACGGATTTGAGAAACTCTTGATACTTTAGCATTTGTACGTCTACGCGTTTGATACATTTTACAGTATACATTTTTGTGATAATCTTTTAGGTGATAGCGCATTATTTGCATTTCAGCTATTGTTGGTTCGTATAAAGATAATACTCTGAAACTTTTCTGTTAAGATAGTAATACTACTACAATTTTAACAAAAATAAAACCGACTTCAAGGTACCACCGTTGGGACATCTCCTTTCCATTTAAAAGAATCATCAAAATCGGTTCATAAACGACGAAGTTATCCGCGGACACACATAAAAAAAAGGAAAAAAAATAATAAATACGGTCGAATTGAGAAACCTCCTCCTTTTTTGAAGTTGGTTATAAATGAGATTTATTGTCAATTTCCTGTACATACTTTGTGTTAAAAAACTTTATAAACATTCTGAGCAATATGTCTAACTCCTATTCAGCATTGATACCATATTTTTATTATGTTGTACGACAAAACAAGCTCACAGTTTCTGTTTTCACAAAAGACCAGTTCTCTTAAGAAACGAGGTTTTGAGCTTCTATATTACGCTGACCTACTTTATTACGCTAATTACAAAATTTATTTTCATTGCAGTGCCGTTGACTGATTTCGCTATCTATAACACCCAAGGGATAAATAAGAGTGGTCATACTTTGCTTTTTTAGTACATCATTTAAGGATACCTGTGCATCGCATCGTCATTGACCCATTTATTTAACTTTTGTAACTTACTACTGTTAAATAATTATTTATACCTTATTGTACACAAATGGAAAAACATTTAAGTTAAATAAATAAATAAATATTTCGGACATCTAATACACAACGCCATCTAGTCCCAAGCTAAGCAGAGCTTGTGTTATGGGTACTAGACAACTGATATAAATACATAAATACTTCTTTTTTTGTAAATACATACATATTATACATAGAAAACACCCAAACTCCGAAACAAATATTTGTAGATCATACAAACATTTGGTTCGACCCGGGAATCGAACCCGAGACCTCATGATCAGCAGTCGCACACGCCAACCGCTAGACCAACGAGGCAGTCAAGTTACTAGGAAATAACTTGTACAACGGCGAGCTTACCCCAAACATGAGTTATCTGCCAGCTAACCTTTGAGTGAATAGAGGATAGTGAAGAACGTTACGGCAAAGTCATGTGTACTTATAAATAAACAGTGAAACACAATTCAAACGGCAAAATTATTATTTCAACAGCAGAATCATTCTGACTTTCTTATTTCATTTATGTTTCTATTTGTAGCTATATATTCTACTAGCTTTGGCCCCGGCTCCGCTCGCATGTATGTCAGTTATCGCGGCCAATAGTAGCCTATGTGTTATTCTGATGTATAAGCTATACTACTGTAAAGTTTCATCCAAATCCGTTCAGTCGTTTGCGCGTGAAGAAGTAACAAACATACACACTCACAAACTATCGCCTTTATATATTACTAGCTGTTGCCCGCGGCTTTGCCCGCGTGGAAGTTTGTTGTATGTATTTAATTAAAACTGTGTAAAAGTATGTATTAGTAATTTATTCATGTTTTAAACCTATTTATTTATTGATCAATAGCCCATTTAAAAGAACTTTCATAAAAACATTTGACCCATATTTCATCCCCTTTAGGAATAGAATTTGCGTAAATGCTGATATAAGTATTCGTCTATTTGTAATCATCAGAAACATAAAGCCGAAAGTTTTCAGGCTGCTAAATTAAAAAATTATGGACTTCCAAACTAACTCATATATGAAATGCCAATGCCTATATATTTCTCCCCTTAGGGGTAGAATACCCAGAAACGTTTAAATATGTATCTACTCGTTTTTAATAAGTAACCCAAAGATAATATTTTATGTTTCTAACTCAACAAATGACAGACTTCCATGCAATCTTGCAACCCCTAATTCACCAACTTAGGGGTATAATATCCAGAAACGTTTAAATACATATCTACTCATTTTCAATCAGTAGCCCAAAAACAAAGTTTCATGTTTCGAACTTCACAAATGACGGATTTCCAGACTAACCATTTCACCCCTTAGGGGTAGAATATCCAGAAACGCTTAAATACGTATCTATTCATTTTTAGTCAGTAGCCTAAAAACAAAGTTTTATGTTTCGAACTTAAAAAATGACGAACTTCCATGCAAACTTTCAACCCCTATTTCACATATTTAAAATATCTAGAAACGCTTAAGTACGTATCTACTCTTTTTTAATCAGTAGCACATGAATAAAATTTCAAGTTTCTAACTTAAAAAATTACGAACTTCCATACAAACTTTCAACCCCTATTTCAACTCTTAGGGGTAGAATATCCAGAAACGCTTATATACGTATCTACTCATTTTTAATCAGTAGCCCAAACACAAAGTTTCATTTGTCGAACTTCAAAAATGACAGACTTCCAGACTAACCTAAATGAGAAATGTCAACCCCTAATTCACCCCTTAGGGGTAGAATATTCAGAAACGCTTAAATACGTATCTACTCAATTTTAGTCAGTAGCCCAAAAACAAAGTTTCATGTTTCGAACTTAAAAACTGACGAACTTCCATGCAAACTTTCAACCCCTATTTTACCCCTTTAAGGGTAGAATATCTAGAAACGTTGAAATACGTGTTTATTCATTTTTAATCAGCAGCCCAAAAGTAAAGTTTCAGGTTTCCAACTTAAAGAATGACGAACTTCATACAAACTTTCAACCCCTGTGTGTGATATTTCATCCCCTCACAGGTCGAAATTTCAAAAACGCTAGAACAAATGTTTTATTATTTTTTATCAAGTGCTTAAATATAAAGTTTCATGGTTTTATCTTTAAAAATTATGAAATCCCATACAACTTCCCCCCCCCCTTTTAACCCCTTACAACCCCTTTTTCGCGATAAAAAGTAGCCTATGTTTTATCTCGGGGTCTAGAATATCTGTATACCAAATTTCATTCAAATCCGTTCAGTAGTTTTGGCGTGAAAGAGTAGCAGACAGACAGACAGACAGACAGACAGAGTTACTTTCGCATTTATAATATTAGTTAGGATTGTGAAGTGTGATAGTAGGATATTAGTAGGGTTATGGGATTTTTTATAAAGTTAACATACAAGAGTCATAACAGATAATGATTGTGCAAAATGAAAAAGATTGGGGAATACTAAATACTGAACAATTTAAAAATATAAACTTTTTTATTTCAACCTTACTTTCGTTTTATGAAAACCTTTTATTCTAGTCTTTTGAGTAAACGTTAAGAAGTTTAATATATTTTCCTTTTATAGCTAATAATTTTATTCTTTGTACTCTGGTTTAAGGGTCCTTATTAAATATAAAACATGATGCTACTAATAAAGTAGGTAGATTAGAACAGAAGAAATAGCGTAGTTACTTAAATTTGTAAAGGTTAATAATTCTTCAGTGTACTAAAAAGAGTAGGTACACAAGATCATCTCTTAATAGCTTGTACAGGGTATGTAATGGGTTCTTTTGTTATATTTACTAGTTTTTTTATTGATTCACACGTAATTATAAAGTTAGCCTTAGATAGATAGATAGATGGAAAACTCTTTATTTGTACACCGTATTACAGTTTTACAAGACATTACAGAAAATAACAAATATATAATGTACAAAGGGCGGCCTTATTGCAGAAAGCAATCTCTTCCCGGCAACCTTAGGATGGATCAAGATGTATCGGAGATAGTAGCAGTTGACGGTACAATGAGTTTTGAAGAGTTATAATTTTCCAATGATTATAACTAGAAATACATATATATCTCCATACAGCCTTAATATAGCAATCAATTGATCCCTTAGCTTTAGCGAGGAAGTTAACGAATTAAACCAGGTATCGCAATCAGAGAACTTGCTAAGTTATGAGATAACTTGTATTAAGGGTCCAGTCCACGTCACAGACAAAGTTAAAGTGTCTTCTTGCCAAGTTTCATTCAAATCAATGCAGCAGTTCAGCCGTGAAAGCCTAACAGACAGACAAACAAAGTTTATATTGTATTTATAATATTAGTATAGATTCTCCAAGAAACAATTTTTGTGGTACATGTTTATATTTCATATCGAACAAACAAATTATGTTTTTTTTTTAAATAAATTTGGTTTTACTTATTATACTAAAATTTAAAACGTTTGTTATTTGTCATTAATACATTTTATGGTAAATTAGTAAACCAACCGATATTTGTCATAAACGACATTAACCCAGTTTTAGCTTTTAATTTTTTTTCTAAAGCTTTTTCAATTAATTATTTATTATTTATAACTATATGCGATGCAGAGCCTTTTAATTTTCATCCTTTAACCTGATTTCCTATACCCGATGGCAAACTTGTGATCTTAACATAATGAGTTTAAATACTACTGAGTACCGAAGTGAAACCATTTATAACAAAAGTGTATGGCTCAAAATCCATTTATTCCAGTCAAGAAATTGAGAATAGCTTTTAAAAATAAAACTGGAAAAGATCAACGCGGAAAACCGATGAAGTTTCTACAAGTTCAAACTGGAATTATCTGCGAAAATTTTATTTCCCAAAGTGACGCAATCTTTCTGATCTGCGGTGTCGCTATGGTTCTGAAGTTCAATCGTTTTAGAAGTATCTCCACAAAATGCGGTGCTAAAAACTTTTGAACTCAGTATCAGAGTTTTGGTAGAAAATATTACTATTGAATTTATGAATACAGAATATACACTCCAGGAATCTACGTCGTTTAGATTTTGCTTTGATGTATTGTCTCTTCTCCCTCGCACTGTTTATGCTTCATTTACATTTGCCTGTGATATTATTGACTGCCTCGTTGGTCTTGCGGTTGGCGTGAGCGACTGCTGATCAGGAGGTCTCGGGTTCGATTCCCGTGTCGGACCAAATGTTTGTATGATCTACAAATATTTGTTTCGGAGTTTGGGTGTGTTCTATCTATAATATGTATGTATTTACAAAAAAAAAGTATATATGTATTTGTATCAGTTGTCTAGTACCCATAACACAAGCTCTGCTTAGCTTGGGACTAGATGGCGTTGTGTGTTTAGATGTCCGAAAAAATATTTATTTATTTATTTATTTATTATTGCAATTGGTGTATTTGTGTGTTTTAAAAACTCGATTATATTAAACATGCTTGCTTCTACTTTGCGAGCCAAGAGTAAAGAGGTTTCTTCTGGATAGGCGTGTAAAATCTTCGTCGTCATCGTCACTGTTTGTGTGTAGCTGCCAAAATAACTGTATTCTGCTTGATGGAAAGCATGAGTAGAATCTGAGTA
Source organism: Spilosoma lubricipeda (assembly GCA_905220595.1). Classification (NCBI taxonomy): domain Eukaryota; kingdom Metazoa; phylum Arthropoda; class Insecta; order Lepidoptera; family Erebidae; genus Spilosoma; species Spilosoma lubricipeda. The sequence continues at coordinate 1,973,437 of HG992298.1, read as the reverse complement.
TCGGTCATCATCCTTATTGTAAACGTGGACAATGCATCATAGTAACCCACACTAAGGCGGCCTAGTGGGATATTTCATCACGCCGCGCTTTAAGGATCATAGCAGAAGAGAAACACGTGAGCTGATAGTAACTTCTAAGGTTTGACTTCTCAGTCAAACTTTAGAAGTTTCTCTCACCACCTCTCACCTTCTTCTTCCCTGTAAATACGACTGTTTTTGGAAGGAAGTTGATTATTTGGAAGGCCTTGTCAGAACTCTCTCCTTGATAAATATAAACTCTCCAAAGAATGAGAACCAACGATAATTTATAAGTCATTTGATATAATTTTTTACTTACTTTTTGACTTCTTTCTTGCTGCCTGTAAAAGCGGTAAATTTAATATTACAAACAGATACTCTAATTGTATTTATTTGTATATAAGTATAATATATTAATCTTAACAGCATAGTGCAGACTATACAAAGGGTCATTTATAATAATACTGCTAGCGTTTTAAGAACAAACTTTATCTATTACATAAGTGTATTTGTCATAAATATTTTGTATCAAGAACATTAGGGATGTAACTAGGCTAAAAGTAATGAGCCTTCTTAATAAATTGCTTTTGTTTCCTTGTCCGAGGGATATATTGAATGAGGGAAGAAAATTCCAAAGGACGGCGCAAGTTCCTTATGGATTAATTTTCTTGATTTCTTTACGAAAGTTTTTTCAAGAGATTGATTATTTCACAAACTCAGTTTGAAATTATCCTATTAATTTTGATCTTGAAACTTGTAATTTAGCAGCGACGTCCTTTTCCGGGGACGTCCGTTTTGAAAGTTCGTTTTAACCCAAATCAACGTCGAATCGCTTTGTCATCCATGCTTTTCTATCTTTCACTAGCTGACCCAGCAAACGTTATTTTGCCATGAAAAATATTTAAGGATGGGTCACCCTTACCATTTTGGGGTATGAAAAATAGATGTTGTCCGATTCTCATACATACCCGATATGCACACAAAATTTCATATGAATCGGTCAAGCCGTTTCGGAGGAGTTTAATTACAAACACCGCGACACGAGAATTTTATATATCTTTCATTTATTATACGAGTTCATAGCAATTATAATTGTTAATTTTAAAATATTTGACTTTTCTTTTTTTACATAGTTTTATAAAGGTTTTAATAGCCTAGGAATATGCTGCCTCTATATGAACTGCCTCGAGGTCTCGAGTTCGATTCCCGGTTCGGACCAAATGTATGTATGATCTGCAAATATTTGTTTCAGAGTTTGGGTGTTTTCTGTGTATTGTATGTATTTACAAAAAAAGTATAGCTGTATTTCTAACTGTCTATATCCGTTATATCGCAATAAAAAATCAAATGCCTGAATGTTCTTAAAATATTTCTTATCGGGACGGGACTTTTTATACTTTTAAATATAGTTATGGAAAATGTAATATTAAGGTACACTTATCGGGGTTATTGTTAGAGATCCATGATCTTATATTTCCGTTGCGTAAAAACCCTGTTTTGACTGTGTTATTATAAACAACCAAATAGTAATGAGGATAACTTTATAGAAATTATTTAGTAAGAATTATAAGGAAACAGTTGTTGTTTTTTAATTCCCCACTCAAAAAGAAGGGTGTTATAAGTTTGACGTCGATGTCTGTGGCGTTAAAGTTCTCAAACGGGTAGACCGATTTCAATGTGGTTTTTTTACATTTGTAAGTCAGTTTTCTTGCAGTGGTTCTTATCTATGTTTGGTTAATATCGGTCCAGTAGTGTAAGTGTATCAGCTATTTTCCAAAATAATGTAAGGCGTTTTTGGCGTTTGATTACTCGATTAAGTGCCGGAGTAGGGGGTTTTTTTAAATTTTTATTTTAACTTGTGGATATTAAAATTTATTTTCAAGTTATTTTAAGTTAAGAATTAAAATTTGACGACCTGCAATTACTGACTGCGTTCAAACCAGTACTATATATATCCATACCTTCACAGCTGACTTGGTTAACACATCACGTGACCAGTGACCAGGATGATGACCTCATTATTCACTCCCCCTTCAAACCTGCCCATAGAAGTTTTCCCTTCAAAAAACCGCTAATTCTAATTAATATTGCACCCGCAAATGCTTATCTCGAATTTCTTCATGCAAATGGAGCATCTAAATCTCACGTACGGTACTTACCGCCAGATGGCGCTGCCTGGATACAGCACGTGACTCTGTCTACCAACGCAGCTGGTACCAAAATGAATACCTTTATAGTCCCACAGGCTTCAAACGTATGCGTTCTCATCGTATGTACTATGTAAATTAACTTAAGCATGGTAATAATACCTATAAGGTCGATGTTGAATGCCAAGAAAATTAAGAGGTTTTTAATGTTATAAAAATATATCAGTTGACTGCGTCGATGGCGCAGTGGTAGCGAATACGACTGCGATTCGCAAGGTCTAGGGGGTTTATTAATGGGTCGTACCAAATGTTTGTACCATCTGCAAATATTTGTTTCGAAGTTTGGATATTTTCTATGTATGTATTTACAAAAAAAATATTTATGTATTTATATCAGTTAGAAGTTATACAAGCAGTGCTTAGTTTGGGACTAAATTATTTTTTATTGAATAGTAGGCAAACGAGCAGACGTATCACCTAATGGTAGGCGATTACCACTGCCAATGAACACCTGCAACACCAGAGGCGGCACAAGTGCGTTGCCGGCCTTTGGGGGATGGGGAGAGATAAGTGGGGAGTGGTTGGGGTATGGGCCTCCGGTATCCTCACTCACTCGGTGAAACACAACGCAAACGTTATTTCACACCGGTTTTCTTGGAGGTCGTGATATCACACCGGTCGAGCCGGCCCATTCATGCCGAAGCGGTCCCATGGTTTAGATATTTTATAATTTTTGTTTTCACAACCGGTATCGACGACTCGTGCTCTTAGAGGCACGGGATGGAAACACCACCATCGTCCATACTCCGGGCTGCTATTAAGAATTTATTTTAAGAAAAACCCAAAAGCAGTCCGACCCGGGAATGAAACCTGAGACCTTTTGATCAGCAGTCGCTTCCGCTAACCACTAGACCAACGAGGCAGTAGCAGTATATAGATAAGATATAGATAGTATAAATATAGATAAGATGGCGTTGTGTGGTAATGTTCGAAATATTTATCATCATTTTATTATTTTGAATTTCGATCTAAATCAATCGAGGGTTTATTAGTTTTATTTAATCAAACCTGCTTGTTGAGACAATCTTATATTATAAGATCATATGAACTCTTAGTGAGTAACAAAGATTTCTGATTTAAATTTTTACTTTGAGAACACAATACGAATAACGAAAGGGACAGAAACTTAATTTAATGTATATTTAATTAAATACATACTTCAATAAATCTACGAGAATAGGCCAATAATTTAATTTAGCTAAAACTGAAATGAATTCACTCACACAAACGTATGAGTTACAAAATTACGTTTGGATTTATTATAGAAAGCTTTTACATAAAATATTTATTGATTACAAAATGAGTTGGAAAGAAAATCTATAGGTATCTGATTATTTCACCGTATAAATCGTGTGATGTAAACGGTATTAAACGTTACAACCCTTCTTATCATGAAACTGGATAAAAATCTATCGCGTTTGTCTGCCAATGGGACATAACTGTATGATGAAAAAATGTCTCGGGTATAAAATATTCCCTTAAACTGATAAGTTCAATTTTGTTCGTAAAAATCAGGAGTTTGTTCACAGTACTAAAGTTTTGTACTCATTTTGTAAGAGTCCACAATAGCCTCTAGCAGTCTTTTGCTGGAAATAGGCATCTCCCAAGAGGTATCTTATCTTATTGGCCTAATATACCATGTTTTTCTGTCAAGCATTAGTGTCATTTGGATCGATCAGTCCTGATTAAACTGAAACGCAACCATTTTATATTTGGTGTTTTTAATTAATGACTAGCTGAGTAGTAGTAAAAAGCGGTTACTTGAATAATAACTTTTAAACTTTCGCGTTCCATGATATATTAACAATTATTTATACGGGAATTAACGCGATCATTTATTAAAAGGTATTACATACCACTGATTTGCCTGACGTTTCAACCAGGTTGCACTGGCCGTGGTCACAGGCTGACTGGCTCAGCTCAAACGTCTGGCAAATCAGTGGTATGTAATACCTTTTAATAAGTGATCGCGTTAATTCCCGTAAAAATAATTGTTAAGGTTATTTTAATATTACAAACAGGCACTTTAATTTTATTTATTTGTATAGATATACAGGTAAACGAGCAAACGGTTTATTTGATGGTAAGTGACTGCAGTATTCCCACTTCTATGTTCTTAGTGATTTAAAAAATACGGAAGTATAATCCATACTAATGTTGTAAATAGTAAAGTAACTTTGTCTATTACGCTTTGACGGATAAATTGATGTATCGATTTGGATGAATTTCGGTATTGATACAAACAGGTTGGATCTTGGGTGAGGTCAAAGGCTTCTTTATACTTCAGTAAACGGCATATACGCAGGCGTAGCCACAAAGAAATGGTTCTATTTTTCATAAAATTATTTATCACTTTAGAACGGTAGCTAACATTTCTATATACATTATCAATTTATTCCAAATAAAATCATAAGTCAAAAAAATACTGATTCTGGCAGGTTTGAATTCAATGAATATATTACCTTATATTTTTAGATTTATATTTCAAATCTTAGATAAATGTTATTCGGGGATAGGAGTTTATGCTCCAATAACCATACCGTAACCCAGTTATTTCAATAAGCTTGGCGATAAAAAATATATTTGCATACCTGCTGTATTTCCATCCTTCCATTCTAATATTTTAAATACTAAAGCTCTATCATAGCATACAGGAAACAGGTTAGAGGATAGGGTTAAATAGAATAATGTTGTGAGTAATTTACCAATTCATCATAAAAAAATAATAAAAGAAAAGTACAAACAGGGTATTAACAATTATTTTTACGGAAATTAACGCGATCACTTTTTAAAAGGTATTAACATAACTCTGATTTGCCTGACGGATTTCACTCAGCCTGTGACCACGGCCAGTGCAACCTTGTCGAAACGTCAGGCAAATCAGAGGTATGTAATACCTTTTAATAAGTGATCGCGTTAATTGTCGTAAAAATAATTGTTAATATATCATGGAACGCGAAAGTTTAAAAGTTAGTATACAACAGGGTAAATTGAAGCAAAAATAAGTAAAACCTATTGAAAAAGAACCTATTTTTTGTTTGTTAAAAAATATACACTCATCCTAGAATTAGCATTTCTTGGAGAATCTATGCGTTACTGTTACTCTTTAATGGGTAAACTGCTGCATCGTTTTCAATGAAATTTGCATGGGGATTTCTTATTTTTGAGCAAGGACATCTACATAATCTGTATGTACTGCGATAGTCGCTATACACGTTAATTTAGCCATGGCCTCATTTCATGACATCAACAGTCTTTTATTAAAGTTTACCATAATATACTTACTGCAAGATAAAGACACCTCTTCAAAAATAAATCTCATTCTTTGTAGTCAGAACTGTTACAGTAATCTTTTCTTTTAATCCAATATCTGCGATCAATATATATAGATGTATATATAGTTATTACTCAATTCCAGAGATTACCAAACAACCGATATATATTAAGAACAGCTATTGCTATTACGGGATAACAAACATGGTGCGGCCTCACAAAAAGGGCTTTCATACATAAATCTTGAGGGAAATGGCTTCTTTTGCTGTGTTTATTACTGAACGAAAGCTTTAAGGAAGGTGTTTTTCGTTTTTGATGTAAAATTATTGTATTGTTGTACTGATAGGATAAAAGGTTTCGGGTTTCTATTTGCAGCAATTCTTACTGTTGTTATGCTAAGTGCTTTTATTTTACTTTTTTTATTTAATTTGTCTAGAAATAAGTTAAAAGCTCTTTGAATTTAAACAGTTATTCCTTTCTCTGGATGTCTATTTTTGAGGAAAAAAATGTATCAAGTACGAGAAAATCATATTCTACTTCTTACCAATAATTCTAAAAGCGAAAGTTTATGAAGATGGAGGGTTGGTACTCTTTCACAAAAAAAAACAGCTGAACGGGTTTGGAAGATATTTAGCACAGATATAGATAAATCCTACTAATATTATAAATGCGAAAGTTTGTAAGAATGGATGGATGTTTGTTACTCTTTCACGCAAAAACTACTGAACGGATTGGATGAAACTTTACAGTAATATAGCTTCTACATCAGAATAACACATAGGCTACTATTTGCCGCGATAACCGACATATACGCGGGCGGAGTCGCGGGCAACCACTAGTAGTCTATAATAATATCGTGGGTGAGTAAGGTACGGTAACAACTCCGAGTAACACCGGAGGAGCGCAGCTAGTGATGTAACTCCTTAGTACTAATTAGGAATGATGTTTCAGTCTTATTCAACGTTGACCAGACGAGTAAAGATAGGGTGTGTGATGGCAGTGATGTTTTCCTGTGAAGCTTGTCCCCGTCTTCTTTGCAATCCAAGCAGTATTTTTTTTTTTGGGTGTATTTCTTGTACATCTTTTTTCGTCTTTCGAAAAAGTCCGAATACCAAAAATAAAACCTCTACCATAAAAATAGTAAAAGTCTCATACAAACTTCCACCCCCTAATTTTGGGGGTTGGAGGGCAAAAGTAATAGGCTTACGATTTTTTTTGTTTGCATACTAAATTTAGTATACATAACAAATATCAGCTTTCTAGCACTTCCGGAAGTACCCTAACCTAAGTTCTAATGATCATCAGTGTGTCAGTGACGAAATTGGTGTTTTTTAGATATTAATATAATCTAAAGTATCAGAGCTATGCAGTTAAAAATTTGTATGTTCAATTACTCTATTATTGATGTCGTGTTCTGAGAATTTGAATAATCTGGCACATAGGAAACCAAAGTTATGAGGGTTCAAAAAAACGACGAAACACTTCGAGAAAAGGTAAGTAGCGCCCTTGCGCTTCGCTTGGCTCGTCTTGACTTAGATAGATAATGGCATAACATATACATTAACTGATCAGCTTACACAAAAAACGATTAAAAACAAACTGATATCCCAATTTTTTCCCCTACAATTATGTCGTTGGAAATACACTTCTTTCCTCAGATTTGCAAATCGAATAACACCACTTTGAACTAAATTTACCTTGGAATTTTTCCTCTGATCGCAACCAGCTGTAGTTTCTGTGAAAATTCGGAGCAGATTCATAAATAATTCATGAGGCGGAGCTTATCACTTGAAGGTGTGGGAGAAACACTTGATCATGCGAATAGATTCATGCATAATTGTGGTTACAAACGAACAGGCACGTTTACAATAGTTGAAACCTTATTCGGAGTAATAGCTTAGTAGATTTTTAATGGAATTGAGACTGCCTCGTTGCTCAAGTGATTAGCGTTAGCGACTACAGATCAAGGTTTTGGATCCAATTCCCGGATAGGACTGCTGTTGAGATTTTTTTACAAAAATTCTTAATAGCAGCACGGATTATAAAAGATGGCGGTGTTTCTCGCCCATGCATCTGAGTATTTATCTTTATTGCGTACATAATACAAAAACAATACATATAGAATATCGTCATTTATAAACCGGTTCTGATATTTTATTTGGTAATAGGTAGTAATATTCCTCGGAGCATCCCGCCCGTGCCTCGGAGAGGACGTCAAGCCGTCGGTCCCGGTTGTTATTAACATCTATGGCAATCGTTATTGTGAAGTCTGTGCCCTCAAATATACTGACAACTAGTTCAACTTTCAAATTCAGTTTGCCCTTAGGGTTGCGGAGGTCCGATGCCAGTCACTCTGTGTACAAACTGCTGTTCAGGTTAAATCGGTTTAATCCAGCCGTTATATGCCGAAGCAGAAATACTAGCAAATGGCAAATTAAAAAGAAATACTTAAAGTTTATCCGATTTGGTGCAGTCGTTACCTTCCCGTTAAGCTTAAGAATACTTCTATTAGCACAAACAAATATAGGAAATATTTTTTATAGAAGTGCGGGAAATATATCGTAATTACTCCAATTTTAAAAGTATCGAAACCCCGCCATCTTCCATACCTCGGCCAGCTATTAAGAATATCTTGTAAGAAAAACCCAACAGCAGTCCGAAACCTGGGAATCGAATCCGAGACCTCTTGATCAGCGGCACTTACCAATAACGAACACAATAACAAACACATAAAAATAATGATTTTCCAATTTAGTGCAGTCGAGGTGATGCGCGCACATTCATATAGGCGATTCATTTATTTATTTATCTAGATAGGGATATAATCCTATCTTAATTTGCAATTTCTAGATAATGATTTTTAAGATACAACGTTTTCTGAGTCAGTGTTGCCATTACTTTTTTTCTGTTAATGAAAATGAAGTGTAAAATTAAATTTGAGTAAACTTTAATGTAAAAACAGAGTTGATTTACGTTCTTGGCGCATTGCATCCTTAATTGAGCTGCAGGGTTGTCAAAAGCCGTTTGCATTTCATTCAGAATCCTTTGATAAATATTACTTACTAATACTGAAAGCTTTGAATATACTTTTGTGTGGCTACTCGACGAAATTCAGGCGACAATATTTCAACTTTGAAGAACTGCATTATAAGTTCGAAAACTATTTTATTTCATATTTGAAAACATGTTCAAAGAAAATTGAAAACAATATTTATGTTTGGATAATTTTTTATTGTTATTGAATGTTCAATTTTATTGTTTACTAGTTGAGCCCCGTACAACAATAACCGCGGTTAACGCCGCGTAGCAAAGTAAAAAAAAAGTATCCAGTGTCCGTCTCCTGGTTCTAAGCTACCTCCCTACCAATTTTCAGCCAAATCGGTTCAGCCATTCTTGAGTTATAAATAGTGTAAATAACACGACTTTCTTTTATTTATATAGATAGATATTTGTAAGCTTTTCGAAGTGATTATTGTTTTTCGGGTTTAGTTTTTCACTCTTTGTTGCTTATTTTTTAACATGTATAATTTTAAATTTTCTGTTCTCTCCTGCTAGCTTCACTGCTTAAATAGTAGATCATTAGGACTTAATGCTGAATTCTGACTGCTCAACAATAATCAAGTTGTGCAATCGAGTTGAACAATGGGGAAAATCGTCTGACATATCACGATCGTCCCATCAACCCTCTCATGTTAAATAATAAATGTCACCTAATGACTAAGACATTACACAAACGATAGAATAGATGAAGATTCGAACTCCACCGATAAACTTACTGATATAGAGTCATTTCGAGAGCAAGTGTCTACCTTAGTATTGGCGATAGAAACGAACGAACAAAATAATTTGAAACAATAATAGTATATTCAACTGCCTATGGTAAGTGGATTGCTATTATGATGATCTGATAAACATTCCTCTATCTTTATATTAAAACGTAAAGCAAACACTTTGTAATTCCTTTTACAAAAATGATGCGAACGAGAGGAATTAAATTTGGAACGGTTAAAGTTTTTAAACGGAGGAGGACTACCTTTTACTTACGATATTAAAGAGAAACTTCTCTAAATTTTAACACTTATAGTAGAAATTATGCAATGGTATTTCTTTTCAGGCTAATTTTCATTCTTGTCCTAACAAATGACAGGTTTTTAACGGAACAATAACAGTGGTTTCAATATATACACAAACAGAATAATTTCTTGGTAGTTTTTTTTCAAGAAGCAATCTTCGTCTCTTTATCTAGAATTATTAATTCAGGCTTACGCAGCGCTTGAGCGCGGAGGAGATATTTCTACATATTTGGAGCATTGAACCAATAAAATTAAATCCTTTCTATTAACATATAAAAACGGGAAACGTTTCTAAGCTGAGAATATTTTGCCTGAACTCAAAACAATTTTGTTTCTGCTTTATCACAACGTTTTTATTTTATCAGCCAACTAACGTACATATGCCTCAGTTAAATCTGTCATCAACCAGATTTTGATAGGTGGGTAAAGATTGTAATGTAGTATTTATTTTTTTACACGAAAGAAATAAAATTTACCATAACCCAGCGATGTAACTACAAATTCAGTAACACAGTAACAGCAAATCACAAAACAAAAGTTAGATAATATACTAAGGACTTCTGATTCTGATTAGTTGTAGTTGTTGTAAGGATCATCAATTGTGACAATTTCTTAAAATTATAAAACACACAGAATTTTCTATAAATTGACTTCGTTAATAATGTTATTAATTATTTACCTAGTACATACTAAAAGTGATTGCAAACATATGCAATCGTGATTCAAAACGTTATTCCTAAGTTGCCTGCTTTAAACTGATGATGATGATGTTACCTTCAGTAGAGCTTATTTCTATGAAATAGAGGACAAACGAGCAGACTTATCACCTGATGGTAAGCGATTACCGTCGCCCACGGACACCCGCAACATCAGAGGCATCACAAGTGCGTTGCCGGCCTTTGGGGGATGGGGAGTGGGATGGGGGAAAGGGTTGGGGTACCGGCCAGCGGTATCACTCACTTGGTGAAACTGTATTTGCGCAAGCGCTATTTCATACTGGTTTTCTGTGAGGCCGTGGTATCACGGTAAAAGCTTGTTTCATGAAATACTATAAGAAAACCTCCAATAAGTAAGATAAATATGTAAAACTATATTTTGCTTGCAGCTCTCCCCGCGTATATATCGGCTATCGCGGTGATTATCTAAACTGATGTAACTTTGTAATATATTATCCAATTGAAATAAAATAAACGCAAAATGTTAAGTTTACCAAAAAAACAAACTGAATCCATATTACTGTGTATGCATACTTACGCATTTAGTAAAAAACGGTTATCTTAATATTAGAAACTGACACTCCAATTTTATTTAATTGTATAGAATAGATGTACAGACATTGAACTCTTCCAATTTATTAAATGTATAGATAAGCAGATTCAAGCCCACACACGTCTTTAACAGGTGAGATGATCCTATCCTAAGCATGAATATGCAAAAGTTAATACAATATGGTACATAAACCAAAGCAGTTTGGTATTGTATGTCGGAATGGATGCGCTGAAACATTGTCTTAAGATACATAAAGTAAATCTTTTTAACTTCAAGAGACGAAGAAAACTTATTTTATATCACGCGATGTCTTTGCAGCTCTTCAGATAATTTATTGTTAATAGCAATGGTTATATTCAAAGCTGGTGTACATAAACTTCAATTGTCGAAAATTGCATTAAACAGATTATCAGCTTATTTGCTTCATACACCAGAAAACTAGAAAGAAAAGACCAGATTAAAAAGACTCCGTTAATGGTGATGCCCTTTTCTACTTGGAAGAGAAAAAAAGTAGCAATATCACATATATGTTTTCCAGACGTACCAGTGGTACCAGTGGAGGTTTTCCAGCTAGCACCTTCTATCACTAATTGATAATCGTCAAAACGACAACTAGTTCAACTGCTCCGAAAATATTTTAACCATTTTAATCTAAATTCCTTTCCAACAATGTATGGCAAAAGTGACTGGAATGCTCAAAAAATGCTATATTCCTAAAGAATGTTTGGAACGCTCCACATTCACTGGGCAGCTATATTTCACGTCGAATATAACAAAAATAAAAACAACCTATCAACCATTTACTGGCCGCAAATAATTTCATTCATTCCAACGGTTCGGTCAAATTCTGATGTGCTTGGTGGTTGAGCCAAAAAGTATACTGCGCGATGATAACCTGTTATGTAAATAATCATGCTCGTAGTAAATACATATCTTGAAGTACTGTTTCAACCAAGTTATACAGCAGCCCTCCTTCATTGATGTGCGGTAAAAGTTCTTTCAACCACCCACAGTTTTTCACATTTTGTTTTTTTGTTAAGCTATATTACTGTAAAGTTTCATCCAAATCCGTCTAGAATTTTTTGCGTGAAAGAGTAATAAACACACGCACACATCCACAGAAACTTTAGCATTTATAACATTAGTAGGATTAGCGTTGCCTGCGTTTGTGAGTCCTTGAGGCTGAGTTAATTTCAAATTTATATTATTAGTGTGAATTTCCATTCTAAGAACTTCCCATAGTAACTTTACGTTCATTTCGTGGGACATCTTAACTTGAAAGTCGAGATCGACTGGAGTAATAAAATTTAATTAGATTCCATGTATGACCCAATCTCCACCATTTAAGGGTGGGGATTTAGTTGCAGATGTTTACGGGTAGTATTAGTAACACACCATCAGGTGACCTATCCAATTTTATTGGTAAAATACTAAATATAGCCTCTACTTTACTTGTAGTATCTATAATTACTACAACAGCATCCATCATTTCTATTGAATGAGAATCGATTGCACGAACTGAATCAGCAATCAGGATTACTAGCCACTAAATAAGCAGACAACCAAACTGACAGCTCATTAATACAGTCAAGTAAAAGGATAAAATTATCCCTTCACTCCTAAGTACCACAATATACTGGAAGTATAAACAACCCGAAGTTACTACCACCCGCCGTTAGTTTCCAAACTTTTTATGTTTGTTTCCCCTTGTTACGAAAAATTATTATACATCTTTACAAATAGACAAAACTGAAGTGTGTATTTGGTCGGAATGAAGCTTATTACCAGATACAAGTAATGTTTCTAATTAATTAAACAATAATTATGATAATTATTTCACTATTTTAACAAGTGACTTTAATTCTAAATGTATTTCAACAAATTCCATTAAATGTATTAATTACATATTTTGTGTCTATCCCTGATGATATTGATAGATTATAAAAACGTGCACTCAAGACTTTCATAAAAACTATCTAGTTTGCCATTAAAAAGGATTTAAATCTAGGTAAGAGTATATCAGTGGTAAATGTATGTATGAAACGGAAAACAGGTAGTAGAGCCACGCTGATTTCAGCACGAACGGGCCGGCTCGACCGGGCGATACTACCCTTGCACAGGATCAGCGTAAAATGACAGCGTTCATGCTATCGTGTTTCGTTGGTGAGTGTGAGACTGGAGGCCCCATGATGCAGATCTCTTGGACTCTGCTAATGCTTTCCATCTGGCAGAGTAGAGTCATTTTGGCAGACCATACATAAAAAAAAATTGAGATCATGATTACTTACTATGAATCTAAAATTACTATTTGTACCAATTTGAGTTTGTATTTCCTGAAAATACCTAAAAGGTCTTTCGTAAAGTAATTTTCACTTAGTACTGTGTAAACTTATATTAATTTACGTAGTCATATTTGCTAAGCTGAGCATATATGATAGTATCTTATTAAACCTTAGGAAGTTTACGTTTGACAGTAGTGCAGAGTAAATCATTAGTTATGTATACAGAGAGTTCCATAAAATATGGCTTCCGAAAATACAGATTTTGGTATGTACAATGCGTTAAAATAGGCTCCGGGTATATTGATCTCGTAAATATGTTTGCCCTATCTGTTATTGGCAAACATTACCTTAATGTTAAGCCTCTATTTAACTAAGCCAGTTTTGTAATATAATGGTAATGACTAAAATGGCAAAGCTTTGCACTAAATCACTTAATTTAATTTTGAATGTATCATAGGTTTATAGATAGTTAGAAAAGGGAATCGTTTCTCACAGGCGACTTCGTAAAAACAGTTTGTATACAAAACAAATAATCTCAGTCTTGACTATTGATTTTTTATATGTCGGAGACAGTAGAGATCGAAGCGGTTTTTAAGAAATGGTGACGTCAGCTTCGCCGACGTCACTTGCATATTTAGTCAAGTGGCACTCATCATTTAAAGCAATAGAAATCGCTCTTAATCAATTCATTATTACACACGTAGGGTTTATTTGCACAACCAAAGACAATATAGAATTCCAATAGTTTATTGAATCAATGAAGCTACAGTTAAAGTCATAGATCGGCACAACACGGTGGCGCAGTGGTTTCGTATTCGATTGTTGTGCTCGAGTTCTCGGGTTCGATCCCTAGGTCAGATTAAAATTTTTAATGTTTCAGAGTTGAATGTTTTCTATGTATCATGTATATGTATTTACAAATAAAGTATACAGGTATGTATTAATATCAGGCGTCTATTAACCGTAGTACAAGATCTACTAAGTTTGAGACTATATGGCGTTGTATGTTAGCTGCCCTAAAAAATATTTGTTGTTACTTTTTTAGTAAATTTACCTTATTACAAGCCTTAAGCGAAAGCTGACATATTTAATCATAAATTCCGACCAAATAAAGATAATAGTTTCTGCTCAACATTGCCAAGATAACATCTACCTTGATCTTATAATTTTACAAATCACCTATCTCACATACCTAGTACGGTAAATCAACCCTTAATCCCTACACCGAAAATCACAAAAGGTAAACGCCAAAGTCTTTTAGTAAATTGAAAATCTTTGCCAAGGGAAAAAGTATTTGTCTGGAAGCATAAAGGGTCAATAGACAAAGAGGCTGTTTGAGTGATTTGAGGAGTGCCTTTATTCAGTATTATTTTATAAGGTAAACTGGATAAATATAATATTCCTTTATGGATGTTGCTTTACTAAGTATTCGGCTACCTTTTTATTTGCTTCTCATGAATATAATATTATTGATCACTAAGTATTTGTTGTACTTGATCTTTTGAAGTAAGCCGCTTACAATAAGTTCCTTTTTTTAAAGTCAGGTATAGAGAAACTAAATTTATCAAATTCAGCAATATTTGCTTGTTTCTTTAGTAAAACCACTGCTACATTAGGATTAGAAACGTTTAACAGACTATGAACTTTCATCATTTCAGAAATTTCATGTGTTTACATCTATTGCTTAAGTTAGATATTAAAAGAATGTTAAAAAAGAATACTCTTCTTCCTTATAAGTTAAATATAAGAATACTTTTCTCTCAAAACTGCCAGGAAGGGGGTAACAAAAAGGAGTTTGTGAAATTACTTGCTAATTGGCAATTCGCAGGTGACAAGTACATTTCATTCTAAATCAGGTAGGTACTCATTCAACTAAACCTTAACTCTGACCGAAAAAAGATAGTGTTGGTGTCTCTTTGACATTTTCAGAAGAAAACTTTAGTAACAATATAATTAGTCTAACGGTTGGAATTTGCGCTAAAAGGTAAACTGTTTACCTAACCATCACACTGAAGGGTGCATCTGCCTTTGATTGATTACCTTTTTTACTAATCTTGGACACGTTATTCGTAAGACCTGAAAGGCCTACACTCATGTGTTTTTTTATGATATACGAGGCAAACGAGCAGACGTATCACCTGATGGTAAGCGATTACCGCCGCCCATAGACAACCGCAGCACCAGAGGCGTCGCAAGTGCGTTGCTGACTTTTGGGGGATGGGGAAAGGGATGTGCGGAGGGGTTGGGGTATGGACCTCCAGTATCCTCATTCACTCGATGAAACACAGCGCAAGCGCTATTTCACACCGATTTTCTGCAAGGCCGTATCACTCCGGTTGAGCCTGCCTATTCATGCCGAAGCGTGGCTCTCTCACAGTTGATTTGATTCGGTAAATATGTAACGTTATGAATTAAAATTAATAATATATTGTTTTAAACTTTCATGGTCAGTAACATTAAAATGGGAATCTGCGGGATTGCTACCATGTACCTTTTTGTTTATGAGTATCCGATATTTCGGAAAATGTGAGTGTTTAAAGGAATCCCTGTCATTCCTAGTCAGGTGTCGTGATGCGGATATTATCCCAGTGTGTGTTCGCATAAAACCTCGGCCAGACATTCACGGTTCCGCGAGTGTTCTACGAAGTGCGAGTGTTAAATTATTGCGAAAGTCGATACGTAATTGTAGGTACCAACTGGACCAAAGTCAGAGTGAGTTATACAAATTACACCATAGGTGCAGTGAGATGCTTTCCAAAAATGACTTTGATACCTGCGATCGGGTACCTACCTGCAAGCACAACGTACAAGGGAACTTAGTGCTATGAAACATGATCGTAAGTTTGAGTCGCTGTTACAAAAACAAAAGCCCGTATCGAACCACAAGAACTCGATTGCAACTCGAACTGTAGTCAACATGTCAAGTGTCGAGTTGTCGGATGCTGCACAGTCGGTTCTTGAAAAAGGTATGAATTTTGCCATAACACCAAAGCTTATTCCCTATGAGGAAGTAATTGGGTCCGTTGAAAAGTGTATTAGACGTAATAAAATACCTTCAGTCGATGCAGATACTTTAAGACAAGACGTTGCCGTGATATTGCGCCATGCATCACCACCGAGACCGAACGTTACTTCTTCCGAATTAGCCGCACTAAAGGAGCTCCGAAATGAGGAAAACATAATAGTGCTGAAAGCTGATAAAGGTAATGCGACTGTTATTATGGACATCAGTGAGTATGATAGCAAGATCCAATGTCTGCTTGGTGATGTGAACACATATAAGAAGGTAACGTACAACCCGACGGCGAGAACGGACAGAAGCACTCGCTCACTTATAAAACAATGCGCAGACGCCCTCGGTGAAGATGCGTCCAAATGTTTATTGCGCCCCAGAAGCGCCCAGCCGCCGAAGTTATATGGTTTGCCCAAAATACACAAGCAGAATGTGCCCTTAAGACCAATTGTGAGTCAGATAGGCTCACCTACATACGAATTAGCGAAGCACGTAGCAAGGGTATTGCAGCCATTAGTGGGCCGGACGTCGTCCTTTGTCAAGGACTCTCGTCACTTCGTTGATATCTTGCACCAACATAAGGTTGCTGTAAATGAGTTGATGGTCAGTTTTGACGTAGAATCACTCTTTACAAATGTACCAGTTGCAGATTGTCTGGAAGTGGTTAAGGTGAAGCTACAAGCTAATAACATCCCGAGGGAATATGTCACACTGCTGCATCATTGTTTGTCAACTAACTTTTTCATATACCGAGGCCAATACTATCTTCAAATAGATGGAGTAGCTATGGGTAGTCCAGTGGCTCCAGTGGTTGCAAACATTTGGATGGAGTATTTTGAAGAGAGGGCACTCGCCACGGCACCCACTGAGATTAAATTGTGGAAAAGGTACGCTGATGACGTATTCTGTGTGTTGTGAGGTAACAGACATGATGTGGAATCCCATCTGACTAATTTAAATAGCATCCATCCGAAGATTAACTTCACTTACGAGATAGAGGAAGACAGAAGCCTGGCGTTTTTGGACGTAAAAATCGGGGTGCGGAGCGACGGTTCACTGAGTCACTCTGTCTTCAGAAAGTCAACTCATACTGACCGCTATCTCAAGGCAAGCTCTCATCATCACCCGAGACACATTGATTCCGTGGTTACCTCATTGATAAATCGTGCATATGATTTATGTGACGAGCAACACCTAAACCAAGAGCTCGAGCATGTTCGGTGCGTCCTGCGGAGCAATGGATATAGGGTGAAGTTCCCATCTAGACACAAAGTCAAACACCAGAGAAAGGACAAGGTGGACAGACAACCAGCATTTCTGCCCTATATAAAAGGAGTGACAGACAAGATCTCAAACGTACTTAAAAAGTTTTCACTTAATACTGTCCTCACTCCATTCAGAAAAGTGGCACAATGTCTCCGATCCCCAAAAGACAGTTTCCCCTTGGAGAGGCCTGGTGTCTACAAGATTGACTGCAGCTGTGGGAGTTCATATATCGGCCAAACTAAACGTACCATCGCGTGCCGCATGAACGAACACATAAAAGCGGTCAAAAACAATGACAAGCAGAAATCGGCAATCGCGAAGCATTTGATTGACTCGGGCCCCAATCACTGGATTGAGTTTCATAACCCACAGATAATTGCGACAGAACGCCACTACATACCTAGATTGGTCAGGGAAGCGATTGAAATTACGAAATACAAAAATTTCAATCGTGAGGATGGGTTTAAATTGTCAAATGTCTGGAATCCAGTAATTCGAATGTGCAAAAACCGGCGTAATCAACAAAACATAGTTTCGCGATCGGATACTGTTAGTGTTGTGTGTCGAGAACAGTTACGAGTAAATAGTGAGTTAGTGAACAGTGGTACCGGGGACAATCGTAATAAAAGACTACGAAAGAGGGTAGACCGATATGTCTGCCAATAACAGCCCACCCGCAAGATCTTCAGTTACTCCGTGATCATGGCACTTGCAACAGCGCCGAAATATCGGATACTCATAAACAAAAAGGTACATGGTAGCAATCCCGCAGATTCCCATTTTAAAATTAATAACGTTACATATTTACTGCATCGTCCTAAAATTGTTCTGAGGTCAAAGACTACACATACCTGACGTCAATTCTGTTACATAATTGCTATATATTGCCTCAGGCTGGATAGTAACTAGAGGTTTATAAACGAGAAAGACCTCTCCGTGTCCTCGGGGAATTTACAGACGTTCAATTGCTAACAAGAAGGCAACATGCTATATTCAACTTCTAAATATTTCAGAGATGAGAATTCTATCAATCAATTAATAAAGAAACCGTTGAAGTTTGATTATGACATAGTTACTTCATTATATTATATAATTTTCCACGAGCATCGTAAGCCTCTCTAATGTGTTTTTTTGTTCCACAGTCTAGAGTGTAGATTCTGATGTACACAATGATTATGAGTTTGAATATGTAGATGTTTATTTGTACAACAAAAATAGACATAGAAATAAGTTTATTTTCAAAATAAATTTAATACAATACTGGATGAAATTTTCGTAAGTGATTTACATTTAAATAATAATAATAAATAAATATTTCGGACATCTAACACACAACGCCATCTAGTCCCAAGCTAAGCAGAGCTTGTGTTATGGGTACTAGACAACTGATACAAATACATATATACTTTTTTTTTTTGTAAATACATACATATTATACATAGAAAACACCCAAACTCCGAAACAAATATTTGTAGATCATACAAACATTTGGTCCGACCCGGGAATCGAACCCGAGACCTCTGGATCAGCAGTCGCACACGCCGACCGCGAGACCAACGAGGCAGTTGTTCATATTTAAATTGGCTCAACTAGAAACTGTAGGTATTATTGTGTAATTTTATTTACATATGTTATTGGTAGTAATGACGTTAACAAAATAGCACCATGACAATCAATTGCATTTTTAAATATAACAAGTACAATTTTAACAAAAATGAAACCGACTTCAAGGTTCGACTCGATTTCTCGTGGATTCCTTCATCAGATATTAATGTCCTTAACATGGTACCAGCGTCGGGACATCTCCTTTCCATTAAAAAAAGAATCATCAGAATCGGTTCATAAACGACGAAGTTATGTCCGAACACATATAAAAAAAAAAAAATATATATATATATACGGTCGAATTGAGAAACCTCCTCCTTTTTTTGAAGTCGGTTAAAAACAAAATTATCGATTCACGGGTTAGCTTTTATGTACCTGATAGTTTGAACTATTCTTGAATGTAATATGAAAGGCTTGTTTTCTTATCACTAAAGGACACTAATTATCAGTATTATCTTCCTAAGCAGGTACCTACGTAAATTTATCTAGAAGTTTTTCCTGGAAAAGTTTTATTATCACCTATTCTCAAAGCTACATAAACACTAAGACTGCTGAAGGAAAATAAAAATTGATAACACTATAAAAATAACACTTACTAAGTACCAAATTCACATAAACAATATAACAAAATCTAGTCTTTTTTATATCTTTCACTTTTATTGTCTCCAAAAAGACAAGAACCAATCTGGTCTCCTATTCCACACAAGATTATTAGTATTTACACCCAACTATAGCTGTCTAAACTTCATAATGTAGCTCATTCAGAAAGGCATGGAGTTGCCTTATCGTTTTATGAGCACATTATTTTTTATTTCAAAGATTCAGTTATGAATTCTAAGATGTACACTGTTTGAGGCCAAACACCTTTTAATATTGGGATGTCATAGGTTCGAATATATTTTTTGTTCTTCGTTTACGTCATAAATATAATGTACTTTTTATGCTTTAGAATCACTTCAAATGTGATAAAATGTGTCATGTAAGCATTATCTTTGATTTTACTGTTTCTTGAATTATATTACACCTACATAAAAGGTAGTAGAGCTACGTTGATATCAGCACGAACGGGCCGGTACTGACCTCGTACAGTAGATTAACGTAAAATGACAGCGTTCGTGCTGTCGTGTTTCATTGGTGAGTGCGAGACCGGAGGCCCAATGATGCAGAAGCATCACTAGGTCGCCATGGCGTTGGTCAAAATGCTGCATAGTTGTATAGTATGCATTTGCAACGAATGTGGTGACCACCACTTTTGGATTCAGCTTCTGTTATCCATCAGGCAGACTAGAGTCATTTTGGCAGGCCCAAACATAAAAAAAAAACAATATCTTATTGAACATGAACATAAAGTGAATTCAGTAAGTATTCAGAAGACTTTCGATAGGATTGTCCTATTGTATGATTCTGTTTTGTACTTTCTTCCTTATTTTTCATTTACCTTAGATTAAACCTTATCCATTCTAGTTTTAAAAATTAGAATCTAACTCTGTCTGTATTGCGACGAAATTTGGCAAAGAGATGCTCTGATTCTTGGTAAAGAATAAAGGCTACTTCATTTTGATACCAGACATAGACACGAACGGAGCCGCGAGCAAAAGCTAGTTAGTTTTTAATGAAATAGTGAAAATATCTTTACCAGTAGTAAAGTAATCTTTACCAGTCCTGATCTGATCATCCCTTAGCTATATTTTTTTCATTATTATTTTTATTATCGTTACTTTAGGATCTAGCAATCATTGTGTACACGATTTTATTTTATCTCCTTTTTATAACGTAGGGTTCAAATGTCTGCACTAAAAAAATAAAACAATATTGTATCAATATTCCCATAAAATATGATTTTAACAATAAACAAGTCTCAAAAGTTTTTACAATCGCAAATACAGCAAACATGCTGGCTATAAGAAGTTAGAGACTTATTTACTAGTTTAGATTGCACGAACACATCATGAATTTATAATAACACATCAATTCAGAGATTGAATATTAAAGTATATTTAGAATTTGTAGTCGAAACTCAATGGATAACGTTCTAATACGAGTATGTATTCAGAAACACTGTACTTTTATAACAAACTTTTTTTATTAACTTGCAATGGATGTATGCTTGTATGTTCGGGTGGAATCTTGCAACTCAATTTTGAAGCAGTAATCTTCAACCAATTTTGGTGAAATTTTGCGAGCGTATGTATACAGCGTGACAATACAATATTATAATGACATGGAGCTGATCTGATGCTGGAGCTGGAAGGTGGCCATAGGAACTCTGTTAAGAAACGTCGTAACATCATCGAGTTTTGACTCGTTTGATTCGTCTCGAGGCATTCCAGTAAAAGCTTGTTTACAAAAAGCTTTTTAATTTAATTTTTTACAGTTTTATTGTTATTACTACATAACTAGATATCAGTTCCTTGCTAAAGCATTAATTAATCGGCATGCATTGAAAATTCAATCAGTCGCTTGACAGATTTGACACATCCATTTGACATAAATTCTATTCTGTATTCTAATTCAGAATGTAGAGATTACACAATCAGTAGCTTTGTGTTCATGAAGGTGTGATTATTATTACTAATTATTAAATATTATCTAGAAATCAAGTAGTCCGAAATACCTTTTTACCCGACTACGGCAAAGCCAAAGGATGGTTATGATTTTGACAGAGCGCCCTCTTGAGGCTGTAGTGTAATATGAAAGTACTGTGTTAATAGTATGCCGTGTTTGGTATCATTGGAAAGGGTACTTGTACATTTTTTTTTACAGCGACCTTTAAAAACTGAAACTAAAACCCAACTACATCAAAAAACGACGATCTAAAAGTAAGAAAGAAGTTAGAAAAGGCGTAGTTACTTTTTGCCATAGAATATCATAGAAACGTACTATAACATTTTAACAACGCATGACTACGGCTTTTCAAACTTGTTTCATACTTTTTCAGCGTTGTTTTTTGCAGTAGTTGGTTTTTTAGTTTTTTTGATTAGTTTTTAATAAATAATAATAATAAATATTTAGGACAACTAAGCACACAACGCCATCTAGTCCCAAGATAAGCAGAGCTTGAGTTATGGGGTACTAGACAGCTGATACAACTACATATCGACGTAGGAAAGCATATTTGCTGTAAGTAGACAAAATACCTAAAGTGACTTTTTACCATCATTAGAATCAGAAAAAAAAGCCGCATCGACTGACCCGGGTCCTGTGGCTCTACGATGAAAAAAAAATTACATACGCCGTTGAAAACGCCCGTACTTATATTTTTTTTAGCAAGATTAAATGCTGTATGTAGGCTAAAATCCAGTCATTTTAGACATTTTATACTTACAGCAAAAGAAAGACTGCATTTTTTGCTTTACAAATACTTACTTCTTCCCATTTAAAAACTTTTCGCTACTTACAGCATATTTGCGGTGTGTGATTTTTACATTCGTTTACTTACAGCAAGTTTAGGGAACCTATCGTTTTAGTTTTCGTTAAGGGGGGACCAGTTGGAAGAGCTCTTCAGAACACTCTCCATGTTACAGGCGATAGAGGACTGCCGTAGAGGCGATATCTCTTCGCAGCTGCAGAGGTTCAAGAAACTCAGTGGCTTCGGGACTACCGATGATGCGGACTGCTCGCCGCTGCAACCGATCGAAAGCGTCAAACAGATACTGTGCGGCACCATCGCATAGATGAAAACAGTACTCCCCGCACGAGCGAACCTGGGTCTTGTAGAGATGACACAGATGCCCGGGCGAGAAGAAGCGTCTCACCTTGTTAAGTACACCTAACTTTCGCGAGGCCGCTTTAATGACGCTTTCGATGTTCTCACGCATGTTGAGGTCATGGCAGTCATCCATACCCAGGATACCGAGCTTATCTTGTAGGGGCAGTTGAGTGTTCCGAAAAGTGGAGAAGGGAAGGAAGGGAGACTTTTTGGTAGATAACGCGCACACCTGTGTTTTCTTGGCGTTAAACTCGACCAGATTCTCAGTGCCCCATTGAGAGATGCGGCTTAGGACCAGGTTGAGCTCAGCGACAAAATCCTGTCGCTTATCCTCAACACCTGCAGACTTGGCTGTAGAGTGACCAAAATATCGCCCATGAACTGTACTGTCGTCTGCATAGCAATGTTTATTGCCTAGGGCCAACATGTCATTGATATGCAGAAGAAACAGCGTGGGCGACAGGACAGAGCCTTGAGGTACACCAGAGTTTACCTGCCGATAATCAGAGGCCGCACCGTCGCAAAGGACCTTACTGCGGCGCTGGTGCTGGAATGCGGAGACCCATGTGCAGAGTTTGGGAGGCAGGCCGACTGCGGGAAGTTTGGAGAGAAGCGAGCGGTGCCAAACCCTATCAAAAGCTTTGGCCATGTCGAGGCTAATGGCCAAGGACTCCCCATGACCATCAATAGCTTCACCCCAAAGGTGAGTGACATACACTAGAAGATCACCCGTGGATCGGTTCGGCCTAAAGCCATATTACCGATCATTTAGCAAGGAGTGATCTTACAGGTAGAGGACCAATTGCTTGTTGATGATCCGTTCGAGCACCTTGCAGACAATGGAAGTTACGGCTATAGGTCGGTAATCAGCCGGGTCTGAACGGTCACCTTTTTTGGGGATAGGTTGAACGTTCGCCTCTCTTCAAGCCCCCGGAACAAGTCCTGAGGAATAGGACAGGCGGTACAAGGGTGTCAGTACGGGAGACAACTCTGGTGCGTAGTTCTTGAGTCCTCCCGGAAATGGTCGCCTGGTCCCACCGTCCGGTCACCAACCGGCACGACGAGCCACTCCGTGGATTATGCGCGACCTGACGGGGCAGCCTCCCAGCGTGGTTAGCCGTGGTTGGATCCCTCTCTATGCCGCGGGCGGCCAGCGGCACCACCGTTTCTACGGGTCTCCCTAGCCGACGGTTCGATCCAACCTTACTATGACTTCGCGTGCACTCTTTCGCTCACACACTTATCACTCCTGCATCTATGGGCCTCCAGTCTCGCACTCACCAACGAAACACGACAGCACGAATGCTGTCATTTTAGGTTGGTCTTCTGTGCGAGGGTAGTCCCGCCCCAGTCGAGCCAGCCCGTTCGTGCTGAAATCAGCGTGGCTCTACTACCTTTCCCTTATTACATGTTTTTGATTGAACACAATGTCTTCATGTTAAGTTTCAATTTTAATTGTATTTTCGTTCTAAAATAAGGCAAATTGCTACTAAGTTTCTGTTTTTTACTTTTAAATAAATATTTTTTGATTGGATACAATGTTTTTATTTACATCTAGCGTTATTAATTAGTTTTAAAGCCTTATTTTTTTTTGTATTTTTTTATGTTTTATCTCTTATATATAAGAGGAAAATACTTTCTTAATTCATTGTATTGTTGAAAAGAAGTTCTGGCAGTATAATTAGAGTTTAAAATTTTGTTTCAACAATTTAAAAGACCATAAGTAAGTTTTCCTACAATTGTAAAATAAAATAAAATAAAATAATTATTTAATTAACCATTTACGAAATTTTATTTCAACCAAACATTACATTACCAACTAACCCACTGCATTTCTAGATCTAATCATAATTATAAATTTAATCTTACACCTTGAATTGCAGTACCCATATAAATAAATTTACTGCATACAGCACATTTACCGCCTGTAAATTGATAATATTTCCATCTACGCGTACATTTTTCTTCCTTAGTTACAGCGTTTTAAAGGTATGTGATTTAAAAAACTGAT
Source organism: Spilosoma lubricipeda (assembly GCA_905220595.1). NCBI lineage: Eukaryota > Metazoa > Arthropoda > Insecta > Lepidoptera > Erebidae > Spilosoma > Spilosoma lubricipeda. The sequence continues at coordinate 1,948,711 of HG992298.1, read as the reverse complement.
TGCTGTAACTAGCCAAACACATACTTATAGTAATTTTGGATAAAAAGTTTACATTGCAAATGGTGACTGGCAGTTAAATAAACCTATGTTCCAAAAATGGTAGCAATATCATGGATAGGTCAGAAACTATGATTTTTTTTCCGAAATCAATAAAGTTTTTTGGCTCTGGTGAACAATTGCAATATGCCTACTTACAGCAAATATGCATTCCTACGTCGATATATACTTTTTTTTTGTAAATACATACATATTATAGATAGAACACACCCAAACTCCGAAACAAATATTTGTAGATCATACAAACATTTGGTCCGACCCGGGAATCGAACCCGAGACCTCATGATCAGCAGTCGCTCACGCCAACCGCTAGACCAACCAGTTTTTGGTCTTTTATTCTTGGGTTTTTCGTTAGATTTTGGAGCATTTTAATAAAAGGAAATTCAGGTGGCATACTGTTTACCTTACATGTAGTACTAACACTATTATACCTGAAAATCTGACTTTCAAAAAGAGTGGCCAAGAGTTTCTTTACCAGTATTCTTTTCATGAAGATCTACGCATTTTGGAAACTGGAAGTTATGGATGGACACAGGCAGGCAGTAGATTTTGGTGTTTTCGCCTAATTTACCTCGACAATACAGCCATCATCAGATCTTAGTGTCCTTATCATGGTACCACTGTTGGGATATTTCCCTTCCATTAAAGAAAGAATCATCAAAATCGATGCACAAACGACAAAGTTATCCGCAAACACACATAATAAGGAACATAATATATATTCGTTCGAAATGAGAACCTCCTCCTTTTTAAATGGATTAAATGGAAAATGGTTCTGGAATTTTATACGATATAAACGAGTCTACCACGAAAATGTATCTATAGTGTAATATGTAGTATAACTGAGTAGTTATAGTTTTTTAATATGTAGGTACATGTTAATATATGTATAGATATTATATGTATGCTCCCCTGATGACATGTATTTATTTATTTTTAATGTATATATGTTCGTGTAAATATGCCTGTATGGAGATATATATGTATTTTTAGTTATAAACATTGGAAAATTATAACTCTTCAAAACTCATTGCACCGTCAACTGCTACTATTTCCGATACATCTTGATCCATCCTAAGGTTGCCTGGAAGAGATTGCTTTCGGCAATAAGGCCGCCCTTTGTACATTAAATATTTGTCATTTTATGTAATTTCTTGTAAAACTGTAATACGGTGTACAAATAAAGAGTTTTCTGTCTATCTATCTATCTATAAGTCGGTTAAAAACAAATTTAATGAGTATGTTTAATTTGTCTATAAGAAGACCTACTAGGTACTTATATAGGTTCTGAAATCACAGAAAATTTTACCATAAACCATACCACCATAATATCATAGAAAACCTTAGAAGTACGGGTAAGAAATGAATTTTGTAATCCATCTTTGTTTCGAACTATCAAAAAGTTTGTAGCTTTATTTGTTAGATCTAAGCAAATGTTTGGACGAGATTGTTATAAGATATCTTTGTGAATATGTATAGGGAGGAAAATACGAATGTAATAATGAATGTGCCTCGTAAACCACACATGTTCAAGACAGAAATACATTTGACGTTTTATAGAACACTAAAGTTTTATGGCCATATTTCCCTGACGTCTGACCGTCGACGACGGGACGTCAGAGCGGTCAGATCAATATATCCTACACCTTATTACTTGGAAAATCTGGGTGAAAGTAGTTTAGGATGTTAGCCACAAACGAATGGTGACGTAAGTCTACACAGTGTTATGAAATTCGTAACATGGATTCAAGTTTTATTGTTGCATCGTTACTTGAATTGGAGAATATTAAATTAGAAACAATTTGAGAATTTTTAAATAGAATTCCTACTAGGAATGTAAACTGTGACACGGGGAATCTTACCCTCATTTACCAAAAGTTTAATAAAGATCACTTCATTGTCCGTGGGAGAGCCACGCTTCGACATGAATGGGCCGGCTCGACCGGAGTGATACTACGGCCTCACAGAAAACTGGTGTGAAATAGTGCTTGCGCTGTGTTTCACCGAATGAGTGAGGATAATGGACGCTCATAACCCAAACCCCCTCCCCCTATCTCCCCTCCCCATCCCCCAAAGGCCGGCAACGCACTTGTGACCCCTTTGGTGTTTGCAGGTGTCCATGGGCGGCGGTAATCGCTTACCATCAGGTGATACGTCTGCTCGTTTGCCCACCTATTCCATTAAAAATAAACTTAACAGAATAAAATTTTGGGATCATACACAGTGTTGTCAAGTGTGATTGGATCAAAAGTATCAAAGCACAATGCAATAGGAAGCGGTGAGGTCTTCACTTAATCGTGAAGTCAAAACAAATTTATAGTTAACTAACTGTTGCCCGCGGCTCCGCCCGCGTTTTTGTCGGTTAACGCTGCGAGTATACCTATGTGTTATTCTGATGTATAAGCTACCCAATCAATTCAACCAAATCCTTTCAGTACTTTTTGCGTGAAAGAGTAACAAACATCCATCCATATTTACAAACTTTCGTGTTTATAACATTAGTATTTCGCGGTTGACGTGTGTAACTGCTGATCATGAGGTCTCGGTTTCGATTCCCGGGTCGGACCAAATCAAATATTTGGTTCGGAGTTTGGGTGTTTTCTACGTATAATATGTTTGTATTTACAAAAAAAAGTATGATATGTATTTGTATCAGTTGTCTAGTTCCCATAACACAAGTTCTGCTTAGCTTGGGACTAGATGGCGTTGTGTGTTAGATGTCGGAAATATTGATTTATTTATTTAGTAGGATACATAACCTCCAATTAATAATTTCAAATAATTTATTCTAGTTCGGAACATTAATATTAAAAGTAGTTACATTTAGGCTAAAATTTCATGCTTGTTTGACACCAATATGGTTCTAATATAGAAAAGACTTTCTATGGCCTATATAACTACAATGTTAAAGAAAGTATATAAATTATTTTTCTGCTTAAACTGCAACTACATAAAACAGCCTAAACTACAGTGTTATTTTACACCCACAACTCCATGTGTAAGATTAACATTACAAATACTATTAAAACAGTCTTTATTACTATGGTAAGTAAGACTACAATACTTCCAACCTTATTACATAACAAGTACAATTTTAACAAAAATAAAACCGACTTCAAGGTTCGACTCGATTTCTCTTGGATGCCATCATCAGATATTAATGTCCTTATCACGGTACTACCGTTAGGACATCTCCTCTCTATTAAAAAAATCATCATCAAAATCGGTTCATAAACGACGAAGTTATCCCCGATCACAAATAAAAAAATATATATGTCGGAGAACGAGTAGATTTATTAAGTTTAATTTGGATTTGTGTTTATTTCAATCGATTATTCGAAACGTCAAACTGTGCATCGAGAAACATGGCAGTTTGGGTGAAATCTGTGGACGGTGTATGTAAAGGAAGAAACTGATTATTTGTTGTTAACGATGTGATTATTAAGTCTTAGTTTACTTACAGCTTGATTTAATAATGTTGGTTTAGTTTTAGTCGATTCTGTAAGCAATATTAAATGTTACTAAAATGTGTGCGGGTAACACCGAATAGAGTGGTAGGTGTCACCACTAGTTAAAGCAAGCAGCCGGTATAAAAGAGAGCGGCCGCACGAGTTGCGGGACTACTAACCCATTGGCTCTTAAACTAACTACCCACCGTTTCGTATTGAAGTAAAATAGAATCAACAGATCAGTTTAGTACGGGCATTGTACGAGGAAGGACAAGCTGTAAATAAGCTAAGTACATAGTCTCCTTAATTGTTGTAATTGACTATTGATAGTTTGTAACTAATAAGTTAAGATGTAACTTTCAAAAGAGTGGCCATGAGTTTCTTTGCCGGTTTCTTCTCATAAGGCCCTACGCATTTGGAAACTGGAGGTTATGGGTCGTCACGGACGTTCAGTGGATTTTGGTGTTCTCACCTAATTCACTTTGACAATGTTGTGCCGATCTATGATTTTAACTGTAGCTTCATTGATTCAATAAACTATTGGAATTCTATATTGTCTTTGGCTGTGCAAATAAACCCTACCTACCAACGTGTGTAATAATGAAGATCGATTACTAGACTAGACTAGACTTGATTAAGAGCGATTTCTATTGCTTTAAAATCTCGAGTGCCACTTGACAAAAATATCCAAGTGACGTCGGCAAAGCTGACGTCACCATTTCATAAAAACCGCTTCGACCGATCGCATCCACACTGTGACTCCGACATCAGAAGTGGGATTACCTATGAACTACCCCTATGGATTACCTGTGATACCCCTAGAGATTACCTGTGGATTACCTGTGAATTACCCCTGTGTACTACCCCTAGAGATTACCTGTGAATTACCCCTATGGTCTACCCCTATGGATTACCCATAACGGATCAGGAACAGAATACAGGGCAGATTGTTATTATTTTATTTTCGTTTACCCTACGTTAAAAAAAAATCTTTTCGATACGTAATTAATTTGTGCTATACGAGAACCGCTAACTAGTGAGAGAACTACTCCGAATGTAAAAGTGAAGTGGTGTGTGAAAAATACAAGCGCTGTCACAGCTGTGCCAAAATCAAAAGGTTACGTTATCCAGTAAAGATTAGGACAATTTTAGTCGTGACAATATTGCTAACAAATAGTCTGAGATTTCAGATACTACCTCGCCTGACAGTCGAAGGAAACCAAAGCGCAGAAGACGATTACTTGAACCTTGAAAAGTGTGGCGTCATAGATGCCGTTCCAATATGAATGCCAAGACAAACGATTTACAAACCGAGTAACCAGTGAATGTCAGCTCCAACCAACCAGCTCTAGTTCAGCTCCAAGAAAGATTTGGTGAGAAGTTTTCATTTTGTTTCAAATGCTCTTTAATAAGACAAATTCTTGCCCTGAGTCTGGGTGATTTTTGTGTACGTTTTATATCCCTTTGTGAGGTCCCCCGTGACACAGGATGTTTATTCCTAATGGGAGGGTTGTCTTTTTAATAAAACAAGAAATTCTGTCAAGAAATCCGGGTTGAAGAAATGCACTGAATAGTATTTCCTGTAGTAGGTACACGATTACTGTATTTCAAATGACATAATTATTTAAAGAAAAGAATGAAAATCTGCTTGCATTAGGCTTCTTTTCAGTTGTAATTTTCGAAAAGTTCTTAAAAGTAATAAGGTCGTTTCTATTGGTGCCTACGTTCTCTTATAAAATGAGAATCGCAATGAAATGAAATTAGACCCTCAGTATAAAGGTCCTTACGTGGTCGCCGAAATATTAGCACACATATTTTCTACCCACACATATTTTCTACCGACCATTGATCATCTACACCCGCGGTAATCAAAGTGATTACAGACCGTCAGATACCCACTAGTGAAGTCCCTATTGATATGTCCGATGAACATGATGTAGAAAACAATGATCCTTGAATAGTTTATTAAATTAATCGAAGGTTTTATTTCTCTGTTTTGATTATTTTGTTCGTGAACAATTATTTGGAATGTATTTTGTGACGTTTAACCAGACCATTGTTAATTGTTGATAGAGATAGGATTACACTCTTTAAGTTTGCTTTAATTAATAAACAAAGTTATTTGATTAAAAGACATGTAGTGTTGGTAGCCTGGTTTCACTACCTACTTAGGTCTCGCTGGTCATTTGTAGCCGTAGCTCGTGCAGTACTTATCTGTAGAGTGCGCGGTGCGCATCTGGCTATGCGAATGTTAGTCGCTGGTTAAGTGACAATAAAAAGATCTCGATCTCTGGTTAAGAGTTGAGCAAAAAGCCGCTGGTGAAGTGGTTATACGCAGTTGCTGGTTAAGCGACAAAGTCAAAAAGTCTTAACGCTGTTACTGGCTGTTAAGACAGAGGTGCTGAACCTTGGTTAACAATCATCATTGTCTGTACTAAGATTTCTGTGATTATGCTGGTAGAGACATAAATGAGCACTATTAGAACAGAACCTTATCGTGATATCTCAAGTGAATAGAACTGATCTTATTTAAAAATTAAAATCGTGAAGTCAAAATAATTTGCTATCTTTGAAATTGGACTGTATCAATCTTTAATTTTGGTCAGGAATAGCCGAGAGGATGGATTCAATGTTCAGATGATTCCTCAGTTAATAAACACGTAGACGTGTAAGTCCATCAGAATGCCTGTGTCGGCAAGGCAATACAGGCCGAATAAATTGAGCTACTGTGGTTGCTTTTTTCTTTGTTTACAGATGACTCACACGAGGACGTGTGAAGCATCAGGACGGCCGTGTCGGAGAACGAGTAGATTTATTAAGTTTAATTTGGATTTGTGTTTATTTCAATCGATTATTCGAAACGTCAAACTGTGCATCGAGAAACATGGCAGTTTGGGTGAAATCTGTGGACGGTGTATGTAAAGGAAGAAACTGATTATTTGTTGTTAACGATGTGATTATTAAGTCTTAGTTTACTTACAGCTTGATTTAATAATGTTGGTTTAGTTTTAGTCGATTCTGTAAGCAATATTAAATGTTACTAAAATGTGTGCGGGTAACACCGAATAGAGTGGTAGGTGTCACCACTAGTTAAAGCAAGCAGCCGGTATAAAAGAGAGCGGCCGCACGAGTTGCGGGACTACTAACCCATTGGCTCTTAAACTAACTACCCACCGTTTCGTATTGAAGTAAAATAGAATCAACAGATCAGTTTAGTACGGGCATTGTACGAGGAAGGACAAGCTGTAAATAAGCTAAGTACATAGTCTCCTTAATTGTTGTAATTGACTATTGATAGTTTGTAACTAATAAGTTAAGATGTAACTTTCAAAAGAGTGGCCATGAGTTTCTTTGCCGGTTTCTTCTCATAAGGCCCTACGCATTTGGAAACTGGAGGTTATGGGTCGTCACGGACGTTCAGTGGATTTTGGTGTTCTCACCTAATTCACTTTGACAATGTTGTGCCGATCTATGATTTTAACTGTAGCTTCATTGATTCAATAAACTATTGGAATTCTATATTGTCTTTGGCTGTGCAAATAAACCCTACCTACCAACGTGTGTAATAATGAAGATCGATTACTAGACTAGACTAGACTTGATTAAGAGCGATTTCTATTGCTTTAAAATCTCGAGTGCCACTTGACAAAAATATCCAAGTGACGTCGGCAAAGCTGACGTCACCATTTCATAAAAACCGCTTCGACCGATCGCATCCACACTGTGACTCCGACATATATATATCGGTCGAATTGAGAAACCTCCTCCTTTTTTTTTGTCGGTAAAAAATGTGAACTTGTATAAATACCTGCAAAGTTTGAATGAACTGTTGAGTACAGCTTTCTCGTTAACGTTCAAAACTTTCCTTTTGCAACATTAAAAATATCTGATCTTAACATTTTAAACGGAAGCGAACAAACTTTCCACATCAAAAAACAAAAATGTATTAAGGTAATCGTCTTTTAAAGCCGTTCTCTAACAATTGTAAGGGAGTACAACAACTTAAACTTTGAGAGAGTTTTCCAGCATTTCCCTTTGATAGAATCGTCGTTTACAATCAAATTATACGCCAAATACGAATACTAGGGTTTCGATCGAATCAAATTAGTTTATTTTCGTTAACAAATATACAATAAGGTACAAGAAAAGTTGAATCCTTCTTTTAAGCAAAAATTGCCTGTATTAGGAGGGACCGCTCTCACATATCAGTACGATTGTGTTATTTTTACAATAACGTAGTTCCATATAGAAATAGAAGAATTCCACAAAGAAAAAAAAAACTTGTAACTGAAAACTGAAATATAAAAAAAAATAACTGAGGAAAGCTAAAGAATCTTGGTGTCTTAACTTGTTTACTTAGTTTTGTGTTGTATGTATGTGTGCGCGTACGTTTGCGTGTGTGTATGTGTGCATGTGTGTGTGTTTGGGGGTTGGGTGTGTGTGTATATTTAGTGTGCTCAAGGAGTATCCCAGTTGTAAGATAAGTGGGTGGCCTGATCTAATTCAATATGCTTTTGCTGTCGTAATTTTGTGACGAGTGTGTCTATCTATATGTTTATTTTATTATATAGTTTGATTTTAAAGTTTAAGTTTCACTTGTATATTTGAACCGCGGAATATATAGATGTAATTGTGATATTTAGTTGGTAACTAACTAATTTTCCTTTATCTGTAAAAATACTACAACAAAATGCAAAACAAAACCAGAGTAATATTGATGTAACCGGTGATTGTATACACACGAAACAAACGATAAGATGAGATACAAAATATGTTTATGTAACAGCAACTTAAAGCTTTAGTCCACGGCCATTTCTTCCATGCCACCTAGATACGAATGTTATTTATTTAAAAATCAAATGCATTTTACATACGAGTAACACATTATCACGGAAATGCATAAAAAATACAACAAAACATCCATACAAAAATACATTAAAGTGTGAAATAGAACTAAGTTATAAAATGCATTTGAATAGAGATGATACCTACCCACAAATCTATATACGTTTTCAAGGTAGTAGAGCCACGCTGATTTCAGCACGAATGGGCCGGCTCGACCGGGGCGGTACTATCCTCGCACAGAAAATCAACGTAAAATGACAGCGATCATGGTGTCGTGTTTCGTTGGTGAGTGCGAGACCGGAGGCCCAATGATGCGAAAGCATCACAAGCCCGCCATGGTGTGGGTCACCATGCTGCATTGTTGCATTGTCTGCGTTTGCAGTATGGTGACCATCACTCCTGGATTCTGCTTATGCTTTCCATCAGGCAGAGTAGAGTCATTATGGCAGGGTCAAACATAAAAAAAAAAAAATTAAAAAAAATAAAAAAAAATAATACGTCTCAACGTTTCATTTTTATCAGGCCTAAGTCAAACAGTTCTGAATCCACTTTAGTAGTTTTTGCCCAACTTTGGCGCAAAAAGACAAAAATTTAATCCTCAAACCAAACGAGTATTAAAACATGTAAAACATTTTTTCATTTATACAATACCATAATATTTTCCAGGATCTAGTGAAGTAAATTTACATGCACTTTTCCTAGCAAATTCTTCGTAGTTGTGTTTTTAAAGCAGAATAATAAACTGCTACTTTCCTAACCGGATATTTTCCTTTTTACGAATACAGAACAAGACTTAAAATAAAACAATAGGAGTTTAAACTACAGTAGACTGTGAGGTAATATTTTAAAATATCTACGGTTTTCATTTAAACCTTGGAAATATTTTTCTCTTTAGAAATAATCGATTTAGTTTACCTCATTGCGTAGAAACGGTGTGTATTTAATCGAATGAAGAGATATAAAGTCATGTATATAATGTTCAATTTTATTTACAAGTCCTTTCTTTATGTAAATAATGTTATGAGTATTTGGTGTTTATATTATTTTGTATATTTATAACTAAACTATAGGATTTTTAGCTAAAAATTTGATATTTCGTTTAAGACCAATTATGTCTAAGCCGCTCATATGCATTAAGGTATTATTTTACATTAGGTGGGTAATTATTTCATTAGACTGAAAAATATTAATTTACAACAAATTGTTTTTGTTTGTACTACCAAAACAACAATCTGTTTTCAAACAATCAAACAATTCTGAAGTATCTTCTTCTTCCGACAACAAAAGAATTAAATGGAAACTTAAAAACGTTAACAATTATGGTTTAATTTGGATTGCAGAGAGGATTATAGTAGCATTTATTTAAATAAAATAGTTAGACGAATCTTTTCTTCTATAAAATCGATAGTCTCACAATGGTTGTCAGCCCCATCTTAAATATTCTGTATCCTATTGTTTGAATACCTTTCAAGAATTCAAATTGATGAATTTAAATTAATGATGATAGCTCTGTGGGCTTAGAATATAAATAGTTTATTGAATTAGGAATTTGGACAATAGTATTGTGGGCTTATGGTATTTCGATGTTAATTCAGTATTTGAATTGATTCAGTTTGTTAAGTTAGAAAATTTCTGTACTGCTTTAAAGCGTTAATTTAAATAGAATATTCACACCCAGTTACTATTCTAGTTTCAAAGAGTTTATTGAAGTGAATATTATTATTATGGCCAAAACTAACCGCGTACCTCAGTTAAAACAGAATTTGCAGAGAGAATTAATTCGATAGAAATACAGAGCAGAAATACAGATTTGAAAGATAAAAAATGTTTGGGAGAAAATTGCGTTTAAAAATAATTTTATTTAAATAGAAGTGTGATGATTTCAAATGGTGGCTGGGCAATTTATGCTAAAATAGCTTTAATTTAAACATCAACAACAAATAGTAAACTCATCTTTCAAATTATCGTTTATGAATTGACTAGCAATAACTTTCACCCTTACGTACGTGAAGTCAATATTTTACCGTTTTTAAGGCAAACATAAAAGTGTTTTATTAAGGTAAATTACATCACTTGCTGAAAAATTTCCTGATCGACTAATGAAAATTTATCAGTCAAATATCTACAGGTTTTGATTTTACAAGTCATAATTAGGAGATCATTTTTTGTTTTTCCGGAAGACGGTCCCCATTTCATCTCATCCACATGTTTTATATTTTATATCATTAATTTCATCATGACGAAGACTAAATGACTTGAAGACTTATGATTTGAAGACTCTTAAACACTTGACATTGGCAGAAATAGCTGATCCGAGAGATCCGGCTGGTTGCCATTTCATCAAAGAAGAAGAAGAAGAAGTCATAATTAGAGACATATATGTCAGATTTAGCGTTAACGTTATTCTTTAACTTTGTGTACATCCATTCTCTAACAGTCTACCATAAGGATGATGTAAAAATAAGTGAAAAGATGCATTACACTTTCGTTAGAACTTTTAGAGTAATCTAGTTTATGACAAATAACTATCTCAACTTTATCAGGAACTGTATTTATTTGTTAACGTTATTTTTGATTTTTGTTTTATTTGAAAGGAACGTTGCAATCTCGTTTCAAATATATAATAGGATGGAGAAAATTAAAGTTACACAGGGTATAAAGAAATTACTTCTCGTTGGGAAAAGTATGGTCCAACTGCGTACAGCTATAAGTACTCCACAATTACTTGGAAAATATTATTCCAAATATAAAAGAAGAAATGAAAAGAAAAATTGCCATAAAATACAAAGTGCTTCGTACTTACAGAGTTTTTTATTTCTATACATTTTTGTATTCCTGCTATTTAATGTGACTCTGAAGAACTATAAAAGGCAAGCTTTTGACACGGTTTTTACGTCCCCACGATAAAATCACAATCGATTTGACGTCGTCTGTCGAGAGTAAAACAAAACTGAACAAGCAGCTTACATCGTCCGGTGCAAATCGTAAAATTGTGCTCAAAGAAAATACAGTTCATGTAAAATACTTACTGATTTTTGACTATATATTTTATAAATTGTGGTTATAAAACATCTTATTGCAGATCTAATGCCGTTCTAAAGTAAAATCGTCAGAGTCATAAATCAGAAAAACGTGTGGACAGAGATTATAACAGTACTTTTTTTTTAAGTGAAACTTTCTTAAGCGGCGTTGTACACTTTAGCAAAATTTACTTTGGGATGGGTGAAAAGTGTTAAACTCGCGTAAGAACACATGACCTGACATAAGACGGCGCAAGGCGCTTGCGCGAGTATGCATGGTGTCAGCTGATGGCTTGCCTGTCTAATATGATATGACTGGTAACGTATACATATATAGACAGGCGAAAATATAAGTTAATGCTATATAGTATACTGTATAGCATATACAGTATATTGTATAGCATTAACTTTACAATGAGCATTTTTTTTACTTCTTTGTATCGCGCATTTTATTTAAAATGTTGTATGTACCACTTAGCATATAAATTTAACCTGTCGAAGAAAATATCCAGTTACACAAACCGACTAATTCATTTTAACTTAACGTCACTAAAAAAGCGACGTAAAATTTTAGATTTGTCATTTTTACATAAATTGGTTAATGGTAATATAAACTGCCCTCATCTGCTACAAAAAGTTAACATCACAATCTCTTATAAGCTCCCGCGATTAACTAGATACTCCTTGTTTACACCTAAGAGGTCCAAAACAAACCTAGGTCATTTCTCTCCTCTAAATAGACTCCAGGCTGAGTATAATTCCGTCTGCAAAAATATGGACATCGATATTTTTTATTTAAGCCTACCACAATTTAAGAAAAAATTATCATCGCTAAGCTAGGACAAACGAATTTTGATATCCTTATGTATTGAGTCTTTTAGTTATGTATTTTATTGTGTATTGTGATCTTCTTGGAATTTCCGTATTGTATTTACTTACTCGTTATTCTCGAGTTTTAATTATGTACTTTTCTTTTTTAAGTTAAGGGAAGCCTTATGCTCCCAACTATCTGCTTTCATATATTTATGCTTTCCGTGGCAACCTGTAATTAAGGCAGCACCAATGATTGTATATTACTGTTAAGTGCCTCCTAGCTTTTAAGGTGTATGTTCTTGTTGGTTGTCCAAATAAAATAAAATAAATAAATAAAATAAAGAGCAAAGAGGTTAATTTCAGGTGATCTTAAACAACTGTTTGTTTATAGATTTGAGTTTTCACTTCTGTTTACAGTCGTCATGACTGCTTTGTGTTTTTTTTATGCAATGAATCTTTCAAATTTATTCCAGTCTGCCTGATGGAAAACATGAGCAGAATTCAAGGGTAGTGATCAAAATTAGACGATTCAAATAATTATGTGTAGCGTACGTACGCTTTACATATAGTTCCTCTCACAAGCTACATAAAATTACGTAGCAGATGTACGAATATAATACAATGCTCTAGTAACACCAAATTGTATACCTTTAAATTATTATTATCAAAAGATATCATCATAAATACTAAATAACAATATTATGTAAACGCTTTAAACCTCTTACGTAACCTTCTTATTCATACATTAAATTAACACAATTAGCAAACTTAGTGATGTACCTAACTATTATCGATACATCGTACATGAATAAAATAGATAATATTACATAGTAACCAAACTATTCATTTTCATTGTAACTATAAATTAAAAATTCGTGTTTCTGTTCAAACCTAGATTCAAAAGGGCTTAAAAACATCTTGGATCCAGTATCTACCGAATTGCCGGTCATGCTTTTATTGAAATTAAATCCTTTTCACACACCAACTATTATAATAAAATTCCTGTATGGGCCCAATAATATCGATTCTAGAATAATGAATTATGTAGAATTAATAATAGAGTCACTACCTCTATTCATTTCGTGGTGGACATAAGAACCGAGTGAAAGAGCAAATTACTAGGGACAACAGCATTGCGAAAAGAAGGATAATTTCAAAGAAACACGACACCAATTCATCTGGTCAGCGTGGTATAGTAGATTAAAATCTATTTTCTATGAAGGAGCCTGTTTCTAGCATTAGATTACTAAAGGTCGATAATAAAAACTTTAAATCGTAAGCCATAGAAAGTAATATCGATAAATATGACACAGCCCATCACTAGCTTATTACGTACATTTAGACAGCAACTTCCCTCACAGGTATCGCTTGTCAATTAAGATCTCGTTAATTACTAATTCTGTTAGTTCCTCATGTTTCGTCTGTTGTTCTGTCTTAATTTGTTTGAAACCACTTTGTGAGTAACAGTTTGTTGAAATGGGGCTGAGAAGGGCATCGATCATATATGTATTATGAACTAATACGTGTAAGTAATTTATGATGTGTTACATCGTTTCCCTCGCTACCCTAAAATGTATTAGAGCGACTTTTTTGTGTTGAATTAATATAATACCTTTGAAGAATTTTACTCTTTCAAATCATGTATTTGACTATTTTACAGGGGAGTATATTAGGCAAAATATGATTTTATAACTCACTTTATAATTTAGTTACTCAAGTGATTGAAACTAATGAAAACATAGTCCTAATCTTCTTTACGTGATATATTTTGCTTTTTACAATTCCTATAGCTCATTATAATGTCGTGTTCACGTTAGATTCTAAACTCAATTGTAAGTAACGAGAGATCCGATCTATCATCTTAACTTTCCCTTACACATTTTGTTTCGATTCATTCTACGTTTAGTTTCGCATTTAATTTTTTAAAAGAATTCGCCTTCATAGCGCAATCATAATTAATATATATATAATAATATATAAATAATATATAATAATAAATAATGTTTTTATTTTTTAGGTAGGATCAGTATTACATTTATAGCTAACTAGTTGTTGCCCGCGGCTCCGCCCGCGTATATGTCGAATATCGCGGCAAATAGTAGCCCATGTGTTATTCTGATGTATGAGCTATATAACTGTAAAGTTTCATCCAAATCCGTTCAGTAGTTTTTGCGTGAAAGAGTAACAAACATCCATCCAAACATCCATCCATCCTTACAAACTTTCGCATTTACAATAGTATTAGTAGGATAAATAACTGACTGATAAACAGATAAAATACGAAAACCTCATTAGAATAATCCATACATAATTTACAAATTTGCAAGTACCTCTGTGTGTTTTTTGTTACGCTTTCACAGCTGTATTGCCGCACTTTCAATGAAATTAAGCATGAATATAATTTGATTTTTGAGGAAGGACATAGGCTGTTTTTTATAGCGGTAACCGACTTAGACGCGGATGGAGCCGCGATCAATAGTTAAACTTATATAAAACAAAAAAATGTGTGCTTGTTCTTATTTTACGAGTGTTCAGTACCGAACCGTTTATCTGATCATAATGAAATGTAAACACGCTGCTAGGGTACTCGGAAATTATAGGTTACTTTTATTTAAAGAAATCAACTAGGGATGAAAAAAAATACAAAATATTTTTACGCGAACGAAGGAAAAAGTAAGAATATTTTTTTGAATATCTGCCCATGGAAATTGTCCATTTAATATAATAAAAAAAACAAAGGGGAAAGTGGGGTATAGTTTATATACCCCACTTTCCCCTTATATCTAATCTATACTATATAGATTTTATTCATTCAGTTCGCAGTTGAATGCTAGTTGTTGTGTGGAAAAATTCATATTCACGTAAAACAATTAGTTTTAAATAACCAGAACTAGTAGCTGACCTCAGATAATTTTGGAAATAATAAAAGCTAAGAGGAATAATTTAGACTTTTATTTAATCATAGGACAGCCATGTTTCTGGCAAAATGGGCTAGAATCGACCAGTATGATTCGAGCGTCGATGATTCGTCTTCCAAAAAACTGATGTTATATAACAATTATTTCGTTTGTTTCCACCGAGTGAAATAGTGTACCGGAATTCGAAATATCCTAATTTTGGAGGACAGGACTAAAACGGTGTACATACTTGTCATTTTTTGGTTTTAGATTAGCTTTGGGCGGCGCTAGTCACTTCTCATCAGGCGACCCATCTGTTCGATCAATCTATTCATACTTCTATTCAAATATCATAATCGCTGCATTGATTTCAATCAAATCTATATCTATACTTATAATAAAACTGTAGAGAGGTCAATTCTGTACATTGAATATATATTCAAAATTAATATTGGGGAATGAATGGTGATCGATACTGATGCCAAAAATCCAATCAGTAGGTTTTTATCTGTCTGTCTGTCTGTATGCTAAGGCTACTGAAGGGATTTTAACCAAACTTAGTACGATTGTAGTCCATACTCCTTGGCAGGTTAAAGGCTATATAACATAACGCTAAGATACATAGGAGTTGAGCAGTGCCGATAAATTTGAAGCAAGTCGGATGAAAATGCGCTTTCGAGCTCTCATCCTCGCGTGACGTGTGATCAACGTATTCACACATCAAAAGTATGTGTTACAAAGATGGTGATCTTCAAAAGATCTACAAAAAAGTCCTCAATAGTATATATCTATCTTTTATAAATTAGCCACAATAACGTGTTTAATCGTTAGGCATTTCTACAAAATGTATTTAATAACTAAATATATTGTATTTCACATGGATATAACCTTAGCAAACTCCCATATTGAAAAAGTACACTTTAATATCTATTTAAAAAGAAAATATAGAAATCGGCTAATAGACACACAAGATATAGATGAAATAAAACTTCCAAATCTCGCCGCACCAGTATGGGTACAGCTATACGGTTGGTTTTTGCTTAACGAGCGAAACGGCCATCCGCGGCATCTATTAAAAGGCAAAGGCTAGGCAAAGACTATAAAATATCAGTGACATTGCATGCTTATACAAGATTATCAGAAAAAGGAATACACACAACTATTATCGTGAGTTTGAATCCTGAAATCGGGAAAAATAACAGTGCTACATACTAAGAGTTTATTGACAGGCGGCGGATGCATAAAACAACAGATTTTTTAACCCCCTTTCGGTTAGCATGTCCTTTCCTTTTATCCCTTTGTTGACATTTTGTTGCAATATTAATTATAGTTTTTATTCATGGCCATCTACGAAAAAATATTAAAGTATTGGAATACTTTGAGATTTATCCGCTAAGTATCAACTAGAGACTAGCACAAAACACTTTGTTTTAGTATTTTATGACACAATGAAGCCTCATACATCCCTCATTTACTGTCTTCTGAGAAATACAAAAAGTCTTGCAAAAAAATCCTTTCTTCATAAGAGCGCAACAGATCATAGCGTTGGTTAATACTAAACAAACGAAAGTTTAGAATTTTAGTTTCGCAGTTTATGCGGCTTGGCTGAAGTAGTTTTCCCAGATAACATTTCAACTCCACACGGGCATACTTTTATCGATTTTAACACTGTAATTTCAGTAGTTTTTTCACTTTTTACTATTTTACGAGATTTTATACACGGAACTGTTGTTTACGTGATGACTAACGCCAAATATATTATATGTTAAACTAGCTGTTGCCCGCGGCTTTGCTCGCGTGGAAGTTGATCACATGCATTTAATTAAAACTGTGTAAAAGAATGTATCAGTAATTTTTCATGTTTTAAACGTATTTATTTATTTACTTTTGATCATTATCCCATTCAAAAGAACTTTCATACAAACATTCAACCCTTTTAGGAGCAGAATTCGCATAAATACTGATATAAGTATTCATCTATTTGTAATCAGAAACATGAAAACGAAAGTTGTTAGGCTGCTAAATTAAAAAAAATGACGGATTTCCAAACTAACCAATACATGAAATGCCAATGACTATTTCTCCCCTTAGGGGTAGAATATCCAGAAACGCTTAAATATCCATATTCTCGTTTTTAATTAGTAACCCAAAAATAATATTTTATGTTTCTAACTCAAAAAATTACAGACTTCCATGCAATCTTGCAACCCCTATTTCACCCCTTAAGGGTAGAATATCCAGAAACAGGTTTCTACTCATTTTTAATCAGTAGCCCAAAAATATAGTTTAATGTTTCTAACTTAAAAAATGATGAGCTTCCATACAAACTTTCAATCCCTATTTCACCCCCTTAAGGGTAGAATAACCAAAAACGCTTAAAGACGTCTCTACACTTTTTTAATCAGTAGCATATGAATAAAGTTTTATGTTTCAAACTTCAAAAATGACGGAATTACAGACTAACCTATGCACGAAATGTCAACCCCTATTTCACCCCTTAGAGATAGAATATTCAGACACGCTGAAATACGTATTTACTCATTTTCAATCAGCAACCCAAAAGTAAAGTTTCAGGTTTCTAAGTTAAATATGACGGATTTTCAAAAAAAAAATTACCCCTATTTCACCCATTAGGGGTAGAATATTCATAAACGCTTAAATAGGTATCTACTCATTTTTAAACAGTAGCCCAAAAATAAAGTTTCATGCTTCTTACTTAAAAAATGACGAACTTCCATACAAACTTTCAACCCCTATTTCACCCCCTTAGGGGTAGAATACCAAGAAACGCTTAAATACGTATTAACTCATTTTTAGTTCTTAGCACGTGAATATAGCAACATTTTTCTAACTTAAAAAATGGCGAACTTCCATACAAACTTTTAACCCCTATTTCACCCCTTAGGGGTAAAATACCAAGAAACGCTTAAATATGTATTAACTCATTTTTAGTCAGTAGCCCGAACACAAACTTTCATGTTTCGAACTTCAAAAATGACAGACTTCCAGACTAACCTATATGCGAACTGTCAACCCCTATTTCACCCATTAGGGGTAGAATATTCATAAACGCTTAAAAAGATATCTACTCATTTTTAATCAGTAGCCCAAAAATAAAGTTTCATGCTTCTTACTTAAAAAATGACGAACTTCCATACAAACTTTCAACCCCTATGTCACCCCTTAGGGGTAGAATATTCAGAAACGCTCAAATACGTCTCTACTCTTTTTAAATTAGTAACACATAAATAAAGTTTCATGTTTCAGACTTCAAAAATGACGGACTTCCAGACTAACCTATGTACGAAATGTCAACCCCTATTTCACCCCTTAGGGGTTGAATATTCAAAAACGCTGAAATACGTGTTTAATCATTTTTAATCAGCAGCCCAAAAGTAAAGTTTCAGGTTTCTAACTTAAAAAATGACGGACTTCCATACAAACTTTCAACCCCTATTTTACCCCCTTAGGGGTAGAAATTCCAAAATTCCTTTCTTAGTGCGTGTCTACTCAATAAAAGGATCCTACTCACCAAATTTCATAGCCCTAACTATCATAGTTTACGCTCGGCGATGATGAATCAGTCAGTCAGTCAGTCAGTCAGTCAGTCAGTCAGTCAGTCAGTCAAGACTTACTATTTTATTAGTATAGATTATACATAGTATTATGTTTTTGTTGGTTTAACCGTTTTTATCATCAATTACACTAACAATATAAAGACGAAAGTTTGTAAGTGTGTATGTTAGTCACTCTTTCACGCAAAAACTACTAAACGGATTTGGATGAAACTTTACAGTAAAATATCTTATACATCAGAAAAACAGATAGACTACTATTTGCCACGATAACCGACATACACGCGGGCGAAGCCGCGGGCAGCAGCTAGTTTATTAATAAGATACTATGACTCTTGACATTTGGCTAGTCTACCGCGATAATCTACATACACGAGCTCGACGGCAAAAGTTTGCCTGTCATAAAATAAAAAAACCGGGCAAGTTCAAGTCGAACTCGCGCACCGAGGGTTCCGTACAAACCTGTAGGTATATAAGTAAAAGTTTTCTGATTTTTTCTGTTACAGGACACTACCGATCTAGCCACGACCCGCGCGAATCATAATTATTGTTTACTTAGGCACCTACTACAGATTTATTATTAGAAAATAGTGGTTCACGGTTTATGCATGAGGTTTATGTTTATGAAATTATTATTTTTTAATTTTATATTTGAGTTGATTGAAAGAAAGGTAAATTGCTGGTTACGAGTTATGACGTAATAAATAAAAACTAGTAACTAGATCTCGTTTAAAGCAATTTTTGGTGGATGTTAGCATGGTAATGACAAAACTATAATGTTGCCATTACAATTACATTTGGTTTAAATTTACAATAATTCGGATTTGGTACCAGTAGAATGGAATGACAAGTATGTAAAACTTTGCCTTAATATATACTTTACTATAATTTTGAGAGAAACACAGTGTCTTCTCATGTAACACTTAAACCCGTATGTAAAGTAATACTCATTTACGTTAAATATCACATAAGAAGGTTGTAACATAAACTAATTCTCGTTAACATACCGCACTCTTCGTCATAAATATATATAGAGTTGTAACATTATTTAAGATGATAAAGATACACAGTTTGTGTTATATACTAAACAATTAAGATATTGTTCATGTAACTGTATAGTCCATTCGTTTAGATAGAGTCGGTGCACCCACACGCAATTTGTGGTTATTGTTGCAAAATACGAATATATTAATTCATAAAAAGGCGTAAATTGACAAATCACACTTACTTGTGGGTATACGCCGCAGGCGAACCCTTTGATTTTGTGTCGGCGTGCTGCACGTGTGGCGGCAGCGCAATGAAGATGACCGTATCTAAGTGATTGGACTTATTATAGTGTACACAACGCCATCTATTTTCAAACTAAACATGGCTTGTACTATGTACGCTAGATTGACTGATAGAATACTTATTTACTTCTTTTTGAAAACATTTCATAATATTGTCACAACTACGAAACTTTTCTATGATTTTAATTTGAAACAACCTGGACTATTTGTTTTCACAACATGTTAATAATAATAGGTCTTTTACCTATGAAATTGCCGTTTTGTATGCAATAAGTGAAAGTACTTATTTTTTCAAACTTGTTTATTTCTGTTATTCGAAGTAATCACCCATGCAATCGACGCATGTTTGTAAACGCATTGGCAGTTTATTGATGCCCTTCTTGTAAAAATCTGCTGGACGGGAGGCAACAAACTCTTCAAAGGCATTTTGTACTGACTCTCGGGAATTGAATTTTTTACCCACTAAAAAGTTGTCTAAATTTTGGAAAAAGTAATAGTCGGTAGGTGCAAGGTCTGGTGAGTATGGCGGATGAGGGAGAGCTTCCAACCCCAGCTCTTGCAGCTTGGAGACTGTCTGTTGCGCAGTATGGGTCAGGTCGCGCGTTGTCGTGTAGGAGCAATGGGGGCCGACCGATTGATCAAATCCTCACTCAATCAGCGAAACACAGCGCAAGCGCTATTTCACACCGGTTTTCTGTGAGGCTGTGGTATCACTCCGGTCAATCCGCCGGCCCATTCATGCCGAAGCGTGGTTCTCCCGCGGATAAATTTTACGCATAGATTTTTTGAAAATGGTTATTAATATTTTCCTCAACTTTTTATCTTGTAATCTATGTTCTTTACGTATATATTATATTTTATTGGTTTTGATTTTAAATAGTTGCACATGATAAACAAATTATTTGTGAATTTAATGTATTGTATTGTGACAAAAACAGATATTTTCCACGTTCAAGTAAAAATGATAATGACTGCCTCGTTGGTCTCGCGGTTGGCGTGTGCGACAACTGATCATAAGGTTTCGGGTTCGATTCCTGGGTCGGACCAAATGTAAATGTAAAATAGATAGATCATGTTTGGGTGTTTTCTGTGTATAATATGTATGTACTTACGAAAAAAAAGTATACATGTATTTATATCGGTTATTTAGTACCCATAACACAAGCTCTGCGTAGCTTGGGACTAGATGGTGTTGTGTGTTAGATATTCGAAATATTTATTTTATAATTATACCAACAGCCTTCAATATTCCAGTGCCAGACATAGTTACCATTTATAAAGAATATTTCGGCCTACTTAACCACGCAAGTCAGACGGGTGGTAAAAGTAAATATAAAATTTAACTGTTTGAAAATAAAACAAAATGAACATCATATAACTTAATTTATTTGTAATATCGTAAAACAGCTTTTTATTAAAGCATCATAACACTTTATAAGCAAAGTACTTAAAAAGTAAAACCGGGTACCGCGCATAAAATCTCATAAATATGTACGAGTATGTGAAACCGCGACTAGACCTGATGGTATAAAATAAATTGCATTAATTATTCACACTGCTACACACTGAGTTCATTGATGTGCGAAACTAAACGTGTCATTGGTTCACTGGTTAATACACGTTTTTCATTAGTCTACTTAACTGATACTTAACAACTTCCATAATTAATAATGTAATATTTACGAGTAGGTATAATCACAGCACCACAATACAGCATGGCTGGCCTAGTGACTTCAGCGATGATCCGGAGGTCTTAACAACAGCGGTTCCCGGATCTCTCCCTTCTCAGGCACAGAGTGGCACACCGTGTGGTTTTAGTCGGTTCGATTCCGACACACCGCCCCGCCGCAAAACCCGGTGTGGTGACGGCCCGAAGGGATTTTCACAGGTTCAAAAAAAAAAGTGATTTCAGCGGTCATCACGCCTCTTGCTACTTCGCGAAGTGTCTTGGATTCAAATCCCACGCGGTACCAAACTTTGTGTGATCCACAAATTGTTGTCCCGAGTCTGGGTGTTCTTTTTGTCCGTTTCTTGTACGTTTGAAAAGTCCCCTGCGACACAGGATGTTTATTATTAACGCGGGAGTTGCCTCTTTTAAAAATATAAATATAAATTCATTGTATAAAGTGTGGAATAAATTAACTTCATCTACATTCCCTGAAAATTCCATCCAGGACATGTTTTTTAGAATAAACTTTAGATTACTCTAGGATAGTTTTAATTATCAACATCTTTCGGGTAAGTTATAGGACAAACATAAATATAAATAACAGATTGAAGGAATTATTATCAAGAACTATTTTCTGTAATATACCACTTCATGATCGAATACTTACAAACATCAGCTGGCTATTTGCCGTTGTAGTGGAAAAATTAAATACACACACGCATACACACAGGAGATTAAAAACTGAAAACAGACAAAATAGAGCAAACACAACTCAAATTAGAGAAAAATATAATAGCATCACATGTTACAAAAAGTTTACTCGGGTAAATTAAGTGAGAATGATAATAGCATGCAAACATTTGGGACACCCACACAATGTTTTATAAAAGTTTTCCCGTTTAAAACATTCATTCGTCTTTTAAATGAGACCAATTTATTTATACGTAGTAAAAAATTGGCCTGCATTTTTCAAATAAGTAATTTTACTTGTTAATTACGATTCACATGTGAAGTGTGCACTTTGTGAAATAAGTTGTTTTGTTTCATGTTAAATGTTTCAAGTTCATTTGTTTATGATCATGAATATTTTCCTACCCTGAGCTGATGCAATGACATTTTTGTATCAATTCTTCTAAATCACTCAATCCTCTTTATTTTAACAGACTTCCAAGAGGAGGAGGTTCTCAACTTGATTGATATTTTTCCAAATCAAAATGAAAAGATTTTGCTTAAATGGCTACCTGGCTGGAGAGTGTAATCGTTCTTTGCACATAAAATTAAGTGGAAATACAAAATACTTTTGCTCTATTGTCAAACAAAGCAGGTTCGCATTCGTCTTCTATGGGATACTCACTGGTATATTAATATTACTATACCTTACTTTTGGATCAAACCAGATATTTAAAACATTCAGAATTCTTTATGGATACGTTATTAAAGGATTAGCAAGCTGAAGTGGCAGTGGATCACACTAGCCACAGAACTGATTACCGTTGGGGTAAAACCGGTTCTTAGGACGTCCACAAGCCTGGAGGAGTGATGATCTGCGCAAGACGGCTGGCAAGAGCTGGATGCGAGAAGCCGAGGATCGAACCAAGTGGCACGCAATTGGAGAGGCCTATGTCCAGCAGTGGACTGCGATAGGCTGATGATGATGATGATTATGATGATGATGAATTCTTTATAATTGTTAGAATATGTTGAAATGGAACGCAACCAATTTTAGTTACATTTTCTGTCACCGATGTCTCTGCTGTCCTTCCTGTTCTTGCCATGTACTTGACCGGTCACGAATTAAAACAGTGTGAGTTATTTTTACTAAAATATTTCTTTTATTTGCTACATCCACGTAAATTCCTACATGGTAGCAGTGCGTGTTTGCAGTGTAGTACAGCTGGAAATATCAGTAAAGTAAAAATACAACAAATACTGCCGGCATACTTGACAACTTTTACATTGAGGTTAGATATCAACGTGTTCGAAATAAAAAGTTTATTTAAAAAAAGAACTCTCAGTAGAATGGGTTCAAATCATATGTTTAATATTGAAAAATTAATCGGAAGAGAAAACTTTGCCACGTGGAAGTTCAGTATGAAGACCTATTTACAGCATGAGAACCTATGGTGTTGTATTGAGCCGGCTAACAACGATCCACTTGATGCTACAAAGGACATAAAAGCAAAAGCCAAGTTAGTATTACTCATTAATCCTCAAAATTATGTTCATGTACAGGAGTGCACAACTGCTAAAGAGGTATGGGAAAGCTTACACCAGGCCTTTGATGACAATGGACTTACACGAAGAGTTGGCCTGCTCAAGGACTTGATAAACACGACACTAGAATCATGCAATAGTGTTGAGGAGTATGTCAGCAACATTATGAACACTGCTCACAAACTGCGTAGCATTGGATTCAATGTCAATGATGAGTGGCTCGGGACATTAATGTTGGCTGGCCTACCAGATGAATACAAGCCTATGATAATGGGGCTTGAGAGCTCTGGCATAAAAATAAGTGCAGACTCAGTTAAGTCTAAGCTCATTCAAGAAATTAATACAACAAGGTCGACTGCTTTTTTCACAAAATCAAAAAGGAACAAAAATAATATTAATAATTCAAATAATAATCAGTCAAGTAAACCGAAGGGGCCAAGATGTTATAATTGTAACAAGTATGGTCACTATGCCAAGTTTTGTAAATCAAAAGTGACATCAAGTAAAGCAGAGGGTTCAAGTTATGTAGCTGCATTTTCTACAACAATTAGAGAATATGCGAGTAAAAGTTGGCTAATAGACTCAGGTGCATCCATGCATATGACAAGTAGAGATGATTGGATGTATAATGTCACTGTGCCAACAGTGAAGAGTATAACTGTGGCAAATAGAGAGCCTCTAGCTGTAAAGGGAGTCGGATATGTTGACATTCACCTTAACGGGGATAAAATACAAGTGAAGAATGTTTTGTTTGTTCCCGGGTTAGCTGCAAATCTCCTTTCAGTCAGCACTATTGTGAAGAGTGGATATAATGTTACATTTAACAACAATGGATGTGATGTTAGAAATTGTAAAGGACAAGTAATATGTACTGCAACATTGAACAATAACTTGTATATTGTGAACACAGGTAATGAAATGGTTCATCTGACATCAAGTTCAGTTAGTTCTAATGATACATATTTGTGGCATTTGCGAATGGGACACCTGAATTATTCAGACATAAGAAAGTTGCCAAACTGTGTAGATGGTGTGACTTTGACTCCGGACAAAGGTAATATTTTTTCATGTGTACAATGTTTTGAAGGTAAACATGCCAGGATGCCGTTCAGAAATGTGGGTTCAAGAGCAGCAAGACCTCTTGAATTAATACATTCCGACCTATGTGGCCCTATGGAGAACTTGTCATATGGAGGTATGAAGTATTTTATAACTTTCACTGATGATTTCACCCGAATGGTTCATGTGTACTTTCTTAAAGATAAAATGAGTATTCTACAGGTCTTTAAAGATTTTAAGGCTCAAGTAGAAAATCAATTGAACAGTAAGATCAAAATACTTCGCACTGATAATGGTAAGGAATATTGCAATTACAATTTTGAGATTTTTTTGTCTAACCATGGCATTGTTCACCAGACGTCCTCTCCATACACTCCGGAGCAAAATGGCATGGCAGAACGGATGAACAGGACACTAGTGGAACGTGCAAGATGCATGCTTTTTTATGCCAATCTAGAGAAAAGACTGTGGGCCGAGGCTTTAGCAACCGCTGCATATATTGTTAACCGATCTCCCACAAAGTCATTGGAAGGTAAAACACCCTACGAGTTATGGAAAGGTAAAAAACCCAATTTATCTCACATCAAAGTATTTGGCTCCGAGGCTATGGTACATGTACCAAGCCAAAAACGTCAAAAATGGGATAAAAAATCTGAGAAAATGATAATGGTAGGTTATTGTGATAATACCAAGGGTTACCGTTTAATGAACCCTATAACACATAAAATAATAAAGAGTAGAGATGTTGCGTTCTTTGAGAAGAACAATGAGAATGTCAGTGTAACCATTCAATGTGATGTTGATGTTGCAGGCAGGGACAGTCAGTCAGCGAGTGACAGCACTCTACCTTCCACCAGTGAGACACTAAACAGTACATCTCTCACTGAGAATAAGAACTTACCCAGACAGAAGTCATGTAAAAGAGAATCGAACACAGAAACAATTAAAAGTGAAGACTCAAGTGAGTATGATACAGATTATGGGGAACTGGATGAAACCTTTCAACCTCCTAGTTATGTGGGGAAGACTTATGACGCTAATGTGACAAAGAGGTCACTCAGGTCACGTCATAAAGAAAATAATCAAGATAAAGAGAGTTATTTATGCTTCTTTACTGACTTGACAGATCCGCAGACTGCTGAGGAGGCATTGTCATCACCACAAGCCATTGAATGGAAAACAGCCATGAATGACGAGTATAGTTCCTTAATGAAAAACAAAACATGGAGTTTAACAGATCTTCCTCCAGGCAAAAAGGCTTTACCCTGCAAGTGGGTATATAAAACCAAAATTGATCACAGTGGAAATATTGTTCGTTATAAAGCAAGACTGGTAATAAAGGGCTATGCCCAACAAAGGGGTGCTGACTATGCAGAAACTTACTCACCAGTTGTCAGATATACAACTATTCGTTACTTATTTGCTTTAGCTGCCAAGTATGACCTTCAAATAGATCAGATGGATGCCGTGTCAGCCTTTCTCCAGGGTGAAATTGATAAAGAAATCTACATGCAACAGCCAGAGCAGTACAGACAAGGATCTCAGGGTGGTGCCATTTCCTGGCGGTCACACAAGCAGCAGACTGTGGCCTTGTCGACCGCTGAGGCGGAGTACATGGCGATGTCTTCCGCGGCGCAAGAGGCGTTGTGGCTGCAGCAGCTTCATGGCGAGCTCAGTCACCAGCTAAAGAAGCCACTTCTCATCTTCAGTGATAATCAGAGTGCAATTAGGCTGACTACCAATGATTGTTATTTACCTAGAACTAAGCATATAGATATACGTTACCACTTCCTAAGAAACCATGTTAATAACATAAAAATTAAGTTTTTGTATGTAAATGGTGAAGTAATGATAGCTGATAATTTAACTAAGGGCACTACTGCTGGTAAACATTTATATTGTGTCACAAAAATGGGGTTGTGTTCCAGGGGAGGGTGTTAGAATATGTTGAAATGGAACGCAACCAATTTTAGTTACATTTTCTGTCACCGATGTCTCTGCTGTCCTTCCTGTTCTTGCCATGTACTTGACCGGTCACGAATTAAAACAGTGTGAGTTATTTTTACTAAAATATTTCTTTTATTTGCTACATCCACGTAAATTCCTACAATAATAACATTTCCTTATTTTATTCACTGGATTTTTTTTTCTTTTCTGTGGCAATCAAATACGCACCAAATTTTATCGGACTGGCACATTATCTTTGTTATTTTTTTTATTGTTGACAATGAATTCAAAAAATAAAACATTTCAATTTCTATTGGTTTGAGGTCGTCACGTCACGTGAGCCAAATGTAAAGATTGTCATCAGGTTTCATGGAAGCGGCCCCAGGTGTACGCTAAAAGGAAATCCCTATGAGCCCTGAGAATTCCCGGCCTGTCGTTACAGGCCTATATTGTTTTTACGCCGCTGACTCTGGGACCGGGCATTTTGAAACATAAAAGTTAAAAAATTAAGGCAGTATTTTTGTTCTAAATCTTTTTAAAAAAAAACATAAAGTTATACTGTTATGTTGTTTTGTCAACTCTATGACGTTCCTTAGGAGAGGTCTAAGTCTAGCAGTGGACTACAACGGGCTGATGATGATTTATTTATTTATTTACTAGGCTCACCAACAATTGTATACACTGTTTAATAGTCTTTTTTTTTATTTTACAATAAATTTGAAGTGACATAGTGTTACAATTAATAAATAATAATAAATAATAAATATTTCGGACATCGAACACAAAACGCCATCTAGTCCCAAGCTAAGCAGAGCTTGTATTATGGGTACTAGACAACGGATATAAATACATATATACTTTTTTTTTGTAAATACATACATATTATACATAGAAAACACCCAAACTCCGAAACCAATATTTGTAGATCATACAAACATTTTGGTTCGACCCGGGAATCGAACCCGAGACCTCATGATTAGCAGTCGCACACGCTAACCGCTAGACCAACGAGGCAGTCAACGTCAAATTACTTATAGGTAAGCACCACGTGCACAATAAACAACAATATAATCATAATTTTACAAAGACAAGCTACAGACCGGAACCGATGGAGACAACTGGTTGACGGAACCAGATGGAGTCACGATCCTCAGCAGTGAGGGAGCGACTGAAGAGAGAGAGAATCATAATTTTATGCAAAAGTACAATATGAGAAAATGTTATTTATGATGATGATGATGATGATGATAATGATGAACGTTGTACAAGTTGTTTAATTATAATATCAGCATATATGTATATTTATGGGGCCATAAAGATTTTGGGTGGCAGCGTTGTAGTTACCGAAAGACTCAGCATTATACTTTAAACTTTTGTAGTTTACGTATAAGTACGCTTTATTTTAACCGATGTATAAATGAGTTATATATTCATATTTTAATTATCGTTTTTTTTGGGATACTGGGCAAACGAGCAGACGTATTACCTGATGGTTAACGATTCCCGCCACTCATAGACACCTAAAACACCAGAGGCGTCACAAGTGTGTTGCCGTTTTGACCACTTTTGTTGCCGACATTTGGGGGATGGGGGAGGAATGGGTAAGGAGAGGAGGAGGGGTTTGGGGAATTGATGTTGGCCTCCGGTATCCTCACTCACTCGATGAAACATAGCGCAAGCGCTATTTCACACTGGTTTTCTGTGAGGCCGTTATCTCACCTCTCATCTTATCTGCACTCCGGAACATCGCTGCAGTAGAGAGAGAACTCAAGTATGGATAAAGTCCTCCATAAAGCCTCTTCATCTTAAACAATTTCAACAAATTTATGACCTTAACCAATAATATACTTTAACCTTCCTCATAAATCACTTTGACCATTAAATTTAATCAAAATAATATGAAAAACCATTTAGGGATTTGTGAGTTAGTCAAGTTCAGATATACAGCTTCACTTTTCAATACTGACAATAGGAACGCAGTTGTTGCTTTATAGAAGTACTAGTTGGATTACTTGGAATTCAGGACACATACACACAAAGCTAAATGCTGCCTATGAGAGTCAAGTTTTACAGAAATGTGCTACATAAATGTTATGTGTCTCCCACCTTGTAAATGAATCTATGAAAGCAATTTCCAGTGACTTGGTGGCAATCGACTAAATTCTTTTTTTCATCTGTTTCAAGACTTAAAAATAGTTGAAAAACTCTTTATAGCACCTTATTTTGTTTTCATTATAAATACTTTATGAAAATATCTTAGTGTGGGTGCTGCTTAGACATTAATTGGCTTTATCATATTAACGGAGCTCTAACTAAGAGAAGTGGGCTGTGATGACCACTTTTGCTTTGTGAAAAGCAACAAAAAAGTTTCATTTTAAATAATTCTGCCTTATTTTAATTTCTCATCTAAAATAATCTAAGATGAGATTTTCTGCTGTAGGTTATTTTCTGGATACACATAGTGACCATAGTCTGTTGTTTGTTCCAGGTGCGGTACCCACGACCGCGATGTCTGTGGAGAGCCAGCGGTGCTTGTGTGTCGTGGTCTTGCTCATACACACTGTCACTGGCGCTGGCGAAGGTAACAACCTGTTTCACTTAAGTTTTCTGTTCAGATTCATCTGCTTAATGCAGAGTCACTATAATGTAAAGTAGTAACAATCTGGCTATAAAATACATACACGTTTTTTTAAATCCGAATTTTAGATCTAGATTAAACAAAAAACAAAATATTTAGGATGAATCAATTTTTTTTTTAGATATTTATAATAAGGTACTCTGTGTTATACAAAAACTAATGACTTTCAATGATAGGCAAAACATGTAGGTATTCACAAAGCATAAATAACATTTTTTTAGACAATTTAAATAATGAAAGTATTCAGAGTCAACAAATTGTACGGCAGTAAAAGCCTCCGGGACACGACGATCCAAAAACAAAGAGGACAAAATATTTTAAATATAATTGAAGTAAAATTCACAAACAAGCAGTTAAATTATTTGTAAACCAATAAACTTCAAAGAGCTCCCAAATAACATGCTTGTATTTGATTTAAAAGCTATTTAATCTTTAAATAAAAAAAAATATAGAACTAAAGCAAGTAGACAATTACGATCTTGCAGTTAAAACAGATATCATGTATAATGAAGAGCATAAAAAGTCCTGAAAACCCTGGCAGAAATCAGTTGCAGACACAGAAAATAAAACGAAGTAAATAACTAATGTTTGCGGCTTGTACAGTTGAAGATTTTTATGACTTGTATGAAATCATACTTGGGTTTTGATATTTTGTTACTCGTTTTATATATATTATATATTCTTCAATTGAACTTTAGAGTTCAATCTATTATTTTTTGAATATTTATCTATTTTTAATTATATTATTTATGATGTGGTGGTTTCATCACCGGTTTTTGTTTCACCGATTACTTGGAAGATTTTTTTTTATCGTCTTTGCAGTTTGTATTTTTCAATTTTATAGTAAAATGAAAAACATACAACTCTCTCAGTCAGAAAGAATGGACGTGAGGATTAGTTTTCTTGACCTTTTTTTCAACTGGAGACTACTCAGTTAGTATCTTAATCAGTTTGGAAAAGCCTGAAAAATTTTGTTGAAATACTTTAGAGAACGTTTTCGTTTATTGAAGAAAGCCGGTTAACTATAAAATGCATTCCAGGTTCTCGTAAAACCTTTATAATGTTAGTGTGATGTCCATTTCAAAGGCAGAATAAAAATCTAAGTTCGTATTTGATCGGCGAAATATTGCCCGGGACCATTTGTAAGCCGACAATCTTAAAAGATTTTTTAATAGTTGGTTCTTTGAGAAATCTGTATGACTTTACACCTACCAGCTTAGTAACAAATATGTTGATGTCATCAAACAAATAAAATCCTTTTTTCAAGCTAAAATCTTATGTCAGCAATTTAACTATCTTTATTGAAGTTACACAAATGAGACTACATTTTTTAGGAGCTTAACGTGATGATGCCATATTTTAGATGCCTCTTTCCTCTTGAATATAAAAACATCAATGAAACTAGATGCTAAACTTACTCGTACAACAAATTTACTAATAGCAGACCTACTATTGATCTCTTCCTAAAGGTTCAAAAGCCTGCCAAAGTTACCACACACAAATTTACTTAACTGCTCGCATTTGAACTGAACTTTAACGAATTCCCAAGAGGTGTCCTCTCCACAGCCAATTGGCGAAGCCAGCATCGACTGACGCAGCAATTATGTCAATATTCGCATTGGACTTGAGTTAGTCGCAGGCATAGGCTTTGATGCATTGTCAGGGTCAGTTTGATACCAATTTAGCTGAGTGCGTCAATACTCTTCATATAATGTGATGTTTAGTTTATTTCTTACTAGTCTGAATCAAACTTATTATATTTAGATCAGAGGGGTGTTCGGTGATATACATGAAATAGATCCATGTGGTGACGCATTCAGAATATACAATCTCACTATGGGTGTCGTAAGGGTCGACTAAGAAAAAAATCTTCACAGCATTACTGTAAAGGCAAGGAAAACATCTCGTCCGGCCAGCGTGGTATAGCAGGTTAAAACCCTCCTCTTGATGGAGAGGCTATTTATCTAGCAGAAGACGGTAACATGTTGATGATGATGATTTTAACTACCTCTATGGCGCAGTGGGAGCATGTGCGACTGATGTGCTTGAGGTCGCGGGTTCATTCCCCGGTCGGACCAAATGTTTGTATACTCTGCAAATATTTGTTTCGGAGTTTTTTATGTATGTATGTATAAAAAAAAGTATGTGCATGTATTTATATCAGTTGTCTATTACCCATAACACAAGCTATGCTTAGTTTGAGACTAGATGGCGTTGTGTGTTGAAATGTCCGAAATATTCATAAACAAAAGATGATCTGATGATCTAGTGGTTTGTAACTCTGACTGTTAATCCAAAAACCTGGGTTACGATTTCCATATTTGACAAAAATTATGCGATATATGAATTCACTTGTTATATTATCACTTTCTTCTCGACTTCGACAATCCCCTGCTGAACATAAATATCTCCGTTCAAAGGAGGCATAAATCACTATCACTGCTTATTACGTCTGGGTATAATAAGATAATTTACATAATAGAATGTATGTTTTTGTAATTTATTGATATGAAAAGAAATTAATAATGCGAAGATTCAGTACAGCTTTTGATGTGGCAACGTGTCACCACATCCTATGTCACCACGCGATATGAGAGGGTATAACATAATATAATGTGATATGGTGATGTGTCGCCATGAACAAGTGACCCTGTGTGACTCTTTATTTATTTATTATTATTTTCTATAAAACTATTTCTATGTTTCATACCTACTTGACGTCCTGTTACGGATCAATATTTTTGTCTTACATTTCTAACTGTATTTGTCACAATCTATTTACCGAGTACAAGTAAAAGTCAAATAAAAGTCTATAACTGAGGTCTTTGTTATTGAGAAACCATTGTATGAACTACACAATGACAAAATGCTTTATAAGAATCAAATCTTATACTAAGAACATTTAGGCTTTTACAAATCTTATAAAGCAACAACAGGACTTTAAGTTGGGGTTACCTGCTTTCAAGAGTTACCTTATGAGAATTAGCCATGGAAGAAGGGAGGCATGGATGCCCTCCCGTTTTCTTTGTTCATTCAATTAGTACAAGATTGTTAACTAACCTTTGTTTCATTTTCAATAGCTTCACTATAATTAGGTAATATGATGATCTGAAATTTAATTCTTGTAATTTGATACCAAAATCCCTTGCTTTTTGCTCATGCTTTCCATCAGGCCGAGTAAAGTCAATTCACACACACACACATATGGTACACATAAAAAAAATTAAATATATGAATAAATATTGAAAACATTAACACACAATGCCATCTAGTCTTAATTTAAGAAGAGAAGATAATTATACATCAAACAACAATTAAATAATTTTATTATAAATCTTAAAAGGGGCGTTTATGATCTAATATATAAAATTGCCGTGTAGCGGTGTTTGTAGTTAAACTTATTGGAACGGCTTGACCGATTCTTATGAAATTTTGTGTGCATATTGGGTATGTCTGAGAATCGGACAGCATCTATTTTTCATTCCCCTACTGGTACTGGTAAGGGTGACCCATTCAAGGTAGTAGAGCCACGCTGATTTCAGCACGATTGGGCCGGCTCGACCGGGGCGGTACTACCCTCGCACAGAAAATCAACGTAAAATGACAGCGATCATACTGTCGTGTTTCGTTGGTGAGTGCGAGACCGGAGGCCCAATGATGCAGAAGCATCACTAGCCCGCCATGGTGTGGGTCACCATGCTGCATTGTTGCATTGTGTGCGACTGCTGATCATGAGGTCTCGGGTTCGATTCCCGGGTCGGACCAAATGTTTGTACGATCTACAAATATTTGTTTCGGAGTTTGGGTGTTTTCTATGTATAATATGTATGTATTTACAAAAAAAAAAAAAAAAAAGTATAATATGTATTTATATCAGTTGTCTAGTACCCATAACACAAGCTCTGCTTAGCTTGGGACTAGAGGCGTTGTGTGTTAGATGTCCGAAATATTTATTATTTATTATTTATTATTATTATTGTCTGCATTCGCAGTATGGTGACCACCACTCTTGGAGTCTGCTTATGCTTTCCATCAGGCAGAGCAGAATCATTTTGGTAGGACCAAACATAAAAAAAAAACCTTAAATATTTTTATGGCAATCATTTCCACTTTTATTGTTAGACGTCCGCCCTAATATAGAAAAAAAAGAAAAAAAAATGACAGTCATAAAAACTGCTGATAGAAGTGTTAACTTATAACTTAGAATGTTATTTCTAAAATTTATGTGTAAAAACATTAATTTCATCATAATTAAATTAAAATTATCAACATCAAACTTTAGCATGTCGGTGACGCTCTCATAAGATTTTCTACTACTAGAAAGTGCTCAACGCGCCTATAGAAGTTTTCACTTCAAAGACATAAGGAAAGCTTGATATGATACCGTCAGTCTTGATTAAGACGTGACAGCTTAAAAATGCAAACTGCCAAACTTTACAGATAAAAAAAAACTACCTTTAAAACTAATTAAACCTATTATAACAAACTGAACATTTTCTTTTTTTGTAGCTACTGGTTTTTCAAACCAAAGTTTATACAAATAAATGTTAAAAGACCATTTTTACTAGTGGTAAAGAACTCAATTCATTTAAATTTGTACACAAAACCGTACATAACTGATATAACATTCCATCTATAAAGACGTTAGAAACCACATAGAAGAAAACGTCGGTACGTGTCACTGTAACTTTCATTATCTTCTCTGTAATCAAATCGGACGTCAACGGAATAATTCATGCACATTTGAAACGCTAGCTTGAAACAGAAATAAAATGATTTTCCAAAGGAACAATTGAGAAAAAATGTTTCGCATTTTGTGGGAATTTTTAGTCTCCTGCTGATTCTATTTAGTGAATTTTCGAGATAATTAATAAAAATGACTTTTTAGATATTCAGGTGTGGTTTTATAATAGAATTGTGATTGGTTTAGAATCAAAAGAAAAAGAATTATGTATTCAAATATTGACTCGATTGGAATTTTGGTCTAGCTGTTAACGATCTGGACTTCTAAGCTGAACTTTTTGTTCCTTAACCATCTATTAGAAATAATTTGTGTTTTAAGCACGATCATTATGTCATGTTGTAATTTATTTATATAATAAGAAGCTGAGCCTCGCGGTGTTACCCGCGGTACAATGACAACCGCGGGTGTCGCACGGGGCAAAGCTAGTATAAAATAATAGCCTAAGTTTCTCCTTAAATCATCAGCTATCTGTCAGACATACAGATAGATAACAAGTGTAAAAAATGTTATTTTGGTATATTATTATGTACATTGCATATGCATTTAGCAAAAAGCGGTTATTAACCGACTCCAAAAAAAAGTGGTTTTTAATTCGACTGTAAATATATATACTCCACGTTCACCCCGTACAAATTATGGAAAGAAAAGTTTAGTTTTTGAGGGTGCGCAACTTTATAATAAATTACCAAATAACATTAAGGACTCCAAGTCTACAATTACCTTTAAAAAATTAGTGAAACATTATATCTTAAAGAAAAGCTAACAATGTTTCGAAATAAAAAAAAAAAATCTTATTAAGTATTTCTAAATCAATATTAATAAAATTCATAACAACGTTAATAACATAGCGGAACGGCCGTCTATGCCACATCTAGATGCAGGACATCTGCACTGGCTCGCACTTTCGTTACCGACGGGTGTTTCTAAAGTGCTTCAAAAATGTACAATTCTTTTGATACCCTCATATATGTATTTGTAATAGTTTGATAAATTACTTTGTATAAATGTAACAAATTATGTTTTTCAGTGCGTTCCTTTTTTGTGTTTTGTTATTAGTTAAGTGTTTTTCTCATGTAAGTGAATTTATTTTAATTCTTAGTGAGAAATAAAGATCTTAAACCATAAACCATATATTTTATGTATGTTCGCGGATAACTTCGTCGTTTATGAACTGATTTTAATGATTATTTGTTAATGGAACGGAGATATCCAAACGGCTGTACCATAATAAGGATACTAAGATCTGATGATGGCATCCAAGAGAAATCAACACTTGAAGTCGGTTTTATTTTTGTTATTTTTTTTGATATTACCAAATTTTTTTTATCCTTTCTACTCAAGCTAGGTGTGTGTGAGTGCTTGATTTTAAATCTACATACGGCTAAACAAGAGCTGAAGACCGAATGTTGTCTCAGAATGATCACATATTCATAGACTAACCTGGCTAGATTTGCTTAGTTTTCAAACGTGCTAGCCCACGCGGTCGCAACTGAGTAATGAGTGGAAAATTATTTATATCCTGCAAACCCATTGCAAGTTATAATTGTTCACACTAAAACCCAAGCATCTCGAGTCTTTAACCAACATTTTGGTATCCGCCATAAAGTAATTACAACCGACATATCTAGTTAACCCACTCGTATTTATTTTGTGATCCCATCCATACAGAGTGGTGTCTCTAAATAAACAAAATTTAATTACAGCAATCCGTAAAATAGACCTCATCTCGGTAACGACTTACGTATATAAATACAGAATTTGTTAGCAACCAAGAAGAGATTGTTCTGGCAATTTCTAAGTTACTTACAGGGCTGTGGAATTCCTTGCCATCAACCTGGTTTGGTGGGACAATGATTGTGATTTTTGTTTCTTTTAACCGGTTTTTTTATGGTATTGGGGGTAAACAAGCTGACGTATCACCTAATCACCTGGTAAGCGATAACCGCCGCCCATGGACCAGCATCACAAGTGCATTGCCGGCCTTTGGGGTTGGGGAGGGGGGAGAGGGTTGGGGTATGGGCCTCCGGTAACCTCACTCACTTGCTGAAAAACAGCGCAGACGCTGTTCAAGGCCGTGGTATCAGTCCGATCAAGCCGGCCCATGCATGCCTGCATGCACGAACTGGTAGGAAACCATTTGCTCGTTTCCCTATTATGACTATGATTATGACACAAAAGAAATCTTACATAAATAATCATTATGTTACAATAAACTGAATCCATTAATTTTGTATGTTAAGTGAAAACGGTATTGCGGTCTTAAAAAGTTTTGTGAACCAAATGTTTTCTACGTACGATAGGACGGATAAAGTAACTTGTTTAAATTTAGAACAGTGTAGTTAGTCGAGTGTCCTCCATTTTGGGTCTGATCTATTTAAAGCTTTTACCAATATGTAAGGTCTTAAAATAGATGAAGCTTGTAAATTGATTTTAAGTAATTCGTTCGTAGCTTCGTGGATCAGGTTTCCAGAGTCCCCGGTCCAGGTCTGATTCTCTTCATGAACCTGAAAGAAACACATTTGTGAGGCTTGAGTTGAAGGTAGCTATGATTGGTGGTATTTACTTACAATTGGGTAACCAGCGCCCTCATCTGCCTTCTTATGTCATTAAAAACCATTAAAATAACGAAGAAAGAGCTTTATAACATAACTTAAATAAAATCGGCCAAGTGCGAGTCGGAATCGCCCATGATGGGTTCCCTAGCAGCAAGTAACATAATTACATACATGTTTTTTTATATAAATTGAGTTGATTGAATGAAAGGTGAATTGCGGTTTACGAATTTTGACGTATTAAAAAAAACTACTTACTAGATGTCGTTCAAACTAATTTTCAGTGGAAATTGGCATAATATACATCATAATTTTTTTTCAGTATTATCATTCTTCTAATTTAGAACTTACAGAGAGGTGGGGAAACATTTTACCACGTTAGAAGTGTCGCTCGCGCAAACTATTTAGGTTAGAAAAAAATGATATTAGAAACCTCAATACCATTGTTGAAGACCTATCCATAGATACTCCACACGCATAGGTTTAATGAAAAAAAATGTTTTGAGTTTCAGTTCTAAGTATGGAGAACCCCTAAAATGTCTTGTTTTTTTCCTATTTTTGTATGCAAATCTTAACGCGGTTCACAGAATACATCTACATACCAAGTTTCAACAGTATAGTTCTTATGATTACGGAAATAATCGGCAGTGACATACGGACGGAGAGACAGACAGACATAACGAATCAATAAGGGTTCTGTTTCTTGTTAATTGGCTACGGAACCCTAAAAACTCATGATGTAAGAAAAATCATAATAACAAAATTATATATATATTTTAAAAGAAAGAATCATTACAGGAATAAGTTTTATATATAATTCTGTGACCACTAATTGAGGCCTACTCCCACGGGTGAATGCGAGTAACGAAATAGTTTTGTGAGGGTTGACTAAGCTTTAGGGATGACTCATATGTATCAGGGCCGAACCCAAATTAATCTTCACTCCAATTTGTTGTTTCAAATACTTTCGGGTCTAATGATGTCGGAACTCTTAAAAAGAAAACTGAAAGAAGAGAATTAATGATGAAAATTGACCTGATTATATTCGATTCACTGGGCACAGCGATACTTGAGGTCGTTCTATTTTATATACTGTTTTTTTATGGAATAAGGGGCAAACGAGCAGATGTATCGCCTGATGGCGCAGCTGCAGAAGCGTCACAAGTGCTTTGCCGGCCTTTAGGGATAGGGAGAGGAGGGGTCATGGGTCTCCCATATAGATCTCCAGTGTCCTCACTCACTCGGTGAAACACAGCGCAAGCGCTGTTTCACACCGGTTTTCTGTGAGGCCCTGTTATCAATCCGGTCGAGCCGGCCCATTCATACCGAAGCGTGGCTCTCCCACAGTACGAAAGGCAGAACGTTGGTCTTCGTGAGTTGTGAGTACACAACAACGTATACCATATAAAAAATATACTACATAAAAATGTTGAATTATCTTAAAAATGTTTTTAAAGAAATATAATAGTAAAATGTCAATTAAGTTTCTTGTATAACGCCTAAACTCTCTTAAATATAATTATATAAAACACGATTGTTTACAAACTTATTAAGTTAACTTTATGAAAATAAAGTAGATCATTTTGGTGTGACATCCAAATCTCATTATCCATCTACTAAGAGTATAATAACGTTACAACAAAAACTATGAAATAATCATAAAATGTAATAAAGCATCTCCCAGACAAACGAGACAATATAAATAACGAAAAATGAAGTATAAACTGAACAATCCAGACAGTATTAATGAGATTTATCAAGCTGCATTAAATACTACAGTAAATTCACTTTGTATTGGCAATCAATCGGGGTATTTTAAACGAAACCGACGTTTACTTTTGAAGCTGTCCTTTCCAGGACTGTTAGATGTAATCTATTATTTAAAGTATGACAAATTTAATTCAGTGATAGACTAGCATTTATAGATTTAGGTACAAGAAACCTGAAAGTACAATATTTTTTAACATTTTTAAAACACTTCATTTAGGATTAAAATAGTTTATTGAATAATTTGTTGCGAACGACTGTCTAAAGATATGGTAAATAATTTACAATACCAATATGGTTCTCACTTTTAGTCATGATCAAAACGTGTTAATATATTTGAGAATCTTAGCACTTAGTACTTCATCATCTTTCTAGCCTTTATTATTCCCAAGATTTATTTGGGTCGGCTACTAGATCATTCGTTTTTACCTGAATATGAGTTTTTCCACGAAGCTACTGGCATCGGACCTCCGCAACCCTGAGGGTGAACTGAGTTCGAAGATTGAACTAGTTGTCAGTATATTTGAGGGTACTAAATTCCCAATAATGATTACCATAGATATTTATGACAATCGGGACCGACAGCCTAACGTACTCTCCGAGGCACGGTCCGAAATACCGCCATCTTCCATACTCTGGGCTGCTATTAAGAATTTCTTGTAAGAAAAACCCAACAGCAGTCCGACCCGGGAATCGAACCCGAGACCTCTTGATTGGTAGTCACTCACGCTAACCACTAGGCCAACGAGACAGGCACTGAGCACCTATTACTAATACTAAATACTAGCTGACCCACCAACCTCATTTGCGTCTCCTATTGCCCGTAGCGTGATAATTTTCCCCCGTTTTTGAAACATTCTCCATTGGTGCTCCGCTCCTATTAGTCTTAGCGTGATAATATATAGCTTACAGCCTTTCTCGATAAATGTAATGTCCAACACTGAAATATTTTTTTAATCGGACCAGCGGTTCCTGAGATTAGCGAGTTCAAACAAAAAAAAACAAACAAACTCTTCAGCTTTATAATGTTAGTATAGATTAATCTTTCCATTTTTTCAGTTTATCTCCCTGTTTATCCCGGGAGATTTCCGAAACGGTTGGAATAATGTCAGCACGATTTTTATTAGCCGATAGCTAATATTTTTCGAAGTTTTGTACCAATATTTTAAAAATGAAGTCTCAAACAACATTTAAAATCAATTCAGTTCCAAAATGTATAACAAGAAACCTTTTTATAATATTTCAGACTAATAACATATCTAACTTTTAAACTTTAGCGTTTCATGATATATTAACAATTATTTCAGTCAGCCTATGACCGCGGCCAGTGCAACCTGGTTGGCGGCAGAGGTATGTAATATCTTTTAATAAGTGATCGCGTTACTTCCCGTAAAAATAATTGTTAATATAATAACATACCCTAAACATACATAAACGCGTTATTTCACATTAAAAAAAATGCAATTATAATTCTTGAATTTCAGGTGTTTATAAGAAGAAAAAACTTTTTTATAAGATGTCTCGTCTTCCTGGTGTCCTCTATATTACTACGGGCCGGTACTATCCTCATCCAGAAGATCAATTTAAAGTGACAGCGTTCGTGTCGTGTTTCGTTGATGAGTGCGAGACCATTGGGCCTCCGGTCTCGTACAGAAGGATCACTAGACTGCTATGGTGTGGGTCATCATGCTGAATTGTCTGCATTCCTAATGAGTGTGGAGACCACCAATCTTGGATTTTGCTTATGCTTTCTATCAAGTAAAGTCATTTTAGCAGGCCCATATATAAAGAAAAAACATTATCCTTCCTTTTGGGTTCACCATTGTCGGGTAAAAGTACCCGTTTATAAGGACTTAACAACAGAATAATTTAGACATTATTTTCATTCAAATCCGTAAGCTGTGCTTTGCTAAGGATAGTTCATTAATAACCAACAGACCGTTTGATATCGTTCAACTGGACGTTTTCACGCAGTTTTCCTCTCATTAAGCGCCATTTTGAAAAGGTTTCGCATTTAATATGCGATCAATGACGATTAAGCTTGAATGACTTTTGAAGAGCTTCCTTTTTATACGATACAAGAGATCGGCTGGCAGTTGAGTTTTACTATTTTGAATGTTTCTTTATTTCATTGACCGTATCATTTGATTTTTTACTGAATAGGTTTGAACCGCAACAGATCAAAATACATCTGGACCTTTCTACGTTTTCTAGTTTGTCTAGTTACTTTTTGTACACTACATCTCTACTTCTACATTAAGTGTTCCCTATGTGACTGTAACGTTTGCATTCAGCGGTCAGTTAAAATGTCCGTGTTTTATGAAAATTAAGGAATAAAAACTTTAAGCTACAAAACTCGGTACACCCACTAAAAGTTTATGAGGTAATACAGACAAAAAAAAAACAATCGAATTGAGTAACTCCTCTTTTTTCTAAGTCGGATTAAAATGTCTTTAGCCATTTTTATGCAATTTTAATTTATTTCCTAAAATTAATAAAACTTAGTCTTGGTCTAAGACGAGATGATATAGAATTTAATTGAGGTTAACTTATAAACGATGCGAGATACAATCCAATTTTCCTTGTGAATTATGATCGTAAGGTGCTGAGTTGACCCAAGTTCAAACGAGCTCGACTAGAATCCGGTCAAGCTTGAAAGATAGGTGTAAATCGTATTTTATGACCTGGTACGTCCCGCCGGCACAGTTATACATGATACTAGCTGACCCACGCAACTTCGTTTACGTCTCTTATTGTCCGTACCGTGATAATTTTCCTCCGTTATTGAAACATTTTTCTTTGGTGCTCCGCTCCTATTGGTCTTAGCGTGATGATATATATCAGCGGTTCCTGAGATTAGCGTGTTCAAACAAACAAACAAACTCTTCAGCTTTACATATTAGTATAGATTTATTGGACGACAACGGAATGATGATGCAATAATAGTGTATTAGTTTTACAAGATCTAAGTCTTTCTTAGTGCAGTTTCAGTTCCATTTGTGTTTTTCTTCTGTTATTATTCCCCACTCATGCTCAGTATTCAAAACGCTGGTTAGTTGGTAAAGGAAACAAAACGAAGTTGAGAATGAATTCGTTAAGATCGTATCGCTTGATGTTGCTTTGAAATTTAGATGTCTGCATCGATACGATAGTAGTGTATGACCAACTCGATAATAATTTATTTAGATACAATAATTTGAACAGATAGACACATTTTCGAAGAAATCAACTAGCCAAAACAAAAGTTTAAGAACTTGTTAAAGTAGTGTATAACTATATATATCGAAGCTTTTGATTTATTGGAATTCTTTAATGATAATTCTGAAAAATTCTGGAATTTCCAACGACATTAAAGTGTTTTTGATATTCAAGACTCGTAAGATTATTATAGCATTTAAAAATAAGTATAACCACAACAATATATATACCAGGAAGACAAAATCAGCAAAACGTAAAAACAATTAACGATCTAATTTGTTCCACCTGCATTTGCTTTTAAGAGCTCCCAAAAGACGTTCAAGGTAAATAATTGAGTTACCCAAAGATGTTCAAAGAAAATTGCCAAAGTATTTCCAAAGAAAGCTTTAATCTTTTGCTTCTGACATGTAATATCCAGATTATACTGTTTATTATCAAAGGACAAGTCGCTATCGATAGCGATGGTAGATTTAACGATAAAAAATATGAGGAAAAAAATACTTGAAGGTCGACTCTCGGTATCCAATTTATTTTGCTTCGAAACATTTTGTTACAACTGCTAATGCAATTAGGTCATGTTCAGATTATAAGCGCTCAACGTGCGTTTTGCTAACGCGCGTTTCTAAAACACGCGTTGAGCGCTCATCACCTGAACATGGCCTTAAATATGTAGGTAAAGCAGATGTTTTTAATGTTCAAACTTAGTTGATGTTTAAGAAAATTTTTGACTGCCTCGTTGGTCTAGTGGTTAGCATAAGCGACTGCAGATCAAGAGGTCTCGGGTTCGATTCCTGGGTCGGACTGCTATTGGGTTTTTCTTACAAGAAATTCTTAATAGCAGCCCGGAGTACGGACGATGGCTATGTTTCCCGACCGTGCCTCGGAGAGCACGTTAAGCCGTCGGTCCCGGTTGTTATGAACATCTGTGACAATCGTTATTGGGAAGTCAGTGCCCTCAAATATACTGACAACTAGTTCAACCTTCGAATTCAGTTCACCCTCAGGGTCGCGGAGGTCCGATACTAGTCGCTCCGTGTCAAAACTGATATTTAGGTAAAACCGATTGAACTAGTAGCTGACCCCAAATCTTGAGAATAGTAAAGGCTAGGTAGATGATGAATTTGTACTTTT
Source organism: Spilosoma lubricipeda (assembly GCA_905220595.1). Taxonomy (NCBI): domain Eukaryota; kingdom Metazoa; phylum Arthropoda; class Insecta; order Lepidoptera; family Erebidae; genus Spilosoma; species Spilosoma lubricipeda. The sequence continues at coordinate 1,905,847 of HG992298.1, read as the reverse complement.
AAGTTATATTTTTCCTAAAATAGATGAAAAATTTTTTTCATTGTTTATATATAAATACAAAAGTCACTCTGTCTGGCTGTCTACTATACTTTCACGGCTAAATTGCTGCATCGCTTTTTTATCTTAAAACTATTCCCCCATTGGGAATATACATTCTGTGTCACTTGGGACTTTACAGATACACATGAAAAACAATGAAAACCTTGACTCAGAACAACAATTTGTGGATAATAGAAAGGGTGGTCTCATATAGGATTTGAACCCGCAACACTTGATGAATTGACAAACGGCGTGGCGACCGCCTAAATAACTAGGCCAGCTATGCAGTCATACAACGAATGTAGTCTAGATAAATGAGTTTATAAGTCATCATCAGCTCATGCTTATGACTAGATGTTATAGTAATGTAACTCAAAGCCACACCTATTCATTAAAATCAGGCAGTAGATATAATTATGTTAAAAATTGACCTACCCCGAAAAGCAGAAAAGTACTTGACGAATTTCAAATAAAATATTTTCACGGGCTTCAAATCAAATTGGAGATGAAAAGGTTTTTGTGATGAAAGTTTTTTTGACTGATGAATGATCGCAAAAGGATCGCGTAGTGGGAACAACAAGACAGAGATTCAATTTAATTAGACGCATATCTAAAGGCACAATTTAGTAAGATGACGAAGGTCAAGAGTTTCGAGATCTTAAGTGTTAAAACCATATTGCGGTTAAGTGCTTTCGGTGTAATTTACATATGGGTCAATTAATGGGGTTTTATGGAAATATTATTGATATTTAACTTCATTTTACGTATCTGACAAAGTTATTTTGATGAGACTTTGAATAGATACTTTGTAGAACTGGAGACATTTATCTTAATTATACAATATGCATACACTCAGTACTCAAAAATATTCTGTTATCTTCTTGAAAAAGAATAATGATTTATATACAATACAATGCTAGTAGTCTTTGTTCACGTTCGAGATGGTAATACGGATTAGTAATTTGTTTCACTTTATTGAAAAATATTTTTGATATTAGTGTTACATCAACATACGTTAAAGAAATTACTTACTACTAATTAGCCGGTTACAGTTAGCTATAATGGTATTTCAACATCAATGAAAATAAATTCACGGAAAAATCTTCCTTTCTGATTTAAGTGCCCAGAAAGATAAGCTTTTAACACCTGAAATATTAATTTCATTTAAGTGTTCATAGTATAAATTGTTATGTTGTATAAACATTTATCTAAATTATTTCACTCAAAAAGTAACTCAAATATCAGAGTTGTGAGCATCTAAATTAAAACCTCAGAATTTTATAGACCTAAAAAATTGTTGCAACAATTCCTTGTAAACCACTCACCGCTTTTTAAATCTCATGCTCTAATGAACAGCTTGCCAATTACATGACATCATTCCAGTCGCTCCCAGATTTCCCACGAGTTTAGTTTATGTTAAATCCTCAGAGAATTCAAATGTATAAAAAATATACTCCTATAAATATATCGTCTAGTCGTGGTAAGAAACGTAATGGCGCGAGACGTGTAGGCAATGTTAGATAATACGAAATTCCTACAAAAAATCCAAGGGCGGTACTTGTTACGGAAAATTTATTAGCCTCTGCTCTCAGCGATTTCATCTAAAAAGGGTCTTACACGGCCGCATAATTTAGATATATAGAACTAATTATGATTTCGAAATGGTAGAAGTAATCTCCGATTAAATCTTAAACCTACCTTTACTTTTTGAAACGGCTTACTTGAGATGGTATGTAGCCTAAATCTATATTTATTAGTAGGTACTAGCTGAACCCTGCGGTGTTACTCGCTGTTATTTTCGTTCTGCGGGTAACGCCGTGGAGTTAAGCGAGTCTAAAAAATGTAGCCTAACTTCATATCATCAGCTACCTATCAGTGAAAAGCCCGTCAAAATCGGTTTAGCTGTTTCAGAGATTAACCGGAGCAAACAGACAGACAGCCTGACAGACAGACAAAAATTGTAAAAAAATGTTATTTTGGCATGTGTATATGTTCTCCTAGCCGAATACGGCCACGGCGTCCAGTCTCAACAGAGACCAACCAACTACGCAGGAGATATTATAGTGCACAAGTGTGTGCGCAAACACAGGTGCACTCTCTGTTCCCTCACTCTCATAATCCGATGGGACGGTTAACAGGCGCAGGACCGACAGCCTAACGTGCTCTCCGAGGCACGGGGGTTCAGACCCCAACTTCCAAACTCCGAGCTGTTATTAAGTATTTATGGAATCATAAAAACTCAATAACACTTTTGGCCCGACCCGGGATTCGAACCCGAGACCTCTTGATCAGCAGTCGCATACGTCAACCGCTAGACCAACGAGGCAGTTTGGCATGTGTACCGTGTATACAACATATGCCTTTAGTAAAAAGCGGTGATTTTGATATTACAAACAGACACCCCAATTTTAGCTATTTGTATAGATTTTAAATAAAAATATTAAATTTATTTGTGGGCAATTTAGAAACTCAAACAATTCAGTTGTGATGTAAGAATGTGTGTATTTGAAAAACCTTTTTGTTAAACAGTCGAAGTAACAAGACAGCCCTCTTAATGAAGAAATCCGGTTAAGCACGAACTCAAATCAATTTTGATGATTGTTATCATTTTTCATTCATTTTTTTCATTTTCTTTTACATTATTCTTATCCAAACCTAAAGAAAACGTCCTTTGCTTACAAATATTTAGAATATAGCCGAATTAACCTATTTTCTCCTGTTTTGTCAACAGGTCCATCATCACCCGTCCCTTCACCCTCAACGGAGAAGCCAGAACATAATGAGCTGACTGTTTCCTTCCCTCCTCTAGAAGACTTATTCAGTAACACGCCAGAAAAACACTTTGGAACAGAGAACAATACAGTTGTGACGTCACAAACAGGATCTACAGCGCTCCTGCCTTGTGTCATCAGAAATATTGGTGACGGAATTGTAAGTAAAAAAATATATATTTTATTATCTTTAGCAATCTTATAGAAATCACTAGCTTTTCAACTGCAAATCTAAAGGTTGTAGGGTGATCTAAAATAGCCTTTAATCTCCTTCATGCCGCTTACAATTCCAGGGTTGCATGTGTTTCAATAATGCTAGTCAAGGGACAATAATTTAAGAAAAAGTGCCGGTAAAACGTTATGATAGGTCAATAAATAACTGTTCCTGTTATTACTTTCTTAGTTTAGTTTTTGTCTTAATACTCCTATAGATCTACTGAAAATTGCGTTCAATGAGATCCACACAAGGGTTATATATACATTTGTAGATACTTAATAATCTAACTGTACGGATGGTCTATTGGCATAAGTGGTCACCACACCGTTTTCTACTGCGTCAAGTTTGTTTGTTTTACCGGGCCATTTCCGCACTTAGCCTTTTGATTGGGCCGTTGTACGTGAGTTTGTCATCTTCCTACTCCAGCCATCGTAGTTCATCCTAGAAGCTCAGCAGTCTTTTCAGGTTACTACATGCTTTCGGGAGTGATGTTGTTTGTAGGATGTCCTCAAGTTGATCTCCCACTCTACATTGCTGCGGCGTTTCTTCCGCCTCCTGTTTCTGCTGTCTGTTGCGCCTATAGTGCATAGGCGCTTGTTTAGGGGACAGTGCTCTGTCAGGATACCTGTGACCTTCCTGAGATCGTCTCTTTTTAGTCTAATCAAGTTTTGGATGTGTTGTGCCAAGTGTTGTGGAATCAAATTCCACTTGGAATAACATTTGTGTGACGCACAAATGATTGATCTGAGTCTGGGCGTTCCTTGTGTTCGTTTCATGTATGTTTGCAAAGTCCCCCGCGACGCTGAATGTATATTATTAATGCAAGAGCTATCTTTAAAGAACCGGAAAGCACTCTTTATAAGTATGCGCTTATTATTCTAAGATCATCAAAAAATATATTTAAAAACGTGTCCAATATAACTTCAAAGTATAGAAATTAATACTCAGGTTATAAATTAGCAATATTAGAATTTGTTCGTATATTTAATACAAATTACTTTTAAATTATTTGTAATGAAAATTGTACAACTCATAAACAGGGTTAATATTGTTTCAATATATTCTAATTCAAAGTTAAAATTTAAAACGAAAGGTAGCTGGTAATTATACGATACACCTAAAATTTAATTTATGTACGCATAATAATCGTTTGCTTTAGAGTTCTGTTATGTAATACAGTAGGGTAGTACTTATGTACTCAAATTCGATTATATTATTGCCTTGATACGATAACGGTTATTTTGGTAGGAGAATATGGAGTATTAAGTTGAAACTCTAACATGAAATATGAAAACGTGACGATACGATACGAACGATGGTGATACGAAAACTCTATGTATGGCCTGCCAAAATGACTCTACTCTGCCTGATGGAAAGCATAAGCAGAGTTTAAGTATCCATGTATATATCCAATGCTCATTGCGAATGCAGACTATGCAACAATACAGCATGGTGACTCACACCATGGCGGTCTAGTGATGCTTCTACATCATTGGGCATTTTACTAATCCTACTTCCATACTAATATTATAAATTCGAAAGTAGCTCTGTTTGTCTGTCTTTTACGCTTTTATGACTAAGCTGCTGCACAGATTTCAATTAAATTTAGCGTGAAGATATTTTGATTCTTGACGAAGGACATAAGTTTGTCTTTATGAAAATAATCGACATACACGCGGGCAGAGCCACGGGAAAAGCTAGTAAATAATATTATAATATCCCTACTGTCTATTACTATAAATCTGAATGTAAGTTTGTTTGTTATTACATACATAAGATACTTTTTGTTAAATGCGAGCGAAGCCGAAAGTGGAAGCTAGTCATAATATAAATGTGAATGTAAGTTTGTTTGTTACGCTTTCATGTGAAAACTGCTTAACCGATCATCAGGAAACTTCGCACACATATTTTTGGAGGTATTAGAAATAACATAGGATACTTTTTATTAAACGCAAAGCCGCGGGTAAAAGCTAGTAATATTATAAAAATGCAAAAGATTGGATGTATGAATGCTTGTTACTCTTTCATACGAAAACAGCTAAACGAATTTTCTTCATTTCTTTTATAAACTTCAAATTTATCCATCAATTTCCTAGTGTTCAAACGATTTTAACGCCTTCTACCACATGCGTGACAAAAAACATCTTCTTATGCCCTCTTCTTCTAAGTTTTTTGGTTGTCTACTGGAGCACCTTATTTATCCTGAAAAACAAGAAAAAGTTTAAAAAACTATTCCCCGAGTACGTAAAAATTTTGATAAAATTGATGTAGCCTATATGACTTGGGCTATTATCTATACAAATAAATAAAATTGGAGTGTCTGTTTGTAATATTAAAATAACCGCTTTTTACTAAATGCATATGTATGTATACACGGTACATATACCAAAAATGCAGTTAAACATTTTTTGTCTGTCTGTCTGTCTGTCTGTTTGTTCCGGGTAATCTCTGGAACGGCTGAACAGATTTTGACGGGACTTTCACTGGTAGGTAGCTGATGATCCATGGAGTAACTTAGGCTGCTTTTTTTAGACTAACTTCGTCCTCGCGGCGTTACTCGCGGTACGACGATAACCGCGGGTAACACCGCGGGGTTCCGCTAGTAAAACAATAAAATCAGAATAAAGGAAAGAAGATAAAATAAATATCTAAACATTCATTTAAAGTCACGAAATCAACCTCGTTCCTCGAGGATATTGGCTACCATTCTCTACATATGATGTCAAGTGTCAATACTTCTAAAAGTGAAAGAAAATGAAGAATCAGTTCAATACTGAGCTGATATTTTTAGCTTGACGCTTGCCAATATTTTCTGTCCTTGAACTTTATAGCATATATGTAGATATATACTACTTGCGTTCATAAACTAAACTACATTCATGACATAGAGACAGTTTTTTTTTATTTTCGCCGTAAAGTTTGAGTAATGAAAATTAATTCGTTTTTGTTTCATTTTAAATGATTTGTTGTTCTCATTGTAAATGATGAGATATCTTGATGCGAAAAGTAAGTGAAACGTTAGTCAAATGATGTCCATGCATTTGCACTATTATTTGTATTTATTCGACATCATTATCATTAGCTTATCGCAGTCCAATGCTAGACATAAGTCGCTCAAATTGCACACCATTTGTTTCGACCTTCGACTTTTGATATGGTATTTCATTGAGAGCAATAATTTCATTAATATCATAGGACTTACTCGATTAAAAAAAAGCACAAAATAGATGAACTGATATGAAGCTGAATATATTTAAATTAGAGTTCTATTATTGAACAGTTAAATAACAAGTAAAATTGTAACAAAAATAAATCCGACTTCAAAGTTTGACTCAATTTATTTTAGAATCCATCATCGGATATTGGTTTTCTTATCATGGTACCACCGTTGGGCTATCTATTTTCCGTAAAAAAAAATCATCAAAATCGGTTCATAAACGATGAAGTTATCCGCGAATACACATAAAAAATGTATATATACGAATTGAGAAAGTATACGGTCGAATTGAGAACCTCCTCCGAGAATTGAGAAGTCGGTTAAAAAATCTCATGACTTATACTTAGTACCTATGGACAAACAATAAAAAAAATACGTGTCAACTCCGACGTCATAATATTCATCATATACGTGATGTTAGTATCGAGATCGTTTTTTGTTTTTTCGGAAGACGGTCCCCATTTCATCTCATCCACTTTTTTTATATTTTTTAACATTAATTTCATCACGACGAAGACTAAATGACTTGAAGACTTATGGTTTGAAGACTATAAACACTTGACATTGGCAGAAATAGCTGATCCGAGAGATCCGGCTGGTTGCCATTTCATCAAAGAAGAATAAGAATAAGATGTTAGTATCGAAAAACTATGCCAAATAGAAAGCGTTCTAACGCTTTAATATGTTGTTAGACGATTTAACTAAAAAGTAAATATACAAAACTAAATATGAAAATCGTTTCCTAAGGAGTAAACTCTAAAAATAAATTTTGCAAAGCAGACATAAATTTTGATGAAACCTCATTCTGAATTATGACCATTTAGATTAACTTTATGACTAAAACACAATGTAACAAAGCTAGCATTTACTTAATTAGTTCATATGTGTAACTGACATTGTTTCTTATCACACGTGACATCAAACTAGATATTATGTTCAAAAACATTTACGCGAGTAAGCTTTTTAATTATGAAACCGGTCGCATAACTCATACTGCTAATTCCGAGTCCAAATGACAGAAACGTGAGCATATCATGAAAGCTGCTCATATTTCCCGCCGTACTTGCGTAAAAGAGGGAATTTCAAGTCCCTCGTCGTGTTGTCATTCGAGAGTTATATCAGAACCCAGTCGAGTAACCCGAGCACCGGAATGGCCGGATGATATTTTTATGAGATCTTGCCCGAATTAATCAACGTTTATATGTTTAGTTTTATTTTGGCCTGAGTATATTACTCTCGTGGATTTATTTTTATATACTCACGCTTGTGTTTCCTTGAAGAGGTAGATTGTAGTTATTTTTTATTTGTTCGAATAAATGAAGGAAGCTAGTATACTGAAATCAAATTTTATAATGCAGTAGAGCTTACTTGCCCTGACTGATAACTAAATAACGCAGGATCGAAACTTCTGGGTGCTACCAACTTGGAATTATAACAGCCAATGGTTTTTTTATGTTAAAAGCACTCACTATGGCAAGATTTTTAGAAGTCACTCGTGACATGAAAAAAATTGGCTGCAACCAATAACTAACAGATAATTTAATAAAAGTGATAACTACTTATTAATTCTACAAGCTTTAAATAATTACTGTTTAAAGTTCTTCAACGTATTAAAGATCTTATAATTCGTAATTTTCGCGAGCTATATTTCTGTGAAAACGTAATATTGCTGATGCTAGTTAATGGTTTACCGCGAATCAGATGCTTACAAAGGAAGTTAAGCGCATTTCGCTAATGGTTATTCAAATCAAGTGTGCTTGAATAACCGTGTATATTATGAGTCCATGTTTTTATTCTATAATGATTATGTGAGGCCATGGACCATAATTCTGTGCAACGATGTATATTATGTATAGTGAAAGACAATAATCATACGGATGATAATCCGTATGATTATTGTCTTTCACTATACATAATATCACTTCTATTTTTACAAACTAGTAATATTTTACTTGTCATATTTTGCTGTATATAGATTTAAATACCTCTAAGTAGGTAGATAATTCGTTAATTAGTTCAATTTAATGTTTTAAAACAGTAACTGTAACAAGTTTTCTTGTTGTTTTGGAATAATATCATGACATTATGGAAAAATGAATTTTAGTCCAACCGGCTCCCCTTCTTCTCTGATAGAGCTCTCAAGCAATAAAAGGGAATTGCAACTCTAGAGTTTCAAGTGCTATGAAAAGCGATAGCTACTTAACATTCCTTTCCTCTCATAAGAATACGTGCTGACCTTGCAAGTCACTGGCTTGGAACCGCAAACATATTCTTTTGCACTAAACGTTTCATCTCTTTATTTGTGTGGAACTCATTACCATCGCACGTATCACCCTCCCACTATGATCTCGGATCCTTTGAGCGAGATGTGAAAAAGCATATCACTAGGCCACCATAACGTAGGTCACCATACCGCATTCTCTGCATTCGCAATTCGAATATGGTGACCACTCTTGGATTGACAAAAAAACACTCTGTATTTCAGATGAAAATAAACAGGCTTACCCTTATTAATTTATTTATGTATATTTTATATCGCACGGATGGTGTAATGATTATAATCTTGCCGCTTTCTACTTCATTGAGTGTTGTAGCGTGGTGTGGAGGTTCAAGCCTCACACGAGACACAATTACTTTGACCACATATTTTTATTCTTAATCTGTATGTTAATTCACGGTGTCTTAAAATATATCAATTTTTTCAAATACTTTTGTTTAATGAACTTTGTATAATTTGCTGGATTCCAAAAACCCGCCAGTTGACATCTTGCCTTATAATATGTATTGTTGAAAATATCTTGAGTTAGCGTTTCGTATATTCGCAATGTTATTCTTTACATTATGGGATCAAAATCAGCATAATGGCTGCCGAGAATATTGCCAACTTACTTTTATTTCATTTTCGTTCTAGGTAGTTAATTTTTAAAGCATTTTTACTGACACTTAGAGAAAATAATGGCATGTTTTCACTGTGATATCACACAGATTCTGCAAAAGTATTTCAGAAAATGTATTCAACAAAACACGTGTTTTATTTTTCGCCAAGGACGTAGGGCCTTCAGTAAGGATTTAGTTTTACCGATTTTATTAACCGAACCGAACCAGTTTTCCTTGAGGTGTCTTTTTCTTGTGGTTTACAATGTATTATCATATTCTGAACAGATTTGTGCAAATATATTATTTACTTAAATATATTCTGAATATATTTGTCCGTTTACTTGACTTAAACCAAATCAGTTAGAACAACAATATTTAATATAGTATAGGTATTGGAAAAAAATGGATGTACTTTTTTATGGAATAGATTACAAACAAAATCGGGTCACCCTCAGCATCAGCAACAGCTTCCAGTGACCTTCTATAGATGATTAGAGCACCTTACCTATACGTTTATCTGTAAGCGGTCGCCTATCAAGAACTTTAATAACTCATCGCCAGAAAAGAAATGGGTCTCCTTATGATCCTCCTTATAACAACCACTGTACACGGACCCCTGCTAACATCAAAAGTCCCAACATACAGTTTTACACACTTCAAAACAAGACATAACTAAACACTGATATAATAATTATATAATGATTATATAAAAATATATCTGAACATGTACACTATCATCAACACTAGAATAACACATATTTAACAGAAATATACATGACAGAAACAGCTCACAAATAGGAACGTAGCAAATATGTATATTGCCACATATACACATATTGCTAAAGGTAAGAGTACATGGAGAGTGTGAGTTGTGGAAGAGTACACACGTACAAAATACTAGACAGAAACACAAAAACATGCAAACAGAAAACAAAAACACAGGTCATGGATACCAAGTACCCCTCACTGGGGGAACGTGGGGGAAGCCTCCCGGATGTGCAAACAACCATCCTTTAAATGACCCACTAACGGATGGTAAACCGGAGCAACATAATTGCTTTAAATAAACATACAGATGTATAAATTAGAAATGTAAATATATAGATAAACAAATGTAAATAATAATGGAACAGTAAATAATAATGATAAATGAATATGAATATAAACAATGCGCTACTTTTAAATTAATGAAATTAAATATAAATAAGAATGAAAGTAAGTTATAAATATGATGCAATGTAAATGTAATGATAAACAATTTTAATCTTAAGATATAACAGATATACAAATACGCATGTACACCGACTATGTGTCATGTACATGCGTATCTGAACATAAAAAAATGGCTGATTCTTCAAATCAGTGAATTAATGACGATATTACAATTGCCTATTATATACAAAGATGAATAAGGTCCTGTCGATACTATGGACGGGGAAAAGCGAAAAAAAAAAAAAAAAAAACATCAAAAGTCAGAATTGCTCTGCCAACCTTTAAGTACTCCCTTCCCCTTCTTCAGATTTAGAGTAAAGATGGAGTTGGGAACACCCAACCGACTTTTTTTGCTTGACATCGAGTTACCTTCTGGATATGAGACATGATTATGAGCGGTTTTTTACAAGTGAACTTTATCATCATCAATAACTTTGAAGAGTTTACTATTGGACTTAGGCTTCTTCTTCGAAAGGACTTTAATACCCTAAGTGCACCTAAAATTACAAAGGTGAACTTTTAGGAATATAATTCCAAAATATAGTCAAGCCGTTTAGAATACAATAGTCTATTCGAATAATTTTACTGTGTCTTAGAATACTTAAGAAGAGATTACTTTATTGGGGGTAGATGGAGAGGCTGCTTTAATACAAATATTTTAAATTAAATAAATATTGATGAAATAAGTGTAGAGAATATCTCCACCCAGTATTTTTTGCAGTATTAATTGTGCAAGAAGGAGATTCAATACAACAAAAAGTTAAACGAAGCTCGTAATGTTATCCCCATTATTACGAGAGTAAGCCTCTCCTTAGAGAGGAGATCTTTTTATTTTAGTTGGATTGGTTTCATGAACAAGGACATGAATCAGGACTTCCTCAAAATACACATAACTTTTTTTTTTTTTTTTATGTTTGGCCCTGCCAAAATGACTCTCCTCTGCCTGATGGAAAGCATAAGCAGAATCCAGCTCCGCTCTTCAGTGATTCTCAGTACAGATACAGTAAGTCAGTCAGGTAATTTTTAGCTTAAACACTGACAACAAAAAAGTATACAAATTGCTATCAGCAAGCATACATAATAACAAGAACGTTAGTTTTCTGCATAATGATTCTTTGACCGCCTCGATGGCACAGTAGTAGCGTATGCGACTGCTGTGTTTGAAGGCTCGGGTTTGACTCTCGGGTTGAACCAGATTTTGTTTAATCTGCAAATATTTGTTCAAGAGTTGAGCTGTTTTTTATACATTACATACATTTAAAAAAGTATGAACGAATTTATATCAATTGTTTAGTACATTTAGCTTAGTTTGGGAATAGATGGCGATGTGCGTTAGACATTCGAAAATATTTATGTATTTATTTTTAGTTTAGGAAACTCCACTTACTAAATTGATAGATTGCTATTATCATATATTAAGGTGAAAAAATGTTCTTTTTTAAGGTGTTGTGAGTTCAAAAATATGACAGATGAGAATAAATTAAATATTTATGGTCAGAAACGACAATACATGAGACCGAGTTTCTGGCTTACTAAACTGTATGCGGTATTTTTTTAATTATAGCCTCTCTCAGGAAAAGTTTAGTCCAAAACAAATCTCGTTAGGTTTTCGATAACATAACTCACTTAGGGATAAGTAAAAAAATAATTACATAAAATCGCCTTTTTGATTTATTAATTTTCCACTGAAGCGACGAGGTTTTTCTGATCTTAATTTGTACAGAAATTGAATAATCGGGTATATGCTGTAACATTCATAAAATAAACTATAAAGCATTTTAAGGTAGGCTTTACTGGAATGCCTCGACACAAATCAAACGAGTCCGAACAGGATGATGTTGCGACGTTTCTTTACAGAGTTCACATGGCCACCTTCCAGCTCCAGCATCAGATCAGCTCCATGTCATTATAATATTGTTTTGTCACGCTGTATACATATGCTTGCAAAATTTCGTCAAAATTGGTTGATGATATCTGCTTCAAAATTGAGTTGCAAGATCCCACCACAACATATAAGCATACATACATTGCAAGTTAATAAAAAGCTTTTAATCAATAACACCGTCCGCTTCATTAAAACAAATATCACAAAAAATCTCTGTAAACATTACTATTATAGCTTTTTTGCGTACATAAAACAAAACAATACTAAAGATAAGTTACAAAATATAGAAATATAACAATCGACGATCTTATCACTCACGCCAATCTCTTCCAGACAAACATAACATGAACATTAGGTGATTAAAACTTTTAAGATAGTTAACATACAAGTAATACATTACATCGAGAATATTCATAATATCAATAGAGATTGATACATATACAATACACACTCATTCATTTTATACATGTGTTTTTCTTGCACACACAATAAACATTGAAATATACTATTCAACTGACTAGTCTAAAACAGTGACGTTACTAGTTTCAATTTAATACATTTTTTATATCAAATTGATGTTTTGATACACGACAAAAATTACTAAATTTAACTAAGTTATAATTTACCCTATTTAAGCAAACATTAATAACACCTTCTTACTGTTCCTTAATCGCTTAAGTAACGATACTTAACCCCTGTAAATTTAATTACCTTAACACACCTTACTATTCCCTTACTTAACTGTTAGTAATTTCCTCGACTTACCTAAATTCATACACCTACAGTTAACCCTTTAACGATCTCATAAAATACACTGAATACCGCCGTTGGTTGTAATCAAAACGTCAAAATTATAAGGATTTATAATCCCAAGTTCGCAACATAAATTGTTAGGGTCAGCGGACAATTCTAACAAATAACTAACATAATAGCGATAAGAATATATATAAAAGTAATTTTGTTACGAAGGCCGACAATTGTATGGAGGACGATGCAGCACCATACATTGTCATAACTGTCATAATTATTGTTATTTACGTCCGAATGATCGTATGTAACGTTAATTAGTTCACTTGATGGTAATGTTGGTAACTTTTCTATTTTAAGAAGTCTCAAAGGAATATTCTCTCAATTTGGTTCGGTTATTTTTTGCTTTTTATATATATGAGCATTCCAAAGTGGCTCTGCTCAACTCGACGGAAGGCATGAGCAGAATTGAAGAATTTAATACCATGTGGTTACCATACGAATTGGGATTGCAGGTAATGCAACAATACAGCTTGGTGACCTACACGATGAATAGTCTATTCAGAAGTTTCTGCATCATTGGCATTGATTTTGTTTCTTTGTGACTTTCTGTTATCTTTCAATTATTTGTCAGTTCACTTTTGGTTGGAGAAAATAAGTAGAAAGTAGATTTCAAAGCCTGATTCTAGATTTAGGTATTAAAAGGTTGGCATGCACTTCGGTTTGCCCCATTTTTGGTAATGACGTCTGGACGTGTTAAAAAGTCGGTAATACTTCTCAAAGTTAATAATGATTAAATCATCACAACAAATGATTTTGTAAATGACTCTAAAACTGGTTAATATAATTACTTTAGTCAGTACTTGTCTATGTGTATAAATAAAATTTTATTGTTTAATAGAACTTACTTATATAAATTGAAAGGAAAATGTTTTCTAAGATAGCCAAGGCCATAGAAAGTAATGGCGGGCCTTATTGCTTGTCTTGTCTTATCCCTATGTGACATTTAACTTTTTATGTAACAGGCATAGAAACTGAAAATGTATTTTACTTAGCTATTACACAGCGTTACTAAAAATGTCTATATAATTTTATTTAGTTAAATCTGTACGCGACAGTTGAGGGTTAAACATTCTAAGCATTAATAAAAATATTTAATATGAATTAATCCTGTATGTTTTAATAAACAATTATATCTATTTCTATACTCAATAGAAAAGAAACTGAGGTGTTTGTTTGTAATTTCAAATTAACGTCTTTTCACTTAATACACAAGAGAGTATAATTGATACTTACCTTCTTTTTGTCTGTCTGTTTATTTGTTCTTGATGTACTCTCTAAAATAGCTAGATCAGTTTTGACAGAATTTGGCGGTGAATATGGTTATGTGTTAAAAAAATATGTGCAGACGGCTAGTGCTAGAAATTGGCAGTAGTTATAGGTTCGATTTACACTCGGGTAAATTCTATTCGGTTCTATGTTTGTATTCATTATATTTAGATTAAATTATATTTTGCACCTACCGCATCACATCTTACATCACCCAAAGGTTGACTGGCAGAGAATGTCCTATGGCATTAAGTCCGCCTATGTACAAAATGTGCATTAAGCTTAAATAAATAAATAAATAAAAAAAATAAAAAATTGTGATGATCACAATCATTTCATTGTTAATGATGTGAACTAGAAACTAAGATTACTCTTTAATATACAACCCTCCTTTAAACCCTCATAAAAATATTTCCTGAAACTGAACTCCAGAAAAAAATAGGTCAATTTAGCATTTTTTTTGTAGAAAACCGAGAGTAGTACTAAAAGTAAGTAAGTAAAGTAAGTTGTAAGAAGCCTAATTAGCGAAGGAGGAGAAAATAATTTAGTTTTCTTGCTTATTTAAGTTTCTTTTACAAGATTTATATAGCACTAGCTGACTGCATCTCTGAAAAAAAAATGTAATTTTCTACAGTTTGTAACACTTTTCATTCCACGGCTATGTTAGGTCTTATTGTCGTGATGTTGATTCGATAAGCTTCGTTAATAAATGAACTATTCAACATTAAAATATTTTTCAATTCAAGCCAGTAATATCAGAAATTAACGTGTTCAACCAAATAAACAAGAATATTCTTCAGTTTTGTATTACTAGTGTTGGCGACTGGCCGGAAGCATGTTTAATATACCTCTTTTATATCTACACTAATATTATAAAGAGGAAAGATTTGTACCTATTTTTGTATGTTTGTATGTTTGTAATGAATAGGCTCAAAAAGTACTGGGCCGATTTAAAAAAATTTTTCACCAATAGAATGCTACATTCTTCCAATTTGACATAGGCTACATTTCATTTTGAAAAAAATTAGGGATCCTTGGTAAAATTTGAACAATGTAACCGAAGGTGTAGAAAAATGAGTCTTAAAATGTCTTTCGTCGAATGCGCTGCCGAAACTATTAGCGATAGAACAAAATAATGTACTACAATATTGAAGAACATCATAATGTCTACAAAAAACTCCGCGGTAGCATATGTCCAACTATTGTAGTTATGTCACTACAACAACTTTTTTCATTTTAAACATTAATGAAAATGCTTACCAAATCCAAACCATGCTATTTATGTGTTTATATTAATCCTTATCCAAATAAATTATTTTATGGTCAAGACCATTTTACTACCTATAAAATAGTTTTTAAATGATTTAAATTGGAATTTCCATTCAAAAGATATTACGAATTAAAAAATTCAAACAGTAAACAAAACCGCCCTAGCGCCGGTGGCAGATCAAAAAATAGCATTCGATGCTATAGTACAGAGTGTTGAAAATCACAGCGGTAAACTGTTTTTTTTGGACGCGCCCGGTGGAACAGGCAAAACCTTCCTTGCCAATTTAGTGTTGGCAAAAGTACGTCAATCTGGAAAAAAAGCTGTCGCAGTGGCATCGTCCGGAATTGCTGCAACCCTCTTAAATGATGGAAAGACTGCTCACTCTACATTTAAATTACCATTGGCTGTGTCTTTGGAACAACAATCTGTGTGCTCGATCCGCAAAAACGGTCCGCTGGGGCAGCTCTTACAAGACACTTCCCTGGTCATCTGGGACGAGTGCACCATGAGCCACAGGGCGCACGTGGAAGCCGTGGAGCGCACGCTGAGAGACATCCGAAGCTCAGACCGTATAATGGGGGGCGTGACGTTTGTTTTAGCAGGAGACTTTCGTCAAACATTACCAGTTATAACAAAAGGTACTCGAGCTGACGTTATTCGAGCTTGCCTTAAATCATCAACTTTATGGCAATCGATTGAAACTCTTAATCTGCGCACAAATATGAGAGCACATTTAAGTGACAATGACGATAATAATTTCTCACAAAAACTTCTAAAACTTGGAGACGGAAAATTACCGTCTCCGGTTGCAAACAGTCCCCAGGTATTGTTGGATAACGAATTGGGTCAAATCGTTCAGAGTCTAGAAATTCTTGTGGACACAATATATCCGGACATACAAAATCTTACGGAGAGAAATTTCAATTGGCTCTGTTCGAGAGCGATAGTGTCCCCGCGAAATGAATCGGTTAATGAGATTAACAAAATTATTATGGAAAAAGTACCCGGTGAATTTAAATCTTACAAATCTATTGACACAGTATGCAACATCGAAGATACAGTGCACTATCCACAATAATTTTTAAATTCCCTGAATCCTTCCGGCTTGCCGCCCCACGAACTACAATTAAAGGTAGGCACTCCCGTAATGCTGCTGAGGAACCTATGCCCTCCCAGCATGTGCAATGGCACGAGACTTCTGGTGAAGGAATTGCGGGAGAACGTCATAGTAGCCACTATAATCACCGGGGCCGCGGCCGGACAGCTCGCCCACATACCGCGGATCCCCATGATTCCTACGGACTTGCCTATATCTTTTAAGAGGTTACAGTTTCCTCTAAAAACATCATTTGCCCTCACAATAAATAAGTCCCATGGTCAAACATTTTCGATGGTTGGCATCGACCTAAGAAAAGAATGATTTTCTCATGGACAACTATATGTTGCCCTTTCTCGAGTGGGATCTCCTGAAAATCAATATATTTTGTTGCCATCTACAAATACCACTGCCAACGCAGTTTACAGTGAAGCTTTAAGATAAAAACTGACAAATATAAAAGTAAAAAACGTAAATCTACCTTAATATTATATCTGTAAATAATGTAAAAGTAAACCTGTAAAATAAAAAATACTAAAAATGTAAATTATTAAGTAATAATAAGAATGAAAATGATTAATGACAAACCCTTTTTTAATAAAAAAAAAACACAAAAAAATATATAAAACCAAAATAAAAAGCACAAAACAACAAAACCAAACAAAAAAAAAAAATTTGTAAGGAAAATACTAAATAATGATAGGCAAGTTTCTATCGACACGAACAAAAGTTTCTTTGAAATACCTAGATGTATAGGTAGATACATTTTAGTTGAAAGTTGTCAACGTTTAATTTAGACTGTATATATTTTATTCGACTCTGCGTTTATTCTAATTACTTAAAAAAACATAGTAAAAATGTATATAATATCCTATGTAAATATTACTTATTTAAGTGCCCGCCAATTAAACCATCAAAGAAATTGAACATAAATAGACTTACATACAAATATAACTGTGGGGTTTTTTTTAAAAATTAAAAATACTTGTGAAAAACTGTTTTTATATCCAAATTTCCAAAAATAAATAATTGTCTACCCCGTGCGAAGCCGGGACGGGCTGCTAGTGCTTTATGTTTTGATATTTTTCTGTTGTTGTCAGTGTTATGTCATCTCTAACGAACGCCCTAATTGTTGTAATTGTGAAAATAAATCTTCATAATAGACTAAAACCATCATCTATTCATTTCATGTACACAAATACACACGTCGTAATACAGTCCACAGGCTCGCCAATAACTAGTATACGTAGATTTTAAGTTTATGAAACTTTAATTTCTAATTATTGTCTTGTATGTGACGATTCAACAAGTATATAGTATAGAAAATAGTTTATAATCGAGTAATTGAAATTTTTCAGTATCTGATTGGATGTAACTTAGATTTTGTTTAGTTAGTTGCCTTTTACGACACGCTTAGGACAAATAATGGTTGTGAAACCGCCTATTTTCAATCTTCAAGCACGTGGAGAGCTTCCATACGACATCTGCTTGAAATTTAAAGCGTTATTATGAAATGAACATTGGAAATGGAATTATGCAATGCAGACCAACTTTAAGTTTAAAGTCAATTGGGTAGACAAACCGACTCTGTACAACTTTAAGACCTTCTCCTTTATTACCGACTTTACTTTCGTAGTTTGTCATTACGTTGAAGTTGACATTATTTAGCATATTAGTATGCGCTATATAAACCTTGTAAGATTTAATTTAGTATTTAATAAACGTTTTTATTAGTTAAGTTTCGATTCCCGGGTTGGACCAAATGTTTGTATGATGTTTGTCTTTGTAAAATATGTATCTGTTTACCGAAGAAGTGTATAAGAATTCTATTAGTCAAACTAGCTGTCACAGAACAAGCTCTGATTAGTTCAAAGCTAGATAGCAATGTGACCGAAATATGAAAATTATATTGATAGTATACTTTACAACTATACTTCCTAATTGGTTAATTATTAAATCTAAACTTACTACGTAATATATATTATTGTAATACAGATTTGCCCAATAATCGAATTTGTCTACTAACTACATACACATAAGTACACTTGCCATTTCCCAAAGCAGAAGGGTCGCCACACGTGATGTGTAAAGGGCGGTCGGCGGCTTGCCACAATGTTTCCTATCGAAGATCGATCGACCCTGCGGTCACTGTTCAAGGTACAATGGGCAAAATTCCGTAAAACCACTGACGATAAATTTACAAGTGATATAAATTGAAGCTAAATTTAGATACTATTGTTTACTCAATTGATTTAGTTACCTTTTGGAGTTACAAATTGAACATTTTAGTTTCGTTATTGAACAGCATAGGATTGATTTTATTTTTGTATCATTTATATCATTATGGTATATTAAAAGAGTTAATTGAACGGACGGGTTACCAGTTACTTGATGGTATTTGGTTGTAGTCGCCCAAGGGTACCTTTCAGTTTAAGAATATAATTTTGATGTTTCAACGAACAATACATAACAAGCCTATTTGGATATATATTTAAAAATGGTTATGTCTATAATTTGCAATAAAAACATTACAACAAACCTCGATAAAAAATATTATCAAAGAAATTTTTAATTGTTGAGGTATACATAAAGAAAGAAATAGCTGTATATTTGTTTTAAGATCGGGTGTAGTATTTTTGTTATTTATTCTCGTAGACTTTAGCTTAGAAAGCTTTTAGAATGAAACTTGAAACTGTAATAAATATAAATTAAACTTCTTTTTGTAAAAAGAATTGTCGTCGAACATCAACGTGTCGAATTGTAGTAATAATTTATATAAAAGTCTCGTCAAAGCCTTAATTTTGTTCACTGAAAGTTATAATTTTTGAGGCGCTCTGGGGAATTTTAAAACGTTGAACTTAGAACGTTTGTAGGCATAAAATACATGTTAAATAACCAGGGCAAGTAATAAAATAAAAAATCTGCATGCAGGAGCCACAAAGACCTATGGGTTTCTCCTTATAAAGTCGATATTGGCGCTTATAACGTTAGTCAGATGGATTTTCATAATTTGTTACAAGTTTTAGTTCTTATTGCAGTGCCCTGGTTCTGCGTAATTTGCTCCTTAGGTGGCACTTACGACACGATGGCGCTTTGTTCTTAATCTGTCACCATACCAACAGTATAATAGGTTTAATAATGCCTATATATATGATCAGTATTTATTTATTTATGGTTTGCTTACAGTCATAACATTATGACTTACTTTAGGTTACATCTATTACAATTCAGGCTAATGTACAACCAACTTTCAAGCAAACACAACATGCTCAAAAAATGTAGGAATAAAAACAGGAAAACTATGTAATAACTATTAAATTTAAATATGTAAGATCTTTTAGACAAAAGTATCACGTTGCTTAATTAAATGTTAAATTAATTGTAAATCAGTATCAGTCATCGGAAGTTACATAAACAGCCATGTTGTACAGTCTGTTTGCATATAAATAATTATAGAGACGAAACCAACTTTGTTACTCTGTTATTTTACTATCGTTACTCCTTGCCACATGCATCTCAAAAGTCACAAGTGCGCTGTAGATTTTTTGAGTTCCCTTCCCTAACCTGCAGGGGCTATTACCACGGGCGATAGAAACGCAGCGATATTATCGTTGCACCACGTATTTCCATACGGTCGGTGATTTCATTACGAGTCGCGATGATATGCTGACGCAATAATTCAACGGATGCCCATACCACAAATCCTACTCCATCCCCCACTCATGGACGGCAGTAATCGCTTACTATCGTTTGCTCGCAATTCCATAAAAAAGCGATAGAAACGCGGATCCGTAGCGGATTCTATCGTTCTTGGAGAGGACTCCGTAAATAACTCCTAGTATAAAATGTAACAAAAGAATAACCTAATTATTACATTAATTAGGGTAGAGATTGATGAAGGTAAGACAAATAATAAAATTATCGAATTATTTATTCTATATCTATAAAATCATAATTATCGGCTTCTGTTATATAATACTCAAGATTCGCTCCGCAGTGTTACCTGCGGTTGTTGTTGTACCCGTAAAACACTAAGTGCGGGTAACACCACTAGTGCGGATATTCTAAAATAAAAGTAGCCTAAGTCGCTCCTTATATCCTCAGCTGTCTGCCAATGAAAGTCCCATCAATCAATGCAGCTGTTCCAGAGACTTATGGCTAGTCTATGACAAAAGACTGACAAAACTTTTTTCATGTAAGTAAAGTATAAACTTGCATAATATATATATTTAGTAAAAAACTATTTATTTGAAATAACAGGCACTTCAATTTTATTTGTTTTTATGAAGATGATTATATAACAACGAGAACGGACCTTCAAATAACAGAAGCTGAAGTTACAGGCACCTATCCGACCCTATCTATTATTGCTCAAAGTTCCTAATCCGTCTATTGACGGTTGACGGCGGCAGGCTTGCCCCTCTTATGTGAGTTGGACAAAGTTATATTTGATAAAATAAGGGGTTTTCATACAACTTTGTCTAACCCTACTAACCTTATAATGTATTCACTCAACGAATAATGAAATATGTATATACACAATTGAATAAGTCCTTGATATAATTTACAAATTTTCTCCATCATCATTAACAACTTTTAACAGAAAATTACTAGACATCTATACAAATAAATAAAATTTTAGTGTCTGTTTGTAATATTAAAATAAACATTTTTTAATAAATGCATATGTATGTATACACGATACATGTACCAGAATAACGTTTTTTAAAATTTTTGTCTGTCTGTCTGTCTGTCCGTCTGTCTGTCTGTCTGTCTGTCTGTTTGTTCCGGGTAATCTCTGGAACGGCTGGGCCGATTTTGACGGGACTTTCACTGGCACATAGCTGATGATCCGAGGAGTAACTAAGGCTACTTTTTTTTAGACTCGCTTCGTCCCGCAGCGTTATACGCGGTACGACAATAACCGCGGGTAACACCGCTAGTATAAAATAAAACGCAGTATTAGAAATACTCAGTTTATGTTAGTAATCTTAAACAGAGAAAACAAGCCTCGTCTTTTGAAAATCGAAACCATTTAAGCGATTACAAACAAACGTCACTAAACACTACCTATTGTGACGTCATTTTGTCTCCCGCTTTGCTAAGAAGGAAAGTGGACTTATTATATTTCCAACTCCTTCTGTTTTTTTCTGATTAATTTCATTGCGGGTTTCAAGGCAGTTAATTTTTCCCGAGTGTCATATATCGGTGTTTTCGTGGG
Source organism: Spilosoma lubricipeda (assembly GCA_905220595.1). NCBI lineage: Eukaryota > Metazoa > Arthropoda > Insecta > Lepidoptera > Erebidae > Spilosoma > Spilosoma lubricipeda. Next base: position 1,883,966 of record HG992298.1, on the reverse strand, counting down.
TTACTGCTGTTGATCCTGGTGTACAGAACTTGCAGTGGTGGGCGAGATTGGTCGCAATTAAAAAAAAACTACAGTAGAATCTGACATGCATATTTTTTGGTATCGATTCGACCTCTGACGACACGGCTTATTAAAATCGAATTATTGCTCAATCACAATGGAATACCAAACTTTTTTTATTCCACTGTAATACCGTTTCAAGGAGCAAAACGTCCTTCGGCAATCATGTCCGACATCGCACTAATACGGAGCAGTCAATAATAAATCTTATTCAAAGCAACAGAACAAGTAAAATTAACTAAACTGCAACCCTCACGACACTTTGACTGATATGCACATTAACATCACATTAAGAGCTCATTAGCTTTCATTATGCAGTATTACACGATGTAAATCCGCTTCATCCACATTAGGCGGTGGCAGTAAGTGTTGCCTCATGATTATTGGTCGTTAATTTGAATTTACTGTTTTGAGTAAATTTGAAATAGGATTTTCGGATCTGTTAATTATGGAATACTGTGGAATCTGGAATATCCAGGTGAACTAAGTCGACTTTTTTATTCTTGTGTACTTTTTCTTGTTCGTGTGTATTGATATGTTTTACAGCAATTAGGTACAATTTGTTTGTTAAGTTTAAATTATTTCAAGATTATTTGCTACTAATAATGTTGATAATACGGAAAACACATGATTCATTTGACTGTGTTTCTGAAATAGTTTGTGTCATCTTGTAATTTAGCAAAAAGTTTAATACTAATTATTTATTTCTTGATTTGTAAGACACTCAATTTTACCATTGTACAATAAAGTATGTATAGAAGTTAGCATAGAGTTTTCTACAGATGTGTTTTGTATCCTTTACTATAGAATAAAAAACTTAAAAAAAAAATTAAAAACAATGAGTTGAACATTAAAAGATCAAACATGAGATTGTCTATCAAACTTTCATATCTGGAATCAACTCAATTAATAGTGAATTCATTCTTCATTACAGCAAATTACATTTAACAATGTAAATATATCCCCTAATTCCTAAACTAGCTGGAGCTGTATGTTGGGAGCCATTACCTTTCCAAGTATAAATTACACAGTAATGTTAATTTTTAATGCAAAAATTTCCAAATATAAGCCACAATTTCATCACACTTATTTATATAAAACTTACTATATAAAAAATACTATAAAAACCTATTGTTGTCAATCGAATTCACGAAGAATTTATCAACTTTTCTAGTGAAAATTAATTGAACTACGTAGCACGACTAGTCTTGGATCACGCAATGAAAACTTTCGCTGATAACTATAACCTTGTGTACCTAGTTATCTATTTTTCTGACTGTAAAACAATAGGTATAACACAATAATGGTATTTTAGAAATATAGTAATAACATCAGCAAGAAGTTGAAGCAAATTCAATGACACTTTCAAATAATGTTAACGGAAGCTATTCTGAGTCTTTCGACTGAGAGTTTGCTTTGAGCAAATCCTAACACGTTAAATGCACTTTGTTATTGAAAAATTTCGAAACTAAATATAATACTTAAGGGTAGTAGAAATAGGCAGAAAATTTTCTAATGTAAAGTACATTTAGTGTTTCAACGAGTTTGTTGACAAATATTGTAAAACTCGAGATTTATCGACTTAACAAAAGAATAGTAGGTAAATAAATCAATATTTCGGACATCTATCACACAACGCCATCTAGTCCCAGGCTAAGCAGAGCTTGTGTTATGGGTACTAGACAACTGATACAAATACATATATACTTTTTTTTTTTGTAAATACATACATAGATAACACTTAAACTCCGAAACAAATATTTGTAGATCATACAAATATTTGGTCCGACCCGGGAATCGAACCCGAAACCTCACGATCAGCAGTCGCACACGCCAGACCAACGAGGCAGTGACGAGCAACGAGGTACTTATAATTATTGTTTAAACCCAAATAGATTTTTCTTTTTATATTCTGTTTGGTTATTTCTTGATTTTTAATCATTTACTATCTGATTGAACGGTTGGCCTTGTGGTTGAGGCAGTCGCTACGCCTGTTTTTACTGCATTAAGTGTCGTAGGTTTAAATCCCACATGGGACAGCACTTTGTGTGATTCACAAATTGTTGTTCTGTGTCTGAGTGTTCTTTGTGTCCGTTTCATGTATGTTTATAAAGTCCATCGCAACACAGAGTTTATATATGTATGTTCCTAAAACAGGAGTTGCCTATTTAAAAGAAAAAAAAAATGTTAATGAATTCTTCAATAACTGAATAAATTAATTTTCATCGTTTTCTATCCTTATACATTTTAACTCGATGGTTGTGAATGATTGAATTTCAACCTATATATATATATCTATACTTATAAAATAGTAAGTCCTGACTGACTGATTCATCATCGCCGAGCGTAAACTATGATAGTTAGGGCTATGAAATTTGGTGAGTAGGATCCTTTTATTGAGTAGACACGCACTAAGAAAGGAATTTTGGAATTTCTACCCCTAAGGGGGTGAAATAGGGGTTGAAAGTTTGTATGGAAGTCCGTCATTTTTTAAGTTAGAAACCTGAAACTTTACTTTTGGGCTGCTGATTAAAAATGAGTAAACACGTATTTCAGCGTTTTTGAATATTCAACCCCTAAGAGGTGAAATAGGGGTTGACATTTCGTACATAGGTTAGTCTGGAAGTCCGTCATTTTTAAAGTCTGAAACATGAAACTTTATTTATGTGTTACTGATTTAAAAAGACTAGAGACGTATTTGAGCGTTTCTGAATATTCTACCCCTAAGGGGTGAAATAGGGGTTGAAAGTTTGTATGGAAGTTCGCCATTTTTTAAGTTAGCAACATGTAACTTTATTCATATGCTAAGGACTATAAATGAGTTAATACGTATTTAAGCGTTTCTTGGTATTCTACCCCTAAGGGGGTGAAATAGGGGTTGAAAGTTTGTATGGAAGTTCGTCATTTTTTAAGTAAGAAGCATGAAACTTTATTTTTGGGCTACTGATTAAAAATGAGTAGATACCTATTTAAGCGTTTATGAATATTCTACCCCTAAGGGGTGAAATAGGGGTTGACATTTCGCATATAGGTTAGTCTGGAAGTCTGTCATTTTTGAAGTTCGAAACATGATACTTTGTGTTCGGGCTACTGACTAAAAATGAGTTAATACGTATTTAAGCGTTTCTTGATATTCTACCCCTAAGGGGTGAAATAGGGGTTTAAAAGTTTATATGGAAGTTCGTCATTTTTTAAGTTAGAAACATTTTACTTTATTCACATGCTAAGCACTAAAAATGAGTTAACACGTATTTAAGCGTTTCTTGGTATTCTACCCCTAAGGGGGTGAAATAGGGGTTGAAAGTTTGTAAGGAAGTTCGTCATTTTTTAAGTAAGAAGCATGAAACTTTATTTTTGGGCTACTGTTTAAAAATGAGTAGATACCTATTTAAGCGTTTATGAATATTCTACCCCTAATGGGTGAAATAGGGGTTGACATTTCGCATATAGGTTAGTCTGGAAGTCTGTCATTTTTGAAGTTCGGAACATGAAACTTTGTGTTTGGGCTACTGATTAAAAATGAGTAGATACGTATTTAAGCGTTTCTGGATATTCTACCCCTAAAGGGGTGAAATAGGTGTTGAAAGTTTGTATGGAAGTCCGTTTCTTTAAATTAGTACCATGAAAATTAAATTTTGGGCCTCTGATTAAAAGTAACTAGATATCTATTTAGCGTTTCTGCATATTTTACCAATAAGAGGGTGAAATAGGGGTTAATTTTTTTTATGAAAATCAGTCATATTTAACTTAGAAACCTGAAACTTTACTTTTGGGTTGCTGATTGAAAATGAGTTAATACGTATTTCAGCGTGTCTGAATATTCTATCCCTAAGGGGGGAAATAGGGGTTGACATTTCGTGCATAGGTTAGTCTGGAATGCCGTCATTTTTGAAGCTTGAAACATAAAACTTTATTTTTATGCTACTGATTAAAAAAGTGTAGAGACGTATTTAAGCGTTTTTGGTTATTCTACCCTTAAGGGGGTGAAATAGGGATTGAAAGTTTGTATGGAAGCTCATCATTTTTTAAGTTGGAAACATTAAACTATATTTTTGGGCTACTGATTAAAAATGAGTAGATACCTATTAAAGGTTTCTGGATATTCTACCCTTAAGGGGTGAAATAGGGGTTGCAAGATTGCATGGAAGTCTGTCATTTTTTGAGTTAGAAACATTAAATTAAATATTATTTTTGGGTTACTAATTAAAAACGAGAATATGCATATTTAAGCGTTTCTGGATATTCTACCCCTAAGGGGAGAAATAGTCATTGGCATTTCATGTATTGGTTAGTTTGGGAATCCGTAACTTTTTTTAATTTAGCAGCCTAACAACATTCGTTTTCATGTTTCTGATTACATATAGATGAAATACTTATATCAGTATTTATGCGAATTCTGCTCCTAAAGGGGTTGAAATATGGGTCGAATTTTTGTATGAAAGTTCTTTTAAATGGGATAATGATCAAAAATAAATAAATAAATACGTTTAAAACATGAATAAATTACTGATACATTCTTTTACACAGTTTTAATTAAATGCATATGATCAACTTCCACGCGAGCAAAGCCGCGGGCAACAGCTAGTATATATATATATATATTTGAATAGAGGGCAAACGAGCATGGACACCCGCAACACCAGCGGCGTCACAAGTGCGTTGCCGGCTTTCGGGGGATGGAAAGGGGGATGGGTGGAGGGTTTGGGATATGGTCCCCGGGTATCCTCACTCACTTGGTGAAACACAGCGCAGGCACTGTTTTAAACCGGTTTTCTGTGAGGCTGTGGTATCATTCCAGTCGAGCTGACATGCATGGCTAAGCGTGGCTCTCCCATATATAGTACTAGCTGACCCACGCAACTTCGTTTACGTCTCTTATTGCCCGTAGTGTGATAATTTTCCCCCGTTTTCCCCGTTTTTCATTTATGCTCCGCTCCTATTGGTCTTAGCGTGATGATATATAGCCTATAACCTTCCTCGATGAATGGGCTATCTAATACTGAAAGAATTTTTCAAATCGGACCAGCGGTTCCTGAGATTAGCGTGTTCAAACAAACAAACAAACTCTTCAGCTTTATATATTAGTATAGATATATAGTATACTAGCCGACCCACGCAACCTCGTTTGCGCCTTATATTGCCCGTAGCGTGAAAATTTCCCCCGTTTTTGAAAGATTCTTCTTTGTTGCTCCGCTCCTATTAGCCTTCCTCGATAAATGGACTATCCAACACTGAAAGAATTTTTCAAATCGGACCAGCGGTTCCTGAGATTAGCGTGTTCAAACAAACAAACTCTTCAGCTTTATATATTAGTATAGATATAAATATTAAATGTTAAAACATAATTCTATTTCTTTCTTAATTTTCTTATTTTGAAGAGTCTAGAAATATACGAAATTTTTAGGAGGAACTTTTAATGAGTGCGTGGGCAACTTTATTTCTCCGAAAATAAAACTTGAAGGTCCTAAATATTTTAGTAGAAGAATTCCATACCAAATATTTTACATAATAATGAATTTCTGTTCGTTAGTCGTATGAAAATTTGATAATGGCTGGACTGATTTGGCTGATTTTGATCTTAAAAAGTCTCAAGTAGTAAGTACAGCTAATTTAAACAAATAAAAATACGACATCTGAAACGAAACGTAGTCGTAGTAGTAGTAGTAGTACAGGCATACATGTATTTGTATTGGCAAATATGTATGTGTATTTCACATATATCACATATATACACATACATATTTATAAATATGTAAGTAACATAATATACTTTGAAAACTCTGGAACTCCGAAACGAAAATCTGCAGATCACACAAACTTTTGATTTTCGAACTTCTTATTTTCGCATTAAGATTCAATATAAACATTTTATGATATATCTACGATGCAGAATGTTCTAACCTTTTATATGGAGTGGAGTCATTTTAATCTAAGCTATAACAACACTGGTCTTTAACAGCTTGAAATAACAGCTTACTTAACAACAGTTGTGGTTACGAGTACTACACGGACCAGGTCATAATGTACTCCAAATTACTTGAAACCTAGTTTACTTTGTATCATTTACCTTGTAACATATTTAGTTGTACAAGAAGTGAGAACTGTGAAATGAAATGTGGCATCGTTAGCCGACAAAATGTGGCAATTTGTAGTGAACTCATACACAGCATAAATCGTGCGGTTACAGCAAAGTGTGGAGTAATTCATATCTCAACTTGTATTGCAATGAATTTTATTTTAGAAGAGTTGAAATGAAGTTCATTTTTGTATGGAGTATGGAGATTTTTTATATGGCAGTAACTTTTGTGTTATATTTTCTTTTACAAAAATAAGGGCAAAGCAACAGACAATGTTTAAATTTCTTCTTTGTTTCAGGTGTCATGGATTAGAAGGAAAGACTATCATCTGCTAACAGTTGGCCTGACGACATACAGTTCAGACCAAAGGTTTCAGGCCATTCACTTGCAGCACTCAGAGGTAAGGATATATTATTATATTGAGTATTTTCTACAAAAAACTGGTCTTCTTTATATATAAGCTTGCCAAAATGACTCTTCTCTGCCTGAAAGCATGAGCATAATCCAAGAGTATTTTTCACCATACTCAATACTCATTGCGAATGCAGACAATGCAACACTGCAGCATGGTGACTCCCACTATGGCTGCCTATTGAGATTGGATTCACACTCACCAACGAAACACAACAGCACTTACAGCAGTGTGTGTCGGAATTACCCACAAAAGGTTTTTTAGGTACGAGATGAACTAAATTCAATCAATAATAGTCAGAACATATAAAAGTCTCCATAAGCGATTTTATTTTAACTACAAGTACTTCGTTATAAGTTTGACCCTTAATTTGTAAATGTTTTTTAGCTTTAGGCAACGGTTTTGTGTTATTTGCAACTTTAAACATACAGCTTTTAAGTTGAAAATAACACAAAACCATTGCTTAAAGTTAAGTAACGCATATGCAAGAGGGGGTTTGTTCCAAAAGTGATATACACCTCACCTCTACATATGTGGTACTGTGACAGATGCTGGACGAATAATGAAGCTTTTAGCATAGACAACGTCTTTTTATAGTTATTTTGTAAGGCCAATAAATCTCTTCCATAAATCGGGCATATCTATACTAATATATAAAGCTGAAGATTTTATTTGTTTGTTTGAACACGCTAATCTAGGGAACCGCTGGTCCGATTTGAAAAATTATTTCAGTGTTAGATAGCCCATTTATCGAGGAAGGCTATAGGCGATTTATATTATTACGCTAAGACCAATAGGAGCGGAGCACCAATGAAAAATGTTTCAAAAACGGGGGAAAATTATCACGCTACGGGCAATAAGAGACGCAAACGAGGTTGCGTGGGTCTGCTAGTAAATAAATAAATAAAAGCTAAAGGTGAACCTTTTCATTGTACTTACTAGAATTTTGGCAAATAAGCTCTCTAAAAATATCAAGTGTTCATTTATATAAGTCTGTGTTTTTATATTCAAATGAAAGAGAACCCTCGTGGCGGTCAGTTATGTTAATTTAAAAAGACCTTGATTGAAAAAAATGCTTTAGGATTAGTTTATTCAAATTATTATAGGTATTTAATTTTTTAACCCTTAGAATATGTTTAAATCTACATAAATGTTGCTTCGTGTACCTACGCTGAAAAAATTAAAAGTTCTCGTTGCAGAACTTTTAATTTTTTTAGACTCACATTTTGACTATCATATCAAATAGAACATTTTATTTATTTTTTACATTTACTATTATCTATACTAATATATAAAGCTGAAGAGTTTGTTCGTTTGTTTGAACGCGCTAATCTCAGGAACCGCTGGTCCGATTTGAAAAAAATATTTCAGTGTTGGATAGTAAATTTATCACGCTAAAACAAATAGGAGCGGAGCACCAATGAAGAATGTTACAAAAACGGGTAAAAATTATCACGCTACGGGCAATAGGAGGTTGCCTGGGTCAGTCAGTTATTTTTTTAACACACAAATTGCATAAAGAACAAATAAGTGCATCAGCGGACCTAACCCCTCAGACATTTCCTACCAGTCACTGGGCGATGCATAAAAAGATGAGGTATATGCATTTAACAGGAAAGTTAACTTTTCTTTATTTCTCATCATAAAATTTGCCACAGCATAGAATGGCAGAATGTAGCCAGTTAACTTACAAAATTATTCTACATTAAATATTTTACAACCACTCTATAAACTTATGCAATAACCTCAATTATGAACAGATAAAAAAACATTTACTTCAGCATCTGGCGAGCGAGTCTTCAAACTTCTCTTTGGCATAATCACGAAGCGATATTGTAACTAGATGGTTGGATCTCCTTTGCGATAATTTCCCAAAGGATTTCTTCAATACATTTCAAGCATTAGAAGGTGTAATGGATGAAAAACTTACTTCCCAGTTATTTCTTACTGTGCATACTGGAAATATTGGAAAAGATGACATCATCTGATAGTTCTGATAGTTTTATAGTAGGGAAATTGAAATTTTGTCATAAAATCTTTTTGCTATGTATGTTAAGATTTCAAACAAGGATTATAAGTACCATTTTTAAAATATATGGATCATATTACGTTTAAATTACTGTTACACAAATTATGAATTAAATAAATAAATAAACATTTCGGATATCTGCCACAACGCCATCTAGTCCCAAGATAATTAGTACACTTAAACCCAAAAAGTTGTTAGACCGGCCACATAACCAACATTCTTTGGAAAGGTTAATATTTGAAGAATTTTTCGATTAATTAAAGGAAAGAGTCTGAAAACTAATCTATACAAATAAATAAAATTGGAGTGTCTGTTTGTAATATTAAAATAACCGCTTTTAAATAAATGCATATGCATGTATACACGATACATATAACAAAATAACATTTTTTTGCATTTTTGTCTGCCTGTCTGTTTGTTCCGGCTAATCTTTGTAAGCTGTACTCCTCGGCGTTACCCGCGTACAACAATAATCGCGGGTAACACCGCAGGGTTCAGCTAGTATCCATATAAAATTTGAAGGACTTGTTTAGTAAACTTGGGTTATACTATATATATATTCAAAACCCAATACTTTATGGCGCCACAGGCGGTGACCAACAATACTTCGTTACTGTCACGGGCAAAGAAATATGGGAGAGCCACGCTTCGGTATGAATGGGCCAGCTCAATCTTAGTGATACCACGGCCTCACAGAAAAACCGCGCTAAGACTAGCTTTTATATGTAAGAAGATTTCGTCTCATTGATTCAATGATGTTTATACTGCCAAAAGACTATACAAATTAGGAACTGATAATAAATCCATCTAAACCATTTTATCTGCGAACTTATCGATCGAGTTTTGATAATAATTTTAATATTTTTTCTATTAATCAGGCTTAAAGGTACCTTTAATTTTTTTTTCTACTATAACATTCCACTTTTAGTCTGAATAACAACAAAATTCATGGAAATGTTTATGTATGTCTTCATATGAATCTCTGACAGTATTATAAAATGTATTTCTTTGTGAACATACACATTTTGGTCAACAAAAATGTGTTTTGGGGTCCGACCTCATTTTGTGGTCGCTAAATATTTGTTCAAAAGAGAATTCATCCCTGTCCACATTTAAATTACTCAGTGTCCTATCAACAGTACAAAACTCTTGTTATATCATTATAAACAGGAGCGTAACGAACAAACATACAAACTCACATTTGCTTTTATTTTAATACTAACAAAGTTGGGATTATAAAGGAGTTTTACGTAATTTTAGACTGTGTGTACTTTACAAAACAATTTTATCATATGAAATACAAAAACTTCAAGCAGTATTAAAGAATTTAGTCATAATTTGAGTTGGAATTATCATTGACAAAATAAAGTAGCCTTTATATACTAGTAATTGTAACACAGTGGAATTTATTTGTGGTCAAATGATTTAAAAGGTTACGGTACGTTCTATTTATTCCGGTATCCTTACTCACTCGGTGAAACACAGCGCAAGCGCTATTTTACACTGGTTTTCTGTGAGGCAGTCTTTTTAGCAGGGTGATATATAAAAAAGAAAGCAAACGATATAGGACAACATCGAAATTCATCATGACGCAATGAAAAGAAAAAATTTAAACAAACCCTATACCAATCCGCCTAGCAAGCAGATTATAATAAACCAAAACCTACTTGCTATCAATGAAACAGTCAGTCGAGTTCAGCGTGTTTTCAGGATTTTAAAAAAATGTTTATCTTCAATGGTTCAGATCACTACAGAAGACCTTCTTATAGTAAACTTTATACTTTTGTTAATGCCCAAAAGAAAAAATTTCTACAAATACATTTTCATGTCATCTACGTATCAATCAATCTTTATTTGTGATAAGTAATCAAGTAATCAAGATGTTACGTCGGATCGTTTTTTGTTTTTTTTTTGTTTTTTCGGAAGACGGTCCCCATTTCATCTCATCCACATTTTTTATATTTTATATCATTAATTTCATCACGACGAAGACTTATTGACTTGAAGACTTATAATTTGAAGACTATAAACACTTGACATTGGCAGAAATAGCTGATCCGAGAGATCCGGATGGTTGCCATTTCATCAAAGAAGAAGAAGAAGAAGATGTTACGTCATAAATATGATTTCTCCATGGTTTGACAGTTATTAGTGTTATATTTTTTTTATTAAATAAAACGAATCAACTCAATACAAATCACACAACGATTTATCAATGTTTAAAAAATAATTAAGGTCTAAGATGACCAAAAGTAGTAGGCAATTTACTGGTGTACGAATTTTCAAATGAATTTTCTTTCCAGGACTGGACGTTGAAAGTGAGGTTCGTTCAGAAACGAGACGCCGGGATCTACGAGTGTCAAGTGTCATCACACCCCCCCACTAGCATCTTTCTTAGACTCGACGTCGTCGGTAAGTGGACTTGAACATTTTGAGATTTTATTTTATTGTGAGAAAGAATTTTCCTGAAGGTATATCAGAAAAATAGCTTTCTGTAGCTTTTGTTGTTAATTTTTGCAGCGATTAATGTTAGCGATTATAGTCTACATCGAATTCAAATACCTTGGTTCTTTATTAAAAAAAGTATGGCTGAATAGATAGCTCTCTATAGCATCGAATCAGTGAAGGATGGATAAAATGACGGTAGATAACAGGTACTATTTGTGATACCAAGTTCCCTTTAACGTTAAGGAAATCTATACTAATATATAAAGCTGAAGAGTTTGTTTGTTTGTTTGAACACGCTAATCTCAGGAACCGCTGGTCCGATTTGAAAAATTCTTTCGGTGTTGGATAGTCCATTTATCGAGGAAGGCTATAGGGTATATATAATCACGCTGCTACTAATAAGAGCGGAGCAACAATAAAAAATGTTTCAAAAACGGGGGAAATTTTCACGCTACGGGCAATATAAGGCGCAAACGAGGTTGCGTGGGTCAGCTAGTAAATAATAAAACGATCATCAGACCTGCCACCCTGCATAAGTCTGATTGCATTTCAATAAAGGAAACGTATAGTTTAATATGAAATGAAATAAAATGAAATGAAATGAAATCATTTATTCTGCAATTAGGTTATATAAACACTTTTGCAAATTAAATTTTTTTTGAGCAGATGAGTTCGGCCTTTCCTAACTGGACTAGCCCTGAGAAGAAAGGACGAAACAAACTCAGGGATCAACGTCTCTTTTAAAATCCAGACAATTTTCATAAATGCAAAAGACATTATTACAATAAAAAAGCGATAATTACAATTAGAGTTACAATTATAATAATCAATAAAGATAATAATTTAAAAAAATGACAACTATAACAATAGTTTAAAATGAATTTATTTCAAAGTATAAATTATCGTCACATCGAAATAAATTTAAACATTCAAAGTAAACAGCATGTGCAGAATGGGCAGCTCAATCCCAGGCGGTTTTATCATCAAGGTATTCTAATATGGTATAATACCCCTTCGCGGATAACTTCGATTTAATGATGTTCTTAAATTTCCTTAATGGCAAATTCCTACTAGTAATAGGGAGCTTATTGTAAAAGCGTATACATTGTCCCATGAACAAGTTGCCTACTCTGTGGAGATGAGTGACGTGAACACTAATATTATGTTTCTAGTATTTACCGAATGAACATCACTTATTTTTATGATTTTAAGAAACTTTGATATAATATAATTTAAATATTAATAATATTTAAATAATATATAAAATAGAATATATATAGATAACATAAATAATAATACAAAAACCGGCCAAGTGCGAGTTGAACTTGCGCACGAAAGATTCCGTACCATTATCATTAACAAGTGTGATACCTACATTTGGCTTGGCGCCAACTTCAAACCGGTTTTAGGTACGTAGCACACATAATAATACTAATATTTAAATGAACAAAGAATTATGTATAGACAAGAATTGGCATAGCAATTTATGAAGAGCCAGTTTATTTTAAGCTTTTTTTAGTGTTTTATTGGCAGGGAGTTTTCGTTGGATGCTTTTTGGAAGTCGGTTTTTTTATAAAAAGTTTTATCATTTAGGTACGAAACCTTTAAAATGGTATAAAAGTGTTGAGTTAAAATTAAAACCAGTTTAGATAATCTTTGAAAAGAGAAAATATTATTCTGAACTTTAATCATACAAATACAATTATTTACTTAGGTTATAACTTGAATAAAATTCAATTTAAAGTTACTACTTTGAAGTGTTTATATTACAAAAGTTGGGGTACAGTGAATAAAGTAAACAACAAGTTTTTAACTAAGTATTAAGTATTTATTAAAATTAAAAACCTTCAAATATTCAGTATCAAATATAAATAAAATAGATGTAATCTTAAAACGTAAAATATTCAATTCGACTTTCTGAGCTAATCTTGGTTTCGAATTCTACCCATGAAAATGATTGATTTTTTATTTAATAAGCTTGCCAAATTGAATCTATGTTGCCTGATGGAAAGAATGAATAAAATCAGAGAGTGGTGGTCACCATACCCATTTTGAATACAGACAATGTAATAATGCAGTAATGGGACCTTCAATGGACCACTATCCAGTTTGATAACGGACGTGATATCACTGGTTTTAAATTGGATCTGTCTGCTTGTTTGAAATCCAATGGCCTTTTCTGAGACTAGCTGACCCACGCAACCTCGTTTACGTCTCTTATTGCCCATAGCGTAATAATTTTCCCCCGTTTTTGTAACATTTTTCATTGGTGCTCTGCTCCTATTGGTTTTAGCGTGATGATATGTAATCTGTTGCCTTTCTCAATCAATGAACTATCTATCACTGATAAAATTTGCCAAATTGGATGAGTAGTTCCTAAGATTAGCGCGTTAAAGCAAAACACATAAACTCTTCAGCTTTATGTATTAGTATAAGATATGTCAATTTATTACCTAATTTAGTATACAACGGAATTATAATTAATGATTATGCCACTTACCTATACTATACTACTACTATAATTTAATACATTTAAACCTAAAAACTGTGGGAACAAAACAGACAGACCATAGACAAAATGACGTTATTATAAAAAAGTATTTAGTTTTTTATATTAGGGACCTAAAATTGCGCAATAAAATAGCTTAAAGAGGTCTAAAGGCTTTTCTAAGTTTAAATGAAAGTCCTAAGCTTTACCCTTTAGAGGCCTGAAATTTGACAGGGCGTTAGTAAGTAGGCAGAACGTCATCTATTGTGACAGGGCCGGATTAACGGGATCAGGTAGGTGAAATGAATTTGAAGGCGATACGAAGATTACAGGTTATCTAGATCGCTAGAGGAATATAAATAAAATAAAATGAACATGGAATTCATAATGGGATTACTGGAATTATGGTTAGCTAACTAATATTTTAGCTTGATAGTTATCCAATGCAAATTGATTCATACGCAATGAATCAGTCTTTAAGCACAGATCACTACCGGTTAAGCCTGTTAAAGTAACATTTACAAGGTAGTAGAGCCATGCTGATTTCAGCACGAATGGGTCGGCTCGACCGGGGCGGTACTACTCTCGCACGAAAATCAACGTAAAATGACAGCGATCCTGCTGTCGTGTTTAGTTGGTGAGTGCGAGACCGGAGGCCCAATGATGCAGGAGCATCACTAGTCCACCATGGTATGGCTGCATTGTTGCATTGTGTGCATTGTTGCAGTATGGTGACCACCACTCTTAGATTCTACTTATGCTTTCCATCAGGCAAAGTAGAGTCATTTTGGAAGGGCCAAACATAAAAAAAAACATAATTTATAATTTTAGTAACTTGAAATAATTGTCTAGTAACTTTCAGGAATAGGTTTTAAAGCGAATGTAGATATAAAATTATAGCTACATATTTTCAAAGAAAAACAATTATCAATGTTGTAGTAATATAGTTGTATTTCTATTTACTTTTAACATGTATTAAATTAATGCGACTGCTGTTCTTGAGGTCTCGGGTTCGATTCCCGGGTCGGAACAAATATTTGTATGATCTGCAAATATTTGTTTCGGAGTTTGGGTGTTTTCTATGTATAATATGTATGTATTTACAAAAGAAAAGTATATAAGTATTTATATCAGTTGTCTAGTACCCATAATACAAGCTCTGCTTAGTTTGGGACTAGGTGGCGTTGTGTGTTAAGTGTCCGAAATATTTATTAATATTATTTATTATTATTTTATTATTATTAACTAAAAAAATATCAAGATTATTAATGACACTACTTTCTATAAAACACAGTTTTGCTCTAATCTTACGAAACAGCCAAACTTAAAACAAATGATAAATGATTTGAAAGAAAACCTGACTGCGTATAATTTTATTTTTATTTTGATGTACTCAGTGTCACTCTCATGACTATAACGAATCTATTAACACCACTCACATAAAAATACGACAAGTCGTTTAGGTTCTAGGGCGTGCTAAAGAAATATATACACACACATACACTCAAAAAACATAACCCTTCCTCTTTCGTAGTCGGGTAAAAGCATAACCAAGAAATTGTCTGAAATATACCCCTAAAAGTTGTGTCGCCAATATTCTTGGAACATTGTTCGTATCTCATTAATATAGGGGAAGTGTGTGACGTAACACTCAAGCGCTTTAGCACACCTGGTGTATATTTAAACACCCCTCGGGGACCCGTCAATTTTTTGCTCAACAGTTTTATTTACATATAAATTGCGTCAGTTACTAACTCATTCGCTTCATCCTAGCTTCCTTTATCATTTTGGATGAAATAATTTCGGTACACTTATATCAGACTGGCTGATTCATATTCACGGAGTGTACGCAATATCAACTTGACTGCACGAATGGTATACTGGTTTAAGGGGTCAACTAGCCGTGTTTACTCTGTATTGTATTCGATTCCCACTTGGGACAACATTTCATATGATTTACCAATTTCTGTTCTGAGTCCGGGAGTTCTTTGAGTCTGTTTCACGCATGTTTGTAAAGTCACACACCCTAGTTGCGTGAGTTATATCATTCTTCTCTTTGAAATACAAACGTAATTTAAATGTGTTACTGTATGTATGGGTCTGCCAAAGTGACTCTATTTGGCCTGATGGAAAGCATAACCAGAATCCAAAAGTGGTGGTCACTATACGCAACAATGCAGCATGGTGACCACACGACGGTGGTCTAATAATGCTTCTGCATCATTGGGCCTCCGGTCTCGCACTCAACAACGAAACACGAAAGCACGGAGCTGTCAGTTTCGTTTGTTTTTCTATGAAAGAGTGGTGCCACCCTGGTTCATCAGCCCATTCGTACTGAAATCAGCATGACTCTATAAATATAAAATAAAATAAAATAAATAATTATTTTTACTAAAAAATATTAATTCTTACAGGTTAGTTGTTGCTGCCAATTTCACACTTAGATCGTATAGACTTTGATATTCATCATGTGATTGATACAATGTTACTCATTTCCTATGAAAATTATAAGCAAACAAACACGTTTCTCAGAATACATTACCAAAAAATATCAAGTTACTTTCTCATGTCTCCAGCAAAATAAATTGACGTACAACCACCAAAGTGATGTCAATTTGTGTGGTAAAAAATGGGTTAAATGTGTCACATGAAAATAAACCTTATTGACATGTAATAAAGACGTTTTCGTAAAGGCGTACTAAAAGTTTAATTAAAATGTATGTTTCTGAATCGACGTATTGATGAGTGATTGATGTTACCAAACTAACTTGTTTACAAACTTATGTAACCAACAAGAGTAACACACAATTATGTGTGTTTATGCTTTATTAATTTCAGACCTACTTCAATTAGGAATCCATTTGGGATGTTTATTCAAGAATGTGTACTTTTATGTTTAGTCCAATTCAAATATGAAATAAAAGTACCATCCCTCAAAGTGTCACATCAAGAATGAAGAATTGTAAGAGTTTATAATTAATTACCTGAAGGAGATAGTCTTTAATAGATAAAACCGCCACTTGTACTGAACTAGCATTGAATTATATATTTTGTTATCGAGCATTCAATAAAGTGATTTATTATTATCGTTCAGGACATGGGTGTACTAAATCACTTATACTTTTAATAGTTAAAACTATTCTTTACAGTTTAACACGTTGACCGAAAGACTTTTGACAGATATCACTATATTTTTATTTTTTACTAGCCGACCCACGCAACCTCGTTTGCGTCTTCTATTGCCCGTAGTGTGATAATTTCCCCCCGATTTTGTAACATTCTTCATTGGTGCTCCACTCCTGTAGGTCTTAGCGTGATGATATATAGCCTATAGCCTTCCTCGATAAATGGGCTATCTAACACTGAAATAATTTTTCAAATTGGATAAGTAATTCCTAAGATCAGCGCGTTCAAACAAACGAACTCTTCAGCTTTATATATTAGTATAGATTTATTAGTAACTTTATGCCCTAAATACGTACATCGGTGGACTTAATGCCCAGGGCATTCTCTTCCAGTCAACCTTCGGGTGGTGGGGAAATCTTATAAAGTAGGTGCATGGAGGTTACATACTTATGAAGTCAGTTAAATGCACAAAATTCACAACATATTAAAACTTATCACTACTATTTATATATACACCAATTAATAACAACATACATACATAAACATACATATACAGATTAACATATACATAAATATTATATTTATGCACTATGAATAATGGAATCGTAAGGTATGCCATTGATTAGATAGTTCTGCCAGTTCACTGAGAAGGAGATCATGTACTTTCTTTTTCAGTGTGAAACGGTTAGTGGACATCCTGATTTCGAGTGGGGGCGCATTCCAGAGTAGTATTGCTTGATCAAAGAAACAACAGTTCACGAAGTCGGAGTTATGAGAGGGACATGAGAGAAGCACGTAATTAGTTAGAGTACTGATATCGGAGATATGGAGTAAGGTCACTCACAAATAGTAGTCAAAATCATGATGAACTGTTATAAATGTTCCTGATTCTAAAAATCAGTATTACCCAAGTTTTATTCTTCATTATAATAATAAATATAAATAAATATTTGGGACATCTAACACACAACGCCATCTAGTCCCAAACTAAGCAGAGCTTGTATTATGGGTACTAGACAACTGATATGAATACTTAAATACTTTTTTTTTTGTAAATACATACATATTGTACATAGAAACATCCAAACTCCGAAACAAATATTTGCAGATCATACAAACATTTGGTCCGACCCGGGAATCGAACCCGAGACCTCAAGAACAGCAGTCGCGTGCGCTACCACTGCGCCATCGAGGCAGCTGTAAAAAGTTAAATGAGGTACTTTAAGATGTCGTTGGAATCTCGAGCAATTTTTTTAAAGACGCTTAATTCATTCCTTGGCGGTCAAAGGGTTAAACTCTAAGATATTAATATTTTGTTTACAACATTAATACATTTTACTTAATTGCCTCGGTGACGCAGTGGTAGTGTATGCGACTGCTGTGCTTAAGGTCTCGGGTTCGATTCCCGGGTCGGTTCAATTGTTTGTATGATCTGCAAATATTTGTGTCCCGAGTTTGGAAGTTTTCTATGTATAATATATTTGTATTAACAAAAAAGTATACATATATGTATTTAAATCAGTTGTCTAGTACCCATTACACAAGCTCTGCTTAGCTAGGGACTAGACAGCGTTGTGTGTTAGATGTTCGAAATTCGACATTTTTGTCCAGCACTTTAGTCCCTTGTCTACTTAGAATATTCATAAGAATGGTAATTAAATGGCTGCCAGAAATTAATACTTCACCTGCAATACTCTCCCTGCTAAATTCAACAGGATACATGATACTTTTAACGCAACCCAAAATCACTTATTTCCATATAAATGGGGTACCTACAATACACCATCCAAAAGGGTATAATGGTAAAAATAATTAAAACCTTTAAAATTTTAACGCGTACATGAGGTAAAACGACTTCATTTTGGGTAAAGCATTATTCAAATGAATGGTGTAATACATTTTTAATTACCCTGAAATGTTTTAAATTGTGTTACATTTTTCCTCCTATAAAATTAACTCAAACGAAATAGTAAACGCGACTTCTGGTGAAAAATCTCCGTTTTAAACAATAGTGGAACGGTTGTGAAGTGATTATAAATAATCAGTGGAATGTGATTGCTAATATCCATCAAGTATTTACAAGCACAAGATCAACGATTCAACTTTAGAACACACAAAAAAGAAATATATGTGGGTACACAAAAATAAATATACGTTATAGAATCTGCTATCTTAAAATTGTTGCCAGTTAAAGAAATCATTTCTACCGTATTCTACTATCACGTTCCTTTTAACGTAGACAAAATTTCAAAACATATACAATGGAAGGCCAATTTCAAATATTATTTGAAAAAATGAAAATGGAAATGCAAAACCAAAATGCTGAATTAAAGGACTCGATTACAAAAACTATTATGGACAAAATGGATCAAAAATTAAAAACTATTATGGAAGAAAATAAAAACTTAAAAATGAATGTAGAAAGGTTAGAAAGAGAGATAACGTATTTAAAGAGAGGCGAAAGAAGCAACAATATTATAGTATTCGGCTTAGAAGAAAAAGAAAAATCCCCTTATGAACTTATAGAAAATCTTAAAGAAATATTTAATCAGGATTTAAAGATTAACATAGAAGAGTACGAAGTCGACAAAATTCATCGCTTAGGAAATAAGGAGAGAGTGAGCACTAAACCGAGACCAGTATTGTGTTCATTCATTAATAACTGGAAAAAGAATGAAATTATCAAAAACAAAAGGAACCTTAAAACAATCTACATTAATGAGGACTACTCGAAGGAAGTGTTAGAAAGAAGGAAAGAGTTGCAAATAAAGTTGGTTGAAGAGAGGAAAAAGGGCAATACGGCGTACTTGAAATATGATAAACTAATAGTTAAAAAGAACAACACCAGTCAAGAGAAAAGGAAAAGAGAAATATCAGTTTCACCCTCTAACTATAACAACCAGTCAAAAAAGCAACAAATAGTAAACACAACAAAGCCTAATAGAACTAATGCTTTTGACTTATTGAGATCTAGATCTGACTCCCTTCCGAGTACACACAATAATAAGAGAAATCAATAGCAACCAAAAAGTTGCAAACGGAAACCAAAACCAACCAAAGAAACTACCAACAAAGAAACAACGAAACAGCAAACTCCCCCAAGCCGACTGGTCCTCGTGGGGGAAAGAGACCACAACCCTCCAATACCAAAGGTTAAAAAGCATGAAAAACCAGTAATATACATTGCATCCCTTAATGTACTTACCCTGATGAAAGAAGAAAATCTTACTGAACTAACTAACGCGCTAAAACAAATCAAATGGGACATCGTTGGCCTGAGCGAGGTGAGGAGAATGGGCGAAAGTATTACCTATCACCCAGACTATTTACTGTACCAGCTAGGAGAGACGCAAGGCCAGCACGGGGTAGGATTTATTATTAAAGAACATATTAAGAAATACATAGAAGAATTTATAGGAATCTCAGAGCGCATAGCGATCATGAATGTGAAACTACCGGGATACAAGGACCCTTGGTCTATTATACAGGTTTACTCACCAACAGAACAGTCAAATATGGAAACAATAACTACTTTTTATCGAGATTTAAGTGAAGCCATCCAAGAATACACCCATAAAAACCTTATAGTAATGGGAGACTGCAACGGCCAAATTGGAGCACGACACCCAGGCGAAAATACAATATTAGGACCATTTTCATTTAGCAACAAGACTAGGAGCAGGAATGGCGAAAAAGTTATAAATTTTGCGCTAGAAAACAACTTATCAATCTTAAATACTATGTACAAAAAAAACAGGAAAAACATGTGGACCTGGATTTCACCAGATGGCAAAACAAAAAATGAAATCGATTATATTATGACAAATAGAAGCAGCTATTTTACCAACTTCACAGTCATTAAAAGATTTAATTTCAACACTAACCATAGGCTAATCAGAGCTGAACTCAAAACAAAGCAACCAGTGAAGCCGAGGCCAAGACAGAACGTAAGAAATATAAAACTCAGCAAACAGCAACTAGAACAAATAGCAATCGCTCTGAGAGACGAATTTATAGATTTCAAAGAAAACACTACTAACTTATCAATCCAAGAAAAATACAATTACGTGGAAAACATTATTAAAACTCAGACAAAACTCATAACGAACACGAAAACTGAACCAAAGAATATGCTATCAAAAAACACTATAAAACTACTACAAGACAGAAACCACCTTTTCAGTGCAAAAATCACTCACAACAGAAGAAAGGAAATTGCCAAAGTGAGCAAAGAAATCAAAGAAAGCATTAGAAATGACAGAAAACAATGGAGGATGCAAACGATAGAAAACTATATACTTAAAACAGGTGGGACCAAAAAAGCTCTCAAGGAGTTGACAAATACAAAGGACTGGATTGTAAAAATGAAAGATGAAAACGGAAAATGGAACCGACACAGAACAGACATCTTAGAAACAGCTACAGAATACTACAAAAAAATATACTGCAACGATACTACGCAAAGCAAAATTGAACTATCGGAACCCTCGAATATCCCTAATGTACTACATTCTGAAGTCAAGCAAGCTATTAACACCCAAAAAGAAGAGAAAGCACCCGGCCCCGATGGCATAAAGAATGAAATTTTAAGACATAGCCAGGAAACACTGATACCTGTTCTCGCAGATATGTTCAATGATGTAATTAACACCGAAACCATTCCCCAACAATGGACAGAGTCTAATATTACCCTACTGTATAAGAAAGGAGATAAATATAATATAGGTAACTATCGCCCTATCAGCCTCATGTCTAACGTGTATAAGATTTTTGCTAAAATCATCTTAAATCGAATCGAAAAAACCCTAGACGAACACCAACCGATCGAGCAAGCAGGATTCCGCAAAGATTATTCGGTAATCGACCACATTCACGCAGTGCGACAAGTTCTGGAGAAATACAACGAATACCAGCTAACATACTACATCGCTTTTATTGATTACAGTAAAGCGTTTGATTCCCTACTACACGAAAAAATATGGCAAGCACTACTAGAACAAGGAATCGAACATAAATACATCCGACTACTAAAAAACATATACAGTAGCAGTACAGGAAGAATCCAACTAGAAACGAAAGGCGCTTCTTTCAGGATAGAAAAAGGCGTTAGACAGGGGGATCCCCTATCGCCGAAACTTTTTGCTGCAGTACTGGAGTCAATTTTCAGAAGACTTAATTGGGAACACCTCGGTATTAACGTAGATGGCGTAATGCTGTCACACTTGAGGTTCGCTGACGATATAGTGCTATTTGCCAAAACATCAGAAGACTTAAACAAAATGCTAGAAGAACTTGCGATAGAAAGTGCGAAAGTGGGACTGACACTAAATCCGGAAAAAACAAGACTAATGACAAACGGAAAAAAAAGTACTATAAAACTAGGGAGCAACGAAATAGACTATAATGACGAGTACATCTATCTAGGACAGTTTATAACGCAAAAAGCACATATGCAAAAGGAAGTGGAGAGAAGAATTACGAATGCCTGGAAGAGATACTGGAGCCTGAGGGAGGCTATGAAAGATAAAAAACTCCATATAAACTTAAAAAGAAAACTGTTTAATACCTGCATACTACCTGTTCTGACATACGGATGCCAATCATGGGTGTTAAATAATGAAATATTAGGCAAACTAGCAACTTGTCAATATGCAATGGAAAGGAGTATGCTTAATATCAGAAAGTCTGACAGATTGAGGAACTCCGTCATTAGAAATAAAACAAACACTACAGATGTAACAGTTAAAATCAAAAGGCTTAAATGGAGATGGGCTGGTCACGTGATAAGAGGACACGATAAATGGAGCAAAAGAGTGACCCAGTGGTATCCCAGAGAGGGCAAGAGGAAAAGAGGCAGACCGCAGAAAAGATGGGATGACGACATTAGACAAGTTGCTGGAGTCACGTGGAACAGAGTGACACAGGAAAGGAAAGAATGGAAAAGGTTGGAGGAGGCCTTTGCCGATTGGCAAACAGATCTAGGAAAGATAACCAAGCAACAGATATTAGCTTAAATATTTTATTTAGTTTAAGAGTTCAGTAAGTTAAATGCATTGTAATTAATTAAGAGATCTGAATAAAAGGCTATATTATTATTATTATTATTACATTTTTAAAAGGATTCATACCGTCCCCAAAATATGCAAGAGATAAGCAAGCAAGCTTTCGTTACTGTTTAATTTACGAAATATTTCGAAAAGGGAACCAGACAATATACAAATTAGATGAGTATAAATCTATCTGCTGTAAGATAAAATCTGTGTGGGGAAATTCTACTAAGAGCTGTAGTGTTTCGGATTCAATCTCTTTTAGAAATAGATATTCGTTCGTTCATTCGTTCTCTCTACCACAAACGGTATAAGCCGTTCAAAATAACGAGGAAATGGAAGGTATCTAAACTTTTCAATAATCTTATCGCGAATAACTGCCTCGGTGGCGCAGTGGTAGCATACGCGACTGCTGTTCTTGAGGTCTCGGGTTCAATTCCCGGGTCGGATCAAATGTTTGTATGATCTGCAAATATTTTTTTCGGAGTTTGGGTGTTTTCTATGTATAATATGTACGTATTTACCAAAAAAAAAGTATATAAGTATTTATATCAGTTGTCTAGTACCCATAATACAAGCTCTGCTTAATTTGGGACTAGATGGCGTTGTGTGTTAGATGTCCAAAATATTTATTTATTATTTATAAGTCCCGCTATATAACAAAATCTATCTGTCAAAAGTCGCAAAAGTCTAAACACAGAAGTATTCAATGGCAAAGCAGTAGACGGGTCACCTTATGTAGAATGCCAGCCATTGCCCTGTAACAATGGACATCTATAAGTGCTTACATCATAAACAGACTTTCATAGTGTATTACTGGATATAAATCTCTTCTTAGCAAATCAAATTTTGCGTTTATAAGTCCAGACTTCGATAAAGATATTCACTTTTTTAAAAAGTTAAAAAAAACGTTTACCGTGGGAGAGCCACGCTTCAGCATGAATGGACCGGCTCGGCCGGAGTGATACCACGGCCCCACAGAAAACTGATGTGAAATAGCGCTTGCGTTGTGTTTCACCGAGTGAGTGAAGATACCGATACCCCATACCGCCGATACCCCAACCACTCTCCATACCCCTCCTCATCCCCCTCCCGACCCCAAAGGCCAGCAACGCATTTATGACGTTTCTGGTGTTGCAAGTGTCCATGGGTGGCGGTAATTGCTTACCATCTGGCGATACGTCTGCTCGTTTGCCCATCTAATACAAAAAAAAAAAACAATCCGAGATCTCCTTTAAACTGACCAGTTTGAGCCTGGCCTTAACGTGCAAAGCATGCTCCTCTCACAACAATATAAGCTAATGATAAAAACACATGTAAAAATAATTTTAATGACGCTTCTAACGACACCTCATTTGTCCAGTTCTAATGAGTAATTAAGGAGCTATGATGGAACAAATAAACATACATACATACATACATACATACTTACATACATACATACATACTTACATACATACATACATAACCTGTCAAAATCATAACCCTCCTTTGGCTTTGCCGTAGTCGGGTAAAAATATCAAAATTCTTAAAACTGAAGGAATCTTCATAAAAGAAAAAAAAAACAAGCTAATGATAAAAACATTACTGTCATGACTAATCTTAGGGACGTTTAAAAGCCATGACATGCCGTTAAGGATTATTTTTACGCGAACACCGAGTACTTATTACAAGAGAATATCCTCCGAGAATGACCGTGGCTAATTTCATAATACGTTTTTTAAAGTAATACATGTCAAAATTACTGTACTCTGCCTGTTGGAAAGCATGAGTAGATTACAAAAGAGGTGGTCTCCATCATCGTTGTGGACGTCAACAAAGCAGCAAGGTGATCCACACTATGGCAGCCTAGTGAGTTTTTTTACGTCCCTCTTACAGGATCTATGATCATAGTGGGAGAGACATGACTGTTGTGTGCTAGTTATGGATATTATATAAATATATTTAATATCCTTGTTAGTGTATGTAAGACACTATATATTTTCTCAAACTTTAATATATAAACACTAATATCAACTATTAGTTCTACGTTCAGTAAAATTAAAACGATCTCAAATAAATTCATTGAAATTCAAACAAAAACGTCCGTCTTGTCAGCTAATTTACTCTGAAATTGGCTATTTACTCTAAAATTGAACGAAGTCATGAAAACAAATTTAATTTACTAGCTACGTTCGTGTTCTACTTGCATAGAATATTTGTATACTAGTTATTTTACTTATTACTTAGTTATGTTTTCAAATTAAATTGTGGTTTCGAAATAAAGTTATGACTTTTTTTGCAGCCAACAGCTATAGCTAAGCAAAGCCTACTAATAAAGATAGTTATGTGTTTCTAAACATATTATACATAATAATTACACCCAGACACAAAAACAAACTAATGTGCCCATTACACAATAATTTCTCCATGGTAAGACTCGAACCTACTAGGAACCTTAGGGAAAGCAGTTAGGGTCACTTTTCCTCTATTGAACTCATACTGCCGACCACCTTCCAAGACCCATTGCCGGCAGCAACTTCCAAAAACTTGGTAAGTCCTAAGTCCAGCTTGTAAAGACAAGCATTATAATTTTCACTCACAGTAGAATGCCTTCAGAGAATGAATTTATTTGTCTTTTTTTTTTTATTTATGTAATGGAATGGCTCGTTTGCCCGCCTAGGCAAACGAGCAGACGTATCGCCTGATGGTAAGTGATTACCGCCATGGACACCTGCAAACAACAGAGGCGCCACAAATGCCTTGCCGGCCTTTAGGGGATGGGGAGGGGAGATAAGGGGAGGGGGTTTGGATTATGGGCCTTCGGTATCCTCAGTCACTCGGTGAAACACTGCGCAAGCACTATTTCTGTGAAGCCGTGGTATCACTCCGGTCGAGCCGGCCGATTCATGCCGAAGCGTGGCTCTCCCACGGAATAGCCCTAGTTAGAAATAGGATCTCACGGTTTTCTTTTAAGCGTGGACTCGATAGACCATTCAAGAACTTATCGTCGCAGTATGGGCCGGCTATTCGCGTAACAACACAGCTTGTGATTTCATTATTCATCTTGAAGGGCAAACATCTGTTTGCCATCTCTTAACATAAATGGTTACAGATAGATAAAGGACAATGACAAAACTTCAGATATTATTCTTAATTATGGCATATTTTGGAATGATGTCTGGAAACTTTCAAGTTTTACAATAAACTTTTGTAGTAAAGTAATCTTGCTAAATTAGGCTTTAGATTTGCGTCGAACTCAAAATTAACTCCCTCACGCAACATTATACAAACATTACCAAGGCATCATATTTCAGGGATGTTTGCTATCGAGACCTTAACTCAATGTGAATTTTGCAAATTTGTGAATGTATTTATTTTAGTTGTAAGGTTACGCCTGAGACTGTTCTAGACTGTAGGCTTGATTAACAAAATAGACCGTCTACAAAGGTATGAAAATTTAATATAGATGAAGTATTAACTAGGGGCGACCTTTCCATCACCTTGTTTTAAGTCTACTTCAAATCAATGTAGTAGATCTTTTCATCGTTCATCGAGCGACGGTGAGGTTTTAATACATTTTGAATGGCAAAAACAAAAATTATTAGACACAGAAACAAGTTCTTTTAAGATTTTTTATATATTTTATCATTAATTTCATCACGACGAAGACTTAAGATTTGAAGACTATAAACACTTGACATTATCAGAAATAGCTGGTCCGAGAGTTCCAGCTGGTTGCCATTTCAACAAAAGAAGAAGAAGAGATTTTATAAGGAATTATAAACATAATTTGTTTTTTTTTTAAAGGAATAATAAAAAGATGATGGTTTCTTATTTTGGCATAAAATTTATGTAATAATAATAATATGTGATATATTTACGGGTTTAGCGTAAAAAGTGTAATTTAATTGAAGCAACGAATTCAATGAAATAATAAAGGTAATAATAAATAATAATAGGTATTGACAATGTTACAAAGTTTTGACTGCAGAATCTCCGAATAAGTAAAACTTTTAAATTTATATCATAAAAAATAAAAGCAGAAAGTCTTCCTGTTGTGATGAAAGCGTTGTACAAGTACACGCAACGAGAATACATGTAACGTATATACCAATATTCATTTAACTTGAAAAATGATCTTTATCATTTTCACTGCATTTATTTCAATTAGTATAAAATAACAAAAACGTTGTTATTGTTGGTTATGAAAGACTGTTACAATTGTCAAAATTTATTCATTTACATTAAATCTATACAAATAAATAAAATTGGAGTGTCTGTTTGTAACATTAAAATGACAGCCTTTTAATCAATGCATATGTATGTATACACGATACATATACCAAAAACGTAGTTAAAAAATTTTTTGTCTGTCTGTCTGTCTTTGTTTGTTCCGGGTAATCTCTGGAACGGCTGGACGGATTTTGACGGGACTTTCACTGACAGGTAGCTGATGATCCAAGGAGTAACTTAGGCTACTTTTTTTAGACTAACTTTGTCCCGCGGCGTTACTCGCGGTACAACAATAACCGCGGGTAACACCGCGGGGTTCAGCTAGTACTTAAATATAAAGGGGTATGTCTTATGTTAATGATTGATAACCTAGTAGTTCCGCCCGCGTGTTTGTCGGTTCTTGAGAGTCGGTTAAGAATAGCCTATCCTTCCTCACGAATCATATTATCTTCATATCAAAATTCATTGAAAACGGTGGACCGATTTAGACGTGAAAACTTAATAGACAGACAGATTTAGTATTGAATTACAAATTCAATTTGCAGGTTTCATTTGACACAACACTCAATTCCATAATTGACGGTTCTTCCCTTTACAATTTGTCATACCAAAACTCAACAGCTTTTCAAGGCGCATAACTTTTCGCATAACTGATTTTCAGTCAAAGATGCATCTTCTAAAGATGAATTTTGTAAACACGGTTTAATCAAAGGCAAATATTTTACATAGCTCAGTGATTTGAAAGTCGTTCAACCTTCAAAATGTATTTAAGTCTTAAATGTGACCTTGCTTTACCAGCAACACGTCAATAGACTATTTCCAATACGAAAGGAATGATATTAATTTGGTACTTTCTCTGTAGAAATCAACGAGTAATTGAAAAGGGTGTGATTTAGAAACGTGAATTCGGTAACCCTTATTGATTGAATCAATTCTAAAATTCGTTTTAAAGAAATCTACATCTCATGCAATTTGAGTACAGTAATGAGAGTAGCGACAGATCATAGAGAGAGAGAGAGAGAGAGAGAGAGATAGTGATATATCGCGTCTGTTACTAAACAATACATTTAAATTTTTTACGACGATATTAGTTTAGTTACTTTTATCTACTTTTATTTATCATCATCAAGAGCATTTATTGTTCCATTGCTGTGTTCTTCCTAGAAAGGAGGTTTTCTCATATTTTTCCTGTTTCAAGGTTTCCTTCTTCTTAGTCGCCTCTTGTTACACCTGTGAGATGAATAGGAGTAGTGATACTCTATCTTAATCCATCACCATAAGAAGAATTCTGATTCTATTCATGGACTGTAAAAAGTTTTTGACTAGATAGGTCAAGGTCAAAATATTTAACAATATGACATGCAAATCCACGGGCACAATAAGGTAGATAAATAAGTAGGATCATTGTGAAAATTCATCTCAGATAACAAAATCAATCATGCAGTCTATTTAGTGTTTTTGAAATTTTATCTTCTTTATCTAATGTATCCATGCATCCAAGATTATTTGGGTTCAGCTTATTTATATTATAAATTACTATTTATATTACTTTTTCTGGCATCGGATCTCTTCTACCCTGAGAGCGAACTGGATTCGAAAGTTGAATAAGTTGTCAGTATGTTTTGAGAGCACTAACTTCCCAATAACAATTACCATAGATATTCGAGGCATGGGCGTGGTGAAACAACGCTAAACTTTGTAACACCAAAGAGCTACCTCATTGGTGTTACAAAGTTTATATAGTTATAAGTTATAGCGAGTTTGAGTTATTGGAAATTAAGTCATTTTATTTGTTACAGAGGCGAGAGCACAGATCTCAGGTCCTACAGAAAAATACTTGAAGCCAGGGTCGACATTGAGACTACAGTGCTCTGTAGTCCAGACGACAGAAGCACCTGCCTTTGTATTCTGGTAAGTGAATTTATCAACAAAATAGTATTCTTAACACTTCTGTTTACCTCTTTTGTTATTTCTTTAGTTATATTGGAATCTAGTAAAATACCATAAATTACCACATCCTATTTTACTAATAGATGGAAGTTTGTTACTTTCAACCCAAAAACGACTGGGCGGTTAAAATTTAGTACAGAATTAATCTGAAATAGCACATGAGCTACATTTTATTTCCATAAACTAAGTATTCCCTTGGGATGAGCATAGGACAGTATCAACGTACCTGAGGTTGCAGATTCCAAGGGAATACTGAATTCTAATATAGCTTAAAAACTAATAAATGACGATGGAGACCAAACAACATTTCTTTCTTTCCAAATCGATATCTATTAAAGTACTATTCGAACTCATATAGAATTATTGGCCTATTTTCAAGTCGATTCTCGGCAATCAATTTGTGCTGCCAAGAATGAAAATTACTAAATTACATAGGACGTCCGGAAAACGTGCTTATACTATAACACTAAGCATTATACGATACGATACGAGCTTTGTTCGTTCCAATATTCATTACCTTTTGACATTTGGAAAACAACGCAATGTAAGCTGTTATGACGTTTCTATAAATAATAATCTTATAATATAAAAATGAATCGCAAAATGTGTTGGTAAGCGCATAACTCAACAACGCCTGGACCAATTTGGCCAATTTTTTTTTAAAAATGTTCCTTGAATTTCAAGGATGGTTTTTACGGCGAGAAAAAATCGAATAATTGCCGGAAAACCCCTTAAAACAGCCCTTTTCTTTTTCCCATACAAACGTTTTCTAACTAAAACGTAGTCAATTTGAGCGTTATTGCTATTGTATAAACTTTAAATTAAATTTCTTTCGTTTTGCTATCGGCACGCGACATAAAATGCATCAGGTTTCACGTCATTCCATCACTAATCCCGCCCACATTCCCACCACTGTAACTCCTGTACACCAGGATCAACAGCAGTGACCCACGAACACACCGAGTTATGACACTCGGGAAGTCCCAGGAAGAAAATTAACTGTCTTGGAACCCGCAACGAAATTAATCAGAAGAAAAACAGGAGGAGTTGGAAATGATAAATCCACTTTCAATAATCATATCTACATGCTTCCCATCAAACCCAATTGATTTGTGGATCAAGTACAAGGATTATTTGTGTGATGATATTTTTTATCAAATACGGAATAGAATAGGCAATCCAAATTTACAAATCAGTGAAGAAATTTACAATGAAGCATTGATTTCAATTGAGGACATGTGCTTGATGATATCAAACAAACTATTAATTCAATTAGGTCTGGCCGCGCCTAATCGTCCAATGCATGATGCTTTTAACCAAGAGTTGCATCGAAAAAAACTGTATGATCTCAACACTTTGAAAGAATTAATTCAAACAAATTTTCTACTGTTGAATGAACAACAGAAGTATGTATTTAAAATTCTTATGAAAGTAACAAATGATAAAACTGGCGGGATTTACTTCTAAGATGCAACTGGCAGTACAGGATAAACTTGTTTGATTTCTATAATATTTGCAACAATTCGCTCACAAATAAAATTGCACTTGCACTCGCTTCGTCGGAAATTGCAGCAAATTTGCTTGAAGGTGGTGGAACAGCCCATTCAGCACTAAAATTGACATTAAATGCAACATTTCGAAGAACTTTGCAATGGCAAAGGTTTTGCAGCAATGTAAAATTATTGTTTGGTATGAATGCACGATGGCACATAAAAAATCTTTGGAGGCTTTAGACAGAACCTTAAAAGATCTACGGAGCAATTGTAACCGATTTGGTGGTGCATTGATTTTATAAGCAGAAGATTTTCGTCAAACATTGCCAGTGATTACACGGTCAATGCCAGCAGATGAACTCAATGCATCTCTAAAGTCCTCCAATTTGTGGAAACATGTCAAAGTACTTCATTTAAGCAAGAATATGCGTGTCGAGTTGCAAAATGACCAATCCGGAAACATTGTCTAAACAACTCATTGACATTGGTAATGGCAAATTCCCTATAGACACGTTGACTGGCTGCATTAACTTTAATCAAAGTTTTTGTCAGTTAACTCGATTAAAAGATGAACTCATTCAGAAGGAACAAATTACAGGCGAATCGAGGATATATAAATCAGTTGATTCGGCTCCTAACCAAGATGATGTAGTCAACAATCCACCGGAATTTTTAAACTCCCTGGACTTGCCAGGATTGCCACCTCACAATCTTCAATTAAAGGTTAGATCGGTTGTTATAATGTTGCGAAATATCAACCAACCGCGTCTTTGCAACGGAACACGGTAAGCGATAAAAAATACTAAACAACGTGATAGAAGCAACTATACTAAAAGGAAAGTATAAAGGAGAAGAGGTTCTCATACCGCGCATCGTATATCATAAAGCACTACAATGATAATAAAACATTTTTTTGTTAATAATTATGTTCACATGATTAACAATAATACGATTACTTTTAAATACTTATATAAGATGATTTATTTAATTATTTTTTATTCACAACGCCCTATCACCAGGGTGAATGGTTCTGTTCAGGAGAATTTTTTGCCCCGACTATAAAAAACGTGCTCAGGTTCATCCGGAGACCAATTCGTTTGGAGGCCTCATTTAAGCCGTGCAGCATCTCTTGAACTTGCTGCAGCGACTCTGCATTGACAACGATATCGTTGGCAAACCTAAAGTGCGAGATGTATTCGCGATTTACATTGATGGCACACCTCTCGAAGTTGTCAAGGAATATATCTATCTTGGGCAAGTCATGCAGTAGACATAACTTCGAGAAGGAAGCCGATAGTAGGATTCAGTTGGGCTGGGCGGCATTTGGGAAGTTAAATTTTCGTCTACTATTAATTACTATAAACTATTTTCGTCGGATATATCACAGAGCCTGAAGACGAAAGTCTTCAACCAGTGCGTCCTCCCTGTAATGAGGTACGGTGCCGAGACGTGGACACTGACCGTGGGGCTAATCCATAAGCTTAGGGTCGCTCAACGTGCCATGGAGAGAGCTATGCCTGGAGTCTCTCTGAAAGACAAAATTCGAAATGAAGAAATTCGTCAGAGAACCAAAGTGACCGACATCGCTCTGAAAGTTAGTAGGTTGAAGTGGCAATGGACTGGTCACATATGTCGCAGAACTGACTACCGCTGGAGTAAGCGTATTCTAGAGTGGAGACCGCGTCTTGGCAAACGTAATGTGGGACGCCCTCTGGCCAGATGGCGGGACGACTTTCAAAGAGTGGCTGGCAGCGACTGGATGCGGAAAGCAACAGACCGGGCTCTGTGGTGTTCCTTGGGAGAGGCCTACGTCCAGCAGTGGACTGCAACGGGCTGATGATGATGATGATGGTGATAAAAAACGTAGGAACAAAAAATTGCCACATTACAAATCTTTTTGACAGGACGAAGTCTGTCGGGTCCGCTAGTAATAAATAAATATTTTCGGACTTCTATCACACAGAGCCATCTAGTCCCAAGCTAAACAGAGCTTGTGTTATGGGTCCTAGAAAACTGATACAAATACATTTATACTTTCTTTTTTGTAAATACATACATATTATGCTATGTTTACTTAAGTCTGTTTTGTAACATATTTTCTATGTTTCCTCTTTAATATATGATATTGATTTTAACTAGGAAAACGCGTCAGTGTCGGGTACGTATGTCTTAGGTAACAGTAGCCGTAGAACTTGATTTAAACTAGAAAGAATATGTCTGGAATCTCTACGTACATCTACGGAATGTACGGTGACCCCGTTCTGTCTAGGATACACGATGTGCCTTTTTTGACTCCGTAAAAGCGCTCCGCAGCGCGTCGCACCGCTTGTTAAAACACTTTAACTTGAAAATTTTGTTTATTTTGCAATAACAACTTTTCAAAGTTTATCTTAGCTACAAAAGAATAATAAATTAAAACTGAAGTTATTGTCTGAATAATTCGCAAAGCACACAATAGTTTCAAGATCTTCTTAAATTGAGAGTTTAAATGAGCTTCAAAAGTTTGAGCGAAGAGTAACTAGTACAATATTAAAACTTAAAGACTTTAATATGAACTTAATTAAGTCTACTTTTGTTCTTCTTTCAAGTACGTCTCGCTCATATGTCTTTATTAAAACCTGTGTTATTTTTTGTATTATAGTTACTAGTTTTTGCCCGCGGTTTCGTTCATCCGTATGTCGGTTATCACGGTAAAAAGTAGCCTATGCCCGTCTTCAAGAATAAAAGTATCTCCATGATAAATTTCATTGAATTCGCTGAAGCACAACAGATGCACACAGTTACTTTTGAATTTATAATATTACTACAGATTCTCATAAAATTAACATATTATAATTCAATTCTCAAAATAAACAGCATTTTAGTTTGTGTTATCTGTGTGGTTGCGGAATAAGACCATATGTACCTCTGTGTATCTGGTGAGTGCTACAAGAGCCAACTAAGGACTGCAAAGAATAATACAACAGTAAAAAGAAATAAACATTGAACCAACTTGTCTGGCTATCATAATAAACTAGACTAAAACGTCCTCTATGACCATTCTAAGGTTCTTGACGACGATGATGTTGCCCTACCTGATGGAAAGCACGAGCAGAATCCAAGAGTGCTGGTCATTATCCTCAATGCGAATAAGGACAATGCAGTATTAATCTCAAAAGTACTAAGAAGACTAGTTTTCATTTCATATACTCCAGTTATCAATGAATTAATAAAACATTGCTATCAACCAATAAATAAAACACCCATTTGTCTGAAGCTATTTGAAAACCAATAAACTTCCAAAATCGCTTTGCAGACATTTCTCTTCCTGACAATGGCATCTGAAAACGTTTGAACCAAAATAAATCAATCCAGTCACTATTGGATTGAACAGATTTTATATATGTGTACATGTTTACTAAAGAATGTCACCAGTACCGTACAGAATAGATTTCGTTCAGTGGTTGGCACAGAATGGGGTGCAAATTGGATTTCAGCGCTCATCAACTTGTGTCACTGCTGACTCAGTTTTGTTGGGCCTCTCGCTAGATACCGTGGGAATATATTATTCGACTTTAGCTTTACGAGGAATAAGTGATCGGGAAAATTCTTCTATTATATTTACACTGATGTTATATTTATGCTGAATCCGGGAAGAAATATACGAGGCATATTTATCAAAGGTTCCAATATTTTTTTTGCTGGCTTCGTGTTTCGTTTTTTATGTGATGTGAGTGTTTGACCTTTGGGTTTTGTTATTGTATGAATTATTTTCGAAAATACTTTGTTTATTCAAGTTATTCGTAAGTACAAGTAATCTTAAGGGGATTTTTCTTAAGAATAACTACGGTAAGCAACAAAAAATATTACATTACTAAGATACGTCGGGTTACTTTAAATCTAATTCTCATAAAAGTTTTTATTGCAAAAAGTGAGAAAATACTTATTATTATAGAGATGGAAAAAAGACATTTCAGTATACATTATTCTCAGTTTTGAATTCTATTAACAGTCCAAATAGTGAATATATCTCATGCCTGTAACTCTTAGGCGCTATTCAGTACGACGCGGATGACCTACGCGGATGTCCGTGACGGATGGTACAATGTATTAAGCCTATAGCCTAAACGCGTTCAGTTCTATTCAGAGCTTTTTTTCTACTGAGGCTTTATTTCTACTGAAGGTTGTACTTCAAAAATAAAAATGTTAAATTCTAAGCGATTACCACCGCCCATGGACCAACACCAGAGGCGTCACAAGTGCGTTGCCGACTTTTGGGAGAAGGGGAGGGGGATGGGGGTAGGGTTTGGGGTATTGTCCTTCGGTATCCGGTACCCGCGCAGGCGCTGTTCCACACCGGTTTTCTGTGAGGTCTGCCCATGCATGCCAAAGCGTGGCACTCCCACGGAAGAAACCGCGATTCAAGATAGTGATATCATTCATTCCTTCATAATTAATGTTTTTTTTACTTTTCCTAGGTACCACAACAGCAGAATGATCAACTACGATGCTGAGCGAGGAATCAACGTCACTACGGATCCGGTGCAGCGTCTTTCTGATCTCCTCATTCCGGCTGCAAGTGTCTCACACGCGGGGAACTACACGTGTGTACCGAATAACGCGGTACCTGCTAGTATATACGTGCATATATTTAATGGTAATTATTATAAAAATACTCATTTTAGACAACTCAGGGATTCTGTATCAAGGAGAAAAACAACAAGGTTGTTACAGCTGTTTCCACGCATGATAACAGTCCCCCGTTGGGATAGAGGCTAATTAATGATCCGATACACTTAATTCAGACATTTTTCGGCACTCAAATCATCATCATATCAACAGATTTAGATATTCCACTGCTAGACATATACCTCTCCTTATAGAGGAGAATCCAGACATAAATACCTAAAATATATTAAAAATGATCTAAACCAAAATATAAAACATAAGTAACAAAAAAAAGATATCACATTTCATCAACAGCCTTTCACAATCCACTGCTGGACACAGTTCTATCCTTTAAGTGAAGAAAATAGGTTTTAGCCTACTAAATCACGCTGGCCATACGGAAACAAACTACGTAG
Organism: Spilosoma lubricipeda; assembly: GCA_905220595.1. Taxonomy (NCBI): domain Eukaryota; kingdom Metazoa; phylum Arthropoda; class Insecta; order Lepidoptera; family Erebidae; genus Spilosoma; species Spilosoma lubricipeda. Next base: position 1,848,558 of record HG992298.1, on the reverse strand, counting down.
AAAAAAATGACTGTAAAGAAAAGGAATCTTTGAAACAGAAAAGATATGAAACGAATAAATTTTTGGAATTTAAAAATAGATGAATTTATACAAGTTACATTCTGTTCTGATCATTTCTCGGAAACTACAACGAACGCGTACAAGTAACGTATATCATTTCGTAGATTCAAAGCTATCAAAATTCTAAGTAATACCTACTTATTTACTGATCATAATAATAGATAATACAGACCCTAATATTTTTCAAGAAGGTTGATTGTCAAACAGTCACAATCAAAACCAAAAAAAATTTATTATTATTTATTTGACAAATACTGACATAAATGTACTGACAGAAACTGACAAAACTTTTCAGATTTGTAACTGGATTTAAGGATTTATTCCTGGATAAGAAACGAAGTAATCTATCACTGCCAATTTTGCTTAATACTTTTCCCCAATAACAAATTTTGCTTGTCTATAATAAGTTCACCGGTGCAAAAGCGTTTAGGTTATAACTTACTTGTGAACTTTGACGTAGTTAAAGTGGCCACATATATTAAGTTGTGGTTGAAACCAACTTAACATCTTTCAAGTTGTACTGACTTTAGCTATAGACGGTTTGAAACTTAGTGACTGGCTTTGTCACTTCTAACTAAATCGAAATAGTAATCGTTTTTTTTATTCCAAGAAGTCATAGAATTCCGAAATCTTGTATTCCTATCGTAAATCTTGAAACTAAAACTTCCCGTTAAAAACAATCTATTTCTAAATACAATTAGGATACCTACTTCAAAAATGAAGGAAGAAAGTTTGGCCAGGACGCGCTTATTAAACTTAAAATAACATAAACTTTACTTGAATTTTTGGAATCAATTTTATTTCAAAAATAAATGCTTGTTTCTAAAATAATACATTATAAAAAATATAAAATAATACATTCAAAATATAAAAAAATAATAGATTAAAAATATCGATTAAATATTTGGTATTTTCAGAGCCTGTTTCTTAAACCCACTTAAAAAAATACTAAAAATTTTGATGACTTGTTTAAAATATGTTGTGTTGTTGGAAAATATACAAGGCTTATATGTATATCAACGGAATTGTCATACCAAATTTAATTCAGAGAATGATCATCATCATCCTATCAAACCCAAGTGACAAAAATAAATTCATCATTCATCCAAAAATGGTCTACATACCTACATCATATCCTAACTATTCAATTCGATAGGTGGGTAAATGGTTCAACAGTCGAAGAGGCCATCTAAGACTCCAAAGAAATCGAGTCAATCAGGTGCTCATTGAAACGTGAATAATTTAAATCCTGAAGTTACGCACTAGGAAATATAACCGCGGTAATTAAAAACCTTTTTTATTTTTTACAACTATACATATTAACAAACATGATAAACGAAAACAGGTGCAATTAATTAGTGAAGGAATTGGGCGTAGAAAAGGAGAATACCCCTTTGAGAGATAAATATTCCTAGACATGATTCATTTGCTCAATTGTTGTTTTTTGGGGTAAATACATTCTTGATTGATACAAAAACCAGTGTAACTTACAGTAGATGTATGTAATGTATATAGCATGCACATTATGTATGTAAACATCTGGCAAATTATCTATATCTATACTAATGTTATAAACGCGAAAGTTTGTAAGTATGGATAGATGGATGCATGAATGTTTGTTGTTCTTTCACGCAAAAACTACTGAACGGATTTGGATGAAAATTTACAGTAAAATAGCTTATACATCAGAATAATACATAGGCTACTATTTGCCGCAATAACCGACATATACGCGGGTGGAGTCGCGGGCAACAACTAGTTATCTATATTCGGACGCCAACGCTCACCACACGCGCTGATTGCTCAAATTAAACAGCATGCAGTTTCACGGCCTCCTGTTACACACACTTCATAGAATCACTTTGATAGATTGCAGGAAAGCCAGACACACACACACACACAAGCTAAATAACGTAAATGTCACGGTTTAAAAAAACGGTTCATATAACGTAGCGGCCAATATGTCTAGTGCGTAAGATCTTTTTTTAATATTCAGTTAAGGCAGCGAAATATTTTTCTTGGAGAATAAATTTTATGACGTCAATCCACTTAAATCTTTCGAAATCAGAATGTGTGATAATAGATTTTTCCTCTCGTTAACTTACTGTGCTATTTGGAAGTCTTTCAAAGTTAAACGAGGTACTTTTATGAAAACGAAACCACTTTAAGGGAAATAATACTATCTGATCGAAAAAGCAGTATTTATTTCTGAGAAATTTTGTCTTTTAACAAGACAAAATGGATCTTAAAATTCTAGTAACAAGAACTAATTTATAATGTTTATTAGTATTGCTAGTATATTCACTGTCAGAGTGAAAAGCCATGCTTTGGCTCATTGGATTTAGCCCTGACCGGTGTGTACCTCGGTGTTATAAAAACCGGTGCTAAGCAATTGTTTCATTGCTTCTTACAGAATGAGTGAGGTCAAGCCCACCAGTACTCGATCGAGAGGAATTGAGGTGTTGGCCGGTATTAGGCGGTAGATACTACCCATCTAGACAAATCATCATCTTCCTAGCCTTTATTATTCCCAAGATTTGGGGTCTATTGGAGGTTATTGGGAAGTCTTGGTCTAAAACTCACCAATAACGATTGCCATTGATGTTCATGACAACCGGGACGGACGGCTTGACATGCCTCGAGGAGTACGGGCGGGAAACACCACCATATTCCATACTCCGAGCTGCTATTAAGAATTTCTTGTAAGAAAAATCCAACAGCAGTCCCACCAGGGAATCGAACCCGAGACCTCTTGAACTGCAAGTAGCTTACGCTAACCACTAGACCAACGAGCCAGTCTATACAAATCTATACAAATAAATAAAATAGAGGCGTTTGTATCTTCGAATTTACGGCTTTTAACTACATGCACGTGAAAGTTTATCCGGTATTTATATTAAAAAAACTATTTTTAAATGTTTTGTCTATCTGTCTATTTGTTATGGTAAATCTGTGAAACGGCTGGACTGATTTTGATAAGGTGTTTACAGGTAGATAGCGGATAATATAAGAAGTAACTTAGGCTACTTTTTTTATGTTTGGCCCTGCCAAAATGACTCCACTTTGCCTGATGGAAAGCATAAGCAGAATCTAAGAGTGGTGGTCACCATACTGCGAATGCAGACAATGCAACAATGCAGCATGGAGACCCACACCATGGCGGGCTAGTGATGCTTCTGCATCATTGGGTCTCGCACTCACCAACGAAACACGACAGCATGATCGCTGTCATTTTACGTTGATTTTATGTGCGAGGGTAGTACAGCCCCGGTCGAGCCGGCCTGTGCGTTCTGAAATCAGCGTGGCTCTACTACCTTGCTTCACACCGTGGCGTCATACTAGAAACAAATACTATTCATATTTCTAAATACATGCAATTCTTCCACAGGTGAAAACCCAGCAGCTATGCAGTCATCATCACCGAGCTTCATCACCGCACTTCAGGGATTCTTATTACCAACGCTAACTTTACTGAACCTAATACGGTGACAATTTCGCTGGTTCTGCATATAAAAACGTATCCTATTTAATTTAGCTAAGGGTTCTGTTTTGCGTGGAGTAACATTTAAATTAGATTCTAATTTAGTAACATTATGTTTATTGTTTTCACTTTTGATCTCACATATACTTTATCGAAGCTTCCTAAAATCTATGAAATTATTTATAATTTATTGAAATATTCATATTAGATATGATATATAAAATTAACGAGCAAGACAGCGTGTTAAAATGTTCACACCACTTGAATTGGTGAAGTTGTACTGAAGCTAGTTAATTGTAACTTAAGCAATTTAACCGAGCAAAATTCCAAAAGAAAAAGCACCTTTTAGTCAGTGTCCTGAAAACATAATCAACGTCAATCAGAATAAAAGGTTAAAAGAAACATATGAAATTATAAATATTATTATGTAATTGACCACAGTCGTCCATCCCGAACCTTAAGTATGAGATTAAAAATCTATTACTGTATGAATAAAGTAGAACGTCGAATACCAAGTCAAATTCCCAAAGAAGAGATGTAGTTTGTAACTGTTGAAATATTTTATTTTTAATTGAAATTGGTATTGACAATTACAATGAAATACCAATACCAGTAACACTTAAAATAACCAACTGTTTTCAAGATCAAAAATTATCCAATTTTCAGAACAACTGCGAATCTAATCTTTCGACAATTTTATCAGTCACCCCCTGTAATTCCGTTCCAAATTATGGCAATTATCGCTATAATTATACGGGACTGAAAACACTTAGCAAAGCACATTTTGAGAAGAATTTCGGAACATCCTTCTCACTTTTAATGTTCGATTTAATATTTTAGCGATGGAGTAAAGTTTTGTGATCCTTGGGCGTTTTGATGGAGAGCCTACCTTCTTAATTATAATGGATTTATTTTTAATTTTTAATGTTTTTATATGGCATGGAATATTTTTTTGAATATTGGCTCGACACGTTAGTAAACAGTTGGGATTTCAAATAAACACAACACAAGCACAAATCTTTGTATGACCTGCAAGTACTTGTTTCGGTGTTTAAAAAAGTATACGTGTTTATAACAGTTGACTAGATGGCGTTGTTTGTTAGATGACCGAAAAAAACATTTTTTTTTTGACCATAGTAATATTAATATTTTCTTCATCGGGAAGAAGTTATAATTATTGTAGCGTTTTTCATTATCTTAATAAAAATATTGATATAAGTTAATTTAAATTTTAATTTCAAATTTATGTTATGTTATGCTATCTAATTAAACAAAAGTACCAGAGCGAAAAAAAACCGTCTGTCCTACTCTTGATCTCTCCGTAGTCATCTCAGATAGCCGTCCCATCAGATTATTAGAATGAGGGAACAAAGAGTGCACCGGTATTTGAGCACACACTTATACACTACCAGCTGACCTGGCGAATGTGGTCCCGTCATATTTACATATGTCTCAGCTTCCCGTCGCGGACATAAATAAACATACATTTCGGCAATTCACGGATTTCATCCGATTTTGGAGTATATGAATATTAATGACTAGCCGACCCACGCAACCTCGTTTGCGTCTCCTATTGCCCGTAGCATGATAATTTTCCCCCGTTTTTGAAAAATGTTTAATTGGTGCTCCGCTCCTATTGGTCTTAGCGTGATGACATATAGCACATAACCTTCCTCGATAAAAGGGCTATCTAACTCTGAAACAATTTTTCAAATCGGACCAGTAGTTCCAGAGATAAGCGCGTTCAAACAAACAAACTAACTCTTCAGCTATATATATAATAGTATAGATTAATTGAAAAGTTGGACTGGACCTGTCTGTTTCTGTTTTCAGTAACATCTCAAATTTAGTTTTGTTTTGATAATGCTGTTTTTTTTTTTCAAACCGAACCTGACAAAGAAAAATATTTTCAAACTATTGTCCTCATGTCCTTTGTTACATTAACTACAATAAAATAACTGTATGCAAAATTAGAACGGCAACTTGTTTATTACACTCAAAAGCTCCATAAAATGCTATCCCACGGCACCCATATAGAGGTAGAAATATTACGAACTCCATATTATTTATATAAAGGTACTTGCTTCCCGGTTTCGTTTGTATAATATAAATGTTACGGCTTCGCTTCACTATGAATGCGGGGGCGCTGGGGCGAACCTTTTACTTTCACCGGCGGCCGACCGAATTGACAGCTTCACTTGTCGTCACGGGTCGTGTGCGCGATACACATTAGTTATTGTATTTTTAAAACCTTAATACAACAGTCTTATTCCATAAGTGTCATTATTTCTACCTCTGAACCAGCTATCGAAGCAACCATAAATTATTGTCTTAATAACATCGAAATAGTCAGCGTAAAAACTGCTACTACGAGTAACATTTATCGTTTTTACCTTAACAGAATTGAAGTTCAGACTATAAGGTGCTGTAAAATTTCAGTGCCCATGTCATATTCTTATATCCTTAAAATACTGATTTTCAAACTTCAACAAACAACGCTGTCACAGACTCCAAAAAGATGCTACTAGACTTGTGATCTATTATAGAATTTGAAAAAGACACTAATTGATCTCATGTATCAATGATTTTGCTACAGACTTGTTCAGTTTTTTGCTTGGCATGTATTATAACCCTATAATTCCCTATGATTTTTAACTGTAGCTTCAATTTAACGTTCATAAATGTCACTTAGTATCTTAATTAAATAAATGAATTTGAATTTGAATCTGAATTAACTTTGATAAACTTTATTCTCTTATGTAACTCTTTTACTTCCTTGTCGTAAATTTCATTAATATATTTGACTAGCAGACCCACGCAATCTCGTTTGTGTCTCCTATAGCCCGTAGCGTGATTATTTTCCACCGTTTTTGAAACATTTTTCTTTGGTGCTCCGCTCTTATTGGTCTTAGCGTGATGATATATAACCTATAGCCTTCCTCGATAAATTTACTATCCAACACTGAAAGAATTTTTCAAATTGGACCAGCAGTTCCTGATATTAGTGCGTTCAAACAAATAAACTCTTCAGCTTTATATATTAAGTATAGATTGAATTTGTGTTATATGCATTCGTAATATCTATCATGAGTATCAAAATTTGAGGTTATGTATCTTATAGTGGTTAATGCTTGCTTTAGTGTGCAATATATCTTCCAACTATAATGTCTAGTATCCTTGACATGGATGAAATATCTTGGTTCATGATATAAATAGATTTATGTGACAACAGATGATATGCAAAGTGATTATTATCAGGGCTACGACATGTCTAAGATATTGCCAGTAACGTTATCATGCATAAAGAGTTTACTGGTAGCATTAATTTATTAGTATGGAAAGCATTATTTTAATAAATCTTTTTTTTTGTTTTATTTTAAAAAAAAGTAATTTTATCTATTTCACACACCCATTTTTCATTCTAATTCTCTTTCTAATTATCTTCAGTATTTTTTTATACATTTTATTATATTTTGATATTGAATATATAGTTTTTCTCTTTTATAGTGTTATAGATAAATTTTCAAATACTGTTATTTATTTTACAATACATCACTGTCTCTCCACTACTCTAGTGTTATCCGATCATCACTATAGTTATATGTTATTAAACAAAATTGTGGAAATAAATGTTACTTCACGCAAAATATTTATGTAAAAAAAAACAGTTTTTTTTTATATACTAGTCTAACTTAATGTCTAACATTATAAAGCAAGAGAAGTGTAAGATGTATAATATTAGTATTTAATTTTATCGACAACGTATGGTGCAGTTTATTAGGTAAAAATCAGTTAATACCAGTACTATGAAATCGTATTGTACCTAGTAGAAATCGTTATGGTTGTAGAAAAGGAAACGATCAAAGATAGATACAAGGGTGTCATGGTACGTGGCCAAGAATGGCATTTGAAATGTTCAAACTCAGCTCGCACTTACTCGTCTTTGTGTATTAGTTTTTAAATAATATTCACACATCACCTAGTACTTTATAAACTTAAATAACTATCAGACTCTAGTACATTCACTCTCAAATATGTATATATTTTGTTCAAAGCATTTGTTGCGCAAATAATAACGTGCTTCAAGTAATATTATAACGGTTATAACGTGTTTTTATTCAAATCTATTATGAACATGTTTTATTTTACACGCTTCAATAGCCCCTAGAGGTCTTATCTAATAATATCTCTAGTCTCACAAAATATAAGAAGTTTGTTTACGTAACGCCATTAAATTCTACTTATAATAATTGATTCCCATTACGCAAAAGCTCTGACAGAATTATCTCAAAAAAATGTTTAAAACATTACGACTTACGAACAAATAAATTCATACGCTTTCAGGAAAATGGAACGTGAAATAATATAAGCTTTTATTGTTTTCATACGCCACAAAAATACATAATTTTATAACCTTTTGAAATGCATTAATTAACTAAAAGTTGGTGAACCGTTGACTTTACGCTCAGAGAGCAAAAGAGTCGTTTAAGAACTACAAAAAATAACGGTTTTTTAAAAGTTCTTATTATTGTTGCGTCCCATGCCTAATTAAAGTTTCGTACTTTAGACGTTGTTTTAATGTTACTTTAAATTTAAATGTTTTATTTTAACTTTACCAACAGTGTTGTGAAAATGTACTGAAATTTAGTAAGTTTTTTTTTCATAAGTGAAAGTCACGTTTCAGTACATATACAGTTCTGGGATTCAATTAAATAAATATACTGGTTTATGACGAACTCACGTATTGGCCATGTAAAAAATATACGCTCTATTAAATTGACTTACGTTTTTATTAAAATTAATCTATTTTAAGTTTTCATTGGACTTAGATGTTCTTTTGAAGTGATTTCTTTTAATTTTATAGTTATCTTTTTTTTTATATAGTTAGCCCCGCCAAAATGACTCTACTCTGCCTGATGGAAAGCATCAGAATCCAGGAGTGGTGGTCACCATACTGCGAATGCAGATAATGCAACAATGCAGCATGGTGACAAACACCATGGCGGGCTAGTGATGCTTCTGCATCATTGGGCCTCCGGTCTCGCACTCACCGACGAAACACGACAGCATGATCGCTGTCATTTTACGTTGGTTTTCTATGCGAAGGTGTGTAATGAAACTATCAGAGATTATAAACTGTTATAAAAGTAACACACTGACTGCCTCGATGGCGCAGTGGTAGCGTTATGCAGACATGTTATTCATAGATAACCCCAAACTCCGAAACAAACATTTGTGGATCATACCAACATCTGAACCGACCCAGGAATCGAATCCAAAACCTTATGCACATCGGTCGCGTATGCTACCACTGCGTTAAAGAGGCCTTCAAATAGTTTACTATCAATACGTGTAAATAAAATCATATTGCATTTAAACAAAAAAAAAGCAATTGATACTATCGTTTTCACTCACAAAAACCAATATTATTAAAACAAAATTTTATTGGCATTTCAAATCCAATTTAATAATTAAAACATAAAAAAAAAATTTTCAAACTGATATTCGTTGGTGACTTAATCACTACATTATTATATTACATTTTATTTTCTAGTTAATTTTATTAATAATTAAAACATAAAATTATTTTGTAACTGATGTTCGTTTAAGGCACGGTATAAAATAAATTTGATGATTTTATCGTTATTAAACTTTATCGGTGATCATGGTACCTAAATATTCATTTATAATGTTAAACATATTTCCAATGATTTTATTTAATATATGCAAACAAATAAAATTGACGTGTCTGTTTGTAATATCAAAGTATATATGCTACTTAGAACAAAAACATTTTTTTAAATATTTATCTCTTTGTCTGTCCGTCTGTCTGTTTATTCCGGCTAATCTCTGGAACGGTTGGACCGATCTTGACGAGACTTTTGCTGGCAGATAGCTCATGATATAAGGAGAAATTTAGGCTACTTCTATTAAACTAGCTTCGCCCCGCGACGGTCAGGTCGTAGTAAAGCATCAAAAATATAGAAAACCGTGTATAATTCAAACCTGTAAATATATTTTACAAGCAATTCATAATCTGTTACTTTTAACTTCTATTAATAAAAATCACTGTTATTGTAATAGTGCTTTTCGTGTAATGTAATAATAATTAAACAACATTATAATTGCAAGATGTAATTATTTTTTGTATACGTTTTGTAAATACGTTATTATATGTAAGTGAATATTGTATATAAACATAGTATGTATGTGATACAGAAGCTCATAAATCACTGTTAATATTTGTAAATATTATTATGTATTAGTATTTAAGTCGAGCCGCGTATAATAAAAATAATTGTTCATTTTTATTTGTGTTTTATTAATGGATCTTTCAACGAAACTTTTTCGGTTTTTAGAAATGTGATAGTAAGACCGTTTAAATTTAACAGATGTCGTATGTCTGTTGCCGCTATGACAATCTTTATATATATAATTCTTCTGTGAGTGTGTATGTCACTGAACTACTCTCAAACGACTGGACAGATTTTGGTGAATTTTTTTGTTTGTGTTCAAGGGGATCTGGGAATGGTTTAGATTCACAATTTTGTCCGCTGGACAATGTTTTTTTAATTCATTTTTAATTTATTAGTAGTTATGGCAAAACGACGTTTGCCGGCACAGCTAGTATATAATAAAAACAGAGTAACATGATTTTTACACCGTTTTTGCTCGAAATTAATTATGAGCACTAATAGACACTTAAAATTAATTAAATGAAGTTCGAATGATATATAAAACGGCACGGCACCCTTTCTGATCGAGTCAGACTCGATATCGTTTTTAAGAAACGATTTCCATATTTATCCCAAGTTGGGAAAATGTTATGAACTAAAAAATTAAGCATTAACTAAACGTTAGGAGTTACGCTGAAGCGCTTTGTCATAAGTTATGTGATCTTACGAATTATTAAAACAAACAGCGCTAGAACGCTTAACATTAGAGACAGTTTTCTCGCAACCAAAATGACTTAAGCGCCGAGAATTTCATAGCGTTTACGCGTTTCGTTCAACGTAGTTAAAGAACGTACAAAAGCAAAGAAGTGTTTTTTTTCACCACTGGAGTTTATGGCAACATGCCGTGTGTCGCAGATGACACACACACTTTTGAAGTGAAAACTTATTTATCTGCGTTGAGCATTTTGGTAAGGGAATATCTTATGAGTTCGCGTCACCGCGTCACCGGAATGCTGACGTCACAAAACTTTTTGGTAGAGGAAAATCTTATGAGTTCGCGTCACCGCGTCACCACATCACTGACATGCTAGTATTTGATCCTAATTATTTTAATTTAAATGTTATGAAATATTGAAGTTTACACATTAAATTACATTCTAAGTTAAACGTTTTCACTTCTATTAGCAGTCCTTATAACTGCCAATTCTTTTTCCACTGTTTGTGGTATTTAACATTATAGTAGTACTCTATGATTAATAAATATTAAATTTTCTTATACTTGAAATAATTTAACATAATTTTAATCAAAAATATCGTAACTCATCTATGTAAAAAGGTTACACACATATTGAATAAATTTCTTATTTACATACGTATTACATTACATTTATAAGATGACTCTTACGTCTGTCTGTTCATCTGTCATGGTCAATTTATTCGGATTCTACTGGAGTGTCTGCGTAACTAAGCTACAAAAACCACTCCCTTGCAAATATACGTCAAAAAGAATATTCAGTGGCCTTGGCCTTGACAGGCGACTTCTATCTCGTTTTCTACAAACTGCTATTTCGAGCAAAAGATTAAATTTTATTTGATGATGCGGTAAATCTATTTCTTTGGGAAACTACTTTGGGCGTATAATATTTAGTAATGAATAACTTATGTTATACTAGTAAATTGAAAAGTAATTCTATCTGTCTGTCACCGCTAAACCGTTTCACCGATTTCAATAAAATTTGGCATAAAGATACTTTAATTCTTGAGAATGGCATGGGCTACTCTACAGATAACCAACATACTCACAGACAGAGCTATGGGCAAAAACTAGTAAACAAATAAAGTTCAAAAACTGTAACCCGTTTAACAATCTAAGATCTTATATTATTTTATATAAATTGGAGTGTCTGTTTGTAATATTAAAATAAACGCTTTTTACTAAAAGTTTACATACATGTACATGTATGTAAACGGTACATATACCAAAATATTATTTTACAATTTTTATCTGTCTGCCTGTCTATCTGTCTGTCACCTCTGGAACGGGTCGACCGATTTTAATGAGACTTTCACTGGCAGATAGCTGATATTCTAAAGAGTAACGTAAGCTACTTTTTTTAGACTAACCCGCGGTACGACAATAAACGCGGGTAACACCGCGGGTTTCAGCTAGTAGATGATATAAATCGATCGAGCTAAATTTCATCAAACTAAAAGCTACTATTACAAAGTTCTATCTGCTATTGTCCTTTTGTTCTTCGTTGTACTTACAAGCGAAATGCTCCAGGCTTTATTGAGGTTTCGAGAGATTATGTATTTTGTAACTTAGGATTAGAACTGAGTGCGTAGATCAATATACGATTTATTAAAATGTACCTTAAAATATTGGATTTCAGACAATTTTAATATTAATACATACATATGTCGACGCCTTTCGCAAAATCACTTCAACTAAAAAGTGAAAAGAACGCTTTCCATTACAAACAAAAAATGCACGTGAATATAAAAATAATAAATAGAAAAAAAAAAGAAAAACCATGTGCAAGTAGGATTCCTGCACAAAAAGTACCATCTATTTATACCATCATCTATATATTAGTATCCATTATGTTACAACCTTTTTTTTAATTTCACCGTCCCTATTGAGGAATAAATTTACAGTGCCATCTATCGAGTGTCGTTGTAAACTTTTTACCCTAATTTTATTTAACTTCGTAAGAGAATTCAAATTGAAATATTGTGATGTCCAGTAAATAATTATTATGATTTAATTTTCAATATTAAATAAATATTACTTTTGTACGAAGTTTTGCAAGTAAGCGTATTTTTGCTTCGGTGTCACTGTGGTAGCGTATGCAACTGCTGTGCTTGAGGTCTCGGGTTCGATTCCCGGGTAGGACAAAATATGATCTGCAAATAAAATGAAAAAATTAACATGCAACAATTTTGCTAGGCCAAAAATTGAGCTAACTCAGCATTGTGTCAGACAAAACGTCAGAGACTGGTTTTTAGTTAGGCCCAGGTGACACCATTTATAAAGCTATTTTATATAACCGTAATACATACAATATCAAAGTAAGAACAACAAAAACAATAATTTTAACATTGCAGGAACAGCATTTTAGAACTGCAATGTAAAAGAGATGTTTACGTTGACCATATCCAGTCTCCGCTGTGCGTCTATTAGATACTGACGCAATCTGTATTGTAAAAAACTGATTTCATTTTAGCACTTCGTCAACGTAATAAATACACATTTCCATGCAAAGTTTCATCTCAAATGCACTAACCGTTTGGAATGTAAGGCGAGGATGGCGTACGGACGGTCATGACGAAACTAAGGACGAGGGACAGAAGTGTATAACAAGAAGCCGGAGAAAAGTATGGCAGTTGATAGACTTAAGTTAACCTTCAGAAAATCCCATTAAAGGCGATTGGTGAACCTTCATATATTAGGAAAGATGTTAGATGTCAAATATCATAATACTGGCAAATATGCTCATCAGTATTATACTTCATCCCTCTGCCGATCATTATACTTACAATTTTTCTTACACGTCATCAGGGATATTAAGTAAGACATAATTAAGATGTAGCAAGCGCGTAGCGTGTCGTAGCTCGTAGCATGGCTAGTATATTTGCCACGTGTTATCTGTAGCACGGTTAGCTACGTATGACGTATGCGTCATACCAATGACACAATATACTATTTCGTCAGTGGTCATACGTAGCTAACCGTGGCTATAGATATGTTCTTTTTTGTTGACGTATAAAAGTTTTGTTTGATTATTTCAAGTTTTTTTAATTTTCATAAAACAATTATTTTATATAGCCAAAGATTAATTTATGACTTAAAATTTGCAATAAAATGGATATGAATATTCATATGTGTACGACAGTGAGATAATCTACCTTTTAGGATATACCACAGTTTCAATAAGCCTGATTCATAAATAATGCACAAGTCAAATCGTTGTATTACTGTAGTAAATTCAAATGGGTACGTATACATACTAACATTATGAATTCGAAAGTAAATCTCTCTGTCTGTCTATCTGTCTGTCACGCTTTCATATGTAAACCGTTGCACCAATTTCAATGAAATTTAAGATGGAGCTACTTTTTACCACGATAACTGACATACACTTAAGCGGCACAGGGGGCAAAGGCTAGTTTTGGCATATATTGTCACATATTATCAATATCAGAAATGTTATAAAAGAAATTAAGCCTTGTAGTCATAAACTTAAGGTTTCTTTTAATTCCTTTACAGTTCCTTTGGACGTAAAATATACTTCTCTAATTTAGTTTACCTCAACAGTCAAAGTTAAATCTAATTAACGGTAAGAATTTTATTTATATTCATAATTGATACCTGTAGTTCATATAGTAAGTTTAACAAATGAAGAACCTTTCTTAATATTTCACAATGAATTAGCGTAAAATGACAGCGATCATGCTGTCGTGTTTCGTTGGTGAGTGCGAGACCGGAGGCCCAATGATGCAGAAGCATCACTAGCCCGCCATGGTGTGGGTCACCATGCTGCATTGTTGCATTGTCTGCATTCGCAGTATGATGATCACCACTCTTGGATTCTGCTCATGCTTTCCATCAGGCAGAGTAGTGTCATTTTGGCAGGGCCAAATATAAAAAAAAAAAAAAAAAAAAAGTGATTTCGAGCGTTATTGCCAGCTAGATAAAAAGCTTTTTTGATAATCGCTTTTGATAAATAGACCTTGTAAAGAAAACAAATATGAAATAAATATTATAGTAAGACTACGAAAGACATTAAAATGAAACAAGTGAAATTTTAACAAACATAATAATCGATTTCATGAACAAGTCGCCTCTTCGAAGGTTCTCTTCGATTTGTCTTAAATGCCATCATCAGATCTTAGTGTCCTTATCATGGTATTACCGTTGGGATATCATCTTTCCATTAAGAAAAAAAAATCATCAAAATCGGTTCATAAACGACGAAGTTATCCGCGAACACACATAATATATAGTTATATATATATGGTCGTATTAAGAACCTCCTCCTTTTTTTTTTAAGTCGATCAAAAAAGACAACATCCAATTTTGCCCTTGAGAGGATTTTTTTAGGAACTCTTAAAGATTACTTACTGTGGTTAATGTATGGTACGTCATGGATTTTAAATTTTAAGCAACATGTGTTTTTATGGTAATTATGGTAATATTTGTGTATGGATTTATATGTTAGTATGTATATAGTATATGTAGTATATGTTAGTGTAAGTAGGTATATGTAGGTAACTTTATATGTATTATAACTTAGATCTATTGAAGTACACCGCCGACTACCCAATCATTTTATAATATCCGTACGAAGGTTGTCTGGAAGAGATCGCCGTGAGCGATAAGACCGCCTATTGTAATACCTGATGTGATCTCCGTATGTTTATCTGTACAAATTTTTACTGTAGTGGTGTGCAATAAAGTTGTATAAATAAATAAATAAAATAAAGATTACAATATTGACAACAAAATCCTTTTGTTTTAGGAATCGCCTTTGATTTAAACATGACTACTGATTATTTTGTTCATTATAAGCAACTTTCATTCTCAGAGGATAATGACATAATCTGGAAACTACGCATGAAAATGGTCGGCCCGGTATAAATACCGCCAGAATCTTTGAAGAAATATAATAGTAATAGTTATCAATAATGCTGAATATAAAATGTGACCTGTCGTTAAAATCTGGAACTCACTACCAGTGTACGTTTTTCCCTCCCACTATGATCCCAGGTACATTGAGCAAAGCGTGAAAGTTGAAATAATCTATCTATACTTATAAAATAATAAGTCCTGACTGACTGATTCATCATCGCCGAGCGTAAACTATGATAGTTAGGGCTATGAAATTTGGTGAGTAGGATCCTTTTATTGAGTAGACACGCACTAAGAAAGGAATTTTGGAATTTCTACCCCTAAGGGGGTGAAATAGGGGTTGAAAGTTTGTATGGAAGTCCGTCATTTTTTAAGTTAGAAACCTGAAACTTTACTTTTGGGCTGCTGATTAAAAATGAGTAAACACGTATTTCAGCGTTTTTGAATATTCAACCCCTAAGGGGTGAAATAGGGGTTGACATTTCGTACATAGGTTAGTCTGGAAGTACGTCATTTTTAAAGTCTGAAACATGAAACTTTATTTATGTGTCACTGATTTAAAAAGAGTAGAGACGTATTTGAGCGTTTCTGGGTATTCTACCCCTAAGGGGGTGAAATAGGGGTTGAAAGTTTGTATGCAAGTTCGTCATATTTTGAGTTAGAAACATTAAACTTTACTTTTGGGCTGCTGATTAAAAATGAGTAAACACGTATTTCAGCGTTTTTGAATATTCAACCCCTAAGGGGTGAAACAGGGGTTGACATTTCGTACATAGGTTAGTCTGGAAGTCCGTCATTTTTGAAGTCTGAAACATGAAACTTTATTTATGTGTTACTGATTTAAAAAGAGTAGAGACGTATTTGACCGTTTCTGGGTATTCTACCCCTAAGGGGATGAAATAGGGGTTGAAAGTTTGTATGCAAGTTCGTCATATTTTAAGTAAGAAACATGAAACTTTATTTATGCGCTACTGATTAAAAAACAGTAGATACGTATTTAAGCGTTTCTGGGTATTCTACCCCTAAGGGGGTGAAATAGGGGTTGAAAGTTTGTATGGAAGTTCGTCTTTTTTTAAGTAAGAAGCATGATACTTTATTTTTGGGCTACTGAATTCAAATGAAAAGACACGTATTTAAGCGTTTCTGGATATTCTACCCCTAAGGGGGTGAACTAGGGGTTGAAAAATTTGTACGGAAGTTCGCTATTTTTGAAGTAGCAAACATGAAAATTTATTTTTGGGCTACTGATTAAAAGTGAGTGGATACGTATTTAAGCGTTTCCGATTATTCTACCCCTAAGGGGGCGAACTAGGGGTTGAAAGTTTGTAGGTAAGTTCGCCATTTTTTAAGTTATAAACATGAAACTTTGTTTTTGGGCTACTGATTAAAAATGAGTAGATACGTATGTAAGCGTTTCTGGATATTCTACCCCTAAGGGGTGAAGTAGGGATTGAAAGTTTGTATGGAAGTTTGTCATTTTTTAAGTTAGAACCATGAAACATTATTCATGTACTACTGATTAAAAAAGAGTAAAGACATAAATAAGGGTTTCTGGATATTCTACCCCTAAAGGAGTGAAATAGGGGTAGAAAATTTGTATGGAAGTCCGTTATTTTTTAAAATTAGTACCATGAAACTTAAATTTTGGGTTATTGACTAGATATCTATTTAGTGTTTCTGCATGTTTTATCCCTAAGGGGGTGAAGTAGGGGTTGAATTTCTTTTTATGGAAATGCTTCATATTTAAGAATACATAGAAATAAGAAAGGTGAAACTTTACTTATGGGTTGCTAATTAAAAATGAGTAAATACGTATTTCAGCGTTTCTGAATATTCTATCCCTAAGGTGTGAAATAGGGGTTGACATTTCGTACATAGCTTATATTGTATATGGGTGGAATGGTAGTATGAAAGTTCTTTTAAATGGGCTATTGATCAAAACTAAATAAATACGTTCAAAAACATGAATAAATTACTGATACATAATTTTACACAGTTTTAATTAAATACATATAATCAACTTCCACGCGAGCAAAGCCGCGGGCAACAGCTAGTACTAATATATAAAGCTGAAGAGTTTCTTTGTTTGTTTTCACACGCTAATCTCAGGAACCGCTGATCCGATTTAAAAATTCCTTCAGTGTTAGATAGCCCATTTATCGAGGAAGGCTTTAGGCTATATCATTACGCTAAGACCTACAGGAGTGGAGCAACAATGAAGAATGTTACAAAAACGGGGGAAAATTATCACGCTACGGGCAATAGGAGACGCAAACGAGGTTGCGTGGGTCAGCTAGTCACTCAATATCCAGACACGACCTATTTTAATAGTAACTTATTTTTGTGCTATAAAGTCAACAGCACACCAAACAAAAAACTTAACAGTAAAATGAAGGTAGGTAGTGTATATCTCATAAGATTGTACCCCAGTTAAGCGTCGACTGGTTTAGCACATTTAATGTATTTATCGACAATTTGTGTCGAACTCAATTTTCAGATTTTTACGCTAATGCGGAGGTCCTAAAGATCTATTTTTATTTTAAAGAGGTTAAATGTGCAGAAGGGTTCCGTAGTGGAAAATTTGCTGCCCATGGTGATCTTGAGCGCCCTCATCTAAAGGAGGAGGGAGGGGTGTTATTGGTAAACATACATAAAACCAACATGGCTTAGAACTCCAGCAGTTGTGATTGGCAGATATTTTAGATCATCCAAATCTTTATGACTCATAGACTTTTTGGAAAATGTGTTAATCGTAAATATTTTAAAATGTATACCCCTGACACGTTTTCATTAACAATAAACTGATAGAAATCTTCAGAACTTTAATAAAAAATTCGTTGAAATTTTTTTAAGATTTCTTGAAGTATATATTAACTAGTTGACCCCATCAACCTTGTCTGCGTCTCCTATTATTCGTAAGAAAGGTTATGGAGAGTCAACATCAAAATATAGAAATATACTGTCGCGGACATTTTGTAAAACTTTTAAAGGGAAAAATGGAAACGATTCTTTAGTACATTGCTTCGTGAAATTTTGAAAAATTTTGACAGTTTACGCAGCCGCAATGGAAGCTCCTAAAATGAATAATTTTCCCACCTTTTTCGCAACACATTTTTGTACATTATTCAACTTCCTTCATTCTTCCTTGATAACTGAGCTTGATACTTCAAATAACTTCAACTCTAAAAGTTGAAGTTATTTGAAGTAAAAACTTCTTTAGTAGCGATGTGCACTTTAGCAAAACAGCAAGCAACAGGATACGTGACCTAAGGCAGGGCGCTTACGCGAGCATGGTGACAAACTGATGATTCGAACATATGGCGATTCACTCGCCACGCGCCTGCGCGGTACCAACGCTGGACGTCTTGACGACGAGTCCACAAGGCCGTCTCTTTAATTAAAAACATTATTGTTTCTTAGCGAAGACGTAAATTAGATAATAATAAATCCGTTTTAAATGTTCAATATTTTTGTAAAATAGATAAGATATATACAGTGTTTCTTAAACTATTGAATCCTCTACAACTTTTGTTTATAGTTTTGAGTTTTCACTTCTGTCGGCAGTGCTCATGACTGCATTGTGTTTTTTTTTTATGGAATAGCTGATCAGAGTTCAAACGATACTTGAGATGCCTTTTATAATACGGGCCTTACATACGAATAGCAACTAAAATCACCAAGGTTTATCCTGTACTTGTTCTATATTAAGTCTATATACTCGTATAAAACAAATAGAAAAATTAAAGAATAGATCGAACAATGACAATAAACTCAAAAGACAAAATTAAAATAATCTCACACTACTATAACACACATAAATACTTATGTGATGCAACGCTAATACATACAAATATTACTTAATGCTTAAATGAAACTCAAAAAATATTGCTATAATTTGAATTTCATGTTTTTCTTTGATATACCAGTGCATAAATCTGAGATTTGGTTATTAATAAATAAGTCGAGAGACAATATACGCATAGGCGGTTATCCTCTCACCGTACGTGTTATTGGCTCGCCGTGTTTAAAGCCGGTTCTCGAAAACTGACCAAGTACATACGCACTGGATTCTCATTAATTTGCCTCAAGAAATCGTTAAAGGATTGTTCTTCTAATAATACGTACTCCAATTGACTATGAGTTGGCAAAACCTTACAGTATTTAAACAGTCCATTTTCATTGTTACAAAATTTTATTTTTATTTTTGTTGAGCCTTTATTGTTTTAATTTCAACTTGAAGTTTACGAATTTTATCAAGGTCAAAAAAAACAACTTAATTTTATTTTTGTATTTTCAAACTACTAATTAAATAATACATTTTAGGATTGGATAGCTACTCTATTAAACGTAAGTCTTAAGAAGTAAGAGTGACGACAGGCGGATTCAAACTTTAACAGTAAGACATAATATTCGAATTCGCTTGTAGCGAGATTTTCAGTGTAATTTTTAATACTACTACAATACTTTTGTACGGTAACTTTTATTAGTGTTTGCGTGTTCAAGAAAAGATTTCCTACTGTCTTACCGTTGGGAATGCTAACTGCACATATATAACCGATTGTTACGAGCTGAAGGCATATTTCAGTTCAACGAAGCGTAACCAACAAGACAGCAAGCGATTCAGGAGAAACTATAGAGTTCTATTAGTGTCGGAAACAGTGTTTAAGTTTAGTACTGAACCTTTCTTGTAATACTTTGTATAGTGGTTGACGACACACTCATGAGACTAAAGAATAAAACCATTTTTCTATAATGATGACTGCATTTGCAAAGACAAAATAGTGACTGCACGAATGCTGTAGTGGTTTCGCTTGGCTGCTTTCTACTGCATTGAGAGTTTTTATTCAAACAATGCTTGTGATAATCTATATCTATAATATATAAAAGAGTAAGGTTACTGACATAGAGAGAGATCCCAAACCCCTAAAGCTAGAATCCTGAGACTTTGCATGTAGGTTGTTTATATAACGTTAATGAGCACTACGAAAGGAATTTTTGAAATGCCATCCGTAAGGGGGTAAATCAGAAGATAAAATTCTGCGTGAGTGAAGCCGCGTGCAAAAGCTAGCACGTAATATTCTTTTCGTCCATTTTATGTATGTTTGTAAACTCCCATGCAACAAAAAGCAACATTTTTAGATCAAGTGTTTGAGCTTAGTCTACCATCGCATCCTTTAGTTAGTCTGGTGCACTAATTAGGATGACTCGTATCATGCAATATTTTCAGGATATTTTAAAATACAGGCATAAGTAATAGATTGGATAAAATCACTAAGTTATGAAGACACGGAGGCACTCTTGGAGCACATTGTATGAGTAGCTGAATTAGTAGTAATAATCATACACTACACCACATCCCCATCTATAAACACTACACACACAGCACACACATATTGCAAATCACACGTTTATAAGTGAGTATAGTAATACTAAACAATAACACACTGAGCGTACACACTATCACTACCACAGAATCTTCACAATTACACGCATGCAAATTAAATTCTATCCATCACACACAACATGTTACCCTACATTTTGTTTTGTTTTTATTCTATTTTTATTTCTTTTTTTTTTGTATGTTATATGATAGATTTGTATTGCTTTGATATGGAAGAGCGGAGCTTCCTAACACAGGCATTACTTGCCTAAAGGGAAGCTCCAAACACAAAAAAAAAAAAAAAAAAAAAAATGTAAACTAATGAAGCAATAAAGTATTTATTATTATTATTATTATTATTTAGAACGTATGTAAAAAAAAAAAAAAAAAGTGGAAAATCTTCATTTTAATTATTAGATTTTGGAGAAACCGTGGGAGTGCCACGCTTCGGCATTAATGGGCCGGCTCAACCGAAGTGATACCAAGGCCTCACAGAAAACCGGTATGAACAAACCACAGCGCTGGGTGCCCAAAGGCCGGCAACGCACTTGTGATGCCTCTGGTATTGCGGGTGTCCTAGAGCGGTGGTAATCGCTTACATCATCGTTTGCCCCTTATATTAAAAAAAATGATTTTAAAACACATTCTAAATTTAAACTCACTTGTACTCTTTGGCATGGCGAAACCAGTCAGAATTTAATTGAAAATAAAGTGAGTTTAATTCCAGAATGTATCTTATCAAGTTCCACCAAGTATTGATAAAGTATTATATTAAAATACTACGCCAACCCAAGACAAATACATTTATCCAAACTAGGAACGTTCTAGACGTTATATAACTTCCATATCAACTCGTCCCAGTTGACTTACAAAACGCATTACACGGTCATATTAATAAAATAGTGTGAGATGACATCCGCCATGATTAATAGTCCTCTGTAGTAATAAAGTGACGGGTGAATGTAATAAATGAACTGTAGGTAGTGGGAACTAATCTATTTAGTACTAACTGTGTTGCAGTTACCGTAACACGCCTCGCTGTGGCCTATTTACGTTGCATTGACGAGAAATGAGAAACACAGGCGCAAACTATTTTTAAAGTGGGTATCCTATCTAAATTTAAGTTCAATTTTTCTTTTTATAAATATTTGTACCTGCCAAAGTGACTGACTGCCTGATGGAAAGTATGTACACTAATGGAAGAAAAGTGGTCATCATACTCATTGCGAATGCAGACAATGGTGTGTGACCCACGCTATGGCGGCTTCTTGACAGGCTTCTGCATCATCGGGCCTCCGGTCTCACACTTGCCAACGAAACACGACAGCACTAATACTGTCATTTTAGGTTGATCCTCTATGAGAAGTACCTAATAGTAGTAGTAAGAAATCGGCGTGGCTCTTCTACTTGGCAAATGGTGAACTTTTGAGTTTTTTAAAGAATACATAAACCATCCTTATATTGTTACTAGCTGACCCACTCGATTTCGTTTGCGTCTCTCCATAAGAAATATTTTTTCTTATTTTCCCGACATTTTCAGTCTATACCTGTTCAGCCGTTCACGCGTGATGTCGTGACCAAGGCAAATAGGGATTTATTTATATATATAGATAAAGATAATATTATGATAAGTTACATGGAGAACTACACTTGTACACTACAATGTAAGAAAATGGCTGTGCAGATGGATGCGGAGTGCCCAAGACCGGGATAGTTGAGAATCTTCGGGGAGAGATCGTCGTTCAGCCACCGCCGGCGATAGGTTGATTTGATATGGAGAAAAGGGGTTTAAAGAAATTTAAGATGAACTTTTAACCACAGAATAGTGCTGTTCCGGGACGGGAAAAGACTTGACCGTTACACCACCAAAATGAGACTACGGCTTTACAGAAATGTCGGTATTAAGCAGTTCTTTCGTTGCTTTTCATCTGGTGAGTCAGAATACAGGAGCCCAAGACCTATCACTCCCACATGATCTGGGAGAAAAGAATTCGAAGGCCGACAACGCACTTTAATTTTTTGAGTTACATTTGTCCATGGGCAGTCGTAGTTAGTTATCATTAGGCAAATCATCAACAGCAGTTAATAGTTCATTGCTGTACATAAGGCTATGGCATAGGTTATGTGACGCTCGCCAAAACGGTTGGCAATGGGTTTGTTTTAATTTATCCTTCTTTTTGCAGTGCTGTTGTCCTACGTAGTTTTCTTCCTTACTTACCTCTTACGAGACCCACAGAATGAACAGGGTTTGAGACTCTCCTTAATCTTTTTTTGATTCATTTGATTGCCTCGTTGGTCTCGCGGTTGGCGTGTGCGACTGCTGATCGTGTGGTCTCGGGTTCGATTCCCGGGTCGGACCAAATGTTTGTATGACCTACAAATATTTGTTTCGGAGTTTGGGTATTTTCTATGTATAATATGTATGTATTTACAAAAAAAAAAAGTATTTGTGTATTTGTATCAGTTGTCTAGTACCCATAACACAAGCTCTGCTTAGCTTGGGACTAGATAGCGTCGTGTGATAGATGTCCGAAATATTTATTTATTATTTATTTATTATTTTTAATCCGTCACCATACGGACTATTAGGCAAGTAACTACATAAATAAACAAAAAAAAAACCCTTTTTTTTTTTTGTTTTATTGTTCAAAATAATATCTACATACAGATGTAAATACAGATTCTCTCGCATAAACCACACGGGTTTTTAGGCGAGCGAGAGGGAGGGACTTAAAGAACTGGACCAAATTGAACTGGGACTACACGGCAAGCATCAGCTTTCAAATAAAAAAAGAATGATCAAAATTAACCCAGTTAAAAGTCTGAGGTAACAAACATACAAAAATACAGCCAAATTGAGAACCTCCTCTTTATTGTGAAGTCGGTTAAAAATGACACTCTTTTTTTGCTAGTATAAACAAATAATCCTTTCTACTTTTAAATTAAAACAAAGTCGAATAAACTGCAATATGGCACACATTCTAAACAAAAAGTTCCGAATAACAAGTCGTAGCACTAATGCACTCGTAGAATAAGAGAAAAAAAATCCTAGATTGATACCATTTTTCCTTATGTTCTCTCTCATTTCTGTATATTATATGGATGATGTAGCTATCTCTTTCACGTACGTTGCTAAGGAAATTTATCTGAAATTAAAAAATAACTCTTTGTAACTGGTTAATATTAACATAGTATGATACTATAAAATATTCATTTTTACTTCCTTCAATAATAATGAAAACTCGATACCTACATCATGTTAATGTACAAGTCATATCGTAATTCGAGTTCTGAAGAAATTAAACTTTTGAAAAAACGCTTGAAATCATTTCATATTCGTCTTGTCCCATAGTTTATGTTTGACTAGCTGCAACCCGCGGCGTTGCCCACTGTTGTTGTTGTACCTTTACGACAAAAACCGTGGGTAGCATCACGAGGCAAATCTAGTCTAAAATGAAAGTAACTCTCTATCGGCCGTTTTCAATAACCTATCTATCTTCAGTTCTCCTTACTACAGTTAAACAAATCTATCTTTTTACTATTATTTACGTTTCAATAACCTACCGGCAGATAGCATTTCCTATCGACGTTGTCTATCTATCTTTGGGAGGACGGATAGGCTACTAGAGATAGGAACTCGCATAGTAATCGGACTAACTTGTATTTCAATATAAGTTTCGAGTTACTCTCCGATAGGCGTAGCTAACTACAGTAACGTCATTTGCTTATCTGTCAACATCGGCCAGTTACGCGCCACCGGGCTAGATAGAATTTCGAAAATAATTAACTTTCCAAGCAAATATAAAATAAAGGAAGGTTTTAGCAGTGATGATAGCGACATGGAATTATTTGGAATTATTATGGATTGTGATGAAAGCAGTGACAGTGATACTGAAGAAAACATACCTTTACAGAAGGAATATAAGCATAGTGTAAATTATATGACTAAATTAAATGACTACGAATTTGTATATAGATTTTAGACTAAATAAAATTGGTGTGAATCAGTCAACAAATATGATAAAACCATATTCAAGTGTAAAATCCAAAAGGTAAGTTTTCAATTATCGTTAGTCTCAACTTTATACTTCAGTCAAATTTGATATAAATTTATAAACAACACATTAAACTTTTCTATAATTTGACAATTACGAGCAATTGTATTATATTTTCTTGATTGAGTTTGGCTCAAGTGTAGGCTCATAATGGTGCTAATATTGCCATGCGAATATCAAGTTTTAACAAAGGTCTTATTTTTACAGAAATCATGGCATATCCACCCTCCATCAGATACTTTTGGCTCTAAAATTTTATGCATTGGGTACTATGTATGTTGCAGATTTCATCGGAGTATCTATGGCATCTGCTAGTCATATTGTCTTTGATGTGTCTAGAGCCATAGCAAGATTGTGCCCAAACTTTGTTGTGTTACAAAATCACACTCGACAAGAGTTTTATAATATTGCTAGATTACCCAGAATATATGGTGTCATAGATGGCACCCTTATATTAATATCACCAAGTAAGTACCTCATCTCATATTGAACTATCTCATACTTCTATTTAGGTTCTGGTCTAACTTATTTTTTTTATGTTTTCATACTATTTGTACATACATATTAATACTGTTTTCGTATTATTTACAGACTCAAATTAAAGAAGAATTTAGAAACAGGAAAGGAACATTCTCTATCAATGTACAAGTTGTGTGTAATTGTTCATTAGTGTTTCTAAATGTTGTTGCCCGATGACCAGGATCCACTCATGATACCACTATATTCAACCACTCTAATTTAAAAGGTCACTTATTTAGTTGTTTATTCTGTGAATAATAAGTTTTTAGAAGCGGTTGTAGTCTAGTGATTAAGGCATTGGACTTGCGAAAAAAAGATTGTGGGTTCAAATCCTGACCAGTAAGTACACTACCGACTTGAACCCACTCCTAACAAGTAATTTAGCTTAGTTGGAGTGGTTAACGGGTATACTATTCATTTCAGTTGCTAGTAATCCTTTTTAGAAAAGAAATTTTAAAAAAATAAGTACCCCGTTCCTATTGCTTAAACAACTGATATATAATATTAAACTTGCAGATTATTGTGAACAAGGTGGACTTGGAAATAGCTGGCTGCTTGGTGATGTGATGCTTACCCTATCTGTTGACACCCCTACTCAACCCAAATATTCCATCAGAGCAATGTTATAATGAAGCTCACATTAAAACAAGAAATACTATAGAGAGGTTTGTTTTGTATACTTAATACTATAAGCAGGGTAAATGGTTTAAATACACTATTAATACCTACTGTAATTGCAGATGTATTGGCGTTTGGAAAAGAAGATTCCCTATGCTATCCTTAAAAATGAGGCTAAATTTAGAAAATATGCAAACCATTATAATTGCCGCTGCTGTGTTACATAATATTGCCAGGAACATGAATTTGACCGAGAAAGAGCCTGAAATATCAATTTCAGAAACAACCCAGAAGGAAAATGTAATTATTCATGACAATTCTCCAACTTTAAACATGTCAGAACGGCTATTGTTAATAAATAATTACTTTAATGTGTAAAATAAACAATAATTATTCATATTTTATGTATTTTTTATTTCCTTTTACAAATTTGAGATCACAATACAATGTAATGATAAAATGTTAATTAATTTAAATCCTTTTTTGATCTGGCTTTTTCTGATTCTAACTAGAGTTTACCAATATTTAATTCCTTTTCTTCATTTTCTAATTCTAGTTTTCTATTTTCTAATTCTATTTTTCTTTTTCTTAACGAATAAAAACTCTGTCAGATCATTTTCCCTCATTGTGCGGGCCTTACACTTTTCCTTTTCCATTCCTTACATGTTTCCGCTTGGCTGTTAAAAGTAATCAAAGTTATATGCTGCTCTTTTCCCTTCAGATTATTGAATTGACCCATTAATGAATTGGTGATAATATTTTTAATACATAGCATGGACTGGACACAAAAGACATGACGATCTCAGAGCTTGGCATGTAAACATTAATTTATTGACTATAGGTGTTGTAATATATATAGTTTCAGTATTGTATATCGTATATATTGTATTTGATGTTTGATAATGCTTCTGATCTTTCGAAAAACAAAATACGTAATATTTATTTTACGCATATCGTACTAACAAACGTCAATTCCAATGTCACATGCTCATGTCAAAACGTTTTATTTCATTATTGAATGTGGTAAACAAATAAAAAAAATCAAGTTGATGTTGATTCACCTTAATATCTTTAAAAAAAATACATACAACAAGTACTTTTAATAAAAAAATTAAATAGTTAATATTTGTTTTTAACATTAAAGATTTGCGCAGCAAAACACTAAACGTATCAAGAGGGAACAAGCTATCCTTCGTTGGTAAGAGATAGATAGCACTTATCCTCGATTGTGAAACGCAAGTTATGGATAGATAAGATCAAGCTGCAAATCCGAGATAGCGATCTATCCTTAACTGGAGATAGGTTATTGAAAACGGCCGTATATCTGTCATTGAAAGACTCGTCAATCAAAAAACTGATTGGCGTAAGTATCGTACTTACATTCGTGAACATTTAGTGAAAAGCTGTTAATTTAAAATTTACAAGCAGACATTTAAATTTTATTTATTTGGTAGCTGAGGCCCGCGGTGCTACCCGCGGTTATAGTTGTACCTTTACAACGACTGCAGGTAACGCCGCGAGGCAAAGCTAATCTAAAAAAGTAACCTAAGTTACTCCTTACATCATCAGCTACCTGTCAAAATCGGTCGGCGGTTTCAGAGATTAGCCGGAACAAACAGACAGATAGACGGATAAATAGAAAAAAAATGTAAAAAATGTTATTTTAGTTTATGTAGCGTGTTTTGTATTTTGTGCATTTAATAAAATGCGGTTATTTTAATATTATAAACAGACGTTCTAATAGGGTAGTTGACTGTATCCTACTAATATTATAAATGTGAAAGTACTATTATAAAGTGAATACCACATAGGCTACTATTGCGCGGGCGGAACTGCGGACAAGAACTATTCGTAAATAAATACCGATGTCTCCTTCATTAAAACGAATATTTTTCATATAAAGCTATCGTTTTTACAGTTGATAAAAAGTAACTGACTTGACTAAGGTGTCAACTACCCTACTGTACTTATTTGTGTAGATATGGAAAGATTCATATATCCATTGTATATCATACTATTTACACTCTTATTGACTCCCCTGTTATGTTGAGGTTATTTTTAAAATTGTATTTAGGTAAGTACAGCGAGATTTCTACCCGGATTGGAATCTCAGAGATCCTATAGATGCTTTTCGAGCTGATAGAAAACTCGAACCAATTTAATCTTTATTACTACTTTCAGAAGGATCAATATTGAATTTTTCTAGGAAAATATTTCCAAATCTTGAGTCAAGCTTCTGGTTTACTTACTTTGATACCAGTATAGAATAAGGGAGTTTATTTTATGTCTTCAGTGATCTGAACAGCTATAAAATAGCCAAGGTTGTTTCTTTCCTTATGATATACTAGGAAGACATTGTGAGACGACGACTGTCACCATATCGTACCTTATGTAATTTATACTCTCGATTGTTGGCACTTGATAGAACTGGTTGTTTTTTTTTTATGTTGTAGGCGGGCAAACGAGCAGACGCATCGCCTGATGGTAAGTGATTACTGCCGCCCATAGACACCTGCAAACACCAGAGGCATCACAAGTGCGTTGCCGGCCTTTGGGGGGAGATAGGGGGAGGGGATTTGGGTTATGGGCCTCCGGTATCCTCACTCACTCGGTGAAACACAGCGCAAGCACTGTCTTCTATCTACTTTATCCTTATAATATTTAATTGCAATAATTCGTAGTTAAACCATAGCGGTAATAATCGTCCCCATCTGCTATTCTGGATTCATTAATTAGAACAGAACATTACACTTAGGGATGGTACAATTACCAACTGCAAACTAACCAACATGGGCATTCTATTATTGGATTACGTCCGCGACCGTCAGGAACTGGGATTGAGTTTAAATATAGACCTAAATTAGCGTTATAGTGGTTTTAGTTTCATCACAATTTGGCACAACAATAAAGTTACACTCGGTCTTGAACAGGGGAGTTAACATGAATAGCGAATTTAAATACATAAAGTTATGTTTTTGCCATAGCAGGGAATATTAGAATGCTGAAAATTATATTTTGTAAGTGTAAATATGGGTAATTAATTAAATATACTCAGAATCATGTCAAATATCACGTGGCTGCAAATTTCGATCGAAGCGCGTTACTTCACAATGAATGAAGAACCACAGACAACTTATCAAACCTGGCTGAATGCATGCCTTGCAAAGCCACAAAAAAGAATGTTGTCGAACTGTCATGTTTCTTGGCAATCTTTTTGGGCTATTTTCGGGCTTTTTTTGGTAAAAGTGCAAAATTGCGGAATTTATAACGATGGATTATGAATTTATCAAAGGAAATAGTTTAAATTTACCAAAAGTAGATTTTTGATGATAGGAGTTTGACAGCAGTTTATCTATTTAATACACTGTTTTTTCATTAAAATCATTTGACAGGTTGGGCCGTTTAGGCTATATAAAATGAAAACAATTCCAAAAATTCATCAGTATTCCTAATACAGTGTTTTTCTATAAGGTTTAGCATAAAGCACTCTTTTACGAATGCACATCGATGTATATTCGATGTTCTTAAACACACTTTAAAATACACGGAAAAATTTGACTAAGTGGCAATATTAAGTAAGTAAATTAATCAGTAATTAATAACATCAGTGTATCTCGCACACTATATATAAATTTTAACTAAAAATTGGCAATTCTTAAGTTTAGCCAACATATGAGTATACGAGTACAAGCATAACAGTCTCAGGTCTGACCTTCAATTGTTTATTTTACAAGGGCCAACAGGGCTACCTTAATTAAGTTATATCGATCCAGAACTTAAATTATACCTGCTATTGTTACCTCCATTATAATAACAAGTTACCACCAACTTGCTCGTTTAATACTTCCACCAATTAATTCCTAAAAAGGATAGTGTATTCAGCTTTATTGACGTGGATTAAATTATAAAGACCCACTATCCATTGTATGTTGGGTAAATCAGCCTTAGTCTCTTCCTTAAATACAAAGTCAACCTTCTTCAGTTGTGTTTCTCATTTTTCATTTTTGTATTCTTTACAAATTACCTCTTAACAATCGTAACGAAGATAAAGACTTGCTATAGTTATCGACGCTGTGTTTTCCTTTTTACAGAAATTTTTGCTAGTGGATTCGTAGATCACATCGGTCCAGGTCACATGTTACCTTCTTTTGGGCTTTTTTCTTATATTTTCCTGGATCCAATTACTGTACGAGACTGTCAAGAATCAAGGAATGTATAAAAGAATTAAAACAAAAAACTCTATATCAACGTGGTTATAGTATAAAAAATCTTCTTTCTAAGGAAATGTCTTTGCTCAGCAGTTTTCTATTTTAGACTGATGATGATGATGCCGACTAGACTGTAGCTTTTTTTCTGGTTATATGATGAAAAAAATCAAAATCCTACCTAAATGTAGCCCGAAATCTGACAGTGATTGTCTGGAATTCCATGTTTAGAATTTATTTTTTTTCAGGACGCAACAACGCTAAATTATAAAATACTTGTGATATTTATTTGTATTTCCTGTAGGCATACAAAGGAAGAACGTTTTATTTTTATTTATGATTTCAAAAGCATTATTGTACCTACTTATAGTAGATTTAATATTCTATATAAGACTTCACTCTGATATGAAATGAAAGGCTTCTAGTACATATATAAAAACACACAAAGACATGTAATAAAATCAGTTTGTAGTATTATCTGGGGTTTTTATCTCGCAGATTATATAACAATAAAAAATTTAACAATAAAAGAAATGAATAAATATGAAGAAATACTACGTGTAAAATTACCCGGGTGAAACATCGGAGACTATCATAAAACCATAAGTGGACCTACGGCTTAGCGCATTTATTTGAACACGTAGGTATATGTAACGACTGAAGCTCTTGAAAAGTGTTTTTTTAAACTGCAGCATCAATAAAATAACGATTGCTCTGTATCGGTTAAAAATAGATTTCATCAGTTCAGATTCCTGATGAGTTTCAGATAGTTATCTGGAATGATAAATATTCTTCATATATGTATTTACCTGACCTATGTATCTCTAAGAATTGTGGAACCAAATCTGTTGTTAATTGACAGATAAAATCAGATTAGTCTAGAGACTTTACCAGTAAGGGGCAAAACTGGCTCTCTGACTTGGTCCTTTTTCAAATTTCCATTGGAGTTAGTGTTAGTTAGTATTTCCATTGAAGTTGTAAGGTAACTTTTATTATACGTCTAAAAAGAGGCTACTAGTTGGCTATTTGAATGGTGTGTTGTCTAATCCAACAACAAACGAAATTAGAGAGTTAATTAAACTGGCTGATTTAGGTTTATGTACACAATAAATTATTTTAAGACATGTATGCTTATATTAATAATAGATGTTATGTTATATTGTTTGATGTCCATATGGGACGATGTAGTCGCTCAGCGACAAAGTCCTTCATTAAATAAAAAAAAAAAATCATACGACTAGCTGCCCCGACAAACTTTAGACAACCATAAATTTTACTGGCCTGTCGCAGTCGGATAGAAAAATAAATAGGTATTGTTTTTACTATTTTTCCTAGTAATATTTACGTTTTTTTTTCTTTATAAGAACCTTGTTTGTGTCCTAAACGAAAATATTAAAAATAAGGAATTGGTAGAGTGGTTCTCAAGTTTTGCGCCTTGCAACATATTTGACGATTCATTTTTATTTACTTTTTTTTTAAAAGACATCTCTCAGCATTTTGAATATACATCCTGTGTCAAGAGAAACTTTAAAACAAATATACATGAAACGGTCATTAGTAACACCCAGACTTAGAACAACAATGTGTGGATCACACAAAGTGTTATCCCTTGCAGGATTTGAACCCACAACACTTGGCGCAGTAAAAAAAAAATCATCAAAAACAGTTCATAAACGACGAAGTTATCCACGATCACACATAAAAAAAAAGTAAAAACAAAAATTTTTACGGTCGAATTGAGAAACCTCCTCCTTTTTTTAAAGTCGGTTAAAAATGGCATGATGACCTCTGAAACCGGTAAATAATGATACCGGTGATAAATGGTTTTGTAGTAAATTTTATCGTTCTATGTGGAATCGTCAAATAAATGTTTATATTTATAAACACTAAAACGAAAACGACTTGAGATTGATGTCAGAAAATTTAAAAGGGCTATCCTCGTTTTACGCATTCCCACGGGACCTAGCACCATCAAAGTTCCTAAAATAAAGGATTTAGATTCGTTTATAACAAGTAAATACAAAGTAAACAGGGCAGAATAGGAGACATGACCTCTGTTGACTTAACTAATTAATACTCTAAAAAGATATAGAGAAGGGAGTTCGTGATTGACTGTGGTATAACATAGTGGTATACTTTTGGGATATTTACATAAGCCTAATTAGCATTTAGGGAAACTCTAACATTTATTTTTTGCTGGGTCTCGTGAAATTAACTACGCCTTGTTTTCTCCTCGTTTGTTTTTAATTTATTCTGTGGTCAGTGGGTTTAGTACAAGATTTGGAGGGTTACTGAGATCTCACTCTAGTACGACAGAAAGCGAATACGAAAATAGAATCAAATCATCTATTGAAGTGTTTTGGTTTTCAATAAAAAAAATTAGTTTTATATATTTAATAAAAGTATTTTTGTGACAGCTTGGAAATTGAAGCAACTACAGAACAGATTTTATTATGATTATTCCGCTTGATCGTAATATTGTTAGATAAATAAATGAAACTGTCTTATCATACTGACCTACATAATCCAATATTCTCACTAATGAACTAAAAAGAAATTAAAAATTTAAATGGAAATTGCCTGGAGACCAAAATAGCAAAAACCCTCCTAATTAGAGTTCTGAAAAAGACAAACCAGGTCTCGCTAAACTTGTTCATAGCGCAAAACTTTATTTTATACCCACAAATAATGAGTCAAATAACTTTGATAAGCAAAAATAAATAAAAGAAAATAAGCAAACGAAAACAGCCATAAACATCTGATCAGGCGAATCTAAAAATAATATGATTTTCGTATCAAGTTGTTGCTCACGATGAACTGCGATGCTATCTTATCAATTTTCAGATAAACTAGTTAATATCGCACTTAAACCAATAGAAGCTGAGAACGATGTCAAATGAGCGTAAATGTTTGAAGTCTGGGCAAGACCCTCAATAGTAACACCTGATATACTTAAGTAAGGCTTGTTAACGCCTTTAAGACGTTGTATTTTCAAATGTACTACACATGGTTTTTAGGACTCCAGAAGCTAGTTTAAAAAATAAAATTTTGAATCGAATGTTTTCTATACTTAAACTACGATCTAATAAATTCCAAATAATTAAAAAGTTTCAAGTTTCAATCAGATAAAACGGGTGTCCTTGTATCAGATCTTAAATACGCAAAATTAATGAAAGCAGCCCAGTTATTTCTCTTGGACAAATAATTGCAACGGTTACTACTAAACTCTGCTAATTAGTTCGGTAAGATAACGGTTAGTAACAAGTTGGAGAACTTTTGATGATACTTTAGTATACTTACACTGTGATTGCGGAACTGCGTCGAAGTTAGCGTGAAAACTCTTGGTCTTAGTTGCAGCTACGTTAATGGTAAGTTGTTTCGGTGATTTTTATTTTTTCCTTATTTTGGTTTTCGTTCTTATCGGGACTTGAGTTAAGTTTTTGTTTATCACCTAACTCTTTAAGTTGCCAATCCAGTTTTAGAATATATGTTATGTTTGCTTGACTGAGAAATGAAAAACCAGCGTTAAGTTAAAAGTCATTTGAATAGCAAGTGACTGATATAGGTTCCAGATCACACGAGAAACTTTTAACTATAGAACCGATTAGAATTTATTTGGCCACAAGGATGTCATAAGAACTAGCTTAGTCCATAGTTTAGCTGAACAGAAATAAAATTACAAGAAAATTCTTAATAAATACATCTGATATCCAGGTCAGCATGTGTTTTCTGGGTAAATTTGAACCGCAAGAATCGAAATTCCGAGAGAGTTTTAGTAGTTATAGTACCTGAAGACTTTATTAAATGTAATGTGAGAAGCTGACCCGACGAACTTCGTACCGCCATATTTTTCTTTTCCAAATGTTTTCAATATTTCAAAAAACTTGTTTTAGTTTCTCACGCCTGCCTTAGTTTTCCATGGTGCAGTCGTGGCCAAAAAAAATTCCTGTTAGCTTTTGATTTTCTTCTATACAATACAAACCTTGTCCTAACACAAGCACCTTGCACAAGCTCTGCTTAGCTTGGGACTAGATGGCGTTGTGTGTTTGATGTCCGAAATATTTATTTTATTTATTTAACAATTACGAATCTTTTATCCCATTTGGTGCAGACGATTGGAAGTTATGTGCGTACATACATTCGGCGTTTCATTTTTATAGATCCAGAAGACAGTAAAAAGCTATTCATAGAAAGTAGACTTACAAACTTTGACCTAGAATATCATCATATAACGTATAACACGTAATGTTTTTATAGCGAGCTTGGAACCGAGACCTAAAATGTAAAAGGTTTATAGAAGTTAATGACCATATATTTTTCATTCAAACTTGAATACCCAAAGGTGAGTAAACTAATGTTAGGCACATTAGTCGCGACACCTTATTTGTTACTTAGGTATATTTTATTTTACCAGCCATATTTAGTACGTTTTTCAGGAACACCGCATCTATATCAGTTTTATTACTTGCACTAGCTGAACCCCGCAGTATTTTCCGCGGTTATTGTCGTAGTCGAACCAAGTTAGTCAAAAAGTTGCCTAAGTTACTCCTTAGATCATCAGCTATCTGCCAGTAAAAGTCCCGTCAAAATCGCTCCAGGCGTTCCAGAGATTAGCCTGAACAAATATTTATTAGACAGACAGATTAAAATTGTAAAAAAAAACATTTTGGAATATGTAGTAGGTATGTATGTATACATATGTATTTATTAAAAAAACTGTTATTTTAATATTACAAACGGACACTCCAATTTTATTAATTTGTATAGATTAATATCTTTATATATATTTATAGATATCTCTTTTCGGCCCTTGTTGATCTGTTGGCGATTGTTGATCAGCAACAGGTTTTGTTGATCTAATGTATATTCCGGCGAACTAATGTGGCTCCGCTCTGGATCAACAATTGCAACCCCTCTGCTGGCAGAATTACGAACTATTTACATCATTTTTATACAAATCCACACCAGCTATTGTTGATCCGATTCAAACGAACCAATCAGAGACCACCTTCTCCACGATTGGGTCTTTTCTATGATAGACTGTTTCCACTTTGCTTCACAATTAATTAACGAATTAATGCGTAACGTATTATTGCCTTAAGACCCTTCAAACAAAAAAAGGTACGTAATCAGATATATTTAGGTACTATTTAACTTAGTTAGTTTTTTAACTTAGTTTAAAAAAATTAGTTGATACGTATTTAAGCCTTTCTGGATAGTCTACCCTTAAGAGGGTGAAATAGGGGTTTAAAGATTGTATGAAAGTTTGTAATTTTTTTAGTTAGAACATAATTCTTTATCTTTGGGGTACTGATTAAAAATGACTAGATACGTATTTAAGCGTGTCTGGATATTCTACCCCTTAAGGGGTGAGATAGGGATTTAAAGATTACATGGAAGTTTGTCATTTTTTAAGTTAGAACATGAAACTTTATCTTTGGGCTACTGGTTAAAAATGACTAGATACGTATTTAAGCGTTTCTGGATATTCTAACCCTAAGGGGGTGAGATAAGGGCTTAAAAATTATATGGAAGTTTGTCATTTTTTAAGTTAGAACATGAAACTTTATCTTTGGGCTACTGATTAGAAATGACATGAAACGCATTTAAGCGTTTCTGGATATTCTACCCCTAAGAGGGTGAGATAGGGGGTTAAAGATTGTATGGAAGTTTGTCATTTTTTAAGTTAGAACACGAAACTTTATCTTTGGGCTATTGATTAAAATAACTGGAAACGTATTTAAGTGTTTCAGGATATTCTACCCCTAAGGGCGTGAAATAGGGGTTGAAAGTTTGTATGTTGTTGTAAGTACGTCCTTCTTTAAGTTAAGAAGAGGTAACTTTATTTCACGGCTGCTGATTAAAAATTAGTGGTGACATATTTAACCGTTTCTGGATATTCTACCTCTAAGGGCGTGAAACAGGAGTTGAACATTTATATATATATATATATTGTCCTCTACTCGCCAATTGTTGATCAGGCCGAGATTGCAATAATTGTTGATCCACCTTTTCGGTACTATTTCTAAGGAAGTGTCCAGTGTATAGTCTTATAGGCGTAATATAGTATTGTACGGTTTGCAACGCTGTGCTTAAGTTTACGGCAAAATCTCTATCTCGATTGACTCAGCAATTGCAGCTCTAATAACCGTAATCTTTTTCATATATGATACTTTGTTGAACACTTTTTTCATACTTGATGATACTTTGTTGATCAATATACACAACATTTGATTAACATATAACTAATATTTTAAAACGGCGTGGCATACACCAAGTAGTCAGAGCAGAATTTTAATATTCATTCTGGTTGAGATTTTTTTTAAACGTGGAAGCACTTTCGCGTTGTAAAACCTCTTAAAACTAGCTACTTGAAAAAGTTTTTTTTAACTGTTTCGTTGGTCTAGTAAATAAAGTTTCATTTGTATACCTTAAAAAAATTTACTTTCACACAAACTTTCGATCTTTTTATTACCCCTTTAGGAGAGGAATTCCCATCAATGCTCATTCCCATAAATGCTGTGATATCAGTATTTATTTATTTGTAATCAAAAGTCTACTTCGAGACTAACCTATATACGAAATGTGAACCCCTATTACCCCTTAGGGGTAGAATCTCCGGAAACTCTTAAATACGTTTTAACTTATTTTTAATCAGTAGCTTTCATGTTCCCAACTTAAAATGACTGACTTACATACAAATTTCAAACCCCTATTTCACCCCATTTGGGGCAGAATACGCTTAAATACGTATCTAATAATTTTTAATCAGTAGCTCTAAGATAAATATTCATGTGACTATCCAACACCTAAAGAATTTTTCAAATCGGACCAGCGGTTCCTGAGATTAGCGTGTTCAAACAAACAAACTCTTCAGCTTTATATATTAGTATAGATTTAAAGAATCAGCCTCATACTCCAAAAGAATACAAGTTAAGGTCTATACGTACGTGTAATATTAAATTAATCTTCTAATTCCTAACTGTTGAAGAGTTTAACCTTTTACCATCAGTTCACCTAAATAACTTGAAACTACACAACTAAAGGTCTATAGATGCATATGAAATCGAAGGATTATCTTCCATCTCCTAACCGTTGAGGAGTTATACCTTTCATCATCAGCTTATCTAAATAATTTGAAAGAATACGACTAAAGGTAACATACATACGTATGATATTTAAAGATTTATCCTCCAACTCCTAACCGTTAAGGAGCTGTACCTTACATCATCAGCTCATGATCATGAAATGATGACTACCAGAATGATGATGAATGAAAATATCGGTGTAACTATAGAAAATACACTAATAACATAGTACAGACAGTAGGTTCGAACACAAAAATAATTTTCAAAATTGGTGATATAGTTTCAAGAGTTAGGACTTGTTCATTGGAAATTGCCTTGTTTTTCAAGATCTACTTTCAACAATTCCTTAAATATTAGTAATTTAGAAGTTTTTAACGAAAGAAAAACTAAATACCTTTTTTCCCCTTTCTTATTTTGTTAATAACAATCGCAATTTTTTATGCGCTAATAAATCCTTAAAAACATTTTTCTAGACGTCATGACACTCATTACGAATCGAATGAGCTATAACACATTATTTTTAGGAGCTTTATTATAACAATAATATACCTGTTCCTTTTTACCGAGGTTCCTGCTCCGGCCCCCGCGTTTTAAAATGCTAGTGTACGCGGCATATGTTGATCAAAACGTTGTGTATATTGATCAACAAAACATCATCAAGTATCATAAAGTTGACCGTTATCAGAGCTACAATTGCCGTGTAAATCGATGACGAGCTAGAGTATTTGCCGTAGACTTAAGCACAGCGTCGCAAGGCGTATAATACTTATATTGCGTGTATAAGACGATACACTGGATACTATCTTAGAAATAGTGACAAAAGGGTGGATCAACAATTATAGCGTATCTCGGCCTGATCAACAATTGCCGAGTGGAGGACAATATATATATATTATTTATTATTATATATATATATATATATATTTGAGTTGCAGTCTTTCACTTCCATAAAATTTGAGAATTTGATCTTTAAACAAAAACCTTCAAACTGTTGACTTTGATTTCCATACAGATACGATTCTACTTTAAAAAAAAAATTAACGTATTTGCACAAATGTAGAATAAAATATTTATTCTTCTTTGCAAAAATCGTCTACTAATGTCGTACTTTTGGGAACAACCACTGTGATCTAATAACGTGTTGGAGATCCCGGTTTGATTCCCAGGAGGATGCCCACGACATTACTCGTTACAGCCAGAAGGTACAGAACAGAAAAAAATCTGTCTCAGTGTACGAACTCTTAAATAATTTTCCCTCTGCTACTAGTGTTCGGTACAATTCATAAGCTGAAACCACTTAATTATTTTTAAGGTACTATAATATTACTGTCACAAATCTATTCATACGTCACTATTACGACGAGTACTCTAACCGAATTTCCAACTCAAAGAACAACATTCTTGCCTCAAAAATCATAGTTAAAAGCTATTTTGCTTTGCTTTTGAAATTAACTCTCATAATAGAAATATTCTAAATGTCATGGCTAATAAGTCTATTGTACGGATGCCTCTCCACGCGAGTTGAATATGCTTTGTTTTGTAATTTGACATTGACAGAGTGGAGTTCTATCTAGTGCAAATAAGCCTTTGACCACTACATAACCTGTTTCTCTTTATATTCACGGAACTTATTTAATTTCTAGACTGCAGAAGTCATGATTCTCTATCTAAATAATATAATAAATAAATATATATATTTCGGACATTAACACACAACGCCATCTAATCCCAAGCTAAGCAGAGCTTGTGTTATGGGTACTAGACAACGGATACAAATACATATATATACTTTTTTTGTAAATACATACATATTATACATAGAAAACACCCAAACTCCGAAACAAACGTTTGTAGATCATAAAAACATTTGGTCCGACCCAGGAATCGAACCCGAGACCTCATGATCAGCAGTCGCACACGCCAACCGCGAGACCAACGAGGCAGTTTTTAGCAAATATAGTAATTCCATAATGATTTGCATTCTGCTCTTTTTAAATTTTGAACTCGCTGATCTCTCGTGACTTGTACAATCAAACTGCTAAGTCCCGCGGGGCGCATGTCGTTTACCTATATGGTCCCTGGTCATTTCAACCCCATGTTACTTTAGCCGGGGTGAAATACGTTTAACCGTATCGCCTTTGACATTCAAACGGTTGGTACATTTTTTTCACAAGCTAACCAGTTTTCGTTCGCAATTAAAAGTATTGAAGCATCAAAGGAAAAAGTTCATGTTTTTACCGTGTTCATTCTCAGCTGTTTGGTTTAAAAATCTAACACATTCATGTGAAGGTTTAGAAAATAATTTTACTTCCATTCCAAATTCCATTCCATAGTTACGGAAGTAAAATTATTTCTGTACATTATGTGTATTCTCAAATTTTCTTACTTACGATTTTATTAATATAGTCTCCTGTCTGAGGAGAAGCCTATATTCTGCAGTAAACTGTTGATAATAACGGTTTGAAATTGCCTATGGTGGGAGAGCCATGCTTTGTCACATGATAGGGGAAGAGTCAACCGGAATGAATGTGGCCTCGCAGAAAACCGATGTCAAGGAATATGTCGTAACGTTTCAATGAATCAGGAGGGTTACTTGAGACTTAACACCTTCCCCAAAATGAAATGGCAGTAACATTTGTATCATATGACTTCCGACCCTTATGTCTCAATAGATTGTCAGGAAATTTAGTAAGTACATTAAACATGATGCCTGGGTAAAAGAAAGGACAATTTGCCTGGTTTCAAATGATTGTTATAAGTCCTGAAGATTTCTAGTTCATCCAAAGAGTTCTGAAATCCGATTCGAGACAACTAGATCATTTCTACGACACCTAGTTTTACTTGGTTAAATAGGTTGTTGATGATAAAGATGATGATGAAAATTTTTAGATTACTTCCAAAAACTTAAAAGTATTGACTTTGGACTGAAACCTTTTTTACCTACTTCTGAGTAGAGACGTGCACATCGGCTCATTACAACTAAAGATAATAAAAGCATGTTGAATACAAAATGATTTTTCAACATATATGAAAATATCTCCATAAACTAAAAATGTATGCTGATTAACATAGAAAA
This sequence comes from Spilosoma lubricipeda, assembly GCA_905220595.1. NCBI lineage: Eukaryota > Metazoa > Arthropoda > Insecta > Lepidoptera > Erebidae > Spilosoma > Spilosoma lubricipeda. The sequence goes on along the minus strand of HG992298.1, from coordinate 1,808,268 downwards.
TTAGGCACAATTAAATTAATCAAAGTTGCTTTTAATATAACCCCTTCGAGTTGCTAATTGCCCTTTGGTAATTAGTAACTTTATGCTAATGGAGAAAAGTAATAAAAGTCTTGACAAACTCGAGAAATCTTTGTACTACCTTGCGTATTAAAATTTATATTAAAATTTATCATAATTAAGGCGGCTTGAAGTTGTATACATTTTTACCTATTTATATTTATTTTGATTATTAAAAGTTATTAATCACAAAACTAACTGAAGCGATTAAGGTAGTTTTTTATAGGCAGCCATACTCTGTACGAATGGGTTGGTTTAAGTTACTTATATTTTAGTGTTAATATGAGGTTACTGAAGACTTAATCGACTTTACCCCTTCACCCAACTAAAGAGAGAATCCTCAAAGACATATAACCAAGTTGCATACTATCAATTCTTGGGTTGCAGGTGTCTACAAGGAGCATCTCAGGTAGTGGAACCTCCACTAGGCTGCCATAGTTTGGGTCACCATGATGCATTACTGAACTTTCTGGATTCGAAATGAGTATGGTGACCACTAATCTTGGATTCTGCTTATGCTTTCCATCAAGCATAGTAGTCATTTTAGCAGAGCCATAAATTAAAAACAAAAAAAAACAATAAATTTCATCAGGTGACCTGTTTTGCTTGTTTACCTTTTTGTGTAAAAACAGTAGGTAAATTATGGTTGACATTTGTGGCAGTCTAAGCAAATTAACACATCAACACCTTTGAATAGTCTATTGCGAGACATAGGTATCTCCTTAGAACTGAGGTTTTGGCCTGCTATACCACAATATCCAGACGGGTACACACAGTATAGGGTATGTATCTCTTTTAGCTCTCTCACTTAGTCGCCACCCACGGTATAAATAAGGGAGTGTCACTCTATATTCTTAATCTATCTACCCGTGTAGCTAAACTAAGCTTTTAAACATAAAATTATATTTACGTTTAGTTATTCCTCTAGCTTGTAGACCTACTAACAATCGTCAAAATGCCATAATCACGTCTGTTACCTAACCATATTTGTTTAGGCAACAATATTTATCCGATAAATTACGTCAATTACATTACATGGTTACGAAAGGACCAAAGGATTCAAAGGTCAAACTGCCGCAGGTCAAACGTCGGTCTTTGGTGCAAAATACCGCTTTTGTGTATTTCTCGGAATTACTACATTTTAGTCATATTAAAAGGTTTATGCCAAAGGGCTTATGTTTTGCTAGATATTCATATATAGATTTGTTTGTTAAAATCTCATTTGTATTCGGAGACCAGTTCGTTTATGAAATATAAAATATAATAGGCGATGTAGGAATTATACCTAAGTAAATAATATCATATCATTATGACGTATGCATTATACAGTTACTATAATACAAGCTCTACCTAATTCTTTGATTTGCAAAGTTATTATTATTACTGATAATATTTTAAGGTAAATTGAACAGTTCTCTTTACAGGCGTAAAATCTTCGACCCCCAAGAAAGAAGTTCGAAACTTTTAATGGATTCTTGGTCAGATTCAAAAATGTACTTGAGTTCGATTGTGCGCAATTCTCAAGATATCTCCTTAAATACAATAGATGTATTACTATTCTCGTTGTCACTATAAATAATTTGCCTTTATTAGACACTACTGACTAGTTGTTTGCTTGAGTGATTATATGAAATTAAAAATATAAATTACGAACTTTGATACTGTTCCGTCCTTATTTTACTACCTTGTTATCTGTCCAGAAATCTGTTCTTAGTGGATGCATACAACATACAAAGCATCAGCTGCAAAAACTTCGAGTTTGTCAGTAAGAACAAGTAGTTTTGTGTAGAGTTTAGAAAAGCGCATAATAACAAGACTAATAAATCCTTGTAATCGACAAAATACGTCAACATTAAAAGACAAAACTTGAAAATGCAATCAGTATTCCCACTAAGCATCATCACATCAACAAACAGATCAAAAACTACATGCTAATAACATCGTGTTTATACTACCACACAATTTCGTACTGATGCCATGTGCTTCAAGGGATTAATTCTACCAAATTCTGAGCTCTAACTGCACCATATGTTCTCGTATGTTGCTGGAGGCATTCCCAAACTGTAAGTGCTTTGTGCAAGGTTTCGTGATGTGTAATTGATTACAAAGTGCTACTTCTTTCTATTACAACAAATTAAACTATTTGAGCAAATTATGAAAAAGAATTGTGCAGCGTTCATCTACTGTGTTAAACAAAGATTTTATAACTCAATTATCAGTTTGTGTTAATCATATGTGAAATTCCTAAATAGATTTTGTAAGAAGATATATAATATACATGTGTATATTGCGTATTAAATGTACTAATGCACTTCATCGAGTGAATAAAGGCCGGTATTGACTTTCATTAGTGTGAGTGCAGGTGATTAGTGTAGATGTGTAGTGCGAGTAGTGTCCAATTCTTGTTGAGTGGCTCTGTTTAGTGAATTTAGTTGTTAGCCGACCAGCAAGTATGGACCAACATCCAGAAGCGTACTTGCAATTGGAAGAAGTACTGAAAGAAGTATTAAGCGCTGTGATGTCTAAAACCGAAGAACTTTCGGAGAAGCTGGAAACTGAACTTGCAAGACCAAAAAAGTATGGGTACGAAAATGGATTAATAGAAGACCCATTCATGGCACAAGCTACCAACTTTTTAAGAAATTAGATGCTGAAGATACGACGGAGCATTACTTTAAATACTCTTCTTCTTCGGCCTAGCGTTTTCCCTGCTTAGTGCTGGGGTCCGCTTTCCTACTTAGCCTTCTCCACTTTGCCCGATCTTCGGCATCCTTAGGTGTGAGATCGTTCACTTCCATGTCCGCTCTGACAACGTCCTTTTTAGGCCTGCCGCGTGATCTAGGGCCTTGGACAGTGAGGTCGAGGCATCTATTTCCTACATAGTCGGACGGCCTGCGTCATACATGGCCATACCATCGGAGTCGGCTTTCCTGCAGCTTGTCCGCTACTTCACGGACTCCGAGGCTGCCACGGATATGTTCGTTACGTATGCGATCTAGTCGCGTAACGCCACACATCCACCGCAGCATCTTCATCTCCGCTACGTGAAGCATTACTTTAAATACTAAAACAAAATAAAAAAAATAAAGATCCAACGACGCTAATATAGAAACTGCCTGTACAGACGTTTAGTGGCAGCTCACGCTGCAAGTAAGGGAGAAAGGAAGGGAGCGCGGGACGTGGCTACTCGCAGTCCACTCGCAAAAAATAGAACATGCTTCTAATCACATTACTACGCAGTCTACTAATCAGTCGCTGTCCACACTTATTTTCAGCTAAATCAGAATCATTGATTACCTGCACTAATTACTAATCAAAGTGGATACCGGCCTTAAGACAACCATAGGCCTAATTCGGGCATCCAAATAAGACGGACAGATAGGCTGCTTACCTTAGTCACTTGGTTAAGTGCAAAACGGGAACACCCAGAAGCCGGAAAAGCACTAATAAGTATAAAGTTTTAGTTACAGGTATTTATAGGTGGCTAGATGGACTGACGACTTGAAGAAAAGGTTCAAATAAGGCTGGTATAGTTGGTGCTCTTTGGGGAGCTCTATGTTTAACAATGAATGTCAATAGGGTAAAGTATAACTATATCCGTATAACGTATGGCCTTAACCCTCTCCTGAGAGGAGACCCGAGCTCGGCAATGGGACATTATGGGTTGTTGATAGTGATGACGACGACGACGATAGCGACGGTTTACCGTTAGGTGAGCAGGCTGATCATTTTCCTGCTATACATAAATATTGCAAGCTGAACAGTTGCATGATACATACCTAATTAAGCTATTAAAGGACTGAGTACTTAAATAATTGATATTAGTCCTATGCATAAGATAATCGTATTGTTTGATAGCCACGGCACAGGCTCTGCTTAGTGTGGCTGTCACAGGCAATGAAACAACTTTGTATGATTTTCTTAATAATAAACTATTATTATATTTCTAGCTGACCATCTCAACGAAAGTTTGCGTCTCTCTGTAAGAAATATTTTTTTCCCATTTTCCCATTCCCATTTTCGGTCGATACCCGGCGTCGTCAAGTGATCTTACATAGCCTAAAACCTTTAGCGCTAAATGGGATAACCAACAAAAAAATAATTAGCAAAATCGGTTCAGTCGTTCACGCGTGATGTCGTGACCAAGTTAAATTGGGATTCATTTAAATATATATATAGATTACATCGTTTCAGAGCTTACTGCACGTCATTTTACACGTGCAGTCTGTGGGTTAGATATACGCAGGGGGCATATAATGGTCTGCGTGTCCAATACTCAGGATGCTGATGGGGTTGCTGCGTTTTTGCAGCGCTGCCGGGATGTTTGCGAAGGCGAGGTTTGATGGTTTTCATGCCATTATTCGCAAACGAAGCGCCTCCTTACTTCATAGAGTGCGCAATAGTTGCCCAACGCTGGATACGTTTACATACGTATACAGGGTGCTAATGTAATGTTTGTAAGTTTTAATTTGCTTGTATGTTTTTTTCACTCTTACTAACATTAGGTTAAGATTTTTATAACCAACAAAACAATATGGATCTCGGTCCGAAATAAATGATTAATAATAATAATATTAATTACTCATGTAAAACCTCACCTTCTATTTAAAAATCAATGGCTGTTCGTTTGTCTCCCTAAATCTCGAGAACGGTTGGTCCGATTTAGCTAATTTTGGTTTTTTAAATGTTTGTCGTTGTCCAGGGAAGGTTTAAACGATGAAAATTAAAAATAACTTTGGCAATTCAAATACGAATCCAAAATACGAAGTAACGGGCATAGCCAGTTTAAAATAAATCCAAAGAATAAGTCTTAAAACATTATATTTTATTTATTTATATTATATGTTAATCTTAGATTATTTAAGTTTTGTGTAAACCTTTAAATTATATAAATTTAATATAATAAACTGTAAGTACATAAAGAAATAAACAACTATTACAAGGCCTGAAAACCCATATTTTTATATTATTTACAATAAATATAATTACTTACTCATGTCTAAAATATCTATTATAATTTATAATAAAATAATAATATATAATAAAATAATATCTATATTCTTTAATGCAAGCTTTATATTAACCTGCTTGCTTGTTCGGGTGGAATCTTGCAACTCAATTTTGAAACAGATAACTTCAACCGATTTTACTAAAATTTTGCAATAATTTGCCAATACAATATTACAATGACAAGGAGCTGATCTGATGCTGGAGCTGAAAGGTGGCCATAGGAACTCATCATCATCATCGATCATCGAGTTTGGACTCTTGTCTTGAGTAAAAGCTTGTTTTTAAAAAGCTTTTAAATTTAATTTATATCAGATGAATATCCAAAATTCTGTTTTCATTTTCTTTTTTGTTGAATTAAATATACTTAAGTAATAAATACACACATATTAGCTTTTGCTCAGGGCTCCACCCGTGTGTATGTTGGTTAGCGCGGTGCGAAGTAGATAACACACCGCTTTGTTGTTGTTGTTTGTACGATACTGTCGAAAAGTAGCATAGTTTATAGCATAGTTAGTGCGTAATGCATGTGTTTACTTGGAACTATGCTACTTTTTTCTGCTTAACAAGAACAAGGCGGTGCGTTATCTACCTTGATCTGAGAGTAGCATGACTTTGCTCAAGAATCAAAGGCTGACAGTTACTTAGAAATTTATAATATTGTATGAATAAATTTCCACAATTCTATTAATACATTGCATTTTGGTCTGGTTACATTACAAAATTACCTATCTAAGTAATTTATTACACACTGTACTTAATATATGGTAATAAATTAATATACATTTATAGTCTATGGGACTATCTGATTTTTTTTCATTTAATCCATATTTACTATATTATGATCAGCGGGAACCTGTCCAATGAATCAAGAATAATCTGAAGAATTTATTTAGTTTTTATAAAAATATAAAATATCATATATCATAATCCTAATACAGTATGTACAATAACAGTTTATTTGCTAAAATAATTACAAATTACTATAACGCAATAAAAGAAACTTACAAAATTTTCCCAGAAAATTAATTATTACTATTACTAACTCGAGAAATCCTACCTTGTTTTTCTCTAGGAATACCGTGCTTAACAACCATGTGACGTCTAACTGTCTCAGTCTTTGTATAAGTAACACTACAAATGCTACACATGAACATGTACAACCGTTCATGTACGTTATTACAGTGAGCAAGCATTTGCGAATGTCTGAAGAATTTTCTAGGGCAATATGTGCATTGATGAGTTTTCTCCATGTGGCAAACTAGATGATTTCTCCATATTGCTCTTCGTCGGAATGTCAGCCCACACTTTTCACATGTAAATGGTCTTTCTCCAGTATGTATTCTTAAATGTTCAATTAAATTTAACTTACGAGGAGCTTTATACGGACAATGATCACATTGTAAGTATGGCCCAATCCCGTGTCGGGCAATTTGGTGCATATGCATTTCGGCAAGAACTGGAAAGTCTTTACCGCATTGGTCACAAATAAAACGGCACAAGTTATGACGTTGCATATGATGGTCATATGTTAAACGGTTAGCAAGAATTTTGTTGCAAATCTTACAGATTAGATTGCGTTCATTGTTTTGTGGTTTAGAACAATATTTCTGTTTTTTTCTATTTATCTTTTGCCTTTTAAAACTTGTGACATTTATGCCAGTGTTAATAATATCCTGTATTGTATCTAATATGTTGTTGATTTCATTTGAGCATGCTTGTTTCTCGTTTATACAGTCTGTATTATCATCATCATTAACATAAGACTCAAAGTCGTATATTTTTTCATCTGTATTTGCATTATCTGCCAATTGCTTAATGGATGAGCTTGGCACTTTATTTTGGTCTGAATTATAAAATTTATCAACAGTTTTCTTTTCTGTACTACTGCTTGGAGCATCAGAACTAGTGTCTAAAGAAAAATATTGACTAAAAATAACATATTCGCATACTTTTTCTTTAATATTTAGGTCTGAAATGATATTGTTTACATTGGTGTTTATCAAACGTTGTAATTTCTGGTTCGTGGTTTCACACTTTAACTTGAAATAAACCGCACATTTTAATAAATAAACACACTTTTGGCACATCATACTTGGTAATTTATCATCTTTTTCTAGCAGAACACTGGTGACTATTGTGATAGCTTTGCCAAAGGAACTCAACCCTTTATCGTCTGATTCATCAATTAAGGGCACCATTTTTTCTGTACTATTTTGTGATAAACATACACGGCATATTGTTGTATACACAGTATCGTAATCATCCATTATTATTATGATAATATTGTTTAAAATACAATCTTGTGTGAATACAAAATGTTTTGTTTTGATGTTTGACATTGGAGGCTGGTGCTTTTACAACGATGACAGCAACAGATTAGGGCTACGTTTAGTTTTTGCCTTTACAGAAATGGCTCCAATTAAAAAACGACAAATTATTTGGCGTTATTGCAGTTTTCTTTATAACTTCATTTACCTTTTTAGTAAATACATCTTATATATATATAGGTATATATGCTCTTATAATATTAGTAAGAAGTACATTACTAATATTATAAGAGCATATATACCTGAAGGGGCAGCCAAACGGGCGGAAAGCGTGATCGGAGAAGAGAGAGAGAGGCTGAGTCTGGGTAGTGTATGTCTCTCTCACGCAAGCTTCTGTTTGGTGGACGCACATACCAATTTTTATGGCCGATTTGGCGGGAAATACACCAATCAACCAGAAGCTTGCATGAGAAAGACAGACACTAGCCAAACTCAGTCTCGCTCTCTCTTCTCCGATCACCTTTCGTTCTACTACGCTTACTACCCGTTCGGCTGCCCCTCCAGGTATATATCCTCTAAGGTATGGATGGATGTTTGTTACTCTTTCGCGCAAAAACTACTTAACGGATTGGGATGAAACTTTACAGTAATATAGTTTATACATCAGAATAACACATAGGCTACTACTTGAAGCGATAACCGACATTCACGCGAGCGGAGCCGAGGGCAACTACTAGTTTAAAATATAACAAAGGATGATTTACAAAGATGTCGACGTAACGATGTGTGGTCTTATCGCTCCTGACAATTTCTTCCAGACAACCTTACAGTGCTGCGCGCACTAGTGACTTTTGCCATCGTGACTGTCACCGCGTACATTACTGTTAGTGAAGGAGCGCGCATTTGGCTACGTGACACTTGGATGACGTTTTGTCCGCGGAGATGGCTCATCGTCATCATCATCTCCCTACACTTTTCCCAAAATTATTTGGGGTCGGTGCAATGAATTTTCCTAAAAAAGCTAAATAGGTTAGTTCACTTCCTACTCCCTTCCTGGCCATATCCTCTTTTATGCAGTCCATCCATTTTTTCTTTGGTCGTCCTCTACTCTTATATCCGTCGACTTACATACTTAACACTTTCTTACATTTGGCTCACCTCTACGCATCACATCTCCAGTAACAAATACCAGTAACCTGTTGCTTCTCAACCTTTCATTTACTGCTGCTACTTTCAAGCTCCTTCTAACGTATCCTTACATTATCCGTACCTTATATATTTTAGTCACACCACAGATGTATCTCTAAATTCGTATTTCAGCCATATGCAGGCGTCTATCATCCGGTTTCTTTATTAGCCAACACTCAGATCTATGCAGGATGGCAAGTCTGATAATCGTTTTAAATATTTGTTCCTTTAACGTTAAAGGGAACTTGGGATCACAAATAGTTCCCGTTACCTGCCGCCACTTCATTAATTCTGCATTGATTCGATGCTGCACACACACCTATACATTTTGCCATCATTTTGTAACTGCGAATCGAGGTACATGAAATCGGTGCAGATCGGAATCGCGGTTCCATTCAGTGACACGGTAGAAAATAATTTAAATTGAAGCAGCTACATATTTGTAATTCCCAATCAACAGCTTATATCTAAATCTATATTAGGACAGTTAATTAACCAGCAGACGATACAAAAATAAAAACTGTCTGTGTGTCCATTTGTTGCGGTTAATCTCTGGAACGGCGAGACCGATTTTGATAGGACGGTGAGATCACCTAGTGGTGAGCCGTGGGCCCTGCTTTGTCACTCGTGGTTGTGTTTTTTAAGGAACAACAATTGCGGTGTTGTAAAAAAGCAACGGGTGAAACCTCGAGGTTCAGCTAGTATGAGATAAAATTAAACGAAAATACCGTATAAACTAAAACAATACTAGCAAAAAACGGCTATTGAATGGCTTAATCTCTCAGCGTTAAACATAAAACTCGATAGCAATGAGAACATAATGGATGTTGACAATATTGTCGTAAATTTTTCAACGTCTTTCATGTTATTAGTGGTCTAAATAGGTCTTACCCAATATTATTTCCATTAAACATTGCGGGTGGCACTTAAATGCTCAATGTGGGGACCCGAAATAAGCGATTAATCTGAATATAGTGCAAACTATAGTGCATAACGCTCACTCCTCCGCGCTGCCCAGTGGAATTCGTCACCAAACTAGGTAAACATCGCCTCACGGATCAAAGGGAGAGATTAAGAACAAATTAGCCGGTACTCGCAAACACGTTATAAAACACAAATACAATAAATCATAAATCAAATAATAGAAAACTATTATGAATCAGGAGTGACCCGTGTCACAATCAAGAGATATGAACGGTGCGAGATCTGAAGAGAAAACTATCCCCTGTTTCCGATCGCGACGCTTTATATAGATTTCATCCCACAGAAAAGGATTCTCTTTTCTGTGTTTCATCCTTCATACTTTTATTATTCGGATCGCCCATTGCGACATATAACACTATCTTTTTTTAATTTGATCTGAGGTGTACATATACATACGAATATTAAAACTTACCACTTAGAAAAAGTACCTATACAGTTTCAATGAACTCAATCGGTTATAAAATATTGTCTTATCGCTGTAACAAGGGCCATAACCTGCCCTATCTAATATTGATGTACTAAACGCCTACTATGCGGCACGCCACAGCCTTTTCCCATTACTGTAGAAGTGTAGATGAGCATTCTCTATTCCAGGTAATAATCCCCTTATTACTATAAATTGGACCCATCTGAGTACTAATTTATAGTACCTAATACTATTTTTGTCTCCATTTAGTGGGATTTTTTTTGGCTTTCAGTGTTTTATTTAACGAATTATTGACTTTCAGAACTCACTACTAAACGGCCTCTCTCGAAGAACTTTAGTTCTTTCAGTCTTGGGCAGCCTACTGACTTCAAGTCTTTAAGTACTTAGTACGTCTATAAAATAAAATTAAAGTTTTATTTGTTTGTAGTAACAACTTTTCACTAAATGCATAATTATGAAAGTATACATGGTACTTAGGTACTTGCGCCAGTAAATATTTTTCAATATTTCTGTCTATTCTGGCAAGTCTCCGGAAATGTAGGACCAATTTCGACGGGACTTTCAATGGCTAATAGCTGGTGTTATATAATGAGTAACATAAGCTTAGATTTACCCGAAAACAAAATTACCTAAAACTAATGAAATAGTGAACAATATTCAACAGCAACGAAAGTCGCGGATAGTACAGCAGGGCAGAGCTAGTCTGAAATACAATTCCATTGTGTTGTGTGACTACAATTTAAGCATAACTTCATGCATTAAAATAATTTACTTTAATATCTGTGTATTTCTAACAGCAGGTATTTTCTAAGCACATTTTATAGGCAAACCTGAAAGCAATAAAAAAACGAGTCTAATTGTTACTTTGTAACAGAAACTGCACTCTTTCGCCTCCGACAAAAGCCACCTTTTAATGCTAACAGAAATAAGAAAAGTTCAAAGCCAACACCGTGTTTTATTTGCAACTTAATTGTGAAGGTGCTAAAGTTAATTTTACTATGTTCAGGTTTATTTTAAACTCGGAATATAAAAGACAACCGTTTACGCAACAGGAAAGTGTCCAAATTAATAAAATAAGATGTTTTTATACACTTATTAGGTTTATTTTCACACTTTTTTGAGCAAAATATTGCTTAACTTGTAAGTTTATATGCGTGAAGGAATTTTTTTATGTAGAATGTACCGTTTATGCAAATTGTGTTTAAGCTATTCAGCATATTTTGAACGTTTTTTTAAAACAAAAATAAGTGCTTTAATATCTTCAGAACAATTAACCTTTACGTTTTGTTTCATTTATACACTTTATGCACTTGTATATACGGGTTTAATGCCAAGAGTTATTTGCTTGACCTTGATGCACGGAAAATCTCTAATGAGATTGTGATTGCGTCAACTATAAGCACTTTTGTAATTCTTTTTATATATGAATAAATAAATAAAAAAATAACATCATCACAACACATTACAAAAAATAGCTCCCACACATAACTGCGAATTCGCAACGCATCGCGAATATTTGCGAGCTCGCACGAATGCACCGCTAGAACTTCACGCTTTGCATAGCTGTTATATATTTTTTTTATGCTATAGGGGCAAACGAGCATACGTATCACCTTATGGTAAGCGATTACTGCCGCTCAAGGACACCCGCAACACCAGAGGCGTCACAAGTGCGTTGCCGACCTTTGGGGGATGAGGAAAGGGATGTGGGGAGGGGGTTTGGGTTATGTTCCTCCAGTATACTCACTCACTCGGTAAAACACAGCGCAAGCACTATTTCACACCGGTTTTCTGTGAGGATTAGTGATAACTCCAGTCGAGCCGGCCCATTCATGCCGAAGCGTGGCTCTCCCACGGTAATAGATACTTGTCGGAAAGTGGGCAGCATCTAGCGGTGGATGATCTATAATTATAATTTATTTTTGATTTTAATTAATTATATAATTATTATCATTTGGGTTGTCAGAATTGCCATCCATCGTCACGCTCCAAAAATATATGCACTGACAGATAGACCACAGTTTAATTTATTCAGAATCACAAATCACAAAAGCAGTCTTAATTTAGGATACATAATCACGTTATTAACAAATAATAATCAGTGCGCCGTCATTTACATGCACCGTCCACAGATTATACCCAAACTGCCATGTTTCTCGATGCACAGTTTGACGTTTCGAATAATCGACTGAACTAAATAAGACTAATCTAAATTAAAGTTAGAAACTACTCGTTCTCCGACGTACTGAATATGTAGTCAGTTAAAGTACACAGTTCACAACTACTTACACATATTCATATTCACAACAGAAGTATAAACATAACTAGCTGACCCGGTGAACTGCGTACCGCCATATTTACAGATCTGTCTCAGAAAAAATAACTCTTTATCTTTTCTTTTTTCTTATACACAAACCTTGTCCTAACAATAATGAACACATAAAGCATTATTATTAAGAATTTCTTTCCTATCAACTAGATGGTTGGCAGTCCACAACTGTGCGCTTTCCCAGGAACTTTCTGCCTCGCACAACAAAACTTAGGAATAAACTGTCGACTGCAAGTAGTATTCCCGGACCAATACGACCTTCAAATCTTCAAGAAAAGAGCATACTCCTTAAAAGGCCAGCAATGCACTTGTGACGCCTCTGGTGTTGCGGGTGTACATGGGCGGCGGTAATCGCTTACCATCAGGTGATAAGTCAGCTCTTTTGCCCCTATCTCACAAAAAAACAAACATTTCGGCGATACATTTTTATATTTATAGATTATGTTAATTGATAAATACATATGAATCATTAATCTATTTATAATATGTATGTATTTGCAAAAAAAATATGTATATATGTATTTGTATCAGTTTTCTAGTACCCATAACACAAGCTCTGCTTTGCTTGGGACTAGATGACGTTGTGTGTTTAGATGTCCGAAGTATCTATAAAAAAAATAATTATTATTTATATATTATGTAAATATTCACGAAAACAAAATAGCGGTACGAAGTTTGCTGAGTCAGCCAGTTTGAAATATACCTTTAGATAATCGGTATTATTCTTAAACAAAAATGGCCGCCTTAATAAAATGGCGGTCTACATATTTCTGAACCACCCACCCAAGATAGAGATCAAATGAGTGGGCTTAATTTTTTTTTTTACCAACAGGTAATAATAGTTTGCTTTAAAAAAAACTCTTTAATTTAATCACTTGTTCATCTTAATTATTAGAGTAACACTTGGCACACAAATCAAAAAACTATAACCTAACAACGTATAAACTATTGATAAAATTATAATACAGCCCATGTCACCTGGACAATTGAGTGAAGATTCGTAATAATGTACGAATGACTGCACGTTTGGCCTAGTGGTTTAAGTGGTCTGATTCCTACTGCGCCAAGCGTTGTGGGTTCAAGTCCTATGTAGGGACAACACTTTGTGTGATCCACAAATTGTTGTTTTAAGTCTGAGTGTTCTTTGTGTCCGTTTCATGTATGTTTGTAAACTCCCTCGCGACACAGGATGTATACGCATAATGCGTAAGTTGACTTTAAAAAAAAAATCTTCACCTCTTCATAGAAATCAGTTCAGTAGCTCAGACTCTAAGCTGGAAACATAAAAACAAATATAGACTTCTTTTCGGCCTCGATGTAGCCGGGTATACAGTTTCTCTCTACTAACCAAGATAATTAAAATGTTCATAGTTTAGCGCTTCAGAAAGGAGAAAATAATTAACTGAAATTGTTAAAATAATTGAAGTGACCAAGTTAGTTATTGGCTGTTGCGACAGAATTTCAACAGTGCAATGATCAAATATTAGTAGATTTTTAATGATTGTAAATTGAAATGTCTTAAAGTGAAGACTTATTTAGCCCTTTTTTGGTGTACAAAAATCTTGGAACTCACGTCATTGTCACCGAACGCTTTCATTAAGTTAGGTACAGAGTTGAGTTTTCACTTTTGTCTGCAGTCCTTATGACTGGACTGCGTTGTGATTTTTTTCTACGGGACCAACCTTCCTTTGTCTACTGCAATGTTCAAGAAGCGTGGCGCGCGGACGCGCCGTTATCTGATAGTAAAGTGCGACGGCGCGCGTGGCGACATGTCTCTGTATTTATTATTTTCTTTCTAGTTTCTAGTTGTTGCCCGCGGCTCCGCCCGCGTATATGTCGGTTATCACAGCAAATAGTAGCCTATGTGTTATTTTGATGTATAAGCTATATTACTGTAAAGTTTCATCCAAATCCGTTCAGTAGTTTTTGCGTAAAGAGTAACAAACATCTATCCACACTTACAAACTTTCGCGTTTACACTCGTAATATTAGTAAGTATAGATTCGCGTTTATAATATTAGTATAGATATAGATAGATATCATTAAGCTCTTTATTTCTATAAAATAATTTCAGCATATATATTCCCCTAAAATCCACGATAACTGTCAACTGATTGTGGCAGTATGCGACTGCTGTGCTTGAGGTCTCGGGTTCGATTCCCGGGTCGGTCTGCTGTTGGATTTTTGGAAAATATATTGCTACATATTCTAGATGCATTCGCAATCTCGATGAAGTATGTTCACACACGTTATATTCATACTAATAAATGCGTTTCACTGGGTTTCCCATAAAACAACATCATAACGATATATTTTTATAAAATATCCGTATATATTCGATATTAAATCCTTACTAATATTTTGATACTAATTGATTCAGATCATCAGTGGTTCGCTTCTACCGTACCTATGCTAGATTACAAGAGCGCATCAGTTGCAATCAGCCATAGTCGCGAAACAGTCCACCTGATGACCAGATATCAACAGGCGATTCACCTCGTAATACAATTTATGTTGATTCACCCATTGCGTGATGATAGCTAATCTCCGATGCGGCGGAGGTACTACATTCACAATCACACAACCGATTCCGAGTTACGAGTCAAACACGTGCTATCTGAAATGTTCCGCACAAGAGAGCCGGCGCTATTCTCATAGCGTAACACACGGCCACAAACACCTCCACCTTACGAGGAGCCGACGATACTACCGATTTATCGTAACAAACGGCAACAAAAACTCGTTTTAACAATTAATTCTATGTTTCCAACAACCCACGCGGTATTAACAAATTATGCTCGTGTTTTTTTTTCTGTTAGTCCTATTTCCTAGTGACATTTGACAAGGCAATTATGACAAACCCTAGTTAGCCATTACAAGATACTTAAATGCTACTATCGGTATAGAACACTAATAGTTATAGTTTTTTAAAATTGTTGGTATAATATTTATTTATTTCTCTATACCCATGCTGTAAATCCTCTAAAAAAGTTTCTGAAACAGCTAGCTTATTGCCAATAATAAAGCATCTTGATCATAGTAACCACAAATATCATCCAAACGAGAGTTATACTATTGTACTTTTCATAATGCAACTTCATTTAAAAAATAAAAGAACATTGTCAGGCACGCGCCTTTCACTATCACCATAATTAAAAAAAAATGTAATTCGAGTTGACGTCGTATCCCGCCATTTTTGTTCGATATTAGTAAGCTGTTTCGGCAACTTTTTTTAGAGTATTTATATCATTTTGTATGCAACTGTACATAGCTAGGTATAAAACCATTCATGTTTGTGATACTATTATCACACTCAGCTTCGCATCGTGCGATAAACCCACATTCTTGTTTTAAAACAGTTGCATAAATAACTATTAATATACAGACTGCCAAAACCCTTTCTTTTGGCTATTTCGTAGTCTGTTAGTAACAATAAAACGTCATATTACATAACGCTCGCGAATATGAAGAAGATTTATTATTGAAACTAGCTGACCCGGCGAACTTTGTTCCGCGTTAATGGCAATAAATAAGCAGATTGTGTTTTTTTATTGGAAAAAATACAAAAAAATTAAATACCTAAATTAGTCATTCATTATTATTTCTGTATTTTAGGTTAGGTTCACTTAATAGGTAGGTTGCTCTTCACTTAAGTACCTTGTGATACACGACATTTTTTGTTTTATTATCAGGCGCAAAAACAAACAACGCAGATGGTCTTCCGACCCGTGAACATGCCACGTATAATTGACCATGGGAAAAACATGAATGTTCTAGATTTAAACCACAAACTTTTAAGGATTGGCCTTGTGATTTGTTGATGGTAATGGCAAATGCAAGACGTATCGGAAATTGAAGTCTTTTAAATTCAAACGGCATATCGGTTGGGATCATCGGGATACTTGGAATAAGAACTTCCTTACCTTTGAATTTTCCGATCATTATCGTAGCGTAAATTACATTGTTCATCAATTTTCTAACCACCAAACGCGTACCGTTGCACAGTTTTGGTTGGTTTATGTTTCGAAGCATGATTACTACGGAGCCAACCTTTAGGCGTAAATTGTGCGGTGGTAAGCCAGGCACGTCCAAAGAGTTTAAAAATTCAATTGGATAGCTAGTGGCTTCATCTTCATTTGTGACGCAGTCAACAGATTTGAATGAATGCATTGTTCCAATGATCTTATTTTGAATTATGTAGTTCAGGTCATCTACATCTTTATTCTTAGCCGCTAAAATTGCTCGCTCACTCAACCATTCATTATTTTTGTAGTTAGAAATAATGTTTGGAAATACATTGTTGATAAGTTCGTCTTTTGATGAGACAAAATTACAGAAATTATTTGGAAATGATATTAATCCGCTCGATTCATCGACAGGTACTTGACCATTACCGATAGTCAGCAATTGCTCCGAGAAATCTTCAGCAGATGTATCATTAAGCAATGTAACTCTCATGTTTGTTGTCAGCTGCAGTTTCTTCACATAGCGCCATAGATTTGACGATTTGAGGCAAGCTTTTATTTCGTCGGCAGCCGTAGATCTTGGAATTACTGGCAGTATTTGGCGGAAATCGCCAGAAAGTAAAATCATTGCTCCTCCAAAACATCTCGAGTCATTTCGTAAATCTTTTAATGTTCGTTTAAGTGCTTCTAATGCACGTTTATGCGGCATTGTGCATTCGTCCCAGATGATGATTTTCGATGCCGCTAAAACTTTGGCCATTGCTGAGTGTTTTGCAATATTACACGTTGGTTCTTCAATGGTTTGAAGATTTAACGGTAATTTTAATGCTGAATGAGCCGTACGGCATCCTTCTAACAATGTGGCTGCTATTCCAGAAGAAGCAACTGCAACCGCTATGTTGGATCTCGCCCGAACAGTTGCTAAAACTAATGACATGAGGAATGTCTTGCCAGTTCCACCAGGGGCATCTAGGAAATATAAACCACCATTTTCATCATCGATTGCCTTCATTAAAGTATCATAAACTTCCTTTTGTTGGTAATTCAACAGGGGTACATTCGTTTGAACTACTAAATCTAATTCCTGGTGATCATATTCACGTTCCCGTTCCAATTCTCGATTCAATGCATCATTCATTTCACGATATGGCGCTGGCATTCCTAACCTGATTAATAAATTACCGCACATGAGGTAACACATATCTTCGATCAAGAGTAAAGCACGATTATGTATCTCCTCATTCATCTCAATATCGTGATTTCTGGAACTGACACGAATTTGATGTAAAATATCTTCTGACATATTATCCTTGTATTTGTGCCACAGGTTACATGGGTTTGATGGAAAACATGTCGAAATTATGATAGCGAATAATGTGCGTATCTGAATTGGAGATGCAGAGATAATGGCTTCAGCGATTGTCGTATCCCAATGGGTATCGTTTTCCAATAAGTTCAATTCTTCACATGCAGCACGATATGTTGGGAATATTACACCATTAACAGTTCGTAGTGTCTCAAATGACGTTGGCCCACGCACATTTACCAGCAACAACCGCAAATAGAAACATTCATCATTCTTTGGAGGAACTGTATACATACGGCCAAGAGCATCAGTAGAACGCACATCTGGATACCCAGGAACCGCATCGCCTCGCTTCCGTCTTTGAAAATTCTTCGATGAAGCATTCCAAGTATGATAACGTGGCATCTCCGAGTAAAGCAAATTTCGTGCAAACTGATCGCTTTGGCAGATTGCAAAAAAAATGGTTAATGTATTTGCTGGAGGTGTTTCAGCACGTTGCGTAGCATTCGAAGCCGTGAAATATACTCGTTGACCATTCTCCAGATGCACCGCCAAATGCATAACAGTAGGATGACGTTCGTGAATAGGAAATGCGAATATACGCCAAATCGCTTCGTTACAGTTCACATAACGACCAACTTGATAGCGTGAAATTTCATCGTTGGTATTCGAGGATTGCAATCCAAAAACCGCCATATCACTGCCTTTCGTGACATATTTGCAAATATATTTTATGGACTTAAATGAATTGCAGTATTCAACGTTGCAATGTGTCTTGAACGTTTTAGAAATAAGTGGCGAATATGGAACAATCCAACTGTTGTCGACAACGAAATCCATTCTTTTCACTTTCGTTGTGACAGTTCGACCGTTGTCGCCCCGCGGTGTTACCCGCGGTGTAAATTAAAAAAAAAACTATGTTGCATGTTGCAAATAAAAAAAACTTGTATTCTACTCATGCTTTCCATCAGGCAGAGTAGAGTCATTTTGGCAGGGTCAAACATTAAAAAAAAATAAAAAAAAAATAAAATAAAATAAAATAAAAATGTAGAAAGTATCCTATGTCCGTCTCCTGGTTCTAAGCTACCTCCCCACCAAGTTTCAGCCAAATCGGTTCAGCCATTCTTGAGTTATAAATGGTGTAACTAACACGACTTTCTTTTATATAAAAAAAAAAAAAAAAAAAAAAATATATAGATGTAAATACTTTGATCTCTCTCGTGATAAATTGACAATTCCCTGTTTTCTTTATACGTGACAAAAAGGTTGATAAAAGGAGGAAAGTTATGGAGCAAATAGAATTACATATAGATTTAAAACAAAAAGTCTAAGTCTCTAACTCAACTCCCTCCACGTATGTATGCTCTAAAAGTTAAAGAGAAATTTAGCGAAACTGTCATTACTTATTAAAAGCGATTTACCTTATAATTCAATATATTATCTAGATTTCTGGAGTAGTCACCGTCCGTATATCTACAGTAATAAATTCAAAAACAAAACCCAAACCACAAAATACAATAATACTGAATTTAGTTCATCAAAACGCGACCAGACCCACAAAGTACCGGCTAACAAGGGAACCACTTCAGACACTGAAGACGAAAATGCGCGATATATATTTTTCCAGAGGCGGAAAATGAAATTCATCATTATTCCGCCGTATACCGTGAGAGTGGGTATGAAAACATGCCAATACACTGTTTTATTGTCAGTGTAAATCAAAATAACGAGGTTTGAGCATACAAACACAAGAGGAAGGGCTCACATACTGACGTGGGATCAAAAACAGCTTTATTCTCACTTCTGAAGTTGTTGACACTTTGAATTTGGGAACTTGAGTAATTTTGTCGTACAGAGCGGCTTCGTTATTAAGGTGTAGATACAAGTAGTAGAGTAGAGTAAGTTAGCTGACTCCCAAGTCACAGGATTACCTAGTTTGGGAGTCAGGGTTTACCTTATCCGCATTACCTTTAGTTTTATCATTTTATGTATCCTAGATTTAATCAAATTCAAAGGTTTTTGTATCAATAAAGATTTTTTTATTAAAAAAAAACAAAAAGGTATAGTATTCAAATCTAATGTAGTAATTTATTTGTTGGATGGGATCCCCCTTAAATATTTATTATACTGTGTTTTTTACGTAGAGTTTTTTATTGTGTCTTTATCAATCTACATTTAAAAGGTATTTGAACTAATCTATATTACGTAGTATAGAAACCTGTATACATTACCATTATTAACATACAAACGTTAAAAAATTCGTCCGCATCACCAAAGGCGTTTCCAAAAGGCTGGCAGCTTTGCCACGCTGAATGGCAATGCTAATTCTCTGTGCTAGAAAAAGGCCGGTATTGTGGTCGCGAGACGCGTGGATCAATTGTTTAGCTAGTTGTTTAAACACTAGATTTGCGAGCACTCGAACTCCATGAACCTAGCGTCTTGACCCCAAACGGTTCAAAGATGTAATTACCTATTAGATTTATTTAAATACTAGCTTTTGTATGTCAGTTTTTGTAGTTTAGACTAACCCATGTCCTTTTTCAAGAATCAAAGTATCTCCATGTCCAATTTCATTGAAATTAGTCCACCGATTTGCCGTGAAAACATGACAGACGGACAGATAGACAGACAGAGTTACTTCCGAATTTATATTAAGAATATTAATAAATACTTTTAGATATTGTAAAACAAAACGCCATCTAGTAGCAAACTAAGCCGAGCTTGTTTTGTGGGTACTACACAACTGATATAAATACAAATATACTTTTTTTATAAATACATCCATATTATACATAAAAAAACACCCAAACTCCGAAACAAAAATTTGCAGATCGTACAAAAAATTGATCTAACCCGGGAATCGAACCCGTGACCTCATGCATGAGGTAGTCATATTATTGGTATGGATTAATTTATACTACAACTATTTATTATACGGGACTTCTCTGGCGTTGTTTTTTTAGTTCCGTTTTCTCACTATTATAACCGTTCTCTTATATCTTATTTTATCCTATTAGAGATTTTTTTTTCATAAATCCTATCCTGACGTTTTGACATCATTATCAATATGTTTCAAATGACAAAACTTTTGATGTTTAGCCCCAACGGTGCAAAATGTAGGGCAAAATTTTTCAATTACAATTGCAATCCAATTGCTTATTTCCACTATATTTATCTTTTGCATACAAGTCTAAGGTTATATATATAAAATCGGATATAGTTTTTTTTCAACCAGATGGACAAAAAACATAGTTACTATTGTCCAACAGCCAAAGTTGGATCTATCCCAAGCCTATTCCCAGCCAATACTGTCCTGAATCTAAAACAGCCTCAATAGCCGTAAATATTGAAGCTTTACTTTTATTGAATTCCTATCGTCCAATCGGTACAATTGCCGGACGTACCAAAAGGTGAATTTTATCCGGAATTTAAGGTCTCGAAGGTCAAGGTCACTCGTTTATCTCCGCCTTACATTTTTAGATGTCTTTTGACAATAGTTTGAAGTAACAAGGAAAATAAAAGAATTGTGTCTGAATTATTGTGATTGTCTGTTTTTGGAACTGTAAAAGGTCAATTATTATTTTATATTTTTGTACCATTCAAGAGTGAAATCACGGATAAAAGGTTGCCTAATTCAAAGTTTGCAACTTTATGTTCATTTTGTATAAATTCTACTCAATTTATCATGATAGAGAGAGTCGTGCTTTGGCGCACATGATTGTGTCAATTCGACTGAGTAATTCTGCCTCGCGGAAAATGAAATAATATTTATTAAATATAAATACTAGCAGACCCACGCAACTTTGCCTGCGTCTCTTTTCAATCATATTTAGCTTCTATTCATCTAAGCGTGATGTTAACTATTTTGTCTTAGGAACGCCATGAAAACACTTTTGGATTCTGCTTATGCTTTCCATCGGGAAGACGAGAGTCATTTCGGCCAGGCCACACATTAAAAAACCGTGAGAATCGGTCAGATAGTTTCGGAGTTCATCATCAACAACGTGACATGAGAATTACCTATATATAACAGATTTTCATAGAGAGACTGTAAAGTGATATGTAACAGAGGAAAATATCACAAATGCCCTAATCGACTATAATTTAGTACTTCATCATTAATGTATATAACAGTCCACTATTAGAAATAAGCCTCTCCTTAAAAAAGAGGTTGTAGCCTGCTAGAAAGGTTGATAGTTTTTCTAGATAATTTTTCCTGTGGAGTGCTGTGGTCATGCATAGTTTTCTCTCTTAGGGCTCCCACACATAACTGCGATGCGACGCGGCGTCGCACTATGCGAATCAGAAGTTCAAATATGTCGAAGTTCTTGCGGTGCATTCGTGTGAGCCCGCAGATGTTTGTGAAGCGTTGCGAATTCGCAGCTATGTGTGGGAGCCCTTAGTCTGCTCTTACGACACTCGCGGAATGGGAACACTTAGTATCTATTGAAGTGAAAACTTCTATAGGCACGTCGAGCATTTTTTGGGTGAATGAAATCTTGGACATATAATTATGTCCATGATTTTAATTCAATCAATAATGAGGTAGTAGAGCCAAGCTGATTTTAGCACGGTTGGGCCGGTTCGACCAGGGTGGAATTGCCCTCGCACAGAAAATCACCTTAAAATGTCAGTGTTAGTGCATGTTTTGTTGGTGAGTGCAGGGCCGGAGGCCCAATGATGCAGAAGCATCACTAGGCCGCCAAGGTGTGGGTCACCATGTGGCATTGTCTGCATTTGCAATGAGTATAGTGACCACCACTTTTGGATTCTGCTTACGTTTTCCATCAGGAAGACTAGACTCATTTTGGCCAAGCCACACTTAAAAAATATGGAAATCGTGCCAAACGCTTATGAATATTGTTTTAATTCTTTTTATTACGCATTTTATTTAAAGAGCAAAGAGATTTATTTTAGGTGAGCCTAAACAACTGTGTTTTTTTATAGTTTTGAGATTTCAATGCTGTTGCCGACAGCATTCAAATGACTGCCTTGTAATTTTTTATTTTTCAATAAAGAATAGATTAGAAACACAAACCTTAGCTAGTGCCAATTCTTAATGGAATTGTCGAGTGAGAGAAAAGAACCATTTAATTCCTTTTTCATTAGCTATGAAGAATGCGTCGACCGGGTACTACTTAGTACTTCCGCTTCGTTCAATCTTCTCTAAAAGAGCTCGATAAACAGTACCAATTTAATTTCGTAAGATTGAATGAAATGAGTTGGTAAGAGTGAATGACGTAATTTCTTTTAGTACTTATATGACCGAGCAATGAGATTTGCTCGGTATTTTGTTTAGTAAGTTTCCTAAAAATTAATCCTAGCTAGATCCTCGATTTATCGTTCCCGAAACGCCCTACATAAATATTATGAAAATTGTTGGCGCGTTTCCGAGATTGACATTATATTTATGTATTTACGAGAATTCCTCGTTTAAACGTATTAAATACATTCTGGATACAATGTTTCGGAGATACAAAAGTATCTCGCTTACCAAGGTACTACTACCAACTATCCATTACTTATTATAAAGTGTAATTTTTTTGGGGTCCCTAATGAAAAAGTAATTCAGGACCCTAATACTAAGACTCCGTTGTCCGTCTATCCGTCCGTCCGTGTCACCAGATTGTATTTTATGAACCGTGATAGCCAGATAGTTAAAAATGTATCTTTAGATCATGTATTTGTGTTACCGCTAAAACAAAAAATACTTTAAAAAAGAATAAAAATACATATTTAAGGGGGCTTCCATCCAACAGACATGATTTTTACTAACGTTTTTTATTTCATAATAATAAGGACATCTAGTAGACGCTTGACATAGAAAGAAAAGGTCGAAATATACCTAGTGTTTAATGATGTACAGATAATGGTACGGAACCTTTCGTCTGATACACACTTGGCTAGTTTCTGTTGATTGTGGGGAAAACCCTTCAGATTTCATGCTCCTTGTGATCGTAAAGATCAGTAGTGTGAGGTATTTTAACTGAAAACCATCCGGACGTCCGGCTATAGGCCTCAGAATCTAGAATGATGAGTAGAATGGTGTGATGAATAGTGCCTAGGACCTATCGAATTATTTAAAATTTTTACTCATTTTTTATTGATTTTGAACTGAAATGTACGTGTTTTGACTTTTTTTTTATGGAATAAGCTGGCAAACGAGCAGACGTATCGCCTGATGGTAAGCGATTGCTGCCGCCCATGGACACCCGTAACACCAGAGGCGTCACAAGTGCGTTGCCGGCCTTTGGAGGATCGGGAGGGGACATAGGGGGGGGGGTTTGAGTTATGGGCCTCCGGTATCCTCACTCACTCGGTGAAACACAGCGCAAGCACTATTTCACACTGGTTTTCTGTGAGGCCGTGGTATCACTCCGGTCGAGCCGGTTCATTCATGCTGAAGCGTGGCTCTCCCACGGTAATTTGATGATGATTAATAATGAATTATCTCTATTAAGTCAAATAACGTTGAGCTTGCCCGTGGTAACATAGTTCAAATATATTCGGTAATAAATTATGTAAAACAATACATTGCTCTTGAAACACTAAACGAAAATATTTTTGATGCCTATTATTCGTTAAAAATAATCCAAGTTAATTTCAATTCAAAAACTCTAATTAAAAGTATTCAATAACATAACGTAAAACAATGTTTCGCTTGAAACGTTAACCAAAATTTGTGTGGTTTACGTAAATGAAAATCTTATCCGGGTAAAGTACATGTGTGTAGTCATGAGTCTATTATAAGCCGACGTTGCATGAGTACGCAGCCGAGATTCAGTAAGGTTTATCCGGGTTCTCGCTTCCTAAGCTTTTTCAAACAAGGGAATTCTTTATCTGTTTAATGGAACTTGAGTTTTAATAGAATTTTTCATAAGTTATTTACCTCGTTAACTGTAATTAATTGAGGAAACGTCACGGGGTAAGATGGTTTGTTAGATTCGAAGTAAGTAGAACTAAATCTAGTAAAATAATAAGACATTTAGAGTACTAGCTTTGTGTCCACGTCCACGTTATCACAAAAAATAGTAGCCTATGTCCTTTTTTAAGCTCTAGACTATCTGTGTACCAAAATGTATTCAAATTGGTTCAGAATTTTTGGCATGAAAACACGACAGACAGACAGACAGTTACTTTTGCGCTTATAATATTAGTAGTTATAGATGGGGTAACAAATTCAATTCAATTTATTTATTAAACATAAGCATTACAGTTTACACCAAATCGCTGATATCTATACTAATTACAACACAAAAAATACAACCTCAAACATACTATTAGAATTAGAAAAGTTACAAATAAAAAAACACTAAAATAAAATTTGTGAACAGAAAACAAGCGTAATTATTTATAGGAACTATAAAATTAGGATACAATAATGTTAAAAACAAAGTAGAGGTGTAATTAAGTTCTATGACCTTTAGATAGGACATTGGGCTCTTCAAGTACACCCTTGACTGACGTGAGGTCTCGGGTTCGATTCCCGGGTCGGATCAAATGTTTGCATGATCTACAATTATTTGTTTCGGAGTTCGGGTGTTTTCTATGTATAATATGTACGTATTTACAAAAAAAAAATATATATATATTTGTATCAGTTGTCTAGTACCCATAACACAAGCTCTGCTTAGCTTGGGACTAGATAACGTTGTGTGATAGATGGCCATACTTAAGGGCCATACTTTGCCGGTATTTCTCGTTTAATTAGTTTCATAGCCAGGTTTAAATGTAGACGGTTTGGTAGTGCGAGCAAGGTCTCCCAGTTACAAAAACTGCACGTAAGTATTTGTTTGACTGATTTTGTAATTTTATAGATTTAAGAAGTTTGTTTCTAAGTTACCGTACAGTTATATTTTTCTTTCTTAGTCCATCTTATTAAATGTAATATAATTTAATTTTTTAAAAAGCAACTCCGGCTTTAAGAATATATCCTGTCTCGTGGATGACTTTACAAACATACAGACATAAAGAACATCCAGATATAGAACAACAATTTTGTTTATCATTTATGAAAGTACTAGTTGTTGCCCGCGGCTCCGCCCGCGTGTATGTCGGTTATCGCGGCAAATAGTAGCCTATTTCTAATGTATAAGCTACATTAATGTAAAGTTTCATCCAAATCCGTCCAGTAGTTTTTGTGTGAAGAAGTAACAAACATACACATAAACAAACTTTCGACTTCATATATAAGTGTGATTATTCCATATTGTAGAGTCGGCAACCATAGCACTCAACGAAAATTAAGTAAGTAATTACAGTAAAATTACAGTGAAACAAAGGAGAAATATGACAACCGCTAAAACTGATTCGCCGTCAGTGCAGTTAGTCTGTCAGTAATTAATAAATAAAAGAAAACATGCACCTCGTCTTATTTGTAACAACAGAGTAAGAGCTCCCACACATAACTGCGAATTCGCAACGCATCGCGAATATCTGCGAGCTCGCACGAATGCACCGCTAGAACTTCACGCTTTGCATCGCTGTTATATATATTTTTTATGCTATAGGGGCAAACGAGCAGACGTATCACCTGATGGTAAGTGATTACCGCCGCTCATGGACACCCGCAACACCAGAGGAGTCACAAGTGCGTTGCCGACCTTTGGGGGGTGGGGAAAGGGATGTGGGAAGGGGTTAGGGTATGGGCCTCCGGTATCGTCACTCACTTGGTGAAACACAGCGCAAGCGCTATTTCACACTGGTTTTCTGTGAGGCCGTGGTATCACTCCGGTCGAGCCGGCCCATTCATGCCGAAGCGTGGCCCTCTCACGGTAAGCGATATATGTGTTACACGTATATATGCTTAAGTTTAAAACTTAATTCCTGTAGGGAACAATCTCACCACGACAACAAATAATTTGAAGTTGTGACTGTAAGTTTTAGAAGAAAGTCCGGGAACTTCTCCATGACAAGTTAGTTCAACAATCGCAACTTGGCGTTGTGGTTGTTTTGCACGACTCTATATGTTTGTATCCTATGTGGCTATGCTATATATATTGATATTTTATTCTTAGTTTTACTAATAATATCCTCATAACATGAATGTCATCATTAATTAGGCTAAGCCTATAACTAAATACATATATAGCTGAGCCCGACAGTGGTTGTTGTACTTTTAAAACAGCAGCTGCGGAAGACACCACGGGGCGAAGTTAGTCTAAAAATCAGTTATCTGAAAATCCAGCAAGTGAAAATCCCGTCAAAATCGGTTCAACTGATCCAGAGATTAGCCGGATCAGACAAAAAAATGATTATTTGAAGTAAGTACCGCATGTACTTTCAAATGCATTAAGTGAAAAGCTTTTAATTTGAAATTATAAACAGACACTTCAATTTTATTTATTTGAATACTTTTTTTATGTATGAGCCAGTCAGTTAAAGTGACTATTCTGCCTGATGAAAAGAATGAGCAGAATTCAAGAGTGGTGTTCAAAATATTCATTCCGAATGCAGACAATGTGACCATCGTGTGGGTCACCATACTGCATTGTTGCAGTATGGTGACCCACACGATGGTAGTCTATTAAGATGCTTCTGCATCTTTGGCCCAACGATTGAATTTTTTTAACCAATGCATTTAGAATGAGTGAATGATAAGTATGGTATGAAGTACCTAAGACCTATCGAATTATCTAAAGTTTTAACTCATTTTTTATTGATTTTAATCTGAAATATGCGTGTTTTGATTCATAATTAGAGTCATCTCTATTAACTTATATAATGTTGACTTTAATCATTTCTATCTCCTAAAACTAACCCGCATATCAAAAGTACAATTACCTCTAGGATCAAAAGAATAAAAAATTTAGCAACACTTAAATCTCAATCAAAAATGAATTTTACCTTGTCACATATAGGGTTCAAAACCTAAAGTTTCACACATCAAGGAGACCTTTTCCTTCCTACCAAGAATTATCATACAATCCTTTCATATCACGAAATATTTCTGTAACCTAACAAATGTTTCATCGTATATGCTCATATTTCTGAAGCGTATCACGTATGGGTCGTCTTTTTGAAGACGTTTAGCTAAAATGGCTGTCGAATACGAAGCGGTACAGGATTTACAAAGAAGATTTTTTTATATATGAATGTGTGTGCCAGATGGTATTATTTAAGTTAGCGAAGTTTCCGTCGCGTTCTCCGAATTTATTATAAAAATATTTCATACGTGTAAAGTTGATTTAGAAATTGGTAGCAATGTATTTTGTTGTACAATTGCCATGAAAATAAAGTATATGGGAGCAAGGTTTATAACGTGTACCTCAATTCTATAACATAAATATATTTGGTAAATATAGCAACTGTACTATCAATCTTATTTGATAAGACTTATTCATACAAACGTACATAAAATAAATTCATATAATTTACCGTGGGAGACCTACGCTTCGGCTTGAATGGGCCGGCTCGACCGGAGTGATACCACAGCCTCACAGAAAACCGGCGTGCAATAGTGCTTGCGCCGTGTTTCACCGAGTGGGTGAGGATACCGGAGGCCCATAGCTATAACCCTCTTCCCCTATCTCCCCTCCCTATCCCCCAAAGGCCGGCAACGCACTTGTGACGCCTCTGGTGTTTGCAGGTGTCCATGTGCGGCGGTAATCGCTTACCATCAGGCGATACGTCTGGTAGTTTACCCGACTATTATATAAAAAAAAAATACAAAATCATTTGCAGTTCGAACGTGTTTCCACCATAATAGGATAGTATTCGGATTTAAATAATAATTTTCTAGGTTCCTATCACTTTTTTGAAGAAACTTACCTAGAATAAACGAAAATCGAATTTAATTTTGCAAGTTTTTAGGATATGGTAACAGTTACGATAGTTCTGAAAAATGCATTACTAATCTGTACATTTACTGGCGATTCCAAAAATATTCGACAAAAAAATATTTTTGTTCACAGCTTTGAGGATCGTTTACTTTAAAAAAAAAAAATATGTAATTTTGTTTGTCCTTACTAATATTAAAAATGCGAATTTAACTTTGTCTGCCTGTCGCGCTTTCACGTCAAAACTACTGAACCGGATTAAATGAAGTTTGGTAGACAGATTGTCTAAAGCGTTTTTATTTTGTGTGGAAATCCCCCCAGATACTACCGACTGGTGGCAATGTCGGACTCTAACCGACTAAAACCGCACACCGTCTCGAGCGTCTCGTCTACAAGAAGTCAGGGAACTAGATGCACCCTTGAAAGGAAATCGCTGGAAACCCGACGTACCTCGAGCCACCTACGGTTTGTAAATGGCCCTCTCCTTGTCAGAGAAAAGCGCTTACACTTCCAAACTCGCCTACTTTTGTTAGGGTGACAGATAGCCTCACCTGTCCCCCCACAGGCTTGCATTTATGGAGGATGGAGATCGCTCTGCGATCTACGGTGCCTGAGTCGTCTGCGGTATTGGGCCCCTTCCTGGGCCTGTGTTGAAGATAATCTAGAACTTGAAAAAGGACATAGGCTACTATTTTCCACGATAAATAAATAAATAAATAAATAAATATTTCGGACATCTAACACACAACGCCATCTAGTCCCAAACTATGCAGAGCTTGTATTATGGGTACTAGACAACTGATATGAATACTTATATACTTTTTTTTGTAAATACATACATATTATACATAGAAAACACCCAAACTCCGAAACAAATATTTGCAGATCATACAAACATTTGGTCCGATCGATATAACTGATATACACGTGGAAAAAGCTAGTTAGTTTATATGTTCTTTCTAACTCTCCGTGTGCGAGTGTGTCAGTTATCGAATGTGTAAAAATTTAAGTATCTAGTCTGTACTGGGACATTTCAACAACAAGATTACGTAGCCACAACGTTGTCCTGCCAGTCCCCAATTCGCACTCGGTCAGCGTGAGGACGTATGGCTTTAACCCTCTTCTGAGACCTGAGCCCAGCAGTGGAAGGTTATGGGTTAATAAACGGGACATTTTTAATAGCTTTAAATAGAAACAAAAGAGTTTCAATAAAAAAGACAAAGAGAATTTATAATAATTAGTTCGACTCGAGTGTTCATTATTATAGAGACTAGAATTGCTTTTTTATACAAAATAATGAAATACCAAAGTGTATTATTTTAAAGTTAGGCCTTTGTTAATTAATATCCAGCAAAATGTACTGGAGTAACGTGATAGGTACATCGTGCTTGACTTGTGACATACGGAGATAAAAAAGAACGAGCAAGCCCTGCATGAGTATATTACCAACTAGCTGAACTCCGCGGTGTTACCCGCGGTTATTGTTGTACAACGAGTAACGCCGCGGGACAATGTTAGTCTAAAAAAAGTAGCCTAAGTTACTCCCCGGGTCATCAGCTACCTGCCAGTGAAAGTCCCGTCAAAATCCGTCCAGCCGTTCCAGAGATTACCTGGAACAAACAGACAGACCGACAGACAGACAAAATTTTTTTTTACTACATTTTTGGTATATGTATCGTGTATACATACATATGCATTAAGTAAAAAGCGGTTATTTTAATATTACAAACAGACACTCCAATTTTATTTATTTGTATAGATGTATGTATATATTTCTTTAAGGTAGTAGAGTCACACTGATTAAAACACGAACGAAGAGACCCGACCGGGGCTACTAACCTCTCACAGAAGATCAACATAAAATGACAACATTCATACTGTCGTGTTTCGTTGATGAGTGTAATAAAGCATCAATTATCAAGCAACAGTTAAGCATCTCATAAGGCCGCCATAGTGTGATTCACCATGCTGCACTGTCCGCGTTCGCATTAAGGATAGAGACCACCACTCTTGAATTCTGCTCATTCTTTCGTTCAGGCAGAGTGGAGTCATTTTGGCAGCAGCTAATAAAAGAAAACAGAATGTCAGCACTCCTAGTCATCTAATAGGTGTCGTAAGAAGCGACTAAAGAGAAGGAAAACTGTAATAAATCCTTTAATAACCCGTTGTATAGTTGACCAAAACCTCATTTTTAAGGAGAGGTATCCCTACGTCATGTTATTAAACTAGCTGAACCCCGCGGTGTTACCCGCGGTTATTGTTGTACCGCGAAAAACGCCGCGGGACAAAGTTAGTCTAAAAAAAGTAGCCTAAGTTACTCCGCGGATCATCAGCTACCTGCCAGTGAAAGTCCCGTCAAAATCCGTCCAGCCGTTCCAGAGATTACCCGGAACAAACAGACAGACAGACAGACAAAAATTTTTTTAACTACATTTTTCCTATATGTACCGTGTATACATACATATGTATTTAGTAAAAAGCGGTTATTTTAATATTACAAACAGACACTCCAATTTTATTTATTTGTATAGAGTATAGATAAATAGAATGTATAAATTCCATATTAATATAGATAAGACAGCTAGGTAAATTATTTACCACGTCGTATAAAGACACGGCTTATCTCATCGAGAATAAGCCGTGTCTAAATGCATTGTAATGAATAAATTTAGTAAATATATAAGGAACCGTTACCGAGTAAGACAGACGCCGACAGATGCCGACAGACGCCAACAGACGCCACCATGTAACAATCAGAGTATTATGGAGCCGCACCTCCGGCATAATAAATACTGCTCCCAAAGTTACATATCGCCATTATTATTCCTGCACTACGAAGTTCGCTATAAGAGGCTTTGGTCCAGCAGTTATAGGTTGTTAATATATTTATTAAATACTAGCTGAACCCCGCGGTGTTACCCGCGGTTATTGTTGTGCCGCGAGTAACGCCGCGGGACAAAGTTAGTCTAAAAAAAGTAACCTAAGTTACTCCCTGGATCATCAGCTACTTGCCAGTGAAAATCCCGTCAAAATCCGTCCAGCCGTTCCAGAGATTACCCGGAAAAAACAGACAGACAGACAGACAGACCGACAGACAGACAGACAGACAAAAAAAATTTTAACTACATTTTTGGTATATGTACCGTGTATACATACATATGCATTGATTAAAAAGCTGTTATTTTAATGTTACAAACAGACACTCCAATTATATTTATTTGTATAGACAAGCTAACCCGGCGAACTTCGTACCGTCATATTTACATATCTATCTTAGCTTTCCACAGGCGAGGACAAAACAAAGATTTTTCCCGTTATCTTTTAATTTTTCATGTACACAAACCTTGAACACAACAATTACGAATAAATAAAAAAAGAATTATTTAATTTGTTGCAGCCGATTGGCGGAAGTTATGCGCGTACATACCTTTTGGCGATTCATTTTTATATGTCTTATTTATTATTAGGAAATTCGATTATTTCTTCACAATCGGTCTCACTGAAATGGTTGCATACGTATTTTTTCGTAGGTATGTTTTATTGGAGTTCAAATGTAAGTTTATTAAATAAAATTATTTAATTATAAAGAAAGACACATAAAACAATTTTACGTAACAAGTACCTACTTACTAAGACGGGCGAGATCAATGTCTAAGGTTCAAAATACTCCTCTCATTATAAAGAAACCTGATACGTCATGTAACCGCGATGTTGTGGCAAGCCTGAAGAATTGTACCCTGAATTCAGGGAAATCATATACTTAAGATATTTTTACCTTTATATGAACAAAAATTAAAAGTGAACCTGTTGGTTTAGTAGTTTTTAAACGTAATTGCCAGCCAGAAGTACTAAGATTGATTCCCATGAAAACAAATAATGTTATGAGCATGACCATAAATATGTACTGTTTCTGGACAAAATATCTAAAATGTATGTATTATATTAGAAACATTTATGATGTTCATTAGCACTTTAATAAATTTTCAAGAAAGGGGTAACTTAGACTCATAAATTGGCAACACTGAACCTTGAAGCTTCGTATTATGATATGCTCAGAAGAGGGTAGTTGTAAATATCTTAAAACATTTTAAACGAGTGGTACTTATGATATAAATTGACTGTTTTATACGTATAATATTACAAACACAAACTCTCCTTCCAAATGATTTATGATCACCTTTAATTATGTATATATGTAGGTACTTATATTGCCCACTGTTGTCTAAAGACTATTTTGCTCCAAAAAATACTTTATGGAGTTGTTAGAGAAATGGGAGAGTGGGAAGGATTAAAAATAGGGTGTCATCACAAAGAGATGAACGAACTGATGATAAGTGACTTCCACTAAGCATGGAAACAACTCAATAGGAGATACTTCTAAGTCTGCATTTGCATTTAGTAAGCAAACTATATTAGAAAATCTCTAATTGACTGATTAACTGATTGCTTCAGTGGCACAGTGTTAACGTTTGCGGCTACTGTGCTTAAGATCTCGTGTTCGATTCCCGGTTTGGATCTTTCTATGACCTACAAATATTTGTTTCGGAATTTGTGTGTTTTCTTTGTTTAATATGTATGAAGTTTATAAGTATTCGATCAGTCAATCTAGTTGACATTTTACAAGCTCAGCTTAGTTTGCAGCAAGAAGGCGTTTTGTTTTAGATGTTTTGTTATGATAACTTTGTGTGTGTGTGTGTATGTGTGTGTGTGTGTTTTTATTGTTTACCACTTAAATTCTACTTGTAAGATAATCTCGTGTTTCTAATAATTCAGGAACATCGTAGTACATGTTTTCAAATTATCTATTACTGCTATTTTGTAAGCACATTAGAGAAATTTTAATGTAACTGAAATGCCTCGAGGGTAAATAATCTCGAGATTAAATCTCCGTTTTGATAGCGTGTACAACACGCTTAATAATTTATGATAATTAGCTGTCGCCCAGAATTTAGATGGAGTGTTGGAAAATAAAAAATAAAGTATCTTTTTATCTCCGTAAGCAGATACTATGCATTCGAAAGTAACTCTAACTGTCTGTAACTATTTCACGTCTTAACTGATCATATCAATGAACCTATTATGATCAATGATCATAATAGTTTAGTTTTGATGTTCTTAGACGTCTTCTATTGCCCGTAGCGTGATCATTTTCCCCCGTTTTTGTAACATTCTTCATTGTTGCTCCGCTCCTGTGTGTCTTAGCGTGATGATATATAGCCTATAGCCTTCCTCGATAAATGGGCTAACTAACACTGAAAGAATTTTTCAAATCGGACCAATGGTTCCTGAGATTAGCGTGTTCAAACAAACAAACAAACAAACTTTTCAGCTTTATATATTATTAGTATAGATACGGAAATAGTCTTTATAAAAAATAACAATCTCGAAATATGTTCATTGTTCATCAGTAGTTTCATTACAAATGTACAGATTTGTCTAGTTTAGCAGCAGTCTGTTATGCGTGAGAGATGTTAAGTAATATTGCATAACGTCTGTGTATTATGTATATTGTATGAAGACCTAAATCTACCAATCTACTCTACTCACCGAACACTTAAATTATCACATGAGGTTTATCTTGATGATATCAAAAATGTTATGTCTACCATCACAACCATATTTGACTTAGAATCTGGCAACGAAATCTTTTTCCATGCACTCAAGATTTATAATTCCTAAGAACTGTTGACCATTCTTAGATCCCGTGAATCCTACCATAAGAATGTCTCAAGGTGAATAGAGGGTTACACAAAATCCCTTGACAGTTTAATCCTCCCTAAAATACTAAGGGTAGAATGCCCTTAAATATCATGCATAGATCAGAAGCCTTCTTAATAGTTTAAGTAACTTATTCAGTAGCAATAACAGGCTTTATACAGATTTAATGTCTTGTGTGACCACGAATATTTGTCTCAATTTAGTGTATCGTTTAGTGTGAGCATTTTTATAGGACAAAGTCGAGGGAGGAATTTAACTCGTACGTACTGATTATGTTTTTTATCTAATACTAGCTGACCCACGCAACCTCTTTTGCGCCTTATATTGTCCCTAGCGTGAATTTTTCCCCCGTTTTTGAAACATTTTGAAACAACAACTATTAGTAGTAGCGTGATGATATATACCCTATAGCCTTCCTTGATAAATGGACTATCCAAGAAAGAATTTTTCAAATCGGACCAGCGGTTCCTAAGATTAGCGTGTTCAAACAAACAAACAAACAAACTCTTCAGCTTTATATATTATTATAGATATAAAATTCTCGTGTCACAGTTTTAGTTGCCAAACTCCTCCGAAACGGCTTGACCGATTCTCATGAAATTTTGTGAGCATATTGAGTAGGTCTGAGAATCGGCCAACATCTATTTTTCATCCCCCTAAATGGTAAGGGTCACCCATCGTTAAAAAAAATTTATGGCAAAACGACGTTTGCCGGGACAGCTAGCGGGATAGCTTTGAAATGGTTATTTAAGGAGTGTTTATTTTTGTAGATTTTTTATAAAATACATGAGACATCATTTTGATAAATAATACCAATAGAAATTCAATTAGCGAGTTTTAATTTTTGTATAAATGTCACACTTGCATTCAAAGACTTTTCAAATAAGAAGGGAAACAAAATTAATCTATATATATATAAAAGAGGAAGGTGACTGACTGACATACCCAGAGATCAACACACAGCCCAAACCGCTGAACCTAGAATCCTGAAATTTTGCATGTAAGTTCTTTATTTAACGTAAATGAGGAAGGATAGGAATACCATAATATGCAATGCTAAAAGAGAACAGATATAAATATCTATTCTTCATATATATAATTTATACCAACATTTATCAAGTTTGTTAATTGGATAATAATGCACTATTTAAATCACAGATCTTAAAAGTCATTAAAATGTTATTAAGACTTAGATGCTAAGCGCTTTATGAGTCTCTTATTATCATCTAGATTTACAGAAAAGTGAGAAATAAGTGAGATGATAGTGCTGGCAGTACGTTGTTAAAAAATTGTTACAAGTATAGACGTATATTTATTTAGAAATATATAAGAACGGTTGACGATAATAGGCTTGTGTCCTAAAACGCAAGTGGAATTTAGAATTGAAATCGATAAAATGTGGGAATGAGAACTTGTTCTTATCTCCAAATTTTGCAGATTATCGATGCTGAGTGTGGTCTTTTTGATTTGAATAAAAAATCAAGATATATCTATGGCTTTTTAACCGTACAATCGAAAATTAAATTCTATTAAAATTATATTAACCGCGGCTTTAAATACGACCGCGTTTTAACTTCTATCATATTTGAGACGTGTTCTTTTAAAACAAAAATTATTATACCAACAATAAGTACATCTACATCACAAATAAATAAAATAGGAGGGTCTGTTTGTAATATTAAAATAACCGCTTTTTACTAAATGCATATGTATGTATACACGGTACATATACCAAAAATGTAGTGATTTTTTTTGTCTGTCTGTTTGTTTGTCCCGGGTAATCCCCTGGAACGGCTGGACGGATTTTGACGGGACTTTCACTGGCGGGTAGCTGATGATCCAGGGAATAACTTAGGCTACTTTTTTTAACTAACTGCGCCCCGCGGCGTTACTCGCGGTACAACAATAACCGCGGGTAACACCGCGGGGTTTAGCTAGTCTACATATAAATACATTACACAAAAACTTTGTACTTTATTAAAAGAAAATTATACGGATGGAGGAGTATAAAATTTGGCAAGTTTAAATGGAAAAGGAGTGCAGAAAGTCATAAAAGTAAAATATATATTAAATGAATTATGGTCGAATTTACCACTATTAGGTTATTTAACTATACAACTATTAGGTTGTGTAGAAATCTTGAAATGTGAAATGTAAGGAAAGTGCACACAACTTACAGTGTTGCAGTCAATGTTTATAAAAAAACTTTTTGAAAACAAGCCTTTACTGGAATGCCTCGAGACGAGTCAAACGATTTCAAACTCGATGATGTTTCTTTACAGAGTTCCCATGGCCGCCTTCTAGCTCTAGCATCAGATCAGCTCAATTTCATTAGAATATTGTATTGTCATGCTGTATAAACATGATTGCAAAATTTCAGCAAAATCAGTTGAAGATTGAGTTGAAATATTTCACCCGAACATACATGCATATATACATATATTGCAAGTTAATAAAAAGCTTGCAATAAATACACAGAGGCAGATCATATTTATATTCGTACACTGTGATTACTATATTAGAAGGAGGTGTACTATTAATTAAAATAATAGCTCTCTCGTTACATACAATCTTGTTTAGCCAGTGGCTAAAACAAATGCGACCTTTGCGCAAGGCGGATTTGATTCTTACCCAGAATCAATGTTGTATGCTCTAGATGATCATTCGATTTGTATTTAGACGGAATGTTTATTAGAAATCTGGTTATAGTGCATTCGATGTCAAGCTTGGGATCAGACAACCGTGTGTGAGGTGTGTACGGTTATCATAGGTAAAAACGCAAGAAATGACTGCCTCGTTGGTCTCGCGGTCGGCGTGTGCGACTGCTGATCATGAGGTCTCGGGTTCGATTCCCGGGTCGGAACAAATGTTTGTATGATCTACAAATGTTTGTTTCGGAGTTTGGGTGTTTTCTATGTATAATATGTATGTATTTACAAAAAAAGTATATATGTATTTGTATCAGTTCTCTAGTACCCTTAATACAAGCTCTGCTTAGCTTGGGACTAGATGGCATTGTGCGTGATGTCCGAAATATTTATTATTATTATTATTTATAAATGATGATGATTGTAGTATTGGATACACATAAGGAATTTAGAATGTAAATAAATATTTACAGACTTTTTTTAGAAGTCAGACTAGGGACACTTTGGGAAGACACGCTAAAACAGACTACAGAGGTTTCCATCAGCATTAAATACATCAAGCAAAGCTTCATTTAGCAATATCTTCAAATTTTCAAATTTACATGCTTCACACGAAAATTTAATCAAAATTCATAGAATGTTATAAATCCGAACGGATGAATCGTCGCCATAATGAAATTCCATGCATTGGACCTTTTTGGGACTTTAGATGTATTATGTTGGAGATCAGAGATTGGCCCATCAGTGTATTAAACCTGCCGATGTGGGCACATTAAAATAGCTCCTAGTTTTTGAGCTTGTTGTGTTTCAAGAGCATGATAGAAAATTAGAAAATTGCGTGAATATGCGTGCTAAGGTTTGCTTAGTAGGGCTTACAAACTTTCGGAATTTAGAACAGTTCAGGAATAACAAGGACAATTTGGCTTATCTCATACTATCATAGTTCACAGCTCGATCTTTCGTTACTAAGCTCAGTTTGTGACAGTTACACGCAATTATATTAAGATAAGGATAAACAGGCATTGCGGAACATTATAACCACTGCCTTCATCTTGAATTATGATTACGATTAAAACATTATGTAATACATTATCATTTACATGAAATACATGTACATTATACTGTTGAACGTTATTTATAACATTAAAGATAATTATTCTTGGGTGTGCTTGGGTGATGCATCTGTATCAAGTTAGGTAACTTGATGCAGAAGCATTACTAGGCAGCCATAGAGTGGGTCACCATGCTGCATTGTTGCATTGTCTGCATTTGGAACGAGTATGGTGACCAACACTCTTGAATTCTGTTTATGCTTTCCAACAGACAGAATATAGTCACTTGGGCTGAGCCATACATCTATACAACTAAATAAAATTGGAGTGTCTGTTTGTAATATTAAAATAACCGCTTTTTACTAAATGCATATGTATGTATACACGATACATATACCAAAAATGTAGTTATTTTTTTTTTGTCCGTCTGTCTGTCTGTCTGTCTGTCTGTCTGTTTGTTCCGGGTAATCTCTGGAACGGCTGGACGGATTTTGACGGGACTTTCACTGATAGGTAGCTGATGATCCAGGGAGTAACTTAGGCTACTTTTTTTTAGACTAATTTTTCCCCGCGGCATTACTCGCGGTATAACAATAACCGCGGGTAATACCGCGGGGTTCAGCTAGTAAAAAATAAAATTATCTATAATGTAAACATATTGTTTCCAAAAAAAATGCATTTAAGTATGTTTATCGGTATTTTGACTATGCTTAGTTTGGAATCAGAATACATGATGAATGTGAATCAGGTATAATCAGATAAAAAACAATGATCTAACGCTTTCATCTAAAATAGGTAGTTACAGTCCTACTGCGAATCCAAACTCCAAAAAGTTTTAAATGTTTAATTACTCTAATTTCGTTTTTAGGCTAAGTTGTCCAAAGAAAGTTTCTTTATCCATTGGAGCGATGATGTGATAATTAATTTTAATAAGTCTTCTAAGTATATTTCACAGAGTTTGAAAGTGCTGAATCGGTTTTGACCCAATTTCTAGTTAATTACTCAACCTATAAGTTGATTTGTGTAGCTTTCTGATTGAAGCCAACCTGTGACAAAGTTTAGAATTAGTTTCATTTGTATAGTCAAATCTTAAGAGGGATGAATTTCATCAAATTAATATTATTTTTGTCGTACAGTAATTGAAGAGATTCAAATAGGTAAATTTACTTTTACACTCTTGCCTTCATTCGTTTTAATATTATCAATTTGGAACAAACAGGGTTATCTTTGTTACGCTTTCACTCCTAAAGTGCTACACCGATATCAATGAAATTTGGAATGGTGGTACTTTGATTCTTGAGGAAAGACACAGGCTGCTCTTTACATCGCGGTAATGAGTAAATATATAGCTAGAGCAAAATACACGCGGGCGGAGTCACTTTTGTATCGAAAAAATATGTTATGGCTACTCCCTCCGTTCGGTAGGCCGTATTGCTCCACGTCCTCCCATCCCTCCCATCTATCAAGTCAATGTGTTTCTCTTCATCAAAAACCGGTCATAGGTCCTATGTAAATTAAAAAGCATAAAGTAAACAGTTGTTGAAACTGTAGCGGTCATGTTGGCAACACTGTCGACGTAAGTTTTTTGACCCAAGCCAAATATAAAAAAAAATAAGTGGATTTTCTAATTCATTAACACAAATGATTTGTATACTGTAAATAAAAAAAAATGAGTCTTCTCTGTAAATTAGTTTTAGTTCTTGGAGAAATAACAAGTGCATACGTAAACCCAAATACCTCTTTGTTTTAATTCGGTATTCCAACTATAAACTTATAACATCAAAAATAAACTGCAGTGCGTATATCTATCAGTGACGCCAAAAAACTATAAAGGAAACATTTTCTACATTTAGAATTAATGCATCTGTCTTTGCTATCTTGCTCAGATAAATGGTGATAATTACTTATACCACAAGATTAACGACGATTGTAAAAGTGAATGCTTTCAGTATTCTTTGAGACAACTAAAAGCATGGATAAGGTGCAACAATAGTGTCTTAAGAACAGTCATCTCATTGTTCGTTTTATTGATGGACCTACCCCTTTGTGCTTTACGTAGAGTAATTATGGCGAATGAATTCTATACATGTCCGAGTGCAATCTAGGATGATATTGATTGGGGCTATTATAACAAATAGAGCTCTGCTAAGTTGTACAAGATAAACATGGATAATATCATGTATTGATTACCATAACTAAAGGTAAGTAGTTGTAGTAACTGAAATACTTAGAATTTTATAAAGGTGTCATATTTAAAGGAAGCATTTTATCGTCAGCTGGGCATATTGAGAATCTAATTTGGATAATCTGGAGTGTATCAAAAATTGAAGACTGCTGCTGAAAGAAAGTTGAGGAAATGAACTCAACTACCGCCTTCTTGTCCTTTATCTAAGAGGACTTCGCACAGAAAATCAACGTAAAATGTCAGCGATCATGCTGTGTGTTTCGTTGGTGAGTGCGAGACCGGAGGCCAAATGATGCAGAAGCATCACTAGCCCACCATGCTGTGGGTCACCATTCTGCATTGTTGCATTGTCTACATTCGCAGTGTGGTGACCAACACTCTTGGATTCTGCTTAGGCTTTCCATCACGCAGAGTAGAGTTATTTTGGCATGGCCAAATATAAAAAAAAGAAAAAAGAGGATACTCAACTTTTGCCTCTAGAGTTGCAGGTTTGCTATGAGACGGTTACAGTCTGAACTGTTTAAGACTTGTGTATCACATTTAAAGTTATTAACAACAGAGAATGTCAAAACATCCTTAGCCAACAATGTTCTTATACAGCGTGTTGTAGTAAATGCTTGTCTACTATCTTATTTATTGCTCATATTATATTCTAAACGATCATTCATACATTTTCATGTTATTGTTCACATTTTGCTAATCATTTCACCTTGCCGTCAGCTTGAAGTAAAAAAAATATATACAATGGATGGAAAAGAGCAAATCACTTCCGTGTATTGTGATTTATTAAAAGGCATACTTTTATTTTTTCTTTTGACTTGAGAAGTTTTTCATTGAATTTATGGATATTTTTTGTTTATTATGCGTCCGTATTTTGTGACCTATTTTGGAATTCAAATTCAAAATCATTAATTTTATAATCTCAATTGATAAAACACACTTGAAGTTACTGTTAAAAATCATAGATCGATATATACAGACATCATAGTGTATGCTGTATTGTCGACGTATTTTTTTTTTGCCCTGGTTCGCATTGAGGATGGTGATCACCACTCTTACATTCTGCTCTTGCTTTCCATCGGTTGGGGCATAGCCATTTTGGCAGATCAAATATACAAAAGAAAAGATGAAAATACCAAATTCTACTGCCTGCTTGTGTCGATCTATAACTTCCAGTGTCCAAAATGCGTAGAGCCTCATGAGAAGAATACTGGCAAAGAAACTCATGACCACTCTTTTTAAAAGTCAGATATTCAGACACATGAATAAATGGAAATAAATTTACAAAGTAATATTTTTGTATACCTCGGTGAATATATGGATTGTTGTTATTCAATAGAGTAACTATTCAGTTTGGCAAAA
Organism: Spilosoma lubricipeda; assembly: GCA_905220595.1. Lineage (NCBI taxonomy): Eukaryota > Metazoa > Arthropoda > Insecta > Lepidoptera > Erebidae > Spilosoma > Spilosoma lubricipeda. The sequence continues at coordinate 1,766,992 of HG992298.1, read as the reverse complement.
CAATAAAATTGATATTAATTGACAATGAACCGCTTTAATTGACACCATATTTATAAAAGTGAAATCCATGTATTTCATTTTCAGTTTGTTTTAATTTTATTCTTTTTTTTTTAATTTACAGGCCAACGAGCAGACTTACCGTCAGGTGATACGCCTGACGGTAAGCGATTACTACTGCCCATGGACACCTGCAAACACCAGAGGCGTCACAAGTGCGTTGCCAGCCATTGGGGGATAAGGAGGGGACATAGGGGGAGGGTGTTTGAGTTATGGGCCTCCGGTATCCTCACTTACTCAGTGAAACACAGCGCAAGCACTATTTCACACCGCTTTTCTGTGAGGCCGTGGTACCACTTCGGTCGAGCCGACCCATTCATGTCGAAGCGTGGCTCTCCCACGGTAAATAACTTTTGCATAGCATATTAGGGAATTACCTACCAATTTTTTTGTAGCTTTTGTTTGTTATTATCTCCGGACTTTAAAACACAACATGCTACATTGAAGCTTGATGGAGGAGCAAAAAACATGTCTTAATAAATCTAAATGGAATTTAGCACAAATATTTTTTTTTCTTCTTTGAAGAAGTAGTTTACGTCCAGAAATGGACTATTCAAAGCTTTGGATTACGGTATGTTACAGTTTGTAATAGGAAATCTGAATCTAGAATAAAACACTTTAGCCCTGGAAAATATAAAATCGAAAAGATCGATATTAATACCGTTCAAACTTAGTTGTAATATTTACTATAATATTCACAGAAACCTACATTGATCACTACAAATTTTCTGTTGTATGAGGTTTATTAAATTTACTGAAGAGTTTTCCAGTTCAGTAAGTGCTCGAGAACTTTTAGAGCGAATGGAACAAGTTTCTTAATATGTTTGCTTTCGCACATTAATTCATCACAAAACTTTAACTTCCTTATAATTATATAGTACATGAAGGTATTGCCATTTTGAAGGTGTCATTTGTGAGATGAAAAAAATAATATAAATACGGTTAAATTGAGAAACCTCCTCCTTTTTTTGAAGTCGGTTAAAAATCAGCACTGCAGGGGCACCGTAAAGCATTTAACTGAGTTAGTGACCCGTTCTGGTCTGCATTTTTGTGCAATGTGTCCCCGTCTAATATATATAACTTGAAAGAACACGACTAAAGGTAACATACCTACATACACATGACATTTAAATATTTCTATTCCAACTCCTAACCGTTAAGGAGTTTAATCTTCCATCATCAGCTCATCATCATTAACTGGTGACTACTAAATGTAAATACTAATAGGTTTAGAAAGATTATGAAAAACACAAAACGTGCCTAACAAATTCCAGGGTTTCTTTGTATTTCCTTGGGCTCCCTAAAGAATTTTCAAAAATGGTCCACAATTCATAGAGTAATCAGTGTAAAAAATCTATAATAACTCTGACTGCGTATATCTTCAAAAAGATCTTGATAATTTATACAACTACTATAGAACCAATAAAATAACTGTTAATATTTCTAAATGCCAGTGCATTAGCTTTAGTCGTAAAAGATATGTCTTAAATTATAACTATAACTTCAATCACGTGCCAATAAAAAGGGTTGACTCGGTACGAGACTTGGGGGTCACACTTGACTCAAAGATGAGAATGAATGATCATATAGACAATATAATCCACAAGTCATATAAAAATCTTGGATTTGTAATGCGAGCCTGTCAGCCTTTTAAGAGTTTAATGTGTCATAAGGTAGTGTATTACGCCTACGTCAGAAGCACTCTGGAATATCTCTGTCAAATCTGGTCACCATATCATGCAATACATAATAATAAAATAGAACTCATTCAAAAGAAATTTATAAATTATCTGAACTATAAATTTAATAATAGGTTTATTAATTTTATAGTTAGAATTTAGATTTAGACTACGTAGAGAATTGTCGAATGTATAACTTGCTAACATTAGAGAACAGACGATCGTTGATGGATATGGGGCTACTTTATGACATTATACGTGATCGCGTAGACTGTACTACACTGCTTGAAAAAATAGGATTTAATACTCCCAGTTATCGTACCCGGCACACACAACTACTAAATGTCCCATCACATTCTACATCATACGGGCAAAATGCTGTGATGACCAGAATCGCACGTTCGTATAACACCTCATTTAATTCTGTAGACCCATTCATTATGACTAAGACTACATTTATGTCTAACATAAAAAAAAATATAATCAGCGATAAATAACAGTTCTATAGTTCCTATACACACATCTACTCAAACCATAAAAAAAAAAAAAAACTCCGTATACTTTTATGTTTTATTAACCTAAAGCTGCCTGCTGAGAGAGAGGAATCATTTAAAAAAATCACTCAAGTATTTATTTTCTGTAATGTCTCTGTTGCCACCTACTTACCATCATGCCACCCACAAACCGGTCCCGAGCTTCGATCGAGCGGCGAGTTCTCGACTCGGTGATGCACCCGCAGTATTATATAGATAACATTTATGTTTACATTCCACAATGCAATCTTATATTTTTAATTGTTTACTTTTACAAGATCTGTAAATAATTTAGTCTAACAAAGTAATGTATAAAGTTTAAAAACTGTAAATGTTAGAGGTTTACTGTGTAATTACCTTCCCGAAAAAAAAAAATGTATGCATATATATATATAATATTTGTGGACTGTTCTTTGCACTTTTTGAAAATTATAATTTATTAGTGGATAACTGTAATTGGTCATATACTAGTAAATATTATATAAGTAACTGACTTTGTAAAAGACTGTTGTTATCCTGAATAAATAAATAAATAAATAAATAAAAAAAAAATCAGTGTACATATACAAAAAAATATACCAATCAAGTTCTGAACCTTCTCCTTTTGGAAGTCAATTAAAATGTAATGGCTTGGGTTATTGGTTTTTTAGATTTGCTTTTCGGGGAATGTGGTGAGTTGAATTCATCTATACAAATAAATAAAATTGGAGTGTCTGTTTGTAATATTAAAATAACAGCTTTTTAATCAATGCATATGAATATATACACGATACATATACCAAAAATGTAGTTAAAAAAATTTTTGTCTGTCTGTCTGTCGGTCTGTCTGTCTGTCTGTCTGTCTGTTTGTTCCGGGTAATCTCTGGAACGGCTGGACGGATTTTGACGGGACTTTCACTGGTAGGTAGCTGATGATCCGGGGAGTAACTTAGGCTACTTTTTTTAGACTAACTTTGTCGCGCGGCGTTACTCGCGGTACAACAATAGCAGCGGGTAACACCGCGGGGTTCAGCTAGTATGACATATGTTGGGCGTGATCATTTGTTATGTGTCTGCAGTTATTTCTTTTAAAAATCTTTTAATTGAGAAATGCGTTACTGGGTTCACACACACACACACACACACACACACATATAAAATAGTAATAATACATCTATACAAATAAATAAAATTGGAGTGTCTGTTTGTAATATTAAAATAACAGCTTTTTAATCAATGCATATGAATAAATACATATCGACGTAGGAAAGCATATTTGCTGTAAGTAGACAAAATACCTAAAGTGACTTTTTACCATCATTAGAATCAGAAAAAAAAGCCGCATCGACTGAACCGGGTCCTGTGGCTCTACGATGAAAAAAAAATTACATACGCCGTTGAAAACGCCCGTACTTATATTTTTTTTAGAAAGATTAAATGCTGTATGTAGGCTAAAATCCAGTCATTTTAGACATTTTATACTTACAGCAAAAGAAAGACTGCATTTTTTGCTTTACAAATACTTACTTCTTCCCATTTAAAAACTTTACGCTACTTACAGCATATTTGCGGTGTATGGTTTTTACATTCGTTTACAGCAAGTTTAGGGAACCTATCGTTTTAGTTTTCGTTATTTACAGCAAATCATCACGTATTTTTAGACACACGGTTTTTATCGGATAATGCATTTTGATAAATCATTTATATTTCTTCTACTCTAAAAGGGTGACTGCGAAGCCCAGCACGTGTTGTCCTGTTGAGGAATGGAGAAGGGGGGACCAGTTGGAAGAGCTCTTCAGAACACTCTCCATGATACAGGCGATAGAGGACTGCCATAGAGGCGATATCTCTTCGCAGCTGCAGAGGTTCAAGAAACTCGGTGGCTTCGGGACTACCGATGATGCGGACTGCTCGCCGCTGCAACAGATCGAAAGCGTCAAACAGATACTGTGCGGCACCATCGCATAGATGAAAACAGTACTCCCCGCACGAGCGAACCTGGGTCTTGTAGAGATGACACAGATGCCCGGGCGAGAAGAACCGTCTCACCTTGTTAAGTACACCTAACTTTCGCGAGGCCGCTTTAATAACGCTTTCGATGTTCTCACGCATGTTGAGGTCATGGCAGACATCCATACCCAGGATACCGAGCTTATCTTGTAGGGGCAGTTGAGTGTTCCGAAAAGTGGAGAAGGGAAGGAAGGGAGAGTTTTTGGTAGATAACGCGCACACCTGTGTTTTCTTGGCGTTAAACTCGACCAGATTCTCAGTGCCCTATTGAGAGATGCGGCTTAGGACCAGGTCGAGCTCAGCGACAAAATCCCGTCGCTTATCCTCAACATCTGCAGACTTGGCTGTAGGGTGACCAAAATATCGCCCATGAACTGTACTGTCGTCTGCATAGCAATGTATATTGCCTAGGGCCAACATGTCATTGATATGCAGAAGAAACAGCGTGGGCGACAGGACAGAGCCTTGAGGTACACCAGAGTTTACCTGCCGATAATCAGAGGCCGCGCCGTCGCAAAGGACCTTACTGCGACGCTGATGCTGGAATGCGGAGACCCATGTGCAGAGTTTGGGAGGCAGGCCGACTGCGGGAAGTTTGGAGAGAAGCGAGCGGTGCCAAACCCTATCAAAAGCTTTGGCCATGTCGAGGCTAATTGCCAAGGACTCCCCATGACCATCAATAGCTTCACCCCAAAGGTGAGTGACATACGCTAGAAGATCACCCGTGGATCGGTTCGGCCTAAAGCCATATTACCGATCATTGAGCAAGGAGTGATCTTACAGGTAGAGGACCAATTGCTTGTTGATGATCCGTTCGAGCACCTTTCAGGCAATGGAAGTTACGGCTATAGGTCGGTAATCAGCCGGGTCTGAACGGTCACCTTTTTTGGGGATAGGTTGAACGTTCGCCTCTCTTCAAGCCCCCGGAACAAGTCCTGAGGAATAGGACAGGCGGTACAAGGGTGTCAGTACGGGAGACAACTCTGGTGCGTAGTTCTTGAGTCCTCCCGGAAATGATCGCCTGGTCCCACCGTCCGGTCACCAACCGGCACGACGAGCCACTCCGTGAATTATGCGCGACCTGACGGGGCAGCCTCCCAGCGTGGTTAGCCGTGGTTGGGCCCCTCTCTATGCCGCGGGCGGCCAGCGGCACCACCGTTTCTACGGGTCTCCCTAGCCGACGGTTCAATCCAACCTTACTATGACTTCGCGAGCACTCTTTCGCTCACACACTTATCACGTTAACCGTCACCCCTGCATCTATGGGCCTCCAGTCTCGCACTCACCAACGAAACACGACAGCACGAATGCTGTCATTTTAGGTTGGTCTTCTGTGCGAGGGTAGTCCCGCCCCGGTCGAGCCAGCCCGTTCGTGCTGAAATCAGCGTGGCTCTACTACCTTTCCCTTATTACAAGTTTTTGATTGAACACAATGTCTTCATGTTAAGTTTCAATTATAATTGTATTTTCGTTCTAAAATAAGGCAAATTGCTACTAAGTTTCTTACTTTTTTATTGTTTTTTACTTTTAAATAAATATTTTTTGGTTGGATACAATGTTTTTATTTAAATCTAGCGTTATTAATTAGTTTTAAAGCCTTATTTTTTTGTACTTTTTTATGTTTTATCTCTTATATATAAGAGAAAAATACTTTCTTAATTCATTGTATTGTGGAAATGAAGTTCTGGCAGTATAATTAGTTTAAAATTTTGTTTCAACGATTTAAAAGACCATAAGTAAGTTTTCCTACAATTGTAAAATAAAATAAAATAAAATAGTTATTAAATTAACCATTTACGAAATTTTATTTCAACCAAACATTACATTACCAACTGACCCACTGCATTTCTAGATCTAATCATAATTATAAATTTAATCTTACATCTTGAATTGCAGTACCCACATAAATAAATTTACTGCATACAGCACATTTACCGCCTGTAAATTGATAATATTTCCATCTACGCGTACATTTTTCTTCCTTAGTTACAGCGTTTTAAAGGTATGTGATTTAAAAAACTGATTGCTGTAACTAGCCAAACACATACTTATAGTAACTTTGGATAAAAAGTTTACATTGCAAATGGTGACTGGCAGTTAAATAAACCTATGTTCCAAAAATGGTAGCAATATCATGGATAGGTCAGAAACTATTAATTTTTTTCCGAAATCAATAAAGTTTTTTGGCTCTGGTGAACAATTGCAATATGCCTACTTACAGCAAATATGCATTCCTACGTCGATATATACACGATACATATACCAAAAATGTAGTTAAAAAAATTTTTGTCTGTCTGTCTGTCTGTCTGTTTGTTCCGGGTAATCTCTGGAACGGCTGGACGGATTTTGACGGGACTTTCACTGGCAGGTAGCTGATGATCCGGGGAGTAACTTAGGCTACTTTTTTTAGACTAACTTTGTCCCGCGGCGTTACTCGCGGTACAACAATGACCGCGGGTAACACCGCGGGGTTTAGCTAGTATATATATATAGGTCGAATTGAGAACCTCCTCCTTTTTTGATGTCGGTTAAAAATAAAAACAAAACTGAGTTTTTATATTTTTTAGTCCGCGACTGTACACTACCTGGCAAATTAAGGTGGGCAAATACTAAAACAAGTTTGAAATTAAAAAATATGTACATAAAAAATGGATGACAATCAGTAAAGAAATAACTATACCAATACATACCTATGTGTTATCCTACTTAGTTACCGGGTATTATGTATTAAGACCCGGGTTTATACGTGTATTTGTATAATTCTAACCGTCTAGCGTCTGTTTTGATGCTCATAAATATTACAAAGTAAATTATTCAGGCTGACGTCACCCCTGGCATCTGATACATATACGATACATACCAAATTTCTCTATCTGAGTACCAAATGATATTTTTTCATTCATTCTCGCTTACACAGCGTTATTATAATACTGTTTATGGAAGTACAAAAAGACAGAAAGGAAGAAAAAGATGGGAATAGTGAAATAAAATGGAACAACTACGGTAGGGCGATAGAGATAGAAACAAAAGCCGGAGACGAAATGATCAGAACGCCGTGCGCTAACAACTTCGTCAGCGTACAAATAGGAACAAGGAAAACTGTGGAGAGGTTTTTTTTAAAAGACAACTCTGGAATATACCTTCTGTGTCGGGGAAATCTTAACAAAGATACAAGAAACGAACTTAAAGAACATCCAGGTTCAGAACAACAGAACGTAGATTAAGCATGTACACTGCTGCATACATTTGTGATGAGAAAATGAAGATTATTATTATTTATAAATCCCGATCACAAAGTATTGTCCCATGTGGGATTTGAACCCCCAACACTAAAAACTCGCTTAAACCACTTCGCCAACCGCGCAGTTATTCAGTCAAAAGCGTTTATTATTAATAATACTGAACGTATACTGTTTAGAAATAATACTAAGCTGAACCTCAACCACTCCCACCATCCCCTTCCCCATCCCCCAAAGGTCGGCAACGCACTTGTTACGCCCCTAGTGTTGCGGCAGCGGTAATCGCTTACCATTAGTTGATACGTCTGCTCGTTAGCATACGAGCTGAACCCCACAGTGTTACCCGCGGTCATTGTCGTACTACGGGTAAGGCTACGGGACAAAGCTAGTTTCAAAAGAAAAGCGGCTAAGTACGGGTCGGACCCGCCCAGGAAGGGTTCCGCAGCAGCAAGTAACATAATATAATGTAAATTTTATATTTATGTATTGATTGTATGAAAGATAATTGCAGTTTACTATTTATGACGTATTAAAAAAAACACTTACTAGATTTCGTTCAAACCAATTATCGGTGGAAGTTTGCATAGTAATGTACATCATATATCTTTTTTAGTTTTATCATTTACTTATTTTAGAAGTTACAGCAGTTGCAGTTACACATTGTACCACTTTCGATGTGGATCCACAGATCCAAAATTTTTGAGTCTCAGTTCTAAGTATGGGGACCCCCAAAATTTGTTGCTTTTTTTTCTATTTTTGTGTAAAAGTCTTAATGCGATTTACAGACTATCTACGTACCATGTTTCAACATTATAGTTCTTATAGTTTCGGAAAAAAGTGGTTGTGAAATACGGACGGACAGACAGACAGACATGATGAATCTATAAGGATTCCGTTTTTGCCTTTGGCCCAGAACCCTAAAAAGTAGCCTAAGTTACTCCTTAGATCATCAGCAATCAGCCAGTGAAAGTCCCGTCAAAATTGCCTACCGTTCTAGAGATTAGCCGGAACAAACAGACAGACCGACAGAGACAAAAAATAAAAAAAATAAAAAAATTGTATATGTACCGTGTATACATACACATGCATTTAGTAAAAAGTGGTTATTTTAATATTACAAACTGACACTCCAATTTTATTTATTTGTATGTATATGTGTATGTATATATAGATATATTGTCCACTAGCTGTTGCCCGCGGCTCCGCCCGCATGTATGTCGGTTATGGCGGCAAATAGTAGCCTAAATGTTATTCTGATGTATAAGCTATATTACTCTAAAGTTTCATCCAAATCCCTTCAATAGTTTTTGCGTGAAAGAGCAACAAACACATCCTTACTAACTTTCGCATCTATAATATTAGAAGGATATAAAAATAAATGTTAATTCAAATTCACAGTGGGGTGCTAAAAAATTAATTACTGTTTTTACATTAATACCGTCATTAAATGAGAATTACAAATGTAGGCAGTATTTTACAGCTTTACGCTTCAGCTCATCGCTGTCTAGTTCTAGGTCTTAATGTCGCGTTGAGCTGCTGCAGTAATTATTGAAACGAGAGATACGACTAAAAGTGGAATAGAGTATACTTAATTTAAAATAAATTATTTTTTTAATAGTTATCTTGAAAGATTTTCAGACAGATTTCCGAGATTATATCTACCTGTGTCTCGCGGTGTTACCTGAGGTTGTTGTTGTACTTTTAAATCAACAATCATCGCCCCGGGGCAGGCTTTTATCATCAGCTATCTGCTAGTGAAAGTTCCATCTAAATCGTCCAGCCTTTCCAGAGATTAGGCGGAACTACAGAGACAAAACAATCTTTTTTATTTAAGTACCTACCGTAAAAACATGTATTTAGTGAATAACTGTTAGTTTGAAATTACAAAACCACACTTTAGTTTTATTTAGTTGTATAGGTTGGAACCTTCCAACACCTCATGAAGGACTCTAGAAGCCGCTGATGCGTTCCTGGAGCCTCTCCCGACTGCCGAGGTAGGCCGCCGTGCGGTTTAGTGGGTATACCGATTCGTCGGGAGTCTCACACATACCCTTCGTGTGTCCCCAGGGTATGGTGCACAAAACAAATCCCGAAAACAAAAATTAAACAAAGATGAGAGATTGATAACTCTTTCCTTAATTTGGTCTTGCTTGAGAGGCAGGCCACGCATAGAATAGGGTTCCGCAGCGACACCGAAGACGACCAACCGGTTGGGTGCGAAACCGAAGCCCCTATGATAAATGGTCACCATGCTACGTTGGTGCATTATCTGAATTCACAATGAGCATGGCAAGCTCAAATATATATCAAACAAAGTGAAGTAATAAATTGATTAAAAGAATAAATAACATACCTGGCAGCAAAGCATAGTGTTATTTCCATCTTTGAATCTGCCATCTTTAAAAATAAATTTCTTTTTGCATAATTGATTCGAACTTGGCAAAAAGGCAGAATATTTTATGAAACTTTAATAAATCTCAAAGTCGGTAATACACGCATTTTAATTAGGCTATCCGAAAATACTCTTGCTGACTTTTATGTAGCAGAAACTTTCAATATTACACTAACAACATCTAAGGAGATGTTCTCGTCTTTCGCTTTTACTACTAATATTAATATGATCTTATTGAGATTGGGAATGTTATCTTGGTAATATAGTATCTCATTTTCTTTGATTAATTTTTGCTGAGATGTAATCTCACTGCTAATTTACTTATAAGTAATAACTAATAATATTTAGTAGCAAATACTTCTTCGTCTTCTTATCTGCTTAGTACTAATAAAGTTCTTTTATTTATTTTTACTGAAAAAATATTTTTACAGCCTCTGTGGCGCAGTGGTAACTCATGCGACTACTAGGATTGGAATTCGCGGGTCGGACCAAATGTTTGTATGATCTGATATGAATTAAAAACATTCTGTCCAGCATTTTTTTACAACCCAGTTTTAATATATTTTCTAATATACAAAGTCTAATATATAAAATTCTCGTGTCACAGTTTTAGTTGCCAAACTCCTCCGAAACGGCTTGACCGATTCTCATGAAATTTTGTGAGCATATTGAGTAGGTCTGAGAATCGAACAACATCTATTTTTCATCCCCTAAATAGTAAGGGTCACCCATCCTTAAAAAAAAATTATGGCAAAACGACGTTTGCCGGGGCAGCTAGTCTAATATATAAAATTCTCATGTCACAGTTTTCGTTGCCATACTCCTCCGAATCGGCTTGACCGATTCTCATGAAACTTTGTGAGCATATTGAGTAGGTCTGAGAATCGGCCAACATCTATTTTTCTTCCCCCTAAATGGTAAGGGTCACCCATCCTTAAATTTTTTTATGGCAAAACGACATTTGCCGGGGCAGTTAGTTTATTATAAAAATAAGTTTTATTTTATTATCGGTTTGGTAAAGGTCGATCTAAATCTACTTCTGATTAATTTCAAATCCATACTAAAACAGTGCCTATATTTATTTAGGATTTCTTTTATTTCTATAAGGTTTTTTAGATTATGTATGTTAAGATCGTTGCATTGATTAAGACGTTGAAGGGTAGCAAGCAGTGGGCAGGACATATTTGCCTTAGAACCGATAACCGTTGAGATAAACGGGTTCTTGAGTAAAGACCACGTTTCAGTAAACGTAGTGTAGGACGTCCACAAGCCAGATGGTGTGATGATTTTTGCAAGACGGCTGGCTGGAACTTGATGCAAGAAGCCGAGAATTGAAATAAGTGGTGTGCAATTGGAGAGGCCTATGTACCTGTATGTGATAATAAATGAATGACCCGATTATGGTGATGATGTTACCTAAAATAAGTGAAAACCTTCAACTCATTTCTTAGTTAGTAAAGAGATCTCACCAACTTACACCACTTAGAATGAAATTTGATGTACCTTAATGGTATTTCGATAATTTGAAAACCTTGATCGGATGTTGCAGCAAAACCTGGGCAGGATGCTTGTGTCAGGCGTGTTCCAAGTTTTTAATTTGCGTTAGGTTTGAGAAGTTACTCCCGTTTACAAAGAAAAAAAAATTACCACAATATATGGAAAATTTAAACTATGAAGAATTCAATTTATTGCAATTGAACATGATGTTGTGATATTTAAATTGGTAATGCTGTTTCACAAATAAATTATGAAGAAAAAACTTCTTTGCGAATAAGCTTCTATTAAAATGCTCTAAAAAGAATAAGAAATTCTAAGTACTCGTTAAGACGAATCCAACCAATCCAAAGTCTTTGTTTCATTGCAGAGTTCCTATAACCACATTTCGGTTCCATCATCGAACCCTGGATACTATCAAAACATAAAGTACCCGTCAAAACATATTAAATGGTCCAGCATCAGATCAGCTCCATGTCCATTCTCACACTATACACATATGCCTGCAAAATGTCAGCACTATCAGTTGAAGATGTCTGCTTTGAAATTAACTTACAAGATTCCATCCAAACAAACATCTATATATATAAAAGAGGAAGGTGATTGACTATTTGACATACCCACAGATCAAAACACAGCCCAAACTGCTGAATCTAGAATCCTGAAATTTTGCATCTAGGTTCTTTATATAACGTAAGCGAGCACTTAGAAAGGAATTTTGGAAATTCCACCGCTAAGGGGGTAAATCGGGGGAGGTCTGCGTGAGCGAAGCCGCGTGCAAAAGCTAGTAATTACATGTACTGCAAGTTAAATAAAAGTTTGAGATAGTAAAATTAATAGTGGTATCATTGAAATAGTCCAGAATTTGCTCAACCATACTTGATTTCATTCGGCTTTAACGTACGTATGTGTTTGAAACTAGTAAATAGACCCGGGACTACATTCAAACTTCAATTTCCTGTTCGAACCAGATACAGTTTTGTATGTAGGAGTTGAGCTAATAACTTGTTTGTTAATTAAAGCTCAATTCAAAATAAATATGACGGACTTTAAATCAGATAAGCCTAAAACTTATAATGTATAAAATGAACATTGATATAAATGTGTTTTATTTGGTTTACAAGATCATGAGTAATATAAACAATATCCTGAATAAAATATCCCTTGTAAGGCATTTAGGAAAGCGATCGTCCAATACATAGGATAGTAGGACAATAGCAATATGAGAATAACCATAAATAATATGCTTGATTGATTCCCCAAAAAGGTGGCATGCCTAGCAGATATCTTTATATTTGTGGTTGTTGTGTGTTGTTCTAAATCCAGTGAAAATAAATTAATTTAAAAAAAATAGTAATTTCAACTGCTTGGTAGTGCTCTAAGTGTTATTGTTATTAAATGAGACATTTTAATTACTCAGCTTTTTGTTTCAACTCTGTTTCTGGGATGGCTTGATAACCTTCTTTAACCTTCCACCTAAAAAGAAATTGATTGATCAATAGCCTGTTGTGTCTAATTGCTTCAAAGTTTGATTTTTGAGTCTGACGGTTTGTCCATCTTGTGTCGTGGGGGACTTTACAAACGTACATGAAACAGACACACAAAACACACAGACTCAGAATAACAATTTATGGATCACACAAAGTTTTGTCCCATGTGGGATTTGAACCCACAATACGTGGCGCAGGAGAAAGTGGCGTGTCCACCGCTTAAACCACTAGGCCAGCGGTACAATCAATACTATAGAAATAGTAATATTTCCTTATAATCTTACTAAAAATATTTATTTGTACATTTGTCTACTTATCTTTTTAAAGGTTAATTGTTATCTTATATTTAATATTCATAACTTCTCTTCATAAGACAAGTGCACCTGGCACGTCTTATACTTAACCTCCCAAAGGTTGACGGGTAGAAAATGCCATTTGGCATTAATGCCAAATTAATTTCATAAGGCGGACTTAAGTCCGCCTTATGAAAATCTACCTAACGCAGGAAGTATTAATAAATAAATAAAAAAAGCAGATTGGTAATTCGAGATTTAATGAGATTTTTTTTTTACTATCCTTGTCGTGACGAATTAAGAATACGGAATGTCTTATGTCTAACTTCCACGTTCCACCCCACCAAGGAAGTAAACACAGGTTTATACTAGAAAGAGAAGGAAAACTTGACACAAATACTATGCCAATCCGCATGGTATAGCAGGCAAAATTCCCTTTTCTAAGCAAATACCCGTGTCTGGTAGATGACTGTTAAGGACTGTTGAAGTGACGTAAGAATTACTACCCTTAGCCTATGTTCTTCTTCAAGAAGTTAAGTATCTCCATTCCAAAATTCAATTTAGTCGTGAAAGCGGTACAGACAAACACACAGAGTTATTTAAAATAAAAAAAAAAATATTTCGGACATCTGCCACACAACGCCATCTAGTCCCAAGCAGCATGGTAAGGAAGAAGAAAAATTAGTAAGGAATTCCTTACCAATTTTTGCGTCATATTCTTCCAGCATGGTCGTTTTAGCTCTTTTTCTTATAACAAATTTAATAATAATTTTTAATATCATCATCTTAAGAGCCTTTCTAATTTCCAAGGTTAATTAAAATTGGCGTCGGCTACTACTTCAACTGGTGTAATCTGATTATCAGTTTTTCAACGAAACGACTAGCATCGAACCTCCACAACTCTGAGAGTGAACTGAATTAGAAGGTTGAATTAGTTGTCAGTAAATTTGAGGGCACTGACTTCCCAATAATGATTGACATGAGTGTTCGTGACAACCGGGACCAACGACTTTTATTGAGCATTTTAGATGAAGAATATTCTGGTTGTCAGGAATCGGTGCTGAGCAACGTCAACGTTTTGTAGCCATTCCAGCTTTCGTACTCTTCGTCGCTCTCAATATTTTATCCATATTTTTTAGGTTTTCAAGTAATGTACCCAATTCTACATTAGTATCTACTGATTTTGTACAGGCAGATCAAAAAAATGTAAAGGTTTATTTTTTATGTTTATCTATGTTGAATCAAGGTGGCTCTACTATCATGAAATCAATAAATGTTAAATTGCTGAATGTTTGAAATTACTAGATGACGTCTTGTGTCACATTTTCGAAATATTATTATTGGTCTTTTTAGTCCACTATGAATACATAAAATATTGCATTTTTAAATGCACCTGTAAAGTAGTAGACCACCGACTTCGAGTAAAGGGTACAAGAAATCGATGGTTAGGGCTCCAAAGACAGGAACTTTCTCTCCATATGGGCCGTGTCAAGGAGACTTGCCTTTTGCATCAAATTCATTGTCCAGTTAATAACGTACTTCTTTTTAGGTATTGGAAGAGGGTACTGCTATTTTCGGGGATAGCTGTAGTAACTTGACCTTACACGCTATGCCAGCCGGCTGTGAGTGTAGCTACTGGGATAGGTATGTGACCGGCTCAGCTGTTTAGCCTTCGTACTGTAGCCTTTATACCAGGGAAAGGTGGTGGGTTACTACTCTAACCGGCCCAGCTATTAGCCTTCGTCCCGTAGTTAGGATAGTAGTGAAACTCGGAGAGGTTACGACTTATCTTATTTATTTGACAAAATGCACTCTATAATATACATAAATTTGGCAGACAAACAACAACAGTTCTAGCGAGCTTGAATTCACGCGTAAGTGAGAGAGTGAAAGAGTGAGAGATACGAGTGAGTGAGAGAGAACGAACATTGACTAGCGGCAGCTTACAGATGTGCGCGCGCTGAGATTCAGATCATAATTTCTTAGCTGGCGACGTAAGCGAACGTATGCATGCTTTCGTCACTTCGTCGGTGCGGCGGGACGGCGCGTTTTCACCACACCATCAATCCGTGAGGAGATACAACTATCAAAGTAACAATCACCGAATCCTCAAATCGAGAATCTTGCAAGATAAATTCAAGTATTCCATTTATTTTTCTTGTTAAGATCAAGATCGAGATTCTCGTCACGAGGATCGTCTACATCGACAATCCTTGCACGGCGCTCTAATGGATTTATCACCACAGTGTTAGGATTACTGGCAGCAATAGTCCTACCTGTGATAAAAGATCTTTTAAAATAAAACATAGTAACATAGACCTCTAAATTCACAAATTGGTGTTTAAGAGCAAGGCAATTGAGCCAAAGCAAATATTCACAGTTAAAAAGTTTGTTTTTTCTACTAAATGGTAGCAGATGCATCGCCTGGTGGTAAGCGATTAACGCCTCCCGCCTTTCCTCATTTTGAGAAAATCTTGAGAAATTCGAACTGCTTGGAAGTGCTGCTAGAAATATTATTATTAAATGAAATATTTTGATTACTGAGCCCTTTTTTTCAACTCTGATTTTGGTATGACGTGATGACCTTCTTCAACCTTCCACCTAAAAAAAATTGTATAATCAGCATTTGTTGTGTTTAATTGCTTCAAGGTTTGACTTTTGAGTCTGACGTTTTATTTGCCATAATATTTACTAGTTTCTCGAACTATTTTATGATGTATCATTTTTTTATACTTACTTTTATTTTTTTTAAATAAGAACGGTTTTTTATCTAAGACTACTCCCACATTAGGAATATACATCCTGTGACGGAGGGGACTTGGGGAATAGTTCATGATTAAACGTGTTATTTACTATTCTTCTGGTGATAAATTAAGAATACTGAATGTCACTAGCCCTAAACATTCCGCGGGTCTCCTAATCGTACGAAGGGAGCAAAATGCATTAGGTATATACTGGAGAGAGAAGGAAAACTTGACACAAACGCTATACCAATTCGCCAGCGTGGTATAGCGTTTGTGTCAAGCAGCAAATCTAGCAAGCCAAATCACCTTTTTTAAGGAGATACCTGTGTCTGGTAGAGGACTATTAAGAACTGTTGATGTGACATATGAAGCCATTTTTAACCGACTTCCAAAAATGAGGAGGTTATCAATTCGACTGTTTTCTTTAATGTTTTTTACCTCATAACTTTTGACTTGGTGAATCGATTATGATTTTTTTTTATTGGAAAGGTAGCGCTTCCCGTGTGGTCTCATATGAATTTGGTCCAGATCTTGAAGTCGGTTCTATTTTTTTAATTAAAATTTGTAAATATGTTTAATAGTACCTTTAGCTCGCGGCTCTAGTGTATTTGAGTTACTACGATAAAAAGCTAGCCTCTGTCTTTCCTCAAGAAATAAAACACTCTCTAGATTCAAAAAAACATTGAAATCGGTAGAGAGGTTTAACCGTGAAAGCGTTACAGACAGACAGAGTTACTTTCTCATGACATTAGTATGGACATTGGCATTACTATTAAGTATAAATAAACGTAGAGCACTTTTATATCCATAACATGATTGTGTTAGGTATTGATCAATTATGAGTAAGTGCTATTAAAATCATACCTATTACATATGAAGTGATCAGATAAGTTCTTCAGAGGAGCTTCCACAATCAGCCAAAGAACGTAACTAATTCCCAAAGACACCATTACTATACCAGCTGCATCTACAATCTGAAATACAAACGAAAATCACAGGGTTAAGTTGGCGCCATTGAGCTCTGAGTTTAGATGATTTAGTTAGAATTTAAAAAAATAGATCAGAAGTTTTTTTACTGTATCGAACCGAGTGCCCTGTAATTAGTGAGGCCTATGTTCCACAGGCTGTTGACAACGATGAGAAAAAAATTATTATAAATTTGATACATACACACACACACACACAAAAACCCGCACGCACGCACGCATCCACGGACAAACGGATTAGATGGGGGTTCCATAATCGTACCGCTTGGACAGAGTTAGTCAGGTTTTCGTGCTTCAAGCCTTTTTTTCTTAACGAGGTGGATTTCAAAGGGAAAATCCTTTTGAATCTCCGGCTCATCGGAGACTGAGGTGCCAAGTATGTGGTGATTTCATTTAAAACCACCCCGGCGGCCGGTCTCAGGCACACTGCTCTGGGGGGGAACGGGACCATGTTATTTCAGGTCCCCCTAGGAACGACGCTGCGTCTAGAGAGACCCTATTCTGAGGGAAGTTGTGGGAGGAAGGAATGTTGTGGCTCTATCGCATCGTGCTTCGTATATATATATACATATAATATATACTCACTACTATATACATCATACTCACAAATAACAATGTGTGAATATTATAAACATCAGTGTTACTTACGAAAGCAAACAAGTTATCTACAGGAGCTGATTGTATTGTTATTGCTTTATTCGTTTGATGCAGAACTCCAAGATGCACTATATACAAGCCGTATGACAGTCGGCTGAGTGGAGTCAAAATCGGCATGCTTAGGAATTCTGTCACAAGTGCTGAAAGTAATAAAAAACTAATTAATAAACAATGTATTCTTTGTTGTGTTTGGTTGCTCGAACAAAAGGTATATTCAGGATGGATTTGGTTTATTTCTTAGGTGACAATTATACAGTGGGAGTCACACTACAGTCCGAACCAATCTGACACGATATTAAAGGAAGTGGCTTACCATGACACTTCTAGTGACGTTCTGCAACATTACCTATGTTAATTATAATCCATACTAATATTATAAATGCGAAAGTCACTCTGTCTGTTTTTCTGTCGCAACGAAAGGTGTTACCACAGGTACACAGATTGTATAATAGTGATGACATACTTACGAACGTTTCCATATTCACACATTCCAACTATACAGCAAACGGCAATTGCCCATATAGTTCTATATAACGCTGCTATTACAGCTGCTTCCAAAGCGCCTTGCTCCCTGTCTATCACGAAAACTCCAAGAGAAGAAACAAACATCATCAAGACTACAGAAATAGCTGTTCCAATTATAGAATATGCCTGAAAAAATAAATTTAGTTTCGTCTTTGAATAGAGACCCATCATAATATGCTGCCTTTTTACTACAATTAGTAATTGAGACAAAGTTGCCTAACTCGATTGTCACAGTTTTCAGATAGGATAGCAGCAAAGGTAGCTTAAGGTACGAGAAATATATGGAGCCAACGAACTAGAGGAAGGTATACTGCTGATTCAAGATTCGGCAGAAACTGGAAGAAGTCAGTATTAAGTATATTTGCTGATGATAAGTAATGGATCAGTAGATTCGTAAGTTCTGCTTAAGTACTGAATAAATTTTATTATAAAACAATTGAACTGACCGTTGATATACTCCTTCGATAATTAGTCGGCTTGTAGACATGCATGAGGTATCCCATGGCGATACCAACTAGATAGGGTCCTGCACGGCTGTAACTCGTGGTATATACATAATCAAAAGGCTTATATCCTCGAAAATTAATTAAAAATCTGAAAAATAAAATATAAATGTTATTGACAATTCGCCAAACTCTCAATTAAGTTATTTTGCTTAATTTAGTTAAATCAGTCTGCGTTGCATTAGAAAATAATATGATTTGAAAATAAAATGTTGATAAATGTAACAACATTATTTTATATTAATGTTATCACACTTATCTCACACTATCATAATAGTATTTATGTTATAGTATCATATATTTTTAATTAGAATAATTTCAAACTCAACGTTTGGCATTTGTTCAACTTTTTTAAAGGAAATAAGCAACAATACAGAAAGATCAACCTTAAATCAGAATATATAAAGTTTAATAAGAAACTACTATAGGTACTATTGTAAGTTTACTGTGAATACTGACATTTAATTAATAGATGTGCATACAATAAGTATTTAATACATAGTTTTTTGTCGTTCGTGATATCAAACAAAATGTTTGAAACTTAATTGCTTAAGATTCAAAATGGACTGGCACGATAAATGTGGCCTATTTAAAATTCATACGAAATACTTTTAGGCAACCTTGCGATGATGCTTTATAGACTTTACTTATAAATCTAGCAATGAATTTAATAGTATTTTAACTTACTCCATATCTAATGCAAAGATCGAAGGAAAGTTATGCCAATATGTCAGAAGTCCTGGTAGAACCAAAGACGTTACTGCTGAGAAACCAAATACTGCAAACGCACAACTCTTCTTCTTCTGGTATATATAGAATAGTACTATTGCAAAAAGTGCTAGTTGATAATCGCAAGCAATATACCATAACACTGGATTGCACTGATGAAAGAAGAATATATAACGATAATTATTAAAAATATAAAATATATCTCATTGAGTCATCTGATCCCATATGAGGGATCTACAGAGTGTAGGAACAAAATATTCATACTTATATAATTTCTCAAAGCACATTCTAGTTTCCTTGTTTGTAATAGAATTGTCGCACTAGAAAAGTATAATTTTTCATTTATCAAGATAAGACACTCGGAACATTAATTTGTGGATAAGTCAAAGTATTGTCCCATACGCATAAAGTCCATAATACTCAGTGCAGTAGAGAGCAGCGAGAGATCGTCTTAAACACTAAATTACTCTTTCAATCAATATCATTTACACCTTGATTCGAAAAGAATATAAGCAGTACAATAAACATGCGTTTGAGAGAACATTCTCAGAGGAGTGCTTAGAGGCTATGGCGAAATTCATCTAAGTAAACTAGATGATAAATAAAGGTAAATTCGGAATTTCTTGACTAATCAAATTTTGAAAGTCTGGAACAGACTTTCAGGAGTTATGGTTATGGCTCCCTCAAAAAATTTTTTCAGGAACTGATTTAACACGCTTAATATGTCCAAACTATATGAAACATACACATCAATGTTATTGTGTCATCAAAAATAAATTTTCCTGAACGGTAATTTCTATTGACTCGCCAGCCAATATCAATTGGGATAAAAGCAGTGGGATAGAAGAAAATATTAACCAATTCGATGAAGTAAAGAACCTCAGTTTTAATTTGATTTGAATGATAATAAAAATGAGTAAATCATTATCACTTACCGATGTGCTCATATTGCTGTTAATCATTAGTATAGTATATAGCAAGTTTTTATGACACATTAATGATTCAGATTCGAAATATTTCTTCCAAAAAGGACCCGAACCAAGAAACTTTACAACTGAAATGGAATAAAATACTGTCACGGCAACGAGGCCAACTAATCTGCAAAATAAACACACATTTTTGATTTATAACAGACTCTAATAGTTAACAGCACTAGACATTGGCATAAAATTGATTTGCTTGCTACTGCGTGCACAGAACTCGGTGTGAGTTTAAATGACGATCGATTTAATCTAAAATAAACTTACACTAGGCACTAAAATATATTAATCAGAACCAGTTTATTTATGTTTCATAGAATAACAAAATTAATATAGTGGCAAGCCAAGTGGCATCATACCTGACATATCGCTTCCAAAGAGTAATAAAGAGATTCTGTTTCTTTGCTAAAAGCCCCTTGATTAGTAGTAGTCCAGACATTGCAAAAAACGTATCCACAGTGACGTGTGAAGCTATTACTTTCTCGAAGTAATGGTTTCCCTTCAAGAGCAAATGACATGGAATTAGGAAATTAATGGAGACTCATAGAAATGTTTAAATTACATGCGTAATTTTTAAACGTATAACACAAAATACTGACCAAAATCATTTAGTCCATTGAAATGATAAAGTTTTTTGGGCTTAACGTGTTTTTCAAAGGACGCATTTTTTGTTCTTTAGATATGAAGCAGATGTTAGTGTAAAATTAAATTCAAGTTTGTGGGGTTGCAACTCTTGCCCCCCGGCCGCCATCTTAGAAAAGCATATCTCACAAAAAAAAATCTGTTGCGTGTCGAGTTATCTACAACTTTTTCAAACTACTTTATTCGTGAACCAAAAATACCAACGTCAAAAGCGAATATCCATGAAAACTTTAGAAAAAAAATTTTAATCGCTATAACTTTTTAACTTTAAATTTTTTCTGATCATTTTTCAACAAAAATGATATCAGATCGTTTTCATAGCAGCGTTTGTAAGGAGCAAAATCTGGACTAGAGAATATCACATCATTATGTATTGACTTAGAGGATGTGGAGCGCGTCCAAAAGTTTATCTACCTCGAGAACGTCGTGTCAAACACTGAGAGAACTGACGAGAATAATTCTAAATTAGTTACGAAAATGGACCATGAAATGTATTTTTACTCAAGGTATTTTTAAAGCCGTTATATATACATATATATATAGCGCTTTAAAAATACCTACCTATATATATAGTATAGATGAAAAAAGGGTAGGGCATTTTCATCGATTTGAAAAAAGCATTCGATACTGTCAGTCATGAAATTCTTTGGGACAAGCTTGGTAATATTGGTATTTCGGAAAAGATTTATCAAATTTTTCAATCATATCTCGCGTGTCGCTCTCAAGTTGTTAAAATCGGAGAATACCAAAGTTTGCTACGTTCTATTACCTATGGGGTCCTCCAGGGCTCCATTTTAGGGCCCCTTTTATTTTTAATTTATATAAATTATATAAGCAAACTTAATTTTGAGGGAGATCTTTCGCTCTGTGCTGATGATACTAGCTTGTTTTATTTTGGAGATAATGTTGATTCACTCGCAGAGGATGCTCAAAGTGATCTAAATCTTATTAATGCCTGATTTCATTCAAGTCTCTTAGCCTTCAACACAGATAAAACCCATTATGTAATGTTTGCAGCCAAAAATAAAATCCATAACGATAATATTTCTCTAAAAGTTAATAATGTATCTATTAGTAAATCGGAACAAGAAAATATTTAGGATAAAAATTTAACATGCAAACCGCATATCGAAAAACTTGAATCAAAGTTGATTTCTTTGACTGGTGCCCTGCGAGGTGTGGTTCAGTGTTTGCTACGTAACGTTCGTTATACTATATATATAATTCCCTAGTTAAAACACACCTGGATTATCTTATCGAGATTTGGGGCTTTGCAGCTAAAACAAACCTTAATTTGCTACCAGTGTCGCAGAACAAATTAATTAAGAGATTATTAAACTATGATTATTATACACCTTCTGTAAAGCTTTATAAAGAAACTAAAATAATGAATGTCGATGACACATAAAAATACAACACGTGCATCTTAATTAGAAATATGCTAACAAAAGACATACATACTAATATCTCATTCCAATTAAGAAGTGAAGATAATCTATTAAGGGGACACAGGCGCGCTACTAATTTAGTACTACGCCCTCCTAGAACTAACTATGGCAAACACAATTTAACCTATGCGAGAGCTCAGTTATATAATCATTTACCAAGCTCAATTAGGGAAGAAAAAAAATTAAATCTATTCAAAACTTTATTAAAAACCCACCTGCTTTACAAATATAATAAACTAGCCGACCCACGAACCTCGTTTGCGTCTCCTATTGCCCGTAGCGTGATAATTTTCTCCCATTTTTGAACAATTCTTCATTGGTACTCCGCTCCTGTAGGTCTTAGCGTGGTGATATATAGCCTATAGCCTTCCTCGATAAATGGGCTATCTAACATTGAAAGAATTTTTCATTCATTCCAAAACGGACCAGTAGTTCCTGAGATTAGCGCGTTCAAACAAACAAACAAACTCTTCAGCTTTATATATTAGTATAGATAAAAAGTTAAAACAAACCAAAAGTACCGTTTAAGCGTTTTACATTTAAAATAATAAATAATGTGGACATTTATATTAATTAACTAATTTTCCAAGCTCAATACTCTTGTTAACCGTACTTGTAACGTATCTAGTGACTTACTATCTTTGTGTTCTTTGCATTGGATTTTGTCTAATGTAGGTAGAATAAAAATATTTCCTTTCTGATAATTAACTGTCTATGTATGTTTACTTACATTCACATTTTTAAGAGTGGAATTACGCGTTAGTGGTGAATTTTTGTTTGAAATGTAATTACCTATGTCCCATGTAGTAACCAAATTATAGCTATTGCAAAATAAGTTTATCTAGTGCGGTAAAGGTAAATTATTTATAACTTCTTGTTCCTTAAATTTTAGATTTTTTCTTTTTTGTCCCGTAATATGTATTTATTTTATACTAATGCATGCTCGTCGAAATGTCCTGTAGATGACAATGTATATGTTCTCATTTAAGTGAACGTACAAATTCTTATGAGAATAAATATTTCTGAAACCTATATTCATCCAATTCTTCGCATTAATTTACAGAAGAAAATCTCCATCGAATACTTAATGAAACGCTGTCGTGAAACGCTTGAACTTTTGGTTGGTCCAAATTTGTAGGTTTCGGCGGCCATCTTAGATTTGAAATTTCATCATCTTCCTAGCCTTTGTTATTTCCAAGACTATTTGGGGTTGGCTACTAGTTCAAACGTTTTTCCTGAATATCAGTTTCCAATCTCAGATTTGAAATTTGTGATAGCATATTATATAAAACAGTATGTATGTAATATATACACAACCCCATTCGTTGAATCTCCATAAATCAAACGAGTTTAAGCTCAGTGGAGCTGTGTCATTTATTGCTAGCTTCTATGACAGGAACTTTTTAGCTCATAATTTTATGTTCCAAGTATCCCTTCGTTTTTTAAAATAACAGTGTATTTTATTAAAGGAGTCGGTTAAAATACATATAAATATTATGGAATAGAACATACTTTATTTAAATCCCCACTGTTGAAACATCCTGATGCGAGAGTAAAATATATAACATGAATCAGCACAACACAAGTTGCTGTTATGAATCTGATACCATTGACTACGCCGATATCGTCTTTGTTCTTTTTTGTCAGTTCTGCTGAGTTATTTTTCATACAAAAGGAATTTAATAGAACGGTACCTGCAAATTGAAGAAAACATGTCACGAATGAATGTCATTTGTTAATATGATAAAAAAACTAAGCAAGTGCATATTGACTTTCAAGGTCTGCGGAGAAGCCTAAAATGGCATGTAACGGCAGAGGCCTTTGTCTAGCAATAATACATTACAATAAGTTTATAATCACAAAATCTACTTTTATGAACCGATAAATCCTCTACGATACATAAATTTAAAGAACAACTGAAACATTAAATTCTTACCAATTGTATTTGAAGGTGCCGTATGATTCTTTACACACGTCAGATAGAACGTTGATGTCACTGATATCAATAATAACATAGTTGATATAAACCTAAAATAGAAATGACTATAGACTCACGACATAAAGCGAAACTTATTTTAACAGAAAATATTATGAATAATATAAGGAAGTGCTTGAAGTTAGGAAGTAATTACTTAATAGTAGTTCCTTAAACCAAGGTCTAATTCTTAAGATATTAAACCATTTAAACATTGAAAATATGGAAACGTACTCCTTTTTAATTTAACTAGCTAAACATTTATTTGAGTAATTAATTATGTAGAGCATTAACAACTAGCTAAAGTCTTAAGGAGTGTAAGGGGTCCCACTAACATCCTTCGGGACCCAAGCGAACCTCGCCTGCCCGCGGTGCACTCTGCTGAATAACGAAGAAGGCTCTGGCGACTCGCCAACACGCACTGGACCAGCGCGGCAGGTTACGGTCCAAAACCCCCCCTTATATGACGATGGACAAAGGAGCACGGCCCCTAGTTCCCGGGGGCTCCGGCTGCAAGATTGACGTTGACGGGCGTCGGTGGAGCACTGGAGTCAGGGGTGCTAAGAATCTCCGGGCGAGGTGCTACCGTCAAACGACCTCAGGCAATTGCACAACGGAATACCGGCGTGGGTTGTCGCTGGTGACATATAATACGCGCACATTAAGGACAGATGAGAAGATCGTTGAGCTGGAAGAGGAGATGAACAAGTTGCATTGGGACATAGTGGGTTTATCGGAGGTCCGAAGAGAGGGCGAGGACACGACTACCTTCCCTCGTAAGCAACGTGGTGTGTATCACGAGTGTGTCGAGCAGGGTTGCGTACCTGATACTCAGAGTATCAAAGAGATATTCGTTGAAGGTCATACAGGTTTACGCACCGACCTCAACGCACCCGGACGACGAAGTGGAAACCATGTATGAGGACATCAGTAGGGCCATACATACTTCCAAAACATATTTCACTGTTGTTATGGGGGACTTTAATGCAAAGCTGGGTAGAAGGGGCGATGACGAGTTGAGAGTGGGGCAATTTGGATGTGGGCAGAGGAATCCCAGGGGCCAGAGGTTGGCCGACTTTCTGGAGAAGGAGGAACTTTTTATGATGAACTCCTTCTTCAAGAAGCCACCTCATAGGAAATGGACCTGGATGAGTCCCGACGGATCCACGAGGAATGAGATTGACTTCTTTATGTCTACAAAGAGACGAATATTCAATGATGTCTCCGTGATCCACAGGATGAAAACCGGGAGCGATCACAGAATGGTTAGAGGCACATTGAATATTAATTTTCAACTGGAAAGGTCTAGACTGATGAAGTCCACGCTCCGACCTACTGCAGCCCATATACAAAACCCCGAGAGCTTTCAACTCGAGCTCGCAAATCGCTTCTCTGGCCTGGAGGATTGCGTTTCTGTGGACGAGGTTAACAATAGGCCGGTAGAAACTGTCTACAAGGTAGGGAAAGTCTTCTTTAGACCCGTTGGAAAGATAGACCTCAGAAACTATCAGATCATACCCTTGACCTTATGGCAGAACGACGCTCATTGGCGCTGCAGACCTCCGAAGACGCTGAAGCATATCGGCAGCTCAATAGACGGATCTCTAAGTCCTTGCGGCATGATGTACGTGTTTTTAATACTAACATTATTAAAGACACGATAGGGCGAAACAAGGGCTCCAAAGTGTTCGCAAGAGACTTGTCTATTGGGCAAAGCCAGTTGACGAAGCTGAAAACGGAGGACGGCAGTTTAGCGTCTACTAAGCCAGAGGTACTGAGGGAGATCGAAAGGTTCTATGGACAGTTATATACTTCGATCGCTAAGCCTGTTGACGATTTGGATAAAGATCCAAGAGCCAAATTAACTCGACACTACTCAGAAGATATCCCGGACATCAGTCTGTATCAGATTAGGATGGCCCTCAAACAGTTCAAGAACAACAAGGCGGCGGGTGAGAACGGAATCACATCGGAGCTCCTGAAAGCGGGTGGGACACCGATACTAAAAGTCCTTCAGAGGCTCTTCAACTCCGTCCTGCTCGACGGTACTACGCGCGAAGCGTGGAACAGAAGCGTGGTGGTTCTCTTCTTCAAGAAAGGCGATAAAACCTTATTGAAGAACTACAGGCCCATCTCGCTTCTGAGCCATGTTTATAAGCTGTTCTCGAGGGTGATCACGAATCGTCTCGCACGCAGGTTTGATGACTTTCCGTAAAGGCTCTAGTACCATAGACCACATTCATACGCTGCGGCAAGTTATACAGAAGACCGAGGAGTATAATTTGCCACTATGCTTAGCGTTTGTGGACTATGAGAAAGCCTTTGATTCGATCGAGACTTGGGCAGTGCTGCAGTCTCTCCAGAGATGCCACATTGACTATCGGTATATCGAAGTGCTAAAGCGCTTGTATAAAAACGCCACCATGTCGGTCCGAGTACAGGACCAGAGCACAGAGGTTATTCCGTTGCGGAGGGGAGTTAGGCAGGGTGATGTCATCTCGCCTAAACTCTTTACCAATGCAATGTAAGATGCCTTCAAGCTTCTGGATTGGAAAGGGTTCGGCATCAATATTAATGGCGAATGCATCACTCACCTTCGGTATGCCGACGACATTGTGGTCATGGCAAAGTCTTTGGAGGAACTCAGCACGATGCTCGGAGACCTCAATAGAGTGTCCCAGCGGGTGGGCCTGAGGATGAACATGGACAAGACGAAAGTCATGTCAAATGTCCATGTTTCGCCCACCCCCGTATTATGGGGGACACGTTTCTCGAAGTTGTTGATGACTATGTCTATCTGGGACAAACGGTCCAACTAGGCAAATCCAACTTCGAGAAAGAGGTCAATCGACGAATCCAACTCGGCTGGGCTGCGTTCGGGAAATTACGCAGCGTCTTCTCGTCCAAAATACCACAGTCCTTAAAGACAAAGGTTCTTAATCAGTGCGTGTTACCAGTGATGACCTACGGCGCCGAGACGTGGTCTCTTACTATGGGCCTCATAATGAAGCTCGGGGTCACACAGCGAGCTATGGAACGGGCTATGCTTGGGGTCTCTCTACGAGATCGAATCAGAAATGAGGAGATCCGTAGACGAACTAAAGTTACCGACATAGCAGAGAGAGTCAGCAAGCTGAAGTGGCAGTGGGCAGGGCACATAGCTCGGAGAACCGATGGCTGATGGGGCAGAAAGGTTCTTGAGTGGAGACCACGTGACGGTAAACGCAGCGTAGGAAGGCCTCCCGCAAGGTGGACGGACGACCTAGTTAAGATCGCAGGGACTCGTTGGATGCAGGCCGCTACCGACCGGTCGCAATGGAAGTCAATGGGGGAGGCCTACGTTCAGCAGTGGACTTCTTACGGCTGATATGATGATGATGATAAAGTCTTAAATGTAATTTTTTTTTTTTCGTCTCATACAGTCTAAAGATCTGAAGAAACTGCCTCGGTGGCGTAGTGTTAGCGTATGCGACTGCTGTGCTTGGGGCACAATATAACGCAAATATTTCTTTCGGAGTTTAGAAGTTTTCTATGTATGATATGTTACATGCATAGCATACATAGAAAACACCCAAACTCAAAAAAAAGATCTATAAAAAAAGTATATATGTATTTATGTCAGTTGTCTAGTACCCATAACATAAGCTCTGCTAAGATTGAGACAAGATGGCGTTGTATGTTAGATGTCCGAAATATTTATTAATATTTATTTATCTTTTATGTATTAACTATTTATTTATCTCAGGACTCTCAAAGATTACTAAATCAAAGGTGTTTGAATGTTTCATTCATATAGGCTCTTTCGTAGTATTCCACGATCGCTTGGGGCAATGAGATGATAAACTATATTTACGGCTATGTTATTTATATAGAGGAAACGGGTACCATGTCGCACAACCGAAGGGGATCCTTTTGTATTGGAGTTCTCCCTCCGACCATTAATTGGCCGGCCATGGCCGGCCAATCGAACAATCGGTGCAAGAATTTCAGTATCACGATAACGCATGGAATAATCAATCCTGTGTCGTAATATTGAAATTCTCGATATACGTCATTTAAGCAATATTCCTTTTCTACCTTCTTTTCCCTGCCATACTATGTTTTGTTTCATTTTAATTTTTCCCAACTCATTCCTAAGAGGCCTATTTCGTAAGTGGAGGTCAACACTATATTTACTATGTTTATATATACTACTTTTTTTTACGTGTGGAAGTCCTCTCGGGCCGTCACCTCGCCGAGGTTTACAACGGGGCGGTGTGTCGGAATAGAACCGACTAAAACCTTGCCACTCTGCGCCTGAGAGGGATCCAGGAACTGCTGCTGGAGAGCCTCCACTTTGGCAAAACCAGCGCGTGGAGTCTCCAGCCCGAACGACCAGCAAGCCATCGGGGCTCGACGGACAGCTTCACGCCGCTTACGTGCCTCTTCGGGCGGAGAGCGAAAGCCACTCGCCGCCCGGAATTCAGCCACTCGCCGATAAACTTCGGCGAGTACTTCCGCCTCCAAATCCCACTGAGGTGCTCCGGCCAAGGCGCACGCTGCTTTGGTCACAGCGTGCGGTAACCGCGAATGGCTCTGACCGCCAATACCCTCTGAGGCCACCAAAGGCGGGCCTTAAGGGCAGTCAGAGCCGCCACCCACACCGGTGCACTATACAGCGTCACCGTTCGGACCAGACCAGTTCGGAGCCAGCGTCGCAATGTGTCACCTCCAGTGCGTTGCAACGCTGGCTCCACCCGAATTGGACAAAAGTCGCCCAAGGGCGAGGCAGCGTCGACCAGCTTCGGACCAAGCTGTCGGAAGTGCTCGTCTAAGAGCCACCTACCGTAGAGGATCAGGCCCAGATACCTCATCTGGGGCCGAACCGGTACGAGTACCGAGTTGACCACTATGGAGGCGCCAGGCGAACCAAGACGGGGCCTATGAAACAACAGGACTTCCTAGAGTAAAGTAAAAGCAAGCCCAGCGCTTCGATGCGCCCGACCACTAGACGCGCCACCAGTCATTAGCCGTAACAAACAGATGACAAATAAAAAATGTTATTATAGTATATTAGGAGTATTAGGTATACAGACAGGTGTATGCATACATAATAATATGCATTAAGTAAAAAGCGGTTATTTCAATATTACAAACAGACACTCCAATTTTCAAAACTTACATGAACAAATAAAATTCAGTTGAGTATTCTTCCTCCATACCAGCTACCTGACAATTATCAACAGTGATGTTCGGTTTGGAAATTGGTCTAAAGTGAGTTCCTAGATACATGTTCTTGACCAGCTTGACAATAGAAGATGGTTGGCATGAGGCAGGAACACAAATACCCCATGTGAAACGGTTGACGGGCAAGCCAAACTTGGTTTTCGTCTGAGAATAAAACAAGTAAGAACAGTGATACCAGTATAAGATAAGTATAAGATTAACTCAAAGATTTAACTAATAAACCTTAAGGTTATTGATTATCTTACACTCCACTCGTGGATTCTACTCATGCTTAATAAACACTTAAATAAACGGAAACAAAAAAGAAATGGTTCTGTACCATGAGTATAAAAACTCACGTTCTTTTTAATTAATCTAAAATGGTATATGAACTGAAAAAAACTTACTTTTTATAAAAAATGGATTGAGTTTAGTGCTAAATTATTTCAAAAGTATTAAATAAGTTAATTATAATAATAATAATAATAAAGCCATTTATTCCCAAAATAAGATTAATAAAACAAAAGAAGTTCAACAAATATAGAATCACTATTCAACTATACACTCCTAATTTTAAGTACAAGAATTAATAGTAGTAAAATAATAACGGTTGCTTAAAATTTATTATCATTCACTTCTATTACTTATATAAACATATGTTAATTTATTGTTATAAACTATAATTGAGTGTCAAGAAATTGACATTAATATTCTTCCATCTAAATTTTACATGTACATTATTCTAAGAAATATAATAAAATATTTGATTATTTTTCTAGTAAAATAATCAGATTCCATATGATTTCATGATCCAATTATACACCATTTAGCCATCCGTTTAACAAAGTTCACTTTATAAATATAAATATTAATGAATTACTTAAAAATCGACTTCGAATAAAATATTTTAATTTTTTCATCATTATTTTCATCACTAGTTTTTATTTTGGGTACCCAAATTAGAGTAAAGGCCTCCTCCATGTATCCTTTTAAAACAAAACTTTGTTTTTCCTTGTCTCAGATAGGTCACATACCAATGTATCTTTTCATAGCATGTAACTTTTCTTCTTATCTTGCTTCACTGGAACAGGAACCTAACATAAAGAGTATAAATATATATTAAGACACAGAGGGTTGCAGTCTTAATCCCCCGCGGTGACCAGCCGTATTGGGAGATGGAGAGGGGTTATATTTGGAAGCTATTTACTTGCATAGGGTTCTTGTTGTTCA
The DNA here is from genome assembly GCA_905220595.1 of Spilosoma lubricipeda. NCBI lineage: Eukaryota > Metazoa > Arthropoda > Insecta > Lepidoptera > Erebidae > Spilosoma > Spilosoma lubricipeda. The sequence goes on along the minus strand of HG992298.1, from coordinate 1,736,202 downwards.
GCGAAACAACGTTCATTGTTGAGAACAAATTTCGGTTTGTGTACAACATAGTTTTTCATTGTAGTTGTCTTACTTTTCTTAACAGGTTTCTTTATTTTGTCTTTAGGTTTTTGGCTATAGTTTTCTTGTATTTCAGGTGACTCAGACATCGTTCTTTTGCTTTTTTGTGGCAAACGTTCTTTATTGTTTGGCAGAACAATCAGCTTATCGTATCTAATAAAAGCCCTTTTCCCTGATTCAATTTCTTTTTTCATTTGAATTTGTAATTCTTTACGTTTGTTCAGGACGTCTTTGGGATAGTCTTGTTTTATGTAGTAAGGTGAATTTTTCAAACAGTTAAGACTTTGTTCAATTTTTATTTTAAGGCCCATTGTCGTAAATGTAATTATTATAGGTCTTATATTTTCACCTTTTTTTCCCAGTCTTCTTATTGCTTCAATCCTGTTTTCATAATCTAAGTGAAAGTACTTCTGTATTATGTCTAGTACTTTTCTTTCTAAATCATAATACGAGTCTTCGTTTTCTTCTACCCCGAAAATTACCAAATTTTTACGTCTAACGTATCTTTGTAAATAGTTAATAGATGAAGAATGTTCCTCTAGTTTCTTTTCTAAATTTTCATTCTTAATTTCAAGGCTCTTAAATTTTTCATTAATATTGTTGTTAATTGTAGTTTTTATTTCTTCTTTCATTTCTAGGAAGTCTTGTTTTTGTTGTTTCATTTCTTTCTGAATTTTTTCTAACATGATTATTATGTCTTCCATTGTAATACTTTGTTTACAAATGTTCAATAATTTTATCAGCAGGATTGTAAACAGTGGAATCTGTTGGCTTCTTTCCGAAACGACAAACTTATGCCGTACTTTATGTGATCAACTCAACCTCATTTATTTAAATTAAATAAAATTTAAATTTTCTAAAGATGTTGCTAATATTACAGACATCTGTAGGTAACAAACAATAATAATTTATTTATGAGGGTATCCACATATTGCAATTATTTACTATTTGGTATCACACTCAGTTTTTTGTCTTTTCTCACTGTTTAACGCAGAGTTTATATTTAATTTGATACTTATTTCACTATGAAGTTGTAGTTAAAAGTTAAACACCAATCAATCGCCACTATAGCTAACTAGTATTGGACCGCCACAGTGCAGGTGAACGATATTGTAATTTCATTGATTTCTCTTAGATCACAAAATTTTCACTGAATCCTCGATGTATTTCTTGTAACAGTTAGTTAAATAACACAATAAATTAATTAATACTTTTTAATTCTTATTATTACTTTTTAAAGAAAACTTGAGGTTTTTAAGAATGAGCCTGCCAAAGTGACTCTATTCTACCTGATAGAAGAAGTCACCGTTTCTCATTACAAATACAGACAATGTGGATGAAATATCACATAATTCAGAGGTACTGTATACCCATCATGAGCATATAAATTTTTGATAAGCATAAAACAACATTATATATAAATATTCAAAAAACTTAACTTACTCTTAGAAACACTTCAGTTAATACATATGGATCAAATTGTCTTTTCATCAATTCTGTCTGAGCCATTTGTACTTCAGCAAGGCAGTACTGGGTTTTGAACTGAGGATGCGTCTCCAACCAAGGAGGATTCATGCACTGAGCGAAGTTGCCCAATTGATTCCAGGAACCGTAGAGACTGCCTGAAGGGAATTTGTTTGCATCCCATGCTGAAATTAAATTCCAATTTCGCTTAAGTTTGGTTTTGTATTGTGTATGATTGTGTAACTTGAATTCAATTAGGTAGGCATGTTTTTATTTCAGGAACCAAGTGTGTTCAAGAAAGACTTTGTAAATTAAAAATGTAAATAAAATTCTCCCAAATATTCAAAAGCGAAATTGGTCCGGTTTCAGGATTAACATAGTACAGTAGGCGATTTAAGCGAGTATCAAATCACGTAGTTAATGAATGGAGAAATGTGATGCAGAATCTTGTTTCAAACTAAGCAGACCATTTAGCTTCTTATTTTGGGATTCATCTCTTAACTTGGCAATTGTTTTGACTCTATTATTTTATACTAACTCCAGGTTGCCCATAGTGTAAAATTTTTGACGTTTATCAACAGTTGCAGTGCCTTTTCAAGGCACGGTGTTTCATCATACTTCCATTCGTCTTGTTTTAGTCTTTCAATGAGCGCATCTATACCGGTATAATCTTCACTTTTGTGAGACTTCACTGTCACTAAAAGTAAACATAAATTTAGTTTTTATTTATAATTTAAGACTAAATATTTCGAAAAAACTATAGTGTAGATTCAGGTGATCTCTAAGGCATATTTTTTCGGTCATCACCGACGTCAGTCGATATGAGAGGGTCTTGTAACACCTCTCAAGCCAATCCTGTTTAGCTGGTCTTACCGCCGCAATAACGGCGTGCCCAGCTCGGTTGCACAAGTCGTTTCTTTCATTCCTCCACGAGCACCTGGCGGAGTGGGGATTTGTGATCTTTGATTGCTCGCGTCTCTCCTAACCAACTCCCGCACCTCCTCGCGCTACTGGTAAAGATCCACAAGGCTCTCGCCTCCAGGTTCCACTCGTTGTGGTTATTGGAATAGCGTGATATATTGGAATTGCGGGCATTCAGGACCTCCGCCCATACTTGGGCCCCATAAAGGGTTATAAATCGCACAACACCTCATGTTTGGCAGCAACCGTACCAATGCAACATGCTTGGGGACCAGAATTCGGAAGTGGTATCTGAAGTTTCATCCAAGTATGTAATAGACCTGACTCATACATCAGAACGACACATAGACTACTTTGTACCGAAACATCCAACATAGCGGACGGAGCCGCGAGCAAGAGCTCGTAATTTGATAAATCAATAAAATTTTAATTAAAAATAATCAACCAAATTTTCTATTGTTTAGGAGATAATTCTTTAACTATTTTACAAATTTTATCTGAAAGACAATTTTTAAACAGTAAATTATCTAAACCACCAAATACCATGAAGAAAAGTCGCGAAGAACACAACACAGAACACTGATTTCATTTTGACACAAAAACACCACTTCAATAAAAATATTCAAATTTTAAACAAAATTATTTAGTTTATATTATTTATAACAAGTCCGTCACTCACAATGCTTTAAAACTTGTACTGTATAATATTAAATCCGATATTTACATTTCTTGCGATGTTAGAGAATGTCTGACATCCTTACAACAGGGAACTGATAGACAGGAAAAACCCTGTGATTTTGAAGTTTTATAAAGCAAAGTCTAAATCTAATTCAATACCTAGTTACCTTTCTTATGATGGCGTATCAGTTTCATTTGTTTATCAGATATGTAATAGGAAATTAAACGATACTGTACTATTCTGTACAGGGTTGAAAGGAATCGGTGTAATCGAGTGGTGCGTGACGCTGCCACGTTATCAATCATCTTGATTGTGTCTCTGCTCCTGAAATATGGAAGTTCCTTGGTACACTGGGATTTGGTAAATACGAAAAAGACCTTTGATTTGGATGACATTAATCAACATTTCCTCTCCCTCTCTTTCCCAATTTGATCACCACACTGTTGTACTCTTAGGTGACCTGCCTCTCCCAAATATTAATTTCTTTTAATTTTCTCCATTTCCATCAGATGATATCAAAAAGATAATCCTCTCTCTTACGTCCAACGCAATCGGCAGTGACAACATTAGCATAATCACTCCTATCCTTGATTATCTTCTTCATGCCATTACGCATATGGTACATTTTTCACTGGATTCAGGTACTTTCCCATCACTGTGGCCTATCGATGTTGTTTTACCCATCCCTAAGATTTCTAATCCTAACCTTGTGGATTACTTCGGCCCAATCTGCCTGACTATCACTCAAAATCTTCAGTGGGCGTACCATCTTTGTGCCAATGACTTATAACTATGTAATGATAACATAGTTATGCTGCTGCTGTAGACAATAAAACACAGGCTATTACCAAGATAGCCATGATTTAGATAATAGCAATGGTTGTTCTTATCGAAGCAAAAGAAAACAATTAGCGCCACCGTAGAAAGTACGTATCAAGCGACATACAGTCTGCGTTAAAGCTAGCAAGTGACTTACGAGGCGGCTAAAATACTGCGGACAAGACTCAATAGCCTTGTCCGCAGTGCATTGGATGATCTTTGGATGCATTCATAAGATCTTAGTATCATGCTACTACTGTTGGAATATTTACTTCCATTAAAAAAACAGCAAAATCGGTTCATAAACGACAAAGTTATCCGCGAACACACATAAAAAAAATATAATACTAGCCGACCCACGCAACCTCGTTTGCGTCTCTTATTGCCCGTAGCGTGATAGTTTTCCCCCGTTTTCGAAACGTTTTTCATTGCTGCTCCGCTCCTATTGGTCCGAGCGTGATGATATATAGCCTATAGCCTTCCTCGATAAATGTGCTATCCAACACAGAAAGAATTTTTCAACTCGGGCCAGTGGTTCCTGAGATTAGCGTGTTCAAACAAACAAACAAACAAACTCTGTAGCTTTATATATTAGTATAGATATATACGGTGGAACTAAGAACCTCCTCCTTTTCTTGAAGTTGGTTAATAACCCCTTTTTACTAAATGCATATACACGGTACATATGCCGAAATAACATTTTTACAATTTTTGTCTGTCTGTCGGTCTGTCTGTCTGTTTGTTCCGGCTAATCTCTGGAGTTACTGGACCGATTTTGACGGGACGTGTTTTGATAGGTAGCTGATGATATAAGGAGTAACTTAGGCTTCCTTTTTTGACTAGTTTCGCCCCGCGGCCTTACCTATGGTACGACAAAACCACGGGAAACACGACTTCAGCTAGTAATGTATATAAAGTTAAGCAATATGATAGTTTTGTACAAACTTACAAGATTTTTTTAAATAAAACAGAACGTTTTTTATTCACGCTCAAGGTCTAACGAATAAAACAAAAGCAGACAAGAATTTAATTCATTATTTTTTTAATATATATTTCGTAGGTAAGTTGCACATTCTAAATTACAACACAATTAAATACACTACTAACGAAAATATTTCTTGACCTTTAATAACAGGAAGATGTAAATATCTATACAAATAAATAAAATTGGAGTGTCTGTTTGTAATATTAAAATAACCGCTTTTTAATAAACGCATATGTATGTTGCATGGTACATATAACTTCCTCGTTGGTCTAGCGGTTGATGTATGCGACTGCTGATCAAGAGGTCTCGGGTTCGAATCCCGGGTCGGGCCAAAGGTGTTATTGAGTTTTTCTAATTTCTAATTCTATAAATACTTAATAACAGCTCGGAGTTTGGAAGTTGGGGTCTGAACCCCCGTGCCTCGGAGAGCACGTAAAGCTGTCGGTCCTGCGCATGATCTCTCCCCGATCGTGTCGGTTAACCGTCCCATCGGATTATGAGAGTGAGGGAACAGAGAGTGCACCTGTGTTCGCGCACACACTTGTGCACTATAATATCTCTTGCGTAGTTGGTTGGTCTCTGTTGAGACTGGTAATCGGCTAGGAGAACATCATCACATATAGCAAAAATATAGTTAAATTTTTTTTTGGTTGTCTGTCTGTTTGTTCCGGCTAATCTCCGGAACGGTTGAACCGATTTCGACGAGACTTTCACTGATAGATAGCTGATGATACAGGGAGTAACTTAGGCTGCTTTTTAGACTAGCTTCGCCCCGTGGCGTCACCCGGGGTACGACAATAAGCGCGGGTAACACCGCGCGGTTCAGCTAGTTTCATAATAAAGTCAGTATGTTGCTACTGATTGCTAATAATATATTAGTTTTAATCTTTATCATTATAAAAAGTATGTCATTGTCACACTTAAAGCAATAATAATTTCTTCAAGTGTGACAAATGACATGACAAACTTTTAGGATAAATTTTGTTTTTTATTATTATTATTATCTATACAAATAAATAAAATTGGAGTGTCTGTTTGTAATATTAAAATAACAACTTTTTAATCAATGCATATGTATGTATACACGATACATATACCAAAAATGTAGTTAAAAAATTTTTGTCTGTCTGTTTGTTCCGGGTAATCCCTGGAACGTATTTATATATACGGAGACCTACAGTCATACTACTACATTAGAACTAGACAAATGAGGTGTCGTTACAAGCGTCTTGGTCGTCTGCTAGTTATAGGCTATATGACGTGTCACTGAATCCAATGTGGCGCCCTCTAGCCGACATAAAGTATTAAAAAATAAATTTGAGATAAATATGTCGTCTTTTGTATCATTCGAAAGGACGTTACTTGTACATTTCAAAAATATGTATATTATTATCATTTTATCATGATTATTACTATTCCGTTTCGATTATTATACTATTCTTTCGATAATTGTGATATTTCAATGATACATATTTCAAATATACTTTGCAAAGAAATTAATATTATAGAGACACCAAACATTTTAAATAAAAAAAGTAAAAACTAAAACCCGTTATTGATGTGTATGGTACATTTCTACGTAACATATGACTACGGCTTTTGAAACTTGTTTCATACTTTTTCAGCGTCGTTTTTTGTCGTAGTTGGGTTTTAGTATTTACTTTTTATTTTATTTTATACTTGCTACTTTTAGATATTCTAAATTCTATTTCATCGTTCTTTTCTTACCTATAATAACTGTTCCTTTTTGTCCCACTTAAGAAATAGTAAATACCCTAAATTTTCGCTTTTAGATAATTTTAACCGTTTGAAATCACGTCAATATCAATCTAGTCGTTTAACTTCTCCAGAGCTTAGTTCCTCAACTTTGATTTAATTTTGGAATAACTTAGATTTTAGGAATTAATTGATCTAGTGTTGGAAGTTTAATATTGAAATGTTAATTCTGTTGAATATTGAGAGCTTGAATTAATTTGGGGTCAAGTCAAGCCTTAGTGTGTAGCCACAATAAGCCGTAATTACGTTAGAGGATTATTTAGCCCCGTCTCACATACGGATAATGCAAATAGTTTAAAGCTTCAGTGGGGACGAAAACAACTCTGTCTCAATGTCTGTTTAATTGGAACTTATATTTTATTAGTTTGTGCTTATTTCCTACTACATAATTTTAGATTGCATTTCTGTCACACTCGGGAATATATTGAGTAACACAGGTGCGGTAAATGAGTACACACTTCGGATATTATTTATTTAATACTTAATGCACTTGTTGTACAAAGGCGGACTTAATGCCTTGAGCACAGAATCCCCTGTTCTGTGGCCTTGAGGCACTCTCTCCGAGTCGACTTTCAGGTGATGTAGAAATATGATCCGGTAGGTGCAAGGATATTCAGTTTTGTTGATAAGAGGCCTGCAATAAATAAAACTAATATAAATAAATTTTCTACTACACATTTGTATATATTAATAAATGCACAATATATATTTATATATATAACTTACACAAATTTAATAATATACACAGGTATGTGACTTACAGTCCGGTGCTACGGTTGCGACTGTACCGACAAATCCAATCCGAAGAAGTTCGCGTACTTTAGTCTTGAATGTAAGACGGTTTGACGACATCCTCATTTCGGTGGAAAGTGCATCCCACAGAAGAACAGACTGCACATAAAAGGAAGAATGGATAAAGACCGAGGTGTGAGGAGGGGGCATAGAAGAAGCATATTGTTTGTAGAACGAAGATTTCGGTTGGTTGGAGCATAAAAAACGTAGATGAAGAGCAAGGTGAATACTATATAATAATAATCAGGTACCGATGGAGGTGAGGGAATAAAACGCAAAGCAGACAAATGGTCATATTTGCGAATATTGAAAACGAATCGAATGAGATGAGATGAGAAAGCGGTCCAGTTTATTGAGAAGATCTGCCTTTATGTCAAAATAACACACATCACACTAGTCTATTAAATTAACAATTAAGGACTGCATAAGCGTAGTATTCCTACGTCATATATTATTAAATCAACAGAATTTATACATAGATAAGACCAAGCAGCTAGGTAAGTAGTATTTAGATATCAGTATATTATCTATCACGTAGTATTAGACATTCGTTATCTCATCGAGAATAAGACGTGATTAAATTCATTATAGTGATAGATTTCAGTATATATAGTGAACTGTAAGTAAGTAAGAATACAGATGCGGCCATGTAACAATTAGAGTATTATGGAGCCGTGGCTCCTGCATAATAAATACTGCTCCCAACAATATTCGTCGCCGTTGTTAATTCTACGTACCCAATAAGTTCGCTATTCATATATTTATATAAGCCTTAGTTTTAGCTGGAAGGAAATTCTTTAGACGATATAAAGCGCGGAGACATGTGGTTACTTTGGCACTCCGAGGTATGGTTACATTGTTGATTACGACTGGTGGGATGACTGATATATCCAATCGACATAACATTTGTTTGCGACCCACAATTATCACCTGGATATTAATTTGGAAAGATCCTAAGCGAACTTGAAAATTATATTACATTATCTTCTTTCAGTGAATGAAAATTGCTATGTCTTTTTGAATGAATTTCTAATCTAAATCAAAAAAATACCAGTACAGAAAATCTTGAACTAGATTCTGTTCCACTCGCTACAGAAGTGATTTTAAAAGGAGGACAACAACATAATCTGTTTTAGGTATTTATGCACTGCTTCTCCCCTTAAAACGCACGTTAAAGTTTTCGACATTAAGTAGCTATGTTTTTTCTTGTCCAATCAGCAATAAAGTGTTTACTGTAACTTAACAATACAAGCTTGTTACCATTAAAGAGATAAACTATTTTGTTGTTATTTGTTGTGGAAAAAAAATATGTAATAATGATTTTGGTATGGATAATGTCTGATAACAGTCAAATGGAAATTCTGTTTTTTAACATTTTAATTAACAATAAAATTTATATTCTTTGATCAACTATTGTTTATGCCTTCTTTTGAGTGATTATTTCTTATTTCGTGATTGAAACTTTTAGAGAATTGAACTTGCACATAACTGGTCTTCTGTAGTTTATTCTCTCAAAGGTTTTTTCAATAACACTCAATAAAGTTTACAATATAAACATCCTCAGCTACCAACATTTCAAATTTGTAGCCCCATTGTCTTAGAACTCGTGTTGATGTATTAGTCAGTTACTCAGGACAAGTCATCATCTACCTAGCTTTTATTATTCCCAAGATTTGGAGTCGGCTACTAGTTCAACCGGTTTTACCTGAATATCAGTTTTTTCACGAAGCTACTGGCATCGGACCTCCGTAACGCTGAGGGTGAACTGAATTCGAAAGTTGATCAGTTACTCAGGACAAGTATTTTTATATATTTAGATTCATACATTCATTTCTGGATATTAGCCTATCTTCAGAAAGAAAGATTTGGCATATTTTACCACGCTAATCAGACGGGTATGGGCCAAAACTTTCTTTCTTAGGAGAGGCCTATATCTGGCCAGAGCTTATATGTCACTCTTCTCTTTTTGCAGTGATGTTCACCTGCGTAGTTTGGTCCCTTAGTCACCTCTTACGACACCCAAACGTAAATTTGGGGTAGTGACACTGTATTCCCAATCTATGAATTCCTATATTGCACATCCGTAACCACACGGGAGCTTAGATTAGCTTGGTTTAATTTCGTCTGGTGTGATTGCGTCCTTAGAACATTTGACATGGGTAATTGGTTTCGTAAATATCAATTAGTGGTCACTAGGTTGAATATTGTTGGTAAGAGATATAAATCCTTCCTTTAAATCACTTAGAAAATGTTTTAAATTACAACATGTTAATGATGAATGAAAATTAAAAACTTAGAAATTGTAATTTAAATTAGATATTTTACAGTGTGTGCGCTCAAACAGAATACACTCTCTGTTCTTTACTCTCACAGTCCCATGAGACAGCAATCTCAGCCAGCTTTAAGTGTTCTCCAAGGCACGAGGGTTATACTCCGACTTTCAAACTCCGAGTTGTTATTAAGCATACTTTTTGGCCCGATCCGGGAATTGAACCCGTGAGTCTTACGTAACGCTAACCACAAACCAGTACTTATATAGACAGTCTATTACTCCATCTGGGTTTACGGTGGGATTATGTATCGGGATGCAACTATCTGAAAAATTACAGTGTGCCATGCTGAATCTTTGTTGTTGTTGGAACATCTATTGTATAGACATCTGGAGAAACTGATAACTATCCCAAATAGTTCCTCAAAATGTTTAAAATTCAGACAAAAGCTGAAAATGACGTGTAGTGTAAGAAGTCACACAAAATCTTAAGCTTTGTGTGTATTTATTAAACTACCAGCAGTATATACCCGATTAAAAACTTAGTGTGTTTTCCAACAACTCGAGTAAGAACGTTAAACAATCTTAGTTGCAAGTGAAGGCTTTAAATTTCTCTTTGTACACTTTGTTAGTTACTTCTTGTAGTTTTGAGATGAAATTAAGTTAGTATAAATCTGGATCCAGCTTATTTTATCAGTTCATGAAGGATTTTCACGTTTTGCCTCTGGGGAATTTATTTTAATATGTGAGTCAATTTAAAATGCTGTGTTAGATAAATGAGGAGAAAAACAATCCCGTTGGAATCAACTGGGTCAATCAATTCCGCACTTGATTCCTGCTTGCCAACACTTAATGCCGTATGATTTTCACATCCAAATCTATTAAAATCCAATAACATGAAAGCAATAGACCCCAGATCTTTAATAATACAAAGAGTCCCGTCAGCATAGTCTTTCCAGTAAAGTTGACACACATACAAGCTTCGTAATAAAACAATGTTACTAATAAATCTTTATGGATGCTTTCCCATTTTGCGTCTCTTTACCCCACCTGATTTATGTCCCATGTTTAATCACTTCCCTGACTTGTGAAGGTTTATTTTATGAGAATCGAATCGCGAATAAATTGCGAATATAGTCAAGCATTGTGACCATATTTGAGTAATTATTTTATACACATGCGTAAGTAAAACATTGACATTATTTATTTAGGGAAAGATAAAAAACTATTTTGTATTTTTTCGTTTTAGTTCAGTAGTTGCTCGCCATTCAGCAGTATCTTAGATGTATTTGGTGATTCCACTTAAAATTGAGGGTAGTTTTTAGAGGATACCTACACGCGCCTTCTCTGGGACGACTTGGACCATAATTATTTCAGGTTCTTACAAAATCAACGCCACGCCTTGTCAGACGTTGTCCCGGGAGTTCACCAGTGCCTGAGCCTAATAACCGACAAGATTTTTTTTATTCTAATTCTATCTTTTCTTATTTATTTATTCAAAAACATATACACATTTTACATGCTCAAGTCTGGCATAAGACAGTTGCGTTGATCTATGGGTTAGTCAGTCAACCAGTCATCTTCCTCTTTTATATATATAGATAGATTGTTATACAAAATTGGTTTTATTTAAAAAAAAATGTGTCAAGAACATTAGTTCACTACGTTTAAAAAGCCAGTAATGGTATATATTAATAAAATAAAATAAAAATGTTACCTATTAGCTAGGGATATAATGAGGGGTAATATTTGTAAAGTTCATTTTCAAAGTGATATTTTCATCATCATCATCATCAACAGCCCATAACGTCCCACTGGGGTTCGCGTCTCCTCTCAATTTAGATAACTATTAAGTTTTTCTGAACTAGCTGACCTGATAGACGTTATATTAGATTAACTTAAAAATTAGAAAAATCTGACCATTTCTTGTACACGTGAAATGCTTATTTGAATTCAAGTTATAATAATTGAGAAATGAAACCAACCGTTTTTTTTTCTTTTATATTTGAGCTTAACAAAGTGACTTTACTGTCTGCTACTCTAGCTGCTGGAAAGCATTATTTCAAGAGTAGTGGTCACCATACTTAATGCTAATGCAAACAAAGAAGCATGGCTACCCAGTCATTTCTGCCTATTGAGATGCTTCTGCGCTATTGAGCCTCCAATCTCGTACTTATCAACGAAACACGACAGCACAAATGCAAATTCAAATCGTTTATTGTATATGCTGTTATTTTAAGACTGTCTTTTGTAAGAGCGGAGTACTATCCTGGTCGAGCCGGCCCGCTCCTGAAAACAGCGTGGCTCTATTACCTCTAAAGTTCTCAAGTTTTACATTAAGTAATACATTTAGCTTATCTTACAAACACATACAAAATTTTATCTTTGAGTTTTACTCCAATGCCTTTCCCGACCCCTCAAAGACCGGCAACGCACTTGTGAAGCCTCTGGCGTTGCGTGTGTTTATGGGCAGCGGTAATCGCTTACCATCTGGCGATACGTCTGCTCGGTTGCACATTATTAAAAATCAGACAGACGAAAAGTAAATTCCCAAGAAGTAACTATAGTTTTAGATACCTTATGGTATACCGGCAGTACTCATGAGTCAAGCAAGTTACAATTTCTTTGGAAAATTAATTAACATTACTGAAACTACGTTACCAAAAGTGTAAATTAGAATATGTAACTGCATTGTTAGCACCAAACTTCCTAATTAACCAGTGAGTGAGTAACATAGAAAAGCAAAAGAAAAATCATTCTACAATTTCTGACAAGACATCTTTCGTTTCAATCAAAATCATAAATAATTTTGTTCTGTATTTATACTGAAATGGCTAAAACTCGTTAAAATGAGATGCAGCAAGACGTCTCATTAATAGTACCTTAACTGGACCCCCGATAGAGCCTGCCATGATTTATTTAGATCCGTCGAGAGCGGTTCGTTTAGACGATTTAATTAAATTGATCCTCAATTGTTGGAGCCCCTAAATTGAAGGAGTAATGGATATACAGTATAATTTGCTTTTTTCATATATTATATATTTACGGATAATAAGCCCAAGTCTTTTTTACCGTGGGAGAGTCACGCTTCGGCATGTATGGGTTGGCTCGACCAGAGTGATACCACGGTCTCACAGAAAACTGGTGTGAAACAGCGCCTGCGCTACGTTTCACCGAGTGAGTGAGGACACCGGAGGCCCAAACGACCAACGACTGCCATGCCTTTTCATACCTCTCAAAGGCCGGCAGCGCACTTGTGACGCCTCTGGCGTTGCGGATGTTCATGGGCAGCGGTAATCGCTTACCATCAGGTGATACGTTTGCTCGGTTGTAACATATTCCACAAAAAAAATCAGACAGGCGAAAAGTAAATTCCCAAGATGTAACAATAGTTTTAGATAACTTATGGTATGTGGCGACCTCCACATACAGCGGCAACAAAATCATATAACAGCGCCATCTACCGCAGATACACTAAACTACAAAGTAACGCACAACACGGAATAACTACCAATCCTGAATTGCGCAATAGAAGTTCTCGTAACAACTGTTCTCGTTGTTAACATATACAGAAAAATCCCAACGTCAACAGTTGGGCAGTGGCCCACCAGGCATGATCACCTCGCCTGGTCGGAGGATCCTCCCTTTGTGTTGGAGGGACATGGCACTCGTTCCCCCACATGGTATATCAACAGTACTCATGAGTCAAGCGAAAAATCGTTTCATCATCATCATCAGTCTATTGCAGTTCACTGCTGGACATAGGCCATTCCCATTTTTTGCTTCTCGCATCCAGCTCCTGCCAGTTATCTTGCGCAAATCGTTACTCTGTGAGCGTTCTACACTACAAAATAACATAGAACTATAAAACCATTTATGTGCCTTTATTTTACTCAGTGATCAACTTCTTAAACAATCCACTTCTTAGAGGCCCAACCCAATCAGCGTCGAAATTTTTTCTTCAAATAGAAACCAGACTTTCATAAGTAACTATGAGTTAGCAAATTGAGTTTGACCCATGCAAATATTGATTATTATAGTAGAATGCAATAGAAGGATACCAATTATGTAGATTCATGGCCTCCATAAATTAGGCATAGTTTTGTTAGTTTTATGTGTTATTGAATTAATACAGAGAAATGATTTGAAGTTTTAGTTCTGTTTGAATTCGAATTAATTGACTTGCTAAAGTTTTTAAGTACACAATGGTCCTTCGAGCAAATTTACAAATGATAGAGCAAGTTATCTTATAGTACTTTATTTTATCATCATCTTTAGTTTCAGTTATTTAGAATAGTGTACAATCTACATTTTATTTAAAATGAGTCAAATTAATTACAATTGTCCAAAACTTTTTTCACAGCCTGCTATTTCGAAAAATCCCAATGCAACAATATGTTCCTGCAATTTTATAATCACACGTTAGCTTTTTGCCAAATACGTAAGAATTCTACGCTCTGGGTTTGAAATAAATTGAATTTCATGAGAGCAAGTCCTGCACCTGTTTCTACCTGAATACGGTTAAGAAATAAACCACAACCAAAAGGGGAATTTCGTGTGAGGTGTGATACCCGCGATCGAGACAAATGTCCCCGATTTTCGATTTTCCACGCTTCTACGTTGCTGTGGCTGGCATTTTTCTGGCACAAACGATCTGAATTGTGCAACCCGATTGGCAGAGCTGCCAATCCTTTTGACATGGCACCGGTAGACAGCGATTTAGGATTAATGGAAGCATGCAGTTTTGTTACTCATATTTTTTCATTGTTCTTTCAATATATAATAATCAAGTAAAGTTTATAAATGAGAGACATATATTACTGCCCGTATTGAACGTTTCTTAATTTTATTCTATTTTTTTCAGGGCTAGTATCAAAGCCAGAATTTAAGTTAATTATGCCTTACGGGTGGTTGCTTCATGAATTACCATTACATTAATATGGCTAAAAAGATTTACAAGAGTATCGTACTTTAAAACCAGCAAAGGACAAAATTTTGTTCTCTGAGATTTTTCTCTGTAGATATTTTACAACTATTTATGACATCATAATAATTCCATCCAAAATAAACTTGTCCACAAAATTTTAAACTACGCAACTATATTATCTTTATGGCTGCGATACAAAACAATCATTAACAATTTTATTTCCAATGAAAACTGTCGCAGAATCGATTGCTTTGTGATGAATTTATTTGCATTGCCCGATGAGCTTAATTAACGTGCATACAATTTAGGGACTCGTATTGAACAGAAAAAACGACAGCTTGAATTAACATGAAAGTAGTCA
Source organism: Spilosoma lubricipeda (assembly GCA_905220595.1). NCBI lineage: Eukaryota > Metazoa > Arthropoda > Insecta > Lepidoptera > Erebidae > Spilosoma > Spilosoma lubricipeda. Next base: position 1,721,149 of record HG992298.1, on the reverse strand, counting down.
TGATGCTGACTTATGTCAATATACAATAGTGAACCTGACTTTAGAATCTTCTGGATGAAAAATATTCTATTTGTCAGGAGTTGGAGCTGAACAATGTCAAATTTGAAACATTGTATTTATACAAACATATAGTTTCAGATCTTACAAACATTTAGTATGACCTGGGAATTGAAAGCGGGACCATAAACATAACAATTGAATACACTGCCACCGAGTTTTGCCGCCGAAACGTTATGAGGAGAAGACCGAGGTGATAAAGAAAGATCTTAATCAAATCTCTAAGCTTAATCAGTACCTGTAATGTATTGAAATCGTTAGGAAAAATGCAAGCGCGGTGATCATAGATAAATATAATGATGAATAACGTCAAGAACATAAGAAAGATTTGAAGTGAAATCAAGCGTCTGCCTTTGAGTAAACACCTTTTGACCTACCTAAGCTTAGTAAATGATATTTCTACACCCGAAGAGTAATGAAGTTCTTAGTCATACAATCGTGCCTTATCACGATACACCAATATAGCTAGTAGTCATCTACTTATATAGTAGCATAAATATTCGCTATTTGCAACTGTTTATAATTTAGATGAATTCATAGAACACAGATCCTTTAGTGCTTAAAACCATTATTCTTTGCATTATATTCTGTCTTTCCGTTATACTATAAACATTACCAACATCATAATTACTACCCTATAAAAAACATTTTAATGTCACATTTAAGCCATTCAGAGCCTTAACAAAAGCAACACGCACAAATTTCCACACATATTAAAACACAAAAGTAAGCCGACACCTTGCAATAAAAAGCCGTAAAGATACCACAAAAAGCCAGTTTATCTTATCAAAACACGTTGGTCTGACAAGTTACAGATGAGGTTGTGCTTGAGAATTCGAGGAGCTTCGGTGTACGGTGGGAGATGTCGATAAACGTAATCTTCTGTAATGTATGGATGGTGAAATTATTGTACTCGCAATTTACAGAAAGGTGTAACATGTTTTTGAATAGATGTTTTTTTAACAAAACTTTTACACTAATACTCAATGGTGCTTAAGAAAATTATCCTCTCTTATTGGTATTACTGGTGGAGTAAAGTAATGTTTCTTTCATATATTTTAATTAACTTCTGAAAATTAAAGGGTTTCCATTATTTTGTAATGTTTTGTTCTTTTATGCGGTAAATTTGCATTTTATTTGAGAGGATATGAAATAAAAATACTATCAACAAGAATGCAATAATATAGAATGGAGGACATTGATTCATTGAAGTAAGCTCATTCAAGAGTAGGATAGTTTTTTCATAGTTAATAATTTTGCTTTTTAATTTGTTAACTTATCCTATATTTTTTCCTACTTTTTCTAGGGTTTTCTAATGATTATAAGATATATTTGGGTTCTTAGACCTTTTTAAATTAGGTTGGTACATGTCTTTGAGAAATGAATCCTACAGTCCAAAAAATCGTTTAAGCGTATCCTTAAGAAAGTGAATCAGACTTGCAGTTATCCATTTTTTATGTTTATTATGCTGTCTTTATCTTTATATGCGTCTTTTTGGTCGTTTGTATTTAACGATAATATTGCATTAAGGTTTGTTAAATGTTTAGTTATTGCTCTTACTGTAATAATTAAAATAAATTTACCATTGACATGTAAATATTCAATTGAAACTGAACATCGTAATTTATTTTCAACATAAGGCCATTATTTTTGTAAAGCATATTCAAGGTAACTTTTATTATTCCCTCCCCGTTCCCCCTCGCCCCTATGCCTGTCACGACCGTATCGTTTACATTATGCGGTTTTGTTTCAGCCGCAAAATACGGATTAATCATTCAAGATACCGATAAATAGGGAATAGAATATTTTCGGGTCTTTTGTGAACGAAATTCTTTTCCGTTTTGCCTTGTTTTCATATTTCTTCATTATTGAACTTTGTTTCGTAAATAAGTCTTTTTATGACAGTCGCTTTAAAAATATGCATTATTTGATGTTATGTCTAACTGAATTCACAAATTGTTTTTTAGTGTATTTACTCTTTAGGATACTTTAAGGGATGTGATGGTTATCTCATGAGCAAAATAGAAAACTTTAGAAACCAACAATCTTGACAATTTTTAAGCATCATTACATGACCATTTAGTATCAACGACTTGTATCTAACTAGGTACTTCAAACTAGGTTCAAATTGTAAATGCTCTCAATACAACCCATCTTTTTCAGACTAATTTGTGGTACCGGCTGCGAGTCTACCACCAGGACATAATTACCGTAGCCATTAGAGATCCTTAAATAGACTTTAAACTAAAATCGGCCAGAGCAAAAATAATAATAAAAGTAATTTATTATCATGATTATGCTACAAACGACCGACATATCACCGGGTGAAAATTGAAACCGCCATGGATTTACGCACTTTTTGGACAAGAAACGAACTTTTTTTAAGTTATTTAATTGGTAAAATTGACTGATAACAATGAGTGAAACCATTTCTCATCAAATTATCAATTTAATTAAATCAAATTATTATCCACTGCTGAACCAAGACTTTCAGCTATCCCGGTATTGTGCAGCCGGCATCGATCCGATGCCACCTACTTCTTCAAATCGTGAGTCCATCATGCCACAGGGTGCCCTTTAATAAATTTGCTTAATCGTGATCTCTACTCTAGGATACCTACTCATAAACAGATCGATCTTCGTTTTCCATATATACAAGCGTGGGGTTGAAGGTGAGGCCACCTGTCACAGACACTTCTTTTCTAATTTATACCTGGTTCTCCGGCTGTTACTACCAGAAACGATGCGCTGTTTTTGGTAGGCCGATATACGATTAGGTGATATCCGAGAGATTCCCGCACAGGCAAAAACAAACACAAAAAGGATACATAAATTAGTTTTTCGTTAAAAACATTTTTATCTCTAATGAGATTGTGATTGCATCAACTATAAGTACTTTTGTAACTCTTTTTATATATGAATAAATAAAATAAATAAATAAAATAAATAAACTATTATTTCAGTCGTAGCATGTTGAGAAAAACTCATTTTACAAAATTATGTTAGTCATTGCATATTATGTACATATTTTTGAGTACAGAAAGTAATGAACGGAAGTTTTGTGAATGGGCCCATAAATTCATCATCTCCGCGGCAAATATGTCGGTAGCAAAACGAAAAGTTTTGCAAATATACACGAGTCAAGGGTACGTTTCGAACTTTATTAATCTGGGTAATTTTCATTCAGTGTGTAATAAATCATGATTATTTTTGAACCAGATATTTTGTTTAATACAAAGCCGGATCTAAACATTTAATAATACGTTATTATTATATTTGAGCACGTTCATACATGCGCACACACTTTATGTACAGGCAATGACGATGCTGATGTTCACTTGGACAATTTCGGCCACGGCACCTGCTAGCTAGTCTTAACGGACCAGTGCACATGTGTTTGAGGACACTTTCTGTTCTTACACTCTCATAATTCAATGGGACGGCTCTCTGAATCATGGGGGTTAAGATTCCAACTTCCAAATTCCGGACTATTATTACGTGTTTCTACAATCAGAAAAAAATGTTTAAAAAATCGCCTGACCCGGGAATGGAACCTGAGAGTTACGTATATCTATATATGTACTAGCTGAACCCCGCGGTGTTACCCGCGGTTATTGTTGCATCGCGAGTAACGCCGCGGGACAAAGTTAGTCTAAAAAAAGCAGCCTAAGTTACTCCCCGGGTCATCAGCTACCTGCCAGTGAAAGTCCCGTCAAAATCCGTAAAGCCGTTCCATAGATTACCCGGAACAAACAGACAGACAGACAAACAAAAATTTTTTTAACTACATTTTTCCTATATGTACCCTGTATACATACATATGCATTTAGTAAAAAGCGGTTATTTTAATATTACAAACAGACACTCCAATTTCATTTATTTGTATAGATAAATAGAATGTATAAATTCCATATTAAAAGACACGGCTTATCTCATCAAGAATAAGACGTGACCTAATGCATTGTAATTAATAAATTTAGTAAATATATAAGGAACCGTTACCGAGTAAGACAGATGCCGACAGACGCCAACAGACGCCACCATGTAACAACCAGAGTATTATGGAGCCGTACCTCCTGCATAATAAATACTGCTCCCAAAGTTACATATCGCCATTATTATTCCTGCACTACGAAGTTCGCTATAAGAGGCTTTGGTCCAGCAGTTATAGGTTGTTAATATATTTATTAAATACAAGCTAACCCGACGAACTTCGTACCGTCATATTTACATATCTATCTTAGCTTTCCACAGGCGAGGACAAAACAAAGATTTTTCCCGTTATCTTTAAATTTTTCATGCATACAAACCTTGAACACAACAATTACGAATAAATAAAAAAAAAATTATTTAATTTGTTGCAGCCGATTGGCGGAAGTTATGCGCATGTATACATTTTGGCGATTCATTTTTATATGTCTTACTAGCTGTTGCCCGCGGCTCCGCCCGCGTATATATCGGTGTTTGCGGCAAATGTATTATTCTCGTGTATAAGCTATATTACTGTAAAGTTTCTTCCAAATCCATTCAGTAGTTTTTGGGTGAAAGAGACAAACTTTCGTATTTAGAATATTAGTAGGAAGTTTCAGACTCTACGGTTTATCACTGTTACTGAACCGGTGAGTATTTTTTTCATGCCTGGCCTGCCAAAATTACTCTACTCTGCCTGATGGAAAGCATAAATAGAATCCAAGAGTGTTGGTCACCATACTCATTGCGGACTCACTCATGGCGGCCCAGTGATGATTCTGCATTATTGGGCCTCCGGTCTCGCACTCACCAACGAAACACGACAGCACGAACGCTGTCATTTTGCGTTGATTTTTATGCGAGGGTAGTAACGCCCTGGTCGAGCCGGCTCGTTCGTGCTTAAATCACCGTGATTCTACTACCTGGGTATTTACGATAACTAATCTTATCGTGGGCTGTGAACGGGAGAACTATCAGAGCTGACTAATTTAATTAATTGTCTCGGGTCGTAGTGAGCCAGAAATCATTTTACTACAGTACATTCCTGTAAACAACATTTAGAGACTTTATGTTTTCTGCGTAAACAAAAAGATTTCTTGCTCTCGACACACGCGAAAAACCTACGTAGAGCTGCCCTTGGGAGAAACAGGGGTACCCAAGTGGATACTGGCTACTTTTAGAGTTTGCCCCTCATTTTTATTTATTGCAGTCGAGAAAGCCATCTTCAGAGGAAATTGCAATCGCTTGAATTGGAATGGCAAGTTGGTGGCTATTATGGGGATCGTAGGTATTAATACTGTCTCTCCTGATGCCCCTCCGGTGAGGATGGTGACTTGTACAATATGACGCCTCAGCTCTGTGACGTGTAATCTGGTGCCGTTACACTATCTGGGCGCGTCCAGGTTACGCATCAGTATGACAGGCACACCAAGTTTGAGCTCTAATTTGTGAGAGGGCACTCCTGACAGTTCGAGGAAATTTAAAAACTCTACAGGGTACGTAGAAGCGTCGTCAATTGTCATGACGGTGTCTATTGACATATAAGTCCCCACGTCATCTGGAACTTGCTCCAATATATAATTTTTTTAAACTTTTTCCACCAACACTTTTGTAGGCGCGATGATAATTTTTTCTCACAATCACTCCACATTAGCCAAGTTTTGTTCTAAGTTTGGAAATATCTTATTGATAAGGTTATCTTCCGAACTTACAACATTGCTAAATCGGCTATCAATAGTTATTTGACTGATAGCGTCCGTCGGCACGCGAACTTCGCTGACCTCGAGAAGTGTTTGTGTGAATAGTCCAGACTCCTGATCATTGAAGAGCTCCGCTAACCACTCAACCTTATTACACAACGGTGAAGCCTTGAGGCACGGGTTTATCTCGTCTGCCGCAGTACCCCGCTTGATAACTGGCAGTGTCTGCCGGAAATCTCCTGCAAGCAAGAGGACTACTCCACCCAACAATATTCGATTGCCCCGAATGTCTTGCAAGCTGCGATCCAATGCTTCAATCGCTCGATCATGTGACATCGCGAATTCGTCACACACAATCAGTTTGCACCATTGCATTAGATCACTGCGACTACTGCTTTTGCTGATGTTTCGCTTGTTCAGTTGCAAGGTTTAGCGGGAGTTTAAACACTGAATGTGCGGTTTTGCCACCACTCAGCAAGGTTGCGGCTATTCCGGAGGATGCAACAGCCAGTGCAACTACTTTGTCTTTGCGTAACTGTGCTAGTAGCAAGTTTAGTAAGAATGGTTTGGTGGTGCTCCCTGGTGCGTTAAAAAAAAAAGACCCCGTTGTCCGCTAGCTATGCGCTTTGTTATGAGATTGAAAATTTCTCTTTGTTCTGGTAGTAACAGAGGCTCTATTTGGGCGCCTTTAGCCCTCAAGGTAACAGTATAATAACTCAGCTCTATGACTAAATCAGTAAAAAGCTCTCCCGTTCTTTGTGGAGTAGGCAAATTTAAATCGGACAGCAGTTTCCCGATATCGTAAAAAAAATGTCTTTGATAAGTTTCAGTGCTTCATTAAAAGCTAGGTCATCGTTGACTTGTGCAGTTTCTTGATATCGGCGAGCAATAACTTCTGATAAAGCATTTTTATACTTGACTCATAACTGTCAGGGGTTGGAGAGTCCACATATGCTTACCATAATCGCATAGAGATGTCTTAACGTAGTCGCTGACCGGCACAATACACCGTCCACCATCGTTGCGTTCCAGTGGTTGTCGTCTTCTAGTAATCCCATCGCCTTACACGTTTCTCGGAAAGTGGCCTTTTCTTGCCCATTGACGGTTTTGAGAACCTGAAAACTGGTGGGGCCTCGGAGTCTAGTGAGCAGCAACCGTACACAATAACATTCGAATTGTGTTATGTGTACGGTATACACTCTGCCCAGAACATCTGAGGCCTTCACACCTGGCCATAGGTAGACGGGTGCGCCTTGCACGTGTCCTTTCCATTCTTTCCGCGACGCATTCCACGTGTAATACCCAAGGTATTACTTCTATATACAACAACGTCCGGGCAAACTCATCAGCTTGGCACAGGCAGAAAATTGCGGTGAGGGTGGTAATGGGCGGTGTTGCAACTCGGTCCGCAGATTAACTTCGTTAAATAGACATGTTCCCCGTTTGGGAGGTGCACAGCAAGATGGGTTACTGTTGGGTGCCTTTGGTGCAACGGTAAACCAAGTATTCTCCATGCCGCTTCATTAGTACTCACATATCGGCCCGCCCGAAACATCTGCACCTCATTCTTTGGGTTGAACGTAACGTTACTGTGCTACCTCTCGATGAAAATAGCCTGGTCATTGCCCTTATTTATGTTTTACATATATATTTGATAGCCTGGACCGAGCTGCAAAAGCGTGAATATGGAATCACTCAGCTATTGTCCACGGACACGTTTTGTACGGTGCCTCTGTAGTTAATATTGACGCTACGCCCACCCTCCGCGCTCTACGTCTATGTTTAAATACATTGAATTTCAATAATTTTAATTCACATACATTGAAACAAAATTTGCGACTGAATTCTGTCTCCCGAAATACAGGCTATGCCTAGTTTGGGAATCAGTACCAGTACTTATTATAGACAAACTGTGAAGTATTTATTGCACTGTTCGATTTTAAATGTTATATCTTTGGTGTGAAATAAACATATATTACTATTATTATATAACGGGTAACCATGTTCGGCGACGGCACAGCAAAAATTAATCCTGTTAAACGTTGCCATCAACAATTTGGCAGGGGCTTGAACATATATATATTCAAAAAGTAGTAAATATATAAGTATATAAAGTAGCCTATGTGTTATTCTGATGTATAAGCTATATTACTGTAAAGTTTCATCCACATCCATTCAGTACTTTTTGCGTGAAGAAGTAACAAACATACACACTCACAAACTTTCGCCTTTATATATTAGTGTGATAATATAAAACACAATAATGTAAAAAACAAGAATCTGTGTCACTCTCAACTCGATTACTACTTTGTACGTTAAGAACACTAACACAATTTATTTATTTTTTATTTCATAGAGAAAAATAAGCAACTATCAATAAGTTATTAAGGAAACCTCTCGTTCAAGAATCACAAGAGTGTACCTGCATTTTTTTTGTGCCCTCCTTCATCATTTCTCCGGAATCAGGAGAGAGAGCGTAGAGTGGTAGTAGTATAAAGGTATCATCTTCCTAGTCTTTATTATTCCCAAGATTTGGTGTCGGCTACTAGTTAAACCGGTTTTACCTGGCATCAAGATGAGGAACAACCTTCTACTTCACGGATTTGACGACGGAAAACGTGCGCCGCTGAGCCAGTCAGCCTGTAAAGTATGTAATACATTTTAATAAGTGATCGCGTTAATTTCCGTAAAAATAATTCTTATTAATAAGTCATTTCCATATCTCCATTCTAATATTATAAATTCGAAAGTACCACTGTATCTCTGTCTATTACACTTTCACAACTAAACCGCTGCACCGATTTCAATTATATTTGGCATAGATATACTTTGATTCTTGAGGAAGAACACAGGCTACTTTTTATAGTAATTATCGACCTACACGCAAGCGGAGCCGCGGGCAACAACTAGTTATAAATAAATCATATTGTGACTGCCTCGGTGGCGCAGTGGTAGCGTATGCGACTGCTGTGCTTGAGGTCTCCGGTTCGATTCCCGGGTCGGACCAAATGTTTGTATGATCTGCAAATATTTGTTTCGGAGTTCTGGTATTTTCTATGTATAATATATACCTATTTATTTAAAAAAAGTAAATATGTATTTATATCAGTTGTCTAGTGCCAATAATACAAGCTCTGCTTAGTTTGGGACTAGATGGGGTTGTGTGTTAGATGTTCGAAATATTTATTTATATTATGTAATGTACGTAACTTAATTATCCAAACTGTTCGATCCCAAGTCGTCTATCTTGTAAATCTAGTATTAACTATAATGTTGCAATGACAACACTGTGTGATTAACTTTTGGCAAATGTCAAAGTGACACTTTTGTTAATAATGTCATGTAACTGTTGGATAAAATTCGATAAAAGACAGTCATTCATCATGAGCGGTCCGTGATTTGAATTGTATTCAGTTTCGGTGTGTGTTAGTGTCGCCTAGTATTTGGTAAACTGATTAATATAAACACGAGTTTTCAATTCCGGTAGAACGGCCTTATAAAAGTTAATTTATAGTTGTCGTGCGGTCGACCGCAACGAATGTAAGATCCCGTAGGAGTGTTGTATGTCCAGTAACCAGGAACTCCGTGACAGCGTACAGAGGGCCCTCTTCATCTCTTAGGACATCAAGGAAACCTACACATCTCCATGGTAAGTTTTATATTACAATACAGAAAGAGGGGCGAATCGCCTTTAAGTTTAACTGTTTTTCCCAAGAGGATAGTTCTTCGATTTACAGGTTTTGTCTATGGGCCCCAAAGGCAGGTGAAAATTACTTACTGCAAGTACGAAGCCCTGGGGAAAGGAGTTAAACACAAACTATTGAGGGTGTACTTTAGGCTATATCATTAATTAACGTAAATCACTACATTATCAAACGACCCGTAGATAACACACAATTCGTGTGCTTATACCGGCTTCACCGGCACTCCCTAGTAAGGGCTAATTACTTAACTTTTTATCTCAGTCATAAATTTGTTCAGATAAATTATTTTTTCGTGATGAAAATTTGTTCTCGGGCCTATTAAAATAGAACTTTACTCCGGAATTTCTATCTCAAATATTCGATGTACGTAGTGTATGTAGTGATCATTTATTTAAATTAATAACTCTTAAAGCCTTTATTTACTGTGGATCAGAAAAAGATTCACAAAATCTATACAAATAAATAAAATTGGAGTGTCTGTTTGTAATATTAAAATAACAGCTTTTTGATCAGTGCATATGTATGTATACATGATACATAAACCAAAAATGTAGTTAAAAAAATTTTTGTCTGTCTGTCTGTTTGTTCCGGGTAATCTCTGGAACGGCTGGACGGATTTTGACGGGACTTTCAGTGGCAGGTAGCTGATGATCCGGGGAGTAACTTAGGCTACTTTTTTTAGACTAACTTTGTCGCGCGGCATTACTCGCGGTACAACAATAATCGCGAGTAACACCGCGGGGTTCAGCTAGTTTAATATACATTACATACAAAAGCATCTCTGTTCTACAGATTATACAAAATAATTCTTGTAAACACATTAATGTATTAACCGTGAGAGAGCATCAAATCAAAAAGTCTTTGAATGGTCTAAAATTAAGAGATAATCTTGTCACTTGAGTTTTCCCTTCACGCTAAGAATTGAAATATTTTTCGCCTTTAAAAACCGGCCGATGACTGTTAAAAGTTTTAATTGCTGCTCAAATTAATGTCCAGTAGAATTGACAATATACGGGCGAGAATCGTGAGTCGTGACGTTTTTAAAATAAGTGATTATTATACACATTATCCTGATCGAAAGCCATGACGAAGAAAACTAAGTTTCATGTATTCATTGATTAAGAAAGAACTAAAGCATAGCGATGAATTGATGAAAGGGGGAAAACAATTCTAGTTTAGTAAATATTTTATGAAATCAAAAGAAATCATTAAAGGTCTATATATGTATATTAAACGACATAGCAAATTATAGAACCTCAATTTCTTTATATGGCGTAAAAATTGTCCCATCATAGGTGCAATATACGTTTGCAATCGGTCATTGTGCTCCAACCCGTGTGTTTCCACCGGCTAAGTTTTATTCCAACCCAACCAAGTTGACATTTTATTTATAGTAACGCTCGCTTTAGCCGCTTTTTTAGATTACGGCAATAATTTTGGACAGTGGTTGACATAAGATGTACGGCCTGTGGGCAAATGTGAAAACTCTCTTATTTTGCATTACAAAAATGGTGATATTAAGAATATTGGCTTTTAGTAAAATTATCTTTTTCTTCGTCGGGCCTTTTCCCGTTTCTAATCGGAGTCGGCTCTCCTTATTTTTCTTCTTCAGAGACATCTGTTCTGGGTCCTCATAGGGTCTATTTTCTCTTCTCTGAGGTCTTTGCTTGGTCGACATCCATGTAGCTCGGGATCTGCCACGGCCTCTTGGTCTCGACTCCAGTTGCAGCACTTTCTTGGTCATGTGTTCGTCAGGTCGACGCATGACGTGACCGTACCACGTCAAGCGCATCTTTTTGAGCTTTTCCGGTATTGGTCTCACTTTAAGGCTGTCTCTGATATATACATTTGGAACTTTATATGGAAGTGTGATGCCTGCGGAGCTTTTAGTACAATTATATTGTATAAAATTTGCTTAGGAGTGTTTTTACGAACGATGAGTGTCCAACGAAACACGACAGCACGAACGCTGTACTTTTACGTTGATCTTCTGTGCGAGTGTAGTACCACCTCGGTCTAGCCGGTCCGTTCGTGCTGAAATCAGTGTGACTCTACAACCTGTTCATTGTGACGGTGATTTTGTTTTCAGTAACAGAAATACAGAGTGTTAATATTATCACGAATAACTTGCTTAACAGACTGAATATTGAAAACTATTTCAAATTTCGTTTGACCTTTTCCCGAAATAGGTTGGGGTCGGCTATAAATAGACTTAAAGTCAAATCGAAGTCTCAAAAAATCTAAGATTGATCTTTTGAGTCGGAGCAGCTGCCGTCATAGCTCCACAATCCAAGTACTAATCAACATTGAAGTTCTATAGAAAGGTTATTCTCGGTACCAAGTACCTGCAACGATTACTATAAATTCTATAGGTATAGCAGGGTTTTAACCTGTTAAAAATGGCCAACAAGAATCTGATCTGCCACGCGAGTTCCATGATTTTGCTCACCCAAAAAGATAAAGTGAACCAACTTACAATAAGTAAAATAACTAATACTCCTTACATCATCGTGAATCTCAATGTATAATACGTAACTATATAAAACCAAATACTCTGAAATAAATGGACCGACCTACATTATATAAAAATGATAATAATATTGCGACACTATACATAAAACATCCATTAAATGACACAACCAGTTTATATATGGCCCTCTGCTTATCTTCTGAAAATTAATGTATAGCGCTAAACTGTAGGGAATGGGAATTAATTTAGGTCCAACATTTTCGTGGATTACTTTAATAGTTCGCTTGAATTGTTCTTTTTAACCGACTTCAAACAAAAAAAAAACGGAGGTTAATTCGACTTGGTTTAGTTCTAACAATGTCGTATACGAGAAAACTATATGAGTCTTCAATTTGCATTAAGTATGAGCGCGACAAATAGATGAATAATAACTCAATATCACGCCAAACGATTTCGATGATTTTTTTTTTATTTAAAGTAGGTGCCCAATTTCAATTTGGTCCAGTATTTGTAGTCGATCTTTTCTTAAAATTTTTATTATTTTTGTACGCTATATTTATCTAAACATATTAAGTGTATGGTACTTTATCCCCCTATAAAGTACCATACACTTAATAATTCAATTTGTGTGTTTATGTAGGTAACTATTTGTTTAAATAAAAATAAGTAAACAAGCTTAGTAAACTGCACATACTATATCACATAACATACATAACGAACATAATTATCTATTAACACGCATTCAATATTAACTATCAGAGTATGTAATGCTTTATAAAAATTTCACGAATAGGTATGTACAAAATGGTAAACTATAATTTATAGTCTCGATTGTCGGCACTTGATGGAACTTGTTGTAATTTATTCTAGAATAAAACTCACTTGTACTTATTCCAATGTAATAAGTACAAGTGAGTTTTATTCTAGAATGAAAATGGTAACCACTTACTGATTATAAAATATACTTAGAAATCAGTAGTATTTGCCCCTTTTTGATGGAATAGGGGGCAACCAAGCAGATGTATCACATGATGGTTAGCGATTACCGCCGCCCATGGACATCCGCAACACTAGAGGCGTCACAAGTTTTTTTTAGACTAACTTTGTCCCGGGGCATTACTCGCGGTACAACAATAACCGCGGGTAACACCGCGGGGTTCAGCTATACACATATAACTCGATAGTAAATTACTGCCGCCACCCAGGTACATCGAGTTTATTTATAGTTTGAAAATCAATCGAGGACGTTGTCGATTTATTCCATAGAGAAGAAAAAAAAGGTTTTTGAAAGCACTTACTACTCAAACAGAAGTAAAGGCTTGCACCGATGAACTACGTGGCAAAGCTGCGGCGGGCAGCAATCCGAAAAATTCCGGGGAGTATTCTCCGTAGTAAAAGTGGGAATGCCGAGTGAAGCTGTCTCCACTTCACGCTCCGTATCACTTGTTGCACTTCTGCCATTAATTTTAAACGGTTCATATCTTTCTTCCTGTGTTAAAACTTGGAACTCACCACGGCGCATGTGCACTATGAACCCGGGCTGTGAAAAAACATCTCACTAAGCCACCATCACGTGTGTCACCATGCTAAATTGTCCACGTGTGCAATGAGTATGGTGACCACAACTCTTGGATTCTGCTTATGCTTTCTATCTGGCAGAATTTTTGACAGCTTTAATTCTAAAATAGTAATATTAAAGGCTAGCTGAACCCCGCGATTTACGCCGCGGGACAAAGTTAGTCTGAAAAAAATAGTCTAAGTTACTTCCTGGATCATCAACTACCTGCTCCCGTCAAAATCGGTCCAGCCATTCCAGAGATTACCCGGAACAAACAGATAGACAGACAGACAGACAGAATAATTTTTTTTACCACATTTTTGGTATATCTACCGTGTATACATACATATGCATTTAGTAAAAAGCGGTTATTTTAATGTTACAAACAGACACTCCAATTTTATTTATTTGTAGTATAGATGTATAGATATTAATAGTTTCGAAGAAGATATTACTTTTTGTCTGATAATTTCATTTGACATTAGACCACATACTGAGAGTACTGATAACTTATCGTAAACAAGCATTTAGTTTATGGAAAATCTCTGCTAAAATAAAAATGACAAAATAAGTGTTGTCTGTTACGACTTTACGGATAAATCGCTAAACCGAGTTAGATGAAATTTGGCATGGAAGTACTTTGATTATTGAGGAAGAATATAGACAACTTTTTACGGCAATATCCGTTATACAAGTGGACGGAGTTGTGAGTTAAGATTAGTACCATTTAAACTACTTACTAATGATTAGAATACTATTTAGGCTATTTGAAATACAATAAAATGTATATGTTGCAGCCAGTTTTGATAGCTTATTGAAACGACTGCAGCTTGTACTAAATTAGTTTAATCCAAATAGCTGTATATATTTACATTGAATGTAGAAATTTTTCGACAATAAATATGCGTGTCATTCGGTCGGCGTCTAGAAGCGAAGGGAAGTTAGCCACGCGCCACGCGCCGCCGCAGAGCCAACCGCCGTTGAGCGCAACTTCACTGCGCTCCCTCCATTCCGGTCGCTCGCCTTATTTTCTTGCCATGAGATGGCGTTGGTTGTAACATGCCGCCCGCGTTGAAAGCTCCTGCTTTCAATAGAATGCTCTCCTCCGCAACCAGCACAGGGAGTGGACATAGCCTGGTGACAGTCCGCTGCACCGGCCCAGCAGCAGTGCGAATAGTGGCCACCCGTGCCACGCCATCCTTTCCCGGGAACAACTCCAGCACTCTGCCCATTCGCCACTTTAAAGGGGGTAAGTGATCATCCTTGATCACGACCAAAGTATTTAACGCCAAGCTCTGAGTACTAGTTCTCCACTTCGCCCTTGTTTGCAGCTCGGAGAGGTACTCCTTGGACCAGCGACTCCAAAACTGTTGTCTGATTTGTTCCACTCTCTCGTAACGTGTTAGACGGTGAACCGATGCGTCGCTCAGGTTCTTGTAGCTTGGAGAGGTGAGTGGCCGGCCGATGAGGAAATGAGCTGGACTGAGTGGACATAAATCGCTTGGATCTGAGGACATAGGGTACATGGGACGGGAATTCAGAACGGCCTCAATCTGTGTCAACGCCGTGCTGAACTCCTCGTATGTCAAGCTGGTGTTACCCAGTACACGCCTCAAATGGTGCTTACAGGATTTGACTCCTGCCTCCCACAATCCGCCAAAATGAGGAGCATAGGGGGGAATAAATTTAAATTCAATATTTTCATTAGAGAAAGTGTCGATGATTTCTTGTGAACATGTTTTAAACATTGAATGTAGTTCATTCATTGCGCCCACAAAGTTTTTTCCATTGTCGGAAAATATTTGAGCAGGCTTACCGCGGCGAGATATAAACCGTCTTAGTGCTAAAAGATAGTCTTGCGAAGACAGGGCACTGACAAGCTCTAAATGAATGGCACGCGTAACAAAACACACAAATAAACAAATGTAACCTTTTTCTAATTTAGCGCCCCTACCTTTACGGTTCAATATTAGGATGGGACCCGCGTAGTCAACCCCACATCGAATAAAAGGAAAACCAGGTTCCAAACGTTCAACGGGGAGATTACCCATAATCGGGGTGACCAGCTTACCCTTCACCCGGGTGCAGCGAACACACTGATGTACTACCTTTCTCGCGAGATTTCTACCTCCCAGAGGCCACCAATTTTCACGCATGGTAAATAATAATAATTGAGGGCCTGCATGAAGTAGTTGTATATGCAAATGTCTGAACAATAACAATGTAAACCAATGTTTACTGCACAACAAGATCGGATGACGTTTATCATACGTAAGATTTAAAGAATTACCTAACCTGCCACCGACTCTAATAATGTTAGTATCATCAATAAATATGTTAAGTTTAGCAATATTACATGTTGGTTTTAACGATAACTTATTCTTTAAACAATTATACTCATTGGAAAATGATTCACGTTGAACTATGCGCGTCAACATCTGTGATGAGTCATTCAATTCATCCACTGATAACGGACCGGTTTTGCGGTTCTTTCTTTGTGTGCGTGTATTATTAATAAATCGCAACAAATATGCACCGGCGCGTCGAATACGAGTGTAAGACGAAAATCGTTCAAAATTAATAAAACCATTTTTCGTGACATCGGTAACGGTCATAGATATAGTTTGAGACTTAAGCTCGGGCATATTACCTATTGTAATTGAAGTTTGTTGACTTTGTGAAGACCTAAAGTCTAAGTCTTGTAAAAACGGTGGGCCGTGCCACCACAACCGACTATCAATGAGTGTGTGTAAATCAGTTCCGCGCGATACTAAATCCGCGGGATTGTTCTCACTACTAACGTGTGACCACACAGTATTACACGTAGTTTCATTAATTTCAACTGTCCTATTCTGAACAAAGGTTTTCAATAAGTGGGGTGACATGCGAAGCCACCCTAGTACAATAGTTGAGTCTGTCCAAAAATAGGTTTTATAAAATTTAACGCGTAACGACTCAATAATTTTTTTATACAGTCGCGCACCAGTCAAAGCGCCACATAACTCTAGACGAGGTATACTGACCGGTTTAATAGGTGCGACTTTACTCCTAGCACATAATAAATGAATAGTCACAAAAGAGTTATCCGAATACGTACGTATATACGCGCACGCGCCATATGCGCATTGTGAAGCGTCGGTAAATATATGTAACTCGATGCGTTGTGTATACTCACTCATCACATACCTAGGTATTCGTAAATCACGTAAGTATTGTAAACTATCGGTAAATTTCTCCCAAGACGACAAGATGTCGTTAGGAACGGGATCATCCCAATCTATCTTACACAACCACAGTTTTTGCATTACGATTTTTGCTATTATTATCGCTGGCGCTAATATACCTACAGGGTCATACACCTGAGCGATAACTGATAACATTGTTCGTTTGGTTAAAGGACTATTATTTTTCACGATTCGCGTAGTGAAATGTAGTTCGTCGGTTTTATTATACCACCCTAAACCTAGGGTCCTATTTTGAACATTGTCTCCTAATGATAGTCTTTTAAACAAGTCATGGGAGCTAATGTCCATATTAAATAACCATTTACGTAATCGAAAGCCCGCCGAGTTTAAAGTAATAGTGGTTCTTTCACATATATCTAGTAAAACGTTCTTATTATCATTACCAATCAACATATCATCAACATACGTATCCTCCTTTATCACCTGAGACACTCTTTCATCATCACATTCATGCGCCAGCTGATTCAAACATCGCATACTGAGATACGGTGCCGACGCGGTACCATACGTCACAGTGTTAAGACGATAAACATTTAAACGGTCGGACGGATGACTACGCCATAATATTAACTGCATATCGCGTTGATCTGGTTGTATATATATGCACCTAAACATTTTCTCAACATCGGCACACGCTACGAATTTATATTGACGGAAACGTAACAATATAGAAAAAATGTCATTCTGAAGTGGCGGCCCAACAAATTGAATATCATTCAATGATTTACCAGATGTTGTTTGTGCGCTTGCATCGAACACCGTGCGTAATTTAGTAGTGCTACTATTTTCGTTCATAACTCCGTGGTGCGGTAAAAAATAATGAGGGGACCCGTAGGTATCTACGCGGGTCATGTGACCAAGACTCTCATATTCATTCATAAACTCTGTGTATTTTTCTTTAAACTCAGGCAAACGAGCAAACTTCCGTTCGAGTGATAATAAACGTTTTTTAGCCGATTCATAACTATCCCCGAGAACCCTAGGGCTCTCCTTTAGGGGTATGCGCACTGAGAATCGACCATTTTCTACTCGTTTAGTAGTTTCTACAAATAATCTTTCGCAACAACGATCATCGGCGCTGAGAATTTTTCCTAAAGGTAAAGTTTCTTCGAGTGCCCAAAACCGGTTTAATTGAACGTCTAATGTCTGCGAAAAATTACACTGCACTTGACTAGTGCGCAACGAATTATGATGTAACGGACCAGATATTATCCAGCCTAACTTCGTGTTTTGTAAATACGGACCTTTCCCTAATTTAATCCGGCCATCGCTTATTAATTCCCAGAATTTATCTGCGCCTATTAACAAATCTATGTCTGACGGTAAATGAAAATTAGGGTCGGCAAGTTGAATATTTTCTGGAATGCACATAAGACTAATATCTAACTCGTATGTTGGTAATTTATTTGTTATGCATGGCAATACTAAACAGTTTAAGGTTGTATGATAACGATTATTGATTTTAGATTGCGCTTGTATTTTGCAACTTTGGGTAGAATGAGCAATCGACTGACCTACCCCAGTTACGTGGAAAGTGGACTGTATTAAGTTAACGTTTAATTTATCACATAATTGTTTCGTTATAAAACAATGTTGACTGCCATTGTCAAGAAGTACGCGTACGGTATGATATGCGTTATCACTGCCCACAATGTCCACTAATGCTGTGGATAGCAACACTGTAGGCAACAACGCACACCCCTGCTTGTTTACTAACGAATTTGAATTATTTTTAACAGCATGCAAAGACGCAGTGATAGCGGTGACGTAATCAGTAGACGATGACGATTGCGGACTCGCCCCGCGCCCCTGTAATGCGCCGTCCTCCTGACTATCGACGTGAATCAAACTGTTATGTTTTTTATTACATAATCTGCACGAACCAAACTTACATGCCTGGATTTTATGACCAGCACGCAAACAATTATTGCACAGATCATGTTTTTTAATAAACGTTATCCTATCCTGTACACTTAAGTTAAGAAACGACGAACATGAATAAAGCGCATGATTGGCGTTACACATCGCACAAGTTCGACTACGGTTTGCGTGTGTGTGAGTGCCACTTGTTTTAGTGTTTTCACCAACATTCGTCGCGACGTAACTATGTGTAGGATGTTTTTTAGTGTGTGTGTGCTCACTATGCCTATTGCGGGAGTTTATTGTGGTTTACTTTAATCATTTCCAGCATGTCAGCCCTATCCTTTAAGAATTTAAACAAATCATTTAATTTTAAAGATAATTTCGACTTATTTTCTGAATTAGACAAAACGAGTGACCCCTTGTATTGCTCCCATTCACGTTCGGTAGCAGGGTCAAGCTTCGAAACGACTACATAAATGATTAAGGTATCCCACGATTCCGTCGGCTCGCCTAAGGTTGTCAACGCACGTAAATTCCTTAACACACTATCAATTAATTTACGAATTTGATGCGATGACTCTTTATTTAAAGTTTGCATTGTAAATAAAGATTTGACATGATTATGCACCAATAAGCGAGGATTATTGAACCTATTTTCTAAAAGTTCCCACGCGTGATTGTAATTGTTAGCCGTAAATTCTAATGTACTTATTACCTGTAACGCACTCCCAGTCAGTGACGATTTTAAATAATGGAACTTCTGAACTGGGTTTAACTCTTCACGTTCATGGATTAAACTAATATACGAATTTTTAAATTCTAACCAACGATCGTATGAACCGTCAAAGGTAGGTATTTTTATTTCCGGCAATTTGACACCAGTATTTATTTTCGAAATTATACACTTGTCAGGTACCTCAGTCTTTATCAACAGTTTCGCGGAAGCTAGAACCCTGTAAAACTGTTCTTCGAAACGTTCTCTCTCTTCCAGCTGTTTTAGAAGCTCGAGCTCCTCTACCTCCTCTTCGATTTGATTTTGCAAGGCATTATACGCGTCTAACAAAGTGCTACTGCATTCTACCCGTAATTTTAATTCTAATGACTGTTGCTCGTTAATTGTACTATCTAATTTTTTAACATAGTTTTCAAACAACGTTAACCTTCCTTTAACAACTCCACGTTTTTTAACTAATTCCGACACTTTCTCACTCATTTTGTGGATTGCGAAAAACAAAAGTACTCACGGTTCCTGGAACGCGCGTAGGCTGCACCGTCGACGCATGTACCGGACATAACCACGTAACAACTGGAATAACAGCACAACGTTAACGCAAACTGAATATTGGGATGAGGATAAAGACGGGATTATCAGACCTGCCACTGCTTCGCTGCTCTTGCGCGTGATGTTTCGTGATGCTTCTGGTTCAGTTTGGAACTTCTTATGCGGCTCGATGGTCCATTTTTATGTTGCAGCCAGTTTTGATAGCTTATTGAAACGACTGCAGCTTGTACTAAATTAGTTTAATCCAAATAGCTGTATATATTTACATTGAATGTAGAAATTTTTCGACAATAAAAATGCGTGTCATTCGGTCGGCGTCTAAAAGCGAAGGGAAGTTAGCCACGCGCCACGCGCCGCCGCAGAGCCAACCGCCGTTGAGCGCAACTTCACTGCGCTCCCTCCATTCCGGTCGCTCGCCTTATTTTCTTGCCATGAGATGGCGTTGGTTGTAACAGTATATAATAATAATAAATATTTCGGACATCAAACACACAACGCTATCTAGTCCCAAGCTAAGCAAAGCTTGTGTTATGGGTACTAAACAACTGATATAAATACATATTTACTTTTTTTTGTAAATACGTACATTATATACATAGAAAAATTTGGTTAACTCCGAAACAAATATTTGTAGATCATACAAACATTTGGTCCGAACCGGGAATCGAACCCGAGACCTCAAGCACAGCAATCGCATACGCTACCACTACGCCACCGAGGCAGTTATATATATTTTAAGTAGATTTAAACTTAAGTATGATTCATAAGTCAAGTCAACTTATTTTAGAAAGACAATTCCCGCATCAGTACTATAAATACAAACGGTCACAAAGAACACCCAGACTCAGAACAAGTTCTATTTAAAAGGCCGGCAACGCACTTGTGACGCGTCAGGAATTGCATGGTTCATGGGCGGCGGTAATCGCTTACAATCAGGCGATGTTTTAAGGCTGGGTGTACTTTGTGCCCGTTTCATGTATGTTTGTAAAGTCCCCGCGACACAGGATTTATATTCCTAATGCAGGAGGTGTATTTAAAAAAAAAAGCACAAAGTTTTGTCCTATGTTTATCCCATAATTTTTCATAACAGTTTAAGTGGGTTGTTAAATTTAATAACGTGTTTGGACAGGAATTGATATTTTCATTAACTTATACCTATTGTAGGTACTGATAAAACCTCCCAAAACTTTCCAGAATTTTTGCCCTGGCAACATTCTGTATTAACAGTTAAAATATTAAAACAAAAACGACCCTTTATACTCGGTATAGGTATAAAACGCCTCGTTGGTGTACACAGGTAATTGAAACAAAAAGTTAATTTCAAAAGTTGATGGGTTAATATCGGGTGTAACGGCAAAGAAGTAATGAAGTGAGCATAAAAGCTTTTAAGTGTTTTGTACTTGTTTGAAACTTTTGGAAAATTAATTCCGTTCACTGTTCACAACTAGATACTTTTTGGTATCTCATCAACAAATCAAGTCATCATGAAACACTGAAAACTCATCAACGATGAAAACTTGAAAACCATGAAAACTTATTGCACCGACCACTTTATTTGTGATTGGTGCAATAAGTTTTCTTCCTCCAATCTCCTCTATCACTCGTCAGTTCAAAGATTACTTCCTTCCTGGTCATATACTCTTTTACGCAGTCCATCCATTTTTTTATTTCGTCGTCCTCTACCTTTTTATCCATCTACTTCCATACTTAAAATTTTCTTAACTATATTTTGATCATCTCTACGCATGTCCATACCACATTAACCTGCTGCTTCTCAACTTTTCATTCACTGGTGCTACTTTCAGGCTTCCTCTGATGTAGTTATTCTTCAGCTTGTCCATTCTAGTCACACCACACATGCATCTCAACATTACAATCCAGCTACATGCAGGCGTCTCGCATCTGTTTTCTTTACTGGCCAACACTCAGGGTAACCCTTATTATATTTGTCTTCTTGTCTGTTAATTCGACAAAGTCATTAAAGAGGTAAAGAGGTATTTTGGGTATATATACAAATAACTAAAATTGAAGTGTTTGTTAGTTTCAAAACTCATTTTTTTGTACATCTGTCTGTCTGTTTGTTCCGGCTTATCGCTGGAATGACTGAACTGAGTTACAAGACTTTTACTGGCAGATTGTGAATGAAAAAAGGAGTAACTTAGGCTCGTTTGCGGTGTTAACCACCATGAATTATGTAAAAAGACTGCAACAACCCGAGTAATACCGAGGGGCTCAGCTGGTGTAGCCATTTATTTCTTAACTGCGCTCTCTTGCCTAAACGGATTGATGGATTTTGACGTTTGAACATTAGCTCTGATTAGTTTGGGTTGTCTTTATTCTCTTCATGACGTTCAAATACAAGGTTAATAATATTTTTAAATACATATTGAATAAAATGAAACAAAGTAGACCACCAACTTCGGACGCAGGGACCAAAACGCCTGCCTTTTCAAAGGTATCACACAAAATTTTGTCTCTTGTAAGAATTGAACCGACAATACTGAGCGTAGTAGAAAGCGGTGGTGCAGAGACCGTATATACCACTGCTATACAGAAGGAGGGTAATATTTTAAAGCGTTTGTATATATGCGAGTATATATATCCATTTCTTTGGCACGGCCTATGGCTAGACGGTTTCTGACATAATGAGGTGGCGTTAAATTTATCAGATACGTGGTAGTGACATAGATTATATAAATTTTTGAAATGGCGCTCCCACTGGGACAAAGTATGGAGTATGGGAATCAAATAATGGATAGCGAAAAGATCATTTCAAAAATATAAGTATCATGTTACTTATAAATTACTTTTAAATTAACAATTCATAAATTCAAACCCTACAAATTTAAATTTTGAAGAACTTGCCGGTTAATTCAACTTAAAGTTCAAAAAAAAATTTTATAAAATAAAAGAAAACCCCGACCGCTTAAAAGTAATGTACTGAAAAGAGAAAAACACATATCACAATACCTATATAAAATTAGTAAATAATCTAAGGGCACAAAGGTTAATAAATAATAATAAACAGTAACACAATATATATAAATAATATAATATATAATAAGATTATTGTACTAGAATCTAAGGAAGTATCTTACGGAACTCGCAAAAAAAAAACAATGAATGAATAATTACCAATAGTCATTTGTTTTAGAGAAGATTATCTAGACTTTAGAAAAACGATGACCCCTGAGTTTGTTTCGTCCTTTCTTCTCAGGATTAGTCCAGCTAGGAAAGGTTGAACTTATCTGCTTCAAAAAAAATACTTTCAAAAGCTTTCATGTGACCTAATTGCAGAAAAAATGACTTCATTTCATATCAATGAATTATTTGGCCTCGCCTGAATCTTCTCACTCTAAAATCCAACGTGTAAAACTATCTAAACGGAGTTTGGGTGTTTTCTATGTATAATATGTATGTATTTACAAAAAAAAGTATATAAGTATTCATATCAGTTGTCTAGTACCCATAATACAAGCTCTGCTTAGTTTGGGACTAGACGGCGTTGTGTGTTAGATGTCCGAAATATTTATTTATTTATTTATTTATTTATCTGAAAAGATTTAATTACCAAATAAATATCATTCATTATGTAAATAACGTAACGTCTTATTAACTAAACTATTATTTTCACCAGTACAAAAAAAGTCGCTTCCGTTGTTTGTTCGCTTAGATTTTTTAATTTACTCAATGGATGTTTACAAAATTTTTAGCAATGGGTAGAGTGATTCAAGAGACAGGTACATAATATGTGTAATATATGCACATTATAGTAGAGAAAATCCATGAATTTCAAAGACCTCCGTGCGAAGTTTGCAGTTCACTAGTTTCATGTACAACTCGCTGCTCTGGCCCTGACAGACTTCGTTCTGTTGACATGATCCACAGATATTTTAATTTAGTCTATTGTTTATACAAGAAAAAAGTGGTTTTTACTATTTTTCCTGCAATTTTTACTTTTTTATTGTGCCTTAACGAGAATACAAAAAAAACATATTAATCGAGCGGTTCTCGAGTTTCGCACTTAGTAACACATTTGCCGATTCATTTTTGTTTTTATAGATACATCTATATATCTAATATATAAAATTCTCGTGTCACAGTTTTCGTTGCCAAACTCCTCCGAAACGGCTTGACCGATTCTGATGAAATTTTGTGAGCATATTGAGTAGGTCTGAGAATCGAACAACATCTATTTTTCATCCCCCTAAATGGTAAGAGTCTCCCAACCTTAAAAAAAATTATGGCAAAACGACGTTTGCCGGGGCAGCTAGTGTACATATAAAATTCTCGTGTCACAGTTTTCGTTGCCATACTCCTCTGAAACGGCTTGACCGATTCACATGAAACTTCGTGAGCATATTGAGTAGGTCTGAGAATCGGTCAACATCTATTTTTCATCCCCCTAAATGGTAAGGGTCTCCCATCCTTAAAAAAAATTATGGCAAAACGACCTTTGCCGGGCCAGCTAGTGTACATATAAAATTCTCGTGTCACAGTTTTCGTTGCCATACTCCTCCGAAACGGCTTGACCGATTCTCATGAAACTTTGTGAGCATATTGAGTAGGTCTGAGAATCGGCCAACATCTATTTTTCATCCCCCTAAGTGGTAAGGTTCACCCATCCTTAAAAAAAAAAAATGGCAAAACGACGTTTGCCGGGGCTATATATATATATAGCTATATATTAGCTAGTATGTATATAAAAATGAATTGACGAAATCTATGTACGCGTAAAACTTTCGAACGGCTGCACTAATTGAAGTATTTTTTTCTTATGTGTTCGTTTTTGTTAGGACAAGATTTGTGTACAAGAAAAATTAACACTACACTGCTTGTAAGAAGCCTAGACTGATATGTAAATATGGCAGTACGAATTTCGCCGGGTCAGCTAGTAATATATATTTACCAAGTATATTCTTGGATTCAAAACTAAATGTATATAATTAGAACTAAATCGTGGGAACCAAAACGCATGATCAAATAAAAGGAACATAAATTTAAATGAGTTTAATCTTAACGTCCTTTGGATTAATGACACTCGCTATACAAGCTCATTTCACTGGTTCATTTGCATAGTGAGCTTAGCAAATTATACTTGAAACGACACCCGTAGCCTGAAGCTGAATAAATAGTCGTCATGTCCTGCTAAAGATATAAATAGGTCCTCTCGTGACAAATAGTGGAGACGGTTGACGTACCGCGTTTCCCCTCACGGGCAGTCCTCTCTGTAACTTTGTCATGCCTAGCTGTGTGAATTAAAATACTTATGTATGTGTTTATCGTAAACTCTGTTGAATTTGATGCGATAGTGACGTTGAAGATCTACACACGGAGACGTTACATCATGTACAATATATACAATTAATAAACAAATACTAATAAATATTTCGAAGATCTATCACAACGCCATCTAGTAGTAGTACCAGACAATTGATATTAATACATGTATACTTTTTTGTAAATACCTATATATTTCACATTCGAAACACCCATACTCTGAAACAAATATTTGCAGATCATATAAACATTTGGCCCGACCCGGGAATCGAACCCAAGACCCCATTCACAGAAGTTGCGTACACTACCACTGCGCCAACGTGGCATTAACACTTTACCACAGAGTAACAAATGCACACCGGAGGGGAGTAACCACAGCGCGTCTTTTTCCGATACATAACAGTTTGTAATTTGCAGGGGGAACCTTCACACATACATATTTGGTCACTATTAACTTACATAATAATAATTATAATAAAACATTCACAATTTCACACATACATAAACTCATTCAGTGTCATAACAGTGTTATGCGTAGGCCCATTTGGGCTTTCACTGTGACAGAGGCTGCTATGATACTCTTCACCGTGTTGCTCTATGCACTATGACTTACTATATACATAAATCTTTAATAGATATTAGCTGTGCGTTTATGGAGAGCAATTAGTATTTTTTAAAAGACTGCAAAAAAGAAGTTTCTCAATTCAACTGTTTTTTTATGTATTTAACTTTCATTACCTGGATGGGTGACCGCTGGTGGCATGATACCATGACCGTCCCCGTGATTCAGAGGTCACGTTAAGGAGTCGGCTGTTACCGTAGTATAGTAGTTGTGAAGCTTAGTTGGAGGCCTTTGAACGGCTTAAAAACATCCGGCAAGATTACGTAGCCACAACACGTTGTCTTGTCAATCCCCAACCCGCACTTGGCCAGCGTGGGGACGTATGTCCTTAACCCTCTCCTGAGAGGAGACTCGAGCCCAACAGCGGTACGCTGAACTTATACAACTTATATTTTCACGAAAAACTAATACTTTTACTTTTTCAATATTTGCCAAAAAGTGCAGTCTCAGTAGAAACTGTCTACCGCTGTCCGCTACCGATTCAACAAGATAAATGGTACCTCTTCCTTATCTACACCATGTGTTGCAAGGGTCAAACGAGGGTATTCTTAATGGATTTTTGTGCCATGATAATCTTAGTTTTCGTTGCTGTAAGAAGACAGAAGTTTCAAATGTGGAATGATTTTAGCTTGCATCCAGTTTCACTATCCAGTCGTAGATTCTAAGCCTCTTCTTAAAAACGAAGTTTTCATCCACGCTGACTAGATTTTTTTATATTTTGTTTGTATTATTTTATATATTTGTGATAAAGTAGTTTTTGACCACCACGTGTAAGCCATGTTATCATAGTAAATAGTAGCCGAGGTCTTTTCTCAAAATTAAAACATCTCCAAGCAAATTTCAATAAAATCGGTTAATTTCGTGTATTTAAAATTAGTATGGATTTTTAAAGGTTTCTGTTTACTTTATGCTTGATTACTTGCTTGCGTGGTTATTGGGATATAAACTTGCTTAGATCGTTGAAAACTCAACAGTATTTGATACCAAGTTTTTCATGACTTCAACACAGAAGAAATACAGGGTCTATTTCATAGTTTAAGAATGTAGAATACAGTGTATAAACTGCCTTAAGATCATAAACACCCAAAATCCATACTAAGGTTGTGTGGAAGATATCGCCGTGAGCGATAAGACCGCCAATTGTTACATTTTTTACTTTGTAACTCATTCTTTGTTATGTATTTATTATGTGTGTACAATGAAGAAATAAATAAATAAATAAAATAAATAAATACAGTTCTTTTTTTTATATTTCGGACATCTAACAAACAGTTCATTTGAATTCATTAGTAGTAGGTAGTTTACGAGGTAGGGACGGTTATCCAACTTGACCGGCGGAACCGGGCTAAAACATTTTGTGACGGTGATAATATACACTATTAATAATTCCTAATATGATTAATTTTACTTATTTTATCGTGCTTAGTTTAAGTAAAATATGTTCGCAGATTATTTTTAATCAATTCATGAGTAATTTCCTGCTCTGATATTTTTCAAAGTGCCTGGATGACCAAGCTTTGCCCGGTATTGCTTTTTTGGTTAATATTCTAAAAATGAATCTCAGCTAAATCGATTTATCTCTCAGGAAATTTCATGCGTTCTAAATTTTATGTAAATCATTAGAGCCGTTACCGAGATTCAGATTAAATACATACAAGAATTGCTCATTTAAAGGTATTAGATATAAATTTTGAAATACTTCAAAAGTCCTACCACTGCAGCACTGACTTGAAAGAAAGCTGTCACTCGTACCTATAACTAAATAAACCTGAAGGTTTTAAAGGAAATAAATTATTTGGCTGCGATCCGTCTTCGTCAAACGGTTGCGTCACGAAAGCTTTTCATTATTGGTTTTTCTCTTTTATTATAAGATATATCTTAAATTATTTCATCCAATAAATATGAAATTCTATAAAGTTTTATTTATTACTAGCTTTTATCTGCGGCTCCGCCCGCGTAAAGGTCGGTGATTGAGCTAACATGTCGAGTAAAAGTGACTCATATTTTGGGTCGCCGTTCAGTATGCAGCGAACCGTTCGAGCCAAATGATGTCTGTTCAATAAAGGAGACGGTGGCTACATTTAGCAAGGCTTGAAATTCTTAAAGAATTACAGAAAATGAAAAAGAGGAACGTAAAAGAAAGTAGAACCATTGAGCCGGCTCGATGCGAGCCTTCAAGTTGTGAGTTTTGGGGTCCACACGTAAATTTTTACTCGCATTGGAGTAAAACTATCGAGTAATGCTGCATGTGAGTACGGACCATAAGATATACTTCAAAAAAAGATCAATGGTCTTGAATCCCCCAATTAAAATTTCCCGTTTGCTATAAAATGTGTGATATAAAAAAAGACTTTATAAATATGGTTAAAACCTTCTTTCTTACTTAATGTCAATGTTATCTTTGTTCTAACATTAAATACTTCCTTGTTCCCGTTCTACGCTTCTATTAAAATTACCATAAAATGTAATGACACTTTTTATTTAAGATCCCCAGAACATTAAATATTGATGACAATGTTAATAATTATCTACATTTTTATTGATGTTTATTTGCATAAGATAGGGTTACATTGAATTAGATTAAATACAGCTGGGGCGTAATGGCGCATTTAAGTATAATAGGCTATACTCAGTACTGTCTTCTCCATTCTTATGCAATGAAAATATATTTCACCGCCATCTAGTGAAATCCAGGTGAACTACGTGGTAACTAACAATATCCATAATCACGCAATGAAGTTCTGACTTTCTTATATGTATTTTATATTAATATTACTTACCGAAATCAACCGCTGGCTATGAATATAAGACTTGCCTGACCTAGTCGGGGCATTGTTCTATCATGTCATTTTTTTTTCGAAGCCTTCTATTTAATATAATGGGATGGTGACATATTATAATCAAGTGGTAAATACACATCATCATTCTCATAAGCCTAAAGACACATCCAGAATAATTGAAATATAAATAACTCTGTATCAAAATAGTTGCAATAGACGAGAGTTTAAACTCAGCTCGATGTGGCAGAAGCCTAAACATCTTTGTTGTGAATTAGTCAATAAAACTGCTAAACAGCTTTTATCAGTAAAAAGGCAACTAAAACTTATACCCAGAAACATCTTCTTCATCTTATCCATCATGACGTCAATAAAATATGTATGAGCTCTTTTCGCAACTACCTGCGTAAAAAGTTTACCCCTAAACTAGGTTATATATCGAATTGGCAACATCGTAAATCACAAAGAAATGAATGCCTCAATGAACAAAGTTGATATTATACTCGTGTGATATTATTATATTTGCTGTTACTTTTTACGAGGATGTCAAAAAAGACCTTAAAGATATTTACCCACTTGTCAGAATTTCAATACTTACCGTACTTTATAATATTTAGTTTCTCGTTCTATTTCTTTTTCGCTTTTTTTATAGAAAATTCTATGCAATGAAATTAATCAATTAACTCTTAACGTAATTTTAATAAAGAACTTGCTATTACAATGTTTGTAGTAAGCGCCGGGAAGTTACTGAAATGCTAAGACACCACATGGCCTGTGACACTGCTTGTCACCAATTAAAGGTTAAATAAATATTAAAATTGCTTCTACAAATCATTTGATAGATAGAAGAAGAAGATAATACAAGAGATTTTTTTATGGAAACGCATGACTAACGCAGTCACATGTTTTCTTAGCCGTCCTGTTGCTATACCGCAATTATTACACTTCATTGTAAACAGTTCACAATGTACAATACGTACCCACAATCAAGTCCATATTGATAATCACTAGATAATCGTTGAGCAATGGAATCAGTCCGCGTAGAATAGCAGTCAATATGGAGAAAATATTCTTATTAAATATATTTACAAATAATAAACAACGCAATGAGGTCAAAATGTCAAACGAAAAGAAAACGGCGAACTTGAAACTGTCATTTCGTTTCGTTTTGTTGTTTATACAAGAAAAAAGTTTTGGAAAAGTAAATATTATTTCATAACATTCACTTATGCTATGAAATAATATTTGTTTAATGTATATATATATATATATATGTATAATAATATTTATTTGTATTACATTATTACATACTTTGTTGATTACTAAATCAACAAAATATGAATATTATTATCATTACGATAGCAAAAAACAAATAATCATTTAATAGTCAGAATCATTTTTAATATTACTCTGGTGGAACATTAATATTTTAGGTTTACAGGGAAAGAAACGTTTATCTAAAATGGCGCGTTATTTCGATACGCCAGAAACGAAAAACAGCTATTTAAGTTCAAATATTGTTTCGAAATTTGTACGAAAATGTAAATAGTTTTGTCATTTTAATTTCCATTTTTATTTATTTATAATTAGGCGTACATTAATTTATATGCCACTGAGTAACTAGGCTGAAACTGGCCATGTCATTTACTATAATATACAATTGTTTTAATTGTTATGAAATAATTTAGATACATCTGACAATGAGCTGACATCATTTACAATGTCCATCCATTACGATTTAAATAGGTACTATTTTAAATGAGTATTTCCTCTTCTGATTTAATAAAAATCAACAGATTGAATATATAAAATTTTTAATTTGTCTTAAATGTTAAAGTTGTTTTAAATTTCCGCATAGGTGGAGGCAAGTCATTCCAATATTTTGTGGCCGTGTACTTAAAACTACTTCTAAACGCTGTTGTGCGATGACTAGGCACGTTTAAGACGTCAACTGACGACCTAACAAGATAACAGTAACTATCTTGCGTCCAAAACAATTTGTCAAACTGATATTTAGCCTTATGGCTCCTTACTATTCCACATAGCATAGTGGCGATGTGAAATTTTCTTCTAGGTGCCATATTGAGAAATATATTATTATTTACAAATGGCGTAGTATAATTCCAACACGGTATGTCAAAACAAAAACAAACAAATATTATAAATTACAATTTACAATATGTAGGTCTGAAGTCCAACTAAATCCATACACAGCACTCAATATTACAATGCTTCATTAGAAAAGATACCACAGATCAGACTATATATGTTCTATTCCTCAGATAAGGTTTCAAATGTATTAAATGAGATTTAAAAATTACAACCTTGAAGCATATTTGGTTGTTATTAGTGCACATTTTTGAGATAGGACCGTTCTGAGACACATTACTGTTAGAGTTGCAAGGCATGGTAAAGAGTTGTTATCTTAAGGTTTATTTTCTCAACCAGTTCACAGTTCAATAATGACTAACCTACTCCTTCTTTAAGATTCAAAGTGTCTCTGACCTCAATTTTATTGAAAGTGTAACAGACCGACATCGTAACTTTAGTCTTAACATTAGTATGGAAGTACGGATTAATCTTAAACAAATAATAATCTTTATCTCATTTCCAAACACGTGTCAAACTGATTTTCTCCGTATTTTCTTTAGAGAATAATCGTTTGGTTCAAGGTCAAAGCCTGCATTGAATCATAAAGATAAACTCTACGCTCGGTTGACTCCGCTGTCAATATAATCTACACTATCAGGATATTATGATTTTCCTGTTTAGACGGTATTCGGAGAAATTGCGTGTATACAAACAAGATATAAATAAACTGAACTTTGCCCATGGATTCACTTGCGTTAGAGATATTTTTAACCTGCCTCAAAGAAGGGCAAAAGTTCTTAATTTGGTTGTTTTATTTTTGATATATATAGTGTTTCTTGAAATTCAGTTAAAGATGGGTACTGATAGTTATTTTTAACCGAGGTTTCACAATTCGACCGTAAATATTCTTTTCTTTTTTGTTTGTTTGCGGATAATTTCGTCGTTTATGAACCGATTTTGATGATTCTTTAATGGAAAGGAGATGTCCCAACGGTGGTACCATGATAAGGACATCAATATCTGATCATGGCATCCAAGAGAAATCGAGTGGAACCTTGAAGTCGGTTTTATTTTTGTCAAAGTTGTACTTGTTTATCAGGTGATCAATCTACCGATTTCCAAAAAAAAAAGATATCATAACAGTGAAGGTTCCAATAATATTCTTCACCTTCATCAATAGCTTTCAGAACTGCTGGACATGGAGATCTCTTTGGAAAGGAGATTCTGGCCTTCTAGATCACGTTTGCCAGACGGTTCGGTATAGGTTCAAGTTGCTTTTTCTTTAAAGTGGTGTTGACCCATAATTGCATCTAACGACATCCACGGAATAAACATGGGTGCTGACACACAACACTATTCCTAATAAGTCTCCACACAATACTGATAAGATAAATTTTTGTTTCAAAATTACATTATTGGTAGCCAAATTATACGGCCAATAGTTGTAGGAATTTAAATCCGATTTGTCCTCTAACATGACAAGACGTTTTGAAAAGAGGTCAATTGTCCAAAATACTCTTAAATACGTGCCTCTATACGTCAAATGTACCTTTAAAAAGGTTTCCGGGCCCCGTCTGTACAGCAAACTGAGACGCGGAAATCTATTATAGGGAACCCTAAAGCCCTCTGCACGCCCTCGGTACTAATGCAGATGAAACGGCTACCCTACACAGATGTTGAATTTAAGACTGGATGGTGCATTTGGTGTAGATACTATATATTATTTGTTTCTTTTTTATGGTATAGTGGGCAAACGATTACACAGTACAAATAATCTTAAAATGATCATTTGTTAAACTCATTTGTAATGCGCATTTGGAAGTATATAAGTATCAGATGACCACTTTTCAATTATGCTCGATGCCAATATGTCTAAACGTGATGTAAACTATGCTGATATCTTAGACACGAAAGCAAAAGAACATTGAGAAAAACATGAAAATCCTGTTCATGATCATCATCAAAACATGAAAAAAAATGAAAATTCTGTGGATAACTATTATTGGCTACACATGTATTTATAGTCTAGTAATTTAAGATAAGAGTTGCAAGCTGTTGTTATCCCTAAGAATAAATAAATCCGTTAGATAGTTTTGAAGTTCACAGCGAGCAACAACAAGAGAATTATATATATACTAGCTGACCTACGCAGCTTCGTTTACGTCTACTATTGTCCGTAGCGTAATAATTATATACTTAATACTTTCTAAATTAGAAAGTATCGGGATTCGCGGTTTATCCTTGGATATTTTTAAGAGCTACCTTTCTGATCGTGTTCAGGTGGTGAAGATAGAAGAAGTGCTGAGTGGTGAAGAGAGGACTAGTCACGGGGTGCCGCAGGGTAGTATTCTCGGTCCTACTCTCTTCCTACTGTACGTAAATGAACTATGTAATATGAAGTTACCGAACTGTGAAATTTTTACATACGCAGATGATACTGCCTTAATGGTATACGGGAAGAGCTGGGGAGAAGCGAAGTGCTGTGCGGAAAATGCCTTACAAGCTGTTGCACTATGGTTATCATCGCACTTATTAACATTGAATGTAGAAAAAACGAAATCCATCTGTTTCTATTTACCCAATTCACCAACACCACCTCCTGACACGAAATTACTTACCGCTCACAATTGTAATACCTTAGGTCTGAACTGCTCTTGTCCTATAATATCTAATGTTGCTAGTACTAGATACCTTGGTGTGCAGGTAGATGAGCGTCTAACCTGGAGATCCCAAGTTGAGACATTAACTGGTCGTGTAAAAAGACTACTTTATGTCTTCAAGG
Organism: Spilosoma lubricipeda; assembly: GCA_905220595.1. NCBI lineage: Eukaryota > Metazoa > Arthropoda > Insecta > Lepidoptera > Erebidae > Spilosoma > Spilosoma lubricipeda. Next base: position 1,687,749 of record HG992298.1, on the reverse strand, counting down.
ATCTACGCCGGTCTGCCGATGAGTTGGTGATGCATAAGGCATATATGGGATTATGCCAATCTATTTTAATTTACTGCATTCCTGTTTGGGGTGGGACATACAAAACATTATTTCTGCAATTGGAGAGGGCTCAGAGGGCTCTCCTCAAAACCATGAACCACAAGCCACGTGACTACCCTACCTCTAAACTTTATAAGGAATGTCAAGTCCTTACGGTAAGGCAGTTGTTTGTTCTGCGCTCTGTACTGCGGTTACACTCACAACTACCATTAAATACAGGGCTTTCACTAAGAAGACGAGGTGCACTTGTTTGTCCTCCTATCAGGACCAAAACTGCCTTTGCACTACGACAGACTAGGGCATTAAGTGTGAGGGTCTACAACAAAATTAATCAACAATTGTCTATATATAGATTGAATCGATTCAATGTTAAAAACAAACTGCTAAGTTGGTTGCATAATTTAGATTATTTTGAAACTGAAAAACTTATAACCGTAATCACATAAGCTGAATTAGAATAATTGTGAACTATTACAAAAATATGTATTTCTCTTTACCAATGTATATATCTATGTATAAGGTTTACCGTTTAAGAACATGTACACTCAATTGTAAACGGTACATATATAAGAATTGCTTAAAAAGAACCTCGGATTCCCATAATACGAGCTAGACTCAGTTTGGGAATCAGTGCAAATTATAACTTAATAATGTACAACTGCTATGTCAATATTCTGTATATTGTAACTGTATCAAATGCCTATGTACTTGCATTCTTTCTGACTTAATAAAGATTATTATTAATAAAGATTATTAATTTCCTCCCGCCTATAGCCTTTCTCGAAAAATGGACTATCTAAAACTGAAAGAATTTTAAAATCGGACCCGTAGTTGCTGACATTAGCGCTTTAAAACAAAAAAAACAACCAAACTATTTAGCCTTATACTCGTATGTTAGTAAAGATAATAGACATGTATCTGTAGTCTAGGTTCTATAGCACAAGCTCTAGTTAGTTTAGGAGCAAGTGATCAGGCTATATTTAGGATGTGCCAAAGTACTAATCATCATCATCAACATTCTTTAACAGTCTTCTCGTTTGCCCCCTATTCTATACAAAAGGGGGGTTTTGGTCGACTATACGACGCCAGCTAAACGTGCAATGATGTTGTGCTGCGTAATTTTTCTCCCTTAGTCGCCTCTGACGACACCCATAAAAAAAATTATTAAAATAGGTCACCATAGCGTAGGTCACCATGCTGCATTCATTCAAATTGCAAGTCACTTTGGCAGGCCCATATATAAAAAAGAATTCGAAGAAAGTATTCTTTATTATAAGTTTGTATTTAAAAATAATAAAATGAAAAACGGAAATGCTAAATATAAGACATCCGTGGCATTCCCTTTCAACAAACGCCGTATTTCCTTTATTGCGAATAAAAAGCCTGACGTTTTCATTTTCAGCCAGGATTGAAGCCTGAAGGATCTTTTTATTATCGTTAATTTGTACTTTTTGGTGTTTAAATAATATTGGCCTTGTGTTAGCTGTAATTAAATCTGTTCGTGTTATGTTTTAGTTATAAATGTAAATCTTATTTTTTAATTATTACATAAATAACTGTTGTTCAACGGAGACCAGCCCAACTGCGCAGAAGATATTATAGTGCACAAGTGTGTGCACAAACAAAAGTGCACTCTCTGTATCCTCACTCTCATAATCCGATGGGACGGTTATAAGACACGACCAGGGAGAGATTAGACGTAGGACCGATGGCTTTACATGCTCTCCGATTCCAACTTTCAAACTCCGGTCAATTATAATTATAGACAGTGTTCATTGTAATGACTCTACGTGTGTGTTATGGAATTACCCGGGTATCTTTTAAAAACTTTTACATTACGAACCCATAACATTTTCCCCCTACCAAAAAGTGTTCAACGTGACTTAAGAAGTTTTCTTTTCGAAAATGTCATGGCAGCATGTCGGTGACGTGAACTCATAAGATTTTCTCCTACCAAAAAGTGATCAACGCGGCTAAAGAAATCTTCACCTTAATAAAATAAATAAATAATAATAATAATCATCAGCACGAACGGGCCGGCTCGACCGGGGCGGTACTACCCTCGCACAGAAAATCAACGTAAAATGACAGCGATCATGCTGTCGTGTTTCGTTGGTGAGTGCGAGACCGGAGGCCCAATGATGCGAAAGCATCACTAGCCCGCCATGGTGTGGGTCACCATGCTGCATTGTTGCATTGTCTGCGTTCGCAGTATGGTGACCATCACTCTTGGATTCTGCTTATGCTTTCCATCAGGCAGAGTAGAGTCATTATGGCAGGGTCAAACATAAAAAAAAAAAAATAATAATAATAATCTTTATTTTTCTCTCTCACATAGAATATTTACAATTTTTCCGTCTTAAATTAGGTATCACATGTTTAATTAAGTGAAACTATGCGAGAGACTGGTATCTGTACTAGGAAGACCTGTATGACAGATTTACCAGCCTCCCCAACTCTAGATAACAAACTTACGAGACTGAGAGATGTGCAATGAAAGTGTTGGTCGTGGTGTGTGAGAGAGAGGGGTAAGTGTGTGTGTTTGTGTGTGTGTGTGTGCGTGTGTGCATGTGTGTGGGGTGCATGTATATGAATGTTGACACAATAACTTTTCTTTCTAATTTACACCGTAGCGAAATTCATTAAAGATGGGATTAGTTAGTAGGTCAGAGGCAATCTTGGCACTGCTCCAGCAGGTATAATACCTGAGCTCCACAGTGCTAATTCGTCGACCGCAGCTCAACCTAAGTCGTGAGTTAATCTAAACAGATTTGAGAATACTGCCCTTGAATAGACGAGAAACAACTATACTATATCTAATGAAGATTTCTACTTTCTTAAAATAATTATGCGGGGTTTTTGCATCATGGACTATTGCAAAGATGTATCTGGTAAATAAAAGTACTATGTTTTATATTATTTATTTCTGAAATAATATTAAGAACTTTTATTTACACAAAAAGAATGTACATATTGTACATAGTTAATATAATATAATATAATATAATATAATATAATATAATATAATAAGCTCTACTATACACGTTTGGTATTATCAATTATAAAAATACTGACCTCAACAAAATAGACGTGAAAACCCGAAAATTACTAACCATTAATAAAGCACAAACACAAAAAGCAGACATAGAAAGACTATATTTACCAACTGAAGAAGGTGGACGAGGCTTATTAAACATAGAAACGCTACACAAAACACAAATAATTAAATACAAAGCATATTTAGAAACACAAACAGACTACATACTCCAAGCAATAGTAGAACATGATAGCCATAAAGAGAAATACTCCATATTTAAGGAAACTGAATTAAATTTAACAGAAATAGGGCTACGACAGAACATAAAATACACAGACAAAGAACTCAAACAAGCAGTGTTAAAAACCAGAATCAATAAAATAAAATCAAAACCTTTACATGGCCAGTTTTACAGAACAGTGTTAGAGAGGGAAAATATAGATAGGGTACAATCATTCCGTTGGATTAAGAAACAACCGGTATCACCCTCACTAGAGTCATCCATATTTGCAATACAGGATCAGGCAATAGTAACCAGACAACATGAAAGGGACATATTTAAACGAGCAGTAGATGGTAAGTGTCGGTTATGTTCAGTAAAAGACGAGACCGCACAACATATTGTCTCGGGGTGTGAAAAACTAGCTGGCACTTATTACACCAAACGACACAACAACATTGTACAGTACATATTTTGGAGTCTTTGCAAAAAACACAAAATCCCAGTCTCTAACCTGTGGTGGCTGGAACATCTCACACAACCACAAGTTAAAGAGAACGAATCTGCAAAGGTAATGTGGGAGATACCGATACAAACAGACATCACCATAACACACAATAGACCAGACATAATATACGTAAATAAATCAGAAAACAAAACATACTTAATAGACGTAACCATACCATCAGATTATAACATAGGACCAAAAGAAATAGAAAAGCTCAGCAAATATCACCCATTAAAAACTGAAATATCACGATTATGGAACACACAAACAGAAACAATTCCAATAGTAATAGGAACAACAGGCGTGGTAGCAAAAAGTATACACAGATACATCAATAAATTAGATACAAACATAAACATACATATACTACAAAAACAAGCAGCAATACATACATGCACTATACTCACAAAAGTTTTAGGGGACACTGTATTCATAAATTCGAGGGAATCCGAACCTCCTCTTCTCTGAAGGTTTCAGAGCGGGAATAAGGATAAAAACCGAGAGAAATCTCGAGTAAGAAAAAACTTAACAATAATTAATAATATAATATAATATAATATAATAATATGCCTCTCAAAGCCCAACCCCACGTCCGAGCTTAACATCTTAGCCACGTGAGAGGCGGACACCTGAAACATAATTTCTATACAGATGACAAAAAGGGAAATGGCAAACCCCCAACATAATGGAGAGAAGTAATAAGAGAAAACGTTTAATGCCGCTTCCCGGGGGTGATCGCCGGGGCACGTCTGGAGCTGACGCTGGGCGTGACAGTATACGGACCGTCAGTGGCTCCCTGCTGAACAGGCGGGCGGGAGTCGGGGAACTCGAAAATGCCACAGCCGATCTGAACCGAGATGCTGATGACACTTTGCAGAATAGGGACGTTCCCATTGGTTCTGCCGGTACATCGGAATCGACCACGACAAGTTCACAAGATACTAATGATGCACGAAGAAAGTGGTCCAAAGACGAAATTCACGAATTAATATTTTGCTATTATAAAGCTAGAGCACAAGGAGTTGGTTTTATAAAACGTCTAGAAAAGCTGTTTAAAGAAAGAAATCCAGACAATCCTAAAATACATAAATTCACAGGTAACACTCTTTCGAACCAGGTACGCAGCATCATTACACATAATTGGCTTTCAACAGAAGTACTAGATCAATTAAAACAAAAAGCAGAACAGTCTAACACTCCAGCAGATACTCAAATACACTCAGGCACACAACATACGCAAATACAAACAAACGTAACGAATCAAGCAGACACAAACACACTAATTTCAGTCGCATCAGTTCAGTCAGTCAGTTCTGCCGGTACATCGGAAACGATCACCACAAGTTCACACGATACTAATGATGCACGAAGAAAGTGGTCCAAGGCGGAAATTCACGAGTTAATGTTTTGTTATTATAAAGCTAGAGCACAAGGAGTAGGCTTCATAAAACGTCTAGAAAAGCTGTTTAAAGAAAGAAATCCAGACAATCCTAAAATACATAAATTCACAGGTAACACACTATCAAACCAGGCTCGCAGCATCATAACACATAATTGGCTTTCAACTGAAGTACTAGATCTAATAAAACAAAAAGCAGAACAGTCTAACACTCCAGCAGATACTCAAATACACTCAGACACACAACATACGGAAATACAACCAATCGTACCGAATCAAACAGACACAGACGCAGAAATTTCAGTCACACAACAGACGGATCCTACACCTCATACACTTTCTCGCGAAATTTTTAATGGTTTTCCCTCTGAACAATCAACTAATTTTGAAACTCTACATCCATCAGAATTAAACGACTTGGTGCAGGATACAGTACAACAAACACACAATCCTTACACACAAAACACCGAAGACCTAGACCCGATTATTATTCAATTTTTACAAACACTTGCAGAAACTAAAGAGATAACACTAGAACATCGAAAATTCCTCCCAAAGCCTAAATTCAATAAAACCTTTATCCATAATCTAGACAAAATCAACAATTACTTACCAATACTATTAAATACTCATAGCACACTACGCGAATTAAATGATACAATCTATGCAGCAGCTAAAACATTAATAACAGCTAATGGACAAAAAGCATACACACCACCTGCTACAGTTAAGTCTAAGCGAGATCCACCATGGAAATTAAGAATAAAGAGAAAATTAGAAGACGTTAGAAAGGAATTAGGAAGATTAATCGAGATAAAAAGAGGAGCAAACAGTAGAAGAATGTTAAAGATTAAAGACAAGCTATACGACAAATACAACATTTTTACAGATTTAGACCATGATAACACAGTAGAAATCTTAAACCAAAAAGTTAAAGCATTAGCAGGAAGAATTAAAAGATATGAAGACATGAACAATAGGAAAACCCAGAACAAAATGTTTAATGAAAATCAACACTCATTTTACAGATCTCTAAATGAAAATCTAAAAGCTCCCACTGAACTCCCTACGAAAAATGCAGTTCAAGAGTTCTGGACATCCATTCTATCACAACCAATATCATACAATAGAGATGCGAGATGGATCGCTGATGAAGAAAATAAAGCAAGTTTCATAAATACACACACCTTTGAAGAAATCAACATAGATATGGTAAAAGAAGCATTAAGGAAAACACACAACTGGAAAACGCCAGGAATAGATAAAATCCAAAACTATTATTTAAAATATCTCACAAAAACACACTCACACATAACTCAAATATTTAATAGAATACTCAACGAAACAGAAACAATGGAAGACTGGTTCACTACAGGTCAGGTAATTCTCATACCAAAAAATGAAAACACACAAGATCCTCAAAACTGGAGACCCATAGCCTGCTTACCCACACTATACAAACTTTTAACTTCTGTAATAGCTAACGAGCTCTATATACACTGCGAAAATAACAACATTATAGCACCGGAACAAAGAGGATGTAGACGCCGCGTTAGGGGATGTAAAGATCACCTTATGATTAATAAAGCCATTTTGGAGGATGCTCATCAGTGCCAGAAGAATCTTAGCATGGGGTGGGTTGACTATCGGAAGGCTTTTGATAGTATTTCACACGAATGGCTACTAAAAGTTTTAAACATGTACAAATGTCCACATACTATCACAAGCTTTTTAGAGAGAGTCATGCCCAACTGGAAGGTGATCATGACAGCTCGCGGTGAAAATGCTTCAGTGTCGACCGAGTACATATATATCAGACGTGGAATTTTCCAAGGGGATTCTTTATCACCATTACTTTTTTGTTTAGCAATTAACCCATTATCAAACATTCTTAATAAATACCACACTAAGGGCTACACACTCAAAGATTCAACAGTCATTAATCATTTGCTATACATGGACGATTTAAAAGTTTATGCCAAAAATAGAAATAGTTTAAATGTTTTACTAGATAGTACAGAGATATTCACTAGAGATATAGGGATGGAATTCGGTTTGAACAAATGTAATGTATTGCACTTGACAGCGGGCAGAGTGAATGAATACCGAGGAGAAGAACACATTTTACTAAGCGGATTAAAATTTGAACATCTGAAAAAAGGTGAATCCTATAAATATTTAGGCATTAACGAAGCAGGAAAAATAGAACACAACGAAATTAGGGAGCAAGTTAAAAGAGAATACTTCAAAAGAATAAAATGCATCACAAACACACATCTTAACGCCAGGAATCTCATTAAAGCCATAAATACCTACGCAGTACCAGTTCTACTATACACATTTGGTATTATCAATTATAAAAATACTGACCTCAACAAAATAGACGTGAAAACCCGAAAATTACTAACCATTAATAAAGCACAAACACAAAAAGCAGACATAGAAAGACTATATTTACCAACTGAAGAAGGTGGACGAGGCTTATTAAACATAGAAACGCTACACAAAACACAAATAATTAAATACAAAGCATATTTAGAAACACAAACAGACTACATACTCCAAGCAATAGTAGAACATGATAGCCATAAAGAGAAATACTCCATATTTAAGGAAACTGAATTAAATTTATCAGAAATAGGGCTACGACAGAACATAAAATACACAGACAAAGAACTCAAACAAGCAGTGTTAAAAACCAGAATCAATAAAATAAAATCAAAACCTTTACATGGCCAGTTTTACAGAACAGTGTTAGAGAGGGAAAATATAGATAGGGTACAATCATTCCGTTGGATTAAGAAACAACCGGTATCACCCTCACTAGAGTCATCCATATTTGCAATACAGGATCAGGCAATAGTAACCAGACAACATGAAAGGGACATATTTAAACGAGCAGTAGATGGTAAGTGTCGGTTATGTTCAGTAAAAGACGAGACCGCACAACATATTGTCTCGGGGTGTGAAAAACTAGCTGGCACTTATTACACCAAACGACATAACAACATTGTACAGTACATATTTTGGAGTCTTTGCAAAAAACACAAAATCCCAGTCTCTAACCTGTGGTGGCTGGAACATCTCACACAACCACAAGTTAAAGAGAACGAATCTGCAAAGGTAATGTGGGAGATACCGATACAAACAGACATCACCATAACACACAATAGACCAGACATAATATACGTAAATAAATCAGAAAACAAAACATACTTAATAGACGTAACCATACCATCAGATTATAACATAGGACCAAAAGAAATAGAAAAGCTCAGCAAATATCACCCATTAAAAACTGAAATATCACGATTATGGAACACACAAACAGAAACAATTCCAATAGTAATAGGAACAACAGGCGTGGTAGCAAAAAGTATACACAGATACATCAATAAATTAGATACAAACATAAACATACATATACTACAAAAACAAGCAGCAATACATACATGCACTATACTCACAAAAGTTTTAGGGGACACTGTATTCATAAATTCGAGGGAATCCGAACCTCCTCTTCTCTGAAGGTTTCAGAGCGGGAATAAAGATAAAAACCGAGAGAAATCTCGAGTAAGAAAAAACTTAACAACTTTTAATAAATAATATAATATAATATAATAGGCCTCTCAAAGCCCAACCCCACGTCCGAGCTTAACATCTTAGCCACGTGAGAGGCGGACACCTGAAACATAATTTCTATACAGATGACAAAAAGGGAAATGGCAAACCCCCAACATAATGGAGAGAAGTAATAAGAGAAAACGTTTAATGCCGCTTCCCGGGGGTGATCGCCGGGGCACGTCTGGAGCTGACGCTGGGCGTGACAGTATACGGACCGTCAGTGGCTCCCTGCTGAACAGGCGGGCGGGAGTCGGGGAACTCGAAAATGCCACAGCCGACCTGAACCGAGATGCTGATGACACTTTGCAGAATAGGGACGTTCCCATTGGTTCTGCCGGTACATCGGAATCGACCACGACAAGTTCACAAGATACTAATGATGCACGAAGAAAGTGGTCCAAAGACGAAATTCACGAATTAATATTTTGCTATTATAAAGCTAGAGCACAAGGAGTTGGTTTTATAAAACGTCTAGAAAAGCTGTTTAAAGAAAGAAATCCAGACAATCCTAAAATACATAAATTCACAGGTAACACTCTTTCGAACCAGGTACGCAGCATCATTACACATAATTGGCTTTCAACAGAAGTACTAGATCAATTAAAACAAAAAGCAGAACAGTCTAACACTCCAGCAGATACTCAAATACACTCAGGCACACAACATACGCAAATACAAACAAACGTAACGAATCAAGCAGACACAAACACACTAATTTCAGTCGCATCAGTTCAGTCAGTCAGTTCTGCCGGTACATCGGAAACGATCACCACAAGTTCACACGATACTAATGATGCACGAAGAAAGTGGTCCAAGGAGGAAATTCACGAGTTAATGTTTTGTTATTATAAAGCTAGAGCACAAGGAGTAGGCTTCATAAAACGTCTAGAAAAGCTGTTTAAAGAAAGAAATCCAGACAATCCTAAAATACATAAATTCACAGGTAACACACTATCAAACCAGGCTCGCAGCATCATAACACATAATTGGCTTTCAACTGAAGTACTAGATCTAATAAAACAAAAAGCAGAACAGTCTAACACTCCAGCAGATACTCAAATACACTCAGACACACAACATACGGAAATACAACCAATCGTACCGAATCAAACAGACACAGACGCAGAAATTTCAGTCACACAACAGACGGATCCTACACCTCATACACTTTCTCGCGAAATTTTTAATGGTTTTCCCTCTGAACAATCAACTAATTTTGAAACTCTACATCCATCAGAATTAAACGACTTGGTGCAGGATACAGTACAACAAACACACAATCCTTACACACAAAACACCGAAGACCTAGACCCGATTATTATTCAATTTTTACAAACACTTGCAGAAACTAAAGAGATAACACTAGAACATCGAAAATTCCTCCCAAAGCCTAAATTCAATAAAACCTTTATCCATAATCTAGACAAAATCAACAATTACTTACCAATACTATTAAATACTCATAGCACACTACGCGAATTAAATGATACAATCTATGCAGCAGCTAAAACATTAATAACAGCTAATGGACAAAAAGCATACACACCACCTGCTACAGTTAAGTCTAAGCGAGATCCACCATGGAAATTAAGAATAAAGAGAAAATTAGAAGACGTTAGAAAGGAATTAGGAAGATTAATCGAGATAAAAAGAGGAGCAAACAGTAGAAGAATGTTAAAGATTAAAGACAAGCTATACGACAAATACAACATTTTTACAGATTTAGACCATGATAACACAGTAGAAATCTTAAACCAAAAAGTTAAAGCATTAGCAGGAAGAATTAAAAGATATGAAGACATGAACAATAGGAAAACCCAGAACAAAATGTTTAATGAAAATCAACACTCATTTTACAGATCTCTAAATGAAAATCTAAAAGCTCCCACTGAACTCCCTACGAAAAATGCAGTTCAAGAGTTCTGGACATCCATTCTATCACAACCAATATCATACAATAGAGATGCGAGATGGATCGCTGATGAAGAAAATAAAGCAAGTTTCATAAATACACACACCTTTGAAGAAATCAACATAGATATGGTAAAAGAAGCATTAAGGAAAACACACAACTGGAAAACGCCAGGAATAGATAAAATCCAAAACTATTATTTAAAATATCTCACAAAAACACACTCACACATAACTCAAATATTTAATAGAATACTCAACGAAACAGAAACAATGGAAGACTGGTTCACTACAGGTCAGGTAATTCTCATACCAAAAAATGAAAACACACAAGATCCTCAAAACTGGAGACCCATAGCCTGCTTACCCACACTATACAAACTTTTAACTTCTGTAATAGCTAACGAGCTCTATATACACTGCGAAAATAACAACATTATAGCACCGGAACAAAGAGGATGTAGACGCCGCGTTAGGGGATGTAAAGATCACCTTATGATTAATAAAGCCATTTTGGAGGATGCTCATCAGTGCCAGAAGAATCTTAGCATGGGGTGGGTTGACTATCGGAAGGCTTTTGATAGTATTTCACACGAATGGCTACTAAAAGTTTTAAACATGTACAAATGTCCACATACTATCACAAGCTTTTTAGAGAGAGTCATGCCCAACTGGAAGGTGATCATGACAGCTCGCGGTGAAAATGCTTCAGTGTCGACCGAGTACATATATATCAGACGTGGAATTTTCCAAGGGGATTCTTTATCACCATTACTTTTTTGTTTAGCAATTAACCCATTATCAAACATTCTTAATAAATACCACACTAAGGGCTACACACTCAAAGATTCAACAGTCATTAATCATTTGCTATACATGGACGATTTAAAAGTTTATGCCAAAAATAGAAATAGTTTAAATGTTTTACTAGATAGTACAGAGATATTCACTAGAGATATAGGGATGGAATTCGGTTTGAACAAATGTAATGTATTGCACTTGACAGCGGGCAGAGTGAATGAATACCGAGGAGAAGAACACATTTTACTAAGCGGATTAAAATTTGAACATCTGAAAAAAGGTGAATCCTATAAATATTTAGGCATTAACGAAGCAGGAAAAATAGAACACAATGAAATTAGGGAGCAAGTTAAAAGAGAATACTTCAAAAGAATAAAATGCATCACAAACACACATCTTAACGCCAGGAATCTCATTAAAGCCATAAATACCTACGCAGTACCAGTTCTACTATACACATTTGGTATTATCAATTATAAAAATACTGACCTCAACAAAATAGACGTGAAAACCCGAAAATTACTAACCATTAATAAAGCACAAACACAAAAAGCAGACATAGAAAGACTATATTTACCAACTGAAGAAGGTGGACGAGGCTTATTAAACATAGAAACGCTACACAAAACACAAATAATTAAATACAAAGCATATTTAGAAACACAAACAGACTACATACTCCAAGCAATAGTAGAACATGATAGCCATAAAGAGAAATACTCCATATTTAAGGAAACTGAATTAAATTTAACAGAAATAGGACTACGACAGAACATAAAATACACAGACAAAGAACTCAAACAAGCAGTGTTAAAAACCAGAATCAATAAAATAAAATCAAAACCTTTACATGGCCAGTTTTACAGAACAGTGTTAGAGAGGGAAAATATAGATAGGGTACAATCATTCCGTTGGATTAAGAAACAACCGGTATCACCCTCACTAGAGTCATCCATATTTGCAATACAGGATCAGGCAATAGTAACCAGACAACATGAAAGGGACATATTTAAACGAGCAGTAGATGGTAAGTGTCGGTTATGTTCAGTAAAAGACGAGACCGCACAACATATTGTCTCGGGGTGTGAAAAACTAGCTGGCACTTATTACACCAAACGACACAACAACATTGTACAGTACATATTTTGGAGTCTTTGCAAAAAACACAAAATCCCAATCTCTAACCTGTGGTGGCTGGAACATCTCACACAACCACAAGTTAAAGAGAACGAATCTGCAAAGGTAATGTGGGAGATACCGATACAAACAGACATCACCATAACACACAATAGACCAGACATAATATACGTAAATAAATCAGAAAACAAAACATACTTAATAGACGTAACCATACCATCAGATTATAACATAGGACCAAAAGAAATAGAAAAGCTCAGCAAATATCACCCATTAAAAACTGAAATATCACGATTATGGAACACACAAACAGAAACAATTCCAATAGTAATAGGAACAACAGGCGTGGTAGCAAAAAGTATACACAGATACATCAATAAATTAGATACAAACATAAACATACATATACTACAAAAACAAGCAGCAATACATACATGCACTATACTCACAAAAGTTTTAGGGGACACTGTATTCATAAATTCGAGGGAATCCGAACCTCCTCTTCTCTGAAGGTTTCAGAGCGGGAATTAGGATAAAAACCGAGAGAAATCTCGAGTAAGAAAAAACTTAATATAATAATATTATCCGAGTGAAATCTCGAGTAAGAAAAAACTTAACAACCTTTTAATTTAATAATATTATAAAGAGGAAAGATTTATACCTATTTTTGTATGTTTGTAATGAATAGGCTCAAAAAGTACTGGGCCGATTTAAAAAAATTTTTCACCAATAGAATGCTACATTCTTCCAATTTGACATAGGCTACATTTCATCTTGAAAAAAATTAGGGATCCTTGGTAAAATTTGAACAATGTAACCGAAGGTGTAGAAAAATGAGTCTTAAAATGTCTTTCGTCGAATGCGCTGCCGAAACTATTAGCGATAGAACAAAATAATGTACTACAATATTGAAGAACATCATAATGTCTACAAAAAACTCCGCAGTAGCATATGTCCAACTATTGTAGTTATGTCACTACAACAACTTTTTTCATTTTAAACATTAATGACAATGCTTACCAAATCCAAACCATGCTATTTATGTGTTTATATTAATCCTTATCCAAATAAATTATTTTATGGTCAAGACCATTTAACTACCTATAAAATAGTTTTTAAATTATTTAAATTGGACTTTCCATTCAAAAGATATTACGAATTAAAAAATTCAAACAGTAAACCAAACCGCCATAGCGCCGGTGGCAGATCAAAAAATAGCATTCGATGCTATAGTACAGAGTGTTGAAAATCACAGCAGCAAACTGTTTTTTTTGGACGCGCCCGGTGGAACAGGCAAAACCTTCCTTGCCAATTTAGTGTTGGCAAAAGTACGTCAATCTGGAAAAAAAGCTGTCGCAGTGGCATCGTCCGGAATTGCTGCAACCCTCTTAAATGATGGAAAGACTGCTCACTCTACATTTAAATTACCATTGGCTGTGTCTTTGGAACAACAATCTGTGTGCTCGATCCGCAAAAACGGTCCGCTGGGGCAGCTCTTACAAGACACTTCGCTGGTCATCTGGGACGAGTGCACCATGAGCCACAGGGCGCACGTGGAAGCCATGGAGCGCACGCTGAGAGACATCCGAAGCTCAGACCGTATAATGGGGGGCGTGACGTTTGTTTTAGCTGGAGACTTTCGTCAAACATTACCAGTTATAACAAAAGGTACTCGAGCTGACGTTATTCGAGCTTGCCTTAAATCATCAACTTTATGGCAATCGATTGAAACTCTTAATCTGCGCACAAATATGAGAGCACATTTAAGTGACAATGACGATAATAATTTCTCACAAAAACTTCTAAAACTTGGAGACGGAAAATTACCGTCTCCGGTTGCAAACAGTCCCCAGGTATTGTTGGATAACGAATTGGGTCAAATCGTTCAGAGTCTAGAAATTCTTGTGGACACAATATATCCGGACATACAAAATCTTACGGAGAGAAATTTCAATTGGCTCTGTTCGAGAGCGATAGTGTCCCCGCGAAATGAATCGGTTAATGAGATTAACAAAATTATTATGGAAAAAGTACCCGGTGAATTTAAATCTTACAAATCTATTGACACAGTATGCAACATCGAAGATATAGTGCACTATCCACAATAATTTTTAAATTCCCTGAATCCTTCCGGCTTGCCGCCCCAAGAACTACAATTAAAGGTAGGCACTCCCGTAATGCTGCTGAGGAACCTATGCCCTCCCAGCATGTGCAATGGCACGAGACTTCTGGTGAAGGAATTGCGGGAGAACGTCATAGTAGCCACTATAATCACCGGGGCCGCGGCCGGACAGCTCGCCCACGTACCGCGGATCCCCATGATTCCTACGGACTTGCCTATATCTTTTAAGAGGTTACAGTTTCCTCTAAAAACATCATTTGCCCTCACAATAAATAAGTCCCAGGGTCAAACATTTTCGATGGTTGGCATCGACCTAAGAAAAGAATGCTTTTCTCATGGACAACTATATGTTGCCCTTTCTCGAGTGGGATCTCCTGAAAATCAATATATTTTGTTGCCATCTACAAATACCACTGCCAACGTAGTTTACAGTGAAGCTTTAAGATAAAAACTGACAAATATAAAAGTAAAAAACGTAAATCTACCTTAATATTATATCTGTAAATAATGTAAAAGTAAACCTGTAAAATAAAAAATACTAAAAATGTAAATTATTAAGTAATAATAAGAATGAAAATGATTAATGACAAACCCTTTTTTAATAAAAAAAAAACACAAAAAAATATATAAAACCAAAATAAAAAGCACAAAACAACAAAACCAAACAAAAAAAATAATTTTGTAAGGAAAATACTAAATAATGATAGGCAAGTTTCTATCGACACGAACAAAAGTTTCTTTGAAATACCTAGATGTATAGGTAGATACATTTTTAGTTGAAAGTTGTCAACGTTTAATTTAGACTGTATATATTTTATTCGACTCTGCGTTTATTCTAATTACTTAAAAAAACATAGTAAAATTGTATATAATATCCTATGTAAATATTACTTATTTAAGTGCCCGCCAATTAAACCATCAAAGAAATTGAACATAAATAGACTTACATACAAATATAACTGTGGGGTTTTTTTTAATATATAATTAATAAATAATACTTTTTGAATAAATAAAAATATTTGTGAAAAACTGTTTTTATATCCAAATTTCCAAAAATAAATAATTGTCTACCCCGTGCGAAGCCGGGACGGGCTGCTAGTAGTTAATATACAACTACGTTTCAATTAGTAATTTTAAGTAGTGTTTTTAAAGGTGAAACAAGATAGTAACGAAATTTTCCGTATCACTCACCTGTTAGGTTGAGGAAGACTGTTTTATTACAGGCATTTAATGAATTAGTACTGACTAGATAGGAATGGGGACTGTCTCAATGGCGCAGTGGCATCTCAGTGTCGGGATCGATGTCCGGGTCGGACCAAATGTTTGAACGATCTACAAATATTTGTTTCTGAGTTTGGGTGTTTTCTATATATAATTTGTATTAACAAAAAAGTATACATATATATATTTATAGCTGAACCCCGCGGTGTTACCCGCGGTTATTGTTGTACAGCGAGTAACGCTGCGGGAAAAAGTTAGTCTAAAAAAAAGTAGCCTAAGTTACTCCCTGGATCTTCAGCTACCTGCCAGTGAAAGTCCCGTCAAAATCCGTCCAGCCATTCCAGAAATTACCCGGAACAAACAGACAGACAGACAGACGGGCAAAAATTTTTTTAGTTATATTTTTGGTATATGTATCGTGTATACATACATATGCATTTAGTAAAAAGCGGTTATTTTAATATTACAAACAGACAATCCAATTTTATTTATTTATATAGATATCAGTTGTCTAGCACCCATAGTACAAGCTCTGCTTAGCTTGGGCCTAAATGGTGTTGTGTGACAGATGTAAGGAAAAACAAAAGTATTAAAAATCTAAGTTACAAACTTTTCCTTTAAACTAGGGTGACCTGTAACATTTATTAAAGCACATTTCACGTCAATTTGCACTGTGAACAACGCAGGTCAGGTTATATACCGGACCTGCATCGCTCCCGGTGCAAATTTGCTCATAACACTGGCAGAATTGCTTCACTGAATTGCAAAGAACATCCTTTGTACCAGAACGTTATTAAGAAATTGAGAAGAAATTTTAGAATGCATAGACACGAATAATCTATACTAATATTTAAAGCTGAAGAGTTTGTTTGTTTTTTTGAACACGCTAATCTCAGGAACCGCTGGTCCGATTTGAAAAATTATTTCAGTGTTAGATAACCCATTTATCGAGGAAGGCTATAGGCTATATATCATCATTCTAAGATCTACAGGAGCGGAGCAATAATGAAGAATGTTACAAAAACGGAAGAAAATTATCACGTTACGGGCAATAGGAGACGCAAACGAGGTTGCGTGGGTCGGCTAGTAGAATATAAAGTATTAAATATGTCATGGTAGAAGGCCAAATGAGCAGATGAATCACTCGATAGGAAATGCATATCCTGAAACATAGATAGCCCTTCTCCCTTGTTCTAGATATCTATCTTGTTCACTATTGTACTGTTTTTTTTTTTGAGTAACTCTAACATTTTCTGCAATAAATGTAGCCTATACTCTTTGCGCTGTAGCATGGTGCGGGTGACAGTTGCCTGTACGACGATTCTAGTTTACTAATTTAAAAAGCCACGTCTACTACTATTACGTCACGCGTTAAAATTTTTAAACGTTCAACACAAGAATAGCAAAGAAAAGTTATGGTCTAAGTTGAGTATTTTAACTAATTTTGGTTGTATAAAAGTAAATTTTACTTTTTCAAGTAACAAATAAACGTATGTATTCGATTAATGAGTATTTGATACAAAACTAAACACAGTGACAGCTGAGATGTGCGATATCGAAAAATGGACTGTAAGCGGATGATATTAGGGTATATAATTCAATAACAAATTTTAGTGAATTTTAGTTTAGTGTTGACAACAAAATAATGAAAAGAGAATTTTTGTGATTTCGGTAGTTGAAACACACAAATAAATGTTTTTTAAATACTGGTTAATGTTTTATGAATGTAGTTATTAGTTGTATGGACATTCGCGATGTCTTAGTTTGGGTAATTGGCGAAATTAGAAAATTTCTACTTATTTCCGAGCTTATTTTTTTTGACACACTTATTACTAATTTAATATTTATTGAATAACTCCGTGATGACATAATTAATACCTACTCAATCCTTAGTTGTTGTCCAAACCAGAAGTATATTCATTAAATTATATCATTATTTTTTGGCGTATTCTTTACTCAACCTTTTAACTCTCTTGTTACAAACACCAGTCACATTTAACCACTCCAGCTAGTTTTGTCTTTAACACTCAAGTGAGCAACGTTATTGCTTTTATATTGCTTGCAATAGCAACTGCAACAAGACCATAAACACTTAAGTACGGGCATAAATGCGAGTACCTACGCTAGTACTTTTCCGTAAGTATTTTATTTTGAGGAACTAAATTTACTAGAAAATGTTACCTTTGACTTCATCTATCTTACTTTGTTGTATAAATTAATCGTTCTTAATTATCTTTATAAATTAACTGCCTCGGTGGCGCAGTGGTAGCGTACGCGACTGCTGTTCTTGAGGTCTTGGGTTCGATTCCCGGGTCGGATCAAATGTTTGTATGATCTGCAAATATTTGTTTCGGAGTTTGGGTGTTTTCTATCTATAATATGTATGTATTTACAAAAAAAAAAAAGTATATAAGTATTTATATCAGTTGTCTAGTACCCATAATACAAGCTCTGCTTAGTTTGGGACTAGATGGCGTTGTGTGTTAGATGTCCGAAAATAATTATTTATTTATTTATTATTATTTAAATAAATAAAATTGAAGTGTCTGTTTGTAATTTCAAATTAACACCTTTTTACTAAATGGCTGTGAAATTATATACGTTACTTATATCAAAAAACATTTTTTACATTTTATGTCTGTTTGCTCCGGCAAACCTATGACACGGCTAGACCAATTCTAACGTTACTTTCACTGGCATCTGTCAATGTTATAACTTATACTCTTTGCGCTGTAGCATGGTGCGTGACAGTTTCAGTAACGTTTCGTTTCACTCTTGAAAGTTGTTGCGATTTTCAAATTATGACTTAGTATTTCAGCTGTACCACATTCGCAACTTATTAAATCATTAATAACTGTAGTAAAATTATCTTCTCACAGAATACTATCTTCTCACAGAAGATCGACCTAAACTGACAGCATTTGTGCTGTCGTGTTTCGTTAATGAGTGCGAGGCCGGAGTCCCGATAATGTAGAAGCTTCTCAATAGTGTGGATCACCTTGTTGCATTGTTGGCATTCGCAATGAGTATGATGATCACCACTCTTTGATTCTGCTTATGCTTTCCATGGAGTAAAATTGAGTCATTTTGGCAGAACATACATAAAAAACATGATACGCGTATGTATGACTTGCTTGCATACTATTTTGTATGAAAAGAGAATACTGTTAATATAATACCAGCTCTTGGCCACATATCCGCCTGCACGTATGTCGGTCATTGCGGTAAAGTGTAGTCTATATCATTCCTCAGGAATCAACGTATTTTCCTACCAAATTCCACTGCAATCGGTTGAGCAGTTTAGATGCAAAAGCGTAATAGACAGACTGACAGAGTTGGGTAATTTCGAATTTATAATACTAGTATGGATAGGTACGGATTAACGTGCGATGGTAAAAGGTTAATTAAAAGAACAAATATTGTTAATAATAATTCTTATGAAAGTAGTTCACGCATAGTGTCAAAAAAAATGCCTTCATTTAAAGACAAAAATGTTAAATTAAGTTCATTTTCTCCTCCACCTGTATGCTTAATGTAATTTATTTTGTCAGTGTAGTGACGAGCTAAATTTCCATTTATTCAAGTTCTTTGCCGTGCGAATGTGTCTGAGTTTACGCAAGTCCTCAGCAATAAATCATTCTTCGTAATCTCCAAGTAAACATCTCTGTTTGCTTACATTTACATACTTTAGTTCGTTCACAAAAAATACTTAATTTCAGATTATTCACACAATTTCTTTGTTTTAGTTCAGACACGTTTTTCGTGGAGGAAGATAACAAATCTTATCTTTTGTTATTTACTTTATTATTATCTTGACAAATTCTACATATAAACTAAAGTCTCACACTTATAGAACACCATCTTTTGTCTGCGACTCCGCCTGCGTGGTTGTTGGTTATCTATAAAGTATTTCAAGCTCATACTCTAGAATCAAAGTATCTTCTATATCTATATATCTATCTTCATTAAAATCGGTGTAAGGGTTTAGCCGTAAGACAAACAAATAGAGTTATCTTGGAACATAGAATAATAAGTAGAATTGAATCTTAATACAACTACATAGATATTAACTGTACATGTTTGAAAAATAACTCTAGATCTATTTAATTAGTAGTATAGATTGTTTCATTGTCATTCGCGTTTAGACAATAGTGATGTCACTATTATCTAAACGCGAACGACCTATGATAACATTCAGAGGAAAGTGTGAACTTTGGGTATTAGTTTTGAATATGTTTGCACGTTTGCGTTGATCGAGAATATTGTTTCTCTTCAAAAAGATTTTATGCTAAAATCTACAGGCTATGAGACTATTACAATTGTTTGTATTTCAGCTCTGGATTTGTAATTACTCCTGTTGTTACTTTGTTAGATTTCACTGAAACATGAAACTGAAAACTGAAAAAAAGAAACCTACTATTCCCGAAAATTGTCTGAACTGTTTGACCAAAATATCCGATGCCGAGGGCATAAGCTAGTTGCTTATGAAATACAAATATGTCAAAATTAAATTCTCACTATGAATACGGCACTCATAGAAATGCTAGGAATGCCAGTAAGTGGGACAAAGCATTTTTCATAACCAGATATAAGCAGAAATTAAATTTTCTTTGCTGTTTAAAGGTTTGCTAACTGCATGCAACTCCGCCCGCGTATTTGTAGGTTATTGCGGTAAAGAATAGCTGCTCTCGACTGCCTCGTTGGTCTCGTGGTTGGCATATGCGACTGCTGATCATGAGGTCTCGGATTCGATTCCCAGATCGGACCAAATTTTTATATGACCTACAATTATTTGTTTCGGAGTTTAGGTGTGTTTATGTGTTTGTAGTTTAGGTGTTAGTTTAGGCGAGTTATCCGCGACTTGGACCGTCCGCATAGCACTAAACGCGCTGTATAGGTTACATACATTTTGTGTCATTGATACCAATTTGTTGTTGGATTGTATACTTAAATCTAATTTGCTCATAGCCCATTTTTCGACATCTCACGTCTTAGTTTTCTCTATATTTAGTTCAGAACCAACTAAAAGTTGATTAGAGGTACACGCTTGTTCATCATCAAAAAAAAACTCTAAATATAAAAATTATAAGTAATAATTATGTGACTAATTTAGTTGGCACGACGACTAAGTTTAGTATGACCCATCAAATTATACGTTACAAGTTTTAAACACTCAACATAAGAATAGCAAAAGAAAATTTATGGCCTTAGCTGAGTAATTTAACTAATTAATTTTGGTTTTGCTATTTTTTTTTACTTTTAATGTAAAAAACAAACTGCGTCACTAATAAACATTTATTTGTTACTGAACTAAACACAGCGGTAGTTTTTTTCATATATATTCAGCTACCACAATGACTCTACTCTGCCTGATGGAAAGCATGAGCAGAATCCAAGAGTGGTGGTCACCATCCTCATTGCGAATAAACACAATGCAGCATGGTGACCCGCACTATGGCCGCTTGGGATTAACTTAATATATGAGATTTTGAAAAAAGGGCTATAAGCAATTGAAAATAAAGAATAAGATCCAACAACACATTTTAGTGAATTTTAGTTTAGTGAGGGCTACAATAGAATTAGCACCAATACGTCCTTTTAAAGGAGTATTAAAGGCTGTTGATATGAAGTACTTTAACTTATCTATACTTATAAAATAACAAGTCCTGACTGACTGACTGACTGATTCATCATCGCCGAGCGTAAACTATGATAGTTAGGGCTATGAAATTTGGTGAGAAGGATCATCAGGTAAACACCCATTAAGAAAGTAAATTTAGAATTTCTACCTCTAAGAGGGTGAAATAGGGGTTGAAAGTTAAGATAATTTAATTTGTGTATAGAATAAAGATAGATAAATCAAATAAATAATGTACTCACTAGTGTATGTTTTTCTTTCTTCTTCCTTCGCTGCGAAGATGAGGCACCCCAGGTACGACCATCAGCTAGTTTCATAACACACATCACAACCGTTTCACTTCCCTAACAAGGTCGGGCGGAGTCCCCATCCTAACCTCTTTTTATTAAAGTTATACTTTCAAACAGTGACCAAAACATTTACGAGACTTCGATACTACGAGACCGCTCTGAACGATTATCACTCGCTTCCGAATCAGAACTCACAATTAATAGGCCTCGACAGCCTTTGCGTTCCAACTGTCAAATTACGATGGCCATTAAAATCCTCATCGAGAGCTAAATTCATCGAATTTAAACACGAAACTAAGTGACGTTTTCTAACAAAATTAGTTCCAACAAGATCTACCCGTAACAATAACATGACGTTTTACTTTGACATAACCAAAGACAATGTTACTTTACCTATATATTCTATACATATGTCTAGATCTATATACTTCATGCATATCTATATAGAAGGTTTGGTTTTAATAGGTATCTTGTTAGACTAAGGCTGTTCTGAACATTTATTTTATATCATTATATCACTAAAGCAAAGCTGAGCTCAGAATAGAATAGAAATGTGTTCAGAATAAATAGTGGAACAAACCACTTGAAAAATCTCCATAGCATTGAAGATGTATTTCGTGATGCAATCGATTCTATTGTCCGATAAGAGCTTTACGCGACAGCACTTTCATGAAGCCTTATACACTTGTATTCGTATATTCTTTCTTGAAGAAAATATATGTTATATATACATAATGATTAATTTAAAAATAGATTTTTAAATAGTAAATTAATACCTCATGTGGCGACTTCCACACAGCTAAACAGAAATATAATACAGCGCTATCTACCGAAGTTACACTGAACTACGGAGTAACGTAAAATACCAAAAAAACTAACAATCCTGAATCGCGCGAATAGAAGTTGTCGCGCCGATTAACATATACAAAACATCCCAACATCAACCGTTGGGCATGATCACCTAACCTGGTCGGAGGATCCTCCCTTTGTGTTGGAGGAATATGACACCCGTTCCTTCAAAGTGGTGACCTCGAAATATAAAATACAAAAAATATTTAATTGGTTTAAGTGATGCATGTTGATTATTTTAATCACTTTAAAAGATTTAAGCTTTAAAAGAATCTCTTTTACATTCATTTGATTTACCAAATATGTGTTATTTATCGTTTTTGTTGGCATAAACAAAAAGGTTATCAAAATATTGGCAATCATTTTATTTTAACTCTTCTCAAATTACACTGAAACCAGATGTTTTAAATTATCTGTATGTGAATACAACTGAAAATCACTGTAGTGTAAATAAACACGCTGGAATAAACTCAAATATTTTGATCGTTAGCCCACTTAAATTTGTTGAGTTTACGCAAGGTAAATGTGAACATTCAACTTAAGCTCAATATCGACTTTACGTACAACTACAAGGAAATCGTGCCCATTTTTCTTCTGATTAATTTTGTTGGAGGTTCGAAAACAGTCATTTCCCTGGGACTTCTCGAGTTATGATAACTCAGTGTGTTTATAGGTCACTACTGTTTATCCTGATGTACAGAAATCACATTGATGGGTGTGTGGCGAGATTAGTTAAAAATCATATCCATGGAATTTTGCATACGACAGTGGGATATGATTTTCCTACCCTATCCGTTTTCTTTGCCCTAATTGAACCAAAGAACTCAAACAAACAAAAATCACCCAGAACTACTTCGTAATGTCAAGGATCGTGACAACCGCCAAAAAAAAATGTGCGTAGTAGGAAAATGGTGATGACGAGATATAGATTTTTTTTTCTTTTTAATGTATGGGCTTGCCAAAATGACTCTACTCTGCCTGATGGAAAGCATAAGCAGAATCCAATAGTGGTGGCCACCATACTCATTGCAGACAATGGAGCATGGTGACCAACAATATGGTGGCTTAGTGATACTTCTAAACATCTAAACCAAAAAAAAGGTACACGATTAACTATAATATGACTCGTAATAGATCACTAGCCATAATACAAATTACATCTAAATTGAGCACCACCTTTTCGATTTACTAACAAATTCGGGAATTTCGTAGCACTCGTAGAGTCTTGACGTAGATCCCGTAGATCGATGTAGGTCATAAAGCAACGAAAACGCTTCGCTTTCAGTTTACGTTCACGAATGACTGGTATTACAAATAGACGTGCTTCCCAAGCGACGACGTCAAATCACCGGCCCTTGTTACATATCTCAGAGGAGGTTCAAGTAAATTATTGCTTTCATATACTGCCGTCCAACCTGTCTACTCTTATTATATAACTTACACCGTTGTGAAGGAACGGGCATTCCCTTCTACACACAGAGGGGAACCTGACCAGGCCAGGTGGTCATGCTTGACTGTTGTTAAATAAAACAAAACATAATGAAATAACTGAAATGTATGTACGCGCATAACTTTCGAATTAGTTCACCAAATTGGATAATTTCTTTTTGTTGTGTGTTTGTTATTGTCAGAAGAAGGCTTGTACAGAAGAAAATTAAAAGAAAACTGGTACAGGTATATTTTCTTAGTTTGTGACTTTAAATCGAGTACCAATGGGCAACTGTGGCGGATATAATTTAAAAAAAGGTTTTGAGAAGTAAAAACTAAAACTCAACTACGACAAAAAATACATTACTAAGTTTCAAAAGCCTTAGTCCATATAGTGTAATGTACCGTAGTCCATAACACGTTATCAACGCGTGACTACGTCTTCTGAAATTTGTTTCCTGCTTTTTCAGTGTCGTTTTTTGTCGTAGTTGGGTTTTAGTTTTAAGTTTTTTTTATTTAAAACATTTTGGTGCCTCTATAATATTAATTTCTTTGCAAAGTATATTTTAAATAGGTACAAATAAAGGTATCGAATACATACGGACAAAGTCACGAGAAAATGCTAATAATATTAGTTGTCGTTGTCGTGAAGGAGCAGTGGGGACGACCGAGTGACCAAAGCTGGTTGCAGATGTGCAAGCTTCTCCATCATTCTCTCCAGTTCTTCACAGTACACATCTGCATTAATGCTCATGCTGTTTTGTAAAAAGCTGAGGTGAATCACACCCGCATTAGACAACGCGCGACCCCATACTGCGCAACGTCTGTTGCTCTAGTCTCCAAGCTGCAAGAGCTGGGGTTGGAAGCTCTCCCTCATCCGCCATACTCATCAGACCTTGCACCTACGACCTATTACTTTTTGCAAAATTTAGACAACTTTTTAAATCCCATCCCATCCCATCAAAATTTTCAATGCCCGAGAGGCAGTACAAAATGCCTTTGAAGAGTTTGTTGCCTCCCGTCCAGCTGATTTTTACAAGAAGAGCATCAATAAACTGCCAATGCGTTGGCAAAGATGCGTCGATTGCATGGGTGATTACTTCGAATAACAGAAATAATAGAGTTTGAAAATATAAGTACATTCACTTATTGCATACAAAACGGCAATTTCATAGGTAAAGGTATTATATATATTTTTGAAATGTACAAGTAATGCCCTTTCGTATGATATCAAACGCAGCATATTTATCTCAAATTTATTTTTAATACAGTACTTTACGTCGGCTAGAGGGTGCCACATTACATTCAGTGTTACGTCATATAGCCTATAACCAGAGAACGATCAAGACGCTTTTAACGACACCTCATTTGTCCAGTTCTAATGAGTAATTAACGAGCTATGAGGGAACAAATGAACATACATACATACACAGCCTGTCAAAATCATAACCCTAGTTTGACTTTGCCGTAGTTGGGTAAAAATAACCACGTAAAGTAAATATAGCGTAACAAAGTTTGCCGGGTCGGCTAGCATCTAATAGAATTAATAAGTAGGCTGCAAACAAGTAACTTATTAGACTTCAATCGGTACATTGGTTTTTAAGTTATTTCACAATAAACGTATTCTAATATAAAACTCCCGTTTTATGTATTGGTGAATAGAAAATAATTCTGGACATTTGAATATATGATTATTCTTTCAAGAACATGTTAACAGTCGTCATCATTATCATAGCTGAAAAACTTTCCCTTCTGGAAACATTCCTACCCAAAGACTCTGCATAACAACTGGTCCTGAGCCATGGTTATTTCAGCACTAACGGGTGACCGGGGCGGAACTACCCTCTCACAAAAAACCAACCTCAAATGACAGCATTCGTTTGTAGGTGAGTGCGAGACCGGGGGCTCAATGATTCAGAAGAATTTTAATGGGCCACCTAGTACGAGACACTATGCTACATTGTTTGCGTTCCCAACGAGTGCGGTGACCACTATTCATGGAATCGATTCATCTTTTCGACTCCCTTTGGCAGGCTCATAAATAATAAAAAAATACCTTTACCAGATCGTGGCACTACCTTAAAGAGGGAATACCAAGGCTCCGTCTCCCAGCGTGATAGTCTCATAAAAGATAAATAAATAATCCTAATTAAATTCAATGACAAAGTTTCCAAACGTTTATAATATAATATTCTGAGTAAATGAAAACAGTAATTTATTTGATTGTGGATCCGTCGCAGATTTTATCTCAACTGATTAATTGATGAGGTAAACAGCGGTAGAAATTCATTTATGAAGAATCCACCTGGTATGATGAAGATTATTCATTTAATTTATCATTGCTTTATTCCATCAGTACGAAATCTAGTTACATTTATATACAAGACTAGCATACCCACGCAACCACGTTCGCGTCTTCTATTGCCCGTCGCGTGATAATTTTCCCCCGTTTTTGAAACATTTTTCATTAGTGCTCCTCTCCTATTAGTCTTAGCGTGATGATATATAACCTATAGCCTTCCTCGATAAATAGGCTATCTAACGCTGAAAGAATTTTTCAAATCGGACCAGTAGTGCCAGAGATTAGCGTGTTTAAACAAACGAACAAACAAACTCTTCAGCTTTATATATTAGTATAGATACGGAGTGGCCGCGACCCTACGTTGCGACGCCGCTTACCATACCGTTCCCGCTGAATTCAAGACCTTGGCCTTACAGCTATTTTTTTTTTAACTGACTTGGATGGAATGACTATATGCCTATAATGAAAGATACAAATAGATTTTATTAATTAATTTTCAAAAGACTGTCTAAATGAGTGAATATTAAAACATAAAATATATACATTAGAAAGGGTAGTAATATATTTCCCTGCATAATAGCCTTATCAATTTCTAAATAGGTATATGAGTACGACCTCGTTTCTGAAACTTGTAGTACCTACCTCTAACACCTTTTTAGTACCCCAATTTCACTATTGGGTGATAGGTGATTGGTTGTTCTTTATATCATATGTTGGTGGTAATTCTGTTGTTGTCATCACTAAACTAAAATTCACTAAAAATTGTTGTTACATGATATACTTTAATCTCATCTGCTTACATTTTTCGATATGTCACATCTCAGTTTTGACTATATTTACTTCAGTATCAACTAAAACTTGAACAGAGGTATACGCTTGTTTAGTAGTAAAAAAAATAAACTAAACTCGAAATGTAAAAATTATGATGAATGATTACGTAAGTAATTTGGTCGGTATTTATTTAGACGAAACGTGACGTCAAGTGTGACATGTTAAGATTTACGTCACACGTTACACATTTTATACGTTCAACACAAGAATAGTAAAAGACAAATTATGGCCTAAGTTGAGTAACTTAACTAAGTTTGGTTATGCCAAAGCAAATTTTACTTTTTCAAGTTATACACAAGCGTGTGTCTCTGATTAACATTTATTTGGTTTTGAACTGAATACAGTGACAGTTGAGATGTCAGATATTGAAGAATAGATAAAACTATATAATCCAACAACAAATTCTAGAGAATTTTAGTTTAATGATGACAATATCAGAATTACCACCATTGTAAAAGTATTTAGCCTAACCTTGAAATTTTTTATTTAAACACACCTCTTTGCTCTACCAACGGCGTGCATTTTTTTTATTATTACATTTATTATTACACGTTTCAGAAAAACAAGAATTAAATGTCAATATAAATTATCAATGTCACTACGATCCTGACACACCTTACATCATGCACATTCATCAATCGCCGCATGCATTCTTGACGGTTCCTATATTAGAAAATAGAGAAGAAAGACACTACTAATAAAAAAGGGATAAGCCCTCTTAAACCATTTTACCCAAAAAGGTATACTAACATTTTTTAAAAGAGAAATGTAAGTCAGTGTGAGATTTTCCCTCGCAAATGAGGGGCTAGTCAATGATGCTTAAAAAGGTACACAATCTGTCGCTACCGGTAAGAGGGACGATCTTAAAGTTGCTAGAGAGTAAACACACTGATTCAGCTATTTGTATGGCTTAGCTGTTTTCCTTGCGATTT
Organism: Spilosoma lubricipeda; assembly: GCA_905220595.1. Taxonomy (NCBI): domain Eukaryota; kingdom Metazoa; phylum Arthropoda; class Insecta; order Lepidoptera; family Erebidae; genus Spilosoma; species Spilosoma lubricipeda. The sequence continues at coordinate 1,659,439 of HG992298.1, read as the reverse complement.
GTTGAATGTTGTTGTTGATGTTGAAATGTGCAAAACATTTAATTTCACACGGCATCTTAATAGGGTCGTTTCTAAAAAAATACAGTGGAATATAGAACCTTCTCCTCTTTGTAGTCGGTTAAAAAGTGAACTAAGCTCTACAAAATATTTTCTTTTTAGTGTTTTTTTTATCTACTATCTGGAAGTGTCATAATTAATTTTAACTAGTTACTAGTATTATATATCTATACTTAATATTATAAACGTGAAAGTTTGTAAGTATGGATGAATGGATGGATGTTTGTTACTCTTTCACGCAAAAAGCTACTGAACGAATTTGGATGAAACATTACAGTAATTTAGCTTATACATCAGAATAACACATAGGCTACTATTTGCTACGATAACCGACATATACGCGGGCGGAGCCGCGGGCAACAACTATTCTACTTATATTCTAAATGCGAAAGTTTGTAAGGATGGATGGATGTTTGGATGGATGTTTGTTACTCTTTCACGCAAAAACTACTGAACGGATTTGGATGAAACATTACAGTAATTTAGCTTATACATCAGAATAACACATAGGCTACTATTTGCCACGATAACCGACATATAGCCGGGTGGAGCTGGGGGCAACAACTAGTCTATATTATATAAATACAAAAATAAAAACTTTGCATCTCTTTTTACGAGAAATATTTGAACAGTTACAGTGTTCAACTAAAGTGTAAACGGAGAAGTTCAGAAAGCATTGTTTAAAAAAACAAGTATTATGGTCGAATTACAACCACCACTTGGCGACTATTAATATGAGATTTTAATATAAAAAATAAAAATAAGATATGGGTGTAAAAAGAATAATTAATTATATTATCAACAAAAAGTGACTAAGTATTTGCTATCATAGCTTAATAATAAAGTAAATTTGATATAAAATTTAAATTAATTTTTTAGTATAATATTATTATCAAATTTTTTGATGCACACCACACAAACACTTTTTTGGTTTTTGGTTTGGTTTTGGTTTTTTAAAGTTTTTATCAGTAAATCTAAAATGCGGCTAAAAATAAACTAAGTTACAATGATTTACAATTATATTTACGACCGGTATATGATACAATCTTGTCTTGAATTAGCTTCACATATATATATATATATACATATTAAACAATTTAATTAAAATTTAACAATACTAGCAGCCCGTCCCGGCTTCGCACGGGGTAGACAATTATTTATTTATGGAAATTTGGATATAAAAACAGTTTTTCACAAATATTTTTATTTATTAAAAAAATATTATTTATTAAATATATATTTTAAAAAACCCCACAGTTATATTTGTATGTAAGTCTATTTATGTTCAATTTCTTTGATGGTTTAATTGGCGGGCACTTAAATAAGTAACATTTACATAGGATATTATATACATTTTTACTATGTATTTTTAAGTAATTAGAATAAAAGCAGAGTCGAATAAAATATGTATATATTTTAAAATATGTATATAGACTGTATAGTCTAAATTAAACGTTGACAACTTTCAACTAAAAATGTATCTACCTATACATCTAGGTATTTAAAAGAAATTTTTGTTCGTGTCGATAGAAACTTGCCTATCATTATTTAGTATTTTCCGTACAAAATTTTTTTTTTTGTTTGGTTTTGTTGTTTTGTGCTTTTTATTTTGGTTTTATATATTTTTTTGTGTTTTTTTTGTTTTTTATTTTTTATTAAAAAAGGGTTTGTCATTAATAATTTTCATTCTTATTATTACTTAATAATTTACATTTTTAGTATTTTTTATTTTACAGGTTTACTTTTACATTATTTACAGATATAATATTAAGGTAGATTTACGTTTTTTACTTTTATATTTGTCAGTTTTTATCTTAAAGCTTCACTGTAAACTACGTTGGCAGTGGTATTTGTAGATGGCAACAAAATATATTGATTTTCAGGAGATCCCACTCGAGAAAGGGCAACATATAGTTATCCATGAGAAATGCATTCTTTTCTTAGGTCGATGCCAACCATCGAAAATGTTTGACCCTGGGACTTATTTATTGTGAGGGCAAATGATGTTTTTAGAGGAAACTGTAACCTCTTAAAAGATATAGGCAAGTCCGTAGGAATCATGAGGATCCGCGGTATGTGGGCGAGCTGTCCGGCCGCGGCTCCGGTGATTATAGTGGCTACTATGACGTTCTCCCGCAATTCCTTCACCAGAAGTCTCGTGCCATTGCACATGCTGGGAGGGCATAGATTCCTCAGCAGCATTACGGGAGTGCCTACCTTTAATTGTAGTTCGTGGGGCGGCAAGCCGGAAGGATTCAGGGAATTTAAAAATTCTTGTGGATAGTGCACTGTATCTTCGATGTTGCATACTGTGTCAATAGATTTGTAAGATTTAAATTTACCGGGTACTTTTTCCATAATAATTTTGTTAATCTCATTAACCGATTCATTTCGCGGGGATACTATCGCTCTCGAACAGAGCCAATTGAAATTTCTCTCCGTAAGATTTTGTATGTCCGGATATATTGTGTCCACAAGAATTTCTAGACTCTGAACGATTTGACCCAATTCGTTATCCAACAATACCGGGGACTGTTTGCAACCGGAGACGGTAATTTTCCGTCTCCAAGTTTTAGAAGTTTTTGTGAGAAATTATTATCGTCATGTCACTTAAATGTGCTCCCATATTTGTGCGCAGATTAAGAGTTTCAATCGATTGCCATAAAGTTGATGATTTAAGGCAAGCTCGAATAACGTCAGCTCGAGTACCTTTTGTTATAACTGGTAATGTTTGACGAAAGTCTCCAGCTAAAACAAACGTCACGCCCCCCATTATACGGTCTGAGCTTCGGATGTCTCTCAGCGTGCGCTCCACGGCTTCCACGTGCGCCCTGTGGCTCATGGTGCACTCGTCCCAGATGACCAGCGAAGTGTCTTGTAAGAGCTGCCCCAGCGGACCGTTTTTGCGGATCGAGCGCTATGGCGGTTTTGTTTACTGTTTGAATTTTTTAATTCGTAATATCTTTTGAATGGAAAGTCCAATTTAAATAATTTAAAAACTATTTTATAGGTAGTTAAATGGTCTTGACCATAAAATAATTTATTTGGATAAGGATTAATATAAACACATAAATAGCATGGTTTGGATTTGGTTAGCATTTTCATTAATGTTTAAAATGAAAAAAGTTGTTGTAGTGACATAACTACAATAGTTGGACATATGCTACCGCGGAGTTTTTTGTAGACATTATGATGTTCTTCAATATTGTTGTACATTATTTTGTTCTATCGCTAATAGTTTCGGCAGCGCATTCGACGAAAGACATTTTAAGACTCATTTTTCTACACCTTCGGTTACATTGTTCAAATTTTACCAAGGATCCCTAATTTTTTTCAAAATGAAATGTAGCCTATGTCAAATTGGAAGAATGTAGCATTCTATTGGTGAAAAAATTTTTTAAATCGGCCCAGTACTTTTTGAGCCTATTCATTACAAACATACAAACATAGGTACAAATCTTTCCTCTTTATAATATTAGTGTAGATGTAGACTACTAAATCACTAAAAAGAGCATAATATAAATACCAATATATCAAGATGCTAAAGCCCAAATTTTTCAAGGGTGTAATCAACTTGGGTCTGTCCTGGAAACCCTTACACTCTGTCTCAATTTCATTTGCTAAATTAATTTAACTTTTTTTCAACCTTCAACATGTGAAGCGATATAACGATATGCGTGGGTCATTTATATGTAAACGCATCTAAAACGTGCAATATAATATTTAATTATGTTTTGACATCCGTTCGGCATGAGAGGCGTTTAGTATAGATGAGCCCCGTCTATGCATTCACAATTCTGTTGCAACATTAATTTATATTTTACTAGCTTGCCCGCTACTTCGTACACGTGACATTTGTATTTTCAAGTAACTTTTTTTTTCACCGTTTAAACCTTCTCTTTACTACGACAAACATTTAAAAACCAAAATCAGCTATATCACCCCAGCCTGTATGTATTTACCAAAAAAAAACTTTATAAGTATTTAATCAGCCAATCTACTTACTTATTACAAGCTCTGATTAGTTTGAAAGTAGGTGACGTTGTGTGTCCGATGTTCGATATATTGAAATATTTTAAACTAACTTGTGCGCGCGGCTCCGCCCGCGTGTTTGTCGTTTAGAGCTGCAAAGAGTAGCCTATGTCTTTTCTCAAGAATCAAAGTATTTCCATGTCAAATTTTATTCAAATCGGTGTAGCGGTTTGGCAGTGAAAGCAGGATAGACTGACAGAGTTACTAAGTTATAAAATAAAATGAATCCCCGAAACGTATGTACGCGCATAACTAACTTCCGATCGCCTACACCAAATTGGATAATTATTTTTTATTGGAACGAAGTTCCTTATGGCACGTTGCGAAAGGGGGCTAGATGGAAAAAAAATAAGACCAAAAGTTGTAACGACATAAAAGTTGTAATTCGTTATTATTAGAACAATGTTTGTGTAGAAAAAAATCAAAGATTAACGAGGCGATTAATTTCTTTTGAAAGAAAAATATTGCGGTACAAAGTTTGCCGGGTCAGCTACTACTACAACTAGTATGAGTATAGATGTTCTATTGTACGCAATTACTTAATAAAATAAATTGTGTTAAAATACAATAAAATACTAATTAAATGAAGGTTAATTTTATTTGACTGAGTTGTGCTACAAAATATTGGTCACAGGTTTATGTTCTACCTACATAAGAAACATGACCTCAAATCATCTTTACCCACTCGAAAAATATAGTATTGTTACGCGAAATAAGTATGATAAAGTTTTATTTTGATACGACATTGGAAGCAACTTTAGATCAACTTCCGAAATTTCATTTGTATCTTAGCTTATGAATTAATTAATGGTTACAAACTTAGTTACTAATTAGTTAGTTAATAATTAAGTAACTTTATTAATAGACTAACTTCTTAGTAATTTGTTTATTTAAGAACTGAAATATGAAGCTTAAAATACTAAGGAATAATACAATAAGGAGTATTGGTACCAACTTCGAAGTAAATTACCCCCATAATCAGGGTTATGAAACTTCCATACATCTGTCTTAACAAAAAAATTACATAGAAGGTGGTGTCACCCCTCTAAAGAGGTACTCAAACTTTGATCATAATATACATCCGTACCGATAGGTGGAGCTAGTTGACATAAAAACTTGAAATAAATTAAGTACTTACTTAAATATACTAACTTTTAATTAATTTAATTTAGTAATTAATTTAATAACTGAAGCATTTTTTCTGTCAAAACCTATTATTTCAATTTTTCCGTTTGAAAATGTTATTTTGGTGAAACGAAACGTAAATTAGTACTGACAGAAACGTAAACAGTAAACGTTCACTTTCAAAACTCTTCTGTTTCTGGTTTCGTTGTGTTCTGGTGATATACTTGGTGTCTATTTTGTGCTCTTTCAACCTTTGACCCTGCTTTTTCCTTGGATTCTGTGATACGATACGTCAACTATTGACCCTACGCTGTGAATACTGAACCTTGCTTGCTTTTGCGATTTGGATTCGACGACACTTTCAAAATGCCGAGAAAGTCAGCTCTTAAGTGATCTTTTGTAATTTTTCGCAGTTTTCTTGTGTAAAACACAAAACAGAAGTAGTAAATTTTGTAATGGATAGCTAAATATTATTTTAAACAGCTGGTGTACAAATGTCAACAGATTACTTAAAGGCAAAACCACTTTGTGTAATAATAATGCTACGAAAATACAAGCGTTAAATTATTATAATTCTCATAATAAACGGCGAACTTAAGAGATCTAAACTTGTGTTTTATTTAATAAATTTGTCCTTAATCCAAAAACAAGTACAAAATTCATTAGCTCCATCTATCGGGCTAGATGTAATTAATACACGCAGCGCCATCTCTGTGCTTGGGTACTCCCATTTAAAGCAATTGAAATCCTTAGTGGCGCATCTATGTCTACTATAGTGTATTATCTATGCCCATAATAACTTTTTTTCCCTTTTTAACCCTGGTGGGAGATGAATTTCAATGAAATACGAAACACGTCTTCAATTCTGTTAAAGAATGTTCATGCAAAACATTAAATTTAAACAAATAATCACGTAAATGGTACATACAAACATTGCCCCCATCTTCATTCGCTCAAGGGTGAGATTTATGAAAAATAATTCTTGTCAGATGTCGACCTCATACAAAGAACACACACTCCAAATCACAGGCCTCTACGATCAGTGGTTTAGGCTGTACGTTGATCTGTCCGTCATTCAGTGCAAAGCATTTTCCATATTTAGATTTTTCCATACGAGTTATATGTGACTATAATTAAATAAAATGACCTCAAAGTTCAATCATCCAAAGAAATCTAGTACAGTTGCAAATAGTAGCAAAGCTTTATTTTTATTGAGGCGACAAGTATCCAAGGAAAACAGATTATTTAGTATAGTCAGTGTATTATTTTGGCTTACACGATTCGACTTTGAAAGGTTTGGGGATAATAGGCTTTAGTACGATTGATTTATGAGCCTTATTTCGTTGAAAGGTTAAGTTCAAACGATATGATTTCCAGTTTGATGTTTTATTACATTTGTTTAGGAATAAATTTAGGTTTTATCTAGAAAAATGGGGCAATGTAGAGCCAAAATGACTACACGGCCTGATCGAAGACTTGAGTAGAATTGAAGAGTGATGATCACCATCCTTATTGTGAAAAAGGACCAAGTTACAATGTGGGTCACGTTAAAATTTGGCCCTTTTTAAACGACTTCAAAAAAGGAGGAGGTAATCAATTCGACTGTATTTTTAATGTTGGTTACCTCATAACTCTCAACCAAGGTAGTAGAGCCACGCTGATTTCAGCACGAACGGGCCGGCTCGACCGGGGCGGTACTACCCTCGCACAGAAAATCTACGTAAAATGACAGCGATCATGCTGTCGTGTTTCGTTGGTGAGTGCGAGACCGGAGGCCCAATGATGCGAAAGCATCACTAGCCCGCCATGGTGTGGGACACCATGCTGCATTGTTGCATTGTCTGCGTTCGCAGTATGGTGACCATCACTCTTGGATTCTGCTTATGCTTTCCATCAGGCAGAGTAGAGTCATTATGGCAGGGCCAAACATAAAAAAAAAAAAAAAACTTTTGACTAGGTGAACCGATTTTGATCATTCTTTTTTTTTTTAAAGCTGGTGCTTGCCGTGTGGCCTCATTTCAATTTCGTCTCGTTCTTGAAGTCGGGGACTTTTTGTTAAAATTTGAAATTATTAAATAACAAAACAATTGCATCTAGATAATACTTAATATTATAAATGCGAACGTAAGTTTGTTTGTAACGCTTTCACGCGACAACTGCTTAACTGATCATCATGAAACTTTGTACACATATTCTTGGAGGTATTAGAAGCAACATAGGATACTTTTTATTAAATGCGAGCGAAATCGCGGGTGATAGCTAGTAGCTCAAAAATATATATTACTCCAGTAATAGCTGTTAGGAGTATGCTAGTATGCTGGAATAAACTAAAACGAATATACATACACATATATATATATGTATATATTCATTAGTTTAGATAAATTTCTCACTGCCTCCAAACATGTTACATCCACCGGGATGTACGCGTACCTACGCTTGATCCATGTATTTATCTCTGTTCCGATAACACAAATTACAAAGTATTCACGGTTACCCTCCTTTAAATTATATAATTTATTAGCTAGTTTTATATACATTACATACCTTAGATTATTAATAATATTTTACATAAGTGTTAAACTTATGAGCTCAATTATGTTTCGCATAAGTGTTACTAACTATTCCGCTCCGCTAGGAGTATATTTAAGTGTTCTGTGAGTGTTACGCCGCTCGGCAAATTATTTGTTTCTTTTTTAAATGTGTTCTCAAGTAAGTGAATCTGGAATTCTTCATGAAAATAAAGTTTCTTAAACCCATATTCCTACCTTCTTACGGCGTTCATCTAAGGCCATAACTTATACAGATAATTATGTTTGTTTTTATTTCTGATAAATGCTCTCGGTTCCCTAATTTCGTATTGCTATCTGTATTACCGTGACCCTTGAAACTGCTAACTATGAAAAGTAAAATAATATCATATATCTTGAGTTGTTTTTTTCGTTGTTGGTTCCGTAGTATTTATACAAATTATATTTATTAGATTTTAATTACTTTTGACTATGTGTGTACCTTAAAACGCTAGGCTTATTTTATACTAGCTGAACCCCGTGGTGTTACCCGCGGTTATCGTCGTACCGCGAGTAATGCCGTGGGACAAAGTTAGTCCAAAAAAAAGTAGCCTAAGTTACTCCCGGGATCATCAGCTGCCTACCAGTGGAAGTCCCGTTAAAATCAGTTTTTTCGGTTAAATTTTATCCTGAAAATAAGCCGCACTATGGGTTCATAAGGTTCAAGTGCTAGTCTTATTGATACTTCTCATGCCCACGAGGCCGGTCTTTTTCTAGCACAGAAAATTGGCATTGCCATTCAATGTGACAACGCTGCCAGCCTTATGGTAATGCTACCAGTAGATGATGTGGATTTTTTTTAACGCTTGCTTGTTGATATTGTAAGTATATTCATTGTTTTTCGTTTCCAAGCATTTATTTTAATATGTTTGTTAGTTGTTCCTTAGCCTACTCATTTCATTACATCATAAAACTCTCAAGACATTAAAAATGACATCATACAAATGATACATACCAACAAACTTGATCGTTACTACTGATAAATAAATATAACTAAATAACAAAACGCAACAACTGATCTAAAAAGCGGCAATCAACATCAGACCGAGTAATTTATTTCAATTTATTAAATAGAACTAACATTGATACGTTTACAATTTATCTTCAAGATAGGCGCCACGGAACCCTAAACAAGAGACACACGAGAAAGAGAAAATACAAAGATTTTACGTGACCAAAATTCAATACGTTTTCTCTAGGAGTACTACGTGATGTGAGTGTGTGATCCCACTGTATATTATAATTTAAGAGCTAGTATTACATACACACGGACAAAAAAATACCTGGTTAGTACTATGAAGTAGTTGTTAATTAGTAAACAAATTTTATTGAACTGTTTCTACAGATAGAAGCAATGTTACTGTTGAAATATTTAAACTGAGAATGAGTTTTTGTTTTTAATTGCACATTATTTATGTTTGTTTATTTATATTGGACTAGCTTTTGCAAAATCCTTTCTTAGTGCTCACTTACATTACATAAAGAACCTACATGAAAAACTTCAGGATTCTTGCTTCAGCGGTTTGGGCTCTGCGTTGATCTCTGGGTATGTCAGTCAGTCACCTTCCTTTTATATATAATAATAATAATAAATAAATATTTCGGATACTTAACACACAACGTCATCTACTCCCAAACTAAGCAGAGCTTGTATTATGGGTACTAGACAACTGATATAAATACTTACATACTTTTCTTTTGTAAATACATACATATTATACATAGAAAACACCCAAACTCCGAAACAAATATTTGCAGATCATACAAACATTTGGTCCGGCCCGGGAATCGAACCCGAGACCTCAAGAACAGCAGTCGCGTACGCTACCACTGCGCCACCGAGGCAGTTAAATATATAGATATATTATCTATATATTACTAAATCAAGTGGAAATTTTGTATCTTTTAATGAAAATTATACGAACGGAGGTGTATGGTATCAAGCATAGATAAAGTTTATGTGGAGAAGGAGTGCAGTTAAAAAACCTTAAGTTATCACGAGAATATTAAATAACATGTTATTGCTGCTAAATTAACAAGGAAAAAAAAAACCTACTTCAAGGTTTGACTCGATTTCTCTTGGATGGCATCATCAGATCTTAGTGTCCTTATCATGGTACCTCCGTTGGGGTATCTCCTTTCCATTAAAAAAATAATCATCAAAATCGGTTCATAGACGACGAAGTTATCCGCGAACACACATAAAAAAAATATCGGTATCGGTTAGCGGTATAAAATTAAGTCGGTTAGTAACTAGTAAATGAAGAAACATATTTACATTTTATACACAGTCATGCAAACCGAAGTAGGTATAACAATAGCATCAACAACTCTATTCGTATTACTACTCGTATTCTCCATCATAATAAAACGGTAAAGTAAGTAATCTATACAAATAAATAAAATTGGAGTGTCTGTTTGTAATACTAAAATAACAGCTTTTTAATCAATGCATATGTATGTATACACGATACATATACCAAAAATGTAGCTAAAAAAGTTTTTTTCTGTCTGTCTGTTTATTCCGGGTAATCTCTGGAACGGCTGGACGGATTTTGACGGGACTTTCACTGGCAGGTAGCTGATGATCCAGGGAGTAACTTAGGCTACTTTTTTTTAGACAAACTTTGTCCCGCGGCGTTACTCGCGGTACAACAATAACCGCGGGTAACACCGCGGGGTTCAGCTAGTAATTAGTAAATATAGTGATACACTTAATGAAATACATATCGCACAAAATACATGTTACTTTAACCAAATATTTCGTTCGCCGTGTGTTTGATAGCCTCCATAAAATTTAAAGAATAATTTATTATAATAAAAAACTGGAAAACTGAAAATAGTATATTTAATAATCACGTACTATGATATTGGATGCTTGTGACATGCAATTTCCATTAACAGTAGACACATGATAAAAGTTCATGACTGAAATAAGAATGAAGTATATCACTCTGTGATTTTAAATAACAGTCATGATCTTATTTGTAATCTGTTTTTATTATGTGGTCTTAAAATATCTTAATAGGTAAATATTTTATGCACTGACTTCACGGTCTACCTAGCGCTTTAAGAATTCTTCACACTGCTTTAAACTATAATATTATAATGGCAACACTAGGGTTTGTCACATTCATGTCTGACAGTTGAAACGTCATGTCACTCGGTTCATAGAACTCTTGAGACTGTTTGGAAATATCACCGTACGGACGGTGTCTTGTCGGAAATCTTGGCGCGCGCCGACTTTGATTTGATAGTTTTGTGGTGCCTATTATCTTTGTGGTGCCTGGAGCCTGTCATTGTAAAAGTGAAGTGACTTTGAACTTTAGTCTCGGACGATCATGTTGTGTCAGTATAGTAATAATTGATTGTGATTTGAAGCTTCAGTGTGTAAATACTTTCGGCCACTACCTTGATGAGCTTTAATTGTATAAACTTAATGTAATTGTCGTGCGGTTCATCACGAAGTGATAGTGCTCGGTATGTGTAGTCGGATCCGGGAATTCACCCCGGCTTCTGGTTTGAATTGTAATTGTATTTGTAAACGTGTGTGATATGATCTGCGTAATATCAACAAGGTGTGCACATCTCCGCAGCAACGAATGAAGAAATCTCAACTACCCCATCCGTAAGTAATTTTCCTTACATTATATTAAACGGGGTGTTAACGCCTCTAGTTAAACTCCGTTCACCGGTGATCGGTCTACGAGTGTTTAGCTTATATCTGTGGGCCGTATAAGCCTATTCAAAACAATTCTTTCCACTCCATAGGAACGTAGCACTAGTTAACAAATTTAATTGAAGTGTGTGTTTGTAATATCAAAATTAGGTTTTGCACTAAATGTATATGAAAATATACAGGTACGGCACTTACATTATTACACAATATTTATTGGAAATTATTTTATCTATTTATTATTCATTTAATTTTTTTGGATTCTTTTTATCTATATTATTGTTTGTTCCAACCAATCTCTGGAGTAGCTGGATCGATTTTGACGTAAGTTTCACTATCACATTATCCGCAAAATTTTAACAACTTCAACCACTGCATGCATTGGTAGCACCGCGAGCTACAGTTATTTTTAAAATAAAATATAAAAATACACACATGATGACACGAGTTACTAGCTCTTCACCTAAATCAATAGTTTTGCTCCTACTGATACACTAGGAGTTGAGTCTAAGTCTTAAAATGACACTTGTTGTGACAAATGTACATTTATACTGTACAGAAGTCCTTAGAAATGTAATCTCGTATTCCGTGGTCTTTATTTATTGAAAACTAATATTCATATGAGTCTACCAAAAAACTCTACTCTGCCTGATAGAAAACATGAATAAAATCCAAGAGTGGCGGTCACCATCCTCATTGCGAGGCGGCCTAGTGAGATGCTTTTTCACGCCCCGCTTAAAGGACCAGGGATCATAGTGGGAGGGAAACATGTGCGCTGTTAGTTAGTTCCAGAATTGACTAATCGGTATAAGCAGTTAGTGGCGAATCGTTTAGTTCGAGCGCTGCTCTAAAACGGTAACTTCCAAGGCCAGCAACATATGACCAGATGGATGAGCTCGTCAGAAAACTTTCCATGTTAAAGGCGATATAATTTATCACATTACCCAATTCAACTTGATGTTACTTATATTAACCGGGCATTATAAATAATGTTAAATCTCTCGGTCTTAACATAAATTCCACTGTATTATAGTTACGGGACTAAGGGACTAAGTGACGGTAAATCGTGAACGTGTTAGACCGATAAATCCAACCACGCGTTGACGTGGGGTAAGAGTGTCTAGGGACAATCACAATGTCACGCTGAATTGACCCATGTCTAATACTGTTGGTTATTCGATTAAGTACTATAATATATATAATTATACTGTTCTATACTATATTTGTTTAAATAGAAATATTTGGTTGTCTGTAAAAAAAGTATACGTACGTACATAAAAATAATATTCAGTAAATTAAACTATTATTACATAGCTTTATGATCTGTGTCTCATCATTTTACCGAAACGAATCTAATCCGCTACTACAACACCACCGAGTTAAAAGTTTTGGTCCATTTAATCAAAGTCAGAAATAAAAAAACCATTTATTGAGCTAAATAAAACCTGAGAGTTGAACTACATTATTTGCGAAGACCTTCAAAATGATATATATTTTCCTTCTCTGTTTGTTGGGCCAACATACTGGAAGTATGCGACTAATTGAAGTTTACTCAATTTTATACGGAACGCACCAAAAATGTTGTGCTAAATTAAATTATTTGGTTGGTAATGCTTTTTCTATGTTGATATTTCTACGAGAAATTGTATAGAGTTGGGTTATTTTAGTTCAAAAACGAGTATTTGATCCAATTAATGAAATTTTTGAAGTTACTGAATTTCTGATCGTGGGAGAGCCACGCTTCGGCATGAATAGGCCGGCTCGACCTGAGTGATACTATATATACTAACAGAAAACCGTTGTGAAATAGCGCTTGCGCTGTGTGATACCGGAGGCACATTTTTTTTTTTTTTTTTTTTTTAACGTGTGGAAACCCCCTCGGGCCGTCACCCCGCCGGGGTTTGCGGCGGGGCGGTGTGTCGGAATCGATCCGACTAAAACCACACGGTGTGCCACTCTGCGCCTGAGACGGGAGAGATCCGGGAGTGACACCGAAGGCCCATACCCCAACCCCTCCCTAAATCCCTCTCCACAACCCCAAAGGTCGACAACGCATTTGTGACGCCTCTGGCGTTGCGTGTGTGTGAGTGTTCATGGGCGGCGGAAATCGCTTACCATCAATTGATGTGATGTGATGTCTGCTCGTTTGCAACCTATAGCATAAAAAACTTCTAAAGGCAGTTTTTTTTACTTCTGTCAGCGAATCTCATTTTGTTATTTTAAGTAATTACCGCCACCTAGAGAAATTTGCAACATTAGGATGGTAAGAACGCGAAAGTTGCCTGCCTTTAACTAAAACAAAGGCAAAGGGCAGGATGATAATTTATAAAATGTTTTTTATAATAAGCAACTGTTTACAGCATATAGAGAAATTCACGATACTGGTCTTTGCATTGCCGTCAAAAGAGATTTTATTAGAGAGGCAATGTTGAGTCTGTTATTAAGTTAAGAATACATGAAAACGCAGTACTTAAAGCTTATTGTATAACTCAATATAATTTATATCGCCTATATTTCCCTGCTTCCTAGACCTGTTATCTGTTTACACTTATACTTAAGTTCTACTTACTGTGTTTATGCTCAACAAAAATGTTGCAGAAGTTTAACTGAACGAACGAACGATTCTGAACCAATCTTGAGTATCTATTTAAGTACCTAAATCATTTGCACATTTTGCAAAAAATAACTGCTAGCTTTGCATAATATGCGCAAAATAACTAGCGATGCACTATTAAGTTCACTTTATACCATGTTACTGTATTTTTACGTAATGCTTGATTAGGCCAGTTAAATGTGTACGTGTTTAAGCACCTTATTCTATCGTTAGTCACATGCTACGATGTAGCAAATAAGATACTTTCGTTAGTGAAAAAACAATTTGGCTAAAGGATATTACAATCGGACCAAATCGCAAAGTGATTGAAGCTACATTAGTCAAAAAAAGGACAGGTAGAAACTCATATATCGATAGTGGTATGAAAAAGATCAAAAAACCGTAGGTGAGCCACGCTTCGGCATGTATGAGCCGGCTCCACAGAAAACCGGTGTGAAATAGCGCTTACCCTATGTTTCACCAAGTGAGTTAGGATACCGGAGGCCCATACCCTATCCCCTCTCCACATCCCTTTTCCCATCCCCCAAAGGTCGGCAACACACTTGTGACGCCTCTGATGTTTCGGGTGTCCATGGGCGGCGCTTACCATCACGTATCAACGTTTGCTCGTTTGCCCCCAATACAATAAAAAAAGACTGTTGAAAACGACGACGATAAAAACTACAAAAGTACTATGTTAACTTCTATTTACAATGACAACAAATACTGTAGTGCCATCTAACGAAGATACACAGAACTACGGCGTAACTTATAATCCTGTCTCAGAAAATGAAAATTCTCACGCCTATTACCATCCATAAAATTATACAACATCAACCGTTGAATACTCCTTTTATGTTCCCCCAAAATACTTAAAATTATACCCGTGTCCTTTCAAAATGTTATCCACATTTTGTTTTACTTGAAAACAAATTTGAAATGGTCCATAAGAAAGTTTATTTCAATATCACTCTAATTGATTTCTTAAATATAACGCCATATTTGCCAACCCAGTGAAGCATTGAAGTCTTTCAAACAAACTCAAGCAATATAAAATCACGGATATTATCAATTTAAACTTCTGCGCTCCATTTCCTCGTCACTTAAAACTCTGTAAAGCTTTAGCCGATCCAGTCTTTGTTAACCGGACGGCTTACCAGCCCATAAGTTAAGTTTACGAGTATTAGGGAGAATAAAGAAAAATATGTTTTGGGATAAACTCAAGGCCGTCGGACCAATATTGTGGAGTTTCATTATTAAAGCTTACTACATAAGTCGATACTTCAATATGTACGATATTATTTCTTTCACTTTCAGAATTCCTTATTGCGGTATGAAAGTAGGTACTTAAAGTGGTTTCGGGCCAAGATCTGAACTTGAAAACTTTCGGTCGAGTAATAAAAGTAGTCCTTCAAGATATTCCAAGAATTTTTTTTTCGGAAATTTGATGTCTTTAATATATAAATCGTTCAATTTTTCTTTTTATGCAATTTTTGACAGATTTAGCTGAGTTTTATAGTACCTATTAAATTTTTTGAAGTATAAATCTATTTATTTTTGACGGGAAATAAATAACATAACCCGTAGATACATGTGATTCATGAAAATGTATGTTTATGTATTTTAATTTTCAGTAATAAAGGAGAGATGTGCTCCTCATCACACTTATCATCATCATCACCTCGTTACAGTCTACTGCATAAGCCTCTCTCAAGGCACATCACAAAACCCGTTTTGATGTTTTTTACATCCAGACAACGGCTGCCGTCGTACTGCAATCGTGCAAAAAAGCACCCACACTACGTTTGCCAACGCCGTCTCTAGTAGCTCTTCGTATGGTCTTTAGGTTGAAGTGGCAATGAGCAGGTTATATATATCGCAGGACTAATAACCGCTGGAGTAAGAGTACCCATCACGCTCTCTTGGTAAAACTAAGGAATTTATTGTTTATCATCAAATTTCCGTGAAGCCAAAAAACCTAGATAAATTATATATCCTTTGTCAGTAAATCTTTTCTCGATAAACGTTTGAATTTAAAGCTATGGGAAGAAATGCTGAAACAAACTACAGAGACGTGTCATTTTTTAAGTTCGTGATCATCGATTAAATACAAACTATACTTGGCTCAAGCCAGCTCATCTGTACCTTTACTTAGGTGACCGTTTAGCTCTAGTCAAAAACATCCAACCATAACAAAAGATCCGAACTTAACTCTTTACTAAAACAAAAGTCACCATCGACTGAAGGACAGCGAAAGTAATGTGGATAGAAAACTCACTCGTTGCTCGAACAAGAAAACAAATAAAACTAATAAGTTTTAATTCCTTTTGTAACAACAGAATCTTGTTTGGACCCATGTTTGTAGTTTCCGACGTGTTTTGGCAAAACCTTGAAACAAAGCAAAAACGAATATCCTTCAGATCAACCTTGATTGTCTTTTGAATTTGATTGTTCTTGAAGTTAAAATGGCTTTGTGTGAAATAGCGCTTGCGCTGTGTTTTACCGAGTGAGTGAGGATACCGGAGGACCTAACCCCATCCCTCCCCCCATGCCCCTCCCTATCCCCCAAACGCCGGCAACGCACTTGTGATTCCTCTGTTGTTGCGAGTGTCCAAGAGCGGCGGTCAACATTTACCATCAGGCGATACGTCTGCCCATTTACGGCTCTTGTACACAAAAAAAAATTTTTTCAAGGTAAAAATCCTTAACAGTAAAGGAGCTCTTGATCAAAGGTTTAAAATTAAGTCGATAATGCTGACTTTTTGTATGCATTTATATGTTTGTTTCTAATATATTATGTGTTAGTTTTTGCCCGCGTGTATGTCGCTGATTGTAGTAAAGAATAGCCCATATTCTTAAATAAAATATCAACATAAAAACTTCCAAGCTGTGTTTCTACTATATTCATTTTTGCTTTTAATGCTACTTTAATCATAGCACATTTTTTTCAAGAGAAATCAATTAAGCTCATCCCAGCATCTTTGGCCAAATCTCTAAATTTGACATGGCAGATGCTGATGTCAAATTGAAGATGAAGAAATGAAGTTCACTTAGTTTTAAAATTGTTTATACTCACCTGAACAAAAAGATTGTACGTGGTCCTCGAAACTAAGTTTATGCCACACGTTTCATTATCAATTTCATCACCATCAGTCTATCACAAATCACTGCCAGGTCTCTCCCATTGCACGGTCACTAGATTCGATTCTCGTCTTTTTACATCCAGCCCTAAAAAATTCTTGACTTTCTAAAAGTTATGAATTAATTTTTTCCGACTTCAAAACCTTTTTAAAAAAGACTCAAAGCATTTGCCGAGTTCACTTGACATAAAAGACCGTACTCTTAATTGAAAGAAGCTCGACAAATCCTTTGTAATGTTATATGAATAGTCAACATACAAATCTCTATAAAGCTGGTATTAGTGTGACAAATCAAACAAACAAGTGCAACTGTTGCACTCAAGTTTCACACAAAGCGAAGTGATCGTTAGCTACTGGGTTTCTGGAGGTACTTCTACAGACAATAGGGTCCCTACTAATGAAATTAAACTCACATTTTTATCTTCGAGTTTCGTATGAGTTATAGTGTGATACATGAGACTATCGAATATAATGTTTACATGTATTTTTTATAAATATGACCCTGCCAAAGTGACCCTACTCTATCTGATGGTCAGAGCAAAAGACAAGTCATCGTAATTACAGCGAATGCAGATGCAACAATCCAGAATGGTGACTCACTCTATGACGGCCAATTGAGATGCTCCCGCCTCGCACTCACAAACAAAACACGACAGCAGAAATGCTGTAATTTTAGGTATTCTAGTAAATAATGTGTTTTATTTTTTTTTGTATTTCATGTCAGTTTTAAATAGCATAAGGTCAAGAATTTTGTTACAATGTACCATGGATTTAGGTCAGAAGTAAGTGAGTAAACAGAAAAAAAAACGACTTCAAGAACTGAGCCAAATTGACATTGGATCACGCGGGAAGAACAAGCTTTCAAATCGAAATGAGAACCTCCTCCTTTTTTGAAGTCGGTTAAAAGTAATAAAAGCAACGGGAAAGCAGTTTCTTTATTGTAGGTAATATTCATTTACTATACCTACACAGAGATTTTGACATTTACAAGTATTACTAAATGAACGCTAAAAAGTATGGAGCATGGGATAGAAGAAAAAACATGGCGGACAATAAATTAAAGTAATCAAAACAGATACCTCTTTCTCAACTTAGTTTTAAAATAAAATAGGATATTTTTTGTTTGTGTTTATATACGTAGTTAAGTTATACGTTACCTCATTTGCCTTCTATTCTACGAAAAAAGGGGTTAACATAAAAAAAAATAATGAGTTTCAATAGTAGCATTTTGCCGCAAACTATCTTGTTATGGTTACTGGGAAGAAATAATTGAGATTTTTTTCTTATTTTCTTAGATTCATATAACTGCCTATGCGACTTCTGTGGTTGAGGTCTCGAGTTCGATTACCGGGTCGGATCAAATGTTTGTATGATCTGCAAATATTTGTTTCGGAGTTTAGATGTTTTCTATGTATATAATATGTATATATTTACAAAAAAGTAATTTTATATTATGTATTTATATCAGTTGTCTAGTACCCATAACACAAACTCTGATTAGCTTGGAACTAGATGGCGTTGTGTTCTTCTTATTGTATTGTGTTTATCTTACACACAACGCCATCCGATTTTTTTTTTGTCCGAAATATATATTTATTTATTTACTAGCTGAACCCCGCGGTGTTTCCCACACTTATTATTGTACTGTGGGTAACGCCGTGGGACAAAGCTAGTCTAAGAAAGTAGCCTAAGTTAATTCTTAGATCATCAGCCATCTGCCAGTGAAAGTCCCGTCAAAATGTTTACCTACATACATGTGCATTTATTAAAAAGCAGTTATTTTAATGTTACAAACAGACACTCCATTTTTATTTATTTGTATAGAATTATTCGTTAATCTTCTTATTCGTATCTTTCATACTAATATTATGAATTCGAAAGGAATTCAGTCTATTTGTTACTATTTCACACCTAAACCATGCAACCAATACCGAATATCACGTACACATCGTAAGTAGGCATATTCTGTGTCCAAACAGTTTAACGTGTAGGCCGTAAGCTTATACTTTGCCAGAGGCTAAACTTTTTTAACCGACTTCAAAGAAGGAGGAGGTTTTCTTTTTATGTTTGTTCGGTGATAACTTCGTCATTTATGAATCGATTTTGATGATTCTTTTTTTAATGGAAAGGAGATGTCCCAACGGTGGTACCATGATAATAACATTAATATCTGATAATGGCATCCAAGAGAAATCGAGTCAAACCTTGAAGTCGGTTTTATTTTGTTAAAATTGTACTTGTTCTATTTCTTATTTTTGATTATTACCCTCACTTTATTAACAATGTTTGAACTAATACTACATATAATATGTTACCGTCAGATTGTCAAACCGTTAGATTGTAATCTATCTCGCGAGATTGCTAACAGAAAGATTGTGACATGGTATCGACAAATCACAAGTCGCGCGTTGATTGCTTGAACAGCATAACATGTCCCGCTCCGCAATATTTGTTTGTTACTTCGTTTGTTGCCGATTGTAAAATATTTTTGTGATTGTAAATTGATTTTATGTTGAAAATAACTCACAGCTTTAGAATTAGTTATATAAAATTGTTACGACAGTAAAATTTATTTGTAATAATTGTGGAAGTTCTAACATAACCTAACCGAACTCTATGACTATTGAACGACCTACTCTAAAACCGACCAATCAGGGACTGTTGATAGTATGACGCGCGTAAGCGGTATATCGTAGTTGACAATCTATCAATAGTTTGCAATATCGCTAGGTAGATTATAATCTAACGGTTTTTACACTCTAATGGTGACATATACTCGTATACGTTATAAATGATAAGATTATAAGCTTACCAGTGTGCATGGGATTTTTCGGGTAAAAAGAAATTGAAGAAGTTGGGTATACGTATATATTTTACAAAAGTTTGTTACAAATAACCTACTTATAAAGCTCATCGTAATTGGGTTAAATATAGCACAGGAAGATTATATTCTGGATCGACATTTGATAAACAAGATGTACGTCAACAAGATCAAAGTTGATCTATTAATAAGTTTTGATGTTGCTATATCGTGGGTGATGTTATTTTTAAGCAGGTATATGATGAATTTTTTGATTTCATTAAAAGTTTCTCAAATATTATTACAAGCTGTTATTATATTACCCGCGGTTATTGTTGTACCGCGACAAAGTTAGTCTAAAAAAGTAGCCTAAGTAACTCCCTGGATCATCAGCTACCTGCCAGTGAAAGTCCCGTCAAAATCGGTCAAGTTGTTCCAGAGATTACCCGGAACAAACAGACAGACAGATAGAGAAAAACATTTTCAACTACATTTTTGGTATATGTACCGTGTATACATACATACATAGGTATGTATGTATATCCTATTGCCCGTAGCGTGATAATTACAACGCATTTTTGAAACATTGTCCATTTCTCCATTGGTGCTCCGCTCTTATTGGCGTGATGATATTTAATCTATACAAATAAATAAAATACACACACACACAATACACTCCAATTTTATTTATTTGTATCTTAATACTTTTGTTAAATATAGGAATATTTAACAAAACTTAGTGCTCAAAAAATATAAACAGAATAAAACTGGATTCGTCTCTTTTAGTACCCAAGGTGACGTTAAAACGACCTCTAAGAGATATATTTTTGAAAACAAATAGCTCTCTGTTTTAAATATTTACGTCCTAAATCCCCTAAATCCTTGAACGTTTACTTAGAATTTAAACTAAAATGTATTTCTAAATAGAAATAATGAGCATAAATCTATTAATGTTCCATGTCAAACACGTGGCAAAATTCTAAGAAAGCTTATTTAGGTAATATTAATATTTCCAGACATCTAACACAAGACGCCATCCAGTATAACTAAAAAGTAGCAAATAACCAAAGAGAAATTGTAGTATGAATCCTACTTCCTACTAATATTATAAATGCGAAAGTTTGTAAGGATGGATGGATGTTTGAATGGATGTTTGTTACTCTTTCACGCAAAAACTACTGAACGGATTTGGATGAAACTTTACAGTAATATAGCTTATACATCAGAATAACACATAGGCTACTATTTGCCGCGATAACCGACATATAACCGACCGCGGGCAACAACTAGTTTTAATATAATTGACAAAAATATGACAGCTGATACAAAGCATTTGTACTAAAATTACCAGACTACTGATAAATATGTCTAAATAAATTCATAAATTTAATTATTTTAAGTTATTGTAGGAGTAATTCATGACAGCTTTTCTACCCAAAAGGGGCCATTAAGCGTGGGGTGAAGATGCTCTTCGATATTGTCATTCATTCATTTTTCTATAACGGTAATTTTTTTGTATGTGACTGTCTCGTTGGTTTAACGATTAGCGTAAGCAACTGCAGAGGTTTCGGGTTCGATTCCTGGGTCGGTCTGTTGTTGGGTTTTTCTTACATGAAATTCGCAACCCAGAGTATGGAAAATGGCGGTGTTTCCCGCTCGTGCCTCGGACAGCACGTTAAGCCGTTGATCCCAGTTGTCATGAACATCTATGGCAATCGTTTTTGGGAAGTCGGTGCCCTCAAATATACTGACAACTAGTTCAACTTTCGAATTCAGTTCACCCTCAGGGTTGCGAAGGTCCAATGCCAGTCACTCTGTGTAAAAACTGATATTCAGGTAAAACCGACAGAAGTAGTAGCCAACCCAAATCTTGGGAATAATAAAGGCCAGGAAGAAGAGTTACTTGCACTGCGTAATGTGTAAAATTAGCTTGTGCGAATAAAAAACATTTCAACTGAGTAAAATGGATTAGCAAAAATCGGGTTACTTGAGGTTTTTATTTTGTACTCGTTTTTTATAGTATGAAACTAACAACTATTGTACCATTTTACAATTCTGATTAAATGCGCCGACTTTTAATGGTACTTGCCAAGGCACTCTAGTACATTTTTTTAAAGGAGGGCCTTTCAAAGTCGACAAATTTTAAATTCATAGTTTAACAAATAGTCTTGATTCTAGGAAACTTGAGGCAATTGTGTAATTATTTTTAACTGTGATTCTAGAAATTTTATTTAGGGTTACGGTTCCAAAGTTTAAATGAACAAAAATACTAAAAATTAACCACAATAACCGAAAATTGGTTACAGTTTGACCAAATTTCTAGGTTTTTTAAATGCCCCTAATTTTCAAACTATATATATTTTTTTTAGATAGATAGATTTTTTTTATTTTTCTCATTATGGTTACAATCAATCCTGTCACCCCGTTTCGGCTTGACGTTGAGTTTTGGGACACCCTGTATACAATAAATAATATCCAACATAAACCATTTTGCCGCGACCCGCCAGACTTGACCACTTTACCTTGTGTTGGAGAGACATGAGTCCCTTCGTCCTCAGTAGTAACTCCAACCTTGTTACAGAATCCTTCCGTTCCTCTTATCATTAGAAATAAACTAAAAACATTAATGGGTCTACAAAATACTTGAATTTTTTCAATCAGTTTTTGTTCAGGCGTAAACTGATGTCATTTAATTTAAATATAAATATAGTGAACTTGCTGTCAACCTCACAAAGTAAGTATTTGCGTTCCAATTAATATCCATACAGCCTGACGAGGATAGTGCTTGACATTTATCTGTTGTTTTACTAGGCAAAACATTCGCAGCTAATGGGCGGGATGGGTATTTCCCTTCATCATGATTACTTGCGAGGGGGTCATATCCAAGTATGTCTGGACGTTTCGAATAGATGTGATGTGGTAGACAAATTGTTTTAAGCCTCTAGGTTCCTGCTACTTACCTAGGGGTGTATTCTCAGACAAACTGAAAATAACTTGGAAACATTGAGTTACTTATTTAGCTAATTCATCGAGATTTTCTAGCACATTCAAGAGAAAAACGATAAAAAGTTAGCTTTTTTTGGAATAAACAGATCTAAGAAAAATACTTTAGAGATCCAAATTTATAAAGTAAGTATTTTTTTTTTTTTAACAAATAGGAATAATGCCTTGCATGTCTTTCTAATCAGTGGCTTTTTTATAGGATAGGCGGTAAACGAGCAGACGGATCGCCTGATGGTAAGCGATTAGCGCCACCAACACACACCTGCAACACTAGAGGCGTCACAAATGCGTTGCCGGACTTTTATTATATATTGATCCGTAAATATTGCAGGTGACAATTTATTCTACTGTTTTGGTGTGTGAGGCAAAAAGTAAACTTACATAAACAAAGTTGTATAAAAATCCAGGCCAGTTTATTACTAGTCTATTGGCATAAAAACAGTGACAAACATTTTGCCTAACGTGACTACAGCCTTAGTGTTGCCACACGTGAAATTGATGGGCTTGTAAAATTAAAGGGTAGGTAAGGTCTTACATTAAAGACTCCTTTATTTTATGAGTAGTTTAAATTCAACCAATTTATGTGTGTTACTTGTGGTTAGGGGGTGTGGCTGGCATTGTGTTCTGATTACCACGGTTCGTTTCTCACAAGTTGCTGAGGGGTGGTTTAGCGTTGTCAGAGGTGGTAGATTAGTTTGTGGGTGGCTTCCATAATTTTATTAGCTTTTTGTCAAAACTTAATAAGAACACATTAGGATATGAACGTGCACGAAACAGTTACGCAAACGAAACCATGATATTATTTTAGAATCTAACTTTGTTCGTATGGACCTGCCAAAATGACTCTACTCTACCTGATGGAAAGCATAAGCAAAATGCAAGAGTGGTACTCACCATACTAACTGAGAATGCAGATAATGCAGCATGGTGACTTACACTATAGCGGCCTAGTGGCGCTTATTTTTTTTATTTTTTTTTTTATCCTCAAGTAAAAAGTAGAACGTAATCACTGGCCTGATCCAGCGGTCAGTAATTCTGGATTTTAAGCCAGGACATAAAATTTGGTGAAAGCCACAGAACGAATGCTGTGTCTACGTGTAATAGCTTTTTCCCGCGGCTCTGCCCACGTGTATATCAGTCATCGCGGTAAAGTTACTTCAAAATTTATAATATAAGCATGAATTTATCTGTAATCTCTACTTACTATAGCTTACCTAAAATCTGTCTAATTTGGGATCAAAGAGCCGTATGTAATATATATTCAGTTATATTTATTATTCTCTTTATTACATCTAATAAAGCACATTAATTACATTTTAAAAAAAGAAAAAAAAAAACATATTAAAAATATAGACCACCGCCTTCGGTACAGGTACAGGGACCACGTAACCTGTGGTTAAGACTTCAAAGACAGGAACATCTTCACTATACGAGTCATGACTGTAAAAGTATTATCTTACCTGCTTGTGAATTTTGAGACCTAAAGCCTACTCAATTTATCAACGATTTCCAAACACACATTATATTTACATTCTCCCATCAACTAGACATCAAAGTAATGTACGAAAAAATAGCCAAGTTCTCAAGAGGATAACAGCCTCATATAAGGAGAGAATCACTAAAAATAATGGCCCCAAAATCTGATACCCTCATGGACTTAATGAAACTTGATGTCTGCAAAAACCTCTATTTACTATAATGGGAATAGTGAAGGGAAAAATATAATAGAACGTTACCGGACCATTAAATATTTACGGAATGTAAATTTCTGGGTCAATTGTTTTGTGTGCTATTTTTATTGGTTGGTAGTAAATTTGTCTGTTTAGTCTGGCTATAGTGAAACTTAAACGGGTTTTAGGGGGATAATACCGAAATTAAATGACTAAATCTAAAAATGCCTCCTTACAATATTGGTTTTAATTTTAGTATTTACTAACGACTATTATTCCAAACTATTGTCTTCTTTTTTGTTAATCAAATATTTGAATAGTTTTGAAGTAACAATTATGAGGAAAAACCAGATTTGTAATAAAATTACTTATAATTATGACTAAAAAATCCCGGAGTCATCCCAACCTTATCGACTAAAACACCTCTCACTTCACTATAATAAGTGTTGCCACCTGTTCGCCAGGTGTTACCGTAGATAATATTTTACATTAGCACCATTTTCCTTCTTTGATAAATTATAACTATTACAATATTAGGTTAAGTACAAAATGAATGATATTAGAAGACAAATGTTCATTTAAACCAACTAACAAAAATGGTTAGGTTTTTAAGTAATCTTTAATGTAAAGCAATCAGAAGAATGGTAAATAAATGGGATGTTCTATCCAGAATGCAGTTAAGTAACAATCTTCTGCCGTTTGCTTTACAAGCGACTTTTGCTCAAACGTTTCTCGAAGCTTTCCTTAATCTTTAAAGAAACGAGTATATTCCAAGTGAGTATTGAGTTATAGATGTCCACTATCTAGTGTCATTTTGCTTATTCTTTTCCTTTACCTCTGAAAACTATAAAGAAGCTTCTTCTTCAGAGTCTTATTACCAAATTAGGGGTTGGCTTTAGGTCTACTGGCAATGGACAGGCAAATGTGGAGGGATCTTGAGGAGGCCTATGTCGCAAGACGGCCTGACCTGGTAACTGACATTAAATGTTAAGTTATATCCATACATAAAACAGATAGAAGTACAGTTAATATAGTATAGTTAAGTATAGTTAGCATAATTTCATATTTTTAATTTTTATAATGTGCAAAGGTCAGAGTAAATAAAGGCTATTTTTTTTACAATATATTGATAAGGTTATCCCACTTGTACAGTGACTTTTATAGTCGATATAATTTTTCTAAGTCAAGTTTTCTCATAAAGTTGCGTTAAAATTTTGTTCCTGCATAGTGGTTTTAAAATATAAACTTGTGAATTTTACTGTATTTTGTAGATCTACTGTTAATATGACTCGGGTTCCATTTTACCATTTAAGTCATAAAAATACTATTAAAACAACATTGATGATACATAGGAATATGGATACTGCCTCATTGAGTGTTGAGTTGAGTATGAGTACTAGCGGCTAGCGTATGTGGCTGCCGATCTAGAGTTCTCGGATCCGACTCCTGAGACGGGTACAAAAATATTGTTCTGTTTATTTTTACAATTTTTTTTAATAACAGCCCATGATATAGAGCTTTGGCTGTGTTATCGCCCGTACCTCAGAGACACGTTAAGCTGTCGGTCTCAGTTTTTATGAATATAAATAAATAATAATAAATAAATATTTTCGGACATCTAACACACAACGCCATCTAGTCCCAAACTAAGCAGAGCTTGTATTATGGGTACTAGACAACTGATATAAATACTTATATACTTTTTTTTGTAAATACATAGAAAACACCCAAACTTCGAAATAAATATTTGCAGATCATACGAACATTTGATCCGACCCGGGAATCGAACCCGAGACCTCAAGAACAGCAGTCGCGTACGCTACCACTGCGCCACCGAAGCAGTCATATCTTTTTCAATCTCAATCAATCGAAATCAATCAATTTGGCAATCGTTTTTTGGGAAGTCAGTGCCCTCAAATATACCGACAATTCGTTCAACCTCCGAATTCAGTTCACTTTTAGTGTTGCTTAGGTCCGATCCCAGTCATTTCATGGGACAACTGATATTCAGAGAAAACCGCTTCAATTAGCCGACCCCAAGCATCGTGGGAATAATAAAGGCTAGGAAGCATATGATCTTGATATTCATTGAAAACCGTTTAACAATTTCATAAATATTAGAAATATTTATGGTCCATTAATATTCATACTTCTAATACTAAAATAAACTTCTTAAATTAAATTATTCAAGTTAAAGGGCCACCTATAAGCTTCAACTAAGTTCTGTAAATACTTTTCAAAGGACCTTGAAAAACGTTTATTGTTTATGGTGATCATATTGTATCAAATTGTTCAGTTGGGGCTCTTTAGAAAACAGGTTCCTGGGGCCCCCTTATCTACCGGTCGCCTTCAATAAGCCTGACAGTTTTGTCCAGCGAAATACCTTTTGTGCACATTGTTTAGAAATTTTCAGCGATAGCTTTACACCGTAGTGTATCAGATACTGTAAGATATGAGAAATCATGACACCTATTCGCGAAAATAGTCTTCAAGAAATATTGTAAACACAAGTGTTTTTAAAAGAAATATTGACTACCTTGATTGGCCATGGTAGCTTATAAAACTGCTGTGTTTAAGGTTTTGTGTTTAATTCTCGGATCGGGCCAAGGTTTTCTTTAAAGCTAGAGTATTATACAAGTTGAGCCAGCCTATTTATGCCAAAGCAGGGTTTTCTAATAAGAATACTAATGTGTTTTTTTAATCGCACTCAAAGAAAACTAATATTTACAATGCAATAACGGTCTTATGGCAATAGTAATGTCTTTCAGATAACTTCAAGACAGGTTTGTAATAATTTATATGAATTGTTTTAATGTCAAAGACGAGCTTGATATGGGGGTAGATCCTCGGATATTCCGCAATTAAATGTCGCAAAGAACGCTTAAAAAAAGATTTTTTTTTTGACTACAATAAATTTATCTGTTATTTTTGACTATACTAACCATCAATTGGAGTACGCGATCCTATATATATATATATGTATATATATATATGTATAAAAATGAATCTGCTACGACCAATAGTAGTCGAGCATCAATGAAACCAACGCAGATGAAATTGCGTGGAGCAGATAGTTTATAAGATAATCCTAATTTATTGTTTTATTTTATTTTGTAATTAAAGGTAAGTCAATATTAAAGACTTAATGACTAAGGAAACATCACAATGAGTAGTTTTATCGCATTTCTGTCTTGCCCATCTTCAATGTTTTGTACCCTGAAATGTTATTGATGATTTTTTTTTATTTTTGGTTACTAAAACTAATTGCAACTAAACAGCTTATTAAGACTTATTGAAGCGTGAAGGCAATGACTCAAAATATGTCCTAATACGTTATTCAATACTTGATGTTAAATATTGAAGATTTGTAATGTGCCCTTATTTTGTATGTTATGTGTAGTTCCAGTGCATCCTACACGCGTGGAACCTTAGTGAAGAGTCTGTCTCCTTTCATATCTTAATAGTTGCGCCCCGCGGTGGTGTTGTAAAGGTACTATAATAACCACGGATAATAGCGCGGGACGTTACAAGTTTCTTAAATAACTATAGTCTAAGTTAATCCTCATAACATCTGTTATCTGAAAGTGAAAGTACCTTGAAAACGGTTTAGCCGTTCCAGAGATTAACCGGAACAAAACTGAAAGTCACTTACCATGAGGTGAACCATCTCTTCATTTTTAATAGTTCTGTTCGCCCCTTGCCCCTGTACACTCCAAATATATATCCATAGGCGTCTCCTTAAAAAGACGAGTTTGGGATAATACACTTTACTGGTTAGATGGGTACGTCTATACCAACCCGTGAAACAAACCCTACGGTTCGTTTCAAGTTTCCCTTCTCTTATAAATGATGTTGTCCTGCGTAGTTTGCTTCTTCACCCATAGGACGACTAAATGATATTCCGCATTCTTAATCTATCACCATAAGGGAAACATCCCTTGTACCATAAAAAAAAAACATTCATATCATAAAAGTTAACACAATAAGTAAAATTTTAACAAAAATAAAACCGACTCATCAGATCTTAGTGTCCTTATCATGGTACTACCGTTCAGATATCTCCTTTCTATTAAAAAAAGAATCATCAAAATCGGTTCATAAACGACGAAGTTATCCGCGAACACAGATAAAAAAAAAATATTTTATGAAAATTACATGAAAGAAAAACACAAATTTTCCTTTAACAGTTTTTGTACAAAATAATAATAGACTGTAAAACATAATGTGTTATTATTCCATGGTTTTATTACAGCACTTTTCATACTAACCGTTAGTTAACACACATAAAAATTAACCCATATTGCAGAACGGTAGAAACAGCCCTCTGTAACACCTCATTTCCATTTGAATATAGGCCGATCCCATTGTTTATATACAGTCTTACTGCTCGAGTCCTTCTCAGCGTTTGATGTATGTTGGTTAGAAATTTCCAGTGGATTTGCATATTTTGTGAGTCTATTCTAAGGGCTGTTGAAATTAAGTGTTGTTTGCTGTAGAAAGGCTTAGGTGTACTGATCTTAATAAACCTTATAGTGGATGCTTTACCCTTTCTTATCGGTAGGAATAAGTATGCTCTTAGGTTTGAAAGGTTTTTAGATGACCAGTGTGTTAGCAACATAGAATAACACGATATAGAGAAATCATACGCAGACGTCTCCTTTGCGTGTTTTAATTGTTGTGTTCGAAGAGACAGGCGATTATTGTAGTGATAACTAACTTCTTATTGGAGGGTAAAGCGCTTCGTTACGTAACGCGTTACGGCGCCTGTCTAACTTTTTTTTTTATGTTTGGCCCTGCCAAAATGACTCTACTCTGCCTGATGGAAAGCATAAGCAGAATCCAATAGTGGTGGTCACCATACTGCGAATGCAGAAAATGCAACAATACAGCATGGTGACCCACACCATGGCGGGCTAGTGATGCTTCTGCATCATTGAGCCTCCGGTCTCGCACTCAACAAGAAAACATGACAGCATGATCGCTGACATTTTACGTTAATTTTCTGTGCGAGGGTAGTACCGCTTCGGTCGAGCCGGCCCGTTCGTGCTGGAATCAGCGTGGCTCTACTACCTTGAATACCTTTACTTACCTTTCTCTCATGCATATGGTAGGCAGGCTTCTCCTCTCTCACTCTAACCCACAGCGGTAGCCGTAAATAGTTCAACTTAGATTAGTTTAAGTTATCGCTGCTGCATATGAGTCTAAATATGTATGTGTTATGATTTTCCTTGTGACTGTTTTGTATGTTACGACGCTATGGCTACTGCCCTTCGTTCGGTGGCCATTGTTATTGTATATGTATTGCTTTGTTGTTATTTCGGAGTATAGGCCTTTGGTATCCTCACTCAATCGGTGAAACACTGCGCAAGCGCTATTTCATATCGGTTTTCTGTGAGACCGTGGTATCACTCCGGTCGAGCTGGCCCATTGCAGTTGCATACTCTGTACAACCGAAGTAGTCATATAAAACCTACCTTATTTGACTTTGATATAGGTATTTTGTGTACCAACATGTAATTAATTATAATTTAAGCTGAATACAAGCTAATTATATTATATATACCTACAGAACAATTTCACTTTCCCTATACCGGGGTTTAGATACGTGTACAAGGGGATTTTGTGAAATGGCATATTAATGAGGCGGAGTTAAGCTTGCAATATATTTAGGCAACGCGACGCCACTGACATAATGCTTAGTACGAACGATTGCAGCATTAATAACGATCATTAGGCTCAATAACTGTGTCGAGATTGTTTTTGTGTATGTCTTTAAATAGTGTTAATTTTCTAAGATATTTTAGATTTGATGAATATATGAAACTGATTATATATTGCAGCCTGAGTTGTAAAAGCCGTTTTTCAGCACATTTTGACCGGATTTACTTGTGTAATGCCTTGGTCCTCAGAAAATCGGTGTCTAGCAATTTTTTCGTTACTTTGCATCGAAGAAATTAGTTTCTCAAGAACCACACATTAAAAAAACTCTCCTAGAGACTTTATCTACTTTCACAGCAATGTTTCTATTTATCAGAAAAAGGAAAGTACTAAATATTTAATAGTCGAAATATTTTTTATACATACAACGTCATTACACGACGTAAGCTAAATATATCAACATGATTAAGCTAAGTCGAAGCGGTATCTTAACGAGTATGTACTAATTTAGACATAAACACTTGTACATGACACTTATCTTCAAACTAAGATACGATAGGGTAAGTAGAGATGTCGATATTCATCTATATTGGAACGGATAGTGCAGCTGTCGTACTGCTGATTTTGCTGAGAGCTCATGAGAGGTTGGAGATTAGTTTAATATCGACGCTGGTGTAATTACATTGTCATCGTGAAATTTAATATGGAATTGATACTACTTTTTTTGTATAAGGTAAGTTGTGGAAGGTTTATTTTGGAATCGTATTACCTAATATGAGTTAAGTTCGTCACTCAGAGAAAAACGCGAAAACTTTCACAAATACACATAAGATTATGGAATGAACTCTCGATTGTCGAGTAAGGGATCCAAACCCTATACCAAACCGTCAGCGTGGGATAGTAGAGAAAAACCTCCTTGTAAAAGAAAAACCCATGTCCAGTAGTGGACGGTTGAAGGATGTTGAAACTTGACTTTAGATACGTACTTCTCAAAGGTGAGAAAAGGTAAAGCTGAAATTGGTTAAAAATACAACTATATGATATATCTATACAAATAAATAAAATTGGATTGTCTGTTTGTAATATTAAAATAACCGCTTTTCACTAAATGCATATGTATATATACATGGTACATATAGCAAAAATGTATATAAAAAAAAATTGTCTGTCGGTCTGTTTGTTCCGGGTAATCTCTGAAATGGCTGGATGGATTTTGACGGGACTTTCACTGGCACGTAACTGATGATCCAGGGAGTAACCTAGGCTATTTTTTTAAGACTAACTTTGTCCCGCGGCGTTACTCGCGGTACAACAATAACCGCGGGTAACACCGCGCGGTTCAGCTAGTAATATATATCATCATCAACATCAGCATGAGTGATAGTTTATACAAATAAATAAAATTGCAGTATCTGTTTTTAATATTAAAATAACCACTTTTTACTAAATACATATGTATGTATACACGGTACATATACCAAAAATGTTCTGTCTGTCTGTCTGTCTGTCGGTCTGTCTGTCTGTCTGTCTGTTTGTTTCGGGTAATCTCTGAAACGGTTGGACGGATTTTAACGGGATTTTCACTGGCAGGTAGCTGATGATCCAGGGAGTAACTCAGGCTACTTTATTTTAGACTAACTTTGTCCCGCGGCGTTACTCGCGGTACAACAATAACCGCGGGTAACACCGCGGGGTTCAGCTAGTAATTAATATATATCATTATCATCATCATCATCAGCATGAGTGATAGTAATATATAAAAATGAAAGTTATTATAAAATTAAATGCCCTGGTTAACTGACTGATTAATGAACGCAGAACCTACAAAATGAAATGCCATTCCCATTAAATTTTGACAGTTGATGCTTTTCATATTTTAAGGATTTTTTAAGAAAGTAAAAGTAACGAAGTTTGCATGGAAATAGATAGCTAGTTAAACAATAATGACTTCCTCTGTGGCGCAGTGGTAGCGTATACGACTGCTGTGTTTGAGGTTCGATTTCGATTCCCGAGTCGGACCAATTTTATTGTTTCTATGATCTGCAAACATTTGTTTCGCAGTTTAGGTGTTTTTTATGTAAAATATATCGGTATTTACAAAGAAATTAATACAATACAAGCTCTGCTTAGTTTGTGTGTTAGATGTCTGAAAAAAATATAAAGTCAAACTCATACAAAATATGACAACTGAACCACCGGACTGTCACCAACTTACCAAATTTGATTGACATGTCGGAAACTAGATTCTGTCAAGAAGACCCTTGTTTTCGACACCCACATAATAAGAGGAAATTCGTTTCGTCCTCTACTTTATTATACGAAATTTTATTTCCGTTTCGGCAACATTTGAGCGGATGAGGAATATTATTACTGTAAATATGTTGGGTTTTATATCTGTCAAAGATGCGTTTGTAAAAATAATAAGGCTACGTAAGGTGTATGCCAAGTTTGTAGTCTAATTGATAATAACCGACCGTTGCAGACTGACTTTCCTATTATAATAAATAAAATATAAATAAATATTTCAGACATCTAAACACACAACGCCATCTAGTCCCAAGATAAGCAGAGCTTGTGTTATGGGGTACTAGACAACTGATTCAAATACATATATACTTTTTTTTCTTTGTAAATACATACATATTATAGATAGAACACACCCAAACTCCGAAACACATATTTGTAGATCATACAAACATTTGGTCCGACCCGGGAATCGAACCCGAGACCTCATGATCAGCAGTCGCACACGCCAACCGCGAGACCAACGAGGCAGTCAAATCAAGGTCCTGAGTTTTTTCGTCAAGTAATTATATTATGTGAGGAATACGTATATCCCTTCAACACAAAGGTAAGATCCCTGACCAGGCTAGGTGAACGTGATTTGTGGGGCTTGTACGGAGCCGCCCGCTCGGTACACTAGGATTCCCTGGGGGATTCATTTGGAATTTTCGTTCAAACCCCAGAAATCACACTATAGTTATTCTTACATTTACATTAGCTAACTTATTTTTTAGTCTGTGTGGAAATATAATGGCGAAAGAATATCTTCGTATGTAGTTTCACGTATGTTTAATGAAAGCAGCCTACTGCTACAATTACCTTAATTGAGTTCATGTCAACGTATGTAGTTGCATTCTCTCTGTCTGTTTATTCCAGCTAATAGCTATAGAACGGCTGGACTGATTTTGGCGAGACTTACACTGTGAGACAGCAGATGAAATAAAGAGTAACTTAGCTTACTTTTATTTTAGACTAACTTTTCCCCGGGGTGTTGCCCGCGGATATTGTTGCAAACAACTGCGAGGAACACCACGGGGCGCAGCTAGTTCCTTAATAATATTACATCTGATATTCCACCTGTGGCGACTTCCACATACAGCGCAATCAAGAAAATCATATGACAGCGCCATCTACCGAAGATACACTGAACTACGGAGTAACATACAATGCGAAGAAACTACCAATCCTGCATCGCGCAATAGAAGTTCTCGTGCCGATAATCTTATATACAACATCCCAACATTAACCGTTGGGCAGTGGCCCAACAGGTATGATCACCTCGCCTGGTCGGCGGATCCTCCCTTTGTGTTGGTGGGACATGACACACCTGTCCTACACACATCTTTTGTTTCCTTGTCTCACGTTTAGTTTTTCTTCCAGTAACAAGTTATGTTTATTAATATTCAATCCGATCAAAGCGCTTAAGGAATCTTCGCTTCTTACTTCAGCGAAATCTATAATATTATACAGCTTAGTATATTTCTTATAATTTAGGGATTTGCTGTTCTGTTTAAAAATAAAAAAATAAAATTTATATTTTTTTATTGGTCTAACATGAAGTAAGCTTTCCTATCTTAGGCATTTAAGGTTGATTATACATTTAAGAAAAAAAATCAAAGCAGTCATGAGGACTGCCAACAGAAGTATAAACTTAAGCAAACAGGTGTTAAAGCTCACCTGGAGTGAACCTCTTTGCTCTTTAGATAAAATACGCGATAAAAAGAAGTAAAAAATACAGCTCATGAAAAGCGTTCCGTGACGATGACGTTTTGCTAATCTAAAAGATGCTGAAAGTGCCTAAAGAGGGTACCGCTTTAAAAACGTGAAAACCGGTTTAATGGTGTCGGTGTTCATTGCGAGCGTGAAACGATTATTATCTATACATTTATACAAATAAATGAAATTGAAGTGTCTGTTTGTAATAATAAAATGTATGAATGCTAATAAATAAAACTAAATGCATATGTATGTATACACGATGCATGTACCAAGATAACATTTTTTTTTAAATGTGTCTACCTGTCTGTCGGTCTGTCGGTCTGTCTGTCTGTCTGTCTGACGGACGGACGGCCGGACGAACGGACGGACGAGACAGACAGACAGACAAAAAAAAAATTAACTACATTTTTGGTATATGTACCGTATATACATACATATGCATTTAGTAAAAATCTGCTATTTTAATATTACAAACACACTCCAATTTTATTTATTTGTATAGATAATAGATTATCTGGACATATTTAGTTTTTTTTCTGAGTGATTCAGTTTATTTTAGAATAGTAATATACTTATACAATCATTAAAAAATTATCACATTCCTTCCATAGTGAAATAGTAAAAGGTGTGACCGCCGTTTTAGACGCTTCCGGAGGGCGCGGTGACAGAATTCCCAAACGGTAAAGTGATTTCACATTTAGGTTTCTTTACAACGTTTTCCTGTATCTTTCCTGTATTGTTGAAGTTAACTTGTACACCTTCAATTACAATAAAAGTATTGTTTTTCACGAATTGAAAACTTGTTTATCCTGAGTGGGAATTGAAATGACGACCTTTGGCTTAGTAATTAGGATAATTAACTATTTAACTAACGTGGCAGTCATCAGTCAATAAGCATAAAAGCTTGAAGGTTACTAAGAACTTGCTATACCTTAATTAGTACGCTTGTAAGTTTCTTAAGTCTAGATTTAAACACGATAATATGATTAAGTAACAAATACCTATTATGACGATACATGGTGTTAAATTAATATATTTTCATTTGTAAAGCAATAGTCACATTGCATAGTCAATAGCGGATTGGTGAAATAATTTCAAATGCTGCAGTCTTTCGCTTAACTTGGGACACATAAATTACTAAATTATTTGTTATGTAACATTGAATATAATTTTAAAGTTATAACATCACCAAGCCACTGATAGAATCATAGAGTCAATGTAAATAATGCCAAACTTAGAAGATTTCATTCCATTTAAGAGACGCACTCAATTGGAATAAACTCCGAAAATGTCTAACCGGTTTTCACGTTCTTTATGTATTTTTTGCTGGCGTCATTTAGATAGAATAGTTAACATTGCGCTCAGAGAAATAGGAATGGAGCATGATTAAAAAAAAAAGACGCAGAACGAAGTTTCATAGGTCAGCTGTAGTAAAGTATGAAGGCAGATTTTAAAATGTATGTAACTGAATAAATAACATGAAACTTAATAGAAAATAAATAGTTCTAGACAGGAATCGAAACCACGAATGACTTAGCAATAAGTACCAGTTATCACTGAACCAATGTGTTAGACATTCAAAAGTAAATTCTCGCTTACTCGCTACCAAAGCTGCAATGGGTCAAATTCTTTATACAGTTCAAAACACTAATACGTAAATGAAAGGCATGTACTCGGAGGATTATGTTGCTGGTTTCCAAGCAACAATATCCCGGGTCTGTGTTCTAAGAGTTCCCAAATAAACTACTGTGGTGTGTGGTTGACCTATGCGTGTAAGGTTATATCATGAATAAATTAGGAGCACGGCAGTGACCTCCGCCAAGTTGAGAAAGGAATAGAAATCAACAAATTTATGCTCTCGATTGTCGGCAAGTTCTATCAAAGAACTTTGTTACAATACATTCTAGAATCAATCATTTGTGGTGCAGTAGCGTATGCGACTGCTGAGCTTGTCGTAGTGTTGTTGTAGTTTTTATTTTGTTGCTGGCTCTCTGGGCTCTGCTGATTACATCTGCGATCAGCAACAAAATCCATGCCGAAATTTCATCAATAAAATCTGCGTGTCAAGATAACATGGACATTGTTTGGTAGTTACTGTTATGATATTTAGCTGACTCTAGGCTTTTCTGATTTTTTTTCTGTACTGTTTTGGAGCAACAATGGTTTAGATTCACAATTTTGTCCGCTGGACAATGTTTTTTTAATTAATTTTTAATTTATTAGTAGTTATGGCAAAACGACGTTTGCCGTGACAGCTAGTAAATTAATAAAACTTCCAAACGATCAAAGCCACGGGTACTAGTATACGTATATTCAATTAAAAATATTTATTTCAATTTTTTTTCCAATCCAATTATGGATTAAAAAATATAAATAATGTGCCAAAATGACTCTACTTTGCCTGATGGAAAGCATAAGCAGAATCCAAGAGTTGTGGTCACCATATCCATTGCGAATGCAGACAATAGAACAATGCATCAATCATGGTGACCCACACCATGGCGGGCTAGTAATGCTTCTGCATTATTGGGCCTCCGGTTTCGCACTCACCAACGAAACACGACTATACAAACACTGTCATTTTTTTACTTTGATTTTCTGTGCGAGGATAGTACCACCCCGATTGAGCCGGCTCTAATACCTCGAAGATCGATAAATACGGATAAACTACAACAAGACACAGAGCCAAAGACCGATTTTGTTTTAATGTACGTTGTGGCGACTTCCACATACAGAGCAATCAAGAAAATCATTTGACAGCGCCATCTACCGAAGACACACTGAATTACGAAGTAACATGCAATGCGAAGAAACTACTAATCCTGCATCACGCAATAGAAGTTCTCGCGCCGATAATCTTATACACAACATCCCAACATCAACTTTTGGGCAGTGGCCCGCCAGGCATGATTACCTCGCCTGGTCGGAGTATTCTCCCTTTGTGTTGGTGGAACATGACACCCATATCCCACAACGTTATATGGGATTTTCAAACTGTGTCGTCATGAAACGTTATTTTAGAAAATCACAGTTCATGCAACTCATACATAATTTCTTTATACGCAAAGGGTAACTCATTAATCTCCTTTTGTTCCCGTGATTAATACAGTTTTGTTCTTTCAAGGCCGCGGTTTAGGGTTGAAAGCGGAATCGTGAGTTATTTCAGGGTTAAAATGATATCACTTTTGGTCCTCTATTTATGTTATTTTGGCGTTTACCCATGGCTTCACTCGCCTTTATTTTCAATATGTAGTTAGGAAATGTCATGTTTTTCATTGAAACGTGACTTCTGATAAAAATACTTAATTAAACTATATGTATTTCATTTCTTATTTTTATGTATTTATTAAAGTCCACACTATGATTGTATTACTATAACGGTTTCTGATAATTCACCGACTTCAAAAAAAGGAGGTTTCTCAATTCGACCGTATATATATGAATAAATAAATAAATATTTCGGACATCTAACACACAACGCCATCTAGTCCCAAGCTAAGCAGAGCTTGTGTTATGGGTACTAGACAACTGATATAAATACATATACACTTTTTTTTTTGTAAATACATACATATCACATACATACATAGAAAACACCCAAACTCCGAAACAAATATTTGTAGATCACACAAACATTTGGTTCGACCCGAGAATCGAACCCGAGATCTCATGATCAGCAGTCGCACACTCCAACCGCTAGACCAACGAGGCAGGCTATATATTTATGTGTGTTCGCGGATAACTTTTTTTAATGAAAAGGAGATATCCCAACGGTGGTACCATGATAAGGACACTAAGATCTGATGATGGCAGCTAAGAGAAATCGAGTCAAACCTTGAAGTCGGTTTAATTTTTGTTAAAATTTTACTTGATACTACTATAATTTTTGCTTCTTACCTACTTTTAGTACACCAGGTACTACCATACACTTACTCCAAATCATTTATTTATTTATTTATTTTATCTTTATTGTACACACATAATAGACATAAAAATTTTCTCTCTATCACATAGTTGCCTGAAAGAAATTGCCTCCGAAAGAAAAAGAGGGCTCCTCTTGTACCTACAAACCTAGTTCTAAGTCCTAACTGAAATTCTCTGGCTAACTTTTTTTTTTTTTTTTTTAATCTTTATTCACATTTAAGTTAAATTTTTTTACAGTGTCTCTAACTACTCGCACATTAGGAATATACATACTATGTCGTTGGGGAGTTAATAAACATACATTATGACTATAACGCGCATTTACTAACGCTAACGCGCGTTTACAACTACATGTAATTTCTTTCTAGGAGTACACATGCTTACGCGCGTTTTTATATGTAGTTGTTAACGCACGTTAGCAAAACGCGCGTTGAGCGCTCGTTATCTGAACATGGCCTTATGCATACTAAGAGTGAAAAAACACTAGCGTGATTTAGTACACCTAAAACGCCATCTATAGAATACATTTTGAAACTTCACTAATTGTTTATTACAGAGTCTAAGCTAAACAAAAACATATGCAACATAATCTATCTTTCTCTAGCACCGTATAATATATCCATTTGTATTTTTGTTTACTTATTCAATCTACTTCCTTTGAGTAATTTAGGTATGAACATATTCAAACAAATAGTGCGAGCTCTTGATAATAAATTGTCCTCGGTTTTCACAGTAGTCGACAGCTTTTCATTATAACAAACAATTTACTTAGAGACGGAAAACAATGTGGGTTTGTTTGAGATGGGATTATGACAACTGAACGAAAATACATAAAGTTGATTATTGTATGACAAGATATGGAGCTTGCAGTCTTTTGTGGATTATTTTTATGGTTTAGAGAGCCAAATGAGTCGATGGGTCAGCTGATAATGACTGACTATCGATAAGCATGAACACCTTAGAATGCCGCCCTCTGGATTATGGGCAAAGGACGCAAAATTCCCCTGCCTGCCTCTATAGAAAGGTTTCAGCGCCGGTATTTTGTGACGGAACAAACACTTTTCACCAGTTTTCTGTAAGATAACGGTTTCGTTCAGGTCAAAACGGCCCATTTGTGCTGAAGCATGGATCTGCTGCTAAACTCCTTGTGTGTGTCGACTATTGTACTCTCTTACTGCTCATATAGAGAACCGGTGTGCGTCGAGCCACCTCCCCAGCTTGTTTCTGCTTGAGTGACAGATCATCTTACCTGTCACCCACCTATACTAGAAAATACTACTGAGACCTTACACAAAGCTGAATATGATACAACACAAAATAGGTTTAAAAAGCGTTTTACTTATTTATTTAGGACTAGTTGTTACGCCCACGTATATGTTGGTTACCGTAGCAAATAGTAGCTTATATGATTTATAATCTGTATTATTGTAAATTTCATCCAAATCCTTTCAGTACTCTTTGCGTGAAAGAGTAACAAACATCCATCCATCCATACTTACAAACTTTCGCGTTTATAATATTAGTAGAATATAATCTTTTATACCTAGACGAAATGCAATTCAAGTTAAAAGTCTCCTAAATTATTCATCTGACGGGTCATATTTGACGTCCGTATCAACAGTCGCTTTCTATATAAATTGTTTGAAATAATGAAAATCTGTCCATCATAGTTGTCACACTGGGTAACTTGAAAACGATTTATATGAAAAACTTACAGAAGAGATCGTTTTTTGTTTTTGCAGAAGACGTTCCCCATTTCATGTCATCCACATTTTTTATGTTTTTTACCATTAATTTTATCACGACGAAGACTTAAAGACTTGAAGATTTAAGATTCGAAGACTTTAAATACTTGTTGTTGGCAGAAATAGCTGATTCGCGAGATCCGGCTGGTTGCCATTTCATCATCAAAAGAAGAAAAAACTTACAGAACTGCGGAAAGACTTTTATTGGCACTCTAGAAGTATCTATACTGATTTTGTTTTTACTATTTTACTTTTACTTCACTTTTATTGGAACGAGATTCCTTATCGCGCGTTGTGAAAGGGGGCTAGACGGAAAAAATTGTTACGAAATGTTGTCGCGACACAAAAAATCTTACGAAATATTGTCACGACACAAAATTCTTACGAAAAGTTGTCACGACACTTTTTGCTACAGTAAGCGATTGTAAGCCGTGCAGCGTGCGCATGTTTCGCTGTCTCTCCCTCTCTCTTACAGAAAGCAAGCCAGGCATTTTCACTTCTATTTCGCATTGAACAGTGTGGTGTCGCGACGATTATTTTTGTTGAGTATATACAGGCTTTTTGTACATAAAAAATAATAAAAATAATGAATCCTGACAGTGAACTTCGTTCCATCTGGGTGTCCCTTGACACCTTTCGAGTTTTTTTTAAGTCCCGACGCTAAAAGAGGAGTATTATAAGTTTGTTGACGTCGATTTCTGTCTGTAACTCTCGTAACTCTCAAACGGATGAACCGATTTCTTTAATTTGAGAGCTTGTTTCCTTTCCAAAATGATGTAAGGCTTATTTAGCTCGATAAGGTGCTTCACGCGTGCCAGTATAATTGTTAATTGACAATTAATAGATAACTTCGACCTGATGCTGAGTATGGTTTTTTAATTTTCAATTGATGATTTTACCGAAACTGTTTCATTCACTTCTTGTATGTAATTTGATTCATTATGTAATTAAAATTTAAACCTGCATGTCAGTATTGACGAAATGTGTGTTTCAATATCATTCACAATTGTTACATCCATAACAGAATCGCATTTTTTCCAATAAATTACTCATAATCACTACATAGTATAAAACAAAGTCGCCTTTTCTGTCCCTATATCCCTATGTGCGCTTAAATCTTTAAAACTACGCAACGGATTTTGATGCGGTTTTTTCCAATAGATACAGTGATTCAAGAGGAAGGTTTATATGTATAATACATGCATCATATACTAAGGCAACATTGCTAATTTTAGAGGTTTCCAACGTGATGTCGTAATTTTTGGGCTTATTTAGCAATTTAGCAAAAACGCTGCCTAAACCCTACGAGTTAGATCAAATTAATGTACTACAGTATTGTACACCATAAAAAGGTCTACAAAAAAGTCCGCGATGGTATATGTTTATCTTTTAGGGATAACCCACATTAACCATTTTTATTGTTTACTTTTTACGTGAAAAAATGGCTTATTTACGAAGCTATTTCAAGCAATACGGCATTAATCCTTATCGAATTAAGTACCTTAAATACAGTGTGCAATTAATATAGATCAACTAGCTGAACCCCGCGGTGTTACCCGCGGTTATTGTTGTACCGCGAGTAACGCCGCGCGACAAAGTTAGTCTAAAAAAGTAGCCTAAGTTACTCCCCGGATAATCAGCTACCTACCAGTGAAAGTCCCGTCAAAATCCGTCCAGCCGTTCCAGAGATTACCCGGAACAAACAGACAGACAGACAGACAGACAGACAGACAAAAATTTTTTTAAGCACATTTTTGGTATATGTATCATGTATACATACATATGCACTGATTAAAAATCTGTTATTTTAATA
Source organism: Spilosoma lubricipeda (assembly GCA_905220595.1). Lineage (NCBI taxonomy): Eukaryota > Metazoa > Arthropoda > Insecta > Lepidoptera > Erebidae > Spilosoma > Spilosoma lubricipeda. Next base: position 1,617,631 of record HG992298.1, on the reverse strand, counting down.
TTACAAACAGACACTCCAATTTTATTTATTTGTATAGATATGGTTCCTTACAGCATGTAAATTAAACAAATATTTTCGGAGATATTACAAATTTAAAATTTGCGTTTGCGGCGGGCGGTACCGGTCGGACGGGGCAGCGCGGGGAGGCATGCCTATAATATAGCGCGTCGGAGGCCGCGGTTCTCCCTGTAGCATTTTGAATTTAGCAGCAATCGGACGCGTTTATTATCGGAGCTCTCTAGCGAGGAAAATAACAGTACTTGATAAAAACGTGCTTTTCAGCGCGACAACGTATTAGTTAATAATTATAAGTTACGATAAATAATAATCAATTAATTTAATAATAAGGAAATTATTTTCAAAAATCTTAAGTTCAGAAAAAAAACTTAATAGAATATAGCTATCTTTTGTTCTTGATGATTGTAGATTATCTTTTGTTTTTAGTCACACGCATGGCAAATTATTTTTTAGGTGTTTTTAATTTAATTAAAATCGTATTTTAAGTTGATTTCATTAAAATCGTAGTTTAAGTTATTTCAGTAAAAAAAAGAAAAGAATAGAATAAATATTTTTTGTTTTTTATGATTGTTGAATATCATTTGTGTCTAAATGGTAAGTATTTAGATGTTTTTTACTGCGGCACATAGGTACCAATAATATGGCAATTTGTTCATAGGTAGGTAATCATACATAAGTCTAGAACTGAGTCAACTTTGTTCGGAAATTATAAAGTCATGTCTGGAAGACGTCGTCGTTCGAACATACGTCGTAGTTCAGTGAATGCTAGAAGAGTACGTTCACAAAGAGATGAAGAATCGTCAACAGAACGTGAAGCTCGACTCAGTCAGCTTAGGGATAGATATAAAGCTGAGAGAGAGAGAGAATCTTCAATAGAGCGTGAGGTTCGCCGCAGCCGGGATCGAGATAGGCATTCGGTTCAGAGAGATAGAGAATCGTCAGTACAGCGTGAGGCGCGACTCGGGTTTAGGGTTTTTTTCTAGGGTTTCGTCGTCTTCACGTGAGAACAGGCTATTTCCAGAGATGCTGCTAAAAGTTGGCAATGGAGAATTAACACAAAGTGAGGGAAGGATTAACCTTGAAAACCTTTGTGTTTTGATAGACAACATCCAAGAGTTAGTCAACAAAGTCTATCCTGACATTGATGACATAAGTTACAAGACAATATCTTGGTTTAAAGGAAGAGCGATTCTGTCACCAACTAATGAACAAGTAGATAAGGTAAATAACTTGATTCTTTCAAAGATTGATGCGCCGACGAAAATATACTACTCGGTGGATACTGTTCTCGATTTGGAAGAAGCTGTTCATTTTCCTACAGAGTTTCTAAACTCTTTGAACCCGTCTGGACTCCCTCCTCACAAAATGGTGTTGAAAGTAGGTTGTCCTGTTATTTTATTAAGAAACCTGAATCCACCTAAACTTTGCAATGGCACGCGTTTGCTGATAAAATCACTGAAAACTTTCATAATAGAGTGCACAATACTCACAGGATGTGGTACCGGAGAAGATGTATTGATTCCCCGAATCCATCTGATACTATCGGATTTACCCTTCCAATTTAAACGTTTACAGTTTCCGGTAAAGACATCTTTTGCAATGACCATTAATAAATCGTTGCAGGCTTAGATTTGAGCGTTGACTGTTTTTCACATGGCCAACTGTATGTCGCTCTTTCAAGAGTAACCTCAAGAGAAAACATGTTTGTGTTGTCTAATGACAAGTAAGCTGTGAACGTTGTGTATAAAGACATCCTGTAATATATTAATTATTGTAAAAATAAAATAAATACCTAGGTAAAAATGTAAAAAGTAAATAAGTAAAAATGTGTAATGTAATAAAAATTGTATGAATTTAGATATTTCAAAGATAGCAGGAAATCTTCATAGTAAGTATAGGGAAAGAGGAATTGTTTTACTCCAAATTTAATGCGTGCAGGCCAAGGGCAGTAATAAATGAATCAAAAATACTGGATCGATTTTAATCATGTTTTCATTGAGTGACATAGGCATATATATTTTATGCCCGTGCAAAGTCGGAGCGGGCCGCTACGTTTTTATATACAACGTTCATAGTTTTTCTGTTGTGTATTTAATTTAGTATCAGCATTGCACCCGTGCGAAGCCGGGGCGGGTCGCTAGTCTTATATAAATAAATAAATAAATACTTCGGACATCTAAACACACAACGCCATCTAATCCCAAGCTAAGCAGAGCTTGTGTTATGGGTACCAGACAACTGATACAAATACATATATACATATTTTTTTGTAAATACATACATATTATACATAGAACACACCCAAACTCCGAAACAAATATTTGTTAATCATACAAACATTTGGTCCTACCCGGGAATCGAACCCGAGACCGCATGATCAGCACTCGCTCACGCCAACCGCGAGACCAACGAGGCAGTATTGTTTTGCATGCTATTGCTAATCATTTTTGTTGATTATTTTTCTATATTTTATAACTCAATACTTGAAACTCATTACAAATTATGAAATGGAGTCTTAGATTTATCTCTAGAACATTCTGCTGAAACTGCTAGCTATATATTTGATCAGGCCAGGTCTTTATAAAGATAGTGCTAAGAAGCTATATATCCTCGCGAATCATCGGCAGCTAGTTATAAATCATAATCTATAGAAAGGACATGCTGTACTGATTCATGGGTGTGGTCTAAGTTGATAAGGCTAGCGGGAGAATATAATAAAAATAATTGAAACTTTTAATCATCTACACAAATAAATAAAATTTGAGTGTCTGTTTGTAATATTAAAATAACCGATTTTTACTAAATGCATATGTAACAAAAATGTAGTTAATAAAATTTTTGGCTGTCTGTCCGTTTGTTCCAGGTAATCTCTGGAACGGCTGGACCGATTTCAACGGGACTTTCACTGATAGGCTACCTTTTTTTAGACTAGCTTCGCCCCGCGGCATCACCCGCGGTATGACAATAGCGGCAATAAGCTAGTTAATATATATAATTCAATGTATGTGGCTACTACCTTTATAAGTGGGTACACACCCATTATTATTGGTGCTTGCACACTATAAACACATTATATAAAACTTAATATGTTAAACAAGGCAAAGAAGTTTGTCTCAAGTTGCACTCCACAAAACGTAAGCTTTTTATGCTTACATCTAAAAAAAAATATGAGATAATAATGTGTAGTTTACTTTAAATATTAAGTTGAATAAAATTATTAACATTGAAAGTATTTTATTTTTTTCCATAAAGATAAACCTGAAATAAAATTAAATTTTAATTAATTTAAAGCTATTTCTATTAATTAAAAATGATTCACCTTCGTCAGCCTATAAATTAAACCACACGCCAAGATATTTTCTACCAAGTTTAAAGGAAATTGGGTTAGCGTCGTTAATCACAGGATGTGACGCGGTGCCATGTACTTCCGGTTGGCCCTTACTCCGTTAGCTTTGAAAGTCTCTTTTCAGACTTTCTAGATACCATCTTTATTACGGTTCGTCGCTATTAAGGTATATCGAGAGGTAAAACTTAGACTTAGAGCGGAGAGTTTGGGTTTAAAAATTTTAGATATATATTTTTAGGCTTAGAACCGGTTAATGTTTATTTAAAGAAAGTCTGTTAGTGTTGTGCTTCGTGACTTTTTAACCGACTTCAATAAAAAGGTGGAGGTTTCTCAATTCGACCGTTTTTTTTTCTTTTTTACTTTTTTTTATACTTCGTCGTTTATGAACCGATTTTGATGATTCTTTTTTTAATGGAAAGGAGATGTCTCAACGGTGGTACCATGATAAGGACATTAATATTTGATGATGGCATCCAAGAGAAATCGAGTCGAAACTTAAAGTCGGTTTTTGTTAATTAAAATTGTACTTGTTCTTTTAATAGTAGATTAGTAGCCAAGGGCTGTAAGGCATCAATTGAAGCCCGAGATATTTAGTCGCACGAGCGCTGCGAGGGCGCCTATAGTTCGAGGGTGCAATTGATGCTTACACCCGGCTAACTATTCTGCTTTACATCTCGATTGTGAGGTAAGTAGAAAAAAAACGGCATTATAAGAATAAAACATTTTATTTGTTGAAATTTATAGTGAAACTAGCTGTCCCGGCAAACGTCGTTTTGCCATAACTACTAATAAATTAAAAATTAATTAAAAAATCATTGTCCAGCGGACAAAATTGTGAATCTAAACCATTCCCAGATCCCCTTGAACACACACAAAAAATTTCATCAAAATCGGTCCAGTCGTTTGTGAGAAGTTCAGTGACATACACACTCACAGAAGAATTATATATATAAGACTAGCTGTCTCGGCAAACGTCGTTTTGCCATAACTATTAATAAATTAAAAAAATATTAAAAAAACATTGTCCAGCGGACAAAATTGTGAATCTAAACCATTCCCAGATCCCCTTGAACGCACACAAAAAATTTCATCAAAATCGGTCCAGTCGTTTGAGAGTAGTTCAGTGACATACACACTCACAGAAGAATTATATATATAAAGATGAGAACAATTTTCAAATTTTAAAGACTGATTTTTTTTTTCAAGATCGAAATTGAGCTTCGCCGTTCGATATTTATAATTGATGACTATTATACTCACGCAAAGACAAGTCTGAATAGCAAAGCGAACTCTTTGGTCATTGGACTGAATGCATGATGTCTATTGCCAGTAAGATGGTTAGATGTACGCGAACTTTTTGAAAGAAAGAAGTGCTTTTTTTTGTTAATTACTTACCGCCCTAGGGCTTTTCTAGCTACATTATTACCCTAGAGCGCTAATTAGTCACCTACGAGCCCGTTTGGAGGTAATAAGATACTACTTACCGCACATGAGAGATGTAAATTGTTTTTAATGGCTTTTGCCCACGGCGCCGCTTGCATTTATCTTAGTTATCGCGGTAAAAAGTAGCCAATGTCCTTCCTCAAGAACCAAAGTATCTCCATGCCAAATTTCATTAAAATCGGTGTAACAGTTTAGCTGAGAAAGCATGACAGACAGACAGACAGACAGAGTGTCCTTCGAATTCATAATTGTGGATTCTTATTATGGATGAGTCAACCAAAATTACGTTACTCTGTCTGATGGTAAGCATAAGCAGAATCCAAGAGTAGTGGTCATCATACTCATTGCGGATGCTGACAATGCAACAATGCAGCGTGATGACCACACTATGGCGGCGCATTGAAATACCTTTCTATCATTGGGTCTCCGTCCGGTCTAACTATATGGATAAACTATTATGATTTTTCTTTGTAAATTATTAATAACTAGCAGACCCACGCAACCTCGTTTGCGTCGCCTATTGCCCGTAGCGTGATAATTTTCTCCCATTTTTGAAACATTTTTCATTGGTGCTCCGCTCCTATTGGTCTTAGCGTAATGATATATAGCCTATAAGCCTTCCTCGATATTATGTACTATGCAACCCTAAAAGATTTTTTTCAAATGGGACCGGAAAGAAACGAACAAACTCTTCAGCTTTATATATTAGTATAGATTCAGTCTGCAGTTGTGAAGCTTTTATTGACGATCGTAATTTAATAGAAAAACTGAATTATTATCATATTTTATTAAGCTCTATGTGCGTACCTCACAGGTTAACTGGAAGCCTCAGGTATCACCGATGTAAAAAAATGCATTTAATTATAAAAATAATAAATTTAAGTATCTCTAAACAATATTCCTATAAACACATGCTCCACAAACAGGTACATAATACGTAAAAGATTCCTTTGTCTCCTTGTCCCAGTTTCTCTACTGCATTCTCGAACATCCCACGTAAATGACAAATGATTTATATACTTAGGCTACGTGCCGTCGCGATCACGATAAATTGGGATACCATATTTTTTTACCATTTTTTTCCTTATTACTTACAATATGTTACGCTGATGGCAATTGCTTAAAGCTTACAAAAAGGTGAGTATCATTTTTATGGGTGTTATCTTTTACATTATTAAATAATTTCATTTTTTTTTTATTTTCTATACATTATTTACTTCTCATATTTATATTTTGAAATTTAACATAGTACTGTGGAGAGTTATGCTTGAACACGTGTCCAGCTCGATCGCAAAGTTAATTTCCAGAGTTACTTTTAAATTTATAGTAATACTTGCTGTTGCCGCGTGTATGTCAGTTATCGCGGCAAATAGTACCCTATGTGTTATTCTGATGTATAAGCTATGTCACTATTTAGTTATCCAAATCCGTTCAGTACTTTTTCCGTTCCGTTCCGAAGAAGTCCGTTCAGAAGAAGTAACAAACATACACACTCACAAACTTTCGCTTTTATATATTAGTGTGATTAGTTTGGATTTAGACTTTTTACTGGACAAAAACAAAGCTGTTGAAGTTGAAAATTTACTAGGCAACTGCGTCATTTTTGGCAACGTACGCTAAAGCTATAGATATAGTAGAAAATAGTTTACAGAGACACAAACTCATGTTGTTGGTATTAGGTAAATCAGGCAATTTATGAACACCTAGTGTTTCACACAACCATACTATCTTTCCAAATAGAAAAATTATATCTATGTCACTGTATAAACATCTGGGACATGTGGCATAGCTCTATCTAAATATTTTATAATAATTTGAACGATTGGCTCTCATCACAAAAAATATGAAATTATTTAAAAACTTCGAAGTTGTAATCGAAAACTTTAAATACCACTTCACTGTACACTGCATGTATATCTATATTTGAATATTTAATATTTTGATTTCACTGACAGAATTAGCTAACGAAAGAAGGGGTAACTCTGGGATCTTTTTTTAGAATATCTTCTCCCTGCAGAATCACCCGCTATTATTGTTTTATAGGTACAACAACCGTGTGTAACAAATGAGTTTCGTTTCAAAAACCTTCGTTTTAATTTTTTTGAACTTGGTGATCACTCGGTTTAAGGCTTTCCACACATAACTGCCAATTCGCAACGCATCGCAAATATATACGAACTCGCACGAATTCACCGCAAGAACTACATGCCGCAACGCATTGCATCGCAGTTATATGTGGGTGCCCTTAGCCAATTCTACTCACAAGCTTTTACTTTTTCTTTAAGTGTTTGTGTTTCAATTTCTATCATTTTTTTTTCGTATTTGGCCCTACCAAAATGACTCTGCTCTGTTTAATGGAAAACATAAGTAGAATCCAGGAGTGGTGGTCACCACACTGCGAATGCAGAAATTACAACAACATGCTTTTGCATCATTAGGCCCCCCGTCTCGCACTCACCAACACGACAGCATGATCGCTGTAATTTTACGTTGATTTTCTGAAAATGTTTCTTGGAAACAGCAAGATAAGCCTAAGTACTTGTCGAGTGTGTAAAATTAAAGAACAAATGACATGGCCAGTTTCAGCCTAGTTACTTAGTGGCATGTTAATTAGATGCTGGGCAGAGTGCCTTACATAAATTGGCCATCTCCGGATCTCTTTTTTTCGCTTGGACTGTATAGGTATGGACACGTCACACTAGCATATGTTTGTCTAAATCATCATAATCATATTTAAAAGGTTGTAGAGCCACGCTGATTTCAGCACAAATGGGCCGGCTCGACCGGGGCGGTACTACCCTCGCATAAAATAACAACGTAAAATGACAGCGTTCGTGCTGTCGTATTGGTGTGTGCGAGACCGGAGGCCCAAAGATGCAGAAGCATCACTAGCCCGCCATGGTGTGGGTCCCCATGCTGCATTGTTGCATTGTCTGCATTCGCAATGAGTATGATAAAGGATAAAGAAAGAAAAGAGGGCGAGCACCGAAAGCGGTTTTATTATATTTATCAACAACATAGGCCTTTTCTATTGTACAAATGTATTTACCAAGATATCAGTGGAATCACCTAGGCAGAAAATTTCAATTCAAACAAATGGAAAGGTCGTCTGGACCTCAGTTGCGGATAAACCATGAAATCGTGCTATTCCTACGTTTCTAGGCGATAAAGGCAGAATTTATGGCTTAGTGTTGCCTTTTACTCTCTATGTACGAAATAAGTTACAATTGGGCTTAGACTTTTTTAAGAAGGAAGTCATTTATTACATTCATTTCTAGGGTTATCTGAGAGAGTTCTTTTTTTACTGTAAATGCTTATTTAATTCTAGGGTTCGTATTCATAGCATTTTGTATACGAACTATGTGTAGTAAAAAAATATGTATTTATGCATTGCACTGCTGTACATCGGCTTCTCCAATTGTACACCATTTTGTTCAATCCTTGTATCATTAATCCATACTTATATTATAAATGCGAAAGTAACCCTGTCTGTCTGTCCTGCTTTCACGGCCCAACCGCTGCACCAATTTTGATGAAATTTGACATGGATATACTTTGATTGTTGAGGAAAGACATAAGCTACTTTATACTGCGATAATAGATAAACACGCGAGCGGAGCCGTGAGCAAAAGCTAGTAATTAATATATGATATAAATAATAATACACTGACGACTCATCACACAGGTTATCATCACTCAGTTTGAAGGTCAGAAACCACTCGCCCTTAACTCCATATAATTTTTTGTATTTCAACTAGATAGTAAGTCCTAATTTTAACAAACAAAGATTTTGTTTCATTAAAAAACCTCGCTTTTTTAATCTATTAATCCTCCTTTTTATTTAAAAAATCCAGGCGTTATATCAAGTATCAGTACCCGGGTTGAACTCCAATTCTTAATTTGAATAAGTTGGTATTACTCCAGTTAAACAATAAAACAAGCCCCAAGGTTAGAACGTAGAAGCCTTAATAAAATTACTGTAAAATGTTAATGTATACTAAAATATTATTAATATCTACTGTGAACAAGCGAAACACAATTTATCAGGCCCGCGGAGGATTTAAGGGATATCCTTCCGTTTGAGTTAGGGATGGGAAAGCGTCGGGTTAAACTTCAACTATTAACAAACTAAAAATGCGGCCCAGTTAGTAAAACGATTTCTAAACAAACCATTAGTCATTGTCCTGCGTTGCGTGCTCTGCTCTGTTAAGTTGTTGTTTAAGTTAGAATACTCGTAACAGTTTGGACATTTTCTATTAATTTTTATAATTGTTAGCCATCATATTAGGTTCTTGTAAATATACTTTATAATACAATACATAAGAGACACTCTTAAACTATACAAATAATTATTGTCATCGTAGAGTAAATTGTCATGGATAGAAATCAAACTCACATCCTTCTCAATCAGGGTCACCAGAATATTTGGTATTTTTATTTAATACAATTAAAAACATAAACTCACTTTTCTCCCCATTCTTAGCTAGTCATCGCAATAAATTTAGAAACATCATTTTTTCTCTTTTCTATTTATGCTACCGTTTATAATTTATTTACTTCAACTCATGTTTAATCACCTCCTTTTGAAAATTGATTACTTAAAATTCAAATTATGTATTATTTTTTGTGTGAGTGTTAAAAACATCGATATACTTATGATAAAATTTATCGACATATCGCTTCACTGTTTCGGTAAAAGGTGCAAAATACTTTATACTGGTAATATATTTTAAAAGTGGTGAGAATTTCTGGAAGGTTATCCTGTTCCGTTACCCGTATACCTCGATCTTTAAGCTTACCTTTTTTTGTAGATTAAATCGTTTTACAGTTTAAATAAATTTCTTCGAAGCTTAAGGGAAATCTTGTTCTAAAACTGGCTGTTTGCGTAAATCTTGTACTTATTTTCAAATAGGTATAAAATTATATGTATGTATCTATACTTAAAATATAAAGCTGAAGAGTTTGTTTGTTTGTTCGCTTGAGCTCTATAATCTCAGAAACTCCTGATCCAAATTGAAAAATTCTTTCAAATTTGATCAGGAACCCATTCATCGAGGAAGGCTATAGGCTACATATCATCACGTTAATACCAGTAGGAGCGGAGCACCAACGAAAAATGTTATAAAAACGGGGAAAAAATATTACGCAGCGGGCAATAGGTGACGAAAACGAGGTTACGTGGGTCAGCTAGTGTATTTGAATGTAAGGATTAATAATTATATAGGCATATTTAAAGAGCTGGTATTTCATTATATATCTACTACTTTATTTTGTCCAGTAGGAAAAAACACACCGAACTACGGAGTAACTGCTAATCCTACATCGCGATATAAAAAGTCCTCAAGCTGATAAGCCCGTTGAGTCGCGGTTTATAAATAATTATGATCACCTCGCTTAATTAGATGACCCATTTCTTCTTTTCTTTCACAATTTTTAAAAATAAACTGCTTGAATTACTTTTTTTTTTTATGGAATTGGCGGGCAAACGAGCAGACGCATCGTCTGATGGTAAGCAATTACCACCGCCCTTGGACACCCGCAACACCAAAGGCGTCACAAGTGCGTTGCCGACCTTTGGGGGATTGGGAGAGGGACGTAGGTAGGGGTTGGGGGATGGGCCTCTAGTATCCTCACTCACTCAGTGAAACACAACGCGAGCGCTATTTCACACCGGTTTTCTGTGAGGCCGTGGTATCACTCCGGACGAGCCGGCCCATTCATACCGAAGCGTGGCTCTCCCACGGTAAGTAAATACTAATATATTCTCAGTCGTAGGGGAAGTCAAATTGCATTAGTAAGCGGAAGTGGTAGTGGGGTGGCCATATTAGCCGCAGAACCGATAACTTTTGGGGTAAACGGGTTCTTGAGCGGAGACCACGTTTCGGCATACGCATGTAGTAATGATTAGCGCAAAACGGCTGACAAATTTGTCCTCTTTTCTCTTCAATGCGACCATAATATGCCACGGTGTGGTAAGATACAGCTAGTTTACTATATTAAATATTTTTGGAAAATGTAGAAGTACCTAAGCAGCACCTTATATCAATAACAAGTCTAATACCTATATCTTTTAACAACGTCATCGTTATTCCCCAAAATCATGCCAAGTAATTAATCATAACAGTTTTTTTTCGGGAATCTCATGCTTAATTTAACGGGTCGTGTTGTTTCATTTTTTGGCTCATTTCTTTTGATATCAGGTTATATAATTGGTACTCGAGAGTAGCTTGAATCAGAATGATCAAACTTTTTATAAAACCGGCCAAATGCGCACCGAGTGTTCCGTACAAACCTGTAGGTAAACATTTTCTGTTACCTGTGCTGGAAGCTATTGCTCCTAATCAAATTTCAATTTTCTATGTCAACGGGAAGTACCCTAGTTTTAGTTTAGGTTTTGATTTCCTTGCAAGTAGTTGCGAGTTGAAAAACCCAACTACGACAGCAAAATACGCTGAAAAAGCATGAAACATATTTGAAGAGCCGTGGTCATGCGTTGTTAAATTGTTAATTGTACGTTTGTATGTAAGGCGTGGCACGGTTATGATATTGATTCTTTGCAAAGTATATTTTTAAATACTATAGATATATCACAATAAATAAATAAACCGACAAAGGAACGAGCAAATGCTAAATATATTTACATATATATATTGTATATATTTGAAATATGCAAGTAACGCTTTTTGCAATGATACTAAACACGGCATATTTATCTCAAATTAATTTTTAACATAGTACTTTATGACCGCTAGAGGGCGCCACATTAGATTCAGTGACACGCCATACAGCCTATAACCAGCGGACGATCAAGACGCTTTCAGGCTGAAAAGTTCAATTTCACATCAAAGACCTAAGCATTTGATATGAAATCCAACTTGAAACTTCTACGCGTTCATGAAGAAAAGTGTAATAAATATTTTTTATCAGTCCAATGCTGGACATAAACCTGTCCGTCGCAAGGAGGTTTATAAATATTTGAATGAACACAATATTTGTCTTATTATTATCATCAACAACACATAACGTCCCACTACTGGGCTTGGGTCTCCTCTCAAGAGAGGGTTAAGGCCATACATCACCACGCTGGCCAAGTGCAGGTTAGTATACTACTCTTCAAATGAAAACTTAACTCATAGAGATAGACGAACTCAATTCGAGGAATGACTGTGATTATAATAGTGTACATGCAAATGTATACACGATTGTATAAATGTGTGTGTGTGTGTTCACGGTTCTACAAATATATACAATGGAGACAAAACCCCTCGTTCCGGTACATTACGTCACCTGTTAAGGCTTCAATAACTCAAGTGGGTAAACGCTGTTTAAGCTTATATGGAACCGCCTATCACACCGATGCGTTTCTCTTTTTTTTCTATTATGTAATAAATATTTTTATTTTTTATTTTGTATATTTCATTATTTGTTGTGTTTTATATAATACTAGTAAAACCCCCCGGTGTTAACCGCGGGTAAAGCCGTGGGGTTCAGCTAGTATTATATAACGCCGCGAGTCGAAGCTAGTCTAAAAAAAGTTACATAAGTAAGTTACTCCTTATACTCCTTATATAATCAGCTACCTATCAGTGAAAGTCCCGTCAAAATCGGTCCAGCCGTTCCAGAGATTACCCGGAACAAACAGACAGACTCACAGACCGACAGACGTATACGTACATATGCATTTAGTAAAAAGCGGTTATTTTAACATACAAACAGACACTCCAATTTTATTTATTTGTATAGAAGATCTGTGTATCCACAAACATGTTCGAACACATAACCTCTAGCTTAGTCAAGATCATGACAACTGAACCTATAGACCCGTTTGATATGTAGATGTAAGTCTACATTTCTGTGATAAACTGATCGAAATCCATTTCCAAAGTACCAACTTAACACTAATCAGCCCAAGAAACAGTCCCAAATTTCCGAACGTAATTAAGAAACTTGGTCAAATCCCACCGGACCCTGTGACACAAAGGTAACTAAGATGTTCGTTACAATATACGATTCGAAGATTTCTACGTTAAGGTGGTTTCAAAAATCATTGCAAATACATACACTGCCGAGTTGTATAGAAGGTATATAGAAGGAAGATATACAAGAAGGGCTTATTTATCGTAAATTAATATGATTTTAATGACATAGAATATATTCCACGCTTCCAACTACTTAAGTCTCTTGAGACCTAGACACGTTGTTGCAGACTGACAAGAGAACGTTGTGGCTACGTAATCTTGTCGTTAGACGTTTTTAAGGAGCCCAAAGGCCTCCAATTAAGCTTCATGACTGTTATCCTATGATAACAACCGGGACCGAATGCTTAACGTGACCTCCGAATCACAAAGACGCTCATGGTAACATTGTAAGTGTATGCTTCTCAGCGCTTCTAGAATAGAATTGGCTTCCTAAACCTACATTACGCTTCGGTGTAAAACGGCCCAGTTTCAGCCCCGTTTTAGCGCGAACGTTAATCCGCGGTTGGTATTTCAATGCCACTAAATTTATTAGCGTACTAAAGATCTACAGGGCAATTCAATTAGCCAAGCAACTATTTAACAGGCATTATTTTAGTGTACTGGAAAAAATGTGGAGAGAGGAAATGACCTAATGGACTCTGACAGTTACGACTTTCTGTTTTTAAGACTTGCTAATAGAGTTATTTTTAGTGGTTATATATAACTTTGTTGGTTCTTTTATTAGTCTAGTGGTGATGGTGACTGCTGAGCCGGTAGTGGGTTCGACTCTCATCCAGGACAAATATTGTGTAATGATCTCAATCATCTGGGTGTAGGTAATCTAATATATAAAATTCTCGTAAAAGTCTTGCGGTGTTTGTTACTTCTTCGAAACGCTGGATCGATTTTTAAGAAATTTTGTGTGCATATCGGGTAGGTCTGAGAATAGATCTACATCTATTTTTCATGCTCCTAAATGATAAGGGTGATCCACCCCTAAATATTTTATTTTATGCCAAAACAGCTTTTGCCAGGTTAGCTAGTTTATCTATAATATTTTTGTACTAGCTTCTGCTGGCGGCTCGGTCAGCGTGTGTATCGGTTATTAAGGTAAATAGTAGATCATGTGTTATCCTATTGTATGAGCTATATTTCAGTATTGTTTCATATACTTAATTAAATATTTTCGGTCATCTAATACACAATGCCATCTATTCCCAAACTAAGCAGAGCATATTATATAGGTACTAGACAATTTTTTTTATTTTTATTTATTTATTAAGGCAATTACAACAGGTAACAAACAAGGCATCATTTGATATAAACACATATTATATATACTATTTGTAAATACATACATACACATTATATAAAGAAAACATCCAAACTCCGGAAGAAATATTAACAGATCCTACAAACATTTGATCCGACCGAATCGAACTCATAACCTCGAGCGCAGTAGTCCCATGCGCTACCACTGCGCCATAAAAGGAGTTAGTAGTAACTATTTACGATATTGGCCGACGAGAGGCCTATGTCCAGCAGTGGACTGCGATAGGCTGATGATGATGATTTACGATAAAATTAATATGAAAAGTTATTCATTTACAAGCAATATTACTTGCAAAGATTCTAGTTTGAGCTTTAGAAAATTGTTTTGATATTATTTTGAAAAGCCATTATAGAGACTTTCAATATTTTTAATAACTTTTCGGGCACTTTCTATTAAGTCTTTTAAGTTTTGATTTTAAATTTAGTCTGTTAGTCTTACTTTGAAAACCATTAGTAGTTAATTGAGAACGTTTTTGCTACATTATATAGTAAGTAAATTTCAGATCATAAATTAATATCATAACCCTCCTTTGACTTTGCCGTAGTCGGGTAAAAAATACCAGAGCTTTGTTCGGTATTTTTTTAATTGTAAATTTTCCCCCCAAAACTTCCCTGCATAATAAGTTTCATGAAAATCGTTGGAGCATTTTTTTAAGTGATATAGGGGACAAACGAACGAAGCGAAAACGTAAGCGATTACCGCCGCCCATGGACACCCGCAACACCAGAGGCATCACAAGTGCGTTACCAGCCTTTGGGGGATGGGGAAAAGGATGTGGGGAGAAGTAGGAATATGGGCCTCCGGTACCCTCATTTACACGGCGCAAGCGCTATTTGACACCGGTTTTCTGTGAGGCCGTCTCTCTCTCCGATCTCTCCGGTCGAGCCAGCCTATTCATGCCGAAGCGTGGCTCTCTCATGGCGTTTCCGAAATTCAGATTATATATATACAAAAATTGCTTGTTAAAGGTATACGATAGATAAACTAATCGGTAAAGCAATTGGATCGGGCAGAGTTACAGTCGAATTTATAATTTACTAGTTATTGCCCGCGGCTCCGCCCGCGTGTATGCCAGTTATCTCGGCAAATAGTACCTTATGTGTTATTCTGATGTATAAGGTATATTACTGTAAAGTTTTATTCAAACCTGTTCAGTAGTTTTTTCGTGAAAGAGTAACAAACATTCATCCATCCATACTTACAAACTTTCGCGTTTATAATATTAGTATAGATGTAGATACAGAACCATGGATTGAGGTCCAATATAACTTTAGGTAATTTTGAGTTATCTTAGTACAGAACACGTGGGTTTAACTTATACTGGTTAAGAAAATAATGCAAAATATTCAAAACAGTCAACGATTCTAGTTTCAAATGCAAATTATTATATCTTCTAACTGAAATAAAAACTTTAGCATATTTTTCTCATCGTGTTTATTTGCTGACTAGCGCAAACTTCAAGTAATATTTCACATAAAACTCTTAATACATCACCAAGAATATTTCCCCTTTGTTTTAGAAAGAAAACTTTCATTACAAAGCGACAGCGTTCTTTTGTAAATAAAAACAAACTTAATTGAACATTTTTAAACAACCTTAACACCAGTGCATAAAAGTCATTTTCTCTTGTATCAATTCTTAAAAAAGTTTGCAGAATAAAAAGATGAAGTGTTCCTACAAACTTTACTATGCAGCTGTATAATATTTTCTTTCGAACTTTTTACAAGACAAAGCGGTTTTGTTGAACGCATTATTATGTTTGTCTCTCGTAAGGTTAGAAATGAACGAAAGGTGTACTAATTACGGTGTTAAGTCTTTGTGAGCAGCGACATCTGTCGTGTGATCATTGAATTACGACTTCTTGTATAAAGAAAAAGACGGTGAATAATTAAGCCAGTTTCTAATTCTAAATACGGAACCCTAAAATGAAAAAGTAAGTTATGGAAACAAACGTTGATAGGAATTTTCATGATGAGACAGTGAGAAGTTTTTTCATTTCATTATAAAATAAAAACCAAGCGATAATCTGAAGGTAAGTGGGTACCATCGTCTGTGGAAACCAATGACTCAAGAGACATGGCTCTTGAGTCACTGGTTTCCATGTGTTCCATGTGTTCCAGGTGTATTACTGTTCTTCGAAAGCCCCGCCTACCTGCTTAGATGAGGGGGGGAGGATGGGAATTTGGGCACTGGACTTCCAGTTGAGCCATGGCTCTTTCACAACTAGCTATGTCACATATTTAAAGGATAAAAATTAAAAACGATCACTGTAAAAAATTGTTACAAATAAATTTTACTACCTATTGCCCGCCTCTAACTACGCGTTTGTCGGTTATCGTAGTAAAAGGCTCAGACCCCAATCCCTCCCCACATCCCCCTCCCCATCCCCCAAAGGCCGGTAACGCACTTGTAACGCCTCTGGTGTTGGGGAAGTCCATGGGTGGCAGTAACTGCTTACCATCAGGTGATACGTCAGATCGTTTCGCCCCTAAACCTTAAAAAAAATAACCTATGTCGTTCCTCCAGAATCAAAGTATCTACAGAATAAATTTTATTGATATCATTGAAGTAGTTTAGCCGTGACAGCGTTACATATAGACAGACAGAGTTACTTTCGAATTAATATAAATTATCTTGCGAGTAATTAAATATTTAGGTACCATTAGGCTAAAATTATTTTGTCGATATATTGCTTGCGGCGAAAGTCTCGCTGTATGTTTTTATTTATCGTTCATTAATTACTTTTTGTTTGTTAATTTTCAATAACGTTTATATTGATGCTGATTAAAAATACACAGTTAATTTTGATTAAACATGCGATTAAAAACAAAACTTCGTTTGATGAAATTCAAAATGGGGCCAACTGAATCTCATCATCGTCACAAGTATAGCGCCCTCAACAGCTAAATGTAGACCTGCCCCAAACAGCGCCGAGTATCCCGGTGTTGGGCAGTTCACATCCATTCGCTGCCAGACACCTTCTTTAAATCATCGGGTTATTCGCAACCCTGATGGCTGTTAGGAAGTTCTCACTCCTACATGAATCGTAATTAGTATGTAGATTGTAAAGTTACTAGAGTGTATAATGGAAGTAATTCCTCTGAATGTCAGACAGATTGATTCCAGACTGCAAAGTGACTATACTGTGTGAAGTGATTAATTCAAGTTCATCCTGAACGTGTGAGCGGGGGAAAACATCTGCCTACTTATGATTGTCTCAATAAAACTTAACTATAATTATAAAGTCAGAAACGAAATGTAATTTTCTAACAATTAATATCTTAATATTTATTAATAGGACAACAGATATTTGTATTGTATTATTCCTGTAAAAATGGTTACTTGAGTAAGTTATTTAATTATAACAAGTCTAACCGGTTGACATCCGCTATTACGTTATTTAATTACATTAAAATAACGTAAGGTTAATCACAGTAATTCTAATTATTTAATTAAGGATTTATCATGTCATTAGAATAATGCGTAACGCATATAATTGTTTTGGAAAGTTAATACGAAACCAATAATATCCGGTATACACCGACTACCGTCATTATATTTCATGTGCGTTGGTTTCGTATTGGCAAGAATAAATGAAGAGATCGGTCTCATAGATAATACACTACAGTAGACATAGATGCGCCACTAAGGATTTCAATTGATTTAAATGGGAGTACTCAAGCACAGAGATGGCGCTGCGTGTATCACATCTAGCCGGATAGATGGAGCTAATGAATTTTATACTTGTTTTTGGATTAAGGACAAATTTATTAAATAAAACACAAGTTTAGAGAATTTCGCCGTTTATTATGAGAATTATAATAATTTAACGCTTGTATTTTCATAGCATTATTATTATACAAAGTTGTTTTGCCTTTAACTAATCTGTTGACATTTGTACACCAGCTGTTTAAAATAATATTTATTATGCTATCCATTACAAAATTTACTACTTTTGTTTTGTGTTTTACACAAGAGAACTGCGAAAAATTACAAAAGATCACTTAAAAGCTGACTTTCTCTTCATTTTGAAAGTGTCGTCGAATCCAAATCGCAAAAGCAAGCAAGGTTCAGTATTCACAGCGTAGGGTCAATAGTTTACGTATCGTATCACAGAATCCAAGGAAAAAGCAGGGTTAAAGGTTAAAAGAGCACAAAATAGATACCAAGTATATCACCAGAACACAACGAAACCAGAAACAGAAAAGTTTTGAAAGTTAACGTTTACCGGAGTTTACGTTTCTGTCAGTACTAATTTACGTTTCGTTTCACCAAAATAACATTTTCAAACTGAAAAATTGAAATAATAGTGTTAAAAATTGTGGCAGAAAAATAGTTTAGTTATTAAATTAATTACTACATTAAATTAATTAAAAGTTAGTATATTTAAGTAAGTACTTAATTAATTTCAAGTTTTTATGTCAATTAGCTCCACCTATCGTTACGGATGTACATTATGGTCAAAGTTTGAGTACCTCTTTAGAGGGGTGATACCACCTTCTATGTAATTTTTTTGTTACGACAGATGTATGGAAGTTTCATAGCCCTGGATCGGTCTAGTTTGAGCATTGTACGAGGAAGGACAAGCTGTTAATAAGTTAAGTACATAGGCTCCGTAATTGCTATTAAATTAAACATTTTTAAGTAATAAGTTAAGATGTAACTTTTAAAAGAGTGGCCATGAGTTTCTTTGCCAGTATTCTTCTCATAAGGTCCTACGCATTTTGGAAACTGGAAGTTATGGATCGAGACGAACGGGCAGTGGATTTTAGTGTTTAAACCTAATTCACCTTGACCATGTAGTGTCGATCTATGATTTTAAGAGTAGCTTCAATGCAACGTTAATTAAATACATGATTCTAGTTTGAACCTTAGTTGTGTTGTTTTAATAAATCCTAATGTACCGACGGGTATGGTAATAAATTGATTAAGAACGGTCTAAATCATGTGAGTGATATTAGTGAGTTGAGGAGTGACGTCAGCGAAGCTGATGTCACTCCTCAGCTCACTAATACTATATTTACATATTATTACATATTTATTTATTTATTTATTTATTTATGTAAGGAAAACATACAGTGATATATTTTAGATCGATTATAACTATATAAACAGCTAAACACCGTTTAAACGTTTTCACATATAAATGTCTAAAGCTTACTTTAGGGATGTAATAAATTTGATAAATTAAATAACAAAACAATTTTTGCAAGTGAACAGAAAGAAAGAGAATAAAAACACGAGTGCGATAAGACATCTTTGAACTTGTTAGGTTTGGTTGTGAATAAGTCAAGGTTCGGGAAGTCAGTCAGCGCATTCAATTCGTTGGCAGATCTAATTAAAAATGAATTTTGTCTATAATTTGTTGAGCATATAGGGATTGACAGATAAATTGGTTGCCTTAAAGTCCTGTTTGGCACACGTAACTTAATTTTGGAAAGTAGATGGGGTGAATCTAACTGACTTTGAGCTATTTTGACTAAACACACAATATCCGCTATGTTCCGTCTCTTAATTAAAGGAAGTATATGGTGTCTCTGACATCTCTGTTCGTACAGTGGATCGCTGGAGTTACATTTATACTCGAGGAATCTCAGAAACCTACGTTGAATAGATTCCAGTCTATTAATATGGACTTGGTACCGCGGGTTCCACACTTGAGAGCAATACTCGAGAATACTACGCACAAAGGAACAATACAGTATTTTGATAACCTTTACACTCTTAAATTGTGAACTAGATCTTAATACAAACCCCAATGATTTGTTTGCTTTTTTTGCAATGTAATCGATGTGCATGTCGTACAAGAGTTTGGAGTCGTGTATTAGACCCAGGTCACGCACCTTGTCAACTCTTTTCAGTTGATGATCTTTGATAGAATAATTAAAATTTATTGGTTTAGGTTTCCGAGTGAAAGAGATGATGTGACATTTAACAACATTGAGATCGAGCTTGTTAATTCAACAATAATGTTGGAAGGCATTTAGATCTTCCTGGAGCAGATAGCAGTCGCCCACGGAATTGATTGTTTTATATATCTTCATGTCGTCTGCGTACAAGAGAAATTCTGAGTGTTTTATGCATGTGGTTACATCGTTTATGAAGATATTAAACAATAAAGGCGCAAGCAGGGAGCCCTGGGGAACACCGGATGGCGCGATGCACCATGAGGAAGCATAGCCGTTGAGTACGACTGCCTGAGAACGATTCTCAATGTAAGACGTGAACCATCTGTACAAGTTTCCGTGGATTCCCGAGAGTAAAAGCCTATGTAATAATATGTCATGATCTATACGGTCGAAGGCTTTGCTGTAGTCGGTGAATATGGCATCCACTTGTCCCCCAGATTCCATACCTGAGGCCACGTATTCAGTGAATGTCAACAAATTCGTCATAGTGGATCGTTTTCCCAAAAATCCGTGTTGTTCAGGGATGAACGAGACCGAGAGTGTATCATAGAGTTGAGAGTACACGATTTTTTCTAAAACCTTAGCGAAGATACATAGTTTTGATATAGGCCGATAATTTTTTATATCACTACGACATCCACTCTTGTATATGGGGGTTATAAAGGCTGACTTCCATACTTTAGGAACAATGCCTTCTACGACAGAACGCTTGAATAATATTGTTAATGGTTCAGTCAGATAATGTGCACACTTAACAACAAATAAAAGCACTATGCGATCTGGTCCAGGCCCCTTGGTCAGGTCTAGTGTTTGTAATAATTTAAGTACCGTTCGTTCACATATCTCTATGTCACCAATTAAGTTAGATACATTATGATTAATATCGTCATGAGCCAGATCAGGATGACTTGAAATACTAGGTTGGGGTGTAAGAAATACGAATTGAAAGTAAGATGAGAAAAGGTGACAGATCTCCTCCCCCGTGTCAGCCGACTGACCTTCGTATTGTAGTGTAGATGGAAGAGAATGAAAGCCCTTTTTATTTGCTTTTATGAAAGACCATAGCATTTTTGGGTTGGTAATGATTGATTCTTCGGATCGTTTGATAAAGCTATCGTAACACTCAATTTCTAAAATTTTTGCCCTTTTTCTTAAGAGAGAAAACGTACATATTCTATTATATATAACTATTATTTACTTAATTATATTAATGCGTAGCAATATACCGACTAACTCTACAAAAGGAAAACCGAGGTAAATATTTGTAACTAACTAAATATACAGGCCTAACAAGTCGTAACTTTCAGATTTCATTAGTAACTAAATTAGTTAACTTGGCTAAAGATGTTTGAACTTTCCCTTGATTACGTCACACTAAGAAAGGTTCATTTGTACCATTGCCGGGTACTATATTACGTGGCAATTTATTTTGGGTGCGATAAGGTAATTTGTTTGTTACTCTTAAATTGCCTCGTTGGTCTAGCGGTTGGCGTGAGCGACTGCTGATCATGAGGTCTCGGGTTCGAATCCCGGGTCGGACCAAATGTTTGTATGATCTACAAATATTTGTTTCGGAGTTTGGGTGTGTTCTATCTATAATATGTATGTATTTACAAAAAAAAAAGTATATATGTATTTGTATCAGTTGTCTAGTACCCCATAACACAAGCTCTGCTTATCTTGGGACTAGATGGCGTTGTGTGTTTAGATGTCCGAAATATTTATTATTATTATTATTATTAAATTTCATAACGTGTGTTAACTTTTAACTAAAAAGTTTTGATAAAATTTATGTAGCATTTAATTTTAAATCCTTTTTTACACATTTATAGATTTATACACAACCACATTTATAGATTTAAATTTAAAAAAAAAATATTACGATTCTGTTGACACCTCATTCGTTGAAACATATGTATAAACAAATATAGATTTTCTATACATTTACCCCTGGTATAAAAATATACAACGCCAGGTATGGCATTCCGACGGACGACATGACGTCATCATCGCTGTCGCTAGTTCTGGTTGGTTTCTTTCGTGTTACTATTTTTTTTATGGAATAGGAAGCAAACGAGTAGACGTATCACTTGATGGTAAGCCATTACCGCCGCCCATGGACACCCGCAACACCAAAGACGTCACAAGTGCGTTGCCGAACTTTGGGGGATAGGGAGAGGGATTAGGTAGGGGTTGGGGGATAGGCCTCCAGTATCCTCACTCACTCAGTGAAACACAACGCGAGCGCTATTTCACAATGGTTTTCTGTGAGGCCGTGGTATCACTCCGGTCGAGCCGGCCCATTCATACCGAAGCGTGGCTCTCCCACAGTAAAGTTGTGTTGCTATTCACTGGTTTTGATTGGTTAATTTCGTGTCATACTATCATGTAGTGACGTCACTTCGGGGAGCTCAAAGAACGCGAGACCTTGTTTTCTTATACCCGACAACAACATTGAGCCTTTCTTCGCCTGGCCTTACGCTTTATGCCTCAAAATCTTAACTCACCATCTTCATTATGATCAAAGCAATTTACAAAATAACCCCAAATACCAGGGTTGAACACAAAGGGAAACAGCGATAATGTTACGATAACATATTACTTACATAACATTCAGTAAAAGTTATACAATTATGTTACAATCTGGGCTTGAATGTGTAATTTTGGTGTAGTTATTTATGGCGTATGATTATGACTTTGATGTTGTGTTTAGGTGAAATAGTCGGTTGTAAAGGTGACGTTAACGTAAATTGAATAAAACTGACCTAGAACGAGTCTGGCCACGTGCAATTTGCTTGCATAATCGCTTGTAAGAAAAAACGCACTGAGACTTGCATGCACCCCCATGCATCGCATTCTACTATTTCCTTTTTTATGTTGTGTATACATATAAGACTAAATCTTATTATTTTGGACAGAAATAAACTAATGTGTTGATTCTGAAAACAAAGATTTATTTTCTTAATTTTTCATCAAAGATAACATCTACTTTAGTACACTATTGTAAAAACCTCACCTGAAAACAAAGAAACGACATTCAAAGTTTACTTCTCCACTATTTCTAATTGTTTTATCCCAAAATATATCTTAATAAAAGTTTACTTTTTGCTCATTTTCATAACACACCATTTCCATTACTTCTTGACAAACTAAAGACTATCTAGTTTGACATTTATAAAGCAACCAATTATATATGTAACAATGTGTGTATATTTTCAGTGTGTTTATATTTAAATGTATTGGATAACAAGTAGTCCCTGAATCTATCTCTTGAATCAGAAATATATAAAGCCGCTAATTGCAAAATTTTACTTACAAATTTAATTTTACTTTTTTTGTGAATTTTCACTTAGATGATAAGACTCATAACTTTCAAATGGACACGAACTGAGCTGTTTCTTTTTCTTTTGTACAATAAATGGCTATCTATATATCTATCCATTCATATCCGTACATGGGCGGTGGAAGCCACTAACCTTTCAGTGTCCCATCAAAAACTCAAAACTATAAACAAAAGTTGTAGAGGATTCAATAGTTATATTATTCAATAGTTCATAATGTTAAAATTAAATCATCATGTCGGTGACGTTTGTGAGGTCAGCATGTCAGTGACGCGATGACGCGGTTATGGGAACTTCTAAGATTCCCCCCTCTCCTCCCCCATAAGTGTTCAACGCGACTAAAGAAGTTTTCACTTCAAAAATCGTATATATATCTTTATATATATAATTCTTCTGTGAGTGTGTATGTCACTGAACTACTCTCAAACGACTGGACCGATTTTGATAATTTTTTTTTTGTGTGTATTCAATGGGATCTGGGAATGGTTTAGATTCACAATTTTGTCCGCTGGACAATGTTTTTTTAATTAATTTTTAATTTATTAGTAGTTATGGCAAAACGACGTTTGCCGGGACAGCTAGTTAAGGTATATAACAGAATAAAAATATTTTATTTCCTTACAAGACATGCTACAAAATACAACAAATACTGATAGAAAAAAATAAACAAAGGTGTCTGTATGGTGCTGGTGTCTATCATAGGTATAACATGTATTATTACAGATTACCAGGTGTCCACCCCAACGCAGCAAGGTAATAATGATTCATCATATCCAACAATAAAAAAATATGTGTTTCAGATTACATAGTTGAAATATTCTGGAAAAGAAAATGAAATTTTCATTTCGCACCATGATCACAATCATTTAAGATATAAAATTTTACACTTTCGAAGCTTTTCAACGTCTCATATACGTCATTAAAGTCAGAATAAAAAATAAATTTACTTAGAGCATCTTCTGAAATTTATTCAAACACCATTACTAGACAGTCATAAATCAACCAATATAACCAAGGTAGTAGAGCCACGCTGATTTCAGCACGAATGGGCCGGCTCGACCGGGGGCGGTACTACCCTCGCATAGAAAATCAACGTAAAATGACAGCGATCATGCTGTCGTGTTTCGTTGGTGAGTGCGAGACCGGAGGCCCAATGAAAACCATGCTGCATTGTTGCATTGTCTGCATTAGCAGTAGGGTGACCACCACTCTTGGATTCTGCTTATGCTTTCCATCAGGCACAGTAGAGTCATTTTGGCAGGGTCAAACATAAAGAAAAAGAACAAATTAAAGATCACACCCCGCACTTACTTACGTAACAGTGGTTAAGATCGTATAAGTATAACCGCAATATGGGACTAGGACCAACTTGGATTTCATTAATCGCCTCCGTAGTCACGCGGTGGTTCGAAAACTTTGACCCGGAGAGTTTTTATTAGAAACTGTTGCTCCCGAAGATGGTGACCATATTTTGACCAAGAAATCTGGACATTCGCTTTTTTTTAACACCTTCTTCTAAAAAAAGGCTTTTTAGCGATAAGGTTGTCATTTGGATAACATTTACTCATTATATTGTTAACATTCTAAATATAAATTGTATTAATTGGTGTATAAAAAAGATTATTCTACACGCAGAACAATAATTAATGGATTACAGAAAATGTTGACGTATATGAGAATAGAACATTGAGACTCTTCATTACCACACGTCGCAAAAAATGTAACAACTTTGAACTATGATGAGGTGCTTTGAAACCATTAGACATTCGAAAGTAAACATACGCATGTCTCACTTACACGCGTTACAAGAACAATAACGTCGCTAAGATTAGACAAAGACAAAGCATCACAATGGCGGACCAGTGATGAAAAATTACCCATAAAAACCGAGTTTTTTTTAATATTTATAATTGTATACTTATATTTAAATGAAATAGGTATAATTAATAAAATATCTGTACATTCTTTGTTAAATACCTAATTTATATAAGATTAAATCAAACACCGCTGTGAAGCATCAGCTTTCCACCCTCGCACAGAAGATCAACGTAAAATGACATCGTACGATAGGTATTAATTCATACCTTCACGAAATTTCACGATTACAATTAATTAATTTGCTAATTATTATCAATTATTAAAAATATGACTAAAGTCATTACAGTCATATTTTTAATAGTAGTAATTAAGTAGTAAATTGCTAGTTTCTATCATGTTACTATCAATATGAAAATATCTTTATGTTCATGGATAAAGCAAAATCATTCCATTATTAAACAAGACATAAACAACAAATGTCGTTACCGTACGTGACGTAAGGGCGCAGGTTTTAAAGATTACGATACAAAAAATGAGTTTACTCCTGTCAAACGAGGTGTCAAAGATTGACTAAAATTAGATATCTACCGTGGGAGCGCCACGCTTCGACATGACCACAGAATTGTCACTTATATAGAAAGTAACACAAATTCAATGACATAGAAAATTTTTCCTTTGTGTATTTCATGGAAACCCTAGTCAGTCAATATTTCAGCGACGCCCCACGGTGGTGCGATTCATAATAAGTTAACAAAGAACCTATTTATTTACTCGATATTAAAAGGCATGTAACGCTTTGTACGGCCCCGTAATATTTCATAAACAGCTTGAGTTAATGTTTGAAAATATATACAGAGATATAATAAGGACTTGAGAAACAGTTATCGTGTTCCTATATCACAAAGAGGGAATCCTTAGCCGAAAACAGGCCTCGGAAATGTTAAAAGTGATGGCGTCAAAAATTCCTGTTTTAAATATGGTCAGTTAAAAGCAAAAATAGATCGTCTATGCCTGAGTGATTTTACAGATTTCCCAGAATTAGTAGGAGGAAAAAGTTTAGGTCTCCGAACTCAAAGAGCGGTAACACTCTCTGTGACTTGCAATATCCATTTAGTCAATCACCAAAAGGTAATCTGTCTGTTCATTTATCCTCTTAAGCCACAAAAAAAATGATAACAAAAATAAAAACGTCAAACGCAGAAAACATGTAATTCTTCTTCTTAGCGTATGGACGCTCTAAGTATCAAAGTGTAGATGTAGTAATACTTTAGCAACACAGAACGTGGCATACATGATGAAAAGTTTTGTGTCCTAAGACTTTATCTTTCTACTCTTATGGTAAAAATTCATACATTAAAGGATTTTCTAACCACCAAGTCTGCTTACTCTTTGACGGCGTGACTCAAATTATGACACCTAGTTTCAAATAAAACGTGTACCAAAAATGTTATTAGTTAATATTTTGCATGCAAACTCTTGTATTGCCACTCTAAACGACTCTGAGATTCTCGGATCCAGCTCCTACCAGACATCTTGCTAAATTCGTCACGTCATCTGGCCTGTGGGCGGCCTATACTTGCCAAGACATGTTCTCCACCTTAGAATACTTCTATTCCAACGGTTGTAGTTCTGCAGCTACTATGGCCAGCCCACTACCACTTCAGCTTTCTAATGTACGAACTGATTCATCACATATTCGAAAATGTTTTTATATCGCCATACGGCGAACCAAACTCGGATGCTTGAAAAGGTTCAAAAGACCTTTCTCAGATATTTTTTTTAAAATGTCTTATTATACTTCTCCTATATGTACCCAATCAAATATTTATTAGGGTTTAATTCTTATGAGGTTAGAAGAGATCTTGATAGTTTTTTATAGTTTGTAAGGCTCTTCGATTGGGAATTGACTGTCCTGAACTCCACAATCTACTCTGTAGGAAATTCTCCTCAGCTATTACGCACATTGTCAAAGCAGTCTACACAAATTATTTGCGCAGCTGGTATGTCACACAGTCGCTAAAGCAGAGGCTCCTGTGTATCTTACCCTCGAGGCACTCAATACTCTCCTGATCCTCACCTGATGAATAGAGTGACAATGTGGTGACTTGTTTGGTGTTTTGTGAGAAAGCGTACGCGAGGCAGTCCACAGTGCCATATTAATTTAGTTTTATGTTTTGTTAATTCTATTAGTATTTTCTTGAAATGTTTATTTATTAAATTTTATTTTATGATATTGTTTTGTAATATCAATGTCATATTGCCAATTCAATGTTTTTTTTTCTTTGTGTATGGGCCGAAATGACTGTACTCTGCCTGATGGAAAGCATAAGTAGAATCCAAGAGCGGTGGTCACCATGCTCATTGAGAATGCAATGCAATATGGTGACCCACACCAAGGCGGCCTAGTGATGCTTCTCCATCATTGGGCATCCGGTCTTGCAATCACCAACGAAACACGACAGCACGAACGCTGTCATTTTACGTTGATCTTCTGTGTGAGGGTTATTTATTGATTTAAACCTTTTTAATTAAAAATGAAAAAACTAAAATTTATTTCTGTTCCATACAAAAAAGGGTGCACTTAAAAAAAAATATTAAACCCAAATTTTTACACTATATTTAAAACTGTCAAAGATTGTTTTATAAATTTTTCGACATAGTTTAGTTCCTCAACTCTCATAAATATCACCAAATGTCCACTGCAAAGTACCTCAAGCAGAATATAAGTTATAAATGCTGCAAACTACGAAACACAGTATAACAATATTAATTGAGTACCTTTTACACTACCTACACGCTGGTTAAACACTTGGCTAAACTGATAAGAGGCTGGAATACGAGAGCAAGCCACGTGTAACCATCCTAAGTTGGCGTACGTGAGCGGCAAACTAATGTTCATAATATTTTACTTGAAAACTTATTCATAAGTCGTTAATCTTCGTCATATTGTTGGCAGGACGAGGCAAGCTTTTCGTAGTCAGTTTGTTATCCGAATCATGCTTAAATCTGCAATGCATTGCTTAGTATTTGAGATTATATTTAATAATATAATTGTGTGTGTAAAAACTCAAATTGTTCTTTGAAAAGTCTTCCTTTCCGTTTCAATATTGTGAAATAACTATCTACATAGTAGTTTCTTTTATCCTTTTCTTTACTGAAATTCATTTTAAAGAAATGAATATTTGAAGAAAGGTATGAATAATTAAACATTCAGGACATCTCCTTTTCATTTAAAAAATAATAATTAAAATCGGTTCATAAACGACGAAATCACAAGACCGCACACAATAAATATATAAATATATATATATATATATATATATATATATATATATATACGATCGAATTAAGAAACCTCCTCCTTTTTTTGAAGTTGGTTAAAAATAGATATATTACGTTACAATTTATATTACACCTAAACAATCTCAGCATCCTTAATACAGTCCTATTATACTTCAGAAAAGAAAGCTTTTAGAAGGCTTAGGTTCAATTTTTGGGTCCAATCTCTTGTGATAAATTACCCAGGTACCCTTTTAGGCCAGAGTTAGGTAACCGTTATTTAATGCTTTAAAAGATTGAGGTTTTTTTAACACACATGAAAGCTATTTGTTCATTCAAAAACTATTTATTAAAAAAGGCACATTAACGCGAAACCCTATTTTCACTAAAACAGAGTAAAGTACTCTTTATAACATCAGCTATCGTGAAAGTCCCGTCAAGGTCGAGCTTTTTCAGAAATTAGCCAGAACAAACAGACAGGCAGAAAAACAATTTAAACATTCATTTTTGGTGTTTAGTACTGTATATACTTCTAAATGTATTTAGTAAAAATTATGATTTTCGTGCTACACGACAGCAGTTTCATCTCCATCGTTTAGATGGTTGGCAGTCCACAACTATGGGCTTTTCTCGAAACTTTCTGCCTCGCACAACAAAACTGTGGAATGACCTGTCGCCTGCGGTATTCCCGGACCAATACGACCTTTAACCTTGAAGAAAAGAGCGCACTCCTTTTAAAAGGCCGGCAACGCACTTGTGACGCCTCTGGTGTTTCTGGTGTCAATGGGCAGCGGTAATCGCTAACCGGTATGCTACTGGTTTGCCCCTACCCCAAAAAAAAGATAAATGATCTACAGTCTACTCATGAAATTTTACAACAACAAAGTTACTTATAGGACGAAGGAGATTTTAAAACAAAATATGCTCCTGTACCTTAAAACAATATTTTTATTTTCTACCTCTACATACCAGGTAAAAAATATTATCTATACATCTATTCTTATAAATAAAATTGGAGTGTCTGTTTGTAATATTAAAATAACCACTTTGTACTAAATGCATATGTATGTATACACGGCACATATGCCAAAAATGTAGTTAAAAAAATTATTGTCTGTTTGTCTGTCTGTTTGTTCCGGGTAATCTCTGGAACGGCTGGACTGATTTTGACAGAGTTTTCACTGGCAGATAGCTGATGGTCCAGGGAGTAACTTAGGCAATTTGTTTTTTTATTTACTTTGTCTCGCGGTGTTACTCTCGGTACGACGATAACCGCGAGTAACACCGTGGGGTTCAGCTAATCCTAAATAAGTTTATGTACCGTTTGTAGGCTGTCGATTAAATTTACTCCGCTTCATCCAAAATGGTCCTCTGAATAATTTGGTTTATACTGGCGCTGTTTATGATATCAACAGCATCACCTTGAAGGATCTAATATAATTATATTAACAACTAGCAGACCCACGCAACCTCGTTTGCGTCTCCTATTACTCGTCGCGTGATAATTTTCCCCCGTTTTTGAGACATTTCTCATTGGTGCTCCTCTCCTATTCTTCTCTCCTATTGGTCTTAGCGTGATGATATATAGCCTATAGCCTTCCTCGATAAATGGGCTATCTAACACTGAAAGATTTTTTCAAATCGGATCAGTAGTTCCTGAGATTAGCGTGTTCAAACAAACAAACAAACTCTTCAGCTTTATATATTAGTATAGATAAGCCGTTTATTGATGTTAAATAAATACCTACCTACCTTGGGTAGGTAGTAGGAAATATCCCGATCGGCTTTATCGAAGCCAAAAGGAACGATTATAGCTTTGTCAGCCTAAGTATAATAAATAAATAAATATTAATAGTTTTTCCCCGCGGTTCCGCCCGCGTATATGTCGGTTATCGCGGCAAATAGTAGCTTATATGTTATTATGATGTATAAGTTATATTAGTGTAAAGCAATGACATGGTGTAAAGTTTCATCCAAGTCCGTTCAGTAGTTTTTGCGTGAAAGAGAAACAAACGTCCATCCATGCTTAGAAACTTTCGCGTTTATAATATTAGTAAGATACGTCTTATGTTTCTCCATAGCATCCAAACTACCCAACCGATTTTAAGTAATGAGATGTCATTCGAATAATAATAATGGCCCGGGTAATATAGGCTATATAAATTTTATCAAAAGCTTTTACGTAGTTTTAATTTTTAAACTTTTTTACGACGTCTTATGAATCAATGAACTCCGGCTGAAAGCACGAAAAAGCACGACTCATTATCACGTTTCGCCTAAGCCGAGCATGTAAGCGAGAGCACGGAACAAGCGATAGAGAAGCACAATCGGCCTAAGCGTTCAGCTTGTGACGCATATTTTTCAATAATGTTTTCTTATGACGTTATCACATAATTTTTTTTTTTTTTTTTTTGTTTGACCCTGCCGTGTTGACTCTACTCTGCCTGATGGAAAGCATAAGCAGAATCCAAGAGTGATGGTCACCATACTGCGAACGCAGACAATGCAACAATGCAGCATGGTGACCCACACCATGGCGGGCTAGTGATGCTTTCGCATCATTGGGCCGTAATTTTCTTCCGTAAACCGACTTTACAGGCAATCAATTTTCTTGTTTTGAATTTGAGTTTAGAACTTGTTATAGAATTTCGTATATATTTTTTTGACATAAGCTTCAGTTATGTAAGCTCTAATTAACTATACTTATTTTTTAAACAATTTTTGTAAAAAATTGAAATATTTTTTTGCAAGCAATTAGAATCCTTTACCATTAAATAAATAAATATTTCGGACATCTAACACACAACGCCATCTAGTCCCAAACTAAGCAGAGCTTGTATTATGGGGTACTAGACAACTGATATCAATACTTATATACTTTTTTTTGTAAATACATACATATTATACATAGAAAACACCCAAACTCCGAAACAAATATTTGCAGATCATACAAACATTTGTTACGACCCGGGAATCGAACCCCAGACCTCAAGAACAGCAGTCGCGTACGCTACCACTGCGTCACCGAGGCGGGCATTAGATGAGCTGTTGGCTAGTTTACCTCCTATTTAAAAAAATCCCTCATTGATTTTGAAATACCTTCCCAATGACATTGAAGAAGACAATAAGAAAGCATTTTTATTTAACCACCAACAATTTTTTTTTAGTTTACAACTTCATTTGCGCCCATAATATACAGACTGACCAACACGAAAACTATGTTGATTGTTGAGAGCGCAAAACCATAAATCATTAATATAGTTGAGTTATAAAAGTGCTCAAATATATAATTTAGCTACAAATACGGAAGTCTACGCAAAACTTTATTGTTCCTCATATCATGCACTGCTCAATACGGGGTCTTTTGATCACAGGTCCCTGAAAATTTAATCTAAAACGTTATCGAATGCCTACGGAATTCCTACCTTATACTGGAGTATTGGCACAACAAGGTCCAATTTTGGTTTAAATTGCATTCAGTAGAGTACTGTATGATCTTGATAAATAGGGTTTGCGAACTACGTCGATCGTTAAGGCTGTCGCTTAAATCGAGGTGAGTTTATTATTTGAAGAAAACAATTTGGTAAGAGAATAAAAAAATGTGATAATGGTATTTATATCTATCTATATTTATATATATATATATAGATTTCAGCTATTTTATTACACACTAAATTCTATTCTAGTATGTGTAGAACATAAACAAGAATAGATTTTAGTAACACATTAACTTATTATAATTGTGCAATTATGTACACACATATCTGACATGAATAGGTAAATTAACATTAAAATATGAACTAATAACAAGTTGACTTCTTTAATCTTTTCAAGAGAATAAAGGCTCGTCTACATAAACGCGTTACTATTGTTTGATAATATCCGATGCATTTTTGCGAAATCTGTTTTAGTGCATTATGATTTCTTCTATTACTTATACGGGTACGAATCTGCCTCGTTAGTAAATTGGTTAGCGTAAGCTACTGCAGAACATGAGGCGAGACCTCATGATCTGCAGTAGCTTACGCTTTGATTACGGTTTGATTCCTGGGTCGAACTGTTGTTAGGTTTTTCTTACAAGAAATTCTTAATAGCAGCCCGGAGTATGGAAGATGGCGGTATTTCCCGCCCGTGCCTCGGAGAGCACGTTAAGTTGACGGTCCCGGTTGTCATGCACATCTATGGCAATCGTTATTGGGAAGTCAGTGCCCTCAAATATACTGTCAACTAGTTCAACCTTCGAATTCAGTTCTCCCTCAGGATTATGGAGGTCCGATGCCAGTCGCTCCGTGTAAAAACTCACATTCAGGTAAAACCGGTTAAACTAGTAGCCGACCCCAAATCTTGGGAATAATAAAGGCTAGGAAGATGATGACTAATACGGGTACGAAGTTATACACGCAATCAAAGTAGGATGCTTGTTTGCATCCGTCCCGCAATATTTTGATATGAGTTCTCAGAATATTTCTATTGGTACGAATACCATCGCTGCACTGTGGTTTATCGTTACATTCAACACCAATAAAATTGTTAGTTACTACGTAAACCACTAGTTAGGGGTGTTCTGAAAATCTATATCAGCAGACGAAAAATTTTTGAACATTTACAGTTACTATGGATGATACTGGGGTCGATAAGGGCTCTATACTACAGTGTTTATAGGCAATTTAGAAACCTTATATAAATGGCTCTCTCGCAACTCTTTAGTTTCATTAATTTTTTCATATAAAATGTGGGATGATAAAATATATAAACAAAGTTTTAAGTAACTTACTTTCTATAAAAAGTTAAAATTTGTTTTTTGTACATTATTAGAAAAGTTTACAATTAACTTTATTTGAATAAGCTCATGTACTTTTCATAAGTCTTTCTAAAAAGTTTAAAATCCGAAAAGGGGATAGATATTAAAATTATACATCTTTTCGAAAGTATATTATTAGATGTACTACAAATTCATATTAAATAGAGGTCACCTGACAGTCAACTTAAGCCGTTATTATATAAAGACCTTTTTACCGTGACAGTTCAAAATTTATATTGGATCTTTATAGCTTTATGTCAATGTTATTAAATAGTTTTTAAGTATGTAGCTTATGTTATTTAAAAATTGCGTTTCTGCACTTTTTACACGCTTTTATTAGCTTTACCTGTATATCTGTTTGTGTGTTTGTTTGTAACCGACACCTTCGGACTTGATTTTGACCCACGTCAAACGGTCAAATTTTATTTAAAATTAGTACGTTAAGTTAACTTATCAAGGATCGATGATATTCTTAATATAAAAAAAATACCACTAAAAACAAAAAAAAATTCACAGACGCGCTTTTTAAATAAATCAAACTAGATAGTTGAAAATAACTTTTTCAATCATTGAAATTAAGGATAGAGTGATAACTAAAAGAAATTAATGAAAGTTAAAAAGCGTGGGTTGCTTTCTGAAAATATTTCAATAATGCCGCTAACCCTATTAGTACCTAGGACGCAAATCCATGTATTTCAGTCCAAAGTGAATGGGGATTGCGCACACTTACCTAGAGCTCACTTGCCCCACATGACTCTATCAATGGAATATTAACATCAGGCACTTCACGCTATTTAACATCAAATAATTTAATTTATTAATCACTCTATCCTGAATTCGAATTATTAAAAAAGTGATTATATGGCTAAATATTTAGTATTCTAAGAGGATTCGGTTACGTGTGTCATATTGGTTTAAGAAGGGGCACAAATTTTCTTCAAAATTCGTCAGTTAGTGTCATATAACCGCATAATTATATAAAAAGTTAACGCCTCAGCAATACATTTATACATAATAAACAAATACTTTTACTAACAAAAAATACTTACCTTTGTTATAGAATAGGGGCAAACGAGCTGACGTATCGCCTGATAGTAAGCGATTACCGCCGCCCATGGACATCCGCAACACCTGAGGCATCACAAGTGCGTTGCCGGCCTTAAGGGAATAGGGAATGTGGGGAGGGGTTAGGGTATCGGCCTCCGGTGGATACCGAAATTCACTCACTCGGTGAAACACAGCGCAAGCGCTGTTTCACGCCGGTTTTCTGTGAGGCCATGGTATCACTCCGGTGGAGCTGGCCATGTATCGGGAAGCGTGGCTCTCTCATGACAAAAGCGTACTTAAGCGAATATCGTTCCCCAATACATTAAAACACTTAACAAGAAACTCAAAAACGGATTTTTTCTTTTGCTTTAGAACTAGTTTCTCTTGCCTCAGTGCCCTTTCAAGAATCACAAGTGCTACATTCAAAGCCTAAGGTTATAAGTAGGGCGGTTTTTACAAATGTTTATTCATACGTTTCGAATTGTAGATGTAAGTGGGGAGGTTGGGGCTGGACCAAATGTTCACTTAAAGCTGCCAGAATGCTTCTAGGGATGTAGTGATGTCGATATTTTTGATTTAGATGCGATAAAGTATAACCGTGTAGTTGATTGATGACTGGCGACTGATTGATGCGAACTGCCTAGGACCGAGATGGTCTGCACTCTCTGAAGCAGGCCTTCATTCAGCAATAAACGGTGTTTTGTATGCGTGTACTTAGTTAGTTCACTCAGAAACGCATTCATTCACTCACTCGTTGTACTATCTGCGAATGAATGAGGAGGAAGCATGTCATCTCATCTCATGTCATCTTTATTACACGTGCGGTGGTAGCTTAGTTCAGTCAACTGTGAGCGACGGGAATGAGGGGGCGCGTGCGTCTAAGAGCCAATAATATATGGATATACTACACACGGCAATAGGTTGAATAAGAAAGTGTAAACTAAACAATTTAGTGCATTGATTATTTATGGATTTTAGATAATTTGGTCGTAAAATTCTGCTTCTGTAGTTGATTGCAATCAGATTCTTGTGGTTCGCTTGAAAGACGTGTTATTTTTTATTTATGAAATTAATGAGTCAGAAATATAGTAAACAAAAGTTTTATATCATTTAATAAGTGACCTACACGATATATAGCAAACTAAGAGCGTCTATTGTAGCGGAATATTTTATATTAATAAATACCTAAAATTAGGGAATTTACTATCAATTTGATTTCTATGTTTGTGTTACTCTGTGAATGTAATAGTACGTGTTAATATTAAAGATATTATTATAAGTAATAAAACAATATAAGCCTTTCTATTGCAGTATTTGTAGAATCGAATTTCAAGAATTATAACAACCGGGCAGATATGAATGTGACTATTGAAAGATCGATCTTTTATGTCACATCACTATTCTATTGATTTATTAAGCCCTAAAGACAGAGTAAAACAATAATATATCAAATGTGGATTATAACAATAAAAAATTCTAGTTAAATTAAACGTTAAATTATGGCTGCACCGTTGGCCTAGTAGTTTAAAGGGTCGCCACGTCACTTTCTCCTGCGCCAAGTGTTGTGGGTTCAATTTTTTTTGTTTATGTTTGGCCCTGCCAAAATGACTCTACTCTGCCTGATGGAAAGCATAAGCAGAATCCAAGAGTGGTGGTCACCATACTACGAATGCAGATAATGCAACAATGCAGCATGGCGACCTACGCCATTGCGGGCTAGTGATGCTTCTGCCTCCGGTCTCGCACTCACCAACGAAACACGACAGCATGATCGCTGTTATTTAACGTTGCTTTTCTATGCCAGGGTAGTACCGCCCCGGTCGTGCCGGCCCGTTTGTGCTGAAATCAGCGTGGCTCTACTACCTTGTAGGTAACAAACAAAATCCACTAATTGTTGTTTTGAGTCTGGGTGTTCATTTCATGTATGTTTACAGTCCCCCGCGACACAGGATATTTTTTATAAAAGACAGGAATTCTTGTCCTTCATATAGAAAGAAAAAAATTATCGATATAAATTTATCGAGTTGTCCCATCCTTATTATCCATCGGAGCGCGTAATCAGGTGACTGCGCCGTCCCGAATAACGAACGCAGCTGAATTGTTCCTCTTTTGCCCACCATTGGGGCCTCACTCAAAGCGATTTAGTGCTTTGAAATGTTAACGATTGAAAGTCAAGTATAATTTGTTACTTTAGCACATTTCTATTTAAAAATTAGCTTACCATCACACCTTCGTCCGCGTCTCTTTTTAATTATTCTTAACTCCTATTGGTCCAAGCGTGATGTTAAGTTCGTAAAATTGGGCTCTGCTTATGCTTTCCATCGCGCAGAGTAGAGTCATTTTGGCAAGGCCATACATAAAAAAAAGATAGTTTTGGAGTTCATCCACGTTAACACCATGTCTAAGCGCCGTGGTTTACCCGTGGTTGGTGTTGTAAAGATCAAACAATGCCAAACATCACCGTAAAGGCAGGCAGGCAAGACAGTGTACAGTCGCAGACAAAAAAAAAGACTTTTCCCGTTATCTTCAAATTTTTCTTGTAAACAAACCTTGTCCTAACATAAAAAAAAAGAATTATTTAATTTGGTGCAACGGCTCGGCAGTTATTCGCGTACATACATTTCAGTGATTAATTTTTACGTATTTCTAAATACAAATATATTATCTTAAATAAATCACGCAGACACAGAACCAATGATCATCCTTATCATGCAAACATTTGTCCCATTTATTAATCGAACCATCTCTGGCTATCAGTCAGAATCAATAACAATAATTGTTAATACACATTTTTCATCTCAAGATTATTTGATACTTAAATGCAAGTATTGCAAAAACGGTATTATAATTAATACTCATTAATATTAATAATAATAATATTTCTAGCGTCTAACACACAACGTCATCTTGTCTCAAACCAAGCAGACCTTGTAACTGATACAAATACATATTATTATTTTTTTAAATGCTTACATATCATACATAGAAACACCCACACTGCGAAACAAATATTTTCACGTCATACAAATATTTTATTCGACCTGAGAATTGAACCCGAGACCTCTAGCACAACAGTCGCATACGCTACGTCTGCACCGAGGCAGTCTAATACAATAGTATTCCCGCTGTAAAAGGGACCACACCCAATTATCCTTTTTTCTTGTCCCCTTTTTCGGTCTCGCCTCGCTGCTCACAGCACAGATGGAGTGCGCCCATACCTCCCAAGTCAAATGTCCCAGCCTTTTAAATCTTTTGGGAATTGCAGCGCATTATGATTTCTGGTCCTTTCGCTTTGCCTTAACTATTGAGGGTCTCTCAAGATTTTTTATATTACCTATTTACGTAAGTATTTTTATATGTTGGTGATTTATTTTTTTATTCGTCTGAAGTTTTATTGACACTGGCAAGTTCTGTCAAGTACCAGTACTCAAGTACAAGTGTGTTAATATTTATTTTTTGAAAACGTGTGACAAACTTTTATGCCTCAACATCGTCAGGGATAGAGGCCTCTGCAGTTGCACACTACTTAGTTCAGTCCTAAACATAACTATTTATAATAAACCATGACCTTTTTTATTTAAGCAAGTAAAAATAGTCAAAGTATATGTAGCAATAAATAAATGACAACAAGTTTCGAGATTTAAAATTTTAAATAGCATATTGCGACTTCTACTTACTTCATTAACTTTGACATTAACATATAAAATGAAGACATTTTCGCTGTGCATCAAGAAAATAGTTTATATGTATTAAACGTGCATATTATAGTAGAGGAAATCCAAGAATCCGGGCCGGGTCGCTAGATTAATATAGAAACAGTGCTACAATTAAAATTCATTATTTCACACACGTTCAAAAATCGAAAAAATCAGTAAAGAAGTACCTATAGAACAGAACAGGGGGTTCTGAACGAATGAGCTACTTTGTTGCCAATAAAATTACGTGAGCAAAAAAAAATAGAATGTGTTATTGTATTTTACACATATTGAGTTCCATATGAAATAGTATAGTTTGTAAAACACCACTGAACTTCCCGGCCATACGTTACAGCAACAGCAAAGCCATAAATAAACGCTTTAAGAGACAGAAATATAACAAGGAACGTATTTTTATTGCCTCACCCATAACTTTAAACATGAGTACCTTACGAGCAATGTAATTTATTATTATTGTCTGCTTCAAGGAAGGCTTGTGTGTACTAGACTTAGGACAGATCTTATATCTATAAAGCATATTCTATACTGTATATACATTCTAGAATTAAACTCACTTGTACTTATTCCACTATTTTATTTCTTTTTTACACCTGACCGGTTTCGCCTTATGGCATTCTCAAAGGTTATGATTACATTTACCCAAAACACTTACATCTAAAACCTAACAACTGTGGGTACTTGGAAATATCAGTGTGTCAGTGTAAGAACTTCTCCCCGAAAATAGGATATTTCCAAGTACCCACAGTTGTTAGGTTTTAGATGTAAGTGTTTTGGGTAAATGTAATCATAACCTTAGAGAATGCCATAAGGCGAAACCGGTCAGGTGTAAAAAAGAAATAAAATAGTGGAATAAGTACAAGTGAGTTTAATTCTAGAATGTATTACAACAAGTTCCATCAAGTGCCGACAATCGAGAGTATAAATTATAAAATTCTATACTGTATACTTTCAATCTCCGAACATTTTCCCAAACTAGAATGCAGTCAACTTTCAATCAACTATAACCCGGTTGATAATTTTATTTCTTCTATCTTTTGCGTCTCGGCGAAAGTAGTGTGACATCCACAGGCTAGATGAAGTAATGAATTGCGTAAGACGGCTAACAGGAGCTGGATAAGAGAAGCTGAGGATCGAATCAATAGGCTTATGTCTAGCAATAAACTGCGATAGGCTGATGATAAGGATGACCTCCACAATCCAAGTTCTAGGTGATTTTGAAGTTCTATAGGTATTTTTACTCTAAGAATTATTTACTGTTCGTGTTGAGAACTTTGAAAAGTTTCAAGACTACAATTATTAAACATAACAGACTATAATTGATAAATATACCGGTTCAACGATTAGAGATCAGAGCAGGATAACAGAAAAAGCGCCGTGTGGGGCCGGCATAGAATAGCCCCACCCCATCTCATCCCGTGGGTGTCGTAAAAGGCGACTAAGGGAAAGACGGAGCCGAATTACAGGCTGCCGAGGCGGAGGCGTGGATTTTAGACGCCATGCCGTATAGGGATGGGCTCGGCGTGTACTCACCCTACCGTCGAGCAGGCAGTGGACTCGTGTTCCTGCCACCGTTGGCATATCGTAATCCCGATTAGATCGGGGGCGAGGGTCTTGGCTTAACCGCCCGGACCGCGAGGAAGAAAACCTCTATAAAAAATTACCCCGAATCCCGTGTTCTGGTGTGTGACCAGGGGATGCATGGCTGATGGGTAGTTCAGTCGCAAGCACACCCCCAGCCAGGGACCTGCGGACCCCTCGGTTGGGCACAAATTTACGCTTGCCCGGGTATTGGGGATCTCTGCCCGGGTGGACTTTTAGTTCTCCCCTACTCGTGGGTTATGTTATGGCAGATGAATCTTTAAAAAATTTATACGATCGGAACACTCAAACGAACACTGGCAATCCAAATGGACAAGAAAAGGAGAGGAGAAGGAAGGTAGAGAGGAACGCTAAAGGGCAGTTCAGGAAGGCAGATGACCACTCGTCCACCGAGGAGGAGTCTGTGCCTGAAACGCCTACATCGGTGGGGCTCCCAGAAGTCGTTCTGACTGCTGGGAGCCGAAGAACATCAGAACGCCTGCGTTCGAAGTCCGCCATGAATGTCGGGGGTGCAGGTTCCAGTGCGAGGACGGACGCACTGGAGCCAATGGACACGGAGGCGGACGGTCGAAAGCGCGGACGCCCCAATGACTGCGAGAGTGACCTCGCCCAGGCGATGTTGCCTCCTAAGGTGACTAGCAGTCATAGGGGGCGATCGCGGACCCCGGTTTCGCGCCCGTCGGGCTCCGTCTTTAGTAAGGCGGAGTCTTATAGACGGGCTAGGACGGACGGCGAGTCCCAAGCAGAAGAGGAGATCGTAGATCTCCTGCAGAAGATCGGAGAGCCGGTGGATGTGGTTTCGGTGCCCCAATCACCGGCCTCTTTGCAGGAGAGGGCGCAGGCGGCGGTGGCCATCATCAATAAGGTGGCCACCAAGTCCGTGAACCTAAAGGGCCCTTTTGTGAGGGCCCTCAAGGACTCCTCTTCCGCCGTTGCCGAGATCGTGGAGACCCTGGCTGGCGACGTGGCTCGCCTGCAGGCAGCAAACGACCGCTTGACGGAGCAGGTGGCCGGGCTTGGCGCTCAATTTGCCGTTTTTCGGGCGGAGCGCTCTGGGCGAGGGGCCCCTGTCCCGTCTGCGTCACAGCCGGCCCCGGCCCCGTCTACATCCCGGCCGGCCCCGACTGCGTCCCAACCAGCCCCGTCTGCATCCCAGGCGGCCCCGTCTTCGTCCCGGCCGGCCCCGTCTGCGTCCAGACCTGCCCCATCTGCGTCCCGGCCGGCCCCGTCTGCCTGCCAGCCGGCCCCGTCTACGTCCCAGCCGGCCCCTACCATCCCCGGGGTGCCAGACGCCGTCCTGCAGCAAATGCTGCAGCAGATCCTCACCTCGGTGGGGAATCTGGTGGACGGTCGTCTGGCCGGCCTGGAGGCGAGGCTGCCTCCCGCCCCTATTCTTCGGCCGCCTCTTGCGGCTCCGAGGCCGAAGGTCGCGTCGGCACCGACCCCGCTCCCCGTAGTGGGGGGTCGCGTGTCGTACGCGGCGGCAACGTTGGCGCCGGGCCCTGCCGCTGCTCCAAAGACGCAGCGGGGGACAAAGGCTCCAAAGAAGACGGTTGCGCCGAAGAGGACGGGGTCCAAGACGGCGGCGGGGGCAGGAGCGGAGTTTCCTCCGCTCCCCACTTCAACACCTCTGCCTGGCTCCTCCACATCTGCCCCCTGCAATGAGGGTTGGCAGGTAGTTGGAGGGGCCAAGCAGTCCAAGAAGGCCAAGAAGGCTGCCCAAAAGGCGGCCTCTGGCCCGCAGTCGCCATCGGTGGCAAGGGCCACCCCGAAAAAGCCGCGGAAGCTGCAGCCGCCAAAAACCGCGGCTGTGGTGGTCACGGTGTCACCGGAGGCGGCAAGGGGCGGATTGTCGTACGCGGCCGTCTTTAAGACGGCCCGGGACAGTCTCGCCCCAGATTTTGGCACGGCAGGGGTACGCTTGCGCCTCGCCCAGACGGGAGCTCGGGTTCTGGAGTTCCCTGGGGCCGATGGCGCAAGGACGGCAGACGCTTTCGCTGAGAAGCTGCGGGAAGTATTTACGGACACGGATGGTGTCAAGATCGCCAGGCCTACGAAATGCGCTGAGTTGCGCATCTCAGGCCTGGACGATTCGGTGACGGCCGAAGACGTTCGCGTTGCAATCCGGGAAAAGACGGGTTGCAAAGCGGAGAGTGTCAGAGTTGGCACCATCCGCCCCGGTCCGGGAGGACTTGGCGCAGTGTGGGTGAGTTGCCCCGTGGCGTCGGCCAAAGTTTTGGACGACGCCGGCAGGCTACTCATCGGTTTTGTGAGTGCCAGGATAACAGTCCTGGCGGCAAGACCGATGAGATGCTATAAATGCCTAGCATCGGGGCACACACGCGTCAAGTGTGCAAGCTGTTTCGACTGCAGCGGATTATGTTTTCGCTGCGGTCGACCAGGGCACAAGGCGGCAGAATGTTCTGCCGCCCCTCACTGCCCCATGTGTGCGGCGGGCAAAAAGCCCGCCAATCACCAGATGGGACAGGGGGGCTGCAGGCCTTCCCGCGCTTCTCAGCAGACGTCGGGGGCTAG
Source organism: Spilosoma lubricipeda (assembly GCA_905220595.1). Lineage (NCBI taxonomy): Eukaryota > Metazoa > Arthropoda > Insecta > Lepidoptera > Erebidae > Spilosoma > Spilosoma lubricipeda. The sequence continues at coordinate 1,575,488 of HG992298.1, read as the reverse complement.
CCAGTCGACCCAGGCTGCCTCCGACGTTGTCCGTCCGTCCTCGTCGACGCCTATGGAGGGGGTTGTAGAGACGATCCAGTAATGGATCAAATCTGCAACCTCCTTGTCCAGACGAACCTAAACCACTGCGCCGCGGCGCAGGATCTCTTCCTGCAAACCATGGCGCAGTGGTCGATCGGTGTTGCCGTAGTCGCGGAGCCCTACTACGTTCCTCCCCGTCCAAACTGGATGGGTGACTGGGACGGCTCCGTGGCAGTCGTCGGTTCCGCGGCGGCTCATTCCCCGCCCTTGTCGCTTAGAGACAAGGGCTCTGGATATGTTGCCGCCGAGTGGGGGGGGATCACTGTTTACGGTGTCTACTTCTCCCCCAACCGGAGTCTGAGCGACTTCGAGGTTTTCCTTAACAGCTTGGAGACCTCGATGCGGCGATTAGCGTCTGGGCACGTCCTCGTGCTGGGGGACTTCAACGCAAAATCCATTGCGTGGGGGTCCCCCGGGACGGACGCCAAGGGCGAGGCCGTCGAGGAGTGGGCGGCTTCGGTGGGCCTCTGTTTATTAAACAGAGGCTCCACCAACACGTGCGTGCGACAGCAGGGGGGGTCGATAGTGGACCTTTCGTTCGCTACCCCTGCTGTTGCCGCACGAGTAAGGAACTGGTGTGTCCTGGAAGAGGTCGAGACGCTCTCGGATCATCTCTATATCCGATTCGAGCTCTCCCGGTCCCAGGGCCCCAGTAGGGGTCACACGGCGCGGCGCTCTTCCCGCTTTCCGCGGTGGGCTGTCGCTAAGCTGGATAGGGACCTACTAGAGGAGGCGGCCATTATTCACTCTTGGCTGTCTCCGCAGGCCCCGACCGAGGAGGTCGGCGTGGACGTTGGGGCTGGCCGTTTTCGCGATGCGATTACGCAGATTTGTGATGCGGCCATGCCCCGCGTCCACGGTCGTCGTCCTCCTCGGAAGGAGGTCTACTGGTGGTCCCAGGAGTTGGCGGACCTCCGTGCGGCTTGTACTCGTGCCCGGAGGTCTTACACCCGCAGTCGGCGACGTCACCGCGGAGACGGTGGCGGGGACCAGCTTCATGAGGAGTACCGCGAAGCGCGGAAAACTCTGAAGCTGGCCATTTGCCGCGCCAAGGAGGAGAAGAGAAAGGAGATGCTGGAGAGTCTCGACCGTGACCCCTGGGGTCGCCCATATCGTGCGGTGCGACAGAAGCTCCGCACGGCGGGCCCCCCCCTTACCGAGACTCTCCAGCCCAGCTTCCTGCAGGAAGTGGTCGAGGGCCTTTTCCCGCAGCGGGCGGAACACGCTCCCCCGTCAATGGCCTATCCGGTCAGAGACGATGGGGGCGATGTTCCGCCCGTTAGGGAATCGGAGGTTGGGGCGGCTGTTCTGCGGATCCGTTCCAAGAACACCGCCCCCGGGCCGGACGGGGTTCCAGCCCGAGTGATGGCCCGAGCCCTCGATCATATGTCGGACCGCCTCAGGGAGGTGTTGGACGCTAGCCTGGCGTCCGGACGCTTCCCTGAGTGCTGGAAATGCGGGAAGCTGGTCCTATTGAGGAAGCCGGGACGGCCTGCCGATTCGGTCGCGGCCTATAGGCCCATCGTGTTGCTGGACGAGGCGGGCAAGTTGTTTGAAAGGATACTCTCTGCCCGCATCGTCCGGCACCTCTGCGAGGTGGGGCCCGACCTGTCGGACGCCCAATTCGGATTCCGAGAGGGGCGTTCGACGGTCGATGCCGTGATGCGCCTTAGGGCCGTGACCGAAGAGGCAGTGAGCTGTGGCGGCGTGGTGTTGGCGGTGTCTCTGGACATCGCCAACGCCTTTAATAGTCTGCCATTCAGCTGCATCAGGGAAGCACTCCAATACCACGGAGTGCCAGAGTACCTGAGGCGGCTGGTGGCAGACTATTTGCAGGAGCGTACCGTCGTGTACGAGGATCGAGATGGCGCCTTGAGACGGCGACCCATGTCGTGCGGCGTTCCGCAGGGGTCTGACCTTGGACCACTCCTGTGGAACGTGGGATACGACTGGGTCCTACGAGGTCGTCTCCCCCCCGGGCTGGGCGTAATTTGTTACGCCGATGACACCCTTGTCACAGCCCGGGGGGCGAACTTCCAGGAGGCGGCGCGCCTGGCCACCATTGGTGTCTCTCTGGTGGTCGGGCGCATCGAGGCGCTGGGCTTACGGGTGGCCCTGGACAAGACGGAGGCCCTTTTGTTCCATGGGCCCCGTCGTGGGCCGCCCCCCGGCGCCTCCATAGTGGTCAACTCGGTCCTCGTACCGGTTCGGGCCCAGATGAGGTATCTGGGTCTGATCCTCGACGGTAGGTGGCTCTTCGACGAGCACTTCCGACAGCTTGGTCCGAAGCTGGTCGACGCTGCCTCTGCCCTTGGGCGACTTTTGCCCAACTTGGGCGGAGCCAGCGTCGCAACGCGACTCCTCTACACGGGGGTGGTCCGGTCGATGGCGCTGTATGGGGCACCGGTGTGGGTGGCGGCTCTGACCGCCCTCAATAAGGCTCGCCTCTGGCGGCCTCAGAGGGTATTGGCGGTCAGAGCCATACGCGGATACCGCACGGTGTCGACCGAGGCGGCGTGCGCGTTGGCCGGGACACCCCCGTGGGATTTGGAGGCGGAAGTGCTCGCCGAAGTTTATCGACGGGTGGCTGAATTCCGGGCGGAGAGAGGCATTCGCCCTCCGCCCGAAGAGGTACGCGAGTGGCGTGAAGCCGCCCGTCGAGCCACGATGGCTCGCTGGTCGTTCCGACTGGAGACTCCACGCGCTGGCTTTGCCGCCGTGGAGGCTCTCCAGCCGGTCATCCTCGAGTGGGCAGGGCGGCAGCACGGGACTCTTTCCTTCCGACTGACGCAGGTGCTTTCCGGGCACGGATGCTTCGGGAAGTACCTGCACTCGGTCGCCAGGAGGGAACTGAGTCCCGCCTGCCACCACTGCGACTGCAGTGAGGACTCGGCCCAGCACACGCTGGCGGTTTGCCCCGCATGGGCGTCGCAGCGTCGGGCCCTCACTGCAGTCATCGGAGGAGATCTCTCGCTACCGGCCGTCATACGATCCATGGCCGGTAGCGACAGCAGTTTTACCGCGGTCGCAGCCTTCTGCGAAGACGTAATTTCGCAGAAGGAGGCGGCGGAGAAGGCCCGAGAGGACGACCTCCACTCGGACCCGATCCGCCGCCGGCGAACCGGGCGGCGGAGGCGCGCCTATCAGCGCCTCATGCCGCCCTGAGTGTGGCCGCGGATGGTCGGGATGGGTTTTCCCCACCATCCGCTTTAGTGGCCGCCCGCGAGGGGGCGACGTTACGCGTGTGCCGTACGTCGCCTAATTAGAGAGTTTACCAGCAGACGGTGCCCGCTTCAGTGCGGGCAGGCGCTGGGAGGGGTCCGGATGTGTTAATAACAGCAGTTCCCGGATCCCTCCCGTCTCAGGCGCAGAGTGGCACACCGTGTGGTTTTAGTCGGTTCGATTCCGACACACCGCCCCGCCGCAAACCCCGGCGAGGTGACGGCCCGAGGGGGTTTCCACACGTAAAAAAAAAAAAAAAAAAAAAAAAAAAAAAAAAAAAAAAAAAAAAAGGATAACAGAAAATAATGTAAACGTGAACTTGGTTGTTGCTATACTAACTTTTAAACTTGAAAATAATGTAAACGTGAACTTGGTTGTTGCTATACTAACTTTTAAACTTTCGCGTTCCATGATATATTAACAATTATTTTTACGGGAATTAACGTCAGCCTGTGACCACGGCCAGTGCAACCTGGTCGAAACGTCAGGCAAATCAGAGGTATGTAATACCTTTTAATAAGTGATCGCGTTAATTCCCGTAAAAATAATTGGTTGTTGCTGTCCGTTTGGTGGTGGACGATTAAGAATAAGTAGTATCACCACCCAATTAAACCCATGACTGTTGTAAGACGCGACTTAGGGAGCGAACAACGCAGGAGAAAACCACTGCAAGGAAAAAGACAATTAGTAACAAAACCTTTATCAATCTGTCTAGCTAGCGTGGTATAGTTGGCCAAATCCTCCTGTCTAAGGAGATGCCTATGTTCAGCAGTGAACTGATAAAACTTATTGATGTGATGATCTGATGTGTGTATGTGTAACCGGACTTTCAAAACTAAGTTTGGTTTTGTTAATCACATCAGAGCCCATCAAAGGGAGAACCCAGACTGAACAGGAGAGAGTGATTTTTTTAGATGTACACGTAGTTATTCTAGTAAATAATTTCTAAACAATTTTATCGCAATTTAAGTATATCTTAAACAACGCTGTAGAAAATTTCCTTAATACAAAGTATTTACAAAGTTACTCATAACTTTCGGGTGTTTGAGATATTTTCGCAAAATTATTATTAAGGTACACTGGGGACTTTATTATCAAGACTTTTACATATATCTTTGTTTGTAGTTGTAAGGTATTTGGTAATATGTGACTGCATTGATGCTGTAGAGGTTTGGATCTATGTTGAGTAATGTGGGATCTATTCTCACATAAGACAACACTTGGGTCGATGTCTTGGAGTTTTTTGTCTTTATTAAACTTATAAATGTATAAGACAATTAGTCGGGATTATTAGGAATCGGCAAAATAAAACCTATTGCGTTGCTCTGAAAATAGAAAGTTTTTATTTAGACATATATCTTCATAGTTTCACTATAAACTACAGTATTTTAATAAACATACTAGATATCTTACCTGAAAATAGAAAGAAACGACATTTAAAGTTTTATAACAGATTTGTCGATTCCTTAGTCTTTTTACCATGACAGCCATCTGTCAAACTACACCATCCGGCTGTTTATGAAGGTTGTTATAGAGCGACATAGTCATAAAAGCTCCATAAATAAAGATTTAAAAAAGTTAATATAAAATAGGCAAAGAAATATTATTTATTTCTTTACAAATGTAAAAACTGCATTAAAAAGTGCTAAATTCGCAATCCCTCTTTTCTGTTTTCAATTACTAATATCATATCTTTTGAAACGTTCTATTTTAGTTACTTCAACGATAAATAAAAAAATATCAAATCAAATACAAATTCTAAAAACCAATTCATTCACCTATCAAAATTATAAAAATATTCGATATTGAATGCGCTCAAACATTTACTATACGTGATCTTACTTAATTTTCTTATAATGTCTTGCAATTTTGTGAAACATTTTATGTAAAGATATCGTCGATAAAATACTTTAAATTGCTCTAAGATTCCAATTCTTTTGAAATACGAGTATGTACTTACGAATATTAACTATAATTGTTCTGCTGCACAAGTTTTAAAGTATTAGGATTTTAATGTACGACTCAGTAAAGCTTTTTTACTGAACTTCTATGTTTTTTGCTGCCATTTTTACGTAATGTGTACTAAAGACTTTATAGTACACTAGCTGAACCCCACGGTGTTACCCGCGGTTATCGTCGTACTGCGAGTAACGCCGCGGGACAAAGTTAGTCTAAAAAAAGTAGCCGAAGTTACTTCCTGGATCATCAGCTACCTGCCTGTGAAAGTCCCGTCAAAATCCGTCCAGCCGTTCCAGAGATTACCCGGAATAAACAGACAGACAGACAGACAAAAATTTTTTTTAATACATTTTCGGTATATGTACCGTGTATACAAACATATGCAGTGATTAAAAAACTGTTATTTTAATATTACAAACACACACTCCAATTTTATTTATTTGTATAGATGTATAGATAATTGAGATTAAAAACAAATTATTTATACAATATTTCAACTTTTTAACAAGTGCATATGCTCGCTTTATTTATTTAAAAAAAAAGTTTTCTTATGATATAATTTTTGATATTTTGAAGTTGTTAAACTACTAATTGGTACGAAAACTTTCATCGTGCGATGTAGATTATATTATTATTGTTACTCTACAGTTTGTTATCATTTATTGTTAGTAGTTGTAGTTCCTAGCTTTCTTTTGTTATTGTTTATACGTCAAACTCCCCGTAGCCTTCTTGTTTTCAAACCTGATTATCACACTATCATCACACTTCACACTTCACACTAATATATAAAGGCGAAAGTTTGTGAGTGTGTATGTTTGTTACTTCTTCACGCAAAAAGTACTGAACGGATTTGGATGAAACTTTACAGTAATATAGCTTATACATCAGAATAACACATAGGCTACTTTATATACTTATATATTTACTACTTTTTGTATATATTTATGTTCAAGCGCCTGCCGAATTGTTGATGGCAACGTTTGGTACGATTAATTGATGCTATGCCGTCGCCGAAAATTGTTACCAGTTATATAGACGTAGAGCGCGGAGGGCAGGCGTAGCGTCAATATTAATTTCAGAGGCACCGTACAAAATGTGTCCGTGGACAAAAGCGGGGTGGTTCCATATTCACCGCTTTTGCTGCTCGGTCCAGACTATCAAATATATATGTAAATACATAAATAAGGGCAATGGCCAGGCTATTTTCATCGTGAGGCAGCACAGTAACGTTATGATCAACACAAAGAATGAGGTGCAGATGTTTCGGGTGGGCCGATATGTGGGTTCTTATGAAGCGGCATGGAGAATACTTGGTTTACCGTTGCATCAAAGGTACCCAACAGTGACCCATCTGGCTGTGCTCCTCCCAAACGGCGAACACGTGTATTTTACGAAGTAAATCTGCGAGACCGAGTTGCAACACCGCCTATTATCACCCTCACCTGTGCCAAACTGACGAGTTTGCCCGGACGCTGTTGTACATAGAAGTACCAAGGTATCACACGTGGAATGCGTCGCGGAAAGAATGGAAAGGACGCGTGCAAGGCGCACCCGTTGACGGATAGCCAGGTGTGATGGCCTCAGATACTCTGGGCAGAGTGTATACCGTACACATAACACAATTTTAATGTTATTGTGTATGGTTTCTGCTCACTAAACTCCGAGGCCCCACCAGTTTTCAGGTTCTCAAAACCGTTAATGGGCAAGAAAAGGCAGCTTTTTGGAGAAGCGTGTGAGGCGATGGGATTGCTGGAAGACGACGGCCACTAGGACGCAACGATGGCGGACGCTATATTGTGCCGGTCAGCGACTACTATACTATATGTAAACTTTCCAACCCCCGCCAGTTATGGGTCAAGTATAAAAATGCTTTATCAGAAGATATTGCTTGATATTGATATCAAGTAACTGCACAACTTAACGATGACTTAGTTTTTAACGAAGTACTGAAACTTATTAAGAACAAAATTTTATACAATAGCCGGGAAACTGCTGTCTGAATTAAATTTTCCTATTTCACAAAGAACGGTAGAGTTTTTTTCTGATTTAGTCAGAGAGCTGGGTTATGATACTGTTACCTTGAGGGCTAAAGTCACCCAAATAGAGCCTCTGTTACTACCAGAACAAAGGGAAATTTTCAATCTCATAAGAAACCGCATAGCTAGCAAGGGTGTCTTTTTTTCTGGGACGCACCAGGGGGCACCGGCAAAACATTCTTACTGAACTTGCTGCTAGCACTGTTGCGCAAAGACAAAGTAGTTGCGCTGGCTGTTGCGTCCTCCGGAATAGCTGCAACCTTGCTGAGTGGTGGCAAAACTGCACATTCAGTGTTTGAACTCCCGCCAAACCTTGCAACTGAACAAGCGTCCATTTGAAACATCAGCAAAAGCAGTAGTCGCAGTGCTCTAATGCAATGGTGCAAACTGATTGTGCATTCAGGGCAATCGAATATTGTTGGGTGGAGTAGTCAACTTGCTTGCAGGAGATTTCCGGCAGACGCTGCCAGTTATCGAGCGGGGTACTGCGGCAGACGAGATGAACGCGTGCCTCAAGGCTTCACCATTGTGAAGTAAGGTCGAGCGGTTAGCGGAGCTCTTCAATGATCAGGAGTCTGGACTATTCGCACAAACACTTCTCGAGGTCAGCGTAGGTCGCGTGGACGCTATCAGCCAAATAACTTTTGATAGCCGATTTAGCAATGTTGTTAGTTCGGAGGAACCTTATCAATAAGGTATTTCCAAACTTAGAACTAAACTTGGCTAACGTGGAGTGATTGTGCGAAAAAAATAACCATGGCGCCTACAAGCGTGTTAGTGGAAAAAATAAATACAAAAATATTGGAGCAAGTTCCAGATGACGTGGGGACTTATATGTCAATAGACACCGTCATGACAACTGACGACGTTTCTACGTACCCTGTAGAGTTTTTAAATTTCCTTGAACTGTCAGGAGTGACAGGAGGAGGCCCTCTCACAAATTAGAGCTCACACTTGGTGTGCCTGTCATACTGATGCGTAGCCTGGACGCGCCCAGATTATGTAACGGCACCAGGTTACGCGTCACGGAGCTAAGACGGCATATTGTACAAGCCAATACATTGTACAAGGTAGTAGGGCCACGCTGATTTCAGCACGAACGGGCCGGCTCGACCAGGGCGGTACTACCCTCGCACAGAAAATCAACGTAAAATGACAGCGATCATGCTGTCGTGTTTTGCTGGTGAGTGCGAGACCGGCGGCCCAATGATGCAGAAGCATCACTAGCCCGCCATGGTGTGGGACACCATGCTGCATTTTTGCATTGTCTGCATTCGCAGTATGGTGACCACCACTCTTGGATTCTGTTTATGCTTTCCATCAGGCAGCGTAGAGTCATTTTGGCACGCTAAGCATAAAAAAAAATTCCATCCGTAAATTGCGATCTTTCTCTCTAAAAATGTGAATATTTTACTCACCGGTTCAGTAACAGTGATAAACCGTAGAGTCTAAAACTTCCTACTAATATTCTAAATACGAAAGTTTGTCACTCCTTCACCCAAAAACTACTGAATGGATTTGGAAGAAACTTTACAGTAATATAGCTTATACATGAGAATAATACATATGCTACTATTTGCCGCAACCACCGTTATATACGCGGGCGGAGCCGCGGGCAACAGCTAGTATAGTATAACGCAAAAGTATTTGCCAAACAAATTTCATTAAAGGTCTTTTATATAAATTTTTCCACGCACACTGCCGCGAATGAGATAAGCTAATCTAAATTCCTGTGTTCACCCGCATTACCAGTAGATGACTAATACCTGCGCTGCTTCATATCGAATGGTTTTAGATTTGTTCCTATTAGGACCGTATTATTTACATTCTGTTTTAGAAAATAAAATGGTATTGCTTCAAACTCATCTCAAATTCATCTCAAACTCAACTGTGGGAGTTTGTGTTTCACAACTAGAGATGGGTAAAAACCCAGTTTCTACCCAATTTTCACCCATTTAAAACCCATTTTGCTGGGTGAAAATAAAAATTATAATCATGCTACTAAAAACAAAATTCTGAACCTAAAATCAGACAGACCTAAAACTAGAGATGCATAAGCACCCAGGTTAATACCCATAAGTGGGTAAAAACCCAGTTATTACTCATTACATTCCACCCAGTGGGTATTTTGGCTGGGTGAAAACTAAATATGTATATTTTTATTGTTTTTACCCGACTATGGCAAAGCCAAAGGAGGGTTATGATATTGACAGGCTATGTATGTATGTAAGTATGTATACATATATGGTTAATACCCATAAGTGGGTAAAAACCCAGTTATTACTCATTACATTCCACCCAGCGGGTATTTTGGCTGGGTGAAAACTAAATATGTATATTTTTATTGTTTTTACCCGACTATGGCAAAGCCAAAGGAGGGTTATGATATTGACAGGCTATGTATGTATGTAAGTATGTATATATGGTTAATACCCATAAGTGGGTAAAAACCCAGTTATTACTCATTACATTCCACCCAGTGGGTATTTTGGCTGGGTGAAAACTAAATATGTATATTTTTATTGTTTTTACCTGACTATGGCAAAGCCAAAGGAGGGTTATGACATTAACAGGCTATGTATGTATCTAAGTATGTATATAGGCATGTTAATCTGTTCCCTCATAGCTCCTTAACTATTTATTAGAACTGGACAAATGAGGTATCGTTAGAAGCGTCTTGATCGTCTGCTGGTTATAGGCTATATGATGTGTCACTGAATCTAATGTGGCGCCCTCTAGCCGACATAAAGTACTGTATTAAAAAAATGAGATAAATATGTCGTGTTTGGTATCATTGGAAAGGGCGTTGCTTGTATATTTCAAAAATACATATATTATATTATTAGCATTTTCTCGTGACTTTGTCCGTATTTATTCGATAATTGTGATATTTCCATGGTATTTAAAATATACTTTGCAAAGAAATTATTATTGTAAAGGCACCAAAACATTTTAAATATGCTAACTTGTTTCATACTTTTACAGCGTCGTTTTCTGTCGTAGTTGTGTTTTAGTTTTTACTTTTTTTTTTCATTAAAATACTATTAAAAACAATTTAGTTTTGCGGTTGAATGTGAGAGTGTGTGCGTTAAATTGTTGAACGTTAATATTTTTACATTATTTGGTCCTACGGAATACTTTGCGTGAGAGATGGTTTTTTGAGTCGACGATTTTTATGGGCAAGCGTCAATGAAATGGCCCCGATTACATGGTGGAAAGGAATATGTAGTTCTACTCCATGAAGCAAAGTCGCTATCCGAATTCTTACTGCACCTTGCACATCTGCTGTTGTAGAAAGATGTTTTAGTGCCCATAATAACATACATAATATAAAACGAAATAGACTTACTACGGAAAGGGCAGTAAAACTTACATATTTAGCTTACAACTGGAATTGATTGTACAAACAGAAACACGATGTAAGTGATAGCATTAACGACTGCATGCCTGATTCACCACCTGTTTTCCGAACAGATATAGAAAACATATCACAACGACTTACTAGCCCTGAACCATCTACATCTGGCATAAACAATTTAGAATTTTTAGATTGTGACAATATTTCCGACTCGACTGAAGATTCTGATTGAATAAAACTTAACTTATCATAATTGTTAACATATTTTAAATTAATAATACCTAAATATATCTGATTTTAAGTTCAGACTTTTATTTTTTATTAGCATGATTATGATTCTCATTTTCAGCCAGTAAAATGGGTGCTTATGGGTTAAAATCGGTTCAAAACCCAAATCGCCCAGCTATAACCCAATTGGGAAGAATGCGTTTTTACCCGTTACCCATCTCTACTTCGAAGTCACCCTTTTGTAGTGGTAGATGTACGCTACTGTTCATGTTATTATGTGCGGTTCTTCCTTCCTGTTCCGAGCGGTCAAAACCTGGAACTCATTACCAGCGCACGTGTTTTCCTCCCATTATGATCCTTTTAAACGGGGCGTTATAACTTATCTCACTAGGCCGCCATAGTGTGGGTAATGATGATGCACTGATCGTCACCACCACCTCCATTAAATTCTACTCATGCTTTCCACCATTTAGAGTATCCCCATTACTCAACCCTAAAGCTACCCGAAACTCCCCCTCCGTCCCCAAAATGTCAGAAACGCACTTGTGACGCCGTTAGTGTTACGGGTGTCTATGGGCGGTGGTAATCGCTTACCATCAGGTGATAAGTCTGCTCGTTTACCTGCCAATCCATAAAAAAACAAAAAAAGTAACTACCAGCCCTGAACCATCTACGTCTGGCATTAACAATTTAAATCTTTCAAATTGTGACAATATTTCTGATTCAACTAGAGATTCCAATTAATCTAACTTATCATAATATTTTGCGTTGTGTTTTGGTTCGTCGGATTTTAGGTTCAGAATTTTGATTTTACTAGCATGTTTATAATTTTTATTTTCACCCAGCAAAATGGGTGGTAATGGGTTAAAACCGGGTTAAAACCCAAATCACCCAGTTTTAACCCAATTGGGAAGAATGGGTTTTTACCCATTACCCATCTCTATTCACAACACACAACGACCTCAGAGAAAACCAGTGTAAAGCAATTTTTACACTGTTCGTTTCGGTTTTCAATTCGGTTTGAAAATAAAGATCGAATAACGAATGATTAAAATTGACAGTGCCATTACTTCTAAACTGTCTCTGTGTGACGTCAGTACTGCAAAAGAAGTAAAACTTGAAATAAACCTTATACAAACCCGCTGGCTCTAGCATCGTATAGTAAGCCAAGGCGTCCTTTTTGAGGATCTCCTCGGAAAGCACGCTTTGGCACATAGGCATCTACCTATGTACCATGTGTATAAAAAGCTGATACTGACAATGGGTTAACATTTATGTCTCTTAGTTGTGAGCGTTTATAGGCGGTTCTAATCACTTGAATTTTGGAGACGGTTTTTTTAAAGTCATCATTTTATTATCATTATAATCCAATTGGTTATTATTTGTACCAAATCGAGAATAAACGAACAGAGTAATATCTATAAATACATTGAAAACTGTGGGGAACGTTTTAGATCCATAAATATTCTAGTACATATTAAAACAAGTAACTGGTACAAAGTGCAATAAATATATAACTATGAACGCCTAAAATAATACACAAGAGTAGTCCCATCATTTATTTTAAATTATTTTTCAGCAGCAAGAGCCAAGTAGAACAGACCAACCACAGATAACTAAGTAATATTTGCCGAGAAATTCGCGGGTGAACGGCGGCCATATTTATTACGGAACCACTTCCGTTTCCTGGCAGTGGTCATGATTTAAATGCGTGTTTCCGCCGTATCACTTGACTGAATTCCGGTTGCAGATGATTATGTTAATTTACTGTTGTTTGTCGAATTACGCATTAAGTCAGAATAAAGGTAGTATTCTTTATTCTTGAAGGATCTCTTAAGATAAATTCTATCAATTTTTTTTTGTTACTTTTCCTATACACTCTTTTAGCTTTTTCTATGTGTGTAGAAACCACAATGAGCAATCACCTCAGGGTAAACGACAATTCGTATACCAGACTTGCAATGTCTAAAATCCCACAGTGTCAATGTCTAAGAATCAGGCCTTGAGAGAAGTCCCTGAAACCTTCGGAAGATTGGATAGTCAGCCGTGCAACAGTATGAAGCGAAACAGTACAAATATATAATACTAGCTGACCCACGCAACTTCGTTTACGTCTCCTATTGCCCGTGGCGTACTAATTTCCCCCCGTTTTCGTGAGATTATTAGTGCTCCGCTCTTATTGGCCTTAGCGTGACGATATATAACCTATAGCCTTCCTCGATAAATAAGCTATCTAACACTGAAAGAATTTTTCAAATAGGACTAGTAGTTCCCGAGATTAGCGCGTTCAAACAAACAAACTCTTCAGCTTTATATATTAGTATAGATAATGATTTTTAAGACTCTTTTTGTCTTAGTCTCATTGGTTCTGTAATAAATAGGTATGGATACAACAAGACAGATAATAGTTAAGACAAGTATGGGCTTAGATTGTATCTTACATACAAAAAAGTTTCAAACACTATAATACGACTACGTAAAAGTGTTTAATAAAATTCATATGGTAGGCCATATGAATTTTATTAAAGACTTTTACGTAGTCATCGTCATCATCTAAGCCATTATTACGAATAATCATTCATTAAAATCGGTTCAGTAGTTAAGACGCTATGGTGAAATATACAAAGATTGTCAAAACTATTACCCTTTCTTTTATCTTCACTGTAGTCAGTTAAAAAAAAATTTCTGTGAACTGAAAAAATTAGACACACGGAGGTTTTTTCAGTACTAATAATTCTAAAGAGGTAAAAGTTGTGAGAGGGTAATCTCTGTATCTACTAAACTGGTTTTCATAATTCTTTTACTAATAGAAAGCCTCATTATCTATGAGTGTCATAGACTAAATATTACCCCAATTGAAACAAACTGATTATCGTGACATCCAAAATAAAAGCGTGTGGAGCTATAGGCAAAAGCCAGTTTACTAAATTTACAGTCATGGATAATTTCTCATTTTTGTCTTTCTTTCAAAGAATTGCGACCGCGATTGACTTAAGGAGGGGAAAATTATATAGCTTCTGGTACGGAAATAATGTCCTATTGTTCTTTTGGAACGTAGATCTTATTGGAATCCCAATGAACAAAATGCAGAAAAATATTAATAATCTAAAAAAAAGAATTCGCTTTTGAAGATATACGAATCTTCGTTATTTTTAACCGACTTTAAAAATGGAGGAGGTTTTTGATTCGACCGTATATATGTTTTTTTTATGTGTGTTTTCGCGGACAACTTCGTTTTTATGAACTAATTTTGATGATTATTTTTTTTATGGAAAGGAGATATGCCAACGGTGGTACCATGATAAGGGCACTAAGATCTGATGATGACATCAAAGAGAAATCGATTGATTTGGTTGTTCTTGAAGTCAGTTTTTAATTTTGTTAAAATATAACGGTACCTAATCTTGATTTTGGCTGAAAACCCTGTTTCAGTCGTCATCATCATTATCAACTATTTTGCTGCAGGACTGCTGAAGTGGCCTGCAAGTGGCCTACCAGCTGCAGGCCACTTGTATTCGTTCGGATGCTACAAAATACTAAGGGCCAGTTTCACCACTTGCTGTGACCCTGATTTTGAACTTATCTGACAGATAACTACAAATTTCGGTTTCATAAGTGTCGAAAAGAGACAAATATGTGAGACTAGCAGCCCGTCCCGGCTTCGCACGGGGTAGACAATTATTTATTTTTGGAAATTTGGATATAAAAACAGTTTTTCACAAATATTTTTATTTATTAAAAAAATATTATTTATTAATTATATATTTTAAAAAACCCCACAGTTATATTTGTATGTAAGTCTATTTATGTTCAATTTCTTTGATGGTTTAATTGGCGGGCACTTAAATAAGTAATATTTACATAGGATATTATATTCATTTTTACTATGTTTTTTTAAGTAATTAGAATAAATGCAGAGTCGAATAAAATATATACAGTCTAAATTAAACGTTGACAACTTTTAACTAAAAATGTATCTACCTATACATCTAGGTATTTCAAAGAAATTTTTGTTCGTGTCGATAGAAACTTGCCTATCATTATTTAGTATTTTCCGTACAAAATTATTATTTTTTTGTTTGTTTTTGTTGTTTTGTGCTTTTTATTTTGGTTTTATATTTTTTTGTGTTTTTTTTTTGTTTTTTATTTTTTATTAAAAAAGGGTTTGTCATTAATCATTTTCATTCTTATTATTACTTAATAATTTACATTTTTAGTATTTTTTTATTTTACAGGTTTACTTTTACATTATTTACAGATATAATATTAAGGTAGATTTACGTTTTTTACTTTTATATTTGTCAGTTTTTATCTTAAAGCTTCACTGTAAACTACGTTGGCAGTGGTATTTGTAGATGGCAACAAAATATATTGATTTTCAGGAGATCCCACTCGAGAAAGGGCAACATATAGTTGTCCATGAGAAAAGCATTCTTTTCTTAGGTCGATGCCAACCATCGAAAATGTTTGACCCTGGGACTTATTTATTGTGAGGGCAAATGATGTTTTTAGAGGAAACTGTAACCTCTTAAAAGATATAGGCAAGTCCGTAGGAATTATGGGGATCCGCGTTATGTGGGCGAGCTGTCCGACCGCGGCCCCGGTGATTATAGTGGCTACTATGACGTTCTCCCGCAATTCCTTCACCAGAAGTCTCGTGCCATTGCACATGCTGGGATAGGTTCCTCAGCAGCATTACGGGAGTGCCTACCTTTAATTGTAGTTCGTGGGGCGGCAAGCCGGAAGGATTCAGGGAATTTAAAAATTCTTGTGGATAGTGCACTGTATCTTCGATGTTGCATACTGTGTCAATAGATTTGTAAGATTTAAATTCACCGGGTACTTTTTCCATAATAATTTTGTTAATCTCATTAACCGATTCATTTCGCGGGGATACTATCGCTCTCGAACAGAGCCAATTGAAATTTCTCTCCGTAAGATTTTGTATGTCCGGATATATTGTGTCCACAAGAATTTCTAGACTCTGAACGATTTGACCCAATTCGTTATCCAACAATACCTGGGGACTGTTTGCTACCGGAGACGGTAATTTTCCGTCTCCAAGTTTTAGAAGTTTTTGTGAGAAATTATTATCGTCATTGTCACTTAAATGTGCTCTCATATTTGTGCGCAGATTAAGAGTTTCAATCGATTGCCATAAAGTTGATGATTTAAGGCAAGCTCGAATAACGTCAGCTCGAGTACCTTTTGTTATAACTGGTAATGTTTGACGAAAGTCTCCAGCTAAAACAAACGTCACGCCCCCCATTATACGGTCTGAGCTTCGGATGTCTCTCAGCGTGCGCTCCACGGCTTCCACGTGCGCCCTGTGGCTCATGGTGCACTCGTCCCAGATGACCAGCGAAGTGTCTTGTAAGAGCTGCCCCAGCGGACCGTTTTTGCGGATCGAGCGCTATGCCGGTTTTGTTTACTGTTTGAAATTTTTAATTCGTAATATCTTTTGAATGGAAAGTCCAATTTAAATAATTTGAAAACTATTTTATAGGTAGTTAAATGGTCTTGATCATAAAATAATTTATTTGGATAAGGATTAATATAAACACATAAATAGCATGGTTTGGATTTGGTTAGCATTTTCATGAATGTTTAAAATGAAAAAAGTTGTTGTAGTGACATAACTACAATAGTTGGACATATGCTACCGCGGAGTTTTTTGTAGACATTATGATGTTCTTCAATATTGTTGTACATTATTTTGTTCTATCGCTAATAGTTTCGGCAGTGCATTCGACGAAAGACATTTTAAGACTCATTTTTCTACACCTTCGGTTACATTATTCAAATTTTACGAAGGATCCCTAATTTTTTTCAAAGTGAAATGTAGCCTATGTCAAATTGGAAGAATGTAGCATTCTATTGGTGAAAAATTTTTTTAAATCGGCCCAGTACTTTTTGAGCCTATTCATTACAAACATACAAACATAGGTACAAATCTTTCCTCTTTATAATATTAGTGTAGATCATCATCTTATGTTGTAGACTATGTCTCACTTATAGAGGCATTGAAATTGAGTTGAGAGGATGATTGGCCTGATGGATCGGTCTGTCTTCTTGTAAAAGGTTTTAAAATAGTTGTTAGACGGACATATTTAAAATAGAGCATCAGAATTTACGTGAAATTAAGGCATAATTTTGGGACTTTCAACGCAACACAAGTATCTGAGAGTATTGAGGACATATTTTTAACGATAATGCCTAAAATATACGTGACTTGGAGAATTTACGTGAGGTAAGTAGCGTTTTAACCGACTTCAAATAAAAAAGGCGATTCTCAATTCGACTGTATATATTTATTTTTATGTGTGTTTGCTGATAATTTCGTCATTTATGAACCGGTTTTGATGATTCTTGTTTTAATGGAAAGGAGATATCCCAACGGTGGTACCATGATAAAGACACTAAGATCTGATGATGGCATCTAAGAGAAATGGAGTCAAACCTTAAAGTCGGTTTTACTTTTGTTAAAATTTTACTTATGTACCTTGATTACTTGAATGCGAGAAATTGGCTGTCTATGTCCTGGGATCTTGCTTCATTATTTTTTTGCATTCATCTCATTTTATTTCTTTTAAAGCTAGTAAAAGATAAATAGAGAAGATATTAAGTTATCCAACAGATATTGGTAAAGACAAAATCTACGATGTCGTTTATTGTTTTATTTTTAAAGCCGTCCATGGCTATTAATGGGCCATAGATCAACTGCCTGTGGTTCAATGGGCTTTTACGATTTATAGCCCTATTATTTACTTTTGCTGTAAATAAATGTTAGTTTCCTAGTTTAAGGAGCGTTAGCGACCTTCTTTTTGCTACTGTTTTGATATTCATAAACGTTATTTAATTTTAAGCAACAGTTCTGCGTTATTCAGAATTTTTAGGTTTTAAATTTAAAGTTGAAAATAACACAAAGCCGTAGCTTAAAATTTAATAACGTTTATAAATTACTAGCCGACCCACGCAACCTCGTTTGCGTCCTATTGCCCGTAGCGTATAATTTTCCCCCGTTTTCGAAACGTTTTTCATTGGTGCTCCGCTCATATTGGTCTTAGCGTGATGATATATAGCCTATAGCCTTCCTCGATAAATGGGCTATCTAACACTGAAAGATTTTTTTAAATCGGACCAGCGGTTCCTGAGATTAGCGTGTTCAAACAAACAAACAAACAAACTCTTCAGCTTAATATATTAGTATAGATTTGCTCACCATCCGATGTGCAACCATTCTGGTGCTAAATATATCTATACAAATCAATAAAAGTGTGTCTGTTTGTTATTTAAAATTAACAGTTTTTCACTAAATGCATAGGAAAGTAAATACGATACTCACAAAAAAAAATCTTAACTTTTGTCTGTCTGTCTATTTGTACTGGCTAATCTCTGGAATGGTTGGGCCGATTTTGACAGTACTTTCACTGGCAGAGAGCTGATAATATAAAAAGTAACTTTGGTTTCTTTCTTTCTTTCTTTATTGTAAAGGTACAACAACAATCGCGGGTATCACTATTATTAGTAACCGCAAATATTTTAAAATACATAAATAAATTCATACATGAAACATAAATTCGAAAGCAACTCTGTCGGTAAGTCTGTCTATTATGTTTTAACGGCTAAACCACTGTATCAGTTTCAATTAAATTTAGCAAGGAGATACTTTGTATCTTGAGGCAAGACATAAGCTACTGTTTACCGCTATTACCCATCAACATACACACAAATACAACATAAACTGATTTGATTTGACTGCCTCGTTGGTCGGTTGGTGTGTGTGACTGCTGATCATGAGGTCTCGGGTTCGATTCCCGGGTCGAACCAAATGTTTGTATGATCTACAAATATTTGTTTCGGAGTTTGGGTGTTTTCTATGTATAATATGTATGTATTTACAAAAAAAAGTATATATGTATTTGTATCAGCTGTCTAGTACCCATAACAGAAGCGCTGCTTAGCTTGGGACTAGATGGCGTTGTGAAGAAGCTAATATATAAATGACACCCAGATACCAAACAAAATGAACTTATTTAAGACACAGTTACTTGTTCTACGATGGAATCAAAACCTCGACCTCGTGCTTAGTAGAAAAGGTCACTAACTTGTAAACAAACAGACCAGTGAATCAATATATTTCTAATAAATGAAAAAGAAACTAACTTCTATAGAATCGAATCTCTATTTTATGTGAATAAATACGCACACAGCCATTGTATATAAAGCAGAGGCAGCCGAATAAATACGATTTATATTCCTACTCACAAATTTATCGAAAGAGTGATCAAATTTATTAGCAAAACGTTTCTCAATAAAATATTATAGCTATAATCCACACAAATGGTGTGGAACGATAAACCTTAGAGTTTTATTGCTTGATACAGCTCAGTTCAGCTTGATACTACTACTTTTTTAAATTGCATGCATTGCTTAGAATAAACACTTGCACGAACTTAAATAAATCACTTATAAATTAAACCGTGTAATTGTTGGAGATTATACTTCGATACAGATGCAGAAGCATCTCTGTTACGGAATTATAAAATTAACTAGCTGAACCCCACGGTGTTGCACGCGGTTATTGTTGTACCACGAGACAAAGCTAGTCTAAAAAAAGTAGCTTAAGTTACTCCCTATATCATCAGCTACCTATCAGTGAAAGTCCCGTCAAAATCGGTTAAGCCGTTCCAGAGATTATACTGAATAAACTGACAGAAAGACAGACAAAAAATAAATCCTACTAATATTATAAACGTGAAAGTTTGTAAGTATGGATGGATGAATGGATGTTTGTTACTCTTTCACGCATAAACTACAGAACGGATTTGGATGAAACTTTTCAGTAATATAGCTTATACATCAGAATAACAGGTTACTGACGATTTGCCGCGATAAACGGCATATAATATATACGCGGGCAGAGCCGTAGGCAACAACTAGTAAATAAAATAAATAAATATTCCGACATCTAACACACAACGCCTACTGATATAAATACATAAATATATAAGATATATTATTGAGGATTTTCACTATTAAACACAAACTGTTTCTCTGAAAATACAAAGTTTTATTTGACACACTTTTACAATATTCCAACAAATATAGAGAATTACACTTTTATCTCACATGAAAATACAAAGAAACGACATTAAAGTTCACTTATATCGCCTCCTCAATTATATCCCTTCATTTATCTTTCTACAAGTTTTTTATAACAATAAATTCACACAATAATCTAAACATCATCCGCCTTTGGAATGCCTTCTGCTCACTCCCACAGACAACCTAAGACACGCGGCAAATTCAATTTAATGAAATGTAATTTCATTACACATATTTACTTTTTTTGGTAAATACATACGTATTATACATTTAGTCTGACCCGGGAATCGACCGAAACTTTAAACACAGCAGTCGCATATGCTACCACTGCGCCACAGAAGCAGTCAAAATGAATGAATAGTTGTTTATTTGTTTAGTTTTGTAGTTTGACTGCACGGTTTGCCTAGTGCTTTAAGCGACTGTTCAAATCCCATATGGACAACACTTTGTGTGACCCACAAATTGTTGTCGTGAATATGGGTGTTCTTTGTGTCTGGTTCATGTATATTTGTAAGGTACTCCGCGACACAGAATATCTATACAAATAAATAAAATTGGAGTGTCTGTTTGTAATATTAAAATAACCGCTTTTTACTAAATGCATATGTATGTATATACGGTACATATACCAAACATGTAGTTAAAAATTTTTTTGTCTGTCTGTCTGTCTGTCTGTTTGTTCCGGGTAATCTCTGGAACGGATGGACCGATTTCGACGGGACTCTCACTGGCAAGTAGTTGGTGATCCAGGGAGTAACCTAGGCTACTTTTATTAGACTAACTTTGTCCCGCGGCGTTACTCGCTGTACAACAATAACCGCGGGTAACACCGCGGAGTTCAGCTAGTTTCTAATAAGAAAGAACGAAAAAAACGTTTCACAATATCACTTCATTAAGAAAAGGAACTGTAAATGAATTCCAATCATCATTAAAAAATCAACAAAATGAATGCATCGTAAAGGACACACCAATAGAAAGTATATTAAGATTCTTCGAGCGCGCTGTGCGGGCTGCTATTTTTAATCTAAATGCTAAAGACATTCCGCCTTTGGATTTTCATACATAGAATGAAAGCGCTGTTATAAATATGATCGGGTTAAAAATATTAACTTTGAAATAACCTACATATAATACCTTAGATAAAAAATACACAATAAATTTATAAAAAAAAAATTGTTGTCTTTTTGTTTGTATGTAACCGATTGCTTTGAACTTACTTTTTAAGTTTCAATAATATCATTATTAATGACTAGCTAAACCCCGCGGTGTTACCCGCGGTTATCGTCGTACCGCGAATAACGCCGCGGAACAAAGTTAAGTTTAAAAAAAGTAGTCTAAGTTACTCCCTGGATCATCAGCTACCTCCCAGTGAAAGTCCCGTCAAAATCGGTCTAGCCGTTCCACAAGCCGGATCAAACAGACAGACAGACAAAAAAATGTTTAACTACATTTTTGGTATATGTATCGTATATACATACATATGCATTTAGTAAAAAGTGGTTATTTTAATATTACAAACAGACACTCCAATTTTATTTATTTGTATTGATAAAACAGCAAATCTAAATAACAGTTTAGGACTACTCCCGCTTTATGAATATACATCCTGTATCGTGGGGGACTTTACAAACATACATGAAACGGACACAAAGACCCAGACTCAGAACAACAATTTGTTGATCACACAAAGTGTTGTCCCGCCCCGCCGCAAACCCCGGCGGGGTGACGGCCCGAGGGGGTTTCCACACGTTAAAAAAAAAAAAAAAAGTTAAAAATAAAAAACAAAATTAAGGACTTTTGCCGCCAAAAAGTAATCTAAAAAAATGTTTTCAAGTACATCGAGTGTGATATCCAAATAAAGATTTTTAACGGAGATTACAAATATATACTCGTATATAACTTATATGTTCTATAAAAAAAAAACAAAATTTAATAAAGATGACACATATTGACGCAGTCGGGATTTTTTGTTTCAATGTATGTATGCTTTTTGTTCCTCATAGCTCCTTAACTACTTATTAGAACTAGGCAAATGAGGTATCGTTAGAAGCGTATTGATCGTCCGCTGGTTAAAGGCTATTGACGTGTCACGTGTAGTGCCCTCTAGCGGTCATATAGTACTGTTTTAAAAACTACGTTTGTGATAAATATGCCGTGTTTGGTATCATCGGAAAGGGCGTTACTTGTACATTTAATATAGATTATTTGCATTTGCTCTTGACTTCGTATTTAAATATATTTATTATCTAATATATAAAATTCTCGTGTCACAATTTTCGTTGCCATACTCCTCCGAAACGGCTTGACCGATTTTGATGAAGTTTTTTGTGCTTATCCGGTATTTATGAGAATCGGCCAACATCTATTTTTCATCCCCCTAAAGAGTAAGGGTCACGCATCCTTAAAAAAAATTTATGGCAAAACGACGTGTGCCGGGGTCAGCTAGTATTATATATAATTGTATTAAAATATAATTAAATTGTACCTAACTTTAAGTTGTAACGGCACCAAAACAGTTTAAATAAAAAAAATAATGACTAAAACCCAACTACGACAAAACATAACGCTGAAAAAGTATGAAACAATTTGGAAAAGCCGTAGTCACACGTTGCATAGAAACTTACCATAACACTTAACGCGTGACTACGGCTTTTCCAACTTGTTTCATACTTTTCAGCGTCCTTTTTTGTCGTAGTTGGGTTTTAGTTTTTTTTTAAAGGCCAATTTTTTTTTTTAAAGTGTTCATTTTCTTACTGTTTTATATATATTTTTAGAGTCAACAGAAGCACTATGAGGTAAACTACGCTACGAGGATAAGCGAGTCACTCTTAGCCAAGATACAAGTGTTGCGTCCAATATCTTTTTACAATCGTTATCGCTTAGGCTGTCGGGGCCTATTAATTGTGAATTCGTAGGTAGTAGAGCCACGCTGATTTCAGCACGAACGGGCCGGCTCGACCGGGGCGGTACTACCCTCGCACAGAAAATCAACGTAAAATGACAGCGATCATGCTGTCGTGTTTCGTTGGTGAGTGCGAGACCGGAGGCCCAATGATGCAGAAGCATCACTAGCCCGCCATAGTGTGGGTCACCATACTGCATTGTTGCATTGTCTGCATTCGCCGTATGGTGACCACTACTCTTGGATTCTGCTTATGCTTTCCATCAGGCAGAGGAGAGTCATTTTGGCAGAGCCAAACAAAAAAAAAAAATTAAGGATTGTGGTTTCCGAAGCGTGTGATAATCGTTCAGAACGACCTCGTAAGATTGAACTTAGCAAATGGTCGATCACTGTTTGATTGTATAAACCTAAAGTAAGAGGGTAGGATTGATAAACCTCGTGATCCTCGAAGCGATTAATCCTTGGTGTGGTGAAGTGAAGACTCAAGTGAAGCTGGAATGAACAGAGGTACCTCGCTCCAGCGAAGATAGCAAAATACACCACCCAGGAAACTGTGAGTGAATTTTGTTATGTAACTTATTTTGTATACTAATATATAAAGCTGAAGAGTTTGTTTGTTTGTTTGAACACGCTACTCTCAGGAACCGCTGGTCCGATTTGAAAAATTCTTTCAGTTTTAAAAATCCCATTTATCGAGGAAAGCTATAGGCTATATATCATCACGCTAGGACCAATAGGAGCGGAGCAGCAATGAAAAATGTTTCGAAAACGGGGGGAAATTATCACGCTACGGGCAATAGAAGACGCAAACGAGGTTGCGTGGGTCGGCTAGTTTAGTATAAGGTAGAAGAGAGGTGTATAGCCCCTAAGTTTGAACTTTCCATCGGTGATTGATCTGCGAGTTGCTTTTGCTGTGTGCTTGGCTTCTGCCTCATGTGCCCGCAAAGGCTGGTGAAGATTCCTTACTCCAAGGAAGCAGCACAGCTGGACAGGATTAAATAATTATATTGTTTTGACATTTGTTAGTTTACACAAACTAACTCGACACCGTTATACTAAAAATAAGCATTTCTTTGTGCACTGTGTCCCTACATACCGAAAAACTGTTGATTTGAAATTCTTCCATAATTTTTTTTTATTTTTTTTTGTATGTCTGTCTGTCCGGCTAATCTCTGAAACGGCTGGACTGATTTTGACGGAAATTTCAGTTGCAGATACCTAATGATATAAGGTACTCCTTATATCATTAGGTATCTGCAACTGAAACTTAGACTAAATTTATTTTGAACTAGCTTTGCGCCGCGATATTACTCGCAGCCTTTTTTGCAAAGGTAGAACAACAGCCGCGGATAACACCGCGAGGCACCGTT
This sequence comes from Spilosoma lubricipeda, assembly GCA_905220595.1. NCBI lineage: Eukaryota > Metazoa > Arthropoda > Insecta > Lepidoptera > Erebidae > Spilosoma > Spilosoma lubricipeda. The sequence continues at coordinate 1,551,224 of HG992298.1, read as the reverse complement.
AGTAAAAAAAATTAATTCAGTACAACATTACAATGACGAATCTGTATCATCATTTTCACATTAACCTACAAAGCCATTAAAATATGCCAACTCTACTATGTAACTATTCAAATCGATAACTTCGACCTAAATGCCTCAATACTTTCCCTCTCAGACACTAAGGGCTGTTGAGCGATTCGTTTAGCACCCAGTGAGGCGTAGAGGGCGCCACCAGACCGAAAATTTTGTTGAAAATCGTGTAATTGACTAAAATTCTTAGTTAAATTGCCATCGAACTTACAAAAGCATTTATGTTTTCAGTCAGAATAAAGTTATGTATCAATAAATAGACGAATCTGCTAACCTCTTTATAAAGACAAAATGTATGTTTTGTTTTAATTAATTGATAACGGCATATAGAGTACTGTGCATTCACTGCAGGAGACCGACGTAGTACAAATAAGCAACTCAACTGCAGTGATTTTACAGCTTCACAGGAAAAATGTTCTGAGCAATTCATTAATTGGACCGATTGTCGCTCAAACGACACTTCAGCTCTCTCTCTCAATTTGTTTTTGGGTGAGCAATCAAACGCGCAACACCTTTAGCTTTTTCTATGGTTGGTTGGTTCTAAATGGTTCAGCTTCTTTCCTGTACCGAGCAATCAAAACCTGGAACTTACTACCACCGCATATGTTTCCCTGCCACAATTATCCCAGGTCCTTTAATCAGGATGTGAAAAATCATCTCACTAGGTCGCCATAGTGTGACTCACCATGCTGCATTGTCTACATTTGCAATGAGGATTACGATTCTGCTCATGCTTTCCATCAAGCAGACTAGAATCATTCTGGCAGTGTTTCCTTAAAAAATTGAACTTTTAAATGACTTTCAAAAAACGAGGTTTGTCAATTCGACCGTATATATATATATTTATTTTGTGTGTTCGCGGTGAGATGCCTTTAAGATGCATTCATTTTGTTGATTTTTTAATGATGATTGAAATTCATTTAAAGTTCCTTTTCTTAATGTACTAATATTGTGAAACGTTTTTTTAACCAAATTCAAAAAAAGGAGTAGGGTTCTCAATTTTTTTTTTTTTATAAATTCGTCGTTTATGAACCGATTTTGATGATTATTTTGTTAATGGAAAGGAGATATCCCAAGGGTGGTAGCATGATAAGGACACCAAGATCTAATGATGGCATCCAAGAGAAATCGAGTCAAACCTTGAAGTCGGTTTTATTTTTGTTAAAATTGTATTTGTTTATTGTCATGTTGTCATGAAAATAATGTTTTTCAGTACATTAGTTTTATTCATCATCATCATCAACCTTTAACAGTCCACTCCTGTCCACACTCCTCTTACAACACCCACGGGATGAATAGGGATGATGATACATCGAATTATGAATCCATCACCACCATATAGACAACTACTTTCATTACATACTAGCTGAACCCCGCGGTGTTACCCGCGGTTATTGTTGTACCGCGAGTAACGCCGCGGGACAAAGTTAATCTAAAAAAAGTAGCCTAAGTTACTCCCTGGATCATCAGCTACCTGCCAGTGAAAGTCCAGTCAAATCAGTCCAGCTGTTCCAGAGATTACCCGGAACAAACAGACAGACTGACAGACAGACAGACAGACAGACAGACAAAAATTTTTTTAACTACATTTTTGGTATATGTATCGTGTATACATACATATGCATTGATTAAAAAGCTGTTATTTTAATATTACAAACAGACACTCCAATTTTATTTATTTGTATAGATATATGTCACACATGCATTTAGTAAAAAGCGGTTATTTTAATATTACAAACAGACACTCCAAATGTATTTATTTGTATAGACGAAAAATATTCCTAGTGTAAACCCGTATACCCATTGTTTCACGCTCTTAAATCTAAGTGTGCCACATGAGTAACGAAAGTATTCTTCTTGTTTAAAGAATCTAAGTGCAGTGCTATATTAGATTCCAGTGTCTAAGGAGACCGTCTAGACGCTTCTCACACCAAACAGTAATTTATATTTAACTTACTGTCCTTCGTACTCCTTTAAAAGGGAAATAGTGTTTGTTCAAACCCGGTTTTGTTTACATTACAATGTTTTTAAATATTTATTCGAGTCAAATCTTCAACTTAACTTCAAAGCAATTACGTTAAACTAGATTTGGTGAGAACTTGCGTATATATGTACGTTTAAGACGATTATAAATAAGTAAAGAAATAAAAAAAAACATATGTTAAGAACGTCTAGCGCCATCTAGAAGCTTGAGACGAAACTGAGGGAGATTGAACATCCGAACGTCCGTTACTTTTGAAATTAGTAACGATCGCTTGTATATATAGGTCACATTTTGTAACTAGATCACTTGCCTTATGGATTTTGTTTTGTACTACTTACTTTAAATATACGCATTTATACAATCAAATTAAAATAAAGGAATTTATTGAAGAAAGCCCTAGCCAATACTTTACATAATTTGGACCCTCGAGCCGAATCATCGTGAGGAACATAACCAGCAGCAGGTCAGGCCTTTCAATTTTCCTTTCCAAATCCTCTGTGTTCAGTGTGTGCTAACATCGTTACCCTACATACATTCCAGTTTGTTCTACCGGTGGCATCTACTGGTGTCAGTCTACCTTGCCTTTATCTTGTGCAGATTCAAAATCATCAGAACTGTAAGTACCTTGATTTTCGCCACTCACAACCACCAAAACCACCAATATGACAAAAAAGAGGCAATCAATCGTAGATCTCGAAAGTAGCGACGATATTATACGAGAATTAATTAAAAAACGGGGTATTGTTAAGGGCAAATTTACGTTATTTTTAAAATATGTTAACTCGTTAGATATTTCACTAATTAGCGAAACTCAAAAGGCTGAGTTACAAGAACGTTTTCAGAGGTCCTTAATGTTATTCGATCAGTTTTCTAAAATTCAAGACGATATAGATTTGATGGTTATCGGTATTCAAGTTGACAAAGAATTAGAAGAAAGGGAATCCTTTGAGAACCAGTACTATGCTATCGTGGCTAAGTGTAAATGTATTTTAAAGGTAGATGCTTCATCGCAAAGTGTTAAACATCATATCCCTAACACGATTAAACTACCTACAATCTCTTTACCAAATTTCGACGGTACTTATGACCAATGGCTCGAGTTCCGCGACACATATTTATCTCTCATCCACAATAGTAATAGTCTCGATAATGTACAAAAGTTTCATTATTTACGTTCAGTTCTAACAGGTAATGCACTTCACGTTATAAAAGCCTTAGAATTTTCTTCTGAGAATTATCTAACAGCTTGGGACCTTTTACAGAACAGGTACAATAATAACCGTCTATTGATTCACAATCACGTCAAAGCATTATTCACCATTCAATCTATGAGTAAAGAAGCATCGTCACAAATCCGTAAGCTGATTGACACTGTTTTAAGGAACATTCGTGCACTGAAAACTTTGGGCGAACCCACGGACTCATGGGATACATTAATAATATACATCGTAGCAACAAAACTAGATTCTTCTACCGAACGAGAATGGGAACTCCACAAGGGTTCAGTCACGAATGCATCCTCGGATAGAAGGATAGTACTCGCTGATTTATTGTCATTCTTGAAGGACAGAGCAGATTTCCTCGAAACTGTTAAACCTCAAAACAAGATATCAGATAGTCCAGCGAACACAACCATAAAGAAATCACACAGTCATTTTAGCACCACTCAACAAAAAACAAACACAAGTAGTAGATCGTCTAACTCTCAGAGTTACAAATGCAATATGTGCAATTCGAATCATCCTATTTATTCTTGTGATCGTTTCCTTAGCTTATCTCTCAAGGACAAACTAAAACATATTAACGAGAAGAAGCTCTGTTGTAATTGTTTACGCATCGGTCATACTGTAAACGAATGTTGGTTCGGACCATGCAAGCGTTGTAATAAAAAACATAATACACTAATTCATAACGATCACAATTCCACATTATCATACAGCACAAGCTCATCACAAAATTCACAACAATTAGAAGGTAGTACAGACATCATCCCCACACACATAGCTCAAACGGCATCTCACAAATCTCACACGCTTTACAAAGATAGTAGTATCAACACGCTTTATTCATTCAATCCGGTATTATTATCGACTGCATTAGTGGAGATCGCAGATAAAAATAATAAATATCACACAACACGAGCGCTTCTAGATAATGGGAGTCAACACTGTTTCATATCTGAAACACTGTGCAAAACACTCAATTTATCATTAATACAGTCCACTGTTCAAGTCATAGGAGTAGGTAATTCTATTTCTCAATCAACACAATCATGCAACATCCAACTGCATTCTAAAACAAGTTCGTATAACACACGCTTTAACTGTCTTGTTTTATCACGAATTACATCGCAATTACCGTCATTGGGTGTTAATCACAAAATAGAAATACCCGACAATATAAAACTCGCAGACCCAGAATTTTATTTACCTAACGAAATACACTTATTAATAGGCGCAGATAAGTTCTGGGAAATGCTAAAAGAGGGTCTTATTCGCTTACCTAAAGGTCCTTATTTACAAAACACACAATTAGGTTGGATAATATCGGGAACGGTGCAGAGAGGGGCTTTGCATGTACAACAAATTCAATGTAACTTTACTCATACTTTACAATTAGATAAAGAAATCAAACGTTTTTGGGAGCTTGAAGAGATAAGTTCAAATTATAAACATCTCACTAAAAGTGAACGTGCATGCGAAAATTTATTTAAACATACTACTTTGCGCGACAATAGGGGCCGTTTTTCTGTACGTATTCCGTTGTGTAAATCAGCTGATGCGCTTCACGATACGTTTACGATAGCCGAGAACCGGTTTTATGCGCTTGAGAGGAAACTACTTCGTTGCGCACCGTCCTATAGGCAAATGTATATAGATTTTATGAATGAGTATTTTAAATTAGGTCATATGAGTCGCATTGATAACTATTTATTCCCGTGCTATTTCATACCACATCATGGCGTTTACAAAGAGCATAGCTCGACCACTAAACTTAGGGTCGTCTTTGATGCGAGTGTTAAGTCTCCGTCGGGCGAGTCGTTGAATGATATACAGCATGTTGGACCTGCTTTACAGAATGATATATTTTCAATTTTACTTCGATTTCGACAATTTAAATATGTTGCTAGCGCGGATATCGAAAAGTTTTTTCGTCAGATTGAAGTTCAGTCCGATCAGAGAAATTTACAATTAATTCTTTGGAGGGAGAACCCATCTGAACCCCTCAGTATGTACCAACTCAATACAGTGACGTATGGGACGACATCCGCGCCTTATTTGAGTAATCGATGTTTAAAGCAACTTGCATTAGAATGTAATGATGACGTCATTGCTCAGGTTATTAATGATGATTTTTTTGTTGATGACCTTATTACAGGCCATGATGACAAACAGACTTTGATGGATATATGCAAAAAGGTGTCGAATGTATTGGGAACTGGTTGCTTTTCCTTAAGAAAATGGTTATTTAATTTTCCAACTTCACAAACAAACGCGCTGCACCCATCAAAGGAATTGTCGTTCGATGATAACTGCCACACTAAAACCCTAGGATTAGGGTGGTTTTATATGTCAGATGAATTACATTTTAGTTCTAGATGTAATCATAGTCTAATTGATGTAACTAAACGTAATATTCTTTCAATTATTGCACAAATATACGATCCATTGGGTCTGCTTACCCCAACTATTATAATCGCTAAAATCATTCTACAAAAATTATGGTTATCTAAAATAGGTTGGGATGATCCTGTTCCTAAATCAATCTTATCAGATTGGAGTGTATTTATTGAAAGGCTTCACTATTTACATAAATTACGCATTCCACGTTACGTTATAGGTGAAGATACTCAGACACGCGAATTACACATTTTTTGTGACGCCTCACAAGGTGCCTACGGTGCTTGTGCGTATCTACGTAGTTATTATACAGATATACTGATAACAGTGCGTTTGTTGTGTGCGAAGAGTAAAGTCGCTCCCGTGAAACCGGTTAGCATACCGCGTTTAGAACTATGCGGCGCTGTATTGGGTGCGAGATTATATGCAAAAATAATCAACTCATTGAGATTAAAACTCGACAAGGTGTATTTCTGGTCAGACTCCACTATAGTGTTGGGTTGGGTCAAGATGTCACCTAGTTTATTAAAACCATTTGTTCAAAATCGCATAGTTGAAATAAATGAACTTACAGGTGACAAATCGTGGTTTCACGTCGCTGGTAAACAAAACCCGGCCGATTTGTTGTCGCGCGGTGTTCATTTAGATATACTCACGTCGTGTGATATGTGGTGGCACGGCCCTCCATTTTTACGTCTGCCCGACAAAGATTGGGTACGTGATGGTAATGAATTTGACATAAACTATGAAGAATTACCTGAACTAAAATCCGTTAGGACGGTTTTAACTAGTCAAATTCATCCAATCTCCTTTCCATTTGAACTTTTTTCATGTTTTAACCGTATGCGGCGTGTGACAGCGTACATTATGCGCTTTATTAAAAATTGTCGCACACGGATAAAGTCACAGCGCCTTAATGATTGTCTTTCGGTTGATGAATTGGATTATTCGACTAGAGTTTTATCAAAAATTGCACAACAACAGTCCTTTTCAGAAATTTATGATAAATTAAAATATAATAAACCTTTAAAATTTCACCGTGAAATTTCAAGTTTGAATATATTTTTTGATGAACACGGTTTGATACGAGTAGGGGGCCGACTAACGCGTTCTGAGTCGCTTCCATATAATAAAAAACATCCCGTGCTTTTGTGTGCTAGGCATATATTTACACGGCTTCTCTTTCAATATCAACATAAAGCTTTATTGCATGCAGGACCTCAGTTGTTGTTAGCTACAATTAGGGATACTTGGTGGCCCCTGAGGGGGCGTAATTTGGCAAAACAAACGGTGCACGCCTGTGTGAAATGCGTACGTATGAAAGCTAAACCGTTAAGTATTCAGATGGGTAACTTACCTCCGGAACGACTGGAGCCTGGATATCCTTTCATTCGGTGTGGCGTGGACTATGCTGGGCCATTGCTTATATTAAACCGTACCGGAAGAGGGGCAAGGTTGTCAAAATGTTATGTTTGTCTTTTTGTCTGTTTCACAACGCGCGCTATACATTTAGAGTTGGTCACAAGTCTAACTACACAAGCATATTTATTGGCCTTGAAGAGATTCATTTCTAGACGTGGTAAGCCCTTACAAATTTATTCTGATAATGGGAAAACATTCGTAGGTGCTTTAAGGGAATTTTCAAATTTTTTAGTAGAAAATGAATTAGAAATTAAGGAGTTTACAGCTAATAATTCAATAAAATTTTCATTTATTCCGCCTTACTCGCCTCACTTTGGTGGTTTGTGGGAGGCGGGGGTTAAGTCCTGCAAATTTCACTTGCATCGTGTTGTAGGCAATGCACACCTTACCTATGAGGAGTTGAGTACGATGTTAACACAAATTGAAGCTGTCCTCAACTCCCGACCAATGACACCAATGTCCACAGACCCTAATGACTTCCTTCCTCTCTGCCCCGCTCATTTCCTGATAGGCCGTCCACTCACTGCACCAGCCAGCCAAGACCTCACGGTGACAGCAACGCAACGCCTTCCTCGCTACGATCGTGTGGAGCAGATGCGGCAGCATTTTTGGAAGAGGTGGTCCAAGGAGTACATTACTGAACTTCAGAAGAGAACGAAGTGGCAAACTAAGCAGGACAACATCGCCTCTAATGCTCTTGTTCTAATTAAGGAGGACAATCTGCCTCCCTTGAAGTGGCGCCTGGGGCGGGTGCTGGAGACTTTCACTGGAAAGGATGGAATCTCACGCGTCGCCAATATCAAGACATCGGTGGGCGTAATCCGTAGATCATTCGCAAAGATCTGTCCACTGCTAAGTCCTGACGAAGAACACGCCCGCGACTCCTCGACTCTTTTGGAACCAGGTGCTTCCAAGGCCGGGGGCATGTTAAGAACGTCTAGCGCCATCTAGAAGCTTGAGACGAAACTGAGGGAGATTGAACATCCGAACGTCCGTTACTTTTGAAATTAGTAACGATCGCTTATATATATAGGTCACATTTTGTAACTAGATCACTTGCCTTAAGGATTTTGTTTTGTACTACTTACTTTAAATATACGCATTTATACAATCAAATTAAAATAAAGGAATTTATTGAAGAAAGCCCTAGCCAATACTTTACAACATACTTTAATAAATCTTAAACTCCATAATTTCAAACTTAATTTTCTAGGTAAAATACGGTTCCAGGAACAGAATAATAAAACAAAGTAAGAAATTTAACGATTTTTTTTTTATGGAATAGGCGAGCAAATGAGCAGACGTATCTCCTGATGATGAGCGAATACCGCCGCCGATGGACACTTGCAAACACCAGAGGCGTCACAAGTGCGTTGCCGGCCTTTGGGGGATAGGGAGGGGAGATATGGGGAGGGGGTTTGGGTTATGGGCCTCCCGTATATTCACTCACTCGGTGAAAAACAGCGCAAGCACTATTTCACACCGGTTTTCTGTGAGGCCGTGGTATCACTCATTATCAAATGAGTTTGAAAATAATAAAAACAAACTTGAAATCTGGTCACAAACGATGAAATAATCGAGTAATATAGGTACATACAAAAATTAGGGATAAGGGCGTTTTCACATGCATTTTACTTCCTCCGATATCCTATTGGCGCCCAACACCATTATCGGACCGGATAATGTGAAAGCGCTCTGAGGCTACGAACTTTCATGTATATGACTAAAATGTTGATTTCCATATTCAATTTTCACTTTAATAACATAATCTTTAAAAATACGAACACACATATCTATTGGCAAGGAAAACAATTAGAAGTCTGCATCAGGGACATCCGTTTCCCGTCGATTTCCTCAGCAGGCAAATGCTGGTATCCCCCGGATATCACACAGGAATATTTTCCACGTTGCTTTATTAAAACACATTTTGATTTCACATCTCGAGGAACGGATGTCAGCAACCATTGCAAAAGGCAAAATAGATTAGTTAGGCAAGGCAAATAGAATAGTCAATTAATCTATACAAATAAATAAAACTGAAGTGTCTGTTTGTATATAATATAATACATAATAATATAACATTAAAATAACCGCTTTTTACTAAATGCATATGTATGTATACACATATAAAACAATTTTTGTCTGTCTGTCTGTCTGTTTGTTTCGGGTAATCTCTGGAACGGCTGGACGGATTTTGACGGGACTTTCACTGACAGGTAGCTGATGATCCAGGGAGTAATTTAGGCTACTTTTTTAGACTAACTTTGTCCCTCGGCGTTACTCGCGGTGCGACGATACGATACGTCGACCGCGAGTAGCACCGCGGGGTTCAGCTAGTGTAATATAAGTATTTCCCGTGGACACTTAGGAGGACTTTACAGGTGGACCAAGTTTAATAAGTTTAGGACCAATTTACTAGCTGAACTCCGCTTTGTTATCCGCGGTTATTGTCGTACCGCGGATAACGCCGCGGGATGAAGTTAGTATAAGAAAAGTACCCTAAGTTACTCCTCAGATCATCAGCTACCTGCCAGTGAAAGTCCTGTCAGTCCAGCCGTTCCAGAGATTACCCGGAACAAACTGACAGACCAAAATTTTTAAAAATGTTGATTTCGTACCTGTACCGTGTATACATACATATTATGTCTTTTTAAAAAACGGTTATTTTAATATAACAAACAGACACTCCAATTTTATTTATTGGTATAGATATAGATTGTACATGTGAAACGCATAATTTACATATAAGTAACCAGCGGTTAACCCCGCGGCGTTACCCGCTTTTGTTTTAAAACGCGCAGGGCTCTACTAGTCTAGAAATATTACTATTCATAATTTGTTTGTTTGTTTTTTACCCGACTACGGCAAAGCCAAATTAGGGTTATGATTTTGACAGGCTATGTATGTATGTATGTATGTTCATTTGTTCCCTCATAGCTCCTTAACTACTCATTAGAACTGGATAAATGAGGTGTCGTTAGAAGCATCATGATTGTCTTCTGGTTGTAGGCTATATAACGTATCACTAAATCTAATCTCTAGCCGACATAAAATAATGTATTAAAAAATAAATGTTAGAAAAATATGTCGTGTTTAGTATCATTGGAAAGGGCGTTACTTGTACATTTCAAAAATGTATATATTATTAGCATTTTCTCGTGACTTTGTCCGTATTTATTCGATAATTGTGATATTTCTATGGTACCTATTTAAAATTAACTTTGCAAAGAAATTAATATTATAGAGGCACCAAAACATTATAAATAAAATAAAAGTAAAAACTAAAACCCAGCTACGACAAAAAACGACGCTGAAAAAGCATGAAACAAATCAATTCAAAAGCCGTAGTCACGCGTTGTTCAAGTTTTATGTACTATGGTATATTACTAAGTTTTAAAAGCCGTAGTCCATGTAGTGTAATGTAACGTCACACTTTAACAACGCGTGATTACGGCTTTTGAAATTTGTTTCATTCTTTTTCAGCGTCGTTTTTTTTCAGTTTAACAAGACTCTTAGTAAGTTGGGGATATAACACATTTGTGTCCCCAACTTAGTTATCAATAACCCGCTATTCTGATTATGAAAAGAGGAGAGACTATAAATATGTGGTAGCCTACGATGTTGTACGGAATTTAATTATTCTATGAATATTTATAAATGAGATGATAGTCTAAGACTTAGACGGAGAGCGGAAAAAAAGTAAATAGTTTTCGAGGGGCAAAACTCAACAGTAGTAGTAGTTTACGGTCTGCTGTAAGATAGTGTTGTGGATTCAGACCCCATATGGGGCAGCGGTACAACAGCTTTGTGTGTAATCCGCAAATTATTCTTTTGTGTCTAGGCGTTCTTTGTGTCCATTTCTTGCATGTTTGTAAAGTCCTACGCTACGACTACTTTTTAACCGACTTCAAAAAAAGGAAGAGGTTTCTCAATTTGACTGTATATATATTTTTTTTATGTGTGTTCGCAGATAACTTCGTTGTTTATGAACTGATTTTAATGATTCTTTTTTTAATGGAAAGGAGATATCCCAACGGTGGTACCGTGATAAGGACACTAAGATCTGATGATGGCATCCAAGAGTTTTATTTTTGTTTAAAATTTTACTTGTATTTATAATTTTACGATATATTCGTAAAATTAAAAGTAGTCGTAGTAGTATTTTTACTTTCAATATAGCTTATTAAAAGTTTTTAACCAAGTTGAGATCGATTTTAGGTCTACTGCGATAAGGTTAAACTGCAAGTTTTTTTAGTAGTTCCCATCAAAACTCCAACTACCCACAAATATTGTCAAAATTCATAATATGGCAACCAAGACTGACGACTTAATATACTTCGAGACACGGCGAGATTTAGATTCTCGCCGTGTTACCCGCTCAATTATAGTCTAAAAACGTAGCCTAAATTACTTCTCATATCATCGGCTACCTATCAGTGAGAATCCCGTCGAAATCAGTCTAGCCGTTCCAGAGATAACCGAAACAAACATATAGACATAAAATTTTAAAATTTCTCCCAAAGGTTCATCCGACTTTACACTTCATATTTTCCTCAAAGAGGCCAAGTATATAAAGCTTCCAGATTTCAGATTTAATTCATACTTATGAAGCATAAAATTTAACTTGATTAACACATTTTGCAATCGATAGCCTAATTAGCACTGTTCAGCTGTTTTGATTCATAGTTGTGGATGTCTATGTTATTGCAATAAAATCTTTTTAACTCCTTGAAATTGAATGTCTTGCATCCCAAAAATATACGTCGTTAAAAAATTAAAACGAGATTTCTAAATCGCGTTCTTTATGGCCCGACATTATTATTGAATGGTTTATATCTACTTAAGAAGTTTGTAGAATCTAATAATATTTAATTTTAATAATTTGAACCAAGCATTTTCATAGCCTACGTCAAGTTATTTATTTAACGCGCCGTCTAATGGTAAAACTTTATTTTATTTTAATCTTCTTGCTCTTAGTCATAGAGAGATTATATTTATATTCACTAAGTCCTTACAAAACTGTAAAGACATAGTAATGTAACTATATTGAAAATATTAAAATGAAGATTATATGCTTCACCCGACTTCGCCAGAAGGACGGTTATATTTTTTGACTAAATGTACTTTCTGCCTGTTTTAAGCTTTGGTTATATTTAAAACTTAATTTAAACCAGTACCACTTAAAAGGTACGCAATCACTATCAATAACAACATCCCGTGAAATGAACACTGATTATAGTTAACTCAACGCAAACGTAGCGTTGAAAATACGTTTCGAATTTTTCTTTTTCAGGTGTGGTATTGCATAAATCTTCTTTTCCTTTGCTCTTTCCCACGTTGGGTGGGGTCAGCTCTCCTTATCTCTGGACGCCAGGATAGTCTGTCCTGGGTTGTCGGGTCTGGTAATTTGGTCTTCTTAATGAGATTATCCATACTTGTCTACCTGATCAAGGGCGACCAGGGTCCTCTTCCTTTTTTCCCTTCCAGAAGTGCCAGTGCCTTTTGAACGACATGCTCGACAACTCAAATAAAACGCGGGACAATTTGCTGTACAGTGGGTGCGTGTCGTACCTTTTAATTTTGCAAATCAAACTTCAAAACGTTATAGGAACAATAGAACCAGTGTAGTTACTAACAGTGTCCGCTTTATTCCTAAACTAGCCGACCCACGCAACCTCGTTTGCGCCTTATATTGCTCGTAGCGTGAAAATTTCCCCCGTTTTTGAAACATTCTTCATTGTTGCTCCGCACACCGAAAGAATTTTTCAAATCGGACCAGCGGTTCCTGAGATTAGCGTGTTCAAACAAACAAACAAACAAACTCTCCAGCTTTATAAATTAGTATAGATAAAGTTGATTTATACTATCCGAAACTATTCGCGCGAATTAAAAATATATTGTCATGGTTTTTTCATGTTATTTGATATCCTATTCATTATAAAGCCTTAGGATTTTTAAAATCATGCTACGACCAATTAGAAAATGTTGCAGAAACAATTGATTCTTTTTGAGAGACGTAAAATAGTAGCGCGGGTAGTTTTGGCAATAAAAATAGAAGTAAAGGAATCTAGACTGATCAGGTGATTTCAAAATTGACATGTGTTTTGAAAATTCGGTCTCAACTGAGTTTTCTTTCCTCCTTTTTTATTTACATAAAATAATATTCTAATACCCTTTGACAATTACTAAATTACAAAGAAAATCCTCATCTTTTCATTTTATTTTTGAATAAATCTATTTTACGCTTGACGTTCGAGCACCCATTTTGATTTGCAGATGTGACGTCGATGTAAATGAAAATGGAAACGATGTATGTATTTGACGGTAGGAATTAGTTAACACGTTAAGTTTGGCTCATGAATTTGTTTGACTTTTGTAATGGCGTTCAAAAATAACTGTATGAAACATTTAGACTTGGATTTTTTTGGTCTAGCGTTATTCGATACCAAATCATCCATTGGTAGATTATCGTTGTTTGATACTGATGGTATTTGTAGTATACGCTATAATGTTGTAATGGCGACACTTGGGTTGGCCATGTTTCACAATTATAAAGTGTCATGTGTCTCGAATCATAGAATTCTCGAAAAAAGGTCAAAGTATTGGCACCGGGTCGAGTTTAATATTGTTTTGTGTGTTTAAGATAGTTTTGAAGCCTGAATTGGCCTCTGAACACAATAATTGAAACTCCCGGGGTGAAATGGTTGGCTCCGAGTTTTTGATGAGCTACTATAACCATCGAGGTGATTTGAAACCGGCTGTCATGATACCCTCGTGTGATAGTGTATTTAAATTGTAAAAGGAATATTCGGAATCTTGCGTATGAATGGATCGGCGTGGTCATCGATTATAGGGGCACCCCTAACCACACGAGATATCGACGCTGCGTACATATGGTAAGTCACGCTTGTATATTTGTTATTTGTAACGAGTTATATCGCCTCAGTTTGTGATCCTCTCACCAGGTGTGATTGTTTTGCGATTGTCTAGCTCACATTACGTGGGCCCTTGTGATCAGTAGCGAGGTTTCCGTGGTGTCAAAAGTTTCATCACAATCTCAATGGTTTCAAAATATCTGCCTATCCCTTAACTGGTGTAGGTTTAGTTTGCGTCATGGTTTAATTATCTTAAAAGACAACTTCAACTCTAAGAATAAATCCTGTGCCGTAGGAAACTTTACCAACAAACATAAAACGGACTTAATGGACACCGTGCCTCTAAATACCAATTTGTTGATCACTCAAAGTGTTATTCACGTATAATTTAGTCGTATTAGTACCTATGTATTTAAAAGAACAAAAGATTGGATCAGAAACTCACGACCCTTACAAATCACCAATAGACAGCCAGGTTTTAAGGATTTACCAGAATTAAAATTCAAAATATATTTCGTGTCTGAATTTACATAGGATTAAACTTTATTTATGAATAGCCGTTACGAGTAACATAGGTATCGGTGATACCATTCTGTTTTCAAATTAAAAAAAAACCGAACAAGTGCGAGTTGGATTCGCCCACCGAAGGTGCCGTAGTATCTTTATAAATAGTTTTAAAATATTTTCAGATTTTTCGTTTTACAGTTTTCAGAGACAAGGGAGGAAACGGTATTTTTTATATTTTTAACCGACTTCAAAAAAGGAGGAGGTTTCTCAATTCGACCGTATATATGTTTTTATTTTTTTCTTTTATGTGTGTTTGCGGATAACTTCGTCGTTTATGAACCGATTTTGATGATTCTTTTTTTAATGGAAAGGAACATCCCAAACGGTAGTACCATAATAAGGACACTAAGATCTGATGATGGCATCTAGGAGAAATCGAGTCAAACCTTGAAGTCGGTTTTATTTTTGTTAAAATTTTACTTGTTTGATATGAATATGAAATTATGTGTCGTAAAAATAAATAGAATATATTTTAAATCAGCCCGTCAGATGATACCCCATTTGAAATAGTATCTTAAACTTGAAACTTCCCTTATAAAATATAGACCCCCATTTTTGATGTGAAACATCTATAGGCGAGGGGATGATTTTTGGCGTGACGAAGGACAACGCTACGCCGGCGGAGCGCCGCGATTACATTTTTTTTTTTAATTTGTATTTGTTTTGTTAATTCTATTTTATTTCAATTTGGTATTTAATAAAAGTAAATATGAATGTAATAAACAGTCATTTTAATGTATACAATAAAAAACAAAAAAACTATTTCGATTTTCACATGGACACCCGCACAACACCAGTGCACCAAGTGCACCAGTATTACTCGTATTAGAAATAAATCATTTTATAAAGTAAGCACATCTTAATTATTTCTTTTTATTAATAATGTTAGTTTTCAAAAAAGAAGTTTACATTGATCACGTTGCTTTATGTTTCAATTCATTTTCTGGAACGTCTTGATCATCTTCTCTAAACTTCCACCTTTAAAAAAAAACGATCGATTAATTGTAAGGTAAGTAATTTATCTTCTTGCTTTTAAAGCTTGACTTCTCATAATCTAATAGTTTATTTTCTTAATGATTATAAAATAAATATTTGGAATATCTTACATACAAAGCCATCTAGTCCACAGCTAATCAGAACTTACTCGGTACTCTTACAGGTACTCGACTACTAATGTAAATATATTTATACGTTTTGTTGTATATATGTATATTTGTTTGCGGTTGCTTGTGGTCTCCGGTTGGTTGGAAATGCTTCTATTATCTTCAAATATTAGTTTCGGAATTTGAGACTTCTATGTATAATACTTATGTACGTATTATACTTTGGAAGTCCCAAATTCCGAACCAATATTTTAAGATCATAAAAGCATTTCCAACCAACCGGAAACCACAATCAACCGCAAATCCTAACACTGCGCCATCGAGGCAGTAATCTTAAATGATTACGATTACAAAATAAGTTTATTTTTTAACGCAATCATTACAATTAAATTTATTATTTGAAAATTGACATTATTGATATGTATTTGTTTTTGGCTGCCTCGTTGGTCTAACGGTTAGCGTATGCGACTGTTGATCAAGATATCTCAGGTACAATTAACAGGTCGGGTCAAAAGTGTTGATAGATTTTTCTTACAAGAAATTCTTAATAATAACAGGCCCGAGCATGGAAATTTCACGTCCTTGCCTCGGAAAACACGTCGGTCCCTGTCGTCATTAACATCTGCGGCAATCCTTATTGCCCTCAAACATACCGAAAACTAGGTTAACTTTCAAATTTAGTTCGCCCTGCTTCAGGTTTGCGGAGGTCTGATGCCAGTCATTACATGGAAAGACTGATATTCAGGTAAAACCGGTTGAACTAGTAGCCGACCCAAATCGTGGGAATAATAAAGACTAGGAAGATGATAACATAATTGGTTTTCTTAATTATTTCTAGCAAGTTACATCTACAATATTAGTAGTATTAGATTCTGACAAATTATAAGTAGATAATATTAAAAACATACGCTCTCGAACGCAACGTTTCGGTTCATCCTTCTTGTGCCGAGCGATTAAAACGTGGAACTCACTACCACCGCTGTTCCCATCCCATTATGATCCCGGGTCCTTTAAGCGGGGCGTGAAAAGCATCTTACTAGGCCGCCTTAGCGTGGGTCACTATGCTGCTCTGTCCACGTTCACATAGAGGATAGTGACCACCACTTTTGGATTCTACTTATGCTTTCCATCAGGCAGAGTAGAGTCATAAAGGCAGCTTGATCATAAAAAAAAAACAGACCTATTACATATGAAGTGGTCAGATAAGTTCTTGAGTGGAGCTTCCACAATCAGCCACAGAACGTAACTAATTCCCAAAGACACCATTACTACCCCAGCTGTATCAATCATCTGAAATACAAAACGCAATTACGATTCAGTTCATGAAAGATACACTTGATATAATTAGCTCAGTAACACTAATATTATTAACTAGTCGATCCACGCAACCTCGTTTGCGTCTCCTATTGCCCGTAGCGTGATAATTTTCCCCCGTTTTTGTAACATTAATCATTGGCACTCAGCTCCTATAGGTCTTAGCGTAATGATATATAGCCTATAGCCTTCCTCGATAAATGGGCTATCTAACACTGAAATATTTTTTCAAATGGGACCAGCGGTTCCTGAGATTAGCGTGTTCAAACAAACAAACAAACTCTTCAGCTTTATATATTACTGGTCCGATTTGGAAAATTCTTTCAGTGTTAGATAAACCATTTATCGAGGAAGGCTATAGGCTATATATCATCACGCTAAGACCTACAGGAGCGGAGCAACACTGAAGAATGTTACAAAAATGGGGGAAAATTATCACTACGGGCAAGTAATAGACGCAAACGAGGTTGCGTGGGTCGGCTAGTATAAGTATAGATTTGAAAGTATATGAGCCTGCCAAAGTGACCTGGAAAGGCCAGTAGAAAGCGACATAATGACCATTTAAACCTCTAGGCCACGACAGTCAAATTTTGGATCAGACTATCGTAAGAGAGTATGATATAAAACCTGTGATACTTACGAAAACAAACATGTCACACACAGGAGGTGATTGTATTGTGATTATTCTATTAGTGTGCAGTAGGAGTGCAAAATGCACCATGTATATACCGTACGATAATCGACTGAGTGGGATGAAGATCGGTAGACTTAGAAATTCTGTGACAAGTGCTGAAAGAAATGAAAACATATAAATTAATATGTGCGAAAGTTTTTAAGGATGTGTGTTTGTTGCTCTTTTACATAAAAACTATTGAACGGATTTGGATGATACCTTACACTAATATAGCTTATACATCAGAATAATATTTAGGTTATTATTTGCCGCGATAATCGACTTATCCGCGGGCAACAGCTAGTACTATATAAAATCAAAATGAAGTAGCTATTTTTTCAAGTAAGCATTTTCAGGCACTTTCGAAACGTTACATTACTGGCTCTAGAGGCGCGGTTCCAAAAAGTTATTCCTTGGAAGACAAACTGGCAAAAAGCTCTATAACTTACTCTCATAATAAAAAAAAATACAATTTTCGCGTTCATTAATATTTATGTACACATGCAAACATACTGAAAAATAGTAAAATCAGTAATTATTCAAAAAAAACATTCTGTTATCATGGAAGAGAAAAGTAATCAATAAAAGATATCTGTACATTTACTAAGATGCGTGAATCTTATCTATACAAATAAATAAAATTGGAGTGTCTGTTTGTAATATTAAAATAACCGCTTTTCACTTAATGCATATGTATGTATACACGATACATATACCAAAAATGTAGTTACAAAAATTTTGTCTGTCTGTATGTCTGTCTGTTTCTTCCGGGTAATCTCTGGAACGGCTGAACCGATTTTGACGGGATTTTCACTGGCAGATAGCTGATGATCCAGAGAGTAACTTAGGCTACTTATTTTTAGACTAACTTTGTCCGCGGTGTTAACGGTAACGCCGCGGGGTTCAGCTAGTATACATATATAGAAACTTACGCACGTATCCATATTCAAACATTGCAACAATGAAGCAAACTGCAGCTGCCCAAATAGTTCTATGGAATGCTGCTATTGCAGCTGCCTCTAAGACGTCATACTCCCGTTCTATCAAGAAACTTCCCAGGTTGAACACCAACAACATCAAAGCAAGAGAAATAACCGTTCCAAATACAGAAAATACCTGGGAAAAGATATTAAGTAACTTCTTTGAAAAGAGACTCATCATTACTTTTCTGCCCTTTTACTATAATTCTGTTGACATCGGTTAAGGATTTTTTTGGAGTGGTTTCTGTCAGAAACAAATGTCTACCAAACTCATTGTTTTTATATTATTTTAAACTTTCATGGTCAGTAACATTAAAATAGGAATCTGCGGGATTGCTACCATGTACCTTTTTGTTTGTGAGTATCCGTGAGAGAGAGAGTTACTCCGTGATCATGGCGCTTGCAACAGCGCCGAAATATCGGATACTCACTCACAAACAAAAAGGTACATGGTAGCAATCCCGCAGATTCCTATTTCATTGTTTTTAGATAGGATAGCGGCAAAATGGAGCACACAGAGAAGAGAATCTTGATTGTGTATATTTTTCTTTGGTGAGTCATGGATCAGTAGATTAAGAACCAGAAGGTATCTTAGGATTTGATTCACAACACCCAGTGCAGTAAAACGCGGGGAGACCGTTTAACTCCAATCGTGCCGCGAACGCAATGTATGTGCATCTACAATAAGTTATCTTTAAGTGCAAAATAAATTGTGTTGTTAAACTAGAGTTAGATTCAACTGACGGTGGATAGACTCCGTCGGTAAAGGGTAGGTTTGTAGACATGCATGACGTAGCCCATGGCTGCACCAACTAGATAGGGTCCAGCTCGACTGTAACTCTTGAAATATGTATAATTAAAAGGCTCATATCCTCGCTTGTTAATAAAATTCCTGAAAAAAAAGATGAATCAAAATATTATTGATATTTTCCAAATCTCTGGATTAGTCTCTGAATCTACTGAACCTATCGTAAAAGTGGTTTTACCAATAGAAAGCCACAGTATTTGTGTCGTGGGTATACATATGAACGCGAAAAATAATTGCCGCGATATGCGGGCAGAACTGCGGGTTAAAGCTAGTTTTAAATAAAATATTGAATAATGTGAATATTCTTACTTACTCGAAATCTAATATAAAGATGGAAGGAAGATTATGCCAATACGTTAGAACTCCTGGTACAACCAAAGACATTACTGCTGAAAATCCAAACACTTTAAAAGCGAAGTTCCTCTTCCTTTGGTATATATAGAACAATATTGTTGCAAAGACTGCAAGTTGATAGTCACAAGCAGTATACCAAGTCACTGGATAGCACTGATGAAAGACAAATAGATAATAATCTAGCAATCAATCAAGGCCATCAAGCCAAGTTCAAGCTAACAGAACTGGCGAGCAGCACCGTGTGTAATATCCTACTAATATTATAAACACAAAAGTTTGTCATTATGAATGGATGGATGGATGGGTGTTTGTTACTCTTTAAACTACTGAACGGATTCGAATGAAAGTACAGTAAAATAGCTTTTACATCAATCCTGTCTTGATAACCGACATACACGTGCTGCAAGCTGCGAGCAAAAACTAATTACATAACAATTACTTAAAATTTCTCCCACTCTCAGTCGATTCCAGGCATCGAGCAACGAGAAAAGCCTCAAGATTCCGATTTTGTTTATATTTGAATATGTTATACCTGTCCATATTCTCGTCACAGATACGAAATATTTTTGCATTTGCTAAGATACTTTTTAAAATATACATCTTTGAAGATTTCAGTAAACGTGAGGTATACAGTACTTCAAATGATATTATCAGTTAAAATATAGTAGTTTTGGGACAAATTGAACACTGAGTTATATACTAGATTTATATCCTCATAATTTAAATTCATATTTTCATTTTTAATTGCTAATAAAAACATTTTTTACGTAGTTCACATTTTGTTTCATCCTGAAAATAAAGCTTATATTATGTTTCAGCTTCATACCAAGTTTCATAGTGGTCCGCGCAGTCATCTAGGAGCTAAATATAATAATGACGAAGCACGATAATGGCTAGCATCTAGTCAGTTAGCAAGACTTACTGAAATATTTCATTATATAATAGGTAAATAACACTGTCTCTGTGGATAAGGCAATGGTCCCCTTACGATAACCATAGAATGAATTGGTTTTAGTGATCTTCTTTATTCGTAATCCTTCACTACATGGATGCTATAAACTATAATGGTTAAAGAAGATATTGACCAATTATATGAAGTAAAAACCTGAATAAGAATTAATTTTGAGTGGCAATAATAAGTAAGTAAATCATTGTCACTTACTAATGTATCCATACTGGTGTTAATCATCAGTAGACTGAGAGGCCAATTTTTATGACAAATTAATGATTCGAAGTCGAACAATTTCTTCCAAAAAGGACCCGAACCAAGAAACTCTATTACTGACATGTAATAAAATACTGCAACTGCAACGAAGCCAGCTAATCTGAAAATGAATCAATTAAATTAAAAAGCTTTTTAAAAGTAAGCTTATACTGGAATGCCTCGAGACAAATCAAACGAGTCCAAACTCAATGATGTTGTGACATTTCGTAACAAACCAGCATCAGATCAGCTCCGTGTCATTATAATATTGTATTGTCTTGTTGTAATATGCTTGCAAAATTTCAGCAAAATCGGTTCAAGATATCTGCTTCAAAATTGAGTTGCAAGATTCCACTCAAACATACAAGCCTTTGCACACAGCACCACATTGGAAGTTATTAAGAAGCTTCTGCCTCGTTGGTCTAGCGGTTGGCGTGTGCGACTGCTGATCATGAGGTCTCGGGTTCGATTCCCGGGTCGAACCAAATGTTTGTACGATCTACAAATATTTGTTTCGGAGTTTGGGTGTTTTCTATGTATAATATGTATGCATTTACAAAAAAAAAGTATATATGTATTCATATCAGTTGTCTAGTACCCATAACACAAGCTCTGCTTAGCTTGGGACTAGATCGCGTTGTGTGTTAGATGTCTGAAATATTTATTTATTTATTTATTTATTCTAAAAAATAAGGATATTTTAATTCATCTACATTTAATAGTCCTAGACTTTTTCTTAGAAAGGTGTTATTGATCTACTATACCACGCTTGCCAGATTAGTACAAGATTTGTGTCAAGCTTTCCTCCCCCTCGCAGAGTTTGCTATCTGAGTCGTCTCTTACGATATCCATATCCACAGTTCAATTTATCCCAGTTCAATACCTAGAACCGTGTGGGAGAACTTTGTTGTTATTTTTTTTGAATAGGCGGGCAAACGAGCAGATTTATCGCCTGATGGTAAGCGATTACCGCTACCCATAGGCAATGTTACAATGGACACGGCAACACCAGAGCCGTCACAAGTGCGTCGCCGGCCTTTTGGGGGATAGGGAGGAAGATGGGGAGGGGGACGGAGGGAGGGATTGGGGTATGGGCCTCCGGTATCCTCACCCTCTCGATGAAACACTATTCACTATTTCACAGCGGTTTTCTATGAGGCCGTGGTATCGCTTCGACCCGGCCCATCCATCCATTATTCATAGTTCTTAGTGGTGAAGATTTTTTTTGTATGATGTAGGAAGTAAATGAGCAGACAGAGAGCAGATTCAGGAAGAAGCAATAGTCACCAATCCAACTCAACCACATGAGTACATATCACGCTTTGGGTTAAGTTTGAGACAGTTTGTACCCACTATTGGAAAGACGACTAGTAAGTATCAAATAATTTGTAGATAATACTATGGAACAGAACAGTTATGTCGAAGAGGAAACCAGAATAAAATTAAAGTAACTATCAGTGACTCACCTCACATATCGCTTCCAAAGAGCAACGAAGAGATTCTGTTTCTTTGCCAGAAGTCCCTTAATGTGTAATAGTCCAGACATTGCAAAAAACGTATCCACAAAGATATTCATGTTTAGCAGTTTATCGAAATAATGATTTCTCTGGAATCAGAAAGGTTTTTTTCAAAGGATTTAAAAATTGGTTTGATACTTTTAGTAAGTTAAATTTTACATTCTCAAATGCAAAAAAAAAATTAAAGGAAAAATAATTGAAACGAAACAAACGTTATCCAAATCCCCACTGTTTAAACATCCTGACATGACAGTCATATATGTAACATGCAAAAGTACAACACTAGTTGCTGTCATGAATCTGATGCCGTTGAGGACGTTAATCTCGTCTTTGTTCAACCTTATCAGTTCTGCCGAGTTCTTTTTCATACAAAATGATTCCAAAAGAATGACACCTGAAAATAAAAAAAATACAATAAGTCACAGCAGTCACAAATAAACTTACCAAGCGCGTATCTACTTTTGATGCAGTTGCAGGCTCTAATTCAAAGGTTTTAATCTTGTTTGGTAGAATTCTTAATTAAGAGTCCGTCGATACATATTGAAAGAGTTTCAAAAGAAGTTCCAATATTCTGTGATGGTAACCAGCTTCGAAAACTACATTATTTTTCTTTATTGTAAACCAGGTTACGATAATAAAACAGAGCACAAGGCCGGCAACGCAATTGTGTCGATTCTGGTGTTGCGGGTTTCCATGGGTAGCGGTAATCGCTTACCACCAGACGATACATCTGCTCGTTTGCTACCTGTTTTATAATAAAACCTGTTTTTCAATTTGGCACACTATTACTAATACTAAGCAATAAATCCTTTTCCACATAGAAATTCAAAGAATAACTGAGGTTATTTCTTACCAATTGTATTTGAAGGAGCCGTATGGCTTCTTATAACCGTTAGATAAATTGTTGATATCACTGATATCAGTAACAACGTAGCTAATGAAAATCTGAAAGTCAAAATGATTATGCTCTTTCGCTGTACTCTACGGTGCTTTGAGACTGTGGCAAATTTCACATACAGAGGTAACAAAAACATATGAGAACGCCATATACCAAAGATATACCGAACTACGTAGTTCTATCTACAGTGCGACTAGTAATCCTGAATCGTAATATAGAAATTCTCGCACCGAATAGCATTATAAACAGTATCCTAACATCATACTACGGGTATATGTAAGGTATACATCATATACGGCCTTGGCCCACTTGGCATGATCACCTCGCCTAGTCGGAGGATCCTCCCATTCTGTTGGAGGGATATGACACTCGTATCCCCCACAAGACATTAAGATGATAAGCTGTATCATTCTTTAAGAATGGTATTTAATTTTTTTTTGTTACAGTAAATTTTATACAATGTAAGCCACACAAAATTAGATAATTTAAACAGAACAAATGAAGGGCAATTTCATTTTATTTTAGATAACAATGTCATTTTCTGTCATTCACCTCAACGATAGCTGACATCATGTGTTTTTATATAATCATATAAAACTTATACATACCAATTATAAACAATACACATAGATCCTTCTTAAAAGACCGGCAACGCATTTGTGACGCCTCTGGTGTTGCGTGGGTTCATGGGCGACGGTAATCGCTTACCATCAGGTAGTATGTCTGCTCGTTTACCCCTTATTCAATAACAAAAAGAAAAGATCGGAAAAATTATTCAAATCACAACAATGGTGTATTATATAATTTTGTAATGTAACTTTTCCTATTTTTAGGTTTAGTTGTTTAGAATGTTCTATAAATAACTAGATTAAATATACTTAAAAGATTTAACATTCCTTGAAACTTACAAGAACAAATAAAATCCAGTTGAATATTCTTCCTTCGTACCAGCTACTTGACAACCGTCAACAGTAATATTCGGTTTTGAGATAGTCCTGAAGTGAGTTCCTAGGTACATGTTTCTGACTAGCTTAACAATAGAAGGGGGCTGGCATGAAGCAGGAACACATATACCCCATGTGAAACGATTGACCGGTAAACCTATTTTTGTTTTAGTCTAAAAAGAAGAATAATTAAATCTTCCATCAAATTGAAACTATAATTGAAAAAATGTTGCTGGTTTAATGTAAAAGGGATAACCTATACTAACTGAATTTCTATTTATGACAAGATAGAGCTGGAAAAGATTCAAGTTTTATAAAAATAGCTTCAGTTTTATTCACTATTATTAAACAGGTTTTGAAAATCTAAAGTACTACTAGTAGAACATTTTTTGGGAACTTATTTTCGTAATCAGCTTAGGCTTACTTTTAAAAAAACTTTAGCAGATCCGTAGGGATCAAATTCTTTTTTCTTCAATTCTCTCTGCGTCATTTGGACTTCGGCCAGGCAGTACTGGGTTCTGAACTGAGGATGTGTTTGCAACCAAGGAGGGTTCATGCACTGAGCGAAGTTGCTCAGCTGATACCAGGAACCGTAAAGATTACCTGAAGGGAATTTGTTTGCATCCCAGGCTGAAATGTATATAGACATTTAATAAGTTCCAACTCCAATGAAGTTTTCCTCCTAAATATACTAAAATAAATGATTTTGTGAGTATGACACCTACTTTTTAAAAACAAGTGTGACTCAAGTAGTTTCTGTGAGATTTTTATAGTCCAGAAATCAAATGTGATTAAAAATAAACGGCGAAATTTTGATAAAACATCATAAAAGTAAAATATATACATTGCAATTTAAATGAATTACATTAAAAGTGATTTCTTATTCTTACAGGTGGGATCAAAGACCGATTTGTCTTGCAGTCATACTTTAGTTTCAATAATGTGATACGATAACCCTTCTTTCAAATCACTTCATCAATGAATAAAATAAATAAGACTTCATCTAGTTTTAAAACTAAGCAGAGTTGGTACTATGAATGTCCCATTTTGGGATTCATATGTTCATCTTGACAATTCTAATTACTAACCCCAGGTCGCCCATAGTGTAAAATTTTTAACATTGTTCAATAACTGTAGCGTCTTTTCGAGGCATGGTGCTTCGTCATCCTTCCATTCTTCTTGTTTTAACCTTTGAATGAGTGCATCTATACCGGGATAGTCTTTACTTTCGAGGGACTTTACTGCTACTGAAAGTAAAAGGCTACTTACTCCTAATTCACAAAGTTCTTAGATAGTTTTGTCTATCCTATTATTAACTAATATGAATACACGAGACGTGAGATATTGTTTGAAAGAAATTGTGAATGAATAAAATCATAACATGTTTATGGCAGTCGATTTCAATATGGTCGATAACAGACTTACCTCTTGTCACGTAAACAATTATTATATTTCATCCTTTGATAAGTACACTAAGTAATTAGTGCAGAGAAGCAAAAGGGTAAGGACATCTTTTAAATAAGGATACTGAGTTAATTGACAAAACCTAAATTCAGATGATAAAGATTATGAGCAAAAGCTGTTTACTTATGTAAGTATATGCCAATATGAGATGCAACTCAATATTTAGGTCAAGAATGTAGACACAAATACTGTTACAAAATAATTAGTAACACTGTTACAGAGCTGACATTATTTATCATAACATATAAAACTTGAAACAAATTTAGATAGTAAGATACAGCAAAACACCGAAATTTTGCCGGATACTCTTGCCTTGTGTTTTCAACCTGATATGTAAGATCAACCTTACGTCTATATAAATTTCATAAACAAAAATTCGTGTGGTGTCGTAGGAGACCAGAGAGGTACGAAGTTCCATACAAAAAAAAAAATCAAGTTCTATTCAAGGTGCAAAGAAAATAACTATTAAGGTTTTCATTTTTTAGTATGATTTTTTATCGATAAAAATAAAAATGACTAAACTGGTCCCTTGTGCTGCCACCTAGTAATCGCTACTGAAACAAGTTCTGTCTATAGTTACGCCGTAATTTTTACATACAACGTACCGATGGCGCTATACTAAAATGATCATTCACGCTCTTTAAAAACCACAAAATTGTCTTAACACCTTTACTTATGGCTGAAATATTTAAATTTATTTTAATTAAAATGATTTATAAAATAACTAAAAGGTATAATGAAAATAACTAGTCAGGTACACATTTTTTTATCGATAAAAATAAAAAATAAAACTAAACTAGTTACTTGTGCTGCCACCTAGTAATCTCTACTGAAACAAGTTCTGTCTAGAGTTACGCCGTACTTGTTACAAACAACTTTCAGACTGCGCTATAAAACATTTTTCTTTCACGAAACAAATAAATAAATATTTCAGACATCTAACGCACAACGTCATCCAGTCCCAAACTAAGCAGAGCTTGTGTTATGAGTACTGGATAACTGGTGTAAATATGTATACACATATTTTTTTGTAAATACATACATTTTATACATAGAAACAATTCAAGCTCCGAAACAACAATATTTGCAGATAATACAAACATTTGTTCCGACCCGGGATTCAAACTCGAGACCTCTAAGCATACCATTTCCATACGAAACCGAGGTAGTCAATCTTACATTACGGACGCTTTTTGCCGGCTAGGGATACCCGTCCGCAACGCCCCATAAGGAACTTCGTTCCAAAAAAATAGTCCAAAATAATTAATTGTATTAAATAATTGTACATAAGCTGTATACAAAAAAAGTCACATTGCAACATCCTCCAAAAAAGTAAGACGTCTTGAATCTTAAAAATTTTAAAATAAATACACTCAAAACTTACTAGACTTACCTCCAAAAACACAAAAACAAATTATTAATAACTGCTTAAACATATTATACAGATTTAAAGACACCATGCAGTAAGTGTTTAAGTACGACTAAAATTTGTAGTTGTTACCCGGTTCTTATCATGTAAACGCTAATTAAAGATTCTGTGTTCCATTTGTATAGCTATACATACAGCATGCAATCATTCTTGAGATTACAAAAACATTTAAACCAAATAAGAACACCTATTTCTGAACTGAAAACTTTCATAAGGGCTTTGAGCACTTTTAGGTGAACAACAAGTAAAATTTTAACAAAAATAAAACCGACTTCAAGGTTTGACTCGATTTCTCTTGGATGCCATCATCAGATCTTTGTGTCCTTATCATGGTACCACCGTTGGGATATCTCCTTTCCATTAAAAAGAGAATCATCAAAATTGGTTCATAAACGACGATGTTATCCGCGGACACACATAAAAAATATATATACGGTCGAATTGAGAAACCTCCTCCTTTTATTGAAGTCGGTTAAAAATAAAACCGACTTCAAAGTTTGACTCGATTTCCCTTAGATGCCATCATCAGATCTTTGTGTCCTTATCATGGTACCACCGTTGGGATATCTGTTTCCATTAAAAAAAGAATCATCAAAATCGGTTCATAAACGACGATGTTATCCGCGAACACACATAAAAAAATATATAAATATACGGTCGAATTGAAAAACCTCCTTCTTTTTTTGAAGTCGGTTAAAAATGTTGGAACATCGTCACCAAACTGTTTGCTTGTTCCAGTAATCTCTGGAACGACTGGTCCAATTTTGACAAGACTTTCAATGGCAGGTAGCTGATAATCCAGGGAGTAACTTAGGCTACTTTGTCACGCGGCGTTACCCGCGGTACAACAATAACCGCGGGTAATACCGCGAGGTTCAGCTAGTAATCTTATAAAATGCGGTTGACATGTTTCTGTGACTTTTTTATTTTACTATTCGTGAAGCAACTTGAATGAGTTGTAAAGGAAGTTCTCTATTTATCCGTTTAACATCAATATTAATGTTGTACGAAGTATATTAAGTCAATAATGGTATTTTCAATTTCATTATTGTTTATTGTTTTGGTAAAGTGTCGTATTTGTTGCAATTCGTGAAAACCTGTAATTGGCTTGATGCATTTGATTTGCATGAAAAAAGAAAAAAATGATCCCAGGTATCAATGAAAGTGTTGAATCAATAATTTGAAAATAAAATCCTAACCCAATTTTTAACTGGAGCTAATTGAAAATGCCAATTAAAAATAAAAGCACAATAATAAAGTGACAAATCAAATAAACAATGTACAGACATACATTCAAACATACATATAACCATGCAAATGCAAATACTTAGATATTTGCATGTTTATATGTAGATAGGCTTATTTGTATGTATATAGGCAATTTTTTTTTCTCTTGATTTCAATATATACATACATACACGGCTCTAACTCATCTACTTTTTTTATGTAATAGGGGGCAAACGAGCAGACGTATCACCTGGTAGTGAGAAAGCGATTACCGCCGCCCATGGACACCAGAAGCTTCACAAGTGCGTCGCCAACCTTTGGTGAATGTGGTGGTGGGTAGGAAAGGGGAGGCGGAGTGATTGGGGAATGTGTATGGCCCTCCGATATCCTCACTCACTCGGTGAAACACGGCAAGCTGTATTTCACATCGGTTTTCTGTGAGTCCGTGATATCAATCTGATCGAACCGGCCCATTCATGCCGAAGCGCTCTCACGGTACAAAATATCCTACTTAATATTATAATCACAAAACACTAATATCTAAAGGCGAAAGTTTGTGAATGTGTATGTTGCTACTTCTTCGCGGAAAACCCACTGGACGGATTTAAATGAAAATTTACAGTAATATAGCTTATGCATCAGAATAACACATAGGCTAATATTTGCCGCGATAACCGACATGCACGAGGGCGAAGCCGCGGAAAGCCACTAGCGGTCGAAATTTGACCACTAGCTCAAGGTAAATGGCGATAAGTACACATTTTGTGACTTTAATAATGTAAAGTACAATTAATCGTTTTGTCGTGTATGTTTGGTACAAAATGTGCGGCACAAAGTGCATTAGCACTTAGTACGGAAAACGGAGGTACTCATTATGCCAAGGCTACCAGACTAGCAAAATAAAACACCTCTAAAATTGAATAGTTTTATGCTGTGTTATAACAGCCACTTTAGAGAGCTTGTTTAATACCATAGGGATAAGTTTTCGCCTTAACCAACGTGTTGTGAAATAGCTATAATGGAACTATAACTGTTCAGAATAGCTATGTATTATTCTCGAATCACGTTGTTGCCCACAGTAGAGTGTGATGCTAATAAGGTAGGATAGTTGACATCACGTTTAGATCAATAATAACCGAACATCTATACAAATAAATAAAATTCGAGTGTCTGTTTGTAATATTAAAATAACCGCTTTTTACTAAATGCATATGTATGTTACACGGTACACATACCAAAAATGTAGTTAAAATTTCTTTTGTCTGTCTGTCTGTCTGTTTGTTCCAGTTAATCTCTGGAACGGCTGGACGGTCTAAGTAGTAACTTAGGCTACACTCGCTTTGTACCGCGGCGTTACCCGCAGTACTTCAATATCCGCGGGTTTCAGTTAGTTATGTGTTAAAACTAATTTCTTAAAGCTTATAAGGCTTTGCTTTGTAATATATCAGGCATGTATCACAATTGTAATATTGCTTATACTATTACGTTATATTTCTGTTACATCTTGTACAGAGCATATTCTATGTAAATGTTCACAAGACGCCCGATGTTATCAGTTCTAACATAAGTTTTATCGTGCAGTTAGTAGCATGTAGACAGACAATCTATACAAGTAAATAAAATCGAAGTGTCTGTTTGTAATATTAAAATAACAGGTTTTTACTAAATGCATGTGTAATGTATACTGGCGCCAGTCATATATAATAGGATACCTCAAGAATTTAAATAAATTAACTACTAATTTATTTAAGAAGCGCCTACATGACTTTTTGGTAAAAAAATGTTACTATGCAGTGAGTGATTTTCTCTCGTAAAAATAGGAATACTCTGTCTGATTATTAGATGCAATTACTTATTTAATTAATTTGTTTGTAGCTTATTATATACATACTAGCTGACCCACGCAACTTCGTTTACGTCTTTTATTGCCCGTAGCGTGAGAATTTTCCCCCGTTTTTGAAACATTTTTCATTGGCGCTCTGCTCCTATTGGTCTTAGCGTGATGATATATAGCCTATAGCCTTCCTCGATAAATGGGCTATCTAATATTGAAAGAATTTTTCAAATCGGACCAGCGGTTCCGGAGATTAGCGTGTTCAAACAAACAAACAAACAAACTCTTCAGCTTTAATATATTAGTTTAGATTATAGATTAACATTTTTGACATTTTTATTATTTTTCTTAAGGTGACATTGATAATTTCTACTAACATTTTACTTTTCTTTGTTTGAAATATGTAGTGATAATTTTTTGGTTTTATTGACATTTTACTAATATTTATTATTAGAGACATATTTCCATTGACATTTTATTCTTGTTTATCTGAAACGTGTAATGGTAAATGTAATAATCTAAAGTATTCCCAATTGAGTGACTGTAATTCTTCAAAAAAATTTTGCATGTCGTTAAGGTAGATCAGAGAGGACATGTTTAAATAAAAATGTAACACCATTGTATACCTTTGTTCAGTAAATAAATGAATTATTATTATGTATACACGGTACATATACCAAAATAGTATTTTTTTAAATTTTTGTCTGTCTCTCGGTTTGTCTGTCTGTTTGTTCCGGGTAATCTCTCCGGACCGATTTTAACGGGACTTTCACTGATAGGTAGCTAATAACATGAGGCGTAGCTTAGGCTACTTTTTTTAGACAAGCGTTGAGCTAGTTTATGATATATATAGTTCATAAGTTTTAGTTTTAATATTTCTAAACCTTAAAAGTTTAGTTAACACGAATTTCAATGGTAAAGCTTTCTAATGTAATTTAATTTTTCATCTTTTCTTGTGTATTATTGTGTGGTGTAGTATTGTGTAGTAATGTAATAATTTGACCGTCAAACAAAAACATAAATGTTTTTTAATGTCGTAAAAACGACTTCAAGAACTAGACCAAATTGAAATGTGACCACACGGGAAGAACCGACTTTTAAATAAAAAATTACTCATCAAAATCGCTTCACCCCGTCGAAAGTTATGAGGTAACAAGCAGTCTAACCAAGAACCTCCTCCTGTTTTGAAGTCGGTTGATAAGTAGACAATTGGATGCGACCTAATCACAAAGATAATAAATTGCAAGCATTTCCTTAATTGTCTGAGATACAGACGTCGAAGCTATTTTAACCCAGACCTTATTGATACCTATTATTATTAATAACTGCTTTGATAACACATGCGAGTGCGTAATAATTGCGCTTCATAGAAGTACTAGCCGACCCACGCAACCTCGTTTGCGTCTATTGCCCGTAGCGTGATAATTTTCCCCCGTTTTTGTAACATTATTTATTGTAGGTCGCTCCTGTAGGTCTTAGCGTGGTGAAATATAGCCTATAGTCATACAAACATACAAACAAACTCTTCAGCTTTATATATTAGTATGGATATGACTAAATAAACCATTTGTTTTTGAACCCAAAACAGGACTTAATTTTTAACCTACAATTAGCAGGTTAAAATAAACACTCCGGAGGTCTTACTGCAACAGTTCCCGGATCTCTCCCTCTCTCAGGCGCAGAGTGGCACACCGTGTGGTTTTAGTCGGTTCGATTCCGACACACCGCCCCGCCGCAAACCCCGGCGGGGTGACGGCCCGAGGGGGTTTCCACACGTTAAAATAAAAAAAATAAAAAAAACACAACTTTTTAACACGCTTGTGGGGGACAGGTGTCATGTCCCACCAACACAAAGGGAGGATACTCCGACCAAGTGAGGTGATCATGCCTGGCGGGCCACTGCCCAACGGTTGATGTTGGGATGTTGTATATATATTATGTTAATTGGTGCGAGAAGGATTGGTAATTTCTTCGTATTGTATATTACTCCGTAGTTCAGTGTATCTTCGGTAGATGGCGCTTTCATATGTTTTTGTTGCCGCTGAATGTGGAAGTCGCCACAACTCTTTTTTGCTTGACGTACGCTGTATGTATGTAACAAAATCTTTTGACTTCATTTTCACCTACTTTTTAATAAATTGCTATTAAAGCGTGTTTTTTAGTTTTTTAAACTATAATTAATTAGATTTATTTGTTTAGAAAAAAGTGTAACTTAAAGCAGTTAGTATTTACTATCAATATATTTATATTTATTACTACTTACTGATGTACCGCGAATAACGCCACAGGACAAAGTTAATCAAAAAAAGTAGCCTAAGTTACTCCCTGGATGATCAACTACCTGCCAACGAAAGTCAAAATCCGTCCAGCCGTTCCAGAGAACAAACAGACAGACAAACAAAAAAAATTAACTACATTTTTGGTATATGTACCGTGTATACATACATATGTATTTAGTAAAAAGCGGTTATTTTAATATTACAAACAGACACTCCAATTTTATTTATTTGCATAGATAAGTTGTGAAAAATAAAAACCAATCACCAGTTTCACCAGCTAAACTTCATCTAAGAGTAATTATTAAATTAGACGATTTTTTATAGAAAACTGTTTTATATAAATAAACTATTAGAAAAGTTTGCTAATGAGTGCCTAATTTTTTATTGCTGCTTGATGTTCTCCGTTGACTTCACTTTCCTCCTTGTCACTTGGTTCGACCTCTTTGCTGGTAAACCTATAAAAGAAATATCATCAACTCTCGTGCAGTGCTTAGAACTATTACAAAAAGTTTAAAGTATGTATCTATACTAATATTATAAACGCGAAAGTTTGTAAGTATGGATGAATGGATGTTTGTTACTCTTTCACGCAAAAACTACTGAACGAAATTGAATAAAACTTTACAGTAATATAGCCTATATATCAGAATAATATATAGGCTACTATTTGCCTCGATAACCGACATATACGCGGGCGGAGCCGCGGGCAACAACTAGTATTAGATATTATGTCTGTTTCTTTGTATATAAAAGTAGATACACATTATATGTTTTAAAGAATCTAATTATCATAGTAAACTATCCGCTTTTTACAAGCTTTTATTTATTTAGTTTCACCGTTTCAAATGTCCCGATGTTTGTCTGTAAGCAAATCTTGCAAATTAAATTTGATCCATTTCCCAATTTTCGAAATTCGGAATTTGAAATATACCCTTAGTAGTTCTGATGACAATGCAATTATATATAATCAATATTATTGTTAATTCTAAATGGCCGCCGTAACAAAATGGCGGCGTACATATTTCTGAATAACCCACCCAATATGGGTATCAGATAAAAGGACTTATAGTAGTTTTCGTTACTAAAAAGTAATAAAAGCTTGTTTAAAAAAAAAAATTAATTAATTACTTATTGACGCTGCGTGTCGCATGTTCTAAATATGTATTTATTTCACCGTTTTTGTTCGAGTTCGTTTTCTTAAGCATTTAAAATAATTAATCACTATATGCTAATGCAAACCTATTACAGACGAAGCGATCAGACAAGTTGTTTAAAGGTGCTTCTACTGTAAGCCAGAGTACGTAACTCATTCCCACACACAGTGCTCCAACACCAACAGTATCAACGATCTGAAACCAAAATAAACTAAAATATAAAAAGGTCCTATGAGCATGATGAACTTAATCGTCACAAGTCCATTCATTCTAAGTATACTCCGTTATTCGTAAAAAATAAGACCAATGGTTTTTCATTAGTTAAGGTAACCGTTGTCTGTGCTTAAAAACATCTGTAACTGTTTATATGTTATTATATAATCTAATACATATAAACAATCAATTCTTGTAATCCATTATTGTTCTCCGGGTAATATCTGGAACGGCTGGACGGATTTTGACGGGACTTTCACTGCAAGGTAGTTGGTGATCCAGAGAGTAACTTAGGCTATTTTTTTAGGACTAACTTTGTCCCGCGGCTTTACTCGCAGTACGACAACGCGGGTAACACTGTGGGGTTCAGCTAGCAGTGAATATTATAGAAATAGTGTTTTACTCACCACAGCGAATGAGTCATATATAGGAGGAGATTTGATTGTCAGTATTGTATTCGTTTGCTGAAAGACCAAGCAATGTAGAAGATACACTCCATATGATAGACGGCTCAGAGGGATAAAGAATGAACTGCTGAAGAAATCTGTCAGTAATACTGAAACAATTGTAATACACATCTATACTAATATATAAAGCTGAAGAGTTTGTTTGTTTGTTTGAACACGCTAGTCTCAGGAACTGGTCCGATTTGAAAAATTCTTTCAGTGTTAGATTAGATAGCCCATTTATCGAGGAAGGCTATAGACTATATATCATCACGCTAAGACCAATAGGAGAGGAGCACCAATGAAAAATGTTTCAAAAACGGGGGAAAATTATCACGCGACGGGCAATAGGAGGCGTAAACGAGGTTGCGTGGGTCTGCTAGTTAATAGATAAGTTTGATAGTTCGTATTATTTGAATAGAAAGAAAAAGAATAGATTATGTTGATGCTACTCCCCGTTGGATTCTTTAATCATAAGATGGACTTGAGAGCATGCGAACTGAACTCCTTTGGATCATTTAAATCTCAGAAGTGTTGGCACCGTTTGGTCAAACAAGCTTTCGTTCCCGTCTGAAAACGTAAGCGTCCCATTTATTTATTTTTTAAACAACTTCTGCTCTAAGCATATATCTTCTTTACCGTGGGAAAGACACGCTTCGGCATGAATGGGCCGATTCGACCGGAGTGATACCAGGGCCTCACAGAAAACCTAAAACCCTCCAACTATCTCCCCTCCCCATCCCCCAAAGGCCGGCAACGCACTTATGACGCCTCTGGTGTTGCAGGTGTCCATGGGTAGCAGTAATCGCTTACCATCAGGCGATACGTCAGCTCGTTTACCCGCCTATTCCATAAAAAAAGACATTTATGGAACGGACATACTCAGAACGATTGATTGAATCCACAACAGGCAGTGCAGTAAGGTATGGTATTGTGGTGGAACGAGTGTCAGTGTCCCTCCAACACAAAGGGAGGATCCTCCGACCAGGCGAGGTGATCATGCCTGGCGGGCCGCTGCCCAACGGTTAATGTTGGGATGTTGTATATATGTTAATCGGCGCGAGAACTTCTATTGCGCGATGCAGGATTGGTAATTTCTTCGTATTGTATGTTACTCCGTAGTTCAGTGTATCTTCGGTAGATGGCGCTGTTGTATGATTTTGTTGCCGCTGTATGTGGAAGTCGCCACATCACTCCCCTCCAAGACTGGAGGTCGATATATGTTGAGTCAGCTGTCTGTGCTCTGTTGCGGAGCTTGCCAGTGCCAGGAGTGAGCAGTTCCAGTGAGTCGGAACTGAGTGCCGCAAGTTCCAGTGAGTCGGAACTGAATGCCGCTAGTCCCAGTGAGTCGGGACTGAAGTCCGCTGATCCCAGTGAGTCGGGATGGCGTGCGGTGCGCGGTGCTGCGGTGAGGTCCCCAGTGAGTCGGGGCGGTTGCTGCGTAGTGGCTGGCTGCTGCATAGACGGGAGAGATATGCTCTGCTTACAAGAACCGTAGCTGCAGTGTGCTGTGCCTAGACGCTGATGCGGCCGTAGGGGTAACCAGACTGGAGCGGTCGCTTCCTGCGTATGGTGAATCCCTGTTGAGGCCGAGGTTGCTGGCTGGCTGAGACTTGCTGTGGGAGTGAACATGATGGTGGCGTGGTAATGCTGCTGCTGAATCTGCTCCATCGAAGGCTGCTTCCAATCACGTCGGGGTCACCACCGTGGAGGACAGGTGTGATGTCCCACCAACACAAAGGGAGGATCCTCCGACCAGGCGAGGTGATCATGCCTGGCGGGCCACTGCCCTGCGGTTAATGTTGGGATGTTGTATATATGTTAATCGGCGCGAGAACTTCTATTGCGCGATGCAGGATTGGTAATTTCTTCGTATTGTATGTTACTCCGTAGTTCAGTGTATCTTCGGTAGATGGCGCTGTTGTATGATTTTGTTGCCGCTGTATGTGGAAGTCGCCACAGTATGATAACCGCTTACACTTGTGCACGTTCCGTGCAGTCCAGTTCCCAAGGAAGGTTAGCGACCATAAAGGAAACAAGTCAAATCTCTCTACAATGTTCACCGCTAAACCGACTCTGAAATCATCTAGGTGACATCACAAGTCCAGAAAAGAAATGTTATAAGAGAACCGGGAAATGTTATAGCGAAAGATATTGTATACTTGGAAAATTCTAGTATTTCCGTACGTTATCATCTTCTTTGTAGCCTTTATTATTCCCAAGAGTATTTGGGGTCAGATATTAGTTCAACTGGATTTACCTGAATATCAGTTTTCGATATGTTTGGCAATAACGATTGCCATAGATGTTCATGACAACTAAGACCGATGCTTCGGCTTAATGTGCTCTCCCGGGCACGGGGGTTAACCACTGCTAAATTGTCATACTACGGGTTGTTATTAAGAATTTCTTGTAAAAAAGAAATCTTACCCAAGACCTCTTGATTGGCAGTCGCATACGCTAATCATTAGACCAACCAGCTGGTTATACTTACGTAATTTTCCATATTCACAGAAGGCGATAATACCACATACTCCAGCAGCCCATATAGACCTGTAGGAAGCTGCGGCAAGACTCGCTTCTATGACATTGTAGTCTCTTTCTAGGAAGAAAGAACCAAGACACGCCGAAAACGTCATCAGTCCTAACGAGAAGATGGCACCGGCTAACGACTTTAGCTGAAAATATTTAAGAAGAAATATTAATAGCTGACGAATCGACGGGAATCTTTAAAGTTCTTGGGTTTCCTCTACATAGGGACGTATTACAGATGCAAACTTTCCTCTTGAATGCCTCTATCTAATGCTGAACACTGCATTAAAGTTCGTCGAGTAGTTCAAAAAATCTAAGCGAATCGACAGCGTAAGGGACTTCATTTTTAACCGACTTAAAAAATAGGAGGAGGTTTCTCAATTGGACCGTATATATATATTTTTTTCATGTGTTTTCGCGAATAACTTCGTCATTTATGAACCGATTTTGATGATTATTTTTTTTAATGGAAAGGAAATGTCGCAACGGTGGTACCATGATCAGGACATTAATATCTGATGGGTATCCAAGAGAAATCGAGTTGAACCTTGAAGTCGGTTTTATTTTTGTTAAAATTGTTCTTGTATACTATGTAAAGATATACTCGCAAATATTACAAATCTTACGGGCCACGGTAACTTTAAGAGCAAACTACACTCATTTAAATTAGTCGATTCACCATTGTGTCAATGCTCAACACCCGATACTAGCTGCGAACAATCGGCTCATCATGTTCTCTGGGAGTGTAGTCTTTGGTACAATGAACGTAACACAATGCTAAATAGCTTACAAATGACATCTGGGGCGGTATACTATGGGGATCTTGTGTCAACTGCGGTGAATTTCCGTGCGTTTAGGCGATTCTGCCATACATACTATAGTAATCAAATATAGCTCACTTAGGACCCCTAATACTTTATCCGTGGTGCTTCCCGGTTTAAAAAAAGGTGTCTGCCTATTTTGACTTCATTTTGTCTCCCGCTTTGCTAAGGAGGGAAGTGGACTTATCATATTTCCAACTCCTCCTGTTTTTCTTCTGATTAATTTCGTTGCGTGTTCCAAGACAGTTAATATTTTTTCCTGGGACTTCCCGAGTGTCATAACTCGGTGTGTTCGTGGGTCACTGCTGTTGATCCTGGTGTACAGGAGTTACAGCGGTGGGCGTGTGGGTGGGATTAGTCCCAAAAAAAAAAAAAATATTACAAAACCTGGTGAACTTCAAACTGGGTTGCCTCATACACGATAACTGTTGAAATGTTGTGTTCTAGATTCGAACAAAGCCGTTTCTCATACTTTCAAAAGAGTTTCGGCTCATCATTGTTTTTCTTATAATAATGGAATCATCATCAGCCTACCGCAGTCCACTGCTTGGCCTCTCCAATTGCCATTGGTTTGATCCTCGACTTCCGATTTGAGAATAAATAGTAAAAAAAAACCGTACATTTATGTTTGGAATGCATATAACGTTTAGCAGTTTTAAACGAAAATTCAATTGAATTTTATTGATCTTAAATATGAAGCTACGAGACGTAGTCATAATTATTAAATTTATAAAACATTTGCTTTGAAAACTGTAGCTAGTTTTAGAAAGTATAAAAAAGTATAAAAGTGTTTGCAATGTCGAGTTCATCTTTTTGCCAAAATAATAAAAACAATATAAGACTAACCATAGATAGACTGTGTCTATGAACAGCAGGTTTGTATTTATGCATAAAATATCCCAAACACATGCCGACTATGTATGGTCCAGCTCGGCTGTAGCTTGAAAAGTATGTATAGGTCAAACGGTCATCTCTCCGTACTGCCGAAAAATCCCTGAAAGCAAAAAAAAATAAAAACTAGCTAACCCAGCCATCTTCGTTTCACTTAACAGCCAATAAATGAGCAGATTATGGTTTTTGATTTTATTTTTTAATTGATGAATTTAGCTATGGGAGAGCCACGCTTCGGCAGGAATGGGCCGGCTCGACCGGAGTACCATGGCCTCACAGAAAACCGGTGTGAAATAGCGCTTGCGCTGTGTTTCACCGAGTGAGTGAGGATACCGGAGGCCTATACCCTAACCCCTCCCTCTCCCCATTCCCATCCCAATCTCCATCCCCCAAAGGTCGGCAACAAACGCACTTGTGACGCCTCTGGTATTGCGGGTGTCCATGGGTGTCCATCAGGCAATAGGCTTGCTCGTTTTCCCCCCTAATCCATAAAAAAACTGATTTTGTTATTTATTATCCTATTCCGGACAAAGACAAATCCTAAGACACAAAAATCATAAAGATTGGTCAAACTTTTCCAAGTTATATATGGCGTAACTAACAGGACCTTTGCTGCATATGTTAATTTAGATTTAAACTGTGCATTTTCGGTTCTTAATGGAAGTTGTTAATTCTAGTAAAAAATACTTGTACATCCACTATTTAAATAAGATTGACCTTACCGGTTCTGACCTATATTATTATCAAAGATTAGTAAAATAACCTGCCATAGGACCAAACCGGTCCGGTCCGTTCCAAATCACATAGTAGAACAAGTGAGTTTTATTTAAAAAGAATATATATTGTTTGTCTTTGTCGGCGCGCACGCGTGAATACCGGTTATTGCGTTAAAAAATGCCTATGTATCCTCAAGATATCCTCCTCCTATCAAAATATCTCCATGCGTTAATTAAATCGATGCAGTGATTTAGTCGTGAAAGCGTAACAAAGGGACAGACACACGGTGTTACTTTCGAAATTTTAATGGTAACTATGAAGTGTGGATGTATGAAATATTATTTTGTCAAGTTAAGTGTCTGAATTACGGAAATACGTCTCAATTTTATAAATTTTATCATACTTACGGGGTAGAATATTTCCTAATGCATCAGAGGAAATATGCAGAGCAGTCACAGCAAAAAACTGCCGGCACCGGCAACCTCAAGTCACTTAATATCGGGAGAACTATTCGCTATTCTCCTTTAAAATAAAAGTAATGGCAGACCTGATAATAATTACTATGGAGATTTTACATCAGTATTGATCATAATTTTCAAAAGGATGGTTTTAAAACTATCTATAAAGTGAAAGGATATCACTGAGGAACAAAATCTACATTTTTTATACCCAATATATATAAGAATTCGTACCCAAGATCTAAGTAATACATAGGTGGCAATTTATGCCAGT
The DNA here is from genome assembly GCA_905220595.1 of Spilosoma lubricipeda. NCBI lineage: Eukaryota > Metazoa > Arthropoda > Insecta > Lepidoptera > Erebidae > Spilosoma > Spilosoma lubricipeda. Next base: position 1,511,153 of record HG992298.1, on the reverse strand, counting down.
ACGTCAAAACTCCTGGTATCAATACAGATATTACTGCAGCGAATACTAAGATGTTGAGAGCCAGTCTTCTGTTCTTCTTGTATACGTAGATAAGTAGAGTTGCTAAGACTGTGTATTGATAGTCGCAGGCAATGTACCATGTCACGGAGTAACACTATGGGCAGAAAAATGGCATCATGAAATTCTATCAAAGATTGATTGTCTATGAAGTTGGTATACGGGCGATAACTTTACGTAATAGTATTATAAGAAAACATTGAAAAAATATATGTCGTGTCACAAACCGAACGCGTAGGCCGATGTTGCCTCTCTATCGCTTGTACGCTCAGCTCAGACTGATCGTGACAATGAGTCATGCTTTTTCGTGCGTGCAGCCGACGTTTATCGATTAAGAAAACGTTATTACGTCAATAAGATTATGGATTTTCACTTTATTACTGTTTTAGAGTGTTAGTTAGTGATAGTTGCCTGTCAAGTGGTATTACACTAACACTGTTTTTCTGTAAGGTTGTAATATCGCTTCTCTTGGTTGGTCACTAATGGATATGATAATCGTAATTTTTAAATCAATTTATGGCATGCCATCTTGGAATGAATGAGGGTGCTAGACACCCATCCTATTACTAGTTCTGCCGGGAGAGAATTCAAAACGTGATACGAATCTAGTGTCCCTTTAGTTTCAAGTTTCACTTACTATCATGTAACCCATTAGTTCGTTTACTCTCTTATCCATAAAAAAATTAGCTCAGTGCGAGTCGGACCCGCGCACGAAGGATTCCGTACATCATCTGTAAAAATTTCAACTATGTGACTATCACGGCTCATGAGACACAGCCTGGTGACAAATAGACAGACGTACAAAATCTTAGTAACAGGGTACCATTTTACCATTTTTGTGTGGAACCCGGAATTTAACCCTAGACAAATATTAGTCCCGTTTAAGAAACTGTAAGGCTATACATATGTTTGATCCCGTTGCTACTTACAGATGTGTGGTTACTACTGTTAAGCATCAGCATACTTAACCACCAATACTTTTCACAGACGCAGGCTTCTGGGTAGTAGTATAATTTCCACAGGGGACCTGAGCCCTGGTATTTTATTACCGACATGTAGTAAAACATTGACAGGGCGAATAAACCAATCAAGCTGAAAAAATACCTCTATGTTAATTAGTACTTCAGGATAACTTAAAAGGCAATTAATAATATTTCTCCTGTTAGGGCTAAAACTGATAGACAAATAGAAAACTCTTTATTTGTACATCGTAACACAGATTTAAAATAGAGTACAGAAATTGACGAATGTATAAGTGTAATGGACAAAGGGCAGCCTTATTGCCAAAAGCAATCTCTTCCAGGCAACCTTGGGATGTATAACAATGTATCGGAGAGACAGTACTTGACGGTACGGTAGTTGGTATATTGATGTATATGTTTATAATTTGTTTTATTTTTAGTCAAGGGTACTGAGAGCATAATTGGTATTTAATTTTCTTTAGACAACCCTATTTTTTTAATTTCAACACAAAAAAAAACATCGGAAAAACGTATGTAAAAAAATAATAGGAAGTTATAGAATCTAACTGTTAAAAAGTTTTAAAAGTAAAATTTACCGTATATACCGCTTCCATAGAATAAGAAAGATATTAATCTTCTTTCTTCCCAAAAGACCCTTGACTAGCAGCATTCCAGACATCGCCAAGAACGAATCCACTAAAAGGTTCATATTCGCAAATTGATCGAATAAAAAAATTCTCTGGAATCAGACACATACTGTTGATGAGCACCTTATATTCTGTCAACTTTAGACCAACTGATATCTATACTATTATACATTTCGTCATCATCATCATCATCAATAGTCTTTAACAGTCCATTGCAAGACATAGGTCTCTCCTTCAAGAAGAGGTTTCGACTTACAGTACCACGCTTACCATACGGGCTGATATAGGGTTTGTATCAATTTTGCCTTCTCTTTTTAGTTCAGCGTAGTTAGTTCCTTTAGTCGCCTCTGGGATAGGGGCTCTGTATGCTTAATCCAGCACCACACGTGAGATAAAAACTATATCTTTAGTTCATAGCGTTGCTGTCTTCTTATTCCACTCTCCTTCCTATATCATCTTCATGTACTCTATTCCTTGTAAACATAGAACCTAAACCTACAAACTTCCTCACTTCTACTCTTTTATCAAATTCAAAATTATTTATTCAATTAAGACACAGTGACATTTATGGTCGTTAAATTAAAGCGATTCGGCAAACGTAGTGTAGGACGTCCACAGGCCAGGTGGAGTGATAATTTGCGCAAGACGGCTAGCAGGAGCTGGATGCGAGAAGCCGAGGATCGAACTAAGTGGCGCGCAATTGGAGAGGCCTATGTCCAGCAGTAGACTGCTTTAGGCTGATGATGATGATGATGATGAAATTAAAGCTATAGTTAATAAAAATCAAAGATCGACACAAACAGATGTCACAACATGTACTGATAAATTAGGTGAAAACACTAAAATCTACTGCCCGCTTGTGTCAATCTGTAACTTCCAGTTTCCTAAGTGTATAGAGCCTTATCAGAAGAATACTGGCAAAAAAACTCATGGCTACTCTTTTTAAAAGTGTGATATTCTATATATCTTCAATCGTAATATTCACGATCAGCCTTGTGGTTTCCGATTATGATTTCATTAATATCCCGTTGATCTATTTTATGTCCAACTAGCTGAGCTGACGAACTTCGTATCGCCATATTTACATATCTGTCTCAGCTTCCCGTTGACTTCTTAATAATAACGACCACATAAAAAAAGAATTATTTAATTTGGTGCAGCCGGTTGGAAGTTATGCGCGTACCCCCTATCTCCCCTCCCCCCATTCCCCAAAGGCCGGCAACGCACTTGTGACGCTTCTAGTGTTGCAGGTGTCCATGGGCGGCGTAAATCGCTTACCATTAGGCGTTACGTCTGCTCGTTTGCCTGCCTACTGCATAAAAAAAAGCGTACATTTCGGCGATTCATTTCTAAATATTTTTTTTTTATATATAGATTGTAATAATCACGTATTAATTCTTGAACACATTACATAATACTATTCAGATTTTAATTAGAAAGAGTTTGATTCAAGAACACGTGTAACCCTGTGCCGTTATTGCTATTAAAATCATTAGTTACTCATTCATATAAGTATTAATATAAAACTTACATCGTCAAAATCCCGGGTATTTGCACATCCTGACACGATATAGATATAAAAAACGTGCAGCCACACCATCGAAGCTGTTGTTAGGGTCCTAACACCGTTGAGCGCCACAATTTCATCCTTGTACGACTTTGTTAGTTCCGCTGAGTTCCTGTTCATACAAAATGATTCTAATATCTTGCCCACTGAAAAAAGATATAATAAAATAAATAAAAATATTTCATACATCTAATCTCATACACAATCCACCTGGGCCCAAACCAAGCAGAGCTTGTACTATCGGTGATAGACAACTGATAAAAATATGTTTTTAAATACTTTAAATAAAAAAAACCGGTCAAGTGCGAGTCGGACTCTCGCACCGAGGGTTTATTATATATGACGTTACTAAAAATGTATGCTTTTCGCAATTTTTCCTTTATCTGTGCGACTATATAAGACGTATAAGACGTTGCTTCGTACCAATTTTCAAGATTCTGAGTTCACGGGAAGTACCCTGTAGATTTTGATTCCCATGCAAGTGTCGAAAATTGGTAGCATAAACGGCTGTATTTTTTGATTGCGTTGGCTTAGAAGTTTCATTTTTTCACAGCTCCAAGGTGTAGTAGATCTAAGTTTTTAAAATGGATTTCAGCTTGATACCTCTACGCGTTCTACAAAATAAGAGCCTTGACAGACAGACGGACAACAAAGTGATGCTAGAAGGGTTCCGTTTTTCCTTTTCTGCGCCACCAAGTTTAATTACTTCATAATAATTTGCATAATGACCTTTTTACTCACACCATTCTTTCAAAATGAATTGGTAACCATTCAAACGTACTACGTATGTCTATCATCGAGTGGTACAGTAGGTATGCGGATAACTAGAACCTTCTTTCTTGAAAAATAAGAACTTATCATTAGTAGGTATATATTTCTTTTTTTATGTATGGCCTGCCAAAATAACTCTACTCTGCCTGATGGAAAGCATAAGCAGAATCCAAGAGTGGTGGTCACCATAATCATTGCGAATGCAGACAATGCAACAATGCAGCATGGCCACCCACACGCCACACACGTAGTTATGCTTCTGCATTTTTGGGCCTCCGGTCTCACACTCACCAATGAAACACGACGGCACGAACGCCTTCATTTTATGTTGATTTTCTATCCGAGTCTACACTCGGATACGGCTCGATACGGCCCGTTTGTGCTGAAATCAGCGTGACTGTACTACCTTTTAAATATTATACTCTTAGTCATTTCAATTATAATACTTGTCTTACCAGTTGAATCGTTAGATATTGTTTCGTTTTTCACATGCGTTCGATAATATGTTGAGCTTATTGCTATTATTGACAGCAAAACTGTCAGAGCCCTGAAACATTATAATAGAGACAGGTTTAGATTTTGTGAATTTCCGTGTGGTAATGGATTAAGAATATGGAGTTTCATTACCCCCTCCTATTCAACTCATGGATGTCTCAAAATCCGAAGTGAGGGAAAAAAACGTAGAATAACAAAGAGATAGAAAGGAGAATGGCAGATCCTGTACCGCTAGTGACATGTGATGGCTAGTCTTGAGATTTGCGCTGTTTATAAAGTGAATCATCCTGAATATTCTTATGTAACTCTCATATTTTTAATAGTTTGCAAAGAGTAAATAAGTTCTTCTCAAAAAATGTTATGAATGCTAAACTAAACGTTTGAGTTAACGTCAACAAAACGTATTCGTTATTTTCTAAACTTGCCATGCATAAAATGTATAAAACATTAAATCGATAGTCATTAATGAGGTCACTTCTATTATTAACATTTTAATACAATATATTTTTACTAAAAATATTGAATGTACTAATTAAAAGATGAAGTAAAAGAAAAATATTTTAAATCAATGTATTTTAGTTTTAGGTTCATTTTGTTTTATAAGTAACGTAACGACTAGAATAATCGATTCCAATAAGGGCAAATGTAATACATCTGATTTGACCGGGCAACATTTTATTGACGAAATGCGAAAATCGTAAACAAACGTCAATAGCTTGTTTACTATTTTTGTTGTTTTGGTTTCAAAGAGCGAAAGCTTATTACGCGTTTTTGACAAAATCCGTTGTACATTAATTTGATTCGTCTCAGACAACACAATCTTGTAGACGAGAGTGAAAACCTAACCTCTAAAGTGTATATTCAATATACAATTGACTGTGTATTTATCATGGACATGTAGGTAAGTAGTTTTACAGACATATAAAGAATTATTCTTATTTATTTGTAAAATAACAAAAATGTTAAATAAGTATAATGTGTAAATAAAAAGTAAATAGTAACACTAACAGTCAGAGTTTAAATATTTAAATAAAAAATAAATCAATCTCTATAAAAATTATAAAAGTGGTTAATCCTTTTATCCATAATAGCAAAAGGACCTTAATCTGATCATTAATGTAATTGTGAAGCATGAAAGGTTCCTACTTTTACAAAGAATTATTTTCAAAGTTGCTGCTGTAACATCTTATTATTATGTTTTCAGTTTTGATCAATGAACGAAGTATGTGGTGCATGCTGACAAAAAGTGACTAAAAGAAAAGTGTCACAAGTGGTGGTCCTTATCGCTCAGAGGCAAACACGAAGACTAGACATAACAAGGAAACTAAAATATTTTAAGTGTTATAAAAAGTGATAAGTTAAGAGTATATTAAATGTATGATCTATCGTATAAATAAATAAAATTAAAGTGTCTGTTTGTAATATTAAAATAACTGCTTTTTACTAAATGCATTTTTATAATTGTTGTCTGTCTATTTGTTTCGACTAATCTCTGAAACGGCTAAACCGATTTGACGGAACTTGCACTGCTAGATCGCTGATGATATAAGGAGTAACTTAGATTTTTAAACTAGCTTCGCCCCACAGCTTTACCCGCGGTACGACAATAACCGTGGGTAATACTGTGGGGTTAGCTAGTGAAATAAGTAAATATTATTTACTTAAATGAAATAATGTACCTAATTGACTAAAAGAAAAGTTGCTCAAGGGACCAATGTCCCAATGTGCATTATCTAGGAGACATCAATATGTCTCCTAGATAATGCTCCCTTACTTATTTCTTGAAGGCAATGAGTGTTTGTGCACTTCTGCATATTTTTTACATGAATCGTCGGGATGCAATATTAAGCTACTGCTGTAATTCTATAGTTGGTTTAAAAACCGTACGATGCTGCGTAGGATCTGTTACGATACAAGTGGACATCCATGAAGGTTTAACTAGACCAGCTCTTTTCTTAAAATACATTATTTTCACTAATTTGTGTGCATGTTTATACAATTGTCTACAATTAGAAAGATTCATCTTTTGCATGAATACTGCAATATTATTTGCCATTTATATCATAAGTATAACAGCAGCACAAAAACAACTTAACAAGAGGGGCTTATGTCCCACTAGACAACTACCTACTGGAGGTTTATGATAATCATAAGAGTACCCACAACATAAGTTTAAATAACCTAACATGGTTTATTATAATGCATGTATGTACATTTGTGTACAGTAAACAAGCACTGAAATTAAAATATGGTTTTATTTGCCTTATACCAATGATATTTTGAAATATCATTTACACCCTTAAAATAATAGCATCTCAAAGAGAATGAATTCATGAAACAGAATTCTGTACGAGCTTATGTGGACAGTGTGGCACACTGGTATAATAAGTTAAAATCTTCATCATAGATTTCATATTAAGCATGCATAGCAGTAGCTGTTCGTTTTGATGATGGTCAGAACACAACACAAGTGTTAGAGGTCATGCTAGATAAGGTTTTGTTCAGAGCAATTCTAGATACATAGGTATCTTTTACGTATTATCTAGTAATGTTAGGACATCATAATATTCCTTCTCAATCTTTCTTTGATGAAATGGCAGCTATTTCTGCTAATGTAACAACATTCCTTCTCTTTCGAAACGATATCATTGTTGACAATGGTAAAGTAAGTTTTCCGTATTAACAATGTACTCTGGGATCGTTTTTTGTTTTTTCGGAAGACGGTCCCCATTTCATCTCATCCACATTTTTTATATTTTTTAACATTAATTTCATCACGACGAAGACTAAATGACTTGAAGACTTATGATTTGAAGACTATAAACACTTGACATTGGCAGAAATAGCTGATCCGAGAGATCCGGCTGGTTGCCATTTCATCAAAGAAGAATGTACTCTGTGAAGTAAGTCCTGTGAAGTAAGTAGTGGGTTATCTTTTTTGACAACTCATTTGTGACAGCTAGCTGTAAGAGATTGCGACCTCATTACAGAATAAATGAATGATTTAAGTGAATTTAAAACTGAAATATCTTTTGAATGTCAACCGCAAAAAATCTGTTAATTTAAACTGAAGTTGTTGATGATATAACTAATCTAATAAATATAATAAAAATCTCAACCATGAGAAGTCGTAAGCGGTACAAAAGTCCCATACAAACCTGCCATTGTCCTTTGGAACAAACAGTATATTAAAATTTCTTGCCAGCGTGATAGAGATGGCTGAAGCCTCATTTTTAAGAGGTGGCTACGTTTGGCAGTGGATTATCAAAGACTATGAACTATAACAGAATAATGATTTCTATACAAATAAATAAAATTGGAGTGTCTGTTTGTAATATTAAAATAACCGCTTTTTACTAAATGCATATGTATGTATACGGTACATATATCAAAAATGTAGTTACATTTTTTTGCCTGTCTGTCTATTTGTTCCGGGTAATCTCTGGAACGGCGGGACGGATTTTGACGGGACTTTCACTGGCAGGTAGCTGATAATCCGGGGAGTAATTGGAAATAAGCAACAACACGTACCTGCTAACTTTTAAACTTTCGCGTTCCATGATATATTAACAATTATTTTAACGGGAATTAACGCGATCACTTATAAAAAGATATTATAAGAAGATGGTTTTAAATTATCTACAGCGTGGAATCCAGTATTAAAAAACATACCACTTCGCTTTTCAGCGCAGTCGGAGAAACACCAGAATAGGAGCACATCGGTTCGCTTACAGAATAGGGACACTGTTAGTGTGGTATGTGTCGGTACATGGCGAAACAAATTTATCAAAAATATCGAAAAAGTGCGGGTGGACGAAGAACCTTCTACTTCACGGATTCGACGACGGAGGGCGTGCGCCGCTGACTACGGCCAGTGCAATCTGGTCGAAACGTCAGGCAAATCAGAGGTATGTATTACCTTTTAATAAGTGATCGCGTTAATTCCCGTTAAAGTAATTGTTAATACGTACTTGTGCGTAAAGCACAAGTAACAGAATGTAACATTCTGGTAAATCTAAAACTGGACCTAAAATGCTGCCTAGGGGTACTCCAAATTGAATTTTTGTGAAAAGTGAAGTTAGTAGGTGTTTCATTATTTTATTTTATTTTATTTTATTATGTAGTTGCAGCCTTAGGCTGTTGATATATAGGCTTCTCCTCAGAAGGGAGGTTTTGGCCTTTTATACCTTGGTGGTTAGAAGGATTGGTATTGGCTATCTGTAAAGTATTCCTTCGATTCATAGCACTGTTGCTACTCGAGATCGAGATCCACGAGATGAATAAGAGTGTGATACTTATATGCTATACTAGCTGAACCCCGCGGTGTTACCCGCGGTTATTGTTATACCGCGAGTAACGCCGCGGGACAAAGTTAGTCTCAAAAAAGTAGCCTAAGTTACTCCCAGGATCATCAGCTACCTGGCTGTAAAAGTCCCGTCGAAATCGGTCTAGCCGTTCCAGAGATTACCCGGAACAAACAGACAGACAGACAGACAAAAATTTTTTAACGACATTTTTGGTATATGTACCGTGTATACATACCTATGCATTTAGTAAAAAGCGGTTATTTTAATATTACAAACAGACACTCCAATTTTATTTATTTGTATAGATGATTCTTATTCCATCATCATATGGACGCTGAGTGAATTTACCGCATCCGTGGGGTGACAAATTTAGAATTCGGAGTGGCACCACCGGCGACTAAGTGGGCAAACTCCTCAGGACAAACTTCTCAGGCGCAACACGCATGTATATAACTATTACAATGCGAAGAAATAAAAAAAGAATTAGGTAGAAGTAATTGTACTCTACTGTGTAGTGTCAGGAAAAAAATTGTATGTTAAACTTACATGAATAAATAATATCCTACTCCGACATCTTCACTTTCGCCAGCAACGTCACAATTATGAATGGTGATGTTTGGAGACGATATTGCTCTGAAGTGTGTCTCCAAGTACATGTGCTTCAAGATCTTACCTACCGAACGTGGTTTACATGACGCAAGCACACAAACGCCCCAGGTAAACTGATTGACAAGATAGCCATGACGCGTTTTTGTCTAGTACACAAAAAAAAAATATGGATATTTAACATGCAACGTCATCTAATTCCAAAGTAAGCAGAACTTGTATTATGGGTACTACTGATATAAATACATATATACTTTATTTTTGTAAATACATACTTATTAGGTATACCTAGAAAACACCCAAACTACGAAACAAATATTTGCAAATCATACAAACATTTTGTCTGACTCGGAAATCGAACCTGAGACCTCAAAACCTCAAGCACAGCAGTCGCATATGCTATCACTGCACCACCGAGGCAGTCTAAAGTTGCAAATAATTGTTTTTTCGTAATTTAGATGTTTTCCATCTATAATACAAATGTATTTACAAAAAAAATACTTTTACTTTACCCTTCTTAATTTAATTTAAATTATTTCGTGAATAAAAAATCTACTTTTATAATAAGGAAATTCGTTCCTATCTGGTGTCCCACGACACCACACGGTTTTTTTTCTATAGAATCATAGGAACAGCTTTCATATTATTATTATTAATCGAGCTTTAGATATTATTGAAGCAACATTAATTATAGTTCCCATCTAATTTACATTATTAAAATTAATTCTTCTAAACGTAGATCGATTCTATTGATCCATAGGGAAATTTTCCGATGCGATTTAATGTGAAGTGTCAGATTTTAAGTGTGATAATTATTCATATCGCGATTCAGGATTAGCAGTTACTCTGTAGTTGAATTTGATTTCACTGTTTGTTGGAGTCGTTACAGATCAATACTTACTTTCATATAAATTTCAGTTGAGGCATAAGGGTCAAAGACACCCCTCTTGAACTCTCTCCGCGTCATTTCAACTTCAGCCGTACAATATTGGGTTTTGAACTGAGGATGTGTTGCCAACCAAGGAGGGTTCAAGCACTGGTCGTAATTGCTCAGCTGGATCCACGAGCCGTAAAGGTTGCCTGAAGGTAATTTGTTTGCGTCCCATACTGAAATTAGATTTGGTGTAATTTTTTTTAATTAAAGACAAATTCAGGACTAGGAAAATATCATGTGCCACGAGAGACTTAAAAAGGATACAAATAACACTATGCCTCAGAATTAATACTTGTGAATTACATAAAGTGTTAATTAATATGGGGATTGAACCACTAACACTGAGCGCAGAATTAATCGACGAAGCGGCTGGTTAAACTTCTACGCCATTTGCTGTCAATGGTTTTTTTTTTTGGTAGAAAGGGAAAACGATGTTATGGGATTATCGCTGCCTATAGACACCCGCAACACCAGAGGCGTCACAAGTGCGTTGCCAGCCTGTGGGGGATGGGGAAAGGGATGTAGGGAGGGGCAAGGGTATGGACCTCCGGTATCCTCACTTACTCGGTGAAACACAGCGCTAGCGCTATTTCACACCGGTTTTCTGTTAGGCCGGTGTATCACTCCGTTCATGCCAAAGCGTGACTCTCTCACGGTAAATTTTTAAGACTTGTGGGAGAAATCGAATATAATTTATTTTTAAACCTATTGCAATTATTACAGTTGAACGTTTTAAGAAGTTATGTATAATAGGCAACCTTATTGCTATATAAAATCTCTTTCGAGTAACGTTAGGATGAACAAATCGAAATGGGGTTTAGCTCCGGGTACCTAACTGACATGGTGACAACCAAAGAGAAAACAGCTTAGTAGCGACAAATTATTCATTGTGTCCTTTTCATGTATGTTTGTAAAGTCCCCCGCGTCACTGAATATATATTCCTAAAGCGGGAGTTATATTTCTAAACGGAAAAAAGTACAGTCAAGCCGAACGGTCAAAACCTGAAACTCACTACCAGCACACGTGTTTCCTTCCCACTATGATCCCGGGTCCTTTAAGCGGGGCGTGAAAAACCACCCACCAGATGTGTGGGTCACCATGCTGCATTGTCTTTATTCGCAATGCGGATGGTGACCACCATTCTTGGATTCTGCTCATACTTTCCACCAGGCAGGGCAGCTTGCAGCTTTTCCGTGAGGTTGTAGTGTTGGTCTGGTCCAAAAACTGTCCCAAATTTGCCGAAGTCAGGTTCTCTTACGCTCAAAATAAGAAGATTTCACATTTATCACGACTTGTTTGTTAGTTATATATAGCTATATGCGGTCTCATATATGATATATATGTTTATACGTCATATTCACGGCCTCGTCTTGATTTCAGTCATGAATAAAACCCGCTCAAAAGATTGGGGTTATGAAATGCAAAATAATATTTCAGACTGTATATGTACATATACATAATGGTGATGTATGTCAGATACATACATCAACATTTAGTCCCAAACTAAGCAGAGCTATGGGTACTAGACAGTTGATATAATTACATGTTCTCCTAGTCTCTCTCTCTCTCGTAAATGGACGCCCATAGGCCACGGCACAAACACACGCACTCTCTGTTCCCTCACTCTCATAATCCGGTAGGACGGTTATCTCTCCACAAAATCAATCAGAGAGCTTTGGTAAATAGTACACATTATACTTAAAAAACACCCAATCTTCAAAACAACAACTTTCGCAGATCATACAAACATTAGATCTAACACGGGAATCGAAAATCAAAGACCTCAACTCAGCAGTCGCATACGCTATCACTGTGTCATCGAAGTACTTGTATTTTCTAAAGCAGTCAGATTTATTTCCCATTTTTCATCAATCCAAGCACAATGGGCCACAGTCAGACGTGATAGGATATGTATGCCTGAAAGAGTTTGCCTTCGGTCGATAAGGATGCCACTAGCTTTAAGTTACATTTATATTAATACTAGCTGACCCACGCAACCTCGTTTGCGCCTTATATTGCCCGTAGCGTGAAAATTTCCCCCGTTTTTGAAACATTCTTCATTGTTGCTCCGCTCCTATTAGTAGTAGCGTGATGATATATACCCTATAGCCTTCCTCGATAAATGGACTATCCAATACCGAAAGAATTTTTCAAATCGGACCAGCGGTTCCTGAGATTAGCGTGTTCAAACAAACAAACAAACAAACTCTTCAGCTTTATATATTAGTATATAAAGCTGAAGATGTATATTATTTTATTATATACAAGAAAGCGATTGTTATTATATGGTATACTAGCTGTCCCGGCAAACGTCGTTTTGCCATAACTACTAATAAATTAAAAATTAATTAAAAAAACATTGTCCAGCGGACAAAATTGTGAATCTAAACCATTCCCAGATCCCCTTGAACACACACAAAAAATTTCATCAAAATCGGTCCAGTCGTTTGAGAGAAGTTCAGTGACATACACACTCACAGAAGAATTATATATATGGTATATATTTTTTTAAAACTACTTACTCCAAGTGGCCCACATTGTGAAGTTCTTGACATTCTGCAAAAGCTGCAACGTCTCTTGCAGACACGGTGCTTCATCTTTACTCCATACTTCTTCATTCAGACCTTGTATTATATTGTCTATGATGGGAAAATTTTCATGTTTTTGAGATGTTACACTGTTGGTTGAAAGCGCCACTGTAAAAGAAAATGTGATAAATATGGGTTAAGTGTGAGAGGTGTCTGAGCTTAAACTAGAAAGAGCCTATACTATATATGACCAGACTGTCAAAAAAACGCTGCAGTGGAAGAGCAATGCTTCGGCATGAATGGGCCGGCTCGACCGGAGTGATACCACGGCCTCACAGAAAACCAGTGTGAAATAGCGCTTGCGCTGAGTTTCACCAAGTGAATGAGGATGGACGCCCATAGCCAAAATCCTCCCCACATCCCTTTTCCTTTTTGTGACGCCTCTGGTGATGCGGGTAATCATGGGCGGCGGTAATCGCTTACCATCGGGTGATACATCTATTCGTTTACCACCCATATCATAAAAAAAACTATACAAAAAAGGTGTATGTTTGTAACGTCAAATTAACAGTTATTGACTAAATACATATGGAGGTGTATATGGTGCTTATATCGAAAAAGCGGCCAAGTACGAGTCGGACTAGCCTACGAAGGGTTCCGTAACAGCAAGTTATATAATATAAATGTTTTGTAGTTCAACATTATAGTTTTTATAGTTTCGGAAAAAAGTAGCTGTGATATACGGACGAACAGACAGACATGACGAATCCGTTAAATAAGAGTTCCGTTTTTTGCCATTTGGCTATGGAACCCAAAAAAACTATTAAAAAACTATGTATTATTCAAGGAGTAACTTAGGCTACTTTTGAGTTACGCTACGCGAGGTCATCCATAAAGATACAACAACAACCGGGTAAAACCGCAGGGCACAGCTAGTTCTTAAATATTTTTAAATACATACATATTACATACAAGTTGATGCCCGCGGCTCCGCCCGCGTATATGTCGGTTATCGCGGCAAATAATAGCCTATGTGTTATACTGATGTATAAGCTATATTACTGTAAAGTTTCATCCAAATCCGTTCAGTAGTATTTGCGTGAAAGAGTAACAAACATCCATCCAAACATCCATCCATCCTTACAAACCTTCGCATTTATAATATTAGTAGGATAAAATATACCCAGATACGGAACAGATGTAGTATTGTAATAGTAAATCAAAGAAGTGTTCAATAATCATCATCATCATCATCATCATCACAACCGAAAGATGTCCACCGCTGGACATAGGCTTCCCACAAGGCTGTCTACAACAACCGATCCTGTACGACTTAATACACAACTATTTTTCCTGTGATGAAAAGTAAATCAAACACCTATGACATCTTTTCTCTGCTTTCGAATCAATTTTTAAAACATTTATTATTTCAGGGTTTCTCAACGATAAAATTGTTATACACTTATTATATATTTTAGTATTATAATAGTAAAAATTAACTGCCTCGGTGGCGCAGTGGTAGCGTACGCGACTGCTGTTCTCGAGGTCTCGGGTTCGATTCCCGGGTTGGAACAAATGTTTGTATGATCTGCAAATATTTGTTTCGGAGTTTGGGTGTTTTCTATGTATAATATGTATGTATTTACAAAAAATAAAGTATATAAGTATTCATATCAGTTGTCTAGTACCCATAACACAAGCTCTGCTTAGTTTGGGACTAGACGGCGTTGTGTGTTAGATGTCCGAAATATTTATTATTTATTATTATTCTCTTTATTTTACATATATCACATATTGATTACATTTTTAAATATACAAGTTAAAAAAAAAAAAATACATTTAAAAATATAAAAACTAGTAGACCACCGACTTCGGGTACAGGGACCAAGAAACCGGTGGTTAGGGCTCCAGAGACAGGAACCTCCTCACTATACGTGCCGTGTCTAGGAGGACTGCCTTCTGCATCAGACCCTTGATCCAACCGTCCAACGTGAGCCTCTTAAGGTGTTGGTCGAGGCTCTTGGCTATCAATCCGTGAACAGATACAACTATCGGAACAATGATCACCGAATCTACATCCCACATCTCGACAATCTCGTGAGATAAGTCCAAATATTTTATTTGTTTTTCTTTTTCAACTTTCACGAGATTCTCGTCATGAGGAACGGCGATGTCGACAATCATTGCGCGGCGCTCTGATCGATCTATCACCACAATATCAGGTTTATTGGCAACAATAGTCCTGTCTGTGATAACAGATCGATCCCAATATAACGTAGCACGACCATTCTCGAGAACTGGGTCGGGCACATACCTGTAGTATGGCACCTCTGAACTCACAAGTTTGTATTTAAGGGCAAGCTGTTGATGTACTATCCTGGCTACTTGATTGTGCCTGTGCAAATATTCGCCGTTAGCAAGACGAGAACAACCAGAAATAATATGCCTAATAGATTCCCCGGGACGGTGACATGCCCGACATATGTCAACCGTACCATCTTTCAGGATATATTTCCGATAGTTATTCGTCATGATAACTTCGTCCATAATCGCACAAACAAAACCTTCGGTTTCTCCGAAGAGGTCACCGTACCGTAGCCAGGAGGTTGAGGCTTTAAAGTCTATATCGGACCCGTTAAGGGCCCGATAAAACCGTCCATGAAGTTTTTTGCCCTTCCATACCTCCCTGCGTTCATTAGTACCAAGTACTACAGGTTTGCGCCAATTCTCTTTAGCCAGAGCGAGCGGAGTGAGTCCGGTATCCACTGCAACTACACTGCGATGCACTCCCACATCAGTATGAAGAAAATATTCTCTGAGGTTGTATATCTCGCGATTGTGTAGGGTCTTGACATTTAATAGACCTCGACCCCCAAACTTTCGCGGGATATACAACCTCATAACTGATGAACGTGGGTGATGCATACGGAATGCAGTCAGCAATGTACGGACTCTCCTGTCTAGGGCATCTAATTCAGTCTGAGTCCATCTAAGTATACCGAAGGAATACATCAGAACCGGCATGACCCAACCATTGTAGGCTCGCACCCTGTTACCGCCTGATAAAAGACTTTTAAGTACTTTTTTCAGGCGGCCAAAGAAGCGTTCCCGCAACGACTGTTTCATGTCAGATTCCGGTATTCCCAAGGACTGTGAAAAACCAAGATACTTGTAGGTTTCGGTTGCAGACAGAGATCTGAGTCTTGTAGAATCTGAAAGCTCTATTCCTTCAGATTCCACAATCACACCTTTCTTTACATGCATGACTGCACACTTGTCTATACCAAATTCCATTTTGATAGAATTACTAAAGTTTTCCGTAACCCTTAGTAACGCTGTCAATTGTAATTTAGTAGGGGCAAATAGTTTCAAATCATCCATATAAAAGAGGTGTGATATGACTGGAGCCTCTTTCTGCAACCTATAGCCTAACCCTGAACCCTCTAATAAAATACTTAGAGGGTTCAAAGCCAGGCAAAACCACAAGGGACTCAGACTGTCACCTTGGAATATGCCCCGCTCGATCTTTATTGGTACATCGTTTACCGCAGTCTGACGACATCCTGGATAGCGAAGTACTGTTCTCCATTGCCTCATACATGACTTCAAGAAAGTGCACAGAGTTGTATCAATTTTATACAACTCTAGCACCTTCAAAAGCCATGTATGTGGAACCGAGTCAAAAGCCTTCTTATAATCTATCCAACATGTCGCCAGACTCTTACGATTACGACGTACCTGTTGGCTGATGGTCATGTCCGTGATAAGAAGCTCTTTAGTGCCTCGGGTCCCACTTCTACATCCATTCTGAGAAACTGAAATTATCGAATTATTATTAATGTGTTTAGTAATTTTGAGTCTCAGAATAGATGTCAGAAGTTTATATAAAGTTGGTAAACAAGTTATAGGCCTAAAATTTTTGGGATCCATGGCACTACCAGATTTATAGAGTAAGTGGGTTATACCAGTGGTTAAAAATTGTGGTAATGAACCCGAATCCAATGCTGCCTGGAGTTGAGATGCCAGACACGCATGTGAGCTACGGAACCATTTAAGCCAAAAGTTGTGCAGACCGTCTGGACCAGGTGATTTCCAATTCGGCAATGAACGGACTGCACAACTTATATCATCTTCATTAATGATAACAGGTTCCATAGATGTTATAGACTCACATGAGCGACTGACATCCCGCATCCAATCACCATCTGTGTGAGTGACAGGCACCGACCAAATGTTACGCCAAAATGAATTTGTGGTATTTTCATCTGGTAAGTCCCCATCACTCTCACATGGATTCGGTGCCTCCCACTTTCGATACACCCACTTCTCATTTCTTTGGAACATACGATTCTGATTGAACCGGTCTCCTCGTTTTTTGTACCGTCTTATCCTATTTGCCCATGCATAAACTTTTTGTTTCAAGAAGTCAATGCGCTCTGTGACACTCGACATATACTGTTGAGGACTGATGGTAGTCCCCAAGAATGCCTGTTTCACAAAGCGCATGACTCTTGGCCGTGTATTACCGAATTTGAACGCAATTAATTTACCGATGAGTGTCCTGGTCTCAGCAATACGACGTTCTATTCTGTACTGCCAAGCTGGTACAGTATTTTTGGGTCGAGTAGTGATTTGTTCAACATTAAATTTAATACCGGCTACTCGACAAACTGCAATAGCTGCACAGTACAAAATAGAATGAGTATCACTAAGATCTTCGCTATTACCAAAATAATCTGGCAATAACGAATTCAGGGCACTCACCAATGCTAAATTGCGTTTATGTATGGGCAAACGGGGTAACCGAGGTCTGTTATTATAATTAATTTATTATTATTATTATTATTATTTTTTATACCTTTTCTGGTCTCCTTTTTATTTTAAAAGGGAAGTTAAATCTAACACATTATTCAAAAAGTATTTTACAATAATTTATTTTATTCAAACAACACAATACAAATTAGTGTCAAAACAAGAATATACTAAACGGAGCAACGAATTGAATAAAACAAAATTCGAATAAATACATGTAACCAAAAACAAAACAGAAATATTAACAATTATTTTTACGGGAATTAACGCGATCACTTATTAAAAGGTATTACATACCTCTGATTATTATTATTATTATTATATTAGCTTCATACGCGTTAATTCCCGTAAAAATAATTGTTAATACATCATGGAACGCGAAAGTTTAAAAGTTAGTAAAACAGAAATAGTTTTTAAAATTAAAAACAAAATAATTAATTAATCACATAAATTAAGACATATAAGGACGAATCAGAGATGTAACGATTAAATTTAAGAAAAAACTCACCAATACAATTAAAACACAAAAATTTAAACATGTTTCACAAAAACACTATTGTACTGTTTCCAATCAGAACATATACTAACTTGATATAGTGTTATAAATACAAAGAGAGATAATGTTAGTTAATGAAAACTATTCACCATCCATTATATATCATTAATCAACAAGATTCTTGTAGGGTTATTTGGCGATCGATGGAAAATCTGAAAGTCACTACCAGTGCATGCTTGTTTTTACCCGACTACCGCAAAGCCAAAGAAGGGTTATGATTTGACAGGCTATGTACTTATGTATGTTCATTTGATCCCTCTTAGCTCCTTAACTATGGACAAATGGACAAATGAGGTGTCGTTAGAAGCGTCATAATCGTCTGCTGGTTATAGGCTATATGACGTGTCACTGAATCTAATGTGGCACCCTATAGACGACATAAAGTACTGTATTTAAAAAAATTGATAAATATGTCGTGTTTGATATCATTGGAAAGGGCGTTACTTGTATATTTCAAAAAAACATATATAATTAGCATTTGCTTGTAACTTTGTCCGTATTTATTCGATAATTGTTATATTTCTATGGTACCTATTTAAATTATACTTTGCAAAGAAATTATATTATAGAGTAATCAAAACATGTTAATTAAAAAAAGTAGAACTACGACAAAAAAACGACGCTGAAAAAGCATGAAACAAGTTTGAAAAGCCGTAGTCACGCGTTGTTAAAGTGTTATGGACTATGGTACATTACACTACATGGACTACGGCTTTTGAAACTTAGTAATGTACGTTTTTTGTCGTAGTTGGGTTTTTTCCACTATGATCCTGGATCCTTCAAGCTGGGCGTGGAAAAGCATACTTTCCATCAGGCAGAGCAGAGTTATTTTAGTAGCTAAAACATTTAAAAAAAAAATTGCAAGCATTGCATTGAAGCACGTGTGACCTAGTGGTAATTTTACTATGGGTGGGTTCAAATTTGGTTCGTGGTTCAAACCCTGCTTGGGACAACACCGTTTGATCCACATATTATTGTTCTGATTCTGGCTGTTCTTTTTACATTTTATATGTATTTGTAAAGTCACCTACGGCACAGGATATATTATTCTTAATGTTGAAGTTTTCTTTGAAAACAGAAACTTTTTGGCTCAATCATGGGTGGGCACTATTGGATAGTAATCATGACTGTCATCAACAACCTTCAACAGACCTCAAATGGACTTAGGCCTCTCCTTAAGGCTACCATTCACATACGCGCCCATCCGCCGGATTTGTCATGGGCCTCACAGAAAACCGGTGTGAAACAGCACCTGCGTTGTGTGTTCACCGAGTGTGTGAGGATACGGGAGGCCAATACCTTTTTGGGGTTTTCTGTGAGGCCCTGGTATCACCACGACACACGGTCGAGCCGGCCCATTCATGCCGAAGCGTGGCTAAGCGTGCGCAGAATCACAATCCTCATTGCAAATGTAGACAATGCAGCATGGTAAAACAAACTATGGCGACCTAGTGAGATGATTTTTCACATCCTGATTAAAGGAGCCGGGATCATAGTGGGAGGGAAACACGCGCACTGGAAGTAAGTTCCAGGTTTAGACCGCTCTACACAGAATTTCTATGACTTTTCTATAAATGGGTTTTCCAACACTTAAATTTATAACTTAATTTATAAATTCAAATAAAGAACAGTCTATGTAACATGTAATGTTAACTGTTCAATCAAATTGCAGGCAAAACTGTAGAAAAGGTAAAATATTTGACGTAAAACGTTTTTAACTGTTCGTGAAAGTTATTGGCTAAATGTAAAAAAATGAATAACAAAAACTATAAGAAAAGAAAACGACTTCAAGAACTGCAAAAAATGAAATGGGACCACACGAGAAGCACCAGCATTTTAATAAAAAAGTATCATTAAAATTGGTTCACCCAGTCAATAGTTCCGAGGCAACAAACATAAAAAAAAATACAGTCGATTTCGACTGTATTTTGAAGTCAGTTACAAATAAATTAGTATGCATTGAAAGGAGATACTTAATTACCAAGATAATAATTAACGAGGATTTTCTTAATTGTCTGATAGACAGATGTCTAGGCTATTGTAACCTTAACCTTATTGATACCTATCATTAATAATTACTGCATTGATAACACATGTAAGTAATAATTGCGTTTTATAGCAGTATGACCCACATACGTTGAATAAATAATACTAATAATTTCACATAAGTCACAGATGGGCGTTTGGTCATTAACAAGGTAAAAAAAAATAGCAACCAGACTATTGTCCTTTAGCCACGTTGAAAGCGTTTTTCTTTCTGCAATTGTTATCGCCTAAATTCCCGTGTGTTATTTATTGGCTAATACTTTGTCTAAGATTGGCCAATGACACACCAGAATTTACTGCGTTTAATATTGCAGAAAGGAAAACGCTTGCAACTTTGCTAGGGGGGACTGACAAACATACTGATATTCATTGTCTGCCTTTGTGACGCAGTGGTAGCGTATGTGACTGCTGTGCTTGAGGTTTCAGGTTCAATTCCCGGGTCGGACTAAATGTTTGTATGATCTGCAAATATTTGTTTCGAAGTTTGGGTGTTTTCACAAAATAAAGTATAGATGTATTTAAATTAGTTATATAGTACCCATAATACAAGTTCTGCTTAGTTAGAGTCTAGATGGCGTTGCGTGTTAGATATCCCAAATAGGTATTTTAAAAAAAAAATTTTAGTTCGTTCCAAATTACGATTACAATTTAGTTGGTTAGACAATTAGAAGTTAGTTTATAAAAAAAGAAGGAGTTATAAACAATAAACCTATATATTAATGCGTGAAGCAAAAATTATGTACACCTTTCATAAAATCATATGGACAGCAAAATTTTGTATATAAATCGCACACAAAGAACACCCGGACTCAGAATGACAATTTGTGGATCACACAAAGTGTTGTCTCAAATGGGATTTGAACCCACAAAACTTGACGAAGTTGGAAGCGGTTTGGCGTCCACTTAAACCACTAGGCCATATCTATACATCAATTACAAATCAATAAAATTTGAGTATCTGTTTTTAATATTAAAATAACCACATTTTAATAAATGCATATGTATGTATACACGGTACATATACCAAAATATATTTTTTTTTAAATTTTGTTTTGTTCCGGGTAATCTCTGGAACGTCTGCTACGATTTTGACGGGACTTTCACTGGCAGATATCTGATGATCTAACGACTAACTTAAGCTACTTCTTTAGACTAGCTTTGTTCCGCGGCGTTCAGCTAGTATACAATAAAAGTTTATGTGTAGGAGGACTACAGAAAGCTACAAGCTAAAGTTAAGAATTTTAAAAACCTTCTACGAAAGAACTTATTGAGTAATCATACACCAAAAATGCTGCTGACACTCGTATATTACACTGCTGGACCGATATTAACCAAACATAGCTAAGAACGACCGCTGAAAGTAGCTCGTTTTCAAATGAATAAAACCACATGTAAATCGGTCCATCCGTTTGAGAGCTACGATGTCACAGAAGGACACACACATACATAAAGACAACGACGTCAAACTTATAACACCTCTCTTTTTGCGTCGGGCGTGAAAAGATATGGATGAATTTCGGTCGAATTTTAACCACTAAGCGACCACTTCAACCAAATTTAAAAAAAAACAAACTTAATTTACTATACAATATGCAAACTATCTCATTAATACCACTACAGAGCATGGCATACTAAATAAGTTAGAAATCCTTTTATTTACTCACGCAACTTGATTTTTATAGCAACGCGCAAACGTGAATATGCATCATGGAAAAGACTTTATTCTGTGCTATAGTTCAATTAAGGCTTTCAATTCACTACCCTGTTGGTCTCGCGGTTGGCGTGTTCGACTGCTGATTGTGAGGTCTCGGGTTCGATTCCCTGGTCGTACCAAATGTTTGTATGATCTACAAATATTTGTTTCGGAGTTTGGGTGTTTTCTATGTATGTATCTAATATGTGTGTATTTACAAAAAAAAGTATATATGTATTTGTATCAGTTGTCTAGTACCCATAACACAAGCTCTGCTTAGCTTGGGACTAGATGGCGTTGTGTGATAGATGTCCGAAATATTTATTTATTTAATTATATTACTGTTCGTGTGGTAACGGAATACGAACACTATATGAACACGTTATTGACCCTATGGGTGTCATGAGAGCCCTTTGCGTATGCAACTGCTGTAGTTGAGGTCTCGGGTTCGATTCCCGGGTCGGACCAAATGTCTGTATGATCTACAAATATTTGTTTCGGAGTTTGGGTGTTTCCTATATATATAATACTAGTTGTTGCCCGCGGCTCCGCCCGCGTATATGTCGGTTATCGCGGCAAATAGTAGCCTATGTGTTATTCTGATGTATATGCTATATTACTGTAAAGTTTCATCCAAATCCGTTCAGTAGTTTTTGTGTGAAAGAGTAACAAACATCCATCCAAACATCCATCCATCCTTACAAACTTTCGCATTTATAATATTAGTAGGATGTATGTATTTACAAAAAAAGGATATGTGTATTTATATCAGTTGTCTAGTACCCATAACACAAGCTCTGCTTAGTTTGGGACTAGACGGCGTTGTGTGTTAGATGTCCGAAATATTTATTTATTTATTTATTTTAAGGAGCAGACTACGCAGGACAACTGCAGTTCTAAAAAGAAGGAAAACTTGAAACAATCTCTATACCAAACCTGGCTATCTTAGTCTGGCTAGCTTTATACAGCAGGTTAAAATCTCTTTCAAGGTCAAGTCATGATCAATGTCAAGGTCAAGACCTGCAATCCATGATCGCAAAGTGAGTTTTTATTGTTTACTTGTACCCTCTTTGGCAATAAGGGGAGGAGCGAGAGTTTGCTACAGTAACCTTGCTCACTCACTCAATGTGACAATCTGAGAAATACTGGGCAAAACATCGATTTTCTCTGAGTGTTTTTGATTTATGTGAATGTTCCCACTTTAACTATTCGTTCTAATTAGTTAAATAAATAACAAAAGATGAGTTACAAAGTTAAAAACGTAACAATTGGCGGTCTTATCGCTCACGGCTATTTTGTTCAGACAACCTTAGGATGGATATTGGGTGTTAATGATTTTAAGGCAGTTGATACATTAGTAACACACATTCAAGTGAATATTGAAACAATAAATAAAATAGAAAAATGCATATTTATACCTACACATATACATACATACATATACATATCAGAATAAAAGGATATAATATGAATAATGAATCAAAATTATTCATAACGACAGATAGTTTTCTTTACCAAGTTTTTAAAAACAGACAAGGTTTTAGCTTTTCGAATTATCTCCGGCAAGCTGTTCCACAGTCTTACTGCTAGCACAGTAAAAGACTTGTCTGCAAACCGAGTGGAGTGTTGTGGAGTTTTTGATATTAAATTCTCCGATGACCTCAGTTCCCTGTAATGCGTATTGTGTTAGAACTGAAAACGTTCGTTGAGATAAGAGGGTGTGTGAGGATGAAACAGAACACTGTATTGAAGAGAAAGAATATGAAGATTCCGGTGAAAGCGTATTGGTAGCCACTTGAGTTTAGAACGATACTCTGAGATATGATCATACTTCATCATCATCATTATCATCATCAGCCTATCGCAGTCCACTGCTGGACATAGGCCTCTCCAATTGATCATACTTGCGTAACCCAAATATAAACCTGATGCAGGGGTTAGTTGGTCTTCGGTGAGATCAAGATAGCTGACATCGCTATAATAGGGTAGGAAGGAGAAGAGATTGCGCGAGCGCAATTTTAGTGTTGACAAGTTGAGCCCTGCGGTGTTACCCTCGGTATAACACCAACTGCGGGTAACGTCGTGGGACAAAGCTAGTCTAAAAAAGTAGCATAATTTACTCCCTGAATCATCAGCTACCTGCCAGTGAAAGTCCCGTCAAAATCGGTCCAGCCGTTCCAGAGTTTACCCGGAACAAACAGACAGACAGACGAAAATTAAAAAAAAAAAAATTGTATCGTATCATGTATATGTTACGGGTAATGCTAGAAGATGGAGCAAACCTAGGTTTACCCGGGTTGGGTTGACTTAGTATTATTCAAGCTTCTTGGGTAAAGTCCGAATAATAAGTTAAATACATTTTAATTCGGGGTTTACCCATTCTCACCTAGGTCTATCCAACTCTGCGCTGGGTAATGTTAGGTGTCGATAGAGGAAGAGGCGAGTTTCGGAACGTACTTATGGCAGTTTTAGAAAAAGCTGATGATCTGTATAGGCTAGGAAACGAACGTGGTACTATTGAGGAAATGTTTTCAAGGAATCAGTTTTCTGTGTGTCGTGATAAACTGATTGATATCGAAAATATATCATCAGAAAAAAAAAGCTTACGAGTGCTTGCAAATGAACAGTAGCAGAGTATGGGTAAACTCCGAATTAAAATTTATTTAACTTATTATTCGGACTTTTCCCAAGAAGCTTGGATAATAATAAGTCAGCCCGGGTAAACCTAAGTTTGCTCCATCTTCTAGCATTACCCGTAACATATACATACATATTCATTTATTTAAAAGCGGTTATTTTAATATGACAAACAGACACTCCAATTTTATTTATTCGTATAGATAGGAAGTTTATGGCCATAACAAAGAATTTGTTAATACAGGTTAAGCATAGCAACTTCATAAATTTTAAACCAGTTCTTATTTTATTAAGCCGTTTAACTTGATACACTTTTACATTATAAATCCGATGAGTTTGTTTGTTTCTTTGATTTAAAGCACTTAGAAAATATAAATGGAAGTAACAGAACGTATCGTATGCCATCTGTATTCACAGGCCAACTCATAACTATGGTCCTTTCTTTAAAAGTATTCTGTCTTATCAATGGTCTTAGACTTAAAAAAAACACTTCTGCGGTTTGTATCGGCATTTCTTTCTACAGTGAGACTTAAAATATGCAAGCGCTTTAAAGCTGTAAAGTAAAAATATCTGTAAAAGATTAAATTAATATCATTTATCATATCACAAAAAAATGAGAACATAAATAGATGAAAAATATTACAGCAACAGTTAAGATTTGGTACTTTTGAGAGGCGCAGAAGTTGTGGGTATAAAATGAACATATTTAAATTAGTGACGTAATCAGTATATAAAAAATGTGGTAACAAATGATTATTCTTCAAGGTATTCTAGTTCGCGGTCATGTTACTACTATATACAACAGACTAAGATAATGTTACATTTTTAACTAGATGACTCACACGACTTCCTCTGACACGATAATTATATGTTTAACAGTGAATTGTTAAAGGCGGTTGATGTAATCAGCAAAGATAGGAGCGAAGCATCTATCAAAATGATTGTAAGAATGGCCAAAACTTATTTGTCTTGAGAGACGCAGTCGAAAATGAGCAAATCAACTGATCATTAATAACCAGCCACTACCTATATTCACCCAGTATCTTAAGAGCCGACTAAGGAAGCCTAACGTCTACCGTCTGGCCTGTTTGATATGGTAGCCTAAAACTTTCTTTCTAAGGAGCGGCTTATGTTCAACTAGCCGATCCACGCAACCTCGTTTGCGTCTTCTATTGCCCGTAGCGTGATAATTTTCCCCCGTTTTCGAAACATATTTCATTGGTGCTCCGCTCCTATTGGTCCTAGCGTGATGATATATAACCTATAGCCTTTCTCGATAAATGGGCTATCTAACACTGAAAGAATTTTTCAAATCGGACCAGCGGTTCCTGAGATTAGCCTGTTCAAACAAACAAACAAACAAACAAACTCTTCAGCTTTATATATTAGTATAGATTAGTATTAGTATTAGTATAGATTACCGTGGGATGCCACCCTTTGGTATGCATGGGCCGGCTCGAACGGAGTGATACCACAGCCTCACAGAAGACCGGTGTGAAACAGCGCTTGCGCTGTGTTTCACCGAGTGAGGGAGGATACCTCCACCCCTTCCCCATCCCCCAAAGGCCGGCAACGCACTTGTGATAGCTCTGGTGTTGCGGGTTTCCGTGGGCGGCGGTAATCAGGCGATACATCTGCTCGTATGCGAGACATTCCAAAAAAAAAATTGTCTATTGGTGTGAGTCAAATTACTATTCAGTATCATCCATGCGAGCGCCATAAACTTTTTTAAAAGGTTACTCCGTATTAGGTATACCATATCCCGTGTTGTATGGAGCTTTACAAATTATTAAAATGGATAAAAAACCTCCTGACTTAAACCAACGATTTGTGGATCACAGAGTGTTGTCCCATGTAAGGTTTGAACCACGGAGCAAATTTGAACCCACGCATAGTAAAAACTAGAACAACCGTGCAGTCAAAGTATATCATTATCAAAAAGCCAAAATCTTAATCATTTTTTAACCGACTTCAAATAAAGGAGGAGGTTTCTCAATTCGACCGTATACATTTTTTTTATGTTTGTTCGCGGTTAACTTCGTCGTTTATAAACCGACTAGCTGTTGCCCGCGGCTTTGCTCGCGTGGAAGTTGATTATATGTATTTAGTTAAAACTGTGTTAAAGTATGTATCAGTAATTTATTCATGTTTTTAAATGTATTTATTTATTTTTGATCAATATTCCATTTAAAAGAACTTTCATACAAATATTCGACCCATATTTCATCCCCTTTAGGAACAGAATTTATATAGATGCTGATATAAGTATTCATCTATTTGTAATCAAGAACATAAAGACGATGGTTTTTAGACTGCTAAATTAAAAAGTGACGGACTTCAAAGCTAACCAATATATGACATGCTAATGCCTATTTCTCCCCTTAGGGGTAGAAATCCAGAAATGCTTAAATATGTATTTTCTCGTTTTTAATATTTTATGTATGTATGTATATATTAACCCAAAGATAATATTTTATGATTCTAACTCAAAAAATGACAGACTTCCATGCAATCTTGCAACCCCTATTTCACCTCCTTAGGGGTAAAATATCCAGAAGCGCTTAAATAAATATCTACTCATTTTTACAAATAACGGATTTTCAGACTAACCTATATGCGAATTGTCAACCCCTATTTTCACCCCTTAGGGATAGAATATCTAGAAACGCTTTAACAGGTGTCTACTCATTTTTAATCAGTAGCCCAAAAATATGTTTTAATGTTTCTAACTGAAAAAATTACGAACTTCCATACAAACTTTCAATCCCTATTTCACCCCCTTAGGGGTAGAATATCCAATAACGATTCAATAGGTCTCTACTCTTTTTAAATCAGTAACACATAAATAACGTTTCATGTTTCGAACTTCAAAAATGACGGACTTCCAGACTAACCTATGTACGAAATGTCAACCCCTATTTCACCCCTTGGGAGTAAAATATGCAGAAACGCTTAAATAGATATCTACACCTTTTTAATCAGTATCCCAAAAGTAAAGTTTCATGTTGCTAAGTTAAATAGGACAGGTTTTCATAAATAAAAATTCATCCCCTATTTCAACCCCTTATTGGTAAAATATGCAGAAACGCTTAAAATACGGATCTACTCATTTTTAATCAGTAGCCCAAAATAAAATTTTCATGGTACTAATTTAAAAAATAACGGACTTCTATACAAACTTTCAACCCCTATTTCACCCCTTTAGGGGTAGAATATGAAGAAACGCTTAAATACGTCTTTACTCTTTTTAATCAGTAGTACATGAATAAAGTTTCATACTTCTAACTTAAAAAGTGACTAACTTTCAAACAAACTTTCCACCCCTATTTCACTCCTTAGGGGTAGAATATCCAGAAACGCTTAAATACGTTTCTACTCATTTTTAATCAGTAGCCCGAAAACAAAGTTTCAGGTTTCAAACTTTAAAAAATGACGGACTTACAGAATCACCTATAAGCGAAATGTCAACCCCTATTTCACCCCTCAGGGATAGAATATTCATAAACGCTTAAATAGGTATCTACTCATTTTTAATCAGTAGCCCAAAAATAAAGTTTCATACTTTTTACTTAAAAAATGACGAACTTCCATACAAACTTTCAACCCATATTTCACCCCCTTAGGGGTAAAATACCAAGAAACGCTTGAATACGTATCTACTCTTTTTTAGTCAGTAGCCCGAAAACAAAGTTTCATGTTTCGTACTTCAAAAATGACGGCCTTCCAGACTAATCTATATGCGAAATGTCAACCCCTATTTCACTTCTAGGGGTAGAATATTCATAAACGCTTAAATAGGTATCTACTCATTTTCAATCAGTAGCCCAAAAATAAAGTTTCATGCTTCATACTGTGACGCGGCAACATCATTCTCCCCGCCACTACGCGTCTCTCGGCTGCCCCACCTGTCGACCGCCGTTCCACCACCGCTGGGGACTCGCATAAAAGGACGAGCGCACCGACTGCTCGCCCTCTTTCTGCGCAGCTCTTTCTGCACGACCTCTTACTGCGCGCCGCTTCCTGCGCACCACTTGCTGCCGGCGTCTACCACGCCCGGCGGCTGGGCCGCCGGCCTCCAACGCCGGAGCCCAGCACTACTCTTCGTGCTGGCGTCTACCACGCCCGGCGGCTGGGCCGCCGGCCTCCAACGCCGGAGCCCAGCACTACTCTTCGTGCTGGCGTCTACCACGCCCGGCGGCTGGGCCGCCGGCCTCCAACGCCGGAGCCTGATGACTTCATCTGACTGACGCTTGGGCCTCCAGCCTCCAGCCCGGCGTCCCTACGCTACTGCAAACACTCAAGTTAAGTGTCTCTTATCTCGGAGGTACCTGATCGAATCTCTCAGAATAACTAAAGCTTAAAGTCCGCTACGTGACACATGGCGCCCGACTGAACTGAGAGATCCGATCACGGTTTGCCTCTTTTCTTTTTATTTTTCTTGTGTTTCGTACTGAATCCCATCCAGGATAGTGTTTTTTTGCTTTTTTATTGTGTGCACATGCTTCTCATTGCTTTTTCTTTTTTTTCTCATTGAAAACACGTGCCAGTCATGACCACGTGTACTTCCAATGGCTTTTTAAAAGAAAAAAAAATTTTCTCCATACACGTGTCAATGAGAACCGCATGGCATTCTCATACTTTAAATTTACTTTTCGTAAAATTTTGTTCGCTTGCGGCTTATATAAACTATAATGTAAATACGGGACGCTGGAATGCGTTTGAATCGCAAACTAAAACCGGTTTTGCCCGCTTATTTAACCTGCTACTGGATGAGATTCGACATATTTTATTCTCTTTTTAAACACGCTTGAGCTAGCTATTTGTAACTAAAATTATTTGTGATAAAATATATAACTAGACTGTAACTAGACTGATCTTGCCTTAATTACTAAATTTTATTATTACTTTGAGTCAATTATTAAACTTTTCTAAAAAAACTGCTCGTTTATTCAACTAACACGTAAAAAAAAAAAAAAAAAAAAAAAATCTACTCCTATATACATCTGCGGCTATGGTCATTTCCTTTATTATCTTAACTCAAAAATGGTACATCTTGATTCTGAATATTCTCCATTTCTTATAACTTGTTTTCTTGTGCAATAGATGCGATCCGTTTTTTTTCTTGATGAGATTACTTACAATAAATTATACAATTCTAAGCTACATTCAAAGTGCATTGAATAATATCTGGTACAGTTGTTGTTAACGTCGATCAGCGTAGGGTTGTTTCGATATTTATTCTATTTTTGACATGCCGCTCTGAGTCTTGTCGTTTTCGTGTCATATATTGTCTACGATTTTCCTTAAAATATTTTCTTACTACTGTCGGTCAGCGTAGGATTGATTCGACATTTATTTCCATTTCGACAAAAACGCTCCGAGTCTTGTCGTTTCTTGCACATCTATTGTTTACGTTTCTCTTAAAAATACATTCTAACCACGAAAGGAACGTAAACATATAACGAAACGCATTCTAAATGCCTACTAATAAATAAAACTATTGACATCTGCAACTTAGTATAGTACTTAAATCTTTAGCTACTAAATGATATTCTATCGGTCTTTGGAATTCATTACAGATGTTGTTCACTTGCTTACTTATATACCTACTTATAAAATATAGATAAAAACATGTTTTTCTTACAACATTGTTGCACTATTCTCAACTTGAGACAATTTTAATAAATGACGCTTGAGATGTGGGTAGATTTGAATAAGTTGCAATACGACTACTTGAAAATAATCTCACTGTGTGGGTATCGTATTGACTTGTATGGTTCATGTCTGTATGTTCGTCTGAGTATATTTTGGTCTAAACCAATATACTAAAATAATTTCTTTACTCTCGTTACTAGTATTCTAGAACTTTTTAAATTTACTCGCATGAGTATATCTGTACCTAACCGGCTATACTGCCACTATAACTAAATATACTTATACTATAAATACTTAACTCTAATAAGTTTACTGACGGTTCTGATTGGAATTTTAGCTTTGACTTTTCGCCTTCATCGGTGACTAGTAATGCTCTGGGCGTGCCCTTGATCATCCATCAAAACGTCAGAAAACCTTGTTACTTGCTCTTTAGTCACCCTTATGATGCTGCTTCATCATGTCTTCTGAAAGACACTCAAGGCCCTACCCCTTGATAGTTACTTATTGTAACCTTTATGATGTCGCGTCTTCATGTCTTCCAAAAAACTCTCAAGGTTCTAACTCTTGAAATCCTAATTCATTTTAGGCCTAGTACTTCTATTATATACTCTTTGGAGCGGTTAGTGACTCCTAAAATTAAGCCTTAGTACTAAACCAATCATTGTTATGGGTGATTTCTTTATTTATGTATTACAGAGCGGTCGGTAACTCTCTAAGTAAGCCTTAAAGCCATATATATACAAAATTATTATAACACAGCGGTCGGTAACTCTTTAAACAAGCCTTAAAGCCACATATATATATATACATACATATATATGTCGGAGAACGAGTAGTTTTCTTAAGTTTTAATTTGAATTCGTGTTTATTTCAATCGATTATTCGAAACGTCAAACTGTGCATCGAGAAACATGGCAGTTTGGGTGGAATCTGTGGACGATGTATGCAACAGAAGGCGCACTGATAATTTGTTATTAACGATGTGATTATTACGTCTTAGTTTACTTACAGCTTGATTTAATAATGTTGGTTTAGTTTTAGTCGATTCTGTAAGCAATATTAAATTGTTAATGTTAAATGTTACTAAAATGTGTGCGGGTAACACCGAATATAGTGGTAGGTGTCACCACTAGTTAAAGCAAGCAGCCGGTATAAAAGAGAGCGGCCGCACGAGTTGCGGGACTACTAACCTATTGGCTCTTAAACTAACTACCCACCGTTTCGTATTGAGGAAAAATAGAATCAACAGATCAGTTTAGTACGGGCATTGTACGAGGAAGGACAAGCTGTAAATAAGCTAAGTACATAGTCTTCTTAATTGTTGTAATTGACTATTGATAGTTTGTAACTAATAAGTTAAGATGTAACTTTCAAAAGAGTGGCCATGAGTTTCTTTGCCAGTATTCTTCTCATAAGGCTCTACGCATTTTGGAAACTGGAGGTTATAGATTGACACGGACGTTCAGTGGATTTTGGTGTTCTCACCTAATTCACTTTGACAGTGTTGTGCCGATCTATGATTTTAACTGTAGCTTCATTGATTCAATAAACTATTGGAATTCAATATTGTCTTTGACTGTTCAAATAAACCCTACTTACCAACGTGTGTAATAATGAAGATTGGTTACTAGACTAGACTAGACTTGATTAAGAGCGATTTCTGTTGCTTTGGATCATGAGTGCCACTTGACAAAATATGCAAGTGACGTCGGCGAAACTGACGTCACCATTTCATAAAAACCGCTTCGACCGATCACCCCACAATGTGACTCCGACATCAGAAGTGGGATTACCTGTGATACCCCTAGAGATTACCTGTGAATTGCCCTATGGATTACCTATGGATTGCCCCTGTGGACTACCTCTAGAGATTACCCTTAGAGATTACCTATGAACTACCCCTATGGATTACCTGTGAATTACCCCTGTGGACTACCTCTAGAGATTACCCCCATGAACTACCCCTATGGATTATCCCTATAGATAACCCATAACGGATCAGGAACAAAATACAGGGCAGATTGCTATTATTTTATTTTCGTTTACCCTACGTTAAAAAAATATTTTCGATACGTAATTAATTTGTGCTATACGAGAACCGCCAACTAGTGAAAGAACTACTCCGACTGTAAAAGTGGAGTGATGTGTGAAAAATACAAGCGCTGTCAAACCTGTGGCAAAATCATGTTTACGTAATCCAGTAAAGATTAGGACAATTTTAGTCGTGACAATATTGCTAACACATATTCTGAGATTTCAGATACTACCTCGCCTGACAGTCGAAGGAAACCAAAGCGCAGAAGACGATTACTTGAACCTTATTCAAGTGTGGTGTCATAGATGCCGTTCCAATATGAATGCCAAGACAAACTATTTGCAAACCGAGTAACCAGTGAATGTCAGCTCCATCCAGCCAGCTCTAGTTCAGCTCCAAGAAAGATTTGGTGAGAAGTTTTCATTTTGTTTCAAATGCTCTTTAATAAGACAAATTCTGTCAGATAGATTCTGGGCCAACGACAATATAGTGCAGTAAGATTATTGAGTGTAGGTAACGCCCGCCCTTATTGTAACATAGTATTGTGTGGTCCACAAATTCTTGCCCTGAGTCTGGGTGATTTTTGTGTACGTTTTATATCCTTTTGTGAGGTCCTCCGTGACACAGGATGTTTATTCCTAATGGGAGGGTTGTCTTTTTAATAAAACAATAAATTCTGTCAAGAAATCCGGGTTGAAGAAATGCACTGAATAGTATTTCCTGTAGTAGGTACACGATTACTGTATTTCAAACGACATAATTATTTAAAGAATAGAATGAAAATGTGCTTGCATTAGGCTTTTCAGTTGTAATTTTTGAAAAGTTCTTAAAAATAATAAGGACGTTTCTATTGGTGCCTACGTTCTCTTATAAAATGAGGATCGCAATGAAATGAAATTAGACCCAAAGTATAAAGGTCCTTACGTGGTCGCCGAAATATTAGCACACATATTTTCTACCCACACATATTTTCTACCAACCATTGATCATCTACACTCGCAGTAATCAGTGAATACAGACCGTCAAATACCCACTAGTGAAGTCCCTATTGATTTGTCCGATGAACATGATGTAGAAAAAAATGATCCTTGAATAGTTTATTAAATTAATCGAAGTCTTTATTTTGTTCCTGAACAATTATTTGGAATGTATTTTGTGACGTTTTAAGTTTATTTTAATTAATAAACAAAGTTATTTAATTACAAGGGATGTAGTGTTAGTAACCTGGTTTCACAACCTGCTTAGGTCTCGCTGGTCATTTGTAGCCGTAGCTCGTGCAGTACTTATCTGTAGAGAGTGCGCGGTGCGCATCTGGCTATGCGAATGTTAGTCGCTGGTTAAGTGACAATAAAAAGATCTCGATCTCTGGCTAAGAGTTGAGCAAAACGCCGCTGGTGAAGTGGTTATACGCAGTTGCTGGTTAAGCGACTAAGTCAAAACGTCTTAATGCTGTTACTGGCGATTTAGACAGAAGTGCTGAACCTATGTTAACAATCATTATTGTTTGTACTAAGATTTATGTGATTATGCTGGTAGAGACATAAATGAGCATGGTCAGAACCTTATCGTGATACTGACGTGAATAGAAAAATCAAATTTAAAATCATGAAGGCAAAATAATTTGTTATAATTGAAATTGGTTTCTATGAATCTTTAATTTGGTCAGGAATAGCCGAGAGGACGGATTCACTGTCCAGATGATTCCTCAGTTAACAAACACGTAGACGTGTAAGTCCATCAGAATGCCTGTCTGCAAGGCAATACCGGCCGAATAAATTGAGCTACTGTGGTTGCTTTTTTCTTTGTTTACAGATGACTCACACGAGGACGTGCGAAGCATCAGGATGGCCGTGTCGGAGAACGAGTAGTTTTCTTAAGTTTTAATTTGAATTCGTGTTTATTTCAATCGATTATTCGAAACGTCAAACTGTGCATCGAGAAACATGGCAGTTTGGGTGGAATCTGTGGACGATGTATGCAACAGAAGGCGCACTGATAATTTGTTATTAACGATGTGATTATTACGTCTTAGTTTACTTACAGCTTGATTTAATAATGTTGGTTTAGTTTTAGTCGATTCTGTAAGCAATATTAAATTGTTAATGTTAAATGTTACTAAAATGTGTGCGGGTAACACCGAATATAGTGGTAGGTGTCACCACTAGTTAAAGCAAGCAGCCGGTATAAAAGAGAGCGGCCGCACGAGTTGCGGGACTACTAACCTATTGGCTCTTAAACTAACTACCCACCGTTTCGTATTGAGGAAAAATAGAATCAACAGATCAGTTTAGTACGGGCATTGTACGAGGAAGGACAAGCTGTAAATAAGCTAAGTACATAGTCTTCTTAATTGTTGTAATTGACTATTGATAGTTTGTAACTAATAAGTTAAGATGTAACTTTCAAAAGAGTGGCCATGAGTTTCTTTGCCAGTATTCTTCTCATAAGGCTCTACGCATTTTGGAAACTGGAGGTTATAGATTGACACGGACGTTCAGTGGATTTTGGTGTTCTCACCTAATTCACTTTGACAGTGTTGTGCCGATCTATGATTTTAACTGTAGCTTCATTGATTCAATAAACTATTGGAATTCAATATTGTCTTTGACTGTTCAAATAAACCCTACTTACCAACGTGTGTAATAATGAAGATTGGTTACTAGACTAGACTAGACTTGATTAAGAGCGATTTCTGTTGCTTTGGATCATGAGTGCCACTTGACAAAATATGCAAGTGACGTCGGCGAAACTGACGTCACCATTTCATAAAAACCGCTTCGACCGATCGCCCCACAATGTGACTCCGACATATATATAATTATTTTAACAGAGCGGTCGGTAACTCTCTAAACAAGCCTTAAAGCCATATTATATAAATATCATTAATTGACTAAAATAATATTCTCTTAACCTGTCTTTTCAATTCGATTGAAAATGACCTTATCTAAACTCTAATCTGCACACCGTTGTATAGCGGTGGAGCTAACTATACCTACTATAGCTACTAAAAGCTACTATCTAAAAACTACTAAAATCTAAAAGCAAACTATTTCTAATTTTATAACTCGCGACCAGAGAATCTATAATAAACTAATACTACAATTCAATTTACTTTTAAAAACAAAAATCCAATTTATTTCTATATGCTAAATTCAAAACTAAAATTCAAAACGCCATCAGTGATTCCCTCCATATGGTAACGGACTCTGATCCGAGTATGGTTGATGAACCATGAGATGTTCACGTTGAATCCGTGGGCTATTAACCCTCTATTTTTAGAAGGTACTAATAGCTCGATATTTTTTTCTCGGTGGCTAAGACAAACACTTTGAGTACTTGACACATTAACTAAATTAAACCTTAATTCGTTTCTGAAAGGTCTCGTTTGATCGGCAAATTGGCCAAAGATAGTTAAACAAATTGATAAACAGAGATTTTGTTTACTCATTCCATAATTAACACTTTTCAAAGACGTAGTTTCTGTGTTATTTATCTCTTAAATTTTTTTCCTGCGTCGTGAGTCAGCTATAACATTTTTTATTCTTAAAAGTCGTAATCTAATATTTTAACTATATATTGTTACTAACAATCAATAAAACTACGATGAATATCGCACGCTAAAAACCTAATAATATACTACAAAATAATTACAGGTTCGATTCTCGACTACGATCGTTAACCTTAAAGTTTCTTTCTCTTTCACACATACGTCTCAGCGAACATACTAATGACTATAACTTTCTATTACCGCATCTATCCAAAAAAAAAAAAAAAAAAAAATTTGATAATAATTTGCACTATAAAAATGTATTCTTAAAACATTTCTAACTGAGCATTAGTATGCATGACTCACCTTGTTTACGTTCTTGTTTGAACGGTAAATTCTGTTCTACCTAATTTCGTTTTTGAATTTTTATTTCAATCTTTTAAACTTTTTAACTAAACCTTTTCTGCTTTCGAACTAAGCTTATATGACCTTGGCCTCTGATGTATACAGCCGAATCAGCTTGTCTTTCCCTCTTATCTCCTAAACCTACAAATTTTCTTTAAAAGTTTCTGATTCTGCCTTACTGCTTATTTCCAGGGTACCAGCGAGGCGCTGCAGGCAGCGGAGACCGAGATGCCGAGAGAATTTTCCTCAGGAAAAATTCTGGTCAAACGGGGGGAGTATGTCACGCGGCAACATCATTCTCCCCGCCACTACGCGTCTCTCGGCTGCCCCACCTGTCGACCGCCGTTCCACCACCGCTGGGGACTCGCATAAAAGGACGAGCGCACCGACTGCTCGCCCTCTTTCTGCGCAGCTCTTTCTGCACGACCTCTTACTGCGCGCCGCTTCCTGCGCACCACTTGCTGCCGGCGTCTACCACGCCCGGCGGCTGGGCCGCCGGCCTCCAACGCCGGAGCCCAGCACTACTCTTCGTGCTGGCGTCTGCCACGACCGGCGGCTGCGCCGCTGCTACGGGTCCCGGCCTCTAAAGCCGGGGACCAGCTACTAAGTTAAGTACCTCTTACTTGGAGGTACCACTGTGGTCGAATCTCTCAAACCTACGCCCTGTAGGATCTATTTAACTTTGTGCTCACGAAACTAATTTTATTGTTAACTTGCATATCTTTCAAAATAAATATCATATATATAAAGTGTAGTACGTGTCTAAATTATCTCCTGCTCAACCTCGTGGCCTCGCCACCATCTTTATCTTTGAACCTCATGGCTCCTAAAGCAGCTACGTGACAATACTTAAAAAATGACGAACTTCCATAGAAACTTTCAACCCCTATTTCACCCCCTTAGGGATAGAATAATAAGAAATGCTTAAATACATATCTACTCTTTTTTAATCATTAGCACATGAATTAAGTTACATGTTTGTAACTTAAAAAATGACGAACTTCCATACAAACTTTCAACCCCTATTTCACCCCTTAGGGATAGAATATTAAGAAACGCTTAAATATGTATTAACTCATTTTTAGTCAGTAGTCCAAAAACAAAGTTTCATGTTTCGAACTTAAAAAATGACGGACTTCCAGACTAATCTACATGTGAAATGTCAACCCCTATTTCACCCTCTTAGGGGTACAATATCCAAAAACGCTTAAATACGTATTTACTGATTTTTAATCAATAGTCTAAAAGTTAAGTTTCATGTTCCTAACTTAAAAAATGACTTACTTCCAAACAAACTTTCAACCCCTATTTCACCCTCCTAGGGGTACAATATCCAGAAACGCTTAAATACGTAATTCTTTATTTTTAATCAGTAGCCTAAAAATAAAGTTTCATGTTTCTAACTTCAAAAATGAGGGACTTCCAAACTAACTTATATGCGAAATGTCAACCCCTATTTCACCCCTTAGGGGTAGAATATTCAGAAACGCTGAAATACGTATTTACTCATTTTTAATAAGCAGCCCAAGAGTAAAGTTTCAGGTTTCTAACTTTAAAAATGACGAACTTCCATACAAACTTTCAACCACTATTTCACCCCCTTAGGGGTAGAAATTCCAAAATTCCTTTCTTAGTGGGTGCCTACTTAATACAACGATCCTACTCACCAAATTTCATAGCCCTATCTATCATAGTTTACGCTCGGCGATGATGAATCAGTCAGTCAGTCAGTCAGTCAGTCAGGACTTGTTATTTTATAAGTATAGATTTTGATGATTATTTTTTTAATGGAAAGGAGATGTCCCAACGGTGGTACCATGATAAGGACATTAATATCTGATGATGGCATCCAAGAGAAATCGAGTCGAACCTTGAAGTCGGTTTTATTTTTGTTCAAATTGTACTTGTTTTATATCAACGTGATGGAAAGCATGAGTAGAATTCAAGAGTGGTGGTCACCGCCTTCAATGCGAATGTGGACCTTGCATTATAGTGACCCACACTATGGTGGCTTGGTGAGATGCTTTTTCACGCCCCGCTTAAAGGACCCAGCATCATAGTGGCAGGGAAACACGTGCGCTGGTAGTGAGTTTCAGGTTTTCTATCGATCGGTATATAACACTACAAGAATCTTGTTTATCTATACAAAAAATAATAAAATAAAAATACAAAAAAGTTGGAGTGTCTTTTTGTAATATTAAAATAACCGCTTTTTTATAAATGCATATGTAATGAATACACGATACATGTACCAAAATAACATTTATTAAAAAATTTGTTTGTCTGTCTGTCTGTTTGTTCCGGGTAATCTCTGGAATGGCTGGACCGATTTTGATGGAACTTTCACTGGCAAATAGGTGATGATCTGAGGAGTAACTTAGGCTACTTTTTTTTGGACTAGCTTCGTCCCGCGGCGTTACTCGCGGTATGACGATTATATCGGGTAACACCGCGGGGTTCAGCTAGTAAATAATAAAATGAATGGTGAATCGTTTTCATTTACATAATATTATCTCCCTCCGTGTATATAACACTTTATCTAGTTAGTATATGTTCTGATTGGAAACAGAATACAGTGTTTTTTTTAAGCATGTTCAAATATGTTTTTTGTATTTATATTGGTGAGTTTGTTTTAAATTGAAACTCTACATCTTTGATTCGCGTCCCTGTTCGTCTTAATTTTATGTGTATGATTAATTATTTTGTTTTAAATTTTTAAATTGTCATTTTGTTCGTAAAGCTTTCGATTTTGTTTTATAGTTACATGAATTCTTTCGAATTCTGTTTTGTTCTAATCGTTGATCCGTTTAGTATTTTCTTCTTTTGGTTCTAATCTGTACTGTGTTGTAAAATTAAATAAATTATTGTTCAATTTGTTGATAAGTAATTTATGTATCGGGTAGAGTTAATATAAAATATGTATGTATTTAAAAATATTTGAGTACTAGCTGAGCCCCGCGGTGTTACCCTCGGTAATTAATCGGAAAAGGTTAATCTAAAAAAGTAGCCTAAGTTACTCCTTATATCATCAGCTACCTATCAATTATAAGTCCCGTCTAAATCGGTCCAGCCGTTCCAGAGATTAACTGGAACTAACAGACAAACATTGTAAAAATGTTATTTTGGTACTAGCTGAACCCCGCGGTGTTTCCCGCGGTTATTGTCATACCACGAGTAACGCCGCGGGGCGAAGCTTGTCTAAAAAAAGTAGCCAAAGCTACTCCCCATATCATTAGCTACCTATCAGTGAAAGTCCCATCAAAATCGGTCCAGCCATTCCAGAGATTACCCGGAACAAATATATAGACAGTCAAAAATTTTTAAAAGTGCATTTTTGGTATATATACCTTGTACATACATACATATGCATTTGGTAAAAAACGGTTATTTTAATATTACAAACTGACACTCCAATTTCATTTATTTGTATAGATATGTATCGTGTATACATGACATATAAATTTAGTAAAAAGCTGTTATTTTAATATTACAAACAGACACTTCAATTTCATTTATTTGTATAGAGCCGGGGTTCCCAAACGGCACCCTGGGGCCAGGTGCCCGCAGGAGGTAGCGAGGTGCGCCGCGAGTCGGTCTTCTATCATTATCCGAAAGGGTTAATTATTTGCGTATATCCATACCGCAACAATATTTTAACCGCTCGCATCATAGTTTCTTAAGGCCTTGTCCTACGTAGACGTTTCAAAGCGAAGCGAATTACAATTTGTAACGTGATCCAACGCGGTGACTTTCAGTATAATAAGAATGTACTCCATGACGGTGACACGCGAATCCAATGCGATACGATGCGACGCGGCGGCCGTATACTACGAGCGCGCGAGTCAACGTCTTGTGCTAATTGTCATTTGTTGTCATGACCGCACATAACAAATACTTTTAGAGGATACTTTTCTGAAATAGAAACTATGCAAGAATAAATTATTATTATTATATTACTAGCTGCCCCGGCAAACGTCGTTTTGCCATAATTTTTTTTTAAGGTTGGGTGACCCTTACCATTTAGGGGGATGAAAAATAGATGTTGGCCGATTCTCAGACCTACTCAATATGCTAACAAAGTTTCATGAGAATCGGTCAAGCCGTATTGGAGGAGTATGGCAACGAAAACTGTGACACGAGAATTTTATATATTAGATCGTTAAAGTCCCTAACAAATAGACAGACAAAAAATTTAAAATAGATTTTTGATATAAGCACCATATTTACTTCCATATGCATTGAGTCAAAAACTCTTAATTAGATATTACAAGCAGACACTTCAAGTTTATTTATTTGTATGTATAGATGTTTAACAGCAGTTTGGTTACCATCAGCAGTTCCCGGATCCCTCCCATCTCAGGCGCAGAGTGGCACACCGTGTGGTTTTAGTCGATTCGATTCCGACACACCGCCCCGCCGCAAATCCCGGTGGGGTGACGGCCCGAGGGGGTTACCACACGTTAATAAAAAAAAAGGCTATATCCAGTTTGGGATCAGACACCACCCACACATAACCCATACTGCACATTTACTTTTACAGTGGCACTTTCAACTAACAGTGTAAGATCTCAAGAAAATGGAAACTTTCCCATCATAGACAATATAATACAGGGTCTGAATCAAGAAGTATGGAGTGATGATGAGGCACCTTGTCTGCAAGAGACGTTGCAGCTTTTGCAGAATGTCAAGAACTTCACACTGTGGGCCACTTGGAGTAAGTCTTTTATAAAGAATATAATCAAGCCAGAGTAAATGTGGAATCTACTTATTTCAGCCGTCAAGAGTCTGAATTCGCCATATTTGGCCCAGCTTGACCGAAGAGATAACAGAGGCTCCGGGAAAGATGTGCTGTTTTTCTTTTGCTTTTCTCCTTGTGATTGAGGTACCCGGAGCAAAACCTCATTTCCATATGTCCATCCAAAGGTTGCCGGCATGAGATTGTATCTAACAATTAGGTTGCCCATTGCACATATTTTCTTGAAATTACAGATTTCTATCCTCCGAGTGACATTTGACAACTGTCAAACCAGTATTGCCATTACAATATTATAGTTTATACTACTTATAACCTAATTGCCGATTCGTTATCGAACACTAGTATAGGAGTTGCCTTATTTTTTCTTATTAAGAACAAATCTAATTTCAGTATGGGACGCAAACAAGTTACCTTCAGGCAACCTTTACGGTTCGTGGATCCAGCTGAGCAATTACGACCAGTGCTTGAACCCTCCTTGGTTGGCAACACATCCTCAGTTCAAAACCCAATATTGTACGGCTGAAGTTGAAATGACGCGGAGAGAGTTGAAGAGGGGTGTCTTTGACCCTTATGCCTCAACTGAAGTATATATGAGAGTAAGTATTGTTCTGTAAGTACTAAGAGACAGCGAAAACTATAGGTCAGTGCCATCTAACGAAAACACATTATACTACAGAGTAACTGCTAATCCTGAATCGCGATATGATAAGATAAGATAAGATTCATTTATTCGCCGAAACACATGTGTACATACAATGAACAATCGCATGCCAGATATAAATTTAGAGAAGGCTCAAGACATGTTTGTTACATACCATGGCTTGCCAATATAGTTATTATTAAATGTGAATAAATTTCAATTCTAATCACCGATCATTTCCATCATTTAACCCGATATTAACTGCTAACACTATATGAGTATGAATACATTAACATTATCGAAATTAGCAAAAATGTTATATAATGTCAAGATCAATTGTGTCAAATAATATTAAATGTCAAGATCAATTATGTCAAATAATTATGTTAAACAAAAATGAATAGCTTTTACACAAAAAAAAAGAAAAAAATTGCATTTGGTACTTACATACTACACTAAAATAGGCCTTTCCTACAATAAACGGTTTGATTTCTTGCATAAACGCTTGGCTGTCCAGATTTTTGCAACTGTTAGGAAGTTTGTTATAAAAAATTGGAGCCATGCAAGTAACACTTTTGCGCATAAATGCAGTCCTAGACGTATGCAGACAAACTTAATTTTTAGCGCGCCTATTTCGAGGAACAACATCTGCCATACGTGGAAACATGTTTGGATTCGTTTTAACAAATAAAGCCGTTTCTAAAATATAAAGAGACGACAGTGTAAGAATCTGATAGCATATGAAATACGGCTTACAAGAATCTGTGATGACCAATCTAAACATTGACCGTAAACATCGCTTTCAGGTTTTATAGGCAATTTCCTTGTTGGTTGAGTTGCGCCAAAATAATAGTTATATAATATAATAATAATATATTATCCCGTATCTCAAAACAGATTCAGTTAGTCCATAATATGCTGTTAGCAAAGCATCTATATTAAGCGTCGACGACAAGGTGTACAAAGCAAAATCCACTGCTTCCTCCAATTTAAGTTTTAGTCAACCGTTAAACTTAGAAACTTTGTTGCATTACCTTTGTCAATATTATTATTCTGATATTTAATGTCAAATTTAGATATGTCAATGCGCGTTGTCTAAAATGTATAATTACTGTTTTATTAATATTTATTTTAAGGTTATTGTCATTTAGCCAATGTATTGTTTTATTTAGCTCGTTGTTGATTTCTCCTTCATGCATATCTGGGTCTGTACAAGGTAAGGCAATTGTGTCATCTGTGAATAGCGTTATAGGGTATTTAAGTGATCTCGGAATGTCAGTTATAAAAAAGTACAAAGAGAGAAGGCCCCAGTAGACTTCCTTGAGGTACAACATACACAACAGTACGTTCATCAGATAAGAATATTTTCTCTCGTTTAGTATATTTATTTATCCTATTGATTTCTGTCACTTGTTTACCATGTAAATGAATGAATAATTATTACACCTAAAATCTGATATTTCACATTAAATCACATCCTAAAATATTCCCCATAAATGAATACAATCTACCTTTTCAAGAATAAATGTTA
The DNA here is from genome assembly GCA_905220595.1 of Spilosoma lubricipeda. Taxonomy (NCBI): domain Eukaryota; kingdom Metazoa; phylum Arthropoda; class Insecta; order Lepidoptera; family Erebidae; genus Spilosoma; species Spilosoma lubricipeda. The sequence goes on along the minus strand of HG992298.1, from coordinate 1,468,025 downwards.
ATAATATAAATTATACAATTTATATTATGTATTATGTTAACTATAACTAAGATTATTAAAACAACAAAAATAGCTAAAATAGTTTTATGTTAAGATTTATTTTGTTAGTAAATTTTTTAAAGATTATTTTACAAGTCAGATTTTACTACAGCTAGAAGTCGCCGGCATTACTTAAGACTCACTCTTAGAAGAAATGTCGAAACAAATCACAGAGGTATCTTTTTTTGAAGTCCTCGAACATTGATCTAGTTAAAAATAAGCGAGTACAGTTTACCGGACTGACAATAATAGATTTGAATATCATTTGCTTAAGTAAATCTAACTGGTTTTATTGAACTTGTCTTTATTTATTATTATTATAACGATAGAACACGTGCCTGCATCTATTGTATTGGAAAAACATAATGAATAGATAATGCTATGTTTAATAGCCTGTCTTCGTAAATATTCATAGTAGTTTAAAGATCTAAGAACACAGACAGCGGAAGCAAGTTCATTTTATAGTACCTATGTAAATATACTTATTAACTGCCTCGGTGGCACAGTGGTAGCGTATGCGACTGCTATACTTGAGGTCTTGGGTTCGATTCCCGAGTCGGACAAAATTTTTGTACGATCTGCAAATATTTACTTCGTAGTTTGGATGTTTTCTATGTATACCTAATATGTGTGTGTTTAAAAAATTATAAATGTAATTATATCTGTGGTACCCATAATACGAGCTCTGCTTAGTTTGGGACTAGATGGCGTTGCATGTTGAATGTCAAAAAATATTTATTTATTTATGTTTCAGACAAAAACGCGTCATGGCTACCGTGTGAATCAGTTTACCTGGGGCGTTTGTATGCTTGCGTCGTGTAAACCACGTTCGGTAGGTAAGATCTTGAAGCACATGTACTTGGAGACCCACTTCAGAGCAATATCGTCTCCAAACATCACCATTCATAATTGTGACGTTGCTGGTGAAAGTGAAGATGTCGAAGTAGGATATTATTTATTCATGTAAGTTTAACATACAATTTCTTTATTTTGACACAACACAGGACAGTACAATTACTTCGAATTTTATTTTTTTTCTTCTCAAGGTAATAGTTATATGCGTCTTGCGCCTTTGAATGTCGGAATGAATATTTTCTTTCTTTCTTTTACTAGAAGCGTCTTACTATGCCGCCATAGTGTGGGTCACAAATTCACTATGCTGTTTTTTTATGGAATAACGAGCAAACGTATCGCTTGATGGTGAGCGATCACCGCCGCCCATGGATACCCGCAACACCAGAGGCGTCACAAGTGGGTTGCCGGTATTTGGGGGATGAGAAGGGGAAAAGGGGGAGGGGTTGCGTTATGGATCTCCGGTATCCTCACTCGGTGAAACACAGGACTATGTTATGGACATGGACTATTAAAGATAGCTGCGAGCCCCGGCTCTTCAGCTTTTTATATATCAATAGTCTTAGGCTGCGGCGGCAATGATATGATATTTACTTTTTGATTTTATTAAAAGACAATATAAAATAATTACACATCATATTATACAGTGATCATCAATACGGTTGGTAAATAAGATTATTTTGTATATATACAGAAAAAAGAAACAAAGCAACACCAGATATTATAAAGAAGCCCTGGTGTATGTCATCATGCCAGCAGTCACTTGTTCACTCCTAATATTAATTCAAGACAAGTTTCTGACAAAACTAGTTTAATTTGCATAAGCAAGTATTATTCCAATTTTATAATAATAAATTTCAAATAATTTTGACCCTTTTTGTAATATCTTAAGAATTTCCATGTTATTTCTACTGATTATGTATTTACGATATGAATATATACAAATTCTATCAGGATTATAGGTTGCAAAAACGCTGGAGTAACTTAAACTTGACTCAAAGTAATAAAATACTTACAAACTTCACATTTCACAACAATCGAAATTAGAGTACTCCTGAGCAGTATTTTAGGTTCACTGTTTCAGTCGGAATACGGGCGCTTCACTACATATTATAAAACAAAATCCTCCCCCGAGTCTGTCTATCTGTTCGCGATCAACTCAAAAGCTACTGCAAGGATTTCTATGTGGTTTTTACGTATAGGTGGGCTGATTCTTGAGGAAGGTTTTCGTATATAATTTGTAAAGTTTTCGAAAACATTGGCTAAAATATAGGTAACGATATTTGTTGAAGACGTTTAAATAAATTAAGTCAATTAGTTTAAATTAGTCATATTTTCCGTAATGAATTCGTGCGAAGCCGAAGCGGGCTGCTAGTTGTTAATAAAACAACCAGATACAGTTGAACCTGTTGTATTTACTTAACGAATAACATTACTACTCCAAATACCAACAAAAATATTTAACATCGGTCAGTATATATACCACTTTGGTAACAAAAGAATTGAATTCAGATAGCTGAGACAATGGCAGGTTAAACTTTGTATACCTTAGATAAAAATTGCTCTGGTCGCTGGCTCAACTTAGGCAAGCCAAGCTTTGAAGTGTGTCAACGGCCTCTGTTTTCTATGTGGTTCTGTGCCGTTTCGTGAAAATATACTTCTATAAACAAATAAGTTTTAGATTTGCCAGTATTTTACATTATGTTACTTGTGATTCTAACCGTGCTTATTTCAGTATTCACACATTCACAATTCTATTATAGCCCATAGCTTTTGATGATCCACTGCTGGATATTGGCATATCCTTAGAAATTAGGTTTTGGCCATTTCTATCACGCTTTCCAAAAATTTTAGTATAGTGATTGTTCCAAATTTTCTTTCTCTTTGCAATCCAACGTAAACTTTTCCCTCGGTCGGCTTTTACGACGTCCGTAAGTTAAATAGGAGTGGTGTTACTCCGCTTTCTGAATCCATCACCACATAGTCTATACAAATAAATAAAATTGGAGTGTCTGTTTGTAATATTAAAATAACCGCTTTTTACTAAATGCATACGTATGTATACAAGGTACATATACCAAAAATGTGGTTAAAGATTTTTTTGTCTGTCTGTATGTCTTTCTGTCTGTCTGTCTGTCTATCTGTCTGTCTGTCTGTTTGTTCCGGATAATCTCTGGAACGGCTGGACGGATTTGGACGGGGCTTTCACTGGCAGGTTGCTGATGATCCAGGGAGTAACTTAGGCTACTTTTTTTTAGACTAACTTTGTCCTGCGGTGTGACTCGCGGACAACAATAAGCGCGGGTAACACCGCGGGGTTCAGCTAGTTATTCATATAATCAAAATCTGTCTCTGTTTTAATGTTTCAGGGCTCTGATAGCTTTGCTGTCAATAATAGCAATAGGCGCAACATATTATCGAACGCATGTGAAAAGTCAAACAATATCTGACGAATCAACTGGTAAGACAAGTATTTAAATGACTAAGAACATAATATAATAATAATATGTAGTGAAGCGCCCGTATTCCGACTGAAACAGTGAACCTAAAATGCTGCCCAGGGGTACTCCAATTTCGACTGCCTCGTTGGTCTCGCGGGTGGCGTGAGCGACTGCTGATCATGAGGTCTCGGGTTCGATTCCCGGATCGGACCAAATGTTTTTATGATCTACAAATATTTGTTTCGGAGTTTGGGTGTGTTCTATCTATAATATGTATGTATTTACAAAAAAAAAAAGTATATATGTATTTGTATCAGTTGTCTAGTACCCCATAACACAAGCTCTGCTTATCTTGGGAAGGTGGCGTTGTGTGTTTAGATGTTCGAAATATTTATTATTATTATTATTAATATAATAATGATAAATTAATATATTTTCTTAGCAAAAAAGGTTCTAGTGTACTCGCCTACCTACTGTGGGTACTACACTATGATAGTTATACGAACATAATGTATGTATTGAATGGCTAACAATTCATTTTGAAAGGACTATCCTTTCAAAATAAATTAGTAGCCATTCAAGTGGGCAGAAAGGTCATTATGCAACTCAAGAACTCGGTGGCGCTGTGGTATTGTATGTAACTATCTTATGAGCTATGCTTGAAGTGTCGGGTCCAACTCGACTCGGACCAAATATTTGTACGATCTACAAATATTTGCTTTCAGAGTTTGGGTGTTTTATGTAAATAATGTATTCACATCAGTTGTCTTTCAATCATAGAATAAGTTCAGCTTAGATTGGGACTAGATGGCATTGTATGTTAGATGTCTCGAATATCATTATTTATTAATATTCTATCTTTTTTCAGTGGGCAAGATATTAGAATCATTTTGTATGAACAGGAACTCAGCGGATCTAACAAAGTCTTATAAGGATGAAATTGTGACGCTCAATGGTGTGAGGTCCCTAACATCTGCTTCTGTGGTGTGGCTGCACGTTTTTTATCTCTACGCAATGTCAGGATGTACAAATAGTGGGGATTTTGACGAAGTATGTTTTTTATTAATACTTGTATGAATGAGTAACTAATGATCTTAATAACAGTAACTGCACAATGTCTCATGTATACAATTGTTATTGAATCAAGCTCTTTCTTCTAGTTGAAACTATAAAAAGTACAATTTTAACAAAAATAAAACCGACTTCAAGTTTCGACTCGATTTCTCTTGGATGCCATCATCAGATATTAATGTCCTTATCATGGTACCACCGTTGGGACATCCCCTTTCTATTTAAAAAGTAATCATCAAAATCAGTTCATAAACGACGAAGTTATCCGCGAAGACAAATAAAAAATAAAAATACGATCTAATTGAGAAACCTCCTCCACAGACAAACCTATAATGACAGCAATTGTTTTGTGGTGTTTCGTTGGTGAGTGCGAGACAGGAGGCATAATGATGCAAAAGCATCTCAATAGGTCGCCATGGTGTGAATCCCCATACTGCCTTGTCTGCATTCGCAATATATATAGTGACCACTATTCTAGGATTCTGTTCATGCTGTCCATCATCATGTAAATAAAAAAAAATATCAGGATTATTTATCGCACAACGGATGTTATGATGTTGATGCTTAGATTAATATGAAGAGGAGTACAGGTGATTCAATAACAATACATGTTGATAATAACGAATGATTTTCACCGAACAGCTCATTGGAAAGAGTTTTACTATCTTTAAACGATATTAAACTGAGTTCTGAGAACACCGTTTAATATCGTATTTAAAGTCAAAATTTTCAAGATCGATTGATGATGCAATCTTTGTCGAACTTAGTATTTTAGATTTTTTTTGACGGAGTAAGTCTATGATCCAAATTTACATAACTATCAGTTGTTCAAATTTGAACAGAATATAAGGTGCTCATTAGTAATATGTGTATGATTCCAGAGAATTTTTTTATTCGATAAGTTATTGAATATGAACCTTTTAGTGGATTCGTTCTTTGCAATGTCTGGAATGCTGCTAGTCAAGGGTCTTTTGGGAAGCAAGCAGATTAATATCTTTCTCATTATATGGAAGCGGTATATACGGTAAGTTTTCTTTTAAAACTATATACTATAGTTTCATTTTATAAGTTACTATTAACTTATTAGGTTAACTTGACTTATTTCATTTTGCTCAAAATACAGACGAAACTAAAAAAATAGACAGATAATTCAAATTAGTAATGATCAAATTGTCAAGTTAAAAGATCAAGCTTTCAGAACTCTTGACAAGAAATAAAACAAATTGTAAAATTACGAAACATATACCTACGTCTATTGAAGCCCTTTCATCATCAGCCTATCGCAGTCCACTGCTGGACATAGGCCTCTCCAATTGCACGCCACTTAGCTCGATTGCTAGCCGTCTTGCGCAAATCATCACTCCACCTGGCCTGTGGACGTGCTACACTACGTTTGCCGAATCGCGGTCTCCACTCAAGAACCCGTTTACCCCAACGGTTATCGGTCCTACGGCAAATATGGCAAATTTAGCCCTTACAGAGATAAATATTACAGAGTGCCTTTTATGTTTATCCTGAAGTACTAAGTAACATAGACCTCATTTTTTCAGCTTGATTGGTTTATTCGCTCTGTCAATGTTTTACTACATGTCGGTAGTGAAATACCACGGCTCAGGTCCCCTGTGGAAATCATTCTACTACTCAGAAGCCTGCATCTGTGAAAAGTATTGGTGGTTAAGTATGCTGATGCTTAACAGTAGTAACCACACATATGTAAGTAGCACCGGGATCAAACACATATATTTTTGCCTTGCAGTTTCTTAAACGGGTCTAATATCTCCCTCGGAATAAATGATCAAATCTGTTACTAACACTCCACTGTTCGTCTGTCTATCTATCACCAGGCTGTATCTCCTGAGCCGTGATAGTCGGACATATAGTTTTTTTATAGATGCTGTACGATGAATCATCCTGTAGTAAGTGAAACTTAAAACTCAAGGGACACTAGATTGGTATTGCGTTTTGAATTCCAGGACCATGAGTCCTGCCGGGAGAGAATTCAAAACGGCCAATGAGGTACCCCATTCCTGATGGGGTACCTCATTCATTCTAATATGGCATGACACTAATAGCATAAAAATTATGATAATTATAGGTAGTAGAGCCACGCTGATTTCAGCACTACTGGGCTGGCTCGACCGGGTACTACCACATACCACATAGAAAATCAACGTAAAATGACAGCGTTCGTGCTGTCGTGTTTCGTTGGTGAGTGCAAGACCGGAGGCCCAATGATGCAGAAGCATCACTAGGCCGCTATGGTGTGGGTCACCATGCTGCATTGTTGCATTGTCTGCAGCCGCAAGGAGTATGGTGACCTCCACTCTTGGATTCTGCTGCTTTCCAGCAGGCAGAGTAGAGTCATTTTGGCAGATCATACATAAAAATAAGAAAATAATCATATCCATTGCCGACTAACCAAGTGGAGTGATATTACGATCTTACAAAAAAACTGTGTTAGTGTGTGTAATATCACTTGACATGAAACTACAACACGCTGATACACAGTAATGAAGAGGTAATCCAAAATCTTTTGATCTTGATAACGTCTTATAAATCGATAAACGCACGGAGAAGCGTGACTCATTGTCACGTTCCACCTGAGCCGAGCGGGTAAGCGAGAGCGCGGACCAAGCGATAGAGAGGCAAAATCGGCCTAAGCGTCCCGCTTATGACGCATATATTTAATCAATTATTTCTTATGTTCATGTTAAATTGTGAGAGAAGAATTTCATGTTGCCAATTTTCTTTCCACAGTGTTACTCCGTGACATGGTACATTGCTTGCGACTATCAATACACAGTCTTAGCAACTTTACTTATCTACTTATACAAGAAAAATAAAAGACTGGCTCTCAACATCTTTGGATTGGCAGCAATAATTTCCGTAGTAATACCAGGCGTTTTGACGTACTGGCATAAACTACCAGCTATGTATTTCTTGAATATCGGGTAACGATTACTTCTTTATTGTCTTGAAATTTAAAATCTCTCATCATGATTAATTTCATCATCAGCCTTTAAGGGCGTGGGAATTTGTGATTAAACACCCACATTCATATTTTACATGCACACAAACCCATCGGGCACTATTGCATACTAACCTTGGCAAGTAATAAATTTACTTTCGGTTTTTTTGTTCTAGTTACATATTCATCAACTGTTCGCCTTTGAAGAATGTTTTGAATGTGCTACAAAGCACGCAATGTATTTTGTCATATCGGAATGCCCGCGGGCTCGAAGTAACTCGTCAACGGCCGAGTGTTGGTTCCAAGTGTATTCATTTTTAATTAATATCATGGACAAATATATTTTACACAGTATAAAATTAAGTCGTTTGCTCTATCTCTCAGCTTAGGTCTTTTAAAGTACGCAACGGATTTAAATACGGTTTTTACTGTTAGGTACTTAGTTTATGTTTGTTTCGAAATTTATGTTTACAATATGTTATATTATTGAAACATAATGTTAGTGGTTCTTAAAATATAATTTTTGATCGCTTTTATTACTAATATTGACAAAATTTTACTAGATGTACGTCCCACTTTTTACTCCACATTCATCACAGGAGCTTTTTCATTACTTTCAACTCTTGATTGATCCCTTATGACTTATGAAATCTATATACTCTAAACAAATAAAAACAAATAAATAAAATTGGAGTGTCTATTTGTAATATTAAAATAACCGCTTTTTACTAAATGTATTTGTATACACGGTACATACACCTAAATCTTTTCTTTTACAATTTTGGTCTGTCTGTCTGCTTATTCCGGCTAATCTCTGGAACGGCTGTACCGATATTCCGATATTGACGGGAATTTTACTGGTAGGTAGCTGATGATATAAGTAATAAGTTAGAATACCTTTTATAGACTATTTATAGTTACTGTAAGATGGTGAGAGTCATAACTCATTGTTTACTAAACGACAGACACGAAGAAACAATCAATGAGAGAGTTAATTCAAATATTCTTTCAAAAATCCCCATCCCTTGAATGCTGGCAACTCGAATTCAAAATCATTTATTCAATTAAGACACTAAGTGACATTTATGAACGTTAAATTGAAGCTACAGTTAAAAATCAAAGGTGGACACAAACAGACGCCACAGCATGTACTGGATTGTCGAGGTAAATTAGATGAAAACAACAAAATCTACTGCCTGCTTGTGTCGATCAATAACTTGCGTAGAGCCTCATGACAAGAATACGGGTTAAGAAAGTCATGGCTTCTCTTTTTAAAAGTCAAATGTTCAGGTACAATAGTGTTAGATTAGCAGCAACGCGCTTATGACACCACTTATGTTGCTCGCTTACCATCAAGCGATACGTCTGCTCGTTCGCCCCACATTCCATAAAAAACAAATCTGCTCATTAATTGACTATTAGACGGAACGAAGTTCGCTGAGTCACTAGTTATTTATATTTTTTTCCTTTCAGGGATTTCTTGGAGCTGCGGGGAGATGACCATTCGTACTATACGTACATTACCAGCTACTCTCGAGCTGGACCGTACATAGTCGGCATGTGTTTGGGATATATTATGCATATCTACAATCCTGCTATGCATAGACACAGTCTATCTATGGTTAGTTTAAAATTGCTCTATTTTGATGTAAATATTTAGCAAAAAGATGGAAATAGCTAGTTTCCAAAGCAATTTCTTTTTTAAATACAATATATTTATTTGCATGAATATGGTAGGTACAAGTTCTTCAAAGATACATTATGAATCACAGCATATTCGGCCACAAGTGGCGTACAAATTCTAAAATAAAAAATCCATATTGTCTAAACTTAGAGGCTATTATTTAAAATCTTTAGGTTCTTCTCAAATTACTTATATTCAACTGTTTAAATCCTTCAGGAAGTTTAATAATTATTTTTGGAGCTAAAGAAAAATACCTATATATGTATCTAATCACACCAATATATAATGGCAAAAGTTTGTGAGTGTGTATGTTTGTTACTTCTTCACACAAAAAGTACTGAACGGACTTAAATGAAACTTTACAGTAATATAAAAAATAAATAATAAAATAAAATAAATATAGCTTATACATCAGAATAACACATAGGCTGCTATAACCGACATATACGCGGGCGGAGTCGCGGGCAACAGCTACTAAAATATATTAGGTAGCTTACTGTAATGTTTTCAAGTACCTCTTTACATAGTATAAAATGAAGTTCCTTTCGCTGTCGATTCGCTTAGATCTTTTAAACTACTCGACGAACTTTAATGCAGTGTTCAGCAATAGATAGAGGCATTCAAGAGGAAAGTTTGCATCTGTAATACGTCCCTATGTAGAGGAAACCCAAGAACTTTAAAGATTCCCGTCGATTCTTCAGCTATTAATATTTCTTCTTAAATATTTTCAGCTAAAGTCGTTAGCCGGTGCCATCTTCTCGTTAGGACTGATGACGTTTTCGGCGTGTCTTGGTGCTTTCTTCCTAGAAAGAGACTACAATGTCATAGAAGCGAGTCTTGCCGCAGCTTCCTACAGGTCTATATGGGCTGCTGGAGTGTGTGGTATTATCGCCTTCTGTGAATATGGGAAATTACGTAAGTCTGAACTGCCTGGTTGATCTAACAGTTAGCATATGCGGCTGCCAATCAAGAGATTTTGGTTTGATATTCAGGTAGGGTCAAAAATGTTGCTAGATCAGAAATTGTTGCAAAAAAGAAATGCTATCACTGTTGGACGGGAATGTAAATTTGGAAAAGACTAATTATATGAAAATGAAAATTAGGTGAAAAATTGTGAAAGAAAGTATATAGCAACGTAAAAGACTAGTTAAAACTTATTTTACAATTGAAGACACGACTGGAACTGCAGAATTAATTGTCCTTCTATTAAAATGAAATCAAACTACCTAAATCAAACCTACCTACCTATATATATCAAATTTGTTTCAGCATTACTGACTGAGTTCTTCAGCAGTTCATTCTTTATCCCCCTGAGCCGTCTATCATACGGAGTGTATCTTCTACATTGCTTGGTCTTTCAGCAAACGAACAAAATACTGACAATTAAATCTCCTCCTGTATATGATTCATTCGCCGTGGTAAGTATAACACTATTTTGATACTATCATCTGAGTGTTTGTAGTGCAACGGATTAAGACTGTAGTTTTAAGCCGTTGCCGTAGGATGAATATGAGAGGAGATATTCCGTAGACTGTCACCTCTCCTGTTAATCCTGCGGGTGTCTTAAGAGCCAACTATAAGGGAGCAAATACACAGGTCTGTAAGAAGGAAAATTTGAAACAAATCCTATGCCATATAGTCCGGGATTCCCAGACCAAATTTTAGGAGTTATTAAGTACTCTCAAGCTAATTTTTCGTGAGTGGTTTTATTTTGATGAGGGGCCCACCTTTCACCTTACAAAAACTTTCGATTTGGATAGCTAAAAGGAGTAACAGGGGAAAAAAACTTTAGAGCGTGGTACTGGAGTAACGTAATACGTAATTTATAGGACAATATGGCTGTCAAATTATTGTAAATACCCTTTTGTAGGAGAGGCATATGTCCGGCTGTGGACCATTAAATACTGTTATGTGATGATATAAAAAGTAGGTTTTTATTGTATGGTGTAGAGGGCAAAACGAGCAAATGGGTTACTAGATGGTCAGTGATTGTCTTTGTCCCTGGACACCTGCAAATAAAGAATAGTCTACACAGTTGACCTAGACATCTAAGCGTTATGGGTTCAAATCCCACATGGGATAACTCTTTGTGTCATCAACAAATTGTTGCTCTGAGTATGTGTTTTATTTGTGTCCATTTTATGTATATTTGTAAATTCCCCGGCGGCACAAGATAGTCCTAATGTAAGAGGATAAACAAAAAAATAAAAATTCATATGGTGTCGCGGGTCACCAGATAGGAACGAAGTTTCTTATCATAAAATATAATAATACATGCAACTTACAGATGCTGGCTAGGGTATACAGATGGCGCTATACAAAATTTTCAAAATCTAACGCTTTTTTTATTTAACGTTACGGACGTTATTTGCCGGTCAGTGTACCCTTCGGCAAAGGCCCATAAGGAACTTCGTTCCAGTAACTATTATTACGTTAAGTCTACATAAATAAATGACACATAGAGTTGCAATTGTTTTTAAGCAACGACAATCTTAGAGGGAAAAAACATTGGCCCTTATTTTTTACAAATGGTGGTGTATAGGTACTTAGAATGAATGAATTTAAGAAGTTTAAGTTCTTTACGCTCATAAGACCTTTTTATTTTACAGTTTTTTGCTTTAATTTCAGATCGTTGATACAGTCGGTGTTGGAACCGTGTGTGTGGGAATGAGTTACGTACTCTGGCTTATATTAGAAGCGCCTTTAAACAACTTGTCTAATCGCTTCATCTGTAATAGGTTTGTATAAACATGTAATTAGTTATTATTTAGGTCATTATGAAACTAAATGTACGTCAATGTATCGAAAAATTGTTATTATGCAGCTAAGACTATTTAATCTGGTAGTATGATTTCTATATTGTTCAACTACCAACTGTGAATGAGTGTGTGAAACTTATTTTCTAATTGGAATGAAAATAAGTTTGGTAGGTATATTAGTCAAAATTATTACATTATTTTGAAGTCACCAGGATCCTATTATATAATATTCACGATATACCTAAATAACGTGTATGATAAATATTCTAAATTTTGAAAGAATGAGCTATTTTAAAGTTTATTATATTTTTTTATAAAGATTTTTTAGGTAGGTGGTTTTTAGTTTTCGAACTTACTTTAAATACTCAATTGTGAAATATTATCCTAAATATTAAGTTTTTATTTTAATAGTAATTTTAGTTTTCCAATGATTCGATTCTGCGATAAATAAACAAGAAAGGTGATACTTTACAAGTCAACGCTCGCGCATTTAGGGGTGTGGCTTCGTCTGCAAAACCATTCTATTTTGATCTATTTCTGTGTTCTCGAATAATCTTTCCTCGTAACAATATAATGTAACTAAAAATGTTTGCTTTTCGCAATTTTTCCTTTATCTGTGCTATAAGACGTTGCTGCGTACCAAATTTCAAGATTCTGAGTTCACGGGAAGAACCCTGTAGGTTTTGATTACCTTGCGAGTAGTTGCGAGTTTCAAAATATGGCGCTTAAATTGCTGTTTCTTTTGATTGCGTTAACATAGAAGTTTTGTTACAGCTTAAAGGTATCTAGGTATATCAAACCTGAGTATTTGATATGAATTTAATTTTAATACTTCTACGCGTTCATGAGGAATGGGGTAGTACCTACCTAGATTAGAAATTTTAAAAATATTTATCTTATGTGATGGTTATACTAAGCATTTATGCTTTTCTCAATTTTTCCTTCATCTCTGCTATAAGACGTTGTTAACCTTGCAAGTGTCAAAAATTTGCAGCATAAACGGCTGTATCTTTTGATTGGGTTGGTTTAGAAGTTTGATTTTTTCACAGCTCCGAGGAACAGTAGACCAGATATATATTTCAGCTTAATAACTCCACGCGTTTCTGAGCAAAATGGTTTTGACAGACAGGCAGACGGACAACAAAGTAATTCTATTAGAGTTATTTCCTTTGAGGTACGGAACCCTAATAAACTAAAAAAAAATGACAAAGTGAGGTTGAATTTCAACCGCTAGACGACCACTAGTACATATAACTACACGAATGTACCTTTAAACTTGTTATGATAGTTTTATAAATTGCATGAGAATTGATCATTCTTTCTTTTATAGGCTTACGAGCAAACTGGTCGAACCAAGTGTAAAGGAGGAAAATGGAGTCAATGGAGAACAAACGAAAATCAAGTACTCGTAATCAAACTTTTCAAATTCTAATACTTTATTTAAATCCTATCCTATTCAATAAAAAGGTACTTGCAAATATGATTTTAACTTATTTTTGTTTTTAACCGACTTCAAAAAAGGAGAAGGTTATCAATTCGACAGTATTTCAATTTTTTATGTTATACCTCATAACTTGCGACTGGGTGAACCGACTTTGATGATTCTTTTTTTATTTGAAAGCTGGTGCTTCCCTTGTGGTCCCATTTCAATTTGGTCCAGTACTTGAAGTCGGTTTTTGATATTAAAATTTGTGATTATATTCATTTTTTAACCGACTTCAAAAAAAGGAGGAGGTTTCTCAATTCGACCGTATATATATTTTTTTTATGTTTGTTCGGGGATAACGTCGTCATTAACCGATTTTGATGATTATTTTTTAATGGAAAGGAGATATCCCAACGTTGGTACCATGATAAGGACACTAAGATCTGATGATAGCATCCAAGAGAAATCGAGACAAACCTTGAAGTTGGTTTTATTTTTGTTAACATTTTATATTCTTCGTGGAATAGGCCATCTACAGAACATCTATGGCAATCGTTATTGGGAAGTCAGTGCCCTTAAATAAACTGACAACTAGTACAACCTTTGAATTCAGTTCACCCTCAGGGTCGCAGAGGTACGATGCCAGCCTACTTGAAAAATTAAATATTCAAGTAGGTATATGCGGTGGAACTAGTAAGTGATCTCAAATAATTTTGGAAATATATAGGTTTATATCCTCCTAGTCTTTATGACTAGGAGGATATAAACCAGGGCTCACACAAGTAGACTTCTTCTAAGATGAGACTTATAACCAGCAGTTGACTTTAAGGTCTGTTGATGTTGACGAAGATAAAGTTCAAGTACAGATTGCGGCAGTATCTAAACGACGCACAGCGAAGACTGAGTATGCTGAATGTTAATATATCTATATATATAAAAGCGGAAGATGACTGACATACCCAGAGATCGACGCACAGCCCAAACCGCTGGACCTAGAATCCTGAAATTTGGCATGTTAGTTCTTTATATAACGTAAGTGAGCACTAAGAAAGGATTTTTTTTAAAGTCCACCCCTAGGAGGGTAAATCAGGGGATAAAGGTCTGCGTGAGCGAAGCCGCGTGCAAAAGCTAGTCTCTTATATAGCGTGGACCGATGCCAACATGCATCGCTTCACACTCCCTTATGAAATGCTGGCGAGCGGTCCCTGCAATGTTAAAATATATTAAGTAGCTGAACCCCGCGGTGTTACCCGCGGTTATTGTTGTACCGCGAGTAACGTCACAAAGTTAGTCTAAAAAAAGTAGCCTAAGTTACTCTCCGGATCATCAGCTACCTGCCAGTGAAAGTCCCGTCAAAATCCGTCCAGCCGTTGCAGAGATTACCCGGAACAAACAGACAGACAGACAAAAATTTTTTAACTACATTTTTCGTTTATGTTCCGTGTATACATACATATGCATTTAGTAAAAAGCGGTTATTTTAATATTACAAACAGACACTCCAATTTTATTTATTTGTATCGATGGGGCAATACTGTGTGTGTGTGTAATTACTGTTTTTTGTTATTGTGTATATTATGGCTAGGGTATGGAAAATATCTATTAGAACGTTGTCACCTGGGCCTAATTGAAAACCAGAGTCAGACGCTTTGTATGACACAATGCTGAATTGGGTCCATTTTTGTACTAAAATTCATGTATATTATCTTTTTTATGTACGGTTACTTCCATTTTTCCTTCTTTCTTTCCTCTTTTTATAAAAATAAAATAGAAGTTGGTTAATTGTGTTTGATATTTTGTTTTGGTAAATATTGCTAACATTCTACATGTAGGCGCTTTGTTATTCATCGTCCTATCCTTTCTTCCCCCTTTCTGTCCTTTATTATATATGTAAATGTAAGTTTTTTTGTTACGCTTTCACGCGAAGATTACTTAACCGATCATCATGAAACTTTGTACACATATTCCTGGAAGTGTTTCACCGAGTGAGTGAGGATACCGGAGGACCATACCCCAACCCCAACCCCCTAATATTAAGCATAGATCACATCACAAAGCTAAATAGAATAAGTATTGAAGGAAACACAAAAACAATAAAATAAAACAAAATATTTACATTTATGAAAACAATTGAATATAAATAAATAATATATTAAACAAAATTACAGTACCAAAAACATTTAATAAATCTCTAAGCAAATTTGAATACAGAATCGCCTCCACTTTTGAAGTCGGTTAAAATATATATATATATATATTGAACTATCATTGATATTCCAAACAAAACGGAAAAGGTCTATAAGGAAAACAAGCATTTCCGGCCTCAAAAGGTCTCTGCAGCCTCGATACTATGACTCATACAAAACAAAATAACATTGGAATATTGAGGATAAATGAAGTACATTAAATCATGACAACAAGAGTTACTTATACAAATCTATTGACAAACATTATCAACTATAACTATGGTTTTGGTTGAATAGCGGGACTTATTAGGAACTAGCTGAACCCCGCGGTGCTACCCGCGGTTAATGTTGTACCGCGAGTAACGCCGCGGGACAAAGTTAGTCTAAAAAAAGTAGCCTAAGTTACTCCCCGGATCATCAACTACCTGTCAGTGAAAGTCCCGTCAAAATCCGTCCAGCCGTTCCAGAGATTACCCGGAACAAACAGACAGACAGACAAAAAAAAATTTAAACTACATTTTTGTTATGTGTATCGTGTATACATACATATGCATTGATTAAAAAGCTGTTATTTTAATGTTACAAACAGACACTCCAATTTTATTTATTTGTATAGATAAAGTTATTTGAAACCCGTTCGAAACGTTGGGAAGTTACAGGAAATAAGTTTTAGTGTTTCGAGTAAGGACAATGCAGCATGGTGACCCACACTATAGCGGCCTAGTGAGATGCTCTTTCACGCTTCTCCTAAAGGACCCGGGTTCATAGTGGGAGGTAAACACGTACGCTGGTAGTAAGTTCCAGGTTATGACCATTTTAACGAAGTTTAGAAGGTATCGTAACCTTTTGAATAATTTTATCCTGAATAAGTCCCGTTATACAATAAAACTATGTCTAAAAGTCGCGAAAGTCTAATAAAACAATTGTTGTTATTATCATGGGAAGAATGATTGTATTTTTGGCTATGCATTACTCTACGGTCTACTGGTAAAAAATGACTACGACTCTAAGCCCGCCTTTGTCAAATATTGTGCATTAAATTTATAAATACAATCATCAAAATATAAGTGCTTCTTCACACACTCGCACCCTCATAATTAGACGAATTTAACAACACCTCAAAACCTTAAAATAATTTCTAAAGCCATCAGCTCTTTAAACTATGGAGCTTGCAAAAGAAGTAAGTACATACATACACTTAAAAAACATAATCCACCTTCTACAGTAGTCAGGTAAAACTAATAACTTTTGCCGGACATCTGACACACAACACCATCTAGTCCCAAACTAAGCAGGGTACTAGACAATGTACACTAAATTGTAAGTACATACACACTAGAAAACACAATAACTCCGAAACAAATATTTGCAGATCAAACAAACATTTAGTCCGATTCGGGACTCGCACAGGAGATCACAAGCATAGCTGTCGCATACTCTGCGACTGTGTCGCTGAGTCACAAAGTATTGTGTACTACATTATTGTCATGTTAATGTACATTTTACGCAAACTTATAACAAAATCAACTGCTGAATGGTCGTCTGAAGGTCGTCTACAATCAATGAAAACATCTGCTAGTTCCATGAAAACTCTGCAACTTGAACTAGAACGGTTGTTCAAATCTGAAGGGCAGAATACGAACGATACATCACGGCGAAGCCAAAACGGCAGGTAATATTTTTGTCAGTCTAGGTGTCAATAGATCTATAATAATGGCCCAGGTAACATAGGTTGTGTAAATTTATCAAAAGTTTTCAAGTAGTCGGGTTATAAGTTTTGAATTTCTTTCTTGTTCCTCTTGCAGTAGTAAATTTATATTTTTCTGTTTCTCAATCCTTCTACATCTCCACTTTAATATCTAACAGTCTCAATATATTTTTGTAAACATTTCAAAATTCAATATCTCAATGTATCTTTATTTCAACTTGTATAATAATTGTTTTATTTTTTTCGCTCTCACTCAGAATACGTTACAATTTGTTGTGCGAGTCCAGTTAGGTAAATCGGTGTAAGAGACTGGTTGCTGCATTGGGAGGACTTGTAAGACAGATTTAGCAGGCTCTCCAACTTCAGATAAGTTTTTTTTCTGTACAATATTATAATCCAGTCTCCTATTACTCCTTATAAATCTTCTTTGGTTAATCTTACTTCGTTTACATCTTGCAATCAATTTGTACATGATTTTATGTCTTTAAGTAATTTCTCTTTTTTTCTTGTTTTTGATTAAGTGTAACTTTTTTCAATCATTTAAAACGCCTATATTCACGGATATAAATACTCTTGCTTTTTTCCTTTTTTCTTAATTGAAAACATAAATTACTGACTACTTAGTCCACACTATCACTTATAGTCAAATTATTACTAACAACAGTCCCATTATCGCCAACTTCTGAACTGCCAGCATCATCGTAAATAATCACATCACTAACGAGTCTTTCCATCAAGGAATTCTCATTAAAGTTCTCGAAAATTCCATGATCGTTCTCAATATCGTTACCACAACATCTTTTGAAGAATATATTAATAACTGGTCTACCATATATTGTACTTAAAACTGTAATTAATATTAGTGACACTAGTATGCAAAATGTGAGAAATCGAAGCCACATATTAGAACCGTTTACTGTGAAAACCATATGAACACTGCCAGTCTGATTGTTATATCGAATTTGTAGCCGATTGTTATTATTGTTTGCTGTTGAACGCAGACGAGATACTTGAAGTTACTGCTGATATACTGAGCTTAGGTTTTAAGCAAATACTTCTGTACGACTAATACTATGCACTGCATTATCTGATCTGGCTCTATGAATATACATTGTATTATTTCTATTGGGTAATCTACATCTACACTAATATTATAAAGAGGAAAGATTTGTACCTATGTTTGTATGTTTGTAATGAATAGGCTCAAAAAGTAATTTTTTCACCAATAGAATGCTACATTCTTCCAATTTGACATAGGCTACATTTCATTTTGAAAAAAATTAGGGATCCTTGGTAAAATTTGAACAATGTAACCGAAGGTGTAGAAAAATGAGTCTTAAAATGTCTTTCGTCGAATGCGCTGCCGAAACTATTAGCGATAGAACAAAATAATGTACAACAATATTGAAGAACATCATAATGTCTACAAAAGACTCCGCGGTAGCATATGTCCAACTATTGTAGTTATGTCACTACAACAACTTTTTTCATTTTAAAAATTAATAAAAATGCTAACCAAATCCAAACCATGCTATTTATGTGTTTATATTAATCCTTATCCAAATAAATTATTTTATGGTCAAGACCATTTAACTACCTATAAAATAGTTTTTAAATTATTTAAATTGGACTTTCCATTCAAAAGATATTACGTATTAAAAAATTCAGTAAACAAAACCGCCATAGCGCCGGTGGCAGATCAAAAAATAGCATTCGATGCTATAGTACAGAGTGTTGAAAATCACAGCGGTAAACTGTTTTTTTTGGACGCGCCCGGTGGAACAGGCAAGACCTTCCTTGCCAATTTAGTGTTGGCAAAAGTACGTCAATCTGGAAAAAAAGCTGTCGCAGTGGCATCGTCCGGAATTGCTGCAACCCTATTAAATGATGGAAAGACTGCTCACTCTACATTTAAATTACCATTGGCTGTGTCTTTGGAACAACAATCTGTGTGCTCGATCCGCAAAATCGGTCCGCTGGGGCAGCTCTTACAAGACAGTTCGCTGGTCATCTGGGACGAGTGCACCATGAGCCACAGGGCGCACGTGGAAGCCGTGGAGCGCAAGCTGAGAGACATCCGAAGCTCAGACCGTATAATGGGGGGCGTGACGTTTGTTTTAGCTAGAGACTTTCGTCAAACATTACCAGTTATAACAAAAGGTACTCGAGCTGACGTTATTCGAGCTTGCCTTAAATCATCAACTTTATGGCAATCGATTGAAACTCTTAATCTGCGCACAAATATGAGAGCACATTTAAGTGGCAATGACGATAATAATTTCTTACAAAAACTTCTAAAACTTGGAGACGGAAAATTACCGTCTCCGGTTGCAAACAATCCCCAGGTATTGTTGGATAACGAATTGGGTCAAATCGTTCAGAGTCTAGAAATTCTTGTGGACACAATATATCCGGACATACAAAATCTTACGGAGAGAAATTTCAATTGGCTCTGTTCGAGAGCGATAGTGAATTGGAAAAAGTACCCGGTGAATTTAAATCTTACAAATCTATTGACACAGTATGCAACATCGAAGATACAGTGCACTATCCACAAGAATTTTTAAATTCCCTGAATCCTTCCGGCTTGCCGCCCCACGAATTACAATTAAAGGTAGGCACTCCCGTAATGCTGCTGAGGAACCTATGCCCTCCCAGCATGTGCAATGGCACGAGACTTCTGGTGAAGGAATTGCGGGAGAACGTCATAGTAGCCACTATAATCACCGGGGCCGCGGCCGGACAGCTCGCCCACATACCGCGGATCCCCATGATTCCTACGGACTTGCCTATATCTTTTAAGAGGTTACAGTTTCCTCTAAAAACATCATTTGCCCTCACAATAAATAAGTCCCAGGGTCAAACATTTTCGATGGTTGGCATCGACCTAAGAAAAGAATGCTTTTCTCATGGACAACTATATGTTGCCCTTTCTCGAGTGGGATCTCCTAAAAATATTTTGTTGCCATCTACAAATACCACTGCCAACGTAGTTTACAGTGAAGATTTAATATAAAAACTGACAAATATAAAAGTAAAAAACGTAAATCTACCTTAATATTATATCTGTAAATAATGTAAAAGTAAACCTGTAAAATAAAAAATACTAAAAATGTAAATTATTAAGTAATAATAAGAATGAAAATGATTAATGACAAACCCTTTTTTAATAAAAAATAAAAAACAAAAAAAAACACAAAAAAATAAAAAACCAAAATAAAAAGCACAAAACAACAAAACCAAACAAAAAAAAATTGTAAGGAAAATACTAAATAATGATAGGCAAGTTTCTATCGACACGAACAAAAATTTCTTTGAAATACCTAGATGTATAGGTAGATACATTTTTAGTTGAAAGTTGTCAACGTTTAATTTAGACTGTATATATTTTATTCGACTCTGCGTTTATTCTAATTACTTAAAAAAACATAGTAAAAATGTATATAATATCCTATGTAAATATTACTTATTTAAGTGCCCGCCAATTAAACCATCAAAGAAATTGAACATAAATAGACTTACATACAAATATAACTGTGGGGTTTTTTTTAATATATAATTAATAAATAATATTTTTTTAATAAATAAAAATGTTTGTGAAAAACTGTTTTTATATCCAAATTTCCAAAAATAAATAATTGTCTATCCCGTGCGAAGCCGGGACGGGCTGCTAGTCAATTATAAATGCGTTCACTGAGAAGTGTGTATTAAGATTACTGATAAAGTGAGGAGTATCGAGTCGTTTGAAAGATATCATGACATGAAATGAAAAAGGAATTTAGCTATGGACATATAAGGAGAAATGAAGATCGAACAACTTCAAATACGTTTTGTTAGGATAAAAAGTATTTTATAATTTCATAAATATCCTAGAAACGGACTAATTACTTAATGCAGATGGTATACTATTAATGAACCTTACTAATAGTGCTCATATCCTGCGAGCGTACAGGTTTGTATCCTAACAAACAACGTTTTATCCTATATCCATAAAGTAGCCTGGAATAACGTTTAAATATTTCTTTGTGCTTTCAATAATAAATAAATAAATAAATATTTGGGACATCTAACACACAACGCCATCTAGTCCCAAACTAAGCAGAGCTTGTATTATGGGTACTAGACAACTGATATGATTGAATATTATACATAGAAACATCCAAACTCCGAAACAAATATTTACAGATCATACAAACATTTGGTCCAACCCGGGAATCGAACCCGAGACCTCAAGAACAGCAGTCGCGTACGCTACCACTGCGCCACCGAGGCAGTCAATAAAACATACATATGTGTATCATCTTCTAAACGCAATAGTTTACTTTGTATGTATTGTATTAAAGCACACACTAACATCTTCATCCCGAAGAGGTATAAAGACAAGTATTAAACAACCATATATTGTAAATCTGCCAGAAAATCATTGTCATAATTGCCACGACAAGTGATACGCATAAGAAGATGTAGAGTTTCTGCACTCTCCAGTAACAGGACTGGAACACCGTTAAAGTTACTCTGCAAATTACGAGGTTTTTTTTATGTAATATGAGGGCAAACGAGCAGACGTATTGCCTGATGGTAAGCGATTACCGCCGCCCATGGACACCTGCAACACCAGAGGCGTCACAAGTGCGTTGCCGTTGGGGTATGGGTTTCCGGTATCTTCATTCACTAGGTGAAACACAGCGCACGCACTATTTCACAGCGGTTTTCTTTGAGGCCATGATTTCACTCCGGTCAACTCGACCCATTCATGCCAAAGCGTGGCTCTCCCACGGTAAAAGTTTGGTTTTATTTTTCATTTTAACTTCATTTTCCAAATGTTTTCTTGTCACAATTTACATCGTTTATTATCCTGTCAGAAAACTATTATTCATATGAAAAGTAAAGTAATGTACTAGCCCTTTACAGTTGAACTGAAAAGAGGTAAGAGGATAACGATGATAAGTTTACAAAGTAACAGATACGTAAACCATTATTAGTCCGTACAGTAATTTAAATTTAACAGAACAGCAGTCAATATTCTCAAGGACCAAATAAACAAAGAGAGCACTAAAAACTTAAAAAGAATTTTACTTTCCAGAGTTTGAGCGTTACTTAAAATGGAAGATTATTTATCTTCCATATCAAGTTACATTTATCACAAAGAACTCAAAAAATCTTCAAGTAAGTACATACTATAAATATCTCAGTCCGAATAAGGAAAATTCATTCCTCATATAAATAAGAAGGAAAACCACATAAATTTATATTCAAGATGTTTTATTAATACCTATTTTTTCTCGTGAGATGATTTAATTATATAACGCAGCGTAGTTAATTTATGTTAATACTACAACAATATGTTCTAACTGACTCGCCAACTGATACAACGAATAAATTTACTCCGTTTTTGCAACATTTTACTCTTGTTGGTTTAATTAAATTTTTTTTTTTTTTTTTCCGTTTAAAGCCGTAGGTCCTGAGATTAGCGCATTTAATCTACAATTGAATCCTTTTCAGTTTTACAATTACAATTTATATATGCTAATGCATATATAAATTTGTAAGTTCTTAACTGAACTGCTTACGTGTTTCCTATGTAGAAAGTTTAAACAAGTAAAATTTTAACAAAAATAAAACCGACTTCAAGGTTTGACTCGATTCCTCTTGGATGTCATCACCAGATCTTAATGTCCTTATCATGGTGCCACCGTGGGGATATCTATATTCCATTAAAAAAAGAATCATCAAAATCGGTTCATAAATAACGACGTTATCCCCGAACACACATAAAAAAATATATAAATACGGTCGAATTGAGAAACCTCCTCCTTTTTTTGAAGTCGGTTAATAAATCAGAAAAAGACCTGACACTTATTTAAAAAAGATATAATTCTATTAATTTAATTCAATTTGATTTATCTATAGGTATACTTTTACTGAACATTTGGCGAAATAGTTTTGCTTTTGTGTAGATTGATCTTCTGTGACTTCACATAATTACAAAAGATATTATATGTAATGTAGATATTTTAGTTTGACTTGAACCCAACCCTTGTCGAGTTCAAGTCCACACGCTAGAGGACAAATTCAAATACTAATTATTTATTTTAGTTTTCTTAGAAAACGACTTTAATTTATTAAAAACTAGCTAAGAAATATTTTTTTCCCATTTTACCAACATTTTCTGTCGATACCCGGCTCCTATTGGTCGTAGAGTTATGTTACATAACTTAAAACCTTCCTCGCAAAATGGGCTATCCAACAAGAAAAGAATTAGCAAAATCGGTTCAGCCATTTACGCGTGATGTCGTGACCAAGGCAAATAGGGATTCATTTTTATATATATAGATATGAATATAATTACAGACTAGTGTAAACTTTATTTATTTGGTTTTACACAATTTTTTATATGTCTACTTTACATCAAGCCTAAATGAATAGTCTGTAATAATCCACTGCTGGCTATTAGTCTCTCCTTAGTAAGGATCTTGAGGCCTACTACCACACTGACGAGAGGTGTTGGTAAAAGGTTGCATAATAAACATTTAAAGGTAGTCTACTAGTTCCATGAAACAGCTGTTTCTTTACATAACACTCATAAAATTCAACGTCTTATTTCTTTAACACTATATATATCGCTTATTTCTGTGTGTGCTGTCTTTGAATTACTCAAACTTACATGTAACTTGCATAAACATGTTTTTGTTTTATTATCTGTATTAAAAATCCCTTCATATCTGCGGCTCCTCAGGGATACTGGAGCCAGGAGTATAAGGACAGTGTGTGACAGTGTCGCACAGAAAATGAATGTAAAATGACAGCGATTGTGCTGTCGTGTTTCGTTGGTGAGTGCGAGACCGGAGGCCTAATGATGCAGTAGCATCACTAACCCGCTATGGTGTGGGTCACCATGCTGCATTGTTGCATTGTATGCATTCGCAATGCGTATGGTGACCACCACTCTTGGATTCTGCTGTATGCTTTCCATCAGGCAGAGTAGAGTCATTTTGGCAGGGACAAACATAAAAAAATGTGGTGTTTCAACTAAAAATAGCGCTCTAAAAACTGTGAGGGGTCCCGGACCATGTTATTTTAGATCCTCCCCGAATCAACGCCATGTCTTATCAGCCTCTGTCCCTTGGGAAGTTATTTCCCCACTTCTGTATAAACTAGGACTTACCTAATGAAAATAATATGGCAACTAAAAATCTCTTCAAGTTGCCCGTCTGCCACCATATCCTCAATATCGACTGTGAATAAATGAAGCATGGTTTATTAAGCACATTTGTATTCTACACTGAGGCATCCGCCATATTTCAAATATGCCGATCTGTTTACCACGACGCATATTAATAGCGTGATGATTATCACGTAGCCGACTGTTGAGAACAACGAAATGTTTTGTTACTTGTCTATTTAAATCTCAAAGAGGTAATAGAATTACTCTTATTAAGTGAGTTGAGTGAAAATTGCAATATTTAAATTTGCTTATGGCTTCTGAGTTGCACTCATTGAATGGCGTTAACAATTAGAATATTCATTTTGTGGACGTGTTATCAACTATAAATAATTCACTGTTGTATGATGTGCTAGTACTTTATATCTATACTAATGTATAAAGCTGAAGAGTTTGTTTGTTTGTTTGAACCCGTTAATCTCAAGAACAGCTGGTCTGATTTGACAAAATCATTCACTGTTTGATAGCCCATTTATTAAAGCAGTCTACAGGCTGTATATCATCACGCTTAGACTAATAAGAGCGGAGCATCAATAAAGAATGTTTCAAAAACGGGGGAAAATTATAAAGCTTCGGGCAATAGGAGACGCAAACGGAGTTGCGTGGGTCTGCCCGTAAATAATAATTATCATCATCACACACCCAAAAGATTGTCCACTGTTAGACAATGCCATTTTTGTGTGGAAACCGGGGTTTACGGCGGGGTGGTGTGTCGAAATCGAACTGACTAAATCTACAAGGTGTGCTACTATGCGCCTGAGGTCCTGCCTCGATTAAGTCGGCTACTGGTTCGCGAAGCGACTGGTACCGGACCTCCGCAACCCTGAGGATGAACTGAATTCAAAGGTTGAACTAGTTATCAGTAAATTTGATAGTACTGACTGTCCAATCCCAATAACGATTTACCATAGGTGTTCATGACAACCGAGACCGACCAGTTTAACGTGCACTCCGAGGCACAAGCGGGAAGTACCGTTATCTTCCATACTGCGGGCTGCTATCAAGAATTTCTTGTAAGAAAAACCCTACCGCAGTCCGAGACCTCTTAATCGGCAGTCTCGCTAACTGCTAGAGCAACGAGGCAATCTGTTGTTTTTTTCCATACTTATAATTGTATATTCATTTTCTTTGTAACGCAGATAAACAGGTAATTACTGATAAACAACCCGAAGCGCAACTAATCATCATAGCAATCGATTTGAGACGCATATAATATTACGTGTATGCCTTACATAAACCGTATTTTCAATGCCATTGCGTACTTATGCCGTATTGACATCACTCATAAAACGAAACAATGCATTAGTTAGGTTTAATATATTAATCAGTAAGTAAATCATTCGTCCGTGTGGTGGCATATTAAAGCAAGACAACAGCATGCATAGAGGTGAAAAACTTGAGGCGAACTCTATACGAATTTATCGTCAGATTTATACTTTTCCTCTAATTCTATAGATCAGTTTTACCATGAAAAAGAAATAAAGACTCTTCGCACACTCAGACAAAACTGATTTTAACTATTAATTAATATCAAATGTTCTTCTTAATAAACGGATCAAGTTTAAAGATTTTTATTTTCATTTGTTGTCGGATTTGTACAACTTCATGCAATTCTAGATCAGTTTCAGCATGGAAAAATAACAAAGACTCTTCACACACATAGACAAAACTTAATTTTGAAATGTATTTCTTAATAGTTTTAATAATACGTAAGCCATCCATTACAACAATGATGGGAAGTATTAATTGGGCGAACACTGATTATATCATTGATGCGGTCAATAATCCGGCTTTAGAATGAATTATGGTCTACTGTTATTATGTCGGACCTAAACCAACAACGAACCCACTATGGATAGTTTTAATGGCACAATAAAGTGTCATGTGTCATGATACTTTGCTTCAATGATACCATGTAATATGAACAGGGGAGAGCTATGGTTCGGCACATACGGACCTCGTTGCTTGGAGTGATTTCAGCACCATGACCATGCTATGTATTTGCATGCAAGTTGTTCTTGTTAGGAAACCTATCTATATACATATTTAAAGGATTTCACCACGCTGGGCCAAAGCACAAGGGTAAGCTCGACCAGGACGGTACTACCCTCTCACGGAAGACCAATTTAAAGTGACAGCATTCGTACTGTCGTGTTTACTTGGCGAGTGCGAGACCGGAGGCCCAATTATGTAGAAGCATCTCAATGTATAAAAAAATATATATACGATCGAATTGAGAAACCTCCTCCTTTGACTGCCTCGTTGGTCTCGCGGTTGGCGTGTGCGACTGCTGATCGTGAGGTCTCGGGTTCGATTCCCGGGTCGAACCAAATGTTTGTATGATCTACAAATATTTGTTTCGGAGTTTGGGTGTTTTCTATGTATAATATGTATGTATTTACAAAAAAAAAAGTATATATGTATTTGTATCAGTTGTCTAGTACCCATAACACAAGCTCTGCTTAGCTTGGGACTAGATGGCGTTGTGTAATAGATGTCCGAAATATTTATTTATTTATTTATTATTATTATTTTTTGAAGTCAGAGGATAAGACATAAAAAAACCTATCTCCCTTGTGGTGCGAGAAATTGTACATGTGCAAACGAATAACATCTACTTATTCAAACCTTCTGTTATTTCGTTGTCATCTAGTCATTTCGAATGATGGTTTATTTTTAACTGATTATGTCAATTAGCCAAAAACTCGTTTACAGAGTTCAAAATCAAACGAAAAGTACCTGAAAATTCTTTTGGCATATGCATCGAAAAGGAATGTGTATGGCTCAATAGTTTTTACAGTACACATCTTACCTAATATACAGTTGCCAAAAGAAAATTTCTTCTAGCCACAAACTCTTACCATATAACAGATTCAAATATATCAATACAATACAAATTCTGGATGGCAGCTTTTATAGACAGTGGAAATGTTTCCGAATACTGTAGCCAAATACGGCTGAATTTATTGGTGCAATACACATTGGGTGATATCGTTCATCAGTCATTAACTTCTGGCTCAATTCCAAAGTTTGAGTAACGGCTATAATTTAAAGATGGCTTACGGTAATCTGATTTTATATTAACAGTGGCCTTAAAATGAATGGTTTCTTTTTAATCATATCAGCTCAAGTTATCCACTGTTAGAAATATTCCAAATTGTTTTGGTTGAAATAGTAGATATCACTTTAGCGAGATATTTTGATATAGAATTTGTATTAAGTTTTTCTTCTCTTAGCAGTGTTGGTGTTCTTCGTATTTTGCTCTTTTAGTCAGCTCTTACATCAAAACAACCACCCACATATTGTTAACTAGTTTTTTTATTTATTTATTTATTTAGGTTCACCAACATTTGTTTACACTAAAACTAATATAAAGTACATTCACAAAGATCACAATAATACAATTATATGTTGTATGTGTTGAGTGTGCGTGCGTGTATGTGTGTGTGTGTGCGTGTATGTGTGTGTGTGTGTGTGTGTGTGTGTGTATATAGCATATACCATATTTATATCTATGTATGTATATGAATTTTATGTATTATTTAAGATTCTGAGAGGTTATTGCTTCAATTTACTATACTTTCAATCCCACTAACATTGAAGTGGCAATTCTTTTATCGTTGACCAGGTACTTTATGAATTACACGAGAAAGTTGGAAGTTCAATATGGAACGAATAATTGGTATAATGGGAAGTCAGTGGTAGAAAACAGTTTCTTGGACAAATAGATTGGGGTGGTATGCAATAGCTCGAGCACCTCAAGACAATGGATGAATATTTAAATACATATGGATATAACACTATTAAAGTTAACTCAAGAAATGAAAAATCTAGATAGGTTAGGTAAATAAAACACTAATTAACGTATCATAAAATTATAGTATATTAGCATTAATTACAATGTAATCATCGATCCAGTCGAAGTAATTGTGTAACGATGTGAATAAAACGTTTCTATTGAAGCACAGCCCGTTTTTTGAAGGGTCTCCATAGAATATACCTTGGACACACCAACTTGACATGCGTTTGGCGGCGTATATACCACCATAACTCGGGCAGAGGGGTATGTCTGTAAAACAGATAATATTGGGCAATTAGAACAAGAATTATACACATGAAACGTGGCTTTGGGAGAATCTTTGTTAAGTGATCACCTGCTTTTGTAAGCACGATTAGTCTTGTTGGTAATTTTCATTTATCTATAATTCAAAGTTGCCATTGTCAATGAAAAGTAATTAACAAATTTACAACCCATTCTTCCTAAGCCATGGCCATCAAGAGATGTAAATATTATCGAAGTCTTAGTAGAAAATAAACTAAATAGTAGACGGTGAAAATATAAATTTAGAAACCAATACTTTCATATCAGTATTAAGTAACAGTAACAAGTATGTTTGATAAATATTTCGGACATTTAACACCCAACGCCATCTAATCCCAAGCTAAGCAGAGCTTGTATTATGGGTACTAGACAACTGATATACATAGAAAACACTTAACTTCGAAACAAATATTTACAGATCATACAAACTTTTGGTCCGACCCGAGAATCGAACCCGAGACCTCAAGCACATCAGTCGCATACGCTACCACTGCGCCACCGAGGCAGTCGAGTCAATGGTTATTCAAAACCATCCTATATAAACTACTACTCTATATCTACTTACTTTGACCATACGTAGCACAAAATATATCTTCACCCTTATCGAAACAAATGTCACTCTTTTCTTCCTCAAAGAATATCGGCAACAATTGTCCGTTGGGTCCCCAGGCGGTGGTCTGTGAACAGGATTTAGTATTTCGTTAATACAATATATCGTGATTACCAATAAATTTGAATGTTATTGATGAGCCATTGCGTCTTGTTTTTAATACTCAGGATTACGAATCGGCTAGGACAAACCAGGCTACCAGGCGGAGATTTGATACCAGTCGCTTCAGTAATCCGCTAGAAAAACTGAATTGCATGTAAAAGCGATTGAATTTGTGGCTGGCCTCACAAAATATTTAGAATAATAAAGGCTAGGTGGAAAAAAATACTAAATGCCCAATACAAATTTGAATACTGATAAAAATCCTAAACCGGCGCCGAGTTACACTTAAGTTACTTTTCAGAACATTTATAATACTCACCGCAGCTTCTTGGACCTTAGAAGTCTCCTCATGGTGTATACAAGAACTTTGTACTCTTTCATCAAACTCAGCCGCTACTTCCAAAATAAGGATGGCCAGATCATTTTGTGCTCGTCCATCGAGATCGAGAGTGAAGTTATTATGCAGAACTACATTTTTCACCTGGAGATAATTTCTTAATATTAATTTAAATTTTATTTTAAATCAATAAGAACATCCAAAGCGATAACAATTGGTGAGGTAATAAATTCAAGGAATGATAAATCTTATGATAACCCTAAAGAATTCTATGCAACTTAAGTTTTTACCCACAAAAATCATACCCTATATAGGGAGACCCATAAAAATCATACCCTATATAGTTTTTCGCCGCCATCCATTGTCTGTAAGTTCGTCTTGCCGAGGAAGACGAGAATATCCTCTGGTATTACGACACCCATAGAATGGTGAACGCATCTTCCACCTGTAAAAAGATTTGTACATCTTCAGGATCATTTGGTCTCATTTCTGCAAGTGTTTCAATAAAGAGAGACACAAATTCTGTATCCCGTAATGAAAGTTCTGGCACCGGTATGACTTCTTCATCACCACCGCTAAGCAACTGCCGGTCGGAGATGACCATCACTCCTGGTCGGACAAACCTCAATTATTGTTGGGGACGTATATAATACACTTTATTTAGGAAACCAACTATAACATTTTAAAAGGTGACCACCATGACTTTTTAAGCAAACAATACCTGTGTCTGTGGCAGATCACTGCGTTCTTCCATAGCAGTTAATCTTAGAGCGATGAGTTTTGTTTATGTATGATAACAAAATATATTTTTAGCACAACATAGTTACCCTTAACATAAATATTTTACGACATATTATATTTCATGATATACATATATTATTTAAATAGCGGATAGCCACATTCTGACGTTTTTTACAAACCGCCATCTTAGAAATAATGTTAGATGAAAAAAAATTACATTGGTGAATTTCTAATTCAAATCTTAAATTCAATTTCATTTTCTCCCGTCGCGTCTGGCGAAGAATAACAAAATGTGTTAGTCAAAATAAAACCAACAGAAGACTAAGACTTAGATATTCCTGATTACGTTCAATAAAAGAACTCCTCTAACGAATTCAACAAAAGATTGTGGAAATATCATTAAGCGAACTCAGCATAGGAGGTAGGTCGCCATAATGAAATTAGTCCCCTCTCCAAAGGCGGGAAAAAAACGATAAAACGCTAAGTGACAACATTGTAGGAATTGCGGAGTCTTTTGTTAAAGTTTTCATGGAATGGATTATAGATGTCGCTATAGGATTCGATCAAAATACGCAAGTAAAATGCACGACGGTTTTGCTTCAATCAAAATCGAAGTAAGTTTACCGAAGATTTAAATTAAGTTATATTTTGCAACGCACAAACTTTAGTCTCCCAACCCATTATGCAAAAAATACTTCTGTGTTGTATATATATAATTATCTATACAAATACATAAAATTGGAGTGTCTGTTTGTAATATTTATTATATATTACTAAATGCATATGTATGTATACACGATCCATACACCAAAAATATAGTAAAAAAATTATTGTCTGTCTGTCTATTTGTTCCGGGTAATCTCTGGAACGGCTGGACCGATTTTGACGGGACTTTCATTGGTAGGAAGCAGATGATCCAGGGAGTAACTTAGGCTACTTATTTTAGACTAAC
Source organism: Spilosoma lubricipeda (assembly GCA_905220595.1). Classification (NCBI taxonomy): domain Eukaryota; kingdom Metazoa; phylum Arthropoda; class Insecta; order Lepidoptera; family Erebidae; genus Spilosoma; species Spilosoma lubricipeda. Next base: position 1,436,825 of record HG992298.1, on the reverse strand, counting down.
TTTGTCCCGTGGCGTTACACGCGGTACGACGATAACCGCGGTTAGCTCCGCGGGGTTCAGCTAGTCATTTATATATTTACTCTCATGATCAATTATAATAAGAACTATCATCCATTACCACTGACGAAATATTCTAATGTGTGTCAGTGTCCATTACTTAAATCTTATTATATTATTGACTTAACTGTCTTGCGCAGCGGTAGCCACTGGTGTGCAAGAGGTATCGGGTTCGGTTCCCAGGTAGGACTTATATCAGATGTTTATTACCCACATTATAAGCTCAGCTTAGTTTGAGACTAGATGGCATTGTGTGTTAGATGTCCCGAATATTATTTATTATTTTTATCTTTATAATTATTTGACCCTTTACAATTCTTTTACGATAAATTAAACGTCTGAAGTGTCAGACATAAAATTAAACGCAAATTTCAGATGTAATATCATTTTTCCTACATTTTGTAAACTGAAAACTATTTGAACAATTCAATGTTCGTTAGTTCCATTTAAATCCTCTGAAACTAAAAGTAACTATCAACTGCAAACTCTCACAGAAACACTCATAAAGTTAGGAATGTAAAAATGTTTTTTTTCTGTTTGCTTTCACTAAACTGTTACTATATAACTGCAAGCTAGTAACTAGTATTAAAATCGTATTTATGGAATGTTAAGGCGCGTCTCCACTGAAACTGTTGGCAACTCTTCAAAAAATCCTTTTGTTTCTATTGTGTCTACACCGAGCGTCAACAATTTAAAGAACCGTAGAGGTATTATAGAAAGTATAAATATATACCTTTATGGTCTCCACAGAGACAATAAATATCTGCAACAAGTAAACAACAATTATTTTGATGTTTACCGCCATTAACAGAAACACGGTTGCCAACACTTATTGACATTTTTTGTTGCCAACACAAGGAACTTATATGCATAAACGAGCCTCTAAATTACCACAGAATAACTATGACATTACATTGTTATGACACAGATTTTGTTTATGTGTGTGTAAAACTAAGAAGGTTTTGTTTTAATTGTCATGTTACTTACTACTTACGTGTGAATGTTTTTGTGATTTGAATTGATTGATTAGATTAGATTTACTTTTGTGACCTTTTTTTTCGAGATCCTTTTTTGTGATTCAGATTAGAATGTGTATGTGTAGTGGTTTCCCCTTTGCAAAATAAATGCCTCTTTTGGGGACTACTGATGGAAGTGGAAATGCGCCGTGCGCTAAATATATTTACATTCATGTAGAGAGGTATACTCTCTGTATATATATAAAATACATACTACTAACGCACCAAGGTACGTGTATGATGCACAGTATACATATAGAATATGGTAAGCGTGCGGCGACGACAACGCCGGCTCGACCCTCGTACAGAAGATCAACCTAAAATCACAGCGATTGTTGTCGTGTTTCATTGGTAAGTACGAGACCGGTGGCCCAATGATGCAGAAGTATCACTATAACGTCATGGCATGGGTCACCATGCTGCATTTTTACATTTTCCGCATACGCAATGAGTATGGTGACCACAACTCTCAGATTCTGCTTATGCTTTCAATCAGGCAGAGTTGAGCCACTTTTGCAGGCCAATACATTAAAAAATGTGTATATATTGTTATTGAGAGGTTTCTAAGTAAGGAACCTTAACAGATGTCGCACTTATTTCAGAGGTATAAGATGTTACAAAAGAATTCCCGCCTAAGGAAGGTGAATGCCGATTGTTTCAGCTACACCTTGTTTTGTTTTTGTTCTTTTAAAAACAATGGTAGGATATTGTTTTGTTTGTACCTTTATTATTTTGCGGTGAAATTGTTTTGTTCGCAGATCAATCTGGAGAAAATGCGAAGTAAATGAAAGAAAATGTCAGTCTTTTTGTTGAAACTGTATACGTTAGATACGGTTCTAATAATTCCGTGTTATGTTTTAATTACTTATGAAAAGAGCTTTTTAAAACGTACAGTATTTTGATCAAGTCAGTAATTTCCTTTTTGTTATACGTGAAAATGTTTCCTTGATAAAATATTACAAAACTTGTGACTCTATCCGTATACACGACGAAACGTAAACGAAGGGTAATAGTTTTGAGAGTGTGTGTACATATGTTTTTAAATTCAACCGTAGTATCTAAATTACAGAACCGATTTTAATGAACGAGGTATCAATAGATTATTTATAATGACATACTTACATTATTTTTTAATTAACGTAGTGGGGTTACTAGTTGCTAACTTTTTCTTGTTATATGTATGTATACTAACCCTACGTATTGAGATTGTGAAACGTTTACCGATGAGAGATATTCAGTTGAAATCATCCTTAAGAGTCATAGGAGCGTTGGTGACCTTTGGGTATCCCTTTCGCTGAATCAGAAGGGTTTGTGCTCTGGTATACTTACTTACTCAATGGAAAGTAACTTTTACAATTAGATGTTTGTCATTAGTCTAGTCAGAGGCGTTACCTTTAGTGCAGGGTGTGCTTTGCATACGGGCGCGGCATTGTTAATACTGAAGGGCGCTAGAGAATTGATTGTACACGGCAACTTCACGGGCTAGAGACGGCTCTAAGTCTGGTTACCAGATGAATGATGAGACATAAATAATAAATAATAATAAATAAATATTTCGGACATCTAACACAACGCTATCTAGTCCCAAACTAAGCAGAGTTTGTTCTATAGGTGTACTAGACAACTAATATGAATACTTTTTAATACTTTTTTTTGTAAATACATACATGTGATACATAGAAAACACCCAAACTCCGAAACAAATATTTGCAGATCATACAAACATTTGTTCCGACTCGAGAATCGAACCCGAGACCTCAAAAACAGCAGTCGCGACCACTGCGCCACCGAGGCAGTCAAATGAACAATACATACCTGTAAGAATGACTTTCTCTGACAGAAGTGCACCATCGCAGAAGTAGTGAAATTGGGAGTTTTCTGAGCTGTTCTTAATGAAGATGGTGGTTATCCAAGGGAAGACAGTGGACTGGAAGGTCTGAAATTGAAAATGATATTTGTAAGCAATCTGATGATACGACAACAAAGTTAGGTGCTTCAGCCGTCATGGTAAACATTTTGTTTTTGTTTTTTTTTATGGATAGGGATAGAGAGGCAAACGAGCAGACGTATTGCCTGATGGTAAGCGATTACCGCCGCCCATGGGCACCTGCAAACACCAGAGGCGTCACAAGTACGTTGCCTGCCTTTGGGGGATAGGTAGGGGAGATAGGGGGAGGGGGTTTGGGTTATGGGCCTCCGGTATTCTCACTCACTCGGTGAAACACAGCGCGAGCACTATTTCACACCGGTTTTCTTTGAGGCCGTGGTATCACTCCGGTCGAGCCGGCCCATTCAAGCCTCCCACGGTATATGTTTGACAACAGTTGATCAACATTGTTGATGAGTAACGAGATTATCAACTGCCGTTTCTCCGTGCTGTGCAACTCGCCAACACGCAGTATTGCCAGCAACTCAGCAACATGTTTATAAACAAAAGTTTACCCTGAATATGGGGCTTAATAGATCCTAAGTTTGATTCTTGTAGCGAGCAAAATTTGGTTAGGCTTTCTTGTGAGAACATATTTAATAGTAGCACAGTTTTAAAACATTATTAGATGACAAGAATGGCACTGATATACCTAGTCTATCGAAGAGCATCATGGTAGGCAGCAGACATACGCAGGAGTTCTCCTCTGCCAAAGTATAAACCCAAATTGGCCTACGCATTTATCATGATGATGATGGGCCTAGTCATTACATGGTTATAAATAAATAAATATTTTCGGATATCGCACACAACGCGATCTAGTCCCAAATTAAGCATACTTTGTATTATGGGTATTAGACATGGATTAGGATATCTATAGATACAAATGAATGAAATTGGAGTGTCTGTTTGTAATACTAAATTAACCGCTTTTTACTAAATGCATATGTATGTATACACGGTACATATATCAAAAATGTAGTTAAAAAAATTTTTGTCTGTCTGTTTGTTCCGGGTAATCTCTGGAATGGCTCGACTGATTTTGACGGGACTTTCACAGCAACTGGTGATCCAGGGAGTAACTAAGTAACTTAGGCTACTTTTTTAGACTAACTTTGTCCCGCGTTACTCGCGGTACAACAATAACCGCGGGTAACACCGCGGGGTTCAGCTAGTTATAATATATTATTATTAATTATCATATTTGTAACACCAATGTTGCATCTGTAAGTTTGAGTGTGTAAGTGAGCAGTTGATTAAAATAAAAATAAAAATGTAGGTACGCCAGCAAAACACGCATTTAAAAGTAGAATTGATAGTTTCGGAGTTCACGACGACGACGTTCGGACGAAAGTAAAATCGGACCATGAATTTCTCAAACACTTTTGTTTTATTTTACCACCAACTGTCAATATAATAGTTATTTGTTATACAAGAGTGTAAAGTTGCTTTTTAACTGCGTGCTCAATTTTAATGACCGAGCATGGAAGGAGTGATTCTAAAATTAGAATCCTAAACGTTAGCGAGGGCATCAAAGGAGCACGAGGTGAAAAATCTTTGCTCTCGAGTGCACACGTAACTTTTCATGCCACCTCAACGAGGAAATGAATAAATGCAGAAAAGAAAATGGCGCGGGCGAAGCAAATTTAAAAATACAGTAAATACAGTATACCAAGAAGATTCCGACTCTGAGATGTTAGCAAATTAAAAAAAAAAGATCACGATGATAAATTCATCACAATGGAGGTAGAAGTAAATAGGTGTAATGATGTTTGGAATTCACAAACTTAGTGCACACGCACGATGTTCTAAATTCAATTTACTTTATCCTCTAGCGGATAAAAACGGCTTTTGCACCCAGATACCGAAGGGCAAAAATACTCTTTCCAAGATGGGGGGGATGAAAATAAAATTATCAGATATATATTAAAGGAAGATCTCCCAACGCCTATTATCATATAATAAAAGAACGCATTACAAATAAAAAACCTATTTTTCTCATCCATAATTCACGAGAGCGCGGCTCAAATTAAAATTATAATTCAAATGTGCCTCCATTTTGAAATTCTGTTTATGGCTATAAATAATATTTAATGGTTGATTATGGCTATTTAATTCGGTAATAAAGACCAGATGACGGGAAAAGAACTAGCAATAAGGGAATCAACTATCTGGAGTATTAGTGGGCTATTTAAAAATCTTACATTATCGTGCCTCATTGGTCTACTGGTTAGGGTAACTGGGTAAGCGACTGAAGATCAAGAGGTCTCGGGTTCGATTCGATATATGCGTGACATATTTGACACAATTTTATTTATTTGTATAGATGTATAGATATAGATAACCAAAACAAACAGCGATACAGTTTAAACAAGTGTTGCCCTGTGTGGGATTTGAACAGGCAACACTCGGAGACTAGGTGAGTGCTTAAATCACTACTCAACTCATGAAGGAGAATGGTACAAGCAAGATAAGGTCTAGGACTAGAATATTGATTGATAAAACTTATATTTCATGAGAGAAAAAACAAGGAGATCGAATTAAAAAAAAAAAACAATTAAGATATTAATAAATTTTCTATCCGTTTTTTTTCCATTTTCGTGATAACAATTCTTAAAATATAAAGGACTCAATAATAAAAATGTAATATTGTTTTACTTTTAACTAATCTATACAAATAAATAAAATTGGAGTGTCTGTTTGTAATATTAAAATAACAGCTTTTTAATCAATGCATATGTATATATCGACGTAGGAATGCATATTTGCTGTAAGTAGGCATATTGCAATTGTTCACCAGAGCCAAAAAACTTTATTGATTTCGGAAAAAAATTCATAGTTTCTGACCTATCCATGATATTGCTACCATTTTTGGAACATAGGTTTATTTAACTGCCAGTCACCATTTGCAATGTAAACTTTTTATCCAAAGTTACTATAAGTATGTGTTTGGCTAGTTACAGCAATCAGTTTTTTAAATCACATACCTTTAAAACGCTGTAACTAAGGAAGAAAAATGTACGCGTAGATGGAAATATTATCAATTTACAGGCGGTAAATGTGCTGTATGCAGTAAATCTATACTAATATATAAAGCTGAAGAGTTTGTTTGTTTGTTTGTTTGTTTGTTTGTTTGTTTGTTTGTTTGTTTGTTTGTTTGAACACGCTAATCTCAGGAACCGCTGGTCGGATTTGAAAAAATCTTTCGGTGTTGGATAGTCCATTTATCGAGGAAGGCTATAGGGTATATATCATCACGCTACTACTAATAGGAGCGGAGCAACAATGAAGAATGTTTCAAAAACGGGGGAAATTTTCACGCGACGGGCAATAGGAGACGCAAACGAGGTTGCGTGGGTCGGCTAGTTTATTTATATGGGTACTGCAATTCAAGGTGTAAGATTAAATTTATAATTATGATTAGATCTAGAAATGCAGTGGGTTAGTTGGTAATGTAATGTTTGGTTGAAATAAAATTTCGTAAATGGTTAATTAAATAATTATTTTATTTTATTTTATTTTACAATTGTAGGAAAACTTACTTATGGTCTTTTAAATTGTTGAAACAAAATTTTAAACTCTAATTATACTGCCAGAACTTCTTTTCAACAATACAATGAATTAAGAAAGTATTTTCCTCTTATATATAAGAGATAAAACATAAAAAAATACAAAAAAATAAGGCTTTAAAACTAATTAATAACGCTAGATGTAAATAAAAACATTGTATCCAATCAAAAAATATTTATTTAAAAGTAAAAAACAGAAACTTAGTAGCAATTTGCCTTATTTTAGAACGAAAATACAATTATAATTGAAACTTAACATGAAGACATTGTGTTCAATCAAAAACATGTAATAAGGGAAAGGTAGTAGAGCCACGCTGATTTCAGCACGAACGGGCTGGCTCGACTGGGGCGGGACTACCCTCGCACAGAAGACCAACCTAAAATGACAGCATTCGTGCTGTCGTGTTTCGTTGGTGAGTGCGAGACTGGAGGCCCATAGATGCAGGAGTGACGGTTAACGTGATAAGTGTGTGAGCGAAAGAGTGCACGCGAAGTCATAGTAAGGTTGGATCGAACCGTCGGCTAGGGAGACCCGTAGAAACGGTGGTGCCACTGGCCGCCCGCGGCATAGAGAGGGATCCAACCACGGCTAACCACGCTGGGAGGCTGCCCCGTCAGGTCGCGCATACTCCACGGAGTGGCTCGTCGTGCCGGTTGGTGACCGGACGGTGGAACCAGGCGACCATTTCCGGGAGGACTCAAGAACTACGCACCAGAGTTGTCTCCCGTACTGACACCCTTGTACCGCCTGTCCTATTCCTCAGGACTTGTTCCGGGGGCTTGAAGAGAGGCGAACGTTCAACCTATCCCCAAAAAAGGTGACCGTTCAGACCCGGCTGATTACCGACCTATAGCCGTAACTTCCATTGTCTGCAAGGTGCTCGAACGGATCATCAACAAGCAATTGGTCCTCTACCTGTAAGATCACTCCTTGCTAAATGATCGGTAATATGGCTTTAGGCCGAACCGATCCACGGGTGATCTTCTAGTGTACGTCACTCACCTTTGGGGTGAAGCTATTGATGGTCATGGGGAGTCCTTGGCCATTAGCCTCGACATGGCCAAAGCTTTTGATAGGGTTTGGCACCGCTCGCTTCTCTCCAAACTTCCCGCAGTCGGCCTGCCTCCCAAACTCTGCACATGGGTCTCCGCATTCCAGCACCAGCGCCGCAGTAAGGTCCTTTGCGACGGTGCGGCCTCTGATTATCGGCAGATAAACTCTGGTGTACCTCAAGGCTCTGTCCTGTCGCCCACGCTGTTTCTTCTGCATATTAATGACATGTTGGCCCTAGGCAATATACATTGCTATGCAGACGACAGTACAGTTCATGGGCGATATTTTGGTCACCCTACAGCCAAGTCTGCAGGTGTTGAGGATAAGCTACAGGATTTTGTCGCTGAGCTCAACCTGGTCCTAAGCCGCATCTCTCAATGGGGCACTGAGAATCTGGTCGAGTTTAACGCCAAGAAAACACAGGTGTGCGCGTTATCTACCAAAAAGTCTCCCTTCCTTCCCTTCTCCACTTTTCGGAACACTCAACTGCCCCTACAAGATAAGCTCGGTATCCCGGGTATGGATGACTGCCATGACCTCAACATGCGTGAGAACATCGAAAGCGTCATTAAAGCGGCCTCGCGAAAGTTAGGTGTACTTAACAAGGTGAGACGCTTCTTCTCGCCCGGGCATCTGTGTCATCTCTACAAGACCCAGGTTCGCTCGTGCGGGGAGTACTGTTTTCATCTATGCGATGGTGCCGCACAGTATCTGTTTGACGCTTTCGATCGGTTGCAGCAGCGAGCAGTCCGCATCATCGGTAGTCCCGAAGCCACCGAGTTTCTTGAACCTCTGCAGCTGCGAAGAGATATCGCCTCTACGGCAGTCCTCTATCGCCTGTATCATGGAGAGTGTTCTGAAGAGCTCTTCCAACTGGTCCCCCCTTCTCCATTCCTCTACAGGACAACACGTGCTGGCCTTCGCAGTCACCCTTTTAGAGTAGAAGAAATATAAATGATTTATCAAAATGCATTATCTCAAATTTCTAAAAAACCGTGTGTCTAAAAATACGTGATGATTTGCTGTAAATAACGAAAACTAAAACGATAGGTTCCCTAAACTTGCTGTAAGTAAACGAATATAAAAATCACACACCGCAAATATGCTGTAAGTAGCGACAAGTTTTTAAATGAGAAGATGTAAGTATTTGTAAAGCAAAAAATGCAGTCTTTCTTTTGCTGTAAGTATAAAATGTCTAAAATGACTGGATTTTAGCCTACATACAGCATTTAATCTTGCTAAAAAAAATATAAGTACGGGCGTTTTCAACGGCGTATGTAATTTTTTTTTCATCGTAGAGCCACAGGACCCGGGTCAGTCGATGCGGCTTTTTTTTCTGATTCTAATGATGGTAAAAAGTCACTTTAGGTATTTTGTCTACTTACAGCAAATATGCTTTCCTACGTCGATATACACGATACATATATCAAAACTGTGGTTAAAAATTTTTTTGTCTGTCTGTCTGTCTGTCTGTCTGTCTGTCTGTCTGTCTGTCTATTTGTTCCGGGTAATCTCTGGAACGGCTGGACGGATTTTGACGGGACTTTCACTGGCAGGTAGCTGATGATCCAGGGAGTAACTTAGGCAACTTTTTTAGACTAACTTTGTCCCGCGGCGTTACTCGCGGTACAACAATAACCGCGGGTAACACCGCGGGGTTCAGCTAGTTATTAATATACATGGTCGCCATGGTGTGGGTCACCATGCTGCATTGTTGCATTGTCTGCATTCGCAGTATGGTGACCACCACTCTTGGATTCTGCTTATGCTTTCCATCAGGCAGAGTAGAGTCATTTCGGCAGAGACAAACATAAAAAAAAATGTGTGTCTTCCTTGAACCAGAATCAACAAAAATGACTCAAGAAAACACCAAGTGTGACACTTGGAGAGAAATTAATTAATTCTCGTCTTTCAATATTCGTTACCGGGATCGTAACACCTGCGCTGAGTTCTTTAGAAATTTAATTATGACAAGTAAAAGTCAAACAAAAGAAAAAACCGAATTCAAGAACTACCAAAGCGATCAATTTCTATTGGATGCCATCATCAGATCTAAGTGTCATCTTATCATACCGTTGGGATATCTCCTTTCCATTAAAAAAAATCATCAAAATCGGTTCATAAGCGACGAAGTTATCCGCGAACACACATAAAAAACGTATATGCGATAGAATTGAGAAAGGACTTACTTTTTTAACTTTACTTACGGAAAGGAGATCCTTTTTTGAAGTTGGTTAAAAAAATATTTTACTTTATCTACTCAAATATTCATCTATACAAATAAATAAAATTGAATTGTCTGTTTGTAATATTAAAATACACGGTACATATACCAAAAATGTGTGTCTGTTTCTTCCGGGTAATATCTGGAACGGCTGGACCGATTTTGAAGGGACTTTTACTGGCAGGTAGCTGATGATCTGAGGAGTAACTTAGGCTACTTTTTTTAGACTAGCTTCGTCCCGCGGTACCACCATAACCGCGGATAACGCCGCGGGGTTCAGCTAGTTCAGAATAAAATTCTCTGTAATGTAAAGTAAGTTATTCAATAACTAGTTCTACATAAAGCAAGCACGAACGCCAAAAATGTACAAACGAGCTCACCAGATTAACACTGGTTAAATTACACAAACACCCACAAAAAGAGGCCCTTTTTGAGCTTCGTGAAAATGACATTACACCCTTAAAACCGTAACCGTCTATGGGGAACCATAGGCAATTACGAGATGTCCCCTTGAAACGACTTAAGGTGTAGGGTGTCGTCAAATAAATGACTTTGTAACTTTCCATCAATTTAATGTCGCTCTAGACTTTTTAATTTTCTGAAGAATTGTAAAGAACTTTCTTATTTATGACTCTTCAAAAGGTCATTCGACAAAGAAATGTTTTAAAGATTTAATGGGAGATGAAATTTTTGGTGTTTAAAAAGTAATTTTGATAATGTAAGTGTGAATAAGTTATTGTTGACTAGCTGAACTAATCTTTTATTAGGAGTAATCTGTCTACACTAAGACACAGTACATTACTGAACTCATCACAAAATTGTTGGGAATCAAACCTCGGCCTAGTAGTTAGGATATGTAATCAATGACTAATCTATACATCTATACAAATAAATAAAATTGGAGTGTCTGTTTGTAATATTAAAATAACCGGTTTTTACTAAATGCATATATATGTATACACGGTACCTATAACAAACAGACAGATAGACAGACCGATATACAGACAGACAAAAATTGTTTAAACTACATTTTTGGTATATGTGCCGTGTATACATACATATGCATGCATTAAAAAGCGGTTATTTTAATATTACAAACGGACACTCCAATTTTATTTATTTGAATAGACTATGTAAAGATATGTACGTATATAAATATGAAACTTTAATCACACTAAAATACAAATTAAAATTATGTGTAAAGTTGGAAAAACTATTCCACCTCTTCACCTTCACTACGAAGATAAGAATCTACTATAAATCATCATAGTAATTTAGGCACATCAAAGTTGGTTACTACAGCCACATAGTAAGTCATACTCAGTTAAAATGATAAATGAATTCAAATAACTAAAGTTAAGCGTCAAAAATGAGTTCAATACCCTACTACCAGTTCCACGATTCGGGCTGGTTACTCAGACCCATTCATCTGGGTTTCATTGAAATGAAGAGCCAAAACATTGTGTCTTATAAACAAACATTCAGAATTAAATGACTCAGATTTAATTCCATTACAGATAGGGTGACAATTGATCGCTATAAAAATGACGGACATTTATAACATACTTTAAATTTAGCAGATAATCGTCCGATTGATGGTTTCTATATTTGCCCCTTGAGCCAAGATGCAAATGTTTCGCGTCGAATATCCTTTCTTCTCTTATATTCTTCTTCGGCCTAGCGTTTTCCCTGCTTAGTGCTGTTGTCCGCTTTCTTCTCTTATATTATTTGCTAAAATCTTGTTTTGACCATGTAACTTAGTGTTGAGATGATCTCATTTCTATAAATTTATTAGTTTTCTAATAACGCTTACGTTTATAGAGTCGGCTTGGCTTGGAAGCTAAAAAGAAAACTAGAATTGGTGTTTAGAATAAAAATATTTTATATTCTTATAGAATATTAGAAAGACCAACAGGAATACAATTTATGATTATACGACATGAAATACAAAGGACCAAGCCAAAATGATAGCATTCCAGATGAGATCAAGCTAAAATGACAGCATTTGTGCTGTCGTGTTTCGTTGAATGCGAGACCAGAGGCCCAGTAATGCAGAAGCACTTCCATAGGCCGCCAAAATTGGGGTCACCATGCTGAATTGTTGCATTACCTGCATTCGCAATGATTATGGTGACCACCACTATTACATTTTTCTCATACTTTTCATCAGGCGGAGTAGAGTTACTTTGGCAGGCTCATCCATAAAAAATCTTAGCAACAATTTTGGTGTATTTAGAAATATATAAGTATGTTAAACTTGGAATCAGGTAGCCGTATGCAAGACATGACAAGATAGTATTATTATTATTACATCAAGAAAAAAACTAAGACGTCCCTAAAAGTATAATTTTCAAATCAGGAATATCCTAAATTATAATATCACTTAAGGGTCACCCTGACTTAAAGGGCTGAGATTTTAGTAAAACGTTCTAATTCCAAGAAAACGATGTTTGTGAAAATTATTATCTTGCTCCAATGTAACCCCGCATCTTGTGATTCTATTTAACTCTCAAATATATAACTATGATCAACTGGATGCTGGAATGAACGAGATATTTATGTACAATGTTTAATAAAATATCAAAACATTTGAACAAATTACTAATTTTTTTTATTAAATATAATTTTTCTAGGTACAATGAAAGTTGCACGCGCGCGCTCGTCCATACGCGCACAGAAGTTATACATATATCACTCAGAAGCAATATGTTGTAATTACTGCTGATGCTAGATCTAATGTACGAATTTATTGCGTATATCAATATAAATTGCGCTGTGTTTTACCGAGTGAGTGAGGATACCGGAGGCCCATAATCCAAACCCCCTCCCCCTATCTCCCCTCCCTATCCCCCAAAGGCCGGCAACGCACTTGTGACGCCTCTGGTGTTTGCAGGTATCATGAGGTCAGCATGAGCGGCGGTAATCGCTTACCATCAAGCGATACGTCTGCTCGTTTGCTAGCCTATTCCTTAAAATATATATATATATATAGATATATATATATATATCTGACTGGACGTAGTTCGTGCCGCCTTAGAATTAATTAATGTTATGTCAATACCGACAACGGGCCACCTACCGGGTCCAATTCTGTTATTAAACCATCCATTAACCCTTTGAAATATACACACAAAATTTCTCCAAATCGGTCTAGCCGTTTAGGAAGAGTCAGGTGACAATCACATGTACAGTTTTTTTTATTTTTTATTTATTGAAATATTTGAAATGAGGCAACTGTCTGCAAACGACACTTTCCAGTAGAGAGAGTGAAGACATCAAGTTTACTTTAAGTCAGTTCTACTCTAATATAGTAAGTATATATATTTATATATATGCCAAAATGACTCTACTCTGCCTGATGGAAAGCATAAGCAGAATCCAGGCGTGGTGGTCACCATACTGCAAATGCAGACAATGCAACAATGCAGCATGGTGACCCTCACCAACGAAACACGACAGCATGATTGCTGTCATTTTACGTTGATTTCCTGTGCGAGGGTAGTACCGCCCCGGTCGAGCCGGCCCAACCGTGCTGAAATCAACGTGGCTCTACTACCTTGAGTATATATACAACTTTTTAGCTATAATAATAATAACAACATTTAAAATATCACATATTTACGAACACTAGCAATAAACATAATCTTATTCTTCTTCAAAACACTCAAACACACACATAATCAAACACAGATGCTTACAACCCCATTAAAGATATAATCACACAAACACATCCATACAAAGATAATCATACACACTCTATCATACGTAACACACAAACCCTTACTCGAAGAGACTTCGTGACGAAGACAAATAATGGGTGAAATAGGCAAACATTTTCAACTTAATGGTACGAGCTTAATTCTATTACAGTGAGGTGCGGATAAAGGCATTAATCTGGGGATTTTGTTGTACAGGATGCATGTAAGGAGAAAATTATGTAGGAAGCAAGCAACTCAATGATATAATCACTTTGAGAATTATAGAAAGCTGTATTTAGAGACATACTTTTATGTTAATACATGAAGAAATATTTTATATTTTTTTTTACGCAAATTAGTCGGACGTTACGAACGAATATCAAAGGTAGAAATTAAAAGAATTCTGCTCAAATTTTAACCACGGTGAGCACTACTTTAAAACAGTATACTATGAAGCGACTACTGTGCTTGAGTTCTCGGGTTTGATTCCCAAGTCGCACCAAATGTTTGTATGATCTGCAAATGTTTGTTTCGGAGTTTGGGTGTTTTCTATGTATAATGTGTATGTATTTACAAAAAAAAAGTATTTATATCAGTTGTGTAGTACTCATAACACAAGCTCTGCTTAGTTTGGGAATAGATGACGGTGAAAAAAATCACCAAAAATTGCAAACAACTTTCTTGCAATCGAAGTCGTTGGCATAAACTAGCCAGGTAAATATAGAGAGGGCCGATAACAGCTACTTTCAGTGCTTTTTGTTCCCCACTTGGGCGACTACTCCTGCGTTGAGTAATCGAGATCTAATTGCGGTAGATCGACGAGGGAGAAAAGTTTCTTTTTCAGACATAATTACGACCGCCGAGGCCGTAGGATGCCGAGGATTATTTTATTTATTAACTGCCTCGTTGGTCTAGCGGTTGACGTATGCGACTGCTGATCATGAGGTCTCGGGTTCGAATCCCGGGTCGGGCCAAAGGTGTTATTGAGTTTTTCTAATTCTATAAATACTTAATAACAGCTCGGAGTTTGGAAGTTGGGGTCTGAACCCCCGTGCCTCGGAGAGCACGTAAAGCTGTCGGTCCTGCGCCTGATCTCTCCCCGATCGTGTCGGTTAACCGTCCCATCGGATTATGAGAGTAAGGGAACAGAGAGTGCACCTGTGTTTGCGCACACACTTGTGCACTATAATATCTCCTGCGTAGTTGGTTGGTCTCTGTTGAGACTGGCCGCCGTGGCCGTAATCGGCTAGGAGAACATCATGTTATATTATCATCATATCAGCCGTAAGAAGTCCACTGCTGAACGTAGGCCTCCCCCATTGACTTCCATTGCGACCGGTCGGTAGCGGCCTGCATCCAACGAGTCCCTGCGATCTTAACTAGGTCGTCCGTCCACCTTGCGGGAGGCCTTCCTACGCTGCGTTTACCATTATGTTATATTATAAATAACTAAATTGTTTTTTTTTTACAGATAACTCCCGTATAAAGAATATACATCCTGCCTGAGTTGCAGGGGCTTTTAACAAACATACACGGAAGGGACATAAAGAACACCCAGACACATAACAATAATTTGTGAATCACGCAATGTGTTGTCGCATGTGTGATTTGAACCCACAACACTTGAAGCAGTGGAAAGCAGCGTGGCAAACACTTAAATTACAAGGCCAACCTTAATATAATCAGTGAGACTGCACTTCTAACTGATTTTATCAAGGTTACTGCTATTATGCTGTTGCTGGAAAACCTGATTGGATTAGCTGGTATAGAATTTGTTTCAATTTCTCTTTCTCTTTGATGTGATATTGTCCTACTAAGTTTGCTCCCTAACACCCATGAGATGAATAGGGGTAATGTCACAATAATAGCGATTATTTAAATGCCACATCCATCTAAACCTAACTCCTAAGAGACAGTGAACACGCTCAGTTTGTGAGACTCGTTTTGTGCGGGCGTGATTGATAACGGCGTATACGGTTGATACAATATCAACACAAGATGAACTACCCACAGCCTCCTCGTAAAAAATATCAGTAAAAAAATATAATAGAGTATTTTGAGATAAAACCATCACTGGAGACTACTGGGATTTCTTAAGACACATCATTGCAAATACATTTTTAACTAGTTTTTGTCCAAGGATTGACTTGTTTTATTGGTGATTTGGCAAAAGAACGGAACTTTGGTAACATTGGTAAGTAGATGTATTTTGTGAACCGCATTAAGATTTTCACAAAAAGCTATAAATTTTGGGGGTCCCCATACTTAGAACTGAAACACAAAATAAATAAAAAAATGAAATGACAAAACTAAAAAAAATGGTTTGAACGAGATCTAATGAGTAGTTTTTTTAATACGTCATAAATCGTAAACCGCGCACGACAAGAACAAGAACTGTTATATTATGCTACTTGCTGTTATGGAACCCTTCATGTGCGAGTCCGACTCGCACTTGGCCGCTTTTTTTCGAGATAGTATTATTATACCTGCAAGTCTCTTAACTATTTGTGGCAAGATCCACATATAGCGCTACAGAAACATACAACGGCGTCATCTATCGAAGACATACCAGACTATAGAATAACTATGAATTCGAATGTTGGACTTTTTGAATATTGGAAAACATCGCTACTTATGACAGACCTGGCCTAACAGTGACTGTAGAGGCAGTTACGTCAGAACTGTCTTTCCGTGGTATCGCCTTGTCTTGGTATCAGTAATAATTACAGGCTGTCTCCAGTTCTGAAAGTTTTGAGGTAACAAACATAAAAAAATACAATCGAGTTGAGAACTTCCTCCTTTTTTGGAGTTGGTTAAGAAAATGATAATGATAATAAAGTTACTACATACTATAAATAGAATCCAAAAAAATATGATGTTTACGTGAAAATAAATATAAACGTATAATGGGCAGTGTTATCGTAGTCTACAATCTCTAGAAATACTTAAACAAATAAATACAAGTCTTATACATTACATTAATTATATTTATTTTAATTATTAAGAACTAGCTTTTGCACGCGGCTCCGCCCGCGTATTTGTCGGTTATCGCAGTAAAGAGTAGCCTATCTCCTTTCTCAACAATCAAAGTATCTTCATGCCAACTTTTATTGAAATCGGTGCTGCAGTTTAGCCGTGAAAGTGGGACAAACAGACAGAGTTACATTCACATTTATAATATAGATATGGATGAATCGGTACTTCTTGACGAAATATATCTAATACAATTTGAACCTACTTTATATTAAATAAAATACCAAGAAATAAAAACAACAAAATATTTACAAAATTTACGTACATAAAAAAGCCCAAGACTGAGAAAATAAGAAAGCTTTGGAAAGGCCTTTATCTGAGAGGGAATTCCAGTAAAATAATAAATCAGTGTTTACATATTTAAAGTAAATGTTTTACCATTACTATTAGATTTCATAGATACCACTCTATTTTCAAAGTTAATTTGTTTCTTTTGTTAATTTTAAATTGTAAAACTGGAAATAGAAGACTTTGTTTATTTTGATATAAACGCGAAATAATTTCTACCATCATTGCCTACTGGTAATTTAGTTCAAAACGCATATCTATCTCAGAAATAATTTCGTAAATATTATTTCCTGAGGCTACCGAGTTCTCCTTCAAACTTTATAATATAATAAAAGAAATTGAAACCTTTTTCTCCTAACGTCAAACACCAACGTATACTTCTACACAAACCAAAATCGCCCCAAAGTTCGCCATTGTGGTGAACCGGAAAATTCATTACTCAATGTTATCCGTAGCATGAAGTGATTCAGCCATGTTTTGGCAATCTGCCACCACATCATCGATGTAATTTATAACCGACAATGCTTGAGTGTCGTGCCGCGTTGCTTTGGGCCAAGGGCTAAGTTCAAGGGCGTTAGGACAATTTGTTAAAGGAAAAGTGAAAAACGATTAAGCAGGTCTACCATGATTTTTTCTTTATGATGAACGAGAATTCTGTCATTTTCGTGTTTAAGGAAATTGTAAGGGAGAATCTGTACGTTTAATATTTATAGACTACATTTTTTTCATTAATTTTCTGGCTTTTAGTTACAAAAACATATTATCGACGTGTCTTTGGAGCGGTGGAGCTCCATCATTCGTCACTTCCTACTCTTCTGACCACATGCGCTTTCACACACTTCTTTCATCTTTTTTAGGGTCTCTCTCTTTTATTTACCCAATAACTCTCATACAAAAACTCTCATTAAGTCGTTTTCCGTACTCTGCATCACAAATCCATTTAAACCATAACCAATTGCTCCTATTGCTCCATAACTTTTCAACCACTGGGACCACCTTTGTATCTGTAATATGTATTTTTAATTATTATATATTTCTGAATACCTTTATTGTCCTTTAAGTAATTTATACTCTCGACTATCGGCACTTGATGGAACTTGTTAAAATATATTCTAAAACAATTGAACTCGCTTGCACGTATTCCATAATTTCAATCCTGACCGGTTTTGTCCTATAGTATTATCAAAGGTCCCAATTCGCTGCCGGTGAACCGTGCAGTGGAGACGCGCTTCCCAGAGCCTCATGCCGCCCTGAGTGTGGCCGTGGATGCACGGGAAGGGTTTTCCCCTCCATCCATTTTAGTGACAAGTCGCGAGGAGGCGACGTTTCGGGTGTGCCGTACGTCGCCTAAATAGTGAGTTTCAAAGCAGACGGTGCCCGTTTCAGTGTTTCAGTGCAGAAAGGCGCAGGGAGAGGTGCGGATGTGTTAATAACATCAGTTCCCGGACCCCTCCCTCTTTAGGCGCAGAGTGGCACACCATGTGGCTTTAGTCGGTCCGATTCGAACACACCACGCCGCCGCAAACCCCGATGGGTGACGGCCCGTGGGGGTTTTTTGGGCATTAAAAAAAGTTTTACGTGACAACGACTTTGAGTGGTAAAATAATTTTAATGTGAATATTCATTCGTATAGTAGGAAGAAGGATGAAATAATAGTAACAATTTAAAACATTTATTTATACAAAGAATTATATTTAAAACATTAATTTATACAAAGAATCTCGCACTGAATTTCATATTAACAAAATTTTATTTTTACCTTTACACATACATACGTATTTATATACAAATATACATACAATAAACTTTTTATGTCTGTCTCTCTCGCTCTTAGGCGGGCTAACCATGCCCGAGTGGAAGGGACGCGTGCCTCTCACTCGCTCTCATTGTGAGCGCATAACGTGAGCGGAGCGTAACGCAGTTTCTTGAAGTGTCACCCGGCAAACCAATTTATAAGACGTTGTCACGTCAAAAAAGCTTAAGTACAATTGAGTTTAATTCTAGAATGTATTATTTCTCTTAGGATTAATAGGCAGAGCTTTTTGATAACCAATTCGCTGATAAACATAACTTAATATTATAAACATAAAAATTACAACAAAGCACAAAAGATCGTGCTAATGAGATCAAATACAATATATACTAAAAATAACAACGAGAAGTAAAGGTAAAGCAAACACATAAAACTAAACTAACAATGTTGACAAGAACATGTTGTGGAAACATAGAACCAATACAACCAAAACCATCAAATGATTTATTTATTAATAAGAACGTTATACTGACTGACGTTACCGAAGGTTCAGGAAATTAGACGCTTTGGTTACTGAAGCGGATATTTTTATTACGATATTTTGTATACACTTCGTTACGAACACAGGAACCGAACATAAAGCACAGTTTTTGCATAAAGGAAAGAACAATGTCGAAAGCATAGTTGACAGAATTATTAAAAGTCCAGAAGTGTCTTTATTTTAACCTTTTTTTTTTTTTTTGTTAACGTGTGGAAACCCCCTCGGGCCGTCACGTCTTTATTTTAACCTAGCGGAACCCCGCGGTGTTACCTGACATTTCAGATTTGATGTGATAATCTCTAGTGAATACAATCTTTATCATAAACAGTCTGTATTCTTTTCTTTCTATTAGAGATGTTTCGGTGTACTTATAGCACGCTAGCTAGACGGGTTGGTTTAAGGTTTCAAGCTTTCCTTCTCGTTAGAATGCTGCTTTAGAGTGCTCCCTTAGTCTCACGGGATAAATATTGACTGCCTCAGTAGCGTAGTGGTAGCGTATGCGACTGCTGTCTTGAGTTCCCGGGTTCGATTCCCGGGTCGGACCAAATGTTTGTATGATCTGTGAATATTTGTATCGGAGTTTAGGTGTTTTTCGTAATATGTATGTATTTTCAAGAAAAATATAAGTAACTGTTTTTCGTAATATGTATGTATTTTCAAGAAAAATATAAGTAACTTTATGTATTTATATCAGTTGTCTAGTACCTATAACACAAGCTCTGCTTAGCTTGGGACTAGATGGCGTTGTGTTAGATGTCCGAAATATTTATTTATTATTATGTAAATAGGGATGTTTTCCTCATTCTTAACCGGCCTCGTCCCTCGTTTGTAGCCCAAACTTCCTGAGATTGGGGCTCTGTTAATCTTTGGTACCTCTTTACTGAGTCTCTTGACTATTACAAATATTTTTAGCATAGCGATAGCGATTCAACAAGCCTCTATTTACTTTTCAATGTTTGTGTGGAGCAAATTTTGTCACTGAATTTCAAATCCTAGTTTATCCTGATCCGATTGTATTTTTTATGTATGTATGTATTCAAGAACTGGACCAAATTGAAATGGTGGATCCGTGGGAAGCACCAGCTTTCAAATAAAAAAGAATCATGAAAATCGGTTCATCCAATCAAAATTTATGAGATACCAAACACAAAAAAAATTGAATTGATAACTTATTTTGTTTAAAAGTTGGTTTAAAGACGTGTAGAGTATGTAGATAAATATGTTTACAATCGTTTATAATTTACTTTTTAAAAATGTAAGTCTACCACAGAGACTACTCTGCCAATGAGAAAGTATGAGCAGGATGCCAGAGCAGAGGTCACCTTATTCATTGCGAATGCAGACAATGCAACAAGGCAGCATGGTGACCCATACCATGGCGGGCTAGTGATGCTTCTACACCATTGGGCCTTATGTCTCGCACTCACCAGCGGAACACAATATCACTGCTGCTTTTTAGACTACTGCCTACAGATGGCGTTTTAGGTTGGTCTTTACCACCTTTCAAAGGTCCAGCTGTGGACTATTAAAGGCTATTATAGCAAACTTCGTAGTGCAGAAATAATAACGGCGATAAGTAACTTTGGGAGCAGTATTTATTACGCCGGAGCCACGGCTCCATAATACTCTAATTGTTACATGTTGGCGTCGTTTTTCTCACTTACTTACAGTTTCTTATTTATACTAAAATCTATCGATACATTGCATTTAATCACGTCTTATTCTCGAAGAGATAAGCCGTGTCTTTATCTACGTGATAATCTACTAAAATCTTAAACTTGCTGACCTGGCTGGTTGGTCTTACCTATTTATATATTTTACTAGCTGACCCACGCAACCTCGTTTGCGCCTTATATTGCCCGTAGCGTGAAAATTTACCCCGTTTTGGAAACATTCTTCATTGTTGCTCCGCTCCTATTAGTAATAGCGTGATGATATATACCCTATAGCCTTCCTCGATAAATGGACTATCCAACACGGAAAGAATTTTTCAAATCGGACCAGCGGTTCCTGAGATTAGCGTGTTCAAACAAACAAACAAACAAACTCTTCAGCTTTATATATTAGTATAGAAGTATAGATATAGATACATTCCATTAATTTAATATATGACGTAGGAATAGCTATCATGATGATTAATGAGTATAAAAAGATAACCTATAAACCAAAATAGGTAATACAGCAACTAAAAGTATAATATTCATATTTTTAAATAAACATCGTGGTGACGCATCGCCCCGGTAAAAGCCGGTCTGACCCTCTAAATGAAATGTGGTATAATAAAAAAGAAGTTATAGAAAAGAAGGTACAATAAAATAGAAGTTAAACAAAAAAGAGAAATGAAATAATGACACTTATTGCGTGATGTAATTATGTAAATGCATATCTATATGTATTAATAAGTGAAACAAATACATTTTACACTTTTTTACGAAAATCTACGAATTCAGAGAGAGATTCAGTCTCATAATCCTTAATTATAAAGAAATAAATATTTCGGACATCTATCACACAACGCCATCTAGTCCCGAGCTAAGCAGAGCTTGTGTTCCATAACACTACTACATACATACATAACACAACTAGACAATTGACACAAATACATATATACTTTTTTTTTGTAAATACATACATATTATACATAGAAAACACCCAAACTCCGAAACAAATATTTGTAGATCATACAAACATTTGGTCCGACCCGGGAATCGAACCCGGGACCTCACGATCAGCAGTCGCATACACCAACCGCAAGACCAACGAGGCAGTCATTATGAAACATTATGAAAAATTATGAAACTTAACACAGTTAAAGTTTATATAGAGTATAAATGTATTAAGGCAAAGAATATATTTAACTAGCTGATGCCCGCGGCTCCGCCCGCGTTTATGTCAGTATTAAAATTTTAAAAATCTCTATTAATTTTAACTTATTATGTTATTCCGATGTCTAAGCTATATTACTGCAAAGTCTCATGAAAATCCGTTCAGCAGTTTTTGCATGAAAAAGCAACAAACACACATCCTTACAAACTTTCGCATTTATAATATTAAATACGATTATGAAAATGTTTCGACCACTGGGCGTATTAGTCCTTTCTATTCTTAGTTATTTAGCATAATCCCATATCTAGGCAGTAGCATCTTTTTTTGTTTTAGCTGCCAAAATGACTCTACTCTGCCTGATGGAAAGCATGAGCAGAATCCAAGAGTGGTCACCATACTCATTGCGAATACAGCGTTGATTTTATTCCAACATAGATTGCATAGACTATTTACGAACTGTCAACTGCAAAAAACAATCCTAATCAAACAGGACACAAAAACTGTCACCTACGTTGGTCATTCCCATTCGCGCATTGAGCCGCGAACGAATAATTGGTCCAAATCCATTCATCGTGTGTCGACGGCCGAATGCGAAATTGTTTTTGCTTCACCCAAAAAAGTTACCCTCCACACCCCTGTGTCCATATTTTTGCAACAGAATGATTGATTCGTGCTTTTGTTGAACTCAGCTTGCTTTTACACACGGCTTAAATCTTCGGACAGCAAAAACAAGTGAATAAATTATGGAGACGAAAACGTCACGCTAAGCAGTTGGTTCCGGTTTTTATTATAGGACTAGCCGACCCACGCAACCTCGTTTGCGTCTTCTATTGCCCGTAGCGTGATAATTTTCCCCCATTTTCGAAACATTTTTCATTGGTGCTCCGCTCCTATTGGTCCTAGCGTGATAATATATAGCCTATAGCCTTTCTCGATAAATGGGCTTTTTAACACTGAAAGAATTTTTCAAATCGAACCAACGGTTCCTGAGATTAGCGTGATCAAACAAACAAACAAACAAACTCTTCAGCTTTATATATTAGTATAGATAGATAACAATCGTGAAGCTAAGTTGGAGGCCTTTGGGCAGCTTGAAAACATCCAACGGCAAGATTACGTAGCCACAACTTTGTCTTGCCAGTCGC
Source organism: Spilosoma lubricipeda (assembly GCA_905220595.1). Classification (NCBI taxonomy): domain Eukaryota; kingdom Metazoa; phylum Arthropoda; class Insecta; order Lepidoptera; family Erebidae; genus Spilosoma; species Spilosoma lubricipeda. The sequence goes on along the minus strand of HG992298.1, from coordinate 1,413,694 downwards.
CAACCAGCGTCGGGAAATATGGCCTTAACGCTCTTCTGAGAAGAGACCCGAGCTCAGCAGTGGGACATTATGTCTTAACTAATAGTAAAATTTCGAAAGTAACTATGTCTATCTGTTACACTTTCATGGCTAAACTGCTCACCTAATTTTGATGAAATAAAACAATGGAGATCCTTTGATTCTTAAGAATCCTTTGTTAAGGTCCTCCTGGGCTCCTATTTATCTATACTAATATATAAAGCTGAAGAGTTTGTTTGTTTGTTTGTTTGAACACGCTAATCTTAGGAACCGCTGGTCCGATTTGAAAAATTATTTTACTGTTAGATAGTCCATTTATCGAGGAAGGCTATAGGCTATATATCATCACGCTAAGGCCAATAGGAGCGGAGTACCAATGAAAAATGTTTCAAAAACGGGGGAAAATTATCACGCTACGGGCAATAAGAGACGTAAACGAAGTTGCGTGGGTCAGCTAGTTTAATATGAAAATAAACATACATGCTGGTGGAGCCGTCAGCACTAGTCTATCTATTTTGTCTGTGTGTCAGTATCTACGCTCTACGCTTGTACTGGAAGCTATTGTGGCTCTCGCCCCGCTTACCACATTGCATTTTAGTATTCACACTCGGAGTAAAAATATGTTTTACAATGCAAATTATTTTCTTTACTTATGTTTTGTATTTTCCTTTTTTTGTATCCCTGTCTTTTGATTTGGTTGCATTTACATAAATGCATCCATTTTTATTATAATCTTTTAAAGCTTACGGAAGGGACTGGACCCCACGACACAGGGAATTCTAGTGTGGGGACCAGAGATTTTTTTTTGTTGTTCAATAGTTATGTCTACTGATAAATTATGTACAGTATTTTGTGAACAAACCTTTCTATGAATAAAGATTATTGTTATTATTATTTTCCTTTTGATTTATTAGCCGCGACAAATTCAAGGTGAAAAACTGTTAGTATTATCGAAAACAAGTTGCAAAAATATTACTATTACCACATATTTGAGGTATTTCAATAATAATCTGAATTGTTTTTTATTTGTTGAACGAGCTAATCTCAGAAAGTACTGGTCCGATTTGAAAAATTCTGTCACTATTAAATAGACCGGTTATCAACAAAGGCTATGAGTTGTATATCATCACGCTATGACCAAAAGGAGCGCAGTATTCATGAAAAATGTTTCAAAAACGGGAGAAAATTATTGTTTTTGGAATATTGCACTGGTTAAACTGTTAAACGCGTGAAAATTTGTTCCCCTTTTAAAGTTCTAAAACGAGCTCACAACATTATATCTATATTTTACCTTTCTTTCTGACCTTTGGTTGACCTTTCTTTCTTATGGTAAACATTTAACCGTGGGAGAGCCACGCTTCGGCATGCATGGGCCGGCTCGACCGGAGTTATACCACGGCCTCACAGAAAACCGAAGTGAAACAGAGCTTGCGATGTGTTTCACCGAGTGATTGAGGATACCGGAGACCCATATCTCAACCCCTCCCCATCCTCAAAGGCAGCCCTAAAAGCCAAACAGACAGGCTTTCGTTACTTTCAAATTTAAATAGCATGAATAACTTGACTAGTTTTATCTTGAAACGTGATGAGAATTAAAGTGTGTTTTTAAATTTGTTACTGGAGAAAAAATCCACATTATACTTAAGACAATTTGTAGTAAATTAAGTTTGGTTTTGTAAATACACATGTTTACATAATAAGTTTAAAATAAAGCTATTATAAGGAATAACATGAAGTAACAAACGCATCAAGCGACCTCCTAAATCCGAAGGACGCAAATCTTTTTATAAAAATCAATCGCTGTTCGTTTATATCGCTAAAACTCGAGTACGGCTGCGCCGATTTAGTTGATTTTGGTTCTGAAATATTTGTCGTAGTCCAAAGAAGGTTTAAATCATGAAAAAAAAAACAATTGTCAAGTGTATGAAGTAGCGGGCACAGCTAGTACTAAATATTATTATTGAATTTTAAGTGCAGGGTTCATCTGATACTGATATCTCTAGCAAAGTAGTTCATATATTCAATATATAGACAGATTTATAATTGAATTTTCTGCCATTTACGAAAACAGTTTTAAATTAGTTTCACATTTTTAGGGAAGAATTTCTTAACAAACTGAATCCTGGACCTTCATTTATGGCGTAGTTGGTTTCTATTTTTGGTTAACAATGGCAAATGTGTAGATGGATCTCGTGAAGGTAAGTGACAACAGACATTCATGTGTATCTGCATCAGTACACAGTATATATCAGTCTCTTTCTCGAGAATCAAGAGAGGGGAAATTTTTGAGCTCTGTTATTTGGTAAACAGGCCAGATGCTCAAGGATGCAGAAGGTTCTCAAAAGTCTCAATAGTATGGGTCACCATGCTGCATGGCGGCGTTGTCTGCATTCGCAATGAGTATGGTGACCACAACTCTTGGATTCTACTCATGTTTCTTACCAAGCTGGGTAAAGTCACAAGTACAATTTTAACAAAAATAAAACCGTCTGCTAGGTTCGACTCGATTTCTCGTGGATGCCATCATCAGATCTTAGTGTCCTTATCATGGAACCACCATTGGGGCATCTCCTTTCCATTAAAAAAGAATCATCAAAATCGGTTCATGTACGACGAAGTTATCCGCGAACACACATGAAAAAAATATATATATATGGTCGAATTGAGAAACCTCCTTCTTTTTTTGAAGTCGGTTAAAAATAAAAATGTATAACGAGAGACCTCAGTAGATGTATTATGCTGGTCAAGCCTGGCGTATATGTGCCAAAGCATAGGTCTGCCATGTTTGGATATTATTTAATATTGCATTAGATACACACTTCGTAGGTATTTCACTGATAAATAACTGAGCAATCAAAGAAATAATAACTTACCGATGAATCATTAAGTAAACTTTCGAAAGAAACCCCTTCAGCTTCATGTGTTTGACTAAGATCAGCCAAAGTGGTAGGTAATTCAGTACCCGTATATAGATATTCCTCATTAGTAGTATCTTTATACAATTCGATATAATCGATTATAGGATAGTCTGTAGAATTCTTGTCTTCATATACATCGTAATAAGTTGTATCGAAATCTATAGTGTTGTAAATATCAACACTGTTAAAATTCTTATGTTGCTCGATTGTAGCATCGATATTGTGTCCTATCACGTCGGACATTTCATTCGACACTTTATCTAACTCTGTAACAGGATCTAGTGTGGTACTCATATCCTCGTCACGGTCTTCGTTTATATCTGTTGTAGTAATTATAGGCTTATCATATTTATCTCTTAATATTTTTGGTAAGTTGGTTGCATTAGTGTTGTGTTCATCTAATTCCTTAGCTAAACCCATATCGATTCGTGCTTTCCCATTCTCAAAATCCACATTGAAATCGAAACTTTTAACAAATATTTTAGTATTATTTTGAACATTTTTATAAATAAAAGTGCTTTCATTTAATTTATGCTCAAACCATTTTGTCAAACCCAGTATGATGCTTTTTACGTCTTGTAATTCCACATTCTTGATTTGTTTGAATTCAGGAGCATCTAGCTTTAGGTCTACGACGTCTGCTATTGTGTCTTCTTCTTCTAATATTTGTTTTAATAACTCCTCAGCACACTCAGAATCACCACATTCACTATTGACACAGACAAACACTCCACACAATAATATAACTATAATACTTTTCATTATGATAACCAAAACACACGTGAAGTCACTTCACGAGATGAAAAACAAATGCAGGCATTGAATGTTATGTTATAGCAAAATAAATATTTATTTTTCTAGCTATAGACCTTATGTATAATGGAACTAGGTACAGTTTGGCTAGTGAAAGGTTTTGAAGATGTGTTCACCTTGAAATTTTGAGGCTCCGACGTAATGCACGATCGCAGTAATTAATATGAATTGTATAGTTACAGTGTTATGGAAAGGGTACAGTGAATCGTTTGCTTAAGAAAAATCCTTTGTGCTTTATTTATCTATCGTAGAAAAGCCATGCTTTGTTAGATCTAGATCAGCCCCCTTGCCAACTTGACATTCTAAGAACGTAAACCTTTTTAGAAAATCAACAAATTTATGGTAATGACGTCATCTCATCTCAAAGTTAAATTTATACTAATACCAGCTGAACCCCGCGGTTATTGTTGTACCGCGAGAAACGCCGCGGGGCAAAGTTAGTATGAAAAAAGTAGCCTAAGTTACTCCCTGGATTATCAGCTACCCTGCCAGTGAAAGTCCCGTCAACATCCGTCCAGCCGTTCCAGAGATTACCCGGAACAAACAGACAGACAGACAAAAAATTTTTTAACTACATTTTTGGTATATGTTCCGTGTATACATATGCATTTAGTAAAAAGTGGTTATTTTGATATTACAAACAGACACTCCAATTTTATTTATTTGTATAGATTATAAAGCAGAAGAGTTTGTTTGTTTGTTTGAACGCGCTAATCTCAGGAACTACTGGTCCAATTTGAAAAATTCTTTCAGTGTTCGATAGTACATTAATCGAGGAACGCTTTAGGCTTTATATATCATCACGCTAACACCAATAGGAGCAAAGCACTAATGCAGAATATTTTAAAAACAGGCGAAATTATCACACTATGGGCAACAGGAGACGCAAACGAGATTGCGTGGGTCATTTAGTTATATAGCCTATAATAGAAGAGGATAGTGGCGTTTGCTATTGCAGAAGAAGAATTCAACGGAGGAGGGACAGGTTCAATGAAGTGATCCCCCTACGGTGCCTACTAAAAGAATAACCTTCCTTCTAGCGTAGTCGAGTAAAAGTCATATCACGTTCTGAGAACTTCATTTTTTGGTTAAGTTATAAAAAAAACATTTAATAGACGAACCTGTGGCCTTGGGGCTTTGTCAGTTGGTCACGAGTTGTAAGGTTTTTATTATCCTATACTTGATGATTATTTGAATGAAAATCGTGATACACGTAATAAATACAAACAAAAACAGAAATACCAGTTATGTATTGATACTATTTTTTATCATAAAAACTTGAAAAGTAAAAAAAGGAAATTGAAGGGAATTGTCTTTTCAAGATTAGTTGTTTAATCAAGACTTGTAAAGGAAGCAGTATAACCTAAGTGCCTTTATATTTACCATCTCTTCCTCTCCTCGTATTGGTCTAAACATGACTTAATAATTTAAATGATAATAGTATTGTTTAGTACACAGTAAATGTTAAAATTGTGTATATATTTTTTAAGTAAATAATTTAAAAGTTATTTTTAAAACAAGCTTTTATAATTTTTAAGTAAAAAATTACTTTATAATACATATTGGGTGGGTTGTTCAGAAATATGTACAACGCCTTTTTGTTACAGCGGCCATTTTGAATTTATAATAATACCGATTATATTATAATTGCATTGTTATCAGAACTAAAGATACATTTCAAATTTCAGCTCAGTCGGAAATCGGGAGACCCACGCTACACCGAGTGATAGGAGAATACCGGAGGCCTATTCCCCATCCTTTCCCCCCATCCCCCTCCCCATCCCCCAAAGACCGGCAACGCACTTGTGACGCCTCTGGTGTTGCAGGTATCCACGGGCGGCGGTAATTGCGTAGGTGATACGTCTGCTTGATTATCCCCTATTCCATAAAAAAAGTAGATCAAATTTTACTTGCAAGATTTGATTACAGACAATCATCGGGACAGGTGAAACCAAATAAAACCTTGTTAAAACTAATATTATTATCATAAACTGACCTATCTAAGGCCCGCCAGCAAAGCACATATTTTAAGTATTAAAAGATGTTAATGATGAGTTATGAAAATACATTTACACAATTTTTGTTAAGAAAGACACTTTCGTTATACCCACGAATTACAAAATTGCAATAAAACACAATCATTACAGTATTACAACAAAAAATCTTTATGAAGTAATTATTTGAGCAAGTATTTATGCAGCACATGAGAAGTAGAGCCATTGAGATGGTTGATTACAATGAAGATGAATATGTTAAAACATTGATTGTAGGTAAGGGTTACGTCTAAATTGTGCTCATAATGCTTCACGAGAATGTGCAATTGTTAGGTAATCTTTATTACCAGCTGAGATGAAGCAAAAGGAAGGGTAATTGTTTTGGCAGTCCATTCTTCTTAGCGTTTCGACGGCAAACTTTTTATCTTTGTATTAACCACCATAACGCCTAAGGAAACTACTGACCTTTTTTTTAATGAAGGAGATGACAATGGATTCGTATTAATGTACCATGTGCTGTAGTTTCCTTTTGTCGAAGTGTACATATATGTGTAAATCTCCTGTAAATTAGATGTCTAAAAAAAGTTGCATAAATCAACAATCTGCCACTGAAAGTCGTGTCCAAATCGGTCCGACCGTTCCAGAGATTACCCAGAACATATTGATTAATAATGAGGTAATTGATGTAATTACCGAATCACGACTACGAAAAATGTATTTACTTGGAACTACACTACTTTTTTCTGCTTCAAAAAGAACAAGGCGGTGCGTTATCTAACTTTTTTTAGTTGATCTGAGATGCAAACGTACTGGAATCGTGATCTTGTAATAGAAATAATATAAACTTCGTCAGTTTGTGAACTCAGTTATGCACTCGCTTGTTAGTCCATGCAAAATTGAGTTCTACTGTAGATCTTATAAATATCATACAACTAGCAGATCCACGCAACCTCGTTTGCGTCTCCTATTGCCCCTCGCGTGATAATTTTCCCTCGTTTTTGAAACATTTTTCATTGGTGCTCCCCTCCTATTGGTGTTAGCGTGATGATATATAGCCTATAGCCTTCCTCAATAAACGGGCTATCTAACACTGAAAGAATTTTTCAAATCGGACTAATAGTTCCTGAGATTAGCGTGTTCAAACAAACAAACAAACTCTTCATCTTTATATATTAGTATAGATAGATAGATTAGTATCTATACTAATATAAATATATAAAGCTGAAGAGTTTGTTTGTTTGTTTGTTTGTTTGTTTGTTTGTTTGTTTGAACACGCTAATCTCAGGAACCGCTGGTCCGATTTGAAAAATTCTTTCGGTGTTGGATAGTCCATTTATCGAGGAAGGCTATAGGGTATATATCATCACGCTACTACTAATAGGAGCGGACTAACAACGAAAAATGTTTCAAAAACGGGGGAAATTTTCACGCTACGGGCAATATAAGGCGCAAACGAGGTTGCGTGGGTCAGGTAGATAGATTAGTATAGTACTCGAGGTACAGTATTGAGCATCCAACGTTGACAACAATTTAAATAATTACAATCTGGTGATCTAAAGTTAAATTGGTAGTCTGGTGGTCTTGGTAAAGGGCATAATGGGCCAAAACCTCCTTCCTAAGGATAAGTCTATGTTTAGCAGTGGACTGTTAAAAGATGGTTATGGTGATAGTAATACTGTACTAGAAAACTTTTTTTTGTGGAATAGGGGCAAACGAGCAGACGTTGAAACGTCTGATGGTAAGCGACTACCGCCGCCCATGGACACCCGCAACACCTGAGGCGTCACTAGTGCGTTGCCGGCCTTTGAGGAAGGGGTATGGGCCTCCGGTATCCTTATTTACTCGGTGAAACACAGCGCAAGCGCTATTTCACACCGGTTTTCTGTGAGGATGTGGTATCACTCCGGTCGAGCCGGCCCATTTATGCCGAATCGTGGCTCTCCCACGAATTTTTTAAATTTTTCCTTATCGTTGCAGAGATGTTGTCCTTCATAGTTTACTTCCTGAGTCGGCTCTTACGACACAACAGTCATGACTATTGGTGGTGACACTCTACCAATTTCATATTAATAAAACTCTTAAATCATGCAAAAGTAACTTACCGTATTTTGATGACCTTCTTTCAACATCCCAGTAAACATTTCAACATCTTCTGGACTTCTAGTCGACATTTTGCTCATATCCACTAAATCTGTTAATAAGTTCAATTCAGATTCTTCGTTGTTGTTGTGTTCGTTTTTGTCAGTCGTAATTTCCAACGGTTCGTTTGTTGTTTGACTTTTGATTTCATGGTCGAATCTATCACCAACTAAGTAGCCTTCTTGCGTTGTTGTAGGCTTCGATAGATCTTTTCTATTACTATCTTCTAAATTTTCTTCATTTATGACATATTTTGCCTCGATCAATCTTTCCAATATATTCCTTGTTATTTCTTTGTTATGATTTTTATCTGTAGTTGTTATAAGTTCTTCAATATTACTTTTTATTAGTGATTTCGTTTCACTATCGATAACATGTTTTGTTATCGTAGTTCTCATAACATCTTCTCCTTCTTTAGTGTTATTTTTACTATCTATTTCAAGTGGTTCTTCAAGAAATATATAATCTACAAATATAGGTCGATTTGGTGTTTCTCTGTAATCTTTTATTTCTTCCAGCATTCCGTTTCTTTTGACTTTAGCTTTTGCTTCAAATCTTGCTGTCATAAACTCATCAACATCGAAACCGTCTGTAGTGGAAAGTTCAAAATAATCTGCATCTGTAGTTGAATATACTTCTGTTGTGTAGTCATATCCTACTTCAACGATTTGGATGTTTAATTCTGATATTGTAGGAATTCTTTTAATAGTGATATTAGCATTTATATAATTATAAACATCTGGCCAATATCTTGTACTATATAAAAATGCTGATATAATGAACATACAGACGAATAGAATCATTAATATTATTATTTTAATCATCATTTTTAAAAGGGATTGTGAAGGCTTCATTTTCTTAAGCGTTTTTTTGTATGTTTTAGGATGAGTTGAGTTTCTTTTACTTGGTTAAATTGATCATGAATCACTTGGGTGACGTCACTGTATGAAGTCAGTGTAACTAGTCAATGCTATTTTGCACTCACACAATTAATCACCGCCTATCTCTTTCTAACTATGTACATAGGAAAAGGATGTAATGATAACATACAATTGTTAAACCTTTGCTGAGTTGTACAGTAAAGAGACGTTTATGGTGTTGATAAGTGGTCATAGAAACCCCCTAAACTTAATTATAAGGTCTAAGACTTTATTCATTAAAAAGTTCGCTATTTTATAGGGTTTTCATCTCCAATGGGATTCAAATAATCAGAGTTTAGTACATATAACTCTTGCAGAGGAAAAATATCAATAACAGCAATCACTACATAACAAGTTTAATGTTTGTTATAATTTAAAGTAGAAATAAACTAAAATATCCAATTTGTTATAAAATTGCAACTCTAATTAAAACTTTGACACGCAAACCAAATCTTTTAATTAAGGTTGCCTTGAAAGAAATTGCTCTTGGCAATATGACCACCCTATGTACATTATATATTTGTTATTTCATGTACTCTCTTGTAAATCTATAATACAATGTATAAATAAAGAGTTTTCTATTTATCTATTGCATCATATCTACTGCACTTGCTAACTGCCTCGGATACATATTTAACAGGTTTAAAGACCTCAATTATAACCTCTAAACCTGAAGTTATCTATACTAATACATAAAGCGGAAGAGGTTTGTTTGTTTGTTTGAACGCGCTAATCTCAGGAACTACCGATCCGCTTTGAAAAATTATTTCAGTATTATATAGCCCATTTATCGATGAAGGCTATAGGCTATATATCACCACGCTAAGACCAATAGCAGTGGAGCACCAGTGAAGAATGTTGCGAAAACGGGGGGAAATTATTTCACTACGAGCAATAGGAGACTTAAACGTAGTTGCGTGGGTCAGCTAATGGTAAAATAAAATGTTTCACAAATTAGAAAAAAAAACACTTTAACTTTGTCACTGTTAGAAAGAGATAATACTAATAACTAAACCAGATATCTGGATGTTTACAACGTGAAAAACACCAACGCGAGTTCCAGATACAAAATCTTAAACAATACTAAATATTAATCTTTCGTAATCAGGTGGTAGTGCTATTAAATTTCTATGGAAACATTATGGGCACCATAAAAGGGTTGATGCGCAGAATGTAACAATGGGTTATATTGACAAGGCCGTCGTGTTGAGGAAGGCATTGATGACTATGATAAACATAGCGTTATGCTAGTAGAAGTATTTTATATGTGAATGACGTTCTTGGGAAATCCTGGGGATTGCTATCGACTCTTGACAAAATACAATTAGGTGTGTATACCAATACAATACGTGAATACAGAGTGTGATCCACCATTTTCAGTCACAGACACTGTAAAAAGAAGTAAAATTTATTTACCATCTGCAACTGTTAATGTGATGTGTACAGACAATTGATGGAATTACGAGGAATAATACGAGACTGCATGTTTGGCTTTGTGGTTTAAATGTTTGCCACGCCGTTCCTTACTTCGCCAAGTGCTGTGGGTTCCAATCCCACATGGGCAACACTTTGTTTGATCCATAACTTGTTGTTCTGAGTACGGGGGTTCTTTATGTCCGTTTCATATAGGTAATGTTTGTAAAGGACACCGCGAATCAGGAATTATAATCGTCGAAGAAAAAAAAAATAGTAACCAGCTACGCCAAAAAACGACGTTGAAAAAGCATGAAACAAGTTTCGAAAGCCGTAGTCACGCGTTTTTAAAGTGTTATGGACTATGGTACATTACTAAGTTTCAAAAGCTGTGCTCAAATGCTAATAATATATATTTTTTGGAAATGTACAAGTAACGTCCTTTCGTATGATACCAAACACGGCATATTTTTTTTAATACAGTACTTTACGTTGGCTAGAGGGCGCCACGTTAGACGTAGTGATACGTCATATAGTCTATAACTAGCGGACAATCAAGACGCTTCTAACGATACCTCATTTGTATTATTCTGACTAGTTAGGGAACAAACAGACATTCCATACAAATACCACACTTATTGAATAAATACGGACAAAGTCACGAGGAAATGCTAATAATACATGTATTTTTGAAATGTACAATTAACGACCTTTCCAATGATACCAAACACGACATATTTATCTAAAATTTATTTTTTTATACAGTACTGTATATATAGCCTAGAGGGCGCCACATTAGATTCAGTGACACGTCACATAGCCTATAACCAGCAGACGATCATGACGCTTCTGAAGACACCTCATTTGTCCAGTTCTAATGAGTAGTTAAGGAGCTATGAGGGAACAAATGAACATACATACATGCATACATACATGCATACATACATTGTTTCGGATCGCACCAGGTATTATTTTAGAGAATTTGTAAATTAAACGACGAGCTCAGTGAACGAAGAAATATATATTTTAATATTACAAAAGTAGGTAGGTTCATAAAAAAAATATAAATCCACCGACATGACCGTGTTTGCACCAAGGCCTTTTTGCGTGAACATCCCCCCGCGCGTTGAAAGCGTGCCTTTCAACCACAGTCTTCTTCCTCCGGATAGACCGGTAGCGGACAAATCTTGCTGAATGATCTGCGTAGCAGACCACTAGAAGTCTTGACGTCAGCAACCCGAACAACGCCGTCGATTCCTGGATACGTAGCAACAATCCGACCCATTTTCCATTTGAGTGGGGGGAGGTTATCTTCTTTTAGTAGGACTAAGGAATTCAGTTTCAGAGAGCCTTTACACGCTCGCCATTTCATCCTAAGCTGGAGCTCAGATATGTATTCCTTACTCCACCTACTCCAGAAATGTTGTCGAAGAAATTCAATACGTTGAAATCGAGTAAGAGAATTCAGTGACTGTTCTCGATAATCAGGTGACGGCAATGAGGTTATAGGACGTCCTATCAAAAAATGGCCGGGTGTAAGCGGCGTCAGATCCTCGGGGTTCGATGATAAAGGTGTCAGTGGTCTGGAGTTCAGTATTGCTTCGACCTGAACCATCATGGTGTATAGCTCTTCGTAGGTAAGGTTACAAAGGCCCAACACTCTGTTCAAATGATGTTTAGTTGATTTGACACCTGCTTCCGCAAGGCCAGCAAAATGAGGAGAATAGGCCGGTATAAAATGAAAATTAATTCCGTCTTTACCCGTCTCCTCGGCAATCGAATCGCAATCAGACTTAAGAAATTTAGAGAGGTCATTATATGCACCAACAAATGAGGTGCCATTATCCGAGTAGATGTTTCTCGGCTTTCCCCTACGCGAGATAAATCTCCTTAACGCCATGATAAAGGTATTGCTTGATAAATCACCGACTAATTCAAGATGAATTGATTTTGTAGAAAAGCATACAAATATGGCTATGTAAACCTTAACTAATTTACATCCACGACCCTGACGAACAACTGACTGAATTGGACCCGCGTAGTCCAAGCCTATGTTTTCAAAAGGAAAACCTGCCAGAAGTCGCTGCCGTGGTAAATCACCCATAACAGGACTCACCGTTTTGCCCATAAAACGACAACAACGTACACATTGCCGACAGCACATTCTGGCTAAATTGCGACCTCTTATGGGCCAATACATATCTCGTATAGACGCCAACAGTAACTGTGGTCCAGCATGAAACAATCTTTTATGCTCATACTTAAAAAGTAACATAGAAAAGTGATTACTAGAGTGGATAAGTATCGGGTGTTTTTTATTATAAGGAAAATCCGAATGTTGTAGCCTACCACGAATACGTATTATCTTATTTTCGTCTAGAAAAACGTTAAATTTATTAAGAGCACTTTTCTTAGGCAACGGTTTATTGTGAAGTATCAATTGGTAATCCTTAAAAGATTGTTTCTGAGAAATACGTATAATATAATTTAAAGATCTATCCAATTCATTAGTGTTAAGAGGACCGCGCATACGTTGTTTCCTACAAGCGTCAATAAAACGTAAAACATAAGCTACTGTTCGCTGGAGTCGTAAAAAGTTAGAAAAACGTGTAAAGTCAATAAATTCAGTTAAGTTATTTTCTTTAGATAAAACATGCAAGGTGACCTCAGTTTTCATCTCAGGCAATAATTCATCAGCATTCGTTAATTTAGGAGGCCAATAGGTTACTTCTCGATTTAAAAAATAAGGACCGGACCACCAAATATCCAAAGTAGCTAATAGGCTAATGTCCACTCCGCGAGACAAATAATCAGCAGGGTTTTGGTCAGTTGGGACATGCCTCCACTCACAGCCACCAGTCTTATCCAAAATCTCGTTAACTCTGTTGCGAACGAAAGGCTGCAGTTTATTCGGTAACATTTTGAGCCACCCTAAAACGATAGTGGAGTCAGTCCAAAAGTAGGTGCGCCGCGCGCTGCCTCGTAATGCAGCAACAATTTTTTCATAAATGCGAGCACCTATCAGAGCACCGCACAGTTCAAGTCTGGGAATAGTCGTCGGCTTGAGAGGTGCCACTCGACTTTTGGACAACAACAAACGCACCAAAACCTGACCCTGAATGTCAACACTTCGAACATAAAGACAAGCGCCATATGCTCGTTCAGAAGCGTCAGTAAAAATGTGAAATTCTAAAAACTCATGAAAGTCAATTATCACTCGACGCGGAATATGAATTTCATTTAATTTAGGTAAATTGATAACAATTGCATTCCAAAACTTCCTAATGTCTGGTGACAGCTGTTCATCCCAAGAAAGTTTATGTAACCATAATTTTTGAAGCAACATTTTCATGACAACTACACATGGAGCTAATAATCCCAGTGGGTCAAAAATTTGTGAAACAATTGAGAGCATGTCTCGTTTTGTGTTATTAAAATTAACTGGCTGATTAATTGAAAAACAAAGATAATCTGATGTTGGCTGCCAACCTAGGCCTAAGGTTTTGGTTGACTCAAATCCACCAATATTCAAATCCAGTGAGGATTGGGGAAAGTCAGAACCAAACACTAGTGTCATATCATTAGATTTCCATTTTCTTAAATTCATCTGCGCGGAAGCGAGAGTTGAAGTAATTTTATGACGCAACGCCTTGACCTCTTCAAGGTCATCTCCTCCCGTTAAAAGGTCATCTACGTAGAAATCATGTAAAACAACCTCGGAGACCCTCTTATCAATACACTCTAAACCTAATTGTCGAAGACACCGAGTTGCTAGGTATGGAGCACTAGCCGTGCCGTAAGTGACGGTGTTCAGCTGATAAGCTTGTAATGGAGATGATGGATTATCGCGCCAAATAATTTGTTGAAGATATCTATCATTGGAATGAACAACTATCTGCCGGTACATTTTTTCAACATCAGCAGCTAGAATATACTTGTGTTGTCTAAAACGTAGCAGGATCGATAAAAGATCGTCCTGTACTACGGGTCCAACCATTTGGGTATTATTAATAGAAACACCAGTATTAGTTAAACTACTCGCATTAAAAACCACCCTTAATTTTGTAGTTGCGCTGCTTTCACGCAGAACTCCATGATGCGGAATGTAAAAGGCTTGATCATCAATAAATTTGCATTTGGACATATGGCCTAAAGTTTCATACTCCAACATAAACTCTTTATACATTTGACAAAAGTGAGGTTTAGATTTAAATCTACGTTCCAACGAAAAGAAACAATGTTTTGCCCTTGACAAAGATTCACCTATTTCATCTGGAGAACATTTCAAAGGAATCCTTACACAAAATTGACCGTTTTCCAAACGAGTGGTATTCTTTACAAAATGTTCCTCACATAGTCTTTCCTCTGAGGAATAGGGTGACGAAGTATTCACTTCTTCAAGTTGCCAAAACTTTGTTAGTTGTTGATCAATTTCACAATTTAATTTATTATCACAATCTGAATACGCCTGTGTTAAATTACATTTTAAAACTTCAGAAGAAACATTACCTTTAATTGGGCCAGAGACCAACCAGCCCAATTTTGTCTCACAGAGAAGTGGTTGGCCATCACCTAACCTAATTCGTTGTGATTCTAACAAATCCCAGAAGATGTCAGCACCGAGCAACATATCGACAGGGGCCGATAAGTGAAAGTTAGGATCAGCAAGATATACGTGAGATGGAATTGTAATTTTTGATAGATTAACATGTGTACTGGGTACCTTATCTGTAATTGAAGGAAGAATAAAACAATTGACATCAACACAAAAATTATTACATAAAGATTTTATTGATGCAGTACACATTTTATTGATAAACGCTGACGAGCCATTAATACCTAAAATAGTATTATTCACATTCTTTGCGGTCAATCCTAGTTCTTGGTAAAGCTTTTCGGTCATGAGACATGACGTGCTGCCACTATCTAGCACGGTACGAGCAATATACTGCTGACCATTTATCCCCACCACCTTGACCAACGCAGTAGATAATAACACATCACCCTGTTCAACACTTGCGGAAAGTGACATACCGGTATCAACAGCTGGCTGAGTGGAGACCTTTGCACTGCTATGCGCGTCGTTACTGTCAGAAGAAGCACCAATGGAGTCTAACCTTGAAGACTTGGAAGCAACGTCAACGTGAACTAAAGTATTGTGTTTACGACGGCATATTTTACAACCAAACTTTTTGCAGTTATTTGCGTAATGTCCCGGGTTTAAACAATTATAACAAATCTTATGTCTAGGCAACAATTGCAAACGACCTTTATTGCTCAACGATAAAAACTGAGGACAACCGCTTAACTTATGATCACCGTTACACATAACACAAATGTTAGGTTTATTAGAATTATCACTGTCTTGTTTATTTTTATAACCAGAATGATTTTTACTGAAATCCTGTGCCATCATTGTTTTGATTTGTTTATAGTGTTTACAAGTGCTAGATTGTTTAGTAGATGTTGCCAATTCCAGCGTTTCTAATATCTCAGCACGATTTTTAATAAATGTAATAAACAATGAAAATGAAATTATAGAATCTTTAGCTAGGCAGCCTTTATATTCTTCCCATTCACGATAAGTTTTACTGTCTAGCCTGTGTGTGATAATATAAATGAGTAAAGTATCCCAGTTTGAAACAGGCTCGCCTAGAGATTCAAGGGCGCGTAAATTTTTGTTAATAATATCAAGTAAGCCCTTTAGATTGTCTGATGACTCCCTCTGAAGAGTGTCAATTTGAAATAAAGATGAAACGTGATGGTGGATAAGCAGGTGTTTGTTATCAAACCGCTCGCAGAGAAGATTCCAAGCTACCGAATAATTGGCAGCAGAAAACTGAATTGAGTTTATTACCACAGCAGCAGACCCTTCTAGTGACGATCTCAAATAATGGAACTTATTTATTTCGTTCATATCGTCGTTCGAATGAATAAGACTAACAAAAGTGTCGTGAAACTCCAGCCAGTTTGTATAGGAACCACTGAATTTTGGTAACTGAATAGTCGGTAATTTAACAAACTTATGAATGTTAGAACGCGAACTTACCTCACCCATATTATTAGAATCTCTTTTCCTAAGATTATCATTAAGTAATTTTTCAGCTTGAGCGAGGGTTTTGTAATAAAGAGATTCAAACTCGCTACGCTCCAACATCTGACTATCCAAATTATCAGTACTACACTCCAATAGTGATTGCACCTCATCATATGGGCCATACAATGCCTCGAGTTTCCCAAAACGTAATTGCAACTCGCTTACCTCGGTAGGGCTCAAGGAAGAAGGATCCAAAGTATTTAAGAAGTTCAAAAATACGGTAACCCTTCCCTTAAAACTCGCTCGTTTCCTAATCAGCTCCTTATCCTCTGGCATTGCGTTAGCTTGTGCTTATCAACCTGGAATGTATACAAATAACTCTTATAGCAACGTTTAAAATTACAAATACAAAATAACCTCCTCCTTATTGAAGTCGGTTAATAATGATGCAGCCTGTAAAACGTATAAGAATTCTAATATACTGAATTGAAGGTAGAATAACATATGTGAATAATTAGAATTTACAACAAACTATACGTAAAAGGTTATTTAATACCAAACTTTGATAATTTTACAATGAAAATTACAAGATTTCTATTGTCTGCCTGTGCTAACTTAATGTGATTACGTAACTGTCTCAGTAACTATTTTAAGTACATTGCACATAAAAAACTAATGCAGTTGCTTCTAATAACTACTCGTATACAATGTATAAATAATCAAAATAGTAAAAACACTGATCAGCTAATAATTATTATAATTTATAACCACTCACAGACAGAAAAATGACAACAGATTTTAAAGTACTAACCTGCTAATTAACGGCTGACTTAAACTAATAATACCTGATAAAAAGAGTGTTGGGTGGATTAATTTAATAATAAATATGCCTTTTCTTAGCTATTATGTATCCAAACCACGTAAACCTCCAATTTCTTCTGAATTATGCAGCAGAATGACCGGCCTTGTGGTCGTTAAATATAATTTTTGTAAATCCACCAATCCTCTTGTAATCCTTGTAATAAAGACGCTGATCGGAGTTTATCTGCTTCAAAACTCCACATCCAGACTCGATAGGACCATGTTTCGGATCGCACCAGGTATTATTTTAGAGAATTTGTAAATTAAACGACGAGCTCAGTGAACGAAGAAATATATATTTTAATATTACAAAAGTAGGTAGGTTCATAAAAAAAATATAAATCCACCGACATGACCGTGTTTGCACCAAGGCCTTTTTGCGTGAACATACATATATCCTGCCTGTCTGTTGCCTGTCAAAATCATAACCCTCCTTTGGCTTTGCCGTAGTCGGGTAAAAAACAATCCAATATCACGCTTCGCTATGCAACAATGGTATTGGCAGAATACCAGTACTATCATTAAAGTATCGTTTCTCTGAAATTTTTCACTCATGTCAATAGCTGAAGTATTAGTTAATACCCGAGTACGTCCACGACAAAAGGAAGGGTAATAGTTTTGACAGTATATTTATGTTTGTTTGCTCGCCTTAGCGCCTAAACTACTGACCCAATTTAATTGAATAGTGTCAATAAATTCGTAATAAGGACCCGGGCGCACACAGGTTAAATAAATGTTATTAAAAGTTTTAACATAGTCGTTTTAGTTTTTATAACTTATTCTTGTTAACTTCAACAATAAGTTAATGAAATTCATCTAAAACGAATCGCCCAATGTTCAGCTGATTTTATACATAAAATCTATTCTCCATATTTAATTTTTTCTGCAGTTCATTTTGCTTTTCTAATATAAAGCTTATTAATACACTTGGTTTTGGTGGCGATTATCATTCGTGAAATGTAACGACAAATTAAGCATAGCAATATTGTGTTTGAAAGATTGCTAATCCTTTTACGTAGGCGCTAACACTGTCTCATATAAAATAATATTGTCTTTGCATACAAAATTGTAATATAATTCGATTTAAAGTGATTAAATTGTAAGCACAACAAATACATGAACATACATGTTTAATGTAAATAACTTATTTATAATTGCAATATGAATAATCTGAACTTTACAGACTGTTTATAATTTCAAATTAGGTTACCGCTTTTCACTAAATTAAATGTATATGAAACTACTAGCCCACCCACGTAACCTCGTTTGCGTCTCCTATTGCCGCGTTAATTGTACCCCGTTTTTGAAACATTCTCCGTTGGTACTCCACTCGTATTGGTCTTAGCGTGATGATATACAGCCTATAGCCCTCCTCGATAAATGTACTATACAAAACTGAAATAAGTTTTCAAATCGGAGCAACGGTTCCTGAGATTAGCGCGTTCAAACAAACAAAATCTTCAGCTTTATATATTGAGTATAGATAGTATAAAAGTATACTCGTAGATATATACCGTACTTACATCAAAAATCAATTAAGTATTATATTTTTTGTATCTGTTTGTTCCGGCTAATCTCCGACCTCTCTAAATTTAATTTCTGGACCGATTTTTACGAGACTTTCACTGGCAGATAGCTGACATAAGGAAGGAGTACCTTAGGCAATTTTTTTTAGACCAGTTTCACCCCGCCGTATTGTTTGCGCTTGTTTTAAGGTAGAGCAACAACAGCGGATAATACCGTGGGATTTCGACCACTGGACTAAGGTTTATCGATCATGACCATTTTCATAAAGTGCTAATGACCAGGCTAAGTCTGACACACTATTGACAGTTAGCTTTTATATGTTGAGGCTGGTTGTTGACAGTTAGTATAAAAATACAGCGCAGATCAACGCCCCAGCCAAGTTGACATTTTTTTAAAGTAAAGGTTGATAGAAAACTTATGTACGGCAATAATGTTTCACCACGCTAAGGCACGTGGTTAAAATAAAATATTAGCCAATAATACAAGAGAACAGAGGCTCTAGCGACGACACTTTCTACAGTCGCTAACACCTCTCTAGTCGATTCTCTAATTGAAGCAAAGATCATGCACCTTTGCCAGGCCCTGCCCATTTTTCTCGTCTATTCTCTTGTATTATTGGCTAGTATTTTATTTTGACAATGTGACTTTTTTATGTGTGGACCTGCGATAATTACTCTACTCTGCCTGATGGACAGCATAAGCAGAATCCAAGAATGGTGGTCATCAACTCATTCCGAATGCAGACAATGTTAGAATTTAGTATGATGACCCACACCATGGTGGCCTAGTGACACTTCTGCATTATTGGGCCTCCGGTTTCGCACTCACCAACAAAACATGACGGCACGAACGCTGTCATTTTACATTGATCGTCTGTGCGAGGGTAGTACCGCTCTCGTCGAGCCGGCCCCTTCGTGCTGACATCAGCGTGGCTCTACTATCTTGGGAACAACTACCTTAACGTGGAAATGACGTCATTCCCGTACATTTTTTATTTTATCTCTTATCGTTAACGTTTGTTGAATGACAACTTGGTCAATGAGCCTGGAGATTAGAAACTTCTAGAATTAATGTAGACTGGGAGAACCATGCCAGGTTACTAGAGTTCCAAACTCACTCTCTCTAATTTATTTTATCCTAAGAGAGGGCTCAAAGTGCTAGGTGGTCATAGGTAGTCACATGATATGGCCACGTAGAGAGGATGAATGATAGAAGAATCAGGAAAGGAATCTAAAGAGCGAATGTGTAAGGTAACGTCGCGTCATGACGAAGGGCCGTGTGAAAAGTACCAGGACCCAACGAGCATGAATGCAGCGATAAATGAATGAGGATAAAGCAAAAGATCTGTGTCTCTGCGTACTCCTCTGGGAAACATACGTGACTTTATGATATGTTATGGTAGTCACAGGCGACCAGTTTGCTCTTTTGCCTCTAAACCATAAGAGTACAAAAAAGTAGTGGAAATATTTTGGTGAAGAAATGAGTGCAAAAGAAAAACCAAAAACATTTATCTAACAAAATATATTTTATCTTAAAATTAGTCAACAAACATATTTACAACAAACAAGATCAACAATCGCACAACAACAAACAACAACAGAACAAATAACACTAACTTACTGAATATTGGTTGTACTTAACAATTTTAAAGCGTTGAGGTGATTTTGAAAGCTTTCTTTTATACGGCATTAAAGCATTTCATTCCCTTATTATTTTCAAGTTAACAGACCTTAACAAACCACCGTTCTATCAGTACGCAATCCAGGAAATCATCCAAGTCTCCAATACGGTAGCTATTCCACATGCAAAAGAAATAAGCTGAACCGCAGGTTTTTTCCTGAACTGGCATATATGTATGGCAAAAGCATATTAAATTACTTTCCACTGGAATTCCAAAATAGAAATTGTAGATTCTGAGCAGCTTTTAACAAATCATGATCGATAAAGAGGCTAGGAAGAATCAATCTTAAGAAGTTTCCAGAACCGTTTTGAATGACAGCTGCTATGATTTAGCAACTCCAGAATGCAGCTTTACGAAGAAAAGTATAGGGTTGATATTAGGACAACAATGGAAATAAATATACTACATTTTAAAATTAAAGCTTATGCGATCCCTTCTTAGTATGAATGACGGTTTCATAAACTGGAACTTTGAAAGGGAACGGTTTTTCTACTGGAACTAAGATATGCTTTACGACTTCGAATGGTACTTCTTTGATCTTGGGAACATGAACAGTCTTTTCTACCGGATACGGAACTGACTTTTCCACTGGAATGGAAACTTCCTTAATGATTGGAATCACTACCGCTTTTGGAACTGGAACCTGGATCGGTATTGGATGAGGCACTGGAATAATTACAGGCTGGTGAACTTTGAACTCAACGTTTTTGGGTATCGGTACAACAATTTCTTTATAGTGCTTAATGGGTTCTGGGTTTTCTTCTTCGACGTGCTGGTGGACTGGGTAAGAGTGAGACTCGTGGCCGTGGCTGTGGCCTCCGAAGTCGTGTCCACCGAATTGGCCTCCATATTGGCCTCCGTATTGGCTACCGTGACTATCAAAGGATGAACCTGCATCGTGACCTCCAAAGTCGAAACCACCTCCGTGTTCACTGGCTTGTAACTGTCAATAAAGAAAAAGAAAATTTAAAATAAGAACTAGTGTTTTGTTTGTAATCCTATAATCCTTCGAAAAAGGTGGGTTTTTTTAATTTTTCGGATATTAGTCATGAAAATTTCATCATCAGTCATCATATCGTTTTTAACTACAATTTTAAGAATAACGGCTTTTCTTGACTTTTTTCACACTATTTGATTTTGTTATTTTGAAATAAGTTCATTTTTAAAATGATTATACATATATTATTACTTCTGCAGTGTAGTATGCCAAAACCTCTTTTTTAGGGACTGTAAGGCCAGTTCAGATGCTGAGAACTGCATGTAATGTTATTCTAGGAGTACACATACGTACATAGTTGTAAACGCGCGTTAGCAAAAAGCGCATTGAGCGCTCATCATCTAAACATGGAGTTAAAGTCGATGAGATGTAAAAATATGAAACAAGTTAGTTGTATTACTTGTTAATTAAAACCACCTATTTCACATTGTTAGAAATCTTTTACTTTAAACTGAGTATTCTTTACTGCCGCTAAGAAATATAAGCAATCTCTACATACTTTTACTGTTTTGCACAGTTAAATTTATCATTTTTTAAAGAGGTTCCCATTGAAAAAGATTAAATTAACATACGTAACAATAGACTACAATACAACGGTGAAAACGGCTACGGAATCAGTTTCGCGACAATTTAATAACAGAGTGAAGTAAAAAGTAAAATAAAAAATACATAAAAGTGAACGATTCTGAACCGTCGCTCGGCGCGACCGCTGTTTAGTTTGTGACGATTTTTTTTGTATTTGTATCTGTGGTACGATTTGACGTTTTATTTTTCGTTCGGTAATAGTTACGTTAACTTCGGTAACTGTTACGCGTTTGAATTTATTGGAGCGTATATTTTGGTATATTTATCTTATGTAATGTCAGCTGGAATTGGCTAGAAACTTTTAGTAGGTTGTAGATTCGACGCGAGCTTGAAATCTATCATCGAATTATTTATAGTGTACCATGACAATTTAATTAGGTACACTACAGAGGAAAATTTGCAATCCTACTTCATTGAAGGTAGCAAACAAGTATTCAAACGTTAAGCGGTTACCCCGGTGTAAGTAAGTACTTTTATCAGCAGTGTGGTTACCAAAATTTCCTTTTCATTTTCTCAGCCATGATTCTAGGATGGTTTTTATTCTTTAAATTTTAAAATTACATAAATAATTCAATAATTCAATGATTCTTATGGAGTTTCTTCCCGGTTCTTCTCCATAACAATAACATTTTGGAACCGCACAACTAGAGTCACTAATGTAAAGTTTCGCAAGTGCCTGAAAAGGCCAACTTGAAATTTCTTTTTTATTTTAAAAAATCAATAATCCTTTCATATCATTTGACCATCATTTTGTAGCCTTCATTATTCGCAATTATTTGGGGTTGGCTACTATTTCAACCGGTTTTACCTGAATATCAGTTTTTCCACGAAACGACTGGCATCGGACCTCCATAATCCTAAAGGCGAACTGAACTCTAAGTCTGAACTACTCGTCAGTATATTTGAGAGCACTAACTTCCCAATAACCATTGCCGTAGATGTCCATAACAAACCGGGGCCGTCGGCTTACGAACTCTCCGAGGTACGGGAAAAAAACCCAACCTAACCGGGGAATCGAACCCGAGACTTCTTGATCGGCAGTCGCTTACGCTAACCGTTAGATCAGACGACCTTTTGAAAGAAAATCTTATAATGTAAGAACATCACATTATGTTCTTAACGATAGCCTAAAATCCGTTCTTTTATGAAAAAACTTTCCAGCTGATATTGTTGCAAGATAAACAAGCGAAAAACATCTACGAAAGTATTAAAGGGTGCTTTTTTATGATTTGAAACATAAAAGTCTTGTTTAATATCTGTTATATAGGCTGTTATATTTTACTCTTTAATAACTATTCCATTCCTGCTAATAAATTCATATATGTTTTTTAAAATTGTTTATAAATCTTTAAATACATCATGACACATAGTTATTAAGAATCTCATATAATAAATATACATATATGAGATTCTTATATATATCTTTATATATATAATTCTTCTGTGAGTGTGTATGTCACTGAACTACTCTCAAACGACTGGACCGATTTTGATGAAATTTTTTGTGTGTGTTCAAGGGGATCTGGGAATGGTTTAGATTCACAATTTTGTCCGCTGGACAATGTTTTTTTAATTAATTTTTAATTTATTAGTAGTTATGGCAAAACGACGTTTGCCCGGCAAACAGCTAGTATATATATATAATAAAATAAGAATTCTCTTTTTTACAATTATTGTTTACTAGCTGACCCACGCAACCTCTTTTGCGTCTCCTATTGCCCGTAGCGTGATAATTTTCCCGCGTTTTTGAAACATTCTTTATTGTTGCTCCGCTGCTATTAGTCTTAACGTGATGGTATATAGCCTATAGCCTTCCTCGATAAATGTATTATCCAACACTGAATTTTTCAAATAGGACCAGCGGTTCCTGAGATTAGCGTGTTCCAACAAACAGACAAACAAACTCTTCAGCTTTTTAATATTAATAGTATAGATTGGTGAACGGATTTCAATTTTTTTATGTACGCACCTCCCAATGTGACTCTAATCTATCTGATGGAAAGCGTAATTAGAATTCAAGCGTGGAGGTCACCATCCTCATTGCAAATGCAGACAATGCAGCAGTTCAACATGGTGACCTACACCATGGCAGCGTAGTGATGGTTCTGCATCATTGGGCCTCCGGTTTCGCACTCACCAACGAAAAACAACTATATAATTAAATCGATTTTAATGCAGCTTTCAACAATAGACTGAATGATTCACAAAAAAAAAATCCGCGCGTAGCCGAGCCTGGTCGCTAGTTAGATATAAAAAAACAACAGCCTGTAGAACTCCGACAAATATTTAAAAACCTAAGCCATAAACAATCTGCTTTATAACATTCCCTGGAAAAAGGAGACGTTATTTAATCCTACACTTTGATGTTGCCATATAAAAATATTCTAAGGGTACTTATATTAAAAAATTCAGCATTAATACTTTCGTGGTATATTAATATCATAAAATATAGTAACTTTGTTCAGTTTGGTTGCCTAAGAATATAAGTTCCGTATAGTAAAAATATTTTTTTCAGTTATGAAAGTAGAAGTTATGTTATTGAGATTAATTTAGACGAAATTAAGTTTTCTTCATTTTGAATAAATAATCTATACTCGTACTTAATCGTACAAAAACAAATAACAAACGGATCTGTAAGAATACCGCGAATTTAAATTTTGTTTTTTTTTTTTAATTAACAGTTGTAACATTAAGTTCTAAATTTAAACAATCCCTTTTTGAATTACAGAATTCAATTCTCTATGCCGCGATTTGAATTCAATAATGGCGCACCGCACAAGTTATAATTTTAGCATTGTATTGTGGGAAATAACAATGCATTCGCTTTCTACATGATGTCGTAATGTTGTTCATTAAAAACTTGTTAGCTCGCAAATAAGCTGGGTAGCGGAAATTGTTCTTAACATGTGCGAAGATCACGTATTAAAAGGTATTATTCCCGTTATATAATTCCCGTAAAAATAATTGTTAATATATCATGGAACTTGAAAGTTTAAAAGTTAGACATCTGTCCTGGCAGAAAGACAGACAGTTACTTTCTAATATTTAATTAAACTAACTTTTGGCCTCAGCTCTGCTCGCGTGTATTGTGATAAAGAGTAACCTATGTCCCTTCTCAAAAAACAAAGTATCTCCATGCCAAATTTCATTGAAATCTGTGAAACAGTTTAGCCGTTAAAGCTGCCAAACAGATTTACTTTCGAATCTATACAAAGAAATAAAATTAGTGTCTGTTTGTAATATTATAATACCCAGTTTTTTCTAAATGCATATTTATGTATACACGGCACATACATATACCCAAATGTTTTTTTTTCAATTTTTATCTGTCTGTCTGTTTGTTGCGGCTAATCTCTGAAAGGGCTGGACCGATTTTGGGACTTTCACTGGCAGATAATTGATGTTATAAGGGGGAGTAACTTAGGCTACTTTTTTAGAGTAGGTTTGTCCCGCAGCGTTACCCGCGGTAGGACAATAACCACGGGTAAAATCGCGGGGTTCAGCTAGTTTATAATATTAGTAAAGACTTTTTTTTTTTTTTTTTTTTTAACGTGTGGAAACCCCCTCGGGCCGTCACCCCGCCGGGGTTTGCGGCGGGGCGGTGTGTCGGAATCGAACCGACTAAAACCACACGGTGTGCCACTCTGCGCCTGAGACGGGAGGGATCCGGGAACTGCTGTTATTAACACATCCGGACCCCTCCCAGCGCCTGCCTGCACTGAAGCGGGCACCGTCTGCTGATGAACTCTCTAAATAGGCGACGTACGGCACACGCGTAACGTTGCCCCCTCGCGGGTGACCACTAGAGCGGATGGAAGGGAAAACCCATCCCGACCATCCGCGGCCACACTCAGGGCGGCATGAGGCGCTGATAGGCGCGCCTCCGCCGCCCGGTTCGCCGGCGGCGGATCGGGTCCGAGTGGATATCATCCTCCCGGGCCTTCTCCGCCGCCTCCTTCTGCGAGATTACATCTTCACAGAAGGTTGCGACCGCGGTAAAACTGCTGTCGCTACCGGTCATGGCGCGAATGACGGCCGGTAGCGACAGATCCCCTCCGATGACTGCAGTGAGGGCCCGGCGCTGCGACGCCCAAGCGGGGCAGATCGCCAGCGTATGCTGGGCCGAGTCCTCACTGCAGTCGCAGTGGTGGCAGGCGGGACTCAGTTCCCTCCGTGCGACCGAGTGCAGGTACTTCCCGAAGCATCCGTGCCCGGAAAGCACCTGCGTCAGTCGGAAGGAAAGAGTCCCGTGCTGCCGCCCTGCCCACTCGTGGATGACCGGCTGGAGAGCCTCCACGGCGGCGAAGCCAGCGCGTGGAGTCTCCAGCCGGAACGACCAGCGAGCCATCGTGGCTCGACGGGCGGCTTCACGCCACTCGCGCACCTCCTCGGGCGGGGGGCGAATGCCACACTCCGCCCGGAAAGAAGCCACCCGTCGATAAACTTCGGCGAGCACTTCCGCCTCCAAATCCCATGGGGGTGTTCCGGCCAACGCGCACGCCGCCTCGGTCGACACCGTGCGGTATCCGCGTATGGCTCTGACCGCCAGTACCCTCTGAGGCCGCCAGAGGCGAGCCTTGTTGAGGGCGGTCAGAGCCGCCACCCACACCGGTGCGCCGTACAGCGCCATTGACCGGACCACCCCCGTGTAGAGGAGTCGCGTTGCGACGCTGGCTCCGCCCAAGTTGGGCAATAATCGCCCAAGGGCGGAGGCAGCGTCGACCAGCTTCGGACCAAGCTGTCGGAAGTGCTCGTCGAAGAGCCACCTACCGTCCAGGATCAGACCCAGATACCTCATCTGGGCCCGAACCGGTACGAGGACCGAGTTGACCACTATGGAAGCGCCGGGGGGCGGCCCACGACGGGGCCCATGGAATAGCAGGGCCTCCGTCTTGTCCAGGGCCACTCGTAAGCCCAGCGCCTCGATGCGCCTGACCACCAGAGAAACACCAATGGTGGCCAGGCGCGCCGCCTCCTGGAAGTTCGCCCCCCGGGCTGTGACAAGAGTGTCATCGGCGTAACAAATTACGCCCAGCCCGGGGGGGAGACGACCTCTTAGGACCCAGTCGTATCCCACGTTCCACAGGAGTGGTCCTAGGACAGACCCCTGCGGAACGCCGCACGACATGGGTCGCCGTCTCAAGGCGCCATCTCGATCCTCGTACACGACGGTACGCTCCTGCAAATAGTCTGCCACCAGCCGCCTCAGGTACTCTGGCACTCCGTGGTATTGGAGTGCTTCCCCGATGCAGCTGAATGGCAGACTATTAAAGGCGTTGGCGATGTCCAGGGACACGGCCAACACCACTCCGCCACAGCTCACTGCCTCCTCGGTCACGGCCCTAAGGCGCATCACGGCATCGACCGTCGAACGCCCCTCTCGGAATCCGAATTGGGCGTCCGACAGGTCGGGCCCCACCTCGCAGAGGTGCTGGACGATGCGGGCAGAGAGTATTCTCTCAAAAAGTTTACCCGCCTCGTCCAGCAACACGATGGGCCTATAGGCCGCGACCGAATCGGCAGGCCGTCCCGGCTTCTGAAGCAGGACCAGCTTCCCGCATTTCCAGCACTCAGGGAAGCGTCCGGACGCCAGGCTAGCGTCCAACACTTCCCTGAGGCGGTCCGACATATGGTCGAGGGCTCGGGCCAGAACTCGGGCAGGAACCCCGTCCGGCCCTGGGGCGGTGTTCTTCGAACGAATTCGAAGAACCGCCGCCCCTACCTCCGATTCCCTCACGGGCGGAACCTCGCCCCCGTCGTCCCTGGCCGGGTAGGCCATCGACGGGGGCGTGTGCTCCGCCCGCTGCGGGAATAGGCCCTCGACCACTTCCTGCAGGAAGCTGGGCTGGAGAGTCTCGGTAAGGGGGGGGCCCGCCGTGCGGAGCTTCTGTCGCACCGCACGATATGGGCGACCCCAGGGGTCACGGTCGAGACTCTCCAGCATCTCCTTTCTCTTCACCTCTTTGGCGCGGCAAATGGCCAGCTTCAGAGTTTTCCGCGCTTCGCGGTACTCCTCATGAAGCTGGTCCCCGCCACCGTCTCCGCGGTGACGTCGCCGGCTGCGGGTGTAAGACCTCCGGGCACGAGTACAAGCCGCACGGAGGTCCGCCAACTCCTGGGACCACCAGTAGACCTCCTTCCGAGGAGGCCGACGACCCTGGACGCGGGGCATGGCCGTATCACAAATCTGCGTAATCGCATCGCGAAAACGGCCAGCCCCCACGTCCACGCCGACCTCCTCGGTCGGGGCCTGCGGAGACAGCCAAGATTGGACAATGGCCGCCTCCTCTAGTAGGTCCCTGTCGAGCTTGGCGACCGCCCACCGCGGAAAGCGGGATGTATGCCGCGCCGTGTGACCCCTACTGGGGCCCTGGGACCGGGAGAGCTCAAATCGGATATAGAGATGATCCGAGAGCGTCTCGACCTCTTCCAGGACACACCAGTTCCTTACTCGTGCGGCGACAGCAGGGGTAGCGAACGAAAGGTCCACTATCGACCCCCCCTGCCGTCGCACGCACGTGTTGGTGGCGCCTCTGTTCAGCAAACAGAGGCCCACCGAAGCCGCCCACTCCTCGACGGCTTCGCCCTTGGCGTCCGTCCCGGGGGACCCCCACGCAATGGATTTTGCGTTGAAGTCCCCCAGCACGAGGACGTGCCCAGACGCTAATCGCCGCATCGAGGTCTCCAAGCTGTTAAGGAAGACCTCGAAGTCGCTCAAACTCCGGTTGGGGGAGAAGTATATACCGTAAACGGTGATCCCCCCCCACTCGGCGGCAACATATCCCGAGCCCTTGTCTCTAAGCGACAAGGGCGGGGAATGAGCCGCCCCGGAACCGACGACTGCCACGGAGCCGTCCCAGTCACCCATCCAGTTTGGACGGGGAGGAACGTAATAGGGCTCCGCGACTACGGCAACACCGATCGACCACTGCGCCATACTTTGCAGGAAGAGATCCTGCGCCGCGGCGCAGTGGTTGAGGTTCGTCTGGACAAGGAGGCTGGAGAATCGATCCATTACTGGATCGCTTCTACAGCCTCCTCCATGGGCGTCGGCGTAGACGCATTAGCTACGCCGAAGGCAGCCTGGGTCGACTGGCTGACCCCCGACGCTTGCCGAGAAGCAAGAGAGGCCCTAGGGGGCTTGCAGCCTCCCTGCCCCATCTGATGATTGGCAGGCTTATTGCCCGCCGCACAGATGGGGCAGTGAGGGGCGGCAGAACAATCCGCCGCCTTGTGCCCCGCCAGACCGCAGCGGAAACAAAGTCCGCTGCAGTCAAAGCAGCTACTGCACTTGGTGCGAGTGTGACCCGCCGACAGGCATTTAAAGCACCTCATCGGCCTCGGCGCCAGGACTGTTATCCTGGCGCTCACAAAGCCGACGAGAAGCCTGCCGGCATCTCCAAGAATTTTGGCTGCCGCCACAGGGCAGCTGAGCCACACCGCACCAAGGCCCCCTGGACCGGTACGGACAGTGCCGACTCTGATGCTGTCCGCGCTGCAGTTCGTCCTCTCCTGAACCGCAACGCGGACATCCTCGGCCGTCACGGAATCGTCCAGGCCCGAGATGCGCAAGTCTGCGCACTTTGTAGGCCTGGCGATCCGTACACCATCCGTTTCCGAGAACATCTCTCTCAGCTTCTCGGCAAAAGCGTCTGCCGACTTTGCACCCTCAGCCCCGGGGAACTCTAAAACTCGAGCCCCCGTTTGGGCGAGGCGCAATCGCACCCCTGTTGTCCCGAAAGAGGCGAGACTAGCCCGGGCCCTTTTGAAAAGGGCCGCGTAGGATAACCCGCCTTCAGTCGCCTCCGGAGACACGGTCACCACGACCGCCGCGGTTTTCGGCGGCTGCAGTTTCCGCGGCTTCTTCGCGGCGGCCTTTGCCACCGGCGGCGACTGCGGGCCAGAGGCCGCCTTCTGGGCAGTCTTCTTGGCCCGCTTTCGGGACTTTTTGGACCCGCCAACTACCTGCCAACCCTCATTGGAGGGGGCAGAAGTGGAGGGTCCAGGTGCCGTCGTTGGAGTGGGGAGCGGAGGGAACTCCGCTCCAGCATTCGCCACTGTTTTTGGCGCCGTCTTTTTAGGGGCCGCCTTAGGCGCCGCCTTCGGTGCAGCCGACTTTGCCGGCGCTTTGGCCCCCTGTTGTGCCTTTTGGGCAGCCGAAGGAGCAGGCACCGACGTCGCAGACACGTAGGAGACCCGGCCGCCCACCACGGGGAGCGGCGCCGGCGCCGGGAAGACCTTCGGTCTCGGGGGCGCGAGCGGCGGCCGAACGACAGGGGCCGGGGGCAGCCTAGCCTCCAGGCCGGCCAAGCGGCCGTCCACTAGATTCCCCACTGCGATGAGGATCTGCTGCATTAGAGCGTCAGATTCCCCAGGGACAGTGGGGGTCGCCCGCGACGCAGACGGCGCCGGCAGCGACGCAGGCGGAGCCACCCGCGGCGCAGACGGAGCCGCCCGTGACGCAGACGGAGCCGGCCGCGACGCAGACGGAGCCGGCCGCGACGCAGACGGAGCCGGCTGCGACGCAGACGGAGCCGGCCGCGACGCAGACGGAGCCGGCCGCGCCGCAGACGGGGCTGGTACCGGAGCCTTATGCTCAGGTCGCTCCGCCCGGAATTGGGCGAATTGAGCGCTGAGCTCCGCCACCTGCTCCGTCAGACGATCATTGGCCGCCTGGAGGCGTGCCACATCCCCAATTAGGGTCCCGACAACCCCCGCCACAGCGGAGGAGGAGTCCTTAAGGGCCCTCACGAAGGTGCCCTTAAGGTTGACGGACTTGGTGGCCACCTTGTGAATTATGGCCACCGCCCGCGTCCGCCCTCTCCTGCAAGGAGGCCGGTGTCTGGGGCACTAAGTCCCCATCCACCGGCTCCCCGATCTTTTGCAGGAGACCCGAGATCTCCTCCTCCGCCTGAGTCTCGCCTTCCGCCCGAGCTCGCCGATATGACTCCGCCTTGCAAAAGACGGAACCCGACGTGCCCGGGACTGGGGTTCGGGACCTCCCCCTATGATAACTTGCCATTTTGGGCGGCAGCATTTCGGAGGCGTCGCTGCCCCCGTCGCTCGAGCGTACGCGTTTACGGCTAAGCTCCAGGTCCATAGGCTCCAACGCATCAGCATTGGAGCTACCACCCGCGCCATCCGACGAGTGGTTGGACCCGGAACGCGCACGCTCCGAGGTTCTTCGGCTCCCAGCAGTCCGACTGACTACTGGGAGCCCCGGCGCCATAGGCGTCCCGGACGCGGACTCCTCCTCGGTAGAGGAGTCGTCCGCCCTCCGGAACTGCCCCTTGGCGTTCCTCCTGCCCTTCCTTCTGTTCGACTTTGCCATATCCGTTTTCACATTATCATTTTGTCCGTTATCATTGCCAGTTGTCATTAGAGTTTCGGTTTTGTTTGGGTTTTCTTTTTCTATGTTCTCCATAAAAGTCCCACGAGTATGGGGGAAATAAAGGGTCCGTCCGGGCGGAGGCCCCTGCACCCGGATAAGCCTAGATACTGTGGAGGTCGGCCGGTATCCACAGGTTTTAACGACTTGGCTGTCGGGTGTTATAGACTATCCTTGTCATGGGCCGGCCAATTAAGGCAAGCCCTCCGGCCAACAGGTTCTCAACGTACCCTCCTGGAGCCACCAGTCAGGTCGCTGCTGAGCCCCTGTTGGTTACGGAACGCGACAGGGTGGCTAACCCTGTCTCACCGACGGTGGCACTAGTGCCTGCCAGCCCCTGCGCGAGCAGTGGGCCGACCCGTCCCTCGATCCCTGACACCGTCTCTTCCCATGTCCCCTCTGCAAAACAGAGGGGTACTGGGAGCGACGTCGAGCCCTGAAAAGGGCTGTTAGGGATCCCCTCGCCAGCCTGTAAGTCGGCTGCGTGTTTCCCTTAGTCGCCTCTTACGACACCCACGGGATGAGATGGGGTAGGGCTATTCTATGCCGGCCCCACACGGCTAAATATTAGTAAAGACTAGCTGAACCCCGCGGTGTTACCCGCGGTGATTGTTGTACCGCGAGTAACGCCGCGGGACAAAGTTAGTTTAAAAAAAGTAGCCTAAGTTACTCCCCGGATCATCAGCTACCTGCCAGTGAAAGTCCCGTCAAAATCCGTCCAGCCGTTCCAGAGATTACCCGGAACAAACAGACAGACAGACAGACAGACAAAAAAAAATTAACTACATTTTTGGTATATGTATCGTGTATACATACATATTAAATTAAATTAAATTAAAT
Source organism: Spilosoma lubricipeda (assembly GCA_905220595.1). NCBI lineage: Eukaryota > Metazoa > Arthropoda > Insecta > Lepidoptera > Erebidae > Spilosoma > Spilosoma lubricipeda. The sequence continues at coordinate 1,381,563 of HG992298.1, read as the reverse complement.
TAAAATCTCTTTATTTTTAGGTATCTCGGACCCATACAAAATATTACATATTTAACAAATTTAATAATAAAAAACAAAAAAAAAAAAAAAAAAACAAATATAAATTAATTCAATTAAAAATGCATTCATAAAAAATTTAGTTAAAATCCAATTATATATGCATTAAGTAAAAAGCGGTTATTTTAATATTACAAACTGACACTCCAATTTTATTTATTTGTATAGATTTAAAACAATTTCTATAAGTCGCAATTCAGTTTGAAGTAACAAAATCCGTGAATGAAGCCTAACGTTTCTCATACAATAAAGTATAGCTACTTGAAACTCCAATAAAAATTTCATTCCGCAATATTCTGTTGTGATGTGATTCAATGAACCCTGTCTACTAAAAAAAGTAATGTATATTTTCTGTAACAGAAAAATATAAAACGCCATAAAAGAGGTATTATGTGTTTGTTACCTTATTCCCTTTTTATTACCCTTCAAGGTTTATTTGAAGGGCGCGTCGAAATATGAGACATATGTAGTTGAAAGACGTGAAGGTTCTTTACTAAGCTGAAGATAAAAGAAAGGGTAGTTTTGGCAGTCTCTGTAGGTATGTTTATATGTTCCACCGAAACGCCTAAACTAATGAACCGATTTTATTTAATGACGTCTCAAAAGATTAATAAATAATAGCCGGGGCTATAATTTTCTTATCAAAAGATTTTACATAGTCGAGTTATGGTTTCTTTTTTTAAACTTTTGTTGCGGTGCTCTAAAAACAAAGCTGCACCGATTTCAATGAAATTTAGCATTGAGATACTTTGCCTCTTGAGGCAAGACATTGGTTACTATTAACAAACAAACGCGCGGGAAAATTTTTGGGGTATAGGCCTCGTGTATCTCACTCACTCGGTAAAACACAGCGCAAGCGCCGTTTCACACCGGTTTTCTGAGAGGCCGTGGTATCACTCCGGTCGAGCACGGAGTTAAGCTGCAATAGTGTTATTTACCTGTTGATCTTGTTGTTGGAACTGTTGTAGATACTCCTGCATGTTGTACGGCGACCACTTAGTCTCCTCAGCGAGGATTGAGCTGAGTAACAGGACACACGACAGCTGTTGGCAAAGGAGGTAAGTAAGTTACTATTATGTACTTCTAGTCCAGATATTGTGGTGCACAAGGGTATGCACAAACAGGTGCACTCTCTGTTCCCTAACTCTCACAATCCGATGGGACCGCTCTTCGATAATACCGGAGAGAGATCAGACACAAGGCAGATGGCTTAACGTGCTCTCTGAGGCTCGGGGATTAAGATATAAACTAAACTAAACCAATAACACTCTTTGGTCCGATCCGGGAATCGAACCCGAGACTTCTACATACGTTAACCGCAAGACCAACGAAGAAGACCGAGAGTTACTGTTATGTAGAATTAGATTCTATGGTGGTTTGTTGTGGTATCAGCAGCCCCTATTTGGCTTACCCACTCAGTTGTGTTACAATTTATTAACTGGTATCATCTTCATCATCATCAGCTGCCTATCGCAGTCCACTGCTGGACATAGGCCTCTCCAAAATAGTGGTATAATAGGGCAAACTTCCTTTCTAAGATCCGGCAGTGAATTGATAAAGGCTGATATGTATTGATTATTAACTTAGGTCAGGAAACGCTATATTTAATACTAGAAAATTAAATAAATAAATAAATATTTGGGACATCTAACACACAACGCCATCTAGTCCCAAACTAAGCAGAGCTTGTATTATGGGTACTAGACAACTGATATGAATACTTATATACTTTTTTTTTGTAAATACATACATATTATACATAGAAAACACCCAAACTCCGAAACAAATATTTGCAGATCATACAAAGATTTGTTCCGACCCGGGAATCGAACCCGAGACCTCAAGAACAGCAGTCGCGTATGCTACCACTGCGCCACCGAGGCAGTTGACCCACGCAACCTCGTTTGCGTCTCCTATTGCCCGTAGCGTGATAATTTTCACCCGTTTTTGTAACATTCTTCATTGGTGCTCCGCCCCTATTGGTCTTAGCGTGATGATATATACCTATAGCCTTCCTCGATAAATGGGCTATTCAACACTGAAATATTTTTTCAAATCAGACTAGTAGTTCCTGAGATTAACGCGTTCAAGCAAACAAACAAACTCCTCAACTTTATATATTAGCTTATATATAGATATAGATATATGTACATTATAAACAAAAGGGAACTAAACAACATCCATTTGTCAAAACCTTTGGTTCGAAGTGGGGTCATCCCATAAGTCAGAAGTTTTTGTAGAACCCCATAAGTTTCAAACGTGCTTACGTATGTTGAAATGAGATATATTCTCTGTCTAGCTAGCTATTATTGTCCCATAGGAGCATATGAGAATGCCATAAATAGGACAATTATGTTATGTGTATTATGTGTGTATTATGTACGTTATGAGTTAATATGTAAACAAAGTGTAATTTATGGATACTTTAATTCTATTATACAGTATCACTAGCCGACCCACGCAACCTTGTTTGCGTCTAATATTTGCCCGTAGTAATAGTTTTCCCCCGTTTTTGTAACATTCTTCGTTGTTGTTCCGCTCCTGTAGGTCTTAGCGTGATGATATATAGCCTACAGCCTTCCTCGATAAATGGACTATCTAACAGTGAAATAATTTTTCAAATCGGACCAGCGGTTCCTGAGATTAGCGTGTTCAAACAAACAAACAAACTCTTCAGCTTTATATATTAGTATAGACTAGCTGACCCACGCAACCTCGTTTGCGCCTTATATTGCCCGTAGCGTGAAAATTTCACCCGTTTTTGAAACATTCTTCATTGTTACTCCGCTCCTATTAGTAGTAGCGTGATGATATATACCCTATAGCCTTCCTCGATAAATGGACTATCCAACACCGAAATAATTTTTCAAATCGGACGAGCGGTTCCTGAGATTAGCGTGTTCAAACAAACAAACAAACAAACTCTTCAGCTTTATATATTAGTACTAGCCGACCCACGCAACCTCGTATGCGTCTTCTATTGCCCGTAGCGTGATAATTTTCCCCCGTTTTCAAAACATTTTTCATTGGTGCTCCGCTCCTATTGGTCCGAGCGTGATGATATATAGCCTATAGCCTTCCTCGATAAATGGGCTATCGAACACTGAAATATTTTTTCAAATCGGACCAGCGGTTTCTGAGATTAGCGTGTTCAAACAAACAAACAAACAAACAAACAAACAAACAAACAAACTCTTCAGCTTTATATATTAGTATAGATTATTGTATAGCAAACTAGCCGACCCACGCAACCTCGTTTGCGTCTCCTATTGCCTGTAGCGTGATAATTTTCCCCCGTTTTTGTAACATTCTTCATTGTTGTTCCGCTCCTGTAGGTCTTAGCGTGATGATATATAGCCTTCCTCGATAAATGGGCTATCTAACACTGAAATAATTTTTCAAATCGGACCAATACTTCCTGAGATTAGCGCGTTCAAACAAACAAACAAATAAACAAACTCTTCAGCTTTATATAATAGTATAGATAGGTAATTCAAAACTCATTACACCATCAAGTGCTATTGTCACTTCGATAGATTTTGTTCCACCCTGAGGTTGCCTGAAAAGGATTACTTTTTTCCATTAGGCCTCCTTTGTCCACTATATAACTGATAGCTGACCCACGCAACTTGCAACTGACTAGATGCTCCTCTCCTATTGGTCTAAGCGTGATGATATATAGCCTATAGCCTTCCTGGATAAATGGGCTATCTAACACTGAAATAATTTTACAAATTATATTTTACGTACCTCTTGTAACTCTGTAAAATTATGCTGTGCAACTAAAGAGTTTTCTATCTATAACTGAACTTTTTGTTAGTTTGGTTAACCATGTCAAAAATCCTTAATTTTGTTTTTTTTTTATTTTGATGTACCCTCTCTTACCACTAAGACGAATCTTCCGTTTAGGCTCTAGGGCGTGCCAAAGAAATATACATACATAGATACACTCAAAAAACATTACTCCTTTTTTCGTAGTCAGGTAAAAATATCTAAAAAAAGGCAAATTTGTAAAAACGCAGACTGAGTAACACGGATCAGGAAATCGGAGAAGCTTTTTTAGGTAAAGATACCACTTTTCCTAACTCAATACTTAAATTTCCTGAAATGATTTTCATCGAAATGAGTGAAGTGCAGGTAATCGATGATTAGTACCAATGAATGAATGAATACAGGCCTATAGGCCGTAGCCTCCTGCCTAACGAGAGGCATATGGCCCGGTAAAAGCTATTGTTGTAATGTGTGTATCTCGTTGCGGTCAAAGAGGCAGTTTGAATTATCCAATGAACGTTTGTAGCGTTTGATATCAGACAAATATCACACATTATACGACTACCGGATTTTCCCCTTTTTTACCACGGAGATTCGAGTGTGTCGTCCCTTTTATAATCGTTGGAAAGAGATCTTCAAGTTTCATTACTGTCATAGTATTTCACTGCCTAAATTGCCTAGTAACCTATCATGTTCTTGACCATAAAATAGACGTATTTTTACGACTGTACGCAAAGTTTAACTTTATTTTTTGGCAGAATTAGTACGAAGCTCTAGAAATTTATAGTCACTGTCTTTTCTAACATCCCTTAGCTGTAAAATTCAGTGATTTTACGAGTTCCCTACCGCTGTACTTGCCAATTATTTCTTCGACAGGGAATTGGACAACATTGGTTCTTTAACGGAGTCCATAAATAATGAATGATAAATGAATTTATCTTGACGATAGATAAAACTTTTTAAACACTCTTTCATATGTTTTTTTCTTCAAACGCCAGCAAAAAGTTAAGAAGATGTACTAAAATGAAACTAAAGAAGTTTTATTATAGTACAGGGGAGAAACAAGCGAATGGGTCACCTAATGGTAAGCGACAACCACTCTTCATAAATCTATAGTTCAAGAGTCATAAGTGTCCAGTGTGATCTTCAACGGGTCCTTTAAGCGGTGCATGAAAGAGATCTGACTAGATTGCTACTAGTACGGCAATGAGTATGTTAGGAAACATTTAAATGTCTCTTTTGTGCATACATTCTAGAGCTTTTTACTTTTATATAGTGTTTATTTAAATGTCAAAAGCCTTTACGTTGCTAACACTTCACATTTAAGCATTTAAAGCGCTGTAAAACCTTAAATAAAACGTTGTACCGTGTGAAGTATTAAACAAACTTTGTGCGCGGACTGCGGGCGTGAATGAAAATACCTTTGCCGATGATGAAGTGGTGGAAGTGGAAACATACGAGAGGAATATTTGAACGGGCACGTCATGTGACTTAAAAAAACGCACACCAACAAATGTTTTTCTCAAAAGTGTAAACATACTCAATTTCAAAGAAAAATAAAAAGTAAGAGAGCTTACAGAAGCATTAGTTACAAGCAAAACTGCCTTCACTTGATTTTGGGGAGGAAAGCTAAAACGGTGTCTAGTTGTTCAAAAACGATGTTACTCATTTACCGTCAAGTTCAGTCAAGGCAGTTCTGGCCGTTTGCTCCAAATACCATAAAAACTATTGAACGTCTGTTTATTGACTTCATTTTGAAAAAATAAACGAAATTTATTCTTAACAGAGGTTGTGTACACGTGTACACGCCCTTAATTATTTCCCGAATGTTTTTAACATTGAAGCCACAAAAAATAGTACGAAATAAGTTGCCTAGCGCTTTTTGAATGTATTACATAGAACACTACGGGATAAAAGTTTTACCTCCAATTGGCAAACTCAAAGAAACATTTTTTTAATTTTTTTTAAAGACAACTCCCGCATTGGGAATCTACATATTGTGTCGCGGGCGACATTACAAACATACATGAAACGGACACAAAGAATACTCAGACTTAGAACAACAATCTGTGCATCATTGTCACATATGGGATTTGAACCTATAACACTTTGCGAAGTATAATGCGGCGTGGCGACCACTTTAACTACTTTACCCTCGGGCCGTCACCCCGCCGGGGTTTGCGGCGGGGCGGTGTGTCGGAATCGAACCGACTAAAACCACACGGTGTGCCACTCTGCGCCTGAGACGGGAGGGATCCGGGAACTGCTGTTATTAACACGTCCGGATCCAACTACTTTAATTACTAAGCCAACCGTGCAGTTGTTTTTTAATTTTTGTTTTCGGCCTGCCGACAATAAATGTCGGGTTTTTTGCGAGCCCTCTACACCCGGAAAAAAATGTGTCGGACTCGAATCTCGCTCGCCTAGAAGTAAGAATAGCACTGTTCACATTTGTGTCGGGTGTCGGGGCGGACTAGCGTCCCCCACTACCCTTATTCCGTCCGTGCATACGTCGCTCGAAACAAGTGGGAACGAGCTAGTGTGAACAAAAGACATTGTTGAAATTGACTGCCTCGGTGGCACAGTGTTAGCGTATGCGACTGCTGTGCTTGAGGTCTCGGGTTCGATTCCCGGGTCGGGCCAAAATATTTGTATGATATGCTAATATTTGTTTCGGAGTTTGGGTATTTTCTATGTATAATATGTATGTATTTACAAAAAAAAAGTATATATTTATTTATATCAGTTGTCCGGTATCCATAACACAAGCTCTGCTTAGCTTGGGACTAGGTGGCATTGTATGTCCAAAATATTTATTTATTTATTTAAAGGCGCCTACATTCGATAAAAATACGGACCCGACACCCGAGAAGTGGGAACGAGCTCTCTTACAACACCCATGGCATGAAAAGGGGTGGTGAGACTTATATTCAAAATCCGATAAATATAACACAATCTAATTCCTTCACAAGATTTTTTGGCAGCCATACATTTCACATATCACTATTATTCACATATATATAACACTATAAATAATAGAAAATTAACTCACATATAAAACGACTGTACACATTTTGATGCGGTCGGTACCGTTGCACAAGTACTAATGATGTCATACAATGGTGCACCTCTATTATATAGAGAAGTGACAGGCGGTGTCTATTAGTGCTGTGTAGATTGTCGGTGATTTTGGGAGTCCGTAGATGTTGTTAGAAATCCTTTTCATATCTTGATAATGTGCGTATACATGTGTGTTATGTAATAGTTAGATGAGAAAATAATTAAGAGTCTGTATAAAAAAGAAATAGGATAGTCATTGGTGTCAGGAAATGACCGGACACAAAAAGTATTAGTATTTTTAATTGCTTTTTTTATTAAAGAGAAAAACAATCAAAATAAATATAACTAGAACATCTAGCTTTTGTCTGCGGATCCACCTGCCTAAAGGTCGGTTATCGCGGTAACTCTTCAAACTGATAATTATAACTTTTTTGAAATAAAACCATCAGTAAGTGTTAAGTGGAGCAAACTGCAACGCATTAGTGAAAACCGCATTCAAATCGATTAAACTGTTTCTGAGATTGGCGTGCGTAGACAAACAGACAAAAAAAGATTTTCTTATATATCTTTCAGGTAGAAAATGTTTAGTATTTATTTAATATTTATGTTTTTATCTAATGGTTGTATCTGCTAAGCCGGAAAGTCATGAGTTTGATTCCAATCTGAGAAAAATGTGATTGATCATTTGACGACCAGATAGTGATTTGTGTAACGGACTGTTACGCTAAAATTCACAGGTTCGATTTTCGATCAAATCAAATATTTTTGGATATGAACATGTAATGTTTGTTTTGGTCTGTGTAATTGTCTAGTACTTATAGTACAGACTGGGATCAGATGATCGTGTGTGATTTGTCACAAGATTTCTCACAAGAATATGTTTAAAACCCGACTACATAAAAACTTTAATAAATAAATACATAGCCTTTAGCACCCTTGCTATTATTACAAACCTATTGACAACTCATTCGTCAAAATCGAGACATACGCTTTCGTACTCACCGCTTCGGTTCTTCCTTCCTGTGCCGAGCGGTCAAAACCTGGAACTCACTACTACTGCTGTACGTGTTTCCCTCACACTATGAACCCGGGTCCTTTAATCCGTGCAAAAGCATCTCACTATGCCGCCATAGTGTGGGTCACCATGCTGCATTGTCCCTGTTCGCACTGAGGATGGTGACTACCACTCCTGGATTCTGCTCATGCTTTCCATCAGGCAGAGTGGTCATTTTGGCAGCTAGAAAATAAAAACAGTCGGTTCTGTAGTTTAGGCGCTGCGGTGGAACATACATAGATTTCTAAAACAATTGAGACACATTGTTAAGCGATGTGGTGCCGTACAAGAAGATATCGTAAAGTAGTACATTTGACTAACATCATTTTTATTTGCTCTTCCATTTGGCTTCACCATAATTAAATTACTCAAACCACCACAGCATTACCACCAGTTCAGCTATTTAGATAAAGAAACACTCAAACAATGCGAATGGACTTAATCAGGCCATAAAAAAGGAGGTTTTACCTACCATGCTGGGCAGGATTAGTGCAGGTTTTGAATCAAGTTTTCTTGGCCATGACCGCGTGTTACGATTACTTCGTCCGACTGATCGGACGACGCGAACTTTATTCCTGTTGCTCCGACTGATCAGGCCATGTGGATTGGTTTCTCTTTGCAATACTGCGGTCCTGTATAGTTACCGAGTATTCTCAATGGGTCGGCTCTCATGACGACCAAGGGATGAATAGGAATGGTGACATTCTATATTCTAAGTCTGTCTCCACATACACTACCCGTCTAAGGAGAGACTTATAACCAGCGAAGGTATATTTGTTTTAAGGAATATTGGGCAAACGAGCAGACGTATCGCCTGATGGTAAGAGATTACAGCCGCCCATGGCCACAGGCAGCACCAGTGGCGTCCGAAGTGCGTTGCCAGCCTTTGGGGGATGGGGAGGAGTTGGAGTATGGGTTTCCGGTGTCCTCACTCACTCAGTGAAACACAGCGCAAGCGCTGTTTCACACCGGTTTTCTATGAGGCCGTGGTATCACTCCTGTCAAGCCGGCCCATTCATGCCGAAGCGTGGTTCTTCCACGTATAATGCTGCGGATGACATAAATTATATTATACTTTAATGATTTTTTTAAAAAAAAACACTATATCTTCTTGTACGGAACCACATCGCTTAACAATGTGTCTATATTAAAAAGAAAGATTTTTATTCCGTTCTACATACTTTCTACTATATCTGGACCCTTGATTACTAACTTTTCATCTTCAGCGGTAGTTCTATTTGAACTGGACGGTTACATCATTGAAATTACTTTTACTATCAGCAGTTAACTATTTATAGAAATATTTGGGCTAGTTCGAGTTCCATTGCGCGTTTTATTAATGGAACGTTTTCTCGTAGTCTTATTAAAACAGCAATGGTTATCATGGAATGGAATTGCAAGAATGTTTTTCACTCATTCATTTTTTCAAATGTATTTTATAGAGGAGTTAATTGTAAGACAGGTGACAGAGTTCTTTACAGTTCATTTTATCGTTAACAGTCCTTACAAGACCACTGAATGTTGGACATAGGTCTCTAAATAGAAAGGATGTTTTGCCAGACGTCCCGATATGGGCGGGACGTCCCGATATGGGCGGGACATCCCGCTTTTTGAATCAAAATTAATAAATAATAAATAAATAAATATTTCGGACATCTAACACACAACGCCATCTAGTCCCAAGCTAAGCAGAGCTTGTGTTATGGGTACTAGACAACTGATATAAATACATATATACTTTTTTTTGTAAATACATACATATTATACATAGAAAACACCCAAATTCCGGAAGAAATATTTATAGATCATCCAAACATTCGGTTCGACCCGGGAATCGAACCCGAGACGTATGTAATTGTAATGTCTCGCGCGGGACAGGTTTTGTAACTGGCCGGACGCCCAAAATGAAGTTAGTTAGTTAGCCATGAACACCTATGACAATCGTTATTACGAAGTTCTTGCCCTCAAATATACAAATAGCTCAAACTTCAAATTCAGTTCGCTTACAGAATCGTGGAACTCCGATGCCAGTCGCTCCGTGGAAAAACTGATATTCAAGTAAAAGCGGTTGAATTAGTAGCCGACCCTAAAAGCCTTGGGAATAATAAAGGCTAGGAAGATGATGGATATACATATATTTTTATGTTTCTATGATTTGTCTAATTCGGTAATAAAAAAAAAGTTAAAACTAAAACCCAACTACGACAAAAAACGACGCTGAAAAAGCATGAAACAAGTTTCAAAAGTCGTAGTCCATGTAGTGTAAGTGTGTGTTTATCTAATTATTTTTTTTAATTCAGTACTTTATGTCGGATAGAGGGTGCCACATTAGATTCAGCGTCACGTCATATAGTCTATAACCAGCAGACGATCATGACGCTTCTAACGACACCTTATTTATCCAGTTTTAATAAGTAGTTGAGGAGCTATGGGGGAACAAATGAACATACATACATACATACATAGCCTGTTAAAATCATTACCCTCCTTTGGCTTTGCCGTAGTAGGGTAATAACTGAGTTACCCTTCATTTAAGGAGTTAACCCAATCCCACCAAAAACATAAATGTAAAAAAGGGGAGCCAAGTTCAATACAAAAATTATGCTTGGCTGTGGGCTTCATCGTAAAAAGAATGGAGATCTAAATGAGTGCCAAGTTCTATGCAAAATCCAAATATGTATTTATAGAACCAAAATAACATTATGAACAAGTATTAAACTCTATTTCTTTGCTTTATTGGATACCTATAACAATTGCTGTTATTTAAAAATGTGAGATCTTAAAGTAGGTTAGATTTAACTTGGCCAGTTTTCATTACATCAGTCATTTTATAAAGTTATTCAACATATATATTTATGTATATACTTTTTTTTTATTCTGATAAAAACTGGCCAAGTCAAATCTAACCTACTTTAAGATCTCACATTTTTAAATAACAGCAATTGTTATAGGTATCCAATAAAGCAAAGAAATAGAGTTTAATACTTGTTCATAATGTTATTTTGGTTCTATAAATACATATTTGGATTTTGCATAGAACTTGGCACTCATTTAGATCTCCATTCTTTTTACGACGAAGCCCACAGCCAAGCATAATTTTTGTATTGAACTTGGCTCCCCTTTTTTACATTTATGTTTTTGGTGGGATATCATTACTTTTTGTAAAGAAAACTAGGCAGGTTTAATTGATTTATTAAGATTTAATGTTTTTTATTGCGTTTCTAGTGTGTGGTTTTTTTTCTTACAAGTATTAAACTCTATTTCTTTGCTTTATTGGATACCTATAACAATTGCTGTTATTTTAAAATGTGAGATCTTAAAGTAGGTTAGATTTGACTTGGCCAGTTTTTATCAGAATAAAAAAAATATATATACATATATGTTGAATAACTTTATAAATTGACTGATGTAATGAGAATGGAGATTTAATGAGTGCCAAGTTCTATGCAAAATCCAAATATGTATTTATGGAACCAAAATAACATTATGAACAAGTATTAAACTCTATTTCTTTGCTTTATTGGATATCTATAACAATTGCTTCTATTTAAAAATGTGAGATCTTAAAGTAGGTTCGATTTAACTTGGCCAGTTTTCATTACAACAGTAATTTTATACAGTTATTCAACATATATGTATTTATATTTTTTATTTCTGATAAAAACTGACCAAGTTGTTATAGGTATCCAATAAAGCAAAGAAATAGAGTTTAATACTTGTTCATAATGTTATTTTGTTCCTATAAATAAAATTTGTATTTTGCATAGAACTTGGCACTCATTAAATCTCCATTCTTTTTGCGACGAAGCCCACAGCCATGCATAATTTCTGTATTGAACTTGGCTCTCCTTTTTTACATTTATGTTTTTGGTGGGATATCATTACTTTTTGTGAAGAAAACTAGGCAGGTTTGATTGATTTATTAAGATTTAATGTTTTTTCTTGCGTTTCCGCTGCACGGTTTTCTTTTTCATGCTATTGTCTACATTCTCTTGAATGTTAGAGATAATAGTGCGCATTGCCCATTCATTATCTGATACCTTTTTAATACGCTTCCTGTTTATGCTTAAATTGGTCAAGCCCGGGCGATATAACGATCTCAGGCGGTTATATCTATACTAATATATAAAGCTGAAGAGTTTGTTTGTTTGTTTGAACACGCTAATCTCAGGAACTACTGGTCCGATTTGAAAAATTCTTTCATCTATACTTATAAAATAATAAGTCCTGACTGACTGACTCATCATCGCCGAGCGTAAACTACGATAGTTAGGGCTATGAAATTTGGTAATTAGGATCCTTTTATTGAGTAGACACGCACTAAGAAAGGGATTTTGGAATTTCTACCCCTAAGGGGGTGAAATAGGGGTTGAAAGTTTGTATGGAAGTCCGTCATTTTTTAAGTTAGAAACCTGAAACTTTACTTTTGGGCTGCTGATTAAAAATGAGTAAACACGTATTTCAGCGTTTTTGAATATTCAACCCCTAAGGGGTGAAATAGGGGTTGACATTTCGTACATAGGTTAGTCTGTAAGTCCGTCATTTTTGAAGTCTGAAACATGAAACTTTATTTATGTGTTACTGATTTAAAAAGAGTCGAGACGTATTTTAGCGTTTCTGGATATTCTACCCCTAAGGGGATGAAAAAGGGGTTGAAAGTTTGTACGTAAGTTCGCCATTTTTTAAGTTACAAACATGAAACTTTGTTTTTGGGCTACAGATTAAAAATGAGTAGATACCTATGTAAGCGTTTCTGGATATTCAACCCCTAAGGGGTGAAATAGGGGTTGAAAGTTTGTATGGAAGTTTGTCATTTTTTAAGTTAGAACCATGAAACTTTATTCGTGTACTACTGATTAAAAAAGAGTAGATGCGTATTTAAGTGTTTCTGGATATTCTACCCCTAAAGGGGTGATATAGGGGTTGAAAGTTTGTATAGAAGTTTGTCATTTTTTAAGTTAGAAGCATGCAACTTTATTTTTGGGCTACTGATCTTAAATGAGAAGACACGTATTTAAGCGTTTCTGGATATTCTACCCCTAAGGGGGTGAACTAGGGGTTGAAAGTTTGTACGCAAGTTCGCCATTTTTGAAGTTACAAACGTGAAACTTTGTTTTTGGGCTACAGATTAAAAATGAGTAGATACGTATGTAAGCGTTTCTGGATATTCTACCCCTAAGGGGGTGAAATAGGGGTTGAAAGTTTGTATGGAAGTTCGTCATTTTTTAAGTTAGAAGCATGCAACTTTATTTTTGGGCTACTGATCTTAAATGAGAAGACACGTATTTAAGCGTTTCTGGATATTCTACCCCTAAGGGGGTGAACTAGGGGTTGAAAGTTTGTAAGGAAGTTCGTTATTTTTGAAGTAGCAAACATGAAACTTTATTTTTGGGCTATTGATTAAAAGTGAGTGGATAAGTATGTAAGCGTTTCTGGACATTCTACCCCTAAGGGGGTTAAATAGGTGTTGAAAATTTGTATGGAAGTTCGTCTATTTTTAAGTTATGGAAATCCGTCATATTTAAGAATACATAGAGATAAGAAAGGTGAAACTTTACTTTTGGGTTGCTAATTAAAATTGATTTAATACGTATTGCAGCGTTTCTGAATATTTTATCCCTAAGGGGTGAAGTAGGGGTTGACATTTCGTACATAGGTTAGTCTGGCATTCCGTCATTTTTCGAAATAGATGAATACTTATATCAGCATTTATGCGAATTCTGTTCCAAAAGGGGATGAAATATGGGTCGAATGTTTGCATGAAAGTTCATTTAAATGGGCTATTGATCAAAAATAAATAAATACGTTCAAAAATATGAATAAAGTACTGATACATACTTTTACACAGTTTTAATTACATACATATAATGAACTTCCACGCGAGCAAAGCCGCGGGCAACAGCTAGTCGTTTTATATTTTTATTTATTTAAAATTTATTGTTCAAAATAATAAAACCTTATTCTAAAATATGTTTTAGAATTAGGTCCACAAAACTGTTTTAAACAGTTTGTCTGTAGACTCAGTTGAACCTCTATATGCAACATGCTTGTACGTAACATTGCACACGTCACACCCATGCATTAGATACATGATACATGCACATGTGCAGTCCTATGCACAATGCACAGTCACATTTACATATTTACGTACATGCCATACACAAAACACAACAATCAACATAAAACTTATATATGGGTATAATATGTTTAAGAACATCCATGTATACATATATTTAAATATATTTGTGCTATCAAACAAGATCCAATAAGAATTGCTTTAATTTTCTTTTAATTTTGTTTAAATTGGGTTCATGTCTAATATGCACCGGCAAACTGTTGAGGACATAACATATGGTAACCGTTTTTTTAGGGTTCTATCACCATAGTAGTTAGTAACTTTTGGTACATGAAGCCTACCAGCAGTAGTCGACCTTGTTCCGTGACAGTTCGTAACAAGTGATAATTCATGCTTTTGATTGCTGTGGTGTAGGTTTATTATTAACAGGTAATGTCTTAGTTTAGCCGGAAGGATATTGCATTTTTTTAATAACTTTTTGTAATCGTCGTTACAACTTATTTTAGTTTTATTGTTTACCAATAGCTTTAGAAATTTAATCTGTAATGTTTATATTTTATCCATATAGGATTTAAAAGTCAAACCATAGCGAGCATAACTTATGATAGGTTCAACCAATTGTTTGTACATGTATTTCAATGTGGTGCTAGGTACTCTAAATCTTAGGTGATAGAATTTTCCTAGTAATATTCTAAGTTTTTCACAAATGAATTGTATATGGGACGACCAGGAAAAACTGTAATCGATCTTCACTCCAAGGTAACTGAGTAGAATGGGCTATCTAACTGTAAGTTAGATAGCCCATTTATCGAGGAAGGCTATAGGCTATATATCATCACGCTAAGATCAATAGGAGAGGAGCACCAATGAAAAATGTTTCAAAAACGGAAAATTATCACGCGACGGGCAATAGGAGACGCAAACGAGGTTGCGTGGGTCTGCTAGTTCTACTATAGAACTATCTTGGGTCTTAATTTGAATAGGGTCTAGATTAATAAGTGTTTTCACTCTGGAAAGCGCAACGGCCTGTCCTCTGCTAAATATTGAAGTGCCTATGTCGAGAAGAGCGCTGTCCAGACTAAGCCCTTGTGATTTGTGGATGGTAATAGCATAAGTCAAGCAAATAGAGAACTGTTCCCGGTGAACATATAATAGGTCTTCTGTTATTCGAATTAATCACCCATGCAATTGACGCATCTTTGCCAACGCATTAGCAGTTTATTGATGCCCTTCTTGTAAAAATCAGCTGGACGGGAGGCAACAAACTCTTCAAAGGCATTATGAGTATGAGCGCCGCTAAGAGCATACTTTGGTTTGTTCAAATTCTAAGTCGTATAGCGCTTGAGAGCCACGCGGGCCCGAAAACCTCGCTTTCTCCCGTGTACAAGTGCAAGGTGCTAGTGAATTTTACCAGTACTCTTAAATTAGTCAATACATACATGTATCGGTAACAATAAGACATCGCTATTGCCTTGACCTTGGTGTAATTACACGTTGGACTTTCTTTTAAGGTACAAAGAGTTCGAACTAACAAATTTATACCTTGTTTATTTATTGGCTGGGGCGACGTTGGACCAACCGCGTCGCTGCAACATAAGTTTGATGCTTTTTTTTTTTTTTATGTTTGACCCTGCCATAATGACTCTACTCTGCCTGATGGAAAGCATGAGTAGAATCCAAAAGTGGTGGTCACCATACTGCGAATGCAGACAATGCAACAATGCAGCATGGTGACCCACACCATGGCGGGCTAGTGATGCTTCTGCATCATTGGGCCTCCGGTCTCGCACTCACCAACGAAACACGACAGCATGATCGCTGTCATTTAACGTTGATTTTCTGTGCGAGGGTAGTACCGCCCCGGTCGAGCCGGCCCGTTCGTGCTGAAATCAGCGTGGCTCTACTACCTTGAAAACTGCTGACACTAGATCTAAGTGACTGAGACAATGCTAAACGCATGACAGTTGACAGCGGCAAACTTATAGCGAATGGGTTGTTTAAAGTATTTATTTATTCATTCAATCTCATATAAGTACTGTACTTCACTTTCATACTGGCTTAGGCACGAAGAACGTTTATGGTTATAGTATGACAATCATATAATTCATCGTTGAGAAAGATGCAGGATGAACATAAATGTAATAAAACATCAAGATAATAATGTACTAGAGAAGATGCCACTCATAAGTGCGGTGCTCCATGCAATTGCATTTAGCCTTCCTTCAGTCGCTTGCTATTTAAAACTCGTGAAATATGCCATTTTGTGTTTTGAGATATTGCACTTATAATACAAGGAATACGGCGAAAAGCAAAGGAATAACTTTTCACCAGTAATTAACCAGATATAATTCTTTTAAAATTAAATACGAACAAAATATTTTAAGACGCCATTGTTGCCTTATTTGACATAAAGTACCTAAGAGTAAAACATACAGAAGTGATATTTAGGTAAAATTAACTGACGTTAAATGCACAATATATTTATCATATTTAATTGGATAAGGAAAAATAATATGTTGTTTAAAATAGCTTTCTTTTTTTTATGTTTGGCCCTGCCAAAATGACTCTACTCTGCCTGATGGAAAGCATAAGTAGAATCCAAGAGCGGTGGTCACCATACTGCGAATGCAGAAAATGCAACAATGCAGCATGGTGACCCACACCATGGCGGGCTAGTGATGCTTCTGCATCAGCTTCGTAAATAACACAACAATTATTTGTAATGTTTAAGTAGAATTAAAAAATGGAATATTCGGCTTTTATATTTTATATCTCGATGCATTCCCAAAAAAAATTAAAGTGGCAAAGCTATTGAAGAACTGTTTACTCAGTGTGAATTTCCTAATAAAGCTTCATAGGAATCAAACTATTTATCCGTTCTGCTTTTTTGCTTGGCGCTTACTCTATGACAGCGAATCTTTGGAACAGTTCGTAGGCTAAAACGCGCAGGCGTCATGAAAATCACGGCGCTTATGACATTACGGCTCGCGAGGAACTACAGCTCAAATGCGCTGCTTATTAATACTGTTGAATTAGACTACTAAATATTGTTTCAGCGCTGCAGCGCTTTTTTGTTATAATTCAAATACAAACGGAACATAATATTAGTTTTGAATGGCTTCTCTAGTACGTAATATCTTGATGTAGTAAAACAATAAATAACTAAATCGGTATTCGTAAGCGTTACCTATTTTTATGTGTTGCTCGGGAGCGTTTTTATTTAGGTTTACTTCTTTTCTGTGTATAATTATATTATGTGGTGCGGCACACTGCCGACGACACACCGTTGGCCGGTTGTTTAGCGCGTATTACAAGTTTTTTGTATGGGGACACCACTTATTTTTGACTTAACTTTATTTTGATATTTCTGTTAATAGCAATACATATATTGGCATGGTTTCAAAGATCTGCTTGTAACGGTTCCATCGCTATAATTTTTTTTGTTGTATGGGCACCCCCCTATTTTTTAACTTTTTTTTTAATTTTAGATTTTTTCCTACGCTTACACACAATTACCAAGCTGGATTCCAAATTTCATCCTTTTAAGTCATCTAGAAGTAGGTTAGAATTAGGTACTATAAGTCAGTCAGTCAGTGCTAAAATTTACGACTTTTTGACCATCATATCTTTATAACCGTTTGAGCTATCTTCATGAAATTTGGGCTTCTAGATGTGCTTATAGATATAATTAAACACACGCAGTTTTGTGTGTTTACGTTAAAGAGGTTTTGAGTTATAGAAGAGTCAAAAGTGGCACCAAGTGGTTCGTGTAATATTACACTCGGCGCTGGCTGGCCAGTTCCTTTGCTTGAACTTGGCTTGACACGCTGCCGCGTGTCTAGATTTTGTTACCAGTTACAATTTCTAGAGCATAGAGAGAGAAAAACCAATAACTTTTTTATTATGTTTGTTAATACATATTCTTTCCTTTTTGTCAATAGCCATTGACTAATTTAAAATTTGTCAATAAAAACTAAAAATTGTCTCTCTTCTTGTTTGCATTTCAACAGCTAGGCGACCACTAATCAACCAAGATATTTGAAATACTACCTAATATTTGTAAAACGAGAAACCTTTATGTTGAAACCCGATTGCAACGAAATTACAAATGAGGTTTTTAGTCCGCGAGTAGATCGGTCACCTAACGTTAAGTGTACACCCCCTGAAACTTTCCTCAGGCAAATGGAGGATCAGGAGGAGGATCTTGAACTCCGTTAACCTCTTTTACTTAGGGAGTAACGAAAGAAAATAAACAAACTAAACCTTTGGCTTAGTTATATATTACAACATCATTATCAACAGTTTTTAATAGTCTCCTGCAGGACATAAGACTATTGTTCGAAAGGATTTGTCCTCCTACACCACGTAAAGATAACATATTTACTACCAGCTAAGTTCCGTCAAAATCGGTAAAGCCTTTCCAGAGATTAGCCGGAGCAAACAGACAGACGGACAGACTGACAGACAAAAATTGTAAAAAAAATATTAGTGTATAATACATCTGCATTTATTAAACGTTGGGTATTTTATTATTACAAACAGACACTCCAATTTTGTTTGTTTGTATGTATAGATAATTATAGATTACTAGCTGAACCCTGCAGCTTCTTGTCGTTACCGCGGGTAACGCCGCGGGACGAAGCTAGTCTAAAAACAAGTAGCCTAAGTTACTCCTCAGATCATCTACAGCTGCTACCTGCCAGTGAAAGTCCCATCAAAATCCGTCCAGCCATTCCAGAGATTACCCGGAACAAACAGACAGACAGGCAAAAATTTTTTTAACTACAGTTTTGGTATATGTATCGTGTATACATACACATGTATTGATTAAAAAGCTGTTATTTTAATATTACAAACAGACACTCCAATTTTATTTATTTGTATAGATGTAAATCCCAATTCATCGCGCGGGTGTCGTAAGAGGCGGCTTAGGGATAACATCACTGCAAGGGAAGGAAAACTTGAAACAAATCCATTTATTTTTAACGTGTGGGAACCCTCACGGGCCGTCACCCCACTGGGGTTTGCGGCGGGGCGGTGTGTTGGAATCGAACCAACTAAAACCACATGGTGTGATACTCTGCGCCTGAGAGGGATCCGGGAATTGCTGTTATTAACACATCCAGATAAAAAAACCCTATAGTCCTATACCAACCCGTATGGCCAGCAGTGGACTGTGTAAGACTGTTGATGAAGTATGTAATAGTTAATGCCAGCGGCTTCGCCCTCATATATGTCGATGGCTCATACATAAAAAAGTAGTAAAAGTTGATATTATTCTGTGAATTGTAAATAAATGTAAGATTTCTGTACAATACAAATTATATCGCGTGTCTTGAGTTCATAACATAAACATACAATAATAAGCTAACTTTCACAAATACCTGGCTTACAACCTAGATTCTAGACATCATTATATTTGTCTATTTTTATTACTTACTAGCTGAGTTAATGTAGTACCGCGGGTAACGCGGGGCAAAGCTGGTCTAAAAAAGTAGCCTAAGTTACTCCTTATATCATCAGCTACCTATCAGTGAGAGTCCCGTCAAAATCGGTATTGCCGTTCCAGAGATTACCCGGAGCAAACAGCCAGACAGACAAAAATTTAAAAAAATGATATTTAGGTATATGTACCGTGTATACGTACTTGACATTGTTGAAGTGTGTATGTATACACGGTACATATACCAAACATGTAGTTAAAAAAATTCTTGTCTGTCCGTCTGTCTGTCTGTTTGTTCCGAGTAATCTCTGGAACGGCTTGACCGATTTTGACGGGACTTTCACTGGCAGGTAGCTGATGATCTAGGGAGTAACTTAGGCTACTTTTTTTAGACTAACGTTGTCCCGCGGCGTTACTCGCAGTACGACAGTAACCGCGGGTAACACCGCGGAGTAGTGGAAGAACATAATTATTTTTGAGATAGAAGAGCTACGACGATTACAGCACCAAGGGCTCGGCCGGGGCAATAGCAGCTTTAAATGACAGCTATCGCGCTATCGTATTTCGTTGGTGAGTGCGAGTCCGGAGGTCCAATGATGCAGATGTATCTCAATAGGTCGCCTAGTGTGGGTCACCATGCTGCATTGTTGTATTGTCAACTATTCTTGATACTTTCGTAATGCTTTCTATCAGAATAGAGACACTTTACCAGGCTCATTTATAATGTTGTTTAATCCACTGGCAGTAGTTGTAATTTACCAGTACAGTAATACATCTGTTTATTTTCCTCTTATCCCGAATAAAACAAGTACAATTTTAACAAAAATAAAACCGACATCAAGGTTCAACTCGATTTCTCATGGATGCCATCATCTGATATTAATGTAATAATCATGGTACCACAGTCGGGACATCTCCTTTCTACTTAAAAAGAATAATCAAAATCGGTTCATAAACGACGAAGTTATCCCCGAACACACATAAATAAAAGTAAAAAATATATATACGGTCGAATTGAGAAACCTCCTCCTTTTTTTGAATTCGGTTAACAATTATCTTTGAGCAAAATCAAGCTTCTAAAATAACTACGATATTAAACGCTAGTTGAACCGCGCGGTGCTACCTTAAAAGTAAAGTAAGATTAGTTATTCTGTGGCGTAAGTTACCCCTTATAAATAACCACAAATGTTATTTTAATATTACAAACAGACACTCCAAATTTATTTGTTTGTTTATACACACACTCTCCATAAAGTGTACACCACTGCAAATTTTCCCTTACCTCCCGTCCCATGCAAGACACGTCCAGTTAGGGAAATTATTCCAAGCTTCCCTTTTTCAAGAAGAGATTTCCCTGGAGGAGGAAGGTAGGAAATCTGTAGACGAGTCTTGTAGTTTCCCTAGAGATGATAATCAACCAACACAATGCAATCTGATATGTTTTTTTTGAGCTAATATTCATTTATTCGCTCAAACACATTTTTTTGTATGTTTGTGCCTGCCAAAATGACTCTACTCTACCTGATGGAAAGCAAAAGCATAATCCAGGAGTGGTGGTCACCATACTCATGATGCTTTTGCATCGTTGGACCTCCGGTCTAGCACTCACTAACGAAACACGACAGCATGATCGCTGTCATTTTAAATTTACATGTGTACATCTATTAATACATCTATACAAATAAATAAAATTGTAGTGTCTGTTTGTAATATTAAGATAACCGCTTTCAAATAAATGCATATTATTATGTATGTATATATATATGTAAGTAAGTACGCAGTTGTTGTTGTACCGCGAGTAACACCGCAGGGCTCAGCTAGTCTATACAAATAAATAAAATTGAAGTGTCTGTTTGTAATATTAAAATAACCGCTGTTTACTAAATGCATATTGATCGAACGCGCAAATATTGACGAAACATTTGATCCGACCCAGGAATCGAACCCGAGACCTCAAACAGCAGTATATGCTACCACTGCACCACTAAGGCAGTCTATTTAGTTTAGTAGACGTGCGTTTAAATTGTATTGTACACTAGCTGAACCCAGCCGTGTTATCCGCGATTATTGTCGTACCGCAGGTAACGCCGCGTGGCAAAGTTAGTCTAATAAAATTGCCTAAATTACTCCTTATATCATCAGCAACCTATCAGTGAAAGTCCCGTCAAAATCGGTTCAGCGGTTCCAGATATTATTCGGAACAAACATACGGAGGAACAAACAGACAGACAGGCCGACAGACAAAAATTATAAAAATGTTATTTTGGTATAAGTACCCTGTATACATACCTACATATGTATTTAGTAAAAATCTGTTATTTTAATATTACAAACAGACACTACATTTTTATTTATTTGTATAGATTCAACATTATAATAATAATATTACGGGTAATACTCGTAAGTTTTAAAGAAGCAAAAATAACTAAAAGCTTATATTGAGCTTTGCTGAATTCAAAAAGAATAAGTTGGAATGCTTTATTCATACTATTTGAAATGGTGCAGTTGAATTATTTTAATTGTATTTTTATTTAAATTTTGTATTTAATAAAAATGAATATTAATGTAATAAACAGTCATTTTATTTTATACAAAACAATTTCGATGTTTCATATCTGCCAGGCGTCCCGTGACGGCTCACGTTTTTTATCTATAAACTAGCTGAACCCCGCAGTGTTACCCGCGGTTATCGTCGTACCGCGAGTAACACCGCGGGACAAAGTTAGTCTAAAAAAAGTAGCCTAAGTTACTCCCCGGATCATCAGCTACCTGTCAGTGAAAGTCCCGTCAAAATCCGTCCAGCCGTTATAGAGATTACCCGGAACAAACAGACAGACAGACAGACAGACAGACAGGCAGACAATTTTTTTTTAACTACATTTTTGGTATATGTAGCGTGTATACATCGTATGCATTAAGTAAAAAGCGGTTATTTTAATATTACAAACAGACACTTCAATTTTATTTATTTGTATAGATTAATTTTTGTCCACTGCTCTGCTCGTGTGACTATTTGTACGTATTTCTAACTTCCAAAATGAAGCACTTCCATACTTTTTCTGGTTAACGTTTCGCGTTTTACACTCACAAATAATGTAGCCTTCTATTAGTTAAAGAACTTACCTTAAATTAGCTCTTATAACCTACAAACTCACAAAAACTCTTTATAATAGTGTAGATACATTCTCTTTGTTAACTGATGTTCAGCGATAAAATATAAGTGTAACAATTTTTTGTTTGTAAACGTGTTTTTGTTTTTCGAGAATGGATTACCTAATGTGTTAAAATGTTTTTTGAGTGAGTGAATATTACTTAAGTCTGAAACTACCTCTCCCATTAATTGTGGCGAGAGGAGACTCAAATGCAACGCATTAAATCTTCGCCTGATGGTAAGCGATTACCGCCGCCATTGGACACCCGAAACACAAGAGGAGTCACAAGTGCGTTGTGAGCCTTTGGGGGATGGGGGAGGGGTTGACACTCGATGAAACACTGCGCAAACGCAATTTCACACCGGTATTCTGTGAGGCCGTGGTATCACTTCGTACGAGCCGGCCTATTCTTGCCGAAGCGTGGCTCTCCCACGGTAAATCTATTCTATCTGGCAATAGCTAATAAAAATGTTTTCTTTCTTTTTTATGCTCCTAAGTAACGGATGCCCTTGCGAGTCGATAGGCTACCATCAGTTCACCCTTATTGGCTCATCAAACAAGAGCTTGGCAATACAAGATAAGTTCGAGCGTAAGCTGGCGCTTAAACCTTTTAAAAACTTTCAATCTCTGCTATTCTATTCTAAATTCTTTAAAGTTTAAAGTAAGAATTAATAATTATTATTAATTCAATGTAATAGAGCCACGCTCAAATATTTTTTAACTAATTCACTGAGGTATGGAACTAAAATATTCTAAAGTCTTAGTTACGTATTTGTTCAGATAATTGCATTTTTTGCAGATTCCTCCGTACAGACGTTACTGAACTGGGTTCCTATATTATGCCACCCTAGATCGGTAATGTGATATTGTACAGTTTTGGGATTTTCTTAAAAGTTTTAAGAAATTTTTAATTAACTTCTTAAATAAAAAGCTTTGACCTAGAGGCAGTACTTCCTGAGATCTAGGCTATGCCATTTTTGCAAGCATTTGAACTGAGGGACCGAGTTATTTGATTATAACAGCTTTATTGCTCGTTTAAAAAAATTATGACCCATTGCTTTAGATTTGTACTATTTTAAACTAATTCCTATTTGGATTCTATATCGCAAAAATTGAAAAAATGGGCCCTCAGTCCAGATGCACACCAAAATAACTACGTTATCATAGTATAAAACGATATAGTATACACAAAAACTATAACAACAAACAAAAAGTGTGCGTAGGCCGGGAATCGAACCCGGATCAACTGCTTGGAAGGCAACTATGCTGACCATTACACCACCGACGCCACGGCCACTTGCTTAACGCATTACAAATAAAGTCTTATACTTTTTGAAATATTGTCTTTTATCAATATACATTTCTACAATCGATTAAATATATATAAGTAAATAAAATTTAAGTGTTTGTTTGTAATTTCAAACTTATATCAATATTTTTTTTTCGTTCCCGTTACATACAAATGAGTTCCTTTAAGAAAAAACATATACTCTACTTCTTTCAGTAATTATCCAAAAACACATAAATATTAACTACACGAACGTATTTCCAAGACGATGTTTTAATTTCAACAATAAATAAAAAACCTTTGTCTATGACTGAATCGTGCAAAAACTAAACGTTTAAAAGTAAATCAGACGATACAGATAAAAGCGATGATAATAAAAAGTACGAATATGTTATGTCATATCACTTTGATTTATCTGTGCTAAATCTTTATATACAAATAAGTAAAATTAAAGTGTCTGTTTGTAATTTCAAATTTAGAGCTTTTCACTCATATACGGTACCTACCTTACATGTAAAAATCAATTTCTAAAATGTTTTATCTGTCCGTCTTTTTATTTCTGCTAATCTCTGGAACGTCTGGACCGATTTTGAGGGGCCTTTCACTGACTACTTTTCTTAGACTAGCTTCGCCCAACGGTGTTACCCTTGGTAAAATAACAGCCGCGGGTAAAACCGCAGGGCTCAGCTATTACAGAATATAAAGGCGGAAATAAACCAATTTGGGATTACGATCAAGTGCATTGTCTTCGTGTAAGTGGTACAGTGACGGTGTACAAAAGCAGTTATTAAACTGAGCAAGTAACTGTACAGTCGAACTTACTCAATTGTAAAAAATATTCTTTTAAAGCTTTTACTTTCCATCAACAGCCTAAACCTGTCCATAGGTAAGAGGGTTTTGGTCAACTATACAATGCTGATCAGGCGTGTAGGTTGGCGGGGGTCCTGAAGGACAGCACTATCGCGCTATTTCGGCGACCACAACAGGTGCTGGCCATCAGGATTATACGCACGCAATTGTACGCACGATCTCTATTGGACCTGGAGACGAGAGGAGGAGGCGCAGGAGTTGGGTAGGAGTCGAGAGACTCGCGAAATGGAAGACTAGAAATCCCAACTCCGCCAGGTCCTCGTGGAGGAATGGACTTGGGCAACCGAGCGCTGGGCACGCCGTTATTGCGGCGGTAAACCCGTTATGGAGGATTGGTTTGAGAGGCATCATGAAAGCCTCTCATACCGGCTGACGCAGGTGATCACTAAAAGGGATGTTTCGGAGATCACCTATGTCTGATCTGCAAAGGGCCAACGTCTGAGTGTCACCACTGCGATGGCTAGACCGTGGACTCGACGTTCCAAACGCTGGCAGAATGTCCAGTGTGGGGGAGTCGAGGTGTGATCTCGGGGCGGCCATCGGAGTGGGGGTTCTATCGCTCTGTAACATGATTGCGGCCATGTTGCAAGGCGAAAGCGCGTGGAACTCTACCGTCTCCTTCTGCAAGCAAGTTATGCTTGCGAATAAAATGGCGGAGCGGGACCGGGAGAGGTTTAGAACTCTCCCTGTCCGCAGACCGCAGACAACTGACACCAGACTCGTTTTGCGATCATCGGTGTCTGAGTTGCCATAAGCGCATAGCGCAACTTATTACTTCCACGGTGTACTTTTTATAAAACAAAAATTATTATAAAACAAAAAACGTGAGCCGTCACGGGACGCCTGGCAGATGTGAAACATCGAAATTGTTTTGTATAAAATAAAATGATTGTTATTAGATTAATATTAATTTCATTTAAAAATAAAAATACAATCAACAAAACAAATACAAAAAATAATAAAATAAAAAATTTCAATCGCTACGCTTAAATTAACTCAATCGTTAATTTATCGCTAAATTTGTCAACTTTCAATGAACCCGTAAAAATAAAGCACTAAATATAGAACAAACGCATTTTAATCATCAATTTATCACTAACTTAACAGTCTATGCAACTAATTGCCTTTTATTTTTGCCCCCATAGCCTATGGTGATATAAATTTCAAAACACCATTACTAGAGACTGTACTAGTTTCCGGTAAAAGGCGCGCTCCATATGTTTACATAACTACTATGTACTGTTGACTCTTTTTAGTTTATTTCAGTATATTATTACGGAGCTGCAGTGCCACTTTCACCGATGGTTTTTTGTCGTTTTGCCTACAGTTTTGGTTGTCTTGTTTTTGTATGACTGTACGTATTGAATAATAGATGCTAGATATCATCTTGCAGTCGAATTTTTTT
This sequence comes from Spilosoma lubricipeda, assembly GCA_905220595.1. Taxonomy (NCBI): domain Eukaryota; kingdom Metazoa; phylum Arthropoda; class Insecta; order Lepidoptera; family Erebidae; genus Spilosoma; species Spilosoma lubricipeda. The sequence continues at coordinate 1,355,387 of HG992298.1, read as the reverse complement.
GGTTAATATAACTTTAAATGTTTTGTTTTAGTTATGTACTAGCTGAACCCCGCGATGTTTCCCGCGGTTATTGTTGTACCGCGGGTAACGCTCCGAGACGCAGCTAGTCTAACAAAAGTAGCTTAAGTTACTCCCCATAGCATTAGCTACCTATCAGTGAAAGTCCCGCCGCTCCAGAGATAACCCACAAACAGACAGACAGACAAAAATTGTGTAAAAATACATTATACATATGCATTTAGTAAAAATCTGTTATTTTAATATTACAAACAGACACCCCAATTTTATTTATTTGTAAAGATATTAGGCAAAGTGTGGCAACTGCGTCCAATCCTAGCCAGCCCCCCTAGCCAAGTTACAAGCGTTCGTTTTTCTGCAATCGTTAACGCTCTTTCTCAAGTAATTTTAGAAAACGATAACTTGGTAGCCAAGTTGACACAAATGGTTCGATCGCTCGTTCTACAATTTACGTGGAAAAAACCTAAAATATAGTCTATGGTCTATCCATCTAAGAAACGTTAAAGTAGGTAGTCATGGTAACGTTGACATTGTTCATCAACAATTTTTATTGTCGATTTTAGTTGGCTGAATATAAAGTGATAAAATGTATATAAAATAAAGAACAATCTATTTGTAAATGGTTTATTATAATATCACAGTGCGAAATATCGTTTTAACATTATTGTGACTTGGAAACATGAAGATCCTGCTTAAGGATTAACTTATAATAAATGAATGAATTTATAGATAGAGCCAGACAGAACAAGTCCTCGTCTTATTGGAATTCATGGAAAGGTATGTAAATTATTAGTTATTCTTTGTTGTTTAAAAGTATCTCACTTCATCTCTTGAAAGTATGAAACAAATAGTGACGTGATAAGCGCCAACATGCAATAGTTATTGCCTATTTAATATTAAAAATATAATGTAATGGTTTCCTATTATGACATTTAGTTTTCTAAGAGACAAAGCACACACAACAACTTTCTTCATAGACACACACTATAAACATTAATCTATCAAACATCTATAACTTCTGTGTACTATCTATAAATTAATTACATGATATCTATGTAATATATAATGTTGATGAAATTCATTTTAAAATTGACAGAATGAGTCACATATTCTCATTGACTCATCTTCGACAGCTTTTAATAGTCTACTGTTGGACATAAGCCTCTCCTGTGAAAGGAGACATTATTCTAGTAATGAATGCTTAATAGATAGATATGTTCTAATATGTGTGGGGAAACTAAAAGTCTGAAACCAAAAAAAAGCCCTAGCAATAAGCGGTGAGGACTGGACGGGTGATGCTCCTAGCAGCAGGCAAATGCTTACTGCTCTAGAAGAGAGGGTGTTGGCCTTAACGGGTTTGACTGTTGAAGTAGGACTGTACAACCACACTGTCCACTCTCTGTCCCAGATTATGTTTACTTATAGTCTCTTTGTTGTGACTCATCTACAGAATGAGTGGACCGATTATCACAAAAAATTTAATAGCAGGGAGGAACTTATAGTTTAATTAATTATAATATAATTGTTTTTTTCAGCAACATCAGCCCCACTCCCTCTGGAGAAGTTCCATGCACAACCCTCGCATCTCAAAGGGGAGCGCCAGTGACGTCAAGCAAGTTCACGACCATAGAAACTCACCGGCTGTAACTAAAGGCAGACTGGCAAAAAAACTGGATGTGAGGAAACTGGAAAGGAGGCGAATAACATAGTAGACAATTGAAGCGAAGGATAGATACATTACAAATTATTATAATTTGAAATGCACTGTATAACAGAATTTTAAATAAACAGAATATAATTATAAATTGTTTCAATGATATTTCAGAAAAAAATTTAGAAATTTTACCTCAGTTCAGACCATCATCATCATCATAAACTGTTTAATGTAATGATAGTTGCGGTTTACTAATCTTTTCCTTCACCTACATTAAAAATAGTAGTAATATAAATTTTTTGTCAATGACATAATTTATACATTGTTTTGTAATGTTTCTACTAGGTAAATAAACAAACACTGTAATAATAAAGCCTTTTAATGATTGTTTTAACATGTGAGTACATTATCAAATATATTTATAGAAAATAAAAAAAGTATTATTTATAATAAAAAAAAATTCAAATAAAATCTTTATAGTCTCTTCTTTCTATCCAACACAAAAAAAAATCTATATCACGGGGGAAAATAACCCACATAGGAAACACAATGTTTAATAACGAAGCCATTAATAATTAACGTTATTTTAATCTATGTAATAAAGAATTTGGCATGGCTCTTCCTTCGATGACTTCACTTTGATTAGGCATATTCATAGCAGGTATGGGATCTTGCAAATTTATATTGTCTTCATTGTCATGTGTAGCAGAAAGTGGTTGTGGTAGTGGTATGCCAGCTTGTAACGCTAAATTGTGTAATACACAACATGCAGCTATAATATTGCTAGCTACATAGGCATGATGATGAAGAAACCTGTCTCTGAGAAAACATCTCCACTGTGCTTTGAGTAATCCAAAACAGCCCTCAATGCAGTTACGGGCTCACACATACTTTACAGTATAAAGTTCTTCCCTAGAACCTTGAACTACATTGAGAATAGGTGTCATTAGCCAAGGATGTTGTGAATATCCAGAGTCACCTGAAAAAAATAGTTTAAAAATTAGTTACCCACAGGAAAACTACTGAACTTTAAGGTAATAGAGCCATGCTGATTTTAGTATGAATGGGCCGGTTCGAAAATGATGCCATGCTGAGTTGTCGCATTGTCTGCATTTGCAACGAGTATAATGACCACTGCTCTAGGATTGTGTGTATGCTTTCCATCAGGCTGAGTAGAGTCACTTTATAAGGCTGATACATAAAAATAATAGTAAATATTTTTATTGTTACACAACCTAACAGCCATAATTGTTCACTATTTTGATGAAGTTCACTCATAAATGATTCAGCTCTACTAGAAGACCATATATGTGAATCATGTGTAGCTCCACCGAACTTTGGATTCACATTTATAATCAGCATATTACTATCACAAATCTGAAAACCAAATCAACATTAAGAAGTGACATAATAGTCTCATACATGCTGTTCTATAAATAAAAATAAGAATAAATCTACCATTTGAACTTTCAGTGAATGATACTCTTTTCTATTGAAATATACATGCTCTTCAGTAATGGGCTTTACCAAAGCTACATGCGTACAATTTATGCAACCAATTACATAAGGAAAGCCAAATCTTCTTTGGAACCTTGTAAAATAAAATTATGTTTAACACATGGTACATATTCAATTAAATATAGTTAAGTTTGTTTGTTAAGTAGGTATACACTCTTGTTTTATAGCTGTTTTCTCTTGTTGTGTTATTGGAAATCTAAGCCATTTTGCAACGACAGCAGGGTTTCTCAAAGCATCAACAACTTGTCTGATGCACCAACAAGCTGTCCGTTGGGCAATGCTGAAGGACACCAACAATTCTCTGATAGGATCCTGTGGCTAGGAAACTAAGAGCATCAAAGAGCAAGAGCATGCCTCAAAACCTATAAATACACAAACATTAAGGAAAAGTTAAAATAGTCAATAGTACAAAAAAGACATTATTAACTTACCTTAACTTTTAAGGGAATCTCGTTGGTTCCCTTTAGCGATGTCTTGTTTTGGAGTTCTTGACAAAGGGCTTCGAAAGACGACTTGTCTAGCCAAAATAGCTCCACAAATAAAGTTTCCGGCATTTCGCGGATTGTCTCGTTGCACTGACGATTAATATGTCTTTTTCCACCTCTAAGCCGTACTTCCTCATTACGAGCGCACCACAACATATTTATAGTATGCATTTTAAATGTCCAAAATTATGTAAAGCACATAAAATAGTTCTTGGTGGTCCTTTTAGACTATATATCTATCATACCGACGCCATTTCTAAAGCGATATCACAAAATATTTTTGATCGCTTAATGAACGTTCAAACGCATGGATATCGTTTCGTTTGCGTTTTTCAAAAGTGTAACTTGGCTAGCTTTTGTTAACTTTTGTATGGAGTTTGGCATCGAATTTGTAAGAAACGATCACTTTCCATTCCATCACTACGAACAAACGTCAACTTGGCTAAGAGTTTCTAAATGGAAACAAGTCACGTGATCAAAACAAAATATTAGCCAATGACACACGAGAACGCGATTCGTTATCGATTGCAGAATAGCGAAAGCTTGTGACTTGGCTAGGGGGGCAGCCCCCCTAGCCAAGTTACAAGCGTTCGTTTTTCTGCAATCGTTAACGCTCTTTCTCAAGTAATTTTAGAAAACGATAACTTGGTAGCCAAGTTGACACAAATGGTTCGATCGCTCGTTCTACAATTTACGTGGAAAAAACCTAAAATATAGTCTATGGTCTATCCATCTAAGAAACGTTAAAGTAGGTAGTCATGGTAACGTTGACATTGTTCATCAACAATTTTTATTGTCGATTTTAGTTGGCTGAATATAAAGTGATAAAATGTATATAAAATAAAGAACAATCTATTTGTAAATGGTTTATTATAATATCACAGTGCGAAATATCGTTTTAACATTATTGTGACTTGGAAACATGAAGATCCTGCTTAAGGATTAACTTATAATAAATGAATGAATTTATAGATAGAGCCAGACAGAACAAGTCCTCGTCTTATTGGAATTCATGGAAAGGTATGTAAATTATTAGTTATTCTTTGTTGTTTAAAAGTATCTCACTTCATCTCTTGAAAGTATGAAACAAATAGTGACGTGATAAGCGCCAACATGCAATAGTTATTGCCTATTTAATATTAAAAATATAATGTAATGGTTTCCTATTATGACATTTAGTTTTCTAAGAGACAAAGCACACACAACAACTTTCTTCATAGACACACACTATAAACATTAATCTATCAAACATCTATAACTTCTGTGTACTATCTATAAATTAATTACATGATATCTATGTAATATATAATGTTGATGAAATTCATTTTAAAATTGACAGAATGAGTCACATATTCTCATTGACTCATCTTCGACAGCTTTTAATAGTCTACTGTTGGACATAAGCCTCTCCTGTGAAAGGAGACATTATTCTAGTAATGAATGCTTAATAGATAGATATGTTCTAATATGTGTGGGGAAACTAAAAGTCTGAAACCAAAAAAAAGCCCTAGCAATAAGCGGTGAGGACTGGACGGGTGATGCTCCTAGCAGCAGGCAAATGCTTACTGCTCTAGAAGAGAGGGTGTTGGCCTTAACGGGTTTGACTGTTGAAGTAGGACTGTACAACCACACTGTCCACTCTCTGTCCCAGATTATGTTTACTTATAGTCTCTTTGTTGTGACTCATCTACAGAATGAGTGGACCGATTATCACAAAAAATTTAATAGCAGGGAGGAACTTATAGTTTAATTAATTATAATATAATTGTTTTTTTCAGCAACATCAGCCCCACTCCCTCTGGAGAAGTTCCATGCACAACCCTCGCATCTCAAAGGGGAGCGCCAGTGACGTCAAGCAAGTTCACGACCATAGAAACTCACCGGCTGTAACTAAAGGCAGACTGGCAAAAAAACTGGATGTGAGGAAACTGGAAAGGAGGCGAATAACATAGTAGACAATTGAAGCGAAGGATAGATACATTACAAATTATTATAATTTGAAATGCACTGTATAACAGAATTTTAAATAAACAGAATATAATTATAAATTGTTTCAATGATATTTCAGAAAAAAATTTAGAAATTTTACCTCAGTTCAGACCATCATCATCATCATAAACTGTTTAATGTAATGATAGTTGCGGTTTACTAATCTTTTCCTTCACCTACATTAAAAATAGTAGTAATATAAATTTTTTGTCAATGACATAATTTATACATTGTTTTGTAATGTTTCTACTAGGTAAATAAACAAACACTGTAATAATAAAGCCTTTTAATGATTGTTTTAACATGTGAGTACATTATCAAATATATTTATAGAAAATAAAAAAAGTATTATTTATAATAAAAAAAAATTCAAATAAAATCTTTATAGTCTCTTCTTTCTATCCAACACAAAAAAAAATCTATATCACGGGGGAAAATAACCCACATAGGAAACACAATGTTTAATAACGAAGCCATTAATAATTAACGTTATTTTAATCTATGTAATAAAGAATTTGGCATGGCTCTTCCTTCGATGACTTCACTTTGATTAGGCATATTCATAGCAGGTATGGGATCTTGCAAATTTATATTGTCTTCATTGTCATGTGTAGCAGAAAGTGGTTGTGGTAGTGGTATGCCAGCTTGTAACGCTAAATTGTGTAATACACAACATGCAGCTATAATATTGCTAGCTACATAGGCATGATGATGAAGAAACCTGTCTCTGAGAAAACATCTCCACTGTGCTTTGAGTAATCCAAAACAGCCCTCAATGCAGTTACGGGCTCACACATACTTTACAGTATAAAGTTCTTCCCTAGAACCTTGAACTACATTGAGAATAGGTGTCATTAGCCAAGGATGTTGTGAATATCCAGAGTCACCTGAAAAAAATAGTTTAAAAATTAGTTACCCACAGGAAAACTACTGAACTTTAAGGTAATAGAGCCATGCTGATTTTAGTATGAATGGGCCGGTTCGAAAATGATGCCATGCTGAGTTGTCGCATTGTCTGCATTTGCAACGAGTATAATGACCACTGCTCTAGGATTGTGTGTATGCTTTCCATCAGGCTGAGTAGAGTCACTTTATAAGGCTGATACATAAAAATAATAGTAAATATTTTTATTGTTACACAACCTAACAGCCATAATTGTTCACTATTTTGATGAAGTTCACTCATAAATGATTCAGCTCTACTAGAAGACCATATATGTGAATCATGTGTAGCTCCACCGAACTTTGGATTCACATTTATAATCAGCATATTACTATCACAAATCTGAAAACCAAATCAACATTAAGAAGTGACATAATAGTCTCATACATGCTGTTCTATAAATAAAAATAAGAATAAATCTACCATTTGAACTTTCAGTGAATGATACTCTTTTCTATTGAAATATACATGCTCTTCAGTAATGGGCTTTACCAAAGCTACATGCGTACAATTTATGCAACCAATTACATAAGGAAAGCCAAATCTTCTTTGGAACCTTGTAAAATAAAATTATGTTTAACACATGGTACATATTCAATTAAATATAGTTAAGTTTGTTTGTTAAGTAGGTATACACTCTTGTTTTATAGCTGTTTTCTCTTGTTGTGTTATTGGAAATCTAAGCCATTTTGCAACGACAGCAGGGTTTCTCAAAGCATCAACAACTTGTCTGATGCACCAACAAGCTGTCCGTTGGGCAATGCTGAAGGACACCAACAATTCTCTGATAGGATCCTGTGGCTAGGAAACTAAGAGCATCAAAGAGCAAGAGCATGCCTCAAAACCTATAAATACACAAACATTAAGGAAAAGTTAAAATAGTCAATAGTACAAAAAAGACATTATTAACTTACCTTAACTTTTAAGGGAATCTCGTTGGTTCCCTTTAGCGATGTCTTGTTTTGGAGTTCTTGACAAAGGGCTTCGAAAGACGACTTGTCTAGCCAAAATAGCTCCACAAATAAAGTTTCCGGCATTTCGCGGATTGTCTCGTTGCACTGACGATTAATATGTCTTTTTCCACCTCTAAGCCGTACTTCCTCATTACGAGCGCACCACAACATATTTATAGTATGCATTTTAAATGTCCAAAATTATGTAAAGCACATAAAATAGTTCTTGGTGGTCCTTTTAGACTATATATCTATCATACCGACGCCATTTCTAAAGCGATATCACAAAATATTTTTGATCGCTTAATGAACGTTCAAACGCATGGATATCGTTTCGTTTGCGTTTTTCAAAAGTGTAACTTGGCTAGCTTTTGTTAACTTTTGTATGGAGTTTGGCATCGAATTTGTAAGAAACGATCACTTTCCATTCCATCACTACGAACAAACGTCAACTTGGCTAAGAGTTTCTAAATGGAAACAAGTCACGTGATCAAAACAAAATATTAGCCAATGACACACGAGAACGCGATTCGTTATCGATTGCAGAATAGCGAAAGCTTGTGACTTGGCTAGGGGGGCAGCCCCCCTAGCCAAGTTACAAGCGTTCGTTTTTCTGCAATCGTTAACGCTCTTTCTCAAGTAATTTTAGAAAACGATAACTTGGTAGCCAAGTTGACACAAATGGTTCGATCGCTCGTTCTACAATTTACGTGGAAAAAACCTAAAATATAGTCTATGGTCTATCCATCTAAGAAACGTTAAAGTAGGTAGTCATGGTAACGTTGACATTGTTCATCAACAATTTTTATTGTCGATTTTAGTTGGCTGAATATAAAGTGATAAAATGTATATAAAATAAAGAACAATCTATTTGTAAATGGTTTATTATAATATCACAGTGCGAAATATCGTTTTAACATTATTGTGACTTGGAAACATGAAGATCCTGCTTAAGGATTAACTTATAATAAATGAATGAATTTATAGATAGAGCCAGACAGAACAAGTCCTCGTCTTATTGGAATTCATGGAAAGGTATGTAAATTATTAGTTATTCTTTGTTGTTTAAAAGTATCTCACTTCATCTCTTGAAAGTATGAAACAAATAGTGACGTGATAAGCGCCAACATGCAATAGTTATTGCCTATTTAATATTAAAAATATAATGTAATGGTTTCCTATTATGACATTTAGTTTTCTAAGAGACAAAGCACACACAACAACTTTCTTCATAGACACACACTATAAACATTAATCTATCAAACATCTATAACTTCTGTGTACTATCTATAAATTAATTACATGATATCTATGTAATATATAATGTTGATGAAATTCATTTTAAAATTGACAGAATGAGTCACATATTCTCATTGACTCATCTTCGACAGCTTTTAATAGTCTACTGTTGGACATAAGCCTCTCCTGTGAAAGGAGACATTATTCTAGTAATGAATGCTTAATAGATAGATATGTTCTAATATGTGTGGGGAAACTAAAAGTCTGAAACCAAAAAAAAGCCCTAGCAATAAGCGGTGAGGACTGGACGGGTGATGCTCCTAGCAGCAGGCAAATGCTTACTGCTCTAGAAGAGAGGGTGTTGGCCTTAACGGGTTTGACTGTTGAAGTAGGACTGTACAACCACACTGTCCACTCTCTGTCCCAGATTATGTTTACTTATAGTCTCTTTGTTGTGACTCATCTACAGAATGAGTGGACCGATTATCACAAAAAATTTAATAGCAGGGAGGAACTTATAGTTTAATTAATTATAATATAATTGTTTTTTTCAGCAACATCAGCCCCACTCCCTCTGGAGAAGTTCCATGCACAACCCTCGCATCTCAAAGGGGAGCGCCAGTGACGTCAAGCAAGTTCACGACCATAGAAACTCACCGGCTGTAACTAAAGGCAGACTGGCAAAAAAACTGGATGTGAGGAAACTGGAAAGGAGGCGAATAACATAGTAGACAATTGAAGCGAAGGATAGATACATTACAAATTATTATAATTTGAAATGCACTGTATAACAGAATTTTAAATAAACAGAATATAATTATAAATTGTTTCAATGATATTTCAGAAAAAAATTTAGAAATTTTACCTCAGTTCAGACCATCATCATCATCATAAACTGTTTAATGTAATGATAGTTGCGGTTTACTAATCTTTTCCTTCACCTACATTAAAAATAGTAGTAATATAAATTTTTTGTCAATGACATAATTTATACATTGTTTTGTAATGTTTCTACTAGGTAAATAAACAAACACTGTAATAATAAAGCCTTTTAATGATTGTTTTAACATGTGAGTACATTATCAAATATATTTATAGAAAATAAAAAAAGTATTATTTATAATAAAAAAAAATTCAAATAAAATCTTTATAGTCTCTTCTTTCTATCCAACACAAAAAAAAATCTATATCACGGGGGAAAATAACCCACATAGGAAACACAATGTTTAATAACGAAGCCATTAATAATTAACGTTATTTTAATCTATGTAATAAAGAATTTGGCATGGCTCTTCCTTCGATGACTTCACTTTGATTAGGCATATTCATAGCAGGTATGGGATCTTGCAAATTTATATTGTCTTCATTGTCATGTGTAGCAGAAAGTGGTTGTGGTAGTGGTATGCCAGCTTGTAACGCTAAATTGTGTAATACACAACATGCAGCTATAATATTGCTAGCTACATAGGCATGATGATGAAGAAACCTGTCTCTGAGAAAACATCTCCACTGTGCTTTGAGTAATCCAAAACAGCCCTCAATGCAGTTACGGGCTCACACATACTTTACAGTATAAAGTTCTTCCCTAGAACCTTGAACTACATTGAGAATAGGTGTCATTAGCCAAGGATGTTGTGAATATCCAGAGTCACCTGAAAAAAATAGTTTAAAAATTAGTTACCCACAGGAAAACTACTGAACTTTAAGGTAATAGAGCCATGCTGATTTTAGTATGAATGGGCCGGTTCGAAAATGATGCCATGCTGAGTTGTCGCATTGTCTGCATTTGCAACGAGTATAATGACCACTGCTCTAGGATTGTGTGTATGCTTTCCATCAGGCTGAGTAGAGTCACTTTATAAGGCTGATACATAAAAATAATAGTAAATATTTTTATTGTTACACAACCTAACAGCCATAATTGTTCACTATTTTGATGAAGTTCACTCATAAATGATTCAGCTCTACTAGAAGACCATATATGTGAATCATGTGTAGCTCCACCGAACTTTGGATTCACATTTATAATCAGCATATTACTATCACAAATCTGAAAACCAAATCAACATTAAGAAGTGACATAATAGTCTCATACATGCTGTTCTATAAATAAAAATAAGAATAAATCTACCATTTGAACTTTCAGTGAATGATACTCTTTTCTATTGAAATATACATGCTCTTCAGTAATGGGCTTTACCAAAGCTACATGCGTACAATTTATGCAACCAATTACATAAGGAAAGCCAAATCTTCTTTGGAACCTTGTAAAATAAAATTATGTTTAACACATGGTACATATTCAATTAAATATAGTTAAGTTTGTTTGTTAAGTAGGTATACACTCTTGTTTTATAGCTGTTTTCTCTTGTTGTGTTATTGGAAATCTAAGCCATTTTGCAACGACAGCAGGGTTTCTCAAAGCATCAACAACTTGTCTGATGCACCAACAAGCTGTCCGTTGGGCAATGCTGAAGGACACCAACAATTCTCTGATAGGATCCTGTGGCTAGGAAACTAAGAGCATCAAAGAGCAAGAGCATGCCTCAAAACCTATAAATACACAAACATTAAGGAAAAGTTAAAATAGTCAATAGTACAAAAAAGACATTATTAACTTACCTTAACTTTTAAGGGAATCTCGTTGGTTCCCTTTAGCGATGTCTTGTTTTGGAGTTCTTGACAAAGGGCTTCGAAAGACGACTTGTCTAGCCAAAATAGCTCCACAAATAAAGTTTCCGGCATTTCGCGGATTGTCTCGTTGCACTGACGATTAATATGTCTTTTTCCACCTCTAAGCCGTACTTCCTCATTACGAGCGCACCACAACATATTTATAGTATGCATTTTAAATGTCCAAAATTATGTAAAGCACATAAAATAGTTCTTGGTGGTCCTTTTAGACTATATATCTATCATACCGACGCCATTTCTAAAGCGATATCACAAAATATTTTTGATCGCTTAATGAACGTTCAAACGCATGGATATCGTTTCGTTTGCGTTTTTCAAAAGTGTAACTTGGCTAGCTTTTGTTAACTTTTGTATGGAGTTTGGCATCGAATTTGTAAGAAACGATCACTTTCCATTCCATCACTACGAACAAACGTCAACTTGGCTAAGAGTTTCTAAATGGAAACAAGTCACGTGATCAAAACAAAATATTAGCCAATGACACACGAGAACGCGATTCGTTATCGATTGCAGAATAGCGAAAGCTTGTGACTTGGCTAGGGGGGCAGCCCCCCTAGCCAAGTTACAAGCGTTCGTTTTTCTGCAATCGTTAACGCTCTTTCTCAAGTAATTTTAGAAAACGATAACTTGGTAGCCAAGTTGACACAAATGGTTCGATCGCTCGTTCTACAATTTACGTGGAAAAAACCTAAAATATAGTCTATGGTCTATCCATCTAAGAAACGTTAAAGTAGGTAGTCATGGTAACGTTGACATTGTTCATCAACAATTTTTATTGTCGATTTTAGTTGGCTGAATATAAAGTGATAAAATGTATATAAAATAAAGAACAATCTATTTGTAAATGGTTTATTATAATATCACAGTGCGAAATATCGTTTTAACATTATTGTGACTTGGAAACATGAAGATCCTGCTTAAGGATTAACTTATAATAAATGAATGAATTTATAGATAGAGCCAGACAGAACAAGTCCTCGTCTTATTGGAATTCATGGAAAGGTATGTAAATTATTAGTTATTCTTTGTTGTTTAAAAGTATCTCACTTCATCTCTTGAAAGTATGAAACAAATAGTGACGTGATAAGCGCCAACATGCAATAGTTATTGCCTATTTAATATTAAAAATATAATGTAATGGTTTCCTATTATGACATTTAGTTTTCTAAGAGACAAAGCACACACAACAACTTTCTTCATAGACACACACTATAAACATTAATCTATCAAACATCTATAACTTCTGTGTACTATCTATAAATTAATTACATGATATCTATGTAATATATAATGTTGATGAAATTCATTTTAAAATTGACAGAATGAGTCACATATTCTCATTGACTCATCTTCGACAGCTTTTAATAGTCTACTGTTGGACATAAGCCTCTCCTGTGAAAGGAGACATTATTCTAGTAATGAATGCTTAATAGATAGATATGTTCTAATATGTGTGGGGAAACTAAAAGTCTGAAACCAAAAAAAAGCCCTAGCAATAAGCGGTGAGGACTGGACGGGTGATGCTCCTAGCAGCAGGCAAATGCTTACTGCTCTAGAAGAGAGGGTGTTGGCCTTAACGGGTTTGACTGTTGAAGTAGGACTGTACAACCACACTGTCCACTCTCTGTCCCAGATTATGTTTACTTATAGTCTCTTTGTTGTGACTCATCTACAGAATGAGTGGACCGATTATCACAAAAAATTTAATAGCAGGGAGGAACTTATAGTTTAATTAATTATAATATAATTGTTTTTTTCAGCAACATCAGCCCCACTCCCTCTGGAGAAGTTCCATGCACAACCCTCGCATCTCAAAGGGGAGCGCCAGTGACGTCAAGCAAGTTCACGACCATAGAAACTCACCGGCTGTAACTAAAGGCAGACTGGCAAAAAAACTGGATGTGAGGAAACTGGAAAGGAGGCGAATAACATAGTAGACAATTGAAGCGAAGGATAGATACATTACAAATTATTATAATTTGAAATGCACTGTATAACAGAATTTTAAATAAACAGAATATAATTATAAATTGTTTCAATGATATTTCAGAAAAAAATTTAGAAATTTTACCTCAGTTCAGACCATCATCATCATCATAAACTGTTTAATGTAATGATAGTTGCGGTTTACTAATCTTTTCCTTCACCTACATTAAAAATAGTAGTAATATAAATTTTTTGTCAATGACATAATTTATACATTGTTTTGTAATGTTTCTACTAGGTAAATAAACAAACACTGTAATAATAAAGCCTTTTAATGATTGTTTTAACATGTGAGTACATTATCAAATATATTTATAGAAAATAAAAAAAGTATTATTTATAATAAAAAAAAATTCAAATAAAATCTTTATAGTCTCTTCTTTCTATCCAACACAAAAAAAAATCTATATCACGGGGGAAAATAACCCACATAGGAAACACAATGTTTAATAACGAAGCCATTAATAATTAACGTTATTTTAATCTATGTAATAAAGAATTTGGCATGGCTCTTCCTTCGATGACTTCACTTTGATTAGGCATATTCATAGCAGGTATGGGATCTTGCAAATTTATATTGTCTTCATTGTCATGTGTAGCAGAAAGTGGTTGTGGTAGTGGTATGCCAGCTTGTAACGCTAAATTGTGTAATACACAACATGCAGCTATAATATTGCTAGCTACATAGGCATGATGATGAAGAAACCTGTCTCTGAGAAAACATCTCCACTGTGCTTTGAGTAATCCAAAACAGCCCTCAATGCAGTTACGGGCTCACACATACTTTACAGTATAAAGTTCTTCCCTAGAACCTTGAACTACATTGAGAATAGGTGTCATTAGCCAAGGATGTTGTGAATATCCAGAGTCACCTGAAAAAAATAGTTTAAAAATTAGTTACCCACAGGAAAACTACTGAACTTTAAGGTAATAGAGCCATGCTGATTTTAGTATGAATGGGCCGGTTCGAAAATGATGCCATGCTGAGTTGTCGCATTGTCTGCATTTGCAACGAGTATAATGACCACTGCTCTAGGATTGTGTGTATGCTTTCCATCAGGCTGAGTAGAGTCACTTTATAAGGCTGATACATAAAAATAATAGTAAATATTTTTATTGTTACACAACCTAACAGCCATAATTGTTCACTATTTTGATGAAGTTCACTCATAAATGATTCAGCTCTACTAGAAGACCATATATGTGAATCATGTGTAGCTCCACCGAACTTTGGATTCACATTTATAATCAGCATATTACTATCACAAATCTGAAAACCAAATCAACATTAAGAAGTGACATAATAGTCTCATACATGCTGTTCTATAAATAAAAATAAGAATAAATCTACCATTTGAACTTTCAGTGAATGATACTCTTTTCTATTGAAATATACATGCTCTTCAGTAATGGGCTTTACCAAAGCTACATGCGTACAATTTATGCAACCAATTACATAAGGAAAGCCAAATCTTCTTTGGAACCTTGTAAAATAAAATTATGTTTAACACATGGTACATATTCAATTAAATATAGTTAAGTTTGTTTGTTAAGTAGGTATACACTCTTGTTTTATAGCTGTTTTCTCTTGTTGTGTTATTGGAAATCTAAGCCATTTTGCAACGACAGCAGGGTTTCTCAAAGCATCAACAACTTGTCTGATGCACCAACAAGCTGTCCGTTGGGCAATGCTGAAGGACACCAACAATTCTCTGATAGGATCCTGTGGCTAGGAAACTAAGAGCATCAAAGAGCAAGAGCATGCCTCAAAACCTATAAATACACAAACATTAAGGAAAAGTTAAAATAGTCAATAGTACAAAAAAGACATTATTAACTTACCTTAACTTTTAAGGGAATCTCGTTGGTTCCCTTTAGCGATGTCTTGTTTTGGAGTTCTTGACAAAGGGCTTCGAAAGACGACTTGTCTAGCCAAAATAGCTCCACAAATAAAGTTTCCGGCATTTCGCGGATTGTCTCGTTGCACTGACGATTAATATGTCTTTTTCCACCTCTAAGCCGTACTTCCTCATTACGAGCGCACCACAACATATTTATAGTATGCATTTTAAATGTCCAAAATTATGTAAAGCACATAAAATAGTTCTTGGTGGTCCTTTTAGACTATATATCTATCATACCGACGCCATTTCTAAAGCGATATCACAAAATATTTTTGATCGCTTAATGAACGTTCAAACGCATGGATATCGTTTCGTTTGCGTTTTTCAAAAGTGTAACTTGGCTAGCTTTTGTTAACTTTTGTATGGAGTTTGGCATCGAATTTGTAAGAAACGATCACTTTCCATTCCATCACTACGAACAAACGTCAACTTGGCTAAGAGTTTCTAAATGGAAACAAGTCACGTGATCAAAACAAAATATTAGCCAATGACACACGAGAACGCGATTCGTTATCGATTGCAGAATAGCGAAAGCTTGTGACTTGGCTAGGGGGGCAGGTCATTCTATAGCTGGATGATATACATTGATTCTAATTCGTGCCTCGGAGAGAAAGTTACGCCGTCTGTACCTGTCGCTATACCAACCTCTGTGGCATTCGTTACGGGTATGGTTGGAGCCCTAAAAAACCCACAAAAGTCTTTCCAAAGTACTTCAATATTGCCATTACTGTCTGTGGGCAATCAATCCGCCTAAAAAATATAAGTTTAACGGTATCGTAGTACACTTAAAGCTATCTTTGAGGATGGTCTAGTCTGACAAAAGGGTTGAAAGAAAAATCCGAGATCCTCACTCCCATTGATTCCACCTTCTCCCTTCCTCTACAGAACAACATATGCTGGCCTTGGAAGCCGCCGCCTTAGAGTCGTAGAAAAACGCTCTCGAACCAAACGGTGCCGTTCTTCTTCTTTCTTGAGCCGAGCAGTTAAAAATGGAACTCACTACCAGCGCACGTGTTGGATCCTTTTAGCGGGGCGTGAAAAAGCATCTCACTAAGCCGCCATAGTGTGGGACGCCATGCTGCATTGTTTGCTTTCGCATTGAGTATGC
This sequence comes from Spilosoma lubricipeda, assembly GCA_905220595.1. NCBI lineage: Eukaryota > Metazoa > Arthropoda > Insecta > Lepidoptera > Erebidae > Spilosoma > Spilosoma lubricipeda. The sequence goes on along the minus strand of HG992298.1, from coordinate 1,338,896 downwards.
TGGCCCCCACTGCTGGATTTTGCTTGAGCTTACCATCAGAACAGAGTCACTAGTCAGAGAAATTTATCAAAAAAAACTGCCTATAGAATCAACAAGACACAAACTGTTTTATAGAAATTCGTGTTTAATTTATTTTCCCACAGTTTAATTGCAATTTGTCATCGTTGTTTGGCGGAAACACGACACCGCAAAAATAGAAATAGACAATCTTTCAATCTTTTTTTTTGTTACGTAGAGCGTGAAATGACTTTATAATTATTATTTCATTGATTGATATCTTTTCACGCCCTAAGTGGGCTTAACGATATTTACTTCCATTTGCAACCTCAGAACAATATAGGTAAATTGAGATAACAATGTATTTTATGTAGCTATAAGAATATATTCTATTTCGATATTTTCAACTGACGAGCTCTCGACGCAAAACGATGGGCGCGTCTGTGTGGCATCGTAGCTCCTGTATGGATTTTCATTTTGTTTTTTTTTTAAGTCTGTTTTCGAAAAAAAATAGTTTTAAAAACTAAACAAACACGCTTTAGTAAATATACCAAATTAAAAAGTAGTGAAATAAATTATAGTTTAAAAAACACCCTTTAATAGCTATTGAACTACAAAGTAGAAAAAAAACAGTGCAAAGCGTCATCTATACAAATAAATAAAATTGGAGTGTCTGTTTGTAATATTAAAATAAATGCTTTTAACTAAATGCATATGTATGTATACACGGTACATATATCAAAAATGTAGTTAAAAAATTTTTTGTCTGTCTGTCTGTCTGTTTGTTCCGGGTAATCTCTGGAACGGCTGGACCGATTTTGACGGGACTTAGGCTACTTTTTTAGACTAACTTTGTCCCGCGGCGTTACTCGCGGTACTACGATAACGGTTCAGCTAGTTAATGAAATATTTTTAGAAACCACCCTACGCTTTTTACATTAAAATTATTTTCTACTTTTTAGTTCGATTGCTATTTTCGTACGTTTCGGCTCCGTATGTCATGACGGGTTGGACGCACTGATTGAAAACGTTCGTCTTTAGGCACTGTGGGATCGACAATGAAAAGACCCTATGAAGTTTCCCAACCGCTGCCCAACTTGTTTCTATCTAACTGCAAAGTCTGCCCGAGGACATATATTGTTGAATAACTTCGAGAACGGCACCGTGTACTGCGACCGGTTCCAGTAGTACATGTTAATTGAACATGACCTTAGTTTTGTCCAAGTTGCAAGGACCAAGTCAAGCCACAAGAAATTATGGGAGACCATAAAGAAAATTGTTTACTGCGCAAAAAAATCTAATCTAGCCACAAACCTATTGTCACCCTCGAACCCTATTTCTTCGGTAAATGATGTAAACCATTTTTTCAATTCAATAGGTAGGAATTTGACCGAGAGTAGCCTGATCAATAACTTACCTCCTACTTCGAGTCTTGGCTGCCAACCATTCTCATTTGTTCTGTCGCCAACCTCCGAACTAGAAGTTCGTAGCCTCATATTGAATTTAAAGAAGGTTACTACAACTGAACGAGACAATATATCAGGTGTTTTCCTTAAACGATACCACCATATCCTAGTGCCTCCCTTAACATACATTTATAATCTGATGTTTAGCACAGGTGTCTTTCCTATGTTCGATAAATGAAAAATTTCTTTCTAAAACCAATCCCAAATAACAAACCGATTTATCGAGCATATCAGAACAGTAAATGAAAAGTCTAAAAAAGTTCTTTGCTCTCACGAGGATATCAACTGCCACATGGGATCTTTCATTTAATACATTAAAATCCTATATAGAGCTGCAGCAGGTCACGGGTCAGGCTCTTGGTGCACACAGTGTGATCTCTCGCAGGACGGTTGGGTTATGTATGCGTCCACGCAGCACTTTAAACATATACGTGGCCAGAGCCACCTCTCTCCTCACCTCCGACTTATAAAATCCGACCATGCCCAAAACAAACAGTGTAGGATACAACGACGGGTATCCTGGACACACACCGTAAAGCGTGCAATACAAAAATCTTAAAAATTTGTTTTGTATCCTTTCTAACATTAATTTATATTTCTTTTCGGATGGAAACCAAATAGTGGAGTTGCACTCGAGGTAGCTTTTTACTAGTAATCAAATATAGCTCACTTAGGACCCATAATGTTTTATCCGTTGTGCTTCCCAGTTTAAAAAGCTGGGTGCCTATTTTGACTTCATTTTGTCTCCCGCTTTGCTAAAGAGGGAAATGGACTTATCATATTTCCAACTCCTCCTACTTTTTCTTCTGATTAATTTCGTTGCGGGTTCCAAGACAGTTAATTTTTTCCTGGGACTTCCCTAGTGTCATAACTTAGTGTATTCGTGGGTCACCGTTATTAATCCTGGTGTACAAAAGTTACAGTAATGGGCGTGTGGGCGGGATTAGTTTTGTCCTCTTTGCGGCGATGTTGTTCTGCGTAATTTACTTTCTCAGTCATCTCTTACGACATCCTTGGGATGAGTAGGGGTAGTAACATTCCGTATTCTTAATAGAACACCACACAACAACATGATAATGTAAAATATGAGGGTAATAAATAAAAACGTCAAATGAAAAAGCCTTAAACTTTACTCTTACAAATATGTACAACTATAACTACTTAGAAGTGTGCAGTCAGTCTGTCTATTTCATTGAGGTCCGCCATTATTTCTTCGACTTTTGAGCCTATTTTCTTGGCAATCTGAAAAAAAAAATGTAAATAATTTACCATTCGAGTTTCAAGCTTATTCATCCCCTTATTCATTCGCGTTATTAAACTTCATTCAACGAAAGGAAGATTTTATTTTTATAAGAATACTTAATGGATTACATGAACGTTTTGCTGTTCAATTTGTAACAAGAATATTTAATATATTACATATTTATGTGAATGTGTGTAATCATTTATTATTTCCCTGTATCCACAGACCAACATTTTTATAAACGGCTTCTCTTATATTCGCACTAACAAATATGATACTCCAATAGTTAGTAACCTCGTTACAAGAATCTAGAGCCCGAGAATGGAGGCTACTTTTTTAAGTGAAAAATGAGTTGAAAGGTAGGATGAGTGTTACCCAAAGTCACTATTCCACACAGACGAAGTCGCGGGCACAACTAGTAGGAATTAAATAAGCAATTTTAAGAAGTTTATTTACGAGTATAGAGAACTTGGGTACGCAGATTTAACAACGGCGATGAATAACTTTGAACGCAGTATTTATTATGCCGGAGCCACGGTTAACATAATACTCTGGTTACATGGTGGCGTCTGGCTTTTTATATCCTTACAGCTAATTATATATACTAAAATATATCGATACACTGCATTTAATCACGTCTTATTCCCGACGAGATAAAAAATGTCTACGTGATCGATAATATACTGATATCTGAAATATGCTGACATAGCTGGTAAGGTTTAGATATGTATAAATTCCAGTAATTTAACAACGTATGACGTAGGAATAACGAGTATCTTTGAAGAATGATTCGTGGCATCTATTAAAATAGACGGTTCATTTCTCTCAAAGTATGGCGTGATTATAGCTGTTATATTGCTTCAACACTTACGTCTAGTTTCTCAGAGTTGGGCATAGTTGTGTACATTGAGACGAGATCTCCGTCCAGCATACTGCGAGCTGGACCACCGCCGACTGGACGACGAGCTGATTTGTATGTCCTGGAACAAAATAATAATAAATAATAGTAATTACTATTTCGGACATCTGACACACAACGCCATCTAGTTACAAACTAAGAAGAGCTCGTACTATAACAGTTAGATTGAGTGTTAGATTACTTAAATACTTTTTTTGTAAATACCTACATATTATACATAGAAAACATCCAAACTCCGAAATAAATATTTACAGATCATACAAACATTTGGTCCGACCCGGTAATCGAATTCGAAATCTCATGTATAGCAGTCGCATACCTTATTGAAAACAAAAGTAAATTAGTGTCGACCAGAGTGATACTACGGCCTCATAGAAAACCGGTGTGAAATAGCACTTACACTGTGTTTCACCGAGTGAGTGAGGATACCGCGGACCCATGCCCCAACCCCTTCCCCATCCCTCTCTCCATCCCCCAAAAGCCCGCAACGTACTTGTGACGCCTCTGGTGTTACGGGTGTCCATGGGCGGCGGTAATCGCTTACCATCAGGCGATACGTCTGCTCGTTTACGCCCTATTCTATAAAAAAAACAGTAACAGGTAGCGTACCTGTATGCCCTAGGGTTGAGTCCAGCGATGTGGCAGCAGTAGTTGTTCATGACGTTCTGCAGCATCAGCAGGCGCCGGTACATCTTCTCCGTGATGGGCAACACGTACCCCACGCCGCCGTCCAGGGTTGCTGAGGGACACACGGACATACAACATTATAATTAACGGACATTAAGATATATAGAAGCACTAGTTTTATCTAGCTATCACAGCCAGCAAGAGTAGCCTATTCTTCCTCAAGAATCAAAGTATCTCGATGCCAAATTTCATTGAAATAGGTGTAGTGGTTTGGTCGTAAAAGCAAGACAAACAGACAATTATTTTTGCACTTATTATAACGTAAGTATGGATTTCTATATTGTTACGAAGATAAATGATTCCAAGACTCGAACACAGTAAAACATCGCGAAAGTTCTCGTTGGTTTCTTAAGGTATACAATAATGAACCTTACATCGATGTACATTGGGGGAAAAAATGATTAATAATTTTTTTTTACTCGGTGAACACAGCTCTGTGGCTGTTCCACGTCGGTTTTCTGTGAGGTCGTCGAGGAGGTCGAAGCGTGGCTCTCCCACGGTATTTATTGAAATGTGAAATAAAGTGTGTAACTAACTGAACATGGTGACGTGTCTCTTCTGTGAGTCCGGGGGCGAGTGCGGGTGCGATTGCGGGTGCGAGTGCGTGGCTGCGATGCGGAACATGGCGTTGACCTGCTGCCCCACGTGGTAGTCGCCCTTGCGGATCAGTCGCTGGCCTGCCAGGGGGAGAACATCACTTGTTACGTACCATTCCAGTTCACTTCACATCATAATTTATTCATTCATTCAAAAAATTCTTATAGCTAGGTTACATTCTTTTCAATATACCTACATAATACAAATCAACAAATCAGTGAACAGCCACGTATAAACTAGATAGCTAAATATCTGTATTTTAGACGACGGCGCTCCACCCATTTATTTAGACCTCTGATTGAAGCAGTTTTACATTTTAGATTAAAACGTAAAAAGGATCAATGAATAAATCCAATGAAAAATAAATCTAAACAAAACAATATAATAAAAATTAAAACCCAACTACGACAAAAAACGATGCTGAAAAACCATGAAACAAGTTTCAAAAGCCGTAGTCACGCGTTGTTAAAGTGATATGGACTATGGTTCATTACTAAGTTTCAAAAACCGTAGTCTGTGTATTGATCCCTCCTTTGACTTTGCCGTAGTCGGGTAAAAAGAAAACAAAATAACATTGTGAAGTGTAGAAAATCCTCCTTGTGTGTAGTATGAATGTGTGTGTGTATGTGTATGGGAGGTTGAAGGTAAAGTCTAAAAGAATGTGAAGTAATTGTTCAGTTTTAGTGTAGTCCAGTTTATGGATATATATCATTAGTTTATTTTTAAGCTCTCTTATATTCACACCTCGTAAGTCAATAAGTTTGCTGATTTTTTTATATAAATATGTGTCAAGGAAGGGATTATGGTTCTATCTTGATAATCATCCATCACATTCCGTTTGGGTCGGACCAAATGTTTCTATGATCTGCAAATATATGTTTCGAAATTTGGGTATTTTCTATGTATGATATGCATGTATTAACAAAAAAAGTATACATGTATTTATATCAGTTGTTCCTGCGTCTCATCGGACGGCGGGGCGCGGGCGCGGGCGCGGGCGACACTCACTCAACAAACGTCCGCGCGTGCGCATCACGTTACTATTACTTAACTGCCTCGTTGGTCTAGCGGTTGACGTATGCGACTGCTGATCAAGAGGTCTCGGGTTCGAATCCCGGGTCGGGCCAAAGGTGTTATTGAGTTTTTCTAATTCTATAAATACTTAATAACAGCTCGGAGTTTGGAAGTTGGGGTCTGAACCCCCGTGCCTCGGAGAGCACGTAAAGCTGTCGGTCCTGCGCCTAATCTCTCCCCGATCGTGTCGGCTAACCGTCCCATCGGAATATGAGAGTGAGGGAACAGAGAGTGCACCTGTGTTTGCGCACACACTTGTGCACTATAATATCTCCTGCGTAGTTGGTTGGTCTCTGTTGAGACTGGCCGCCGTAGCCGTAATCGGCTAGGAGAACATCATCAGCACTATTACTTATATTATTATTTATATTGTTAAAAGTGAAATACACCAGTATTAAGTCCTCCACGCGTTTATTTCACAACACACGTCCAGTCAAGCACACCAGCCACAGAACTGGAGCGTGGCCTTCAAACACAGTTGTCTAGTACCCATATCGAGCTCTGCTCAGCTCGGGACTACATGGCGTTGTGTATTAGATGTCCCAAATATTTATTTATTTTATTTATCACAAAATAAGATCTTTGATTTGGAAATTTTATCAAGAGTTCGAATAAAATTTTATTATTGAACCTAACTGGGTTTTTATGGGTATTTTTTATGTCATTGATTCTAATTTTGTACAAACATTTTTTTTTCTAAAATATAGCCTAAGTTACTCCTTACAACATAAGCTGTCTGTCGGTGAAAAATCCCTTCGGAATCGATCCACCTATTTTGGAGATAAGCCAGAAAAGTCAATTTTTTTTTAAATGGATTTTTTTATTTTAGTACCATATATACTTCAAGAAGCATTTAGTGATAAGCTATCAATTTGAAAAATACACACAAACACTTCCCTTTTATATATTTGTATTAAAAAATATAATACTCATTTTTTTTAAATATCACCGACATCAATACTACCACGGAAATACGAAATTCTTAATTCTTCTTTATAGTTAAGTTACTAAACTTAAAAGCGGTACTTTTTTGATAGTTTAATGAAGAGATTTCATAATATTTCTTATTTTAAACATTCTCTCAAGTAACTGTCTTTTTAAGAAAACCCGACTGTATTGTGTGACGTATAAAGTAGTTACGTACCTCCGTAGCTCTCTCTGGCCTGCGGCTGGTACATGAAGAGGGTGAGGTTTCCCTCCGACTCGCTCACCAGGAAGCCGAGCGTCGTGTTGTCCACCATAAACTCCATGTCGTATATCTAAGGAATAACATTGTTATTTTAAGTTGTTCGCGCGATTAGCACACACATACGGACACACAGGCGCGAGTGAGGCGAGGGCGACCGCGGAGGAAGAGGGGGGGAGGGGAGGGGGGCAGCGACTCGCGGCACTCGGCAGCGACAGACGGCTTGGCGTTCTTATATGAATCGTGTGCATACACAATTACGTAATATTATAATAATTGTATATCATTTACCTTAAAATCTATAATCCAAGTAAAATACACTCCACTTATTTATTTCCTTTCACATTAACAGTGGTTTAAAAGAATCACATAAACAACTAATACTAGCTGAACGCCGCGGTTTTACCAAAGGCAAAGCCAGTCTAAAAAAGTAGCCTAAGTTACTCCTTATATCATCAGCAACCTATTATTAAAGGTCCTGTCAAAATCGGTAAAACCGTTACAAAAATTAGCCACAACAAACAGATAGACCAAAAATGAAAAAATAATTATTTTGGTAACACGTACATACGCATACGCATCTAGTAAACAGCTGTATTTTAATATTACAAACAAACGCTCCAATTTCATTTATTTGTATAGATAAATTCATTGATTGTTCATTGTAAGATCTGCAAATATTTATTTCACAGTTTTTTATGTATTTACCAGATTTAGTTGAAGTATATATAAATAAATATTTCGCACATCTGACATGCAATGCCATCTAACCTTAAACTAAGTAAAACTTACTTTATGCTAAAGATAGATTGCCTGATAGAATACTTTTTTATCGATATATCTTATGTTTATATAGTATGTATGTATTAACTACATGGTAAACATCTCCCATCTCAACATTTTCAGAGCATTTAGTCCGATTCAGAAATCGAATCCAACACCTCGGGACGCCAGCCGTATACGCTTCTATTGCGACACCGAAACAATCTTAATGTTAATCCACATTAACATTAAAAGTCGTAACTAACTCTGTCTCGCTTTCAAACTGCTGAACCAATTTTGATGATATTTATAATGGAGATCGTTTGATTCTCTAGGCTGCTTTTTACTGCGATAACCAACCCACACGCGGGCGGAGTCACGTGCAAAAGCTAGTTAGTATTAAATACCTGTGCAGTTCTGAAGTCCCTGGAGACCAGGGACAAGGTCCTGTGCTGGTGCTGGTAGCGCAGCAGCGAGATGGACTTGTACACGTCGGCGACCAGCACCAGGTTCTTGACGGCCAGGATGCGGTGCACGTAGATCTGCGTGTCTATGAACGCCACGCCCACCAGGTCGTTGTCTTTCAACTGCCATATGTAGATCTGTCAAAGTACATCATTATTATCAGACTGATGTTCATTTTTAGCTATTTTTTGAAGTTTACAAAAAATAATAAATAAATAAATATTTCGGACATCTTACTCACAATGCCATCTAGTCCCAAACTAAGCAGAGCTTGTGTTATGAGTTCTAGACAACTGATATAAATACATATAATTTCTTTTTTATTTACATATATACATACGTACAAACTATAGATAGAAAACTCCAAAACGAATATTAGCAAATAATTGTGTATCGAACGCGTTATTTCAGGTCGTAGCCAGGAACGACGCCATCTCTACACAGAGTCTATCCTAACTATATCTATCTATAGACCATGGCGGCCTGGAGGTGTTTCTACATCATTGGGCCTCCGGTCTCACCCTCACCAGCAAAACGAGCCGGCCCTACCGTAATGACACCAGCGTGTTCCTTACGGGCCCCGACCATGACCATCTCATACCTTTTGTCCGACTGCAGATATGAGGTATCCGAGTACTTGTGTGAGCGCTGTGACAGGTCCCTTCTGTTCCTTGGCGTACAGTTCTTTGAACCTGTTCTTGGTGAGCGGCTGACCCGGCTCTGGTACAACGTCTATTATGTCATAGATTATTATCTGAAAACAGGATTTTGTTTAATATTAGTCATTCTTAACTATGCAACACCATCTAGTAACAATAAAATTATAAAAAACTAACTGTTGCCCGCGGCTCCGCCCGCGTGATGTCGAAAACTTTTTTAAGAACAAAGCAACTCAACCAATACATGGTTGAGTTGCTTTGTTCTTAAAAAAGTTTCGATATAAAAAAGATCGTGTTTAATAGTACAAAATTAATGTACCTATTTCTTGCAATAGCAATAGTACAAGTTTAATAAATAAAACTTTCACTCAAATATATTTTAGGGTTATATGAGGGTCTTACTTAAGATAGCCGAGGACGGTAAGGGCTCGAGTCTCAATGGCGCCTCAGCGGCAATCACCAACCTACACCCTTGTACCATAATGTACTATTATCTACACCCATGCTATTAATCCTCCATAAAGGTTTCAGAAACAGCTAGCTTATTGCCAACATTAAAACATCCTGTGTCATAGTAACCATAATATCATTTAAACGAGTGTTATAATGTTCTACTAAATTTCATAATACAACTGCTTTTTCAAAAAAAGAACATAGTTAGGCGCGCGCCTTGCACTACCACGGCGCTGCATTTAAAAAAAGAACGGATTTAAATTCACGTCGTAGTCCGCCATTTTTGTTCGCCATTTAGCTAGCTGTTTCAAAACTTTTTAATGTGTTGTATGCAACTGTACATAATTAGGTATTAAAACACTCATGTGATACTCAAAGTTGAAAATAACATAGAACCGTTAGATCAGGGAGATTATTTGTTGGTCTGGACGTAAACACAAAAAGTGGTATAAAGTAAAACGTACCCTTCCTCTAGAAGTAATATCTTCGCTATAGTTATAATTTGTGCCTATCGCTATGTACCCTCGCAGACCAGACCTGAAAACAAGAAATTATTTTTTTACTAACTAAACCCCACGGTGTTACCCGCGGTTATCGTCGTACCGCGAGTAACGCCGCGGGACAAAGAGAGTCTAAAAAAATAGCCTAAGTTACTCCCTGGATCATCAGCTACCTGCAAACTACCTACTACTACCTGAAAGTCCCGTCAAAATCGGTCCAGTCGTCCTAAAGATTACCCGGAACAAACAGACAAACAGACAGAAACAGACACTTTTTCTTTAAATACGTTTTTGGTATATGTACCATGTATACATACATATGCATTTAGTAAAAAGCGGTTATTTTAATATTACAAACAGACACTCCAATTTTATTTTATTTGTATAGATGTATATATAACTACATTATTTTAGCATTCCTACATCTCTAACATATTTTTACCATTACATAAGGCAAATGCAATTTCGACTTTACGATAACCCTTTAGATTGTTTAAATTATTTCCTTTTTTAAATACAACTCTCGCATTGGGAATATACATTCAGTGACGCGTGGGACTGAAAACCCAGACTTAGAACAACAATTTGTGCATCACACAAAATGTTGTCTTATGTGGGATTTGAACTCACAGAAGTTGGCGAAGTAGGAAGCGGGACGACAGCTTAAACCACTAGACCTAACGCGCAGTATTTTTAACCGACTTCAGAAAAGGAGAAGGTTCTCAATTCGACCGTATATATTTATTATTATTTTTTATGTGTGTTCGTCGTTTATGAACCGATTTTGAAGATTCTTTATTTAATGGAAAGGAGATATCCTAGCGGTGGTACCATGATGAGGACAGGAAGATCTGATGATGGCATCTTAGAAAAATCGATCGATTTGATTTTTTTATTTTTTATTATTTTGTTTTTAATTTTGTTAATATCTTACTTGTGAATTATTAAAATTAGAAAAATGATGACAAAGGTAGAGATGAGTGAATGCTTACCTGGTCCCTTCGTACGAGAGCGAGACGTTCTTGAGACAAGTGACATGTTCCCACTCGTCCAGTTCGATGCGGGTGTTGGGGATGATCTCCCACGACACCGGTGAGAACAGCGTCACTGAGAACTTGTCTTGCATTGGATACGGGAATCTGGAATACAAAATTACATTTTGCTCGGTTTAGTCAAAAATATCCAACTCTCAAAATGTCTTCGGGCGGAATATCCAGTCAGCGACTCATAGCCCAGTTGCGCTCGGTGATTAGAAACAATCACCGAGGGTAAGCAACGACGGCGTGGTCAGTAACTGTATGGGTGACCACTGGTGACATGATACCATTAGCGTCTCCGTGATTCATTTCGGAGGTCACGCTCGGTCGGTCACAGTCGGTCCCAGTTGTTATCATAAGATAACAGTCGTGAAGCTTAGTTGGAGGCCTTTCGGCGGCTTAAAAAAAATCCAAAGGCAAGATTACTAAGCCACAACGTTGTCTTGCCAGTCCACAACCCGCACTCGGCCACCGTGAGAGGAGACCCGAGCCCAGCAGTGGGACATTATGGGTTGTCGATGAACCGGTCAGCGAAATGTTCAGTCAGCAGAAAACCCAGTCAACAGATTGTAGTATGAACTCGACCAAAAGAGCAAAGGTGTAGACGGGGCTCCTAATGGAAAGCGACAACCGTCGCCCATGAACGTTTGCACCATTTTTTTATGTAATAGGGGGCAAACGAGAAGACACGTTTCACCTGATGGTAAGCGATTACCGCCGCCCATGGACACCTACAACACCGGAGGGGTCACAAGTGCGTTACCGACCTCTGGGGGATGTGGAGAGGGTAGGGGGAGGGGTTGGGGAATGGGCCCCCGGTATCCTCACTCACTCAGTGAAACACAGAGCAAGCGCTGTTTCACACCGGTATTCTGTGAGGCCATGGTATCACTCCGGTCGAGCTGGCCTATTTATGCCGAAGCGTGACTAAAGATGTCATTTCATATTTTTATATCGTACGTATATAAAGTTTTACCTGTCTCCTTTGTTCTCATTTGCCTTTTCTTTATCCTCTCCGTTGAACTTGTAGTAGCTGGTGGTAGGAGTGTGCGTGGAAGACACCAGGCAATAAGTCTTGGACTCTACGTGGTACGTGACGAAGTGAGGAGTGACCCTCAGAGGAACTTTGCGGACAGGCCACCACGAGTCGTACGAGAGATGGGTGGGCAGAGCGCAGATACGGAGCGAAGACTGGAGGATAATAAATAATAAATATTTCTGACATCTAGCTAAACAGAGCTTGTGTTATGGGTACTAGACATCTGATATAAATACATGTAGACTTTTTTTTGTAAACACATACATATTATACATAGAAAACACCCAAACTTCGAAACAAATATCTGCAGATCATACAAACATTTGGTCCGACCCGGGACTCGAACCCGAGACCTCAAGCACAGCAGTCGCATACGCTACCACTGCGCCACCGAGACAGTGAAGCCTGTACTATGGTAACTAGACTGTCGATAAACATTACTTTAATATTATAAAGGTGAAAGTAAGTTTGTTTGTTACGCTTTCACGCAAAAACTACTAAAACGGATCATCATGAAACTTTGTACACATATTCTTCGAGGTAAGGTCCGTATTCACTTTGATTAGTGCGAGTACAAGTGCGTAGTGCAGGTGAGGTGCAGGCAATGATTGTATTGATTATTGATCACCTGCACTCGCACTAATCAAAGTGAATACAGGCCCGTATTCGAAGTAAAATAGGAACTTTTCATTAAATGCGAGCGAAGCTGCGGGCAAAAGCTAGTAATTATTTATTTCTAAATACATTTACATACTATAGATAAAGTACACGCACACAAATAGTCGTTCTTATCATTCAATATTTGTACCGGATGGGAATCGAACCCACGGCTTAGCATCACGATACCTAACCACTTGATCCACTGATCAATTAAATGGTTACAACAAGACATCTCAATCATTGAAGCCTTATAAATAATGGTATCAATTTTATTTTATCTTAAATTTTAGACTTTATAAACACGGATCGTCCGTAGTAAGTGTGATTTACGTATGTTCTTACAATGAAATGATGACAAGAATAATGTGGACATTCCTCAAATCCGATAACTCACAACCACACCCTGAAAAACAATAAAAATTGTATTGTAGTCTTATATTGCAGCAGTTTTTGTTACTTTTCTACGTAAAAACTATTTCTACAAGAATCTTAAAGAATCTGATGTTAACGTTAATAAAATTAACAAATTATAAAATATTGATATATATTATTGGCAAATAGGTCCTACACATTGTCATAAATGCCGAGGTATTATTTTTTTTTATGTTTGGCCCTGCCAAAATGACTCTACTCTGCCTGATGAAAAGCATAAGCAGAATCCAAGAGTGGTGGTCACCATACACACATACCAGGCATTATTCGTGAAAAAAATTTACAAAACATTATGTGTGCTAATATAATCATCTCATATTGGCGACGTGTTTATAATAACAACATCGTTAATGTTCTATACTAAGTTGTCTCACTCAGTTTTGAACGTAACCGAAAACGAACGCGAAACAAAGCGCGTAAACACCTGCATTTCTTTTAATTGAGCTTGGTCGCGTGTTAGTCTATAATGCGAAGTGATTCATGGTCGATTTCTCTCTGTGAAATCGATATCTCAAAGATAATACAATAAAAATAAAGGTTTTTATGTTAGGTACATCGAAATGTTTTGTTGTACCATTTGTACCATAGCTTCATACATAAATATACATAAGCACATTTATTCAATTATCAGTCCCAAGAATGTCCATGTTATTATCAACATTACGTTGCAAGTAAAAAATAACACTATCTAACGGGGATCCCTATTTGCACTTACAATTAAAACTTTCACCACACTATTATTTGACTTAAAGCTGACTGAGGCAAATCATCATCATCATCACCGTCATCATCATCATCATCCACCTGGTCATAGGTCTCCCCTGAGTTCAATGAGAGCTCGTAACACGCGAAATACAGTTGGCGTACCTTGGCGTTGAAGAAGAGGAACCCGTTGGGGCAGTTGGTGTTGTTGAAGGGCGCGAAGCTGGCGGCGGGCGCGTGCTCCGCGCACAGAGGGTGCACCCGCAGCTCGCCGCGCGCCGACAGCAGCAGGAAGTACGGCGTGGGCCCGCACACGAACACGCCGTTGTACCCGCCCACGTTACCTGCGCACGACCCCTATATAACTCAACGACAGGAAGTACGGCGTGGGCCCGCACACGAACACGCCGTTGTACCCGCCCACGTTACCTGCGCACGACCCCTATATAACTCAACGACAGGAAGTACGGCGTGGGCCCGCACACGAACACGCCGTTGTACCCGCCCACGTTACCTGCGCACGACCCCTATATAACTCAACGACAGGAAGTACGGCGTGGGCCCGCACACGAACACGCCGTTGTACCCGCCCACGTTACCTGCGCACGACCCCTATATAACTCAACGACAGGAAGTACGGCGTGGGCCCGCACACGAACACGCCGTTGTACCCGCCCACGTTACCTGCGCACGACCCCTATATAACTCAACGACAGGAAGTACGGCGTGGGCCCGCACACGAACACGCCGTTGTACCCGCCCACGTTACCTGCGCACGACCCCTATATAACTCAACGACAGGAAGTACGGCGTGGGCCCGCACACGAACACGCCGTTGTACCCGCCCACGTTACCTGCGCACGACCCCTATATAACTCAACGACAGGAAGTACGGCGTGGGCCCGCACACGAACACGCCGTTGTACCCGCCCACGTTACCTGCGCACGACCCCTATATAACTCAACGACAGGAAGTACGGCGTGGGCCCGCACACGAACACGCCGTTGTACCCGCCCACGTTACCTGCGCACGACCCCTATATAACTCAACGACAGGAAGTACGGCGTGGGCCCGCACTCGAACACGCCGTTTTATCATTACACGCGAGGCAGCAAGCAATCTCTACGGATATGTATATATCTTAGTAATAAATATATGACAAAATAAAATGTCGATCTATCGTCGATCTATTTGTCGATCATATATTAAACGTAATAACATCATCAAGTCTTTGATTCTTTTAACACTGCTAGACTTAAGCATTTCTTTAGAAATTCAAATTTAGATGTCATTTATTTCGAAAGGAGGCTTTGGTCTGCATAGTTTGCTATGTTAGTCGGCTCTATCATTGACGCATGCGCAATCAAAAACTAATAATGGTAATCCAATCACAACAATTAACAGTCAAATCGTTCTACTACGCCGCTTTTCCGCGTTAACTGTGCATGCATCAGTAGAGAAAGACAAATGTACCACGATCGTCTCTCTCTTTCTAACCGAGGTACGGCTGGAGGCCTGGCTCCCCTGCTCTATCTATAATAACTATATGCATCCACGTGATGGTGACACTTCATATTTTAAATCCGTGATCACACGTACGAAACTCAATATTTAATTGCAAAGAAAGGTATAAGGTACATACCGAAATAGCGACACTGCCGGACCCCTTCCTTGAGTTGTTGTGCGTCGTACGAGTCGTCGCTCGTGGAGAGGGACCCCGCTTGGTAGCCGAACGGGAACGACACGTTCATGCGACAGAAACGCATCTTAAGGTTGCCGCGAGGGTATTTGTACGCCTGTCACACATACAATATGTTAATGTTATTTTCTACGCAAGATTAATTGAAGCTCCACTCCTATTGGTCGAAGCATGATGTTATAACATATAGCCTTTATATCTTGCTTATAATAAGGATTTTGTAACAGCAAAGGATTTTTTCGATAATAACTAGTATTGCTAAGATTAGTACGTTTCACCAAATTACCAAATTCTTTAGCTTTATAACTAAGTATGTTGCTTATAACAATTTTTACATATATTGTAAATCTTAGTTCTACCACTTGTCGATAGATGGTGTTGATCTCGTGCTCTGAATCGCGCTATTAAAATATACCAACAAGTAATTATAAGGATAGCGTATTAATGAAACTGGGTCCCTGTTCTAAATTTGTTCTTTTAATTATATTTTGGGAAGTGTACAATAACATTAGTATCATGGTTTTCTTAATTTACAGCAGTTGATTTACGAAAGCATTAAAAACTCAAGTTTTGCAGAGATTAAGTTGAAATTAACTTAATATTCGACTCTATTTAATGGTATTTTTATCTAAAACTATCTGGGCCGCGCATTTTACTCGCGGTACAACAATAACTGCCGGTAACACCGCAGGACAAAGCCAGTCTAAAAAAATAGCCTAAGTTACTACCCGGATCATCAACTACCTGCCAGTGAAAGTCCCGTCAAAATCGGCCCAGCCGTTCTAGAGTTTACCCGGAACAAACAGACAGACAGACGAACATTTTAAAAATTTGGTACTGGTACCGTGTATGCATTTATTTAAAAACAATTTTATTTATTTGTATATATGTCATCAAAACAATAGCAATGTGCTACAGCAAATCGTGACACGGTATATCTAAATAATAGTATAAATCAAGAAACCATTATTTCAAATAACGACATTGCTATACCTGATATATCATAAGCTGGTCTTCACAGCGCATGAGCATGAGTACCCTGGTACCCTTATGCCCCACCCCCACCACCAGCAGCTCCTTCAACTTCTCCGCGTCAGGGTTCAATCCGCCGGACGTCAGCTCCTCATCTTCCATGGCGTTGGAGGGAATCGGCACTGATTCCAGACTGTCAGCTAATATCTGGAAGACAGGATATATGTATATTATATACTGGCTTTTAACCTTCTCTCTTCATCAACAGGCTTCAACAGTACACTGGTAGACATAAGCCTCTCCTTAGAAAGGTTTGGGTCTACTGTACCACGCTCTCCAGTTTGGTATCGGGTTTGTCTCAAGTTTACCTTCGCTTTACTGTGATGTTGTCCTACATAATTTGTCTCCTAGTCGGCTCTTACGACACCCATAGGATGAGTAGGGGTGATGGCATTCCGTATCCTTAATCCGTCACCACATCACGTCACACATACAAGCTTTAATCACATTAACGTATATTTTTAGACGACTAACATAACTATAGGTTATGGCAGTGGTGACACGTCGCCACGGTAACAGACTGACTAGTCCCAACGGACGATGCGGACTGACTGAAGCTTCCAGCAGAGCCCTGTCGAGCCCGAGGTGCGATGTGTTACATTAGCTGACCATACATTTACTATTTCAATGTATAGCATCATCGCGACCCCACAGAGTCAATCTGTCTGTTACCGTGGCGACGTACCACTGCCATAAACTTTTGTAAGTACACCCGCCATTTTTGACCCGCAACGACAGGCTGATAATGATGACGATGATGAAACCCCGATCAGGTGATCAATTCCAGTTTACCGTAAGACACTCACCCTATTGCCAGCACAGGCATCCCGCACCAAGAAGCTGAGCCTCATCTCTGGGAGGGAGTAGATCTCGAGGTTTCCGTTGAGCCGCAGCACGAAGAGCCAGTAGGTGGGTTTCACCTCCTGAAGATACTTCTTCCACCAGCGAGAGATGCGACGAGGGACCCCGGGGTTTTTGGATTGTTCCGCTAACATTATCTGTAACATAACATGAAAGTTATGGCAACTGATAGTTTTATGTTGTCGATACTCACTAAAACGGCACTGTCAAATCTCCATCCGTTTCAAAGATAAAACACGACATAACAATCCCGAGAATGAAGTGTATTGGCTGTTTTTTGTTTTATAATTTACTATCCAGCCGAACTATATTGGGTAATTTTGCAGAAAACGTCGTATAAATTGATGACATATTATTATTTCTGAGTATTTTAATAATGTAAGTCTGTTTAATCATTGCTTTTCATCTTTCGCATTGCATCTTCTATTATTTATTTCACTTAGTGAAAGATTTATAAGAGGTATGCTTGTTGCGACTTCCAGATACAGCACAAGAAAACCATTCTAGAGCGCCATTTACCAAAGACACACTAAACTACGGACTACTAATCCTCCGTAGTTCGTATTTTATTAAATTAAGAATCCGGTCTGACGACATTAGATGGCAATAAACGACTAGAAATATCCTTATGGCGACGTCCACATACAGCACAAGTAAAATATTCTACAGCGCCATCTTTCGCATACACAACAAACTACGAAGTAACGGTACTAATCCTGTGTCTCGATATAAAAATTCTCGCACTGATTTGCATATATACAACTTACCAATATTGACTGAGTCGGAAGATACTTCCTTTGTGTAGGATTCACATAAACCCATTCTTTCTATATGTTTAACAGCAGTTTTTTTGTTTCATTCTGGGCAAGTCGGCCCATTTTTACCAAAAGAAGAAGGGTTATGTTTTTCGAGTGCATGAATGTATGTTTATTTCTTTGGCACGCCCAAAAGCCTAAACGGCTTGTTGTATTTTTATGTGAGTGGTGTGTCAATAGGTTCCTCTTAGTCATGAGAATGACACTGGATACATCAAAATAAAAATAAAAACAATGAATTGTTCTTCAATTAATTTAATAAATATAACAGATATTGACGCAGTCGGGGTTTTTGTTTTTAAATAATTCGTTACTTGTTACAAAAGCTTGTACTTGAAAAAGTTGGAACGAAGTTCCTTATCGCGCGTTGTGAAAGGGGACTAGACGGAATAAATTCTCACGAAAAGTTGTAACGACACTTTTTGCTATAGTAAGCTATTGTAAGCCGAGCGGCGTGCGCATGTTTCTCTGTCTGTCTCTGTCTCTCTCTTACAGAAAGCAAGCCAGACATTTTCATTTCTATTTCGCATCGAACATTGTGGTGTCGCGACGATTATTTTTGTTAAGTATATACAGTATTTTTGTACATAATAAAAAATAATAACAATAATGAATCCTCACAGTGAACTTCGTTTCATCCGGGTGTCCCTTAACACCTCTCAAGTTCTTTTTTTGTAACAGAAACCATAAAATATCAAACTAGATACTCACGCTAGCCATAGATGCTGGTGTCTGGTCACCGCCATACAGCAGTTCATCTTCATCGTTGAGCTCGTACACCGTGCCCGGTTTGAAGCCTTCAGCTTTCACGTTCTTGCCTTTGGTTTTCATTTTACCAGTGAATTCACCTTTCACCTGAAAAGTTTTAAATATTTTTAAAGTAATGTTAGAATATATTTCAAAGCATTAAGTGTAAAAAGGAATTATAAAGAGACATTGATTTGAAAGCTTAAATTATAAAAAAAAACCGAAGTATAATAATATTTTGGTCAATTGGGACTCAATGTCATGTACTTTCAAACTAAATAGAGCTTGTTCTATGAACACTAGATTGATTGATAGAATACTGTTACGGAGAAAGAACATTCCAAAAAAAAACTCGACAACGATTAAACGCCGTGAAAGTTTTTTTTTTCAGGCACAGAACAATGAATCTTACGATAATATACATGAGATCGAATATGGAGTGATCGTCGTGCCTTTGTCTTATTTAAGTCACCGTAAGATTGTAATCTATTTCGCGAGATTGCAAACAGTCGAAAAATTGTGAAATGGTAATAGACTAATCGCAAGTTGCGCGCTGATTGGTTGAACAGCATCTGTCCCGCGCCGCTGTATTTGTTTGTTAATTCGTTTGTTGTCGAATGTATTTTTGTGATTGTAAATTGATTTCTGTTGAAAATACCTCACAGCTTTAGAATTTGTTACACAACATTTGTTGTGACAGTAAAATGAATTTGTGATTAATTAAAGAACTTCTTACCTAACACTATGGCCATTGAACGGCCTACTGTAAAACCGACCAATCAGCGATAGTTGACAATTCGACGCGCGTAAGCATTATATCACAGTTGACACTTTATCTACAGTTTACAATCTCGCTAGGTAGATTATAATCTAACGGTGACATTTACATTCTTTGGAAAAAAATGTTTGGGATGTTTTATCGCTGTTACGTCGTAGTCGAATAGACCAGAACGTCCCAGTCTCTTTCGCGTCGAATATAAAAAGGACGTATCGTCGACAGCAATTTAGTTAGAGCTAGAATGCAGCAAATATCTGAATGAATAACCGAACGACCTCGGCAATCATTAAAGTACTAAGATTCTGAGTTATTCTGTGGTGGTTAGTGTATTAATGATAAAGTCGAACATTAGCACGTTATAACACGTATATAGTTAGGTATTACCTGCGAGTTGTCGGCGTCTGGCGGCGTGAAGAGTCCGCTGAGGTCGCGGTACACCGTGGCGCGGAGCAGAGCGGGCCGGTGCGGGACGCCCTGGCGCGTCGGGGCCAGGCGGCCAGACGACTGCACGCAACAACACAACCATCACATTACCACTCGTGGGCTCACATAATACATTACTTCAGAATCTACACAAAGTCCCATAAACATTTTATCAGTCATAGAACGAAACTGCCAAGAACTTTAACGCTCACCGCGCCGTCCTTCCCGCGGAACTCCCTGAGCGCGAGCACGAGCGCGCGCCCGCAGGTCGAGAGCACGCACAGGTGGGGGGAGGGGGGGGGGGGGGCACGTACGTATATAGACAGTAGAGCTCACCGCGCCGTCCTTCCCGCGGAACTCCCTGAGCGCGAGCACGAGCGCGCGCCCGCAGGTCGAGAGCACGCACAGGTGGGGGGAGGGGGGGGGGTCACGTACGTATATAGACAGTAGAGCTCACCGCGCCGTCCTTCCCGCGGAACTCCCTGAGCGCGAGCACGAGCGCGCGCCCGCAGGTCGAGAGCACGCACAGGTGGGGGGAGGGGGGGGGGGGGGGGTCACGTACGTATATAGACAGTAGAGCTCACCGCGCCGTCCTTCCCGCGGAACTCCCTGAGCGCGAGCACGAGCGCGCGCCCGCAGGTCGAGAGCACGCACAGGTGGGGGGGGGGGGGGGGGGGGTCACGTACGTATATAGACAGTAGAGCTCACCGCGCCGTCCTTCCCGCGGAACTCCCTGAGCGCGAGCACGAGCGCGCGCCCGCAGGTCGAGAGCACGCACAGGTGGGGGGAGGGGGGGGGGGGGTCACGTACGTATATAGACAGTAGAGCTCACCGCGCCGTCCTTCCCGCGGAACTCCCTGAGCGCGAGCACGAGCGCGCGCCCGCAGGTCGAGAGCACGCACAGGTGGGGGGGGGGGGGGTCACGTACGTATATAGACAGTAGAGCTCACCGCGCCGTCCTTCCCGCGGAACTCCCTGAGCGCGAGCACGAGCGCGCGCCCGCAGGTCGAGAGCACGCACAGGTGGGGGGGGGGGGGGGGGGGGTCACGTACGTATATAGACAGTAGAGCTCACCGCGCCGTCCTTCCCGCGGAACTCCCTGAGCGCGAGCACGAGCGCGCGCCCGCAGGTCGAGAGCACGCACAGGTGGGGGGGGGGGGTCACGTACGTATATAGACAGTAGAGCTCACCGCGCCGTCCTTCCCGCGGAACTCCCTGAGCGCGAGCACGAGCGCGCGCCCGCAGGTCGAGAGCACGCACAGGTGGGGGGTGGGGGGGGGGGGTCACGTACGTATATAGACAGTAGAGCTCACCGCGCCGTCCTTCCCGCGGAACTCCCTGAGCGCGAGCACGAGCGCGCGCCCGCAGGTCGAGAGCACGCACAGGTGGGGGGAGGGGGGGGGGGGTCACGTACGTATATAGACAGTAGAGCTCACCGCGCCGTCCTTCCCGCGGAACTCCCTGAGCGCGAGCACGAGCGCGCGCCCGCAGGTCGAGAGCACGCACAGGTGGGGGGAGGGGGGGGGGGTCACGTACGTATATAGACAGTAGAGCTCACCGCGCCGTCCTTCCCGCGGAACTCCCTGAGCGCGAGCACGAGCGCGCGCCCGCAGGTCGAGAGCACGCACAGGTGGGGGGAGGGGGGGGGTCACGTACGTATATAGACAGTAGAGCTCACCGCGCCGTCCTTCCCGCGGAACTCCCTGAGCGCGAGCACGAGCGCGCGCCCGCAGGTCGAGAGCACGCACAGGTGGGGGGCGGGGGGGGGGTCACGTACGTATATAGACAGTAGAGCTCACCGCGCCGTCCTTCCCGCGGAACTCCCTGAGCGCGAGCACGAGCGCGCGCCCGCAGGTCGAGAGCACGCACAGGTGGGGGGTGGGGGGGGGGGGTCACGTACGTATATAGACAGTAGAGCTCACCGCGCCGTCCTTCCCGCGGAACTCCCTGAGCGCGAGCCCGAGCGCGCGCCCGCAGGTCGAGAGCACGCACAGGTGGGGGGAGGGGGGGGGGGGTCACGTACGTATATAGACAGTAGAGCTCACCGCGCCGTCCTTCCCGCGGAACTCCCTGAGCGCGAGCACGAGCGCGCGCCCGCAGGTCGAGAGCACGCACAGGTGGGGGGAGGGGGGGGGGGGTCACGTACGTATATAGACAGTAGAGCTCACCGCGCCGTCCTTCCCGCGGAACTCCCTGAGCGCGAGCACGAGCGCGCGCCCGCAGGTCGAGAGCACGCACAGGTAGGGGTCGGCCGTGGCTGCGTACGCCGCCGTCCACTCCAGCTGGATCGACTGCAGCTGCGCCCCGTCTGGGAAACAGATTTACCTCTTTAAGATAAATTACTCACGCTTGAAGCAATAGAAGCCGAGCATCACTAAAAAGAGACGCAAAAGAAGTTGCGTGGGTCAGCTAGTCAATGTATGATTTTCTGATTGATATTCAACAAAAAATACAAAATTAACAAAAATACTATTACGAAGAAAGATCATTACAGAAAAAGCAGATCGACACCGCTAAACATCGTGAAAGTCCTCGTTGATTTCTTGAGGCACAGAATAATGAACCTTACAACGATATTAATAGCGTCGAAAATAGATTGACAGCCGTTGTGAAAACAGTTGATTGTCGCCGGGTTGATTTGGTTACATTCGACCAACCTTTGACATCCTGTCTAAATGACTCTACTCAGCCTGGCGGAAAGTTTGAGTAGAAGCTAACAGTGGGGGCCACCATACTCACCACCAATGCAGACAATGCAGTATAGCTTCTCACGCTATGGCTTCCTAGTCAGATGCTTTTTGTTCCTGTACCTCGCTCATTTCACGAGAACACTTTTTTTTGGTAAAAGTGGTACTATTCCGGACTATAATTTACCTCCGTGACAAATTGTATACAGCCGTTTCCATACAAACTTTCGCATTTTTAATACTATATTTTCTCCACGGATCCGCCCGCGTGTAAATCAGTTGTTGCAGTAAATAATACTGTACTTATTATTTTGACCTATAGGCTATATTACTGTAAAGTTTCCCCCAAATCCGCATTTTTTTGTGTAAAAGAGTAACAAACACCCATAAATCTTCAAAAAATTTCACATTTATTTATTATTTTGTTATTAAGACAGAAGTAGGAACATAAAAAAATGACACTTACTTTTAATCAGCCGTATTCCCACAGTAGTGACTTGTACCATAAACTTGTTATTCCCAAGATTCCCTGCAAATATAGTAGGGGAAGCGGTCATGAAGCCAGAGTTGTCCACCTCGTTGATCTCCTGGCCGGTCTGCAGGACCATGGAGCCGTCTTCCTGCGTCAGTATGAGGTACGCGTGGGAGCCGTCACCCTCGCGAGTGGAGTCCGTACCCTCGGCGAATACCGACCACATGTCTATGCAGCCTGGAAGAGAAGAACATCTATCAGCTACTGTACTTTAGCTCTTGGTGTACTGTTTAAAGAGTACAAGTTTTGTCTAAACTGGCTAAGCCTCGTGGTGAAACGCCTGAGGGCGATACAGGTCTAAATAAAAAAAAAATTGGCAAAAAAACAGACAGACGGACAAAAAAAAATCAAATTTTAAAATTAAATGTTCGAAGTGTCAACACACTGGCTCGGTAGATGGGCTGAATCGCGGTATCGTTTAGTTACGCGCCAATCTACATGAGTTTTATTTTTAAACGTGTAACAATTTTTGTAGTAATAAATTCAGTGGTACCGTGCAGCTTGTTTCCCTTACGTTTCTGCAACTAAATAAATTGAACACACATTATAATCTACTGACCAGGCAAATTAAAAGCAGTAATCAACTGCGGTCTCACAGTCCGTTGTAGTACAGTGAGCGCTCCATTCTTGCCCCTCCCACTGCACGCCACCAGCTCCACTATGGGGTTGTCTTGCTGCCGACTGTACTCCTCAGACAACAACTGAGGTTCCCCCATAGACACGTCACCGATTGGACATATGTTGAGGAGGGAATCGCATACCTGGGGTTAAGAATGTCGTAAAGAAATATAAATAATGTTATTTTTTACGAAAGTTTTTATGTTTGTTATATAACACCAGAACTGAAGTGATCTGGTTGTAATTTAGTAGAGAAATAGATTATAGACTAGTAGTTCGAAGTCACTGTTGCTAGAATGTCTAAACCGTTGTAATTTTGTAAGATATTATTTAAAAAAAATCCGGCCCGAAGGACCAATAAAATGTACGGTTTTGTATATTAAAATAAAAAGAACTGATAGAAGAATATAAATGTATTTGATTTACTAATTTGCACTAATATTGCTAAATATCGATACGAGGCGATAGTGTGACAGAATGCGCAGAATCATGTCTTAACAACTACTGAACCATAGCGGGTTCGCATGTTCTTATAAAATGTTATAATATATCGCCTGCGCGTCGATGTCAGCATAAAACTATAACTAGTGTTATGTACGGGTTTGCTCGTACAGTTACCAAGATATTATCAAATCATTTAGTTTTTGGTTGAACAGCACTTGTTCAACTAGGTGTAAAAGTCGAGAAAGTCTAACGTCTGCATTCGTAATAAGTGAGAGCGAGTTAAAAAAAAATGGTGGCCACAACTTTTGGATTCTGCCTATGCTTTCCATCAGGCAGAGTAGAGTAATCGGTCACTGTCTTTATGCAATTGTCCTACTATCCAACTGATAACATAAAATATCTAGGTATCATAATTGACAATACCCTCTCTTTTAGAAAACACATTGAAATTTTAGTAAATAGAGTTCGTAAATTAATGTATGTATTTAAAAAATTGCGAGTTATAGCGGATTCTAAATTGATCACTCAGGTTTATTTGTCTTTATGTCAATCAATCATCCAATACTGCATAACTTCATGGGGCGGAGCACTAAAAACTATTCTACTGCCTCTAGAACGAGCCCAAAAAGTAGCCACCTTTCGACCATTCCTATACTCTACAACTATGCTATACTGATCGTGCAAAGTGATGACTGTCCGAATTTTCATACATCACACAGTACTAAAACAACACACATTGCTTCCCTTTCCAGCCGAAATAACTAACAAAAGACGAAAAGATATAGTTTGTACCTCACAATTAGGATCAAAATTCATTTATTCAATAAGATTCTTTTCTTTTCTGGGTCCATTTTTATATAATAGGTTAAATAGAGAAATAAGTATTTATAAACTAAATCATGTTACTTGTAAAAACACAATACACAATTGGTTACAAATTTTGTCGTATGAGCAAACTGAGCAGTTATATGAAGTATGTAAATAAAATTAGCCAAACTGAGCTGCCAAGTTTTTGACCCACTTATTACTAGTACTACAAAATTGCTATATATGTTATTAAATTATATTGTTACTTTAAGCACCAGGTAATTATTTAATGTAAATTTAAGTGAATACAATTGTTTTGTGCATTTTTCTCCGCCCGAGACACAGATTCAATCTAGTTCGGGCAAAAAACAATTAATATACTTTATTCATAAAAAAATAATTAAGAATTTCATTGTAAATTATTGTACGGGAAGCACCACGGATAAAGTATTAGGGGTCCTAAGTGAGCTATATTTGATTACTATAGTATGTATGGCAGAATCGCCTAAACGCACGGAAATTCACCGCAGTTGACACAAGATCCTCATAGTATACCGCCCCAGATGTCATTTGTAAGCTATTTAGCATTGTGTTACGTTCATTGTACCAAAGACTACACTCCCAGAGTACATGATGAGCCGATTGTTCACAGCTAATATCAGAGCATTGACACAATGGTGAATCGACTAATTTAAATGAGTGTAGTTTGCTCTTAAAGTTACCGTGGCGTGTAAGAAATTGAGCGACACAGTGATCTACCTCGAGCCATGTCCTCGACAACCGGTGCATTCGAAATGTAGTCAGCAATGTACGGACTCTCCTGTCTAGGGCATCTAATTCAGTCTGAGTCCATCTAAGTATACCAAAGGAATACATCAGAACCGGCATGACCCAACGATTGCAGGCTCGCACCTTGTTACCGCCTGATAAAAGACTTTTAAGTACTTTTTTCAGGCGGCCAAAGAAGCGTTCCCGCAACGACTGTTTCATGTCAGATTCTGGTATTCCTAAGGACTGAGACAAACCTAGATATTTGTAAGTTTCGGTTGCAGACAGAGATCTGAGTTTTGTGGAATCTGAAAGCTCTATTCCTTCAGATTCCACAATCACACCTTTCTTTACATACATGACAGCACACTTGTCTACACCAAATTCCATTTTGATAGAATTACTAAAGTTTTCCGTAACCCTTAGTAACGCTGTCAATTGTAATTTAGTAGGAGCAAATAGTTTCAAATCATCCATATAAAAGAGGTGAGATATAAGTGCAGCGTCTTTCTGCAACCTATAGCCTAACCCTGAACCCTCTAATTATTATTATTATTACTTTGGAAGCCTTATATAATAAAAAATATCCTTACCTCAAACACATAGCTGGTCAGCTGAGTAGAAGTCCGTATATCGGAGCCGTACACCTCCAGCTCGTCTTTGTCGCTGATCTCGATGACGTTGGTCGCCACACAGTCGCTGATGGTGTCCAGCCGACGCTTCTTGGCTGCAGGGTCCGACTGTTCCTTCTGTTGTGTGGTGGGGGCGGCTGGAGTGGGGTTGGTGATGACTGGTGAGACTGATGGATCTGGAAGAAAAGATAGATTTTATAAGAAACAGGATCGATTGGCATAAAAAAGTTTTCGTTTAAATGACCGTTTTCTTGCTTACTGTACACTTTTTCCAGAATCTGTAAATACAGTTCAGCATATCTTAAAAATTTATGGATAGTCTCCTAAAATCGTTTACCTGTAACTATAACGGTTGAGGAATCTGCCCTTCCTGTCCCGTCTCAAAAATTCACCGTGTATAAAATTTATCATAAATTCGCCTCGTGTGATAATAATATCACATGAGTGTTGTAGTACCTAATTATGTACAATTGCATACAACACTTTATCTACATCCAATTTTTGTAAACAATAAAGTAATAATTTTTGCAATTCTAATATTGAACAAAAATGGCGGGATACGACGTGAATTCGAAGAACAGTTCTATTTTTAAATACGGCGCTGTGGTAGTGAAAGGCGCGTGACTGACCATGTTCTTTTTTTGAAAAATGAGTTGTATTATGAAATTTAGTACCACAATACAACACTAGTTTAGATGATATTATGGTTACTATGACACAGGTGTTTTAATGTTGGCAATAAGCTTGCTGTTTTAGAAACCTTTATAAATAATTTATAGCATGGGTTATTATTATAGTAGATAAAACAATTTATCGATCCTTTAGAAGCACAAATCCAGCATTTTCAAATTGCGTGCAAAAAATAAGTCTGCCAAGTATAGATGGCGCTGTATAATAATATCATAGATAACTTAATAGTATATAGCAATATCTTACCACCCTCAGAAACCGTAAGGTCGACAGTAGCTTCTAAGGGTTTGTCCACGGAGAACAGCATACGGTTCTCTCTCTCGGTAACCCTTAGTAGGAGAGAGTTGCCAAGACGTGATCCAAGAAAGAGGAAATCTTCTTCTATTATACACATCTGAAATGAGAGAAGGTTAATTGATTAAAATTTAGAAATGAAGAAAGATCTATATTTATTTGTTCAAATACACTCGTGTGGTCGTCGGACCCGGTCTCGTACGCTGATCGGGCAGGTTGCAAGGGCAGCTTGGTCGAGGTGGAAGCAGGCGGGGGGCGGTGTCAGCACGTACAGCTGTAAGGGGGGCAGTGGCGGGTATACGCACGCAGGTGGTGAGCACGGAGGCGGCGGCGCGGTCGAGGTGGAAGGAGCGCACGGTGCGGACGGAGTCGGCCAGCAGCGTGAGCACGTACAGCTGGCCGCCGCGCAGCGACAGCGCCAGGCGCGCCTCGCCCAGCCAGGCCGCCACCGACCCGTCCAGCGTCACGCACACGCCCTCCTGGATACCTGCCACACGCGCACACACACTTACCACTTACTCTACCACTCTACACGCAGTCAATAAGGGACGAGCGACTCATAACCCCTTTAGTTCTGAAGAAAAGGTCCTCAAAGTGTGTCAAAGTATGTCTGCGGCTATAGAACAGAGATGCTCTCCTTAGTTTAAACTTTAGACGAACTTCTAACTTTAAACGAATCTGGGAGTATGTTTGGCCCATCAGATTTGTCTGGCTCATTGGAAAATACTACCGTAAAACGGCCTCGTTTTCAGCTTAGCGAGTATCGTATCGTATCTTACATATATAAAGATTGTATAGAAATAGAGCCTGTTTGTAATATTAAAATAACTGCTTTTTAATAATTGCATATGTATGTATACACGATACATGCACCAAAATAACATTTTTTTATGTTTTTGTCTGTCTGCCTGTCTGCCGGGTAAAATCTCCGGAACGGCTGGACCGATTTTAACAGGGAGTAACTTAGGCTACTTTTTTTAGACTAACTTTTGTCCCGCGGCGTCACTCGCTATACACCGGGAACACCGCGGGGTTCAGCTTGTAGTTAATAAACATAATTACTTACGTAGTGGAAAATTGGTAGTGTGTGTAGCAATACTGTTGAGTGACACTCCATATGGAGGAACGGACTGATTCAAGTATATCAAGGAGTTTACAGCCATTATCAAACACCCACCTGTAAAGAAAAAAAACAATCCCAATAAAATCATTACCCCAGAAGAGCATCTATTTATAATTTTAAAGGTTATCAGTTGTTTCTTCTTTGAAATATAAATTTTGACGCGAAGCATCTAACGCGCAGGGTCAGACATCTGTTGTTACCGTGGTAACGCGTCGCCACGATATGTGCTAGTACTCGTAACATTTAAAGCGATGTGGCGACACATTGTGATACGTAAGTGAGTTTGCGACTGTATCGAATGTATTATAAATGATTATTATATTAACAATCATCTATTCTTAAAAAAACTAGATATTATATTATTTGCAATTTACTATAGTTATTATTTCCCTTCCTAAGTTACCAGTCTCGCAGGTAATTGATGCACAAATACACAAATAGAAACCCGTGGAGTATAAAACAAGTAGTGGCTTCAAGAAAAAAAGTTTAATAGGATCCAGAATAGCGTACACAACTATCGCACAAAGCAATTTTGAACCATATATCATTGTACAAGAGAGTTCAAAATAACACAAGCTTACCTAAGGGTTTCGGTACCGGCACTGCCCTTAAGCAATCGAAGGGTAAATGCGCAGTTGCCCATATCACAGGGTGTACTCTCGCGCTCATATTTAAGCTGACGCCGCACATAGCGCACGTGTCGTTGCGAACGGCCGTGCGACTGAAAGGAGAAAAAGAAAAATCCTTTACTAAAAACTTATACCTTTACTATAAACTAGGATAGCAAATAAGCATAATATTATTGAAAAAAACTGACGTGGTATTATTGCATTTATAATATTGTATACTACCTGAACGTTATACCAACAACTGCGGGTAACGCCGCGGGGCAAAGCTAGTCTAAACCTGCCAGTGAAAGTCCCGTCAAAATCGGTCCAGCCGTTCCAGAGATTAGCCGGAACAAACAGGCAGACAAAAATTTAAAAAAAGTGATTTTGTTAAATGTAAAAAGCAGTTATTTTAATATTACAGACACTCCAATTCTATTTATTTGTATAGAGTATACATATGATCATAGTGAACTATACCTAGTTATCTTATCACAGAATATCTGGTTACAATAATAACAAGACCCTACCCAGTTTGAGTTTGAAATCAGTGGGCCATAAAAATCAATACTAAGTTGTTATTGAAATAATAATAAATAAATATTTCGGACATCCAACACACAACGCCACCTAGTCCCAAGCTAAGCAGAGCTTGTGTTATGGGTACTAGACAACTGATATAAATACATATATACTTTTTTTTTGTAAATGCATACATGTTATACATAGAAAACACCTAAACTCCGAAACAAATATTTGTAGATCATACAAACATTTGGTCCGATCCGGGAATTGAAACCGAAACCTCATGATCAGCAGTCGCACACGCCAACCGCGACACCAACGAGGCAGTCAAATAAAAATAGAGTGCATTATAACTTACCCCGGAAATGTTCTGATCGGTTCATACAATAGAAGCAATGTGGGTTCATAGTAGCCATGTAGGAACTGTATGTCTAATATATTGTCAATTTTTTCATCCAAATCCTTGAGTACTATCACATAGGAAGCCAGTGTTGGTGCTCGGTTGATCGGCTGTGTTGGTAGCTATAAATCCATAAAAACATTTTTATAACATTTGATTAAATATACTAACAAACTAACTTTACAAGGAGGTAGAGCCACGCTAATTTCAGCATGGTTAGATCGACTCGATCCGGGCGGTACTACCGTAGCACAAAAGATCAAAATAAAATTACGTTCGTGCTGTTTCGTTAATGAGTGCAAGACAGGAGGCCCAATTATGCAGAAACAACACAAGGCCGTCATGGTGTGCATTGTTGCATTCACTGCATTCACAATGAGTACACGACGCGACCACGCGGCCATCAGAGAAACATCTCAGGTGGCCAGGCGTGTCGCCTCCTGGAAATTCGTCCCCCGGGCTGTGACCAAGATGTCATCGGCGTAACAAATTACGCCCAGCCCGGGGAAGAGAACAAGGACGTTCACTCCACAGGAGTTGTCCAAGGACAGACCCCTGCGGAACGCCGCACGACATGGGTCGCCGTCTCAAGACGCCCCCTCGGTCCTCGTACACGACGGTACGCTCCCTCAAATAGTCTGCCACTAGTCGCCTCAGGTACTCTGGCACCCCGTGATACTGGAGTGCTTCCCTGATGCATGAATATTGCATATTGAATGCGTTGGCGATGTCGTACGACACCGCCAACACAACGCCCCCACAGCTCACTGCCTCTTCGGTCATGGCACTAAGGCGCACCATGGCATCGGCCGTCGAACGCCCCTCTCGGAATCCGAATTGGACGTCCGACAGCTCGGGCCCTACCTCGCAGAGGTGCCGGACGATGCGGACAGAGTATTCTCTCAAACAGTTTGCCCGCCTCATCCAGCAACACGATGGGCCTACAGGCCGCGACCGAATCTGCAGGCCATCCCAACTTCCTCAACAGGACCAGCTTCCTGCTCTTCTAGCACTCAGAGAAGCGTCCGAACGCTAGGCCAGCGTCCAACACTACCCTGAGGCGGTCCGACATATGGTCGAGGGCTCGGGCGATCACTCATGCTGGTACCAGAACGAGTTTATTAGAACGGATCTGCAGAACAGCCGCTCCCACCTCCGATTCCTTGACGGGCGGAACATCCTCATCTCTGCTCCCGTCGTCTCCAGCATCTGAAGTTGCATGTGTCTATGGGCGGCGTTCATCGCTTACCATCAAGTGATACGTCTTATCGTTTGCCTCCTATTTCGTAAAAAAATATCATAGTTTTTTAGTACTTACAGTTTTCTTACTATCCAAAGGTTTAGCCTCCAATGGATCTCCTTCATCAGTGGCCAGGTCCTTCCTGAATGGGAGCACAGCAAGCTTTTTACCATATAGAAGCATTACAGCACACCTGGCTTCTGGATCCACCCGAATCCAAGGTATGTGAGGATGAGTGGTCCAGCCACCCTGTTGAAGAGAAGTTGATTGTTTTTAATACTTGACTAATATATTACAATAGATGACACACTTGATTGCGGTTACTGTCGAACCGCGGGTCGTAGCTACTCAAAAAAAGTAGCCTTAGTTACTTCTAATATCATATCAGAATATTAAAAGTGCTGTCAAAATCGGTCCAGCCGTTCCAAGAGATTAGCCAGACACTCCAATTTTATTTATTTGTATAGATGAAAAAAATTTGGTACCTTCATATCATCCTCTTCAAAGTAATGCATACTTAATGTAATCAAATTGTTTGT
This sequence comes from Spilosoma lubricipeda, assembly GCA_905220595.1. Taxonomy (NCBI): domain Eukaryota; kingdom Metazoa; phylum Arthropoda; class Insecta; order Lepidoptera; family Erebidae; genus Spilosoma; species Spilosoma lubricipeda. The sequence continues at coordinate 1,306,755 of HG992298.1, read as the reverse complement.
CTGTGGATCATATTGTAATACTGACAGCTTTGCTTCCTTGAATGACACCAGCAACAAGTCTCTGCCGAAGCTTGGGCAACGGACAGGCTCTATTGACATCACATTACCCCATAATGTATAAGTTGCGAGGCATTCCAGTTTCATCTTAGGGGGTACAGGTTGGCCAGCTGGAAAAGGGATGTTACAAAGTTGTGGGTTATATTTATTTATTAAATTAAATGAATTGATTATCTTAAGGTGTCAATGCCAACACCTTAAGAGGCTCATATTAGAAGGTTGAATCAAGAGACTGATACAAAAGGCATTCCTCCTTGACATGGCTTGTATAGTGAGGAGGTTCCAGTCTTTGGATCCACTGGTTTCTTGGTCTCTGTCCCCAAAGTTGGTTGCCTACTATTTAATTTATTTTTAATTCATTTACTCTCAGTTAAGACATTAAGGAATGTTAAAGTAAAGCTACAGTTAAAAATCACAGATCGACACAAACAGAAGCCACCGAACTGCATTGTCAAGGTAAATTCATCACCAAAATTACTGCCTGCTTGTGTCAATCTATAACTTCCAGTTTCCAAAATGCTTAGTCTAAAAAGCAGAATTCTGATATTCCTGCATCATATATTGTTAAATTAATAGAATTTATCAATAGATTTTAAACATTACATGTACTAATGTAGCTGTAAGTATGTATGTAGCCTTTGCCAGTATGTGTAGGAAGCCAGAAGTTACCAAAGTAACATTAGAGTATTATGGAGCCGTGGCTCCTGCATAATAAATACTGCTCACATTGTTATTTATCATACCTAATAGTTCGCTATAGTTGGTGACCCCGACAATTGAACAAGGAAAACATAAGTTCGCTACACTGGCAAAGATTTTATTATTATTTTTTATATTTTTTAACCAACTTCAAAAAAAGGAGGAGGTTTCTCAATTCGACCTTATATATATTTTTTTTTTACTTTTAAAATGTAACTAATATGTTTATTAAATGTAATTATTAGAATAATAATATTTATTATAATGTATCAACAGATTAATTAAATATTTTGGACATTTAAGTAAATCTATTTTTTCTTTTTCATTAATAGGATTCAATCAGCCCCCTGTGGATTGATGGATGTTGATGATCATACCAGTCAGAAGGGATAGGATTCTCTTTTTGAAAATTTTAAAAAATAGCATCAACATATACCTATCATTTTTCAATCTTGTTCTGAATATGGTGTCGCAAACAACGAATGAATTTGTGCTAAAACTAAATAAAACTGGTATTCACTATTCGGATTACTTGTTTCCTCTGTGATACACCCTAACAGTTGACATCTAAGGAAACATTCTAATTTAATATCACATCAACAGACTTTAGCAATCCACTACTGGACATGCCTCTTCTTATAAAAGAGATTTTGGCCTATCATATCCTGCTGGCGAGATGAATTTCCTTCCCTTTGCTGTTAACCTGCATAGTTTGCTGCTCCCATAGCAGGCTTAAAGCTGAGTCACCACCGAACAAAAGTTTTTTTGTCAACACCTGTTGCTGACAAAAGTTTCTGTGATTCCCTTGTGTTGGCAACAAAAATAGTCAACAAGTGGTGGGAACCGTGTTTCTGTTCTTGACATTAAACATCAAAAGAATATGCTTGTTGCAAATATTTATCAGCTCTGTCGGCGACGTTTAGTTGGAATGTTTTTCTAATTGTATGCGACTCCGTGTAGACACAATGGCAACAAAAGTTAGCGATTTTCTGAAGAGGTGAAACCAGTTTAACGCGCCTTTAAATGACACCAAAGGATAAATAGGGGTGACTCTACGTTTTCTTAATCTGTCATCACACGAAAAGTATAGAATAATAGACGGAAAACTTACCGGCATTAACCTCTTTCGTATGTCCATCAGGCAACAGCCTGAAAACCTTAAGAATATTGGCTCCAGCCGTAACCAAGCATGTTTCATCATTGTTGAAGAAACAGCAGCTCACAGCGTGCTCGATTCCTGTCGCAGGGTGAGTTTGACGACAAATAGAAAACATTTTAAACAATTGGAGTCCACTTTTTAGGTTATATCACGAAAACAACCCTAAACTACAAAGTTATTATTGTAGCTATACTTAAGCACTAAATTAAATTAGTTTTTCACATAACTAAGCACTATAAATAAAGCATTTTGTACACATTTTTCATTTTAAAAACTTTGAAGTATTTGGCAATTGTTTGTGATACACAGTCGCGTCGCTTGACACTTTGACAGTTTCACACACAGTTTCACACTTCAGCAAAATATTGCACGTTCTGAAACTAACCTCCTAAAATAAATGAACACCAACTTTTTCATTTTTCGTTTTCAATATTAAAACATATGGAATCTTTTTATAAATTATAGCCACATAATCCATCAGCTGGAAATTCAGAAATATTTACTTTATTCTACTTTTTATTGAATTATTTCATTCTTTTATATCATTTTGCATATTTTTAATTATTTCAATACATGCGATTGAATGCTTATTACCCCCGAGTCGACGAAAGAAAAAGATAGGTGTTTTGGATAAATAAATCATTAAAAATGGTTAGATAATTCCCAAGCTTATCTAACGGTATATTTTAGCTTAGCAAGCTAATACTCAGCTTAATCCTCATTTAGTAAGCTGAGTCACTTTTTATTATAATATTTTTTATATTTCAAATGTTTGTTAGTCGTGTTGGTATTGGTGCCTACATAATTCGTTTTCATTTATTCATTTCACCCGGCACAAATGACGGATGTTATAAGTTTGATGTGTCTATTTAAATAAACCGGTGCTGTCCTAATGGTGCCGTTAAACCCCGATTGTTGATGGTTTCAGGATGTTCTATGTTTGATCAATGTCAATTTGGACCAGGCCTGCTGCTACAACATTTTGACACAGTAACATCAGATAGGTATTAATTTATTGTTTTCGCAAGTTTTTACTTATCCACATCGAAGAGGTATCTATTAAATCCTATAAACAAAGCTTGTGCTGACAGTGCATTTACTGCAGACTTTTAAAGTTGCCTATTATTATTGTATTAGGTCATCATCATCAATAGCCTTTGGTTTTTCTTGCTCTATATAGGCCTCTACGCCTCTTACTACGCTAGACAGGCTTACTTTAAGTTTTCCTTCTTTTGGTAGTGCCTGTTGTCCTAAGTAAAAGTTTATATTATTGGACCTTTACGACACCCAAGGTATGCTAATAATATAAACTTATTATTATAAATTTGAAAGGGAAAATAACACCAAGAATTTATGTCAATGTTTACTTTTATTTTAAAACTTATCTCGTAACACATAAAACCAAAATGAGATTTGTTTTGCTAATGTAAAACATGCATGTTAAATTAAAACAATCATGACACTAAAATAAATAATGTTTATATTAAACGAAAACACAGATACTTAAACTAATTTTTCCTCCTCAAATTGCTTTCAAAAGATGGGTGTCTTTGTGCTCTTTATTTCTAGGTTAGCAACACACAAGACTTAGTACAAACTATTAACATTCAAATCCTTGCCCTTACATTACGTTATGCGGTTGAACTAATTAATGTAATTTAATAGATCGATCGTATTTCAGAAAAAATGATTAAAAAGAACGAATGTTCTCTCATTAGTCTGACGATTGTTCTAATAATCACAACAGGGAACACTGCTAAAAATCTGTCTATTTTAAGCATATTTTGTCTTGTATTATTAACTTGTTACCAATTTGATCGATTGCGTACTTTTTTTATCTACTTTCTCGCTAGATATCTAGCAAAAATCTGTATGAAGACTGCTGTAAAGATCGCATCTCGCCTTCCAAGGAACTCTCGCAGCTCGTACGAACAGTAAAATATAATATCCGAACCATAGATGAAGAATACCGGTTGGTATTCTATGTCTTTGATCCGAATCGAAAAGAACGGAGATTTCTTTCAGTTGCATCTGTATACACCCAGAAACGGATGCAATTTAACTCTTTCAAACTCGGATCTTCAAAATTAAACAAATAATTCACAGGATTACAGAAACTTGTTGTCATATATCAGTTCAGGTAAAATCAAAATCATCTCTAGTATTAAAAATAAAATAGTCAAGAAAAGACAAAAATCATTATATTCATAAATAAACAATAGTGGGTCCTCAAACATACACAATAGTATAGACCATTCTCTTAGATACGGTCACCTTGATCGCGCCGCCGTCTCACGGGCAAGCCGCCACAAAACCAAAGGGCCCGCCCGCGACGCAAGCCCACAAGCAAGTATGATTTCTCAGTTTACGCCATTGTATGAATTAATATATTCATATTTCACAACAATAACTACAATTGAGTGCGGGTGCGCGGACGCTATCTAAACGAATGGACTCATAAACAGCTAGAGTAAAGCGAAATTATTAAAGGCATATATTTTTTACAATATTCACCAGCTCACTAGTATTTTAAAATTAAAACTACTGTGAGTTATATCTACATTAAAGAAATATGGTGGAAAATTCACGTACATATAATTTTCTTGAAACTTTCGGGCCTTACATTCAGTGTTGTGACAGTGCTGACATCTATGCGGCAAGTCCCTAGACAATAAGGCGTAAAGCTTTGCTACCTTCCACTGTCAGGCCCGAAGCTAATTGAGCATCACAAAAACACGAAAGTATCTTGATTGAACATATCTTTTTCTAAAGAATTTATTTACATATAATTTTAACACAGCCTTTTTGCCTCCAATTGGCGGTATGAAGCGAAATAGCTCACGAATGCTTTATATACGCTCCGTAGTGTACATGTGAAACCAAAAAATGCACTGATTCTGAAAGCGTTTACTAACTGAAAGGGTTTTTAACAAAAATCTTCCCTAAGGAGCCAAACTGAAGTATGTTTTTGGTCCCAATTACCGGGAACATTTTAGTTAGTACTGCTATTGAAAGTTTCTCAGACCTTAACTAGAATATTTCCTTGTCCGGAATTCGAATCCAGATCTTCCTAATCGTAAACACTAGCAAGCTAGTCGAACTTAGTCTCGCTTAATCTTGTGCAGATATATAACTTTGGTTTATATTGTTTGGTCAACACAAACAAAAATTACATCAAATATTACCTATATGATTTATTTAACTACACAGCATATTACAGAGACATCGAAGTTGATAAATCTTGTCAATTTAACAGAAACTAGTAATGAATATCGAGAGAGTCCAGTTATTGTACTATTTACAGGATAACACTAAACACATCATCTCGTCCATGTAATCTAAACTACATAGTTCCATTTCACACATTCCCATCCCATGCAAAACCAATTTCCTGCGTTATGCAGTTCTTATAAAAACTATGACATCATCAAGAAAAATCAGTCTTCAACCATCACCACCCCTGTTCCCTTATTTATTCCATTCAGCAGACCGACACATATCAGCGAGCAATTCATCAAATTCTAAAACAGAACTTTCATACAGCTCCAAGTCTTTAGATAGATCTTCATTCGTTACTTCAGTTTCATTTACCGATTGTGAGCGAGACCAGCAAAGATCATCAGACAACTTTAAGTATGGGGCATTAAAAAAGTCTTTGTAAAACTCAGCCAATTCTCTTATTGGGTGATCGTCAGCAAAAGGAAATTGTAATAGTTTCAAAGGTGGTTCGTTCTCATTACGAAAACCCGAAAACTTCTTCGGTGGCATTTCTAAAGATGTAGGACTCGTGGGTGAAATAGTTTGATCTAGTTCTTGAGTACTTTTCAAATCAGAAGGATTAGTTTGTGAAGCAGTTTGAGGTCTATACCTACACTTCGGTATAGGTATTTTCATAAAGAAATCTTGGATCGCTTGTTTGATAATGTCTTCGTCAGCAAAAGCGGGCAATCTTAGCGGTCTGTTCAAATCCATAGGCTGTAGAGGTTTTTGTTCTCTCTCTCTTTGCCATGTTTTTTTCTTTGACTCATATATTACATGTTTTGGGCTCAGTTCAAAGTGGTCGCTTTTCAGTAAAAGTGTATTCTCGTCCCGTGTTCTATTTGGGGTTATGGAAAAATTTGTTCTGTAGACAACCGAAAAGCATATCGCCCCTAAAGGGGTCTTTAACATACCCGCCTGAATTTTTTTAACTGATTCTCCTAAGGATTTCGATTTAGGCTCACCATTGTATACTCTGTAGAAAACTATAAACGATTCGCTCTTTTGTTTTCTAGACAAATGATATGCAGGTGTTATTCTACTAATGGTGATTAGAGACTTGAGTAATATTCCCATGCGGAAGTAGACTGTGTTCATTGCCTTTAGGGATGTATCGAATTGCGTTTCGTCTAATTCAAGAGTCCATAGCTCAAGAACCATTTCGTCTCCATCTTCGGTCTGAACAGTAATCTCAACGTGAAGCTTAGATCGAATGGTTTCTAGGACTCTATCAGAAGGAAGCGCATTCTTGGTGGCTTGGTTTACTTCGGGAATATCAGGTATTTGGAGGTTGAACCAATCAGAATCTGAAGTCTGCAATGGACTACTCTGTATAATTTTTAACCCTCTCCTAGATTCAACAATGACTTGGACGCTCTTGTAAGCTAAGAATTTGATGAATTTCGTGAATTCATTTTTATCGTTGATGTTAGAGAACGCGGCGTCGGGTGCCATTTTGTTTTGCGTTTATTCTTCGTCAGCGATGCAGTTTTCGACAAGGTTTCTCAAATTCGGGTTCTCCATAGCTGCTGCGATCCTCTCTTTGTCGTTGATCTGTTTGTTAACTGAAACAATGTAAACAATTCACAATTATTTACCGAGAATTGAAAAATCTAAATAAAATAATTTATCATGAGAGTACTGCATCTGAGCTGTCTGCAAATTATCAAGGATATCTGCATTTGAAGGGAATTTGCCCTAAAATAATTATTCCTAACATTAAACTTAAACTTATTAATAAATATATATATCACGTAAGTAATCTACAAAGTGGACACAAGTTTATCGCTACATAAACAAAAGTACTGCCCCTTTGTTTTGTTCCAAGACTAATTACCAATTTGTCAACGATAATTCATTATAGGTACTATTTATCTTCTCGCATTTTTGGAATGCCAATGAAGGTACATACTGTGGCAAGTTAAATTGTTATTTATTTATTTTTACCCGACTGCTAAAGAAGGAGGGTTATGTATTTCGAATGCATGTACGTATATATCTTTGGCATGCCCTAGCGCCTAAACGGCTTGTCGTATTTTTATGTGAGTGGTGTACGTGTATGTGTTACTTGTTGTTTTCTTTATCTCAACCACCGTCATTGTAAATTTAGCGCGAATCAGTGAAACCGCCTCGGTATTTCTGTAGGAAGTCTCACGATCAAAGCACATGTGACTGTAATAATAATATTATATTCCCACATCAGCGCATTCTATGGCAACCAGGTTATTTATCAGAATATTTATATATAACTACTAAATATGTACAACATTTTTCATGTTTCAAAGGTAGTAGAGCCACGCTGATTTCAGCACGAACGGGCCGGCTCGACCGGGGCGGTACTACCCTCGCACAGAAAATCAACGTAAAATGACAGCGATCATGATGTCGTGTTTCGTTGGTGAGTGCGAGACCGGAGGCCCAATGATGCGAAAGCATCACTAGCCCGCCATGGTGTGGGTCACCATGCTGCATTGTTGCATTGTCTACGTTCGCAGTATGGTGACCATCACTCTTGGATTCTGCTTATGCTTTCCATCAGGCAGAGTAGAGTCATTATGGCAGGGTCAAATATAAAAAAAAAAAAAAAAAAAAAACAACATTAGTTACACTGTGTATACAATCAACATAAGATTTCTAAAGCTTTTTCGTCTTTTAATCACCTTTTTACAAGCTTTTTATTAACTTGCAATGTATGTATGTATGCTTGTATGTTCGGGTGGAATCTTGCAACTCAATTTCGAAGCAGTTTTTTTTTTTTTTTTTTTTTATATTTGTGCTGCCAAAATGACTCTGCCCTGCCTGATGGAAAGCACAAGCAGAATCTAAGAGTGGTGGTCACCATCCTCACTGCGAATATGGACAGTGCAGCATGGTGACCAGCACTATGGCGGCCTAGTGAGATGCTTTTTCACGCCGCGCTTGAAGGACCCGGGATCATAGTACGATGGGAACACGTGCGCTGGTAGTGAGTTCCAGGTTTTAACCGCACGGCACAGGAACGAGGAACCAAATCGATGCGTGCGAGAGCGTATGTCTTCCACTCTATGGCGGTGACTACTAAGATATGGTGAACACCTGTTTTTTCTTAATTTAGTCGCTTATGTCGAAATTTATCGCCAAATATCAGAGTTTGTTAGTAAATTGTTCAAAAGTGACCGATAGATGCAATTTTACAAGCTTTTTATTAACTTGCAATGTATGTACAATGTTATACATGTACTAGCTGCCCCGGCAAACGTCGTTTTGCCATAATTTTTTTTTAAGGATGGGTGACCCTTACCATTTAGGGGGATGAAAAATAGATGTTGTTCGATTCTCAGACCTACTCAATATGCTCACAAAATTTCATGAGAATCGGTCAAGCCGTTTCGGAGGAGTTTGGCAACTAAAACTGTGACACGAGAATTTTATATATTTGAAGAAGATGTTTGGGTGAAATCTTGCAACTCAATTTCGAAGCAGATATCTTCAACCAATTTTGCTGAAATTTTGCAAGCATATGTATACAGCGTGACAATACAATATTATAATGACATGGAGCTGATCTGATGCTTGAGCTGGAAGGTGGCCATAGGAACTCTTTAAAAAAACGTCGCAAAATCATCGATTTTGGACTCGTTAGATTCGTCTCGAGGCATTCCAGTAAAAGCTTGTTTTTAAAAAGCTTTTTAATTTTATTTTTTTAATCTTCTAAATCACTTTCGCGAATTCAAATTGAGGACTCTTCCTTTTTTCGAAGTCGGTTAAAAAATATAATAAACTCCAAATGTGCAGCTACGTTATCATTGTTTATTTTTGCACCGCTGTTATCTGAATTGATAACGGGATAGATAATTACAATAACAAGTTATTGGTTGGAAACGAGAACTTGTAAAAATAAATTGATACTTCTGAGTCTGAGGCAACTGTTGAATGAAAACTTCATAGATGGCGTAGTAGAGCGGTACTGCAGTAAGTGTCAGCAATCAAACAAAATACAATCCCTTCATGGGACAACACTTTGTGACATCCACATATTGTTGTTCTGTATCTGGGTGTTCTCTTTGTGTCCGTTTTGACCTAATATTAAATATAATTGGCCTTCAATAAATCACCTTCGAGAGTTATGCTTCGGAAGATATCGGTGGAATCGAACGGAGAATATCACGCCTCACAAAAAACTGCGCTCGTTTCGGTCTTATTCAGACAATGAGTGAGGTTAGCGAAGCTTAATCCAGCCTCCTTTGGTCTTAACAACAGCAGTCCTCGCATCTGTTCTGTTTCAGGCGCAGAGCGGCACACCGTGTGGTTTGAATCGGCTTGATTGCGACACACCGTCCCGCCTACCTCGGCAGGATGACGGACCGAGGGTGTTTCCACACGTAAAAAAAGGCTCAATCCAGCAGCATTAGGAATATGTCCCGTGTGACGGAGGACTTTACAAACATACACGAAACGGACACCCAGACACAGAACAACAATTTTTGGATGAAACCGTACTCAACGCAGTAGCGAGGCGCCTAAGCCGTCTCAATATACGCTTAGCAAATGTGTCAGAACACATGAACATAAATATTTTTCTTACTCTAAATGACGTATAATCAGAATAACAAGTGTTCATTTAATATGTATGTGTGTATTGTATCTACACACACTTGGAACATTCGAGACGATAATAATATTCGTACAATGGAATTTGACCATAAGTAATTATAGTAGGTATTCATTCTGTTTTAGTAGTTGACCAGTATAACTAGAGCTGTCGTTACACCAAGACAGAAGTTCTGTTTACACATACAATGTATTATACAACAGATTCTGTCAGCTGAACAAACAAAACAATTAATAAACCATGAGAACTGAAAAATATAGCTACATGTTTTTGTAGCCAACTAGCTGAGTCACGCGGTGTTACCCGCGGTTAACATCGTACAGGTGACGCCGCGGGGCAAAGCTAGTCTAAAGAAAGTAGCATAAGTTACTCCCTAAATCATTAGCTACCTATCAGTGAAAGTCCCGTCAAAATCGGGGCAGCCGTACTAGAGATTGTCTAGAACAAACAGACAGACAGATAGAGGCAAACAAAAAAAAATCCAATTACTTTTTTGGTATATGTACCATGTATACACACATATGCATTTAGTAAAAATCGGTTATTTTAATGGTACAAAGAGACACTCTAATTTTATTTATTTGTATAGATATGTATCGTTTAAACATATAACTATATTATTATGCATTTATTAAAAAGCTGTTATTTTAATATTACAAATAGACAATCTACTTTTATTTAATTGTATAGATTATGGATGTTTATTAGCATTCTAGTTACCACAGTAAAGACTCTAATTAGTTTAAGATCAGACGCATGCTTCAGTTATTATTGCACCATGATGGCAATATATTGAGAAACCCATTTGTCTAGCATTTGCTAAAAAATACGTAACTATGGCAAAATCATCTTGCTAATGATAGTGGAGTAATAAAAGCTATTAATGATGATGTTTGGACAAATAACAAAATAAATAAGAACAGTACATATCTTCAAAGATATTAGGTCCACATGTTGGTATGGACCAATACTCTAAAAGAAATACTTTTAAGAAAAAACAGCCCTACACAAATTTGGCCATAGTTCAGGCAAAAATACGCAGCTGTGCAAAGTACCTTTTGAAAAAAAAACATGGTACAACAAAAATCTATGACAAAAAAGGGTCGGCCCTTTTCGTAATTTTTACCTGCTCATGTTTTGATACCTGTAGGAGCAGTCTTTGTCCTTTAAAATGTGTTCTGGTGTAAAATTACATATACAAGTTTGGACGGGTGTATGTATATTAACTCAATCACGCCAAAACGGCTAAACGCAATATGATGAAATGTAGCACAGAGATAGATTATAGTGTGGAATATACAACGATTACTATAGGTTTAAAAAAAAAAATCATAGCAAAATCGACTGGGAAAAGTTACTTCATCACATTTGTACAAAAGCACCTTCTTGATATTGTAATATAAAAAAAAATAAAAAAATTTGTTTATTGGGTTGTGAACTAATAAATGAATAATAAACTAAAATGTGTCTTTGCTACCACTGGAAGTTAACCAACAAACAAACAAACAAAAAAACCTGATCTGTCACCAGAATTAAACCTAATAAAAAATTGAACAAATTAAGATCTCGGGCGCCAGGTGCAGATCTGATCTGATATTACTCCCAATGGTAACTTACAGATCACTTAAAAAATAACAAACTAATGCCGTGGATAACTCGGCCAACATTGAACCCTTAATCTAGGGCGGGGAGTACTGACTAATGAACAATTAGTTTAAAAGCAGATTTATTAACCCGTAGTGTCTGAAGGGTAAGGTCTTACAGGTGGATATACTATGCTAAGAGTATCGCTACACTGGTTACTGTTTCTGTTGTCATTGCAATCCTTTAAGTTAAAATTCTACGTTACATGAGCCAGACAGGAGATGTCTGGCTGTCCTTCTCTTTGGCTTCTTCACCCGTTGATGTTAAGGCAGCCTCTTGCTTCTATGGCCATTATACTAATGCCATAGGTAGGTTCATGGTTAATTTAATGTAAGTGGGGAGCAACTTTACACAACAAACCTTTGTAAAAATAGGTTATAAAAAATGTAATGTTCTAATGAGGATAATACTAATATCCCAGAAAAATTCCAGTATAAAAATATAAGAAAAAAAGAAAAGTAAAAAAAGAAATAAAGAAAAAGAAACAAAGAAACAAAGAAACCCCGCGCTTCTTGCTAAAACAAAGATAATTCACTGGTTAATTACTTTATCACTTTGGTTATCAATCCCATTCTCATCGTAAATGATTCAGTACTCACCAGGGCTTCTTTTAGTAACAATATTTCAAAAATCCTTCAAAGTTCCAACAATCGCAAATAACAAAATAACGTGTTACATCCTTAGAAAATCCAACGAATCCATTGGCGAATCTTTCGATGTTATGTTCTGTAAGTGAAATCACCAATTTACATCCCAATTCGCTTCAAAATACCAAACATTCTTGTCGAACGTGGCAGCTATATCTCACTCACCAGAAAATGTCGAAATAACCATTAATTCACGATAACTAACAGCGGGGCATCTTCCGCCGCATTTATCTGGCCATGGACCGTGGTGATTAGCCAAATTAAGAACGATTCCACAAGAACCAACAAATTGTTAAAATATGTCAACCACTCTCTCTCAGTGTTCGACCGGAAAAAGGAATGACAAACTAGTAGAGTGTTCCCAGCCACAAAATTACCTCAGAGCGCCATCGGAAGGGACAACTCTTAAATAAATCGATCAGTCTACCAAATTTCCATAGATTATGTCAAACTGATGTGACATCTGTCAAAACTAAACTCACAACAAGGAAATGGTATCAAAACGAATAGGTTATAATTTCTAGTGTATAAGTCGATACTACGACGTTACATTACATACCAACCCAAAAAAAAGATTAAAAGAAAGGACTCTTTCTTTTAAGCTGCAAAGTAACAACCAAACTGAACTAAAAAACATTCGGGAACATCTAAAATTTCGACTCTGACTCTACAAAAAGAACTCTAAACAAATCTCTACAAAAACTCTATAAATGACTAATAGAACAATATCAAACTTTACTAAATAAAACATCCGTTAGGAATTGAATTCCAACAAAGACAGCAATAACCAAGTAGCGCGGCTGAACACCTTCGTCACCGACTCTAATAGAATAATAACAACTTTAGAAAATAAATCTTAAACAAAATTCCATTAGGAATTGAATATCTAACAAAGATAACAATATCCAAGAAGTGCGGTTGGACACCTACGTCACCGACTCTAATAGAATAACATTAACTTTAGAAAATAAACTTTAAACAAACATCCATTAGGAATTGAATATCTAACAAAGATAACAATATCCAAGAAGTGCGGTTGGACACCTTCGTCACCGACTCTAATAGAATAATATTAACTTTAGAAAATAAATCTTAAACAAATATCCATTAGGAATTGAATATCTAACAAAGATAACAATATCCAAGAAGTACGGTTGGACACCTTCGTCACCGACTCTAATAGAATAATGTATAAAAGGATTTGTGTATTGTGATCGGCTCAACACCACCGAACTACCGGGCACAATACAACAAAAGGCAACAAAATGTTCCACACTTTGAAAGAGTGTGAACACAAAAAATTGTGTATTGTGATCGGCTCAACACCACCGAACTACCGGGCACAATACAACAAAAGGCAAACAAAATGTTCCACACTTTGAAAGAGTGTGAACACAAAAAATTGTGTATTGTGATCGGCTCAACACCACCGAACTACCGGGCACAATACAACAAAAGGCAAACAAAATGTTCCACACTTTGAAAGAGTGTGAACACAAAAAAATTGTGTATTGTGATCGGCTCAACACTACCGAACTACCGGGCACAATACAACAAAAGGCAAACAAAATGTTCCACACTTTGAAAGAGTGTGAACATAATAATAATAAACAAAATATTCTACACTTGGAAAGAGTGTGAATATAATAACAAATAAACAAAATATTCTACACTTGGAAAGAGTGTGAATATAATAACAAATAAACAAAATATTCTACACTTGGAAAGAGTGTGAATATAATAATAATAAACAAAATATTCCACACTTGGAAAAAGTGTGAATATAATAACAAACAAACAAAATATTCTACACTTGGAAAGAGTGTGAATATAATAATAATAAACAAAATATTCTACACTTGGAAAGAGTGTGAATATAATAACAAACAAACAAAATACTCTACACTTGGAAAGAGTGTGAATATAATAATAATAAACAAAATATTCTACACTTGGAAAGAGTGTGAATATAATAATAATAAACAAAATATTCTACACTTGGAAAGAGTGTGAATATAATAACCAACAAACAAAATATTCTACACTTGGAAAGAGTGTGAATATAATAATAATAAACAACCAAAATATTCTACCCCAAAAAAGGCTCAAACATACCCTATCTAGACACTGAAACAAAAACAAATTTGCGGAACCGCGTAAAGGTCCGTCTTGATGCAAATATATAAAGTGTTCTATATAATCTAAGGGTAGTCACCATGTCGACCTGTTACTGCAATAATTAATGAACATCCCACAACATCCGACATGACGACGCCTGACAGCAGCTAACTTGCGATAGCTTCCACCACAAATAAACATAATACTAATGTAGCTATAAGCCAATAAAAAAATGTCCTAAATAGACTACCTAACAATAAAAGGATAGGAGACACTAAACAAGGACTCCTAACAAATTTACAAAATAATACTAAATATCCCTTTAGTCGCCTTCTACGACACCCATGGAAAAAATGGGGATGAGCTATTCTTCACCGACCCAACACGGCTAGGTTCCAGCTGGTGATGTTGCTGTTCATCCTTCCTCATATCCTTTAGTCGCCTTTTACGACACCCACGGAAAGAAATGGGGATGAGCTATTCTTAACCGGACTCAACACGGCTTATTCCTTTAGTCGCCTTTTACGACACCCATAGGAAGAAATGGGGATGAGCTATTCTCAACCGGACTCAACACGGCTCTACTAAATAGTAAAACTTCCAAAAATTAAAAATGACAAAATACCTAATGGCGTAACAAACAATGATGCTCTTGAGAGGCCCTGTAAAAGACAAACGCCATCTGAACTCCTCTCAAGAACACAAAATCTAACAAATTCAACAAACAAAAGGCTCTTGCTACTAAACAAAAGAAAAGTAAATACTAAAACCGTAGCAAGACTCACACTGCCATTCAAAACGAATTGGCTGTGAGGAACAAATGTAGACCAAGTACGATGATCTTCTTTAACAAAACGTGTATTACCAGTCTCCACCGTCTTATTACATTTCTCTACTGGGCTAATTTGGGGAGTATACAACGCGCTATAAGATAATTTTGTAATGTTGTAACTCTTCATGAAATCTACAGAATATTTAGAAACTACAATCTTAGGGCAATCAATTTTAAGATTATTTTCTTTTTCCAGGGCTCTAAAATCAAACAATGTTGTTTCTTTTACTAATGGGAAAATCCGGTAAAACTTTGTGGAAATATCTACAACCGAAAGAATAATTTTATGTTCAGAGTAAATTTCAGGCAAAATTCCAATTAAATCAACCAAAAGCACTACCCTAGGGCGGTCCAACTTTTCAGGATTAACCACAACACTTGAAGACAGAGACATGCTGTGTTTAAAGGCCTTACGAATGTTACCAGATTTAATATTTTTGTGGACTTCGTTAAACATGCCGTTCCAAAAATAATGTTGTTTTAATTTCTCAATAGTTTTATGAATTTGAAGGTCAGAATTAATTTCATCATGTTTTAATTTAATAGTATCAAAAATGGGTTCTTTAGGACTCACTACTTTAGAATTTAATTTACTAATCTGTAAACTCGAAAATTTATTTTTAACAATGGGAAATTCTTTACTACAAGTGACCTCGTCAGGGCGTTCAGTGTGTCTAACAATTTTTTTAAACATCGAGTCATCTCTAGTTTTCTCCGGAACCGGAGCTCGACGGGGCCTAAACAGTTCTTTGGACTCTTGCGAGTTTTTCTGGGTCGAATTGCACACATCACAAAACTTTGTGACAACTCCCAACTTCTGGCACTTGAAACAAATCATACCCTGAATTGAAAGACAATTTTTATAAGTGTGTCCGATTGACTTACACTTCAAACAAATAATTTTAGTATCATCTGAACTAACAGCGTTAGACTCTACTTTTAAAATATCAAAAGGTTGGGAAAAATCTTTAAGAGACTCCCGGTTAACAAAAACTTCCAACTCCTTACCCAAACTCATAAAATCATCAAGCGTAGAAATCTGTCTACCAAAAACATAAGGACCATAAATTGGCAACATGTTGTGCTTAATTATAGTTATGATCACCGACTCTGGAACAGGGGTGCCAAGGTGACTAGTAATATCAATAAGTTCTGAAATGAAATCTGGAAGTGACTCACCAGGCTTCTGTTTGCGGGTACGAAGGTCATGCCCCATAAGGTAATCATAATCAGGCCTATCAAAACGTTTGAGTAAAGCAACCCTAAGCTCATACCACGAAGAGATGTTTCTACGAGTAACCCGGAACCATTTGACTGCGATACCTGCAAGAAGATCAGGGAACGAAGCGACCAACACAAATTCATTGAAGTTCCTAGACAAGAAGTACTCCTCAACCCGAGCAATAAATTCTCTAACACAGGTAGTACCGTCAAAAACAATCTTGCTTTTAGTCAAATCAGGCGGCCTCGAAGTAGAAATAGGCAAGTTCCTCCTAATGTGCTCGTTCATGGTGCTGAACGAAGGCAGTACTGGTGCGAGAGCAGTAGACTATGAACATCCACCAAATCCGGTATGCAATTAATCTCCGCTGGCAAACGGTGGACATTGAACTCCCTTGTCCATAATGAAAACCGATGATAACCACAAAACTCTAAAATAGAAGTCAAAGTGTTAAGTATTCAAAGCAAACTCAAATCCAAATTTAACCAAAAGTGAAATGTTATGAAACGATAACTTTAAAGTAAAATGATAAAAAAAGTTAATTTTTCAAAGCAAAGTCAATCCCGAGTTCATTCAGAAGTGAATGTTCTAAAAGGATAAGATTTAATTTATTTATAAGCAAAATGATAAGAGAAGTTAATTTTTCTTTAAGCAATGTCAATCCCGAGTTCATTCAGAAGTGAATGTTCTAAAAGGATAAGTTTTAATTTATTTATAAGCAAAATGATAAGAGAAATTAATTTTTTTTTAAGCAATGTCAATCCCGAGCTCGTTCAAAAGTGAATGTTGTGAAAAGATAAGTTTTAATTTATTTATAAGCAAAATGATAAGAAAAGTCAAGCTATTCAAAGCAAAGCCAAATTCAAGTTCATTCAGAAGTGAAGCCTTGTGAAGAGATAAGTTTAAATTTATTTAAAAGTGATATTATAGCAAATTTTAAGTTTTAATGTAAATGTCTAATTTTTTAAATTATAAAGAATCTGTAGATTGCAATAACCACTCACAATTATTGTAAAAACTAGGTAATATAAAGTTAAGCTAGGCTGAGTTAAGTACAATTTTCAAAAAGTTTAAATATAATATTTCCAATACTAATGTTTATCAAAGTGAAGCATTATTTTAAAGATGAACAATATCAAGCTATGATTGACAATAGTCAAAGCAAAAGCTTTGCCGAGTAGACTTTATATAAACACATCCAAAATTATTAAATTGCAAAACACAATGTTGAAGTAATTTATACCCTTAATAGAGAATACAATAAGCAGTAGAATAACCTTAATTATTGTTGTTTTGTTAAAGTAAAAATAAACATTGTGTGTAAAGGTCACAATGGTGTAAAACAATTGTTGCAAAATTGCAAATAAAACCGTACTTAAGGTTAACAATTAATAAAAATAACACAAATAAAACACAAAAACATAGAATAGTGTTTAAAAAAGTAGGATGCAATAACAACAGTATCCAATTTAACCTTCAGAAACTACTTCAGTCCCTGTGCGCTGGCGACAAATTGTAATATAAAAAAAAATAAAAAAATTTGTTTATTGGGTTGTGAACTAATAAATGAATAATAAACTAAAATGTGTCTTTGCTACCACTGGAAGTTAACCAACAAACAAACAAACAAAAAAACCTGATCTGTCACCAGAATTAAACCTAATAAAAAATTGAACAAATTAAGATCTCGGGCGCCAGGTGCAGATCTGATCTGATATTACTCCCAATGGTAACTTACAGATCACTTAAAAAATAACAAACTAATGCCGTGGATAACTCGGCCAACATTGAACCCTTAATCTAGGGCGGGGAGTACTGACTAATGAACAATTAGTTTAAAAGCAGATTTATTAACCCGTAGTGTCTGAAGGGTAAGGTCTTACAGGTGGATATACTATGCTAAGAGTATCGCTACACTGGTTACTGTTTCTGTTGTCATTGCAATCCTTTAAGTTAAAATTCTACGTTACATGAGCCAGACAGGAGATGTCTGGCTGTCCTTCTCTTTGGCTTCTTCACCCGTTGATGTTAAGGCAGCCTCTTGCTTCTATGGCCATTATACTAATGCCATAGGTAGGTTCATGGTTAATTTAATGTAAGTGGGGAGCAACTTTACACAACAAACCTTTGTAAAAATAGGTTATAAAAAATGTAATGTTCTAATGAGGATAATACTAATATCCCAGAAAAATTCCAGTATAAAAATATAAGAAAAAAAGAAAAGTAAAAAAAGAAATAAAGAAAAAGAAACAAAGAAACAAAGAAACCCCGCGCTTCTTGCTAAAACAAAGATAATTCACTGGTTAATTACTTTATCACTTTGGTTATCAATCCCATTCTCATCGTAAATGATTCAGTACTCACCAGGGCTTCTTTTAGTAACAATATTTCAAAAATCCTTCAAAGTTCCAACAATCGCAAATAACAAAATAACGTGTTACATCCTTAGAAAATCCAACGAATCCATTGGCGAATCTTTCGATGTTATGTTCTGTAAGTGAAATCACCAATTTACATCCCAATTCGCTTCAAAATACCAAACATTCTTGTCGAACGTGGCAGCTATATCTCACTC
This sequence comes from Spilosoma lubricipeda, assembly GCA_905220595.1. Lineage (NCBI taxonomy): Eukaryota > Metazoa > Arthropoda > Insecta > Lepidoptera > Erebidae > Spilosoma > Spilosoma lubricipeda. The sequence goes on along the minus strand of HG992298.1, from coordinate 1,287,953 downwards.
ACCAGAAAATGTCGAAATAACCATTAATTCACGATAACTAACAGCGGGGCATCTTCCGCCGCATTTATCTGGCCATGGACCGTGGTGATTAGCCAAATTAAGAACGATTCCACAAGAACCAACAAATTGTTAAAATATGTCAACCACTCTCTCTCAGTGTTCGACCGGAAAAAGGAATGACAAACTAGTAGAGTGTTCCCAGCCACAAAATTACCTCAGAGCGCCATCGGAAGGGACAACTCTTAAATAAATCGATCAGTCTACCAAATTTCCATAGATTATGTCAAACTGATGTGACATCTGTCAAAACTAAACTCACAACAAGGAAATGGTATCAAAACGAATAGGTTATAATTTCTAGTGTATAAGTCGATACTACGACGTTACAATATGAATGATTAAGATTATAGTATGAGTAAGAATTACTATGAACTGATTAGATAGCGTGTAATATAACAACTCTATTATTAACTTATTTCTCAATATAATAATTGATATTGGCCATAGATATTTAATTGAACCAGCTTGTAGATTAAACTGGATCTGTTTAACATGAATCATTAACACTTAATAGAATACTAAACAGCCTTTGTAGCTTCGTATTTCATCATTTTTATCTTTACTGAAGGTCTATACTTTAATTAGAGTTCTCTCTTCAGCCTAATGCCGTCCACTGTTAATCCAATCAAAGACCTCCCCCAAAGAGCGACAACCATCCCAATCTTGGGCAATCCGCATCCATCCGCTGGCAGCCATTTTCTTTAAGTTGTCGGTCCATCGTGCCGTAGGGCGTCATACACTGTGTTGTGGTCTCCACTCCAACACTATTTGTTTGTTTTATCGGGCTATTTCCACACTTAGCATCTTGATTGGGCTGTTGTACGTGGAGTGGGTTTGTCATCTTCTTAATCGAACTATCCTAGATTGTCCCAGAAAATCAGTAGCCTTTTCTGGTCACTACATGCTTCCTTCCAGGAGAGATGTTAATTGGAGGATATCCTCACTTCTACATTCTGTGAGCAAGTACTGCTTCTGCCTCCATGAATCTCCAGCACAAAGGGCTGTCAGTTGCGCCTATAGTGAATAGGTGTTTGTTAAGTGGATAATGCCAGTCACTCTAGCACTAATTAACCTGTCTATATTTGATTAGTGTATCAAATAACAATATTTATAAAGGTTTAGTATCTAATGGCTCCTCTACACAATGGGCCATCGCGATGGTCCACTATGATGGCCCAGCGTGTTGAGGGCATAGTGGTATAGGATGGCTTATGGCGCGTGCGATGGTCGTGGGATGGCGTCGATGTCGGCTTTTCGATCGCACATCAGATAGCGGACCAGCGATGGCGGTACGCATCAACACGTGGCCCATTCTACAGTGCGTGTTCGAGCAGTATAGATAGATAAATTGCCGCAGCGGCTAATGCTTCCACGTCCATCTCGAAAAACGTAAAGAACAACTGAATGTCGCCATCACGTTGCATCTTAACCATCACATGGCGATCTCGCTGGGCCAGTGCTGGCCCATCATGTAGAGGCAGCATAAAACATATTTAAGAAGATTTCAAAGGACGAGGTTTAGGAAATACCTAGTTCAGATAATAGCGTTTGATACGAACAGGAAATAATGCACATGAAAGTACAAACACCATTGTTAAACCGTAACAAAGGGTACACCCCCTTTGTTAGACACACAAATGTTATTCTAACAAAGCAACTTTACAATTTAAATGTTTAAATGATACATATATTTTGAAAATGGTAAGTAATTCAATACAATAATATATAAATATTATATAATTATAATATATAATTCAGTTCGCCTTTAGGATTGCATGTCTTATGTCAGTCACAGAGTAAGAAGATTACAAACAATGTTATGTGAACCAAAAAAGTGGCCATAGTTTGGGTCACCATGCTGCAATGTCCTTATTCGCATTGAGGATGGTGACCACCACTCTTGGAATCTGCTCATGCTTTCTATCAGGCATAACAGTCATTTTGGCGCAGCTAAAATATAAAAAAAAAAAATGATAGAATTTGTAAAAGGCAATATACATAGGTCTATTTATTGACTGCTCAAGACCGAGATGATTAGTACTCTTTGTGGAGGCTTTGGGGAAGCGGACATGGCTGAATGACAATGTTCATTGACAAATGCTAAATTTACTTTAATAAAGTTGTCTCATCAGAGAAGATTTTTTTTTCTTTTCATATAATTATGATATTAAGCAAGAAATAAAAATAGATAGACAAAAGTTTCACTGACAAAAACCCAATGCCTTCCTTTCTTTTTTTTCTGCAATCAGTACTTTGGCTTTTATCAGATTCAGATTTATTTTCATATTCAGTTTGAGATTCCTTACACCCTCTCGTGTGTTATCTTCATATTTGTCAGGCTTATACTGATGCTAGCAGCCTTTCAAATTAGTAATTGTGTCATAATAATTAGGTTTACTTATTAAATCATAATAAAACATGCTTGTATACATAAAATTTAAACAGCTAAGGTGCAATGTCCTGATAAAGTAAATCCACTTTTATGAACTTGGAACCCAATAAAGACGAAACAGCCAGTATTATGAGATAATGTAGTTTGTAGTTGTAGAAGATAGAATTAATTGCGTAATAATAATTGAATTACTATCAAACAAAGTGGTTTTCAACAATTTAGTGATAATGACAGCAGTTCTAGCTTGTCTCTTTCATTCCCGAGGATGAGGAGAAATAATTTTGTAAGTTTAGTAAACATTATAGAAGTATGTTTGCAGTATAATTACATATACCTTTAAACAAGGAGTTTTTGTATAAATATATAATCAGAATCTCGGAAATCCCGCCAATGTCGTAGTGTCGTCGTAGAATCATTTGACATTTTGTGCTTAAATAATTACCTAGTTACCTATTTATAACTATTACTGAGATCATTTAGTGTTTTGTGAGTTATTATTATTTTTACACATAAAAAAGAAGCAAGAAATTTATTGTCCATTACAGACTGTACTATGGTTACCAAATGCTGACATACATTCTTGTACAAACATAATTTACAGATAAATAACACAGAGCAAATTTATTATTTTTTAAAGACTACTTCGAGACAAATAGTACCCTATGTGTTATTCTGATGTATAAGCTATATTACTGTAAAGTTTCATCCAAATCTGTTCAGTAGTTTTTGCGTGAAAGAGTAACATCATCCATCCATACTTACAAACTTTCGCATCTATAATATTAGTAGGATATAAATAATTGCCAATTATAATCAAATTAATTGTTGATTAATCACTTCACAAGTAATCTATGATACATCTATTATAATAACCAATTGTTAGAAAAATACACATACACACAACATTCACTTTTATAAATATAGGAATATCTCATATGATTTTTCTAGAGAGCTATTCGAGTCTATCTACTCGAGTCCATCTGCTCGTTTTTTTTCAAATACAACATAAAAAAAGAACAAGGAAAATTTTTGTCTATGATTATCTCCAAGGACAAAAAGACAAATAAATTGGAAGCTTTGAGATTTCTTATAGTCAGCTGACAATAGACTTTCTACAAGGTCATAGGTATATAATTCATTATCACATCTTACGGAAATAAAATTACATCAAATGTAATAAAGAAAATGAACTTACTTTCATCTTCTGTAGTATGGGCTCCTTTCTTTATGTAAATATCAAGTTTCACAGGATGATGAATAGACCGTTGAATTTTGATACGTATGCACAGTCCTATAAGCGTAGCCAGCGAGCAATGGGGCACTGTAGGATTATATTCAACTCTTAACACAGGAACTTTATCGGCAGTTGGTTCTTTCACAAAAATACCTTCCTCATAAACCACCTTTAAATCTTCAAGGGTACTCGGCTTTTCGGGGTCCCGTATGGTCCGCAAAAAGTCTAAAACATCACAACACACGTTAAAACCACAAGAAAATAACCCAGCAAGTCTGAAAACACTAGTAAAACTCGTCAAAACAAACCGTAAATTGTTTCTTTCAAGTCGTTTTCATCTCTGTAACCGAGTTCCTGCAGTGTGGCACTTTTGTCCATATAAGCTGGCTTAGCAAGCTCCACTGGAGGTTTCTGAGTGTTATTTAGAGAAAGTTTCGAAAAGAATGATATCATATCGTTGATAAAGAACGTTTGGAACTGATCACAGAACACATTTACTCAGAGAGAAGAATGTCAACTCCATACAAAATAAATGAGGAAATTTTTCCTTAGCGTCCAGAGCCATCTATTAGCGGCCCCCGCGAAACTGTTAGTAGCGCGGGCAATTCAAAATATGTTTTCTATTTACTTGATATTATTGGGGTTCAAAATTAGAAGTACTGCACTTTTCGATTAATTCTTTGAAGTTAATGTCAATGCAGATTAGTTATCCGAAAGAAATCTGATTATTAATAAAATCAGAGAACCACATATTTGAAAAAAAAATAATCGAAAAACACAGTTTAGAGAGTTCAATAAAATCTGTAACTATTTTAAAACGTTTATTACAATTACAAATCTTGCTTTATGAACGTACATGTACATGATTACTTTACATTTATAACAGGTTTTCAAGTATTTAACAAAAGATATCATTAATTTCCTTAAAAATAAGTCTAAACATTAGTCGGTATCCAGTTGCCATTCCAACATCTTTAAGAAAATAACACCATCATTAATATTCTTTCTAACCAGCGACGGTTAGAAAGAATATTTTTTAAACTCTAAAGTTAAGGACACATTTAAATTATAACTTCCATTTTTTAAATATAAACTTAGATTATGTTATATCTTTAACTCAAGGATACGGACCATAAGCGGTAAGCTTACTTAATATTAACATCGTATCATTGTTTACATTTACCGTACGAAAATAAAATACCCAGGAACTGATACCACCTTTCTTTAAAGTAATACAACAACAATTGTTGAGAACTGACAACTTTACTAATTTAAAACAAATAATATATCTATGTTTTAATAAATTTTTGTTTTTATTTCATTGTACTTAAAATGTTCAATTCGTGGAGATAAGGATTAAATCCTGTATATTAGCTAAAGCCGATATCCAGTTACCACTTTAACATCTCTAAGTAAATAACCACCTCTTAGGAAATTCATAAAATCCTTAATGTTATGATTTTCTACTGGTAACGTTTACATTATAATATCAACAAGAGCTGCATGAGTTTTATCTTGTAATGTTAAAGAATAATAAAATTAATTGAATATTGTCAAACACCATCATTAATACTCGCTGGTTTAAAATAATATTTTTCAAACTTTACTTAAGGACACATTTAAATTAAAACGTTTACTTATTTTTGTAAATATAAACTGAGATTATGAACCCAAAGGATATGGACCATATCCGGTTAATGTTACAAAATTATACATAATATCTAATCTTACATACTATTAACCGCGTAACATTGCTTACATTTACCGTAAAAAAATGTAATAACCAGGAACTGATAACACCTTTCTTTAGTGTTACTTGGCGTGTGCGACTGCTGATCATGAGGTCTCGGGTTCGATTCCCGGGTCGGACCAAATGTTTGTATGATCTACAAATATTTGTTTCGGAGTTTGGGTGTTTTCTATGTATAATATGTATTTACAAAAAAAAAGTATATATGTATTTGTATCAGTTGTCTAGTACCCATAACACAAGCTCTGCTTAGCTTGGGACTAGATGGCGTTGTGTGATAGATGTCCGAAATATTTATTTATTATTATTATTAGTAAACTAGATCATAATGTAATACAACATCAATTGTTGAGAACTCTAACAACTTTTCTAATTTAAAACAAATAAACATAATACATATCTCATATTGGTCACCATATGCAATCTCTTGAAAATATGTAAAATGGTGGACAAATAAAGAGTTTTCTATCTATCTAAGTTTCAATAAAGTTTGTTTTTATTTAAATGTTCAATTCGTGGGGTTAAGTATTAAATCCTGTATATTAAATTATAGTCGATATCCAGTTAACACTAACATCTCTAAGGAAATAATCATCTCCCAGGAATTGCATAAAATACTTAATGTTATCATTTCTTATTGTTAACTTTTGTATTATAATATCAACACGAGTTGCATAAGTTTTAACTTGCGATGTTAAAGAACAAGAAAATGATTAGATTTTACCATCATTAATACTCGCTGGTTTGAAAGAATATCCTTTAAAATCTATAGTTAAGGACACATTTAAATTAAAACGTTTTCTTATTTTTGTAGCTATAAACTCGGATTATGTTATATTTTTGACAAAAGGATACGGACCATAACCGTAAGCTTACTTAATTTTAGCATCGTAACATTGTTTACATTTATCGTAGAAAAATGAAATAACCAAGAACTGATAACACCTTTCTTAAGTAAACTAGATCATAAAGTAATACAACAACAATTGTTGAGAACTCTTAGACAAATTTACCAATATAAAACAAATGAAACATAATCCATATCTAAGTTTCAATAAAGTTTGTTTTTATTTCAATGTAATTAAAATGTTCAATTCGTAGAGTTAAGGATTAAATCCTTTATATTAGGTAATAGTCGATGTCCAGTTACCACTCTAACATATCTAAAGGAAATAACCATCTCTCTGGGATTTCATACAATCCTTAATGTTATCATTTCCTTGCTACATATCCTCACCTACATACGTATGTAATAAACTGTAAGGGGTCGATGTCTGTACATTAATATATAATATGTATTGACAAAAATCCATGTGAAAGTAACAGAACATAAAACAACAGTTTTTTTAATTTTTCTGTTTCTGTATCTGTGAGTGCTAATCGCTGAAGTGGCTTACCGATTTAGATGCGGTTTTTTTTTGTATTGTGGTAATCATCAGTTAATATTTAGTGCTAGTTTTATTGACACTCGGTTAACAAATAAATAAGTTGGATAATTTTTAAGAATCACAACTGCGGGCTAATTTTAGGTACTATTACATGAACATCATTTTACATGAATAAATTATATGTATGTATTGTAATATTGTATATCATATTGTTGCTGTGAAGCGAGTTGAATTATTGCATTTTCATAACTTCGTTCGTAAAATAAAAATACATTCTTATTCTCCCTTGCATTCCCATTGACAGATCATACTGGTATTTCGAGTTTTTGAATGCAGTAATCGCCTATCGAGATGACAACACAGTCAGATGTCTTTGGATAATTCATGATTAATAAAAATTAGGCAAAATACTACTTACACTCTAAACTATTTCATTTCAAATATTACTACTAATGAGGCAGTTCAAAGTGTACTCGTATAACAATGATTTTGTTAGGATAATTTTCATCAAATAGCTCTCTAGCTATGTAATGAAAATCATATAGTTATAGTCATAATCATTAAATAGCTATAGTCATAATTAGTAATGACGTGTCAAAGTATGAATGTCCCCACAATGATCGTCACTCTGCTTCACATCAACAAAATACATTTTATTTATGTAGAATAATATTCATTTTTCTTTTAAGCGTACTTGCAGCAGCCTCCTTAGCAAATGATCTATTTTTTAATATGCAATATCTTTTAATACATATAAAAAAAATGCTGTTTATTAAATAATCAATATTATCATTTAAGTGCATTGAGCAATTTAGGAGGAAGTCATAATTTATAGAGTTTTTTAACATCTCAGCAATTTCCTTTTTAATGTCCTCTTTATACGCCTCTACCTCTAGGAATTTGTTTATAGATGTTGCACTTTTTTCGACAAAATGTATTAAGTGCTTTGAGGCGTATTTAAGGGAGTTCTTCGCTGTTTCATAATTTTTAAACTCTATAAAATTATGCACTTCCTCTTGTGTGTTGGCTACAAATACCTTCTTACATGCACTACAATCATTTTTATAATTTTTAACTATGAAACCACAGACATATGCACAAGCTTGCATTTCGCCACTTGCTTCTTCCATATTTTCCTCAAGGGCAGAATCAATATTTTGATTCTCTATTGCTATTTTTATCGAGGTGCTATCAGTTCTGGTCTCTGTTATATCTGTGGCTGGTCTCAATAATTTTTTAAAATTGCTTAATATTGCCTCATTATCATCGCTTTCGCAATTAGTAGATCCAAGGTTTCCAAGGTTACTGAATACAGCAGTTTTCAATCCCGCAACAAATTGGCTAGCAGTGGGATTACTATTAGAGCCACAGTTTGCTCTAATTGAACCAAATAAATTTTCCAGTGGATCCTGCTGTATTCTTCTCGTTGAGAGGCTTTTAATATCATTATGTTTACCAGTTAAAAAACGCCAAACTAATTGTAACCCATTAAGGGTCCACACCCAGCCTCCTTTAGAGGGTGGTATAGTCCTACAGTTCAAAAAAATTAAGTTTTGAAAGAAATGTTTCATCTCTAGAAACAGTTCCATGTGTCCTGTGCTTTTTTTGACATTAGTCGAATACTTTTTGCCTCTCCTAAGATCTGGCGTCGCTGCATTCACACTATCAAAAAGCACGTCCATTTTTGCTATTAAGTTAGCTGTTGCAATGGCCTCACTCGGCATGTCCCCTGAAAATATACAAATTCAAATTTAAGTAGCAGAAGTAGATGACAGAAATATGAATGTATGCATCATCATCACCGACACCTTTCAATAATAAATTGTTTGCTTATAATCACACTAATATTATAAAGGCAAAAGTTTGTGTGTATAATAATAATAATATTTCGGACATCTAACACACAACGTCATCTAGTCCCAAGCTAAGCGGAGCTTGTGCTCTGTGTGCTAGACAACTGATATAAATACAAGAGCTTGTGTTATGGGTGCTGGACAACTGATATAAATACACATATACTTTTTTTTGTTAATGCATACATATTAGACATAGAAAACACCCAAACTCCAAAACAAATATTTGTAGATAATTCAAATATTTAGTCCGACACAGGATTTGAACCCAGACCTCAAGCACAGCAGTCGCACTCACAACCACTGCGCTACAGAGGCAGTCGAATGATGTTTCGACACTAATGTGATGATATACAAAGCACGTGGATGCATCACAAACTGTTTGCCTAAATGCATATGTTCACGGTAAATATACAGAAATAACATTTTTTGCATATTTTTTTTGCGATTTTGACGACACCTTCACTGGCAGATAGCTTATCACATAAGTTGTAACCTAGGCTACTTCTTTAAGACTAGCTTTACCCCTTTGGTTGTTGTTGTAATGCGGGTAACACCGCGGGGCTCAGCTAGTCTTCTATACACATTAATAAAATTGGTGTCTGTTTGTAATATTCAAAGAACCGCTAAGAAATTCAAATTTTTTTTTTCAATTTTTGTCTATCTGTTTGTTCTCTGGAACGAGTGGATAGATTTTAACGGGAATTTCACTGACAGGTAGCTGGTGATATAAGGAGTAAATTAGGCTACTTATTTTAGACTAGCTTCGCCTCACGGCGTTACTTGCGGTTATTGTCTTACCGCGGGTAACGCACCAAGGCGAAGCCTTACCCGCGGTACGACAATAACCGCGGGTAATACAGCGGGGTTCAGCTAGTTCTACAATGAAATTAAAATATCGTTATATATATCTAGCCATCCATAATAATATTATAAATTCAAAAGTAAGTCTTCTGACGACCGTCCACATCTATAGTAGCCAGATGCAGCTATTTATTTAAAAAATATCACGGGATTCATAACTCTAAGCAACTACGAAAGTCAGCACGAACAAACACGGCCAGTGACATACAAGGATGACGTCATCTGTCGTCAATTAATAACTTAAAGTATTTTACATTCAAGAATTAAACTCACTTGCACTTAATCCACTATTTTAATTAAAATAGTGGATTATGTGCAAGTGAGTACAACAAGTTCCATCAAGTGCCGACAATCGAGAGTATAAATTATAAAGTATTTTAATTGTTTATTACACTCGTGGTCTATTCTACCTGAAATTTATTCAAAAGAGAGTAAAAATAATTAAAGTAGCATCTACCCTATTAAAATGTTGATTATAATAACCATGATAACATTGTAATAGATAAGATTTTTACAGGTTAGGTTTAAAAAAACTTAACCTGTGAAAATTCAGTTAGGTAAAAAATATATGCATATAATCTTTATATATATAATTCTTCTGTGAGTGTGTATGTCACTGAACTACTCTCAAACGACTGGACCGATTTTGATGAAATTTTTTGTGTGTGTTCAAGGGGATCTGGGAATGGTTTAGATTCACAATTTTGTCCGCTGGACAATGTTTTTTTAAATTAATTTTTAATTTATTAGTAGTTATGGCAAAACGACGTTTGCCGGGACAGCTAGTATATTTATATTAAATAAATAATATATATATATGAATAATATCCGGATAAAGTGAATAATTTATCACATCGTCTAGGCAATTTGATTTATTATATACAATAACTGTAAACTACTATTATATATACCTAAATACCTACTATATATAACAGTTTAATATCGATATATTTAAGTAATTCAATTACAAGAGTGAGAAGGTTTTTGAGCCTTGAATTCTTTGGGGATAGTGATGAGATGTCCAAGTAACTAATGTATGTATACAATTCCTATGTTATGTTGGTTTATTTGTGTCTGTATTTGTGCCTGTAATTTATTTAATAATATGTATTGAGACTACTTTGTACTGTCTTGTGCACTTAACTTTGTTCTGTAGTATATAAACGAGGATTTGTCATTGGCTGTCTGTTTTCTTGTTTAATTCTATTTTGATTCAGTAGGTGTAAATCCTCCATAATATCTAAATAAATAAATAAATAAATAATATCTAGTAGTTTATATGGAGCAAAAAGTGTTTTCTTACCATTAGCTATTTTAGAATAAATCCCAGCTGCAACTGAGTGACTTAAAACTTGTGCTGCAAGTTTCACCTTCATTTTCTGTTTTGAGTTAGGGTTTAGGTGTTGCTCTTTTAAACATGGTGCAAACACAAAATTTGGATTACTATTATCTAATTCAAAAAATTGTTTGATATGGCTCCATTTAGCAATTCCTGAAAATAATGAACAACTAAATGAATAAAATAATCTTTATTTTGATCATAATACTCAGTTTTTGTGGGAACTGCACCTAAAAGAAGTTATTGGTAAATCTATGTAAACATTATTTAGTTCTTTGCTTTTAGCTTTAAGTTAACCAACAACTTTTTGTTTTACTACTTAAACACAACGTTAGTAAAGTATTTCATTACTACAATTTTATTCATTCTAACTCTGATTTTTGTCACTATCACTAAACTACTCGTACTCCTTTTTGAAAGACAGGTAAGGCACTTGTGACGCCTCTGGTGTTGCGGGTTCCATGTGCGGCGGTAATCGCTTACCATCTATACTTATAAAATAACATGTCCTGGCTGACTGACTGATTCATCGTCGTCAAGCGGAACTATTAAAGTTAGGGCTATAAAATTTTACGGCTACTGATTAAAAATAAGTAGATACGTATTTAAGCGTTTCTGAATATTCTACCCATAAGGGGTTAAAAAGGGGTTGACATTTCGCATATGGATTAGTCTAAAATCGGTCTTCTTTAAAGTTAGAAACATGAATCTTTATTTTTGGTCTCTTGATTAAGAATGAATATATATTTATTTAAGCCCTGCTGGATAATCTACCCCTAAGGGGGTGAAATAAGGGTTGAAATTTTGTATGGAAGTCCGTCATTTTTAAATTAGAAACATGAAACATTATATTTGTGCTAATGATTAAAAACGAGTAGACATGAATTTTAGTGTTTCTGGATGTTCTACCCTAAGGGGTGAAATAGGCGTTGACATTTCGTATATGGGTTAGTCTGGAAGTCCATCATTTTTGTATTTAGTAGCATGAAACTGTCTTCAGGCTTTTGATTACAAATAAATTAATACCTACATCAGCATTTATGCGAGTTTTATTTCTAAAGAGGTTAAAATAGGGGTCGAAAGTTTGTATGAATGTCCTTTTAAATGGACTATTGATTAGAAATAAATATGTGCGTTTAAAAACATGAATAAATTATTCACACAGACTTACACAGTTTTAATTAAAAACATATAATCAACTTCCACGCGAGCAAAGCCGCGGGCAACAGCTAACAGGCGATAAGTCCGATGGTTTGCCTCTATTCTATAAAAAAGTGATTAACAACTTACCAATTCCTTGTCTGTTGTCAGATGTTATGTCAGTCGGAAATTGTACATCATATTTTAAAAATAAATTTCGAAAACACTTAAGCAAGTGTGGCGTGTCAAATATAGTGACAATCTTGTGTTCACCTATATTAATTACAGGATGCTCCGCAGATGCTCCTAAGAGACATAGAGCTCTCTTGTTGACTCCATCCATGTCGCAAACTGACACACATATGTCCAAGCCAGCATCAAAGCAAGACTTTAAAACCTGAAAAAATAATATATAATATATTTAATATACACAAATCAATTGCTGTTCGTTTATCTCGCTAAAACTCTAGAACGACTGGGCCAATTTAGCTGATTTTGGTTTTGAAATATTTGTTGTAGTCCAGGGAAGGTTTAAAATGTGAAAAATCCTACTAATATTATAAACGCAAAGGTTTGTATTTGATTGCCATGAAACTTTACAGTAGTATAGCTTACTAGCAGACCCACGCAACCTCGTTTGCGTCTTATATTGCCCGTCGCGTGATAATTTTCCCCCGTTTTTGAAACATTCTTCATTGTTGCTCCGCTCCTATTAGTAGTAGCGTGATGATATATACCCTATAGCCTTTCTCGATACATGGACTATCCAACACCGAAAGAATTTTTCAAATCGGACCAGTGGTTCCCGAGATTAGCGTGTTCAAACAAACAAACAAACAAAACAAACAAACAAACAAACTCTTCAGCTTTATATATTAGTATAGATATATCAGAACTAGCTGAACCCAGCGGTGTTACCCGTGGTTATTGTTGTACCGCGAGTAACGCCGTGGGACAAAGTTAGTCTAAAAAAAGTAGCCTAAATTACTCCCTGGATCATCAGCTACCTGCCAGTGAAAGTCCCGTCAAAATCCGTCCAGCCGTTCTAGAGATTACCCGCATCAAACAGACAGACAAAATTTGTGACAAAAAAATGTATACATACATATGCATTGATTAAAAAACTGTTATTTTAATATTACAAACAGACACTCCAATTTTATTTATTTGTATAGATGTATTGATAACACAAAGGCTACTATTTCTGCGATAACCGACATACACGAGGGCGGAGCCGCGGCAACAACTAGTATAATTATAAATATAATACACACAGCAATCCTTTAAGCATAAAATGTAAACTGCTTACCTCTTTTATCAATACAGACAATCTATCTGCTGTCACAGATGCACCTGACAAATAATACGCAACTGGCTGCTTAACCTTTTTCCGGATACCCACCACCATAAAGACAAGGGCGTGTGAAGCCACTTGTGATGATCTCCCTTGTGTTGCATGATTTTGGAAGCCTTCAATTACATCTTCCTTTGAGTTGTACCACAAATGTTTCCTGATGGACATCTCATCCCACAAAAGAGTGAATTCTCTCTGAGATGGCAGCAAATACTTTGAATAGTTTTTCAAAATATGCAAAAAGTTTTCATTTGGTCCAGCATGCATTTTAAATCTACTTAATAATGACTTCAGTGTACTGGGTGTAGGCAGGCAAATGATTCTTCTTAATAGTTTATAGCAAGTTGGTGATTTTTTGTACAGCCTCAGGGCTATTATTTTTTCTTCCATATTCCAGCGACGACCACGCGATTTTTTTTTTAAATTTTTCAGTTCTCCTTGAAGCAATAAGGCAAAAGTGGGAGTCATTTTTGTTTGTAGAAATTCTGTGACTGACTCGTTTTTACTCAAAACATTTAAAAAGGATTCATTTTTTAAATGCTTAATGTTTTTTTCAAGCCTATAAATTTTGTTCATCTTTCTTTTCATTTTTAACAGAACCTTTTTCATTTTGGCACTTTCGTTCTGTTGTTCGTTGGAAGGTCTTTGAAATTTGGTTTCAGTAGAATTTAGAATATCCATTCTCGGTTCCAAAACAGTAAAATCCATTCTAGATGTGCCGACATTAAGAACAAACGTGTTATTTATTTCTACAACACTAGGAACACACACAATAGGAACTGTCGAAACCTGTAATTAAGAGAAATAAATTATCAGTCTCCAGACTTTGTTCCAATTACTTGGAGTCTGGTCTGCGTCTGTCTGGTCTTCTTTACACATTTCGTAACAAGTTTTGGCTAAAATCTAATTTATTAAATATTAAAATAAACATGATAACAACTAAGCTGTTACATAACCTAAAATAACCGTAGTTTAATATATATAAATAATATTAGAAAAATTTCGATGCTAGGGTTGTCACAGAGCGTATTTAGTTTTTTGTTATTTTGATCCACAATTTCTAATTTAATTAGTACATTGCTGTTTGCAATGTTCCAAATTCAAAAAACGCTCCTGTAATGAAATTATTTTTCGCTGTCCGTAAATTATATACTTCGCGTGTTCTTTTTTCATGATGTGATGACAATATTTCCATGCATGTTTGAGAAAATAAAATTAACTGACCTCATTACTTTCCACATCAGGTACTGCTGTTTTAAATAGCTTATTATTGATATAACATGTTGCTCTAAAATGTTTACTGCACAACATTTTGTGTTTGGTATACAGTTCCTTTTGAAAGTTTGGTGAAAACCAAGCTTCATTGGGAAAACAATACTTCGCCCATAGTTCACAACTGAAAAAGCAAAAACAGCACTTCACAAACAAAATTTCTAAAATAGTTCACCAAGCACTACATTCAATAATTAGGTATATTAATGTTGTTAGTACTGCGGTAGTAAACAAGTTGAATTTTATGTTGAGCACGAGTATGATCATCTCAGAAAGGATTCGTAAAACTACAAACAAATCATAAACTACAAAAATTTAAATGATTCAACTAAAACTGTTATTCGCAATAGCAGGAATCACACCACTAATAGAATACAAATATGTAAAGATATTACAGCATTAATTCATAAAAGTACATTCAATATGGCACCTATCATTTATAGATAAATTGAACCTTCTTTTAGTAAGAACGAATTAAGCGACAAAACTGAAAAAAATGAGTTTTGAATACAGATCGATTCTAGGCATTCTAAACTATTTTTGTGTTCAAAAGTCACTAGTGCCTTTCAAGCGACATGTCTAAATTTTTTAGAACTTGTGCACAAATTTATTACTTAATAAAGAATTAACTGCCTAAGTTACAGTTACAATATATACAAACAGGATTTCAAATAGCATAAAAGAATCATATCCACAAAAATTATATAAAATCTGTTCAAATTTGTATTAAAAATGCGTAAATGCAAAAGAACAATTTCACAGCTTTTATATATACAAGTTTTTCGGAGTTTATCGAAGTATTCGGTTATCAATTCGACTGTATCTTTGACCGTAAACCGATTTTGATGATTCTTTTTTTATTTAAAAACTGTTGCTTCCCATGTGATTACCATTTCAATTTGGTCCAGTTCTTGAATACGGTTTTTATTGTTAAAAATGGTGTCTTATTTAATAGAGATTTAAAACCAATGGAAAGAGTTATGATTTTACAAAGGATTTCGAGACAAGCAATAATTGTATTATTATTCAGGTTTTAACTATAAAAAAAATGTGTCTCCTAATCAGCAATGGCATACAAGATCTTAAGAAACGATATATTTTTGGTTAAATTTAGGACTTTCCATTAAAATGTTTAAATTTGATCTTATATTGCATTTTATTTCTCCCAAATCAAACAGTTAATTTAAGCAGTCGGATTATAGCTAAAATACATTACTTAACGAATTAGGTAGAAAAGTAACTATATCTTTTAATGTATATTCTGTCTCATACCTAATTACACACACATCTTACTTTCAAGGAAAAATATCATACACATTACATAATTAATAATGATGAGCACAGTGACCATTTTAATTTAAAATCTCTGACGGTCATACTTTGAAATTTTCTCCATTGTCACTTAATCTATTCTTACATAATGCTGTCCAACTGATGTAAATTCTGTATTAAATTTCTTGATACATGATAGTTATGAATTTTTACATGTATCTGTTTATTTAGTTCAAATTTATTATGTTATAAATTTTATACTATTTAAAAGTAGGAATTCTATAAAATTATTATTAATGCATACTTTGAATATTATATTTAAGTTTAAATTATTGTAGGCCTAATTGGCAGAACATAGTTGATCATTGTAAATTCTGTAAACATCACATGTATACCTATGTTTCACAATAAAAAAAAATGATAGACTGATAATAATAAATTAGCTTCTAGCATAAGGGCTATGTTATAAGATGTCTCAAGTATCAGTTGAACTTTGATTTTCTGAAATTAAGTTTCAAAAGTTAATCAGCGAAGTGCTTAGATGATTAGAATGTTTCGTATTTAGAAACTTGTCTCAAAATTGAGTTTAACTTACAGTCTGTTCCTAATTGTGTTTTTGCAATTTACAACTCTACTATTACATATCATGTAAACATATTCTTATCATGCAAAATTAAAATATGAATATTTTACAAACATCAAATCAAATCCACTGCTGAACGAAGATCTCCTCCAAGGAGCGCTAACTATCCCGGTCTTAGGCAGTCCACATCCATCTGCTAGCCAGCCACTCAATCTTGATGAATTTATCATTATTATTTTATATCATTCTCATATCATTAACAAGAATCAGCTCTCCTAAAATTAAATAATTATTAAAATTAAAATGAATCATTATCATTATTATTACCTGTGTCGGAACATTCAAATTATTATTATCAACACTTAACATGTCGAACTGTCAAAGTATGTATTTGTTTCTATAATATTATACTTTTGTATGATTACAAAAGTATATTAAGATACTTTGATTCTAATGCAAACGATTGTGTTGATTTAATTTGAACGAATTGTACTGGGCCATCCATAAAAAGTATAAAACTGCATTATTATTTAAATGATATTTAGTTTATATATCATGAAAGTTAGGGAAATTTTCCTATTTTATACTGATTACGATGTACTGTACTGAACTAAGTAGGAGTAATAATTATAGATTTTATGTTCCTAATATGTTTATAGATTAGCAGGTTATAATTCGCTGTATGAATCGTGAATGTTGCATAGCTTCGATTGTGTCAGACTGTCAATAACGATTTCGGGCCTCTAAGCAGCCTGATTCTTATTCTGAAAGTCTGAAATTATAAGTACAGCATAAAATTTTTAGAGAAGTAACTACTTACCGTAGGCTATTTGTAGAGCCAGGATTAGGAAAGCGATTCAATGTGATGCTGGAATCTTTGGAAGGTGAAGACCCACATTTGCAACATGTTCTCGTTTTTTCTTTACTGGAACTCATTGTAAATTAACAAAAAAGCTTGCAAAAAAGAATCACTTTCTTCAGCTTTCTGATTATTTTATACCTAACACTTGATTTCACCAAAACTTTACTACAACGAAGGAACAGAGTATATGACTCAAGATTGAACGTCTTTATAGAAGGATTAATCGAAATTAGTTTACTATTGCTGAAATTAAACCGAAATTACAAGTACAATTAACCTATACGGAAGCACAGGCAGCCATTTTTTATTTTACATTTTGTAATGTTGTCAGTAAATGACACGAAATTATTGGTAAACATTTGAATTTTTTTTTTTTTTTTAGTATTTACTACGACTAAAAAATTAATTCGTAATTATCTTCAAGGTTCTAACGGAGCGTTAGTATTAAAAAAAAAAACAACTTTTCAAACTTAAGTCAATATTTTCAGTGGTATCATTGTAGCAAAACCTATATCGCTGTCCTTGTTTTTCCTTTATCGTTATCTCCGTCGTGTAATGAAACCTTCCTAAAAACAGCTTCTAGTTGACAGTTGACTGGGACTGGAACTGATCCACAATCTCAAGTAATCACAAGACGGACATATTTGTTTTGTTGGAAGTTCTATAGTCTATAGTCATAAGGCAAAGACATTCATGCGTTTTTTTTTCTTTCTCCCTTCTATGTAGGAGAACTTGGCTCGCACTTTTGTGCATTCGCCAGCGTCAAGTTCTTTTGGTTGACATTTTTGAGTGATACAAAGGTAAGGAAACATTTGGGATCGTTTTTTGTTTTTTCGGAAGACGGTCCCCATTTCATCTCATCCACATTTTTTATATTTTATATCATTAATTTCATTACGACGAAGACTTATTGACTTGAAGACTATAAACACTTGACATTGGCAGAAATAGCTGATCCGAGAGATCCGGCTGGTCTGGTTGCCATTTCATCAAAGAAGAAGAAGGAAACATTTGTTCGGGAGATCGTTTTTTGTTTTTTGAAAAACGGCCCCCATTTTATCTCATCCATATTTTATATTTTTTTAACATTAATTTCATCACGACGAAGACATAAAGACTTAGATTATCTATTTCCTGTAGGAAATAAATCACCTACAGGAAATAGACACTCTAAGCTTGAAGACTATAAACACTCCTTTTTCAGTTCATTCTGAAAGTCTCTAACTAGCACTAGCACTTGACATTGGCAGAAATAGCTGATCCGAGAGATCCGGCTTGTTGCCATTTCATCAAAGAAGAACATTTGTTCGTGAAAGGACAATAATCTGAATTTGGAATAAAGGAAACAGGATCAGGAATGTGAAAAATTTATAATGCTTATATACAAAAAAAATAAAATAAATAAATAACAGGCAAAGCCTGTTGTAAATATTAATATGTATTTAAAAAGTTATACTTTTTAAAAACAATTGTTTTCTATATATATATATAAACGAATCCCTATTTGCCTAGGTTACGACATCACGCGTGAACGGCTGAACCGATTTTGCTAATTATTTTTTGTTGTATAGCCCATTTAGCGAGTATTATTAGTATATATTAGAGCTATGTAACATCACTCTACGACCAAGGAGCCGGGTATCGACCGAAAGTGTTGGGAGTCTTATGGAGAGACGCAAACGAAGTTGAGCGGGTCAGCTAGTTTTAAATATATTTCGAAAAAACAAGAAGAAAGAAGAGTCGTCATGGATGTCTATCGTCTTTTAAACAAGAAAATTCATTGATTTTAAAGATTGAGTCTGGTTTTGACAGTTTCTGAAATTGCAAACAAAGAAGCTTGTTTTTTATAAGAAAATAATTTCGCTTTTATTAGAAACAGCACTTCTACAGTTCCATTTTAACTTGTTCCGAGTTTGTACTAACATTATTAACAGGTTGATGATTTTTATACATATTGACTAAATTAATTTTAAAACTTATCCTCCTAACTTTAAGAATTTTGCCACAGTTATCAGGTACTGAAACATTTTCAATTATTTCTTCAGGCGACCGTACTTCGAGTATTCGAGAAAGATTGACGTCGCAACCATAGGGAAGCCTTTCCTGCTCCTCGCCCATATCCTGGCTACCATGATCGAGAGGAAGAGAAAACTGCGCCGACAGTGGCAGAACGTTCGATGTCCGACCATGAAAGCCCAGCTCAACGCTCTGGCTGCGAAGATATCTGTCGCATTAGAGACGTGGCAACGCGCCATCGAGCCAGCCAGTGAGGACTGATCGGGCATACACCGACTGCGTCGCCAACTCTCTGGGAAGCTTGCTCCCATAAGGCCCTTACTGGCTGCTGACGGAACACCACTTTATCGTGTCGAGGACCGAGCGGAGATGTTTACCGACTTCCAGGAAGCACAGTTTCGACCGAACCCTGTCCATAACATGCTGCATGTAGCAGAGGTCGAGAAAAAGCTCGACTTATACTTCGAACAATCGATAGCCCCGACCGAGGACCCTGTCATTTTCTCCCCTGGTCAAATCCTGCGGATGATTCTCCAAACGCTCATCCGAAAACCACCAGGTCTCGACCGGTTTACCAATGAAGCCCTACCTCCGCGAGTTAATCAGAAGAAAAACAGGAGGAGTTGGAAATATGATAAGTCCACTTCCCTCCTTAGCAAAGCGAGAGACAAAATGAAGTCAAAATAGGCAGACACATTTTTTAAGCCAGGGAGTACCACGGATAAAATATTATGCGTCTGTCCGCGACGGTGAAATACCTCAGCGTGACAATCGATCGCACTCTTTCCATGAAGCCCCACGTAAACAACGTCGTTGCCCAGGTACATGCCCCGCGTTCCCTTCTGCGGCCCGTACTATCGTCCCGACTGTCGCTCCGCGCGAAGCTCGGTGTGTACAACGCGTACATTCGCACCCGACTAACTTATTGTGCCCCTGACTAACTTATAGGCTTGGTTTGCAATCGTTTCTGAGACACAGCCGCCGGTTGCGTGCGCAGCAGTCACTCGCACTGCGCACCGTTGCAAACGCTTCTCGCTTTGTGCAGAATTTGAGGGGGTTCTAAAATAGCAAATTTTCTTTTGCAAAATTTAAAACAAATATTTATGAAAAAACTAAGGGACCTTACAAAAATTATGGTGGACCTATACAGACTTAACGTAGACCTATCGATTATCATTTTCATTTCAAAATCCTTCGATGGGGTGCTAAATTTGTGTAGTTCCTTTACCCCACAGAAGGCGAACTTCTGTAACGAACCGTTCGGTGTCGATATGTTGTTTGATCAAAATCACTAGGTATGATTTTTTTGACGATATTAACGCACGCCCGTAAGTATGGTTCGGTCCACCTATCGGTGTGGCACAGACTACGGAACGCGCGCACGCGCTCATCCGATGCGCTATGGAAACATACTAAGTTCAGCAGTCTGTGCTACCACCGATGGGTGGACCGACCGTACGGGTGTGCATCCATTTCGTATAGGTACGTAGTAATTTGTGATTGTACCAGTCAGTTTGGTTGGTCAGTAGAGCACTGAACGTACAAACTGCCGACGGTCGATTGCGTATTGTCAAGATCGATGGTACGCTGTCGGTCGAGCATTAAAACCAGCTTTAGGGCTTTTGCGCAGGTGAAGATCAGCACTAAAGTTTGGTGCGTGTTCATCGATCACAGGTAACGAATTACGAAAGTACTTTCCAGTTTAAAGTTTTAGAAATAATAAAAAAACAAATACTTAATACATAAGTTTATTAGAACTTTTTGAAGGATTTCTTGGATCCCTTTCCCTTCGTGACTTTTAAAACGTTGAATCTTATCGTTTTGGATAAGGGCCGGCACTCGCCAATGGTCACAATGTCTCCTAACTCCACGTCTCTGGAAATCACACAAAGAATCTATGGTTAGTTAAGGTTTAAAGATATTATAAAGTTACCCATTTTAGTGGATAAATAATCAGTTTTTGGGTTAAAACACGTTTTTCGTCAATTGGTCTTCGGAAGACCGTCGTGTGGGTATCATCATTTAGTAGCATAAATACCTGTCCCGTTCATTCCTTGCATGACGTAACTGACATGTCTTTTGTTTCGAACATTTATAAGAAAGAAATATTTTGTAGTATTATATTCTATTTACAATATTATAATGAGAAAAGGAGTATGGATGCAAATATATCAATATAATAGAGCCATTTGGAAATATCTTTAAAATAACCTTTTTGGATGAAAATTATTGCTTTAAACGACATAAATATCACGAAATGATATTATCTCTCAACTGTGATAGATTTATTATTATTTTAATCTATACTAACATTATAAAGCTGAAGAGTTTGTTTGTTTGAACGCGCTAATCTCAGGAGCTACTAGTCCAATTTGAAAAATTCTTTCAGTTTTAGATATACATATCCTATCCTTCCAGTTTTAGATAGCCTATTTATCGAGGAAGGCTATAGGCTATATATCATCACGCTAAGACCTACAGGTGCGGAGCACCTATGAAGAATGTTACAAAAACGGGGGAAAATTATCACGCTATGGGCACTAGGAGACGCAAATGAGGTTGCGTGGGTCAGCTAGTCTATACAAATAAATAAAATTGGAGTGTCTGTTTGTAATATTAAAATAACCGCTTTTTACTTAATGCATATGTATGTATACACGATACATATACCAAAAATGTAGTTAAAAAAATTTTTGTCTGTCTGTCTGTCTGTTTGTTCCGGGTAATCTCTGGAACGGCTGGACGGATTTTGACGGGACTTTCACTGGCAGGCAGCTGATGGTCCGGGGAGTAACTTAGGCTACTTTTTTTAGACTAAATTTGTCCCGCGGCGTTACTCGCGGTACAACAATAACCGCGGGTAACACCGCGGCGTTCAGCTAGTTGAAATATATATTTCTTAAATATGCTTCCATATCTTTATGACGAGCAAAGAAGAAACCGCTTGGTAAATATATACCGGAAAATGGTTCCATTACCGACATTACGAATGCGCTCGGCCTTTACTAATTTACATTTTTTGCACATTTTCATCTTTAGTGCAACTACGTGATACGTCGCACATATACTGACTGGTCTCACGTGGGACCATATTAGATTTTTTTGAATGCACCAGGTTTTATAAAATTCTCAAACAATAGTGAATTTAGTCCTTATTTTGGAGAAGCAGTAACTCAATTCTACAATCAGTCAAAGGTGGTCCCTCAATCGTGACTGATAGACATCGATATCTGATACACTAGTTAATATTTACAACTGCTGTAAATAACTACACTTAGAAAAAGATTTTCACTTCTGCCTGCCTCGTTGGTCTCGCGGTAGGCGTGTGCGACTGTTGATCGTGAGATCTCGGGTGCGATTCCCGGGTCGGACCAAGTGTTTGTATGATCTACATTTATTTGGTTCGGAGTTTGGCTGTTTTCTATGTATAATATGTTTGTATTTACAAAAAAAAACTATAGATGTATTTGTATGAGTTGTTAGTGGTACCCATAACACAAGCTCTGCTTAGCTTGGGACTAGATGGCGTTGTGTGTTGGATGTCCGAAATATATTTATTGACAATTTGAAAAAAAAATTAAGTTAATAGATAAATGCTGCACTCTATCTGTTGGTAGGATTTTTTTATTTTATTAATTTATATTAAAGATTACTTTACTAAAAAGTTTCAAAAATGAACAGTTTTATTTCAAATAGTAATCAAAGTACACACTGCCTATCCATTTTCAAATGGGCATACTATGTGTGGGCAGCCTTAGTTTTTAAGAACTTGACTGAAACCGAAATTGTAGCCAGCCTTAATGACAATGACTTTTGATTAGTATGGATGCTTATATACCATTGAACAACCTATTTGATAACATAAATATATAAACACTTTGTCAGTCAACACAATATTGACAATTGATAGCAAAGATAATTTTGACTACTTTGAATGCGTACAACAATTTGAGTACCATGTCTGCCAATATAAAATTGAATTTATCTTTTTTATATAATTTTGAACATCTTGAGAGCACAAATGATTATGATGCTGACTGTACCATGATAAGGACACAAAGATCTGATGATGGCATCCAAGAGAAATTGATCGATTTGGTCATTCTTGAAATCAGTTATTTATTTTGTTACTTGTTTTAATAGTACAAACATACACTTCAATTTTATTTATTTGTATCGATTACCTATTTTTACCATATTATAATCTAGAGTTACTTAATTCAATAATACATTTGTGGAAACCATCTTAACTGCTCTTCGTACCTTGCCATACTTTTCGCTTCAATTAAGTAGACAATTAGAAAAAAATCTATAGAGCGGCCCAGTTAATTTAAATCTAGCATTTATTTTTTAAAGTTAATAATTTATGAGAACCAACCTGAAGCACGGTGACAAATGCACCGACATGTTCCTATGACGCTTCTCAAATCTATTGTATTTTGGGAGGTAGTGCAGATAATCACGACGGATGACAATGGTCCGCTGCATTTTCATCTTTTGTACCACCCCGGTGAGAATACGACCACGGATGGATACATTACCAGTGAACGGACACTTCTTGTCGATGTATGTGCCTTCAATGGCCTGAAATATACAGATAAAGGTATTAAAAAAAAGTTATTGTGGATGTTGTTGTTAGTAGTAGAGAATCTGGGTTAATTACTGATGTAATTCCTTCACCGTTTTCTGATGATGATGGTCGTGTGGTGGTGAATTATGAATGTCATTTTATACTAATGATATAATATTGTAAATATTAAGTTGGATTGCTCTGTCTTAGAGAATTCACGAGTATAAAAGCATTTAGGTCTTATTTAACATGTTTCTAAAAATGATGACAGAGCCATGTTATTAAATAAAAAGTTCATCAAGATGAACATATCTAAATTAAATGAATGCATTTAAATACATAAATGTATTCAAATAACAAGTATAATCAAAGTTGTCCGTGATAAAGCCTAGAAGTAATAGGATCCTCATTCTAAAGGCACATTCTATATGTTCAGACTGTAATCAGAATTTGGGTTAGAACACATTCTTCTTCACTTGGTGGTCAGAAGACCGTCGTGTGTATTTCATCATGTCACAGTCCAGAACTCATATTTACACAAAAAATTATAGCCTACAGTAGTATCTTTAGCTTAATCTCTAGGTAATCTGTGATTATGTCATTCCTATTTTGTGATAAACCTTCACCATAGCTGAATTGATCCCATATGATATCATGCATACCCATAACCCAGATCTTTAAATTGAATAATGTGGAAATAGCCTCCTTTGCCATTAAGCAAGCGTTCCGACACTTTCTATAGCTAACATCTCTATTATCTTGTAATAATAACTAATATTTTGTTTTGGAATAGCATCATGTCTGTACATTGGCTATAGAGCAAAACGGATACTCAACAAAATGGTTCTTCCATGTTATTGTGTGTCTGAATCTACCTTACTATTATATCTGTATTTATGATTACTGGCTCATTTGGATTCACCTTTCATAGGAGTTGAGTTTCGTGTTGCATTATACAAAAGTTGAATTTTTACTAAATTCAGAACAAGAAAATGGGAAAAACATTACTAATGGAATATGTAGTCATTTTTAGAATAGGTATAATAAGTATTTATAATACTTATAATTAGCAGTATTTGAGACAAAACTTAAAATAGCACCTTGCATACTCTCACCAGGGAAAGAATAAATCGTGACCTTTACATAATTGAAAAATAAATATAGAACAAATTTGATTGTATCCTTACAATGATTGATTCTTAGCAATCTTAATTAATATTTAAACCGTAAATATGGTTTAAATATTAATTTATCTTATCTTTTCGTTCTAATAAGAAAATATTTAAATAAACAAAGAAATACTTTGCAAATTAGTTCTTTATCTTGGATATCAAGGTTTTGAGCCATGCACATATACAAGCAAGCATCTCCTGACCAAAATGGAAAAGTTATCTACAATGGACTATCAAAAAGAAAAAAAAAATAGAATTACAATATTTAGTCCTTAAAATATAGATTGATCTCTGTGACAGATTACTATGAAATTGATGAAGTGACTTTGAAGAAGTGTCATGTTTAATTATCACCTACATTTTCATTCTTTGCATGCCAGTTCTGGCACAAATGAAATGCACTATAATAAAAAAAAAACACTTCCAATCACAAAAATCAAGCAAATTCAAGGACAATGGTTTTAAAATTTTTTTTAGAGAGATAGTCAATTGTAGTAGGTTCGAACAATGTTGCCAATAGCCACCACCACTGCAAGCTGCCCGTACCACCATTTAAAAAAAAAACCACACCTCACGAGGAGTTTTGAAGCCTAAACCGACATTCTTTGAATGTCTCATGTCCTTACGCTTCATCCCCCCCTTCTTGTTGAGGAAGACCGTCGCTTGCTTCTGAAAAGCTTTCTCTGTCTACGGAAAAAAAAGTATCAAATGTTAGTTTCACTAATCATGCTTTACCTCTCTAGGTGTTTTAAACCCAAGTCCCACATCTTTGTGGTACCTCAGAGGTTTCCTGCTACGCTTCACACCAATACCCTTTTTACGGTTCAAGAAAACCGTTGGTTGTTTTTGGAAAGAACGTTCAGTCTGGAATTTCATTAATTCATTAGTTTCTTGTCTTTTATAAATTGCAACTAACTACATGTTAATGTGAAAATGAAAGGTTAGAACAAAACAGAAAAGAAATACTACTTCTACAAAATTCTAAAATACTTTTTTATCTTAAAATGTACTCTTGAACATTAATTTTTTAATTTTAACTATTAGGACTAAATGTGAAACTTTAGTGCCAGGTCTCCGCAATGAAGATTAAACTTGTCGACAAAAAATGCTTTGAGACAAAATTAAGCAAATGTATATTATATGCAGTAGGTACCAATTTCTATGTTATGGCTAAAATCAGAGTTTGGGTTAAAACACGTTCTTCGTCATGTGTTTATCAGAAGACCGTCGTGTGGGTATCATCATATTTAAGCCATAACAAACCTTAAAAGTTAGATTTTAAATTTTTGGACAATTTAAGTTCTTACTTTATCCATGAAGAAAAATTTTAACTATCATTCACTAAAAACGTTATTTATATTTGAAGAATTCACTTTTATATTAAGATTATAGGTCAAGTAGCCATTAGACATTATTTCTACATAAGTTTATATTATGAATTACATTGCTAACAAAATGTATGCAAACCAGATGTAAACATAACCTAAAATGCTTAAAAATCTAATTTTAGCTTTATATTCTAGAGAATATCAATCGTGATGCTTAGGGAACGCTTCATGGGACATCTATAGAGTCCGTTAATTGAGAAAAACTAACCTAGTATTTGAACACATTTTCACACGTTTTCCATGTAACATTTTACATCATAACTACTATTTGGCCGAATCAAAAATCTAAAACGATGCAATGTGGTTATTATGCATGAGTTAGAATCGTTTTAACAATAATATTAACTGGGAAAGCCGATTCCCACGTGCACGAACTTTGACCGACACATTTCACTCATCACACCTTGTTTTAACACATGAACTGATGCTACTACATCACGAAAGTAATATCTTAACACTTTTACTATAAATACGCCATGATTTATTAAATAAATCTGTATTTTTATCCAGAAACCCAACACGTACCTGATCCGCCATCTTGCTTGACAATGAAAAGAACTAGAGAAATAATGTTGCAAATTAAAAGGGTGTGAAACTCTGTGGCTCTGTGGTGCAGCCTCTAACTAGTGTTGCCAACACTTAGAAATGAGAGTCCCTGATCTCAAGAATAAAAGTCCACCACATACAATAATCACTAACTATCACACACAGCACAGACTGATTGACTGATTTCTGACTGAGTAACTCGCTCTGCTAGTCTGCTCTGTTCAACTCTGTCACTTGATATGATATTTCAGGAAGTTGCTTTCGGGAAGTACCATATGCACCATAAACAACTTTCTGTGCAATAAAAGTGCATCCCCGCCCGCAAATCGAAGTATAGAACTGAAAATATGAAATGAAACCACAGACCACCCCCTTGAGGATTATCTGTTAATAAAACTGACCAATACCTACATTACACATTTTTAAAACGGTAGATCTAATGCGTCATGGAAATAATCGGCTCGCCACAACTTAAATAAAAAAAAATTTTGGCTAGTAATTATTATCGCCTAGCGTATAACAAATTTAGGGTAAAAAAGTAACAAGACATACATTTTATGACTTAGCTACTGCTCCACTAGCGTTAACGTTAACATTAGTGATAATGGCAAACTACGCGTTAAAAATGCGCGTTTGCTATATTTAGGTTACAACTAGCTGAGTCCTGCGGTGTTACCCGCGGTTATTTTCGTACCGTGGGTAACGCCACGAGGCGAAGCTAGTCTAAAGAAGTAGCCTAAGTTACTCCTTATATCATCTGCTATCTATCAGTGAAAGCCCTGTCCAGTGAATTCGGTCCAGTGGTCAGTGGTCCCGTCAAAAGTGTCTGTCTGTCTGTCTGTTTGTACTGGCTAATCTCTGGAAAGACTCGGAAAGAGATTACCTGAACAAACAGACAGACAAACAAAAACTGAAAAAAATGCTATTTTGGTATATGTACCTACTGTGTTTAGATACATACAAATGCATTTATGCGCACCAATTTCATTTATTTGTATGAAGTAGAACACAAGAACACTTAATTCCATAAAGCATAAAATTAACGAGCGGAAAGCGTGATCGGAGTACAGAGAGAGACTGAGTTTAGGTAGAGTCTATCTCTCTCACACAGTCGCCGTGGTTGGTTGGTGCATTTGGTGGTGCAAATACACCTTGCAATCATCAGCTTGCGTGAGAGAGAGACACTCCACCTAAACTCAGTCCGCTATTTTGTATGCTCTAAACTTAATTCCTCATGATTTAACGCGTTTACACAATACTCTTCTTCTTTCGATGAAATGGCAACCAGCCGGATCAGCTATTTCTGCCAATGTCAAGTATTTATAGTCTTCAAATCTTTTCATTATGTTTGTTAATAAGTTTTCGTAGTGATGAAATAATTGATAAAAAATATAAAAAATGTGGATTATCCTACTATCCTACTAATATTATAAATGCGAAAGTTTGTAAGGATGGATGGATGTTTGGATGTTTGTTACTCTTTCACTCAAAAACTACTGAACGGATTTGGATGAAACTTTACAGTAATATAGCTTATACATCAGAATAACCATAGGTTACTATTTGCCGCAATAACCGACATATACACGGGCGGAGCCGCGGGCAACAACTAGTAATATAATAAATGGATATTATTTATTTTGTGCTTCTGAAATCTCCTTTATAAGAAACCAATCATTTAAAGGCCGACAAGTTGCACTCCGGGAGTGCCGGCAGAAGTGAAAACTTTAACAACTTTTTAACGGTTAATAAAATTTCATATTTTTACCTATATTTATTAAACACAATGAATGCTTATTGTGATGTTATAAAAATGTATGTTAACAATACAGAATAAACATATTACCTGAGCGAAGTCGGGTTTTCATCTAGTATTTTTATAAAGTACTCACTCATTTTCTTTCACTATTTCTTCGTCACTTTTTTCATTAATAAATGATTTTTGACCAGTTTCGAAATTTTAAACACTTGATATTCACGAATTTTACAAGTATGCAGATGGTCGCTGGCTATAGTACAAACCACACGCACACTCGCACAAGCGACCTGCACCGCTTAAACGAAACAGCAGGAGTAGGCATACATTTTCGCAGCACGGTAGAAAGAGAGGGGGGCATTACTTCCTCTCCTACGCCACGTCTCCGTCTTACGAATATTCGATCAGATCACGTGTCGTGACGTGAGTTTAACATTTTTTACCCGTCCCAAAAAAGTGCACAACGCCGCTAAAGAAGTTTTCACTTAAAAAAAAAAAACAAAAGGTTATGTATCAAGTTTGTGGTTTTAGTAGTCCTAGTAATAATATTAAATTCAGGACTTTAATATCGTTGTTTGTAGCTGGGACAAAATTTCAGTGACACTTATCACTGAAATTTTGTCATCATCATGGATCACCAGAATTTGTCAGTCACAGATTCTGAAGTTATTAGGGTTAGTTTAATCAGCTTGGGCACACCTATATAATATTCTAACATCTAAATGCAACTGGTGAACACCTGTTTTCTTTTTAATTTAGTCGCTTATTAGTTGAAACTTATCGCCAAATATCAGAGTTTGTTAGTAAATAGTTCAAAAGTGACCGATAGATACAATTTCACAAGCTTTTTATTAACTTGCAAAGTATGTACAATGTTTTAAATGTATGTTCTGGTGGAATCTTGCAACTCAATTTTGAAGCAGAGACCTTCAACCGATTTTCCTGAAATTTTGGAAACATTGCATATGGTGTGACAATACAATATTATAATGATATGGAGCTGTTCTGATGCTGGAGCTGGAAGTGGTCATAGTAACTCTGTAAAGAAACAAAATTATTGTTTGGGGGGCGATGAAAAGTACTAAATATAGTATATTTCGTACACTGAGTTTTTTGCCGTTTAACTATCAAGACTCTTTTCTCCGTGTTGTATCACAATAATAATTTATATTTATGAAAAAAAAAAAAGGTAGTAAGTTCGCACAGAAAATCAATGTAAAATGACAGCGATCGTGCTGTAGTGTTTCGTTTGTGAGTGCGAGACCGGAGGCCCAATGATGCAGAAGTATCAGTAGCCCACCATGGTGTGGGTCACCATGCTGCATTGTTGCATTGACAGCCTCGGTGGCGCAGTGGTAGCGTACGCGACTGCTGCTCTTGAGGTCCCGGGTTCGATTCCCGGGTCGAACCAAATGTTTGTATGATCTGCATATATTTGTTTCGGAGTTTGGGTGTTTTCTATGTATAATATGTACGTATTTACAAAAAAAAAGTATATAAGTATTTATATCAGTTGTCTAGTACCCACAATACAAGCTCTGCTTAGTTTGGGACTAGATGGCGTTGTGTGTTAGATGTCCAAAATATTTATTTATTTATTTATTGTCTGCATTCGCAGTATGGTGACCACCATTCTTGGATTCTGCTTATGCTTTCCATCAGGCAGAGTAAAGTCATTTTGGCAGGGCCATACACATAAAGTTTGATTTTGCCGCCCACTAAAGTTCGCCACCCTAGGCTTCAGCCTACTCAGCTTAGTGGTATTAAATCCACGACGGTTCATTGTTGTAATATGGCTATTCTACTGAGGTCAATAAGGTTCCGGCTTACAGACATACATATATATACCGTATACAAAGAACGCCCAGACTTAGAACAACAATAAGTGAAAGCATAAACCACTACGCTATCAGCGCAGTCAAAGTTTGACAGATTAAGAGATTTAAAAAATAGTAGCATGAATATGGACATATAAACAGATCCGTAATTGAACACTAAATGTGGGTCAAATTTGTTTTGTCTCCTTATCTTAAGCATTAAGGAAGAGCGTATAGAACGTGCGATGTTGGAATCGGTGAAAATAAAAGGATGTGACAAGTGGCAAGATTTCCCTGAGATAATTTCTCTGGTATTGCACACTACAAATTTTGATTTCTCCTTTTGCACTAAGGATTTGGTAGAACTGTAGCTACAATTTTAATTTGTTTAGAACGTTAATAAAAAAAGATTCACTAGTAAGTATTAAATTTGGTCAAAATAATATTCCCAATATCATTTTAAGAAAGAGAAACACAAAGTATAGTGTATTTTTTTATTTAAATGACAACATTAGTCTAGGAAAAAACTGTCAAACTGAGAATTGTTATGAAAATATTCGCCAATTTATTTTTCGCATTTTGGCCTGCTCTTAACGTTTAACGGTTTGCTTTCCATTATTATATTTAAATGTAAATAACAATAGTCTTATGTAGCTTTCGAAGTACATTCCAATGATCACATAGTGCGTGATATGTTGTAGTGATGTTTGGAGCTTTTTCGTTTTCTTTTGTGCTCAATATTATTTCTGGTTGATTTGCGATGGAGGAAGTGAGACAGCTGGTGCAAGAAGAAGGCCGGGAAGCACGAAACCTGGTCGCTTTTCATGTTGCTGTGGATACACCAAGTAAATTTATCTTTATTTTCATCCGTAGCTGTGCTATTATAGGAAAAACTTTTTAAGCCGTGCCCGCCCACGGTTTAAAAAGTTAGTATTTATTTCTTATTCCAATTAAGGAGCGCCCAATTTCCAATTAGATATTAAAATGCACTTTATAGCGTAAACGTAAGTTTTAAAGCATTGTTGTGAATTTTATATCTCCTTTTTTTTTTGTATACATCGTGTTGCTGTTGTATGTTTATAATTTCTATGTAAACCTAGTAGAAGGCTGTATATAATTCGTCATCATCAGCCCGTTGCAGTCCACTGCTGGACATAGGTATCTCAAATTGCACGCCACTTGGTTTGATCCGTGACTTCTCACATCCAACACTATTCAGCGGTCTATGTTCTGCTATATAAAAAAGCTATATAAAGTAAAAGTCCCAGCAGTGGACTATTAGAGGCTATGAGACTTTAAAGTAAAAAAAACTTGTGACTTCTCTATAAGAAGATAGATAGATAATGGAACAGCAGAAAAATAAGCAGCAGTAAAAATATTTTTTTCTTTCATTACAATATAAATAACATCATGTTTCATAGTTCAAGAATTTTCGTTAGATAAATCTGAACTTTCAATCTTCAAATAAATGTAATCTAAGCATCTATATACCAATAAATCAAATTGGAGTGTCTGTTTGTACTATTAAAATAAGCACTTATCATTAAATGCATATGTATGTATACACATTGTTTATCGTAATAAAATTTTTGGCTGGCTGATTGTTTTGACCGATTTTGATAGGACTTTCACTGATAGGTAGCTGATAATATAAGGAGTACCTTGGGCTACTTTTGTCATACTAGCTTCGCCCCGCAACAGTGGACACAATAATATACACCAACCATGGGTAGCACCGCAGGGTTCAGCAAGAAATTGAAGTAGGAGAATACAGGATACCAAACCCTTCTTTTCTACGTTTGGGAACCCCCTCGGATCGTCACCTCGCCGGGGTTTACGGCGGGGCTGTGTGTCGGACTAAAGACTAAAACCACATGGTATACCACTCTGCACCTGAGATGGGTCGGGAACGGATACCAACCCATCTATCTGGTCAGGGTGGTATAGTACGCCAAAACCGTCTTCCTAAACAGAGGTTTATGTCCAGAAGTGGATTATTAAAGCTGTTGATGATGTCTAAATATAACGAGTAGGTATTTGTGCGTAATTTATGAGTAAAATACCTCCCATGAATCATTATACTTTTGAGCAGATTCATCATAATGTGTGTCTCTTCATTAGTCACTATATTTATTTAAAAGACATTATACTTTTTTGTTATGGTTCTGTAGACATGATATGGAGCTGTTTTAGACTTTTATTGCTTTAAATGTATTGTGGAGATGTTTTTTTATATTGTAGGGTAGGTGGATAAAATTTTATAATATGAATTGTTTCAAACACTATATTTTTTAAGCGGTGCTCCATTAATGAGTCACTAGTGTTATTGCGGTAAAGAGTAGCTTGTGTCCTTTCTGTAAAATATCTCCATGCTAAATTTAATTGAAATTGGTGTAACAGTTTAGCCTTTAAAGTGTAACAGACAGACAAAGTTACTTTCGAACTTATAATACATAGTAGTATGGATGAAAGAATATATCTTTTTAGAAAGTTTATTGTACCTACACCTCTTGGCCCCTACAAGGCAAATG
Source organism: Spilosoma lubricipeda (assembly GCA_905220595.1). Taxonomy (NCBI): domain Eukaryota; kingdom Metazoa; phylum Arthropoda; class Insecta; order Lepidoptera; family Erebidae; genus Spilosoma; species Spilosoma lubricipeda. Next base: position 1,254,794 of record HG992298.1, on the reverse strand, counting down.
GTTAGCTTGAAAAACTGAATAATTCCAGTAGTAAATTATTGTATTTAGAGGAAACATATCATGGTTAAGTTTCCTCTCTTAGTTTTTTAGTTGCTTAACACTAGACAATTTTGTAAAAATAAAAATATTATATAAATACTAGCTGTTACCCACGGTTTTGTTGTACCGTGAGTATCGCCGCGGGATAAAGTTAGTCTAAAAAAAGTATCCTAAGTTACTCCCTGGATCATCCTGCCAGTGAAAGTCACGTCAAAATCGGTCCAGCCATTCCACAGATCACCCAGAGCAGACAGACAGACAATATTTTTTTAACTATTTTTTGGTATATGTACCGTGTTTACATACATATGCATTTAGTAAAAAGTGGTTATTTTAATATTACAAACAGACATTCTATTTGTAAAGATTACTCTGTCTAAACTAAAATGTTATAAAGTGGAATGTTTGAAGCTTTCGTTTGTTATTATTACCTAATCAATAAACTCGGAAACAACTGAAATAATTTTTAATTTTTGTTTCATCATTACAAAGTTACTTTGTATGTAATTATCTATATTTTACGTAATGAGTGTAGATGAATATAGTTGAAGATGTTTATAATGTTTTTGTTTCTTAAGTAATAATAGCTGAACCATTTTCGTACCGCGGGTAAAGCCGCGGTAAGTTACTCATTATATCATTGGCTATCTGATAGTAAAAGTCCCGTTAAAATCGGTCTAGTCGTTTTCAGAGATTTTTCTTCTTTTATAAAAACACTAGCTGAGCCTCATTGCAAACTCGTTTACGCGCCCGTAGCGTAATAATTTTCCCCTGTTTTTGTAACATTCTTCATTGGTGCACCGCTCCTTTTGGTTTTAGCGTGATGATGTATAGCCTATAGACTTCCTCGATAAATGGGCTATTTAATAATGAATGATTTTTTCAAATCGGACTAGTAGTTCCTGAGATTAGCGCGTTTAAGCAAGCAAACTCTTCAGCTTTATAAATCAGTAAATTTAACTGCCTAGGTGGCGCAGTGGTAGCGTAAGCGACTGTTGTACTCGAGTTCTCGGTGTTCGATTCCCGTGTCGGACCAAATATTTGTATGATCTGCATATTATATGTATTGTCGGAGTTTGGGTGTTTTCTATGTAAAATATGTATGGATTCCAAAAAAAAAAGTATCGTTTTGTACCCATAACACAAGCGCTGCTTAGCTTGTGACAAGAGGGTGTGGTGTGTTAGATGTCCGAAATATTTATTTATTCATATGTATAAGACACCTACATAGAAAACCAACCCAAACTCCGAAACAAATATTTGCGGATCATACAAACATTTAATCTGATTCGGGACCTCAGCAGAGGTTTCAATGAAATTTGTAAATATCACATTAAACTTTAATTAATTTAATTAGTAAGGACATAGGCTACTCTTTACCGCGATAGCCGATATACGAGCGGTCAGAGCCGCGGGCATAAATTAGTAGATTACATGTCTTCTCTTTCCAGATCGCATCTCTCGCAGACCTCCACGCGCTGGTCCTATTCTACGCCGGGCGACTCCTCGACCTGCAACGCGTCTAAGATCTGCGTCGGCTGGAAGAGACAAACGCTCCGAACTAAGGGCCCGTTACTGGGCGCTGCTGTTTGGAGACTTGCAGCGAGCGGTGAGGACCTTGAAACTATTGATTACTAGCTGACCATCTACCGGATATCTGTGTAACTTAGATGCCAAACCGCCATCTATAAGGATTTTATAGAACTAACCGATAAATAACCACTAAAGTCGTCTAATAAACATATTTTTTGCAATACCAAATATTGAGATCAATAATTGAGATAAAAACTATCCTATCTCCCAAGTTAGACCATATTTCAGATGTTTACAAAATTTGATAAAAATTGGTTCAGTAGTTTCGGAGTTTATCGCGAACATACATCGTGACATGAAATCGTGTCGCATGTATGTTCGCGTGTGTGATTATGATGATATCTTAGAATGTACTATACATTACTATGAGACTGTCAACTATAGTTAACAAGTAAAGAATTATTTAAAAGAACAACCCCGACTGCGTCAATATCTGCTATCTTAATTAAATTCATTGATTAACAAAAAAACAAAAAAAAAGAACAGTTCTTTCTATCTATTTAAGATAGAAAGAACTGTTCTTTGTATATATTTTACTAGCTGTCCCGGCAAACGTCGTTTTGCCATAACTACTAATAAATTAAAAATTAATTAAAAAAACATTGTCCAGCGGACAAAATTGTGAATCTAAACCATTCCCACATCCCCTTGAACACACACAAAAAAATTCATCAAAATCGGTCCAGTCGTTTGAGAGTAGTTCAGTGACATACACACTCACAGAAGAATTATATATATAAAGATAGACACTTTAAAGTCTTTAATGATTTTAAACTTAACGTTTTTGTTTGTGTTGGTCTAGTATTTAATAAATAACCATGATCTAGCGGGTAAAAGAAAGAAGGTTAGCAAAAATCGGGTTACTTGAGGTTTTTATTTTTTTACTCGTTTTTTTTAGTATGAAACTAACAAGTATTGTACCATTTTACAATCCTGATTAAATGCGCCAACTTTTAATGGCACTTGCCAAGGCACTCTAGTACATTTTTTAAAGGAGGGTCTTTCAAAGTCGACAAATTTAAAAAAAAAAAGTTCATAGTGTAACAAATAGTCTTAATTTTAGGAAACTTGGGGCAATTGTGTAATTATTTTTGACTGTCTGACTAGAAATCTTATTTAGGGTAACGGTTACAAAGTTTAAATGAACAAAAATAAAAATTAACCACAATAACCGAAAAATGGTTACAGTTTGACCAAATTTCTAGGTTTTTTTTAAATGCCTATAATTTTCAAACTGCATGGGATAGATTTTTTTTTTATTTTTCTCATGACGTTTACAATCAATCCTGTCACCCCGTTTCGACTTGACGTTGAGTAGCTGACCCGGCGAACTTCGTACCCTCATATTTACGGGTCTGTCTCAGCTTCCCACAGACAGTGTAGGAGGCCTACGTCCAGAAGTATACGTCATTTAGTTGACATGACGGTTGAAATTTAATCACTAGTCAAATTTAAAATGGCGAAAAATATTCCATCAAGAACAAATAAATTACGATATATGCATTTCAATACAAAGAATAGGTTTGAATACTCCGATATGCTAACTAGACAGTATCGTAACTTAAACACCACTTGAGAGCCGAACATGTGCGAGGGAATGAATCATCTGCGTTTAAATAATTCACCCAGACTTAGTAACATGCAGCGAACTACAACAGGGCGACCTTAGTTTCAAACTATGAATAGAATTCAAAGCCGTTTCACAGAATTCAAGGCATAAAATCGATACTTGTGTGACATCTATGTTTAGTATTCAACTTTGAACTTTATTGTAGTCGGGATTATGCAAGTTTTAGCTTAAAATATCTGAATTATATCGATCATGTACTAAGTTCTCTTCAGTTCTGAAAGTTTCGCAAAATCACTCTTACATTTTACCCCGCGATTTGGTTGAGAAGGATAATGTAACTTAATCTTGCCTGGAGGCCTATGTTCGCTGGACGTCTTCTGGTTGAGATGATGGTGTCATCGCATAGCGTGTAACTCTCATTGTATTTTTTTTTATTTTTTTGGACTTCTCCCCTATTAGGAATATAACCTGTGTCGCTTCTCCTTACAAAAATACATGAAACAGACACAAGGAACACCAGACTAAGTACGTACCATGTGCAGTCCAACATTCACACCTTTAACTTCAAAATAGTAGACAAAGACCTTAATAGGAAAGCGTATTTAAGAGAAAATCGTAAGAAAATATGGGTAAGAAGGAAAAGCAATGGTATTGCCCATACGTATGTTTCAAGGAATGTGGAATAACTCTAGGAGGTAGGTATTGCATGTAAATCTAGACATAACTAACTATGTAAAACTTTTTTTTTTTTCGGTAGATTGGAGAAATCTACAACACTGTTGAGGCTCATGACAATCTCAGCGAGTGTCAAGAGGTCATCCTGGTGTTAGAGAACTACACACGGGACTTCAAAGCTCTGGCTGAATGGTTTCGACTGAAATGGGACTACGACAATACTCCTCCCCCACAAAGGCCGCAGAGCCTAGCGTGGGAGATTAGAAAGACTGATTTCGTACGACCAGAATCGCGTCGAGCTTACTCTGTTAAAAGTTCACCATCAGTATCAGGCAAAAATAGTCCTTGTCTCTCTGGACATAACACGCCAAGTGGTAAAAACAGCCCGAACCTAACTGGCAAAACCAGTCCGGGTAGTGGAAAAATAAGCCCAAGGATTAGCGGTCATTCCAATACAACTAGCCCTAAAGCTAATATCGAGTTTTTCAGTAGCAAAATTGCTTCGAAGATCACTGCTAAACCCGAGCCTAAATCCATTTTAGAGTTATCAAGGCTGTCGGATATTAAAGAAAAGGAAAGCAGTAACCTTAGCGAAGAGGTCGATGTCTCTAATAACAATATTATCAGTCACGAACCGGTAGGAGAAAAAGAGCAACCAACAAATGAACCTGTAGTGGAATTAGGTAAAGCAAAAGAATATCCAAACACTTGTCCTAAATTGGTTGTTATTAAGTCACCAAAACGCACAGTATTAGCTGAACAAGGCCCTAAGACAACGTCTGTTGACAATATTTCTAGCCAAGCAAAAGCAACAATCGCCAAATTAGATGCGATGGAAAATGAATTCTTAGTTAAGCATCTGACTGAAAACGTTGTGAAAAATGATAATCAATTAAATCTGGAAAAAGAAAACGAGAGTGATGTTATTACTGAAAGCGGAACTAATAAAGATCCAAAAATACCAGAAAAAACTTCTACAGACGATAAAGAAAGCACAACAACAGAATCACCGGTAAAATCTGAAGACAATTTCGGAGATGTATCTAATGAAAGCTCTTGCAAGTCTCCTGATAGTGATGATAAAGTTGTATCACAAGAAGAAAGAGCAAATGACGAAAATAATATTGACACTGAATTAGATTCTCCGGTATTAAAAGTGATAAATATGGACCAAGATTCTAAAGTTACGGAATCAGCTGTTAATTCGAACGTTTCGCTAAATAATGAGTCAGTTAATGATATTTACGACTCTAACGATAAAGAACGACCAAAAGATAACGCACAAACTGATGTTAAAGATGTAAAAAAAGATACAAAAACAGTAATCGAAAAGTTGCCGACTAGACCGGCTTATTCTCAAGCGGCGGCTAAACCAAAGCCTGTTACTACGCCTAAACCAGAAGCAAAAAGTCAAACCCGACTTATAACTAGAAGTAAAACAGTTATAGAAATTCGTCCATCTCAAAAAAATCCTAATCGCACTGAGCCTAGGAATAGAAATCAAACCAACAAATGCAGCTACCCGTTTAACCTAACTACAGGACGTACTAGTTTATTTGACGCCCCTAATAAGACAAATTTATCCAAAAGACCAGTTAATAAAATGCAACAGTCGGGTTCTGGAGACAGTAAAAGTACTCTTAAACTTGATACTTGTGTCAGAAAACGACCACCTCGACCTACAAGTTTAAAAATCAATGAGAAAGGTGATAAGAAAGAAAATAATAACATTGCTTTAGAAAATATTAAAGACTGTGATGAATATGGCAGCTCTGAAACTATTATACCTCAAAGGGATGTATCTAGGATAGAATCAAGTGAGAGTCTCAAAACATTAGTCCCAGATGATATCGGCGATTCTATCGAACTACTTAACGTGGAAAAAATTAAGGGGGACGACGATGGCTGGCTTACGGTGAAATCGAGGCGTTTAAGTCGCGAATCGAAGAAGCAATTGAAGTCGCACTGGGCTAACAGATTTCATCAGCCTTCAGCAACCACTAGTCTGCCAACCTTAAATATGATCGAGTCTCCTAAACAAGAAACAAAGGAGATAGTTTCTAACAAAAAATTAGATCGTGCAAAATCTGAACAGCCTGAGAACATGACGCCTTTAACGCAATGCAATTCCCAAATTAAAATTCAACAAACTAAGGAAGAGCCTAAGATAAACGATGCTCCAAAATCAGATATTGTTGTGATTAAACCTTTCGATAACACACAAGACGCACCGAAAGTTAAAGACTGTCTTAAACCAGAGGAGTCTCCTAAATCAAATGTGGCATTAAAATCGAAAGCCGAAACAAAAGAAACCAAAAAAGATTTAGCCATGATCCGGCAAAAGTCAGATGTGACTGGGCTAAAAACACGATCATCGCGAACCAGAGCTTTGAAGAAGGACAAGGTCAAAGGTACTCCAAAAAGCGATGGTTCAGAGCTAACTAAGAATCGCCTACATTCCTCTTTAGAAAGTTTGACGACTGGGTTAGCCCGTTCACAGGAAAGCACCCGAGAAATTTTCGATTTTGACAAATGGAAGGCCGAATTCAAGACCACTTTCAAATTCCTAGAAGACGATGATCAAATACCAAATCATAATGAAATATTAAAAACGGCGGATCCTTCAGAGATGTCGGAGATAGCGGAGATGACGTCACTCATAGAGGAGAATGAAAAGAAGATCAGTTGGGCGTTAGATTTTCAATCGGAAGTGGACCAACAGAAGTTGTGCGAGGAAGAGGATCTGTTGAACAGACAGATAATGGAGCTGCAGCAGGTTTCCGATATTGATTTGGATACTGAGACTGATGATACTGAGGTGAGAACCGAAAAACATTATTTTTTCTTACCCTTATTATTTCAGATAGTAATTATATTACGCGTTTCCCCATTAACGTTCGTTAAAAGTCATTTTAGGTTAGTCTTTAGTCGAAATTGAACTATTCTTTCACTGATTAAGTAGTGTTCTATCAAAATTAAATTGATCGCCCATTAATGCAGACTATTCAAATAAAGAAAAAAGAGAATGCCAGTTTTAAAATGTCCTTGTTTCCAGACTGATGCTGAAATACTATGTGAAGATAATTCTGCCTGTATGAACCAGTCGACGGAGAACCTGGCCTCTCTAACGGCCAGCCTCGAAGACCAGTACGAGACAGCCCTGGCTGGCATGTCGTGGGCAGAGAGGGTCGATACTCTCGGGGTGCTTGAGGCTCTGGTAGCTAGAGATCCAGGTACATACTATACATCTATACTTATAATAAAACTGTAGAGGGGTCAATTCTGTACATTGAATATATATTAAAAATTATTATTGGGGGATGAATGGTTATCGATACTGATGCCAAAAATGTAATCAGTAAGTTTTTTGTCTGTCTGTCTGTCTGTCTGTCTGTATGTGCACGCATGGATCAAAAACTACTGAAGGGATTTTAACCAAACTTTGTACGATTATAGTCCATACTCCTGGGCAGGTTATAGGCTATATAACATAACGCTAAGATGCATAGGAGCTGAGCAGTGACGATAAATTTGAAGCAAGTCGGATGAAAATTTTCGCTTTCGAGCTCTTATCCTCGCATACGTTGATCATACACCAAAAATATGTATTACAAAGATGATGGTCTTCAAAAGATCTATAAAAAAGTCCTCAATAGTATATTTCTATCTTTTATAAATTAGCCACAATAACGTGTTTAAGCGTTAGGCATTTCTTCAAGGTGTATTAAATACTTAAATATATTGTATTTCACATGGATATATCCTTATCACTATACACTTTAATATCTTTTTTAATAAATTATAAAATTATAATTAATAAACACACAAGATATAGATGAAATAAAACTGCCAAATCTCGCCGCACCAGTATAAGTACGACATTACGGTTGATTTTTCTGTAACACGCGAAACGGCCATCCGCTGAATCTACAAAAAGGCGGGAGCGCTCACGACGCTCACGCGCTGACTTCACTCGAATTGTCACTGTTAATGCGAACGAACGTGGCTTTTATTGACTGGGAATAAGCGCGTTTTAGATTTAAAAAATACATAAGACGTAGTTTTTAGATATCAGTTTAAAGTAGGTATTAGATAATAATATAATTAGTTTGTTTAGTGTTTTTGTTTGTTTCTCCTTCTTTTCTTTATATTTATAGTTGTAAAATTAATAAGTATAATTTCAAATAAGTAAATTTATGCAATGACAATTAATAAATCTCATCTTCAGACTTCCCGTGTTGCTGGAGTAGATCTTAGTCTCAGATGTTTTTCACGTGGGCAGTTTATGTCGCATGCCTGCCTGGTCAAAGTACAGAATATTGCTTTATTCATCGGGTGGTGAAACGACTACTTACCGAATCAAATTTTTTGCAGAATTTCTACTGTATTATGATTAATTAATTCAAGGTAGTAGAGCCACGCTGATTTCAGCACGAACGGGCCGGCTCGACCGGGGCGGTACTACCCTCGCACAGAAAATCAACGTAAAATGACAGCGATCATGCTGTCGTGTTTCGTTGGTGAGTGCGAGACCGGAGGCCCAATGATGCAGTAGCATCACTAGCCCGCCATGGTGTGGGTCACCATGCTGCATTGTTGCATTGTCTGCATTCGCAGTATGGTGACCACCACTCTTGGATTCTACTCATGCTTTCCATCAGGCAGAGTAGAGTCATTTTGGCAGGGTCAAACATAAAAAAAAAAAAAAAAAAAAAAAAAAAAATGAATTTAAATTTAAGATAAAGTTCAAGCTTGACAACCAAAAACGATATTTCTGTTATGGCGCTGGTCACATGAGACGCGTGACGTCACACTCTAGCCACAACAAAACAAAACAGCGCGGTTTAAGTTAATTTTATCAGTTTTCTCCAATTTTATATTAATTAAAATGTCGAATAAATGGTTTGTAGTGCCACAGTGAACAAATCTATACATCTATAGGCACAAATAAATAAAATTGGAGTGTCTCTTTGTAATATCAAAATAACCGCTTTTTACTAAATGCATATGTATGTATACACGGTACATATACCAAAAATGTAGTTAAAAAATTTTTTGTCAGTCTATCTGTGTGTCTGTTTGTTCCGGGTATTCTCTGGAACGGCTGGACCGATTTTGACAGGACTTTCACTGGCAGGTAGCTGATGATCCAGGGAGTAACTTAGGCCACTTTATTTAGACTAACTTTGTCCCGCGGCGTTACGCCGAAATGTATGTATGCGCGTAACTTTCGATCGGCTACACCAAATGTTTTTTTTTATGTGTTATTCTTAGGACAAGGTTTGCGTACAAGAAAAAATAAAAAATAAAGGAAAAAGTTTTTTTGTCCGTGACTACACCTTACTCATGGGTAGCTGGTAACGAAAGAAAAATATGGTGGTACGAAGTTCGTCGGGTCAGATAACATCTTTAAATACCACGCTTTGTACTATTTCAAAATGTAACCTAAAAGCATTGAGATATACCTACCTACATAAAGTAAATTAGATTTTACAAAAATAATGAATGAATTTTTTCCAGAGGTTATTACAGAAACAACTTATGCAAGTGCAACATAGCTGCTTTAACATTTTTCAGTTCTGCAGCATAGTTATCAATGTTATTATTATGTACTAGCTGAACCCCGCGGTGTTACCCGCAGTTATTGTTGTACCACGAGTAACGCCGCGGGATAAAGTTAGTCTAAAAAAAGTAGCCAAGTTACTTCCTGGATCATCAGCTACCTGCCAGTGAAAGTTCCGTCAAAATCCGAACAGCCGTTCCAGAGATTACCCGGAAGAAGCAAACAGACAGACAAAAACATTTTTAACTACATTTTTGGTATATGTACTGTGTATATATATACATAGGCATTTAGTAAAAAGCGGTTATTTTAATATTCAAACACACTCCAATTTTATTTATTTGTATAGATAGAAAAGTGCAACCATAAAAGCGTCTATCTTATGTAGGTTGCTGTTATCGGCACGCACAAAATTTGGTTCCTTTTTGTTTCGAACCACTTATTAAATAGTTTATTAAAAAAAGTCCTGCAGAAATAGCTCACAGATCGATTATTACCACTCCGAAAAAATAAAACGCAAACAATATTCAATAGAGGAATCTTTCGTTTATTAGCATGTGACGTCACCAGAGTTGCAACCAATCACAAGACGTTTATGTCGAAGACAAAATTTCAAAAAAATTGTTAGTTTTATTTCGTGCCATCTGCGAGAAACTTAAATTATTTTGTTTGATTTATAGTGAAATATGTCTTTTTAGACTTTTATCTTAAAGGATGACCCCAATCCATAGTTTATTTCCCTTTCTTCTTTAAACGCGTGCAGTTTTTGGTGAGTCTGTGAGTCTATGCTTTGCGATGACGATAAACAAGACATAAGGTCAGACGTTGCGCACCGCAGGCATAGACGAACTGTTTCAGCAACAGAAAGCTCTATGTGGCTCTGTCGAGGGTGAGCGACAATGCTTATATGTTCGTATATTGTTCCAATGGCATTACACATAACATAGTATAGCTCTTTAAATAAAGGTAACACTGTCATAATATGTGGACATATCAGTGAAATTGCACGCAAAAACTACTGAACGGATTTGAATGACACTACAGGAATTTAACTTATACATCAGAATAACACATAGACTACTATTTGCCACGATAACCGACATACACGCGGGCGGAGCCGCGGGCAGCAGCTAGTATGTAATAAAGTTTGTTTGTTTGTAATGTACTAACCTATATAACTACGAGTCAGGTTCTAAATATGTTAAATCCTTAACATATTTAGGACCTGAATGGTCTTAAAACAATAAAAAAAAAGAATTACTGTTGTGACTTCCATATGTAATTAAAAACATACTACTACAACGCCATCTAACGAAGACAGTGGAACTACGGATTACTAATAGTCCTTATGCATCTTTATAATCTGTACTTCTATACTGAAATATAAAGCTGAAGAGTTTGTTTGTTTGTTTGAACGAGCTAATCTCAGGAACTACTGGTCCGATTAAAAAAAATCTTTCAGTGTTAGATAGCCCATTTATCGAGGGAGGGTATAGGCTATATATCATCACGATTAGACCAATAGGAACGTTGCGACAACGGGCGGAAATTATTACGCTACGGGCAATAGGAGACGTAAACGAAGTTGCGAGGGTCAGCTACTAAATTTTATTGTCAAATGGGTACCATAGTTTATTGAAAGTAGAAGTGTTATTAAAAGAAAGTGATTTAAAGAAAACCTTGATTGTAGCAGTCAACTGCAGGAATGGCGTAGTTATCTAAAAGGACGCCTTGTAGCTGCCAAATGCTCTCGAGTATTATTGGTTAAATCCCCACATGGGAAAAAACTTTGTGTGAGCCACGAATTGTTTTTTTTTTATGTCTATTTCATAACTGTTTGTAAACACAATACATATTCATAGTGAAGGTATTGCCGTTTTTTAAACAAGTTAAGTGGTGTTCTCAAATACTGAATCGCAATGTTGAAATTATTATCCAGGTCGTGCCCAGCAGCTGCACGCTAAGCTGTCCCAGGGCATCAAGCGGCGAGGCAGCTTGCAAGATGCCTTGAGACGGCTACAAGCGAAACAAGCCAGGGCAGAACGCCAGAGGAATGAGTACCAGACTGAAAGAGCCAGGAAGATTCACCAGCTTTTGGCTAAAGTTGAAGAAGTTAAGGTTCGTTGTAGTTATTTATTTATTTCAATGTAGCTGCCCCCGCTAGCTCGTACATGTGAATTTGGATTTTCAAGTTATTTTAAATTTTAACCGTTTAAACCATTCCTGGACTACGACAAACATATCAAAAACAAAGTCAGCTACATCGGCCCAGCCGTTCTTGAGTTTTAGTGAAACAAACGAAAAGCAATTGATTTTTTTTTATAAGATTAGCAGTACAAACTTACATACAGCAGTACATTACCAAAACGTTTGCATGCTGTGAAGTTACATAATATAGAATAGACAACAATGTTAATTCATCTATACAGCTATACAAATAAATGAAATTGGAGTGTCTGTTTGTAATATAAAAATAACTCCTTTTTAATAAATGCATATGTATGTATCGCGGTACATGTACCAAAATAACATTTTTAACTATTTTTGTATGTCTGTCTATATGTTTCGGGTAATCTCTGAACGGCTGAACTGATTTTGACGGGACTCTCACTGGCAGATAGCTGATGATCTAAGGAGTAACTTAGGCTACTATTTTAAGACTAGTTTTGATCCGCGGCGTTACCTGCGTTACGACATTAACCGCGGGTAACACCGCGGGGTTCAGCTAGAAAAAAAAAGCTTATTCTAATAAAACAGGATTCCCTGATATAGAAGGAGTAGAAAAGAGAAAACTAAAGAGTAATAAAAGAAGATAAATTTTATATTTCTTACAGGTAGCTAAAAACCAATTGATAGAAGAGAAACGGTTGAGAATGGAGCGTAGACTTCAAAAGGCAGCTGAAAACAGGGACCAGCATTTAAAGGTACAATATTTAAAAATTTAACTTTCTACTAGTATCTGAACAGGTGTACAAATAAACTTATCTCTTATTGAAATCGCTGTAAGGACATAAATTTGGCCGTTTTCATTTCCAGAAGATTCTCGTAACAAAAATTCCTACAAAATTTGATACCGATCTACTCTTAAAATAACCATGTCATAAAAGGTATACTTACGGGTCTTCTGGTTCCAGATCACTTCTGTTTCTCCTTGAAGTAGATAAAAAGTTAAAGATATTAAATCAAGGCCTAAAGATGCAGAAGCATCATGAGGCCGCGATTATGTGGGTCACCATGCTGCATTGTCTGCATTCGCAATGAGTATGGTGACCACCACTCGTTACATTCTGGTTATGCTTTCCATCAGACAGAGTAGAGTAATTTTGGCAGGGCCAAAGAAAAAAAATATCAAACATATGTCTTTATCTTGGAACTAGATTTTGCCGATGTATGTCCCTTATTGCGGTGAAGACTATCGTATGTGCTTAAAATATCCCATGCTAAATTTCATTAAAATCGGTGCAGCGATTTGTGCAGCGAACTGTGAAAGCGTAACATTTTGACACAAAACGTTACCTTCCAATTTATTATATTAGTATGAAAGATTCAAACGATAACTGAGCAAAGCTGTAAAAATTAATGTATAAACATTCTTTATACTACCCTGGAATATTTTCTGAAGCATTTTTGTCATCTCCACAGGACATAGTTCGCAAAGCTCATGATGAGGAAGAGAAACTTCGTGAAATAGCATTCATCAAGCAGTTGGAAGCAGAGAACAGAAGACACGAGTTCCTCGATCAATGTCGATCTCACACCAGTCGCCTTCGTCTCATGAGGAGAGATAGACTGTCTAAACTAGTGAGTTATTTATTCATAGCAGTTTTGAACATTTTTTTTTATTTATTTACTACTGTACCATACACTATCATTACAGATTACATCAAATGCAATGTTGTAGGATAAAAATTAACAATACATATCATACACAAGCGTGCGTACTTGGGAAGTAAGCTATCTTGTCCCTGTTTTTTTCTATCATAGTTATATTTAAAGAAGTTTTACTTCAGTCATGTTGTGTAAAGCACACTCGTTTTTTTTAATTAAGATCTCGAAGTAGCATGCAAATTTTATAGCTACACAGTTTTATAGTACAAAATTTTATAGTACTTTGCCTTACATCACAGTTCTTGTATTTACGCCACGTCTGAAGGCAATCTTCTGCTTTTTGTGGTTAAAGAAAAATATTCAGAAGAAATTATTACCCCTAAAGAAATGTAGTACCGTTATGTTACAAGTAATACGACGGTGAAACGATGGGGTGAAGGGTTGGGTTTGGGCCTCCGGTATCCTCACTCACTCGGTGAAACACAACGCAGGCGCTGTTATACACTGGTTTTCTGTGAGGCCGTGGTATCACTCTGGTCGAGCTGGCCCATGCATGCCAAAGCGTGACTCTCCCACATTCAATTATCTGTGACTGGTGATACAGGCCCTTAATGGGACCCCATAACTTGAATCTCTTCCTCTCAATTTAAGGGCCTGGTCCTTGTCGGTGGAGCAATCGCCACTCCTCTCTATTTTATGCTATATGTTTGACCTCTTGATAGGTCACGACACCTACTTTCTCCTTTACTGTATATACTTTGCTGTATATAACTTAATCTTGACTTTCCTTTTTTTCTCTTGCCTTATATTTTTCCTTCTAGAATTGTTTTAAACAAATTGTCGAGTCTTCTCAAGTGACCAACCATTTTGCTTCTACTTCTACCATACAATGCCATTCTTCAAATTAAAATTCAAAGTCATTTATTCAATAAAGACAATAAGTGACATTTATGAACGTTTAATTGAAGCTACAGTTAAAAATCATAGATCGACACAAACAGACGCCACAGCTTGTACTATATTGTCAAGGTAAATTAAGTGAAAACACCAAAATCTACTGCCTGCCTGTGTCGATCTATAACTTCCAGTTTCCAAAATGCGTAGAGCCTCATGAGAAGAATACTGGAAAAGAAACTCATGGCCACTCTTTTTAAAGTCAGGTTCTGGTACAATCTAGTCCCAAGCTAAGCAGAGCTTGTGTTATAGGTACTAGACACTGACGAAATAAATACTATAGACTTTTCTTTCACTACGAGAGACCTGTACGCGGATTGATAGTAAGCTTAATGTTCCCTAGATGTCACTAAGTGCATCAAATCGTGAATTTAAAGGATATTTTCCGACCTACACCAAAGTACGAACCCAAAAGTCAACTGACAAGTTAATTTTCATGCAAAATGTACCACTAGATGTCGTTTTCCAAATAATTATATTAGTAATTTATGTGATATTTTATTAAATCGCCAAAGAGCCATCTATACACACAAACAAATAAAATTTAAATGTCTATTTATAATTTCAAATAAACATCTTCGTAATAAATGCTTCTTAGTAAATACGGTACATGAATATTTTTTTAAATAAATTTTTGTATGAAACTTTTAAATTTTCACGTAAAGCTTTCTATGTAGGGTTTTCAATTGACTTAAGTAAGGACTGAGAAAATAAATTTAGAATTTCTATTTAGGGGGTAAAATAGGGGTTTGGAGCTTCTATGCAACTTTTTATTTCTTCAATGGATTCAAGAAGAAAATAAAAATCTATGAAATAATAAAAAAGTTGTAAGTTTTGTAACTTTTGATCATACAAATTTGCAAACTAAAATAAAAAACAAAAAACATCAAAAATGATCTGTTATTGACAATAGAGCAAAATGATGTCCTTCAATTTTATAGAGGACAATAATGTACACAAAAAAGTCTGCGATACCATAATTATCTCTAACTTTTAAAGAAATGTTACAATAGCCACTTCATTGTGTTAAGATAATCAAAATTTGTTGACAAAATCCATATTATTCAGTGATGAAAGCTCAGTAGGCTGAAGCCTAGGGCGGCTCATTTTAGGGGGCGGCATATTAAACGATTTGAAAAAACTACATTACTGTAATATAGCGAATGTTTCAGCGGGTGGCGGCAAATTGGGTTCAAGTAGAAATTTTCGTACTTGGTCCTTTCCGCCGCCTCTTTCTGTGCAATATTATCTTCGCAGAAGGTAAAACTCTGTTGCTATCTACTATGGAGCATAACATGGTTGGGAGCGAGAGATAAGAAAGAAAGAAAGAAAGATACTCTCCCATAACTGCATTCTATATCGAACGCTGCGATGCTCAAGTAATGGCACAGCGAATCGGCTCAATACAGCAGAAAGGATTCATTTCTAGTAACCCGCGACATCTAGTGTGTCCGTTCGCACTCCCCTTTCGCTTCCCCTGGTTGACCTTCTCGGGTATTGTTGCTGGCCTTTTTTTTTTTTTTTTTTTTTTTTTAACGTGTGGAAACCCCCTCGGGCCGTCACCCCGCCGGGGTTTGCGGCGGGGCGGTGTGTCGGAATCGAACCGACTAAAACCACACGGTGTGCCACTCTGCGCCTGAGACGGGAGGGATCCGGGAACTGCTGTTATTAACACATCCGGACCCCTCCCAGCGCCTGCCCGCACTGAAGCGGGCACCGTCTGCTGTTAAAACTCTCTAAATAGGCGACGTACGGCACACGCGTAACGTCGCCCCCTCGCGGGTGACCACTAGAGCGGATGGAAGGGAAAACCCATCCCGACCATCCGCGGCCACACTCAGGGCGGCATGAGGCGCTGATAGGCGCGCCTCCGCCGCCCGGTTCGCCGGCGGCGGATCGGGTCCGAGTGGATATCATCCTCCCGGGCCTTCTCCGCCGCCTCCTTCTGCGAGATTACATCTTCACAGAAGGTTGCGACCGCGGTAAAACTGCTGTCGCTACCAGCCATGCAGCGTATGACGGCCCGTAGCGACAGATCTCCTCCGATGACTGCAGTGAGGGCCCGGCGCTGCGACGCCCATGCGGGGCAGGTCGCCAGCGTGTGCTGGGCCGAGTCCTCACTGCAGTCGCAGTGGTGGCAGGCGGGACTCAATTCCCTCCTGGCGACCGAGTGCAGGTACTTCCCGAAGCAACCATGCCCGGAAAGCACCTGCGTCAGTCGGAAGGAAAGAGTCCCGTGCTGCCGCCCTGCCCACTCGAGGATGACCGGCTGGAGAGCCTCCACGGCGGCAAAGCCAGCGCGTGGAGTCTCCAGCCGGAACGACCAACTAGCCATCGTGGCTCGACGGGCGGCTTCACGCCACTCGCGTACCTCTTCGGGCGGAGGGCGATAGCCATACTCCGCCCGGTATTCAGCCACCCGTCGATAAACTTCGGCGAGCACTTCCGCCTCCAAATCCCACGGGGGTGTCCCGGCCAAGGCGCACGCCGCCTCGGTCGACACCGTGCGGTATCCGCGTATGGCTCTGACTGCCAACACCCTCTGAGGCCGCCAGAGGCGGGCCTTATTGAGGGCAGTCAGAGCCGCCACCCACACCGGTGCCCCATACAGCGCCATCGACCGGACCACCCCCGTGTAGAGGTGTCGCGTTGCGACGCTGGCTCCGCCCAAATTGGGCAAAAGTCGCCCAAGGGCAGAGGCAGCGTCGACCAGCTTGGGACCAAGCTGTCGGAAGTGCTCGTCGAAGAGCCACCTACCGTCGAGGATCAGGCCCAGATACCTCATCTGGGCCCGAACCGGTACGAGGACCGAGTTGACCATTATGGAGGCACCGGGGGGTGGCCCACGACGGGGCCCATGGAACAATAGGGCCTCCTTCTTGTCCAGGGCCACCCGTAAGCCCAGCGCCTCGATGCGCCCGACCACCAGAGAAACACCAATGGTGGCCAGGCGCGCCGCCTCCTCGAAGTTCGCCCCCCGGGCCGTGACCAATGTGTCATCGGCGTAACAAATTACGCCCAGCCCGGGGGGGAGACGACCTCGTAGGACCCAGTCGTATCCCACGTTCCACAGGAGTGGTCCTAGGACAGACCCCTGCGGAACGCCGCACGACATGGGTCGCCGTCTCAAGGCGCCCTCTCGGTCCTCGTACACGACGGTACGCTCCTCCAAATAGTCTGCCACCAGCCGCCTCAGGTACTCTGGCACCCCGTGGTATTGGAGTGCTTCCCTGATGCAGCTGAATGGCAGACTATTAAAGGCGTTGGCGATGTCCAGGGACACCGCCAACACCACGCCGCCACAGCTCACCGCCTCTTCGGTCACGGCCCTAAGGCGCATCACGGCATCGACCGTCGAACGCCCCTCTCGGAACCCGAATTGAGCGTCCGACAGGTCGGGCCCCACCTCGCTGAGATGCTGGACGATGCGGGCAGAGAGTATCCTCTCAAAAAGTTTACCCGCCTCGTCCAGCAACACGATGGGCCTATAGGCCGCGACCGAATCAGCAGGCCGTCCCGGCTTCCTCAGCAGGACCAGCTTCCCGCATTTCCAGCACTCAGGGAAGCGTCCGGACGCCAGGCTAGCGTCCAACACCTCCCTGAGGCGGTCCGACATATGGTCGAGGGCTCGGGCCATCACTCGGGCTGGAACCCCGTCCGGCCCGGGGGCGGTGTTCTTGGAACGGATCCGCAGAACAGCCGCCCCAACCTCCGATTCCCCCACGGGCGGCACATCGTCCTCTCGACCCCCGTCGTCTCTGACCGCATAGGCCATCGACGGGGGTGTGTGCTCCGCCCGCTGTGGGAAAAGGCCCTCGACCACTTCCTGCAGGAAGCTGGGCTGGAGAGTCTCGGTAAGGGGGGGGCCCGCCGTGCGAAGCTTTTGTCGCACCGCACGATATGGGCGTCCCCAGGGGTCACGGTCGAGACTCTCCAGCATCTCCTTTCTCTTTTCGTTTTTGGCGCGGCAAATGGCCAGCTTCAGAGTTTTCCGCGCCTCGCGGTACTCCTCATGAAGCTGGTCCCCGCCACCGTCTCCACGGTGACGTCGCCGGCTGCGGGTGTAGGACCTCCGGGCACGAGTGCACGCCGCACGGAGGTCCGCCAACTCCTGGGACCACCAGTAGACCTCCTTCCGAGGAGACCGACGACCCTGGACGCGGGGCATGGCCGTATCGCAAATTTGCGTAATCGCATCACGAAAACGGCCAGCACCCACGTCCACGCCGACCTCCTCGGTCGGGGCCTGCGGAGACAGCCAAGAATGAATAATGGCCGCCTCCTCTAGTAGGTCCCTGTCGAGCTTGGCGACAGCCCACCGCGGAAAGTGGGATGAATGCCGCGCCGTGTGACCCCTACTGGGGCCCTGGGACCGGGAGAGCTCGAATCGGATATACAAATGATCTGAGAGCGTCTCAACCTCTTCCAGGACACACCAGTTCCTTACTCGTGCGGCAACAGCAGGGGTAGCGAACGAAAGGTCCACTATCGACCCCCCCTGCTGTCGCACGCACGTGTTGGTGGAGCCTCTGTTTAACAAACAGAGGCCCACCGAAGCCGCCCACTCCTCGACGGCCTCGCCCTTGGCGTCCGTCCTGGGGGACCCCCACGCAATGGATGTTGCGTGCACACATAGGGCAGTGAGGGGCGGCAGAACATTCTGCCGCCTTGTGCCCCGATCGACCGCAGCGGAAACAGAGACCGCTGCAGTCAAAACAGTTTTCGCACTTGGCGCGTGTGTGCCCCGATGCCAGGCATTTATAGCATCTCATCGGCCTCGCCGCCAGGACTGTGATCCTGGCGCTGACGAAGCCGACAAGAAGCCTGCCGGCGTCACCCAATATTTTGGCCGACGCCACGGGACATCTAACCCACACTGCGCCAAGTCCTCCCGGACCGGGGCGGATGGTGCCAATCTTGATGTTGTCCGCGTTGCACTTCGTCCTTTCTTGGACTGCAACGCGGACATCATCGACAGTGACGGAATCGTCCAGGCCCGAGATGCGCAGTTCTGCACACTTCGTGGGCCTGGCGATCCTGACACCATCCGTCGCTGCGAAAACTCCCCTGAGCTTCTCGGCGAAGGAGTCCGCCGTCTTTGCGCCATCGGCCCCAGGGAACTCGAGGACTCGAGCTCCCGTTTGGGCGAGGCGCAAGCGGACTCCTGCCGTCGCGAAATCGCCGGCGAGACAGTCTCGGGCCGTCTTGAAGACGGCCGCGTAGGACAGTCCGCCGGTAGCCGCCTCCGGTGACACCGTGACCACCACAGCCGCGGTCTTAGGCGGCTGCAACTTCCGCGGCTTCTTTGGGGTGGCCCCTGCCACCGGTGACGACTGCGGGCCAGAGGCCGCCTTTTGGGCAGCCTTCTTGGCCCGCTTCTTGGACTTCTTTGACTGCCGGGCCCCCCCAACTACCTGCCAACCCTCGTTGGAGGGGGCAGATGTGGAGGAGCCAGGCAGAGGTGTTGGAGTGGGGAGCGGAGGAAACTCCACTCCTGCCCTCGCCGCCGTCTTGGGCCCCGTCTTCTTCGGCGCAGCCGTCTTGGCCTTTGTCATCCGCTGCTGCGTCTGTCGAGCAGCGGTAGGGCCCGGCGGCGTCGTCGCTGCCGCATACGACACGCGACCCCCCACCACAGGGAGCGGGGTCGGTGCCAACGTGACTTTCGGTCTCGGCGCCGCAAGAGGCGGCCGAAGAATAGGGGCGGGAGGCAGCCTCGCCTCCAGGCCGGCCAGACGACCGTCCACCAGATTCCCCACCGAGGTGAGGATCTGCTGCAGCATCAGCTGCAGGACGGCGTCTGGTACCCCGGGGATGGTAGGGGCCGGCTGGGACGTAGACGGGGCCGGCTGGGAGGCAGACGGAGCCGGCCGGGACGCAGACAGGGCTGGTCTGGACGCAGACGGGGCCGGCCGGGACGAAGACGGGGCCGTCTGGGATGCAGACGGGGCTGGTTGGGACGCAGTCGGGGCCGGCCGGGATGTAGACGGGGCCGGGGCCGGGGCCGGCTGGGACGCAGACGGGACAGGGGCCCCTCGCCCAGAGCGCTCCGCCCGAAAAACGGCAAATTGGGCGCCGAGCCCGGCCACCTGCTCCGTCAAGCGGTCGTTTGCCGCCTGCAGGCGAGCCACGTCTCCGGCCAGGGTCTCCACGACCTCAGCTACGGCAGAGGAGGAGTCCTTGAGGGCCCTCACAAAAGGGCCCTTCAGGTTCACGGACTTGGTGGCCACCTTGTGAATTATGGCCACCGCCGCTTCAGCTCTCTCCCGCAGAGACGCCGGTGTTTGGGGCACTGAGTCCCCATGCACCGGCTCGCCGATTTTCAGCAGGAGACCGCTGATCACCTCCTCCGCCTGCATTTCGCCATCCGCCCTGGTGCGTCTATATGATTCCGCCTTGCGGAAGACGGAACCCGACGGGGCCGTCACCGGGGTTCGCGAGCGCCCCCTATGGCTGCTTGCTACCTTAGGAGGTAACATCCCCTGCACGATGTCACTCTCGCAACCTTGGGGGCGTCCACGCTTCCGGCCGTCTGCCTCCATGTCCATCGGTTCCGGTGCGTCCGTCTCCGCACCGGAACTGCCGCCCGCAACATCTACGGCGGACTTGGAACGCGTGCGTTCCGTTGTTCGTCGGCTCCCAGCAGTCAGATGGACTTCTGGGAGCCCCACCGATGTAGGCATTCCAACCGCAGCTACATCCTCGGTGGACGAGTGGACGTCCACCTTTTGGAACTGCCCCTTGGCATTCCTTCCTACCTTCGTCTTTCTCTCCTTTTCCTGTCCGTTTGGCTTGCCAGTTGTCGTTAGATTTGATCCGATCGGTTTTAAATTTATATTTGAGATTTCATTTTCCATGTTATTCCCACGAGTATTGTTGCTGGCCTGGCTGGCCCCCCTAACTGCCAGCTGGGCTGCTGAGCCCAGCTGGCAGCGGCCGCGTAGGTTACCTCGTTAGGGTGACACGCCCAGTCTTTGGAGGTTGGCCTATTTTTTTTGCTTTTATTATTTCAACAGCGAATCAACTAAAGCATCGACTACTGAGTTACGAACTAAAACTTCGTTACACCCTGGTGTCCCTTGAGACCTTTCAAGTTTTTTAAATAGATCAGGGCAAAAACCTGGCAAACAATCGGATTTTGCTTGCCACTTTCGGAGTTTCGGATTGTGTTTGGAACGGCTGTGGGTCACCATTCTGCATTGTCTGCATTTGCAATGAGTATGGTGACCACCACTCTTGGATTCTGCTTTTGCTTTCCATCAGGCAGTGTAGAGTCATTTGGGCAGGCCCAAACATAAAAAAAAGTATTTTTGTCGATCTCCTGACTGATTTAATGTAATTTTAATATTACTTGTTGTACAAATTAAAATATGTATTAGAAGTAGAGATTATACTTTTCAGTTTGATCATTTTATTAAAATTACATTTAATGACCTAAAATTGATGGATTATGCCTTATCAGGCAGGCAATAAAATCGCTCAACGTTATTCTCTACACCATATACGTGATCGAATAGAATATATTTAAATTAGGGGGCTGCCATTAATTACGTAAGGTATTCTATATAAATATATTAACTCTTTACAAATCTCACTTAGGTGGGAAGGGGGGAGGGGGAGGTTATTTGGCAAATATGACGTAGTTGTGTGAAAAATTATTTCTAGAATAAAATATGGACAAATTTGACACAATAGTGCTTGTCGTATTCGTTCGAACTCTGCAGAGTAGCGAAGTTTGCTAGTCTTCAATAAAAGTAATAGAACAACTTCAATAATCCAACACGTTTACAGCCTAAACATAAATTTGAAGAATCTCGCGTGAGCGGACGGGGGAGGGAGTTGACGAAAATCGGCTGGACGGGGGATCGAAAAATTCTCAAAAATGCCTAACGTAATTAATGGACGCCTCTTTAAGATGTTTCTTTGAAATTATTTGTTACTTGTTTACCTAATCTTCGTAAGACAACCAACCATTTGACATTTCAAAATCTGACGTTATTGTAGCCACTAGGTGGTGCTATCATCGCGCATCCAGCGAATTTATTATTATGTATGTCATAACAATAACTTATAAATGTGACATCTAGCGTAGTAAATAGGTCATTATTTTCAAGTTTATTTAAATCGATTGTAACGACATCTCCTAAATATAGGTGATAACTTGTACTTACGCAATTGAAAAAAAAAATTTTAAAGCAAGCATCAGAAAGCAAGATTTATATTCGTAAAATAATAATATAGTTCCTAGAATTGAAGCATATAAAAAAAATAGTGTTAAACTTTGTTAAACGGTTTTTTATATCTTATTTTGTAGCGCCATCTAGATTTAACGGATCTTTTCTAGCTGTTTCTGGTGTACAGTATTGGCCAAGGGAGGGTCGGTCTATTAGTATATTGTGTCATTGGTACTAGACAACTGATACAAATATATATATATATATATATATATATACTTTTTTTTTGTAAATACATACATATTATGCATAGAAAATACCCAAACACCAAAACGAATATTTGTAGGTCATAGAAAGATTTGGTCCGACCCGGGACAAAGATCTTGTGATTCTACAATTGGGGTCAATAGTAGAACCACAAGCTAATAAATAAAAATATGTATTCATATATTATGTATTGTTTTAGGAACAAAAAGCTGCTCGTGAAGCGGCTGTAGGCGCTCGCAGACAAGCGCTTGAAGCGGCTCGCAAGTTACACGTCGAGACTCTTCTCGAGAAGAGAAAGGAGAGAGACGCCAGGGTCGAGGAACTCAAGGAACTGAAGAAACAGGAGAGAGACGACGCTGCCAGGGAGAAGGTGAACTTGAAAACTGACTTGAAATTTTTGTTTTGTCTTTTTAATTGATTTCAAAAAAGGAGGATTTTTTCAATTCGACCTTATTTTTTTTATGTTTGTTACCTCAGAACTTTCGATTGGGTGAACCGATCTTGATGTTTCTTTTTTATTTGAAAGCTGGTGCTTCCTATGTGGTCCCGTTTCAATTTGGTCCAGTTTTTGAAGTCAGTTTTTAGGGTTCTGTACCTCAAAAGGAAAAAATTGAATCCTTATAAGATCACTTTGTTTGTCCGTCTGTCTGTTTCTTAAGACCCTTTTTCTCAGAAATGCGGGGTATCAAACTGAAATTCATATCAAATACTAATTGACTTTAAGCTGTAAAAAACACTTATAAACTTATAAGTCAGCGCAAAACACAAAGGTGGTACATTTTATACCGCATAATTTGAAATTTGCAACTAGATACCCGCAACGGGACCAAAACCTAAAGGCTATTTCCCGTTGACATAGAAAATTTAAATTTGATAAGAAGCAATAGCTTACAGCAAAGGTAACAGAAAAATTCAGAAAACTTTTACTTATATACCTACAGGTTTGTACGAAACCCTCGGTGAGCGAGTCCGACTCGCACTTGGCCAGCTTTTTTTATTCACCACACTTTATTTCTGGATATAAGCATGTTTTGGATAAATGGCATATAGACGATAAGCGGGTGATTTTGTCATTTGAACCTACTACCCCTGATTTAACAGTCACTATCACTAACTACTAAACCTATGTATGCGCGTCGGACTAAATATTTGTATGATCTACAAATATGTTCGCAGTTTGAATGAAAAAAGATTGAACCAATCTCAAAGAGTAGAAGTTCTACAAACGTAAACGATAATAAAAAACGAACAAATGTATGTGAATTATGTTATCTCAACACCAAGCCACGTTGTCAAAACAAAATATTAGCCAATAATGCAAGAGAATACAGGCGTTTGCTATTGTAGAAAAAGAATCGACGCGAAACGCTTGTCTAAAAGGGCAGGTTTTCCAATTAACGGTGTTTTTAACTATGTATATAACTTTGCCAGTATTCTTCTTATAAGGCTCTACGGATTTTAGAAACTGGAAGTTATAGATCGACACAGGCAGGCAGTAGATTTTGGTGTTTTCATCTAATTTACCTCGACAATACAGCACATGCTGTGACGTCTGTTTGTGTCGATCTATGATTTTTAACTGTAGTTTCAAACTAACGCTCACAAATGTCTCTTAGTGTCTTAATTGAATAAATAATTTTGAATTTGAATATAACAATACTAGCCGACCCACGCAACCTCGTTTGCGTCTATCATTGCTCATAGCGTGATAATTTGCCCCCGTTTTTTAAACATTCTCCTTTGGTGCTCCGCTCCTATTGGTTAAATCAAAACAGGAGTTCCTGAGATTGGCGCGTTGAAACGAGCAAACCCGTCAGCTTTATAATATTAGTATAGATTATTTTGAAATATTGAACAAATTATAAACTATGTGTGATGATTTTTAGGCTGAAGGTGTGAAGTCCCGTCTATCAGCGCTAGCAGCTGCAGCTGAACTGGAAGCCGATGCTCTGCGGTCTCGTATCCGGGACAAGCAGGATGCCAGCCAGCAGAGGCTGGAGTCACACCTTCAGGCCATTCGGGAGAAGGCCACGGGACCCAGGCAACCGGTGAGTCTGTAATAAACATATGTTTGTATGTCACTCCCATCACATTATATAATCACATACTCAAGAGTATTTGTATCAGTTGTCTAGAACCCATAATACAAGCTCTGTTTAGTTTGGAACTAGATGTCCGAAATATTTATTTATTTATTACTATTTGCCAGACAACATCCGAGAGTCAAGAGAAAGAGTTAGAAGAAGAGGCAGCGAGATTGGAACAAGAGAGGAAAGACAGGGAGAAGCAGAAGGCTATAAAGAAGAAAGCTAGAAAAGTTAAACAGAAGCTGTTATCTACGTAAGTGTTTCAGAAAAAAATATTTATAGCAGGTTTTTAGATCATTATAAATGATTTTATTTTAATAATCGCGCCCACCGCTGTAACTCCTGTACACCAGGATCAACAGCAGTGACCCACACACCAAGTTATGACACTCGGGAAGTCCTGGGAAAAAATTAACTGTCTTGGAACTTAGGAAATTAATCGGGATTTAACTGGAGGAGTTGGATATATATTTAAAATGTTTCTATGGCGCAGTGGTAGCAAATGCGACTACTGTACTTGAGGTCCCAGGTTCGGTTCCCGGTCGGACTAAACGTTTATTTGAACTGCAAATATTTGTTTCAGTGTATGTGTGTTTTCTATGTATGTTTTATAAAAAGTATATAAATATTCTATCAGTCAATCTAGCTTTCATAGCACGCGCCTTGCTTAGTTTAAGGCTAGATGGCGTTGTATGTCAGACTAGCTGAGTCCCGTGGTGTTACCCGCGGTTATTGATGTACCGCGGGTAAAGTCGCGGGGCGAAGTTAGTATAAAAAAGTAGCCCAAGTTACTCCTTATATCATCAGCTATCTACCAGTGAAAGTCCCGTTAAAATCGGTGCAGCCGTTCCAGAGATTAGCCGGAACAAACAGACAGATTTTTTTTTATAAAATTTGATTTTGGTATACCTTGTATACATACATATGCATTTAGTAAAAAGCGGTTATTTTAATATAACAAACAGACACTCCATTTTTATTCATTTGTATAGATGTCTAAAATATTTATTTATATAAATTTATTACTTTCAGAAGCTGCGACAGATATCACCTGGCTGACGAGCCATTTTCGGATCAAAACACTCCCTACACATCGAGAACCAGCAAAGTGATTAATACTATTCAACATTTAATAGCGCCTTTACTCAATTCAATCGAAAACGAAGGTAAATCAAACGGCGTCGAGTTCGACGAACCCGAGAAGAAAAAGAACAAAAAAAATAAAAAGATCGCCAACGGAGACGTTGAAAAGAAAGCAGAATCTAATAATAATAAAGAAGTAGAACAGAGCCAAGAAGAGATTAAACCTGAGAGTAAAAAGAGAAAAAAGAAAAATAACTGCAATGATAAAAGTGACAAACCGAAGTTGACTAAGAGCGGGTCGGTGTGTTCTTCTCTCAGTGATATGAGTAGGGGGAGTGGAAAAGGGGAGAAATCGAGGACCGTCATCGACATTCAGTACTTAGAGAGGCAGTTGAATGAGTTGCACAGGATTATTGAAAAATTTGATAAGGTTAGTAAGATAACATTTTTATCGTAAGAGCCACGCTTCGGCATGAATGGGTCCACTCAACCGGAGTGATACCATGGCCTCATAGTAAACCGGTGTGAAATAGCGCTTGCGTTGTGTTTCACCGAGTGAATGAGGATACCGGAGGCCCATACCTCAACCCCTCCCCACATCTCTTTCCCCATCCCCCAAAGGTCGGCAACCCACTTCCGACGCCTCTGGTGTTGCGGGTGTCCAAGGGCGGTGGTAATAGCTTACCATAATAAAAAAAAAACTATTTATCTACACCCATGCTATAAATCCTCTATAAAAGTTCCTGAAACAGCTAGCTTATTGCCAATATTAAAACTTCTGTGTAAAGACGTGTATCCACCGAAATTGTTGGCAATTTCAGTGTTTCCGACTGTTTGCAACTCTTGAGAAAATCGCCTTTTGTTTCCATCGTGTCTACACTGAGTCGCATACAATTTACAAAAAATTCCAACTAAGCGTCTTCACAGAGCCAATAAATATTTGCAATAAGCTTATTCTTTTGATGTTTACCGCCAAAAACAGAAACACGGTTGCCAACACTTGTTGACAATTTTTGTTGCCAACACAAGTTATATACAAATTACAGTAACTTTCGTCACCATCACGTGTTGACAACACAAAAGTTCCCAATTTATGTTTGATGGAGACTCGGCTTTTTAGTAATCATAATATCATCCAAACGAGTGTTATAATGTTGCACTATATTTCATAACACTACTGCTTTTTACCCGACTACGGCAAAGCCAAAGGAGGGTTATGATTTTGACAGGCTATGTATGTATGTATGTATGTTATTATATGGTACATTAATAAGTTTCAAAAGCCGTAGTCCATGTAGTGTAATGTACCATATGGTACATATCACTTTAACAACGCGTGACTACGGCTTTTGAAACTTGTTTCATACTTTTTCAGCGTCGTTTTTTGTCGTAGTTGGGTTTTAGTTTTTACTTTTTTTTATTCAAAAAAAGAACTTTATCAGTCACGTGGCTTGCACTACCACGGCGCCGTATTTAAAAAAAGAACTGTTATTCGAGTTCAAGTCGTATCCCGCCATTTTTGTTCGACATTTAGCTAGCTGTTTCAGAACTTTTTATAGAGGATTAATATCATATGTGTAGATAAAGTCTTGTATGCAACTGTACATAATTTGGTATTAAAACACTCATGTGAAACTATTATCAAACTCGGTTTCGCCCGGTCTGATAAACCCACATTCGTGTTTTAATACACCTTTTAAATAACTATATAATAATTACTATCGCACACAGACTGCAATAGATAAATCTTCGCCACAGAAAGTGCAAGGAGTGAAGGTCCTCGGGCAGTTCATCGCAGTGGCAGCCGAGAGGGAGGACCTCGCCTCACAAATAACTGTCAGGTATGACACAGGCATAATCATGTTGAACTTATAATATCTCTAGCCAAATCACGCAACTTCGTTTACGTCTCCTATTGCCCGTAGCGTGATAATTTTCCCCCGTTTTTGTAACATTCTTCATTGGTGCTCCGCTCCTGTAGGTCTTAACGTGATGATGCCTATAGCCTTCCTCGTTAAATGTACTGTTCAGCACTGAAAGAATTTTTCAAATTTGGACCATTGTTTCCTGAGATAAGCGCGTTCAAACAAACAAACTCTTCAGCTTTCTATATTTCTCAAGCTTTAAAGTACCTCCATAATAAATTTCTTTGAAATTGATGTAGTGGTTTAGTCGTGCAAGCATAACAGAGTTCCTTTTGAATTTATAATAATAAATATTTCGGACATTTAACACACAACGCGATTTAGTGCTAAGCAGAGCTTGTGTTATTGATACTAGACAACTGATAAAAAATACATGTATACTTTTTTTTGGTAAATACATACATATTATACATAGAAATTATCCAAATTTGGTTCGACCCGGGAATCGGACCCGAGATCTCAAGCGCAGCAGTCGCATACGCTACCACTGCGCCATCGAGGCAGTTATGTAATACTATGGATTGTGATCGAAAGTTGAATTTTTCGGTTCCGCGAGAAAATATTCATCATGTTTGTCAGATTGGAACTAGATCGGAAATAAATTTGAATTAAATTTATTTTGAGAAAAGACTTTCTCAGTTATTGCTTCTAAAATGTTAAAAGGAATAGACGCTTGAGATGAGTAACGACCGACAGGATTTATTATTATATAAAAGACACATTACAGTGACACAGATAATACAGGCACAAGCAGAGTTTGGCGCTCAGCACTGATAGATGGCAGAACATGTATTTGAAATACTATTTTGACATACATATTTCAACAGCTTCTTAATTTCGTATCTGATTTTGCTATTACCATTATTCGAAAGTTTGTGAGGGTGAATCTATATTAATATTATAAAACTGAAGAGTTCGTTCGTTGTTTGTTTGAACGCGTCAATCTCGGGAACTATCGGTCCTATGTGAAAAATTCTATCAGCGTTAGATAGTCTGTTTATCGAGGAAGGCTATAGGCTATATATCACCATGCTAAGACCTACAGGAGCGGAGCACCAATGAAGAATGATCACGATCGGCTAGGGCAGTATAGTGTGGTGTCGTGTATAACGGTGACGTGGCTTGGCAGGTCGGTGGCGACGTGCGTGGTGACGCTGTCGCGCGCGCTGTCCACGTGCGCGCTGAGCGCGGCGCACTTCCTGGGCTCCGGCGCCTGCGTGCGCCTCGTGCAGCTGCTCGCCAACCACCTCGTGAGTATCTGCGCTCTGCGCTCTGCGCTCTGCGCTCTGCGCTCTGCGCTCTGCGCTCTGCGCTCTGCGCTCTGCGCTCTGTGCGCACGCCCTCGCACACCACCCGTGTGCAATAGCGCCTGCGTTGTTTCACTGGCTCAAATACTTATTGAGATTATTCGTTACATACTAAAATTAAATCTTTCCACTTTACAATATAGACAAATGTGATTAATAATATATGTTCTGTGATAGTACAGACTTAAACCGATAGGGTAGTTGACACCTTAGTCGAATCGGTTACTTTTTATCATCTGTCAAAACGATAACTCTTTGTATCATGGAGTATAGAGGTAAAGGAGTACCATCTCTGGGATAGAAAGAAAAGCATTAAATAGGCGACGCCACTGTCGCAAAAGTACGTCTATACTCCATGACCTTTTCTCATAATAACTCTTTAAGGTTATATTTACTACATTATTTTGTAATGCGCAAGTATATAGTTGACATTTTCAATAAGTAACTACTTTAATCGACAATAACATTACATTTTTTAACTCGGCGTACTTCAATTCGCTTACGACTACTACATTCATACCATACCCTGTGTCTACACCAGCGCTATTCTAAAAGATTTTTGAACTATTATTTACAGATTACGCTGGACACTTTTTTCAATTTTCTAACATATGAGATGACTCTACCTCCATGCTTTGCATGAAATATGTACTAAGAACTGGCTTGTGACGTCACTGTTTTAGACTACTCAATTGAGTAATATATTACAATGTTTATCTAATTGAAATTTGTAATAGAAATGAAAGCTGTAATAATTATATTTTGCAAGACGTTTCGTAATATTCGTTTTAATGAAGGAACTATCAAATTTTTCTTCTCATTACAATGCTATTGTATTGACAGCTAAGTCGCCAAAAAATATATGTTCACAGTAAACGGTAATCTTAAAATGTGTGATTACTCCTATGCAAAGCCGCGGATCGCTAATGAAACATAGGTTCTTCTGATACATTGAATAATTCGCGTCACACGAATTTATGAAAACGCCATCTATGTGATGTAAAATTAAATACAACAAGTCAACTGTCAGTGTTGCCTTACAGTTTATAAGTTCTTATCCTGTCAACAGATAGAGCTATTCTTATCGTCAAAAAGTATTGTTAACGTGTTGTGCGCTATTCGACAATAGATGGCGTCAGCTGTGATAATTTAACCCAGTTTCCCTATGTCCGTAATATTATCACTTTACATACTTACTGAAAAGATACTTTTCGCACAGTAAATTTATAGGTTCTCACAAACATTAAGCAAATAACTTATAACTCATTTTGAAATTAATTTCTGTTATATTTTTTTCTTCAATTTTTCATATAACTCCACACAAATAATGGAAGAGCATTAGTTACCGTATTTATAAATAAAAATGCTCATGCAGTTGTCGAAATAATTTGAGGTGAAAACTACTTTAGCTGCGTTGAGCACTTTTTGGTTGTAGAAAATCTTTTGAGTTCGCGTCACCGACATGCCGACATGACATTTTCGAAGTAAAAACTTCAAGCCGCTTTGAGCATTTTTGGTAAGGGAATATCTTATGGGTTCGCGTCACCTACATGCTAATATTGCGACGGAGGATTTTGTTTTGTGCCCGATATTTCGTACATGTGACATTTGGATTTCAACCTTCCCTGGACTACAACAAACATTTCAAAACCAAAATCAGCTAAATCGGCCCAGTCGTTTTCGATTTTTAGCGAGACAAACGAACAGCAATTGGTTTTTATATATAAGACTAGCTGTGCCCGCTACTTCGTACACGTGACATTTGGTTTTTCAAGTCATTTTTAATTTTCACCGTTTAAACCTTCCATGGATTACGAAAAACATTTTTAAACCAAAATCAGCTAAATCACCCCAGTCGGTCTCGAACTTTAGCGAGACAAACGAACAGCAATTGATTTTTATATATAAGATGAAGATTGTGATATAATAAAATACCTTCTAAACCATTGCCGTTGCTTCTCGTCACCCTAACAAGAAATCTCTTACCTAAACAAAGTTACGAAAAATTATCATGGAAGCACTTTCCAAATTACATAAAAAAAGTCGGAACGGAGACATAAAAATGTAACCCTTCGTTTACCTAAAGGGGTATTTTCTACCCTATTAATTTTGATGGGTTCCGAACGGTTGACGGATAGAAAAGTTTTCGCTTTGATTTAGATAGTTTATGATGGTAACTAGTTTAGTACCAAGAGTTTCGGGACTTGGAGTGGCAAATCTAATCTTGAGACGTGAGACGGGTTGAATTATACGGCTTGTGTTAGAAGCCTTGACATTTGGGGGATAGGTTTAAAAAAATCCACCAAGTGCGAGTTGGACTCTCGCACGGGCAAGGATTCCGTACGTACCATTAATACAAATAAATAAAATTGGAGTGTCTGTTTGTAATATTTAAATAACCGCTTTTTACTAAATGCATATGTATGTATATACGGTACATATACCAAAATATCATTTTTTTACAATTTTTGACTGTCTGTTTGTTCCGACTGATCTCTGGAACGGCTGGACCGATTTTGCCAGGGCTTTAACTGATAGGTGATGATATACGAAGTAACTTAGGCTAAAAAAATCACGTTTGTTGTATGTGAGCCCCTTGAAATATTAATTTTATTCTGTTTTTTAGTATTTGTTGTTCTAGCAGCAACATAAATACATCATCTCTGAAAATTTCAACTGTCTAACTATCACAGTTCATGAGATACAGCCTGGTGACAGACGGACGGACAAACAGACAGCAAGGTCTTAGTAATAGGGACCCGTTTTACCCTTTGGGTACGGAACCCTAAAAATTTCGGTTTTTTTAATCATTCATGTCTCTAAGAAACGAATGTTAATACACATTAAACACTTGTTTTTGCCAGCGGCTCCGCCTGCGTGTATTTCAGTTATCGCGGCAAAGAGTAGCCTATGTCCTTCTTTGAAAATCAAAGTATATCTCTATGACGAATTTGATTGAAATCGAAAACGTAACAGATGGACAGACAAACAGAGTTATTTGCTAATTTATAATATTAGTACGGATTTATGTTGCTAAATATCACTACATCTATATACTGATATATATAGCTGAAGAATTTGTTTGCTTGTTTGAACGCGCTAATCTCAAAAACTACTGGTCCGATTTGAAAAAATATTTCATTGTTAGATAGTCAATTTATCGAGTTAAGCTAGGCTATATATCATCACGCTAAGACATACATGAATAGAGCACCAATGAAGAATGTTACCAAAAAGGGAGAAAATTATCACGCTACGGGCAATAGGAGACGCAAACGAGGTTGCGTGGGTCGGCTAGTTAATGAATAAGGCTGTAATATAGTCTCTCAAATCTATCTTCAAGGACATACAATCACGATTTCGATACATATGACCTATAAAATATTAACTCCACTATACATAGCGTTAGTGTCGTGCCTATCCCCTTAAAGGAAACGTCGTGATGTTGTTATACATATATTTCAGAACGGCACAGCTATAAATATAGAGGTAAGTAGAGTGCGGCGTTGGGGCCACGCTGCGCCTCTAGAAGAATGACGCGCGAGCTCTTAGGGTTGTCAAAAATATACTTTACAAGACTTTTATTCTACCTAAAGAGTGACTCAATGCTTTGATTATTAGAAAGAAAGAAATATATTTAGTAGTGTAGTAGTAGTGTAGTATGTAGTTTGGCAACAAAAGAAAGTAATAGAAAAATAAAAATAAATATTTCGGACATCTGGTCCCAACACAAAACGCCATCTAGTCCCAAACCTAGCAGAGCTGTGTTTTTTTGGGTACTAGACAACTGATATATTGTGTTGTTATACACTAGTTGACCCACGCAGCCTCATTTGCGTCTCCTACTGCCCGTAGCGTGATAATTTTATTCCGTTTTTGAAACATTGTCCATTGGTGCTCCGCTCTTATTGGTCTTAGCGTGAATATATATAGCCTTCCTCTATAAATGTACTATCCAACACTTTTTCAAATGGGACCAGCGGTTCCTGAGATTAGCGCGTTCAAATAAACAAACAAACTCTTCAGCTTTATATATTTGTACAGATAGAAAACACCCAAACTCGAAAACAAATATTTAAAGACCATACATACATTTCGCACGCTAAAATTTGCGTAAACTTTTTCTGATTGTTTCTACATTTTATAACACAACATTGTTACCTATAGTTCAAAGTTTTTACTTAAAAAGATACTTAATAAATTTGATATGGAGTTCTATGAAATTAAGCAATACGACAATCACATACAACACAGTTACTTCTCAACGCCGGCACATGGCGCGCTGCTATCCATTTGACGGTTCCTAACCCACTTTGAACGTAGCGAATATCCAACGATTTTAATAATTTCTTAACACAAAATAAATAACTAAATGTATTTGCTAGGTGACAACCCTGTGTGCTACTGTCGGTAGCTCGGTGAGTGGGTGGGCGCCCTAAAAGCGCCGCTAATGCATCCCGCGAGCTCGTTCACACTAGCCAACACACTTGCTCTAGTATTTTAGACTTATGCTAGTAGAGAGTTCTATGTATAATATGTATGTATTTACAAAAAAAGTATATATATATATACAGGGTGTCCCAAAATTCAACGATAAGCGGGCGCCTAAAGGTAGACCTGCTAATGAGTACATAAGGAAAAATAATAAAAAAAATATACCTAGTTTTTTTTAGTTACAAGAAAAATTTAGAATTTCTTTGAAAATTTATACCTTTCATGATATTTTGATTTTTTACCAGACCATGAGTCAAAATACACTAAGAGTAAAAATATTTCATAATTTTAGAGAAAAAAAATGATTTTGAACGTTTTTTGTGTAAAAACTGCGGGCAATTTGGTGTTTTCCAGAGTTGTGGTGAATAGTAGCACTATTTAGGTATAAGATAAAAAAATAATCTTAAGCATATTTGAAAAATTGTCATCGTGGTCGTTCAAAATATCATGAAGGGTGTAAATTTTCAAAGAAATTCAATTCAAAAAAATTCAAAATTAAATAACCTTTTGGAGCAGTATTTATTATGCAGGAGCCACGGCTCCATAATACTCTAATTGTTACATGGTACAGTTACCAGATGGTAACTGTACCAAATTACCTCTAATTATATACAACTTTTTTTTTTTTTTTTTATGTTTTCCCTGCCAAAATGACTCTACTCTGCCTGATGGAAAGCATGAGTAGAATCCAAGAGTGTTGGTCACCATACTGCGAATGCAGACAATGCAACAATGCAGTATGGTGACCCACACCATGGCGGGCTAGTGATGCTTCTGCATCATCTGCACAACTAAAATGATTCGTTACAATGCATTTAATCACGTCTTATTCTCGATGAAATAAGCCGTGTCTTTATACGACGTGATCTGTAATCTGCTGACCTAGCTGGTCGGTCTTATCAATGTATATATTCTATTGATTTAATAATATATGACGTAGGAATATTGGGACTAGATGGCGTTGTGTGATAGATGTCCGCAAAAATATTCATTAGAGTGCTATATTACGAAACTATATATACATATATTCATCATTATCATCACCAACAGCCTTAAACCTCTTTCTATAAAATAGGTTCTAGTTAGACGGTTAGTGTACCTACCTTTTGTGTCATTGTCAGATTTTCTTAGTCAGAACTCCGTCATATATGAACGGTTTTGGATATTTTTTTGTTAATTTTTTTTGGGAGATTATATTCCTCATTTGATCTCATTCAAATAAGACAAAATACTTCAGATACTTTATATTAATTAGGTGAAAACCACGTCTAACACCGATTTTTTGTAAGACCTTAGTATCACTTCGTTCAAGCCGGCCTATTTGTGGTCTGAGCTTGAATATCATAATGGTGTGATGACGTATAAATAATACGGAGTGTTTATACCACCACTATTCATCCCGCGGGTATGTAAGAACCGATTGAGGAAACAAACTACGCACTTGTGACGCTTCTGGTGTTGCAGGTGTCCATGGGCGGCGGTAATCGCTTACTATCAGGCGATAGGTCTGCTCGTTTGACCGCCTATTCCATATAATAAAAATATCACTGCAAAGAAAACTTGAAATAAACCATATATACCAGCCTGTGTGGCCAGCTTGAATGGGCTAAAACCTCGTTTCTAAGGAAAAGCCTATGTCCGCGTTGATGTGATGTGAGTAGGTATAAGTACGTTTACCAGCAGTCTACGAGTTCTTCCTAGTTTATGACCAAGTGTGTGACGTACCAAGGTATAATTATCGCTTATACTTAAAGTAATTATAATCCCTTAGTACACCTGTGAAGTCATACCAGGTCAATGTGCTTCCGTAACTGGCGCGCAATAAACAAAATCACATATAATTTTAAAACTATAAAGATAATAATCTCGACAATTGGCTACCGTGTATTGAATATAAAACCGAACATACTCGACACCGTAAGCTTTTATTGTTATAATAAAATAAAAATATAAAGTCAAAAAAAAATTAAATCTCCGGATCTCTAATTAGGCAGTTACCCGTTCTTTGATACAAATTCTGCGGTCGTAATATAAATAAGGTATTTTTTTATATGTTTTTTGTTCTTTATCTTCGCGGATGGGTCTGAGATATCGATGCATGTTGCGGACTGATAAGTGTGGGGTTTTAGATTATTGGGGATAGTTTATTTTTGGACGATCAATTTTATAAACTGACTGATATGAATGCAGGAGAGCCATACGGCTGGCCTTTGACGACCTTCGGCTGATACGGTGATGATGATGATAAGAAGGCATGATTGTGTTTTAATGACGCATGACGCCGGAGTATGTCATTCAGGAAACTCTAGTAAAAGTTACGTCGATTACAGTCTTTCTTGCATTTTATGCAGACTGAGGCAGACTGAGCGAAAGGTGACGTTGAATTGTCGTAAACGCGTGAAATGTTCAGTCGTCTGAACTCGCCTGTTCTTTAAATCGTTGTTATAACGTTTGGAAATTGATCTAAAAATATTAAAAAATCCAAAATTAATCTAATAAAATCCATAGAAATACTCCGATTACACAAACGTGTACGGAACGTTGACGTGCGACATCAAAACGACGCGCATTCAACGTCTACCGTCTGGACATACCCTTACACTTTCACTGTAATAACATGTGATACGTTATAATCAGTAGACCGGAGATAAGACAGGTTGTGTTATCTTCAAATATAATTCTGTTACGGAATTGCACAGAGATTAAAATTCTCCATTTTATTTTTATCGCTTTAAATGCAACAATGATAATTTTGGCCAAGTTTTTTTACTAAGGTTTTTTTATTGCAGCAGTGTTATGCAGTGGGAAGTCGTTAAAATGAATGTTAAAATTAATTCTTTAACAAGATTTTTTACTACTTATAAGAAATACTATACAGATACTAGCTCATGCCCGCGGTTTCGTTTCCGAGATAAACATTAGCAAATTATGTATTATTCAAGGGTTCTTACAACTATCGACAGATTGTTATTTCTCATTTGACAGAAAGGCAACTGCCTCGTTGGTCTCACGGTTGGCGTGTGCGACTGCTGGTCACGAGGTCTCGGGTTCGATTCCCGGGTCGGATGAAATGTTTGTATGATCTACAAAAATTTGTTTCGGAGTTTAGGTGTTTTTTATGTATAATATGTATGTGTTTACAAAAAAAAGTATATATGTATTTGTATCAGTTGTCTAGTACCCATAACATAAGCTCTGCTTAGCTTGGGACTAGATGGCGTTGTGTGTTAAATGTTGTTTAAAACATTTTATAATATTATTTATATTAACATATATTGAGACTATGTGTAGTGATAGATTATTAGATATATATTACACTAGCTGAACCCCGCGGTATTACCCGCGGTTATTGTTGTACCGCGAGTAACGCCGCGGGACAAAGTTAGTCTAAAAAAAGTAGACTAAGTTACTCCCTGGATCATCAGCTACCTGCCAGTGAAAGTCCCGTCAAAATCCGTCCAGCCGTTCCAGAGATTACCCGGAACAAACAGACAGACAGACAGAAATTTTTTTAACCACATTTTTGTTATATGTATCTTGTATATATACATATGCATTGATTAAAAAGCTGTTATTTTAATATTACAAACAGACACTCCAATTTTATTTATTTGTATAGTTATACAGAGCGTCACCAGCCTTATTATCCCGTGGGTGCCGTAAAAGTAGCAAGTCGCGTAAGCAAGGCAAACTTCAAACAAACCCTATACTAGCTTGTTTGTCCAGCTTGGTTTGCCAAAAGGAGAGGTTTATTTCCAGCAGTGCACTGTTAAAGATATCTTCAAACTAAGTCATCTGATCTCACTTATTCCACGACTCCGCATGCACCC
Organism: Spilosoma lubricipeda; assembly: GCA_905220595.1. Classification (NCBI taxonomy): domain Eukaryota; kingdom Metazoa; phylum Arthropoda; class Insecta; order Lepidoptera; family Erebidae; genus Spilosoma; species Spilosoma lubricipeda. Next base: position 1,217,408 of record HG992298.1, on the reverse strand, counting down.
AACGACAAATTTATATTTGGAACGAAATATTTCCTTTATTAGTATAGCAATTAAAACGTCTCTTATTGAATCGTACACTGTCGGCCGTATTAATTGGTCGTGATCGGTGACGCCATCTTGGTTTTGTGAATAAGTTCTTGTTTTTCTCTTGTTCGTAAATCTAGTTGTTTATTAGGGTCGATCCGAACATTTTTGATAAAATCTTTCTCCGATGTTCCGCATGCGATTTTTTTTATAACAGCTGTTGTTTTTATATTTACAAAGAATTCAGATACTGAGAACTTTTTAACTTTCGCGTTCTTCGACAATTCGAGGGGTAATTCAAAATTCGTTATAGCTGGTGATCGCTCTAATTCTTGAATAAATATTTACCTTTTATTAATTTCGAAAGAAAAAGAAAATTTGTTTTCACATTGTTAAACAATTTCGCAGTGTAGCAAAATATATCATTTAAAGTCTGAATATATTTAGAAAATACAGAAATTTATACTGAATGAAATGACATGCAGATTTACGATCTCATGTCAATCGAAAACTGGTTTCTTATCGGTTCTTCTACATAAGAATGGCATTTTAGAACCAAGCAACAAGAGCCACTGATGTAGGTAACATCGATGTGCCTGAAAAGGTGCATCCTACTTGAAATAAAAGCATAATCAAGGTAGTAACGGCCCACTGATTTCTGTACTACCCTCGCACAGAAAATCAACGTAAAATGACAGCGTTCAGTTCAATGATAGTGGTTGGGGTTATCCTCACTCACTCGGTGAAACACACAGTACACACTGATTTTCTGCGAAAACCGTGTACTGTATAAAAATTCGCAGTGAGTATGGTGACCACCACTCTTGGATTCGACTTATGCTTTCGATCAGGCATCAGGCAGAGTAGAGAGTCTTTGTTCCGCAGTATCTTTTCTATTTCGACTTCTCTGCGAAGTTGACTTTATTATTGATTTCAGTAACATGTACGTCAGACATATTTAAACACCTAAATTACGCTTAGGTACAAAATAATAAAAAAAAATATCCTACTAATCCTACTAATATTATAAATGCGAAAGTTTGTAAGGATGGATGGATGTTTGGATGTCTGTTACTCTTTCACGCAAAAACTACTGAACGGATTTGGATGAAACTTTACAGTAATATAGCTTATACATCAGAATAACACATGGGCTACTATTTGCCGCGATAACCGACATATACGCGGGCGGAGCCGCGGGCAACAACTAGTTTGATATAAAATATAGTTGTACAAAATTAAAGCAAGTGCACTAGCCCGTTCAAACGCAGCACGCTATAATGGGGCTGTCTCGTGTACTATAACAAACAACTGTAGTACATTACGGGTGTCGCTTTTACGTCGATCTCTCGTTACTGCGCCGAGGGAAAAAGTTATTTCGTACTCTATGTCATTGTTCTAGTATCAAGACCTCTGAGTGACCGTGAGGACTCGTTTGAACCCGTTTAATACTACTGTCTAATTGTACAAAACTTTTCTATTTAATCATCTTTTTTATAGCCTTTATTATTCCCAAGATTATTTGGAGTGGGTACTAGTTCAAATGGCAAAAAAAAACCTGAATATTAGGTTTTTTTTTTATGTTTGGCCCTGTCAAAATGACTCTCCTCAGCCTGATGGAAAGCATAAGCAGAATCCAAGAGTGGTGGTCACCATACTGCGAATGCAGACAATGCAACAATGCAGCATGGTGAACCACACCATGGCAAGCTAGTGATGCTTCTGCAACATTGGGCCTCCGGTCTCGCGCTCACGTTGATTTTCTGTGCGAGGGTAGTACCGCCCCGGTCGAGCCGGCCCGTTCGTGCTGAAATCAGCTTGGCTCTACTACCTTGAAAAGGTAGGTTTTCCACTGAGCGACTGGCATCGGACCTCCGCAACCTTGAGCTCTGACTTCCCAATAACGATTGCTATAGAATACTATAAATGTTCATGACAAACAGGAACATTTGGCAACAGGTTACCCTGTTGTCGGAGGTACGGGCCTAAAGTACCTTCAAACTTGCATACTCCAGACTGTTATTAGGAATTTCTTTTCCGAAAAATCAACAAAGGTTGCATAGGGTTCCTACTAAGAGCAAGTGGTACGTTGACGGACGAGGCTTAGGCAAACAAAATATCCCGATATGGCTCGTCACTTATTACTTGGGACCCACACACATACTTTCGAAGATATTATATACGCCCGAGATTCGAACCCAAGACCGACAGTAGCATACGGTAACCGCTAGCTTCGAAAATATTGTCATAATAATACTTACCACTCAATACAACGTAATAAAATATCCTCATACATCTCACACGTGTCTGCGCTATGGTTACCAGATTGCTTACAAATACCTATTTCAAAATATATGCAAAATATGTATAAAAAGACAGAACAAAATAATTATTGTACTCATCATTCAGTTATTTGTCCTACGTGTCTTTACCAATAGGCCAGTCCTACCTACCCAAAAAGGTATTCAACGTAATTTTTTTAATTCCTTTTATGCATGTTTATTTAATTAATAATTTTATTACTTAGGTACATAAAAAAGAAATCTTTTTTCGAACCGCGTTGAGTATACCCACTTCCTGTTTGTTTTTATTTTTCAATTTTGAAGAATATGTATTACTCCTAAGGGTGATAAAATAAATAAATATAAAATACTAATAGCCGGCTCCGGCGTCGCACGGTAAACGTAGGTATTTAACCAAAAATTTAAATATTATAAATTATAACACGCTCTTAGCAAACTTTCCAAGTTTGGAAAACTCAACCAAGTCTCTTTTTTGGGTAAATAAATAATCAAAATCATCCGTTTAGGAGCTTAACTTTTTTGCAGATGTAAAACCGCCTAAGTGTTTAATATTTGCTCGAAAAAATGTACAAAGAGTTTTTTTCACATGTCAATCAGTGCCTAATATTATAAACTCGAAAGCAACTCTGTGCGTCTGTCTGTCTGTTAATGGGTTGTTCATAGCGAAAATGTAATTTGGAAATCACATAAGGAATTTGATTCTTGATGATTGGCTCTCTTGAACTCTTTACCGCGAAAACCGGTAATCACGACAAAAGCTAATCTATACATTTATACAAAAATAAATAAATTGGAGTGTCTGTTCGTAATATTAAAATAAACGCTTTTTACTTAATGCACATTGTGTATATGTATACCCTGTACATACACAAAAATAACATTTTTTCTATTTTTGTCTGTCTGTCCGCCTGTCCGTCTATCTGTTTGTTCCGGCTAATCTCTGGAACGACTGGACCGATTTTGACGGGACTTCCACTGATAGGTAGCTGATGATATTAATAGTAACTTAGGCTACTTTTTTTTAGACTACCTTCGCCTCGCGACGTTACCTGCGGTACGACGGGTTTCAGCTAGTGTACGTATAAATATTACGACTACTCTTAATAAACAATGAAATAAACTTTGTTCTCAGGAAAAAGATCTGCAATCAGATCCAAAAGAAATGGAACTAGCCAAGCATCTGGGTGACTGCCTCTCAATAGCGATGGACTCTGTGTTGTGCTCCACCAGGCTGTACGAAGACAGCAAGGACTTGTCAGGAGAAGAGCTCCAAGTGCTCACCACACTACGAGCCAGAGCTCACACACTCATCAGGTAAGAGTTTCAGAGTACATGGAATTTTCAACTCTCGATGTGAAGGAATAAGTTGGAATCTTGATCGGGATTTCATCAAATACTTATGCAAGACGAAAATAATTGTATATTCTGAATAGTTTACAAGTAGGTTTTATTGTTATTGTTAACAAATTAAGTCATTTATATAAGTCACTTTGTTGTACAATTACCTCCTTTTTCTTATTTCTGTACAAAAATATGACCAGACTATTCTTGCTTAATAAACTTATATAAGTTTAGCAGACCCACGCAACCCTATCTCCTATTGCTCGTAGCATGATAATTTTCCCCCGTTTTTGAAACATTAATAATAATTAATGCTCCGCTCGTATTGGTCTTAGCGTGATGATATATAGCCTACCAAGGAAGGCTATAGCCTTCCTTGATAAATGGGCTATCTAACACTGAAATAATTTTTCAAATCGGACTAGCGGATCCTGAGATTAGCGCGCTTAAACAAACAAATAAACAAACTCTTTAGCATTATATACTCGTATTAGTATAGATTAGACAGTTTTAAGAAATTCCGTACTCAAAAGTTACAACGGTGCGAGTCGGATTCGCACAGGAAGGGTTCCGTACTATTATTTATACATTTTAAGCGTCTACCTGTTGTAGTTATCAATATGGAGCAAAAACGAGCAAAAAAATCACTTTGTTGTATGGGATCCCCCTTAAATATTATTTTTATTCTGTTTTTTAGTATTTCTTGTTATAGCGCCTACAGAAATATATCATCTCTGAAAATTTCAACTGTCTTACTATCACGGTTCATGAGTAGAGCCTGTAAACGGACGGACAGACAGACGGACCCTTCGGGTACGGAACCATAAAACAGAATAAAATACATATTTAAGGGAGCTCACATAAAACAAACATCATTTTTTTTTCGTTTTTATAGTTAATGGGACGGAACCGGAACCCATCGTGCGCGAGTCAACTCGCACTTGGCCGGTTTTTTTAGTATTTTGTGTGCAAAAGCCACGTACGCTATTATAAAAACATCTTGTACCGTGATGTTATGATACATAGTCCCATTCTATCCATTAAGGTGGAGTATAATCTAATTTGTCTAATGCGTCGGGAGGCAACAACCCCCTTTAATTTAGAGAGGGGGCGGTAAAAAACGGACCAGGGGGGTGGAGACACTTGTGTTGTGTTTTTTCGAAGGAAAATGTTATTTCAAAAGCGTACCCTTATTTTGGAAGGAGTGCGAATATGTTTTGTTTAGATAGTGTTAGAAATTGGTGGATTTGTCTGAAGGTCTAGTGAGTTCGGTGGCACAGTGGTAGCGAATGCGACTGCTGTGCTTGAGGTCTTGGGTTCCACTCCCGGGTCGGACGAAATGTCTGTATGATTCGCACATATCTGTTTCGGAGTTTGTGTGTTTTGTATGTATAATATCTATGCTTTACAAACTGCCTGGTTGATCTAACAGTTGGCGTATGCGACTACTGACCATGATCAAATCTGGTTGGACCAAAAATTGTTATTAAGTTTTTCAGATAATAATAATGCTTAATAACAGCTCGGAGTTTGGAAGTTAGGGTCATAGCCCTTTTGCCTCGGAGAGCACGTAAAACCGTCGGTCCTACGCCTGATCTCTCCCCGGTCGTGTCGGATAACCGTCCCATCGGATTATTAGAGTGAAGGAACAGAGATTTCACCCATGTTTGCCACACACTTGTGCACCATAATATCTCCTATTTTTGACAGGTCTCCGTTGAGACCAATTAAATAAAATTGAAGTGTCTGTTTGTAATATTATAATAACCGCTTTTTACTAAATGCATATGTATGTATACGCGATATATATAAAGTATCATCGGCTACCTGCCAGTGAAAGTCCCGTCACACTCGCTCCAGCCGTTCCAGAGATTACCCGGAACAAACAGACAGACAAAAAAATTTAAAAGTGTTATTTTGGTACATGTATCGTGTATAAAGGCGGTTATTTTAATATTACAAACAGACACTCCAATTATATTTATTTGTATAGATAAAGGTGAGACCAATGAAATATTACTATCAAAACCACTCTGGTATAGACGTGTCTTTATTCATTCCATAACCACATAACAAACAACCCTTCAGTCACCCTGTTGACGCCAACAGCTATTCAAATGTATGTCAGTACGTCTGTATTGTTTTAACTCGGGAACTTTTTAAGTTATTAAAGTCGATTGGAACAGACATAAATGGAGGGTAGTTGATTAAATAGATATTAATTGGAGTGGATATTTTTGAATGTAACACGACTATGTTTAAAGTGTTGTGTTTATTTACTGACAGTAGGGAGGTAGTGAATATTAAATGTGGTATCTATACTTATAATTATAACGAAATGAACCCCGCGATGTTACCTGCGGTTATTGTTGTACCGCGAATAACGCCGCGGGACAAATTTAGTCTAAGAAAAGTTGCCAAACTTCTCCCTAGAGCATCAGCTACCTGTCAGTGAAAGTCCCGTCGAAATCGGTCCTACCCCTCCAGAGATTACCCGGAACAAACAGACCGACAGGCAAAAAATTTTTTATATAAATTTTTGGTATATGTACCGTGTATACATACATATGCATTTAGTAAAAAGCAGTTATTTTAATATTACAAACAGACACCCCAATTTTATTTATTTGTATGGATAAAGCTGAAGATTTTGTTTTGAACTCGCTCATCTCAGAAACAACTGGTCCGATTTGATATTCTTTTAGAGTTAGATATAGGTATCCATTTATATTTCATGCTCCGATCAATAGGAGCTGAATGTCAATGAAAAATATTTCAAAAATTTGTGGGAAATTTCTTTTGCGTGTCGACGCGAAACGATCCAAACGAGCGAAACAAATTATTTTATTCAAACCGGGTGTGGAACCCGAGACCTCAAGCACGTTATAATTAATAGTAGGCGGCAAGCGAGCAGACATCTCGCCTGATGGTAAGCGATTTCCGCTGTCCATGGACACACCAAGGGATCACAAGTGCGTTGCCGGCCTTTTAAGAAGGAGTATGCTCTTTTCTTGAAGGTTTCAAGGTCGTGTTGGTCGGGGAATACCGCAGGCAACAGTTCTTTTCACAGTTTTGTTGTGCAAGGCAGAAAGTTTCTAGAAAAGCGCACAGTTATGAACTGCCAACCATCTGAATGAGGCGCTCATAGCCCAGTTGCACTTGGGGATTAGAAACAATCACCGAGAGTAAGCAACGACGGCGCGGTTAGTACCTGGATGAGTGACCGCTGGTAGCATGATACCATGAGCGTTCAGTTCATTCGGAGCTCACGTTAAGCAGTCGGTCCCGGTTGTTATCGTATGCTAACAGTCGTGAAGCTTAGTTGGTGGCCTTTGGGCGGCTTGAAAACATTCAACGGCAAGATTACGTAGCCACGTAGGTCATAATGTTTAAATTAAAATTATCAACATCAAACGTCATCAAATCGGTGACGCGGTGACGCGAACTCATATGATTTTCCTTACTAAAAAGTGCTCAACGCTGCCAAAGAAGTTTTGTGACGTCAGCATGTCGGTGACGCGGTGACGCGAACTCATAAGTATTTTATCTCCCAAAAAGACACTCAACGCGGCTTACGAATCATTGTCACAGCAATTGGTATAAAGCATGATTTTCCGCAAAAACTAGAACGTATTTCATATTCGTTACTCGTTACTGCCGATTTTACTTAAATCACAAGTTTTTATTTCCAATTTAATTAGTAATGCATTGAACAGTGGCACTTGAGCCGTAGTAATGGTTTTATCAAAACATCAGCTTTGTGAGTGCGCACTAACAATGGAGCGTCACTCCATTGTGACCATATGCGACCCATGCTCACTTACACTTAGAACTGAGTGACTGTATTATAGACTTTGGAATCACTAGATGCGACTTATTATGGAAGTACTTTATATAATCAAGAAAATGATTTTTTTAATGATGATGATGATGATGATGTTCTCCTAGCCGATTACGGCCACGGCGGCCAGTCTCAACAGAGACCAACCAACTACGCAGGAGATATTATAGTGCACAAGTGTGTGCGCAAACACAGGTGCACTCTCTGTTCCCTCACTCTCATAATCCGATGGGACGGTTAACCGACACGATCGGGGAGAGATCAGGCGCAGGACCGACAGCTTAACGTGCTCTCCGAGGCACGGGGGTTCAGACCCCAACTTCCAAACTCCGAGCTGTTATTAAGTATTTATAGAATCAGAAAAACTCAATAACACTTTTGGCCCGACCTGGGATTCGAACCCGAGACCTCTTGATCAGCAGTCGCATACATCAACCGCTAGATCAACGAGGCAGTTATTTTTTTAATAATCAGCTAATAGAAATATCGCCGTGACTTCGTCACCTCAGATAGTATTGTTTTTTTTTAATATGGTAGTTTAAAATATCTAAACCAACAGACAGTTGAAGGGATTTCATTTTATATTAATTACTAGCTGAACCCCGCGGTGTTAACCGTGGTTATTGTCGTACCGCGGGGAACGCTTCGGGACAAAGCTAGTCTAAAAAAAGGAGCTTAGTAACTCCTTAGATCATCAGCTGTCTGCCAGTGAAAGTCCCGTCAAAATCGGTCCAGCCGTTCCAGAGACTACCTGGAACAGACAGACAGACAAAGATTGAAAACAATGAAATCTTGGTATATGTACCGTGTATACATAAATATGCATTTAGTAAAAAGGGTTATTTTAATATTACAAACAGACACTCCAATTTTATTTACTCATTTATTTGTATAGATGTAAAGATAATGTAATATTCGCTATTTGTAATTCTTCTTTTGTTATTTATACAATCCAGAAACATAAACTACTATTAATTAAATTTGATAATCAGCGTCGCGTGCGTCCAATTATCTCCTCTCTACTCAACCCCATTGTAGAGGGTTCGCGACATCGATACTCGGTAGATTACAGCCGATTATCGATTCAATCGGATACCGTCACATCGATTGCGATCAGAAGGGTAACAATTGGCGGGTTTATTGCTGTCGCCATATGGGGTTGGAAAGACATTTCTTGTCTATGTAGTAATAATGTATTATGTTCTAATTGATTTAGTCTCTAGGGCCCGTATTTTCGTCTCAGTCGTCAATCTAGTTTCAAAACTAGTTTTATGAAGATCTTTTATTATTGAACGTCTCTTGAAACAAGATTCACTGATCGTTAATCAAGTGAGTAACGATCAATGAACAGCTAATTTTAGAACGGTGCTTATGTCAAAATCTCCTCTCAGGTATAGATTTTGTCAGATGTGATCTCTGTTCACCTGAGACAAGCTCAATCTAGTTTCAAGAATTAATTTCTAAGTTTTTAAGTGGAAATGAACGTATTATAAGATGATGTTCCTAAATAACAACGAAAAATTACTTTCGGCGGTATTCGCTTACCATCAGGTGATACGTCTGCTCCTCATTTACTCGGTGAAACACAGCGCAAGCGCTGTTTTATACCGGTTCTCTGTGAGGCCGTGGTATCACTCCGATCAAGCCCGCCCATGCATGCCGAAGCGTGGCTCTCCCACACATACATTTATGTCACAAATACATTTATATCTGTGACATAAATGTATTTAGAAAATATAAATACGTTTATCATTTGAAATTTGTTACCTTATTTTCCTTTTTAACCGACTTCAAAAAAAGGAGGAGGTTTCTCAATTCGACCGTACCTATATATATATATTTTTTTTTTGTTTATGAACCGAAAGGAGATGTCCCGACGGGTGATACCATGATAAGGACATTAACATCTGATCATGGAATCCAAGAGAAATGGAGTCGAACCCTGAAGTCCATTTTATTTTTGTTAAAATTTTACCACCATCATTCTTTAACTAAACCTACTCAAATACTTAAAGCAACCCTTACACTACAACCCCATTATAAGTGAGCTTGATTGAATCAGAACGCAAACTGGCACTCGGTATCGAGAACTCTTTGTGACTCGAATCGAATCGAATTAAACACTCGTCGGCCACTCGATAACGTGATTATGTTCTTCATAGGAAAATTTAGAGAATATGGCACTCTGAAGATCTTAATTGGGGGAGGAAAGTTTTGACGCTGGTTGAATACCTAAAGTGAAAGTTAGTCTATAGGTAGGTATAAAAGGAGAGTACAAATATGCAAGTGGGCTGGTCACTTGTCGTGTCACTTGAGCCAGATATGAATATTCATAGTAATATTATAAATTTAAAAGTAATCTATATATATATAAAAGAGGAAGGTGACTGACATACCCAGAGATCAACGCACAGCCCAAACCGCAGAACCTAGAATCCTCAAATTTTGCACGTAGATTCTTTATATAACTTAAGTGAGCACTAAGACAGGAATTTTTGAAATTCCACTCCTAAGGGGGTAAATCAGGGGATGAAAGTCTACGTGAGCGAAGCCACGTACAAAAGCTAGTATAATATAAAACTATTTGTTATACTTTCAGGGCTAAACCGCTGCACCGATTTTAATAATATTGGACTTGGAGATACTCTTATTCTTGAGTGAGGAAGAACATAGGTAACTCTTTATCGCAATCTATATCTATACAAATAAATAAAATTGGAGTGTCTGTTTGTAATATTAAAATAACCGCTTTTTACTAAATGCATATGTATATATACACGGTACATATACCAAAAATGTAGTTAAAAAATTTTTTGTCTGTCTGTCTGTCTGTTTGTTCCGGGTAATCTCTGGAACGGCTGGACAGATTTTGACGGGACTTTCACTGGCAGGTAGCTGATGATCCAGGGAGTAACTTATACTACTTTTTTTAGACTAACTTTGTCACGTGGCGTTACTCGCGGTACAACAATAACCGCGGGTAACACCGCGGGGTTCAGCTAGTAAGTAATATAGGCAGTAGTGTGCGCACAGCCAGTACACATAACACAGATAGACGAATTTCAATTTAAAATTAAATAGTCAATTTGAATATCCAAAAATAACATGTGCTTGTTTATAGTTTTAAGTTTTTACTTCTATCGGCAGTCCTCATAACTGCTTCATTATTTACGTAAACTCTCATATATAATGCTAGCCGACCCACGCAACCTCGTTTGCGTCTTCTATTGCTTGTAGCGTGATTATTTCCCCCCGTTTTTGTAACATTCTTCATTGTTGCTCCGCTCCTGTAGGTCTTAGCGTTATGATATATAGCCTATAGCCGTCCTCGATAAATGGGCTATCTAACACTGAAATAATTTTTCAAATCGGACCAGCGGTTCCTGAGATTAGCGTGTTCAAACAAACAAACTCTTCAGCTTTATATATTTGTATAGACTAGCAGACCCACGCAACCTCGTTTGCGTCTTCTATTGTCTGTAGCGTGATAATTTCCCCCCGTTTTGTAACATTCTTCATTGTTGCTCCGCTCCTGTAGGTCTTAGCATTATGATATATAGCCTATAGCCGTCCTCGATTAATGGGCTATCTAACACTGAAAGAATTTTTCAAATCGGACCAGCGGTTCCTGAGATTAGCGTGTTCAAACAAACAAACAAACTTTATATATTTGTATAGATTAAACGTCACAAAAAATATGGCCCAAAGATATTCTCCTAAAATGTACCAATGTCTCTCTGTGATAATATTCCTAACTTTCGAAATTCCTGGTATACAAACGTTGGGAAGCCTCGATCAATCTATTGCCAATACGGCAGTAAGCCGCTTTGTAATTAGACGGTATGTCGTCAACGATGGACCACGCCCACCGTTTGGCGTCCAAGTCGCGTTGTTAATTTGTAAATGAAAACAGACCCGTGTCCCGCGGTGATAGAGTGTGGTTGTTGTGTCAGCGGGTTCATGAACTGAGCGAAATTTAAACGCTTGTGAATTTTTGTCCGATCGTACCCTGTTTATCATATTCAACTTGTATTTATTATTCTGCCTTATGACTGACTCGGTGGCGCTATAGTAGCGGATGCGACAGCTGTGCTTGAGGTCTCGGGTTCGATTCCCGGGTCGGACCAAATGATTGTATGATCTGCAAATATTTTTTTCGAAGTTTGGTTGTTTTTCATGTATGTATTTACAAAAGAAAAGTAAAAATGTATTTATATCAGTTGTCTAGTACCCATAATACAAGCTCTGCTTAGTTTGGGACTAGATGTGTGTTAGATGTCCGAAATATTATTTTTGATTGTAATTCATTTAAATTGTGTCTCCTTTTTTGTCATATTTAATATATTTGACGATTGCTGAATATAATTTAATTGCTTCAATCTGTAGCGATATAATATTGTAGTCAAGTTCAGCATAAAAGTGATTTGCAGGTAGTCCAAGTGTACTTCTGTCTTTTTAAGTAAGTAATAATTGCACTATTTTACATGCATTTAAACTACATATACTCATGCCCGTATCCCGAAGGTGTATAAATAAATTACTTACTTTTTGACATCTTAAAACTTTACATATGGTTAATAATAATCCAGCATAGATAACTGGCAACAATTCCATGCTACTTTTACACACCACTTCACATTTTGAACTTTAATCTTTCACATTCTATGATATATAATTATGTTAATCATAACTATAAGTTTTTTTATGACAAGTACCTATATACAATATTGTACTTGCTTTTTAAGTTTTTATAAACTTATCAACTCACTGACACTGAAGCCCCACGTCTATCCTATAATTTCGCAGGGACATTTTTAATTTATTAAAACGCTCGAGCCCCAATCATTATTTGTTATTCAAAGTCAATATTTATTTTTTATTAGCGACCGCTTTGTTTGCATCTGGACGAACGTAGCTTTATTGGCCGCTTTTCCATGCCATACATTTACCATGGATTTTTTTATGCCATGAAGCTGAAACTCAGTTTGTTTTTCAGTAATTAAGAATTGGAAACTTATGTGTTGGGATGTGTTAACAATTTTTTGAAATTAATATACCACTGTGATTAGAGACAATCTTTCATGGTGGTCAAGGTTATGCTTTACATATTTATACATACAAATAAATGAAATTGGAGTGTCTGTTTGTAATATGAAAATACCCGCTTTTTACTAAATGCAGATGTATATATATACACGGTACATATATCAAAAATGTAGTTAAAACATTTTTGTCTGCCTGTCTGTTTGTTCCGTGTAATCTCTGGAACGGCTTAACGGATTCTGACGGGACTTTCACTGGCAGGTAGCTGATGATCCAGGGAGTAACTCAGGCTACTTATTTTTAGACTAACTTTGTCCCGCGGCGTTACTCGCGGTACAACAATAATGGCGGGTAACACCGCGAGGTTCAGCTAGTATATACTATAAAGCTTATGTATAAAAGTCGTAAATTCTAGACTTCTTATATCATCAACCGCCTATTGCTGTCCACATCTGGACATCCGTCTCCTTGACCTATTGATTATAGGCTTCTCGAATGCAGTTCTTGCCAACCATCTTACGCAAGTCGTCTTTTTATATCACTATCACTACATATTATAAAACAAATTCCTCCAGTGCGTATGTCTGTCTGTTCGCGATAAGCTCAAAAGCTGCTTCACGGATTTTTATGCGGTTCTTACTTATAGATAGAGTGTTTCTTAAGGACGGCTTTCGTATAAAGTTTGTTACTTTTTTTTTTGAGTATATTAGCTAGAATATAAAAATATTTGTTCAAGACAGCACTGGTGCCTCGGTAGAACTCGTACTCGCAACTAAAGCGATATTTCAAGTTTTCCATTGTGCGAAATGAGCGACGCCAAAGAAAAAACTTGGGAGTAAAAAACAAATGAATGACTGTTTTCGAAACTCAAATATACCAGCTAAATGGATTTATAACTTTGAATTTGGAATTCTTAACCAAAGAGGATATATTTATGATTAAAGTGGACAGTGCGACAAACAATTTTAGGTCTTCATGGACCTAATATGTAATACTTTATTTTTTCCTACTTGTACTGACTAAGGCTGATAAATAAATAAATAATCACATCACAATAATCACAATCACACTAATGTATAAAGGTGAAAGTTTGTGGGTGTGGTTTGTTACTTCTTCACGCAAAAAGTACTGAACGAATTTTGATTAAACTTTACAGTAATACAGCTTATACATCAGAATAACATATAGGCTACTATTTGCTGCGATAACCGACATACACGCGGGCGGAGCCGCGGGCAACAACTAGTAAATAAATATTACAGACATCTTACACACAACGCTATCTATTCCCAAGCTATACATATCATACACAAAAAGCACCCAAACTCCGAAACAAATATTTGCAGATTATACAAGATTTAATTTGGTCCGAGCCGGGAACCGATCCCGAGACCGGGAGATCGAGCACAGCAGTCGCATACGCTACCACTGCGCCACAGAGGCAGTCACAAACAGATTCACTATGATGTTTAAATGTTGTTTTTTTTTCACATTAGTTATCTATATATCTATACAACTAAATAAAATTGGAGTGTCTGTTTGTAATATTAAGATAACCGCTTTTTACTAAATGCATATGTATGTATACACGGTACATATACAAAAAATGTAGTTAAAAAAATTTTGTATGTCTGTCTGTCTGTTTGTTCCGGGTAATCTCTGGAACGGCTGGACTGATTCTGACGGGACTTTCACTGGCAGGTAGCTGCTGGCTACTTTTTTTTAGACTAACTTTGCCCCGTGGCGTTACTCGCGGTACAACAATAACCGCGGGTAACACCGCGGGGTTCAGCTTGTTCTTTATATTATTATTACTATTTTCTGTGTGTGCTATTTTCTAGATAAGCACTACGATAAAATATGTTTAATGATTATTACTTTCTTTGAAGATCCAGATTGTTTTATACAATAAATTTCAGACGGGTAAATTATGTTAAAAGTAATTTGTAAATAATGTGTACACTTAGCAATAAAATTAGTTTTATTGTTATTAAAAGAAAAAAATACTACAGATTTTTGTGGCTGAGTCGGTGTTTATTATGTCCTTCATTATATGTTTAAAATGAAGTCGCTTGCCAATGTCTTAAACTAATAAACAACCTTTAATTAAGTTTTCAGCAATAGATAGTGATTCAAGAAGAAGGGTTATTATGTGTAATACATTGATATTATAGTAGAGGGATCTCCGTGGGAGAGCCACGCTTCGGCATGTATATGCCGGTTCGACCGGAGTGATACCGTGGCCTCACAGAAAACCAGTGTGAAATAACGCTTGCGCTGTGTTTCACCGAGTGAGTGAGGCTACTGGAGACCCATAGGCCCAAAAGGCGGCAATGTGATGCCTCTGGTGTTGCGGGTGTCCATGGGCGGCGGTAAACGCTTGCCCAGGCGATACGTCTACACGTTTACCGCCTCGTTGGTCTCGCGGTTGGCGCGTGCGACTGCTGATCATGAGGTCTCGGGTTCGATTCCTGCGTCGGACCAAATGTTTGTATGATCTACAAATATTTGTTTCGGAGTTTGGGTGTTTTCTATGTATATTAAGTATGTATTTACAAAAAAAATGTATATATGTATTCGTATCAGTTGTCTAGTACCCATAACACAAGCTCTGCTTAGCTTGGGACTAGATGGCGTTGTGTGTTAGATGTTAGAAATATTTATTTTATTATTAATATTATTCGATAATAAAAAGACTACCAAAACTATAACCCTTACTAGGCTTCACCGTAGTCAAGTAAAAATCAACAATTTATTGCGTCTAATAAAAAAACTAAAATTGTATATATTTCGGTTCACGTACGCATTCGCAACACTATACAAATATAAAACATCTGCAATTGATATAAGTATCCAACTGTCACCCACATTATTATCAAACAACTCTGTTAAATATCTTCGTTCAATATTTATTTAACCCTCAACAACGTTATGACCCTCACTGGTCTTACTCAGTACTCATACACTTGCTACTTATTGCTTGTGCAATGGCAACAAAAATATCGCCACATCTTACGGCATATCAACAACCTTTAATTGTCTGTTGGAAATAATCTTTTTCCTTAGAAAAGAGGTTTTGCCTTACTATACTCTCCACCGTGGGAGAGCCACGCTTCAGCATGAATGGGCCGGCCCGACCGGAGTCATACCACGGCCTCACAGAAAACCGGTGTGAAATAGTGCTTGCGCTGTGTTTCACCGAGTGAGAGAGAATACCGGAGGCCCATAACCCAAAACCCCCTGTTTCCCCTCCCTATCCCCCAAAGGCCGGCAACACACTTGTGATGGTGTTTGCAGGTATCCATGGGCGGTGGTAATCACTTACCATCAGGCGATACGTCTGCTCGTTTGCCCGCATATTCCATAAAAAATACTATA
Source organism: Spilosoma lubricipeda (assembly GCA_905220595.1). Lineage (NCBI taxonomy): Eukaryota > Metazoa > Arthropoda > Insecta > Lepidoptera > Erebidae > Spilosoma > Spilosoma lubricipeda. The sequence goes on along the minus strand of HG992298.1, from coordinate 1,201,478 downwards.
TATAGCATATACATATATACAGGGTAAAGCATACCTAACCCTCCCTTCTACGGAGTGAACTGCAGCAGTGGACTTTTAAGGCTGCTGATTGATACCACGTAGGCCAGACGAATTAAATTTGGGCTTGCGGCAAATTTTCTTTCTCGTTATAAACATAAATATTTCGGACATCTATTTGTAACAAATATTTGTAGATCATACGAACACTTGGTCCGACCCGGGAATCGAACCCGAGACCTCATGATCAGCAGTCGCACAAGCGAACCGCGAGACCAACGAGGCAGCAAGGAAGCACTAGCTGACCCACGCAACCTCGTTTGCGTCTCCTGTTTCCCGTAGCGTGAAAATTTCCCCCGTTTTTGAAACATTATTCATTGTTGCTCCGCTCTTATTAGTAGTAGCGTGATGATATATACCCTATAGCCTTCCTCGATAAATGGACTATCCAACACCGAAATAATTTTTCAAATCGGACCAGCGGTTCCTGAGATTAGCGTGTTCAAACAAACAAACAAACTCTTCAGCTTTATATATTAGTATAGATAATAATTTGTTCTATTTCTAGGTAAAATGTTTCTAAGTCAGATTATGTCGGGGCCAAATACATAGACACAGAGTCACTAGTACATGTATTGAAGGTGGCAATTTTGCTATTCTCCCAGCTTTCTTAAAAATCTGTAATATGGATATACACATCAATTCGCGTCAAACAATATTTATTCAAAAACGCGAGGGTGCCGTATTATGGGGTACGCCAGGACTGAACAGTAGGGCACGATGAGGTCCCATTCAATTTGTGTGATGTCAATGATGCGCGCTCGATTTAATGGCAGGTGACGTTTATTGAGCCCTCGGGCCCCTGTTTTAGTGGACGATGCGTGTGCGCATTGGCATAACTATATTTTCTTGTGTTAATATTAGAAAATTTTAAAACTTTTATTTTTAGCGTGTAAAGGATTGAAAGTTATGATTATACTAGCTTTTGTCTAAAGAGTTAAGTCGGGTTTTGAAAGAAACAAGGTATCTCCATATCAAATTTCATTGAAATCGGTGCAAAGGTTTAGTCCCTCAAAATCACTATCATCAAAAGTCTTTAATTAGTCCACTGCTGGACTTAGTCCTCATCTTAGAACAGAATGCCTCGGTGGCACAGTGGTAGCGTATGCGCCTGCTGTACTTGTGATTCTCGAGTTCGATTCCCGGGTCGGACCAAATATTGTTTGTTTTCTATATATAATATGTATGTAAATACAAGAAAAGTATATATCAGTTGTCTAGTACCAATAACACAAGCTCTGCTTAGGGACTTCTGGGACTAGATGACGTTGTGTTTTAGATGTCCGAAATGTTTATTTATTTTATTACTAGCTGTGTCCGCTACTTCGTACACTTGACATTTGAATTTTAAGTTATTTTAAACTTTTAAACCTTCCCTGGTCTACGACAAACATTTCAAAACCAAAATCAACTAAATCGACCCAGCTGTTGTCGAGTTTCAGCGAGACAAACAGCAATTGATTTTTATATATAAGATTTATTTATACTCGAATTATGCCAATCATATTTCATTGTACAAGTATAGTAGCTTTAATAAAAATGACATGTACTGAAAAATAAAAATAAAATATTAATTCAACCTGATACGATACACATTAAACAAATATATGAAAAAAAACGCCTGTCATTTTAAAACATCACCGCTATCAATGGCACTCGCCCTACAGTAGCCCACGAACACATTATACCTACAAGCGTTAAATATGTTCAGCGGGATGAGCCATGTTTGTTTTGTATTATCATCTGTGCTTTTGTCCGTATGTCACGATCACTCTATTAAAATGCTATTTCGGGGGGTTGATATGTAAAAAGGGTAGTTTTACTGGTAGCAGTAGCTAATGTTATCGTATGATTATCTGTTAGATGGGAGTTTCCTTATTAACACGCTTTTATTAGCTTTACCTGTATCTATGTACATTATGTTTGTATGTAACGGAAACCTTTTAACTTCATTTTCACCTACTTCTTGGAGCCTGAAGTCTGATTAACTTGAAAATTGTCCAAAGGGTCAAGGGCCGATGACAATACAACAACTTGAAAAAAAAAGAACAGTTTAAAAAACTAAACAAACACGCTTTTATAAATATATCAAACTAAAAAGTAGCAAATAAATTATAGTTAAAAAGAAAAGTAAATGCCTTTGTAGCATGGTTACATGCTTTAATAGCAATTGAACTAAAAGAAAAGGCCACATTATTGAAATATTTTCGGAAAGCACCCCACGCTATTTACATTACAATTATTTTCTACTTTTTAGTTTAATCTGATGTGCCCGTTGTTCTAGTGGTTAGTCATGCTGACTGCTAACCCAGAGCTCGTGGGTTCGATCTTACATAGGACAACTGATGCAGAAGCATCACTAGGCACACATTGTCTGCATTCGCAATGAGTATTGTGACCACCACTCTTGGATTCTGCTTATGCTTTCCATCAGGCAGAGTAAATTCACTTTAACAGACTCTTAAATAAGTATTAAAAATGTATTTTTTTTTTATACTTATATATAAAGAATTCTAATGAAGTAAATGTATATGTGTATGTAAAAAACTAGGAGATCATATCTGGTACATCAACACCATTGCGTTACCCCATAGACTAGTTCACCACTCTTGGATTCTGCTTATGCTTTCCATCAGCCAGAATAGTCATTTTGGCAGGGCCTCAGGTTTCTCATTTAAGGATGCGTTATAATATATCAATTTATCATGGATTACGATGCGACAGGTTTTTAAATCGATTGACTGGACCGATTAGTTTTAATTATTCTCTGAAACTCTAAAGAATCGATTCAATTTTGAATATTCGATAGTTTTGCAATGTAACAAAGTTCATTTACCTGCATGCATTATATATGCCTGATTGTATTTTTTTTCTGCCTCAATTATTAGCTTTCTAGATAGAACGATTAATTGAGCCTGTTGTCGATTGTACCAGCAAAGATTAAAAAAAAAAAAGAAATCCCTAGCAATTTAATTATTTAAATTAATGTGTAAAATGTTTATCATACAAACACTAGGTAAGTGTGTATTACCACGCTTTTTTTTTATTTAAAAGAAAAAACCTAATACACGCCCTGAATTCCCACGAAGAAATTAAAAACTTTCTTCGAAATTAAGACATAAATAACATTGGAACGGCAACCGTCACTAACAGTCGCGTGCCTGTCCCCTTGGGTCCAAGGTTCGATTTCCATTCAAATCCCTAGCGTCAACACTGTCATAGACAACCACGTGCCGCGACATAACTACAAAATTACATCTACAGTTAAGAAAAAAAAGAAATAACTCTTAAAACTATGAAAATTAGGTCGATTTTAGAGAGTAGTTAGACATTTTGACCGCCTTTATGAATCGTTTTGAGCGGTTAGAAAATAATTTCAGTTATTGGTTAGCCGCGTGTCATATAATTGTGACAATTTGTATAATTATATTAAGTTATGCGGTCGGGTGACGTGATAAGAGGAGGTTTGGGTAATTGCTACCGTTAATTTTATATTGTGTTAAACATGTGAATGTTTCTGGGAATTCTCATGTGTCTTTTTCATTCTTAAAAGGGTTGATTCGACTAAAGATTTGATTCAACAGGTATTTTTATTGTATTTCTAAAAGTATTGCCATTATCACTCAAGTAAATAACATTACACACATAAGCTAGTATAGGACCCATGGTAATGAGCCTAAGTTTTTGATAAAGTGAAACCATTTAGCGTTGTAAATAAATGTTTTAAGATTATACGTCGATAATATCCTTTGATATATTCCAGTACCCCATTAAATTATAGGAAATGAATATATTATTTAATGGACCTGTATCTTTTGTGTCGTCAGTAGAACTAAATGAAGCTGACATAGAACATTACATGACAACATTAAATGAAGTACGTTGTACTTCTTTAATTTTAAGCTTACCTTGGAATGCATCTGGTGTACAATAAAGAAATATTTTATTACTACGTTCATATAGTTCAGTTGGGATGAAGGTCAGATAAAGTAAAACAAGTACAACGATTTTTATAACAATATACACATAATAAATAATACCTAGTCCGTATGGTGGTGTATTAAAGAATAAGGAACCACCCCTATTCATCCCGTGGGTGTCATCAGAGTCTACTACGTTAACAAACTAATTAACAGCATTACAAAGGGAAAGAAACATTGACACAAATCGCATCCAACCTCTGGCCAGCAAGGTATATAGTAGGCCAAAACCTTATATCTAAGGAGAGATCTATGTCCAACAGTGGACTATTAAAGACTGTTGACGATACTGATGTCAGTAAACCCTATAAATATTTGCAGTAATGTCCAATATTTTACGTTGCATTCGAATCTACTTCCGTATAGCCACAGGTCGTTCAAGATATTAAAATGAATTTAAGACATGCCGACGACAATAAAACTGATAATTTAGCAAATTTACGTTTACAGGCGATCGTAAAGTACTGGTTATACTATCACCTTATTGTTAAAGGTCACACTGGGGTGTGCCAGTCCATGAAATAAAATTATATTATGTATTTATTTATGTCTTTTGTCTACTAGGTACCCATGGCACAAGTTTTGCTAATCCACAAATCATTGTTGTTCTGAGTCTGTATGTACTTTGTGTCGGTGTCATATACGTTTGTAAAGAGCCCCGTGATTGTGTCTTAAAAAATAAAATAAGAACCGACTTCAATTCACCTAAAACTTGACGAATTATAAGTTGTACTTCAATATAGGATCAAACAGGAAGGTACAAGGAAATAGGTATTTACCCAAACACAAAAGATTTTTGCAAGGGATTGGGAATTTACAAGCATACAAAAAATACAATCTAAGTGAGATCTTTATTAAAGTTGCTTAATAATATGAATTCGTCTCTGTTTACTTTTGACATGTTGAACGTATATAACGCTAAAACAGAAACGTATTCCACTTGACTAATCTTTATTAATCAAACGTGTGACGTCAACACGCCATATGCGCAAGCGACGCGCGTGAAATTCAATCAAAACAGTCAGATGAAAGAAACTCATTCATTATTACCGGTACATTGCTCCTCGCACCCCACTCTCCCCTAATTGTGTTAAATGCGACATGTCTTTTTGTAATGACTAGTGAATTTGAAGCCTTTGTTAATCCATCCCCGGAAATACTGTCATATTTATAAACTATATTATGCAAAAAATTTAAATATCTACGTTATAGAGATTTGCAGCATTGCGTTGAGCAAAATGCGCTAACTCGGTACAATACTCCGACGTGTTGTTTCACACGCACAATTTATTAATGCAGTGTTTAGCTTTACTTATCACTTATTCGCTCATTCATTTCCCCAGTGTTTCACAATTTATTCTTCTTAAGTACCGCAAACTACTACAGCGGACCCCAGCACTAAGCCGGGAAAACGCTAGGCCGAAGAAGTATCGCAAACTACTCAACAGCGATTCGCAAAGAGAATGAAAACTTGAAACATATATTAAAATGGGAATCTGCGGGATTGCTACCATGTACATGGTAGCAATCCCGCAGATTCCCATTTTAATGTTACTGACCATGAAAGTTTAAAACAATATATTGAAACATATACTATGAAAAACCGTCGGGCCACCATGGTGTAGTAGGCAAAACCTCCTTAAGGAGATGCCTATGTCCCGCAGTGGACTATTAAAGGTTGTTCATAATGATGTAACCACGAATACCATATGTATGTTCTACAACGCACTCGGTGCGTTCCATTTTCTATTTTTTTACGTGTGTCACGGGCCGTCACCCCAACGGGGTTCGCGGCGGGCTGGTGTGTCGGAATAGGACCGACAAAATCACACAGTGTGCCACTCTGCTATTGAAAAGGTAAGGATCCAGGAACTGCTGTTATTAAAATCCCAGCGCCTGCCCGCACTGAAGCGAGCACCGTCTGCTGGGAAATTTAGGCGACGTACGGCACACGCGAGTAGAAGTATTCACTTCAAGAGTCAACGCAGTAAACTATGTCTTAGTGGATGCAAAGAATTCGTAATGAAGTAAGACAATTTCATATTGGATTCTAATTTAAATTTGTTAATACAGGTTCGCACGATTATGGCTAATAGTTACTTGGCATCATCTCCATAAAGCTATAAAGGTAAATTTTAATTGAATCGATTAAAACAACCAAGTGTCGTAACTCAGAGAGTTGTTTTTTTACCTTGACAACACCTTGCCTTAAACAGCATTCGGCTGCTAGAACTCTTAGGAAACAACCGTGGGACAGCCACGCTTCCGCATGAAAGGACTGGCTCGATCGGAGTGATACAACGACCTTGTAGAAAACCGGTATGAAACAGCGTTTGCACTATGTTTTATCGAGTGAGTGAGGATACCGGAGGCCCATACCCCTATCTACCCGCCCATCCCCCAAAGGCCGGAAACGTACTTGTGACTTCTTTGGTGTTGCGGGTGTCTATGGGCGGCTGTAATCGCTTACCATCAGGCGATACGACTACCCCTATTCCATAAAAAAAAAGAAATGCTGAAGATGAAATGATTAACGTCGATTGGAAGCGCTTTCTCCTAAAATAATATTAATTCCAACTTTATAGTGTCATTCACAAAAAACCCAACCCCGCATATTGACGACCGTTACGCCACTCGTAAAACTAGTAATGCGGTTTCAATGTATCCCCTCAGGAGACGGTCGCGCGAGTCCCCGGTGACGTGTGTCCATCATTCGATAGTGACACCTCGCCCCGGTGACACGTGTCAAATGTGTAAAAATAGAAAGTTTTGCCCATCTGCCCCCGGGTATGTTTCATGTTTACATCGGACCCGCTTTCTTCCCATCTGTGATTCTGATTTCTAGAAAAGAAGGTTCTCAATTCATTTATGTTTTTAATATTTACTGGCTGCACCCCGCGGTGTTTGTTATTTTTTAATCAGACATCGTTTACTATTTTTAGCCGACTTCAAAAAAGGAGGAGGTCCTCTGTATCCGTGTGGGAGCACCTTTGTTGGATAACATTTTCTAACAAATTGTAACAAAAGTTATAAAATGTTACTGATGTTATACAACATCGTGTAACATGTTGTAACAAATGTTATAAAATGTTATCTTGTTACACAATGTTTTATAACGTTATACATATACGTTATATTATAACTGCTGTGTGGCACCCTTATGTATGTCCGCGGATAACTTCGTCGTTTATGAACCGATTTTGTTGATTTTTTAATAATGGACAGGAGATATTCCAACAGTGATACCATGATAAGGATACTAAGTTCTGATGATGGCATCAAAGAGAAATCGAGTCGAACCTTGAAGTCGGTTTTATTTTTATTAAAATTTTACTTGTATTAATTTTCGTCACACTGATAGTGTAGTATTTTTTTTTTCTCCTCAACCAATCGCCGTCCACTGCTGAACGTGTAGTATACATTATGAAAATTAATATTTAAATCTGTTAAATGGTTAAGATTGAAATCGTAACAAACAAACAAACATATTCAAGTTAAGATTATGGTGTGAAGACTATCGTGGTAGTTTTTACTTGGTCATACTAATGTTATAAATTCGAAAGTAAACTCTTTCTGTTACGCTGTGAAAGAATTGAATGGTTTGAATGAATTTCGATATAGCAATAAATTAGACCTTGGAGAAATATATAGGCTACTTTTTGTCGCGATAACTAACGTCCAAAAGCTAGTTTTGTACAAGTGTAAAGCTTAATAAAATAAAAATAAAAACTGACTTCAAGAACGGGACTAAATTGAAATGGGACCACACGGGAAGCACCAGCTTTCAAATCAATCAATCAAGTTTTAGGTAACAGACATAAAAAAATGCAGTCGAATTGAGAACCTTCTCATTTTTTGAAGTCGGTTAAAAATGAGAAAACACAAAACACAATCTGAATTGTGAAATCTAAAAATGATTTCAATTCAACAATTAATATTCATTAATTCGAGCGAAAGTAACCCCTAACTAGCCACTCCCTCGCGGGGGTACAATATATCAAAGCGTCCATAGGCGTAGTGTAGTAGTGATTATTGGTACAACAGCGCAGCGGGCGACGCCGCGGGACGTCGATTGAGATGTTAGATCGTGTGCGATTGCTGTCCATAATGCATGTTTAAATAAGGATTTTATTTAAACTATTGACGGTTAATCTACACATCTTAACAAATAAAATTGGAGTGTCTGTTTGTAATATTAAAATAACCGCTTTCTTCTAAATGCATATGTATGTATACACAGTACCAACCACGTACCAAAAAGCATTTTTTTACCGACTTTAAAAAAAGGAGGAGGTTCTCAATTCGACGGTATATAAAATATTATTTTTTGTGTGTTCGCGGATAACTTCGTCGGCGATTCTTTTTTTAACGGAAAGGAGATATCCCAACGGTGGTACCATGATAAGGACACTAAGATCTGATGATGGCATCCAAGAGAAATCGATTGATTTGGTTGTTCTTGAAGTCGGTTTTTTATTTTGTTAAAATTTTACTTGTACTATATTTATATCTATATTTTTGTCTGTCTGTCGGTCTGTCTGTCTGTCAGTTTGTTCAGGCTAATCTCTGGAACCGCTTTTGACGGCACTTTTACTGATAGGTAGCTGATGATATAAGGAGTAACTTAGGCTACTTTTTTTTTAGACTAGCTTCGCCATGCGGCTTTACTGGCGGCTATTATGTCATTCTGGCGAACGACGTGACGTCATATTTCGGTTCAATTCGAGTTATGTTGCTTTCACGTAGTAACTGGACAATGACGTCACGTCGGACAGCTCTCGGAATGTAAGTCCTTGTTTTCTTAGACAATGGACCAAACAAATTAATCAGCTTTGTATTATTAGTATGCAAATAGATACAATATCCAAAAGGACTGGCTGATGTACCTACACACAATTGTATATAACTCGTTTCTTCATTTGCAATTTAATATTGTTTCAAAAGCATTTTGCGTTGTTAGTTACAATTATCAGAGGTACCTCTAACTACTAAACACGTTTATGTCCTGTGACGGCACTGTTCTATAGTAAGGGGCAAACACAGTACGAAACAGCACGTGTGCCTATAAGAGAAACTACCAAATAATAAACATACAAATAAATTAATACCAAGGACGTGATTTAAATTTTCTAGCTTTATTATATCCACTTATCTAAACATATTTATTAAAATAACAATAAATCAACTGACCGAGTTCATTTCTACGAACTCACCATCAACACTTCTATGGAGGGTCTATCGAATAATCTTAAAATCAAAACAGCAGTGTACATTTTACCCCCAATTTATCCCGCAAGTGTGACATCTCCCACGTGAGTGGGGTGTGAGCTGCACCTGTACATTCTCACGGCACTTAACCTCCGGTCGATAAGACCCCGGCTAGGATTTGTGAGGGTTAATTAATATTTTATAAGTCTATTGTGAAAACCTAGAGCTCGGTCTGGGAATGTTTAACTAGTGCCTAGAAAGATTTATTTTCAGACACAGTGTAATTTGGTAGCAGAACTAAGACAGTGTCTGTTTCGGTTCCGAATGCTATATTTCTGTCCTGCCTATTTATTTATGCAGTAGTGATACTAATAGTCCTAGGGATTCTTCCAAATTAAAGTAACCGGGTCCTTTAAGCGGGCCGTGAAAAAACATCTCACTAGGCTGCCATACTGTGGGTCACCATGCTGCATTGTTCTGCTTATGCTTTCCATCAGACAGAGTAGTCTTTTGGTAGCTTTGATCATAAAAGAAAACATAAGTCGCATAATCTCAACCGAATGACGTCTGCAGCTTACATTAAGGTAGGCCTATATTCAGGTTCTTTCCCAGGTTTCCAATAACTACTGGTCCTGTAGTGACCGCATCTAAAGAATAGTACCTGGATGACCGTCTTTTTTTCCTAGCTAGAATGATTTATCACCCCCGCAACCCTATGCTAACTAAATTTCACGAAAATCGTTGAAGCCATTTCCGAAATTCAGATTGTATATATAAAAGAATTGCTCGTTTAAAGATATGTATTACATTTTCTTAAAAGTTTCACAAATTCAATTAAAAACGTAATTATAGAAATTGGTACATAAATGGAAAAGTTATTCTACATCATCTTCAGCCTTATTGTCTAAACGGACTGAAGGCCTTGGGTAGTTTGCATCCATTCGCTGTCAGCCATTTTCCTCAAGTCGACAGTCATTCGTACCGCAGAGCGCCCTACCTTTGCCTTATCGCGGTCTCCATTCTAACACATTATAGTATGATAATTAATTAATAAAATCCAAACAGAAGAAATGAACATACTCATTATCATTAACTATGTACTAGCTTTTACCGGCGGCTTCGCTCGCATTTATTGAAAAAAACCTATGTTACTTCTAATACCTCTAAGAGTATATGTGTTTAAAGTTTCATGATGGGCGAAGTAGTTTTTGCGGAAAAGCATAACAAACTATATATATTCACATCTTACTAATATTATAAATGCGAAAATTTGTAAGTATGGATGGACAGATGTTTGTTACTCCTTCACGCAAAAACTACTGAACGTATTTGGACGAAACTTTACAGTAATATAGCTTATACATCAGAATAACACATAGGCTACTATTTGCCGTGATACATATACCGGGCGGAATCGCGGGCAACCACTAGTTTATAATATTAGTGTGATATTATTTAGAGCTACTAGAGCAAACAACCCGTCTATATAATATTAGCATATAAGTCAACCATCTGTCGTGTATAATTTCCGATTTCTCTTTTCTCCTTTAATCTCCACTCATCAAAACAAAATCGGATCACGCCTTTTCTTTTGAACCGAATGATCTGTAATCGAATAATAGTAACTCGAGTACGTTGTTTTTTTAACCGAATAATCACATCGGACAGAACAATCCAATACATCGAAACAGACGATTATCGCTTCGCCATCGGTAAGTAGTTGCGACAGCGCCGTGTGGTGGGGTGCTTCTGGCGAGGGTGTGGGGTAGAGACAGCAACAGTGTGCCTTATAAGTGTGAAAGAGAGATCAGATGTGCTTGAAGTGCATTCGCGTAACAGCGACAGATTGGCGCGCACATGTCGTGTTGCGATGTTCTTTTTGCAAAGTGTGTGTAGTGAGGGGCTACATATCGATAATAAGAAAACAAAAGACTAAACCATAAATTAAAAAGAAATGGTTGGGAAAGAATCAGTTTCTAAACTTGAATAATTGGCACTCAGCCACTGTGCACTGTTCTAAAAACTTTTTACATCCACGACTAGTTTGTGGAACAAATTATCGCCCGTTTTTATTATCGGATTGATAAAACTTTAATACTTTTGAGAAAACAAATATTTTCCACGTCAATTCTTATCGTCATGAAAACTGTGTTTTTTCTTTCCTTTAAAATAAAAAAAGCCTTGATTCGAGATGATTAGATTTATTTTCTTCCATTTCTATGGACTTAAAATTTCAATAGACTCTCTCTGAGAAAAAAATCAATTCAACGCATACCGTTTCTATTGCATACGATTTAAGGTAATTCTAAAAAGAACGAACCCTAGTTCCTTTATGCACATCCTTTTTTTGCGATAAAGTATCGATATTTGCGTACATCCCTAAAGCTTTCAAGAGGACACACGAAAGGGGAGCGGCGGCCCGTACGGCAACGCTTGTTTGTGCGATTTAATTTCATTTATCAACGCATTACTTACCGGGAGGGAATTACTTATCCGGATTACCCAGATACACCCCGCCCTCTGTTCCTTACCCTAGAATATGTAAATCCGAGGTTTTTTGAAGTAGGATATAAGTCTCTCCATAAGTCCGTAGTAAAGATACTTACGACGTGTACACTGTATCTGTTACTTTATAAAGAATTTGTTGAACACCGATGCCACTTAGCAGTGGAATTTGATTAATTAGACGTGTCGCTAGATTGGAGTTTTAAAAATATTAATGTAATGAGACCTCATCTATTATAGAGATTGAAAACATTTTTTAATAATGGCATGGACAATTTCAGTTCATTTATATTTCTGTTTATGTCTGTGTATTTACGAATTTTGACCTCTGGTATCAAAGTGGGGAATTTTTCTTTATTCTGTGTATTTATTATCCGAGCAACAATTTTAAGTAGGAAATAAGATCCAGTAAAAGCTGTACTATAGTACATATTTATTTTATATAGTCGGCTAATTAGTGCGATTGATCAGTGTTTTTCGTTAAAATATTTGAACCTAGATCTTTAAAAAACGTTTACATCTTATCGCGAGTTACTTGGGCATTTCTTTTTTTTTTTTTGTGAATTCGGTAAGGTATGTCTTTAAGACTAATGTAAACTTTACTTAAGGCACTATTGCTATTAAGAAATGTTATTTATTTAAATTCTTAAAAAACTATGAGGATATAGATATCAATATGGCTGTTCAAATATCGAGAAATATTTGTTCTTCCCTAAATAAGTCTACTCATAGTACTTCGATTTATAATCCTTTCGAGATAAATAGGACGTTAAATTGTTCTGCACGAAATCACTTTGTTCTTTCTGAAACTATGAGACAGTTGTAAAGCGGGGCTTATTCGCGAAATTGTTTAAAAGGCTATCTATCGTATCCTCTATTTTCCCGTCGTTTTACGTTTCGAAGGGGTTAGGGTTATTATCAGTCAATCTTTTTTTCCCCCCTTATCCTAATTACTAGTGTTCTTAATAATATGCATATCGCCTTCTCACTCTTTTGCTGCTGTGTTTGAGTACGAAATCAGACACAATTCATACTTAACATCCATTCTTAATACTCTCTTTCCAAAATCTCTATCCAGGATTACAATTTGATATTTCCATTAACAAGTCCAGCCCCTATCTGGAACATCAGCCCCAAATAAAATGTCTATTCACGCACAACTAAACCGTGCAATGCATTCGAAAGGGGCACGTCGGCAAATTTGTTTAAATAGAATTTGCATACATATTTGCGTTTATTAAAGTAATATAAATTATTATGATGTCTATATATAGTACGTACCCTCGCATGATATGGTTTTATTGCCTTCCAGTTTATGTTCCCGACACCTGTTCGCGTTTTTGAATGTCTTTTATAGAGTTATTTTAATGTACGGTTAAATTGAGTTATTAGTGTAATGGGTTATGCATAGTACGTTTTTTTATTTAGTTTCATTTTAAATAAATGATTTACTAATTTTCTTCTGTTTCAAGCCACATTGTTAATATTTAGGGCTTCCACACATAACTGCGATGCGACTAGATACGGCATGAAGTTCTTGCGGTGCATTCATGCGAGCTCGCAGATATTTGCGATGCGTTGTGAGTTCGTAGTTATGTGTTTAATCCCTAATCAGAGTTATTCATAGGTATGTTTTTGCTGTAAAATCTATATTTTATTTAAAAATACTATTAGAGAAAATGTCACATTAAATTTGAGTGATTGATCAGTTTCAATAGCTTTCATTTTACCGAGCAATTTGAATGCACAATGCTAAGCAGATTGTTGATTGTCGAAATGCTAACCTATTTTGTATCAAATGGATACATCCTATACAGAGCCGTCTGTGTGAGATGTGTCAAGTTATTATGTGTAAATATGATTTTGATTGTAAAGTTTAGAAGGGTCGAAAAAGATTTTGCTAAAATGCTTAAAAAACTATAAATCATATATCTGTGTTAAGTGTCAGTACAATTTGAACTGTATTGTTTTGTAGGGATTAAAATTAATAAAGTATATAAGGTGTACGGTGCAACCGTACTCTACAATTACTGCGCTCTCATCATATTTGTATCATTACATTTCAACCATTTTTATTGTGAATCAGTGCACAACTCGCGTTCATACGACATACATGTCATTCACCTAATTAATCAGTTATCAATAAATATCAGTGAAATATATCAACATCTATCAATTATCATCTATCAATCATTCCCAAAGCTGTACAGTTAGCAGACTGTACATAAGGTTAAATAAATATGAAAACTTGAAACACATGTAAAAATAAGGGCATCAAAATGATTATATGGGTACGTGTACTTATGTATTTTTTATTCATAGATGATAGTATCATTTTTCATACAATACCTTTATTTCTAACTTCTGCGTGCATCATTCACTCTACTTAAGAATACTGTATTTATCTTAAAAGTAACCTGTCGACCACACAAAGTAACGAAAAATAATTTTTCCTACAAAACTGATACAATAAAATACTCAAATGTATTGAAGCGGCAAACTAAAGCTTCCTTTCATTACCGACTTCCTTCAATTAAAATAAATCCACACGAAGAATTAACATACCTCACACACTTAAAATGCCACAACCATTTTAATGTTATCCACTTTACCCTGACCTCCTCTGAGCTTTGACATTCAAACGAAATGTCTTGTAAATGAAGTTGTCGGTTTGTAGGTGAGAGTTCTCGTTGCGGTGGACGTTTTAAGTCCCGAAGAAGTATCAAAGGCGACACAGTATGCTTAATGGGAATACGTATTTCACCTTGTAAAGGCGCCGAAATACTCTCGACTCGTTTATCTAACTGAAATTAAGAACGAAAACATTTTAAACGAGCCATAAATTTTTCTTAGGTGAGTGCTTTCTTTCGGTGTTGCCACTGTGTTGTGTGAAATTAACATTTTTATTAAAGTGAAAATTCATAAAGTAAATTTCTTGACTGGCAAGCAGAAACATACCACTTCTTGATTATTTATTTGTATATAATTCTGGAGTTAATTATGTTTTAGTCTCCTCTTGGGTTTAAAATCTATATCTGTACAAATAAATAGAATTAAAGTATTTCTGTTTGTGATTTCAAATTTACATCGTTTCAATAATGTATACGAAAGTATATACAGTACTTGCATAAAAAAAACATCTCAATCGTAAATTACTTTTACACTTATTTTCTAAACTGCGTTATTAATATTCCCTAATAAAAATGTATGTAATCGATATCTTTGTGTCAAATGTTAAATCGTAAAGGGAGATCATCTGTCAAGTTGTAGCAACACCGATCGGGATAGATGCGCAGGCGCCACTCGTATGCTCGCCTTCCATTAGCGCGTTTGAATTTAGAACTCCCCGCGATTGGCCGGCGGTGGCAATGAATCATGGCCTCGACGTTCTACGACACAGGGTGTTTAGATATTAGATAATTATTTTTAGATAGTATTGGAAATCTTTACATTTCAATTAAGAATAAATTACATTACGCATGTGACTATTTAATCTGTTTAGAACATGTAGTTCAAACAACTTTAGACCGTTATAAATGATTGTTAGAATATAAATTTCATAACATGTTGGTATAAAATAAGGTTAATGATAAAATATTTAGATACATTTTTGTAAAGTGTTAGTAGGTATAGGTAGACCAGGTACAGCCATACTAATATTATATATCTTAATTCGAAAGTATCTGTGTCAGCCTATCGAGATAATCCCAACTTTCAGTCAAACCATGTTAGTGATATGTTTTTTTCAGTTTGCAGTGTGCTCAAGAATTAGTATTATGTTCTTGACAAACATGATATGCATTTATTGCATTATTATCATCATTGTGCATCTATTCTAGTTTCTTTACATTTATAGTAGCCAGGCTGCTGATAAACGTACTTAGATATTGATAAATACATACACATTACAGATAAATTACAGCAAAACTCATTACACCCTGACATTTGTCCTTATTGGGAATCAAATCTACGATCTTTATGGTTAGCAGTCATAGTCACTAATCACTAAACGTACAGGCTCATCAATAACGAGTGTGCTTTAAACTTATTTATAACTGGCCATGAGCGAAAGATAAGTTTTCCCGCACTTCTTTCTCTTGCCCCTACAGTAATATACGAAACTCTAGAGCTTTCTATCTTCACTAACTTACACTCTTCTTCTCAACTTCCGTTCGCCTCGCCCGCTCACACTTTTCGTAACGCTCTCGTCACGCATTGTCCAGCTTACTCTCCAAGTCAAGCGTGCGTAAAGAAGTTTTACTTTAAAACAATCGAACGTTGCAAGACAAAACGGTAACGGTATCAACCTGTATACACAATATGAAAATAGCTCAAAAATTTCAAGTGTGTATAGGATAGTGACGTCACACTATATCATATTTACAACATACTGTACATCCATCATTTTTGTAGTGTTAGTTTGTGCCAAACGTTTACCAGCGAAATGTGACCCAGGTTCATGTATGGCCGATTATTTTAGATGGAATACCAGACTATTTGGATATCAATATGAAAACAGTACAACGTCTGTTCTATTTCTCTATACAAATAAAGAAAATTGAAGTGTCTGTTTGTAATTTTGAATTAACAGCTTTTCAGGCTAATTTCAGGAACGGTTGGACGGATTTTGACGGCACAGTCACTGGCAGACAGCTGATGATATATTGAGTAACTAAAACTATTTTTTGTTAGACTAACTTCGCCCCGTGGCTTTCCTCGGGGCTCGGCTAGTGTACTGTCTATATTAAAAAATATGCGAAAAGCAAATTAGAAACTGGTCACATTATAGTAAGTGAATATCACCGCCTATGTAGGTCAAGTAACTCGTATGTTCCTGTGTCTCTATGGTCTCTTTCCAGAATTTGTATGGAAAGGTATGCAGAAGCATATCAATGGGCCGCCATATCATGGGTCACCAAGCTGCTCCAAGCACATTAGCAATCAGTTTGATGACCACTGAGTCGTGGATGCTGCATATGCTTTCCATCAGGCAGAGTTGAGTCACTTTGGCAGCCTCATAAATATAAAAAAAGTCCCCCCTTTTTTTCAAAAGAGGTTTTGAACCTATGCAATGAAAATATAGCCTTAGGCCTGTATTCTGTATCAGACGTATCCCATCCGGTAGACTTCTCTACTATTTCTACTACCCTTGAGAGTAAAAGTAAAAAGCATTGACTAAACAGTAAGAGGATTGCTACGAAAACAGGTAACATAGATCAAATCATCTTCATAAAACATAGGCCTCTCCGATTGCACGTCACTTGGGTCTATGCTCCGCTTTCTTCATCCAGCTCCTGTCAACTATCTTGCGCCAGTCGTCACTCCACCTGGCCTGTGGGCATCCTCATTACGTTTACCATGACGCGGTCTCCATTCGAAATCACATTTAAATGGTGAGTTCGAAATCGGAGGCCCAATGATGTAGAAGCGTTACTAGGCCGCCATAGTGTGTGTCACCATGCTCCATTGTTGTATTGTCTGCATTCGCAATGAGTATGGTGACCACCATTCTTGGATTCTACTTAAGTTTTCCATCAGGCAGAGTAGTCATTTTGGAACGGCCATTTAAAAAAAAAGATTTGCACACCGTAATATTACAGAGTTATTTACCCCAACGGTTATCCTTCCCACTTCTGCTTGATATCCTGGTAAATCATAAATATGACCATAACACCGTGATACATAACACCGTTCCATTAACTGGCTTATTATCTCATTTATTCCACCTCTCGTCATATGGGTCTGTGGCCATCAATCTCGGACCATTTACAATAACTGCCATACTTTAAAATGCAACTCTTAAAGTCTCACAAATATTTAAGATTACGATATCTCAACCCGTCTCTACGAGGAGGTCTGACATTATCAAAAACTTTATTGTCATATACACGCATTAACACATTAAAAATAAACTTTATTACAATGCATTAAAGTTTATAATCCGTTAAATATACGAGAAAGTAATATTGTGTTAGTATATCGCTGCGCATGAGTGACCAATCACGAATGGGAGTTCGGATTCCAAATTTGAAATTCTTGACGCTCCAGCACTGGCGCCATCTTTTTTGAGATATTTTTATCTGAGTCTGGAAAATGTTCGTTGTTTTTTTTTTACTTTAATTGGTGATTTATAATCCATTTCTAAACCTAATAATAATCCAATTGGTGGAGTTTTTGATTTCGTGTAAGAACCATATTAATTTAAACAAGCTATTGTGTTTAAAACTTTGAAATCGATTTATTCATTTAGGAATTACGACCTCAGAGATATTATATGTAGAATACTCCTTATTATAATGGATGGACAGTTTGATGTTAGTCTTGAATTAAAATTTATAAATTTGGAGCTAAAGAAGTTACATAAGTGACAAGTCTTTTTTTCCAATCGTGATTATCATAATTTACATAGTTCTAAATTAACAAATATAAAAATATGTACCTAATCGAATTTAGAACCTCCTTGTTTACCGATGTCGGTTAAATAAGCTAGTACATTTTTAGTTCTGTCATCATTATCATCAGCGTATTGCAGTCCACGGGTGGTCATTGGCCTCTCCCATCGTTGGTTTTTTGTCTATACTATTACACAAATAACCGACTTTAATCCTACTAATATTATAAATGCTAAAATTTGTAAGGATGGATGGATGTTTGGATGTTTGTTACTCTTTCACGCAAAAATTACTGAACGGATTTGGATGAAACTTTATAGTAATATAGCTTATACATCAGAATAACAGATAGGCTAATATTTGCCGCGATAACCGTCATATACGCGGGCGGAGCCGCGGGCAACAACTAGTATTTAATATATCTCTATTTTTTCAGAACAGTTTCGTTTAAAACATTTCGATTGAAATGTCTTAACCACTGAGTTTTTCATAAATCCCTGCATCTGAATAATTTATGCAGAAGCCACCCAATTTGCTCGTCTTACAGCGCTTACACAGAAGATTAAATCCGTGCCCGGTGAAATCCGCGAATCCAAACTGAACTTGGGTACCCGCGCTTATACCAAACTTTCTCAAAGTTTTTCTTCTACAATAAAAGTTTCTCAGATGTGTGAATCGTCTTTGACCTTCGGCTTTTATAGCTTAATTTTATAGATACTCGATGTTTCGATGGAATTGTTTAAATTATAATAAATAATCAAAATCTAAATAAAATTATTTTAGTAAATGAGGATGGTGACCACCATTCTTGAATTCTTCTGATGCTTTTTATCAGGCAGAGTAGGTCTTGAGAGTTACTACTTAAAAAAAGTTGATTTTATATACTTGTATGAAATCTTGTTACTATAAATTTACAGATATATATGTAAATTTATAGTAACAAAATTTCATACAAGTTTATAGCTAGTTAGATAGTATAAATATAACAACACTTGTTGTAGGTTTTATCCTCATGATTTTGCGCGGTTCTGCAGGAACGATACTGCTTTACTTTTATTAAAACATTTTTTTTATATGTATATCTAAATCCTCAAAATGGAAATCACATATTCGTACGTACTAACTGAAAAAAAGATTTTAAAAACTGAAAGTACTTGCCCCGTGCGGTAGAAAAGTCTATTGTATTTTTTATGAAATATTTTATTGAAATTGTGGGGGTCTCGTTCAATTAATGCAGCAAAACTTTAAGCACCGCAGGCGCGCGCGGTACAGCCAGTGCAAATATTTACGCAAGTTATAATTGGATGTACCGACGAAGATGCTCGCTAAGCAACATTCACCATTTTTTCTGCCACCCTTTAACCACGGTACGTAGCAAAGATAATTGGTTTGTTCCAAATATTTATATTGAGATGAATCATTTTTATTGGAGTAGGAAATGAAGAGAGATTTGTAATGATAGACATTGTTATTGTAAGAATAAAAATATGAGCAGAAAATCGGTGTTAAGTAGTTTTTTCCATATCTTGCACGTACCCCCTATATACCTACATACTTATATATTTGAAAATAAACACGTTTTATTGATAAACTAGCTGAACCCCGCGGTGTTACACGTGGTTATTGTCGTACCGCGAGTAACGCCGAAGGTTAAAGTTAGTTTAAAAAGCCTAAGTTACTCCCTGAATGAAAAAGTGAAAGTCCCGTCAAAATCGGTCCAGCCGTTCCAGAGATTACCCAGAACAAACAGACACGCAGACCGACAGACTTTTTTAACTATATTTTTGGTATATGTACCGTGTATACATACATAAGCATTTAGTAACAATCGGTAATTTAATATTACAAACAGACACTCCAATTTTATTTATTTGTATAAATATTTGTTGGCGTATTACATATGTTTTACCAATTAGGAGGATGTGGGAGAGCCTTCGGCATGAATGGGTCGGCTCGACCGGAGTGGTACCACGGCCTCACAGAAAACCGGTGTGAAATAGTGCTTGCGCTGTGTTTCACCGAATGAGTGAGGATATCGGAGGCCCATAACCTAAACCCCCTCCCCCTACCTCCCGGCCCCCCAAAGGCCGACAACGCACTTGTGACGCCTCTGGTATTGCAGGTGTCCTTGGGCAGCAGTAATCGCTTACCATCACGCGATACGTCTGATACGTCTGCTCGTTTGCCCGTCTATTCCATAAAAAAAAGGTAGCTGATGATATAGGAAGTAACATAGACTACTTTTTTAAACTAGCTTTGTCCCGCGGTGTTACTCGCGATACGACGATAACCGCAAGTAACACCGCGGGGTTCAGCTAGTAAAATATAAACATATGTATATTGAGCCAAAGAGCGTTTTCTTGTAGTCTCCAGGCAATTTGACCACATCCCTATACCTATATTTTTGTTAGGGATCAAAACGTCCCTGTTTATATTCCATTCGGATTTAGCTTCGACCTGTTAAGGGTTAGCCGTTTCGACACCACCCTGTGGCTATGTCGCGAACAAAATTAATTCTCAAGGAATAGTTAGGTACATACTGTTTAATATGCATAGCTTGCACTATGGGATCTGAAATACTTATAAAAAATCACAAAGCAATCATGAGGATTGCCAATAGAAGTGAAAACTCTAAACTATAAACAAACAGTTTAAGCTTACCTGAAATAAACCTCTTTGCTCTTTAAATATATTGCGCTATAAAAAAAGTTAAAAAATATAGCTCATGGAAAGCGTTCGGTGACAATGACGCGAGTTCCATCATTTTTGTGCACCAGACAAGTAACGAATTATTTCAAAAATAACCCAAATGCGTCACTATCTGCCATCTTTATTAAATTCATTGAAGAACTGAGAATACAGAAAGAAATAAAAAGAAAAGATTTTCTTTATTTTTCTTTTGATTTAGATTTTTTTGTTTTATTTTGATGTACCCAGTGTCACTCTCACGAATAAGATGAATCCATTGACACAACTCACATAAAAAATACATCTAGTCATTTAGGCTTTAAGGCGAACCATAAAATTATACATACATACATTCGAAAAACATAAGCCTCCTTTCATTCGCAGTCGGGTAAAAAGTGCTCAATGCGCCTAAAGAAATTTCCTCCTCAAAAAACATATTTTTTGGTGTTAAGCAGTTGTGATATAATATTATTTATAACTAGTTGTTGACCGTAGCTCCGCCCGCGTATATGTCGGTTATCGCGGCAAATAGTAGCCTATGTGTTATTCTGATGTATAAGCTATATTATTGTAAAGTTACACCCAAATCCGTTCAGTTTTTGCGTGAAAGAGTGACAAACATCCATCCATCCATCCATATATCCATCCATACTTACAAACTTTCGCGTTTATATAATATATAAATAGTATAGATACGTCATACGGACACAAAAACGCCCAGACAGACAATAATCAGTAGATCACAGAAAGTGCTGTCCTATGTAGGGATCGAACTCACAACGCTCAGCACAGTAGAAAGCGACGTGGCGACCGCTTGAGCTATCCGTACAATCCGCTATAAGTTACTATAACTGTTCTACTATTAAGTTTTTCCTTCACTACATTTGTAGAATGATTTGGAAAGGTTTTCATAATCATCAACAATGCATAACGTCCCACTGCTGGGCTCGGGTCTCCTCTTAGGAGAGGGTTAAGACCATGCGTCCCCACGCTGGCCAAGTGCGGGTTGGGACTGGCAAGACAACGTTGTGGCTACCTAATCTTGACGTTGGATGTGTTTGAGCCGCCCAAAAACCTCCAACCAAGCTTCACGACTGTTATCCTACGATAACAACCCGGTCCGACTGCTTAACGTGACCTCCGAATCACGGAGACGCTCATGATAACATGCCACCAGCGATCACCCATCCAGGTACTGACCGCGCCGTCGTTGCTTACCCGGGTTCGGTAATTGTTTCTAATCACCAAGTGCAACTGGGCTATGAGCGCCTCGTTGTCATAATAACGAAGAATAAATAGCAGTTTTTTGTTCTAGTTACCTGTGTCTCTGCGGGTGTATAACTCGAGCGGAGAAGGCCGGTGAAGCGAGGGAGAGTATTCAAACACTGCTGACGGTGTGCGCTGACCTCTGCCACCCCTGCGATATAGATGTCGTGAGTATTGCCTGTTTTAATTCTAAGATTGGGGCTGTTGTAAGTTTATCATCATTAACAACTGTTAATAGTTTGCTGCTGAACGTAGCCCTCTCCAGAGAATGAAGGTCTTGGTCTACTATACCTGGCCAGACGTGTTGGTATAGGGTTTGTCCCAAGTTTCCTTTGATTGCTTCACATTTCAATTCCATTTCCAACAGTTCCATTTCTTTCTCTTATTAAAATAACGTCTCCTATTCACCACTTTCTTCCTCCTATTTCCACATTATGACATACGGCCATTATATCAAATTACAAAAGAATAATTAAAAAAAGATTTCATGAAGAACAGAATACGTTTAGCATACGTCATGAAAGTCATATAAATTACAAACGCCAATAGACTAGAATATTGTCAATTATTTTGAAACTTCAATCAGTTTTTTCCTTAGTGTAATAAAAAATGTTCCTACGCAGGGTTCAGAACGCGCATCAGCTACGCAATCCCTTCGGTGCGCTCTAGGGACAGGCGTCTGCGGTTCCCGAGCTGAGTTCTGTGTGCTGTTCGCTCAAGGAGCCGGGCTGGAGCACAGCGGAGGGTTCGTCAGAGCCGCTCGCACCACACACCTGCTGCGGGCCTTGGCGGAGCTCGACCATCAGATTGTGCAGGTCAGTTCTAATATTTTTGTTTATTTATACTTAATACACATAATGCCATGGGGCGTTCTCCCCCAGCTAGCATTCAGGTGATCTAGAAAAGTGCGGTGGTTGCATAGTTCATAAAACATACTTTGAGATAAAATGTAACATTAGATATCTATACAAATAAATAAAATTGGAGTGTCTATTTGTAATATTAAAATAACCGCTTTTTACTAAATGCATATGTAAGTATACATGGTACATGTACCAAAAATAGCAATATAGCGCTTACGCTGTGTTACACCGAGTGAGTGAGGATACCGGAGGTCTATATCCCCGACCCCTCCTCTCATCACCGTCCCTATTCTCCAAAGGCCCGCAACGCACTTGTGACGCCTCTGGTATTGCAGTTGTTCATGGGCGGCGGTAATCACTTACCATCAGGTGATACGTCGGTTCGTTTGCACCTTGGTCCGTAAAAACAAACTAATAGCCATTTAAAAAAACCCGCTATAAACAATAAAGAAAATACTTACCTAAATGACCTAACGTTTCTATTATAAAGTAACACACAGTAAACATATACAGTATTTACTTACAAAGGCCGAGAGAAAGCTATTGAGAAGACCAGCGCCAACAAATGAGTGTTCTGTAATAAAATATTCGACTCGCATCTCTTTAGAAGGCATATTTGCCGTGGCTCCTTAATTAACTGGGGTATCATTGCGCCGTGTTTGTTGAGGGCAAACAGGCAGCTAAACGGTGAGTGCGGCGAGCGGTAGCCTAACTCGGAAGGACTGTGAAATGGATGTGGTAATTTTGAAGATTTGGGAAAACACACACATAGAAAGTAAAAAACATTTTTTTTTCAAATAAGTAGCAAAGTCAATTAAATTTAAGCCTGAATTGTAGGGACAGACAGAATTACCCATTTATGCCTTTAATTAAAGTCCAGTAATTCAGTTTTCGAATACAAATTAAGGTAGTAGAGTCACGCTGATTTCAGCACGAACGACCCGTTCGGTACTACCCTCGAAAATCAACGTAAAATGACAGCGATCATGCTGTCGTGTTTCGTTGGTGAGTGCGAGACCGGAGGCCCAATGATGCAGAAGCATCACTAGCCCGCCATGGTGTGGGTCACCATGCTGCATTGTTGCATTGTCTGCATTCGCAGTATGGTGACCACAACTCTTGGATTCTGCTTATTCTTTCCATCAGGCAGAGTAGAGTCATTTTGGCAGGGATCAGAAAAAATAAGAATATAACAGATAACATGCATTTTAGGCACATGACAGATAATGATCTTTGACCATTTTTTAAACATTGGCAAAGTTTTGGCACGCCTTTTAGTAGTGTGGTTTTAGTTTTCTTATGAAACAAATACAGATCGTCTTATTCTGATAAATTGTATTATATTATAATAATTATAATCTGCTTTAGCGTATACACCATATCCATTTTTCACAAAGAGATAATTGGCCAGTTTCAAATTACGCCTTAAGGAGTCAGTACGTATGTTGGTCCGCTACCGGCGTGTTTGGCGTGTTGGTTGTTCGTTAATATTCCAGTGGTCACTCGAGCACAGTATTGGTTCTGTAACCTTAGATCTTTTTAATTATCTGCATCTTTCGTTACAATACTTACAATGTCCAAAACATATAGGTATTTTTTCAAGTTACACTGGATTATTTTGGGTGGACATTTGTTGCCGATCGTTGGTGGTAGTTGGAGCCCTAAAAGCTTTTATTTCATCTAATCGTGCTGTGGAGTTCTGATCTCATTTGCTGCGAGTAAAAAGTCAAAGTGCGAGTTGTACTCGTGCACCAAAAGTTCCGTAGAAACCTGTATTTTTTTTCCAACCAAATTTAAAAAATCTGACCTCTCGGGAAGTGCCCTGTGGGTATTGATTCCCTTACGAGTGTTGAAAATTTGCACCATTAAGGGCTGTGTCTTTTGATTGCGTTGGCTTAGAAGTTTAATTTTTTCACAGCTCCAAGGGACAATAGACCTGAGTATTAGAT
This sequence comes from Spilosoma lubricipeda, assembly GCA_905220595.1. Classification (NCBI taxonomy): domain Eukaryota; kingdom Metazoa; phylum Arthropoda; class Insecta; order Lepidoptera; family Erebidae; genus Spilosoma; species Spilosoma lubricipeda. Next base: position 1,176,570 of record HG992298.1, on the reverse strand, counting down.
ATGAATTTCAGCTTGATAAGTCTACGCATTTCTGAGAAAAAGGGTCTTGATAGACAGATGGACAACAAAGTAATCCTATAAGGGTTCTGTTTTTTCTTTTGGGGTACGGAACCTTAAAAAGAACGGAGAAAGATGAAATACTATTTACTGACTAAGCAATCATAGTATATTATAATATTTTTATACTTTGTACCTACTATAGGACCCATAATATTTTATCTGTGGTGCTTGCCGGTTTAAAAAAGGTGTCTGCCTATTTTGACTCGATTTTGTCTCCCGCTTTGCTAAGGAGGGAAGTAGGCTTATTCATTTCCAACTACTCCAAGACAGTTTATTTTTTCCTAGGGCTTCCCGAGTGTCATATTCGGGTTCGTGGGTCACTGCAGTTGATCCTGGTGTAAAGTGGTGGGCGTTTGGACCGGATTAGCCCCATAAAAAATACATGTCCCACTTCTCAGGCTTGTGCTGCGATAATTTCTCTCACTCGGTAAAAGCAACGAAAGAATAACTTATTACCGATTTTCTATGCTACCCTTGTTATCCTCCAGTCTTCAGTCATTTGTTTCCAAGCCTAATTCTCCCACGATATTTTAAATGAGGTGTACCCCATCAATCTGCACATCACACACCTATCAAAGTACACAAGAAATTAGTACAATTCTGATACAATTATTTAAACACAATAGCGGCTGTCACGCTCATTGCTAACCAGTGATTAGCAGTGAACGTGACAGCCGTCATCTCATGTCGCAACATATCGAGACGAGTGCCTGTTAATATTTATCGAAGCGAAGCAGTGACAATATTGCCACGTGACTTCGCGACAGACGAGTAATGACGTGTTTTTATTTGCGGAGAACAACTTTAAGTAATTACAAGCTTTTTATTAACTTGCAATGTATGCTTGTATGTTCGGGTGGAATCTTGCAACTCAATTTTGAAGCTGATATCTTTATCAGATTTTCCTGAAATTTACGAGTATATTGTATACAGCGTGACAATACAATATTATAATGTCATGGTTTCTTTACATAGTTCCTATGGCCACCTTCCAGCTCCAGCATCAGATCAGCTCCATGTCATCATAATATTGCATTGTCACTCTGTATACATAGGCTTGAAAAATTTCAGCAAAATCGGATGAAGATATCAGCTTCAAAATTGAGTTGCAAGATTCCACCCTAACATACATACATACAAGAAAAGTTAATAAAAAGCTTGTAAAAAAGAACTATATTTAGACTTTAACATAGATTGTCTTGTAAAATAATATTTATTTCTCCATAAATTACGTCATCAAAACCAAGAACAGTATTGGTATGGCGACAGTCCCATGGCAAACAAGTACGTAATGCAATATAAACAAATTGTTTAAACTATTGTTCAAGATGTTAGGGAGACGGGCTGTAGGCATCGGAATTGACAATAGTTTACCTAAGGGGCAACCAGACTGTGTAATTAGTTGCTCGATGTTTATTGTCTGTATTGTGGTATTGTTTGTTTGATGTGTGTGTGTGTGTGTGTGTGTGTGTGTGTGTGTGTGTGTGTGTGTGTGTGTGTGATGAGTTTGATGATTTTGGTAAAATTATATAAAACTAGCCGACCCACGCAACCTCGGTTGCGTCTTCTATTGCCCGTAGCGTGATAATTTTCCCCCGTTTTCGAAACATTTTTCATTGGTACTCCACTCCTGTTGGTCCTAGCGTGATGATTATATAGCCTATAGCCATCCTCGATAAATGGGCTATCTAACACTGAAAGAATTTTTCAAATCGACCAGCGGTTCCTGAGATTAGCGTGTTCAAACAAACAAACGAATTTTTCAGCTTTATATATTAGTATAGATAGATAATAAATATTTCGGACATCTAACACCCAACGCCGTCTAGTCCCAAACTAAGCAGAGCTTGTACTATGGATACTAGTCAACTGATAGTAATACATAGATACTTATTTTCTTGTTTGTTAATACGTATTTTACATAGAAAACACCCAAAATCCGAAACAAATATTTGTAGATCATACAAACATTTAGTTTTTTAGTCCGAATCGGGAATCGAACCCGAGACCACAAGCTCAGCTCACTGCGCCACTGAGGCAGTCAAAATGCGTTTCAATTGCATATATTGAGGATCAGGTGCTGTGGTGACGTATGCGACTGCTAGACTTGAGGTCTCTAGGGTATCGATACCCGGGTAGGACCAAATGTTACACACTACACTAGGATGTACTTCGTCACGGGGACTTTATGAACTTACATGCAACGAACACAAAGAACACCCAAACTCATAACACACTTTCTGTCCTTATTCGCATTGAGGACGGTGACCACCACTCTTGGAATCTGCTCGTGCTTTCCATCAGGCAGAGCAGAGTCATTTTGGCGCAGCTAAAGTATAAAAAAAAAACAAATTTTCAATAATACTATGTGTCGGCGCGGCGCAGTAGGAAGCAGTGAAGTGACCTCTTAAATCCCTGCACTATTATTATTATTATTATTTATTTTTTTTATACCTTTTCTGGTCTCCTTTTTATTTTAAAAGGGAAGTTAAATCTAACACACGGGCCTTAGCCAAGTGTGCCAGGGGGTGTGAGATTAGGATGACGATGATGCGAGAAATTTTCGTGTGAGACGGCATGTATTTAGAAGAACTGCTTTTTGAATCAGCATTAGGGTGGATTTCGGCATTTGCAGTGTATTGAGGCTATTTTGAAGAGTCTTCGGAACCACACCAGTTGTGGATATGACAATGGGTACAATTTTAACTCTATCTACCTGCCATTGTCTTTTGATTTCAGTAGCTAGGTCTACATATTTTGATACTTTTTCTGTGTGCGTTGTAAGAAGATTGTGTGTGTTACATACTGCTATGTCTACAATAAAAACTGTACTGTTAACCTTATCTAGGATTGTTATGTCAGGTCTATTGTAATGTATGGTTTTGTCGGTAATTATTGTCCTATCCCAATATATTTTAAATGCATTATTTTCAAGAACGGTACTGGGTTTATATTTATAATAAGCAATTTTATTGGGAATGAATGAATATTTGTGAGCCAGATTTTGGTGGATAATTGCGGCAACTTGGTCATGTCTGTGTTTGTAATCAGTTTGTACAATAGATTTACAAGCGCCAGTGATGTGTTGGATGGTTTCAGAACTGCTATGGCATCGTCTACATAAGTCGGTTGGAAGATTAGGGAGACGGATTATGTGTTTTTGATAGTTAAGGGTATCTATAACCTGATCCTGAATAGCGATCACAAAAGCCTCGGTTTCTGGGAAGAGTTCTCCGCGCAACAGCCATTCGTTCGACGCTTTTCTGTCGACATGTGTTTGGCTGAGATCGGCGAGGTGTCTGCCATGTAGAGACTTTTGTGCCCATAAGTCTATTTTCTGTTGCTTACTTGCTAATTTGGGGTGAATGTTTCTGTCATATAAGTTGAGCGGGGTTAATTTTTTGTCTATTTCGATTATGAATTTATGAAGATGGGATTGTTCGGCTTTGCCATAAAAATAATTGCGTAGCTGATCTATGAGTGTATTGTGTAAATTCTGTATGTCGATGAGGCCTCTACCTCCATCTTGGCGGGGTAACGTAAGGCGTTGTGTGCACGATCTGGGGTGATGTTTCCTATTGGTTGTCATGTGTGTGTTGATTGTGCGTTGTAATTTAATTATTATTATTATATTTTAATACACTAGCAGCTTAAAGCTGATGCGTGCATATCTTTACACTTGTGTTTTTAAATGTTTATCAAGTAGAACTGAAAGTATGAACTCAGTAGAGGTATTATTAAAACTACATTCCTGTACAAGTTTCGATAAGTACGTACTCCTTAGAGAATACCATGAGATATATACTTTACAAACCCCTACATCCCCTAGAACAAACAAACCCTTGTACAAAGACTAGTTATACAGCCACGTGTCACTAGCACGACGCACAGTAGTGTTTGCCTCTGTGCCAATGTTGGGGTGGCGGTAATCGCGAAATTTGATTACTGGTAACGTTTGTTTTGATACTGCTATTGTGTAATCTTCGAGGAGTTTGAGAGACTGCCTCGATGGCGCAGCGGTAGCGTATACGACTGCCGTGCTCGAGGTCTCGAGTTCGTGAGTGTGTGGACTTAGTATCCTCTCCGCTCATGTGGTCACCCTGCCCTGCTAGATCATTTTGTCTAGCTAGTTATTACTATTACCTTTCCTATAGCTTCTATTCCTAAGAGATGCCTTGACGTTCCGGGTAGGGATTTGATTAGAACTACATATTTACTTATTATTAGCCGACCCACGCAACCTCGTTTGCGTCTTCTATTGCCCGTAGCGTGATAATTTTCCCCCGTTTTCGAAACATTTTTCATTGGTGCTCCGCTGCTATTGGTCCTAGCGTGATGATATATAGCCTATAGCCTTCCTCGATAAATGTACTATCCGACACTGAAAGATTTTTTTAAATCGGACCAGTAGTTCCTGAGATTAGCGTGTTCAAACAAACAAACAAACAAATTCTTCAGTATTAGTATAGAATATGTATTTTTTTTCGTTTTATTATATTACTTTTGAAGTGAAAACTTCTTTTGGCGCACTGCACACACATTTTTTCGTAGATAGTAAGTTAGGCTGATCAGTCACGCTCTGATGTGAAATGCTCGATCAGGTGAACTCGGGATCGCCAGTGTACCCTAGTGAGTAGTGAGAAATGTACAGAATATATATATATATATATATTTAGTTTGCACTCAAGTAACCGAAACAACTCGTATATAGAAATTCTTAATCTTAACTAATCGATTTATTAACTATTGAATTATAACTAATTGAAAAATTAACGTGTGGACCGCAAAACTCACAACTCGAAGGCTCGACCTCTTTTTACGTTTCTCCTTTTCATTTTCTTTAATTCTTAATTAATAAGGAATTGCTAGTCTTGCTAAATGTAGCCACCGTCTCCTTTATTGAACAGACATCTTTTGGCTCGAACGGTTCGCTGAATACTGAACGGCGAGCCAAAACATGCGTCACTCGATCGATTAATGCTGAATGTGTGGACGAAAGCTCATGCCGTGGTTTTGTTTCTCGACATGTTTGCTCGATCGAGTAAAACCGTATGTGAGTACTTAGCATAATACTATATACATAACGCATGAACAGCGATTCACAAATGTTGATATCATAAAGTTGCTCGTTTCTAGAGAATACTATTACATCAATATCAATACGATACAATAGCTTAAAATTTCCTTATAATAGTAGTAAAAATCACGCTCCCAAATGTAGGTGCGGTGGGCAATCCATTAAGTTCTGTATCGATTACCGGCCCGCACCTCCGGGACCCGCCATTAGCAACGCACGGCCGCCAGTGGAAACTTATGTACTTACATAAATATACGCTTTTAGGAGGCAGCTTGGAAGCGTCAGGTTTCTTACTTTGAATATCGTACAGGGATATCGAGTGTTTAGGTTCGATATCTTCTTCTTATATATAAAAATCAATTGCTGTTCCGTTTGTCTCGCTAAAAGTCGAGAACGACTGGGCCGATTTAGCTGATTTTCGTCGTCGTAGTGAGAGCGGCTAGTGAAATATACAAATTTAAAAACAGTAGATAGTAAAGCAAAAGCGCGTAAAACCGCGGGCTAAACAACATGTTAAATCAAGTCTTATCTTCTAACAGAAAACCAACATAAAACGCCTACTATATCAAGATACACCACTCCGTCCTACTCTATTATTAATTAACTCACTTTTCTATCATTCGTCCGCAATCCCCCATGGTGCAGCCAAGCCATGAACTCCCAACGGGCACGAAACTTTGATGTCCGCACAAATGACGCGCCATGGGACTCGTATTTGCAATACTCGGGATGATGGGTAGATAAACATAATTATTAGTTTATAAGATAAACGGGGATAACTGGTTTGTTTTTGGGATCATTTTGTGGGTTGTGTGTTTGTTTATGTTTGTATTTTAATCTATAAATCTATACAAATAAATAAAATTGGAGTGTGTGTTTGTAATATAAAAATAACCGCTTTTTACTAAATGCATATGTATGCATACACGGTATATATACCAAAAATGTAGTTAAAAATTTTTATGTCTGTCTGTAGGTCTGTCTGTCTGTTTGTTTCGGGTAATCTCTAGAGCGGCTGGACGGATTTTGACGGGACTTTTACTGGCAGGTAGCTGATGATTCAGGGAGTAACTTAGGCTATTTTTTTAGACTAACTTTGTCCCGCGGCGTTACTCGCGGTACAACAATGACCGCGGGTAACACCGCGGGGTTCATTTTAGAATATAAACTGCCTCGATGGCGCAGTGGTAGCGTATGCGACTGCCGTGCTTGAGGTCTAGAGCTCGATTCCCGGGTCAAATCAAACGTTTGTATGATCTGCCAATATTTGTTTCGGAGTTTAGGTATTTTCTGTGTTTAACATGTATCTATGTATTTATCTATATCTATCAGTCAATCTAGCTTTCATAATACAAGCTCTGTATTTCGATCTTTGAGGATTGATTTCATGATTCCAGGGATTAATTAAAGAAAAAAATTGATATACATATATATTTTTGTGTGGAATGTCTCTTCAAGTTTACAAAAGAGATTATAGTCTTTATCAGTTAATAACTGAAAGATTTCTTGAAGAAAGAATAAGATTGGTTGACAATTGTGACCATGACAAATGCTTAAAAACATATCTATACCAAGTTATAAATCTGTATTTAATGGAAGATGTCAGCCATAATTCACAGTATTTCAGAACATTACAGGGTTGTTTAATTATCGAATCTGATTTACTAACTAAAAATATAATGTATGTCCCAAGGCAATACGGTTTCCAGTCCAGTCTTTACTACAACGTTAGAAATTTATAGAATAAATATCCATCACATGTCAACGGAATCAGAATTCCCCCTTCTGACTTAACACAAAGTTAACAAGGGTCATTGCTTCCAGATTCAAGCGACTGGACCTCAAATGTTCTGTTGACACGCAAGGCATAAGATTATAAAACTAAAGCGCTTAGATTGGTAGCTTTCCACTTGGAATTTGATAGACTTCTTAAATTATGGGCTAATTTACTACACAATGGACGTTTATTATTTATTAATTGCAACAAGAAGTTACTATTGAAGTATATATATATACTAGCTTTTGCACGCGGCTCCACTCACGCACACTTTCATCCCCTGATTTACCCCCTTAGAGGTGGAATTAAAAAAAATCCTTTCTTAGTGCTCACTTACGTCATATAAAGTACCTACATACAAAATTTCAGGATTCTAGGTTCAGCGGTTTGGGCTGTGCGTTGATCTTTGGGTATGTCAGTCAGTCACCTTCCTCTTTTATATATATAGAAGATATTGAAGTATTTTTTTTTTAATGTAAACTGTATTATTTAATGTACAATAAAGATTATTCTATTCTATTCTATTCTATTCTTATGCTTTTAAACAAATCAATCCTATAGCTAGTTTAGATCTCAATTGCATTGAGTTGTGCGTACATAAAAACAGAGTTATAACACGTGACAAATTTTGATTTTAGGCATGTATCTATATAGATACAAATATTTAAAAACAAATCGGAAAAAATACAAAAATGAACACAAACAAAATATTTAAGAATATCAATTGAGCATCAATGATTGCATTCAGGCAAGTACGTAGGTACTACGACTTGGGAGTAAGTAGTTTGCGATGTCATTGTATTTACGAGTAAAAGCTACAACTTATATTATGAAACATCAAAGGTTAAGCAGAAGTTTCTAGAACCACTTTGTTTTACATGTTTATGCACTTGTTTATGTCGGCGAACTTAATGCCCTGGGCATTCTAAAAGTTCTAGTAGCACCTTTGGGTGACTTGGGATAATTTTTGACAAGTTTACAGGTACGTAGTCTTATCTATACATCTATACAAATAAATAAAATTGGAGTGTCTGTTTGTAATATTAAAATAACAGCTTTTTAATCAATGCATATGTATGTATACACGATACATATACCAAAAATGTAGTTGAAAAATTTTTTGTCTGTCTGTCTGTCTGTCTGTTTGTTCCGGGTAATCTCTGGAACGGCTGGACGGATTTTGACGGGACTTTCACTGGCAGGTAGCTGATGATCCGGGGAGTAACTTAGGCTACTTTTTTTAGACTAACTTTGTCCCGCGGCGTTTCTCGCGGCACAACAATAACTGCGGGTAACACCGCGGGGTTCAGCTAGTTATCTATACAAATAAATAAAGTTGGAGTGTCTGTTTGTAATATTAAAGTAACAGCTTTATAGTCAATGCATATGTATGTTATACACGATACATATAAAAAAGTAGTTTAAAAATGTTTTGTCCGTCTGTCTGATTGTCTGTTTGTTCCGGGTAATCTCTGGAACGGCTGGACGGATTTCGACGGGACTTTCACTGGCGGGTAGCTGATGATTCAGGGAGTAACTTAAGCTGCTTTTTTTAGACTTACTTTGTCCCGCGGCGTTACTCGCGGTACAACAATAACCGCGGGTAACACCGCAGGGTTCAGCTAGTAATTTTTACATCTATACAAATAAATAAAATTGAAGTGTCTGTTTATAATATTAAAATAACCGCTTTTTCCTAAATGCATATGCATTTAGGAAAAAGCGGTTACCAAAAATGTAGTTAAACAAAATTTTGTCTGTCTGTTTGTTCCGGGTAATCTCTGAAACGGCTGCACGGATTTTGACGGGACTTTTACTGGCAGGTAGCTGATAATCCAGGGAGTAACTTAGGCTACTTTTTTTAAGACTAATTTTGTCCCGCGGCGTTACTCGCGGTACAACAATAACCGCGGGTAACACCGCGGGGTTCAGCTAGTATTATTATATAATGATAATATTTTACCACATTCACACAATGAAATCCAATACGAAACTGAGCAGAACTTTTACTATGAGTACAAAACGACTGATATAAATACATACGTAATTTTTTTTTTATAAATGAAGAAAATAACCACACACGCATTTGGTCCGACCAAGGAATCGAACCAAATAATCGAACCAAATAATTATACAAATAATATAATTATGACTGATATTATTTATAACACGTAGAAGTGAGTCAATGTCTCTAGGTCTAATCAAAGCAATGTAGATACACAAACACGACAACCATTTTGTGCTGTATACGGTAATGTTCCCGTAACACGAGGGTCGTTTCTGGTGGGATAGTAACGGTGCGGTGAATCCGTGCGGTTACTTCACTCACGAAACGAGATTGAGTTAAATCTGACCTCACTCCGTGATGGACTCGCGACGAATCACTAACTCGTGAGGACCGGTCATACATATTGTATGAAGACGTATCGTCATAGTTTTCCTGCTCTCAACATTCCGATCTGCATCATAATGCAGTTGTACGAAAACTCTCTAAATTATTCAAAACCTCACTAAAATGAGTTTAGTCTTGTCTAATAACGCTCTATATGTCAAACATTGACAAAAGTTAGATATGTGACACTAAAAATAGATGTTAACTAAATAGATACAGCTAAATAGCGTCTTAATGATGACGATGACTTCATTTTAATTAAATTTATACTAATATATAAAGCTGAAGAGTTTGTTTGTTTATTTGAACGCGCTAATCTCAGGAACTACTGGTCCGATTAAAAAAATCTTTTAGTGTTAGATAGCCCATTTATCGATATGACCTATAGGAGCGGAGCACCAATGAAGAATGTTACAATAACGGGGGAAAATTATCACGCTACGGGCAATAGGAGGCGCAAACGGAGATGCGTGGGTCGGCTAGTAAGAGAATAAATGAAGACTGTGCTATTTTCATATTGGTGTGGTGATGAATTTACAATACAGGTTTTCACCACTTCTACTCATCCTGTGGGTGTCGTAAGAGCCATTTAAGAAATAAACTATGAAGAACAAAAGAAGTACATAGAGAAGGAAGACTGAACGTAAACCTTATATCAAGCCGTCTGGTCAGTGAGGTTAAGTAGGCAAAAATGTCCTTCCTAAGGAGAGGCCTATGTCTGGACACTGCTGGCAGTAGACTGATAAAAACTGATGGAAAATCTGTTGATGATGTAGTATTTCCTAACATAAGTGTTTGTCTACAGGAGGCTTTCGGCGAAGGCGGCTGGCCACTCGAGTTCAGAGCAGCTGTAGCAAGACTGCTTTCTCAACATGCTCCCAATGATAAAGAAGCGCCGAGGTCTACTGCATTGCGTAAGTTACACAACGTTTACATCTTTCAGGGATATTATTATCAAGTACAGCATCATTTGCAAGCCCTTATCCTAATTTGCTTGCACTGTGGGAGAGCCACGCTTCGGCATGAATAGGCCGGCTCGACCGGAGTGATACCACGGCCTCACAGAAAACCGGTGTAAAATAGAGCTGGCGCTGTGTTTCACCGAGTGAGTGAGGATACCGGAGGTGCACCCCCCCTAAACCCCTTACCCCTATCTCCCCCCTCCTAATCTAACAAAAGCCGGAAACGCACCTTTCTTTGGCAATCCTCTTATCCAGAACACTTCAATTTCCATACTTTCCTCACCTCATTTTCCTCATCCCTCCACATAATCATCTACTGTGTATTACTATTATTGGCTACAAATGTATTTATAGTTAAGTTAATAAAGTTACGAGTTGCAGCTGTTGTTATCCCTATGAATAAATAACATGTCCATACCAAGATAACCTATTACTTCTTAACTTTTCATCAAACGGTGCTACTTTCAGACTCGTTCTTATATACTCATATTGACCTTATCCATCCGAGACGCCACCACACATTTATTTCATAACTATCCAGGATAATTGGGAGAAATATCTAATTAAATAAGTGTTTCAAATTGAAAAAGTTCTAAAGAAGTTCTGAAGAAAAAAACTGTAAAGTTCTCAGTGTACAGTACAACAGTATGCTAAAAACTTTATGATCTATTAATTCAACTGCAACTTAACAGATCTTGACCGATTTGAGTTCTCCATTCTAGCATTTAACCGGTGACATTTTATCCAATAGGCTTGAGTAACCAGCGCCTTGATCAGACCCTGTCCGAAACGATGGTGTTGGATCTGATTGTTCTAGTCGGGTTCGTCATTGTCAACAACCCACAGTTGCAAGTAAGTAATTCATTTATTATTGCTTACACTTTGGTTTAGCTCACCGTAGACGTCTTTCAAGATTCTAGGCTTAAAATAATTATGTATATCTTTTTTACTATGCATTAAAATATATTTACAACTTGACACGTTCACATGTCGCTTACTGTACAGTAATAAAAAAGTAAATAACTCTATGTAATAGGTAGGAATCAATCTTTATTACTATATTTATTGAAGAACTGAAAAGATAGGAACAATTGAAAATCACCGAATGCAACTGGGCTACGAGTGTTTCCATATTCGTATACCATCTTTTTTAGGGTTCCGTGCCAAAGGCAAAAAACGGAACCCTTAAAGATTCGTCATGTCTGTCTGTATGTCTGTCAGTCTGTCCGTCTGTCCGTCCGTATGTCACAGCCACTTTTTTCCGAAACTATAAGAACTATACTGTTGAAACTTGGTAAGTATATGTATTCTGTGAACCGCGTTAAGATTTTCACACAAAAATAAAAATTAATAAATACTTAGAACTGAAACTTAAAATATATTTTTCATCAAACCCATACGTGTCTATCTATGGATAGGTCTTCAAAAAGGATATTGAGGTTTCTAAAATCATTTTTATCTAAACTGAATAGTTTGCGCGAGAGACACTTCCAATGTGGTAAAATGTGTGTCGTCGTCCCCCACCCCCCCTCCTGTAACTTCTAAAATAAGAGAATGATAAAACTAAAAAAAATATATAATGTGCATTACCATGTAAATTTCCACCGAAAATTGGTTTAAACGAGATCTAGATAATAGTTTTTATTTAATACGTCATAAATACTAAACCGCAATTTATCGATCAAAGTTACAACGAACTACAAGAAGTGCTATATAATGTTACTTTTTGCTACGGAACCCTTCATGTGCGAGTCCGACTCGCATTTGGACACTTTTTATTAATAGTTTGTAAATATACACTAGTCTTAATACATATTCTTACAAGCCAACGTAAAAACAATGTTCGTTGCATTTCTCATGCGGGCGTTGTCCACACCTGCGTATATACACGTGTATTATTGTATTGAATGTCCGTCGGTTAATATATCAACTTGTATTTTGTGTTGTTTGTTCGTGGAGATATTAGAGGTGATATTAGTACCTCTATTTAATGCTGTTTTGTTGTAATATTCTCTTAATTGTTTTTTTTTGGACACAGGTGGTTGTGTATTGTTTTTAAGGTTGCGTATGTAGGTGTTATATAGCCTTATGAGCCTGTTAGTTTGCTATCTTAGTGGTCTAAGACTGAGATGACTTTTACTTACATACCTACACTTCACATTTATATCTATACATCTATATAAATCAATAAAATTGGAGTATCTGTTTGTAATATTAAAATTTTTGCCTTTTACTTAATGCATATTTATGTATACACGGCAGATATGCCTAAAATGTATTTTTTTCAAATTTTGTCTGTCTGTCTGTCGGTCTGTCGGTTTGTTCCGGGTGATCTCTGTAACGACTGGACCGATTTTGACAGAACTTTCACTGATAGGTAGCTGATGATATAATGAGTAACTTAGGCTACTTTTTTTAGACTAGCTTTGCCCAGCGGCGTTCCCCGCGGTGTTTGTTATTGTTGTAACGTAGCACCACGGAGCTCAGCTAGTTTTACTATAAAATAACAAATTCAATCAAAACAAAAGTTAAAGTTTTTCTTAAATTTAAAATATTTAAATTCACTCTAAAAAGTATAACTTTTTTACTATGAAAAAGTAAGTAAATTTCAAGTTCATATTCCTACTTCCTTCAATATGGTTTGATATACGTACTTTTGTTCAGTATCGGCTCCGAAAAAGTGATTTTTCCTGCTCGAAAACAGTACTTTCCTATGTAAAAGTTTCCCTATGTCTTTCTCTGTTCTCCAAGCAAAGTGTATGCAATTATAATATGAAATGACACAGTAAAATCAAAACCTAAGTTACGTACTCCTCCATTAGCATAATATTCGTAAAAAAGACTACAATTTTTTTGCTAAAATATTGAAGTTATATGGTAGACTAGCTGAACCCCGCGGTGTTACCTGTGTTTATTGTTGTACCGCGGGTAAAACCGCGGGACAAAGCTAGTCTAAAAAAAGTAGCCTAAGTTACTTTTTGGATCATTAGCTCCATCCAAAAATCCATCCAGCCGTTCCAGAGATTACCCGGAACAAACAGACAGACAGACAGACAAAAAAAAATTTAACTACATTTTTGGTATTATGTATCGTGTATACATACATATGCATTTAATAAAACCGGATTTTTTAATATTACAAACAAACTCTCCAATTTTATTTATTTGTATAGATGTACATAGAATTATCCTATAGTGTTCTCGCTCGCACTTGGCCGTTTTAATAAACTTATTAGTGCAAATGTTTATTGACCTGACAAGTCAATAAATAAAATGACCTTTAAAGTCGTTCAAACGGTGATGCAGTCTATTAACTATTTAAATGAAGTTCCCACGGGCGCAGGTGTCCACCGTCCGGCTCAACGACACAGTTGTTCAAGGAAGTGTCCTAGCTCCTTCCCCGACAATTTATTCTTTTGGGATCGTCACGTAAATTGTTTATGCATTTACTTTATACATTATTGACTAGCCGACCCATGCAACCTCGTTTGCGTCTCCTATTGCCCGTAGCGTGATAATTTTCCCCCGTTATTGTAACTTTCTTCATTGGTGCTCCGCTCTTATAGGTCTTAGCGTGATGATATATAGCTTATAGCCTTCCTCGATAAATGGGTTATCTAACACTGAAAGAATTTTTCAAATCGGACCAGTAATTCCTGAGATTAGCGTGTGCAAACAACAAACAAACAAACTCTTCAGCTTTATATATTAGTATAGATTGATTTTATGTTTTTTGGTGTCGAATTTCACGAAGAGAATTACCTACAGTCAATTCGCAATAAGAAGATAGTGACGCTTTGGTCAATTTTGTGTTATCTAAAAATTGTTGATGAATCTTGGTTTTTAACCGACTTCAAAAAAAGGAGGAGGTTTCTCATTTCGACCCTATATATTTTTTCTTTTTTTTATGTGTGTTCGCGGATAACTTCGTCGTTTATGAACTGATTTCGATGATTCTTTTTTTAATGGAAAGGAGATGTCCCAACGGTGGTACCATGATAAGGACATTAATATCTGATGATGGCATCCAAGAGATATCGAGTCGAATCTTGTAGTCGGTTTTATTTTTGTTAAAATTGTACTTGTCTTTGAAACCATTTTATGAAGTGTTTTTAAAGCTTACCACTTTACATAGATCTAGTGCTGAACCTGGAGTTGTCTTTCCAAAAAACTTATATACAGTGCGTTAACATTTATTTTATTTACTTTCATAACGCGAAGTCTGTTCTAAACAGTTCTAATTACACTAATATTAGTGTAATTAGAACTGTGTTGTATAATATTATAAAGGAAAATATGGTGTGTTTGTTACATTTTACTCAGAATGCTTTACCGCCAAATGAATCGCCGAAATGTATGTAGGTACGCGCATAACTTCCGATCGGCTGCACCAAATTAAATAATTGTTTTTTATGTGTTCGTTATACTTAGGACAAGGTTTGTGTATAAGAAAAATAAAAAATAACCGGAAAGTATTTTTTTTTGTAAACCTACCAGTGGGAAGCTAAGACAGACATGTAAATATGGCGGTACGAAGTTCGCCGGGTCAGCTAGTTTTTAATAAAATTTTGGTATAAATGACACTTTGGATTAACACATAGTCTACTTTTATTCCAAAAAACGATATTCTACAATGGTATGAATTCACTTACGTATCTATATATATATACATATATACAAATAAATAAAATTGGAGTGTCTGTTTGTAATATTAAAATAACAGTTTTTTAATCAATTTATATGTATGTATACACGATACATATACCAAAAATGTCGTTAAAAAAATTTTTGTCTGTCTGTCTGTTTGTTCCGGGTAATCTCTGGAACGGCTGGACGGATTTTGACGGGACTTTCACTGGCAGGTAGCTGATGATCCAGGGAGTAACTTAGGCTACTTTTTTTAGACAACAATAACAGCGGGTAACACCGCGGGGTTCAGCTAGTTTGAAATATAAACCAAGGGTAACACGTTAATAAAACACCATTTATCAACGTAATTTATTTGTCAGGAGACGATATGCGACGGTTGGAGCGTTATCAAGACTCTGTGCACCCTACCTGCCAACTGGCTGGTCTCACGCGTCCACAGCCACGTGCTACTGCCCACACTGGTGGTCCTGTCGGAGCACAGTGGAGCGGCGGCGGCTATAGCAGCAGAGCTTAGCATGGGGGTGAGTAGCTTTTGACTAGTTTTCTCAAGAGACGATATGTGACGGTTGGAGCCTGATCTCGACTCTGTTCACCCAACCTGCCGACTGTCTGATTTCACGGGTGTACAATTATGTGCTACTGTCCACACTAGCGGTGTTGTCGGACCCTAGTGCAGCGGCAGTATCGATACCATCGTAGCTTAGTAACTTTTGCATAAATCTACATTTTAGACAAGAGTATAATCGTAGAAGTGCCATTAAATGGACGTATTATAAAGAAGAGAAGGTCTTGCAGAGAGAGAGAACATCGACCACATGTCAGTAGTGACCATCCTGTGACCCCTTTCTTTGTCTGCTTCCCACATTACAAAAAATGTTCGCTAAAGGTTTCGAGTTAAAGGCGCATTATGCCATTTTTTTTAAAGAATATGTGGCAAACGAGCAAATGTATCGCCTGATGGTATGCGATTATCACCGCTCATGGACACCCGCAACACCAAGTGCGTTGCCGGCCTTTGAGGGATGGGGAGGGGTTGGGGTATGAACCTGCGGTATCCTCACTCACTTAATGAAACAGTACAAGCGCTGTTTTGCCCATGGCCCATGCACGCCGAAGCATGGTTCTGTTACCTGCTTACTGCTCCTTTTTGGCATGCGTTTTTGATAGATGCATTATATAAAAACGTGGTATTATTATGTAGTGATTGTATGTGGATACGTTAAATGCTTTTGTACCTTTTCAAAAACACCCAATTAACGCAAATCAAAACAAGACCAGTCCGATAGTGCATACAAAAAAGATTGCCAAATTATAAATTCACCGACAAAATAATTTATAACATAAGAGTCTAAATGCAAGATAAAAGCCTGCTCATTTCGAAAGTCACAAACTCAATTTGTAGTATTGAATATTTGATGGTATTACGCTCACAAGTTGTTCGCGCAGCTGGGACCTACTTTATTTACCAACATAACCTGAGGTACAGGTGTCAGATGATGTCGGTAGGGCTGTCGAATGAAGATTGTAATTTATATAAATAAATTATTCGTTAGTTGATTGGAATTAACTTTGGTAGGACAAGGGAAACTGTCAGAGAATTTGACTTAAATAATTCTTTTATTATACTGTAAGCGTTTTTATGGGATGTGTCCATAAGAGGGCTGTTAAAAATTATTGATGATGACAATGATGAAGACACTTTTTACATACAACGAGCTAGGTTTATCATAGTGGGGCATCTAAATCGATATTCACAAAAACGCCTCTGTGGCGCAGTAGGCGTATGAGACTGATGTGCTTGTTGAGGTCTCGGGTTCGATTCCCGGATCGGACCAAATGTTTGTATGATCTGCAAATATTTGTTTCGGAGTTTGGGTGTTTTTTATGTATAATATGTATTTATTTACAAAAGAATATATCAGTTGTCTAGTACCCATAACACAAGCTCTGCTTAGTTTGGGACTAGATGGCGTTGTGTGTTATATGTCCGAAAATATATATTAATTTATACATTTATGGACATAAGTTTACGTGATCTCTTGCAGTCACCACTTTATTAAGATTTTTCAACACACATTACTTTATTCATATCTCTCGCTATATCTGTGTTATTTACCCCTATTTCTCTTCTCTAACTCTGTCGCTTTATCTCTTTTCCTTTCCTCAATTTAAATATATCGTTTGTCTGAACACGTTCAATCCATCAATCAGTATTTTTTAATTTGCGAATGTGACTATTCATATAAATAAGAATATATATGTTGCGTTGCACTCACTCAATTATAAACATGTTGATCATTTTGATAAGGGTGAATCCCTAAGAAAGTTTAATATCAGGATGGTTATAAAAGAAACCAACCAACACGATGATACTCACAATGAAAGAAAAGAAAAAGAACTAGAAAATTTAAACAAAAAATACACCGACTTCAAGAACCGGACCAAATGGAAAACACGGGCAGAATCATCAAATCCGGTTCACCCAGTCGAAAGTTCTGATGAACTTCCTCCTTTTTTGAAGTCGATTAAAAATGTAAACAACGATTTTAATGCTAACATTTTTCCAACAGATGCTAGAAGAATACATGAAGAGTCCAGAAGCTCAGAAGGTGAAACTAGTCCAGGTGATCAAGCAGGGACGCACGAAGAAAGGTAAGAAGTAAGAAGACAAGTAGACTGAAGTATCGAGATTGATAAATTTATATATAAACGGCCTGTGTTAGTATTAGATTTCTCATGTTGACGTTTCTCTTATGACTAACTGGATCTATAAATACGTAGGGCGTCCGTTGGTATTGCTAATGTTAACGGTAATCAAAGTTCATGTTTTAATAATGGTTTAGGAAGCTAAACGATCTTTAAGATCGGTAAAGATGAATAAATTATCTTGCGGCTCATAAAATTTTCTTAAGTGTGGACCGTCTTACTGAACAGCAAAAATTCTAGTCGTCTAGCAAAATGGCTGTGTTCAACATCAGCAAACCGAGTACATCTAATAAATCGAGTAACAGGCTCGTTCGTGTATTATTTTCATACAATATATAATTAAAAGTTTCGTCTTCGTTTTGTTAATGGTACGTACTTAATTCTAGTTTTGTCTTCATCATAATAATCTGCTTTCATTCATCCAGGGTAATTGTACTCCCTATTGTGCCATTCGTGCGTGTGCCAATTACTTCTCTTATCGCATCTCTACTCATCAATTCCTTTTTTACATTACCTTTAGCAACTTTTGTTTTTTAATTAGACTCATTAATAGTGTAGTCACTAGCTTTCGTATTGACTAAAGTTTATAGTTTTAGTCGAGTTTGATATTTTATTATCAAGCTAAGACCTACCTAAATGTACTGCAGCTTAACGTTTAAATCGTATTTCTACTAAACCAGCTTTCTCGTATTATGAAAGTATAACTTTCCCTTTTTAACGTTAGCAATACCAATTATTTTAATAGTGTATGCACCGGTAACTTCGCCCAGTAAGTTTTTATCGGACATTAAGAATTTGAACATCTAGCATAAAGATTGTTCGCTATTGAAATGAAATCAAAGATTGCATGTCAACGCTAGATGTTTGAATTCTTTTAACCTCAATGTTTACTAACACATAGACAAAATGTAGTTGAGATATTGTACACTTTTTGATGTGAGTCTATTTATCTATTTTTCTATGGTTGTAGACTAGAACTAGACGGACAAAAATGTATTTCAATAAACTTTATTACACAATGGCATTTTATAAGTCGATGTTCTGCAAAGTGGGCGAAGTATTTACTTATTATTGTTATTAGTTTTGTTTCATATTCCTGCTCACACACGTTTACTAGTGTTTTATACTACTTTTTTAGCCCCATTTTATTTTTGGGATAACAATTTATTACTAATATAACTTAATTAAGTTGTAAAAATTAAGCATACGTTCTATTTTTTTCAGCTGTTTCCTCCTAATAAAAGTTATTAGTTAGATTCATGTTTTGACGCTTTATGTAATAGTTTTCTGGCTCTAGCAGTAACGCTCACTTTCCAGAATCTCGACTCTTACTCAACATAAATATTGGTTTTAAAATACTTGATAGGGAGTGGTATAAAAGGAAATGTGTGTGCTAATAGTGTGCCTTGAGGGACACTCTTGTTGATTCGTATGAAACATTGTATTTATTACGTCGCGAGTAATATGAAACCGAAAGTTTGGTATGCTGTGATAACGAAACGGAATTTATTCTTCAAAAATGTAGAGTTTTGTAACCGAAATCCTCTGTGAGATGAAGGTCATTGCAGTCAAAGGCTTCAGTCAGTTCGTGATCTAAAATATTAAATTTTTATTTCTTTGTGATAAATTTTCTTTATCAACAGCCCGTTTGCTTGTATTTTTAAAGGCGTATATGTTGTACTTCTAATGTAAGTATTCTAAAGGATTCGTGTGTAGCTTTAATATAATGTATTGGTGTTTGTATACTATTTTGCTGTCCTCAGCAGACGTGTTAGGACAACATGTGCCATAATGAATTTGTATTAAGCCGTTATTAATTAATCAGTTTATAATATCTGACTCAGAAACAAGGCGTCTGTATCATTATGGTACTTGTTAGTTTACGTGAAGTCTTTGTAGTATGTGTCTCGTAAGTGTATATATATCTGTTGTAAGGAGTCATTCTATCTCGTGCTGTCGATTGATTTCTTCAGCTTCATTGTGAGAAAATAACGAAGCATTATTTTGTTTAATAAATGAACTCAGCTCTACAGTACTTATGGCCCATTTATTAATTACTGCTACTACTGGTAGTAGTACAAATATTTTTTCGTTTTATCCATAAATCGACAGTTATTCTGATCGCGCACAAGGTTGTGTTGTAGTGTCAATGTGTACATTGCCGTCTTCGAAAGGACTGATCGATCTATTTGCTTTGTTTGAGATTCAATCGACTGCGCTTTCCTCTATAACTTCAATAAACAGCAAACGGGTGGGACACTGTGATTTTATATTTTTTTTAAATTATTTTTTATTATCACTTGCAAAATATAATTGTTTTTTTTTACTCTTAGATAGCTACACGTGTTTAGTGTAATTGTACTTTATCTGTGATTTCTTTATTTAGCGTAACTTTCGTGTAACTCATGTGTATGTGGCGAATAAATATTTGTGTAACAATTGTTGAGTTTTCTTTTCTGAACCATTTTTTTTTTATTATTTTTACATTTTCAAGAAGTTTTTTGTCCGCGGATACAGAGTGGACACATAATAAGAGTAGGCTTCTATGACTCTTGTCTTAGTCTCATTGCCCATCCGTGTACTCTTTTTATCTCTTTAGAATCATCGTTTTATCATTTTTTGTTGGAGGGTTCCCATAAATTAACTCACACAAATTTTAAGGTTTTTGACCTCAACACCCACATTTGACACACCCGTCTCTAGTAGAATGTAATTATGTTTTGTAGTTTTACACAAGAACTTAATAAACCTAAGAAAATCAAGGAAATTAAATAGTCATACATCAAGAATCAAAAGGAAAAGACATGAAAGTAATTGATGAAGATTGGTCATGAAACATTAAAGTTAAAACATCATCTACCTACATACAACAATCTGATCCTTAACTAAATAAAACCTGTATCATAGCTAAGCTGACTGTCGATAAATAGGTCTAAATCAAACCGACAATCTGCGGTTTAGCAGTCAGCGTAGATTAGACTAACAGACCCGTCACCTTCAATTTGCAAATCTTCAGAAGTCGAAAGATTTTACCTTTAAAATGTATTTGCAAAACTTCAAAAGCATAAAAAGAAGTAATGTAAAAGTGCTATAACCGAATTTAAAACGTTTCTCACAAGTTGAGCGCGTCCATCGTCGAAGCTCATAACCGCCCCATAACATCGTACATATTTTAAAAAGCTTTCTAAGTGCTTGAACACAATATTACAATTTACGAGCAAAACAAACGGAGCTCATTCATAAATTGAACACGAAAATAAACTCGCATCTCTCACAAATGGATTTGGTATTTTTAGATACTGTTTATATTTATTTTGAAGTTCACAGTTTTGTATGAATTTGTCTTAAATTGTTAGCTCGTTTGATGTGATTTAAAATAAGTTTAATTTAAATTCCATTGGAAAATTCCTATTTGTTTAATTTTGTATACTCACGCTTGTACTTTCGAAGATGTAGACAGACTAAGTGAAGCAGTCACATTTTGAAAGTTGTGTGATACCAGAGTTTTAAAGAAAGCATGTGTACAGCAATTCTGTTGTTGCTTTTCACGGAGTGAGTGAGGTCCAAATGTCCTCCCCCTTATACGAGAGGGGGGGGGGGAGTGTACTTAAAGGATTCCAACGTGCATGAGTTAAGCTATCTAGTACTATCAGATATCCGCAAAGATTGTTAATGGTTAGACGGATGGATTGAGAAATATCTTGAGCAGCCCAGTTCAACCGATATATATATATATAAGTCGTAATAGAGATTTACCATTGAGTGACCCGTCGAATGATACTACCCGAAAAATGTTCTATAGGTTTTAAAATAGGTGAGTAATATACTTCTTTTAATAAACTCCAAAGGCCGAAGAATTTGTTACAGGAATACTTAGTCGAATTCCCTGCGAATAGGCTTCACCCTAAGAAATTGAATGACTTAACATTTCTTCGACAATGGTTTCCTAGGGTTTTAAAATCACCCCGACATTACGGCATTACGTACACACGACTGACTTATAATAACAGGAATCTGAATTTGTAAAAATGAAGAATGAACGCGACCAATTGTGTGGAAAATCACTTCCGAAATAGGGGTGGTTTGTTCAATTGTTGATATCGTGAGTGACTATCATTATCACTATTTGATAAAGAAAATAGTGTGTGAAGTTCACGTACAAAACATACTTTAATACCATCTAAAGAAGATGGACTTACTCTAGTAACTAGGGATTCTGCATCGCGCTGTTAAAATTCTCGACCCTATTAGTAGGTACATATATTTACGTACAACTTTCTAACATGAATTAATGGCGTCCATGTTGATGTTCTGGCATATCTTAATCTTGCCAGGGGCTTAGGATCTCATCTAGCCTCAGACCACCGTACAATGAAACTTAAGGCTCTGGAGCCTTATGGAGCTGTGAATGGAGCAGCTTGCAAGCTACGCGGTCCGGAACAGCTTTTATACGAACTTACAATGCAACAATGCAGCATGGTGACCTACACTATAGCGGCCTATTGGGATGTTTCTGTATCACTTCGCCTCCAGTCTCACGAGAGCACGAATGATGTCACTTTAGGTTGATCTTCTACGAGAGGGTAGTACCTGCCCGGTCGTGCCGGTCCAAACGTGCTGAAATCAGCGCGTGACTGTACTACCTTCAGACGTTATGAGGTAGAGCTCTGTTGGGATGACGAGGAACCATTGCTTTGCCCATCGACAGATGGGATTGCTGCCCCTGGTTGAATGCTTTGAGGTTTCTCTCTTTGTGGTGAAGGAGCATTAAAACGAGTGCCTTCTTAGAAACGACTCCACTGTGATGCAAACATGTTTGAACAAGTTTAGAAAACAATTGACCTATTCTCTCTCTATTGAAATGTTCTACTATACTTTAGGTAGGCGCGGTATCAAAATGACTAAGTACAAATTGTTATGTGCATGATTGTGTCTATGGTTTGATGTTCTAAAACTTATGATGCAAGCTATGCTTTTTTGAGTCCTAAACCTAGAAAGTCGTACAAAGTTGGTTAACACTTAAAAGTAATCAGACAATATTATAATACTTACTAATTATCTCTGAAAGTATAGTGTTTTAACTATAGACTAGCAAACTTTTTTACCACTTTTTCCAAATAATACACGTAGATATTACATTATATTGTTTCATACTTAATGTGTTTCTACTTTCGGCTCTATTCTGAAAACAAGGCCGAACATCACGAAAGCGGACACGAAAATATATGGAGACGACTTAAAATATTTATATTAGATAATGGAGCTTTTATTTTCGTTTATTTTTATTGTAAATGCGTTTCTATTAATACAGCGAATTCTTGTGAAAAATGTGAATAAATGACAGCGGAGAATTTAGTAGTAACGATTAATGAATTGTGATATGTAGGTGTTAGCTAGATTACGTTACTAATGGGTGTTCATACTTAAATATAAAATGCAAAATTATGAAGGCACGTAATTTAAATACAGAATTTACTTCTTCTTTGCGTGTATGAAGTTTTATAATTAACAAGACAGGCAGGCGTGTCGCGATAATCAACTAATAAGAACTCGTGTTATTCATTATTTCACTAGATGCTAGCCTAAGAGGCGTGGGTGAAGCTAGCCTAAAAAAGTAGCCTAAGTTACTCCTTATATTATCAGCTACCTATCAGTGAAAGTCCCGTCAGAAGTGGTCTCCCCGTTCCAGCGATTACCCGGAACAAGAAGATAGACAGATAGACAAAAATTTTAAAAAAAATTGGTACAATTATGTATCGTGTATACATACATTTTTGTATAGATTAGCCGTATTTTTTCCGTCATTACCATTAAAAGTATGGCTTAGTTGTTGAGAGCTGTTTAAGCGCTATTCCGCTTTCTATTGCGCCAAGTGTTGTGGTTTCATACCCTACATGGGACAAAACTTTGTGTGATCCACGGAGTCCTCAGTCTGGGTGTTCTTTATGTCCGTTTCATGAATGTTTGTAAAGTGTTGGGATACACAGAATACATACCTAGTGCTTTAGTTGTGTTCAAGAAAAGAAAACAGCAAATGATCATGCCAATCACACAATCATTTACTCTGGATAGAAATCGGCTTGCCAGCCATGGCCACTGGAGCAATAGGCCAGTCAGTTGTATCAATATTGACTTTGACTGTCTCGTTGGTCTCGGAGTTGGCGTGTGCGACTGCTGATCATGAGATCTCGGGTTCGATTCCCAGGTCGGTACAAATGTTTGTATGACCTACAAATGTTTGTTTCTGAGTTTGGGTGTTTTCTATATATATAATAGTAATATGTAATAGCAAGTATTTACAAAAAAAAACAAGTATATGTGTATTTGTATCAGTTGTCTAGTACACAAGCTCTGCTTAGCTTGGGACTAGATGTCGTTGTGTGTTAGATGCCCGAAATATTTATTATTAATTTATTATTATTAATATGCGTTCACGTCGTCTCCACGGCCGTCAATATTCGTCCATTAGCGTTCAATAGCGGTGGCTATCGACGCCGTAAACCGAAGGGATTGCTCACGAACCTCGGGCACGACTATAGAACTTAGACGGGCTCCATTCACTCACAGAGAGAAAACTGATTGTATTGAGGTGTTGGGAAACTGCCTTAAATCCAGGTTAACATAGGATTTTGTGTATGGGAAAATGGATAGATAGATAGTTCGATCGGGAATCTCTTATACATTACATTATTTAATTATGATATTTTTACTCGACTACGATGAAGGAAAGATAATAATAAGTATTTACCTATGAAATTGTCGTTTTGTATGCAATAAGTGAAAGTACTTATTTTTTCAAACTTTTTTATTTCTATTATTCGAAGTAATCACCCATGCAATCGACGCGTCTTTACAACGCATTGGCAGTTTATTGATGTCCTTCTTGTAAAAATCAGCTGGACGGGAGGCAACAAACTCTTCAAAGGCATTTTGTACTGCCTCTCGGGAATTGAATTTTTTACCCACCAAAAAGTTGTCTAAATTTTGGATAAAGTAATAGTCGGTAGGTGCTAGCCTGTAACCAGCGGACGATCAATACGCTTCTAACGATACCTCATTTGTCCAGTTCCAATAAGTAGTTGAGGAGCTATGAGGGACCAAATGAACATACATACATACATAGCCTGTCAAAAGCATAACCCTCCTTTGGTTTAGTCGGGTAAAAATGAAGGTGCTTCCGCTGTCTCTCCACTGGATCTTTTATACTACTCAACAGGTTTTAATGCAGTTTTCAGCTATAGATAAAGTAATTCAAGAGGAAGGTATAGATGTGTAATGTGCATACCGATTTTGTGGAGGAAATCCGAGAATTTCAAAGAATCCCATATACTTCAAAGCATTAGCTTTGAAAAATTGTAAACTAGCTGTTGCCCGCGGCATCGCGACAAATAGTAGGCTATGTGTTATTCTGATGTATAAGTTATATTACTGTAAATCCGTTCAGTAGTTTTTGCGTGAAGAAACATACACACTCACAAACTTTCGCCTTTATATATTAGTGTGATGTGATGACTTGTGATACAAATTACTTTCTTAAATATGTAAGGGAAACTGAGTAATTTACTGTTTGTCAGATAATTCATAAGTTATATGAGACCTATCAGTATTAATGGAAAATGAAAATTTGCAAGTAACTGCTGCTTGCGAGATGGACCTCTGCACAGTGTTCGCGAGAATACGTCACTCCAATACTAATGAGACATTTTTTTTTTTTTTTTTTTTTTTATATTTTGCCCTGCCAAAATGACTCTACTCTGCCTGATGGAAAGCAGAAGCAGAATCCAAGAGTGGTGGTCACCATTCGACAATGCTACAGTGCAGCATGGTGACCATCACCATGGCGGGCTAGTGATGCTTCTGCATCGTTGGGCCTCCGGTCTCGCATTTACCAACGAAACACGATAGCATGATCGCTGTCATTTTACGTTGATTTTCTGTGCGAGGGTAGTACCGCCCCGGTCGAGCCGGCCCATTCGTGCTGAAATCAGCGTGGCTCTACTACCTTGAAACCTTGACATAAGTGCAGGATTAAAATCGAAAGTAATAAAATGTTGCATTTATGTTGAAAATGAAACCTTTTATCTTGAAATTCAGTTCGACGGACTTTTCGATTAATTCAACACTTACAAAAACCAGTCTAAATATACTACTTCAGATTGCAACCCAATTACGCATTATGGTTTAAAACACGGACACATTTTATCACATAAACATGGAACGAAATAAGTTCAGTGGCGGAACAATCGCAGATCAAAGTGATGGCATGCGTCAGCGTGCGCGTGCGCAGCTAAAAGCTCTCTTTGCTAAGTGAACGCGTTATTTGAAGCTGAGTGACGGGTGAACCAGGAGAAGAATTCATATTTAGATAGACTGCACGAATGGTGAAGTG
This sequence comes from Spilosoma lubricipeda, assembly GCA_905220595.1. Classification (NCBI taxonomy): domain Eukaryota; kingdom Metazoa; phylum Arthropoda; class Insecta; order Lepidoptera; family Erebidae; genus Spilosoma; species Spilosoma lubricipeda. Next base: position 1,150,557 of record HG992298.1, on the reverse strand, counting down.
GTTTAAGTGATCATCTCGTCGCTTTCTACTGCGATATGTTGTGGGTTCGATTAACACATGGGATAATACTTTGTGTGAACTACAAATTGTTGTTCTCAGTCTGACTGTTTTTTGTGTTCGTTTCATAAATGTTTGTAAAGTCTCCCATGACACATGAATTTTGCCTAGTGCGGGAGTTATAGACAGCGTGATGTTACTACACCAATAGGCCGAAACCTTTATCTAAGGAGAGACTTCTATCCACCACCACCATTCTATCCACCACCATCTACAGAACAACACGTGCAGACCTTGGAAGCCACCGCCTTAGAGTCGTAGAAATACGCTCTCAAACCAAACGGTTCGGTTCTTCCTTCCTGTGCTACCAGCGCACGTGTTTCCTTCCCACTATGATCCCGGGTCCTTTAAGCGGGGCGTGAAAAAGCATCTCACTAAGCCGCCATACTGCATTGTTTGCTATCGCAGTGAGTATGGTGGCCCCCATTGTTAGATTTTGCTTGAGCAATCCAAAGCCATCAGACTGAGCAGAGTCACTTTGACAAGAAAATTATATAAAAAAAAACAGTGGACAATTATTATTATAAGTTATTGATGTTTATGATAAAAGGGTAGTGTTGCGGTTATATTTAAAAAGAAAGATAGGTAGTTACAGTGCATTTATTGATGTCTAGTTTTTTAAAATAGATCCTATGATTCTATCGGCAATATTAGGCCAATATAATTAACGTAATGTAAAAAGAGTAATTAAGAAGTTTTAATAATAAATTAATGAAATATCGAAACACGTCGATTGTGACTGTCTGATAAAGTGGTAGCGTAGATATGCTACTGCTGTGCTTGATGTCTCGGGTTCGATTCCCGGGTCGGACCAAATGTTAGTATGATTTGCAAATATTTGTTTCGGAGTTTGGGTGTTTTCTATATATAATATATGCATGTATTTACAAAAAAATGTATAAATATGTATTCTATCAGTTATCTAGTACTCGTAATACGAGTACTGCTTAGTTTGGGACTAGATAGCGTTGTGTGTAAAAAAATTTTTCACGTCACGTTTTGACTTTCACTCTCTCGCCTTTCTCCTTTCAGAGTAGCTCGTTTCAACAAGTGTTTATAGCCACACTCACGTACTTCACAAAGATTCTGTTACAAAAAACTCGATGAGAGCATTAACCCTTTTACACAACTATGCTAATTTTGGGGATAGTTGACCTGCGTTTTCTTCAGAATCTCACCAATTTGATTAGGTCAATCCCTATTTTTTTACACAGTACACAAAGCACACCCAGACTCAGTACAACGGTTTCTAGACAAGTGTTTTCCCACTTGAAGTACTGAACTCAACTAACACTCCCCGCGGTAGGAATTCCGTCCACCGCGCAGTCAACTATATTAAATTTACTATTTGTTCCGTCAGTGAGTTTCCCAACATTTCCCAATATTACATAGCAAGTTAATTAACACCGCACTTAAGTTCGCAGCGAGCAAACAACTCGCACGCGCCAACACCACGAGATAACACTATCAGTACATTTAGCGTTATCAACTAACTGTACTAGAGTCTGTTTGTTTATAGATTACATGTGTTTGTTTATCATAAGTGTTAGAGAAAGCGAACCCACCCACGCATATATATATGTAGTTTATCTCAAGTTCACTGGAACAGATAGTAACAATCATGGGTGAACAGATCAAAGATCTATACTAATATATAAAGCTGAAGAGTTTGTTTGTTTGAACACGCTAATCTCAAGAAATGCTGGTCCGATTTGAAAAATTCTTTCAGTGTTAGACAGCCCATTTAACGAGGAAGGCTATAGGCTATATATCATCATGCTAAGACCTACAGGAGCGGAGCAGCAATGAAGAATGTTACTAAAACGGGGGAAAATTGTCACGCTACGGGCAATAGGAGACGCAAACGAGGTTGCGTGGCTCGGCTAGTATACGTATAACTAGTCTCGGAATATGGCGTGATTCTTCATCACAGTCCATTCCTGGAGATAGGCCTCTCCAATAGTGTTAGTTAATTAAGTAAATGTCATAGTATGGGTCACTATGCTGCATTGTCTGCATCGGCAATGAGTATGGTGGCAGCCACTCTTGGTTTCTACTCATGTTTTTCATTAGGCAGAATAGACTGCTTGATGGAAAGCTTATCAAAGTGACTGTACAGTCACTTTGATAAGCTTTAAAATAAAATAAAAAATTGCACATCGAACCAAGTGGTGGTTCAATTCTTGGCTTTTCGCATCCAGCTCCTGCCAGCCATTTTGCGTAGATCGCCATTCCATTCGGCCTGTGGACGTCCTATAGGTACTACATTTGCCGCGATGCGATCTCCACATATGGGCCTGTTTAGCGCCGTCAATTTGGAAGTACTTGAAATATCATGTCCGGGTCTTATCAGAGTAAGGTGCTTGAAGACTCCGTCAGGTTGGTCTTTAGTAAAATCACCAAATACTCCTGGGTACTGAAACCCAATGAGAAGGAGATTTTAAGGAATTTTACACACCATCAACAATCAAAACGGTATATGCTAATAAAAAGGTAAGTATTGCTTTTAGTTTGGGAATATACGCGATCAAGAAGTGTTGTTTGAATAATCGTGTTAATGCATACTAATACATAAAGCTGAAGAGTTTGTTTGTTTATTTGAACGCGCTAATCTCAGAAACTACTGGTTCGATTTAAAAAAATCTTTCAGTGTTAGATAGCCCATTTATCGAGGAAGGCTATAGGTTATATATCATCACGCTTATACCTATAGGAGCGGAGCACCAATGAAGAATGTTGCGAAAACGGGGGGAAATTATTACGCTACGGGCAATAGGAGACGTAAATCAAGTTGCGTTTGTCAGCTAGTGATTAATAATAAATAAATATTTCAGACATCTACACACAATGCCATCTAGTCCCAAGCTAAGCAGAGCTTGTGTTATGGGTACTAGACAACTGATATGAATACATATACATTATACTTTTTTTTTTGTAAATACATACATATTGTACATAGAAAACACCCAAACTCCGAAACAAATATTTGTAGATCGTACAAACATTTGGTTCGACCCGGGAATCGAACCCGAGACCTCATGATCAGCAGTCGCACACGCCAACCGCTAGACTAACGAGGGAGTCAATAAAAGCAATATTTGAAAATTAATTGAATTTATTTCAATTGCTGTGTCTAGGAGACCTTATCTATGTCCAGCAATTGATGAGCTTCATTTCTACAGGAGAAGTATAACGGAGAAAAACAAACATGTAAAAATAACCTGATAGTTAGTGCTTCCCGCCGCCCACTGTCTCGTCGACAATCTCACGAGACAATGGGCGGCGTTAAGCACTTACCATCAGGTTTGGCTTCACTAAGTAGCATTCTAATTATTTATATCCATCGTCTTTGCTATTTTGATTGTTTAAAAATAAAGAAAACTTTGTCAACTATGATCAAACATCCAAAATAGCTAGACCTTTCATCTCACTATTTATGCACTCGATACAACTCCAAGTATTCTGGGCATCAAGAATGTTAGGACCAATATAACTTGAGTTCCTATTACAAAACATTACCTACCGCTCATATATCTTTATAGTTGGTTGTGTTATCACGCTGATAGATCTAACACGCCATATGTGTGACTGATAAGAATCTATATGATATGTAAGTAATTAGATGAAACGGTAATAAAATCATTGGCGAGGGGCCTAATCTCTTCATCTTTGACGTATGCCTGATTATGGGGAACAATAATATGGTTAATATATGGAATAAAGTCAACTGATAATGATTTTTTTTTATATATAAGCCTGCTATAGTGATACTACTCTTTTTTTTTGATGTACCCAGTAGATCAAAATAAAAAAAAAAACAAAGTAAAGGAATTTTGGCCCCAAAAGTAATCTAAAAAAAACCGTAATGTTTTCAAAATAAATCGAGTGTGGTATCAAAATAAAGATTTTTTAAGGGTGATTACAAAATTATATAAAACTTATATGGTTAAATGAAAAAAAAAATGTACAAATATTGACGCAGTCGGGTTTTTTTATTTTTAACTAGCAGACCCTCGTTTACGTCTTCTATTGCCCATAGCGTGATAATTTTCCCCCGTTTTTGCCTTCCCCGATAAATGTACTATACATTGTGAAGGCTATAGGCCAACACTGAAAGAATTTTTCAAATTGGACCAGTGGTTCCTTTAGGAACCAGGAACGCGCTAATTTTAATTAGCGCGTTCAAACAAATAGACAAACAAACTCTTCAGCTTTATAATATTAGTATAGATAATTTTACTTGCGTCAGTATAATATTTGGTAGAGAAAGTACGAATAATTATGAGTCAGCGAAATAAAATGAGGAGACAGAAGCGAGCAACTGTTGGTTTTATTTGGTTGCATCGTTTACAGTTGTATTCCAAACAACTTTAGGTTGAATTTAAATTGTTACTGACTTAGCCTCTTTGCCGCGTCCGTTCGTCTGCTCTTAAATAGTTTAAAATAGAAATTTGATTTTATAACTATCCAATCAGGTGTACTACCTATTCAACAAGCTAACATGCGTGTCAATAATCACGCCAAAAGATGACCAGTTAGACATAAAAACGCGATGAGTCAGTCATTATATTCAATTTGCGCCCCTACGCGCAGTCAAATAGATTAAAGTATGATTATGCGTGCGCCGGGAACGAACCGGCGACCATCGCACCCCTCTCTAATTAACTAAATGTACGTATGCAATATTTGATGTATAGGATGATGTTTTAAGGTTGGCCACAGATGCACTAGCTAGCTATCTAATCTACTTGGTTAGGGTATGTCTGTTTTATTTATTTTTTTATCCGATTACGGCAAAGCCAAAGGAGAGTTAGGATTTTGACAGGCTATGTATGTATGTTCATTTATTCCATCCTACTACCTGCTCCTGAACTACTTATTAGAACTGGACGAATGAGGTATCGTTAGAAGCGTCAAACCTAATCTGGTTGAGAAGGTATATCTTGAATGCCTCAATAGCCCAGTGGTAGCCCGTGTGACTGTTGTGCTAAGGTCTCGGGTTCGATTTCCAGGTCGGTCCAAATTGTTTGTATGATCTGCAAATATTTGTTTGGGAGTTTGGATGTTTTCTATGTATAATATGTATGTATTTACAAAAAAAAGTGTAGGTATATGTAATTATATCAGTTGTCTTAGTTTGGGACTAGATGGCGTTGTGTGTTAGATGTTTATTTATTTATTTATTCTGTCTTTAATATCCTTAGTCACTACCTATTTTTCAATTCCCAAAATAATAATTGATGGCAATAGCATACAAGTATTGCCATGACTGAAATCAAAGTTAGTAGTTTAGACAAAATGGGTGTTTAACATTGTAAACCTTGCTAAGGTACCACACTATCCCACACAAAGAACCTCTTTTTCATTGAGACTTTGCAGACGACACGATATCCCCACACAATGATACACATCCCTCGCAGATGTCAACGAACAAACACAACGGTAAACTTAAAATCAACACGTAATAGAATAACGTACGTATACGCAAACATATTCTATATACCTATATATACGTAGGTACGTAGTGAAACAAACACCCTGTGTTGACTGGACAATGGTAATGGGTGAGACATACTGACCGACAAGTTGGACAACTTGTAGCCGGTAAATAAATAAAATATCCTTCATACTGTCTTACTTCCTACCTCCATACTATTCTTTCGTAATGTTTGAATGCGAAAATACGTAAGTAGTGTCTGTCTGTCTGTTATGCTTTCACGGCTAAACCACTGTATCAATTTCAATGAAATTTGGCATGGAGATACATGGTAATCAAACTGCTAATAAACATTGTATTTGTTATGTTTCTAAATATCGATGTTTTAACTACAAATACTAAGAAATTTTAATGATCATGTCCTTGATGGGAATCGAATTCACGACGTATAACTTAGTAAATTATATCAAACACTCGTCGAGGTAATTTGTTTTATTTGTTTCTTTTCCAGATTTTTCCATAATAATAAGATTAAGAATGTATTATTCTTGTACAACTGCGTGATAAGGTTTAAAATAATAACAGCTAAGATGCTAGAACATCGATATTTAAGTGTTGTGGGTTCAAATCCCACATGGGACAACACTTTGTGTGATCAACAAATTGTTGTTCTGAGTCTGGGTGTTCTTTGTGTCCGTTGCCTGTATGTTTGTAAAGTCCCCCGCGACGCAAGATGTATATTCCTAATGCTGGAGTTGTTATTTAGATAGATAAAATACATAACATCATTGAGGAAATTCAACTTAAGTGTACCTACTCAACATCAAAGTTTTCAAATCGATAACCGCTTACTATCATACGAATAAAGTACACCTATGTACTTAATTTTATAAAAAGTAAGTTCTCCTTTCATCCTATTTTATATTTGCGTTGTATAGTGTTCGTAATATTAGCTGTTAGTGTGTAGTCGTACAAAGCGACACCTGGTCACCACCCCCGCGCTGGACAACCACAATTATATGAAGATTAACTTTTAAATGGACGTCATGCCGTATTTATATTGTTACCACTGACTTTGTAGGTGCGGTGATTATAATACACTGATAGCGAAATGATTCTTTAATAAAAGCTTCATCTATTCTTGAATTTCCCGACCTTTAAATATTCAGAAAAGATCGTACTCCTATGTCAAGGGACGGCAGCGCTTGTGATTCTTGAAGATGTTCAGGAAAACTTGAAATAAACCTTAAACCCTTGCCATAACCAGTAGCAAGGAGTTTTTGGTTTACTATAATGATATAAGTAAACGTGAGCTTATCTGCCTCGTTGGTCTATTGGTGGACGTATGCGACTGCCGATCTCTGGTCTCTCGTTCGAATCCGGTCGGGCTAAAAGTGTTATTGAGTTTTTCTGATTACAGATAGACTTAATAACAGCACGGAGTTTGGAAGTTGAAATCTGAACCCCCATGCCTCGGAGAGCGCGTAAAGCTGTCGGTCCTGCGCCTGATCTCTCCCCGAATGTGTCAGTTAACCGTCCTATCGGATTATGAGAGAGAGGAAACAGAGAGTGCACCTGTGTTTGCGCACACACTTGTGCACAATAATATCTCCTGCATAGTTGGCTGGTCTCCGTTAAGACTGGCCGCCGTGGCTGTAATCGCCAGGAGATTCATCAGTAAACCTCCTTGCTTAGGAGAAGCCTTATTTTTTTTCCGGACATTCCCCGAATAATCCCCGTTTGTGGTTATATCGTAGACAAAAACCGTACGTAGTCTCAGATAATAGTAGCCAGGGAACCAGGTGCACCCTAGAATGGTTATCCCTGAGACCCAAACGTACTTCGGGCCAACTACCCGAGTGGACTTTTAAAGTCAATACTGGACAAGAAATAATGCACATCGACCTCTAGAAAGAGCCAATCGGCTGATTTCGGCTTTATTGTAAACATATACTGTAAACATTGATGACGACGATGTTCGTAAGTTTTGGTGGTCACTTTCCATCAGGTGAATAGTAATCACGCTTCTAGCGTAATAGTCGTAATCACAAGATCTTTTACTAGTTATAAAAGACCAATCGAAAAGAAGGGTCAACTCATGGTAAGTGACTGCAAACACCCATGAAAATCTGCAATTCAAGATTCAGAGATGTGATAGCTGCTTTTGAGTGCCATTTAAAAAAACACCGGTTACTGTGAAGCCTTGAAAGAATAAGGATTGATATGGGCCTTTAGCTCACTAGGTGAAATACAATAAACATTTTCTTTTTAAAGGAACCTACCGCATTTGAAATATACATCTTGTTTTTTTTTGTGGTATAAGGGGTAAACGAGCAGACGTATCACCTGATGGTAAGCAATTACCGCCGCCCATGGACACCCGTAACACGTCACAAGTGCGTTGCCGGCCTTTGGGGGATGGGGAAAGGGATGTAGGGAAGGGTTGGGGTATGGGCCTCCGGTATCCTCACTCACTCGGTGAAACACAGCGCAAGCGCTATTTCACACCGGTTTTCTGTGAGGCCGTGGTATCACTATGGTCGAACCGGCCCAGTAATGCCGAAGCGTGGCTCTTCCACGAAACAGTGTGTCGCGAGGGACTTAACAAACACACACAAAGTGTTGTCCTATGTAGGAATTGAACCCTTGAATTAGTGCAGTAGAAAGTGGAGGGGCTACTTCTTAAACCACTGGGCCAACCGTGCAATCAAATTGTTAAAACTACTAACAACGGTTAACAAAATCAATCACCTGAACTGAAACGGTGTATAAAACTAGTTAGTGGGAAATAACTAACAGTTGTCATAAGGAATTAAAACGTTCATCTATCGATAAAACGTGCATATGGAAAAGCCATTACTTTCGATGATTCGATGATAACAGAATTAAAGTAGGACAATATTGAAAACAACCGTAGTACCAAGAATTGTGTGACTATACTACTCGTATGTCATAATTTCAAATTTTAACCAAAAAAAAAATATATATACGGTCTAATTGAGAAAGCTCCTCCCTTGTTTGAAGTCGGTTAAAAAGAAACGACTTCAAAATCTGGACCAAATTTAAATGGGACTACACGGGAAGCAACAGCTTTCAAATAAAAAAAGAATAATCAAAATTAGAGCACCCAGTCGAAAGTTATGAGGTATCAAACATAAAAAAATACAGTCGACTTGTTAACCTCATCCTTTTTTTGAAGTCGGTTAAAAAGCAGGGTTAGGGTTGATTGCTTGAAAGACGTACTTTTCTTTCTATTTAGAGTCTATTCTGTCTGAAAATAAATACTATTGTCGTCAGCACAGATTGAGTAGCATACGTATTAAGGGTTTAGAGATAGTGTTTGAGGGGGCAAATAGGATTCCGGCCTTTAGAAAAATCTGCAAATTTGTGGTTTAACTACTATACCTTGCAAAATAGTATACATATAATTGTTTATAGTAATTGGTAGGTTTATATTATAAGGGTAAGTACCCTTTATCCTTTACCAGCTGACCCGTGACCACTTCGTTGGGCGGTAAACATTTTTTTTCTTATTTACTTTGTAAATTCAGCTACCACGAAAAAGTCTTTTCACTTTTCGGGTAATTATATAGCCTCTGTCACTCACCAATAACGTAGCATTCTATTAGTAAAAGAATTTTCAAAATCGTTTCAGTAGATTTAGAGATTACCCCCTACAACGTCACAAACTCACAAACGCACAAACTTTATCTCTTTATATATAATATAATAGTATAGATAAGTAATAAATAGAAGTATAGATATTCTTAACACTTTAACATAATAGGTCTTTACCTATGCAATTGCCGTTTTGTACGCAATAAGTGAAAGTACTTATTTTTTCAAACTTTTTTATTTCTCTCTCTTAGCTTTGTGGGTGTGTGTAAAAAATTCAATCAAAAGTGGGCAAAAAATTCAATTCCCGAGAGGCAGTACAAAATGCCTTTAAAGAGTTTGTGGCCTCCAGTCCAGCTGATTTTTACAAGAAGGGCATCAATAAACTGCCAATGCGTTGTCAAAGATGCGTCGATTGCATGAGTGATTACTTCGAATAACAGAAATAAAAAAGTTTGAAAAAATAAGTACTTTCACTTATTGCATACAAAATGGCAATTTCATAGGTAAAGACCTATTATTACCAATGACACATAGTATATATATACATAGTTTCGTTAGTGATATTACTTGTTGTTTCAGCTAAAACTCTGCAATGATAGTAGACCTTCTACTACTCGTATATTGAACCGGCCTGTTGTTGCTTGTAGATTCGACAAATATATCATTGTATGAAAATCAAAATCATTTGTTCCGAGTCTAATTGTTATTTGTATCCTAATCCTAAAACATTTTTGATCCTATAAAATCCATTCTTTGGCACTCAAACTAATAATATATCTTAAGAACAATAATTAGGAATCTAACTTAGAACTTTATACTCCACATATAGATTGGCCCCTTGGCCTCGAATTCTAAGTTAACAGTGAGCCGTAAGTCTAAGTATAATGAGGCCGACAGGTTTAAGAGGTCACCCTCTGAAATTTAACCATCCTGTAGATATTACCCCTAAGTCAGTTTTAAAAATCGAGTTGAAGATCAACGAAACTGGTTACAAGCATATAAGCAAATGATCTGAGTAACAAACCTCTCCCTCTCAGAGTGGCCCGGCTCCCTTCGAGAGGACCGAGAGGGCGGTAAAAGCATATTTATGTTAGTTTCTGATTGACGATGATGGCTTCCCCTTGGTTAGATTCGGTACGGGCTGCATGAGCTTAATATTTGAACGTAACCCACGCAACCTCGTTTGCGTCTCGTATTGCCTGTAGCGTGATAATTTTCCATCGCTTTTGTAAAATTCTTCATTGGTGCTCCGCTCCTGTAGGCCTTAGCGTGATGATAGCCTATAGCCTTTCTCGATAAATGGGCTATCTAACACTAAAAGATTTTTTAAATCGGACCGGTAATTCCTGAGATTAACGCGTTCAAACAAACAAACTCTTCAGCTTTATAATATTAGTATAGATAATTTATACTTATGTTTGTATTTTATGTTTCCAAAACATAAATTATTAGATGTCATCATTAACAACCTTTAATAGTCCACTGCTAGACATGGGTCTCTCCACGACAAGGTGGATTTGGTACACTGCATTTGTGTCAAGTTTTTCTTCTATCTGCAGTGATGTTGTCTCGTTCATAGTTTACTTGATCCCTTAGTCAACTCTTACGACACCCACGGCATGGATAGGGGTGGTGACTCTCTTAATTCTTAATCTAAATCAATTTAAAACACCATGTTTAAATTCCATACAATATTATTTATTCAATTCCTTTTCTTTTTACAAAATAATAAGATAAATATCTATACTAATACAAGTATAGATAGCCCATTTATCAAGGAAGGCTATAGGCTGTATATCATCATGCTAAGACCTACAGGAGCGGAGCACCAATGAAGAATGTTACAAAAACGAGGGAAAATTATCACGCTACGGGTAATAGGAGACGCAAACGAGGTTGTGTTGGTCGGCTAGTAATAAATAAGAGTACAAAAATACAATAACACCTTCTACGAACGTTCAACAAAATATAGTCAAGATGAATTCGTCGTATGCGAGCGGCACGTTACGCACTTACGCACTCAACTCTGCAGATTTCTACCGGGGACGTTATGGGAACACTTTACATCTGCAACACACACATACGACAATATACTTATGACATAACCGTACCATGAAATGGGCCTACATCTACCTACCTATTATGTGTTCTTAAAGGACTATGACAAGACTTGCTCTCTCTATATTTATTTATTTCTTAAATAAGGATCTCCAACAAAAGATATACACAACTATGCAGTATACAGTAAATGACTGAAGGGGTAGTATACTGGTGTACTGTTACTTATAGGAGACTACAGTTAGTTAAATGAGAAATATCACCTAAGCAAACAAAGTTACAAGTAATAAAGACGGTTGAATGAAACACATGTTTAGAAAGAAAGGAAACAGAAGAAATAAAAATATAAACGATTAAGTAATCTTGGAAAAAAATTATACAATTTACAGAATTCAAAAGCGGCCAAGTGCGAGTCGGACTCGCCCATGAAGAGTTCCGCAGCAACAAGTAACCTAATATAACTTTCATATTTTTTTCATTGAATGAAAGGTAAATTGCAGTTTACGATTTATGACGTATCTATTAAAAAAAAAACTACTTACTAGATTTCGTTCAAACCGACTTTTGGTGGAAGTTTGTAAGGTAATGTACATTATATATTTTTTTAGCTTTATCATTCTGTTATTTTAGAATTTAGGGGCTAGGAGGGGATACACATTTTACCACTTTGTTTTTTTGTTTTTTTGTTTTTTTTTGGAAGTGTCTCTCGCTTAAACTATTCAGTTTAGAAAATATGATGTTAGAAACCTCAATATCATGTTTAAAGACCTATCCATAGATACCCCACATACTTGAGTTTAATGAAAAAAATATGTGTTTTTGTTCTAAGTATGGGGAACCCCAAAAATTTATTGTTTTTTTTTTCTATTTATGTGTGAAAATCTTAATGCGGTTCACAGAATACATCTACTTACCAAGTTTGAACATTATAGTTCTTATAGTTCTAGAAAAAAGTGGCTGTTACATACGGAGGGACAGACAGACGGACAAGTCGAATCTATAAGGGTGCCGTCTTTTGCCTTTGGCACGGAACCCCAACAAACAATAAGACAAAAGTGAAAAAAAAGGTTAAAAATTACACAATTTAACTATAAGTTTAAATATAGGTATAGAGATGCAAGAAAGTAAAAAAAGCGTAAGGTAGTAAAATGGAAAGTGCTTAGCTCAAGAAGCACTTTGTTTTTGATTAAATTAGAGAGTTCTGTTGAAGAAATCTTCCATTATCAGTGCTACGATAGAAGTAAGAAGAAAGTACGGGTGCAGTTCTTATGCCGAGCGAAACTGTTAAGGACTCAGTTTAACTTACAAGAGTACCGATAGTAAGAGTGGAAATAGGGATACAGGTTCCATATTAAAACCTGTATCCCTATTTTCCAATAAATGATCGGATAAAACAACTAAGCAAACCAAAACAGTTGAAAGAAACGAGATCGGTCTTCCTAGCCAAGTTACATTTACAAACGTAAACGTTAATAGGAAACTAATAAATGTATGGGAATGATGTCTCTCAACGCTTAGTCACGTGATCAAAAGAAAATTTTAGCCAATAATACATGAGAAGAGAAGTGTCTCGAACTCGAACTATAGAAAGAGAATTGGCGTGAAACACTTGCAACTTGGCCAAGAATACAATTGTTGAGAGGAGTCTTAAAAAAGCCGTAGAAAGGAAATTTTGGCCTACTATACCGATTTATATATATATATTACTAGCTGAACGCCACAGTGTTACCCGCGGTTATTGTTGTACAAAGTTAGTCTAAAAAAAAGTAGTCTAAGTTACTCCCTGGATCATCAGCTACCAGCCAGTGAAAGTCCTGTCAAAATCCGTCTAGCCGTTTCAGAGATTACCCGGAACAAACAGACAGACAAAAAAAATTTTTACTACATTTTTGGTATATGTATCGTGTATACGTACATATGCATTGATTAAAAAGCGGTTATTTTAATATTACAAACAGACACTCCAATTTTATTTATTTGTATAGATATACACACCGTCTGGCCTGACTGATTGATACAGGCTTTTTGTTTCAAATTTTCCTTATCTTTACATAGCTGTGATCCTGCCTAGTTTGAATGCTCAGTCGGCTATTACGAAACCGATATGAATTCTCTTACGAATGATTAATGGGAGTGGTGACACTTCAATTCCTAATTCGTCACCACAGGGACAGCTTAAACACTTATTTGTCACCCACCTCGCTTATAAAACTTTTCATTTTGACTTGCAAAACACTTACCTATATTTAAAAGTAACATTTAATATAAAACAATTTTCATAGCAGTGAAAGGGTTCAATCGTAACTAGGCAATTAGCTAATTGCAATATAATCCATTTGAAGGGTTATCGTTGACAAAACAAGGATGTTATTTAGATTGGTGTTTTGTATCCCCGAGCTAAGCTAGGGATTATATGACTGACTGTCCTCGCCGAGGATTCGTCCGTTCCGTTTATTTTCTTCAATAGAACTTTTAATGCTTTTGTTTGTGAAATAAAACGAAACCAAATAAAAAGTACTCCTAATAATATTTGCTATTTGTCAGTGAAAGTCCCGTGTAAATGTAGCCATCCGTTCTGAATATTAACTAGATAAAACAGACAGGCAAAAAATATGAGAAAAACTTATAGTAAACTATATAATGAATTAATGACCGTGTGTAAGATGTGTGAAGTTATTATTATGACACACATTGTAATTTATAAAAATATACAAGTAAAATTTTAACAAAATAAAAACCGACTTCAAAAGCGACCAAATCGATCGATTTCTCTTGGATGCCATGATCATCGTGGAACCATCGTAGGGATATCTCCTTTTCATTAAAAAAAAGAATCATCAAAATCGGTTCATAAGCGACAAAGTTATCCGCGCACACACAAAAATATATATAAGTATACTGGCTGTTGTCCGTGGCTCCGCCCGCGTGTATGTCGGTTATCGCAGCAAATAGTAGCCTATGTCTTATTCTGACGTATAAGCTATATTACTGTAAAGTTTCATCCAAATCCATCCAGTAGCTTTTGCGTGAAGAAGTAACAAACATACACACTCACAAACTTTCGCCTTTATATATTAGTGTGAAATATACGGTCGAATTGAGAACCTCCTCTTTTTTTGAAGTCGGTTAAAAAAGAAAGCGGTAAAAGCATTGTAAAGACCCAGAATACTCCAGAGACATGCTTAAAGAATCGTCACCGTATTCAAACATCAAATTAAAAACCATAATTAAATGTCTATACTGCCTCATAGTTTCTACTGAACCCTTTCCAATCAATAACTGTACCTCATTTATCATCTATTGTCATATCCTCATAATACATGGTGTCCTAATGCATGTCAAATAGGTAACAACACGAGGTCACACAGATGGCACCAGTGAGTTTACATCGATAATGATGGTCACCCATCATTAATTGTGAACATGACATATGATTGATTATGTACTGTTGTTATTTATTTATTGTTTTCTGATGACATTATTAATGTATACCTAATGTAATGAAGAAATTTAATTATTTTTAAGTACTGACGAAGAACAAATAGATATTTGAAATACACTTCAGTTATGAATGTATAATAATTGATTGACATATTATGAATTTGATTCTCATCACATTCATATTATGAATTTTTTCTTTTTGAGGTACGGAACCCTAAAAAGTAGCATAAATTACTCCTTACATCACCAGCTACGTGCTAGTGTCACTCTCTCTTAGCCGGAACGAACAGATAGACAGACAAAAAAATAAAAATTGCTTTTTATGGAAGTGCCGTATAAACTTTCATCTTCATCATCATCATCAGCCCGTTGCAGTCCACTGCTGGACGTAGGCCTCTCCCAAGGAACACCACAGAGCCCGGTCTGTTGCTTTCCGCATCCAGTCGCTGCCAGCCACTCTTTGCAAGTCGTCCCGCCATCTGGCCAGAGGGCGTCCCACACTATGTTATAAACTTTCATATGCATTATAAAAGCTGTGAATTTGTAATTACAAATAGACTCTTCAATTCTATTTATTTGTATAGATAACTTGATACCTGTATAAATGCTCTATTTCCAGAGAATTACTCGTAATTATTCATAATTTAGAAACAGTAGGCGCAAAACACTCAAAAAATAATCTAACGCGAAAACAGTTATATAAATTACCTATTCATCACGAAAATTGAAAAAAATAATCCACATTTTTATTCACAATGTCAGATTCATCAGCAGAATCGTGACAATTCATCTGTTCCAGCTATTTTGGTACAATCGTGCGATTATACGCGCCACCGGCTCGCATTGTCGCGATAGCAATCGTGGTGATTGCTTAGCACAAGACAATGCAATCCCCGGATGACTTTTTATATTTTTTTGTCGACGAATATTCACGGTTTGTGGTTCGACGAATTATCGGTATAGTGTTTTGATAATGTATTAGATAAAGTTATAATTAAATTCATATTAAGACTAAGATTTGCTCGGGTTTTTATTTTGGTAAATTATCTAAATATAAATTCTAGCTAGATCGATTTGTCACCCACGAGACCCCCTGCATACAACATTTCATGAAAGGCGTTTCCGAGAATCAGCTTAAGTATATTTTCATATATAAATATATCTAAATATTTCGGACATCTTACATACAACGCTATCTAGTCCCAAGCTAAACAGAGCTTGTGTTATGAGTACTAGACACTGATATAAATACTTATATACTTTTTTTTGTGAATATGTACATATTATACGTAGAAAACATCCAAACTCCGAAATAAATATTTGCAGATCATACAAACATTTGGTCCGACCCGGGAATCGAACCCGAGACCACAAAACAGCATTCGCGTACGCTACCACTGCGCCACCGAGGCAGTATTGTAAGTATATTGTTTAAAGGACTACCTTTTAGGTACTAACCTAGAGATATAGTATCTGTGTTTGATTTACATCTAAGTACTCAACAACAAGCTAATCTCAAGAACCGCTAGTCCGATTTGAAAAATTATTTCAGCGTTAGATAGCCCATTTATCGAGGAAGGCTAAATATCATTACGCTAAGACCTACAGGAGCGGAGCAACAATGAAGAATGTTACAAAAACGGATCAAAATTATCACGCTACGGGCAATAGGAGACGCAAACGAGGTTGCGTGGGTCGGCAAGTGTATTATATTGGGATTATTAAGAAGGTGAAGGTAGGCAAGATGCTAACAGCTGCAAGAACATCTGAGAACCTCATCATTCTATACAATGAGAGCAAACCTGAACCTCCTACTTTCTTCCTCCAGATTCTAACATCTATTGTACCAAACTAAGAACTAGACAAAACCATCCCTGAAACAATATGCCACAAAAAACGCAATAAAGAACCCCATACAGTCATCACGGGTTATATTAACAAGGGGTAGTATTTATATTGACACTATCACGCTCCGATGGCGACGAGGGGTGGGCAGTGACGCGTGTGCGCACCGCGATTACTTATAGACACACTCACCTGGTGGCAAGTGATTGGATGGGTCGAGAACAAATATTCAGACGAATGTTTTAATCTTAGGTTTCTGTTTTTGAACAAAAATAATATGCTACATTTGCCACGTACTTGTGTACTGGTGGTTATCCTCACAAAACAGAATCTTTTTGTTCTGTGGTTATCCTAGACTTAGAGGTTTGTAGGTGTCTTTCGTACCCATTGAACTACGTATGCACAGGCAGGCGGCTTGCTTAGCGCCTAGAGCCAAGCGAGTCACCTGCAGCCTGCCTGCCCACAGTGACGCGTGTGTGCACTTGCCAAGGCGCGTATTCACATTGATTAGTGCGAGTGCAAGTGCGTAGTGCAGGTGATAAATGATTGTTAGAAAATACGTGTGGACCACGAATTCAATGTACACACGTAATTTCTTCCAATCAATGATCACCTGCACTTCACACCTGCACTCGCACTAATCAAAGTGAATATGGGCCCTTACAAGTACTGTGTGATAAACGTGATCATTTGTCTGGGTGTAATTTGTGAATGTTATTATAAATATAAGTATGTTATAAATATAAGCATAAACATATATGCATATCTATCTATACCAATATATAAAGCTGAAGAGTTTGTTTGTTTGTTTGTTTGTTTGAACACGCTAATCTCAGGAACTACTGGTCCGATTTGAAAAATTCTTTCAATGTTAGATAGCCCATTTATCGAGGAAGGCTATAGGGTATATATCATCACGCTACTACTAATAGGACCGGAGCAACAATGAAGAATGTTTCAAAAACGGGGGAAATTTTCACGTTACGGGCAATATAAGGCGCAAACGAGGTTGCGTGGGTCTGCTAGTACTAATATATAAAGCTGAATAGTTTGTTTGTTTGTTTGAACACGCTAATCTAAGAAACCACTGGTCCGATTTGAAAAATTCTTTCAGTGTTGGATAGTCCATTTATCGAGGAAGGCTATAGGGTATATATCATCACGCTACTACTAATAGGAGCGGAGCACCAATGAAAAATGTTTCGAAAAAGGGGGTAAATTATCACGCTACGGGCAATAGAAGACGCAAACGAGTTTGCGTGGGTCTGCTAGTGTTATTATAAATCTGTTCAGCGTTAAATGTCTTTTAGTTGAGATGATATTTATTAGAACCACGTCTTTTCAGGAAAAGGCCTAAGACATGGGGCATATACATTTAAAAAACAATAGCCGGGTTTTTTATCATGTCAGTGTATGTTGAGTTTCCATCCATTGCCTCTCGACTCCACGACACGGCCTCACGCCGCAGTCAGGATCATAATCTCTAGATCAACAGATTACAGATAAATCAAGATCATTGACCCGTCAATACCCAATCTTCCTAATCATGCATGACAGGGGGATCCCCGCCAAATATTTCTAATTATCGTCCCACATTAGCGCGCTAAAACGACAGTTGCTATGCAATGGTGCGTGCGGTGTATCATCGCGCCATATGCCGCGGGGTGCGCCAGAATTAGGTAATAACATGAGTCGATTACATCTGATATAGTTTTGGTAGAATCTTCCAGTTGTTGTTTTAGTTGGGGCGGAAAAATTGGCCTATTTAAAAGAACAGTCGGTGACTATAAGTGCGATTTTTTTGAATTCTGTCTATTCTGTTTGTGTTAGTATTGTGTTTCAAAATAAACTGGTTATTAAGTATTACACGTTGGGAGGAAATATAGAATTAGTCTTTAATTGGACTTGCACAACAGATTTTTTTCTCAGTATGGCTTACTAACCGACTTCAAAAAAAGGAGGAGGTTTTCAATTCGACCGTATTTATTGAGGTGTGTTCGCGGATAACTTCGTCGTTTATGAATCGATTTTGATGATTCTTTTTTTAATGGAAAGGAGATATACCATGATAAGGACACTGAGATCTGAAGTCTCAAGAGAAATCGAGCCGAACCTTGAAATCAGTTTTATTTTTGTTAAAATATTTTGAAAAACGAATCTAGATTTTATCCGACTTCAAAAAATAGGAGACTTCAATTCGATCGTATTTTTTATGTTTGTTACCTCAGAACTTTCGACTAGAAGAAATGATTTCGATGATTCTTTTTTTATTTGAAATCTGGTGCTTCCCATGTGGTCCCATTTCAATTTGATCCAGTTCTTGAAATTGGTTTTTTTTGTGAATTTTTTTATTTATTATTTAGTTATTGTTAGAAAAATGCTTTTTGTAATTTCAAGTAAAATTAAATCATCATCAATCTTTCTTGTTATACCTAAAGACTGTGCCAATATTTCATTCTATTTGAAATTGGTATCTAATATTATATTAATGGTTATCTTCGCTTTCTCCATTAGGATAGTAATTAGTAGCTGTTCGAAATTTTAAATAGCAATTTATATCCAGGTTTTTTTTTATTTATTGTTACACGTCTCTATGTTTCATTACTTCTTTTCTTCTCCCTAAAGCTTGTGTCTATATATAGGTACTTGTATCTCGTAGAACAGAGTGCAGGCGTCAATGCAGCCAAAATTTAATCCTCTTAATGGACCCGAGGCTGGAGGGGACTGCGAGGAGCTACCCGAGGGCCGGCGGATAAATATTTTGAAGACAACGACGCAGAATTGATTTCATCTGATCAAAAAGAATTTTAGCTTCTTTGGTAGCTTAAAGACGATCTTTTGTGTGGGCTTTGATAAACAGTTCGAGTTTATCGCTTAAGGATTAGTTTTTTTCTATTTTTGGAGGTATGTATCTTCATTAAATAAACATCGCTAGGTGTCAAAACTAATGCAAATAGACATATCTCTACTTTATTTTTTTTAGTATTTTTTTAACTTTAATGTTTACTAATTAACCGACTTCAAAACAAGTACAATTTTAACAAAAATAAAACCGACTTCAAGGTTCGACTCGATTTCTCTTGGATGCCATTATCAGATATTAATGTCCTTATCATGGTTACTCCTTTCCATTAAAAACAGAACACGCTTGTCGTCGGGAGCAAGTTGATGTCAAAGATGATAGCTGAATTAAGTGGCATGTAGAAAACGGCAACTTGCAATAGGCCTTAGCATACCTATATCTCTCTCACCGTCAAACGTCAAAGTTTGGCGAGAATAGTATTCCAGAAACTATTGTTAAAAAATTATATTACTAATAAAAAAAATGGAGACTGTAACTAAAAGATCTACAAGCAGTTTTCTAAATGAGACTAAAATCCTAGTATCTATCATCAGTATATTGCAGTCCACGGCTCTTCTTGCCTTTTCAGATCCTACACCACATTCAATAAAACACAGTCTCCACTCAAGAACCCTTATACTCCAACGGTTGTCAGTTCTACGGCCGATATCGCCACTGCAAATTGATAACCCGTGTGCCCAGTGTCGTGATTATGGGCAAAAGCCTTTCAACGCAGACGCAACTAAGGCCCAGTATTGAAACTGTAATATTTTTTGAGTATTTTAATTTTCAATTTAAATGTAACAATACGTAGCAAGTTTAAAACAAACAATCAAAGCTTCGAGGGTTGGAATGCTAATAGGCGTACAAGTGGCGCCCCGTGCGGATATGAACGGCAATTTGAATGTTATTACATCCGCTGTGGAGAAGTTCAGCTCTTCAGCTGGTAATATGGGAACTGGCTGATATTGGTTTTGGTTTATTGGGAGATATTGAGCGCTTATGGTGATCTCAATGGGTTCTTTGTTTGTGATCAGAAGTAGGTTAAGTGTGAACAGAGGAAATTCTTACATGCAATGTTATTTTTACCCGACTACGGCTCAGCCAATAATAATCTATCTATACTAATATATAAAGCTGAAGAGTTTGTTTGTTTGTTTGTTTGTTTGTTTGAACACGCTAATCTCAGGAACTACTGGTCCGATTTGAAAAAATCTTTCAGTGTTAGATAGCCCATTTATCGAGGAAGGCTATAGGCTATATATCATCACGCTAAGACAAATAGGAGAGGAGCACCAATGAAAAATGTTTCAAAAACGGGGGAAAATTATCACGCGACGGGCAATGGGATACGTAAACGAGGTTGCGTGGGTCTGCTAGTACTAATATATAAAGCTAAAGAGTTTGTTTGTTTGAACGCGCTACTAATCTCAGGAACCGCTGGTCCGATTTGAAAAATTCTTTCAGTGTTGGATAGTACATTTATCGAGGAAGGCTATAGGCTATCTAAATATCATCACGCTAAGACCTACAGGAGCGGAGCACCAATGAACAATGTTACGAAAACGGGGGAAAATAATCACGCTACGGGCAACAGGAGACGCAAACGAGGTTGCGTGGGTCAGTTAGTGATAAATAATTCGGACATCTAACACACAACGTTATCTAGTCCCAAGCTAAGCAGAGCTTGTGTTATGGGCACTATACAATACCTTTTTTTTGTAAATACCTACATAATGTACAAAGAAACAACTCAAACATCGAAACAAATATTTGCAAATCATAGTAACATTTGGTCCGACACATGAAACGAACCACGCTATACCTACTCTATAATCGCTACCAGTGCGCCACCGAGGCAGTTTTATATATATACTTACCTATATTTGTATGATCTGCAAATATTTGTTTCGGAGTTTGGGTGTTTTCTATCTATAATATGTATGTACTTACAAAAAAAAAGTATATAAGTATTTATATCAGTTGTCTAGTAACCTAACACAAGCTCTGCTTAGTTTGGGACTAGATGGCGTTGTGTGTTAGATGTCCGAAAATATTTATTTATTTATTTACCTATATAATGGGAAAGATTTGGGACTCTATATTATAAGTGTAGGTACATATGGATGTTCCACAGTAGCGTCTAAATTTCTGAACAGATTTTAATGAATGAGGTATCAATAAATTCGTAATATGACTTAGGTGACATAGATTAAATAAATTTTATCAAAAGTTTTTACATAGGTAGTCGAGTTATAGTTTTTCATACTTTACCTGGTTAGCAAGCAACAAGAATAGCAAACATTTTTACCCGACTTTACCAAAGGGAATGTATTGTTTTTCATTTATCGCGCTTGATATCTAGCCTAAAGTCTACCTAGGCGTCACAAGTGCGTTGTCGACCATTGGGGGATGTGGTAAGGGATGTGGGGAGGGGTTGAGCTATAGTCCTCCGGTATCCTCACTCACTCGGTGAACCACTGCGCAAACGCTATTTCACACTGGCTTTCTGTGAGGCCGGGGTATCACATTTGAGGTATCGTTAGATTTGTGTAAATTGTAAAATTTCAAATCACCGGTTCATTAAGGATTGTGAATGTAAGTTTGTTTTATTTGATGATCATTATGATTTTTATACAAGAAATTAAATCATGCCCTCCGATATTATTTTAAAAATATATTGTTTCATTTCGCTAGATAACATATTTACAACACAAAAATCCGAACCTGCTCCAACACAGCAGATACATTAAACATTGAAAAATATACATCTTCACGACAGTAACCAAAAGGAGCTTACCTTAAGTCTTATAGCTAACACAGTTACTAATAATCTATAAGTATATAATCGTCCACACACAAACTCCCAGACGCATCCACTTATAGGCCAGTAGCAGCCACTTATATTTGTGGAGCTCTCAGACTGTGTTATCTAGTTCTTTGATGTACGCCGACACAGACACAGCCGGTACTTCGAGAGAGCAGAATCCGCTGTGTAGATACTACGTGAGTATCTAACGGTTATAGGTGTGTTGTAACTAGAAGGTCAAGTCTCGTTATGGAAATTCCTATACAAAATTAATTTCTCACAAATATTTGAAGCTAGCTAGCTAGCTATAGGTCGGCACAGTTATACCCGTCAAGTACATTAAGCTTCAGCTGAGTAGTGGCCATACCTACCTTTTGACTGCTTCAGTGGCGCAGTGGTAGCGTATGCGAATACTGTCCTTGAAGTCTCGGGTTCAATCCCTAGGTTAGACCAAATGTTTAGTTATAGGATTTGCAAATATTTGTTTCAGAGTTTGGGTGTTTTATATGTATAATACTAGCTGAACCCCGCGGTGTTACCCGCGGCTATTGTTGTACCGCGAGTAACGCCGCGGGACAAAGTTAGTCTAAAAAAAGCAGCCTAAGTTACTCCCCGGATCATCAGCTACCTGCTAGTGAAAGTCCCGTCAAAATCCGTCCAGTCGTTCCAGAGATTACCCGGAACAAATAGACAGACAGACAGACAGACAGACAGACCGACAGACAGACAAAAAAATTTTTAACTACATTTTTGGCATGTGTACCGTGTATACATACATATGCATTTAGTAAAAAGCGGTTATTTTAATATTACAAACAGACACTCCAATTTTATTTATTTGTATAGATTGAAGTGCTCATAACCCAGTTGTACTCAGCAATTAGAAACAATCACCGAGGGTACGCAACGAAGGCGCGGTCAGTACCTGGATGGATGACCGCTTGTGGCATCTGTGTGTGGACGATTATATACTTATAGGTTATTAGTAACTTTGTTGGCTATTAGACTTAAGGTAAGCTCCTTTTGGTTACTGTCGTGGAGATGTATACTTTTCAATGTTTTCATGTATAGCAGGTTCGGATTTTTGTGTTGTAAATATGTTATCTAGCGAACTGAAACAATATTTTTTTAAAATAATATCGGAGAGCTTGATTTAATTTCTTGTATAAATATCGTAATGAAAACATCAAATGAAACAAACTTACATTCACATTTAGGTATAATCCTTAATGACCCGGTGATTTTACATTTGTGTTAAATTTGTTCACCGAGTGAGTGAGGATACCGGAGGCCCATAACTCAACAGCTCCCCACATCCCTTTCCCCATCCCCTAATGGTCGGCACGCACTTTTACATTTAAAGGTTAAAAAAACTATAAATCGACTACGTAAAAACTTTTGATAAAATTTGACATGATACCATGAACGTCTCGTCACGTTGACCAGTCGTTCCTCGCTGTTATCGTAGGATAACAGCCGGTACCGACGTCTTAAGAACATCCATCAGCGAGATCACGTAGCCACAACGTTTTCTTGCCAGTTCCCAACCAAACTCGGCCAGCGTGGGGACGTATGGCCTTAACTCTCTCCTGAGAGGAGACTCGAGCCATGCTGTGGGATATTATGGGTTGTTGATCGATATGTATTTATAGATACTTAAACCAAAAAAAATATTATACATTTAGGTATACCTAACAGTGGTCGAGTATAATAATAAAATCTCTGCTTAGCTTAGGACTTGCGTGTTAGGTGTTGCCAGCCAAAATTACTGTAGGAGGAGTCCGGGAGAGTATACCCGCCTTCCACTTAAATGCTCATAAACCTTTCTATATTTACAAATTGCTATTTTCTATAAATTATATCTGAAGATGCATTATTTATCTATATTTTCTCAAAAGAAAGTTTAATACATCATTTACAGTTAATGAGTAATTAACGATTCTTGTTAAAGTGACATTTGGCTTTTATCTCCCGCCTGACATGCTTAGTTGTTGTAAGTCTAAGACTTTGGAACCTTTTTGGTATTCATTGTTGCATGTTCATATGCCAGCTTCATACCAGTCTAAGGCATAGGTTAAGCCATAATTCAATTTGCTGGAACTTAGAAGATATTTAACTAGTGCTTTTTCTTCCTCAATGTTAAATATAAGAGCTGTTTTACAAACGCTTCCTTATTCACTTATTTAGTCAATTTAGACCTGTGTCTTAAATAATTTAGTAAAGTGTTTCGATCCATTAAGTATTCCAAAGCCACACCTCTAATAAACTTTCCATTATCAATGTCACCTAAAGCATTTATTATTACTGTCAGATATAAATTGCTTCAGTTTCTAGTTGTTTCTTTTAAAAATATTTGGACGGCATTTTGGATGATTATCTGAAATAGCGGGAGAGATTACCCTGGGTAAAGTCTCCTCCCGACGACAGGATAATGTCTCCCACCCCACGCCTAGCTGTAGGTTATTACCTACATTTTTATAAAAAACAATGACACTTAAGTAAAAGCTGTCTGCCGTGACTGTTTCAAGAATAATTATACTAACGATGTGTATAAATAACGTGCAGGAATCTTTTTACAGTAAATGACAGAAATCAAACATCGAAAATAAAAAATAAAAAAATTACCGAGCACGAAAACGCGTTGACACTTCTCACTCCTAAACCAAATTGCCGATTGCAATGGCGTCGCATGAGCAGGATGGGAGGTACTTACGGAGTCTATGATGTGTGGCAACGTCGCAGTATCTACTTTTACAAAGATTCTATGAGCAGTGGTTATTGTCTCCAACCTGCTAAACTCTCCCGGACTCCCCCTACTCTGCCTGGTTTAAAGCATGATCAGAATCCAAGAGTAGGGGTCACCGTACTCATTGCGAATACAGACAATGCAACAATGCAGCCCGGTGATCCACAATGTGGCGGTGATACTTCTGCATTATTGTACCTCGGGTCTTGCACTCACTTACGAAACATTACGAACAGTATGATCGTTGTAATTTTAGGTTGTTCTTCTGTGAGAGGGTAGTACTGCCCCGGTCCAGCTGGCTAGTTTCTGTTGAATCAGCGTGACTCCACTATCTGTTAGTAACATGTACGCTCTAGTGCAAAACTGTTAGGCTTAAGAGGATGTTTTGCCGTCCGTCCAATCCGATGACGCAAAATTATTAACTGATACTCGGCCTGTATTGGTATTGATCCATGGGTTTCCTAACACTGAAAAAATATTTTCAGCAAGAATCAGTAGTTTTCGAGTCTAGGAGTCAAGTAAAGTAAGTCTTAATCTGTTCGTATTGTTTTCCATAACATTAATATAAAACAATAATTAAGAAGGAATAAGATAGATCAAATGTACAACAAGAATTCTATTTTTGTGTTGTACGGAACGTTATGAGAAATATCTAACACTAGCTGACCCACGCATCCTCGTTTGCGCCTTATATTTCCCGTAGCGTGAAAATTTCCCCCGTTTTTGAAACATTCTTCATTGTTGCTCCGCTCCTATTAGTAATAGCGTGATGATATATACCCTATAGCCTTCCTCGATAAATGGACTATCCAACACCGAAAGAATTTTTCAAATCGGACCAGTGGTTCCTGAGATTAGCGTGTTCAAACAAACAAACAAACTCTTCAGCTTTATATATTAGTATAGATTTCTCTTGCCTACAGTAGAAACTACTTAAGAGCAATTAGTTCACCACATCAAGTTCTACTTAATACACCAATTTAAAGCAAAAATAAAGTATTTTCTGAATATCTTCTTGTACTCTTCCCATAAACCAAGTTGGCTATTTTAAATGTAATTCCTTCCAAACCATAAACACGTTTGATTTGACTCAACACAATCCATCCGTCCCCAAATACCCATTTCCACCCATTTTTTCTTAAAAGCATCTCATTTATCGAGCACAATAACTCAAATCGTACACGTAAATGCACCACAGTTGAAAGATCCACTCAAATATTGAAGAAATATGGTGTAAACATCATTTGGGTGGTTATTTATGCTGCGCGTGAGTTGCTGGGCGTGCCGACGGGCCGAGGAAAGCCGAGGTTGGCCGATTGCGTCCGAAGTGAGGGGCGTGGTTAGACGGCATGGGGTTTAAGACATATTTCTTGTCAAAATATGAGCATAAGCATTTTATAGGCCTCTTATTTTTAAATTTAATTCTGACTTATTTGTTTGTTTGGTACGCCCTAACTCTGATGAATTTATCAACGGCTTTTAACAGTTTCCTCCTTGCCATAGCACCTATTCATATTTGTAGAGAAATGTATAGCTAATTCGTCATTAAAGTCACTGGTAATTTTCTAAAGACAATTGCAATGCTTAAACATTTAGTTAATTATAGACTTGCATATCATAAGTAGACTTATATATAATACTAGCCGACCCACGCAACCTCGTTTGCCCGTAGCGTGATAATTATCCCCCGTTTGTGACCTTCTTCATTTGTTGTAACATTGTTAATTGGTGCTCCGCTCCTGTAGGTGTTAGCGTGATGATATATAGCCTATAGCCTTCCTCGATAAATGGGCTATCTAACACTGAAATATTTTTTCTAATCGGACTAGCGGTTCCTGAGATTAGCGCGTTCAAACAAACAAACAAAAGAACTCTTCAGCTCTATATATTGGTACTAGCTGACCCACGCAACCTCGTTTGCGCCTTATATTGCCCGTAGCGTGAAAATTTCCCCCGTTTTTTAAACATTCTTCATTGTTGCACCGCTCCTATTAGTAGTAGCGTGATGATATATATCCTATAGCCTTCCTCGATAAATGGACTATCCAACACCGAAAGAATTTTTCAAATCGGACCAGCGGTTCCTGAGATTAGCGTGTTCAAACAAACAAACAAACAAACAAACTCTTCAGCTTTATATATTAGTATAGATAGATAGATAGATATAATTTTAAATTAATTCTTCAATTAATGTGATCAATAGGCATGTAGTTTGAATTACCTGACTTTTAAAATGGATCTAATGAGAAGAAAATATTCTCACTAGACCCATCATGGATCTGGTCAATGGATCTACTGAGAGTAAACCTTCAGCACCTTATCTTTTAATAAATATTCTACCACATTCTTACAAAACCATCTAGTTATGAACTAAGCAGAGCTTGCAATATGGGTGCTAGACAATTGATATAAATATACTAATAACAAAAATTCATAACACTACATTCAGACATACGACCATGAGGTGCTAGTATATTAAATTCATTTTAGTATCTTGAACGACCTCTGGTCAAAACTTGAACATTTCTTGCCATTAGCTCTAGATTTATTGACATTATCATTGCCAATAGCTTTAAATAGACATACCTATGCTTATTATACGTCACCTTAGAAAGAAGGGTTTGGCGTATTTCATTACGTTGTGCAAACGGGCTGGTATTTAGGGTTTATGTTAAGTTTTACATGACGGACGGATTGACTGCCTCGGTGGCGCAGTGGTAGCGTACGCGACTGCTGTTCTTGAGGTCTCGGGTTTGATTCCCGGGTCGGATCAAATGTTTGTATGATCTGCAAATATTTGTTTCGGAGTTTGGGTGTTTTCTATCTATAATATGTATGTATTTACAAAAAAGTAAGTATATAAGTATTAATATCAGCTGTCTAGTACCCATAATACAAGCTCTGCTTAGTTTGGGACTAGATGGCGTTGTATGTTAGATGTCCGAAATATTTATTATTATTTATTAGTTAATTTTGCACTGATGTTGTTCTACGTGATTCACTCCCTAAGTCGGTTCTTATGACACCCATGGGATGAATAGAGGTGGTGAGGCCCCGCATTCTTAATCCCCATTAAGCCCAGAGTTACCTCATAACCTCTTCTATAAAAATGAATCGCGGAAATGTATGTACGCGCATAACTTCCGATCGGCTGCACCAAATAAAATTATTATTTTTTTAGGTGTTCGTTATTGTTTGGACAAGGTTGGTGTACAAGAAAAATTTAAAGATAACGAGAAAATACTTTTTTTGCAGTCAGCTAGTATCTAATATAATCAAAGTACTCTACCCCAAGAAAGGTTTGAAATATTATTGAATATCATACTTTTCTCGTTAAGTTAGAAAATGTTTTATTACTGTCAACCACATTTTCATTGTGAAATTTCTAATAGGCATAATTTTTTCTATCAGCCTTTATATCTCCCGACAAATTAATTAACCAAAGTAAAATATTTTGTAAAGATACATTAGAAGAGGCACGAAAGCAGCCTTCTAAGCCGTAAGTAAAAAATTCTGACAATGTTATCACACAGATACTATCATGTGTGAAATATTCGATTAAAACTTTATTCAGACACCATAAAAACCAATAATTACAACGTTCAACTATTTCACATAAAAAAAGAAAGTCTAGAGAATTTAAAAACCTTATCATCTGTCAAATCTGACGTTTCGGCAGCCATTGTGAGGCATTACCAGCCAATAGCGGCGCCTGCTTTGAATTTGAATGTTTCCTTTTTCGAATACAATTCCAGCTATTGTTTTCGGCCAGTATCTTTTTAACGATCTGTATTTATAGATGACCTGTGGTTGGAGCTGCGTTGAGAACTTTCGTTTTTTTTCGTTTCTATGCCTTAGACGTTTGATTATAATGACTTGCTATGCTATCTAATTCGAGGATGTCTGATCGAAAACCAGATAGAGGCTACTATAGTATATAAACATATATAAACGTACTTATTTCTATAGAAATATGACCACTTGACAAATATTATAAACTACTCTGCCCGCGTATATGTCATTTATCGCGTTAATTCTTTAATCTATATCACTTTTCACCCGACTACGGCAAAGCCAAAGGAGGGTTATGATTTTGACAGGCTATGTATGTATTTATGTATGTTCATTTGTTCTCTCATAGCTCCTCAACTACTTATGAGAGCTGTGCAAATGAGGTATCGTTAGAAGCATATGATAGGCTGGTTATAGGCTGGTATACGACGTGTCACGGAACCTAATGTGTCACCTAACGGTCATAAAGTACGGTTTTAAAAAATAAATTTAAGATAAATATGCCGTGTTTGGTATCATCGGAAAGGGCGTTACTTGTACAATTCATAAATATATATATTATTAGCATTTGCTCGTGACTTTGACATTATCTGGATGAGTGAGCTTTGCTAGTTATTCTTTTTGGTAAATTTTCCATAACTGAATCCTAACTAGATCCATTTATCGCCCCTGAAACCCCCTAAATATTCAAAATTTCATAAAAATCGTTGGAGACGTTTCCGAAATTCAGATTTTATTTATATAAACATACAAGATTTGCTCATTTAAAGGTATATATATATATATATCTAAAACATTTTTTGTGAACCAACCTTTGTAGTCGCTTTGTCAAATTAGCCTCTATTATATGGCATGACCAAAACTGAACGAAATTGGCCCAACAAATAAATATCGAAATTCTAAAAAAAAGAAATGCTTTATATTTGATGGTATCAAAATTAGCTGTTGCAACTAAAATAGGTCCAATTTTAACTCAAAAAAGTATTGTGTGTTAAAAGCTTTTTCTGCCTACTCACCCTCTAGGAGGAAACGGGGCAATTTTAAAACGTCGGTACAGTCGGAAGCTAAAATATCTAACAGCTACAGCTAAATATAAACTTCTTAATGGACAGTTGAATTGTAGGTATATGTGCGATACGGTTCTCATTACGAATGCATAGTTGCTTATATTAGTAACAGTACTGTTACAGTAGTAAACCAGTCAAGTAGTTAGGTTTATAGATATTTTTGTTTTCATTTTTATCTCGCGGATTGTAAAGTTTAGGAAACCTGTGATATCCCAGACTAATGTTATTATACTTCATTTAATAATTGTATTTAATATTGTTTATAAATATCCATATTTTTTTGGAATTTTAGTTTACGTCCTGTTTGTTGTATCTTCTCAATTTAATATCATTAGTCACAGCTACCATTTCGTTCCATTGTGGGGCAATAACTGAAGCCAGACGATGTTATTTAGATTTTGTCACACTTCTTATGTTTAAATATGGATTTATTATATTTTTATGGGATGGCATACCTTTTGATGAAATTTATAGTGGGTAACTAAAAAAATAGGTATACCTACAGCTACTGACACTGCTTAGTAAAATTTACTGCTAATCAGTAATTATCGTAGGTTTATTATTATTATTTGTAAGTTTAATCTGAAAATTAAAGCAAAACTCTTTGCTATTATATTTATATTAATTTAAAGCCAACATTGACTAATGGTACATTTTCTGAATATTTCTATCACAATCCACAAATTTCTATGTCCGACTGTACCCTCACCCTTGACGGGGCCGACAATATTTTGACAGGCGATTTTTAGGGTACCTTACATCGGGTTAAAAGCTTTTTTACTACAGAAGAAAAAACATTCAACCACAATATATGCATAAAACACCTTGCAAGAAAACGACAGAGGAAATTGGCACTTTGGAATTTTAATGCACTTAAAAACCACGGTTTCATTTTAAGGAGTTTATAAAATAGAATTTGGTATTAATGTGAAAACATAATTAAAGCCTAGTGCTGATACTCTTTTGTTTCTTTTTAAAAAGAAAATTCTTGCATTAGGAATATACATCCTGTGTCGGGGGCCTCTACAAACATACACATTTCTTGTGTCCGTTTCTACACCCAGACTTAGAACAACCATTTGTGGATCACACAAAGTGTTGTCCCGTTTGGGGTGTAAACCCGCAACACCAGATGCAGTAGAAAGCGGGGAGTGACGACCGCTCAGACCAGTAGGCCATCCAGACCAGCGGTTCCTGAGATTAGCGCGTTCAAACAAACAAACTCTTCAGCTTTATAATATTAAGTAAAGATTTATGTGTCTATCTCTTCTCTTCTTTTTCTCTTTAGGCTACTTCCGTCCACTACTGAACGAATGTTCTCCAAAGAACGCCAACTATCCCAGCCTTGGCCAGTTCGCATGGAATGCTATAAGTAATTTTGTGACAGAATCTACGTTCGATAGAGAAAAGACGTGATAGAAATAATAACGATTGATAAAGGGAGAAGCAATGACTACCATTTACTACGAGAAGAGGAATAGGTAGAACTTCGTCCCGTGACGTCATGCCTAACGGTGGACCCGGCGAGAGGTGATGTTTTAGCCGGTATTGATATCTGAGTCCGACGTACCAGGCACAGCATATTGTCCTGATGATCCGTACCTAAATGTATTTCGTAACCTCTTCAACAAAACACAAACACACTCACACAAACCACGTAAATCTGTTAAAGGTGACCACGGACGGCGGTAGTCACTTACCATCACATGACCAGTCTCCTCTTTTACCTCCTTAGTGATGGGTATGAGAGGGAGATTCACATGTCTAATATAACAGTGTGAATGAATAAGGTCTGCTAATAAGTGCAGATCATAATTATCCGTGAGAACTCAATTACTAAGCATATTGTAAACCAACCCTTATTGCTCGGTAAAAAACGTATGGTAAGTTGCTCTGCTTATATTTGAATAATGTAATTAATTTAAATAAGTTTTTTTTGTCTTTTTGGCTTGTATAAGTACTTAGTTAAAAATCCCCTTTTCTTATCTTCAGTTTTATTTTTCAACCGATTTTTTGCTTTTTTGAATACGCGTGTATGTCAGTTACAGCGCGGTAAAAAGTAGCCTATATTCTTCCTCAAAAATTAAAGTATCTTCATGCCGAATGTCATGAAAAACGGTTCGGAATCTTTGCCGGTAAAGCATTACAAACAATTACTTTTACATTTATAAAATGACTACGTGGGAATGACTATTTTTTGTTCATAACTTATTGACCAACAATCTTGCTTTCATAAAAATACTTTTCTCTGGGTTGTGATCCCTCACGATAACCTGAATATATTTTATCAGTTAGATGTTTATTCTATTTATTTTGAGCATCGATATAAAAAAAAAATTAAGTCAATAGGTAAGTATAAACTATTAAGTTATGTTGAGACGTCATTTAATACATTTAATCAAGAAAAAAAAACACTTAAAATTAAAATTTAAAATACAGTCTAAGCTCAGATACAAATTGATTGAAAATTAAAATAAATAAATTAATTAAAAACATTCAATCAATATAAACTATTCAATAATATTTGTTTGAAAATTGAGTCAAAATATTCAGAAAATTTAGAATATTGTCTTTTTAATACTTTTAGCTCTTCAAGTAGAGCTCACTTCGCCCCAATCTCGTGTCGGATGCGCGGTCATGGGAACAACCTCCGCGACGAATCGTCCACGCGTCGGCCTCGTCACGTGTAAATTATACACTGATGAACTATTATTGAGTCGGACTCACTTAATAACGTGGGCGTGAGACTTTCAATTTGAGTTTTCGCATTAAGATTATGCATACAGTAGCTTCTCGAGGTTTCCGTCGCGATAAGAGACTGCACTGTCCGTTTGACCTTTTTTAAATCCGATAACTCAACGAAATATAGAAATCTGAACTAATTCTAATATTATACAGCTGAAGACTTTATTTGATTGAAACTAATCTCAGGAACATTAAACAAAAACAAAAAACAGTGGGTTTATTGATAGCCTGGTAATCACAATCGGTTCAGAGCGAAAGATGCCAATTATCATTACTATCTGTTATTGATGAAGTCTTACGCAGCAGTAGATTGTTTAAGGCATCATTGACAGGTTAGATTGGTATACATTAAAACCTTTATAGCAAACAAATTCCGGTCCAAGTTCGAGGTATGCATGACGGATTTTCAGACTCTCGCCTTTAAATGGTGTAAGAACACTAGCTGGACTATAATTACGTAGGTGGAACTAAATTGATTATCAGTAAAATTATGACTTTTAATATCCCTTTGAGTAGTAGAGCCACGCTGATTGCAGAACGGTTGGGCCGGGTTGATCAGCGCGGTACTATCTTCTTACAGAAGACAAACTTAAAATGACAGCGTTCGTGCTGTCCTGTTTCGTTGGTGAGTACGATACCGGAGGCCCAATGATGCAGAAGTATCTCAATCGGCCGCCATAGTGTGGGGCACCACATTGTTACATTGTCAACATTCGCTATGAGTATGGTCACCACTAAAAATAAATAAATACAAGTAAATATATATAATAATACTAGCTGACCCGCTCAACTTCGTTTGCGTCTCTCCATAAGATTTTTTTTTCCCATTTGCTCAACATTTTCAGTCGATACCCGGCTCCTATTAGTCGTAGAGTGATGTTACATAGCTTAAAACCTTCCTCGCTAAATGGGCTATCCAACAACAAAAGAATTAGCAAAATCGGTTCAGCCGTTCACGCGTGATGTCGTGACCAAGGCAAATAGGGATTTATTTTTATATATTTAGATTGTAAATATACAGAATAGGTATACATCTATGTACAAATTAGCAGGCTATATATTATCTGATGTACATCAAACCCATTGCCATACCCCGTAGTTGTTTAACGTCCTTGTTTATTTATTTTTTACTTTTAACTACATGCAAGTTTATCTATTTTAATCATCTAATGTAGTTTTGTTTTTAATTTGGTCGTATGTGGTAATTAAGATACGTATTGGATATAATATATAATCAGCATATGTAAATTAAAAAACTACTAGCTATTTTGAATTATCTTGTTTAAATTTTATCCTGGTATCTAATTAGAAAGATGTTTTATTTGTTTATAATAATAAAAAAACTACGTGTGGGTGCGTTTATAACTGTGTGTGTTAGTATATTGATACGTATCTTCTAGATGATTCAAAAGTAAGTTGTTTGTACGGCTTATAAGAAATCATAAAATTTGTTCAAAAATAACAGAAACCTAAATCAACAATCAAAGTAACGCAGTGTGAAATTTCATCAAAATCAGTTTAGCGGTTTAGTCGTGAAACCGAAATAGACAAATACAGTAAATACACACACACAGTACATATGGCCCACTGCTGGAGTAAGAGCTCCCCTCTAGAAGATAGATTTTGAAGAAGAGACATGAGCTTAGCAGGCCAGTATTTGAAATCACAAAGTCAAAAGTACCATCAAAATGGCTTCCTCATTTGACGTAACAATATTCTGACTTACGTTAGAAATTTCATACAAAGTTAGTAGATCAAAAGGGGCAGTTGTTATTCAATTTATTAGTAGACTAGCTCCGCCGCCCGGCGCCGCATGCTTTTAACTAAATTGGAGGTGCGGCCCCGTAACGTGGAGTACAGTCGGGAGCAATGTGCCATGTACAGTGATGACGACTCGGTTTATCGATCGATTGAAGATATGGATTGAGTCTATCATAGTATTGTACATCTTTTATTTACGTTTACATAATTCTTTGTATTACTCTTAAAGCAAATTACGCGTACGAAGGATTATGATGTTTGGAGTAATGTCAAAGTAGAATGGTAATCTATACAAATAAATAAAATTGGAGTGTCTGTTTGTAATATTAAAATAACCACTTTTTACTGTATGCATATGTATGTATACACGGTGCATATACCAAAATATCATTTTTCACAATTTTTGTCTGTCTGTTTGTTACCATAACACTATAACAAGGCGTGACTAGGCTTTTCAAACTCGTTTCATGCTTTCCCCTCGTCGTTTTTTGTCGTAATTGGGTTTTTAAATTTTACTTTTTTATATAAAATATTTTGGTGCCTATATAATATTAATTTCTTTGCAAAGTACATTTTAAATAGGTGTTAATCGAAGTGAATACGGGTCTTTATGAGAAGGAAAACTTATACAAACAATAGATATGGCAACCCGGTGACTAGCTCGACTTCCAATGTGACGCGTGTGTGTGTGTGTGTGTGTGTGTGTGTGTGTGTGTGTGAAATGCGTGTGATGTGCGTGTGTGTGTTATTTCTGAGTAGAACAATGACCACAAAAGCTGGTGAAAGTCTCTTGCTAACACTACGACAAGTAGTACCTAACAATTAGAAACAACTTCCTTGAACCTACATAACTACCACTAAAGTATCAATTCAGGCTTTTCGCACGAACTTCTAAAGACAATAGCATGTACTTTTATACTTCTCTGCTTATACGTGTAAACACAATTACCGTTAACATATGACGTACTTGGTCACGATTGAGTGCACGACTGACCCAATGGTCCCTGTGGTCGTTTTACTTCGACGGCGTACTGATGTGATTTGGGTTCTTTTCGTATTTCGAATAAAAAATGTGTGATCTACTTTTGTGGACATGAGAGTGTATTTCACTCAATAAAAATATTAAAACACAAAAGTGGCCAAGTGTGAATCGGACTCGCCCGTGAAGCGTTCCGTAGCAGCAAGTAACATATTTTTTTTTGTGTTAATTGAATGAAAGGTAAATTGCGTTTTACGATTTATGATGTATTAAAAAAAACTACTTACTAGATTTCGTTCAGACCAATTTTCAGTGGAAGTTTGTACAACATATATATGTTTAAGTTTTATGATTCTGTTATTTTAGATAGTTATGTTACAGGTGGCAAACGAGCAGACGTATCACCTGATGGTAAGCGATTACCGCCGCCCATGGACACCTATGACACCAGAGGCGTCATACCTATGTGCGTTGCTGGCCTTTGGGGGAGGGGGGATAATGTAGGGGAGGTGGGAAGGGGGATAAAGGTAAGGGGATGAACTTCCGGTATCCTCACTCATTCGGTGAAACACAGCGCAATTGCTATTTCCCACCGGTTTTCTGTGAGGCCTAGGCCTAGCTGAGGTGTAGGAATATCACTCCGGGCGAGTCAGCCCATTCATGCCGAGGCGTGGCTCTCCCACTCCTATGTATACACGGTACATATACCAAAAAAGTAGTTAAAAAAGTTTTTGTCTGTCTGTCTGTTTGTTCCGGGTAATCTCTGGAACGGCTGGACGGATTTTGACGGGACTTTCAATTGGCAGGTGTCTGATGATCCAAGGAGTAACTTAGGCTACTTTTTTTTAGGCTAACTTTGTCCCGCGGCGTTATTCGCGGTACAACATTAACCGCGGGTAACACCGCGGGGTCCGGCTAGTATTCTATAAATTTCATCAAAAGTTTTAAACTTTTTCGTTTTGTGTCATTTATTTTAACTATTTGAAGTGACTTTTGAGTGCGTGATAACTATTAGAGAACCGTTTACGATACCATTCTTATTAAATTCAGTAAACTCAACTAACTTATTTAAAAGTTGAAGAAAAGATGCCTTACTTTCTCTAAAAATGAAGAACTAAAAGATGAAGGAGAACCATAATTATGGTCATAACAAACTATAGACTGCAGTAAATACCTTACCCTTAATTCCAAATTCCAATTGAAATGATAATCCCACAAAATACACGAGCAAACTAATCATCATATTAATGTAAATACCCAAAGAAAACAGGATTGGAAATATTGGGATATTGGTTAGGGTCTGCTCACACTATGGTAATGCGGTATAATCTTGTCGGTGCATTTATAATCGCGGTATGTTTGGTGAGTAGCCACCCTCGCCGAGGGGACGGACTTAAAGTTATTTTATGCGAGTTTTTTATACCTGAGTAGTTGTTTCTTGCAGCTCCGCCCGCGTGTACGTCGGTTATCGCGGCAAATAGTAGCCTATGGGCTATTCTGATATATAAGCGATATTACTGTAAAGTTTCATCCAAATCCGTTCAGTAATTTTTGCGTGAACCAGTAACAAACATAGATACTCACAAACTTTCGCCTTTATATATTAGTGTGATTATTTTAAAGAGCTTAGACTTAGTGATAATGATACGCAGAACTGACCTGCTAAAGTTAATAATAATAACAACCCCATGGCTCGACCGGAGAGATACCACGGCGTCACAGAAAGCCAGTGTGAAATAGCGCTTACGCTGTGTTTCATCGAGTGAGTGAAGACACCGGAGGCCCAAAAATGCAGAAGCATCTAAATAATATGGTGAACACTTCTCTTGGATTCAGTTCATGCTTTTGATTAGACATAGCAGTCACTTTGTCAGGCTCATATATAAAAAAATAATTAATTATGATTGGCGGATTCATATTTAAGTGTGTATTCCTTGAGTAGGTATATTTTTTTATTTATATCTTTCACCACATGGGAATTATTCCTAAGAAATTAAAGTAAAAATCTATAATCCCAAGTCCGTCCCTGTCCTGTCCCTGTGTAATGTTTGCACACAATCAATTTAGGTAATGCAGTGCTGCAGTTTTTCTACGCAATGTCACGGTACGGCATACAGTGGCACTATGAAACATTCATGTACAAATAATCTGTTGACTTTTGTTGGACGGCGGTTTGTTAGATGTATACAGACAGAACAACAGCGAAGAAGACATACAAATACCTACGAAGATATTGATTTTAGTTTATCTGTGGTGCTGGATTAAAAAGTCTTAGTCTCCCTTATCCTAATTACCCCATGGGTACCGAGTAAGCAGTAAACTGCGCAGAACAACTCCGTGGTGCAGTGGTAGTGCATGCGACTGCTGTGTTTCTGGTCTCGGATTCGATCCCGTGTCGGGCCAAATGATGTATGATCTGCAACTATTTGTTTCGGAGTTTGGGTATTTTTGATGTATATTGTGGATGTATTTACAAATACAAAGTATGTATGTATTTATATCAGTTGCCTAGTACCCATAACATAAGCTCTGCTTGGGACTAGATGACGTTGTGTGTTAGATGTCCGAAATATTTATTTACTAGTTGTTGCCCGCGGCTCCGCCCGCGTATATGTCGGTTATTACGGCAATAGTAGCCTATGTGTTATTCTGATGTATAAGCTATATTAGTGTAAAGTTTCATCCAAATCCGTTCAGTAGTTTTTGCGTGAAAGAGTAACAAACATCCATCCAAACAACCATCCATCCTTACAAACTTTCGCATTTATAATATTAGTAGGATTTGTTATACAAAGAGATGAAAGCCTACACAGAATTTCACATCAAAAACAATTTATTTTTTATTTTATTTTTTTATGACCAAGCTGCCAAAATGACTCTACTCTGCCTGATGGAAAGCATAAGTAGAATACAAAAGTGGTGGTCACTATCCTCTATGTGAACGTGGACAGAGCAGCATAGTGACCCACACTATGGCGGCCTAGTAAGATGCTTTTTCACACCCCGCTTAAAGGACCCGGGATCATAATGGGATGGGAACTCGTGCGGTGGTAGTGAGTTCCATGAGTACAATTATTGGAATTTAATACTTAAATTCTTGGCTCCTTATTGCATAAAATATCAATAATTTTCTTAGTACCACCGCATATAACACCATAAATCGGCTCAGGGCGATGACAGATCGTCGGTAATCCGCGGGGGTGTCGGTTCGAGCCCCTCTTCATGCCGAATATAACCGTTAATATTTGTAAGTAGAATGGCATATTATTAAACCAATTTAACTTGGATGCCTAGATTGTCACGTGGTAGATGTGCATGTCGGCTTAGTGGTTGTGTCTAAGACAGCTAAGGCGGAGGTTTTGGGTTCGATTCCTATCCAGGACAAATATTGTGTGAATGAGTACGATCATTTGTTTTATATAATAATAATAATAATAAATAGTAATAAATAATAATAAATATTTCGGACATCTAACACACAACGCCATCTAGTCCCAAGCTAAGCAGAGCTTGTGTTATGGGTACTAGACAACTGATACAAATACATATATACTGTTTTTTTTTTTGTAAATACTTACATATTATACATAGAAAACACCCAAACTCCGAAACAAATATTTGTAGGTCATACAAACATTTGGTCCGACCCGGGAATCGAACCCGAAACCTCACGATCAGCAGTCGCACACGCCAACCGCTAGACCAACGAGGCAGTCCAGTCAGGTGTTGTTTATCTTTATTATATACCATCATCATATATCCAATAGTAGTGTATGTAGAGTAAACCGATGCCAACATGCATCGTTTCACAATCAGTACTGAAATGCTGGCGAGCGGTCCCCGCAATGTTAATAATATAAATAAAAAATGTAATTATTATTCAGTGTATTTATTATGTGTATTTTTTTTTGTGTTGTTACTTTGTTATTTATGTATTACGTGGCATCACCTGGGCCCAATCGAATATCCGCTTCAGATGTTTTGTCTGGATGCAATGCTGAATTGGGTTCTTTTTTGACCTTGCAAAATTGGTAAATGCTACCTTTTGCCCTGTTAGAACGCGCTAATCTCAGGAACCGCTGTCCAATTTGAAAAAAGCAAACGAGGTTGCGTGGGTCAGCTAGTATATTTATATAGGTATGTTTATCAGCAGTCTAGTAACTATACTACCATTAAATGAAAAATTTCTTTGAAAAAGTAGCTTTCAGTTTATTTCATTTAGTTTTTGAACACGCAACTTCTTTACCGTATTTAATCATGGAAATCATCCCTAAACCACAACAGGAAATAAGCTAAAACATCCCTTTTAAGCAAGGATTTGATCTACGACACAGATCATCCCCTCCGGAAGTATTCTACGTCGATTAATCATTGTGAAAAAAATGCTTGTCAAAAATAACCGCCATTTTCTAACGGAGGAAATTCCCGCCTATTATAATTCAATATGGCGGTTTGATGTACGAAGATATTTTTGATGTTTTTTGGTAAACGAGCAGGCGTAGCGCCTGATGGTAAGCGATCACCGCCGCCCATGGACTCCATGGGTTTGGAGATAGGGACCTCCGGTATCCTCACTCACTCAGTGAAACACAACGCAGGCAGTGATACAATGGCCTCATAGAAAGCCTGTGTTTAGCAGTTCTTTCAAGAATGTACATCCATACTTCCATTCTATTATTATAAATTTGAAAGTAATTGTCTTTCTGCCTGTTACGCTTTAATTGCTAAACTGATGAACCGATTTGGATGAAATTTACAATAGAGATCCTCTCTGTTACCTCTCTCTCAAAATCCGATGGGACGTTTAACCGACACGATCGGGGAGAGATCAGGCGCTGGACGGACAGCTTTACGTACTCTCCGAGGCACGACGGGATTCAGAACCCAACTTCCAAACTTCGAGCTGTTAAGTATTAAGCATTTCTATAATCAGAAGGAAAACTCAATAATACTTTTGGACTGACCCGGGATTCGAACCCGAGATCTCTTGACCGGCAGTCGCATACGTCAACCGTAAGACCAACGAGGCAGTCGACTCAATTAAATCAAGAGTGTCAGGGTGAACCGGTGCAACAGCCCTGAAACAAACTGCTACCCTTCAGTATGATTGTAGGTACCGCATTGCTGTATTAAGATATTATGAAAGAGGTATCTGATAAATTTTCAGAATACCTCAAACACCTTCTCCAAGATGTCCGCCAACTCTCGGATCATTATTCTGTAGTTAGAAGGAAGAAAAAGGATCAAAATTGGATGAATATACGATACTATAGAATAATGTATGTATCTTCATCTTGTCTATCGAACAATATGTCGTCTCACCCCGCAAGTTACAGCCAGTGAAATCCTGACGGTATGCGCGACAATAGCGTGCATTAGTGCGCACGCGCCGACGCGTGCCGACCGCCGTCATTACCGTGTTTTGTGTTGATTAGATTAATGTGTTAGTGTTGGTGTGTGACGTCTGTATGGCCACGAGATAAGCGGGCTAGATTGCGGTTGTTAACATGTTCGGAATACACCATATGTAGTGGTCGCTTAGTGGTCCAACTGCGACCATAATTCATTTATTATTATTTTTTACCTTCCTGCATTTCTCCTCCATATGAACTTTAACTGTGACAAATAACAAACTCCTCCATTGGCATAATTTTCGTAAAAAGGGGTTCAAAGGTTTTGCTTCAAGTATTAATATATATATATGTAGAATTGTTGATATCACTAAGAGCGACTTCAAACAAAGTGTAAATCTGTACTGAACCATTTTTGTGATCATTTGACATTATTAACTTAAGTGTACATCATGAAAAAACTCGGAATAAATTCTGAAAGATACCAAAAACGTCTTATCTAGATCTAAATTAAAATTAGTTTTAGCATCCAGCGGTCCTGGAACAAAATAAAACATACACATACAGATATTTATTTGTAAATACATAACTTTAATATCCGTACAAATACCAGCTGTCGTTTAAATCAGAACATAAAAATGTCCAGCCTTTCATTAGAAATAACTAATGCCTAGTTTGAAAATATCCAGATCCAATATGGAAGTTATATTCTTATTCAGATAAACATCACAATCAATAACAAGTACTGGCATTTTATTATGATTGAATGCATAAAAACACACTCTCGCGTCGATAAAAGCTATTTTCGTGGCCTCGACGTAGAAACGACTTCGGAAGTGACGGGGTGCGGTCGAAAATTATTTATATTTTATTTTATAGAACAATATGGCGACCGCACGCGTCGGTAATGTTTCCGTTACGGATGAGCTAAGAACTAATTGTTTAGATGTACTTTTGTGTTTATTGATATTTGTTGAATAACTGTTCTTTTATTAAAGCTATAAAAAAACTATGTGTTAGATGATTTCGACTCGATCGACTGCCTCGTTGGTGCATTGGTAGCTTACGCGTTTGCTGTGGATGAGGTCTCGGGTTTGTTTCCTGGGTCGGATCAAATGTTTGTATGATCTGCAAATATTTGTTTCGGAGTTTGGGTGGTATCTATGTATAATATGTATGTATTTACAAAAATAGTATACATGTATTTATATTAGTTGTCTAGTACCCATAACACAAGCTCTGCTTAGCTTGGGATTAGATGGCGTTGTGTGTTAGATGTTCAAAATATTTATTTTATTTATTTATTTGAATATTAAACAAAGAGTCTTTAAACAGGTAAAAGGATTTTCATTATTAATTTATACATCAACATCATCATTTCATTTTTTTTCCCTATTCCAAATTTGATACATGGTAGGTGATATGTATAATTTTACAAAGGGTTTTAGTTTTGAGTGTTATCTCTTATGGTCATCTGCTGGCATGACTCTAGAAAGAAGAGTAATAAATTGGGTAAGCAAAACAAATAAGAAGAGCAATTCAAAATAGAGGATACCACATCATCAACAGTCTTTAACAATACACTGCTGGACATAGGCTTCTCTTTGGAAAGGAGGTGTTGGCCTATTATACTCCCTCAATAGTAGCGCAGATTGCTCCCTTAGAGCCTCTTGTGACACCCATGGGATTAATACGAGTGGCGACACTGTGTTATTAAACCGTCACCACACGCATAATTATAAATAGGTACATAATTTAAAGAAACATCGAGAAAGACAGAGCAGAGATTACATATTTTAGAAATGGGGTTCCATATATTTATAAATTCACATTAAACAGAATGACACATCGGTAATATTTAAAATAGTAATCAAAGTTAAGATTTTAGTGATAAACCGAACCAAAAACAACAATACGACGGAAGCGGCCCGAGATTCACCCCTGTGGCACACCCCAATATTACCGTATATTTTAATCAAAAAACCTATAGAGAATCTATGGGTGTGAAGTCCAAACAAACGGGGGAATACTTTCCCATAACGATAATGAAAATAACGTGAAAATATGACAAAAGATTGTATTTTTTTGTATGCATTTAACGTGTGCGAGTTAATCAAAGGCCTGTTACGAAATAGTTTTTGTAAACATTTGTCGTGATTGCAGCGATTAGTTTGATGACAATTGATAATTATTTTATAGGGATGGTGTGTGATTTATGATTTGATAATGAAGACTGCGTATAGAAGCCAATGAAATTAATTTCCTTGGTGACAGTAACAGGTGGTTTTATATGTTTTATTGACAATTATATTAATTAAAATGGGAATCTGCGGGATTCCCGCAGATTCCCATTTTAATGTTACTGACCATGAAAGTTTAAAACAATAAATTATATTAATTATGAAAGTAAGTAAAAAATCGCATTTTAAAGTTTATACTTGACTCTTTAAATAACTTTAAAACTTCTCTGCAGAATTTTTTTTTAGTTTCCGTATATGGATTTTAGAATTAATTTAAAGCACCTTAGTTTCTCTAATTATTTATCTTCTTTATGGAATAACTAGCCGATCCACACGACCTCATTTGCGGCTCCGACTCGTATTGCCCGTAGCGTGTTAATTTTCCTCCGTTTTTTAATTTCTTTATTGTTACTCCGCTCCTGTAGGTCTTAGCGTGATGATATATAGTCTTCTTCTATAAATGCTTTATCCAACATTGAAAGAATTTATCAAATCGAACCTGTAGTTCCTTAGATTAGCACGTTCAAACTAACTCTTCAGTTTGAATATGTTATTATAATATATATGTATTAGTTTATATTACCTATATTAAATGTTGAAGAGCTCGAATTGTATCCAGCCTCGATGAAGCATATTAAAGCAAT
The DNA here is from genome assembly GCA_905220595.1 of Spilosoma lubricipeda. Lineage (NCBI taxonomy): Eukaryota > Metazoa > Arthropoda > Insecta > Lepidoptera > Erebidae > Spilosoma > Spilosoma lubricipeda. Next base: position 1,107,125 of record HG992298.1, on the reverse strand, counting down.
GAGCAAGCAATGGAGCTGGTAATAGTAATAAAGCTGTTTTTGTTACATGGGTTCCGGAATCAAACTACTAATTGAAAAAATTGGTTATTTAATTTGCCCTAGCCTGCTTCTCTTGGGACAAAGCCATGAGTGTATTAATATAAATACCTATGTTAAATTCAATTATTTTTATATTCTAAGGTATATATAATACTAGCTTTTGCACACGGCTTCGCTCACGCAAACTTTCATCCCCTGATTTACCCCCTTAGGGGTGGAATTTCCAAAATTCCTTTCTTAGTGTTCACTTACGTTATATAAAGAAAGTACATGCCAAATTTCAAAATTCTAGGTTCAGCGGTTAGGGCTGTGCGTTGATCTCTGGGTATGTCAGTCAGTCAGTCACCTTCCTCTTTTTAACCGACTTCAAAAAAAGGAGGAAGTTTCTCCATTCGACCGTATATTTTTTTTCTTTTTTTTATGTTTGCTCGCGGATAACTTCGTCGTTTATGAACCGCTTTTGATGATTCTTTTTTTAATGGAAAGGAGATGTCCCAACGGTGGTACCATGATAAGGACATCAATATCTGATGACGGCGTCCAAGAGAAATCGAGTCGAACCTTGAAGTTGGTTTTATTTTTGTTAAAATTGTACTTGTATATATATATAGATTGAGTGCTTACTGCGTGAAATGATCTAAATAATAAACTAAATACAATACATTCTGTTGTGTTGTACAATGAAAGCAATGAGTTGAGCGGAGTCGCGACTACCACATATGTCAGAATTAACTATATGTTATGTATAGATCGATTCATTATCTTGATACTTGGCGAGTGTTACCTAGTTTTGCAATGAGCAAATCTCGGAAATTCGATATAATATATGGAAATATTGCTGATAGGTGCTGTAAATGAAGGAACTCTGTCCGTCTAATTAGATTTTTTTTTGTATAGAAAAAGAAAACGAGACATTGGTGAACACTATCGTAGCTATCTGTCACAAAATTAAAAGTTTCAGGCTTAATTATGGGATAAATATTTATATTTTTTATCTTACTCACTTATGTATACACACACACTTATGTATACAGTAGTAAAAAATATATCATATTGTATGTGTACGTTATCACTGTAAAATTAGCCTGTGTCCTTCTTCAAAAATCAAAGTATTTCCATAATTTTTTTATTAAAATCCGTTCCACGATGTACTGTGAAAGCGTAACAGAAAAAAACACTAAGTTAGTTTCGCATTTCTATCTAATATTAGTCAAGTTATTTTATTTTTTACAACTTGAATGTAGACAAATATGTATCTAATATTATTTTGATTTTTGTTACCTAGTATCAAAATTGTTTGTCCACGCTATTTGTACCAACCAATACAGAGGGTAGTATGAGTGACGTATAAATGAATAATTTTTAACACATTTGAATATTAATTATATTATAATCCATTCAAAATATTACGCCGTAATACGCATAATACCTCCTTTGTGCTAAACGCTGTGCATTTTGTGTTCATTCAATGAACTTGTTAAAGTGAAGGGGTTGAACAGAGATAGTTTTTGTTGTTTTTTTTTAATTTTATTTAAAAATTGTTTGATTTTAATATATTATACAACACTGGCTCCATAACCCCGCCACACTGTTTCGCGTGTTGGTTCCAAAAAAATATGTACCTAACAAGAAAAAAATTACTGATGTTTATGTAGCCTATTTCACCCGGGCCATTATTACAAATCTATTGACCGCATTCATTAAAATCGGTTCAGTAGTTTAGGCGCTACGGTGGAACACACAAACATACATAGGCTGTCAAAACTATAACACTTCCTTTCAGTTTCGCTGTAGTCGGGTAAAAACTGAAGCGGTTGTACTTATATTATGTAATGAGCTTGGTGCAGATCTTTTTGAGTTTGAGACGCATACACAAACCGATTTATAGATTTATGGTCTGTTATTTGTACTACTATGACCGCAAATACATACAGTCAGTGCCAGCATCTATCGTCTATCTATCAACGCAGTTTAGCTAGTGGCAAAATGTGTACATGCACTTTTAAATTATAGAAATATGTATACCTATATTAATATTACGTTATTATAATTCTAGCTTTAGCTAAAGCCTGTAAACTTCCCCAGGAATCAAAGTATATCTATGCCAAATTTCATTGAAATCGGTGCAGTAGTTTAACCGTGAAAATATAAAAGACCGACAGACTTACTTTCGAATTATCTATACTACTCGTAATACATAAAGCTGAACAGTTTGTTTGTTTGTTTGAACGCGCCAATCTTAGTTTGTTTAAACCGCTGCTTTGATTTGAAAAATTATTTTAGTGTTGGATAGTACATTTATCGATGAAGGCTAAAGGCTATATACCATCACGCTAAGACCAATAGGAGCGGACCACCAATGGAGAATGTTTCAAAAACGGGGTAAAATTATCACGCTATAGGAGACGCAAATGAGGTTGCGTGGATCGGCTAGTCATACATATGTAAGTAGAGTTGAAAATAAACTGATACCCGTTAAAGTACATACTTAGTTCATATAACATGTTAATAACTTGCGTGTATTTTGTACTCACTTGCTTTTGACAGACAAAGTTATTTTTAAGTTATTGGTATAAGTATGGATTTTATTGAAATTTGAGTAAAATTAAAAGGAAATATAGCCTGAAAGACCATTCAGGATTGCCATTGCAATTGACAATTGCGTTCGGTTTCGAACATAGGCCGTGCTCGAATGTCACATACATTACACAAAAAATCTTCTTTATCTTATATATATAATTCTTCTGTGAGTGTGTATGTCACTGAACTACTCTCAAACGACTGGACCGATTTTAATGAAATTTTTTGTGTGTGTTCAAGGGGATCTGGGAATGGTTTAGATTCACAATTTTGTCTGCTGAACAATGTTTTTTTAATTAATTTTTAATTTATTAGTAGTTATGGCAAAACAACGTTTGCCGGGACAGCTAGTTTAACATATAATGTCAGCGTTTTGGCGGTCTATACAAGTCTTATTAGAACTCCCATCATTTCTAATCAGAATAAAATGATAGAATAGATGAGTTTCCTTTTTAATCTGTGTCAGTAATCATTAATATCAATTTATATCATTACATGAATGTTTTTTAAATATTCGCGCGCATATGTGATGACGTAGCGTTTTTTAACGAGGGTGGGAAATGAGCGCGCTTTTTAAACGACTTCAAAAATGAGGAGGTTTCCAACCGTTTGTATATTTTTATGTGTTGCGCGATACCTTTGATGTTTATTTATAAATTGATTTTATGATTATTTGTTATAAATTCATTGTCTTGTACCCATAACACAAGTAAGCGGAGCTTGGGACTAGACTGCGTTTTGTGTTAGATGTCCGAAATATCTATTTCTTTATTGTAAGTAATGAAAATTTATCTCATTTGTGTTTGGAGAAGTAAGAGAGAGAGAAAGAGAGAAGTAAGAAAAAAAACTCTAAAACTCTGTCACTTACTGGTGTAAACATACTAATATTTTACTAAATACAGTTATCAGACAGATAAATGACACCTATACACAGAACAAATAAAGAGTAAAGTATTAAAGTATTAAAATTTACCCTTAAGGACGCGTTTGCAAAATTGATAGGTACAGAATCGAATTACTACGTTGACACAAGTTACACAAACAAGTGCAAATCGGATAGCGGCAGGTATAAATGTCAACTTGCCTAAATTGATATTTTGAAAGTTTTTTATATTTTCTCATTTCTATGTAATAGGTACTTACCTCCGGACTTGCTGGAGTGACCTGAAGGTGTACTTCGGTGACTGCTTATGGAACTCCTAGACGAGTTGACAGTCTCACCGAGTTTGGGCTCGTTTTGTTAGTTATGACTAGACCTTACCTCCGGACTACATGGAGTGACCTGAAGGTGTACTTCGGTGACTGCTAGTGGAACTCCTAGACGAGTTGACATAGTCTTACCGATTTTGAGCTTATTTTGTTAGTTATGATGAGACCTTACCTCCGGCTTAGATGGAGTGACCTGAAGGTGTACTTCGGTGACTGCTAGTGGAACTCCTAGACGAGTTGACATAGTCTTACCGATTTTGAGCTTATTTTGTTAGTTATGATGAGACCTTACCTCCGGCTTAGGTGGAGTGACCTGAAGGTGTACTTCGGTGACTGCTTTTCGATCTCATAGACGAGTTGACATAGTCTTACCGAGTTTAGGCTCGTTTTGTTAGTTATGATGAGATCTTACCTTCGGACTACACGGAGTGACCTGAAGGTGTACTTCGGTGACTGCTAGTGGAACTCCTAGACGAGTTGACATAGCCTTACCGATTTTGAGCTTATTTTGTTAGTTATGATGAGACCTTACCTCCGGCTTAGATGGAGTGACCTGAAGGTGTACTTCGGTGACTGCTAGTGGAACTCCTAGACGAGTTGACATAGTCTTACCGATTTTGAGCTTATTTTGTTAGTTATGATGAGACCTTACCTCCGGCTTAGATGGAGTGACCTGAAGGTGTACTTCGGTGACTGCTAGTGGAACTCCTAGACGAGTTGACATAGTCTTACCGAGTTTGGGATCGTTTTGTTAGTTCTGATGAGACATTACCTCCAGACTAGATGGAGTGACCTGAAGGTGTACTTCGGTGACTGCTAGTGGAACTCCTAGACGAGTTGACATAGTCTTACCGATTTTGAGCTTATTTTGTTAGTTATGATGAGACCTTACCTCCGGCTTAGGTGGAGTGACCTGAAGGTGTACTTCGGTGACTGCTTTTGGATCTCATAGACGAGTTGACATAGTCTTACCGAGTTTGGGATCGTTTTGTTAGTTCTGATGAGACATTACCTCCAGACTAGATGGAGTGACCTGAAGGTGTACTTCGGTGACTGCTAGTGGAACTCCTAGACGAGTTGACATAGTCTTACCGATTTTGAGCTTATTTTGTTAGTTATGATGAGACCTTACCTCCGGCTTAGGTGGAGTGACCTGAAGGTGTACTTCGGTGACTGCTTTTGGATCTCATAGACGAGTTGACATAGTCTTACCGAGTTTGGGATCGTTTTGTTAGTTCTGATGAGACATTACCTCCAGACTAGATGGAGTGACCTGAAGGTGTACTTCGGTAACTGCTAATGGAATTGAAGTACACCTTCAGGTCACTCCATCTAGTCTGGAGGTAAGGTCTCATCATAACTAACAAAACAAGCCCAAACTCGGCACACCTAGTTCTACTCGTCGAGGAGTTCCATTAGCAGTTACCGAAGTACACCTTCAGGTCACTCCATCTAGTCTGGAGGTAATGTCTCATCAGAACTAACAAAACGATCCCAAACTCGGTAAGACTATGTCAACTCGTCTATGAGATCCAAAAGCAGTCACCGAAGTACACCTTCAGGTCACTCCACCTAAGCCGGAGGTAAGGTCTCATCATAACTAACAAAATAAGCTCAAAATCGGTAAGACTATGTCAACTCGTCTAGGAGTTCCACTAGCAGTCACCGAAGTACACCTTCAGGTCACTCCATCTAAGCCGGAGGTAAGGTCTCATCATAACTAACAAAATAAGCTCAAAATCGGTAAGACTATGTCAACTCGTCTATGAGATCCAAAAGCAGTCACCGAAGTACACCTTCAGGTCACTCCACCTAAGCCGGAGGTAAGGTCTCATCATAACTAACAAAATAAGCTCAAAATCGGTAAGACTATGTCAACTCGTCTATGAGATCCAAAAGCAGTCACCGAAGTACACCTTCAGGTCACTCCACCTAAGCCGGAGGTAAGGTCTCATCATAACTAACAAAATAAGCTCAAAATCGGTAAGACTATGTCAACTCGTCTAGGAGTTCCACTAGCAGTCACCGAAGTACACCTTCAGGTCACTCCATCTAGTCTGGAGGTAATGTCTCATCAGAACTAACAAAACGATCCCAAACTCGGTAAGACTATGTCAACTCGTCTATGAGATCCAAAAGCAGTCACCGAAGTACACCTTCAGGTCACTCCACCTAAGCCGGAGGTATGGTCTCATCATAACTAACAAAATAAGCTCAAAATCGGTAAGACTATGTCAACTCGTCTAGGAGTTCCACTAGCAGTCACCGAAGTACACCTTCAGGTCACTCCATCTAAGCCGGAGGTAAGGTCTCATCATAACTAACAAAATAAGCTCAAAATCGGTAAGACTATGTCAACTCGTCTAGGAGTTCCACTAGCAGTCACCGAAGTACACCTTCAGGTCACTCCACCTAAGCCGGAGGTAAGGTCTCATCATAACTAACAAAATAAGCTCAAAATCGGTAAGACTATGTCAACTCGTCTAGGAGTTCCACTAGCAGTCACCGAAGTACACCTTCAGGTCACTCCATCTAAGCCGGAGGTAAGGTCTCATCATAACTAACAAAATAAGCTCAAAATCGGTAAGACTATGTCAACTCGTCTATGAGATCCAAAAGCAGTCACCGAAGTACACCTTCAGGTCACTCCACCTAAGCCGGAGGTAAGGTCTCATCATAACTAACAAAATAAGCTCAAAATCGGTAAGACTATGTCAACTCGTCTATGAGATCCAAAAGCAGTCACCGAAGTACACCTTCAGGTCACTCCACCTAAGCCGGAGGTAAGGTCTCATCATAACTAACAAAATAAGCTCAAAATCGGTAAGACTATGTCAACTCGTCTAGGAGTTCCACTAGCAGTCACCGAAGTACACCTTCAGGTCACTCCATCTAGTCTGGAGGTAATGTCTCATCAGAACTAACAAAACGATCCCAAACTCGGTAAGACTATGTCAACTCGTCTATGAGATCCAAAAGCAGTCACCGAAGTACACCTTCAGGTCACTCCACCTAAGCCGGAGGTATGGTCTCATCATAACTAACAAAATAAGCTCAAAATCGGTAAGACTATGTCAACTCGTCTAGGAGTTCCACTAGCAGTCACCGAAGTACACCTTCAGGTCACTCCATCTAAGCCGGAGGTAAGGTCTCATCATAACTAACAAAATAAGCTCAAAATCGGTAAGACTATGTCAACTCGTCTAGGAGTTCCACTAGCAGTCACCGAAGTACACCTTCAGGTCACTCCACCTAAGCCGGAGGTAAGGTCTCATCATAACTAACAAAATAAGCTCAAAATCGGTAAGACTATGTCAACTCGTCTAGGAGTTCCACTAGCAGTCACCGAAGTACACCTTCAGGTCACTCCATCTAAGCCGGAGGTAAGGTCTCATCATAACTAACAAAATAAGCTCAAAATCGGTAAGACTATGTCAACTCGTCTAGGAGTTCCACTAGCAGTCACCGAAGTACACCTTCAGGTCACTCCATCTAAGCCGGAGGTAAGGTCTCATCATAACTAACAAAATAAGCTCAAAATCGGTAAGACTATGTCAACTCGTCTAGGAGTTCCACTAGCAGTCACCGAAGTACACCTTCAGGTCACTCCATCTAAGCCGGAGGTAAGGTCTCATCATAACTAACAAAATAAGCTCAAAATCGGTAAGACTATGTCAACTCGTCTAGGAGTTACACTAGCAGTCACCGAAGTACACCTTCAGGTCACTCCATCTAAGCCGGAGGTAAGGTCTCATCATAACTAACAAAATAAGCTCAAAATCGGTAAGACTATGTCAACTCGTCTAGGAGTTCCACTAGCAGTCACCGAAGTACACCTTCAGGTCACTCCATCTAAGCCGGAGGTAAGGTCTCATCATAACTAACAAAATAAGCTCAAAATCGGTAAGGCTATGTCAACTCGTCTAGGAGTTCCACTAGCAGTCACCGAAGTACACCTTCAAGTCACTCCATGTAGTCCGGAGGTAAGGTCTCATCATAACTAACAAAATGAGCCCAAACTCGATTAGACTATGTCAACTCGTCTAGAAGTTAGAAAAGCAGTCACCGTAGTACACCTTCAGGTCACTCCACCTAAGTAGGAGGTAATGTCTCATCAATCGAGCCCGAACTCGCACAATACTACTTAGTTTTAGCAAACTAAAATATTGTTATAAAAATCTGTAAATAGAAGAAACCTCCTCCTTTTTTTGAAGTCGGTTAAAAATAATCTAACGTTGTCAAGTATCAACCTATTCTGGTTTATCGAATATATTGAATTCGAAGAGCGATCTTTTCAACAAGAGCTAATGCAAACAGGCGACACAGTGTCCACTCATGACGGCGGCTGAGCGCAGACTGAGATTACGAAATTTTTACGCGATAAATCAAAAGAGGTTCAAAAAAATAAAATAACCCTTATTGCAATCGACTACGATTCATCCGTAATAGCAAAATATGAGAAATTATAAGCTCCGGTTGTTATTTTTTCTGCGACTTTCTGTGACACTTTTATACTATTTTTTTCCTCGGATTTATAATTGACTATATATGCCTTCTTACATTATTTTTAGAAATTCTAAAATAGGTTGATTGTAGAACAAAAATGTACCAAAACTCAACCCGATATCGTAAATACTGTGGAAAATGGTTACGGAAGATCGTTTTTACAATATAAAAAAATACAATTTCCAAAAAAGTTGTCCCTCGGATTTGAAGATGAAGAACTAATCTATAAGTGTTAGTACTTTGTTATATTCAATTTGTTTAGTTTAGTTACAAATTGCACCGAAAAAAAGCATAATTTTGTACGAATCGTAAACGCGCCCTTAATTACAATTTGTCGTGTTTCGTAGGTGAGTGCGAGACCGGAGGCCCAATTGTGTAGAAGCATCACTTTTGTTGTGTGCATTCTCTTGAATTCTGATATGATTTCCAGGCAGATTATAGTCTCTTCAGTAGGCTTAGAAAGAAAATCTAATTAGAGTTGGCTGTCTGTTAGAAGACCTTTTATCCTAGAGATTTTTGTTCATAAAATTAAAAAAAAATTTATGAGATCGATAAGTATATGAGGTTCTAGTAATATCGTTTTTCCATTTGTTATATACATTTTACAGTGTCGTTCCCTTAATTAAGTATGTGTTCATATATCCTGTTAATTACATTAACAGAAACGCAATTTACTATTTCTTATAATTTATTGGTCATTAATTTTAGGAACTAAAATATTTACTTTTAATTTGAACAATTCTTGAGCAATCGTTTGTAGTAAATACAAAATAATGAAAGAAAGAAGTATGTTTATTAGTCACAAAGAAATAAAGTTAAAACCCTCCTCCTTTTAGAAGTCGGTTAAAAATAAAACAAAAGGGTACAACATACAAGAAACAATGGAATAATAGTACAACATACAAGAAACAAATAAATAAATAGACACTGGACTCAACCAAACCATAAAACAACCTTGCCTTACCTATTTATCTAACCTTTTATATAATTCTATCGTGAATCAGCGGGCTGTATAATAAAAACTATTTTCCTATCTATACAAATAAATAAAATTGGATTGTCTGTTTTAATATTAAAATAACCACTTTTACTAAATACCATTTTTTTTAATTTTTGTTTTTCTGTCTGTCCGTCTGTCTGTTTGTTTCGGCTAATCTCTGGGATGACTGGACCGTTTTTGATAGACTTTCACTGATGGGTAGCTGATGATCTAATAAGTAACTTAAGCAACTTTTTTTAGACTAACTTTCTCCCGCGGCGTTACCCACGGTACGACAATAATCGCGGGTAACACCGGGGGCTTCAGCTAGTTTCATATATATTTTTTCACTAAAAATGCCCAAATAAAATCATTTCATTTCATAAATCATTTCGTTCTCCTAAATTGGCTATCACCTATTTCGCATATTTTTGTTTTCAATAGGACGTTCTTTTTTTAAAAAAGATACTCTCTTTATGGTTACTTCATTTCCTAACAGACCTTCAATTTACCTGACTCCAAACGATGACAAAGAGCCAACATATTTGGATCACATCACCCTCTCTTAGTAATCACTCAAGAATTCGTCGCCAAAATTAATAGAGACACCAAAGACAACACATGGTTCGGCCAAATGGTTTTTAAAAAGGCCGTATCGTAAATCTATGGTCGACACGCGACAATTTTTTTTCCGTCTGCCGCCGTACACTATGCTTGAGTATTGAAAAAAAATGGCGTCTTTTTGTTTTGGAAACTTAGTTTTTAAGAGTTTAAGTGTAGTTTAAGATCTGCGGATACGGAGTTAATGGGGACTGGACGGAAGACAGGCGCCTATTGAGGAAGCTTTAAAGGAAGCTTAGGGTTTGATAGATATATTGCTCGTACGTTCCTCTATTTACCACAATGAGCCGGATCTGTTCTTCTCGTGGTAAGTTATCTTGATTGGTAAACTGGCGATCATAGGTTTAGTTACCACACAGGACGAATAATAGTGTGACGAGTACGATCGTTTGTTCTCATTCTGGGTTTAATTTATCTACAGTTAGCTTTTGCATATGGTTCCGCCCGCGTGTAAGTCGTGTAAGAGTAACCCACATCCTCAGTCAAATTTTATTGACAGGTTTTATCGGTGCAGCGGTTTAGCCATGAAAGCGTAACAGACAGACAAAATTGTTAATATTATAACAAAATATTAACATAAATGTTATTTAAGTTACTACTAGCACCAAAGCCAATTATCCCAGAATACGAGATTAACTCAGTTTGGGAACCTGTGTGCCACGATTACACTTTGCGATTGTATAATAATTGTATGTTTGCCTAAAATCATTATTGTAACAACATTTGCATGCTCAAACATTTTGTTCTGTTTTCTTTTATGTATATTTCCTTCAACCCATTGTACTTACTCAGACAATATGTAATGTTGTACTATTTATTTATGGAAATAAAAAACATTATTATTATTACATTATAAAGCTATTTTAGAACTGATTCTACAGATTAGACATCTACAAGCTAATCTCTCTCGTATCTCTCGTGGAACGAAGAGGAGGGGCGCATTGGGGGCCGACCCGGACCGTTGCAACCTCAGATCATAAAATTAAGTTATACGATCTGTGGTTGCAACATTACAAATACAATGAGAGCCTTCAACATTCTTCCTATTTTTACCACCGTGGATGGTCAGGCCTTTGTAAATTATTATAACTTTAATTTAGCGAGTAAATACCAGCAAAATACAGTCCGCTGCCTTTCATTACGTCCGCCTGGACCCTTAACAATGCCTCTTTCCAATAACCTGATCCCAAAGTTGTATCTATAAATTATCTCCACTATTTGCACACCACAACTGGCATCTATCAAACCCTACCATAGCCAATCGTTATCACCATTCAAAGCTATAAACTCCATAGATAACAGTGTTTTATAGATGACAGTGCAAATACGTACAAACAAGTTTATCGGGCCGGTAATTGTGGGCTTTTATCTAAATAAAACAAATATTACCAGCCACTGCATTTGGTGATAGCTACCTTATACCATATGGCTTCAAAATGTAACTGTTTACATTTTTATTGAAATATATATTTTGGATTAGCTGACCGCGCGAATGACATAGACTAGTCATTTATAAAATACTTCAACTACTACTACAAAAACATACTTCAAGAACTGGACCATTTTGAAATGGGACAACACGGGTAGCACCAGCTTTCAAATAAAAAAAAAAAATCAAAATCGGTTCACCCAGTTGAAACTTCTGAAAAAACAAACAAAAAATACAATCGAATTGAGAACCTCCTGACCTTTGAAGTCTGTTAAAAAGGAATAAAATTGTCATGTTTTTGTAACAGTTTTCATTGGTGCTCCGCTCTTATTGATCTTACCGTGATGTTTTATAGTCTATAGCTTTCCGCGATAAACGGGCTATCAGATTCAGTGAACACTAAAAGATTCAGTGAAATTAGTCTAAGTATTTATTAAACGAATTATTTTTATTATTTTTTGTTTGGCCCGGCCAAAATGGCTCTACACTACCTGATGGAAACAGAATCCATGAGTGGTGGTCACCATACGCATTGCGAAAGCAAACAATGCAGTGTGGTGACCCACACTTTGGTGGCCTAGTGATACTTCTGCATCTTTTGGCCTTAAATATTTATTTATTTATTACATTATATATGTTACAAACAGACACTCCAATTTTATTTATTTGTGTAGATAAGAAAATGTGTAGCTTAATTCTATTTAGCGGTTTGTATCAAGAATAATTTAGTTAGTTAAATAGTCTTGACTTGTTTCAAATATAGAACAATGCGATACGTAACTAAGAGTTATAAGTATACTATTTTTTTTGTGTGAAAAAAGTTGTATAATCTATACTAATATATAAAGCTGAAGAGTTTGTTTGTTTGTTTGTTTGAACACGCTAATCTCAGGAACCGCTGGTCCGATTTGAAAAATTCTTTCACTGTTAGAAAGCCCATTTATCGAGGAAGGCTATAGGCTATATATCATCAAGCTAAGACCAATAGGAGCGGAGCACCAATGAAATATGTTTCAAAAACGGGGGAAATTTATCACGCTACGGGCAATATGAGACGTAAACGAAGTTGCGTGGGTCAGCTAGTTGTATGTTTATAAGTTGTCTAGTACCCATAATACAAGCTCTGCTTAGTTTAGGAACAGATGGCGTCGTATGCCTGATGTCCAAAATATTATTACTTTAATTACTGCGTCACAGCGTAAATACATTCCCAAGGTCGTCTCCTTGAGGCCTTGACTCACATGGACAGGTAGGTAGACTTTATTATCCAGGGACAGATATCAGTGAGGGTTTGTTAAATTTATTTGGTTGATAAGTACGTCGCCGCGAAGGAATGTCGCCCGTCTGAGTTGGGCCCCAGTTTTATTAGTTGTTCTGTGTCACTGGTATTTATATATATAAATATAGTTGTTTTGTGTGGTGGGGAATATGTAAGGAAATATTTTATGTTGGTATTGTTTCTTGCAAATTGAACGGTAGCTGAGTATCAGAATTTTAGTCGTTTGGGTTATATCAACAACCCAAAATGTTCCACTGGCCACTACTGGGCTCGAGTGACCTCTCAGGATAGGGTTAAGGCCATACGTCCCCACGCTAGCTGAGTGCGGGTTGGGGACTGGCAAGACAACGTTATGGCTACGTATTCTTGCCGTTGGATGTTTTTAAGCCGCTCAAAAGCTTCCAACTAAGCTTCACGACTGTTATCCTATGATAACAACCGGGTCCGACTGCTTAACGTGACCTCCGAATCTCGGAGACGCTCATGGTATTGTGCTACCAGCGGTCACCCATCTAGGTACTGACCGCACCGTCGTTACTTACCCTCCGCGAAAGTCGTTTGGGTTACAGTCCTAGCTTGATATCTGTGATGGCTGTGATAGCAGATGATTAAGAAATCCATTAAGTAACTTTGCACAAGTGATTTACTGATTTTAATGTAGGTAGTGTCACCTGTGGCGACTTTCACATACAGCGCAACAGAAACGCGCCATCTATACGTCGAATGGAGTAACAAAGGAAACAATAAAACTACCAATCCTGAATCGCTCAATAGAAGTTCTCGCGCTGATTATCATAACTACAATATTCCAACATCAACCGTTACCGAGAGGATCCTCCTTTTGTTGGAGGGACATGATACCAGTTCCTCTACATCACCTATATTTTCATTTTTTACATGCTTGAAATACATCTTACTTATTAGGAGGTACTTAGGCTTCTTTACAATAAATATCTGTTGTATATATACTGACTTATTATCAATACAATAGTTAAAAGTTGAATTAAGCTTAAAAGATATTAAATGAAGAACTTTTGTTAAGAAATTAAAACAACAATATCATCCCTCAGTACCTATCGATGTAATCCAGGCTCAGCAGAAAGTGTGTTTTAGTTTTATCTGTGGAGATAATGTCTCGTTGGTCTAGCGGTTGACGTATGCGACTGCTGATCAAGAGGTCTCGGGTTCGATTCCCAGGTCGAGACAGAAGTGTTATTGAGTTTTTCTAATTCTATAAATACTTAATGGAAGTTGGGGTCTAAACCCCCATGCCTCGGAGAGCACGTAAAGCCTCGGTCCTGCGCCCGATCTCTCTCTGATCGTGTCGGTTAACCGTTCCATCGCATTATGAGAGTGAGGGAACAGAGAGTGCGCCTGTGTTTGCGCGCACACACTTGTGCACTATAATATCTCCTGCGTAGTTGATTGGTCTTTGTTGAGACTGGTCTCCGTGGCCGTAATCGGCTAGGACATTAAGTTGATACGTTATTGAAACTAAACTTATTTTTGTGGGTGGAAACCACAGATAATATAACAAATCTTATATTTACGATCTTAGGTGAAAACTGTCATGGATTGGATTCTCTGGGAGGTCATACCGAGGAATACCACCTACAGCATGTGTCATACTGCCTCTAAATTTAGTAGCCTGTCAGGACGTTAAGTACTCATGAATCTACCCAGTTTAGCCATCAAAGCCATAAACCTAAGTGAAGAACATAAAACCATTATCAATTCGCTGTAGAAACAAAATTTATAGAGGTTTCATGTAAAAACTAATAGGTTTTATTGAACATGACAACAAAACATTTAAAAATCATAACCCTACCTCAACGCAGTCGGTTATCGAGCCGTAAAGATAAAGGTATGTTAACAAAACGATCGGGCTAAGTGTGCGCGTAGCCTTATCAACGATCGTGTAGTGTGTGCACTGACTTATCAACCTGATATATATTACGTATGTTTATACATTCGTGTTAAGCGATAATGGACTTTATTTCCTTTGATTAAAGTTGTTTTATAGTGTAAATAAAGTTTTAATACATTTTGTATAGCTATTTGTGTAGTTTACATGTTTTAAAGATATGTTGAATTGATGACGTTCGAGTTGGATTTACTAAAGTATGTTTCACACTCGAGTGAATGTGCCTCGAGTTAAATTGTTTGACGATTGACGATTTTATTATCTATGATTGAGATATAAAACATCTGTTTTAACAAGTACAGTTTTAACAAAAATAAAACCGACTTCAAGGTCCGACTGGATTTCTCTTAGATGCCATCATCAGATATTAGTGTCCTCATCATGGTACTACCGTCGGGACATCTCCTTTCCATTAAAAAAAGAACCATCAAAATCGGGTCATAATGGACGAAGTTATCCGCAAAAACAAATAAGAAAAAACAAAAACAATATATATACGGTCGAATCGAGAAACCTCCTCCATTTTTTAAAGTTGGTTAAAAACTGTAACGGTAGCTTCTTTTCTAATTATTACGACTACCTATACATTAATAAAATAAATAAATATTACGACATCTAACACACAACGCCATCTAGTCCCAAGCTAAGCAGAGCTTGTATTATGGGTACTAGACAACTGATATAAATACATAAATACTTTTTTATTATTATTACATACATATTATACATAGAAAACACCCCAACTTCAAAACAAATATTTGCAGATCATACAAACATTTGGTCCGACCCGGGAATCGAACCCGAGACCTCAAGTACCAACAAATAACAAAGTGTTCTGTATTTTACATCTAGGTGTAGATATGTGACTGAAATCAATTGAGGATACGTTCTCACGACTTCCATATCTGAACACCAGACCTGAAGCCATGTGGTGTTGGAACAAAGATCTCATACATACTGTAATAACTGCTTCACTGTCTGTCCTCTTTAGCGAATGAATGATATAGTTATGGTATATCTATACTAATATATAAAGCTGAAGAGTTTGTTTGTTTGTTTGTTTGAACACGCTAATCTCAGGAACTACTGGTCCGATTTGAAAAATTCTTACAGTGTTGGATAGTACATTTATCGAGGAAGCCTATAGGCTATATATAATCACGCTAAGACCTACAGGAGCGGAGCAACAATGAAGAATGTTACAAAAACGGGGGAAAATTATCACGCTACGGGCAATAGGAAACACAAACGAGGCGAGGTTGCGTCGTTGGTCGGCTAGTCTAATACATAAAATTCTCGTGTCGCGGTGTTTGTAGTTAAACTCCTCCGAAACGGCTTGACCGATTCTTATGAAATTTTGTGTGCATATTGGGTATGTCTGAGAATCGGACAACATCTATTTTTCATCCCCCTAAATGGTAAGTGTGACCCATCCTTAAATTTTTTTTATGGCAAAATAACGTTTGCCCGGTCAGCTGGTATACATATATGTCTATATATATATACATATGAGTATTAGCTTTTACTCGCGGCTTCGCTCACATCAATAAAAAGTATCCTATACTATATTACTTTCAATAACCCAAGAATATGTGTACCAAGTTTCATGATGATCGGTTTAGTAGTTTTCGCATGAAATCAACAAACTTACATTCACATTTATAATATTAAATAATGTATGGTTGTAGACTAGGAGTCTAGTGGTTATTGAGTGACTGTTAAGCTAGAGGTTTTGGATTCGATACCCGTAAACGACAAATAATTGAATTGTAAAAACGGATAGGGTGTTATTTATCTATGATCTTAACTAATCTATACTAATATAGATAAAGAAGAATAGAAGAAGAAGAAGAATAGAGATAAAGATTGTGATGTTGTAAGGGGTAATCTCTAGATTCACTGAACCATTGTGAAAATTCTTTCATGTATAGTAGCCTACGTTGTTTGTGAGTGTTAAAGGCTATATAAAAACTAAAAACTTGAAAAAAAATTAATAAATATAATATTCTATATTAAATTAGCAGAACCCCGCGGTGTTACCCGCGGTTATTATTGTACCGCGAGTAACGCCGCGGGACAAAGTTAGTCAAAAAAAAGGTAGCCTAAGTTACTCCCTGGATCATCAGCTACCTACCAGTGAAAGTCCCGTCAAAATCGATTCAGCCGTTCCAGAGATTATCCGGAACAAACAGACAGACAATTTTTTTTTAAATACGTTTTTAGTATATGTATCGTGTATACATATATACCTATGCATTTATTTAAAAGCGGTTATTTGAATATTACAAACAGACACTCCAATTTTATTTATTTGTATAGATGTAGCGTGTATACATACATATGCGTTTAGTAAAATGCGATTATTTTAATATTTTTATAGATGTATAGATATGTATAATATTTTATTTAATACCAATATTACCGCGATAAAGCTAGTACATATTAAATATGAGACAGTAACTCTGCCTCTGATTGTTTGTTACGATCACAGCTAAATCACTGTACCAATTTGAATGAAATTCCGCAGAGAGATACTTTGATTGTTGCAAAAGCACATAGGCTACTATTTATCGTGTTAATCAACATACATGCAAGTGAAATCACGATCAAAAGCTATGACAAAATAAAGAGAAGCTACTTCAATATACAACAAAGAAATGGAACTCTTCTATATCTTTCGCACTTCGCACACTATTAAGGAATAAAGACAGCTGTTTAAAAATTCTTCTCAGTCACCCATCCAAGGGTAAGTAACTATCCCTATTGTCCAAAAAAACTCCGAACAAGCTACCGTATATAAGGCTAAGAGCACATAATACTTTTCCACTCTGTCGAGCTAAAACGCACATAAGGAATTCCACACACGAATTAACAATAAAAATAAAGAAGTGGGCAAAGCAGATTATCACTTACTGCCACAATGGAATGGAACGTTACGTAATCCTCTTGCGTACGCACTGGAAAAGAAAAACGCTGCGTTTTTATTGGGAGATCGGAATGTATTTTATAACATGACTTACTTTATTTTGAACTTCTGCAATTATTTTAATAGTTTTTTTTTAACTTTTTTAACATCCCAAGATTATTTGCGGTCAGCTACTAGTCCCCAAATAGTAGGTACTTTCTTTTTACTGTTTCAAAAACCAAGGATGTTACGTCACTTTACTTTACTACATATGAAATTGATGAAGTTAGATAATGTTCGTGCCTTTGTAGCATTTATCAACCTATCTTGTTAAGCTCCATTTTCCATTCAGTAATACTTAATTTCTTCAGTTAAGCTAAATATCTACCCACCTGGACAGAGTAATCTTTGAATATACCTACCTATTTAGTTTTAAATTATTACATTCAGCTTAAATAACTCAAACATACTATTGGTTTACTTCGTTGCTAATTCATGTTAAGAAATCTTTAACCTTGAATTTGAAATGTAAGGAATAGTGATTTATTAAAACATAAAACTGCTTAGAAACTAGTAACAACATGAGTCATGCTTTGTTAATGTTCTTGTATACTTCACGTAAGGGAGGTTCACTGTAGTGCACATTTCAGTCCAAAACCGCCGTAAAACTGTCACGTTTTCGCTTCCTAGTGCGTACAAAGCCTTACGGCTAAAGAGCTTAAATGCTACCGTTGACACAGATCAGTCCATAACACCACACGGATATTCCTGTACGTTGCCATGTCGGCTGGCCGTCACACGAGAGGCTCACGACAAAATGGCTGACAGCCAGCCTGAGATACGCGTCACAAGAGTTAGTAGACGACAAAGTACAGTTCGGTGACTATAATTGTTCTAAGGCTACTGTTTTAATGAGGTTGACATAGTTTTATTTTTATTTTATTTATTTACAACTTCGTACCCTTTTGTACATCGGTGGAATTAATGCCTTAGGCATTCTCTACCAGCCAACCGTCATTATAGTTGTCCAGAATAACGTACAATTACAAACAAACACACACACTTACATTTATACATATGCATATACACAAATAGCACACTGCAGGTAGTTTTATTGGCATTAATTCTAGATACTTCACGTGTGTGAGTGTACGTACAAGTATTAGTATTCCTTCTATGAATACAGATGAAGTTTACAAACTATACATATTAAATTACTAGCCCTGACTGCCATCAACGCTGAGCCTAAACCGCTGGGGCTACTAACTTGACATTTCGCAGCTTATTTTTTTGGAATTTCACCCCTAAGGGGATTGAAGGATGAACGGTAATATGGAAATTAGTTATTTTTGATGTTAGAAATATTAAATAAAAAATACCTTATCAAAAGTGCAAAGCCACGGGCAACATTTAGTATATTAGGTAAATTACTGTTAAGTAAAGCTTTTTGTGAGGTGGCGGATTAAAATGGCCTTTGATAATTCACTGCTGCATATAAATTTCTCTATGGAAAGGAGGTACAATTCCACGTTGGCCAGACGGGTACATATAGAGTTTGTTTTAAGCTTTCCTTATCTTTGCAGTGTAGTTATTAGTAGTGGAGTTAATAGCTATCTATACTAATATATAAAGCTGAAGAGTTTGTTTGTTTGTTTGTTTGAACACGCTAATCTCAGGAATCGCTGGTCCGATTTGAAAAATTCTTTCAGTGTTAGAAAGCCCATTTATCGAGGAAGGCTATAGGCTATATATCATCACGCTAGGCCCACTAGGAGCGGAGCACCAATGAAAAATGTATCAAAAACGGGTAAAAATTATCACGCTACGAGCAATAATAGACGTAAACGAAGTTGCGTCAGTTAGTAAGATATATAAATGTTAAAATCTCTAACAGTTAAGTAACATGGTAATCTCCTCTCAAATTTGCAATGCCTGTAGCAGGCTACTAAGTTGAGACAAACTTTAATTTAAGATCACATAATGTACCTACACTTAGTTAGCAATAATGATTTTGATTTTGATTTTTTGATTTGTTATCTTGTGTAGTTTGCCCCTTACGACACTCACGAAATTATAGACAGTGTCATTCCGTATTCTTACACAATACGATAAAAAAACTACTAATACAAATCATCTCACTAAACCACCCAACCATAAAACATCTACATTCAAACTGGAATGAACAATATACCTGCAAAAGTACATCCTCATTGTCAATAAACATCAAAAACCCATTTAAATATTGTCACTACTGCACCAAAAACAGCAACAGAACAAAATGAACAACAATATGTCGGCTACAACAACAGCACGTAAGGGCGGCGTCAGATTTAACGTTAATCGCATCAACGCCGGCCAGCGTGAAATCCGCACCTTTGTACACCGCCTTATTACGTGAACGGATTTTGTTACCGGAGTTGTCTAAGGATTTGTTTGGACTTTTGTTCTGTGACTGATTCAACGTCAAACTAAACCTAATATGTGTCAAAGACAAGACTGTAAGTGCAACGGAACGCATTAATGTAAACTATTCTGTGTTAATTGGAATGCGCGACTAACGATTAAAATAGTGGATTATTGAAAGAATGTTTATAGTAAAACCTATGCCGAATTCGTCATCTTTTATTAAGATCGTAAATGTTACAAGGACAAATTTTCAGCTTATTGTAAGATTTAAAAAGGTCAGATTTTTGGTCAAGCTTGGTCATATTAAAAATTTAATGTTAGTTAGGTAAGTATACCCATTACCCATACAGGAGAAGTGCGGTTTCTGTGAGAGAGCCACGATTCGGCATGCATAGGCCGGCTCGACCGGAGTGATACCACGGGCGCTTGAGCTGTGTTTCACCGAGTGAGTGAGGATGACGGAGGACCATGCCCCGATCCCTCCTCCCATCCCCTTCCCATCCACCAAAAGCCGGCAACGTACTTGTGACGCCTCTGGTGTTGCGGGTGTCCATGGGCGGCGGTAATCGTTTACCATCAGGCGATACGTTGGCTAGTTTGCTCCCTATTCCATAAAAAAATGTTGTAATTGTCATTAAAATAAGCATTTTTTAACTCTTTTTTTATGACGAGAACTGCCTTTATTCTTTCTTCCTGATTCTTTTGTATTATTGGCTACTATTTTATTGTATTCTGTGTTCGTCATTCCCATAATACATTTGTTAGTTTTGTAGTTAGTAAGAACAATTACATATTTTGTAGAATGCAACTTAGCTAGGGGACAGGTCTTATTCTGGACAATACTTCTATGCACGTCGAAAACGCACGTTCTATTCGACTATACAATGACAGACAGATAGACTTTCCCATTGAAGGATTTTAAACATTACTATTCATACTTAGGAAGCTTTATCAAACTATCAAAATCTGCACAAAAAGCCGCCAAGAAAAGCGCAACACATTAAAATCTTACAAATTAAAAAAAAACTTTGCAAAAAGTATATAAATGACATAATAATGTGTTACCGACAAAGTAGGCTGAATAGGCGATACCTTTGTCATAAAGAAAAAAAATAAAAACCTCTATTGTCAAAATATGGGCGCGTTTAACACATCGATGGCGCCGCATCATTAGTGGAGATTTTAGATCGAAATTTAGATTAGGTATATATAAAATGGCATTCTTTAGAATAAAAATATCCATTATTATTTATAATACATCTGTTGTCAGTTGTCAGTAATTGTAGTTCGGTTTAAAGTTTTAGTTTTTAAAGAGAACTATTTGGATAGGATGTTAAACATTTTAATTTTACTAACGACATTACTTTCTAATTGTTAATTAGATCTTCATCATCTTCCTAGACTTTATTATTTCCCAGATTTGGGGTTGGCCAGTTCAACCGGTTTTACCTGAATATCAGTTTTTTCACGGAGTGACTGACATCGGACCTCCGCAACCCTGAGGGTGAACTGAATTCGAAGGTTTAAACTAGTTGTCAGTATACCTATTTCAGGGCACTGACTTCCCAATAACGATTGCCATAGATGTTCATGACAACCGGGACCGACAGGTTAACGTGCTCTCCGGGGCACGGGCGGGAAACACTGCTATCTACCACACTCCGTATGACAGTAGTCCGACCCAGGAATCGAACCCGAGACTAGTTGTTATGAATGTAAATAGATTATGTTAATTGGATATACCTATATTTGCATTATCTGAATTTCATAATTATGTAGTTAAGTGGCTATCTTCTGACAATAATAAGTGACCTAGTGACAAGTGAATAAAATTGTTGTGAAGGGTTGGGGGGAGGGGTTGGATTATAGTCTTCCGGTATCCTCACTCACTCGGTGAAACACAGCGCAAGCGCTGTTTCACACCGGTTTTCTATGAGGCCATGGTATCACTCCGGTCGAGCCGACCCATTCATTCCGAAGCGGGGCTCTCCCACGGTACGTGTATGTCAGTTATCGCTGCAAATAGTAGCCTATTTGTTATTCTGATGTATAAGCTATATTACTTAAAGTGTCATCTAAATCCGTTCAGTAGTTTTTGCGTGAAAGAGTAACAAACATCCATCGATTCTTACAAACATTTGCGTTTATAATATTAGTAGGATACATAATTATGTCACCCGGGTGTACAATTGTTACGGATCTGTCGACACCTCATTTATTAAAATCTGTACAGTAATTTAGGCGTTACGGTGGGACATACAAACTTACATAGTCTGCCAAAATTATTACCTTTCCTTTAGAATAGAGTCAGGTAGGCACAAAACCGGCGCTTCTTTCATCCTAATAAGAAGTACATGATGTCTATATTTAGACATATTTCTCAAAACTTGTTGTCCGGTCGTCTAAAATAGACCAACGATTGTCTATGTCATTAGCACGTTAACGTACCATTGACAATCATTGGTTAAATATTTTCAGAGTTATTCGGGGTTCCGTATTAAAATCTATACTAATATATAAAGCTGAAGAGTTTGTTTGTTTGTTTGAACACGCTAATCTCAGGAACCGCTGGTCCGATTTGAAAAAATATTTCAGTGTTAGATAGCCCATTTATCGAGGATATATCATCACGCTAAGACCTACAGGAGCGAAGCAATAATGAAGAATGTTACAAAAACGGGGGAAATATATCACGCTACGGGCAATAGAAGACGCAAACGAGGTTGCGTGGGTCTGCTAGTATTACTTATATATTGTTTAACTTTACTATCGTTCTATAAATGTCTTATTGTAAAAAGGGAGATATGGATACGGCATTTATCTGTTACAAAAGGCATTTAAACAATTTATATTATGTTTTACATGTAGTAGGGATGCTGATTTCATAAGCACGAACAGGCAGGCTCGACATGGGGCTGTACTACCCTCAAGACTAACCTAAAAGCACAGTATTCGTGGTGTCGTATTTCGTTGGTGAGTACGAGACCGTAGCCCAACGATGTAGAAGCATCACTAGGCCAACATAGTGTGGGTCACCATGCTGCATTGTCTGTATTCGCAATGAGTATGGTGACTCATTGATGCTGCTTATGCTTTCCAATAGGCAGAGTAAAGTCACTTTGGCAGGCACCTGCATGAAAATATGATAATGATAAACTATCCCATAATCCTAAAAAAAAGTCAGAAATAGTCGAACCAACATAAAAACGAGTTATTCATATCTGTACTACAGTTCGATTGAACGTAGACATATAAGATTGAGATAGTAGGCACTCTAAAATTGTATGGTTATTTTATTTTAGTACATTATTATATTACTATTGTTCTCGCCACTAGCGAGACGTCTGCAGAAACGAAACGCAAACGTCAAAGTGAAAAACGCATGACGTTTTGCGAAAAGACAAATTCGAAAATATAACGTGTACACGGCGCGCGCGCATTGCAAAGTAAAAATATTCCGCTCAAAGTATCTCTTTACCCGAATCAGCTCGTTAATTGCCATATCCGTGATAGACACTCAGTGCCACGAAGAAAGAATTGGGGTGCCTACCAGGAGTGCTGAAAACCGTGAGTTCAATTCCTTACCTCTCCCACCGCTGTATGTATGCGTCGCCCAAAGGCGCATATAATACATTTTGGTCCTTCGAGCCGGATTTTGGTCCGGTCATAATACATATTACAGTCCACTGTCAGCTCTCAGTTCCCAGCCCTTAAATAATATTTGCGCATCCCTGCCCATATTATTGTAAAACATTTATTTTTATTAAATTTTATTCGCCGCTCATTAAATTACCTATTTCACAAACTACTCATTCCGCTCATTAAATTAGATTATATTTATCTTTCTTTAGTGTTGTTAAATACATACAACATACCATCCCTCAGCTCAAAAGGCATCTATTGTCCATATTTCTGCACAAATTTAATATTTTTATAATAATCTCATACTTACCTACATACATTTAAAAGATTCATAATTATGGTAAGTATTGATCTCAGCTCATTTCATTTCCTTAAAGTTGGATTTTAATCAGTTACTATAAATTGTACCACCTACCCCATAACTAATAATATATAAAATAATTTTGAAATACTTGCCCAAATTCTTATAACTTTGTTTGTTGAATATATCAGAAATCTTCCCATTACATTAATATATAATTTGCTGCATTATTTTTGTCACGTTAAAGTAAATAATCACAAATTTTAACAAAATAAAAATAGACTTCAAGAAGTGGACCAAATTGAAATGGGTTCACACGGGGCGCAAAAAGAATCATGAAAATCGGTTCACTCAGTCGAATGTTATGAGATAACAAACATAAAAAAATTGGTACAGGCGAATTAATAACTTCCTCCTTTTTGAAGTCGGTTAAAAATAAAAGTTTAATTTGGAATTCAAACGTCGAAGAGAACTCAATTTTGAGTAAAACACGCCTTTGTACATGACATAGACACTTCCTTGTACCTATCTTTTTATTTATGTGTGAAGCGTGTACAACCTTTACTAATATTATAAATGCGATAGTACCTAACTCTGTCTGTCTGTCTGTCTTAGATTTAAATGAAGTTTGGTACTCAGATAATCTAGTGTCTGAGTTTGAACATAAGCTAGGTACTATTTCCCGCGAGAACCGACACACACACGGCTACTAAAGAATGAGTACAAATACAAACAATTATAAGTCTATGGTAAAAAAATATCCTTTACTTTCACGGAACCCTAAAATCTGTACATCTCTCTCGAACAACATGCGTGCTCTCTAATTCAATTAGTCCCTACTTCAGACAATTAACGACACACACACGCACGCAAGACTGTGCATATCTATACAAGTACCTACTACACACAAAAGTACACAACTTGGGTTATTAGGGTTCCCTACCCAATGAGTAAAACTCAACGTACGGACAGCGAAGTATAGGGTCTCTATTACTAAGACTTCGCTGTCCGTCGGTCTGTCTGTGTCTCTGTCCATCTGTTTGTCACCACACTGTATCTCATGAACTGAGATATATCCTGAGATAATCCTAACAAAAATAAGAAATAATAGTAACAACAAAAAAAAAACAAATTTCCATAGAGCGGTATTATAATTCAATTGAACGTAGACATACCTATAAGATTCAAACAGTCGACACTATAAAATAATACAGTTATTTTATTTCATAACATTATTATACTACCACAGATTTTTGTCACGTTAAAGTAAACATATAGCGTACTCATGGGTGGGAGTCGAATAAACGACCTCCGGCACAACAAAAATAATGAATGAAATAACGAAAAAAATTGTACCGGGAAAAATGTGAGTAGATATGCTCGCAAAGAAAATCAATGTAAAATGACAGCATTGATGCTGTCGTGTTTCGTTGGTGAGTGCGAAACCGGAGGCCCATTGATACAGAAGCATCACTAGGCCGCCATGTTGTGGGTCATCATGCTGCATTGTTGCATTGTCTACATTCGCAATGAGTATGGTGATTCTTGATTCTGCTTATGCTTTTCATTCCATATTTGGCAAGGCCACATATAAAAATACTCAGTATAACAGACAGAGAAAACGAGCTTTCAATAGCTTAATTATTAACAGCTATTTAATATCACGGTACGCCATTTAGGAGCTGGACAGTGATCATTAACACGTTCACGTTGCATATTTATAGGTAATTTCATTCCAATCCTTTGTCTTAGACAATTTACAGCCTCCAAAAAGTATCTTCCATCTGTCTCGACAACTAGTATCAAGAATCTGTCACATGTCTTAACTAAACCATTAAATAGGTAAATCTTTGTCTGCGCAGGCGCCGGTGTGGGGTCACAATGTGTCGTGGGTTTTTTGCTCGAATGTCGAACATTCCTTTGTGATGATCTTATTGATTGAGTCTCATGTCTCACTTCGAAGCGTCAGTGATGACAGTAATGAGAGACTAGGAGATGATTAGTCATCACTTTCATCAACTGTAATGGCGTAGTGGTAGCGTATGCGACTGCTGTTGAGGTGTCCGGTTTGATTCCCGGGTCGCACCAAATGTTTGTATGATCTGCAAATATTTGTTACGGAGTTCAGGCGTTTTCTATGTATACCTAATATGTATGTATTTACAAAAAAAGTATAATATGTATTTATATTAGTTGGCTAGTACCCGTAACGCAAGCTCTGCTTACCTTAGGAATAGATGGCGTAGTGTGTTAGATATCCGAATATTTATTATTACTTGTAGGCCGTGGCTCCGCCTGCGTGTATGTCGATTATCGCGGCAATATTATAGTAGCCTATGTGTTATTCTGATGTATAAGCTATATTACTGTAAAGTTTCATGCAAATCCGTTCAGTAGTTTTTGCGTGAAAGAGTAACAAACATCCATCTATCCATACTTACAAACTTTCGCGTTTATAATATTAGTTGGATTTTTACTTTCGAGGTGAACTACGTTTCCAACCATCAGGCGATACGTCTGCTCGTTTGCCCGCTATTTCATAAAAAAAGAAATATATATAAGGAGAAGTTTTGGCAGTCTATGTATGTTTTGCATGTTTAAACGTAGTGCCGATTTTTATAAATGAGGGTGTCAATAGATTCCTAATTATGACTTAGTAGGTGACACACATGATAAATTAATTTTGATCAAAACTTTTGAAGTAAGTAGTCGGGTTATGATGTAGGTAGTCGGATTATGATGTAGGTAGTCGGGTTATGATGTAGGTAGTCGGGTTATGATGTACGTAGTCGGGTTATGATGTACGTAGTCGGGTTATGATGTAGGTGGTCGGGTTTGTTAACTTTTTCTTGATATTTGACTGCACGGTTGGCTTAGTGGTTTAAGCGGTCACCACGCCGCACGCTGTGCAGAGTGTTATGGGTTCAAATCCTACATAGGTATGACAACACTTTGTATGATCCACAAATTGTTGTTCTGTCAGTCTGAGTGTTCTTTGTGTCCGTTACATGTATGTTTGTTAAGTCCCCCGTGACACAGTATGTATATTCTTAAAGTGTGAGTTGGCTTCTTAAAAAATCAATCCACCTCATCATCAGCCTATTGTAGTTCAATGCTGGAAGTAGACCTCCTCCATTGCACGTCACTCTGAGCGATTTTGAGTTTCTATATTATTAAGGTTATTAGAAATTTCATTTACAAAAATTTGTAAATACATTGTATTCTTCAATCACTCCTAACAATAAAATGAATTAGCCGCAATCAATAAGACGTTGACATCACATCCGGCCGGTCAGCGGCTTCCGGACGTTTCCGTTTCCGGCCGACCCCCCAGTATCCGTTTCCTGTAGAGAAGTATCGAGAAAAGAAAAGGATAATTAATTCTTTTGTTTGTTAATGTTTGCGTGTATGAGATCATCTCTAAGGAAAACCAATTTAGATTTTAATGAAAATAGCTTTTCCTGACGTCTTTGGGTGTGTGACTATAGTTTTAGATGATGCATTGATTGCCGTGAGAGCCACGCTTCGGCATGAATGGGCTCGACTGGAGTGATACCATGGCTTCACAGAAAACCGGTGTGAAACAGCGCTTGCATTGTGTTTCACCGAGTGAGTCTCGCCAAGGCCGGCAACGTACTTGTGATGCCTCTGGTGCTGCAGGTGTTGATGGGCGGCGGTAATCGCTTACCATCAGGCAATACGTCTGTTCGTTTGCCCCCTATTCCATAAAAAACAAACCGTAAATCCGACCAGTATGATATGGTAGACTCAAACCTCAGGGACAACTAAAAGTTGTTTATTATGTGTTTTCTGTACCCCTTTTTGCACCCCCTATATGTAGAGAAATAGAAGGAAAAACAAACTCATTTTCGTAAGCACACAGGTAAGTTACTAGCTTTTTTTCGTGGTTTCTCTTACATTATGGTATTATCATGAATTTATCCTATAGGTAATATTGATTTGTGATTATTGTCTTTCTTTCAATCCTATTTGTCAAACAGAAAACACGGGCGAAGCCGCGGAAATATCTAAAATTTTGTTTTTATTAAGTAAGTAAGCAGTTTCATATTGACGCATTACACCGCATTTGTCATAAATATCGGATACGATCCCACAGCGTTATTTAAATCAGTTAGGAATAAATAAAATATGTATAATATTGTAGCCGTCATCGGCATCAGTTCATTGCAGTCCATTGCTACACATAGGCACACCACATAATCCAATCTGCAAGTTTTTGCAACCAGTTGTCGAAACTCTTTTACGCCAGTCGTCGTTTTAACCTATAAGTATATAAATAAGTATACCAATTATAAATTACGTGGGTACGTGCTTCAAAACAAAGGAAAAGAAAACGGAACTGCCAAAAATAACTTTTTAAAAACCCATCGAGTCTAACATCTGCTGAGATAAGGTTATCTGTGCCGCTATTTTATCTGTGGCTAACGACTTTTGGCGCGAGTGTTCGGCGCCAATTTTTTTACATAACCTCACACATCGCCAATGGTATAATTAAGGGAAATTTATGGTTTTTGTCACATATACCGAGGTGGTGGCAGTTTTTTATTGTGATTTTTAACACTTATGTTAAAGCCGTGTAATTTTGAGAGACTTTACTTTGGCCATTTTTTTCTTACGCTGGGCAAACACTTTTTGCTTTTTTTACAGTTTTCTAGGTACCTAATAAAATAAAACAAAGAAGTATCTAGACTATTACAGATGTGACAATACTTTTTTTTTTTTTTTTTTTTTTTTTTTATGTTTGACCCTGCCAAAATGACTCTACTCTGCCTGATGGAAAGCATGAGTAGAATCCAAGAGTGGTGGTCACCATACTGCGAATGCAGACAATGCAACAATGCAGCATGGTGACCCACACCATGGCGGGCTAGTGATGCTTCTGCATCATTGGGCCTCCGGTCTCGCACTCACCAACGAAACACGACAGCATGATCGCTGTCATTTTACGTTGATTTTCTGTGCGAGGGTAGTACCGCCCCGGTCGAGCCGGCCCGTTCGTGCTGAAATCAGCGTGGCTCTACTACCTAGATACTTCGAATTGGGTAATATTCAGTGTATTTGATAATATTATTATTGTTGCTTCGTCGGCATTCTCATGCATGCTCGTCGGTTCCTGGTGATTTTCACACGTCAGTTACTAAAACCAGACTTATAAAATATTCGAAGCACTACGCGATCTATAGTTTTTATGATAAACTAGTAGGTAATTCCTAAATCAAATTTGACAATATCTGTACAAAGGTTGTCTGGAAGAGATCACCGTAAGCGATGAGAACGCCTAATACGAGTATTGTTATACCAAATGTAGATTTACATGCACCTATGTCTGTACAAATTTTTATACTTTAGTGGTAAGCAATCTATACAGCTATACAAATAAAATTGAAGTGTCTGTTTATAATATTAAAATAACCACTTTTTACTAAATGCATATGTATGTACAGGTACACGGTACATATACAAAATGTATACACGGTACATACCTATACCAAAAATGTTTTTTTTGTCTGTCTGTCTGCTTTAAACTAACTTTGTACCGACGACGATAACCGCGGATAACACCGCGGGGTTCAGCTCGTATGCAATAAAGTTGTTTAAAAATTATTTGGCTCACCCCACTTCAATAACTGTACCACCCCTTTCTCCAAGGTATACCTCTGCCTCTATTAATTATTATTAGATATTAATGTACTTAAGTGGTACATGCGTAGCGTAGCGTATGCGACTACTGCGCTTGAGGTCCCGGATTCGATTCCCAGTTTGGAAGTATATGTGTATGTATTAATGTCATTTGTTTAGTAACCCATAGTACAAGCTCTGCTTAGTTTGGAACTAGATGGCGTGTTAGATCGCCAAAATATTTATTATTATTTATTTAGAATGCTTATAGGTATCGTAAAAAATAAGCTTCTTGTACTGCATCTATGTCTACTTAGGTATACCTACATACCTACCTCTATTCATTGTATACCTGAGGGGTATTGTCTTATAATCACCCCTCTTATACTTAAGAGGCGGATTTGCGATCGCATGCTTTGAATATTTTATAGATTACAAACCCTCCTTAAAGATTTTACTGTTTTATAGCTATACTAGCTGACCCACGCAACTTCGTTTAAGTCTCTTATTGCCCGTAGCGTAATAATGGTGCTCCGCTCCTATTGGTCTAAGCGTGATGATATATAACCTATAGCCTTCCTCGATAAATGTACTATCCAACACTGAAGGGAGTTTTTAAATCGGACCAGCGGTCCCTGAGATTAGCGCGTTCAAACAAACAAACCCTTCAGCTTTATATATTAGTATTATATATTAGTATAGATATACTTAGATATAAAAAATCCGTTGTAAAATCTACTCAAAAGTCGAATTTCATAACAATTGTTGCTTGTACTACGAATACCTACTACACATTCACAAGAACTAATTAATATTATAAACGCGAAAGTTTGTAAGTATGGATGGATGTTTGTTACTCTTTCACGTAAAACCTACTGAACGGATTTGCATGAAACTTTACAGTAATATAGCTTATACATTCCCAGGAATTACTCGTTTCGAATAAAGAAAATCGATTAGTTTTTTATAGGCCACCTATCGCGGATGGCTGACGGATATACCTACTTATAATATTTGCGCTAATATCAATAGGCAACAAGCTTTTCATTCTTTTTAGATGCAAACAAAATTCAGGTGTTTTTGTAATTGTCAGAATAAATTTTGCTGAAAAAATATGTGAAAATTTGTATGGAAAACAGAATAAATATGGGTTAAATAACTTCATATAGGTATCTTTCTTAGGAAGAGACTAAATGGGAGACTGGGAGAGAAGTTAACTTCCAGTAAAATGTTATAAAGTATTCACGGTATTGAGATGCTGACGTTCAGTCGTTACATACCTATATATTTCTAACTTTGAATTTGTTTGTGGGTTGTAGGTTGTTACGAAAAAAGTTATGCTATTATATGCTGCTGTAGTGACTCTACTCTGCCTGATAGAAAGCATAAGTAGAATCCAATAATGATGGTCACAATATTCATTGTGAATACCTTACAGACAATGTAACGATGTAGCATGGTGACATACACCATGGCGGCATGGCGGCCTAGTAAATAATGCTTTAACATCATTGGGCCTCCGGTTTTATTAAAGCTAAAACTTTTTAGCGGCGTTGAGCACTTTCTGATAGGTGAAAATCTTATGAGTTCGCGTCACCGACACGCTGACATGACATTTTCGAAGTGAAAACTTCTTAAGCCGCGTTGAGCTCTTCCTGGTAGAGAAAAATCTTATGGGTTTGCGTCTCCGGCATGGTAATGTTTGATGTTGATAATTTTAATTTAAACATTATGAAATTCTTATTTCACCCATAAATTTTACAAATAACATTTTAAGTTATAAGTTTTCACTTCGATCAGCAGTCCTTGTGACTGCCATTTTTTTTTGTTCTTCTATGCGCGAGATTCTTGACTATTCGATCGAAAATTAGATGTGATAAAAAACGACAGCTTTAATGGTTCTGGAAACTTAGAGCGTATATACATGGAGGGAATGCTGATTGGCCTTAACGTGATGACATATGACCTGTAGCCTTCCTGGATAAATGGGCTATCTAACATTGAAAGAATTTTTCAAATTGGACAAGCGGTTCCTGAGATTAGCGCGTTCAAACAAACAAACAAACAAACTCTTCAGCTTTATATATTAGTAAAGATTAAGTGTGATTCCAGACTCCAGGGCAATTCGCAAAAAAGATAACCTTCAAGAGGTGAGCATTAACTATGTGCAGATGCTTGCATGCATACACGATCAACTTCACCACGTAGGTATGCTGAGGTCACTGGACAGATGTGTGAAACAGCAAACAATCACTCTAATACGAAGAATATTTCCCTAAATCTGATAAGAATATTGGTGTTCTACCAAGAAGGATGGTAAATCGCATGTTGCTACCTACCTACCTGTATGTATAGGTACTTATCTATGTTCGACAAAGGCGATTAAAATGGCTACAGAAACCAACACCAATTACTTTGATTTAATAATATAATTAGGTACATAATATGTAGATATATACCTAGGTATTCGTACATTACAAAAACTAAACATCAACTTATAGTATCTACTTAAGTACAATTGCTGATCTTATGTCTAGATATCTAGTTTTCTATAGATTAGATGTCTATCCAGTCTCTCTATCATTGGTAGGTAGGTATTTAGGTACCTATAGCAATTAATAGCAAACATAAAAATAGCTATTATTTTGGTACGACAATTTTCATAATGATCGACATTCATATAAAGAAGTAATTAAGTTAGGTAAATTTTAATAGTCATAGGTAATGCATACAACCATTTAGTTAAGAATTAGGTGGCTATATTGAATTGTTTCGCGATTCGGTAAGAATGCACAAACCTCCACCCTAACGGAGGAAATGTGTTCCTGATCTCCATAGTAGTGGAGGCTAGCATTGCCAACACACAAAATATATTATTACAAGTATTTTTAGGATGAGGTTGCATGAGAAATTAATGGTTAAAATTTCTAAGAAGGTAGGTAGATTATAGGTAAGTATGCATAGGGCCATGGCCGTAGCAAGGATGGGGTTTTTAGGGTTCAAACTCCAACTACCAAAACCAGAAATACCACTTACTGTAAACACAGTAAAATAAATTAAAATATTTTAAAAAAATCCGTTAAGGTAGAAGAACAGATTATAAATGTGACAGTTTAAAAAATACAACCAACCATTGAACATTAATTTTAACAACAGAGTTCGAATAGGTATCTACTAATACCTACCACTGCTAGATACATTAAATAAACATTTATCCGACAAACGAATTGACGGCGTAACGTAGACACTCACATAAAATTCACAAAACAGCTAAAACAAAACAAACAGCTTGGCCTTTACACACCACGACAAAGCACAAATAAAAATTCGATCGGCATTAATCAAAAACAAAACGTGGAACACCAAAGATTAACATGGCAAGATTATACAGAAAAAAAAAACAAAAAACCACGGATCAAAATCATAAATCATGCTCATTATATTCGAACCGGATTATTTTTTACCGAATAAAATGTTCAAAAAAGCATCAAAAGCCTATAGGGAGCGCCATTTTGTAAGGGCGCCGTCAATTTGGGCGGGAAAAGGAGAAGCTATTAACCAATCGCAGACGGCTGTTCGAATAGGCGTTCTAAAAATCAACCAATAGGAGGAGGATATTGTTTGATCATGCGCTTTCGAGTCGATCCATAGAATTATAGATATAATACGGCAGTGTGGGCTTGGCCGGCGCGGGGACACGTCGTGTGCGCGACGGCAAATATTTTTTTTTGTTGTAGAAATAAAGTCGAAGTGCCTAAGTATAATTAGTGGAATTTTAATTTAAGACGGTTTTTGATGTATTCTGTTTGTGAGAACATAGTGTTTAAAGGACATTTGTATGGATAAGACGATAAAATATATATAGGTACATTTTTAATGAGTGTGATGTCATTGCAATAAATATCAGAATCCAGTTTATGATCCTGTTATTGGAAAACGAAATCGTTTTAATGACAAGAAAAATAATTAAATATTGTAAAAAGTGTTAAAATACCGGGTGTGAAACGGTATTTATTAGGAACCTTTTGGTAAAAACTGTTAAAGGTGATCACCGGTGAAGATATACCTGCGTCAGTGATGGTGATGGCCAGCGGGGGCGGTGGTGGACTGGTGCAGTCCCCACCCGACATGATGCATCACCACAACATCATGGACACATCATCACACGTTGAAATTATGCCCAGTGAGTATTGATATTACTATAATGTTTGTAAATCTAGTGTTTTGTTTAGTGATCTGACAAGAGATTAATAGTAGATACCTATAGGTAATAGGTATACTATTAGCAGTTAATTTTTTATACTTGGATATAATTTCACAACTTGTTTACTTATTTAAACTTGAACATTATTTATTGTTCAAACATTTAAAAGTACCTAGGTACCTTAAGGGAAGACCACTAGGTTCAATATTAGAAAAATCTATGTTACTACACAATATAGACTATAGTTATGTATAAATTACTTAAAACAGTATCTTAGTATCACTCACCTACTTAAATACCTATTAAAAAAAAGGTTTTTTAATGACAACCTTTTTTTAGGTTACAAACCTCTAACCTCAAATACACTTGAGTCATATTGCCACAGAATAAAAATTATTATAGACAACATTAATAACTTGCAATTTGAAAATCGAATTCAAATATAATATCTATTCATTACATATTTTGAATTAGGTAGGTACATATAATAGCATTTAATCTCAGGGTTGTCACTATTGAGCTCTTACAAAATTTATTCTGTTCAAAATGCATATTACATCTACTCTTTTAAACAAGAAAATAATTTCGGACACTAATTTAGTTCATTATGTTAATTTTACAGTAGGTATATGCAACAAGTTAAAATAGGTTAGGAAAGTGTAACTGAAATAGATCAGTTAGTTTTAGAATTTATCAACTTTTACTTAGTGTAAAATATTTCCTAGGATAATGTTGCTGTGCCTCCAAAATGGATACATGTTAGGAATACTGACTTAGAGGAGTTAAACACAATGAGGTCTTATGTTAAATGTACCTACCCATACTTTATCACCTCTAAAACATACTACCTTTCTTCCGCGGCTCCGCT
The DNA here is from genome assembly GCA_905220595.1 of Spilosoma lubricipeda. NCBI lineage: Eukaryota > Metazoa > Arthropoda > Insecta > Lepidoptera > Erebidae > Spilosoma > Spilosoma lubricipeda. Next base: position 1,072,593 of record HG992298.1, on the reverse strand, counting down.
TGCGTGATTGGTTAACGCGACAAAAAGTAGCCTATCTATTTTGCTCCAAGAATAAAACAAATTAATTAAATTGTAGTTGTGAAGTGAAAAGTCAAGACATACCTACCTATTTAATTTTGATCAACTGTTGTTATTTTTTACAGACTTTATTACAGTGATACTTGATCATTTACAACCAATAGGTATCACTAAATAGAGGATGGATTAAATTAGCAAAGTACAAAAGCAAATTTTATACATGCCAAATTTTATTGAAATCAGTGCAGCTGTTTAGCCGTGAAAGCGTGACAGACAGATAAAGTTGCTTTCAAATTTATAATATTAATATGAATAGTATGAACTAGTATGGATGTCTTTATTTTTATTTATTATCATCATCTCCCACCCTGTTCCCAAATTTATTTGTAATCGGTGCATTAAGGTTTTCTCCTCCATTCTCCTTTATCACTCGTCAGTTCACTGCTTTCTCTCTTCCTGACCATAACCTCTCTCATGCAGTCCATCCATTTTTTTCTTTGGTCGTCCTCTACTCTTTTATCTGTCGACTTCCATTTTATTTTTCTTCATTGTAAATGTCAGTATTATGCAAAATATGGTGACGTCATTTTGGATTTTATTTAGGTAGATACTTATTTGTGTTGACCAGTGTCAACACAAATAAGTATCTATATGTAATATATTATACCTACCTATACATAATAATTGTAGGGGACATTTTTGCATTTTCTAAATTGTTCAAAGATAACCATTGATAATGCCATAGAGGAAACCAGTTAGGATTAAACTTAATAAAAATAGTAGAATAAGTACAAATAAGTTTAATTTTATAATGCATTTAAACAAGTTCCATCAAGTTACGACAATCGAGAGTGCCTATAACTACCTAAATTACAGACGTCAATTTCTCGTGACAAAAATCATTAATAATTAAATAACTCACTCACCAATACATTTGTGACAACCCTAGCCATGGTTTACTAAAAATGAGAACTATTATATTTCATATACCTACATAAATTTAAATTTTATTTCTGTTCGATGAAAGATAATTTTTATGTGTTTTTTTTATTTCTATCGAGATTACTGCTACCTAAATATTTATTATTAAAATTCTATTTCTAAGAACATATGAAAAAAAAATACGTTACTAGATCTAATCTATAAAATAGAGATATGCTGAATATCGGAAACGGTTCCAACGATTTTCATGAGATTCATAATACAGGGGATTTCGGAGGCGATAAATCGATCTAGCTAGAATTAATTTTTAGAAAATTTACCAAAAAAAAAATACCCAGTAAAATGTATTCATCCAAATACTACATTTTAGAATAATAGGTATAGGCACCTACAAATCAAATACAGTATACCTACAAAGAGTCAGTGGACCAAAATCTCATAATGTAGGCCTCAAAATAGGCCGTAGTAATTTAATCATCTTTACCCAATGGCCTAAAAATCCCTTAGTGATAACGTTGGAGGTTCGAATTTATTAAACATAGAATCCGCAACCCTGAGGATGAACTGAATTCGAAGATTGTCTATCTATCTATCTATACAAATAAATAAAATTGAAGTGTCTGTTTGTTATATTAAAATAACCGCTTTTTACTAAATGCATATGTAAGTATACACGGTACATATAACAAAAATGTACTTTAATTTTTTTTTTGTATGTCTGTCTGTTTGTTCCGGGTAATCTCTGAAACGGCTGAATCGATTTTTTTGAGGTAGCTAGTGTTCCAGGGAGTAACTAGGCTACTTTTTTTAGATAGCTTTGTCCCGCAGCGTTACCCGAGGTACTTCAAATAAGGCGGGTAACACCGCGAGGTTCAGCTAGTATATATATAAAAATGAATCCCTATTTGCCTTGGTCACGACATCACGCGTGAACGGCTGAACCGATTTTGCTAGTTCTTTTTTTGTTAGATAGCCCATTTAGCGAGGAAGGTTTTAGGTTATGTAACATCACTCTACGACTAATAGGAGCCGGGTATCGACAGAAATTGTTGGGGAAATGGGAAAATTTATTTCTTATGGAGAGACGCAAACGAAGTTAAGCGGGTCAGCTAGTTATACAATATATTTGAGGGCACCGACTTCCCAATAACGTTGGTTAGCATTTTATATTCTAAATGGATATTACTATTTAATTTATTAATAAAATAAGTTTATGTAGATATGAAAATTAGGTAGCCAGCGATAACAAACGAAAATCTTTACGAAATTTAAATAAAAAAATCTGATGTTTCATAAAATAGTCATCGGACCGCAAAAAACATCTTTAGTCTTGTCTGTTTTGACCCCAAATAAAAATCAGTTGGTACTTGGATGACATGGTCATGGTCAAAAGAAAGGTACTTGGCCGAGCTTTAGTTATTTTTGTTTTTTCTTTTTGGTAAATTGTCTAAAACTGAATCCTAGCTAGATCGATTTATCGCCCGCAAAACCCCTTACATACAAAATTTCATGAAAATCGTGGGAGGCGTTTCCGAGATTCAGTTTATATATATATCTTTATATATATTTAAATCTTCTGAGCGTGTGAATATGACTAAACTCCTCCTAAACGGCTGGACCGATTTTAATGATTTTTTTGTGTCTGATTCGAGAATGGTTTAAATTTAAAAAAAAAATTGATTGTCCGTAAAGACGGTTTACGGACAATTGTTTAACGTGACTTTCTTCTTCTTCTTCGGCCTAGCGTTTTCCCTGCTTAGTGCTGGAGTCCGCTTCCGACTACGTCATAAAAAATATTGATGAAATGATAAGAATACAACGAGCGTAACGGGACAATGAGCGTAACGGGACAATGAGTCATACTTTTTCGTGCATGCAGCCGGCGTTCATCGACGCAGACGTTGTCATGCCAAAGAGAAATTGATTCGACCCCCGGCATTATCTGCGGGTGAAGTTACGCCGCGGGGCTCATCTAGTAAAAAAGAATTGCTCGTTTAACGGTATTAGATAAAATCCAATTTTAAAAAACAAAAAATTGACGATAAACAAGAAAGACATTTGTTAAAACATCTTTAATAGACTTCAAAAAAAATAAGGAATTTATATTTAAATCTTTGAAATGTAAAATAAATGTAAATTATATTTGAACTAGAAGCCTTATCATAATAATTTAGGTGTAGTAATCTTTATTTATCTATAAAAACAAATTTACTAGTAGTAAAACTACTAGATGGTACCTACCTTTCAAGCAGTCAACAGTAGTTTTAATAGGTACCTAACACTATTTATATTTTTTACTAGCTTGACCCCGCGGTGTTACTTGCGGTAATTGTTGTACCGCGGGTAACGCCGCGGGACAAAGTTAGTCTAAAAAAGTTTAGTTAGTTTAGTTAGTACTCATCATGGATCATCAGCTACCTACCAGTGAATGTTCCGTCAAAATCGGTACAGCTGTTCCAGAGATTACCCGGAACAAACAGACAGACAAAATTTTTTTTAACTACATTTTTGGTAAATTTATCGTTTATATAAACTTATGCATTTAGTAAAAAACGGTTATTTTAATATTACAAACAGACACTCCAATTTTGTTTATTTATTTAGATTTCATTATTTTATATTAAGTTAAATTTAATTTTTTACTAAATGCATATGAATGTAGGTATCTGTCTCATACCCATACCTACAGCACTTCAAAAAAACAGATTTCGAAATTGTTGTCGTGTCTTTCTGTCTGTTCCGGCTAATCTTTTGAATCCCTGGACCGATCTGGACTGGACTTTCTAGATAGCTGATGTTATAAGAATAACTAAAGCCACTTTTAGTTTAAAAAAAGGGTTTTAGTGTTAAACGCAAGAACAAAAAGCAAACAAAAACACGGAACCCAACTAGGTCAGGTATAATTTATACAAATAAATAAAATTGGAGTATCTGTTTGTAATATTAAAATAACAGCTTTTTAATCAATGCATATGTACATATACACGATACATATACCAAAAATGTAGTTAAAAATTTTTTTGTCTGTCTGTCTGTTTGTTTCGGGTAATCTCTGGAAGGCTGAACGGATTTTGACGGGACTTTCACTGGCAGGTAGCTGATGATCCGGGGAGTAACTTAGGCTACTTTCTTTAGACTAACTTTGTCCCGCGGCGTTACTCGCGGTACAACAATGACCGCGGGTAACACCGCGGGGTTCAGCTAGTTACGTATAAAATGATTTGCCCTAACTGACTGATTTATCAAAGCAGTCTAAACCGCTGGGGCTACAAACTTGTCATTTTGCAGCTAATTTTTTTTTATCTTACTTTATATGTTGAAAGCACCCAATAGGAGAGAATTAATTATTAATAACTAGCTGTTGCGCACGGCTCCGCTTGCGAGTATGTCGATGTATAAGCTATATTACTGTAAAGTTTCATCCAAATCCTTTCAGTAGTTTTTACGTGAAAGAGTAACAAACATACACACTCCCAAACTTTCACCTTTATATATTAGTGTGATAAGGAATAATAAAAATAAAGAGATAAAATTAGGGATTTATGATATATTTACAAGTTGGCCATTTTCAAAGTTAAAAAAATAAATCAAGCGATATCTGGCGATCGAGGCCAATAGGTAGCCAGCTTTTATTAAAAATCACAATCACAATTTTTATTTTCATAGATACTAAAATGGCTTCCATATTTTAGGAAGCCATTTTGTGTTTCAAAGCTTAATCCATGGTAGCTAATTTTATATTTCCTGTAGCTCTTTCTAATTAGTTTAATTGACTTTAAGTTAATTTTAGATATTAATTACTGGTAGGTATTTAATTTTATATAATGTATGTACCTAAAGGTGTATTTCCTGGTATAAGGCTTGTTTCAATGTCTTAGTCAATTATATTACCTTTTTGTAAACATTAATTGCTAGGAAATAGTTTTTTCCTTTATACTAAAGTAGTTTTTATTATCTTTATTGATAAATTGATACATTTATTTAAATATATTTTAATCTACCCTTTTATTTGATTCAATTCCGGTAGATATTTTTTTTATGGAGTGCGATGCGTTTGCTCGTTTGTCCCTATTTAATAATAATAAAAAAAACCTATCGGCGCAGTCTTATACAGCAAAACAAGCTTCTATCACTTGGATAACTGGCACTAAATCACTGTTTTTCATCCTCTCTCTTACCCGTGGAACAAATTGTTTTATGTGGTTTTCGCTGCTGCACGTATATCTGCTTCTAAAGTCACGGCTGAGTCCTGGTAGTTTTCCAAAAAGTCGCAGTGGGCGAGCACCCTTACTTGAACCTAACGTAGTACCGTTTTGCTGTAGTCAATTCTATTCTGAAATACCACACTTCACCATTTCGTTTCCATACGATAAAGAAGTTGAATACTTCAAATTTAAATGGGACCAACTCTTGACTATAAATCATTCAATAACAAGAAAATAAAAAAAATAAAAAGACACCGTGGGAGAGCCACGCTTCGGCATAAATGTGCCGGCTCGACCGGAGTGATACCACGGCCTCACAGAAAACCGGTGTGAAATAGTGCTTGCGCTGTGTTTCACCGAGTGAGTGAGGTTACCGGAGTCCCATAACCCAAACCCCTTCCCCCTATTACCCCTCCCTGTCCCCCAAAGGCCGGCAACGCACTTGTGACGCCTTTGGTGTTTGCAAGTGGCCATGGGCGGCGGTAATCGCTTACCATCAGGCGATAGGTCTGCTCGTTTGCTCGCATTCCATAGAAAAAAAAACTATGTAAAACTTTTACTAAACTTATATAGCCTTTGTCACCCCGGCCATTATTACGGATCTATTGACACCTCATTCATTAAGATCGGTTCAGCAGTTTATAGGCAAACATATATAGACTGTCAAAAATATTATGTACCCTTTTTATTTGGCTTCACCGTAGTCTAGTAAAAAGCTATAGACTGTGAATCTTTATTTACTGATTTCCGTAGTAAATATTTAGTCTAATTGAAGACCTTCTTTTTGAAGTCGGTTAAAATTGTAACAGTTTAGTAATGAATCAAATGAATTACTTATTTAATTACTGTATTAGGTATGGTTTTAAAAAAGTTATAGTAATCATTTTTTAAATTAATTTTACGACCGTCTTAGTTAACTTTATCTGGAGTTCTTTAATTGACTTTATTCGTTTTTAGTTAATTAGTCATTTCTATTTCTTTAGGTGCATGTAGTAAAGATAGTTTGTTTTATTTGTCAATTAAAATTTAAACCGGGTGTCGAATGCGTGCTTTATTGTTTTTCCTATATAAATCATTTTTATATATTTTTTACATTAATGGTTTTAAATAGTCCACATCGAAAGTAGGTTTTCACCAACTAGGTATACCATGGTTGTAAGACTGCTTAGTAAAGCGTTTGTTACACGTTCATTCGTTCTTTTACCCGACTGCGAAAGACGGAGGGTTATGTTCTTCGAGTGTAGGTATGTGTGTAGGCATATTTCTTTTGCACGCCCTAGAAGCTTAAACGGCTTGTCGTATTTTCATGAGAGTGGTGGCAATGGATTCGTCTTAATCGTGAGAGTGACACTGGGTCATAGATAACCCCGAGGTGACCTGTACACTGGGTACAATAAAATGAAAATATATATATATATATATACGCAGTCGGTTTTTTTTTATAATTTCATTCCATTCCTTGTTGCAGTGATGTTGTTCTGTATAGCTTGTTCCTTGAGTCGTCTCTTAAGACCATCATGGAATGAATAGAGGTGGTGAACTGGTGACACTCTGTAATCTTAGCCCATGTTCAGACGACGAGCGCTCAACGCACGTTTTGCTAACGCGCCTTAATATATGTAGTTGTTAACGCGCGTTAGCAAAACGCGCGTTGAGTGCTCGACATCTGAACATAGCCTTAATCCGTCACCACGAATAGGTAATATTACCTGCCTAGTTAAGAATTTATATTTTACCCATACTCTTCTTAGATGGCATATACCTAAGTTTAGGGTAAACCTTTAACAGCTGATGATGACAATGATACTCTGTCTTCACTTTTGCAAATGAAAATTAACTGCACGGATATCATAGTGTAAATTCCAAATGCAAGATGTCTTTTATTAAAAAAAACCTTTCGATAAAAAACTAATGTTTAAGATTTCGTAATCATCCACACCGATAATGTCCCACTGCTGGGCTCGGGTTTCCTCTCAAGAGAGGGTTAAGGCCATACGTCCCCACGCTGGCCGAGTGCGGGTAGATAGCTAAGATTTAGTAAGTAATAAGGAATTTAAAAAAAAACACTAACCTCATTTCATTATTTAAGTTTAATTAATCCAAACCCTTAAGCTAGTTGCCATAATTCAGAAAAGTTCTAGATTTTTTTAGAAAGTCATTATATTATATGCAAATTTTCTCATCTTTTTTTTTTACCGTCTAGGTAAGAATTAATTTCCAATATACATATATAAATGTCAAAAAGTATAATTAATACAACTCAAGGCTTGAATTCAAACTCGCATAGTTGTATACATATATTAAAAAAAATACAAAATTTTAACAAAACAAAACCTACTTCAAGAACTGGATCAAATTGAAATAGGACCACTTAAGTGCCAGCTTTCAAATAAAAAAAGAATCACTAAATCGGTTCACCCAGTCGAAAGCTATGAGGTAACAAACATAAAAAAGTACAGTCGAAGTGGTAACCACCTCCTTTTCTGAAGTCGGTTAAACATATAATAAGTATATTAATTCCAAATTAAATTCTACGAATACTTAAACTGATGGTTGGTCTAAATTCGACCATAATTCATTAAATTATTTTTTTAACTTTCTGCGTTCTTTTCTATATATTGTAACTGTGCCATCATTTTCCTCCATTCGCATAATTTTAATAAAAAGGGGTTCAAAGTTTTCATTTAACGTAGTAGGTAATATTATACAAATAAACTAAATATTCCATTCAATCTTGTGCATCAAGGGGAAGATTTATACCCGGGGTCGGTTAGACCGGGGTATTATTTTTGCTAGTGCAAGCGTAACCGGCCATTAGAGGGTTAGGGGTAATTTATGACGTCTGTACCGAATGAATCAGTACTGAACCGTTAGTACAGAATTGTAATCCTTGCATATTTTCCCTCGAACTAAGAATTTATTGAATGGAATTTTATTTATCCATATTGCTTACTAATTATCGTAACCGAATCTGAATTTAGATCTTTATTTGAGACTAGCTGAACCCCGCGGTGCTACCCGCGGTTTTTGTTGTACCGCGAGTAACGCCGCGGGGCAAAGTTAGTCTAAAAAAACTAGCCTAAGTTACTCCCTCTATCATCAGCTACCTACCAGTGAAAGTCCCGTCAAAATCCGTCCAGCCGTTCCAGATACCCGGAACAAACAGACAGACAAAAAAAATTAACTACATTTTTCGTATATGTACCGTGTATACATACATATGCATTTAGTAAAAAGCGGTTATTTTAATATTACAAACAGACACTCCAATTTTATTTATTTGTATAGATTAATGAGTTTGCTTCTGGGGGAAAAGCCTCAGAATTTCAAAAACAGATACTACAATTTATTTAACGATAGGACAAACTATTGCTTAACTTTTTCACTTCAGCATCTTGTTAAAGATAATGAAGAATAAAAAAATACGACAGACAAGTAAAATTCACTACAAAATCATGCTTTCCATCAAGCAGATTGGAGTCATTTTGGCAGCTCTTATAAAAGAATAAATAGGTATAAATACACCAGGCAAATATAAATATTAAATACACCCTATTTTTATAGACAAAACAAAAACATAAATAAGATACATTACCTTAGGAAATTATAAAAAAAAACAATTACGAGGAGATTGGCCTACATAGAAATTAACGCGCAAAGCGGCCATTGCGAACAATACTTTTTATATACTGTCAAATGGAATACATTCATAATTGCCAGATACAAAAAAAAAGATAAAATATTTCAATTGTGAGTTTTTATTACTGGTATTAATTAAAACAAGTGTAATAATAATTATTTGCATATAATAGAGGAAAGAATGTCGCTTTTTACTAATTAATAGGCTCTATAAACGTGAGGAATGCGAATGATGTTCGTATTTTAATTCTCGTTTGAATTTTTTTCGCGTCTTTCAAATATGTAAATGTCAAATTGTTATTATTTAACATGCTAAGTAATTATGAAATGAATTGGGTATGTATTTATGGAGTAGTTTAGATTTAAATTTACTGTAGCTATAGTTTCGCGTTTGTGTGAAATGGAGAAATATCGTATTGTATATATTTTTGGGACATTTAATCTAGAATCTGTGTGAGGAAGGATTGTCTTCTGTATTTGTCTCATGAATGACGTAAGAGCCGTCTAAGAACACGACAAGACAGTACAGGATAAAAATGGTATAAGGATATCAACCCTTCTGACCTGTATGATTTCCTACTAATATTATAAACGCAAAAGTTTGTAAGGAAGGATGGATGGATGTTTGTTACTCTTTCACGCAAAAACTACTGAACGGATTTGGATGAAACTTTACAGTAATATAGCTTATACATCAGAATAACACATAGGCTACTATTTGCCTCGATAACTGACATATATGTGGGCGACGCCGCGGGCAACTACTAGTCGTATAATATAATTGCCTTAATAAGAATAGATCTAAGTAGAACCAACAGCAATCATGTCGTCCTTGTGGTGAACCCAGAATTTTTCGAGGAACAGAATGTATTCATTCGTAATATCGGAAGTTACGTAGGTACACACAATTTGTAGTTATTTTAAACACGGAAACAGACCGAGGCATCGCTAAAAATGACACACGAAGAGATTTCAAAGTTTACACACCCGTTTAACACCTGACGAAGACAGGTATAAAATCCTCCTTGCTAAAAAGTAAACAAATTAAAGAAAGCAGCTTCTTAAAAGACTTGTTTGTGTTAGGTTTCTAGGCAATTATTTAGGTAGACTTGTTGTGTTAAGAATTTGCTGCGGAGTAAATGAAACACTGTTGGGGAGGTATGCGTTTGTTAATTAAATACAGTTGGTTGTATGAAAATTGCTCTATTGCAAAAGGATCTAATATTTCATTTTTACCTACTTAAAAAAGACTTACTCTCTTTAAGTGCTATTAAATGAAATAAAACTTTCGTTTTCGATTCGGGTGTATTTTATTTTTTAACCGACTTCAAAAAAAGGAGGAGGTTTCTCAATTCTACCGTAAATATATATTTTTTTATATGTGTTCGCGGATAACTTCGTCGTTTATGAACCGATTTTGATGATTCCTTTTTTAATGGAAAGGAGAAATCCCAACGGTGGTACCATGATAAGATCTGACGATGGCATCCAAGAGAAATCGAGTCAAACCTTGAAGTAGGTTTTATTTTTGTTAAAATTTTACTTGTTATACTTTAGAACTCCACCGCAACATTAAGACGAGTACAAAATTATTTTTCTTTAAGTTGTCTCGGTATTCTTTGAGTGGTTCTTCTTTCTTAAAACAGGAATTCATTCCAAAAAAAGAAATTCGACCCCTGAGAGTGGAAAATAAAATTCATCAATGACGTCATCAGACGCATTCATTGAAGCTAGTGTGTTATTCACTCCTGGAAAGAACCTACTGTAATTAAATAGAATCCAAATACACAGAACTCACACCGGGTGCGGCAAAATCTTAACCATTGCGTCATCTCCACAATACATCGAGAAGTCGTTCTTGTCGCCTTGTGTCGCGCCGCACTGTGAATAAGGGTCCTAATTAGTTCGCGAAATAAAATTATTCCAACTGCACAAATAACTCAGCTATATATATATATATATATATAAGTATAGATTTTGAATATTTTGTGCATTTAAATCTTTTAAAAATACCTGTGGTCGGTGATTTATTAGTTTTGAAATATCTAAAGGGTTGAAAAGAATTCCAAAGATACTTGATGTCATTTTAGTTCAATTCCTTACTACGTATTTAAATTAAAAATCTATACAAATAAATGAAATTGGAGTGTCTGTTTGTAAATAAAAACAACCACTTTTACTAAAAACATATGTAACATATGTATACCTACACGGAACATAGGTATACCAAAATTACATTTTTTGAAATTTTTGTCTCTCTGTCTGTTTATTCCGGCTAATCTCTGAAACGGCTGGACCAATTTTGACGGGACTTTCACTGATAGGTAGCTGATGATATAGGGAGTAACTTAGCCTACTTTTTTAGACTAGTTTCGCCCCGCGGTGTTATAAATACATATATATGTATACACGGTTGTATTCATACATGCAGTTACTTTATCATTACAAACAGACATTAATTTTTGTAATTTATATAGTTTTTTTTTTTAATAACGTGACATGAAGTTAATCCTGTCATCATATCCGTTTGAAGCCTCGTGACGTTAAGGTGACATGTCAATAAACCGTTTCTCGTCATCATAGTGTTAATTATGAAACGATTTCTTAATCTAACCGTGCGCGCATATATTTATAAAGTGTGAATGACTCTTTATTAGATGGAGGATAGATGTTGATTCATAAGTTGAAATTAGTCGTAGTAATAGACAAACATACGTTCAGCCATTTCTAAAATGATCATATGATTTTAAAGACATCAAAGTATTGTTGTGGGGGACTTTACCGTGGGAAAGCCACGCTTCGGCATGAACGGCCTCACAGAAAACCGGTGTGAAATAGTGCTTACGCTGGGTTTCACCGAGTGAGTGAGGATACCGGAGGCCCATAACCCAAACCCCCTCCCCCTATCTCCCCTCTCTATCCCCCAAAGGCCGGCAACGCACTTGTAACGCCTCTGGTGTTTGCAGGTGTCTTCTTACCATCAGTCAATCAGTCAGTCAGTCGCTTACCATCGGGCGATGCGTCTGCTTGTTTGCCCGCCTATTCCATAAAAAAAAACAAACGCATATGAAACGGACACAAAGAACACACAGACTCAGGACAACAATTTGTGAATCATACAAACTGTGTAGGGTAGGGTTTGAATCTATAACAGCGCAGTAAGAAGCAGGTAGGTGAGCCCTTGAAACACTATGCCATTCGAGCATTCGATGTAATGTGTCTACACTATTGTTTATTTTACACATCTCATTTTTCTTATAATAATATTACAGTTAAAGGTATATAGTCATTTTAATAGCCCAGTAGAACTAAAACCTGGCTACGTCCGTGTAGAGAAGTAGAGAAGGGAATTTTGACACAAATCCCATAAACGTCTGTTCAGCGTAATATAGCAGTCTAAAATCTTCTTTTTGAGAAGAATCCATCCATCCATCAGTGGAATTTAAAAAAAAACTTTCATCAAACGACTAGACGGTCACCTGATGGAAAGTGAGTATCGCCGTGTATGAACGCCGCAACTAAAAAGTAACAAGCAAATTTTCAATTTTTGGAAAAGGAGTATCTCGAAGGTTTGACGGTTAATCAAGTATTACTAAAGAAATTATAACTAATAATGCAGAATTGTGCGTGGGAGAGCCACGTTTCGGCATGAATGGGCCGGCTCGACCGGATTGATGTCACGGCCTCACAGAAAACCAGGTGAAGCAGCATTTGCGCTTTGTTTCACAGAGTGAGGATACCGTACCCCATCTCCCAAAGGCCGACAACGCACTTGTGACGTCTCTAGTATTGCGGGTGTCCACGGACGGCATTCGCTTACCATCAGGTGACACGTCTGCTCGTTTGCCCCCCTGTTCCATAAAAAAAAACATGGTAAGATATTGTCTACCCAAACATTGACTAAAAATATCATATAAGTGAAGGTGAACAAGCAGAAAGTAACATTTAAAACCAAACTAGAAACAAAAATATATATTTCCTTATATTACGACTATACCTATTTCTATATAACTAATAATTTTTCGTTCCGTTGTTAAAAAAGTACCGCCTCAAAATGGTACTTTTTATTAACATTTAAGAGCTTAGAACGCCGGGAAGACCACCGCGGTACTTTTATTGGGGTGCGAAGTCGGTAGCCGCCTCGCACCTATACGTTTATTATATGTTTCAACCCGTTTTCCAATGATCTACTGTCGATAGGACGAATAATAGAAAAAAATAACTACCTTTTAACTGTGGCTTCGTTTGCCTCAGGTTTAAAAGCACAGTTTGTCTCTTTGTATTTTACTAGCTGACCCACGCAACTTCGTTTACGTCTCTTATTGCCCGTAGCGTGATAATTTTCCCCCGTTTTTGAAACATTTTTCATTGGTGCTCCGCTCCTATTGGTCTTAGCGTGATGATATATAGCCTATAGCCTTCCTCGATAAATGGTCTATCTAACACTGAAAGAATTTTTCAAATCGGATCAGCGGTTCCTGAGATTAGCATGTTCAAACAAACAAACAAACAAACAAACTAACAAACAAACAAAAAAACTCTTCAGCTTTATATATTAGTATAGATGTCATCGTCTTAGTATTTAAAATATTCATTTAAAGAATTCTGAACCATGTTGCCAGTTCTACATGTCTTAATAGAGTGTCAACATGGTGTTACCAGATTCCAGACAACTATTAAACTAAGTACTAATAAATACATAAATAAAAATATTAAGATAAAGAAAAATATATAGATCAAAAAATACTTTCCTAAAAATACAATTCTCACCTACATGTCGATTTAATTGCCTTTTGCCGCTAATTCACGTCCTTTGTATCATAAGTTATGTATAATAAATTATGAAAACAATATCATTGTCTATTTCATTTTTAAAAACGAAGTTTTGTAATCTTTCATACGCACTTGTTAAATCTGACCTCCTTTCAACAGCACATTAAAAAGTATTCCGTTTAAATTTAGAACACCAATTTATTGTCTTGATTCCAAAACTGAAGTTTGAAAAAAATCAGTGCACGTTTGTGTAAAAAAATTAATTAATTATTTATTTTTAGATTATTTTTGTAATGTCTAGATGGAGTGTCATACTACAGAGTAAGTAACAGAAACAGGACAACGTTATTGGTCTAGTTTACATGAAAATATAGCGTTTATAGTGGTAACGACAAATATAACTGACACACACAGAGAGACAGACAGAAAAGAACAGTGACTTAGTGGCCAACAGTTGGACACAACATTGTTTTTGGTTCTTTCACAATTTTGGTAATATATTAATCCTCTAATGTGGTATTCTAATCTTCCTGACAGTATTAAAACTCTGCAAATCAACTCATTAAAATATTAAGACATGAAGCAAAAGCTTTGTACCATTTTGGTACGAAAATTATGAGAACGGTTGAGTATAAACTTGGCACAGTAAAAGTTAGAGGAGTGTTGAATGAAAAAAAAAAAACAAAAAAAAATGGTAAAATTTTGACCAAAATTAAAAAAAAAATGCCTAGACAGTTTAGGTACACCAAAAACTCAGTAAAACAAAAATAATCACTTTCACATTTCAAGCCATAAATAAGTATTTTACCATAGAGAAATAGCTACCTCTAAATACGTGTCGGGAACAATGGAAACGTATCCGCACGTGTTGGGGTCTATGATCACCGTATTACAGATTTACAAGCGACGCCTTTACACCCGCTGTAAAACCCCAGACATGTCCGCCGGAGAACAGGTTCCTTTAGTCAAAGTGCCGACAGAGTTTATATGGACATGACCTTACAGAGCATAGTGTGGATACGGACGTATTACTATGTTCGATAACATCATTGAGTGGCCATGAGTTTCTTTTCCAGTATTCTTCTCATAAGGCTCTACGTATTTTGGAAACTGGAAGTTATAGATCGACACAAGCAGGCAGTAGATTTTGGTGTTTTCACCTAATTTACCTCGACAATACAGCACATGCTGTGGCGTCTGTTTGTGTCGATCTATGATTTTTAACTTTAGCTTCAATTTAACGTTCATAAATGTCACTTATTGTCTTATTTGAATAAATGATTTCGAATTTGAATTTGAACTTATGTGGGTTGGCAGTTTAGAGTTCGTGGGTTCGATGTGTGTGTAGGCAAAAATTTACAGGTATAAGGTACTGATGGCCGAGACACGGATTTTGCCTACTCTGTATACCTACTGTCGTGAAGGTACAAGACGATGTGTGGTGAATAAAACATATGTAAAACATTTTATCTATTACAAATAATGGTGAACCTTAGTATGCAAATATTCGTTATCTACTTAAACATACTGAATACTAGTCTATACTACGGCTACGCTTGAGTAAAATATTTTTTATGAGATGGGACGGACAAACGAGCAAACCGGTCACGTGATAGTAGTAGCTAACATCAATCATCAACCCACGACCTCGAGTTTAACAGTCAGGATGATCGACCACTAGGCCAATAACAGTCCGTGTGCAAATCGGCACATGCATTCATGAGCACTAAACACACAGATAAACAAACCTTTTATGAGCATATCTTATATTACACTTGATCGTAAAGCGTTCGGTCGATAAGTTAAATGTGTAAGTTAAGTTTTATTGCTTAACTGTTAATTTGCGTAGTTAAGTAACTACAGGAGTCGGTGTAATGATAATTCTTAGCTAATTTATTTAGGTATGTATGTTTCTGTTAAAAATGTTACCACGCTGTTTTCCATAGCGCGAGTGTTGTTGGTTCAAATCCCACGTAGGACAAGGCTTTATTTGGTTTGCTGAAAACATAAAAGGCATCAGTAGCCAATATTGTAAGTTTGGAACCCCAGCGGTTTGAGAATCAGTCACGGCAAGTAATTTTATCATCATCTTTCCCAGGATTATTTGGGATCGTTTGTTAGATTAACCGTTATTATCAATCGTTCAAGTTTGGCCAAGTTAGATGCCGGCACCTATACTACCCTCTCACAGAAGACCAAGTGACAACATTCGTGCTGTCATGATTCGTTGGCGAGTGCAAGAGGCGCAATGATACTGAAGCATCACAAGAGACCGCCATAGTGTGGGTCGCCATAGTGCATTGTTGCATTCGCAGTGACTATGGTGACCACCACTCTAGGGTTCTACTAATGCTTTACATTAGGCAGAGTAGAATCACTTTGGCATAATAATATATATTTACATAGTAGATAGGTAGGCCATTAGAAGGAACTAAACTATATTAAGAAAAGCTCTCAATTATTATAATAATATTAGTTAATTAAGGAAAGCATTAAACTCACAAACCTCACATTCATCTGCGTTAACACTAAAATGCCGACATCAAGTATTTAAGTAACTCCGATTTCCGGTGATCAAAGCAAGCCGGTATAGCGCCTCCCGGAGTCAAATGAGCGCACTTCGGAAGTTGAAAAATGTAAGATAGGGATCAGATGTACCCGGACTTAATGTATTGCTTACAAGAAGCATTAAATTGTGGTAGGGTTTTGTATGTATGTGTGTAAATTAACTGCACTGCTAGTGTAGTGGTTGGAATTGGGTTTTCGGCACCTCTTTACAGGTACAGAGTATAATGCAAACACACTGCCATCTCTTCTCAAATTAGACAGTCTATGCTATAATGGCCAGACTACTAACAAATATAGATAGGTAAACGTTTCTAAATGTGTACATATTATCAGCTGATCCGGTGAACTTCGTACCACCTTAGAATTAACAAATGTTGTGTTAATTATTAGCTGACAGTGACATACTCGCACAGAAGATCAACGTAAAATGACGGCGATCGTGCTGTCGTGTTTCGTTGGTGAGTGCGAGACCGAGGCCCAATGATGCAGAAGCATCACTAGGCCGCCATAGTGTGGGTCACCATGCTACTACTAATGAGTATGGTGACCACAACTCTTGGATTCTACTTACACTTCCCATCAGGTAGAGTAGAGTAGTTTTGGTAGACACATACCTACATAAAAAAACTGACAGCAGCGCCACCCATCGGATAATTGAAATATACCTATAAAATATCATGCTAATCGATCAAGCTGTTAGGTGATAAACGCATGTACAGAAGAATTAAGATAAATTTATGTAAATTACAGCTAGCAAGTAATCGTGCTCATCATAAAATTATTTGTCCGTTGGGGAATCGAACCAACGAACTCGGGCTTAGTATTTAGGATCAGTGACCACTAGTCCTTTCAAATACTACAATCGGTCTGGACAATATCTAGATAAAGAGTAATCCGATTCAAACTCATTCGACACTCATCTAAGATCAGAAAGAATCAATAGTTTTTTACCGTCAAGTAAAAAAACCGTTTCAAGAGGCGCCTCTCACCGTCAAACGCGATCGGATTTCGGAAGTCACACGCTTGTGATCAGATAAGGCCGGGTCAAAAGTGCCGCCTCGGGCGTTGGACGGTTAAGTGTTGGTATGGTACAGACGAAACTTTTAATCTTCCAGATATTTTCATATAAACTCAGTTTGTTTATACTTTTTAACCGACTACGGTAAAGCCAAAGTAGGGTTATGATTTTGACAGGTTATGTATGGATGTATGTTAATTTGTTCCCTCATAGCTCCTCTAGGCTATACTATATGATGTGTCACGGAACCTAATGTAGCGCCCCTATCGGTCATAAAGTATTGTTTTAAAAAATAAATTTGAGATAAATATGTCGTGTTTGGTATCATCGAAAAAAGCGTTACTTGTACATTTAAAAAAACATATATAGGTATATTATTAGCAGTTGCTCGTGACTTTATCCGTTATTATTCGATAATTGTGATATTTAAATTATAACGGCACTAAAACAGTTTAAATAAAAAAAGTAATAACTAAAACCCAACTACGATAAAAAATTGCGCTGAAAAAGTGTGAAACAAGTTGGAAAAGCCGTAGTCACGTTACATAGAAACGTACCGTAGCACTTAACGCGCTCTAAACTAAGCTCTCGCGCTGTGTTACACCGAGTGAGTGAGAATATCGGAGGCCCTGTCTAGGCCCTGTGTCTAAAAGAAAATTGGTGGCTTGTATAAATTCCATATTTAATCAATGAATATTAGGGTTTGCAAAAATAAATAGACGCATCGACAACCCTCCCCATAGCTGTAATACTCTGATAAATTTTCCAACTTTCTAGTCGAAATGAATCTTTATCGATCTGTAACATACCTACCGATATTCAAGCCACCTCCACTAATCTAAACTAATATATAAAGCTGAAGAGTTCGCGCTAACCTCAGGAACCGCTGGTCCGGTTTGAAAAAATATTTCATTGTTAGATAGCTCATTTATCGAGGAAGACAATAGGCTATATATCATCACGCTGAGAACTACAGGAGCGGAGCACCAATGAAAAATGTTTCAAATTAGGAGACGCAAACGAGGTTGCGTAGGTCCGCTAGTCTTAAATAATATAATTTGTATGAAATCCAAATCTATTCCAAAATAAAATATCTTCTATACGCCATCTTAAACCATGTAACTCCTTTAACCCTTCCATCCAAAAAATCAAAACCAGAAAATAATTATTCAACCCGTATAACGTCCACAAAAGGACAACTTCTTATCGAGTGTCCCCATAAAAGGACAGTTGAAAAAAAAAAAACAAAACTGGTCCGAGTCCGTCTTATCAAGGTATGGCGCCGGTGGCACAAAATTTTGACTTTTTTTTCCCAAAGATCCTGTTCGTAATTGACAGAATTTACGTGCGAGATAAGACTGGCTGGTTGTAGACTACAAGAGTATAATCTGTGGTCTCTTGTAATGCCGGGAAAAATGTGAGTAGGAGGCGAAACGTAGCACTCTATACCTACTCATTACTTATTTATAGAACAAAATAACATTGGAATTTGTAATTAAATTCATTAATGAATAAGATTCAGTGAAATTATATAAAAATTAAGATAATCGTACTGTTTGGAAACTCTAAAAAATTTCAAAGTTTTAAAGACGCCGAGGTTATTTACAACATATCTATTTACAAGTCTTACTTATGAGTTGTGAATACCTACATATGTGTAATTGTGTACATAGTAATGGTGCGTTATTTTTTTTTTTGGAAAATTCTGTGGTCTATCACTGTAACCAATGAGTTTGTCTTGTCTCTGAGTGTCGTATAGGTTTCTTATTCCGAAGCTGTTTTTAGTTCGAGTTCCATTCGAATGATCAGCAGATCGTCATGGAGTGAGGCTCATTGCGAAACATTATGGAGATATTTCAAAATATTTTTATGGCAATTATTGCCAATAACATAAGATACATAAATAGAGTATTTCGTTTTAAAACTTCTACTGTAACTAGTTTACCATTAATGACATTAATCACAACATACTGTTAATTACTGTCTTATAATATGTCATCTTCAACCTCTAAACACAGCGACCCTATATTATTTTGACAAAAAACCACAATATATCCCAAAAACCCACGCCCAGGCACACAATGACAAAACAATTTTACCAAAGTGACCGCAAAATTTCAAACAATTTCGAAAAAGGAACACAAATCTAATATGTCAATCTCAATTTGACAACAACCCGCCCGTTTGACAGGTGTCATATTAAGTTGACGTCTTTGTTGCAGACGGCTTTTTTTTTGGTGTAGGATCTTGTAAAAGTAAAAAAAAACAAAGATGCTTATGATGATTTAATAATTATTATGTGTGTCATGATTTTGAACTTAAGTAATACTTGCTATTTATTTTATATGCCGTCTATAACCTTAATTAATTAATTTTATTACACTTCGACATAGTAATAGAATGATATTTTTCTGCGTACAAATTTATTGTTAACCTTTTTTTATGGTTTTGATACCATAGATTTTTTTTGTGTAACTAAAGAGCCACAAACACAATTAAATATTTCAAAAAATCTACATAGACGTTCTATGACAATAGAGTCATCATTTTCATCAATTAAATAGTGGCGAATGAAATACAATAAGTAATCGTGAACATAAAACACATAATTATAAAATCATAAGTTAATGAACAAATTTCTATTTTACTAGCCGACCCATGCAACCTCGTTTACGTCTTCTATTGTGCATAGTGTAATGATTTCCCCCGTTTTTAAAACATTCTCCATTGTTGCTCCGCTCCTATTGGTCTTAGCGTGATGATATGTAGCCTATAGCCTTCCTCGATAAATGTACTATCCAACACTTAACGATTTTTTCTAATTGGACCAGCGGTTCCTGAGATTAGCGCATGCAAACAAACAAAACAATTTTTTTGCTTTATAGTATTAAGTACAGATTTGCAACTAACACTGTCGTACTTAGTAATTACTATAAAGTAATTGGATTACGAGGTTTCTCATTCTAACAATGATAATAAAATTATTGTTTAATGTCTCCTACATATTTATTTTAAACTAGCTGAGCCCCGCGGTGTTATCCGCGGTACAACAACAACTGCGTGTAACGCCGCGAGACAAAGCTTGTCTAAAAAAAAGTAGCCAAGTTACTCCTTGGATCATCCAGTCGTTCCAGAGATTACCCGGAACAAACAGGCAGACAGACAAAAATTGTGAAAATGGTTATTTTGGTATAAGTACAGTGTAAACACACATATGCATTTATTTTAACAACGGTTATTTTAATATTACAAACAGACACTTCATTTTTATCGATACATCTCTCATGTATAGATAAAAATGAATTACTAATGTGTTGCTAAGCTCAAAATTCGAGAAGCGCTCGACAAAACCTGTAACTTTAAAAATATTTTCTTTAAGGCATAAGGAAGGCTCTTATGGAGTGAAAAACGTGAAAATAGTAAAAACAACACCTTTCTTATCCAAACCATAGAGTACATTCAAATATCTGTCGATAAATTTCAACACAACGCAGTCTGACGAAGCAGCTAGTCCTACTAATTACACTTTACACTAATATATATATAAACGCGAAAGTTCGTAAGTATGGATGGATGTTTGTTACTCTTTCACGCAAAAACTACTGAACGGATTTGAATGAAACTTTACAGTAATATAGCTTAAATATATAAAAAAAAACAAAGAAAAATAAACATATTATAATGTTTTTGTTGTATATATGAGCCTGCCAAAATGACTCTACTCTGCCTGATGGAAAGCATAAGTAGAATCCAAGAGTGGTGGTCACCATACTCATTGCGAATGCAACAGTGCAGTATGGTGACCCACACCATGGCGGGTCTAGTGATGCTTCTGTATCATTGGGCCTCCGGTCTCGCATTGACTAACGAAACACAACAGCACGAACGCTGTTATTTTACGTTGATCTTCTGTGCGAGGGTAGTACCGCCCCGGTCGAGCCGGCTCTGCCGTATTGAAATCAGCGTGACGTACCTATCAAAGTTCTATTCTACTTCTACCTATGAATGTTCTATTCACCGTCCTTTATATTAAATTTTGTTGTACTATAAATAATTACATAGTAACTACAACTTGATAAATTATTATAATTTTATAGCAATTTGTATAAAAGAGCTCAGATAGCAATCTGATGTTCTCTACTTTATGGCTTACAAATTGTAAAAGAAAAAATGTACTTGTTGCTGTTAATTGCAGGCGCGTTCAATAAATTACTTGAGGCCATTTTGTATTGGCATAACTGTATAAGTGTGCTACTGAGCACTGAATTAGGATTAACAATTATTGGTATCCATTTACTAAATACGAGAAGAAATAATATCGTCATAGTCATTATCGACTTTTAAGATTCTACTCGCTTCTCTTCTCTTCTTAGATAGGAGCTTAGTCCACGCCAGGCCAGCGGGTTGGTACCTATAAAGTTTATTTCAAGTTTACCTTCTCTTTTCAGTGAGACAGAACTGGTTAGTTTGCTCCCTAGACACCTCTTACGTCACCCATGGAATTAATTGGGGTGGTGACAGTCTGTATTTTTAATCCGTAACCATACGGACCTTCACAGATTCGTCATTAGTGAGAGAAACATGCGACATGTTAAACATCAAAATTGACACTCAATATTTTTAGGTTATTTAACATGACATTTTAAGTTTTAGGCGGGAAATGACTGTTTACTCAGAAACCATGATTAGTTATCTAATAATTATGCATCATGCTAATTAGACGGCGTAGAACTTGCATGCGAATGTTATTTACTTTTATAACCAGTTGCATTTACATATTGACGATTGCAACTTTAAATCGCAAACAAACAAAGCATTTTCTAATGTTATATCCATATCTTTATATATATAATTCTTCTGTGAGTGTGTATGTCTTACACAAAGTATTAGCTAATGACACACGAGAATTTAGGCGTTAATGATTGCAGAAAGAAGGACGCTTGCAACTTGGCTAAGGGGGGAGAACAGCAAAGAGAAGGAAAACATATAACAATCCCTATATCAAGGCGAAGTAGGATAAATATCTAAAGAGAGGCTTTAGATGAAGATTTCTAATAAATAGCTACATACGTAAAACACTTGGCATAATTAGTGAGTTATTGTTAGTAAGAGCTTTCTTTTTAAAAGCTTGTAATCTACCATATTATCTGCTTCATAATATTTTAGAAACAGATTGTACGAGGATACAAAACTTGTCAGTCTGTATCCAAAATTGGTATACGCACTACTGCTAATAAATGTACCTACCTACTAATATATTCCTAAATAAATGGATACTATCGATTAATTAGGTTTAGCTACAGAATAACTAAAGTTTAAAAATAAAAAACCCCGTACGCTAGCACTTATCGAGTAATCATACGCCAAAAATGCATTACAGCATTTTGGGAAAGACCTGACACTCTTACACTGCTGGACCGATATTAACCAAACATAGCTAAGAATCACCGCAATAAAACTGACTTTCTAATGAAAAAAAACGCATCGAAATCGGACCATCCGTTTGAGAGCTACCATGCCACTGACAGACACACACACACACATAGATAGACAGACATCGAAGACAAACTTATAACACCCCTCTTTTTGCGTCGGGGTTTAGATACAGAATAAATGATCGATTATCGGTGTTGTGATTATTTCTCCTGTGTTGCATCGTAGCTACCTCCGGCTTACTAATCATAAAAAACTAAACCTAAGTACCAGTCAAAAAGACAAATATTTCATTATAAGTATTATTTGCTCCACAAATTTACGTTCTACTGTTTTGATATTAGAATCAAAATAGTTAACTACATGTTTATAAGACTTCGATTTTCTGCTAAAGTTGTCACTTCAAAACTTCTCAAAAAAAAGATGCCTAGTGACGTGTTCTCAAAATATTTTCTTATCTTTTTTTCTTTGTCCTTAAAACGGATAAGTGTGGCGCCTTTTGGCAATGTCGTGATGTTTGTGTTAATTTTTTTACAGTTACGCATTCTTATGGGCATAGACAATCATTTGTTTTTTTTTCGTGTAGACACGTCATCAAGGATCCGGTGAAAGTATTTATGAAATAATAAAAAATTGGGTCTGTTATGCGAATAAGAGTTTTTAAGCGCGTTGTCATCAGGCACAGGACCCACAGCCTTTCCTTCTCTCGAGTTTCTCTCGAGCCACGAAGGTTAAGATCACAGCTTTCAAATTGTAGGCTCTAGTTAATTTTGTTTTTATTAGAAAAACTCAATAACACTCTCTAGCTCGACCTAGCAATTGAACCTGATACATCTTGATCTACAATCGCGTACCCTAACCGCTAGACCAACGAGGCACTCATTAGTACTCGTATTATTACAAATTAGTAGGTGGCAATTATTTCTCATCCAAAATGGCACAATAACCTGTCACAGTTTTACAACTTAAAAACAAAACACAGCCTTTTTGAGACAGAGATAACACAATAAAGGATTCACTTTCAAATCCAAACAGTTTTTCGACCCATCAATTTACAACCTAATCATCATAAAAATAAAGATCAAATTCGAGTAGCTGAAACAAATACCTACACAATAGTCAAAAACTAATGCTATTGTCATCGGTAATTCGACACTAGTTTATAACAGCTTCTGCCAAACCAAAACCAACCTTATACCTTTGAAATAAAATATAGAATGTGTCAAAAAAATTAAAACAAAAAATCAAGGCGCCACGGTTTTGTCGCCAAGGTAATGTCGCGACGATGATATCCGGTGAAGAAAAAAAGAAAATAAAAAATCTTTTTTCTTTTCTTTTTTCGGTAGGGCACTGACCAAAGCTCTAAAATGTACGGACCATAATGATTTATAGAGGACTGCCGTAAATATTTTTTTTCTCAGTTTCGGAAGTCCGAGTTCTCGGCTTTTGACACTGGCGCCTAGTTATAACTGTTTAAGCAATTAAAATAAAAAATAGAAACAATATAATGTTACGGGATATTTAATAACTTGTAAAGAATGGAAATTGCTTATTTTGTCGCCCACTTGCTGTTATTTGGTCGCCCAGTCAGTAAAAAATGAACCAAAGTATATTTCTTCACTGTTTAGGCGTTACTAAACAACTTTTTTTTTCTTTTTTTGAAGACAACTCCTGCATTTTTAAGACAATAACTAAACTATAGATAGATATATGTAGCAGGTATGTATTTATTGAAAACTATTATTGGCCAGCGGTTTTTCCAGCGTTAGTAAAGAGTAACGTATGCCTATGCTATTTCTCATTGTACCTCATCTATCTCTGTGGTGACTTTCATTCAAATAGGTTTAGTTATTCTGTGTACCTGTCGTTAACAAACTCTTTTCGAAAATGGGCCACGTTCGGGTCCTAGTACTTAATATTTTCAAACCATTATGTGGTAAATCATGGTAGAATAAAGTATGGGCCGACTGGACCGGAATGATACCATGTTCTTATAAGGCACCGGTGTTAAGCCATTTTTTTGCATCCATCCGTGTAGGTACGGATTAAGAATACGAAGTATCACCCCCCCCCTCATTTCCACCCCTTGGTGTCGTTAGACATAACTAAGAAAAGAAACTACGCAGGACAACTTACTACAAAAAGAAGGAAAACTTGAAACAAACCATTTACCGTGGGTGAGCCACGCTTCGGCAGGACCAGCTCGACCAGAGTATAATAATACCACGGCCTCACAGAAAAACAGGATACCGGAGGCCCATAACTCAACCCCACCCCTCATCCCTCTCCCCATCACCCAAAGGCTGGAAACACACTTGTGACGCCTCTGGTGTTACGGGTGTCCCAAAAACACTATACCAGCTCATCAGGCCAGTGTGGTACAGTAGAACAAAACCCTTTGAAAGAGAGGGTTAAGCCCGGCAGTGAACTGTTTGTTGTTGTGAAGTGATTCAGCCAATCAATTTGATAAGGATCACTTACAGGCCCACAATGTCCTGGCTCATAAGCTGATGATGTTCATGGATGGTAGTAGACCTCCTATGCCAAAAACAAAAATCACCGGGGGAGAGCCACGCTTCGGCATGCTTGGGCCGGCTCGACCGGAGTGATACCACGGCCTCACAGAAAACCAGTGTAAAATAGCGCTTGCGCTGTATTTCACCGAGTGAGTGAGGATACCGGAGGCCTGTACCCATACCCCAAACCTCTCCCCTCTCCCTTCCATCCCACATACGTCGGCAACGCACTTGTGACGCCCTTGGTGTTGCGGGTGTCCATGGCCAGCGGTAATCGCTTACCATCAGGTGATACGTCTGCTCGTTTGCCCCCCATTATATAAAAAAAATCCATAGCCGGCGTTAAAGAACCCAAGATCATTCAACGCTGTCTTTAAAAACAATTTCACGAAACTTAATATATTGATTCATACATACAAATAATGAGTTCAAACATACGTCGGTATCACCAAATATTGTGTTAAAACACAAATTCCTTCACGCCATAACTTTACGTGGCTTACAGAGTCGTTTGTACACGCGTATGTAAAATAAATTTCGTTTCAATCATAATAATCTATACTAACATGATATGTGTGAGTTTATCTTTGTGGTGATAGCTCATTCGCCAGAAAGGCAAACATACGAGCTATTAAAAAAATATTTTTGTGGTTTATGGTTAGTTAAGACTCGAGAATCAACTTTTTTTGATCCCATTAAAAATTAAACAAAATTCTAGATAATGGAACGGAACGAACGAAATGGGTGTCGTAAGAGGAAACTCATGACTGAAACGCAGGACAACAGGTCTGCTAAGAGAAGAAAAACCTGACATATACCCTAAACTAAACCCAGTTACTTTAAATGTGATACAGTGCACCATAATCCCAACCCATGTCTAACAGTAGACAATCAAAGTTCGGTCCTTTCTGTCCCATTTACATCACCAAATTTCTATGTTTCCTCATAACCCACATGCCTGTACACTACTCGTACTTTGTTCCCTCATAATATTAAGCTCACATTTGCGGCGTATTTTACAGCAGTTACTTTGAAAATATCTACATACCGTACACTATTTTTATTCAATCGTTGGTTGAAAAATTCCAAGAAAAACCAATAAGATACAAATTGCTTTGTCTATAGGTCCTCCAGCTGCAATAGCCTCTAATAATATTCAAATTTCTTTAAAAACTCATACCAGAGACACTAATTCAGATTTGACATATTTTTTGTCCGTCTGCGTCCATTGTCATAAAACCCTACAGTAGCTTAGAGGCTGTCAAAACTTTTTTATTTATTTCATTTATGATGGTGGCACACTGAACTTCACGAAATGACGCCACAGGTTTTTTTGTATGTTTTTTTCTAGGTAGGAGTGTAACGCTCTAAATTTGAGCTATATTTAAATACATATCTATAATTTCTTGTAAGCAAATGACTCACTGATTGATCATCATCGCAGAGCTTGAACCAATGCAGCGATGGAGAAACAAACTTAAAATTTTTGCAGATGAAGGTTTTTATGTTGCAAGCACCCACTAAGAAACGATTTGTAAAAATTTAGCACCTAAAGCAGCAAATTAAGAAATATGCGTTTGTATAGAAGTTCATAATTTACAGATATAAAATACGAAATAAATCAGGAAAATATATGTATAATACCAGGTCTATTTCCCAGAGGGGTAGGTACCTAAGCAGAGATAATTTTCTTCGTCTACATTCATCAATGGCTACATGATTGCTCGTCGGTTTCTTGTACTTTCAGGTGACCCTGTTTTAGAACATCACCAATCTGGTCGGTAAATATTCGCCGTGGACGACCTCTTCTGACACTTCTAAACACATTCGCTCTGTAGATTCTATCACCCACTTTCATTCATTATTAAATAATAATAATAAATATAATAATAATAAATATTTCGGGCATCTAACACACAACGCCATCTAGTCCCAAGCTAAGCAGAGCTTGTGTTATGGGTACTAGATAACTGATACAAATAAATATGTACTTTTTTTTTGTAAATACATACATATTATACATAAAAAATACCCAAATTCCGAAACAAATATTTGTAGATCATACTAACATTTGATCCGACCCTGGAATCGAACCCGAGAAAGTAAATTAGAAATCCTACTAATATTATAAACCCGAAAGTTTGTAAGTATGGATGGATGTTTGTTACTCTTTCACGCAAAAACTACTGAAGGGATTTGGATGAAACTTTACTGTAATATAGCTTATACATCAGGATAACACATAGACTACTACTTGCCGCGATAACCGACATACACGCGGGCGGAGCCGCGGGCAACAACTAGTAAAATATAAGGAAACTGTCTCCCCCTCAGTGTGTCTCGAGCTTACACTAAGTACAACTTGGCTCCCGTAATCCGACATTTGATGTTATTAAAGGTTTTTGTTTTTCGATGAAAGCGTAAACAAGTGCACACATCAACTTGCTAAATAAATTGTATTTAGCTTAGTATGACATTTAAAAAAGAAATAAATATTTATTTGTTAGAATATAGTACAAAAGATGTTATCACATTATACAATATTCCGTATATTCTACCATTTCTGGTGTACTAATTTTAAATGTTATGAACGCATCTTAAGTCCCGACAATAGCATACAGTGACCTATATTTATTTTAGGTCTGGACAGTAGTATTTAAAATTATATCTTTTTCACTGAATTTGCTTAAAAGTAAGTTGAATAATTCATGTTTTAACTGGTTTAAGTTAGGACATTTGAGGCAATTTCGTAACTTATTGAAGATTCGTATCGCCATACAGAAAGATTTTTTGTTGTACATAGCAGTGTGTTGTTTGGGAATCAGTAATTTATTGGCAGATCTCCTATTTATACTTTCATGTCTTAATACTAACTTACAAACCGTCGTACATATTATTATATAGTTATCAGTTTCAGATATTTATCTGCCATATAACAGGTAAAAGTTACTGATAAATATATATATATATATATATATATCTGACATCTGTGTCTCTTTCCAAGACTTGTGAAACCGAATTATGGGATTATTTGACAGATAAGTTGACTTTAACAAATATTTTTACGGGAATTAACGCGATCACTTATTAAAAGGTATCACATACCTCTGATTTGCCTGACGTTTCGACCAGGTTGCACTGGCCGTGGTCACAGGCAGTCAGCCATTTGTTAATATCATGGAACGCGAAAGTTTAAAAGTTAGTATAAGTTGACTTTAGTCTATCAGGCGTTGATCTCTGGTGTTGCGGGGTCCACGGGCGGCGGTAATCGCTTGCCATCAGGCGATACGACTGCTCTTTCGCCCCCTATTCAATAAAAAAAACAGGAAATATCAGCAAGTGGTGAAACTAGCCGTAAGTCTGCCCTGCTCATTTTCGGCTGCATCTCTCAAAAAGAATAGTATGTCTCCGATATTCAAGTTTCTCCATTGATACTAAACTCCTATTGTCGTAGCGTCCTAATGTTATACCTATGTCCTAAGCATGCCTCAATATTAAGCGACTATGCAACACTATGAATTTATTGCTAGCTTGCTGGGTTCGACTCATAGTACCTGAGATAAGCGCGTTCAACCAAAAACACAATTTCTTTAACCTCATATTATTACTATAGATTTTTAGTATAGTATAGTCATACTCTATAGTCATACTCTATGGTTAGGAAATCTTTCATTTTGACAAACAACGAAGCCTTTTTTTTCCAAAAATCAAAGATGTCGTGATATGTGAATATAGACGTCAAGTCAACCGGTGATTTTAATCTGTGGTCTTAATTCTATGGCCATGAAAACAGCGATTATTACATGAACCAAAAATGTTGTACTCCTTTTTACGAGTATTATGCGAACGGAGGAGAATGAAATTTGGCACAGTTAAAGTTTATATGGAGAAGAAGTGCAGAAAGCTAAAAAAAAAATAGTCGAATTTCGACACTAGTCTAACTAATAAGACCACAAAATGTAATAGTTTCAAGAGAGAATACATGGCCGGCGTAGTGCTTTAAACGCTTATCGTCGTCTCACTATAGTGCTGAGTGTTGAGGGTTCTCCTAACTGTGTGTGATTGTGTATCAGGTAAATACCCAGACTCAGAACAACAATTTGTGGATCACACAAAGTATTGTCACATGTGGGATTTGAACCCACAACACTCAGCGCAGAAGAGAGCGGCATGTCGACTGCAAACCACTGCGCCATCTATTCGGACATCTGAAATCTAACGCCGTAGCTTGTACCTACTATAAAATACAATATACTACTTATTTTAGTAAATACATTGATAACATCTAAACTCCGAAGCACATATTTGCCGAAACAAACATTTGGTCTGAACTGGAAATCAAACCCGAGACCCCGACACAGCAGTGACAAACCCACTCACCACGGAGGCAGTCGAGTTAGTATCATATCAAAACCGCGGTTTTCATAGCCCCACGCCACAGTAGCGCTCCACAGCAAGCGATCACCACAAAAGCATAGATAAAATATTCTAATGACACACCGATCGACTTCTATTTCTCACGGTAGACTAATTACATCACGCGGCGTCGTTCGCCTTCTTAAAGTCAATGATTGACAGCTGATTAGGTCGCAGATTATCTAGAATATGTATTGATCAATCGCTTTGAGATACTAAATGTAATTGTGTATAGCTATAAACTAAATATAACAAGTGTATGTAAGTGTTGTGTTAAGGTAGTGGCTCAATGGTAACGTATGCTGCTGTGTTGAGATTTCAGGTTCGAATCCCAGGTCGGACGGAATATTACGAATGTTACGGAGTTTTGGTTTTTTCTATATATAGTGTATGTATTTGCAATAAAATTTTAACAAAATAAAAAACCGACTTCAAGAACGACCAAATCGATCGATTTTTCTTGAATGCCATCATCAGAACTTAGTGTGTGATCTTATCAAGATCAAGAATTATCAAAAGCGGTTCATAAACGACGAAGTTATCCGCGAACACACCTAAAAAAACGTTATATATGCACGGTTGAATTGAGAACCTCCTCCATTTTTGAAGTCGGTTAAAAAATATATATATATATATAAGTACCTATTCTATCAGTCGATTTAGCTGACATATTTTTTTATATTACAAGCTTTGTTTAGTTTGAGAATGCGTTGATTGGTCAAAAAAATCGTATTATAATCCTATGTATGAATGTCGAGCTGATGTATCAATGATTCTTGAGGAGACGAAGAGCATTCAGACTGGGGACAAGTATTAGTGAATAATAAAAAAAAATTGACCAAGGTATTGGATAATCGGGTAAAACTAAAGCGATTTCGAAAGGCATCTTGCTTGTCATTTCTGACTGTGCGTTCATGTACGGCGGTAGTCACTCAACATCAGTTCTCAGGTCTGGTTGTCTGCCCCCTGTATCAATATACACACATACACACGCATAGATATATGTGCACACATACACACACACCCTAAATACGAATAGGTAAGTCCCAAGACGTAGTCTCAAGTACCCAATATTGATTCTCGTCCTATAAGCTTTTTTTACCGCTTTACCGCTCCTTATTTTACCGCCAAAGATGGCGGTCTGTTTACGTTGCGTGTAAAAAGTGTCGTTTAAAAAATAAGATGTGTTTTTTTGGAGGGAAAAGTGTTTGAGTCTCTGTCGGGTTTAACATCACGTTCGTAAATCTCTTGAGAGGTAAGCAGGGGGATATACCGAGAGTATTAAGTCGTATTTAAAAAAAAGTTGTATGTAGTATTTTCTTTTCAGAACTACTTCACTAATTTAATTGTTACACTTGAAATACAGGTTTGGCCTCTCTAAATATAAACTAGGCTATAAATATATTTTTTGTTACAATTCCCTTCATTACAAATATATCCTGTATTGCGAAGGACTTTACAAACATCCATGAACCGGATACAATGAACACCCAAACTCAGAACAACAATTTATGAATCACACAATACAAAGTAGGTATTATTCCGTTTGGGTTCAAAACCCAGAACACTCAACGTAATAGAAACAGGGAAACAACCGCTTGAATCACTACGCCTTCGCTATTTTACGATATAGTTTATAATCTATACTAATATATAAAGCTGAAGAGTTTGTTTGTTTGTTTGAACACGCTAATCTCAAGAACCGCTGGTCCTATTTGAAAAATTCTTTCGGTGTTGGATAGTCCATTTATCGAGGAAGGCTATAGGGTATATATCATCACGCTACTACTAATAGGAGCGGAGCAACAATGTAAGAATGTTTCAAAAACGGGGGAAATTTTCACGCTACGGGCAATATAAGGCGCAAACGAGGTTGCGTGGGTCAGCTAGTACTAATATATAAAGCTGCAGAGTTTGTTTGTTTGTTTGTTTGAACACGCTAATCTTAGGAACCGCTGGTCCGATTTGAAAAAATCTTTCAGTGTTAGATAGCCCATTTATCGAGGAAAGCTATAGGCTATATATCATCACGCTAAGACCTACCGGAGCGGAGCAACAATGAAGAATGTTACAAAAACGGTTGAAAATTATCACGCTACGGGCAATAAGAGACGCAAACGAGGTTGCGTGGGTCGGCTAGTTAATAATAAAAGTTCTGTTTATAAGTTGCTAGTTATTCTTGCCTATATTAAACAGTTCTGATTTAATTAGATATTTTCAAAACATTCATCTTTAAAAAAAGATCACACGTCAAAAACTAACCAATGAATCGGTAAGGAAAAAAAATAATTATCTGTGAACACGCTAAGGTGTTGCCAGCAATTAACTGTTACACAGTGTATACATCTCAGTGCGCCTAGTTGCCAGCACAAAAATAAACAATATCTCTCGTAACAAACTGTAAAATTAACAACACGCCTCGAACTTAACCAAAGGGAATAAAAACATTGAAATCCCAACTCTAATGACTCCACAAACAGCATATCTTTACCTCAATATGTTTACAAAGACGATAATCCTTTGAAACTTTGATAAATACACAAAGATATTGTACTTTGATATCGTTGTGGGTGCATAGGATCTTGACCCGTATGATGTGCCGTGTTGATTCAGACATTATTTGTTAAGGACGGAGGTTTAAAATTAGCGAGTCCTACCGCGGTGAAATATTAAAGACCCTTTTGGTAATGTTTAAACCAAATACATGGTCTAATATGGCTAGGCTCGAAAGACCCTATTGTCAAGGAGGTATGTTTGTGAGCAGTTAACGGGTTAAATTTGTGTTATCTGGCGCCGGTCCGCCAGTTATATGGTGACAAAGCTAGTTATCGTCAATGTAATGGTGAGAAAATTTTGGTGTTTCAGCGTCCCCTTTCCCTCTTTAAAAAGATAAGGGCAGCCTCTTGAGTTACAGGTGTCCATGGGTGGCGGTATTCGCTTTCCATCAGCCGACCAATATATTTATTGTATTTGTTTTATGAGGTAATGATCTGAGAACTGGTTTTAAGAAGCTTTCTAGGTTATACATAATGTAATATGGCATAGTTTAAGTCAATCGATGATATGCATTCACATTTTTACAAACGAGGATCAAAAATTTCCTCTAAATTATCGGCTTGCCACGTAAAATGCAATAATTACTAAAGAATTATATTTCCCACTGGCTGAACCCCGCGGTGTTACCCGCGGTTATTGTCGTACCGCGGGTAACGCCGCGGGGCGAAGTTACTCTACAAATTAAGTCAAGTTACTCCTTATATCATCAGCTACTTATCAGTGAAACTCCCGTCAAAAATGGGTCAGCCGTTCCAGAGATGAACCGAAACAAACATAGATAGGTTGTAAAAAATGTTTTTTGGTAGGTATATGTACTATGTATTTAGTAAAAAACGGTCATTTTAATATTACAAACAGAGACTAATTTTATTTATTTGCATAGATGTATCTATAGGTATGTACGTTTGTTTAACCAGATTATAGTTTGGTATTAGTGAAGAAATGCAGGAAATTGTATTTTAAGTATGTGCAGAATATTTACTTTCGTCAACAAAAAACATCATCACAACTGGAGCGAAGCGTCTGTTTGTAACGTGTGTACGTATATGCAAATCATCGCAATGTTGTAATACTACGATGATCTCTTTCACTTTTGAAACCGTCTCACAAACCGACACAATATAATCTCTCCATAATAGAAATAACTTGACACATCTATCGCCTTTACCAGCGGCGTCTTCCTATAGTGCAGGGTGTGTGGTGCAAACAGGCGCGCCGGTAGCAGCACTTTTAATGAATCTACGCACTTACTAAAGGGCGCTACGCTTAGTAAAGCTACTAAAGGGCACGTGCCCGTGCTTACTAAAGCTACATATATATTTTTTTATATTTGGCTCTGCCAAAATGACTCTACTCTGATGGAAAGCATAAGCAGAATTCAAGAGAGGTAATCACCAAACTGCGAATGCAGACAATGCAACAATGCAGCATGGTGACCCACACCATGGCGGGCTAGTGATGCTTCTGCATCATTGGGCCTCCGGACTCGCACTGACCAACGAAACACGACAGCATAATCGCTGTCATTTTACGTTGATTTTCTGTGCGAGGATAATACCGCCCCGATCGAGCCGGCCCGTTCGTGCTGAAATTAGTGTGGCTCTACTACCTTGAATCTCACAGATAAATATCACAGATAAATTACATACAAACACAGGACAAATGAAAAGGACAATTCCACGACCGCTGGCTTAGTAATATAGATTACACGTTCTATATGCGCAATTGTTTTTTTAACCGACTTCAAGAAAGAAGGAGGTTCTTAATTCGACTGTATTTTTTATGTTTGTTACCTCACAACTTTCGACTGGGTAAACCGATTTTGATGATTCTTTTTTTATTTGAAAGCCGTTGCTTCCTGTGTGGTCTCATTTCAATTAAGTCTAGTTCTTGAAGTCAGTTTTCTATTTATCATGATGTCTTTTCTTCATGGCCAAACTCAATGTGAGCTACTCTTCCGGTCATTGAGTGTCTTCGGTTTTTGAGTTGAGCGTAACATAAACACTGGTAGTAATTTGGGTCATATATAACCTGTTTTCCTATTTACCGTTTCTACATTGCTACTGAGAAACTTCTGTTTGGAGTAGACTCACCTCAAAAGCTGGATGTTTCCTATTTAAAACGGCAGCACTATATTTTTGGTCGATTAAAATCTGTAATTTAAACAAATAAATAAAATTGAAGTGTCTGTTTGTAATATCAAATAAATAGCTTTGCCCTAAATGCATCTAAAATTAAATAAGATAAGTAATTACATTTAAAAAAAAATGTCTGTCTGTTTGTTCTTGCTAATGGTCTGCAATGACTAGATCGATTTTGACTGAACTTTCACTGGTAAATAGTTGATGACATAAAGAGTAACTTTGGCTTAGGTTTTGTTGTAATACAGGTAATCAGGTTACCGGAATCCAACCCTCTCCCCCCCCCCTCCAACCTATTCCAGATGGGGGTAATAATCTTATGGCTCTCAAGTTGTATCCGTGTATGTAGGTATTCACTTACCATGTGATGAACAGTCTTCTCATTTGCTACCCATACCTCAAAAGCACTGAATGAAAACTCTCATTCGATGACCACAAAAGAAGGTTTCAACGATCACAAAGAAATAGGAATACCTCTGTTCTGGGTTCGAACCTGAACCCTTTGAGAAAATCAACCTCTTTTACCTTTTTAATTTCTGGTAGTTATGGTTCTTAAGCTTTAAAAATATACAAGATCCTCGGCGAGTTGTTTCACCAACTTGATTGTATCCAGCTCCTTTAAGTACAGTCGTGTAGATAAGCGACGATGTCCGCGGTGTCTTTGTGGCTGGCTTTGTGCCGCCGCCGCCTCCGATTTCGATATTGAATATAGGGTTGGCACTTTCCAAAAAAATATACTAACTTTAGCCAATTATAAGATGTTTTTACTTAATATTTTTTTTATTAAATTATTGCTTGTGCTCATTGGTTTCAAAAGTGGCCTAAGTTTTAAAGGTAAAATTAATGTAATTCTATGTTATTCTGACAAATTAGTGGTAGTAATTTTTGTTGATCTTCCTTAAATTTATCAAGTCCTAAAAGTAAATAACAGTTGCAATTGAGTGATATAGGAGTCAAATAAGTGGGATGATGATAATTGACCATTGCCTGGTCATTTTGGCTTCTGCTTCGGCTCAGACCGTCATTTTGTACTCGAGTTGCCCAAACTCGAGTCCAAAATGACGGTCTAAGAAAAAGTTATTGCCAACTTATACTAGGTTAACGAACTTACAAGGATTTTGGTGGTAACTACACCATTGACTGGTCAATGTTCTTTTTAAGATTATTATAAGTAACATAGGTAGGTACTAGTATTATTTAGGTTATGAGTGTTTTTGTTGCTCTCTCTCTGTTATTAGTTCGTTAACGTCAATATTGTACTGCATATTAGTATTTCAATAATTATATTACATACCTATACATATTTCATAATCATCATCAGCTCATTGCAGTCCACTGATGGACATCGATCTCTTCCTTTGCACGCCACTCTGATCAATTTGTGCTGCACGCATCCAGCTCCTGCCAGTCATCTAACGCAAGTCCTCACTCCATCAGGCCTGTGGGCGTCCCGTACGTTTGCTGACAAACGTAGTGTGGTACACTCACGCCTACAATCATTTCTATGTAACAAAATACATATTTGTTACATAGAAATTATTACACTGTATACATAAAAAAATCCAACAAATACATTATTAAAATAATTATCATTCAAATTAATTATTTATGCACATCATGTTAGATTGTATTTGTTTTTGTTAAAAAATTTACATTTATTTGTACTTTTGCCAAGTTTCCTGAAATAAAGGTCATATTTTAATGTTCCTTTAAATATATCTATAAATACACAATCGCAACAGTGACAGCCCTACCGCACGCGATGCCAACTATATTATTGACACAATAAATTCTAACGCACGCATTTTTAAAACCAGCCTCCACGCACACAAGCACACACTATGAGATCAGGTGTGATCACACACATAAATGTAAGAAAACGCAAGTACTCACACATGTATGGTTGTATGAAGATTAACGCACACATTAAAATAGGGAAGCTTTTGTTTTATCGCAAAGAAGATGGCGAATGATAAATATTATAAAGAATATACCAAAATATAATTTTCTAAAGCGTTTTTAATGAATACTATTAATTAAGGAGAGGCCTATGTCCAGAAGTGAACGGTTAAAGGCTGGTAATGATGATGACTTCAGTACAAAGTGAGAACACCACCAAACCCCCCCCCCTGGCCCCTCCCCATCCCCCAGCACTTGTGACGCCTCTAGTTTGCGGATGTCCATGGGAGGCGGTATTTGCTTACTATCAGGCAATACGTCTGCTCGTTTGCCCCCTATTTTATAAAAAATACATTTGGTTTGTGACTGGGTGTTATTTATCTATTCTTTGCATGTATATAGAAATACATAGGTATGTTTACTAACAGTCTGTTTGTACAGACTACCTAGTTAAGGATCAAAGGACGATATGTGAGACCTATAATATTAATAACAAACCCAAGAGTTAGTCATAAACAACATTGTATTTAATGTCATCATAAAATTATAATTCTAATTTCTTAGGTTATCTATTAATATATTATTGAACCGACACGCTATATTGATAGACATCACTAGTCATTTGTACATCAACCCTCAAATGCATACAGATAAAACTATCGATAAAAGACTCGATATAACCGCGGCGATTTAAAAGCTGTTGACTCTTTTTAATTGTCGATAAAATTACAACTTAATTAAATTTTTACGTCGATGTTATTTATTATGGGATGGAATAACTGACGTAGCTGGATAGTTTATAGTCGGTGACGAAATTATTAAGCGTAATCGATTTAATTATCGTTCGGGTGGCAGCGGCTTAAAAAACACCTTGCCAAATTTCACGGCGGCGACTTTTTATATATCAATACCCTTCTGAGTAATCTATAAAAAACTAGACAGATGTATATTAAACCTGTCTACATTAAAGCCCTGATTAATATTACGGAACAATCGCAAGTATATATAGTGAAAGGAAATTGAATGTTACATGCAAAGATAGTGTAATAACAGGAAATTGATAGTACTTATCAGAATAGATTGAGGAAACTACATCTGAGGAGAGCTACCGCCGCCTTTGTTTTCAATAAAAATAAATGGTAAGTCAGATTAATAAGAGAAGGAGAATTGAAAGAACTCTGTTAGAGTATTTCAGTCAACACTCTTGGAATGGAACTTGCCATCTTCAGACAAGATTTTTGAGCGCATCTAATATAAAAGTTTCATGAACATATTGACATTCAGACAGTATGCTTAGTAATAGTTTATGCAGAGGTATTCATAGAAGTTTATTTTTAAATTTATGACTATAACAAAACCAGTATCCCTTTTCTTTAGGAAGCTTAGTATTTATAGACTAGTAAACGTTAGAATGATTTTGTATTAGCTAGTTGTCCGGAGTAAAAGGACTAAAGAAGACCGCCTGAAGGATTTTTTTGTAGAATAAAGGGAAATCTATCAGACAGGTCACTTGAGCGAAGGACACCTACCTCTCCCAAGTTATCGAAGAGGGAATCTAGTACTCCAAAAGCCCCACTTATTTAGTGAAAAGCAAGGATAGAATTAGATATTTTACATCGTTTTTTTCTGCCTATCTGGTCAAAAATAGATAATGTGTGTTATAATATATTCAGAGAGTTCAGATACTCTTAAAAATAATAATTTCAACCAAACACCGTCCACTGCTGAACGTAGGTATCCCCCAAGGAGCGCCAACCATCCCGGTCTTGGGCAGTCCGCATCCATCCGCTGCCAGCCATCTTCTTTAAATCGCCCGTCTACTGTGACGCAGGGCGCCCTACACTACGTTTGCCTAATCGCGGTCTCCGCTCAAGCAAATTTCGGCTTCATCGACCGTCGGTACGTCTAGAGACATGACCGGCCCATTTCCACTTCAGCGTACTGATTCTCCGTGCGATGTCGGTTACTCTAGTTTTATGTCGAAAAACCTCGTTCCAAATTCTATCAGACAGAGAAACACCCAACATCGCACGCTCCATCGCACAATGAGCCACTTTAAATTTGTGGACCAGTCCAATGGTGAGTGTCCACGTCTCGGCTCCGTATATCATCACGGGTAGGATGCACCGGTTAAAAACCTTGGTCTTCGTTGATTGAGGTATTAACGATTCAAAGATCTGACGTAGCTTCCCGAACGCCGCCCGGTCCAGACGAATTCTTCTATCGGCCTTCTGATCGAAGTTGTGCCGGCCGAGTTGAATAGTTTTGCCAAGGTAGATGTTTTCTTGAACTTACTAATACCCTACCTTAAAAATAATAACAAATGATAAATCTACATAATTAATTTACAAAACTAACTAAAATAAAATGTAAATTATAATAAGATAAGTACATGAAATAGGCTTTGCACATCGTGATCTTTCTACGTGTCCTTTATACATTTATATTGTTACAACTTTTTTATTAACTAGTTGTATAAAAAGTAATGATAATAATTCAAAGTTACACATACCTAGGTAATTTCGTGACGGATGTGTATCAAAACTATTGTTTATTAGTTTGTCTCACTTACTGTATTATCCGCTGAACCGTTTATCGTGAAATTTCATAGTGTTTTTAAGGTTAGTTTTATGTTTGACAAATCTTGGAAAGCGATGGACTAATTCTGATAAGATTTTACTATTAGGTAACTGACTTCATAAGGGATAACTAACTGAAGCCTATTTTCTAGGTTTTAGGTTTATCAAGATGGAAATCTGATTTGTATACATTTCTTTATTCATAAATTCTAGATGAATTAAGTCGCAGTTGTCAGGTAATATTTAAAATTAATAATGTCAACTCAAATTAAATCAAATGTAACAAAAACACGAGTGAAGCAACATTGAAAAGCTAGTTCGTAATAAATTATCAAACGGTACCCAGCACTGCACATGTCAGAGAAAAAACTCGTAAGATAACGTAAACACATCCACAACTTCACATAATTTTATCGACAAAACGTCTGTACATGGCCGTTTATCGATAAACGTCCACTAACATATCGACTCGATAAAAGACTCGATATAAAATTATTTTATTGATACTCATTACCCTTTTAGCTTTTACTTGCAACGTTTAAACATTTACTTGGAGTACTTTGAATTTAAATTATATCCTTGATTTCTAAATTACTACCGATCGATTATCAAATAGATGTGTTTATACATATTTATATAAAGCTATTGACATTTGACTCCCGTTAAAGTACTGTTATATTAAAGGCAATACTCGTTCGAAGAGAATTCTTTGCGAATTTGTGGCCTCTATGAGAAACGCAGATTGGTAGGAAGTCCCTAGAACTCTAGAAGAAAGGATGGGATTAATGGAGACCATGAATGCTACAATTCGATGATAAAATTCGTCATTTGTCAAAAAAACATCACCAGTCCGTCTCATGCAACATTTAATTGAGGAAGTAACAAAAAATTGCTTTTTTTTTTTTAAATTGCCTGAGCTGAACTGGAAGTTAGTCTCAATGTATCGTAAATCTATAAATGATATTCATATATAAATAAAGTTTAAGATCTTCAAGGACATCTATAATCCTCGTACTTCGGTTCAGCAATTGCTAAGACTCGTGTCTGGATGCAAAAATAAGCTGGTATCAGTCAAATCTTGATCGATGCACCGCCAGATACAGCATTGTGTGGAGCGCATCACCGTGACGGATGGTTTTATACTGTTTTATCCAACACAACAGTAGAAAATATAACTCATTAACCTTTTAAGTTTCATGTGCTTTTTATGAGTGTACTTAAGTTTACAGATTAAGAAAAGTTAAAAATAAATTATGATGTACTACTATTATAAATGCGAAAGTTACAATAGATGTTTGTTGTTTAGAAAGACGGATACAATTTGGCGCCTATAATATCAGGATAACCGCATTCAAAGACTAGGGATTTATTAAGGAGCTGATTAAGCGACCGCAAGCGAGCGATGTTACCTCGTGGTCATAGGCAATGTTATCTGTTCTGAAACCTGCCTCTTGTGTTTTAGATGCCCATTTGCAGGGTTAGTTCATTAGGTGACTCGCCTATACTGTATTCTGTGTGGTGTGAGTCACTTCATATTTTTAATCCGTAATTCATAGTGACTCACCACCCCTATTCATCCCATGGGTGCCGTAGGAGCCGACAAAGACAGTAAACTATGCAGGATAACAATACCGCAAATAGGAGTAAAAGTTGACAAAACTATATACCTGTCTGACCAACGGGGTACCATACTTAAGCCAAAACCTCCTTTCAAAGAGACTTATGGCTAACAGTGAATTACTAAAGGCTGGTGAGATTGATTAAAAGAACAACTACAAAAGAAAATGATGAAGATAAAAGTGGTGATAAACTAATGTACAGTTAATCAATTATTATTTTTATTAAATTTCGTGGTTCCGTTTCGAATAGTATTATCCTTTCCATCGTAAAAGTGTTACACTGTTAACAGTGTAACCGCGCTGCAAGAATAATTGTAATAAAATATATTATTGTTTGTTTTTTATTGTGAGCAAAATAAATGCAGTTTTTATTTTCGAAACGCAGTTTTTAATTAATCATTTTAATGGATTTTTTATTGTTTTGAAAGGTAAAAATGACTAATGGTTTCCGAACTATAAAAACAAATTAAGAGACGCACATAATAATTTAAATTTTAATTGTCTGCAAAAGTTGCCTTTTCGTAATAATGTAGTTTGTTCATAATTGTACTTGCGGTCTTCATCTAAAATTAGTTTTGATGAGTCGATTATTTCCTGTTTTATTTGTAGGTAAGTATACGTCTCATAAGCATTCATAAGTGCACGGTCGTATAATTTATTCATAAATCCAACTGTGCTTGTAGATATAGCTATACGTTTAGTTATGTTGTGTGTAAATGTTTTATGAATATTAATTAAATTTATTAATAGATATCTTTAATAAAATACATACTTATCATTATTTTATTGCCTATGTTATGTACTTACACCAGAATTAGTAAATGTCTTGTCAGTATAATGTTGTTCATGTCTTTTTTTGTAATCATAATGTGTATTTTCTTATTTTTTATTAATTTACTTCTATTCTTTTATACTATATATATATGTAGGAATTTATGTTGGTGTGTGTTTGTTACATAAGTATTATATATACTAAAATATAATTCTGTATAACACACATAAATACTCCACATTACGTAATGTAATGTGGAGTACACCGTCAGCTACCAATTACTTTTAATACCAAATTAATCCAAGGTTGAAAGTGGAGATTGCTTTTGGCGATAAGACTGCTCATTTGCCATTACCTTTAACACCCTACTAGTATTATAAACGCGAAAGTTTATGCTAATTATAATTTTGGTTAGGTATACATAAGTAATAAAGTGGCGTACTGGCGTGCTATCGAAGAGGCCTATGTCCAGCAATACACGTCCATCATCATCATCATTCATCACCAGCCTATCGCAGTCCACTGCAAGAAATATGCCTCTCCAATTGCACGCCACTTGGTTCGATCCTCCTGCCAATCATCGGCTGATGATAATAATGTAGTAATGAGGAGTTAGCATATTTATCATTTACTGGACGCTTCAGGAACTAAACTCGAACTAGTCAAGATTAAAAATGTGTTACCTCTAAAAATCTATTGGCGAAAATCTATAGCTAAAGCAAATAGCTTCTTATTCCTTTTATTTATAAGCTTTATAGATATTTTACGTTCATTCCATTAAGAAACTTCGAACACAACAACTTGTTACAGTAACTGACTTTTTTTCAGTCATAAGGAAAATATATATTCTATTACATAATATTTTATTTCCTCCAACCAACTTATTGCTTCACTTTGACGTATTTAATTCTTTTTCATATATTTTTTTCCCATTCTATTTTTAACGCAGGCGACACATTACGGGGCGTTTTTCCTTGTAACTGCTACATCAAACAACTCGAAGACCTTTTCTTAAATACGGTTTTATTCGATTTATTTATATTAAGCTCAGCGTATGATAAAAACTTAGGCTTATAATTAGACTAATAAATAGGATATTTATATAGTCATCATCATCAGCTTATGGCAGTGTACTGCTGTACATACTCTCTCCCATTACTCGCAGCTCTGATCGATACCAGTTGAAGTGTGGAGTTTCAAATAAGTACATTTCAGTTATTCCTTTAAAATGTCCTAATATTAACAGTCTAGGTATTTCTGCCCGTTTATTTAAATGAAACCTCACTATAAATTTATTAAATTGTAATCATATTGTTATGACTGTATATGATTCTACACTATATATATATAAATATTATATATAATAATAAATAAATAAATATTTCGGACATCTATCACACAACGCCAAGCTAAGCGAAGCTTGTGTTATGGGTATTAGACAACTGATACAAATACATATATAGGTACTTTTTTTGTAAATACATACATATTATACATAAAAAACACACAAACTCCGAAACAAATATTTTTAGATCATACAAACATTTGGTCCGACCCGGAAATTATTTCTCCTGAATAGGAATCGAACTCACGACCTCTGGCTAAGCAGATAGAATAATAACACACTGGATTAACGGGCCAGTTGATATGTTAATGAAATACATTTATATAGAAAAATTATATTAATCTAATAATTTAGTCAAAAAATAATCCTTTCTTGGAATTTTATGAATATTTATTTGTAACGGAGACCAACTACATATTTATTCCGAGAAAACCATAAAACAACAATTAACTCACATCAAAATCATCACGGATCTCCTTTACTAAGCTACCTGTATTTCATCTTATTCACAACACAGGAGAAACAGAGATATAACACTAGAAAGAGATAGCTAGATTATCGCATTGCTTAGGCGGGGGGCGGTGCTAAGCCACGCCCAACAGTATCGATCGACAACTGGTATAATTTATTCATAATTTCTGTTATTATGTCCCCTTTGGTATAAAATTTTAAGGTGCCGCATTTGCAGGGTTAACCGACGTTATTGGTTAGGTATACAGCGTGTTTCTTTCACTTCAGGCATGTGATTAAAAACTTGATTTATTTAATTTTAACACTTGCTGTTTTAATTTTATATTATCTAGTTTTCATTTGTTTTATTGATGAACTAAATGACTGCACGATTGGCCTAGTGGTCGTCACGCTGCTTTCTACTGTACCAAGTGTTGTGTGTTCACATCCCACATGAAACAAAATTTTGTGTGATTCATAAATTGTTGTTCCGCGTCTGGGTGTTCATTTTGCCCGTTTCATGTATGTTTGTAAAGTCCTCCGCGACACAGGATGTAGGTATATTCCTAATGCGAAATTTGTCTTTATTACAAACAAGTACAATTTTAACAAAAATAAAACCGACTTCAAGGTTCGACTCGATTTCTCTTGGATGCCATCATCAGATATTAATGTCCTTATCATGGTACCACATCTCCTTTCCATTAAAAAAAGAATCAACAAAATCGGTTTTTAAACGACGAAGTTATCCGCGAACACACACAAAAAATATAAATATATACGGTTGAATTGAGAAACCTCCTCCTTTTTTTGAAGTCGGTTAATAAAAGAATGGCTTAATGGTAGAATATGTGATAAGTGTTTTCACATTCTTCGCTATAATAGATTTATGGAGAAGTGTAAATTCTTAGATCATA
Source organism: Spilosoma lubricipeda (assembly GCA_905220595.1). Classification (NCBI taxonomy): domain Eukaryota; kingdom Metazoa; phylum Arthropoda; class Insecta; order Lepidoptera; family Erebidae; genus Spilosoma; species Spilosoma lubricipeda. The sequence continues at coordinate 1,028,787 of HG992298.1, read as the reverse complement.
AGTACAAACAAGGTTGTTAGTATTATCTGAGTGTAAATTGTTGTTTTCGTTGATTTGATGGAATAAGGGGGTCATGTGGCAGTTTATCTTCACCAAAACCTGACACGTGGCCCTGCTAAAATGACTCTACTCTGCCTGATGGAAAGCATAAGCAGAATCCAAGAGTGGTGGTCACCATATTGCGAATGCAGACAATGCAACAATGCGGCATGGTGACCCACACCATTACGTTGATTTTCTGTGCGAGGGTAGTACCGCCCCAGTCGAGCCGGCCCGTTCGTGCTGAAATCAGGGTGGCTCACTACCTTGAAAAAGTAGATAATTATTAGAATGGCTTCTAGACAGTTTCTTTGTTTTCCGGATAAGGATTGTCCATGCTGTTTCTACCACAACTGTTGTGCTAAACCTTACCTATAACATAAGTATTGTTTTGTTCAAGTTTTGTCAAACAATATATTAGGTACTTATTAAGTACCATATTGCTTAGATGTATAAAAAAGCAGCTACATCTGCAAACAAACTGAAATATCAGTTTGGCAGAAGTATATGTATCGGGAAAAGCAGTTATATCATTTGTTTTTTTATAGACTCTGCTAATTATAACCAGACACTGAATAAATAATCAAAAACGTATCTATTATACAAGCAAACTACACTAAACTGTACCCCACTGATCTTATTATATTAAGAACAATACAAACGTTACTAAAATACCCCATAGTATCATTTCTAAACTCTCTCTCTATTCTTTACAGAAAAACTCCGTTTATCTCTCTGCGTGGGATGCGGAGGTCAAATCCACGACCAGTACATCCTAAGGGTGGCTCCAGATCTGGAGTGGCACGCCGCGTGCCTCAAGTGTCAAGAATGTAGACAGTTCCTGGACGAAAGCTGTACCTGTTTCGTCAGAGATGGGAAGACATATTGTAAAAGAGATTATACTAGGTAAGTTTCTCTTTTATGGAATAGGGGGCAGACAAGCAGACGTATCGCCTGATGGTAAGCGATTACCGCCGCCCATGGACACCTGCAATACCAGAGGCATCACAAGTGCATTGCCGGCCTTTGGGAGGTGAGGAGGGGGACGGGAAGGGGGATGAGGGGAGAGGTTGGGGTATGGGCCTCCGATATCCGCACTCATCAGCCTGTCACAGTCCACTGTTGGACATACGTACGTCTCCAAGTACGCCACTTAGTACGATCCTAGGATTCTCAAATCATGGTCAGGGTTGTGGTTATTTTTAGTGGATTCACCACATACCTGACTCCTCAGCCCTGGAGGAACCGGAGATCCGAAGGGATTTTCCATCCCGTCAACAGAAAAAAAAACAAAAATAAAGGTTTTTCAAATCCAGCTCTCCTACTAGCTAGGAGTCTTTGTGTGGAGACCGCGTCTGGTTAAGCGTAGTTGAAATGTGTCTTGTGATTAGAATCACTAAATGTAACGAATACGACAAAATTCATATAAATAAGGAGCTACGTCAGCCAACAAACCCCCTGTAGTTTGACAGAAGTAGGTAAAATGGATGTTAAGCGTATTAAACATTTTTTCTTTCCTGTTATTGAGAAGCAAGACACATTTTTATTTCAATTTCAAGTACTAGCTTTCGTTCGCATTTCATAAAAGGTATCCTATAGCTATGTTACTTCTAATACCTTCAAGAATGTGTATGTGTACAAAGTACAAAGTTTCATGATGATCGATTAAGTAGTTTTGGCGTGAAAGCATAACAAACAAACTTACAATCATATTTATAGTAATAGAAGATATTAGGATATATGCATATGAAAACATCTCTGTCGCATATCTAAGCTAGATCTGTCATTCGTGTTCAAGTCTTTTTAAAACCTGTATTCTACGAGTAAACACGACCAATATTCAAATATTGTGATGCCTTTCCCATAGAGGAAATGAGTAACTAAGAAGTCAATAAAACCACAGAAAATTAAAAAAAGACAAATAAGAAAAAGTTCTCACAACAAAATCAAAGTGCCGCGGCAAGGCAGCACTACAAAAATAGACTGATCACCTTCATCAATATAAAAAGTTAACAAACTAAGGTTTTCTTCACTAGATTAATACGAAAAATAATTTACACATGTTTGTTTTAACTCAAATACGACAGTAAAACACGACTCACAACACTAATTCCAAATTCCCAAAGAAAATATTTCACAGCCCAAAAAAAACATCGGTAATCGAAAACGCGCTTATCCGGCCGAAGATGTAAACGGGAACAAACAGAGATCGTATTCCCGCCGCCCGCCGCGCTGTCAAACTGACGTTTGTTTTGGCGCCAAAATACATAATGCCGAGTTGAGCTCCGTTTGTTTTCACTTCGGCACATCACAGTGAGACATTACAAACACATTTTGCTGTTCACAAAACTAATATTTATGAAACTACAATGAAATATAAACCTTATGATGATGGCGGTACAGTCTTTAGCGATTGTCACTTTAAATTTACCAATAGCAAAGGAGTGTTTGTTAGTGTAATACTATATTTTAGCAGCAAAGATAGAAGGGTGAAAAGATAAACATTATAGGTTATTTTAGTGAATTTCATCTTTGGTCTGTAGACTAGAGTGGCGCCGACTTATGATTGACATTTCGTTAGCTTTTTAAATTCAGAAATAGGACTATGATAACTGTACTTGAATGGAAGACAACCATGTATGTTATGAATTTTTAGTTTACTTGAGTAAGAAAATTGGATGGGAAATATTACCTGTACCTATAATTACGTAAACAGTCTTTATTAGTCCACTAGATGACATAAGTCTTTCCTTAGAAAGGAGGTATTAGTTTACAATACCTCGCAGACCAGACGGATTGGCATAGAGTTTGTTTCAAGTTAACTTCTCTTTACTCTGCTGATGACCTCCAGAGTTTGCTCTTAGCCGATTCTTGCGACACCCACGCAATAAATAGGATGACACTCGGTCTCAGATAATATCTGAGCACTCGGTAATCTCAATCCGTCACCACACGGATGAATTGCATGAATCCATTGACTGTCAACTGTCAATAATGTCATCCATGTGCCAAATTTACATGACGTGCTATATACGAACTGGTATTACGTCTTTCCAACTCAATGAAAGAAACCTCCTTGTAACTAATTACTGTGATAACTTTCATTGCACGATCTAGAATTATTAATAACAATATAGGTACTAAATTTAATTCGTCATAGTGTTCGTTTTGGCTGGAAATCGAACGTCTGATTTAGTAGTCAATATTGCTAATCTGTAATATACCTTACTATATACCTATGTAGGTAAACAAACATATCAGATATACACAAAAAAACTTAAAAACCATTACAAAATAAACGAAAATCAATAAATAACAGTTCAACTTTATAATTAACCCTTTAAAAGTTAACGGAATAGGAAGCGGTATGTTTACAATGACGGTCGAAACGACCCCATACATCTACAAGGAGATAAACACAGGAAAATTACAGTAATACATCACTATTTACGTCAGTAAACAATTGTTTGTTGTACAGAAAACTTGTAATCAATCAATTACAGGAAATCAGTTAGTCAAACAAATGGTTTTACAGTTTTTATTCTCAATCTTGACATGTATATCCTACTCTTCTTAAAAGAAGTTTCTTTTATTAGGAATAAATCCTGTGTCGCTGGGGACTTTACAAACATACATGTAACGGACACAGAGGTCACCCAGACTCAGGACAATAATTTGTGTATCCCACAAGCTGTGGTCCCTTGTAGGATTTGAATCCACAATACTTGGCCAAGTAGGAAGCGATGTAGTGACCACTTAAACCACTATACGTGCAGTCAAATCAAGTCAAGTCAGTATTGACTTATGACACTCTGAGATTTGAATGTCTAATAAGTAAATACAGATAATATAATTCTCGTGTCACGTTGTTGCTCACGAGAAACTCCGAAACTATCTATCAAATTTTTTCGTTATTTTTTGAAAGCTTGTTTTTCTGGCACGCGTGAGATACAGTAGTTAACATCAGGCTCAGACCATTAGGAGCCGAGAACAATTGATAAGAGACGCAGATGGCGTTATGTGTCAGATTTCCGAAATATCATTATTATTTGGACTTAGCAAAATCTACAAAAACTCTAAATTTAAACCTACTTAAGTCCATAATATCTTTACTAACTTTATTCGCCTTCCGATTCCTACAAATTATTCCTTCAAGACTAATCAAACAACCCAATTAAGCCAGTTTCCCTAACATATTCCCTTTGGCCAAAGTAACCCGCTACAATCACCCGCCATTTTGACCGCACGGCCCCACGAAAGGTTGCCATATACAAATATCCATCTCCGTGCAGTTGTCCCGTCAATTAGCGAAACTCTACACCGGAGTATGGTATCACCTTACTGTTTACACGGCTATTCACAGATGTGCGCGATTCGCTTACCAATAGGGGGTTGGAGACGCGTTCAGGAAGACTACATTAATAAATTATTAACTAGGTGACGTAATTTTCTTTTTTTTTTATGTTTTAGCTGCCAAAATGACTCTGCTCTGCCTGATGGAAATCATAAGCAGAATTATTACTGGATTCGTGAAAATTTCGAACTTATATACAAGCGTTTATCCCTTACTAGCTTTTGCACGCGGCTTCACTCACGCAGACTTTTATCCCCTGATTTACCCCCTTAGGGGCGGAATTTCGAAAAACCCTTTCTTAGTGCTCATTTACGTTATATAAAGAACCTACATGCAAAATTTCAGGATTCTAGGTTCAACTTCTCATTCCTCTTTTATATATATAGATTTTACCCTCTTAGGGATGAAATTTCTTAAAATCCTTTCTTAGTGGGCCCTTACATCAAATTGCAACATAGAGTCAAGATTTTAAGTTATTTTTTAACAAAAACTCCTCCTCTTTGTAACCCCAGCTGTTTCGGCTCTGTGTTCATGAATCAGTCAGTCAAAGCAAGTAATTCTGTAGGTGTGTGTAGACCAGCTGTAGCCCGCTGGTTTTAGTGCTTTCCAATAGAATATTTTTCACTTTTTAATTGGTTTTATTTTAATACATTATTATTCCATTTTATTCCAAAATGAAAATAGTCTAAAATAGCTGATGGAATAAGCAGCTATCTATCAGTGAAAGTGCCGACAAAATCAATCCAACCGCTCCACAGATTACTCGGTCCAAAGTACAAACAGACAGACAGGCAAAAATTTGTTTTAGTTAGTTTAGTTTGGTAACAGTACATATCCATTTAGTGAAAAGCAGTTCATTTCAAATTACGAACAGACACCTCAATTTTATTCATTCATAGTTAGCTAGCTACATAGTACATAGTACAACAACAAAAAAAAAACAAGCTAGTACATAGTAACTAGCTGAACCCCGTGGTGTTACCCGCGGTAATTTTCGTACCGCAGGAAACGCTACGGGACAAAGTTAGTCTAAAAAAGTAGCCTAAGTTAGTCCCTGGATTATCAGCTACCTGCCTGTGAAAGACCCGTCAAAATCGGTCCAGCTGTTCCAGAGATTACCCGGAACAAACAGACAGACAAAAAAATTTTAACTACATTTTTGGTATATGTAGCGTACTACCGTATAATACTATATGCGGATATGAATACCGTAGCGATACCCCTCATAAGATTTTAGTGTCCATGGGTAGGTATTCCATAAAAAATAACATAGAACAATTTTATTATCTTTCTTTTACTAGATTTGTGCTACGGCTTCGCTCGCGTTGATACCCACCATCTATGTTCCAAGTTATTGTTCTTTTTGCAGAACTTTTGTCCTGCTTAGTTTGCTAATTAATTGGCTGCTAAGGAACCCACGGGATGGATAGGGGTATTTGCACTGTATTCAAATCATCACCAAAAGGACGAGTATTAGTATAGATAATAGAAAATTCCCTTATCACAAAAGGAACACAGACAAACTAACATTATTATAGCCTGTAGATAAATAAATATATCAGTATAGGTTCAGATTTGTAATCTGAGTGAAATCACCGTTATCATAAACCGAATGATGATATAAAACTGTACAGAACTATAACATGGTGATAAACGGTTTTGAATCATTTCTTAGATTGATTACGATAACTATGATTTGGCAAGCACACTCACAAATATAAATCCGGTATTATCTATACTAATATATAAAGCTGAAGAGTTTGTTTGTTTGTTTGAACACGCTAATCTCAGGAACCGCTGGTCCGATTTAAAAAAATATTTCGTTGTTGGATAGTCCATTTATCGAGGAAGGCTATAGGGTATATCTGATCACGCTACTACTAATAGGAGCGGAGCAATAATGAAGAATGTTTCAAAAACGGGGGAAATTTTCACGCTACGGGCAATATAAGGCGCAAACGAGGTTGCGTGGTTCGGCTAGTATTAGTATAGATTACGTTACATGAAGGGGAAAGTTATCTTTCTCATTGCAGTACCGTTGTCCTGGTAGTTTGTTCCCTTATTCTTCTATTCCTGCCTCTATATTCTTAATCCACATGGATTAGCACGAATAAAATTATAGTCGGCATTTTACCTACATAATTGTCTCTAAGTGACGTCACAAATCATGATGGTAAGGTTATAGTATGAAAGAGAAGAGCTGTAAATCATGAGACACAGCTCTCCCCTTCCATTCAAAAAGACAGGTGGCTTTAGGACCTGGTAACCCTCATCACTAAATGAAAAGAAGATTAATCATTTATGCAACTTGATTCTCGCACGATTCATTAGCTACTGTTATTTATGTTAAAAAAACTGTCTATGACGTACATCGATAGATCGTTTCTAGAAATACAAAGTTGATTCATTTATTCGATGACTGATTCCGGATTTGTTTGTTTACGGAACTATAGTCCTTATAGGTACTACAGCTTGATCTCTGTGGCAGTTGTCATTAGTGTCATTTTAGAACTCACCGCGTGAGATGTGAATTTTTATATTTAATAAGTACATATTTGTACTTCATCGATCTATCAATATCCTATATATATAAATGAATCGCCCAAATGAATGTACGCGCATAACTTCCGATCGGCTGCACTAAATTAGATAATTCTTTTTTATGTGTTATTTATTGTTGGGACAAGATTTGTATATAAGAAAAATTTAAAGATAACGGGATTTTTTTGTCTGCGTCTGTACACTGCTTGTGGGAAGCTGAGACAGATATGTAAATATGAAAGTACGAAGTTCGCCGGGTCAGATAGATAATAAAAAAACTAATACGTAAATAATGAAAATATGTGTGATACAAAAATGTAATCGTTTTTTAACCGACTTCAAAAAAAGGAGGAGGTTTCTCAATTCGACCGTATATTTTTTTTTTATGTGTGTTCGCGGATAACTTCGTCGTTTATGAACCGATTTTGATGTTCTTTTTTTAATGGGAAGGAGATATCCCATCGGTGGTACCATGATAAGGACACTAAGATCTGATGATGGCATCCAAGAGAAATCGATTCAAACCTTGAAGTCGGTTTTATTTTTGTTAAAATTTTACTTGTTTTTACAAAGTAACTTTGTCGGTTTCGCATCCGTATCTCACAAAAGCTATACCTATTTTGAGGACTGAAGATTACTCTACCTAAAATTTAATATAAATGTTCCTAATATTTATTATTCCAAGATTATTTGGATAAGCTAGTTCAACCGGTTTTACCTGAATATCAGTTTTCCATGGAGCGGCTTGCATCGGATCTCCGTAACTCTGTTGGCGAACTAAATTCAAAGGCTGAACTAATTGTCAAAGATATTCATGATAACCAGGACCGATGACTTAACGAGCTATCCGAAGCACGGGCCTGAAACATCACGAAATTTCCATACTACGGGTTGTTATTAAAATTTTCTTGAAAGAAAACCAGACAATACTATCGGCCCGACCCGGGAATAAAGAGACCTCTTGACTGGCATACTAACAACAATTTAATATTTTTTACATATTCGTAACAAAACGACATACATAAAACTTTAGTTCTAACAAACTACTTCCAAATGTAACTCTTAAACAAACCTAATACAGTATAAAGTTCCATTCTATTTCGTACCAAACACTAACCCAAAACGACGCCCAGCAAAACACACATATACCTACATACCTTTAGGTACGATACAACCCTATCGCTACTTATAGCAAAGCTTTTAGCGGAATTGCTCGGGGGTGGGAGTTCCCGACCTCGGTCGATGAACCTCCCTCCCTCCCGGGAGGGCTTTATAAACACATTCCTTTCGCATCTCGGCCTATTCCGGTTTTATAAGTTTGTTTATTGATTGTCAATTGAAATTTAGGAGGTTTAAGGTTTGAAAAATATAGTCTGTGTTAAAGTGTTTTAATAATATTAACTAATATCGTTAATGGAACGAAATTAATAAATGATAATTGTTTTAAATGTAAATAAATATATTAAGTTAGATGTGCTCCTTATAAATAAATACCTGGATGACTGAACTTCGCTCGATTTTTTTTTGGTAATTTCTCTAAAAGTGTATCCTAGCTAGATCGATTTATCGCTTCCAAAACCCCTGCTTACTAAATTTCATGAAACTTGGTGAAGCCGTTGCCAAGATTCAGCGTATATATCATCATCATCATCAGTGTCATCACCATTGTCCAATAGCTTGCTGCATGGAATGTCTGTAGGTATGTTGTACTCATCTCTTTTGCATCTATTAACTTGGTCACTCACACTACGTGTTGCTATTATTTTATGTAATGTATAAACTCTATTTTACTTTCCTTTCCACCAATAATAACACCAGGCACTACCATTTTCTTTTTCATCCCTACTCTTCTCTCCATCCCATGGTTGCCTCTAAGATATTGCCTTGGAGCGGTAAGCCCACCACTTGTACTTGTACATACTTCATAATAGTTTTAAGTTTATCCTATATTTTTATAAGGTGGTGTATAATAAATAGATTTATTATTATTATTATCATCATCAGCCACTGCTGGAAATATGCCTCTCCAATTGCACGCCACTTAGTTCTATCTTAGGGCTTCTCGCATCCAGCTATATAAAGTATTAGCCGACCCCCGCAACCTCGTTTGCGCCTTATATTGTCCGTAGCGTGATAATTTTCCACCGTTTTTGTAACATTCTTCATTGTTGCTCCGCTCCTATTAGTAGTAGCGTGATGATATATACCCTATAGCCTTCCTCGATAAATGGACTATCCAACACCGAAAGAATTTTTCAAATCGGACCAGCGGTTCCTGAGATTAGCGTGTTCAAACAAACAAACAAACAAACAAACAAACAAACAAACAAACTCTTCAGCTTTATATATTAGTATAGATAGAAACAGAGTATCATTACATTCCAAGAGTGTCGTAAGAGCCGACTAAGGGAGAAAATTACGCAGCAGCATTGTAAAAAGAAGGAGAATATGAAACAAACCCTGAAACAATCCGTCAATACTAAGTTAAAACCTCAGTTCCAATCATAATTATTATTTACTAGCCGACCCACGCAACCTCGTTTGCGTCTCCTATTGCCCGTAGCGTGATAATTTTACCCCGTTGTTTTAAACATTACTAGATAAATAAATAATAAATAATAAATATTTCGGACATCTAACACACAACGCCATCTAGTCCCAAACTAAGCAGAGCTTGTATTATGGGTACTAGACAACTGATATGAATACTTATATACTTTTTTTTTTGTAAATACATACATATTATACATAGAAAACACCCAAACTCCGAAACAAATATTTGCAGATCATACAAACATTTGTTCCGACCCGGGAATCGAACCCGAGACATCAAGTACAGCAGTTGCGTACGCTACCACTGCGCCACCGAGGCAGTTAATTTGATGAATGTACTATTCAACACTGAAAGAGTTTTTCAAATCGAACTTGTTGTAATGTCTGCATTCGTAGTCAGTATGGTGACCACCACTTTTGGATTCTACTTATGATTTCCATCAGGCAGAGTAGAGTCATTTTAGCAGGGACAAACATTAAAAAACACTTCCGACACGCTCAATTTGGCATCATTTGAGCAATATTCAAAAGAAATAACTTAAATATAAATAATTTAATTTGTTTTTATTGTTTTTGTGAACTTTATCTATTTTTGGGACTCAAGATTGTATTTAAGAACAACATTTTAACTTGTTTCAATTTTCGTTCACTTTCTTTATTTTTATTTATCTTTTTGGTTTGGCGCAAAGTGTTTAATTAATTTGTGGAAATTGTTCTGGATTATGTGTTAATTACGTGTATATTACTGTTATCTATTTTGTATCTCTTTGTTTCCATAATAAAGTAAAATAAAAATAAACATTTGTAATAGTTTATCATGAACTTCTAAGTTCTACAATACTTACATTTCCAAGTAACAACACAATAATGAAGTAAATATATTTGTTGACAGGTTATTTGGAACGAAATGCGACAAGTGCGGCTCCTCCTTTAGTAAGAACGACTTCGTAATGCGCGCTAAGACGAAGATCTATCACATCGACTGCTTCAGATGTTGCGCCTGCGCAAGACAACTAATACCAGGTTTGTGAATGAAGCTATTTCAAAACATTCCTCGCGAATTCCACCCAAATATAATGACAAATAAATAAAATTGGAGTGTCTGTTTGTAATATTAAAATAACAGCTTTTTAATCAATGCATATGTATGTATACACGATACATATACCAAAAATGTAGTTAAAAAAATTTTTGTCTGTCTGTCTGTCTGTCTGTCTGTCGGTCTGTCTGTCTGTCTGTCTCTCTGTTTGTTCCGGGTAATCTTTGGAACGGCTGGACGGATTTTGTCGGGACTTTCACAGGTAGGTAGCTGATGATCCAGGGAGTAACTTAGGCTACTTTTTTTTAGACTAACTTTGTCCCGCGGCGTTACTCGCGGTGCAACATTCACCGCGGGTAACACCGCGGGGTTCAGCTAGTCATCAATAAACAGCTTTTAAAAGTCCAGTGTTGGAGATAGGACTCTCCTCAGGGATGAGGTTTTGCCGTACTGTACTATGCTCGCAAGACAGTTTGGCATAGAGTTAATTCCAAGTTTTTCTTCTCTTTGCTGTGCTGTGGTTTGCTAAGTCTGCTCTTACCACATCTATTTGATACTAGCTGAACCCCCTGGTGTTACCCGCGGTTATTGTTGTACCGCGAGTAACGCTGCGGGGCAAAGTTAGTCTAAAAAAAGTAGCCTAAGTTACTACCTGGATCATCAGCTACCCGCCAGTGAAAGTCCCGTCAAAATCCGCCCAGCCGTTCCAGAGATTACCCGGAACAAACAGACAGACAAAAATTTTTTAACTACACTTTTGTTATATGTACCGTGTATACATACATATGCATTTAGTAAAAAGCGGTTATTTTAATGTTACAAACAGACACTCCAATTTTATTTAGTTGTATAGATATAAGGATGGTGACATCCGTATTCTTAATGTCCGCTGAAAAGCTGTTCAATAGAATTTAACTAATAACTATTCTACACAGGTGATGAATTCGCGTTACGAGAAGGAGGTGCTTTATACTGTAGAGAAGATCACGACGTTTTAGAAAAGGTGAGAATAATATTTGTGAACTCAAACTCAATTCTTCTTTCTCAATTAAGATACGTTTAAATTCATTTTCAATCTACTTTCGATCTCACGAATAGCACAAAAGTTAATGCCGCAGTAAAACTACCTATTACATGTAATCCTATAATATTGTAATGAAAGTTGAATCAGTGTTGTGCTAATCTAGCCTTTAAAATATACCTTGATTTCTGGAGTATCAGTTGTCAATAGTATCATTTCACAACTTACGACTTTATCAGCTACGTTTTAGGTGTGATTTTTGCCCTATAATGTATTGCACTTAATTCGTCATAAAACTGATGCGTGTAGAATGAAAATATAGGTGACTAGCCGACCCACGCAACCTCATTTGCATCCTATTGCCCGTGGCTTGTAATTTTCCCCCGTTTTCGAAACATTTTTCATCGGTGCTCCGCTCCTATTAGTCTTAGTGTGATGATATGTAGCCTATAGCCTTCCCCGATAAATGGGCTATCTAATACTGAAACATTTTTTCAAATCGGACCAGCGGTTCCTGAGATTAGCGTATTCAAACAAACAAACAAACAAACAATCTCTTCAGCTTTATATATTAGTATAGATTTATAAACGTGACGATTCTTCAAAGTTACTTCTTTTTTTATGGTGTAGGGGGCAAATTAGCAGTCGTATCGCTTGATGGTAAGCCATTATCGCTGCCCAAGGCAACACCAAAGGCGTTACAAGTGCGTTGCCGGCCTTTTAGGAAAGAGTACGCTCGTAGCCATTTGTCAAACTTAACTAACTCTTAAATTGACATCTTTTAATGTCTTAGCTTATGATTATACTTCAATTATCTTTCCAGTAAGTTCGGTCTTATTACTGTACGTAATAATTATACCTGAGCTAGTTAAAAGTCTATTAAGTTGTCTAAATAATTACTACTAAGTTTGTGACGGCTGAATGATTCATCTTAGATCTTGAAATAGGGCTATAAGTCTATTTTTTTTACTAAATGACCCACGCAACTAGTTCCGAGTCTCTTTTCAATCACACTGGGCTCGCATTATTCTAAGTATGATGTTAATTATATGAATAACTTTAAAATCGGTTAGATTATTGCGGAATTCATTATGAGCAACAACATGACCCCAAGAAGTATATTTATCTATGTAATGGATTTCAATCAGGAATCGAAAACACGGCCCGGCGAAAGTATACAAAATATAATGCGCTATTGGAAAGGGATAACATGTCATAATATAGTATGCCACTAATGCGTGGTTGATAAATTTTCTTCTTTTATTTGCACAGAGTGCAACAGCGAGTGGTGCAACAAGCGGCAACACAGAAAGCAATAACAACACAACCCTCAGCAACAACAACTCACACCATCCACACGAGTTAGGATCTATGTCTGGTAAGTTTGAACTCATTAGATATAATGATTGATACGTATATAGCTTACTAGCTGACCCACGCTACGTCGTTTGCGCCTTATATTGCCCGTAGCGTGAAAATTTCCCCCGTTTTTTAAACATTCTTCATTGTTCCTCCGCTCCTATTAGTGGTAGCGTGATGATATATACCCTATAGCCTTCCTCGATAAATGGACTATCCAACACCGAAAGAATTTTTCAAATCGGACCAGCGGTACCTGAGATTAGCGTGTTCAAACAAACAAACAAACAAACAAACAAACAAACAAACAAACTCTTCAGCTTTATATATTAGTATAGATAACCTTCTTCGATAACGGGGCTATTTAACATCGAAATATTTTTTCAAATTAGACCAGTAGGTACATCCTAAGGTAGACCTTCATGGGTGACAGTAGGCACTTTCCATCAGGTTTCCAGTACCGTTTGCCCGCTTAATCAGGAAAAAAAAATTATCATATTCGTCACGTGGCCGCATGATTAACACAAACAATGTTAGAGTAGTGAAACCACTACACATGACAGTAACTTGTGTGCTTATACTGATGGGGAGACTTCAACTTCTTCACTCTCATTTTGCACCCTTACAGAAGCGCAACAGAAGTATATCTACCTTCGAACATTAACCTATGTGCAACCATTGTTTTCACCACAGCCATCAAATTCATTATCTGTTGCACAAAAAATAACTAGAACTCTTTTAATTAACCGATAAATGTAACAAGGGACAAACTTTGTTCGGCTTTATCAAAAGTATCGGCGCCTTTGTCGGCTCACATCAAAGTACTTATCGTCAAATCACAGCACGATCGCGAAACGATTATCGATGCTCGAATTTGTAGATACCGATAACGTTCTAGTAATCGCGTGTCCGATAATACAGATCTAATATTAGTTGATGTATTCTGTAATGACGGTGTGCGATCACTAGGTACCTTATCTTTGTGTGTTTGTCCTCTTTTCTTCAAAGTGTACTAAACTTTTTTAAACCAGACTTTGGTATACAAAATATTTTAACGACAAAAAGGAATTCTTTATATTGATGACCGTGGAGTCACAAGTGGCGCCAATACCCGACATATCAAAACGTTTATTTTGATAAGAATGTTTTAATTTATACTTTTTTATCTACTAGTTAATATTTCTTGTAAATCTTTTAAGTTACGTGTTTAGTTTTCGATATTGAAGATCATTGATTGGCGTTCTATCAGATGGATCATTTCTTTATTATGTGACGTGGACTTTTTAATTAGTATAGCCTTATCTTATCTTAAATAATGTTCTGAGTTCTCTTATATAACACACGTTTAAGATTATCGGAAACTTGTAAATAATGATTCTTGCGTTATAATGACATAAATGGACGTCGGTCCATCAATCTTCTGGTTGCGGATTCAGCAGCGGTTTGTGTATCGTGAGTTTGTGTATGTTTCGCGAGTATCGAAATTTAAACTCAATCTTCAATATTTTAAATATACATAATTGGAATCCTACTGTCTTGTTTAAGGTGTTTAAATATTTATTTTTACATTACTATGGCGAAGCCAAAAAGAAGGTAATGGTTTTGGTAAACTATGTACCAATGTCTGTATGTTCTACCGTAGCGCCTAAGCTACAGAACCAATTTAAATGAATGAGGTATTAATAATTTTTTTACCCGACTGCGAAAGAAGAAGAGTAATGTTTTCGAGTGTATATATGTATATATGTCTATAGATGTATATTTCTTTGGCACGCCCTAAAACCTAAAGGTCTTGTCCTATTTTTATGTGAGTGGTGTCAATAGATTCGTCTTAATCGTGAGAGTGACACTGGGACAAAATTACAAAAAATAATGGAACCAAAAAGTAATGTTAAAAAAAATGTTTTCAAAATACATCGAGTGTGATATCAAAATAAAGATTTTTAACGCAGATTACGTATAAATATAAAACTTATATGTTTTATTAAAAAAACTTCTTTTTTGTTTAAAATAATTTATGTATGGCCCTGCCAAAATGCCTGTACTCTGTCTGTCGGAAAGCATAAGCAGAATCCAAAAGTGGTGGTCACCATACTCATTGCGAACGCAGACAATGCAACAATGTAGCATTGGGACCCACACCATGGCGGCCTAGTGATGCTTCTGCATCATTCGTAATAATGACCTGGACATAGATTATATCAATTTTTTTTATATAAAGTTTTCTGAACTTTTTCTTGTTAAATAATTAAAACAGTTAGGACATACATTATTAACCCTTTTTAATGGAAGTGCCGGGGACACTGTCCACCCCTAACTTATCAAATTATGCTCAATTATAAATGTACAAAAGCGTCATTGGATCTGCAGTGGATTATGAAGGTGTTAAGTGGGTCCAGTCTCACTAATCCTAGGCATTACTGACCCTCTCTGAAGTTGGATGGATTTGTTTATTGAAGTTTTAGTTATTAGCATAATACATTTCATCCATACTAATACCATAAACTAGCTTTTGCAAACGAAGCTGACAACATGCGGGCGCAGTCGCAAACAAACGCTAGTGATTTGATATAATACAATTTTGATAAGAACTCTTAGAAGTCTAGAAGTATACATACTTTGTTACCATAAATATATTATATTATATTATTATTATACAAATAAATAAAATTGGAGTGTCTGAAATAAATAAATATCTAACACGCTAATCACGCTAATCTCAGGAACCGCTGGTCCGATTTGAAAAACTCTTTCAGTGTTAGATAGCCTATTTATCAAGGAAAGCTATAGGCTATATATCATCACGCTAGGACCAATAGGAGCGGAGCACCAATGAAAAATGTTTCAAAAACGGGGGAAAATTATCACGCTACGGGCATTAGAAGACGCAAACGAGGTTGCGTGGGTCGGCTAGTATTAATATAGAAGTCTAGAAGTGGTCTAAGTCGTAGACTTATAGTTGAGTTGACTGTCAATGTTTAGTCTATAGAATGGAAGTACGAACTGATGAAACCTGATGGTTAATTTTGTCTGTCTATCTATTACACGTTCACGGTTAATTTGCTACACCGATTCCAATAAAATTTGACGTGGAGACACTTTGATTTTTGAGGAAGGACAAAGGCTACTTTACTGCGACAACTGACCTAGACGCGGGTGGAACCGCGTGCAAAAGATCGTAAAATAATAACTTCTGACTGTCGTAAGCCTGTTGGTCATAATACCCTCTTTATATTTATAGAATACTAGCCGACCCACGCAACCTCGTTTGCGTCTTCTATTGCCCGTAGCGTGATAATTTTCCCCCGTTTTCGAAACATTTTTCATTGATGCTCCTCTCCTATTGGTCCTAGCGTGATGATATATAGCCTATAGCCTGCCTCGATAAATGGGCTTTCTAACACTGAAAGAATTTTTCAAATCGGACCAGTAGTTCCTGAGATTAGCGTGTTCAAACAACCAACAAACAAACTCTTCAGCTTTATATATTAGTATAGATTATATTTAAAATGTGTGTTTGTCCACAGATTCTGGCAGTGAATCGGGGTCTCATAAAAGCGGTCGCGCTCGAACCTCGACTGCTACGGACGGCAAACCAACTCGAGTAAGAACTGTGCTAAATGAGAAGCAGTTACATACATTGAGGTATGTAACTATTTGGATCATGGTATACCTACATAGACAAGTGGTAATGGATTAAGAATAGAAGATTTTTTTTACTCTTGAAGTGGTGTTTATTTTTCCACATAGAGAAACAGGTCCATGGGCCGAAAGAGAGTAGCCATAGCGTTATTTCCCGACACAAAATTGTCTGTCATTTTTTGCAGGGTAAATCTTAACACACACATTTGAGACTCGTACAAACACACATAACAATTAAAACAATTAAGGATTTCACGCATACATAAAATATATTCTGTGTCATAATAGTGTAGGCCCATTTTGACCTATACTTTGTCAGAGAGGAATCCCTGTGTACAGCTACTCCCTACCGTGTTGTTCTATGCTTTTCTATTTACGTCTAACTAAAACATTTTAATTATTTCAATATTCTAAGCTACAATTCTGGTAAAGGTTATGTAAGGAAACTACAATATTTGTATTGCAATGTGTACTATCTAGCCTGTCTCACACATGCATATTAAACTTTCACAGAAAAATGCATGTTTGATATTATTTTAACTCAATCCAAGCAGCATGACATTCTCTTATTTATATTTTTAGAGTTTCGTACCCAAATAGTAAAACGGGAACCTATTACTAAAGTTCCGCTGTCTATCTGTCTGTCACCAGTGTCAGTAGGTTGTATCTCGTGAACTGTGATAGTTAGACAGTTGAAATTTTCACAGTTCTATTGCCGCTATAACAAATACTAAATAAAAATATAATAATTATAATATATTTTTAAGAGTGCTCTATATACAACAAACATTATTTATTCCTGTTTTACGTACGCGAGTTCAACTCGCTCTTGGCCGGTTTTTTAGTTCTAACCCTAAACGTAAACGGTTCAAAAATGTGATTACTTACTAAATTTTCACAGTTTTTTCACTCTTTGAATCTATTTGCGAATATCTGTAAATAGCTTTCGTTACCTTCAAAGAAATATCATTTATATCGAGAAATTACTTTTACAAATTAAAATAAGTTAACTTCCATGTTCTCTAATTTTCTTTTAACATATTTCTAGAACATGCTACGCAGCCAACCCTCGGCCTGACGCTCTTATGAAAGAACAGCTCGTAGAGATGACCGGCCTCAGTCCCAGAGTCATCAGGGTCTGGTTCCAGAACAAACGCTGCAAAGACAAGAAGAAGACGATCCAGTTGAAGATGCAGATGCAGCAGGAAAAGGTGAGAATTGCAATCAGCTTAACATTGTGTTATACATAATTTAAATATGTTTACGTCTGCAGCCGTAAGAAGTAATAAGAGATAGATAGATATAAATTGGTTTTCAATTTTCAATTTTGAACCAGTGTTTCCCGAGATATATCCATATCAGCCGCAGAACCGATAACAGTTGGGGTAAACGGGTTCTTGAGTGGAGACCGCGTCTCGGCAAACGTAGTGTAGGACGTCCATAGGCCAGGTGGATTAATGATTTACGCAAGACGGCTGGCAGGACCTGGATGCGAGAAGCCGAGGATCGAACTAAGTGGCGTCCACTCTACCTGATGGAAAGCATTAGCAGAATCCAAGAGTAGTGCCCATTATATTACACCGAATGCAGACAATGCAACAATTGCAGCTTATTGAACTGCTTCATCATCATTGGGTCTCCGGTCTCGTAGTCACAACGAAACACGACAGCAGGGATGATGTCACTTTAGGATCCCCTGTGAGAGAGTAGCAGGCTAAACCCAACCAACCATTCATGTTCTAATCAACACTTACCGTAAATCTCTATTTAATGTAAAAACCAATCCAGACCTCTCTCTTGTTAAAGGTGATATGTTATCCTCATTTGCAACAGGAAGGGCGTCGTCTGGGGTACATGTCGATGGGGGTCCCGCTGGTGGCGGGGTCCCCGGTCCGGCATGAGCCGGCGGGGTCGCTCGCGCTGGAGGTGACGGCCTACCAGCCCCCCTGGAAGGCGCTCTCGGACTTCGCCCTCCACGCCGACCTGGACCGGGCGCCCCAGCACAGCGCCGCCTTCCAGCAACTGGTTAACCAGGTACGTGCTGAACTACTGTGACCTACTGAACGGCTCGCCTAGTGTTGTGTGTTGTGTAATCCACAAATTGTTGTTGTGAGTTTGAGTGTTCTTTGTGTCCATTAAATGTATGTTTGTAACGTCCCCCGCGACACAGGATGTTTATTCTTAATACCGGAGTTGTCTTTTTATTATATTCAAATATTAAAGACGATCTCAGACCTAGAGGAACACAAATTGATTGTATATGGGATAAGTTTTTCATCACTATCACAAATACAAAAATATTTAATGTGAAAGTTTGTTACTCGATCGCTTCCAAACGGATGGAGGTATCTGCTAGAAATTTGGCACAAAGATAGATTAAAGTCTGGAATAGCACATAGGTTACTTTTCACGGAGAAAATTTGGGATGAAATCGGAATTAACGTGAACTAAAACTGTGTCTAACGGATATATCTTGTGGATCGGACATCAAAAGTCGTTACACTAAAAATAAAATTGAGTATATTCTCATTCAATGAAATATATTCAAATAAATGGATATCAAAATTTTATCGTTATCGTTTAGTGATAACCCTGGTGTCGTACTCGCAAGTGGGTCACGGTCATTATCAAAAATGACTCAAAAAAATTACGAAGCAGTCAGGACCACCAACGGAAGTGAAAACTTAAAACTATAAATAAACAGTTGTTAAAGCTCACTCTCCGTGATGCAGTGGTACTGTATATGACTGCTGTACTTGAGGTCTCGGATTGATTCCCGTTGGATCAAATGTTTGTATGATCTGTGTTTGTTTTGTAGTTTAGGTGTTTTTTTATGTATGTACATATGTTTGTACAAATCAGTTGTCTAGTACCCATAGCACAAGCTCTGCATAGTTTGAGACTAGATGGCGTTGTGTATCACAGATGTCCGAAATATTTTAATTATTTTAAAAGACCCACGAACACATCGAATTACGACTGTTATAACACTTTCCTATACATTAAAGACAAGAAACAGGAAGGACTAAGTACTAACTGCATGTTGTCTCTCTCCAGATGCACGGCTACGACATCCCGAACCTGCCCCCTCCCCGCGGCCCGCACGGCGAGGACAACTACGTGACGTACCTGGAGAGCGACGACAGCCTGCCGCCCTCGCCCTAGTGCTTCCTCTCCTAGCGCCCCCTCTAGCGCCCCTGGCCCGCGCTCTCGCCCTACGCGGTCTACGACAGCTGCAGTGTCTCGTGACTGTTCACTACGGTTACTATCCACTACCTAGTCTACTACAGCGACAAATACTCTTTGAAATACCGTGAAATAACAAGTATAGTGTTGTCGGAATTTCAGCCACGATTGTTCTTTTATACTACTATGACAAACCTAGTCTATTACAGCGACAAATATTTCTTACCAGTATGATATATATGTATAACATGAATAGTGCTGCCAGATTTATAGCTACGATTGTTCTTTTATACAACAACAACAAATGTAATCTACTACGTGACAAATATTGCTTATCAATACGACAGATTGGTATAATTAGCAATACCGTCTTATAACGTGTAAAATGTTGCCGAATTCCCAGTTACGACTGTTCTTTTATACTACAGTGACAAACATTTCTTACAACTATACCTATACAAGTATCGCCGCGCAATAACATTTAAAGTATATTGAATTTCCAACCGTGTTTGTTCTTTTATACTACAGCATCAAACATAGTCTACTACAATTACAAATATTTCATACCAATACGACAGTTGTATACAATTTGTAAAGTTGTGTTATGGCCTGTAGTGTTGTCGAAATTTCAGCCACAATTGTTCTTTTATACTACAACGATAAACCTAGTCTACTACAGCGACATATAATTCTTACCAGTAAAACAGTCAATTTATTGTTGACCGAATTTCGCCCTGTAAAGTGTTTTTGATATTACAAGCCTAAATTATACTACAGCGACAATTATATTAAAGCAGTACGACAACATCGGTTCGATTAAATATTATATTACATATTTAGCTAACAACTAAATTGCAAAAATCAGTCATTTTATTTAAAATATAAGTGTAAATGTAAAAAATACACTTAAAAAAATAACCAACATTTTAACTGCAATTACTGTTGTAACCCTAAAATGAAGTTATAGGAACCCTAAATAGTTGTAGGAACCCCAAAAAAAAATTATAGGAACCCTAACATGAAGTCGCGGGAGCCCCAAAATGAAGTTATGGGAACTCTAAAATAAAGTTATGGGTAGCCTAAAATGAAGTTATGGGAATCCTAAAATTAAGTTGTGGTAAATCTAAATTGAAATTGTGGGAACCCCAAAATGAATAATAACAAGAATAATTAAATATGAAATTAACAATAGAATTTTACACTGGATTTAATAAACCAAACCGTTTGGTGGTTTTCAACAGTCCATCTGATGCATAACATAACAACAGGTACTGTGAGCATAATATTTTAGTTTCTTCGTCAAGTTATTAATTGGGTGAGTGCAAACTTGGTGGGTGTATTTTTCGTGACTGCGACAAAATTTTTACATTTAGTTTTATGGCCAATACATTATAATAATATTATTGTCGATAATTTTTATAAAATACCTAGTAATAAATACAGAATAGTATTTATTACTACGTATTTTATAAAAATTAAAGACAATACACGTATGTTATCAAAATTACGATAAAACTATTATTATTGGCCATTAAACTAAAAAAAAGTAACTATTTACTATTAATTGTGATGTTTACCATTAGTTAAAAATTAAATATAAAAAAATGTACTTATAGTAACAATTTTATCTGTCAGTATATTTTTATTTTATTTTTCACTTTTATTACGATCTGTTAGTGTTTTTAATGTACATAGAATATCTTGTAAATATAAAAATGTATAAAATTATAAATATAATTATTTACCTACTAATTATACATACTTATATAAGTTTATATTAAGGCCTTCTTAAATCGATGTAAAAATAAACACTTTTATACAATTTTATTTTTCTGTAATTTAAATGTAAAATTCATGTTTGTTTAAAATGTGTCAGAATAAAACTTTTGAATGCTTATGCTGCACTTCACATTTAGTTTTTAATTTTTGACACGTGTAAAGTGTAAAATGTAATAACATGTTGTATTGTTTTCTTGGTGGGTTTCGATTTTATTGTAAAGAACAGTTTAGTTTTCTTTATAGTTTTTTTCAACTATGCACAGAATTGAGAGTTAAAATTTTGAAAAATAGAACACTTAAGTACATTCGTGTTTCCTTCGTTCGAATTTTGAAATTTAATTTAAAATTGTCATAAAATTTTAATTTTATATATGACGCCAAATCTACCTTTAAAAATCACGACCGTGAGAGTTGATTTTATTTTTACTTAAAAAAAATGACCCGGGCTTATGGTACCAATAATTTTCATCGAGTTATATTTTTATATTTCATAATATCTCTATGAGTATATCAAAATTTTGTAATTACTGTTTGCTTATAAGCCATGTCGCTACTTCGAGTAAAGCGAAAAAACGTTTTTACATAACTGCTATGCATAACTGGATCCAATTTTGCTTTTCAAACACCAGAAGGACAATGAAACCCTCCTTGAGACAAAGTAACCCGCTATTAGCACCAACCTGTCACTGTCACATTAAACGTCACGTTTGCATTCGAAAGTTGAATTTCTTTTTTTTATTTTAAACGACGCATATTCTAGACAACTTTATAAATTCATTTCCATGTAAAAAAGTATCAAATATTGGTCTAACTCGATATTTAGAGATTACCACAATGTTAATTTATTCAGTAGTTAAATACAATGTATTTAGATTGTGAGTATAATTAAATAAAAAATATTGAGTACGTATTATTTTATTTTTTTGTTCCTTTATCAAACACTAGCGACCCGCCCCGGCTTCGCACGGGAGGGTTCAGGTGCACCCACCGACGTCACGATTTGTGCATTGTAAATCTGTAATATCTTCGAATATATTCATTTAAATTACATACGAAAATGGGCTATATTTATCTATATTAAATGCAAAATGTATTTAAGGAACTTAATTGACTAAGGATAAATGCTGTAGTGCTTTAAATCGCATCGTAAATAAGCCATTATTTCTCGTAAACAGAAAGAAAAAAAATGGTTATTGTGGGTTATCCCTAAGAGATAGACATATATCATCGCGGACTTATAGACCTTTTTAAGGTGTACAATACTGTAATTAATTATTGTCATCTATCTCGTAGGTTTCAGCCAGCTTTTGCAACGATGTAAGCGTAAAAAATGTGTTCATTTACGACATCACATTAGAAACCTTTGAAATTATCAGTGTTTCTCTACCATAATATACATGTATTATACATACAACCTTCCTCATTAATCAATCTATCTATTAAAGAAAACCGCATCAAAATCCGTTGCGTGGTTTAAAAGATCTAAGCGTTTATAGGGACAGACAGACAGCAGAAACGACTTTGTTTTATACTATGTAGTAATTAATACTAACAGTATCTTATAGTCACCAGAGAAAAAAAAACTCCTATTGAAGCGAAATGATGTAGCATTCGTGCTGTAGTGTTTCGTTGGCGAGTGCGAGACCGGAGTCCCAATGATGCAGAAACATCACTAGCCCGCCATGGTGTGGGTCACCATGCTGCGTTGTTGGATTGTCTGCCTTGACAATGAGTATGGTGACCGCCATTCTTGGATTCTATTAATGCTTCTATCAGGCAGAGTACAGTCACTTTATACAAAAGTCACAACCACAGGTGACAGAAGTGACAAAAGTGTTACCATCCTTATTCATCCCGTGAAACTACGCAGGACAACGTCACTGCAAGGAGAAAGAAAACTTGAAACAAATTCAATATAATTAACAAAAATAAAACCGACTTCAAGGTTCGACTCGATTTCTCTTGGATGCCGTCATCAGATCTTAGTGTCTTTATCATGTCGGTACCACCGTTGGGATATCTCCTTTCCATAAAAATAAAAATCAACAAAATCTATACTAATATATAAAGCTGAAGAGTTTGTTTATTTGTTTGAACACGCTAATCTCAGGAACTACTGGTTGATTTGAAAAAAATCTTTCAGTGTTAGATAGCCCATTTATCGAGGAAGGCTATAGGCTATATACCATCACGCTAAGACCAATAGGAGCGGAGCACCAATGAAAATTGTTTCAAAAACGGGGGGAAAATTTCACGCTACGGGCAATAAGAGACGTAAACGAAGTTGCGTGGGTCTGCTAGTCGGTTCATAAACGATGAAGTTATCCGCGAACAGTGTGGCGTCACTATCTATCTAGCCACCATCTCTCTTAAAATTTTTCGTAAAACTAAGAACCTACCAAGAGGCAAGAGCTTGTGCGAATAAAAAACATTTCAACTGAGTAAAATGGGTTAGCAAAAATCGGGTTACTTGAGGTTTTCTTTTTTTACTCGTTTTTTATAGTATGAAACTAACAAGTATTGTAACATTTTACAATCCTGATTAGATGCGCCAAGTTTTAATGATAGGTACTTGCCAAGGCACTCTACTACATTTTTTTCCATGGACGACAAATTTAAAAAAATTTAAATTCATAGTTTAACAAATAGTCTTAATTTTAGGAAACTTGGGGCAATTGTGTAATTATTTTTGACTGTGATTCTAGAAATGTTATTTAGGGTTACGGTTACAAAGTTTAAATGAACAAAAAGAATAAAAATTAACCACAATAACCGAAAACTGGTTACAGTTTGACCAAATTTCTAGGTTTTTTTTAAATGCCCGTAATTTTCAAACTGCATGGGATAGATTTTTTTTTTCTCATGATGTTTACAATCAATCCTGTCACCCTGTTTCGGCTTGACGTTGAGTTCTGGGACATACTGTATGTTTAAAACTAGCCGAGTCCCGCGGTATTACCCGCGGTTATCGTCGTACCGCGCTGCGGGACAAAGTTAGTCTAAAAAAAGTAGTCTCAGTTACTCCTCAGATCATCGGCTATCTGCTAGTGAAGCCCTGTCAAAATCGGTCCAGTGGTCAAAAAACAGACAGACAGTCAGACAGACCGACAGACAGACAGATAAAATTGTAAAACATTTTATTTAGGTACATGTACCGTGTATACATACGAAAAAGCGTAATTTTAATATTACAAACAGACACTCCAATTTTATTTGTTTGTATAAATGTATAGACTAGCTGAGTCCCGTGGTGTTACCCGCGGTTATTGTCGTACCGCTGGTGACGCCGCGGAGCGAAGCTAGTCTAAAAAAGTAGCCTAAGTTACTCCTTATATCATCAGCTACCTATCAGTGAAAGTCCCGTCAAAATGAGTCCAGCCGTTCCAGAGATTAGCCGGAACAAACAGACATACAGACAAAAATTTAAAAAATACGTTTTTGTTATATCTACCGTGTATACATACATATGCATTTAGTAAAAAGCGGTTATTTTAATATTACAAACAGACACTCCAATTCCATTTATTTGTATAGATATAGATTACAAGCTGGACCCCGTGGTGTTTACCCGCGTTTTACTTTATTACCCGGAACAAATAGACAGACAGACAAAAAATTTAAAAAATGATATGATGATGATATTTTGGTACATGTATCGTGTATTTATATAGATAGATAGAAAACTCTTTATTTGTACACCGTTTTACATATTTACAAGAGAGTACATAAGATGTAATAATATATAATGTAATGTACAAAGGGCGGCCTTATTGTCAAGAGCAATCTCTTCCAGGCAACGGTGTATTTTTAATTTAAAAGCGGTTATTTTAATATTACAAACAGACACTGCAATTTTATTTATTTGTATAGAGTATAGATTACTATAAATTAAATACTTGCAAATTAATACCATAAGTTTGCGCAGAGAGATTCAAGAAATCAGTAGCGTCATCAAGCGGCCAGTAGAGTAACTTTCACTGCTGAAACAGAAGAAGTTTTTTAACAGTTTTTTTTGTTAACAGAGCCATCTAGTTGCTCTTTGGGTTACTAATAAAAAATGATGTGATGAAATATAGCTGCTACCTATCAAAGCAAACGTTATTTATAACGCTTAATATTTATTTATAGTCCTATTGTATTAAATATCGGAGGTCTAAAATCAATAATACCTGCATGTCTAGACGCTTTTCAGCATCCGAGACGCAGTCAACTTAGCTCTGTGCTTGCACGCGAACTACGTTTCATATTTTCAGATGATGAGGTGAGTAATGCACTTAATAAATTTATTGAAATTGCATACATATTATTTTTTTTATATAATGGTTAAACGTAGTGCTGTGAAACACGACGAAGTATTGTTAAAGAGCAGAGTGTGTCCAATATAAGTTGTTTAATATTTTTTATTATTTTTTTGAACAACCATCAATCGATTTTAAATATAATTTATTATAGGTATAATATATAAAAGGGACGGCGTCGCCGTGTCGTTTCTTTAACTATTTATTTGCATATCTCATATCGTATTCGATTTGTTAAACCCGTTCTAATAAATATTTATGGGATTTTCATTACAAGTGCTGCCATTACATAAAGTTTTTTTCTACCTGTATTTATTTTTAGAAAAAAACTCACAATTTAAAGTGTAAGTAGAATGAATGATTTATTAAATAAACTATAGTAAATCCAAAGTTTTACTTTTAATTGCCATCGTCTAAAATTCACACTATATACAACCAATGAAGGCTATATTTCAGTTAATTTTAATTTTGTTGTTTTTAAAGTGTAACATATAATGTAGCGACTGACAGTAGCGGTTGTCATGGCGACGTATTGCTACGACGTAAATCACCGCTAATTTACTGTAAAACATCTAGGCTCGGTGCGTTGTAATGCGCATGTCAGCGCGACTGCGCGAATCTGTTTTCGCTCAGATATGCGATCCTCCATTTTTCTCACTGTTGTTGTCACTAGCTACTTTACATACAACGCAGCAGCACTGCTTTCTATGGTATTTTAAATTGTTCTGAAAATTGAGAAATCCTTTCAGAAATCTGCACTTCATTCTGTTTTGATACTGCCACATTTATTTACTTTCAATAATTATCCATTTATGCATATTATCTGTACCTGTATAAAATATATTTTTACTCTTTGGCTAAAAATTCCGAATACCTAACTTTTTATAAGCTCAACTTTTATTTTTAGTGAACCATCCAACCGACAAGAACCGCTCAACATGGAAGAACAATATCGAAAAATGAGTAATATGTTGCGGGCAATTGTGAGTACAAATGTTATTTAACAAATCTATGTTGATAAGGAGATTAGAATTGTTTTTTTTTGCTTTTAAAAAAAAAAAACTTCTAAGTAATTTAATTAAATTAAGTAAGGTCGGTAAGTAATTAAGTAAGTCATGTTCATTATTATTTTTGACATTAGTTTGTAAACCTAAAATCCAAATAAATATAAGAAAACGTAAAAATCTATACATTTGAACGGATCTCGTGTTAATTTGAATACCGATAATATAATTTTAGTATTATAATTCCGCGTTCATAATCTGGATTATGCATACACTGTGTTACTTGCCCCTCCCCCTTCCATTATTAATTTATTGCATTAATAATTTACAGTTACAGGTGGTAGGTAAAGAAGTGATTATTTTAAACAGTATTTTTTTTATAAACAAGCTTTTATTATTTCTTAATAAGAAAATTAACTTTAAGCCCTTGATGGGTCATTCAGAGAGAAATACGGCGGCCATTTAATAATACCAATTATATTTAATTGCATTGTCATCAGGACGAAAACTATACTTATTTCAAATCTCAGCTCAATCGGAAAACGGGAAGTGGATCAAATTTAACTAGCAAGATTTGATTACAGGCAAACATCGGGACAGGTGAAACTAAATAAAAGCTTGTAAAATAGGTTAATGGAACCTGTTGGTCACAACACGTCAGGACTTTTGGTCTTAGCGAAGAGTGGCGCGGCGTGCTGAGCGGTGCGTTTTGCACGCCACGTACTCTCAGTAGCGTTTAGTTGCAGCGGCGTCGGTGGACGTATCTAAGTAATCAAAACGTGCTCAAAATCATGGCGTTATCAAAATTATCCCTTCTCTGTTTAGAAAGCAGTACATATTTAAAACAAGATATTCTTAATATGAGAGAAGGAGTGCACGAACTAATTAAAGATCGTAATTTAAATTCGTGACCTATACGAAGATTACAGAAAATATCCAGATCAGTTTTATAAGTACATAAGAATGAGTGTGAAAACTATTGGTTATATTCTGCAGCACATAGAAGTATATTTAAAACGGCACATCAGATCCAAAAGAGTAGTCACCAATCCAGAAAAATGTTTCTCACTTTCATACATGGCAGATGAAATATGTTGACAAAACTACTGGCATGTTTACGTAAAAATTTAGACGATTTTGTGGCGGTAATGGATACCGAGGCATTTATAATTACAAATTTAAAACTACATACAATACTGACCAATATACACTGAAAAAATACCCTTGTTCACGTATACGCATAGTAGCTTCGTTTAGTAGGTACCTAGGTTCTATGTTTTTGTGTTATCAATTTAAATTAAACTTACTATTATGTTCCGGAAAACATTGTTTAATTTCTTATCACAACCTTTTTATAACGCTTTTATATTTATGTTGGGGATGTTTTGACATTCATATAGGTGGTCTATTTAAAATTTCTGTTATAAATACCTCGGTATCCATTACCGCCACAAAATCGTCATTTTTTTTTTTGTTTTTATTAATTCCGCTGAGTACGTCACTCTTGCGCCGCTTTCCACGCCGTGCCACTCTGTTTTGCGGCGTTGCACACAGTTGTTTATACTTCTGTTCCTGCCGCTCTCCACACCGCGCGCCGCTGTACCAATTCGCTCGGAAAAAAACGCGCGCGTTTTCGCTATAAGCGGCGTCTCGTGGCGTGCCTCAAACATTTTCATACTTTTGATATTACCGCTCGCCGCCCCGCGCTTAGCTGCCGCAAACAGCGGGAAGGTCGTGAACGGGCTGTAACCGTCCGATCAGCGTGGTATGGTAGACTAGAACCTCATTTTTAAAGAAAGAACCATGTCCAGCAGTGAATTACTTAAATTAATAATATTTATGTTTTAGAGACAAGCAAATTTCACTTCAGCGTTAAGAAGGACGATGGTAGATGAATTAATGTACAAGCCAATTCAAACTTATGCTCCTGAAACACCGCGATTAATGCAGTTAGCATCTGTCACTGATCCAAAGGGTATAGGTATGACACTAAAGAAACTTATATATTTTTTTTATGTACAAAACTTATGACAAAATTGCGATATGTTGAATCGAAACTTACTGAACAGAAACTACACTTAATCGTAAAGAAAACTGCTCTCTAAAAGTGTTTTATTTCATTGAAGTCTTTTCCACTTTTCCACTTGAAGTGTTTTTACATTTCTAATTTTGTTTTATCATTTACTTACAGAACTTTATTTGTCAGAACTAAACTTGTTTGTTGTTTTTAATGATTATAGTAGGTATAGAGCACAGAGAACAATGTATAATTATGGAGCTTAGAGAGTTTTTTATAGCTTCTATTGATTAAAATCAAAATGTAGTAAGTGTTTGAACAACAGACATTGCACCAGTGTGGAACAGTACAATTGATTGATAATTAAATATGTGTAACTAGTTCCACTTAGTGTCATGGAGAAACAGTGGTCATGCTAAAGAAAAGATTGTTATTTTTACAGCAGACGATTTGCCCGATGAAAAAATAAAGTCATACGCACGAAAAATGCGAAAGCGCTATCTTAGAGCCAAGAAAGCCATGTGCAAGAACTGCAAAGGACAAGGTACGTGCATCATATTCTAATTATTAATCTTTATTATTCGGGGTCACTATGGCGGATCGTTGGCCGGTCCTCACATATAATATACTGTCGGATTCGTCAAAGAAATGAGGATACGTTGTTATGATGAATACTGGTTAAATAACTTAACTTTAGTTGGAGTTCACATTAGTAGGAATACAACTCGTGCCGCGATTCGAAACTGAACGCCGCCACATACGTGGAACTCTCAGAAAGTTTTGCAAAAATAAAAAAAAGTTCTAAAGGTAAATATTTTTTCATTAAATCTTTTCAAAATACTCTCCACTACTCTCTATACAAAGTTTCATGCGCCTGAACCAGTTTTCGAAACACTTTTTCCAGTCCGCCGCAGACACCTCGTTTACAGCCTGCTCGAACGTTGAAAGCAATAAATCGAAAAATTACATTTTTCACTGCTAACACGTTTTCCTCCGTAACAACTGACAAAAGGCGACCACTTCTTTCTTCATCTCCCAAAGTTAGTACCTACGTTTGAATTCGTTATAGCGATACACAGTTACCTTGGAAGGGCGAAGGATCTATGAATGCAAATTGAAGTCTATGGTATGATTCGTCCGGTTTCAGGCGACTCTTGAAATCGTCAAAAATCATATCGCGAAAATGTTCTTGGCGCAAATTAATTTTTTAATGAGATACGATAATTTAATTAGCTCGCAAAAGATGTTGAGGGAAATTTTTAAAATGGAACGTAGGTACCTATTTTTACTTATAGATATTCCTTATTTTTGTAATTGTTGATATCTGGCCAGTCTCTCATACAAAAATACTTTTTTCCTTAATACTTTCTGAGTGGCCTGCTATGTATTATTATAGCGTCTAAGACGTCAAGGTTAACTACAAATACTGACTGCATGGTTGGTGTAGTGGTTTAAGAGTTTCTCCAGCCGGTCATCCACGAGTGGGCAGGGCGGCAGCACGGGACTCTTTCCTTCCGACTGACGCTGGTGCTTTCCGGGCATGGATGCTTCGGGAAGTACCTGCACTCGGTCGCCAGGAGGGAATTGAGTCCGGCCTGCCACCACTGCGACTGCAGTGAGGACTCGGCCCAGCATACGATGGCGATTTGCCCTGCTTGGGCGTCACAGCGCCGGGCCCTCACTGCAGTCATCGGAGGAGATCTCTCGCTACCGGCCATCATCCGCTCCATGGCCGGTAGCGACAGCAGTTTTACCGCGGTCGCAGCCTTCTGCGAAGACGTAATTTCGCAGAAGGCGGCGAAGAAGGCCCGGGAGGATGATATCCACTCGGACCCGATCCGCCGCCGGCGAACCGG
Organism: Spilosoma lubricipeda; assembly: GCA_905220595.1. Lineage (NCBI taxonomy): Eukaryota > Metazoa > Arthropoda > Insecta > Lepidoptera > Erebidae > Spilosoma > Spilosoma lubricipeda. Next base: position 998,099 of record HG992298.1, on the reverse strand, counting down.
GCGGCGGAGGCGCGCATACCAGCGCCTCATGCCGCCCTGAGTGTGGCCGCGGATGGTGGGGACGGGTTTTCCCCTCCATCCGCTTTAGTGGTCACCCGCGAGGGGGCGACGTTACGCGTGGGCCGTACATCGCCTAAATGGAGAGGTGTTGGAGGAGGGTGCCCGCTTCTGTGCGGGCTGGTGCCGGGAGGGGTCCGGAGGTCTTACTGCAGCAGTTCCCGGATCTCTCCCTTTCTCAGGCGCAGAGTGGCACACCGTGTGGTTTTAGTCGGTTTGATTCCGACACACCGCCCCGCCGCAAACCCCGGCGGGGTGACGGCCCGAGGGGGGTTCCACACGTTAAAAAAAAAAAAGTGGTTTAAGAGTTTGGCGCTGGGCTTGCAGGTGGCCCTGGATAAGACGGAGACCCTTGTTCCACGTGGTGAGAGGCCGGCCACGACGGTAGGTGGGTCTTGGACGAAGCACAGTGCAACACCGGTTTTCTGTGATTTCTGTGAGGCCGTAATATAACTCGGGTCGAGCCGGCCCATTCGTGCCGAAGCGAGCCTCTCCCACGGCGATTGTAAGCAAATCCACAATAATGAATATGTTATACATTAGATTAGGCTAGTTTTATTAATACAAAGTGGATTTACGAATGAGTCCGAAATAAATCATTTGAATTTAAAAAATCTCTAGCCTTCCTTTTGGCTTCGCCGTAGTCGGATAATAATTTAATCTGATGGGAATGGAATTAAATTTTGAATGCTTTTAAAAGAAATAATTAAACTTTTTATTGCAGTCGTCACAGCTATATTCACTTCTTTTAAAGTGGATGGTCATGAAGAAAAAGTTAAAATGCAAGCTCTCGTCATCAACCTCGACCAATTAGAAGCAATGGACGATACCCATATTCAAGAGATCTTTACCCACAACTGAATGAGCCTTTGATTTGAAGGTGTTTTCTTTTATTATGTAAAAAAAAAATAGGTTTTATAACTTCATGTTTTACTACTATACTACTACTATCTTACGTCTAAATATAAAGTATTTGTGGAGTTATACTCTCAAACTTTTCCATGTTTTTTATTTTAACTAAATAATGAAGGCAGAAGGTAATGGTGAATTTAAATATATTAGCTAATAGCATTGTAAAGGTAGAGAAAACTTGAAACTAACCCTGTACCAACCCACCTAACCAGAATAATATGGTAGGCACCTAATTAGAGGCCTAGGTTTGGCCACTGTTGATCTACTAACGCAGTCTGTTTGTTAAAAAGTTTTGCATTCATTTTCCTGCAATAATTCACTTTTCTTTTAATTCATATTTACGATAAGCCAAAAATTTTATTTACACATTCAAAGCGAGTAAGTTCAATATTGATTTTGGGTTTTGATAGAATTTTTAACTATTTACTCAGACTGCTTCAGATTGTAAGGGTTACCTTTCATAACGTAAGTCTTGATTGTATGAATGGTTTGAGCAGCTTTTTTTCAGTGTAAAATTCTTGTTTGCGAAAATTTACTGTGCTATAAATGTTCGTAATAAATGTAATAAAATGTATGTAATAAACTAAATAAATCGACAAGATAGTAGTTTTCTTGGTTACTGGTAATCAAAAAGTTCACTTGATAAAGTTGTCATTCTTATCACACTAAATGTCAATTGTTATTGTTCACGTTTGTTTATTTTATTCACGTCCACGTCAAACACCACTCGCTGCGGTCACTGCAATGGGAAAATAGAAAATCAAATATTTTAGCTTTTATTTAATTACAATACTAACTAATAGTGCGCTTTTTAAATTTTTTAAATAAATATTCCTATACGCGAAGTAGATACTTATCGAAAGGATCTGTATTAATATTAAAGTGTTTTTAAGTGATCAAAATAAAGAATGACGAAAATAAACAACGAACAGGATTCGAGGGAACCCAAAGGACTCTCCAGGGTATGTTCTTTAGTAATAAAGACAAAGAAGTTGAAATTAAGCATTAAAAAAAATGTATTTATGGTTTAGTTTAGTCAATGGAAAGTATAGACAAATCGGACTAAATTGTGTTCAGGTATCATGCGGCTTGAGCCGACGACTGCCTTAAAAAACAATTATATCTCCTTTTTACAATACTGCAAGTGCAAGCAACAATTTGCAGTAGTTTTACAAGAACTATTTTTAATTGATATTATAGTCAACTAATAGTTCTTTATTAAATTTAATGCTATTATGAAATATCCTGCACAACATAAACTGCATCTGTGAAAAGGAAGTTGTTTTTTATAAATTGCCTGTCATAACTAACTAACATCTCTGAGTTTTTGCAAAAATCTATGATATTAAGTATTTAAAGCCTAACCGTTCTTTAATAAATGGACTATCCAACTTAAATAAGAATAATTAATAATTGGAACCAGTAGTTCTTCAATTCAATAGGTCTTTATTGTGGATCATATCGAACTACCTAAATTGTAGTTCATATAGATTTAGATCAGCCATGTCCTGCCCAATGGATACAATAATTTCATTTATATCAAGTTTATTAAATAAAATAATTTTCCAATGTCATATCAAGTTGTTATGTAAGATACCACTACAAGTAAATATCCTAATGGATGAGAGCATGCACAACCAACTTAAATTTTAAAACTAAGAAATCTAATATGATAAAGAATGAAAATGAATAATAATAAATATTCTTGAGATCGACAAGTTCAATCAGACAAACTATAAAGCTTTATAATATTGGTAGGTATAGATAACACTTAAATTTATGTTAAGGTAATGTGGCCTCAGATCAAATAAAAAAAGTTAGATAACATACGCCTTTGTTCTTATTGAAGCAAATTAATCTCAGCTACTTCTAAGGAAACACAAGTGTTAATGCAGACACATGCTAAGATACTATACTCCTTTTCGTCAATATTATACAAGTTGTCAATTGATTCACACATTCTCAGTGGTCATACATATCACCTAGGCAATTATTAACCCTGTCCTAGCCGGGGAATGCAAACTGTAACTGAAAAAAATCATAACTAGAAAATAAAGTTCCTTTAAAACTTGTGTGTGTTTCTTTTTTTATATAGACTTATAAGTCATAAATCAACACACAGTAGCAGCAATCTGTGTCAAGTATTCAGTGAAATAAAAAAAAACGGGAGCTCAAGAGACAGGTTGAGCGATTGTCTTTCTGGCAACCGCACTGACCACATCATCATCAACAGTCTTTAACAGTCCACTGCTGGACATAGAACTCTCCTTTGAAAGGACTTTTATTTAGGTCCACACTCACTCAGTCAACTGTAGTGAAAGAATTACCTAACACTGCCTTTTTGAAGCTGTGATACAGCTTCAAAAAGGCAGTGGCAGGTTAGGTTAGGTTAGTTCATAAAGTCCTTTACTGAATATAAATTGCTAATTGTTGCCCGCGGCTCCACCCGCGTATATGTCGGTTATCGCGGAAAATAGTAGCCTATGTGTTATTCCGATGTATAAGCTATATTACTGTAAAGTTTCATCCAAATCCAAATAGTTTTTGCGTGAAAGAGTAACAAACAAACATCCATCCATCCATCCATACATACTTACAAACTTTCGCGTTTATAATATTAGTAGGATATAATATATGTATAATAACATGCTATGCTAATCGGGATGAGAATTTCTATATCATGATACAAGGTTAGTTACTTTATAGTTTGGTGTGTCTTCGGCAGATGGCGCTGTAGTATACTTTTCCTCTGAAGTCTCCACAGATTATACTTAGCAAATTAGATATAGATAGTCTCGCTATTAATGTGATTGACTTAAAGTATTTATACCGATAGGTTTTGTGTCTATTAAGATTTCTTAACTGGTTACAAAAAGCAAAGCAAAGCAGTGCCTTCAAAAGTAGTGTCTTCAGAAAATGAGGAGGATTTTAGTTCAGTAATCAAAACTTAATTCATTCAACATCTTTTTTTTAATGTTTGGCCCTTCCAATATGACTCTACTCTGCCTGATGGAAAGCATAAGCAGAATCCAAGAGTGGTGGTAACCATACTGCGAATGCTGCAACAATGCAGCATGGCGACCCACACCATGGCGGGCTAGTCATGCTTCTGCATCATTGGGCCTCCGGTCTCGCTCTCACTAACGAAACACGACAACATGAATGCTATCATTTTACGTTGATTTTCTGTGCGAGGGTAGTACCGCCCCGGTCGAGCCGGCCCGTTCGTGCTGAAATCAGCGTGGCTCTTACTTACTTTAAAAGTATTTTAAATTAAAAATGTTGTGCAATTACCCTACTCCTCTAAAGTGTCCAAAGCCATCTCACTCTAGGACACTCTAGCAGAAGCGCGGTCGCGCAGCGCCGCGACTTAAAATTACTTTTATATAAGACTTAAAATACTCTTTAGTTGTCAATAAAAAGTACGTAAAAGTATGTAAATTCAGTATTCCTACATCTTTCACTTGAAATATGGTTAAAAAGTATGTTCATTAAAAGATATGTTTCAATATGATATGATATTCAAACTTATTTAATCTAATCTTTAAGAACTTTATCACTAGGTATTAGAAATGTTGATATACAGTTGGGAAAATTATTTTAAAGATTATATTTTATTGCATTAAATGATTGCTGAATGTACCACGCGAAGTTTCGTATTAAATATTACGAAACAAAATGCCGTTTCATGTCCATATATCATCTAAATATTTAAATGCGACAAACTCCTAAAGTATCGCACGAAATTGTGCACAGTTAACGATTTTGGCCGGAGTTTCACTGGCAGGTAGCTGATGATCCAGGGATTGACTTAGGCTACTTTTTTTAGACTAGCTTTGTCCCGCGGCGTTACTCGCGGTACAACAATAACCGCGCTTCAGCTAGTAATAAATAAGAATTACTTGTCGTTCCTTAGTTCTCTTACTACGACCTGCCTTTTTCTTTCCTCACTATATAAGTAATATAAACAAGGGTAAAAATACCGATTTTCCTTGCAGTGAAAACTTTAGAACTTTTTAGAGGCGTTGTGCACTTTAGCAAAATTTATTTTTGGATGGGTAAAAAATGTTAAACTCGCGTCAGAACATACATAACCTACATACAGCGTACATAACCTGACCGTAAGGCGCCACCTGTATAGAATTAATCTGTCCTATATATAAAAATGAATCGCTGAAATGTACGCGCATAATTTCCGATCGATTGCACCAAATTAAATAATCCTTTTTTTATGTGTTCGTTATTGTTAGGACAAGGTTTGTGTACATGAAAAATTGAAAGAACGGGAAAAGTATTTTTTTTGTCCGTGACTGTACACTGCCTGTGGGAAGCTGAGACAGATATGAAAATATGGCGGTATGAAGTTCGCTGGGTTAGCTAGTATTTTATAACACACAATAAGCATTTTTTTTACTCCTTTTTATCGCGCATTTTATTTAAAGAGCAAAGAGGTTCATTTCACGTGAGCTTAAACAACTGTTTGTTTATAGTTTAGAGTTTTCACTTCTGTCGTCAGTCCTCATGACTGCTTTGTGTTTTTTTTCGAGCTTAAACACTAAACAGTTTTATCACTAAATTAAATTAAGTTGCTTATCTTAAGATAAACAGATAGGTTTCACCTATAAGTGTAGATTTAAACCTAATGATAATATGTATAAAGTATAAAAATAATTAGCAAGTTTGCGGTCGTAGTAAATTATTATTTCTCCTTTGGGAGTCATTTGATTCATCAAAAGACTACTTGACAGATTATGTACATGAATTATTTGTTGAGCGTTCCCGCGGCGTTACCCGCGGTACATCAAAAAGCGCGGTTAACACCGGGGGGTTCAGCTATGTCTTATAAAATGGACAGTTTCCTAAAACATTTAATCACTTTGTCAGGTCCATTTATTCAGATATAGAACTACAAATTTTTTGAAAATCCCACGAGACGGCTTAAGATCTGATTTAAAGCCACATGATACCTGCTATTTCAATTTTTGTTTTTGCCAACCTAAGAGTTTAATACAAGTTTTCCAAATAGTTTGATTGTATGTACTCACACAACTTTAACATATAATTACTGTTTTCCTAAAATAATCTAAAGTATGGCTAGATTTACTTCATGAGATTCATCAACTTCTGCAATGGGGATTCTGGTAGCTTGACTCACTTAGTAAAAAGAGAAGAAGGAATTCCTTAACACCAGTTCCCTGAGAAAGCCTTGGAATCACTGTGATGGTACCAGACCCATGTGCAGACATCCTTACTACATGTATGTGGGAAACGGAACGTAAGATGTGTGAAAGAGAGAGAAGGTGTACGAGTGAGAGGAAAGGAGAATGGCGGCGGACGAAAGACGAGTGAACGTGTGCGAAATTCAACATATAGTAAAATTATTAAACGAAGTTATTTCAAACCCTAAAGATTTTAATTACGCCATCCCACATGTATGTATATGCATATCATCTCATACAATAGACTGGTGAAGATGGAGCTCCTCCAAACTTCATTAGAACAACCGGTTCTGTGCTCCCCTTATCCAACGGTTGAGAAGGGATTATATTGGTTCTAGAAGGTATTCATTAGCATTCTACTGAGCACAGGGCTATCTCATTGTGATCGTCAACCGACACCGTAGCGATTATGGCAAAAATTGTCTTTGCCATTGGAGGGATGTGGTAGATACATAAAGTACAAATATGACTGCATCTTATTTCAAGATTAACGTTACAGTTTCACCTTGGTGAGGATGGTGGAGTGGACGACGGAAACGACGACGAACGAAGCGAAAAGCCATGGCATCGGGTTAATCTCATTCATTATTTGCTTTTTATAACCACACCGAGTCTTGCAATGACAATTTGCAAGACTCGATGAATGTTATTTGCAAGACTTTATGTTAAAAAAAATGACGTAAGAGATACATCTGAATTATTATATTTTGTACAAAAATGAAAAGAGATTAAAGGAAAAATTTAAACATTGAGTACCCACTCGACTTAAATCTAGCGCAAAAACAAGCAGATAAAATCTGTGAATTGTTTAAAACAAGAGGTTTTTTTCTACCTGTAACTGATTTTTATAAAAAAATCAATAGAATTTTGAGATTAAAATTAAAAAATGGCGTATTTAAAAGTTACCCATATTTGAACAGAAATGTTAAGAACATTTTTTTTTAAATATCAAGTCTTGCAAAAATGCATGTGCATGTATTTTCCATTTTTTCCATGGTATAACACTCACTCAGTTAGGTTGAATTTCATTGGGGATAAATATTTTGAAATCACTTCATCATCACTCTAATCTTCCACTCAATAATTACCTAACTTAGACTCTAGATTGATTGTCAACGCCTGTAAAAACTGTGTCCACATGTGAACCACTAAATTCCTTTCCGCTGCCTCTGTGTGTGTTTGTCAAATGTGTTGTTTGAGCCCTCGCAGAATACAAACTTTTTAGTCGGCTTATAGTTTGATTATGTTGGCTTTTGGCCTATTTTTGGCCAATACCAAATCGATGTAGTGTGCGCACTGTCATACATGTTCATACTGATTAACAGTCCGATTAAACTATGGGATTCAAATTCTGTACTCTGCGGGGGCTTTTATCGCTTCTTTTAGTTGTTTTGTAGTGCGAACCTCACTCGGTCTAGACATTAAAAATATTTCAGGCTTAATCATCATATTTAATCATTAGGATGTCTTGTTACTTAGTAGGGATATTGTTTTAATATACATCTCATCATCTTCTTAGCTTTTATTATTCACAAGATTATTGGATAATAAAAGCTAGGAAATATTCGATATTGAATATCAGGTTTGCCACGGTTTGAGCTACATCATTGCATACATAATAATATTCTCGACGAAAATTTACTTGAGGATAAATATATAGATAGAGTAAACATTTTCCTTTTCAGCGTATAAAATTATACATTAACTTAAATATTTAATTTTAAATGGAAAATGACATAAATAACCCCATATATAAACTAAACCCCACATATAAAACCTGAATTGAAAGTCTATGAAGAATCCATCCCAAAATGAATGATTTACATTTTATATTTGCTGTGAATTGTAATATTTTTTTTTGATTCTATAATTTTAGGTTGTAAAGCAGTTCAGAAAGAAAGGTGAACATTTAAATCGGCCTGTTAGATCAGTAAGTTTTAAATGCACTGGTGTTAATGGGTCGTGATGTTAATACAGCTTTTATTTTTATCGAGCACTGACGAAATATTGTTATCGAGTATTAATAAAATTAAAACCGTTATTCCATGTTATAACAGGACAAAACAAAATACCTATCTGTAGTTTTTTGCGTGGGTTAGAGCTTTAGTATGTTTTAAAAATGATCCTGTTCCTTTTTGTTTTCAATTTTATCCTTAACTTTTTCATATTCATTCTACTTATGCCTACTACTACACACCGTGAAAGTTAGTACCTAAACTTAAAAGTAAATCGTTCAAATTAAAATTAATTTTCCTAGTCGATTTATAAGTTACAACCTCATTGAGGTCGGTTTATAAGGTAATCAAAGTTTGATATTTTAAAGTCGGTTAAAAAACAATTAATGTTACGAGCAAACGTAATGTTCAGTTAAAATCAATAAGCGTGATGTTAATGTAAAAACAGTAGGTATACCTATACGGTATTTACAACGAAATATAAAAAATCATAAAAAAATCGTTCCTGATAATCTTTGGAACTGCCGGACCGGATTTGACGGGACGTTCGCGGGCAGAAAGCTGATGATATAAGCAGACTTGTTTAAACCCGGTGTTTTTATTAAATACACATACATACTAACACAATACGCAGTGAATTTACACATATTTTAAAGTTTCCTGACATTACTAACCTCTGTAGGATTTGGGCATTAAAAATAATTTAGGTATATTTTGCTCTTATGCGTTTCTGTCATAGGTATATATATGCTTGTGTGTTCTACGTATATTGGTGTTTTCCTGTGTTTCATGTTACTGCGTTTCAAATAAGAATAGGATTGGAAATCCGACATCTTGCCCTGCATTTGTCAATTATTATTTTTGTAGGGTGTGCAAAAAAATGAAAAATTTATTGCAAATTTTCAATGATATTGTCTGTAATGAGGTATGACGTATAAAATATAAAAGCTTACATAGAGTCTTTACAGCGCTTTTGATAAAAAAAATAATTCTAACCGACTTCAAAAAAGGAGGAGGTTTCTCAATTCATATTTTTTATGTGTGTTCGGGGTTAACTTCGTCGTTTATGTACCGATTTTGATGATTATTTTTTTAATGGAAAGGAGATGTCCCGACGGTGGTACCATGATAAGGACATTCATATCTGATGATGGCATCCACGAGAAATCGAGTCGAACCTTGAAGTCGGTTTTATTTTTGTTAAAATTGTTAATTTTAATATTATTTGGTGTTTATGCCAAAGATACATTTCCAGTGAAGTTGTCACAAATTCAGTCCTATTCTTGTTTGAAACGCATTGTACTTAGGACTTTTTTGTTGAAATACTAATTGAATTCAAATCTAATACCGTATTTGCATAACAAAGATAGGTACATAAAGCCCATAAAGGTGTAGCAAAATTATCCATACTTCTAAAGTAACTCAGAGTATCTGTAATATATATAATATATATAATATAACGCTTTGACGACTAAACCGCTGCATTGATTTCAATGAAATTTGGCATTTAGAAACTTTGATTCTTGTGGAATAGGCTACAATGCAAGCATTTCTTTCTTTAAGCAATACTTATCTTTGTTTGTTTATTGGGCATGTAACTCGTTGTGCGTGTGTTCTAGCTCGCTTACTATAAATATTGTAGCTTAGCTTCAGTACAGCTTTAGGTGGCAGCTCGAATAAATCTTCATAAAAATGAACGATTTCTTTAATATTCATTGTCATTTTTAGGTACCTAGTGTAGTACTGATACTGATTCTTGGAGTGTATCTACTGCTGGGTTTCTTGACACAACTCGTAGAAGATGATATGCCCAGTGTCGTTAAGAATTCTCTAGGCAGAGATGTAAGTATATTATTGTTGTCTTCCATTTTAATAAAACAATATTTTATACCATTTTCGCTACATATTTCATTGATACTTAGCTCCTATTGATCGTAGAGTCATATTACCGACTGCGGTATTATTCACGGTGATCTATACTTATAAAATAGTAAGTCCTGACTGACTGACTGACTGACTGACTGACTGACTGACTGACTGACTGACTGACTGACTGATTCATCATTGCCGAGCGTAAACTATGATAGTTACGACTATGAAATTTGGTGAGTAGGATCCTTTTATTGAGTAGACACCCACTAAGAAAGGAATTTTGGAATTTCTACCCCTAAGGGGGTGAAATAGGGGTTGAAAGTTTGTATGGAAGTCCGTCATTTTTTAAGTAAGAGACCTGAAACTTTATTTTTGGGCTACTGATTAAAAATGATTAAACACGTATTTCAGCGTTTTTGAATATTCTACCCCTAAGGGGTGAAATAGGGGTTGACATTTCGCGTATAGGTTAGTCTGGAAGTACGACATTTTTTAAGTTAGAAGCATGAAACTTTATTTTTGGGCTACTAATTAAAAATGAGTAAATACGTATTTCAGCGTTTCTGAATATTCTATCCCTAAGGGGTGAAAAAGGGGTTGAAAGTTTGTATGGAAGTTCGTTATTTTTTAAGTTAGTAACATGTAACTTTACTCATGTGCTAATGATTAAAAAAGAGTAAATACGTATTAAAGCGTTTCTGGATATTCTACCCCTAAGGGGGTGAAATAGGGGTGGACATTTCGCATATAGATTAGTCTGGAAGTCCGTCATTTTTGAAGTTACAAACATGAAACTTTGTTTTTGGGCTACTGACTAAAATAGAGTTAATACGTATTTAAGCGTTTCTTGATATTCTACCCCTAAGGGATGAAATAGGGGCTGAAAGTTTGTATGCAAGTTCGTTATGTTTGAAGTAGCAAACATGAAACTTTGTTTTTGGGCTACTAATTAAAAATGAGTAAATACGTATTTCAGCGTTTCTGAATATTCTACCCCTAAGGGGTGAAATAGGGGTTGAAAGTTTGTATGGAAGTTCGTTATTTTTTAAGTTAGTAACATGTAACTTTACTCATGTGCTAATGATTAAAAAAGAGTAAACACGTATTAAAGCGTTTCTGGATATTCTACCCCTAAGGGGATGAAATAGATGTTGACATTTCGCATATAGATTAGTCTGGAAGTCCGCCATTTTTGAAGTTACAAACATGAAACTTTGTTTTTGGGCTACTAATTAAAAATGAGTAAATACGTATTTCAGCGTTTCTGAATATTCTACCCCTAAGGGGTGAAATAGGGGTTGAAAGTTTGTATGGAAGTTCGTTATTTTTTAAGTTAGTAACATGTAACTTTACTCATGTGCTAATGTTTAAAAAAAGAGTAAATACGTATTCAAGAGTTTCTGGATAATCTACCCCTAAGGGGGTGAAATAGGGGTTGACATTTCGCATTTAGATTAGTCTGGAAGTCCGCCTTTTTTGAAGTTACAAACTTTGTTTTTGGGCTACTGATTAAAAGTGAGTAAATACGTATTTAAGCGTTTCTTGATATTCTACCCCTAAGGGGTGAAATAGGGGTTGAAAGTTTGTATGGAATTCGTCATTTTTTAAGTTAGAAACATGTAATTTTATTCATGTGCTAATGATTAAAAAAGAGTAGATATGTATTTAAGCGTTACTTGGTATTCTACCCCTAAGAGGGTGAAATAAGGGTTGGAAGTTTGTATGGAAGTTCGTAATTTTTTAAGTTAGAATCATGAAACTTTATTGGTGTACTACTGATTAAAAAAGAATGAAGGCGTATTTAAGCGTTTCTGGATATTCTACTCCTCAGGGGTGAAATAGGGGTTGACATTTCGTATATGGGTTAGTCTGGAAGTCCGTAATGTTTGAAGTTCGAAACATGAAAGTTTATTTATGTGATACTGATCTAAAACGAGTAGAGACGTATTTGAGCGTTTCTGGGTATTCTACCCCTAAGGGGGTGAAATAGGGGTTGAAAGTTTGTATGGAAGTTCGTAATTTTTTAAGTTAGATACATGAAACTTTATTTTTGGGCTACTGATTAAAAATGAGTAGACACCTATTTAAGCGTTTCTGGATATTCTACCCCTAAGGGGATGAAAAAGGGGTTGAAAGTTTGTAAGCAAGTTCGCCATTTTTGAAGTTACAAATATGAAACTTTATTTTTGGGCTACTGATTAAAAGTGAGCGGATACGTATTTAAGCGTTTCTGGATAGTCTACCCGTAAGGGGTGAAATAGGGGTTGAAAGTTTGTACGGAAGTTTGTTATTTTTGAAGTAGCAAACATGAAACTTAATTTTAGGCTACTGATTAAAAGTGAGTAAATAAGTATTAAAGCGTTTCTGGATATTCTACCCCTAAGGGGTGAAATAGGGGTTGAAAGTTTGTATGGAAGTTTGTCATTTTTTAAGTTAGAAACCATTAAACTTTATTCATGTACTACTGATTAAAAAAATGTAAAGACGTATTTAAGCGGTTCTGGATATTTTACCCCTAAAGGGGTGAAATAGGGGTTGAAAGTTTGTATGGAAGTCCGTTATTTTTTAAATTAGTAACATGAAACTTTATGCATTATCAGCATTAATGCGAATTCTGTTCCTAAAAGGGATGAAATATGGGTCGAATGTTTGTATGATAGTTCTTTTAAATGGGCTATTGATCAAAAATAAATAAATACGTTCAGAAATATGAATAAATTACTGATACATACTTTTACACAGTTTAATTAAATACATAAAATCAACTTCCACGCGAGCAAAGCCGCGGGCAACAGCTAGTTATTGTATATTTACGTCAACAACCACGAGTAACACCGCGAGGCGCATCTAGTCTACATAAATGTGGCCGAAGTTACTTCTTCTATCATCAGCTATCTGCTAGTGAAAGTCCCGCCAAAATCGGTATAGTCTGTCCAGAGATTTGCCGGAACAAACAGACAGACAAAAACTTTAAAAATACTTTTTTATGTAAGTATTCAATATATACTTTTATAAGCATTGAGTGAAAAGCTATTAATTTGATATTACAAACAGACACTTAAGTTATATTTATTTGTAAGTATAGATAAATATTTAAAACTTTATCAAATACTGGTGACACTGGCCCTAAGTATCAAATTCATTCTTCCAAGTATTTTATAATCATTTGAATTTTTATACTAACTTTTAAACTTTCGCGTTCCATGATATTGTTATGTATCTACCTACATTATATTGAATATACGAGTATAGAATAGAATAGAATAGAATAAACTTTATTGTACACCAAATAAACAGTTTACATTTAGGATTATATTAATTTTACAACCATGTACAAATCATATCGTTATGTCGTCGAGTATATCGCGTCCCGGCGAGCGCAGTGCCGGATTAAGCCAGCGCGGGGCCCGTAGCAAATTTGGCCAAGGGGCCCTAGGTTTGCTCTAGAATCTCAAGTTTATAGTATTTCGGTAATTTTTTGAACATGTTTTTCTATTGCCGGTTGCGGTTGCGATTTAAATGTCGAGAACTAGTTCCTAAATTTAGCTATATAATGCAATCGTACTTTTAAATAATTTTCTTCTATTAGTAACTTTATTAGATTCACTTTATGGTGACGTATTTGACCATTCGTAAGTTTAGTCAATTAGTACGAAACACATTATTGCGTTCCATAACTCATATTAATGCGTTTTAATGTTGAAAAAGAACTTTTGTCACTGCAATTAGTCATCACGAGAGACGAGTAAATTCTCAAGGCTATTTCTTTTGGTTTGGGAAACATGAATCCAAAGAATTATTTAATAAAAGTTTATAAAATTTCAGTTTCAGAGACTCTTATTTGTTAATGTCAATGACGATAGCCTCATATGTTTTCAGCAACTCCGCGAACTGAACTAATTTGTTGCCCAGGCTGATGTCCAAATCATCTTTGTAAGCACTGACCATTATTGAGAATTTTTCCAAAGTCAATTTTCCAATTAACCTGTTGCTTCTCAACTTTCCACCCAGTGGTGCTAATTTCAGACTTCCTCTAATGTAGTCATTTTTCACCTTATCTATTCTAGTCACACCATAAATGTATCTTAACATTCGCATTACAACTACATGCTGGCGTTTCTGATCCGTTTCGCTTATTGACCAACATTCAGATCTATGCAGGACGGCAGGTCTACTGATCATTTTATGTATTTGCCTTTAACGTTAAAGGGAACTTGGGATCGCAAAAAGTTCCTGCTACCTGCCGCAACTTCATCCGTCTTCATTGGTTCGATGTCCGCAGAAATATTTCGCCATTATTTTGTAACAGCAAACCGAGGTACTTGAAATCAGTGCAGACCGGAATCGTTCTATTCAGTGACCCGGCGGTATATAGAACATGTATTCGGTGATAGTTCTGCAGATTTTCTAGTTTTCTAGGTTGCTGGTCTGCGCTGACCCTTGGACGCGACCAACACAATGTCGTCTACAAATATAATGCACAATGGTGTCTCCTCCAGTATGTCCGATGTCAGAGCATCCATTATCAGTAGGAAGAGGTATAGGCTAAGAGCCGTTCCCTGATGCAAACTAACAGAGACACTGGATTGGTCGGTGTTTCCCGCAGCCGATCTTATAAAGGTGCGAAATTCCCTGTACATCGATCGAATCACCATAGTGATGGATTTACCACTAGACTGAGTAGGCTGGAGCCTAGGGCGGCAAATTTTAGGGGCGGCAGATTTGGCCCATTTTTTATATAATATATAATTACATACGATCAAAAATACGGTTGAAAGAAGTCTTGAAAATTTAACAAAACTTTAGGACCAAATAGATTAGTGTGTCTCCTTCTGGAGCGTCACACCCTTGCAGAAGGAGACTGCAGCTTTCCATCGCTAACCACTCGGTACAACGGTAACAGGTTTTGCCCGATCGGTCGACTAGAACTCGGTGGTATGAGGCCCTGGAATCAGTGAGTTTGTTTGTTCCTTGTTCAGGGAAAAGGCTGTCCACTAACCACTTCCTTCTAGAAGCTGGACGTGAGAGGCTCAGACAGAGGGAGGGGTGTGATGCGCCGAGACGGCAGCTAAGGGAGTATCGAAAGAGGATATGAAAAGAGCAGGGAGACATTAAATTATAGGTTAATAGGGGCGGCAAAAACTTTATAACCTGCTGGCGGCAAATCTATATATCCGCCTCTGAATGCCACATACTAAGCGAGGCACTCTTTCGTCTTTCAAAGCCTACTACAAAACCTCTCGGGGTACCCTATCATACATAACAAACACCAAAAGCAAGTTTTTTTACGCCTGTCTGTATTTCTCTCACAATTATCGAATTGCAAATATGGCATATGTTGGCCCGTCAAAAACCCAAATTGGTTTCTACATATTGCACTTTTCTCTCTCATTCTTCTCTCAATAACTTTCTCTAAAACTTTCATTCTATGTGGAATGAGCTTTATTCGTCTATAACTGCCACATTCCTGTACATCTCCTCTAATTTTAAAGATGAGAAGAAGAAGAGACAAGCGAACTTAAATACCGTTCATCCGGGATGATTGGCTACTAATGGCATGCAAGATACTTTACGCTTATTTAAACTTATTTTTTTTTACGGTCAATGGGCGTTGGAGTGCGGGGCCCCTCAAAGCGCGGGGCCCGTAGCATTTGCTACTCTTGCTACGTGGCTAATCCGGCACTGGGCGAGCGGACGAACAATAAACCAGTTTGCATTCAACCGCTGTCTTATTGCTACGCACCTATCTAACACTGGCGACGAGCTGTTAATTATCGCGCGTGCATTTGTAAAAAATTACATTATTACAATGCCAATCGGACACATAGAACCATACAATTTTGAAAGTAGCAATTGGGACGCGTATGTTCGAAGAGTGAAACAATTTATAGCATTGAATAGCGTAGTGGGCGCGGAGTGCTATGAGTTAATGTGTGACTTGTGCTCGCCAAGTACCCCGGAATCTAAAACATTTACCGAACTGGTTAAACTGGTGAAAGATCACTTGGAACCTGAACGATCAGAAATCGCTGAACGGCACATATTCAGGCAGCGAACTCAACGTCAAGGCGAGAGTGTTCGCGACTACCTACAATCTTTAAAACACCTAGCAAAAAGTTGTAATTTTGGGGATAAGTTGGAGGAGAACTTACGCGACCAATATGTATCTGGTTTGTACAATGAAGACATGAGATCGAGGATCTTTGCGGAAAAGAATGTGGACTACAAGCGTGCCGTGGAGCTGTCTCAGGCACTCGAGGCGGCAGAGCGCCACGCCGCCATGGCGGGCGCTGGAGGCGCGGCGCCGCACGACGACGGCTTGCACCGGATAGGCGCGGGCGCTGCCGGGGGCTCCAGGGCGCAGGCGGGCGCGCCCCGGCCGCAGCGCGCTTGCTCCCGATGTGGTAAAATAGGGCATACGGATGGCAAGTGTCGGTTTAAGTTTTACAATTGTGATGTGTGTGGACAACGGGGCCATTTAAAAGCAGTGTGTGTAAAAAATAAAAGTGAGAATAAAAATTCAAAATATTCAACCAAAAACCAGTTTTTTCTGAACGGATCGGCCTCGGAAGATGAAGGTTGTAATTTTTATAATTTAGTAGTTAGGAATAACGGTGACGGTCCATATTACGCTAAAATAAAAGTTGAGAACGTTTTATGTAAATTTGAGATTGATACCGGAAGTAAGTTATCTGTTATTTCAAAAGAATATTATGATAGAAATTTCCCTTATATTCCTATAGAACAAAAGCAAATAAATCTGAAGTCATATACCGGGGGCGTCATCGGGACTCTTGGTTTTATTGTAGTCAATGTTAGTTATGGTGTAAATCAATCAAAATTGAAGTTATTTATTATTGAAAACGGAGGACCGCCACTAATGGGCCGAATGTGGATTAAACATTTGAAGCTAGGTATAGTGGAATGCTACAATATAACCGAAGTAGACTCGATGGCGACTTCCTTGCGAAATGAATTTCCTGAGGTGTTTGCAGAAGGTTTAGGTACGTTTAAGTCAAAGTTTAAATTATACCTCAAAGATGAGTCACCTAGGTTTATAAAAGCGCGACCGATACCATTAGCGCTTCGACAATCAGTTGAAAGGGAACTCGAGCGGCTGCAGCGGGATGACGTCATATACAAAATCGAAAGATCAGATTATGGTACGCCTATTGTCCCAGTAATTAAAACAAATGGTAATATTAGATTATGCGGCGATTACAAAGTCACAATCAATCCTCTATTAAAAGACTATCATTACCCGCTGCCGCGTATCGAAGACCTGTTTGCGATTTTGGGAGGGGGTGAGCAATACACAAAATTAGATTTGTCTAATGCATTTCAACAATGTCTTTTACACGAAGACTCGCAGGCGATGACAGCCATTACCACACACTTGGGTACATTTGTTTATAAGCGTGTTCCATTCGGTATTAAAGGTATACCCGAAAATTTTTAAAAAATTATGGAAGAAACGCTAAATGGCTTGGCTTCGACAGCGGTCTTCGCTGATGATATTTGCGTGACAGGAAAAGACAAACCCACTCACCTAGCAAATTTAAGGGCGGTGCTACAAAGGCTTAAAGAGAACGGATTGAGGATAAACTTTAGTAAGTGTCAGTTTTTCAAGGACAGTGTTACCTATTTAGGTTACAAAATTAATAAGTCTGGGCTGCACACTGATTTAAAAAAAATTGAAGCCATTGTAGCAGCGCCCCCACCTACCAATGTTACTCAACTGAAAAGTTTTATAGGGTTAGTGAACTTTTATTCAAAATTTTGTGTGAATATGAGTGACATATTGAAACCAATGTATGATTTATTGAAAAAAAATGTAAAGTGGAGTTGGACAGCTGATTGTAATACGGCTTTTAATAAAATAAAAAATGTATTAAGCAGTTCCCCTGTGCTGGCGCATTACGATCCCAGCTTGGAGCTGATTTTGTCAGTGGACAGCAGCGCGTACGGGCTCGGCGCGGTGCTCACGCAGCGGCACGCGGACGGCGCCGAGCGGCCCGTCAGCTGCGCGTCGCGCACGCTCAACAGCGCGGAGACTAACTACTCCCAGATAGACAAAGAGGCGCTCGCCATCGTATTCGGGGTCACTAAACACCATTCATATCTTTACGGGAGACATTTTATATTACGGAGCGACCACCGCCCTTTAAGTTACATTTTTAGTAAAAACAAAGGGTTACCAGTAACAGCTGCAAGTAGACTCCAACGTTATGCCGTTAAGTTGGCGGCATATGATTTTTCCATTCAGTTTGTAAGATCAACACAAAATTGTTTTGCTGATACACTTTCACGTCTCCCTCTAGAATTGTCAAAAAAGCAATTAAGAGGTGAAGATGAGGAAGGTAGTTATCTGCATTACGCGCAAGAAAACTTTCCAATCAGTTTTAATGAAATTAAAACTGAAACGGGAAAGGACTCGGTATTAAGCAAGATCTACGGATTTATTATGTTTGGGTGGCCAACTAATTATGAGTACAATAACATTGAAAAAAAATATTATAACAAAAGGGACAATTTACACATAAACCAGGGGTGTATAATCTGGGGTTATCGAATTGTAGTCCCGAAAACCTTACGAAACTGTATCTTAAAAGAGATTCATGAAGCTCATCCGGGCATAGTCAAAATGAAACAAGTCGCACGAAACTACGTTTGGTGGGAAAATATCGATCGAGACATAGAAGAGGTTGCGCGCGAGTGTGTAGCGTGCAGGGAGATGCGCCCAGCGCCCGCTGCAGCCCCGCTGCACTCGTGGCCTAAGGCCTTGGCCGGCGGAACCGTGGTCTCGCGTTCATGTAGATTTTCTCGGTCCATTTAATAATCATTATTACTTCATAATCATTGATGCGCATTCGAAATGGATCGAAGCAGAAAAAATCAAATCGACCTCAGCTAGTGCAGTTTGTGACAGCTTGCGGGGTCATTTTTCTCGTTTCGGTTTGCCAAAACGCATTGTTAGCGACAATGGACCGCCATTCACATCGGCGGCATTTTCTCAATATTTAGAGAGCAACGGTGTTAAACACACCCTGGTACCACCGTATCACCCTTCCAGTAATGGCGCAGCGGAGAATGCGGTGCGCACTATTAAAAGAGTGCTTAAGAAAGCAGAATTAGAGAGGGAGGACATAAATAAAGCTTTGAACCGATTTTTATTTATGTACCGAAATACGGAACAAGGCACAACGGGATGCGAACCTGCAGTCGCTCTGTTAGGCAGACGGCTGCGCGGTCGACTAGACCTACTGCGTCCCGATGCCGCTGAGCGTGTGCGCGCGCGTCAGCTTACCGAGGAGCAGCGGGCTCAACCACTCGCAACGGTATGTTACGGATACCGTTGCGAGTGGTTGAGCAAAACGAACCAATACTGATGCGTAACTATTCTAAATCTGGCAATAAGTGGACTGAGGGCGTAGTAAAGGAACGAACTGGTCCTGTATCGTATAACGTTACAACAAAAGACGGTCATATGCATAAGAGACACATTGACCAAATACTCGCTAGAAAACCACGTCATTCACTGAGCCAAGTGGTGGATAGTTCGCCTATTAAGTCAACGGCTGGTTTGACGACTAAGTCAGATGAGGAGGAGTATGAGGAGTCATTTGATAGTGCGGAGGAAGGAGCAGGCACAAGCCTGACTTCGTCAGCGCCGCTGTTGTCTTCTAACGCTGATACTGATAAACCACAGCGCAGGGAAGCTGCTATACAGTGTCGTGAAAGACTGAAAATGTATAAATAAGATTGTAATCTATAGGTACCTACTTACGAAATTACTTAGAAGTTTCTATTTCATTCACTTGTTATTAACATCATAAAATATTATAACTTACTTTTAAGATAGATTGTGATCGAAAAAACTAGCTTATTATTTCATTGGGTTTACGGTTATTGTTTATGTCATAAGATAGATAGTTTTATCTTAAGAGGGAAAAGTGTTATGTATCTACCTACATTATATTGAATATATATCGCGTCCCGGCGAGCGGACGAACAATAAACCAGTTTGCATTCAACCGCTGTCTTATTGCTACGCACCTATCTAACAGATATATTAACAATTATTTTTACAGGAATTAACGCGATCACTTATTAAAAGGTATTACATACCTCTGATTTGCCTGACGTTTCGACCAGGTTGCACTGGTCGTGGTCACAGGCTGAGTCAGCCTGTGACCACGGCCAGTGAAACCTGGATCGCGTTAATTCCTGTAAAAATAATTGTTAAAATTTGAATTTTTGATTTTGATTGTGATTTTGGTTAGAAAATGATTCTAATTTTCATTTTGATATCATTGTAATTTTAATTTTGTTTTCATTTTAACTTTGATTATATTTTTAGTCTTGACTCAATGTTTTTAATGGTAATGTTATTTTATGTTTTAATTTTATTTCATTTTAATTTGTAGTTGTGTATGTATGCTTCAAGACATATTTTGTCTAAAATAAATTAAAAACACAATCTTAATCTCTTACAGACTTCTGACAAGTTTAGTGAGGAGTCTGCTATGAATTATCTGACGCAGATCTTAGGAGATAAACCGAGGGTATCAGGGACCACATACCACTTTGTAAAGACTCGCGATTTAAAAGCTTTGGTGGATAACATCGCTTCGAGAGCGACTATGAAAGTCAGAACTGACTGGCAAATGGTAACTGGTGAGTGATATAATCTATCTTACTTTTTCTTTCTCAAAAAACATTACTCTTTTGACGTTGTGAAGGAACGAGGGTCGTGTCCCTCCAACACAAAGGGAGGATCCTCCAACCAGGCGAGGTGATCATGCCTGGCGGGCCACTGCCCAACGGTTGATGTTGGTTAATTCTTTATATGTTAATTGGCGCGAGAAATCTTATTGCGCGATTCAGTATTGGTATTCCGTGTCGTGACGTCACACCGTAGTTCGGTGTATTTCTGATCGATGACGCCGTAGCATGTTGCTGTTGCGCTGTATGTGGAGGTCACCACAACGTATTCGGGTAACAACTAAAATAGAACTTTAAAGTATTTAATTAAGGTTTAATTTTGGTTTTGTTATTATTTTCTTTTCAGGTGACTTCTTTCTGAAGTTTTCAGCGCCGTTCGTTAACTTCTATCACAACTGTTCTAACATCATCGCGCTGTTGGAAGGAGATAGCGGTTATAACAGCGACGGGACTTTGGGCAGCTCCATACTTGTAAACTGTCACTACGATTCTGTACCTTTTGCTATGGGTAAGAAGAACTGTTTTTCATTAAACTGTATAGGACTTCTTTAATAAAATTATCTTAGAATAGAAAGCAACATGATAATAAACATAGCGTGGCGGACCCACCAAATTTGCCCACAAATTTATGACCCCACATACATTAAAGAGGGCGTCATCTGTACTAATAATACTTTCGGTCATTTGTCACACAACGCCATTTATTTTTGTTATAAATCCTACTCAGATAATTATAAACGCGAAAGTTTTTAAGTATGAGTGGATGCTTGTTACTCTTTCACGTAAAAACTACTGAACGGATTTGGATGAAACTTTACAGTAATATATCCTATACATTAGAATAACACATACACGAGGGCGGAGCCGCCGGCAAAAACTAGTAATATATATATATTTATGAGCCTTAAAGAAAAGCTCAAAGTCAAACAAAGAGGAATGGAGAGTTCCATTCTCGGAGTTTCTCTGCGTGATAGAATCAGGAATGAGGAGATCCAGAGGAACTAAGGTAACCGACATTGCCCGTAGAACTGCCAGACTTGAGTAGCAGAGGACAGGATACATTGCTTGCAGATAAGATGGCTGATGTGCCGCTATAGTGTGGGTCACCATGCTGCATTGTTGTATTGTCTGTATTCGCAACGAGAATGGCGACCACTACTCTTGGATTCATGCTTTCCATCAGGCAGAGTAGAGTCGCTTTGGCAGGCTTATACATAAAAAATACATAGATACTAATTTTGTGTGATGAAAATCTTATAATTTTATCTTTTAAATGCGATAGGAGCATCAGATAACGGCATTTTCTGCGCTGTAATGGCGGAAACTCTGGCAAGATTATCTAAGAGAAAAATCAAACTGAAACATAATGTCATATTCTTATTCAATGGCGCTGAAGAGAATCCATTACAGGTAAGAAATAACAATAACATTAATGTTTATTTTGAAACCAAGAAATAACAAAAGACATAACAGAATATGGTTGACTAGCTGACCCACGCAACTTCGTTTACGTCTCTTAGTGCCCGTAGCGTGATAATTTTCCCCGTTTTTGAAACATTTTTCATTGGTGCTCCGCTCCTATTGGTCTTAGCGTGATGATATATAGCCTATAGCCTTCCTCGATAAATGGGCTATCTAAAAGTGAAATAATTTTTCAAATCGGACCAGCGGTTCCTGAGATTAGCGTGTTCAAACAAACAAACAAACAAACAAACTCTTCAGCTTTATATATTAGTATAGATAATGGCTGCTATAGTAACAACTGTGTTGCAGCCACTGAAGCCCACCTCAGGAAAACAAAAACAAGTATTTAGTTTCGTTACATACACATTAAAAATCTTAAACTTGCTTGCTGTATCTAATACTAAATTACAATCTAGTATAGTATAGTACAATCTAAATATACACAATGTATTTTTAAAAGGGGTGCTTAAGACTCACTTTCAATCAGGTGTCCCGTCTGCCCGACTAATTTAGTGTATGGATCTTTTTTTTTAAAACGACTCCCACATTAGGAATCTACGTACTGTGTCAAACATACAGAAAACGAGCACAAAAACACCCAGACTCAATTGGATAAAATAAATAAATAAATAAACTCTTCGAAGTGCGAGCACAAATTGTTTTTTAAAATAAATGACTTTATTGTGTTACTAGCTGTTACCCGCGACTTCGTCCGCGTGGAATAGTATCTTTGGGTGTATTTTTGAATCATTAGTAGGTATATTTAAAAAATAAAAATTTATTGTTCTCTTATAAATGTCCAAGAGACACTTACTGGGGCCAGCGTCACGTTGTGTACAAAAATATTTTTAAAAAACCTAATTTAAAACATTTTTATACACAACGTTTGCTGTTTTATTGTTGTTAGATAAAATGTGGAGATTTTTGGGATTTGATACACGTGAGCAGGCCACGTAGAGTTGCCCATGCGAAAAACAGTTCTTTTCTAAATTTACACCCGCCACTTTCAGTGTTTGGCCTTGCGCTTTGTTAATGGTCATTGCGAAGGCTGGTTTGAGGGGAAACTGGATTCTTTTGAACTGAAAAGGTAAATCTGTAGGGATCATGGGTATGCGAGGAATCAAAACTTCTTCATCTTTAGCTATTCCTGTCATTATAATTGCTCTAATAATATTGCGTCCTAGCTGCGTAATTTGCAATCGAGTTCCGTTGCATAGTCTCGGTGCTTCGAGGTTTCTCATTAACAAAACTGGAACCCCAACTTTCAGTCTCAGCTTATGAGACGGCTCTCCTGATAGCTCTAAAGAGTTAAGAAACTCTGTAGGATAAGATGTCACCTGCTCACTGTCCATGATAATATCTACTGATAAATATTCGACAACATCGCCTTGCACATGTGACATCATTCGTTCATTTATCTGTCCCACGATTTCATTGGTCGGTGCTAATATAGCCCTTTCACACAACCACTCTCTATTCCTCATGTTATATTCCAAACCGGGATATACGTTGTTTTTAAGATCTTCCAAGTTGTGGACAGCATTACAAAATTCTTGATTTAACGTGATCATGCCGTTAGCGTCCGTAGTGATTCGACCTTCACCAATTTTCAATAGAGCAGCTGCATATTGCCCCGATTGCGTATCATTATGTAGTTGTACTCGCATGTTTTTAGTTAGACAAAACTTTTTTACATGCACCCATAATATAGACGCTTTCAAACATGCATTTACCTCATCTGCTGGAGTGCCTCTGGTAATGACAGGTAGTGTCTGTCGAAAATCCCCAGCAAGCAGCACTACCATCCCACCCATTAAACTCTGGTTGTTTCTGATATCTTTCAGAGTTAGATTGAGCGCCTCGATCGCTTTTTTAATTTTTACTCTATTGCAAAATGAATTTCTCTGTAGCGCAAATTTCTCTAATCGCATGCGTCCGGCAACGACGTCTGCCCTCACGTGTCTGCCCGTTCGGGTTAGACTTGTGTAGTTCATGAACTAAGTACTACAAGGAACTAGTTCCTGTCAAAGAACTAGAACGAACTATTCCTCAAAGCTCATAGTACTTCGTTCATTTAGTTCACTATAGTACACGGCTCACCGGCTGCTGTTGGCTCAGTGTTTGCACCTCGCCTTGGCACAAACGAACGAGCGAGACGAATATATGGAAATTTGATATAGGAACGAGCAGCGTAGATAACAATTTTAAAATTTAGGATATTTCGACATGACAGAATCACAGAACTCTAGTCTTTATTGTCATTACCTTAGCTATTATTTTTGTTTAGCTATTAAAATAAAAGTTCAAAAGTTTGGCAACGTTGCAGTTGTTATTTAATTTGGAAAAAAAATATTAAAAGCACTTAAGTTTATTAGTTCTCTAGTTCATTTCTCTCTCTATCAATGTTATTTGGAAATTTAGAAGTTTAGTTTTTTTAGTTTTCGGTGCTTGTTTTGTTAAGATAAGACCGAAAAACCCTATCTTGTATATTTTTCAATAATTTAATTATATTAGAACCGCAATCCTAAGACTGCAAAGTATAAAGTAAGATCAAAATATAGTTCACTGTTCAAATTTACAGAAAACCCCGTAGGTATAATTCAATTCAAATAATAATATCCAAAGTACTCGATCATCTACGCTGTAAGGTGCTAAATGTACTAGAGTACCAAAAGAACGATCGCCTCACATAATTCATAGCTCTGCTGCTCCGAATCAACTACTGTACTAAAAGAACTAGAGTACTAAAAGAACTAGAGTACGGCGAAAGAACGATCGCCTCAAACTATTCATTGCTCTGCTGCTCTGAATCAACACTGAACTAAATGTACTAAAGGAACTAGAGTACTGAACTAGTTCCTTTGGCTCAAGGAACGAGATCGGATCGCTCCGTATAATGTCCGAGCAAGCACAAGTCTAGTTCGGGTAGGCATAGTTAGATTCGTGCCGTGCGCTACCCCACCACACGACCGCCCCCCGCGCTCGCCCCACTTCCGCGAATGTGCGCGACGATGACCGATGACCGACGGCAGGCGGCGGCGATGAATAAGTATTCGTAACTTCAAAAGTCGATTTTTTTATTGATACAAAACAAAAGTTACAATTTCTGGAATTCCTTTGGTACCTACTTATATAAAAACTTTGCACATCCTAAGAGACCTATGTACCAAGTTACATGGTTTTATCTCCAAAAATGACGAACACCCACATGCAACCCCTATTTCACCCCCACGCTGGTGTAAATTTTAAAATGCTAGAACAAACGATTTTTTGTTTATTATTTAGTGCCTAAATGCCTAAATATAAAATGTAAGGTATCTTCAAGAATGACGAACTTCATACAAACTTTCAACCCCTATTTCATCCCCTCACAGGTCGAAATTTCAAAAACGCTAGAACAAATGTTTTATTATTTTTTATCAAGTGCTTAAATATAAAGTTTCATGGTTTTATCTTTAAAAATTATGAAATCCCATACAACTTCCCCCCCCCTTTTAACCCCTTACAACCCCTTTTTCGCGATAAAAAGTAGCCTATGTTTTATCTCGGGGTCTAGAATATCTGTATACCAAATTTCATTCAAATCCGTTCAGTAGTTTTGGCGTGAAAGAGTAGCAGACAGACAGACAGACAGACAGACAGACAGAGTTACTTTCGCATTTATAATATTATTAGTTAGGATTTTAGACTTAAATTACTGTCTATATTTAGTGAAAGATAGAAATTCCAAATAGAGATACATAACAATTCATTCTCATATCTATACAAATAAATAAAATTGAAGTGTCTGTTTGTAATATTAAATAACCACTTTTTACTAAATGCATATTATTATTTTTTTTTTTTTTTAGGAGTTTCAACATTATTTTTTAATTAAACAGATTGTGTTTTTGTGATTACTGTAAACATTAATTTAAAAGTGCTACAGACGAAAAAATCATTAAAAACCTTATCTTATTAAACATGATCCCGTTTTATTTTTAACCTCATTGAAACTATTCAATACAGACGACTTAATATATAATTTAATATAATATATAATTTATTGACACAGAAAGATTTACAATGTTCATATACACAGTTACTGTTAGATACTAATTTGAACTTGAAATATGGAACATATCAAACTAGGTAAGTACCTGTATCTTAAGAGACAGTGTTCAGCCTTACAGTTTTTATTATGTATGTATACAAGGTACATAAACCAAAAATGTATTCAAAAAAAAAATTGTCTGTCTGTTTGTTCCGGATAATCTCTGGAACGGCTGGACGGATTTTGACGAACTTTCACTGGCAGGTAGCTGATGATCCAGAGAGTAACTTAGGCTACTTTTTTTTAGACTGACTTTGTTCCGCGGCGCTACTCGCGGTACAACAATAATCGCGGGTAACACAGCTGGGTTTAGATTTAGATAGATATAAGAAGCATAATTTAACAGCATGACCATCAAATGTAATTAAATTGTTACTTTCCAGGCGAGCCACGCTTTTCTGAGTCACCCCTGGGCCAAAGGAGCTGTGGTCCTCATAAACTTGGATTCTGCGGGGATGAATGGGAAACCCATGGTATTTCAGGTATGAAAACACATTTAAGATTTACCTTATTGTATTTCTTCAACACCAGGATGTCTGACTGCAGAGAAATGCCCTCATCATAATTGAAGGTACAGGACATCAAGTACAGGCCAAAGGCGTAACTCATAATCATACTTAAATATCTATACAAATAAATAAGGAGTGTCTGTTTGTAATATCAAAATAACCGCTGTTTGCTAAATGCATAATATATGTATACACGATACATACACCAAAAATGTAGTTAAAAATTTTTTTGTCTGTCTGTTTGTCTGTTTGTTTGTTCCAGGTAATCTCTGGAACAGCTGGACCGATTTTGATAGGACTTTCACTAGGCCGCCTTTTTTTAGACTAACTTTGTCCCGCGGCGTTATTCGCGGTACGATGATAGCCGCGGGTAACACTGCGGGGTTCAGCTAGTAATAATTATATTTTTATAGATACTAGCTATCTCTCAAAAAGAGTATTTTTTCCATTCTAGAATTAAAGTCAATTGTACTTATTCTGCTATTTTAAGGCTCAGTAGTCAGGGCTACCAACCACTAAATAAGCAGGCCACACGGGCGTAGCTAGAGGGGGAAAGGGAAATTGGGATTCAACCCCCCGCCCCCCCCCCCTCATACACCTTATACACCTCTCATTTTTTTCATAATCATATTACAGTTCAAGAGACACTTGTTTTATTATTTTCAAATCCTCTCCCCGAAATTAAAACCTGACTACGCCCGTGCCAAGCCAGTCAGAATTAAGTGTATTTAAGTTACATTCATCAGGTTTTTTGTCCAGGTGACGGACCCCAGGGTCATCAGCGCCTACAGCCGCACAGCCGGCAGGCCAGCTGCTCAAGGCCTGGCTGAGTTCCTGTTCACGACAGGAATCATTCGCTCCGACACCGACTTTAGAGTTTTCAGAGATTTTGGGAATATCCACGGTATGTTTTGTTGTAATATTTGTTTGTTACATCAACCTCTAAAATGTAAATTTTAATGTTTTGCAATATGGTCTTTGGTTCTATAAACTACATCATTTATAGGCCTTAGTAGTCTACTGCTGGACAAAGTCTTAGAAACAAGATTTTGGCCTACTTTAGCTAATAGAAATTAATATAGAAATAAAACGAACAGAGTATCAAATTAAGGGTCATTCATAATATGGAGGTTAAGGAAAGGAAAAATATAATTAATTTGACTGCACGGATAGCGCAAAGGTTAAAGCAGTCATCTTTCTACTAGTTTATCGACGGGTGGCTGAATTCCGGGCGGAGAGAGGCATTCGCCCTCCGCCCGAAGAGGTACGCGAGTGGCGTGAAGCCGCCCGTCGAGCCACGATGGCTCGCTGGTCGCTCCGGCTGGAGACTCCACGCGCTGGCTTTGCCGCCGTGGAGGCTCTCCAGCCGGTCATCCACGAGTGGGCAGGGCGGCAGCACGGGACTCTTTCCTTCCGACTGACGCAGGTGCTTTCCGGGCACGGATGCTTCGGGAAGTACCTGCACTCGGTCGCCAGGAGGGAACTGAGTCCCGCCTGCCACCACTGCGACTGCAGTGAGGACTCGGCCCAGCATACGCTGGCGATTTGCCCCGCTTGGGCGTCGCAGCGTCGGGCCCTCACTGCAGTCATCGGAGGAGATCTCTCGCTACCGGCCGTCATACGATCCATGGCCGGTAGCGACAGCAGTTTTACCGCGGTCGCAGCCTTCTGCGAAGACGTAATTTCGCAGAAGGAGGCGGCGGAGAAGGCCCGGGAGGATGATATCCACTCGGACCCGATCCGCCGCCGGCGAACCGGGCGGCGGAGGCGCGCCTATCAGCGCCTCATGCCGCCCTGAGTGTGGCCGCGGATGGTCGGGATGGGTTTTCCCTTCCATCCGCTCTAGTGGTCACCCGCGAGGGGGCGACGTTACGCGTGTGCCGTACGTCGCCTATTTAGAGAGTTTAACAGCAGACGGTGCCCGCTTCAGTGCGGGCAGGCGCTGGGAGGGGTCCGGATGTGTTAATAACAGCAGTTCCCGGATCCCTCCCGTCTCAGGCGCAGAGTGGCACACCGTGTGGTTTTAGTCGATTCGATTCCGACACACCGCCCCGCCGCAAACCCCGGCGGGGTGACGGCCCGAGGGGGTTTCCACACGTTAAAAAAAAAAAAAAAAAAAAAAAAAAAAAGTCATCTTTCTACTGCGTTAAGTGTTATGGGTTCAAGTCCCACGTGGCGAAACACTTTGAGTGACACATGAGGTGAGGCTGCAACCACTGCGCCATCGACTGCCTCGGTGGCTCAGTGGTATCGTAACCGACTGCTGTCCATGAGGTTTCAGTTTCGATTCCCGGATCGGACCAAATGTTTTGTTTCGCAATTTGGGCGTTTTATGTGTACAAGACAAAAGGTAAAATATATTTATATCAGTTGTCTAGTATCCATAACACAAACTCTGCTTAGCTTGGGACTAGATGCCGTTGTGTGTTAGATGTTCAAAATATTATTTATCAATGCAAATGTAATTAGGGGCCACCCATATAATACGCAATTGCTAATTTGAACAATTTGTATTTCCCCAGGTATCGACATAGCGTTTACCAAGATGGGTCACGTATACCACACCAGGAATGACGTGGCCGAGCTGATCAGGCCCGGGGTGGTCCAGAACGCTGGAGACATGCTGCTTGGCCTCGTCTCGGACCTGGCTGACCTTGAACACATAGGGGAGAAGGTATCTGGTATATATCGATCATACTTTTAGTATTGAATAACCCGTTTATTGAGGAAGGTTAACATCGACTTTTAAACAAAAGGATCAGAGTATTAAAGGAAAATGTTGAATGACCTGAGTATTTGATCTGAATTTTAGTTTGATATCTCCACGTTTTCCTGAGAAAATGGGTCTCGACAGACGGACAACAAAGTGATCCTATAAGGATTACAATAACAACACTGAGTGCCATCCCTTATGTCATCATATTGATCATGTGCAGCCATGGGTGATAAAAGCTGTTAATGATATTCTCCCCTCCCCAGCTGTCTCCAACTGCTGCGGTATACTTCGACTACCTGAACGCGTTCATGGTGACGTACTCGTTCACCGTCGCGTACGTAGTCGACGTGCTCATTGGACTCGTCGGACTCGCTTCTGTTTACTACTACCTGTGGCTTGTTGGCGCTAGTGAGTATTGCATTAACTAGACGACACAGGTTCGATTCTCATCTAGAACCTTTTTTATTTTTTAAAGATAATTACTAGAAATTTGTCATGGGGACTTAATAAATATATTATATATATATATATGAAACAAACACAAAGAATACCTAGACTCAGGACAACAATTTAAACCAATAATATATAATAAATATTTCGGATATCTATGACACAACGCCATCTAGTCCCAAGCTAAGCAGAGCTAGTGTTATGGGTACTAGACAACTGATACAAATACATATATACTTTTTTTTTGTAAATACATACATATCATACATAGAAAACACCCAAACTCCGAAACAAATATTTGCAGATCATACAAACATTTAGTTAGTGCCGGAGGACTCGGGAATTGAACCCGAGACCTCCGGCACAGCAGTCGCATACGCTACCACTGCGCCACCGAGACAGTTGTAGGCAGGCAATAATACAAGCGTGGTAGAAAGCGTTTGGGCGTAATTTTTAGATTACTAGCTGTACTCTGCCAAGCATTTCTAAAGCTTTAGAATGAATTGCAGAAAATTTAAAAAATATATGTTCACAGCCAGCTAACAAAAGTTTAAACTTGAATCAAATGTTATTATAATTCTCCGTTGCAGGGTTATCATCTCTGAAGGAGTTGTTGCTGGCTGCAGCAGGACGGTTGCTGTCCATGGTGTCGGGAGCTGTGGTGGGGGCTCTGTTCGTGGTCATCATGGTGGCCACCACCACGCAGATGAGGTAAGGGTACCGGGACAGACCCGGGATCATCCAGGATCTCCACCTGGTGGAACGTGAAGACTCTTGGTATGTACAGAAGAAAATTTCTGTCATTCATTCAGTCTACTACTTTATGCAATATGTTTACTAGAAGTATAAATAAATAAATACGCTGGGTTAAATTTGAGGTAATCTTTGGTGTCTATGTAAAAGTTGGTTTTAATTTATATGTTTTCTAAGTAAAATTGCTACGGGCGGTGTGTACAAAGGGCAGCGACGTAATCAACGTGAGCTTATGACTCGGGCTTATTAGGAATTCCTCGTTTATGGGGGATAATAGCAAACCCCAATCCCTAACACAAAGGAGTTTCAGTGGGTTACCCGGGCTAGGCCAGGGAGAACATGCTGACTTTTTTTAAATGAAATCGGCACTACAAACGAGCAGACGTATCGCCTGATGGTAAGCGATTACCGCTGCCCATGGATACCCGCAACATCAGAGGCGTCACAAGTGTGTTGCCAGCCTTTGGGGGATGGGGAGGGGAATGGGGGAAGGGTTGGGGTATGGGCCTCCGGTATCCTCACCCATTCGATGATGATTCGCAAACGCTATTTCACATCGGTTTTCTGTGAGGCCATGGTATTACTCCGGTCGAGCCGGCCCATTCATGCCGAAGCGTGGCTCTCCTACGGCGAAATTCGATTCCTAGAGGACTTTTAAAATGAGTTGATGTTGACATGTTCCAGGTACTTGTCCAGACCGTGGCTGGTGGTCCCGCTGTACTGGCTCCCCTACCTCATCGCGGCTGTCGCCACCTCTCATGCTTACGACATGTGGAGATGGAGAAAAGTTAGTTCTTCTCTTTCTACTGCATAAAATCTAATCAAAAATTAAATGCTTACTACATGAATAACGAGTACAATTTTAACAAAAATAAAACCGACTTCAAGGTTCGACTCGATTTCTCTTGGATGCCATCATCAGATCTTAATGTCCTTATCATGGTACCAACGTTCGGACATCTACTTTCCATTAAAAAAAGAATCATCAAAATCGGTTCATAAACGACGAAGTTATCCGCGAACACACTTAAAAAAAAATATCTATGCTAATATATAAAGCTGAAGAATTTGTTTGTTTGTTGTTTGTTTGGACACGCTAATCTCAGGAACTACTGGTCCGATTTGAAAAATTATTTCAGTGTTAGATAGCCCATTTATCGAGGAAGGCTATATATGGAAGGAAGGAAGGAAGGAAATAAGTAAGGAAGGCTATATACCATCACGCTAAGACCAATAGGAGAGGAGCACCAATGAAAAATGTTTCAAAAACGGGGGAAAATTATCACGCGACGGGCAATAGGAGATGCTAACCAGGTTGCGTGGGTCCGCTAGTATAATACATATACGGTCGAATTGAGAAACCTCCTCCTTTTTTTGAAGTCATTTATAAATAGAGATTACTTATTAAATGGCCAAATGTATCGTGTGTAATCAGCCTGTTGGCAACAATGATGAGTAAATATCAACATATAAATAATCATATAATTATAACTCTTAAAAATATAGCTTGTTCTTTGTAACGGTTATCACTAGTGTCGCTTAGCGCGTAAACAATGTAAGTATAGATGATACACAATACAATCACTTGTTAAACATTATTTCATCGGTTTCATACTTTATTTAAAAGACTATTATCACAGTTGATTAAATAAATGAATATTTCGGATATCTGTACACACAACGCCATCTAATCCCAAGCTAAGCAGAACTTGTGTTATGGGTACTAGACAACTGATATAGATACTAAAATACATTGTTTTTATAAATACATACATATTATAGATAGAAAACATCCAAACTCCGAAACAAATATTTGCAGATCATACAAACATTTGTTCCGACCCGGGAATCGAACCCGAGACCTCAAGCACAGCAGTCGCGTTCGCTACCACTGCGACACCGAGACAGTCGAATGAATGACATCAACTGGTTTCGATCATCATGTAATTATATTTTTTGTTTGTTTACAGTCGGGTCTCTCCCGGTCCCTCCGCATGCTGCAAGCCATGGCGTCCACTCGCCTGCTCCTCTCCCTCATCCTCCTGGTCCTGGTGTGTATACCCAGCCTCAGCTCCGTCAGGTACCTGGTGGGAGTGCCACTGCTCATCATGTCCATCACGTCGATTATGTCCATCACTCTAGTCAGATATGTCAGGCTTACAGGTAAGCTTTATTCTCTTGGCATATTATTAAAAATGTTCTTACTTTAATTGTACTTTTCTTTATGTGATTTCTTTACTGTTTGGGATTTAACATTTTATTATCATAATAGGATTTTATTGTAAAATGCAACCATTAAATTTGAGGAACACATGGAATATGTGCCTGAAATTTTATGGTTGCATTTTGCTCTAGTGTTAGGAAGTAAATAAATAAATTATAATGTGATCATTTTAAAGATAACAGGAAATGTGTATCGTATAAATTTTTAAACAAGTTGTTCTAATATTTGGTGCTAATTATGAAGTCTGTTTATAGAAATGCTTAGCATTAGTTCAGCGTTTGGAAGTTGGGGTCTGAACCCCCGTGTCTCGATGAGTACGTAATGCTTAGGGTCTTGCGCCTGATCTCTCCCCGGTTGTGTCGGATAATTGTCCCATCGGTATGTGATAGTGAGGGAACAGAGAGTGCACCTGAGTTTATGTATATATAAGTGCATTATAATATTTGACCGCCGTGACGGAAATCGGCTGGGAGAACATCATTGTATAACAATACTGTGTTAATAAATATAGTGTTTTTACTTACTACACTCAATCAATCGAAAATAGCATCAGTCGATCACAGTTATAAACCTTTTGAATGGGCGAAACCGTAAGAAAACGATACTTATAAATCGAATATTGTTGCATATATTAAGAGATTTGGAACAATATTCGATTAACAAGAGAGGTACATAGTGTTATTGAGATATCTTTCAAGAATTTGCTCCCTAATTCGAGATGAGGGAACATTTGAAAGCAACATACATTACATGCGACTCTTTAAGTAACAGATATCTATGGGCTCATTTTACTTACATAACCTAACATATAAATTAATAGCAAGTAGAAAAAAACTTGAGAGGTGTCAAGGGACACTCGGATGGAACGAATTTGATATATATATATACCTTTTTTTTTTTTTCGAAATGCTATTACTAATAAAAATGCGCATAAAATACTTAAATTATTTTAGAAATAATCAGACTGTACAAAATATACTATAAAACAATATATTTTCTGTAAATAAATGCAAAAAGCCAACATCACGTGGTATTCCCAGGCGGTCACCCATCCAAGTACTAACCACGCCCGATGTTGCTTAACTTCGGTGATCGGACGAGAACCGGTGTATTCAACATGGTATGGACGTTGGCAATCAGTTTGTTATATTTAACGTTGAGTACCCAGCATTATGACGTCAACTCAATGTTAATATAGCAAAAAGTGTCGTTACACTTTTTCCGTCTAGCTCCCTTTCGCAACGCGCCATAAGTAACTTCGTTCCAATAAATAATTGTATCTTAATCTACAATTTCTTTGTATATTGAAGGTTGGCAGCAGCTGGTCGTAGAGACAGTGTTGTCTGTGCCGGTGGTGTTGTGGACGCTGTCGCTGAGCCTGCGGCTGGACGCCATGATGCTGCCCCTCATGGGCCGGTCCGCGCTCAGCTCGCCGGACTACGTCGTGGGACTTCTCAACATCGGCCTCGTCATACTAGTCGCCACTGCCGTGGTGAGAACTATTATTTATACTAATATTGGTATTAGTCGGTTTATCACGCTTTCACACCTAAACCACTGAATCGGTATACGGATAGATTGAATCTTAGAGAAAGTTATAAGCTAACTCCGTAGCGATAACTGATATATTGGACAGGGCCATCTAGTCCCGAACTCCGAAACAAATATTTACAGATGATAAAAACGTTTGGTCCGACCCGGGAATCGAACCGCGATCTCAGGCACATCAGTCGCTTATGCTACTACTGAGGCACTCTATAACTATACAAATAAATTAAATTAGAGTGTCTCTTTGTAATATTAAAATAACCGCTTTTTACTAAATGCATATGTATGTATACACGATACATATACCAAAAATATAGTTTAATTTTTTTTTGTCTTTCTGCCTGCTTGTTCCGGGTAATCTCTGAAACGGCTGGACTGATTTTGACAGGAATTTCACGGGCAGGTAACTGATGATCCAGGGAGTAACTTAGGCTACTTTTTTAATCTAACTTTGTCCCACTGGGTTCAGCTAGTTATAAATACATATGAAAGTAACTATATCTGTCTATAACGCTTTCACTGCTATACCGTCGCACCGATAAATTAACTTTGTCATGGAGATACTTTGATCCTCGAGCAAGAACATAGGCTACTGTTTACTGCGATAGCCGAGATACACGCAAGCAGAGTAGCGAACAAAAGCTAGTAAACTATTAAAAATGTCCTGATAAATAAATATCATGTAATATATTTGTA
Source organism: Spilosoma lubricipeda (assembly GCA_905220595.1). Taxonomy (NCBI): domain Eukaryota; kingdom Metazoa; phylum Arthropoda; class Insecta; order Lepidoptera; family Erebidae; genus Spilosoma; species Spilosoma lubricipeda. The sequence continues at coordinate 962,906 of HG992298.1, read as the reverse complement.
GTTATTCAACTTGGAGAAAAATAGAGGAGATTCGATTGAATTTAGTCTGTTATTTTCCTTTTAAAGTTTAACCAAATAAGCCTATACCATTTAGATGTGAAGATAATACTGCACTTTTAAGTGTGTTAAGTAAGAAACAAACAAACATACAGGGTATTAAAAACAACAATTATCATTGTGGATATTCACTAAATCATCATTATATAATTCTCTAAAATCGGTTAAGTAGTTTAGACGCTACGGTGGAACATACAAAGATACATAGACTGTCAATGTTATTCTATTTCATTTTGGTTTCGCTGTAATTGAGTCAAAGGCCGGCAACGCACTTGTGACCCCTCTGGTGTTGCGAGTGTCAATGAGCGACGGTAATCGCTTACCATCAGGCGATACGTCTGCTCGTTTGCCACCTATGTCATAAAAAAAGTAAGAAACGGTCGAGCCCTTTTAGAAGAGTGCGAGTACAAACACTGACATCAGATTACGATTTAAGTGTACTGAAGTCACTCATACTTTCATGTACTCACACTACTCTTATAAAAATCTATATAGCTGAAGAGTTTGTTTGCTTGAACGCGCTAATCTCAAGAACTACTCCGATTTGATTTGTCCGATTTGAAAAATTCTTTCAGTGTTAGATAGCCCATTTATCGAGGAAGGCGATAGGCTATATGTCATTACGCTAAGATGAATAGGAGTGGAGCACCACTGAAGAAGGTTACAAACGGGGGTAAATTACTACGGAATGGGAGACGAAAATGGGGTTGCGTGGGTCAGCTAGTGAAGTAATATTGAAAGTGAATGGATCGGGTGGGCTGAAACAACGTTATCAATCGAAGTTCACATATTTAAAACAATATACTATAATAAAAAACTATAACAAGAAAAAAAATGTCCAAAAATAAAAATGGGAAAACAAATCCAAAAAGATATGCCCCGGGTGAGGATCGAACTCACGACCTTAAGATTATGAGACTTACGCGCTGCCTACTGCGCCACCGAGGCTCTTGTAGAGATATTTCAAATAGTTGACTCATTTCAAGCATTTCATCATTTTCCTACATTTTATTATTCCCAATAAATACTATTGGGGTCGGCTTTTATTTATCAGTAGGTTTGCCCTGCGGTGTTACCCGCAGTTTTTGTTGTACCGAGGGCAACACCACGGGGCTCAGCTAGTATACATATATGATAATTCCTATACTTAATTTACTAATTTAATTCACTATTACTAGTATTTTATACAGTTTAATATCCTTCTGTCATAATTAATTTAACTTCAATAACATTGGATTTTCATACAAAATATCATCCCCCGTTTTAACTCCAAAAGGGGGTTGATTTCTAAAGATACATTATTAGTACACCTTCACACCATCTATAGAGCATAAATTTTAAGTCTCTTACTTCAAAAACATAGTAGAATCCAGTACGAACATGCATCTTTCAAAACTAAATTGAAAATATGAATGACCTACCTATTATTTGTCCACAGTCGGGACTCGAACTCCTGTTCTCTCGGAAGTACATGTGGCTGGTGCTGACCGCAGTGGGTATTCCCTGTGTTGTGCTGATGTTCATCCCCTTCAGTCCTTACGATGAAAATGGGGTGGCTCTACAGAGGCATTATTGGTTTGTGAGTATAATATAAATTATATATTTTAATAAAAGAAAAGACAAACGGCGGTGGTTCACCTCACCGATACTCGTCTCACCGGATTGTGGGGGTGAGGGAACAGAAAATGCACCTGTGTTGTATACACACTTTGCTGGTTGGTTGAGGCACTCATAGCCCAGTTGCACTTAGTGATTAGAAACAATCACCGATGGTAAGCAACGGCGGAGCGGTCAGTACCCGGATGGGTGACCGCTGGTGGCATGATACCATGATGATCACGTTAAGGAGTTGGTCCCGGTAGTTATCATAAGATAACAGTCGTAAAGCTTAGTTAGAGGATATTTTTGGCAGCTTAAAAACATCCAGCCAGCGTGGGGACGTATGGCCTTAGCCCCCTCGTGAGAGGAGACCCGAGCACAGCAGTGGAACGTTTAAGGTTGTTGATGATGATGTTGAGTTGGCTGGTTTCCGTTAAGACTGGCCGCTGTGGCCACCAGCGACTCCTTATCGCCTCACTAAAAAAGGAGTAAAAGAGACAAAACTTTGTGATGCACAAATTGTTGTTCTAAATCTGGGTGTTCATTATGCTCGTTTCATATATGTTTGTAAAGAATCCGCGACACACGAGCTTAAAACGGGCATCGTCTACAGAAAACAAACAACCATCAAAATTACCGACTCATAAATAGTAGAAACATGCATTATTTAAGTAATTTCTTCAAATTATTTTAGCACTCCCAAATAACATCATACAACATCAACGGGACCCAAACATCTCAGAAGTCGGGGATCTTCGTAATGAAGGTGGACCCGTACGGTGTGAGGGACGTGATCTCCGCCCTCTCCTCATCAGGTCTGGGCCTCCAAGTTCAGACGGACTTCGGTTCAGATTGTGACAACATGATATACTGTGGAATGCCCACTTATAGATCTGCTTTTGGGGCTCAAAGGTACCAATTAATATATATTGTTCTATATGGCCCTGCCAAATTGACTCTACTCTGCCTGATGGAAAGCATGAGCAGAATCCAAGAGTGGTGGTCACCATACTTTTGGCGAATACAGACAATGCAATATAGTGACACATTATGGCGGTTTATTGAGATACTTCGCATCATTGGCACCTTCGTATCATACTAATATTATAAACTTGAAAGTTAGAGGACTACCGTGGGAGAGCCACGCTTCGGGCTGAATGGGCCGGCTAGACCGGAGTGATACCACGGCCTCATAGGAAACCAGTGTTAAATAGCGCTTGCGCTGTCTTTCACCGAATGAGTGAGGATACCGGAGGCCCATACCCCAACCCTTCCCCACATGCCCTTCCCCATCCCCTAAAGGTCGGCAACGCCTCTGGTGTTGCGGGTGTCTATGGGCGGCGGTAATTGCTTACCATTAGTTGATACGTCTGCTCGGTTGCCACCAAATGTACAAAATACAAAGAGTAATATATATAAATAAATAATAATCTACTCTTTAATTCTTATTATCAATACATGTGTCGCCATCTATAGTAATATTAATAAAGGATGATTTATATTGGAAAAGAATCCATCATGACGTCACTCGTTCTATTTTGTTAGACGCACAAGATGCGTAAATATGTAATAAAATAGTTTAAATAGATGGGCCATGTAATGCACCAACAAAAGTATTCTCTTCAAAGGTGGTAACAATGATGATTATTAATTATAACATAAAATTGAAAATTTTCCAGCCGCAATGGCATGTTCATTTACACGGGTCCGCCCGTCCCCGCCCAGTTTGACAATGCAATCACCTTCACTGTGGAGTCGAAGATCTGTTCAGGGGACACCTGCACTTACTACTTCCGGATGACTGGTGAGTACTGGCCTATTGGTCCAGTGGTTATTGACTCTTATTGTTAAGGTGTAGGTCCTAGGTTTTATTCCCATCGATGACAAATATTAGTATATTAGTAATTTATCTGTAATATGTGTATTTATTTAGAATAGGTATGTTTGATGGTGATGATGTTCTCCTAGCCGATAACTGCCACGGCGGCCAGTCTCAACGGAAACCAGCCATCTACACAGGAGATATTATAGTGCACAAGTGTGTGCGCCAACTGAGGTGCACTCTCTGTTCCCTCACTGTTACATATTAACCGACATGATTGGGGAGAGATAAGGCGCAGGACCGACCGCTTTACGTGCTCTCCGAGACACCGGGTTCAGACCCCAACTTCTAAATTTTGAACGGTTATTAAGCATTTCTATATATAGTATGATGTATGTTTATCACTCTGGTAATCTTAGTACAGACTTTGCCTAGTTTGGGAGCATGCGGCCGTGTGTGATGAATCAAGTTTTTATATTATTTTAGTATTTCGGAGATAAGCATCGAACAAAAATTTACGGTATCTATTTTCTTTTAAAAATAGTATTAGGAATATATCGTATCTGTATCGCAAGGACTTTACAAACATACATAAATTGGACACAAGGAATACCCAGTCCCAGAACAACAATTTTTGGATCACACAAAGTATTGTTCCTGGTGGGACTTGAACCCACAACACTGGAAGCGAGGTGCCAGCTTACTACAACATCTGTACCGTGTGTTACAGGTAGCGCCCATAACATAGTAACGTTATGGCCCTTCGCCAACATCACCATCGCGAGCTGGTCTCTTCAATCTCCCGTCCATGTCTCCTTCACGCAGCTGGACAGGCCTGTGTACGTCATCTACCATTCAACAGCCACTTACATGGAGATGTGGGATATGCAGATCATGGTTGAGTTCAATGTAAGTTTACTCTTGTCTAACGGTATAAATGCATTTTTGTTCGTTTGTATTTTAGTTTTTATATTATTATCTGAATGGTAGTATTTTTTTTTGGTAAATTGTCTTTACCAAAAATGAATCGTAACTAGATCCGATTTATCGTTCCCGTAACTCCCTGCATGCTAAAATTTTATGAAAGTCGTTTCAGCGGTTTCCTAGACTCAGATTATATATATAAATGCAAGAATTGCTCGTTTAAACATATTAGATTGATAGATAACTATTCTATTGATTAAAGTAAATTATTTGGGTCAAACTTTTGTCTCTCTTGTGTCGCTACCTATAGAAAAGATATTTCTAATTGTCTATGTTTACCATATTCTTTCGATCGTTCGTTCGACGTTCATGTCCAACAGTGGACTGTTAAAGGCTCTTGGTGGTGATGATGATGATGATGAAAGTCTATAATCTGTTTTCTTATTTATTCCAGGTACCACAATCATTACAGTCAGGCCCAATAGTGGAGGTCTCCTACCACTCAAACAAGCTGTATCACCCAGAAGATTTCACAGAAGAATACACTGGCATACTCAACTCTATGCCTAAATACTTCAACATAGCTACAATACTCGCCGTTAGAAATAATTATGTGTTCTAAAGTTCACTAACTAAATATTTTATTTAGAGTATTACGCAATGAATAGTTAGATAGACCATTCCTTTGCTATAAGACTGTTATTCCAAAAGCAATGATTGACTGCCTCGTTGGTCTCGCGGTTGGCGTGTGCGACTGCTGATCGTGAGGTCTCGGGTTCGATTCCCGGGTCGGACCAAATGTTTGTATGATCTACAAATATTTGTTTCGGAGTTTGGGTGTTTTCTATGTATAATATGTATGTATTTACAAAAAAAAAGGATGAAATGTATTTATATCAGTTGTCTAGTACCCATAACACAAGCTCTGCTTAGCTTGGGACTAGATGGCGTTGTGTGTTAGATGCCCGAAATGATTTCGGAATTTGCTATTTTTTATAAATGACCCAGCCAAGTGACTCTACTTAGCCTGATGGAAAGCATGAGCAGAATCCAAGAGTGGTGGTCACCATACTCATTGCGAAAGTAGACAATGCAACAATGCAGCATGGTGACCCACACCATGGCGGGCTATTGAGATGCTTCTGCATCTTTGGGCCTCTAGTCTTTTTTCTGTAATTCTATCTACCCGCATCCTTTCCCAGAATGATAGGGAGGTTTGGGTTCCGGTAACCTTAGTTATAAAGCAAAACACCAGTCCAAGCTGTTTCTACAAACTAATTTGGGTAATGATTCTTGGCGATATAATTAGGTAATTGACATACCCGAAATTAAATTAATAAAGGAATTATTTTAACCTAGTAAAATAATGTGGGGTAATCACTTTTGAGCTCTTGTAGCACCTAGAAAGAAAGGTTTATTAAACTGAAAAACATATCTTAGAAAGGGAAGGGTTGTAAATTTTTGTATATTGTAATATATTTGTATATAATTTTTTGTAGACCAAACTGTGACATTGTTTTTAACACGTACGGTTTTTTACGAGAATTGAAAATGTTGCTCAAGTTTTTAGTCGTTTTTATATTGGTGGTAATTCTGTTGTTGTTTCACTAATTTTTTTTTTAATATTCTCTTTTCACCTATTTTGATTTTTGAAATGCGTTTTTTTGTGTGTTTGTAGATAACGTATATTTTAGTGTGACATTGGTGGTGATTCTCTTGGTGTTATCACTAAACTTAAATTCACTAAAATTTGTTATTGGCTTACATACTCTAATCTCATCTCAATATCTCAGCTGTCACTGTGTCTAGTTCAGTACCAAATACAAGTTTATCAGAAACACACGCTCGTTTATTACTTGAAAAAGTTAAATTTACTTTGGCCAAACCAAAATTAGTTAAATTATTCAAGTTTACCATAATTTTTACTTTTTCGTTTAAGACGTGTTTAGGCGGTTCCTACGTGGATACTAGCAGAATAAAATCCCAGTACAATTGCGTAGAAACCGTTTAATTTTGAGTATGTGAATAATAAATGTATCAACAAGTATGCGCTGTCGCTGGCGAGAAGCGAAGTGGCAAGTGCCGGCCGGCGACGAGTCCTCTCGATGGTTCGATGCGCCCCGCAGCCCCTCTGCCTGTCGACGACTGCACGCGCGTAGACAAGACGTGCAACGTGTGATATAAACTGGACATCTCGCACTAAACTTAGACGTCGTCTAAATACATGCCCTCTAAATTACTTACGTAACGTGTACTATAGTGAAAGCTGAGATGTGAGATATTGAAAAGTAGACTGTAAACAGGTGAAATTAGAGTATATATATATACTCCAATAAGAAATGAAATTTTAGTGAATTTTAGTTTAGTGATGACGCCAAGAGAATCACCACCATTCTCTAATTTTAGTCATCTTTGACATTTAGATCGTCCTTAGACAGGACAAAACTCGTTTTTAGTGATTTTTAGTTCAGTTTCAAATAACAGAATCAGCACCATTGTAAACCAGACTATAATCTTAAGATGTCCAGTGAACAAATAAATATGTGTTTAAAGAATATATCTTTTATTTTTTGCCTTTGACCAGCGGTCTAGACTAAGAGTATGTTTATGATCCTACTATTATAAATGCGAAAGTTTGTAAGGATGGATGGATGTTTGTTACTCTTTCACGCAAAAACTACTGAACGGATTTGGATGAAACTTTACAGTAATATAGCTTATACATCAGAATAACACATAGGCTACTATTTGCCATGATAGCCGACATATACGCGGGCGGAGCCGCGGGCAACAATTAGTACTACATAAATGATCACTGTCATAAGCCTACAGTCAGAAACTCCATCTTTTTCTCAATTCGACTATTTTTGAGTGTATATTGTAATCGAAACAGTTTTTGAAGTGAAAACTTCTTCAGCCGCGTTGCGCACAATCTTGAGTTCGCGTCACCGACATGTTGACATGACATTTTCGAAGCGAATTTTTTTTAAGCCGCGTTGTGTACTTTATGGTAGGGGAAAACCTTATGGGTTCGCGTTGCAAACATGCTAATATTTGATGTTGATAATTTTATTTCAAACATTATGAACTTTCTAATTTTACACGTTTATTTTATAAATAACATTCTAAGTTATAAGTTTTTACTTCAATTGGTAGTCCTTATGACTGCCAAATTTTCAGTTACATTTTTTGCAACGTATAAAATGAAAATTATTCACGAAGAATACCAGGCATAAAGCTATCATCCTATTTTCTTAATCTTTTTATAGATGTGAAAATTTGAATGAGTCAGGGTTTATTTTCAATAAAGGAAAGCGTCAACACCCTTTGCAAATAGGTATAACTATATTGTCATTGTGCTAAACCAAAATAAAATAGATGCACACACTTGCGGCACATATTTATTAGATGTTTATACAGGGGGTAAATGGCGAAATAAAACAGAAATGTAAAAATCAACTTGTTTATTGCACTCAGTCTTCAGATTTTGTATTGCGAAAATACTTTTCAACGCAGATTCCCTTCACAAAACTAAATCAAAATAGTCAAACATTGTACACTGGTCGACTCGGACTTTATTTATTTAATCATTTACAAAAATTTACAAATTAAATGTATTTTTAGAACTATATTAAATGCGGCCCTGTGCGACGAGTGAACATAATTTTACTCAATTTGTAACATTTGATTGTAATGTAATCTGATTTTATTAGATTTCTATATACAAATAATGTATAAAGTTTTTTCTTAAAGCTTAATATAATACATATTTACAGGGTGAGACATAATACAGATCAATTAAAACAACAGTTTCGAACTACCCTCCAATATTTATTTTCTGAGATCTTATAAAAAAATATCACGATTTTACAAATAATAGACAAGTGTTAATTCTAGTATATTTTATTTGCATTTTCATAAACAATCTAGTGCCTCGATGATAGGTTTAAATCTTAGCGTCGAGGCGGTCTCCAAACAAAATTTTAAACTATACTTTACTACAGTTCACATCTTATGTAATATAAAAAAAAAGGGGTATTTAAAAACCTACATTAAACAATGGGAAATATTACGCTAATTCTGTTGTTCCGCCATCAAACTAGATTCTCTCTAAGATTATCTTCTAATCTATTATTTTACTAGAGCGATGTACGTATTTAGGTAACGTCTATTTAATTGTGACATATATAAATTCAATATTTGACATTTACAACGTCGTTTGAAATGACAAAAATATATTTTAGTGATTTTTAGTTAAGTTTAGAGGCTTTTCGTTGAACAGAGTTAGCATTAATATTTCGATAGATATACTAAGATCATACAAAAGTATCTTAAACTTGGTGTATTATGAAAAAAAATTCGTAGTCACCATCATTTTGGTATAAGAAGCTATTTATGCTTTAGCTTCAAAGATGAATGCTTATCCAAGCTATATAAAAACATTATGTGCTACATTTCTTATTTATGGTACATAAATTTGCACATTAGTGTTTAACACATAAATAGAAGAAAAAACATTTCTAGAATTAAAAATACGTAATTTAAATATTATTGCTATATTTAGTGTTTTACATCAAAATGAATTTTTGATAGATTTGGATATATTTAAAACACAGAACAGTATATTAACTTGGCTTATATTATAAAACATACTTGAATTGACCGAGTAACAATCAATGCTCGGTATGACTGTATGTCTGTGAGAGTCATTTCTCAGTAACTGATTATAAATTATTACTGATACATCAATACAAGTGTTTTATTGTAAGAATACATTTTCTGTTTATTAAGACAGTTTTCACACTAGGAATATTTATGTGTCGCGGGGGACTTAACAAACATACATGCAGCGGACACAAAGAATACCCAAACTCTTTGTGGATCACACAAAGTGTTGTGTCATGTGGGATTTGAACCCACTACGCCATCAGTCAGTGCATTAGTTTCACGTGAGCTTTTCAAATTATTATAAATAGTAACAGTATAATGTTCTTATATAATATATTGCTCGACAAATATTCAAATGCTACTGGATTGAAATCAATAAGATCGTTTTATTAAGTTGCCTTTCAGTATTTGGCAAATTGTGTATTAATACAGCTGTATTTTGCTGTTGATTTATTAATTACCATAAACAAACATTTTACAAACTTTATGGTATATTATATTTAAAAAAAAATGCTATAACACTCCGGAATAACACAGGAGTTGGGGATGCTGATTATTGATGAGAGTTTATTTTAACGAGAACTTGACTGTCGTATATGACTTAGAATAATTTATTTTACTATAACAATAGTGAAACTAATTATTCTAAGTAACGCAGCAGTAGTCATAGCGCATAACAAGTTGTTATGTCAAGCAATGAACACATTTAAGCTGAGATGTTTGTAATATTAACGTAATTGAGAAGAAATGCAAGCGAGTTTTACACTCGGATCATATTTTGAAACTGATTAAACATCGGGATAACATTGGTCCAATCAAAGGGAGCACTTCCATTAGGAACATTACTAAAAGATAACTGTTATGAAATCTTTACGGTATCGTACTAGTAATCACTAACCCTTATAACAATACTTGCATATAATAACACAATATGTGTTTACAAGTGTAATATATTATGTATACAACACACAGACAAACATATTATTAAATTTATAATATAAACTAGTAATTTAAGCAGTGGCTTTAGTTACTTATCTTGTAATAATTACGAAACATCCAATACTACTGAAGTCTGTAATTATATGAATTTAAATATACCTTAAGAATGACTGGGATATGGTTTTTTTTTTGCAGACTAACTTAGACTTTTTTAAAACAGCACAACAAATATTTTTTTCTATAAGAGTAATTATTTAAACAGAACTAAAACATTAATATAAATTAAATAAGACATATTTTTGTAACGGTATTTGAAATTTACAAATTGTGTTTTAGAGAAAATTAATCTAAGTATATATATATTGAGAAAATGTATTTGAAAAAAATAATGGTTTTCAATTACAGTAATAAAAAGGAAATATTTCTAGACATATGATACACGCAGACAGTTCACATGGTAAGTGAGTATCATCGCTTGTATAATAGACACATGCGAAGGTTTTTTTAATTAGACTTTTAAATCTCTTTTTAAATAATGGTTCAAATGACAATTAGTATTTTTATACCAATTAGCTGATCTAATAAGTCTTACATATAATAAAAAAATACGTTTTTCTGCGAAAATTCGTGGCATTCAAGATCTTTATACAATATCGCAACCATTTGGTTTACTTATACAGTTATTTTAAATAATATATATATTATTTGTACGAGGAAATATTTGCAAAGTGTAAAAATGCGTTAGGCTTTTTGTAATTTATATATTTTAATAACAATATTGGAACAAAAAAAACTGATTTATATTTGGTTTATATAGCTTTACTAGCGTGTTTATTTCGTAGACCCGAAGAGAATACTGTAGATAACCATACAAGTTGGGTATATCCGACAGGTTTGCTTATATAGGTGAACTTAACAGGTAAACTGGAGCGTGTATGTTGCTCAACTGTGCAGGTATGTCCTCTACTCGAGCTTACCTGACAGGTATAACTATGCAGGTAAACTTGTCAGATATACCCTACCGTGTATGGCTAGCTTATCTGACAACTTCATCCGTCATACTCTGTTTTAAGACTAAATGCGTAGGTCTGAAATACACACGTTATTAAAACTGTAATGATTCAGTTACACATTTTTATTTCAATATAAAGCAGTTATGACGAGAATGTTTTGCACTGACTATCAACACCCTTTACAAGCCCACAGCTGGACATAGGCCTAAACAAAGGAGTTTTATTATTTTTTACTCCTGTATTCATATATTTTGATACATAAACAGGTAGGTATTTATAGCATGTATTTCTTTATATAACATCAATGCTTTAACATAATACAGAAACATAAAACCTCACCAATATTTTTTTACGAAACGAAAACTTTTTAAATTCAAGTTGTAACTTAACAACCCACACACAAAAATACTAAGTTAGATAACTTAGTAGCATATAACAAAGTTATATTTAAGTGAGAAAAATACACATTGATGGAAAAATAAAACTTTTCTGGCTTACACAACAAACAAAGGCCAAATAATCATACATAAGGGACGACAATATCTCTTAATAAGGCTATGCACTGGCCGTTATCTTATACATGAAAAGTAATTAAAAGTCAAAATAACATAACCAAATTACAATGAAAAAAAAGTCACATGTCCCATTACATGTCTGCCAAAGTGTCTTTACTCTGCAAAACAAAGCAGATCCAAGAGTGGCGGTCACCATACTCATTGTGAATACAGGCAATGTAACAATGCAGCATGGTGACCCACACCACGGCGGGCTAGTGAGGTGCTTCTGCATCATTGTGTGGTTACAAAGCCATGTAAGGTAAACTTAGCTCACTATGATATTCTAGCGTAAAGTGACGGTTAATCTGCTAGCAGCGACCATTTTGTTATGAAACTTCTTTTTGAAGCTTTCAGCGGCACTTGCTGTTTTGAACGTGATCTTCGCTGTGCGCTCTTCCTTGTCCAATATCAAGCTCTGGAACATCAATCCGGGGGTTTTTGCCTTTCAATAATATAACTTAACCTTATACAATACTTAACTTAAATAAATAATTAACTATTACATGTGTGATTATAAAATAAGAAAAATGTTAAGTAAACAATTTACATGAGATATAATTTTGGCCTTATTGAATAGAATTCGTAATTATAATAAAATTAACAGCAAAGCAGCGAATGGTAATATAAACACAATCACTCAACACTTTTCCTATCTTTTTATAATACATATAAAACAATTTCAATATGGCCAATAGCGAACATTCAAATTATAAATTAATTAACAGTAACATTTAAATCAGAATGATGCTTGCTGAATAACAAATATAATAATGACATAACATATCACACATACAGATTGTGTTACAATCTCAAATTAGACAAAGCGTGGACTATGGCAGACTATCAATAAACATACTTTATACGAGTATATATACTAATTACATACATATTATACATAAATATGTTACAGAACAAATTGCACAAATATTTGTCCGGGGTGGGAATTGAACCCAAAGTCTCTCTATCAATAGACAGACTTACTAACCAGTATATAACAACATTTATTTATTTTCGCTTCTTTTGATGTATAAGAATATAAACTATTATTCAATATTTCCAATACAATTTTTCATTCATGCTTGATCAACGACACATATTAAAATTGTTTTATCTATATATAACATGTTTGTAGTATGTTTTTGTTGTAGACAATCATTTTAAAATGATTTTATACAATTTCACAAATTTTTGTAAAATACATTTTGTATAAAATTGTACATGTTTTTAACATAATATAAACCAAACATTGGCTTTTTGGTCTAATATAATAACAATGTATTTTTCATTTCAAACATTCATGCTAATTCTGTTGTTGTTGAGTCACAAAATTGAAATCTATTTAAAATTTTCATCTATTTTCGAATTATAGTGTATTTTTTAATGATTATGTATGCATTTAGGTATGTCTAATGTTAGTGTTACATATGTAATTTTAGTGAGTTCTTGACATAAAGAATGTCGATTTTGACAGGACAAAACTCACTTTTAGTGATGTTTGATTTAGAGAGTTTTTGAACAATAGAATTAGCACTATTGTACCACAGATTAAAATAAATATATTAAAGATACGTTTTGAGTTTATTTGTTTATATGCATTTATAACAAATAAATTATCAATGGTTCTATATAAAGGCTGATTGATATTATAATACAGTACTTGATCTGAAGAATTTGCTTGTTTGTTTAATTGAACGCGCCAATCTCAGGAAGTATGGGTCTGATATGAAAAATTCTTTCAGTGTTAGGAAGCCCAGTTAGCGAGGAATGCACATAGAGACCGAGAAAATTATCATTTATAAGTGTCATTCGATTCTACCAACTTATTCAAAAATATTTCTGTGTACTTTTCAATCTATTTCTAAATAAAACTTATATATTTCAACCATACTAATCATTGATATAATTTATACTCTCGATTGTCGGCACTTGATGGAACTTGTTGTAATATTGTATCATCAAGAATGTAATCATAGATATAATCGTCAATGGCAATCAGGCAAACTAAATCCATTTTGTAAATGTCTAAATGACTTTTGAACAAGTTTTTTTACTTAACAACTTGTTTCTTAAAATATTGTTACAAAACATCAAGAAAATTCTAGACTACTGTGGGAGAGCCTCGCTTCGGCATGAATGGGCCGGCTCGACCGGAGTGATACCACGGCCTCACAGAAAACCGGTGTGAAATAGTGCTTGCGCTGTGTTTCACCGAGTGAGTTAAAATACCGGAGGCCCATAACCCAAACCCCCTCCCCCTGTCTCAACGCACTTGTGACGCCTCTGGTGTTTGCAGATGTCCATGGGCGGCGGTAATCGCTTACCATCAGGCGATACGTCTGCTCGTTTGCCCGCCTATTCCAAAAAAAAAAGAAAAAACATCCAACTCAACATTCGGTTTGGCTGTACAAATTCTAGACAAGTTCTAATAACAATGCATTGTGGCACACAACAACAAACCTTACTGGAATTAACGTAATGTTGAATATGGATTGAAACGGTCATGTTCAAGTGCTCTACGGTGGTTGGAATTTTCGAGAACGTACCAGTTCCCGGGGCGTGCGATATAAAAAGGCGATTCTAACATAAAAAGTCCAATGCTATAAATATCGGAGTGACATAAGTCATCGACCTCGGCGCTCATTAAGCACTTATCATTCTGTACTTTTAAGATATATGTATAATTAAGTCTTCTTTTAATCGTCATAGGACTTATTTTTTATATTATTCAAACCCTAACACGTAACAAAAATATAAGAAAATAATTTATACTAATATTATAAAGTTGAAGAGTTTGTTTGTTTGAACGCGCTAATCTCAGGAATCTCTGGACCGCTTTGAAAAATTATATCAGTGTTGGATAGTACATTTATTGAGGACAGTGCTATATAACATCATGCTAGCATGCAAGACCAATAGGAGAATGTTTCAAAAACGGGGGAAAATTATCACGCTACCTACGGGCAATAGGAGACGCAAACGAAGTTGCGTGGGTCAGCTAGTGTAAGAAAAAAATATGTTGCATTATGTTCTAAAATTTGAAGAATCGAGTAGTACCAACACGTATTGCTTTCTCACACATTGACGATTTTAAAACAAGAAAAATTAAGCTATGTCTCTCTGTCTAATTATTTCGTTATCAATAAGCCTGTATATAGTGTTTATGTACTATAACTACAATAATATAATCCAAAAAGTTTTGTATGTATATATAAATATATATATATCACAGGTGTATCACAGTAAAACATAATTGTCTTAAATTAAATTAAGTGTAGGCTTAGGTGCTTCGAGTGTTTTCTCTTTAGCGCTGTACTTTTCAGACTATGGGTTAAAATAGGGTAGATAGCTGTATCTATACTACTATATTAAGCTGAAAAGTTTGTTTGTTTGTTTGAACGCGCTAATCTCAGGAACTACTGGTCAGATTTGGAAAAATCTTTCAGTGTTAGATAGTCCATTTATCGAGGAAGGCTACAGGCTATATATCTTCACGCTAAGACTAATGGGAGCGGAGCACCAATGAAAAATGTTTCAAAAACGGGGAAAAAATATCACGCTACGGGCAATAGGAGACGCAAACGAGGTTGCGTGGGTCGGCTAGTCATTAATAAATACTAATGTCCGTTACATTAATACAAATATCACAAAACATCCTGATAAATTAGTTTTCAATTACGAATTTTATTGAAGTGAATATTTCTTTAGCCGCGTTGAGCACTTTATGGTAGAAGAAAATCACATTAGTTCGCGTCACCGACATGCTGACATGACATTTTTGAAGCGAAAACTTCTTAAGCCACGTTGAGCACTTTTTGGGAAGGGAAAGACTTATGGCTTCGCGTCACTGACATGCGAGTTGATAATTTTAATTTAAACATTATGAAATTTCTAATTTTACACATTAATTTTACAAATAACATTCTGAGTAATCTAAGTTATAAGTTTTCATTTTTATCGGCAGTCATAAGACTGCCAATTTTTTTCATTTGTTAAATTGAGTAGTCCAAAAACAATGACGTCAAAGAATCTAATTAGCACATTTTATATTCAAAATTAATTATAGATTTGACAGAGGATAAAAGTATTTCATTTGACTAAGGTGTCATTTACCCTCTTGTTTGAAGTTTACAGAAAATCTAACTTTTTAAAAGAATTCTTATAATAATAATACTTTTTTTACATCATCTAAGCTAAAAAAATATATTTGGTGTGTTGTGTATCAATATTTGTTTGGATTAAAAAATAGTGTGGCGACTTCCACATATGGCGCAGCAGAAGTATACTACAGGCCATCTACCGGAGACACACGGATCTACGGAGTAACTTCTAATCCTATATCGCGATATAGAGATTCTCGCACTGATTTGCAAATATACGACATTCCTATACTCATGGTGGTAGACATGATCACTTCGCCTGGACGAAGGATCCTCCCTATGTTTTGTAGGGATATGATACCCGTTTGTTCACAAGAGTAACGTTGGTAGAACGTAACGCGAACTTTAAATAAATCTATGTCCTCATTTTAAATGAGTAGAGTCCGTAGATACTGGCATCTAACAATTAAAAAGACTTCTATTTAATAATGTGGCAATGCAGAATGAAACGAAAGAGTTTGGACTTATTAGTTATTTCATCAACATTCCGGTTAAGTCGTTATACTAATATTTAACGACAATTCCCTTGATTAGTTTATTTTTAAAGATGTTTAGTTTTTTTTATCTGGTTCCATTTTTTACAGTGAGTTGGTATTCATATGTATTTTAATGGAAAGTCATGGTATGTCATAAGTTTTAATAATAATGACATTTGTTGATGTTTTCGACAAAGATTATAGTCTCGTTTTTAGTTTGATTGTATTTTTTCACGGGTCATATTTGAAAGAGGATGTCATTTTACCAATAGGCAATAACTCTATTGCTTTTGTTTATTCTTTTTAATTATTACATTTTATACTACTAAGGTAGCGAGAAGTTTCTGCGACAGTTCCTATGCATGTTTAGCACTCTCGCTATGGTTTTTCGGAGCCGTATACGTCTCTAAGTCCCGTTCCAGTCACAAGTGTATCCCTACAAGCTGTCTACCCATAGTCTGCGTGTGTGGCGGTAACGCTCGAAGCACCGGGTGCGGCGGTTACCTGCACGTGCGGGCCGGCGAGGGTCCTGAGGCGCGTGTGCGTGATGGCGGGAGGCAGGTTGTGAACCCGCGCCACGTCGGCCTCTCCCAGGAGGGAGTCCTCGTCCAGAGAGTCGTCGCTGTCGAACTGGACCTGGGGGGAGTCCTTGGCGCTAGGGCGGGAGTCCCCGGCGATGGCGGTTCGCACGGCGCGGCTGAAGATGCCGGCGGTGGGCTGCGAGGGGTCGCCCGCCTCCTTGCTGGCCGGGGGCTTGCGCTGGAGGATCACGCGACGGTTGGAGAACGATGACTTTTTGTCTTCGGTGTCTTGTTCAGCCTGTAATATCATTTTATGTTATGTATAACGATGAGGAAATAGAATATGGATCGTATATTTAAAATATATTTTAAGTTCTACATTGTAAATAGTAACGACAAATCTAACAGATTGCAAGACTAAAATATTTACTTAGATCTGAATTTATTGAACAGAAATTTCTTTTAAATTCATACTCTATGGTCCTAAAGATTCTTTGTTTATACATCTAGAAACTTCTTAAATAAATAATTATATTGTTAATTTTTAACAAACATTTAATTGATACATTACACATAAAAACTAGAAAATCACACAAAGCGTTGTCCCACGTGGATTTTGAACCCACAACACTTTATACAGTAAAGAACAGTTTACTTTGTACAATCAATGTATAAGTAACAAAAAAGTTAATGATTATTCTATTTAATCTATGTTGAAGTTTCGATTCCAAAGACTACCTTTTTACCTTTTTGATGTTATAAGTTTAACGTCGATGTCTGTCTGTCTATCTGTGTGTGTGACTCTCTCTCTCTCTCTGTGTGTGTGTGTGACTCTCTCTCTCTGTGTGTGTGAGTGTGTGTATGTGTGTGTGTGTGGCATCATAATTCTCAAACGAATGGACCGATTTCAATGCTGTTTTTTTCATTTGAAAGCCAGTTTGCTTGTGGTGGTTCTTAGCTATATTTGTTACCCGACTACGGCAAAGCCAAAGGAGGGTTATGATTTTGACAGGCTATGTATGTATGTATGTTCATTTGTTCCCTCCTGGTTTAATATCGGTTTAGCAGTGTAAGAGTATCAGCTCTTTACCAAAAAGATGTAAAGCATTTTTGGTGATGATTACACGATAAGGTGCTTGCGCAGGGGTTTTTTAATTTTAGCTCGTCTTCTAATAATAAAATTAGTCCAAATTCTTAGAATTATTACAACTACCTGTAAAGCTATTAATGGATTGGTTGGTTTAATGTCTGGGGATTCGCTCATAGGATTTCGAACGGTGAAGTTGTTGAAATGATGGTCAGTAAGTAAGATGGGCATTGTTAATTTATCTAATATATAAAATGATCGCGTCGCGGTGTTTGTAGTTAAACTCCTCCGAAACGGCTTGACCGATTCTTATGAAATTTTGTGTGCATATTGAGTATTTCTGAGAATCGGACAACATCTAATTTTCATACCCCTAAATGGTAAGGGTGACCCATCCTTAAATATTTTTTTTTGGCAAAATAACGTTTGCCCGATCAGCTAGTTTTTAATAAATCTGTCTCATGAACCTAACAATATAAGTAAGTATTGCATACCTCTGTGTTATCATAAGTTATCCGCTGTCTGGATTTGATGGTTATGTTATCTAACTTAGCTTTTGCCTGTAACCAAAATATATTATGTATTAATTTTTCGTTTTGTTTTAGGCTAGCATACAAATCTAAATACCTTCTACCTATTTTAAATGAGGTTTTTCATAAGCATGTTTATCGGCTTAGATCATTAGATCGCTCGTTAGATAAATAGATTACCGTGGGAGAGCCACACTTCGGCATGAATAAGCTGGCTCGACCGGAGTGATATCACGGCCTCACAGAAAACCGTTTTTCACCGAGTTAGTGATGATACCGGGAACCCATATCAACAACCCCTCCTCCCATTCCCCAAAGGTTGGCAACGCACTTGTAACGCCTCTGGTGTTAGGGAGTCCATTGGCGGCGGTTATCGCTTACCATCAAGAGATACGTCTGCTCGTTTCCCCCTATTTCATTAAAAAAAAGATCTACAACCTTTAACAGTCCACTGCTAAACATAGAACTATTCTTAGAAAGTAGGGTTTGGTTTACTATACTACGCTGGCAAGGCGCACACCTAACAAGGATTTATTTATACTTTCCGATATACACAATATATTCAAATTAATAAAATATAACTGTCTGTTTAAATTTTTTTATTAACAGTATTTGCACAATTTCTGTGTTTACCAACTAATCTCTGAAATGACTGAACCGGGATGGGACTTTCGCTAGTATATAGTTGATTTTATAAGGAGCAACTTAAACTTTTATTGTAGAAGAAAATAGGGTTACGCGAAAATGTTAAATAAGGGACTTATCATACTAGCGATTTGCAGGCCGACTGAGGTTTGTACGAGATAGTACAAAATGGCGTCCACGCCACGATCATATGTTTCGAAGTTTGGCTGTTTTCTATGTATAATAATGTATGTATTTACAAAAAAAAGTATGTATGATATATATATCAGTAGTCTGGTACCCATAACACTAGCTCTGCTTAGCTTGGAACCAGATAGCGTTGTGTGTTAGATGTCCGAAGTATTTATTTACTTATTTAATCTATATGCATATAAAAATGAACCGCCGAAATGTATATACGCACTACAAGAAAAATTTAAAATTACCGGGCAAAGTTTTTATTTTATGTCCGCGTCAGTACACTACCTGTGGGAAGCTGAGACAGATATATGGCGGTACGAAGTTCGCCGGATCAGCTAGTTGATTATATTGCTTACCTTAACTTTCTTATTGTTAACAATATTCTCGGTGTTCTCAGATTTAGTGGAGCTTGTTACTACCGCACGACGAGCTGGAGATTTCTCTACTGGAAAGAGAAATGAAATAAAATTAAAAAAAAAACTTGAAGTTCCATATCTATACTAATATATAAAGCTGAAGAGTTTGTTTGTTTCAACACGCTAATCTCAGGAACCGCTGGACCGATTTGAAAAATTATTTCAGTGTTAGATAGCCCATTTATCGAGGAAGGCTATAGGCTATATATCATCACGCTAAGACCAATAGGAGCGGAGCACCAATCAAAAGTGTTTCAAAAACGGGGGAAAATGATCACGCTACGGGCAATAAGAGACGCAAACGAGGTTGCGTGGGTCTGCTAGTACAGATATATATGGTAGGATGTGGAAAGTTATGAAAAGTTTTTAATCTGTACTAATATTATGAATACGAAACTAAGCCTGTCTCTTATAGTAGGGGAAAGATGTATCATGTCCCACCAACACAAAGGGAGTATCCTCCGACCAGGCGAGGTGATCATGCCTGGTGGGCCACGGTCCAACGGATGATGTTCGGATGTTGCATAGATGCTAATCGGCGCGAGAACTTCTATTGCGAGATGCAGGATTGGTAGTTTCTTCGCATTGTATGTTACTCCGTAGTTCAGTGTATCTTCGGTAGATGGCACTGTCATAGAATTTTCTTGATTGCGCTGCATGTGGAAGTCGCCACATACACTTTCACGGATAAGCCTCTGTACCGATTCAATGATGATTGGCACAAGAGTTACTTTGATTTCTGACGAAGAATACAGGCTACTATTTACCAAAACAACTGACATACATGAGGGCGGAGTTGGTCTTATATATAACTAGCTGAACCCCGCGGTGTTACCCGCGGTTATTGTTGTACCGCGAGTAACGCCGCGGGACAAAGTTAGTCTAAAAAAGTAGCCTACGTTACTCCCCGGATCATCAGCTATCTGCCAGTGAAAGTCCCGTCAAAATCCGTCCAGCCGTTACAGAGATTACCCGGAACAAACAGACAGACAGACAAAAATTTTTCAACTACACTTTCGGTATATGTAGCGTGTATACATCCATATGCATTTAGGAAAAAGCGGTTATTTTAATATTACAAACAGACACTCCAATTTTATTTATTGGTATAGAAAATCAATTGTTGTTCTTTTGTCTCGCTTTAACTTGAAATGGCTGGACAGATTTAGCTGATTTTGGTTTTAAAATATTTATTGTAGTACAAGGAAGGTTTAAACAGTGACGAAGGATTGGTAAAGAATTGAAAATCCACAGGTAAAACCGCAGGGTGCACTATATGATAACAGATACTGACCTCTCTTTTTCTTGTCCTCTCTTGCTTCGTTGAAGACAATCTTTTGCCTCTGCGGTTTCTTACTCTCGTGACTGCTGGAGGTCTTAGGAGGTAGCTTGGAACGGAGGTCCACTTGAGGTTTAGTTTTGGTCGTCGGTTCCGTTCTAAAATAAAAAACATAATAACATTGATTTCTAAAAAAAAATATGTAAATAAGTTAGTGTGATGACAGATTTAGAATATGGAGTGTTCAATCAAATGTTGATGTATTTTTACTGAGGCAAGGCTCGATAGATGGCGTTGTTCCCATCGGCTAGATCGCGTTGTAAGGATTCTCCAGTAGTGTATAAAAGTCTGAAGGAATACATATATATTTTTAGTAATCGCATCTAACGGTGGCTTTGATTCAATTGAGTAAACGGTGCCTAGAAGGTGACTAACCTTAATACTATCTGGGGCATAAGAAACTTGAAATAAACCCTATAGCAAGCTCTTGCATTAAGTTTAGCTCTTTAATATAAGTGATATATAAAATAGACAAACTTGAATAAACCCTTTTCTGTCTGACATAGACTACTCTTTCCCGCGATAGCCGACACATGTGTGAGCGGAGCCGCAGGGAAAAGTTAGTCTTTAATAAATGGTAATAAATATTTCGACCATCTAACACACAACGCCATCTAGTCCCAAGCTAAGCAGAGTTTGTGTTATGGGTTATACTAGACAACTGATATAAATATGCACATACTTTTTTCGTAAATACATACATATTATACATAGATGCATATTTTTTAAACCTATATTTAAAAAATATTTGTACTAACAGGAAATCAAACTCGCAGTCAATTTAATTTTGATTTAACTTACTTTTTAACTTTCTCCTTAAACCGTCCAGTGTCATCATCATCAGAGAGGATTCCATCAATGTCTCCCAGTATGAGGTCCAGGTCATCATCACTGTCGGTTCTCTTCTCGTCCTTCTTGCCTGGAAGTGGAGGCGTTAAGGCTCGCTCTGGGGATTCTTGCTTGACAGGCATTCTGCGTGGGGGAGTTAAGTTTTCTAGAAAAAGAAAGGTAAATTTTAACAATCATTTACACTGTTATAACATCATGCTGCTGGCAATAAGAGACAAAGACATAGTAGCAAGGGTGACACAGAAAACCGGTGTGGAGTAGCGCTTGCTCTATGTTTACCGAGTGAGTGGGGATACCGGAGTCCCATAAACCAACCCCTCCTCGCATCTCTCCTCCCATTCTCCAAAGGCCGGTAACGCGAGCGTCTATAGGCGGCGGTTGTCGCTTACCATCAAGTGATACGTCTGCTCGTTTGCCCCCAATTCAATATAAAATACAATAGGGTCAGCTAGTAAGAATGTTTACTCACCAACAGTAGAATTAACTTGCGCTACTTCCTTAACAGGAGATCTATCTCTCACTATCTCCGTTGCCTTACTCTCTTTCTCCGGTGTGGTTTGTGTGGTGTCTGGTTTGTTGTCTTGTTCAGTGCTGGTAGGCTTATAGGAGCTTTCCACAGGAGGAACTTCCGACTTGGGCTCTGGCCTTTGTGCTGATTCCTGTGTCTCACGTTCCCTGGTGAAAGAAATACATTAAGATATATATATATATATATATTCCATAATATCATAACTATAAATATACTTCATTTGTAAACTGCTGGTTCTCCTTAGAAAAAAGGTTTTCGTGTACTAATCAAGCTAATCCGACGGGTTGGTATAAAATTTGTTTTAAGTTTGCCTTGTCTTGATGTTGTCCGGTTAGTTTGCTAACGTAAGAGGCAACTAAGGAAGTTGCCTCTTACGACACTCAAGGGATGAGTAGGGATGGTGTCCACTCTGTATCGTTTATCCGATACCTAACGGTTTATATAATGCATACATATTTATAATCACGGAATGGGTAACTACAAAAGTTATTTCTAATTTAGAGAAAACTTTGAGTCACCTTAGACCAGTAAGGTTACGACAAGATTTTGTTTTCTATGTGCCTGCCAAAGTAACTCTACTCTGCTTAATGGAAAGCATGAGTAGAACCCAAGAGAAGTGGTCACCAAACTCATTACATTCCTTAATTGTTGCAGTCAGGTTATTATGCGGTCATAGGCATAGCCAAGAGGGGGTTCAAGATAATAAAATGTCTGTTTAACCGTCATATTATTAAGATAAATAAATGAGGTGTAAAAGTATCAATAGTGTAGAAACATTTCGGGTAGGGGTGGGGGGGGGCTGAACCCCAAGACCAGGGGTTTTTGGGGTTCAACCCCCCGAAATGTTTAGCTCTAGCTACACCCATGAAGGCGGTAGTCACATACCAAGAAGCTCGTCTGCCCCTACCCTATTAAATAGAATAGAAAGAACTTACTTCTCTTGTAATTGTTTGTGTAAAGCTACAGCATTCTTCCTGCGCCTCACTTCTTTGGCTCTGAGCACTCTCTCGCGCAGACTCTCTTGTTCTCTGAGTCTTCTTTTGTATTCGCTATCCTGTAAATACAAATACATATATTAAAAAAAAATTAAAAATTAAACAAAAAATAGTCGACTTCAAGAACTGGACCAAATTGAAGTTGAACCAAACGGGAAGCACCAGCTTTCAAATAAAAAAAGAAACATCAAAAATAATACAGTAGAGTTGATAAGCTCCTCCTTTTTTTAAAGTCGGTTATAAACTTGTTGTTTTGTTATCTGTAGCCAAACTAGACAAAATCCGTACTATAGTAACTACACTGCATTTTTTTAAAATAAATAAATATTTTGGACAACTAAGTACACAACGCCATCTAGTCCCAAGATAAGCAGAGCTTATGTTATGGGTACTAGACAGCTGATACAAATATATGTTTACTTTTTTTTTGTAAATACATACATATTATAGATAGAACACACCCAAACTCCGAAACAAATATTTGTAGATCATACAAACATTTGGTTTTGACCCGGGAATCGAACCCGAGACCTCATGATCAGCAGTCGCTCACGCCAACCGCGAGACCAACGAGGCAGTGGACAAACAGGCAGACTAATCGCCTGATGGTAAGCGATTACCGCCGCCCATGGACACCAGCAAAACCAGCGGCGTCCCAAGTCGGTCGTGACTGCCTCGTTGGTCTAGCGGTTGGCGTGTGCGACTGCTGATCGTGAGGTCTCGGGTTCGATTCCCGGGTCGAACCAAATGTTTGTACGATCTACAAATATTTGTTTCGGAGTTTGGGTGTTTTCTATGTATAATATGTATGTATTTACAAAAAAAAAAAGTATATGTGTATTCATACCAGTTGTCTAGTACCCGTAACACAAGCTCTACAAGGACTAGATCGCGTTGTGTGTTAGATGTCTGAAATATTTATTTATTATTTATTTATTTAAGTCGTTGTCGACTTTTGAGGGATGGGGTTTTCTGTGAGGCCGTGGTATCACTTCGGTCAAGCCGGACCAAACATGCCGAAACGAGGCTCTCCCACGGTAAAACCCAGACAGAGAACAATTTTAACAGTTGCTAAACGAAAGAATAAGATTTGCTTTTTTTCTCGATTTTGTTATAGTTTGTTTTATTTTTGTTTGCCATTAGAAAAAAAGACAACATTTGCATTACTAATAAATCTTGTGTCGAGGGAGACTTAACAAACATACATGAAACAGACACAGTGCCGGATTAGCCACGTAGCAAGAGTAGCAAATGCTACGGGCCCCGTGAATTGGGGGCCCCGCGCTCCTTGCCGTCCGACCATAGAAAAAATAAGTTTAGATAAGCGTAAAAATCTTGCATGTCTTAAACGCGATGCACCTAGGCTATGCTTCACTCCCGCCTGAAAATCTAGAAATCGATTTCGTCACGATAATCATCATATCAGCCGTAAGAAGTCCGCTACTGAACGTAGGCCTCCCCTATTGATTTCCATTTCGACCAGTCAGTAGCGGCCCGTATCCAACGAGTCCCTGCAATCTTAACGAGGTCGTCCGTTCATCTTGCGGGAGGCCTTCCTACACAGCGTTTGCCGTCACGTGCGCTCAAGAACCTTTCAGCCCCATCGGCCATCGGTTCTCCGAGCTATGTGACCTGCCCACTGCCACTTCAGCTTGCTTAATCGCTCTGCTACGTCGATAACTTTAGTTCGTCTTCGGATCTCCTCATTTCTGATCCGATCTCGTAGAAAGACCCCAAGCATGGCCCGTTCCATAACTCGCTGTGTGTCCCCGAGCTTCCTTATGAGGCCCATAGTAAGAAACCACACGCACTGGTTAAAGACCTTCGTCTTTAAGAAATGTGGTATTTTGGACGAGAAGACACTGCATAATTTTCCGAACGCAGCGCAGCCGATTTGGCTTCTTCGATTGACCTCTTTCTCGAAGTTGAAATTGCCTAGTTGGACCGTTTGTCCCAGATAGACATAGTCATCAACTACGATAGGCGAGCCTTCCAGTAATACGGGGGTAGTAATAAATGGGTGAAACATAGACATTTGCCACTTTATTGAGGCCTCCAAGCATCGTGCTGAGCTCCTCTAAAAACTTTGCCATGACTACGATGTCGTCGGCAAACCGAAGGTGAGTGATACATTCGCCATTAATATTGATACCAAATCCTTCCCAATTCAGAAGCTTGAAGGCGTCTTCCATTGCATTGGTAAAAAGTTTAGGCGAGATGACATCACCCTGCCTAACTCCCCTCCGCAATAGAATAGCATCAGTGCTCTGGTCCTGTACTCGGACCGGTGATGTTTTTATACAAACACTTCAGCACTTCGATATACCGATAGTTAACTTGGCATCTCTGAAGAGACTGCAGCACTGCCCAATTCTCGACCGAATCAAAGTCTTTCTCATAGTCCACGAACGCTAAGCATAGTCGCAAATTATACTCCTCGGTCTTCTGTATAATTTGCCGCAGCGTATGAATGTGGTCTATGGTACTATAACCCTTACGAACCGGCTTGTTCGGGAGGCTGGAAGTCATTAAACCTGCGTGCGAAACGATTCGTGATCACCCAGTTAAACAGCTTATAACATGGCTCAGAAGCGAGATGGGCCTGTAGTTCTTCAATAAGGTTTTTTGCCTTTCTTGAAGAAGAGAACCCCGCACGCCTCTATTCCACGTTTCGGGCGTAGTACCGTTGAGCAGGACAGAATTGAAGAGCTTCTAAAGGACTTTCAGTATCGGTGTTCCACCTACTTTCAGAAGCTATGATGTGATTCCGTCCTCACCCGCTATCTTGTTGTTTTTGAACTGTTTGAGGGCAACCTAATCTCATACAGGCTGATGTCCGGGATGTCTTCTGTGTAGTGTCGGGTTAATTTGGCTCTTGGATCTTTATCCAAATCGTCAACTGGCGTAGCGATCGAGGTTTATAAATGTCCATAGAACCTTTCGATCTTCCTCAGTACCTTTGGCTTAGTGGATGCTACACTGCCGTCTTCAGTCTTCAGCTTTGTCAACTAGCTTTTCCCAATAGACAATTCCCTTTCGAACACTTTGGAGCCCTATATTTCGCTCTATCGTATCTTTAATATGGTTATTATTAAAGACACGGATGTCGTGCCGCAAGGGCATTGAGATCCGACTATTCAGCTGCGGATTCCTTCGCCCACATCCAAATAGTTTTGCATTAAAATTCCCCATAACGAAAATGAAGTATGTTTTGGAAGTATGTATGGCCCTACTGATGTCCTCATACATAACTTCCACTTCGTCGTCCGGGTGCGCCGAGGTTAGTTCGTAAACCTGTATGACCTTCAACGAGTATCTCTTTGATAGTATGAGTATCAGGTACGCAACTCCGCTCGACATACTCGTGAAATATACCACGTTGCTTACGAGGGAGCTCCAGTGCTCGATCGATGCCCATCAACGTCAATCTTACAGCTGGAGCTCGCGGACGCCAGGAGCCGTGCTCCTTTGTCCATCATCACATTAGGAGGTTTGTACCGTAACCCGCCGCGCTTGTGCAGTGCATTCAGAGCCATCTTCGTTATTCAGCGGAGTGCACCGCGGGCAGGCGAGGTTGGCTTGGGTTCCGAAGGATGTTAGTGGGACCCCTTATACTCCTTACACTAAATCGTAAGTATCTATATTAATATATAAAGCTGAAGAGTTTGTTTGTTTGTGTTTGTTTGTTTGTTTGAACACGCTAATCTCAGGAACCGCTGGTCCGATTTGAAAAATTCTCAGTGCTGGATAGTACATTTATCGGACCAATAGGAGCGGAGCAGCAATGAAAAATGTTTCGAAAACGGGGGAAAATTAACGGCAATAGGAGACGCAAACGAGGTTGCGTGGGTCGGCTAGTAGGTTGTATAAAACCTACCACGAGAACCGTTGGTATCTCAAATCATCATAAACTTGAGAACCTAAAGCAAACTAAGGGCCCCTTGGCCGTATTTGCTACAGGCCCCGCGCTGGCTTAATCCGGCACTGAACAGACACAAGGAATACCCAGACTCAAAACCACAATCCATGTATCACACAAAGTATGCTGTCTGTCCCGGGTTTGGTTTGAACCCATAACACTTTAACGCAGTAGCGAGCGTTATGGCAACCACTTAAACTGCTGCGTCATCAGTAAAGTCAAACACAGTCATTAAATAAATTTCCAAATGTTAGGTATAACAAAAGGGTACAGTACCTCATCATAATGCCTGTTGTCCTCGGGTCGTGGTCTCCTGTCCCGCTCGGCCCTGTCCCTGTCCCGCTCGCCCGGGGGGGAGCGGCGCGGTGATAAGGATCGGCGCGGAGGGGTGGGAGTTCGCATCCTGGACATGACAATTAAGATATTAATAATACACAGGTATTTGACGAGTGAGTATTTATATCAGCTCACATCTTCATATTAAGGAGCCACAGCTGGACATAAGTCTCTCGTAAGAAAGGAGATTTTTAACTTCTATAGCATGCTGACCAAACGGGTTGATAAATGGTTTGTTTGAAGTTTTCCTTTCTCATTACAGTGATGTCCTGCTTAGTAAAAGTCCTTTAGCCGGTTCTTACGTCATCCGATGAATGAATAGTGATTGTGATTATATTACACTAGCTGACCCACGGAACTTTGTTTCCGTCTCCTATTGCCCGTAGCGTAATAATTTCCCCCCGTTTTCCCAATATTTTTCATTAGTGCTCCGCTCCTATTGCTCTAAGCGTGATGATATATAACCTATAGTCTGATACATGGGCTAACTAATACTTGTATCTAATTATGAAGCAACCTGTATTTGTAAACTTTGTTTGTTGTAAATAAAGATTATTATTATTATTAAATGTAATACTGAAATAATATTTCAAATCGAACCAGTAGTTCCTGAGATTAGCGCGTTCAAACAATAACACAAACAACTCTTCAGCTTTATATATTAGTATAGATAGAAAAAATATTTTTTAAGGAAAGGTCAACACAAAAAAAACTCTTGTCTACGACAAAAAATGATGTATGAAACCTGTTGCCGCTCGGCAAGTCCCAAAAGACCTGAATTTTGTCCAAAAACTCAATCGTATGAGTGTCGCTGAGGACACGCTAGAACGAGCCAATACCGAC
The DNA here is from genome assembly GCA_905220595.1 of Spilosoma lubricipeda. Taxonomy (NCBI): domain Eukaryota; kingdom Metazoa; phylum Arthropoda; class Insecta; order Lepidoptera; family Erebidae; genus Spilosoma; species Spilosoma lubricipeda. The sequence goes on along the minus strand of HG992298.1, from coordinate 934,505 downwards.
CCAAAATTCATGAAACGCATTGTTACTGATGACGTGACGTGGGTTTACGAGTTTGACATGCAAACTAGTCAACAAGCTTCGGAGTGGCGCCTTCCAACTGAACCGAAACCGAAAAAACCATGCCAAAGTCGATCAAAAGTCAAAGTCATGTTGACTGTTTTCTTTGACTCTAGCGGTTTGTGCACTCGGAATTCTTGCCAGAAGGTCAAACGGTAAATAAAGAATGTTATTTGAGTCTTATGCGGCATTTTTGAGAGCAAGGGCAAAGGGCCAGATTTGTGGCAAGAAAATTCTTGGATTTTGCCATTTCTTTGAAATTTCTCCATGGCTCCAGCCTACTTTTTTATTTTTCCTAAACTCAAATTACCACTTCGTGGCTCCCGTTTCCAATCGGTAGAAGACATAAAGAAGAATTCGCAGCGAGAACTAAACTTAATTCCAAAAGCATTTAAAAATGATTTTAATTTGGATAATTTATTGGCGTAAGTGTATCGTTTCTGAAGGAGCGTATACTTTGAAGGTAATAAAATAAATTTGGATGAATAACTAACACTTTGTATATTAATGATCTTTTCCCGGTACTTTTTTGACAGAGTAGTTTAAAACAATCGATCGTTAAAAGCTGAAATGAAATTTATTTGCATAGAACATAGGTTAGTACCAGGTGTAACATTGGTGGTTTTTGATCATACCATGTTCTGCCTTGTTTTGGCATGCAAATATTCATAAACTAACATTAGGACCTAAAAAATTAATTGTATTATATAAAACTAAAAACATACTCTACTACTAAGAAAAGATGTTTCTAAACAAACCCTTGAGTAAGAGATAAAAGAGAACTCACCTCCGTCTAAGTCCAGCTCTGTTGGCATTAATGAACTCTTCCTGCCTTCGGAGCAGATCGTCATCATCGGTCCTGCGATATGGTGTGTGGGCCAAGTCATTCTCGATCTCTATCGTTGTGTTCTCTATGTATCTGTTAACAATGAAAAAGGTATTATTTAATCATGTTTAAAGGATGTACTAGGTTTATGAAATACTATTGAATAGCGCCTTTTGCAAATGCCGGTATATTTAAAAAAGACACCTTGTTCAACAGTATCGTTTGAGTCATTTACATTATAGAGAAATATACAATTTTCTGGCTGGGGAATCGAGCACACTGTGGCGACTTCCACATACAGCGCAACAATAAAACATATGACAGCGCCATCTACCGAATATACGTCGAACTACGGAGTAACGAAGGAAATGAAGAAACCACTAATCCTGAATCGCGCAAGAGAAGTTCTCGCGCCGATTATAATATAATAAATAAATATTTCGGACATCTAACACACAACGCCATCTAGTCCCAAGCTAAGCGGAGCTTGTGTTATGGGTACTAGACAACTGATACAAATACATATATACTTTTTTTTTGTAAATACATACATATTATACATAGAAAACACCCAAACTCCGAAACAAATATTTGTAGATAATACAAATATTTGGTCTGACCCGGGAATCGAACCCGAGACCTCATGATCGGCAGTCGCACACGCAAACCGCGAGACCAACGAGGCAGTTAATATATATAATAGGATCAACATCATAACATCATCTGTTGGTCACTGACCAGCCAGGCATGATCACCTCGCCTGGTAGGAGGATCCTCTCTTTGTGTTGGAGTAACCCTTCCTCTCCTCAAACACACACAACCTCCTCTTTAGCAGTCAAGGTCACCAACTACTAATCCAACAGACAAATAGATAGGAGTTTGGCCAACACATTGTGTGTCACCATACTGCATTGTCTGTACTACCAGTACGACTACCTTTCTTCGATTCTGCTCATGCTTTCCATCAGGCAGAGTATTCACTTGGGCAGACTCAAAAGAAAAGTTTACAAAGCGGGTAGAAAGGAAAGTTACCTCTGAGGAGATCTTCTAGTTTGTTTTCTGACCGCAGCTCTGGCTAATGCGTTCCGTTGTTCAGCGATGAACCTTTCAGCTGCATCGTCAATGTCTTTCACAGGTCCTGAATAACAAATAAATATCTCTTATTATGGTACATTACATCATGTCCACAGCATTTAAAAGTCCACTGCTGGACATAGGCCTCTAGTATGGTATATTTTACTGCATATCATACGCAAGTTAAGGTATATATATATATATATATATTTACATGCAGCATAAACTTTGTGTGTATACCTTAAAGATATGTATACATATAATAAGGATTTTAGTTAAATAAATATTTTAATAATAAATAAATATTTCGGACATCTAACACACAACGTCATCTAGTCCCAAGCTAAGCAGAGTTTGTGTTATGGGTACTAGACAACTGGTATAAATACATATATACTTTTTTTTTTGTAAATACGCACATATTGTATATAGAAAACACCCAAACTCCGAAACAAATATTTGTAGATCATACAAACATTTGGTTCGACCCGGGAATCGAACCCGAGACCTCATGATCAGCAGTCGCACACGTCAACCGCTAGACCAACGAGGTTGTTTTATGCGCAACTCAAGAGATCAAACAGAGAGGAACTTTATAAATAAATAATTGGTTGTCTGTAAAGTCGAATAAGAAATAACATGAGTTACAAGTCGAACGCTTAGGCCGGTCGTGTCTTTCTAACGCGCGTTCCGCGGTCTCGCTTTCACGCTCTGCTCAGGCGGAACGTGACAATGAGTCATGTTTTTTCGTGCGTGCACGTTGTCACGTCAAAATCCTTATAAACGAGTACAAATATTCTCTGTATGATGACGGATTAACAATATGTAGTATCGCCATCCGTACACATCCTGTGGGTGTCGTAACAGCCGACTAAAGGAACAAACTAGGCTCAATATCGAGACCGAAGGACCAATGATGCAAAGCTTCACTAGGCCGCTATGGTGTGGGTCATACGCAATGGTGACCACCACTCTTGGATTCTGTTTATGCTTTCCATTAGGCAGAGTAGTCATGTTGGGAGGCAAATTCTAATATATAAAGCTGAAGAGTTTACTTGTTTGTTTGAACGCGCTAATCTCAGGAACCGCTGGTCCGATTTGAAAAATTATGTCAATGTTAGTACATTTATCGAGGAAGGCTAAAGGCTATATATCATCACGCTCGGACCTATAGGAGTTGAGCACTAATGAAAAACGTTTCGAAAACGGGGGAAAATTATCACGCTACGGGCAATAAGAGACGCAAACAAGATTGCGTGGGTAAATCCTATATCAACCCGTTCTGGCCAGCTTGGTATAGTTAGCCAAAATCTCCTAAGGAGAGTCATGTCAAGCAGTGGACTACTATAGGATGTTGATGTTGATATTCTGGTTGTAAAAGAGAAAGGAAGAAATGGATGGAACTGTTTAGTTAGAGGTCTTGGCTCTCGCTCTTTCTATGATAGTAAGAGTAGTATGAGATACAGAGAGACTTGAGATTCTACTGACTTGTTAGAGGAACAACTGAAGTTCATTAAAGAGGCGTATGCTAAATATAGCAGTGTTTTTGATATAATTACGTTTAGTTTTCTACTGACGTGTTTGAGGAATAACCGATGTCCATTTGAGAGGCGTTTAGGTACTTAAAATTTCAGTGTTTATAATATAATTACGTTTAGTTTATGCTGCATGCAAATATATTCCTAACACAAAAAAGGCGAAAACGTGCGTTTAATTATTAGTAATTTTTTGTAAAAATAATATTATTTTTTAAAGTCAATAATTAAACGCATTACTACTAAAACGAAATCGGTATATAAACAATGTTTTAAAAGAAAAAGGCGAAAAATAAATACCTGCGTGCACAAACTACATACATATGTATACAAGTGCTGAACAGGACATGCACACACTAAATGAATTATCTGTTTGTACCTTATTTTGAGATAAACGAAGTACAGAACGGAACTCTTAAAGTGACTTGCCCCGACTGACTGATTTTTTTTTTAAACTCCCGCATTAAGAGTATAGACCCTGTGTCGCGGAGGACTTTACAAACATACATGCAACGGATACAAAGAACACCCAGACACAGAACAACAATTTGTAGATCACACAAAGTGTTGTCCCATGTGGGAGTTGAACCCACGACAGTTGGCGCCGTAGAAAGCGGGGTAACGACCGCTTAAAACAAAATGAGGCTACATATTTGACATATTGCTAATATGTAAGCTCCCAGCCAAGGTTTTACACTCTTAAGGGTAAGAGATGAACGGTTATTTGGAAGTTGGAAACCGGAAATAAGAGATATGTGAGAGAGATAGAGTGTGAAGCTGTAGGCAAAAGCTAGTACTAAGATGTATGCAATTTCTTTTTTGGATGTAACAGATTCAATAATGCAAGAAAGTATATAGCTAACGGAAATTTGACATTTCAATCAATATTTAAAAACTTCACTCACTTCCATACAAAACCTTAATTTTACAATTTAAATATTTCTCTTTTTTACTGTGAGTGATGACTGCAAAATCGAGATGGTAAATAAAATAATGATACCACTTTTGATCAATGTGAAATATGTAAAGTTTTCGTATTTCATAGCAGTATTACACAACTTTAAAATGAATGCATTCCATAAATGTATTATTACAATGATAAAAAGTGATTGTGGAATGAAATTTTAACAAAAAGTTATTTTTATTAAAACAAAATTAAGATCATGAAAGGGCGCCAATGATGTTCATTTCTTTTAAAAACCTACAAATAAATTGTTTATTTATAATTGCAAAATACGATAAGACATGACTACGTTCCATAATTTGTTTACCTTCACAAAAAATAAGATACAAACGGACAATTTTCTGTATATATTATTACCGAATTTGTTTTCAATGGTTGCAATGAGCGGCGGCGATTTCTGAATCCGAGTCGGTATGTAGACTGGCAACCCTGTGGCATAAACCACGGGTTTAATTTAAAAGCGTATCAATTTCTTTTACATTCGTTTTTTTATTTAAAAATGACATATGCATATATAACGTCTACAGTATTCCGGCATGTGGTGACGTATTTAGAGTATGGAGTGTCTCATTACCCCTATTCAACCCATGGGTGTCACAACAAACACTGGACACATGGTCTCCGTTTTACCGGATAAGTTTTTTTCACATCGATATCTTATGGAATTGTATAAGCGACTTCACATATGACACAGTATTCTGTGTACAGTAAAAAATATCGCTACGATAAATTATGAGACTCCATTTTGTCTGAATACTGGATGATGTAACATTATAAACGTATCTATCTGTACAACTTTACCGCATAGAGCTACATAATTCAAATTCAAAATCATTTATTCAATTAAATGACATTTATGAACGTTAAATTGAAGCTACAATTAAAAATCATAGATCGACACAAACAGACAAGGTCAATAGTCTAGGTAAATTAGGCGAAAACACCAAACTCTACTGCCTGTGTGTGTTGATCTATAACTTCCAGTTTCCAATTCCAAAGTCTTATGAGAAGAATACTGGCGAAGAAACTCATGGCCACTCTTTTTAAAAGTCATATATTCAATTACAATTGTGTTAGTACATCAAACGTGCCTACGGTGAATAGATATAATGAGACCACATGTGAACCAGCTGTAAGCGAGCAAACTACTTAGGAGTTACTGCAAATAGAAGTAAAACTTGAAACAAAGTATACCAAGCTTGCCAGCTTGATAGTTGACCAAAACCTGTTTTCTAAGGAGAGACCTATGTCCAGAACGGGACTGTTAAAGACAATTGATGATAATGACACTATTATTAATTACTTTATCCCATAAATATATTCAAATATGACCATAATAAGAATATTACGCAGATACTTATAAACTATATATTATATACTAGTTGTGACACGCGGCTCCGCCCGCGTATATGTCGGTTGTCGCGGCAAATAGTAGCCTATGTGTTATGTATCGGCTATGATACTGTAAAGTTTTATCCGAATCCGTTCAGTAGTTTTTGCGTGAAAGAGTAACAAACATCAAGCCATCCATATTTACAAACTTTCGCGTTTATAATATTAGTATAGATATAATGTGATGATACATATATACATAATTATGTACATGATTTATTGTACATTTAAAACACTTACCTTCAACAGGTGGTTGGAAAGTCCCTTTGAAATGTGGATTGATAAGCACCTTTTTCCCAGCCAAGCCTCCCGGAGGCAAGTTAGGAGGTAGTGGCACTGGTAACATTCTGACTTCTGGCTCCTTCGGCAAGTCCACTTTTGGTCCAATCTTGTCCAAACTCGGTCCAGGCATCCCTGGTAAAGCCTGGCGTATCGTCACTTGAGGAATATGGCCCGGGTTGGAGATTATTTCACGCATCGGTGGGGCAAATTGCCTTGGAGGGAAACTAGGTCTGAAGAAGCGTGGGTCAAAATTGGGTCTGGGTCCAAATTGGGGACGTTCTTCTATACCCTGTCTGAATTGGAACCGTGGGAGGAATTGGGGTCGTTCGATAGGGGGTCGGAACATGGGCATTTCTTGTGGTAAAATGGGACGTTCCGGAGATATTTCTGGGCCCATTTGTGGTGGAATGTGTGGGTCCATTCTTATGTCGGGTCTTAGTAATTGGGGAGGTATTTCTGGTCGTAATTCGTGTCTCATTTCGGGGCGTATTTCAAGGTTCATTTCGGGACGTATTTCCGGCCTCATTTGTGGAGGGTTGGGTCTGATTTGAGGAGGGGGGAATGATGAGCGTTGGTTAAAGTTGCCCTGTAATAGAAAGTACATATTAAGATTTATTTATTCAAATATCAAACAATAGGGAATATGCTTTAATATAATATATTTTATCTAGATTCTTTATTGTCTTTCTTCTTCTTCTTCTAGAAGTGCCTCTTCAATCCTGAAGGTTGGCCGTCAGCTTCTTGTACTCCTCCCTGTCACCGGCCAGGCGGAACAGTTGCTCAACGGAGGTAATACCGGTCCACTCCCGGATATTTCGCAACCACGACTTTTTTCTTCGTCCAACGCGTCTCTTTCCCTCCACCTTGCCCATCATTGTCTTTACAATATACTTAAAAGGTATTTCTTTTTTTTAGTGATTAAACCCAGACAATAATAATTAAAAAGTGAAAATTAAGGGAGGGAAATTCAAACCTACAAAACGCGTCCTATTAGTCGAAACGAAATGTGACATCGATTGTTACATTTTCAAAATTATCGGCGTCGAAATTCCTATTGTGATAGTAGTGTTTGCGAGAAAAAATAACTTCTTCCATGATTTTTATAGCAATTAAAACTGAAATAAATGTTAAATAATTAAAACACTCAATAGTAAACAAACACGAAATGACAATGACGTCATTGGGCCTGTGCCAAAGCGCGCGCGAAATGGAGACGTTTAAATAGCTCAAATGTAGTCAATGTTCTAAATTTCACTTTGAAAATTAGTTTCGCTATTTTCATGCCTATTTATATTTTCTTCTATGTTATAGAGATGTATGATCATATTAAGAAATAAAAAAAACGTGCATATTCCCTATTACGTTTTATAGAGGTCTGTGGCTTTGTTGGTTGAAATATAACTTTATTAAACTAGAGAAATATTATTTGTCTTCGGAATGATAATATAAGTATATGTGCGAATAATTTGTGGAGTACGTAATAAACAGACACGTTTAAATGTACTACTAATACTTTTGTTAATGCTTATGTATATACCTATATTATTACATATTTTAACCAACTTTAAAAAAGGAGGTTTCTCAATTCGACCGTATATATTTATATTTTTTTATTTTTGTTCGCGGATAATTTCGTCGTTTATGAACCGATTTTGATGATTCTTTTTTTAATGGAAAGGTGATGTTGGTAACCCAACCCAACGTTGGTACCATGATAAGGACATTAATATCTTGAAGTCGGTTTTATTTTTGTTAAAATTGTACTTGTTTTTGTAAATACTGACATTTTATACATAGAATCAAACTCTGAAATAAATAATTGCAGATTTTATAAACATTTGGTCTGATTCGGGAATTGAACCTAAGATCTCAGCATAGCGACCTCCAGCATAGCAATTGTCAGAGCAAAATCGAAACGGTAAATTCGATCAGCCCGATTTCAAGACCACTGGTCTTGAAAACGGGCAAAAAACAAATATAATACAACAAAAAAAAAAAAAACAAATATAGGAAAATTTCTAGAAGTATTTGTGTGTGTGTGTGTGTGTGTGTGTGTGTAGATGTGCGCTTACCCTGTGCATGTTGTTCCGTCGGTAGGGGTGCGGCTGTCGCGCCTGGAACGAAGCACTCCGCCATGAAGTTCTCCCGCGACCTCCACTGCCGGGCCCGCCCCACCCCCCACGTGGGATAACCACTTTATCTGACACAATAACAAGATCTATTTAAAAACAAGACAGTTGGAAAACATGTACGTAATCAGTGACTAAATGATCTTATCGGTTTCGAACCAGCCCTTATGATTCAAAAATAGTTTCGTACATAACCTACTTTCATTCCACAAACATAATCGTTGTTAATAGAAAACTAATATAATTATATATATATATTCTATGGCACAGGCGGGCATACGAGCAGACGCATCGCCTGATGGTAAGGGATTACCACCGCGCATGGACAGAAGCGTCACAAGTGCGTTGCCGGCCTTTGGGGGATGGATAGGGGGAGGGTGGGGTATGGGCTTAGGGTATCCTCACTCACTCGGTGAAACACAGCGCAAGCACTATTTCACATCGGTTTTTTGTGAGGCAGTTGTACCACTCTGGTCGAGCCGGCCCATTCATGTCGAAGCGTGGCTCTCCCACGTTGACCCTTCCCCCACCCAAATATGGGAACGACGTCTTCTAAACACTTAGTCACTTGGTCAAAATAAAATATTAGCCAATAATAGGTGTTATCGATAGGGGAAAGAGAATAGGATAGAACACTTTTAATTTGGCTTGACATTTTCCCTGTACTTTTTTTTTCTAAGAAGTTTACATGTTTCGAAGATCCGATCACATCGCCAAACAGGCGATTGATTGGAATCCTCAAGGAAAACGAAAACGTAGCCGTCCCAAACAGACCACGAGACAAAGGTCGAAAAGACGTGAAGCGAGTTAAAATCCAAAGCTCACGACCGAACGCGATGGCGATATTCTGTGGACCCCCTCTGCCCCATCTAGGGGACATAGGACTTTAAGTCAAGTCACTAATTACGAAGACGTATAGATCCGAAGGAAGAAATTTTGTTTCCTATTTCAGGACCTATAAAAGGCTTTTGCGAATTTTATAGAAACAGATGAAGAAAGTGAGCATTGGAGCTATTAAAAATAAACTACTTCTATTAAAAAAAGATCTTATTTTGTTCCGCAACTGTTTACGAACTGGTCGATTTCAATAGCAATTTTATTTTCTTTAAGTATGGACCTGCCAAAGTTACTCTACTCTGAATCCAAGTGTGGTGGTCACAACACTCACTGCGAATGCAGACAATGCAACAATGCAGCATGGGGTGAAGTCTATGTGTATTACGACAGTTAAGCGAACGGAGTCTTTAAATTGGCGAAAAACAAAAAGGTAATTATGGTTGAACTTGACCACTGAACGACCACTAATAACAATTAATATAAGATTAAATTAAAAAATTATGGCAAGTATTTTAACTTTTGACAATATGTATAAACCAGCTTGAAACTTACCGTGGGAGATCCACGCTTCGGCATGAATGGGCCGGCTCGACCGGAGTGATACCTCGGCTTCACAGAAAACCGGTGTGAAATAGCGCTTGCGTTGTGTTTCATCGAGTGAGTGAGGATACCGGAGGCCCATAACCCAAACCCCTTCCCCCTATCTATCCCCCTAAGGCCGGCAACACACTTGTGACGCCTCTGGTGTTTTCAGGTGTCCGTGGGCGGCGGTAATTGTTTACCCTCAGGCGATACGTCTGCTCGTTTGCCAGCAAATGCCGTATAAAAAAAAAGGTAGAATTTAATACTTAGTTATAAAACTATTTAATATTCACCTAAACTGTCCGGGATATCTCTGACTTGTGGCATCCGTTGCACTCCGGGAGGTCTCTCTGATATGAACCGTTCACGAGCACCAAGGTCCCCCATATCGCTGAGTGATCCATCTGTAACAAAATTATACACCATGTATACAGGTGATTGCAAAAGATGTATACAGAAGTGTATGAAAAAGGCAATATTTTTGTAGGTTTATTTATCCGCAAATTTAATAACAGTTCAATGCTGGACATAGAATTAAGGCTAAGCTGGTTTACAACCATCAGTTGAGATTAATCAGGAATGAAGTACTTAAACTTACTTGAAATTGGAGTTATGACGTCCGATGGAACAATTTGGGGTGATTCAACAGGTCCCGCTGGCTGTAAAGAAAGAGATTAATTCATTAAGATATTTATTGCTACAAATATTTGCACCAAGAGGAATTCAAACCTGTTACTACCATTCTAGCACTTTACCGTTGAACTATAGCGGTTTATCTCATTTTAAGATGGTCTCTGGGAGGCTATCAACTTCATGAGCTCAATTTTTTATAGTATACTAGGTGAACCCCGCGGTGTTACCCGCGGTTATTGTTGTACCGCGAGTAACGCCGCGGGACAAAGTTAATCTAAAAAAAGTAGCCTAAGTTACTCCCTGGATCATCAGCTACCTGCCTGTGAAAGTCCCGTCAAAATCTGTTCAGCCGTTCCAGGGATTACTCCTGTCCTGTGAGAGGTTAGTTTTTTTCTTTTTTTTTAATCTATTTGGTTGGCAATCGAGCATACAGTACTACCGGGCATACATTACCTACTCAGTTTGTTCTTGTATCCTCTCAAATTAGGCCTTAAAGAATTTCACTATTTAGTCTTAGATTTCTTGAAATAAGTTTAAAATATGTACTTCTTTCAACTTATGTTTGTAGACAGAAATGTTAAAAAGACTTACAATTGCTGGCGGGACCGCATGTTCTTCATATACTGGTGCTTCATATGGAGCATACGTTGCATGTTGTCGTGGCACAGGATTAGCTACCTCTACTGTTATGTTGGGCACCACACATTCTGTTTCTACAACAGGCTGGTAAGGTATTGGCTGTTGGGGAAACAAAATAATAATGAGAAAATCATTGTTTCCATTTTTTTGTTTTGTATTTTGACACGCAACACCATTAGCCATAACATTTTCACTTGAAAAATTTGTTAAATAGGTCTTATATAGCCGAAGAGTTTGTTTGTTATTTGAAAAATTATTTCAGGAGATGCAAACGAGCGAGAGAGAACAAAGAAAGTAAACTTCTTTCATTTTGAATTTGGTGTCTTTATAAATCTCAAACTTCATAGTCTATTGTTTGTCACGAGATTAGGAGTAATGGAAATGGTGTGTTATAAAAATGACCGAAAAGTAAACTTTTATTAAGTTATCTATATATTTTGTAATAAAATAATTAGAAATAGTCAAGAAGTAAACTTTGAATGTTGTTTCTTTGCTTTTTTTGAGATCAATGTATAGGATCTTACTATGATAAAATTATTTATAACTGGCTGAACCCCGCGAGTAACGCCGCGCGACAAAGTTCGTCTAAAAAAAGTAGCCTAAGTTACTCCCCGGATCATCAGCTACCTGCCAGTGAAAGTCCCGTCAAAATCCGTCCAGCCGTTCCAGAGATTAGCCGGAACAAACAGACAGACAAAAAAAATTTTAACTACATTTTTCGTATATGTACCGTGTATACATACATATGCATTTAGTAAAAAGCGGTTATTTTAATATTACAAACAGACACTCCAATTTTATTTATTTGTATAGACTATCAACACCCTGCCAGCTGGCTAGGCAACTCCGTGGGGCCCAGCTAGTTTCTAAAATAAAAGTAGCCTAAGTTACTTATAACATTAGCTATTTGCCAATGAAATTCCTGTCTGAATGAGCCAAGCTTTTATAGAGCTGCAATAAACAAAAAGACAACTTGTAAAAATTGCTTTTTCATTGTCAGTAGTATCATATAAATGTAGTGAAAAACTGTAATTATTAAATGAAATCAAAATAGATTGTTTTCATTTAATAAATAAGTCACCATTCAAGTTATAACAAAGACAAGAAAGTAAAAAATTAAAAAAAATCCAATTTAAATCAAATTAATCAGATTATCAACCCTGTTGTAGAGTGATACCTGTGAAGTCTTTCAACTCAAAATAAAACAAAAAGATAAAGACAAAAGAGAAACCACAAGAACAGATCTGCAAAGGGTAAGAAAACTGGACAAACAAATCCTCTACCAACCTGTCTAGTTGATATTAGGCAGTGGATTCTTTAATGATATAATGACAAAAGAAGAAAATGTGTAAAAAATAAAAATTATAGTCAGATAATATTGATATAGTCTATGTCACCCGGGCTATTATTGGAATACTATTGACACAGCATTCTTTAAAATTGGTCCAATGGTTGTAGGTGCTATGGCCCTTCTTTTTGGCGTTTTGATAGCCAGGTTTGATCAATCAAGACATGATTCTTTGTGTGTAAAATAAGTATTACTAAGTACAAAATTGTCAGAAAATCATAATGAGGGATTGTACTGTTGTCAAGTGTTTGGTTAGTGTTTTGTATCCACTATTCCTAACAGTAACTAGGCAACTAATTACATATTATGGACTCTTAACTTCTATAAGAGTAGAGCTAATCCTATTAGCATTATAAATGGGAAAGTTATTAAGGATGTATGATACTCTTTCAGGCAAGAAGTAAACAGATTGAAATGAAACTTTATAGCAATATACCTTATACATCAGAATAACACTTAGGCTACTATTTACCGCAATCACGAGGGAGGAGTCACGGGCAAAAGCTACTAGAGTTTAGAGAAAAGAATTTGTCAAATCCGATTGACAGACACATTTGAACATAAAACCATCTAAGTTTATAACAACAGTTCATAAATTATCACCTATTAAGACTAACCTGAGCGGCATATTCATGTACTGGATATTCTTGCGGCTGTGGTACCATATTATCAATAGGCTCTCTGAAAGTTGGTCCTACCGAAGTCGGTACATTCTGAGGTGCAGCGTTCTCATAATCGTCTGCTAACAGCTGTTCCTCTTCTTCATTGCCAAGATTATAGTCTGCAAGGCTCTGGTCTCCTAAATCGTCACCTAACAAGTCTTCACTGTAATAAAAACGTGAATATTACCGATCACAAAATATTATACACACATGGTTCTGCGACGCAAATAATTTCACAAATTCACAGGTATTTGTAATACATTCAGCACAATTTTGTATGATGTATGACTCCACTGTTATTTAAAAAGCTACACTCATTAAATATTATTTATGTTTGTTAATGCAAAAAATAGAATTAATTCAGTTAATATTACTAACTTGTCCGACATGTTGACAATAATAGCACATACAGATAACTTTATGGCACAAGGCACAAGCAAGCAACTTCAAGCAAGGCCACAGAACACATTTACTCAGAAGCAAGGCGCAAGCCACAGAGACTAGCACTGTTAATGTTGCCAGCAACTAAATTCTTTTTCCAAAACTTCCTTTCAAAAGTTCACTGCTAACCCCTATATAAAAGTAAGATATATAAAAAATAATTATATTAAATATACACTTGTAATATCTAATATGGAAAATCTGATTATTGTTGATGGTTAAAATAAATAGTAACTTAATTGTTGTTTCGTTGTAATCGTTAGTTGATCGTTTCATTAGTTAATTTAGTTATCGTTGGTTTCTCGTTAATTTAATCACAGTCACAGAGCAAGTAAAAAAAGGTATATACCGCACGTAAAATAAGAAAGTGAAGCATTTTTTTAAATTAGGTGGTAAATTAAAGGGTTGCCACTTTTTAAAAAATATGTGAAAATAAATCTATTTGTTTCTTATAATCTAACTAGCTGTTGCCCGCGGCTTTGCTCGCGTGGAAGTTGATAATATGTATTTAATTAAAACTGTGTAAAAGTATGTATCAGTACTTTATTCATTTTTTTGAACGTATTATTTTATTTTTGATCAATAGCTCATTTAAAAGAACTTTCATACAAACATTTGACTCAAATTTCATCCCCTTTAGGAACAGAATTCGCATAAATGCTGATATAAGTATTCATCTATTTCGAAAAATGACGGAATGCCAGACTAACCCTTGTACGAAATGTCAACCCCTATTTCACCCCTTAGGGACAGAATATTCAGAAACGCTGCAATACGTATTTACTCAGTCAGTCAGTCAGTCAGGACTTACTATTTTATAAGTATAGATATATAAAATTCTCATGTCACAGTTTTCGTTGCCATACTCCTCCGAAACGGCTTGACCGATTCTCATGAAACTTTGTGAGCATATTGAGTAGGTCTGAGAATCGGCCAACATCTATTTTTCATCCCCCTAAATGGTAAGGGTCACCCATCCTTAAAAAAATTTATGGCAAAACGACGTTTGCCGGGGCAGCTAGTTTACTATAAGACTGACATATTTAACCCTATAAAAGTGCGTGACTAATAAATTTAAGCAATACTCTCACTCTCTACTTCATTAATTGACTATGAATTTACCTACAAATTACTTACCTACCCACATTTCATGGCTATTAGAAATGAAATGCAAGCCCCTGGCAGCACTCCTCCAGTGGGCAGTAAGGCCAGCAAGTTAGTCTCTTGTGTGTATTTAAGTGTGAAATGATATTCTTTTTGTTCTCTTTTGTGCAGTTTTTACACCATTTAATTGCACAAGACGGCATTTTGTAGGTAAACTTACTGCACGACAATTTGTACGATACTAACGAAAAGTAGCGTAGTTAACGCTGTGTTTACTTGGAAGTAGCTGAGTTTTATACTCTACACGTTCTTACTCCCTTTTTTTCTGTTCGAAAATTCCCCGGATACACCTGCTGGTGGCATGTCGGACTCGAACCGACTAAAACCGCACGCCGTTTCGGGCACTATAAGCTGGGGAACCAGGTGCGCCCCGGGAAGGAAAACCCTGGAACCTTGACGTAACTCGGACCACGTACTTAGATGGCCCCCTCCTGTGTGGGAACCCCAATGTTTCCGTTGATGCCTCCAAAAGATTGCTGTCTACAGCGTTCGCGCCGTTTCCCGAGTCTGTTTCTGCTAGGGTGACAGATGACCTCACCTGTCACCCTCAGGCTTGCGCTTATGGAGGACGGAGTAGCTATATTTTCCGATCGACGGCGCCTGAGTCGTCTGCGGTACCTGACTCGTTCGCGTACCTGGCGGACTAGGAGAGTTCAAAACCTCTCCCATAACTGGTCTTAGCGTCTTACGGGATTTCTCGAGTCTCAGGATTCCTACCCAACTCACGCGTCTCCTTGTGCCATTGGTAAAGAGCCGTAACGGCGTGCGCCTCCAGGACCCATGGTGGAGTTGCAGCCAGGACACTTGTCGCTTTAAAGTAGATCGTGCGGTACCCCTTAAGATCCCAATTGTCAGCACTCGTTGCGGTCATTGCAATAGCGCGATATTGCTGGCCTTCAGACTTTCCGCCTATACAGGGCCATAGACCGCACAAGCCCCGCACAATCTTATGCCCCTAATGACAAATCGGATAGATTATTAATTTATTAGTTTATTGTTATTACTATGTGTTTAGGTTTTGAGAACGGCTAATCTAATTTGAAGTTTTAAGATATCTCATTGTACCAGAGCAAGAAGGTAATTGGAGAATAGACTGAACTACAAATTAGCTTAATATTGTGAATATAATTAACTAATTTTGTGCTTTAAAGATGATTCAAATGAATAACGATTATTATAATACTTTCACTATAAGTACTTATTATTACATTATATATGTAAGTACTTAATGTTCTAAATTAAAATTAATTAAACCAAAATAAATATAATTGATTTCCTACATAATTTTTTTAAGGTTTCGTTTAGTGCTAGACGTGGTAGTTACTTCAGGAACAATTATATTTACTTCTTAATATAATTTGACTTCACACTTTAAATATGTAGTAGACAGCGCAAACTTCTATCAGTTGCCGCCTGTAGCGGCTGTAGCCAAGTATCACATCAGGCAGAGTCGAGTCATTTTGGTAGGGACAAATATAGGTATTAATTCCCGCCAAACTGACGATATTTTCGTTATCCTGACAAAATGACTGTACTCTGCTTGATGGAAAGCATGCACAGAATCCGAAAGTGGTGGTCACAAGTCACCTATACATTGCGGCTGCAGGCAGTGCAGCATGGTGGCCCACACTATTACGGCCTATTGAGATGCTTTACATAAACTCAAAATCACTGTTTGACATACGCCCGAATGCGCTCCAGTTAGTTCTGTAAGAAGTTCAGCCAGCTGGTTATCCATAGGTTGCCTGATAAAAGTTTAGGTTTTAATCTGGATCTATATCTTTAAAGCATACTGTAGCTATTGCAATGGATTTTTCACTTTAAGAAAATAAAATACAGGTTGTATAGGTATGTATTATCCGAGAGTGACGTATTAAGAATGAGGAGTGTCGGTCAGAACCCCTATTCATTCCACGGGTATCGTAAGAGCCATTAAAGGAGCAAACTACAAAAGACAACGGCACTGCAAAGAGAAGAAAATCTTGAAGCAAACCCTATATAAGTGCCGGCAGCTTACTTGGCCATGCGCAGAAAGTCGTTTTTTAGGTCCCTTTGGTGATAGAGGGACGCGGAGATTGTAGTAGCACCGTTCCGAGCAAGCTATTGGACTTTTCGAGCAAGCGATTAGTGCGTAAGTCGACTACACTTCGATTTCCTTTGTTTTGATTTGTTGCATTAGTGAACTATGCGCGAAATAACCCCCACCACGTCGAAGTTTGGCCAAGATACATGCTCCCACCTATACCAATCCGTTTGGCTGGCGCGGTACAGTAGACCAAAAGCTTCTTGCAAAGAAGAGGCTTTTGTCCAACGGCGGACTGTGTACTTCGTGTACTTGCGGTTCAATCTTTGCGGAATATCACATATCCATCACGCTGGTTCAGCGTTAGGTTTGGATGTACACGTAGAAGAGTCATTAAATCTAGCTGCATATATGCAGACATCAATACAACATATTCTTGGTAACAACAAGTTCGCTGTGTCTTCGCTAGATGGCACAGTAGTATATTTGTGGAATTCGCTACATGTCATGCAATGTCAAGTATTACAGGTACTTCTGCATTTTAATCTTTCTTATCTGAACTGTATCTTCCGGAAATAAATATCGATAACGAAACAGCATTAGCAACGCTCTTGAACATTATGTGATAAATTGTGTTTGATTTTTACCAATTTGAAAGATAAAAGTATTGAGTGGGAGGATAATCCGTACCAACACTGTTTTTTAAGCACGGTACAGAATTTTGTTGAAGTGGTTACTGCAGAGGTCATGAATGAGTTCTTTCATAAGCAAATTTCAGGTCCCCTCATCATCACCAGTCCTCAGATGGACAAACAAGAAAAAGTTAAAAAAAAACTATAAATAACCTTAAAACAAACCCAATATCAACACGTGTGGCAAGCGTGTTATACCTAGTAGACCAAATCCTGGTCGTCCAGCAGTGGACTACCTACCTAAATACTTCTGTTTATCTCGTTGACTGCCTCGTTGGTCTCGCGGTTGGCGTGTGCGACTACTGTTCATGAGGTCTCGGGTTCGATTCCCGGGTCGGACCAAATGTTTGTATGATCTACAAATATTTGTTTCGGAGTTTGGGTGTTTTCTATGTATAATATGTATGTATTTACAAAAAAAAGTATATATGTATTTGTATCAGTTGTCTAGTACCCATAACACAAGCTCTGCTTAGCTTGGGACTCGATGGCGTAGTGTGTTAGATGTCCGAAATATTTATTTATTTATTATTATTATCTAAAAACTTAACGGTAACGTATAGGTATTACCGAAAAAGAAAGTCACAAACAGTTGCCATAATTCAGCAGCATTTTAATATAAAAATATTTAATATTTATAATACTGTAGTTTACAATTAATTAATTAATATATAAATATCACAATTTTAAATATAATTAATATTTATTTGGTATAGAACTGGCTAAATACGATGCGAATATCAAAGCCACAAACTGAAACAAAAAAAAAATGTCATAAACAACCTACATGGATATAAAAACTACGCTACGCTGGGATACTTGTCTAAGTAGGCATATGCATAATACCTAAGAATGTAACTTATTAATCTGAGTAGATTACCTATAAAGTAACTGCTGACTATTGTCTGCTCAGCAAAAGTGGTCACCATACTCATAGTGAATGCAGACAATGAAACAATGCAGCATGGTGACACATTACGGCCGCCTATTGAGGTGCTTCTGCATCATTGGGCCTTCGGTCTCGCACTCACCAACGAAACACGACATCACTAATGCTGTCTGTTAAGATGGTCTTCTGTGAGAAGATAATACCGCCCTGGTCGAGTCCCCACTCTTGGATTCTGCTTATGCTTTCCATCAGGCAGAGTAACCATTTTGGCAGGGCCATACATAAAAAAAGCTGGCCTATTCGTACTGAAATCAGCATGGCTCTATTTCCTTGGACTTATTCCCTACCCAAGCTCCCTCGCCTCATTCTTTTCGTACCTTCCTTACTTCAATTAACTTCATCCTCTGTCTAAAACTTTTTCATTACATGTCATAGAAAGGACGGCAGGCTATCAACCATAACATATTAGTTTTTCAATTGTACAGATTACTTTGACTCTACATAGAAAGCAGAAACGGGCAGAAAGAGACAGTACGAAAATATTTTTCGTTACGTCACTGCGTCTATCCGGCCATATTGATTGCGAAATGATTTACAATAATCACCACTTCCATTTATTATCATATCAAGTGGTATAAGTCCTTACTTCCTCTCTTGAGTAAAATTACCAAGAACATAGCTATCGGCTTTATCAGTTAATAAGTTAATTGTGTGAATTTCTGATTTACTGTACTCGATATGCTATATAAGTACTATAGAAAGAACACTAAGAGCTATATCCAAACAGAAGGAAGTTTTTGAAAGGTATGGTGATATTCCAGGGATTTTCGGAATAAGGCATGTGGAAGAGTACATGTTGCGTTCAACTCTAACCCTAAAGCAAGTTCCAAGAACCAGGTGAGGTGATTATCCCCACCAACTGCTACAGTGGCCACCAACAATTAGAGAATGTTACCAGGACCTCACCCAAATGAAAGGATTTATCCAAAGGGAACGTACAAAATTTAGGGAACTTTTTAGGCTGTTCCTGGATTCGTTCTATTTCGGGACATCGTGAAGTTTCAATCGAGAACCGATTCTGTTCGCGAATTCTCAGATTCTGTTTGGCTCTAAAACACCACTCCACTGCCTGATATGGGTTTCCACATGCAGTAAAAAGGCGAGATGATTTTTTATGGAATAGCCGGAAAAACGAGCAGACGTATCGCCTGATGGTTTTCTGTGAGGCCATGGTATCACCACGGTCGAGCCAGCCCATTCATGCCGAAGCGCGGCTCTCCCACGTTGAATTGGTATTGTGTTTGATTAAACTGAGTGACTTGCGGATACACGGTTGATCATCAAACGTTACAAAATTAGATCTGTTTGTACCTTATCATAAATTAGATTAGATTTACCGTTAAGTTCAACTTAATTAAACTGACCAATAAGTTTACTCACCTCCACAACAATTACTAATATCAGTATGTAACTAATATTCCAAGTCCAGGTTTCGACCAGTTGTCCCAACGTTGCCGTACATCCATTCTGGAAACTTTCTTCAGCAGTGCACAAATCGGAAATATTCGCTTCAGGAAAGCCGCTTTCTCCGATGTTAATTAGATCTTCGATACTAATGTCTCGACCGCAGCAAGTTGGTGGGACAAAGGATATATTTTGAAAGGTAATATCGTATGATTCTGGGCCTGTGGTTCCGCAGCATTGGAGCTGAAAAATCGAAGTTTAATTTTAGGTTATCGAGTTTAGTTCAATCAAGTTAATTTCTTATGAAGCCGACTTTAGGTACGGATCCGGGACTAATAAGTGTGTGGTCAGTGTTCAGTACGTTCTGTAGTTCTGTATGTGCGTATCATCTATAAAATATCTATACAAATAAATAAAATTGGAGTGTCTGTTTGTAATATTAAAATAACCGCTTTTTATTTAAGGCATATGTGTGTATACACGATACATATACCAACAATGTAGTTAAAAAAAATTTTGTCTGTCTGTCTGTCTGTCTGTCTGTTTGTTCCGGGTAATCTCTGGAACGGCTGGACGGATTTTGACGGGACTTTCACTGGCAGGTAGCTAATGACTCGGGGAGTAACTTAGGCTACTTATTTAGACTAATTTTGTCCCGCGGCGTTACTCGCGGTACAACAATAAGCGCGGGTAACACCGCGGGGTTCAGCTAGTCATCAATAAAAGCCTTTTATTGAGTAAATTTCTAAGCATATACCTGCTGTACCACGGTGGCACGACAAGTTGGGCTTGTGTTTGTTTCAGATTTGCCTTCGCTTTGCAGTGATTTTGTCATCTATCTACAGAATAGGGCTTGTGACGTCTGTATTCTTTATCAGTACCCACACGGATCATATGATTCGTACTAATCCATACAAATAAATAAAATTAGAGTGTCTGTTTGTAATATTAAAATATCCGCTTTTTACTAAATGCATATGTATTTATACACGGTACATATATCGAAAATGTACTTTAAATTTTTTTGTCTGTCTGTCTGTTTGTTCCGGGTAATCTCTGGAACGGCTGGACCGGACGGAACTTTCACTGATAGGTTGCTAATGATATGGGGCGTAACTTAGGCTACTTTTTTTGACTAGCTTCGCCCCGCGGCGTTACTCGCGGTACAACAATAAGCGGAAACGCCGCGGGGTTCAGCTATATACATATAAATGCGATAGTATCTCTGTCTATCATTCTGTTACTCTTTCAGGCTGAAACCGATGAACCGTTTATAAAGTCATTAATGGTACTTATGCCAATTTGGGTTCAAACTTTTAATGCTCGATATCTATACTGTTTATGTGCCATATTAAATAAATCTAAAATAAAAATTGTTATGAACATGCTTTCATTCTTGAGGAAGTACTTTAAAGCATGGGATACAAGACAAGTCTACTTTCTGCCATGATACACGCGAGCGGCCCTCGGGAAAATTTTAATTTACTGGCTATAATAATACAATACATAAGAGCTGCACAAATTAAAACCTTTATAAGAACTGGAGTCTGCACTAGGTTCTAGACCTATGACGGATCTCCAGGCTCTCACCCTCCGACGGTATACAAACTTATCTAAACCATACATGCTGTTTATATAATAAGAGAGAAAATGTGACGTTATTGAAGAAATTTATAGTGTGCTTGTGTGTGTAAGTACCTATGCGTGTATGCGAAAGTTTATCTGTGAAGGTTTTTTAGTTTTGTTGTGAGTTGTGACATATATTGATGGCAATTTAGATAGACCTTATGTACTATATATATATATATACTAGCTGAACCCCGCAGTGTTACCCGCGGTTATTGTTTTATCGCGAGTAACGCCGCGGGATAAAGTTAGTATAAAAAAAGTAGCCTAAGTTACTCCCCGGATCATCAGCTACCTGCCAGTGAAAGTCCCGTCAAAATCCGTACAGCCGTTCCAGAGATTACCCGGAACAAACAGACAGACAGACAGACAGACAGACAAAAATTTTTTTAACTACGTTTTTGGTATATGTTCCGTGTATACATACATATGCATTTAGTAAAAAGCTGTTATTTTAATATTACAAACAGACACTCCAATTTTATTTATTTGTATGTATAGATATAAAAATGAATCACCGAAATGTATGTACGCGCATAACTTCCGACCGGCTGCACCAAATTCAATTTTTTTTTTATGTGTTCGTTAAAAGATAGCGGGAAGTCTTTCTTTTGTCCGCGACTCTACACTGCCAGTGGGATAGAATAAAAATGGCGATACGAAATTCGCCGGGCCAGCTAGTTTATAAAACACTTACCAATGCTTCCATTGCATGGAAGGTGTAATTTAACCCTGGATCATGGAAGGCATTATCTACATAGTTTTCCACAGTGTATCTTATATAAGCATATTGTGTCAACAATTCCACCACGAGGTAAATTTTGGCGGCTGCTATTAATCCGTTTATAACTGCGTACTGAAAATGAAAGGAAATTTTAATTGTTTCGTTCTCGATGGGAACTACCTCGGTGGCGCAGTGGTAGCTTACGCGACTGCTGTTCTTGAGGTCTCGGATTCGATTCCCGGGTCGGACCAAATGTTTGTATGATCTCCAAATATTTGTTTCGGAGTTTGGGTGTTTTCTATGTTTAATATGTATGTATTTACAAAAAAGAAGTATATAAGTATTTATATCAGTTGTTTAGTACCCATAATACAAGCTCTGCTTAGTTTGGGACTAGATGGCGTTATGTGTTAGACGTCCGAAATATTTATTTAGACTCGATCGAGTGATATACTTCTAAATATTTCTTTATTTTTTAGTAAATAACTCAAGCGTTAATAACATACACTGTGTTATAGAGGACATTACAAACATTCATGAATCAGACAAACTTCCAGGCCTTAAAAGGCCGGCAACGCACTTGTGCCGCCTCTGGTGTTGCAGGTGCCCATGGGCGGCGCTAATCGCTTACCATCAGCCGACACGTCTGCTCGTTTGCCCACTATTCCATAAAAAAGACCCAAAGAACACCATAAAAAGTATTGTTCCAAGTGCGCGCATTTAAGTCCAAGTGGGGTTCAATCCGAGAACTCTCAGCGCAGTAGTAAACGGAGGCCATGCCAGTATTTCTTAGCTTATCATGAATTGATGGACTGCGATTTCCCCTAATAAAACTAACGTATACATGATATTTTATTCATTAGTACTTACCTCATTTTTAAATAAATTACATCACACATTTTTTTAACTTTACTAATAATTATTTATCTTGACTGAGCCAGCTTTACGTTCCATCCAACCCACAACCTCTGCTTTACGTTCAGGATAGCTAACCAACTGACTAATAAGTCCGTCACATGCCTGGATAAATATGCATAATAAGGGTAGATGACACATTAGTCAAATTACTTTTTATCATCTATCAGAACGATAACTTTGTAAATTGAAAAATGTACTAAATACAAACTTATGACGTCACTGTTTTAGACCACTCAATTGAGCAATATATTTCAATGTTTATTTGATCAAATTTTGTAATAGAAATGAAAATCTGTAATATTTTTTTATATATTCCGAGAGTTTTTGTAATATTCGTTTTAATGAAGGAGACGTTGGTATTTAGTTACGATACAGTCATCTACCCTATTCCTTTAGAAGTGACCAGTGATCACTTCTACCTACCTATAAAATACATATAGGTGCCTTCTTATAAAGGTTATACAGTTTATACAATCTAAAATACTTACAGTTATTAACAAACATTTTGATTCCACAATAGCCCCACAACATCCGCAGAATGAAACTAAAAATATAAATGCCCCCACTCCGATTACAATATAGGGAAGAAAACTGATGTCGAGGTTAGTGTGGGTTAGCACCGTGTCGAATACATCCTGAAACTGGTAGAGGACTGCTACTCCAAGACCGATTAGAGCAAGGCCGAGAAGCTGGAAACAAACAGATTTAAGTTACAAGTACAGTTAATGAAAAGAGATATGTATTTAAAAAAATCGAACGTGTTAAAATGTAGAGAAAAAAAGACCACGTTTTCGAAGGATGGATACATGATAAACAAACAAACATACAAGTAAAGCTAATGAAAGCGTGATTAAAACAATTTGCATTGTTTTCATAGAACCAGTATCATTCTTACAATTAAGACAAAACTAAGGACACAACCCTAGTAAAATACGGCAACCTCGATGAACGTAACGAATTATATTATTATTCTGTTTAGAGAACTTTTTAAAAAATATTGAAATAAGTGCAATCAAATATACTGACTAGTTTCAAACTTGAATCTCGAATTCAGTTCGCTCTCAGGGATGCGGAGGCCGGAGGCCAATCGCTCCGTGGAAAAGGTGTAGCCGCCTCTTAAGACATCCATGAGATGGATAGCATAGATTAACAATACAATATGAATCCGTTACCACACATGCAATTGTAACATCAGTGATGGTAGTAAGCTAACTTAAATATATGGTGAATGTATTCTTGGGTAGAAATAATATTCAGAGTAAAATCAAATAAATGATTAAACAATTGACTTTATTTCAGCCAGAATGTTAGTAAACTTTACGGACGAAAAGAAAATAGGTGGATGTTTAGGTAAATCCATACAGATATTTTAAAAATATATAAAAATTGTATAATTGATAGTGATAAATTTTAAAAATATTACATCCAACTCCAGTCCAATCCAACAAAAGATAATTCGATAAGTAGTTGTGAGGATCTATAAAGCTCGTCGTTCATTCGTTTGTGCAGTTTAACTTTCTGCGACAGACGCTCTTGAGCATAATCTAATCAGGAGCATTGTAAAACTATATTTCAACCATTTAAAGTCTCAGATAAGGTGTGCATAAAAGGTGATTAGAAGTTGAGCAATATTGATTGGAAAGTACAAGACATTATATGGGAAAAGATATGATAAATTACCCATAAACTTTACACAGAAAAAGATTAAGCAACTTATGTGCTGCAGTGGACCACGAAAGGCTGACGATGATGATGTAAAAATGCATATATTTCCATTTTTAACCCCTCCAACTATACGTCGTTTATTGTTTTGATTGCATATTATCGCTTATGGGTGTCATTATCATCGACGATGTTTAATCATTTGATTCTTATAAATTAAACGAAAATGTCTATTTCTAACTTAATATTTAGGTATATTTTGTATTTACAGGTTGACGTGGTATGACAGTGGAACTAGTGTTGATTTTGAAAAGCATTAATCTTTGTTGTATTGACGATGCCTTTGACATATTTTGTAATTTGTTTAAGGCCCAGAAGACACTCAGTGGTGTTAGGAAGTTTGAATTTAAAAAAAAAATTGTTGACGACTGTCTAAAACACAGATGTTTTACACCTAGCTCAGGCCGATTGCAGTGTTTTGATTTCAAATTTCTCTTTTTACTTTTGCATATTTTAGAACAACTATGTATTAGTTATTTATACATTTAATAACATATAGCAATAAAATAACAATGAGATGTAAACCATGCACAATTATAGTATGTAACCAAGATCCTTATTCTGCTATTAAATTCATTTATTTGTTTCCAACTCACTCTCGACACGTTTTAGACCCGCGTGCGGTTACAGTCTGATAGGGTTTCCATGCGGAAAGTAAATTTTGTGATTTATCCAAGGCATTTAATTACGTCACTCATGAAACGCTGATTAAGAAAGTATATCACAGCGGCGATAGTAGTAGATAAATAGTATGGTAGACTGCGGTAATATGGACAGGGCACTATTTTGTATTAGTTATTTATCTGATATTAACAAAAGTGATATTAATCTTAAAATTTATCCAGGATCTGCGGTAAAATGGGTGTTTCACAAGGGTCTATACTAGGACCATATTCTCCATATTTTTTATTAATAGCTTTTTATATTTTAGAAAAAGCATTCATGAAAAAAAGAATTTTGATTAAATGATTTGACATTGTTTATTCAAAATTAATTTTACAGTCATAACAATTTTATATAACTAAGGCTTTGAGGAATTTTCAACATGAAATCAATTTGCAATCACATAAATACTTTATATTGGGCAACAAAGACGAATTACCAAACAAATATAACGGCGCGGGACATATGCTGTTCAACCAATCAGCGCGTGATTTGCGATTCGTCGATACCATTTCACAATCTTTCGATTGTTTGCAATCTCGCTAAATAGATTACAATCTAACGGTTTTGACTTACGGTAACATAAACAATGCTATTGCTAAGGTGTCTGACGTCTCAATAAGTCTAATGTAAGAAACTTACTATATCATCGAGAAAAAAATATATTTATTCAGTTCACTACTCAAATGGTAAGTGACGACTTTGTCTTAAGATTTTTATAGTTGTGTTTAGAGATAAATATTTCGAGTTGGAATAGTAACTTCTACTACTATTAAACTGTCATTAGTTATTATTGCCATTATATTTTCCTGGTTAGCGGAAATTCATTACTTTACGCTCAGTAAGGCCGCTAATATTCATCAATTATCGCATAGAAACAGCTAAATATATAAATAATTATGCTATTACCCGACTACGGCAAAGCTAATGTATGGTTATGATTTTGACAGGCTATGTATGTATATATGTTCATTTGTTCCCTCATAGCTCCTTAACTACTCATTAGCATTTAAATTTCGCCATCAGCTCTTGGACCAGAGAGAGTTACTTTCGAGTTTATAATATTAGTGTGTAAGAATGGATTCGGTTATTGCCTTTTTGAGAAATAGGCTTTCTGCGCCTATACATACAATCCAAGATAACATTCTCAGATAGATTAAGTTTTAATACGTTTAAGTCCAAAGTAAATCGACTGCTATGCCTTACTCAGTAGTGGATTATGTTCAATACTTCAATACTACTGACCGTGAATTTATTTGCTCGATTTCTTTCACACTTGTCACGAGGTTAATCATTTGAAAACGAGCAGTTATAGACTGACATAGGCGTATGCTACGAGCTCTTTAGGTACTCATTTGTATTCTTATATACAAAAAAACGAACCAATAGAGAGAAACCGTTTTAACCGACTTCAAAAAAGGACAGTTCTTGAAGTCGGATTTTTTTTGTTAAAATTTTGTTAATTATGATCAGAAAGAGTAATTTCCGTCTCGTAATCGTTCTTTTTTTTTTACGGTCTTTCTTTGCCAATAGGCAAGGAAAATTACATAAATAAAATCGCACTCACGCAGAAATGGTTCCGTACCTTTATACATTTCAAGCGTCGGTATTTATATTGAGCCAAAAACGAAAAAAAACACCTTTGTTGTATGGGAGGCCCCCTTAAATATTTATTTGATTTTGTTTTAGTTTTTGTTGTTGCAGCGGCAACAGAAATACATAATCTGTGGAAATTTCAACCATCTAGCTATCGCGGTTCATGATAATACCGCTTGGTGACAGACAGACGGATGGACGAATAGACGGACAGTGGAGTCTTAGTAATAGGGTCCCGTTTTTACCCTTTGGGTACGGAACCTTAGCTAGAACTAGCCAAAGAATTTGTAATGTTTGTCAGTTGGTCAGTTTTCCGTCACTCTGTTGGTCAGTTTAATATGCCAAATATAATTTGGAAAAGACAGGAAATTGATGATGATTCTTTAGAGGGACTTTTTTCCTTAGTAAGGAAACTTCTTTATCTTCTATATATATAGACAAATTTATCAATTTAAATTCCACGTATTTTTATCTTTTTAACAACACTGTTTTTTATGACGAAAACAAAAAAAACATTACAACAGCTTACAATAATACATGACACAATGCACAAACTCCAAACCTTTTTTCACTTTAAAATTAACATCCGGGAAACACACATTCACACACAGAAAACACATAAAAATATAACCAACTAATACCAACTGTGAATATAAAATTTAATCCGAACAATATATATTTCACTAAAAACCGGAGACACATTTTTACTTTTTTTTTTCAGCCGCCCTACGCCACTGTTGATAACACAATGCGAAAACATTATCACACAAGCTATTCATTTAAGTATTAAATGTTTCATATCTGCAAGCAGAGAGATAACGTGACTATGTAAATGTAACAACACCGTTACTCATAGATATTCCTGTAACCGTATTCAAAAACGTAATTATTTCCTTTTAAATTATAAAGATTAACGTCAGATTACCCGCCAATATTTGACCAGCCCCGGAGATACAAACAACACAAGTCGCAAGGAGGTAAAATACTTTCAAAAAGAAACGGTAGCAACTAGCAATCTGTTCAAAATCTTATCATTTTTGTATGAAATAAGATCATAATCATTTATAACTTAATAGGAATGGAATAATTGGAGCTAATGCTAGCTTGTTAAGAATAGATTTTGTTTTGTATTATTGTCCCGTGTGCCTAACTTGTTAATCTGATCCTGGTATTGTTTTTAGGTATGTTGATATGATGATCACATCAAAGAGAGTCATAACCATATGAACCCTACACATCTCCGTTGTAAGCTTTATATTGCAATACTGAAATAGGGGCGAATCGCCTCTAAGTTTAACTGCTTTTCCCAAGAGGATAGTTCTTCTTTCATTCACTGGGTTTGTCTATTGACCCCAAAGGCAGGTGAAATTAGTTACCGCAAGTACGAAGCCTTGGGGCAAGGAATTAAATATCTGGCATTCCATTTCTAGTCATTTAAGAATTAGGAAAGCTGCCTATGCAAATAAATAAAATTGGAGTGTCTGTTTGTAACATTAAAATAACCGCTTTTTACTAAATGCATATGTATGTATACACGGTAGGTACATATACCAAAAATGTAGTTAATTTTTTTTGTCTGTCTGTCTGTCTATTAGTTCGGGTAATCTCTGAAACGGCTGGACGAATTTTTACGGGATTTTCACTGGATGATCCAGGGAGTAACTTAGGCTACTTTTTTTAGACTAACTTTGTCCCGCGGAGTTACTCGCGGTATGACGATAACCGCGGGTAACACCGCGGGGTTCAGCTAGTTACATATAAAACTCTTATCTTTATTTATCCAATAAAACTAATTGATTTATTATTACTTGCACTAAATATTATTCATCGCTTCGTAGGATCAGACGACAATTTGTAAGGCGTCTCATTAATATAAAAGTTCAGGAGATTTTAACAATGACCGATAAATCTGTTATTGATTATACTGACATAAATATTTATCGGACTACAGAATTTGTTGTCATTGCCTTTAGGTTATCTAGTCGATAATAAATTCCGCTCAAAATAATCTTTATAATAATCTTAGGTTACATTAATGTACACGGTTCTTTAATCATGATTAAAGATAATGGCAATAATGATTAAAATCCACGTGAGCAATAGCATTTGGCGGCAAATCATTTTTAATCTGTTCCAGGATCTGACAGCAATTAGGTTTTTTAGCGCTTCACATAAATGGCGGCTACTCTTGTAAGTTTTTAAACTTGCAAATACGGCCCATAATGGTGGTAACCCGTTACGCCGCCATTGGTATTTGCTCGATTGCTCAAATATCATGAAAAGTGAAATAAAGAGCTAATTTTCACTTTGATTTATTAGTGTGGACAACCGGGTCCGACAGCTTAACGTGCTCTCCGAGGCACCGGTGGGAAACATTCGAATTCAGTTCACGCTCAAGGTTGCAGGTAAAACTGCTTGAACTAGTAGCCGATCCCAAATAGTCAAGGGTAAATTATAGACTAGGAAGATGATGAGTAGCAGTTAGAAAATCAAAAACTCATTTCTAAGGAGATAACCTCATTTTGAAGGAGAAGCCTGTATCCAGCAGTGAATTGTTACAGGCTGTTGAGGAATTAGAATTGACGATGTTGAGGGAGGCATAGAGTTTAGGGTAGTGGATACCTGAGTCAAATTGATTCTTGAGTGAAGAGCTACGGGTTTTGTTGGAGTTGGAGAGTTTGGTGTTGTCTCGGTTGAATTATGCGGATACTGTCCTCGGTTGTTATCCAAAACCGAACGTTTGATACAAAGACTTCAAAATGCATGTGCCAGGTTCTGTTTCCCCGTACCCAAAAGGGGTGCTATCAGCCCATTTCTTAATAAATGCAACATTTTAAAAATGCACGCGCGTCGGAAGCTTCATATGGCTAGTCTCCTTTTTGGCGTAATTAAATTCCATACACCTGGCTATTTATTCGACAAGTTGGAATGGACATCTAGGCGCGACAAGAATCTGGGTAGAGAATGCTCACTACAACTTTCAATACGATATCATAGAACAACTGCCTTCGAAGTAGTTTTCGTTACTCTGCGTCGAAATGTTGGAACAATATCCCTCCACCCATAAGAAGAAGAACCTATGGACTATGAAACATTCCTAAGTATCAAAAGCCGTAGTCCATGTGATGTAATGTACCATAGTCCACAACACTTGACTACGCGTGACTACGGCTTTTGAATTTTGCGTCGTTTTTTGTCGTAGTTGGGTTTTAGTTTTAACTTTTTTTTTTTTGTTGTATATATTTAACAATACCATGTAAAAGCTTTGTAAAATGTGCCAATTAAAGTATTTTTCTTTCTTTCTTTCTTTCAAATTGGTTACTTTGATTATATCTATACTAAGATTATAAACGCGAAAGTTTGTTAATATGTATGGATAGATATTTGTTACTCTTTCAAGCAAAAACTTCAATTTCACTTCAATCCGAGAGAGAGCCAGGCTTCGGCATGGATGGAACGCCTCGACCGGAGTGATACCACGGCCTCACAGAAAACCGGTGTGAAATAGCGCTTGCGCTATATTTCACTGAGTAATTGAGGATACCGGAGGCCCACACCCCAACTACTCACCACATCCTGTTCCCCATCCCCCAAAGGTCGGCAACGCATTTGTGACGCCTCTGGTGTTGTGGGTGTCCATGGAGGGCGGTATCGCTTACCATCAGGTAATACGTATGCTCGTTTGCCACCTATACCATAAAAAAACTACTGAACGGCTTTGGATGAAACTTTACAGTTTAGCCATATTTACCAGAATAACACATTTGCTACGTTAACCGACATATATGCTGGCGGAGCGGACAAGAGTAGCAGCAGCAGTAGAAGTAGAGTAGTAGTATATCCTTCCTCAAGAATCAAGGTATCTCCATGCCAAATTTCATTGAAATCAGTGCAGCTGTTTAATCGTGAATGCATAACAGACAGATAAACAGTTACTTTAAATTTATTAGATAGTTGTTGCCCGTAGCTCCGGCCGCGTGTATGTCGGTTATCGTGGTAAATAGTAGCCTATGTGTTATTACCCGACTACGGCAAAGCCAAAGGAGGGTTATTTTGATGTATAAGCTATATTACTATAAAGTTTCATTCAAATCCGTTCAGCAGTTTTAGCGTGAAAGACATCATCCATCCATACATACAAACTTTCGCGTTTATAATATTAGTTTGAAATTAGCAGGCATTTTAATAAAACATCGTACTTAGAAAAACATTTAATCCTTTAATTCTTCTTCTTCCTTTGATAAGATGGCAACCAGCCGGATCATCTATCATGTGTTGTATTATGTCAAGTATTTAGTCTTCAAGTCTTCATCGTGGTGAAATTATTGTTTTTTTTTTAAATATGGATGAAATTAAATGGGGTCCCCATTTAATCTTCGAAAAAACAAAAATTGATCCTTTAATCTTATAACAGTTTCTGTTTTATAGCATTAATGACATACCACGCGACGGCCAGTGTTACCATCTGAAACAAAAATAATCACCAATTATTTAATTGTGAATGAATACATTAAGTCCGAGTGGTGACGACGTCTAAATGGTGACGGTTTAAGAATACGAAATATCATCACTCCTATTCATCCCGTGGGCTTTTTTTTCATTTTATGAAGGTGACGTAAAAGTCAACTTAGGAAGAAGACTCGTAGATAAAGAGCGATGTAAAGAGAAGGAGAACTTGAAACTAAGCCCTAGGTGCCTACCCTCCTATACCAATTACTGCTGGGTCAGTGTAGTATGATAGGCCAAAACCTTATTTCTGAGGAGGCCAGGCCAGGCTAGCAGTGGACTAATAAAGGCCCTTGATGGTAGATGGATGATAGACTAAAAAATAATGGAACATATAACACACCACCCAGTCCCAAGCTAAGCAGAGCTTGTGTAATGGGATAGTACAGCTGATATAAATACTTATATACTTTTTTGTAAATAAATACATATTAAAAAAGAAAACATCCAAACTCCGAAACAAATTTTTGCAGATTACACAAACATTTGGTCCGACCCGGGAATAGAACCTGAGACCCGAGCGTATGCAAGTTGCATACGCTACTACTCCACCGAGGCAGTTAAATGGATGGACTTTAGTAGCCACGTTATGTGGTTTCTAGTAAGTACAGTATTTTAATATCTATTTTTAAGGCTCACCTCTCCAGCAATCATAAATATTAATAAATAGCCCAAGTATGTACTCCATGCTTGTACAGCTTCACCAACTACAGTGGCACAGCCTTGTTGGTAAACGTTTTCCATCAAACACGATGTTTCGTTATTCTGAACATCACAGCACGTGGTTGGAAGATTTGAGACTCCGTCTTGATTTATATATGCTTCTGGGCCGGAAGTACCACAACATTTTAGCTGTAAAGAAAAGGTTTTTAAAGACAAATCCAGATTAGGAATACTCAGAAACCCCATATACCTACATGAAACGGACAAAAAGAATACTCAGACTCCGAATAACAATTTTTGTCATACACAGTGTTGTCCCTTGTTGGGTTTCGAACCGACAACAATTAGAAAGCACTGTAAAAAAAAGATCTTGGGAAAAATATGCTTCGGTATGTATTGAGGGTTAGAGTGCAGTACGGCGTAGCTGAAGAGTGGTGTTGAACAGTTATTACGTTGAGTGAGTGCCTCTTACTGAGTGAGCGAGCTTACCGAAGCTACTCTCCATCCCCCTGAGTATTAGATGGGGTCAAAAGTGCAATGCAAAGTCAAAAACAAGATGTCTATGTGCACTTATACGAACTTGAAGCTGGCAATACCACTTTCCGTTTAGGGAGTTATGTTTATTACCCATTAATAATTCGACAACTTACCATGGTCTCCAAGAAGCGGAAACCATTGCTCATGCTGGGATCATCGAAAGCTTTATTCACGTAATTTTCAACAGTCTGCCTCAACTGAAGGGTTTGAACTAGCAAAATGAAGGACGGAAGTAGTTTGGCGACTGCCAACAGTCTCATTACTTGGGCATACTGAAAAAGAAATAAAAAAAAATATTGAGAACTTCAAGAACTTCTCCAGATTAAAATGGAACACACGGGCAGCACCAGCTTTCAAATAAAAAAGAATTATCAAAATCGGTTTACCTAGTCCAAAGTTTTAAGGTAACTAACATAAAAAAATACAGTCTAATTGAGAACCTCCTACCTTTTAAAGTCCTTTAAAACAATAGATAAATATTAAAAGAAATACCTACATTTACAACATGAGTAGAATATGTACTAATATGTTTCGAAGCATATTTCTTGAACAACACAAACATTTTTATTTTATCGACCTGAACCGGACCGACACAGATAACTCGTCATACTGATAACTTACGATAAATTTTATGAGTGAAACGGTTGAAGGAATGAGAACGAAAGAGGAATTGACCAATAGACGATCATTATTAGAAGTGAATTAAAATCTAGATATTTTATTCAATTGAGAGTCCTCCTTCTTTAGCGAGAGAGGAAAGCAGAGGACGTAGCAGGCATCATATATCTGGAAAAGTTTGTTGGCCCAAAAACAAGTGTACATTGGAATGAATAAACGATGAACTTCTTTTTTTTTGTAAAATGAAGAACGCCATTTTTTTCTGGCAACATCGTGTATAAAAATAGTAAAAAGAACCCGAGAAGTTAAATATGTATTTAAATGTGTGTATAAACTAATGATACGTAACAAGATTGCGTGGCTTTTGATTATAAGATAAATTTTCGTGTAAATGTAATGAAATTCTCTCGGCTTGATTTTATCATCTGTAATATGATATCTTTCGAAGCAAAGGAAATGAATTCATTTTTAACCGACTTAAAAAAAGGAGGAGGTTTCTCAATTCGAAGTTTGTTTTTTTGCAGTGAATACATTGCTGACATACATGTTCAAAGGTAAAAAGTATTGTGGTTTTTGGCGTTGGTAAGATCGTGTAGGTACCTCAAGACGATTAAATATATAAATAATTTCATTTCATTTCCTTCACAGCTTCATCATCAAGCGCTTTCTGTTCCTCTTAATTTGCTAGACTTAATCGATTGTAGATCGAACAGATTTTTTAAAACAGTAGATCTTTAGGTTGCATTTGCTTTTAAATTTCATTTTTATTTCTGTAAATACCATACTAACAGGACTAGGACATTCTGCTTTCACGATCGAGTCTACGGACTAATGAGAATTTTTTTTTTATGGTATAGGTGCCAAACGAGCAGATGTATTACCTGAAGGTAAGCGATTAACGCCGCCCATGGACACCTGCAACACTAGAGGCGTCACAAGTTCGTTGTCGACTTTTAGAGGATGGATAAAGGGATGTGGGGAGGGGTTTGGGTATGGGCCTCTTGGTATCCTTACTCACTCGGTGAAACACAGCGCAAGTGCTATTTCACACCAGTTTTCTGTGAGGCCGTGGTATCACTCTGGTTGAGTCGGCCCATTCATGCCGAAGAGTGGCTCTCCCACGGACACTTTGAACTAGATTAATAAAACAAAATTATAATAAGTCACTTAACTAACTCACAGGGTTTTACTCTTTTAAGTCTCATTGTAACATCTTGTAGGTACCCACAGAAGAGGAGAATTAAGTAATAGGTACCTAAGCGTAAGTGTTACGTGATCGACACGAGGTAAAAACTTAACCTAGCTGCATGATATGTACACTTAAAACTACCCCAACTTGGTTTGGAAAAAAAAACCTCAAAACTTTAAAATTCGTTTCATTCTTTTTTACCCGACTACGGCAAAGCCAAAGGAGGGTTATGATTTTGACAGGCTATGTATTTATGTATGTATGTATGTTCATTTGTTCCCTCATAGCTCCTAAACTACTCATTAGAACTGGAAAAATGAGGTGTCGTTAGAAGCGTCATGATCGTCTGCTGGTTATAGGCTATATGACGTGTCACTGAATCTAATGTGGCGCCCTCTAGCCGACGTCAAGTGCTGTTTTAAAAATAAATTTGAGAGAAATATGCCGTGTTTGGTATCATACGAAAGGGCGTTACTTGTACATTTCAAAAATATATATATTATTAGCATTTTCTCGTGACTTTGTTCGTGTTTATTCGATAATTGTGATATAGGCGCAGTGGTAGCGTATGCGACTGCTGTGCTTGAGGTCTAAGGTTCGATTCCCGGATCGGACCAAATGTTTGTATGATCTACAAATATTTGTTTCGGAGTTTGGGTGTTTTCTAAGTATAAAATGTATGTATTTACAAAAAAAGTATATATGTACATATTTATATCAGTTGTCTAGTACCCATAACACAAGCTTTGCTTAGCTTGGGACTAGATGGCGTTGTGTGTGAAATGTCCGAATAATATTTCTATGGCACCTATTTAAAATATACTTTGCAACGAAATTAATATTATAGAGGCAACAAAACATTTTAGATAAAAAAAAAGTAAACACTAAAACCCAACTACGACAAAAAACGACGCTTAAAAAGGCTGAAACATTACACTACATGGACTACGGCTACTGAAACTTGGTTAAGTACCATAGTCCACTTCAACAACGCGTGACTACGACCTTTGAAACTTATTTCATCCTCTTTAGGCGTCGTTTTTTGTCGTACTTGGGTTTTAGTGTTTATTTTTCTTTAACAAATATTTTTACGGGAATTAACGCGATCACTTATTAAAAGGTATCACATACCTCTGATTATTTTTCTTGCTCCGTTTGACTGCATCAGATGACACCGGTTGCCTATAAGAAACTGAGTGTATGTTATACATAACTAAGTAGGTACACATCATTACTTTTTATTACTCAAGCTAATAATTTCCCCCTAATCGGTGTACTTCATATATTACAAGGGGATTCCGTTTATATTATCTCAACAACTGTTATCGTCTTATATGTATCTGCGATAATTACAATGGCTAACCCAAAGCTTTTATTGATAAGGACTGTTAATGCGGTATTAACAGTCCTTTTTAATTGACATACATAAATAATCTATGCTAATATATAAAGTTGAAGAGTTTGTTTGTTTGTTTGTTTGAACAAGCTAATCTCAGGAACCGCTGGTCCTATTTGAAAAATTATTTCAGTGTTAGATAGCCCATTTATCAAGGAAGGCTATAGGCTATATATCATCACGCTAAGACCTACAGGAGCGGAGTAACAATGAAGAGTGTTACAAAAACGGGGGAAAATTATCACGCTACGGACAATAGGAGACGCAAATGAGGTTGCGTGGGTCGGCTAGTATATATATATATATATATATATATATATATATATATATATATATATATATATATATATATATATATATGTGTGTGTGTGTGTGTGTATACTGTTTGTAAAGCCCCACGAGCCGTCATCACACCGGTGTTTGCGGCGGGGCGGTGTGTCGGAATCGGAACGACTAAAACCACACGGTGTGCCACTCTGCGCCTGAGAATTGAAGGATCTGGGAACTGCTGTTATTAACACATCCGGTCCTCTTCCAAGCAGAAGTATCTACTGTTGAGTGTTAGTAGACAAAGATAAGATAAATTTATTTGCATGAAACATATGTTAATAAGATGTATAGTTAAAATAGTTCAGTACTTAAAAACATGTTTTGCCATAGCGTATAAATTTTTATAAATAATAAAAATGTCATGTCGTCGTAATACATCACTAAGAAATATTATATTAAAAAGCAATAATTAAAAATAAAAAGTATACAAAAAGGCATAAAATTTGAACACATACAAAACTCTCCAATACTATAGTAGGCTTTCTTCATCCACATTTCCTTGAGTTTATGTTTGAATTTGTTTTTTTTTCAAGTCTTTATACTGTGTTGGTATTTTATTGCGGTCTATATACAGAGCTTACTGTCATAACGCCTGTTACGCTTGACTACGTTTGCTAGGCGGGGAACAGTGTAGGCCTACAACTGTCCGTCAGTCTTAGTCCAAACATAGCACGTATAAAGAGTTTTGGTAACTTAAAAATAATGTCTTTGTCAGTTGAATTTTCCCAGAAAGTCACGGCATACCTTAAAACAGACGCAACCAGGCCATGATATGCTGTAAGCAGTGTATCAGTATTAACTGATGGCGAAAGTTTATACAGTGCATATGAGGATTTACTTACTCTGTTACTAATATATTCTATATGAGCCTATATGAGTTTTTTATCTATCAAAAGACCCAGAAACTTTGCCGTATTAACTTCCTCTATTTTATTATTATCGTGGTTTATATCTACAGGTGATGGAGGTTGTGTGTTGAATTATGCACTGACTGAAATGCATTATAATAATTTTATTCAAATTGATTTTTAAATTCAATTAAAAAAGACATCATTGAAGATATACAATTACTTTGTTTGCAATCGGTAATGAAAAACGGGCTTTAAAATTACTAATTTTATAATACAAGAGAT
Source organism: Spilosoma lubricipeda (assembly GCA_905220595.1). Taxonomy (NCBI): domain Eukaryota; kingdom Metazoa; phylum Arthropoda; class Insecta; order Lepidoptera; family Erebidae; genus Spilosoma; species Spilosoma lubricipeda. The sequence goes on along the minus strand of HG992298.1, from coordinate 897,251 downwards.
ACTTATAGACAGTTTTAAAGGTCCGTTGAAGAAATGGAATTTAAATTTTTCTATAATAGAACCATGTCCCTACGTTAAGATTAATAAACATGATGTAATTCTTTAATCTATTTTAATAAAAACCCTCTTCATTGGTTTAATTCACAAAGATATATTTTACTAGCTGACCCACGAAACCTAGTTTGCGCCTTATATTGCCCGTAGCGTGAAAATTTCTCCCGTTTTTGAAACATTCTTCATTGTTGCTCCACTCCTATCAGTAGTAGCGTGATGATATATACCCTATAGCCTTCCTCGATAAATGGACTATCTAACACCAAAAGAATTTTTAAATCGGACCAGCGGTTCCTGAGATTAGTGCGTTCAAACTAACAAACAAAGAAACTGTTCAGATTTATTATATTAGTATAGACTAGCCGACCCACGCAACCTCGTTCGCGTCTTCTATTGCCCGTAGCGTGATAATTTTCCCCCGTTTTCGAAACATTTTTCATTGGTGCTCCGCTCCTATTGGTCCTAGCGTGATGATATATAGCCTATAGCCTTCCTCGATAAATGGGCTATCTGACACTGAAAGAATTTTTCCAATCGGACCAGCGATTCCTGAGATTAGCGTGTTCAAACAAACAAACAAACAAACAAACTCTTCAGCTTTATATATTAGTATAGATAGAGTATATATAAAATACGATATTAGGAAGATCATTTACCAAATAAGTCAGCTCATTGGTATTTCTTTTTATTGAATAATGGGCAAACGAGCAGACGTATCACCTGATGGTAAGCGATTACCGTCGCCCATGGACACTCGCAACACCAGAGGCGTCACAAGTGCGTTGCCGGCCTTTTAAGAAGGAATTCGCTCTTTTCTTGAAGGTTTGAAGGTCGTATTGGTCCGGGAATACCGCAGGCGACAGTTAATTCCACAGTTAATTTATTTAAAAGTATATATGTATTTGTATCAGTTGTGTAACACAAGCTCCGCTTAGCTTGGGATTAGATGGCGTTGTGTGTTAGATGTCCGAAATATTTATTTATTTATTATTATTTACTTCGTGTGGGTACCAGCTCATTGTCTTATGTTCTGATACGAAACTGTGGACCACGCTGCGAGAAATAGATTTGATGTCGATCGGTTGGTCATGGGGGTAATGCCCATAATTGCATCTCACGTTGAGTTACAGCTACTCGACATAGGCTGCCCAGTAAAAGAAGGCAGGTTGACCTGAACCTCTTCGTTCTTCTTCTTTTTTGGAGGTCAGCAGCTTTTGCTGCCCAGCTAATGATTAGCTCGCCGGCCGTGGTCACCGGACATTTGGTGCATTCGATGCGCCCTTCACTCCGCTACTATGAAGATTTCGCACACTGACTACCAAGTAGCGATCACCCATGGTCTGAAAAGGTTGTGGCATGAATACTGTAATATGCAAGTACACAAAAGGAAAAATGGTAGACGACGATCCAGGGAAGCCCGCCCGCCAGACCTTGGTACTTCTACAAGAATGAAAACATAGTCAGCAGTAAGTTCATTACCATTGTGAGCAGATTAAGCTTTGGCCATTGCTACATTCCTACTCTTCTGAACAGATACAACTTGATTCCGAGTAACGCGTGTGAAGTGAACAGTGAAATGTTGTTGAAAAAAACTTGTAAACTTGAAAGCAAAACTCTCCATCAAACTGTTTCCAATCAAATATCAATGACTGGCTTAAAACGGCTAGAACCCAGAGCCGTAAAACCTAGTTTTAAATAAAGGCAAAGATTCAGGAGGAATTGTCAACTGTCAATGTCAAATTCAAACACTGGCATCTGGCGTTTGATTTATTGTTTGATGCTATCCGGAAAGTGAATCGTGTTGTTGCAAATAAACTATTTCCAATTGTGTAGGTAAATTATGGCAGAATCTGACAATGATATTGAATTTTTAGATGAAGATGCTGATATTGTTCAACAATGTGTTCAAGCAGTACAGTTAGCGCCGCCAGTCGAAGAAAAACCAATCCCCTTCCTAGTGGAGCGTGAGCGACCGGCAGCACGGGGTAAAAGGAAACGTAAAAGAAAGAAAGAAGCTGAAGATGATTCGGATTACGACCCTAATCAGGATAACATACCACCGAGTCCACCTAGCCAGAAAAGCAAGAAAAAGAAACAGCCAGTCATAAACAAAAAAGTAAAAACGTACAATAAGGTCGTATCGAGAGTTCAATCCAATCCAAATTTAAAAGTTGGAACGAAGGCATTGAAAGCTGTTCCCGCCAAATTTGAAGAGATGATGTTAGACCGTAATAAATGCGATATTAATATACCAGATTATGATGATCCGTTGTGTTTACCTGTGAAGGCTATTAAACAGGAGGAGAGCGACATCAAGAGGTTGAATAATTGGAATAATGTATGTCTGGAGCATTTCAAACATTTTGATAATTTGTTGAAACCAGAAAGAGGAGAAACAAATAGTTCTTCTAGAACTGTTGTGTTTAGAAATGTAGTTAATAAGCAATCAGGTATGTTATAAATGAAATTCAACTTAAAATAAAAACTTGAGTGTACCAACTACAATCAAAATTACTTCTAACACTAATATTTAGGTGATAAAAATAAGTTAGTATTATAGGTAAGTATATGTTAAGTTTTAGACTCCACTACTTACAAGTCTGGGTGAATCATAAAATTGAGTGGGCGGTCTCGACCAGAGTGATACCATGGCTTCTCAGAAAACCGGTGTGAAATAGTTCTTGCGCTGTGTTTCACCGAGTGAGTGAGGATACCGGAGGCCCATAACCCAAACCCCCTCCCCCTACCTCTCCTCCCCATCCCCCAAAGGCTGGCAATGCACTTGTGACGCCTCTGTTGTTTGCAGGTGTTCATGGGCGGCGATAATCGCTTAGCATCAGGCGAAACCTCTGCTGCTCGTTTGCACGTATAAGGCTTAAAAAACATAAATAAAAAAATAAACAAATACAACTGCCTCATTGATCCATTTAATGTACAACAGATGTAATTATTTTCTAGAACAAACACTGAATGTAATATACAGACACTAGACAGACCACAGTAAATCATAAGTAATATGTAAAGGTGCCGACTGACCTAAAACATTTTAGTGTATCATAACATTCGTGGTGAGCTTGCGAAAATACCAACAACAGAGTGGAACACCCGCCACTAACAGCAAGTGGCTCGGCTTTGCTGTACTGACCTATAACATTTTGGTGTAACATTACGTTCCTACTCTTACGATGAAATGTTTTAGGTCAGTTGGCATATTAATATACAGAGCTAGGAACAAAGCACCCCAAAGGCATTATATGCTAATTACTTGGCTTTTATGCATTTTCAGGGAAATCCGAAACAACAATCTGGAGCAAAACATGTGTTGAAAATGAAGATGGTGATCGGAAATCAGAAATATTCCAATGTGTGCTTCCTCGGTACAAAGAGAAAAAAGGCTTAACCACATTTGGACTGCTCAACAGGAAATTGAAACCGTATCACGTAGTAGATGAGGTTATATTGAGTAAGGAAAGCAATAAGGATGGAGAAGTTCTCGTCGTTTACAAGCCCCAGGATACACTCTCTGCTGTGTATAAGCTGGTTACGGCAAATGACAAGTAATTGTTTTATTATCTGTTCACACTTTGTCACTTTAGATTGTTCTTCTGTGAGAGGATAGTACTGTCCCGGTTGGGCTCCGTTACCCCACCGCGGTTTGCGGTCTGGTGGTGTGTAGGAATATATCCATCTAAAACCACACTGTGTGCCACTCTGTGCCTGAGACGGGTGGGATCCGGGAACTGCTGTTATTAACACATCCAGACCTCCCATCTACTATCTTTAGGAGCTTTACCTAAATGAAAATATTTATATATTTTTTTCAGAAAAGAGTCAAAAGAAGAAATGGAAGACAAGGATGATGAGGTTAAGATGTATATGAAAGAGCTGCTCTGTTGCAAGATGTGTGTGCATTGCTTCCAGTCATCTTGGAGAGGGATCAAGAAGAAGGATAACAGTAAGTACTTTCTTACACTATCGGACCTGCTTTTCATTGTTATATTATCTGATGGGTGCTTATAAAGTATTCTAAACAGTTTCCCCTCAGATTAGTCACCATTTTGGATAGATGAATATGTGGATTTGTGCGTCGGGTATCACAGTAATCATTTTGTGGGTTAATTAATAGCCTATAACACTCACAACAATGTGATTTTCCATTGGAAAAATAATATTCAAAATGGATTACCCCCCTGTAACCTCCAAGTATAGAAATAGATTGTGTCCGTTAACCATCCCATAGGATTATGAGAGTGAAGGAACAGAGAGTGCACCTGTGTTTGTGCACTATAATATCTTTTGTGTAGATGGCTCGTCTCCGTTGAGACTGGTCGCCGTGGCTGTAATCAGCTAGGACTATATCATCATAGATATCTACAGCTAGATTTATATTTAAATTCAGCTAGTCAATAGTTTAATCCAATCTATACTCTATACACATAAATAAAATTGGAGTGTGGTAATATTAAAATAAGCATTTTTTACAAAATGCATATGTATGTATACACGATACATATACATAACCAACACGATACAACTGCCTCGTTGGTCTAGCGGTGAAGGTATGCGACTGCTGATCAAGAGGTCTCGGGTTCAAATCCCGGGTCGGGCCAAAAGTGTTATTGAGTTTTTCTGATTCTATAAATACTTAATAACAGCTCGGAGTTTGGAAGTTGGGGTCTGAACCCCCGTGCCTCGGAGAGCACGTTAAGCTGTCGGTCCTGCGCCTGATCTCTCCCCGATCGTGTCGGTTAACCGTCCCATCGGATTATGAGAGTGAGGGAACAGAGAGTGCACCTGTGTTTGCGCACACACTTGTGCACTATAATATCTCCTGCGTAGTTGGTTGGTCTCTGTTGAGACTGGCCGCCGTGGCCGTAATCGGCTAGGAGAACATCACATATACCAAAAATGTAGTTAAAATTGTTTTTGTCTGTCTGTCTATTCCGGGTAATCTCTGGAACGGCTGAATGGATTTTGACGGGACTTTCACTGGCAGGTAGCTGATGATCCAGGGAGTAACTTGGACTTTTTTAGATTAACTTTGTCCCTCGGCGTTACTCGCGTTACGACGATAACCGCAGGTAACACCGCGGGGTTCAGCTAGTAAATAATAATATTAGCAACATCAGATAACATTTTAATAATTTTGGGCGATCTGAAGTAGCTTACTTGCACAGTGCTGAGTGTTGTTACCGTTACGTGATTGTATTTAATGAACATTGTTCCCGTTTGTTCCCGTAGAGACGATCGCGTGCCCCATCTGTTCCCGCGCGTCGTTCGTCACGACCTACAACTTGCTCACTCACTTCAAGACTCACTCCAACGAAGAGATGAAGAAATACAAGTTCCTCATCTCTAATATACTGGCCGAGGTACAATTCTTTGCTTTTTACAATTACATTTAACAAGTAGTAATACAGGTTACCGTGGGAGAGCCACGCTTCGGCATGAATGCGCCGGCTCGACCGGATTGATACAACGGCCTCACGAAAATAGTGCTTGCGCTGTGTTTCACCGACTGAGTGAGGATACCGGAGGCCCATAACCCAAACCCCCTCCCCCTATCTCCCTTCTCTATCTCCCAAAGGCTGGCAACGCACTTGTGACGCCTCTGGTATTTACAGGTGTCCATGGGCGGCGGTAATCGCTTACCATCAGGCGATACGTCTGCTCGTTTGCCCGGCTATACCATTGTGGCGACCTCCACATACAGCGCAACAGCAACATGCTACAGCGTCATCGATCGGAATGCACCGAACTACGGTGTGACGTCACGACACGGAGTACACAACAATACCAATCCTGAATCGCGCAATGATATTTCTCGCGCCAATTAAGAGATATACAACTTCCCAACATCAACCGTTGGGCAGTGGCCCGCCAGGCATGATCACCTCGCCTGGTGAGGATCCTCCCTTTGTGTTGGAGGGACATGACACTCGTTCCTCCACACCATAAAAAATAAAGTCCAGCTCAACCGGGGCGGTACTACCCTGTCACAGAAGATCAACCTAAAGTGACAGTATTCGTGGTGACGTGTTTCGTTGTAAGTGTAACACTGGAGGCCAGAGCAGCTAGCAGTAGCTAGGAGAACATAATCATCATTCAGGACAAATAATTAGAGATAGATCAAAATGGAGTGTAAATAATCTATACAAATAAATAAAATTGGAGTGTCTGTTTGTAATATTAAAATAACCGCTTTTTACCAAATGCATATGTATGTATACACGGTACATATACCAAAAATGTAGTTAATTTTTTTTTGTCTACCTGTCTGTCTGTCTGTCTGTCTGTTTCTTCCGGGTAATCTCTGGAACGGCTGGTCCGATTTTGACGGCACTTTCACTGGCAGGTAGCTGATGATCCAGGGAGTAACTTAGGCTACTTTTTTTGGACTAACTTTGTCCCGCAGCATTACTCGCGGTACAAGAATAACCGCGGGTAACACCACGGGGTTCAGCTAGTGATAAATATTATTTGTTATTTTCAGATCATGGACTATCACTACAAGTGCCGCGTGTGTCGCGAACAGTTCAACAGCATCAAGAGATTGAGACAACATGTCAACACACACAAAGGTACTGCATACTAGTATTTAAAACAGAACAAGTAAAATTTTAACAAAAATAAAACCGACTTCAAGGTTTTACTCGATTTCTCTTGGATGCCATCATCAGATCTTAGTGTCCTTATTATTGTACCACCGTTGGGATATCTCCTTTCCATTAAAAGAAGAATCATCAAAATCGGTTCATAAATGACGAAGTTATCCCCGAACACACATAAATATATATATATATATATATATATACGGTCGAATTGAGAAACCTCCTTTTTTTGAAGTCGGTTAAAAACAATTATAACGGAGTGTCAATTCAAAATCATTTATTCAATTAAGACGCTGAGTGACATTTATGAATGTTAAATTGAAGCTGCAGTTAAAAATCATAGATCGACACAAACACGCCACAGCACATACTATATTGTCAAGGTAAATTAGATGAAAACACCAAAATCTACTGCCTGCCTGTGTCGATCTATAACTTCCAGTTTCTAAAATTCGTACAGCCTTATGAGAATAATACTGGCAAAGAAACTCATGGCCACTCGTTCTAAATGTCAGGTATTCAGGTACGTTAATGTTAGTATTACATGTAAGGTAATTATTATGTTAGTATTACATGTAGTCACCGCTTCAGAGTAGTAGACAGACGTTCTCGTGCCGAGCGGTCACAACCTGGAACTCACTTCCAGCGCAAGTGTTTCCCTCCCGCTATGATCCTGGGTCCTTTAAGCATCTCACCAGGCGGCCATATTGTGGGTCACCATGCTGCAATGTCCTTATTTGCATTGAGGATAGAGACCACCACTATTGGAATCTGCCCATGCTTTCCATCAGGCAGAGTAGAGTCATTTTGGTGCAGCTAAAATATATAAAAAAATATCTACTGTCATCATTGTGCAATTGCGCTAAATTTGTGCAATTCGCCCTTAGAGGGGAACATAGGATAGCTTCGTCAAATCTTTTACTTTTTATGATCTGTCCAAACGATAACTTTGTATGAAAAATGTACTAAAAACTAACTTGTGACGTCTCCGTTTTAGATAACTCGATTGAGCAATATACATTTCAATGTTTATTAAATTTAAATTTGCAATATAAATGAAAAGCTGTAACTAATATATTTTCCGAGCTGTTTTGTAATATTCGTTTTAATGAAGAAGACATCGGTATTTATTTATGCCTAGCTGAACCCCGTAGTGTTACCCGCAGTTATCGTCGTACCGCGAGTAACGCCGCAACAAAGTTAATCTAAAAAAATAGCTTAAGTTACTCCCTGGATCAGCATCTACCTGCCAGTGAAAGTCCCTTCAGGTCCAGCCGTTCCAGAGATTACCCGGCACAAACAGACAGACAGACAGTCGGACAGACAGAAAGACAAAAAAAATAATTAAAATACGTATTTGGTATATGTACCGTGTATACATAGATGTATGATCTACAAATATTTGTTTCGGAGTTTAGGTGTGTTCTATCTATAATATGTATGTATTTACAAAAAAAAGTATGTGCATATTTATATCAGTTGTCTAGTACCCATAACACAAGCTCTGCTTATCTTGACTAGATGGCGTATTGTGTTTAGATGTCCGAAAAAAAAAATGCAATTAGTAAAAAGCAGTTATTTTAATATTACAAACAGACTGCCTCGTTGGTCTAGCGGTTGGCGTGTGCGACTGCTGTGCCTGAGGTCTCGGGTTCGATTCCCGGGTCGGACCAAATGTTTTTATGATCTGCAAATGTATGTTTCCGAGTTTGGGTGTTTCTATGTGTAATATGTATGTATTTACAAAAAAAAATACATATATATAAATATATGTATTTATATCAGTACCCATAGTACAAAGTTTTCCTAGTTTGGTATCAGACTGTCGTAATTATTTCTATTGTTTCAGGTAAAGAATTTTTCACATGTGAAGTTGGCAACCACGTGACGAGATGAACACACTTATATAGTTGTTAAATGATAATAAAAGATTCTAATATTACCATTTCTTTTTGTTAACACTTTTGAATTTGGCTCAAGAAAGTATGAGCAGAAACAAGAGTGGTGGTCACCATAGTCATTGCGAATGCAGACAATGCAACATGGTGACAGGGTCTGTACTCACCAACAAAACACGATAGTACGAATTCTATGACTTTAGGCTAGTCTTCTGTGCCTGGGGGTGACAGGTGAAGCCGCCAGTCTCCCGCCTAGCAAAAGCAGGCCGGGAACTGAATAGAAGTGGAAGTGTTCCTACATGGAGGGGGCCATCTACATATATAGTGGGTGGCCCGTGGTACGTTGGGGTTCCAGGGATTTCCTTTCGAGGGTGCACCTGGTTCTCCGGCTCCTAGAACCCGAGACGGTGTGCGGTTTTTTAGTCGGTTCGAGTCCGACTACTACTCGAGGGGATTTCCACACAAAAACAAGAGATTAATAAAGGTCAGTTACAAAAAATTTAACTTTCGTTCGTAACGTAGTGTGTGTAGAAGTAGTATAATAATACAGAGTGTCACAATCCCTTTTTATCCCGTTACGACACCCGTAACAGCCGACTAAGAGCTCGTTCCCACTTGCCGCATCGTCGGGTCCGTATATTAATCCGGTGTTGGCGCCTTTATTCGCACTACAGTTAATAATAATCGGTTATCGTTCATAAACGGTACCTACAATAAAAATACAACAACTCGGTTTCTTGTCGTGACCGACATAAAATCGGTTTCCGACAAGTGTGAGTAGCTTCATATAAAATGTTCTGCCACTGGAACCTCCGATTAATAACCGGACCCGACACATGTCAAGTGTGAACAGTGTGTAAGGGAGCAAATACTGCAGGAAATTTAACTGTAAAAAGAAAGAAAACTAGAAACAAACCCGTCTGACTTCTGTATTACAGTAGGTCAAACCCTCTATATGTCAAACAGTAGACTATCGAAGTAGCCACCTCCTTAGTGTGAGGTACTAGACTCCACACTTGACAGGTTAAGTTCAGGTCTCCATGTGTGGGTCACGTATCATCGCGTGACTAATAATTCGACGAAAAGAATAACCGACTTCAAAAAAAGGAGGAGGTGTCTCAATTCGACAGTTTTTTTTAATGTGTGTTCGCGGATAACTTCGTCATTTATGAACCGATTTGGATGATTCTCTTTTTACTGGAAAGGAGATATCCCAACGGTACAATGACACCACTAACCACACTAAGATTTTTGTTAAAATTTTACTTGTTTTGAGACCGCTTTTGTTTGAATAAAACCTCTAAAGTTGATCCATACTATTATTATAAATTCGAAAGTAACTTTGTCTGTATGTTAAGCTTTAACAGCTAAACTGCTGCACCGATTCTTGAGGAAGGACATAGGCTTGACAGAGCTTGTCCATTATAAATATGAATCATCATCATCAGCGTATCGCAGTCCACTGCAGGACATATAACTCTTCAATTGCACGCTAATTAGTTGGATCTTGGGCTTTTCGCATCCAGCTTTTGTCAGTCGTCTTGCGCAGATCATCACTCCACCTGGCCTGCAGACGTCCTATGCTTTTGGCTATGTCGATGACCTAGGTTGTCTACGGGATCACCTCATTCTTGATGCAATCCCTCAGAGAGACGCCAAGTATAGCCCTCTCCATAGCACGCTGAACGACTTTGAAATTGAATGTGAATACCAGTTTTTAGAACTTACTTCGCTGGCTCAGTATCCTAAAACGTGTCTTGGGCTCTGTCAGTAGAATGCTCCATTTTGGAAATTTACTGCTATCTAGTTAAAACCCTTAAGTATTAGAAACAAGTGGGTACTACATAGAACAAAACTCAAACAAATATCCGCTTGAAATAATAATATCCTATTCCTAACACACACGGCCATCCCAAAGTAGAAAAAAAAAAAAAAAATTATCGGTCATACGACTCATAAGCTAGACTCAAACGTTTATCTCAATGACACAATACAAGTAATATTATATCTGTGATCAGCGATAAATGTTACAATTTAAAATGAAAACTATATAAAAGCAATCATTATTTCAACATTGAATAAGCTTTCTTTAACAAAATTGAACATAGTAACTAATAATTTTCGATAGATGGCACCACACATTGTGTTAAGACAAATTCCTGTTCTCCATGGTTTCAAGTGGTATCACTGCTTACTCCTGGCACCTGCATTAATACGATGTCATCCCCCAGGTCTGCGACTGCGATGGGATGTTCCATCCTGTCACAGAGAAAAAAGAAAAATCATTAAAATCGATTTTTAGTAATGGTAATAATAAAAATAAAATCTTTTTTTTAAACTAAGTAGTACAAAATCGATGATGAGGAGACAAACGAAAATGGTATTGGTATCCTTCCGATTCGGCCTTCAATAGATTAAGAAAAGCAAGAAATAGAGATGTGTTTATTTACTAGTCTCCGTGGCTTGTGGCGGATTAAGAATAGAAAGTGTCAACACCTCTAGTCATACCCAAGAGTGTCCTAAGAGCGTACGGGAGCAAACTACACAGGACAACAAATTTCATTTTCCTCCGTTCGAACAATTTAATTTTTTAATTTATGGTTCCATAGCCCACGTCTCGTAACTCTTATAGTTTCGTCTTGACCATCCGTTCGTCCTCGGCTTACCCCGATATAAGATTGTTTCCTAGTACGGCACTCTTAAAGAATCCGATCATTTATATAACTTTTGTATTTAATATGAAAGGAAGATTCAACACACAATATTAATGGTTGCAAATCGCCCCAAATGTCATCGATATTTGCTCCACTACCAAAGTTGTTCTAACGTCTTCGGACCCCAAAATTGGCACCCTAAAATATTAGATAGCCGTGACGTAAGCAGGGGTGGGTTCATTGACCTTTCATCCCTCGTGGTGTAAACAAGAGTCAATGACCTCGATACGAGGGTTAGAAAATTGTTAGATACTTTTTTTTGGGTATGATCTGTCGTAGACACGCAATATTGTTATTGGTGATATTTTAATGAACTTTTGTACCATAGAGATGGCATTCAAGCATGTTACTCAGCTGCCAATTAAAGTTTTAACTCTGGCTTGTTCAATGATATTAGTTTTCACTTATGTTTGCATGTGTGCCTCAATTTTTCTTCATCATCATCATCATCATCAGTCTCTTGCGGTCCACTGCTGGTTATAAGCCTCCACAGAGTCCATTCTGCTGCTTTTCGCATCCAGTCGCCACCGAACTTCTTACGTAAGACGTTCGCAATTTTTCTTCTGAATTCTTAATTTTAAAAATAACAAACAATATATCCCTTATGTTCCTTCCTGAAACCCTATCTTAGTGTTCACAACTTTAAAAAATTCTACGCACGTAGCACGTAAATATTCAAGTTAGTGGACCCAGCGTTGTGACAAGCGAATGTAGATCAAGAGTTCTTGGGTTCGATTCTCGGGTCGGACTATTGTTGGGTTTTTCTTTCAAGAAATTCTTAATAGCAGCCTGGAGTATGGAAGATGGCAGTGTTTCCCGCCCGGTCCCGGTTGTCATGAACACATAAGATATAATCGTTATTGGGAAGTGAATACCTCGAACATACTGACAATAGTTAACTTTCGAATTCAGTTCACCCTCAGGGTTGCGGAGGTCCGATGTTAGTCACTCCGTAGAAAAACCGATATTAAGTAAAACCGGTGGAACTATTAGCCGACAATTAATCTTGTGAATAATAAAGGCTAGGAGGATGATGATGAGACCGATGTGAGACTTACTTTTGCCTATCTTAATGATAGTCTTTGGAAAAATACCACATATATATTTTTTTAATCAAAACACGGATGATAAAAATATCAGACGATCGAGGTCTTTTGTCTCTGCTTCTATGAAAAAAAAGGAATGAGTTAACAGTTGTCCGTGCCATCAAAATATATAAAGTCAAATGTCATAAAAATCTGTTGTATTGACCCCTCAGTCTTTGTTCGGAGGGTGCTTTTGTGAAAATACTCGCCTCGTCACCCTGTCGATGTATTAGATAGCCGTTCGATGTTATGGATGGATTATCAAATGTTTTGTTATATCTTGTCCGTGTATATTTTAATTCTAAAAAGCGATTTATCCCTCTGTGTTGCTGTTACGCTTTCACGATTAAACTGCTGAACCGATTTTATGAAGGACTAGTTGAGACCCGGGGTATTGGCAACATCGCGGGGCGAAGCTCCTCTAAAAAAGTATCATAAGTTACTGCTTAAATCACCAGCTATCTGCCAGTGACAAGTAAACAGACAAAATAAAAAAAAGGTTTTTTGATGTACCTAAGTACCTCAGCACTTTCGAAAGCTTTTAATGACCAGCTGTTTATTTGACATTACAAATAGACATTTAAATTTTATTTATAGATGTATGGTAGCACTCCGGGGCTGGTTATGAAAAATTGAAAATTTGTAACAATTTTACGAAGTCATCCTCAATAATAAATAAATTAATATTTATATTTATTTATCATTAACTATATGCCTAAGTAGGTAGTGGACGTAGTCGCGTATCTAACAGTTCATTTCCTCAGATGTGTATTATTGTTAGATTTATCTTAAGGACTAGCTGACCCACGCAACCTCGTTTGCGTCTCCTATTGCCCGTAGCGTGATAATTTCCCCCCGTTTTTGATACATTCTCCATTGGTGCTACGCCCCTATAGGTCTTAGCGTGATAATATATAGCCTATAGCCTTCCTCAATAAATGGGCTATCTAACAGTGAAAGAATTTTTCAGCGGCTCCTGCAGCCTTCAGGTCAGCAGGCAGGTTCAGCCTTCCTCGATAAATGTAATATCCAACACTGAAAGAGTTTTTACAAATCGGACCAGCTGTTCCTGATATTAGCGCGTTTAAACAAACAAGCTCTTCAGCTTTACAAGATTTGTATAGATTTATATAATAGACCTGGATGACCGAGCTTTGCTCTGTATTTTGTTTTTATAAATTTCTAATTTTTTTCCGTGGATTTCGTGGTCGATAAATCTTTTTTTACGAAGCCTTTATTACCCAAGATTATTTTGGGTAAGGTTTCAGTAGATATTAACATTCTGATTTGTTTTAAAGTATGTTTAATGAAGGAGATAAAGAAAGAAATAAAAATCGTTTACTCTGATAGCATGATATGGTAGTAAAGGTAATAAATCAATAAATCACATCAAAATATCAAGTTTTTATTTCTAAAATCTCTAATTCTATCAGGGATCGCCAAACTTGGCGTGGGTACAGAGAGACAAGTTAGATTTGATTAATTGCAACCCCTACCTGCAACCGGCAGACATCACTCACCCTCGGAACATACCCCTTAATAATTTAGCTCATGTTTTTTATACAAAGACTAGCGATATACACGACTTTGCTCGCTAAGTACTTTTAAATATTTACTAATGTTAAACCTCCGTAAGACATTAAAATTTATGTGATGGTAGATATCATCATCTTTTTAGCCTTTATTATTCCGATGATTTTGGGGTCGGCTACTAGTTCAACCGGTTTTACCTGAATATCAGTCTTTACACGGAGCGACTGGCATCGGACCTCCGCAACCCTGAGGGTGAACTGAATTTGAAGGTTGAAGTAGCTGTCAGTATATTTGAGGGCACTGACTTCCCAATAACGATTGCCATAGATGTTCATGACAACCGGGACCGACGGCTTAACGTGCTCTCCGAGTCACGGGCGGGAAACACCGCCATCTTCCATACTTCGGTCTGCTATTAAGAATTTCTTGTAAGAAAAACCCAACAGCAGTCTGACCCTGGAATGGAACCCGAGACCTCTTGATCTGCAGTCGCTTACGCTAATCACTAGCCTAACGAGACTTATGTGGTAGTAGATACTCTTTAGTAAAATTTAAGTCATTTTTGTGGGTCCTCAGTGATTAGGCTGCTCTAATTCAAGTAGAAAATAAGCGCATTTCTCGATTATTCGTCGAGTGACTTTGCTCTATGCTTGTTATCCATTTTTTTTCTTACCTATCAATAATAAATAATAATAATAAATAAATAAATATTTCGGACATCTAACACACAATGCCATCTAGTCCCAAACTAAGCATAGCTTGTATTATGGGTACCAGACAACTGATATGAATACTTATATACTTTTTTTTTTGTAAATACATACATAATATACATAGAAAACACCCAAACTCCGAAACAAATATTTGCAGATCATACAAACATTTGGTCCGACCCGGGAATCGAACCCCAGACCTCAAGGACAGCAGTCGCGTACGCTACCACTGCGCCACCGAGGCAGTTACAATATATCATTTAAATCTAACTTTTGCCCACGTGTATGTCGGTTATCGCGGTGATTGTAAAATTTCATCCAAATCGGTTCAGTAGTTTAGCCGTGAAAGCGTGATAGACAGACGTACCGACAGGTGAACTTTCGAATTATAATATAAGTATGGATAGATTTTCAGATGGGAATGATGATTAATATTTAATTGCTACATTCACCAACACAAAAATACAGACAAACATTAGGTACAACTAAACTAAATACTTCTCTTAATTACTCATTTTACAAACATACATGAGTAGATACAAATCAGATAGCGATTAATTATCTCGACTTACTTTGAAGCCCTAACAGGCTAAAGCACTAGGACCCTTTGAAGTTTTTAATAAGCAAGGTATTCCTCTCTATATTATTAGCTGGACCTCCCCCCCCCCTTCCGGGGGATGGTGGTTTGATTCGGCGGTGACCATGGTTACTCTCCCCTCACGGATGCTTCGTCTCATGTTATGTACTGTAACCATGAAGCTGGAAATAAAATCAGGCCAGGACTATATTCGAAATAATGCTTTCTCATTCTGACTTTTAAGACTTGGAACTTTTTTGAGTCTAGTTATCCAAAAAGATGCTTAAATAATAGGCTTATGTATTGATACAATTTAAAAAGTCGTGTTCAAGCCATGTTTTGGTACATAGAAGTTGTACCACTGCCTACACAGAAAACACTAGTTTTTTGTAAGATATTAATTGATGCAAGAAAACCAAAATGAATCGAAGTGGCGTGCAATGGGAGAAGCCTAATTATATAATAATCCAGCAATGGACTACAACGTTGCTTTTTAACAAGTGAGAGAACCTTTAGGCTCCTGTCTGTAAAAGGGAGACAGAGTCTTTTGAGTAACAGGTGACCATACATAACAGCCATATAACGAGATCACTAAAATTAGGGTTTTACCTAAAAATAGATTGTTTTATTTCGGGTTCTAAACTAGGGGTTTAGATATGAAGGATTTAGATTTAAATATCTAATGAAATCTGCCCCGGAACCAATTCTATTTAAGGGACAGAAACGCTCATCAAGTGGCTTAGTCTGATTCCGACACAAACGCTCTACTTTTAATTCCGATGAGATGTTTGCCTGAATGAGTTTTCACGCATAAAAACAAAATAGCAATAAAAAAGTTCTTATTAGTTACTAGCTTTTGCCCGCGGCACCGCGTGGATCTTATCAGTTATCGCAGTATAGAGTATACCTATGCCTTCCTTAACGATCAAAGTGTATCCATGCCAAATTTTATTATTATCTGTGTAACGGTTAAGTCGTGAAATTATAACAGACAGAGTAATTTTCGAATTTATTATTAGTATGGATAACAAGTGAGCCAAAGCTAAGGTAATAAGCCGAGTTGTTAAAATATAAGCACTACACTAATCACTCTAATAGTCTATTCAATCAAACCAATGTCCACAAATATTATAACTGATGGTATTCCTACTCGCGATCAAAGCGCACTGCAATCTATGCATTTTGTGTTTGTGTTCGACAGACGTCTGGTAAAATAATTGCTTTGCCTGTGTACACTCGCAATACCGCCTGTCTGCGGCCGAACTCGTCTAGCCTCCCCTGAAGCATACTAAGAACTATTTGATTATTAAACTCTATACTTTATGATAGGAAACTGATATAGAGAATACTCATTCTTTTAATTACAAAAAAAATATACAAAAAAATTACTTTTGACAAATGTGTTGCACATATATTGTTTTATTGGTTGTAGACTTAAAGTATACATAAGCAAGCTTGCTTATGTATCATAAATAGACTTTTCAAAACTAGAAAAATTATTATTTCATTTTCAAAAACATAGGTATATGTTTACTTTGAAGATACCCGTACTCTACACTTACCATGAAGATACCCATAGTTTACCCTATTTCGTAACAAATGAAGAAGTTATACATCCTGAAACATCATTTCTTAAACTTTGCTATAATTTAAGCCAATTTACTCTTGTATTGATTTAAACTGCGATGGTAATTTTTAACCAAATTCAAAAAAGGAGGATGTTCTCAATTCGACAGTATTTTTATGTTTGTTATCTCATAACTTTCGACTGGATGAACCGATTTTGACGATTCCTTTTTTATTTGAAAGCTGGTGCTTCCCGTGTGGTGATCCCATTTCAATTCAGTACAGCTCCTGAAGTCTTTTTTTAGTTAAAAGTTTTGTATTATTTTTGTAATATTTTTTTATTTGACTTTATAAGTAATTATAAACGGGGGGTAAGGGCGCAGATTCACACATTTGCAACCCCAAAAATTCGACAAATAATTTTTAGTCAGTTTTTCTACGGATTTTCTATATCGTCTAGTACTTAATTGTAAAGATCTGATGTCAGATACTACTACAAATTATACCCACTTCAAGAACTGGACCAAATTGAAACGGAACCACACGGGAAGCACCAACTTTCAAATAAATATGTGCCTCCGGTATCCTCACACACTCGGTGAAACACAGCGCAAGCGATATTTCACACTGGTTTTCTGTAAGGCCGTGGTATCACTCCGGTCGAGTCGGTCCGATTCATGCCGAAGCGTGGCTCTCCGACGGTAATTTATACTTTTAGTCCTTTAATTATGCAATATTTTTAATTTCTCCTCGTTCTGGTCGAGTGGTTACATAACACGTGTTCATTATTAATTTAAATATACACCACGTTGTCACGCGTGGCTACTGACAACCCCAACATATACATCAAGCGTGACGGTACGTGTGTGATTGTGACAAATAGCGAACAATTCCGAGAATATTTTTTTTAAGGAATAGAGGACAAACGAGCAGATTTATTACCTGATGGCAAGTTGCTACTGCCGTCTGTGACCCAAGGACATAAGTGTATTAAAAACCTATGAAGGACCTTCCCAGTTTCTGTCCCGACAAAGTAACCCTACTCTGCCTGATGAAAAACATGAGTAGCATTCAAGAGTGTTGGTCAACATACTCATTCCGAAAGCAGAAAAGTCTCATGGTGACCCACACTAGGAGGACCCCGAATCGTAGTAGAAGGGCTAGTAGTGAGATCCAGGTCTTGACTGATTGGCACAGGAAGATAGAGCAGAACCGTTTACTCCGCGAGCGTAGGTCCACCACTCAATAATTGTGATTTCTAAGGCAGCAGCACGTGTTGTCGTGTCGAAGAAGGGAGAAGGCGGAATCAGTTGGAAGAGCCCTTCAACACTCTCCATGATAAAGGCGACATCTCTTCGGAACTGCAGAGGCTGATGGGACTCGGTGGCTTTGGTTTGTTTAGGGGATAGGGGATTTGCTTCTCTGTAATACTCACACCTAGGGTGAAAAATTAGGAAATAATGATTTAACAGAGATTTTGTGTGAGGTAGGGGCTGTTAGGAGGTATCGCTTCAAACGAGACGGCCATTTGTGGCAAAACACGGCATACCGAGGTTTATGTTCATCAACGAAGTGTGATAACTTGATAATGATTTATTTATTTATGAAAGGCACGCTTACAGATCACTGCAAGTACATTTTAAACAATAAGAGACAGGAACATATAAGTCTAGACAGTAATCCAAATTTAGCATATCTACACAACATGAGTAATAGTAAAATACAAACATTTTCTACGCGAAATCTATACAAATAAATAAAATTGGAGTGTCTGTTTGTAATATTTAAATAACCACTTTTTACTAAGTGCATATGTATGTATACACGGTACATATACCAAATATGTAGCAAAAAATTTTTTGTCTGTCTGTCTGTCTGTCGGTCTGTTTGTCTGTCTGTCTGTTCCGGGTAATCTCTGGAACGGCTGGACGGATTTTGACGGGACTTTCACTGGCAGGTAGCTAATGATCCAGGGAGTAACTTAGGCTAATTTTTTAGACTAACTTTGTACCGCGGCGTTACTCGCCTTACAACAATAACCGCGGGTAACACCGCGCGGTTCAGCTAGTCTACAATAAAATTATTGTTTATTAAAGAAAATAAAAGAAATAAAGGAATACCCATTACAAACATCGTGACTTTATCTATACTAATATATAAAGCTGAAGAGTTTGTTTGTTTACTTGAAGCGCTAATGTCAGGAACTACTGGTCCGATTTAAAAAATTATCTCAGTGTTAGATAGCTGATTTATCGAGTAAGGCTATATATCATCACGTTACGATCAATAGGAGTCCACTCCTATTGATCTCAAATATCAAATATTAATTAATTGGTGCTCCAGCAACAATGAAGAATATTTCAAAAACGGGGGAAAATTATCACGCTACGGGCAATAGGAGACGCAAACGAGGTTGCGTGGGTCAGCTAGTTATAATATGTGTGATGACACTCTTATGTACACAATATATAATTATATCTATAAGCAGCCTGATTATCATCGCACAGGCTCTAATTTTGGATCAAACAGCTGTGTGTGCGATGTGCCAAGTTATTCTATTGAATATTTGCTATGGTCGGGAATCGAACCCAGGCCACGGTCCCTTTACCAAAAGGTAATCAAGTCTTCTAATTCCAGCCGAAAATTTTCTAGTTCGTGAATGTATTTTTAGACTATCTATATTTGCACAAGACCTTAACCCTTTTTTTCTTATGGCTCTGGGTCATGGTTCATGTCTCAAGGTTCAAGGTCAAGGTTTTAGACAATGAATATCTAAAACTTTGACCTGAGGTCAGTCTAGAGGTAGTAGAGCCACGCTGATTTCAGCTCGAACGGGTAGGCTCGACCGGGGCGGTACTACCCTCGCACAGAAAATCAATGTAAAATAACAGCGTTCCTACTGTCGTGTTCCGTTGGTGAGTGGTCCAATGATGCAGATGCATCACTAGTCCGCCATGGTGTGGATCGCTGCATTGTCTGCAATCGCAGTGTGTATGGTTACCACTACTCTTGGATTCTATGCTTTCCATCAGGCACGGTAGTCATTTTGGCAGGGGCAAACATAAAAAAGGCATCGGAAGCCCAATGATGCAGAAGCATCACTAGGCCCGTGTAGTGTGGATCACTATGTTGCATTGTTTTTACAATTTCGGATTTGAAAGGAATTTTTGATGAAATTTTAAAATAGCCTTATTATTTTACTTTTTATTTTTAAAAAGATAATTCCCGCATTAGTAATATACATCCTGTGTTGCGGGGTAGATTACAAACATACATACATGAAATGAACACAAAGAATATCCAGACCCGGAACAACAATTTGCGGATCTCAAAAAGTGTTTTTCCATGTGGAATTTGAACCCACAATACTTGGAGCAGTAGAAACCGGCGTGGCGATCACTTCAACATCTAGGCCACCCGTGTAGTAAAGGTTTTATAAAGGGAAAAGGGATTAAGAAAAAAACACTCATTTCGGGTTTTTTATATATTTAGAACAAGAAATGTATAGTTACAACCATTGAGGATATTAAATATCATATTGTAAAAACTATTGTATAAAGTGAAGAGAATGTGACATTTTTTCCATATTTTTTTTTACAATTAATTCCAATAAATGAAGTAATTATAGACACATAAATTACGTGAAAATATTAATTCATAATTACATAAAACAGCCAAGTAACTACAGATGTAAATATATGATTATAATGCTTACTTTAGGAATGAGTATTCTTTTTTTATTCAAAATCTTTCTAATCCGTTACCAAAACAAATATGGCGCATGGAGTCATTGAAAAACTCTTTACGAAATGAGTTTAATGCAAAACTCCATACGCTAATTTCTTTCGTACGGTCTTACAAAATATCGGGAACAACATTTAAGACTAAAGACGACACTAAAACCGATACAAGACTAAAAATAGGTATATCACCTGTCACATAGTACTGCGTTTGACATTACAAACTTTTTTTTTAACAGACAGTGGCACTCGCTTTTATGCTCTGCTGGTAGCACAACTTTAGTCGATTTTTTCAACTAACACGTAAGTAAGAATTTAGAACCGTCCAGTTTTAGTGTTGCGGCCTTATTCCACTACTATTTATTGTGCAACATAAAATTTTCTCACAAAAGCTAAAATGTAGAGGTAATTTTAAACCGACACAATAATTATTATAGAAATACCTAACTTTTAGGTACAATATCAACTAAATCAATTAATACCACCAACACATACAGACACCTACTTCTTAATTTTATAATAATTCATAAAAAGACGAAAACGAAATTTTCAACATTGATTTATAATGTTAATACCGGAAGATCTTAAGTGTTTTTTTAAACTTTTTTTGCATTTTATTACTTTTATAAAATACGTATTTGTATCAAAGTGACGTCAGCTAGCACGAACAAGGAAAATGGCTGACCGAATATTTCATAATCTCATTTTTATTAATAAATATCATTGCTTTCATTGTCTAGTACACCTTAACGTTGAAGTTGGTAAAATACTTATTCAATACTTTAAATTTTTGAGATTCTTATCTTACGATGCATTTTTCTAAATTATTTCCTAGCCTTATTTAATTCTGAGGGAAGTCGGTTTGATTTTACACTTTAGGAAATTCACACAAAGAGAACAGGGAATTGTAAGCATTTTCCCCTGGTCTTTGTATTATGGATTTATGAGTATTGACTATCAGTATGCACTAGGAGTATCACATGCTACTCTATAAGACGTCGAGTTCGTTCCCATTGCGTGAAAATTAAAACAACATAATATGAGGAGCGACTAATCGAATTAGCTAATAATCGATACCCAGCTGTTGTTCGTGAAAGTTATTATTACAAATCAATAATATCTTTATCTGTGTTTTTATAACATACTATAGGCAACAACAAGATTGCTTAGTTAGCTAATGTTTACTACGTAATGGGAACAAACTGTAATCATATAGTATAAGAGGAATCGACACCGAAAACGAATACTAATAAATAGACAGTGAAATTGATATTATATGATATTAATTTTATTTAAATTCGAAACTATTGGTTATTAATATTTTATTAATAATTCGCTTACCCGAAGCAGGACCGATACCTTAGCTTTTTATTTACATATTTATTGCAATCTGTTATTTACCCAACGGCGTATTGTCAAGCTAATCATTTTAATGTGTTTGTAAATCAAGTTTTTTATTCTACGTCAGGTCATCTTTTTTACGCTCGCTCCGGATTTTCACTGTCTATAACGATTACATAGGGATAAAAACACATAGGGCTATATATGTTAGAAAATCGTTTACGATTAAAATTGAAAGGATTCATACAAGTTACAACACTATGTGTTCGGAATATTTGTGACGATGATCATGCGTTATAGGGAAGCATTAAGCTGCCAGCGCCTAGCTGTATTTATAAAATTATCGATTTACAGTATAATATTATTAAGCTACTACTAGAGAAACGGATCCAAAATACAAGGAAGTACATGGTGAGCAAATGTAGTATTAATTTTGTTAATAATTTTATAACAATACAGCTGCAGCAGCATATAATTAGGTGTTGTGCATTTCATTATGTTGTTTTCACTAGAAAACTTTCAAATTTGAAGTAATAGTAACACATTTAGTCGATGTCTCGAGTTCCTATCACGTGAAAAATATTTCAATCGATTGAGTTAGTAGATTGGGAAATTATGTCAGAACACTGTACACGAAATCCGTTTATTAAATTGAGCACTTCGTTCCATGTATAGTGTTGCGACACGTTTTGGTGATACACTGAAATATTTTTACGTGTAGAAATATAAAACTTACGTATTTATTTACTATGGAAGATATCATTTCTTCATTTGTGACCTAACTATCGGAATCGCGTACATCTCGGTCACTTTGTTGTTTGTGCGTGCGCCCGAGTTTAAGGCCATTCCACTAAACCAGTATAAGCTGTATAGAAAAAACTCTACATGCTTTTATTCCCATCGCACCAAACTATTTCTACCGTAGATTCACATTGGACAGTTCACGCAGTTTTAGATTTTTCAATTGATTTACTTATTAAATATGGGCTATTAACCATGTTGTACGCGTGATGGCATGATTGTGAACACAGAACAGAGATTTATTCTGTACAGCGATGGTCTGGCAACCTATAACTTATTTACTATCGCGGCTTTATTGCTGTATGTAATTTAAAGCGGTATAGACAAGAATGCCTGCATCGCTCCAAATGCAATCCCTATAAAGGGATAGATCATTTAGATACATACAAAATCTTATAAATTATTAAATTAGTAGTCACGGTGATTAAAAGAACAAGGTGACTAGTGATATAATGACGCGTACGTGCAAAGGTTTGAGGCACGTGCAATCGATTGGGAAAAATATCGACTAAAGGAAATCTCCCATTTAATATCTCTGTTCTGTGATTTATCTTACGTTAATATTTTATTATTAATTAAGATCAATCGTCACGTGTATTTTTAACTTTATTTTTGCTAATTTCACAGCCTCATTGTCAATTAGCCTATGCGTATTAGTATTGTTTCTGTGTTGCCAATTAAATTACGTTTTTTAATATTTTTAATAATATTATTATTTTTTATTTAATTTTCATAAAAATGCATCAAAACACCATTCAAAAAGTAGCAGTATGCTATTGATAATAGGTCAGATTATCCCTTGTCACTTGCTGGGGTTAGTTACTTATCGACGTATGTATCCACAACCTATTTATCATAGTTTTGTAGATAACTTCGTTGGTTAAAGTTTCAAGCGCTGTTCGTTTTTATCGAAAACTTTGGTCACATTTCAGATCCAAATTTAAATATGTAAAATACATACGTAAAATTTTGTCAATAGGTTAAGGTAATTTAGGACTGCGCTAGCGTAACCTATCTAGGTAGGTAGTGTGTGACGTGTGGCCCAAAGTTTTCAATATTATGTAGCATTTCAAACATTAACCATTCACAGCGAGTAGAACGTTTTGCGAGTCGGCCACTTACATCTATGAAGATATGAATTACAGTATATTAAAATACATATAAAAATATTAAGATAATTATGGTGTAGCCATTACCCGTGTGTTCTGTTATAAAAGTCACAATTATATTTATTGCTTTTCGCTTTACGTACTACGGGCATCGCCCTCTAAGCTATTGAGCACTATTATTATTTTTTATTATTATTATCTTTTAATAATTATTACCGAAAGAAGGGGGGCGCACAAAACATTCTACTAACCGCACACGTAACACCTAACCGAACTCTTAACGAACAATTTCACTCCAAAATATCATTTTTATCCATTTTCATCTCAATATTTTATTATTTATTATCTAAAAAGTCGATGAGTTTTCAGTTAAATACTTGGTGTTTTTTGTTTCGATTCAAAACGACATTATTAAGCGTTTTTAAGCAATAGTTTGTGAAAAAAATGATTAAAAGGTTTTTTTTTAACATTTTAGTGATTTAAATAATATTTTTCATGAGTCTTCTAGTCAGATAATTTAGCACGTCCAAGCTCCCAATCTAGATTAATCGCCCGATATATTTTCCTAATAAATAAATCAATTTAGGTATACCTTATCGAACGTTTGACTAAACACCAGCTTTTATCGACATCGATTAGACAGAGACTATTTCACCTGTCAGCACTTGACTAGAGAGGAGATCATTCGATAATTTAATATCGAGAAAAACCGATGTTACAGGATTATAATTACAAATTATAATATAATAATAAGTTAAATGCACGCCTAAATTTTACACATAAAATACAATTAATTGCACATACACTAAATTAATGACAGTTAATCTAATATGAAAGAATTGATTACGAAATTATCATTAAGATTATTATTATCAACATTGATCATTAACTTCAACTAGTCAAAATATCAAATATTTTTTTATTTAATAATTATAATTATTCCAGAAGGAACATATGACTAGAATAGTTGAAATTTTAATGCTGAATTAAAACAACACAAAATACAACAACTATTTTAACCTAAGAGACGACTACGTAGTTTAAGTACATAACTAATAGGTAGGTAGGTACAGCAAAACTTGTGCATATCGCGTCCACCACGCATTTATACTAAGTTTTTCTCGAAACCATAATGTTAAAGAACTAAATTAATAACATTAATGGCGTCTATGGTCGGCACTCCACCCTGACAGCTGTCAAATGACAATAACAATTGCAGTGACGTCCATTGACGCGAAGGTAACTCACAAATTTCCCTAAACGAATAAAAATACACCTAATTAAAAGTACTAAGACTAAAGATGGAATGTCGAAGCATTTCTCAAGCTGTATCGAAATCAAGCGTTTTTTTTGTCGTTTTTAATATGTTAAATAAATAAACGAGTGTCCATACCGCGTGTACTGAGTGCGTAAACAATAATAGTTTACAATAAATAGTAAACAAACGCATGCGTTACATGCGTTCGCGCCAAACGTTGACAATGACACGCCAACCAACACCTCTTCGAGTCATTTTTCTTTTTAATTTTTTATATCAAATTACTGGCTATTAGTTATTGCACATTTTACATTTAATAAATATATAAATACTTGTAAATTTTAATCTCCATCTTTGGTATGTAATGAGTAGATACCTATTTATTTAATATTTGAAATGTTACAAAACTGCATTTTTACGCAATATTAAGTATATATTTTTTTTACAAAAATCGTAGGGTCGTTAGGACGGCACGATATTTAAAATATCTATTCAAGTTCGATGTTTTGTAATAGGTCTTTGTCGGGTCGAAATTCTATGTAATAGAGTGACTTGTGTTACAGATTTAACGCGGTAAAATTTACGTTTAATTATTCATTTATTTAAATTAAACAACTTTTTTTTCTATTTACAAATTTCCATTTAGACTAAGACAATTAAAGCCTAGTTGGAATAGACGCAGGGCAGCATCCATACATTATTATATAGCAGGTACCGATCATATGTTTTAACATCGAGTTAATTTTTGGGAACGATATTGTTTAGACTAGAGTATGCACCATTGTTCCGCGAACGGACTCCTCCTCGTCCGCCGGGAGAGAGGAGGGTGTGAGTGGGGAGCTGTGGCTGTGAGGGGGGCGGCCCGGCAGCCACCCTGACGCCTGCTCCCTCTCGCCTCCCTGCCCCGCTCCTTTACTACCGTTTGCGCGGTCCCCAGAACTGGCTCGATCGATTTTCCCCCACGCTCCGCGTACTAGCCTCGCTCCTCACATCCGTCAACTCCATGGCGATCTGGCATCGCCCGTCGTGTTAAGCGTAATACCACAATCGAAAATGTATCTCAAAAATTTTTCTAAATCTAACTACCGCCCGCGCTCGGCCCGCGGGCGGATGACACCAACCAACACCGCATGATCTTCTAAAATTTTATCAAAACCTATCACAGTTTTTGATTAGTTTTTTTTCACCCTTAATTTTAATATATGATTAAAATATACGTATAGATAATATATATTCCTCTTTCCAATCTTTAACAATATAACACTATTTTACTTCGATTAGTCGGGCAGAAGTGCGGCCGCCCCGGTGCTGTGTGACGGTGACATCGTCCTCACGAGTACTGCTTACTTCGTATTAAACGTACGTTAATGTAATTATTACGATATGATCGCATAAAAATTGGAGCATAGCATTTAGGCTATTATTGCTAATATTATTTTATATTCGAAAACTATTTTCTCGATTACCACAACCGTTCATAAGCGAAGTTTAATATCATTATTTTGTTATTGACTATTACCAATATGTATGTTTTGCGTTCTGGCCAGATTATCCACATTTGATGTGGAGTGAGCTTATTATATTATTGCAAGTTGCGTGCGGGCGGCTGTTCGTTCAGCGCCATCTTGTCCGGACCTGCGCACAGCCCGGCTGCCGCCATTTTAGTTTCCTTAACACTTAACCCAATTTTCACGGCGATGAACAAAGGGCCCCCGCACATTACAGTCAAAACAGTTCTCTAGTTTTACAATTATAAAAACGCCCGCCGGGCAACCCTATCGATAGGTCGGGCCTCTCGGGAAGACACAGTCTAATAAGTCCGGTCAGTCCGTCCGAACCTAAGCCTACGATACAACGTAGACGCTTATCTTATTTGGCAATTAACATGGACACCGTAAATGTTCGACGATAGTCACAATGTACGTACACGGTGAAAACGTAATATTTTACATTACAACACGACAAAATACTATATTTTCACAGAAGAGTAGCCAGGGTCCGTGTCGCGAGTGGTTCACACACAAAACTGGTAATGTTTTGACTGCGAACAGCGGCACAGGTGTGATACTGCCATATCTATGTGTGAGTATGTATGGGTGCGCGCCTGCTGTGCCGTCCTAGCGTCCGGCTAGGCCGTATCCGGGGCGATCCCCTTAGATGGTCTTGATTTTGTTAGTCTTGAAGCTGACCTGCAGCACTCTATTACCGAGTGTGTAGCCGTTGAGCGATTGGATGGCGACGACTGCCTCGTCGTAGTTAGTCATCGTGATGAACCCGTAGCCCTTGCACTTGTTGGTCTGCAGGTCGCGGATCACCTTCACGCTCTGGACGGCACCGAAGGGGCCGAACAGCTGCCAGAGGACGTTCTCCTCGGTCTCGGGGGCGAGGTTGTACACAAAGATACACCACTCGGAGCCGACAGCCCCGGGCAGCACTCCGCCCAGCAGTTCGCCCGCCAGGGGGCTGTAGCGCTGCAGACCTTTGTTGATAGCGAGTAAAGACTTGCCTGAGCTGAAGCGGCCGAGCGGGGCGGGGAAGCGCAGCGCCGCTGGGAGGTACGCCGCCAGCGGTGCCAGGGCCTTGCCGTTGTTGCTGGGGTTGTTCGCGAACTTCACTGTGATCGGTTCTGTCGCACCTTTAGGCACCGTTCCGTTCAACTCTTGAATAGCACGCTCAGCTTCCACACGCTGATCGAAGCGAATGAAACCCACTCCTTTAGATAAGCCTTGCTCACCGCCGGTGAAGGGCCGCCCGCCGCTGTTCTCGCACAGGATCCGCGATGTGATGATGCGTCCGTACGGGCTGAACAGGCGCTCCAGTTCTGTCTGTGTCATTGTCTTGGGTAGGCCGGAAACGTACAGGTTGGCGCCTTTGATGGCTTCGCTGCTGGGGCGCGCGTACGAAACTTTGATTGTTTTGTTCTGCAGACGCAGTCCGTTGAGTGTGGCGATGGCCTTCTCCGCATCCTCGGGTCTGTGGTAGTTGACGAAAGCGTATCCTAGGCTCTGTCCACCGCCGTGGAGCGCATGGTTCAAGGCGTCGGGGAAGGCTGCGCCCTTGTTGCGGATCAATTTGCACGATTCCACCTCGCCGATGCTCGAGAACAAACTCCTGATCTCCTCCTGGGTCATGCTCTGGGGTAGGTAGTTGATGATGAGGTTAGTCTTGGACTCCTCGCCCGAGCCATTCTGCTGTTCAACGTCGCCTTTCGACATGGTGTCGGCTTAAATCATAAACGGAAAGAACGAAAGAGGAACGGAAAAAACGCGATAAAATAAAAGTGCACGTCCGTAGGGGTAGCGCGCGCGAACGGTATTGAGGGGATGTCGCTGGCGCCGCGCGCAGCCGCGCCCTATCGACCGGCGGCTTACATAACTCGGTTCGTTCACCCCCCGTTGGTATAGTGTCCGAAAAAACCAGATCTACCCCGGGCGGCATCGATCGTACGGCCCACCCTCCCCTACGTAACACCGTTCCGTTTTCACGAGCATTTTCGGGACAGCACACAATTTGTATTTAAGCGTAAGGAGGCCTTGCAAAAACGCACTAGAAATTATACCGCATACGTTCACCTTTCTTGCCGAGTATGAATAGGAGGCAGCAAAAGCCATGAATGACCTGTCACAGAAAAAAGTACAAGTACTTATTGAATGAGTTGACACTTACACCCCTCGTGTAAATAACAATAGGAAACAAAGTGAACAATTTGAATAAAAAACATTGTTCACAAAGAGTTTATGTTTTAAAATTGAACAAAATATATAAACCTCTTTGTGCGAGTTTCTGGTACTAGGTACGATTATGAATATTGTATTTGAAGGTGGAGACCACTTTGATACAAATATGTCTATTTGTAGAAATTGTACTGGAAAATATTTTTACTAAGAAAGTGTAGGTTGAATGAACTAAGCCTCGGATTTTTCTTTAATGCACAGTTTTATTATTCCGCTTATAAATTTATTTGTGATTTAATTTAATTGTGTGTGTTAATTTAAGTGTGTAAGTTCACATTAACAAAAATGGTAAAAAAGAAAAAAAAATCCTCACCAATCTTTATGATTAAGTTTTAATTCAAAGTGAGAGGTATTTTTTTTGTATTAGGCCTTGATGTATAATCTAGACAAATAAATATACATACAATATAAATGCACATAAATGGTACATAAAAATATTCTATAGATTTGTATTTCTACTATATTTCTATTTTACATACAATTTGAATAACACGTAACATCATTAATTAAAAATATCAGGCCGTTCATAAATTGATAATCTCTTTTACATTAAATTAAAAAAAAGTACAATGTCTTTTACTTTCCTTATGTTTAAATATTCCAAAGTTAAATTTAAATATTTCTTAATAATTCCTTGCAATTTTTTTAAGTGCACAGACAATTTAAAAAAAGCCGTTTTGAAAATTGACACCGTCTAAATTAAATTATAACAGTTAAATTACCATATTGCTCTCTGATTACCTGTCGTTTTAATATTTCAAAAGCCAAACGTGATCTAAGTTCATCTTACTTTTTTTTTACCTTTCTACTTCTATATACTTCTCTTCCATATAAACTTTAACTGTGTCAAATTCCATACTTCTCAATTCGCATAATTTTCGTAAAAGACGGTATAAAGATTTGGCTTCCGAGGCTTGGCGTTTTAATATATAGATTACTCTTTATTTTTCTTCTTTGCAAGCTTTGCTTTAAAATCCGACAGATTATGGACAAAAAATTCAGTAAAGCCTCTTTTTAAATATTAAAACTACAAAATGCTTGTCTTTTATTTTGAGATACGAAAATTTAAATCCAAACTGTTCTCAGCACTTTGCAAGATTTTCCTTAGAAGGTCATTGAAATTTGGAGCTTTACCAAATGTAGGTTTCTTGTGCAGTGTGGGGTGTATGGAGTTGGGGTGGGGACAGATGGTGCGATAACGATTTGAGATGATTTTCTCCCTCCAAAGTTACGCCACATTCATGGAATAAGGTCACTATTGACATAGTCTTTTGTTGCGTATTTTAGACTAAATGAGCGCCTGGTTTTGCTTGGGAAACATTGAAATAAGGAACCTTTATGTTCTAATTTGTATCATCACTATCTCATCATCCTACTAATATTATAAATGTGAAAGTTTGTAAGGATGGATGGATGTTTGTATGGATGTTTGTTACTCTTTCACGCAAAAACTACTGAACGGATTTGGATGAAACTTTACAGTAATATAGCTTATACATCAGAATAACACATAGGCTACTATTTGACGCGATAACCGACATATACGCGGGTGGAGCCGCGGGCAACAACTAGTAACAAATAAATAAAATTGATGTGTCGGTTTGTAATTTAAAATTAGCAACTTTTCAACAAAGGCATATGATTATGAATATACACGGTTTTTACATATAAAGACAACTTTTAAATTTTTTGTCTGTCTGTCTAGCTGTCGATTTTAAGGGGACGATCAATGGCAGATACCTGATGATATAAGGAGTAAATTGGGCTACTTTTTAGACTAGCATGAGCTAGTCACATAATATAAAATGAAGCTGCCTTCATGTCCACTTAGATCTTCAAACTACGCAACCGCTTTTGATGCGGTTGATGTTAGATGTCTGAAATATTTATATAATTATAATTTACTAGTTGTTGCCCGCGGCTCCGCCCGCATATATGTCGGTTATCGCGGGGTATAATAGCCTATGTGTTATTCTGATGTATATGCTATATTACTGTAAAGTTTCATCAAAATCCGTTCATTAGTTTTTTGCGTGAAAGACATACAAACATCCATCCATCCATCCATTCATACTTACAAACTTTCGCGTTTATAATATTAGTATAGATTTATTGAGTAACACTGAGTACTTATAAGAGAAACAAATAGTAAAATAACCGGTTTGTAAATTTTAAGTATAAAAGTATTTTCACGCAGTCGAGTTTTAGATAGATAGAAAACTCTTTATTTGTACACCATTATAGTACATTGCTGTTCTTGAGGTCTCGGGTTCGATTCCCGGGTCGGACCAAATGTTTGTATGATCAGCAAATATTTGTTTCGGAGTTTGGGTGTTTTCTATGTATAATATGTATGTATTTACAAAAGAAAAGTATATAAGTATTTATATCAGTTGTCTAGTACCCATAATACAAGCTCTGCTTAGTTTGGGACTAGATGACGTTGTGTGTTAAGTGTCCGAAATATTTATTTATTTATTTATTGTTACAAAAGTACATGAAATGTGAGATGTAGTGTACAAAGGGCGGCCTTATTGCCAAAAGCAATGTTTTATTATTATTTCAATAATCATCTTATCATTTTAACTAGCTGTACTCTACCTCGCTTTACTGTAACACATAAGTGGTTCCAAAAGTAGATAAAACTAATTTTTGAAGCACATTGTACATCAGATGGTCAAAATCTTTGAAATCTTCATTTTTTCCTCTATCTGTACTAATATTATAAAGCTGATGAGTTTTTTGTTTGTTTGTTTGAACGTGCTAATCTCGGATACTGCTGATCCTATTTGAAAAATGATTTCAGTGTTCGATTGTACATTTATCGAGGAAGGCTATAGACTATATATCATCACGCTAAGACCAATAGAAGCAGAGCACCGGTGAAGAATGTTACAAAAGCGGGGGAAAATTATCACACGACGGGCAATAGGAGACGCGAACGAGGTTGCGTATGTCAGCTAGTAAAATATATATGCATACACCTGAAAAATACCCGCCTTCAGCCGTAGTTGAGTAAAAATACTGTTTATTTATTAATAGATTTTATAATTAGACTGGTTAAGGTTTATTATATCAATCAATAGTTCAAAGGTTCAGAGTTCAGCCGCTAGTCCGTGACCTGTTATGAAGGAGGACCGGTTTGGAGGAAGTCGGAGGAGGGGAAGGTAGGAGTGAATTCCTGGACAGATTTGATTAACTCTTAGTTAGATTTTCTCTCGCACTGAGAGATAGAATTTATTAGCACTTGGTAATTATCTAATATCTTTAAATCAACGTATTATATAAATGTAATCTGATACTCGGAAACGGTAACATGATTTCTGTGAATTTTAGTATGCATGGGTGTTTTGGTGGCGATAAATCGACCAAAAAAAAGTACCGGTCATGGAGGTACATTTGATTATATTAGTTTCCAAAGTTTCCAACCTCAAAGTGAAGATAGCAGTACTCGTTAATAAAAACTGATAAGTGTAGTTGTTCATCTTTGCATTCGCATTGTGCATCTTAGGGGAAAATGTGTAGAGTTCCAGGACACTGGGTAGAATAATAAAAAAAGTCTTGTATAATCGTTAGATTGAAAACTGAAACTTTTCAGATCACAGATCTTGAAAGATAGTTGACGTTCGAATTGATGCCGCCTTCCATTCTCCTATTATGAAGAAGATGCAAATAAGGAGTAGCGGGGCCTCACTTTTTGAAGCAATTTTTCTATGCTTTTCAACGATTTATTGAGGTTTCCGTAAGCTCAAAGTTGAGGTAGAGAGGCAATACTTAAAGGGGACATCGCACTTCTGATGCTTGAGTTACCTGCTTTACCAATCTGCTCGTCAGTCCTGGGCCCATAAAAATCTACTACGGCTACAAATCTGATGTCAGAATAGTTAGGTAGGAATAACTAGATTTTGACAGTAACTGATTAATCCAGCAAAAATGGAAATAGACCAAGTCCGTTAAAAAGACTTGGTCAACCTAAGGCAGGTACGTGTAGTTGCAAGCAGGTACTTATAGTCTATAGATTAGTGCTAACAAACAGCTGATAGAAACGGTATAACGCTGACTACAAACATTGTAGACTTGGTACTATCATTGAATAGGTGATAGCGAAAACCTTGGTTGACGGATTAAAATACGAAGTTTCACCAACATAATATATATATATATATATATATATTTTATTTAAATAAAATAATAACATCTTACACATTACAATAAATTAAATACTCGCCAAGCTGTTACGCTTGTTGGCGAGAAACGCTCTTAATAACATATTACATAAACATCCTTCACCACAGTACTACAATATAAAATATATATATATATATATATATATATATATATATATATATATATATTATATTGTAGTACAAACAAAATATTCATCATAATCGTCATAAGAGGCGGCTAAGGGAGTAACCTCACAGGGTCACTCACACAGGGAGGACAACATCACATTAAAAAGAGGGAAAACTTGTAAAACCAGTACAGCGTTTGTGTCCAGTTTTGGTCTCCTGTACCAGGTTAACCAGACAGTTAATCTGGTTCAGTGGACCAAAACCTCCTCTCCAAGGAGGGGCCTATGAACAGCAGTGGACTTTTAAAGGTCATTTTCAAAGTTTTAGTTGTCGTATTAAACGTTTTACAAGTAAAATAGCAATGTAAAGTTACGTTATAGCCTTGATAGGGTTGTCATACAAGAAGACCAGAATTAAGTGCTTAAAATCTAGACGCTCCAACTGTATTGGTCTAGTGGCTCGTCCTGAAGGATAGAGAAATCAATGATCTAGTTACAGGATTTGTTTAGATTAAGACCAGACGGTCGTGTGTGAGATTTTAAAGTTATTACCTGTTATTTATATCACCATTTATATCTGGACTAAAAGTAAATAAAAACGAGTAATGTATTATGTTTCGAGGTTTTTTTTTGTTGTATTAATTCTAGCGAACGATCATGACTATATTAACAGGATTTCTCAATTCTTTTACATTCTTTCGTTCGGGAGAAGAACGTGCTGTTACGAATCCCTTCTGTATGGGACTTGGCTGACCTAGGCATCTCCCCCCTAGATATCAGGTGTCAAGATGAACACGGTGTGCATAGGGACAGGCAGTCTTCTCCTAGCTCTCGATTTGAACACTCGTTCTTTTGTACTAAATTCTATTACAAATATTTGTGTGACTCCATTTTGTAAACAGTTTTGTTATACATTAAAGTGTTTAAAGTGTAGAAAAATACAAAATCTGTTTTTTTAAAACGTTAACGCGGAAGGCCCGTGTAACATTGGTGGCAGCTTAAGGGATTTTTTAAATCCTGGATCGCCTCATTTCTACAAAAATTATCATATACGTATTTTAATCGTGTCGCTGAATCTCCGCGTAGTGTATAAAACCTACGCGTGTGCCGCTGTTTCCTGCTAACCTACTTGGTTCCCGCCGTTCCTGTCGCTGAGCCCGCTTACTTTAGCGAAAGAGGTATACCATCTGCTGCGAGATGTCCCGTGGTACTCTTGCAGTCACCGTGTTCCTGTAAGTTTTGAAACCTATACTTACCTAACGTCGAAGTTTTTGTTGTGATCAGTTCAAGTGAATTTATAAATATACCATATTCCGGAGACCAAGCTTGAAGGAAAAAGTACCCCGAACTGTTCCTTGAGATGAAGTTTTGTTGGCATATTTGGTGACCGTATAAAATACATGCATAGTACGTTTTTAGCACCAATTAAATAATTTTGCCTGTACTTGAAGACAGTCAAAATTTAAGAACTGACAGTCAATTATTCAGAAGAACTATGGTAAAGATATCAGTTTAAATTTATATAGGCGATACAACCCAATATTTTTTAAACCGACTAAAAAAGTAGTAACTACATTTACAATTTGCACGAATGTTTCATTCTATCTTTTTGTCATATAAAAATCATTTTAAGTACTTACATTTATTTTGTTTTAAATTTGTTGTAAGTATAATCAATTTAATTTAGCCTTTTAATTAGTGGTTTTAGGCATCTACGAAACAGCTCTAGAATGTGGTAAAGTTTTTCGTTTTTTCTGGTCAATGTGTAACAACCCTATACTATAACAGTAGGCAATTTAAATGCTAATAGGTGGATCCCCGGGCATTTTGTTTTACGTGGAGCCTTTTGCTACCTCGATCAACGCTGGCGGCCTGCAAACTGATTGCCTTTAGCTTCAATTGTAATTACAACTAAAAATACAGGTGTTCTGGCGAGATCGATATGGTTGCATGACGCAGGTTATAGTTATATTTTATCTGTCCTATCAAGGTTTGGATTAGAAATGGGTGGAGTCTTTCTGTATGAATACAGAGTACCACAACTACAAGAGAACTGCAAAGAGAAGGAAAATTGGAAGTGAGCCTGTCTGGCTAGCTTAGTATAGCAGGATAAAACTTCCTTTCTAAGTAGAGGATAACTATTTATTATTTATCTGTGGTAAAAGTATGGTCCAGGTGTCGACCTGGCGAAGGGGCTATTTCGACAAACACTTGAAATTCGAGTGACACAATTGACTTGAACTTTGAGTAATTCTTCTCCTTAGAAGTAATGAGAAGAGTGGGAGCTCACTCAAAGTAGTAGGTAGGTATGTCACCATCATCGACCTTTAACAGTTTATTGCTGATAATAGACATATGTTTAGAAATTAGGTTTTGGTCTAATAATATAGGGTTTGTATTCAAGTTTTCCTTTTCTTTCCAGTTATATTATCCTGCTTAGTCCCTTAGTCGCCTTTAAATTCCCACGGGATCGAAGGGGGTGGTGTCTTCATATTCTATATCCGTCAACACACTCAACACACATTCCACATGGTAGGTATGTAATTAGGTTAATATAACTAACACATTAAAACCATTATGTCACAGCGGGAGGCAGTAATTATGTTTTGAAAGCAACTGATGAAAGAAAATGTTTCAAAACCTTTGATATAATTCAACATTTTGAGAACGTAATTCATAAGATTGCGTGTACTAAACTACTGAACAAGTTCTGCTGTAGTTTTCATTATGTAGTAGACCAATTATAAGGGTAAGGTCAGTACCCTTACGTTCTATATTGGAATATACCTAACACGTTTTGTTAAATTCTGAAACAGTTTTTTCAGTTGGTTTGTTGGTTTTTAAACCTTGGATACAATATTAACCATACTAATATTACGAGTTCGATAATACCTTTATCTGTCACGTTTTCATGGTGTAACCGCTGAATCAATTTAGATAAAATTTACATGGAGATCTATCTTTTGAATCTTGAGGGAGGACACAGGTACTAAAGCTAGTAACAGATTAGATTTGTTAGGTCACCTAAAGGTAAGTGCCACCACACCGGACATTATAATTCTTGATTTACATCTAGGTAATGCTCCTTCACGGGGCTTATTCCTTACTGAACAGGGGCTATATGTGATGAAGCATGCATTTAGGTGTTTTTATGGAATTGGCTATGGAATGGTACCTAAGTGAATATCATTGTTCATTGAAACCTGCATCTGTTGAGCCTAAAATTGCAACTCTTTGAGCAGGCCTTTATAATCAATGGGGTAAATAGGAGGCTTTGTTTGAGCTCTGTTAACCTAACTGACTCGATGAAAAGCAAGAAATTTCTAAACTCTGGTTATGGTAGCACTCTGTTTAAATTCGTTTACGACACAAATGACCGGAATAGAGATACCTATTTAGCTATTTATTTATTACCCGACTACGGCAAAGCCAAAGGAGGGTTATGATTTTGACAGGCTTTGTATGTATGTTCATTTGTTCCCTCATAGCTCCTTAACTACTCATTAGAACTGGACAAATGAGGTGTCGTTAGAAGCGTCATGATTGTCTGCTGGTTGTAGGCTAGATGACGTGTCACTGAATCTAATGTGGCGCCCTCTAGTCGACATAAAGTACTATATTAAAAAAATAATTTTAGATAAATTCATCGTGTTTGGTATCATTGGAAAGGGCGTTACTTGTACATTTCAAATATATATATATATATATTTAGCATTTTCTCGTGACTTTGTCCGTATTTATTCGATAAGTGTGATATTTCCATGGTACCTATTTAAAATATACTTTGCTACTAAGAAATTTATATTATAGAGGCACCAAAACATTTTAAATAAACAAAAAGTAAAAAGTAAAACCCAACTACGACAAAAAACGACGCTGAAAAAGCATGAAACAAGTTTCAAAAGCCGTAGTCACGCGTTGTTAAAGTGTTATGGACTATGGTACATTACACTACATGGACTACGGCTTTTGAACCTTAGTAATGTACCATAGTCCATAATACTTTAACAACGCGTGACTACGGCTTTTGAAACTTGTAGTTTGTAACAGGTTTGATTGATACTCTATTATTGTTTTATAATCTGTGGCTAGACAGTCTAATATTGTACTCTGTGGTTACGCATATACAATAATGATGTGTTGTGTGAAGCTAGGACAGCATGATTCCATTTATCAATATTTATATTATAAGCACTAAGAAGTGATAAATAAACGGAAATTACAAACGAACCAACACTTTTATTACATGGCGCAGTCGAAAATATATGACATTGTGTTGGATTAACGTAATAGTAATGGAATTGTTAAAAACACCGCCGCCACTCACATTGATGGGAATACCAAACCCAGGAGAAACGTATAAGAGATGGAAGCAAAGATTCGAAATATACTTTAAAGCCTCAGGAGCTAATGTAAAACTCCAATCAGAAGACGACAAAATTGCACTTTTGTTACATGTTATCGGAGATGAAGTATTGCAGGTTTATAATACATTCGGATGTACCTCCAAAACTACCTATGAACAGGTCTGGGAGAAACTGGACTCATACTTCTTACCGCTGACAAATGAAACAGTCGCGAGACATATTTTTTTCTGTAGAGAGAAGAAAGACGAAGAAACATATGATGAATATATTACACAGTTAAAAATACTTAGCCAGGATTGCAACTTTCAAACATTAAGGGATAGCCTTATCAGAGATCAAGTCGTTAGAGGAACTAAAGACGAAAAGCTGAAAGAAAGATTACTGAAAGAAAACAAATTATCATTGGAAACTTGCATTAACATTTGTAAAAGTTATGAAATAACCAGACATCAACTTAAAGAATTCCAAGAACTCAAAATAGATGCAACATATAAGCACACACGTCAAACAGCAAACAACTTTGAACAACAGTCGCTAAATAAGAAAGCAAATTATACTCAACCAGGAAAATCTTGTACAAGATGTGGAAACAGTCATGGGTTCAAATGTCCCGCGTTTGGTCAAATGTGTAGTTATTGTAAGAAATTTAACCATTACTCAAAGATGTGTCGCAATAAAAAGAAAAATGTTCATCAAGTAATAGAAAATAACAATTCTGAAGCAAGTCAGAGTGATTGTGAGGTAATTATGTACAATATTAAAGTTGTTTCTAATTCAGAGTTATATGAGTCAGTGCAGATTAATGAAAAATTAATTGATTTTAAACTAGATACAGGCTCAGATTGTGATGTGATCCCACTCAGTATTGTTAAAAAACTTAATTTAGAAAATAAAATCAGGAAAAATAATATAAAATTACTTAATTTTGATGGGTCTCTAATTAATTCTTCTGGAGTATTGAATGTGGAATGTAGGCTAATTAACAATAAGAAAGTCTTCCTTAATCTTCATGTAGTTAATTCTGATAATTGTGTTCCAGTTTTAGGTCACAAAACAATACTGTCACTTAAACTTTTTGAGCGGAAATACTTAAGATCCGTGGAAATTAAAACGGACAGTTATAAGAAAGAAATATTATGTAAGTACAGTAAGCTCTTTGATAATTCTAGTGTTGGCACTTTGAAAAATGTAACTTATGATATTAAGTTAAATGAGAATGTTTGCCCTAAAGTGGAGTATTGTAGAGGGGTACCAGTATCTTTGTATGAAGCTTTAAAAAATGAATTGAAAAAAATGGAAGACTTGGGCATAATTGAGAAAATCACTGAGCCTACAGACTTTGTAAGTAATTTAGTAATTGTGAAAAAACCAAATGGTAAAATAAGAGTTTGTCTTGATCCTACTAATTTAAATAATTGTATTAAAAGGGAACATTTTAAATTGCCTACTTTTGAAGAAGTATCAGCCAAGATGGCAGGTGCTAAAATATTTAGTAAACTTGATGCCTCAACAGCGTTTTATCATATAGTTTTGTCTGATTCTAGTGCAAAACTATGTACCTTCACTACCCCATTTGGCAGATACTGTTTCAAAAGATTACCCTATGGTATTTCATCTGCACCAGAAATCTTTCACCGCCAATATTGTCAAGTGTTTGAATCTATTGAAGGGTGTGAGGTCTTCATCGACGATATCTGTATTTATGCCTCTTCTAAGGAAAAGCATGATGAAATTCTTGAAAGAGTATTACAAAAAGCTGAAGAAAATGGTATTAAATTTAATTTAGAAAAGTGTTTGTTTGGAGAAAGTGAAATAAGTTATTTGGGTCACATTCTTTCTAAAGATGGTGTAAAACTTGACCCTAAGAAGGTTGAAGCTATATCAAAGTTAGAAACACCTAAAAATGTAACGGAACTTCAGAGAGCGTTAGGTATGATAACATATGTTTCTAAATTTATTCCCAAGTTGTCACAGGTGTGCGTACCTTTACGTGGCTTAATAAAAAAGGGTTCAAAATGGGTCTGGGGTGAGGAACAGGAAGACGCATTCACGGAACTGAAAAACATATTAATAACTCAGCCTGTACTTCAGTTTTATGATCCAAATTTACCTTGTACATTGTCAGTAGATGCTTCAAAAGAGTCCCTGGGTGCAGTTATCTTACAAAATAATCTTCCTGTTGCTTATGCATCAAAAACAATGACTGATACACAAAAAATGTATGCACAAATAGAAAAAGAGATGCTGGCTATTGTTTTTGGGTGTACCAGATTCCATCAGTATGTATATGGCAAAACTATAACAGTCGAATCAGATCATAAACCCTTAGAACTCATATTTAGAAGACCTCTGGGTGACATACCATTAAGATTACAAAGAATGAGATTACATCTCCAAAAGTATGACTTAAATGTTTGCTATAAGCCTGGAAAAAGTTTGTTATTAGCTGATAGTTTATCTAGAAACAATGTTGATTCAGAAGGTAGCTTATTAGATGAGCAGATCGAAGCCCAAATAGGCATGCTCAATTTGTACATACCACTCTCAGATGTTAAATTGAAAGAGTTAAAATCTGAAACTTATAATGATTCTGAACTCTCACTACTGAAAGAATACATTGTTAAGGGGTGGCCGAGTTTTTCAAATATTGATTCAAGATTAAAGCAATACTACACATTTAGAGAAGAGTTATCTATATTTAATGGACTAGTTTTTAGAAATAACTGTGTTATAATACCACAAAATTTAAGAAATTCTATGTTAGAAAAAATACATTTCAATCATTTAGGGCTAGAAAAATGTAAAGCCAGAGCTAGGTCAAGTATATTTTGGCCAAATATGTCAAAAGATATTGAAAAGAAAGTTAATAATTGTAATGTTTGTGATAGGTTTAGAAAACAGAAATGTAAGGAACCAATGTTAATAAGAGAAATGCCTAATAAGCCATGGTCCATGTTAGGATGTGATGTGTTTAAGTACAAGGATGAAAGTTATCTGATAGTAGTTGATTACTATAGTAAATATGTAGAAGTTGTTAAATTGAAAGACTTGTCTGCCTTTACAACAATAAAAAGTTTAAAACAAATATTTAGTAGGTTTGGAATACCAGATGTACTGTTATCTGATAATGGAACTAATTTTTCCAGTCACATGTTCAGCGATTTTGCCAAAGTTTGGAATTTTGAACACAGAACTAGTAGTCCAACATATCCACAGTCTAATGGGCTGGCGGAAAGATACATACAAACAGTGAAAAAAATATTTAAAAAAGCTGATTTTGAGAACAAAGACAAAAGTTTGGCTATGTTAGAGTACAGAAATACACCCATATTAGGTAATTTTCAAAATATGTCTCCTTCTGAACTATTAATGGGCAGAAAAATACAAGGTTTGTTACCATGCTTTCAGAGTAATGTCATGTCAGGTAATCAAGTTCAAAATATTTTATATAAAAATGCAGAAAAACAAAAATACTATTATGATAAACATGTAAAATTACCAAATTGCTTTAAGGATGGAGAGAAAGTTGTACTAAATCAAGGTAACCAGCCACACATGTATGCTAAAATTGAAAATAGAGATATAAGACCAAATGCATATAAAATAGTAACAGAAAAAGGGCAAGAACTTGTAAGGAATAGATTTTTTTTAAATAAATGTAATGACCAAAGTAAAATAAAGAGGGAGGTAGAATTAGATGATTATCATTATAACATAATTCAAAGTGAGTCAGAAAATGAGAACGCAGGTGTAAATGAAAGTTCGGAAGTGAGTAAGAATTTTGAGATTCACGACAGTTGTATTCAGAATAACAGGAATGATGATGAAGTTTGTGATAACTTTGTAAATAATAATGATAATGGTCGAGTTCAAATTTCGGATAACTTTGTAAATGATAATGGCTCTGCATACCGCACCAGATATGGTAGGCTAGTTAAGAAACCTAAACACCTATACAATTAACTTAATTTCATTAGAAAAAAGGGGATGTAACAGGTTTGATTGATACTCTATTATTGTTTTATAATCTGTGGCTAGACAGTCTAATATTGTACTCTGTGGTTACGCATATACAATAATGATGTGTTGTGTGAAGCTAGGACAGCATGATTCCATTTATCAATATTTATATTATAAGCACTAAGAAGTGATAAATAAACGGAAATTACAAACGAACCAACACTTTTATTACATAGTTGGGTTATAGTTTTTACTTTTTCTCCGGTATACTCTTGATCGCACACCAGAAAACATACAATGGTGAATCTGCTTGTTATTCCCAAGATTTATAGAGGTTTTCGGTTTAACGTGCTCCTCAACGCACGGGCGGAAAACACCACTATCTTCCATACTCCGAGCTGCTATTAAGAATTTCATCTAAGAAAAAATCAACAGTAGTCCCGACCCCTGGATCGGTATTCCTGAATCGAACCCGAGACCTCTTGATTGCCAGTCGCATACGCTAACCGCTAGACCTACGAAGCAGTCAAACGTTCAAAACACAAGTGAACAAAAAAATCTAGAACCTTCAGAATATACGCAGAAAACTGAATAATAATTTTACCTTATTTTCCTTTGTGTTACAAGTACGAATCAGAGATGTAATAAAAAATATCAGCTGGCAAATACATACCTACTTGTAAAAAAAAACGATATCAAATCTCTCCCATCACATTGCGAAACTGGCCGTACTTATTATATAATCGAAAAATACTAAAACAACCTTACGTACCACTAATAAAGTTAATTTTCCAATAAACGTGACATAAAAGGAAATGTTACCTAAGATTAATTATTACCAAACAAATATAAATTTTATTCCAAAGGAAGAAGGTCTTTATTCTTTTGGTGTAATAAAGTTCTTTATTCAATAAACCGATATCTACTTACCATTTTAATTTTGACTCTAGATTAGTTTGAATAAGGTTTGTATTTGCTTGGAGACGTTTAAGGGTATTTACTGCACGTACATTTCAGGGAGCTCTTCAGGGATGTGGTTTGTTTCCATTGTATTGATCTATAAATAACTTTATTTGATAATTTTTTATCATTAATAATATTTATACATTATTATTACGGGTACCGCCTCGTTGGTGCAGTGGTTAGCGTATGCGACCGCCAATCAAGAGATCTTGGTTCGGTTCCCGGGTCGAGCCAAAGTCTTAAAGGGTTTTTCTTCCAAGAAATTCTTAATACCTAGCTGAAGCTAAGAAGTTTGGCGGTTTTTCACGGTTGTCATGAACATCTATGGCAATCGTTACTGGTAAGTTAGTGATCTCAAATAAACTGACTACTATTACTATTTTTAGAAACTGTAAAAATATTCTGTTCTTGCATTGTACGTTCATCAAGGAAAGCCATAGTCTATTGAGGATCACGCTACGATAAATAGGAGACGAGAATCGTTCGTGCTGTCGTGTTTCGTTGGCGAGTGCGAGACCAGAGGCCCAATGATGCATTAGCATTACTAGGCCGCCATGGTTGGGTCACCATGATGTATTTTTGCATTGTCTCCATTCGCAATGAGTATGGTGGCCCCCATTTCGCTTGGATTCTACTCATGATTTCCATCAGGCAGAGTAGAGTCATTTTGGCAGGTCTACAGTCCTATATTATTTAAAAATTACATGGCCAAGAAAGTACTTAGGTTGTTGTTCACAACACGTTTCCGACAGTCCTTTGGACCCGCGGGGCGAAGTTTATCTAAAAAGATGCATTAGTTACTCCTTACATCATCAAACCAACAAACAGACAAAATTAAACAAAAAAAAAACTCGAGAGGTGTCAAGGGACACCCAGATGGAACGAAGTTCACTGTCAGGATTCATTATTTTTATTATTTTTTATTATTTATTATGTACAAAAAACCTGTATGTTGTAACCTGTAAATGTCTGGCTTGCTTTCTGTAAGAGAGAGAGAGAGAGACAGAAAAACATGCGCGCGCCGCACGGCTTACAATCGCTTATTGCAGCAAAAAGTGTCGTGTCAATTTTTCGTAAGAATTTTTGTATCGTGACAACTTTTCGTAAGAATTTTTGTGTCGTGACAACTTTCACAACGCGCGATAAGGAACTTCGTTCCAAAAACACAAATCAGTCATGAGGACTGCTGATAGAAGTCTTACCAAAACTTAAAACTATAAACAAAAGTTGTAGAGGATTCAGTACCTAGTTTAAGAAACACTGTATATAAATTTGAGTTATTTATTTTACAAATATATTGAACATACAAAATGGATTATTATTATCTAATTTACGTTTTCGCTAAGATACAATTATGTTTTTAATGAAAGTGACGGCCTTATTGACTGGACGTCAAGGCGCCCTGCGCCGCCGTATTCGCGCAAGTGCCCTGCGCCGCTGTCTACGAATATTCGATCAGTCACGTGTCCTGACGTAAGTTTAATATTTTTTACCCATACCAAAATAAATTTTGCTAAATTACATAACGCCGCTAAAGAAGTTCTTTTTTTTTATGTAAGTACTGTAATAATACATACTTCCATATGCATTTAGTGAAAAGTTTTTAATATGAAATCATCAACAGACAATTTCAATTTTATTTATTTGTATGAATCTGTTGTATAATTCTCATACGTACAATGCGAACGCACACACCACCCATCTCACCCCATCGCCGCACCCCGCGCTCCTGACTTTATACAGGTCAATGACATCAGCTGTGAGCCCGGGAATCGCGCCATACCGACCTGATGTACTGTATCTGTGTTTTATGTTCGGGAAACTGCAGCTATGTACTGCGGAACTT
Organism: Spilosoma lubricipeda; assembly: GCA_905220595.1. NCBI lineage: Eukaryota > Metazoa > Arthropoda > Insecta > Lepidoptera > Erebidae > Spilosoma > Spilosoma lubricipeda. The sequence goes on along the minus strand of HG992298.1, from coordinate 853,087 downwards.
GTGTACGGAGGCTTAATTGTACATAGCTTACTTACTTTGTCTATGAATGGATTTTTTTTGGTTTTGAACTGTTTTGTTGACTAGATAAAGTTCTAGTTAGTATTTATCAGATACTATGAACATAAAATATCGTATGTGTAAATTAATAAATAAATCAATTAATAAAGTATGTACATCTGACACTCAACGCCAAACGACAATAAAGCTTGTATGTACTATGAAAGCTGGATTGACTGATATAATACTTTTATATAAATACAAATTCAACATAGTAAACACCAAAACTTCGAAACAAATATTTGCAGATCATACAAACATATGGTCCGACATGGAAATCGAACCCAAGACCTGGTTTTCTCTAACTACAAAAGCCATTGAGTGCAGGCAAAATAGAATCAGCTGTTGTGGTCGCAGTTATGTGGGGAGACCTATGGGCTCCCACACATAACTGCGAATTCGCAACGCATCGCAAATGTACGCTCGCACGAATGCACCGCAAGAACTTCGCGCCGCATCGCGTCGCATCGAACGCATATCTCGAACAGATAATGGACGTCTTTAGGCTGAGATGATTATGTTGACTTGTTGTAATGACTTGTTTTTTGCTCAATCACTGTTTTCACTGAATTAATAACCTATTTTCACTGCAAAGAGACGTGGAACATGAAATAGTCTACCCAGTGCGGTATAGTAGACTGACACCTCCTATCTAAGGAGAGGCCTATATCCGTATGTGACGATGATGATAATGAATTATTTTTACAAAAAATCATATCGCAAATTGTTTTACGCTTATATGTATTCAGTTGACATAAACAAGAGGCAAAATAACTTATGGCAATTCTTCAGTTTGCAAAACACATTTTTGGCAAGTTACTATTTAATAAATAATTACTTCGTCATGTTATAATTATAATTTAGTCAATAAATCACGAAATGTAGATGTGCTTTAGCAAAACACTTTTGTTTGGGAAGTGTAGTTTGCAAATAAAATGTTAACAGAAATAAAACCGACTTCAAGGTTCGATTCGATTTCTCTTGGATCATTATTCATGGTGTCACCGTTGGGATATCTTCTTTCTATTAAAAAAATAATTATCAAAATCGTTTCATAATAATAATAATTTGTTAATTTTCTCCTATATACATACATTGTACAATACTCATTGAATTGATAAACAACAAAGTTATCCGCGAACACTCATAAAACAAATCTACCTATACGGTCGAATTGAGGACCTTTTTGAAGTCGGTCAGAAACATTTTTGCTCAAAAGACTGCAACGTTTTCATCTCTGATCGTCATCTGTAATTTACAGCACGGAGTGATTTAGGTAGTTACCTAGCCACTTTCTACCACAGTACTGCATGACCAATTTTCTTTTAAGGAAAACAAGATAAAAATGTTCTTCTATTGAAAGAATGGCTAGAATGAAAATGATAGGTAGGTGAATGGATGATGGTATTTCTTTTTTGGTAAATTTTCTAAAAATAAACTCTAGTTAGATCGATTTATCGCTCCTGAAACTCTCGGCATACTTACTTTTATGAAAATCGTTGAACCCGTTTCCGAGATTTAGAATATAAATATACAAGGATCGCTCGTTTAAAGGTATTAGACATATTCCGAGTAAATTGTCAGTCTTTAAGTCTGTATGTGTCACTTCGGCATATACCTACATAAATCATAATACGATAAATACCATACTTAATTGGAGCTCCGAGGACTATCGTTCTAAGCCCACACTGGTTCCAAACTGTCTGGCGACAACATTCGTACACATATTTCTTGAGAAATATTCATTTCGTTTTTTTTCACACTCCGGCATGTGTCGACTACTTACAATAATTTAGACAGTTTGACACGTTCAGAAGTATGGTAATAAGAAACTTCTTTGTTGATTTATTGGTTTATTGATGAGAGATTGTTACTGGTAAACCAGAGGTGTTCAATTATAGTCAGACAAATAACTAAGTCTTATTAAAACCCTTATAGTATCACTTTGTAGTCCGTCTGTCAAGACCCTTTTGCTCAGGAACACGTGGTGGTATCAAGCTGAAGTTCATATTTATGTCTATTGTCCCTTAGAGCTGTGAAAAAAATCAAACTTCTAAGCCAACGCAATCAAATACAGACGTTTATGCTACTAATTTTCGACGCTCGCAAGGGAATGAAAACCTACAGGGTACTTCCCGTGAACTCAGAATCTTGAACTTTGGTATGAAATAACGTCTTATAGCACAGATAAAGGAAAAATTGCGAAGAGCATAAATTTATTTATACCCACAGGTTTGCACGGAACTCGTCGCGCGAGTCTGACTCGCAGTTGGCCGGTTTTTTTGTTTGCTGATTAACTTATCTTTACTAGTGTTTAAAGAAATATGATTCTTTTGTCATTAACCAGACACTAGTAAAATGAAAAATACCAGAGATAGGAAAAATATCATAAAGGATATATTCAACGTATTAGATCAGGAGTTCTGAACCAGGAGAGCAAGGGGGCAAAGAAAGATGTCAAGGGGGGCGGAAAGCGTTTGCATTTTAGTAAGAAAAACAATGAAATAAACAAACAACATTAACAAAGAACACTACAATGATTTGTTTGATATGTTTATGTTTATGCTTGTAAATTACAAGCATAAAATTAACGAAATTAAATATCATATTCACTTATTTGATCAACCACCATTTCAAGACCCGACCTCGTCAATGGTACAAGTTTCGACAAGTTAGTTCGCATTGCTTTGGCTTCCAAAACATTGCCACAGAAATTACCCCAGACTTTGGACTCGGTCATAAGGTTTGTAAACTACATCAAAAGCAGCGCTTTGAACAGTCGGTTATTTACTTTACTTTGTGAGGATTTCGATTTTGATCAGAAAGTTCTTCTGCTCCATACAGAAGTACGGTGTCTGTCTACTGTGGCTGTTAGACACATTTCAATGGAGGTTGGCTTCTTTAAATAACATATTTGATGCCTTGTTTGAGCTAAACTTAAAACTTCAGGGCAGAAACGGCACTATAATAAGCAATCATGACTATATTTGACATCAAAGCTTCAACTTTGGAATCAAAAATGTATTCTGTAAATATTATATCTTTTCCAAAGCAATTAAAAATACACACTGGATGCAAATTTGAAAGCTAACATAAAAACTCATTAGCAAGCGCTGGAAGACGAATTTCGCAGATACTATCGAGATATCACTTTAGAGTCACTAATATGAAGACATGACAAGAAATCCATTTGTTGTCGATGTGTTACAATAACCAGAAGACGTTCAGGAAGAATTTCTAGAAATGAAGGCTTATTTGCCCATGACAGATGACTTCCATCTCTTTATATTGGAGAAATTTTGGATCAAATGATTGCCTGTTATTTCGAACCCGGGTTTTTTTTGTTCAACTTTTTCGTGACTCACGTGAGAGAGCTTCTCTACTCTATTTTAATTAAAACTAAACAGTGAAATGGTCTCGATGTCCCTAGTGATCTGATGATAGCTCTGACAAAACAGAACCTAGAAACAACCAACTAGTACAGAACATGCAATCCCAAGTGTCTCATTAATTTTTCTCGATAAAAACATTAGTTAGTTTATTGAAACTTTTGAAGTTTGTTTATTAGAAATAAAATAAAAGTCTTTTAAGTATATAGAGCAATTATTTAATGTTTATTGAAACGTAAAGAAATAATTTATAGTCCGGGGAGCCTCTTACCAAAACTAGAAATAAAGATAAACTCGTGTTGCCAACGCTCTATATAACAAAAAGTAAGAATGTCTTTTCGAAGTCCGGGTGTGCGATTTTACAATTAATTTCTAAATTCCAAGCAAACAAGAATTAAGTATTACCAATTTGAAGTCGTTAATGAAATACAAACTATGTGGCGAGGCGAGTTTTAGATAATTTAATTGACTGCTTCGGATTCATGAAATAAATATCATTTAACATGCTATCGTTTCACGGTTCGGGAATATCTCCGAGTTTTATCCCCCGCATGTTGATGATATCTTTCCGCCTCATTCTAATCTTAAACCATTTATCGAATAACCAAATTGCTATACCATTTTCTTTCGGCTCTTTCAAGTGAGTTAGAGAAGTTATCGAAACCCAACCTTCGCTCTCTTTCATAGATTCTTAAGGAGAAGGAGAGAGGGGTGAGAAGGAAATTTGAGAGGAAAATGGATACGCCCTTTGTGGCGCACGCCGTTTGTGTAAATTAGTTGCATATATCATGATATATCCATAAGCAGTGGTAGTCGGGTACCATAACATGCCTGGTCTGCCTGAAAGACAGAATGCACCTTTCTGTTGATAAATTTAAGTTTCAAAACTGCTTGTAAACTGCACGTTATATTGATGTAGGTCAGTAAAATCCCGGGCGCACAGCTCGGGTTGTTGACCTCTCTAGTTCTAACCACAGTACCTATATATAGAGGTACTAAAGAACACCTGGTTTTGTATGTCTTGTTTTAGTGGCGAATACAAATTGATCTGTCAACCATCTATACAAATAAATAAAATTGGAATGTCTATTTGTAATATTAAAATAACCGCTTTTTAATAAATGCATATGTATGTATACACGGTACAGGTACCAAAACAACATTTTTTTAAATTCTTGTCTGTCTGTCTGTTTGTTCCGGGTAATCTCTGGAATAACTCTAAAACTGCCTCGTTGGTCTTACGGTTAGCGCATGCGACTGCTGATCGTGAGGTCTCGGGTTCGATTCCCGGGTCGGACCAAATGTTTGTATGATCTACAAATATTTGTTTCGGAGTTTGGGTGTATTCTATGTATAATATGTATGTATTTACAAAAATAAAAAGCATATATGTATTTGTATCAGTTGTCTAGTACCCATAACACAAGCTCTGCTTAGCTTGGGACTAGATGGCGTTGTGTGATAGATGTCCGAAATATTTATTTATTATTATTTATAACTGTACCGATTTTGACGGGACTTTAACTGGCAGATAGCTGATGATCTGAGGAGTAATTTAGGCTACTTTTTTCAGATTAGCTTCGCCCTGCGGCGTTATTCGCGGTACGACAATAACCGCGGGAAAAACCGCGGGGTTCAGTTAGAACTGATATAAAATCAAAAGTGACTGTCTTTCTGTTTGTCTCTCCCTATGTTACACTTTCCGTGCTAAACTGTTGCACAGGTTATTGAAATTCAGCAGGGTGATACCTTGATTCTTGAACAAGCACATAGGCTAGTCTTTATTACGATAACAGAGATATATGTGGGCAGAGCCGGGGGCAAAAGCTAGTAGAATATAATTTATCATTTTATCGTTTGAGGAGTAAATTAATCAATGATTTATTGATCCCCGCGGTGTTACCTTATTGTGCTTATTGTCGTACCACGGATGAAGCCGTGGGGCAAAGCTAGTCGAAAAATAGTAGCCTAAGTTACACCCTAAATCGGTCCAGCCTTTCCAGAGATTACCCGGAACGAATAAACAGACATACAGACAGACCGACAGACAGACAAAAATGGGAAAAAATGTTATTTTGGTACATATATCGTGTAAACATACATATACATTTACTAAAAAGCGGCTATTTTAGTATTACAAACAGACACTCTAATTTTATTCATTTGTATAGATCTGAATGCTAATTTGTTAGTAAAGTTTTCACGCGAAAACTACTTAACTGATCATCATGAAACTTTGTACACATATTCTTGGAGGTAATAGAAGGATCTTTTTATTAAATGCGAGCAAAGTCACGGACGAAAGCTAGTGTTATATAAATATGTGTGATATATAAGTATGGTGGATATTAGTGGATTAGGATACTATCACTTTTTCCCATGACTCCATAATAATCATCATGCCACAGGCACCATCTAAAATTTTTGAGTGGTTTGATTGAGGAAACATTAAATTGACCACCCCTTTTTAAATAATGCACGTACGTACGTAATTGAATATGCCAAAAGGGGTTGCGAGAGAATGCTGTCACCCACACTCTCGAGTTTTCAAAAATTTTAACAAAAATAAAATCGACTTCAAGGTTCGACTCTATTCCTCTTGGATGTCATCATCAGATCTTAGTGTCCTTATCATGGTACCACCGTTGAGATATCTCCTTTCCATTAAAAAATAATCATCAAAATCGGTTCACAAATAAAATATATATCTTAATATATATAAATCTCGTGTCACAATGTTTGTCCTCAATGGACTCCTAAACCACTTAACCGATTATAATAAAATTCGCACACCATGTGCAGTTCGATCCAACTTGAGAGATAGGATAGTTTAAATCTCAAATTATAGTCGCAATTTTAATAATATCCACGCGAGCAAAGCCGCGGGCAACAGCATATAGTATAGTATAGTATATATATATATATTTACGATCGAATTGAGACAGTGCCGGATTAAGCCAGCGCGGGGCCTGTAGCAAATGTGGTCAAGGGGCCCTTAGTTTGCTTTAGGTTCTCAAGTTTATAATGACTTGAGATACCAACGGTTCTCGTGGTAGGTATTATACAACATATACCTACGATTTAGTGTAAGGAGTGTAAGGAGTCCCACTAACATCCTTCGGAACCCAAGCCAAGCTCGCCTGCCCGCGGTGCACTCCACTGAATAACGCGCACTGAACCAGCGCGGCGGGTTACGTCCAAACCTCCTTATGTAATGATCGACAAATGAGCACGGCACCTAGTGCCCCGGGGGTTCCAGCTGCAAGATTTACATTGACGGGCGTCGATAGAGTACTGGAGATCTCTCGTTAGCAACGTGGTATATATCACGAGTGTGTCGAGCAGAGTTACAAAGAGATACTCGTTGAAGGTCATACAGGTTTACGCGAGGCGGCACCGGTCCGAGTACAGGACCAGAGCACAGAGGCTATTCCGTTGCGGAGGGGAGTTAGGTAGGGTGATGTCATCTCGCCTAATACTCAGAGTATCAAAGAGATACTCGTTGAAGGTCATACAGGTTTACGCGCCGACCTCAGCGCGCCCGGACGACGACGTGGAAGTTATGTATGAGGACATCAGTAGGGCCATACATACTATAGCATATATTCCAAAACATGCCTCACTTTTGTTATGGGGGTTTTTAATGTAAAACTGGGTAGGATGACGAGTTAAGAGAGTGCGGCAATTTGGATATGGGCGAAGGAATCCCAGGGGCCTGGAATTAACCAACTTTCTGGAAAAGGAGGAACTGTTTATGATGAACTCCTTCTTCAAACAGCCACCTCATAGGAAATGGACCTAGATGAGTTCCGACGGTTCCACGAGAATTGAGATCAACTTCATCATGTCTACAAAGACATGAATATTCAATGATATGTCTGTGACCCACAGGGTGAAAACCGGGAGCGATCACAGAATGGTTAGAGGCATATTGCATATCAATGTCCAACCGGAAAGGTCTCGACTAATGAAGTCCACGCTTCGACCAACTATAGCCTAGATCAAAACCCCGAGAGCTTTCAACTCCGAGCTCGCAAATCGATTCTCTGGCCTGGATTGCGTTTCTGCGGACGAGGTCAACAACAGGCTGGTAGAAACTGTCTATAAGGTAGGGAAAGTCTTCTTTAGACCACGCGGGAAAGATAGACTTCAAAAACTATCCGATCACACCTGCGACCTTATGACAGAACGACGCTCATTGGCGCTGTAGACTTCCGAGAACGCTGACTTGGTCTAGACTTGGGCAGTGCTGTAGTCTCTTCAGAGAAGCCACGTTGACTATCGGTATATCGAAGTGCTTAAGTGTTTGTATAAAAACGGCACCGGTCCGAGTACAGGACCAGAGCACAGAGGCTATTCCGTTGCGGAGGGGAGTTAGGTAGGGTGATGTCATCTCGCCTAAATTTTTTACCAATGCCATTGAAGACGCCTTAAAGCTTATGTATTGGGAGGGATTCGGCATCAATATTAATGGCGAATGCATTAGCGAATGCATCACTCACTTTCGATTTGCCGATGACATCGTAGTCATGGCAAAGTTTTTAGAGGAGCTCATCGCGATGATCGGAGGCCTCAAGAAAGTATCCCAGCGGGTGGGCCTGAAGACGAACATGGACAAGACGAAAGTCATGTCAAATGTCCACGTTTCGTCCTCTGTATTACTGGAAGGCTTGGCTCTCGTAGTTGTTGATGGCTATGTCTATCTGGGTTAAACGGTCCAACTAGACAATTCCAACTTAGAGAAAGAAGTCAATCGACGAAGCCAAATCGGCTGGGCTGCGTTCGGGAAATTACGCAGTGTCTTCTCGTCCAAAATACCACAGTCCTTAAAGACGAAGGTCTTTAACCAGTGCGTGTTACTAGTGATGACCTACAGTGCTGGACGTGGACTCTTACTATGGGCCTCATAAGGAAGCTCGGGGTCACACAGCGAGTTATGGAACGGGTTATGCTTGGGGTCTCTCTACGAGATCGAATCAGAATAGAGGAGATCCGTAGATGAACTAAAGTTACCGATATAGCAGAACGAGTCAGCAAGCTGAAGTGACAGGTGGGCAGGGCACATAGCTCGGAGAACCGGCGGGTGGACTACGTTCAGTAGTGGACTTCTTACAGCTGATATGATGATTAACGTGACGAAGTCGAGTTTTAGATTTTCAGGTGTGAGTAAAGCATAGCCTAGGTGCTTCGCGTTTTATGCATGCAGGATATTTTACCTAACTTTTTTTTTTATGGTCGGACAGGCGTTGGAGTGCGGGGCCCTCCAATTCGCGGGGCCCGTAGCATTTGCTACTCTTGCTACGTGGCTAATCCGGCACTGAATTGAGAACCTCCTCCTTTTTTTTTAAGTCGGTTAAAGATTGTTGCACCCAGTCGAAAGTTATGAGCTAACAAACAAAAAAAATACAGTCGAATTGATACTTCGTAAATGATCCTTCTTTGAAGTCGGTTAGTAATGTTTCTTTAGAAGCCTATATTCAGAATTGGACTGATCAATACAGGGGTGGATCATGATATCACGCTTACCGGATGAGTAGGTATAGAGTCTATCCAACACCTGCGAAACCGAAATCTGTAGTTATTCGTTCAGATATGTCCGAAATCTATCAGCAAGTGGCTATACTGGACCTGACAATACGATTATCAAATAGCAAAATAAGGGATCGACAGGGGGTTGATTGACCCCTCGTCTATTCATGAACTACCTGTCGCATTGGCGCCAATCTTTGTCTTAAAGAAGCGGGAATTCCCCGAAACATAGACGAGCCTTTTCAATTCTCATATTGATCAACTTTGGTATTATAAAAGATTTAAATTTAAAAAATAAAATAAAAGTAAATACGACTGACAACCCTCTACGATTTGAATTTACATCATAAAAATACACAATCAAAAGCGTGTTGTATTACAAATACAAAATACGGGGCACGGCAGTCGAACCTAAGCCTGCCATTAAGGGAACAACACGCGAACTTAGATCACGTTTTCAGAACACAAAATGGAATAATTCAACAGGACATGGAATGGGCCCTCCACCCTACTTATGTACTGACCAGGCACAGAGTAGGATACAACAGAGAGTACAATGTATATTTTTAACTAGCTGAGCGTCGCGGTGTTACCCGCGGTACAACAATAACCGGTAAAGTTAGTCTATAAAAGTAGCCTCAGTTACTCCTTGTATCATCCAGTGAAAGTCCTGTCAAAATCAGTCCAGCCACTCCAGAGATTAGCCGGAATAAATATACAGACAGATAGACAAAAATTGTAAATATATGTGTATACATACATTACGCATTTAGTAAAAAGCGATTATTTCATTATTACAAACTGACACTCCAATTTTAATTTATTTTTATAGATGTGTCATAACTTTCTTCTTTTTGTGTGGTGATAATAAATAAATAAATATAAATATTTTTGGACACTTTACACACAACGTCATCTAGCCCCAAATTAAGCAGAGCTTGCATTATGGGTACTAAACAACTGATACAAATACATTTATACTTTTTTTTGTAAACACATACATATTATACATATAAAAAACTTAAACTTCAAAACAAATATTTGCAGATCATACAAACATTTGGTCCGACCCGGAATCGAACCCGAGACCGCATTCACAGCAGTCTCGTATGCTACCAATGTGCCAACGAGGCGTCAAAATAGACAGCCACCTTTTTTGAGCCGTGAACTTTTAAGTTATCAGTTAAGTCAGTGATGGATTAAGAATACGGAGCATCACTATTTATCAAATAGATATATAATAATAATATAGAAATAATATTTATTAAATAGGGGTAGTGATGCTCCGTTTAGGGTTCCGTTTATTTCTATTGAGGTACGGAACCCTAAAAAAGGCTAGAGAGATAAACATGTGCTGTCGCGGACTTTTTTTTAGAACTTTTAAAGAGGAATAATTATTTCATAGTTTTTTTGAAACTTTAACTGTTTACTCAGTGAACGCAACAAAAGCTTTCAAAATGACTAATTTTATTAATACCTACTCCACTCGTTTTGGTCGTCGTGTGTTGGTAAAAAGCTATTCTTGATAACTGGGGTATCTAACACTGAAAGGATTTTTCAATCCTACCAGTAGGTACTTCCAGAGATTAAACAAATAACCAAGCAAACAAACTCTTCAACTTTATAATATTAGTTTAAATTGGATATATATTAAGATGTTTGTATGGTCCTGTTTAAATTTCATATTAGAAAAATGTTAATAAAGAGTTCTTCCCTTTTTTGATAGCCGTTTTTAGATTTAATTTAATTTTCGAAAAAGTTTTTTATAAAAAATAAAATCACCTTTTAGCATATTAAATAAATAGAGTAATCTTTTAATTTGTTACACAATACACAACTCTACTCTGTGGCAGTTCTCGGGGGAGGCACGCGATTGCACATGCGCGGATTTCAAGCCGAGCACACAAAGTATGGAGTTAGCTTCATTCAGTCAGTGTTATTTTTCTATTATATAACATATTATTTTCGTGTCACGTTGTTGTTCACGATAAACTCTGAATCTATCTAACCGAGTTTCCCAAATTTTTTTAAATGTGTGTTTTACTGGCGTGCCTAAGTGGGATAGTTAATATCACACTTAGACTAGACTAGACTTAATAGTTTATTAACAACAAAAAACATACAATATTATCTCAGTCATACATATAGCACTACACTAAGTACATATGTTTTACTTACATAGAGATAGAGTGTACGTCAGTGTCTATGATAATATAAACTGTATTACAGACACTAGCGTCTTCCTCTTACAATTTATATGATGTTCTTTACCTTAGGATTCTCAAGATGATGTTAGTAAAAAAGTTATGATGCAAACATATTGGCCACTTCAGTGTGAGACTAGTACGCGTACGTGTGCAATAGTGTATGTATGTGAGAGTTTGTTGTGGGTATGTGTATGTGTGTATAAGAACTGAACATGACTGAATGGTGACTAGTGACAAAGACGTAGTTGCGTGGATTAGCTAGTAAGTTAATAAATATTATATAGTATATCGATCAATTAAAATCACTATTAAGCATTCGAGCGCTTGATCATAGGAATTGGAAAAGAAAGAAGGGAGAAGACTGAGGCCAGAGTCTGAGAAGATGCGCAAAAAAGATTTTTTAACGTCTAGAGTTAGCAACAGGTATCATATTCCAAAAAGTGACTTCTTTTATGAAAAATTGCTTATAACAACAAGACTATTCTTTGTACATTACTTGGTAAGAGAAATATATACGCCATTTTCGTTGTATTGTTACGTGTTACTGTTCGTTGGATTTGAGTAACAAACCTTCTGACGTGTAAAATAGACTTTATTAAAAACACTGTTAAAATAACAATATCACTTTGAATAACAATCCTTAATTGTCGCTGAGGTCGCTAGGTTAATCACTGATATCACTCCAATACTTATCGTATATCGTATATCGCGAGATCGCAAGAAGCAACAATCGATCGATAGTCGGCTCTATGTTTATTGATGTAAGGTTCATTATTCCGTGCCTCGGGAGATCGACGAGAACTTTCTGTGTGTGTAGATATCTCGAGCATTGTCGCGAATAATCTTTCCTCGTAACAACAAACAGTATGATGATTTACAAAATAATGTTAATTATCTATCTGTTTAACTCAATATCGATTCATCCATCCTTCTATCTTACTAACAGCTTTTGATAGTTCATTGCTGAACATTATAATGCCTGTCCTTCGTAAAAAGGTTTTGGCCTATAATACTAAGCTGGTTGGTTTCTTTCAAGTTTTACTTCTTTTTGCAGTGATGTTATCCTGCGTAGTGTGTTCGTATACTTGTCACTAAAGACACTAATGGAATAAACAGCAGTAGTGAAAGAAGTTTTGTAATAACATTAAATTATAAGTAAAGTCATTATCGTTATATTTTTACAATAAAATAAGTTTCCTTACCACTCTTATGTCGTCTCTATTTATTGTGTTTCATATATTTTTACAACATATTTAAGCGGAAATAAAGTATGTCTTTGAATTTTAATCACCACCGGCCAATCAATTTCTAAACGTGTCTCTCGAAACACTTGACATTGGCGGAATCTCTGCGTTGACTCTACACGCGAGATAGAGTCCATAGACAACTAATAATAATAATAAGAAGTTTTTGTTTTTAAAACCCGTCACCACACGGAATCTATTGTTCTATCATACGGATTCGTACCATTTTTAACTTCTGTTAGAGAATTTGTACATCGCACTCAATATAAGAGAATAGAGCAAACTGATTTATTTTAAAAATTGCACAGCTTTTACAGAGCATTGAAAGCAATTAATAAAAATCCCCCAACAAACCAGTATAAAAACTAATACGTAAAAACTCTTGATAAATCTTATATAGCCTATGTCACCCAGGGCTATTATTTTGAATCTATTGACTTCGTATTCATTAAAATCGGTTCAGTAGTTTAGGCGCTACGGTGGAACACACAAAGCAATAAGACAGTAGTCCCTGTGCTGCCAGTTTAATATTGCTTTCAACCTTTTTCAGCTACCTTACCCATTTTATAATTCACCCTTTAGTATACCCAAGACACATAACATCACTTCTAATACCTTACGACACGCTTAATCAAAACAATAAAGAAAAATGGCGCCAGCTGTCTTTTATTAAACAATAAATTAATAAATCTCACTCCATGCTTATTTGTTCCGCGTCACAATTAGTTTTTACCATTCTCTATCTCTCTCTCTCTCTCACACACGCACTATCTGATTGCTTTCTTTGTCCTACGAAATATAATAGTCCGGGAGCTGTTACTACAAAAATACAAAAGAATAATACGCTTATTACATTTTGTTATTTAATTTAATTCCTTTAAGACGGATTATAAAATTACCTGTACAGAAGATTTAGAAACTTTATGTTTTTTTTCTACGACGGAAACAGCTTAGGCAACCCTTAAGGTATTTTGTTGGCATAACAACAATTTAACAAAAAAGTGGTAACATTTACTAAAAAGATGGTCTAATTTTAGTGGTATGTAGAACAAAATCTTTTAAAAGTTTTGTATAGGATGTCAGTGACATTAGTGTCTGTCTTATTATAAGTAAAATATTCTTAAAGTTTTGACAAAAAAAAATCTTCTATCTAAGGTAAAAATATGAATTGAGAGGTATTCTGATTTGTGAGTTAGATGTAAATTAACATCCTAATTCATGCTATGGATGTCTGTCCGAATAAATGTTCTCTAGTTGTTGGTTAAAAATCAGGCTTTGTAATTTTAGGTAAGTAGGTTCCAACTTTATTATAAGTTTATTTATTTAAGGAACTTGTTATTTGTATGTTTCAACAATCATCAATCTAGCCGACAAACTGATCTATTTGGTGGGTTAATATTTGTAGTTGTGAAGTTGTTTCAAATAAATAATTTATTTATTAGATAAACATTTAACAAGATAGAAAAATGTCGCTAACCTCATCTTCCAAACTGTATTATTATTCCCACTACTTTTACATAGATAATGTTAGAGAGCTGCTTTAAAACATACCTGCCCCCCTACCCAAGTTGCAAGCATTTTTCTTTCTGTTTTAGCGGTGCTAAAGTTTTAGCCAATGACACACGAGAATTTAGGCGTTAACGATTGCAGAAAGAAGAACGCTTGCAACTTAGCTAAGGGGGCTGTACCTAAATTCAGGCTACGTTTTTATAAAAAAAATGCTGTGTAAAGACACAATAAATCAACCATTTTGATGACTAAAGCTTATTACGGCTAATAAATTTATCAAAACCTACTTAGTATGTATGTATTCATGAACACGACTTAATTACAAATGTATTATAATATTAAATGCAAAACTTGTCAAGATATACTTATAAAGGCAACCGGCTCTGGGTCTATTCACGTAGTTAGGGCTGTCAGCCTTTTATTAGCATTAAAAAAAGGGGAAAACACTTTGGCACGCTATTGCTATGAAACTGCTTAAGTGAATATGAACGTTAAATCATTTACAGTAACGATCAATTTTCTATAACATTGAAAACGCTTACTTACAGAGAGTGCTACTACAAAGATGGAGCATCGAAAGTTATTTTCGAGCTTATGATTAACAATGTAGGGTTGAATATCGGATGGGATAGCGTATTTTTATGTTAGTTTTGTAACATATGACAGTTGTTCCCGTGCGCTTAGACACGCGTAAAAGATTTATGTAGGTCAACCAAAGAATTGATCGTGACGAGATAATGATAAAAAAAAGTTTTTGACTTTCCATTTTGACAGGTCTATAATAGATAAAAAAACCCCCATTGTTACTTAAACGCGACTTCTGTGTTAGAAAACTGGTTTTTAGACGTGGCAACCCTGAGTGGTTTACGTTTTTTTAGGGGTCAAAATGGTAATGGTACGTAATATGTTTTAAAAATCTATGACTAAGATTATTTTCCACAATCACCAACCCTTTATGAGGTTCGCAGCCCTAACTAGAAACCCTTATAATCAGGTCATGTCCATTTGTCTGTCCGTCCGTCCATTTGCGGCTAAGTTTAAAATGCTTTTAGTACCTGAAAGGCGAATTACGCTAGGGAATATATAACCATCGATTAAACCCCAAAATTGGCAAAATAGTAAATCATTTTTTGTGTTGTTTGTGTAATTTTTTCAAATCGGTCTTTCAAAAATATCGATTAAAAATGAATCACCTCGACTGGTGATCAAGAGATCTCGGGTTCCCTTCCTGGGTGGCTAAGAAAGTGTTGTTGAGTTTTTCTAGTCATAGAATCACTTGTAACAGGCCGTGGAACTTGGAAATCTGCCCTTCGATTCTGTGACGTGATTGCGAAATATTGTACTGCTTTTGATCCACCCCGGGTCTAAAAGTCAAGCCATTACTTTGACAGTCTAGTAAAAAAGAAGAAAAATCTTTAAAAATGTCACTAAATATTGGTATGTTTTACTTAATAAAGTCTTACCGGATGCAATTGTTTGTTCTTTTAAGTATTAGACAAATATCTACGGAACCTACACTGTAAGATATAATGTACACACTGGACTTGGTTTTTCGAACATTATCATAATAATCATGATAGATATTTTTATGTTTTTGTTCTAAGGGGCTTGTGTAATTTTTATGACAATTGCCACGAATATTTTAAATGTAATGACACATATCTACGGCTGAGGGAGCAAACTATCCAGGACAGCTGTCCTGGATCCTTACTGCAAAGAGACGAAAATCTTGACTCAAAATATATACCCGTTCAGCCAGTGTGGTTTAGTAACCAGAATCGCCTTTCTGATGAAAGTTCAATATCCAGCAGTGGACTATTATTTGATGTGATACCTAATATTAGAATAACTAGTTGTTGCCCGCGGCTCCGCCCGCGTATATGTCGGTTATCGCGGCAAATAGTAGCCTATGTGTTATTCTGATGTATAAGCTATATTACTGTACAGTTTCATCCAAATCCTTTCAGTAGTTTTTGCGTGAAAGAGTAAGAAACATCCATCCAAACATCCATCCATCCTTACAAACTTTCGCATTTATAATATTACTAGTTGTTGCCCGCGGCTCCGCCCGCGTATATGTCGGCTATCGCGGCAAATAGTAGCCTATGTGTTATTTTGATGTATAAGCTATATTACTGTAAAGTTTCATCCAAATCCGTTCAGTAGTTTTTGCGTGAACGAGTAACAAACATCCAAACATCCATCCATCCTTACAAACTTTCGCATTTATAATATTAGTAGGAAGTAGGATTTCAACTTTCT
This sequence comes from Spilosoma lubricipeda, assembly GCA_905220595.1. NCBI lineage: Eukaryota > Metazoa > Arthropoda > Insecta > Lepidoptera > Erebidae > Spilosoma > Spilosoma lubricipeda. The sequence continues at coordinate 836,890 of HG992298.1, read as the reverse complement.
GCTGTTCACCTACATAAATAAATAAATGTGAAGTATGTATCTGTTTGTAATTTCAAATTAACAACTTTTCAATATATGCATATGAAAGATTATCCGATCAAAAAAACAATTTTTAAAATTCTACGGCTGGACCCGGCTTTAGTGAAAGTCCCGTCAAAATGGAACCAGCATCTAGCTGCCTTTATAAGGAGTACTTTGGCTATTTTTCAAAAGTACTTAAAAATTGAAAACCACTGTAATAGTAAACAATGATACCGCGGGACGCAGCTTGTTATATCATATTATCGGAATAAATATATGTAGTTGTAGTCATGTGTCCAAGACAGGTAGACATTCTATTCTTAGAACAATAAGCTCGACCAACACGTTCACATATTTTCCTATAAAATGTTGTTTTTGACATCTTAAGTGACAATCACAACGCCCATAATTCGTCAACAAACAATAGCCAAAGCATTGAGAATCAATTACATACAATAAACTATATTTACACACAGATACGTGACAGCGATGCACACTTGGCACTGGCTGCTTCCTTATGCACAAATGACTCCAATGTACACTCAAAAATATGTTATAAGCACATTGAGTTATGGTTTAAAATTGACTGAAGTTAGCAGTGTGACATTTAGTAATTTTACACGTGGAGATTTTAGAACAGAAGTGCAGTCCAACATGTCGGTCAGATACAAGCTGTATTTAGACACTCACTAGCTCTGATTCCAACCCTGCTAGTCGTGAAATTGTGTAGCGAATATGAATAAAAAGGGTAAAAATAAAAAGGGTAAAGTACCCCAACCCCCTCAAGAAGTAAAACTTGGTGATAACTTAAATATAGAAGTGATTAGTGACGATAGAAACCCGGTAAAATCTAGTGAAACTGTGGAAGAAACGGTTGAAAGTGTGAAAGAAGAACGTGTTCCTGAGATTATTAGCGAATTAATTCCACTATCCATTGAGACAAAAGATGAAGAGTTACCAAAAAAACCTAAGAGGAATAGAGGCAAGAAGAAAAAAGGTAAAGAAGATAATTTCGAACTTAATTTAGAAGAGGAACCGAAAGAAAGTGACGAAAAATCTATTTTAGATCAGAAAAATGAGAATGTTCTAGAAGTTCTGCCTGTGGAAACGCCGATTGCGCCGCCCACTAATCGTAAAAATAAAAATAAAAAGAAGAACGAAGAACAAAAGACGGAAGAGCCTATTACATCTGAAGTTGAACAAATCACATTACCGGCTACAAATATTACAAATGAACCTGAAGTTAAATATGAAGATCCATTACCTATAGATTCAGCGGAACCAGAAGTTAAGTCATCAAAGAAAAAAAATAAGAAGAAGAAACGAAATGATTCTGAAACATGTGAAAAAGAGATGTCTTGCACGACGGCTTTTCAAGAACTCATCGAAACTCAAGATGAAGTTTCAACTTTAAAAGTAGTTACAGTTCCTACTTTATCTTCAATACTGTCTATTGAAGATAAAGTTGGACCTGTAAAGAATATTGAAGCAAAAAGTGAAATTACATCGAGAAAAAACATATTCAGCGAGGACATTACTGTTGAAAAGGGATTAGAAATACCAAAACCTGATGAATCTCAGCAACCATCTATTTGTGAAGGTAAAGGTAAAAAGAAGAATAAGAAGGACAAAAAACATAGTCCACAAAACGCAGAAAATACTTCTACGTCTAAAGAAGATATTGCAAATGTAACGGTACTGTCGGTCGATAACATAACTAAAGAGGTATGTTCCAAAGATATTGTAAACCTTGGAGAGCCGTTAGTTCTCGTCAAAGAAAAAAGTCCAAAACCTAAAGCTAAAATAGCAAAACCAGTTCAGAAAAAAAGTAAAGGAAATCAAGATAATCTAGCAGATGAAAGCACACTGCACGTCACGAAATTAGATGAACATGTTGAATTAGGAAGTGCAGAAACAAAAGTGACTGAAGATAAAACATTGGGTGAAGTTACGGAAGCCACTATCCAAGATGTTAGTCAACAGGAATTTATAGACTTAAGCATTCCAGAGGCTAGCAGAAAAAATATCACAGAATTCAAACCACAAGTCTCAGAATCGTTAAATATAAGTTTTGAAGCAGTTGGCAAGAGGCGTAAGAAGGGATCTAAAGTACCTAAAACTCCAGATGTTAGTTTTGAAATATTGGACCCTCAACATGACACTGATACGATCGATAAAGACAAAGGCTTTGAAATGTTTTCAAGCGATGTAGAACAACCATTAATGCTTAGTGAAATAGGGTTAATAGATAAAGAAGAGGAAAGTAAACAGAGTCTTGTAAGTGATATACAAATCAAAGTAGATCCGCAATTGCAATCAAAACTAAATGTTGAGTTGACATGTCAACCTATTACTCTGGATCATGTTCTTTTAACACCTGAAGCTTTAGGGGAGGAAAAATCTATTCAACTTGATACTTTAACTATTGAAAAAAAAGATGAACCACAAAAAAGTGAAACTAAATCTGGCAAAAAGCGTAGAAAATCACCGAGACCACTACAAAAAGATATACATAAACAGCAAGGTAAGGAGCACGTGACAGACGTTCCAATACAATCCGAAGTAGTTACTCCTACGCTAGATGTGTCAAAAGATGCAGAAGATAAAATGAATTCTTCTAATATAACCAGGATTTATGATATAGAAATAAGTAGTATAAAAGCAGATGAATCGGAAGATTCTGCTTGTGACGCAATACCGGATATAAGTTATCCACGTTCAGCAAGCCAGCAATTAATGGATGATAATAATAATAGAACTGTAATAAGAGAAATATTTCCTTTACAAGTAATGTCACTAGACACACAAAATCAAGAAAATGTTAAAGCTCCAATGGCTGAAGTGACAATGAAGAACCAAGAGAAAATAGTTATACCAAAAGAAGAGAAAACCGATATAAAGTCCAAGATGATGGAAGTGAATCAAGATATGGAAGAACTAAGGTTATCTATTGAAAGATCTTTAGCAGAGCTGACATGTATGGAAAAAAATGAAGAAGTAAAGGATAAAGTATGTGAAGAATCTAAGCTAAGAACCGAAGAGGTAAGTACAATAATGCAAGACGATATCTTACTAAGAAAAAATGATACCGTGCTAGCGTGTCAAGATTTGCAGGCAGAAAAGACTGAGATTGAAAAGCATACAGAACAAGTAAAAGTCATAGCAGAAAGTGAAAAACAATTAGAAAAGCCTTTCTTATTATTAGATGATCAGCTATCTACGAATATTAGTACCCAACAACCGGATTTTCAAATATTCAAACCTGAACCAATGAAATGTGAAATAGAAAGTAAAACGAAAGAAACAATAATAGACGAGTCAAAAAATATATTAGCTGAAAAATTTGAATCTAAAACAGATATAATGCTATCTACCACTGAACAAAAACCAAAAGAAAACCTCGAAACAGTGAAGCAAGAGAAGGTTGGTGAATGTCTTACTTCTACAGACCCACTTACGTTACTAGTAGATAATACAACAGTGGAGTTAAAAACCAAAGAGAAAAGTCAGGAAAAAGATAAAAAAAGTGAAGAATCACAACCAGATACACCACCAGTGTGTCCAGCAAGAAAGGATAACAAAACTAAACATAAGAAAAAGAAAGGAAAACAAGATATAACAACAACTGTTCAACCTACTCAAAGCACTCAAGGCGCTACAACTCAATCAGCTGCTACCAATCAAGAAGTGAAAAAAGAAAAAACAGATAACAAAGCTGAAAGTAAAAGTGGGTCTAAAGAGACCAAGGAAAAGGGTAAACAGCAGACAAGTTCTTCAAATTCAGTAATTGAACGAGATTTGGCTTCAGACTTTGAACCAATAGAATACTTCGAAGATGCACTTACATCTAGTGTGGACGATGTAAACAAAACATTCGAATTAATCGTCAAAGAAACTCAAGAACAAACCAATCCGAGGATCAACATAACTGCACCAGATGAAGAAAAAACTCCTGTCTCGCCGCCAAAAAACTTGTTAGGCCATCCCGATATTCCTGTGTCATCGAATAAAAGAGATTTTAAAAAAGAAAAACATAAAATTCCTAATGAAATAACAGCTACTGTGAAGATAAAAGATGCTGTGGACGTTGAAAGGAAACAATCTAAAAATACTCAAACGGCGAATAAGTTGAAAAATATGAAAAACTACAAGCTAAGTGAGAACGAGGAATTTGTTTATAAGTACAATTTTAGAAAAGTTTTTTTGCAGAGTTCTTGTCATGTTTGCCAGAAGGACTTGGGTAGTACTAGATTGCCGTGCTGTTATTGTAATCTGGTGTTCTATTGTGGAATCAAGCATAAAGATGAAAATTGGCCGCTGCATCAAGCGCTTTGTTTCGCTGTGTCTACTATAGGACATCTGAAAGGTAAGGATTTATGATAGCATAGCTTTAGGTTTAGTCTCTAATATCTTCAAAATTATAAAGTAAATAGATTTTCCTGTTTTTGGTACATTTTTCATTGATGTTTAGATGTTATTAGTGGTAGACTGCTAGCGTGATAGCACTCAGCTTTCCTCGGTAAATGGGCTGTTTTTTTTATTTTATGACTCTACTCTTCCTGATGGAAATCATCAGAATCCAAGAGTTGGTCACCTTACTCACTGCGAATGTAGCCAAAACAACTGTTCCAAAGATTTGTGCATTCAACCAAACAAACAAACTTTTTAGTTTTAAAGTATTAGTATAGTATGTTTAGATATAATTTACAAAAGTTTGATGTAAGAGTAGAGTAATGTAAGAGAGATTGATGTAAGTGTTCGATATAAAATTTGTTTGATACGATATTTATTGACGAATAATTTGAACTACAAAACATTACACTATGATACATTCTAGAATTAAAGTCACTTGTACAAGTACAAATAAATTACATAATAGTTATTTACGCAACTGTTGTATAATAAGGGGCAAAACACGAATGTGGGCTCATTTATTTAAGACTTTATCTACACCCATGATATTAATCCTCTATAAAAAGTTCTGAAACTGCTAGCTAAATGGCGACCAAAAATGGCGGACTACGACGTGAATTCGAATCCGTTCTTTTTTTTAAATACGCGGCGGCGCTATTATAGTGAAAAGCGCATGCCTTTCAATGTTCTTTTTTTGAAAAAGGAGTTGCATTATGTAATTTGGTACAACATTATAACTATCATTTGGATGATATTATGAATATTTTTGACACAGGATGTTTTAATGTCGGCAATAAGCTGTTTCAGAAACTTTTATTGAGGATTTATAGAATGGGTGTAGATAAATTACATTACACTATGATTCAAAAGAGCAGATCATCGATCATAGACGTGTTTTAAATTGGGGAGATATTTAATAAATCCTCTTTTTCAGATCAAAAACACATTTACGGCGATATAAAAAACATCACCGGACAAGACTACAGATTGAAACGAATGCAAATGATAGTATCTTGTGAGAAGGTCCTGAAGCGTCGGCTGGTGCCGTGGGAGCAGGAGGCACTGCTGTACCCCAGGGTCTGTGCTCATGTACCCTGCAGGGAGTGGAGGCAAAATAAACTGACTGACTGTCAGGGATGTGGACAGGTGAGAACTTGGGCTTGTGCTAGGGGCTTAAATTTAAATGAAGCCATTGACGAAAAATTTGTTTGATAGTAATAACTTGTAAAATTTGTTTCGGGGATCCCGGACTAACATAAATACAATAAATTAACTAATATAAGTGACCCATGTCACAATTAAGAAGTGTGGACGGAGCGAGATCCGAAGAGAAACTATCCCCTGTTTCCGAACGCGCCGCTTTATTTAGGCACTGTCCCCGCCTCGCCTGACTCAAAGAACCATTCGATTGTGTCACATATGCGTAACAGTTTTATTGTTTGGATAAATAAATTAATATTTCGGACGTCTAACACACAACGCCATCTAGTCCCAAGCTAAGCAGAGCTTGTGTTATGGGTACTAGAGAACTGATACAAATACATAAATACTTTTTTTTGTATATACCTACATATTATACATAGAAAACACCCAAACTGCGAAACAAATATTTGTAGATCATACAAAAATTTGGTCCGACCCGGGAATCGAACCCGAGACCTCATGATCAGCAGTCGCACACGCTAATCTCCAGATCAACAAGACAGTACCCTCACTCCGACATATATTTACTTTTTCACGAGGGCGCTATGTCCAGCCGTGGACTACTAAAGACTCTGGATGATAACTCTTTTTATTACAGATATCCTTTTGTAAAGACAATCCTGATCACTATCCGAAGTCCCACAACCGCTGGTGCAAGTCTTACAATCTCTACCAGAAACTGGTGAGCTACCAGCAGACTAAAGGTAGACTGGAGCCTCGACTGCCGACCAAGGTCATGCAGGAGCATTACAAATTACCGGAGAATATCAATGAAGTCTTGGCAGCTATGTATGAGGAAAAAATTGGTGAATATTTTATACATATTGTTTTTTGCCAAAAGAAATGGCAGATCCTTATGGATGTCCTTCGCCTTTTCTGGGAAAAGGGGTCTATAAACATTTACTTTAGAAATTAAGAGTATCTTTATCAAATGCTTGACACAGTTTATTTAATTTATTTTATCTATACATATAAATAAAATTGGAGTGTCTATAATATTTAAATAATCACTTTTTACTAAATGCATATGTATGTATGCACGGTACATACCCCAAAACAACATTTTTTAAAATTTTATCTATTTGTCGATCTGTCTGTCTGTTTGTTCTGGCTTATGTCTAGGATGGCTCGACCGATTTTGATGGGATTTTTACTGATAGGCAGCTGATTTATTATATAAGAAGTAATTTAGTCTACTTTTTTTATACTAGCTTTGCCCCGCGGTACGACAATAAACGTGGGATTTACCCCCTGTATATATTTATTTATTGCTTCAGATATGAACGACATACAATATGCAGCGTTGACTCAGATCGCGACTGCACCATTTACTGCTGCGTACTGCTATCAGTTATACAAAAAAAATAACATCACGACTAATGGATACAAGGTAAGCAGATGAGCAAATACAAGGCCGACCGAGCTTCACTTTCTGTGGGGAATGCGATAAGGTTCTAATATCGTAATGGCATAACTGCTACTTTAGGAGTTTTTGACCGAAGGCTGTTTTATGGGTGACTTGATGGTAAGTGGTCCCAAACTAATGGGACCAGATGTGTCAGGTTTTTTTTCTTATGTTTTATATATATATATATATAGGCCTGCCAAAGTGACTCTACTCAGCCTGATGGAAAGCATGAACAGAATCCAAGAGTAGTGATCTCCATTCGCATTACAAATGCAGAAAATGCGTGTGGTCAACCATACTGTGGCAGCTTATTGATATGTTTCTGCACCATGGGACCCCCGGTCTCGCACTCACCAACGAAACACGACATCAATCGTCAGGTGATCCTGATGGTAAGCGATTACTGCCGTCCATGGACACCCGCAACACCAGAGGCATCACAAGTGCGTTGCCGGCCTTTAGGGGATGGGAGGGGGATTGGGGAGGGGTTAGGGTATGGGCCTCCGGTATCCTGACTCACTTGGTGAAACACTGTGCGAACGCTGTTTCACACCGATTTTCTGTGAGGCTGTGGTATCATTACGGTCGAGCCGGCCCATTCAGCCGAAACGTGACTCTCCCACGGTTGTGAGAGGGTAGTCAGCACAAACGAGCCGGCTCTACCACCCCGGTATATCGGCGTAGCTCTACTACCTTGAAAAATTATTATTTACTACGCGATCAGGAACAGATGAATTTGGCCCTATGTTCCTTACAAGAAGATTATATAAATAACTAAAATAAATAAATATTTCGGACACCTATCACACAACGCCATCTAGTCCCAAGCTAAGCAGAGCTTGTGTTATGGGAACTAGACAACTGATACAAATACATATATACTTTTTTTTGTAAATACATAGATATTATATTTAGAAAACACCCAAACTCCGAAACAAACATTTGTAGATCATACAAACATTTGATCCGACCCTGGAATCGAACCCGAGACCTCATGATCAGCAGTCGCACACGGCAACCGCGAGACCAACGAGGCAGTCGATATGCATTTGTTATTCTTGTTTCAGAAGTCCATCTTCACAATACACGTTGTTGGTGCTGAACTGCAGTTCGAAGCAGATGCTCTGAACAAATGGGAGGTGTTCTTCTTGCACCTGCGGCCTGACCTCCAAGAGCTGAGGGTGGTTCTCATCAACTATAACCTAAACCCTTCGAATTTGCCGCTAGAACTTCTGGGAAAGATCAAGTAATTGAATTTCTTTTGAAAGTCTTTGCCACTAAGATAAGTAATGTGGAGTTAAATCAAAATTCACAGATTGACAATATTTTTAATTTTATTGTCAGATCTTCATTAGGGTTCCGTGTCCATAGGGTTAAAACAGGACTCTATAACAACTCGTTCCCACTTGTCGGGTGTCGGATCCGTATATTAATCGGATGTCAACGCCTTTGTTCACACCACGGTTAGTAATCGGTTGTCTGCCACATTTTTTAGCACTCTATGCGAGGTGTCTGTGCTCGATAGAAGTCGACGAAGTTCTTGTTGTGATGTATTATTATTTAAGAAGAAAACAAAGAAAGAGCGCCAGCGAAAGTAAAATATTGGGTGCTCCCAGTCGTGAAAATTGAGTTTGGGTACATTTCGGAACTTAATAACAGAATTGATTGAATTGAGGATGTCAATAACTAAATTCAACGATCTACTGGCTCAAATATCAGTGAGTTTAAACCCCCGACATCCAAAAAATGTAAACAGCGCCATTTTTACTCATAGGCGAGTGATTTCCGACACGATTTTTTTCAGAGCGTAGAAGCCTGGCAAAACACTCGACATTTCTTGTCGGCGCCGACACAAAATTGGTTTCCGATTAGTGTGAATAGCTTCATATAAAATGCTCTGCCACTGGAAGCTCCGATTAATATACGGATCCGACCATCGACAAGTAGGAACGAGCTGTAAGACTCCACTGTCTGTCTGTCACCAGGTTATATCTCACGAGTTGTCATTATAATGTTCCAGGTTATGTGATCAGTGCCGTCAAGATAAACGTAGAGTGGTGATGCACTTCCAGGACAAGAGGAGTTACGGAGACTACAAGAAGAGTGAAGACTTTATCATCCCTGACTTGAGTAAGTAGTAATTCTAGTTATGGTCCAGGTCTTGGTTTAGTAGGAAGTGAACCTGACTGTTAAGTCGTTGTTCGTCAATTCCTGCCTGGTACAAAAATGTGTGATGAACATGATTATTCGTCCTGCATATGGGTGATTTTTATTGTTGATAAATCTATACCAATAAACAAAAACAAAGTGACTGTTTATTATTTTAAATTACCAGTTTTTCATTAAATACATATGAAAGTATATACGGTACATAAAAAATAAATAAAACATTTTTATCTATCTGTTTGTACCGGCTAATCTCTGAAACGGCTAGACGAATTGTGACAGGACTTTCACTGGCAGTAACATGAAGATACAATTCAGTTCATCATCAAGTTATTATTTCTTTATTATTTTTTTCAGTATGTGCCTTTAATCCTGGCATCCAGAGATCATCTGTTTACAACGGCAAGGATCCCTGGCCTTCTGTCATAAATGTCATCGTAAAACAGAAGGTCCCCTTCATCATCACTTCGTACACCATCACAGAACTCCAAAAAGACTGCATCAGAATCAAGGAATGTTCAGAAATTGAATTTAAGATTATTTCTGAACCGAAATTGAACTCCTTCGCTAGTGTTAGGCCGGATAGAAACTTTATAACTGATGACGAGATGCCTTTGCTTTTTAAAAACTATTGTTATGCTGTAATCTGTGGCTGACAATTTTTGAAATGGCGGGAATTACTTAATAAGTCATTAATCCTATAATAGATGGCGTTACTGTTGGTTCTTGTAATGGCGCGCTTGAATGGCTTGATAGCAGTTTACATTTCAAAAAATATATAAACTTAATTTAAAGAAATTTGATTATATTTTGAGTTCTTTCCCCATCGTTCAACTTTTAGACTGATGACTATTATCGTTCTGTGTAATTTTAGATTTGTTGTTGTGTAATTTTTATTATTAATCTTATACTAATATATAAAGCTGAAGAGTTTGTTTGTTTGAATGCGCTAATCTCAGGAACCGCTGATCCGATTTAAAAAAATATTTTAGTGTTGGATTGTACATTTATCGAGGAAGGCTTAGACCACTAGGAGCGTAGCACCAATGGAGAATGTTTCAATATCATATAGATGCAATTTGTTATTTTAATCAAACTGACCCATTCATTAATACTAGAAAATATCTAAAAGACATTTGTAATTTGTACTACGAGTGCCATCTTCATTTGACTTTCCGAACTTCAACATAAAACTCGGTCCATTATTTATATTTACGTTTTTTTTTTATACTTATGACGTGTTTCAATTTGTATTATTAAAATGTATTTTAAAAGCCGTTACGTTTTTTAATTTTTATTATTGTTTTTCATTTTCATAACACATATAACTACACGCAATGCCATCTATTAGTGTGTTGCCGTAATATTTAGACTTCACAGACAAACAAATGCTATGTCCCTACAGAACAGGGGATAACCATGGACCTACTACCCAAACAGGACTGAGTACTTCGATACAAAAATGTGCGGTACAGGCATCACCTACCAAAGTATTACATCTCTCTCTATGTAGGGTGACCATATATTAATATTTAATTGGGTCATTAAATCAAGTATCCAAGAACTTATAACTAAACCGGTCAAATATGCTTTTCTTTATTAATACAAGGTGTTTTATTGAAACAAAGCATATCTAATATTAACAAATATAAAGGGGGCCCCAAGGTTACATTGGCACCATTCCTTAATGGATTACTAGTCGTCAACCGGCGGCTTCGCTCGCATAGATTCGGTTACCTATATAGCGTAACACCCGGGAACATGATACCGATATAAAAAGTATCCTATCTCCTTTCTCCCGGTCTAGACAATGGGGAAAATCCACACAAATCAAGCTGCCTCGCGCGGTAACTACCGTCGAATGCCTCGCGAGGCTGCTCGGTCTGTGTGGACGCGCCCATTGACTAAATCAATGTATTGTATTAAATATATAAAAGGTATTAATAGCATAATGAAACACCATATTTTCATGTATAGTTTTACTTTTAATCAATGTAAAGAGGTGACAATGTAAATGACAATGCCTATGAAAGTGTTTAACCCTAAACATTACTAAACAATATTGTTTTATGCAGCTTTTGTCTTAGGCCTAATTTTGTATTTTGTTCCTACATTTTTAAGAGATCTAGTTTTAGCATAATGCGTAGGCAGCACCGTTGGTCTAAAATCCTCTTTTTTAAAATGTCGGCTGCAAACTGTTGAATTTTTGGAAGTTATTTCACATCCCAATGCGTCCACCCATTCAGCAAGCAAAAGTTCATCTTTTGGAAAACTGAAAAATGAAATGAAATAAATAAGTAACAAAATTAAAAGTTTTGAAATAACTCACGACATGAACGTGAGACAGAGAGACTTGAATATAAATATCTCAATTTGAAATACAGGTAACAAGTTTTATTCATCGATTCTACCAAATTGATGAATAAAACTTGGTACCTGTAAGTATTAGTAGTATGTCCCTTAATATAACTAAAAATAATTTATTTCTAGTGGCGGCGCTTGTGTGTTCATCGTCCCCCTTTAAACCAACACTACCGACTGATTAACCTTTAAAACGTAAAAAAATAAAATTCGTTTTAGATCGACGATGCCAGCTAAGACATACACCATTATAATACATTAAATACATTAAAAGTGCAAACATTCCTTAATAAATTTTGAATGACACATATCAGAATTATATAAAACATTCACACGCACAAAGGTCATATTTATAACACCCTCTTTTTTGGTCGGGGGTTAAAAATACAGAGCCGTGCTCTTATCGTAAGCAATATTGACTTTATCCAGTGTCTCGGAGTCTCGAGTACTTAATTAAAAAAATCCGTGTTTTTTCGAAGACAATGTCACTCTATTCCAAATTCTACAGGTTTTTATCAAAAAGTAATAAATAAGGCCTTACCTGTGAAAAGAAATTCCACAGTTAGCATAGCTTTCACTGCTGCAACCTTTTACACAACAATTTTTCACCATATCTTCACTTTTAAAAGCAATTTTTACAAAATACAACGAAACTGCATAGAATCTGCATCCTCTGCTCAACCCACGCTAAACCGCCATTTGCAATCGGCTGGGATACCAGTTTAGTAAAATCATGTGATCAAAATCAAATAACAAAATATAATTTCTTATTCCAAACATAACTCGTTAAGTTTATTAATGACTGAATATTGATAATTTAACACAAATGCAATTTCTACAATTTGTTTTTAAGCTAAAGCGTTGTGATACAAATATGATTTCAATAGACTTTACATTATTCTTATAAATTTTTTCGTGTGCCCACACTGTGTGAGCGCGACACACGCCTCTGGTTCGTCGGTCTCGCTCATCTCGGTTTCTCTAGTTTGATTAGATCAAAAGAATGTGTACCTTATTGCAACGATAAACAGTTGAATTTTTTTTAATAAGTTTTTGGAAGTACTCAGTCCTGTTTGGGTAGTAGGTCCATGGGGATAACACTACAATTTACCATTTTGGACTATTTTCAAGGTACTGGAGCCGGGGCGGTACTACTCTCACAAAATACCAATCTAAAATGACAGTATTCGTGCTGTCATGTTTCGTTGGTGAGTGCAATACTGGAAGCCCAATGATGCAGAAAATCTCAATAGGCCGACATAGTGCGGATCACCATGCTCCATTGTTACATAGTCTGCTTTTACAACGAGCATGGTGACCACTGCTCTTTGATTGTACTCATGCTACCAAGTAGAGTGGAGTCACATTAGCAGGCTCAAATAAAAAAGTAGTTATTTTAGTTTGATAGCTCAGAGTTTATTTCCTTGTAGAATAACAAGTGATATTAGAAATCAAATAAGGATATGAAATTCAGAGATCCCAACGCCAAAAGATGGCAAAATATATGAACAATAATTATATTTTAATCGTCTGGGTATCTCACGTTCATCATTTAATTTTTGACATTGAAACTTAAAACAGATACATTGAAAGATAATTTTATAATTTCCACCATTTTATTGGCTCAATGTTGACAAAATGTCGAAACGTCACCTTTCTTCACAGCGCGGTAGTATTTCTCATTAGTTTCTCGTATCTTATTATTTTTTAAACTCGGTTGATAAGCAATCGGTACCATTTTAGTGGTACTACAGGTGCTGGAATCTGAAAATTAAACTACAATAAAATTAAACTTGTAAAAGAGTGTAATATAAATGAAGATACTTCGTCGTGACTTCCACATATACCGCAACAAGAACATACTACAGCGCCATCTATTAAAGACACACCAAGCTACGGAGTAACTAGTAATCCTACATCGCAATATAGAAATTCTGGTTCCGATTAGCATATATACAACTTCTCAACATCAACCAATCGCCTAATCGGCGGATCCTCCTTTGTGTTTGTGTGAGAGAGACAGAAACAGACATACGACCCGTTCCTTGACATCACTTTTTGTGTTTTGTTCTATGATTTTGAATGTGTCAACACTGTCAGCTATAGCCTCACTGTTGGTAAGGTGGGGAGTAGTATATCAGTCTAGAACCGACTAAAACCAAACATCAGAGTACTTTTTCCAGAATTAGGGGGTGAAGCAACGGTAACAAGCTATGAAATAATTATTAACAATATTTTTTTGTAAAGCCACTACGATGATGTTGATGCCCTCACATATGGCATCAAGTTCTGCCTTATGTGACGTTTCTACCAGATTACGTTCGCCATGGTTACAGGATAACACACTAGAACTAATAAGTGTTTAATACCTAAGGCCCTATCCACGTTAACATTCTACTAAAGTAAACGTTACTAGAAAACCAATCAATGGTAAAGATGTCTTCTCAACGTTAAATCATGTTGTCAAAACAAAATAGTAGAATATAGGTGTTAACGCTTGCAGAAATATAGGATGCAAAACACTTGCATCCTTGGCCAGGTCGCCTGATCCCAGATCGCGTAAAAAAAATAGTAAGTCTATTGTAGAAGACGAACTCAAATTATAGATACCTACCGGTTGTAGATACAGTGACATAGTTCCATAGATTTACAGGTATCACAGATGAAATATTTGTTATTGTGCTTTTCTTGAACATTGTACTGGAATTTGTTGACAGTTCAGATGTAGTATTCGAAGCTTTGGAATCAATCATACTTCCTACAGCGACAAGGTATGAGTCTTTAGAGGTAAAGTTAATAGTTGGTGCTGAAAGGAAAAATAAGAAAGAATAAGATTATATCTTCAGTAATAGCATTAAAAGGAATGTACATCATATTGCGCAAACTCAAGATACAGTTCAATTCCATGAAAATGAGATTTGTCCATAATTAAGGCATATGAGGCTCTGCGGAGTTTCGGTTTACTCCGTCTACTTACTAATACTAGTTAGGTACAAGTTTATTTAAATAAAGAAAGCAAACTCACTGATTCTTTCAACTGGCACATTCTTCGATGTCCTCACACCAAGATAAACTGGCAATTCCGTACTGGAACGTTCATCATGGACATTGTGATAGCTATCATTAACGTAGTAACCCGCAATCTTCTCCAGAATCAGATCCACAATCTGACTTCCCTTCGCGTAATGCTTCACTCTCTTTTGTCTCTTCAACTCTTCAACAACAACACGTTGAATATACAAATTAAAAGCCTGAGACAATTTCAAGTTGCGTTTCAAGTTCGGTGGACTTCCATTTCTTGGTTTTGACGAGATGTTATTGACGTTGAACAATAATGGTTTGGTGTACTTAGCTATTGAAGGTCCGAGGATATTTCTGACATATTCTTTTAGCTCAAGACATAGAGTTTTGTTTATGACATCTTTGTAACTGCCCCAGATGATGAACCCTGAGGCTTCGGAGTTGTAGAATGTGTTAAGGGCAGCTTCTAAATCGTTCTGGAAGAAAAGAGATAAGCCGAGTTTAAACTAAGGTAAAAAAAATAAAAAAAATGTAGTATTATTAACTGTTCCTACAGTTAATAATACTACAATATTTTTTTTTATTATTGAATAGTCGGCAAATGAGCACCTGTCACCTGATGGTAAGCGATTACCGCCGCCCATGGACACCCGCAACACCAGACGTGTCACAAGTGCGTTGCCGGCCTTTTAAGAAGCATACTATTACTATAATATATAAATTAATTTACCAACTGGCTATTTAAGAGCCCTGCTCTAATGGCATGCCCGATGATGGAAGGGAGCCATGCTCAGGCATAAAATGGCTGTTTCAACTAGAGTAATATCACGGTCTCACTCAGAACCAGTGTTGAGCAAGTCCGCGATCATTTGAAATGACTGATGTCATTAAAGCACAAACCAACCATTTTACCCACCAAATCTCCGATTTGATTTGAACACTGCTCGAAAACATAGTGCTTTAGGAGTTCGCCACGTCGTTTTTTACTACGCTGAGTGTTGTGAACTCAAATTCTACATGGGCCAATACTTTGTGTGCTCCACAAATTGTAGCCTTCTGTGTTTGGGTATTCTTTGTGCCCGTTTCATGTATGTTTGTAAAGTATCCCGCGATATTGGATGTATTCCTAATAACTACGAGTATAAGGGAGATGTTAAATAAAACATGTAAAAAAAAGAAACATTAAATTTAAATATATTCGAAGACAAATTGGGCTTTATTTTAAGACTAGCTGACCCACTCAATCTCGTTTGCGTCTCCTATTGCCCGTAGCGTGATAATTTTGTCCCGTTTTTGAAACATTCTCCGATGGTGCTCCGCTCCTATTGGTCTATAATAAATAACCTATAACCCTCCTCGATAAATGTACTATCCAACACTGAAAGAGTATTTTAAATCGGAACAGCGGTTCCTGAGATTAGCGCGTTCAAACAAACAAACTCTTCAGCTTTATAATATTAGTATAGATATACGTATATACATATATGTATTGGCCATATTTGCCCAATAGGCCCATGTCCAGCAGTGGACTGCGACAGGCTGATGATGACGTATTGAATAATATATAACATATTGATGTATTCAATAATATCAGTCCAAATAATTTATTTTAAACACATGATATTTTGTTTTCACCAACCTGTTTAAAGTTCTTCCCGTCTGTATAACGAAACCAAAAGTAAGGTAGAATAGGTGTGCCTGGAGTTCTCACTCTTGCAGCTTCATCAATTCTTCCTCTGATGAACTTGGCCAGCAGGTCAGGCGTCGTCTCGTCCTCAGAAGAATACACAGATGGAAATAAGGCTGTAATTTTAGACCAGAGCCAATCTAACCTGGATAAGAATCAAGAAAACAGAAATTTATAAAAAAAATATTACTATGTTGCAGTTTTTGTTTTAATTTTTTTAAAATTATTTCGTAAACGGCGGCTAGTCTCAATGAAAATTAGCCAACTTCTCCTCAACCAATCGCCGTCCACTGCTGAACGTAGGTCTCCCCCAAGGAGCGCCAACCATCCCGGTCTTGGGCAGTCCGCATCCATCCGCTGCCAGCCACCTTCTTCAAATCGTCAGTCCACCGTGCTGCAGGGCGCCCTACACTACGTTTGCCTAATCGCGGTCTCCACTCAAGCACATTTCGGCTCCACCGACCGTCGGTACGTCTAGAGACATGACCAGCCCATTTCCACTTCAGCGTGCTGATTCTCTGTGCGATGTCGGTTACTTTAGTTTTCTGTCGAATAACTTCGTTTCGAATTCTATCAGACAGAGAAACACCCAACATAGCACGCTCCATCGCACGCTGCGCCACTTTAAATTTGTGGACCAGTCCAATGGTGAGTGTCCACGTCTCGGCTCCGTATGTCATCACGGGTAGGACGCACTGGTTAAAGACCTTGGTCTTCAATGATTGCGGTATTGGCGACTCAAAGATGTGACGCAGTTTCCCGTACGCCGCCCAGCCCAAACGAATTCTTCTATCGGCCTCCCGATCGAAGTTGTGCCGGCCGAGTTGGATAGTTTGGCCAAGGTAGATGTATTCTTGCACAACCCCGATAGTAATGCCATTTACGGTCACGGGACATGGAGACACATGCCGATTATGCATGATTTTCGTCTTTTCTATGTTCATCCCCAGTCCCACTCGTCTTGAAGAATCGTCCAGACTGTTAAGCATTACTTCCATGTCCTGCAGAGACTCCGCCAGGATGACTATGTCGTCTGCAAACCGCAGGTGTGAGAGGAATCGGCCATTGATATTGATTCCCTGTCCGTTCCAATCGAGCGTCTTGAAGACGTCTTCCAAGGCGTTAGTAAACAGTTTCGGAGATAAAACATCTCCCTGTCTTACTCCTCGATGTACTTGGATTGGTCTTGTGCTCTTTTCTTGTACTTGGACGGTCATCGTTGCAGCTTCATAAAGGCATCTCAACACCTCGATATACCGGCAGTCGACCAGGCACCTCTGCATGGATTCCAGAACAG
The DNA here is from genome assembly GCA_905220595.1 of Spilosoma lubricipeda. Taxonomy (NCBI): domain Eukaryota; kingdom Metazoa; phylum Arthropoda; class Insecta; order Lepidoptera; family Erebidae; genus Spilosoma; species Spilosoma lubricipeda. The sequence continues at coordinate 819,313 of HG992298.1, read as the reverse complement.
CCCAGGTCTCAATGGTATCGAAGGCTTTCTCGTAGTCCACATATGCTAGACAGAGAGGCTGATTATATTCCTCTGTCTTCTCAATAATTTGTCTGAGTGTGTGTATGTGGTCCACGGTACTGAAGCCTTTTCGAAACCCAGCCTGCTCCACGGGCTGGAAGTCATCGAGTTTTTTGGGCAAGACGATTCGTAATGACCCTCGAAAACAACTTGTATACATGGGTCAGGAGTGAAATTGGGCGGTAGTTCTTCAGTAGGCTTTTGTCTCCTTTCTTGAAGAAAAGCACTACCGTACTCCTACCCCATGCCTCCGGTGTAGCGCCGGTATGAATGACGGAATTAAATAGCTGTAAGAGCTCTACTAACAGAGGAGTTCCACCAGCCTTAAGGAGCTCTGTTGTAATTCCGTCTTCACCCGGAGCTTTATTATTGTGTAGTTGTCCGAGTGCCATTCTAATCTCACCCAGATCGATGTCGGGAAGTTCGTCTGTGAGGTGGCGTGTCAGTCTAGCACGCGGGTCATCCGCGCTGTGGGTCTCTGGTGGACTGGTTCGTGAGGAATATAGATCCTCGTAAAACTTTTCCACTTCAGCGAGAATCTCCGTTTCAGAGGTGACGGTGGTGCCTTGTGCTGTTCTGAGCTTGGACAGATGGTAACAGGAGGCCCTAGGCTTGGCAAAAACTTTTGAGCCCTTGTTCCGAGCAATCGCATCCTCGATCACTCGAGTATTCGACTGTCGAACGTCTTGTCTGACCAGCCTTTTTATCTGCCTGTTCAGTTCCTGTCGCTCAGAGGGTGTGGCGTTTAGTACTTCTCGTCGTTTCTTCATGAGATCAAGAGTCTCGCTGTTGAGCTTCGACTTACGTCCAATGCTCTTTGGTCGAAAGTGTTTATAACCCACATCGCGGACGACACGCACCAGACAGTCGGCGGCGTCGTTCACGTCCTGCACGGTTTCCAACATGGCGAACCGATTTTGAAGCTCCAACTGAAAGCTTTCGCATCCAGCTTCGACCTGACGCAGAGTTGGTCTAAGAGTCGACTTCATCAAGCGCGCCCGTTCTTTTTTGATGCTTAGATTCAGGGTGCCTCTTACGAGTCGATGATCACTTCCAGTGTTGAATCTGTTGATCACAGAGACATCCCTGAATATTTGGCGTTTGTTTGTAATTATGAAGTCGATCTCGTTCTTTGTCGCGCTGTCAGGGCTTAGCCAGGTCCACTTCCTGTGGGGCCTCTTCTGGAAGAAGGAATTCATCAGAAAGAGCCCCTGAGCCTCGAGGAAGTTTACCAGCATTTGACCTCGGTGATTTCTGCACCCATAACCGAACGGTCCTATTCCGGTCTCGCCATAATCTCGTACTCCCACTTTCGCATTGAAATCGCCCATGACAACCGTGAAAGAAGTTTTGTTACGAGATAGTGCCTTAGCTATGTCTTCGTACATGGCTTCAACTTCGTCATCAGGATGTGTGGATGTGGGTGCGTACACTTGTACAACCTTCAAGGAATACCTTTTGGTTATTCTTAAGACGAGGTACGCTACCCTTGACGATACACTGCCAACTTCCTCCACGCTGCCCTTGAGCGATTTGTGGACCATGAATCCGACACCACCTTGGGATGGTTGGTCTCCCTGTCGGAAATACAGGAGGTGACCAGAATCCAGGGCTATCATATCCTCACCCTGTCTTCGGACTTCTGATAGCCCCAAGACATGCCAGTTTATGCTGTTCACCTCCGCCTCCAACTCCGAAAGGTGATAGTCCAGCCGCAGCGTGCGTCCATTATACGTCGCCAGATATAGTCGTCGGTGGTACCCTGCCGTAACCCGGGGATTCTTCGCACCCCCTGCCGCACCGTTACCATGACCGGTACCTTGGCCAGGAATAGTGCGACTGCCGGGAACTGGGGGCCGTGGAATGTGGCTGCCGTCCATGGGGGAATTTGCCATAGTCACCACGCTTGGCAGGCGGGTTGGTGACCGCAGTGGCGGAAATCATTTATCTAGTGACGCTGCTGCCCGTCTCCAGTATCGATATTTTGTGATTTCCGCAGTTGTATGGTTATACCGCCATGAGTCGGTCGCCAGAGCCTCGTCCGTTATTTAGCAGGGTGCACCACGCGCAGGTGAGGTTGGCTATATAGAGCCAGGGATGGTAGGTGGCCCCGTTTACAGCCAACAACGCAGGAGATATTATAGTGCACAAGTGTTAACGCAAACAGGGGTGCACTCTGTTCCCTCACTCTCACAATTCAATGGGATGGCTATCCAACACGACTGCGGAAATATCAAGTGCAGGACCAACGACGTTGCATGCTCTCAGAGGCACGGCGTTTGAGACCTCAACTTTCAAACTCTAGCCTGATATTAAAAGTTTTAGAGGTAGTAGAGCCACGCTGATTGCAGCAAGAACGGACCGGTTGGAACGGGGCGGTACCTCGGTCCCTCAAACAGAAAATAAACGTAAAGTCACAGCGTTCGTGCTGTCGTGTTTCGTTGGTGAGCGCGAGACCGGAGGCCCAATGATGCAAAATCATCACAAGGCCACCATGATGCATTCTCTGCATTCGCAATGTGTATGGTGACCACCTTCCTTCGATTCTTCGATTCGATTATGCTTTCCATCAGGCAGAGTAGAGTCACTTTGGCAGGCCGATACTAAAAAAAGGTTAGATCGGTAGAATTACCAAAAAAAGCGATTTAAATCTTGAACTATCTATTGTATACGACTTCGTTTGCGTAATTAATACTCACTACGTGTATCTAACTTTGAAAATGGTGACTTGCATACAATTACTGTCCATTTACTTTTACTGTCTTAGGGCTGTCTACAACATACAATGAGTTAGCTGCCAAAATTACAAGCTTGCCAGCAGTTGTTAGATCAGTCAGTCAAGGCATGTAATTTTATGTGTATCTCAAACAGCATTTAATCTCAAAAATCTTACTTATCATTCTCCGGCGGAATATTGGATGGACATTTTTCAGGGTGTCTATAAAGCCGATTGAAGCATTCTGGAAATCCATAGTAGCCCCACAAAGCTCTTGGACGCAGCTTCTTGGCCAGATTCAGTGATGTTTGAAGGAAGGATCGAGCTGAACTTTCAAATCGGCGTTGGGCCTAAAAACGATACATAGACCTGAATGAATTCTGTAACAGCCACTTAAATTTGACATCTAAATTAAGGAATTACTAATACTTTTTGAGTTTTTTTTTTTTTTTTATATTTATGCTGCCAAAATGACTCTGCGCTGCCTGATGGAAAGCACAAGCAGAATCTAAGAGTGGTGGTCACCATCCTCACTGCGAATATGGACAGTGCAGCATGGTGACCAGCACTATGGCGGCCTAGTGAGATGCTTTTTCACGCCCCGCTTCAAGGACCCGGGATCATAGTACGATGGGAACACGTGCGCTGGTAGTGAGTTCCAGGTTTTAACCGCACGGCACAGGAACGAGGAACCAAATCGATGCGAAAGATAATTTATTCAACTAATAAATTCTTATATCTAGGAATTCACCATTGTGTTATACTTATTAACAAATCCAACAAATCAGTGTACATCCACGTCTAAACTAGGTCACTAAGTATCTGTATTTTAGACGACGGCGCTCTTCACTTTTAGATTTCTAAACGAAACAGTTCTTACGTTTCACTCTGCAATATAACATACAGTCACGCCTTTTTCCCAGAGGGGTAGGCAGAGACAATTGATCTCCACTTACTACAGTCCTGACACATTTCTTTTGCTTCGTCTACATTCATCAATCGCTGCATACATGCTTGTCGGTTCCTGCTGCTCTTCACATTGGACTTTTTCAAAACATCATTGAATAAGTTTAATGAAAAAATAAAATAAAACAAAACAACTAAATAGAAAAAAAAAAACAAAATAAAGCATCATGGAGTGTAGATAATCGTCCATGTGGGTTGTCTCAGAACAAATAAAAAAAGTAGATAACACACATGCTAAGAAACTACGCTACTTTTCGTCAGTAGCGTACAAGTTGTCGATACTTGTACGATACTAACGAAAAGTAGCGTAGTTCATAGCATAGTTCGTTTTTTTATTTGATCTGAGTGTGTAGTATGAGGTTGAAAGTAAATTTAAGAGGGTCCATAAAGTAATTTGTTCAATTTCAGTGTAGTCCACTTTATGAAGGAATATATATCATTCATTTCTTTTTATACTCTCTCAAATTCAAACTTCGTATGTCAATAAGTTTGATATTTTTTTAAATAGATGTGGTCTAATGAAGAGGAAATTCTTTAATTTTACTTGGAAAGATAATATCTGCACGGCGCCTGAAGGTTATGGTAGTTGTATCAGAAATGCAGCTTGACTGTTGATTTATGATAGTGAGCAGGGTAAACAGTCTGCTGAGATAATCCCACAAGACTGGTACAGAAGGTAGGTAGGGAAGGCGAATGCATGAGGATTCGTTCAGTATCTAAGTCGGGAAATTGTAATGAATGATTTTCCGTTATTAATTTAGTGAAAATATTTAACTAATACCTCTTTATCAATCCAATGCCTTGGCCACCACCAATGCTCAATTCTCACCAATATAGGAGCCAAAACGCGAATAGGTTCCATTGTTCCAAAATTTTGACGTAATATAGGCCTCCAGTTCTCAAAGTCTATTATTCCGATTCCTGAAAATGGGATTAAACAGATGTTTGACAACCGACTGGACGGCTTTTGACATATGAGGTGTCGTTGAATTCAGTTGGATTGATTTGGCATGGGCTATCAAAACTTTCAAAATGGCGCCCGCAGATGGGGAAAAGAGGGGAGTGGGTTACTACTTTTGAGCAGTCGGGTTTTTTGTTTGTATAATAATTTTAATGTTCATGATGACGATGAATGTATGCATACATGTATGCAGACCATGCTCAAACGATTTAAGGAATCATTTCTTCGCCCTTTTCGAGCGAATATTGATCAGTAATAATAAGGTCAAGAAAGTAACAACAGATTGCGGTGCGTGCGATTTCGCGCTGATTAATACCCTGAGACAGAAATTAAGAAAAATGAATAAATATTAACCTTGAAAATTCTTGTCAGGGATGGCTTCCTCTAGATCCTGTTTGAACTTCTGCAGGTGAGCCAAGAGATTCCCTTCTTGAGGAACGATTCCATTTACATTAACATTTTCAACGATCCCAGGGAAATTGCCAGGATTGTACAAAATGGTGATCTTTTCTCCACGAAAAACATCATCAGCATTTTGAATGATTCCATATTTCTCGTATAAGTCATTGAATTGGACGCCGTGCTTTTTACAATCCCTTGTGGGCACGTTCCAATAAACGTTAAATACTTTCTTTACTGAATCTGTTTCTTCAACAACATAGTAACTGAAAACAGATAACAAAATAGGAATTGTTTATTTCTAACCAATCAAGATCGTATCAATTCGGAGATTCTGCAGGTAATCTTTCGTTACATGGTTATATGATGCAAAAAAAACTTGAAAAGCGAACAGTGCTTGAGTGCCATTTATTCAAGTGATTGGTGGTTACAGATGTCTGCGTGCAAGTGTTTGTGCAATCAATTCTTCTGAAGCCTGGAAGGTTGAACTAGTAGCTTACCCATAATAATCTTGGGAATAATAAGTGCTAGGAAGATGAAGACGATAGGCCTGGTGGTCTAATTTTATTGCCGTCTCCTTTTTAACAGGAATATATATTTACTGGTTGGTTAGTGATTGTGACTGTTACGCTAAAAGTCGTAAAGCAATGCTTTCTTTCCAGGACTTCCATTTTTTTCTATATCTTCCAATCAGTCGGTAGACTTGGACTATGTCAATTGTTTGCTGCAATGATTGATTGCAAGTTTATTGGGATGAAATATAATATTATAATTACAACCCGTCGGAGATATCTGCGCAGTTGCTTCACCTCTCACTTCCCCACGCATCGCCCCTACTTCGCCTACTAGACGAACGAAGGTGACGTACGGTGAAGGGAGGGGTGCAGCGCAGATATTTCCCACGGGTAGTATGTACCTATAATCATCAGGAGCCTTAGTGTGAACTGAACGCACACTAGGCCTTCTAATGTTTGTGGAACTGGCACAAACTGTATGTCGAAGTTAGGATAAACGGCATTTTATTGACTCCGTTTGACCCGGCTGGCATTTATAGAGGGAAAATCTCTTACCTCTGATTAGATTCCGCACACACTATAGCACAGGCTGCTAAATATATGAAGAAAAATGTGTATGTATACATCTCTATTGTTTACATAAATTTATTATGTAAAAATATAGTAAAAATTATAAGTTAAAAATGTATATATCTATCAACGGTAAATTCAACGTACAAAAATTGACTATTGGCCATAGAGCCGTGTTATGCCGTGCCGGTCATAAAGCTGATAGAAAGCATAAATATAAAGAAACTGCTAATAATTGTCAATATTTACATCTACAAAAGAGTCTTTAAGAAAACTAGTTATTTCATTGTGCTCCCATGATTTGTAGGGACCATTTTTGGAAATTCAAATTAACTACCAGTCCACGGGTTGGCTTGTGTGTTATTTTTTCTTTTTATGTATGAGTGTATGTATGTATGAGCTTGACAAAGTGACTCTATTCTGCCTGATAGAAAGCATGAGCAGAATCCGAGCGTGAATATCACCGTACCCATTACGAGTGCAGACAATGCAACAATGCAGCATGACGCACATGTTATGGCGGCCTATTGAGCAGCACGAATGCTGTCACTTTAGTTTGGTTTTCTGTGCGAGGGTAGTAGGGATTTACTTTCGAGGGTGCACCTGGTTCCCCAGCTTCTAGTACCCGAGACGGTGTGCGATTTTTAGTCAGTTTGAGTCTGACATAACCACAAGACGGTTCGCGCTGAAATCAGCGCGGCTCTACTACCTTTTGTGTGTATATTTCGTGTTTTTAACTTTGTAAATAACGAACTTCCATACAACCAACAATTCATCTCTTGTTCTACCCTTGGCAGAATTTGTTTCAAGTTTTCCTTCTATTTATAGCGCTGTTGTTCTGTGTAGTTGCTCCCTTAGTTGCCTTTTATGACACTCATGGGAAATAGGAGTGGTGATATAATATGTGTACCTATAGTTTAGCTATAGTTTTGTAATCGAATTAAAGTAGATCTTTATATAAATATTTTTTGAAAACCTTTTAACCTAAATCGTTTTTGTACTCTAGGGTAACGTTGATACATCACTGGTTCAACTTCCATCGACTTCAAATTGTATTTGTTGTAGTATAAGTCTATCCATTTGCGTCCAAGTTATTTCACAATACAAGCTGCTCAACCAAGGCAGCCAGGTTCAACGTAGACCAGTTAACTACGCATATACTGTTATATATAGTGTGCATATGTATATAGGTACACAAATACAGCACCACTCTCTGTTTCCTCGCGCTGGGAAGATCAGACGCAGGACTGACGGCTTTACGTATTCTATGAGCAACGGAAGGTAATATAAAGGTAATGTAATCAAACAACTAATTCACATTAATATATACATATATTATGGCAATGTCTACTAGCAACTATTATTTCCTAAAATAATATTTACAGTATTAAGTCTAATAAAACATATCACAGATAAATTATAAACTTACATCAGTATTTAAAATTGGGTAGTGTGTTTTATGTATGGAAAAATGTATGTCAATATTAGAAAGGATGTGCTCGGAACTGCGGGAAACTCTTTGTGTCCTACTAATTACTTAAATATTATCTTTTCACTAAATCCATTGCGAACTGTACATATTCAGAAGGATAGGAAAGATTTATGATTGAATAGGATCTATTTGACTTTAAATTCTATTCTGTAACTTATTTAAAAACGTTGTGTACAATATAATTTGTACTCTCGATTGTCGGCACATGCTGGTACTTGCTGTTGTAATACTTTTGTAATGTAATTCTAGAAATAAACTCACTTGTACTTACTATACTATTTTAATTAAATTTACACCTAACCGGTTTCGCCTTTGGCTAACCTTTGATAATGCCATAAGGCGAAACCGGTCAGGTGTAAATCTTTGAGAATGCCATATTTCTTTAAGTTAAAAAATAATATTTCCATTATATCGATGTCCCAGCTACCAAACAAAGTACCTTTAAAGCACAGCCGACGATGTTAATTTAAAGAAATACATTATTACACATCTTAGAGTCAGTTACTTTGGCATAACACAGGAATTTTTCTATGTAATTAATTGTATGTTTTCAACAATAAAAATATATAAAACAAACAACCTAATTTCTAAACTGAGGTTATTTTAGTATAATAACAGCTAAAATACTATTGTGGCAAATTTTCCTATTGCTTATCAATAATTAAAATAAAATTAATCAGTTTTTTTAACCGTTCATAACGATTAATATAAATAGTATAAAGGTGCAATGGGGCAGACAGGTTACCTGATGACCCGTGCACACCTGTAACTCAAGACTCACAAGTGTGTTGATAGATTTTGAGTGCCAGGATTCAGGGAGTGAAAATCTTGGGCTCTGGGAATCTCATTCAGTTGGTGAAAAGCATATCGAAAAAACTGCTTAACTTTTCTGATACATAGTTGTTTGTAATTTAAAGGAATTTAGAAAGTCTTTTTAACTAATATCACTTTCGACATATATTCGACTTTTCAAATAATACGCCAGAAATGATTGCCGGCTCGGTCATTAGATCTCGAGTAGCGATTGCATACCGGAAAATGCAGCGTTGGTAGAAATTGAAAAGGTGATGCATCAACCTGGTAGAAATCACGGTAAGCCGTTAGATGCGGCCAGGATAGTACCGGTGATTGTGGAGAACATTAAGGGCGGTATACGCAGTGGATGTTTTTCCGCTATGAATATGTCATTAACAGATATGAAGATTTAGGTGTCCACCTAAAACGTCATTAGGTACAGATTGATTAGTGTTTGAATAGTATTTTAGCTGTTAAAACTAAGAAAACCACTTATGTACATAGAACATAGTAACCATAACTTAAATGCAACCGCTGGAGATGCAGCAGATACCGACACCAACACCTATAGAAATAAGAATACTTCAAATCACTTACTGGAATTACAGTTATATGAATGAAAGATTTGTTAAACGTTTCAATAAATAAATGTCGATATTAGGAAGGATGTGCCCAGGATTTTGTGTTTATTAATTTTTGGTAAAAACTTAAAGAAAAATCATTTTAAAAATATTGAATCCTTATAGAGATCATGTTGGTAATAATTTACATTAATACCGAAAATGATGGCATCAATCATCGTCTAAGCATCAAATGAAGAGTCTCTAGTTAATAAAGTCTCCGTTAGGTCCAAACCTAGTCGAGCATATAGTTAATTATATTTAATCATTGTAAATTGCACTTTTTTATTCTCATATCAGTGAACTAACAAATCTTTCATCCATAATAATGAAAACATAACAAAGTTTACGAAATAAAATTAGTTATTAAAATTTTCAAGCGATATTTAGCAAGAGATAAACCAAAAGTAAATACCTTTTTTTATTGTTTAATAATATTAATATCTCAATAACATTATTTTTGATTTGGTGGCACTAGTACTTTAACTAGAAGAGATATACACGAAATGAATACAGGTTGTTTGGATTTATGAGAAAAAGTCGTTTCTTATGGTAGTCACTTGAATGATTTTACTTTTGGTTTATTTCATGAGAAAAATTAACATTGACATGCTGTTTTAAGAAAAATATTAGATCAAGTACTTACATCGATTGTAACACAACTGCTTTTAAGCAATTAGGTTTAGATCAGTTCAATTGCATTCCAGGGTATAACAAAAGTATTAACAACACACATCACATGCAACTGATAAAGAATAAAATTAATAATTAAAACACTGAAAATATATTTTAAATAGTTACAGTTTCCTAGAACCTGTGAAAATTAATAGACTGACGTCACGCCGTCTTCCACTACACTGAGGGTTCAAATCCCACATGGGACAACACTTTGTGTGATCCACAAATTGTTGTTCTGAGTCTGGGTGTTCTTTTTGTCCGTTAAATGTATTATAAAGTCCGCTGCGACCCAGGGTGTTTATATTCCTAATGCTGGAGTTGTCTTAAAAACAAAACGAAAAACAAGAAATCGATCCTCAACAAAGAGCAGTACATACAAGTGAAGTTACAAGGTGGATTTCGTTTGGAAATTGAGTTATTATTCTTGTCATCATGGTTTATCTGGACACAGGCTTCTCCTTAGAAAGGAGGTATTGACCTTCTGCTGCAGGTCACACGGGTTCGTAAAGAGTTTATTTCAAGTTTTCCTTTTCTTTGCAATTTTGTTGCCTTACGTAGTTTTGCTGCCTTAGTAGCTTCTTAGGAGGCACACGGATAGTATTCTTATACATACGCATTAATATTGGCTTAAATAAAAATATTAATAATTAAACTAAAGCATTAAATCTTGCTATTAATGAAATAACAATTCATGCTGTAAATACTGTGCTAATTAATACAGTGGCAAACAATAACGCAAATTAATACAGCGCTTCGTAAATGAACCATGTTTTGCAGAAAGGAACCTTTTCACAAATCTATCCTAATGATCTAATATTTACACAAGATAAAGTTTAAAATTATAGATATGTATTAATACGAATCTATTGACATCTCATTTATTAAAATCAGCATCAAATGATGGACTTCCATATAACACTAGCAGACCTACACAACCACGTTTGCGTCTCCTATTGCCTGTAGCGTGATAATTTTACCCCGTTTTTGGAACATTCTCCATGGTGCTCCACTCTTGTTGGTCTTAGCGTGATGATATATAGCCTCGATTCCTCGATAAATGTACTATCTAACACTGAAATAATACTGGTACTGGTAGTAGGTAGTAGAGCTACGTTGATTTCAACACGAACGGGTCGCCTCGACCGAAGCGCCTCGCACGAACGATCAACGTAAAATGACAGCGATCATGCTGTCGTGTTTCGTCGGTGAGTGCGAGACCGGAGGCCCAATGATGCAGAAGCATCACTAGCCCGCCATGGTGTGGGTCACCATGCTCTATTGTTGCATTGTCTGCATTCGCAATGCGTACGGTGACCACCACTCTTGAATTCTGCTTATTCTTTCCTTTAGTCCGAGTAGTCATTTTGGCAGGACCATACAAAAAAAAACTACGTCGCAACCGAACCGAAAATGTTTGTATGTTACAAAGTAGTGTCTAAAGTACTGAACCAATTTAAACTAATAAGATGTAAATACACTCGTAATAAGGGCTATTTGACTTTCTTAAAAGTTTATATTTTTTAAAAGGTAACAGATGTTTTAAACGTGTTCTTGTTTGTAAACAAAAATAGAAAAAACTAAGGGGTCACATTAAATCGAACAGTTTGAAAATTTATCATTTCTGCACAACATGGTTCAATAATTAATCATTAATTTAACATAAAACTCAATCAATAAAACTAAGTTAAGTACATATTAAATGCGAATAAATAATTATAAATTAAAAGCTTGCATAGTGGTTGTTGATTTGCTTCACACAATAAGAAGGAAATATTAACTTAATTTTTATGAAATCAACATCCAGCATACATTGTTTAGAACAACGGTCAACAACTATGAAATAAATATCTTTTTGTATAATTGACAGTTGTTCTATACACTTAAGTTTAAACAACATCAACACAACAACAAATTTTAAACAACAGAAACAACAACCTTCTCCACCGACTCTGGCGCCACTGTAGTCTTTACATCACTTGCAGCAACCGTTTCTAATTCTTTCTTTGCCAGGTTAGATAAATTTAGTAGATCGACGTAAAATCTCCTCCAATTGATAGGATCTGGTCTTGATGTAGATGTAGTAGTGATATGTAAATTTGATGGACTAGTATCACTTAAATTAGTTGTACTTTCTGAACTGAAATTGCCAAAACTAGTGTTATTTGAACTAAAATTTGGTGCATTTGTGACAGTTGAGCTAAAATTATATAAATTATTACTATTAATTATTTCTAAATTTGGTAAAATAGTAGTTGTCGTTGTAAAATTGTAATTGGTGACTGTTAATTCGGTTTCTTTGGAATTTGTTGCACTATTTTTGTCTTCATCATTAGTTTCATCAAAGTTACTAGTGTTATTGATGAAATTTATTGAATTGTTTGCTTCTAAACTAATAGTTTCTGTACTTTGTTGTGTTCTTTCTATATTACTGGAATCTTCTGAATTTGCTTCAATATTGTTTAGACTAGTATTAAATTCAGATGTATTATCATCTTCTTCATATATATCTACTGTGTAAAATTCATTTGATTCTGTCCCCACAGTTGTGGTAGAAGATATACCAGTTGTATCGGAGTAATCATATAGAACAGTTTCATGGTTAATTGTCGATCCTTCCGTAGGTTGAGCTGAAAGAGGAAAATTGTACCAAATTGAATTAACAATTTTCATGAACAACAGAAAAAAAGTAAAAAGTTTTGATCAAGTATATGGTTAAATATGTTTTCAACAAAAAGCAAACAAACAAGCTTGATCATAAAGAAATCCGTAAACAACGTTCTCTGTAGTTCAGCTTTTTATGTTATTTTTGTTTTAACAGTAAAATAAATAATTTGTATGTCAACCATATTCTTATTTTGTTGATTCTTAAGATCCTGCTGATAGACAAAAGGGCGGTCAATGGAGGCTGGGTATAAGGCATTAGTACCCTTTGTGCGCAAAATCCAAGAAGATTTTTTATCAGATTTTAAATTTACCTGTGCTGGTACTCTTAATGGCTGTTGCTGCAAATGGGTCCTTTGTCGTCAATACAGTTGTAGAGTCCAATTTCATATCTTTCTTACTATCACAATTAGTCAGGCAGAAGTTAGCTATCCTGTTCATTATAATATCTATCAGAATATTTCCATCTGCAGTAGGTTCATCTTCTTTTTTAATCTTTAGTTCTTCTTCAACTATATGCTCAATATTAGAGGTGTAATTCACTGGTGGTTCCCAATGATATTCAGGATCAAATTCAGTCACAATTTCACTATTAAATACAGTTTCAGTACCGACAACTGGTTCATCATTGATTCTCCTTTTATCTTTAGTATATTTGGCCACGGCAGGGCCCAATATGTCAATTAAGTATTGTCTTAATTTTGTGCATTTAATTTTGGTGTTAACATCGTTGGAACTTCCCCAGATTATGAATCCTGAGGCTTTGGAATTGTAAAATGTGCTAAAGGCTGTTTCTAGGTCTGCCTGAAATATTTATAAATACATTAAAATGTTTTAATATACTTACTTACACACTCTCCTACTATTACTCTAGGCCGGGAGAAACCGAGGCGTTGCTCTCACACGGTAAGAAATAATGGACTAATTTAGGTCCTGCAAAGATCTTTTATCAAAAAGATGGTTCTGCTTACCTCTCTGAAGTATCCTCCATCCCTATATCGGAACCACCAGTACGGCAAGATCGGACTATAGGCTTTTGCTCTAACTCGCTCCGACTCCTTGATTCTACCCTTGATAAATGCTGCAAGTCTACTTCCTGTCACATCGTCAGTGCTATACACTGACGGGAAGAGAGCTGTGCTGTCTTCCCAGAGCCAAGCTATTCTGAAAATGAAAAATATTTGTGGATAATAGATTTTACAAAGCAGATTGTTGTTAGAGAGTGAAGTTCTTATGTGACTTTTGTGTTTACTTAAGAGATAATTTTAAAGAATTTAAATGAAAATGGACGGGTTTATTTTTGGATTGGATTTCTTTAATATGGTTTATTGCCCGTATTCCCACTGGTAGTAACTTTAGTCTGTTGTCGTCTACTACTGAACGAATGCCTCCTCCAAAGAGTCCCCACCCATCCCAGTCTTGAGCAGTACGCATCCATCTAGAACTATGCTAGCAATTTCTTTCAAGTCTTTAATCCATCGTACCGCGAGGTGCCCTATTACGTTGGCTTAATCGTGGTCTCCACTCTAGCACTTGTTAGCTCCAGCGACGTTCACATGGAAACTTGGTATGTCACAACAAAAATTAATCGCCATAGTTCCATCAGTAAGACCATTGCTACATATGTTTTAAAATTAGATTTACCAATTGGAAATCGTGGTGTTTATAGATCGTGATTATCATACAATTATTTGTTCTGGATGGGAATCAAACCACGACCGAACAACTAAATAATGTTTTAGGTGGTTACCTATTATTCTCCCCCGGTACATCATCAGCGCATATTTCGGGGTGTGTGTTGTAGGCCCGGTTGAAGCACTGAGGGTATCCATAATAGCCCCACAATCCTCTTGGACGCATTTTTTTGGCAAAAGATATTGTGGTATGCATGAAGTCACGACCAGCTGCATTAAAACGACGTTTTGCCTGGAAAATTATGAATTAGAAAATTATTAAGAGAGAATAGATAAGAGATTATTGAAACGTTTTTAGAAGGTTGTCTCAAGGCATTAAAGAGAGTGCTACGTTAGGTTTGTGACAGGTCCGAGGACCTATCTGCAAGCACATTTTTGTCTGTGCTGTGCCCTAAAATTAAAGTACTCATAGTGCCAGTTAAGCTTGGCTAGATCTAGAATGGTAGTGTGATTGATCCTGTAAATAATGGTATAAGAGTAAACGATGCCGTTAACTGAATAAGAATGTTAAAACCATATAGCCTTGTGAGCATGAATACTTGTTACCTAATCAGGCAAAATGGCAGAATGAATCTCGATGAAGTTTGATAAATAAATAAAATAAATATTTCGGACATCTAACACACAACACCATCTAGTTTAGTACTTTTTTCTTAGGACGATGGCGGAAAGAGGCGGCAGGGATTAGTCTGAACAAGTCTTCGGAGCACTCCTCATAGCAAATGCGGTAGAAGATTCACAGCGAAGCCACATCTCTACGCAGCGCCAAAGAGTCTAGCCGAATTGAAATTTCTTGGCAGTCGACCATTCGAGTCGCTCTCCATTGAATGCGGTCCAGAGGGAGGAGCTGGTACTGGGGTACCCTCACCCAAAGATAAGGACAATATTCCACATGACGCCGAAACTGCGCTTTATAAAGCAACAGGCTGTAGGTCTGAGAGAAATACTGTCTCGATCTGTTGAGCACGCCAAGCACCTACTAGGCCAATTTGGCCTAATCCTCTAAATGACCACGGAATTAAGTCAAATCTTAGATTAGCGCGCACAAACACATAGATACCATTATTACTTTTTATTTAGTATCTTTATAGATCGCACAATGTTATTTAACAAAACTTATGTATTTAAAATATAAATATACATAATCTGTTGTTTCACATATTTGTACAACAGATTAAAATTGTCTTTCAAACGTAATGAAACTAAATATTTTCAATTTTTTTACACCATTATGCTATTATGTTGATTACCATTACACCAATAAAGTTTAAAGTCCTATAACGCTGTAAGTTTATATATGCTCTTTTGTAAAACGAATCCCTTTAACGCTGTCCTAATTAAATAACCAAGCTATACAATGAAACATTCATGAGATAAAACATGGATGATATAATGATAAGGTTTTATTATTATTATTCTATTTACTATAAATATTGTTACATATTATTTAAATTCTAAATCTATACTAAGTAATATCTATATAAATAAAAATGAATCATCGAAATGTATCTACGTGCATGTATTCCGATCGACCGCAACTGATTTGATGTGTTTGTTATTACAGGACAAGGTTTGTATTGAAGAAAATTAAAAGAAAACTAGAAGCGCTATATTTTAAAATTCTGCCACTACACACCACCCGTGGGAATCAGAAGCAGGTTTAGTTACAAAAAAAAAATGCAAGAATTGTGAAAATATTCACCAAAAAATACCAATCGAATTGAGAGCCTCCTCTTTTTGGAAGTCGGTTAAAAAAGAGAATGGCTGGACCGATTTCTCTAATTTTGATCCTGAAATATTTGTAAAAGAAGGTTTAAACGATGAGAAACATAAATAAAAAGTAACGGAAAATACCAAAAATGATAATTTAATTTTCCAATACATACTGTTCCTAGCCATGAAATATGTCTTTTAAGCGACTTCAAAAAGGAGGAGGTTCTCCACTTGATTGGTATTTTTTATCTCTTTAGAAATAAATATGAATATTTTGGACATCTAATACACAACGCCATCTAGCCCCAAGCTAAGCAGAGCTCGTATTATGGGTACTATAACTTGACAACTGATATCAATACATTTATACTTTTATTTGTAATTACATACACGGCATATTTAATACAGTACTTTACGTCGGCTAGAGGGCGCCACACTAGATTCAGTGACATGTCAGCTATACCAATAAATAAAATTGGAGTGTCTGTTTGTAATATTAAAATAACCGCTTTTTACTAAATGCATATGTATGTATACACGGTACATATACCAAAAATGTAGTTAACAAATTTTTTGTCTGTCTGTCTGTTTGTTCCGGGTAAGCCGGCTCATTTATGCCGAAGCGTGGCTCTCTCACGGTGTTTGTTTGAAACCTCCAAACTCCGATTTTATTTTTATTTTGGACTACCCGTTTCGATTTTGGTGCTATAGGCTAGAGTCGCTAGAGAACTCTATGTGGTACTTACAGACTTTCGCTTTATATTACCCTAAACGAAGGGAAGAAGAAAAACGGGCCGGTTCCACCGTGGCCGTACCAACCTGAAGTGACAGTATTAGTGCTGTCATATTTTGTTGATAAGTGCGAGACTGAAGACCCAATGATGTAGAAGCATTTCAATAGGCCGCCATAGTGTGGGTTACCATGTTAGATTATTTCATTGTCAGCATTCGCAATGTGTATAGTGACCGATACTTTTAGAATCTGCTCATGCTTTCCATCAGGCAGCTTTGGCAGGATCTTTCATAAAAAGTTATATAAAATACCTCTTCCTCTATCCGCTGTTTGTTCCACCACCAGTGCCTTTTCCTCTCTATGTCATAGGATACATCCTTATAAGGAGTCAAACTGCCGAAGTTCTGTCGAAGTATGGGCCTCCACGACTCGAAATCTATTATTCCCACCCCTGAAAATAAAAAAAATAAAATATTTGACTGCACGGAAGGAGTATTGGTTTAAGTAGACATCTTGCCGGTATCTACTGCTCTGAGTGTTTTGGGTTCAAACCAACATGGGGAAACACTGTGTGATCTACAAATTGTTGTTCTTAGTCTGGGTGTTTTTTGTGTCCGTTTCATGTATGTTACTAAATTACCCCAGCGACACAGGCGTCTTTATAGTTCGGGAGAAGTATTTAAATAATAAAATATTTTTAAAACAAATTCTACCATATTTTATTACGTTCATTAAAATGATTTTAAGCGACACTGCTTTAGTCATACATACCGGATTAATGACCAATTAATTCAACTATTCCTTATATTTGCTACTAGCTGACCAACGCAACCTCGTTTGCGTCTCCTATTGCCCATAGCGTGATAATTTTTCGCTGTTTTTGTAACATTCTTCATTGGTGCTCCGCTCCTATTGGTCTTAGCGTGATCATATATAGCCTATAGCCTTCCTCGATAAATGTACTATCCAAAACTTAGAAGCACAAAAAGAATTATTCAAATCGGACCAGCGGTTTCTGAGATTAGCGCGTTCAAACAAACAAACAAACCTTGTATAATACTGTGTCTATTAGATTTTTTTTTTTCCTAGAGATTACTGCTAAATTTACAATGTACTTAAAATATTGCATATATATATTGCAAATATGCCAATTAAAAGTTTCCGCGTGTAGAACTTAACCAAAGTAAATAAGAAAAAGTTTATAAAATTGTAGCTCGATTTTTTACATAAATTTTTTTCTAAGAAAAATATAATAAATTTCAAAAAAATCATTAGAATACGTTCGAGATTTAGAGTATATATATAATACATGTATATACAACAATCACTCGTTTAAAGGTTATATATTCGGTCAAAGAGTAGAACAATTAATAAACAATAATATTTATGACATTACCTGACTCACAATATACGTCTTATTTGTGGTTATGAACTCACACGAAGATAATGGAGTCAGTAGGTAATGAGTTCTAATTACCTACAAAGTGTGAAAAACATTGATGATGTCAGTAACTAATTAGCTTAAAGATTAGTATGATATACTTTGATTCTTAGGGAAGAACATAGAATATTATTTACCACGATAAACGATATACACGCAGGCGGAGCAACGGGCAAAAACTAGTAAGGTATGGGTAAAAACACACGGAGACAGAAAAATGATCACACAAAGATTTGTCTTGTGTTGAAGTTTAATTATAAAAAGTAACTTTACCAGGTAGTAGAGCCACACTGATTTCAGCATGAACGAGCCGGCTCAACTGGGGCGTACTACCCTCGCACAGAAAATCAGCGTAAAATGACAGCGTTTGTGCTGTCGTGTTTCGTTGGTGAGTGCGAGACCGGAGGCCCAATGATGCAGGAGCATCACTAGGCGGCCGTGGTGAGAGTCACCATGCTGAATTGTTGCAATTTCTGCATTCGCAATGAGTATGGTGACCACCACTCTTGGATTCTGCTTATGCTTTCCATCAGGCAAAGTAGAATCATTTTGGCAGGGCCATACATAAAAAAACAACAACGATAATTACCGCTAAAGTCTTTATCAGGTACACTCTTTTCCATTTCCTTCTTGAAGTTCTGTAGATGATCCATAAGATCTCCTTCTTGAGGCACTCCCCCATTCCTGTACTTTATCTCTCCTGTAGTCGCGTTCTTGATCAACGCCGGGAAGTTCCCTGGGTCATAGAGAATAGCTATCTTGTCTCCTCGATAGATGTCATCAGTATTGTGGATGATGCCATACTTCTCGAAAAGATCTTCGAAAAATATGTTCTTAGATTTGCACTGCATTGTTGGGACATTCCAGTATACTTTGAATTGTGGTAGCTCGTGAGTTTCTGGCATTCTGACCACGTAGTAACTGTAAAGTAAAAAAATCAATATATATAAAAATGAATCGCCGAAATGTATGTACGCGTTTAACTTCCGATCGGTTGCACCAAATTAAATAATTCTTTTTTACCCGACTACGGCAAAGCCAAAGGAGGGTTATGATTTTGACAGGCTATGTATGTATGTATGTATTCATGTATGTATGTATGTATGTATGTATGTATGTATGTATGTATGTACGTATGTATGTATGTATGTTCATTTGTTCCCTCCTAGCTCCTTAACTACTCATTAGATTTGGACAAATGAGATGTCTCTAGAAGCGTCGTGATCGTCTTCTGGTTATAGCAGGGGTTCCCAATCTTTTTCAGCCTACGGCGCACTTTCAAGATTACAATATTGTCAGGGCGCTCCCCCCCCCTCCGTACCTAGCCATTAGACATAGATAGAATCAAAAGAGTTAGGTACCTACAATAGTAGTTATTATTGGTTGCAAGGCACAAAATTTAAACATAAATGCAAATAATTAACCCTTTCGGATAATGATAGAAGACCGACTTGCGGCGCACCTCGCTACTTCCTGCGGCGCCCCAGGGCGCCGCGGCGCACACTTTGGGAACCCCGGGGTTATAGGCTATATGACGTGTCACTGAATCTAATGTGGCGCCCTCTAGCCGACATAAAGTACTGTCTTAAAAAATAAATTTGAGATAAATATGCCGTGTTTGGTATCATTGGAAAGGGCGTTACTTGTACATTTCAAAAATACATATATTATTAGCATTTGTTCGTGACTTTGTCCGTATTTATTCGATAAGTGTGATATTTCTATGGTATGCTTATTTGTTCCCTCGTTCTTTCTAAACTAGTCAGAATAAGACGAATGAGGTATCGTTAGAAGCGTCTTGATTGCCCGCTAATAATAGGCTATATGACGTGTCACTGAATCTAATGTGGCGCCCTCTAGTCGACGTAAAGTAGTGTATTAAAAAATAAATATGAGAGAAATATGCCGTGCTTGGTATCATACGAAAGGGCGTTACTTGTAGATTTTAAAAATATATATATTATTAGCATTTCCTCGTGAATTTGTCCGTATTTATTCGATAATTGTGATATTTCTGTGGTATCTATTTAAAATATACTTTGCAAAGAAATTAGTATTATAGAGGCACCAAAACATTTTAAATAAAAAAAAGTAAAAACTAAAACCCAACTACGACAAAAAACGACGCTGAAAAAGTATGAAACAAGTTTCAAAAGCCGTAGTCACGCGTTGTAAAAGTGATATGGACTATGGTACATTAATAAGTTTCAAAAGCCGTATTCCATGTAGTGTAATGTACCATATGGTACATATCACTTTAACAACGCGTGACTACGGCTTTTGAAACTTGTTTCATACTTTTTCAGCGTCGTTTTTTGTCGTAGTTGGGTTTTAGTTTTTACTTTTTTTTATTATATGTTCGTTATTGTTGGGACAAGGTTTGTGTACAAGAAAATTTAAAAGATAACGCGAAAACTCTTTTTTTTGTCCGCCAATATATAATAATATAGTAGCGCCAATGTACCTACACATCTCACACGTGACCATCTGATCTCGAACTAGGCAGAGTCTGTACAACAGTAACCAAAATGCTCATAAACATCACACTAATATCTATACAAATAAATAAAATTGGAGTGTCTGTTTGTAATATTCAAATAACTTATCAGTATCAGCTACCTTCATTGAAAGTCCCGCCAAAATCGGTCCAGCCGTTCCAGAGATTAGCCAGAACAAACAGACAAAAAATTTGAAAATTGGTATTTTGGTATATATACCGTGTATACATTAAACATACATATGCATTCAGTAAAAACTGTTATTTTAATATTACAAACAGACATTCCAATTTTATTTATTCGTATTGAAGATGTCAATGTAAGTTTGTTTGTTACGCTTTCACGCGAAAACTACTTAATCGATCATCGTGATACTTTGTACACATACTCTTGGAGGTATCAGAAGTAACATAGGATACTTTTTATTAAATGCTAGCCAAGCCGCTAGCTAAGCTAATACAATTTTTTTGAAACAACTTTCGCATTCGAGCGTTTATTCACGGCTATGCCTACTGGTGAAACGATTTCGATAAAATTTAGTTTACACATACT
This sequence comes from Spilosoma lubricipeda, assembly GCA_905220595.1. Taxonomy (NCBI): domain Eukaryota; kingdom Metazoa; phylum Arthropoda; class Insecta; order Lepidoptera; family Erebidae; genus Spilosoma; species Spilosoma lubricipeda. The sequence continues at coordinate 798,249 of HG992298.1, read as the reverse complement.
TTTATGGTGAGGCAGGACATAGGCCCCTTTTCACATTTGGACGGCGCGGGCGCCGCGCCGCGGTCAAAAGTTAACCAGTTGTTATATCAACAGACATTTTGACATATATTACACCTAATCTAGCTTTTGCTCGCGGTTTCACCGTGTGTAAATCGGTTATCGTGGCAAACAGAAGTATTTGTCCTTCCTCAAGAATCAAAGTATCTTTATGCCAGATTTCATTGCAATCGGTGCATCGGTTTGAGCGTGAAAGTGTAATAGAAAGACACAGTTACTTTGGAATTCATATCTATACTAATATTTAAAGCTGAAGAGTTTGTTTGTTTGAACACGCTAATCTCAGGAATTACTGGTCCGATTTGAAAAATTCTTTCAGTTTTAGATAGCCTATTTATCGAGGAAGGCTATAGGCTATATATCATCAGGCTAAGACCAATAGGAGCGGAGCACCAATGAAGAATGTTGGGAAAACGGGAGAAAATTATTACGCTACGGGCAATAGGAGACGTAAACGAAGTTGCAGTTGGGTCAGCTAGTTATTAATATGTAGGTATATATATGATACCAACAGCTGATATCAGACCCATATTCGCTTTATGCAACTGCATGTAATGTCCCAATCGGATCAACGTCCTATTGACTCAACTGTCAAGTTACATGACCTTAATAGATAGTGGAGCTGTCAAGTGCAATGTACGGTACGTAATTTTTTTGTCATTACGGTGGCAGATAAGTATCTGTTATAATAATGATTTTACACGTTAACGTGGCCGATCGGTGTTGACAAACAGACACCTGATACATACTTAATTATTGACAGCCTCTGTCGTGTTTCGTTGGTGAGTGCGAGACCGGAGGCCCAATAATGCAGAAGCATCACAAACCCGCCATGTGGGCCACCATCCTGCATTGTTACATTGTCTGCATTCACAATATGGTGACCACCACTCTTAGATTCTACTTATGCTTTCCCTCAGGCAGAGTAGAGTCATTTTGACAGGGCCAAACATAAAAAAAAAAAAATCGTATCGGTCGATCCGGCCAATTCGTGTTAAAATCAGCGTGTCTCTACTACCTTAAATTCAACCGTATTTACCTGAAAATACGTTTCTTCCATTTAGCAACAAGGAAAATCATTTCAGTTAAACTTATAGGTACTGTTCAGAGGAAAGGTCAGTGATTTATTACACAGCAGTAAGCGGATGTCTTAATGTTTTATGATCAACTTAAATCAACACAGGATATTAGGCAGACAAGAAAGCATTAACCAATTGTCTAATGGAATGTCTGCCCTTCTTTAATTACTTCCTTTGGTAAGAAGCCCTCACATAGCTATATGAATAACTTAAATTTTAAGCAGTAGAAACTATGTATTAACTTATCTATATCTAAATTTAATCATCTGAGATATGGAGTCTGTGATTATGGGAATGGAAATTCGTTTGCATCTCTCAAAAGTTTTTCGTAACATTTTTATTGAGGATGTGAGAGTGTTGAGAGTAATTTTATTGTGCTTGAGAGTAATTTTTACCGTGAGAGCGCTTGGGCATGCAAGGCTCTGCTCAACCGGAGTGATACCACGGCCTCACAGAAAACCGGTGTGAAGCAGCTCCTGTGTGTGCACCGAGTGAGTGAGGAAACTGGAGGCCCATACCCCGACCCCATCCCTTAAAAGGCCGGTAACGCAACAACAAATTGTCGGACAACAAATTGTTAGCAATTTTGTGTCGTTAATAAGATTTTAAAATTTTTCCCGCTTAAATAATATATTATTTTTGGTGTTATTTAAGATTTTATCGTGATACACAAATTAATTACTAATCTTAATTAATTTTGTCACAATCAACCGAACCATGCACGTGACTACAATGTACCTAATCGATTATTGAAAAAAAATAACATTTAGACGTGCATGGCATTGTTTTAATGTTTTTTTAATGAACATGAATAAAATAACTGTATTGTGAGCATAAACAGTTGCATTATTTTATAATTAAAAAAAGAGTTTTCGAATTCTTTTTCCCTTTTTTATGGAATAGGGGGCGAGCGAGTAGACGTATCACCTGATGGTAAGCGATTACTGCCCCATGAACACCCGCAACACCAGAGGCGTCACAAGTGCGTTGCCGGCCGTTGGATGGGGGATGGGGGGAGGGGTTGGGGTATGGGCCTCCCGTATCCTCACTCACTCGGTGTAACATAGCGCAAGCGCGGTTTCACACCGGTTTTCTGTGAGGCCGTGGTATCACACCTGTCACGGCCATACATAAAACCAGTAAAAATTCCTTCTTTGCCTATCACCAACTGACTCATGCAACTACGTCTGGGTCTCATTTTGCCCATAGTATCATGTTACATAGCGTCAACAATTTTCTTTTTAATATAATACAAAATTTTAATTAAAAAAACTGACTTCAAGAAAGACCAAATTAGAATGGGACCTCACGAGAAGTATCAGCTTTCAAATAAAAAAAGAGTCGTCAAAATTAGTTCACCTAGTCAAAAGTTCCGAGGTAACAAACATTAAAAAAAAACCGTCGAATTGGTAACCTCATCCTTTTCTTGAAGTAGGTTAAAAAAGGTTATAGTAAACTATCCTTATCAGACAGACAAAATGGCTATCTAAAACCGAAAGAATCGGACCAGCGCTTCCTGAGATTAGCGCGTTCAAACAAACAAATAAACTCTTCAGCTTTATATATTAGTATAGATTGAAAAAACTTATCGACAAATATATACATTCGAAAAATATATGATGTTGTCCTAGCCGATTACGGCTTCGGCGCGAGGCGGCCAGTATCAACGGTGTGTGCGCGAACACAGGTGCACTCTCTGTTCCCTCTCTCTCATAATCCGATGGGACGGTTAACCGACAAGATCGGGAAGAAATCAGGCGCAGGCACGACAGCTTTACGAGCTCTCCGAGGCACCGGGGTTCAGACCCCAGTTTTCAAACTCCGAGCTGTTATTAAGTATTTCTATAATCAGAAAACTCAATAACACTTTTGGCCAGATCCGGTATTCGAACCCGAGACCTCTTGATCGGTAGTCGCACACGTCAACCGCTGGACCAACTAGGCAGTTTAAAAATATACACGAATAAAATAAAGGAAGAATTATAATTAATTATCTAATTAGTTGTTGCCCGCGGCTCCGCCCGCGATATGTCGGTTATCACGGCAAATAGTAGCCTATGTGTTATTCTAGTGCTCGCGGTAGAACAATAACCGCGGGTAACACCGCGGGGTTCAGCTAGTCTTATATATTCAGAGGGTATTGGCGGTCAGTCAGAGGGTATTGGCGGTCAGAGCCATACGCGGATACCGCACGGTGTCCACCGAGGCGGCGTGCGCCTTGGCCTGAACACCTCCGTGGGATTTGGAGGCGGAAGTGCTCGCCGAAGTTTATCGACGGGTGGCTGAGTTCCGGGCGGAGAGAGGCATTCGCCCTCCGCCCGAAGAGGTACGCGAGTGGCGTGAAGCCGCCCGTCGAGCCACGATGGCTCGCTGGTCGTTCCGGCTGGAGACTCCACGCGCTGGCTTTGCCGCCGTGGAGGCTCTCCAGCCGGTCATCCTCGAGTGGGCAGGGCGGCAGCACGGGACCCTTTCCTTCCGACTGACGCAGGTTCTTTCCGGGCACGGATGCTTCGGAAAGTACCTGCACTCGGTCGCCAGGAGGGAACTGAGTCCCGCCTGCCACCACTGCGACTGCAGTGAGGACTCGGCCCAGCATACGCTGGCGATGTGCCCCGCTTGGGCGTCGCAGCGCCGGGCCCTCACTGCAGTCATCGGAGGAGATCTCTCGCTACCGGCCATCATTCGCTGCATGGCCGGTAGCGACAGCAGTTTTACCGCGGTCGCAGCCTTCTGCGAAGACGTAATTTCGCAGAAGGAGGCGGCGGAGAAGGCCCGGGAGGATGATATCCACTCGGACCCGATCCGCCGCCGGCGAACCGGGCGGCGGAGGCGCGCCTACCAGCGCCTCATGCCGCCCTGAGTGTGGCCGCGGATGGTGGGGACGGGTTTTCCCCTCCATCCGCTTTAGTGGTCACCCGCGAGGGGGCGACGTTACGCGTGTGCCGTACGTCGCCTAAATAGAGAGTTAACAGCTGACGGTGCCCGCTTCTGTGCGGGCAAGCGCTGGGAGGGGTCCGGATGTGTTAATAACAGCAGTTCCCGGATCCCTCCTGTCTCTGGCGCAGAGTGGCACACCGTGTGGTTTTAGTCGGTTCGATTCCGACACACCGCCCCGCCGCAAAGCCCGGCGGGGTGACCAAAACGGGGTGAAAAAAAAAAAAAAAAAAAGTCTTATATATAAAATTCTCGTGTCACAGTGTTTGTTACCATACTCCTCCGAAACGGCTTAACCAATTTTTATGAAATTTTATGTGCATATTCTGTAGGTCTGAGAATCGGCCAACATCTATTTTTCATACCCCTAAATGTTTTTTTTTTTACGGCAAAACAACCGGAGCAGCTAGTATTAGTATAGATTTCAACCAGTTGATAATTAATGGTTGTGAATAAATGTTGTTGCATCTAGTACATTATATAATCGAATACACACTTCGATGCGTGAACTATCGATCTTCTTAAGTAGGTTAAATACTTTGAACCCAACCTGACATTTACATCTACATTCATTGTGGACTCAATCGGTTAGAACTAATGAATGAAGTCTCGCTGACGATCATCAAGGAGTAAGCAGGTATACAATTTAGAATATCTATGTATGTATATATATGAAGCTGACCCACGCAACCTCGTTTGCGTCTCCTATTGACCGTAGCGTGATAATTTTACCCCGTTTTTGTAACATTTTCCATTAGTGCTCCGCTCCTATTGGTCTTAGCGTGATGATATATAGCCTACAACCTTCCTCGATAAATGTACTTTCCAACGCTGTTATAATTTTTCAAGTCGGACCACCGGTTCCTGATATTAGCGAGTTCAAACAAACAAACAAATTCTTCAGCTTTATATATTGTTATAGAGAATAGATTTCTTTTACTAATAATGTAAAAGTTTTTGAAAATGTTGGGAGAGATTCATACCTACCTCGGCAGGAATGAACTAATAGCACGCAGAAAATCGGCGTAAAGCAATTTTTTCGATGCTTTCATCGACTGAGAGTGGTTACTGGAAATGGACAAATTTTCAGAATACCTATAAAAAACAAAATATATTTTCAGAGCCTTATGCTTCTGAATCTAACCCTATTCCAATTTTTTTTATTTATGAGCCTCAAAATGACTACTATGCCTGATGGAAAGCATGAGCAGAATCCAAGAGTGGTCACCATACTCATTGCGAATGCAGATAACGAAACAATGCAGCATGGTGACACACAGCCACACTTCACTTTAGCCGCCTAGTGATGCTTCTGCATCATTGGACCTCCGGTCTCGCACTCATCAAAGAAACACGACAGCACGAACGCTGTCATTTAGGTTGATCTTCTGTGCGAGGGTAGTACCGCCCCGGTCAGACCGACCCGTTCGAGCTGAAATTAGCGTGGCTCTACTACCTTTGACTGTGGATTGGAAATCTGGACTACCTACCTGAAAACTGCATTTATTTCGGAATTCGGAAAATTTCGGAACTTTAAAAGGGGGAAGTTAGGTGATCTCATTGGTTAATGACAAAGTTGCATGTCATGTTTCTATCTATACAAATAAATAAAATTGGAGTGTCTGTGTGTAATATTAAAATAACCGCTTTTTACTAAATGCGTATGTATGTATACACGGTACATATACCAAATATGTAGTTTAAATTTTTTTGTCTGGCTGTCTGTTTGTTCCAAGTAATCTCTGGAACAGCTGGACCGATTTTGACGGGACATTCACTGGCAGGTAGCTGATGATCCAGGGAGTAACTTAGGCTAGCACCGCGGGACAAAGCTAGTTTAAAAAGAAATTGCCTAAGTTACTCCTTATATCATCAGTTATCCGCCAATGAAAGTCCCGTCAAAATCAGTTCCGCCGTTTCAGAGATTACCCGGAACAGCAAACATTAAAAAAAATGTTAGTTTGGTACATATACCGTGTATAAATACAAATCCATTTATTAAAAAGTGGTTATTTTATTATTACAAACAGACAGATTTAAATTGTTTGATATTTAAACAGAATCATAACTAACTACTGGTTTTGGTTTATAATTAATACGAGTAAAACTCATATCAGTTTACACACTAACACAAGTTTTTCCAAACAGCACTGATAACAATGTCCACTGCAGTTTAGCAAATATTTGATCTAGATAAACACACCTATCTAGCATGACACACTCCCCCACAAAAGATGGGAGTGCCAATTACTTCACCGTATTGATAAATAGTTAATGAATTGTAAATACATTATTTTTTATCATCTCTTGTTTTGATTTCTTTGATAAATATTAACTTATTTGTTTTGAGATAATTATGTGTGAATTTGTTTTTATAATCATATTTAGGTTATCAGGAACCTGTTTTGTGTGTTGTCATAGTAAATATGTGTCAATATTTTACTCATTGCCGTCTTTTAGGGTTCCGTACCTCAAATGGAAAAAACGCATAAAGGATCACTTTGTATTTCGTTTGTCTGTCTGTCAAGACCCATTTTCTCAAGAACGCGTGGAGGTGTCAAGCTGAAATTCATATCAAACTAGCTGCACCCTGCGGTGTTACCCGCGATTATTGCTGTACTGCGAGTAGCGCCGCGGAACAAAGTTAGTCTAAAAAAGTAGCCTAAGTTATTCCCTGGATCATCAGCTACCTGCCAGCGTCTAAATCGGTTCAGCCATTCCAGAGATTACCCGGAACAAACAGACAGACAAAAAAAAAAAATTAATATTACAAACATACACTCCAATTTCATTTATTTGTATAGATTGCCTCTACAACCGTTTATCATTAGTAAAATATATATGTTTATTTGTCACTGTATCTACTTGTAACTTGTAACACGCCAATAACAATGTAATTAACCACCTTACCCTGTTTTGTACCCGAAAAACCTTGTCTAAATATTAGTTAACCTGGTTCTATTGTGATAATATCCTCAAACATCTCACGTACGACTATCTGATCTGTAACTAGGAAGAGCCTGTATATTTGTAAATACATAGCTACATATTATAGATGGAATCTAATGCTACCACTGGAAATCTACATTATCACTGATATTTACCAAATTTAAACAAAAAAAGAACCGACTTTAAGAAGTGGGCCAAATTGAAATGGGACCACACGAAGCGCCAGCTTTCAAATAAAAAATAAATATATAAATATTTCGGACATCTATCACGCAACGCCATCTAGTCCCAAGCTAAGCAGAGCTTGTGTTATGGGTACTAAGACTACTGATACAAATACATATATACTTTTTTTTTTTGTAAATACATACATATTATACATGGAAAACACCCAAACTCCGAAACAAATATTTGTAGATCATACAAACATTTGGTCCGACCCGGGAATCGAACCCGAGACCTCACGACCAGCAGTCGCACACGCCAACCGCTAGACCAACGAGGCAGTCAAAAATGAATCATCAAAATCATTTCATCCAGTCAAAAGTTATGAGGTAACAAACATAAAAAAACAGTCGAATTGATAACCTCCTCCTTTTTAGATTTCGGTTAAAAATTGGTTACTTTTTGGCGCAAAAACGAGGTATACTGGACAGAGTCGCAGGCAAAAGCTAGTTTACCATAAATTTATGACACAAAGACATTGGTACAGTATTGTATGTATGTAGTACTGTGATAAGTCTTCTATAGTGACTGTGTTGTGTGGGTGTGGTGTCTAACGACCTTGGCACTGGTATTCTAAATCGTAGGGCTGACACTAATAAACAAGCTTTTGAACCGACTTCAAAAAAGGAGGTGGTTATCAATTTGACTGTATTTTTTTTTATGTTTGTCACCTCATAACTTTCGACTGGATCAACCGAATTTGATGATTCTTTTTTATTTGAAAGTCGGTGCTTCTCGTGTGGTCCCATTTCAATCCATAACATTTTTCATTGGTCCAGATTGAAGTTGGTTTTATTTGTTTAAATTTGTGATTATTATTATTAAATTAATTGCAGAGAGCTTTTAGTTTATTAATTCACAATTTAATGGGATTTTTATCATATCATGCATGGATTAAAGTGGTTTTATGTTATGAATATTTTTATCTAAAGTCATTTCATTTCAATTTGAAATTTCAAATAATTTATTTGCATCGAATGTATGTAGTTATCGTCGTATTTAATTTTAAAAAAATATTTGGATGTGGCTGGTAGAGGAATGGATACAGACTGTCCAAGACCATGATAGTTGGCGCTCCTTGAGGGAAGACCTTCGTTGACCAGTGGAGGAAAGTGATCTTATTACATTTCCAACTCCTCAAGTTTCCTTCCGTTTATTTTCGTTGTGGCTTCCAACACACTTTCATTTTGCTAGGACTTCCCGAGTGTTGATCTCTGTGTAGAGGAGTTGCTTGTGGATGTGTGGGTGTGATTAGTTCCACACTTAATGCAGGTAAGCATTTTCTGTCAGCCAACCTTTGGCTGGTGCAGAGTGTGTCATGCATGTTATAAATTGTTAAAAATTTGTATAGGGTACAAATATTTTCATAAATTAACGGATAGCATTAAAAATTGTACCACTGTGTGTCCCATGATTGTTAATTAACCATTGATTTATTTAATATAAAAATTTAGCAGAATAATTATGGATCACACTAATAGTGTTATCCTATCTGGGAATCGAATTCCAAACACAGAACAGTAAGAAGTGGTCAAGCGACAACTTAACCACTATGGGTTAAGTTAGTTGCTTTTAATTTAAAATTAAGCCACTTGTTCGTGACAGCCCTAATCGAAACAGACACATAAAAAGCTCATTCGCAGTACCTACAGATTTATTTGTTATTTTTACTTGAATCGGCACGCGACGTATTCATACAATTGATGACTTATAAACGTCTGTTAGACTCAAAATACACAAAAAAAAAAACAAAAGAAATTACCTATTTCAAGAACTGCAACAAAATGAAATGGTACCACAAGGGAAGCCCCAGCTTTCAAATAAGAAAAAGAATCATTAAAATCGGTTCACCCGGCCGAAAGTTCTGAGGTAACAAACATAAAAAACAGTCGGATTAACATCCTCCTCCTTTTTTGGAGTCGGTTAAACAAGGAGGTTGACGTTATTAAGTACATGTTATAATGCTTTAATCTATCCGGCCAGGGTGGTACAGAATAAATAATTAAATTTCTCTTCTATACAACATTCTCTTTAGTCCTTTTACCCCACTTTATCTTAAATCACGGTTCACTTTCCTACATGATACACATCCCAAGTTGCTGAGATCGTCTGAGAACTTGAAACTAATAATACCGCTACATTCTACAAAATTTTCCGACCACTCTTTTACTGTCCAAGCAGCTCGACTCTGGAACGCCCTACCAGTCGCAATAAGACGTGCACCAACAATAACTGCCTTCAAGCGACTAGTAAAAGAGCATTACCTGGGAGACATCTAGGTCCCATAACTTATGTACTTCTCTTGTGTGACTACACAAGTCACTTTATCTCATAGAATTATGTTTATAATATTTTATAGGCATTCCACTCACTCTCTTCTAATATTTCATTTATTAACCAACTGTTGTCTAACTTCCACCTTATATATCAAGTATACTGCTTTAATTTCCCCTTCTTATATAATAATAATACACCAGACATAACCCTCTAGTTTCCCTACTTTGTTTTGTCTCCATCCTAAGGTTGCCTGTAAGAGATTGCCTCCGGGCGATAAGGCCGCCAATTGTACTTTAATACCTTATACTATGTACTTTAAAAATTTACCTGGTGTACAATAAAGACATTATTATTATTATTATTATTAATAAATCTAACACATAACGCCATCTAGTCCCAAGTTGAGCACAGCTTGTGTTATGGGTCATAGATAACTGATATAAATATATAATAATATATATAAACAGAAAACACCTAAATACGAAACAAATATTTGCAGATCACACAAACATTTGGTACGGCCCGGGAATCGAACCCGAGACCTTAAGCATAGCAGTCGCATACGCTACGTCACCGAGGAAGACCAAAAGTTCCTTTCTATGGAGAGACTTGTGTCCAACTGCAAACTATGAAGGGACGTTGATAATAATCATGAGAAAGATATCTATACTAATATATAAAGCTGAAGAGTTTGTTTGTTTGTTTGAACACGCTAATCTCAGGACCCGCTGGTCCGATTTGAAAAATTATTTCAGTGTTAGAAAGCCCATTTATCGAGGAAGGCTATAGGCTATATATCATCACGCTAAGACCTACAGGAGCGGAGCAACAATGAAGAATGTTACAAAAACGGGGGAAAATGATCACGCTACGGGCGATAGGAGACGCAAACGAGGTTGCGTGGGTCGGCTAGTTATGTATATAAATGTATATTAATGTTAGTAAAATGTTAAAGATAAACAAACAATCATCATCTCCCTATCCTTTACCCAAAAAACTATTTATCTAAACAAAATATTAACAACGCATTCTGACTCAAAATATTACATTACCATTATAAAAGTACCGGCCAAGTACGAGTCGGACTCGCGCACGAAGGATTCCGTACCATTATCTAACTAACCAACAAAATCGAGCAACAAAATCACGTTTTTTGTAAGGGAGCGCCACTTAAATATTTGTTTTAATTTAGTTATTTATTTTTAAATTGAATATTTCTTTAAATATTCTGTGAATATTTCAAGCGTCTGCCTGTTGTCGTTATCAATATCGAGTAAACACGAGCAAAATATAAGGTTTGTTGTATGGGAGACCCCTTAATATTTATTTAATTCTGTTTTTTATTATTTGTTGTTATAGCGGCACCATAAATACATCATCTCTGAAAATTTCAACTGTCTATCACGGTTCATGAGACGGACAGACAGACAGACAGACGGACAGCCCAATCTTAGAAATAGGGTCCCATTTTATCCTTTGGGTACGGAACCTTAATAATCGAATTCAAAGAAACTGATTCGTTAATCGAAATTATTTCACAACGAGACACATGATTGTGACGATCGACTAAATATTTCGAATTTATCTTTTGTTGTTGTTTACATCAAAACTGATGGCATAGCTAAATTAACTTTTGAACACTTTCATAACATTTGTTGGAATAAGGCCACCGTGTTTAGGGGGCAAAGGTATCTATCGGTGTAAAGTTCAATAAATTAGCGATCATCTCTAAATGGCGTGATTGTAAGAATAACAATTAATAATGCAATGCTGCTATTTCGTTGACTGTGAAGTTAAATCTATACAAATTAATAAATTTGTAGTGTCTGTTTGTAATAATGAAATCACCGCTTTTTATTAAATGCATATCTATACTAATATATAAAGCTGAAGAGTTTGTTTGTTTGTTTGAACGCGCTAATCTCAGGAACTACTGGTCCGATTTGAAAAATTCTTTCACTGTTAGATAGCCCATTTATCGAGGAAGGCTATAGGCTATATATCATCACGCTAAGACCTACAAGAGCGGAGCACCAATGAAGAATGTTACAAAAACGGGGGAAAAATATCACGCTACGGGAAATAGGAGACGCAAACGAGGTTGCGTGGGTCGGCTAGTGTATGTATACGCAGTACATATACCAAAATAACATTGTTTACATTTTTTGTCTGTTTGTCTGTCTGTTTTTAGTTTGGTTAATCTCTGGAACGGCTTTCACTGCTAGGCAGCTGATGATATAAGAAGTAACTTAGGCTACTTTTTTGAGACTAACTTCGCCCCGCAGCACGGCAGTAACCGTGAGTAACGCCGCGGGACTCAGCTAGTTATAGATAAATTGCTTCCAGACAGTCCAACAAAATAATCGTATTTATCGCTTAAAATAATTAAAATCTTTTGCACCAATTAAACATAAATTTAAAACGATATACACACTGCTTACAAGATTTACTTTTCGCGTCATATTAAATAGCTTCTATTTCAAGTAGATTCAGGTATTTTCTAAACGTTACATTGACTCTAGTTGCATGTTTCCAAAATGTCATTCTTATGGAGAATAACCGGTAAGAAACTCTTTCAATCATTCATCATTAACAACAACAATACTACTGAACATAATATATGCCTCTTTTTAACCGACTTCAAATAAAGAAGGAGGTTTCTCAATTCGACCGTATATATATATTTTTTGTTTTATGTGTGTTCGCGGATAACTTCGTCGTTTATATACAGATTTTGATGATTCGTTTTTCAATGGAAAGGAGATGTGCCAACGGTGGTACCATGATAAGGACATTTAGATCTGATGATGGCATCCAAGAGAAATCGAGTCGAACCTTGAAGTCGGTTTTATTAACCGACTTCAAAAACAGGAGGAGGTTTCTCAATTCGACCGTATATATATATTTTTTTACTTTTTTTTTATGTGTGTTCGGGGATAACTAAGTCGTTTATGGACAGATTTTGATGATTCTTTTTTAATGGAAAGAAGATGTCCCAACGGTGGTACCATGATAGGGACATTAATATCTGATGATAGCATCCAAGACAAATCGAGTCGAACCTTGCAGACGGTTTTATTTTCACTTGTTAATAAGGTTTTTGTCTATTCACTAGCCAGACGGATTGGTATAAGTTATAACGTTTGTGTGAAGTTTCCTTCCCTTTGCATTGATGTTGTCCTGCATAATTTTACTCCTTTTTAATCAATACTGAAACGTAAACAAACCAATATACATACATATATGTATAAATAAGGTCATACAAATCTAGACTTACTCACTTTAAAGTGAAGTCACTAGAGCAACGAAGAAATGTAATTGACGCCCTTTTCTTGTTTAAGTTAATAAGATCTCAAATAGACTGTCCTTCATTATTGGAAAAAATTGAATTTCAAGCCCCTTCAAGATGTCCTCGAGCACCTATAACGCCCTTGCATCCGCCTCTTCGCAGGACTGTCCTAGGAGCACATTCCATTATTCCACGACTGTGTAAATTGATTAATGGCTGCAGTGATATGGTTGATATTCATTCTGACTCGTTTAGCAGGTTCCGAAAATTTATATATAGTTATAATTTTTAAGTTGTTCGTTTTTTATTATATTTAAATTGTAATTTTTAAGTTGTTCGCTTTTTCTTTCTTTTTTAATTCTTAAAGAGCGGAATTGTTATAGCTGCAAGAGAAATGTTGTTGCAGCCTATGTTTAATTTGGCTATTTGAAAGTTTAAATAAGATAAAGGTGCATGCGGTGCTTATCTGTAAGTGATTGTTACACTAGACTAAGATACCTTTTTAACTGTATTTTTTTTATATATACTCAGTGTAAACAATTGTTGGTGAGCCAATAAAGAAAATAAAAAAAAAAAATAAAAATAAATACACAACAGTGTAATAGCCCTGCAATATCATTTACATCAGTAAACTGTAAACTACACCTTCGTTTAAAGGAATAAAGTTGTATATCTAATGGCCTACGTATTGCTCCAGTTTTCCTTGTGTAATGTGATTCATCAGCGTTGCCTAGCAACACGTATTGCATCCAAGGATTATTTGAGGTTATTCCCTTGTATATCTATATAAATAAATAACATTGGAGTGTCTGTTTGTAATATTAAAATAACAGCTTTTTAATCAATGCATATGTATGCACGATACATATAACAAAAATGTGGCTAAAAAATTTTTTGTCTGTCTGTCTGTTTGTTCCGGGTAATCTTTTTCCCTGGCAGGTAGCTGATGATCCAAGGAGTAACTTAGGCTACTTTTTTTTAGACTTACTTCGCCCCGCGGCGTTACTCGCGGTACACACACACAACAATAAACGCGGGAAACACCGCGGAGTTCAGCTAGTCTTTTATAAAATATTTATTTATCCGTTTTATATTTTTTAAACAGAACTTTTAAAACTTATTTTGTATGTATGATGGATATAAAATCAACAGTTATCGAGGACCGATGACAATACAAAAATAATAAAAAAACACCTTTATCGAGCTACTTTACTTATTAGTTTAAGAAGTAAAATAGCTTACTTTTGTAATAACTCGAATTATGCAATACACTAAATCAAGTGTCTACATTTAAGAGACAAAAATAGTGATTGACAAATAGTGATAGTTCCATAAATTTGTGATTCGACTAAAACTAACAATCGATTTATTTACTTCGTCTCCTCTCCAGTGTGTGGTTATATTATTTGACTGGTTAACTAATAGTTTTATTTAAATTTAGAAGCTTGAGTTATCATTAATTATATCTGTTTTTAACATCCCGTGAAGGTTGTAGATGTCTGGATATCTTTATTAAAACTGTTGCCGGATTACTTATATTTTAGACGCAGTACAAGCCGGTACAATTTCGACTCACCATTACCGTAAACCCCGGATGATGCCCAAAGGGTATTTTCCACATTAAAAAATGAAGGACTTAGAAGTCACTTTATTATATACGGAGACATAAACCCTGGTGGGTTTATGTCTCCGCTTATCTTAATGCATGTAGTAAATAATTAATTATACGATGTTATTAAGTATGTACATATCTAAAGAGCTTACTTCGGGAGAGGCTCAGTATTAACCACGCAAATTAAAATATTCTTAAGTTAAGCAATCCTTGCCTGGACAGGTTATGGATAGGTCACCATTCTTAATACATTGCCACCCTTTTTTGTGCAGAAATCCCCTCGAATACTGGACATCGACTGGTGACTATGTCGGTCATGACCCGACCAAAAACCGCACCCTGTATCAGGTAACAGGACCCGGGGAACCAGGTGCACCATCGAAAGGAAATCCCTGGAACCCCGATGTACCTCGGGCCACCTACGGTTAGTAGAACCCCGTGTGTAGGAACCCCGACGTTCCTTTTCTATTTAGAATATTCACTTTGTAGAGCTCGTACCGTTACCCTGGCCGCACTGCCACCCCTCCATGTATTGCAGAACAGCATGCAGCATTATAAAGTACGGCAAGATAACATTCTTTCTATAGAATTTTGATGTAACCTGGGCCTGGTGTTGTGAAGATCTTATAGCAGTCGCAGGCGTCCGATCTCGCACTCACTAACAAAATTTGGTTAAGTTCAAATAAAAATAAGTTAATCTCACAAATCTAGAGGGCACTTTTCGCATGACAACTAGATTATTTTTATATTAAGATTACCTGTAAGTAGACATCATAAAAGTTTGTTTGACCTCAACATTGTCTCACTGTTACTATTTGTACAGAGCAATGTGTTATCTTTACAAATAGCAATGAAATGCGAAATGTGTCACTAAGCCCAAAACGACTTCACTAATTCGGTTTCTTTTTTTTTTAATAATTTCTTTAGGGTAATAGAAAGGTTCTTTCTTATTGTTCGAAAAAACATAATTTGTATTTTATTTAAGGCACAAAGTACTTCCTGAGTGAAAAAACGTAAATAATCGCAGAAATGTAGTAGTTTTAACTAGATTATTCCTTTTTTTTTGTACAAACCAAAGAGTAGACTAGACCATGATGAGTAGATTAAAAAACCCAGCTGTCAAATATTTGACGTCAAGCAAAATCAAAATGCGCGTCAGTATATTCTTTGAAATATTCACGTTTATTTATACTTATAAAACTTAACAAATTAGTATTTTTCATTTTCCAAAACTAAACATTTCTTCCGGCTCTATAGTACATTAAATCATTTGACAGTTTGTCTTTCAAATACATTGGCAAAATTAAAACCGCTACCGCTACATACCATAAAGCCAATAATCAAAAGTTGAAGTTCTTTGAAATACGTCGTAGCTTCAACTTTATTATGCTGTTACATTATTTTAGGTTTCTTCAAAATAAGGTTCGAAGAAAAGTGATCATCCCAAACTACGTTTTATTTGTTTTTTAAAGTAAAAACTCCTATAATCACGTTGAGTACTTTTTGGTGAATAAAAATAATAAAAGGGAAAATCAAAGGGGTTCGCATTACCGACATGCTAATGTTTGATGCTGATAATTTTAATTTAAACATTATAGAATATATAATTTCACACATTAAATTTACAAATAATATTCTAAGTTATAAGTTTTCACTTCTACCGGCAGTCCTTATGGCTGCCATTTTTTTTTCAGCAGGTCTACAAAAGGTCATTAATTTTTGATACAACAAATTCTGATTTGAATATATATCATCATCATCGTTGATTGTATATATCGCACATAGATTAAATTCAAATGGTTTCATTATTATATTATATTACTATTATATAAAGCAGTAAAGCTTATGCGTTTGTGAGTTTGTGACGTTGTTGGGGTAATCTCTGGATCTACTGAACGGATTTTAATAATTCTTTTACCAATAGAAGACTACGTGTTTTGTGAGTAACATAGGATATATAATAACCCGAAAAGTGGAGAAATTTTTTCGTGCTAGTCGGAAGTGCAAAGTAAATCGGAGAAAAAATGTTTACCGCCCAACGAAGTGGGCACGGGGCAGCTAGTTATTGAATAATTTCTGAAGTACCTACGTAATAAGGATAAACAAATATTCATAATTATTCTGATTAGAAATCTTCTTCTTCTTTGGATGAAATGGCAACCAGCCGGATCTCTTGGATCAGTTATTTCTGCCAATATCAACTGTTTATAGTCTTAAAATTATAAGTCTTCGTCGTGATGAAATTAATGTTAAAAAATATATAAAATATGAATGAAATGAAATGGGGACCGTCTTTCGAAAAAACAAAAAACGATCTCCCTGATTAGAAATAATGTGTGTGGATTTCATTTCGAAAACCAGTGACAGCCTTCAGTTTAGTCCACAGAGAATACAAAAAATATTTTTTAAAGATAAACTGTCGTTCAAATGACACTGGCCTGAATACATAGAGAATCCTTGTGTGAGGACCTTCCATTTGTTTTTCTTTCCGTTTGTTTGAAAAAAGAAACCAATCTATTGTTAAGGAAATATTTTAATCGGTGTCATTTTTAAACTTTCTATTGTGCCGAGCGTTTTGGGTTCAAACTACCAAGGGACGGTATTTTGCTTGATCCACAAATTATTGCCTGCGTCTAGGTGTTGTATGTGTCTTTTTTATATAAGTATAGCTGACACACGCAGCCTCGTTTGCGTCTCCTATTGCCCGTAGCGTGATAATTTTCCCCCGTTTTTGTAACATTCTTCATTGGTGCTCCGCTCCGGTAGGTCTTAGCGTGATGATATATAGCCTATAGCCTTCCTCGATAAATGGGCTATCTAACACTGTAAAAAAAATTAAAATCGGACTAGTACTTGCTGAGATTAGCACGTTAAAAGAAACAAACTCTTCAGCTTTATATATCAGTATACCTATAGATGTAAAATCCGTCCGTCTGTCACCGTGATAGACAGTTGAAATGTTCGGAAATGATGTTTTTCTGTTGGCGCTATAACGACAAATACTAAAAAAACAGAATTAAATAAATATTTAAGGGGGGTCCCATAAAACAAACGTGATTTGTTTGCAAATTTTTGCTCGATTATGATAATGGCAAGAGGTAGACGCTTAAAATATTCATAGAATGTTTAGATATATTTTTACTTTAAATATAATTAAGTACATTTAAATTTTAACATAAATAAAACCGACTTCAAGGTTTGACTCGATTTCTCTTAGATGCCATCATCAGATCTTGGTGTTCTTATCATGGTACCACCGTTGAAATATCTCCTTTCTATTAAAAAAGAATCATCGAAATTGGTTCATGAACGATGAAGTTATCCGCGAACACACATAAAATAAAATGAAAAAAATATATATACAGTCGAATTGAGAAACATCCTCCTTTTTTTGACCAAAAAAAGAATTTTTCGCAATGAAGTCAGTGATAATTGAATGCGTATAATGTTGCCAGTTTGCCTTAAGTCGTAGGCTTTTAGAAAACTATCTAGCAACACAAATATAATTACTTCCAACTGTTTGTTTACAGCCTAGACAATATTTTTTATCTGTGTAATAAAACAAAATAGATTATTTGATCAAAACTTGCGAAATTTTATGCGTATAATGTTGCCACTACGCCTAAATTCGTCGGTTTGTAAAAAACTATCTAAATAAAATAAAATAAATATAATAAATACCAACTATTATTTTTTACAGCCATGACAACAGTTTTTATCTGTATAGTCATAAAAATGGACTATTTGATCAAAACTTACGAAATTTAATCTGTGTGATGTTGACATTTGCCTAAAGTCAGAAAAACTATTTAGCAAAACAAATATAATATAGTTGAAGTAATTGTTTACAGTGTAAATATAATTTTCTCTAAGTATGTAATAAAAAAATAGATTATTTAATCACTACTTTCGAAAGGGCAAAGACACTTACCTACTCTCATTTAAATAAACCTTTTAAACTAAAATAAATCTCGCACTTGACCGCATATCGAGAAGCACATTCAAATGTCGTTGACTTTACGATATAAATAAAATTCAGTATCGCCGCCAGAACACATACTAGGTATTTTTACTATGATGTAAGGAAAACTATATTTGGCGGCAAACTAAAGGATATTAAGGAAATATCGTACCTAGAAAAAATATAAGTAACGAATTATTAAAAAAAACGGATTGCGTCAATATCTGCATCTTTATTAAATTAACTAGCAGACCCACGCAACCTTGTTTGCGTCTCTTATTGCCCGTAGCGTGATTATTTTCCTCCGTTTTTAAAACAATGATGATGATGAATGATATATAGCCTATAGCCTTCCTCGATAAATGGGCTACCTAATACTGAAAGATTTTTTCAAATCGGACCAGCGGTTCCTGAGATTAGCGTGTTCAAACAAACATATCTATACAAATAAATAAAATTGGAGTGTCTGTTTGTAATATTAAAATAACAGCTTTTTACTAAATGCATATGTATGTATACACGGTACATATACCAAAAATGCAGTTAAAAAAATTTTTGTCTGTCTGTCTTTCTGTCTGTCTGTCTGTCTGTCTGTCTGTCTGTCTGTCTGTTTGTTCCGGGTAATCTCTGGAACGGCTGGACGGATTTTGACGGGACTTTCACTGGCAGGTAGCTGATGATCCGGGGAGTAACTTAGGCTACTTTTTTTAGACTAACTTTGTCCCGCGGCGTTACTCGCAGTATACAAATAAATAAAATTGGAGTGTCTGTTTGTAATATTAAAATAACAGCTTTTTACTAAATGCATATGTATGTATACACGGTACATATACCAAAAATGCAGTTAAAAAAATTTTTGTCTGTCTGTCTTTCTGTCTGTCTGTCTGTCTGTCTGTCTGTCTGTCTGTCTGTTTGTTCCGGGTAATCTCTGGAACGGCTGGACGGATTTTGACGGGACTTTCACTGGCAGGTAGCTGATGATCCAGGGAGTAACATTTTTTTACACTAACTATGTCCCGCGGCGTTACTCGCGGTACAACAATAACCGCGGGTAACACCGCGGGGTTCAGCTAGTATATTTATATAGTAGTATAGATTGAAAAAATTAGACTTTTTTTTACTCTTACGACTAAAACGAATCTATTGAAACCACTCACATAAAAATACGACAAGCCGAAATATACGAAATATACATACATATACTCGAAAAACATAACCCTCCTTCTTTCGCAGTCGGGTAATTAATAACTTTTATCGTAGTATGAGAGCCAACTACGTAAGACAAACTTGAAACAAATCAACTTGTCTGTCCAGCTTCTTTCTAAAGAGAAGCAACAGTTTATTCCTAAATTTCTTCCTTTGTTTTGTTTCTTGCTTTTTGATTTTTGTTGTTTTTACGTCATATTTTATTTTCTTTTGGAATAGTTGCTTATTTGATTATATTGTTTTTGTTTCCGATTAACGTAGTACAGAGCAGCTTATGTTTGATGTGTTGCGTTTTGTCTGTGTGTGTTTTCTTATATCCGCAACTGTTGGCGCAAATGTCAGGGGCCAGCTGAAAATCAGTGCTGTGCTTAAGTACAGCGTAAACTAAGGTGGTTGCCTTTGCTGCACCATGCAATTGTTATGTGATTTTGTTGTTTTAGTTTGTAGATTATATGTTGTACTATGTTGTAGCAAAAATAAATTGTTTAAACGGTTTAAAAATGGTAAATGCTTATGTTGATTATGATGATGGTCATAATAATAATAAATACGATGTTGATGACAATGTTCTCCTAGCCAATTTCGGTCATGGCAGCCAGTTTCAAGGGAAACTAGCCTACTACGCAAGAGATATCAAGTGCCTCAGTGGTGCAGTGGTAGCATATGTGAATGCTGTGCTTCAGGTCTCGGGTTCGATTCTCGGGTCGGACTAAATTTTTGATGATCTGCAAACATTTGTTTCCGAGTTTGAGTGTTTATTATGTATAATATGTGTGTATTTAAGAAAAAAATGTGTTTATATGTATCTACATCAGTTGTCTAGCACCCATAATACAAGCTCTGCTTAGTTTGGGACTTGATGGCGTTGTGTGTTAGATGTCCGAAATTTTTATATAATATTTATTTTTATTGTCCTTATACAATTTCTATTACGTATTTTATTTTATTTTAGCCTAATAAATTGAAAATGCGTCATAAATTAAAAACATTGCAAATAATTAAATTATACTATAACGTTTCATTAGTGTGAAAATCTTCATTCTAAAGTATTTATTGTGTTTAAATTATCTTCATCTCTGAACTTCGTGGCCTAACCACCTCATGGCTCCTAAAGCCACTACGTGACACCCACCCGACTGCGAATGAAGGAGGGGTTACATTTTTCGAGTATGAGTGAATGTGTGTATATATGTATGTATGTATATTTCCTTGGCACGACTTAGAGCCTAAACGGCTTGTCGCATTTTTATGTGAGTGATGTCAATAGATTCGTCTTAGTCGTGAGAGTGGCACTGGGTGGGTACAACAAAATTAAAAAAAAAAAACAAAATTATAAGGACTTTTGGCGACAGAAAAATAAAAATAAAAAAATTTCAAAATACATCGAGTGTCGCATCAAAATAAAGAATTTTTAATGGTGATTACGAATGTATATAAAACTTATGTTTTATTAAAAAAAATACTGAATTTAATATAGATGACAATTATTTTAAATATTGACGTAGTCGGGTTTTTGTTTTAAATAATTTTACTTGTTTAGCTATAATATAAATTAATATTTGTAACTCTAGTGGCTAGGAGTCCTTTGAAAATTGGTCCATTAAAAAATAGATTTGACATATTATGAATAGACATTCTGGTATCATTTATTTGTATGTGTTTAGATAGATAAAAAACCCTCATTGTCCTTGTACAATTTCTATTATGTATTTTATTTTTGCCTAATAAATTGAAAATGCGTCATAAATAATAAACATTGCAAATAATAAATTATACTATAACGTTTTCGATCACGATTTGTACACGTATCTACTCATATTAGGTATTTCCGCATGCCTAATAAAGTTGGCTGATGGCATTAACTCCGCTTTTATACAAAAAAATACTAGGTATACATTTTATGAAACGTAGAACATACAAATACCAGTTTAGTTTAATACTATGTTCTATTTTTAAACCACAGATAATACACATACTACACTAGTGTTGTCCTAGTTCACCTAGATTTCTGTTTTCTTACCAAGGCCGATCTATTTTTGAAAATAGAACGATTCTTTATAGAGTAAACTAAATAATCGACTATAGATTACTAATTAATTATACTTAACGTAAAAGGTTACTATTTTCATTGACTTTGTTCTATGATTGCAATTCAACAATTTATCTAAATGTTGTTTAATTTTTTAAGTGACAAACATGACTGTAAACTAATGTCAATGTCATTATTATATTGAATGGAATGTAATAATAGTAAATGAATCTAGTAAAGTACTTTTTGTAATTATTATTATAAACTAGCTGAGCCCCGCGGTGTTAACCGCGGTTGTTGTCGTAACACGCGTAACGCCGCGGGACAAAGTTGGTCTAAAAAAGTTACTAAGGCTAAGTTACTCCTTAGATCATCAGCTTTCTGCTAGTGAGAGTTCCGTCAAAATCAGTCCAGCCGTTCCAGAGATTACCCGGAATAAACAGACAGACAGACAGCCAAAAATTGTAAAACAACACAGGCATTTATTAAAAAGCGGTTATTTTAATATTATAAACAGACACTCCAATTTTATTTATTTGTATAGATGTGAGTTTTGTTTGTTTGTGTGTTATCCCATCAGGGCCAAACCGCGAAAACAAATTAAAAAAAAATGGTATGGATATCTTCCCTGTTCTTACCGCAATACCCAATATAGAGGCAGGCCGAGCCCAAAGTAAATAATAACATCTAGTAATATTGTTTGTATTATTACTATATAAACATGGGGCGACTCTGGTTATTTAAGAATTATTTACTTTGTAAAGAAAACGTACGCCGCACACGTGTTTAAATGAGAGACAACTCGCCTTGAGATTATCGGAAATCACAGACACTTGCCAACTTGCAAAAAAAACAAAGAAAAGTTCAGTGCACGCATTTAAAGTTTGCCGCACATATTTTAAGAATACAATACATTTAATATTATTTATGTAATTACTTCTTACAACATCGTAACTATGTATTTTTGTGTTATTTTTATTAAATACTATGTGGTATAAGTTTATTATACTAAACTTACTTGTCATCACAACTTACTGCATAACTCGTCAAAAATATAAATAAAAAAGTTTTCATTATCACTATCACTTTGTAAAAAACACAATTAATTGTCTATTGTTTTCCATACAGTAATTAAATTACAATTTAAAATAACGTCGATCTCTGTTAAATAATAAAAAAAAATTGAATAAATTCAAATTTGAAAAAGAAAACTCTTTTGAATTGATGAAAAAAGAATTTAAAAATTATGCGATCGATCGTTTCGCGCCACTTTTTGACGCGCTCACTGACAATCGAAGCGCGCTCTCGACTCCACGTGCGAGCCGACTGACAATATTTATGTACTACGGTTGATTGAAGCTTGACTGACAGCCGTTGTATATGTCATGTTTGTCATACATTACCTTTATTAAGCCTGTCATATATTTGTCGTACCTACTTTAAATTAAGAAGGCTTTAGAGCAATCTACAATTCAAATATGAAACTGTAAAATTTCTGTTTGCGATTTGATTAAAGTAACAATGTTTAATTGTAGTGAGATACTTTTATTTACAGATTTAAAGGCTAACGATAGCTCATATAGATAAAATCCCATAGAATCAAGCAGTCTTTTCTAATATCACTTTCGTTCTATTTTTTTTTTTTTTTTAAATTTGATCAAACCATAGTGATTCTACACGGCATGATAGCAAACATGAGCAGAATCCAAGAGTGGTGGTCACCATACTCATTACAAATTCAGACTATGCAACTATCCAGCATGGTGACCCACACCATGGCGTTCTCTTGAGACGCTTCTGCATCATCGTCTTCATCAGAATAAAAACTTTCTTATTATTCATACCTATAGAGATTTTTTGATATACCCATTCAGTGGACATCGTAAGAGATGACTATGGGAACCTAAGGGAGCTTATGGTGGACTTTGTGTGGATTGTATATGTCTAGTCAAACCCAGATATTTCATTCTTTTACCTCTGGCCAGGCGAAGTGATTTGCATAAGACGGCTGGCAGGAGCTGAATGCGAGAAGTCGAGATTCGAACAAGTGGCGTGCAATTGATGATACTTGATGATACCTATATTCAGTAGTGGACTGCAGTAGCCTGATGATGATTGCCGAAACACCAAAAAACTCGGTCCAAAGGAATTTCAGATCCTTTTTAAGGTGCCGCATCCATAGGGTAAAACGGGACCTTATTACCAAGACTTCGCTGATGTCTATCTATCCGTCAGCCACCAGGCTGTATCTCATAAACCGTGATAGACAGTTGAAATGTATTTCTGTTGCGGCTATAACAACAGATATTACCAAAACCCATACAACAAAATTCTAAATTATTTAAAAAAAAAACATACAAAATTCTCAAGGTAGTAGAGCCACGCTGATTTCAGCACGAACGGGCCGGCTCGACCGGGGCGGTACTACCCTCGCACAGAAAATCAACGTAAAATGACAGCGATCATGCTGTCGTGTTTCGTTGGTGAGTGCGAGACCGGAGGCCCAATGATGCGAAAGCATCACTAGCCCGCCATGGTGTGGGTCACCATGCTGCATTGTTGCATTGTCTGCGTTCGCAGTATGGTGACCATCACTCTTGGATTCTGCTTATGCTTTCCATCAGGCAGAGTAGAGTCATTATGGCAGGGTCAAACATAAACGTCATTTTTTTGCTCGTTTTCCTCGATTTTTAAGAGAGCAACAACGCTAGATACTGAAAATGTATAAATCTCGCACTTGGCCGATTTTTGTGTGTGAATTTTATGTCTGAAACGATTTGAACTTACTCCATACAACAATGATCCTGGTACACCTAAGGGTTGAGTGGATACCTTGATTTTGATAGTACCAAAGAACAACCTACGAAATTGTTAACATGCAAACAATATTGACTATTTAACCGCACAATGGTTTTTCTGTTCCTATATATAAATGGGAAATACTAAAATTTCCCGGGGAAAAACGTAGTAATCTGAGAACAACTTTAGGTTCTTCTAAAACTATTTTTGTCTGTCTGTCTGTCTGTTTGTTCAGGGTAATCTCTGGAACTGCTGAACGGATTTCGACGGGACTTTCACTGGCAGGTAGCTGATGATCCAGGGAGTAACTTAGGCTACTTTTTTTAGACTAACTTTGTCCCGCGGCGTTACTCGCGGTACAACAATAACCGCGGGTAACACCGTGGGGTTCAGCTAGTAATAATTAATAATAAACTTTATTTTTCTCACAGAAAGGTACAATTTTTGTTACATGATATCTAGGTACAAACTTAATAGTTATTCTACACTATAGGTATAGGTATATGTATCGTGTATACATACATATGCATTTAGTAAAAAGCGGTTATTTTAATATTACAAACAGACACTCCAATTTTATTTATTTGTTATTATTTCAAGTTTTCCGTCTCTTCGCAGTACGGTTGTCCTGTGTAGTTTGTTCCTTTGACACTTATTTCTTTGCTCTTGCAACACCTGGAGGCGTTGACATCTTATGTTCTTAACTATCTGAGCCCCGCGGTTTTACCCGCAGTACTATAAAAACTGCGGGTAACGCCATGGGACAAAGTTAGTCTAAAAAAAGTAGCCTAAGATACTCCCTGGATCATCAGCTATCTGCCAATGAAAATCCCGTCGAAATCAAACAAAAATTTTTAAAAATGTAATTTGGTATATGTATTGTGTATACATATACATACATGCATTTATTTAAAAGCTGTTATTTTAATATTACAAACAGACACTTCAATTTTATTTATTTGTATAGATCCGTCACACAGATCTCTGAACTAACACTAATATAAACCTATTGTTTACATATTTACACATTTTCTTAATCTTCAAGAAAATATACAATTAATCCAAAGACGATTTTTGTAGTCATTCTATTTCTGGAGAGCATTGCCCTTGACGAACAAAGAAGTAAAAACAATAAGTGAAGACAAAGGATTGGCTGATACTAAATATTCAGACCATAAAAGTAACTGCACGGTTGGCCTAGTGGTTTCGTGGTAGCTAATGAGTAGACTTATCACCTGATGGTAAGCGAGTAATTACTGCGTCCCATGGCCACCCGCAATACCAGAGGCGTCACAAGTGCGTTGCCGACCTTTGGGAGATGGTGTGGGGGACGGGGAGGGGGATAGGTAGTAGGTATCCTCAATCACTCGGTGAAACACAGCGCAAGCGTTATTTCACACCGGCTTTCTGTGAGGCCGTGGTATCATACCGGTAGAGCCGAGATTCATGCCGAATCGTGGCGCTCCCACGGTAATAGCGATAATAGCGATAAATGCGCCTAGTTTTGTGGGTTAAAATCCCACATGGGACAACACTTTGTGTGATCCACAAATTGTTGTTCTGAGTCTGGGTGTACTTTGTGTCCGTTTCATGTATGTTTGAAAAGACCATCGCGACGGAGTGACTTTAAAAAAAAAAAAGAAATTGAAATACTGGCTTATTTGTCTAGTGGGTATTTCATGCCGTCTTGTTTCGTTGGTGAGTGAGACTGGAGACCCAATGATAAGGCTACCATAGTGTACCATGTTGTATCGTCTGCTTTCGCAATAACTATTATGACCACTACTATTGGATTCTGCTCATGCTTTCTACCTGCAGAGTTGGTCATTTCAGCGGGCTCATAATAAAAGCAAGTAGATGAGTATATTTATCAGCAATCTAGTTATCAAAACACTATCCAATTGCACGCTATTCTAATCGAATTTGGGCTTCTCACATCCAGCTCTATTTTTCATTTTGCAAGCTTGCACATTTTATACACATTTTTACGTAGATATATTTATGTCTCTCATTGATTCATGGTCTTAGCATGTGCAAGATGACACCAAGGATAGCAACTGTCTTTTGAAAAAAAAAGGGTTCCCCTTACGACTACAATGAGTATCTCATGCTATTGTTCACAAAACGTGACTGGATTTTGTATATTTATTTCATGGAATCTTGATAAATATTAGACAGTCAGTAAGAAATAGTCATATCAATATCTCTACATACAGTTCAAGCTAATATAATCGTCTTAAAAGGTAATAAACTTACAACTAACTCGATATTACTCGTTTCGTCTGCTGCAGCTTGATTGTTCTAGCGTCAAAAAGTATTACTGAGTTATTCCGTTAATGAAAATGCTTTATAACTGTCCGGAGTTTAAAAGTTGGACTCTTAATCCAGGTGCTTCAGAGAGCTCGTAAAGCTGTCAGTCCTGCGTCTGATCTTTCGGATAGCTGTTTCATCGGATTGTGGGAGTGAAACTTATGTTTACGACCACACTTCTGCACTGTAATATCTCCTGAGTAGTTGGCTGGTTTCCGTTGAACCGTGAGCAGTATCGGTTAGGAGAACATCATTTTTTGCTTGCACTCTTAAATCTATACTAATATATAAAGGTGAAGACTTTGTTTGTTTGTTTAAATGCGCTAATCTCGGGAACTACTGGTCCAATTTGAAAAATTATTTCAGTGTTAGATAGCCCATTTATTGAGGAAGGCTATATATGAGCGCTACGCTAAGACCTACAGGAACGGAGAACCAATGGAGAACCAATGAAGAATGTTACAAAAACGAGGGAAAATTATCACGCTTCGGGCAATAGGAGACGCAAACAAGGTTGCGTGGATCGGCTAGTGTAATATAACACAATATATATCGCCAACACACACACATAATTATATGCTTATACATTTCATCAACATGCATACCTTGAAAAGAATAGTACCTATATCTGTTTCTGCATTATGATAGAGAATTCTCTGTACACATTTCTCAATATTGATAAAAATACATTTCCATGAATATTGATGAAATGGTCCTTCATAAATTACATTGTGACATGTTTGTATGGGATAGGCAGAATTCATTGTATGATAAAAATGTGAACATCTGAAGGACAAACAGATGAGCCTTTGTGTCAGCGTTGCCAGACTTTTTTTGTGAAATCGTTATTTTGAAACTTTATAGTGAAAAAATCGGGATTATTTCGGCGTCAGTGTGACAAAATAAAAAAAGGTATACATATTAGCCATTACGACATATTACATGAGTGACCAAGGAAAGAAAGTCATTCTCAAAATTTTAGTTTTTCTGCTACTCGTATTGAAGAGCTAGTGCCATTTCTGTGAAATATATTTTATGGTATAGTGGGCAAACGAGCAGACGTATCACCTGATGGTAAGCGATTACCACCGTCCATGGACACCCGCAACACCAGAGGCGTCACAAATGCGTTGCCGACCTTTGGGGAATGGGGTTAGGGATGTGGGGAGGGGTTGGGGCACCTATTGGCTTCCGGTATCCTCACTCACTCTAACTCTAACACAGGGCAAGCGCTGTTTCACACCGGTTTTCTGTGAAGCCGTAGTATCACTCATTCATTGGCCCAGGGCCCATTCATGCCGAAGCGTGGCTCTCCCACGTTGTGGTGACCATAAAAGCGGTTATTTTAATATTACAAACAGACACTCCAATTTTATTTATTTGTATAGATTTAGCATTTCTCGCTAAATGGTCTATACAATTGTAAAATAATTTCTAAATATTAAATAATCAAGTTTTTTATCATAACCGAATGTTACTTTCACTGAAGGAACCTTTGAATAAAGTTATAGACGTAGAGTTTTTAATGAATTCCATTCGCAATATCCTAAGAGTGGACTTAAAATTCTGGTCTGGTCCCACCTGGATGCAAGGCACGTCCCTTCAACTTAACTTTAAGTAAGCAGGACCACAAAATGCCATTGGAATAATTAATTTCGCTTACAATGAACTTAGTTTGATGTGAAATCAGACGCGAGTGTAACAGTTATTTGTTATACAAGAGTGCAAAGTTGCTCTGCGTGCTTAATTTTGATGATCGAGCAAGCGAAGGATTCTAGTCTTGAATCGCGAGCGCAGCCAACCTTTACAGTCACAAGATACTTTTATTTCAATGCGTCATTTATAAACAAAGCAAATTTAAAAAAAAAACACCAAGAAGGTTCCGAGAGTTTTTAACAAAATAAAAAAGGTTGTATGAGAAATTGGCAACATAGAGATAGAAGTAAATAGGTCTAATGATGTTTTGAATTTAGTACACGCGCACGATATTCTAAATTCAATTTACTTTATCCGACTCTTTACTCTTTCCGAGGTGGGGGATGAAAAAGTTATGTGTGAACAGAATGACTCTATTGCATTGCATAAGTTCCATTACCGGCTTTTGCTCACGGCTCCACCCGGTGTAAGTACTTCCTAAAGGATTTTCATTATCAATTTCCTTTTAGCCGCAACACCGTAGCAGATAGAGAGAGTTGCGAATGTGGAAATATCAGTTTCTGTTAAAAAAAGAGTTCAAAAGCCTTTTCTACCAAAATTAAAAAAGAAAAGGTTTTATAAATACAATCCGATCCTAAATAGTGTAAAAACATTAACAATTCAAAAATTATCATCCTGTTAAATCTTTAAGAATTGTTTTAGCTGATTTATTTTGTGCTAACTCTTGCAATGGGGTTAGTTCAACGTTAGACTCAGATAATTTTTGATTGTAGTTGGGGAAAAGGCCGAAGGCGGAGTACCAAGGGCTATGACGCCTGTTTGGAGATTTCTATGTTGATTGATTGGAAAAGCGATCAATGTGATTATTCACACGATGTTTATCAATTGCTAAAAGATATGTATATACATGTAAAAGGGACGCAGGTCAACGTATCGTAAATGAAGTGAAATCAAGACAACACAGCGTAAACAAGCGCTGTACTAAACAAGGTTAAACTTACAGTCTAGTCAGCAAATGTGCGGAAGCAATATCTCATCGTTATCATTACTCACGTATGAATCATTGATCGAGGGAGGCGCAGGCGCATGTAGGCTTTTATTTGCTGAATCTTGTGTAGGAAGTAATAATGACAATTACTCATGAACATTACCTATTTAAAGTTGCTGTTTTCGTTCCGTAATCAATTTATCTAGTCGGTGTTGTGTGTGACTGATCTAGTCAAATATGGAATGGTTCCTTTATGTGTTTAGGTTACCCTGGATATGAACTAATCCCGTCCACACGTTCACCACTGTAAGTCCTGTACACTACGATTAACAGCAGTGACCCACGAACACACCGAGTTATGACACTCGGGCAGTCCCAGGAAAAGTTTAACTGTCTTGGAACCCACAATGAAATTGAATCAGAAGAAAACTGGAGACGTGGATATGATATGGATAGTTGGACATGACATTTTCACATTGAGTTTAAGTGGATTTGATTCCTTGTGTTTATGCCTCGGAGACTACGTTAAACCGTTAGTCCCTGTTGCCATGTGTACATCTTTGGTACAAACAAATTGTTGTTCTGAGCCTGGGTGTTCTTGGTGCCAATTTTATGTACGTTTGTTAAGTAAACCGGGACACATTTTACGGGAGTTATGTTATAAAAAACGTTGCGTTTAAATCTCAGGTCAATTGTTTCGTACTATATTTAAAATGATCTTAACCTATTTATAAACAAGGCAATCTTGTTTCCTGTTTCGGTAATTTCTCTGTTTCTTGATGGCCTATTTTGGAATTAGTAAATATGTAATGTAAATAGTCTTCTTTAAATGATGACCATTATTATATACTATCTGACCCACGTAACCTCGTTTGCATCTCTTATTGCCCTTAGCGTGATAATTTTCCCGCGTTTTTGAAACATTTTTCATTGGTGCTCTATTGCTCTAGTGCCGCTCCTATTGGTCTTAGCGTGATGATATATAGCCTATAACCTTCCTTGATAAATGTACTATCCAATACTAAAAGATTTTTTTAAATCGGACCAACGGTTCCTGAGATAAGCGCGTTCACACAAACAAACTAGCTCTTCAGCTGTATATAAATATATTAGTATAGATGTGGTGTAAATGTCGTCGATTCAGTAGGTACATGCACACTTTCAGGAAAATAATAGGGACTAAGTTTATAGTCAAAATTAAATTAATAAAAATGATACTAATTCTGCTTTTGAAATAAAGTGGGTACCTGGAGCTTTGTTCGTTTTTTTATTAGATTTAACGCCCCCGAAACCCCACGGCTTAAAAATTTCATGAAAATCGTTGAAGCTGTTTCCGACATTCAGATTACAGAGATCAGATATATATAAATGTAGATTGTTATATATTTACAAGAATTGCTCGTTTTAAGGTATTAGATAAATGTTGATATCAGTATTATCCATGTTCTCAAGGAATTCCTCAAAAAAAAAAATGATTTCCTAAATCGGTTTCAAACGGTGGAATTCTTAGATAAGAAGAAAATAACAAGACAAATAACCTATTTCAAGAACAACCACATCGATCGATTTCTTTTGGATACCATCACCAGATATAAGTGACTTTATCATTTTAACACCTTTGGGATATCTCGTTTCCATTAAAAAATAATCATCAAAATCGGTTCAAAAACGACAAAGTTATCCATGAAGACACATAAAATATACATATATATACATATATGGTCGAGAACCTCCTCCTTTTTTTAAGTCGGTTAATAATAAAACTGTCTTGAAAACCTCTCGCTTCATATGAAAACTAAAAAAATTTAATTGAATATCGAAATAATTCTACCAGTAAATCTATATCTAGGTATTAAAGTAATATTGCTACGTATAAAACATCTAGGTAGTATTTGTGTTCGCAAATGTGACAGCACTATAAATAAATTGTGCTATAAAGTTCTAAACTACATGACTGTTTATGAAAAACTACGAAACAAACCATAATTAGTCATAATTATGTAAAATGAATGACTAATGCGGGTATTTGAACAAATAACCCCACTTCTAGTTGTACGCTAGAAATAAATTGAATTTACGTCAAAACAAGTAGGTGCTTTACTGTTTAAGGGAAATTGTTTTACGCAATTAAATTGTATTATGTTGTAGTTTTAAATAGTAATTGAGAAAAATACTAACCTATCTACTTAAAATTTTGAAACGAAAGTTCCTTTGCTTTGCGGAGAGATAACCTATCCTGCAAATAGCGTCCGTAACATTAAATCATAAAAGCGTAAGATTTAAAAAAAAAAGTATAGCGACATCTGTGTATCCTAACCGGCAAAAACGTCCGTAGCGTTAAATAAAAAAGCGTAAGATTTTAAAAATTTAGTATAACGCCATCTGTAAGTTGCGTATACATACTATATTATATTTTATGATAAGGAACTTCGTTCTTATCTGGTGCCTCAAGACACCATACGACTTTTTTTCATATGTTCACGCAAACTTCAAAATCTAGCAATCAGTTAAGTCTACAGAGAGTGTTAAATACTATACATACATTCCAAAATTATAACTCTCCTTGTTGCGCAGTCGAGTAATCATCCTTCTTGTCGCTGTTCTGAATTCTGAGGTGATCTCTATTTAGAAGAATTCTGTGAGTGACAGCTTGCCACCTGTTCTTGTGCTGAACATTCTGAGATCGTGCTGTTGAAAATAAAGCAGATAGGTCGTATATAAGCGACAGTTTTTAAGTAAGTAAAAGACAAAATTATCTTGTATGGGACAAAGTACACACTGTACATGACAATACATTATTATGATGTCAATGACAAAATGGCAGAAAGCTTTTTGGAAATTCTTCAGCCCTTCCATCGCTGTGTTTCTGAAGATTCAAATACCACATACGTTCTACCAGTGAAACGAATTATACTGCCTAGATGATGATCAAAACCCCATATGATTTTCAACAAGAAATAAGCCTAGATACTTCTCAAGGTCGAATATCTAGAGAATAATCAGATGACATTCCGAACTCATTGGCTTAAAAAAATGTTTTAACTTGCAAAAGTATACTTGTTACCTAATTGCAGAATAAATGATTTAATTTAATTTAATTTCATTATTGACCTCCGTAGCATAAAACGGGCATAAAATACCTCATAAATATAAAAGGACTAGCCGACCCACGCAACCTCGTTTGCGCCTTATATTGCCCGTAGCGTGAAAATTTCCCCCGTTTTTCAAACATTCTTCATTGTTGCTCCGCTCCTATTAGTAGTAGCGTGATGATATATACCCTGTAGCCTTCCTCGATAAATGGATTATCCAACACCGAAAGAATTTTTCAAATCGGACCAGCGGTTCCTGAGATTAGCGTGTTCAAACAAACAAACAAACTCTACAGTTTTATATATTAGTATAGATACGTCTCAAAAACATCTTTATGCGAATACCTTCAGCGAATCCAGTTCAAAGTAATTTCAATAGCCCCATATGTGGGTATCGTAAAATTTTCCTAACGTTCCGATAACATATTACACAATATCCTATAAAATTAATGTCAACATTAACATTAATTTAATTTGTTTTTTATCATAATTTCCGTACTAACTCAGTCTTTAATAACTGGCTTTTAACTGCACAGCTGACGAGCAAGTGATAACTACAACACTATGCAAAAAAGCTGGTTATAGAAAAATGAGCCTTGTTGTAGCGGAATAAAGATTGTTTTGATAGCAAACGTAGCTTGGTGGTTTCAATTCGCAGTTTTAATTGCACTAAATTGAGTCGAGGACACAGTGTAAATAAATACAGTAGGGCAAATACAGGTTGGTGATTTTTTGAAGTTGAACAAAAATTTGTGTTTTCAATACGCTTTGTAATTATTTTACCTGTTGCCCTATATACCGAAATAATAATAAAATAACCTAACTTTCACACAAGGTCTTCTGATCTTTTTCTCAAAACAGGCACAGCTTCTACGATGATAACCAGACTCAAAAAACCATATTTTAATGATTATTTTCACGGGAATTAACGCGATCACTAATTTAAATTAATACCTCTGATTTGTCTGACGTTTTGTCCAAGTTACACTGGTCGTGGTCGCAGCCTGAAGTCTAAAAGTTAACATATTTTAGTTCTTTTAAGTAATAGTTTTCATAACTTGTTTTTGAACGGTTCCCTTAATATTGTTGTCATTATGAGAACGTTATGAGAAACATTAAGTATTTTTAGAGTGCTTTAGGAACTATAAGCATATTATATAACTGCCTCGTTGGTCTCGCAGTTGGCGTGTGCGACTACTGATCGTGAGGTCTCGGGTTCGATTCCCGTGTCGGACCAAATGTTTATATGATCTACAAATATTTGTTTCGGAGTTTGGGTATTTTCTTTGTATCATATGTATGTATTTACAAAAAAAAGTACATATGTATTTGTATCAGTTGTCTAGTATCCATAACTCAAGCTCTGCTTAGCTTGTGACGAGATGGCGTTGTGAAAAAAAAAACAATTTAGATAGTTCCAAATATAGGACGCCAAATTTGAAAATTTACAACACGACATAGAACTTCATCTCACTTTTTTAGATAAGAGAAGAAAGTAGTGCATATCAAGACAGGCAGTTGAGGACTAACAGATTGATAAGCACGTGAATGCATGTAATTATTTGATTTACTTATGACTTTTAAAATATAATGTAAATAAAATGTTAAGCTAGTTTGTGTAGACTTAGTACACTTGACTGCCTCAGTGGCGCAGTAGTAGCGTATGCGACTGCTGTACTTAAGGTCACGGGTTTGATGCTCCAGTCGGACCAAATATTTTTTTTATATTACAGGGGCAAACGAGCAGACGTATCGCAGATTATCGCCTCTTAATTCCAAATGTTTTAATGATCTGAAAATATTTGTTTTTTTTCTGTATGGGCCTGCCAAAATGACTCTACTCTGCCTGATGGAAAACAAAAGCATAACCCTTGGGTTACCACTCTTGAGTGGTAGACACCACACTCATTGCGAATGTGGACAATGCAACAATGGCCCACTATGGCGGCCTAGTGATGCTTCTGCATCATTGGGCCTCCAAATTTGTTTCGGAGTTTGGATGTTTTCTATATATAACAGATGGCGTTGAAAACACTTTAGAAACTGCTAAAGTTCAGAAGTGGTTGAGCTCAATTTTGACACGAATGTACAACACACTTCAAATATTAATTTCATTCATTTTTCACGTCCGATCTGTTATTCATTTCAAGTCAGTGCACTCAAAATATATTAAAACAAAGCGTTGCATGGTATAAAGGTGACCTAAAAAAACTTCTGGTCAAGGATCAAGTGAATTCTCAGACAAATATTTATATCTTCCAGATATGTTTCTACGTTTACGAATATTTACAAAACCTTGATACTGTTAAATGTTTAAAATAAATAAATAAAGACCGGTAAATTGGTACAAACTTGACAAATAGAAAAAGTATTGATATAACCTCATAATTATTTGCTTAAGAACTTTAAAGGAGACTGCTGTGGCATAAATGAGCCGGCTCTGGTAGTGACACCGGTGTCAAACTCTGAATCTAGAATTATCAAGAGTGCGTTCATTTCAGCTCTTTTAGTCCGCCTACCTAAGGACCACAGGTGGTCACCAAAGGTGTGGGAGCTGCAATGAACGCACTCTTGAGTCATACGTGAGTGTAATGGATAGCCAGCAACGAGGTATTTTTATGTATGGGCCTGTCAAAGGGACTCTACTCTGCTCGATGAAAAGTATAAGTGGAATTCAAGAGTTATGATTACCATACTCATTGCAAATGGAGACAATGCAACACTACAGCCTGGTGACCCACATTATGGCGGCCTATCGAGTTGTTTCTGCATTATTAAGCCTCCGGTCTTGAACTCACTAACGGAACACGACAACACGAATGCTCTCATTTTAGGTGAGCCATCTGTGCGAGGATAGAACTATCTTGGTCGAACAGGCCCGTTCATGCTAAATTCAGTGTGGCTCTACTGCCTAATTCGTTCCTTAACATTGATTTTGTTAGAGGTCGTGGTATTGCTACAGTCGAGCCGTCCATTTAAGCCTTAGCGTGGTGGTTGGTGGTTTAAATACTACGTGTTGCCGATAGGGCTAAAAAGTTCCGTACCACTTCGTACTGGAAGATGGAGCGTGGATAGGTCAAACACAACAGTGGTCCAACGACCTGTTGTAGGTCACGGGAAACTCTTGGTGTAAAGAACCTTATCTGCTTATGCCCAGCAGGTTATCTTTGTCTTCTTTGTGGTGATAAATGTTACAGAAATCTAGCAAAAGTTGTACCATTCATTTAGAAATATTTTTAATTGATTTACTGAGTCCGTATTGCACTGTGACCCCAATAGGTACCAAGCTAGTGTTCTAAACAATAAATGACACGATATTCTATCTTCGTTAAGTGTTATGACAAAGTGATATAATACACAAAAGTAATTAATATGACAATATGACATTGTACAATGTCATATCAATTACTGCGATTAAAAATCACGCACGTATGTGTGCCTTCGAATTGCAGGTGTCTTTGTGTGGCGATCGTCACTTGCCATCTGTTCGTTACTAGTTGTACCTTAGAAAAGAAATCCCTGGTACCCTGAGAAACTCTAGTATAAATGCTTAGATGGCTTATAGATGGCCCACTCGTGTATAAGACTACGGTGTCACCTTCTACTTCTGCTAAAACTAGAACAAGCACGCGTGATCGTAGGACGGAACTTTTTCAGCGCTCGTTTGGCTCTCTATGTAATTTTATTTAAGGACAACTTCCAAATTAAGAATATATGTTGCGTTGGATTTTACAAATAAAGTCGGGGTTCGAACTGACACCACTCAACGCAATTGTAAGCGATGTGGCAACCGTTTAAACCACTCCGTCAACTTACCATAGTTAGAATACTTATACGTACAATAATACTCTCCTGCAAAGATGCCCTATGATGCTAAAAATAGCATTTTTTAGATATAAATAATGTTTAATAATAGATCTGTTAATTATGTACTAAACAGCGAATGAAACCGAACAGCTGGTCAATGACCTGACACATGGTGTTGTTTTTACATAAATATTTATTTTTAACCCATCAATAAGTTCTTTCGTTTATTTTGTTTATTTGGTGTATGGAGTTCATCATGGAAATTGAAACATCATCTTCAGACCCTTTTTGTTGTTTCGTTTTTAATAATTTTAGCTGGATGCAACTAGAGTCAAAGTAGGAATGGAAATTGGAGTCAGGAAAACGGATATCATAAGTCTCAGGTCGGATATTTGACAGTAAGAGTTGCTTCCGCACCATAGGGTACATTTTAGGGACTAGCCACTAGGATACAGGTGTTTAACCCTACTGCCAAGGTCCTCGTCCTGGGGGGAAATCTCCTTGTATCCACGTTTTACACACACAAATAAAAACAATCACCTGTCGCGACAAACTCATGATGTCAATAAAAAAAAACATTGAAAATTTCATGCACACAGATAACATGGTGGGGGTCAGCTAGTAAATAATAAAATAAACAACTGTCTTTTTAGTATTATTTTATTAGTAATTAAATCTAAGTATTTTAATTTTAAACTACACTAATATTGAGCACAACCATATTTTCATATAGACAGTTTTGTTATTGTATCTATTTATTTCAATGCAATAAGAAACTAAGATTCTAAACAACTATACTTATTTGAAACTTTTAGTTCTAAATACCTATGCCTCTTTTGAGGTGTTCTTAAATATTCAAATTGAAATACTTTTTTACAAAAGAAACTAGATACGAAATTAAGAAATCAATTCGATAGATATTTATGAGAGCCCTTATACGTTTATATAAGATCGTGAAGTATGTAGATCACTTATAGGGCTTACGCGCTTTCGTAACTCCCGTTTTACGAAACTAACAACACTCAATCTTACACATAAGTCTGTTCAATAAATGTTTTTTTTAATGTCTTCTCTTTATCCCCAGTAATCGATCCCGAGAACTCTTGATAATCAAGAGTTCTCGGGATCGATTACTACTAATACGATTAATCAAGACTTGATCGGCATTCGTATACACTAACCATAAGATCAACGACGTAATTTGAGAAATAATTTAAGAAGATATGACAAAATAAAAATAAATCACCAAAAAGTATGTACGCGCAAAACTTCCGTTCGGCTGCACCAAAATGGATAATTCTTTTTTGTATATATTTGTTATTGTTAGGACAAGGTTTGTATAGAAGAATATAAAAAGAATGGAAGTATTATATATTCATCTGCGGCTGTACATGACGTACGTGGTGAAAACTGACACGGGTTTTAATACTAGTATTGAAATATTAAAACAAGTATTGCAGACATTTTGAAAATATTCACAAAATAATAGCGGTATGAAGTCCGCCGTGTCAGCTAATCTTTACAAATAAATAAAAATGAAGTATCTGTTCATAATATTAAAATAACCGCTTTTTACTTAATACAAACGTAAACACGATACATATACCAAAATAACATTTTTTTACTATTTTTGTCTTTCTATCTGTCTAGCTGTGGGGGCGTACGTTACCCGCGGATAAAACCTAAAAAAGGACTAGAAACCTAAGTTACTTCTTATATCCTCAGCTACTTATCAGTGAAAGTCCCGTCAAAATCGGTCCAGTCGTTCCAGAGACTACCCGGAACAAACAGACAGATAGACAAAAATCGTAAAATAAATTACTGTACAGGCAAACCTGTCAGGTTTACTCTACCGTGTATGTTTAACTTTAGACGGCCGTTCCGAAACCCATTACTACGGATGTGAACACATTATATCCTTAATACGTCACCACATCACCACGCAGAATCTTTGCTATTCATAACGCTCCTAAAATTTGATTATATTATTCTGCAGGACTTTTTATATGCTCTACTGCTGAGTTATTCTTTAATATCCTTAACTCCATATCTTTCAGGATAAAACCTCTTGAAATTCCATCCAAAACTCCTCTGAGTGTTAGTTCTATTCAGGTTAGGAGATGATGGCAGAGAATCAAATCTAGAAGGTGTTGAACAGTCTTCTCGAAGAGACGCGATGGGACTGTCAGGCACGGCGAGGAGGTTGGTGGAACCTTTGACTTCTGCTTCGAACTCTTTGAGACAACTGGCGCTACAGAGTGGAGTGTCTACTTGTTCGACGGTATTCAGATTCTCTTCATCAATTTTGTATGCTTCATCTGCTTTGCTGTAGCTGGAAAGGAAGAAATGAGTTTTAAAAATAAAACTAGCTTTACAGATCCGTTCGTATGTAAGTTGGTTATCGCGGTAAAAAGAAGCTCATGGATGTGTAAGCTATATTACTGTAATGTTTCATCTAAATTCTTTCGATACTTTTTGCGTAAATGAGTAACAAACAGCCATACATCCACCCTCACAAACTTTTACATTTGTAGTATTATAGTATAGCTTGGCATACCCCTGCAAGTCTAGAGCATCAAGTCTTTTTCCGCCCTCCGATCACCCTTCACAGAACTCAATCTAGACGGAAGGGTGGGCACTTGAACAGAACTTATTTGAATTGAATAGCGGGACTTAACTCATGGCAAAACACTCCACATGGTAAAAGGGTCGGTTTGGACTCTGGTAACCTCGTTCGCTCGGAGCACGGTTGATCCACAGTTCTGCCTCTAATATCTACTTACTGTACAACATTCTTGAATCTGTATCCCCAGATGATCTCCTTGGACAAGTATGAGGTCCTGCTCTGTGTTGTGGAGCCCATGTTCTTTGAAGTTCCAGTTAAGCAAATCACTATCTCGAATCTGGGAAAATTATAGCATTTATTTTCCTGTAGCGCTTAGAATCTGATTCTGAATATCACAAATTTGCACTCCAAAATTCCCAATGAATTTATTTATTTATAGTGCTAGTATTGTGTTAGTTAGTTAGCTATAAGGACACCAGTTGTACATGTGTGACCATGGATTAGGTGAAATCTTCTAAGTAGAATGTAGTAAACTATTTTACAAAAAAATATATATTCTGTGCTATGTTTACAAGGTAGTAGAGTCACGC
Source organism: Spilosoma lubricipeda (assembly GCA_905220595.1). Lineage (NCBI taxonomy): Eukaryota > Metazoa > Arthropoda > Insecta > Lepidoptera > Erebidae > Spilosoma > Spilosoma lubricipeda. The sequence goes on along the minus strand of HG992298.1, from coordinate 758,823 downwards.
TGATTTCAGCACGGTAGGGCCAGCTCGAACGGGGCGGTACTACCCTCGCACAAAAGATCAACGTAAAATGACAGCATCAGTGCTGTCATGTTTCGTTGGTGAGTGCGAGACAGATGTGTCTCTGCTTGTCCCCATAGGATGGGGGATGTAAGTAAGTTAATGAATACCAGTGGCATAATTGGTATTAAAAATATCTCTTAAATATGGAAGAGAACCTATAGCTTATCATCAGCCAGGATTTCACTTGTTTAAGGTATAAGAAGCGTACCTGAAGTCCATCATGTCTTGCGCTGATAAATCGTACAGCGGGCTACTGGAGTCGATGACGTGCACGACGGTGATTGGCCAGATAAGGAAAGCTCTGGCTTGCTTCAGCTCCAACTGCTGGATGTAGTTTTGGACGAACTCTCCTTCTAAAGTCCTGGTGGCAAAAGTAATAATAATAATAATGATGATTACCAGCTTTTATAAGTTATGTTTCTAAATCTACACATTTGTGGCGACTTTTACATACAGCGCAACAGACACATACTACAGCGCCATCTACCGAATATATACTGAACTACGAACTAATGAATGAAACGAAGCAACTACTAATCCTGAATCACGACATAGAAGTTCTCGCGTTGATTAGCATGTTTTGCCCGCCAAGCATAATCACCTCACTTGGTCGGAGGATCCTCTCTTTGTGTTGGAGAGACATGACTCCCTGTCCCCCACACATATAAAAATATATTTTTTAAAAATTGTACCCGTTTATACAAAAGCTTTTGAAATGTATTTAGCCTATATCACCCGGACCATTATTACGAATCTATTGACACCTCATTCGTTCAAATAGGTTCATATACCTAAGCGCTGCGGTGGAACATACATAGTCTACCATCACTATTACTCTTCCTTACCCGTAGTCGGGTAACAATATATTTTCCTGACTGACCAATTCCTCCTCCACCTCCTTTCTAAGGAGAGGTCGATGTCCGGCTATGGACTATCAAAAGCTTCTTAATCTAATATCTTTCAACGAATAATATTTGTCTATATTATAATGTACTAGTTGTTGCCCGCGGCTCCGCCCGCGTATATCACGGTTATCGCGGCAAAAGCCTGTGTGTTATTCTGATGTATAAGCTATATTACTGTAAAGTTTCATCCAAATCCGTTCAGTAGTTTTTGCGTCAAAGAGTAACAAATATCCATTCATCCATACTTACAAACTTTCACGTTTATAATATTAGTAAGACATTGTTAGCGTCACGTTAAAAAATAATGATCTGTGAATTAATGTTGTAGTATGAAATACTTATGACTTATTTTTATTAACTATAATTTAGTAATTTAAATGTATTGACATTAATAAATATCGATATGTCTATTTTTAATAGGGTAGCAAGATTATAAACTGGGACTTTGAAATCTCGCCTCCATGCGGGGCATTACGTTGAATTCTTGTCGCCGTTAAGTAGTCATTACAATTCATAACAATAAATATTTGTATATTGAAGTAAGTCTTAAGTTTTTATGAGTTGGAGACCTTGATCAATATAATCTGTGTCTCGGAAATGGCTTAAACGCAGTAAGTTTCGGACGTGATAAATAGCTATTTAAATTCATCATATTTAATTTTTTTATTTAAATTTATAAAAAGCATAATAATTTCATTGAATCCCAGTTAATTAAATCAGTATATAAAATAGTAAATGGTTTTCTAACTAATTAAACGGTATTTGAATTGGTCTTGTAGTGAGTGTAGTGATTGATTTATGTAATTAACAATGGTTATCTATACAAATAAATAAACCGCTTTTACTAAATGCATATGTATGTATATACGGTACATATGCCAAAAATGTATTTAAATTTTTTTTTCTCTGTCTGTCTGTTTGTTCCGGGTACCTAATCTCTGGAAAGGTTGGACTGATTTTGACGGGACTTTCACTGGTAGGTGGCTGTTGATCCAGGGTGTAACTTAGACTAGTTTTTTAGACCAACTTAGTCCCGCGGCGCTACTCGCGGTACGACGATAACCGCGGGTAACACCGTGGTTCAGCTAGTTAACAATATGTGTGTAAGTATGGTTAATTGATTTGGTCTATTAACTGATCTACCTTTGAACACAAATTTTATTAATTAAAAGTAACGGTGTGATAGTTGAATCGATTATTTTATTTCATTAATTTTAACGTCTGAAAATGTTATTTGAAATTACTTTTTTGAAGTGGACAGGACACGTGACGCATAAGGACATGTGACCTGACCTAAATAGGCGCATGGCGTTTGACGAGCACGGGCGCATTGATGACGAGTCAACAAGGCCGTCACTTTCATTAAAAACATTATTGTTTCTTAGCGAAGATGTAAATTAGATAATACGAAATTCGTTTTGTATGTTCAAATAATTGTAAAATAAATAAGCGTTTAAGTTATGGAAGTTAAGCAAACTGAAAGAAAATTTGTGAGTCCTTTATAAAAATGAACTAGATGAAAACCCGGCTTCGCTCGGGTAATATGTTTATACTGTATAGAATTAACGTATATTTTTATAACATCGCAATAACCATTTCTGTAGTTATCGGTTCTCAAGGAATATTTTACTTCTTTTTAGAAGCAAAGAGGTTCATTTCAGGTGAGCTTAAACAACTGTTCGTTCATAGTTTTGAGTTTTCTCTTCTGTCGCCAGTCCTCGTGACTGCTTTGTAATTTTTTTTTCATTATATTTCTTAACCTACTACTGACTTGTTACTGCTATCGTTGCAGTTATTACTTAGTTATATGATATTTCTTCATATATGTAAGACTAGCTGAACCCCGCGGTGTTACCCGCGGTTATAGTTGTACCGCGAGTAACGCCGCGGGAGAAAGTTAGTCTAAAAAAAGTAGCCTAAGTTACTCCCTGGATCATCAGCTACCTGCCAGTGAAAGTCCCGTCAAAATCCGTCCAGCCGTTCCAGAGATTACCCGGAACAAACAGACAGACAGACAGACAAAATTTTTTTTACGTACATTTTTGGCATATGTACCGTGAATACATACATATGCATTTAGTAAAAAGCGGTTATTTTAATATTACAAACAGACACTCAAATTTTATTTATTTGTATAGATTATGTGGTGGTATGATTTTAGTGTTATATATATGTCCTCCTTTGGCTTTTCATTGATACAAAAAATTACTTACGCATTGTTAGAAGTTGTCTCAAACGCTATGTCCATCTATTAAAACCTATTGTATATAATAATAATATGCTAGTTATATACAAAGCGTTACCTTATGGGCTTCATCATATAAGCGGTGATGGTACTTCCAATCAAATGCATGTTCATTAAATCCCACACTCTGAATTGTAGGCACAGTTCTCCATCTCGAAGACACACCTGTTACATGATAAAAATAATTATAATTATTATGGCAATCACAGTAAATGAAGCATACCCATCAGAAAACGCTGCGCTCCAAGAAATGGCTTTGTATATCACATTTTTTTGTTAATTATTTTAAGAACTTATATTATTTGTAAATCTTGTTGTTCAAATAAAGTATTATTGGAGTGATAGCTTCATAAGGGAACATAAACCGCTTCGTTACGTAACGCGTTACGTCGCCAGTCTGTGTGGCTTCCCTTTCTCTTACGCATACGGCAGCAGTAAGAAGCCTCCTCCTCTCTTACTCTAATCCGCAGCTAGCCATAAATAGTTCAACTTAGATGAAGTTTTAAGTTATCACTTTTATCGGGCGTCCCGAGAAGCATACGTTTTTTTTTATCTATATATCTATTCATTTTCTGATCTACAGAAGCTTCAGATTGTCTGTCTTATACATTAGTCATCTCGTACAACAGCCAAAGAGTCATGGTTTGTGCTAGTAAGCGGCGAGGTAAACCACTACGCCATGTGTATAGTCATTGAGATTAAGTGAAGTTAAAAATATGCTCCTTTTTTTAAGGAGGTTAAGATATGAGTACGTACGGTAGCTTTCTTGCTAAAGCCAACAGAAGACACGTGTCTATTTGGCCTGATCATCTTGGCGTACAACAAACTAGTTAGACCTCCAGAGAGAGCTGTGCCGGCCACGATCTGAAAAGAAAAAGATTCAGTTATGCTTGCATTTTTATAAGAACCTTTATAAATGTAGTAGAGCCACGTTGATTTCAGCACGAACTGGCCGGCTCGACCGGGGCGGTACTACCCTCGCACAGAAGATCACCGTAAAATGACCGCATTCGCGTGCTGTCGTGTTTCGTTGGTGAGGACCGGTGGCCCGAAAAGAATCATCAAATCGGTTTATCCAGTTAAAAGTTCTAAGGTAACAAACATAAATTAAAATACAATCGAATTGAGAGCCTCCTCCTTTTTTGAGGTCGGTTAAAAAACTCTATTATATCTGGTTAGAAGCGGGTATTACAGTACCGGTTATTGAGGCTCAACTTAGAGGAGATCTATCGATTGAGGATTGGACATCTTTCGGTTAGAACGAAAGGACGTTTGATTTACAAAGATTAAAGAGCTTGTACCTCCAGCACCATGATGATTATAGCTTCTGGACATTCTTCGTTGGGAAATCTGGCGCCGTAACCTATCGTCATCTGAGAACATAGACAAAGAATATTTGTTAATACTAGCTGGTGAACTTCGAACCACCATTTTTGACTGCCTCGGATTGCGTTTCAGTAGTGTATGCGACTCCTGTGCCTGAGGTCTCGGGTTCTATTCTCAGGTCAAATGTTTGGTCTGCAAACGTTTGAGACCAAAAGACGTTGTGTATCAGAATTCCAAGTATTTAAAAACAAAACTGAATTTTAGAAAACCTTGTTTTTGGTATCCATGTCCGCCTCAGCTAGTGGTATTAGCTGGTGGTGTTGGCTACCATGGGTAGTGTACAGTCGTGAATTACATGTGACGTATTTAATAACAAAAAATAGACAAAATCTTTCGTTTACTATATAATTATATATATTCTTATTCTATAACTTAAGGACCAATAAACCTTCTAGAAAAGAGTGTACTCTTTCATTTAAGACCGGCTATACACTTGTGACGCCTCTGCGGGTGGCGGTGATCGCTTACCATCAGGCGATACGTCTGCTCGTTTGCCCCTTATTCAATAAAATGAAATAAGTATTTACGGTATTTACATCAAAGCCAAGGACCTAACTTATGCTCCTTTTAATATAAAAAAATCTCCATTTTGGTGCAGTCAATCGAATAATTTTTATTGACATAAATAATAAATAAATATTTCGGCCACCTACCACACACGTCATCTAGTCCCAAACTGAGCAGAGCTTGTATTATGGGTACTAGACAACTGATATAAATACTTATATACTTTTTTTTTGTAAATACATACATATTATACATAGAAAACACCCAAACTCCGAAACAAATATTTGCAGATAATACAAACATTTGGTCCGACCCGGGAATCGAACCCGAGACCTCAAGAACAGCAGTCGCGTACGCTACCACTTCGCCACCGAGGCAGGTACATAGTTTATTCTTTAAATGTAAAATGCATCTGATTACACCATACCTGAGTTTCCACAGACATCATTAGCAATCCAGCAAAGCTCTGAGTACCGGTGATGCAGTGCTCCTTCCCATCACCGATATCATCTTGGTATGATGACGCCACTGCTAACCAAATGGCAGCGAAAAGGAACCAGAATGCGAAATGTGCTATCACCACCAGGAGAAGGATGAAACGCCATTTGCTGTTGATCTGAAATAGTTGAGGACAAGTTACTCAACCCGGTAGCGCAACATTGATTTCAAAATAAACAGGCCTCTTCAACCGTGGTGGTACTACCCTCTCACTGAAGACCACCTGAAATTATAGCATTCGTGTAGCCGTGTTTCGTTGGTGATGCACTCATAAGACCAGGGGCCCAATGAAGCAGAAACATCGCAATAGGCAGCCATAGTGGGGTCACCATGCTGCATTGATTTATTATCTGCGTTCGCAATGACGTATGGTGTCCGATACTTTTAGAACCTGCTCATATTTTCCATCAGGCAGAGTAAAGTCCCATACATATAAAAATGTCACCGGAATGATTTAAGTTTTATATGTACTAAGAAAATTCAAAAAGATATTCGAAATGCTTTTCTTCAGAAAAAAACTTAGTTACGAGACCTTACAAGTACTACAGCAAAGTTGATCTCAGAAAGTTCTAGAATATATAATCTAGCACCACTCACCACAGTGTTAACAATATCCCTCATGTACTTAATAGACTTGGCAGGTATGTGGCTTCTTATAGGCACGTTCTCTTCACCATTCTTGAAGACTGCTCGTTTTGAACGCAGGGGTCGGCCATATGTGCGTCTGCAAGAAGAGTTCATTATTAAAAACACATCCGAAGGAAGGTTCTATGTATAAGTCCTCTCTCCTAGTACCCCTAATATCTAGCTCCTTTGCTTCCTTGCCTTAGCACAATTAATGGAATAATGGCGGAGAAGCATCTCAATAGGCCATCATAGTGTAGGTCACCATAATGCGTTATTACATTGTCTGCATTCGCAATGTGTGGTGTTCACTACTCTTGGATTCTGCTCATGCTTTCCAAAAGCTAGAGTAGAGTCACCTTGGCAGGCTGATATATAAGAAAAAAACTATGCAAGTAACTGAAACATTTTGCACCAGTCAATCATTACTTCCCTCTGAGTCCCCTGGAAAATGACAATATGCCCAAGCCGTGAACATCAGGTAGTTGTCATAAAAAATACTAGTTGCAAATTGAGCAGACTCCAAACGAAATTGGTAATATTACCAAAACAAATTATTTTGAATTTGATTCGTGAAACACAAAATTTCTTGAAATGTTTCAATTTATAAGAATCTTATCACATTATATTATGGAGTTTTCAATAACTATGTGAATCATCTCAGTCATTTCATACTCGTATTCTTAAGGACAACTTGTTTTGTTATCTCAGTAAGGCAAATAAATCAATAAAAAAACGTCGTATTGGTGACGCAATTCTTTTCTTTCCTGTGGTATGGACGAAAAATGGACAGATATGTCACCTGATGGGAAGTGATTTGGAACACCCCTTCCTGAAATTATTCTGAAGGAATCATGTCTTAAGGGTGTCTCTCAAGTCGGTAAAAGTACTAAAAGTATTCCTTAACACCGTTTTCTTGTAAGGTCTTGGTGTCACTTTGGATGCACATGCATCCATTGAGATATACTTCGATGCACCACATGGTGCATCGAAGTATATCTCAATTGAATGAATCTCGTGTCACAGTACAATACTTTCATTCAGAAAACGTAATCTTTTCCTTAGAAATATCTGAAGCTAGTCCATTAATAATACTTATAATATTCCCATTTAGCTTAATATACCAACCTGCGAAAACCTTTCTTACTTCGACGACTGTACGGAGTACCATACTTGACAGTAGGAGGTGTGTACTGACTGTCATCATAAGTACTTTCATCAGTATTGATTCTATCAATCTTGTCATATGTATGTTCATCGGTATTGCTTGAACTGGCTACAGGTAGCGTCGACAGCTCAGAATAATGCTTAGACGTATCAGAAGATCTTGGTTCTTCTTCAACGTCCACAGTCATAGTCAAACCTTCATCTTCACTGGAGTAATGAGAAGATGATTGAGAACTATCATACGCTATGGGTACTTGTAAGTAATTTTTCGTATCAAAGTTTGTCACTACCGATGGAAAAGCGATTTCTTTGCCTTCAACGTAAGTTTGGGATATTCTGTATTGTTTCTTGAGTTCCTCGTTGGTATAAACGTCTGTGAACCCGATGTTGGGTATTTCTATGGAAGATCTTTGTGATCCATTACCAATGGCTTCGGAGTAACTGAGGGATCTTTCAAGAGCGCGACTTCTTGAGCCACGTCTATGAACTTCAGGACCGTCATAATTCATTTTGGACAGATAGTTTTTGCTATTTTAAGTCGATTTATAATTATTGTACTCTGCTATACTATGAATCGGGAAGTCTGACGGCGGAACCTGACTGGGATAGTTTGTGTTCTTTAGGAGGCCTTCGTCCAGCAGTTGATATGGATCTGAATACAGTATTGTAAATTTACAGTTGACCGAAAAGGCGAAAAGCGTGTTAATGGATCAAGGTGTTTAATTTACTTCAAGAATTATAATTTCCAACACCTTGAGATGTCAAATGTTTTTAGACAACACTTTTATCGCACAAACGGTATTGATGTTTAAATTTATCACTTTTCACGTGACGAAAGTCAACCATTTCTTTTATCACTGTCACATCACTGCAAAAATATCTTTTACACCTCTGAAAACATATTAGTCAGTAGCCAGTGTCTGGAAATACCACATTTTTATTATTTTCAAATTTTTCTTTATCAACTAATGCCAATTCATAAATTTGTACTCCAATAAGTTACCGACACTGGCTGTTCTTGAAACACAATGTCTTATGTTACTCCTACAGTTTTATCTTAGAGATAAGAGGTTGTTATCCGCGATAAGATACAAACATATTTGTTCTTCGTGTTTTGATGGGATACCGACCTAATAATGAAATTAGTCCTTGTATATTTAAAGTTCAATTTAGTATAAAATTAAATAAAGTTTGTCATTATTAAATTTAAGTAATCATAATTGGCAGGTTAAACATTTTTTTGTTAAAATTTGTGTTTATTGTATTGGCTCTCCTGTTTTTCTAACGTTCCCTGCAAAAATATTCCTGATTTCTTCATTTGTAACTCCCGTGGTGCTTAGTAAACAACAATAAACTAGTATGATATAACTTGAGTAAGATCAAAATGTATACTTGGTGATATATAAGTGTCTAATATTCGTTGATGGATCTTGGCGATCGTGGCGCAATTATAACGCCTCTGGTATTGCGGGTGTCCAAGGGCGGCTGTAATCGCTTACTATCAGGTGATACGACTGTTCGTTTGCCCCTTATTCCATAAAAAAAATATACAAAGATTTGGTCCGACTCGGGAATCGAACCCGAGACACCAAGCACAGCAATCGTTTACGATACCACTGCGCCACGGATGTAGTTACGAGGAAGATGTTACGAGAAATTGCTCGCAGAAACGAGAGTGGGAATCGAGTATCGGAAAATTCACCTTTAGTAGGGCCCCCACAAGGTCATTAACACCGTATATTGTTATCAATGTAGTATGAACGAAACCACCAATTTGATTGATTGAGTCCTTATCATCAACCTTTAATTCGAACGCTGCTAGACATAACTCTCTCGGCGGATGCCACTTAGCCAGATGAGAGATGGACTATACTATATAGATGCCACTGACGCATCTCAGTTCTTTTTAGAGTGTCCAATCTCCTCTATCAATTTCCCAGCACTCCTACGTTTTTCAGAAGACTTGAACTGCAAAAATGATCAGTTAACAATGTAGCTAATCCATTAGCATTAATTCAATTGATGAAAACAATATTGTACTTTCCGAAATTCCATTCTTTTTACTCAATTCTCTTACAGATAGGTTTCATAATGTAACCACTAAAAACGAGTTAATTAAAACAACAATTCACTTACAAAAGATTACACAAACTCATATTTATTTATATCTTCATAATAATACTGATTATTGATATGTACTACTTATATCTATACATATAAAATTACTTGACCTGACGAACTGACTGATTCATCAATATAATAATATATAGTCTAAAACACTAGGGCTACACACTAGATACTTTGTCAACTGATGATTTCATGTTGTAGAAATCGTTTTCATGCCAAGATGTTAACATGATACTTCACAACGAGTCTTTATTTATAGCAAACACAGATATACTACAATAATAAATACAATCAGGCAATCGATCTCAGTTCCAATTTGACTTGTAAAGATCTTAAGAAAGTTTTCTTATTCAAAAATCTTTTAAAAACTACATTACATTTACTATAAAGCGTAATAACTTTATTATGTCTTAAAACTAAACACTAAGTTTTAATATAACAAACTTAGCTTATTAATTAACTAGCAGACCCACGCAACCTCGTTTGCGTCTTCTATTGCCCGTCGCGTGATAATTTTCCCCCGTTTTTAAAACATTTTTCGTTGGTGCTCCTCTCCTATTGGTCTTAGTGTGATGATAGCCTATAGCCTTCCTCGATAAATGGTAGATAGCCCACTTATCGAGGAAGGCTATAGGCTATCATGACACTGAAATAATTTTTCAAATCGGACCAGTAGTTTCTGAGATTAGCGTGTTCAAACAAGCAAGCAAACAAACTCTTCAGCTTTATATATTAGTATAGATTAATACAAATTCTAAATAGTAATTTCATTTATCACTTTTATATAGGCAGCATTTATTTCTATTATTTTTTTCAAATATTTCTTACTTTGAAGAGCTGACATTACCTTTACAAATATCATCAGAAAGAAATTAGAAGAACACTTTAAAAGTACAAGACGAATAGATTTTAAAAACAAATTATTTTATATTCCTTGTTTCTCATAGGTTTACAGATATCCTTCAAATATTTCGCGGATATCATAATTCCTTTTTTTACTTGACTAGGACTAATATATGTTTATTAGCTGACCCACGCAACTTCGTTTGCGTCTTATATTGCCCGTAGCGTAAAAAAATCTCCCGTTTTTGAAACATTCTTCATTGTTACTCCGCTCCTAATAGTAGTAGCGTGATGATATATACCCTATAGCCTTCCTCGATAAATGGACTATCCAACACCGAAAGAATTTTTCAAATCGGACCAGTGGTTCCTGAGATTAGCGTGTTCAAACAAACAAACAAACAAACTCTTCAGCTTTATATATTAGTATAGATAGGTTTCTTGTTGATCAAAGGTTTCAGCGCAGCGCCTTAACTACAAAACCAATTTTTTAACCGACTTCAAAAAAAGGAGGAGGTTTCTCAATTCGATCGTATATAAATTTTTCTTTTTTATTAATGACGTGTCAATAGAATCGTAATTATATAAAATTCTCGTGACGCGGTGTTTGTAACCAAACTCCTCGGAAACGGCTGGACCAATTTTTCTGAAATTTCGTGTGAATTAGCCAACACCTATATTTCATATCCCTAAATGATAAGGGTGACCCATCCCTATTTTTTATATGGAAAAACTGCGTTTGCCGGTTCAGCTAGTAATGTATATAAATTCTATCCACAATTTTTGTGTACTCAGGTTAAATAGTCCCGGATCCCCGGAACATATTTTAAAAGTTATTACTATCAAGCATATTTTTCATGAGTGGCTTCATTTTGATGAGGGGCCCACTTTTCACCTTACAAAAAATTTTGGTTGTGGTAGCTAACAGGGGAAGCAGGGAAAAAGTTTTTGTGGGGTGTATGTTGTTTGGTGGTTTACTCCGGTTGAACAGGTCCATTGGTGCTGAAGCGTCGTTCTCCCACGGTTATATTAGTATTGTAACCCACAATATTCAGCTCAGTAAGAAGCTGGAAGGCTATCGGAACCACTACGCCAGCTATACAGTATTTTTAGGGGCTACATATTTTAATACATTATTTTTTATAAGTTAAAACCTATCTACGTGGACTTTATGTCTATATTTATGTCTTTTGAGATTTCTTCCTAAATGATGAAGTTCTCTCCAGATGGAACGAGGCGACTGTCTCACTGAAGATGCTTGCGGTACCGGGAGTCTGTGGACGTAGATCAGCTTTTATGGGAGTTGAACTGAAAATAGAAAAGATATATTCTTGTTAATATATTTTGCTTCTAAGACCAGCCTACTGAACACTACACTTTTAAAATCGATCTATTGGAGCGTCGCCATCAGAATTCATTCCGTGAGTGTCGTAAGGGCCAACTTAGTGAGAAAACTACGCAGGATAATATAATGATAAAGAGAAGCTAAACTGGAATCTAACTTGTTTGGTCCTGCCAAAATGACTTCACACTGCCTGATGGAAAGTATAAGCAGAATCCAAGAGTGGTGGTCACCATACTAAAAATGCCGACAATGCAATAATGCAGCATGGCTACCCACACCATGGTGGGCTAGTGATGCTTCTGCATCATTGGTCTCACACTCACCAACGACACACGACAGCATGAACGCTCTTACGTTGATCTTCTGTGCGAGGGTAGTACCGCCCCGGTCTACCGGTGGCTTTGCTACTATAATCAACCCATCTATCCAGGTTGGGAGATAGTAAACCTCCTCTGTAAGGAGAGGCCTTTGGCCAGCGGTGGACTGTTAAAGGGTGTTGATAATGATGATTTAAATATACATATGTAATAGGTAAACTGCCTCGGTGACGCAGTGGTAGCTTACGCGACTATTCTTGAGGTCTCGGGTTCAATTTCCGGGTCGGACCAAATGTTTGTATGATCTGCAAATATTTGTTTCGGAGTTTGGGTGTTTTCTACGTATAATAAGTATGTATTTACAAAAAAAAGTATATAAGTATTTATATCAGTTGTCTAGTACCTATAATACAAGCTCTGCTTAGTTTGGGACTAGATGACGTTGTGTGTTAGATGTCCGAAATATTTATTTGTTTACGTACCCTCGGTGCAGATCCTTGGCAGAGCAGAAGGGAGTGTCGACCGGTTCCAACACATCCAATTTCCTATCATCAATCACGTATTTCTGTTTGTGAAAATCGTACCTAAAAGCAAAAAGGTAACATTTACATTGAACTTAATTTCAAATAAGCCGTAGGGTGTATATTTTTATGAGACATGAAAGGTAAAAGCTTTCCCATACAGGCGCTTTATAATCGGTCGATAATATCTGATATGTGATTAACACAAGCTTCCTAATTCTAATGCATTATTGTTATCGCAGCAGTTTGTAATTTCGTAGCCGTCCTACAGTTGTTGCTCGCGACTCCGCCCGCGTGTATGTCGGTTTCCGCGGGAAATAGTAGCCTATGTGTTATTCTGATGTTTAAGCTATATAACTGTGAAGTTTCATCCCAACCCATTAAGTAGTTTTTGCGTAAAAGAGTAACAAACATACATATTCACAAATAATTTCGCCTTATAATATTAGTGTGATGATGTACATAAAGAAATAAAATTGAAGTGTCTGTTGTTAATTTAAAATTAACAGTTTTTACTAAATCCAAGTAAATACGGTACTTACATTAAAACTTGGACTAGACATGCCCCGCGGCGTCACCCACGGTTGTTGGTGTACCGCGGGTGACACCGCGGAGCTCAGGTAGTTATGTACTAAAAACAGACACCGCAAAAACGCATTCGATATTATCGACCGATTAAAACACCAAGAGGACAACCTCATAAAAGACATACATATTTCTTTTAAGTTTAAGTTGTAAATGTCTAATACTTTTGTATTTGTTCAATGTACGCACATAAAAAAATAATAAGGTACAAGAAAATATAATGTACAAAGGCGAGATGAACCCAAAACATTATCTTCCTACACTGAGTGAAAAATATATTAGAGAAAAATACGGAAACAATACACTTAGGAACACACGTACTTAGAGAAACATGTACATGTATCGTAGGTAGTAGAGCCACGCTGATTTCAGCACGAATGGGCCGGCTCGACCGGGGCGGTACTACCCTCGCACAGAAAATCAACGTAAAATGACAGCAATCCTGTTGTCGTGTTTCGTTGGTGAGTGCGAGACCGGAGGCCCAAAATGATGCAGAAGCATCACTAGCCCGCCATAGTGTGGGTCACCATACTGCATTGTTGCATTGTCTGCAGGTGACCACCACTCTTGGATTCTGCTTATGCTTTCCATCAGGCAGAGGAGAGTCATTTTGGCAGGGCCAAACATAAAAAAAAAATAAAAAAAAAAGTTTAAATAAAAGTGTACTCAGTCAGTCAGTCACATAGTAGTGTAGTAGTGACGGAAATCAAAGCAGATGAAATAGGACATGTTAACCAGCCATTTATTCATACTCACGATTATTTTTACGGGAATTAACACGATTACTTATTAAAAGATATTACATACCTCTTATTTGCCTGACGTTTCGACCAGGTTGCACTGGCCTTGGTCACAGGCTGACTCGCGTTAATTCCCGTAAAAATCATTGTTAATATGTCATGGAACGCGAAAGTTTAAAAGTTAGTATTCATACTCACTTCACGACGGGAGGAAACCGATATCCCCAGACCACCTCCCTGGGTACGTAGGAGGTCTGGCTTTGAGTAAACGTGCCCATTGATGCTGATGCTCCTTTCAGACTGACTGTGATCTCATAGCTGAGGACATAAAATCATAAAGAAAGTTATTGAATTATGTCTCGTTTTTAAGCGACTTCAAAAGAGAAGGAGATATCAATTCGACTATTTTTTTTTATTGTTTGTTACCTGGTGAAGCGATTTTGTTGATCTGTTTTTTTATTTGAAAGCTGGTGCCTCTCGTGTGGTCCCATTTAATTTGGTCTAGATTCAAGTCGGTGTTTTTTGTTAAAATATGTGATTATTTTAAAATCTTTTTTAGAATGTGCTATTATGATCCCGATTTCGTAATTCGGATTTTCGGATAGAAACGGAGCACCAATGAGCAATGTTTCAAACACGGGGGAAAATTTTCACGCTATAGAAGACGCAAACGAGATTGCGTGCGTCAGCTAGTAAGTAATAAAAAATGAAGGCTACTTTTCCAGGTGTTAACAAGTTTTATTTGATGGTATACCTGTTACCAGCTATAAGTTCAGGCGTGTAACCATAGAGGGGGCTGGAGGCATCAATCACATGCACCAGGGTCACTGGCCACAACAGGAACTGACGCTGCTGCAGCGCCAGACTACGAGCGTAGTAGCGGATCACTTCACCTTCCTTTGTTCTAGAAACATGCATAGATATTTTTATTTTATTATTATTAGATTATACCTGCAACCTAAAGAAAGGGTAGGCCTTTCCTACATGTACAAGATGCTCATTGAAGAGCTACATATTATCAAATTCCCTGTGGTGCCAGATAAAGAATACACAGTGTCGCCACCACAACTAATTTCTTGGGTCTCTGGGGTGAATTAAGTAAGAAAACTATGTAAGACAACAGCACTGCAGAGAGATAGGAAATCTGACACAAACCTAGTCCCCTAGACTAAGGAGAAGCCTATATCCAGCAGTGGACTCTTAAAGTGTTAGTCTCACTCATTAATAGGGTTAAGTCTATGGAACCAACCAGGGTATTGAGAACTAAAGAATAAAAATACTTTCTAATCATGCTGATAAATACCTGTAAGTGTTGATGAAATGCGCATTAAACTCTGAACTGATGATATGATCATAGTTCAGGTCCCAGGCCCTCATCATGAGGCACAACTGGCCGTCACGCATACTTATCTGAAACAACCAGCAAATATAATAATATAATATTTCGGACACAACCCACACTGTACACGTAGAGTCATTATTCATCCCATGTGTGGCGTAAGAAGGAAGCAAATTAAGCAGAACAACATAGCTGCAAAGAGAGTTTTAAAGAGGTTTAGGAGGAGGAGGTAAGGCCTATATCAAGAAGTGAACTGTTAAAGGCTGTTGATAACTGATATGATGATATTGATGATGTGATGGACATATTTAATTAATATACCAATTGGCCACGCATCGCTGCAGTACATTTTGATTGCAAACAATTGTTGGAACCATCTTTGAAGCGTCTTGTATCTTTTTCTCTGAGGAGTTTTTCCAAGCTAGATCAGAACTGACCTGAACTACGCCTTTTATATAGAGCGACTACCATCTGACCCCTACAACCCAAGTAGGCAAAATGAAAGTAGAGTAGAAAGACTGTTGTCGGACTTTTTAGGGTTTAAGCTTACCGTACCGTTTGGCAAAAATGGTCGTATTGTAACTAGAATCGACGGTATAACATGCTGTCTGTGGGTAGTAGGAAGAATCTTAATGTCTATACTAACTTTTAAAAGTTTCGCGTTCTGTGATATATTAACAATTAGTTTTACGGGAATTAAAGCGATCACCTATTAAAAGCTATTACATACCTCTGAAATGCCTGACGTTTCGACCAGGTGGCACTGGCCGTGGTCACAGGCTGACTGGCTTAGCGGTAGAGGTAATAGAGCCGTAAAAATTGTTAATAAATCTTAATGTCTTATGGAAAATCAACTATCTATGTGAAATGTGTTAACCTACTGGTTTACCACTGAGTGACAATTCTTCTACCATGGATGGCGCTAGACTGTACTTTATAATTTTTCCTCAAGTTTAAATGAGACAAAGATTGATTTTGTTTGGTTTACAAGTAAAAGTTTGGTTTATGGCTAAATTGGGATCACACAACCCTCTTACAGAAGACTAACTTAAAATTATCATTCGCGCTGTAGTGTTTCATTGATGAGTGCAAGATCGGAGGCCCAATAATGCAGAAAGAAGCTTCTCAATAGGTCGGTCGCCATAGTGTGTCATTATTATTATTTTGCTCATAGTTTACATCAAGCGGAGAAGTCTCTTTGGCAGATTCATTAATATAAAAAATCCTTATAAAGTCAGTTCAAGAGCAAAATAAATAATTTATTTTTTAATTAGTGTTAAAATAGGAATCTGCGGGATTGCTACCATGTACCTTTTCGTTTGTGAGTATCCGATATTTCGGCGCTGTTGCAACCGCCATGATCACGGAGTAACTGAAGATCTTGCGGGTGGGCTGTTATTGGCAGACATATCGGTCTACCCTCTTTCGTAGTCTTTTATTATGATCGTCCCCAAAGGTACATGGTAGCAATTCCGCAGATTCCTATTTTAATGTTACTGACCATGAAAGTTTAAAACAATATATTAATTAGTGTGTATCGAAAACGATTGACGCAGATAAGAAAGTTATAAGCAGTAATTAATAATGTTTTACGATCGTTACAGTGAATCGATTACTAATTTGATATAACCGATTATATTGTTTTGAACTATTCGATTAAACATGTCAATCAATTTGATTGCAGTAATTTGAAGTACTTACGAGGAAAATTAATTAATGTCGTAGTTAATTAATAGATGCAATTTTATTCACGCCAATTAGTGTAAGAGTGGTGTAAGTGTACACCCACGTTTTTATACTCCTCTGTTTATATAAAAGAAAATCTATACTAATATATAAAGCTGAAGAGTTTGTTTGTTTGTTTGAACGCGCTAATCTCAGGAACCGCGGGTCCGATTTGAAAAATTCTTTCATTATTGAATAGTACATTTATCGAGGAAGGCTATAGGCTATATATCATCACGCTAAGACTAATAGGAGCTGAGCACCAATGAAAAAGTGTCTCAAAAACTTTTCTAGCATGCATCACCCTAAGGTCGACTGGTAGAAAATGCCTACGGCATTAAGTCCACCTTTGTCACTTTTAATGTGCATAAAGTATAAATAAAAAAAAAACGGGAGAAAATTATTACGTTACAGGCAATAGGAAGAGAGATAGGGAGAGGCAAACGAGGTTGCGTTAGTGTCGATTAGTAATCGATTACATTCTTATCAAATAGATCCTTAATGTCTAGTGAATACGTACATTAATTTACTAGCCTTACGTTCATACATACATTTATAAATACGTATAAATTATATGTAAGTGTTCTTAAACTGTTAAGGTATGCAATCTTTGTACGCCTAACTCACAAGATTCCTACACCAACCAAAAGTTATCTGATAAATAATCCTCTGGACATTAAATACGCCGATGGACAAAAGTACATATTGACAATTATTTTTGTGGTCACAGGCTGATTCAGTCAGCCTGTGACCACGGCCAGTGCAACCTGGTGGAAACGTCAGGCAAATCAGAGGTATGTGATACCTTTTAATAAGTGATCGCGTTAATTCCCGTAAAAATAATTGTCAATATATCATGGAACGCGATAGTTTGAAAGTTAGAAAAGTACATATATTATAGTTATATGAATAAACTAGCTTAGTCTCGCGGTGTTAGCGGCGGTTATTGCCTTACCGCGGGGCGAAGTTAGTCTAAAAAAAGTAGCCTTAGTTACTCCTTAGATCATCAGCTATCTATCCCGTCAAAATCGGCACAGCCGTTCTAGAGATTAGCCGGAACAAACAGACAGGTAGACAGACAGACAGACAAAAATTAAAAAAAATGTAATTTTGTTGTAAGTACCGCGTAAACACACATACGTATTTAGTAAAAAGCGTTTTTTTTAATATCACAAACACAGTCCAATTTAATTTTATTTGTATAGATTAAATATATACATCCGAAGCTAATAAAAGCTCTTTAAAAAGCAACATACCACAGCTTTCTTACTGAACCCAACTCCATCCCGGGAAAGCTTCTCAGGTCTCGTCAGCTTGGCGTAGACCACACACGTCAGCACTCCTGATAACCCAGTGCCGAGGATTAGCTGGAAGTTGAAAGATTAAATTTTTCATTCTTTCGTTAAATGTTTTAGCATATCTGTAATACCATCATGAAAGCAGTTGTCACACTTTGTGAAAGGCGTTACCGAGGGTTACCTGAATACAAATATATTTTTCTGTTTTGAATTACCATCACTCCTCTGGACTACTATCAATTCTGTTGAAGCTATTGGCGTTCCCGGTAGGAGAGGTAGACCCAAGAAGGGCTGGCTTGACGTCGTAAGAGGTGACATGCGTGCTAATGGTCTCACTACCAAGGATGCCGAAGACCGGGAAAAGTGGAGAAGAAATAGTAGGAAAGCGGACACCAGGCTCCAGAATGGAAGCAACCGGGAATAACGCGAAGACGATGATGATGAGCAATTGGCGTTTATGGTGCAGAGGTCAGTACCCCCGCTACTCTATGAGACATATGCGCTCTTTTTATCCTGTTGATATTACACATCTAAATACATTCATATAATAAACAAGACTTCCTCATAAGAAGTTATTATTGACACTTTGTTTGGTTAAACGTGCTCTAAGGGTCGAACGTGCTTTCAGGAACTTATACTGGTTCAAAATTTTTTTAGTGTTAGATAGTCCACTTATCGAAAAAAGCCTATTATAGCTATAGCATTACGCCCCAACAGTTAGGAGCCGAGCAAAAATGAAAAATGTTCCAAATTCAGATAAATTTTATTCCTTTTGAGAGACCCAGACAAACTCTGGCGAGTCAACTATTATAACTTTTTTTTATACATATTACTCTACTTTTAACTATATTAGTATAAATGTCAGAGTGTGTTAAATCGATTTGAACATACAGTGAAAGCTATGGACATGTATATAAAAAACTTTAATTGAACATAAAATTCCGACAAGAAGTATAGTACTGACCTCTATTGACACAATATTAAAGCTGTTTATTGAAAGTTGTTGCTTTTATTAACTAGATGTCGCTACATTTACTCTCATATCTTTTATGTAAAGTATTTTGTTCTAATGAAACATTTCATTATTTATGTAAATATCCGAAAAGGCCTTCATCAAGAACAATTATATGGTTTATGTTTACTTTAAGTGACAAAAGAGTTTTTTCAAACATTTTTAAATGCTTGTAATGCAGCTCCCTCGGACCTCGGATTTCAACTGCCGACTGGTCCCTTATTTGCTTATAATTGACACGAACCGACTATAAAAAGGCACACATCTCGTATATCAGTAGCTGGGGAATCAGGTGTAATCTAGCAATGAAATATCTTCTCTCTCTAGAAAAGACCTTACACCATTTACGACTGCAACCTTTTGTAAGTGGGAATCACTTTGTTCTCTTCTCTAAGGGATGTGCGCTCCGCAAGGTTTAAAGTCTGACGCAGGGGCGGTTCCAGCCTGAAATTTTGGTGGGGGTCACTAATAATTAATTTAAGTCAAGTAAATTAGACTTCATTGCACAATATTCAATTTTATTGCACACATTAGAAACAAATCGATATATATTGTTTTTATTAGTAAGTCTATTGAGATGACAATAGTTGAGTATTTGAGACGTCTGGGACAATCTCTTAATGAATACTTACGAGGACCTCCGTCGGGGGAGGTGGGGGACAAACCCTTCGTGTCCCCACCAAGGGTTTGTGTGGGACTCCGGACAAATCAGTCTATCCTCTAAACCCCGCGGCGGCCTAACTCGGCTGACAAGAGGAGCTCCAGAAACGCATCAGCGGCATCTGGAGTACTCACTGCACTGCAGGTACATCCCAGGGTAATTAGATTCACCCCCGTGGCAGGTCGCTATTGAACCTCTCATAGCTCTACACAGTAAGAGTCGGAACACCGACCTGCCTTAGACGACATCCCCCGGCCGCACCGAGGTGTCACCGCTCTCGGGTCGTTTGTAGTGACCAGATTTCTCCTGGACGTGGCCACAACGACCCTGAACCGACGATTGGGGAGCTAGCGGCTTCTACCGCGCCCTCTTCATCCCCTCTTTCAAGCGGGATCGACCCTTTCCCGATCACGCTTTGCCGACTCCTTCTGGAGCATAACGTCTCCACAGAAGGAGCCCTCCGCCTCCCATCCCTCACTACTTGCCAGTATTGCCGCGATCAATGCTGGTGACAGGTTTCATCCGATCTGTCCACAGTGATGGCATTGTGCCGTAACCACACGTCTTATTCTGTTCAGATATTCACCGAAGCAACCGTACCCGGTGAGCATCTGAGTGAGTCGGTAGATGACACAGTCAGTTATCTCTATCGAAGCTTCGAAGCTCGTCAGAACGGCTCCGATAGCGCTTTGGCTGGCTCAAACCTGGGCGAGTGGCAGACGATGTGGCGCCCCTGCTACCACGCGGCGTCCCTGCGGGGGACTAGCCGCCCGAAATGCTCTTCGAAACTCTACCGACTGCCCAGGATGAGGCCTAGGTACTTTATGTCCTGACCTGGCTGTCAATGTCATCCAGCAGGCATGAGCTGGATGGTTCTTGTCACTTACATGAGCCATGGAGGTGCCACCTTCAGGCTTGTGTTGTGCACAAGCAACACAAGCTCCTCGGCGAGCAGAAGCACCTCCCCGAAGCGTTACCCTCTAGCCTGTATTAATGTATCGTCTACATAGCAGGCGACACTGAGGGCAGAGGCAGACAGACAATGGGACCAATACAGAGCCCTGGGGAACCCCACAACACACCTCCCTTCGATTTGCCACCCCGTTCAGATCGACAAACTTCACTGCCTTATGACAGGCCACAGGCCTCTATGACGGTGATATTCAAGGGCCGCCCTGATAGCGCGCCAAGGAATGCTGAAAGCGTTAACGATATCAAACCTAACTGTCAACACGACCCTCCTGATCATAGGTGCCCGCTTATACGGTCAGAGATAACTCTTTCAAGGAGTTCCCCGTTTCGTTCAGGCAAGTTGGAATGGAAAAATAACATCTGCACCTTACTTTTTGTGGAGCAGCAGTCTCGCATCTTTTCAGTCGAGGGGGGAGATACCGAGACCCAAACACTGAGTGAAAATTTGCCTCAGTTTGTCTCCCAGCACCACCTGGAATACCATCAGGTCCCGGAGCGGTGTTGCGGGAAGCCAGTCTCCATACAGCACGATCAAGCTCTCCCTCCAATGCCTCACATACGTCGAACCAGAGTTGCCGGTCCAATTGCGTCGGAGGAATTGGGGGATAGTCCTTGGAAAGAGCGTCTGTCTGGCACTCTTCCTAGAAACTCTGGTCCAGACTAGTAGTGTCATCTGAGTCTTTATGGTAGAGCAAGCCTGAATCACGACAGTCTTGGAGGGTAAAGATTTGTTATCCACATAATGTTACTTTTTTAATTTATAGGTGATAAACAATTCTTATCCTATAGTTTCTTATGTCGATTGAACAATCATGGAAAGTAAGGAGAAAAAAAGAGGTTAAAAAAATTTACATGTGTAAGATTTTGGGGGGGGTCGTGTCCCCTGTGACCCCCCCCTTGGAACCGCGCCTGGTCTGACGGCATATAATGGATGACAGAAGATCTGTCACTCCCAGGCTTACGCTTAAGTAGATTAGAGGTAGTTCAACGACCTCCACTTGCACATAAATATGACTCACCTGCATGATAAACAGGAATATAGATTCAGGACATTCTTCATCTATTGCGCGGTCACCAAAGCCAATGGTAGTCTGGAAAGGAATGGAATTTGTCTATTAGGACTTTTGATAGAAGTATAGTATCAAATGAAAAGAATTTGATAAAATATTCGTTTCTTTCTATTAGTCTAGGAGTGTTCTAGTGTCAAATCTACATATACCGCCGGTCGGCTATTCAATGTTTGCCTCCCCTGATAAACTTTTCAATTCAATCTAGGGCATTGAGTTTAATCTGAGTTAGTTAAAATTAAAATACCTTTATTCGTCCGGGTCGATGGTAATAATAGTTATTTCTGTTAGAAATGAAAACTTCTCGTAAAATTGAGAATCTTTCATTTACGTCTCAAAGATAAATCTGCTGTTTATCTATCTCGAACATGAGTCTATTTATCAGTAAGAGAGATGTAATAACTAATGGATGAAGACCATCATAAAGTTGACGTTTTCCGAATAGGTACTTCGGTTTATTCCGGTCCTATCCTGCCCTCTTTTTTACGAGAATGATTTATTTGTAGTATGAGGTTGTGGAGATCCATGTTATCTGCTCTCTAACATGGCCGCAGTTTCGATATGGAATGAGATAATTCTCACTCCGATTGTCGTCTCGAGAACATGTCTGCTTTGTGCATAACGGGCATTCTGTCTAGCAATGTATGAAACGTTTCCTGTTTACATTCCGCAATGTTTGTATGATCTACAAATATTTGTTTCGGAGTTTGTAGAGTTTATTTACAAAAAAAAAAAGTATATATGTATTTGTATCAGTTGTCTAGTACCCATAACACAAGCTCTGCTTAGCTTGGGACTAGATGGCGTTGTGTGATAGATGTCCGAAATATTTATTATTTATTATTATTTATTTATTATATAAGACGCAAAGATAGTTTTTATCTATTTTCCACATTTGTTTTTCATTTCTCATCAATGCCACACAATCACAATATGCCAAAATGAAGGGTGACAATTCACTATATCTCATTTATGCAAAAATATAATTAATCTTCAAACATAAACAATTTATAATCCTAAAAAAATGGTGCAAAGCTGAAATTTTGGCCATATCTTACAGGAAAATGATACGAGTTACCTCAGAGGGGAAACCCAGTGTTATTCCATGATTGGTAATAAAAACTAATTAGGTACGTTAAAATAATCGAAGTCGTTCTTTAGAGACCGGAAACAGCACAAATTAAAAAGAAAATGTTATTCTTAATTAATGCAATACTTTGCCAGTTTATATGTAGATAGGTACTATTTTACTGACTTGTTTTAACGTAATTAGTTACGTTACAGACTGTGGTAGAACTCCGGGTTTATCTTTGAGATAACTTATCATTTTGTTTTAATTTCCTGTAAGGTATGTCAAAAATTCAGAAGTGGTGTAGAGGTTAATTAATCTTATTATTGAGACTAGCTCTATTCCCACACAGAACAAATATCGTCTGATAACTACATTTAAATGTTTTAGGACTGAGTGAAATTTATGTGTATACTAGCTGAAACCCGCGGTGTTTTCCGCGCTTATTGTCATACCGCGGGTGAAGCCGCGGGGCGAAGGTAGTCTAAAAAAAGTAGCCTAAGTTACCTATCAGTGAAAATCCCGTCGGAATCGATCCAGCCTTTCCAGAGATTATACGGAACAAACAGACAGACAGACAATTTTTTTTAACTACATTTTTAGTATATGTACATGTGTGTATACATACGTATGCATTTATTAAAAAGCCGTTATTTTAAATATTACATACAGCTACTCCAATTTTATTTATTTACACATATATATATAATTAGATTGTGAAATCAGTATGCTTAAAAGGAGTCCGTAGCACAGTTTGGGATTAACTTTAGTGACACGGAGAAACCTTGTAATCAAATTTAACCGATTCCTAATTAATTTAAAATTATAAAACTTAATAGAATTTTAGTTTTAGCTGTATAAATTAATTAGGAATCGGTTAATTTTAGAGCCAAAAATCATACAAGAATTTCGTAAATAGTGACACTTATATTTTTTTTACCGTATATTGTATTGTATTTTTAATGTATATTGGCTGCCTCGTATCTACTTCGGTGGCGTAATGGTAGCGTATGCGACTGCTGTGCTTGCGGTCTCGGGTTCAATACCCGGGTCGAACTAAATATTTATATGATCTGCAAATATTTGTTTCGGAGTTTGTGTGTTTTCTATGTGTAATATGTATGTATTTACAAAAAAAGTATATACATATTTATATCAGTTGTCTAGTAACCCATAACACAAGCTTTGCTCATCTAAGTCCCAAGATGGCGTTGTGTGTTAGATAAACAAAATGTTATAGTATTTTTGCAAATAAAATATAATAATTATCGTTAGATTTAATTTTATTTAAAAAATACCCAAATCTGCAATAGTTAGTGACAGTCAAATATCGTGAGCGATGAAGCCGGGCTAGTGCACTCCACACAAAGGCATTCAAGCAATTTTGTTATCAACGCTTCAAGACGACAATTCCACAAAAGAGGAAGTTCAATAGTCCTTGATTGGAGCAATTTGTCCAAAGATTACTCTTAATGAATCCTGTCTGTGAGAATTAGGACGACTTAAGGGCATATAATGATGTAGGCGATTGAATATCTAGCAGTAAAATGTTTGCTAAGTTCGTTTCTTTTTATCCGTCCTTAAGGAAAATTTTAACAAAATAAAAAAAACAAGTTCAAGAACGATCAAATCGATTGATTTCTCTTGTTCTTGACCAAATCGATTGATGTCTTCCAGTGTCCTTATCATGGAACTACCGTTGGGATATCTCCTTTCTATTAAAATAAGAATCATCAAAATCGGTTCATAAACGACGAAGTTATCCGCCAACACACATAAAAAACATATATACGGTCGAATTGGTAACCTCGTCCTTTTTTGAAATCGGTTAAAAAGGTAGGCTCATATTTTTGCCAGTCTTTGAATGTTTGTTTGTCCCACCGTAGCGTCTAATTATTTCGAATCGATTTCAATGAATGAGGTGCCAATAGATTTTAATAATGGTCGAGAGATATATAAATTTTATCAAAAGTTTTTACGCACTCGGGTTATAGTTTTTTAAACTA
Source organism: Spilosoma lubricipeda (assembly GCA_905220595.1). Classification (NCBI taxonomy): domain Eukaryota; kingdom Metazoa; phylum Arthropoda; class Insecta; order Lepidoptera; family Erebidae; genus Spilosoma; species Spilosoma lubricipeda. Next base: position 733,804 of record HG992298.1, on the reverse strand, counting down.
TTTCTTATTTTCATGGTAAACGACTATCACCACCCACGGAAAGCAGTAAGTCAAAGGCCATTAGAGCATTAGAAATCTTTGAGCCTCCCTCACCAGGACTAGAAGGAGATATGTGGCACACTCTTGCTATAACATCACTCGGTGAAATGTTATTTAAGAATTAGTTAACACCAGTTTTTGTCATCATCCTCGCACCATAACCTTTTCGTGACAGTCCATTGCTGGATATAGGCCTGTTCTTTGGAAATGAGGTTTTGAGTTAGAATTGGTTTCAAGTTTTTCTTTATCTTTGCAGTGATGTTTTCTTTGTATAGTTTCCTCCATTAATCGACTCTTACGACACCTGCTGGATGAATAGGGTTGGTGTAGTGATACACTGTATTCTTAATCCATTATCACACGGAGAGCAGACACTTTTCTGTGATACCGTGTCATCACTCACATTAAGCTGGTTTTTCCTACGTTTGAACCGGTATAAAAACTCCGATTTTGGTCGAGCCGACTTGATCATAACGGTACTACTGCGTCACAAAAGACTAACCTAAAGTGATAGCAGTTGTGCTGTCGTATTTCGGAAGCACAATTATGCAGCAGCATCTCAATGTGCTGCCATAGTGTGGCTCACCATACTGCATTGTCTGCATTCGTAATGAGTATACCGACAACTTATGTTTTTTTCATGATTCTCATCAGGCAAAGAGTCTCTTTGGCAGGCCCTTATACTCGTATAACAAAAAGTAAATCTATATATATAAAAGACGAAGGTGACTGACATACCCAGAGATCAACGCACACTCCAAACCACTGAACCTAGAATCCTGAAATTTTGCATGTATGGTTCTTTATATAACTTAAGTGAGCACTAAGAAAGGAATTTTGGAAATTCCATCTCTAAGGGATGTAAATCAGATGATGAAAGTCTGCGTACGCGAAGCCGCGTGCAAAAGCTAGTTTAACATAAAGCGACTACAAAAAAATTCAGTAAGAATCGAATCCGCAATTTCTAATATTACAAATTGAAAATACCAATTGGAAGATGACCTTTAATGAACAGCAATGGGTATAGGTCAGCATCCTTTGTCTAAATTCGTCTTGGAATTTCTTATGACGGTTATATTTGTAGTACGAGTAGGCTTGGCCTATAAACTCCTACGTTTATATACCGAGTATGGTGCAATTGAAATATTTAAACTCATATTAATACGTGAAGCAAAAACTTTGGATTCATTTTTACAAAAATTATGCGGGGTTAGTGTATGCGCTTCCGGTATCCTCACTCACTCGGTGAAACACAGTGCAAGCGCTGTTTCACACCGGTTTTCTGTGAGGCCGTGGTATCACTCCGTGGCTCACCCACGGAAAGGTAGTCAGGGGTTTCTTTACCTATAGTGCAGGTTGTGCAGTGCACACAAGTGCAGCGTTGCTAGTGGCGCCCACTGCGACACTTCTAATCAGTCTGCGCACTTGCTGAAATAAGCGCTATGCTTACTAGACGGCGCTAAAGGAATGAATGCACACGGACGCTTCAGGTACTAGAGACCTGCCACTAGTAAACAATAAACCGTAATCATCAACACATATACATGAGATAGGCTTTTCCTGAGAAAGGCAGTTTCGACATTTTATAGCGTTCTGGCCAAGTATTCTTCAAGGATCCACCAAAATATTATCCTATGTGGAAAGCGAACTCACAACACTAATAGTAAGAAACTACAAGGTGACAGTTTAAACCACTACCACCACTATTAAATGCAGTCAAATTTTGACTAATAGTAAGGTCAATCGAAATAAAACAACCGTTTGATGCGACTACAAAAATATATATAATATTTCTCCAGAAGGTTATATACTACCGGAGAATCTTAACAGCGCGATTCAGGCGATCGGAACAACTCCATCAATCGAGCGTTGCCTCAATTAAAATACGTAAACAATCGATTGAACACTGTGTTTTTTCTCTATTTGTTATAATTTGTACCACACGTTTAGTTATCACTAATGCGCCTATTGTATTTAGAGCGCTGCGTTTAGTTAATAAACCGTTTCAAATAACACAACTCAAAGGATTTGAGCTCAGTATTGTAATAAATTAGGTGGTACATTTAGCTCATGGGCTTTTAGCTCATGACTTCTCCCACATGTATCACAGTAAAGAGTAGGCTGACTGAAATCCTACTAATATTATAAATGCGAAAGTTTGTAAAGATGGATGGATGTTTGTTACTCTTTCACGCAAAAACTACTAAACGGATTTGGATGAAACTTTACAGTAATATAGCTTATACATCAGAATAACACATAGGCTACTATTTGCCGCGATTACCGACATATACGCGGGCGGAGCCGCGGGCAACAACTAGTACTATATACTTTAAGGTAGAAGAGCTACGCAGATTTCAGCACGAACGGGCCAACTCGACCGAGGCGGTACTACCCTCGCACAGAAGATCAACGTAAAATGACAGCGTTCGTGCTATCGTCTTTCGTTGGTGAGTACGAGCCCGGAGGCCCAATGATACAGAAGCGTCATTAAGCTGACATGGTGTGGGTCACCATGTTGCATTACCTGCATTCGCAATGAGTATGGTGACCACAACTTTTAGATTCTGCTTATGCTTTCCATTAGGCTGAGTAGAGTCATTTTGGCAGAGCCATATTATAAAAAAATGTAATACAGTAATTTCGTATATCTATATTGCAGCCAAGTATACATTGTTATAATATTAACCTAGAAGTTTCACCCACCAACAATTTGTGGGCATCACATTAAAAGGGACTCTAAATACAATGCCCCAGTTGTTTTATTGGCTGTATTTGTGGGAGAAACTTTATTATTGTGACTATAAGCTGCTATAAAATAGTTCTCGTGCCATTCATACAAACGAATGAAAATAAAGTGTCTGCTTGTAATTTTTAAATTAACAGCTTTCCGCTAAATGTATCATCAACAACCCATAACGTCCCACTGCTAGACTCGGGTCTCCTCTCAAATGAGGGTTAAGGCCATATGCATTTAGTTTCTAGTGATTAGAAACTTAATGTATGTGAAAGTATATACGGCACTTACGTACATCACAAAATCATTTTTTTTAATTTTGTCTATTTGTTTGTTCTTTATAACCTCTGGAACGCCTGGAAAATAGTTGATGATATAAGGAGAACTTAGGCTACTTTTTTAGGTTAGATTTTTCCTGTACCCGCGTTTGTTGTTATATCGCGGGTATCACCGCGGGGCTCTGCTAGTAATAAATAAATAAACTCCATCAAACTTACCTGTGCCTCCACAGAAGCCAGGAATATAGTCACGAAGTCCTTTCCACCAGTGACACAGGTCCTCTTGGGCGGGTCCGGTTCGAAGTCGTAGTGGGCCAGTGCAGTTATATACCAGAACACGGCAAAGACCAGCCAAATTGCGAAGTGGACCACAATTGTACCCGTTACTATCCATCGCCAGCGTAAGTTGATCTGCACATTGAAAAAGTTCCTTTTACAAGAGTAGTTTTTATGAAGATGGAAAACAAGATCAATTTCTGCCCCCCTAGCCAAGTTGCAAGCGTTCTTCTTTCTGCAATCGTTAACGCCCAAATTCTCGTGTGTCATTGGCTAAAACTTTTTCTAAGATTACTTTTTCTAAGATTAGCCAATGGCACACGAGAATTTGGGCGTTATCAATTGCAGGATGAAGAACGCTAGGGGGGTTGGTCAGAGAACAGAGTCTATACACACAATTATTTCTCATGTTATGGTTTCCTTCTAATCCCTCTAGAATAGGGAGGATGGGAGGCATCCGATAGCCTCAGTCACCTTGAAAGGGATCGAATTATTGCCAAGGTCGAAGTCAGACATACCTAATGCGTGAATTTTATCTATTGTAATACCTATGTGGCCTAATTGTAGGTGTTTAATGACGCTAGTTATTTACTATTAAAGAGTACATGGTTGGCGTAGTGCTTTAAGAGGTCACCACGCCACTCCCTACTGCGCCAAGTGTTCAAATCCACAGATTGTTGTTTTGAGTATGGGCGTTCTTTGTGTCCGTTTCATATATATTTGAAATTCCCCTGTGACACATGATGTACGAGTGTATTGCTGTCCTGGTATGCTCGTTCGCCTTGACACCATATGGTTATTGTCTCCATCCGTGTGGTCCCGTCCAACCATGGGTGTCGTAAGAGAGCAAAATACGCTAGACAACAGAACTACAAACAGAAGGAAAACTTAAAATAAACCCTATCATATAAAACGCTGATGATGTCTCTGAAACCCTGATAGACGAAAGGTGTGAATGCACGTAAGTCAACTTACCAAGGTATGAAAGGTGTCATTGAGAAGTCGAATGTTCTCGAAAGGCACGTTCGTGATCATCGCCACGTTCTCCATGCCAGTCTTGGACACTAGGCGTTTGGGGTACTCCGAGGCGTACCCTCGTCTCATTCGGTGAGAGTGGTGACATCCGCTTTGGAGAGAAAATAATTAAATTAAAATGCATACTAACATATTGTCGATCGATTATTTATAATGATAATTTTTTCGTTAGAATTAAAAAATCTTCTAGTAATTGGTATTCAATTTCTTCGTGTGATGTCGGATTAGAAGCACAGAGTGTAACAAACCCTTTTCATCCCGTGGGAGTCGTAAGAGATATCGAAGGGAGATAACTTAGTAGGATAACATAAAGAGAAGAAAAACCAACCCTATCTGGCTAGCTGTGTAGTAGACCTCCTTTCTAAGGAGTGCAGGAGGAGTTAGACTATTGATGTGTTGATGATAATCGCGCTATAAGCAATAAGAGTGGAGCATCAATGAAAAATGTTGCAAAAGTAAAAAAAAAAACTGTTCCTTTTGATGGAGGAAAAATGAAAATGCGCGGGCCAGCTACGTAGTCATCAAGATGCTTGAGGTTTTATTTCAATCTCCTAATAAAATTATTGCCTCTTTCTTTTTAAGACAACTAAAACTATCTTTAAAAATTAAATTTATTATTAATTTCAAAAGAGTGTTATGGCATCATTAATAGCTAGTTATCGAACTATCAAAATAAAGAAAGGACAATGCATAACAAGTGCGAAAATATTTATTGCGCGTTACAGTTACAGAATCTTCGACTTGTAATCGTCACTAGAGGTCGCTGATGCACATTCTGTTGTAAAGGAAGATTAAAGAAGTCTACGTTAAGTAATAGTTAAATAAATCACTGTGTACATAATTACTACATACTCTGTAACAACTGTCACTGTTTAAATAAGATAACTACTGTCACTATTATTTAAAAAAAGTAAATCTTACAAAAATCAACATCACACACACACACGAGAGGACGAGACACTTCGACAAATATTCTTTCTCACTCGAACTTATTAAATATTCCACTTGAACGGAGTTATAGCTTCCCAGAAAAACCAGTGTATCTTTTTTATTTTAGAGGCTGCTAAAGTTTCTCTTTTATACCTGATCGTAAACTTGAATAGAATCCAAGAGATGTGGTCATCACATTTTTTGCAAATGCAGACAATACGACATGGTGACCCATACTATTTATTTAATGTAAGGTCTTTCACAGCTGACAATAATAAGTTTACAATAGTGCTATTTGAACAATACGCCAATAATGAAATACATATTATTTTAAAACTATGGGCAGCCTTGTGAGATGCTCTTTCACGCTCTGCTTAAAGGAACTAGGATCATAGTGAGAAGGAAACTCGTTGTCAATACCTGTTAATGAGTTTTTACGTTGCTTTTTATCGAGTGAGTGAAGCTACTAAAGCCCCACCCCTTCTTGGTTTCTAGGAAAGGGTAAAAGACGGTAACATGCTGTGAATCTGAAGTTGCACGTCACTATAAAGACTCAATCATTCGACTTCTAAACACGGGTAGGGAATTTAGTTCTCGTTTAGGTATTGCATATATTGGGAACGGAATCTATACATAAATACTGTTGTGTGTCTCTTTCCCCAAAGGAGTGAGAGGCACATTGAATGACCCAAACCGCTAGTGTTTTGATAGTATTATTAGATCGCGAACCTCTTGTAAGATAAACCTTACTCACGTACGTAGAATGACTCTATTTATGTAATATACGTAACGTAAGTAGATTTTTTTTTGCAAATAGTAATTTTAAATGAAATTTAACTCAATCAAAATGCATTTTCTTGGTCAGGTTCTAACTTAAAGATAAGTCTAGAGGCAATGACATGCTCCAAATGATTGAGTCACGATTTTTCAAGCTGTTTTCCTATATTGCTAATTGAATTACGATTTTTTAAACTGTTTTCTAAATATAGGCATACTGTAACTGTACTGTACTGTAACTGTTTATATAGTAACATGTTCCAACTACAATATATTAATTATAAAAAGTGCTCCTGTTCTTTTCCCATTTCTTTCCTAAATGATGAAGATAAATTGTTTACAATATGAGAATGTATCACAATTTTTCCCATTTACAAGTTGTTTCTAATGTTTAATTTTGAAACACTAATCTTTTTTGTCTCAAGTAACAGGCTAACTAATCCAATCAGTAGAGTATATAAAAATAGGATGATTTATCCAATCAGATAACATAAAGATCGACACATAAAAAATTCGTAATTTTTTTTACGATGTAGTTATTGGTATCAAATTTATTAGAAGTCATATCAATCAATTTACTAAAATTTGTTTTATTTTTGTAACATTTTTTTTTATTATTTGATTTCATTTTTGTTTACTTTCATATAGTTATATATATTTTCTTTTTCACACTCGTTACCATCGGTTCATCTTATGACACCTTAACAGATTGTGCATTTTAACTAGTAATTAGTTAATTTACTATTTCCTATATTTAAGAATTAATGTAACAGTAACTGGTTGTCCAAATAAACAAAGATACATTTATTAGCATATTCCCATTTCGCGAGATACACGTTAGAATATCATGGACCCATAAATGAACACAATACTGTTTAGTGAGTTCAGTGTCTTATAAATATCATGACAGACCAATTCGACATTTAACTATCAAAATAAACGTGTCTTGTGCCAATATTATGCATGTTGGAAGGGGATAAAAGTATAGCATGGCTACTATTAGTTTTAAAATATAGCTGACCACACTAAGCCGCATTTCTTTCCAGTTCAATCAGCAACCTGATTTTCGTTACCGGATCAACGTCTTTTGAGGGAATCCTGTACGGAAAGGCTTACATTCCAATGGATGATTGACTTCAAAATTCACTTTCATTATCCAAAAATGAATTTGGGAAAATTGCACGCAAGATATTTAGAAACTAGAGCAGAAATGTGCCCGCGAATCACGCAACTTCGAACGCAAATCGTACATAAATTCATGATTCATAGTTTGTTTAATATACATGTGTAAATTTAATATACTCATAATATATAAAGTGTAGTGTAATACATATATTGTGTGAGTGCTTGAATATACAGAATATATTAGACCGTGGCAGAGCTACGCTTCGAATGAATGGGCCGGCAGCTTTTCGAGTCTGAGTTTTTTTATATTATAGGAGGCAAACGAGCAGACGTATCACCTGATGGTAAGCGATTACCACCGCCTGTGGACACCCGCAACACTAGAGGCGTCTGAAGTGCGTTGCCGACCTGTTGGGGATCAGGAAAATTCGTCGTAGAATATGTTAAGAAATACATTAACATATGATAATTCAGTGATATCGTTTGCAATAAGTATACACGTCTGTGAAATAATTTAATCTCATAACTAGTTGTGACTCAGTGTTTAGACGTAAAATTGATTAAAAACTCTAAGTGAACAAAAAGTGCTATAAAGTTGACAAACTGTTTACTGAACAAGTCAATCACGGGATACAATCATACGTGAATGTGATAATTGAATAATAAAACGTGTATAAAAGGTCTCAGAAATCGTTTATTTTTAAAAACAATATAACTACCCGCACTACCCGTCATATATAAACGAGCGCGTTCCATACCATAATTATACAAAACGTAACTATTAGCATAACCAACGCCATCTGGTGACGAGTGGCATCCTGCGGTTTGGATGGAACAGCGTTCCAGTTCAAGCAAATCTTAGTGCATTAGACATCTCTGGAAGCGTTCCAGATCGGGCTGAACTTGCAATTCTTGGCATTGATTTGATATATTTTGTCCTTTGCGAAATGGCTCTTTGTGCGGGTTGTAAACAAAAAATCCCTAATAGGCAATACCTAACATGTTTGATCTGCAATAAATGTTATGACCTCGAGTGTGCAAATGTTTCTGGAAAAAATTATTACCAAATGAGCTGCGATTTTAAGTTGTCTTGGGAATGTCAAGAATGTAGATGCAAAAAACCCAAAAACATCACGCCAAATACTCCTGCTAGTCCTCTACCTTTGCACACAAACTTAAATATAACCCAAGATGCAGATGTCACTTTGCGAAAGAAACAAAGCTATGGCATTTTCAACGATACTTCGCGTACTGGTGACGCGAGTATGCTGGGAGACACAATGGATAAAGAGGAATGCTCAGTAATCAACCACTATACAGACCTTACACTGGAAAACTTAAGCGAAATGATTTCCACAAAACTTAAAGAAAATAATAAATCTATAATAGTCGAAATAAAAAATATTATACATACAGAAATAAACAAGTCGGTTTCTAAGCTAAGAGAAGACGTAAAACAAGAAACAGCCTTACTATCCACACAAATCGAAGAGCGAACAATTGAAATCGAAAACATTAAGAAGAAATTAGAAACAATACAAAATGACTATCTAACTCTGCAAAATAAAATAAATTCAACACCGACTAATGTGCAGCAATACTCTATCGAAACTAATGTGAAGAAGATTGTTCTCTATGGTCTTCCAGAAATCTACAGAGAATCAGAGCAGAGCGTAGATGATAGAGTTATAGCTGTTTTTTGGGATTTTCTTGGAGTGGATCTTACGGGATATATCGAAGATTCATATAGGATTGGGCGTTTCAGTAATCAAAATAGACCTTTAGTAATAGAACTTATGAGTAAAAAAACCGCAAAATACATATTGGAATATAGAGGCAACTTTCAGGGATCAGGATTAACTGTATCTAAATTTTTAGACGAAAAAGCAAGAAAAGAAAGGAAAATAATGCGTGATAAAATGCTTATGGCTCGCAATAAAGGACAACAAGCTGTAATCAGAAACAACAAACTATTTATTCAAGGACAACTTAATAGCCTTGACTCACTTACTAATTCTCAACTTGCATCTGCAGCTGTTACAGAACGTAGAAGTAATAATAATACTTTTAGAAGAAGCGAACCCTGTAATGACTATACATTTTTACAAGGAGGGAACCAATTTTTTCGAGAATTAACAACAATTTAAAATCATATTCCAAAATATCCAAAGTATTTATAATAAGCAACATGTTATGGAAGCATTCCTCAGCCAAAACCAGACATATCAGGCCATCTGTATCAGCGAAACTTGGCTTTCACGGGACAAATTAAATATGATAAATTTCAGCGGCTACAAAATTGCAGCATCATACTGCCGCGAACAACACGGAGGCGGTGGGGTCTGCATTTTACTAAAGGATCACAAAGTACATGTAGAACGATGTGACATTGCAGATATGTCACTAGAATACATCTTAGAAGTGTGTGCCATAGAAATACCTGAAGAAAATTTATTATTAATTACAATTTATTGGAACAGAAGAGAAGAAGAAATATTTTATAACCAACTCAAAAAACTATTAACCTATGTAAACAAAAAATATTCCAAACTAGATGTAGTTCTTGGTGGCGATCTCAACATAGATATTCTAAAAAATAATAATAAAACAAGCACTTTTCTAGATCTGATGTCAGAATGTAATTTTATACAGCACACAAAACACCCAAAACATATAACAAAAACCACCTCAACATGCCTTGACCTCATTTTCACAAACTTTAACGATAAAGCCATACATACATCCGTTGAAGAACTAGGGTTTTCCAATCATTGCGGTGTAATAATTGCATTCAACACACGGCAGAGACATAAGCAAAACACTTGGTACACTCAAAAGAGAATATTTAGTAAAAACAATATCGATAGCTTTAAATCGGCGCTAAAATTAATAAACTGGAATGATGTAATTAAGCAAAACAATGACGTTAATAAGAACTATGTTGTCATAAATAACATTCTTACAAAAATTCTGAATCAGACAATACCAAAAGTCACAGTCAAACAAAAAACGCAATACAAAAAATATTGGTTAACAAAGGGCATTAAACTGTCATGCAAAAACAAAAGGCTGTTAAAAATTTTATGTTTAAAATCAAATAATCCTATTATTCACAGTTACTATAAAAGATATGAAAAAATACTAAAACAAACGGTGATTACATCTAAAAAACTTCAACATATTAAAAAGATAAAAATGTCAAAAAATAAAATAAGAGCGATGTGGAATATTATAAATGAGCGTACAAATAGAAAAAGATTTACAGAAAAACATAATATTGAATTGAATATTAATAATTATTTAATTTCAGACCCTCAAAAAGTGGCCAATATTTTTAACGATTTTTTTGCGTGCATTGGTGAAAAAAATAAACCTGAAATGGCACTTGGTATGCCTGTCATTCACCAGACAGAAAACACTTTCTTTCTTAGACCAATAGATTTCAAAGAAACACACAAAATTATCAGGAACCTTAAAAACAAAAAGAGCTATGGTGTTGATGAACTTCCCCCTACACTAATTAGGCAATGTGCAGATGAGCTTGCTGTGCCCCTCTGCGTGTTGATAAACCAATCTTTCGATGAGGGCATTTTTCCTGATAACTTGAAAAAAGCGATCATAAAACCATTGTTTAAAAGAAACTTAAAAACTGATCCCAGCAATTATCGACCCATTGCTATTCTTCCCACAATATCAAAAGTTTTCGAAAAGGCTATGTGTGACCGTGTCTATGGTTTTTGTGAAAGATATAATATTTTTAGTGAACATCAAAATGGATTTCGTAAACAGAGATCAACAACTTTGGCGGTAAAAAACTGCTCTCAATTTTGAATAAAACAATTAAATGGATGGATGACCATAACCTGGAAATCAACTACAACAAAACAAAACTCATGACATTTTATCCCTATCAAAAAACTCCTTTAAACATTAACTTTAGTATAAACAACACAACAATCGAAGTCGTTAACAATTTTACTCTGTTAGGGCTCACAATAGATACTCACATTTCCTGGAAGACTCACATCAAACACATTAGGTCTAAAATTTCTAGTTTTAGCTATGCATTATACGAAGTTAAAAAAACTACAGATATTGAAACTGCGCTTACCACGTACTATGCATATGCACATTCATGGCTAAGTTACGGAATCATAATGTGGGGGAACAGCACAGATGCCCCTACACTCTTCATAGCACAAAAGAAATTGATTCGTATTCTACTTAATTTAGAACAAACGGACAGTTGTAAACCTTTTTTTACAAAACATAAGGTACTTACCCTACCGTCTATTTATATTCTTGAAATATGCAAGTTCGTCCGAAAATATATCACTTTTTTCACAACCCGCGGAGACAAAAATACGAACCGATCTCTTAGACACAAGAAAATGTTAATGTTACCCACTTCCCGTATAACGTTACATTCAAGTAGTCCCTATGTGATGTCAAAATATTCAATAAATTACCTGATGCCGTTAAAAATGAAACGAATGAGACACATTTTATACATAGAATTAAACAAATACTTATAAATAAAGCATATTACACAATAAATGAATACATGAATGATAAAAATATATTATATAGTACTTAATATATAAAATATGCCAAATTATTATTTTAAATTAAAGTATTATTGAAATCGTTATTCCATTTTAAAAGTCTGAAGTGTTATTTTTCTTTTTTTTTTGTTTTGATTTGGTTGACTTAGGTTTTGATTAGTTCCAGTCGGGGATTGCGGTTGTCTCTCAAGTTCCCGCGATCCCCGGCGTAGGTGAGAGCAGGAACACCGGGGGGTTTTAGTTAGTAGGAGTCTGACAGACCCCTTCGCCCTTTCCCCAGGGCGAAGGACATCCAAGAGGATTTCCGCCCGTTAAAAAAAAAAAAAAAAAAAAAAAAAAAAAAAAAAAAAAAAAAAAAAAAGGTTTTGATTAGTTGATAATTAACAATTTTTCTTATTTTTTATTTTATTTTTTTGTTTGCATGAACTTAATATTGTTGTATTTAGTAATGCTAATAATTAATTGATATTATATGACTTGTGATTTGCTGTGCCCTACAGGGTCCACGATTGTTTCTAGTTTTTAAGCGTGACATGTAAACCATCTAATTATAACATTGTGGAATGCAAATAAATGATATGAATATGAATATGAATATGAAAGGGATGTGGGGATGGGTTGGGTTATGGGTCTCCAGTATCCTCACTCACTCGGTGAAACATAGCGCAAGCGCTATTCCACGCCGGTTTTTTGTGAGGCCGTGGTATCACTTCGGTCGGTGCCATTTACCGTAATAAAATGTGATACTTTCGTAGTGGGTTAACTAAACTATTTAGCTTAGTATATAGCAAATATCATCATCATCATCAACAATCTTCATCAGCTCACTTCTGGTCATACACCTCTCCTTAGCAAGGAAGCTTTGGCTTAATATACCTCACCACTGGGCAGACGGTTGCTATAGGGTTTGTCCCAAGTTTTCTCTCATTGCAGTTATCTTGTCCTGCGTAGATTGCTCCCTTAGTGGCCTCTTACGACAACCGCGTGATGAATACAGGTGGTGATACTCCCTATCCATGTCCATCACCACACGAAGAAAGCAAATATAAATTTAAAACAGTTATATTGCTATGTTTATAATATATATATTTTTACAATATAATTAATATTAAAAATATGAAGGAAGGAACTCACTTTTTCGGTGGGTTTTTGACAACTTTGATGTGCTGCAATTCCTTTTCATTTTTCGGTACACTACGATTACTTTTCGCAAGCCGATGATCACTTTTCGATAAACCAAAATCACTTTTTGTAAAACTTTTATCACTTTTTGGGATACTGTGATCACTTTTGGATAAGTTTGATACGAAATTATATCTTAACGGTTGTTGTGTGTCCAGACTGGTATTACTCTGTGTTATTATAATTTTTGGAAGTTGCTTAGATAGTTTTCTTAATCTTTCTGATCTTTGGTCCGAAATAACGGAGTCTATACTGCCTCGAGATTTCTCATGCTCTAGTTTATACTCTGGCTTAGATTCTCCCCTTGATTCTTCTTTTACAGTTTCTGTCGTTTCTTCGATGGTGTCATAATCTGGATCTTCTTGAAAATCGTGATTTTTATGATGCGGTTCTGTTTCACTTGTCTTCAAGTAATTTACACATTCGTCATAAACTTGATTTATTTGTTCAAATTCTAACTCCTTTGTATTATTTTCCATTTTGTTTACTACTAATACTACTTTGATGATGAATTTTAATTAATTAACTTTTTGTAAGTTATTTTTTATACGATTAAATTTAAATAACATATTTATTCGTTGAAAAATTAATCACAACACCAACCGAAATTAAATATTTATTTGTATGTCAACATTTTAAATAAAAAGAAATAAACGCGTAATTAAAAAAGAAATCGCGTAATTATTGGCATTTTTCAGTAAGTTTTGTCAAAATGTTTAATGATTTGGCAAGGCAAGTGTCCTGCACGTTATCAAGCCTGTTATCTTCTTATCTGTGGTGCTAATTGTGATGTGAGCGCTGTAAGCCCAAGATCTGCGGTGACCTTGTCGAGAGCAGAGATAGATGGGCTATTCTGCAACAAAATTTTGTAAGGCAAACTAGCTAATATATAATTGTGAAAAACGTGAGTAAATAGCCTCTGCATTCTATAAAATTCTATGACCAATCCTTTACCATTGTAGCTGTACGCTTGTGGAATGCATTGCCGATAAACATTAGGAAGGCGCCAACAGTATATAGTTTTAAGATAATGGTTCAGGAATTTATACAACTTTAAAATGGGAATCTGCGGGATTGCTACCATGTACCTTTTTGTTTGTGAGTATCCGATATTTCGGCGACGTTGCAAGCGCCATGATCACGGAGTAACTGAAGATCTTGCGGGTGGGCTGTTATTGGCAGACATATCGGTCTACCCTCTTTCGTAGTCTTTTATTACGATCGTCCCCGGTACCACTGTTGTGTGTAGTACTTTAAATAAGTATTCTATCAATTTTAAATACTTGTTCCAAGTTGTTGTTTGTTAAATTTTGTAACATAATAGAATAGCCCAATACGGCAACAACACAAGAATGTATTAAATCATAGGGACTACGGCGCAAGATATGTTTTATCTACTGTGTTTAATGCAGGTGAGCCTGTTTGTGTCAACATTATTGTCGCATTATACGACATTACACCATTTAGGAAATTTTGTGGAGTATATTATGTTACTCTTATTATGAGTCATACTTCCACATAATGTTCCTGTCTTATTCTTAATTTCATTTGCAGTGCAACATTAGGAAGGGTTTTGAATAGTTCATTTTATGGTCGGCTTTTTGCCTAACGTAATCAACTTTGGAAATATAAACGTTTTTGGAAGGTGAAAAAGGACGTGAAAAAAGATGCATATTGAGTTAAGGAATTCAAAAACCTAGTGATCCTTCACTAGGAGTTCGAGACTAAAAGTGCAATAACTAGAAGGATGTGAACTCCTATTATACTCCCGTGATGCACGGGACATCAAACGAATGTGAATAGGTAAAAATAATAGGATAAGGATATGATACACAAGGATGAGGAATAAAATCCTTGTGTATTGGTATCCTTAGCGACGTATTGTACCGTGGGAGAGCCACGCTTCGGCATGAATGAATGAGTCGGCTCGACCGGAGTGATACCACGGCCTCACAGAAAACCGGTGTGAAATAGTGCTTGCGCTGTGTTTCACCGAGTGAGTGAGGATACCGGAGGCCCATACACCAACACCCCTACCCTATCTCCCCCCCCCCCCCCCCTCCTATCCCCCAAATGTCGGCAACGATGCGCGTAACGTTTCTGGTGTTACGGATGTCCATGGGCGGCGTTAATCGCTTTCCATCAGGCGATACGTCTGCTCGTTTGCATGCCTAGTACATAAAAAAACACCTGCTTAATTGTTAAGTATTTTTATTAAACTATTCGTGCTCTATCGATGTTCTGTCTTAATCGAAAGCCCCATAAAGATCGCGAAATTTCACTATTTGTCGCATAAACGATGTAGTGCCGAAATGTGAATATATGATATATATCGTAGTGTATATATTAAAGTATTTCCTGAATGGCGTGTTGTACAACCGCTTATCTCATATTTGATATTTAAATCACAAGCCACTTGAAGGCTTATTTTTATTTTCGTACTGATAAACTGTTACGCGATACTTAAGTAATGATTTTAAACATCGGAATAATGAGGTAAGTTTTATATCAGTATTTAATGATGTAATTTATGTGTTGCATCAACGTCAAATATAATATTACTGTTGTATCTATACCAATATGTAAAAGCTGAAGAGTTTGCTGGTTTGTTTGTTTGAACGCGCTAATCTCAGGTTTCGCTGGTCCGATTTAAAAAATTATTTCAGTGTTGGATAGTACATTTATCGAGAAAGGCTATAGACTATATTTCATCACGCTAAGACTAAAAGGAGCGGAGCACCAATGGAAAATGTTTCAAAAACGGGAGAAAATTACCACGGTCAATACGAGACGGAAATATAGGTTGCGTGGGTCGGCTAGTCTTATATAATTTAACTTTACCATTTCTGTTGGAACTATCTATTAAAATTTAAAAATTTAGGTATAATGTGTTCACATTCGAGATTTTTATTAAGTTAAATATTTTTTATTAAAAAAATCACAATATTTTTCATAAAATTTAGGAAAATCATCATCTTCCTTGCTTTTTAGCAATTTTATTTTCTGTCATATACATTTATAATATAGGAAATTGTTTTAGTAGATTTTAATAGCTGTTTTCTGTCTGACGCAGACCATCTTTAAGACTGTGATCGTTTTTATACAGTACAGCACAAGAGAGTAAGTTGGAAGTATTAACAATTATTTTGACGGGAATTAACGCGATCACTCATTAAAAGGTATTATATACCTCTTATTTGCCTGACGTTTCGACCAGGTTGCACTGGCCGAGGTCACATACAGTTAATTAGAAAAAGAATCGATGCAAAACACTTACATCTGACCTAAGAAAGCAGTAGTTTAGGTTTAATTTAAATTAATTGTTGTTATTGTGTTGTTGATGTTTTAATTTTATAACTATAATAGAAATAAAATAACGCAATGGGGATATATAATATTTTATTAGACGTACAATATCATAGTGGTGTTATAATTTGAAGTCTTGTACGGTTATTTATCAATATTTTCAACAAATATTTTATTTTTTAGGACCTAATGTGAGTTAATTTCATGTCTACTCGATCGTCTAGGTATATCTTCACCAACTGAAATGTCGAACGTGGTCGTCTCCGTCGTCGTGAGAGAGTCGAAGTAAAAAAACTCACACTAGGCTCTAGAACTGTCTAGAATGTTCTAGAAAGGAGTGTTCATATTCGAAGATAGCGCAAAATCTTATTAGGAAAGTTATAAAAACAATTTTAATATTGACTGGTAAAGATTTACAGTTTGTTTCTCAGATCATTTTTCAAAATAAATTATAAGTTATAGTAACAGTATGTGTTACGTAATAATTGTTCGTTTTATGATAATACATATTATTATGCAAAGCACATTTCTGTATTATCTAAAAGTTGACTGGCAGAATATTTTTGCGGCAGTAAGTCCGTCCGTTTCATTTTCAGGTAGTTTCAAATGAATATGAATTAACCTTTAGTTTTAAAACATTTTAACACCAAAAAACAAATTGCCTAAAGGCGCCAAAATTAGATAAAAATGTCTTTCACTGAACATTAGCTGATTATTTCGCCTAGAACAATTCAATTTATTCTCTAGAAGACGATAAATGACCAACTAGTTTTCTACAACCTTTAAATAATTATTTTTATAGACAATATACTTTTTAAATTTATAAATTAATTCATTTTAAATTATTAAGACTGTAATAGTTTATAAGATATAGCAATTTGAACTTTAAACCTCTAAAGTGGATAAATAGAGTTTTATACAATCACAAAATGTTAGAATTTAAGTTGATAAATATTTCTATATCTTTGCCTATAACAATACATTTGGAAATACAGAGACGTTGAAAAATACATACAAATTAATCAAATTTAATTTAATTAATTTTAAAACACAAAGAATAAATTTATTAATTTATAATCGTTTTTGATTAAAATTTACAAGTTAAACAAATGATTTGGGCTTAAAAATTTACATTAAAATTAAAATTTATTTGGCAATATATCAGTCGTATTAAATAGGTATGATGATTCCAAATATTATAATTTATAAGAAATATTTTGTAATTATTATATTAATAAGAATAATAATTACTATTAATCAAAACGGATATTAAATTCACTAGTGTAAGCGTAACAGACAAACAAATTCACATTAGTTTTTATAAAACTTGTTAGGATTAAATACCCACATAACAACACCAAAGAGTTTCATGTTAATTTGAAAAACAGGCTATTTATTATTGTTTTCGTAGCTTTTTTCCTGTCAATTTCCCAATTTTATTTGGGAAAAGTTTTAGGAAGATGTTTTTGAGGTTTTAGGCGCCGGTGGCTGCCTATTTCTGTGTCTATCGTTACATTTTGTAATTGTCTAACCAATTTGGTCGTTTAAATTTTGTTAATCATTATCATAATTTTTAACCGACTTCAAAAATAGGAGAAGATTTCTCAATCCGACCGTATATATATATGTGTTTTCGCAGATAACTTCGTCGTTTATGAACCGATTTTGATGATTCTTTTTTTTAATGGAAAGGAGATGTCCCAACGGTGGTACCATGATAAGAACACTAAGATCTGATGATGGCATCCAAGGGAAATTGAGTCAAACCTTGAAGTCAGTTTTATTTTTGTTAAAATTTTACTTGTATATATTTATGGCTTCGGTAATATATGGACTTTTTATTTACACAGAGTGTTTAATTAATTACTTTTTAAATGTACTTATTCTACGATTGATCTACACATCTAATTATTTCAGGTAGCAAGGTGACCATATTTTTTCCATATCTACATACTTATTAATTAGAGCAATAATTTAGTTCATATCATTAAATCGTGTTATGATTAAGTTACACGTTTCATCATATATTTAAACGAATCGAACGAAATTAAAATTTGTGATAGAACTTACCCATAGTAGTTTACGCATTGCATCTGAGTTCCGTCAACCATCCCATTACCTTCGAACCGGAACGGGACCGAAATGAAACGGGCCAAAGTCAAAGTAGACATCATCGTCAAAGATCAAAGGTCTGGGCTACAAGTTCTAAGCTGACGACACGGTAAGGTTCACCGAACTGTTCACAAAAGACCTATATATTCAAGTTAATCTATACTAATATATAAAGCTGAAGAGTTTGTTTGTTTGAACACGCTAATCTCAGGAACCGCTGGTCGGATTTGAAAAATTCTTTCAGTGTTAGATAGCCCATTTATTGAGAAAGGCTATAGGCTATATATCATCACGCTAAGACTTACAGGAGCGGAGCAACAATGAAGAATGTTTCAAAAACGAGGTAAAATTATCACGCTACGGGCAATAGGAGACGCAAACGAGGTTGCGTGAGTCAGCTAGTTAAAGATAAACGGCACATGACTCTAGCGTTCAATACCTAATTTCCACCATCATTATATTTACTAAAAGTCGTTACTTAACTAACTTAAATATGTTTAGTTGAAGAGGAGTGACGGATATACTCTACCAAAGTAATAGTATGCGTATAGATACGGATGTAATGAATTAACAGCATTGAAGTTTAGCAGCAATATTCTGTATTAGCTTTATTTATTATTGATTTGAGAATTGATCAATCACGTTCTTTTTTCACGCCATTTATTAGAAGTACTTGTCATTGAATTTTGATACATGCAGAAGTGTATAGAGGTATTTAAAAAAATAAGATGGATAAGTGGATCTTTCAAATGTCATTGACATCGACACAGAGTCATATCAGCCATGTAGTATAGAATGCTTTGTAATTAAAATATTAATATCTTTTTTGCGTCAGCAGCGTCAGATTTTGTTTTACTTTATTTTCGAATATGTTTTAAGAAGTCCGGTTTTAGTTTCACTAACTTTTATGTAATCTTTCTATTTATCTGTCTTTTTATTTCATAGTAAAAGCAGATTGTTTTTTCCAAATTTTCAATATTAGAAGGATAATGTTCTTAATTAGAAACCCTAGGTCATTAATACTACACTGTATTTACTAAGGAACGGTATTAACTTTGATTTATATAAGGATTTAAAAGCCAATAACTTCTTTTTTAAATAAAGCACTAGCGGACTCCACATATGAAATAAAATTATTACTTCTGTATTGGCAGTGGAGATTATGTTTAATTAATTTCATAATTATTTATAATTTATCATAGATTGCACTACGATTACTTTATGTGTGATTAATATTACAACTTTAAAGGGAATAAAATATAATGTAATATTTTTATATGTACCTAAGGGAATACTTTTATTTTTTAATCTCACAACCCTATTTTAAACTCGTGACACACAGCTCTATAAAGCCAGCCATACATAATAGTGTACCTTACCCATAGAGGTAGGAATAATATGGAGTGTTAAAATGTTTTATAATACCTAATAACACCTAACAAACAAATCGATATCTTTGATGAAAAGCTAAGGCTAGTACAACACTAGGCGGCCATGTTTTCTTTCCGTAGGTATGCTCGCCTTTTTCGTGGTTAGGGCAATTCCATAGGATTCCTTATTCATAGACCTTACCTGTAAAACTCAACAAACCTGTCAGGTATACCCTAATGTGTATGACTAGCATAAACTTAAAACACGAGTTCTAGTAACTAGTTTGGCTCTAAAAATGCTATAAGTACGGTAGAATAAACTTTAAAGATTAATTAACTGACACTAAGTCAAAGTGTCATCTAAAAATATCCAGAAATAATCATAAAAGAAATGATAAATACTAAAATAAAATAACATAATATAAAATAACCATTTATTCATGAATAAAATTCAAAACAAAACTATAAAATATTAAGAAATAATTTACAACAGAAGTTATAAGCTTACAAAAAGTAAAATCACAACAGTTTATCGAGTACTTCAAAATATTATTAAACATATTAATAATAATGATTTGTAAGTCTATTAAGTATACAACGGTATTATATCTATTTAATTTTAATAATCAATACTGTTAATAAAATCTAGATATAATATCCAGCCCTTAAATTTTAATAGAGTCTAAATACAAATCTTTTATACTTTATAATAACAATAATAATTGATAATGATCATCAGGTTATTATTAACAGTATTTATTTCCAGTTAAAATCAGGTAAAATCAACAATTTATTCTTAATATACTAAGTTATCAAAATCAATTTATTATTCAAATTAGGTTTCTTCGCCATAGATTAGAAATTATAATGCCATAGATTAGAATGACAATGGTAACTAGAAATTGGGTATAAGGCAAATGTCAGAGTTGAAGACAAACAACTACACATTTAAAAGGTATTATAGGCCCATGTACTTGGTTTCATGTTAAATTAAATCATTTGCAAAAGAGTTTTATTATACGTACGCAAGGTTAAAAACATGAGTTGCTTTTTCAAATCTTCGACGTTCTTTTATTCCGAATTCGACCACCAGTGGATTTTTTTTTCTTCGATTGTACATATTTTTATCTATTTTTTTATAATTAATAGGATACATCAGACATTTTACTTACGTTAAAAAATACTACTGACATATTGATAGAGATTTGCCTTAAACTCAGTTTGGATTGCGGTTAAAATCTCTCTTTAAGAACTAATTTAAAGTCTATGTCAACAAAATTATACTTTTACGTACAAATCACACATCGTAGACATCTCTGGGACTTATTACGGTTTTTCTGGAACAATTAAAGGTTTATTATTAGTAAATGTGTGGTAGTAATTTGCCACCAAATCAGAATTGATTCCAAACTTTTGGACAAAAGGTACGGAGGGCCAATAAAGCAGAGTCTTCATAAGGCCGTCATTGTGTGGGTCACCATGCTGCAATGAGTATAGTGACCACCACTCTTGAATTCTGCTTATGCTTTCCGTCAAGCAGGGTAAAGTTATTTTGGCAGGGTAGTACATACAAAAAAATATGGGACTGGATCGATGCGTCCCTATTTTCTTAAAGCAAATAGTATATTACGGTATTTATATCTACACAAATTTATGAAATAGAAGTGTCTGTTTGCAATTTCAAATAGCTGATAGCTGATATTATTGATGTTATAAGGACAAAAATAAGATACTTTTATTTTAGAAAAAAATGAGTTACGCATAAACAATTGAATAAATGAAATGGTTTACAATGTTCAAATACAACAAACCACACCACCACAGGTAACAACGCGAGGCGCAACTAGTTTTAAATTATATCTTAAAGCATAACTTACCTATCATGTGGGACTATCACATCTTCATCCGAATCCAAATCAAAAAGATCATCTCGAATGTAACTCTTATTGGCGTAGCCTCCCAAGTCCACTGAAACAATAATATTAAGTATATTAAACTAAAGTGCGTTTAGCTAATTTACCACGAGAGAGGAATGTTTCTGTACATTGGTCGTGCTCGTGTGAAATCAGGCTCTCAGAAAAACCGGTGTTAAACCGGAGTTACCGGAGGACTAATACAAGCCACCTACAATATCGCCCCTCAATAACTCCCCAAGGGGATTTGCATTTAAACGGCGTAAAGCAACTGCTACTCAAAGGATTAAATTGTATCTCTGAGCGTTGCAGGTGGTCATGGCCGTAGGTAGACACTTACCATCAAGCAGTCAGTCTTCTCGTTTGCCTCTTATACCATAAAAATACCAATGTAACCATATTCATTGTAACGATTTCTATGTATTATGGCATCACGCATGAGCGGCTTGGTCAATTCCGGTATTTCTCTTTTTATTATATATACTTTATTGTTGGGAAAAGGTTCTTACAAAAAAAAATCAGCAAAATTGGTGCAGCCGTTCCCCGTGAAAAAGGGAATTAGAGATTCTTTATATGGTAAGGTGAAGATAATATAGTTTAGACACGACAACGTCAACCACCAAGCGAATGAAGAAGGAGACTTCTTCCCCCCTCTTACTCTCCCTTCTCGCGCCCTTTCATATAAAGCAAAAGACTAGGTATAGGTTGATGCTTGCCTCTAGTAGAGTCTTCGTATTTTTCATCAGCCCACTTGTAATCACTCTCTGTGTACAGAGGCGGCAGCGTCTGGTGAGGAGTGGGATACAAATCCAGATTTCTCTTCTCGTTCTGAACGCTGTCAGAGTCGTTGAACGAATTCATTCTGAAACATGAAACACAAATATATATATATATTAACTCAAAAAGAAACTGAGACAAACTACAAGTCTTTTCTAACTTCTTTAATAAATGGCTAGCTATTCGGGATGAAATTTCCAAAAGATGCTTTCATGTCCAGCGTTAATTGATTATTCAATTAGGGCAAGTAATTTTATATGTATCGATAAAATGATTTTATGATACTAGAGCTGATAATAATGACGTGTCCGCACATTGTTGCTTCCTCGATACAAGCCTTGGCGACTTGTTTCGAAACTTATTAGCTATATTATAATAAGTTAGCAATCTCAATACTCAAATAATACTTCTCAATACTTTCATTGTGTAGAAAATCGGGTTAGTGGATTGTAATTTTGCACAAAATCAATGTTCAATTTTTTTTACGATAAAACAACTCCCTCAATAATACATCTCAGGCCAAGCTTATTTAATAAACGCACAAAAATAACATCCATACTCAAAAGAATAATCACGCAAGTCTAATATAGAAATTGAACCCACAAAACTTAGGACGGTAGAAAGCGGCGAAGTAACAGCTTAAACTATTACACGATCCGTGCAGTCAAAACTTTATCACTTTATAGTCAAATCGCTTAGGTACGGTCACGGTACATTCCGCTACAAAATTAAAGGGCCCACCTGCGGCGTACACCTACAAGCAAGTATGATTTGTCAGTTTACGCCGTTGTATGAATTAAAATATTCGTATTTCACAACAATAATCACAATTGCGTACGGGTGCACCGACATTATCTAAACGAATGAACTATATATGAATATTTGTATATCGGCTAGTTCCTAGTTGTTTACGAACACCTAACCTATTTTTACCCGACTAAGGCGAAGCCAAAAGGAAGACAATAGTTTGCAAGCCCATACATGATATTTGTATGTTCCACCGTAGCGACTAAACTAAACCGATTCTAATGATTCTATAGTCAATAGATTTGTAATGATTGCCAGGGTGACGTAGACTATATACATTTATAAGCTTTTATTGCCAGACTTCATGCCTAAGACATTCTGTACCAGTCAACTATTGAATGATGCTATAGTATTGGATGATGTTATTATGTGTACGAACCTGGTGTAGTCGGCAAAACAGCTGAAGCGCCACAGGGCGAAGGCCAGTAGACACATAGCAATTACCACACCAGCCGCGACGACCAGCCATACTGTGAGGATCGAGCTGTCATCCGGAATCACGTACTCCTAGAAACAAACACGACAACGCTTAGTCAAATCTGGTACCAAAATATATGAGTTCAGGAAGTTTATGATTCGGTTATATTTTGAGTATGTCACCTGTAAGGTCTGATATGAGGAACCGATTCAGCAAATTCCTAATTTAGCCTTAGGTGTGAACTTTTTAAATATGATTTCCTAGCGCCTACCTACGTTACCCAGAAAATATTCGTCGAAATTTCCCATGCTTCGAGACCCAGCTGCATGTTGATCGAACAGACAGTAAACCAGTCTGACAGTTTCTTCTTTTATAGATTTAGAAAATTATAGTAGTAGGACAGTCCCTCAGCAGAAGCACAAAAAGACGACAAATCAAAATAGTCCGAAGACGACAAAACAATGTCAAGAACTTACCGAAATACCCAAATTTCTTAATTGAGACGCAAACGGCTCTTGACCAAAGTATGTTCTCCACATGATTGTCAGCTCCGTGGCGTTGAGTCTTGGCCCCATGTCTGCTGTTGTGTAGCGAAGAGGCACGGCAAAACTAACGTTGATACAGGTCTCGTGGTCCGGCCACCGCATGTTACAGAATGCCGTCCTTGTGATGGTTACTTGCAACCTGAAGATTTAAGGTAATAGTCAGTTAGTTTTTTGTCAGATATCATAAATGATACACATTACATCAACAGCCTTTAACAGTCTACTGCTAGACATAAGCCTCTCTTTAGAAAGGAGGTTTTAGTTTACGATGCCACGGTGGCCACTTAGAAAGGTGATTAAGGGTTTGTTTTAAATATTCCTTTCCTTTTGGAATGATGTTGTCCTGCGTTATTTACTCCCGTAGTTAGTTCGTACAAAACCCGTGGAATGGAAACACGGAAACAAATCACAAAATTGACCAGACAGAGCAAGTAATGATAGGTGACTATTGACGCTTACCCGTCAACTCAAGAGTACCAAATAAATTTTATACATTTGATAGCCTTCGCTAGTATTAATAGGGTATATCTCTCACTCGATGAAATACAATAGAAAAATGATTTACTTCAGTTTTCTGTGAGGCCGTGGTTATGCTTTGTTTGAACTGACCCAAATATTTTGTATTTGGGGGTAATTTATGGATAACATGTCTATGTATTAAGATTACTATCTGGCGATATATCTACACTACTCCGGTAACCCGATTTTACGAATCGTTATTGTAATTTAATGAAATACTTACTATGTAAGATTTTCTCTTAAATATCTTCACAATACATTTACGCACTTATTTGTATTATCTTATAGTTATATATTCTATATGCGACGGAATCCATCTATAATAAATATTACAGGAGATACACTTAAACGTTAATTCATCTAAAATCTATCAATATCTTGACACCATCATTGCCAGTCTTAATAAAACAGTTCTAAACTTATATCAGGATTTACGCTTGAAATATCTATACCAGCATCTATTCAAATTAAAATGCAAGGAGAAAACGATTGACTCCCAATCTCATACGAGCTTTTCTTCCGTAAACTTGACAGGCTGGTGTGTCATTTCAATAGCATTATCTGTCGTAATATCAACTTTCACAGTATCGTTATTATTAAAGTTATCCTTCTTAGTTACTATACCTTTATCTTTCTTTAGTTCATTATTGTTATCAAGTTTTAGTTCTGGAATATATAAATCTGTTTTCTTAGTTGCTAGCTTACTATGCTCATTATTAGCTATTTGTGGATAATGATGTAAAATAGCTGTCGTATTAAATGTAATTTTACCATATTTTACGATTTCTGTTTGTCTTTTCGTTCTACTCGTGCTAGGTTCATATATATCTACACCTTTGCAGTTATCAGTAGGAGTATATTCTGGGCTGTATATATCTTTAGTTTCTTCTATAAGACCTAGGGCTATTCTTTTACTCTTTTTTACATTCTCCATATAAGTATTATATAAATTCATATCTACTGTGTTGTTCTGTTTAAGTGGCAATGAATTTGGCAATCTCTGCGCTCTGTCCTCGGCTGTGTATCAGAATTGTTTGTGATTTGCATTTTTAGCAGTATCGTCGGGGGCGGCGCCTGCAGCGTGGTCGCGCACCCCATTTGTTAGCTATGTCTGAGACTGCACCATCGAGATACTGGTAGTCTCCGTAGCAATTGTGGGCGCCGGGAACTCGTCAGCGGTAAAATCGTAAATGGGGAACTCACAACACAGCACACACTTTAAAAACTTTGGCACTTCAACGTACATAGCTGGTGGAATAGGTATCAAAGGCGATGTAGAAGCTTTGTAGTATAAATAGTCAGGATTATCTCTATACTTCTCATCTGCTGTCCTTTCTAAGATAGGTATACCAGAAAGAAATAATATAATTGATGTGGTGAATAAGGGAGACAGTATAGCGATCCACTCGACCCCACTGATCACGTTTAAGGATATAATGAATATACCCCACCATAATACGACTTCGCCAAAGTAGTTGGGATGTCGCGATAAGCCCCATAAGCCGTCATTGCACCAGCGACCATGGTTTTCAGGTTCCTGTCTGAAAGCAAACTTTTGCAGATCAGCGTAAGTTTCTATCAACAGTCCTATGACGAAGATTCCTGCTCCAGCTGAATCTAATGTCGTCATCGTCTTTGGAGATTTCGGAAACGAATGATGAGGTGAATTAATAATAATTACTGGCAAGCTAACTACATATACCCAGATAGCTTGGAATGTGTAGAAAACGGCGAATCTTAGAGTATTACTTTTTCTGTCTTCGAATAGTTTGTCTCTACCTATGTGGTAAATTCTATATAACAAATATCCTGAGAGACGAACGCCCCAAAGGCATACGAAGGCTGTCACCATCAGTTGTCTGGAGTCATAACTTTTGAGGGTCGACCCTCCTTGTCCGAGGAAGAAAGTGAGTAAAGCTATGATGATGAAGTTGGCACCGCCTGTAAAATCCGTCACCTTGTCGTTTTGGAATAGTGAGGCTATTGTGAAGAACAATATCTGCATTGCCACAGTAACCATCGCGCTTATAGCGAAGTTGTTCCTGTCTATTAGAGGTTCCATTCTGGTTATATTTGACACTAATTGCTGTATTTGGCATCAGGGAATGTTCAAATCGATCTGTTGACGCATTGCTGCATTTTCTAACATCACGTCTATTTTTACCGCATTACAGTATAGTTTCGTTTGCACATATTTGTCAATTACTTTAAACTTATACACTATTATTGAATTAATAAATATATTTCGTATTTAAAGGATGTAATGTGTATATAATTTGGCTTATTTAGTTTTATGCGGTTTTATAAGCTCCTCGCGTAAGCCTGTACTGAAATAGACTTTGACGTTTTGTTTGCGCATGCGTGAAACTTGGTACGGTGTACGCATGCGCGGAACCTTGAAACACTGGAATTCTAAATATTTCGCTTCAGTTTGTTGATAATTTGTTATGTTAGATGCAGTTTCTTAAATCTGCATATTGCGAGTCGGTATTTAGGTCGACTTGGGTGACATCTGTGTCGTCTAAAAATAGGAATGGTTTCCTAGAGCGTCTTGTTTTGTTTGTTAAATAACGAAGAGTTTCGTTATTGAGTTTAGTACCGAAATAGACTTCATATTTACAGTTTCTGTGTCATACAAAGACGTGCTGAAGTTACAAATAATTATACAATCTACTTTTATTGTAGACTGTGGTTATTATCGCTTTAGGTTCAACATAAATTACTGAATTTATGTTTTAACTAGCTGAACCCCGCGGTGCTACCCGCGGTTATTATCGTACCGCGAGTAACGCCATGGGGCAAAGATAGTCTAAAAAAAGTATCCTAAGTTACTCCTTAGATCCTCAGCTATCCGCCAGTGAAAGTTCCGTCAAAATCGGTCCAGGCGTTTCAGAGATTACCCGACGAGAACAAACAGACAGACAGACAGACAAAAATTGTAAAAAATGTTATTTTGGTACATGTACCGTATATACATACATATGTATTTATTAAAACGCGGTTATTTTAATATTACAAACGGACACTCCAATTTTATTTATTTGGATAGATTAAGCCTCTTTTATAAAGAGACGCTTATGTAAAAGCGCAGAATAGTAATTGATAATGCTGTTGACGATGATTGATATCTGAATTTATGTTTAAAATAATAAATAATAACATGTAAAGTTACCTCGGAAATCAGCAAATACTGTTTCCCCATTTTTTTTTTTTTTTTTTTATGTTTGGCCCTGCCATAATGACTCTACTCTGCCTGATGGAAAGCAGAAGCAGAATCCAAGAGTGATGGTCACCATACTGCGAACGCAGACAATGCAACAGTGCAGCATGGTGACCCACACCATGGCGGGCTAGTGATGCTTTCGCATCATTGGGCCTCCGGTCTCGCACTCACCAACGAAACACGACAGCATGATCGCTGTTATTTTACGTTGATTTTCTGTGCTCAGGTAGTACCGCCCCGGTCGAGCCGGCCCGTTCGTGCTGAAATCAGCGTGGCTCTACTACCTTGATACCCCTTCCTCTATACTTCTAGATTAGAATGCTTCTTGAGTGGTAAAGTCAATAAGCGGTGATATAGCGGTCGTCTAATAGGGTATCAACCCCAACTAGAGTTGTAGACGACTTCAAAATTCTTACTTATTCAAAATAATATCAGTTGTGTCACCTTCCTGATAAGGTTGATATTTCAATAGCAACAAATCGATGACGTAATAAACGGATGTCGCCATTTTCTTTTTTCTATAATTGAAATTGTATGTTTTGATAAGATTGTTATAATGTTTTTAATGTGTATCATATCAGATTATATGACGGTATTAGGGTAGCCATTTTTTATTTTCTTTTGTTTTTTACTGTAAAGGGCACACAAGCAGACGATTCATGGTGATGAGTGACTACTGAAGCCAATCATGGACTGGACATAAGGAGAAACTTAGGAATAAGATTTTGACATATTTTTTTTATGGAATAGGTGGGATGCGGGCAAGCGAACAAACGTATCGCCTGATGGTTAGCGATTACCGCCGCCCATGGACACCTGCAAACACCAGAGGCGTCACAAGTGCGTTGCCGGCCT
The DNA here is from genome assembly GCA_905220595.1 of Spilosoma lubricipeda. Lineage (NCBI taxonomy): Eukaryota > Metazoa > Arthropoda > Insecta > Lepidoptera > Erebidae > Spilosoma > Spilosoma lubricipeda. Next base: position 705,015 of record HG992298.1, on the reverse strand, counting down.
TTTGGGGATAGGGAGGAGAGATAGGGGGAGGGGGTTTGGGTTATGGGCCTCCGGTATCCTCACTCACTCGGTGAATCACAGCGCAAGCACTATTTCACACCGGTTTTCTGTGAGGCCGTGGTATCACTCCGGTCGAGCCGGCCCATTCATGCCGAAACGTGGCTCTCCCACGGTGACGGTTTAATTTAGGGTTTGTTTCAGGTTTTACCTTCTCTTTGAAGTAGGTAATGTTGTCATGCGTGGTTAACTCCCTTAGTCAGGCCTTATGACACCCATGGAATGAATAGGGGTGGTGACCACTCTGTATTCTTATTTCATCACCACACGGACTCACATTGTTGTCTCAAACTCCTTATATTTATGAATTGACTAGCTTATGCTTGCAACTTGGCCAACGCGTATGTCAGTTTACGCGACAAAAAGTAACCTATGTCCTTTCAAAGTCCTCTTGTCAAAAGTCCAATATACCCTAATACTTATTGTGGAAGAATGGGTGTCATGTCCCTATAACAACAAGAGAGGATCACCCAACCAGGCGAGGTGATCATGCCTGGTGGATCACAGCCCAACGGTTATGTTAAAATGTTGTATATATGCAAATCGGCGCGAGAACTTCTATTACGCGATTCAAGATTAGTCGTGTTAATCCGTGTAGTAACGCCTACATCTTCGGTAGATGGAGCTATAGTATGTTATGTTGTTATTGCGCTGTATTTGGAGGTTGTCACATAACTCCTCTCCAAGACCGAAGATCGATATATGATGAGTCATATGTATAATATTAATATATATATTTATATATATATTTAAGTTAATAAAGGTAAATATAATTGCACAATGTTCTTTATCTTTGTGTAGTTTACTCGCAACATTATTCAGGAAATATAATCTCCAAATACATTTGTAATACATAAAAGTTTTTAATATGAGGAAATAAATATCGTGTATCAAAGATAAGATAGCGTTATCTAAATACATTATTAAATTAACAATAAATTGATAATTGATTCTTTGAAAATAACGAAACGAAAATTGAAGTGATATGAATAATCATGAAGTGATGTTTGTCTTTCGCCTAAAAGAGCCTCTGATACAAAGATGTTATTCAGAGACTTGGTAGTACAGTGGTGCGTATACAACTTCTGTATTTGAGGTCTCGGATTCGATTCTTAGGTCGGACCAAAAGTTTCCATGATTTGCAAACTGCATTGTTTTGGAGTTTGAGTGTTTTCTATGTATAAAATATATAATTCGTTTTATGTATGGATCTGTCAAACTGACTATACTCTGTCCGATGGAAAGTATAAACAGAACCCAAAAGTGGTAGTCACCATATTCATTAAAATGCAGACAATGCAACAATGTAGCATGGTGGCCCACACCATGGCGACCTTTCTTTTATCATGGTACAAGTTTTGATTATTTTGAATCTAGATGGCGTTGTGTTGTGTGTCAGAAATTAGAAAAAAACTCACGTAGTGTTAAATCCAAAGTCGACGTCGTTGTCCTCTATATATGCCTGCGCCATGGCCTCTATAACCTCTTTGAATTGTGGCCTGACTTCGTGGAATTCCAGGGCTGTCAACCCAGCTAAGATAACGTCTATAGTCTCCACAGGTTGTGCAACGGATTCAGGTTTAGGCAGTTCTTCTTCTACTAGTGGTGGAGGTGGGACTGGGAAATTAAAATATAATAAGGTAAAAAATTTATAAAGGTAAGAATATATTCATTTGCATGTCTTGACATAATGTTACACACATCAATAACATAACGTGTTATGTTTGAGGACGGTAGTATGCATCTTAAAGCGGTAAAGCACACGCTACCAGGTTAAAGCTATAAGTGTATGGAATGCTTTTTTTTTTTTTTTTTTTTTTTTTTTTTTTTTTTTTTTTTTTTTTTTTTAACGTGTGGAAACCCCCTCGGGCCGTCACCCCGCTGGGGTTTGCGGCGGGGCGGTGTGTCGGAATCGAACCGACTAAAACCACACGGTGTGCCACTCTGCGCCTGAGAGAGGGAGAGAAGCGGGCACCCTCCTTTTTAACCTCTCCGTTTAGGCGACGTACGGCACACGCGTAACGTCGCCCCCTCGCGGGTGACCACTAAAGCGGATGGTGGGGAAAACCCATCCCGACCATCCGCGGCCACACTCAGGGCGGCATGAGGCGCTGGTAGGCGCGCCTCCGCCGCCCGGTTCGCCGGCGGCGGATCGGGTCCGAGTGGATATCATCCTCCCGGGCCTTCTCCGCCGCCTCCTTCTGCGAAATTACGTCTTCGCAGAAGGCTGCGACCGCGGTAAAACTGCTGTCGCTACCGGCCATGCAGCGAATGATGGCCGGTGGCGAGAGATCTTCTCCGATGACTGCAGTGAGGGCCCGGCGCTGCGACGCCCAAGCGGGGCAAATCGCCAGCGTATGCTGGGCCGAGTCCTCACTGCAGTCGCAGTGGTGGCAGGCGGGACTCAATTCCCTCCTGGCGACCGAGTGCAGGTACTTTCCGAAGCATCCGTGCCCGGAAAGAACCTGCGTCAGTCGGAAGGAAAGGGTCCCGTGCTGCCGCCCTGCCCACTCGAGGATGACCGGCTGGAGAGCCTCCACGGCGGCAAAGCCAGCGCGCGGAGTCTCCAGCCGGAAAGACCAACTAGCCATCGTGGCTCGACGGGCGGCTTCACGCCACTCGCGTACCTCTTCGGGCGGAGGGCGAATGCCTCTCTCCGCCCGGAATTCAGCCACCCGTCGATAAACTTCGGCGAGCACTTCCGCCTCCAAATCCCACGGAGGTGTTCCGGCCAAGGCGCACGCCGCCTCGGTGGACACCGTGCGGTATCCGCGTATGGCTCTGACTGCTAATACCCTCTGAGGCCGCCAGAGGCGGGCCTTATTGAGGGCAGTCAGAGCCGCCACCCACACCGGTGCCCCATACAGCGCCATCGACCGGACCACCCCCGTGTAGAGGAGTCGCGTTGCGACGCTGGCTCCACCCAAGTTGGGCAAAAGTCGCCCAAGGGCAGAGGCAGCGCCGACCAGCTTGGGACCAAGCTGTCGGAAGTGCTCGTCGAAGAGCCACCTACCGTCGAGGATCAGGCCCAGATACCTCATCTGGGCCCGAACCGGTACGAGGACCGAGTTGACCACTATGGAGGCGCCGGGGGGCGGCCCACGACGGGGCCCATGGAACAATAGGGCCTCCGTCTTGTCCAGGGCCACACGCAAGCCCAGCGCCTCGATGCGCCCGACCACCAGAGAAACACCAATGGTGGCCAGGCGCGCCGCCTCCTGGAAGTTCGCCCCCCGGGCCGTGACCAATGTGTCATCGGCGTAACAAATTACGCCCAGCCCGGGGGGGAGACGACCTCTTAGGACCCAGTCGTATCCCACGTTCCACAGGAGTGGTCCTAGGACAGACCCCTGCGGAACGCCGCACGACATGGGTCGCCGTCTCAAGGCGCCATCTCGATCCTCGTACACGACGGTACGCTCCTCCAAATAGTCTGCCACCAGCCGCCTCAGGTACTCTGGCACCCCGTGGTATTGGAGTGCTTCCCTGATGCAGCTGAATGGCAGACTATTAAAGGCGTTGGCGATGTCCAGGGACACCGCCAACACCACGCCGCCACAGCTCACTGCCTCTTCGGTCACGGCCCTAAGGCGCATCACGGCATCGACCGTCGAACGCCCCTCTCGGAATCCGAATTGGGCGTCCGACAGGTCGGGCCCCACCTCGCAGAGGTGCCGGACGATGCGGGCAGAGAGTATCCTCTCAAACAACTTGCCCGCCTCGTCCAGCAACACGATGGGCCTATAGGCCGCGACCGAATCGGCAGGCCGTCCCGGCTTAAGTGTATGGAATGCTGCAACAACCTAACAGATGGTATCGTTCGTATTTTGATTCTTATGTGCTTTTAAACTAATTCAAAAATAAGATTATATCGACTTATAATTATCCAGAACATGGTAACTAGTTTTTTTAATACACTTATGTAATAAAAAGCTATAAAATTGTTCTTTTTTTTATGTTTTGACCTGCCAAATTAATTTTACTCTGCCTGATGGAAAGCATAAGCAGAATCCAAGAGCGGTGGTCACCATACTACGAATGTAGACAATGCAGCATGGTGACCCACATCATGGTGGCCTAGTGTTGCTTCTGCATCATTGGGCCTCCGGCCTCGCACTCACTAACGAAACACGACAGCACGATCGCTGTCATTTTACGTTGATTTTCTGTGCGAGGATAGTACCGCTCCGGTCGAGCCGGCCCAACCGTGCTGAAATCAGCGTGGCTCTACTACGTTGTGTGCTTTCTTTCTGAATGTGCCAGGGTATACATTGCATACATTGTCAACAAAGTAAGTATCGTCATCATTATCAATAACCTATAACAATCTTCAATTTCTAACCTTAGAAAAGAGATTGAATCTTCTGTACCAGGCTGGCAAAATTGGTATGGGGTTATTCTTCTCTTTGCACCGCTGTTTTCTTGCGTAGTTTGTTTCCTTAATCAACTCTTACAACAAACACTAGATGTATAAAGGTGATGATACTCTGTCGCAAATGGGTAAAATAATAAATAAATATATTTCAATACTTACAGATCATCCTGGCACTGAAGGAAAATCCTCTGAAATGGAAGAAGTGAGACGTATGGGTTTGGAACCTAACGAACATTCTGTTTACATTCATGAATCTGTATCTTCGTTCAGAAGTGAGCTCGAAGGAGAATAGTATGCCATCAGAACCTTCTGCGTCTATCCGACCTGTGAATATTAACGGAAGTTTAAGGTTGGAAAATGTCATCTAATGGTTTTTTAGTACAAAGATTAATTTATAAAAGGCTAGACAAAAGTTTAGTCATCATGTTTACAGACGATTATATATCTTTTGAGGGAATTCAACTTATATTATATAGGTTGGGATCACCAACCATAAGACCAAATAACCATTAAGCCAGTAGAGAGTACTGTGGGAAAAACTAACTTTTCTGGAGTAGTTGACCTAAAACGTATTGTCTCTCATTCTCATTGACACAGTCATCTCATTACGAGTTTCACAATTTGCGTATTTAATTGTAATTTGAGCAATAATTAGTTACCTGGTTTCACAAGAAGATAATCGTTGATAAATCCGTTGAGGTCACAAGAAGTTATATTAAACTCGATGCCAATACCGGGTCCGTCAATTATCCAGTCCATGGTTATACCCATCGGATAAGAATTGGGGTAATTTGGTGAAGTGATTACCGTATTCTCATCTAAACGCAGACCAACGTGAATGGGAACAACGTTCCTCGCTTGATTCTCAAAATCTTGTGAATTGTCAACTGCTACGGCAAGTTTAGACATTAACTCATTATATTCAGCGCTACTCAGTTCATCTACTTTCTTGTTGGACCTATTTTCAACTTCTTCTGTTGTAACTGACGCGTCACTTACAGGTCCACTTGGAGTAGAAGCTTCAACTGCGGATACTGCTACTTCTTTACCTTCTTCTGGAGTACTGTTTTCTTTCGCTTCTAAAGATTCATTTTCTACTGGTATGGAGCTAGGGATGTTATCTTTAGAAGTTACTGTAGAAGACGGAATCGAAAATATTTCTGCATCCTCATTCTTCAGTAGATCATCATCAACTAGACCATCATCACCGTAGTAATGTTTTTTTATTTCATCTTCAAAGTTGTTGTCATCCAAAGAGTTGTCATTTTCGTCTGAAAAATTCTTATTATCAGCATTCGATTGATCATTTTTAAGTAAAAGAGACATTACTTCTGCTTTTTCGATTTCAGCAGACTTTTCTTTTGCTACATCTTCATCTAACTCATTTTCATTAGATTGGTCAGCATTATCTTTATCAGTTAGGTTACTATTTAAGAAGTTATCATAATCGTCTCTTAAAGACATGATGTAACCCTCTCCATAAGGTCTTTTAAACTTGTCTTCATAATCTTGAATGTCATCTATTTCCTCATTTTCATTGCCAACATCCTCATTCTCACCTAAATCAGAATCATTGTCACTTAGTTTGTCAAGAGTTTGTAAAAGTTTATCTAAATCATCACTTAAGTCTTCCAATACTTTTTCTGGAGTATCGTCATCAAAATTTTCTTTTGTATCATCTTTATTGTCCTTCATATTATCAACATTCTTTTGGTCATCAGCATTAGAATCAAACTCATCGTTTCCCTCTAAGGTTTTTTTAGTGCCTTCGATTATTTGATCCAAAAGAGGGTCCACATTCCCTTCATTAACGGATTTAATATAAGAATCTTCTTTGTTTTCACTGTTTTCTTCATTCACTGCCTCCTGAACTTCTGATGACTCTACATTTTCCTTAAGATCTGATAAAGGGTCTTCTTTTTCTTTCGAAAGTTCGTTCCACCATTCATCATACAAGTCGGCTTCCTTAGCTTCATCATTTTCTTTGACTTCTTCTATAGGTTCAAGAGGTTCAACAGGAGCATTTTCCAGATTACCTTTGGATGCATCATCAGATTTTTTTTCTACGGCAACATCGCCATCATCGTTTTCTTTGTTGTCAGCATTGGATCTGTTATCCTCAAACTGGTAATCTCCCAAAGCATCAAATTCTTCACTGTTGAAAGGTTTATTTTCCTCTTCATTGTTTCCTATGACGTCTTGTATTTCGGCCTCACCTTTTTTGGCTTCATCATCTTTGTTCTCGTTCTCGTTATTTTCTTTACTGTCAAGGTTTAAGGCGTCATAATCGAAAAAGTTGTCATAATCGTCATCTTGCCAGTAATCTGGGAAGGCATTCTTCTCGTCTTGAGTGTCAACTGCCGTCGCTGCAACAAATAGGTTTTTTGTAAGTATAGTATTGTATATTTTAAAAAATATACAATCTAAAACTAGTACCTGATTATAGTTTTTTTTAATTAGGAGGCAAAACTGCTTCAGAAAGAATCAGGAAGAGAGAGAAGGTTTGGACTTCGATAAGTTCGAACATCAGGTCAAAAATAATGATACAACTGCTTTGCAACAGCTTTCTGTGAGATTGTGGTGTCAAACCGGGCGACCCTGTACATTATTATAACTATTTCACATTTTTTCTATTAGTCGAATAAATATTTATAGAATTTTAATAATTATTACAAGTATGTACATTACAGTAAAATATATACTATGATTACATGTAGAATCTTGCATATAATCATTTTTTTTTATCGACGTACAAATTTTTTTTCGATTATAATCTGTTAATATCCATGAGTAAAAATAATTGTTCTGTACTAATAATTGATGTTAATAATGACGTTCGAACCTAATATATTCGATAAAAAATAAGATCAATAATTTTAATTGATATTGATACCATTTTCTGAAAATAATAGCAAATGTATTTTATAGGAAGTATTTTTGATGGTGGTACTTTTTTTGATAATTTATTTTTCATCCCACCTCGCAAAGAGTATTTTTGCTCTGATATCTGTGTGTAAAAGTCGTTTTTATCCGCTAGTGGGTAAAGTAAAATTGAATTCAGAACATCGCGTGCACTAATGTTGTGAGTTCAAAACATCATTAAACCTATTTACTTTTAACTCCATGGTGCCGAATTTAGCATGCGATCTTTTTTATTTTTTTAAGAACTCAGACTCGCAACCTTCTTGAGATACTTTTTTTTGATTTGCTTTCCCCGCGCCATTTTCTTTTCACATCATTTAGTCATTTCTTTGCTGAGGTAGAATGAAAAGTTACGTGTTGCACTCGAGTGCAAAGATTTTTCACCTTGTGCTCTTTTGATTCCCTCGCTGACGCTCAGGATCGATATTAGAATCCTTCGCTTGCTCGGTTATCAAAATTGAGCACGCTTTTAAAATGCACTCTTGTATAATAAATAACTATTAAATTAATCCTAGCTAGATAAATTTATTGCCCCCGAAACCCCTTGCATACTAAATTTCATGAAAATCGTTTAAGCCGTTAACAAATTTCAGATTATATACATATATAATATACATAATAATAATAAGTTTAAAGATTACAATGGTTAATTAGCCGTAATGTGAACAATTCGTATAGATTGGTATCTGTTGAAGTAAAAACCTTGTAATGAACAAGCCACCATGCTGTCTCGGCCGACAATCTATTTATAAGTAAATAGTTTTGGTTTGTTAAAGTACGTCTCAAAACACCGATAGACACCGAAACCAGTGTACCAGTGCTACACCGATTGAATTCAAATTTTGACAGGATATGTAAACCGCTTCAAAGATACAATACTAAAGCTCTGTTTCACCGGTCACAGATAAGTAATTAATTAGTAAATAACGTATCTGACAGATGGTTTGACAGAATTATATGAAAGATGAACCGAAAGGACGACTACCGAAAGACTCTAGTAGTACGTGCAATTCGATGGAAACGTCGGGCAACCAAAAAAGGTATTGTACCTTGTAGATATTATCGCGACTAAGTCCCGATTTACAGTCGAATAATATTATCAAATATCGAATTCACAGCCCCCGAAGTTGTAGAGGAATTTACTATTGCGTCACATAAGTCATGACCCTAAGATGAATTCCACAATTATCATTGTTGCAATATGCGTTTTAATTAAACACAAGACATTATCGAGAATTCAACCTAAATGCCAGACAGATCTGTCATAGTTGAGAATGTCACATATTATCAGAGAATTTATGATAAAATAACTTAGAATGTTATTTATCAATTAATAAGAACTCATTGATAAACATAATGAATAACAATAACGACTTGATGGTGTAGATGTTTGTGTAACTGACTCGTACGTTAAAGTCGCGGTCAAACTATTTTGTGTGATTAAACATTTATATGTTTAATTATATCTGCGTGTTTCTATGGATTTATTTACAATATATATTTTTGTATGTACTAGTACTTTAAGTTAAAGCTCATCTTAGTAAAATCGTAGTAAAGTGTTGTTGGGCGATTGAGGTGAAATCTTGTTATCTTTAAAAATGAAATAAAGTGTTTGTTTAGAATTTCGAATTAACAGTTATTCCTAAACGCCACTATGTTCAAAATATGTAATGTAACAAATAGAGTATAATGCGTGCATATGATGCGATAAAGGAAAATTGATTTGAAATATTTTTTATTTTGCTATTTAATTCGTAATCGAAGTAAAATTAGTAATGTAAAATACCTAACTAAATGTACAATATTAATTTAATAAAAACACTTGATACAAATAAACTAAGTGATGATAGCAGGTTGTCTATGCACATAAATAAAATTGAAAAAGTGTATGTTTGTAATTTCAAATTAACAGCTTTTCACTAAATGCATATGAAAGTATATACGGTATTTCTTTCAAAAAAGCAAATATTAAATTATTTTGTACGTATGTTTGTTCCGGCTGATCTCTGGAACGGTTGAACCGATTTCGATGGAGCTTTCACTGGCAGATATCTGACGTCATAAGGACTGCGATAGATGATGAAGATGATGATGTTTTGTATGATGTTCTTCTAGCCGGCTGCAGCCACGGTGAGTAGTCTCAACGGAGACCAACCAACTACCCAGGAGATATTATAGTGCACAAGTGTTTGCGCAAAGCACATGTGCACTCTTTGTTCCCTCACTCTCATAATCCGATGAGACGGTTAACCGACACGATCGGGGAGAGATCAGGCACAGAACCGACAGCTTTACACGCTCTCCGAGGCACGGGGGTTCAACCCCAACTTCCAAACTTCGAGCTGTTAATAAGTATTTCTATACTCTGAAAAATTCAATAACACTTTTGGCCAGACCTGGGATTCGAACCCGAGACCTCTTGATCGGCAGTCAAATACGTCAACCGCTAGACCAACGAGGCAGTACTATATATGTATGTAGAAAAAACCAGACGATGAAATTGCTTCATGTGGGCAGCCCAGGATCGACTGTTGTGGGCAGCCTTGGAGGTGGACTATCTCTATCAATGGACGTCTTTCTACTGAGATGATTATGATGTTGGTATAGAAGATTATTCGTTTATTCAGTTTTAAAATAATTCAGATGTAAATCAAGATAATTTTGCATCGAGAACTTCAGCTGTGCCAATATTGGAACACACGACATCAAAACACATATCTGTAAACACATAAGGTGCCTTGCTATCAGATATGATAACAGATAAGGATATTTTCGTTTGCTGTTTATTGATAATATTATAGTTATTGCTTTTTATTACACTAGCTATTGCTCGCGGCTGCATTCACTAGATTTTTTTATATATTTTTTTATGCACAAATGTACAAAGGCGGAATTAGTGCCAAAGCGAAGGCATTTTCTAACAGTCTATCTTAGGGCGTTGCGAGCCAAACATGGTAAGTGCACAGAAATTAGATATGTAATTTTTGAAGGGTAAATAATATATATTTACATAGTAAACTAGCTGCCCCGGCAAACGTCGTTTTGCCATAAAAAAAATTTAAGGATGGGTCACCCTTACCATTTAGGGGGATGAAAAATAGATGTTGGCCGATTCTCAGACCTACTCAATATGCTCACAAAATTTCATGAGAATCGGTCAAGCCGTTTCGGAGGAGTATGGCAACGAAAACTGTGACACGAGAATTTTTTATATTAGATAATATTCATAAGTATACATGACACATATATTTATACATTTACATACATAAATTCACGTAATACAAATTCTAGAAGGGAAGTTACTTCTAATGCCTCCAGTATAGCGAAGCCGCGGGCGAAAGCTAGTTTAACTATATATGTATTCCATTCGGGCTAGAGTCAGGGTTACAGTTTCCAAAACCGTATCGAGCCCGTATTCCCGATTTCAACTCGATTCAAGCTTGCTTGGGACCATCTTGTATGAGACACATATTTATATACTCCCTTCACGCTTAGGGTTTGAGAGTTTAACATTTCTTACAGAGGAAGAATGAATGATTCACATGGACTACAGAAGTATAAGAAGCTGACTCTACCATCTTAGCCTCATCTTACTTTTTTATATAAACCTGCAATAGTGACTCTACTCTGCTGACGGAAAGCATAAGCAGTAATTAGTGGTCACCATACTCGTTGCGAATGCAGAAAATGCAGCATGGTGACCCACACTATGACGGTCTTTTAAGACGCTTCTGTATCATTATACCTTCGGTCTCCATTTAGTTTTTCAGTTTAGTGTACTTGAAACAATTTAGAGTTTCACTATATTTGTTGTAACTTGTTATGATTTTTTTTCATCCTGTAAATATTTCTCTAAGGATATAAGCCAACATATACAAATGTAAATTCTTCTGGAAAACAATAGGATTACTCATTGATCTCTTATTTTCTTATCTCTTATCTTAAAAACAAAGAAGTACGACATCCTCCATTTTAGAGATTAGATAAAATATATCCAAACTCTCGAAATATAAATTACTAAACTTTTACTCAAAAACAAGTCAAAAGGAAATATCTAGAAAACAAATAGGTATACTCTCTGTTTCTTGCCACTTTATCGTCGTTCGTCATCAAGCCTTTAACACTGCTGGATAGTGGCCTCTCTTTGGAAAAGAGGTTCTGGCCTCTAGAACTCCACTTCTTTAGAAAGAATATAATAACAAAAAATTTACCCAAAAAAACCCACTTCAAGAACTGAAGCATCAACTTTCAAATAAAAAAAAGAATGATCAAATTCGGTTGACCCAATCAAAAGTTGTGAGGTGACAAACATATAATAAAAAACAGTCAAATTGAGAACCTCCTTCTTTTTCAAAGTCGGTTAAAAATTAAATCGCTTAGATCTGTCTGTTACGTTTTTACGCCTAAAACGCTGCACCGATTTCAATGAAATTTGCAGTTATTTTGATTATTATTGAGGAAGGCTGGAGGGCTACTCTTTACCGCAATAACCGACATACATGCGGGCGTCAAAAATTAACTCAATATATTTAATAAATGACCGCCGTAAGATGTTTGTTTGAAACGTAGGTATACAAATTTAGGAAAATCTCTTAACAAATGCAGTAGAAAATAACTCTGAAGTATCTACTTTACTTTTTTTGGAACGAAGTTCCTTATGGGGCGTTGCAAAGAGGTACCCTAGTCGGCAAAAAACGTCCGTAACGTAAGATTTCGTGAACGAAACATTTAGTATAGAGCCATCTGCAAGTTGTATGTAACAAGTACGGAGTAAAATAAAGGTGTTAAAACAATTTTGTGGTTTTTAAAGAGCGTGAACGAAAAATTTTTTATAGCGCCATCTATAAGTAAGTAAGTTGTATGTATTATTATATTTTATGATTAAGAACTTTGTTCGATAGGAACAAAGTTGGTGTCTCACGACACCACACGCATTTTTTTATGTATGGCCCGCCAAAATGACTCTACTCTGCCTGATGGAAAGTATAAGCAGAATCCAAGATCCAATGCTACAATGCGGCATGGTGACCCACACTATGTCGGCCTAGTTATGGATCTGCATCTTTGGGCCTCCAGTCTCACACTCACCAACAAAATACGACAGCACGAACGCTGTCATTTTACGTTAATTTTCCGTGCGATGGTAGTACCGCCCCGGTCGAGCCGGCCCAACCGTGCTGAAATCAGCGTGGCTCTACTACCTTTTGATAATATATATATGGTATAAAAAGTGACCCAATGCCTTAAAATCGAAGCTTTGTCTAGTTGTTTGTGTATTGATAAGACACATCAAAATATTTTTTGTGTAGCTCTTATCACGAGACCGACCTCTTGTAAAAACAAAGGTAACAACAACATTACTTATCTCTGTATTGGTGCAAAAAGAGAAATCTTTGTATGCAATTTAAAGGAAATTTCCTTAGCACAGAAACGTTAAATACCAACCGATAATTTTTTCCATTCTTAAAGCTAGATAGATGGAAAACTCAGTGTAAACAGGGTGGCCTTATTGTTAAAAGTAATCTCTTCCAGACAAGTTTCAGATGGATCAAATGTTTCAGAGAGACAGTAGTACTTAACTGTTAATTATGATGAAAAAAATTGTTTATATCCATACACACATACATACATAGATATAAAACACAGTTATACATACCAATAGATAAACAAACATACATAAATATAAATAAATTAAATTAAAAAGCTTTTTAAAAACAAGAATGCCTCGAGACAAATCAAACGAGTTTCTATGGAGTTCCTATGGCCACTTTCTAGCTCCAGCATCTCCATATCATTATAATATTATATTGTCAGGGTAAAGCAAAATCGGTTGAAGCCATCTACTTCAAAATTGAGTTGCAAGACTCCACCCGAACATACAAGCATACATACATTGCAAGTTAATAAAAAGCTTGTAAAAAACTTTAACATTAAACCATAATGAGTGACTGACACTATCCTATTTCAAAAAAAGGAATAGTAAGGGGCCTATTCGTCCTTTGGGTGTTATAAGCAACAGCTATACAGGACATAATCACTGCAAATAGAAGGCAAACTTAACACAAATTGTATACCAACTCATCTAGCCAGCGTGGAGCCTATGTTTAGAAGTGAGCTATTAACAGCTGATCATGATGGGAAAGTCACATGACAAGTATTATTCTTATAAAAGGTACCTAAAATTAAAACAATAATCCAATCGAGTGGACCAGCCAATCTCTTGGATATTTCATGTTTCACACTGTATTTGCACTTTACTTAAGAATGACTTTTAAGTGGTTGTCTTTCTGTGTGTTTATGCTGAGTTATTTTCTACTATGGCGGGTTAGTGAGATTCTTTTTCTCACCCGGCTTAAAAGACCCGGGATCATAGTGGGAGGGAAACACGTGCACTGGTAGTGAGGTCCAGGTTTTGACTGCTCGTCACTGGAAGCAAGAACTGAAACGATGAATACGAGAGCGTATGTCTACCTCTCTGAAGCAGTGATTTCCAAGGCGGACACGTGTTCTTAATCCTTCAATACATCTATATTTAATATAATAAAGCTGAAGAGTTCTTTCTCAGGAACCGCTGGTTCGATTTGAAAAGTTATTTCAGTGTTAGATAGTACATTTATCGAGGAAGGCTATAGGCTATATATAATCACGTTAATACTAATAGGAGTACCAAAGGAGAATGTTTAAAAAACGGGGGAAAATTATCACGCTACGAACAATAGGGCAAATCTATACAAATAAATAAAATTGGAGTGTCTGTTTGTAACATTAAAATAACAGCTTTTTAATCAATGCATATGTATGTATACACGATACATATAACAAAAATGTAGTTAAAAAATTTTTTGTCTGTCTGTCTGTCTGTCTGTCTGTCTGTTTGTTCCGGGTAATCTCTGGAACGGCTGGACGGATTTTGACGGGACTTTCACTGGCAGGTAGCTGATGATCCGGGGAGTAACTTAGGCTACTTTTTTTAGACTAACTTTGTCCCGCGGCGTTACTCGCGGTACAACAATAACCGCGGGTAACACCGCGGGGTTCAGCTAGTGTATAAATAAAAACATAGGTATACCAATAAAATGTAGGGAACGTAACATTTTAACGAGAATTCTGACTCATGAAAGTAAGCAAACTGTATACTGAGCTAACTAAATACCAAATATACTGGCATACAAAAGACTACATACATATAGTTATGTATTTACCTACTTATCGTTTTACAGCAGTCATTATGAAAAATGACGTCGAGTGCTTGTTATGCGCATTTACAAATAAATAATACATTATTATTGTTGAAAACTGACAACTGAATGAGATGAGAAACTGCTTTACAGAGCACTATAATAATATTAATAAATACTTCGGACATGTAACCCACAACGCCATCTAGTCCCAAGCTAAACAAAGCTTGTATTATGGGTACTAGACAACTGATAAATACATATATACTTTTTTTGTAAATACATACATTATATTTTCTATGTATAATATGTATGTATTTACAAAAAAGAAAAGTATATAAGTATTTATATCAGTTGTCTAGTACCCATAATACAAGCTCTGCTTAGTTTGGGCCTAGATGGCGTTGTGTGTTAGATGTCCGAAAATATTTATTTATTTATATTAAACATATAGAACACCCAAACTCCCAAACAAATATTTGCCGAGCATACAAACATTTGGCCCGACCCGGAAAATCGAACCCGACTGCTAGAGACCGTGGGTTTGGTTACCATTCAGGACAAATCTTTGTGTGATAAACACGACCATTTGTTCTGTGTCTGGATTGAGTTTGTCTATAATGTGTATGTATTTAGCAATATATAAGTATATTTATTAGCAGTCTGCTTACAGTAGTACAGCCTGTTATCAGACACCTACGTGTCAGATGTGTGAGGATATTTTTTTACGTATTTGAGCCTGCCAAAGTGACTTTACACCGCCTGATGGAAAGCATGAGCAGAATCTAAGAGTGATGGTCACCATACTCATTGCGAATACAGACAATACAACAATGCAGTCTGGTGACAAACCAAGGCGGCCTATTGAGAAGCTTCTGCATCATTGGGTCATATTATTATTATGTGTACATGATTGGTTTCAGAG
This sequence comes from Spilosoma lubricipeda, assembly GCA_905220595.1. Classification (NCBI taxonomy): domain Eukaryota; kingdom Metazoa; phylum Arthropoda; class Insecta; order Lepidoptera; family Erebidae; genus Spilosoma; species Spilosoma lubricipeda. The sequence goes on along the minus strand of HG992298.1, from coordinate 689,558 downwards.
ATTTTCGCAGTGAGGGAATCATACGGCTCCACATAAAACCACCTCCCAAGAAACTAGTGTTGAAACAGTTATTTCGGTATTTTTTTTTATCTAATGATGTTGCCAGAGGTGATTAGCAACAATCACCGAGGGTAACAATCACGCGCGGTCAGTACCTCGATGGATGACCGCTGGTGGCATGATACCATAAGTGTCTCTGTGATTTGGAGGTCACGTTAAGCAGTCGGTTCCGGTTGTTATCATAGTTAGTTAGAGGCCTTTGGGCGGCTTGAAAACGTCCAACGCCAAGATTACGTAGCCACAACGTTGTCTTGTCAGTCCCCAAAGACCGCTCTCGGCCAGCGTGGTGACGTATGGCCTTAACCATCACCTGAGAGCTGACCCCGGCCCAGCAGTGGGACATTATGGATTATGATGGGATAAATCTGAAACTTATGACCAAAGCAAGATATGACGTCACAGATTACTATTTCACGCAAGGGCATACCTATTGACTTTGACAGTTAAGTACCACGTTTTCATTGAATAAAGACACTTATTGTCCTACACTTAAGTGACAATTTAGTTTGTAATTTTAGTATTATCGGCAATTTCGCTTGCAGTTTAAGGAAAGTCGTATCCAACTAGGTGTGGCTGGATAAAAATGTTCAAATAAACCATTTATTTTATCATTATTAAGTAGCATTCCCTAAAAATAGGTTTTATTTATCAAATGTAGGTTTAATCTATCAATACGAGTGATAAACTACTTACCTACTTACGAGTTTTACTAACTACGTCCACAATTGATAGAAAATTGAGAATCCTTTATATGAAGTCGATTCCGCTGTCCGTTAGCTTGGATTTTTTAAACTACTCAACAGATTTTAATACAGTTTTCAGCAAAAGATAGATTAATTAAAGAGAAAAAATTAAATAAATAAAATAAATAAATAAATATTTCGGACATCTAATACACAACGCCGTCTAGTCCCAAACTAAGCAGAGCTTGTATTATGGGTACTAGACAACTGATATGAATACATATATACTTTTTTTGTAAATACATACATATTATACATAGAAAACACCCAAATATGTATGTAACACGTGCTTATCACAGTAGAGGAAATCCGAATATTACAGCGACTTCTTTTCGAAACCGGGCTGGGTCGCTAGTTGTAATGAAGATTATAATTTCATTCTATTTATTTGCGAAACAAATTGAATAATTTGAAGCAAGTCGATACTACTGTACAAATGAATTAATGTATGCAAATGAACAAGCTGATTACCTATTGAAAAATAAAAATAAAACCATTTTGTTTAGGTGAACCTACTTGATACGTCAAACTGAAGACGTTCAGTTTCAAAATATTTCAAATACAAATATTGCTTTTACAATTATAGGAAAGATTTACCGTACAGGTTTGCCTGCACAGTTAAATTTTACAGGTAAACCGAAGCATATGTATATTACACAACAGTGCGGCATTCCACACCTGTTCAGGCAACCGAAATTAGGCAATATCAGACAATTTTGATGTTTTTTCTTAAACTGTACAGGCAGTCGTTTCCACCTGCTTTCCGTCAAATAAAACAAATAACAAACTGATTAGTTTTGAGATCTGTAGCTGTGACCATGGCTTGAACTAAGAGGTTGTACAGGTTTACCCTATGTGTATGATGTATTTTACTGAGCTCAAGCTTACCTGACAAAATCTACTGAGCAGGCAAGCCTTTCAGACGATTCTGATTCGTCCTTTAGACGATTTTAACGTCACCTCTTTAGTTAAGATCTATCAAGTTGTTTAGGATACAGAGTGTCGAATAAATATACCCACTTATTTTTGAAAACATAACCCCTTATACCACACTTGAGTTAAACTGTATTAGAATATGACCCGGATGGCAGCAGTTTGTGTAGAAATGATTCACGAACATATTACTATATCTATTATGTAACGCTCGCACAAATAAAGGCAAAAGAAAATGCTTATATTTTTTTGTCTATGACTTTACTTCAATTTCAGAACTTCCGTATATTTCTCAATAAGCATACTTATATAATTCTAAATAATAACATTATCAATTCGAAAGTAACCATGTCTGCCTGTCTGTTAGGCTTTCACAGCTAAACTGCTGCACTGATTTCAATGTAATTGGGCATGGAAATACTTCGGTACTTGAGGTAGGACATATGCTACTCTTTACTGCAATAACCAACATACACGCGGGTGGAGCTGCGGGCAAACGCTAGTAAACCTGTATATAAAAAGTTCAATAGCCGAGTCAGCTGTTTCCGTACATTGAAATCATTCATATTAATGCTCCTAAGAGTTTAAGAGTAGTCTATATCCTTTTTCATGAATCAAAGTATCTCCATGTCAAATTTTATTGAAATTGGTGTAGCGGTTTAGCTGTGAAAGCTTAACAGACAGAGTTACTTAAGAATTTATAATTTTAGTATGGATGATATCTTCATCTCTGTAACAGATCCAGATTCCTTGCCTGTCTTCTGATTTTACGAGCTCTTTTTTTTTAATATTAACTTGCAATGTATGTATGAATGTTCGGGTGGAATCTTGCAACTCAATTTTGAAGCTGATTTCTTCATCTGATTTTGTTGAAATTTTTCAAACATATGTATACAGCGTAACAATACAATATTATGATGATATGGAGCTGATCTGATGCTGGAGCTGGAAGGTACTGATACGAACTCTGTAAAGAAAGGTCGCAAGACGTTTGAACTCCTTCGATTCGTCTCGACGAGTAACTATTTTATGAGGGCATTCCAATAAAAGCTTGTTTTTAAAAAAGATTCTTAATTTAATTTATTTTCGACGGTTTTTGTATCTAATTGTATTAAACATCCATACAAACTTTCCCTTTAACAATATTAGTAAGATGGAATGCGATAGTTCAAAAGTAAATCAAACGCAGCTCAGTATGTACCGTGGTATTTTTGGGTCATTCTATAATTTTATTATGATTGATGGAACGATGTCATCCGGGAGCACATAGACTATTAGTTATATTGATTTGTTTACAATTGGAATTTTATGTACAGTCTGTGCTCTGTGATTTGTCGGCTTGAAATGTATGACTCATGGATTTATTAAGAGAACATTCAGTATTTTCAGTACGGAGACGAATTAAGAACACGGAGGATCATCACCACAATTTATCATACATGAGTGTCGAAAGAGCAGAATAACGAAGCAACTACGCAGAATAACCGCACTATGAAAAGAAGGAAAACTAGACACAAATCTTAAACCGCCTGGTCAACATCATATATTAGACCAAAATCTCCTCGTCTTGAGAGGCTTATGTGTAGCAATGGACTATTAAAATCTGTTGATAATAATTAAAAAATAAATTATTATTATCAACGGTTATTTATATGTGAGTCCACTTTAAATATTTGGGCGTCACTATCGACAGAAATCTAAATTTTAAAGAGCAAGTGGGAGTATTGTGTGGTAGGGTCAGAAAGTTAATTTATGTCTTTAAAAATCTCAGACATGTTGCTGGTCCTGAGTTGCTCAAGCAGGTATATTACTCACTCTGTCAGTCGCTTTTGATGTACTGTATATCTACCTGGGGTGGTGCCTCAAAAACAATCATGAAACCCATTGAAATCGCCCAGCGCGCAGTATTGAAAGTTTGTGCCTTCAAGCCCATATTCTTCCCTACTACTATACTGTATCAGATTGTAGGAGTTCTGACTGTTCGTCAACTATTTGTACTAAGTATCTGTCTCCTTCAACATCAGAAACATGCATTTGACCCACAACTTCTGGAAAAACGAAGAAAGGATCTTGTTTGTCCCCGATTGGTGAAACCTTGTAAAACCACATTTGCACAAAGATTTACAAATTTCATTGCCCCTTTTATTTACAATAAAATAAATAGAGCTGTAAATATATATCCCTTGACAAAAGTGCAAGTAAAGGAAAAGGTACGTAAATATTTATTAGGGTTAAATTATGAGGAAACGGAACTGCTTCTGCATATAATGCAGTAAGTAAAATGACTGCTTAAGATATTATCCTACTTAAACACACACACACACACACACACACTCACACACCACACTCACACACACCACACACTGTTACATACACAACACACACACACACACACACATTTGCATGAAGACCATTCACTTCCTTATATTGTTCTTTTTGTAATCATATTGTTTAAATCTTGTTTTATAGAAAAACATTGTAATGAAATAACTTATTAAATTTTTCTACACATATAAATGGCTAACATAATTGGAAAAATCGTTTTACATTCGAGAGGATTGGTGCTGATAGCCGAAATACAGGCAATGCCTAGTTCGGTTACAGATGTTAACTTCACTATTTTTGTTAAATAATTGCTAGCCTACTAATAATTTGACTTATTAAAATTTAGTTAGTAAAGCCACGCTGATTTAAGCACAGTTGGGCCTCGACCGGGGCGGTACTACCTGAGCACAGAAGATCAACGTAAAATGACAGCGATCATGCTGTCGTGTTTCGTTGGTGAGTGCGGGACCGGAGGCCCAATGATGCAGAAGCATCACTAGCCTGCCATGGTGTGGGTCACCACGCTGCATTGTTTCATTGTCCGCATCTGCAGTAAGTTGACCACCAATCTTGGATTCTGCTTATGCTTTCCATCAGGCAGAGTAGAGTCATTATCGCAGGGCCAAACAAATAAAAAAGAGCGAATAAACACATGGGTGGAGGATAGTGTATCCAGAGCCGAGGATGCCGCAGAGTAGAGTCAATGGCGCGTTTGTGTTGATACTACTCAGTACAAAGCATCAAATTACCTAACATCGGTTTTCAGTGAAGCCGTAGTATCAGTACCTATTCATTCCTGCCATAGAATGACTCTCCCGTGTATAAAGTGTTCTATCAGTTCCTTTTTTATGTAGGCAGGTAGTTATGTAATAGGTTTAAGCATGCAGACTTATCGCCTGATGGTAAGCGATTACCGCCACCCATCGACATCCGCAACAAACACCAGAGGCGTCACAAGTGCGTTGCCGGCCTTTTAAGAAGGAGTGCGCTCTTTTTTTGAAGGTTTGATGGTTGGAATTTTTCTTCTTCCTTAATGCCGTATGATAAAAGTATCTACACTCTTAAAGGATTCTTATCAGGCAGGCGTCCGGAAACAAAAGAAACGCGTGTCTGTCTCTCTGTTTACGGATAAGAGGTCACTCGGACATGGATATAAAGTTCATTCAGATTATGATAAGACAGCTCTTTATTATTTATAAAGAAAAACACATACTTCCTACTCCTTACTACTCTTTCCCTCCCTGAGAACCTATATCATTAAATGAGCAGTCTTCTTCCAGAGACCTGCCCTAATTGGAGTAAAATTCACAGCGTACGTCAATTAGAATCGAAAATATAGGGAAAGAAACTAAGAAAATAAGGGCCAACGCTTGAATTATATTTAGAAGGATGAAAATAAGGTGATTTAATATCTTTAGTGAATGTATTCACCGCGTAGAATGTCTGGACGGACTTGAAGTCTTTTTATCCGACTTCAAAAAAGGAGGAGGTTCTCAATTCGACTGTTTACTTTTTATGTTTGTTACCTCAGAACTTTCGACTGGGTAAAAAATGTATGATTGTAAAGTCCCCACAGGACGTGCACATAATGTGTTCCTAATGTCTAAAAGATAACTGTTTACAGTAAAAATAATAAATAAATGTCAAACAACGGAACTGGAAAATAAAAAACATAATATTTGGCAAATGTTTGCCGAGCCCTTAATCCATATTTAACCCTATAAAACAAGTATAACATGCCGATAGACGAAACACAGTTACAAATTACAACTCGCGCCCTATTTTCAATAACATAACAATTCTATTTATAAATCAACCTCTTTGTGCACCAGTAAGTTGGTAAATAAGTACACTGCCTGTTTTGAAACGGCCAGTATTTTTAACCGACTTAAAAAAATGGAAAAATATTAGATTTTAGTTCGTGCCGCTTACTTTGAAATCTTGTAGCATTTATGATGTATGTTTCAGGTGGAAGAGCCACGCTTCGGCATGAATGGGCCTTCTCTACTGAAGTGATACCACGGCCTCGCAGCAGACCGGTGTAAAATAGCGCTTGTGCTGTGTTTTACCGGAGGCCAAAATCCTATACCCTCCCCACATCCCTTTCCCCGTCCTCCAAAGGCCGGCAACGCACTTGTGTCGCCTCTGGTGTTGCGGGTATCCATAGGCGGTAATCGTATCACCTGATGGTAAGCAAAATTGCTTACCATTAGGTGATACGTCACCTGCACATTTGCCCCCTACACCATAAAAAAAAGAAATGATGTAATTTTAGCTTAGCCATATACTGGAGCTAACATCGGTAATCTTAATTAAACAGACAGTCGCCTGTAATCTCGGCCAGAGGGATTTGGTAGAAATGTCAAATGTGATGTGAGACAGTATCGTCACCAGTATTTCTCGCCTCTAGTAATCCACTGCTGTATATGAGTTTCTTGTAGGAACGGAAGTATTTGCCTAGGCTGGTTAGACGAGTATTAGAAGATTTGTTTCAATTTTGTCCTTTTCCTTTGTTTGTTGTTTATTATCTTAGTTGGCTTTAACAACACCTATCTATGGGTGAATAAAGACATCCTATAGAAATCAAATACAGCATCCACTTAGCATCCATAATATTTTATCCATATCTTGGTTGTGTAAGGCGTCTGCCTGTTTTGACTTCATTTTGTCTCCCGATTTGCTAAGGAGGCAAGTGGACTTATTATGTTTCCAATTCTTCCAGTTTTTCTTCTGATTAATTTCGTTGCGAGTTCCAAGACAGTTGACTTCCCGAGTGTCATAACTCGGTGTGTTCGTGAGTCACTGCTGTGATCCTGTGTACAGGAGTTACAGTGGTGGGCGTGATTAGTCCCATATAAATAAAGACACTGATTTACCATTACCGTAGTGTTCTACCACAAGATTATGATGACATTAAACTGTTGGAGAGGTCTAGCTGCTTGACATATATGCCTATCTGAGTCTTATGGTGACGCCTTAGATTTTGAACTTTGACCAATTCATAAGGGTATGACTATGCTTAGTGTTGCAATAAACAACGTAATTGGAGCGCCCCGGAGTATGTATGTATTTCTCCAGTCAGTCTATAATGTTCTACACTGTTAGTTCATATAATGTTTACATTGGATATTGGTTAGTAAGCATGGCCTTGGCTAGCATTAGATCATCGCGTCATTTCCTGCGGAAGTAGTCCAAATAATGCGAGATTGTGCAGATTTCGTAGTTTAAGAGAAATATATATCTAATAGCTGACCTACGCAACCTCGTTTGTGTCTCCTACTGCCCGTAGTGTGATCATTTTCCCCCGTTTTTGAAATATTCTCCATTGGTGCTCCTCTCCTATTGATCTTAGCGTGATGATATATAGCCTATAGCCTTCCTCGATAAATGTATTATCGAACACTGAAAGAATTCTTCTGAGATAAGCGCGTTCAAACAAACTCTTCAGCTTTATATATTAAAATAGATATAGGCTACGTTTTGTACAGCACTAGCGACCCGGCCCGGTTTTGCTCGAAAGTTTTTCTCTACTATATTATACATATTTTACCTTCAAGATAAAAACTGCATTACAATGCGTTAAGTAGTACAAGGTTTAAGTTAACAGGTACCAGAAGCGACTTCATTGAGTACCGTGTAAAAGTACTACTTTAAAAGCCTAAACCGCAGTAAATCCTATAAATATAAAACGTAACATTTATTTATTTTTACCCGACTGCGTAAGAAGGAGGGTAATGTTTTTCGAGTGTATGTACCTATGTATGTAGAGTGTAAACGGCTTGTCGTATAGCGGTGTCAATAGATTCGTCTTAGTCTTGAGAGTGACACTGGGTACATCAAAAGAAAATTAAATTAAAAACAAAACTTTCTATCTTTTCAGTTCTTCAAGGAATTTATTAAAAAGGTGGCAAATATTGACGCAGTCGGTTTTTTCTTAAATAATTTGATCTAACTTCAGGTACTTGTGTAAAAAAAATATCTACTGACTTATTGCCTTGGGCATTCATCAACTCTCAATGGTAATGGTCCGAACTATTAATGATAATGACTTATTTCTTTCTTATATACATATTAGGATTTTCCCCAAAGGTAAATGTAAAAAAATGCTACAAGAACATTTTTATTGAATCACTAGTTGACCCTCTCAACTTCGTTTGCGTCTCTCCATAAGATTTTTTTTTTCCCATTTGCCCAACATTTTCGGTCGATACCTGGCTCCTATTGGTCGTAGAGTAACGTTACAATGCCACAATGCCTAATACCTTCTTTGCTAAATATGCTATTCAAAAAAAAAAAGAATTAGCAAAATCAGTTTAGTCGTTCACGCGTGATGTCGTGACCAAGACAAATTGGGATTCATTTATATATATGTCGGCGCGGAAACATCTACTTATGTTTTTGAGCGTCTCAATAAAACTTTACTATCAATTATAAAGTCAGAAACGAAATGTTATTGTCTAACAATTAATATCTTAATATTTAGTAACTACAATTATTTCTATTTTCCTGTAAAAGGGTTACTTGATTAAGTTGTTGGATTATGACATTTCTAAACGGAATAGTGTTACTCTTAATTTAAATTGCAAGCTTGTTACTATTTAATAATTATTATAATAATGTGAGGTTAATCGCAGTAATTCTAACTATTTAATTAAGGATTTATCATGCCATTAAAATAGGGCGTGACACATCTTATTGTTTTATAAAGTAATACGAAAGCAAACGACATCCGTTATTTGGGCGCCATTACTACCGCCAGTAACATTTGATGTCGGTTGGTTTCGTGTTGTTGAGAAAGAAAAACTTGGAGATCACTGGGCAGTCTAGTTTGAGCATTGTACGAGGAAGGACGAGCTGTAAATAAGTTAAGTACTTAGACTTCTTAATTGTTGTAAAATAACTATTAAACGTCTGTAACTAATAAGTTAAGACGTAACTTTAAAAGAGTGGCCATGAGTTTCTTTGCCAGTATTCTTCTCATAAGGCCCTACGCATTTTGGAAACTGGAAGTTATAGATTGGCACGGACGGGCAGTGGATTTTGGTGTTTTCACATAATTCACGTTGACCATGTTGTGCCGATCTATGATTTTAACTGTAGCTTCATTAATTCAATAAACTATTTGGAATTCTATATTGTCTTTGGTTGTGCAAATAAACCCTATCTACCAACGTGTAATAATGAATTGATTGAGAGCGATTTCTATTGCTTTAAATCATGAGTGCCACTAATGAGATAACCGGTGATGTCGGCGAGGCTGACGTCATCCATTCTTAAAAACAATTACTCTCGACCTGTACGCCGTGACATCAGAAGTGGGATCACATGTCCTATCGTTTATTTGCACAACAAAATTATAGAATCAAAGTGATATTTTTCTACCCTCATTTTGATCCTGATTGTAACGTCAACATTCAGAAACGGAGTGAACGTATTGACAAAACTATTGATGTTTATAATCTCGAGGACTACAAAGTCCGTTTGAAAGTGAGCTGCTTCGCTAAAGTATCATGCTTAATTATGGGTAGAATCAGTGAATATTTAATCGCCGCAACTTTTGATACTAGTGCTGAATTTTCAATTGTGTGAGAGCCTTTCATGTTATGCACTGTTTTTGTTACCACAATATTACATTCAACTTATTTTAACACCGGAAAGATATTGACGCGTTTAGTGGTTCATTTATTATAATAGTTCCTTTCAAATATCCTTCCTACAAAGAACTAAAAGATGATATATTGGCGCGTGGAGCTGACCAATATACGTCACAATAATTAAAAGATGCTATATTGGCGTGTGGAACGACCAGTAAGCCATTTACAAGCCTATCCTGAAAGAAACCTTACTGTTATATGGAATGAACAGCGGTAAAAATCATAAAAATACCATTTACTTGATCACGTGGAGTGAGCAGTGTATAACTTAACATATAAAGGCTTTCAACTGTTGAAGCACCTTATTAATGTCTTTTACTTGGTCACGTGAAGTGAGCAGTGAAAAAAAAAATTAACTATGTAGGCTTTGAACTGTGGAAGTGTCTAGCCTTACAAAATAAAGCTTTGTTACTATTATTACAATATGTTCCTGTGGAATAAATAGTGCTGTGGCCAAATGGGAAAAACAGTCACACAATTTCGCCAGGAATAGGCCGAGCTAGTGGTCGAGTTGAGAGGGTGATGGGCAACGCTCAAAAATGCTTTGGTTATGATAAATAACTGATACTGAAAATTGGCATACAGTTTTTGACAATTTACATTTAGCACTTAACTGTGCACTGCATTAAACCACGGGCGTGGTACCACTCTTCCTACTCGCCTGACGTAGTCACTGTACCACTTAAACTCGCTAACTTAATCAATGAGTCCTAGATAATGACCACTGCTTTACGAAGAGTTGTTGAGAGCGACCATGCAAGGTTGCTCATAATCAGCTGCGAGCGGCCCCGAGACCGGATCAATAACTAGCCGTGTCGGCGAGACCACAAGAAACCTCATCACAGCAATGCCTAGTCACTGCATACCATTGCAGAAGTGGATCCACGAGTACCTTCCGCGTCTCCAACACGAGCAGGAGTAGCGGTGGAATACACCATATTACTGGGTGAGCAGTATCCATTTCGTTTATATTAGTAACGTCGTAGCTCGTAACGTAGCTCATATCGTTCTATCATACGCCCACCATTTATTTATTTCAAAACCTTTATGTACCATGGTCACAAAGATCCAGAGTACAGAACTATTCTATTACAACATCATATTTTACGATGTTGCCTTAGTGAGAAGTCACCATCATTACAAACGAAATATGTCTTAGGACATTTGTGTACCGCAGTGTACAAAAGCGCCCAGAGAACAATACCACCCAATCATTAACTAAAAATAGTCGCACTAATCTGAGATTTGCTAAAGAGCAGTGTCTTACATGTAGCATCCATAAAACACGCAATTTATCTGTAAAAGTAAAGTTGACATGCTTGACTAAAGTTGGTGCAGAATATCTGTAATCATAATTAACAGCTAGTGCACAACAAACAAGTGCTAAAGTGCAATAAATGGCGTATTGACACTTCTCATATATTCTCATAAATTTTAGGCATTATAGACAGATGCCTATCTCAAAAGGAAACCTGTCATTGTTTCAGATTTAAGGCGAGCGCAGTGCAGAGCGCGCACTGCATGTCAGTATGGCCGTGTCGGCGCGGAAACATCTACTTATGTTTTTGAGCGTCTCAATAAAACTTTACTATCAATTATAAAGTCAGAAACGAAATGTTATTGTCTAACAATTAATATCTTAATATTTAGTAACTACAATTATTTCTATTTTCCTGTAAAAGGGTTACTTGATTAAGTTGTTGGATTATGACATTTCTAAACGGAATAGTGTTACTCTTAATTTAAATTGCAAGCTTGTTACTATTTAATAATTATTATAATAATGTGAGGTTAATCGCAGTAATTCTAACTATTTAATTAAGGATTTATCATGCCATTAAAATAGGGCGTGACACATCTTATTGTTTTATAAAGTAATACGAAAGCAAACGACATCCGTTATTTGGGCGCCATTACTACCGCCAGTAACATTTGATGTCGGTTGGTTTCGTGTTGTTGAGAAAGAAAAACTTGGAGATCACTGGGCAGTCTAGTTTGAGCATTGTACGAGGAAGGACGAGCTGTAAATAAGTTAAGTACTTAGACTTCTTAATTGTTGTAAAATAACTATTAAACGTCTGTAACTAATAAGTTAAGACGTAACTTTAAAAGAGTGGCCATGAGTTTCTTTGCCAGTATTCTTCTCATAAGGCCCTACGCATTTTGGAAACTGGAAGTTATAGATTGGCACGGACGGGCAGTGGATTTTGGTGTTTTCACATAATTCACGTTGACCATGTTGTGCCGATCTATGATTTTAACTGTAGCTTCATTAATTCAATAAACTATTTGGAATTCTATATTGTCTTTGGTTGTGCAAATAAACCCTATCTACCAACGTGTAATAATGAATTGATTGAGAGCGATTTCTATTGCTTTAAATCATGAGTGCCACTAATGAGATAACCGGTGATGTCGGCGAGGCTGACGTCATCCATTCTTAAAAACAATTACTCTCGACCTGTACGCCGTGACATATATATGTATATATAGATGTAAGTAGTTTAAGTTATGTTAGAACCCTAACTAGCAAGTAAATTGACGCAAGATAACTACACACATACTTTTAGAATGCTTATTACTGTATTTTATTATATTACGAAATCGGCAGACCGAAGTGCGAAGCATTTCACGCCATTTTGTGCATAATGAAATAACAGCAATTATTCTGTAAGAGCATTGACCGAAATCAAAGTTCATTTTTTGTTTTTATTATTATAAACACAGTATTTTAATACATTCTAGTATTACAAATACAAATGTTACTCTCTCTGCCATTTTTTTTTATGTATGGCTTTTCAAAATGACTCTACTCTGCCTGATGGAAGCATAAGCAGAATTCAATAGAGGTGGTCACCATACTGCGAATGTAGATAATGCAACAATGCAGCATGGTGACCCACACCATGGCGGCCTAGTGACGCTTCTGCATCATTGGGGCTACGGTCTCGCACTCACCAACGAAACGCGACAGCACGAACGCTGTTACTTTACGTTGATCTTCTGGGCGAGGGAAGTACCGCCCCGGTCGAGTCGGCCCGTTTGTGCTAAAATTCTGCAATTCTTCTCGAAAACCGACAAACAGGCGGGCGGAGCCGCTGACGAATACTAGTGTCTTTTAAAACTTGCATAATTTGCATAAATTTGTGCAATGTTAACTAACATTGCAAATGTAAACGTAAGATTGTTGAAATTTTTGTTGAAAATTGAAAGATTATAGTAGGTACAGATAATGGCTCACACTAGGATAAACGACTATCGCCCCCCATGTACATCTGTAACTTAAAGACAAACCCCCTCCTCCCATTTAGTATTACGAAGCCCTCCGGTATCATCAAATATTTAGACTTAACATTGACTTACTGAGAGGCCGTGGTACCTATATACCTCTTTCCCACGATACACAGTAATCAATTAAAATCAATTTCATTTAATAGAGTTACCTATTAATCTAAAATTGAAACGCCTTGGTGAAAAAACGAATAAAGTACAACAAATACAGTTGTTCCTTCTTATTTTCTAACTAGCCGACCCAGGCGACCTCATTTGCGCCTCCTATTGCCCGTAGCGTGATCATTTTCCCCCGTTTTTGTGACATTCTGCATTGGTGCTCCACTCATAAAGGTGTTATCGTGATGAAATATAGCCTATAGTCTTCCTCGATAAACTGAAAGAATTTTTTAAATCGGACCAGTGGTTCCTGAGATTAGCGCGTTCAAACAAACAAACAAACTCTTCAGCTTTAGTCGTATATATTTGTAATATATATAAGATAGCAATCTATAGATAACAACACGATAATCGTTTATGAGTGCCAGACAAGAAAGAATAGAAGCTTATAAAACATCAGTTGAAAAGAAACGTCACTTTTTTACAGCTTTATATGGTTACACCGCAAATGATTGGCGTTCTTTTACATGACGAAGATTTTGCGGTGCGATTCGCGTTCTTTTATTGTGAAAATGGAATTAGCAATGTTTATCACGATCTCACTGTAGGTATAAGTGTGTCGTTTCCTATCATAGGATATATGATAATGATAATTGTGATGCTCTCGGTAACGATTTCGATCACGGCCACCAATATCAACGGAGACGAATAGGATTTGAACTCACAACACTCATCGAAGTAGGGAGCGGCGTGGCGGCCACTTAAACCACTAGGCAAGCCGTGCAGTCAATATTTGTTAGCGTTCTACTATCGTTCACGTTTGTAGAATACCGTTGCCTAGGGGGCAAGATCTTTATGATTTTTTTTCCATAGGATGGAAATAATTCTACGCGATGAGGCGTCGTTTAAAACTTTCAGAACTTCTCCATGCTAATTTGTCTACCTCAGAAGTAAATAATAAAAACATAAAACAATAATAGTGTTGTAAATAAAACAATAAAATTTAAAAAATACCTTACTAATGCCCTAAGTAACTTATAAAGATAATTCATCAATGACTTTACAACTTTCATACTTATTGATTTATAAATTCATTTTAGAATGACACACAGATATCTTAATCTTATAATTTAAAAAGAAAACAAGCTATAAACAATAAATTAAATCAACAATACCTTGAAGAACAGCGACAAAGAACACAACACATAACACTAATTTCATTTTGACACTAAAACATAACTTTTATACAAATTTATTTGAAATTTTATACAAAGTTATTTATTTATACACGTCCGTCACTCACGATGCTTTGAAAAATACTACTGTATAATATTATGTCCGATATTGTGCACTGTTTGATAATGAGACGTAAAGATCTACACTCACTGCAGTGAAACGTCTATCGCTATTTTTAACCTGCTGTAATGTTTGTAGACATTATTTTTGAAAAACACGGCGGACTCGAGTTATTCATTTTGTGTATATTTTAGAAATAGTGGCGTGTTGGCTAGCTGCCGCGTATGTGAGTAATGAAAATGTTCTTGATATTTGAGGGGCTTCCCTGTGTGTGAGTAATATGGGGTCGACTGATTTAATAGTTTATATTGGGTTTATTATTGATTACTGGATGTTAAAAGGGGACTTGTTGTTGACAAAGTGAACTGTACACATTTCTTTGTCAATAATTAATTGTTTAAACTTTATCTTGTTTTTAGAGTAGATTTTTGTTTTAAAAATTCTTGGTAGGAATAAATAAGAAACAATTATAGCAAACGCGGAATTGAATTTATATCCAGATGTTGCATACAAACATGAGATGAAATTTAAATCATTCACCAATAAAGCAGCTTTGTAGTAAACTAGTCAACAGTCAAACATCACGTTTTGTATGTAAATATTCAAAAAACATTGTAATTATATGAAATGAAATGAAATGAAAATGAAAGATTCTGCAATTAGGTTATATAAACACTTTTGCAAGTTAAACTTTGTTTTAACAGATGAGTTCTGGAAGAGAGTGCAATTATAGTATACTGGGTCTAGTACTTACCTTCACAATATACGGACATACTTTTTTTCAAAAAGACAACCCTCTCATTAAGAACATACAAATAACACTTAGAATCAGAACAACAGTTTGTGGATCGTACGCCTCAGGATTCTACGAAGTTTTATGATCAGTCTTTCACTGTTCAAGCTGTACGCTTGTGGAATGAATTGCCCTTAAACATAAGGCAAGCGCAAACAATGGGAGAATTCAAGAGGTAGGTTCATGAATATTACACATCATAATTTAGTCAGTCACGTATTGAGGTATGATTTGTCTTTTCTTTCTCTTAAAGTTATGTGTTTATGGACATAATATTTATTTTTCAAACTCAATGCACGTCAACTACTACTGTCTCTCTGAAATATTTGAACTGCCTGTAGCGTACGCGACTGCTGTTCTTAAGATCTCGGGTTCGATTCCCGAGTCGAACCAAATGTTCGTATGATCTGTAAATATTTGTTCCGGAGTTTGGGTGTTTTCTATGTATAACATGTATGTATTTACAAAAAAAGTATATAAGTATTTATATCAGTTGTCTAGTACCCATAATACAAGCTCTGCTTAGTTTGGGACTAGATGACGCTGTGTGTTAGGTGTCCGAAATATTAAGTTATTTATTTTATTTATTATCCTAAGGTTGCCTGGAAGAGATTGCTTATGGCAATAAGGCCGCCCTTTGTACGTAGTGTACAATAATTCAATTTTGTTATACTTTACCTAATAGTCAGTCTTGGCATTTCCAAAGTCATAACAGGAATTCTTTCCTTATACGGTCGTTTTTGTAGAGATGGTGATAATACACTCAAAAAGCTATTCGAATAAAGATATGTTCATTCTACTATACACTCTCTCACTATTCCTTAAAACACGTCCAATATGGCTGACTACCATCGAAAGTATGATCACATGAACCAACGATTTGCCGCACGAATGTGTAACGAAGCAATTCGCATCGCAAATTCCTACGATGCGAGGTCGCACGATGTGAACCAAATCAGAAGGTCTTGCGTTGCATTCGTGCCAGCACGCAGTTATTTGCGATGCGTTGCGAATTCGCAGTTACATGGGTGAGTTTTAGGACTTAAAAATTCATGAACATCTCTCAAGCTCAGAATCATAGTCCGTACCTCGAAAAATCCTGAAAAGTTACGTTATAACGTGCAAAGACCTTTACATGTCAGCGTTCCACAAGTATTATTATTATCATTTCTAAGTAACCGCCGTTCTATCTTTGCTGCAGCTATCAGCAGTTTTTAACATATACGATAGATGGGTCTGACGTATATGGCTGACTCAGAGCCTAATCTACAGACACAATAACTAAACACAACGATCAAAGATGATAAAAGATATGAAAATTCATATTTTGTTGACTTATAGAGTGAGTAGTTTTTGTACGTGTCTTAAAGAATAAAGAACATGTATGTAGAATTATAATTCACCCCTATATATGCCGTGTGTGTCGTAAGAGCCGACTGAGGGAGTAAAGTACGCAGTTAAGAGAAGGAAAGCTTGAAATAAACCTTATACCAAGCCCAATAATGAACTGTAAAAGGCTGTTGATATAATAATAATAACTTCGGACATCTAACACACAACGCCATCTAGTCCCAAGCTAAGCAAAGCTTGTGTTATGGGTACTAGACAACTGATATAAATACATTTATACCTTTTTTTTTTGTAAATACATACATATTATACATAGAAAACACCCAAACTCCGAAACAAATATTTGTAGATCATACAAACATTTGGTTCGACCCGGGAATCGAACCTGAGACCTCATGATCAGCAGTCGCACACGACAACCGCTAGACCAACGAGGTAGTCAATTGTTAGATATATATAAAGCTGAAGAGTTTGTTTGTTTGTTTGAACACGCTAATCTCAGGAACCGCTGGTCCGATTTGAAAAATTCTTTCAGTTTTAGATAGCCCATTTATCGAGGAAGGCTATAGGCTATATATCATCACGCTAGGACCAATAGGAGCGGAGCACCAATGAAAAATGTTACGAAAACGGGGGAAAATTATCACACTACGGGCAATAGAAGACGAAAACGAGGTTGCGTGGGTCGGCTATGTTAGATATGTTAGAGTTCCTGAAGGTGCCACAACTGCTGTCAACCAAAACCTTTGGAATGCTTCCCTTTAGATAGATGAATGATGATGAATGAATAGAAAACTCTTTATTTGTACACCATTATAGTACACTAGCCGACCCACGCAAACTCGTTTGCGTCTCCTATTGCCCGTAGTGTGATAATTTTCCCCCGTTTTGTAACATTTTTCATTGTTGCTCTTATTTATTTTGGTGTTGGATAGTCCATTTATCGAGGAAGGCTATAGGGTATATATCATCACGCTACTACTAATAGGAGCGGAGCAACAATGAAGAATGTTTAAAAAACTGGGGAAATTTTCACGCTACGGGTAATATAATCCGCAAACGAGGTTGCGTGGGTCAGCTAGTAGGGTATATATCATCACGCTACTACTAATAGGAGCGGAGAAACAACAAAGAATGTTTCAAAAACGGGGGAAATTTTCACGCTACGGGCAATATAAGGCGCAAACGAGGTTGCGTGGGTCAGCTAGTTAGTATAGATTTAACATTTTTAAGCGCGGCTCCACCCACGTGTAAGTCATCGCGGTAAAGAGTAGCCTGTGTCCATCTATACTAATATATAAAGCTGAAGAGTTTGTTTGTTTGTTTGTTTGAACACGCTAATCTCAGGAACCGCTTGTCTGATTTGAAAAATTCTTTCAGTGTTGGATAGTCCATTTATCGAGGAAGGCTATAGGGTATATATCATCACGCTACTGCTAATAGGAGCGGAGCAACAATGAAAAATGTTTCAAAAACGGGGGAAATTTTCACGCTACGGGCAATATAAGGCGCAAACGAGGTTGCGTGGGTCATTCTATAATCACAGTATGTCCATGCCAACTTTTATTGAAAACGGTGTAGTGGTTTAGACGTGTAAGCGTGACAGACAGCTATAATTAATTTCGAATGTTTTGTATGAACTGGTATGGATAAATAAATATTTCAGACATCTGACATGTTATGCCATTTAGCTTCAAACTAAGCAGAGCTTGTACTATGAAAGCTGGATTGACTTGTGATGCAGAAGTATGGTGACCACCGCCATGGTGTAGGTCACCATGCTGAATTGTTGCATTGTCTACATTCGCTATGAGTATGGTGACCACCACTCTTGGATTCTACTTATGCTTTCCATCAGGCAGAGTAGAGTCATTTTGGCATTTGAAAAATCTATACTAATATATAAAGCTGAAGAGTTTGTTTGTTTGTTTGAAAGTAGTAATCTCAGGAACTACTGATTCGATTTGAAAAATTCTTACAGTTTTAGATAGCCCATTTGTCGAGAAAGGCTATAGGCTATATATCATCACGCTTAGACCAATAGGAGCGAAGCACCAATTAAGAATGTTCCAAAAACTGAGGTAAATTATTACGCTACTAGCAATAGGAGACGTAAACGAAGTTGCGCGGGTTACCTAGTTTAAAATAACTTGAAAATCCACATGTCACGTATACCTACGAAGTAGTGGGCACAGCTCATTGTAATTAAATACCTACCTACATATTCCACATAGGAAACCGATAAACTTAAAAACTAATAACGTATTTAAATAAATTGTAACAAGAATGATCCTTTGTTCTGCGTATGAGCGTTATTTTATCTTGAATGGGTATTTTGTATGTATTTAGTACTATATACCTAATTTTGCCATAAATATCGTTACAAGGAAAACATTTTTTTTGGTCTATAGCATGTACTACTGTATTTTGTGTTAGTTTTTACATTACAGTAAATAATAGTTGGGCTACGGCTGAAAATCAGCGCTGTTTATTCTAAGTTAAATGTCTTATCTTTTTCCTTAACATGTATGTTATGTGTGACTAATAAATGTGTTCTTTCTTTCTTTCTAATAACAAAAAACTCATTCAAAATAATCTCTTTAGGCTTGAAAGCAGGCCATAGTCCGTGTGGTGACGACAATCAGGTCGTTATTACAAATAAGGAGTGTCACCACGCCATCTCATGTTGTGGGTGCCGTAGGAGACAACTCAGATTCAGATATAGAATGATCTGAATATATGATTATTTTTGATTTTATTTATTTGACTATATTTTATTTCATTGTACTTTAAATTTTTTACTTTACTTTTTAACATTGCATGTGAAATCACTTCATTCATATATTTTTAACTAGCAGACCCATGTAACCTCGTTTGCGTCTCGTAATGCCCGTAGCGTGATAATTTCCTCCCGTTTTTGTAACATTATTTTTTGATGCTCCACTCCTATTGGTCTTAGCGTCATGATATATAGCCTATAGTGAAGTGTGTATGCTCCTTATAACCCCAACATTACAATAGCTTTCCTCGATAAATGTAGCATCCAACACTGAAAGAATATTTGAAATCGGACCAGCGGTTCCTGAGATTAGCGCGTTCAAACAAAAAAACAAACAAACTCTTCAGCTTTATTATTAGTAGGTATAGATTTAATATATGTCATTACAAAATGCACCATACAAAATATTTGCACACCATGAATGTACTGGTAGAATGTATATGGGCCATGCATAAATTTAAGATCGTACTGTATAAACCTACATTCCGGCAAAAAAAGGATTATTATTTTTATTCTCTTTGTTACATTTACATATTATTTACATTTTTAAATATACATATTTATTATTATTATTACTAGTTGATGCCCGCGGCTCCGCTCGTTTGTTTATCGATTTTCACTTAATTTTTTTAAAAGTAGCCTGTTTGTTAATCCACGGTTTCAGCTTCCTGCATTACATTTTTGAAATGGTACTTAATATTTGTAATTGTTATAATATGTTTTACAATTTTAATACACTTTTACTCTCTTTTCTTTCTTTCTTCTTTGATGAAATGGCTATCAGCCGGATCTCTCGGATCAGCTATTTCTGCCAATGTCATAGTCTTCAAATCATAAGTCTTCAAGTCATTAAGTCTTCGTAGTGATGAAATTAATGATATAAAATATAAAAAATGTGGATGAGATGAAATGGGGACCGTCTTCCGAAAAAACAAAAAACGATCTCCACTTTTACTCTCGTGGTGTTATAATCGCCAATGACAGTCTTTCGGCCAAAAGTGACCACAGTCCACAGATAATTGATCTTATCTAATTCTACCACAGAACAAATAATTCTCCTTTTCTGTGAATTCTACTATAGACCCTTCTACAAAGCCGTCTGTTCAGTGTGGTATAGTTGGACAAAACCTCCTATCTGAAGAGAGGCCTATGTTCAACACTGGACTATTAAGAGCTGTTGGTGTGATGTGTGTGAGCTCTTGCTGAAAGAACCATTCTTGGTTAATGCAACATGCAGTGCCGTCTTTACCATAAGGGCACTCGGGGCACGGGCCCAGGGCCTCCATTCTCAAGGGGGCCCCGAGGAACCGACATTTTTTTCTCAGACATATTGTTATGTCCTCGTTATAAATTTTCGAACATATTACACTTTTTTCACAAAAAAACGGGTAGTAGGTACATTAAAATAATAAATAATAAACACAATTACTTGGCTTTCAATTTTTATATTTTTTTCGGTAGAAATAGAAAGCTTACAAAGTTGTGACTCTTTCACCTTTGTTACGATCGTTAAATCCTAAATTCTATATTTTCTCTGTCTTTAGCGCTTTGCCTGAATTTAGTCATCTTATTTCAGTTAGTTCAGTTCAGTTTTTAATGAATTTAGTCAAATGTAATCTGCAGCTAGCAAACTAGCGTCTTCAGAAGCTAGGATGGTTTCTGGCTGACTGAATCATTTAGAAACCTAATTGGAAACGCATTTAGGAAGGTGTAATCGCATTTAGTTACTAACTTCAATCGCCACGCAACTGTCCGTACGTGAGGACGTATTCTTTTGTTTTGGTACTCACTCACTCATCTTATTATAAATGTGCCAAACATTTATAAATAGTCCGTGTTTCAAGTCAGCAAGGGCTAGAAAATTTAAGAACTGAATTATGATAAATTTTGATACGAGTTTTCATTTGTTGCAAGAAATCTTAATGTTACTACTAATCTGTCTTTTGCACTTATAATGTCTCGTAGCATAGTTCGTGCTTTTGAATAAACGGTGTCACAAGACTTAATAACATGTCAAACGATCTCGAATCTATTCGTAGATTATTTTTGACACCAGTAGCACACGTCGCCGTAGTCGATCAAAGGGATGACTAGAGACTGCACAAGCGTTGATTTAGTTTTCACCAGGAGTTTTTTAAAAGGTGTAATGTCCTCAGGATGTTGGTAACCCTCTGACATACGTATATAACTTGATCACGCCAGGTAAAACTGCAGTCGAGATGTAAGCCTAGGTCTTTTACCGTTGAACAAATAGCCGATAGTGGTACAATTTAAGATTCTCTTCGGTAACATCTCGAGATCGACACTGTTCATCGAATGGCGGCTGCCGATTATTTTAGAACTTCTCTGACCAATTTTCGATAGAAGATCTGTGTTAATCTTGTCGATTGCTGTTGCTATATATTCAACGTTAGCATGAGCGTACAGTTGCCGGTCGTTGGGTGCACTACTGCATTACCCTGTGGGGGACCTACCAACGTCCGTAACGTTAGTAACGTTGTTATTGCAGCGTTGGTCCGTAGGTCGGCAGTTGGTCATCTCTTAAGAACTTTATGACCCCATCGGCTTTCGTTTTTGCGAGCAATGTGCCTCGCCCACTAACACTTAATTGAGTTATTTTCTTACACAATTTATAATATTAATAAAAATAACATTAGGTTAGTGATATAGCATAATTCTATCAGTTATTATGTATTTATATCAGTTGTCCAGTACATAAAGCACAAGCTCTGCTTAGATTGGCACTAGATGTCACTATGTCCGAAAAAAAATTGTTAATGCATCATCTATTCTTTTGTATTGTTGACTAATGTTTTATTTTGGTGACGTGAAGGAGGTTTTGCCCTGATTTGCCCCGCTTGGGTATCGCAGCGTCGAGCCCTCACTGCAGTCATCGGACGAGATCTCTTGCTACCGGCCGTCATTCACTCAACGGCCGGTAGCGACAGCAGTTTTATTTACTGCGGTCGCAACCTTCTGCGAAGAGGCAAATTCGCAGAAGGAGTCGGCGGAGAAGGCCCGGGAGGACAACCTCCACTTATCCGCCGCCGGCAAACCGGGCGGCGCATTAGTTCTGAGTGGGCCCGATAGGCGCACCTATAAGCGTCTTATGCCGCTCTGAGTGTGGTCGCTGATGGTCGGGACGGATTTTCCCCTCCATCCGCTTTACACAGCGCTTTAGTGGCCAACTGCGAGGAAGTGACGACGGACGCGTGTGCCGTACGTCACCTAAATTAAGAGTTAACACCAGACGGTGCCCGCTTCAGCGCGGACAATCACTGGCAGGGGTCTGGATGTGTTAATAACAGCAGTTCCCGGATCCCTCCCGTCTCAGGCGTAGAGTGGCACGTAGCACGTAGTGTAGTTTTAGTCCGTCTGATTCCGACACACCGCCCCGCCGCAAACCCCGGTAGAGTGACGGCCCGTGGGTAGAATTTCCACACGTAAATTTACTACTTGTATTACTGCTGCTGCTGTAAAAAAGCCCACAGGTGCGAAACCAAAAAAATCAGCAACTATAAAATGGAATGGAAACTAATTGCAGTTGACATCGCGAGCGGAACGAGAAAACCCGATACTTCTGGCGCTCAAACGGTTTTGATAAAGTGTACTAATTTGGCTGAGAGCCCGACACATATGCATAGAAAAGCCCCAAAACTCACAGGGTCCGTACAAGGTGATTAACCGGATTAACGACGTGACCCGCAGGATTCAGCGACAATCGTGTTTTACATTTTACATGTCAGAAGGCTTAAATCTCAAATTCGTCGAACCTGAACACGTAATAATAAATAGATGGTTTTGTTTAACATAGAACCTGAAAGAAACCACTACTGTTATTGTAACCAAAAAGCTAACAGCATACTCGATTACTCATAATAAAAATTATCACAGTAGAAAAAAGGTTGGCATAATACACTTTCTTTAATTTCCAAAAGGGCCCCAAATTCTTATGTGCCCAGGGGCCCCAGCTTAGGTAAAGACGGCCCTGGCAACATGGTGTTTTGTGCATGGTAATCAAATATTGTAACATTAGTGGATACAATATTTGTCCCATGTGAGAGTTGAACTCACGACTTCTGGTATAACAGTCAGAGCAGTTAACCGCTAGATTAAGAGGCAGGTTTGGTCTCCAAGTATTGTAGAATAGATTGTAACAATATTGTTAAGAGATAAGTGTAAATATTTTGATTCCTTTTAAGTACGAATAGGAAACCAATTACTTAATAATGGTTTTAAAGCCAAATAAATTCAATGTAAGCTCTGCCTTTTGTTTTATTTCAAGTCGAGTAATAATATTTATTTCAGCGACATCTATTTTTTTTAGTTCTTACTTTAATGTTCTTTACAGATGTACTTATACTCGTTAATTTGATGGTATGAAAGAGTTCGCATAGATGTCACTCTAATCAATTATTTAATAAAAATTTAACAACAGTTAATATTTTTTATTATTACTTGGTTACATTAAAGATATATTATAACTTTCTTAAAAAAATAATTATAGTAGGTATCTCGAAATCATACGATAGAAAATTTTAATAGTAAATCATAGATATTTTTAGAGCTTGCAACTAACTCAATATGTTATGCCAATTTTGGCACGACCTTCCTTTTGGAGGCCGTATCCTTGAATCGAGGACACCTGTCCTCGCCTCGCCTTGGTGTAACCTCGCTAAGGTTACATCAAGGCGTACTCCAAGGTCGACCATGACCTTGGCATTGACTGTTAAGGCCGGAACCTTGTGTCGAAGGTTGCTAAAATTATCTCTGTTGACATTGATTGTTATGTACGTACTTTAATGGTACTATAATAAATTTTTAATATTATTTATACGAAATGGAGATTGCTTGTTTTTTGACTCTACTCTGCCTAATGGAAAGTATTAGCAGAATCTAAGAGTAGCGGTAACCATACTCACATCAACAATACAACACATAACAACACTATGGCGGCCTATTGAAATAGTTCTGCATCATTAGGACTTCGGTCTCGCAGTCACCAACGAAACACGACACAAACGAACAGACGTATCACCCGATGGTAAGTGATTACTGCCACCCATGGACACTTGCTAATCCAGAGGCGTCACAAGTACGTTGCCGGCCTTTAGGGGATGAGGAGGGGGAAGGGGAGTGGTTGGGGTATGGGCCTCCGGTATCCTCACGCACTCAGTGAAACACAGCGCACTATTTCACACTGGTTTGGTTCACATTACCCCGGCCGAGCCGGTCCATTCATGCCGAAGCGTGGCTCTCCCACGGTAATGCTGTCATTTTACTTCGGTTTTCTGTGAGAGGGTAATACCGCCCTGGACACGTGGTGCTGGTAGCCGTTCGTGCTGAAATCAACGTAAGCTTAAGACCTGACAAATATTTATATAATAAATAATATGTATGTATTTACAAAAAAAAAAGTATATATGTATTTGTATCAGTTGTCTAGTACCCATAACACAAGCTCTGCTTAGCTTGGGACTAGAAGGCGTTGTGTGATAGATGTCCGAAATATTTATTTATTTATTTATTTAACATTTCTTGTATAACAAGCAGACGGGTAACCTGATAGTAAGTGACGATCTTTGCCACCGACTATGGACACTCAAAATACATAATTATGTTGCTGCTTCATCAATGCACTGTGCAAGAGCTGAATGTAGACTGTGATAGGCTAATGATGTTGGACTAGGATAATGATGCCCCAAGTTTCCTAGAATTAAGACTTTTAATTGAATTATTTGTTAAACTATGAATTTAAAACTTTTTAAAATTTGTCGGCTTTGAGAGGCCTCCTTTAAAAAAATGTACTAGAGTGCCTTAGCAAGTACCATTAAAAGTTGGCGCATTTAATCAGAATTGTAAAATGGTACAATACTTGTTAGTTTCATACTATAAAAACGAGTTAAATATAAAAACCTCAAGTAACCCGATTTTTGCTTAACCATTTTACTCAGTTGAAATGTTTTTTAGTCGCACAAGCTCTTGGTAGGTTCTTAGTTTTACGCATTACGCAGTGCAAGTAAGAGATTTCCTTGACCAGGAATATCCGGGAAGGTGGATTGGACGTTCAGGCACTATCTCGTGGCCAGCCCGTTCCCCAGATTTAAATCCACTGGATTTTTTTTATTGGGGCGTTCTCAAAGTTTATTCAGAGCCCATTGAGAGCGTAGCTGAGCTGCGTGAACGAATTTCTCAAGCCGCTGAGGACATCAACTTTCGAGGATAAGCCCGGCTAATAAGTAGATCTATATAGATCGTATACACGAAATACGCAAAGTTGTCCAGGCAGGTCCAGGCAGTTATTGTGTGAGGCCTATATTCGACACAGTTCGTCTGCCGGCTGAAAGGAAGTCGTAGACTCTATAAAACATAGAAAAAACTGCCATAAGGCTCAATAGATGACGTTATATATAGATACGTTTCGTTACCTACCTAGAATTTGTTAAACAAGACTTGAGTAAAATAAGTATATTAAGTTCAGCAAATGGTAAACAGCATTACTTATAAATTCGTAATAGCAATTTTTGTAAAGCTACACCGTTGGAGCTCTGGGTGGGGGTTTATATCAGAATTGATTTAAAAAGTTTGGACATCACAATTCTCTGTATCCTCTCACCACAAACGTGAACAAAACTTGTTAACAAATTTCAGCAAGCGTTTTTTAACTTTATAAGTTAACGCAAATTGCCAAAATCTTTACAAATAGTGAAAAGTCAAATAAAGCTTAGGCTTGTGAGCAATTTTGATTTGACCCGAATTAATACGGATCCTATATTATACCAGCTGTTGCCCGCGGCTCTGCATCACACTCACAAACTTTCGCCTTTATACAGGGTGTAACCAGACGTCTACCGAAAACGAAAGAGGTAGCTTCAGCACCCCAAAACCTATTAAAAAACACAAACAGTTGCCCTTAAAAAAAATTGTAGCCGGAAAAAACAACGTGTCAAGATTTTTATTCATTTCAGA
This sequence comes from Spilosoma lubricipeda, assembly GCA_905220595.1. Lineage (NCBI taxonomy): Eukaryota > Metazoa > Arthropoda > Insecta > Lepidoptera > Erebidae > Spilosoma > Spilosoma lubricipeda. The sequence goes on along the minus strand of HG992298.1, from coordinate 663,266 downwards.
AGCCAGCAATGTATTGCGCGCACCGTGGAGCTACGTGAATGACTATTTATTACAATTTAAGTACCTACGCGTCGGTATAGTTGCTTGTGCTTACTAACGAAAGTAGGTAATGACTTTATACTCTACGTACCTAATTCTGCGGTAGCCTCGGTCGAACCAGAAATGGCATCAACTGTTAGTTTTTAATTACCAGAGAAAACTAGGGGCGGATACAGAACGTGTGTACTTCAAACACATTTAGGTTTATGGTTAAATAGTTAAAATGCCTCATTATACTTGATTGTAATTTTAGTAAAATTATAGAAACGAAAGAAAACAATTAGAGCCACCGTAGAAAGTAGGTATCAAGCGACATGCACTCTGCGTCAAAGCTAGCAAGTGACTGGCGAGGCGGCAGCGCGGGCGCCGGAGCCGGCGAGTGAGCTCCCAGCGGCCGCGCGGCCGTCCGCGCGTGAAGCGACAGAATGTCATAAGGAATGCATGTCCCTCTTCTACATACTAATTTTATTAAAAGATAATATTTAAATAATACATAAATACTAAAATGTAAAACATGAACCCGCTACAAAATCATAGTATTTAGGCAAAGTTTTGGGTAAACTGAGTAGCAGAGTGATACCTACCTACTTAACACAGTTTTTCAATCACACATTCAATTTTATTTTACGAATCTGTTTTTTAAGTTTAAGTAATCAACTGGTAACTACTACAGAACTTAATTTACGTATTTCATACATACATAATGCTTAATGTTGCATACACGAACACACTATTTATTAAATTCACTTTTAAACTTTTTAACCTTCACTTCATAAATCCACAGGAGTTGATAGGGAGACTGTTTACACTGTCAATTTAGTATTCCTCATTGACCACATACGTTCGTTGCGATGGTTGAACAGTGTCAATATAACAGACATGCACTTAACGAAGTCATAATTGAAACTGACCGACTGACTGGTCGTGACCCCTCCCGCCCTGCGCCCCGCGGCCGGAGCTATGATGCGCCGCGCCGCCGCGGTGACGAAATCAACACTTGTAGTCGTGTATAAAATAAAGTTTTGTTCCTACCTAATACAATATTATACGCATCTACATAGACAATTGTTTACGCAGATGCACGCTTCATAAAGTTAGGGCCTTAAATTGTATTCATTGTTAATGGCCACCTACTATAATCTTTTGCATTTTTTTAGAACTTAGGTTTCTAAGAAGTTCTGTTTGTAAAATGAAGGCTGTGCTGTCTAGGTACTAGGTTACCACCTGGTGGTTGCAGCATTATTAACTAGGCAGTATTAGTCTTATTTGTATTATCAGTAGGTACAATGCAAAATGAAGCGGGTCGAGGGGAGACACGCGCGCGCACGTCCGCCCGCGGTCAATGCACCGCGCTAGCGCACGGTACGTTGACCTCCCGGCCAGCTGAGTGATATTAAAATACATTACTGTTTTATTAGTTTAATTTGTTTTTTGGTTTTCTAAATAAGATAATTAGGTAGTTAGGGTCCTATTATGTTGTACTATGTGTATGTAACCAGAAAAAAAGAAAAAAGAACTTAGACAAGTTAACATATTTTTTGCGTTTTTTTTTCGCTAAACCTATCCAGTATCATGGTCTGAATGCAACCCCCGAGTTTTCGGGAGCAGTCTTTTTACACCCTGTATATTAGTGTGATAAGTAATCTAAATTTAAATAAAAATATCTAAATACAACCAATTGCTGTCACGTTACTTCTTATTTGATACTCAAAATTAAATTAAAGACACAAAATACAAAACATTATATATTTTCATTAACTTCATTCTATAAAAAGCTAAAAAATTAACAATAGTGACTACATTACGGTAACTTGTGTTCATTGTACGATTTTTACATAAATCCACTAAAGGTATATCTAGTCAATCATATTGCTTATGGAAAAGTATACACAGGACGTTTCTAAATGACAGACATCATACGTACAACGTGTATTAATACACGTTTTAAAATATTGCTAACATTTTTTATTGTTCACGCAACGCAGGAGATGATAAATAATTTATTTATTGTAAAAAATAATAATTGTGGAAATTAATTACAGATAAAGTCGACATGTTGTATGTAAACAGAGTGTCTTTAAATTCCAAGTCGTATTTAAAGAAAAAGAAAGTTACAGTAACGCCAAAATTTTAGTTTGGAATCCTTTCTAAGATTGTAATAAAACTATGTTAGTTTAGAACTTTGAAGCCAGTAATAGAAAGTCTGCCTAATATACCGTGACTGACATCTATTAAAAAGAAAAAAAACTTAAAAAGTAGGAGAGTTTTCTCGAAACACACTACAATAACTTACAATAAACAGTATTTTATATTTGTCAGATAGGATTCGTAAACATAAAATTATAGTGCAATGTAACCTTAAGTACCCTACATAATAATCATAATAACATCATTTCATTTAAAAACAGCCTGTATATGTAGATGACGTAACTAAAAAATGTCTAATCAAACTAAATAAAAACTAACTAGAAATGTCATGGCACAAAAATATTAAAAAAAAGGATCTAGGAAAGGTCACGAAACTGGGTGAATATTTCTAAGCAATTAATGTCAATAAGTAAGACTTATAAAAATATGATTTTAACACTAGAATAGCTAAAAAAATAAACTTGACTATCCTTTGAACATTAGCATATTATAAAAATCCACAACAAATAATAAAAAAATCCACACAAATAGTCAATAAATTAACAGTGTGGTGTTCATAATTTAATAATCAAAATACAAAACTAAATAATTCAATTTCAAAATAGTCAATTTTATAAACATCAAGTCAAACTTTCTTAAACTTTATACATCTTTGAGAATAACTGGCACTGTCATTAATGGAGTTCAAAAAGCCTGATATGGAGATGATCTCTTTAAAACCTGGTTTGATAAAAATATACATCTCTTTGCACTGGTATAGGGGATAATACTAGCAGACACCTCACTTGATGGTAAATTACTACCATAACCTACGGACGAGAGTAATTCAAGAGATACAAATACATTACTACTTTTTGAATTTGGGGGGCCAGGGTTGATCTTCCAGAATGCTCAATCATTCTCTAAAGTAACGATATTATTTTTTTAGTTTGATTTTTTGTCAGTACAGTTGGTCACCCCAGATATTGCTTATCGCTATCGCTTGAGCAATACAGTGAGAGCGGACCTTGTGGAACTTCAAACCGACAAGATCAAATAGAGTAGCGTTCTCTCGTGTCGGAAGTCAAGACAAAATTTGGGTAGCTTAGTAAGTAGAAAGATTTTCTCTGGGACTGTGATAGAACTCTGATAAAACCCGCACATGAGTGCCCAAAAATGCCTCTCTTAAGGTAACTCTCAAAGTTCTTTACAAATCCAAAATACTTTGTAAACGCCTGAATATTGTATGGAAAAAAAACTTTATTTATGAGATAGCTTACGATCAAATCAGATCAACTGAAGATATTCTCTATTCTTGAAGTGATGAGGGCACATTTTAAAAGACTTCTTTCCTAAACGTGAAACCGAACTGGTCACATTTGACCCTCAGTATCTTGGCTAGTTGTGGAGGCCCGCAGTAGAAGACTGTCACCTTCCCTTTGTTCTGCTCTTGGAGTTGCTTGAACACCTTGTCCCAGTTCGGTCGTCCTGCATTCGTGCGGGTCTTCAGACCAGTTATCAGGTCGCGTTTCTCCTGGAAGTTGAAGGGGAGTATTCTATTTTCAATTGTCTCAATAGACCATTATGGCTTTGAAATTCGTTACCTCTTTGACAATAGTTTTGCGAAAGGGAACACAACAGTTTGACTATAATTTGAGAAAACTTATTCTTATCTACGTCTGTACTTCATAAAATGCCCAAAAACTCCTATGTCCCCAAAACAAAGGGTTGACAAGGGGCATATGAAGTAAAGCGACTTCTTGATCTTTATCTATACTATTATACAAAGAGATAAAGTTGGATTTACTGAACCGATTTTGAAAATTATTTGACCAATAGAAGGCTACGTTATTTGTGAGTGTCATAGGATACATAATAATGCGAAAAGTGGAAAGACTTTTTCATGGTAGCTGGATTTGCAAAGTAAGTTTAAGAAAAAATGTTTGCCGCCCAATGAAGTAGGTACGGGCCAGCTTAGTTTATGATATAGAGGACTAACGAACGAATTTTTTTTTCTATAATCTCATAAAGCAATGGTTTAGACAAAGTCCCAAGATCCAAAAAATTACCTTTTCATGCAGCAAGTCCAAAGCCAACTGTAGTCCAACAGCTTTCATGTCATTCCTTTGCAGCGCGCTTGTGATGTACATGTGCATCTCGAGGAACCGCTCCATGGCCCCACCTTGTTCCGCCTGCTCGATCTCTAGTTGTGAAAGTAGAGATACAAACCACTCGAAGGAACGTTGTTCTCGATTTATCCAAAAGAAATCCACCTAAAAAATGTATTACTATTAAAAAAAATGATTATAGAAAATTCAAGTGGACTCCATAAAACTATTAAGTTCTTAGATGATAAGAGGACTAATTACTCCTACGTACCCACTAAATCTGCCGTAAAACAGCATCAACATCATTAACCCACGAACACACCGAGTCTTGATTTACGACACTCAGGACTTCTCAGGAATCGTGTCTTGGAACCCGCATTAAAATTAATCAGAAGTAAATAGGATGACTTGAAAATACGATAATTAAATTCCCTTCTAAGTAAAGCGAGAGTTATAGGTATACGGTCTGTATAGGAAAACAACCCGAGCAGAAAGCATTAAAGGTCCTAAATTAGCAATTTTTTTTTGGAGAAGTTTCAAGCCTTAAAGGTTATGTAATTATGATCCAATATAAAAACTCACCTTCTTTAAGTTCATATTATGCGTTGGCATATCAGAAGCCCATTTATGTAAACATTTGGGGCACTCGTGTCTGGCACTCCAGTACCTGTACATAATGGCTTGAAGGATGGACGCGAAAGGAGTCACACCGATTCCAGCGGCCACTAACGCTGCATGTTCAGCCCGGAATATGTGGGAGGATGCTGCTCCGTATGGTCCATCAAGGTATATCTGAAATGTTTATAAAATCTCTTAGACTGGAACTTCAATGCTTCAATAAGGCAAGTTAATAATCCTGTCCTAGTGGCTTGTTAAATTACAGCATCTCTGATTTATTCTAGCTAATGCGCTTCAGTTCAGCTGTCTATTCCAGAAATACGTTATTTTTAACCCTTACTTATCACCGGATTTTTCATTCTACATTTTTAAGTACTTGTAATAAATACTTCTTGAATGTTGAATCTCAAATATAGGTATTTTTTGTAGTAATGATTTTAATGATTGAACTTCAATGATTGAAAATAAATGTTCATTCGTTTCTGTATAGCATACAAAATTATTTACCTCTAATGGTTTTCCAATAGGATAGCTTTCAACACAATCTGAGTTTATCGAGCCGTTGTTATCAGAAGCATCTGCATTAGGCTGGGACTCCACATCTCTGTCCGGCGACAGGCTCTTTGAAAGCCGACGTCGTGCTGTGAAAGTAAACTTACTGATTTTTTTACTTGAAACCATAAAGTAAATCTTTAATTCAGGGTTTTAGATTTTGGCGGGACTCTTTCTGTTCTGAAGGAGTTAGGCCAAGAGCTAGGTGAGGTGATTATACTTGTTGGTAATATTGCTTATGTGAGGAAGTTATGCTTTATAAGGCACTCATAGCCCAGTTGCACTCGGTGATTAGATACGGTCGCGACGCGGTCAGTACCTGGATGGGTGACCGCTAGTGGCACTATACCATGAGCATCTTCGTGATTCGGAGGTCACGTTATGCAGTCGGGTTGTTATCGGAGAATCGTGAAGCTTAGTTGGAGGCCTTTGGGCGGCTTAAAAACTTCCAACTGCAATATTACGTAGCCACAACATTGTGTTGCCCGTTCCCAACTCGCACTTGGCCAGCGTCGGGATATATGGCCTTAACCCTCTTCAGTGAGAAGAGACCCACACCCAGCAGTGGGACGTTATGGGTTGTTGATGATAATGCGTTATATATAATATAGCTAATTATCAGAGTCAAAATTGTAATTATGCGTTGCACATAGTTATTTGCTGTGCAGTTTATTGCTATCGTTATTGGGAAGTCATAAGTCAGTACTGACAACTAGTTCAACCTCCGAATTCAGTTTGACGTCAGGTTTGCGATCCGATGCCAATGGCATCGTGGCAAAACTGATGTTTGGGTAAAACCGGTTGAACTAGTAGCTGACCCCAATAATCTTACGATTTAAAGAGCCTATGATGAAGATGTTATTTTAATGCATTTAAAGATCTTAATCTCCACTAATATTAATACACGGGAAAGAAACTCTGCCAGTTCATTATGTTTTCTACTTGTGACTCTTCAATCGTTTAACTGCTTTACAGAGTCTGGTAAAATTTAACGATATTATGATTCTTGAGAAAAGTCATAGGCTAGTTTTACAGAGATAACTCACACATCCGCGGGTATAGCCATAGACAAAAGCTAGTTTTTAAGAATAAGGAAAGGTCTTAAATTCGATAGAAGTAATAAATTGATAAACAGTTAATTTAGAGTTATTTTTTGCAAACCTAGTTATACAATGCTTAACAGTTCTCCAATCATGCTTCAAATTCAAATGGCAGCGCTTACCAAGAGTGAGTATGCTATCATTACTACTCCTTCTATCTTCGACGTTGGGCGTTTTGAAGGCAATAATGGTGGGTTTGGTGCGCATGTAGCGGAAGCTGTGCGCCAGAGACTTGTTGTGCGGAGCCCCACGAGAACGCGTTCGCAGAGAGCGGGGCCCGCCCGTGCTTTCGACCCCCGGGCTCTTTGGGGCGCCCAGGGCCCTCTCTGACTCCGATCGACTCAATGTGTTGAGACTGGGAAAATAATATCATCACTTGTTATTCTCCATTATATCATTAAATATTTTACAAGCAATCGGAATGAGACTCCAATATTAATAACTCCATACAGTTTACACACAGCAGTCTGATGCCATAACCATACAGAGCCTGTACTTTATGGTGTGCTCAGTTTACAGACTGCATAACCAGTCTAGTGATAAAAATACTCATAATATATTACTAAATAAATCTTTATATATATAATTCTTCTGTGAGTGTGTATGTCACTGAACTACTCTCAAACGACTGGACCGATTTTGATGAAATTTTTTGTGTGTGTTCAAGGGGATCTGGGAATGGTTTAGATTCACAATTTTGTCCGCTGGACAATGTGTTTTTAATTAATTTTCAATGTATTAGTAGTTATGGCAAAACGACGTTTGCCGGGACAGCTAGTATTAGTATAAAAGAATTACACCCAAACTCAGGACAAATACTCAGGCTCAGCACACAACTGTTGTCTTGATAATATAATAAAAACATCATTCAGGTCAGCCAAACATGTCAGGTAGATAAAACCAGAAGAATGTCAATTATTAATTAGAGAAATTATGTCTGATTTATTCATTTTAGAGTTGCTACACTCCGACAAAGATCACAGTCACTCGTAAAAAATCTCGAGTTCAATAATATTTGTATGCAAAATGTTATGTTGTTTCGGTCTTTAGTTTATAGGTAAATAGCTGACCTGGCAAACTTCGTACCGCCGTACCGTACATATCTGTCTCAGCTTCCTACAGTAGCGAATAAAAAAAAACTTATCCCGTTATCTTCTAATGTTTCTTGTACACAAACCTTGTCCTTACATTAAGGAACACATAAAAAAGAATGAGTTAATTTGTTGCAGCTGATCGGAAGTTATGCGCATACATACATTTCGGCGATTCATTTTTATACATATAGATTTTGCATATCCTAGAAAAAAACCAGTTGTAGGTGTTACTCTAGATAGCGAATATTAGTATATTCAAGAACTACGAGTAGATATCTTACGTGATGGCCATCTGTTTCTTCTTCACATTCCTCTGCACGTCGGGCATAGAGCATGACTTCGCCAGAGTCCTGGGAGCCAGGAAAAGAGGATTGTATGAAGTCCTTATATGAGACACACCTGAAAAAAACATTGAAAGCATTTTGAAGTGACATACCTCGGAAAAAAACTGGCCAAGTGCAAGTCAGACTCGCGCACTGAGGGTTCCGTATAAACCTGTAGGTACCATTATGATGTAACTAAAAAATTACACTTTTAGCAATTTTTCCTTTATTAATGCTATAAGACGTTGCTTCGTACCAAATTTCACGATTAATTTAAATAAACGGCTTTATCTTTTGATTGCGTTGGCTTAGAAGTTCATTTTTTTTCACAATTCCAACGGACAGGAGACCTGAGTATTTAAAATGAATTTCAGCTTGTAACATCCACGCATTCCCGAGAAAAAGGGTTTTGAAAGACGGTCGACAAAGTGATTCTAATAAGGGTTCGATTTTTTTCTTTGAGGCACGGAACCCTAAAAAATCAATTGTATGTAAGTGGAAACCAGCAGGTCAGTCAAAAACAGAAATATAGATAAAGAGGGGTACAGGTATTAGCCAGTTCAAAGAAACCTCACCTTCATTATCTTTGGAATCATCGTTCTCATTCTCATCAGCAATGTACGCTTCGTTCGTGAAGCCTGTTGGAGGCGGGGAAAAGTCCACTACTTTCTTCTTAGTGCTACATGAAGATAACTTACGACTTTGCTTGCTTTCAGCTGACACTGAACGGGCTAGTTTCCTACAAGAAATATACAAACTATGATTGGTAATGTAAGTTTAAGAAATCGTCGGCACGGCAATATCGGCATGAATGAGCCGGCTCGACCGGAGTGATACCACGGCCTCATAGAAAACCGGTGTAAAATAGCGCTTGAGTTGTGTTTCACCGAGTGAGTGTGGATACCGGAGGCCCATACCAAAACCCCTCCCCACATCCTTTTCCCCACCCCCCAAATTGCGGGTGTCCATGGGCGGCGGTAATCGCTTACCATCAGGTGATACGTCTGCTCATTTGCCAACTACAACATTAAAAAAAAATATCCCGCTCGTGCCAAAACATGACACGGCTCTAATGGATGCTGGATAGATGTTACAGTGGATAGATAAATAATATATATGAATGACGATACGTCCATGCTTCACCTAGTTCTACACCTGGGTGAAGCATGTGATACTTCAGTTACTTACTGGTGTCCACTTTCAATGGCTAGAGTCTCAGATCCATGTAGTCTAGCGTGTTCTTGCTCAAAATAAGAATATAGGCGATTTGTCCATTGACCAACACCTCGGATATGAAGCCACAGGTAATCTGAAATAATAAAGCAGAATGTATAGTAAAGCCCTCAGCAAAGTATAACTATCCTTCTTCATCCCGTGGTTATCGTATTGGAGCAAATGATGCAGGAGACACTGCAAAAATTAGGAAAACTTGAAACAAACCATACACCAACTCTTCTTTTTGTTTCATCACTTTTATTATAACAAAGTACATGATGAAGAAAATCAGACGAAGCTTAAATTACATTTATTATTGTAGGTAAATATTTTATAGGAATTTTACTCGTTGTTGGAGCGCCTGATGCCAAGCTCTTACCGTTGTTATTGTCAGCTAACGCCGGCCGTACATTCTGCACAGGATCATAATTTTATTATCAACAATGTCAAATCAAATGTCATTTTTTTTTACTTAACCTTCGACATTACAATCGTACGCATCATCTCTTTACTGAGTTTTTATTTCTGGCCTATATGCACATAACCACCCTGAAAAGTCCCGAACATGGTCCTGATCGAGCCTGATTTGACAATATTCGAGGATTATTAAGAGGATTTTGAAAAATATTGAAGATTACGGCGAATCAATTAACTACGGACGGCGTGGTTATATGCCGGCGTGGAATATATTTGCACTTTGTCAAGCGGTGTTAAATCGTAATTATAATAGTATCATCATTACCCAACACTCAATCAGGTAGTATTTAGCCTTAATTAAGGATTTAACTAAGGTTAGTACATATTTTTACCTATATTGGATGTATTTTGTGAATAGGTATCAGTCTACGTTGTGAGTTTCTTGTTGTCGTATTGTATTAAAGTCAACTTATTAGCAATTAGAGTTAAAACATACTGAAAAAAGTATAGTAGTTATTTAATACTACGTTATTTAGCTTAATTGATGGTTTTATACAAGTTTTATGCGACACTGCTACTTGTAGCAATGAACAGCAATGTGTAGATATTTACACTATATAGTTAATTTGTGTGTTAGATACTTTTACAAGTAATTTAAAGTATACGACTATTAATTTGTTAGTTAGATCAACACTGTTTTATTTGTAAGTGCATCTTAGATGAATTGTAACATTAGTTATTAAAATACAGTAATTGTTGAAAGGCTCAAAGTAATTCTGGTCATAATTTAGATAGAAAGTAGACAGTCTAGTTTGTTGTTTACATTATTTACAATCTTGCATTACAAATTGTTAATTCGTTAGATATTGCTTACTTGTACTAGTTGTGTTTAGTAATCGCATAGGTAATCAATTAGGTAAATCGTTTGATTGTTTATACATTAAATTATTTGATACTAGCAGCCCGTCCCGGCTTCGCACGGGGTAGACAATTATTTATTTTTGGAAATTTGGATATAAAAACAGTTTTTCACAAATATTTTTATTTATTAAAAAAATATTATTTATTAATTATATATTTAAAAAAACCCCACAGTTATATTTGTATGTAAGTCTATTTATGTTCAATTTCTTTGATGGTTTAATTGGCGGGCACTTAAATAAGTAATATTTACATAGGATATTATATACATTTTTACTATGTTTTTTTAAGTAATTAGAATAAAAGCAGAGTCGAATAAAATATATACAGTCTAAATTAAACGTTGACAACTTTCAACTAAAAATGTATCTACCTATACATCTAGGTATTTCAAAGAAATTTTTGTTCGTGTCGATAGAAACTTGCCCATCATTATTTAGTATTTTCCGTACAAAATTTTTTTTTTTTTGTTTGGTTTTGTTGTTTTGTGCTTTTTAATTTGGTTTTATATATTTTTTTGTGTTTTTTTTGTTTTATTAAAAAAGGGTTTGTCATTAATCATTTTCATTCTTATTATTACTTAATAATTTACAATTTTAGTATTTTTTATTTTACAGGTTTACTTTTACATTATTTACAGATATAATATTAAGGTAGATTTACGTTTTTTACTTTTATATTTGTCAGTTTTTATCTTAAAACTTCACTGTAAACTACGTTGGCAGTGGTATTTGTAGATGGCAACAAAATATATTGATTTTCAGGAGATCCCACTCGAGAAAGTGCAACATATAGTTGTCCATGAGAAAAGCATTCTTTTCTTAGGTCGATGCCAACCATCGAAAATGTTTGACCCTGGGACTTATTTATTGTGAGGGCAAATGATGTTTTTCGATCCGCGGATCCGCGGTATGTGGGCGAGCTGTCCGGCCGCGGCCCCGGTGATTATAGTGGCTACTATGACGTTCTCCCGCAATTCCTTCAGCAGAAGTCTCGTGCCATTGCACATGCTGGGAGGGCATAGGTTTCTCAGCAGCATTACGGGAGTGCCTACCTTTAATTGTAGTTCGTGGGGCGGCAAGCCGGAAGGATTCAGGGAATTTAAAAATTCTTGTGGATAGTGCACTGTATCTTCGATGTTGCATACTGTGTCAATAGATTTGTAAGATTTAAATTCACCGGGTACTTTTTCCATAATAATTTTGTTAATCTCATTAACCGATTCATTTCGCGGGGATACTATCGCTCTCGAACAGAGCCAATTGAAATTTCTCTCCGTAAGATTTTGTATGTTCGGATATATTGTGTCCACAAGAATTTCTAGACTCTGAACGATTTGACCCAATTCGTTATCCAACAATACCTGGGGACTGTTTGCAACCGGAGACGGTAATTTTCCGTCTCCAAGTTTTAGAAGTTTTTGTGAGAAATTATTATCGTCATTGTCACTTAAATGTGCTCTCATATTTGTGCGCAGATTAAGAGTTTCAATCGATTGCCATAAAGTTGATGATTTAAGGCAAGCTCGAATAACGTCAGCTCGAGTACCTTTTGTTATAACTGGTAATGTTTGACGAAAGTCTCCAGCTAAAACAAACGTCACGCCCCCCATTATACGGTCTGAGCTTCGGATGTCTCTCAGCGTGCGCTCCACGGCTTCCACGTGCGCCCTGTGGCTCATGGTGCACTCGTCCCAGATGACCAGCGAAGTGTCTTGTAAGAGCTGCCCCAGCGGACCGTTTTTGCGGATCGAGCGCTGTGGCGGTTTTGTTTACTGTTTGAATTTTTTAATTCGTAATATCTTTTGAATGGAAAGTCCAATTTAAATAATTTAAAAACTATTTTATATGTAGTTAAATGGTCTTGACCATAAAATAATTTATTTGGATGAGGATTAATATAAACACATAAATAGCATGGTTTGGATTTGGTTAGCATTTTCATTAATGTTTAAAATGAAAAAAGTTGTTGTAGTGACATAACTACAATAGTTGGACATATGCTACCGCGGAGTTTTTTGTAGACATTATGATGTTCTTCAATATTGTTGTACATTATTTTGTTCTATCGCTAATAGTTTCGGCAGCGCATTCGACGAAAGACATTTTAGGACTCATTTTTCTACACCTTCGGTTACATTGTTCAAATTTTACCAAGGATCCCTAATTTTTTCAAAATGAAATGTAGCCTATGTCAAATTGGAAGAATGTAGCATTCTATTGGTGAAAAAATTTTTTAAATCGGCCCAGTACTTTTTGAGCCTATTCATTACAAACATACAAACATAGGTACAAATCTTTCCTCTTTATAATATTAGTGTAGATGTAGATGTAGATTATATACATTACAGGTTGACTACACCTGCATCTCTGTATGTCCGAGGAAAGGGAATTAATTAAGAAGCGAGGCAGCTTCAAAGGTCGATTGACTGCGTTCATTAACCACCTTGACACCCTGGACATCAAAACGATAAGTAGTTGTGAGATTACCGAATTACAATTACGAACTGGGAGAATCGAATCGTTGTACGAACAATACGATGAGGTGCAGTTGCGCTTAGAATGCATTGTGGAAGACCCTAAAATACAGTTTTCTGAGCGTTCCGAATTCGAATCATTATATTATAAAGCCTTGTCTAGGTCACAAAATATTGTAAGTATTTATAACAATGACAATAAGTCAGTAAATAGTGATAAAACTACTCGTGCTAGTAATTTCAAGCCAGTTAAGTTACCTACTATCCAATTACCAAAATTTAATGGTTGTTACAGTAATTGGTTAGAATTTCGTGACACCTTTTTAAGCCTTATTCATTTAAATGATGAAATTGACGCTATAAATAAATTTCATTATTTGCGAGGAACTTTAGAAGGATCAGCCGCTGTATGTATTCAATCCATTCAATTTTCAGCCAATAATTACAATATAGCATGGGGTCTATTATGCGAGCGTTTTGATAATAAAAAGGTACTCATTCAAAATCATGTATCAGCCTTATTTAATTTAGAAATTATTACTAGAGAGTCCTCTATCGCTTTAAAAGGTATGATAGATCAATTAAACAAAAATTTACGATCATTAGAATCATTAGGTGAACCTGTAAATCATTGGGATACGCTGTTGATTTATATCGTCACTCGCAAGTTAGACCATAAAACATACCGCAAATGGGAGGAGTTTAAAACCCGTTCTGATAAGGATAGTATCATAACATTAGATATGTTCATACAGTTTATCCGCAGCCGCGCAGATTTAGTCGAAACATTAGAGTTGTCACGTAATTATCCTTCTCAAACACATAAATCAGGTATTAAAATAAAATCAATGGTTTTGACGCAAACTTCTAACAATTTGAACACGGAATCAGTTCCCAAGGCCTGTCCTATGTGTAAAGGTGATCACAGTTTAAGTAATTGTACACAGTTTCTTAATTTGAGTAATGAAGCTCGTTTTAAATTATTGCCAAGCTATAAGGTATGCTATAATTGTTTACGTACGGGTCATTTTGCAAACCGTTGTAAGAAGCCGGGTTGCAAGATATGTAAGCGTAGGCATAATACGTTGATTCATATAACGGAGCATAAGAACGTTTTGAATGATAGTAGCGTGCGTACCTATAATGCATCTACGAATAACTTGTCTCCGTCATCGTGCTTACTGCCCGCTAACAGCGACTCAAACAATGTTACGTTGACCGCTAACGCGTCTTGTAGCATCATTAAACAACACAACGTTTTATTGTCAACTGCTTTAATTAAAGTATATGATCACAATGATTGTGAGCATGTTGTCCGAGCAGTGTTGGATAGCGGTAGCACATCGTGCTTTATGACTGAAGCGTTATGCAAAAAATTAAATCTAAATGTTACACAGGTAGATGGTTCGATATTTGGTATAAATAACGTGAACTCTCACGTAGGCAAATCTTGTCAAGTTAAAATGACGTCACTCAACAATAGCTATGTTGGTGACTTTGTTGTTTCATTTTGCCATTAATTACTAGTGTTGTGCCAAGTCGAAAAATACATCTTTCAGGTTTGAATATTCCATCTAAAATTAATTTAGCTGATCCCACTTTTTATGAGCCCTCCGAAGTTGACATTTTAATCGGTGCTGATCTCGTTTGGGACGTGTTAGGAACACAACGAATACAGTTAGGTTCTGGAATGCCTGTGTTATGCGAGACAAGGTTAGGGTGGATAGTCTCTGGCCCTATTACCTATCATTGTGCCAAATTTCACTCGCATAATATTAGATGTAACTTCACTCAAATACATTCTTCTACCGATAGTGATTTAGAGAAAATTCGCAGTGATTTACAACATTTCTGGCAGCTTGAAGAAATAAACACACAGTCCTCACACTACCTGCCAGAAGAAAAATTATGTGAGGAACATTTTGTTAAAAATACGACACGTTTGGCTGATGGCCGTTTTTGTGTTCGTATTCCACTTAAGCAACATCCCACTGTTTTGGGAAATTCATTCACTAGGGCTACACAGTGTTTACATTCCTTAGAGCGTAGACTCAAGACTAAACCTGATTTTAGTAAATTATATCACGAATTTATGACCGAATATGAAACATTAAATCACATGACCGAAAATAAAGAATTAAATTTAAGTCCCAATGGATATTTCATCCCTCATCACGGTATTCTACGAGAGAGTAGCACTACTACTAAACTCCGTGTAGTGTTTAATGCGAGTAGTCCTACATCATCAGGTGTTTCCTTCAATGATGTTCAGATGGTAGGTCCAACAGTCCAGGATGATCTGCTATCCATACTTCTTCGATTTCGACAGTATAAATATGTCTTGTCCGCGGATGTCGAGAAGATGTATAGACAGATAGTTGTTCATCCATCTGATAGACACTTGCAGCAGATACTCTGGCGTAATAATCCAAGCGATTCTATAAAAGTTTTTAAGTTGAATACGGTTACTTATGGCACAGCTAGCGCACCATTTTTAGCAACACGCTGTCTGAAACAAATAGCCTTAGAATGTAACAATAGGAAGATAGCCGATATTATTCATCGTGATTTTTACGTTGATGATTTGTTGACCGGGGCTAATGAATTAGATGAAATTAAGTTTATTCGAAAGGAGGTAACCAATGCTTTAGCATCGGCGTGTTTACCACTTAGAAAGTGGAAGTCTAATGAACCTCAACTTCTCTTAGATTCTTTACAGTCATCATTAAATTTAAATATGGGATCTTGTGAGCCCAATAAACTGTTAGGTCTAGACTGGTTTATAAATTCTGATGAATTAGGTTTTCCGGTTGGTTTTGTACCTTCTAAAAGCTACACTAAACGTGATTTACTTTCTGTTATTGCACGCATTTTTGACCCATTGGGTTTGCTTGCACCTGTAGTGATTAACATGAAAATGTTGTTACAGAGAATGTGGCTGGATAAAGTTTCATGGGATGAGCCACTTAGCACTGAACTAAACAGTAGTTGGAATAAAATAGTTAAGGACTTGCCTCTTTTAAATAATTTGCGTATTCCACGAATTGTAGTTTGTAACCTATATAAAAAAATTAGAGCTTCATGTATTCGTGGACGCTTCCGAATGCGCGTTCGGATCTTGTATTTATGTTCGCACCATTAATATCAAGGGTGAAATCATGGTTAGGTTGCTGATGGCCAAAAGTCAATTATCGCCAATCAAACCCACAACGTTTCCGAGGTTGGAATTATGTGGTGCTGTAGTAGGAGCTCGTATTTATGAAAAGGTTTTTAATTCACTACGAGCTAATATTAGTCATAGTTACTGTTGGACTGACTCGACCATAGTACTGGGATGGCTGCAAATGATGCCTTCTAAACTTCAGCCTTTTGTGCGCAATCGCGTCGCAGAAGTTCTAGGTAAGGCGGGTAATTGCACATGGCGACATGTCCCAACTGACAAGAACCCAGCAGACCTGATATCTCGTGGTGTAGATATCAGCAATCTGCAAGGCTTGGATATGTGGTGGTGTGGTCCCGAGTTCTTAAAACAAAACCAATTTAGTTGGCCTACTGATTTGGAACCTTTGACATTCGAATCATTGCCTGAAACTCGATCTCATGTTGCTTTAAACGTAATTTTAGATGAAACCGATAAATTTATCGAATTTAAACGATTTTCTAATTATTTAAGGTTGGTGCGTTCTATAGCATACGTAAAGCGTTTTGTTAAGGCATGTAGAAAACATAAATTTTCAAGTAAATTTCTTTCACAGGATGAACTACAAGGTGCATTAGATTTGTTAATAATTAAAAGTCAAAGTGAATCATTTCCAGAGTATAAGCTACTTCTTAATAATCAAACTATACCTAAAAGGAGCAATCTCCTTAAGTTTAATGTATATCTAGATAGTAAAAATATAATGCGAGTTGGAGGCCGTCTCCATAATTCAGATTTTCCCTACGATAAAAAACACCCGATAATTTTACAGTCCACTCACGAATTTACGAGGTTATTATTTGATTTTGAACACAAAAGATTACTTCATGCGGGACCCCAATTATTGTTGGCATCCATAAGGGAGTCTTACTGGCCTATTGGTGGCCGTAATTTAGCCAAGGCTTGCTTCCACAAGTGTGTAAGATGTCACCGATTAAAGGGTAAAATTGTTACCCCCTTAATGGGCAACCTACCACGGCAGCGCTTGACTCCAAGTTATCCTTTTGAGAGTACCGGGGTTGATTATGCCGGTCCTATCATGTGCGCCAGTCGTCAAGGGCGTGGATGTACGTTAGTCAAGGTCTGGATAGCTATTTTTATTTGTTTTACCACTAAAGCTATTCATTTGGAGCTGGTGGGTGACTTAACTGGTAACAAATTTCTGCTGGCATTATATCGATTTATTTCCCGTAGGGGTAAGCCAAGTCATATTTATTCAGACAATGGTACTTCATTTGTTGGCGCGTACAACGACATATCAAAAATTTTAAAATCAAATAGTTTTTCCATGGGTGAAAGGTTGGCTAGCGATGGAATTGACTTCCATTTTATTCCGGCATATACTCCTCATTTTGGTGGACTTTGGGAAGCAGGTGTCAAGTCAACAAAATATCATCTACAACGAGTGTTGGGAAATTGTACTTTAACCTTTGAGGATTTATACACCACGTTGACTCAAGTAGAAGCAATTTTAAATTCTCGTCCACTGACGCCGTTGTCATCTGACCCTGATGACTTCACGCCGCTGACACCGGGCCATTTTTTAATTGGTCGCCCTCTCACAGCGTTGTCGCAGCCAGATCACCAGAAGGATTCATTGTCACAGTTAACTCGGTTCCAGCGAATAGAACAACTTCGCCAGCACTTCTGGTCCAGATGGCACAAAGAGTTTATCGCTGAACTACAGCAGAGAACCAAGTGGCGTTCTTGCAAGGACGGTTTGCAGATTGGCGCATTAGTGGTTCTCAAAGAGGAAAATCTACCACCCCTCAAGTGGAAAATGGGAAGAGTGATAGCTGTACATCCAGGAACAGACGGTATTGTTCGAGTTGCCGACATTCGGACATCCACAGGAGTTATTCGAAGAGCCTTTAATAGGATATGTCCGTTGCCAGTGGTCTAAGATGTTGTTGAAAGCGCAGTGACTACTTTCAACGCCCGGGGGCATGTTGGAGCGCCTGATGCCAAGCTCTTACCGTTGTTATTGTCAG
Source organism: Spilosoma lubricipeda (assembly GCA_905220595.1). Classification (NCBI taxonomy): domain Eukaryota; kingdom Metazoa; phylum Arthropoda; class Insecta; order Lepidoptera; family Erebidae; genus Spilosoma; species Spilosoma lubricipeda. Next base: position 645,086 of record HG992298.1, on the reverse strand, counting down.
CTAACGCCGGCCGTACATTCTGCACAGGATCATAATTTTATTATCAACAATGTCAAATCAAATGTCATTTTTTTTTACTTAACCTTCGACATTACAATCGTACGCATCATCTCTTTACTGAGTTTTTATTTCTGGCCTATATGCACATAACCACCCTGAAAAGTCCCGAACACTCGTTGAACTTTGAATGGGAAGAAATGCTGAAATAAACCACAGATATGTTTTTCTTCTGGTGGCTTTGTCTGTTTCCACGGCCTACCCGAATATCCTGCCAGTAGAAGTGTCGCACTTCGCGTCGTTAATTGTGACTAAAACCAGCTATATAACACGATGGCTAGGGCTCGTATGCCGGCTATATAGACAGGTTGACTCAAAACTACGGTATTTTCTCCAAAAGGCTAAATCAGACAAACTATTCTACTTGCATAGCTTTCTATTTAATTAATGTTCACAGCCTGAAAAACAAAAGACAGAGTGGTTTTTCCCGTCCGACATCCAGTGTGTGTTAGTGTTTTTGAATGCCTTGAGGTGCGTATGTGACTGCTGTGCTTGTGGTCTCGGGTTCGATACCCTGGTCGTACCAAATGTTTGTATGATCTGCAAAGCTTCTTTCGGAGTTTGGATATTTTAAGCAACAAAAATGGGTCGAGAATGGAATCCTGAGAAACCTCTGACCATTAACTTCCACTCTCTGGATCCTATTAGAGATAAAAAGATATGAGGCAGTATATTCCTAATTCCATAGTGATACAAATTCTTGACCAATGTTGAATGAAAACCGCAATGGCATGCCCTAGACAAATAAAAAAAAACACCTAATGCATCCAACTTATTTTTCCGAGGCACTAAATAAAATTTCCAAAAGTTCAACACATATATCAGTTGTTGAGTGACCTCTTCTGAAGCCAAACTGTTTCCTGTGTAGAATACTGGTTTCACTAAACTGAGTATGCAGCTGGTCCAAGTTTTTTTTTACAAAAAATTTACTTATAAGGAAAGAACCAGGAAGTCTCTCGATACCTTCTTGATCAGGAGCGCTGCTGATGGTAAATGGATGCCACTCATAGGTTGCTATAGCAGGAATATTGACGAATAAGTAGTCTCCTGCGTGGAAGTCCAGGTGTGGAGGCCGTTTGACGACCAAATGCGTCACACGGGAAGGTAGCAGAATACCTGAAGAAATGTAAGTATTGCCGCGTTCTGACCTGTAATGAAGTGAAAATGGGAATTAAATACCAATTTAATATTATTACGCGATACTAAACAGATGAGAAAAACAATTTAAAAGAGAATTTATCTACGCAAGCCTTGTGATAAAATGTTACAAAATAAAATGAAAATCCAGTAATGTGCAAAATTGCGTAAAAATATACCAATAAAATAAATCAAATTTATATTTGAGCTATAGATACCTGACCGTGGGAAAGTACCTTACAGATGCTAAAAATCAGAATTCACTTAAATTGAATGGCTTATTACTTCTTCTCTCCTTACTTATAGAAAGGTGGAGCTTTTGGAGGAGGAGAGAGGCGTATTAAGGGAGACCTTTCAGCCATGCATCTGCTACTTTCCTTATAAACCATCTTAATAAGATCCTTGTAATCTAATAGTATATCGTCCTATATTTACCTCAACCAAGCCAATCTCATTATCCGTTCTGATATGTAAACAGTCCCGGGTATCACGAACCATTTCCAGAAGTTCGGTCCGTGGAAGATCAGCAGTAACCAGAACGGGACGTACAGTAAATGGGTCCAATAGAATATCTGAAGAAAAAGAACATATACATACATAGAATCATTAATCAATATTAAAATATTGCTTCTATACTAATATATGAACAGAATCATGCCCCTGCGTTGCGTTGCCAACCTCTTTATTTGATGGATATTGCATTTCAAAAAATTGTTCAAACTTTTCCATTTTTTTTCTCTCCTCCTCCATATACCTAAAGTTTAACTATACCAAATTTCACACTCCGCGTTCGCATAATTTTCTTACAAAGTGCTACAACATTTTTGCTTTAGGTATTAATATATATTAGAGATTCATATTTGGTAATGAAATATTCTAACTTGTATAGAACAAGCTCTGCTTACGGCAATCGAATTTCAACCAAATTAAACTCGATTGCGTCGAGTGTAAGATGGCCGATAAACCATTACCTCAAAGCTGCCCCCTCTTCTGATGAAAGGCTGGCTGCAGATGAACATGACCAGAAGAATCACCACCAGGGCCACCCCGGTGGGGTTCGCGCAGCCCGCCACCAGACCAAACATTCCCGGCTTCTCCGTGAAAAGCCATTCAGATATAGTGTAATTGTTCTTGTTTATTTCTGGATCGTTGACGATTATGAGACCTGGAATCATTGGGAATGTAATTATAATGTTAGCTTGTTCAAATGTTCATATGGTGACGAATTCAGAATACGAAATATCACCGCTACTATGCATTTCATCTATACTAATTTAATAAAGCTGAAGAATTTGTTTGTTTGATTGAAGCACTAATCTCAGGAACCGCTGGTCCGATTTGAAAAAATATTTCAGTGTTGGATAGTCCATTCATCGAGTAAGGCTATAGGGTACATATCATCACGCTACTACTAATAGGAGCGGAACAACAATGAAGAATGTTTCAAAAACGGGAAAAATGTTCACGCTACGGGCAATATAAGGCGCAAACGAGGTTGCGTGGGTCAGCTAGCGGTATTATAAAAGCACTCCAAGGAGTCTAAAAACTTGAAACAAATTTATATTTGTCCGTATGTGTGGTACTGAAGACGGAAACCCTTATAGGCTGTTGATAATAATCAATCCTAGTGCTAAGGGTAACTTACTACCATGGTGATGTATTTTTCTATTACTTCAATCACAAAAGTAAGGTAAAATACCTTAATCAAAGCAAGCAAGGCAAGGTAGTAGAGCCACGCTGATTTCAGCACGAACGGGCCGGCTCGACCGGGGCGGTAATACCCTCGCACAGAAAATCAACGTAAAATGACAGCGATCATGCTGTCGTGTTTCGTTGGTGAGTGCGAGACCGGAGGCCCAATGATGCGAAAGCATCACTAGCCCGCCATGGTGTGGGTCACCATGCTGCATTGTTGCATTGTCTGCGTTCGCAGTATGGTGACCATCACTCTTGGATTCTGCTTATGCTTTCCATCAGGCAGAGTAGAGTCATTATGGCAGGGTCAAACATAAAAAAAAAAAAAAAAAAAAAAAAAAAATCTCCAATACTTACTAAAGTTACAAAGATGCATTATAGTGTGTATTAAGCTGTATAGACAGATTAAAACGCCGGTCAACTTGTGAAGATAGATGTGGTGATCCAGAGGAAGGTAAGAGCTAAAACCTCTCACTCTTAGCTGCGTGAGGCAGTTCCGCAGCATCAGGACTAACACCCAGGCACAGTTGAAATTCAGACATTGACCTACGGCAAAGAAAATCATATTATTTTCACATTCTGAAGCCTTCCTGCCTCGTTGGTCTTGCGGTTGACATGTGCGACTGCTGATCGTGAGGTCTCGGGTTCGATTCTCGGGTCGGACCAAATGTTTGTATGATCTACAAATATTTGTTTCGGAGTTTGGGTGATTTCTATGTTTAATATATAGGTATTTACAAAAAAAAAGTATGTATGTATTTGTATCAGTTGTCACTCACTAAAAATAAAGCTCGAATATTCCCTCAGGTGTCACGTCACTTTGACATCAGCATAGCTTGAGTGTCACTAATAATTCCATTATTATTATTAATAATTCCCGACTCGCGGCCATTGACCGGCCAGTGGCTGGCCGGTGACACAATAGACCATGTTTTAATACGGCCAATGAAAGGCCGTGGACACCTTAGGGGATAAGGAACATAAACTGACATAATAGAGGTCACCGGCCATTAAACAACTGTCAATATAGGCGTTTGTCAGATACATATTAATAATTTGACCATAACATAAACAATAGGCACTGAACTGACCTCTTGTCAGTTATAGGCACCTATTAATCAATATAAGTATTACCAACAGAATCAGAATAGAACAGACAGATGACAGAAAAGTAGTGCTGCCAACCTAACCGCATTACTAGTCTTATGTTCCGCTCCACGTACTTACATGTCACGGAATATGCACTTATCAATCAATATAAAAGCACTACCAACTGAACCACGGTAATCAAACATTAGATAGATGACAGAAAAGTACTGATACCAACCTAACCGGATTAATAAGTGGACGCATCTGGACTGCGTTCCAAACGACAGGTAAATCTGTGCTCTTCGGACTGCGCATCAAACTGTCGTGGCACTTACGGCAAAAAAGTGACCACGGTTTGGACTGCGGGCGAATCTTACATGTTTAGTCTGTACAGGTTCTGTTTAAATGGATTTTCAAGAGTTTCGACTGCAGTTTGAACTGCGTTTGAACTGGCGTTTCTGAGTAAAAGGGGTCTTGACAGACAGATAGACGGACAACAAAGTGATCCTATAAGGGTGCGGATTTTTTTTCTTATGAGTTACGGAACCCTAAGAATGGAGGATTAGTTAAAATTAAGTTTTATTTTAAACTAGCTGAACCCCGCGGTGTTTCCCGCAGCTATTGTCATACCGCGGGTAGCACCGCGGGACAAAGCTAGTCTAAAAAAAGTAGCCTAAGTTACTCCTTAGATCATCAGTTATCTGCCAGTGAAAGTCCAGTCAAAATCGGTCCAGCCGTTCTAGAGATTACCCGGAACAAACAGACAGACAGCCAGATAAAAATTGAAAAAAATGACATTTTGGTATATGTACTTTGTACCGCCTATTTAAAGTAAAAAGCGGTTGTTATTAACGGACTTCGAAAAAAGGAGGGGATCAGTTAGTATTCAATTTATAATTACTATCAAATGAATACACTAATCAAACATTCGACCATCTGACTGAAAAGTAGTGCCGCCAACATACCACTTTATAGATTATTACGTTCCCTATCACGTACTTACATTTTATAGGAAATGCTCTTAATAATCAATTTAAAAGGACTACCAGCTCAAGTGAACCACGCTAATCAAACATTCATCAGATAACAGAAAAGTAGGCTGCCAACATAAATAACATAATCGTATTAATGTGTTCTTATGTTTCATTCCACGTTCTTACATTTCATAGGAAACGCACTTAATATTCAATATAGTAATTCTACCAAGTGCACCACACTAAACAAACATTTGACAGATGGCAGAAAAGTAGTGCTGCCAACCTAACCACATATATTCTTATGTTCCGTTTCACGTACATTTACCTAATAAAAGTCGTACAATTATTTCAAGCTCTTGTTAAAGTCCAATTTTGAGCATTTGTCTATTGTTGTCTATGATTCGTGACTCAAAATTGAAAAACTCCTAGAGGCTGCTGATGATAACGACGTTAGTACTTACCACAAGCTCTGGCAAAAATCACATACGCATTCTGGTTCCTGTATTCATAACATCGCGACAGGAAAAGTCCGATATTGACCAAGAAGAACAGCCCCAAGTACATCAGGTAGACGTAGTTGTTCCTGAAGTACGGAGCCGAGAGCTGGTATGGCTTCAGTTTGGACAACCTCTGGTAAAAAGACGCCGGCTTCGGGTTGGGCTTTGGAGGCACCAACCAACGATCTATGCTGGAAAACAAATTAGTCTAGTTTTAGATACATACAACATTTTTGGATATTATCCTAGTTTTGGAAGTTTCACCATCATCACATCAAGAGAAATGAATTTCTATTTAGAAATGAGGTTTTGACCTACTTTTACTACTGCTTTAAGGCTTGGTCTAAGGTTTGTGTCAATGTTTTCTTCTTATTTTGCACAGCTGTTGTTCCCTTGTTGTGTGTTCCCTTAGTCAGCTCTTATGAAACCCCTGGGATGAACAGTTGTTTTGACACTTCGTATTCTTGATACGTCACCAAGCGAAAAAGTAAAAGTACTGACTAATTTTTGTTTCTTGTTTCTCTAAAAGATCATAGTTTTAGCAATATCCTACCTTATGGACAGGTTCTCCAACAGTCCGTCATGCTGGCCCAGCTGCTTTTTCAGAGCTTCATACGTAATGGCTCCTCGGTGTTCGGAGTCAGCGTCCTCGATCATGGCTGTGGTGAGCTCCAGGAGTTGTTCCTCGCTGAACTGCATTCCATTCTCCTCCATACACGCACGCATCACATGTTGGAGTTCACGGCGTTGAATTAAACCATCACCTATAAAAAATATCCTCATCATCAATCTTTCGCAGTGCTCTGTTGAACATAGGTTTCTCTACTTGCCCGCCACTCTGATTGGTTTTGGGCTTCTCGCATTCAGCTCTAAATAAGTTATTTGGATTTGTGTAAATATTTCGATGCCTTTATACAAAAAAAACTATTCTACCAGATATTTTTGTTTAATTTGTTTTTTGGGACAAGTATGAGGATTGTACAAACATTCCCGAAAGGAACACGAAGAACAACAATTTGTCGATCACACTAAGTGTTGTTCCATGTTATGATGGAACCCACCACAATATTGAATGCCATAGAAAGTGGCGAAGGGATCGCTGAAACCACTACTCATTTCATACAGCCATGCTTTGTCTTCCACTATACCTCGTAACTCCCACAACCGATGTTTGGTCAATACGCTTCAAGACTTACCATCTAAGTCATAAACTTTGAAGAGAAACCGTATTTTATCTTCAGGAGTCTGGCCAGCGAAGCGGTGGACTGCTGCAATGAATTCCTGAAGAGAAATTGCTCCAGAATTGTCTTCATCAAAGATTTGGAATACCCGTTCTGTGAAAAATGGCTGTGAACACATTTCCTTTTAAATAAACATACTATTTAATGTAATAATATTAATATCTATAAGAAGGTGGCTCTCACCAGTCCCTTATCCAGATCAGATCCGATCTGATGAAAAGATAAGATAATTTGAAAAATCCTTTTTTTTTACTGGAAAGAGATTTTTTTTCGACTGCCTCGTTGGTCTAGCGGTTGGTGTGTGTGACTGCTGATCATGAGGTCTCGGGTTCGATTCCCGGGTCGAAACAAATGTTTGTATGATCTACAAATATTTTTTTCGGAGTTTGGGTGTTTTCTATGTATAATATGTATGTATTTACAAAAAAAAAGTATATATGTATTCATATTAGTTGTCTAGTACCCATAACACAAGCTCTGCTTAGCTTGGGACTAGATGGCGTTGTGTGTTAGATGTTCGAAATATATATTTATTATTATGATTTATTTTTAATGGCCCAGTGATGCTTCTGCATCATTGGGGCTCCGGTCTCGCACTCACCAACGAAACACGACGGCACGAACGCTGTCGTTTTAAGTGGATCTTCTGTGGGAGGGTAGTACCGCCCCGGTCGAGCCGGCCCGTTCGTTTAATCGTACAGTACCATATCGTACAGTTAGTTAAATTAATTGAGAGTTTTTTTTTTATTTAATTTAGAGTTTTGATCCAGTAAGGTAACGCCAATCCCATCGTTTCAGATAAATGCTAAATACAAATATTACAGTTACAACAGTAAATAGTGGTTCCTAAAACTATGCTTTTATACGTTTTCGTCGGTTTCCAGGAGTTCTTTTATATTATGTTACACTAGTTGAGGTAAACTACGCTGTCTCTTTATGTTATCAGCTATCTGCCAGTGAAAGTCCAGTCCGTTCCACGGATTAGCCGGAACAAACAGACCAAAAAAATTTTTTTTTTCCTTTTTTGATATAAGAGCCATAAATACTTTCATATGCATTTAGTGAAAATTCGTTAATTTGAAATTACAAATACACTTCATTTATATATATATATATATATACTAGCTGACCCAGCAAAAGTCGTTTTGCCATAACTACTAATAAATTAAAAATTAATTAAAAAAACATTGTCCAGCGGACAAAATTGTGAATCTAAACCATTCCCAGATCCCTTGAACACACACAAAAAATTTCATCAAAATCGGTCCAGTCGTTTGAGAGTAGTTCAGTGACATACACACTCACAGAAGAATTATATATATAAAGATAATTATATATTAATAGTTTAGTTAGTACCACTATATCATAGTGTCCGAGCACTCACATTCTTCGAGACGACAATTTTCTGGAACTGTTCCCTGGTGATTTCTTTCTCTTCTCCCACAGTTGCCTTGAACAGCTTTTCGAGCCGGTCCACGCTGTGTTTGTCGAATCCCACTCGTGGTCTGGAACATAAGAGTTATTATATAGTTGACATTTTAGTAGTTGTACAGTCAAAGGCACACACATAGCTGCGCAAATATCTGCGAGCTCGCAAGAATGCATATTCACGTTGCATCGTATCACAGTATTTATTTTGATTGAGACTAGAAAAAGCCTTTTTTAGCCGGGGTGCTTGGGGTTTAATTTATTAAAATCATTTTATAATCAACAGTCTTTAACAGTCCACTGCTAAAAGCAGTTGACAAAATGACTCTTCTCTGCCTGATGGAAACCATGACCAGCAACCAAGTCACCATAATCATTGCTAATAGTATACTATAGACAAAGCAACAATGCAGCGTGGTGATCCATATTCATTCATCATAAGGCCTTTGACAACTGAGAAACAGTAGATCATTCTTTAGCTTCTTAGAAAGAACACAAAAGCAAAAGGTGGGGAAGGATTTTGGTGGTTTCACCCGTTGTTGTGAAGAACTTTGGGGGAAGCTTATATCTATCAGTGGACGTCTTTCGGCTGAGATGATAAAGAATGTACATAATGGTGGTGAAAAGTAAATATAATATACTATTATAGCTCTCAAAGTAAATATTCTAAAATATAATTTACCTATTACTCGTAACGGTGGATAGAAACTCCATGATTTCATCAGCGGTCGTATACCCATCGCCGTCAGTGTCCACTGCCCGAAATAGCTTATTCGTTACCTGAAGACATTCACAATAACTATGAAAAACACTTCTTTCGTATGTAAACTGTAATGAAATAGTAGAAACTGTAAAGTGTATATTGAGAAAGCTTGATTCTATATTGTGATTGAGGGTAGACGTGAAGTTATCGTCCAAATAATACCTATTGTAATTAACGTGGCGTCTCGACACTAGATGGCGTCCCCACTAATAAAGGTATATACTAGATTACTAACTACTTAAAGGGGTAAATCTTGTTTCTTCTCGCGGACCCCAGCTAGTACAAAAAACGTCATAATCTATCTGTCTAGGTTTAAAAACAACTTGCACTAAGAATATCTTGTACGATTACTTTACAATTTCCTAATAAAATATTGTGTTTATTGTGAGGTTACTTTAAAGCTTTCACTTTAAAAGTTTGTGATAAATACTTACGACTTTATTTTGTAGAATAATTTGAAAGGTATCCAAACTGATTACTCCATTCCCACACAATACGTAGGCTAGGCTTTCGATCTGTTCCACGAAATCTAACTGCTTGTCTTCTCTGAAAAAAAAAAGCAATAAAACATTCGATTCTGGGTCCAACATACGATGATACGACACATAAAACAGTGTTACACAATAACTGAAGAAGCGATTGTGTTTAAATAATAACAAACTAATTATTTTTCCCATTTAAAAATATAAAATCGAGACAAAAATGTTGTCCTGCCATCTATCATGGAAGCACACAACCAAGTATTGAACTATTCGACGCTAGATGGCAGTACTTTAAAAATACCACCATTAATGTATAGTTAAAATATATAACACAATATTTTTACACGTCTTTATTCTACTTTATAAACAGTACCAATTTATGTGAGATTAATCTATGGCTACTCAAATAATTCTCATTTTTATTTTACCTATAGCAATATGTAATCTAATTATATTTAATTTTCGTGAAACTATCTTAACGATTTTACTTTTTTTGTAAATGTGCGTTTTGCTGCCGTGCCCAAAATAGGATAGTTAATATCACGCTTAAAGCAATAGGGGCCGAGCATGATTGAAAACAGACGCAGATAAAGTTGCGTGGGTCTACTAGTGAATCTAAGTATATTTGTCAACATGTCAATATTTTTGACGTCCTTATTTCTTTGTGGAATTAAAGGGTAAAATAATTACACTCTTGAGATGAAAACTAAACTATAAACAATCATAATTCAAATAGATTTCGAGTTCACGTTACTTCTAACATTGCAAAAGGTTCGCCTGATTGTTTCTACAGTATGTAAACCTTTCTTTTATAGGAGCTTGCCTAACTCCCATTGAGGTAATATAGTTTTCAGAGAAGTCAAAGGCAAAAAGTTATATTGACTGTACTTCTGACGATAAGCGACTAGGTCTACCCAGATCACCAGCAAACTCAAGAGTGCGTTGTAGGCTTTTTCTGTAGGAATAGGAGAAAGTAGTTCCCTTCCTTTTTTATCTATCAGTAGAAGTCTTTTTTATTTATATGGTATACCAACAGCACATATGCAACTCATTCTTAAAAATACTCCCTGTTAGCATGCATGCGTGCCCATTGCAAGTACACACAATATTCAGCTTAAGAGATAATACCTAACAACACAGTATTAGAAGTAACCTAATTATCTATATCTATACAACTAAATAAAATTGGAGTGTTATCATCCGGTGATACGTTTGCTCGTTTGCCCCTAATCCATAAAAAAAACATTAAATATCCGTCGGGATATTTTTATTGGCGACGTTTAGAAAGAGAATAATACCTCTTATTCTAGGTATTTAATTTTTTTCGCATATTCGTAACAGTTTGCAATAACAATTTTTAGCTTCCCGGTTTAAAAAAAGGTGTCTGCCTATTTTGACTTCATTTTGTCTCCCGCTTTGCTAAGGAGGGAAGTGGACTTATCATATTTCCAACTCCTCCTGTTTTTCTTCTGATTAATTTCGTTGCGGGTTCCAAGACAGTTAATATTTTTTCCTGGGACTTCCCGAGTGTCATAACTCGGTGTGTTCGTGGGTCACTGCTGTTGATCCTGGTGTACAGGAGTTACAGCGGTGGGCGTGTGGGTGGGATTAGTCCCATTAAAAAAAAAAAAAAAAAAAAAATAACAATTTTTATACTTTAAGAATTTAATAAACGTCGGGATATAAAAGGTTTATTAGGTATTAAACTTTCGCGTTCCATAATATATTAACAATTATTTTTGCGGGAATTAACGCAATCACTTATTAAAAGGTATTACATACCTCTGATTTGCCTGACGTTTCGACCAGGTTGCACTGGCTGTTGTCACAGGCTGACTGGTAATATAGAAGGTATTGTAACATTCTAAGTAATTTTATTGCGAATTAGTCCCGCTTTACAACTAAAACTATGTGTAAAAGTCGTCAAGGTTTAAAAACAGAAGTTACTGCATATTCATCATCACTGTTATACACAGGTCTCCCCAAGTCTCTTTACAGCAACCAGTTCTGTCCAACCATCCAAAGGGTGCCCGGAACCATCACCCGGCCGTTGGAACATCTTATAAATAATCATCACCAATTACGTTTTTGGTATATGTACCGTGTATACATACATATGCATTTTGTAAAAAGCGGTTATTTTAATATTACCAACAGACACTCCAATTTTATTTATTTGTATAGATGTATAGAAGACATGGTATTTTAGTACCTTATTTTTTTTTTTTACTTGTGGAAATCCCCATCGGGCGGTCACTCCACCGGGGTTTGCGGCGGGGCGGTGTGTCGGAATCGAACCGACTAAAACCCCACGGTGTGCCACTCTGCGCCGGAGAAGGGAAACATCCCTGAACTGCTGTTGTAAGACCTCCGGACCATGGTATTTTAGTAACTTACGTGAACCTCTCCTTCAAGTATTCAATCCAGTTGTCTTGTGGGAGATAGTCTCTTCCATCGACGTCGAACAGACGGAATATTCTCTCTAACAGATCCTGGAACAATGGACAATAAGTTTAGTTATCCAAACTCAAAACCGTGTGGTAATAGTTTATCCCATGGGAGACGTGAAAGACGATCAAGGGCAAACGCAGGAAAATATAGCTGCAAAGAGAAAGGAAAAGTTGAAGCAAACCCTTTTCCAACTCGTTAGACCACTGTGGTATACCAGATCAAAAGCTTCTTTTTAGATCTCTTCTTTCGAAAACCGAATTACCGTAGGAGAGCCACGCTTCGGCATGAATGGGTCGGCTCGACCGGAGTGATACCACGGCCTCACAGAAAACCGGTGTGAAACAGTGCTTGCGCTGTGTTTCACCAAGTGAGTGAGGATACCGGAGGCCCATATCCCAACCCCCCTCTCCTGTCCTCCATCACCCCAAAGGTCGGCAACGCACTTGTGACACCTCTGGTGTTTGCAGGTGTCTATGGGTGACGTTAATCGCTTACCATCAGGCGATACGTCTGCACGTTTGCCCGCATAATACAAAAAAAAGAAAAGCGCGCTTATGACCTGTCTTACAGGGTTTCATGATCGGTAGTAGCCACTTTTATTATTTTTTTCTTCTTCTTTAATACAGTTACGCGCTAATCTCAGGAAGTACGTACAAGTTCGATTTCAAAAACTCTTGTAGCGTTATACATCAACCAATCACCGTACACTACTGAACGAAGGTCCGCATCCAGGTACTATCTTCAAATCGTCAGTCCATCGTGCCACAGGGTGCCTACATTTGCCTAATCACTGTCTCCATTCAAATACATTTCGGCTCCACCGACCATCGGTTAGTCCAGAGACATGACACATTGGTATATCATTTATCAAGGAAGGCTGTGTTACATCCACGGAGCAAATTTGCTCCGTGGTTACATCATACCAAAATACCAATAGGATAAGTGTCGTGGAAAAATGTCGCAAAGGGGGGGAAAGTTTAGTTTAATTTCGGAGATCCAGATAAGCAAGGAAAAGCTAGCATGCTAATAAGGATAGATAATTATGCGTAATTTAAGTTGACATGTCTTTCAACGGAGTTAGTATAATCGTTCGCGTGCTAGTTATAAAATTACTGATATCCTTGTACTAACATGTTCAATATATTTCAACAAGTCTAGGCGAACGTCCGCAATTTGATTCGACAGCTAACTAAGTATGCTTCAGAGTTAATTAGCTTGTTGTGACATGCCTTGAACTTCGTTTCGATAAAGTTACTTTATATCGTATAAAGGGTAGGCAGATGTCTATAAACCGCCTACATTTTGTCAAAATGAGGAATATTTTTTTCAGTTTTTGCAACATTTGTCAATTATACTCGGCTCCTATTGTAGCATCGTGATGATATGTAGCCTGTAGTCATCATCTATAAACGGTTAGTCAACATTTAAAGTATCTTATAATTCTAACCAGTAGATTCCGAGATTAACGTGCTAAACCAAAAAAATAAACGAAAATGTTTTCGGTTGATCGGAACCAACGTTTAATTTCTACGTAATGGTCAGATTTTTTGATAGCGCGATAGTGTTTATATCACGGTTCTCTTTACCCCTTTGAGAAACGAGACCTTATGTTTTTTAAATAGGTAAGTAATTAACATAGTATAACTTATTGGCTAGTATTTTCGTGAGCTCTGTCGAAGCTGTCATTAGTCGTAACCTTATCTGTAGTCACGCCCCCTATCGGCCCGTGACAGGCCTTATCAAGATGTTAACAACATAATAACCGCCTTTAAGATCGTTTATATCTTTACACATTACAGAATTACTTCCTTTGACCACTGACGAAAATTGTGTCATTGCTTTGACTAAATGATTCATCAGAGCCTAAACCTTTTTATTAAACTTTAAATATAATATTATTAAATTTGTTGAATATGTAATACAAAGTTGTATGGGTCCGAGATACCTGAAAATAAAGAGATTTTAATTTAACTAATTTAAACTGCTGGGGGATACAAACTTGAATTTATTGTTTATAGCTAATGCTTTTTAATTTGTAAGCGCCCACTGAAAGAAGATTTTTGGAAATGACACCCCTTAGGGATCAAATAAAAAAAGAATGGTTGTATTCAATTAAGCGTTTGGCTCAGAGGTTTAAGCTATTGCCACGGCGCCGCTTTTACTGCGCCAATTGCTGTTCAAATCCTATATTGGACAACACAAATCATTGTGTCGTTTCATGTATGTTTGTAAAGTCTTCCGCGACACAGGCTGTATATTCCTAATGCGGGAGTTTATTAAAAAAAGTCCTTTATTTTCAATGTACCACTTCATAGCTAGACTCAGCCTCTGGAAAGAGGTTACTTCCCACTATATACCACGCTGGCCAAATGAGTTGGTGTAGGGTTTGTTTTGACTCGAGGAAACGACTTACACGTGTGCCGTACCCCGCTTAATTAGAGAGTTTACTAGCAGACGGTGCCCACGTCAGTGCGGGCAGGCGCTGGGAGGGGTCCGGATATGTTAATAACAGCAGCTATTAAGCAGCAGCAGATTTTTTTTTACGATATATGGGGGAAAACGAGCAGACGTATCATCTGATGGTAAGCGATTACCGCCGCCCGTGGACACCCGTAACACCAGAGGCGTCACAAGTGCGTTTCCGACCTTTAGGGATGGGGAAAGAGAATTGGAGAGGTGTTGTGGGTTTATGGTTATTATATATCTCATAATAACTCATCCGTCTTACAATGTACTAATCTGTGGTGGCACGTTTCACGCGCAGTAGTATACGTAACAATTATCTCGGCATAGCATCACACACGACCTGGTACTCGCGTGATAATTCAAGGCATAATGATGATATCATAGTTCTAAGGTCAGATCTTTGTCTTTATGTTTACCCCTACCGTTGATACGTCACGACCCCCAAAGAAGCCTCACTAGATTGATGAAAACTATTTTAGGTATTATTTCGTGGTTCCCCTTAATAGTTGCCTTTCTATGGCAATCGATAATTGTTATTGGGAAGTCAATGCCCTCAAATATACTGACAAATAGTTCAACCTTCAAGTTTAGATTGCCCTGAGGGTCGCAGAGGTCCGTTGCCAGTCACTCTGTGGAAAAACTGATAACCATGTAAAACCGGTTGAACTAGTAGCCAACCCCTATATAACATTGGGAACAATAAAGGTTAGGAAGAAGAAATACCTTAATAGTGTTTAAGACTTAGATACGTTCATTTGCTACCTAGACTAAAGCCAACAATGTAATACAAACTTTTAAACTTTCGCGTTCCATGATATATTAACAATTATTTTTACGGGAATTAACGCGATCACTTATTAAAAGGTATTACAGGCCGTGGTCACAGGCTGACTGGCTCAGCGGCGCACCTGCCAGTGCAACCTGGTCGAAACGTCAGGCAAATCAGAGGTAATATCTTTTAATAAGTGATCGCGTTAATTCCCGTAAAAATAATTGTTCAATAATGTAATGTTATGAAATTGCCAGAAAAAGTTCGCTTGACATAAAAGCTTTTTAAAATTTTGATCTGGTCTTTTACAGTGAGGTATACCTATCAAATGTGGCTGGTTTGATTATGAACTGATACTGTCGTAGGTTTGAATCCTGATTCGCATAGACGGTAATACCCAACCCAGTGCTTGATATTCTCAGCCTCCGTATGTCCGTAGAGCAATAAGAAATCGTATACTTAAACCTAATCACATAATTAGTGATTGCATTACTACAAATCAAATGGGCGTGTGAAATGCGTGATCTATCACGCATATTTTGATACCACTAATGTGAAAAATAATGTACTCTTATGTATTGTTATGAACCTTGGGATGAGTCGAGTTCTTATGATTTCAAGAAGTTAATTTAAAGCAATTTTATTTCCTTAAAAAAGAAAAGTCTAACATTAGAAATATATACTATCTTGTAGGGGACTTCACAAATATTAATGGAACGGACGCAAAAAACACTCAGACTTAGAATATTGTTGAATAACACAAAGTGTTGGCCTATGTGGGTTTGGACCCACAACAACACTCAGCGCATCCATACTGCCAACTTTAGGTGAATGCACAAAAAAGACCCTTCCGTCAAGATGAAACATAGAAGGGTCTGTCTTTTTCTATGTATATTTTAATAAAATATTCTTACTAAATATATTTAAACTAGACTTTGCCCGCTACTCCACCCGCCTGTATGTCGGTTATCACGGTAAAGAGTAGCAGCACCTTCTCCTTCTTTAAGAATAAAAATTACCTCAAGTGGTAGCCAGATATACCGGCAGACAGAGTTACTTTCGAATTCTTAATATAAGTTTAAATGTTTACACATACTTATAAATTATACTAACTGTTGCCCGCGGCTCCACCCGCGTTTATGTCGGTTATCGCGGCAAATATTGGCCTAAATATTATTTTGATGTATAAGCTATACTCGTATTAATGTAAAGTGTCATCCAAATCCGTTCAGTGGTTTTTGCGTGAAAGAGCAACGAACACACATCCTTACAAGCTTTCGTATTTGTTATATTAGTAGGATTACATATACATTAGTACTATTAGTAGTAGTAAAATTAAATAGTTCTCTTACAGACTATCATAATAAAAACATATTAAACACATAATTATATTTAAAACGATATCAGATAGCTTAATTACAAATGTTTAATAGTGGATACACTTTCTAATCTCATTAAGACACGAACGGAAATTCATGTCAGATTTTATAAACGAATATAAGCTATGTACATCGCCGCATTAAAGTTAAAAGGTACTCAAGTAGGTAAGTTGACTTTTCCGGTTGTATCACCACACCTATTCATCCAGCGGGTCTCATAAGAGCCGACTAAGGGAGTAAGATAGGTGTGCACGGGAGAAAAGAGAAATAAAGTACAATTTGAACAAAAATAAAACCGACTTCAAGGTTCGACTCGATTTCTCGTAGATGTCATCATCAGATATTAATGTCCTTATCATGGTACCACCGTCGGGACATCTCCATTCCATTAAAAAAAGAATCATCAAAATCGGTTCACAAACGACGAAGTCATCCGCGAACAAACATACTATATATATATATATATATACGGTCGAATTGAGACACCTCCTCCTTTTTTTGAAGTCGGTTAAAAAATATATAAACCCCATTAAAACCCGCCTGACCTCTTCTTCCTAGCCTGTATTATTCCCATGATTATTTGTGATCGGTTACTATAGTTCACTGTTTACCTGAATATCAGTTTTCCACGGAGCAACTGGCATGGAGTCACCTCAACCCTGATGGCGAACTGAATTCGAAGATTGAACTAGTTGTCAGTACATTTGAGGGCACCGACTTCCGAATAACGATTACCATAGATGTTTATGACAACCGAGACTGACTGCTAATCACCGTCAAACTGCCGTACCTCGGGCTGTTATTAAGAATTTGTTGTGAAATAAACCCAACAACACTTTTGGCCCAACCCAGAAATCGAACGTTAGACCAATTAGGCAGTCAGACACATATAGCCAGTGTGGATGAAACAAGATAGTTTATTAATGAACATAATTATACTACTTCTGAATATCTCATGTGAACTTCAACGCTAATATTAGCGTCACGATTGTCACATTAGAGATCGTTTGAACATGTCGCAACGAAATACGTGAGGTCGACATGTACTTATATCGCCTTACCTACTTATATAGTAGCTCGGTATCAAAATATTTGTCATAGATTCTCGATAAAGTGCGAGAGTCTTGACACGATACACATGTTGTCAATTACTGCTGGAAATATAATTCTAAACAATCATTTTATTACGGGCTTTATCTAGTGTTTAGTAAGCATGACTGGTAATTCGGATGTCTTGGGTTCAACTGCCACCCAGGATACATATGCACGTAGATTTGTTGTGCGTGGCACACAAAGCACTTCGCACTTTTTTAAAACGCTTTTATCAACTTATTTTGTACGTTGTGACGGATACTTTGAACATGATTTTAACGTCCTTTATAACGTAGGATTAACTTGAAATTTGCCCTACTTATCAAGGAGTGATGACAATTCAATATTTTAAGCAGATAGACCCGTTATCCCTACTAGGATAATCGGAATTCGCGATTTTTTTTTCCTAAAACTGGTAGTATCTCTGCGCCTAGAAAGGGTGTTTATTATTTTTTTAAACTATTATTGCTTATTATTCAAAATAATAGTTACTAAAAAAATGTTGACCATATTATTTTTATATTAAAAATTATATTAAAATTTTTAGGTCGACTTATCTGTGAAGTGTTTATTTTATTTTATTTGCAGATGTCCGAAATAATTTTCTCTAGACAGATAAAGTGGGTACTTAAGGCGTGTCAAAAGTTCACTAAGCTCATAGTAGGAGAGCTGGCACGAATTTTTGGGTAGGTATTTGAGGCAAGCTGAAAACTTGTCAGATACCTCTCCTATTATATCCCAACTCGGGATTGCAGACCTGGTTGGTGAGTAGCGGGGCTAAATCAACCCCTACATTTTTAAAAATATTTTTTTTTTGTCCCCAAAAATATATTTGAGGCAATACGCCATTAATATATGTTGCAGTGTAATGCTTTATAAATACGAAAAAAATAAGCCAGATCATTTAAGCGGGGTTTTAACATTGCCAGACGCGTGCAAAAAAATTTTGCAAAAAATTATAAAAAATGTTTTTGAGGCAACTTGAAATTTTAATGGAGTGTTATTTATAACTAAAAAATAAGATTCCCAAAAAGACAGATCATTTCGGTGGGGCTTTCTACCTGCCAGGTGATCAAACAAATAATGAATGGGTACGGGTATCAGTTCAGACCACCATTCTAGACGGACAATCTTATCTTAATCTAAACAGCTATTTATAACACTCAATCACTCAGTTATTACACTCATTATGCATTAAATATTAATTATAGATACCGGAATATTTATTGAAACAATGGGTTGGCCATTATTGGTCGTTGGTGTAACTAGACTCTAGAATGGTTTATCTATATCAATCAACTTCAGACAGAAAAGAGGTGTAAGTTATATATAACTAGTTGTTGCCCGCGGCTCCGACCGCGTATATGTCGGCTATCGCGGCAAATAGTAGCCTATGTGTTATTCAGATGTATAAGCTATATTACTGTAAAGTTTCATCCAAATTCGTTCAGTACTTTTTGCGTGAAAGAGTAACAAACATCCAAACATCCACCCATCCTTACAAACTTTCGCATTTATAATATTAGTAGGATGTGGCCATTCTTGTGGCTTTAAGTGACTTGCCCTCAATGTATTTTTGCAACTTTAAAGTAATATATGCGATGACGCCTTTTTAGTCATTCCTTCCAGAATCTGGTAGAGGGGCGAGTTTTGGCTTCGGTAACTTCCCTCACTCCAAAAACATCGAAAGAACACCTTAACACTGGTTTTTTGCGAAACTTGGGTATGACTTCGATCGAACTTGGTTACTGAGTAACGCACTTACAATTGAAAAGGCGACTGGAAAATAATGATGATCACAAATTTACATATTGATATATTTCTCTTCTGAACCCAAACAGGGAAAAGCTATACGAAGTAATTGCTAAAGTAACTAAAATTTATTTAAAAAAAAAAATTAAGACTCCAAAAAAAAACATTAAACGTAAACTTAAAAACGTAATTGCCTAAAAACACTAAAAAAAGTAAATTAAAATTTCTTTATTTTGGTTGCCTTAAAATACTCTGTCAATTTTTGTATAGATCAAATTATCTATTAATTTAAATAAGGAATATTATAATGTGTTGGTACCTAATATCAGTTTGAAGTCAGTGCTACATATAACTGCACAGTAGGACAACCGCTTAGCGGTTTAAGCAGTGGCCACGCCCCTTTCTACTACGCCAAGTGCTGTGGGTTCAAATCCCACATGAGATAGCACTTTGCGCTAGATGTCTTTAAAAAATACGATGTGCCACAGCGAAAAATGGTAGAGTAAACTCAAACGCAGAACAAATTATCATGCTTAACGTATCAAAAGTATAACAGACATAGAACAAAAACTGGCATTAAGAATAATACCTTGATTACTATGTGTAAACTTAGGTATTAAAGGCAACCTGTTTTCAGCACGGTAGGGCCGGCTCAATCGGGGTGGTACTACCCTCTCACAGAAGATCAGTGTATAATGACAGCGATCATGCTGTCGCGTTACGTTGGTGAGTGCGAGACCGGAGGCGGCCCAATGATGCAGAAGCATCACCATGCTGCATTGTTGCATTGTCTGCAATCAGTATGGTGACCACCACTTGGATTCTGCTTATGCTTTCCATCAGATAGAGTAGAGTCATTTTGGCAGGCCCATACATAAAAAAAAATTCACAAGCTTAACTGTAATATAGTAGGCTCCACCCATGTTACACAGGGTAATAGTTGCATATATCATAGTAACCACAAATTATTTCGTTCCACTTTCTCTAAATATTAACATATCAAAACCGCAGTCTTATAAGAAAACTGGAATTTACAATCTTTACATAATGATTGTTCGGTAAAATCGAATTGATTGCAATACATAAGTAAGATTTTAAATCAAGTTTAATTCGGTTTGAAGTTAGTTTAAACTACGGATATAAAGTAAAAACTTTCTACTATTACCTATATCCTTTTCTGTCTAGGACATTGTCAAGTTATGACTAGCGTGGTGGATCATGAAGCTAGTCCACGCGTGGGAGAGCGATGCTTCGCCATATGGTCCAGCTTTTTGTGGGACTAATTCAACCCGTCAACTATCACCACAGCAATTTCTGTTTACCAGAATCAACAGCTGTGAACTACGAACACTCCGGGTTATGACACTCAGGAAGACCCATGAAAAATGCAACTGTCTTGGGACCCACAACGAAATTAATCAAAACAAAATTGGAGGGGTTGGAAATATATAAGTCTATCTACCTCCTTCGCAAAGCGATAGACAAAATGAAGTAAAAATAAGCATACACTATTTTAAAACAGGGAAAAACCACGTCATAAAATATTATGGTTCCTAAGTAAACTACATTTAATTTATATATGTACGACAGAATCGTCTAAAAGCTCGGAAATTTACCCTACTTGACACAAAATCACTATGGTATACCACCCCAGATATCATTTATGAGCCATTCAGCATAATATTATGTTCATTTTACCAAAGACTATAATCTGGTTCAACTGGAGTGATATTACCTGATAGAATACTCATGTTAATTAATTGTTTTGTTACGAGTGAATGAAGTTACCGAATGCCAAAATCTCCATAACTCTGGGACGACGAAAGTAATGCCATCTGTTGTTAGATGTCCATCACCATGAAACGGCAGTACTCCGGTCTGCTTATCTTGTCTTGGATATGATTTAGAAGACCAGACCTGATGACTTATCATTGCTGATAAATAATTTGATTTCTGATTTCGTATTTCTACAGTTACTGAGACTGATTCTGGAATATGCAAAATAAATCAACAGTTAATCCGACCAATTCTAGAATGTAGTTAGTACCTAACTAAATTATAAATTAAACCTCATCAATCAGAACGGAGATCCAATAAACACTCGAATTAATTTAAAAATGCAGTTCTCTGATTGGCTGACATCGACCTTTCTCGCTAATGCACCCGCTACTTGACCAATCATGTTTATTAGAGAATGCAAGGTCAGGTCGACGCGTGAAGGGAAATCAATTGTCTTTATATGACGTCACAACTTAGTCCCAAGGCGATATATGTAAATTATATGTATTAGATTATGCCTAGGTCTTGACAGCTGTTCTAAGTGACTACAGCTTATATTGATTAGGTTATTTATGTGAGGCTTTAGTGATATGGGCTAAGGTTTACATTACTTTTAATGGTTTGATATTAATTTGAAGGTAACGTAATAGCGTGGTACGATAGTCGACTAGATTAATGACTAAAATTAATAGCAATATGTGTACCGCGTTAAATATAAATTTACTTGCCCTGACTGGTTTAATGATTCGTCAACGCAGAACTGAACAGACTATGAACTTAAAAGCTGGTGTCTTTTTTTTTTTTTTTTTTTTTTTTTTTTTTAATGGGACTAATCCCGCCCACATTCCCACCACTGTAACTCCTGTACACCAGGATCAACAGCAGTGACCCACGAACACACCGAGTTATGACACTCGGGAAGTCCCAGGAAGAAAATTAACTGTCTTGGAACCCGCAACGAAGTTAATCAGAAGAAAAACAGGAGGAGTTGGAAATGATAAATCCACTTCCCTCCTTAGCAAAGCGGGAGACAAAATGAAGTCGAAATAGGCAGACACCTTTTTCAAACCGGGAAGCACCACGGATAAAGTATTAGGGGTCCTAAGTGAGCTATATTTGATTACTATAGTATGTATGGCAGAATCGCCTAAACGCACGGAAATTCACCGCAGTTGACACAAGATCCTCATAGTATACCGCCCCAGATGTCATTTGTAAACTATTTAGCATTGTGTTACGTTCATTGTACCAAAGACTACACTCCCAGAGTACATGATGAGCCGATTGTTCACAGCTAATATCAGGTGTTGAGCATTGACACAATGGTGAATCGACTAATTTAAATGAGTGTAGTTTGCTCTTAAAGTTACCGTGGCCTGTAAGAAATTGAGCGACACAGTGATCTACCTCGAGCCATGTCCTCGACAACCGTTCGCGAACAGATGGAAAGAACTGGTAGAGGTGGCGCCCCTTAGATGATTCGTCCCATCGTTGTTGCCATTCATCCATTAGATCGTTATAGACATTGGACTGCTGTTGAAACAATCTTATGATTTTATCGCGGTCTCGTACGCCCAAAAAATCGCATTCCATGTTTTGTAATGTGGAATAGTACATGGCTGCACGTCTTTGCACCTCGAGATCGACCGGAAGGACACCCGCCAACACCGGTAAAGCCTCAGTACTAACCGTCCTATATGCTTTGCACAAGAAGATCAATGCAAGTCGTTGTCCTTGTAACAGTTTCCGACGGACAGCACCTACAGTCGCTCTATCGGCCCACACGGGAGCACCATAGCAAATAGAACCCAAATAAGTAGCTCCATATATAATCTTTAATGTATTAAATGAAAGACCCCATGTGGCAGTTGATATCCTCGTCAGAGCAAAGAAACTTTTTTTAGACTTTTCGTTAACTGTTCTAATATGTTCGATAAATGAAAAATTTCTTTCTAAAACTAATCCCAAATAACAAACCGAGGTTTTATTTTTTATACTAACATTTTGAAATTTAATACACGGCGGTGATTTGAGGTTACCTTTCAGAAGTAGCTGGAAGGTTTTGTTTGGTGCAAAAGTCAAGCGATTACGTACGCCCCAAAGAGATACTAAGTTCAAACATCTATTAGCCAGACTCTCAAGCCCCGCTCTAGTGTCAGATTCCACCAGTAATAAACCGTCGTCCGCATACGCGTTTAGGGTACATCCGGGTGGTACAGGTATTGAGAGAAAATCGTCGAAGCCTATATTCCACAAGTATGGACCTAGCACCGAGCCCTGAGGGCACCCCATCGTAAGCGCCTTCGACACAGAATGATGCCCAAGTCTCAATTTAGTTGTGCCTTGTGTGAAATACGAGGAAATAAGGGAATAAATATTTTTAAAGCATCCTCTTGATTTTAACTTTAGCAATAGCATGGGCCACCACGCGTTGTCGAAGGCGCCAGATATATCTAAGAAGATACCTAAGACGTATTGAAACCTTGACTCGGTGACAGTTTTCCTTACAGATATGACCGCATCTGTTGTTGATTTTCCCAACGTAAATCCGAATTGTCTATCATGAAATTTAACTCCACCCGGTAGAAGTCGAGGCACTACAAGACGTTCTAAAAGCTTTCCTAGCGATGGCAGCAGTGTTATAGGTCGATAGGACCCAGGATCGTCCGGCGGCTTATCGCCGCTTTTTGGTATTATACGAATATTACCGCACCGCCAAACACTAGGAAATACTCCTTCCGCAATGCAACGTTTAAAAACTGTTAAAATGGTGTCACCCGAGAGTTTGCAAGCTTCTTTTATCATTTTATTTGATATTTTATCGTCGCCCGAAGCCTTGTTTAGTGGTAATGACCTAACAATACTAAGAAATTCGTCTGAAGATGGTAAGTCAGACATTGGAGACACTGGTGGTTCGATGGCCCACTGCCTAATTTGTCGGTGATAATCAGTGTCATCCTCCGGCCGATCATCGGGCACAAGTGATTCTAAAAGATATTTTGCTGTTTCTTCTACTCCTGTAGTATAACTATTATGAATTTTGATGTTCTGTACGTATGCAAGGTCGATAGATCTATTTGCCTTAAATTCATGATACAAAGGTGACCACGGACCCTCTCTATCGAGTTTATCAACAAGTTTGCGTATTAAATTTCCCTTTGATTTCTCCACAGCTGCCCTGTAGTGAGACCTGGCAACTCTAAGAGCAATGAGAGCATTATTGTAAATATCTCCTGTTACGTTACGCTTTTTAATGGCATTTAGTTTTTTACGAGCTTTTCGATAGATTCTACGTAATTCGACTAATTTATAGTTCCACCAATCACATCTACGAGTGTTAGTGATAGATCCGCGGCCGATACAAACATCAGCACAATATGTGAAAGTGTCTGATAATATGTTTGCGCTTTCCTCAGCTGATAGACAACTGCGAGTGAAGTCTCTGGCATGCACCGCAAAGAGTGAACCAAATAAAGCCCAATTTGCCCCTTCAGTTTTATATCTAAAATTATACGGAGTTATTTGCGGATGTTGTGCAACCATTGGAATGAATTCGTACACGATTAAGCGGTGATCACTACAGGATGCATCCGGTAGGACACGCCATCCAGATATCGAGACGTCGCCGCGCGTAAGCGTCACGTCAATAGAAGACTCACCCATAGGGCTGCAAAAAGTTGGTGGTGCATCAGGGGTATTGTGAATAGTAAGATTCATTTCCGCAATAAAATCTTCAACCGCACAGCGCCGGGCCATGTCAGTTGAACGCAACTTGCCATACCATAAAGTAGAAGATGCATTGACATCAGCGCCAATGATAATTTTGTGTCCTACGAGGGACCGCAAAACGAAACGTAAATGATGTAGATGAGGATCAATAGGATGTGAAAATTGAAAGTAACAGCTCACTACATAAACTTTACAGGTAGAGGATGAGATCTCAGCAACGGCGCAGTGTGACGTCATAAGGTTGCGCAAAGATGTTACTGTGAAATTAGAACTTGCAACATATATCCCAGCCCGTGACCGGCTATCTAGTTGCACTACATATTTCCTCAAGTGAGCGCTCTGATATTGCTCCTGTATAAGGACAATGTCTAACTTTTGTTCAAAAACTAAACGATCTAATTCTGATGTGGCTATTTTATCATTATGAAGATTTAACTGGCCTATCGAGAAATTATCCATTTTATTAAAAAGGTACTACAACTACTACTGTATAAACTATTCAGTAATTAGTGTTTAGGATTAGCTGCTCTAATTTAAGTTTATATGTGGAGCAGTCCTGTGATCCACATCGATGGTCACATGGTTTTTTAAACCGGCTGCATTGTGCGCATTTTGGTTTAAAATCTGGTGTGTCCCTATCCGGGCAAGCCCTTGTGTCGTGGCTGGCCGCGCAATTAGCACAGGTAGGAGTTTTAATTGTGCAAAACTTTTGAACATGACCGAATTGTTGACAGTTTAAGCAACGAACTACTTCTAAGTCGTCTACAAACCTACATGTGGCCCAGTCTATATATAATTTATCCTTTGTGCTAGCCAAGTGTTTTCTAACGTCTGTTTCTAATTCTAAGCCTATCCATTGACGTCCGTTTTCCAGTTTACGATGTCTAACAATTTTGGTTGATTTTAAAAAGTCGCTTTCGCTTAATTTTAATTCGTCCTTGATATTCTGACGATATAAAGCTGTTAGGAAGGTACGATCCTCCATAGAACCAGGTACGTCTTTTACAATTATACGGGGCCTTCGGCCTTTCGGCTTTTCTAAACGTAAGCCTACAGATTTAATGGCGCTTACTGTTTCTAGTTTTTTAAGCTGCCTTTCATTTGCGACTCGCAACACGACGCCTGCCTTTGCGGTTTTTTTTAACGCCTACAATTTGAAAACCTTCGTCGCTGGGTTTAATAGCCTTTATGAGAGCCTCTTTTGTAGCCGACGAAGTAGCATATTCCGCTGAACGCTCCGTAGTAGGATATGCAATAACACACGGTCTAGGTACGCGCGCCTCAGCGGACACCGGACACGGGGCCGATCCAGGCGGTAAGCGAAGGCCAAGCTTGTCCGCGTAGGTCAAACCCGGCCGTCGAACCGCGCTCACCTGGCGCTCAAGATTCGCTAATTTTGTTTCATTGCTAGCAGATTTAATTGCCAACAACGACACGATACCGGTAATCCGCTGGGTTACGTCCATAATGGCCGTCCTGTTCCCCACATTCATTCGCGACCCCTGATCGTTAACTATTTCATTAATTTTTGCCAAATATTCGGTTGCCTGAGACACCAACTCAAAATAATTATACTCCCCACAACTATCACGACCACTAAAAGATAAAACACTTCCGCTCAAGTCCGAAGCCCTACTTTCCTTTGGCGATAAATTTGTTGGAGACATACTACCAAATAATCCCTTTCCGGTTGGTGTTTGAAATTCATTTGTACCACCGGGATCGGGCAACTCGCCAACAACCGACATGGCCAAACAAAGACACACCAGACAAAAGAAAAATCAATATAAACAACTTTAAAATTAAAAACACGAAAATAAAATTAATACAAACAAAAATATTATTCCTACCCACTTTTAAGAATAAAATAAATTGACTTACCGATAGCCGTAATGAAAAGAACTAACACAATATTTGTGTTTATAAGGCGTAAAAACTTACAGATTAATTGTTAAAAACACTATACACAACCTTAAGCCGCCCACAAACCGGGAAACAGTCGCGAGGATACACAAAAACAATATTAAATTTTTAAAACGCGACGTCACACGTGAACCGCACAGTGCCGCGAAGGGAAGTGGAAGCTGGTGTCTTATAGAAATGTTGTCGCACAGAAGATCACAGTAAAATGACAGCGTTCCTGCTGTGGCGTTTCATTAGTGAGTGCAAAACCGGAGGCCCAATGATGTAGAAGTATCACAAACCCGCCATGGTGTAGGCCACGATGCTGCATTGTTGCATTGTCTGCATTCGCAAAGAGTATGGTAACCACTACTCTTGATTTTTGCTTATGCTTTCCTTCAGGCAGAGTGGAGTCATTTTGGCAGGGTCAATCATAAAAAAAGATTCAGGTAGTAAATGTAGAAGGCGTGAGTATCTTGGCTAGAGAATGGCACCCCATGATAATGAAACATAAATAAAAGATGCAATATGGACGCGAGCCAAGCTACTAACAATAACTAGCCAGCTTTTGAGGTTCTAACAGTGCTTAAGAGACTAATAATAGCAAGAGTCGGTAAAGATTCCTTTTTACTTCCTTTCTGATTGGAGGTCAGAAAGGAGATAGCTAACACCTTCAAGAAAGGTAAAGACCTACCGGATCCAAAATGTAACCTAAAACGATATCAATATTTATCAAGACCTCGTGTGTATTTAAAACTTAAATCTTATTTTGAGCTAGGAAGGTAAAGGTGGCAGTGAAAGTGACTTTTAATATTGTCTGTACGGATGAGTGTTGTGGATTCGAACCCCAGATGGGACAACAATTTGTGTGATTCACAAATTGTTGTTCGGAGTCTGGGTGTTCTTTGTGTTCGGTTTATGTATATTTTTAATGCGAGAGTTATCTTTATTAATAAGTAAATAAAAAATATGTGTATTGAACAACTGAATTAATTGAGTTTCTAGGTTTTCAAACTATTTCTGGAAATAACTAGGTATTGACATTTTATGTAATTCTCATAGTATTGAGTAAATATAAATTTACATTGAATACAAAAACCGAGAATTTGCTAACATAACAAACAACAAGAAAACAAAAGGTACAACCTGACTACGCGAAAAAATATAATAGAACTAGCTCTTGCCCGCGGCTTTGCTCGCGTGGATGTTGATTATATGTATTTAATGAAAACTGTGTAAAAGTATGTATCAGTACTTTATTCATGTTTTTGAACGTATTTATTTATTTTGATCAATAGTCCATTTAAAAGAACTTTCATACAAACATTCGTCCCATATTTCATCCCCTTTAGGAACAGAATTCGCATAAATGCTGATATAAGTATTCATCTATTTCGAAAAATGACGGAATGCCAGGCTAACCTATGTACGAAATGTCAACCCCTACTTCACCCCTTAGGGATAGAATATTTAGAAACGCTGCAATACGTATTAACTCAATTTTAATTAGCAACCCAAAAAGTAAAGTTTCACCTTTCTTATCTCTATGCATTCTTAAATATGACGGAACCCCTATTTCACCCCCTTAGGGGTAAAATATGCAGAAACTCTAAATAGATATCTAGTCATTTTTAATCAATAGCTCAAAATTAAAGTTTTTGGTTCTAATTTAAAAATAACGAACTTCCATACAAATATTCAACCCCTAGTACACCCCCTTAGGGTAGAATATCCAGAAACGCTTAAATACGTATCTACTCTTTTTTAATCAGTAGTACATGAATAAAGTTTCATTGTGCTAACTTAAATAATGACAAACTTCCATACAAACTTTCGACCCCTATTTCACCCCTTAGGGGTTGAATATCCAGAAAGGCTTACATACGTATCTACTCATTTTTAATTTGTAGCCCAAAAACAAAGTTTCATGGTTGTAACTTCAAAAATGGCGAACTTACGTACAAACTTTCAACCCCTTTTTCTTCCCCTTAGGGGTAGAATATCCAGAAACGCTAAAATACGTGTCTTCTCATTTGAAATCAGTAGCTCAAAAATAAAATTTCATGCTTCTAACTTAAAAAATGACGAACTTTCATACAAACTTTCAACCCCTATTTCACCCCCTTAGGGGTAGAATATCCAGAAACGCTCAAATACGTCTCGACTCTTTTTAAATCAGTAACACATAAATAAAGTTTCATGTTTCAGACTTCAAAAATGACGGACTTGCAGACTAACCTATGTACGAAATGTCAACCCCTATTTCACCCCTTAGGGGTTGAATATTCAAAAACGCTGAAATACGTGTTTACTCATTTTTAATCAGCAACCCAAAAGTAAAGTTTCAGGTTTCTAACTTAAAAAATGACGGACTTCCATACAAACTTTCCACCCCTATTTCACCCCCTTAGGGGTAGAAATTCCTAAATTCCTTTCTTAGTGCGTGTCTACTCAAAAGGATCCTAATTACTAAATTTCATAGCCCTAACTATCATAGTTTACGCTCGGCGATGATGAATCAGTCAGTCAGTCAGTCAGTCAGGACTTACTATTTTATAAGTATAGATTTATACAGCCTAAATCACCAGCCCATTATTACGTACCTACCTATTGACACTTCATTTTTTAAAATCTGTTCAGTAGATTAGGCGCTACGATGAAACATGAAACATAACACAAACAGATGCCAAAACGATTACCCTTCCTTTTAGCTTCGCCATAGTAGGGTAAGAAAAATATTATCTATACATCTATAAACAAATAAATAAAATTGGAGTGTCTGTTTGTAATATTAAAATAACCGGTTATTACTAAATGCATATGTATGTATAACACGCTACATATACCAAAAACGTATTTAAAAAAAAATTGTCTGTCTGTCTGTCTGTGTGTTTGTTCCGAGTAATCTCTGGAACAGCTAGACCGATTTTGACGGGACTTTCACTGGCAGGTAGCTGATGATCCAGGGAGTAACTTAGGCTACTATTTTAGACTAACTTTGTCCCGCGGCGTTACTCGCGGTACGACGATGACCGCGGCTAACACCGCGGGGTTCAGCTAGTTAAACCCTGAAATTTGTCCCTAGGGTATCACAACTAACTTAAACGCAGACACAATTAAAGTACCAAAGTCAAAGGCAAAACAAAAATTAAGTCATTTATTATTTCCTCACAAGTTGCACATAGGCAATTAATTAAGTTCTATCCAAGTAATATAAAGTTCACAATTGTGTACCACGCACTTAACACACTTATAACTTAGAATAACTTAGTCGTTAAGTTAGAATCGTGGCAGTAAGTGTATTGGGACTATGATGCAGTGTTTATTTGTTCTACGATCGTGAGATTTATAACTGAACTAGCTGACCCACGCTACCTCGTTTGCGCCTTCTATTGCCCGTAGCGTGAAAATTTCCCCCGTTTTTGAAACATTCTTCATTGTTGCTCCGCTCATATTAGTAGTAGCATGATGATGTATACCCTATAGCCTTCCTCGATAAATGGACTATCGAACACCGAAAGAATTTTTCAAATCGGACCAGCGGTTTCTGAGCTTAGCGTGTTCAAACCAACAAACAAACTCTTTTATATTAGTATAGATTTAAATTTAAATGTTTTAAACTTACTTGATTAACTAGTTATACCTATGTACCGTACTAGCTGACCCACGCAACTTCGTTTGCGCCTTATATTGCCCGTAGCGTGAAAATTTCCCCCGTTTTTGAAACATTCTTCATTGTTGCTCCGCTCCTATTAGTAGTAGCGTGATGATATATACCCTATAGCCTTCCTCGATAAATGGACTATCCAATACCGAAAGAATTTTTCAAATCGGACCAGTGGTTCCTGAGATTAGCGTGTTCAAACAAACAAACAAACAAACAAACAAACTCTTCAGCTTTATATATTAGTATAGATTTGCATATCACACTACTACATATATACAAATAAATAAAATTGGAGTGTCTGTTTGTAATACTGAAATAAATCCTTTTTAAATGCTTATGAATGAATACACGATACATGTACCGATTTTTTTTTTTTAATTTTTGTCAGTCTGTGTGTCTGTTTGTTCCGGGTAATCTCTGGAACGGCTGGACCGATTTTTGCAGGACTTTCACTGGCAGATAGCTGATGACCTAAGGAGTAACTTAGGCTATTTTTGTAACTTTAAATTTGAAATTACAATCATACACTTAAATTTTAATTATTTGTGTAGATAGAGGATAAAAATAGAAATGAAACTTTTTAAGAAGAGTTCCACGTTCAGTAGTTGACTATTACATGATGGTGATTTACTTCTATTATTGAATATCATTTGTTCTAACAATTCCAAGATTTGATTGATTGTCCGACGCAAAAACCTTCATAAATAACGATCACAACTCGAAAACCTCGAACCAATGGCATGATTAATCTCATAGGAATAGCCAATCACGTAATTTGTTGTGCACTGTTGACCAATGAGATGTCGAGTCCTGACACGTAAGGTCAAAGGGTTACCTACAGTAGTAATTGTAGTAATACGTCTTTGAGAATTTATTTGGTCAAATTGTGAATTTGTATTCAAACAGATATTTAAGTGTAGAATTATTTCTATTTGAACTTAAAAAGCCTGAGAAAAAAGATCCCTCAAAAAACATGTTCTTGTAAAATGTTACCAAGACGACTGGATATGGCTTACTTTGTGAAAAAGATATCAGATCTCATGTAGAGCCAAGCTTCTGAATCTACACCGCCCTAACTCTACCAACACTAACTTCACAAACTCTACATCTCAGTAAAAATGTATGGCTTGGCTGTTTCGTTACTTCAGAAACTAAGTATTCGCATAACACATTACTTCAGAATACACAACGCCATCTAGTTCCAAGCTAAGCAGAGCTTGTGTTATGGGTACTAGACAACTGATACAATTACATATTATACTTTTTTTGTAAATACATACATGTTATACACAGAAAACACCCAAACTCCAAAACAAATATTTCTAGATCATACTAACATTTGGTCCGACCCGGGAGAACCCGATATTTGCTCATACATTCAAAAAAACTCGCGACAAGTTCTCAATCAAAATGTACAACACATCAAATAACCCCACGAAATAGATCGCGTGCGCTTACGCAACACATCATCAATCAGCCGCGTCGTTATCATACGAATAGGTATTTTGACAAATGGCTGGCAAGCCTTGCTCGCTACTATAATTACATAGAAAGTGCCGACACGATACTATCAGGTGGTAAACCCCTTAGGGTCTCAGGAACAAACCGGTTGTAGACTTATCTCGTCACGGGTGATTACTCTCCGGAGATCCAGGAGATATGAATGAGGTGTGACGTAATTTTTCACATTATTAAATAACGATTATTAAATTCATAACTAGCTTTTGCTCGGAGCTCCGCACGTGTGTGTATGTCGGTTATCGTGAAAAATAAGTAAAAGTATCTTCGTGACCAATTTCATTACAATCGATTTAGTAGTGAAAGCATAACATAAATAAATAAATATTTCGGGCATCTAACACACAACGCCATCTAGTCCCAAGCTAAGCAGAGCTTGTATTATGGGTACTAGACAACTGATACAAATACATACATACTTTTTTTTTGTAAATACGTACATAGAAAACTCCGAAACAAATCTTTGCAGATTATACAAATATTTGATCCGACCCGAGAATCGAAACCGAGACCTTATGACCAGCAGTTACACGCTAACGGCGAGACCAACGAGGCAGTCAACATAGTTAGTCAGAGTAACTTTAGTGATAATATTGGTATCGAATAGGATTCGATTCAATGAAATATATCTATCGAAACTTCTGTCAACAAATAAGTTTTGATACATTATATAAAACCTCCAAGAACTGATGACGAGAAAAAGTAACCAAAGCAAAATTCAAAAGTCCATTTAGTAATAGCCTCAAAACCTTCTACAAAGAAAAACTAAAAGTAATTCGTAGTCTAAGGTATCTAATTAGAATTTTTCAAGAACCTCTTCCTGAATAGTTTACCCCTAAGTAGCAGCACAAGTGTTGCTCCATCATTTCCAATAAATCACACTTATTAACCAGCTGGTTAAATGAAGATAAAACGCAGTAATGTGTTTGTATAAGGAAATAGTTAAGTAATCTAACTCTTGTCAGGCTAGATTACTTGATTACGGCTTGGGGTACAGGTACTAAGGGTTCTCGATCGAAACTCGATAAGTTGCTGGAAAATCTGCGCTATATCGTAAGTGGTGCAGTATTATTCTGAGCAACATCTCCTTTTAATCATTAGTAGTTTATACTACAAATGTTTGAATTGTGTTTATAATGTCGTTTAAAAACACAAACCCTATACCAACTCGTTCGGCCGTCGTGGTATATAGTATGGCTATGTATATAGGTATAGGCTATGTCCAGCTATGAAGTTGAACATTGAAAATAAAGGATTTTTTTAATCAGCTCCCGCATTAGGAATATAAATCCTGTGTCGCGGGTGACTTTACAAACATACATGAAACGGCCACAAAGAATACCCAGACTCAGAACAACAATTTGTGGATAACACTACGTCCGTGTGGGATTTGAACCCACAACACTTGGTGCAGTAGAGAGCAGCGTGGTCACCACCTTAACCGCTTGGCCAACCATGCAGAAAAAGTTAAAAAAAACTATAATCTGACTAAGTAAAAATGCAATGACTATGGTGACCACCACTCTTGGATTCTGCTTATGCTTTCCTTCAGGCAGAGAACAATCATTTTGGCAGAACATACATAAAAAAAAAAACATTAAAAAAAATTATAAAACCTACGACACCCGGGCCATCATTACGTTCACACCTCATTCATTAAAATCGGTTCAGTATTTAAACGCGGTGGAACATACAACATACGTAGATTGCTTTAACTATGACCCTTCCTTTAGGCTTTGCTGGGTAAAAATATAGAAGCCACGCTACAAACTATATTCTATCTATCGAGAACTAGTAGTAAATTTAAAACATTAATTTACTGCCCATTACCAGCGGACGGGTACGGCAGCCCATTAACTACATATACACACATATTACCCGAGTATTATTTAATGTAAATCCAATGAAATATGGACGACAACCAGCTAACAAGCTTTTGCAACGATATGTGTAAGTATACCAATGCCAAACCACTAGATTTATTGGACTATGTTAACGCAATAGTATTTTTGGACGGTTGCCTAACTTAGTAATTAATAGAAATGTTACAACTAGAACAGTAGGTATAAAGTTCAATATATACAAATAAATAAAATTGGGTGTCTGTTTGTAATATTAAAATAACCGGTTTTTACTAACTGCATATGTATGTATACACGGTACATATAACAAAAATGTATTTAAAAAAAATGTTGTCAGTCTGTCTGTTTTTTCCAGGTAATCTCGGGAACGACTAGACCGATTTTGACGGCACTGACTTCACTGGCAGGTAGCTGATGATCCAGGGAGCAACTTAGGCTATTTTTTTAGACTAACTTTGTCCCGCGGCGTTACTCGCGGTACGACGATAACCGCGGGTAACACCGCGGGGTTGAGCTAGTCAATTATGAATTTCTTAGCACTTGTAATAAATGTATTTAAATTGTCATTCGGTCTAGTGGTGATTCTGAATTCTGAACAACAGGTTGCGCATTCCATTTCTATACAAGAAATAAGATAATTTAATGAAGAACATGATTACAATTAACTTTCAAGGTGAAGAGCCATGCTGAATTCAGCTCGAATCAGCCGGTTCAACCGAAGCGGTACTTCCCTCTCACAGAAGACCAAGCTAAAGTGATAGCATTTTGCCTGCCACGTTGGTCTCGCGGTTGGCGTGTGCGACTGCTGATCAGGAGGTCTCGGGTTCGGTTCCCCTATGTATAATATGTATGTATTTACAAGAAAAAAGTATATATGTATTTATATTAGTTGTCTAGTACCCATAACACAAGCTCTGCTTAGCTTGGGACTAGATGACGTTGTGTGTTAGATATCCGATTTTTTTTTTTTTTTTTTATTCGTGTTGGCGTGTTTCGTTAATCAGCAGCATCTCAATAAGCTGCCATAGTGTGTGTCACCACGCTGCATTGTTGCATTGTCTGGATTCGCGATGAGTATAGTGACCACTCACTCTTGAATTCTGCTCAAGCTTTCCATCAGGCAGAGTAGAATAATTTTGACAGGTTCATATACAAGAACAAAAACACACATGCATATTTGATGCATATTGCACCAGTCAACCATTACTTCCCCCCTCTAAGTCCCTTCGAAAATGACAATATTCCCAAGCCTTGATCATCAGGTAGCTGTCATACAACATACTAGTCACTGTTGCAAATTAAGCGGACTCCTCTGTTTGACCTGTTCTCTGGTAATCGGTCGGTAAGGCGAATCACAAGGTTCCGGTTCCAGTCCTAGGGTCCAGAACTGGTGTACAGGATTAAACAGGCAGAGTAGAGTTACTTTTTCTGGCTCGTATACATAAAAAAAATATTTGAATAGGAACAAAAGAGATACTCTTCAAAAAAATCCCGCTTCATGCATTTGCGAGTTCAGTTGTTAGTATCATTAAATAAATATAGCCAAATTAATAACCTTCTTCTCAGTCAAGTCGGTTAAAAAAAGTGTATAAAATAACATCAGTGTATTGCTTAGTAGGTATATCCTAAGTTTAGAGGTACAACTTGTTAGTGTTTGATCAGATAAGCGACAGAACATGTTGGCCAGTTAGCCTGCCACGCCTCCATTGTGTACCAGCCTATTTAATACAATACTTTATGTTTTGAGCTACTGACACCGTTAAGCTACTGATTTAATATTTATGAGGCAATAATAATCTTTATTTATATTTGAGAAGATTTTTATTTTGTTATTTATTTAGTTAATAACTGATATAACCCACCTTGGGTTATATCAGTTATTGTGATAAAAGTAGCTTAAGTTTTTCCTCGAAAAGTATTTCCATTTATTTACATTAATTTCCAGAGTATTTCCATGTCGAATTTCATTGAAATCGGTGCACCGGTTTAATAGTATAAGTATAACATATCGACAAAATAACTTAATTTATCCATCCATACAATCTGATCCCAAACGACCAAAACTAGGTAATGCCTGTGCTATGGAACCTAGACTGGTAACAAATATACTTATATATTTCTAAATACAAACATACATTGTAGGAAAATTACCCCAAAACATCTAACACAACGCGCGCCGTCTAGTCCCAAACTAAGCAGAGCTTTAGATAAGATAGACCAGGTACTAAGACAATTTATACAAATATTTATATACTTTTTTGTAAATACATACATATTAAACATAGAAAAATGATCGTGTTCATACTAAAATAATTTAACTATTGTGCGAATCAAACCCACGTAGTACGGGTTAATAGTTAGTATCACTCTGTATCATTAACAGCTTAGCCATCGAAATATAGATTAATTAACACAGTATGTTTATGTAGGAGTTTAATTTATTACATCGGTGTGTTCCGTTTCTGAAAATCTTATCTCTTAACGATATATATTTATCTCAAATGTGGGTAGTACGAAATAATATTAATATATCTGTTTATTTACCAGGTTAATTACAACGGTAACTTAATCAAGACAATCTCTTACTTAAAAGTATGGGGTGGTGTCTGATGTATTAGAAAGTGTATAGAAAAAGGCAATTAAAGCAGTAATATTTGTATTAGATCTAATAGCTAGATTGTTTTGTATCTCAGTTGAAAGTTAACATTATGACTACGAAACTTAACCGATGATGATACAGAAAGTTTACTTCTACCACTAAGTTAATACAGGCCATGAACAAAACATTTAATTTGAATTGTACCAAAAATCCCCGCACGCGCACTTACACACACACACTCATACACTCATACCTACACACGAATGCAAACATATATTCAGTTATCATCATTAGCCTATCACACATAAGCCTCTCCAATTGCACGCCACTTGGTTCCATCCTCGACTTACAATATATGTATATTAACTCACATTTTGGTTTTGTTTTCTTTTTAATTGCTTTTCTCATATCTATCTATGTAATTTATTGTATACTAGTACATACTGCAGGAAATATAACTTTGTATTGTCAAGGAGGTGTGAGCCTGGTGATCTGTAACACAGGTTTTTCCTCCAACAGACACCAGTTTCTTACAAAGTAATAATATAGTCTGACTGAACTTTTTTGTACTTCATGTATTGTGTCTAACATTGTGATGAAAGAAATAAATCATATATTATTAAACTTCGTCAATGTTTCATAATATTTATATGAACGACTAGCCCCGCGGTGTTACCCGCGGTTATTGTTGTACCGCGAGTAACTACTCCTGGGTCTCCTGGTTACTCCCTAGATCATCAGCTACCTGCCAGTGAAAGTCCCGTCGGAGAGAGAGAGACCCGGAACAAACAGAAAGACAAAAAAATGTTAACATTTTTTGTATATGTACCGTGTATACATACATATCCATTTAGTAAACAGCGGTTATTTTAATATTACAAACAGACACTCCAATTTTATTTATTTGTATAGATTTGATCAGAATTGTAGTACCCTAACCTTATTTTGTCTCTCTCTCCTCCGGATTAAGGAGTATCACCACCCCTTTTCATCCCCTGGGTGTCGTAAGAGACGACTGATTGAGTAAACTACACAGGAGAACATCACTGAAAAGAGAAAGAAGGAAACCATGAAAGTAATCCTATACAACCCGTCTGGTCACCATCGCATAGAAAGACAAAACCTCTTCTATATGGAGGCCTGTATGCAGCAGTGAATTCTTAAAAGCCGTCGATATGATAAACCTAACCTCCACAGTACATTCGTAGGGATATAAAAAAAATGGTTAGTGTCTACTTCCAACATCTATCAGTTTATCTTGGAAAGCACCTCAAAGAGATATACAATGAGAGTGTTGTTTTACGCTCATATTTAAAGGCATCAGGCTACCTTGGCAAAAAGATATTTCATAAATTGTAAAAAATATATTAATTAACGAAGAATTCCTTTATAAAATATTAGCTGTGCCCGCTAATTTTTCATCGTTTAAACCTTCCTTGACCTAGAACAAGCGTTTCAAAACCAAAATCAGCTAAATCCGCCCAGCAGTTCTCGAGTTTTAGCAAGACAAACGAACAGCAATGATTTTTGTATATATGACTAGTAGCAAGGTTGAAGATTTATGACACACAACAGCGGTGCGCAGGCGCAGTCGGGGTGATTTATAAGTTTAAAATTATACTCGTTATGGCAACTAGATCTTGTTAGCAAGCTCTTATCAATGTGATCTATAAAGTGTATCTGTGACCTATTTAACTGGTGATTAGATGGTATTTGGAGTAACTTTAAATGTTTTTCAAGACATGGGTAGCTAACTGGCAGACGGGTTACAACCGATTTCCTGAGTGTCGTAACGAAAGACTTCTAAAACTTATAAGTATATTTTTTTATAGAATTGTGTCAGGTCAAAGAAGAGAAAGGCTCGCTCGCCTCATACTTAATTACCAACTGTACGTCCAAATTGAATGATTAATTAACCATCTTGATAATCACTTATTATGACTCTTAAGATATAATTATAAGTCTCTAATCACATGTGACGTACTCTTCGCAGCAAATTGTACGTCTCTTTATGGTACTTCAAGCAAATTTTCGCTACCGATGTAGGTATAAGTTGCTGTCTCTTATAACGTCAAATATGGTTGATGAATGATTTATAGATCTTACTATTTTAACACCTTAATCTCCTTAATTATTGGTTCCTATTTCAATTAACTTTATTACAAAGTCCAATACTTGAATTATAACACCAAGGTCAAAATTACTTAAAAATCTTTAACAGATTATAAATTGGGACGTTTTATATAATTTATAGGCAAAATCATACAAATAGCCGCACCATTATTTAAATTCATGTCAAGCAAACAAGTTACGATTACTTTACTTTCTTGATTAAAATATACATAGTGTCCATGAGTAAGCTGAAACTATATCTCATATTTATTTTTAGACTATACAAATATGCATGAAATGGACATATAGAACATCCAGACTCAGAACAACAATTTGTGAACCACACAAATGTTATGCCATGACGGGATTGAAGTCACAACACTATAGGCGACGAAGTGACAGTTCTTTATGCGTAGTGATGGATGGCATAGTGGCTTTTTTTTATGTATGAGCTTGCCAAAGTGACTCTACTCTGCCTGATGGAAAGCATGAGCAGAATCCAAAAGTGGTGGTTGCGAATGTAGACATTGCAACAATGCAGCCATACCAGCCCCCCTAGCCAAGTTGCAAGCGTTCTTCTTTCTGCAATCGTTAATGCCTAAATTCTCGTGTGTCATTGCCTAATACTTTGTCTAAGATTACTTTGTCTATGATTAGCCAATGACACACGAAAGTTTACGTTTTAACGATTGCAGAAAGGAGAACGCTTGCAACTTGGCTAGGGCCCCAGGTCGGCCTATTTAAGCGAAACCATTGCGCTATTCTTAGAGTTTTCTGCCAAGTGTGACCGCACCCTTATATGAATGTGTGTCAAGCGCTTCTCATGACAGAGCTGACACCTACGTGACTGTGCTGACATTGAAGTCACTTTTATTTCGCTCCGAGCTCCAAATAATTACTGTACGGCCCCGAATACGCAATCGAAAGTAGTCCGATAAAATAATATCGATATAATTATCGATATATGGGTATATCACTACATCCAACAAGTTTAAAGTAAAAATATTGTGTAATAAATAATAAGATGGATTAAAGGTCTCGTAATGCTCATAGACCATTAAGTGAGCCTATAAGATTTTAACCGACTTCAAAAAAGGAGGTGGTTATGGATTCGACTGTATTTTTTTATGTTTCTTACCCCATAACTTTCGACTGGGTAAACCGATTTTGATGATTCTGGAACTTCTCATTTCAATTTGGTCTAGTTCTTGAAGTCCGTATTTTTTTGTTTAAATTTGTGATTATTTTCTATAAATTACGAATTGAACATTATTATTATTATCAAATCAACCTATCCCCGTGCACAGTTGAACGAGGTCCCCCAAGGTATCCCGGTCTTGGTCAGGCCGCATCCATCATCAATACCCACTATTAAACATAGGTCTCTCCTTAGAAGGAAGGTTTTGGGTTACTATAGCACGCTCACCAGTGTATAAGAAAAGCTATATAATGAGAATGACATTTCAAGTTAGAAAAAGTAATAAACTATAGTCAAATTCAACTATAAGGCGATTTTGAATCGGTAGCTTTCAAAGAAGACAAAAGAGTGATTTCCTTCATATTTTAACAATTATTTTTACGGGAATTAACGCGATCACTTATTAAAAGGTATTTACATACCTCTGGTTTACCTGACGTTTCAACCAGGTTACACTGGCCGTGGTCACAGGCTCAGGTCCTCTACATTATTTAATTTAAAACATATAAAATGACTATTATCATTACATACAGAAAATACTGAAGAGTATATAAAGCAAACCACTTGTAAACAAGATAACTGTAACAGATTTATTGCGAGCAAACCCACGGACAATTACGAGTACAGATATGTTGAAGATCATACGTTACTTCACTAATATAACATAAGGTGTGGTCGCAACAGTGCGACTAATGTTTAGATTAATTTATTTCAGTTGGTTTCGTAATTTATGATGTCGATATATTTGTTGTACGCGTACGAACGAGGTCGCTGTGTGTAATTGATTGATACATCTAGATATAGTAATTATTCTTAGAATCTGTAGAATATCGAGCAAGGTTGATTGAAGGAAATATGCAACAAGATTTGACAGAATAGGTTCTAAGTATTAAACTTTCTGACAATACTTAATTCGAGAGACCTGTTCAAACTATTGCTCATTCCTGAATCATTCTTTTCTCTCCTTACTTCCTTTTCTAATTCCTTCTCTTAAAGCTCTCGTTTGAAGGCAATACCTAGTCATGGCTCTCTGATATAGACTAAAACAAAAGCTGGACTGAAATCATGGTCGGTGAATTGTTTGTATAAAATGTTTGGTACCCTTGTAACTAACTTTTCGTGAATGTAGACATGAAGTGAGTACAATTTCTTTACATTAAGCAAGTCATATCAGTAAAGTAGCACAAAGGCAGTTTAAATGCAGAAATGTATAAAGCAATGTTTAAGCCGTAGAAAAATTTGCCATAGGTATACTCAGTGGCATGTACCATAGGGAAATATTAATCTCATTCTGGAGCAATCAAGAATAATACACAGATATTTTATCTTCAATCACATAATATTACGATATATTTTGCGAGTAAAGGTGTAATTCGGATTACAAGCCTACCTCATAACATAAATATTTGTTTATCAAATTCGCCGTATAAAAACCACACCCTAAATTAATAATCGGCCTTGTCGATGTAACTATTACAGCTTTAATTAGGAAACTACGATAAGTAATGCAATTAATAAAAGATCGTATGTGCGGGTCGATTCCGTGGCTCTTACGACATTCGTCCGCAATAACACTTGCTCTAATGTGTTGAATATATTACATGTATATCATAATATTACCCATTATAGAGATCAAGATAACATGATTAATTACTATTGATGCAGTTGCTAAGATATAAACGCGATATAAACGTTTTCTCGTATATCCTGATTCCCCTAAGCATAAAATCTTCGCCTGGTGGGAAATCCTTAATTTGCGTCAGGAATGTATTTCTTTATCTATATATCTGTACATAGAAATAAATAAAATTGGACTGTCTGTTTGTAATATTAAAATAACCGCTTTTTAATGAATGCATATGTATACACGGTACATTTACCGAAATATCATTTTTAACTATGTTTGTCTATCTGTTTGTTCGGGTAATCTCTGGAACGCCTGGACCAATTTTGACGGGACATGAAACCCGTGGCGTTGCCCGTGTTTACAACAACAAACGCGGGGAACACCGCGGGGTTCAACTAGTGTTAAATAAAACAAGTAGATCGATCGTCTGATGTAAAGTGATTACCTTCAGCTAAGTACAAAAGCATCTAGAGATCCATGAGTGCGTTGAATAAAGAATAAGTTTATGAACCGCCTCTTTGTACTAAAAAATCTCACTCCTACCCGTTTTTGAACCCCCAGCACGATTGGATTCAGTACAGAAAGCAGGTCATCATAATTGACACATATATCAAGGAAGAGTGTATTTGTACTTTAAATATATTACAAACAGAGTTCAAAATTGAATGTAAAACAAAAATAGTCTTGTCCAGTCGGTAATTGATTTAATTAAGAGATATTTTTTGTAGTGCAACAGAGTATTAATAAATTAGATATCTGTCACCAAAATTGGACGCTAATGTACAGGTTGTTACATAATAATATGGTCAAATGAGTTTGTATAATAGAAGACTTTATTGACATAAGGCGGTTTTAGTTTTAGCTAAATTCTTTACCTTTAATATGAAAACTGTTATGTCTTAAGGGCGCGTTTACGATTCGTACAAAATTATGCT
The DNA here is from genome assembly GCA_905220595.1 of Spilosoma lubricipeda. Classification (NCBI taxonomy): domain Eukaryota; kingdom Metazoa; phylum Arthropoda; class Insecta; order Lepidoptera; family Erebidae; genus Spilosoma; species Spilosoma lubricipeda. The sequence goes on along the minus strand of HG992298.1, from coordinate 602,883 downwards.
TTTTTTCGGTGCAATTTGTAACTAAACTAAACAAATTGAATATAACAAAGTACTAACACTTATAGATTAGTTCTTCATCTTCAAATCCGAGGGACAACTTTTTTGGAAATTGTATTTTTTTATATTGTAAAAACGATCTTCCGTAACCATTTTCCACAGTATTTACGATATCGGGTTGAGTTTTGGTACATTTTTGTTCTACAATCAACCTATTTTAGAATTTCTAAAAATAATGTAAGAAGGCATATATAGTCAATTATAAATCCGAGGAAAAAAATAGTATAAAAGTGTCACAGAAAGTCGCAGAAAAAATAACAACCGGAGCTTATATTTTCTCATATTTTGCTATTACGGATGAATCGTAGTCGATTGCAATAAGGGTTATTTTATTTTTTTGAACCTCTTTTGATTTATCGCGTAAAAATTTCGTAATCTCAGTCTGCGCTCAGCCGCCGTCATGAGTGGACACTGTGTCGCCTGTTTGCATTAGCTCTTGTTGAAAAGATCGCTCTTCGAATTCAATATATTCGATAAACCAGAATAGGTTGATACTTGACAACGTTAGATTATTTTTAACCGACTTCAAAAAAAGGAGGAGGTTTCTTCTATTTACAGATTTTTATAACAATATTTTAGTTTGCTAAAACTAAGTAGTATTGTGCGAGTTCGGGCTCGATTGATGAGACATTACCTCCTACTTAGGTGGAGTGACCTGAAGGTGTACTACGGTGACTGCTTTTCTAACTTCTAGACGAGTTGACATAGTCTAATCGAGTTTAGTCTCATTTTGTTAGTTATGATGAGACCTTACCTCCGGACTACATGGAGTGACTTGAAGATGTACTTCGGTGACTGCTAGTGGACCTCCTAGACGAGTTGACATAGTGTTACCGAGTCTGGGCTCATTTTGTTAGTTATGATGAGACCTTACCTCCGGCTTAGGTGGAGTGATCAGAAGGTGTACTTCGGTAACTGCTTTTGGAACTCCTAGACGATTTGACACAGTCTTACCGAGTTTGGGCTCATTTTGTTAGTTATGATGAGACCTTACCTGCGGCTTAGGTGGAGTGACCTGAAGGTGTGCTTTGGTGACTGCTTCTGGAACTCCTAGACGAGTTGACATAGTCTTACCAAGTTTGGGTTCATTTTGTTAGTTATGATGAGACCTTACCTCCGGACTACATGGAGTGACTTGAAGGTGTACTTCGGTGACTGCTTGTGGAACTCCTAGACGAGTTGACATAGTCTTACCGATTTTGAGCTTATTTTGTTAGTTATGATGAGACCTTACCTCCGGACTTCATGGAGTGACCTGAAGGTGTACTTCGGTGACTGCTAGTGGAACTCCTAGACGAGTTGACATAGTCTTACCGATTTTGAGCTTATTTTGTTAGTTATAATGAGACCTTGCCTCCGGACTTCATGGAGTGACCTGAAGGTGTACTTCGGTGACTGCTAGTGGAACTCCTAGACGAGTTGACATAGTCTTACCGATTTTGAGCTTATTTTGTTAGTTATGATGAGACCTTACCTCCAGACTAGATGGAGTGACCTGAAGGTGTACTTCAGTTCCATTAGCAGTTACCGAAGTACACCTTCAGGTCACTCCATCTAGTCTGGAGGTAATGTCTCATCAGAACTAACAAAACGATCCCAAACTCGGTAAGACTATGTCAACTCGTCTATGAGATCCAAAAGCAGTCACCGAAGTACACCTTCAGGTCACTCCACCTAAGCCGGAGGTAAGGTCTCATCATAACTAACAAAATAAGCTCAAAATCGGTAAGACTATGTCAACTCGTCTAGGAGTTCCACTAGCAGTCACCGATGTACACCTTTAGGTCACTCTATATAGTCCGGAGGTAAGGTGTCATCATAACTAACAAAATGAGCCCAAACTCGGCACACCTAGTTCTACTCGTCGAGGAGTTCCATTAGCAGTCACCGAAGTACACCTTCAGGTCACTCCGTGTAGTCCGAAGGTAAGATCTCATCATTACTAACAAAACGAGCCTAAACTCGGTAAGACTATGTCAACTCGTCTATGAGATCGAAAAGCAGTCACCGAAGTACACCTTCAGGTCACTCCACCTAAGCCGGAGGTAAGGTCTCATCATAACTAACAAAATAAGCTCAAAATCGGTAAGACTATGTCAACTCGTCTAGGAGTTCCACTAGCAGTCACCGAAGTACACCTTCAGGTCACTCCATGTAGTCCGGAGGTAAGGTCTAGTCATAACTAACAAAACGAGCCCAAACTCGGTGAGACTGTCAACTCGTCTAGGAGTTCCATAAGCAGTCACCGAAGTACACCTTCAGGTCACTCCAGCAAGTCCGGAGGTAACCTATTACATAGAAATGAGAAAATATAAAAAACTTTCAAAATATCAATTTAGGCAAGTTGACATTTATACCTGCCGCTATCCGATTTGCACTTGTTTGTGTAACTTGTGTCAACGTAGTAATTCGATTTTGTACCTATCAATTTTGCAAACGCGTCCTTAAATAATGCCGAATAGTTATTTGGACTTTACTTCTTACTAAACCATTTTATAACGAGCCCGTCTTTTAGCCCACGATATGAACATTTAATAATAATAATAATAGGTTATTTGGATTTATCTCACGAGATTACCGATATGTGGAATGTAGATTCGGTGATCATTGTTCCGATAGTCATAACTGCCAAGAGCCTCGACCAACACCTTAAGAGGCTCACGTTAAAAGGCTGGATCAAGGGTCTGATGCAGAAAGCAGGTCTTCTTGACACGGCTCGTATTGTGAGGAGGTTCCTGTCTTTGGAGACCTAACCACCGGTTTCTTGGTCCCTGTATCCGACTTCGGTGGTCTACTATTTTTATATTTTTGAATGTATTTATATATATAATTTTATATATATATTTAAAAATGTAAATAATATGTGATAGTCGTTAATAAAGAGAATAATAATAATATTTTTATTGTACACCAGAAGATTATGAAATGGACTTAAAACTAGGTATGTAGGTACAAGTGGCGGCTTTATTGCTCGAAGTCAATCTCTTACAGGCACCCATGGGATGGAAAGAAAAATTAAGATTAAGAGAAAGTACAGGGTAGTGTCTGGTGTGATAAAAGGTAGTTAAGAAGAAAAACTTATAGTAGTACGATGTATAATTTAAATTGAATAGTAATACATACATATTTAATGAAGAGTAAAATCGAGCGTTAATTAATAGTGAGGCGTTACGCCGTAGCGTTTTGTCATTAGTTATGTAGTCTCACAAACGATAAAGCTGAGCTGTGGCCTTTTGGTCACACAGCTAGACATTTCACTGGTTTTATTTTGTTTGTTTTGTATATTGTTTGTGTGTTATTTATTCTAAGTTAAATGGCTTATCTTTCTCTTTTACATGTATGTTACGTGTGACTAATAAATGAATTCTATTCTATTCTATTCTAAACAGCGGGAAAACGCTTATTATATACTAGCTGACCCGTGCCCACTTTGTTGGGCGGTAAACATTTTTTTTTCGACTTACTTTGTAAATTCAGCTACCACGAAAAGTCTTTTCACTTTTCGGGTTATTACATAGCCTATGTCACTCACAAATAACGTAGGCTTCTATTGGTAAAATAATTTTCAAAATCGGTTCAGTAGATTCAGAGATTACCCCCTACAACGTCACAAACGCACAAACTTACCTGTTTACGCAGTAGTATAGATTAGGGACAGTTTTCTCGCGACCAAAATTAAGTAAGTAAATTCCTAGAATTTCGTTGTATATAAGATTTTACAGATTTTATAAATTTTCTAATATATTTGTATAATCATATACGAATAAATGAAACTAGCTAGTTGCGACCCGCGACATACTGTCCACTAAAATAGGAATCTGCGGGATTGATACCATGTTGTTTTTGTTTGTTTGTGAGTATCCGATATTTCGATCGTAATAAAAGACTACGAAAGAGGGTAGACCGATATGTCTGCCAATAACAGCCCACCCGCAAGATCTTCAGTTACTCCGTGATCATGGCGCTTGCAACAGCGCCGAAATATCGGATACTCACAAACGAAAAGGTACATGGTAGCAATCCCGCAGATTCCTATTTTTATGTTACTGACCATGAAAGTTTAAAACAATATATTGTCCACTATTTCGTTGCTGATAATTTTGATATCGCTTTATTCTTTTTCTATAACACAAGTAGCCTGAGTTACTGATTACATGATTTAGCCGTCCCAGAGATTAGCCGGAAGCCATGCCAGACAAACAGATTTTTTTTTACGTTTGTACTTTGTACTATAAGTACTTCCATAAACATTTATTGAAAAGCTGTTAATTTAAAATTACAAACAGACACTTAAATTGTATTTATTTGTATAGATAGTTCAATAAAGTGTTGAGTTTACAAGGTAGTAGAGCCCCGCTGATTTCAGCACGGTTGGGCCCACAGAACAAAAGAAATTCTCCTCTTCTGTGGTTGGGCCGGCTCGACCGGGGCGATACTACCCTCGCACAAGATCAACGTAAAATGACTACGATCGTGTTGTCGTGTTTCGTTGGTGAGTGAGAAACCAGAGGCCCAATGATGCAGAAGCATAACTAGCCCGCCATGGTATGGGTCACCATGCTGCATTGTTGCATTGTCTGCATTCGCAGTATGGTGACCACCACTCTTGAATTCTGCTTATGCTTTCCATCAGGCAGAGTAGTCATTTTGGCAGGGCCATAAAAAAAAGTTAGTTGAAGTTTCTTCTACTGTTTTTTTTTATTTTTCACAGTTCTTAACCATGGCCACATCTTTTCGTAACATCCTGTACATTTAGATGCCACTCACAAAAGTGGACACTAATTTATTATTTCATGTGTCCAATATTTGTTGGTTAAGTGTGCTTGCCGCGCCAGTCGTTCGCATGTCTGGGTACACACCTTCAATCCTTGATATTATCTTGACACAATGGTACAGACTGCAATCATTGATAATCTGAGATAAAATCATTAATTATATTTTTGTTATAGTACCTATACCTATAGTGTTTACCGTTTGTTTTTGATTTCATAGATGGCGCACGCAAGGATGATGGTTTAAGGTGTCACCTAGTCACTGTTTGCTGTGCTGAGGCCTCGATTAAACATGTGGGATAACGCCTTACGGAAATATTTTTATCTATAAATCTATAAAAATAAATAAAATTGGAATGTCTGTTTGTAATATTAAAATAACTTTTTACTAAATGCAAATGTATGTATACACGGTACATATACGAAAATCACATTTTTTATAATTTTTATAAGTCTGTCTGTCTGTCTGTCTTTTTTTGTTTCTCTGGAACGGCTGGACTGATTTTGACGGGACTTTCACTGGTAGGTAGCTGATGATATAAGGAAAAACTTAGGCTACTTTTTTAGACTAACTTCGCCCCGCGGCGTTACCCGCGGCACGATAATAACCGCGGGGTTCAGCTAGTAAGAAATATTCTTAGTACGGCCTTTAAAGGAATCTGTATTTTTTGGTGACCCTGTGATCCACACTGCTAAGTGAAAGCTCTTACTGTGTAATGTGTAAATACTGTGTGATAAGCCATTATTATTTATGCCGGGTGTAACTTAGAAGATATGTATGAATTTAGATAAATAATAATATGCCCATAACCGATTGCGGCCACGGCGGCCAATCTCAACAGAGACCAACCAACTACGCAGGAGATGTTATAGTGCACAAGTGTGTGCGCAAATACAGGTGCACTCTCTGTTCCTTCGTTTTTTTCTTTTCCTTGTTTGGTTCTTCAGGAAGGACATAGGCTACTCTTTACCACTATAAAAGTAATAAGTATACAATAAAATTCATAAAATCAGCGAAAGAGAGTCGTAGGGTCATTTGCGCATGGAGACGCGTCACCACACTTTACGTGTAGATGTAATACAGTCACATAGAATAGATCACAAAATGTGGTAATATGTGAGAATACGGAGGGTCAGACCAAAAGTCTTCGGCAAAGATTACATGCGATTTAAAAGGTAGTAGAGCCACGCTGATTTCAGCACGAACGGGTCGGCTCGACCGGGGTGGTACTACCCTCGCACAGAAGACCAACGTAAAATGACAGCGTTCGTGCTGTCGTGTTTTGTTGGTGAGTGCGAGACCGGAGGCCCAATGATGCGAAAGCATCACAAGGCCGCCATGGTGTGGGTCACCATGCTGCATTGTTGCATTGTCTGCATCATTACAAATAAATAAAATTGGAGTGTCTGTTTGTAATATTAAAATAACAGCTTTTTAATCAATGCATATTTGTATACACGATACACATATCTACCAAAAATGTAGTAAAAAAAATTTTTGTCTGTCTGTCTGTCTGTTTGTTCCGGATAATCTCTGGAACGGCTGGAGGGATTTTGACGGGACTTTCACTGGCAGGTAGCTGATGATTCAGGGAGTAACTTAGGCTACTTTTTTCAGACTAACTTTGTCCCGCGGCGTTACTCGCGGTACAATAATAACCGCGGGTAACAACGCGGGCTTCAGCTAGTTCGCAATAAGTATGGTGACTCTGCTTTTTCTTTCCACCAGGCGGAGTTTCATCTACCGTCGTTCTTCTTCGTAACCATAGCTGAGTGCCATGAAAGCCAAGTAGATCTGGAATATTTTTCTATTCCAGATATGGTACAATCTCATTTCTATTTTTATTCCAATGAATACCTAATTATTGTGCCTTATTCAGACTAATACCCGTATTCTAATTACTCCTGCCCATATTTTTTTGTAGGATTGATGAGGTGGAAGCAATTACCGCCATGTTTGATGGTGAGCCGGTTACCGACACCTAAAGCGGTATAACTTACACGTTGCCGAGTTTTTTTGTATGACATATTTTATCATCAATACAAATAAACAAAATTGGAGTGTCTGTTTGTAATAGTACAATAACCGCTTTTAAATAAATGCATATGTATGTAGACACGATACATATACCAAAATTTTTCTTTTTTACAATTTTTGTCTGTCTGTCTGTCTGTTTATTCCGGGTAATGTCTGGAACGGCTGGACCGATTTTGACGGGACTTTCACTGGCAGATAGCTAATTATCTAAGGAGTAACTTAAGCTACTTTTTTCGACTACATTTTTTGTCCCGTGGCGTTAGCCGCGGAACATCATAACCGCGGGGTTCAGCTAGTTTACTATAAAATCTAAGGTATTTAACTTATAGAAGATTTCTGTAGTATATTTCCCTTGTTATTGTTATAATGTAATGTTAAATAATGTTTCATAAGTTTTCTTAAGAATTAGGCCATCGGGTGAATGTACTACATCATTGCCTATACATCTATCTATCTAAAAGTAATAGGCCTAAAATAATCAACATATGTTTCTAAATATTTTTTGGCGTTGAGAAGCCCAACTAGCAAACAAGTTCTTAATCCATTTATATAAAAAATAATACCTATTTCTCTTAGTTCAGGCTGGCTGGACCAATTACTTTTATAGTTCACTAGCCGACCCACGCAACCTCGTTTGCGCCTTATATTGCCCGTAGCGTGAAAATTTCCCCCGTTTTTGAAACATTCTTCATTGTTGCTCCGCTCCTATTAGTAGTAGCGTGATGATATATACCCTATAGCCTTCCTCGATAAATGGACTATCCAACACCGAAAGAATTTTTCAAATCGGACCAGCGGTTCCTGAGATTAGCGTGTTCAAACAAACAAACAAACAAACAAACTCTTCAGCTTTATATATTAGTATATATATATTAATCGGAAAGGTTACGGACATCACGCTAATAGCAATAGGGGCCGAGCGATGAGCATCCTCAGATCAAATAAAAAAAGATAGATACAAGTTGTTGTTATTTGTACGAAACTGACAAAAAGTAGCGCAGTTTATAAACTGCGCTAAACGCTAAACGCTAAACGCGTGACGCACTAACTATGCTATAGCATAGTTAGTGCGTCACGCGTGTGTTTACTTGGAACTACGCTATTCTCTTCTCTCCGTCAGTTAATTTTGGGCTCCAGTAACCTTACCGAATCTGTGGAGCTACGGTACCACTATGTCATCGGCAAACTTACTTATTTCGATTAGTATTTCTGCTCACCCAACAATCACAAACAAAAACCTCGACAATCCATTAATCGATACAACTACTTACATATCGATGTTCAATCGATCACAGTTCGTGACTGTTCGAAGATAATTATATCACCCGATAATCGATATGATTGATCGATTGAACGTCTTAAAGTGATACCTTCAGACCACTAGCTGTGATTTTTTGTATTTATTGCTTGCTGGCTAATGGTAATTGAAATAATAGCCGAGTGCTGCAACCATTGGTATTTGAAGATGCGAAATAACGTGATTTTTTGTGGTTTCCTTGAGATATTCATTAATTTAAGTATTTGATTTAGTAAGGGACTTAATGGTTTTTTAAAGTATAGGTATCTTTTAGGGGCCTTGCAGAATAATGGATGAGGTTTTGGAGACAGTTTTGTAGCGATAAAATTGTTAAATGTGAAAATCGCAGATGGGTAGTAACTTCACCAGGTAAATGACTCACTAACCTGTCTGCTAAGTGTTGTGCTTATGGGAAGTTCTCTCAAATAAATCATGGATGTTGTTTTAAACAAACAATGGATGAATACCACCCAAGATCAGGATAGATGACCTTGAAGGGATGCCTTCATTCAGTAGTTGACGATGTTAAAAAAACAGTTTTTGTTTGCAATTTGTAGAAAAAAAGGTGATGAATTATAGGTACCTAATGCTTTCTTTGCTAATTTATCCACATAACGCTTGCCTTAAGTAGTTATCCACTTTGAAGTCGTTTTAAAAAAAAAAAAATTAAATGCTAACCTTAAGATGTATACTAAAACACTGTGTTTCTCATTCCTTATTTTTTTATCCTTAGTAGTAGTAACTGTTCTCCAAAATTTAGACCAAATTTTAGGCATATGCTCACAAAATAAAAAAAAGATTTCCCAAATTCATTAACAAAAGACAGAGTTCTGTTAAACAGACAACAAAAAATAGAACCAAATTCATAAACCATTTCTCTTTAATTAGAGCCACTTATAAAAAGTTTGTACTTAACCCATTTCTCTTTGAAATTCTTCGAATAACAATGACATCATAACTTCTAACCTAGATAGATAATAAACACGCCTTTCCATCCTCATTAATTCACAATACAAGTTTACAACCCATTCGTTTAACATTTAACACGCGCAAACATCGAATTCACCACCCACTTGGTTACGTGAAGTGTCCCCTACACATACCAGGGCTACCGACAACTTTTTAAAATGGATGCCAATTATGTGACCATATACAAAAGCTGTGCGACTTTTTGTCGCACGTCTAAAAAGGCACTAATTATGGTTTCCGGCTAGACACAGAGAATGTTGACGGCGCGACAAAAAAGTCGCAGAGGTGTGTGCTGAACGCGTGATGTGTTGGTGCGCGCTGGACTCGATGTAGGGTTGATAAATGGAAGGACATTACATCAACAGCCTTTACTTGTACACTGATGGAACTTAGAATGGAGGACGTTGCCTGTTATATCACGCTGCAGGTGGGTTGGTAGAGAGATTTTTTTCAAGTTTTACTTCTCTGCGCAGTGACGTTGTCCTGCATACATAGAGGTATTACAGATAGAGTAGGAAAGACATACGGCTGCGGGTAAGCGGAAACGTCCAACGGTTAGAAAGAGAGAGAAATTTACGGTACCCCATCTGTCTTTCTCTACTGACGCATAGAAGAAGACGCAGTAAAGGACTGCTTATTATTATGACAACTTCGAATAATAAAATCAAATGAATTTAAAAACTCTATAAAGTTGTTTGAAGTAATGAAATATAGTTACAGGCAGATAGGAAGGACAGCTGGAGGTCTGGCTCCCCTGCTCTATCTATAATACCTCTATGCCTGCATAGCTTTTTTCTTAGTCAGCTCTTATGACACCCTAAGATTAACATGGACATACATACAAAGAAGATCTACACATATTATTATACACAACTAGCCGACCCACGCAACCTCGTTTGCGTCTCCTATTGCCCGTAGCATGATAATTTTCATTGTTTTTGTAACATTTTTCATTGTTGCTCCGCTCCTGTAGGTCTTAGCGTAATGATATATAGCCTCCCTCGATAAATGGGCTATCTAACACTGAAATATTTTTTCAAATCGGACCAGTGGTTCCTGAGATTAGCGTCAAACTAACAAACAAACTCTTCAGCTTTATATATTAGTATAGATATAGATTACTTGTCCTGCTTGATTCATTACTGCAGCACCTAAACCGCTGGGGTTTCATATTGTACTCATAAGGAAAAAACTTTTTTAAATTTCAACTCTCGGTAGGTAGAAAATGGGCGACAGGTTTTATAGAAGCTCGTCATTTTCATACACAAAATAATAAATAATAAAATTGTGGAGTAAACTAACTGTACTTTGTATAAAATTAAGCAGCTAGTAGCGTCCTTAAAGCGGCATAGGGTTGTCAATAAACGTAATGAATTTATTGCACGGAAATGAAACTATTTCTCTTTAATTGACACTTTTGCCACTCGTGGGTTAAAAAATGGACTGACAACCTATAGAAAAGCGTACAGCTGACAGTTGATGCCAGAAGGTTGAATGATTGATTTACGTGAAATGAATCTTACTTCTCGTATTCGTTTTTACTTAATTTATCGTACTTTTATATTTTGTTTTAATTAATAGTATCGACTTAGCCTACAGGCCTTAGTTAATAAATCGGATCAATTAGGACTTAGAATTTCTTATCTCAACTACGTAACTATGACAAAACAAAAATAGAAGAAAGAAAGAAGAAGGAAAATTATTTATTTAGACATATACAGGACAGTAAATCATTTCAAACAGTCGTAAGATAAAAGAGAAAAAGCAATTATATTATAATGCCCTGTGCAATGCCAGAAAGGTGCCTATCTCAGCAAATTGCTGTAGCCAGAGTCCTCACATTAAATTAAGTCAACAAATACGTCACACATTTTGTTTTTTTCCAAAATCCAATCTCTAAAATGAATGAAGTGTCAACCCTAAAAAGTAGCGTACGATAAGTATTGGTAGGGCTGTCACGTATAGAATACGCGTATAGTGATGTATCAACATGGGCTAATGAATATCTCCATCGCTCCACAAAAACCGCATAACAAATATACTCTCATTAGATGGGATATATCAGACTCTAGTTTAGATATCTAATAACTGTGTAGTTTCTTATGACCAGCTTCGCTGTCGCACATTCTGATGAAGAATTAATAAAAACAATCATTATAACAATTCGTATCTCATGTCAAAATTTAAACTCAATTGGTGCATAATTTTTGAGCTTTTGAGGCGTACAAACAAGTAACTAGTTAACATTTCTGTACACATAACACATGTTAAATGTTATCTATACTAATATATAAAGCTGAAGAGTTTGTTTGTTTGTTTGTTTGTTTGAACACGCTAATCTCAGGAACCGCTGGTCGGATTTGAAAAATTCTTTCGGTGTTGGATAGTCCATTTATCGAGGAAGGCTATAGGGTATATATCATCACGCTACTACTAATAGGAGCGGAGCAACAATGAAGAATATTTCAAAAACGGGGGAAGTTTTCACGCTACGGGCAATATAAGGCGCAAACGAGGTTGCGTGGGTCGGCTAGTCATTAATACCAGAGTGCAACCACCACTTGTCGCCTGATTATTTGTTGTTTTTAAACCGACTTCAAAAGGAGGAGGTTCTAAATTCGAATGTATTCTTTTTATTGGTTGTTGCCTCAGAACTTTGTACTAGGTGAACCGATTTTGATGAAGATTTTTTTTTTATTTGAAAGCTGGTGCTTCCCGTGCAGTTCCATTTAAATTTGACCCGTCTGTTGAATATTTAGTTGTAGAAGTGGAATCATTGATATATAACCAAAAATACAGAATAGTGAAAAAGGCAATCACTGCAAATAGAGGGAAAACTTGAAACAAGCTATACCAACTTATCTGGCGACCGCAGTATACCTAGTAGACTAAAAACTCCTTTTTAAGGAGAGGTAGTCTAGAATTGAACTGGTAAAGACTGACGATGACCTACAAGTAACAGTACAAATATCTTTTGATATCAACCTGTCGCTATCCAGTACTGAATGAAAGTCTCCCCCAAAAAACACATTCCGGGCTTGGTCTTCATCAACAACCCATAATGTCCCACTGCTCGGCTGGGGTCTCCTCTCAGGAGAGGGTTAAGGCCATACGTACCCAAGCTGGCCAAGTGCGGGTTGGGGACGGGCAAAACTACGTTGTGGCTACGTAATCTAACCGTTAAGCCGCCCAACTAAGCTTCACGACTGTTTCCTATGATAGCAACCAGGATCGAATGCTTAACGTGACCTCAGAATCATGGAAACGCTCATGATAATATGCCAATAGCGGTCACCCATCCAGGTACTGACTGCGGCGTCGTTGTTTACCCCCGGTGATTGTTTCTAATCACCGAGGGTCTGGTTTTGGTCTTATTTTTACCCGACTACGGCAAAGCCAAAGGAGGGGATATGATTTTGACAGGCTATGTATGTATGTATGTATGTATGTATGTTCATTTGTTCCCTCCTAGCTCCTTAACTACTCATTAGGTTTGGACAAATGAGGTGTCTCTAGAAGCGTCATGATCATCTTCTGGTTATAGGCTATATGACGTGTCACTTAATCTAATGTGGCGCCCTCTAGCCGACATAAAGTACTGTATTAAAAAAAATATTTGAGATAAATATGCCGTGTTTGGTATCATTGGAAAGGGCGTTACTTGTACATTTCAAACAAACATACATTATTAGCATTTGTTCATGACTTTGTCCGTATTTATTCGAAAAGTGTGATATTTCTATGGTATGCTTCTTTGTTCCCTCATTCTTTCTAAACTAGTCAGAATAAGACAAATGGGGTATCGTTAAAAGCGTCTTGATTGCCCGCTGATAATAGACTATATGACGTGTCACTGAATCTAATGTGGCGCCCTCTAGCCGACATAAAGTACTGTATTAAAAAATAAATTTGAGATAAATATGCCGTGTTTGGTATCATTGGAAAGGGCGTTACTTGTACATTTCAAAAATATATATATTATTAGCATTTTCTCGTGAATTTGTCCGTATTTATTCGATAATTGTGATATTATATCTGTGGTATCTATTTAAAATATACTTTGCAAAGAAATTAGTATTATTGAAGCACCAAAACATTTTAAATAAAAAAAAGTAAAAACTAAAACCCAACTACGACAAAAAACGACGCTGAAAAAGTATGAAACAAGTTTCAAAAGCCGTAGTCACGCGTTGTTAAAGTGATATGGAACATTAATAAGTTTCAAAAGCCGTAGTCCATGTAGTGTAATGTACCATATGGTACATATCAGTTTAACAACGCGTGACTACGGCTTTTGAAACTTGTTTCATACTTTTTCAGCGTCGTTTTTTGTCGTAGTTGGGTTTTAGTTTTTACTTTTTTTGAAGTATTTAATAACAACTATTACTCATACGAGTACTATAGAACGTGGAAAGTATAATTATAATCAACTATTTAATCCGTTGGTACTTAATAGTGCGATATTAGCACTTCGCAGTCATTAATAGTGCGCAAATTTGTTCTCAATGCACGTTACGCATTTTATAGCCCGCCATTACATGGGCTCTTGCAATGTACAACAATTTTTATACACAAATGGTTGAACTTCCATTGTAGGGAACGAGTTTTTATAAGATATAGCTAGGTTTTGCTCGCGGTTCCGTCTACTTTCGTGTATGTCGGTTATCACGATAAAGAGTAGCCTATGTCCTTCTTCGATAATCAAAGTATATCATTACCAAATTTTATTAAAATCTGTTTAGCGGTAATAGACAGAGAAACGGACAGAAAGTTACTTTCGAATAAGTCTGGAGTATCTAGAGGCCTGTGCCAATAGTTGACTACGACAGGCGAATCTTCTCAGATTCAATAGCTCAGGATCCCTAATCTATAGAAATAAATAAAATTGGAGTATCTGTTTGTAATATTAAAATAACCGCTTTTAAATAAATGCATATGTATGTATACACGGTATATATACCAAAAATATAGTTAAAAAAACTTTGACTGTCTGTCTGTCTATCGCGGTTTGTTCCGGGTAATCTCTGGAACGGCTGGACCAATTTTATCCCGCGGCGTTACTCGCGGTACATTAATAACCGCGGGTAACAACGCGGGGTTCAGTTAGTATATTATAAAGTGAAAGTAACTGTGCTTGTCTGTTAAGCTTGAACGTCTAAACTGCTAATGGGTTTAAATGAAACTTAGCATGGAGACACTTTGATTTTTAGGGAAGGACTAGCTGAACCCCGCGGTGTTACCCGCGGTTATTGTTGTACCGCGAGTAACGCCGCGGGGCATAGTAAGTCTAAAAAAGCCTAAGTTACTCCTTGGATCAGCAGTTACCTGCCAGTGAAGGTCCCGTCAAAATCCATCCAGCCGTTCTAGAGATTACCCGGAACAAACAAACAGACAGACAGACAAAAATTTTTAACTACATTTTTGGTATATGTACCGTGTATGCATACATATGCATTTAGTAAAAAGCGGTTATTTTAATATTACAAACAGACACTCCAATTTTATTTAGTTGTATAGATACAGACTACTTTTACAAGCTTTTATTTAACTTGCAGCATATTTACATATGTATGTAACTAAGTTGTTCGGATGGAATCTTGCACCTGAATTTGGAAGCAGATACCTTCAATCGATTGTGCTGAACCTTTTAATGCCACAATCAGCAAACACACACACACATATATACTGAAATCCACAGGCAAAAGCGAGATATAAAATAAAAAACAACTAATATTGATATTCTAAAAAAAACTGTAAGACAGCAATAGATATTATCTGATGAAGCTTAGAATACGTGATGAATATAAAGTAGCATCCACGCCACATAAGGAATAATCGATGCAGGTTGCTGGCTTTTTATGAAGTAGCTTTTTGTACAAATAAATACGACGAGCAGTGGATGAGTAAAGTCGTAGAAATTGAAAATATTTTGTTGATTAAAAATATTCACGCAAAGAATAAAGAAAATTTGACTCTGCTCTTCCTCTTTCAATTCAGGTGTGACATGTATACCACTGGTCAAATCATATGAAATAGATCTTGATCATTTACCCACAAATACTATCTATCAGTCTGAAGACAGAACGAGAGAGATATTAACGAAGGAGTATTTAAAATCAAATTCAAAGACCAGGTAGAAGATCTCAATTTATACAGAGTGTTCTTAATTTTTTGATGTATTGTTAACAGAGATCGTAACTACTAGGCCAAAGGTTGTGCGTGATAACAAACATTATAAAAAATACAGTCGAATTTAGCACCTACTTCTTTTTGAAGTCGGTAAAAAAGAAGAAAATAGAAAAAATAACCTTTTTTAAATAAAATATGAATTTCTTTAGTTTTTACAAATCTTATACATTTCGAATACCGTTTTCTGTATAACCTTCTTTATTACTGTTTTCAGACTTTCGCGACTTTTACACACACTCGTATTTAAATCAAGTTTATGGTTAGGTGGTGTTTACGTTAGCTTTAGCTATTAAGTTACACAAAAGTATTTCACACATGGAACGCACCCTGTACAGGCAATTTAATTTACAGCTATTATAGTACCCACTTCGCCACATATCTCACGTCACGACAACACCACTGTGCTGTCCGTCACGGTAATTCGTGTAAAACCTTTAAATTGACGACGTATCTGGGCTATTGGCAATTGCGCAATTGTGTAGTTTAAAATAATTGCTATTTTTGTACTATTCCATTTCTTTGGTGCAATTTATGGTAGAACATGTGCAGTGTCTTGCTTCAGCTTATATTCACCGCACCACGCCACATTAAGCAGTTCTGTGGTTGATTAGGTTGATATTATAGATTCTGTAAGAAAATCGGTGTCCAAACTTCGGACATGCCGGCAATAATGATTTTTATACTTAAAGTAGCTGAACCCCGCGGTATTACCAGCAGTTATTGTCGTACCGCGAGTAACGTCGCGGGACAAAGTTAGTCTAAAAAAAGTAGCCTTAGTTACTCCCCGGGTCATCAGCTACCTGCCAGTGATAGTCGCGTCAAAATCCGTCCAGCCGTTCCAGAGATTACCCGGAACAAACAGACAGACAGACAGACAAAAAATTTTTTAACTACATTTTTGGTATATGTATCGTGTATACATACATATGCATTAAATAAAAAGCGGTTATTTTAATATTACAAACAGACACTCCAATTTTACTTATTTGTATAGATACATGCACACTTCCCTACTAACGAAATTTTAAGAAGATTTGTGGAGGGCCACTAAAATCGCATTTGTCAAGAATCGCAGAGAGATGCGACGCAAGGTAAGATCAGAAATTCACTTCTCAAAAAAAAGTCATTAATAATACCCTGCAAGCTAAAATCAATCTTATAAACTCCCTGTATAAGGTAATTATTCCTTTACAAACCTACATATCTAGAGTACAAATCTAGTACATTTAACATAATCTGTGTCCCACATTTTAAGCGAATACCTATATTACAAAAAGTACGCTACTGGCGTTGACAGGACTGTCATTGGACGTCACTTGATCGACAGCAGCCAATAGCCGGAGCTGACTGACTGACCCACTAAGGTTTCTAGCATACCTACGCTTCTGATTTATTCTAAAACTTAGGTAATTTAACGCTAAGTTAGTTAGAGATTAAGTACTACTATTGCCATCGAGATGAAATAATCTATATCTATACAAATAAATAAAATTGGAGTGTCTGTTTGTATTATTTAAATAACCGCTTTTTACTAAATGCATAATTAGGTATGTATGTATACACGGTACATATACCAAAAATGTAGTTAATTTTTTTTATCTGTCTGTCTGTCTGTCTGTTTGTTCCGGGTAATTTCTCTAACAGCTGGACCGATTTTGACGGGACTTTCACTGGCAGGTATGATGATCCAGGGAGAAACTTAGACTACTTTTTTTTAGACTAACTTTGTCGCGCGGTTTTACTCGCGGTATAACAATAACCGGGTTCAGCTAGTCATCTTTATGTTTTAAATCCAAGGTCACTCTCAGATTGTCAATTGTTTAATTTCTTTTAGGTTTAGATTGATAGATAAATCGTTTACAATGCATGTAAGTTTAAACAATCTTTCGGAAATACAGCAAATGTTAATATATTCCAGAGGTTATTTATATCTACCTAGAAAACTCAGACACATTTAAAAAAACAAGTAAACCATACTTATACACTAAACATCTTCTACTAATTAAAAATAATAAATGAACAGCCATAATGATCAAACCTACATTATTAATTTCACATTTTTTATCGCTACATCTATAGATCAGTCAATCAAAGGCACTTCTCAAATTGTGTGTTCTGTCTCTGTCTCTCATATGGGAGCCGTGGTTGAGCGCAAGTGCGCCGTCGATCACGACACCTAATGATCTAGTATCAATCAATGATCTATAGCGCGAGGCATTAGGGTAGCCATGATTTTGGGATATTTAAAAATATATCTTGTAGGAATTACTTTTTTACATTTCTTAGGACGGCTTAGGATGCAAACGTCAGGACATAGATTTTAACGAAGAAACAAAACTTATAACAGAGACTAACTTCTTGACATACTATTTTTATATTGAACTATTTGAGCCCCGCGATACAACAACCATCGTGGGTAACGCGGTGCGAAGGTAGTCTAAAAAACTAGTCTAAGTTACGCCTTATACCATCAGCTATCTGCCAGTGGAAGTACCGTCATAATCAGTCCTGCCGTTCCAGAGATCAGCCCAAACAAACAAACAGACAACATTTTTAAAAATTGCTTTTTTGATGTAAATACCGTATTTATATACTTTCACATGCATTTAGTGAAAAGCTGTTAATTTGAATTTACAAACTGCCACTGCAATTTTATTTATTTGAATAGAGTATAGATGATGATAATATCTTCCCAATTTAATTATTACTTCGACCAAGGAGGTTGTTAACTTGGAATTCAACTCTTAAAAAATATCAATTCGAACCAGTCAAAGTACAGAAGTAGTTCTTAAAGACCGCTCATGATCGCAATGGATACCGTTTGCTGACATCCAAACTTCAATTTGAAGATGCACCTAATGATAATCAATAGTAATTCTTGAGATTAGCGCGACCCATAAAACAGACTCTTGAGCTTAGTACGGATGAGATTATTGTTATTATTTCTTCTCATCAATGCTACAGATGTTTCGGTGAAAAACAATCTCCAAATCCAAAATTCATGTCTAATAAGTTTTTTCTCGTATAGGACATGAAACATCATGGATATCTTGCGAACCAAGACCAAGAAAGAGCATTTTATATTCGTCCACCACAAAAGCCAAATCTTTTGATGGTAAGCGATTACCATTGCCCAATGCGTATGGACACCCGCAACACTCGTTTATCAAAGGTTAGCTCGTACAACATGGTCAACCTACTTCAAGTGGTACAGTATATGTCGCAGAATACTAAATTTAAACCAGCTGTCTCCCTTGAATGTGTGAATTTAAGCACTTGGTCTGAACAACATAGATCTCGTGTCGGCTGAACTAAAATAACAGTTTGTTATTTCTTTAGGTAGTATTTTAAGATGAATGTATTTGTGGTATGAATATTTGAGATACTTTGATTCTTATACATAGGCTACTTTTCAGACGGAGCCGCAGGCAAATGCTAGTCTAACTATGAAATAGACCTACATAACCTACTAACTTTTAAATACATCTATATCTATACAAATAAATAAATTTACGCCCTGGATCATCAGCTACCTGCCAGTGAAAGCCCCGTTAAAACGGTTCAGCCGTTCCAGAGATTACCCGAACAAACAGACAGGCAGACAGACAAACATTTTTTAAAGTACATTTTTGGTATATGTACCGTGTATACTTACATATGCATTTAGTAAAAATCGGTTATTTCAATATTACAAACAGACACTCCAATTTTATTTATTTGTATAGATTAAGGATATTAAATTTCCATTTTTGGATGATTGCACGTATGCATTTAAGGGTCTCACTTGTTTTAACAAAACAATATTACTCAACATTGGAGAGAGTAAACGAACCGACGTCCGTGACATCCAAAGCTCTTAAAACTTGACCTTAATCGCGAATTTCATGGCCACACAATAGAATTTTTTTGTTACAAGAGCTTTCAAAGCACCCGAGGTCGCATGCGCACACAATTTGCACATTTCAGATCTTAACGATCATTTAATTTGTATGGAACGATATACCTTCGACTGAGATGCATTTTGTAAGGTCGTGTATTAAGTAAGTCGGCAATTTCAATAGTCGTAAAAAGTATTGAATTCTTTATGTAACAAAAAACTTTAAAAGAAGGTATTTTTTTCTTTAAGTTTTTATGAGCCCCGCGTTTATACCAAAGCTAAGCGAATTGAAAGCGAAGCTCTGACCCAAAAAATGAAGTTTAAGTTACCTCTTATATCATGTGTTATCTGCCATTTATCACTGGAGTCCACCTCTCACAAAAAACTTGTGTGAAACAGCGCTTTTTGTATGGCTTGCCAAGATGTCTCTACTCTGCCTGATGGAAAGCATAAGCAGAGTCCAAAAAGTGGTGGTCACCATACTCACTGTGAATGCAGACAATGCAACAATGCAGAAGGTTAACCCACACCATGGCAGCCTATTGATGCTTCTGTATCTTTGGACCTCGCACCCACCAACGAAACACGACAGCACGATCGCTGTTATTTTACGTTGATTTTCTGTGCGAGGGTAGTACCGCCCCGGTGTGATTGTGCTGTGTTTCACTGAGTGAGTGAGGATACCGGATGCCGATACCCCAACCCCTCCCTCTATCCCCCTCCCTCTATCCCCCTCCCTATCCCCCAAAGGTCGGCAACGCACTTGTGACGCCTCTGGTGTTGCGGGTGTCCATGGGCGGCGGTAATAGCTTACCATAAAAAAAACTTTATATCGTACTTAATACTATATTTATGAATGAGTAATCTTATAATAAAATCATGAGTATAATTTGATGACGGTTTTTATTCGTCAGTTGGGTAAGCAAAGTACTATATTATTGAGCAAGTATATAAAGAAATGTTGCGTAGAAGGCAATAATGTATATTACGTATATTGGGGTACATAGAGACATTTTTGTACTATGTACTCGTGTACTCGATGTTTGTAAAAGACTATATAATATGACTCGCGCAACTCTGATTTCACAATGGGAATATTTTTTTCAGTTACCACAAACTCTGTAGCTTCATTATGTTATTTTTTTATAAAAATGCACATATAACTTCCTAGTCCCCTTATCGTTAGGGATAGATGGATAAATCTCACTACCCAAACAGTTTCGTTTAGAATATAAAAGTTTTTTTTTATTAAATACGCATAACCTTACAATTTAGAATAACATAGATAATAAGAACTTACCTGATCCTGAAAGGTTCGATGCAGTGTCTCCTTTGTATACCTCCCGTCTCCCTGCTTGAAGATAGCAGAGCACTGCTTCAGGAGATCCAACCTCGTCCTCTCCTTCGCACATTCAACCTCCATGATCGAGAGTCTATGCCCCGTCCTCGGGACACACAATCCTCCTTCATAGTTTCCATTTAACTCTGTCACTTTGGCATTACTGTCAGAGTCTTCACTTTTCAAATCTACATTTTCAAAGTTCGTAACTATTGCCGGAGTGTTGGTAGAACCGTTAGCCGCCATTTTTGTTCACACACTTAGTTTTTGTTTTAACATATTATTATTTGGTTTATTTTCACTATTAAAGTATTTTGTTTGCTTATCTTTGAAAAAATGTTCAACTGATTTCAATGCACTTAAACATATAGTAAGGTCAATTCTTCATCTCTTAATGTTACTTGCTTAAAGGTGGAAATTATCTTAGTCGTATCTCTAGTACTCAAATATTTCTATATCATTCATGCTAATATTGTAAATTCGAAAGTAACTTTTCGTTTGTCTGTTAAGCTTTCACTGCTAAACCGCTGAGTCGATTTGGACGAAAATTACTTTTTAAGATTGTAGAAAAAGGACATAGGTTACTATTTACGACAATAACTGACATATAAGCGTGTGGAGCCGCGGGCAATAATTAGTATGTACATATTATATCACAGTCAGCACAAATAAATGATCATTACATAATTATTTGGCCTAAGTGGATATTAAACCCACTAAAATTGGACTGAAATATAACAACAGAACAGACATGTTTACCACATTAGTCTTGCCCTACGTGGGGCTACGTGTTCCTACCTGTACATAATACAGGACCATGAAGTGACTTTTACAATTACTTTAAGCGCTTAAAAAAATACGGACACCAGTTCATTGAACCATTACTTAATACCTATAGGTACTTTCTCAGATATAGTACATAAAAATATATTCCAATATCGTTAAAATTAATGATATTATTATAACGATATTATATGGCAACACACAAGAAGTTGTGTAACTTGAGGCAAATAAATATACATACCTGCGCATATAAAATAAATGTATGTAACTCATACATTTATTTTTTATTACTTTATTTCGGTGATGAATGGAAAATCTGTTAAAATCTTCAGCTGGGGACATATGAGCCAGGAAGACGTTGTGTTTTCACTAAAAGTACTCCGAGGACCAGCCTCGGGTGGCCTACCCTGGCCAAGATCCAGTACATGTCATTTCACGTCTCCAGGAATTGACTTAATTAAAAAAATGCCTTGCCTGCTATTTCGGCTTACTTCGCGTGGTTATTTTTTATTTTATGTTTTAGAATTACCTTTATACCTTAATTATACCTCGTTAAGAATGAAATTTTCAAAAATCTTCTCTTAGGTTTTATAACTTCCAAGTTTATAGCCCTGCATTGATGATTTAATCAGTCAGAGTCAATAATTTTATATGTAAAGCTTACAATAGTTATTTTAGTGTAACGAATACCGAATTGGCCTTTCGACAATATCAATTAATCTTGATCGCTGAACAAACATGATTATTGCTATTGTTTATTGTTAGGACTTTTTTGCAATAGCCAATTCAAGTCAGGTATGTGACCTTAACCCATCTGGCATTTGCTTTATTTTCCCAACCCATCTCTACAGGCAATATTATATTTTTTTTACAACTACTGAACTAGGACTGCACCGTTGGCCTAGTGGTTAAAGAGGTCGCCAGCGCCGCTTTCTATTGCGTTAAGTGTTGTGGGTACAAATCCAACATGGGACAATACTTTGTGTGATCCACACATTGTTGTTCTCAGTCTGGTCGTTCTTTGTGTCCGTTTCGTATATGTTTGTAAAGTCCCCCGCGACACGGAATGTATATTCCTAACGCTTAAGTTCTCTTTTTAAATAGAAATAGAATACATGAAAAGGATACAAACAACACCCAGATTCTGAACAACAATAAGTGGAAAGCACAAAGTGTTGTCCCATGTAGAGTTTTAGGATAGGGCGCAGTAGAAAGCAGTGGGATGTGTATCTTTATTCAATCATTAAAGTGCCTGCTAGAATAAAATTCTTGAAATTAAACTCACTTGTTCTGTTATTCCCCTATTTAATGAACTTAAGACTGCTTCGGTGGTCTAGCGGTTAGCGGTTATACGACTGCCAATCAAGAGGTCTAGGATTCAATTGTCGGATCGGGCTAAAAGTATTATTGGGTTATCATATAAAAACTTCTTAATAACCGACCGGAGTGTGGAAGTTTATCGGTGTTTCACAGTTGTCATGAACATCTATGGCAATCGTTATTGGGAATTGGCGCCTGGGAAGGGCAATATCCTGAAAAGTTCAACCTTCGAATTCAGTTCGCCATCAGGGTTGCGGAGATCTGATGCCAGTTGCTAATAATAAGAAGATGGTTGATGATCGAATAACTTTCCCTGAAGAATTCATCAACGCAGAACGTGAACCACTGCGCCTACAAACTTAAAACTTAAGCAGGAGATGTTTTTTGTATTGTAAGAACTCACAGTCCATGCTCTGAGTGGTGGTATGGCAGCTCATAAGATATTCATGTGAACCAAACTGTGGGCAATAGTAGTGTAAAAAAAGTGGGAGTTTTAACACTCCCTGCTTACTACTTTAGATGTTAATGTGTGGTATGTCTGACTCTGTATGTATCTATATATGTGTAGTTATGTGTCTATGTGAGTGTTTTGTCGTAGATATAATATCGTGATTGACATATACATGTGTGGGAGTAGACAGTAATTTATTTAAATTTTTGGATAATTTATACAAACATTCCGTTTTCTGTTATATAGTAAAACAAGCTGTTACCCGCGACTTTGCTCGCGTGGAAGAATATCATATCTATTTATTTCATTAAAAAAGTGGAAGTATGTATGAATAATTTATTCATGTTTTTAAACATATTTATTTATTTTTAATCGATACCCCATTAAAAAGTACTTTCATACAAACTTTTAACCCTTACTTTAACCCCTTTAGAAATAAAATTCGCATAAATGCTGATATAAGTATATATATATTTGTTATCAAAAGTCTGAAGACAAAGTTTCAGGCTTTCAAATTAAAAAATGACGGACTTTCAGACAAACCTGTATACGAAATATCAACGCCTATTTTATTTGGTAGAAACCCCTAAGGGGGTTCTACCCGTTTACCCGTACTGTACCCGTATCTACTCATTTTTAACTAAATACAAAGGACGGCTTATTGCCGAAAGCAATGTCTTCCAGGTAACCTTAGGATGGATCAAAGTTAGATTAGATACCCAGATGACAGAACAAAAGATAGTGTTCAACCGACAATATATGTCTTGAGTGGAAATTGAATACATGACCTGTGACGTAACACTGTAGAACGATAGATAAAAGTTAATAGTTCACTACTCGACAGAGGTTTCTCATTTGAAAGAAGGTTATACTACTATACTACGTTAGCCAGACAGGTTTGTCATCAACAACCCATAATATCCCACGGCTGGGCTTGGGTCTCCTCTCAATAGAGGATTAAGGCCATAAGTTCCCACGCTGACCGAGTGCGGGTCGGGGAATGGCAAGACCACGTTGTGGCTACGTAATCTTGCCGTTGGATGTTTTAGGCTGTCCACGACTGTTATCCTATGATAATAACCAGGACCGACTGCTTTTTTTTTTTTTTTTTTTTTTTTTTTTTTTTTTTTTTTTAACGTGTGGAAACCCCCTCGGGCCGTCACCCCGCCGGGGTTTGCGGCGGGGCGGTGTGTCGGAATCGAACCGACTAAAACCACACGGTGTGCCACTCTGCGCCTGAGACGGGAGGGATCCGGGAACTGCTGTTATTAACACATCCGGATCCCTCCCAGCGCTTGCCCGCACAGAAGCGGGCACCGTCAGCTGTAGACTCTCTATTTAGGCGACGTACGGCACACGCGTAACGTCGCCCCCTCGCGGGTGGCCACTAATGCGGATGGTGGGGAAAACCCATCCCGACCATCCGCGGCCACACTCAGGGCGGCATGAGGCGCTGATAGGCGCGCCTCCGCCGCCCGGTTCGCCGGCGGCGGATCGGGTCCGAGTAGAGGTCGTCCTCTCGGGCCTTCTCCGCCGCCTCCTTCTGCGAAATTACGTCTTCGCAGAAGGCTGCGACCGCGGTAAAACTGCTGTCGCTACCGGCCATGGATCGTATGACGGCCGGTAGCGAGAGATCTCCTCCGATGACTGCAGTGAGGGCCCGACGCTGCGACGCCCATGCGGGGCAAACCGCCAGCGTGTGCTGGGCCGAGTCCTCACTGCAGTCGCAGTGGTGGCAGGCGGGACTCAGTTCCCTCCTGGCGACCGAGTGCAGGTACTTCCCGAAGCATCCGTGCCCGGAAAGCACCTGCGTCAGTCGGAAGGAAAGAGTCCCGTGCTGCCGCCCTGCCCACTCGAGGATGACCGGCTGGAGAGCCTCCACGGCGGCAAAGCCAGCGCGTGGAGTCTCCAGTCGGAACGACCAGCGAGCCATCGTGGCTCGACGGGCGGCTTCACGCCACTCGCGTACCTCTTCGGGCGGAGGGCGAATGCCTCTCTCCGCCCGGAATTCAGCCACCCGTCGATAAACTTCGGCGAGCACTTCCGCCTCCAAATCCCACGGGGGGGTCCCGGCCAACGCGCACGCCGCCTCGGTCGACACCGTGCGGTATCCGCGTATGGCTCTGACCGCCAATACCCGCTGAGGCCGCCAGAGGCGGGGACCGACTGCTTAACGTAACCTCTGAACCCCGGAGAGACTAATGGTATCATGCCATCGGTAGTCACCCATTCAGGTGGTGGTATGGTACAGGAGGTATCCCCTGATGGTAAGCGATTACCGCCGCCCATTGACACCCGTAACACCAGAGGCGCCACAAGTGCCTTTGTGGGATGGGGAAAGGGATATGGGAAGGGGTTGGGGTATGGGCCTCTAGTATCCTGCCTCACTCAGTGAAACACAGAGCAAGCGCTATTTCACATTATTTCACCGGTTTTCTGTGAGGCCGAGGTATCACTCCGGTTGAGCCGGCCCATTCATGCCGAAGCTTGACTCTCTCACAGTTATAGTTGTTGTGGCACTCTGTATTCTTAATTCGGTACACATTTCGATTTGATTCGTTTAACTATTATTTATTTACGGTACCCCAATTATTGAAGGATTCGTTGTAGTGTAATAGATTAAAATTAATCGAGTTTGCAAATTTAGTGAAAGCAAAACCACACCTAATCGATGTGTATAAAACAAAATGGCGGACATACTCGTAATTGATAGATGTAAGAAAGATAAGAACATAATCTTTTAATTGAATTAGTGCTAGTTTTTTTTATAGCCTGTTTGTAATAGGTGGTAAAGAACTGCTATTGAGTTAGTAATAGACAAAACAAATGTATGAACGTACTAAAACATCTTATTCGGGTCTATTCGCAATCGTTCACTGGTTCGTTCCTACTTTCACGTTCCATATATTTAAATGACTGCACCGATTCTAATAAAACTTGCACTTGTGATGTACACATTCATTATCTATTTCCATTTCTATTCCCCATATCCTTTAAATGGCTGAACCGTTTTTTATCAAACTTAGTCAATAAGAACACTTTTGAAAGTTTGTTTCGCTCTCTCTGTGTGTAAGTATATGTGTGTGTGGGTATCTATGTCTTCGCAAAAAGCTCTGTCTGCCTGTCTTTTCGCCGTCACGGCCAAACTGCTGCACCGATCTCCACAAATTTAACTATGGTTCTTGAGCAAGGACATAGGCTACTGTTTACCGCGGTAACCGACATACACGCGGGCAGAGCCTCCGGCAAAAACTAGTTTTATAATACATCTCATATTTAATTGTACTAGCATTCGCATTGTCCGAAGTTTTCAGGTATACGTGTATACTAATCTGCATATAAAAGGTGTATGACCCGGATTCATTCGTTCTCAACGCCGCTTCTCAAGACCTTTATTAAAAAATATATTTACTAATTGTGTAATTTACGAAATGAAGCTGTGATATTAAACTTTGTAAAAGAGTTAAAAATAAAATTAAATGGTTCGGATCAAATGTTTGTGTGATCTCCAAATGTTTGTTTTGGAGTTTGAGTGTTTCCTTATAGGTGGCTGACCCACGCAACCTCGTTTGCGTTTCCTATTGCCCGTAGCGTGATAATTTTCTTCCGTTTTTGAAACATTCTCCATTGGTGCTCCGCTCCCATTGGTAAAACATGATGAGATGTAGCCTATAGCCGTCCTTGATAAATGTACTATTCATCACTGAAAGAATTTTTCAAATCGGACCAGCGGTTACTGAGAATAGCGCGTTCAAACAAACAACCAAACTCTTCAACTTTATATATAAACCTAACGAACATAGAGTTACAGGTACAACAAGAACATACTTTCTATATTTTAAGGTAAACAAAAAGTAATATTCAGCGTTAACACTAAAATAGTAACGAGCAGGAATTAGAATCAAGAACTAGAATTTTTACCAGATAGATGTTTAGATCAGCCGAACGAAAACTCATTGTTCATTCGTATCAATTATGTGGTTGGTAGTGTTTTGCCATGTGCGATTGTGACAGCAATATTATAATTGCGAGTGCTACATTTATTTTGTTTCAAAAACTTATGAAGAAAAGAAGGAGAAGACCTTGGTGGGTGACGAATAGCGTTCAAAAGTCGGATCCCATTTATATCGGCAATTTTGGTCTGATTCCATCATTAATAGAGATTTTCTTGAGATTCATAATTTAATCGCTATATATACATATATTTAAAATCGGTAGAATACAATAACGCTTTGAAAAGGTCGCTCCGGGGAACGAGCCCCCCCCCCCCCCCCCACGCCGAAGTTTATCGACGGGTGGCTGAGTTCCGGGCGGAGAGAGGCATTCGCCCTCCGCCCGAAGAGGTACGCGAGTGGCGTGAAGCCGCCCGTCGAGCCACGATAGCTCGCTGGTCGTTCCGGCTGGAGACTCCACGCGCTGGCTTTGCCGCCGTGGAGGCTCTCCAGCCGGTCATCCTCGAGTGGGCAGGGCGGCAGCACGGGACCCTTTCCTTCCGACTGACGCAGGTTCTTTCCGGGCACGGTTGCTTCGGAAAGTACCTGCACTCGGTCGCCAGGAGGGAACTGAGTCCCGCCTGCCACCACTGCGACTGCAGTGAGGACTCGGCCCAGCATACGCTGGCGATTTGCCCCGCTTGGGCGTCGCAGCGCCGGGCCCTCACTGCAGTCATCGGAGGAGATCTCTCGCTACCGGCCATCATTCGCTGCATGGCCGGTAGCGACAGCAGTTTTACCGCGGTCGCAGCCTTCTGCGAAGACGTAATTTCGCGGAAGGAGGCGGCGGAGAAGGCCCGGGAGGATGATATCCACTCGGACCCGATCCGCCGCCGGCGAACCGGGCGGCGGAGGCGCGCCTACCAGCGCCTCATGCCGCCCTGAGTTTTTCTCTCCATCCGCTTTAGTGGTCACCCGCGAGGGGGCGACGTTACGCGTGTGCCGTACGTCGTCTAAATTCAGAGAGTCATACCAGCTGACGGTGCCCGCTTCTGTGCGGGCAAGCGCTGGGAGGGGTCCGGATGTGTTAATAACAGCAGTTCCCGGATCCCTCCCGTCTCAGGCGCAGAGTGGCACACCGTGTGGTTTTAGTCGGTTCGATTCCGACACACCGCCCCGCCGCAAACCCCGGCGGGGTGACGGCCCGAGGGGGTTTCCACACGTTAAAAAAAAAAAAAAAAAAAAAAAAGGGGAACGAGCCCGCACTTCCGTCCGAACGCGTAATAAGAACGCTCTAAGCAACCTGTTCGCGCGCTCTAGTCTATACAATACACACAAATAAATAAAATTGGAGTGTCTGTTTGTAATATTAAAATAACCGCTTTTTACTAAATGCATATGTATGTATATACGGTACATATACCAAAAATGTAGTTAAAAAATTTGTCTGTCTGTTTGTTCCGGGTAATCTCTAGAACGGCTGGACCAATTTTGACGGGACTTTCACTGACAGGTAGCTGATGATCCAAGGAGTAGGCTACTTTTTTTAGACTAACTTTGTCCCGCGGCGTTTCCGTTTGTCCGGTGACAATAACCGCGGGTAACACCGCGGGTTCAGCTTATAAAGCGAGCGAGCATTCTTATGCCAGCAGTACACAGTCGGTGGTCTCGATACAGTGGTGGTGTGGTCACCACTCTTTCGTAGGGTGTTCGCGTCTACCGTGAATAGTTGAACACTGCTCGTGCTCTGTCTTCTATAAATAAATAAATAAATAAATAAATATTTTGGACATCTAGCACACAACGCCATCTAGTCCCAAGCTAAGCAGAGCTTGTGTTATGGGTACTAGACAACTGATACAAATACATATTTACTTTTTTTTTGTAAATACATACATATTATACATTGAAAACACCCAAACTCCGAAACAAATATTTGTTGATCATACAAACATTTGCTTTGATCAGCAGTCGCACAGCACAACCACTAGACCAACGAGGCGATTTTCCAATGAATGATTAAACCTGATAATAATTACTACAATTAAAGTCATTCGATAAAGGTCAAATTTAAACGTATTAAAAGTGTTCAATTAAATAAGTCAACAATATGGTTTTATATTATTACAAGCTGAGCCCGAGTATAGTTTTTTTTAATACGCTTTTATTAGCTTAAACTGCATGTAAGCATGTAACAAAATCTTTTAAATTCAGTTTCACCTACTTCTAGGCGTCTGATTAACTTGAAAATTTGCACAGGGATCAGGGGCTAATATCAGTACAATATTGTGAAAAATAAAGCTAAAAAACGATACTGTAAATATACTAAACTAAAAAGTAGAAAATAAATTAGTTATAGTTTAAAAGGCTAAAAAAAAAACAAAATTGCAACTTTCTGAAAATATGTCGATAATGTCGCCCCAGGCTCTTAAATTTTTGTTAAATTATTTTAGTTTGATTACTTTTAAAGCGAGTTTTTAGTTTTTTAAACTATATCCATACTGTGACCTCCCTGTGTCTTGGAGAGCATGTTAAACCTGTATAATAATGTTACCAAGATACCAAAATAGAATGGTCAAATTTGAGTAAAATATGTATGACTTTACAACAAACTTATAAGAATATTGTCATTTTAAAATGAAAATGACATTGTGCAAGGTACATCATTTTACCTACAAGGGACAAATGGGCTCTTCCTTCTTGTGCTGAGTAGTCAAAACCTAGAACACACTGTCGCCTGGGAGAAAATTCATTATGTACTAGCTGAACCCCGCGGTGTTACCCGCGGTTATTAGTGTGCCGCGAGTAACGCCGCAGGACAAAGTTAGTTTAAAAAAAGTAGCCTAAGTTACTCCCTGGATCATCAGCTACCTACCTGTGAAAGTCCCGTCTAAATCCGTCCAGCCGTTCCAGAGATTACCCGGAACAAACAGACAGACAGACAGACAAATTTTTTTTTAACTACATTTTTGGTATATGTATCGTGTACACATACATATGCATTGATTAAAAAGCTGTTATTTTAGTATTACAAACAGACACTCCAATTTTATTTATTTGTATAGCTTTGTATCTTGTGTGTTTAAACTCTGCTAAGTATGGAATTACATGGCGTTGTGTCAATGCGGTAGAATATACTCATACGGTCATGAGTTCATGACCCTGCTTAAGTGGCGTCCCCAATCACAATATTCGATTATTTATTTACTATTTTCCTTCATCAAAACTTTAGTGCTTAACATAAATTTTAACGTAGAATATCTATACAAATAAATAAAATTGGAGTGTCTGTTTGTAATATTAAAATAACCACTTTTTACTATATGCATGTGTATGTATACACGATACATATACCAAAAATGTAATTAAAAATTTTTTGTCTGTCTGTCTGTCTGTTTGTTCCGGGTAATCTCTGGAACGGCTGGACGAATTTTGACGGGACTTTCACTGGCAGGTAGCTGACGACCCGGGGAGTAACTTAGGCTACTTTTTTTAGACTAACTTTGTCCCGCGGCGTTACTCGCGGTGTAACAATAACCGCGGGTAACACCGCGGGGTTCAGATAGTTTCTCATATAATAGTTACCTTAACTATATTTCTGACTAATGACATCGTCAACTCGGGTAATAACGATAATTAAAGTCTTAATTGTTACCCAAAAATGTGGTATAACTTAAAATTAAAGGTCAATTAACTAGACTACGGCTTATTAGGTAGTAGAGTTACGCTGATTTAAGCACACAGCAGGTACTACCCTCGCACAGAAGACCTTAAAATAACAGTGTTCGTGCTGTCGTGTTTTGTTGGTGAGTGCGAGACCGGAGGCCCAATGATGCAGAAGCATCTCCATCGGCCGTCTAAATGAGGGTCATTGTTGCATTGTTTGCATTCGTTATGAGTATGGTAACCACTGATATTGGATTCTGCTCACGTTTTCCGTCAGGCAGAGTAGAGTCACTTTACCAGACCAGGAAGAAAAACCTCACCGGTTCCTACCTATTATTTTTGTTGTTTTATACAGAACAACATACATTTGTGCAATAATTACCCGACTACGGCAAAGCCAAAGGAGGGTTATGATTTTGACAGGCTATGTATGTTTACCCGACTACGGCAAAGCCAAAGGAGGGTTATGATTTTGACAGGCTATGTATGTATGTATGTATGTATGTATGTTCATTTGTTCCCTCCTAGCTCGTTAACTACTCATTAGATTTGGACTAATGAGGTGTCTCTAGAAGCGTCATGATCGTCTTCTGGTTATAGGCTATATGACGTGTCACTAAATCTAATGTGGCGCCCTCTAGCCGACATAACGTACTGTATTAAAAAATAAATTTGAAATAAATATGCCGTGTTTGGTATCATTGGAAAGGGCGTTACTTGTACATTTCAAAAACATATATATTATTAGCATTTGTTCGTGACTTTGTCCGTATTTATTCGATAAGTGTGATATTTCTATGGTACATGGAAATAAACTTCGCACAACAATAAGTATTATAGAGGCACCAAAACATTTTAAATAAAAAAAAAGTAAAAACTAAAACCCAACTACGACAAAAACGACGCTGAAAAAGCATGAAACAAGTTTCAAAAGCCGTAGTCACGCGTTGTTAAAGTGTTATGGACTATAGTACATTACTAAGTCTCAAAAGCCGTAGTACATGTCGTGTCATAACACTTTAACAACGCGTGACTACGGCTTTTGAAACTTGTTTCATGCTTTTTCAGCGTCGTTTTTGTCGTAGTTGGGTTTTAGTTTTGTTGTTTTATACAGAACAACATACATTTGTGCAATAATAAGTTTCAAAATTTGCCTTCCTTATTTGTAAGGTGGTCTGTTTAATTAATCACGTAACCACTGGTTGACAACACTGTGTGTGATTCACAATTTTTCAAATAAAAATAAAATCACGAAAATCGGTTCACCCAGTCGAAAGTTTTAAGGTAACAAATATAAATAAAATATTCGAATTGATAATTTCCTCCTTTTTTAAGTCGGTTGAAAAAGCAAGTAATCTGTGAGCTGTGATGTCTTTTTCATTGAGAGTGAGAATCCCTACGAAGCGTAAATTTTATACATACAAAAAAGTAAAAACTAAAACCCAACTACGAAAAAAAAAGACGCTGAAAAAGTATGAAACAAGATTTTCAGGACACATGATTAAACAACACTACTCTACTGAAGAACCATACATAAAAGCCGTAGTCACGCGTTGTTAAAGTGTTATGGTACGTTTCTATTATGTTATAGTTTCTATGTAACGTGTGACTACGGCTTTTCAAACATAAATATGTGTATCTCTGTACACTGATAATTGTGTACGCTTCCTATGACACATCATTTGTCCAATTCTAATAAGTGGTTAAGGAGCTATGAGGGAACAGATTAACATACATACATACTTACATACATACATAGGCTGTCAAAATCATAACAAAGATCATCTTTCTTTCCGAAAAAAAGTTTTAAAACAGATACAAAAATTACTTTTTCATCAAGTGAAGCCAAAAACTTAGTTTAACCAATTTGAAATTCTGCTCAATTCTTATGTCACATATTTCCTCATTTATTTATATATAACATTAAATATTAATAACTTAAGAAACCAGTTTTGTCAGGCGTACGACTATAGCCGGTATACGATTTATTTAACTATGATAATTCATTTTTAAAGCCTGACAATGGTCACATTTTTTTAAATTAAACAATAAAAGACCTTGTCTATGAATAAGACAAGAAATCTAATATTAGTTTCGAGGTTTTTGTTTTAGAATTATGACAGTTATTCTTTAATGATAATAAATTTTGTAAAGAAAAAGATACAAGAAAAGTTGACACAAACCCTACGCCAATTCGTCTGGGTCGTTTCTAAGGAGATGCCTATGTCCAGCAGTGGACTATGAAAGACTTTTGATGCTGATTTGGTTAGGTTTTCTTAATCTATACAAATAAATTAAATTGGAGTGTCTGTTTGTAATATTAAAATAACCGTTTTTTAATTTAATTAAATTTTCGGACATCTAACACACAACGCTATCTAGTCCCAAGCTAAGCAAAGCTTGTATTATAGGTACTAGAAAACTGAAATAAATACACATATACTTTTTTTAACCGACTTCAAACAAAGGAGGAGGTTTCTCAATTCGACCGTGTATATATATTTTTTTTTATGTGTGTGCGGGGATAACTTTGTCATTTATAAACCGATTTTGATGATTATTTTTTAATGGAAATGAGATGTCCTAACGGTAGTACCATGATAATTACATTAATATCTGATGATGGCATCCAAGAGAAATCGAGTCGAAACTTGAAGTAGGTTTTATTTTTGTTAAAATTGTGCTTTTTGTAAATACATGTTATACATAGAAAACACCCAAACTTCGAAACAAATATTTGCAGATCAAACAAACATTTGATCCGACCCAGGAATCGAACCCGAGACCTCAAGAACAGCAGTCGCATACGCTACCACTGCGCCACCGAGACAGTATATGCAGAAGCATCTCTAGACCGCCTTAATGTGGGTCACCATGCTGCATTGTTGCATTGTCTGGATTCGCATGAGTATGGTGACCACCACTCTTGGATTCTGCTTATACTTTTGCTCATGCTTGACATCAGGCAGAGAAGAGTCACTTACATACTAATATATAAAGCTGAAGAGTAGCTCAGGAACCGCTAGTCCTATTTGAAAAATTATTTCAGTGTTAGATAGTACATTTATCGAGGAAGGCTATAGGTTATATATCATCACGCTAAGACGAATAGGAGCGGAGCACCAATGAAAAATGTTTCAAAACGGGGGAAAATTACACGCTACGGGCAATAGGACGCAAATGAGGTTGCGTGGGTCGGCTAGTAATAAATAATAAGTTACATAACGTCTAATATCTTTGTGTTGTGCTTCTTCACAACGTTCTAACAGATCTGGTTACTACTCTTAGAGTGTGGTTTCGAAGGTGGTGTGGGTTTTCTCTAAACTCCGTATGTGTATCACGTTACTAGCTTTTAAACTTTCGCGTTCCATGATATATTAACAATTATTTTACGGGAATTAACGCGATCACTTATTAAAAGGTATTACATACCTCTGATTTGTCTGACGTTTCGACCAGGTTGCACTGGCCGTGGTCACAGGCTGACTCTGTCAGAGGTATGTAATACCTTTTAATAAGTGATCGTGTTAATTCCCGTTAAAATAATTGTTAATATATATCACATTATCTGCCAGGATGATATGTACATGTGTTTAAAAGGCATCTAGTTAAGACATTACAAGAAAGCAGAACTGCCGAACCCTGGCTGAATTGACTTACTCATAATTTTATTTTGACTATTTCGCAAAGCTTTAGGTGACATTTTTATTTTTTGTCAATGTTTTTTTTCACATTAATTATTCTTTATTACCACGAAATTTTATACCAATAGAGTTGAGATCATTTATACCTACCATTATATAGTTTGTCTACAAGCTATAATTTCAAATAAAATCCATTTTCACATGCACATTGTAAAAACACCGTAGATGTACTCTATTTATGTGGAACTAGCTGAACCCCAAGATGTTACCCGGGGTTATTGTTTTACCGCGAGTAACGCCGCGGGACAAAGTTATTCTAAAAAAAAGGAAGTTATTCCCTGGATCATCAGCTACCTGCCAGTGAAAGTCCTATCAAAATCCGTCCAGTCGTTCCAGAGATTAAACGGAACAAACAGACAGACACACAAACCGACAGACAGACAGACAAAATGTTTTTAAATTACATTTTTGGTATATGTAGCGTGTATATATAGATATGCATTTAGTAAAAAGCAGTTATTTTAATATTAAAAACAGACACTCCAATTTTATTTATTTGTATGTTTAGATAAATCATTTGATTGCAGAAGATAAAAGAGATATTTTGACAAAGGGTTGACGGTTTCAAATTTGTAGAAAATAATCCATTTCTAAGCTTAGTATGTAAGGGTAGGGATGAAGAACAGTCATTAGATTTCTTATGCCATATACCTAAAGAAATATTCTCCAAAACTTTTTACTAATACAGTATTGTATTGACTACTCCTCAAAGTTTTTCAAAGCTTCCTTTTTATCTCTTTACATAAAAATCCTGTTTTTAATACGTTTTTATTAGCTTCTCTTGAATGTTTGTTTGTAACCGGCTTTTATGTGTCTTAGTATTCTTCTTTAGCAGTTCTCATTTGTGTAGTTTATCGCCTACACTAATATAAATCATAATTTATGTTCACGGAAATTGATGCGCTCTCAATCTATACAAATAAATAAAATGGAAGTATTTGTAATTTCAAATTAATAGCTTTTCGCTAAATGCGTATGAAATATTCGCTACTGACATCAAAAACAAATGTTTTAAAATTTTTGTCTGACTGTCTGCTTGTTCCGGATAATCTCTGGAATAGCTAGAGTAACTAGTGACGGGATTTTCACTGGCAGATAGCTATTATAAGGAGTAACTAAGGCTATTTTTTTAGACTAGCTTTGCGCCGCGGCGTTACTCGCGGGGCTCAGTTGGTAAATATTAAGTTGACTTTAGAAGATCAGCCCAAATTGCTTGAATCATCAGGTATATCAAAGGTATGTGGGTATATCACATAATCATAATAGTTTAAATTTAATACATCAAACACTTTACTATAGAAAGTTCTTATTAAATACGTCAATTTTCAAAATCGGTTAAATTTACCTAACCCACTTTTTTAAACCAACACTTTTATACATAAAACGGGTTTGAACATAAAACTCTTATCATTCAAGATATAAATTTTGATCACTCTCACTTTTAACACTCCGCGCGTCGCGATCAAGCTGTGCGATTGTATGTCGGCGCGTGCGCAACCCACCGTGTGTATCGTCACACTAGCGACCGC
The DNA here is from genome assembly GCA_905220595.1 of Spilosoma lubricipeda. NCBI lineage: Eukaryota > Metazoa > Arthropoda > Insecta > Lepidoptera > Erebidae > Spilosoma > Spilosoma lubricipeda. The sequence goes on along the minus strand of HG992298.1, from coordinate 566,960 downwards.
AGGGTTACATCTGAACGTTCTTGGTAAGGGAAATAATTGATTAAATTCGATTTTTATTGCATTTAAATTAAGTCCAGCTAGTTATACATCAAAAGCTATATATATATAAAAGTCGCAACAATCTAAAAACTAGTCATTTTAATTACATTATTTGCAATTTTAATATTGTATCTCCTAAATTTACAATAAAGTTTATGTTTTTTGAGATAAGATATTTTTTTTGATAATTCTTACGTAAGCAAAACACCTATTGTAGATTGTTGACAGACCTGTTGTTCTAGTATTGTGTCCAGCTGGTTTAGATGTTGGCTGCCAAATGAGAAGTACATTCGATACCCAACTCCCAGAACCGTGTGATGGACACGATCATTTATTCAGTGTCTGGGTATTATTTATTCATAGCTAAATGTGACAGTGTATATTAATTACTAGCTGAACCCCGCGGTGTTACCCGCGGCTATTGTTGCACCGCGAGTAACGTCGCGGGACAAAGTTAGTCTTAAAAAGTAGCCAAAGTTACTCCCCGGATCATCAGCTACCTGCCAGTGAAAGTCCCGTCAAAATCGGTCCAGCCGTTCCAGAGATTGCCCGGAACAAACAGACAGACAGACAGACCGACAGACAGACAGACAGACAGACAAATTTTATTTAACTACATTTTTGGCATATGTACCGTGTTTACATACATATGCATTTAGTAAAAAGCGGTTATTTTAATATTACAAACAGACACTCCAATTTTATTTATTTGTATAGATTAGATTTCTTTACTTCTATATATTTCAATTCCTTGTTCTTGACGAACAACATAATAACATGTTAAATTGAAACTGCTGTTATTGTTTTAAGAAGTAACAAACACACACACACACACACACAGAGAGAGAGAGAGAGAGAGAGAGACGCATACTTTACGTGTATAGGAGAGTCATTCTGGGCATTCTGCTGCTGGCTCGACCTCCGTGATACCACGTTCTTACACACAGAGATCGGTAAAACTGACTTGACTATTGACTAACTGGCGCAGCGGTAACGTAAGCGACTGCTGTTTAGTTTCGATTCCCTGGTCGGACCAAATGTTAGTATGATCTGCAAATATTTGTTTCGGAGTTTAAAAGAATAGTAGGAATAACTAACGGAACATTAATTTTCAATTGACGGTCCATATGAAAATGAAGCTGCATTTGTTGACCGATACGGAGATCATTCCATAAATACAATGGTAGTGCACGATTCCAGAATATTGAGATGTTTGTCGTTAGCAAACCGGTAGAAAAATAGTTGGAGGCTATTTCCTAATGTCATTGTATTAGGAGATAGTTGCTATCTCTAATCATTCAACTCTATTGACATAAATGTCACCCGTCCCCGACGACTATATACCTGTCCCTGACAATATTTTTTGGTGTGACAGATGTTTATTACCAATTATAAGGAACATGGTTTTATGGAACACTACAAACATAAGTGACAATAACCACTGTATTCCTGTCTACAAATATTTATTTGTCAGGTTTTATGAAATATTAATTGTCGTGACAATCCGACAAATTACGTCATTTTTGACAAATTGACAACTTGTCAGATTTTATTAAATAGGACCATCACTGGTACTGTAGTAGCCAAACACTATTCGCCTGCACTATTCAGCTACCTATATTCTTTAACAGTTAACAGATTCTTTAATTGATAATTCGTCAACTTGATTCTACCAATATTACTTAGCAGTATAATAAAAAGCTCGTACGCTAGTGAAAGTTGTACGATTATATTATGTTTGTTGTTCGAACACACTACAATTATAATGTCCCCATCTCGTCTGGGTTTACGCATGTGACCCACATTGAGCAACTTCTAAGAGCCTAGTGTGAGTTTATTCCACAGCAACTCACACATGATCGCGTGCGCATTCTGCGTTGCGATTGGTGCAGAATTCATTGCACACCAATCACAACGCAGAACTGTTAAGCGTAAACAAATCTATACAAATAAATAAAATTGAAGTGTCTGTTTGTAATTTCAAATTAACAGCTTGTTACTAAATACAAATCTATACTAATATATAAAGCTGAAGAGTTTGTTTGTTTGAACACGCTAATCTCAGGAACCGCTGGTCCGATTTGAAAAATTCTTTCAGTGTTAGATAGCCCATTTATAGTAAAAGTATATACGACTAGCCGACCCACGCAACCTCGTTTGCGCCTTATATTGCCCGTAGCGTGAAAATTTCCCCGTTTTTGAAACATTCTTCATTGTTGCTCCGCTCCTATTAGTAGTAGCGTGATGATATATACCCTATAGGCTTCCTCGATAAATGGACTATCCAACACCCAAAGAATTTTTCAAATCGGAAAAGCGGTTCCTGAGATTAGCGTGTTCAAACAAACAAACAAACAAAGAAACTCTTCAGCTTTATGTATTAGTATAGATATAGATACTTACGTCAAAAAATCTATTTTTATTTTTTTGTCTGTGTATCTTTTTATTCCGGTTAATCTATGGAAAGGCTGGACCGATTCGACGTAACTTTCACTTATAGGTAGCTGATAATATAAGAAGTAACTTAAGCTACGCACTGCGGCGTTACCCGCGGTTATTGTCGTACATTGGATAATACCGCAGAATTCAGCTAGTATGATATAAACTCACACTAGGCCCTCAGACACATGTGTAAACCAATGAATAATTAATCAGATGGCGGTTCCGACAGGTTTTTTACGACGGACCTTTTGTACGACGTCAACTTGAAAATGTATTGTTTTCAAACCGGCTAGAAGATGAAGATAAATCAGGGTGACAGCATATGGTGTGGCGAGGAAGGGAACTGGGCTGCAGTAATTTGCGTATGTCTGTATGTATTTTAGTTATTTAAGTTGAAAATGCCAAAATGACTCCATTCTGCCTGATGGAAAGCATCAGTAGAATAGAAGAATGGTGTCCAGCATCGTCGTTGCGAATATTAACAATACAGCTTGGAGACCCACACTATGATGATATCATGCATCAAGGTGTTGTCCCATATAGATTTTGAACCCATAAAAGTCAGCGTAGAAGAAAACGGCGTTTGACTCTTATGTCATTAAAAGTACACATTATCATTACAAGCTTTTTTTATGATTAACTTGCAATGTATGTATGCTTGTATGTTCGGGTGGAATCTTGCAACTCAATTTTGAAGCAGATATCTTCAACCGATATTGCTGAAATTTTGCAAGCATATGTATACAGTATGACAATACAATATTATAATGACATGGAGCTGACCTGATGCTGGAGCTGGAAGGTGACCATAGGAAATCTGTAAAGAAACGTCGCAACATCATTGAGTTTGGACTCGTTTGATTTGTCTTGAGGCATTCCAGTAAAAGCTTGTTTTTAAAAAGCTTTTTAATGTAATTTATTTATGTTTAGTACTTTAAAAAAGGTATACCTACATAAGTAATAATGATACCAAAATATCTTTACAAGAAAATCAATTTTTAATCTATCCTCCATGCGAATATTTTTGGTATTTGGCCATTTTTGTCGTAAAACCGATAACCATTGGGGTAAACAGGTTCTTGAGTGGAGACCGCGTCTCGGCAAACGCAGTGTAGGATGTCCGTAGGTCGGGTGGAATAATGATCTGCCCAAGACAGCTGGCTCCTGGCTCGCTAGTTGCGAGAAGCCGAGGATCGAACTAAGTGGCGGGAAATTGGAGAGGCCTATATCCAGCATTGAACTGCGATAGGCTAATGATGATACGAATATTTGAAATTTGAAAGTAACTTTATTTGTTTTTCTGTTACGCCTTCACGGCAATACTGCTGCACCGTTTTTAATTAAATTGGTTATGAAGATACTTTGCTTCTTGAGAAAGGGCATAGGCTACTCGTTATCGCCGTAACCGATACACACGTGGACGGAGCTGCGAACAAAAGCTAGTAATATAGAAAATATTAACTTAAGACATTATATAAGTGGACACCCATCATCGTCATCTTACAAATACTTAAAAATTCCAGTCACCATCTTACCACGTACTTTCTCTTATCGCAACGACATGTCATCGCCCACACGGCGTTGCCGCAAACACACTGCTCTGATCACCCTGTTGGTCTTGTGGTTAGTGACTCTGGCTGCTAAAGCAGAAGTCGTGGGTTTTCTTTCCACCGAGGATACGGTCTTTTGTTGTGTGGCCGGGTGTAATTTATATATGACTAGCTGTTGCCTGTTGTATCTCGATTATCGCGGCAAATAGTAGCCTATGTGTTATTCTAATGTATAAGCTATATATATTACTGTAAAGTTTCATCCAAATCTGTTCTGTTGTTTTTGCGTGAAGAAGTAAGAAACATACACACTCACAAACTTTCGCCTTTATATATTAGTGTGACTAGCCATATCAGTCAATTATCGCGGCAAAAAGAATCGTATACACTTCCTCAAAAATCAAAGAACTTCCATTCCGAATGTCATTGAAATCGGTGCAGCGGTTTAGACCTTAAAGCGTAACAAACACCAGAGCTATTTATGCGAATTTAATGACACCTCATTCAATAAAATCGGTTCAGTAAAATCAGTTCAAGCGATACGGTGGAACATACATACATACCTTTTGGGTTTTTTTACTCTACCTGATGGAAAGCATAAGCAGAATCCAAGAGTGGTGGTCACCATATTCACTGCAAATGCAGACAATGCATCATGGTGACCCACACCACGGCGGCTAGTGATGTTTCTGCATTATTGGTCCTCCGGTCTCGCACTCACCAACGAAACACGACAACACGAACGTTGTCATTTTACGTTGATTTTCTGTGCGAGGGTCCGCTCCGGTCGAGCGGGCCCAATCGTGCTGAAATCAGCGTGGCTCTACTACCTTTAAAACGGCTTCGCACGTTGTCGGGTAAAAACAACATGTAAACAGAAATATAGGATATCTATGTATTTAGACATGTAAGCATAAACATTTTTATATGTTTTTCTTTAGTCTTGATAAGTTGATAACATAGCCCAGACTGCCTGTGTAGGTCAGACTACCGTGTATGAGGTATATGAAGGTATTAGTATTGATCTTATTTGCTACTACTAATTAACTCTATACAGTTAGCAAATATATAATTAGTCTTACACCTGTCAGGTTGATGAAAGGATTAGATATTCAAATTAGAAACTAGGTTTCGCCTTGTGATCGGTCTTGAACTTTAGAGATTAATTCATTAATGTATTCTTTTATAATTATACTTCTATTCTTAAAAGAATAGGTACCCAACATTCAAAGAGAAGTAATGAGAGTCTCCGTTCCGTGGTGTTAGATACACCACGTTACGTATGGATAGGTCTTGAAAAATGATATTGTGGTTACTAATATTCTTTTTTTTCTGAATGTTGTGGCGTCAATCAGTTCGATATCCATATGGAACAACGCTTTGAGTCCGTTCTTTTTTTTATGTTTGGCCCCGCCAAAATGACTACTCTGTCTGATGGAAAGCATAAACAGAATCCAAGAGTGGTGGTCACCATACTGCGAATGCAGACAATGCAACAATGCAGCATGGTGACCCACACCATGGCGGGCTAGTGATGCTTCTGCATCATTGGGCCTCCGGTCTCGCACTCACCAACGAAACACGACAGCATGATCGCTGTCTTTTTACGCTGATTTTCTGTGCGAGGGTAGTACCGCCCCGGTTGAGCCAGCCCGTTCGTGCTGAAATCAGCGTGGCTCTACTACCTTACTACGTTTTATGAATGTGTCTATTGTAGTATTTTAGTTGTAGTTGAAGTTCTCTATAGGACAGGCTAGATTATTATAAGTGCAGAAAATTGTCTTAGTTGATCAAAAAGTAAAGAATACAAATGAAATTTTAACAAAATAAAATACCTACTTAAAGAATGACCAAATCGATCGATTTCTTTTAGATGCCATCATCAGATCTTAGTGTCCCTATCATGGTACCATTACCATTACCATACCATTAGGGATTCCTCCTTTCAATAAAAAAAAAATCTAAATCGGTTCATAAACGACGAAGCTATTCACAAACACACATAAAAATATATGTAAATTTACGGTCGAATTGAGAATCTCCTCCTTTTTTGAAGTCGTTTAAAAAGGCATATTAGTGTTTTTCCAAGAAACACTGCTACGTCGAACTAATTGTGTCGATTTTGTTAGTGATTTTCCTGCTTTGGGGCCGCCCAGTAATCACGTGATGTTTTTTCAACATTTTTGACCCCCCTTCGATTGGAAATACGTGAGGTTAAGACTAAAACCCTCCTAAAATCATGTGTTTTTTTTTTATTATATACTAGCTGAACCCCGCGGTTGTCGTCGAACCGCTAGTAATGCCGCGGGACAAAGTTGGTCTAACAAAGTAGCCTAAGTTACTCTCTAGATCATCAGCTTCCTGCCAGTGAAAGTCCCGTCAAAATCAGTAAAGCCGTTTCAGAGATCCGGAACAAACAGACAGACAGATAGACAGACAAAAATTTTGTTAACTACTGTTTTGGTATATGTACCTATGCATTTAGTAAAAAGCGGTTATTTTAATATTACACACAGACACTCCAATTTTATTTATTTGTATAGATGTATAGAAGATAGATTAGATATCTATAATATAGGTATAAAGTATAATGTATTCTGAAATTAAGAACCAATAAAATTAAAAAAAAATGTCTAGCCACAAAAGTTGCAAGTTTTTTTTTTACTGGTATAAAAAATTTGAATTTCAAAATCATTTATTTAATTAAGACCCTAAGTGACATTTATGAAAGTTATCATTTATATAGTTAAATTCAAGCTACAGTTTAAAATCATAGATCAACACAAACAGAGGCCACAGCATGCGCTGTATTGTCAAAGTAAATTAGGTGAAAACACCAAAATTTACTGCCTCTCTGTGTCGATCCATAACTTCCAGTTTCCAAAATGCGTAGAGCCTTATGAGAAGAATACTGGCAAAGAAACTCATGGAAACTCAACTCATCACTCATCTTTTTAAACTCAGATATTCAGGTACTATTCAGGTTTAGCCGTGGGAGAGCCACGCTTCGGCATGGTGGTCCGGCTCGACCGGAGTGATGCCATGGCCTCACAAGAAAAACCGGTGTGAAATAGCGCTTGCGCTGTATTTGACCGAGTGAGTGAGGACACTGGAGGCCTCTGTCTGTTTGTTCCGGGTAATCTCTGGAACGGCTGTACCGATTTTGACGTGACTTTCACTGGCAGGTAGCTGATGATCCAGGGAATAACTTAGGCTACTTTTTTTAGACTAGCTTTGTCCCGCTGCGTTACCCGCGCTACAACAATAACCGTGGGTAGCACCGCGGGGTATAGCTAGTTTGAAATAAAACCAGAAATAAAAGATTCTGTCATTATACTGAATAACATTTGTAAAAAACGATAACTGTCAGATAAAAAGGGGAATTTCCTTTTTTAAATTATTGTTGCGATTTACTTTTCGACCATTTTTTTTTATTTACTACCGAAGTGAATTCTCGGAATATACCTTAATAAAAATACTTTTCTTTTTATTTAAATCCTTTTTTAAAAGTTGATGAGCATTATTGATGTAAAACATATTTGATATAGCTATATTTGATTTGTTTAATTAGTTATTTAATTTTATTTCATTGGCCTTTGAATCTTTTAGTCCACTTAATTGTTAATTTGATTTGTTCCTTAGATTTGTTTATTGAATTTGAATAATTTTATTTTATTTAATTGACTTACCTGATTTATATGATTTATTAGATTTTTTGTATTGATCTGTTTTCTTGGGTTTGTTTAATCTATTTGACTTGATTCAATTTATTTGACTTGATTCAATTTAATTTAATTGATTGGCTTTAATCTTTAACGTAACAGCATGCTGTAATCACCTATAATTAGTCAAGCAACTAGAAGGAGACCTCACTACATATGTAAAATTGTTATGATGTTGTTGTGACTGTTGGTGATTCATCACTAAATAAATAAATAAATAAATAAATAAAACATCTATAGGCGCGGGTAAACCTGATTTTCGTCGTGGCGAGATTTGTCGTGACGACGCATCGCCGCTTCGCCTTACCGAAGTGACTGATGCAAAATAATTGAGTTGTCGCGATTTGCAAATAATTTTGAATCTTGTCTATACAAATAAATAAAATTGGAGTGTCTGTTTGTAACATTAAAATAACAGCGTTTTTAATCAATGCATATGTATGTATACACGATACATAAAACAAAAATGTAGTTAAAAAAAAATTTGTCTGTCTGTCTGTTTGTTCCGGGTAATCTCTGGAACGGCTGGACGGATTTGGACGGGACTGTCACTGGCAGGTAGGTGATGATCCGGGGAGTAACTTAGGCTACTATTTTTAGACTAACTTTGTCCCGCGGCGTTACTCGCGGTACAACAATAGCCGCGGGTAACACCGCGGGGTTCAGCTAGTATTTAATAAAAATATTCATGTAATAAATAGTCATTTTATTTTATGGAACAAATAACTTATACAAAACAATTTCGATGTTTTACATCTGCCGGGCGTCCCGTGACGGTTCACTTTTCTTTTCGGTAAATTTCTATCAAAGTGTACGAATCGGAATAGAGTGCACAAATTAGTTCTAAAGTACAATGCTTATAACACAATATAATTTAGCTGCGTATAATTTGACTGCACGCTTTCTACTGCGCCAAGTGCTGTTGTGGGTTCAAATCCTACATGGGACAACACTTGATCCATAAACTGTTGAACAGAGTCTGGGTGTTTTTTGTGTCGGTTCATCTATGTTTGTAAAGGCCCCGACACAGGAAAATAAAAAGCAAACTAGTAGGAAATGGATTTACTTTTACAGGTGGTTAAGGAGTTAAGGACCTAATTCATCCGTATTAATTCATATCTAGTCCCTGAATTATCTAGTTAACGACACGACTTACTAACTATTACGTAAATAGGACTAAGCTAGTTAATAATCTGTGGGCGTTTAATACGCTCCGTCTGACGAACTAAAAACCACTTTTGCCTTCACTCTCTTTAATGAATTAAGAAAGTAATCATAATACATTTTAATCTTACACAAAATTATTACAAATATAAAACTACCGTTGAATCAAAGTAAAAAGTGACATTTGATCTGTCACAGTGACAGTCTGTGACACATTACGCCTCAAGTCGCGCCTCACCCGCTGAGTTGACAACGTCAGTTGATAATAGTGTTGGAAGAAGAAAGATATCGATATAATTTACTCGATACCTTTCGTAGTCGAAAGCTGTTTTAAGATTTTTATTGTAATCCAATTATGTACGCTATGATAGAATGTTATGGTTCTTTTAATAAATCATTTCTCATATGTTAACGTTGTTCAGGTCAAAATTGTCCATGATTTTGTAAAAAAGTCAGAGGGAGACTTTCCTATATAACTAAATCCTTTGATGCATTCTTATAAGAAATATTTCGATTGTCTAAAATAAACTTTATTTCTATTATATTTTAAGTTATGATTATTTTCTTAACGCATTTCTAAAAAGGTAACTGACTGGGTAAATAAGGTAAGGCTCTACAAAATAAATACTTTTTTACGTTTTTTTGATATACAACATCGCTACCACATCACTAAATTCACACGCTACTCGGATAGCGGCACCTTTGAACAAACTAAACTAGTGATGTGACACTATCGCCAATCTTAATCCCCGCACCGGAGATCTAATTTAAATAATTTAAGATTAATCTGTCGTTATGTTGACAAGTTAAAATCAAGTTACAACCAGTTAAATAACACGCCCACGAAATTTATTTACAAATGTTTGAGCATAACTAATTATTAAGTACACGTTAACGAATGTGGGTGTGATGGGTTTTCAACTAGTATTTTAAATTTTATTGTGACTTTTTTCAGAAATGAGGGAACTCCACGGTCGAGTTTAATCCTACACGGGATTACACTTTCTGCGATTCACAAATTGTTGTTCTGAGTCTGAGAGTTCTTTGTATCTGTTTCATGTATGTTTGTAAAGTCTCCCGCGACACAGGAAGTATATTCTAGACTAGGTCTACAGTAAAGTTCTAGATATTGATCTAGTCCTTAACCAAACAAACGAACTCTTCAACTCTTTATTATTAGTGGGGATAATGATGATAATGCATTAAATACACAAAAGTTAAGTAGTAGATTCGATTACGGGTTCATTTCAATTAAAAGTAGCTGTATCTATAACGTTCTGTAATAAAATAACACGTGTCAATCGAAACTCGAAACAAAATGTGATATATAGAGGTGTAGTGTAATGTAACATTATTAAAAATTACAAATACGGATAATATATTACACGTGCCGACGCAACATGCTCTAGTTGCTACGCACTAGGATAATAAAACGCTGACAGTTTTGTCCGCCAGAGATCATTTACAGCATTCTCTTCTCATACATTAGAGTTCATCATCATAGTCATCATTAATAGTCCACTACTACTGGTCCTATGACACTTCTTAGAAAGGATGTACGATGCCTAGACCGGTTGGTTTTGTATCTCGTTTGCATCAAAGCTTTCCTTTCTCTTTGTAGTGAAATTGTCTTGCTCAATTAAATCGTCTCTTACTCCTACTGATGGGATTAGTTGGGGTTGTGGGACCTCATATCCTTAACAATCGAGCTGTAGTAAATTAATATTTATTATGGTAAATCAAGAAATGTTATTTTTTGTTTAAGTATTACCAAAGAAACTCCGCTTGATGGAATGCATGAGTAGAATCCAAAAAAGGTCGAGATTGTATTTGCATTAATTAATTTTGGCAGCCCAGAGCGCAGATTCTTTGACTGTGTCATCGGTGGTAGCCATCAGGTCCTCTTACGTGTAGATATCCCGGCATGCAGGGCATGATGCAAGACGTAACATCATTTCGATTGATCCGCACAAACAGCGTAATAGCATCCGCACAAACTGACTGATTTAGAGATATTTAAGTATGTTTTAAGTGTGTATCAGTGTCAGTATTATTATTATTTATCAGCAGTCTGCTTATAGCAAAGACTCGGCCTAGTTTTTAATCAGACGGACGCGTATGATGTACGAATTATACAAGTAAAATTTTAACAAAATAAAAAACCGACTTAAACAACGATCAAATCGACCGATTTCTCTTGAATGCCATTATTAGATCTTAGTTTTCTTATCATGGTACCACCACTGGGATATCTTCTTTCTATTAAAAAAAGAATCATTAAAATCGGTTCATAAACGATGATGTTACACACCGCGAACACACATAAAAAAAACATACATACGGTCGAATTAAGAACCTCCTCCTTATTTTAAGTCGATTAAAATGGTATTATCACGCGATTTCTATTTACATAGATGATTATGTTCAACAAACCTTTAAACTTTAATCAATCATTATAATTCTATCAAAGCAAAAAAAAATGCTTACTATAACTACAAGACTGTTGTAAAACCCGTTGCGTTTAATATCCCAGTGCGTAGAATATGTTTCAGTGGAGAACATTAGCATACAATGGCGACAGTTGAGGCCTGCCATAAATAGATCGATATAGATAAATATCATTAGGTGCCATATATGAACATATCGGACCCACACAATAATATCAGCTGCTCTTATCATTGATGGAGTGGGCTGGAACCTGAGGTAACTTGTAATCCGACTATAGCTGAGCCAAAAGAAAAGGTAATAGTTTGGTTCTCTGTATTTTTTTTGCTCCTTCCAAAATGACTCTACTCTGCCTGATGGAAAGCATAAGCAGAATCCAAGAGTGGTGGTCACCATACTGCGAATGCAGACAATGCAACATTGCAGCATGGTGACCAACTCCATGGCGGGCTAGTGATGCTTCTGCATCATTGGGGCTCCGGTCTCGCACTCACCAACGAAACACGACAGCGAGGGTAGTACCGCCCCGGTCGAGCCGGCCCAACCGTGCTGAAATCAGCATGGCTCTACTACCTTGATTTTAGTATTTGTATAAATTCCACCGTAGCGCCTAAACTACTGAACCAATTTTAATGAATTCGGTGTCGATAGATTTGTAACAATAGCCCAGGTAGCGTAGGCTATGCAAATTTTATGATTTTTTTACGTAATTAGGTTATGTTGTGTAAAACTATTTTGTTTAAATACTATTACCGGGATACCTACTCATATTCTTTAAATTCACTTTACCTCGCCACGCCGGCCGTACCATTTCTCCAAAAAAAATCTATTTCAACAGACGTTCAGACTCTGAGATCATCAGGACACTTTTTTCTCAAAATGCCAAAGTAAATTATACATTTTTTTGTATTTTATGTCCGATCCTATGTGTTTTAATAAATTGAAAAGTTGAGTGGCTAAAACAATAAAACTAAATGGTGTTTTTTTTTTCTCCAATCCTATTTTTTCTTACTAAGTTGGGGCTGGCTTTAATTCTAATACGATAAGTCTTATTTTAGACTTTTTACATGAAGCAACTGCCATTAGGTATACCTCCACAACCCAAGTACTAGACGTTATCAAAGTCTTGTAGGTTTTTTCTATAGTTGTTGTGAATATCTCTTAGTTTGTATTATGCGAGTATGTTGGTCTAGTCTAGTGGTGTTGAAATCAGAAGTACAATTTCCACCCAGAACAAAAAATTTTTGGATGAGCATAATTACAATTTGATCTATGTCTGGGTGTCATTTATTTTTATTTTATTCTTAAAGACAATTCCCACAATAGGAATATAGATTCTGTATCTCAGGGGACTATACAAATTAGCGTTGCCAGACGTCCCGATTTTGGAGGGACGTCACCAGCGTTGCCAGACGTCCCGATTTTGGAGGGACGTCACCAGCGTTGCCAGACGTCCCGATTTTGGCGGGACGTCGGCAATGCTGATACAAACATACACAAAGCGGACACAAAGAAGATACAGACTCAGATCATAAATTAGTGCAACACACAAAATCGGTTGCACAGGTTATCTCTTATACATAGACATTAGAGATTTTATTGAACGTTTTTTTTAAACAGATTGTATAAACATTATAAAGATGTACAAACCAATGGTCTTCAGCTACTATTCTAAAAATAAAACCACAGGGAGTCGCCAGCCGGCACGTCTGACCGTCTGTATATGGAGTTCAGAGACTTGTATGGTCAAAATGGCCAGATTATTGTGTACGCGACTAAATTGAATACTCAAGTGGTTAGAAAAAATTTCTATCGGATAGACATAGAGAATTTTATGCCCACGACGGATTATGTAGTACGATTTTATGGTATTTATTTTTCATTTTTCTGTAACGTTTTTCTGTAATGCCGTTTTATTTGAAGTGATCTTAATGTACTAAAATGTGTTGAAAAAGCTTTAAAAAGAAAGTCTCTAGTAGCGGATGGATGCAGACTGCCGAAGACCCGGAAAATTTGCACTTGTTCAGGGAGGCCTCAATTCGAGTCTGGATATCTTAATAACAGCATCCTCCCTCCCATCTGAGGTACAGAGTAATAATAATAATAATAATAATTTATTTCTCAAGGTAATTGTAGTACATAACACATAATAAATACACAGACTTCAATTTAGGCAGTAAGTACAATCAGTGGTCAGAGCGCTGTCTCCTAGATAGGTTTTGAAAAAACCTGTATTAAGGAGTAACAGTCCCAAACCCCATGCGATGCTAAATATAAGAATACAAACATGCTTTATATACCATACAAAATTCACATATGCTATTTTACATATTATTAATAAAAACTCTGTGTGTGTGTGTGTGTGTGACACACCGTGGGGTTAGAAGAAGGCAGTAATTTAGACAAGCATCTCAACAAGCCGCCATAGTGCGGGTTGCATTGTTTGCATTCGCAATAACTATGCTGACCACCACTTTAAGATTCTGCTCATGTGTGTCATTTTAGCAGGTATAGATAATTGAAAAAAAAGCACGCTAATCACACAACTGTTTCTCCTAAGCGTGAACGAATCCAAAACCGCTGTTTCTGCAGTTAGATAACATCTGACCACTAAAATACGTCAAAAGATTTAACTTGTATTAGTGACAAATACAGGTATGTAGTTCTTGTAAATCGCGTTGTAACACAGTGGGTGATCGCCGCGTGCTGGGAAATCTGCGAGATTTACTACCACCGCTGTATTTACCGCCAGTTATGTGTGTAATGTAGGATACGTTAGTAACTGAACATGAGCTACATGTTTTAAACACATACACATTATACATAAAAAACACCTATACTCCGAAACAAACAAACAAACTCTTCAGCTTTATATATAAGTATAGATAGATTATAGATGTTGATCAAAACGAGTTTTTTTTTCTTCATTTTGCTACCTAGTCTTGTATAGTTTTTGTAGATTTCCGTGTTAACACAAAGTAATATTATAACAATATTATGGCATTTCCTAACCTTTAAAAACTGACCCGGAAAATGATTGAATATTTATAACAAAGTAAAGGTGGCAAACCGGCATTGACATTTAGGTACTGGTCGTGTCTTCACATACACATCCAAGTTCATTCAACAACAAGATGAAAAACAAGTTATAAGAATATTAAATAGACATATTTTACTTTTCTTATTATTATGACACTAAAAAATACTAATTAAGCTGGCTATTTTAGTTTAATAGTTTATTTTTTGCATATGGTCCACTCGCTTTGATAGTGTCGGTGCACCCGCTCACAATTGTGAAATACGAATATATTAATTCATACAACGGCGTATATTGACAAATCATACTTGCTTGTTGGTGAATGCCGCAGGCGTGCCCTTTGATTTTGTGGCGGCTTGCCGTTGCCGCACGTGCTACGGCGGCGCGGTCAATGTGAGCGTATCTAAGCGAATGGACTATACCTTATCTTCTTAACCTTTATTAGTTCGAGCTTGCGATAATAATTAATAAGAAGTCGAAGGTTACATTTCATTGTATAGAAGTTTTAACAGTAGCTTAAACTCGTAAGATATGTATGATGATACACGCAAGTAGCAGGATGTCTGTCTCTCTGTATGTAGTAAAAACAACAGTAGCCGGATCCCTGCCATCACAGGCGCAGAGTGGCACACCGTGTGGTTTAAGTCGGTTCGATTTCGACACACCATTGTGCCATAAACCTTGGTATGGTGACGGCCCGAGGGGGTTGAAACAAGTAAGAAAATAAAGACTGTTTGTCTCTCCCAACCGTAAACTATTTACTCCAGCTATTAACTGAATAAATAAAAGAATACGTTAAATTTTGCAATTTACTGCAAACTTCGGGTAAAGAGAAGCACATTTTAGATGCGATTTCCATTAATACATCTGTACACATAAATATAATTGAATATTGAATGGCCTGCTTACAATTTTAAATAACAGTTTTTCACGAAATGCGTATGAAATATACGGTACTTACATCCATTTTTTTCTTTTACTTTTTGTATATTTGTTTGTCTATCTTTTTGTTTCATTGCTCCGGCTAATCTCTGAAACTGCTATACCGATTTTGAATGAACTTTCACGGACAGATAGCTTGTGATATAGAGAGTAAATTAGGCTACTTTTTTCAGATTAGCTTTGGTTTGTTGTTGTAAAAGTACACAACCACCGCTCGGTAGTCTAGCTATACTAATATTATAAAGCTGAAGAGTTTGTGTGTTTGCTTGTTTCTTTGTTTAAAGCGCTAATCTCAAGACCGCTGGTCAGATTGGAAAAAATATTTCAGTGTTGGATAGCACATTTATCGAGGAAGGCCATAGGCTATATATTTTTTTTTTTTTATTTTTTTTTATTTATAATTACATATAAGTTAGCATATAACAATATTAGTGTTGGGGACCTCCTTTTAAGCTAGGGTTGCTTGTGTCAGGAGATCCCATAACTCATCTAGTCCCCATTATATGGGATCAGGAGATCCCATATCATCACGCTAAGACCAATAGGAGCGGAGAATCAATATATAATGTTTCAAAAACGATGGAAAATTATCACGCTACGGGCAATAGGAGACGCAAACGGGGTTGCGTGGGTCAGCTAGTTAGTAAATAAATACAGTCATAGACTATATCTCTAATAGTTTGTTAGAAACCAGAAAAGAAAGCAGAATAACCATATAAGCGCCATTTAACAAGCTCCATTATTACATGCAATTTAATTAGTTTTTTTGCGAACATGCGTTTGTAATTAATACCAGTATCGAGCCTCTCGGTGCCCGGCGAGTGTACGACTTGCATAATTTATTGGTGCACAAAAACCATTGAGATTCTTTTATAACTGCTCTGTGCATATTTCAGTCTCATATGCTTAATTAATTGTCATGGAATGCATGTTTTATTTTTCTGCCTCGGTGGCGCAGTGAGAGCGTTATTTGATTCTGGAGTTTGGGTGTTTACTATGTAAAAAAAGTATTTATGTAGTTATATCAGTTGTCTTGTACCCATAACACAAACTCTGCTTAGCTTGGGAGTAGATGGCGTTGTGTGTTAATATATTTTTATTTTTCTACTATTCTTTTTTCTGTATGCTTATTACCTACTTGAAAATACACGATTATTTTGGTGTAGAAGTTATCCTGTGTCGATTGTTGAATCTAAGAATGACGTGGCAATTTTCTTGGTGAAAATTATTGTGGTTAAAAGCGACACAAATAAATAAACTTACTTTAGTCTTTATATTTTTTTGAAGTTTCGTTATTATTTTTATTTAAAGTTACTTTACTCTGCCTCAATCCAATAATAGTGTTCACCCTACACATTGCGAATGCAGACAATGCAACACTGTAGTTTAGTGAGCCACACAACAGCGCGGTCAATTGAGATGCTTTCGTATCATTGAGCCACCATCTAGTACTGAGAAATACTTTTTAGAAGAACATATTTTTAATTTCTGGATATTCTTCCGAGCGTCACTGTCTATGCAAGGGAAACTTAGAAGGAAATCTACGAGAAAGACACGAATGATAATTTTGGTTTTGCTTACAAATTCTGGTTTGAATAACCTTGCACTCATCAAAGAAATACGACAGCATGAACGCTGTCATTTTAGATTGGTCTTGTGTGAAAGAAAGAAAATTATTTATTCTGACATACACAGGACAGTACATGGTTTTAAACAGTCGTTAGTCGAAAACTAGCAATTATAATGCCCTGTGCAATGCCAGAGAAGGTGCTTATCTCAGCATACTGCTGTAGTCAGAGTAACTACAAGTGTGTGTGATGTGATGTGATGTGATACTACTTAGAGAACAATGCTTAATCGCTTTCTGTAATAGTGACAGTATCATTATCGTCGTCATTTTCCCTGTTAAACGATTATGTTTTATCCAAAGCCTTTAACAGTCTACGGCTAGACTTAGGTTTCTACTTAGAAAGGAGATTCTGGTCTCCTATACAAAGATTTGTAGACGGACAGGATAATAGAGGTACGAGTAAAATTTTAACAAAAGTAAAACCGACTTCAAGGTTTGACTCGATTTCTCTTGGATGCCATCATCAGATCTTAGTGTCCTTATCATGATACCACCATTGGGATATCTACTTTTTTCCATTAAAAAAGAATTATCACACACATAAATATATATATATATATATATATATACGGTCGAATTGAGAAACCTCCTCCTTTTTTTGAAGTCGGTTAAAAATCATGCCTATTATCTGTTTTTGTGATAAATTGGAAAATTCGCGTTCTACTCAGGAGAGGATCCATGTGATTTCAAGATCCCAAGGATTTTTTCGATTGACTATTATTTATTTCACTGAAAAGAAAAACTTAAATGAATTATACCTACTTACTCAACAGTAACTAAATGTATAGTTCATCTCAATAGTATAGCCCTAACATCAATCAATATAGTCCTTTCCATCATTCATAAAACATTAAATAATCTCCAATGGCCCTTAGGACAAATTTAATTTGAAATTCCAAGTAGATTGTCCTAAGAGATATAGTTTCGACGCTCGCCGCCAGAGGGACAGTCGGATTTATATAATGTTTTTATCGTCGCTTAAATCTCATCATGTCTTATTCGTATAAAACAGTAATCAATATTACCGTCTTTCATATAGTACTTATTTATGTAATCTTAGTACCGGTTTTGAGTTGTAATCTATACTAATATATAAAGCTGAAGAGTTTGTTTGTTTGTTTGTTTGTTTGTTTGAACACGCTAATCTCAGGAACCGCTGGTCCGATTTGAAAAATTCTTTCGGTGTTGGATAGTCCATTTATCGAGGAAGGCTATAGGGTAAATATCATCACGCTACTACTAATAGGAGCGGAGCAACAATGAAGAAGGTTTCAAAAACGGGGGAAATTTTCACGCTACGGGCAATATAAGGCGCAAACGAGGTTGCGTGGGTCAGCTAGTGTACAGATATACCTGCTTT
Organism: Spilosoma lubricipeda; assembly: GCA_905220595.1. Taxonomy (NCBI): domain Eukaryota; kingdom Metazoa; phylum Arthropoda; class Insecta; order Lepidoptera; family Erebidae; genus Spilosoma; species Spilosoma lubricipeda. The sequence continues at coordinate 548,629 of HG992298.1, read as the reverse complement.
AAGAAAAGTATAGTGTTGGAATGTATTTGGATTATTATTCGATAATAATGAGGATTTCCGTGGCGCGTTGGTTGCGTCTTGCATCTGATTGCGACGTTTGAGGTAGGCAGCGATATATGCTTGTGTCTTTTCATAGCGGTCTGAAGTTATTTCCGTCCTTAACTCCCAAATTGCCGACTTAAAGCCTTAATCTCTATAATATTCTTAAGTCTATTGCTGGATAGTTTCGAAAGGAGAGTTCATCCTCCTATACTAACCAGAGGGGTTGGTATAGATTTTGTGTCATGTATTCCTTCTCTATGTAGTGCTGCGTGGTTTGCTCCCGCGATTGACACCACGATATAAAGTGGTGACACTTACTTGCGAATAGGTTGAAATAAACGTTATTTACGTTTTTACAAACAGTCTTTATTAATACTTTCTTAAAATAGTGATAACAATAACTTTAATAGACGCTACGTACTACAAAACTTATATAAATTTTCATAAATATGTAAGTTGAAAGTGAATATTTTGACAATCTTCTAAAATCTAATAACCTATTTTTGTTCATAAATGTTTAGAATAATACTGTACATAATATATTATAATATAATAACTTTAAGCAAGCAATGACAAATAACGTAACTAATGCAATTTCAAACAGCTTTATGTAAATCGAAAACGACCTACTTAAAGCAATAGTAGGTAGTTTTTTTTTAAATCTGGTAACATTCAAATACTTAAAACCGTTGCCATTATAAAAAAGTTATAACTTTAAGAGGTATCTTTACCTATTTATTAGCAGGGTTTAATCTTGTATAACATAGTCAACTAAAGCCAACTAAATAGCTCTTTTTTCATTGACATTTTTTTTAAAATGATCCTGATGGTGTTTTTAAAGACCTACCAAATTTTGATAATTATTGAACCATTAAAAATACTTAGGAATCATAAAAATTAACGTTGAAATTTCTGTACTAAGCACGCCTATCTACCTTTTATTAACTAACATATCACTATGTTTGTTAAGACATTGTGTCAGAAATCAAAAGTATGAAGCTAAGGGAACCTACACATCATACCGACGAGTTAGGCCGCGCGGTTGTACCCACACAAGCTACAGAGCATACTTTCAGTTATGAATAGCCCAGCAGATATACCGGTGGCTTGTTTGCAAGACAGCAACCCGGTAACATGATGCGTAGGAGTCCTAATATTATAAAAGGTTTTAATAGGTTAAGAAAATTAACTCCTGGTCAAGTATTCATTGGCAATGGCTTTCCAATCGCAAGGGTCTGCTTCTTCAGAAGGCTTCGTCTTACGGATCTTCTTGAGAAGCTCCCAACCTTGAGCCTTCTCGCTGGTAGAGACGTACGTGTTTGAAGGGTCCTGTTCGCGGGTGTAGGCGCCTAGTACCAGGCTTTGAACTAGACGAGAAGAAATGAGGACCTGGAATGTAAATGTAAGAGGTAATTTAATGAATAAGATCGCACTTGAAACTGCGTACCGTAAAAGGTACCTACTGTTTTTGAATGAGAAAAACTAATTAAATAATCTAGGCTACTATTGGCCGCTAGGTGGAGCTGCGGGCAACAGCTAGTAAATTATATATGTAACTTTAATAATAGGAATAGCCCTTATGTATAAATAAAGGCATCAGCGGACTTTATGCATAAGGCATTTTCTAGCAGTTATCTCATTGGGCAATACAGAAACGGATAATTTTCAGACAACTCACACACAACGCCATCTAGTCTCAAGCTAAGCAGATGGTACTAGACAACTGATACAAATACATATTTCCCTTTTTTATGGTAATATAACATAGAAAACACCCAAACATCGAAACAAATATTTTTACTTCATACAAACATTTGGTCCGACCCGGGAATAGAATCGGAGACCTCATGATCAGCAGTCGCACATGCCAACCGCGAGACCAACGAGGCAGTCGTGCATCGCATGCATAGATAAAACAGTAAAAATCATATTTTGAATCCATGCTCTTGGGAATTAACTATAACTCAGAACAAATTACGAGAAATATCTCACCTATCACTGCAACTGATAATTTTCTATGTAACTATAGACAATTCTTTGAAACCAAATTGTATTTGAATGTCTGTAAGAAAGTAAGTGTACAGTGGGTAATGATTCAAATTTGTCTATGTACAGTCTTATAACAGACTGTACCTAGCTATTCAGCAGTGTGAAACACACACATCATATTCTCCGGAAAGTCTTCAGAATTTAAATAACCAGATATCTTTAAGACACCGTACCTTCAATAGCCTGTACTCCTCGTCAGGCAGTCTCCTGTTGACGGTGTACCCGGCGAGTACGTAGCCCCCGGAGCGAGGGTCGCCGGTGATGAGCATCATGTACGTCATGGTGATAGCCAGCTCGAACACGTAGTACGAGTACTGGATGTCTCCGAAGTCGATAATACCGGTGATGCGGTAGTCAGTGTTACTGGGGACAAGAAGCGGTAAATAGTTTTAGTAGGTAATAGTACTAGTAAGGTTCTTTCTTTGTTATAAGTAAGATGTCAACATTACTACCAGAGATTACCATACTTATGTTCTCTTTTCATTTTCTATACATTTTTATTCCTAGATAAGAATGTTATTGTACAACTTTCGTATGGGCATTGCTTATTTTTTTATGTTTAATAGGCTGGCAAACGAGCAGACGTATCGCCTGATGGTAAGCGATTACCGTCGCCCATGGACACCTGCAAACATCAGAGGCGTCACAAGTGCGTTGCCGGCCTTTGGGGGATAGGGAGAGGAGATAGGGGGGGTTTTGGGTTATGGGCCACCGGTATCCTCACTCACTCGGTAAAACACAGCACATGCACTATTTTACACCGGTTTTCTGTGAGACCGTGGTATCACTCCGGTCGAGCCGGCCCATTCATGCCGAATCGTGGCTCTCCCACGGAAATTATTTCCTTCTAAGGCCATGATCTTAAAAGTTAGTGAAACCTACAAAACCCTTTCCCACTATACTTTCCGAGGCAAAAACAAAGATACAGCTTCTTTCAGAAAATAATTTGTTATTAAAATTAAATCATCAAATGAAACACTTTCGAGTCTGGACGAAGCAAAATTGATTAGCAAAAGAGAGGTTTTTATTAAGTATATCAGAAAAATAAAGTTAATTCACGACAGTTACATAGATATTTCTGCCCATTACCACACGCTGAAGCAAACCAAGTTATAATGTTTATCAATCATTGCTTACTCAATGACTTGCCTTACCTCACCATAACACCATTAAGTATCTTTGTGCATACCCTCAAAACTGATGTATTCAACCGCCTAATAAAACAAAAATAAGAAAATGAAGGAGATAGCGACATCTATCATCGGATAGAAATAATATTTAGTTTTGTTTATAGTGCCATCTATGTGTGAATGTATAAAGTTGTAAAGTGACATCTATAATGCTTAAGTTGAACTACTAGTTATCAAAACTTTCAAGCAATATTTATTCAGAACTTATTCAGTCGACACACGCAACCTCGTTTGCGGCTCCTATTGCCCGTAGCGTGATAATTTTCCCCCGTTTTCGAAACGTTTTTCATTGCTGCTCCACTTCCATTGATCCGAGCGTGAAGATATATAGCCTATAGTCTTCCTCGATAAATGGGCTATCTAAGACTGAAAGAATTTTTCAAATCGGATCAGCGGTTCCTGAGATTAGCGTGTTCAAACAAAAAAACAAACAAACTCTTCAGCTTTATATATTAGTATAGATTATTTCAAGTGTCAATACAGCAAAAGTATTTTACTTATTTTTAATACATTTCATTATGAACTCTGGAATTGAAAATTTATTATCTGCAAATTTTGTTTGATAATGTTCCTGTGCCATTTGCACATATGGCATTTTAGTGTTTGTTTATGAACTTTCATATTTTTCACCATGATCATTTCAACTAGTTGAAAACGACATAAATAAAATGAAAATGTTGCCTTAAATTCTGAAAGATGTACCACATCAGGCAATCACTGAAGTCATGTATAGAAATAATTCCTACACTTTCTATTTTCCTCCGAGCCTTTCGCCACAAGCTTTCGCGTTACAAAAATTCAGATCTTGTAAAATCGTCTATTTATTATTTATAGAATAATATTTAATACCAGACTCATGGCTTTATTGCCCTTAACGACACCAGCCTATCTCATCTGTGGACATGATAATTGTTATATTTGTAAATTTATTTCATTTAAAGAGTACCTAATTACCCTTTGACCCTCTTCCATTCCTCATGACCCTAGGAGAAAAACAAAGATCTACCCAGAACGAAAGGGACACAATAATAAAAAATTATAGCTGCCTCTTACAGTACACCATAGCCACAGTAGGTAAGTACATTTTGCCTAGTATATTTAGGACATGTTCCGCCATATCTTACCACAGATAAGACAAGACATCACAACATATTTATCGTAAAATAAATACTCTTTTGTACAAAATAAACAACAGATACAGTTTAGAAGATTTTTTATAAAACGAACATATTACTTTTAAAATATATCTATATAACTATATTTATATACCTATAAAACTACTCGCCTTGACTAATTCATCAACGCAGTGTCTAAACCGCTGGGGCTCCTAACTTGTAATTAGCTGGTAGCAGGTAGCTGATTCTTTTACAACCACGTAAAAGAGCTTGTAGAGTAGAGCTTGCTTTGTCTTGTAGAGCCACGCTGATTTCAGCACGGTAAGGCCGACTCGAGCGGGACGGTACTACCCTCGCACAGAAGGTCAGCGTAAAATGACAGTGTTCGTTCTGTCGTATTCCGTTGATGAGTGCGAGACCGGAGGCCCAATGATGCAGAAGCATCACTAGCCCGCCATGGTGTGGGTCACCATGGTGCATTGTTGCATAGTCTGCATTCGCAATTAGTATGGTGACCACCACTCTTGGATTATGCTTATGCTTTCCATCAGGCAGAGTAGAGTCATTTTGGCAGGCCATACATCAAAAAGTCATATTAGCAGCACTGCAAAGAGAAGATAAACTTTAAATAAATCCTGTACGAACCCCTCTGTTCTTCGTGCTATACTAGGCCAAGAGTTTCTTTCTAAAAAGAGGCCTATTTCCAGCTGTGGACTATTAAAGTCAGGAAATATAATAGGTGATGTTAACTGACCTGCCTCCAGGTTTCAGTCCCACGATCACATTCATCTCGTTGACATCTCCGTGGATAACACCCTTCTCCAACTCGTCCAACCGAGGGAGTACTGCATACTTGAACTCTTCGATGACCTGGAAATATTTAATTTAAATTACTTAAATACATTCATAAAAGGAGGAAGGAATTGATTAACACATCTCGTGAACTTGTGATTTTATAAATCCTCTCTTGCTCAAAACTTTAGACAGGGAAGCACTCACTATAACAAATTTGATCTCATTGAAGCAAGCCAAGGTCAAGCTTATGGCTTGACGGCAGCGACGTTTAGGAAATCATTAAACTTAATTTTAAATTACACTTAATTCTTACTAAACAATTATTTTTTCTGGATGAGAATCGAATCTACAACCTATGGCTTAGTAGTCAGTTTCAATAAACACACAGAACAACATACTAGTCAATCATATAAGTATCCTTTTCGGATATTGAGAATGGGAAAGAATATTTAAAGTATGAGTAAAATATCTTCATGGATTAAAATGTACCTCCTCAGCCAAGTCCAGTTTCTCCTGTTCCTTGATGGCGTATGTGAACTTGGTTAGTTCTGGTACCTTCGTCAGCATCCACATGTGCTCGCGGGACACCAGGCCCGAGTGGTTGAAGTTCTTTGGGGGTAAAATCATAAGCGTTTAAATTTACCCATTGGTAAAATTGCAATGGCGTACTGTATAGAACATGTTTCCGCACTGTAAACTTGCTTTTGTTATATATTTGAGCCTGCCAAAGTGATTCTGCTTGGTGGAAAGCATGAACAGAATCCAAGAGTAATGATCACCATACTCATTGCGAATGCAGACAATGCAGCATGGTGACCCACACTATGTCGGCCTAGTGATATGCTTCTGCATCATTGGCCAATAACGCTCCTAATCTTTCTAATCTAAAGCTTGCTGTGACAGTTTGAATGTTTTCTAGTCCCACTTTTACTGACCAAAGAGGAATAAATAAAGGGCTTGTCTTATCACCCTTAATATTTTTATCTTTATGATCCTGACAACGAAGCTAAAATTACTGTTATAAATATTTCCAAAAACATACATATTAAAAAAATTATATCTAGACTGAACGAATGTTCGTGTTCATCATCTATAAATCTATACTAATGTATAAAACTGAAGAGTTTGTTTGTTTGTTAGAACACGCTAATCTCAGGAGCCGCTGGTCCGATTTGAAAAAATATTTCAGTATTAGCTAGCCCATTTATCGAGGAAGGCTATAGGCTATATATCATCACGTTAAGATATACAGGAGCGGAGCAACAATGAGGAATGTTACAAAAACGGGGGAAAGTTATCACGCTACGGGCAATAGGAGAACGACGCTGACAACGCTGCGGAAACAAGGTTGCGTGGGTCGGCTAGTACAATATATGGGTCGAACCCACGACTTGTAACATCAGAGCAAAAGCCTAATTATATCCAATGGATTCAAAATATTTACTTGTTTTTTGTCTAAATACGACAAACCTCGCATTAGGAATATATATCCTATGTCGCGGGTGACTTTACAATTATACACGAAACGGACACTAAGAGCATCATGTCCCATGTGGGATTTGAACCTACAACTCTCAGCTTAGGAAGCGTGCTGATCCTTTAATCTACTAGACTAGGCCGTCCGTGCAGACAAAATAAGTATGTATATTCAGTTACATAACCACACAATACTTGATAATGGTTCACGGCCCCATAATCTCCATGACAGATACATTGTGTTCTTTTAACAACGTATATCAGTAATTACGAAATTTTACTGTCAGTCCAAGAGGACTCTAGTTATCCACATAATTTGCTTTCATTAGTTTACATGTTAATAAATGCTAGAATTCAAAATTATAATAAGCTACTAAAGTCTTTGAAATTCTCGGATGTCTTCTACTAAAATATGGATGACTTACAGATATCACTGCTCAAAGTCGTAAATTCTTTTTAAAAATATTCCAACAGATGTATATCCTCACCTGCAGCTTAGTGTCAAGGTTGGCAACGAATTCTCCAAGCTGGTATAGCAGGGCCTCCGACCTTGGCACGTTTTGCAATAGCTCTCCAGGGATGTACTCCAGGAGTCGTACAGCGTGCTGCTTCCCATTCATGGTCTCAATGGAGTGGAGGTGGCCGTATACGTTGCGGATTGGCTTGGGACAGGTTATTCCTCGGGTTCCTTTGAGAGATTCAATTTATTTGTTATAAATGCCTTGATGAATAGTCAGGCAGACTAACATAGTCCTGGTGTAAAAGTAGAATGAAGCTGAATGCTTTTACCGCTTTAAGGAACCATTTATGTAATTTCAACTAGATACTTCAAACGGTTCTGAGTAAAAATATCCTGTGAGAGAGACAATAAAGTAAATATTTATTCTTTTAAGAACTGGAACTTACAGTAGAATTCTAAATGCTCATTTTATCTATATACTAGCTGTCCCGGCAAACGTCGTTTTGCCATAAGTACTAATAAATTAAAAATTATTTAAAAAAACATTGTCCAGCGGACAAAATTGTGAATCTAAACCATTCCCAGATCCCCTTGAACACACACAAAAAATTTCATCAAAATCGGTCCCGTCGTTTGAGAGTAGTTCAGTGACATACACACTCACAGAAGAATTAAATATATAAAGAAGATAGTGATCAGTGCAATGAGTAAAATTGTACGGGAAATTGGCTAGTTACTTTTTTGATCTGATTTTCAGATTTAACAAAGAAAACAGATCAAGGATAAAGTGCAGAAACTAGATAGAACTTTGTCAATTCTTTAAGGTGGAAATGGGTCTGAGACAGCAAAATTAAACGGATTAAATGGATCAGGGTGCAGGGTCACGTACTAATGAGTTGGATAACCAGCCAGGGTAGGGACATCAACTGATCATAGGCCATAATAGACTGTATAGACTAAAACTTACCCAAAAAGTTCATAATCTCATTCTGAGCTTCAACTACAGCCACATTCTGTGAATCAATAGTATTCATGATCTTCAAAACATATCCATTTTCAGAAGGCGAGGTAATGAGAGGATTCTTCACATTAGGGTCTTCCGTGATCTTGTAGTTCCTATCATCGTAGCCGTTCAGTTTCACCAGCTCTAGGACTGAGATCCCGTAGAGACGTTCTACCAGGAGCTTTACTCCTTCCTCATCGATGGTGGGGCGGATCACCGCGCCTGGCTCCAGTGTGCCTGCCATTTCTAGTCAGAGACATACCTTAAGGTTAGGCGGAAATCAAAGATGGAGCTCAAATGGGTTAAAAAAGCGGGTAGTTATTTACGTAACAGCGGTTTTAAGCACGTGTGATTTTGGTATATGCGACTAGTTTCTCTAGTCTCTTCATCCTTTGGTACAGGTATCAAATTATAGAGAGACTACAGGGAATCTAGTCGGGTATCTCTGAATTACGTATGAATTTTTTGAATAGGGCATGGGCCTCCGTTATCCTCACTCACTCGGTAAAACACAGCGCAAGCACTGTTTCACACCGGTTTTCTGTGAGGCCATGGTATCACTCCAGTGAGCCGGCCCATTCATGTCGTAGCGTGACTCTACCACTGTATGTGACTAAAGTCGTTTATTCCACAAAATAAATCATACTAGTATATTTGCATTTAGCGTTATTTCTACATAATAGCTGTTAATTATCTGATTAGAAACATACGTGTAATGTGGATACTTTCTTTTATTGGGTGCTGGCTATTTAACTAAAGGAGTTTCTTAGACATTTTGAACCCGCGCAACTAGAGTTTTTGATGTAAAGTATCGAAAGTGCCTGAAAAGGTCTATTTGAATCATAATCTTTTTGATTTTGATGTTAGTGATATCTCAATAAAAGAAAGTCTTATAATATAAGTCCACTACCAGCAGCTTAGCTTCATTTATCTATACACAATCTCCAAAATGCTATTGAAGCAAAACATATACCTATACTTACAACTAAGTTCTAGAGGTTAGAAAAACAACATTGAACAGAAACTTAACTAAGATAACACAAGCACTATCTAATCTTAAGAACTCTAAAGTTTCATGTTAAAAGAAATAAAGGGGACAAACGAGCAGATGGCACAACTGATGGTAAGCGACTATATTATATACGCCTATGAACTCCAGCAATTCAAGAGTTACAAGTGGACCCCAACTCTTTGATCTTCTGAGATAGATGTCTATAAAACCGACGGAGTAACTTTGAACAAGTGAGTTTATTTTGTATCACTTATATTTTCATTCTTCGTTCTAGTTTTATCACAAATTCAGTGCAATACATTATACATATTATTATGAAAGTTTTCACTTAAAAATTACTTCGTAACTTTTTATAAAAGCATACCAGTGTTGGCCTGGCAGAGATCGCAGTCTGCGATAAAGTCCCTCATTGTACCACTGCTTTTATTCGTGTAAATTAGAGGTTGTATTTTTAAAATTATGGTGTGCAATAAAGAGTAACTATCTATCTATCTAGTGTCACAGATATGAAGCTATATTTTACATGCTTTTTATTAGCTTCATCTTATTATCTATACATCTATACAATTAAATAAAATTGGAGTGTCTGTTTGTAATATTAAAATAACCGCTTTTTACTAAATGCATATGTATACACGGTACATTTACCAAAAATATAGTTAAAAATTTTTTGTCTGTCTGTCTGTCTGTCTGTCTGTTTGTTCCTGGTAATCTGTGGAACGGCTGGACGGATTTTGACGGGACTTTCACTGGCAGGTAGCTGATGATCCAGGGAGTAACTTAGGCTACTTTTTTTAGACTAACTTTGTCCCGCGGCGTTACTCGCGGTACAACAATAACCACGGGTGACATCGCGGGTAACACCACGGGGTCCAGCTAGTATTATATAAAGTTATTACATATCTTTATATTACATTACGTTTCAAGCAGGTTACATCTGTACAATATGGTTACAATAGTTCCCTTATTATACCTAATAGAATAGAATAGAGTTTATTGTACACCAGTTAATAGGTACAGTTTTCATTCGGGAGCGTAACAACATAACGACCATGCACAAATGGCGGCCTTATCGCTTAAAAGCAATTCCAGGTAACCTTTGGATTGACAAATTGACTTATAGATTAATTGAGATAAAAAACTAAATAAACGAATTAGGATTTCACATTACTACATACATATATTAATAGAAATATTATATTAAAACAAATGCTCCTAAAGTACCTACATTATTTTCAATAACTAACACCGAAATTGCTTACCACAGATATTGTGACCAATAACTTGACAATCTCCCACACGCCCGTCTAATATCTAACTGACGCGGAGTCTGTACTAAACACACTGCTGATACCTGTGTACCTATACTAACATAACTCTAAATAGATAAACTACTACTAAACATACAACAAATTTCATGTTAAATACGAACACCATTGTACTGGAATATATGAGATTTGAAAAGAGTGGCCATGAGTTTCTTTGCCAGTATTCTTCTCATAAGACTCAACGCATTTTGGAAACTAGAAGTTTTAGATCGACACAAGCAGGCAGTAGATTTTGGTGTTTTCACCTAATTTACCTCGACAATACAGCACACACTGTGGCGTCTGTTTGTGTCTATCTAAGATATTTAACGGGAACTTGAATTTTATTATCATCTTCCTTGCCTTTATTATTCCCAATTTTTGGGGTCGGCTACTAGTTCAACCGGTTTTACCTTAATATCAGTTTTTACACGGAGCGACTGGCATCGGACCTACGCAACCCTGAGGGTCAACTGAATTCGAAGGCTGAACTAGTTGTCAATATATTTGAGGGCACTGACTTCCCAATGATGATTGCCATAGATGTTCATGACAACCGGAACGGATGGCTTAACGTGCTCTCCGACGCACGCGTGGGAAATATCGCCATCTTCCATACTCCAGGCTGCTACTAATAATTTCTTGTAAGACAAACCCAACAGCAGTCCGACCCAGGAATCGAACCCGAGACCTCTTGATCTGCAGTTGCTTACGCTAACCACTAGACCAACGAGGCAGGTAACTTGAATTTGACGTTCATAAATATCACTCAGTGTCCTAATATTGAATAAATGATTTTGAATTAGAAATTTCGTGTTCATCACTTATGTATTTATCATAGGTCGGAATCGGGCGGATTACCTCTGACTTAACTTTAAGTATTTCTAACCATCTAATCTGATTAGTAAGTTAAGATACATAGAAATCAAGAAGATAAGAATTACCTACAAACTCTACAAAGCAATACATATAAGTTTAAACAAAAGGCCTTGAAGGTAATAAAAGTTCGGTCAAATTCTCTCTATCGCATACATCTGTTGTAAAATTCATTTTTAATCGACTTCAATAAAAGAGGAGGCTATTATTTCGACTGTTTTTTTTTCTATTTGTTACCTCAGAACTTTCGACTCTTATTTCAAAGCTGGTGCATCCCGTGTGATCCCATTTCTATTTGGTCCAGTTCTTGAATTAGTTTTTTTGTTTTTTTAATAATATTTACTATTGCTTATATTGTACTAGGTACGCCCCGCAGTGTTACTCTAGGTTATTGTAGTAAATTTACAAAAACAACGGCAGGTAACGCCGCAGGGCGAAGCTAGTCTAGAAAATAATAAAAATAGTCTAAGTTACTACACTTTCAGATAGCTGATGATATAAGGAGTAACTTAGAGAACATTTATTTTAGACTAGCTATGCCTCGCGGCGTTACCTGCGGTTGTTATTGTACCTGTGTTATATTATGTATAAAACCACTGCTGGTAGCACCCAAGGCGAAGCTAGTAATTTATAGCGAGAACATATTTTTTTATGTTTTAGCTGCCAAAATGACTCTGCCCTTCCTGATGGAAAGCATGAGCAGAATCCAAGAGTGGTGGTCACCAAGCTCAGTGTAAATAAGGACAATGCAGCATAGTGACCCAGACTATGGCGTTCTGGTGAGATGCATTTTCACGCCCCGCTTAAAAGACCCGGGATTATAGTGGGAAGTGAGTCACTGGTAGTAAGTTCCAGGTTTTGACCGCTCGGCACAGAAAGAAAGAACCTCTGATCGAACTTTTATTCCAGAATAAAGAAGAAAGTTAACACACGAAGCAGAATCTACATCAAAACACAGAAGGCCATGGATTTAACGATAGAAGGGCCTCGCTCCCCACTCACCGACAAGACGGGATGCATACTGTGACATCTTTTATAAATTAACAATACTCTTCTTAAAACAAATATATGTTCAGTTCTTCTTGAATGTTCTGTTGCTAGAAAAATAATAAATGTTGCTTTCATCAACAGCTTTAAACCAAGTTTACTGCTTGACACAGGCGTCTCATAAGAAAGAAGATTTTGTCCAACTATACAAAGCTGTATCAGACGGATTGGTATACCTAAGGCTCATGTCAAGTTTTTCCTTCTCTTTGAAATGATGTTGTCTTGTGTAGTTTGCTTCCTTGGTCGCTTCTTACGACACTCATAGGATGGTGACACCCTCTGTTCTTAATCTATCACCATAGGACTTTTTGTTGTTTTCTGTTCAGTAGTTCTGTTTGAATGTCGTCTAGAAGATAACGTATTGTTCATCTTAACTGTGACTAAAATGTAATAGCTTTTTACGTCAATCTGTAGGTATATTAGCAAACACCTAAATTTATCTCCTAAACCTAAGAATGGTGCGGTTTTTATCATTATTTTTATTTAACTAAAAAAAGTTAGTATTAGAAATTACAAGTTTTAATTTAAGATCAAACAATATAAAGTAATTTGAATATTCAAAATCAATAACTGTTTTTTTTTTCTTTAGTGTTTTTATAATGAATGTAATTATAATTCGCTTTTGTGGCTAATTATTTTGCCAATTATGATGTAGACTAGACACTGTAGGTTACTCTGCATTAGAATTACCTACTTATTAATAGCGTTACTAGAATCATTTAGATTCTCATTATACTTTGAAAACTTTGTGTTTATTTGAATCCCATTGGAGGGCTTGAAATTTGAATTCGCAGCAGGTCCCCCAAAAACCAGTCTTTGTACGTTATTGTTCCTCAAAACTGATACAGTAATTTTTGTAATAGTTTTTTATTGTATCGAAATCCATAATGAGACGAAAAGTAGTAATTTCCTTAAGAGCATAACAATGTAATGCAGGTAAACATAAATACAAACATCATTCAAATTCAGAACAACGATATGTAGGTCACACAAAGTGTTGTGTCATGTAGGGATCGAACATACATACTCAGCAGCGAGGAGACCTCCACAACCACTGCACTATACTTGCAGTATGCTATCTACCTACAAATGTTAAGTGACCCTTCAGGTATTGGGACCTTCACAAGGACCTACGTTCTAGAATTATTTCTATGGTAGTTTCTGTACTAGATCTGAATTCCGTCATTCGAATTCTTTCCGTTATCCGTCAATCTCCATTAAGGATATGATTATTGGCGGACCGAAGTATCCATAGACAAATAGCTTAGTAAATATTACAACTGGTTACGTCATCACATGTTATATCATAATGTAACAATTGATTTAGATGTTATTACCCCGATACTAGCGCCGACACGCCGTGGTGCCGCTTGTGGGAACTAATATCATGTGATTGTTCGACCGGCGATTTTTAGTTTTGTATTTTTCCGAAAATATGTTTTTGTAAATATTGTTTATTAAACGTAGTATTATTTTTAATATTCTAGTAATTTAATGTATTGTGTGTAAAGTGTGATATTATTTTTTATGTTAAGTGTTATTTTATGAATTATATTTTCTGAAAAGTAAAATTTAAATAACTATGACATAGCACATCTCTTTAATGAAAATTACATTTACTATTTTGTATTAAATTTAACTTCAGTTAAACTTCAAAATACCATACAATTTTAAAATACCGAACAAATAGATTATATTTTTGAATAATATATATTAAAATCTGTAACAACATGTAATGACTTTGATTATAAACTCTAATTAAAACATACCTATAACAAAAATTTAAAGGTTTCGTAACTTCCCAGGATAAACATAAAAAAAACCACATAAAATAAAATAAACAAATGAAAAAAAAAAGGAAATTGAAAACAAAACCAAAATATATTTTATAAAACACTTCACACACACAAATAGGTTTAATTGTAAAAAAATCACTGTAAAATATGTTAGGTATAATGTATGTTACCTCGTGAGCGTTCGGTTCCGTGCACAGATCACAACTGAGATGAACAACACAGCAGCACAGTGATCTTGTATAACCCACTGATAACAGCCGCTGAGACTGTTATCACAGTCCGCTATCGCGATAGCATCTACTATACCTTTTTCAATATCATCGATCAAAAATATTTCGGTTTGTGAACGATAACCTTTTTTACATGTTTCAATACATACAAATATATAAAATTAACAGCTTTCACAAAATGTCTGTTTGTTACCACTAAACTCTGGAATGACTGGACCGATTTTGTCGGGACTTTCACTGGCAGATGTCTGATGATATACGGAGAAACTTAGGCTACTTTTATGGACTTGCCCCGCGGCGTTACCTGCGGTCGTTGTTGTACCGCGAGGCTCAACTAGTCTATACAAATAAATAAAATTGGAGTGTCTGTTTGTAATATTAAAATAACCGCTTTTTACTAAATGCATATGTATACACCAAATCTATACAAATAAATAAAATTAGAGTTTCTGTTTGTAATATTAAAATAACCGCTTTTTACTAAATGCATATGTATGTATACACGATACATATACCAAAAATGTAGCTAAAAAAATTTTTGTCTGTCTGTTTGTCTGTTTGTTCCGGGTAATCTCTGGAACGGCTGGGCGGATTTTGACGGGACTTTCACTGGAAGGTAGCTGATGATCCAGGTTTGTATTTATTTTTGTTTAAGTACAGGTCCATTGTAATTAAACTTAATTTTAATTTCATTTGATTTTAGTTACATTGTCATAATTATCTTATCGATTTTCACCTCTTTACTCGGTAGTTTAAAAGTCACTTTGCTTTTTTTCTGTGTTGAGTATCACAGGTACGATCCTCATGCGGGACAGCACTTTGGGTATTCCACAAATTGTTATTCTGAGTCTTTGTATCCGTTACACAAATGCTTGTGAAATTCCTACACTGGATAATATTCCTAGTGCAGGAAACGTTTTAAATCGAAAACAGTTTTGTAAAAAAATGTTCTAGAAATATCTATTGTCTTTTAGTTTCTATTAGCATACGTAATGGAGACACCGCCTACAGACATTCGTGACTCCGCATTTGACAGACTACAATGTATTTGTTTGTCAATTTAAAAATAAGTGTAGGTACTACCTGAGATAACATCACGCTACGTCTAATGGGTACGAGCAGAAGCAAGGTTTTAATGAAAAATTGTAAGTAAATAACGTGTAAGAATAAGGTCATTTATGCAGTTAGTAGTTTTATATCCGTAGTACTTCTCGGTTTGAACAGGTGTCTGCCTATTTGTCTCCATCTTGTCTTCCGCTTTGTTATGGAGGATAGTGAACTTATTATATTTCCAAGTCCTCCAATTTTCTTCTGATTTATTTCATTGCGGGTTCCAAGACAGCCTTACTTTCCTGGGAGTTCCGGAGGGTCATAACTCGGTGTGTGCTCGGCTTCGGCTCGACCGGGGCGCTACTACCCTCGAACAGAAGATCAACGTAAAATGACAGCGATCGTACTGTCGTGTTTCGTTAGTAAGTGCGAGACCGGAGGCCTAATGATGCAGAAGCATCACTAGCCCGCTATGTTGTGGGTCACCATGCTGCATTGTTGCATTGTCTGCATTCGCAATGAGTATGGTGATCACCACTCTTGGATTCTGCTTATGCTTTCCATCAGTCAAAGTAGACTCATTTTGGCAGGCCATACATATTAAAAAAAAACTGATTTCACGGCTCAAAAGCTACACCGATTTTAATGCAATTTGACATGGAGATACTTTGAATCTTGAGGAAGGACGCGAGTATAACATAATAGGTATCTAAGTTTTGGGATCAGAGTGAGATGTATAAATTTATAAGCTACTAGCTGAAATAGTGACTTTGGGTAGCATTTATACAACTTTTCATCCCGCCTTTAAACCCCTTTCAACCCTTTATTCGCATTAAAAAGTAGCCTATGTCCTTTATCCCGGCTCTATACTATCTGTGTGCCAAATTTTATTTAAATCAGTTGAGTAGTTTTGGCGTGAAAGCCCCACAGACAGACATAGTTACTTTCGCATTTATAATTTTAAAAACGAAGTAAGGATTATTATTACTAGTTGTTGGTGATTGCTTACCACCTTAATGTCTTAAAAAAAAAGTAAAAATAAAACCCAACTACGAACTTTTTCAAACTTGTTACATACTTTTTAAGCGTCGTTTTTTGTCGTTGTTGGGTTTTATTTTTTTCTTTTTTTTATTTAAAATGTTTTGGTGCCTCTATAATACTTATTGTTGTGCAAAGTTTATTTTAAATAGGTACCATAGAAATATCACACTTATCGAATAAATACGGACAAAGTCACGAACAAATGCTTATAATATATGTATTTTTAAAACGTACAAATAACGCCCTTTCCAATGATACCAAACACGGCATATTTATCTCAAATTTATTTTTTTAACACAGTACTTTATGTCGGCTAGAGGGCGCCACATTAGATTCAGTGACACGTCATATAGCCTATAACCAGAACACGATCATGACGCTTCTAACGACACCTCATTTGTCCAGTTCTAATTAGTAGTTAAGGAGCTATGAGGGAACAAATGAACATACATACATACATAGCCTGTCAAAATCATAACCCTCCTTTGGCTTTGCCGTAGTCGGGTAATAACATGCTATAAATATCAGCACGTCAGTGATACGAGTACATTATCGCATCGTCAGGCAATACGCAACGCGGGCCGGTGTCGTTGACCCGTGTTATTGTCATGAGAAAACTACCAACTCGTGATATGCATCATTATAACTTTGCAAACTATTGCTAACATGTTAATAAATGATTTTAGGAACTAAAATTCTGTTTTAAACTTTAAAATCCTATCTATACTAATATATAAAGCTGAAGAGTTTGTTTGTTTGTTTGTTTGAACAAGCTAATCTCAGGAACCGCTGGTCCGATTTGAAAAATTCTTTCGGTGTTGGATAGTCCATTTATCGAGGAAAGCTATAGGGTATATATCATCACGCTACTACTAATAGGAGCGGAGCAACAATGAAAAATGTTTCAAAAACGGAGGAAATTTTCACGCTACGGGCAATATAAGGCGCAAACGAGGTTGCGTGGGTCAGCTAGTTTTAGATATAAACACACTGAGTTCAATGTTGATATTGTCAGTCAATATTTCGGATTTTGTTTTGTACCTGTGTGTATAGTTATTAACATATTTATTTACCGTGGGAGAGCCGTCGCCGGCTCGACCAGAGTGATACCACTGCCTCACAGAAAACCGGTGTGAAACAGCGCCTGCGCTGTGTTTCACTGAGTGACTGAGGATACCGGAGGCTACTACCCCCATCCCCCAAAGGACGGCAACGCGTGGACACCTCTAGCGTTGTAGGTGTCCATGGGCAGCGGAAATCACTTACCATCAGGCGATATGTCTGCTCGTATGCCCACTATTCCATAAAAAAACACGAACTACGAGGCGAAGCTAGTCTAAAAAAAGTTAGCCTAAGTTATTCCTTATATCATCAGCTATCTGCCAGTGAAAGTCCCGTTAAAATCGGGTCATCCGTTCCAGAGATTAGCCGAAACAAAAATACACACAAAATTTTTAAAATTGATTCTTGATGTAAGTGCCTACCATTCATACTTTCCATATGCATTGAGTGAAAAAGTTATTTGGAATTTACAAATAGTTACAAATAATTTTCGTCGACGCACCCTGATGTTGATACCTGATAATTTAGCTTCCCATAGCTGAAAAAGATTTTAACATCAGTTTAACGGTTTGGGCGTAAAAGCGTAACAAACAAACTCACATTCTCATTTATAATATTCGTAGGGATATTAGTTTTAAAATAACCCCGGTGCAACGACTTCAAGTGAAGTTTTCAATGATTGATTTATAAATCAATATACTGTTGTTTATAGTGTTTGTGTTCGAATCTTTCCACCGCCCAATCAATCTCACGATATCTGATGAAAGTACTCTTACTCTTATCAAGTACGTTCGTATCTACTCGCATTTCCTATTGATACGGTCGAATTTATTAATGTAATACCTTAGAAGGAGCTATTCTTGTAAATATATTACATTCTGCATGTTGGAAGCGGCTTCAACGATTTTCATGAAATCTATACTAATATATAAAGCTGAAGAGTTTGTTTGTTTGTTTGTTTGTTAAGACCAAGAGGAGCGGAGCAACAATGAATAATGTTACAAAAACGGGGGAAAATTATCACGCGCACGCAAACGAGGTTGTGAGGGTCGGCTAGTGTGTGTATAAATCAGCGTTGCCAGATTTAAACTAACTAGGTTCAATTCGGCGACCAGCCAGTTATCCTCGGGACCCGTGACAGGAATTACGCGGAACATTACAATTTCGATTAAAAAATTGGGGCCTCTGCAACGCTGGATGAATGTTTGATTACTTATTTTGTTTCGTTTCTTTCTTTTTGTTTTTTATGTCATATTTTTTCTTTTAAAGAAGAAGCTTATTTATTTATTTTTGTTTGCAATAATATACTTTTTCAAGTTGACTGTGTTGCGTTTTGTCTGTGTGCATTTCCTTATATTTGTAACTGTTTGCGCAAATGTCAGAGGCCGGCTGAAAACCAGTGCTGTGCTTCTGTACAGCGTGAACGGAGCTGGTGGCCTTTGGTACACAATGAAATTGTTTAGCAAAAGTAAATGGTTTAATTTTCAGCATCAAATGTAGACACTTGTCGTACCCGTGTTTGTTCGTTTGTCACCAATGCCATAAAAACTATAATGAAGCATCATTCGGCAACAATAGATGCAATGACATAACCACGTTGGGATATAAGTGCTAGTCTCAAGGCTAATATTAATACGTTTCATGGTTATATATATAAATTGTCTTGACGTTTCTATGGCATACAATTTCTATTATTATTTTTTTCTGACATCTTACCCACAACGCCATCTAGTCCCAAGCTAAGCAAAGCTTGTCTTATGGGTACTAGACAACTGATATAAATACAAATAAACGTTTTTTTTTGTAAATACATACATATTATACATAGAAAACACCGAAACTCCAAAACAAATATTTTTAGATCATACAAACATTGGGTGCGACCCGGGAATCGAACCCGAGACCCCAAGCACAGCAGTCGCATACGCTACAGTAGTAGTCCGTGCCGGAGTCTCAGAAAGACGGTGTTAGTTTTATTAGCACTGCAGTATACGCTCGCCACAGTAATCGACTACGCGGACTGCAAGAACCTACCTACTGCATACCTAAAGGTCGCAATCACGGTACAGAGATTTGTTCTGTGGTCGCAATGCCACCAGCTGTTGCAGTCTGCACCTTGAATTAGCATTCTGCCTTTCAATCAGATTTTATAGTCAATACTTTTAAACAATTCTCCGAGTTGTTCATACCCTATACTTTCAAGCTTTTTCACAAGGGGTGCTGCTATAGTATATTATCACAGATATCGTAATTACCAATCATGTTTGTAAAGTAACAAAAATCGGCTAAGTGCGAGTCGGACTCGCGCAAGAGGGGTTCCGTAGAATGATCTATACATTTCAAGTGTCTATCTGTTGTCGTTATTAATATTGAACATAAAACAGCACGAAAATGACGTATGTACTTAAAAACGGAGGAGTTTCTATATTCCACTGTATGTATTGGAACGAAGTTTTGGAACGAAGTTCCTTAAGGCGTGTTGCGAAAGGGGGCTAGACGGAAAAAGTGTAACGACACTTTTTGCTATATTAACATTGAATTGACGTCATAGTGCTGGATACTCAACGTTAAATATAACTAACTGATTGCCAACGTCCATACCATGTTGAATACACCGGTTCTCGTCCGATCACCGAAGTTAAGCAACATCGGGCGTGGTTAGTACTTGGATGGGTGACCGCCTGGGAATACCACGTGATGTTGGCTTTTCGCATTTATTTACAGAAAATATATTGTTTATATATTTTCTGTGTATAGTATATTTTGTAGTCTGATTATTTCTAAAATTTTATTTAGAAATAATCATCATCAATTTTATTAATTTAGCAGCAACATACATTTGTATATTAAGTGAAAATTTCAGCTGTCTAGCCATCACCGTCCATGATTTACAGCCTACTGACAGAGAAACTGTCACTTGATTATAGAGTCATGTTTTTGACGTGACAACGTCTTTTAAATTGGTTTGCCGGGTGACACTTCAAGAAACTGCGTTACGCTCCGCTCACGTTATGCGCTCACAATGAGAGCGAGTGAGAGGCACGCGTCCCTTCCACTCGGGCATGGTTAGCCCGCCTAAGAGCGAGAGAGACAGACATAAAAAATAAAATTTTGTTAATATGAAATTCAGTGCGAGATTCTTTGTATAAATTAATGTTTTAAATATAATTCTTTGTATAAATAAATGTTTTAAATTGTTACTATTATTTCATCCTTCTTCCTACTATACGAATGAATATTCACATTAAAATTATTTTACCACTCAAAGTCGTTGTCACGTAAAACTTTCGCCCGTATACCGACTTTACAGGCAACCAATTTTTTTTACCTATGGCTACAAAGCCCTAAAATCTAATATAAAAAGGATAATTAGGTTAAATAGATGCATACTTTTTTTTCTAAATTAAATTAAGTACACTGCCATCTATTAACTACGCTTCAAATTGCGTAGCTTTGCGTTGACAAGAAATACTATATTCAACGCTAGATGTCACTGTTACGAACGTTTTAAAATTAACCGAATACTACTCAATAATAGATGGCAGCACTTGACTAATGTAAGATGAAATTCACTCAAAAGCATGATATAACTGCAAAATTATTCTCTTTGCTCTAAAGCTCTAAAATATATGTTAGATTTTATTGTTAACTAACTAGCCTGTAGCTTATAATACTTTTTAACACAGTACTTTTTAACTGATTCAAGTTAATAAGTGATAAAAGCGACTATTCGAGTAGAAATCCACCGTGCGCGACACGAATATTCTTAACGTTAAACGTATTGATCTTTTTATTTTATCATCTACATATCTATATATATAAAAGAAAGTCGTTTTAGTTACACTATTTATAACTCAAGAACGGCTGAACCGATTTAATTGAAAATTCGTGGAGAGGTAGCTTTTAACCAGGAGAAGACGGACATAGGATACTTTTACCATTTTTTTTTTTACTTTGCCAGCGCTTCTTGTTGTACCGCCAGTAACACCGCGGGCTCAGCTAGTAATAATAATCACTCTAATATTATAAAGGCGAAAATTTGCGAGCGTGTATGTTTATTACGTCTTCACGTAAAAACAACTGGACGGATTTGGATGAAATTTCACAGTGATGTAGCTTATACATCAGAAATACACGCGGGCGGAGCCGCGGGCAACAGCTAGTAGTAATATAAAACTGAAGAGTATGGTCGTTGTTTGTACCACTGGTTCGAATTGAAACATTATTTTAGTGTGACAATTTATTTAGCGACTCCACCAGCGTATACCCATGTCAGTTATCACAGTAATGAGTAGCATGTTTTCATGTCCTTTCTCAAGAATCAATGTATCTCCATTCCACATTTTATTGATATCAGTTCAGCGTTTAGCGTAACAGACAAGCAGACAAAAACTTCCAATTTTATAATATCAGTATAGTTACAATTATTTCTGAACCCCCAAAATCTCCGTGGAACCAATTATGCACCAACCGCAAAACTATTAAAACCAAATTAAAACATCGTAGTCAATTGACTATTCCAATTAGTCAACCCTCCGGCTGCGCGGTGTTGATCCTTGCCACGTGACTGTGCAAAGAATCTAATTTAACCCTCCATCGGATGGGTTAAACTCTGGCGTTTGACAGATGACATGCAGTTCTGAAATTAGGTTATGGTAAAAAAAAAATAGTTGATGGAAATTGTTGTGGCTCTTAATTTAAAACTTAAAAAAAAATATTCTAATAATTCAAAATGATTTTAAATTCCTTATTGATATTCAAAATCATTTATTCAATTATTAAATAATAACAAATATTTCGGACATCTTACACACAATGCCATCTAATCCCAAACTAAGCAGAGCTTGTATTATGGGTACTAGACAACTGATATAAATACTTATATACTTTTTTTATTATCGAACTAAGTGGCGTGCAATTGGAGAGGCCTATGTCCAGCAGTGGACTGCGATAGGCTGATGATGATGATGATGATGATGATACTTTTTTTTTATAAATACATACATATTATATATAGAAAACAACCAAACTCCAAAACAAATATTTGCAGATCATACAAACATTTGGTCCGACCCAGAAATCGAACCCGAGACCTCAAGAACAGCAGTCGCCACCGAGGAAATTAAGACAGTAAGCGACATTTACGAACGATATATTGAAGCTACAGTTAAAAATCATAGATCGACACAAACAGACGCCACAGCATGTGCTGTATTGTTAAGGTAAATTAGATGAAACACCAAAATCTACTGCCTGCCTGAGTCGATCTATAACTTCCAGTTTCCGAAATGCGTAGAGCCTTATAAGAAGAATACTGGAAAAAAAAACTCATGGCCACTCTTTTCAAATCTCAGATATTCAGGTACATTAGTGTTAGTATATTACATGAAAGGTAAACAGTATGCAAGCTGTTGCCACGTTGTGGCTTACGTAGCCACGATGTTGTCTTGCCAGTTTCCATCTTGCTATCTTGCCATTTAGTGTTTTAAGTCGCCCAAAGGCCTCCAACTAAGCTTCACGACTGTTATCCTAAGTTAACTACTAATATAATATAATAATCACTAGAGTATAGGTATCTATACATACAAATAAATAAAATTGGAGTGTCTGTTTATAATACTAAAATAACTGCTTTTTAATAAATGCATATGCATGTATATACGGTACATGCACCAAAACAATTTTTTTTTTATAATTTTTATCTGTCTCTCTGTCGGTCTGTTCGAGCCGGGTGATCTCTGGAACGTCTGGACTTTCTGTGCCAGACAGCTGATTATCTGAGGAGTAACTTAGGCTTCTTTTTCAGACTAACTTTGTGCCGCGGCGTTACCCGCGATACGACGATGACTGCGGGTAGCACCGTGGGACTCAAAAATGTTGAAAAAATTAAAAAATGGGAAATATTTATTCCTTTTAAAAGACGTAAACGAATTTTATTAAGATTTTTTTAATGTATTTCATGAACCAAAACTATGTTCCCTTCTAGCTCATATTTCTATTTCGCACCAAGAGAATTTTGTGGTAAGCCCTTTATAAATGTTCTAAGATATATTATTTAACTTTGTGACATCAACAGAACAATTACATCCAAAATTATCGTCTCTTATTCAACTTCAACAAAATTACTAAACGCATGCACTTACCAACATACTCAGACCTTTAGATCACACAAAAATAGACGCAAACACGGCTCAAGAAATAACGGACCAAAATTATACTTTGACAAAATCTTGTTTTACGCTAGAGGAGGCTTCACAGTCGCTTAGAAATGACAAACTTATATTTGCAGTTAGAAATGACACTTGACAAACTGATTTGAACTCTGTTGTGAAAGAAACAAGAGTCATATGTTTATTTTTTTAGGATTTGAGGGTAGTTTGGTATTATAGTCCTAAGGCAAAACGTTCTTGAGATAGGAATCTTTAAAGGAAACGTCTTTTTCAGTTTCCCATTGTCTACAATTACTTGCCTTCTGATCTTACGAGTGTATCTGTCCTTTTCTAACACACGAACTTGTTTAAACTATTCTATCTCTCTCGTGTGCTCTTTGAAAATCCAATTTGAGATTTCCGTTCGCATCTGTGTTTCGACGCTTTATTTCTTTCATTTAATTATTTATTTTTAAAATGTTTTTTCCGATTGTGGTTGAATGGGAGGGGTGTTGTGTTAACATGCCTTTGTTTTAAGTGTTTTAGGTGTTTCTGTGTTCATTTATTGTTTTTACTCTCTGGTAGGAGTTTGGAATGTAATGAGGACAGTTATATTTACCTTTGGAAGTTGACGGATGTTACAGTAGAGGATGATTGAAGAAACAAGAGACGGAGTTTGTTTGTTTGTTTAACCGGGCAATTTCTGCAGTTAGCCTCTTGATTTTTTTTATTTTTTTTTTATGAGGTCTAAGTGACCTCGCCGCTTTTCCCCGTCCATGGAAACGACGGGACCTTATTATTCTTGTCCTAATTTACATCGTTGTACTGTACTTTTTGTCGGGTAAAATCCCGCTACTTAAACTAATTTCTAGCCTCTTGATTGGGCCGTTGTACGTGAGTTGGTCATCTTCTTACTCCAACCATCTCAGATAATCAGCCTTTTCAGGTCACTGCAGGCTTCTGGGAGTGATGTTGATTGGAGGATGTCCGCCCGTTGATCTGCCACACTTCTACATTCTGTGGGAACGTACTGCAGCGTTTCTTCTGCCTCCATGCATCCCTTGCACCGAGGGCTGTCTGTTGCGCCTATAGTGAATAGGTGCTTGTTTGGGGGGCAATGCCCTGTCAGGATACCCTGTGACCTTCCTGAGATCGTCCCTTTTTAATCTAATCTACCGAAACTGCACTTTTCGTTTGCCTGCATTCTTCATTGTCTTTCCTACTACTGTTTTGTGTTTTTCTTAGGTATTGGCGCGCAGCCATGTTTTTATTTGGGCTTGGAACAAGGGTAGTAGTGGTTCCGGTCCACAAACTGTATTTCCGATCCCCTTTTGGCCAATTCATCTGCAGCGTCGTTAGTAGAGACGAGTATTACCAGTCCTATGCACCCCGTGGCTATCGTGAGAATCGACTAACAACAGCGTGTCAGCGTAGTAAGACAAAACCTACTTTCTAAGGAGAGGCCCGTGTTGATGATTGATAAATAAATATACACAGAGGAATATTATTTCGTGCAGGTATCATCCACAATATGTCGGTTAAAAAGATAAATTAATTAGAAACTAAGATATTGTTTGAGGTACACTTTCGAATAATATCGTCTTATAGCATCAGCAATCTGCCAGTAAAAGTCCCGTCAAAATCGGTCCAGTCGTGTTCCAGTGACGTAGCCGTAACAACAGTTCATTTCAAAAAAATGTTATTTGATGTAGGTAAGTAAGTATCGCATTAACTTCCCCCAAGTGTTTATTGAAAAGCTTTTATTTGAATATTACAAACAGACACTGCAGTTCCATTAATTTGTATAGATTTATTAAAGAGTTGTACCTCCTCGCTATTACCATTAATCTTATAGTGCTCAGCTTTATTTCTTTTTTTTTATGTATGGCCCTGACAAAATGACTTTACTCTACCTGATGGAAAGCATAAGCGGAGTCCAAAAGTGGTGGTCACCATACTCATTGCTCGTGCAGACAATGTAACAATGCAGCATGGTGACCCACACTATGGCGGCCTAGTGATGCTTCTGCATCATTGGGCCTCCGGTCTCGCACTTATCAACGAAACACGACAGCACGAACGCTGTCATTTTACGTTGATCTTCTATGTGAGTGTAGTACCGCCTCGATCGAGTCGGCCCAACCGTGCTGAACTCAACGTGGCTCTACTACCTGTCACAATGCTAGCAATGTAGCTATAAAACAAAGTACAAAAATATTATAATACTAGCCGACCCACGCAACCTCGTTTGCGTCTTCTATTGCCCGTAGCGTGATGATATATAGCCTATAGCTTTCCTCGATAAATGGGCTTTCTAACACTGAAAGAATTTTTCAAATCGGACCAGCGGTTCCTGAGATTAGCGTGTTCAAACAAACAAAGAAACAAACAAACAAACAAACTCTTCAGCTTTATATATTAGTATAGATTTGCAGTTTTTATGCTCAATAAAGTACGTGAAAGAATTTAAATATGGTGGACATAAAATGGGGTACAAGTTACTCGTTAAGTCGACTACTTCAATAAGAGATATTATTTAAGGGACAGGGGTGTTGCAACTGATAGATGACCTGTAACTTCACGCTTAGGGTTGTCACGATTGGTTTTAATTATTTACTAGCAATTTTTCTTGTTTCCAACTTTTAAAATTTCATAAATCATCCCCCTTAAGGTATTTTTTACTTTTTTTGTTATTGGCAGTCAAACGAGTAGACGCATCTTGTGATGTTAAGCGATTACCAGTCGAGCCGGCCCATTCATGCCGAAGCGTGGCTCTCTCACGGTAGTAAGTGGGAAATTTCCAAGACTTTCTTCTTTGGATGCTTATAGCATTAAAAACATCAGCTGCACAAATTCAAGCTTGAAGCCCCAACAGCTTAAACTATTTATATAGATAGATACTCTTTATTGCACACCATAATATTAAAAATACAATGTAGAATCTTTACTACAATTAAATAAAATTGGAGTGTTAGTTTGTAATATTTAAATAACCACTTTTTCGGTATGTATACACGGTACACATACCGAAATAGCATTTTTTTTAATTTTTGCCTGTCTGTCTGTCTGTTCGTCCCGGCTTATCTCTGGAACGGCTAGACTGATTTGGACGGGACTGTCACTGGCAGATAGCTGATGTTATAAGGAGTAGCTTAGGCTACTATTTTAGACTACCTTCGACCCGTGGCGTTACCTGAGGTTCATGTTATACCGCGGGTAAGGCCGCGGGGATCAGCTAGTTAAACAATTAAATAGAAAACAAAATATTGCAACTCTTATAGGTCTTGTAACGAAATAATTTTCGTTTATTTATCTTGCCTTTGCCGTTCTCAACAAATAGTATTATCGAATTCTATCTTCATTAGCTTCAAGTCTTTTTCTTCTTTTGCTTCTGAAAACCTCCTCGGGCCTTCACATAACCGGGGCTTGCGATGAGGTGGTGTGTCGGAATCAAACCGACAACTACCGTGCACCATTCCACGTCTAACATAGGAGGGCTTCGAAGATATCTGTAGTTAAAACCAAGAAGACTGTAGCTCCATAGCGTCAAGGCTATCAAGAAACGTAGCCCTCCTCTGATCATCTCTATCCAAGATACCTTTCTTAATAGGTGCTTTCTTAATAATGAAATAAAGGCATGACCTGCCAAAAATTTTTTTAACTACGGTTTTGGTATAAGTACCGTGTATACATACATATGCATTTAGTAAAAAGCGGTTATTTTAATATTACAAACAGACACTCCAATTTTATTTAGTTGTATAGATGACGTGTCACTGAATATAATGTGGCGACCTCTAGCTGACATAATAAAGTACTGTATTAAAAAATTAATTATAGATAAATATGTCGTGTTTGGTATCATTGGAAAAGGCGTTACTTGTACATTTCAAAAATATATATATTATTAGCATTTTGTCGTAACTTTGTCGGTATTTATTCGATAATTTTGATATTTCTGTAGTACCTTTTTAAAGTTTACTATATTAAAATTATAGAGGCACCAAAACATTTTAAATAATAAAAAAGTAAAAACTAAAACCCAACTACGACAAAAAACGACGCTGAAAAAGCATGAAACAAGTTTTAAAAGCCGTAGTCACGCGTTGTTAAAGTGTTATGGGCTATGGTACATTACACTACATGGACTACGGCTTTTGAAATTTTGTATTGTTTATTTGTATGCCTTGATGTTAAGAAAGATTGTTATTATTATTTTCATTGAGTTTATATTTCGTTTCTGTATATAGTTCTTTGTGCAGTTGTAAAGCAACATACGTAATAATAGAAATATCAGTTAGCCTCTCTATCGCATTAGGTCAACCTGATGATAGTGAAAGCAATGTTTTACGTAAATAAATAAACAAAAGATAACTTCAGTGTAATATGTGCATATGTTGCAAAAACAGGACGAATTTATCTTTTTTATCCCTTTCGACACACGCAGACAAACTAGTCGTTAATAAACATACCTAAAGGTACTACCTATATAATTATATACCCACCTACTTATACATTGTACATATTACTAAGACATGTAAATAAGTAAGTACATGCAGAGGTCGTCAAATCGTTTTAAAATGTCAATAACTTATTTGTGACTTGTTTTTCAAACAGGTATTTAGAAGGATTTATATTTAAGTTAGTTTATAAGTTTGTAGATCTGTTAAATCAATTTTTATCTCTATAAATATATTCCCAACTAGCTGAACCCCGCAGTGTTACCCGCGGTCATTGTTGTACCGCGAGTAACGCCGCGGGACAAAGTTAGTCTAAAAAAGTAGCCTAAGTTATTACCTGGATCATCAGCTACCTGCTAGTGAAAGTCCCGTCAAAATCGGTCCAGACATTCCAGAGATTACCCGGAACAAACAGACAGACAGACAGACAGACAGACAGACCGACAGACAGACAGACAGACAAAAATTTTTTAAACCACATATTTAGTATATGTACCGTGTATACATACTTTTGCAAGTAGTAAAAAGCGGTTATTTTAATATTACAAACAGACACACCAATTTTATTTATTTGTATAGATGTATAGACAAGAAAATCTTCCACACAATCGGGCAACCCTATCATGATATCGATAACTGACCTCCCCGCTGTTAAAAAGAAATAAAAAAGTAATAAAATGCAAGGGCACAATAAAAACCACAATAATAGAAGGGTTCCGGCACCCACTCGCTCACTTTAAGGAACCCTAATTTTTGTGTTGGCGGGAAAGTGAAGAAAATTGCCGTGGAATTTGCATATTTAGTGAATTTAAGTCAGTATCTTAAGTGGTGGATATATTTTTTACAGAATTGTTCTTTACAATCTGGTTTTAGAATTTTGAAATTTGTTGAAGAACTGTACTTCTGTACAATCAGAGTGGAACCAGGGCCTCATAGAAAGTCACCCTTTCATTGGTTGTCATCAAGTAAATGGTTGTAACCTGAATCCTGGGCACTAGTTGCCACTAGCTGCAGATGTTCCTATATTAGGGTACCATCAGGTCGGTCGTCTAATCGTTTGTCTTCCTAAGTCAAAAAATAGTCTGTGGCATCGTAGTTCTCAAACGGATAGACCGATTTCGATGCGGATTTTTTTTCATTTGAAGCCAGTTTCCTTGCGCTAGTTCTTAGCTGTTTGGTTAATATCGGTCAAGCAGTGTGAGAGTATAGTTCTTTTCTAAAATGATGTAAGGATTTTTTGTCGTATGATGATGTTTCATGACAATTAATTGATAACTTCGACTTGATGCTGCGTAGGGGGTTTTTTATTTTAAATTTATGATTATTTTTTTTTTTTTTTTTTTTTTTATGTTTGACCCTGCCAAAATGACTCTACTCTGCCTGATGGAAAGCATGAGTAGAATCCAAGAGTGGTGGTCACCATACTGCGAATGCAGACAATGCAACAATGCAGCATGGTGACCCACACCATGGCGGGCTAGTGATGCTTCCGCATCATTGGGCCTCCGGTCTCGCACTCACCAACGAAACACGACAGCATGATCGCTGTCATTTTACGTTGATTTTCTATATATATATATAGATTAAAATAATCGACTATCCGTGTATGACAGACTAGCTGACCCACGCAACTTCATTTACGTCTCTTATTGCCCGTAGCGTGATAATTTTCCCCCGTTTTTGAAACATTTTTCATTGATGCTCCGCTCCTATTGGTCTTAGCGTGATGATATATAGCCTATAGCCTTCCTCGATAAATGGGCTATTTAACAGAATTTTTTAAATCGGACCAGCGGTTCCTAAAATTAGCGTGTTCAAACAAACAAACAAACAAACAAACAAACTCTTCAGCTTTATATATTAGTATAGATAGATAAGAATACGAAATGTCACCATCCTACTCACCCCTTGGGTGCCGTAGGAGTCGACTAAGGGGGCAAAGTACCATGACAACAGTACAGCGAAGAGAAGGAAACCTTGACACAAACCCGTCTGACCAACATTGTGTGGTAGACCAAAAACCTCCTTACTAAGTAGAGGCATGTGTCCAGCTTTGGACTATAAAAGGCTATCGATGATAGACACTGAAAAAGTTTTCCCGACTTTGTTAAAACTTTGATGAATTTACGACTCTTTTGATACCTCATTTATTCAAAGTAGCTGATTTCAGCACGAACGGGCCGACTACACCGGGCCGGTACTACCCTCGCACAGAAAATCAACGTAAAATGACAGCGTTCGTGCTGTCGGGTTTCGTTGGTGAGTGCGAGACCGGAGGCCCAATGATGCGGAAGCATCACTAGCCCGCCATGGTGCATTGTCCGCATTCGCAATATGGTGACCAACACTCTTAAATTCTGTTTATGATTTCAATCAGGCAGAGTAGAGTCATTATGGCAGGGCCAAACATAAATATATATATATTGGTTCAGTAGTTTCGGCGCTACAGTGGAATTTACAAACATTATATAGATTATCAAAACTATTACCTTTTATTTTGGCTTAGTTGTAATCGGGTAAAGGTTCTTATGAAGTTGCCGATCGTGTGCTTGTTTGCTACGTGAATAGTGAAAATGTGAGAGACGCAATGTATGTGGAGTCTCTCACCGACCGATGGTGAGTGTAGCGGCATAAAGTCACACTGTTCGCTACTACATTCAAGTGGGCCAGGGACGGACTGTGACGAATTTTTTACCATTTTATTTTATACTAGCTTATGCACGCGGCTTCGCTCACGCAGACTTTCATCCCCTGATTTTACTCCCTTAGGGGTGCAATTTCAAAAATTCCTTTCCTTGTGCTCGCTTACGTTATATAAAGAATTTACATGCTAAATTTCTAGGTTCAGCGGTTTGGGATGTGCGTTGATCTCTGGGTATGTTAGTTACTTTCCTCTTTTATATATAAAAGATGTAAAAGCCTGACAAAGTGAATCTACTCTGCCTGATGGAAAGCATGAGCAGTAACCAAAAATAATGGTCACCATACTCTTGCGAATTCAGACATTGCAACAATACAGCAAGCCGGTTATGCGTAATAGTGACCCGGGTGATAAGGCTATATAAATATCATCAAAAGTTTTTACGTGGTTGAGTTTATTTATTTATATCAACTGCTTACTACACTCACAGTTACCCAACACGTGAAGCGAGCCATTATAACATTGGTGTTACTAATATGGTAATTAATAATAGGAATTCATAATCGTCCGTCCCAAACCAGGCAAAGCCTGCACCAAGGCAACCAGACATTTTCAAACACATACATATTTTAGGTAAATTAGACCCCGACGTAGAACTATACATCATGCTTATCACATAAAAGCTAGTCATGGGTGGGAATCGAACCCACGACCAATCAATCATACAAAATGTAACAAATGTACTTGATTTGGTAAAGAATAAATCAATATCTGGATACTGAGTTATTGCTTTCAAAATTTTCATGTTAACTGTATTCCGATCGCAGCTAAATCCCTGCCTGTATTGCCACCATGATAGTATTTTGTTAGTCGGCAGCTTTGTTGCCGAGTGCCTTACTAGAGAGCCTGTCCTCTGTCTCGCTCTCTCCTCCCGTGGTGGAAAGAGACAGAGTGCCGTTACGGGACACTGGCGACGCCCGAGTGTGACAATATTTGGTCACTTATTGGCTACACTGGGAACAGACGCAAGCGCATACAAAAAATATAGATTGTTTAATATTTCTTTAAGAATTTTATACTCTTTTTGTGGCTTTTAATTTTTGACTGTTTTGGTTGAAGATGTTAAGGTTAGTTTAGTTGTGAGTGACCCTGGCTGGTGCGGTAGAGGTTTTGGGTTCGATTTCCACAAAGAACAAATATTTTGGCTCCGTGTCTGAGTGTAACGTGTCCTACTTTAATATTATAATTGCAAGTTGTGAGGATTTATGAATGTATGTTACTATTCCACACAAAAACTACTGAACGGACTTACATGAAACTTCATAGTATTCTTTTTATGTTTTTGAAAGATAACTCCTACATATATTCAAATAAATAAAATTGGAGTTTCTGTTTGTAATATTAAAATAAACGCTTTTTACTAAATGCATATGTATGTATAGTACATATGCATAAGGTATATTACTTGACTGGACGGTTGGCTTATGTGTTTAAGTGATCACCACGCGGCTCTTCACTGCGCAAAGTGTTGTGGGTTCATATCCCACATGGAATAACACTTTGTGTCCACACCATCCACAAATTGTTGCCCTGAGTCTTTTCATGTATATTTGTACAGTCCCTTGCAAAGCAAGATTTATATACCTTACTAACTGAACCCGCGGTGTTAAAAGCGGTTGTCATCGTACCGCGGGTAACGCCGCGGGACAAAGTTAGTTTAAAAAATGTAACTCAATTTACTCCTTGGCTATCTGCTAGTGAAAGTCCCGTCAAAATCGGTCCCGCCGTTCCAGAGATTACCTGGAACAAACAGACAGACAGACAGACAAAAATTATAAAAAAAAAAATTTTGGTACATGTATCGGTGTATACATACATATTCATTTAATAAAAAGCGGTTATTTTACAGACAGTCCAATTGACGATGAGTCGTAATAAGTCACCTTTAAATATTGAGTTTCTTACATCAAGCTGATCATAAACCTAATGTGGTCATGATTATCTATACAAATAAATAAAATTAGAGTGTCTGTTTGTAATATTAAAATAACCGCTTTTTACTAAATGCATATGTACGTATACCTACACGGTACATATAGGTACCAAAAATGTAGTTAAAAAATTTTTGGTCTGTCTGTCTGTTTGTTCCGGGTAATCTCTGGAACGGCTGGACCGATTTTGACGGGACTTTCACTGGCTGCTGCAGCTGATGATCCAGGGAGTAACTTAGGCTCCTTTTTTTAGACTAACTTTGTACCGCGGCGTTACTCGCGGTACGACGATAACCGAGGGTAACACCGTGGGGTTCAGATAGTAAATACTAAACGATTTCCCGAACGGAACAATCAAGGGCTTTGGACAAGGTACGTTGCCTAATGAAACGGTTAATTCATTGAGAAACAATTGAGTTTAAGCCCCATACTAATATTCCATTCCGTGGCATGGTTGTAAACAAATTAATTGATACAATAAATTTTATTTTTAACCGACTTCAAAAAAAGGAGGAAGTTTCTCAATTCTACCGTATATATATATTTGTTTTTATGTGTGTTCGCGGATAACTTCGTCGTTTATGAACCGATTTTGATGATTCTTTTTTCAATGGAAAGGAGATGTCCCAACGGTGGTACGGGTGGTACCATGATAAGGACATTAATATCTGATGATGGCATCCAAGAGAAATCGAGTCGAACCTTGAAGTCGGTTTTATTTTTGTTAAAATTTTACTTGTATTTACATATTATTATTATTTCAGACTTTCATTTCAAATCTATCTATGTGCCAAATCTCATTCAAACCGGTTCAGCTAAACCAAACAAATATTCATCCAAACTTTCTTATTTATAATATTACTAAAATGGTACAATAATGACAATGCAAGACTGATCGGTTAAACAAAACATTCGAAATTGTCGAAATCCGACCGCCAGGAGATGTCTAGTAGTTTTCAAGATACAAACACACACATAAGCACACACATCGTTTGTGATGCAACGTATAATCTTCGTGATGTACTTAATTCCATTGTTTGTTCACAATTAACCCGCTTCAAAGACACCAAATTCGTACAGTCGATGACAAAAGTGTTTGACTATAAAAGTTAGATATAAATAAAAATACTTTATTTCAAACACAAGATTCACATTGTTTTAAACTTTCATGGTCAGTAACATTAAAATAGGAATCTGCGGGATTATTACACCGTGATCATGGCGCTTGCAACACAGCGCTCACAAACAAAAAGGTACATGGTAGCAATCCCGCAGATTCCTATTTTAATACGAGATTTATAGTTAAATTGGTTAAATAACATAAAGAGATAAAGAAAAAAATCAAATAAAGGCGGATTTAAACAAAAAGAAAAGGATGCAGACCAAATACATAATATAATATACACAAATAAAAGATAAAGAACCAGACTGCTTCTTTATGTTTTATTTGTGTTTATTATACACGTAAGACGTAATATTCCTATTTGATATAATCTGGTGTTGCAGGTGTTTATGGGCGGTGGTAATCGCTTACCATCGAGTGATACGTCTGCTCGTTTCCCACCATATTTCATAAAAAACACGATACTAGGTAACGAAATAACTGCTAACGTCAATTATTTGGAAGACTATGAAATGGAATCATCCAAGTCAAAGTTCCTGAAAAGCTAAACAAAGGAGTACTGAATACCTACCTTTTACTAATACTCAATATGTCTTTAAATAAAGACAAATTAATATGTCTTAAAACTTTAATACGCGAGTGTACCCAAAGCGGTAACAAGATCCCAGTTCGGTTGATCGCCTCGCTACGAACACGCCGAATGTTTGCCTCCAATGTTTGTCCTCCACCGCTCACCAACACAACACACCGCCAATACTATACTGTTTGGACATTTTAGAAACTTAGCATCTCCATTGGGCACGTATGTATTCCAAAATTTTAAACAAACATTATATTACTGTTATCATCTTTAAAAATATTCCAAATTGAACTCTATCTCACTGTAATAAATTTTAAATCATATTTCATGAATTCTTGAAATATGTTTGTATGTTATGGTATGTGTACATAAAATTGTTAATAATAACACAGTGATTTTAAGTCTTATTTACATAAGAATAAGGTTGGAATGGAATGCTAATATATTTGTCATTGTAATACGTTTCTTAATATTGTTTGTACAGTTTTACCATACGATTTACTAATGACATTTTTGAATTTAGAATATATCAGGTTTTCGAAATTTTAAAATGGAATAATGTTGTTTTTTTTTCTGCAATAGACAAACTGAGTTATAGAGTGCCGTTCCGATGACTGGTTAGAAATTAGTAGGTACCTAACACTAATTTCTGCGAAAGAATTTCTAAGATAATTGAATATAATATCAGGTCATTTATGTTTTATTGCTAACTCTTTTATCAGAACATATTCGATAAATTGAATACGTGTGCATAATTTGATAATTGAAAGTCATTGCCTATACTTATGGTCACGAAATAGTAGTAGTTTCATTTTGTCTACGATCTAGGTTTGACAACAGCTCGACCGGAGTGATACCACCACATACATAATACCGGTGTATTGATGATTTGGATCAAGTGAGTCTTTCATGGTCATGATTTAAACTGCTATTATCTCAAATCCATAAGAGAGGTGTATTGAATACCCCATTTTTATTGACTATAGGTCCAAACGTACATTAGGTACGGTCTCGTAGTAATCAGAGGTTGAACTTGTGACAATTCTAAACGTCACGTCATACAATTAAAATTTATCCCTAAGGTGTAAAGATTATTGTTGCCAAGTCTCTTTTAGTGTACCAAGGAACTTAAAAAAAATAAAAATGCGAAATTAGGGACTGTATTAAAGGAGAAAGTTAGATAAAAAAAGTTAGAAAGTGAGGCTATTTATCAAATGGCTGTTCACTAAACCTTAACTAAAGGAAAGTTTGGTAATTGTACTGTAATTGAACTGGATGTTCGTAAAACCCGTACCCTATAATATCAAATATCTTTAATACAGCTGACTTAAAGTCTAATAACTCCTTCAGTTCCTTATCGTTAAAGACACAGCTTTCACTCTATAAAAACTTTACCTGATGTCTTCATAATGGCGGCCCTTACAAACTATTTAACCGCAATCATCAATTTTTTCACAATTATAAACAACTATTGCCACAAAAAAGCTTTTGTCCATTGCCCAACTGTGGAGTAATGCGATACTTATGGGGTAAAATGATCTTATACATTGTTCGCGTTCTAAGTAGTGTAGTATTGTTAATATTATTTGTTGTAATAATATTTTGCAAATAAGGTATTGGCGCGTAAATCTATAATGGACGATTTGAGTATTTTATCTGAGAATTTGATGTTTGCTATATTGTGTTTATGTTGGCGGTAAATGCGGTGTGAATCCGGTATTATAATGTTATAATATTTCGTTTTCTACGTGACTGTGTCTTAGTTTAAATTACGTAGAAAATTTTCTATGAAAGACTGAAATTTACTTGTGAATGAAAGATCATCACCAAAGCTTTTGGCAGTTCACTAGTGGGCATAGAACTCTAGGTATAATACAGCTAGCACGCTGGCGCAACGGATTGGTATAAAGTTTGTGTCATGCTGCCTCTATATAATGGGCCAGCGGTGGATCAGTGAGACGCACATATGTCATGGCTAAGACGCAACCACACGATGGCGACATTCAGTTGTAACTTTTTAGTTTTTCGAGATGAACGTGGAAGTATTAGCCGCTGCGGCAATTTATCTGTACCTACAGTTCGAGCACGCACTGGGGAATGGGCCACGTGTAGATGTGAACCGCCATCGCTGGATACCTTTGATGTGCGGTCGAAAAACCGACACCTACGCCATTTCACGACCATCGCACGCGCCATAACCTATCCGACATCCAGCCCTCCACACGCTGGTCCATCGTGTAGAGTAACCATCAAGTTTTCCTTCTCCTTGCAGTGGTATTGTCCTGCGTAATTTGCTCTTTGAGTCATCTCCTACGACACCCATAGGATGTACAGGTGTGGTGATACTCCGTGTTCTTATGTCACCACACAC
This sequence comes from Spilosoma lubricipeda, assembly GCA_905220595.1. NCBI lineage: Eukaryota > Metazoa > Arthropoda > Insecta > Lepidoptera > Erebidae > Spilosoma > Spilosoma lubricipeda. The sequence goes on along the minus strand of HG992298.1, from coordinate 511,763 downwards.
ATGAATAAGGGATACCTAAGTCTAAATGCATTTAATGGGCGATAAAGGAAGACAAATATTGCAATCTGTGCAGGCCCATATACCTAGTATAATTTGTAGGTTATTTAACAACAAGTGCAATTTTAACAAAAATAAAACCGACTTCAAGGTTCGATTCGATTTCTCTTGGATGCCATCATCATATTGATGTCCTTATCATGGTACCACCGTTGGGACATCTTCTTTCCATTACAAAAAGAATCGTCAAAATCGGTTCATAAACGACGAAGTTATCCGCGAACACAATATATATACGGTCGAATCGAGAAACCTCCTTCTTTTTTTGAAGTCGGTTAAAAACTATGCTATTTCATTGTCTTCTAGCAATATACGAATACTCACTTAAACCATACAATCTTTAACTTCTCTCATAGACAATATCTTTGTTCTTTAAATCCCCATAAAAAAACCACCCACATATGTAATCGTAGAAGTTTATAACAATGATTTTGCTAAAGACGTTCCCATAGAATATCTCTGTAAGAGAAAATATAGGTAGTTTTTTTTTTCAACGCCATCTAATCCCAAGCTAAGCTTAAGAACTTGTGTTATATATAAATACATATATACTTTTTTGTAAATACATACATATTATACATAGAAAACACCCAAACTTGAAACAAATATTTGTAGATCACACAAACATTTTGGTGCGACCCAGGATTTGTACTCGAGACCTCAAGCCCAACAGACGCATTCACTACCACTGCGCCTCCAAGGCAGTATATATGAACGGTATTTGTTAGTATCGGGTTTTTGAGTCATAGAGGGCTTATATATATATATATAATTTCATGGCCTGGTAAGCTGACCTGGTTTGTTTGTTTTACCGCGCCAGTTCCGCAGTTAGCCTCTTGATTGGGCTGTTGTACGTGAGTTGTTCATCTTCCTACACAAACCATCCTAGATTCTCCAGAAGCTCAGCAGCGTTTTCAGGTCACTACATACTTCCGGGAGCGATGTTGATCTGCTACACTTCTACATTCTGTGAGAACGTGCTGCAGCGTCTCTTCCCTCCATGCATCCTGATCTGATCATGCAGCTGACCTGGTAGAACTATTATTTACACCCCAAATCTTAACGTGTCCATTAAAGCCATCAGGATGTCTCCCGTTACGAAGTGTGAAATGCCCTACCTTTTCGGAGATTTATTACAGGACAGATGTGGGTATATAGAAACATGTACCTATACATGTACCTATACGATATATATTCTAGGCTAAGGAGGTTTTGACCTGCTAAACCACGTTGACCAGAGGAAACGGTAGCGTTTGTTTCAAGTGTCCCTTCTATTTCTGTTATCCTTCATCGTTCGCTCCTGAGGCGGTTCTTACGACATCCACGTTATGAATACCGATAGTGCAATGTCACTCTATATTCTTAATTCTCCTTTCTAAGGAGAGGCCTAATCTCAGCTTTTGGACTATTTAAAGCTGTCCTTGATAAGATATTTATTAGATCTTTATTGTGTACATAAAATAAAAAACATAACAAAAGATGAGTTACAAAGTTGTAGACGTAACAATTAGCGGTCTTATCGCGCAGCGCGATTTCTTTCGGGCAACCTTAGATATCTACTGAAAACAAACTACATAATTTTTCTTGACTTTTAGGCCTTGAAAACCGCGTACCGTGTTATGGAAGTGAAAATCTATTGAACAGCACTGACCTATATTTTTTCTTTTCTGACTAACTTGTATTTATCGTAAAGAGATTACCTTCGCCGTTATTAAATTATTGGTTATGATAAAATACAATGGAATTTAAGTACCTACAATAGGTAGTTTAAGTAATAAATCACTTATTTGTAAAACCATTACTTATCGGTTTAAAGTAGCCACGCCTTGAACAAATAACATACAATGAAAACCATTTTGACAACAAAAATAGAACTAATATAATCAAAAATTAACTTTACGTGCTGTGAAATAAGAACTATTTCAAAATGTGACTCTAATTATTTAATATTTCGAACTCACAGAAATATTTACACCTCAATTTTAAGCGGCAGAAAGTCCATTTTCAAATAAAATCTTTTTTTTAATGTAATAGTTAATTGAATAACAATTATTGAAGGGTTCTATTATTAATTGAATATAATAATAGAAATAAAACAATGTGTAGTGTTCTCGTTAAGGCACTCGTTTTGAATGCAGTCAATAGGTATCGTGTGGCGTACACAATTGTGTTATATATTGTGGTCTAATGCAGTGGCATTGTTTGAAGTGCACTGTGATACCTTTGTGGGTAAATCGGGTAGAAGTAATTGCTTTAATTGCTGATAAATTCACTTATGGTTGTATTGTATAGGGAAGAAAGAAACAGCAGCAAGTCTGTTGTTTTATCTTTACAAGAAACCGTTGAGAGCGTTGAGAAGTAACAAGCTGTGATGAGGGTTTCATGGGTGAGTCACCTGAGGATACGATGTACTAGTAAGCGCTCATCAACATCATCATCATCAATCTATAACAGACCAGTGTTGTACATAGAGCTCTCATTAGAAGTTAGGTTTTGACCTACTCAAACACACTGTTCAGACGGGTGAGTGTACCTAGAATTTGTTTTAAGTTTCCTTCTCTTTGCAATGATGCTGTATTGCGTAGTTTTCTTCTTTAGTTGCCTACCTGGGATGAATATGGATGATGACTATGCATCTGATAAAGCGAGAATTTTTATCCTTCGTTACTTTTCCTTACTTCTGTTACCTTTTGAAGTTGTAAGTTAGTTTCTAATTATTTTTTACCTCAAACACTTTTAGGATCGCGTATGCATAGACCTGTTTTATCATTTAATTTAACAATCTATATCTGAATGGTGGTATTTTATAATGTGGTCAGGTCAAGAGCCGCCCTTAGGTACATATGGGCAGGCTTGATAGGAATGATACTAAGGACTTACATATCTAAAACCAGTGATAAGCAATTCCTTTTCCGTTGCTCATGAAGTGAGGCTACCGGTACCCTGCCCTAATTCGTGGTTAGGTTGGCAATGGTAGCCACTTACCTTACACTACTTACACTAGTGTACTTACACTACACTTACTTAGGTAGATCAACAATGAAGCGTCATTGATAGCGATCTATCGCCCGCCTGCTAGTCAAAATGTGTCAATGTTTATTAGCTCCCTTAACGATCTTCTTTCATCTCACTCTTCTTTTAACAATGTCATACTAACCGGGGATATCAATATTGACATTACCGAAACCAATAGCGATCAACGCTCGTTAGAATACCTCAATATGACTGCTTCCCACGGAATGCTACCAGCTCACACACTGTGCACTAGAAACAATCGATCCTGTCTAGATCATCTTATATTAAAAACTAAACTACCGGCGTTTTGTTACGTAGCGAATACATCCATAACTGACCACGACACAGTTTTATTTTTTCTTCATTATAAGCATTACTCGAACCGCCCTAAAAATAAGCTGAGGATTGCTAAAGTTATTAATTACGAAAATATTGAATTAGAAATTATGAATACCGACTTCTCCCCTATATATGATTTTCTTGATGTTAACAACGCTACCTCTTACTTCACTAATACTCTGAATACGATTATTAACGCAAATTCGATTTTAAAGACCGTGTCTAATCGTAAAAGATTTAGAAAGGAATGGATGACCCCTGGTCTGTTGAAATGCTTGCGCAACAGAGATCACTTACACCGAAAACTTAAAAATAGTCCAAATAACGAAATTTTGAGGGTTACTTTTAAAAGATACAGAAACTACTGCGCTAACTTAATTAAGACCACTAAAACTAAATTTAATAAACGTCAAATAGATAATGCAAAGGGTAACACTAAAAAAGTCTGGCAAGCCATAAAATCTATAACGCAAACAGTCAGAGACACAACGCAACCTCTCGAACTTCTTTCTTCTTCTGATCCAAGACGTTCAGTTAACGAAGTTAACTCATACTTCGCTAGTATAGGACGATCACCGGCTGATATTCCAGTCACTGCCAACCTTCACTCGCAGCCGTCAGACACTCTTCCTTATCATCAGCACACGTTTGCCTTGTTAGAAACAGATGAGTCCGAACTTGAGATTCTCATAATGAACTTGAGAAGTGATGGTACAGTTGGTAGCGATAACATATCGGGTTACTTCCTTAAAAAATTTAAAAATTATCTTATCTCACCCATAACGTTCTTATGTAATCTTTCTTTTAGAACGGGTATATTTCCAGAATGTTTTAAACTTGCAGTTGTTCACCCTATACATAAGGGAGGTGACAGAAACCGGCCGAATAACTACAGACCCATTTCTATTTTACCCACACTTTCTAAACTATTAGAAAGATTGATCAATAACAGGCTTGTCAAATTCCTAGAGCAGACCCAAGTACTGTCTCCAAGACAATACGGCTTTCGTTCTGGACTATCCACAAGTAAAGCGGTCCTGGATTTAACCAACAATATAGTAGCTAAACTTGACGGTAAACAGAAAGCTATAGGTATCTTTTTAGACATCGCTAAGGCATTCGACACGATTTCAATCTCTATCCTTTCAGCAAAGCTCGAAAAATTGGGATCAGAGGTAATCAGCTGTCTCTTTTTAAAAGTTATCTTAATAACAGAAGGCAGTGTGTCAGGATCGATAGTTACTGTAGCGAAGAGCTTCCTGTTGAGAATGGAGTCCCACAGGGCAGTATCTTGGGGCCTACATTATTCCTTATATACATTAATGATCTTTGTCAATTACAACTACATAACACCACTATATTTACGTACGCTGACGATACTGCCCTTATATCATATGGTGATACTTGGGAATCAGCGTTCGTAAGCGCTCAGTCCGGACTTGACTCAGTAACTCGTTGGTTGGCTGGGAATCAGCTCACCCTTAATACTGAAAAAACTAAATACTTGACCTTTTCATTGACCACTCTTGGCAGACCTTCTTCATTTTCTCACTCTCTCGTTGCTCACTTCTGCAATAACGTGGCCCTTTCATTGTGTAATTGCACTGCTCTGTCTCAAACAAACTGTGTTAAATATCTTGGTGTACAAATAGATGACCTTCTGTCCTTTCGCGCACACATTGACATACTTGCGTCCAGATTGCGTAAACTAATATTTGTGTTTAAGGCTCTCAGCAATGTAGTTGATACTCAGGTCCTTAAATTCACTTATTTAGCACTTTGCCAATCGGTAACGCAATATTGTATCGTTGTATGGGGAGGAACACATAAGACATATCTACTAATACTAGAACGTGCTCAAAGAGCGATACTAAAAGTTGGATGGGGGCTCCCGTACCGATTTCCTACCACAGCACTTTACAAAGCCTGTGATGTTCTCTCGGTGCGAAAATTGTTTGTTTTGAACCTCATTCTTACGACTCACGTTAACAACAAATATGAACCTTCAAAGTTAGACAGCATTCGTCGGAAATACAACGTCTGTCCCACTATATCGGTCCGAACGAGTCTATCCCAAAGATGTTTTTACTTTCTGGGAAATTACGTTTATAATAAACTAAATAAAATACTAAACTTGTACCCAATGACTAGGAATGAGTGTAAGAGGACAGTTTCTCGTTGGCTTGTTGACTTAGACTATGACGGCACTGAAAATATAATTTACATAGCAAAGTAAACGATTTATAAGTATTTCTTCTTCATCACTTGAAACACACACAGAATTAGATTTGCTAAAATTACACACAAACAACTACACACACATACAACTCCCACAAGACACACTTACACACACCCACACTAACAACAACGCGACTACTCTCATTGTTTTTGTAACTCTTGTGATAGTTATAGCTACTATAAGAATTTTGTAGTCATCAGAGTCGAGGACTGGAGATCTGTCACACAGGTTTCGAACCTAGTTCAGACTCCAGCTCTCAATAAGGTTCTGTCAATGCTGTACTTATCTTTAAATATAAAAATGTAAATGTACCTTTTGAGAGAAATAAACAATTATTATTATTATTATTATTATTACTTACCGGAATAAAAAAGAATCTTTCCACATGAATTCAGTAGCTAACTTTCCATCCGTTCTTGTTACATCAAAGGTTTCACGCATTCGTTGACAATAGCTTGAGGTAATAGGCCTTCCGACCGTGGGACAACCACCTGTCTACCAATCCTTTGGTCGTGGGAGTATGATACTGATACATATCTCTGAGTGCAGATCTGCCTTAAGGGGATCCACCAGCCATTGTGGTGGTGTTGTGGTGAAACTGTGGGTGTTTGTTGTTTTTGTTACAATGGCGCTTTGTTATTTTGTCGTAGCTTTGTGTTTGTTATTGATATTTTAGGAATTGGTTTGTAGTGCGTGCGAATTTTGTTTGAACTTTCATGTTTATCTACGTTATAGGTAAGCTTGCAAACAAGTTGATAAGTTATGGACACCTATTTTTCAAGAATTACAAGAAAATTGCCGTTAATCGAGAATCAATTTTGAAAAAGTTAGTTTTTGCTTTTGTATTGGATTAATCGGGTATTCATTAGAATGAGTGTAGTTGATTCATTACTACTTTTACGATGTTACTGTAAATGGGCTCAGTTACATCATGTTGCAACCATTAAAAGCAGAACAGTGATCATACAATGTATTTGAAATTGCTGTAATAGGTTATAATTTGTTTGAAATCGCACTGTCATTTACATAGTTTTTTTTTCTATTACCATTACTTTCCCCACGCGTCTACCACACTTATATATCAGACACCTTAATAATTCCACAACACGGTCATAGCAATGAAAACATTTTAGATGTATGTACTTATTATAATACAAAATACCGTCAAAAATAGAAAGTTTTACCACATTCAATACCACTTGTAAGCTACTAATCTATAAAATCTGATACCAACAACCCGTACATACCGAAAACCACACCAGATTTTAGGATTAAATTCCCAAAAAAGCTACAAAAATGTTCATTGAATGGTTATCTGGTGATCTGCGAACATTTAAAGCATTTATCCTGAACTAATATCGACTTCTGTTATTGTTACGACAAGTGGATCTCATTCGTACTAAGCACACAAAGCTTTTAGAGGGTGGATCCTATATTATCTTTTTGGGTGAAAACGTATAAAAAATATCACCCTTACTTGTAGTTTTTAGCAATCTCAGTTACAATCTCAACCCCAGATCTGTGTTTGAGGGTGAATCAAGGGTTGTAATAGTATCTGTTTCGTATCGACTAGTTTCGTTATTTTTTGGTTTGATTTGTTTTCATAAACAGTGAAATGGTATGGTGGCTGTTGGATATAAGTTTACTGACCACATTTTTGGCCTAGTAGTGGCTTAAGCGCCGTTTTTAGCTGCCTTGAGTGTTATGAATTTACAGCACTTTGTATGATCTACAAATTTTTGTTTTGAGTCTGGTTATTCTGTGTGTCCGTAGTATGTATGTTTGTAAAGTCCTCCGCGACACAGGACTAATCCTAATGCCGGAGTTGCCTTGTAAACAAAAGAATTTGATATATCACACACACACCATGCAGTTTAATCCCAAACTAGGCAGAGTCTATGATAATCAAACTGCTGATATACATTTGCCGACTATGTTGTCAATCATTAATGGATTATTTAGACAAATTATCATTAAAACAGTAATAGAATCTAACTAAAAAAGAGGCATTTAAAAACTGATTGTTTTTCCTGATGAAAATTCCTTAGGATACTACTGTGGTGGCTCGAACAGTACACACTCAGACAGCACGGCGTCTTGAGTACGGGAAACCAGGTACAAGGATATCCTGGTCCTATTCTATCGTGCTCCCTAAAATAGGACCAAGGTATCCCGGTAAAAGAACACTACTATCTAATACTCAAAATATTGAGATTTTCAACTATGAACATAAATAGAAGAAAATAAAAGAAAAGGTACCTATGTATTTATTATTGCTTACCAATTTTAGTAACTTTTTACATTTTCCAATAATTGTATTTCTTATTTTACTACGTTCTATGAATGAAACCATAGTATAGCACTTCCAAGAAAAATCCCCACGAAAAAACTGTTTGGAACTTAACAAAATTAAAACTGTCGACACTTGATACCCGACGGGGTCCCCCGTTAGGCTGTGTGCACAATTTGCGATTATTCGCTCGATCGCACACACGCTCGTGTGGTTTCGCCTTAATTTGTTTCTTCACGGTCCTATGGCCAGTAGATTTGTTACTTTAACTATTGTGTTGACAGGCCTTTAGCGAGAATTTTTTTCACTGGGGTTTCTATTTGTAAATCTGTCAATTTTAACTACTTATTGAGATTTCTTTACATTTTATGCAATATTATTTAAGTGTTACCATCCTTATTTATCACCTGGGAGTCGTAAGAGCTGACTTCGAAGAGCAAAGTACGCAAGAAAACATCACTGAAAAGAAAAGAAAACCTTGAAACAGACGTATCCCTATCGGTTTGGTCTGGTCAGCTTGGCGCAGTAGACCAAAACCTCCATTTAAGATGGGGCCTATGTGGACAGCTATAGCACAGTATATTATCCTTAATATATTGTGCGTTAAAGAACATTTTTGATGTTATTATTTTATTTGTAACTTCTTTAACTGTCATTAATGAATGTATGGATGTCGTAGTGGTTTAAGCGTTCGCCACGGTCGCCACAGGGTTGTAGGTTCCCCCACATGGGACTTAACTTTGTGTGTGTTTTATATAGGTTTACCAAAGTATTCTATACTCTGAATCCAAGAGTAGTCGGCACTATACCCATTGCATGCATGCACTCTTTTCTTTTCTGTTTAAATAATTTATTTCTCATAAGAACTTACAGTTACTTTACTTACAATGAGATACATAGCAATAACTTATGTATGACTTATATCATATTCACCTTTCAGCGTATTGGAAGCTACAATGTAGTAACATACTTTATACAAATATAACTCCCGCATTTATTAGGAGTAGTTCTGTGTCGCGAGGGAATATTACAAACATACATGAAATGAAGCGGACCCGAAGAGCATTCAGACTCAGAACAACAATTTTTGCATCACTAAAGTTAAGTCCCATGTGGGATTTGAACTCACAACACTTGGCGCAGTAGAAAGCGGCGTGGCGACAATGCAACAACGCAGCATGGTGACCCATACTACTGTGGCCTATTGAGGTACTTCTGTATCATGATCATCACCATCATTTTAATGTCTAGTGTAGTTAAAATATCTTATAGGAAAATAACCCTAAATGACACTTAACAGTTTAGCAAAAAACTCTTATCCCGTAATATTTAAATGAAACCAACTTATACAGTCCACACGTGTCTATCAAACATCTAAATATCTTAACATACCAAAAGAAAACTAATATTAGTTTAAATACCAATTCAAACTATTCAAATTGCCACACCCTTGTCAGACAATAACAATGAATTTAAAAAAAAAACAAACAATTATTCAACTCTATCCCATCCCACGCAAATATATACCAAAATGAATAACGCCATTATTATATCAAAAATGAACTTTACGTGGAATGAAATAAGGTTGAAATAAAACGTTGAATAATGTTGGTTAAATAATTATAATTGAAAAAGGTTTTTAACAAAAAGTTCTTTATTCAATAAAAGGTTCAAATAATAGTAATCGATATTACTTGAACGGTTTCCAATGACTATTATTTGACGTTTTAACTAATTCTGCCCCCGGGTTTGGCTGGTTTTTTGTTCAATGACCGCAATTGTGTTGGTTAGAGGTTATCAATGGAGTTTTTTTTGGCACAGACTACGCATGTTTGTTCAAAAAACTTGAGAAAGGTTAAAACTTTAAGATTTTTTATTAAGTATTTACATTTCTTTTATTTTTGTGAATGAAAGGATAAAGGATTCTGATGAAAGTTTGAACTATGAATAAGATGTGAGACTTTGACACCAAGATACCTACACATTACAAATGTTATTGTATTGTATTATTTATTTAAATTTAGATTTATTTAAAAGCAGTCAAAGATAGTTGACATTCTGTAGAAGTAAATGTTATTAGAAAACTAACAAATGTATGAGTCATTCTTATCATCTCTTGTCATCTTAACGTTAAGTCACGCATATAAAACACTACTAACCAATTATACAAAAGAATAGAGGTGGTAGCGATTGTAGAAAGAGAATAGATGTAAAATATGAAAATATACATACTATGAAATCTTCTATACAAATAAATAAAACTGGAGTGTCTGTAATGTTAAAATAATGGTTTTTTACTAAATGCATATGTATATTTACACGGTACATATACCAAAATTCTGTCTATCTGTCTGACGGTCTCTCTGTCTGTCTGTTTTTTCCGGGTAATCTATTGAACGGCTGGGCCGATTTTGACGGGACTTATACTGATAGGTAGCTTAGGCTACTTTTTTTAGACTAGCTTTGTCGAGGCGTTACCCTCAATAACACCGCGAGGTTCAGCTAGTAAATAAATATGATCTCGACTCAGGATATTGATACATACGCACGTATTCCCGAAACAGCTCTAGATTCTAGAGTACGCTGATTCGTGAATTCGTGCGTATGTAAGTGAAGTTTACTGCTCACAAATTTCTAAGAACTAGACAAGTCGTAGTTAGTTTTTTTTTCACAATTCTACGTAAGGATAGAAATATATTCTATGTCCTACGTGTATTTTACTTATTTGTCACAGTTTTAATAAACAGAGACTGTATTCAAACCGGGGGAAATAATATTAGCTTCTACAAATTACTGTAGTTTCAATCCAGTCTCTTTTCCCATCACTTACACTAGCTTCCCCGTGTACTCCTTCCTGTATCAATACCTAAACATATCAACATATCAACGTATATATAAATTACTATATATACTCGGAGTCCGAGTAGGCACTACTCAACAGTTAAAACATCCCCAATAAATTAATTACCAACCCTATGTCCATGGCAATAAATACTCGAATTAAAACAAAAACAAACTGTGTGCGGATGTGCGAGGGGGTGCGGGTTGAGCCGCGGGGGAGGGGAGGTGTTTCAATAATAAAAATAATTACCGAGGCAGTGTAAGTGACAGCGGTGGACTTGCTCATAAGTAGGGAAACGGCTTCTCAATTCGATTGTATTTTTTTCTTTGATTTCTTATGAATTAAAGAAACAAAAACTACTGATTAAAGTACTTAAATATATCAAATATACCCATACATCTTACTTTAATAATGATAATTCTCATTTCACAGATAAGTTACAGCTAGACCTAGATGCAGACAAATCAATTTGCTATTCGTGCGAATTGAATCCACGATCTCTTTTAGTAGCTATTGACGGCACGGATGCCGCAGTGGTTTAAGCAGTCACCTCTACGTTTCCTTCTGCACTATATATTTTGCATTCTATTCTCACATGGGAGTGTGCATTCCACAAAGTGTTACTCTAAGTCTGGCTAGTATACCTATTGCGGGAGTTGCCTTAATTTATAAATATCTATAAGTATAGGTACTAATATTATGAAGAGGTAAAGTTTCTAACTTTGTTCGTATAATTGTAGCCAGTAATCTTCGGAAGCACTGATCCGATCCTGAAAATTCTTTCACTATTCAAGAGTGTCATAGGCCATATTTTATTATGATTGAACAAAAAATTCTGCTAAAAATAACAGTATTTGTAAGGTCATGTTTTGCTAACACGCGTTAATAACTGCATGTAAAAACGCGCGTTAGCATGTGTACTCCTAGAACGAAATTACATGTAGTTGTAAACGCGTGTTAGCAAAACGCGCATTGAACGTTCGTCATCTGAGCATGAGCTAAATCAAGTGGAAGAAATGCTGGCGAACGATCAACGCAGGGGGCACGGGTCGGCTAGTCAAAAATAAAGGCTAAATCGACGACGACGAATACACCTGCCTATCTTTTACTGACTTTAGCCATCAGTCTTGTGAATACAAGATGACTCCGATTATCTTATTGAGCAACTTGATTAGCGAACCGTGTGAATTGTGAGAGTATATTTCAAAATCAACAGGAGATTTACCGTGGGAGAGCCACTGTGTCATATAGTTATGGCAACACTTGTCAAAGGTTATGATTAAAATAAAATGCACGGCACTTCCGTCATGGCGTCACTCGTGATAGCTTTAGTGTTTTATTTATCTCAACAATTTAATATTTTACCATATTAAACATGGTGTCAGGTGTAAATTATTAATATATATGTCCTTAGTGGAAAGTTTACTTAATAAAACGGCTCAAGAAGTTTAATAGGATCAATAAGAATAAACGAAATAGCGTTCCCACTTAGCGATGCCAAAAGTAAAAATGGCGGAACAAACTCCAAAAATTGATATCTCGGGAAGCGTGAAAATGCCGAGGGGCTGCGTAACTGATGCCAGTTCCTGGAGAAGGTACAAACAAGTATTTGAAATATATTTAAAGGCTACGGGACTAGATAAAGAGGATGATGAGCGAAAAATTGCTGTATTTCTTGCATGTGCTGGGGAAGAAATGCTTGATATTTAAAATGGCTTCAGTGCAATCGAAACGTGGTCAACCTTAATTAAAAGTTTGGACGGTTATTTTGGCTTTAAAACAAATACGGTTGCAAACAGCTACAAATTTTTTAACATGCGACAAGAAGAGGGAGAAAGCATTGAACATTTTATTACAAAGCTGAAGAATGCAGCTAAGTTATGCGACTTTAAGGAAGAGGACAGGCTAATCAGAGACATGTTGGTGATTGGAGTAGGGGATATTACCCTTAAAGAGAGATTGTTAAGGGAGAGGGAACTGACTTTAGACACTGCTATAGGGATATGTCAGGCTGTAGAACATAGTAAGAAGCAAGTAAAGGATATGGAAGAAAGAATAGTAGTCAACATGGTTGGTCGCAAGCCGGAGAGAAGAATTTTACAATGTCACAAGTGTAACAAAGCGCATGAGTTTGGAAATTGTAAGGCCTATGGGAAGAAATGTGCTATTTGCAATAAGTACAACCATTTTGCTGCAGTGTGCCGGTCTAGACAGAAGGATATAAATTATCAAAAGGGGTCAAGCAAGAAAGTAGATGGTGTGATGGAATCTAAAAGTGACCAGGATTGTAGTTCGGAAGAACTTGTTGTGGACTCTGTAAGTAATTTTAATAAGTTACAATGGCATGAAATAGTTAACGTAGAGGGATTGGATATCAAATTTAAATTAGACTCTGGAGCAGAATGTAATACTTTACCATTAAAACTATTTAATAAAGTCAAAAAAGAGGGTTGCAAGCTAGGAGATTCAACAGTGTTAGTTGTGTATAATGGACAGGAACTTAAAACAGTGGGAAGTACACAGTTAAATTGTATTATTAAAAATAAGAAAAGCTCCATTAGATTTTGTATTGTAGACAGGCCAGTACAACCAGTGTTGGGGTTATCAGACTGTGTAAGATTTAATTTAATTAAGAAAGTCGATAGTATTGTCACACAAGATAAAAACACTTTTTTGTCAAGCAATCGTGACATTTTCTCTGGGCTTGGTAATATTGGTACATATAGTATAATGGTAAAGAAGGGTGCAATACCGGTTGTAAAGCCTATTAGAAGAGTGCCACTGTCTATTAAAGATAGACTTAAGCAAACTTTAAGGGATTATGAACGCCGGGGCATTATTGAAAAAGTTAAAGGGCCTACTGCTTGGTGTAACAATTTAGTGATAGTAGAGAAACCAGATAAGTCACTGAGACTATGTTTAGATCCCCAGGAATTAAATAAAGTTATTCTTAGAGAAAATTATCAAATTCCTTCACCTGAAGAGATTTATAATTCACTTGCAGGTAAGAGTGTGTTCACAGTACTAGACCTGAAGGATGGATTTTTTCAAGTGAGCCTGGAGGATGAACAGAAACTGTGTACCTTTGGGTCACCATTTGGCAGATATTTTTTTAAAAGAATGCCGTTTGGTATTTCATCGGCTCCAGAGGTAATGCAAAGATTAAATACTGCAATATTTAGTGATATACAGGGTGTAAATGTCTACTACGACGATGTGATTATTGCCGGAGACAGTATGTCAGATCATGATAACATTTTAAGTAAGGTGTTAGATAGAGCTAGGAAAGTAAATGTTAAGTTTAATCCAAATAAGGTCCAGTATAGATGTGAAGTTGTTAAGTATGTAGGGTTGCTAGTATCCAAATCTGGTATAAAACCTGATCCAGAACATGTCAAAGCTATAATAGATTTAGAAGGACCCAAAAATATCAAAGAACTTCAAAAATTTTTAAGAATGTGTAATTATTTAAGTAAATTCATACCATCTTATTCAAAAACTACAGAACCACTTAGGAATTTATTAAAAAAAGATATTATCTGGGACTGGGGGAGCACACAAATTCAAGCATTCAATGAAATTAAGAGTAAAATTAGTAATGCACCAACGTTAGCCATTTTAGAAAAAGAAGGGATAGTAAAATTACAATGTGATAGCTCTAAAAATGGAATGGGGGCTTGCTTGCTTCAAAACGGGAAACCCATATCTTTTTATTCTAGATGTTATACAGACTATCACAAAGATGGGCACCTATAGAAAAGGAGCTTTTTGCAATTTGTTTAGCAATGGAAAAGTACCATCAATTTGTGTATGGTCGTAGGATTATTGTAGAAACAGACCATAAACCCTTAGTTGCCATCATGAGTAAAGACATAAATAAAATATCTGCTAGGTTACAAAGAATGGTTCTGAAACTCCTAAAGTATGAGTTTGAAATTAAATATATACCAGGTTCTCAGATGTATGTAGCTGATTATTTATCAAGACATTTTAATTGCTCAAATGCTCAAGTAGAATATACATTAAAAGAATTAGTTCACTGTATAGACAAGGAAATTGTGCATGGGTTAGAAAATGAGTTGCAAATTTCAGAGGTAAAGTTAAAAGAGCTGAAACAGGAAACCACGAAAGATGGTAATTTGCAACAAATAATAGATTGGTTTAATTCAGAATGGCCAAAAAATAACAGAAACATATATGGTACAGAGTTAAAGAAATTGTATAAATTAAGATTTAAACTCACAGTGAAAGAAAATGTTGTATATTTTGAAAACAAAGTTTTAGTGCCTAGATTGTTAAGACGGGATATGTTAAATATTATACATACAGGACACGGAGGAGTTGTGAAATGTAAAAAACGTGCTAGAAAAATGTTGTATTGGCCAGGTATGTCAAGAGATATAGAAGAATATGTGTTAGCTTGTAAAACTTGTGAAAAATATAGAGTATGCAATTGTAAACAACCCCTAATATCTCATGAAATGCCTGATTTACCTTTTAATAAAGTTGGTATAGATATAAGTCATTGGGCAGGAAAAGACTTTATAGTTGTGGTAGATTATTTTTCTAAGTGGATTGAGATGGAATGGCTAGAAAACAAAACAGCTTCAAATGTTATTAGTAAATTAATAAAAATATTTTGTACACATGGATTTCCTAAATGTATAGTCAGTGACAATATGCCATTTGATAGTTTTGAGTTTAAGCAGTTTGCTTTGAGAAGTGACATTGATTTAATAAAATCTAGCCCACATTTTGCTCAATCTAATGGGTTGTCAGAAAAAGCAGTAGGAATTGTGAAAAGTTTACTTAAAAAATGTAAAGAAAGTGGCACTAATTTTGATTTGGCTATGTTACAGTATAGAACTAGTCCAGTAGCTGATCTAGAATATTGTCCTTCAGAGTTATTAATGAGCAGACTATTAAGAACAAAGATACCCTGTTCCAAGGAAGTACTTAAGCCTAAGTTATGTGAAAATGTAAAGGAAAAAATGTCTATTAAAAATGAAAAGTCCAGGACCATATATGATAAAACTTCTAGAGTAAGGAAGTCATTTCATACGGGGGATGAAGTTATATTACAAGATGTTCCGCATAGTAAATGTTGGTATTCAGGAAAGATAATGAGAAAAGCAAATGGTCCTAGATCGTTCATTGTAATGAATAATAAAGGTAAATTATTAAGAAGAAATGAAAAGCATATTAGAAAAAGTAACAATTCGTTTGTTAGTGGAGATAATGATTTTTTGGATTCACCAGTGGTATGTGCAGAAGATAATAACAGTAGCTACCATACTAGTGGCGTTAATAACAGTTCCAACAGTTCTAGTGATAACAATTTAGAACAGCTGCCGAATAGTCTAGTGATCACCAGATCAGGCAGAACAGTGAAAAAACCTAGTTATTTAAATGATTATGATTTAGTTTAATTTGTTTAGTTTCTTGGGGTTTATAATGTAAGGAAAGGGGGGGATGTGTCATATAGTTATGGCAACACTTGTCAAAGGTTATGATTAAAATAAAATGCACGGCACTTCCGTCATGGCGTCACTCGTGATAGCTTTAGTGTTTTATTTATCTCAACAATTTAATATTTTACCATATTAAACAGCCACGCTTCGGCATGAATGGGCCGGCACGACCGGAGTGATACCATGCCTCATAGAAAACCGGTGTGAAATAGTGCTTGCGCTGTGTTTCACTGAGTGAGTGAGGATACCGGAGGCCCATAATCCAAACCCCCTCCCCTTATCTCCCCTCCCTAGCCCCCAAAGGCCGGCAACGCACTTGTGACGCCACTGGTGTTTGCAGGTGTCCATGGGCGGCGGTAATCACTTACCATCAGGCGATACGTCTGCTCGATTGCCCGCATATAACATAAAAAAAAAAAAAATTTCGCGCGTTCGGAATTTCGGTTGGTGAAGACATTCGGCCATCACCGTGATGATCTAATACTCTTTACATGATACGAAATTAACTGATCCACTGGCTCAATGATCGTCAAATAATATTTTTTTAAAGAACTCTTTCCACTCTAAGTTACCCTCGCGCCGGTCTAAATATAAAATGTGAGCGGTGCCACAAGTATTGCGAATTAATCGAAACACGACTAGATCGCACCCCTTGCACCCCATCGCACCTCTCCGCACCCCGAGGGGTGCGGACGTATCTTCTAAGATGTTTGGAGTGCCAACACATTTATTGGTGTCTGTGACACTTTAGCAACGATATACTCGGAGGTACTCGATCTTTTTGGACCACTAATATGGCAAATAAGTATACGGCTCTAGATAGTTTACTACAAGGCAGAATCATCACATCAATATGTTTTCAAAAAACACTATTAATATCAATTTAAAATAATATTTTTCAAGTAGGCCCTTTCGAAACTTTACATTACTGACTTTAGTTGCTCGGTCCAGAAATAACATTGCTATGGAGAAGAACCGGCAAGAAACTCCATATGTTATCTACTCTTATAAAAATATAGATTTACAATAGTGTGTGTGTAATAAGTGTAATAACGTAAAATAGCTAAGTTAGTAGTTTTTTATTTTATAAAATAATAATCTATACAACTAAATAAAATTGGAGAGTCAGTTTGTAATATTAAAGTAAGTGCTTTTTAATAAATGCCTATGTATGTATACACGTTACATATACCAAAAATGTAGTTTAAATTTTTTGTATGTGTTTTTGTCGTCTGTTTGTTCCGGCTAATCTCTGGAACGACTAGACCGACTTCGACGAGACTTTCACTGGCATATAGCTGGTGATATAAGGAGTAACTTAGGCTATTTTTTTAGCGTCGCGTCGCGGTTTTACCCTCAGTTACAACAACAAACGCGGAAACCACAGCGTGGTATATCTATACTTATACTTATAATAAAACTGTAGAGAGGTCAATTCTGTACATTGAATATATATTAAAAATTATTATTGGGGGATGAATGGTTATCGATACTGATGCCAAAAATGTAATCAGTAAGTTTTTTGTCTGTCTGTCTGTCTGTCTGTCTGTATGTGCACGCATGGATCAAAAACTACTGAAGGGATTTTAACCAAACTTGGTACGATTATAGTCCATACTCCTGGGCAGGTTATAGGCTATATAACATAACGCTAAGATGCATAGGAGCTGAGCAGTGACGATAAATTTGAAGCAAGTCGGATGAAAATTTTCGCTTTCGAGCTCTTATCCTCGCATACGTTGATCATACACCAAAAATATGTATTACAAAGATGATGGTCTACAAAAGATCTACAAAAAAGTCCTCAATAGTATATTTCTATCTTTTATAAATTAGCCACAATAACGTGTTTAAGCGTTAGGCATTTCTTCAAGATGTATTAAATACTTAAATATATTGTATTTCACATGGATATATCCTTATCACTATACACTTTAATATCTTTTCAAAATAAAATACAGAATTATAAAAGTATAATTAATAAACACACAAGATATAGATGAAATAAAACTTCCAAATCTCGCCGCACCAGTATTAGTACGCCATTATGGTTGATTTTTGTTTAACACGCGAAGCGGCGGGAAAAAGGCGGGAGCGCTCACGCCGCTCACGCGCTGACTTCACTCGAATTGTCACAAACGTGGTTCTTATTGACTCTTCTCGGAATAAGCGCGCTTTAGATTTAAAAAATACATAGATACGTAGTTTTTAGATATCAGTTTATAGTAGGTATTAGATAATAATATAATTAGTTTGTTTAGTGTTTTTGTTTGTTTCTCCTTCTTTTCCTTATATTTATAGTTGTAAAATTAATAAGTACAATTTTAAATAAGTAAATCTAAGCAATGACAATAAATAAATCTCATCATCAGACTTTCCGCGTTGCTGGAGTAGATCTTAGTCTCAGATGTTTTTCACATGGGCAGTTGTACGTCGCTTTTTCCTGGGTCAGTAGTTCCACAAATCTTTATGCATACGTACCGGAAACGTCCACTTTGAACAAATGTAAACAAGTGTAGTAGTCCAGGCGCCAAAGGTAGTTGAGTATGCAAAATGTGAGGACCGGCAACTATGCTCAAATTCTTTTACCTGAGACCCTAAATAATAGAAAATCACATGTTGCCGGCAGCTGTACTGGTCCCTTTCCCTTTTCCCCACCCCTCTCTCCGCTCGGCGCGTTGCTGAGTCATAGCACTCGGAAACGTCAGTAAAAGAGAATTCGTAGCCCATAACGGTTTATTTTTACGTATCTAAGTAATATTATTTAAGTTTTTTTGCAGTTGAGTGTCTTATTAGTGTGTTTTATTTAAATAAAAGGGCGGAAAATGTCACTACAAGTGATAAATCTAAAGAAGCGAAAAGTAAGTGAATTGTCGTGTTTGTTTTGTGATAAAACGGGTGATTTAGTGAAAAATCCAAAATTACAGACGTAATTATGAAATAGTAATTATGAATTACATTTGTTAACTACTCGACAAATGTTACCGTTCTTTTTCTCCATGAATCACACGAACTACATTCGTGGAGTCACTCTTTATTTACAAGATATGATAAAACTACCTTTAGAAGTTGAACATGATATGAAGAGAGGAATGGTGTCCGTCAAACGAACGGAAGGTAAATTTAATGCAGTGAGCCCCGACTTAGCATTAGAACAGTCTCAAAACCGATCTTCAGCAGTTACTGGAGGATTGATTGGCATTACTAAAAATGAAGAAGCGATGCAGAGATGGCTGCTCCTTTATCCGTTCAAAAACAGTATTCACGAGGCTTTTTCTTCATATCTCGAAATACAAGCAGACTCTACAAGTGACATTAATTATCATAATGAATGGACACAATCCAGGATCAATAAAGACGAAAAAGATATTCAAAATATAATAAAGTATATTATTGCCTGCAACCCTTATAATGATAACGCGAATTGCGCGCTTCGAAATATTTACACTGGTGAACTTGCTGAAGAATCTTCTGTGCAATGTTTGCTAAATATACAGGAAAATTCGATTGCGATTCGTACTCAAAAGCAAAAAGTTATCTGATCCTATTAAAAAAAAAAAATTTAGCAATTTTGTAACTCATTCACAAAAACAAAACAAGAGTACTTCTAATAAAAAGTTACAAGATGCAACAGATGTAAGTCTCATTCAGAAAACATTTTTGTTGGCTAATCAACGTGGATTTGATGCAAAAATTTTAGCATCTTTCGAAATTTTGAATTACTGCAAGTACCTTTTTGACGCTGAAGGGTTTTACAGGAAATCTCCAAAATCACAACTCGCCCTTGAAATTGAAAATAATCATAAGTGTGGTACTAACACGCGGCAGGATATTTTAAATCTACCTTTTTCAAAAATTTACATTGTTGATGGTATGGCACTTGTTCATCGAATCCAATTAAAAAATTTCAGCACATTTGGCGATTTTGCTCAAGCTTTTTTCAATAGAATTCAGAATCTTTTTTCGCAACCAAATGTAAAACGAGTTGATATTGTATTTGACAGATATGATGATATTTCAATAAAATACATGGAATCAACGTTACGGAGTAAAGGTCAAATGATGAAAAATTTCATAATTTCAAATGAGCACACCAAAATTCCAGCTAATTGTAATAATTTCTTTTCAAGCACTGAAAATAAGTTACAGCTTGTTCGATTTCTATGTACTGCTGCCCCTAGATATGCACAAGTAAATGAAGATTGCGAGTTATATATTTGTGGAGGATTTGAAGATCCAACAAAATGTTTCAAACTGCAAGGTTCTTCATTTTTTGAAGTACCTGACTTGACTTCTAACCATTTAGAAGCGGATTCACGGATGTTTGGTCATATATTTCACGCAGTGAAAATCAAACTTGGCCATATCATAATCATTTGCGCTGATACAGATGTTTTCATTCTCGGAATTTACTTCTGGAACAAGCTTGCACGTCTAGGCTGTTTAGGTCTATGGTTCGACGGTTCCTATAAGAAAAAAATCATTTCAGGATGTCATCTGGCTGCTCAATCCCTTGGAGAAAATATTTGTGGTATTTTGCCAGCATTACACGCTCTGAGTGGTTGCGATTCGACTAGCAGATTCGGCTCGAAAAAAAATGCTTTAAACGCTGCATCGTTGGATTTTGTACAAGAAGCTTTAAAGCATTTGGGAAATCCGTACCTAAGTGTCGAACAGCTAAAAGAATTGGAAAACATTTGCACCTACCTTTTTTCAAAATAAAATTCAACGGCTGATGAACTTCGGTATAAATTAATTTCCCAAAATATCGGTTTCGGCTTAAATTTATTAAAAGTTATTTGCACATCAGATGCTCTACATTTACATCTATTGAGAGCTTCAGCACAAACATATGTATGGGTGAATGCTGACCAAACTTTACTACAGCCTATTGATTACACCTTCTTAGGCTATGAAAGGAAAGATGATAAATTATACCCACGACAAATGACTAAGCAACCACTGCCGGAATTGTTGATTCAACCCTGTAAATGTACATCCAATTGTAAAACAATGGCTTGCTCTTGTAAAAAATTACAGATTGATTGTATTGCGTTATGCAAATGCATAAATAACGATTGTCAAAATAAAAAAGATTGATGATTATACTTATTTTTATGATATGTTTGAATTTGCTTTTTTGTATTAAATAATTTTTTTTAACAATAATTTTTGTTTTTATTATTAATTTTTCTGTTCTTTTTCCACTTGACTAGCTATAAGTATCTTTAATTATAAAAAAAAAATTGATATTGCCGTTAATACAATTATTTTAATGATACCAAAGCATATGTTCAGTCCATTTACTTGATGTCTAAGGGGGTGGGGTGTAAAAAAAAATTGGACCAATACAACTCCTGGCAACATTCGAAATCATAATTTGCATGCTTTTCTGAGTTCAAAACCATAAACCGAATGCGGTCCTCACATTTTGCATACTCAACTCCATCCAGCGCCCGGTCTATAGTGTGCAAAACAAAATTTACTCTTCGGTCTTAAATAGATTTTAAAGGCAGCGTCATATTTATCTATTAAATTGTAGTTTAATAGTCTATAGTTACAAAAAAAACATTATTGTAAAAGGAGATCCACGCGGACGAAGTCGCGAGCACAGCTTTAAACAATAAGATATTATGTCGCATGTCTGGTCAAAGTACAGAATATTGCTTCATCCATCGGGTGGTGAAACGACTACTTACCGAATCAAATTTTTAAATTCGTTACTTTACTTACCACTTTTACCCAATAATAGGCTATTTGACTGATTATTGGAAATCGTTTTAAATTATTCTTTATTACATAATTAGCACACTCCGATATTTTGCAGAATATCTACTGTATTATGAACTATTATAATAGTAGAATATTAATAATAGTATAATATTAATAAAATTGGGGAAAACTGATAAAATTAACTTAAATTTAAGATAAAGTTCAAGTTTGACAACCATTTCAAAAAACGATATTTCTGTAATGGCGCTGGTCACTTGAGACGCGTGACGTCACACTCTAGCCACAACAAAACAAAACAGCGCAGTTTAAGTTAATTTTATCAGTTTTCCCCAATTTTATTAATTAAAATGTCGAATAAATGGTGTGTAGTGCCACAGTGAACAAATCTATACATCTATACAAATAAATAAAATTGGAGTGTCTGTTTGTAATATCAAAATAACCGCTTTTTACTAAATGCATATGTGTGTATACACGGTACATATACAAAAATGTAGTTAAAAAAATTTTTGTCTGTCTGTCTGTATGTTTGTATGTTTGTTCCGGGTATTCTCTGGAACAGCTGGACCGATTTTGACGGGACTTCCACTGGCAGGTAGCTGATGATCCAGGGAGTAACTTAGGCCACTTTATTTAGACTAACTTTGTCTCGCGGCGTTACGCCGAAATGTATGTATGCGCGTAACTTTCGATCGGCTACACAAAATTATATTTTTTTTTTATGTGTTAGTTATTCTTAGGACAAGCTTTGTGTACAAGAAAAAATAAAAAATAAAAAAAAAAGTTTTTTTGTCCGTGTCTACACCCTACCCATGGGTAGCTGTTAACGAAAGAAAAATATGGTGGTACACGCTTTGTACTATTTCAAAATGTAACCTAAAAGCATTGAGATATACCTACCTACATAAAGTAAATTAGATTTTACAAAAATAATGAATGGATTTTCCAGAGGTTATTACAGAAACAATTTTATGTTGTACTTATGCAAGTGCAACATAGCTGCTTTAACATTTTTCAGTTCTGCAGCATAGTTATCAGTGTTATTATTATGTACTAGCTGAAAGCCGCGGTGTTACCCGCAGTTATTGTTGTACCACAGGTAACGCCGCGGGACAAAGTTAGTCTAAAAAAAAGTAGCCCAAGTTACTTCCTGGATCATCAGCTACCTGCCAGTGAAAGTTCCGTCAAAATCCGTCCAGCCGTTCCAGAGATTACCCGGAAGAAACAAACAGACAGACAAAAACATTTTTAACTACATTTTTGGTATATGTACCGTGTATATATATATACATAGGCATTTAGTAAAAATCGGTTATTTTAATATTGCAAACACACTCAAATTTTATTTATTTGTATAGATAGAAAAGTGCAAACATAAAAGCGTCTATCTTATGTAGGTTGCTGTTATCGGCACGCACAAAATTTGGTTCCTTTTTTTTCGAACCACTTATTAAATAGTTTATTAAAAAAAAGTACTGCAGAATTAGCTCACAGATCGATTATTACCACTCCGAAAACATAAAACGCAAACAATATTCAATAGAGGAATCTTTCGTTTATTAGCATGTGACGTCACCAGAGTTGCAACCAATCACAAGGCGTTTATGTCGCAGACAAAATTTCAAAAAATTTGATAGTTTTATTTCGTGCAATCTGCGAGAAACTTAAATTATTTTGTTTGATTTATGTTATATGTCTTTTTAGACTATTATCTTAAAGGATGACCCCAATCCATAGTTTATTTCCCTTTCTGCTTTAAACGCGTGCAGTGTCTGGTGAGGATGTGAGTCTATGCTTTGCGATGACGATAAACAAGACATAAGGTCAGACGTTGCGCACCGCAGGCATAGACCTCACCACAAACTGTTTCAGCAACGGAAAGCTCTATGTGGCAATGGCATTACACATAACATAGTATACAGTGAAGCTCTTTAAATAAAGGTAACACTGTCACAATATGTATGTGGACATATCAGTGAAATTGCATGCTTATACAGGGTTAGGGAATACATACATATAAAAATCACGGTAATACTCATAACTATTATCGTGAGTTCGAGCCCTGAAATCGGGAGAAAAAAAAACCGCTACTTTTATTGACGGGATGCGTAAGTATAAAAAAAATGATTTTTCAACCCCCTTTCGGTTAGCATGAACTTTCCTTTTATACATTTTTTTACATTTTGTTACAATCTTGCTCAGTATTAATTATAGTTTTTATTCATGGGCATCTACGAAAAAATGTTAAAGTAGTGGAATACTTTGAGATTTATCCGCTAAGTATCAACTAGAGACTACACAAATACCTATATGTATATTACGAGAGAGCCTCGGGGAAGAGACAACGTTTAACACATGAAATTATAAAGACTTGCACGAAGCACTTTGTTTCAGTATTTTATACGCACAATGAAGAAACTCCATACCTGATTTACTGTCTTCTGAGAAATACAAAGAAAGTCTTGCAAAGTGCAACGGATCATAGCGTTGCTTAATCCTACTAATATTATAAATGTGAAAGTTTGTAAGGATGTATGGTTGGATAGATGGATGGATGTTTGTTACTCTTTCACGCAAAAATTACTGAACGGATTTGAATGACACTACAGTAATTTAACATAAACTTCAGAATAACACATAGGCTACAAATAATAAAGATAGTGTGCGAATTCTCTAAAATATGACGATAAGTGTCAAGTAGGTAGTAGAAAAAATCTACCATCTGTGAGCTATACTGGCGTGCGCCGCCAAAATCGCTAAAGTTTTACATATGTAATGTTTGATGGAAATATTTATCTTAAAAGCCGTTATAGTTAAAATGTGTAAGCCATTAAAGCCAACATAGTGAACCATAACTACAATAAAAATTAATGATTTATTTCAAATGCACATTTGGTATGGTAGTAATAAGTTGATTCCTAAATGAAAATGGACACATTTATCGCTTCTGGTATTTAAAGTAAATAAAATATATCTTTTGCGCTACATCATTTGGACAAATAAATATTTATACAAATAAATACATACAAATAAAGACAAATAAATAAATATTAAAATTAATAGTTGCGATAATGACAAACCGAGTGCGTGATATTAGGATGGCGCATGGCGGTTGGCGCGGGGAATAGGTTGCTCATCGCTGAGTGCGCTACCCGAACGCGGGTAGGTAGGTTGACGAGTGAGGGCAGACGACGATGTTGGTTGTGTCCGTTTTGCGAATTTTCAAGGCATTTACAATTAGCTAAAAACGCATTTTACTAAAAGTAATATAGGACTAAGGTTAAGGACAGTTTTTTTAGAAGTTACACGTACGAAATTCCACGTACAAACTTCGTTTTTATTTTAATTACATTACATAGGTTGTAGGTAGGTAAGTTGTCAGTGTCAGGCTGTTATATTTTTCAAATGCGTCTAGCACCAAATATATTATATGTTAAATTATACATGGTATTATGTTTTTGTTTGTTTAACCGTTTTTATCATCAATTACACTAACATTATAAAGGTGAAAGTTTGTAAGTGTGTATGTTAGTTACTCTTTCACGCAAAAACTACTAAAAGGATTTGGATGAAACTTTACAGTGAAATAGCTTATACATCAGAATAACACATAGACTACTATTTGCCACGATAACCGACATACACGCGGGCGGAGCCGCGGGCAGCAGCTAGTTAGTATAATATAAGAATAATTCGTTTAAAGATATTAGATAAGTATAAAAATACATTTCGAATAGGAATTATAAACAGGTCTATAGACTAAATAACTTTTAAATAAACAGCTTCGTCCCGAAGAACTCTAATTTCAATACAAATTGAGAGTAATCGTTAAAATTTTACAATTTTCACGCTGCGCTATTCTCTCGGCTGAAACTTTGACAAAGGATCTTCCATCCCTCTCACTCGTTGGTTGGTAATAACTCCGTCCCACTCTACCAAACTTATTGTAATAGTGGTAGCCAAGTTAAGAAAGTATTGAATTATGGACGATTTTAAATGGATGGGTTAATGCAACAAGCGAAAGTCAGCAGAAACTTTGAGTAAGTTTTTTTTTATTTTTTTATTTCTAGAATCTGTATATATAAATATATATAGATATATATATATATAATATATGTATATTAATATATTCTAGAATCTTTGAGTAAGTAATGACCAAGTGGCCCGTACGTTTGGAGTGCTGCCACGACAGTATAGAAACCGTATTAAACTATTCTTTTGCAGTTTTTCACCGAATGACATGTGGCTAACGGAAAACTCTCTAATTAATAACCATTTTATTTTAGGTATTTCTCTGGGCATTCTCTACAAGCAGAACTTTGGATGGTGTTGAAATCTTGTTTATTTGTTACTCTTTTAATTATTAAGACTGGCTCACCTTTTCTATTAACTTATTCTTTTGGTAACTCATAAATATATGCTATTTGCTTAATTTAAGTTAATGACAACTAAATCACGCTTTTTTACTCAAACTATCTTTTACCCAAGTCTCAGCCCGCTTGTATATAGAATATAGCGGTAATCATTTTACAGGCTAGTATATATCCTACTAGCTGAACCCCGCGTTGTTACCCGCGATTATTGTTGTACCGCGTGTAACGCCGCGGGGCAAAGTTAGTCTAAAAAAAGTAGCCTAAGTTACTCCCTGGATCTTTAGCTACCTGCCAGTGAAAGTCCCGTCAAAATCCGTCCAGCCGTTCCAGAGATTACCCGGAACAAACAGACAGACAAAAAAAATTTAACTACATTTTTGGTATATGTACCGTGTATACATACATATGCATTTAGTAAAAAGCGGTTATTCTAATATTACAAACAGACACTCCAATTTTATTTATTTGTATAGATGATACTCACAAGTAATGTGGCTTTATACCTATTGGTAAAAGAATTTTAAAATTAGTTTAGTAGATCCATATATTACCCCTTTACAACATAACAACCACTACTCTTTTTTATATGTAATATTAGTTTATACTATAGATACGTAAATGGAAGAGAAACTGTGAATTAAACCAACTTCAGTATAGCTATAGGTATGTATATAAAAAAACGTGAGCCGTTGTGATCGTTGGCAGATGTGAAACATCGAAATCGTTTTGCATACAATAAAAATTACTTTTTACTATATTAATACTATTTTTATTAAAGACATAATTCAAAATTCTTAAATTTATTTAAAAGCGCGATTTTTCGCGGCGAAGCGTCTCTACGGCAATTCTCGCTACGCCAAAAGTCAGGTTTACTCGCGCCTATAGATGTTTCACATCAAAAATTATTCATGTATATAAAATTACATTACTTATGTATTAAAAATAGTAATGGATACAACGAGGACTTTTGCATAGACCCATCCAAAGTCAGCTAAACAAGTATCTGTCGGGCGCAAGAGTCGTAATGAGTTATTCACTAACTTGTGGGTTCTGTACATCATTGTTCGCAATTTTTGGGCTCAAGGGTATACCTACGCACGTTTTTGTTTAAATACGGGAAATTTTCATGAAAATTACATACTTCTCCTGACTGCTCGGTCCTTTGACTGCACGGATGGCCTAGTGATTTAAGCGGTCACTGCGGCGCTTTTACTGCGCCAACTGTCGTGGGTTCAACTCCCACACGGGACAACACTTTGTGTGATCCACAAATTGTTGTTCTGAGTCTGGGTGTTCTTTGTGGCCGTATCGTGCATGTTTGTAAGGTCTCTCGTGACACAGGATACTTATCGGGAAGTTGTCTTTTTTAAGATAAAAAAAGTGGTGACTCTACAAACTTCACAATCTTAAAACGATTTTTTTAAAATTTTATCCCTCAAAGATTAAAATAAGGGAGTAAAAAGGTTGAACTAATTTTACAAAGTTGGAAACACGAAATAAGTAATAATTACGCAAGCGTAGTCTCGAAAATAGCTAGCCCAAAATATAAACGCAAAAGTCCCAACAAAAATCATTTGTTTCTATGTATAAATCAGTTTTTAATGTCTCAATTTCCATTAAATGTAGCATACAACCAACAAATACAAATGAAATAGAATCAAGCCAATTCCCACGAGATTTACACACGCAATAATTATTTAAAACCACCCCTAAATATTTAAATGTACCAAACAATGAATTAAAAAGCGGTTAAATTGAAATAATAGAAGTATGTTAGAGGTTGGTCGCGTGGCGTCCGTCGGCTAATCTGATCCGGTGTGAAGTGGGCGCGTAATGCGCTCTGACGTAAGAACTGTTCCGATTTTGAATTTTAACTGTCAAATGCAGTTTTTTTAATCTTCTTTTTTTTATTGTTAAATCCAATTGTAAACTTGTGCACAGATACTCAAATTAATTCGCGTATAAATTACTTATTTTTAAAATTTAAAATTGTTTAGGACCTTACTCACACTACTGAAAAGAAACGACAGAAATGCTGACACTGGTTTTCTGTAAGGCCAAGGCCGTATTATAATTCCTATCGAGCCACGACATTATCATTTTTATAAATCTACAGTTACAGGCTAAAATATATGTTTAATATCCTGTAAAAAGTATAGAAGGTATTTATTTATTTAGTAATAAAATTAATCATAATAATTGTCGTATTCAGATATCTGCAGATACGGATATCTGCAGATACGGATATCCGCATAAACAGATATCCGCATATACGTATATCCAACACATCACTATGCCAGGTTTCTAAAACATCCATTTTGAATATTAAATAATTGATTTAGAAAAAATATTTTGATTTTCTTTAATTTCTGTTCGTATCCGTATATAAAAAAGTAACATGTCCGTCTACTCTCATAATAATAGTGTACGTCTACTATGTGATGTCTACAATGGTACATTATCGGCCGGTCGTAGACAAGGCAATTACTGCCTCTACGATAGGTGGACTGTGCTGTGCTACGGACAGCGTAGCTTAGAGTTTAAAGCACCATGTCTCTACGAAGATGACACATTAAAAGTTAGTTACAGAAGTTTTATTTGGAATTGTGTTTGAAATTTAATATTTAATTATTTTATAAATAGCTTATTAAGAAAAAAAAAGAAGTATATATTTCAATATTGAATCGTTGTTTGTTAATATTCTATCATTACTTTACATAAATGAAATAAATTGTACCACTATAACCCTCAGGCTGTAGTACAAACACATACTCGTGCAAGCGCCCTGCACCGCTTTAACGGAACAGCAGGAGCAGGCATACATTCTATGTGCTATTGCCGCGCGGTAAAAAGAGAGGGGAATGTGACTTCCTCTTCTACGCCATGTGTCCGTCTTACGAATATTCGATCAGGTCACGTGTCCTGACGCGAGTATAACATTTCTACCCATTCCAAAAAAGTGCACTACGGTATCCTAACTCACATGGTGAATCACAGCGCAAGCATTATTTCACACCGGTTTTCTGTGAGGCCGTGGTATCACTTCGGTCGAGCTGGCCCATGCATGCGGAAACGTGGTGAAAGTACATACACCAATATAACATATTTGTAAATTTGGTCTGTCTGTCTGTTTGTTTCGGCTAATCGAACGGCTGGACCGATTTTGACGGGAATTTCAATGATAGATAGCTGATGATACTTATAAAATTGTTAAATAACACTTTCCAATTCGACATCATAACTCCAGCTACAGAACATCACTAGTCTTATCTAAGCCGCCTATACGCCAATGAACGCATCTTCACCTAACAATGCACCCCGCTCTGTAGGCTCGAACGCTCCACTGACGTCATTGTTCCGTGACGTCGAGTTGACGTCAGACGACATCATATGACGCAGTGACCATCCATGTCCGAGCTAGATTGTATGCGGGATTGGGCGACGTCACTGCAGTCAGATGTAGTATCGTGATTGTGGACACTGAGTGGATGAGAACTGATATACGTTATACAAGGTGTTTCAGATGTGTGTGGTCATAAATTTAAAGATATGACCACACACATCAAAAACAGTCAAACAAATAAGTATTAATACTGGATCAATGATTATTAATGGTGTTCGTAAATGAATCAATAATTATATTATCCAAAACAATGAACGAATGTATTTTGACTGCCTCGGTGACACTGTGGTAGAGTACGGCAAGACGACAACTGATGTGCATGAGGTCTCGGGTTCGAATCCTGGGTCGGATCAAATGTTTGTATGATCTGCAAATATTTTTTGGGTGTCTTCTATGTATAATATGTACATATTTACGGAAAAAAAGTACCTATGTATTCATATCAGCTGTCTAGTACCCATAATACAAGCTCTGCTTAGTTTGGGACTAGATGGCGTTGTGTTTTTCCGAAATATTTATTATTATTATTTTGTTATTATAAAAATGAATTAAGGAAAAAAAACGAAAAAATGTTATATATCTATCTATACTAATATATAAAGCTGAAGAGTTTGTTTGTTTGTTTGTTTGAACACGCTAATCTCAGGAACCACTGGTCCGATTTGAAAAATTCTTTCGGTGTTGGATAGTTCATTTATCGAGGAAGGCTATAGGGTATATATCATTACGCTACTACTAATAGGAGCGGAGCAGCAATGAAGAATGTTTCAAAAACGGGGGAAATTTTCACGCTACGGGCAATATAAGGCGCAAACGACGTTGCGTGGGTCAGCTAGTACTAATATATAAAGCTGAAGAGTTTGTTTGTTTGTTTGTTTGAACACGCTAATCTCAGGAACCGCTGGTCCGATTTGAAAAATTATTTCGGTGTTGGATAGTCCATTTATCGAGGAAGGCTATAGGGTATATATCATTACGCTACTACTAATAGGAGCGGAGCAACAATGAAGAATGTTTAAAAAACGGGGGAAATTTTCACGCTACGGGCAATATAAGACGCAAACGAGGTTGCGTGGGTCGGCTAGTATGTATACATATCATTTTAGAAGCTTTTTTTAAATTACACATGCCTATAAATCATCATCAATCAAATCTTATTATTTATTTTTATATGCCTGCCTTTACTACTTTATTAAGACGACTTGTGGTATAAAGTTTTAAATTTGAAAAATACAAATAAAGTTGAGAACCTCTTCCTTTTTGAAGTAGTACCACTATGTACTTAGATCAGTGTACAGTGCTTAACAGATGCATAAAGGCATACTACTACTACTACTATAAGCGAACCTAAAACTTAAGGTTAGAGGTGAATGTTAGTATAATATGGATCAATTTATAAGCCTACCTACCACAGTGACTCCACTCTACCTGATGGAAAGCTTGAGCAGAATCCAAGAGTAGTGGTCATGATACTCAACTGTGAAATCAGACAATGCAACAATTCAGCATGGAGACACACACTATGGCGATCTATGGAGATGCTTTTGCTAGTTTAAATGCTGTAACGTTTTAGAAAACTTCTTAATCTCCGCCAAATACATTGTCATTTTGTCAATATATTGCAAAGATATCTCGTACATCACACTGGCAAAAAGTTTTAATATTGATATTGATTTTTGCATTCCACAACGTTGTAAATCGTGGACCCTGTGGGGCACAGCAAATTACAAGTCACACAATAGATATTAATTGATTATCTTCGTGTTAAACCAAGCTTCTAATACTACACAACCCTACACCTTGGACTAAATTTGTACATTTCTGTACAGTTGGTTAACGGGCTTTATTTCCAAAAAGTAAAAGGTATATCGTTAGTCACCAAACTGCTGATACACAGTCACACAGTGCTTAAAAAAGAATCTAACTTCGATATTGTGGTAGACATTGATGAATGGCAGAATTCTTAATATTTATCTAAGCAAGAAAGCGTATATGAACGCTTACTTACTTTAGATCACCATTGATGTTATTCTGTAGTTTTATCACTAAGCTAAAATTTCTTTAAAACATCTTCTATTCTTGACTCGATTTCCAAAATACAATTTTTTGTATTAACATATTTAGATAACGACTATTTTTAGTAAGACGTATCTAATTTAATTCAATCTATAATAATATATAAAACAGAAGTGTTTGTTTGTTTAAACCCGCAAAGGAACCGCAGGCTTCAAAAACGGGAGAAAAATTTTCACGTTACAGGTAATAAAAGACGCGAGGTTGCGTGGGTCTAGTCTTTGAAATATAGAACGGCGATTGACAAGAAAAAAATAAATTTAGTGATTTTTAATTTAGAGTTCAAACAAGACACTATTATCAATGTTTTTCTGTGATTGTGTCATATAATAATGCAACATCACTTAACTGAACTAACTATAGTTTAATGAAACTTACTCCCTATTTCATTTGGATGGAACATTCCTGATTCATTATATTCTATTCTTATATGCTTGTGCTAATTGTGTACACTTTGCTTATTTATTCATTGTCTATATCACGTATACCCCATCATTAGTTCAGCCTCTACGGAGGTTAGGTCCAACCAGTAAACTCGTGAACACGTGAAGAGGTTAGCCTCTTCTTCAAGGAGAGTTTTAGGTCTACCACATCAGTCAGCTCTTACAGCCACAGGGACAGGACAGACACTCACATCAATATGTATATATAAATATTCAATAATATGAGTGGTCACACTTATTTACGAAATATAATATTTTAAAGTGACCACAGAGAAAAGATAAAAGAAGCTGGCTTATATTAATTAAGGAAAAGATAGGTGAAGGAACTAGGGATTCTGCAAAGCTCTGATGAGAAGTGGCACTTTAGACTTAAATATAGTTCGGAGAAACCTGGGACATCAAAGAAATGAAACAAATACATTTGTGTAGTGATTTATTGAGCACGTTTATCTATTATTATTTTACATTATTATTACTGTTTCTAAGTATTAAGGGTAAACATTGTACTATTACTATTATTTACATTTCGTATTTTCTCTAACTATTGAACACTACTTATTTTAAGAGTATTTTATTAAAATATTACAATTATTATAGTGAGTCACTTGATAAAATCTACTTAATAGTAATTCAGTTAATAGTAATAATGAAAACGAAATGACTTTCTATTATGTTTATTGATTAATTTAAGTTATTTTAAAATGTAACTAATATCACTATTTGAATATTTTCAGATTATTATTATTATTTTTGAAATCATTCATGTTTAGTATTATTATGTATATTTATAGTATTATGAAGTATATTTACAACTTTGTACAGCGTTCTACGCTATCGTTTTAATATTATAAATCTAATAATTTCCTATAAAACTACATTGGATAATTATTATTCCTACATAGTAAGTAAGTGCTACATTTAGTTATTTATATTTAAAGAACAAGCCTATTTACAATATTATGATATTAATTTGAAAAACAGACAATCAAGGACACCTATGTATACTGTATCTTACTTTTATGTCTAAAACCATATTTTTGTCATCCCGCTAAGCAATACATTTCGTACATACAAAACAATTCGTGTACTTTGGTAAGCGGTTATCACAGCTTACAAGCGTGATTTGCACATGGGAGAAAAAACTTTCTAACGGTCGTTCTAGTATAATCACAAATTTCAACAAAAAACGACTTCAAGAACTAGACCGAATTGAAATGGGGCCACACGAGTAGCACCAGCTTTCAAATAAAACAAGAAGCATCAAAATATGTTCACCTAGTCAAAAGTTATGAGGTAACAAACATAAAAAAAATAAAGTCTAATTGATAGCCTCCACCTTTTTTGAAGTCGGTTAAAAATCTAAGATTCTTGCTCTTATTGATGGAACTTTTTGAAGTTGCGTTTACCTTCTGTGGTAATACATTGTTCGCTGGATATTAACGTAAATGACTTAATAAATAAAGTAAAGAAGGTAAGGTAAGGTAATAGATCTAAATAACCACTTTATATTGACTTGAAGTAAATTAAGTTTTGGCTTTGTTACTTTAATGGTTAAATATATATTAACTATCATTATTAATCCCCTTGTTCTTTAACACGCTAAAAGTTTCAACCACTGTGAACCTTTTTTTAATCTTTATTTACGGAGCTAAGCCACAATTATGACTATGTCGGTGACTAAATCTATACTAATATATGAAGCTGAAGAGTTTGTTGGTTTGTTTGAACACGCTAATCTCAGGAACCACTGGTCCGATTTGAAAAATTATTTCGGTGTTAGATAGCCCATTTATCGAGGAAGGCCATAGGCTATATCATCACGCTAAGACTGTAGGTCGGAGCGGAGCAGCAATAAATAATGTTACAAAAACGGGGGGAAATTATCACGCTATAGGAGACGCAAACGAGGTTGCGTGGGTCGGCTAGTAAATATATATATTTAATAGTGACAAAGTCGAAAAATAATTTACTTCAACTTTTGTAGATCTAACCTAGGGCTAGCGCTTGTAACTCACAATGGTAAGCATATAAAATTAAGTGGATAATTAATAAGTTGTTCACTTAACAATTTGTTTAGTAAATACTTCATAAATTATTCACGTGATTATCTGATCTTCCTATTAAATCTTCATAAAGGAATAAAGTGAGATAAATAGATAATAAACACAATTTCATAAATAAATAAGTAAACTGAAAATGTAAACTTAAATGTGGCAGAGAAGAACTCGTATAAAACCCCTATTTAAACAGTTGTGTATTTAATTTACATTAAGTTTAGTTTAAAAAAAAATTGCTGAGATACTACGTAAACTAAATTTTTAAAATTCGAGATTCTATCACACACAACTTCAAAAAATCTTAAACTCTAAAAATATTTTCCAGTACTAAAATATATCTAATCAGAAAACCCATCATTATTCGTATTGTCTGATGTCGGAGAAGTTCCTGGCGAAGGAACTTGCAACTGTCTCCCATACATGAGTTCAGAAGGAGGCATGAACGAGGACAGGTACTCAGGAGGCGGCCGAATAACTGTGGGCAGATACCCCGTACCACTATACGGCGGAGTCAGGAACCTTCGAGACGGAGAGAACTTAAAGCTCTGGTTTGAAAGTGGAGAAAAGGCTGATTTGGACTGGTAGTTTTGCATGTAGGGAGGAGATTCTTGCGTCATTTGGTACGCAGTGGAGTTCTCTCCGTTGATCATCATTTCCATTGCCGCTACTACATCGCCCTTACATCTGTTCAGGATCCCTTCAATTTCGACCCGACTGCGTCTAGGAAATACCTTTATTAGGACATCGACAGGAGATTTTTGGTATGGAGAAGAATCTTCTGTTGCCGTTTCCACAGTCTCCTTTCTCTCTCGTCTAAACATTTTATATCTGAATTCAGAGTTTTCCCAGGATTTTTCTTCTTCTTCCTTTTTGATTGGTAATTCTTCTCTCTGTTCTTTCATGGAGAGGTTTTCGGGAGTGAGTGAGGGTTCCGTTTCATCTAATTCTTCTTCGACGTTGAGCTCGTGGTCGGATGGTGAACGAGGGGGTGGCGTTGCTAGTGGAGGGGTATTGACAGGAGTCTTGGATTCTGACTGCTGTTCTGTCGGTGGTGAAGGGCTGGAGCATACTTCTGTGATCCGAGCGCGTTTCTGAACTGTTGACAAAGAGAAGTAACTGTTATTGTCTAATAATGTGAAGGTCATTTTTTTTATGTCTGAACCCTGGTTATTTCCCGCTGGTCAGGTACAAAATATGTATAAGTGAACAGTATAGAGATTCATACAAAGTCCCATACATTGAATGAAAACGTCTTGGCCATTTTAAGAAGACACTAGCTTGTTTCGAAACTCATGCAGTGATCAGCCAAATACTATTAATGTCTTATATTTTAATCAGATTGCACTGAGACAATCTTGACTACGTTGAATTCAAACTGACCATTTTCCTCCTAAAACTTTCATTTATATGTAAGAAATTACATCTAAAATAGCATAACATAACTTTTACATGGTAACAGACATAAATAGTATTATAAAACGGAGAAGCTCCTATGACAAAGTCTGTCAAAACAAAACCTTTATACTAAAAAAGCAGTTATTTAAGCGCATTTAATGCGTTTTGTGTTCTTTCATCAAAAACACATACTTACACAGAAGTACACACGCTTGAAAGAAAATAATACAGTCGAGAACGAAAGTTTCTAACAATGGACGAACAAAAAGACTGGCGTATTGCTCACAATAAGTGGAGGGGGGTTCCTGCAGACGTTTGAGTGTTCTTTAAGAGTTGAGTAGAATGCGTTGCTAGTTTTGTTTTATGTAAAGAATGATCAAGCGTAAAAGACAGTCAATGGATTCGTATCAAGTTTATTTAACAAGATAACACATTTACAAATTTAATATATTGTTAAATTTACGACAAACGCATTGTGGATAAGTCCTTTAGTATAAGATTTACAACTTTTTTGGTCTTTCCTGATAGATTTAAAGTGACATTTACTTATGCTTTTAACAAAAAGCGTTTGCTGACTGTTTATCTATCAATCTACTTTTTTTTTAAATTAAAGCAAAGGTATACAACCGGATAATATAAACTACCTAAACTTAACAAGGTTAATTTCTTTAGGCGGGAAAACTAAACCATTCAGCTTATTAGTTCTACCACAGATATCTACAAATGAACGAACGAATGAATGATTATACCTGTACATTGTTTAGATTGTGATTGCCAATATTATAGTTTTATACAATAAGAATCCGTTTCTGGACTAGAAGCTGTAAGTAAGTGTTTTAAATATGGTTTAATACATGAACAAAACCAACCCAATCATAACTTAAATACAATACAAACCATGTATTTTACAATTTTATATACATACAGTGTAAAATAAAAGTGATTTTGAATGCAATTAGAAAGCAAGTCGTCATCAGTGACGTGTGCGAATTTAATGGCCCAAGTTATTGTTTTTTTAAACACCAGGGGGAGTATCGTGCACGAGGGTGGAGGGGAGGGGAGGGGTTGTATCGAGAGTCGAATTTTATGAGTTCGGGTTTATTAAATTGGTTTGTTTGATTTTTAGGTGCGATTTTATCGTTGTATTATTTTACAAATTTGAAGTAAAAATTTCTGTTTTAAATTATAGGCTTGTTGGTTCAGTGATTAGTGAGTCTGATTGCTAACTGCTAAGAGGGCGTGGATTCGATTCTCTCTCTCTCTCTCTTCTCGAAATAACTGTGTGAAATATATGAGCATGTTTCTAAGCAATCTGCTTGCAGTATCTTCTCTACCTACATGCTTTCCATTAGGCAGAGTAGAGTCATTTTGGCAGGCCCATACATAAAAAAATAAAACTGTTCAAAATATAGTATAAAACAATATACTTTCTGTAAATAAATGCAAAAAGCCAACATCACGTGGTATTCCCAGGCGGTCACCCATCCAAGTACTAACCACGCCCGATGTTGCTTAACTTCGGTGATCGGACGAGAACCGGTGTATTCAACATGGTATGGACGTTGACAATCAGTTTGTTATATTTAACGTTGAGTATCCAGCATTATGACGTCAACTCAATGTTAATATAGCAAAAAAAGACGTTACACATTTCCGTCTAGCCCCATTTCGCAACGCGCCATATGGAACTTTGTTCCAAAAAAAAAGATTTGTCAGATGTGTCAGTTTATTATTTTTTATTGCTGTCAGTTTAATACTAAGATTTTTATTTATTTAATGAGGGCTTAATCACAAAGTGATTATGCCCTCATTAAAACAAAATACTAAGATACAGACACTTTAATAGTAAAGTCTAATTATGGTAATCATGTCTAAAAGTACTTATTGGCAAGTGACAACTCCTGACACGCCATAGAATAAACATAAATACAAGAAATAAGTATGTATGTCCTTGTACAACATAAAGGAATCATATAAAGTATGGAAATAAAAAGAAAACGATAAAAATGAAATTCCTATAAAGCATATTGAGCATTCAAATAACCACAACCATTAAAATGTAATCGAAACTCTTAAAACGATTTACATCGCTTAGTCACTGAATGTACCAGAACGATTCATTGAACACAATCTTCAATGTACACCGTTCTTTGTTAAAAGAACATTGTGAATAAGAAAAAAATACAGTCTTATTATACCATAATAAAGGTCCGCCCTCGCCGAAGAAAATGGAAACGAAAAAATTTCATTAGAACAAATACATATAAAGTTTTATTGAATTACAATGAAAGCTGGCCATTTTGAATATGTAGGAGTGGAACAGACATATTGTTTCGTGTGTGTATGAAAGAGATGAATAGAGGCTATTGAATTGCGTTTTATTTATAAAGACATCTGTTCGTAAATGATGATGTTGATGTGTGTTTTAGCTCCTTTGTGTGTCAACAATGTGTGTGTCAATAATAAAATGTTGAATACAATTAATAATGCATATTAATATAGTTATTTATCAAGGGTTCTAGGGGTTTTTAATGTGGGATGGTTTAAAAAATGGCCGCAGAACACAATAGGTAAATGCCAAGCGATGTTATTGGTCATTTTTTAAGTATGTATTGTTAGTTACTTTCAAAATGAAACATTGTTATTTAAACATCAAAATCTTTAAAGAGTCAGTGAGTCACCTTATTTACTACTTAGAGGTATTAGTAAGTTCATACTTACTAATACCCTAATAAGGGTCATCCCATGAACATCTATGGCTATCGTTATTGGGAAGTCAGTGCCCTCAAATATACTGACAACTAGTTCAACCTTCGAATTCAATTCATCCTCAGGGTTGCGGAGGTCCGATGCGATAAAACCAGTTGAACTAGTAGCCGACCCCAAATCTTGGGAATAATAAAGCCTAGGAAGATGAGGTATTCTAATTAATAAAAGTATACAAACATCCTTGTTTGCGTCAGAAATTCAAATACCAAAAAAAACCTACACTAATTTAAAAGTACTAGAGTCAGCACAAACAAGGTGGCTCACAGAAGACAGACCTAAAGTTAGAGCATTAATGCTGTCGTGTTTCGTTAATGAGTGCGAGACTGAGCCCAATGATGCAGAAGCATCTCATCAGGCCGCCATAGCGCATGTGTATAGTACCGTAGTATAGTGACCACTACTCTTAGATTCTGCTTATGCTTTTCATCAGGTAGAGTAAAGTCACTTTGGGAAGCACATACTTACATAAAAAAACAAATAAAGCAAATATCACAAATAAATGCCTCATTCATTGAAAATAATAATCGTCCCTGTACTCCTCAGTACCATGTTCGAAAGCGTACACGTTCTGCGCGCAATGTTTCGTGTTAATTTATGTGTCTGTTTATAACACTGGCCGGTGTACAGAACAAAGCCCGCAATGGATTGTGTTTGCAGTAATTTGACTGCACCACGGTAACTATTGTTTAGGACAGTACGGGAATGCTTCGACTGGGCCGGACTATAAACTTATTTATTGCATATATTCAAATATTATGTTGTCTTGAATGCTTCAAGAATACAAAAGTTTTAACAAAAATAAAACCGACTTCAAGGTTCGAGTTGATTTATCTTGGATGCCATCATCAGTTCTTAGTGTCCTTATCATGTACTACCGTTGGGATATCTTCTTTCCATTAAAAAATAATCATAAAAATCGGTTCATAAACGACGAAGTTATCCGCTAATACACATAACAATATAATAATATATACGGTCGAATTGAGAACCTCCTATTTTTTGGAAGTCGGTTAAAAAGTGATTCACCGATGGAGTTTAAATTTTGACACGAGATACAGCACACTTTAAAGATGATTTTTATGTATTTTATCCGCCTACAAAGAAAAAAGCAGGAGGAATAATTTTGGAAGTCTATGTATGTTTGTCTGGTGCACCGTATCTAGTGGCTAAACCAGTGAACCGATTTTAATTAATGAGATATTAATAGATTCATAATAATGGCCCAGCTAACATAGGTAATTCGTAATAACATCAATAATTATCGCGTAGCCTGGTTATTTTTTTTTTTAATTATCACGTCAATATTGTTCCTCATTTTTCATCAATACAACCACAAATTGCTACGAACAAGATGGCAGGTTTATTTTATGTTTTAATTTCAAAACATTAATTTTGAAACAAAGTACACTCAAGCACATAATGTTTACACTGACACAAAGTACAGTCTCGGTCATAAATCTCTTGGTACAATGGTACAGTCGGCGGTGTGCCGCCCGGAGTGGTTCAGCAACGCTTTGTGCCCGAGATTTAGTGCGCCTGCCCGTGACTGCATTACTATTCATTTGTGTGTTACTTGCGTCTCCATATCCCTAGGAAGGGGTTTAGTTCATTTGTATAAAGAACTACAACTGGATGTATTTACAGACTACTGTGAATAAGAGCTGTCGGTATAAACCTGTTTGCGTTTATTTTAAAAGTTATGATACCTGTAGTGTACATTTAATTACCACACCTAGTAAAATCGCGCCTCAACTTTAGTAAACATCAAAGAATAGTTGTCTAATGTATGCCAGTCTCACAGAAAATGAAAGAAAGAAAGAAAATAATTTATTCTGATATACACCGGACAGTACATGGTTTTAAACAGACGTAAGATAAAATAAAACTAGCAAGTAAAATGCCCTGTGCAATGCAAGAAAAGGCGCCTATCCCAAGATATCCTCCTCTTGCCAGAGTGACTTCAGCACGGGTATTACGATAGTGCCCACGCCTGTGTCGTCTGGGGGTGTCCATGATGTCAGATGTAAATATCTATACAAATAAATAAAATTGGAGTGTCTTTTGTAATATTAAAATAACCGCTTTTTACTTCATCAACAACCCATAACGTCCCACTGCGCTGGACTTGGGTCTCCTCTTACTTTACTTAATGCATTATATGTACACGGTACATATACCAAAATAACATATTTTTTAAATTTTTGTCTGTCTGTTTGTTTTGGGTAATCTCTGGAACGGATGGATCGATTTTGACGGGACTGGCAGCTAGCTGATGATCTAAGGAGTAACTTATGGTATAACTATATGGCTAGCTTTATTCCGCGGCTTTACCCGTGGTACGACAAAAACCGCGGGTAACACCGCGGAATTCAGTTAGTCCATATTAAATAAGGTGAAATAAATATATGAACAGATAGTAACTATGTAATAGTAAGCCTATCTTACACACTCTCAGCCCGTGGCCCAGCAACAGACCAAATACTGTCATATATAATCTGTGCGAGCCGCGCGAACATTTGTTGTCTTGCTACCTCTTTTATCTGTGACAAAAGAAGAGAGACCGCGGAACGTAATGTTGTTTGTGTGAATTATTATTATTTTGTGTAAATAAAAAGCGTGTCGGGTGTTTTGATTGTGGTGTTGTTTTACAGTGATAAGTGTAGTGCGTGTTTGTGTGACTTGTGACGTTATTTGTAGGTGTACGTATCGTTAGAGAGGTATCATGGGAGGGATTGTAGCAGCAAATGGGTGTCAATTGTATTGTTGGATGTCAGATGGGTGTCAATTGCATTGTCGCTGTTGGATGTCGAGAAGGTGTTTTCTGTATCTCGTACTGAAGCTGGTAACTGTCGTTAGAGCACGGATAGGCGGTGAGAGGTCATTAAAATTGAATGAGTAAGATTACTGTAGGTAACTCCAAACAGGGTCCGGATGTGTTAATAACAGCAGTTCCCGGATCCCTCGCGTCTCAGGCGCAGAGTGGCACACCGTGTGGTTTTAGTCGGTTCGATTCCGACACACCGCCCCGCCGCAAACCCCGGCGGGGTGACGGCCCGAGGGGGTTTCCACACGTTAAAAAAAAAAAAAAAAAAATGTAACTCCAAACAACCACTTGTGGATCTCACTTACCTATGCAAAACCCGTTTCGGCAAAACAAACAGACAACCATTCTTTTAATACCTCAGAATGCCAAAAAACACTTATAATTTCTATACCTATTGACAGTTCACATTCATCAATCCGGCAAACCTACACCCACTTCAAAATACCCCTGTACGGATATAATTTAATACAATTTATTAATAAACCGTGTCAGTGCACACCGAATGTTATAAAACAAGTATTAATAGTATTACTCGGATATTAAAATCGCAATAACGTGACACACAATAGGACGGGTCTGCGTCATATTAAATACTCTTTGTCATTCGACTCTGCGCTAAGGGTTGTCACAACTTTTACATTTACATATTAATTATTAAATGTTAACAATTATTTTTTAAGGTTATAATCATTCTGATTATTTTTTTAACAAAAAATAGTAATAAACATCGAGTTAATAATCGAAATTACTACCTACCTAATTGCTTTGATTTGATTTTGATTTATTCAGGCTTTATATCTACAACTAATATATAAAGCTGAAGAGTTTGTTTGTTTGTTTGTTTGAACACGCTAATCTCAGGAACCGCTGGTCCGATTTGAAAAATTCTTTCGGTGTTGGATAGTCCATTTATCGAGGAAGGCTATAGGGTATATATCATCACGCTACTACTAATAGGAGCGGAGCAACAATGAAGAATGTTTCAAAAATGGAGGAAATTTTCACGCTACGGGCAATATAAGGCGCAAACGAGGTTGCGTGGGTCAGCTAGTTGCTTATATTTGTTCATCATTATCATCATCAAATGACTTTAACTATCTACTTCTGAACATGAGCCTCTCCTTAGGAAAGAGGTTTAGCTATACTATAACATGTTAACCAGACGGTTTGATATGATACAGGGTTTGTTTCTAGTTTCTCTCCACTGTGCAGTACCTAATGTTGTCTCGCTCTCACTTAGTTGCCTCTTACTACACCCACGGGGTGAGTAATGAGTGACACTCCGTATTTTTAATCCGTCACGACATGGACACTTATACCTATCTTCTAAGTTTGCTTGTTTCGAAATAATTTAACTAGGTACGCTTCAAGTATGTAAATAATAAAAGGGAATAACTTAGAGTAACTTTAGATTCAAGGCAACAGTATGTAAAAAAAAAAAGTAATATTTACTTATAGCTCACAATAATAAAAAAAATAGGTTTATGATTAAATTAAAGCGTAGTGATCGAACAAAATAAAAATACTTAAATCTCACACAGCGCAGCCCTGGCTGATTGAATTGCAATAGAACACTAATTCCTCAATCAAATGTATAACCACATCAAACTTCATAACAGCAAATTTCAACTTTACACTGTCACAATAAAATTCAATTTCGCGCGAACCCTGTATAATAGAGTTCACCAACAATTGGTTTTATTGTTACCGCCCGCCGATTCAAAGTTACTCCGTTCAAAAATTATATAATTCAAATTTGGATTTTATTTCAAAGGATTTAAGGTTATAATTACTTTGATAGATTTAAGGGTAGTAAATAATAGGTGTCGTGAACAATCGTAGCGGATAGTCGGATGCATTCAGGGCTGCTAATCACTTGAGAATGAACTAAACTCGAGGGTACAAATTAGGGGTCATGATTCGGGGGTGTATTTATTAAATTTGCAGTCATTTGGATATTAATATTGACAGAGGGTTGTTTGTATGGTCCGATCGACAAATGTTCAATTCTAAATACGATTTGGGGAGGAATTTGACAAAAGGTTAATTAATTGTTTGGTTTTTAGTAAAACTATTTTTTTTTAGTTTTTTTTTTAATTACTGTTTAAATTAAATTTCTTTGCAATTTTCCTCTCTGTGTCTCCTAAACTGTCTTCCTACATCATCATCGCCATTAGATTCTTGTTAGGGTAATTATCTTATTGTTTCAGTAAGGTCCTTTATTTGTATCTATACAAGATGATATATTAGCTCTCTTTCCAAAAAACGTGACGTGAAAATTTGTTCTAAGAATTATTCTCTTACAAAGAAAAGCAGTATCTGGCATGGTGAACGTACGTGAATTTATATCCTTAGTATCAGATGCTAGAAGCTAAAAAATCTAATAGTACACGGGTCTTAACTAAGTCTGACTTTACAAAATGACGGCAACCTCTCAAAGAGATTAACTTGGCTGATTCTCCTCTAAAATTTTCCCTCGTGTCTCTTGCCAGATCTTCAAGTTATTCAGCTGAACTTTTTGATCATGCATAACTAACTGTCCAAAAAATCATAAAGGCAGTTAATGTAAGCTCTTCAAAAGTTCGCAAAAATACCCAAACGCTCGCCCCAAACCATAGTTTCAAGCTTTAGTCACAAAGCAGTACCAGGCTCCCATAAAACCAAAAAGGTATTTATTCCAGA
The DNA here is from genome assembly GCA_905220595.1 of Spilosoma lubricipeda. NCBI lineage: Eukaryota > Metazoa > Arthropoda > Insecta > Lepidoptera > Erebidae > Spilosoma > Spilosoma lubricipeda. Next base: position 467,758 of record HG992298.1, on the reverse strand, counting down.
AGTTCTTAATTGCGTTATACTAACTGAAATGCGAGGGCCGGTAATTAGTGGCCACTCACCGTCTAAATACTTTGAATGCACTCTGAAGGACTCGGTATATTTGGTCAGAGATGGTTGTTGGGTACAGGACACCATAAGCTGCTTTTAAAGTGAATAGAAGGTTTGGGTCTTTGGTTACATACTCGATTAAAAGTCATTATCATGATCAAGATCTTAAGTACTAATTTTAAAACCGCTAGAGTTTGTATACTTAATATGTATTTCAAAATACATCAATTAAGAAAGCTTAGGAAGGTTAAGGTAACCAAATTTTTCTTCTTTTTAATTTGCTTTATCATTTAAGCTTGATGAATAAGTCTTTATTTGTTCGTCAAGCAAAAACTTTATATCCCTTTCTACGAAAATTGGCATTGGAGGAGTATGAAATTTTGCACAGTTAAAGTACCTATAGAGGAGAAACACATAAAGGAAAAGAAATTTCACTGGGCGACCAATAGTTGTCCTAGATACCTACATATGCCAATGCGCATAGTGGTTTTATTATATCATAATATCCATATCTTCATGTAACAAAAACTGCGCCGCATGGTTAGTTTTAAATACTTTGTAGTTTTATCTCTTTTTCTCCCCTCATTCTGATCAACGCAGTGATTCTGATAAACACTAATTACCCTTCATCGGGGGTGAACTAACATAAATACAGTCCCTATTTATCAACAAAGGGCTGCATTGAACTTGATGTGATTCATTTACAACTACCATGTCATTACTGAGATAAAAATGCATGTTTGAGAGGAACTTTCAGATAAAGATTTTATGAAGAGGTTTTTTGTGATGGATGAGATGCTTTGCCACCTTAGTGGCATGTAAAACAGCGATAGGTATACAATTGTAAGATTCCTAATTTTAAGACTTATGAACATCTTTAATGATATCATAGATGATTAATATATTTACTTGGATAATTCTCATCCGACCTTCTGATCCTCAGCGGGAATACAAAGACTTTGATCTGAGTCTGATCCCAAATTAGGCAGAACCTGTATATATAACCAGGACTGCTGATAAACATACTTCTGTGATTATAAACACTAGCCATTGCCTGCGGCTTAACCCACATGCGATCAAACCCCTTTTATATCCATTAAAGGGTGATGTCAATTTTCTATTAAAGCCTTTTGTGTCCTCAGCGCACTATGTAGTAATGATATGATATAGCTACTCACAAATTATTACAACACTAAATTACAAAGGTATATACTAAAACATGTTAATAAATAACCTGTGTACTATTCCTTTTATCCGAATAATAAAAACAACAGATATCAAATGTCTTTACACATCAATAACAATCAGAATATTCTCCCTTTACAAAACATTCGCCAATATTGTAAGTAACTTGACTCTTTTAATCAGCCAACAGGAAAAAATACACCAATGTGTACTGTGTACCAACTGTGTACTGTGTACAATCGTAATAAAAAAATTTACGAAGCCTCTGAAACTCGCGGGTGAGGTTACAGAGAGGTAAACTGTTTGTTTTTGGTTCAAATTCGTTTACATCACGAAATAACTGCATATTTTTATTGTTTTCTAAAGGTACCTACTAATTTTATAAATTTGAAATTTTAGATGGATGTTCGTATGTTCCTAATTACCAGAACGTTCAGAACTGCTCAACGATTGATCACTTAATACATTTCATGCAATTTCGTTGAGCAGTGCTGGTCATTGGTACTTACTATGATGAATATACTCTGAAATTGAAAACCATGAAATCTAAATTAACGCAAGCAAATCAGTGGTTAAAATTAAACAAAATGAGATTTCGTTTGTTTGTTAGTTTACTTAAATGCGCTAAAGTCAGAAACTAGTTTATTAAATTGAAAACATATTTTAGTGTTAGTTGGATAGCCTGCGGCACGGTGGACTGACGATTTAAAGAAGGTGGCTGGCAGCAGATGGATGCGGACTGCCTAAGAACGGGATGATTGGCGCCTTTGGGGGATACCTACGTTCAGTAGTGGACGGCGATTGGTTGAAATGGATAGCCATTCGAACGAGGAAGGTAACATAGCTCAAAATTACGCCACACAACAATAAGAGCCGAGAAGAAAACATTCCTTGCGGGTAAAATTGATACCTAAGTAGCTTTTGAGATGCGTAGACAAAATTACGAGGTTATTAAATAAAATCAAAGTTGCTATTAACTAATTTACTTCTATTACAGTCTCCATCATCCAACTTGACCTCAAATATCGATGTTCATTACACATTCAATAAAAATATACTTGAAATTTTAACAACTTACATTGAAGCGAAGCGCCCTACAAAAGTGTAGAATAACCGAATAATGAGATGTTTTAACAACACTCGAGCATGACCGGCCATCGAAACCTTTTCACAAAGAAAAAAATCGCTATCCGAATCAGTAAGTGGCGACCCTAATATCTTAGAAACCATTTAACATACAAATATGGACTTTAAACATAGCAAGTTAAAGCAAAAATCTTACTTAGCAGTTTTGAGTGTAACGTGAAAAATCTTCGCTACAATTATGTCATTGCAAATTCTATTTAATCTAACAGTGATAGAGTTTACTATCAATCGTAAATGTTTTTATTTTATAGTTATGAATGTGAGATAGAAATAGGAATTTTAATAGAAGTGTACAAGGTTTAATTTAATTTTTATTTGTTGGAGTGTGGGGTAAACGGTTCAGTAATCGACCGGGGGGTAGCGAGTGTGTTTGATATGTTTGTATTCAGGTTCAAGTGTGGATGTTATATTGGGTAGATTGATTCGATTAGAACAGATACGTGATCACATGAAATTGGATATTCATTTTGTTTTAAAAAGTAAATAGTTGCGCTGCTGTTTTTGGGTGTGACTGTACTTATTTTTTTAAGCCCTTTAAAATTATACTAGCTCTTGCTCGCGGCTTCGTTCACATGATCATTTTTTATTTCGTGTTTCTAACTTTGAAAATGACGAACTTTCTTCCAACCATTCATTCCTTCATTGACTCATTCAATAGTGAAATTCTCAAAAACCATTTCTTAGACAACATGAAAAACATCAGCTGACAAAATGACAAGCTTCTAGCTTTCTCGAATTCTATTATACAACTTCAAATGGCCTATTTCCTATCCCTCCAACGTGTGCTTCTTCTGAAACATCATCCCTTTCAAACCAAAAAAAAATACTCGTTTTATTACATCTAAACCTAAAATCACTTACAAAATACATCCCACCATCAAAAGCCTTTAAATTCACCCTTTCAACCCTTAAATTGAACTCTCGTTATCCCATCTTATACAATAAACATCCAGGTTGCATCCCTGACCACACGCCCGAGACAGACATACACAAAACAACAAGTGAGAGCGGGATAGCTATATGTTTCAAGTGGCACTTGAAATATAAATGGTATCGGATCGCTGAGGAATGAGATGGCTATAGCTGTATCGTGTAAGTGGGAAAGGGTGGGGGATATTGAATGCGCTTGAGTGGCCAGCGGTGGTATAGATGTTTGAAGATGTACTTGTGAAGTTGCTCGCATTAGAAATGTAGTTGATATTATAGATTTACTTTAGTGTAAATAAATGTCTATAATTGACATAAATAAATGCGATTGTTGAATGTTGTTGTTGGAAATTGGAATCAGAAGAAAGTTCAGTGTGTTCACAAATAATTTAATGGTACGTAAAACTTACAAGAAAATTGTATCCAACATGTTAACTTATATAAAAGCTGTCATCGATCAAACAATAAACTAATCATTATTCTTAAATTCACTTTCAGCTTTTTTGATGTATGAAGTGCCGTAAATATTTTAATTTGCCCAATGATGCAGAAGCTTAAGCCGCCGACATGTGGGTCACCATGCTGCATTGTTGCATTGTCTACATTCGCAATGAGTCTGGTGACCACTACTCTTGGATTCTGCTCACACATCAGGCAGATTGGAGTCACTTTGGCGGGCTCACACATGCATAAAAAACGTGAAGCAAAGCTCTTTCAACTAATAGGGTAAATCAGATAAGTAGATATTATTGGTAATTTTGCGGTAACCATTTGTTCAAAGTATTATATTACGTCACCGCAATTTCACAGAAGTGACGTAACATCGGACAGTTGTGACGTAATTCGATATTAGCTACAAATCGTATCGAACAATTATTGTATCGCGTTACTGTCATTACTTTAGGGTACTTATTCACTCTATTAGTGGTTTTTATGTCTATTCTTATTAAAATAACAGAGTTTTTAAGGTAGTTTAGTGAAAGGATGTACAAAAACAAAGATACATTTGCAGATATCAATTTATGAACCAAAACGTAATGCTGAAGAGTTTGTTTGTTTGGTTGAGCGCGATCTCAGGAAGTTATGGAGCGAATTGGATATTTTTTTGCAGTTTTCGATATTTTGGTATCTAATTAGTTTAAGTAATTTAGATTGATTAGCTAGTTAGATATAGCAGCTATACGTATATCTAACGAATAGTATCTATATTATATCTCCACGACCAATTTGATTTTTTTCACATACGCATCCGAAATATGCGTAACCCGCTAATTTTACCTATAGTTTCTAGTACTATGTGCAATAAGTTTTAAACAAGGAGCTTGCTCAAGCATTGGGCTATTAAAATCTATACTAGTACATAAAGCTGAAGAGTTTGTTTGTTTGTCCGATCGCGCTAATCTCAGGAACCGCTGGTCCGATTTTAAAAATTAGTTCAGTGTTGGATAGTACATTTATCTAGAAAGGCTATAGGCTATATATTGTCACGCTGACACTTATAGGAGCTGAGTACCAATGAAGAATGTTACAAAATCGGGGGAAAATTTTCACGCTACGGGCAATAGGAGACGCAACGAGGTTGCGTGGGTCGGCTAGTAAAAAATAAAATTAAGAATACACAGTGTCACCATCCTACTTGCCCCATGGGTTCATAAGAGACGACTATGGGAACAAACTAATCAGGACTACAGCACTGCAAAAAGAAGATAAACCTGAAAAGAACCATATACACATACAACCCAACTGGCCAGTGTATTAGGTACAAAAGGCCAAAACCTCTAAGGAGAGGCTTATGTCCACTGTTGGACATAAGCCTCTCCTTAGAGGTTTTGGCCTTTTGTAAAGACTGTCGATCTGATAACAAACTCTTCTCCATTACTCACAATCTATACAAATAAATAAAATTGGAGTGTCTGTTTGTAATATTAAAACAGCTTTTTAATCAATGGATATGTATGTATACACGATACATATACCAAAAATGTAGTTAATTTTTTTTTGTCTGTCTGTCTGTTTTTTCCGGGTAATCTCTGGAACGGATTTTGACGGGATTTTCACTGGCAGGTAGCTGATGATCCAAGGAGTAACTTAGACTACTTTTTTTAGATAAACTTTGTCCCGCGGCGTTACTCGCGGTACAACAATAACCGCTGGTAACACCGCGGGTTTCACTAGTAGTATAAATAATCAAATTATTCCAAAATCGTCAATCATACAAGTCCCTATGTTAACAAGAGGGAGATAAAAAATACTTATTCGTATCGTGCACTCCAAATATCAATTCAGTTCGATTAATTCAATGATTTGGAAATCTTTTGTTGTGTACACACATCAATGTTTATTGTTTGTTATTTATAATAATAATAAATCTCTTTATTTTCTCTCACAAAAAACTTCTTAAGGTACATTACAAAATTCCACATATTTAAGCAACTTCGTGAGAGTCTAGTGCCTGAAATAGGTGTAATAAAACCTGGAGTTACAGGTCACCAGAGCCCTTCTGCAGCCACGAATCTTCAAACAGTTTAGTTTAATGTTTACCACGCTAACGCATTAATAGGTTTTGATATGGTATAAGTTAAATTAAATTAAGTAGAGTATAGACGGTATCTTTAATTGATTTCACAAAATTCGTAGATTGACGTAAAACGATAGGTAATCGCTTACCATCAGGCGATATGTTTGCTCGCTTGCCCCCTATTTATAAATGAACAAAACGTAAAATGACAGCGTTCGTGCTGTTGTGTTTCGTTGGTGAGTGACCGCAGGCCCAATGATACAATGACATATCAATAGACCACCTACCTAGCTAGACCAGCAACCTAGCCATTATACTCATTGCGAATGCAGACAATGCAGCAATGAAGCATGGTGACCCACACTAACTAAGCGGGCTATTGAGATGCTTTTGGATAATTGGGTCATATAAACTAAATGGTAACAAAAAACTTGAGAGGTGTCAAGGGACACCCGGATGGAACAAAATTTATAAATATATTTTGAAGATGCGCATCAAACACTCAAATTATTTTAGAAATAATCTGACTGTACAAAATTTACCATAAAATAATAAATTTTCTGCCAATAAATGCAAAAACCATCACGTGGTATTCCCATCCAAGTACTAACCACGCCCGATGTTGCTTAACTTCGGTGATCGGACGAAAACCGGTGTATTCAGCATGGTATGGATGTTGGCAATCAGTTTTATATATTTAACGTTGACTATCCAGCACTATGACGTCAGCTCAATGTTAATATAGCAAAAAGTGTCGTTACACTTTTTCCGTCTAGCCCCCTTTCGCAACGCGACATAAGGAACTTCGTTCCAAAAAGGCCAAGGTTACCTAATAAGGCCAAGTCATCTCCTTTCCTTAAAAATATAAACCAACATTTGATCAAACATTGGAACAATTTGAACGATTACGAAATTATGGGACTCGCAGTTTACTTTTAATTTGTACTCAAATATTACTAAAAGTTTAACCATTAGCATTAAGGTCAATTGATAGATAAACTTTAATAGTTTAATTGATTTCTGATAATTACTGTGGTTGCATAAATCATTGTCAAAAAACGTTTTGCCTTGAACAAACAATCTGTGAGACAAATTTTCTACTGCGGTATTACAAGTATTCTCACCAGTCCTGGATTTATAAATAGGCCGTATAGGCCGCGGCCTAGGGGCGGCAGCGTCCTAGGGGCGGCAGATTTCAGAGGAGAGTTATTTGATTTCAGAGGATGAAAGTAAACACATTCAATGGTTTTTTATACTTAAAAAAAGATATATAGAAAGTCATTCCCATCGAAACCCATATTATCGCGTGAGTGATAGTCGATAGATGAGAGTAGCGAGGCGGGCGGGCGGCAGTGGCAAAGTAACAGCCCCTGCTTCTTGCCAGCACTCTCCGAGCCGTCTGCGCCCGACGCGACGCCCAACGACCGCGCCAATGTTTTGGTTTGTAAGCATCGAAACGAAAACAGCAGCGACAGTTTACGTATTGCTCAAGCGAACTCGAGGACTAGTAGTAGTAAGGAAAATCAATATGAACAAGATTCTATTCCCATTGAGGTGAAGAGTCTGTACCATCGTAATCAGTCGGATCATTCGAGTTCAGTAAAACCTTCAACAAGTGGCAGTAATATAAAGTCAGACAGCGATGAAATGGCTATTGTTGCGACGTTTATTGAAATTGAATCTATACTCTATACTAATATATAAAGCTGAAGAGTTTGTTTGTTTGTTTGAACACGCTAATCTCAGGAACTACTGGTCCGATTTGAAAAATTCTTTCAGTGTTAGATAGCCCATTTATCGAGGAAGGCTATAGGCTATATATCATCACGCTAAGACCAATAGGAGAGGAGCACCAATGAAAATGTTTCAAAAACGGGGGAAAATTATCACGCGACGGGCAATAGGAGACGCAAACGAGGTTGCGTGGGTCTGCTAGTCAACCATAACACTAAACACAGATCCAGCCTTATGGGAAATAAATGATTTACCTAGAGACATTATTGCAAGAAATGGTTTCGAGCAAAACAAATCCTGTGATTTCACAAAAAGTGGGAGAATGTATTCCGATCATCGCCGTTATTTACCAAAAATATATTTTATAGAAAAATGAAGAATAATGGAATTGGCTCGTCTATTCGGAAAGCAAAGGCCCCGTATTCTATGGACCCTGTTCGGCCTTTGGATCAAACTGTGTCCTGTTCGCAATAGCGAACAGGACACAGTTTGATGAGGAAGGAATCAATGATTGGAAGAATGCAGAAAAGGCCGAGTCTCTCGTGAAATATTATACCAATGATTTAGAGGACGATTTGATTCAAGAATGTGTGTGCATTTTCACAGTCACATTTGCTCTGATAAAACTGCAGAGTGTGCAGTGAAGCCTGGATCAAACTCACTACTCAGTCTCTCAATGTTTTTGAGGAATAAGTCTCTGTCTAATGTTTACCCTAACTTGGATAAGCTCTCCGCATTGCACTTTCCACTCCGACTACAAATTGTTCTGAAGAAAGAAGTTTTTCCTGCTTATAACGCGTGAAAAATTATCAAAGGTCTTCATTGTCCCAAGAAAAAATGAATTCTCTAGCTCTGCTCTACATAGAAGCAGAGATAATGGACACCATAAACTATGATGATATTATAAATGATTTTGCTATTAAAAAATCCCCTAAAAAATTGTAAATCTTGTTTCCTTTTTACGGTCTTTCGTAATGACTAATTCATTCGTTTATTTAATTTTAAGGCCTTCTTTACTAAAAATGGAAAACTATTATTTTAGAAAAATATGTACATGAGGCGGCGGAAATAAAGTGGCCTACACTCATAAAAAGTATAAATCCGGCACTGATTCTCACGTCAATTCAACGTTGATCATCACTCATATTATAAACTAGCCGACACACGCAACCTCGTTTGCGTCTACTATTGCCCGTAGCGTGATAATTTTCCCCCGTTTTTGTAACATTATTAATTGTTGCTCCACTCCTGTAGGTCTTAGCGTGATGATATATTGTCTATAGCCTTCCTCGATAAATGGGCTATCTAACACTGAAAGAATTTTTCAAATCGGACTAGCGGTTCCTGAGATTAAGGTGTTCAACAAAGAAACAAACAAACTCTTCAGCTTTATATATTAGTATAGATTCTAAAGTAACTTTGCCTGTCTGTTACGCTTGCACGGCTAAACCGATGAACTGATTTGGATGGATGTCGGTATAGAGGTAGATTGAACCTTGAGAAAGGACATAGGCTTCTTTTTGTCGCAATAACCGACATACACTTGGGTGGAGTCCCAAGCATAAGCTAATAATATTATATTCGTTGTGTAGTTATTGTTGTAGGGAGTCTTGGGGAAGCCTATATCCATCAGTGGTTTTCTTTCGGCTGTGATGAAAGTTCTCATGGATGAACTATTGTTTGTCACTCAAACACACCAGGATGGCTGGAAGCAATTTGATGCAAGATAAACAGAAAGCCATATATATCACTTGAAAGTTAATAGCATGACCTTAATACATACACAATAATAACCGGTATTTAGCCTTTTAAAAGCTAATAACAATATCCAAATATAGGAAGACTGAAATGAAATGAAATGAAATGAAATGAAATGAAATCATTTATTCTGCAATTAGGTTGTATTAACACTTTTGCAAGTTAAACTGTTTTTAAGCAGATGAGTTCGGCTGGCGGATGACTCTATGACTATGTTTAACCATCTGTTATTATACCAAGAGCTGAGCCAAATAAAGATTTTTTTTCTTTTAATAAACCCAACTCCAGCACTATAACAATATAATAATAATAATAGTTTATTTCTCAAGGTAATTGTAGTACATAACACATAATAAATACACAGACTTCAATTTAGCTAGTAAGTACAATCAGTGGTCAGAGCGCTGTCTCCTAGATAGGTTCTGAAAAAACCTGTATTAAGGAGTACTAAAAAACTATGAACATATCCTGTATCGCCTCCACACATAAAAATAAACTCAAAGAACACCCAGATTCAGAACAACAATTTATGAATCTCATAAAGTGTTTTCCCATGTGGGAAGCGAACCTTCAACTTTGCAAAAGCAAATACAAAGAGGACATCCATAGGTGAGACCACAGAACAAAAGAATAATAGTCCTCTTCTGTGGGTGAGACAGTGTAATAACTTTAAGCCACGCCCACTATGATGACGTCAGGAACCAGTTGCAATCAATGTCTACAGTTGCATAAGCCCACTCCTCTTAGCATTAGCTCCGTAGCCTAAAACCCTACCATCAGTGCAGTCAATATAATAATATGACATAGCAGTTATAAAATGAGTGAGCAGTTGATCTACGTACAGTGTCCTGGGTCCATAAAATGTGAATATAACACATAGTCGCACGACACTGTCACATTCCGTCTCACGCCGCAATATCGTAGCAATGTATTGCTTGTGTACGGTAAAAGTTATGAGCGATCGCGGTATTTGGAAAAACGCTTCGCTCTCACTAAGGAATTACATAAAAGGGGCGCGAGTCGGTTACAAGTTGGAAAAGCGCGGGCTATTTGATCTGAATAATAAGCATTAGCGGTACACCAAATGGCTGTCAGATGTGATTACTTACTACTACTCGTACTAAGGCTCAAAAGTTTTGAGTGACGAATGGTTTAAGCAATCAGTCAAACCACAATAAAGTAATTCAATCCTGTCTGTAAATGTGAACATTCACAACTTAAGTCACAAGGGGAATGGAAGTCACTTCGGTCTCACACTTAGAATAAGTATACAATGTTTGTAAAATTTTAGAGGATTTGATGTGGAATTCTGGAATTGAATTGAACCCCTCAAACGATTGCCTGGTTTTCATGTCTAGTGTCCTAACGCACTAGCTACACACAGGAGCGCGCATAAACAATATACTCTTATTGGTCGATTATTATATTTTGATTCACCTAACGACACAATAAAAATTAATTATGCATTGATCGAGTTCATTTATAATGAGCAATAAGGTAATGTAAGTTCAATATAAATAAAGGAAATGTTATTTCCGCTAGAAGGAATTAAAGCAACTTGTACCACACCACAACTGAAGGTATGTCGGTATGAGAAGCGCGGGGGGTGGCCATCCCCTATTATATCACTGTAATAAACGTTAGCACCATATTATACTAAGTGTGTATCGCGAGATATGTCATATTGTACATTTTTGTTGGCTCGTCGGTCAGTGACAGTTAGAACTATATAGCTAGGTATTTATATGATACTATTAAGAGAAATGATAAAATATTAAATGAATGATTAAATTTGTTGACTCATAAGCCTTTTTTAAAGTACAATTCCCGTAATAGGAATATTCCTGTGACGCGGGGCTATTGTCAATCACACAGAGTAATGCCCCATGTAGGAATTGAACCAACAACCACCTGGCCAACCGTGCAGCCAAATTTTCTTTTTTTTATATGTGCAGGGCTTAGGTCCGTAGATTATGAATAGGAAGTGTTACCCGACCTACCAGACCCATGATCAACTTTTTCAAAAACAACATAGTTCTGAAATACTCCGAAATATTTCAATTCTTTATAATTAAAGGCCCGTATACACAGCAGGAAAAGTCGCCGAGTGCCCGCAGTGTGCCCGTGTGGTTGTGGTTTTATTGCCTGTGTGTTGGTTAATTGCTGCTCAGCAGTGTAGAGTGTGCAAATGTTTATGATTCGCTTTGCTTGCATTGAAACATCAAAGTGCGGCCGATACTATGAGTCTTTATTTTCACTATACTTTCAATTTTATTAAAGGAAAATTTTACTTTCTTTTTTTGGTTTACGACGTATTATTCTAAAGTATTTCACACTATTATCCGGGGTTTATCGGTTTTTGTATTGCCGGCTAAACTTAAAGTTATTTTAAGCACACTCCATGAACCCATTCTTTGTACAGAATTAAAGATAGTGATAGTGTGGGCCTAGTAGTAACGCTTTGCCGTAGTTACTTTAAGAAACGCAGTAAAAACAGTAACAAAAAGTACATAGGGCAAAGAAGAAAAGACTTAACAGTCATCTACTCAAAAACTCATATGATATAAAAATATATATTTTTTCATCAGTAGCACCTTAGCTAAGATTTTAGATTTTGAAACTAGAAAGACATCCAGTTCCACGCAAGAAAATATTTAGTGTACTTCGGAACTGTCTCTATTTAAAGCTGGTAAATTAAAATCAGATAAATATTATTTCACATAATTTGTTGTTGTTTCTAATATTTGCTGCAGGATTTAAGACTTTACAATTTATATCTATCTCCTATTTAGGACAGAGAGCTTTTGCACCCTCTTTCTCTCTTAATTTTTTGAAACTTAAAATAATTCTTAGCATCAAATGATACATTTCGAAATTAGGAGATTGCGAATTTGCTCCTTTCGTATTAATGAATCAAAAACGAGATACAATCGAGTTCCAATGGTACTTCGTGATTAAAGTCGCACCGAGCACTCCTTACAATTTTCTTTAACTTTCTAAATTAATATGAATTATAAACGCAAAACTAGCTACACACTGCTTTTGTACACAAATGTTATTTGTAAAGAAACGCTAACTTGAAAGAAACGCGGCCCGGAGTTAGTTTGTAAACGGGCTTTTACATTTTCTGTGTGCGGAATGAGTAGGCAACTGTTGGTGATTTTAAAGAGAGATTTTGTGTATGTGTGTGTGCCATTTTACTCCTCGTCTTTTACTCCTTTTAATTCTTCTCTCACTTAAATCATAAACTTATAGCGATTATCATACCGTATTCAATTCAAATTCAAAATCATTTATTCAATTAAGACACTAAGTGACATTTATGAACGTTAAATTGAAGCTGTAGTTAAGAATTATAGATCGTATAAGTTAAGTTACCTATCTTTTATCTCCAGGTGTTTTTTACTTATTTACTTATCCTTTTGCTGTCTTCATCAACATCAGCCTATCGCAGTCCACCACTGGATATAGGTACCACTTGGTTCGTTGTTTTTATGTATATTAGTCTGTCAAAGAGTAGTCATCAGTAGTAGGGAATCGATTCCATACAATTTAATTACTTCTTCTAATCCATTATTCCACAAGGCCTTACAAAAATCATGTGACAAAGGAGAAAATCGAAGGTCTGCTAGCCCCTCCCCTTTACCAGTACTCAGTTGAACAGTTTACAAGTGATAGTATAGTGCTGAATGTTATTGTTTTATACCCCTGTATCTTTCTAAAGAGGTATCAAAGTGCATCACATGACTCATCAATTTTCAACACGGGCCCATAGTCTATGTCACACTCACCAACGCAACACGACAGCACGAATGAAATGAAATAATTTGTTCTGCAATTAGGTCACATGAACCCTTGTAAATTAAACATAGTAAAACTGTTTTTTAAGCGGATGAGTTCGGCCTTTCCTAATCGAACAAGGAAAGGTCGAACTTCTAGCTCTGAGAAGAAAGGACGAAACAAAGTCAGGGATTGTCTCTTTTAAAGTCGCATGCTCCTGTCTAGCCGGACCGGCAGTGTTGAAACAGCGTGGGGATTTTGCCTGTCATACCACGTTGGCTAGATGGTTTGTGTCGAGTTTTTAAATATATCACAGTAGTTTTGAAAAAGAAACTTTATATTTGAAGCCTAATCTTCTATAGCTTGCGCCGTGACATGGACTGTTAAAAGGCGCATTCGAGTGACAAAAGCGTGAACGTAACACGTCTCGTGGTTACGGAGAGACTGTATCGGGTTTGTGCCCGTGTGAAATGTAAGTTAGGGAATAATAAAGACATAGAGTACCTACCTAACCTTTCTTTTTAATTTTTTAGTTTTTAAAATAAAAGGTAATTTATTGAAGATGTCAGTTTCTTAGTCCGTCATTTAGTTGGACAAACGTAGTCGGAAAGTGGGTATTTTAGTGTGCAGACGTCAAGTTGCGGAAACCCAGCCGGAGTTCAAGTTCAAGTAGTACTTTAGTTAGTAATTCACACATACACAATTCTAATTTTTCATTAAAACTTATGGGTAATTATGTCATGAGAGATCAACATGCATGTGCTTCATAGAAGTGTAAATGACTATCATTTACAATTGCAACTCTAGTAGCACTGGTGCGATGGGCCTGAGGTAATCTTGTTCGCTCGGTGTAACCGTAGAGCAAATAAAAATTACTTAACGCTGTCCGCTAGTTTTCCGTAATTCCCTGGCATCACCCCTGTGAAGCCTGGCTCATATACATATGCAGCAGCTTAGCTCTTCCATGGCAAAATTATTTTCACTTTAAGACCTACGCCGGTCCTTAGAAAAAGAGGTTTAGTATAGGGTTTGTATCAAATTTTCATTTTCTTTGCAGCGCTGTTAGTTGTGTAGTTGGCTACGTTAGTCAGATCTTATGATATCTTGGGATGGATAAGAAGTAGAAAAACCCGTATTCTTATACCGTCAACAGATAAAGTAATAATCATACCTTCATTAGTTACCCCAAAGTAATAAAATTTTATTTTAAAATGGCTTCTCCATGATTTTCTGTAGTCTGATTAAACGTAGCACGTAGCTGCACCAGTTATAAAACAATCATGTCTCGACAGTTTTTCCTACTTCCCTACACGTAGCCGGGAACTGGCAACACTTTACCCCGTTGTACCTTAATTGCTTACAGTTTTATTCTGGCGCTGTAAATTTTTGCTCATTTTAAGGGGGAAATTTTGCTTAATGGAATTGAATTTAAATTTCGAATCGGAAATTGTTATTTGTGATACTTTCTACGCAATAAGTAGGCGTGTTATAAGTATCTTCACCTTTTAGAATCTCTACTCCATATTATTATTTTTTTTAAGTCGTGTGTCTGTTACGCTTTCACCTCTGAACTGACTTCAACGAAATTTGTCATGGAGATACTTTGATTCTCGAAGAAAGAAATAGTTTTACTTTTTACGGCGAAAACCGACATACATACCTACATGCGACCACGAGTATAAGCTAGTAACTCATAAATAGGTGGCCCAATATTTAGTATTTTGGTTTGTAACCTGACTTGATTAAGAGAATTCTTGGCGATGAATCAAGAAAATCAGTTCAGTCGTCTCAAGATTTCCAGTTTTTAATTTTTTAACAACTAGCTGACCCACGCAACCTCGTTTACGTCTCCTATAAGCCCGTAACGTGATAATTTTCCCCCGTTTTTGAAACATTTTTCAGTGGTACTCCGTTCTTATTAGTTTTAGCGTATAGCCTTTGTAGATAAATGGTCTATCTAACACTGAAAGAAATTTTTAAATCGGACCAATAGTTCATGAGTTTAGCGCGTTCAAGTAAACATACAAACTCTTCAGCTCTACATATTAGTTTAGTTAAAAAAAAGTTTTATTAACTTAAAGAAGTGTTACCGACTCCAGTACTTGGATATGATTAAATTATGACCACCCGTATAGATACTTTATTCTTTAATTTTCATACCTCAGGTATCTTTAAAACAGTAACCTAACCAGCCATCACCCATGAGCATAAAGCAAAACTGCAGAAATTAGCTATAGACACGCGTTCCCTCTGACAAAGTATAAGCCCAAATGAGCCTACGTGTTACACTGCTATGACATAGAATGAGTGTATGTATGTGTGTGTTGGTTTGATCCTCGGCTTCTCACATCCAGCTCCTCTCAGCGTTTTGTTTCATTTGTTATCTGTGAGTTTGTAATGACAAGCAATTGTTTTTTTTACGTGAGTTTAAAAATGACAGTCTTATATTGCGAGAAAATGCTATAGCAATACCACTCTGGTTGTGTGTCTCTGTTGCTCTGTGCCCACAAGCGGTTATCAAAACCTAACTCTTCAAAGACCCATCTAATTCAAAGACAATTTACTTAACTGTTAATTAACAGTTCGGAACACATTATAACACCCGCGGGTGACATTTGGGTGACGGAGATAAGGAAGTCCGCTGTCAACGACTTTAGAACCCCGGTCCACTAAATATTGGACTTACTTATGTAATTAATTTGCAGACACTGCGAGTGAGGATCTTGGGATGTCTTAAAAGATACTAACATTTGCCCGGGGCTCCGCCCGTGCCTTGAAGAGAAGACTATATTCTGCCTTAAGAATCAAAGTATTTCAGTGCCGAATTTCCTTAAAATCAGTGCAGTGATTTGGCGGTGAAAGCATAACAGACAGACGGTTACTTTCAATTTATAATATTAACGGTTGTTATATTATTTTTCGGGAGTTTTGCTTGCATTAATAGAGATTTGTTATGAGGAAGGACTAAAAGTTAGATGTTTGCTTGTCCAGAAAGAACATTTTTCATGGTACAGGGGATAAATAAGCGGACGGGTCAGTTAATGGTGACTACCCTCAGCCATGGTCCATCTATAACTCCCCTAGATCCCCCTTGGAATTAAGAACATATAATATGTATAAGAGCATACTCCGGTCAAGTCGGCTTTTTCGGACCTACTTCACATATGTCTCGAAGCTTATCTTTACTCGTAAACGGTTAAATTCATCAATGTCTTGGTCTCCTCTATGTCTCCTTGTATGCTCTTGAGAACCCACATTTTATGATGATGATCGTCGTTCATTTAGCGAATAGTAAATGAACCATTAAATCGAAGTTATCCGCAAAGGGGTATTATACCATAGCAGAATATCTTGATGATAAAACCGCCTGGGATTGAGCTGCCCATTCTGCACATACTGTTTATTTTGAATGTTTAAATTCATTTTGATGTGACGATAATTTATACTTTGAAATAAATTCATCTTAAACTATTGTTAGAGTTGACATTTTTTTTCAATTATTATCTTTACTGATTATTATAATTGTGACTCAAATTGTAATTATCGCTTTTTGTTATTGAAATAATGTCTTTTGCATTTGTGAAAATTGTCTAGACGGTGATCCCCGAGTTTGTTTCGTCCTTTCTTCTCAGGGCTAGTCCAGTTAGGAAAGGCCGAACTCATCTGCTCAAAAAAGTTTAACTTGCAATAGTGTTTATGTAACCTATTTGCAGAATAAATGATTAAATTTCATTTCATTTCATTTCGAAATAACTACAAATTAATACATAGGTAATATACACTAACCATCCGTGATCTCTCATTAATAGTGACAGTAGTTTTTTAAGTACATACAGATGACTAATGTTAAATTTAAATTAATTAGATAGATAAGTGAAAATTAGATTAATGAGCTGATCTAATCAGCGGTACACGCCCTCTGTCAACTTGATTGACGGCCGGGAATTTGACTCTATATTCCGTATCCATCACTAAAACATCGCCATTACTAATTTAGGATACATCTACAAATGTGGACGGATAATTAACCAATTTTAGTAAATATAAACAAATATTAAATGGGAATGTAGGAAAGTTTATTTATTGAGCAGCTCTCAGTGACCAGGTCAGCATATTTCAATCGAATAAAATCTGCTACCCTCTCGAACAGGCAAGCGTGAATATATCCATCATATGTATCATGATGTATGTAGGTCATAAGCAGCTCTTATTAAAGACTAGCTGAGTCCCGCAGTGATACCGGCGGTAAAACTACAATCACGGGTAAAACCGCCGGGCAAAACTAGTCTAAAAAAAGTAGCTTAAGTTACTCCTTTTATCATAAGCTATCTGCCAGTGGAAGTTCCATCAAAATCGGTTAAGCCGTTCCAGAGATTAACCGGAACAAGCAGACAGACAAAAATTTTAAAAAAATATATTTTATTTTGGTAAATACACAATGTATACATACATAAATTTAGTAAAAAGCTCTATAACACAGATTACGAGTACCTATATCATATCTATAGTGCAAGAGGGCTCTTACCTGGACTTTCATCAGGCATATCCGTGTAGTGGTGTGGCGCGGTGGACGTTTGACTAGCGTAAAGCAGGTTCAACTCCCGAGCTTCGTTCTCTTCTTGTGCTTGCTGACGGCGAAGGGCGACCTGAACAAAAAATGATATATAATTATATACGTAGCTATGAAAAACTAAAACGATTTAGATTAGATAATACCTATACAAAGACAAACATTGTTTTCTTAATTTTAATGGAGAAATACTGAAGAGAATACACTGAGATTTGGTATATTCCTATAGTGGACTTCTACAGCAGTTTCATACCATATAACCTACGAAATGAAATGAAATAAAATCATTTATTCTGCAATTAGGTTACACAAACACTTGCAAGTTAAAAATTTTACATTACAATTTGATGAAAATGTGGAAGAAGCTAAAAATGCTTTTAAAAGATTTTTTGCCGCTTTCATTCATTTCATTTTAATTAATATCACAAAAGTTAAAAGAAAGTTGTTCGTCTCTTACAATTCACGTTTAACACTATAATCATATACCTACTGTGGATGAACTCCAGTAAAAAGATGGAAGAACTTTGGAAAAGGACTAAACTATTTTAACATCATCAACAGCCTTAAGAAGTTCACTGCTGAACATAGGCCTCTCCTTTAAAAGGAGGTTTTGGTTTCCCTCTATATATAAATATCTCTATATATAAAAGAGGAAGGTGACTGACTGACTGACATACCCAGAGATCAACACACAGCCCAAACCGCTGAACCTAGAATCCTGAAATTTTGCATGTGGGCTCTTTATATAACGTAACTGGTAAATCGGGGATGAAAGTCTGCGTGAGCGAAGCCGCGTTCAAAAGCTAGTATATATATATATATATATAAGTACATTCCTTGAGGATTTCGACTATGGTGGTTGTTTATGTCTGAGTATTTAAATGTATTTAAATTTCTATTCTAGTGCGGCTTACTTAGGTTACACATCTTGGCACTGACGGAACGTGTACAGCGGGTACAAGTAAGTAATTATACTTCTTTACTAGTTGCTCTCGCGGCTCCACCCTCGTGTATGTCGGTTCTCGTGGCAAATACTTTATTACTGTTAAGTGTCATCCAATTCCGTCCAGTAGTGTTTGCGTGAAGAAGTTACAAACACACTCACAAACTTTCACGTGTTTCATACCTATTAGTACCTATTAATGATCGTTTCATATTAAGACTACATCTCATGGCCTACTTTACTAAATCATAATCTATATAAATAAAAATGAATCAACGAAATGTATTTACGCGCATAACTTCTGATCGACTGCACCAAATTGGATAATAAATTTTTTTATGGTTTCGTTATTGTTAGGACAACGTTTGTATAGAAGAAATTTAAGATGAAATTGCGAAAATCTACAAAAATAAATGATGGTTTTACCCGAACTTACCTGAGCAGCCATGACTCTCTGCCGCTCCGCTATGAGGGTGCATTTAGCGCACACACAGTCTCTCCACCGACAGTACCTCTTGTGGCCTTTCAGCGCGGAGACCACGCCGTGGTTCCGACAGCGAGCACACTTCGGCGTGCGCTGGTGGGGCAAAACAGACTAGTTATTATGTAGCAACTTCTTTGAGCTGATGCTGTCAATGTTACACCTATAACCCTGTCCCTGACTCCCTAATACCTAAACTTTAATAGTCCACAGCTGGACATAGCTATAGGTAATAGTGTCAAGTCCAATTTAGGGTAGTCTTTGCTGTATCTTTCATAATAAACCCACAGTTACTAAAAATTAAAATAATATAATATATTTAGCTTTTACGTGATGAATAGTAATAGTACCACTCCGTTTTCCTAAACCATCACCACACAGATTGAGGATACCGGAGACTCATACCCGAACCCCTCCCGTCCCTTTCCCCATCCCCCAAAGGTCGGCGCACTTGTGACGGCGGTAATCGCTTACCATCAGGTGATACGTCTGCTCGTTTACCCCTATTCAATAAAAAAAATACGAATTGTCTACTACCTATGCTTACGAATTTTGCTTATTTTAATTTTTGTTCTATTGTTTCTTATATGTTACATGTTATAAAATTATTTGTGTCTTAGTTAATTGACTCCTAGGTAGCTAGGTAATCAGGTCACTCTTATCAATTTTTTCCAATTGCATTTGGGGTAAGATATTAAGTTTACATAATTTCTTACCCCAAATACAGTTCCTCTTGTTCGGAAAGGAGTCCATTAACTAAGACACAAAGAATTTTATAAGATTTAACATTTAAGGAACAATAGAACAAAAATTAAAATATTATTTATATTGTGTGTAAATAAATTATTGTCAAACATTTATGTTTAATGTTGATTTGAAGATAAGAAGACATTAAAAACATCAAATTGATATTGGAGGACAATTCATTCCTTCAATGATCTAGATTTAGGAACAAGCCCCACAGTACTCTTTGGTGCACCTACCCACCTTTAAATGTAAACATAAAAACTCCACATTGCTACTACAGATTAACCAAAATGTATAAATTACGTAAACACCCTTACCTTCTATTCATAATTAAATAAACTTAACAAAAGTAACACATTGATATACCTATCATTAAGATCTCTATAACAAATGATTACTTTTCTAAAGAAACAATATAACAAATTATAAGTGTTACATTACATTGAATTTGTAATGGGCATTTGGTATTAGGTATGGAGTATGATTTGAGAAGGGCAATTCGATACATTGTAATTTTTGCATCGCCCGCGTGTTTGTTATTGTAATATGAATTATAATTTAACAGGAAATGTTATTTGAAACTAATACTATTAGTATTTTGTTAAATTTGTGTTGTTTTTTTTGTATACTGTAAATATTAGAGTGTAGCTTTGTGTGATAAACGTGAAATGTATCGGTGACCATTTATTCTTAAATACACGATTCAACGGAACACATCTCTTATTAATCAGTTTTATTAATTGTTCGGTTAGAGTTTTTATTAGAGAGCTAATTTCCTGAAATTCTGATCAACTCTGACCTGCCCTAGTGTTGTTTAAATTTCTCATGTTTTTTTTTTTTTATTTTTCTCATAAGCAATGTCCATATCCTACCTTTGCCTATCTTCTCATCTTTCCTTTCAATATAGGTACTGTGTCAATTTTCCTTTCTAGGTAGGGATCTGTGTCTACATGGAATGAAGAACTATTCACTATTTTAGGGACAATAATAAGTAACACAATAACTGTATTAAAATGTATGTAAGTAGGTATTGTGTTCATACTTAGGTAGTTGTATTGTAAACCAAAAGATAAAAAAAAATCTTAGTGAGAATCTTTTGATTTTTGTTTTAGAAGTGGGTTAAAAATTATTTTAAAACAAAACACCACAAAATAATAATCGTATCAGTAGAGAGGAATTGCCGGTTCTGGACCACCGGAAGTCCAGCCTAAGTAGAGCTCTGTTAGTATGGTAGTGTAGTGTATGTTTGATTCATGTTATGTTGGTTTTGGTCGTTTAGAAGGCGTTCAAAAAAGTTTGGACTGTTGTAAATTGAGCTGTGTGGAGTATGTTTTTGGTATGCGTCGGGTGGTTCTTGGTGGTTGGTTAAGTAAAATACTGTTGCTTGGGCGGATACTGAGGTTGCAATATCTGTGTGAATGTGATAAGTGCGGGATATGTATGAGTGAGGCCATTGTATGATGTCTTGCGAGATGAATTTATGTTCATTGTTTGACTTGATGTGTGGTGGGAAAGACTGAAGTTTGTGAAGTTTTAGTCGTTGTGCTTTTGTGAAAGGTAAATTGATAAATTGTGAAAAGCTATGAAATAAAATACGATAATATGATAAATGTCTTTTATTTTATGTTAAAAAGATCCCAAGCCAGCGTGTTTACACCATCTATACAAATGTATCGCTTATCGTCTTTACCGCAGATGACCTTCCTCCTGTTGGTTTAAGTGTATACATTATGCTTATCGCTTCATGTGTCAGTTTATGTTTTCATGTTATCATATTTGACATAGTTGAGGTCGAGAGCATGGGAATAATGTTGAAAGTTCAATTTTCTAACAATCGCAGCTGAACTGCCTTTGTTTTTCTTCACTGTGTAACCATCATTATCTAGAATGTAGCTGTACATTTTAGATCTTAGTCCAATAAACTCTTTGATAATACGACCGTTATTTTCATCTTTCATTAGATCAATGACTTTTTTGTTGCATAAAGGTAGATTGTTAAAGTTAAAGTAAAAGTTATCAGTTTTAATTTCATAGATGAAGGAATCTGTGTCGGTGTACAGTAGGTAATTGTATATTTTTTTTATATTTAGGTTTAATGTATGAGTAGTGAAAGTTGTACATGGCATATTTGGCGAGTTCTAGGACAGTGAAACCAACATAGACGGGTTTGTTGTAAGTTATTTTTGTTTTATTCATTTATACTGTCGTGAAGTGTTCGGTGAAGATTTTACAGCTGCGGAAATTGGGTTGAGATATGAAGCTAAAAAATATAATTGATTTATAAATCACACAACACTATAAATATCTATGCCTCCTACAAAAAAACCATTCTTATCACATTCACACACAGATATTGCAACCTCAGTATCCGCCCAAGCAACATTGTTGTACTCAACCAGTCAAACAATGAACATAAATTCATCTCGCAAGACATCATATAATGGCCTCACTCACACACATCCCGCACGCGCGCTGAACCTCAGCTCGAAGGCAAAAGTCGCTTCTTATCACATTCACACAGATATTGCAACCTCAGTATCCGCCCAAGCAACAGTATTGTACTCAACCAACCACCAAGAACCATCCGACGCATACCAAAAACATACTCCACACAGCTCAATTTACAACAGTCCAAACTTTTTTGAACGCCTTCTAAACGACCAAAACCGACATTACATGAACCAAACATACACTACACTACCATACTAATAGAGCTCTACTTAGGCTGGACTTCCGGTGGTCCAGAACCGGCAATTCCTCTCTACTCGTATCTACCTAATTAAATTAATAATTAAGATATGGTTTTAAAAAATGCAAGAAGTATTTAACTTTTTAAGCAGTGTTTTAATAAACCTAATTGTTTAGAACAGTAGATAGGTACTATAAGTACATTACCTCCAACTTTCCTCTGGGTGGAAATAATTATCAGTTCTATTATTGTATCCAACCTCTTGTCTAAACGCCTAGTCTCTGTATTGGAGGCTATACAAAGTCCAATTATCTAATTAAATATAGATATTAACTGTTGATGGTTTGAACAGCTAAGTAAAACCCATTCAACTTTCGTTCAGTCCATATTTCCTCAATATAGACTTTTAACTTTCGCGTTTAATGATATACCTACCTATCTGTATGTTGACGCATTAAAAATTCCACTCCTATTCATCCCAAGGGTGTCATAGGAGCCAACCAATAAAGCAAACTACGCAGAATAATAGCACAGAAAAGAGAAAGACAATTAGTTGGCACAGCATGGTAAAGTAGTCCATAAACTCCTTTCTACAGAGACCTATATCCAACAGTTTACTACTAAAGGCTATTGAAGATTAGGAAATAAATCTGGCCACGTACAGTCAGCCTGAGACCACGGCCTGTGAAGTCATTTCAGATCTAATAAGGTTCGTAGCATTAAAATTTATTATTCGCGATAATGTCCTGTTTATTACGCCTTTTTAACCTAGGACCACATTTGGACATACGGGTAAGCGATTCTTTTTGTACCACTGGACTATCAATCCCATTTTTCATCCACGATATAGGTACACTAATCCCTTGCCTTAGAGCCCTCCCCGGTACGTTACGCCTTGCCTTTGTTTCGTCTGAAAATGATTAGGTACAGGTACCCACATTACCAACGATATTTGACAGCAGGAAATGATCAATCACACAAGAGCTAGTCATATATTACTGTCCCCTAATGTGATCATTTCGTTTACCAGCTGATTAGAACAAATTAGAGTCCTTACTTACATCAATTATCTATCAAATCGAACCAGTATTTTTTGGGATTGAGCTCAGCCAAACACACTCTTCGCTATTAGTACCTATAGATCGTCTCGCTGTGTATGATCCCTGACTAGTAGAAAGCTCGACACCGACGCTTCAGGACTTTTTACTACAGGTACTTAAAAATGGCCCTTATCGGGTATAAAACTTTCCTGGCTTCTCATAATAGAGTTAAACCTATGTTATTCCTGAGTGAATCTGATTGTGTTAGTCGCCATCTTTACTGTCAAATCATACGCGGGAAAATCTCTTTCAGGTTTTAAAAAGAAATAATTGTGGACAATTTTTTTGTATCAGCATTGAGTGCCAATTCTAATGAGAAAAGTTGACTTTGAATTGTAGCAACGAACAGGACGAAGCTCAAACTAATGATGCTGATCCATGCGCCGCGCCGACGGCAATAGGAATTAGGTGGTAAAACTGACACTATCAGAGATGTTAATAGAACCTATTTAGGTTTTTCATTAAACTTTCTAAAAGGAAAAAAAAACGCATGAAGCTACGTGTAGGTCCAAAGTCCAGATTTTAATGAATTTGAAACTAAAACATTACAAATTACTCTAAGGTAAATAGAGTTAAAGAATTTCGACTGTTTGATCACCTATTCCAAATAGATATATTTTACATTGAAAACTCCTAATATATGGACTTAGTCGACTCCAAAGTAAAAGTATAATTTAAAGGTAGAGGTCTATCTAATTAATCAGATGCCTCCTTAGCTCAAGGACTGCCACTGTTCAGAATTAAACTAAATAAAGCTCTTAATTACCCATATTAAACGAACACAAATAAAATATATGCCGGTTTATTTAATATCTTCCATAAAAGTTTTAAGAAATGAAAATGTAATAGGTATGTTATTTTGACAATACAGTAAAATCTCCTCTTAAACAATTTCAATTAAACTTTCCTCCAGAATTGTTCACTAATAAACTTAGAAAATAAAATGTCAAAACATCTACCTGATATCTTTCTGAAGCCCTGAGGAAGAACGGAGGCAATGCGGCCAGCACCGGATGCTGCACCAGCTGAGATACATCGACACCGTTCGGCAAAGACATCTCCATCAATAAAACAATATAACAAACAACAAATACAACAGTCCAACACAATACTATAACATTCTAAAAACAAAAACACAAATTTGTTATATTTTTTTGTTCGGTTCGGTTCTATTTTCAAAAAAAGAACCAAGTCCCGCCGTGACCCGCCGCGAACGTTACAGTTAAGGCGACGCACTCCGCCGAGTTGAAACGAACACTGTTGATTCATTTTGAATCGGACTGTTGCCGGGGTGGCGCGTGACAAGGACGGAACGAGACCGAAACGACACACTGTATTAAAAGCTGTATTTCTGTCTCTGTCACACTGTAGTGTTAACTGTATATGTTGTATCATCCGGTTATATAAAATGTTGTAAGATGAGAGGCTGCGTTCATCCAATGGCGTAGAGCTGGGACCCCGCCTCTGGGTTGCCATTGGCTCGGAAATGCTGAAACTTAATTTACAAAGGTGACTCTTTTGAGATGCGAGGTTTTTTTATACGGACAAAGAGAGTATTGAATGAAGCACAAAAAACACAATTATTTTGTTATTCGCTCGAGGATTTCGTTTCGTTTGTTTTATTGTTCGCAAGTTTATTGTTGATTGTTATTTAGTGGTCGTAATATGGTCGAATATGGACGATTGTTTGCTAATGAGATGTTAGTTGGGATTACTTTGTTGTTCGTGTTCGAGGGTTTTATTGCGTATGATGCATTCTGACAATATATTTGTGTTAATGTTTGTTAATGTCATTTATCTTTGGAGGGATCTTTGAGGTTCAGTTATGGTGAATGTATTCGTTTACCTACTGATTTTTATTTTGCTTTATTAGGAACCCTTGTGGGAAAAGATTTAAGAATAGAAACTAATAGAGAAACGATGACTTTTTAGGTCTGGCTACCTACTTCCTAACGATTTAAAACCATAGCCAAATAAATATTTCATTTTCTGGGTAGGTACCTATAGGCGTCACTTAAGTGTAGGTCATTGCAGACAGACATGACTATTCCACAATTAATATACAATTTGTGTATGTTAATTGCATGTAGCGTGCAAGGTCTATTGTAACTATGCAACATTTTTTTTATTTATGGAATTGGGGACAAACGAGCAGATATATCACCTGATGGTAAGCGATTGCCGCCGCCCATTGACACCCCGCACACTTCGCGTCACAAGTGCGTTGCCGGCCTTTGGGGGATGGGGGGAGGGGATAGGGTATGGGCCTCCGGTATCCTGACTCACTCGATGAAACACAACGCCAGCGCTATTTCACACTGGTTTTCTTTGAGTCCATGGTATCACTCCGGTCGAGCCGGCCCATTCATGCCGAAGCGTGGCTCTCCGACGGTTTAGGATAATATTTTGAAATAAAAGGATCATTAGGTATGAATCTGTAGCGCTAGCAGACCGGCTCAACCAGAGTGATATTCACTAGATAAGTAAATGAGATTGATTGAGCTAATGTTTTTCTTGAAATGATAGGTACAGTGGAGGTGGACCTTGACGTACCTACAACAGGGAAAGGCAGCTTGATATCAAATGGAGTGGCGTTCTCTTGTATCAGGCCAAGACATTGGGCCAATGTAGTAACTAGGTACCTATGTATACCAATATGGACTGTGTTGTATCTATCAAAAACCAGTAAGTTTAATCCAAAGTATTATCTTTAGGTGCCTATATGTAGAATATAGAACTCTTAAAATTTTGAAAGCATTTTAGGAAACTCTCAGGTACGAAGGTATCAGATCCTTCGTACCTACGTGAGGAAATGTAAGGAACATTTCTTCGATCAATGTGAAATCTAGGGCATGACATATTTTGGCACTCGTTATTGGGAAGTCAGTGCCCTCAAATATACAGACAACTAGTTCAATCATCAAATTCAGTGATCACAGTGCAGCGACGTGCTTAGGACCTCCGCAATCTCGAGGTTGCGAAAGTCTTCGTACATCGCTCCGTGGAAAACTGATAGGTATTCAGGTTACCTTAGTAGCTGAACCCAAATAATCTAAGAAGAAGAAAATGTGATGCGAAATTTCGAAAGTATCTCTGTCTTTCCGTTACGCTTTCACAGCTACACCACTGAACCGATTTGGGTGAAATTTACAATAGAGATCCTTTGATTCTTAAGCAAAATCATAAGTTACTATTTATCGCAATAACCGACATACACTCAGGCAGAGCCGCAGGTAAAAGCTAGTGTTAAATAAATCCCTTTCTAATAACAGCTTTAGGTAGGTGGCACAAAGTCCTAACTTCTAGCCCAGTGACGTCACCAACTTTGAATATCGAACTCGAAGTTAACGGCAACCGTCGCCATCTTAATTCTAAATTCAAATATCGAACGTCAGAGCGGAAGGTGCGTTCAAATTGAAATATTTCAATTTACTTGTCGGCGGGAATTCGATTTAAATTACAATGAGAAGGACGGGGGTGGTGTGAGGACGGGAGGGCGCGGAAGGAGGTGGCGGGAGGAGGCTAGGAGTAATTATCAATGTATAACTGAAT
Source organism: Spilosoma lubricipeda (assembly GCA_905220595.1). Classification (NCBI taxonomy): domain Eukaryota; kingdom Metazoa; phylum Arthropoda; class Insecta; order Lepidoptera; family Erebidae; genus Spilosoma; species Spilosoma lubricipeda. The sequence continues at coordinate 440,580 of HG992298.1, read as the reverse complement.
ATCTGCGCGTATTGTGTTTAAGCCGATCGGGAATTTTTGTACGGGGTGTTAGTGAGTAGTTTTTTGTTTTTAATTGAAAAATTAAGGGGTGGTTTCTTTTCTTGTATGGTGTTAGTATTGAATGAACTTAACGGTTTCGTTTTTCAGATTGATATTGGAATTTTCCTAAGATATTAAAAGTAATCTTTACTTGATTCTTTTTAGTATTAAATGCATTTATTACCTCCGCCTCCCGCCCTGACAACTGAATAGAGAACACTCCAAGGCACACTCCGGGCTGTCATTAGGAACTTCTTGTAAGAAAAACTTAACAACACTTTCTGCCCTACCCGGGAATAGAACCCGAGACAGTCAAGAGGAGACAAATGCATTTATTACCTACATGAATAAAGGAGAATACTCTTTGAATTACTAGAAAACATATTATATTGGAGCAGTAGTTAGTAGTTTTTTATTGAATGAGGGTTCATGGCGGCATGGATCACGAGATGATAAACAATTGTAACACAAAAAAGTCAAGAATAAATAATAAATATTTTGGTCATCTGACACACAACGCCATCTGGTCCCAAGCTAAGCAGAGCTTGTACTACTTATGAGTACTAGGCAACTGATATAAATATACTTATATATAGGTAGACAACACCCAAACTCCGAAAACAATATTTGCCGATCATTCAAACATTTGGTCCAACCAAGGTAGTTTCAAGGTAGTAGAGGAAATGATGCAGAAGCATCACTAGCCCGCCATGGTGTTGATCGCCGTGCTGCATTGTTGCAGCATTCGCAGTATGGTGACCACCACTCTTGGACTCTGCTTATGCTTTCCATCAGGCAGAGTAGAGTCGTTTTGGAGGTGCCAAACATTAAAAAAAAACGGGAATCGAACCGCAGGCCTCAAGCATAACAGCCTCGTACGCTTTCACTGCGCCACCGAGGCAGTCACAAACTAGGCTTGACGTCACATGATTCTCACACGCGATATTTATAAAACTTACTAGACTTTTACTGCGACTCCGCCTTCGCGTTTGTCGGTTATCGTGGTAAAGAGTACCTACGCTATGTCCTTTCACAAGAGTCAAAGTAACTCCAAGGAAAATTTCATTGAAATCGGTACAGCGGTATCTGACGTATTCATTCCATATATAATCGAGGCTGTAACCCCCTGTATATACAAGACCTGGAGACCTTCCAAACCTCACGTACATCCTCCAAAGACATAGTCGTGCCACCCTGTATAACAGAACAGATACAGGTGTGGCCGGGCGTGGAGAAAGCCGCGGGGTAGAAGGGGATGGAGGTGCAAATGAGAATTCCGCAGAGCAACGATCAATTCGCGAAATGTGAACATTTCGTAAACGTCTCAACTTGGGCGTAGTGATGGGGTGCTCATTTATCGATATTTACTTAAGTATTTGTGTTGTTTGTGTGTAAATTACTAACTTGTGTTATTTGGGTCCTTGAAGCGGGGCGTGAAAAGTATTTCACTAGGCCGCTGTAGTGAAGGCCACCATGGTGCATTGTCTATTTTTTTTATATATATTTGGCCCTGCCAAAATGACTCTACTCTGCCTGACGGAAATCATAAGCAGAATCCAAGAGTGGTGGTCACCATACTAAGAATGTAGACATTGCAACAATGCAGCATGATGATCCACACCATGGCGGGTTAGTGATGCTTCTGCATCATTGAGTCTCCGGTCTCGCACTCACTAACGAAACACGACAGCATGATCGTTGTCATTTTACGTTGATTTTCTGTGCGAGGATAGTACCGCCCCGGTCGAGCCGGCCCAACCGTGCTGAAATCAGCGTGGCTCTACTACCTTGCTAAATGTTCGCATTGATGGTGACCACCAGTCCTGGATTTTACTGACGTTTTCCATCAAGCTGAATGAAACCATTTTAGCAATAAATTTATAAAAAGAAAACCAAGATTGGTAGGTCTACTTAAATATATATGTTAGAGGTATTGGCAAGATTTTAATTTAAAGGAATTTAGAAGGTTTTCTTTCTAGGGACTTTCCTTTACCTACAGTGTTCGTATTGAATGGACTTTTACTATCTATATTTTAAAGATTGATATTGAGATTTCTCGTGAAGTAATTAAAAGTAATACATGTTGAGAAACTTATAACATATCAGATGCACATATAACCTACAGAAATAAATTAGTAATTCCTTTGAATTGGTGAAATACAAGTAAAATTTTAACATTAATAAAACCGACTTCAAGGTTTTTCTCTTGGATGCCATCATCAGATCAGTGTCCTTATCATGGTACCACCGTTAGGATATCTCAGAGAATCATCGAAATCGGTTCATAAACGACGAAGTTATATATAATATATATATATATAATATTATATTATAATAAAAAAATATATACCTACCTATATATATGCGGTCGAATTAAGAAACCTCCTCCTTTTTTTTTTGAAGTCGCTTAAAAGATAGGCAAAGCTGACTAATAGGTACCTAGAGAGCTTTCAACTCAATAAGTATCAGAAACATTTGATTTCAAAATATAATTAATTTAATTCGACTTTATAACAATCAATCTTCTGATCAAATTACTCACAGTGAGGCTAACTTCCTAAGAAGCCTGGTCACATTCACAAATATTTTACTTTTTCATTGTACTTATTCCTGTAATTTTACTTTGCATATTACTTTGCAGACAATTGGATATTTTTTTATAATAACAAAAAAAACGACTTCAGGGACTGGACCAAATTGAAATGGGACCACACTGGAAGTACCATCTTTTAAACAAAAACAGGATAATCAAAATCGGTTCACTTAGTCGAAAGTTCCGAGGTCACAAATATAAAAAAATACAGTCCAATTGAGAACCTCCTCCTTTTTTGAAGTCGGTTAAAAATACTTCAATCTAAGTACAATTAATTGTAGGTACATATTTATCTTTAACGTGTATTATTACAAAAGAATTTGTGTATGTATTAGGTAATTAAAATCGAAATCGAAAGAAATCGACAACATAAATCGAGGCCATCCCTAAACGAGCGTGGGAGCGCGCGAATATCTTCGCAAGCGTTAAAATGAAATGTTCGCAATTTGAATATCGTTCTGTACACCACCCGACCCTCCCTCGACCCTCCCGCGCGGCCTCCTCACGGGAGGACTTGTTTTCGAACTTGGATATATTTTCTTTTTATATCAAGTTCTTGAAACAGCTTGTATTTAAAAGATGCATAGACAACATAGATTTTAAAAAAAAATTGTCGCAGCTAGCTGTGACAATTTTTTTGCTCTATTCCTTCATCTAGATGAAGGAATAGAGCATTGGTAAAGAAATGGTAGGATTCTAGAAATTTTCGTTTAGGTACTTGAATATGACATACCAAATTCTTTTGCAATGTTTAAAAGACGATGATGGCTTATAGTTTCTACGTAGTAACAATTTTGCTTATACCTAAGTCAAAATAGTGATTGTTGAAGTCCCCTTGAACATTACCTAGTGTGAAGGGATTCTAGTTTGTATTGGGACACTTGTTAAATAAAGATGTATGTCTAGATGAAGGAATAGAGCATTGGTAAAGAAATGGTAGGATTTTAGAAATTTTCGTTTAGGTACTTGAATATGACATACCAAATTCTTTTGCAATGTTTAAAAGACGATGATGGCTTATAGTTTCTACGTAGTAACAATTTTGCTTATACCTAAGTCAAAATAGTGATTGTTGAAGTCCCCTTGAACATTACCTAGTGTGAAGGGATTCTAGTTTGTATTGGGACACTTGTTAAATAAAGATGTATGTACCTAAATAATGGTTATTGTTAACCCCCAACGCAAAAAGGGGTGTTATGAGTTTAAATTTGAGTCTGTCTTTGTGTGTCCGTGGCATCGTAGCTCTCAAACAGATGGACTGATTTCGAAAGGGGTGTTATTTTGTAATGTAAGTTATGTTTTATCATAGCGTAATACTTTGTCAGAATTTGTATTGCAAAGTATAATATAGGTACGCTTAAGGGCCAGTTTTATTGTAAACTAGCTGAACCCCGCGGTGTTACCCGCGGTTACTGTTGTACCGCGAGTAACGCCGCGGGACAAAGTTAGTCTAAAAAAAGTAGCCTATGTTACTCCCTGGATCATCAGCTACGTGCCATTAAAAGTCCCGTCAAAATCGGACCAGCCTTTCCAGAGATTACCCGGAACAAACAGACAGACAGACAGACAGACATAAAATTTTTTAATTATATTTTTGGTATATGTACCATATACACATACAAATGCATTTATTAAAAAGCGGTTATTTTGATATTACAAACAGACACTCCAATTTTATTTATTTGTATAGATAGTAGATATTGGTTTAAGAGCCAGTATTAAAAGAGATTTGTTACAAACGCAATTCTATTCAACGATGTCTTTATGAATTTGACGTTCGAAGTATTGTGACTTGGACGTCCATTAAGTATGGTGTGTGTGTGTGATATTTACCTTCTAAATTACATCGCGCATGATTCAAGTGACTGGTGTTTTTCTCCCTTAAATAGTTTAATCCGTTTTAATACCATTTACAACAAAATTATTTTAATAAAGTGATCCACAGTTTTCCACCTTTCCTCTTTATTGAGTAAGACCCTTTAATACACTCTCACCTCCTGAAATATTTATGATAGTGGACAAATATATGCAGACTTATACATAAACTCACAAATACATAAAGCAAGAAACTGAAATATGTGGCAAAAGAACAAAGCAGACTTTACCACGTAGAATCTACGTGACACAGTCTAAATTTCCATTGGTTGGCAACGTAAATACATAACATTGTAACGTAGGTATACTATGTATAAGATTTGTAACAGTCTTGCAACAGTTCCCTCCAATAAGAGGATCTGGCAACAGTAGCGAGGCCCGCTATTGGTCGACGCGGAGGGCGGGCGAGCTGGCGGCACTTCATTAAGGCGAATGTCGTGAAAAAAACCATCGTTTCTATAACTATATGTGAGTAAATGGGAGGGATTTATGGGAGTTACTGTTGCCTTATACGTTTTAGGTATTTGTTTATGGTTTTGAGGTTATAAGTCGATGATATGTTTAGGTTCCTAATCTTAAAAGCTAAGTTGTTTTTAAATTAAACATTTGACACAGCCGTCTGTCGATGTTAATCAATTGCAAACTAGGCAGTTTTTTATGATTTCGTAAAAATGTCTTAACTCTCAAGGTATACCTACGTATACCATGTGTATCAGGGTACTTTACAAACATTCATGAACGAACCAGAGAACTACAACAACAAATTGTGATCTACACCACCCATATCGGGATCGTACCCGTAATACTTAGCATAGTAAGTTCGGCGAGATGGTTGCTCAAACCAGTACACCATCCGCACAGAGTACCTACCTACTAGTTATGAAGGTATGAGTTTCACGCACAACAATACCTAAATATGGGTCATGGAAACTGAATAACGAAACCTTCTATGTATGTACGTAATGTACCTACGACTCTATCTCGCGCTTCGTGTCCAGATTTTGTAATTTAATTACTCTTTAAGTTTGTTCAGTGTTCAGACAATTTTATTAGTTAACAATTATTTTTACGGGAATTAACGCGATCACTTATTAAAAGGTATTACATACGTCTGATTTGCCTGACGTTTCGACCAGGTTCAGGAGTCAGCCTGTGACCACGGCCAGTGCAACCTGGTCGAAACGTACCTTCTAATAAGTGATCTCGTTAATTCCCGTAAAAATAATTGTTAATATATCATGAAACGCGAAAGTTAGAATTTCATTAGTTAAAAGCTACATTGCAATGAAGATGGTGAAACTCAAGACGTACCTATTAAGTACGCTTCTTACTGTACTGTCTTCTTATTCCCTACAAACTCCCGCTCAGAGAATCAAAGGCACAGGTACGATCAACAGAGCTCCGGTACCTTCACCACTCCTATACCCGTGTGTTGATGAATTAAGAATAGGATGTGTCATCCAGGTCTATTCACCCTTTGGGAGTCGTAAGAACCGACTAAGGAAGCGAACAGGGCTACAGAACTCTTACACCAGCTCGTCGCGGCAGTGTGATGTAGTAACCCAGTGATGTCGTTGATGATGATCGAACCCGTGTTTCTTTGTAAAAAGACAACTTTTTTTTATGGAGTCGACGGGCTAACGAGCAGATGTATCGCCTGATGGTAAGCGATTGCCGCCGCCCATGGACACCTGCCACACTAGAAGGGTCACAAGTGCGTTGCCGGCTTTTGGGGAATGAGCGGAGGGGAGATAGGGGGAAGGGTGGGGTATGGGCCTCCGTTTTCAACTTTAGAATTTACATCCTGTTTCGCGGGGGACTTTACAAAAATACATAAAACGGACCCAAAGAACATCCAGACGCAGGACAATAATTTATTGTTCACACTAAGTGTTGTCCCGTGTGGGATTTTGAACCCACGTGGGACGCAGTGGAACGCTTAAACCAGTAAGCCAACCGCCCAGTCAAACTTGATTAAAAGCAACGAGAAATAACCTAACATCGGTTTTCCCAGAGACCATGGCATGACTCCGATTAAGCACATTTATCCCACAGCACGACTTTCCCACGAAAATCTAAATAAAACACAGAAAACTTGCCTATTTGCATTTTCTCGGGACAGATATGTTCATTCGTCCCAAAGCTGAGGTCAGCGTGTGACACACACAGACACACGATTATTTCTACGTCTGTACCTATGTTTGTTTGTGTGGGTGTGTGTGTGAATAGGTCGGCAGCGGCACAAATGACGGCGTGTGTCACCGTCATGCTGACGGCAGCGTCTAATCGTAGGGCATAGCATGGATATAGCCTATTTATTAAACACGAGGTCTTTGTCATTTTATTAGTTAAACTAGCTGAACCCCGCGGTGTTATCCGCGGTTATTGTTGTACCGCGAGTAACGCCGCGGGAAAAAGTTAGTCTAAAAAAAGTAGCCTAAGTTACTCCCTGGATCATCAGCTACCTGCCAGTGAAAGTCCCGTCAAAATCGGTTCAGCCATTCCAGAGATTACCCGGAACAAACAGACAGACAGACAGACAGACAGACAGACGGACAGACAGACAGACAGACAAAAAAAAAATTAACCACATTTTTGGTATAAGTACCCTGTATACATACATATGCATTTAGTAAAAAGCGGTTATTTTAATATTACAAACAGACACTCCAATTTTATTTATTTGTATGTATAAGTACCCTGTATACATACATATGCATTTAGTAAAAAGCGGTTATTTTAATATTACAAACAGACACTCCAATTTTATTTATTTGTATAGATTAACGAGATTTTTTATCGATATTTGTTATAAAATCATGTGAAAATGACTAACCGATTGTATCTGACATGATATTTCAAACAAAGATAAATTATACTCTACTAAAATATAAAAGATCTTGTGACCTTACTTATTTAATGAAATTCAACGATGAAATGGCTTAATTGATTGCTTTGATTTGCATATCTATTACTATTAGTTTCAGCTTGATCTGTATTGTAGACAAATCACTTTTATCTTTAGAAAACAAGTAGCGAATTGGCAAAAAGTATTTTCTTTAAATAAATGTATCTTTACAGGACGGTTGGTCAATTTGGGGACAGTAATTAATAGATAAGTAAAAAACTGCAAGTCTTTATAAATTAAGTTCTTGTTGCTTGTTTAAGTCATTTCACACATCCATTATATCAACACACAGTTGAAGTTTTCATAAATTTAAAAGTAACTTTGTCTGTTTGTCTGTCTGTTACGCTTTCAAACCTGCTTGCCTGCTTCGTTGGTCTAGCGGTTGGCGTGAGCGACTGCTGATCATGAGGTCTCGGATTCGATTCCCAAGTCGGACCAAATGTTTGTCCGATCTACAAATATTTGTTTCGGAGTTTGGGTGTTTTCTATGTATAATATGTATGTATTTACAAAAAAAGTATATATGTATTTTTATCAGTTGTCTAGTTCCCATAACACAAACTCTGCTTAGCTTGGGACTAGATGGCGTTGTGTGTTAGATGTCCAAAAATATTTATTTATTTATTCAAACCTAAGCCGCGCTGTACTAATTTCAATGAAGTTTGACATGAGGATACTTTGATTATTGAGTATTCTTGACACTCTATAACGCGATAACCGATGTACTTTATAAAGCCAAAACCTGAAAAATATGGTATTCAACAATATTCACAGAGGCATATCCACTCTAAGCCACCGTTCAGTCTCGCTGACCAACAAAAACATAAAACAGTGGGTAAGCACCGACCGGCGGTCCTTTCCTCACATAAACTCGTATTTTTTACTCGGCGCACTGCAAGTGAACTTGATGGAGAGCCGTCAGCCCGCTTTTGACTCAACCCTTCGCTGCTCGCAGTTCTAAACGCTTTTTTTGTGGCGGTAAAGTATTGCACGAAACGCGTGCCTTGTCCGCTGTGCTTTAGTTTTGCTGGTTTAACGTTTACGGACTGTATTGGGTAATCACTTACCAATACTTGACTTGAAGACTGCCTCGTTGGCGCAGTGGTAGCGTATGCGACTGCGGTGCATGAGGTCTCGGGTTCGATTCCCGGGTCGGACCAAATGTTTGTATGATCTGCAAATATTTGTTTCGGAGTTTGGGTGTTTCCTATGTATAAAAAAAAAGTATATATGTATTTGTATCAGTTGTCTAGTATACCTCAGATTTTGATCTTGAAAAATAGGTAGATAACGCACCGCCTTGTTCTTATTGAAGCAGAAAAAAGTGGCGTAGTTCTAAGTAAACACACGCGTTCTTTATTTATTTTATTTTAGTTTATTAGGGAAACAAACAGATACAAAATAGATAACAATAATATACAAGTAATTAACACATAATCCAGAACAGTTTCCACAAATTAATTAAACACTTTGCGCCAAACCAATAAGTTAAATAAAAATAAAGAAAGTTAACGAAAATTGAAACAAGTTAAAATGTTGTTCTTAAATAAAAAAAAAAGACAAAAACAGCAAAAGCAAAAACAAATGAAATTATTTATGTTTAAGTTAGTCCCTTTGACTTAGTTGTCAAGTTTAGGAGCCAGCCAGACAATCGTGAAGCATTTTTTTTTAATTTTGTTATAGATAGGTGAAACATATCCAACGAACCATTACAATCGCAAGTATTAATGACAATGTTATAGGAATGGTAGGATCTCAAAATAAACGAACTCTTTCTATAATTAGTTCTAACACATGGAACGAAAAATAACGGTTTCTTACCAGCACTAATCCGTGGACATCCGATACCTATATTGCTTAAAAGATAAGAGGAGTCTACCTGATTCCGTACTATTCTATTAACTACGCTTCTTTTCGTCAGTATCGTACAAGTATAATACGTATCGTTCTTTTCCTTTTTTTATTTGATCTAAGGTTGTAGCGTGATGATATTAGATAGTAGCCTATAGCTGTTCTTGATAAATGGACTATAAACGCTGACATATTTTTTCCAGTCGTACCATTACTTCCTAAGATTAGCACGATTAACCAAACAATCAACCTCTTCAGTTTTAAAAATACATATTATTTTCTGCTTTAAAAGTTTATCTTTCAAATTCCTAAGTAGCCAACAGACACCCAGACTCATAACTACGATTCGTGGATTACACAAAGTGTTGTCCAGTGTGGGATTTGAATCCACAACACTTAGCGCATTGGAAAGCGTCTAGGTGGCAACTTAAGCCGCTAGTAGTGGTTAATACGATGTACCTTTGGGAATAAAGTTTGTATAAATTAGACTAGCTTTAATGAGGTAAACTATTATATATTGATGTATTGTATGGCAATCACTAAAGTAATCAATTGATAGCCTTTAGATAAATATACATTGTGTTAGTCGTTGGTCCCAAATGGCGACCATTCTTTTGTGACGCTTTAGTTGCAGGTGTTCATGTACTACGGTCGTCGCTTACTATCGGAAGATTCGTCAGCTTGTTTGTCCCTCTTTCCCATGTAAAGTGTTTAATCCGTTGTATTATTTAATACTTAAATTTAAGGACAGTGAACCTAAGTAACTTTCTTAATGAATAGTTTTTAATTTTGTTATTAAACAGGTAATAAATTAACAAAAACCGAAGAGGTAAAATAACAAAAAACGACCTTTTTCAAGGACAGACAATCAGGGTTGCCATTCAACGTAAGTAGCGTAAGCGACGATGCTGAGGTGTTGTTAAAAATAATAACTAATAACGTAGTTGTACTAACTGTGGCTTGTTTGAAAACCCGACTCCATATTAAATAGTTTTATAAGTTTATCAAAATATGTTTCAGATGATCCATTTTGCATTTCTATAACAAGAAAAGAAATATAAAAATAAATAATACCTAAAAACAATAAAAATAAAATAAAAAACTAATTTAACACACTTTTAGAAATAAACCAGACTAAAAGGTAGAAAATAAGGTGGTAACAAAAACTTCTTTTTTGTTTTTTTTTCAACTTTTTATCAAATTACTTATTTTGTTAAAATAGGAATCTGCGGGATTGCTACCATGAAAGTTTAAAACAATATACTTATTGTGTTGTCATCGGTTCTCGATAAGTCTACTTAGTTAGTTCAAATGAAATCTGATCGTTAGGAGTTGGTTAAAATCAAGTCCAAAGGAGTCAGTCCAAAGCGTGTAAAAATATGTAATTATATGTATGATTTTGAATCAAACTTTACGTTTTTAACAAACGTATATGCCAATGACACCTATACTCGAGTAGTTGTAGTACTAAATAAGTGGATTGTCTAACAGCTTACTGTCGCTGCTATCACTCACTAGATGGCACTAGTAATAGTTCCAAGGAAAATTCCTAGATAACGTAACACAACAATTTCTAGGTGTAGTAGAATTTCTTATCACACTTTACACTTCCGTATTATTATAAATGTGAATGTAAATTTGTTTGTTATGCTTACACGCGAAAACTACTTAACCGATCATCATGAAATTTTGTACACATATTCTTTGAGGTATTAGAAGTAACATAGGATGTATACTTTCTATTAAATGAGAGCAAAGCCGCGAGCGAAAGCTAGTATTTAATTTAAAAAAAAACTTGAGAGGTGTCAAGGGACACCCGGATGGAACGAAGTTTATATATGTAAACAATATATACTACTAATATGCGCATAAAATAATAAAAAAAATATTTTAGAAATAATCAGACTGTACAAAATATACTATAAAACAATATATTTTCTGTAAAATGCAAAAAGCCAACATCACGTGGTATTCCCAGGCGGTCACCCATCCAAGTACTAACCACGCCCGATGTTGCTTAACTTCGGTGATCGGACGAGAACCAGTGTATTCAACATGGTATGGACGTTGGCAATCAGTGAGTTATATTTAACGTTGATTATCCAGCACTATGACGTCAACTCAATGTTAATATCGTAAAAACTGTTGCTACACTTTTTCCGTCTAGTCCTCTTTCGCAACGCGCCATAAGGAACTTCGTTCCAAAAATATCTATTACCTACACATGGTTTAATTTATTTTTTAACTCACTTAGAAGAGATATCTTTGGACCAACAGTTTGTATGAATTTGTGTGATATGCACATTGTTACACTTAGTTTGGGTGTAAAATACACATAAATATTGTATTTTACTTCAATACTACAAACATCCTACTACTAATATTATAAACGCGAAAGTATAGATGGATGGATGTTTGTTACTCTTTCACGCCAAAACTACTAAACGGATTTGGGTGAAACTTTACAGTAATATAGCTTATACATCAGAATAACACATAGGCTACTATTTGCCGCGATAACCGACATATACGCGGGCGGAACCGCGGGCAAAAACTAGTAATATATAGTGTGCCTACACGATATTTTATGTTCGTAGTAAGTACTTCGTAGTATCAATAACATAGTATGGAAGTATACCCCTAAAAGTGAAAAAAAGACTTGAAATGTATCACTGTTGTCTGATTCTAAACTAAACGGGACCTTATACTGTGATAAACTGACTTTTATTCTTACTTTATTTATTTTGAGTCACCTGACACACACATCACTTACAAAAGCCTTGTCTTCATCTAATTATAGGCAATTACGGCTTACAATAGGTAAACTTATACTATTTTGAATAAAAAATCCATTAAAAAAATTATAACGTACTTATGCATTTCTACAAGCATACAAGCAGACACAGAATAAATAATAATTTAAAATAAGAATAACAACTGTTCATTACAATTTGAATTTGAAGATTTAAATTTCGAATGACTTCAGAGATAGTGCAGTGATTAAAACGGTCACTTCGCCGCAATCTAATGCGCTGAGTGTTGTCGGTTCCAAGTTGTAACCCCCACCTGGAACAACACTCTGTTTGATGTGAACCACAAATAATTGTTCGGAGTCTGGGTGTTCTTTTAATCCGGTTCATGCATGTCTGTTAAGTCGCGACACAGGAATATTCCTTAAGCAGTAATAGGCAGTCATTAAAGGCAATTTAAAAAGACCTACTTAAAAAATAAATCTTATTACGCCAATATATTTATTAACATTAGTTTTTAAATAGTTAAGCATACTAATATTAGACAGATACTAATGTCTACCTTATTCCAATCTTCTGAAAAAATCTTTAGGTTTTATTAAACTGTTTTAACCAACTTTAAAAAGGAGGATGTTCTCAATTCGACTGTATTTTTTTTTGTATGTTTATTACCTTAGAACGTTCGTTTGAAATTTTGAGATCGAATTGAAATGGGATGAAATGGGGTCACCCAGTGACCCTGTGATATCATCCCATTTCAATTTGGTCCATTTCTTGAAGTCGGCTTTTTTTTTTATTTTGTATTATTTTTAAGACTTATAAGACAATTCCCGCATTAGATATATATCACGTGCGAATTCAAAAACATTCATGAAATGGATATAATATATCATGTGCACTAGTGACAACCGTTGGGGTTAACGAGATTTTGACTGGAGACCGCGTGGAACGTGTGGAACGCACGCAGGTCTGCACCCCTAGCCAAGTTGCAAGCGTTCTTCTTTCTGCAATCGCTAACGCCTGAATTCTCGTGTGTCATTAGTTAATACTTTGTCTAATATTGGCCAATGATCTAATATTAGGCAAAAGGTGAAGTGACGATTTGCGTACCGTGGAAGAGCCACGCTGCGTCATGAATGGGCCGGCTCGACCGGAGTGATACCACGGCCTCACAGAAAACCAGTGTGAAATAGTGCTTGCGCTGTGTTTCACCGAGTGAGTGAGGATACCGGAGGCCCATAACCCAAACCCCCTCCCCTATCCCCCGAAGGCCGGCAACGTACTTGTGACGCCTCTGTGAGCAGGTGTCCATGGGCGGCGGTAATCTCTTACCATCAGGCGATACGTATGCTCGTTTGCCCGCCTATTCCATAAAAAAAAAGGTGGCATCACAGAAGAGAGCGGGATGGGAGAAGCACCAAATCGGCCAGAGTGGCGTGAAATGGGTAGTCCTATATCCAACAGTGAACTACAATAGGCTGATGATGATGATAATGATAAAAAATGACATATAAGAATAAAGCATTACTTTATAGTAAACGGACTGGTTGAACTACATTCAATATTTGTACCAGCATTCGTCCTAGCGCGAGCGGCTTAAACGCAAAACGCATAGCGTCAAGTCACGAGGCGCGTTCGAAAACATTGGTGAACAAAACACAAATATTTCGCAAAAACTGAACAACACATTAACTGTTTACTAACTCGATAATACTACAATGGAGGCTGGAACAACCATCATTTTATAAGAGCAACGGACCACTCACGTAGCGGTGTTATAGTAAGTCTTTTTTATTATTCTCTTTACTTCTTAAAATCCCCACTTCATCACTATTTATAAAACCAATGACAAAAAGAACTTCTTTAATATTCTTTTTTATAATTATGGTCATTCATTTAATGATTTCCCGAGAAGGTCTTCTTATTGAAAAGAGACGAAGGAATATACCCAAAAAATTCGAGTTTTTCGATTTCTTGGGGAAAGATTCTGTTAAAATACGACATCTTTGAGTAAAACTTAGTTATTTTTTTATCTTACTTCGGCATTTAGTTTGGAGAACAACCGATGCGGCTGATATCCACTTCTACAGAGCTGTTCCTGACTGATTACTTCGCTAGCAGATAGCTAGACAGGTATGTTATTCTTAGTCAATTAAAACGTGAACCATTTAAACTACAGGACAAATAGACTGATCATGGTAATGTAATCCTAAACGATATCGGCCACGGCGGCCAATCTTAACTGAGACCAGCCTACTACACAGGATATATATATGTACCTATAGTGTGGTACAGGTGGGTGCGCAAAACCAAGGTTCATTAACTGTTCCCTCACTCTTACGGCAGGCAAATCTTACTGAACATAACTTAAATGTAGTAACTTGTAAATATTTAATTCAGTTTCCTTTCAGATACCTTCGAACATGGGGCGTGTGTACCAGTGTATCAGACTGCTATCCCTCACTTTCTACCTCATGCACACCAGAGCCATGATGATGAGAAACGACGCTCTGATTTCGAAAATGGTCTCCAACTTCCAAAAAGATAACACATTAACTCTAGAGGCCACACCTCGAGCGGAGATGCAGCCACAACAACCAAAGAACGTCCTGTCTTTAATGCAGAGTGTTCTGTGCAAGAACTTCCCGACCATACCGTGTGATATGATCGTGGAAGATTCTACGTTAAGGACACTGATCGAGAGGTCCATTCAACAATTGAAGTACAAGAAACTGTCCATGGAAAAGACGACGTCAATACCTGACTACCATCTAACGCTGTTCCCAACGATCAACAGCGAAGATCTGTCAAACTTCCTTCAAGTGAGTGATACAGGATATTACAGCAATAACAACGCAAGACCTGAGAAGATGAGAGGACGGAAACATAAGAAAAAGGTATCGAAAAATCCAATTGAGGAGAAAGTTACAAAGAAAAGAAGCAGCAAAAACAAAGATAGCATCAGAGCGTCGCACTACCCTGGCCATAAGAAAATAAGGAAATTTTATCCTCACAAGATAAAATACAAGGACAAGACTGCAAAAGCACAGAGGGAAGCCTATAGGGAATATTCTGAGGAAAAATTGTCTATGTCTGTCGAAGCTCCTGAGATGAATGCAGGTAGGAAAAGAATGAGCGGCAACTACGACGTGGAGCCTTCAGACCCGCCGGTGTGGAGGATAGACTACATGAAGCACGGGGAGCCGAGTTTGAACATGTTCGCGTATGAGCCCGATAGGCTTAATGAGAAGTTGGTGAAGACCGGCCCCAACGTCATCGTGGCTGAGAGCCTGATGGAACAATCTCCAAGGAAAGATGTTCTCCACCCCGATGTGTACATAAAAAAGAATTACATAAGAAAAAACGTCCTTGCTATGAACTCTGGCGGACTAGATTAGGTGTTGTTAGTTGACTAATGTAAGTGCTTATGTAAGGTTGGAATATAAGTTGTTTTTGAGCATTTGTTTGTTAAACATTTCATGCCAAGATTACGCGAGATTATTTCTCGATGGTAATATTTTTTTCATGAAATGATAGAATTTCACCCACACCAGGTTAATATGTAGTTAGCATGTTTGTTAGTTATTTTATTGTGCGAACCTTAATCTGCAGTTTTAGGTTTACATAATAGTCATTTTTACAAGATCTTCCGCGTGGTCGTTAAGCTCCTAGGTCTCATCCTTAGCACATCTAAATATAAATAGCAACACGTTGATATAATATATATATTATTTTTATAAGTATTTTGGTATCTTTTTTTAAGTACGGGCGTATGGCCCTGCCATAATTATTCCATACTGCCTTTTGGGAAGAATAAGCAGAATCCAAGAGTGGTGGTCACCATACTCATTGCGAATTCAGACAATGCAGCATGGTGACCCACACCATGGCAGCCTAGTGATGCCTTTGCATCATTGAGCCTCCGGTCTCGCAATCACCAACGAAACACGACAGCACGATCGCTGTCATTTTACGTTGGAGTAGTACCGCTTTGGTCGAGTACCACCTCGTATCTTTTTATCCGACTGCGTCATAGGGAGGGTTATTTCCATTTGACAAAAAAAAGTTTTAAATCGTAAGATAAGCAATTCTTAGAACATGTATACAAGCTATCGCTCTTTAATTACGCCCAGTACTCAGTAGGTAGGCAGAAAGGACTGAATACTATTTGCAGTGATTTCTGAACACTGATTATGTTGTGGTCTTCGCGGTCGTGGTGGTAGAATAATCATTGCGGCGGAGACATATTTTTATATCATTAATAGCTGTTGTTCGCGGCTCCACCCACGTGTGTGTCAGTTTACAGTTACTTTGGAATTTTTAATTTTAGTATGAACTAGCTGAACCCCGGGGTGTTACCCGCGTCGGTCATCGTCGTACCGCGAGTAACGCCGCGGGACGAAGTTAGTGTAAAAAAGTAGCCTAAGTTACTCCCTGGATCATCAGCTACCTGCCAGTGAAACTCCCGTCAAAATTAGTCCAGCCGTTCCAGAGATTACCCGGAACAAACAGACAGATAGACAAAAAAAATTTTAACTACTTTTTTGGTAAATGTATTGTGTATACATCCATTGATTAAAAAGCTGTTATTTTAATATTACAAACAGACACTCCAATTTTATTTATTTGTATAAATATTATGTAATGTTAACATGCAACTTGGAATAACACAAATTTTTAACCTACTTCAAAAAAAGGAGTTATCATTTCGACTGTATTTTTTATGTTTGCTACCTCATAAGACTCATAACTTTCAATTGTGTGAACCGATTTTGATGATCCTTTTTTATATGAAAGCTGGTACTTCTCGTGTGGTCTCATTACAACTTGGTCCACTTCTTGAAGTCAGTTTTACTTTGTTTAAATTTCTGATTGTAATTACATAGTAATTAATATGTATGTGTGTAGTGGCGGGTACTGTGCCTTCAAATTAAATTTACCTTTTCTATAACTGTAAAGATCAATGGGTTCGACTCCCAAACGGATATATTTAATTTTAATGAGAAACTATGTGTAATATAATTTGCAAGTAATAACTGATCTTCCAACCCACTGACAAACAAAATGGAAAACGTCCCCAGAGCATGCCAAAGAAATATACCAACAAATGTAGGTACCTACACTTAAAAATTTAACCGTCCTTTATGGTGATATTATTTATAATGAGTACCTACTAAATATATGTAATTAAAAACTTAACTGACGTCACTTCTTATCAAATAATTCAGCATTTTAGTATCTTCACGAGTAGGTACGCATAATCTAATCATAACAAACACTCACAAACATAGATATATACACACACACATTCTTGACACACGGAGATGAAAATAGTGTTGTCACTTAATGAAAGCTTAAACCTAGTGTATATTTTGAGATAAGTTTATTTCTTACTGGTGGTGTTATACGCGCTAAAACAACAGTCGCAGGGCAAAGCTAGTCTTAAAATGTCTCAGTTACTCTTTATATAATCAGCTATCAGCCAGTCAAAGTCCCTTCAAAGTCTTGTACGGCCGTGACTTGCATTTAGTGAAAAACTATTAATTTGGAATTAAATACAGACACTTCAAATGTATTTATATTTTATTTGTATAGATTAATATAACGTCGTCGTCTTTAGGTTGTGTAGGTTAATATTTGTTAACGGCGTAGGAACCAAACGATTGACAAACTCATGGAACCAAATGCATGGAAATTCAAGAGTCACAATTTCTATAATACCATTGACGAAATATTAGTACATTGTGTCAGTGGTAATATTAACTTTAGATATCCTACTAATACCTACTATAAACGGATGTTATGATGGATGTTTGTAACTCTTTCACGCAAAAAGTATTGAACAGAATTGGATGAAACCTTACAGTAATATAGCTTATACATCAGAATAACACATAGGCTACTATTGGAGATTCGTATTCGATTCCCAGGTCCATGATCTGCAAATATTTGTTTTGGAGCTTTGGATGTTTTCTACGTGGGTATAACTTATTTATTTACAAAAAAAGGATATATGTATTTATATCAGTTGTGTAGTACCTATTGTTTTCCTGTAGTATATCCGCACTTAGCCGCTTGATTGGGTCGTTGTCTAGTACCCATAGTACAGTCTCTGCTTACTTTAAGGCCAGATGGCGTTGTGTTGGGTGTCCAAAAAATATTAACAATACGACACCCACTGTAAGATTACTTATTACTGGTACACATTCGTGTTTTCAATATCTACCATATCTATTATATGTTTTCATTAGAGAAGGTATTGACCTACCAATAACAAAATTAGTTCAACCGCAAACAACAGTACGAGTATAAAATCCGACCATGGCAACACCGATAAACATATCTGTTTCGTCGTTTACGGGGCACAGACGCCAAAATGTCCCGGCCAGTGTTGTCAACCCATATATTAGATATTTCAACAGGGACGCCTGCGTCTGGTGTTTTCGTCGAACTTTATAAGAAGTTCGACTCTTCGTGGACGCTATGGCACAATACAACGACTTCTGCAGACGGCCGGGTGGTGTTCCCGTTCACAAATGATTCTATGGCCCAGGGGACGTATAAACTACTGTTCAAAGTAGGTGATTACTACAAGTCGCTTGATAAGGAGACCTTGTACCCTTATGTGGAGGTACGTCAACTTTGATTTTATTGTGATAATACAGTTTATAAGTAAAACGTCTATTTTTTTGTGATATAACATTGCATTTTTTTCACACATAAAATTAAATAACATCACAGTTCGCACATATGGCTGAAATAAAAACTAATGTGAATTGAAAACTTTATTTACTCGTATATCTGTGTTACGTTACGTGTATCTATTTCGCTAAGTTATTCCAACTTGTTTAACTTCAAAATATAACAAATGAACACTTCGAAAAATAACGAATTTTTTTTAAAGTTAATAATGTGCAATTGTAGTGGCGTGTTTTAACTCACTGCGCCTATGTCAGAGATGTGAATACATGTGAATGACCTTTTTATCTGAGGTCTCGGTTGGTCGAGCACGAGAAAATTAATTAAAGCGAAACGTGTTGTACATTAGATAACTTTGTAATAAGTAGTTTTGTTAAAATATGACCAAACCAAATGACACTTTTAGAATCAACTATTGAACTAAGCACTACATGAATGAAATAAGTATTATTAATAGATATTTAACACTATCTATGCACGCACATGATGTAATTATGATTACGACAAACCTTTATTAATATTTCTTATTTATTTTCAAATAGTAATATTATTGTGGTGTCAAAACAATCTGTGTATCTATTCTCTCATAGATGGCGTGATAAGTTTTACAAAATTCATGATGTTAATTTATAATGTTTTTTTTTACGGGGCGCGGCCCGTCACTGGCTTGACAAACGAGCAGAGCAGACATATCACCTGATGGTAAGCGATTAACGCCGCCCATGGACACCCGTACCACAGTATACTTACGGGGGAAGGGGTTGGGATACGGGAAGGGGCTAGGCTTCTGGGCTAAGACCTGATCATGGGATACAAGAGAAATCGATCTATTTGGTGGTTCTTGCTACTTTTCTTTGAAGTCGTTTTAAAGGATTTTTAATGTTACAAACAGACCCCAATTTATTTATTTGTTTAGATACAGCCCTAAAGATTTACAACAGTAGAAATTCTATATATTTACCAACAGTGGGGTTGCTATAGAGCCTCTTTCGGAGCCTTCCTTTCTCCCATCTGAAAGTGCGTACTGGTACATTCCCGAGAAGAGTCCATTTAGTGAAAACAGTTGAATGAAATGGAAACCAACCACAAAGTCCTTTAAAATGTCATTCAATGCACCAACGCGGGTAAAAATGACTGCACAGTTGGCGTAGTGGTTAGCGATCACCGCCTTAATTCTCACACGGGTGTTCCCCAAATTACAAATAAATATTTCGGACATCTAACACACAACGCCATCTAATCCCAAGCTAAGCAGAGTGTGTGAGTGTGTTATGGGTACTAGACAACTGATACAAATACACATATACTTTTTTTTTGTAAATACATACATATTATACATAGAAAACACCCAAACTCCGAAACAAACATTTGGTCCGACCCGGGAATCGAACCCGAGACCTCATGATCAGCAGTCGCACACGCCATCCGCGAGATCAACAAGGCAGTCGAAACAAAAGAAAGCTTTCTTTTGTAATCTGAGGGAACAACAGCTTTTGTGATCCACCAAGTCCTCCGCTACATTATTATGTAGAGATATATTAATAGTGCGGGGGGAAAATACTTTGAGTAACTTTGAATAGTTTCCTGATCCTCCAGTTTTCTTGTAATTAATTTTATGACGGGTTTCAAGACAGTTTAATTATTCCTGGGAGTTGAGAATTCCTCCGCTGTGCTCCTAGGTCCCTGCTGTTGACCCTTGTATCAAAAATATATTTGATTGAGAACTACAATCTAATATTTTTTTTTCAGATAACCTTCAACACGAAAGACGGCCAGCACTACCACATACCACTGCTCCTGAGCCCCTACGGATACTCCACATACAGAGGAAGCTGAATCTATAACCGATAAACACTGAGTCTTCGAAAATGAGTGAACGAACGAATGAATGAAAAATATAGATTAAGTGTAAAGAAATATATTTTTAAAGTTTTCATAATAAGTGTGGTTTAATTTTAAGCGCCTAATCTTAGCTAATTAATGCAGTTAAGGGTTGCAAAACAATTTAACACATCACACATATAGCCGTCTGATCAGAAACTGGGGCTTGCTCGACTCTGTCAAGTACAACAGTCGCATATGCTAAGGTCGTCGTTAACAGGTTCGATGCCCGGGTCGGACCAATTGTTTGTAGGGGTGCTCCCACACAGCAGTTATAAATGTTATAAAACATTGTGTAACACGATAACATGTTATAACAATTGTTACATGTTACATGATGTTGTATAACATCAGTAACATTTTATAACTTTTGTTACAACTTGTTATCCAACAAAAGTGTTCTCACACAGCAGTTATAAAATGGTAGAGACTGTTGAATAACATTTAATAACAAAAGTTAAAAATGTTGCAAATAATTATAACATGATAAAACAAATTGTAACTTATTATTCATCTGAGCTTTTTTTATTTAAAATGTTTTGGAGCCTCTATAATATTAATTTCTTTGCAAAGAATACTTTAAGTAGGTACCATAGAAATCTCACAATTGTCGAATAAATACGGCCAAAGTCACGAGAAAATGCTAATAATGTAAACATATTTTTGATTCTTTTCAATGATACCAAACACGATTATTATCTAAAATTTAATTTTTAATACAGTGCTTTATGTCGGGTAGAGGGCGCCACATTAGATTCAGTGACACGTCATATAGCGTAACGAGCAGAAGATAATGACGCTTCTAACGACACCTCATTTGTCCAGTTGTAATGAGTACCTAGATAAGGAGTTACGAGAGAACAAATGAACATACATACATACATAGCCTGTCAAAATCATAACTCTCCTTTGACTTTGCCGTTGTCGGGTAACCAACAATGACAAATCTGACAAGTTTTTTTACAGTATATTTGAAAAGAGGATTGTGTTAAAGTCAATCAGTTATCCGTGGTAGAGCCACGCTTTGGCATGAATGGGCCGGCTCGACCGGAGTGATACCACGGCCTCACACGAAAACCGGTGTGAAATATCGCTTGCGCTGTGTTTCACAGAGTGAATGAGGATACCGTAGGGCCATATCCCAATCCCTCCCACATTCCTTTCCCCATCCCCCAATGGTCGGCAACGCACTTGTGACGCCTCTGGTGTTGCGCGTGTCTATGGGCGGCGGTAATCGCTTACCATCAGGTGATATGCTTGCTCGTTTGCCACCTATACTATAAAAAAAAGGAGAGCTTGCAACATATAACAACGTTTTATAACATTGTGTAACACGATAACATTTGTTACATGTATAACATCAGTAACATTTTATAACTTTTGTTACAACTTTTAATGTTATCCAACATTCTCTAATAATTTATAACTGCTGTGTGGTAACACCCTATGATCTGCAAAAATACATTTCAGTTTGGGTGTTTTCTATGAATAATAAGTATTGTAGGGCGATAGGGTTACCAGTGCAGAAATTATAGACGTCTTTGGTACTTTTGATCGTTTATTCTGATTTCTGTGTAGTTCATACATATATTCACAAACTTGTACTTATACATATAACCCTATGTTGGGAGTGATGAGGACTGCGGGGCTATCGCTCAACACTACCCTTCCTACGCTACGTGAGTGTCTTAAGAGGACTGCGGGGCTATCGCTCTAGAAGACCTCAATACTTAGCAGAACCTGATGACTGCGGGGCTATCGATCAGGTCAGCTATGTCTACTGGACATCAGAGTGGACTGCGGGGCTATCGCACTCTGAGTCGTCTAGCTGTCGACTGAATGTAAGGAGGCTGCGCGTCCGTTTATATAGGCCTTGTGCGACCACCTCCACGATGTGATGCGCGTCGAATGAGACGGATAGTCGATGTGCGAGGGAGAAAGTATTCGGCTTCACGCGTAGTATGTTGTTGTCTGCTACATTCTCCCCCTCTGGTGCTCTTTTTAACGTCCCGTGAGAGCACCAGCATCTTTGCAAGGTCTTCCTCTTCGACGAAGTGGATTAACAGAGTTTGGTAAAACATCATCTCTTGTCTCAAACTTGGTCAAAGCAGAAGTATGGTATCTTCCAATTTCCCTTTCAGGTGAATCTGGATGCGCCACCTCATATGTGGAAATTCCATGTTTCTTGAGAATAATATAAGGACCATCTCGACGTGGAGCAAATTTTGCAGAAAATTGTTTTTCAATATTACTAATTGGATGTGTCTCAACCAAGACTAAGTCTCCAATTTTATATCCTGGATCAGGTCTTCTCTTTGCATTCGCCTTAAGTCTGTTTGATTCCAGATTATCTTCAATGTTTTCTTTCGCAAGTGCCAAATCTTGAGCTAATTGTCTTAATGTTGGAGTTATTCCTTTTATAAAGTTTTCAGATTCTATAGTACAACTTAAGTCATGTGTTAAGTCATACGTGGTTCTTAATTCACGACCAAATGTTAAGTATGAGGGTGAATAGCCTGTTGTTTGACAAAATGACGTGTTCATAGCAAATCGAATGGCTGGTAATGTAGCTGGCCAATTGTTATGCTTGTTTTTAACCATCATTGCTATTTGTGATTTCATATCTCTATTCTTCCTCTCTACGGTGTTCGGTTCAGGATGATAAGCGGGTGTATAAACTTGTTCTATATCCAAACAAAATGTAAGTTTTTGCATTACTGCTGAAATGAACTGAACTCCGTTATCACTCACAAGTTTCCTTGGTAAACCATAACGCAGGAATACTTCATTTATCAGTGTTTGTGCACAATTTTCAGCTGTAGCTTCTTTTAAGGCAAAAATTTCAATCCATCTGGAGGCGGTATCTTCCACAATAAAGATCCATTTCTCCCCAGAATTTCCTTTTGGTAATGGGCCAAATAAATCAATAGATAGCACTTCAAATCTACAACAGTTCGGAGTAGCTTGAAATAGTCCCGCTGGTTTTTGATTTGAAGGTTTGTATTTTTGGCAATCGACACAAGTTTTAATATGATTGGTTATATCTTTTCGCATTCCCTTCCAATAAAACTTCTTAATTATACGCTGTAATGTGCGTTCAATGCCCATATGTCCAGCAGTAGGTGCATCATGATAAGATTTTAGTATATTAGGAATTTCGTGTTTTGGGATTAGCAATTTTGCATTATCATCGTCTTGTTCTGGCGTATAACGATACAACACACCTCTATGTAACAGAAATCCTTTCTTAATAAATTCTGTATATTTTTCCGATTCTTCTTCCTTTTCTAAAGTTTCTATTATTAATTTCAA
Organism: Spilosoma lubricipeda; assembly: GCA_905220595.1. Classification (NCBI taxonomy): domain Eukaryota; kingdom Metazoa; phylum Arthropoda; class Insecta; order Lepidoptera; family Erebidae; genus Spilosoma; species Spilosoma lubricipeda. The sequence goes on along the minus strand of HG992298.1, from coordinate 416,672 downwards.
ATCATTGTCTTTTAACTGTTCTTCTCGTATTTGTTTTTCATTGAGTTTTGGAAGTTCCATCTCTATTCTACAAATTGTACATGTTTCGTTGTGATTTGAACATGGTGGTCGTGATAATGTGTCCGCTACAACATTAGTACGACCTGGCGTATACAATATTTTAAATTCATATGGTTGTAATTGGAGTGCCCATCTCGCAAGACGTCCGGTTGGGGTTTTCAGATTCATTAACCACTTTAGGGGTTGGTGATCTGTTATTGTTATGAAACGTGTACCTTCTATGTAACCACGAAATTGTGATATAGCCCATACAATTGCTAAGGCTTCTTTTTCTGTTACTGTGTAATTACATTCGGCTGGGCTCAGCAATCTACTCGCGTATTCTACAGGATGTTCATGCTCGCCCTCCCCCTGCACTAAAACTGCGCCGATGGCATATTGACTTGCATCTGTTTTGATTGTAAATGTCATATTTTCATTAGCTTGTTTCAGTACGGGTGCTGAAGTCAATGCAATCTTTAACTTGTTGAAGGCTTCTTGTTCTTCCCAATTCCATTTCCAAGTAACTTTCTTTCGCGTTAAATTAGTTAATGGTCTAGCAATTTCTGCGAAATTGTATATAAATCTTCGGTACCAAGATGCTGTTTGTAAAAATGATATCAATTGCTTAAGATTCCTAGGCTCTTGTAGGTTGGCAATAGCAGATATTTTTAAAGGATCCGCTTTAATTCCTTCAGGTATAATCAAATGTCCTAAATATTTCACTTCAGTACAACCAAATCTGCACTTCTTTCTATTTGCATGCAAATTATACTCTCTTAGTTTCTCAAATACTTCTCTTAAATCTTCTATATGTTGAATGAACGAAGCAGACCTAAGGATTAAATCATCTAAGTAGGAAATAACACAGTTCGCTTTCAAACTTCTTGTGAACTTATCCATCAATCTCTGAAAAGTAGCAGGTGCATTTCGTAATCCAAACGGCATTCGTTTAAACCGATACGTTCCAAACGGTGAAACAAATGTGGTTTTATCTTGGTCATCTGAATGTACCAAGATCTGATGATAACTCGATTGTAAATCGATTGTAGACATATATGGCATAGCTTTAGCTTGATGTAGTAAGTCATCGATACGAGGTAACGGATATCTATCAGGTCTGGTAATCTCATTTAGTTTTCTATAATCTATACAAACTCTCACATCATTCTCGCCTTTAGGTACAATAATAACGGGTGCAGACCATGAGGAGTCAGTTTCCTCAATAATGTCATCTTTGAGCATTTCGTCTATTTTCTCTCGAAGTTGTTGTTGCCTAGTAGGTGAAAGTCTATATGGTCTGACACTTATAGGAGGATGACTTCCTGTGTCTATTCTATGTACAGCAAATGAGGTAGGTTTTGTGTTTTTTTTCAAATATAATACTATATTCTGTTAGCAAGTTATTGAAAATATGTTGCTCATTTTTAGTGAGTAAGGTACCTTCATGAGGTTTTAAATAAATATCAATAGAATACAAAGTAGAAGGATTTATTGGAACATAATTAATGCGTGGATCAACCGAAGAGGATTCATCAGCAGGCTCTCGCGGACGTGCAGGTCGCGGTGGTGTGTCAAGCTTGTGTAAAGTCCATCGCGGTCTTTTTACATCTGGCGGCGTATCATGATCTTTCTGTGGTGACGGTGTTTCTGCCATTGGTGAAACCATAGTAAGCTCCCTAGCCCATTGCAGAAAGTCTTTTAGAGGCTCCTCTGGCTTGGCCTCAAAAGTTATAGCCCTAGCGGCTTTCAGTGGAATTTTATCATTGCACAAGTTCAACATTCTATGTACCCTTTCTGGTTCGTCTATGAAATGCCAACACCTTTGAGGCAAGTTAAGTACTATCCCCGACGATTCCAGAAAATCGATGCCCAAAAGAGTTCTGTTATCATTAGCATCGGGCAACACGGTAAATGATATTGGCAATGTACGTTCTCCAATGGTTATCGTTACTTCTGCGGTCAGTAGTTTGGATGTCTTTTTATTGCCATCTGCTAAAATAATTTGAGCTGTGCATTCCTTAAACTGGGTACCCTTTCGCATCAGTCTTCTATATAATTGTATACCAGCAATGCTAGTTCTAGCAGCTGTGTCAATGTGAGCGTACCCATTTTCACCGTTGATGATTACTTCTATAGTTGGTATCATGACTTGATTTTCCATGGTTGTCTCCATCGTATAAAATGATACTGATTTAGGCGGCGTTTCCTTGTTCTTGCAAGTGCCACATCTGCTTCTATATACTCCAGGTGCACCACAACCGTAACATTTAATTTGATCCTTAGTCTTAGTTGCGATAACTTCTTTTTGTGTTTCAGCAAGCCTTTTACGACAAACTTCAACTGCGTGACCCTTCTTACCACAAAAAGTACACCTTAAAGGTTTCTTATATAGAAAACTTTCCTCTTCTCCTTCTTTCAATAGATTTTCTATATGTCGGCCACGTTGCAAAAGGTCGTCGAATGAGTGTACATCTTCTCGTGCTATTTGCTTTTTATACTGTAGTTTTAGTAAGCCGTAGATGATATCCAATTGTTCGTCCTCCTTGTGACGTTTCGCAGGTAACTGCGCCAATAAAGCTCTTTTTTCACAAACAAATTCGTCTATTGGTTCACTTATTTGCTTCTTTGCAAATATTTCTAAATAAATATCATGCGGGCGTTTCGGAGGTGCGAAAGCCGACCGGATCGCTCCTAGTGCCGCATTCCATTTCTTTATAGTTGGTTTTACACCAATCCACCATGTTGCAGCTTTTTCTGTGAGTACCAAGGACAATCCTTCCAAGGCGTCTTCATCAGAAATTTTCTCAACCTTCTTAAACACGGTTATTTTCGTGAGAAATTCCTCCACTTTGTTGTAACAACGCTCACCATTGTATTTGGCGTGACATTGAGCAAAACTCTTGGTAGCCATTGCTTTCAATTGTAGTTTATTTAATAAATCGCTTAACTGTTGTATTGCGTCTGATGGCAAATCTTTAGATTCAGACATTATGAATCTTTTCAAATGCGGGTAGTTTTTCTCAAAAATTGTGGGTAGTTTACAATAAGTCAATTTATTTTCTTGACATTTGTTGTTAACTTTATTAACGTTGGGCGTCAAATGTAGGGCGATAGGGTTACCAGTGCAGAAATTATAGACGTCTTTGGTACTTTTGATCGTTTATTCTGATTTCTGTGTAGTTCATACATATATTCACAAACTTGTACTTATACATATAACCCTATGTTGGGAGTGATGAGGACTGCGGGGCTATCGCTCAACACTACCCTTCCTACGCTACGTGAGTGTCTTAAGAGGACTGCGGGGCTATCGCTCTAGAAGACCTCAATACTTAGCAGAACCTGATGACTGCGGGGCTATCGATCAGGTCAGCTATGTCTACTGGACATCAGAGTGGACTGCGGGGCTATCGCACTCTGAGTCGTCTAGCTGTCGACTGAATGTAAGGAGGCTGCGCGTCCGTTTATATAGGCCTTGTGCGACCACCTCCACGATGTGATGCGCGTCGAATGAGACGGATAGTCGATGTGCGAGGGAGAAAGTATTCGGCTTCACGCGTAGTATGTTGTTGTCTGCTACAGTATGTATTTATAAAAAAAATATAAGTTTTCTATCAGCCAATTTGAAGTTAGGCGTTGTGTAAAATGTTCCGACATTATATAAATCCTCACTCGCTCCAATTATACACAGTGGCCGACTGGAGAGAAAACGGCTATGGTAATAAGACAGCCCTTATGTATTTGCAGGAAGTATAAGTAAAATAATATATTTCTAGAACCACAATGTATTCAACATTACCAACTAGGCCAGAAACAATAGGGAAGGATAGAGAAAAACATTATTCCCCTAAACACATTGAAGTTCCATTTTTATTTACATTTACGCTTAGAGCATGAAATATATGGAAGGAGCGCTTAATGAACGGAACGCGTGATCGGTCTCTCACACAGCCTACGTGATTTAGTGGAAAATACATCAACCAATCACGAAGACTGTGTGAAAGAGATAGTATAGTACTCTACCTAAACTCAGTCTCTCTCTACTCCGAGCATGCGTTCCGCTCGTTCAGCGCTTCTTCCATATATTGTATGCTCTACTAAGCACTTACGTGAAGAAGGCCTAGAAAATCTGGATTCAAGGTAAATGGATAATTTTCGTGATAAATAAAACATCAACAATCACTTTTGTACAATATTTATTTCGACGCTCAATAAAAACTTATTCAATCTACAACAACTCGGTAAAAATATGATCTCAATTCATTTTAAATTCTATATCACGATTCGTTTATCGGAGCACAGATGGAACGTAATAATTATTTTTTACGCTTTGACACATTAATTGGAGCTCCTGAACAATCGATTTATTAGAAACACGCGAGACGCACACGTTTTAAAATTCTGAATGAATCGGAGACCCTAAGTTCTCTGTTGTAAATGCTCGTGCAAAAATTTCGGTTAAAAAAAAAACAACATCCAGATCACGCCCCCAATTAGTACCTACTGTTACTGTGGCGACTGTCCGTTACATAGAGTACAAGAAAAAAAAGTCCTACGTTTTTTTTTTATTTGTTGAGTAGTATAATCATTGTTGAAGTTAATAACGCCTCGAATATCTTACAAAAAAGTTTGTCTTTCAAAAATTATTTTAGGTAAGATTTTCGCAGCATTGCAGACACATAAACTCGTACTCGAGGTACTAAACAGTTTTAAAATGATTAAGAATACAATTTATTTTGTCATTAACCTTTACTGTTTCTAACACATTTTGTTATTGAATCCAAAGATAGCAGCCATTTCTAATACATAGATTAAAGGACGAAGTATTTTACATATTAACAAAACACAGTTCGCCCGTTCGGTTACCTTTACAAAATATCGATTGTTTATTTTTAAAATTTGAATGCGAAGTCATTACATTCGCATTACAATTTTAAAACAAAGGCGGCAACCATAATATTCTGATAAAAAAAGGCGCGAAATAGCTTTACTGGTGCATCATTCCCTATCATTTGTTTATACAGATTATGAAGTACTCTACCTATAATAACTAAATTGTTCGTTTTTGTAGTCTCAAAATATAACAAGAAATATCAAGCCTGTCCACGAAGACCTGTATCGCCTAACATAGACCTAAATAAATTTATACACGTTTAAAACTAAATGTTCAACTAATATGGAAAACTATCCTATTATAAGCTATTAATCTATGTTCTAAAGGTAAATATTATTGAGCTGTTTGAGTAATTTTGTATTATGTACCGTAATTTATTTAGCTTTTTTGTTAACGTTTTATTATAATAAATAATAACCGCCGTATTTAAGTTTTTGCAATTCGGGGAACTTTACAATGCGACAGATCGTTTCGACCCTGAAATGGTCTAACTTTAAACTTTCTCTTTTTAAGATACCCTTGAAACGTACAATGAAATAAAAACATGTACCTATAAAAAAGCTTTTTTCATATATTACTCTGTCAAATCCAACAACTACATGAAATTTGTTGTAATCTCACTGAGCAAGGTAGAAATCTACAGTCCTCCTGTATTTCTTGTTATTGCTTTAAAATTACATAAGAACTAATTTAATAAAAGTACCTATTAATCTAAATTAAAAATTTAAGCTATCAAAATGACGATTTATTCGTTGATTATTTAACTGGAAGATTTTTAATTTTTACAAAAATTTACAACCGCCTAACTGCTTCATCCTAATTTACTTCTATCATAATTTATATTGCAAACATACTGCCAAATAGTCTTACTTAGAATAAATGCAAACATTCCTTGTCTTCGAGTGATTTCTTTAAAGTTTATATGTACAAACAAAAAATAGCTCTTTAACAATACTTATTTCAAAAAATAAACATTTAAAATAATTAACTTTGTGATTCTAAGGGCTTCAACAGACTTGCTACTTTTCTTGTTAAAACTATTGTATAATGGGACAAAACTGCAGAAGTTAGCTGTATTTTAACAGAACTATTTGTGATATATTTATTTTTTCAAAGACAGGTTTAAAATAGCTTGGGTGTTCAAGCCCCTTCTGAGTAGGGTCGCATCTTAAAGACTATCAAAATTATTTATATTAATCTCATGAGTTCTACAGAATACATTTTAGTAACAAGAAAACAACCAACGTTCCATCCCCATTTCGCAGACATACCCTACTAAGAGTTCATTATAATCGTCACTAGATAGCGCCTCCGGTGCAAAGGTTATAATTTATAATTGTACTTTGTGTTACTTATTGCACTTATCTTAAACAATTTTGATATTTATATATTTATCAGAATTCAAAATATAATTAATAGTGCGTGTATATTAATTATGACTTCAGTGCTAGTAGCGCCATCTAGTGACGATTTTAACGGCAGCCCACCGGTGACTGACCCTTAAAGCCGAATGGCCGACAATTCCTAGCCTATGAGTTTACACGAAGTATTGTAACAATGTTTGGCAACTCGCGACGGCTGGGCGGGAGGCTCTGTAATACAAATGGTCATATTCATCAGTAAATGGCGTAGGGCGCGACACCGGGTCTTCACATCACTATGCAGTCTACAAGTCACATACAGTTCACACAAGTCCGCGTTTTAATGTCCATAATTTCTTTGCTTCTGTGCTTCATGAACATCAAACATCAACATCAAAGTCAACTTTATGACCTGCTTGGACAATTACCTATTTTAAATTGAAGACATGGGGGGAAACAGTGATTTAAAGAATAGTCATTTCTTCTAAATAGAACTCAGTACTGAATAGTCATAATATCAATGTGAGTTTAGGTTTCTTGAATACACACAGCTAAAAGTTGATAAACAAAAATAGTTCTTGTTTAATAAATAGTGACATCATAAATTCTCCATATTGTTTTATTGTGTCAGGTCATTAGAGAAAGGTGACATAATCAAAAATGAAATCTTCAAAGCCTAGAATAATTATGGAAAATGCCAATAGAGGTTTTCAGAATAAAAGCTTGCTGTCTAGACAGAAGAATTATTCTTACAGCTTCAAAGGCTAAACATTAATAATATTTCAAATAAATAATCAAATGCCGTACATACATTAAAATTATAATGCCAATAGCAACTTGTCACCTTTCTTTCTAGTTAAATTGTGTTTATGGACCGTCACTATTTTGCTGATACAAACGAACTTGACATAAGTTATAGAAATGCTAAAAATCAACAAATGTGAAATTTTCAAAGAAATCTTCCATTGTAGTCCCTCTTCTTTTTTTACATTTACCTGTTTGAGAGCTGTGAAGAAAAGGCATTATTAAGGAACATAGGTTGTTGATTCAATATGAATCATACTTACCACGTAGAATGTTGTGTTCCGAGCGCAGACCCTCAATGGGAGCATGTTTCGCCAACATCTAGTGTAGTGAAACCAGAATCAAACCATTAGAATAAGAACATTTCATTCCAATGTACCACAACCTTTGGGATTCATTATATTTTAATCTTCTTTCACATGAGAATGTCTTCGAGAATTCACTTTGAATGAGAAAATGTCATATCACTCATCTAAGAGTAAAATATCACCTAATTTCCATAAACATATTTAAAATAATTTAGAAAATAATCAGTCTTGCACTGTATCAGTCTTTTATACATAAAACAATCTTAGATTGTTAAAATATTTTTCAACTAACCTTATATCCACATCCTGCAAAGAAACAGAATTAGTGAAGGAAGTAGTAATAAAGTAATGACCCACCTATTTCCCATCTTCTTGTCCAACAACTTCTTTATATCTTGCAATCATTAGCTTCTTGACAGTGTCTCTATAAGTTTCTCCGGGTGTGGGTGTGTAAATACCTCTTTTCTGACCTAAGCCTGCTAAACTTGGCCTTTGTTCAGCTTCTATAGGTGCAATTCTGCCCTGTTCTTCTTTACCTAACCCTCTACCTTCAGACCAACCCATTTTTTGTAACATTTTACCACCAATGGTATCAACGACTGAAGGTGGTGGATGTGAGGAAACAGGTGGAGGCATCGGTTCAGGGGGTTCATAACGCTTTCTGATTGGTGTTTCATCTTCACCAAACTTCATGCGCCTCTCTGCTGCCCTATCTCTGTAACCATTTGTTTGAGGTATAAGGTCATTCTTTCTGCGATAATCTGCCAAGTTTTGTTTGTGTAAGTCTGAAAGTGATTTGTGTTTGTTCAGCACTTCAGCAGACGGGAAACGTCTCTTACATATAAGACAAGTCAGTTTAGGCCAGTCAATGATTCCTTCATCATTATCAATAATGGTTTCAGTTTCAGAAACTTTTTTCACTAAGAAGTCATCTCCTGCAGTTGGAGGGGGGGACAGTTCTCTGACATGAGTCAAAGATGGTCCAGAACCGAGCACAGAAAAGCCAATATCCGCTGAACCTTTACTAGGACCAGTATCGGATGGTTGTTCCATGACTATATTGCTTCTTGCATTCTCTTTCTTTTGATTCAATGTTCTGGCCCATCTTTCCATATCTTTAGCTATCTTTTTGGCAACTTTTACTTTGTCCTCCTTATCTCTCTTTTTCTTTTCCTCTGGCTCTTTAGTAATAGTATTTTCAGTAGTGGCCTGTGGAGGATTTGGTAATTTGGGCTGCTCAGTATTCTGATGGGCTTGAGTGGCTGCTATGTATGTGGAGCTTGTTGCATCCCAATACATGTACTGATTAGACTGACTGTTAAAGAAATATTGACTAGTGCCATCATAGTACAATCCTGTGGAAGGATCATAATAATAACCTGAAGTCTCATCATACATAAAAGTCCTAACATCGGGAGCTGAGTATACTGTTTTACCATCACCAGTGGGAGCCTTAACAGCAGGGGTGGTCTGAGCAGTGGAAGCAACAAAGACGGGCACACTTACAGGTGTCCAGGACATCTGACGGGCCTGAGCGGCCGAAATAGCTGACTGGGCCACAGCAGCAGCTGCATTTACCCTGTCAGCTTCGGACAGAGCCTGAGTCGAGGCCTGATAGTTTGACAGTTGATTGTAATATGTAGAATAATCTGTATTCAAGGGTTTCTGAATCTTTTTGGGTTCATTATAAAAACTAATTAAAACTTCTCTTCCATCAATATCTAGAGGGGGTTGGAGTGAAACTAGCTCAGAGTGAGCAACTGTGGAGTCGGCAATAGAGTTAAAATTTATATAAGCCAAACATTTGGAAGCGCCTGTCAAAGTCTCCCTACCTATAGTGATGCCTGCAATAGAATCTAAAACAACCTTTGAGCATCTCTCTTTAATGGCATCTAGTATCTTTTCTTCTGTTGTAAGAGCATCTAATCTTCTAAATAATAATCGTTTAGTAATACCTCCATTCTCTGACATTGAGTTTCTCTCACAATCACCACCATAAACTACACCTTCAGACCTCTTGCCTTGACAATTACGTCTGTAACAGACTTGACGACGCTTGAAATTGTACAATCCACACTTACACACCCAATCCCCCGGAGATGCATTTATTGCTGATTGGTTGTCATCATGTTTGTCTCTAGTGTCTCTAGGCTCATATTTATTTGCATACTCCGAACCTATTCGGTCCCTGTCTCGACTTCCAGAGCGGCTACTCGATCTAGATCTGCTAGCTCTTCTGTCGGATTCACTTATTTGAGGTGGCGATGGTGGCACGGGTACGCCCCTTTCCCGGTCACGCTTGGATGGCCGACGGCGGCTGTGGTCACGACTCCGATCGTACCGATCGCGACGGAAACGATCCTCGCGATCGTAGCGGTCCCTGCGGTCGCGGTCGTCATCGCGATCCCGTTGATCACGCTGATCACGGTCATAGCGATCGCGTTCGAACACTTCATGGTGATGGCGATCGCGCTGCGGCTCTCGACGATCAGGGCTGCTGCTCCGGCGAGGCTCCCACACAGGCGAGCGGGTACGCCCTTCCGTCTGCCTGTCGGACCAGCGGTTGTCGTCTCCCCATCGCGAGCTCCGCTCGTCACGGCCTCGCCACGACATCGCAAAAGCCTGCGAACATCATCCGTACGAATAAAGTGACTGTACTCACAAACCGTGCGGCGCCGCAGTCCCATGTAATCCATGTTGGTTGGCCTATAATCGTCGTTCAATAACCTTTCTCCTCGCCGTTTTATTGTTTACCTGCTGAAACGATCACTGGTACGAGAATATAGCCTTCAATTACACACGTCTAGCACTTGTAAATATAATTTGAATAATAATAAATCTTTAGTTAGAACGCAATATCGCATCCACTAGAATTAGGAAGAGGAAGCAGCCATTTTTTCTGCGTAAGTCAGCGTAAGAGAAATGAACAGTTTTTTTTTAAAACTACTTTTTATGGCTCTGGGTTCTAGCCCTTTTAAGCCAGTGGTATCGATACTATGTATTTCCTAAAAAATAAGTAGTAAAAATTTAAGAAAAATAAAACCGACTTCAAGGTTTGACTCGATTTCTCTTGAATGCCATCATCAGATCTTAGTGTCCTTATCATGGAACCACCGTTGGGATATCTCCTTTCCATTAAATAAAGAATCATCAAAATCGGTTCATAAACAACGAAGTTATCCGCGAACACACATTAGAAAAAAAGGAAAAATATATGCGGTCGAATTGAGAAACCTCCTCCTTTTTTTGAAGTCGGTTAAAAAGAATGTAATAATTTTTTCATCATTTTAAAATCTACTAATAAAGGTACATACTATGCCAAATACCTATTAATTATAAAGGAACCATTGTTTTGAATTTTGTTAAGTGCCTAAACAGTATTTTGTTTTATGTAACGATTCCAACCTCGTATAAACGTGTAGTTCGTTAAAATCTTAATAATTACTAGGCATACAATATTATATATTATAACCTTATAATTCAATTAGTGATTTTTGACGTGACAACGTCTTATAAATTGGTTTGCCGGGTGACACTTCAAGAAACTGCGTTACGCTCCGCTCACGTTATGCGCTCACAATGAGAGCGAGTGAGAGGCACGCGTCCCTTCCACTCGGGCATGGTTAGCCCGCCTAAGAGCGAGAGAGACAGACATAAAAAGTTTATTGTATGTATATTTGTATATAAATACGTATGTATGTGTAAAGGTAAAAATAAAATTTTGTTAATATGAAATTCAGTGCGAGATTCTTTGTATAAATTAATGTTTTAAATATAATTCTTTGTATAAATATTTTTTTTAAATTGTTACTATTATTTCATCCTTCTTCCTACTATACGAATGAATATTCACATTAAAATTATTTTACCACTCAAAGTCGTTGTCACGTAAAACTTTCGCCCGTATACCGACTTTACAGGCAACCAATTTTGGATTTGATTTGAAAATAACCAGTTTTCATGGCTTAATGATGCCAATAGGGTCAATGACATCTTAGTCAAATCTAATCACTTTTTTTAATTGAAGTAAATAGTTGATTCAAACTAATATCTTGGCGCCTTGCGGCGCCACTTATATTTCATCATACTACTCTTACTTCCGGCGTAAGAAATCTGTAATGTTACACAATCTTCTATTATAAAATAATAATTGGATGCTAATAACCATTACAATTATCTACTAAATACGTGAATTTAGTATTAAACTGGGTCAGGCCTGTCAAATGCTATAAAATACCTTCAGTTTGAATAATTGGGGAACATTCACATTCCGACCGTTCTACTAGATGTGCATTGGAGAACATTATAAGGTTGTGCTACTATAAAGTGTTGACTTTGCCGCCGTCCTGGCTATTCCACCGTTACAATTTATTTTATATAATATTACTAGTTGTTGCCCGCGGCTCTGCCCGCTTTTATATCGGTTATCGCGATTATTAATAGTAACCTATGTATTATTCCCATGTATAAGCTTATTATTGTAAATTTTCATCCAAATCGGTTCCGTAGTTTTTGCGTGAAACAGTAACAAACATCCATCCATCCATACTTACAAACTTTTGCATTTATAATGTTAGTAGAATTTTGATTCTAATACAGGTTCTTAAAATTAATAAACATTATTATGCAAGTACTTATTTTTTAGCTTCCTTACCTTTATAATGTTACCTCCTCAGATGAAATGAAGGATCATTTTATGTTTTTTATTCTGCTCTGTCCAAACAGAAGTTAGGTATCGATATTATTGATAATTCTAATATGTGCTACAGCGCTAATCGAATAGCAGTACATGCCGAAGTACTGCTATTCGATTAGCGATTATAATGGCGTGCATTTGGAATAACGCCATCTGTTATTGAATAGCTTGCAATGAAGTATTCTTACTTTCAAGATTACAAAACGTTGTAAGTTATTCTTTCCTTACGGTGAAATAACTCTTAACATTACGCGAGAAGAAATATTATTAAACGTGCGACTTGATGTATTGTAGGCTAGTTTTGAGCAAAATACAAACATCAAATGAAAGCAATTCGTTATGTGCAATAATAAATAGTCCTTTCATTTGTCTGAGTTTGGCGACAGTCGTTCCGCTGTAAATTATGACACAACACTTCTACATACCTTTCTGTTTTGTGTAAGACCTATTATAACTCTCCATCAAACTGTTTCCAAACAAATATCAACGACTGGCCTATAAGGGCTAGTACCCAGAGCCGTAAATGTGCGAAAAAATTCAGTAGGTCGCGCATACCGGGGAATGCACGCGGAGTGGGAGGGGCGGTTACTTACGCAAAAATAGACTCCGTCCTATTCTACTTATGCACTTACTATTTTTTTCGGTAACTTACGACTTGCGACTACAAAGCTGTTAAGTGACTGTTTACACGCGTGAATCAATTTAAAATTTAGTTAAATACTTCATCACTTATTACGTGTAAACGGCCTATAAACGACTGCTGATCGAGAGGTCTCGGGTTCGATTCCCGGGTCGTCGGTCTGTTGTTCGGTTTTTCTCACAAGACATTCTTAATAGGAGCCCGGAGTAGAGAAGAAGGTGGTGTTTCCCGCCCGTGCCTTGGAGAACACCTTAAGCCGTTGGTCTCGGTTGTCATGTACATCTATGGCAATCATTATTGAGAAGTCAGTGCCCTCAAATATACTGACAACTAGTTAAGCCTTCGAAGTCAGTTCCCCCTCAGGGTTGCGGAGGTCCAATGCCAGTCGCTCCATGTAAAAACTGATATTCAGGTAAAACCGGTTGAACTAGTAGTCAACCCCAAATCTTAGGAATAACAAAGGCTAGGAAAAAGAAGAAGAATGATAATACGTCAGTACATAAACTTATCTATGACTGATAATGTTTCCATCATTTCGTGTTATGCTGCAATAAAGTGGTAACTGGATAGCGACGTCAGCTTGGGTCACTCTCGGAATGCGAGACCTTGTCTCCTGATACCATGGCTTAAACCTGAGTTGCAGACTCAGACACTTACCGTGAGAGAGCCACGCTTCGGCTTGAATGGCCCGGCTTGACCGGAGTGATACCACGACCTCACAGAAAACCGGTGTGAATCGCTTACGATCAGGTGATACGTCTGCTCGTTTGCCCCATATACAATAAGCACTTACCATCATCAACTTACCACTTGCCCTATAACACCTTTAAAAAGTTAAAAAACTTTTCTAGTAGAGAAGAGAAGTCATCCTCTGAAAAGTTTTTTTTTAAAAACTTTTCAGAGGATGACGTATTCAGAACCTTTTCTGCGTATTCAGAAGGAGTTAAGTACGCACCTACACCAGGACAATTAGAGACAGCATTTTTATGTATTTCATTTCATACATATTTTACACAGTGAAATACGGCTTGTACAACAACTATTAATGATGACTGCCTCGTTGGTCTAGCGGTTGGTCATGAGGTCTCGGGTTCGATTCCCGGGTCGGACCAAATGTTTGTACGATCTACAAATATTTGTTTCGGAGTTTGGGTGTTTTCTATGTATAATATGTATGTATTTACAAAAAAAAAAGTATATTTATATGTATTTATATCAGTTGTCTAGTACCCAAAACACAAGCTCTGCTTAGCTTGGGACTAGATGGCGTTGTGTGTTAGATGTCCGAAATATTTATAAATATTTATTTATTATTAATGAATACAATAGTACCTGGTTATCCAAACTTATAATATTATATATTTTTGGATAGATTTTCTAAAAATGAATCCTAAATAGATCGATTTACCGCCTTCGAAACCAACTAAAGCAACATACTAAATTTCATGAAAATCTTTGGAATTCATATCCGAGATTGTTTTAATTTAGAAAAGAATCAACTGAACCCGTGCTCGGTCAGCGTCGGGACGTATGGCCTTAACCCCCTCCAGAGAGGAGACCCGATTCCAGTATACACACACAACAATTGCTCGTTAAAAGGTATTAGGTTAAAATACATTAATTACAATATGTATTTTATCTTTATTCAATGACCATGTCATGCCTTATCTAAAACTCTATATCTTAAAATATAGTTAATACATTAATAAGCGGCAACACAGAATTTACAAATAAACTGCCGACAAAACAATGATCCGTAGAAATAAAATTCCTTAAAATTTAAACCTAACTAAGCATAGACTAAGTAAAACTAAATTGACAGATGTGTCAATTCAAATTTAAATTTTTGTTAAACTATAATTTTATTACATATAATGCTTCACTTTAAAAATAAAGCAACAGTCTGTTTTTATTAACATCTAATGATTTTATACAAATAAACTGACGCAAGGTAGAGAAGTTTCAGCTGCAAAGCAATTATTACGAAAATGTCAATTAATTTAATTTGCATAAAAGTGTTAAATGGAATGTGGGACACCTTTAAATTACGATGATATATACGTGTGTACTGTTATACATTAATAAATATGTCACTTCTACAGTATATTAGAATATGTTTGACAGACATAAAACAAAAATCATTTCTCCTCAACCATTGACGTTTAAATAAAATGTATACAACAAACACTGATTTTATTTTATAGCACTAACATTGAAGTGTCTTTATGTCCATGTTTCACACCAATCAGTTTAGTTCTTGCAAACCACTAATACACTTACAAAAGGTGTGTGTATGTGTATAAACACATTCTAGTACACGTATTTCCATCCCTCACAAATAACAATTCGTGCAGCACTGGCTCCATAGAGGTAGGACTGGCTCATTCCAATGATTTGAAAGAACTAGTGACGGCTCGTGCGCGTTCTCGAACAACCACCAGCTTTTGTTGACATATTTTTGTCGATCAGTTTCAATATTCATTTATTTATTTAAAAGCTTCACACAAACATCGGCAGATTTAATGCCCTGGGTATTCTCTACTAGCCAGTCTTTGGGTGGTGTAGAAATTTTGTAAGGTATGTGCACCGAGGTTACAATTGTGTCAATTTATAGGTGGTGTCAATCCCATTGTATTTATGGTGCAGAATATTTTTTGCAGATCTTGTATTTTTAACCGTTGATATAACATCAAACACTGGCAGCCATTCGAGCACGCAACTAAAAGAACTTTGCTTAAATATTTTTAGCGTCGTTTTGTCGGGCTTACGACAAAAAGTAAGCTAATTCTGTTGTTGTATATTGATGCTGAATAAGTAAAAGGTATTTAAGTCAGCGCAGCCGCTCTTAGTCTCGACGCATATTTTAAGCAAAGTTCTTTTAGTTGTAATGGGCCCGCCACTAGTCTTTCCTACCGGTGAGCAGATGTTCTCGCAGAGTGCAGATCTCACGCTCGATGTTCTCGCGAGCCGCCGCCTCGAAGCACTCGAACTCCGGCGTGTGGAAAAGCTTCGGGATTTGCGAGAACTGGTTCAGTACCTGTAACATGTTTGACTAATTTTAAAATTCTACTCAAGTTAAATCGAGATCCCTCAATTCTCAATTGACTCGAGACCATATATGATTATGATATTTATAACATTAAAATAATGATAACAGTCCGACTCTCTACTACGTACCTTAATTCTTAATTCGACATAGTTATCTTGAGTAAGCTTCGAGTACTCAGCCCGAACTAGCTTCGCGTGCGCATCGTACTCTTCTCTCGAAGCCGCTAGTACGGCAAGTTCGCAATCACCGAAGAGTTGAAGGTCTCGCAGCGGGGCGGGACCAGAAGGGGTGGAGGGAGCCGGAGGCAGATAACCCCCTACAGCTCCCTCGCCATCCACATTTTCTACAGAATCCGGTTCGGCGCTATCCGGTTCAACTGCACCGCTCGCACTATCCGGTTTCTGTAAACTATCATCTTCATTGGCCCCGGTTGCACTGTCAGGTTGGTCGGCGCGATCTGGGCTATCTGGCCGCGGTGCACTGACCGCTTTAGCTTTCTCAGTTGGGTCATCAGGGATAGGAACAGCTTCAGCCTCATTGTCTGAATCTATGGTAGGCTCTGACTCTTCGTCATCGGCCTGAGGGTTTTCGTCGGAGCTCTCGGGAGACGCAGGAGGGGATGATTCGTTACTGCTGCATCCTCCGGAGCATATTGCTTCGTCATCAGTCAACAATGCCAGGATGTAGGATGTTAGGTCTTGCTGTAAAATGATATTCATTCGAATGTAAGTGTATGTTTAAAAAAACAGATCAGTGCACAATTAGCAATTAAAAAGTCAAAAAGAAAGTCTGAAGTTATTTCTTCAATATTGTTATTGTTTCGTACATTTGTTTTAAAACAGTAAAATTTTAATAAAATAAAAAACCGACTTCAATAACGACCAAATCTTTCGATTTCTCTTGGATGCCATTATCAGTGTCTTTATTATGGTGCGACCGTTGGGATATCTCCTTTCCATTAAAAAAATAATCATCAAAATCTGTTCATAAATGATGAAGTTATCCGCGAACACACATAAAAAAATAAACAGTCGAATGGAGAACCTCCTCCTTTTTAGAAGTCGGTTAAAAATAGGAGCACACAAATTGTATGAAAATATACTGTATAACTTATAGATATGTATACAATCAGACAACAAGCTCGGATAAATGGTTACTAAGTTTTTTTATTTCGTTATGAACATAAATAACTTTCACGTAATGCCCGCAACGAGTGTCAGTTGATAGATTATGTATACGTAAATGTACTTACTGATTGCGGGTGTAATCGTAACAAGTCGGACAGCAGACGAACAGTTCGTTCTGTCGGCGTGTGCCGCAACACTATCGCGAGCTTGAACGCCGCGGGTTGGATGACGTCGGCTATCCCTTTGTTCAACAGATTCTGCCACACGCCCGCCTGAAAACCAGCAATGCACGTCGAAGTTTTGAATTATATCAATTGGAATTGTCGTTTTTGCAATAAAAGATCCTTGTTAAGTGTTTATGTGTGCATACACAAAACAACAACAATACACATGTGTGTGTAAAAAGAATGATTGTTTACAGTATAGCATAGGATGGACTAGCTGATCCCCGCGGTGTTACCCGGGGTCATTATCAAGGCGAGGCGAGGCGAGCGAGTGAACCTAGTCTAAAAAAAGTAGCCTAAGATACTCCTTAGATCATCAGCTATCTGCCAGTAAAAGTCCTGTCAAAATGGGTCCAGTCGACAGACTGACAGACTTACAAAATTTTTAAATATTGTTATTCTGGTACATGTACCGTGTATACATACATGTGCATTTATTAAAAAGCGGTTATTTTAATGTAACAAACAGACACTCGTAATTTTATTTATTTGTATAGATATAAAGTACTGTCGTGCTAGGCATTGCCGTACTGCTATTCATCTGCTAAAGTACTCAAAGATTAAACCAATGACAGAAGTATTAATATCATATATTTTCAATTGATGTGAAGTGGTAGAGCAAACACGTAAATCGGACGATCTATTAAATTAAAGCTGATCATCGAATCACTCGCAGCGGCACGAGAAATCAGTATGAATTTATGCAGGATACATGCGTAACACATATAGGTATCGGTTTTAAGTAGATAAATTCTGCTCTCAGAAAAAATAACCGTTTGTATATAAGTTTCTGAATAGGATAGCCAAGTTCAACACAAAAATTATGCTCAACTGTGGCCTTCATCGCAAAAAGAATGGATATCTAAATAAGTGCCAAGTTCTATGCAAAATCCATATATGTATTTATAGGAACAAAATAACATTATGAACATATTAAACTCTATTTCTTTGCTTTATTGGATACCTATAAAAAATGTGCGATTTTAAAGTAAGTTAGATTTGACTTGGCCGTTCATCATATTGGCTCAAGGGCTGCCAAAGAAATATACATACATACATAAATATACATACACTCGAAAAACATTACCTTCCTTCTTTCACAGTGGAGTAATTAATAAAAGTACATATATGTATATAGAATTTTGAAAACTGATTAGACTGACTTTTAGCAAACTAAGTTAACACAAGTTGTAAGTATGTATGTATTATACAAATTTTGCAGAATGGAACGTAGCCTCTAATTGAATTATCATTTAGTTTCTATTTTTTGTGGAAAACAACTTTCGATATTAATATTTTCCCGTGTTGCGGGGACATAACTGACAAATATACATGAAACGGACACAAAAAAACACCCAGTCTCAGAACAATTCGGGTTTGATTCCCGGGTCGGACCAAATATTTGTACGATCTGCAAATATTTGATTCTGAGTTTGAGTGATATGTATGTTTTTACAAAAAAGTATAAATGTATTTATATATTAATTATTTAGTACACATAATATAAGCTTTGCCCAGTTTGGGACTAGCTGGCGTTGTGTGTTAGATATCCGAAATATAAATAAATATATATGTAATATAGGTAGATCACTATCTTAACGAAATTTGGTAAGATGTTAACATAATTATTGACATTACCTGATATGCTACGCAGTTTCTGAGCGAGTGCCAGAGCGAGTCCGGAGGCGAAGCGTCGACAACCTGTTGCCAGGCTTCATCAGCATTAGGCGCAACCAACGTGTTCGTTGCGCTGCGCCACATGCGCATCGCTGAGCATCCCTGCCGCTCCCCCACTGGGACGGGGCAGGTCAACACTGGCAACGGAAAACCAAAAGCTTATTTAGGACAGTCTACACAGGTAATACTTTATCTACTTCTTAAACAGAGATAGCAACATGTGAAATAAATAACATTAACTGACTGTAGAATAACCCTTCAAGTGACGACTGTATACAAAACTGCCTTTCTTAAATTCACCATTTTTGTTTGGTGGAAATATCCCCAGATACCACCCGCTGGTTGTTTTGTCGGACTCGAACCGACCGAAAACCACACGCCGCCGTCTCGGCTACTCGTGGCTGGGGAACCAGGTTAACTCTAGGAAGGAAATCCCTGAAACTCTGTAATTACTAATTATCCTTACAAAAAATAACTAAAACTATCCTGTTGTCCTCGCTTCATTTTTAATATCTTACTGTGGGATAATACCTATTGTTTACGAAAGGTAGCAATCTATTGTTGAGAGGACAGGTAGCCCAATAGAAATAGAACCATTTATTATACTTTCTTAAGTGTTTACTTTTTTTATTAAGTTCCTAGTTAACTATGTGTTGTCCTGAGGATGTCAGAAGAAATATTTTTTCTTTCTTTCTCTCCATTGGAAGAAGTAAGTTTAAGAGAATAATCCGTCTACACTGAGCTGAATTTGAGGTTGACAGCTTTTTAAAAATAAAACAGTTCGTTTTAGAAAAAATAATTTAATGTAATAGTTACTCACTATATTTCCAAATATTGTCAATAAACTTCAATGAACTTCCATTGTTCATAACGCAAACTAAGTTTTCAAACAATTTTGAAGTTTTGACTGTGATTATTGTTCAATGAATAATAAAACAACTAATTATTAAAAAGGCGCAAATAGGCGAAAGGTAATGCGGTTATTCGGCCTTCGTGGGATAGAGAGGAATAAGCGCATATCCTTGTTTATAAAAAACGTTTTTTTACAAGAAGCAGCCTATTGATAATTCAAAACACCCGTAAGGCAACCATTTTTACTGTAATATTTGATGGTAAAGATTAGATGGGTTACTCATCTATTTGTTGCTTCTTATGTTTTAACTAATGTCAGAAATAAAGAACAACTAGTCGCTACAAAAACATCAAATAAAACAAAAACAAGACAGTATACATTGGTTATGCGACACAAATCAGCATGACAATATGGCATGATTATGATATGGTTCCTTAGCTGAACTAATGAACTAGCAGTACCTCTTTAGGCTGTAGTTTAAAGCATAAATACGAGTAGAATAATATTTTTAATAAATACTATAAGGTTGTTAACACGAATCGCTCTATAAACGCAGTATTGAAAATTCAAGATATAACAATTACAGAAATATATAAAATACAGTGAGACAGAAAAAATGACAGTCCACATCACACAAATGTGTAATTATTAAAACATTCGTTAGACATTTCATTACACAACATCACTTAATATGTAATAGCATATTTATATAAATGTCTTAAATCCCGTTACCCATATATTTTCCTATAAAAATGGGTGACTGATTAATATCTTGGCAACACTGTAAAATATTTAAAGTTAAGTAATAAATCAATAATAGGACATAAGTGCCTACTGAAATAAAAAAAAACATTAGAATAAATAAAGCTCACCTCCCATATCGGGCTCCCTCCACCAACTGTTCGCCAGCTTGACTAATGTAAGGCCAATCGGCCGCCGCTCCAACTGAAACAATCAACCATTTCAAGTAGGTACGTACTCAAAACAGTAACAAGGTCAGACAACTGTCGCGTCTGCAATGGCAATGTTGATCAATGACAATAGAAAAAAAACAAGAGTAAATTTTTTTTCGAAACCAAAATCTTGGAAAAAATACGCCATGTTTTAACGTCGCGACTCTATTGCTAGCGGGAACAGAGTAATTGAATATTTATCGATTTAAAAAACCGAATAAATTTACCCGTGCAATAATTTATTAAACGGAAATAGGTAACTGTAAATTATTAAGCAAAGTTTTGCCGGTTATGTTATCAGTGGTTAACGATCGAGGATATAATATAATACAATTCGAAATACTTTTAACGATTATTAAAATTATTCTTGCCTAAGCTCTCAAATACTTGAAAGATCAATGGACAAGATTAAAAAAATAGAAAGAGAAAAAAAACTACTTACATGAAAAGTCCAGGTTGTCCCTGGTTATATGATTTTAATTAAAAAATTGAATAAACTAGTTTCGTACGTGCCAGTCGTGTAGGGCGCTCTCGCGGAGTGTCATGGCGGCGCGAGGGAGGGGCGCGTGCGCGGACATCGACATCGACAAGCGAACATCGATGGTGCTACGCGCATGTTTTCATCGTCGTTATTGTTTAGCTTGGCGCGGTGTCGAGGATTCGAGGTCGATGACCGATATATCTGATGTAAAATTGCATTGTCTTGCCAATTTCATTCATGAATCTTTTATTTGGTTTTTATTATTATTGAACATTTTCTTGTTAAACGATAGTCTTATTTCACTTTGCCCGTAGTAAAATGTTTTTCATTATTAATAGATAGATAGCTAATTTAAACAAAATAGTCAATTATAACGATTTGTCTGCATTTTTCCTGTAATGAATGTAGTGTTGCAATGTTTTAGAGATGTAGAGTTTTAAGTATTCTGATATTATATCATAATCTCGTCAGAATATCATATCTATGTAATCAAAACTCCTTGACTTTTCTTACTTAATAATATCAGTTTTACAGAAATAAA
Source organism: Spilosoma lubricipeda (assembly GCA_905220595.1). Lineage (NCBI taxonomy): Eukaryota > Metazoa > Arthropoda > Insecta > Lepidoptera > Erebidae > Spilosoma > Spilosoma lubricipeda. Next base: position 395,022 of record HG992298.1, on the reverse strand, counting down.
GTATTTAATCATTGCATCAGTACTTTACATTTTTTCGATATTATGTTTGTCTACAGCACTATCAAACAAGGGGAGAAATTAAGTGAAGGCCAAACGCATGCGCGAGGGCGCTTATGCCTCTTATACAAGGCTCCATTAAAAATAAGCCATATTTATAGCCCCTTAAAGTGTAAAATAAAACAACGCCATTTATTATTTGAAAACTTATATAAAAGTAAGTTTTATGCCATTGGTACATGGTTTAAATTAGTGTGTGCTGTAATTTCGATGACTCATTTGGAACATTGCTAATGTTGTAGTGGCAGGCGTTTCATAATGTTTTTAATAATTCTGTTTTTGAGAGGTGGAAATTCAGACACACTAGACTCTAGACCATAGATACACGTCTATCTGAGCGTGAACTATGGTAACCAAACTGTTAAAAAACATACAAGACTTGAAATTTCTAAATAAATATATACATAACTATACTATACTCCACATTTACGTACTTATTTACTTATCCATACTAATATTATAAATTAGAACGAAATGATACTAGTCATAATAATGATGAAGCCCGGGTGGAAATATAGGAATCTCCTAAATTATAAACTTGTGTGCTTCTTTGTAATTTAATTTATAGGAAAGGCTATACCTAGTACAAAAAACTCATATGACAAAAAAAAAAACTTCTGCGCTCAGTACTGAATCGGATAGAGTTGTTCCCAGATCTTGAACCTGTCTTCTTTCAAGTTTTGATGCACAGAGAAGTCTGTGTCAAGTCTGATGTAATTTCTTTGATCAGGTGTCATGGCTGGCCATTGCAAAGACGATACCTCAGGTGTATCTGGACGAGGGTTCGGGTCGCTGGAAAAGAAACAGATTATTTAATTCACAATTATCATCAACATACTTTAATACAGTCTGGACCTTTGTCCAGCTGTGGACTATTAAAAGCTGACTGGCTTTTACCTTTTCTTAAATTTGAAAATATACTGTAGGTGCCTGAAAATAAACATTAGCATAAACACCATTTTAAAAATTGCTATGTCATTTTTAGCAGGCGTATACATCACAAATTACTTTTAACTTTGATAAACTTCTTTATTTCGACTATTTTACTCACTAAATAGTAAAACATCTATTAAGTATACAAATGATAATGTTTTTTAAGTATTACCTTCAGCCCTTGTGACATAGAAACTCGAGGGTAAGTCGGCATAGATCATGCGCAATATACTGCCGGCGAATCGGCGGCAAAAGCGCGCTTACCAGTTTCTCATGCCGCCCTGAGTCTGGCTGCGAGTGGACAGGACGGGTTTTCTCTCCATCCGCTACAGTGGCTAGCTGTGAGCGCTGTCCCGGACGTCGCCTAAGTAAAGAGTTTTACCAGTACATGGTGCTCGCGATAATGCCGGCAGGCGCTAAGAGTATTAACAGCTGTTCCCGGATCCCTTCCAAATCAGGTGCAGAGTGACACGCCGTGTAGTTTTAGTCAGTCCAATTCCGACGACACACTACCTACATATTTACAGACATATGATTTGCATACCCATATCTAGCGAAGTTGTACCATATGGCTGTCATCTTATCAACCATATGGGAATCTTCCGCATCAGCGACATCTATTATCGGGAAACGGTAGCTCATCGAAAACAAGTAGATTAAATCGTCGTGATGTGACACTCCTGGGAAATAAAAGACATGTTTAAAATACACGCACACATACACACACACGCAGGCACGCACGCTCGTAGTTATGAAACCTGAGATAATAATTAGGTTAACCGGTTTCTCACCGGTTAACCTATGTAAATTGTATCAAACCATCTGACAGATAAAAGCTATGCGAAACTTATCTATAACCTGTAAAACAGAGCTCAAGTGTAGCGGTTGCAGCAGCTTTTCTTATTCTATCCCAACCAACTTACTAAATAACTGTCTCGATAGATTTCAATGCCTGGATGTCATTATGGGTATAATTTTGTCCAGTGACAATATTTATTTAAAATTGTCAATGTCAACTCACGGGTAGGTCTCTTAGTAATGGGATCTTCATAGTGACTTCGGTTGCCGATGTACGCGAACTCAGAGTAGTACACGGGCTGCTTTGAGTGTTGACACATCAGGTTCGCCATCCTATTGAATAAATGCACTTTATATATATATTTTAACTAGTGGGGCTGGGTGTTCATTAATAAAAGAAGAATCTTAGGCACTAGTGTTTCACACGGGAGTATTACAGGAAAAAACAGTTAACATATTTGGCCAGTACAGATAATATTCTTATATTAAAAATTTAAAAAACCCACTACGCTGCATCAAGTCGAAATTATCAATTAATTGTCATTTAACGATTATACTGGCACGCGTGAAGCATTTAATGGAGTAATCATACGCCAATAAAAAAAAGTAAAAACTAAAACCCAACAACGCGTGACTACGGCTTTTGAAACTTGTTTCATACTTTTTCAGCGTCGTTTTTTGTCGTTGGGTTTTAGTTTTTACTTTTTTTATTTAAAATGTTTTGGTGCCTCTATAATACTAATTTCTTTGCAAAGTATATTTAAACAGATACCACAGAAATATCACAATTATCGAATAAATACGGACAAAGTCACGAGAAAATGCTAATAATATATATATTTTTGAAATCTACAAGTAACGCCCTTTCGTATGATACCAAACACGGCATATTTCTCTCATATTTATTTTTAAATACACTACTTTACGTCGGCTAGAGGGCGCCACATTAGATTCAGTGACACGTCATATAGCCTATTATCAGCGGGCAATCAAGATGCTTCTAACGATACCTCATTTGTCTTATTCTGATTAGCTTAGAAAGAATGAGGGAACAAATAAGCATACTATAGAAATATCACACTTATCGAATAAATACGGACAAAGTCACAAACAAATGTTAATAATATATTGAAATGTACAAGTAACGCCCTTTCCAATGATACCAAACACGGCATATTTATCTCAAATATTTTTTTAATACAGTAGTTTATGTCGGCTAGAGGGTGCCACATTAGATTCAGTGACACGTCATATAGCCTATAACCAGAAGACGATCACGACGCTTCTAGAGACACCACATTTGTCCAAATCTAAAGAGTAGTTAAGGAGCTAGGAGGGAACAAATGAACATACATACATACATACATACATACATACATACATAGCCGGTCAAAATCATAACCCGCCTTTGGCTTTGCCGTAGTCGGTTAAAAATGCCGTACATCGTTTTGAAAACGAGCTGATACTCTTACATTGCTAGACCGATATTAACTAAACTAAGAACCAACGCCAAGGGACCATACAAATGAAAAAAACCGCTTCGAAATCGGTCTATCCATTTGAGAGCTACGATGCCGCAGACAGACACACACACACAGACAGACAGACATTGCAATCTGTAGCCATTGGGTGCATTATAGTTCATTTACCTATGTACGGGGAAAGCAGTAATAGTGTCAGCATAAAGCTTCCCAAGGCTATCAGCGGTCCTCTCATCCCTGACCAGCGCCGAATCTCCGAAGTAAGCCTTCCTTAGTTTAGCCAAGCGGTCGTGGGTCTCGTCACGAGGGAGTGCGAAGGAGATAGGTGCTACTGCATCCCACTCTATGTTCATCTTGTTCAAAAGTGTTTCGTTTTCTAGTATTGCTAGAAATTAAATAAAATTAAGCGTTTTCTTCAATAGGTACAGATTTAGTAGCTTGTATTTCTAAGAGGTTATTCTATTTGGGAAAAATACCGTTCATTGTGTCTCATAGTGACGGTAGTATGTAAATCTATACAAATAAATAAAATTGGAGTGTCTGTTTGTAATATTAAAATAACCGCTTTTTACTTAATGCATATGTATGTATGCACGATACATATACCAAAAATGTAGTTAAAAAATTTTTTGTCTGTCTGTCTGTCTGTCTGTCTGTCTGTTTGTTCCGGGTAATCTCTGGAACGGCTGGACGGATTTTGACGGGACTTTCACTGGCAGGTAGCTGATGATCCGGGGAGTAACTTAGGCTACTTTTTTTAGACTAACTTTGTCCCGCGGCGTTACTCGCAGTACAACAATACCCGCGGGTAACACCGCGGGGTTCAGCTAGTTATTAATATAGTAAATGTTTGGAAGAATGAGTAAACAAGATGGAGCCCGGTTGAACTCTCTTTACTACAGGAATCTATCCTTATGTCTTCTTCTTTCTATGGAGAAATATATGTCCACCAACCAACAACATGAACTATTAAACGCTATGAATTATGTATTATTTCTTAGAGGTACTGCGAACACGTCACAAGGACCCAAAAAGAAAAACAAATCGTTAGTTGAAAGATTACAAGAACTTTTTTTAAGTATACACAGTATACACGGGTTTCGAGGGTTAAGTTGTGTGTGTGTATATACGTATGCATGTATGTATATTGACATAATGTACTCACTGTAAGCTTTCCAGAAGAACTCGTCGGTAGTCTGACTAACGATGAATGGTACTTCGTGCATCTTGCCTTGCCTGATAGCGTCCATCGGCTCCATATCTAAGAACCGCTCTTGGCCGAAATCTGGCTCAACGATGTGACGAAATAGGGTCAAAGGATCATAGCCGAACTCCTGAAGATTTAACGATTTTGATTACAAAGTTACACGTCAAAAGATATCTCAGAATAGTCAGAATATTAAACATAAACAATGATGCAGAAGCATCACTAGGCCGCCAAAGTGTGGGTCACCATGCTGCATTGTTGCATCGTCTGTACAAGCAATAAGTATGGTGATCACCACTCTTGGACTCTGCTTATGCTTTCCATCAGGCAGAGTAGAATCATTTTGGAAGACCACATATATAAATAAAACTGGCCTCGGCAAACTCAATGTGTTTGTCCATCAACTCATGTTTATCCGCTGCTCTGATTTAAAAGCAGGAATTCTGGTATTGGAGACCGTGACTTAAAGAGACTAGGCGGTCGTGGTAGCGTACACAAGACGACCAGAACCTCATAACTACGAAGGCAAAAATGTTAGTTGGCATAATCAGGACATTTTTTATACCTTTGCCTCCTTCTTCGGGGATATTGGTGTAAGTATATATTTATTATAGGTCTTTAATCCACTTACATAAAAGCCAAGCAGAGATCCAGCAATTTCTCTCCAATGTTTAGTCTTGAGACATTCAAACAACGCGGTGGTGTTGTCGACGGGACACTTGGATATCTTGGCCTGCTTCTCGGCCAAGTCCAGGCGACTTGTGGGACTTGGAACTTTGGCCGTCGCAGCGCCTGACATTGCGATAGCGCGGTGGAACAGACCTACAAAGAGAATAAAAGATTTTGTATAACATTTAGCCAGTCACCCTTTTTAAATAGATGTCACAGAGCGCAGTAGTGAAGAATGCTAAAATAGTTAAATAATATGTGCTGTAAAGTTATAGTTTATGTTTCAATAATGGGTAGAAAGATGAAGAGATCCAGTATGTATTTTAACCTGTTACGTGTATGTCGGTTATCGTGACAAAAAGTAGTCTATGTCTTTTTCCAAGGTCAAATCTATCTCTATATCGAAATTCATCAAACTCGGTTTAACGGTTTAGCCGTTAACAGACGGACAGAGTTACTTTCTAATATAGGTATATTAGAATTGAAGTATGGATATAGGCCTGTCAAGGTACATACGATACGATACGACTGTCAGGTAGCTTTAGTTTAGTTTAGGCCTCCATAGGCATTAGACTTTCAAGAAGATTTTAGCTGAAAGTACCCCTATAGACTATCAGAGAGACCTGATTTTGATGGCCAAGCGCTCCCTAAGTAAATCTATGCCTTAAGCATGTAATTACGACATCGCTCTAAAGTGTACCCCAAGAAATTATAAGTAGTAATACCTTTGGACATGGGTGACAGCATCTGGAGCATAACGCTGACGGATCCAGCACTGCATCCACTTATCGTCACCAGATTGGGATCACCTCCGAAGCTGGCGATATTTCGCTGCACCCATTTAAGTGCCATGACCTGGTCTTTGAAGCCATTGTTGCCTGGAGCCAGCTTGTTACCCAGGGATAGGAAACCTGGTGGAGAATAGAAACTGATTACTTAAAACACCGTAATTAGTGCTATTTGATCTTGGCAAATAAATAAAATTGAAATGTCTGTTTGTAATTTCAAATTAACAGGTGTTTATTTATTTATTTATACTTCATGCATTATAATTGAACGAGGCGGACTTAATGCCACATGCCAATTTCTACCAGTCAAACTTGCGATGGCTCAGTAAGGGATAAGCAAGGTGAATATGTATGATAGACATTAAAGATATTGAACACTGACTTATAGATAATACTTTTTTTTATGATCAAGCTACCAAAATAACTCTACTCTGCCTGATGGAAAGCACGTGGACAGAGCAGCATAGTGTTTCACGCTATGGCGGCCTAGTAAGATGTTATTTCACGCTCCGGGATCATAATGATCACACTAAAGCTATTTAAAATACATAGACATACATTCATATTTATGTGATTAAAACATAAATAATAAAAATTAATACAGCAATGGCTTGTCACTATGTACATATTATACAAAAAATCTTGTCTGTGAATCTGGGGGCACGCCGAGATGAGCCAAGCGAAGCTCAAGGGCATAAACAATGAAACACTTCGAGAAAAGGTAAGTAGTACCTTTTCTCGAAGTGTTTCGTTGTTCTTTTGAACCATCATAAAGTTGGTTTTTGATCTACCAGATAGTTCAAATTCTCAGGATACGATGTTAGTAATAAAGTAATAAAATTTACAAAGTGTCAATTTCATAGCTATAAATACTTTAGATTTTATTGATAACTAACTAACCACAAAAAAGGGGAAAAAATAACAATAAAAAATACTGTCATACCTAAGCAACTTACAAAAAGAAATTAAATCACACCTAAAACATTTTCATGTAAAATGTTGCTAAGACGACTGCATATGGCTTACTTTGTGAAAAAGATATCAGATCTGATGTAGAGCCAAGCTTCTGAATCTATACGCCCTAACTCTACCAACACCAACTTCACCAATTCTACATCTTAGTAAAAATGTATGGCCACTGCTCTTATAACTATATATATATAAAAACTTTTATTGAGCAATGAAGGATTGGTAGTTTCTTTGTATGTTCTTTGTTCTTTGTATGTTACTCCGTAGTTCAGTGTATCTTCGGTAGATGGCGTTGTCATATTTTTTCTTGAAGCACTGTGTGTGGAAGTCGCCACACTCTTAATAACTGATTTAAATTACTATTAGACTTACCCAAAGACCCAAGTCTATAGTTAATGGTGACGAGAACCACATCTCTATCGAGAAGGTAGTGTGGTCCAGCGATGTCACTGCGTCCAGAGAATGTGTAAAATCCTCCCGCGTGTATGTAGAATATCACTGGCAGAAGCCTGGACCTGGAAATATATAATATGGGATAAGTTGTGGTTTTCTAATGTGGTTGAGGCCCAAGGATGTAGTGTATCTCAAGAGGTCACCACAGTGTGGGTCACCATACTGCATTGTTATATAGTCTGCATTGACAATTATTATGGTGACCACTGCTCTTGGATTCTGCATTTGTAGCAGGCAAAGTAGAGTCTCTTTCCAGACCTATATGTATATAAAAAAACTAATTTGCTGGACTGCCCATGGTGCCATGAGTAAGCCTTTGGGCGGCTTAAAACATCCAACGGCAAGATTATCACAACGTTTTCGTGGCAGTCCCCAACCCGCACTAGGCCAGCGTAGGAATGTATGGCCTTGACCCTCTCCTGAGAGGAGACCCGAGCCCAGCAGTGGGACGTAATGGATTGTTGATGTCACGGGGGACTTTACAAAGATAAATGAAACAGACACAAAGAACACCCAGACAAAAATTCGTGGATCACTCAAAGTTTTGTTCCATGTGGGATTTGAACCCACAGCATGTGGTGCTAAGGGTGTACGTGCCAGGGGTACGTGCTAGGAAGAGACGTGGCGACAGCTTAAACTACTGGGTCAACCATGTAGTCGTGTATGCAGAAGAGTGCAAGAATGAGTAGTGAAAAAAAATATTGAGCAAGTACCTGTTATTATTCGGTGTGTAAACATTGATCGTGAGACAGTCTTCGTCGATGTAGTACCCTGGGCTTGCTGGCCGAGGACATGACGGACCTTCTTGAGTTGCATCTATCACTTGCTCATACGTCAAGATAGGTTCTGGTGGCTGGAAAACATAAATTTCTTAACAAAGTCCGCAGTCTTCAGAAAATGTGCTTCAGGAGAAATTATGGTACGATAGGATGGCATTCCAACTGTTTTCTCAGATCATGATGGGTCTGTTGATCTAGTACTGACTCCTAGGCCAGAGCTCGTGGGTTCGCTGAGGACAAATATTGGTAATGAACACAAGGATTCGTGCTGTGTGTGGGTTTAAAATGTGTGAATCATGGTGTAACAATATACTTCACTAGGTATGACAATTCGAGACCAAGACAGCACAAGCTGACGTCATCACGGCTGTCGCTGGTTTTGGTTTGTTCATTTCGTGTTATGTTGCTATAAAGTGGTAACTGGATAGAGAAGTCCCTCCGTACCGCTGTCGGAATGCGAGATCTTTTTTCTTTAGACCATGATGTGAATTTAGCCATTTATTGGTATATTTATTTGTAGTCTGGTTACCATAATTCAAGCTCTACCTAATTTGGGATTAATTGTGATCAGACAACTGTATTTGAGATGTTAAAGGTTGTTATTTCTATATATCATTTTAAAAGACAAATCCCACATTAAGAATATACATCCTGTGTCGCGGGGGACTTTATAAACATACATGAAAGGGACACCAAGAATACCCTGACTCTGACTCTGAACAACAATATTTGGGTCATACAAAGTGTTGTCCCATGTCGGATTTAAACAAACAATACTCAGCTTAGTTTTTTTTTATGTGTCTTCTGCCAAAATGACTCTGCCCTGCCTGATGGAAAGCATGAGCAGAATCCAAGAATGGTAGTCACCATTCACATTGCGAGTCTGATTTCGATTCGACCGATTGGAGGTCTGGTGAGATGGTTTTTCACGCCCCGCTTAAAGGACCCGGGATCATAGTGGGAAGGAAACACGTATGCTAGTAGTATTTCTTTTAATTCTTTCCTTAGATCATACCTGAAATCTCAGCTTTCCTACTGGCGCTTTAGCGTAGCGTATACCCCTGTAGGACTGGAAGGGCCTCCCACGGCGAGTGTGGTTCCAGGAACCCTTGAATGTGCCTGATATACTAGTTGTAAGCGGATTATCATCATCAGTTCCTGAATCTAGAAAGATGAAGAACATTTTAGCATTATTCTTTTTGGGTTTTAGGCCAGTGTTGCTGTCTGTATATTTGTATGTCAAACGAACGTTCAAACTAAAAGGCAAGAACGTAACCTTCTAGTTATTAAGCTATTGTATAGCTTCTATCGGGCCTTGAGCATGGAGACCGAATCCAGAACTTCCGTAATGAAAATAACCTAACACCCCACACTCCGACCGTCACAGCGGTGATACTTTTTAGTTTTGCCATCTATCGATGAATAGCATAACTTTTAATGACTTTTTTGAAATACCACGCTTGTCTCTTTAGTTCAGCAACCAACCAACACAATGGCGGCCTAGTGATGCTTCTGCATAATTGGGCCTCCGGTCTCGCACTCACCAACAAAACACGACAGCACGAACGCTGTCATTTCAGGTTGATCTTCTGTGCGAGGGTAGTACCGCCCCGATCGAGCTGAAATCAGCGTGGCACTACTACACTTTTGGCCCAACCCGGGATTAAACCCGATACCTCTTGCAAACGCTAACCGTTTGACCAACAAGGCAGTAACATCTGCCACCGCTATAAATTCACTATTAAATGTATTATTGTTTATAAACAAACCTTGAAATCGATTCGCACCCACTACACACACAAATATAACACATAAGAATATACTGTTGAACATTTTCCTCCTTAGTTCGTACAGAAACTGCGCGCGCCGTTCTGTCTGCTCATTTATATAGCTATATGCATAGGTGCGTTTGTTTATAAGGATGTTTTGATAGTTCAGTATTGAAGGGGTATTCTGTAAATATGTGTACTATTTAATAACTTCGGGTTTTCTATGTCAATGTTTATTGTTTTATTTGTTATTTGTAGGACTACAAAGCAGGACCGTCTTTACCTAAGCTGGGGCCCCCGGGCACATACGAATTTGGGGCCCTTTTGGAAATTAAAGAAAATGTATTATGCCAACCTTTTTTCTACTATGATAATTTTTATTATGAGTAATCGTGTATGCTGTTAGTGTTTTGGTTACAATAACAGGTACTTCAGGTTCTATGTTAAACAAAACCATCTATTTATTATTACGTGTTCAGGTTCGACGAATTTGAAATTTAAGCCTTCTGACATGTAAAAGAGACTTTACGCTTTAGACTAAAAACACTCTTAAATGGTTTTAAGAGTGTTTTTAGTCTAAAGTGTGTGTGGTCACAACTCAGACTAATAGTCCATAATGACTGCCGAGATCGCTCTGTTAATCACTTATATCACTCAGATACTTGTCTCTCTATAGCACAAACTAAACTGCCTTCTCATACTAGATTCCGCTATTACTAGATCATTTGGGAAAGTTTAACAGCCTCTCGAAGCGCCCAGTTCCGAAAAAAAGCTGTCAAATGTAAACAAACCAACCAAAAACAACCAGTCCATATTCGACACTGTGTTAATTCTCTTAAGTTTTATTATTCTATGCCTCATAAATCCAACTAGAACTTTCTCGGCTAAACCGATTGCCGAGTCTTTTTTCTGGAATGTTCATTTTTCGTAAGATCGCATCGCTATTGTTACCACGCCATTACGCATCGCTATTGTTACCATATTTAGCCAGGTGGTGGATATCCACTGTTTTGAACTCGATTGTCGCTGGTCACGTCGTTAATCCGGTTAATCACCTCGGACCCTCCGAGTCCGTACAAGGTTGGTCTGTAGTTTTGGGGCTTTTTTATGCAGAAGTATCTCAGGTCTTGCTTTTAAGTTGCTTCTGAATTTCGAAGACTAAATTCAGCCAAATGCAATAAGCGCTTTAGGATTCACTTAATTGTAGTATATATATAACCAAATTAAGTGTTAGTGGACGAGGCACATTGCTCGCAAAAACGTAAGCCGATGGGGCAAGAGATGACCGTATATTATACATGTTATTGCAGCGTTGGTTGGTAGGTCCCCCACAGGGTAATGCAGTAATGCACCTGACAACCTGCATGTACGCTCATACCAACGTTGAAGATATAGCAACAGCAATCGACAAGATAAACACAGTTCTTCTATCGAAAACTGGTATGCCAAGCTATAATTATCGGCAGCCGCCATTCGATGAACAGAGTCGATCTCGAGATATTACCGAAGAGAACCTTAAATTGTACCACTATCCCTGTTTGTTCAACGGTGAAAGACATAGGCTTACATCTCGACTGCAGTTTTACCTGGCGTGGTCAAGTTATATACCTATCTCAGAGGGTTACCAACATCCTAAGGACATTACCCATAACACAAGCTCTGCTTAGCTTGGGACTAGATGGCGTTGTGTAATAGATGTCCGAAATATTTATTTATTTATTATACTGTTTAAAAAATTCCTGGTGAAAACTAAATCAACGAGTCAGTCGACTCTATATCCCTTTAATCGACTATGGCGACGTGTGCTACTGGTGTCAGAAATAATCTACGAATATATTCGAGATCGTTTGACATGTTAAGTGTAAAAGAAAGATTGGTCGTAACATTACGATTTGCAACTTGCAACAACTGAAAACTCGTATCAAGATTTATCTAACTCTTGCTGACAAAAATATCCCTAAAACACGGACTATTTACAAATGTCTGACACATTAATTAAAAGATGAGTGAGTACCAAATAAAAGTATACGTCCTCATGCACGGACAGTTGCGTGTCGATTGAAGTTAGTAACTAAATGCGATTATACCTTCCTAAATGCGTTTCTACTTAGGTTGCAGTCAGTCAAAAACTATCCTTGCTTATAAATTCAGACGCTAGTTTGCTAACTGCAGATTACATTTGACTAAATTCATTGAAAACTGAACTGAACTAACTGAAATAAGATGACTAAATTCAGGCAAAGCGCTAAAGGCAAAAAATCGTATAGAAGGTGAAAGAGTCACAACTTTGTACGCTTTCATTTTTCAACCTAAAAAATATAAAAATTGAAAGCTTAGTAATTATGTCTATAATTTCTTATTTAAATGTACTTACTACCTGTTTTTTTGTGAAAAAAGTTTAATGTGTGCGAAAATTTATAACGAGAACATAATAATTTGTCTGAGAAAAAAATGTCGGTTCCTCGGGGCCCCCTTGAGAATGGAGGCCCTGGGCCCGTGCCCCGAGTGCCCTTATGGTAAAGACGGCACTGCTACAAAGCTTGAATATTATTGGTTTCGTGAAAAAACGTTTTAGTTGTTAATTTGTTTTATTTCTCACTAGTTGTTGCCCGCGGCTCCACCCGCGTATATGTCGGTTATCGCGACAAGTAGTAGCCTATGTGTTATTCTGATGTATAAGCTATATTACTGTAAAGTTTCATCCAAATCCGTTCAGTAGTTTTTGCCTGAAAGAGAAAAGCATCCATCCATCCATACTTACAAACTTTCGCGTTTATAATATTAGTATAATTTGTACATTTTGTATACCGATTCTGTTTACTGTAGGTATACAGATAAATAAATATAAGTTATTATTAATAAGTGCATAATAACAAAAAAAGTGAGCCATCACGGGACGCCCAACTGAGGTTAAACATCGAAATTGTTTTGTATAAGTTATTTGTTCCATAAAATAAAATGACTGTTTATTATATATATATATATTTTTTAAAACTAGCTGAACCCCGCGGTGTTACCCGCGGTTATTGTGTGTAGACGACGCGGAACGAAGCTAGTCTAATAAAGTAGCTTAAGTTAGTTCTCAGATCATCAGCTACCTGCCAGTGAAAGTTTCGTCAAAATCGGTCCAGCCGTTCCAGAGAACAAACAGACAGACAAACAGACAGACGGACAGACAGACAAAAATGTTTTTAACTACATTTGTGGTATATGTACCATGTACACATATATTTAGTAAAAAGCGGTTATTTTAATATTACAAACAGACACTCCAATTTTATTTATTTGTATAGATAAAATTTCAAACTTTTTAAATTTATTTGAAATCGCGACAACTCAATTATTTTCATCAGTGACCTCGGTGAGGCGAACCGCGAAGCGTCGCCAAGGCAATTCTCACCACGACAAAAATCAGGTTTACCTGCGCCTATAGATGTTTCACATCAAAAAAACGTCTGTGTGATCCCGTACATCCCGTTTGTATTGCCCGACGAAGGCACGCAAACAACAAACTTACGCCGGACAATCTATACTAATATATAAAGCTGAAGAGTTTGTTTGTTTGAATGCGCTAATCTCAGGTACCTCTGGTCCGATTTGAAAAATTATTTCAGTATTAGATAGCCCATTTATCGAGGAAGGCTATAGGCATATCTCATCACGCTAAGTCTATAGCCTTCCTCGGTAAATAGGCTTTTCTTTTTTTTTTTAGCTATACATATATATTAACTTGCAGACCCATGCAACCTCGTTTGCGTCTCTTATTTCCCGTAGCGTGATAATTTTCCCCCGTTTTTGAAACATTTTTCATTGGTCTATATCTATTGGTCTTGGCGTAATGATATATTATTATAGTCTATAGCCTTCCTCGATAAATGCACTATCGAACACTGAAAGAATTTTTCAAATCGGACCAGCGATTCCTAAGATTAGCGTGTTCAAACAAACAAACAAACTCTTCAGCGTTTTATATTAATATATATATAGATTTCGCTATTGCCAGTGGATTGACTGAAGTAATGTTGAAGTAAGTTATTTCTAGCTTTCCTAACTTCCAAACAAACGATGATCCTTAATTTTACGTTCTTAAAGTTGATATTTCCATGAATCCTGTTGTAGTGGATGTTTTCAACAAAAAAGTTTCAGTTACCAACATTTCAAGGTTAGGAGTTGATGAATCAGTCAACACAGATGGCGTTACTACTAAAATAATTATTCATCATTTGTGTAGACAAGCGATGAATAAAAATACTGCTCGGTGGGAAAACCAAGCGATCTATTAAACTACGCATTAATTGACTAGTCACACCTCGAGTTATCTATGACATGCACTTGAGGTTAGTTTTCCACATTATATAAAAATCGATGTTGATTTATACTTATGAAAGGTTTATATGCACTGCCATATCGATTACTAGTAATCAAATAATAATAATAATATATTTATTTGCTTTAAACATGGTAAACAAAGGTGTTAAATTTTATCATTTTTAGAGCACATACATGTTTCGCTAATATAAACTAGCATGCAAAAGCTTCAATAGACTACGTTTTCGTAGAAAGAAAAGAAACGTCTTAATACTATAAAAACTATTATCTAGTAGCCATGCATGTAACTTAACTTTAAAGAGTCTTAAATTTAATGTTTTTATTTGTTTGGGTAACAAAGTAAATAGGGTGCAATCAACAAGAAAATTATGTCTGTTTATGCTATACCACGTGTGGACGACTGAACCAATTTATCTAAACCTCTTGTTATTAGACAGGCTATCTAACTAAAAAGGCTAATAACATCATCATAAAACTAAAAACATCACGCTAAAACCAATAGGAGTCAAGCATCAATGAAAATTGTTGCAAAAACCTGGAAAAAATATTTCTTACTAGCTTTTGCCCGCGGTTTCGCGCGCGTTTATGTTGGTATTAAAATTAAAAAAAAAAAAAAAACGATTTCCAAAAAGCATCCAACGAAAACTCCCTGCCCAAAAACACTAAAAAGCTTAAAATAAACTGGCTCTTTATAAATTGCTATGCCAATTCTTGTCTGTACCTAATTCTTTGTTCATTTAAACAGTAGTATTATTATGTGTGCTAGGTACCTAAAACCTGTTTGAAGTCAGCGCCAAGCCAAATGTCTCGAATGCGTCTCGAAATATAGCGAGTGTGGTATCTCCTATTAATCTGATATATAAATTTAAAGATTTATCCTCCAACTCCTAACCGTTAAGGAGTTGTGCCTTACATCATCAGCTCATCATCACTAAATGATGACTACCAGACGCAAATATAAGAATATTTTCAGAAAATATACGAAAAACATAGTATGTGCCTGAAAAAAATGATGGTTCCCCTCGATTTCCCTGGGATGCCATTCTCAGATCCTAGTTTCCTTGTCATGGTACCACCGTCGGGGCATCTCCTTTCCAACAAAAGAAGAATCATCAAAATCGGTTCATAAACGACGAAGTTATCCGCGAACACACTAAAAAAAAAAAACCTCCATTTTTGAAGTCGGTTAAAAAATCTTTATAAATTTTAACTAATTATGTTATTCCGATGTCGAAGCTAGATTATTGCAAAGTCTAATGAAAATCCGTTCAGTTGTTTTTGCGTGAAAGAGCAATAAACACACATCCTTGCAAACTTTCGTATTTATAATGTTAATTAGGATAGCTGACCCACGCAACCTTATTTGCGTCTCCTATTGCCCGTAGCGTGATAATTTCCCCCCGTTTTCGAAACATTTTTCATTGGTGCTCCGCTCCTATTGGTCTTAGCGTGATGATATATAGCCTATAGCCTTCCTCGATAAATGTACTATCCAACGTTGAAAGATTTTTTAAATCGGAGGAAAATTATCACGCTACGGGCAATAGGAGACGCAAACGAAGTTGCGTTGGTCAGCTAGTATAAAATATTTTAAGAATTTGCCAAAGGAATTTTCCTCTCATTTCATTTCAATTTTCAATTTTCCTCTTATTTTCGTAATTGCTTAAAATCTTATGGAACGGAGCGTATCTATATATCTGTCCTATGATTGGAAGAACAAATTGACTGGGATCATAGTTATTTAAACTGAATGATTGAAATTCGTAATCATTTTAGTATTATAAGTATTGGAATTTGTAGGTACAAATAGATGTAAACTTAATCAACGCCAATAAAAAAATTAAAAATAAATTATTCGTAAAAAATATTTAATAAGAAAAAAACAATACACATTTTACAGATAAGTCTTAATTCTTGTATGGTACCATAACATCAACATAGAACTAATTTTTCCTCCAATAATACTTCTCACTCAAGCTGATGCCGATTCTATCCAATTTTCAACCTAATACTGTATGGGATAGAGTTCTTCCCAAATATTAAAGCGATCTTCGAACATGTTTTGTTTCACCAAGAGCTGGTTTCCCAAGTGCAGGTAGTTTCTCTGGTCCGGTTTCATCGCCGGCCACTTTAAGGAGCCCAGTTCTGGAGTATCACTTGTAGGGTTCGGGTCTCTGGGGAGATAATTTACTGTTAATAAAGTAAATAGTAGAACAAACAAAATAATGTAATCTTGATGAGTTTCTTTACTATAGTTCATTCGCGTTAAGAAAATAATGACGTAAGTTAATGTGAAACTTATATATTTCTAGATACATACATATTACACAGATATAAATAACACCCAGACACGAAACATATGACCGTGATCATCACAGAGTTTTTTTTATCTAATAATAGGCATACGAGCAGACATATCGCCTGATGGTAAGCGATTACCGCCGCCCATGGACACCTGCAACACCAGAGACGTCACAAGTGCGTTGCCGGCCTTTGTGGGATGGGAAGAGGAATGGGGGCAGGGGTTGGGCATCCGGTTTCACATCGGTTTTCTGTGAGGCCGTGGTATCACTTCGGTCGAGTCTGCCCATTCATGCCGAAGCGTGGCTCTCCCACGGTAGAAAATTTGTCCTGAATGGGAATTGATCCTTCAACCTCCGACATAGCAGTCAGTTTACTTATTATTGGAGCAATTAATTTTTTTATGTGCCCTCAAGATAAAAAATCAGTGAAGTGCGAGTCAGACTCGCACAGGAAGGGTTTTGTACCATTATGATTACAATTCAAACGTCTACCTATTGCCGTTATCAATACCGAGCAAAAACGAGCAAAAGAATCACGTTTGTTGTATTGGAACCCCCTTAAATATTTATTTAATTCTGTTTTTTAGTATTTGTTGTTATAGCGGCCACAGAAATACATTATCTCTAAAAATGTCGACTGTCTAACTATCACGGTTCATGAGATAAAGCCTGGTGACACTTGGACGAATAGACAGACGGACAGCGAAGTCTTAGTAATTGGGTCTTTACCCTTTGGGTACGGAATCCTAAAACATATAAATATAACGAAAATGATACTATTATTTTACCTCTTGACTACTCGATCAACAAAATTTTTGTCTGTACCTACAGAAGCGGCACGTGTAAGAAACCAGGAAAAATTAAAATTAAATTTTGAAAATACTATTTTTTGAATAGTACATTAACCTTTCCAATTAGCAACTGCCAAGGTTAAACTACACAGATTGCTTCTAAATCTCCAAATACTTATAATTTTGTAACGTTGAGATTTAAACTAAACAGGTTTCATCTATTAACTGTCTTTGGTCACTGCTAGACAGGCCGTCCTATATTAGAATGGAAGTTTATGCCTATTATACCCAACGCTCGTCAGACGAATGGTATACCTAGGGCTAGTTACAAGCTTTTAGTTTCACTTGTCCCGATGTTTGTCTGTAATCAAATCTTGCAAATAGAATTTAATCCACTTCCCGATTCTAACTAAGTTCTAAATTGGTATTTTTATTAATTCAAAATGGCCGCCGTAACAAAATGGCGGCGTACATATTTCTGAACAAACCACCCAATATCTGTTTAAATAAAAGGGATTAAAGTTATTTTTTTATTAACAAGTAGTAAAAGTTTGTTAAAAAAAAACTTTTGAAATTAATCACTTGTTTCAAATTAGTTTTGTCTTTGCGTGTGTGGTTTACTTGCATAGTTTCGCCTTTTAGCTTGCTCTCACGATAACTACGGGATGAAATGTAGTGACACTTTGACAGTTTTTCTTAGATGTGTGTGTATCTTTGACTACTGAAAAAAAAACTTACCCGTATCTTGCCAAGTTGTACCAGATAGCAGTCAACTCATCTACAACATGCGAATCTGGGCTACTCGTCTCAATCACTGGGAAATTGTAGCTCTGCCTGAACACATACAGAGTATCGTCATGATGAGCAGCACCTGCAGAGAACAATAATAAATTAAAGATTTTTGAAGCGCCATTCAAAATGGTAGAAAGAGCTCAAAAGCATTTGACCCTGTGTGGCAGGCCTAATTCCTAAATATTTTGTGCTGTGTGATAAGAAATATGTAATGTAAATATAAAAAAATTAAATAAATTAAATGTTTTAGAGCCTGTACTACCTAGAAACTATACTTTGCTTGGCTTAAATTAGATTATCAAAATGAAGTTTTTCGAATGTTTTCAACACGGGCTCTAAAAGGCTTAATACTTTACAACAATAATCCCTCACACCTCAACCCGTTACGTTTACAGCTCGCCATGCTATATTGTTGCATAGCTTGCATTCACAATCAGTATGGTGACCACCACTCTTAGATTCTGCTCATGCTTCCGATCAGGCAGAGCAGAGTTACTTTATTGGACTCATACATAAAGAAATACCTTGAGGTTTGCCATTAGCATCCTGATAATAGCTGTTATTCCCAACGTATGCGAACTCGAGATAGTAAACCGGCTTCTTTGAATGGCGACTCATCAGATTTGCCAACCTGTTCAACACAAAATAAATTGGAGAACATCATACATTAGGATTGGTTATTGAAAGAGAAGAAGGCCTCAAAAAAATAGAAAGATAGCAAGATTAAATATTAGTAATCATTATCATCGTTATTAACAGCATTAAATAGTCCACAGCTGAACATAGGTATGTACTCAGACACTAAGTTTTTAAAGGGTGAAAGGAGATATACCTAGGGTTTTATCTTTGCTAGGGTTTTATCAGCGCTACTTGTCTCGCATAGTTTGTTCCCTGTTCTGGTGTTTGTCTTCTCACATCACCCACACGGCATGAATAGGAGTGGTGACGCTCCGTACTCCTCCACCAAACAGATAAAATATAATAACAGTAGGACAGTGAGAGATAGGGAACATTAGTCTCACCTGTGTACACCAAAGCCAGTGATAGAATCCCTGTACAAGTTCTGAAGTCCTTTCAGACTTTCGGTGTTATTCTCCAGTTTCTTGTTGTTGAAGTATGCCTCCCGTAACCTCCTCACTGCCGTCTCAGAATTCTCCTCCGGCAATAAGAAAGATACAGGTGCTATGCGCTCCCATTCCTCGTTCATCGTGTTCATGAGAGTTTCGTTTCGGAACACCGCTGTAGCAAACGATACACATACATGTCTAAACTATATTTTCATTAATTTGTTAAAACAATTTCACAACAAAACCTTCAAAACTCAGCGTACCTACTTCGATACCTCCAGGATCGGTGGATATTATTGGAACAAATCTATTGAAAAAAAGCTTCCGAAGAGAAAAGTAATAAAAATAACGATTTGTAAAACTTACAGAATGCCTTCCAGAAGAACTCATCCGTGGTTTGACTTATGATGTAAGGTACGTCGTGCATCATGCCTTGCTTGATGGCGTCCAAGGGCTGAACCGACAAAAACCGCTCCTGGCCAAAGTCTGCTTCCACAACTGGACCCCATAAACCAACTGGATCACCAGGGCCGAACTCCTGGAAGGTAAGTAATGTGAGTATTCTGTATATTCGTGGTATAAAACAGTTTTAGGTATCTGTTGGTCTATTAGTAGAACGGAAAAGTTGGTATTGTGATAAATTTGAACGTTTCAATGACTCTGAACTTTGAAATAAATGGCTCATTAATCAAGTTTATTAATCATACATTGAGAAGTTGCAGGCAGATTAGATGAGGTAATAATTAAGTCTATAATTTTGTTTTCACAGAAAAATAACAAGTTAAGTGCTTACAAAGAACTTAGTCAGAGAATCTCCGAGCTGCCGCCAAGGTGTTTTCATAAGGCATTCCACTATAGCCTCCGACGAGTTCGTGGGACAATTCATGAACTCTGCTTGCTTCACCGCCAGATGCCGCTGATGCGTTACCATTGGACCCTTGGTAACTGCGGACCCACTCATTGAAATACCTCGGTGGAATAATCCTGGGTTGAACACATAGAAAATTTAGCAGTTGTAGAAGATTTCCTAGACTGAGAAATAAAGAGCTGAATATTAAACAAACCTTTAGACATGGGCGAGATCATATGCAGCGTTACGCTGATAGCACCAGCACTACATCCCGCAATGGTCACCATGTTGGGATCACCACCAAATGCGGCGATATTACGTTGAACCCATTTGAGAGCAACCACTTGATCCTTCATGCCGTTGTTACCAGGGGCATACTTGTCGCCTGTGCTCATCCATCCTGGGAAACGAAACAAGATAGATCAGCTCCCTGCCTAACATTTCTTACGCCTTTTAGGAATGACTTTGGCCATATATAAGTACTGCTCAACGGTGATCACGGAGATTAGTCTTTAGGAAAATACTAATAATAATCCTAGAGAGCAGGTACTAGGCACTGGTCAGAGATGCCCATAATTATCTACAAATATTATATACAATCAAGCAAACCCCAACATACTGCTGAAATTAGTGAGTTTCATAATTATATATCACTAGCTGACCCGCTCAACTTCGTTTACGTCTCTCCATAAGTTTTTTTTTTCCCATTTTCCCAACATTTTCGGGCGATACCCGGCTCCTATAAGTCGTAGAGTGATGTTACATAACTAAAAAACCTTCCTCGCTGAATGGGCTATCCAAGAAAAGAAGAATTATCAAAATCGGTTCAGCCGTACACGCGTGATGTGACCAAGGTATATAGGGATTCATTTTTATATATATAGATTGTCAGATGTATTCGTTTTCTCTGAAGCCTCACCTAAAGATCCAATTCTGTAGTTGATGGCGACGAGAACTATATCTCTGTCTAACAGATACTCTGGTCCCTCGATATCACTACGTCCTGTCATCGAGTAGAAACCTCCTGGATGGATGTAGAAGATAACCGGGAGCGGTTTGGAGCTAAGGAACAGACTTTTGATATAAGATTATCAGGGTAATAAACGAAATATGTTATCATATTACCACTTCAACAGTCTTTACAGTTCACTGTTGGATGAGGGTCTCATAGAAATGAGCTTTTGGTCTACTACCACAGGATAAAGTAATACTAATAGGATAACTAAAAGCTACTAGGCCAAGCTGGCCAGACAAGTGTCTTACGATATACACGGGATGAACAGGATAATGAAATGAAATATCTTTAGTTTTAATTTTGAGATAGGTTCAAACGTCTACATAATTAAATGATTATCTTAAAATAAAACTATCTCAAATTATGTGGAAATTTAATCAAGCTAAAAATCACCTTAAAACGAGAATATGCAATCTAACACAAAGATTGAAAACTTTCATGAATCGTTGGCTAATACAACTCAGTTATCAAACATTAAGGCATTCACGATAAAAATGTTTTTTTCAGAAGTAGTTCTGATAATCAATTTTAAATGCTTACCTTTTATCCTTGGGGGTGGCTGGTGTATACACATTGATAGTGAGACAGTCCTCGTCGACATAGTACGTAGGAGGAACCGGGAGAGGGCACGCTGGGCCCTCCTTGCTCGCGTCTACTGGATCTTTGTATGTAAGGATTGGTTGCGGAGGCTACGAGGAAAACAGAGTATTTAAAAATTAAAAAAAATATGTTGATTGGGTTTCTGATGCTAGACAAATTTAAAATCGATCGTTAATTTTAATTATGAAAACATCATTTAAAAACATTAGTCCCGTATTTTCTTCCCTTTATCTCTATTTTACTCCACTTTACAATCCACACTTTAGGTGTGTTCAAAATCCTTTTTGATTGAGTGCAAACGTCAGCTGGAAGATTTTCAGTTTGTAGCCCGAGCGATATTCAAGCTTTGCTCTGATGGATAGGTCTCAAATTTATCTCAATTTCTTCAAGGTATTCAAGCTCACCTTGAATCTCAATTCTCCTACAGGCGGTTCGGCGTACCGTATCCCTCTGTAAGCCTGGAAGCGTCTATTGCGGCGCGTCTCCATCCAGGACCCTCTAAATGTACCTGACACACTTTGTACCACTGGTCCATCTGGTGTTGAGGGTGCAACTGTGGTAGAAGTCGGGGAAGATGGAGAGGTTCCTGTCGAACATTAATAAGTAAGATTTTAAAAATGTGATGTGCTGTGTGTGATGATGAAATGTGCTGTGTCCTTGGTTTTATCTGCAGAAGAAAATATTAAAAACTAGTAGGAATCACGGGTCTTTTTTCCAGTGATCACTGAGCATAAGGTCGTACATTAGTTACTTGTTACTAAACTAAAATCTGTTTGATGATAGATTCAGAATACAGAGTTCTATCCATCTCTTGGGTGTCGTAAGAGGAACAGGCTACGATGCACGACATCACTGCAAATTTAAAAAAAGTAGGAGGACAAAACCTTCTTTTGGAAGGAGAGTCTTTGTCCAACAGTGTACTGTTCAAAGTTGTTGATGATGATGATGATGAACTAAAATAGTGAAAACGTGCTTGTTAAAGACCTGATAAATGTGAAGACGTGAAAGAGGTGCGAACTGTAATCTAATAGGATCGAGGCAAATTATGTTTTAATACCGTCTCTGCCGTCCCCTGATAAATCTATAAATCTGATAAATATATCGGAGATATACATAGATTTATAATGTTTTATGAAGTATGTACTCAGCGTTAATAAAATATATTATAATTATATTTGTCCTTGAACTCAAATGAGGTGTAAGTTACCAAAAGCGAATAAATTAAGACCATAATGTAATAAAAGTCATATCAGTATAAATAACTGTGATCCACGAGGATATCAAAACCAAAAAGTTTTCAGACACTTTCGAAACATTATATTAATGTCTCTAGTTGCTCGGAACCGACAAGAAACACATAAGTTAAACAACACTTCGTGAACACTATTATTTATTATGCAATAATAACGTCAAATAACAACATTTGTTATAAAAAAAGGATGAACGAGAACGATGTTAATTAATTAATTCAGTACACGGACGACCGAGCTTTGCTCTGTAATTTCTTTTGGTAATTGCTCTAAAAATGAATCGTAGCTATATCGATTTATCACCTCCGAAACCCCCTGCATACTAAATTTCAGGAAAATCGTTTTAGCCGTTTCCGAGATTCAGATTATAAATACACAAGAATAGCTCGTTTGAAGGGATTAGATAAGAATACTCATCACCATATAAAACACGACAATATTTTTTGCACAAACATTTGTACTGTGCGGGAATAGAACCCATCACCTCTTGCTTAGCAGCCTAAATTTCTAATCACTACCCCAAAAGATACTAATGAAAAGAAAAACAGACCTTTATGTTCATGTCCGTGCGCAAATTTGCGTTTGTCATGATCACTATGTGCATGTGCGTACGCGCATGCAACCACAGCTACAAACACCACTCTGAGTAACATGCTGACAGAAGTCGAATGAGCGACTGTCGTCTCACTTACTTGCGATCGACTTTATACATTACTTTGAAGGTTTATTCTGCAAAACATTCGCGTAATAGTAGGTTTTGTTTGCGGTTGTGTCTGCTGGGTTTTTCATTAACAACCTTTGTCTTATGATAAGAAACGATGTCACATCATTCGTGTTATGATGTGTCAAGACTTGAGATTGAGAGTAAAATTACGGAGCTTTGATGAGAAGTGTTGCGACGAATTTTGATACTAGACCACTTCAATACGCAGCTGCATGGCAGAATTTCAAATGTGTTGACGATACTAAACGGCCCTGTTGTTGGATATAATATACTCTCGTAACTTCTTCGGTATTAGGTTTCAAATACAACTCCAGACGTTAACAGTCAAAGAAGCTTGGGACTGACCTCGAT
Source organism: Spilosoma lubricipeda (assembly GCA_905220595.1). Taxonomy (NCBI): domain Eukaryota; kingdom Metazoa; phylum Arthropoda; class Insecta; order Lepidoptera; family Erebidae; genus Spilosoma; species Spilosoma lubricipeda. The sequence continues at coordinate 371,047 of HG992298.1, read as the reverse complement.
CCAGTGCCAAAACTTGTAGGTAGAGAGGACTACTAAAGGTGAAAGGCCGCTGAAGAATCGATTGGTTGTCTTGTATTAAATAAAAGCACAAACTTTTAAATTTTTCAGGATCGTGGAAACTTTACACTCTTTACTGAGGTTAGTTTAAGCTGTCCTTTATGTAGACAAGGAGGAAGACCAACATGGTATATATATTGCCTCGCTCTGGCCTTATCAAAACTGCCATATTTTGGAATATGTTCAAAACATTCAGAATATCACATTTAGACATGGTTTCAAGAACAAGCCTAATTTGTAGAACCTACATAGTTTGATAATAACATTATTGTTCCCATACATGGTAGATCTTGATAATAGTTTGGACAATTAATCTTTTACTTATACTTAATTTCCAAAAGTGACGCACCTCAATCGTGATAAATTGTAACAACCTCCTAATCTCTGAGTTCTTCCTTCTTGGGGGTAGAATATTTACTTTAAATTGTAAATAGAATCTCCTTGAGTTCAACAACTGAGATATCATTTAACTTAAATAATAAGATGAGTGAGGATAATGACCACTACTCTTGGATCCTACTCATGTTTTCCATAAGATAGAGTAAAGTCACTTTAGCAGGCTTTATATTTAAAATAAAATAATGAAACAAATGAGTAGACTTAATTCTTCTGATTTGTTTCACCTCTTTATTATTTTACCAACTCATTTCCCCCAAACTCTTTCTTTTTAAGGTTCATCGTTGTATTGGTTATTTAGCTAAAGGTGGCTGTTTTGAGTTCCATCTATGACAAGAAATTGTGTGTATGCACTAAGCGACGATTATTCTGTACTTGGGAGTAATATATATATGTAACTAGCTTAGCTAGCTATATGTCGGTAATCGCAGTAAATAGTTGCTGTGTTTTTCCTCAAGAATCAAAGGATCTTCATTGTAAATATCATCTAAACCGGTTCAGCGATTCAGCTGTGAAAGCGTAATTAGTTTAAAATTTTCTATACATCTGTGGAAGGGTAGAGATAAAAGCACCTTCAAGGACAACTAAAAGTGCGCTGGATGTGAAGAAACTAAATGAATTGAACTGTATGGAGGAATAGAGAATATTGAAAGAGACCTCAAAGACGCAGATAGGAAAATGAAGAAGAAGAAGGTAAATCTACTGGTGCATTAGCAGTGGTAGAAATAAAGCTTTTACTGGAATGACTCGAGAAGAATCAAACGAGTCCAAACTCGATGATGTTGCGATGTTTCTTTACAGAGTTCCAATGGCTACCTTCCAGGTCCAGCATAGGATCAGCTCCATGTAGTTATAATATTGTATTGTCATACCGGCTGTATATACATGCTTGCAAAATTTCAGCAAAATCGGTTGAAGAAATCTGCTTCAAAATTGAGTTGCAAGATTCCACCCGAACAGAATGAGAACCTCTTTCTTTTTGAAGTCGTTTATAACTACACTACAGGTAAACGTCGATACAAGTTTGTTATCAAACCACCTTGAACTTAACTTGTGTTATCAGCTTATCAGTGACCTGCAGAGCGAGTGTAGCGAAACAGTTCAGGGTATGAATAATTGTTACTATAGGTATATTATTTTTTAACTGCCTCTGTGGCGCACTGGTAGCGTATGCGACTGATGCTTGAGTTCGTGCTTGAGTTCTCGGGTTCGATTCCCGGGTCGAGCAAATGTTTGTATGATCTGCTAATATTTGTTTTGGAATTTGGGTGTTTTCTATGTAGGTATAATTTCCATGTATTTACAAAAGAAGTATATATGTATTTATATCAGTTGTCTAGTACCCAAAACACAAGCTCTGTATAGCGAACTTATATGTACGTAGAATTAACAACGGCGATGTTATTCATCTTGGGAGTAGTATTTATACGGCTCCATAATACTCTAATTCTGGCGTCTGGTTTTCTATAGGTAATTATATATACTAAAATATATCGATGCACTGCATTTAATCACGTCTTATTCTCGACGAGATAATGAATGTCTAACTACCACGTGACGATAATATACTGATATCTGAAATACGCTGACATAGCTGGTCAGGTTTAGATATGTATAAATTCTATTAACTTAACAATATATAACGTAGGAATACTATGCTTAGCTTGGGACTATAGGGCGTTGTGTGTAAGATGGCCCAAATATTTATTAATTGATTTATTATTTACTAGTTGTTGCCCGCGGCTCCGCCCGCGTATATGTCGGTTATCGCGGCAAATAGTAGCCTATGTGTTATTCTGATGTATAAGCTATATTACTGTAAAGTTTCATCCAAATCTGTTCAGTAGTTTTTGCGTGCAAGAGTAACAAACATCCATCCAAACATCCATCCATCCTTACAAACTTTCGCATTTATAATATTAGTAGGATATAAATTTCATAAGTTTCATATTTACGGAAGAGATTATCAGGTTATGTTATGTTTATACTTTTAAATTTTGAAAGAACACATATCGACCAGTATCCTAACAGATTAAGGATACTCAGTGTCACCATTACCACCCCTATTCACCCCATGGGTGTCATAAGAGCCTACATCGGGAGCAAACTACGCGTGACAGATAAGAATATATCTCAAACAAAAATCTATACTTCTATACTAATATATAAAGCTGAAGAGTTTGTTTGTTTGTTTGTCTGTTTGAACACGCTAATCTCAGGAACCGCTGGTCCGATGGGAAAAATATATAGCTACGGGCAATAAGAGACGCAAACGAGGTGGCGTAGGTCAGCTAGTCTCTCATATATCGTAATGTATACTGTCGGGGTGTGTTTAACTTAAAATTCTTATTGTGTAAATTGCTCGGATTTTCCTGCCGACACGTCGAAATTAACATTTAACAGTCTTGTTTTCCTTATTCATTGGCCAGACAATGTTTCTTTGTGATTAATAACAGGTTTCAGAACGAAATGTACATATTTTTATAATATTAAAAAATAAAAGAACTGAATTTATCAAAAACCTTTTTTGGGAATAAACAAAACATATTAACGCCACATAAAAAAAAACACAATAATTATCTGCAGCCTTGACTACGTATTCCGTAAACATATTAAACGTGATAGTTTGTAAAGATTTGATACCTTTTTACCCGACTACGGCAAAGCCAAAGGAGGGTTATGATTTTGACAGGCTATGTATGTATGTATGTATGTATGTATGTATGTATGTATGTATGTATGTATGTATGTATGTATGTATGTTCATTTGTTCCCTCCTAGCTCCTTAACTACTCATTAGATTTGGACAAATGAGGTGTCTCTAGAATCGTCGTGATCGTCTTCTGGTTATAGGCTATATGACATGTCACTGAATCTAATGTGGCGCCCTCTAGCCGATGTAAAGTACCGTATTGAAAAATAAATTTGAGATAAATATGTCGTGTTTGGTATCATTGGAAAGGGCGTTACTTGTACATTTCAAAAATACATATATTATTAGCATTTGTTCGTGGCTTTGTCCGTATTTATTCGATAAGTGTGATATTTCTATGGTATGCTTATTTGTTCCCTCATTCTTTCTAAACTAGTCAGAATAAGACAAATGAGGTATCGTTAGAAGCGTCTTGATTTTCCGTTGATAATAGGCTATATGACGTGTCACTGAATCTAATGTGGCGCCCTCTAGCCGACGTAAAGTAGTGTATTAAAAAATAAATATGAGAGAAATATGCCGTGTTTGGTATCATACGAAAAGGTGTTACTTGTAAATTTCAAAAATATGTATATTATTAGCATTTTCTCGTGACTTTGTCCGTATTTATTCGATAATTGTGATATTACTGTGGTATCTATTTAAAATAAACTTTGCAAAGAAATTAGTATTATAGAGGCACCAAAACATTTTAAATAAAAAAAAGTAAAAACTAAAACCCAACTACGACAAAAAAAGTATGAAACAAGTTTCAAAAGCCGTAGTCACGCGTTGTTAAAGTGATATGTACTATGGTACATTAATAAGTTTCAAAAGCGTTTCAAAAGTTTCAAAAGCGTAGTCCATGTAGTGTAATGTACCATATGGTACATATCACTTTAATAACGCGTGACTAAGGCTTTTGAAACTTGTTTCATACTTTTTTTGTCGTAGTTGGGTTTTAGTTTTTACTTTTTTTTATTTGATGATGCTTTATAACAATTATAAATAACTAATAATAAATATTTCGGACATCTGACTCATAACGCCATCTAGTCCCAAACTAAGCAGAGCTTGTGTCATGGGTACTAGACAACTGATATAAATATATAAATACTTTTTTATAAATACATACATATTATACATAGGCAATACCCAAACTCCGAAACTAATATTTGCGGATCATACAAACGTTTGGTCCGTCAGACCCGGGATTGGAACCTAATTCCTCGAGCACAGCATTCGCATACGCTACCACTGCGCTACCGATATCGTACCATTATCATCACATCACACTAATATATAAAGGTGAAAGTTTGTGAGGGTGTATGTTTATTACTTCTTTACGCAAAAACTACGGAACAGATTTTGATGAAACTTTACCGCGCTTTTACTTTTTATTTGCCGCGATAATCGACATTAACGCGGGCGGTGCCGCGGGCAACAGCTAGTTTACTATAAATATCACACAAAGAGAAGGCATACTTGAAATGAACCCTTTGCCAATGTGTTAAAGGATGCCAAACTCTATCGGTCAGGATCTCAGGACGGGTTTATGTCTAGACTATTTAGGACTGCAATGTGATGTATTGTAATCTGTGCAGCAGTGAATGTCCGGTAGCCATATCTATACAAATAAATAAAATTGGCGTGTCTGTTTGTAATATTAAATTAACTGCTTTTTACTAAATGCATATGTAAGTATACCAAAAATGTACTTTAATTTTTTTTTGTCTCTCTCTGTCTGTTTGTTCCGGATAATCTCTGGAACGGGTGTACCGATTTTGACGGGACTTTCATTGGCAGGTAGCTGATGATCCAGGGAGTAACTTAACTTAACCTACTTTTGTTTAGACTAGCTTTGTTCCGCGGCATTTCCCGCGTAAGTATACACACTTACATATGCATTTAGTAAAAAGCGGTTATTTTAATATTACAAACACTCCAATTTTATTTATTTGCATAGAAATGTATATAATAGAAGATTATCATTAAAATTCGTTGTGGTTTCCATGTACGTCTACCGTTCCCATTCACAGGACGAATAACCGGAAACAACCTTGACCTTTTAGAACTGTTGTAATCCATGTCCCTTACCACATCTGGGAGTTATATTACTTTTTGTTTTCCTTCTCCCAATTTTCCTTCCTCGAACGACCCGCGCTTCGGAACAAGAGTACACACCGCAAACAAATTAATACCATTAACATGTGTGTATTGTTTACGTTATATAATAGGTAGTTACTTGCTCGGACAGCATACCTACCTATATACAAAATTGTAATGTGAGAGTTGTAAATAACTGACTGACTACCTCAGTGGTGCAGTGGTAGCGTACGCGACTGCTGTTCTTGAGGTCTCGAGTTCGATTCCGGGGTCGGAACAAATGTTTGTATGATCTGCAAATATTTGTTTCGGAGTTTGGGTGTTTTCTATGTATGATATGAATGTATTTACAAAAAAAAGTATATAAGTATTCATATCAGTTGTCTAGTATCCATAACACAAGCTCTGCTTAGTTTGGGACTAGATAGCATTGTGTGTTGGATGTCCGAAATATTTATCTATACAAATAAATAAAATTGGAGTGTCTGTTTGTAATATTAAAATAACCGCTTTTGACTAAATGCATATGTATGTATACACGGTACATATACGAAAAATGTAGTTAATAAAATTTTTGTCTGTCTGTCTGTCTGTTTGTCTGTTTGTTCCGGGTAATCTCTGGAACGGCTGTACGGATTTTGACGGGACTTTCACTGGCAGGTAGCTGATGATCCGGGGAGTAACTTAGGCTACTTTTTTTAGACTAACTTTTTCCCACGGCATTACTCGCGGTACAACAATAACCGCGGGGTTCAGCTAGTATTTTATATAGCTGAACCCCGCGGTGTTACCCGCGGTTAAGACAGACAGACAGAGAAAAATTTTTTTAACTACATTTTTCGTATATGTACCGTGTATACATATGCATTTAGTAAAAAGCGGTTATTTTAATATTACAAACAGACACTCCAATTTTATTTATTTGTATAGATAACTCAGTTTTTTTTAAATACATTTGCAAATTTTTATTCTTACTAAACCATTTTGCGTTATAATTTTACATTTTTCTAGTAATAGTTTATTAAAATTATATATATCTAATACCTTTAAACGAGCTATTCTGGAATATATAAACATACGAGTGTATAATCTGAATTTCAGAAACAGCTAAAAGATTTTCTTAAAATTTAGTAGGTTTCGGGGGCGATAAATCGATCTAGCTAGGATTTATTTTTAGAAAATTTCGTTCGTTCGACAGACAACTTTATCGATAAATTAAACAATGTCCATCTAGCGCTGTTCGATACCAAATACGCTCTGGAACCATACCGTCCCGTTGTCATGCCCTTCCATAGATATGTGCTCTAAATGGGAAATGTCTTGCTCTGAGTAAAATTGTATGCTCTATGGTAGAAGTAATTTTTTGGTTATGTCAAGGTTAATTGTCATTCAGTTGGGTACTAGTTTTGTGAGGAAATGTCGGTTCAGGGGACGCGGTAAGGCTGTCGGCGCTATAGTAATTTAGAACAAGCTCATAGGATCGAAGTTGCGTAAACAGTTCGGCCACTGTTTTGATTGTATAAACTTAACGGATGACATCAAAAGAGGTATCTCTCATCCAAAAGAAGACACATAAAGGACACTCGTGAATACCTTGTGATTAATTTTGTTATTTTAGGGGTGTAATCGCCCTAAGTTGATTTCCTTATTAGAAGGACAGATTTTTGACTGATCTGGCTTCTGTCTCATGGGCCCGCAAAGGCTAGATCAAGGGCTTCCTTACTTCAAGAATCGAAGCCTGAGAAGGAAATTAAACATGCGCCATCTATTGCAACTCGAGCGAACTACATTAGACTATATTGGAATAAGATCCAATGCGTTGTCATCGGTGTAGAATTAACAATACCAGGGCTTACCAAGAGAAGGCGCCACTTAACATATTTAAAAAAAAAACGAGCTAAGCTCGGTCCTCCATGTACTTTGTTATTTTGAACTACTGACCTTACAGAGGAGATTTTTTTTTAAATACTACTCCTGCCTTAGGAATATAATCAAAGGTATCGTTGATTTCAGCACGAACGAGTTGGCTCGACCGGGGCGGTACTACCCTCGCACAGAAGACCAACGTAAAAGGACAGTATTAGTGCTGTCGTATTTCATTGGGAAGTGTGAGACCGGAGGCCCAATGCTGCAGAAGCATGACTAGGCCGCCATGGTGTGGATCACCATGCTGCATTGTCTGCATTCGCAATGAGTATGGTCACCACCACTCTTGGATTCTGCTTATGCTTTCCATCAGGCAGAGTAGAGTCATTTTGGCAGTTCATACATAAAAAAAAACATCTTGTGCCACGTGGGACCTTACAAACACACATGAAACGGATACAAAGAACACCCAGAAAGACAACAATGATGCGATCCCAATGATCCCACAGTGTTGTTTCATGTAGGATTTGAACACGCGTAGTGATCGCTTGAACCACAAGGCCAACCGTGCAGTCAAAGTCGTTTGTCATGTGAATAGGTGCCGGCATCTAACTTGACCAAACTTCAACTGAGTAGTAAGTTCGCGCATATTGTACTAGTGCAAGAAATCAAAACAAACAAAATCGAAGTGTAGTTGACTTACGCACTAATCGCTTGCTCGGAACCGTGCTACCTTAATCCCCGCACCAATCGCTCGTTCGAAACGGTGCTATCTTTATCCCCACCTGTTTATCAACCAAAGAAACCTAAAAAACGACTATTGCGCATCTAACGAATGTTGCCAAGTTAAATGCCGGCACTTATACAGTTCCAAAGCAACGTGACATCTTGTATACGATTCACTAACTTTTAAACTTTCGCGTTCCATGATATTTTAACAATTATTTTTACGGGAATGATCGAAAGGTCAGGCAAATCAGAGGAGCGAATCCTCGTAAAAATCTTTTTTAATGCATACGATTTATTATAAAAGAAACGACATAGGTATATAAAAGATAAGGAACATATTCTATGCAGTGTGAAGAGTAGATGATGCTGGAGGTGATGATGATGAGTGTATTTAGTACATAATATTCCTTGAGGAAGTTATTGCTTGCTCATAAGAGGAAAAAATCTCGTTTAGCTATTTCAAATAGATCTCGGAATACTTTATTGAATATTTCCTGCCTTATTAGTACTTATTACCTTGAGTCAACAAACAACAGTAGTTGTTGTGAGTCTCGCCACAGAATGAGTCATTCTAGAATTAAACTCACTTGTGCTTTTTCCACACTATTTTTAATCTTGACCGGTTTCACCTTATGGCATTATATCTATATAAATAAAATGAATCGCCGAAACGTATGTACGAACATAACTTCCTATCGAATGCACCAAATTGGACAATTCTCTTTTATGTGTTCGTTATTGTTAGAACAAGGTTTATATATTACACGTGTAAAGCTGAGGCGGGCATAGTTACTAAAACAAGTTTTTCAGATATTTAGAAAATATATAAAAACAAAAAATATTTCGGTACTAATTTCGCTGGGTCAGCTAGTACTGTATAAATTACAGGATGAGTCACTTTGCTGTGTATCTTAGAGTTAGACTTAGAGTTTACATGGGCCTTAGAAAACGTTAGGTTTAGAGAATAACAACATTTTGGTGACTTTTAACCTCTCTGGGAAAGATTTAAAATCGTTCAATTATATGGAGTTCTGTAAAAAAGTTATCCGTGAGTCACCACATTATTTAGGATTGGATAGTTGACACCTTAGTCAAATCAGTTATTATATTATCTGTCAAAACGATAACTTTGTATGAAAAATATACTAAGAACTGGCTTGTGACGTCACTGTTTTACACTACTCTATTGAGCTATAAAAATGTTTATTTGATTAAAATTTGTAATAGAAATGGAAAATTGTAATAGTTATATTTTTCGAGACTTTTGTGATATTGGTTTTAATGAAGGAGACGTTGATATTTATTTACGATACAGTCAACTACACTAATATGAATACATAGTGTTATCACCCTTGTTTATCCTGTGTGTGTCAAGAGAGCTGATTTAGGGAGCAAACTATGAAGTAGAAGAGCACTGCAAGGAGAAGGACCACTTGACACAATAGTAGAAGTAGAAAAAAACCCCTTTTTGAAGTGAAAACTTCTTTAGCAGCGTTGTGCACTTTTTGGGATGGGTAAAAAATGTTAAACTCGCGTCAGGACACGTGACCTGATTGAATATTCGATAGATGGAGGCGTGGCGTAGGACAGGAAGTCTCGACTGTCTGTATACTTGTAAAATTCGTGTATATCAAGTGTTTAAGATATGGAAATTGAACAAAGTTCATCTATTAATGAAAAAAGTGAAAGAAAATGAGTGAATACTTTATAAAAATACTAGATGAAAACCCGGCTTCGCTTGGATAATATATTGTATAGCATTAACCTGTATTTTTATGACATCACAATAAGCATGTATGTAGTTATCGGTTCTCAAGGAATATTAAAAGCAAAGAAAAGCATAGGATCGTTAATTGTGTTTAATAAATATAGTAAATGAAAAAAAATGAAAAATGCACAGCGTCAATAAATAAATATTTCGAACATCTAACACACAACGCCATCATATTATATATCATCATTTTTTTTTTTAAGTTTTCACTTCTGCCGGAACTCCCGGAGAGCAACCCGTTCTATTCTTCACAGGTCAATGTCCAGTAGTTGATTATTAAAAACTGTAAATGAGGATAAATAAAAAAGAAAAAAAAAAAAAAATTGCTAGGTGACATTTTAGTATACTTGAGCAGTATCTTCGTGAAAAATGAATTAAAAGTGTACATTTCAATTTTATTTAATTTTAAAATTGTTATTTCTACATTGAAATCTTATCTTAAACATATTATATAAAAGAAATATCACACTACAAAAAATATATGGCAACATTTTATTTACACTTGTCATAGTCTATGGGGAACAATTCCTCCCACACTTTGAACCTGTCTTCAAACAGATTTTGCTGGACGGAGAACTCCTTGTCGACACGAACGTATTTCCTCTGCTTTTGTGTAAAGGCTGGCCAGTTCAGGGATGACAGCTCTGGAGTGTCTGGTCTTGGGTTCGGATTACTACATGAGGAAAATGCCATAAATTAAGTGCCAAACACAATAAGTCTTAGGTTTTGAATGTGTATTGTATTGTAAAGATAGTAGAGTACACTATTTCAGCACGAACGGGCCGGCTGAACTGGGCCGGTAATATTCTCTCAGAGAAGATCAACATAAAATGACAGCATTAGTGCTGTCGTGTTTCGTTGGTGAGTGCGAGACCGGAGGCCCAATGATGACACTTTGGCAGGCCCATGCAAAAAAAAAACTAATTGATTCAGACAGGTTTTCTTACAGGTAATGTAGCGAGGTGGAAAATCCCTTCAGAATCTATGGTGTTTCCACTAAAAACCACACCGAATGGGAGGACCCGGACTATTTTATTTCAGATCCTCCTTGAAACAACGCCATCCTTACACCTTATCAAGCCCTATCCTTGGGGAAAATGGTTACTTCTTCCTATCGATCCCGGTAGGGTCATCCGATTGTTGTATGAAATTAGATTGCTATAAAAAAACACAATGGTTTCTTTATCAATTTTTTTTTATGTTCGGGCCTGCCAAAATGACTCTACCCTGCCTGATGGAAAGCATGAGCGGTATTTAACAGTAATAGTCACCCTCACTATGGTGGCCGATTGGGTATCATTGGGCATCATTGGGCCTCCGGTCTCTTGTTATATAGGTTAAAATGTAGATAAAGATATTTTTTTATGATACTAGTTGTTACTCGCGGCTTAGCCCGCGTATATGTCGGTTATCGCGGCAAATAGTAGCCTATGTGTTATTCTGATGTATAAGCTTTATTAGTGTAAAGTTTCATCCAAATCCGTTCAGTAGTGACACGATAGTGCGTGAAAGAGTAACAAATATTCATCCATCAATTATTATATAGTAAGGCTAAATGTATCTCAAAATGTATTAGAACCTTGGAACGCTCGGAACGAAGATAGCTTTTGAACAATCTCATTTTATCTCGAGGATTAGATTTTCGTGCTATAAAATTTTAGACATGTCTACAGAAATATTTGATGTTTAGTAGGTACTCACCCGTATCTCATGAAGTTGTAGAAGATGGCGGTCATTTTGTCCACCATCAGTGAGTCTGGTGCATTGGACACCGGGATCGAGGGAAAACTTGCGCTCACGTTGAACAGGTAGATGAGATCATCATGGTGAGCAGCTCCTGGTTTACCAAGAACTTATTACTGACAAATACGATAAATAATGAACAGAATATTTGATTTACTTGAATGAGATTATATTTTACAAACTAATGAATTAGTTTGAAGATTAATACAAACCGTCAAGTAAGTCAAGTTGTTCCAAATTCTTAAAACGATAAGGAGAAAACGCCTTCATCACATATGGTTCCTTACCAGTTGGTTTATTAGTAGTGGGATCCACGTAGTGGCTGTTGGAGCCGATGTAGCCGAGCTCGTAGTAGTACACGGGTTGTGGAGAATGACGTGCCATCAGGTTGGCCAGCCTGGACAATCAAACATATCATCACTTGGTCATTAAAACGTAAAAGTACAGTCTCAACGCTAGTACCCGTGTAGTTTATATGTATGTGTATATATATTGGCAGTAGCGTATATGTGTATGTTTGTGTATATTATGTATGTATTATTATATTTACGTATGTTTGTTACATCTTGGTTGGTTTTTTGCGATAGCTCCGGCAAAAAGTGTGATCTTTATAAATAAATCAAATTAAATGTTTATAGTGCCTAAAGATTAAAAAAAATATCGTGAAACTGCTTCCGCACAGAAGTGAAGGGTGTGACAAAGTTATCAGTTCCTTTTACACTAGAAATACCACGAAAACCAGTGACACTAAATTGTGATGAAATTCTTTAACTAAAGCTAAATGAGGAAATAATACTGTAGTATTCTAGTTAAAAATAATAATAGGAGTGATAGTCTTACATCAGAGCAATTCAAATTTGTGAGTATGAAGGCAAAACTCTGAATTTTTGGTGTAAATATATCTGTACAAAGTGTTAGGAATGTGAAAAAATTCCTAAGCGGTGATTCATAAAAACCGTTTTTGCATTTTGAAAAATCACCAATTTTACCAAGTGATACTTAAATCCACTTCCTTTCCTAATGTTCACGTAGCTAATTGTGAAACGGAGCGATTACATAGAAAAACGACAGGCCGCTGGTTCCAAACCGCGGAGAAATAAATTTCACTTTTTGTGCTAAATTAACATTGTCTAAAAGTGATTATCAAAAGGTAAGAAATAAATTGCAAAAAGTGAAAAATACTACCCACAAAATATCGGATCCGCGACTTCAAACGCTGATCATAATTATAAATCACGTTCACATTCACGAAGCCAAGTAAACCTACAGAAAAGTAAATTCAACCAACAGAGGACGCTACGAGTTATAAACAATTGGTCCACCCACCTAGACCACTGTTCGGGACTAGAAGGAAATTCACATATAAAACGACTTTATAACTAGTAATATAATAATATAAATATAATATATAAATTGATATCTTTGAGTGCCTTTTTTATATTTAATAAATTGAAATATGCCGCTTAAGCGCACACCTCCTGCCTCGGGTGCCCAATCGCCGCAAACGGGGGTCTCTGCCAACACTCGAGGAGCCCTTGTACCGAAAGACTCACAAATGCAGCATCGTGAGTCGGAACCCGATCAACACTCCTTCGCTGTGAATATTACTGAGCGTAAAAAAAGGAAATATGACGAAGAATACACTGATGTTACAGCCCTTATTAAGGACATGTTTAGGTCCTTTTCTAAAGAGCAAGACATACGCTTTCAAGAACTCAAGGCTAGTATGGATGTTATGTCCCATAAATATGACGAATTCTTGTCAAAAATTAGTTCTCTTGAAAAGGAAAGAACAGCTGACAAAATACTTATTAAGGAGCTGGAGGAAAAACTAGAAGTTATTGAACGGAAGTCTCGAGGAACTGGTATAGAGATTAGAAACATTCCAAAACAAGATAAAGAAAGCAAAGATACCCTTTGTAGCGAAATTAAAAAATTAGGAAACGCATTAAACCTTCACATCGATAACAGGAACATCAAGGATATATACCGCTTGAGATCTAAAGACGCCTCAAACCCAGTGGTCGTGGACTTTACTTCTGTACTTCTCAAAGACCAGGTACTAAAGGCCGTAAAGAGCTTCAATAAAGATAAAGCCAAAAAAGAAAAGTTAAATGCTACCCACTTGGAATCTACATACTATCCGAAACCCCTGTATGTTGCAGAAACACTAACTCAAAGAACACAGAAGCTGTTTTATATGGCTAGACAGTTTAAGAGTAGTCATGATTATAAATTCTGTTGGACGGCAAATGGAATTGTTTACATTAAAAAAAATGAAAACTCGCCTCCCATTCGCATTAATTATGAAAGCGATATAAATATGTTAAGAAATACCCTGTGACTATTCTACGCCCTTTACTGTCTTATTATGTATTTATATTTTCAATTGTTTTTTATGTTTTTGCATGTTGCTGTGGTTTACATCAATTTAAAGCATTTTGGCACATCATACACTTACACACATCACACACTCAACACACTACACTCAAACAATTATAATATAAAATTAATCGACCATACACATGCATTGTTTCTGCTACACAATTTCTCACACACAGACATAACAATTTTAACACATTACATTATTAAAAGGAGTATTACGGCTACAGCGTACCTACCACTTGTCATATATTATAAAGCAGTCCTATATATGTCTTTTAAACCGAGCAATATAGTTGTCGAAACCTACTACTACATCCACGTTCAATGACATGATTGAGTTAGCAAAGAGCATCGACCAAGATAGTGTATCTCACTCGGAAACTATAGATATCGAAGAGTGTCATCAATTAATACCAATTACATCTGATCAATTTTTATTCATCACTCAGAACATACGCAGTGTCACTTGTAACATGCCGGGCTTTGAGGTCTTACTGGCGAGGTTGAAACTTCGGTGTGACTTGATTATTTTAACGGAATGTTGGCTCGCCCACACGACAACTATCCCCAATTTGCCTGGATATTGTCACGAAGGCACTAAAATGAATAATAAACAAAATGATGGCGTAATTATTTACTACAAAGAAAATCTTAAAATAACCATAACAGAGCCAAACGTAAAAGAGTGCAATTGTCTAGTTGCTGTAATTGAAAATAAAATCGCAATAGTCTCGATATATCGCTCTCCATCTTATAAAATGATTGACGAGTTTCTATCGTCTCTAAACAGTGTTCTTCAATCCCTATCAGACTTCGAACATATATTTGTTGTAGGGGACATTAACATTGACATAAGTCCTGGTAGAATGAACCTAAATGGAGAACGTTACTTAACTCTAACTGCTACTCATGGCCTCTTACCTACTCACCAATTAGTTACTCGATGCGCAAGCGACTCATGTCTGGATCACATACTGGCAAAAACAAAACATCCTACCACTACAGGCGTACTACAAACCACCCTGACAGATCACTATCCGGTCGTACTTAGTGTGATCCTTAAAAAATCGCGCACATTTGCAATAACATCTGTAGCAAAACTTAATGACTATGGTTTGAGTCAAGATCTTGCCAGTATTGATTTCGGTCCAGTTTTCAATCAAAGTGATCCAAATACATCATTAGATTATTTTATAAATTGTGTCCAAACGGCAATTGTAAAAAACACTACACAGTTATCACTCTCTAAACGCCATAAAATAATCAAACCTTGGATCACGCCTGGCTTGTTGCGATGTATCAGAAATAGAGACAAGCTACACAAAAAAAACAAACTTGCACCGGGCAATGAGGTCTTAAAACTGACATACAACCGCTACAGAAATTTCTGCAATGCTATAATAAAATAAGTAAAACGTACCTACGAAAAAAAATTATTACAAAATGCTAAACACGACAATAAGAAGCTATGGAAGGCGATAAAAGAGATTACGAACACATCTCAAAAACATACAGACTCTAGAGACTTGCTACAGTTATCCATATCTCCAGAGGAATCGCTAAACAAAGTCAATAGTTACTTTGTTAATGTAGGAGGTTCTCTAGCTGAAAAAATCTACCAGAAAAATTTGCACACGTTAAATACAAGTATCCAATATTATCCTACGAACACAAATGTATGTCATTCTTTCGTCCTACTTGACACGTCTGAATCAGAAGTGGAACGCCAAATTCTTACCTTGAAGACGGATTGTGCTGGCGGTTGGGACCATATTAATAACAAAATTCTCAAAACGTATAAAAATGTTTTTGTATCTCCACTTACCAAAATATTTAATGACTGTCTTCAGTTAGGTGTTTTCCCCGATTCCCTGAAGAAGGCAGTGGTGCGCCCAATTTTTAAGGGTGGTGACAGGAGTCGTGTTGAGAACTATCGCCCAATATCTATCTTACCATCTCTTTCAAAGATACTTGAACGCATTATAAACGTGAGACTTATCAATTATCTGGAGAAAAATAGTTTGCTATCAACAAACCAATACGGTTTTCGTAGAAATCGGTCCACTGATTTAGCCGTCAATAAACTCACCGATTATATAACATCAAATTTAGATAACGGTAAAAAGTGCCTCACTATTTTTCTAGATTTAGCCAAGGCTTTTGACACGATTTCGGTTTCCATACTGTTGGACAAACTCGGAAGATTGGGTGTTAGAGGAGTTCAACTAAAACTTTTTGAGAGTTACCTGACCGGACGACTGCAATATGTTAAAGTCGATAATCATGTAAGTGGTGAACTTGAGGTGCTACACGGGGTCCCACAAGGTAGCATACTCGGCCCTACATTATTTCTGGTTTACTTAAACGAACTTACAAGCCTTAGACTCTCCAAGGGCGAAATAATATCTTTCGCGGATGATACTGCGCTCTCCTTTGCCGCCGACACATGGGATGAGGTCTTTATAGCTGCACAGACGGGTTTTGATGCTGTTGGGAACTGGCTAAATAGAAACATCCTTACTCTTAACGTAGAAAAGACGAAGTATGTCTGTTTCAGCATAAGGGATGAAACAAAAAAATTTGATTGCAGTGGAATATTCTCACATCAATGTCGATCCTCTTGCAACTGCTCATATCCCACATTGGGACGAGTAGATGCCATTAAATATTTGGGCGTCACTATCGACAGAAATCTAAACTTTAAAGAGCATGTGGGAGTTTTGTGTGGTAGGGTCAGAAAGTTAATTTATGTCTTTAAAAATCTCAGACATGTTGCTGGTCCTGAGTTGCTCAAGCAGGTATATTACTCACTCTGTCAGTCGCTCTTGATGTACTGTATATCTACCTGGGGTGGTGCCTCAAAAACAATCATGAAACCCATCGAAATCGCCCAGCGCGCAGTATTGAAAGTTTGTGCCTTCAAGCCCATATTCTTCCCTACTACTATACTGTATCAGATTGTAGGAGTTCTGACTGTTCGTCAACTATTTGTACTAAGTATTTGTCTTCTTCAACATCAGAAACATACATTTGACCCACAACTTCTGGAAAAACGAAGAAAGGATCTTGTTTGTCCCCGATTGGTGAAACCTTGTAAAACCACATTTGCACAAAGATTTACAAATTTCATTGCCCCTTTTATTTACAATAAAATAAATAAAGCTGTAAATATATATCCCTTGACAAAAGTGCAAGTAAAGGAAAAGGTACGTAAATATTTATTAGGGTTAAATTATGAGGAAACGGAACTGCTTCTGCATATAATGCAGTGAGTAAAATGACTGCTTAACTCCTACTTAAACACGCACACACACACACACACACACACACACACACACACACACACACACACACACACACACACACACACACACACATTTGCATGAAGACCATTCACTTTCTTATATTGTTCTTTTTGTAATCATATTGTTTAAATCTTGTTTTATAGAAAAACATTGTAATGAAATAACTTATAAAATTTTTCTACACATATAAATGGCTAACATAATTGGATAAATCGTTTTACATTCGAGAGGATTGGTGCTGATAGCCGAAATACAGGCAATGCCTAGTTCGGTTACAGATGTTAACTTCACTATTTTTGTTAAATAATTGCTAGCCTACTAATAATTTGAAACTCTGTATATTTTTATGAAATAAACTATTATTATTATTATTATTATTATTATCTGATGTAGGTTTATCCATTATTTGTTTAATTATTATCTGTCGAATTCAATAGTTTGTCCTTGCACCTACCGCATCATATTCCTGCAACACCCGAAGGTTGACTGGTAGACAATGCCTAATGGCATTAGGTCCGCCTTTGTACTTCAAGTGCACAAAGTTAATAAATAAATAAAAAAATAAAACCTAAACCTCGAGGAAGAGAAATTGACTAAGAGAAAATGTCAATGTCTCGTTAGTCTAGACATTTAGTCGTCATTGAAGATGGAAAAGTCTTTGACTAACGACCATGGAAATCATCCTGAACAATCCTTTGATGCCGTGCCGTGCAACAACAACCGCGGGTAACGCCGCGGGACAAAGCTAGTCAAAAAAAGTAGCCTAAGTTACTCCTTAGATCATCAGCTCTCATACAGTGAAAGTTCCGTGAAAATCGGTCTAACCGTTCCAGAGATTACCCGGAACTAACAGACAGACAAAATTTGGTACCGTTTTTTTATGGTACAGGGGGCAAACGAGCAGAGGAGACCCCATTGACACCCGCAACACCAGAGGCGCCACAAGTGCGTTGCCGGCCTTTGGGGGGTGGGGAAATGGATGTAGGGAAGGGTTAGGGTATGGGCCTCCGGTATTCTGTGAGGCCGTGGTATCACTCCGGTCGAGCCGGCCCATTCGTGCCGACGCGTGGCTCTCCCACGGTGAAAATGTAAATGCCTATGTACTTTCTCAAATTCCAATTCAGTCATTTGTTAAATTCAGACATTAAGTGACATTTATGAACGTTAAATTGAAGCTGCGGTTAAAAATCATAAAATGACACAAACAGACACCACAGTATGTGCTGGATTGTCAAGGTAAATTGAAAACATCAAACACCAACACCAACACTTGTGTCGATCCATAACTCAGGAATCAATGTATCTTCATTCCAAATTTCATTGAAATCTGTGCAGTGTTTTCTCGGTGAAAACGAGACAGAGTTTCGCTTTTATAACATTAAGTATGAATTGTCATTAAAATGCCAAATCTTTATACCCTCTTACGGCTCTGCGATTTATACGCATAATATCGTTATAATACTTTAATATAAACTACTAGCCGACCCACGCAACCTCGTTTGCGTCTCCTATTGCCAGTATCGTGATAATTTTCTCCCGCTTTCGAAACATTTTTTATTGGTGCTCCGCTCCTATTGGTCCGAGTGTGATGATATATAGCCTACAGCCTTCCTCGATAAATGTACTATCCAACACTGAAATAATTCTTTAAATCGGACCATTTGTTCCTGAGATTAGCGCGTTCAAGCAACCAAAGAAACTCTTCAGCTTTATATATTAGTATAGATTAATCTCTTACCTGTGAACTCCAAATCCAATAACCGCATCAGAGTATAACTTCCCAAGGTCTGCAGCTGTCTTGTTAGATATATCCTGGCCGCCCAGGTACGCCTGCTTGAGTCTGTCGGCCTGAGGGTCGGTGTTGCCAGACAGGGAGAACGATATCGGAGCGATGCGGTGCCAGGAATCGTGCATTTGCTTGTACAGTGTTTCATTGTTTAATACATCTAGAAAGTTATAGCATTTTTATTATGCTGTTGAAATTATGGGTGACGGTGAGCTAAGGTAATTCTTCAAATTATTTTCTAATTCTTCTGACTGTGTACAATGTGGTAACTAGTAGCGTGCAGCATTATCACTGTTCAGGTCCATTATTTTATGTGTTTATTTATGTATTTTTAACCGACTTCAAAACAATTAGCAGACTCTCAATGTGAATTTGTTTTTTTTATTGTTTAGTACTTCTCATCTGCTCCCATTTCAATTCGGTCCAGTTCCTCAAGTTTTTTTGTTTATTATTAAAAAATGAACAGACTAACTCACCGAAAGCCTTCCAGAAGAACTCATCTTGGGTCTGACTGACGATGAACGGTACTGGGTGCAAGTCTCCGTTGCAGAACGAATCGCGTGGCTGGTTCACTAAGAACCTCTCCTGACCGAAGTCTTCTTCTTGAATCGGCATCCACATGAGGACAGGATCGTAGCCAAACTCCTATAGAGAATACACCAATTTTAAATTACCGTTCCTAAAACTATGATAAAAATGTTATTTTGGCTTAAACGCGAGTCTTGATCAATTCTTTATGCTCAAAATCATAGCTTAATTCTTCTTGAGATGATAAATATTATAGTAGTAGTTTCCTAGTGTTTTTAAAAACTATAAGAATCGAGTGATACCAAGGCCTCACAGAAAACCGGTGTGAAACGGCACTTGCGCTGTGTTTTACCTGGTTACTGTGGTTTTTATGAGTGATGATACTGGAGGCCCATACCCCTTCCCTTCCCTCCATCCCCATCCCCCATCCCTATCCCCCATCCTCATCCCCCAAAGGCCAGCAACGCACTTGTTACGCCTCTGGTGTTGCGAGTGTCCATGGGCGGCGGTAATCGCTTACCATCAGGCGATACATCGCCTCGTTTGCCCGCTATTCCATAAAAATAAAATAACAACAACTCTCATTTTGACATAGTAACACATAGAAAGCACAAGAGTACACTTTATTTTTAAGTAGTCTTATAGGATTTCGTACTAAACGTTATTTAGGCGAAGTTAGTGGTGGAACAGATGAACAGTAAGAAAAACTTTTACAAACAAGAGCAAGTTTAGCTGCAAAGTCCTAAATGGCTAACACAAGATGAGTCGCAACACCAACTAACTAAAATAACTTTTGATTCTTGTACTCACAAACATATGATCCAGGGAATCTCCTATTTCTTTAGAAGTTTTCGTTTTCAAACATTCTATCATTGCTTTAGAGCTTTTCGTGGGACAGTTCAGGAGTTCAGCTTGTCTGACTGCCAGGTGGCGTTGGTGTCGAGGGATTGCAATCTGAGAAATTGCGGAGCCGCTCATCGAAATAGCTCGGTGGAAGAGACCTGGAAGATATCAGGAATTAAATATGTTCTGGATGTACTGTATCATCATGCTTGGAAGTATTTCATAGTTGATTTATTCATGATCATCGTCATCAACAGAATTTAGTAGTGCACTGCAGGGAGGTCTCTCCTTTGAAAGGAGTTTCTGGCTAGCTTTTCAAGTGCTCTTTTTTTTGGTGGTGATGTTTTCTAATGTCTTCTGCTTCCTTAGTCTTTACGACACCTATGGGATGAATAGGGGTGGAAAAACTCAGTATTCTGCCCTCAACACACGGATAGAAATACGTTGAATTAAAAAATCTTTTTTTCCGGACATCTATCACACAACGCCATCTAGTCCCAAGCTAAGCAGAGCTTGTGTTATGGGTACTAGACAACTGATTCAAATACATATATACTTTTTTTGTTGTACATATGTACATATTATACATAGTAAACACCCAAACTCCGAAACACATATTTGTAGATCATACAAACATTTGGTCCGACCCAGGAATCGAACCCGAGACCTCACGATCAGCAGTCGCAAACGCCACCCGCGAGACCAACGAGGCAGTCATAAGGAATGCCGATCAAGGTGAAAACTTATAACTTAAATATTACCATGTCAGTGACGCGAATTCATAACGTTTTCTCCTACCAAAAAGTGCTCAACGCGGTCCAATAAGTTTTGTGACGTCAGCATGTCGGTTCAACGCAGCTAAAGAAGTCTTCACTTCAACAGTATGTATACGGTTTGTGTAACAATACCTTTGGACATAGGCGAAACCATATGCAGCATGACACTGAACGAGCCGGCGCTATACCCTGATATGGTCACTAGGTTGGGGTCCCCACCAAACGCTGCAATGTTCTTCTGCACCCATTTAAGAGCTGCCACTTGGTCTTTAAAGCCGTTATTCCCAGGAACTGTGTTGTCACCCGTGCTTATGAAACCTGATGGAAGAAGAATATTGTAACAGAAAAGTGAAATAAAGTAAAAGTGAATTGAGTTTTTTTCGAGATGACCTGTTCGAAAAATCTTACTTGGTAATGTAAAGTGTTGTCCGATGTAAGGATTGAACCCACAAACTTAGTGTAGTCTGCTTAAATAACTGCGCCGTTCATGTTTTACAAGATTTCTTTCATTATTTATATTTAATCCGATTGTTTTAGTATTACTGACTAATGAAATGATATTTTTTTAACACAATGTTATCTAGTCCCAAACTGAGCATGACTTGTATTATGGGTACTAGACAACTGATACAAATATATACATATGACGGCGCTTCGATATTTTAAGAGTGGCTAGAATCGTGAAGGCTGCTTCTCCTCCTCGCCCGCTTACCAACGATAGCTCGGCGTCCACAATGAACCCTGAACCTACTAATGGTGACCATGTGTCGATACATACATTTTCTTTGCAAATACGTTCATATTATACATAGAAAACACCCAACAACAACATTTGGTCCGACTCGGGAATCGAACCCGAGACCTCAAGCATAGCAGTGGTATACGCTACCACTGCGCCACCGAGACATTTGTGTTGTATTTGAAATAAAACTATAGTTCTTTTTAGAAAAATAAGAAGAACAGATCCTAGTACTTACCAAGAGACGCCAGCCTATAGTTGATGGTGACCAGAACAATGTCCCTGTCGAGCAGATGCTGCGGTCCAGCAATATCGCTTCGGCCCGATACCGAGTAGAAGCCACCAGGGTGGATGAACACTAACACGGGCAGCTTCTTCTTGCTGCGCAAACAATTGAGAAGATGTAACCGATCATTTGTTCTAATTAGCTGTGATATACCCATAGATATAGAATACCATAGATTGGCTATGCGGAAAAGAGATAATATGAGTTTACGTGTGTTAGAGCGCGACAGATAAACGAGACCAAACACCGAAACGCTATGAGCCTGTATCGGCCTAGCGCCCGTCGAGGTCGAAACATTATTGTTGTTATTTTTTCAGAATCTTTAGTATTTTGTTGTGGTGTATCTATATTATACTAGCTGACCCAACGAACTTCGTACCGCCATATTTTTTATCGTAAATATTTTTAAAATTTCTGAAAAACTTTTTTTTATAGTACAGACAAAACAAAATTCGTAGTAACTTTTGATTTTTTATTTCTAAATAAGTAATACTAAGTATAATCATCCAAGTTTGTATACAAGAAAAATCTATACTAATATATAAAGCTGAAGAGTTTGTTTGTTTGTTTGTTTGAACACGCTAATCTCAGGAACCGCTGGTCCGATTTGAAAAATTCTTTCGGTGTTGGATAGTTCATTTATCGAGGAAGGCTATAGGGTATATATCATCACGCTACTACTAATAGGAGCGGTGCAACAATGAATGTTTCAAAAACGGGGGAAATTTTCACGCTACGGGCAATATAAGGCGCAAACGACGTTGTGTGGGTCGGCTAGTTAAAAGATAAAGGAAAAAGTATTTCTGAGACAGATATGTAAATTTTGCGGTACGAAGTTCGCCGGGTCAGATAGTCCTACTAATATTATAAACGCGAAAGTTTGTAAGTATGGATGGATGGATAGATATTTGTTACTCATCACGCTAAAACTACTGAACGGATTTGGATGAAACTATAGCTTATACTTCAGAATAACACATAGGCTACTATTTGCAGTGATAACTAACATAGACGCGGGTGGAGCCGCGGGTAACAACCAGTAGTTTATATTTTCACTTTTAAATGCTCTTTCTCATGGTCCCAAACTGGGCACAGCCTTTATACTACGATAACTATGCTTATGCATTGTCTCCAGGTAGATTTAGAAGAGTTTGATTTCAGAATAGAGAGGGTTGCGCCTCCGGTTTCCCGTGAGATGGTAATATAATCATTGTTCATGACTTGTTTAAATGCTAACATGTTCTATCATGGGTTTTCTTAACACCTTTTTATTATTTTCTCTAACTGAACTAAACCAATCGACTGCAATATTACTTGTTTTTGAGGTGACTTAGATTAGTCGCCTCAAGACAAGTAATATTGCAGCCAGGAAACAGAAAATGTTATTTCGATTTGAACCATTTGTAGATAACAGAACTACCGTTTCTGCAGTTATTTTACGAACGTTTCAACTAAACTGTCAGAAACTATTATTTAAAGTATACAAATGTTGTCTTTCTAACCTTTTAGTCCTTTTAAAGAGTGTATTCAGTTATTTTATAATCGACAAAGGAATTTTTGTGTCGAGTGATAACGATTAATTTTGCGTGCATGTGCATACAATGGCATACCTTCAACCCAAAACAGGTTCAATAAAGACACGAAACACTTTTCAATGGGGTAAAGGACATTTGTCCGAGGTAAAGAAATAAATATTTGCGAATCCTTAATAATAATAATAAACTCTCTGAATATTATAGAAAACTAGTTGTTGCCCGCGGTTCTGCCCGCGTTTATGTCGGTTATCGCGGCAAATAGTAGCCTACGTGTTATTCTGATGTATAAGCTATATTGCTGTAAAGTTTCATCCAAATCCGTTGAGTAGTTATTGCGTGAAGAAGTAACAAACATACACACTCACAAACTTTCGCCTTTGTGTTGAGTGTGAGGAAAGAAAGTACTTTGTTATACAAGAGTGCAAGGTTGTTTTTTAACCGCGTGCTCAATTTTGATGACCGAGCAAGCGAAGGATTCTAAAATTAGAATCCTGAGCGTTAGCGAGGGTATTTAAAGAGCACGATGTGAAAAGTCTTTGCTTTCGAGTGCAACACGTAACTTTTCATCACATATAAGGAAAAGGAAATGACTAAATGCAAAAAAGCTGTTTACAATCAAAAGTTTACAAAATTTACCAATTAAAGTATACCAAGAAGGTTCGGAGTCTGAGAGTATTTATAAAATTAAAAAAGGTTGTATGAGAAATTCGGCACCATGGAGGTAGAAGTAAATAGTTGTTTTTAAACTTTCGCGACTATACATATTACTCGACTGTAAATGGGGTAGACTGGTCTACCCGTGACCACGATCGGTGCAATTCGATCAAAACGTCGGGCAACCAAAAAACGTATTGTACCTTGTAGATATTATCGCGATTAAGTCCCGATTTACAGTCGAATAGAAGTAAATAGGTTTAATGATGTTTTGAATTCACAAACTTAGTGCATATGATGTTCTAAATTCATTGCATTCATTGCTAGGTGGATGAAAACGGCTTTTGCACTCAGACATCGAAGGACAAAAATACTCTTTCCGGGGGATGAAAGGATGAAAAAGTATTAGGTTTATCACACTTTCGATATAATAAATGTGAATAGAAGTTTATTTGTTTCGCTTTCGTGCAAAAACTACTTAACTGATCCTCATGAAAATTTCTAAACAAATTCTTGGAGTATTAGAAGTAACATAGGATAGGACTTTTTATTGAAGCGATCGAAGCCGCGGGTGAAAGTTAGTATATATATAAAGACAACTTACGCACTACGAATATATTCTGAGTGGCGGGAGACTACTACTACTACACACAGGACACTCTAACTCAGGACAACAATTTTTGGATTGCATAAAGTGTTGTCCCAAGTGGTGAGCGTACCCAAATCACTCAGCTCAGTAGGAAGCGGCGAGCTGGCCGCTTAACCACTACGCCATCCATACAGTCTGTAGAACTCCTCGTAAGTCCTGATGATAGTACAATAAAATTTCTTACTTGTCAGGAGTGTACACGTTAAGGCGCAAGCAGTCCTCGTCTACGGGGTAGTTGTCGAAGACCGGCTGCGGGCAAGCTGGCCCATCGCTAGTTCCGTCTACCTCGGTTTTGTAGCTCTCGATCATCACCGGGGGCTGGAAATGAGAATATATAAATATACGACTGTATATGCTTCCTCTTCATTATTACACTCAAAGTCTACTTAATGAATTCTCTTTAACACAGATCATCTATCTTTCCTTATAGCCATTTTCTACTCTTGTATTCATGCTATTTTCAATTTGACTGAATATTGTTGTTGATGAGATAATTAAATAAATAAATATTTTGGACATCTAACACACAACGCCATCTAGTCCCAAACTAAGCAGGGCTTGTATTATGGGTACTAGACAACTGATATGAATACTTATATACTTTTTTTTTGTAAATACATACATATTATACGTAGAAAACACCCAAACTCCGAAACAAATATTTGCAGATTATACAAACATTTGTTCCGACCCGGGAATCGAACCCGAGACCTCAAGAACAGCAGTCGCGTACGCTACCACTGCGTCACCGAGGCAGTTAATTATCTATTTACCTGGAACCTAAGTTCTCCGACGGGAGCTTGAGCGTATCGTAGCCCTCGATATGCCTGGATGCGTCTGCCTCGACGTGAAACCAGCCACGACCCTCTGAAAGTGCCTGATTCTCCATGAACCACGGGCGCGTTTACAGTGTCCGGTGCTAATGGATTTGGAAATTAGAAAAAAATAAGGTTAAATGATTGTATATATTGTACTTGTGTAAACATTAATCATTATTATTTATTATTGAGGAGAATGACTGGTTGTAGTATCGATACTCGATAGTACCGATTGCCCAAGTGATGTGTTTTAGTGTGATCATAAAGTGTTATGATCACACTAAAAATAGTGATGTAACAATAGTACCTTTATTCCGCCATACTGCGCAATACGACTAATAAGAAATAAGAAAAGGAACCAAAAAAATAAACAAGAACAACCTCTGAAGCGGGTTGTACATAGGGGGTATGGGTCTCCGATATCCTCACTCACTCGGTGAAACACAGCGCATATGCTGTTTCGCACCGGTTTTCAGTGAAGCCGTGGTATCAGGTCGAGCCGACCCATGCATGCCGAAGCGTGGCTCTCCCATGTATTACAATATTACGGTCCCACAATATTATTATTTTAACGTAATCCCTATTTTAGTATTAAAACATCACACAAAAGCATTATGTATGAAACGAACACATGACAAGAAACTTATGAGTCTATAGACAAAACAATTCGTGATGATCACCTTTAGTGCCGTGATTGTAGTTGTGATGACGCCGGGCGTCGACTCCCGCGCACGCGGCCGCAGCGCACAAAACAAGCGTCAAGAACATGTTGCCGAACAACTACGACTATTCAGGCGCTGAGACGCGACACAGCTTATATACTGGGAGATAAATATATTAGGACTAGCTGACCCACGCAACTTCGTTTACGTATCTTATTGGCCGTAGCGTGATAATTTTTCCCCGTTTTTGAAACATTTTTCATTGGTGGTCTGCTCCTATTGGTCTTAGCGTGATGATATATAGCCTATAGCCTTCCTCGATAAATGGGCTATCTAACACTGAAAGAATTTTTAAATCGGACCAGCGGTTCCTGAGAGTAGCGTGTTCAAACAAACAAACAAACAAACTCTTCAGCTTTATATATTAGTATAGATTATTCTCATGCCGTTCTCGTAACTTTTAACGTGTGTCTGTAAGTAGCATCATATCTGCGAAACGTATACACTGTATTTATTATCAATCCATATCAGTATTATAAATTGGAAAGTAACTGGGTCTGTCTGTTACGTTTTCACGGCTAAACCGCTGCACTGATTTTAATAAAAGGACATACTTTGATTCTTAAAATTGAAATGAAATAATTTATTCTGCAATTAGGTTATATAAACACTTTTGCAAAGTGATCTTTTTTTGAGCAGATGAGTTCGGACATCTTGAGAAAGGGCATAGGTAGACTACTCTTTGTCGCGATAACAGACACGCACGCGGGCGTTCGATGTTTGAAAATCATATTTAATCTATAATTATTTGCCAATTAAAGAGAGACACCACCACTCCTTCGAATGGAGGGATGTTTGAAGTCTGAGCTGGATATGATGCGGTCAGGACATGGTATCATGGTAAACTGGTCGATTTGGCTCATATATTATTTACTAGCTGACCCACGCAACGTCGTTTGCGCCTTATATTGCCCGTAGCGTGAAAATTTCCCCCGTTTTTGAAACATTCTTCATTGTTGCTCCGCTCCTATTAGTAGTAGCGTGATTATATATACCCTATAGCCTTCCTCGATAAATGGACTATCCAACACCGAAAGAATTTTTCAAATCGGACCAGCGGTTCCTGAGATTAGCGTGTTCAAACAAACAAACAAACTCTTCAGCTTTATATATTAGTATAGATTCGGCGGATTCGTCGCCGTCGCCTCATGTCGGTCTAGCGGTTAGTGATAACTGTTAAACCAGAGGTTGTGGGTTCGTTTCGTACATCGATTCCCGGGACAAATATCTGTGTGTTGAACACGATTATTTGTACTGAGTCTGGGTTTAATTAATCTTTTGAATTTAGAAGTATTTACTTTAGTATTTTTATCAGCACCATGGTAACCAATTTACAGGCTCCTAGTTTGATACCAGATCAGATTGACGTGTGTGAGATATGTGAAGATATTATTTATGTTGAAGCATAGCTTTCCCGCGTTTGATTCTCCGGCTGTTCTAATATGTTCATTATTTAAAAAATGGGCCATTAAGTACGAAAATAATATAATTAATTAACTGTACCCAACCACGCTTCGCTGTGGCACATTCGTCAGCCAATCGCAGTCCACTGCTGGACATAGGCGTCTCTACTTAGTTTGATGGTATTGTATATCTCTCAAATAAAAAAAAACAGCATCCTTAAAGCATGTTGTGTATTTTGTCAAAATGTGAAATTAATCTGTGCATAACTTTTTGAGGAGAAGAAAAACCAACAAAGATATTTATCTATTCTAGAATTAAACTCACTTGTACTTATTCCACTATTTTATTTCCTTTTTACACCTGACCGGTTTCGCCTTATGGCATTCTCTTTCTTTCTTTTTCTTGCTATATGGCAAACTGTGCCGATGTCGGCAATTCTGCCAGTGTCAAGTACAATGGAAATACGTGTGTTAAAAAATAAAAATTAACTGTCCAGATTTTCCGACTACACCGTGGACTAACTGTGATTATGGCATTCTCAAAGGTTATGATTACATTTACCCAAAACACTTGCATCTAAAACCTAACAACTGTGGGTACTTCGAAATATCAGTGTGTCAGTGTAAGGACTTCTCCCCGAAAATAGGGAAATTGTACTCTGTGTCTACCCCTGCTATTTGCTAATTCGATACTTTTAAAATTAAATAAGTAAAAGTAATGATATTAATTTACGATTCCAAAATATTATTTCAATAAGTAGATTCTATAAATAGATAATCATTAAAAAATTCCTTGAAATGAAATGATAATGTCATGTCCTATTTCTATTTATGTCCAAATTTGTTTTATATCATACGTCTATTAACCTATATGTATAATAAATTACATGTCTAAAAATAATAAAGTCATTAAATTATAAACTATAATCCTTTCCACAACAAAGATGTAGATGACATTACTTAAAATATTTTAACAGTGGTGAATTATTATTGATGTCTAATTGCTGATTCAGCACCTTGTGACGATTCCCTATCAACAACTTATTAATTTCCAACGCCTCTAAAGCGGTTAGTTTTTGCCCTTGTCACATATGTGTAGTGCCTTAAAGTGGACTTTAGGATCGAACGAATGCTTTTCCACTATTTAGTGTTCTGCAAAATTGGACTCTGTCTTTTTTAAGCCTCCAACCCCTAGCATGTTCTGTAATTCTGGTTTGGAAAAAATATTTATCTATCTTGGGGTGCCATCTTTAAAGTGATGTTTGCAGGTCAGTAAACGGTATCCTTCGCGATCATGAGCGGCCTTTATTTTAGATTCATTAATTTGCAAAGAATACAGTCGATCCGTTTACTAGGTACGAGTACGATGGAACTGTTTTTAACCGACTTCAAAAGGAGGTTTCTCAATTCAACCGTATATATATATATTTTTTATGTGTGTTCAGGAATAACTTCGTCGTTTATGAACCGATTTTGATGATTCTTTTTTAATGGAAAGGAAATGTTCCAACGATGGTACCATGATTAATAACTGATGATGGCATCCAAGAGAAATCGAGTCGAACCTTAAAGTCGGTTTTAATTTTGTTAAAATTGTACTTGTCATTACGTAAATTATTTATGCATTAAAACAAAGACATTTAGGGCATTTAATGCAAAATAATAAAGGTTTTTACGTGATTTGATAAAAAATATAATCACAATAATTTTATTGAATGGTTTATTAATATAATCGATGATCGATTTATTTCAAAGCCGTTTTTATAGTCTGTGGTCAATAATTACGAATGACACATCTCTAAGTAGGCGGGGCCCGTCCATGAAGTACAGTATTCCCTGTAGTACATTGAATCAAAAATTATTACAAAACTTCATGTGCGTGATCTGTCAAAAGTTAAATAAACGATTGGATCCACTATAATTATATCTATACAAATAAATAAAATTGGATTGTCTGTTTGTAATATTAAAATAACCGCTTTTTACTAAATGCATATGTAAACGGTACATATACCAAAAATGTAGTTAAAAAAAAAATGTCTGTCTGTTTGTTTCGGGTAATCTCTGAAACGGCTGGATCGCTTTTGACGGAACTTTTACTGGCAGGTAGCTGATGATCCATGAGTGATGAGTAACTTAGGCTACTTTTTTTAGACCAACTTTGTCCCGCGTAACAATAACCGCGGGTAACACCTCGGGATTCAGCTAGTTATAAGTATGATTAGTGTTTTTATAAATACATTCTTACAAATACTTCAAAACACTTGTTTTCTACAAACGATAGTTTAACAACAATAACATTCATATTGTTCTAGGAACTTCTAGTACTTTGAGGAAAACGTCGGGGATCCCCAGACATGTGACACAGCCTTGGAGTGTAATAGACACAGACGCATAGCGGGTCACACCGCGTAATCTATGTCTGATTGTATGACGGACTGAAAACAAGATTGTGATTAATTCATTTTTATCTATGTTTTGATATAACTGTAAACAGAAATTGCCATAACAAGGGTCATTCTGAATTTATACTAATATTATAAACGCGAAAGTTTGTTTTATAAGTATGGATTGATGGATGGATGTTTGTTACTCTTTCACGTAAAAACTACTGAAAGGATTTGGATGAAACT
The DNA here is from genome assembly GCA_905220595.1 of Spilosoma lubricipeda. Taxonomy (NCBI): domain Eukaryota; kingdom Metazoa; phylum Arthropoda; class Insecta; order Lepidoptera; family Erebidae; genus Spilosoma; species Spilosoma lubricipeda. The sequence continues at coordinate 340,625 of HG992298.1, read as the reverse complement.
TTACAGTAATATATCGGAATAATACATAGGCTACTATTTGCCGCTATAACCGACATAAACGCGGGCGGAGTCGCGGGCAACAACTAGAATATAATAATTGAGTGGGAAATTTAAATTCAGTTTGATGAAGAACGTTATTATCGGAGATTTTTAAATGAGATAATAAATGATTCTTACAGAGTGTAAGAAAGAAACCAGTAATTTTCAGTACATAAAATCTTTTCATTTTTTAAGATAGTAGAGCCACGATGATTTCAGCACGCACTGGCTGGCTCGACCGGGGCGGTACTAGGCACAGTAGATCAACTTTAATGACAGCATTCGTGCTATCATGGTACATTGGTGAGTGCGAGATCGGAGGCTCAATCATGCACAAGCATCTTAATAAGCCGCCATGGTGTGGGTCACCATGCTGCATTGTTGTATTGTCTGCATTCGCAATGAGTATGGCGACCACAACTCTAGGATTCTGTTCATGCTTTCCATCAGGCAGAGTAGTGACTTTAGCAGGCTCACACATAAACAAAAAGAAGGAAAATCATCAATTGTACAGCGCCGTGGAAAATCAGTATATTAGAAATAATGTGTGTTGCCGCATACTTGTGATTTATGTATGACACACGAGTGATAACTATGTGGTGCGTTGTCCTGTTTACGTCTCTAAAGACTAAATATGTATTCCCGTTGAGTAACCGTGAAGACACACTAGAATTTTATTACGAGGCTTCTATTAACTTCACCTGTTTACGTATATTTGTAAAGTATTTTTTCTTACTGACGCTATTTTTCTGCTTGAACATATATAAACTAGAAAGTTTCTTATGTCCGGATGGGGAGTAAATTCACATGTATCGTTATTCGTCACGTGACCATGTCGGTCCAATGATGGTAAAATAACCGCTAATTAATAAATGCATATGTATGTATACACGATACATGTACCAAAATAACATTTTTTTTCAATTTTTGTCTGACTGTCTGTCTGTCGGTCTGTCTGTCTGTTTGTTCCGGGTAATCTCTGGAATGGCTGGACCGATTTTGTCGGGAGTTTCTCTGGCAGGTAGCTGATGATACAGAGAGTAACTTTGTCAGCGGGTAACACCGCGGGGTTCAGCTAGTAGTAGTAGTAGCATATAATAGATCGACAAGTAATCTTCTTATATATAAAAATCAATTGCTGTTCGTATGTCCGCTAAAACTCAAGAACAGCTGGCCAGATTTAGCTGATTTTGATTCTAAAATATTTGTCGTAGTCCAGGGAAGGTTTAAACGGTGAAAAAGAAAAAATAACTTAAAATCGAAATGTCACGTGTACGAAGTAGCGGGCATAGCTAGTATACCAATATAAATATATCTTACTTAATACGCGTCTTCGGACAGACCAATCAAATTATAATTTAAGACTAAAAGATTAATTTGAATATCCAATAAAAGCGTGTAAAAAATTTAACAGAAAAAACCCGATTTCAAGAACTGGTATAAATTGAAATAGGACCTCACAGGAAGCAAAAGCTTTTAAATAAAAAGGAATCAACAAAATCTATTCACCCAGTCGAAAGTTCTTAGCTAACAAAAAAAATACAGTCCCTTTTTAAAGTCGGTTAAAAATAACAACTGAATGTTTATAATTTAAAGTCTTTACTTCTGTCGGCATTCCTCATTACAGCTTTTTGTCTACTTTTTAGTGCGGCTAGTTACTTCAACTTCATTTTATAATTATTACATTTGTTTATATTTATGATATATACGTGTTGTTCATCAAGCTCTGTTGCACATTTAATTATATGCCTTGTACTGAAAACCACACCCTAAACATCCTTAAAACTAAACAGTTATTAGAAACTAGCTGAACCCCGTGGTATTACCCGCGTCTAAAAAAAGTTGCCTAAGTTACTCCCTGGATAATCAGCTACCTGCCAGTGAAAGTCTCGACAAAATCGGTCCAGCCGTTCCAGAGATTACCCGGAACAAACAGACAGACAGACAAAAAAATATTTAACTACATTTTTGGTATATGTACCGTGTATACATTATACATACATATGCATTTAGTAAACAGCGGTTATTTTAATATTACAAAAAGACTCTCCAATTTTATTTATTTGTATAGATTTAAATACGTATAATAGCAACTTGTGATTTTGCGTATGTTGTGTACTAAAAGGCGTCAAGCGCCTGAATAAATTTTCAATAGCCAGCTCAATACAGAATCTAGACAAAGTATTAGCCAGTGACACACGAGATAAAAAGATTACAACTTGGCTAGGACGGCTGGTTAGATCAAAATACATTCAGGGTTAAATTGAAAACATTGTAATACTTTTTAAACAGTATCAGTAATAATACGTATTTTTAGATGGAGAAATTTAAAATCTTCTGTGTAATAGAGAAAAATGAAAGATTTATTATAACCTTTTTAAAAAGATAGATGGATTGCCTGAAATATTGCTTGTATCTACTTGTATACGTATTTAAATTACTTTAAAAGGTAATGTAAAATTAAGGATACGAGTACGATAGATAATACTATGTTCTTGTGGGTGAATTTCATTTTCATTTTCGTGGAGAATTCCTTGCACTGACAAACTCTTATTTCCACACGTTGTTAGGTTTTAGATATAAATGTTTCCTTTTAACTATTTAGCTTTTATAATGGCATAGGGCAAAACCGGTCAGAATTAAAGTTAATAGAAATAGTTAAATAAGTACAAGTGAGTTTAATTCTAAACGATTTGAGAACCGATTGTGAGAGAATGATATGACTATTGTAGAATGTATACCAATTGAATAGTATTCCATTCTATTCTTCTATGTATATACTAACTAGCTGTTGCCCACGGCTCCGCCCGCGTGTATGTCGGTTATCGCGGCAAATAGTAGCTTATGTGTTATTCTGGTGTATAAGCTATTTTTACCCGACTGCGGCAAAGCCAAAGGAGGGTTATGATTTTGACAGGTATGTATGTATGTATGTACGTTCATTTGTTCCCTCATAGCTCCTTAACTACTCATTAGAACTGGACAAATGAGGTGTCGTTAGAAGCGTCTTGATCGTCTTCTGGTTATAGGCTATATTATGTGTCTAGCAGACATAAAGTACTGTATTAAAAAATAAATTTTAGATAAATGTATCGTGTTTGGTATCATTGGAAAATGCGTTACTTGTACACTTCAAAAATACATATATTATTAGCATTTGCTCGTGACTTTGTCCGTATTTATTCGATAAGTGTGATATTTCTATGGTATGCTTGTTTGTTCCATCTTTATTTCTAAAAATACTAGTCAGAATAGAACAAATGAGGTATCGTTAGAAGCGTCTTGATTGCCCGCTGGTAATATAGGCTATATGACGTGTCACTGAATCTAATGTGGCGCCCTCTAGCAGACGTAAAGTAGTGTAATAAAAAATAAATATGAGAGAAATATGCCGTGTTTGGTATCATACGAAAGGGCGTTACTTGCACATTTCAAAAATATATGTTTTATCAGCATTTTCTCGTGACTTTGTCCGCATTTATTCGATTATTGTGATATTTCCGTGGTATCTATTTAACATATACTTTGCAAAGAAATTAGTATTATAAAGGCACCAAAACATTTTAAATAAAAAAAAAGTAAAAACTAAAATCCAACTACGACTAAAAACGACGCTGAAAAAGCATGAAACAAGTTTCAAAAGCCGTAGTCACGTGTTGTTAAAGTGTTATACTACATACAATACACATAGTATACATACAATACAACATATATTCACATGATTTTCGTAAAAAGATGATGTTTTTAATAGTATCTATGGACTGGCTTATTGTGATTGTAACTACGGCCTAAGTTGTGTTTATTCAACTGAAGACTCAACTAAAGGTTTTTATGTTGGAGGGGATCGGGTTTTCGGATATGTGAACAAGTAATAATAATAAAATTTTAATTCCCAAAAAAAATCTTTTTTCAAACTAAATTAAGCTCCCTGATCTCTGAGCTAGGTTCAATGACCTGTGTTACAGAAATTAGTGTTCTCTCTCGTAGTTAGATTACATATATTATCACTCTACGTATATTATATATTACATATATTAAATTCTATTCTATAAAACAAATGTAGAGGTTAACCACAAAAAAACAAGTAATACCTATACATAATACAATAAAAAAATATTTTTATATGTGTGTGTGTGTGCGAGTGTGTATGTTAGTAGCTAGACATTTAAAGAAAAAAGTAAAAACTAAAACCCAACTACGACAAAAAAAGAACGCTGATCAAGCATGAAACAAGTTTCAAAAGCCGTAGTCACGTGTTGTTAAAGTGTTATGGACTATGGTACATTACTAAGTTTCAAAAGCCGTAGTCCATGTAGTGTAGTGTCGGTTAGAGGGCGCCACATTAGATTCAGTGACACGTCGTATAGCCTATAACCAGCAGGCGAGCATAACGCTTCTAACGACACCTCATTTGTCCAGTTCTAATGAGTAGTTAGGGAGCTATGATGAGGGAACAAATGAACATACATACATACATAGCCTGTCAAAATCATAACCCTCCTTTGGCTTTGCCGTAGTCGGGTAAAAAGAGTGAGAGATATTATATAGATAGAGTGCGTCTGGCCAACAAGCCCAACAACTTGGTGAGTATTGAATTTATTTACTTTTGTAAAATGTTGCTGAATCCATATCTATACAAATAAATGAAATTGGAGTGTCTACTTGTAATATTAAAATAACCGCTTTTTACTAAATGCATATGTATGTATACACGGTAAATATACCAAAAATGTAGTTAATTTTTATTTTGACTGTCTGTCTGTTTGTTCCGGGTAATCTCTGGAACGGTTGGACCAACATTTGTATATATTTATGATATTTACGTGTTGTTCATTAAGCTCTATTGCCTGTACTTATATGCCTTGTACTCAAAATCACACCCTAAACCATAGACTAAACATCCTTAAACCATACAGTGATTATATATTTAAATACGTATATTATGGTAACTTGGGATTTTGCGTATGTTGTTAACACAAAATGGGTTTGATGCTTTGACCTATCTATGGATAGGTCTTCAAAAATGATATTGAGGTTTCTAATATCATTTTTTTCTAAACAGTTGACGCGAGAGACACTTTCAAAGTGGTCAAATGTGTAAGGCTTTTATTGTATATCCAAATTAATATTTTGATCTTAAATTAAAATTTGAATAGTCTGTCTGAATTTTATATGGGTATATTACTTGTCGATCTATACAAATAAATAAAATTGTAATACTGTTTGTAATATTAAAATAACCGCATTTTTAAATAAATGCATATGTATACATACACGATACATGTACCAAAATTATTATTTTTTAAATTTTTGACTGTCTGTCTATTTGTTCCGATTTCGAGCGGACTTTTACTGATAGGTAGCTGATGATATAGGGAATAACGTAGGCAATTTTTTTTAGACTAGCTTCGCCCCGCGGCTTTACCAGCGGTCCGACAATAAGCGCGGGTAACACCGCGGGGTTCAGCTAGTTAATATTATAAATTCTAAAGCTACTCTGTCTGTCTGTTACGCTTTCACAGCTAAACCGCTGCATCGATATCAATGAAATTTGATAAAGAGATATTTTGATTCTAGAGGAAGGACATAGTCTACTCTTTAGCACGATAACCTAAATCATGGTATCTAAATAAATAAATAAACTCACTAAGTGAAACCAAAAATTTGCACTTCAAAATGGCAAGGCAGCTTCTTTATAGTCGTGATAATGAACTACATAATCACAATCTGATATATTTCATTTTATTGGTAGCAATATCAGATGTGCCTTGTTAAATATAGTTTTATCATCGTATCTTGGTAACATATTGATGGCAACCAGCGTACGGCCTATTCGAGAGAAAAAAAAAACAAATTAATACCTGTAGCACTTACGAATGTCATAGAGCTGTTGATGAAGACAAAATAATTGTAATTAATTAAAAAGTGTGTCGCATTTAGATATGTAGGAATCGAAAAATATAAACGACTTAATACCTTTATACCTATTTAATAACAATAGTAATAATTGGCATATCAACTCCTTGATATACTTATTATTACTAACTAAAAAAGTTATCCGTCGGATCATCATCGGATGTCACGCTCCTTTAAAGATGTCCTTTAAACTGTATGTGTAACACATCTGAAAACATCGTGTTTTGGGGTATATTTACATAGCTTAGCACAAATAACAGCACTAGAATTGTGCATATTCACAAACATTAATATCGCTTATTAGTAGATAAAAAAATGAAAATTAGTGCAATAAACCACAAATAATGTACCATCCATTTTTTAACCTATCTGAATGTCATAAGCATTAAACGAATGAAACAGAGTATTTTATTTTTATCGAGGCTAGTTCACAATATTAAGTATTGTTTCAACAACTCTAAGTGATGTCCTCTCTCCACTAGTTTCAATTTCCCGTTCTCTCCGGTGTCCCGCTAGAAGCAGCAGTGCATCACTTCCGAACGCGCTGGCCGAACGCACCGCGCCTTTAACGTCTCAAAAAAAACTTAAAGCCCGCGCTACTGACCAAGTGAGCGCGCGAATTCGAAAGTTATCTGTCAAATTATTTTATTTTTATTTCAAAGTTAGTTTTGTTGAATTTCGTAAATGTTAACGTGAGTTTGTGCTACTTTTCTATTGTGCTGTGTGAAATTTTCACGGCATTTCAACATGGCGAGATATACGCTTTTAATATTGGTAAGTTGTGATGTATTCAACTTTTGTTAGTTAGCGATTAGTTTGACAATACAATTAATATTGGTTATGTTTTCAAATGTTCATAATTATCCGAATTTTATAATTTTTTTAGAGACGGGTAATAAAATTGTGTTTTCGTGATCAAAGTTTTTCATAATGCTTTTCTTAGCTATAAAACTAATAGATTTGGATTAAATATAGCACTTAGAAAGCTTGTATGCTAAATAAACGGCAATTGATATCAATTTGACTAAGACGGTTTCCGAAAGCTAACACCTTCTGCTTATGCTTTCCATGCAGAGTAGAGTCATATTGGCAGGGCCAAACATAAAAAAAAAAGTTATTATATTTAAATTTCCAAATTCATCTCCAAAATAATATGGAGGCTATGATTTATTTAATTTACACACGTACTTCCTTGATGATTTATTTTTCGTTTTGGAGCGATTCAGTCGACGACGATTTAAATTTTTCATTATTTTGAAGATTACCTAGTTTATTCTTTTGAGAATAAATTAGGCAAAAGGCAGTTAAGATAAGCAAGAACAAGTTACTAAAGAACAAGTAACTAAAAACTATTACTTAAAGATTATGTCTTTTTATATGATTTTTCAATCAATCAGATCAGACTGCCTCGTTTGTCTCGCGGTTGTCGTGTGCGACTGCTGATCATGAGGTCTTAGAGGTCTTGGGTTCTATTCCCGGGTCGGACCAAATGTTTGTATGACCTAAAAACATTTGTTTCGCAGTTTGGGTGTTTTCTATGTATAATATGTATGTATTTACAAAAAAAAAGTATATATGTATTTGTATCAGTTATCTAGTACCCATAACACAAGCTATACTTAGCTTGGGACTAGATGGCGTTGTGTGTTAGATGTACAAAATATTTTACAAGAAAAAAAAATATCAGCAACCCATAATGTCCCATTGCTGGGCTCGGGTCTCGTCCCAGGAGTGGGTTAAAGCCATATGATTTTTAAATACCTTTAAAATGTTTAGTGCCCTTAGACTGCAATAAAATAATTCCGGTGTCCTATGAAGCTACGGTATCGTATTCTCTTTTTCTGTCTTCAACTCCACAGTTGCAGATGTCAATGGCTGGTGGTCATCACTTATCAATAAGGTATAACACACCATAAAACTATAACCATACTACGTAAAACTTTTGATAAAATTCATATAGCCTGTGTCAACCGGGCCATTGTTACGAATCTATTGACACCTCATTCATTAAAATCGGTTTAATTGTTTTAAAAAATCATACCTCCAAGCCAACGCAATCAAAAGATACAGCGGTTTATGATGAAAATTTTCGACACTGATGGGAATCAGAACCTTACAGGGTACTTTCTGTGAACTCAGAACCTTGAAATTAGGTACGAAACAATGCCTTATAGCACAGATAAAATGAAAATTGCAAATAGCATACATTCTTAGTTACAGAATAAAATATACCTACCTACAGGTATGTGTGTGAGTCCGACTCGCAATTGGCCGGTTTTTTTATGTATAAGCCTGCCATAGTGACTCTGCTCTGCCTGTTGGAAGGTATGAGTATAATCCAAGATTAGTGGTCACCATACTCACTGCAAATGCGACCTATTGAGATGCTTCTGTATCATTGGGCCTCCGATCTCACACTCATCAACGAAGCACAAATGCTGTCATTTTAAATGAAGAAGAAAACGAGATATATTTATATTGTATGCCTTAAAATAGTCATGAAGACATATTCAAGTTCTTGTTAATACAACCAATAAAATATGAACTGTAGACTTACAGTATTCACGGATGCAGCAAACGAGAACAGATACGTAAAAAAATAATTCTTGGAACGAAACTTAATTATAATAACGCATTAATAGTGAGTCGGTACGCGTTCGCGCATCCGTTGTAGAAAGCAAGAATTCACTTTATGAGATAGCGGAGAAATTACACTATTTCAAAACGTATTCTAAGAAGATTTACTCAAGAGCTTACTAGAGTTTTGTACAGAGTCGTATGCAAAAATATAGTATACGGCACATAAGTTAATTATTGCACTTTCTATTTTAAGTTAATCGAAAGCCTGCTTCAAAATCTAAATAACAACTTCTATTTTTTATTTCATACCTGCAGGATTTGATCCAAGCCAATGTGCTAATTCTCTTCCCATTCAAATGTTATTAAATTATTTTGTGTTGTATGTAATGATTGATTCTATAGAGGTATGTATTGTTTAAAAAACGGACAGAGCTCCAAAAGTATGTACTATATTATTATTTTTTCTGTTCGACACGATTTCTTTTTTAAGCCCCAACATGAAGTGACTGAAGTGTCATTATTTCTTTAACGGATTGACGAATTTTATATTATAGTAATAATATAAAATTGATCAATCCTTCTGATGATCCAATCGAATCCTGGTCAGCTTACCAGTTACCATTCCTAGCTAGTAAGCTAGGAATAGCAACTGGTAAGCCGACCCATACAACTGCGTCTCTCTTTGCAATCGTGCTCGGTTCTATTGATCTAAGCGCGATGTTAGCTAGGTATCCTGTCTTAGGCACGCCAGCAAAACACACATTTTGAAAATGACGTGAAAATCGGTTGAATAGTTTCGGAGTTCACCGTGAACAACTATGTGACAAGATAAATATATAAATAATATATATTTTTTAATGTTAGTAGATCCAGAGTGTTCATTGATCATATAATTTACTAAACTAATCAAAAAGTGAAAACTTAGTTTTTTATCAAAGTCGTCAACCTATCTATGTATCTCAGAAGTTCTTAATTTTTTATTTTAGTATTTGAACAACTATTTTAATATTTGCTACTCAATTTCCTCTCACAGGTAACAATGAGATCTATTTAACATCACGTATCAGTTCTTAGGAGAGGGACAGTCTCTTTAAACAGCTAGTAATTAATAGGCTGTTATTTTTTTTTAACAACGATGGTTCGTCGCTGTATGCAAATGAGCTACATTTTGGAGAAATCATCACACAAATAAACTTTCCCTCAAAACAATTGTTGTAAAAGTATTCAGTTGTTTACTTCCACTTTTTGGCCAACTTTACTAAAAACGGGTTGGGTTTATTGCATTTTTTCGCATTTATATCTTGTTGTAAATTTAACTTTCACTGGATTAATGCAGTCTTAACCAACTGTACGCCACACAACTGTTTTATTGATTGTATGGACTTTTATTTGAAAGTTTTACTCGAAATTTACAGTAAAAAAGACATTATTTCTTACATATGTGTACAATCTTTCGTGAAAATTTCTAATCACCAAGTGAAACTGGGCTATGAGCGTTATTAATTCATTTTATTAAATACTAGTTGTTGCCCGCGGCTCCGCCCGCGTATATGTCGGCTATCGCGGCAAATAGTAGCCTATGTGTTATTCTGATGTATAAGCTATATTACTGTAAAGTTTCATCCAAATCCGTTCAGTAGTTTTTGCGTGAAAGAGAACAAACATCCAAACAACTATCCATCCTTACAAACTTTCGCATTTATAATATTAGTAGGATAAAAACTAAAATTCAATTTTTAAATTTATTTGAAATAGCGACTACTCAATTATTTTCATCTGTGAATTCGGTAAGGTGAAGCGGCGAAGCATCGCCACGACAAAAATCAGGTTTACCCTCGCCTTTAGATGTTTCACTTAAAAAACTTTTTATAGGAAGCGGTGCAAGGGGGAGGGGTTATACTTCCCGCTTACTCCCATAGTTTGAAGAAAAACATTTAAATTTAAGGAACTAAAAATACAGATTATTACAATTTATCTATCATGAAATCACTGTTACAAATATCGCCGGCTTGAACGGTACTTTGATTTTCATAAGAAAAGAAAACCTGAATGGTTACCGTGGACATCTCAGACACTTTGTTCCATGCAAAACTTGTCAAAACCATTCATTATGCATTGTTTTAGTAAACGTCGTGTTCCAGTGACCCAGTAGTATAATTGGGCGGTTTCTTTACATATCTACAAACTGTTGGTCATTTGTTCCCGTTGTTATTCTAATTGTATGTTCATATGTGGGCTTCGGTCACGCACGCACTACGCTGTGGTAATGACCAAGTGCTTAAATTAATGCTTCAACTTGATTACAGTTTTAAGTGCGCAAATTTTTATATTAGACTAATTGACCGACTAACTTTATATACAGGGCAAAGGGAATAACATTTACTCAGTTTTAACAACACTTTTTGTCAGTACTTCCTGAGATATGCGCGTTCAGCCTAACAAAATCTTTACTTTTAAAATTTGGGCATAGAGTAGTATAGTTAATTCCAGAATTGTTAAATATTTATTATTAGTATTTATACTTATATGCTATGAAATTTTAACTTACACCAAAAACTTTACTTTATAATATTTCTTATCTTGGCGATTTAAACAAAACTGGCATTTGTTAATCGTCTTAGTCATAAAAATAATCTACACTTTTCAATTTATAATGTGCGCGCAAACTCTCTTTTTAATCAACCTCATACGTTGATGTCTTGTTAGTTATATTTTTTAATGAATAAAAATACGTTAGTTTTCAAATGAAAGACATAAAATATGTAATTTGAAATATTAAAGCAGATATCAGTTAAAACAGCATATTTAAAAATTGTTATGCTATGAACACCTACATATAATTACGATTACATTCCTGATGGCATAGGCAGAGGCGCCTTAAACGCTTATTTATATTGCTGCATTAAATAGAGATTTTGAATGACTTCAATCCTATTTACATAATAAAGTCTAATGCAGTCACCTGAACACGTTTTAGGGGAAGTACTTCCATTTTTTTCACAAATTGGGGGAACAAGAAGGGAAGGCCATGGGAGAAAAGAAAATTAAGGAAAGAAATGAGCTATTCAACTTGTTTAGGAAATGTGGGCTTTGAGTAACGTCTTTTGATTATTATATCGGGTACTCTTACGGTAAGAATAGACGCAAGCAATTTCGTAATAATCATTTAATTGTTTTCAAAATCCATACAAATAAATAAAAATGAAGTGTTTGTAATTTAAAATTAACAGCTTTTCACTAAATGCAGTTGAAAAAACTTTGTTTAATATTTCTTTTTATATACAGTTTAATGTAAGTATACATTAAAACATGTCTCTGTCTGTTTGTTCCTGCTAATATCTGAAACCGCTGGTCCAATTTTGACGGATCTTCCAATGGCAGATGGTTGATGAAATAAGGAGTAACTTAGACTACTTTTATTTCAGACTAGTTTCGCCCCGCGATGTTACCTACCGCGGGTAACACCACGGGATGCAGCTAGTTATGAATATTGTTACTGGAGTTGCAAGGCAGTAGTTACTAACTATCAAGCAGTCTGTCTGTCTCCCTATACCACAGTAAAAATTATAACACAAAACAAAAACCAATGTCCCCACAATGACTCAATAAGGAAAGCTTATAGCATCAAGAATGCTAAGACTCCGATATTAGTATTCTATAACCGGCTAAATAAAGTGTGTCACCAATATCCATATAGTTCGATATAACATGTACGCTACCCACACCGGCTGGTTATCCTTGAACACAACTTGCTCGGTGTCCCGTTAGGCTTTCTCCACAAATTCCTAAACAGTCGTTTAAGGAATTAAGGCCACATTCACATTCAGATTGATGACTTTAATATCCAAAAAAATATATTATTATGCTCTTTAGTGTATGTGCAATTAAGGGCATCTCATAAGTGATTTTTTTGCGAATAATTCTTCGCTCAGGGGTTTATGAGGCCATTAAGAAAATATATAGCATTTATTGAATTTGACTGCCTCGTTGGTCTCGCGGTCGGCGTGTGGGACTGCTGATCATGAGGGTTCGATTACTGAATCGGACCAAATGTTTGTATGATCTACAAATATTTATTTCGGTTTTTGGCTGTTTTCTATGTATAATATCTATGTATTTACAAAAAAAAAGTATATATGTATTTGTTTCAGTTGTCTAGTACCCATAACACAAGCTCTGCTTAGCTTGGGACGAGATGACATTGTGTGTTAGATGTCCGAAATATTTATTTATTTATTTATTGAAGTGAAAACCGTGGTATTTAAATAACGCAAACGCTACATATGAACGAATAAAATGATTATTGGCAGACAAAACCTGACAGCGTTAAAGTATACCTATAGGTACTTAAAATCTACAAACTTTATATAATTTAAAATATATAAAAAAATTAATACATAAAATAGGTATTTATATAATTTTAAAATTATGATTATTTTAATAACACCTTCGGAACAATACCTATTTTGTTTCTATATAAATATTTTCTGTTATTTCTGTACCTCCAACTTTAATTTGTGTACTATTCTTATTTGATTGTGAAGTTCATTCGTGAAATCACTGATGAAATATACTAATCTATATAAATAAAAATGAACCGCTGTAATGTATGTACGCGCTTAACTTCCGATCGACTGCATCAAATTGGATAATACTTATTTTTAATGTGTTTGTTACTGTCAAGACAAGGTTTATTTAGAAAATAATTATAAGAAAACGAAGGAATAGAGATACGCAGGAGGTGTGGTACCACGCGACTGAACACTAATAAGTTCTAAAACAGTATTTTCCAAAATTACTATGTCAGTGGTGAAATCAAATCAAATCGCTCATGTCTATAAGATAAGGAGGTGACAGCGAAGGAAAAAGAATTGTTTGGAATGAACCAAAAAAAAACCGGATGACCGCATAAAGTTGGCGCCATTCGTCAATAATTCTTTAAAGATATCAACTTGTTTTTGGAAAGTAGGTGTAGAAATATTTTGAATAAAGTGTTAATGACGTGATAGTGGTAGCGTATGCGACTGCTGTGCTTGAGGTCTCGGGTTCGATTCCCGAGGCGGACCCAATGTTTGTATGCTCCGCAAATATTTGTTTCGGAATTTGGGTGTTTTCTGTGTATAATATGTAGGTATTTAAATCAGTTGTATAGTACTCATAACACAAGCTCTGCTTAGCTTGGGACTAGATGGCGTTGTGTGTTAGATGTCCGGAATCTATAGTATTATAATAATACTACTACTATAGACCCTCGCAACCTCATTTGCGTCTCCTATTGCCCGTAGCGTAACATTCTTTATTGGTGCTCAGCTCCTATTGTTCTAAGCGTGATGATATACAGTCTTCCTCGATAAATGAACTATCCAACACTGAAAGAATTTTTCAAATCGAACCAGCGGTTCCTGAGATTAGCGCGTTCAAACAAACAAACTCTTCATCTTTATGTATTAATATAGATTTATAGTAACCTACCTAGTAATAATATAAATACCGATGTACAAGTATCAATATACTATGTCATTATTCTGAATAAAATCAATTTACTTAACGTTAAGGTGACGATTAGCTATTTTAAACGATAACATTTTGACCTCACACAATTGACCATAAACGTGTACAATTAACTAAACGACTTATTCTACTTTAATGTTCAAACAAGGTCTCACACGCTTGTATCTTTGCCCATCTTCCTTCCTTAGACCTTTTATATAGGAGATAAGAATACTAAAGGGTGACAAGATCTGTTAGAATGGTACTTTTAGAACTAATAGCGATATGTGGGTTTCTAAACTAACTTATAATGGAAATGTGTCATAGCCTATGTATTTATTTTACGTACTACACTCACTAAAGGGCATCCTTCTTTGGTAAATTTGGCTTATAAATTACCTCCCAGCGAAATAACTTCATATTTATCAGTAACAAGCTGTGCCCACTACCGATTTCGTACACGTGACATTTGGATTTTCAAGTTATCTTTAATAATTAACCGTTTAAACCTTCCCTGGACTACGACAAACATTTTAAAACTAAAATCAGCTAAATCGTCCCAGCCGTTCTCGAGTTTTAGTGAGACAAACGAACATCAATTATTTTTTTAAATTTATCAGTTTAAATTTACAAGGTAGTAGAGCCATGCTGATTTCAGCACGAACGGGCCGGCTCGACCGGGGCAGTACTACCCTCGCACAGAAAATCAACGTAAAATGACAGCGATCATGCTGTCGTGTTTCGTTGGTGAGTGCGAGACCGGAGGCCCAATGATGCGAAAGCATCACTAGCCCGCCATGGTGTGGGTCATCATGCTGTATTGTTGCATTGTCTGCGTTCGCAGTATGGTGACTATCACTCTTGGATTCTGCTTATGCTTTCTATCAGGCAGAGTAGAGTCATTATGGCAGGGTCAAACATAAAAAAAAAAAAAAAACAGTAATTTTAAACTCTGAGTACGCAGTTAGTCGAAGAGCCTCTTGGTTTAGTGGTTAGCCTGGCTGCAAAACCGTAGGCTGTGGAGAGGATTCGCACCCAGGACAAATAGTTGGGTAATAGACATGTTAATTAGCTCTGTATCTGGATGTCATTTTTCTGTCCCGTATTCACTTTGATTAGTGCGAGTGCAAGTGCGTAGTGCAGGTGATCAATGATTCACACCTGCACTCGCACTAGTCAAAGTGAATACGGGCCATAATTTAGCCCTGCCTAGTTTTGTTTATTTTAAACTGTTGAAATAATGTACGGACTTTGCCAATGTTATACAGGCCATGTAAAACATTGCATGCACCTATTACATTACGTACTGTAGCAATTCAATCTTCAGATCAATATAAATATTTACATTCAGTTGACTCCAATTTCCTTCTTAATTTTTTGGACACTATATTCACTTTTAAACCATTCAATGATGTTTTTGTTATTCTTCCTACAGTACCCTTTGAAGGTTACGACCTTCACCTAATGCACAAGGTCAGGCGGTCAATGCACGACAACCGGCCACAGAACCTGTGATACACAACCGTTTAGTAAAACTTGTTATGGAAATCTTAATAAGTTAATTCCACATTCGAAGTTGTTTTTTTAGGTCACCATTTTGTTGTTGATTTTATTTGTGGTGATAATGTGTGTTAATGACCTTCGGAGAGAAAGTCGCTACCGTGTGCTTTATATCTCATGATTACGGGTTTAGGAAATCAGTTATGGTCGTAAAGACAGTGATTTGCTTTTAAATTCCAGAACTTAAAACAATTTGTAGTAAAACTATAGATGTGAAAGATGTATGGATGTTCGTCACTCTTTCACGCAAAAGCGGCTGTACGGTGTTACGGATCTGCAGCGCAGCATCTCAGGATAGTCAGCTTTAAATAAGTTAAAGTCTGTTCTTAAAATGTAATTACATTTTTTGTTTAAATGTTTACAAAATAGTGAAAGTTTGATAGTTCTATAAAGATAAAATCACGATGAATATAATCTGCATTCACGTATGTGTATAAAGGAAGCTCGATTTATTTGGCACCAACTAATACACATATAAATTGGTCGCTTTGGTCTTTGATAAAAAACCTGCCAAATATTCGAGCTTTCCGCTCACGGAATCAACAATTTTATACTTTGTGGCGTGAAGTTGTCAGAGTTTTTGTTTGTATGCCACTTCTTCACTCTCATATGGCTGCATCCTAATTTAACACATCAGCTACATTTCTCGTGTTCCCATGAGATGAGCGAGGTAAAACAACACAACACCGCAGTGCGCAGCTAGTTACCAATAACCCTTTATAAAAGAATGTGGTATACATATATCAAGTGGTGAGGTTGTAAACTAGGCTGTCCAGTGCGCTGGTCGTTGCCCCTACGCCGTGGCAACTGGGTGAAGGTCACTTCACCTCCGCTAACGGTGAATCCCAGTTCAACGAGTGTGATGTCAGCATCGAGATCACGTGACCTATTTACATATAATTAGTGGTGATTTCACTATTATATTAATATCTTTTGATTGTTTACATTTCTTGTAATATGTATATTTGTTTCCAACAGTATTGTGGTTGAATGAAAGTATTGTTTTTAAACAAGCTGTTAACAAAGGTGACTGACATACCCAGAGATCAACGCACAGCTCAAACCGCTGAACCTAGAAGTTTGAAATTTTACATAAAAGGTGCACTAAGGTGAGCACTAAGAAAGGGATTTTGGAAATTCCATACCTAAGGGAGTAAATCAGGGGATGAAAATTTGCGCTATCGAAGCCGCGTGCAAAAGCTAGTATATTATAATCTTAAATCAATTAATTGTAAGTGACTGGCGATCAAGAGGTCTTGAGGATTTTATTCCACAGTATAGATGTTGGAGGTGGTTCACACCCGTGCCTTGGAGAGCACGTTAAGCTGTCGGGTTCGGTTGTCATAAACCTCATGTTATTCGGTACAGTAATAGTTGTTATTCGGTAGTCCTTCAAATAAGTTGAATCTTCCAATGCAGTTCTCCTTCAGGATCGCGGAGATCCAACGCTAGTCTTTTCATGGAAACCGATATTCTGGTAGGTTTTACCAGAATATCAGTTAATAAATCTTGGTATTAAATAGAACTCTTATAACGCAAGAAACCAACATGACAAATCGTATAAAATTCAGTCCTCTCTATGATTCTGAGAATAAGTAACTGACTTTTGTGTTGCTGGTGTCTGAAGACCGCCTCTTTTGGCCTATTACCATTAAAGCCTCTCGGCCTTGTTGCATAACTTGGTTTCTAGACAAAATAATGATCAGAAGCGTAAGTAAGGATAAAGATCCGTTTGTAGGTGATCGTCTGCCGGTAACAGTGCGGACTCGCTCTGTTTACGACCGCAAGTAACGGAGCACACTTGTCGAGTATCTGCTAATATGTGCGTAATGCGGACTTGATGCGTGACTCCCTGACGCTTCAAGTGCTAATGGTTTGATACAAGATGTGACTTTACTGGCGATGTATTTCGATACCATACAGTCATATAAGGTGACGTTTTAAGATAAATAAACTGATAAATCTTTTACACAGCCCTCTGACAAACCACGCCATGGTGACCTATCGAGATGCTTCTGTATTTTTTATGCATCCTTAATGAAGACCAATAAAACGATATTTAAAACTAATTAAAATACTTGACTTGACTACTACACCTCGCTGTGATTTGCTTCGGCGTTTCTTTCCAAAGTGAGTTTTAGGAAATGCCAGTGCGATCTAGTTGTAAAAACCGACTTGTAAAACATGAAATCAAAGCATCAACAAAACATAAATTACCCGATAGTAAATATTTTCCATGCAGTCAATTTATCAACAACCACACCTGTTGTACGAAAGTGTAATTTATTTGGACACTTGAGATATCTGTGTCACTGTGCTACGTACCAAGACGTGATGTTATGATGAAATGAAAGGGATCTACTTATTCGAACACTGGACACCCAAATTGCTCTTCAGCTCTCATTAAATAATTTGTACACCTGTCTGCTTTCACAGTAATATGACAGTTATATCAATGATTACACATTTTTGACGGACCTCTTGGTCTAGTTGTAGTGTGAGTGATGGTGAAGTAAGCCAGTAAGCCAGTTCAACCTTCGAATTCAGTTCACCCTCAGGGTTGCGGAGGTCCGATGCCAGTCGCTCCGTGGAAAAACTGATTCTGACTGAAAGACTGAACTAGTAGCCGACCCCAAATCTTGGGGATAATAAAGGCTAGGAAGAGGATGATGTTGTTGACATAAAAACAAATTATTTATTTCTAATAAGTACATATGTACATTTTATATCGAAAGAAAACCGACATTACAAGATATAATGATCAGTTACAAGAAAAGTAGCAGCAATAAATAAAAATAAATAACTAGTTACCTTAGAGGTAACTAGTCATTTCTTTCAATGTTCTCTCAATGTAACTCAGACTCGGTCGGCGGCTCTCAGTAATCACTGTATTTATCTCCACTATCCCCAAATGACACGAATAAAACCAGAAGCGTATAAGTCGGACAGACAGACACGCTCTACGAAGATTCCGTACCAAAATGTGCATTAAAATCAGATAGGTTTACACCCAAATTTATTACTGATTAAACTATCAGGCACCTCATTATTCATTCTTACTTGCTGATAAAATAAAACAGTTTAAGTTTTCTATTTAAATAAGAACCAGAATGCATATTAAATTGAAACTTAGAAATTACCTCACTTAGAAGATTTAGATATGTCCGAGGTAAATATTGGTAATTTATTTGTTTATTGTAAACACGTTAACGGTATGTAATATTTAAAATGTGCATACTGATAAAGTTTCTATACCTACTAAGTAGATCTATGAGCATAGAACATTGCATGGTATACACTAATTAATTGATAAATTAACTGTCCGCTACTTCGCTAACATTTGGCTTTTCAAGTTATTTATATTTTTTCCACCCTCTAAACCTTCCCTGGACCACAAAAAACATTTCAAACCCAAAATCAGCTAAATCGGCCCAGCCGTTCTCGAGTTTTAGCGGCCAAACGAACAGCAATTGATTTTTATGTATTAGAAGATAATAATCCTTATTTTATTTTACTGTTATTTTCAATAAAAACGAATTATATGTAGTCTTTCTTGACTTTATCTACTCATACAATAATAAAATACTATAACTGTTAAACCGGATTCACCTTTATCTATAAACCGGGAGTGGCATTCCAAGGTAGTAGAGCCACGCTGATTTCAGCAAAAACGGGCTGGCTCGACCGGGGCAGTACTACCCTCGCACAGAAAATCTACGTAAAGTGACAGCGATCATGCTGTCGTTTTTCAGGCCCAATGGTGCAGAAGCATCACTAGCCCGCCATAGTGTGGGTCACCATACTGCATTGTTGCATTGTCTGCATTCGCAGTATGGTGACCACCACTCTTGGATTCTACTTATGCTTTCCATCAGGCAGAGTAGAGTCATTTTGGCAGGGCCAAACATAAAAAAAAAAGTATTTTAAAAGGACCACGAAATAATTAGTAACAACGAATTGAATTGTCCCTGAAATAGTATGACATAATATATATATGAGTATATGTCCCTGGGGACACATATTCATATATATATTACGTCATATTGGTCATCCTTGTTCTTGACCTGGAATTCTTTTGACAAATAGCATTACTTTAAGCATACACCACTTTATAGAGATAACTTGGAGCATTTTTTTTTATATGCTTAAGGAATCCTAATACCCTCTTCAATTGCAAGTGAACAGCACATAATTGGCAGGTGTAACAAAGCGAGTAATGACAACAGGCAACCGCAGTTAAGTGCGTGTGACAGTTATGTGGCAACTGAGCGCCTCTTGCCCAACCAGATCTTCGCAGTGGCTGCACATGTAGGCTCAGACCTTTACAGGGCTTATTAGGCCGAGGATATATACTTGAAGACTGCTTAATGAGGAGTACTTGTTGCTGTCATCATGCTTCGTATTGTATTCTAAAGAAATGACCGATTCAAAGCGATGGGATGACTTAATCTGTACTGATACTATAAGACTGAGGAGTTTATTGTTTGTTGGTTGAACGCACTAGTATCACGAACTACTTCTACTACTACTACTACTACTACTGGACACACAAACATCATTAAGACTGGTTATCGAATTCGGTATACTTCTATGTTATATGCTCTAGCTACATAATCTATACAAATAAATAAAATTGGAGTGTCTGTTTGTAATATTAAAATAACCGCTTTTTACTAAATGCATATGTATGTATACACGGTACATATACGAAAAATGTAGTTAAAAAAAATTTTGTCTGTCTGTCTGTCTGTCTGTCTGTTTGTTCCGGGTATTCTCTGGAACGGCTGGACGGATTTTGACGGGACTTTCACTGGCAGGTAGCTGATGATGCGGGGAATAACTTAGGCTACTTTTTTAGACTAACTTTGTCGCGCGACGTTACTCGCGCTACAACAATAACCGCGAGTAACACCGCGGGGTTCAGCTAGTATATATATAAATAAATAAAATTGGAGTGTCTGTTTGTAATATTAAAATAACCGCTTTTTACTGAATGCATATGTATGTATACACGGTACATATACATAAAATGTATTTAATTTCTTTTTGTCTGTCTGTCTGTTTGTTCCGGGTAATCTCTGGAACGGCTGGACGGATTTTGACGGGACTTTCACTGGCAGGTAGCTGATGATCCAGGGAGTAGCTTAGGCTACTTTTTTTAGACTAACTTTGTCCCGCGGCGTTACTTGCGGTACGACGATAATCCGCGGAGTTCAGCTAGTAATAAATAATATTAAGATGCAATGTTACTTACTACACTAGTTTCTTAGTAATTTAAAACCGTGAATGTAATGAAAACCACAATGAACCACAGTGCTTGCATAATATTACATTTCTGTTGTAATGCTCAGAAGTATTATAGAGCTTGTTGAAAATATAATGCGTATAGACATAGACAATATACAACGAATCAATGTACTTATTTCAGAAAATATAAATAAGTATAAAAATAGTTAATTTCACAAAACCTGCCCTACCGCGGGAGAGTCATGCTTCGGCATGCGACCGGAGTGATACCACGGCCTCATAGAAAACCGGTGTGAAAAAGTGCTTGCGCTGAGTTTCACCGAGTGAGTGAGGATACCGGAGGCCCATACCCCAACCCCTACCCACATCCCTCTCGCCATCCCCCAAAGGCCGGCAACGCACTTGTGACGCCTCTGGTGTTGTTTGTGTCCATGGGCGGCGGTAATCGCTTACCATCAGTTGATATGCCTGCTCGTATGCCTCCTATTCCATAAAAAAAAAAAATCAGTAGACAAAACCGTAACTCGATAGGGCCGTGTATTTTTAAAACCTATCTGATATCTATCCTAGTTAAATTCCGTTTTCCTAAAATCCACTGTTTTATATGTTGTTAAATGATTTCCTAAGCTTCACTTGCTCTTGGCATAAGCACAAACTGTGCTTGCCATTCAATAAAAAAAAGGCCGTATATGAAAACTTTAAATGCATGTACCTTAGAAATGGAGACAAGCCAGAAAAATAAGAAACACAAACATCTGTTTTATCAAATTTTCCATCCATAAAATACAGTTTAAAAGTATTACCTACTTAAAACATTATTATGTAGGCATTGTAAAAAAATATATAAGCAAGAAACAGTTTTCGTGCCCTTTACATAGTATCTTGGTCGAATTATTATTCTATACCAAATACTAGGCACTTCAAACCAGCCACAAGACAAATCATTGTTACCATCTACAACATCACGTTACGTTCTATTTAAGTTACTTAGAAATAACATCATATGTTCACATGTACCATGTACCATATGTATCATGTCACAATACGTTTCTCAGCTGAGACATACAAAACTTTTGGTTTTCTCTTTCAATTAGAAATCACTCGACTTATTGAACACGAATACTTAACAACTGTTACACTATTTTGTTTATATATGATGGACGATAGAAGACCCACGAAAGGAATTCACAAAGGGAGCGTCTGTAGTCATCCACGGCTAATATTTACCGACCAAATTGGTGATATTCTGAAAAAAAAAAGGTAATGCAAAAAGCTCCAAGAACCGACGAGCATGCATGCATGGATTGGTGAATGTTGATGAATCACAAGAGGTCTATCATGGCCGTCGTGAGTGGGGATTAATTGTCTTTGTCTACTCTGGGAAATAGACATAACTGTATGTATGTGCAATATTTAGAGTTTCCCTTAAAGTATCTACACTTGACATTTTTAAGGAAAGTAAATTATGTTAAATTGTAGGCGTCTATGCACGGTGGCAACATTACATCAGGTGATAATCTGTTCAGTTACTCATTTTGGCAATCGTGGATATCCCGGAGTGTATTGGCGTTGGTAGATCACTAACTTTCGTATTTATACTCAAAAATAGTCATATAGGCATCTTACCAATATTAATTTAGTAGGGGTTTAATTACCATACATCTTAATAAAATTCTCAAATCTTTCAATGTATATTCATCATACTACCGTAGTAGTAGAACACAATAGTTACGTCTTTTAAGTCCCATCTAAACTGACGGCAATCCCAAACGGAGTTTTAAATACTGAAAGCTGAATTATAAAATGTATAATTGAAGACAAATTGGAGTGAAATTCATCTAATTTCACTTCGATATTGTATGTTTTAAAACCATTATACTAACATAAATCAATTTAAAATATCCGTTGCTGTATTTTCCAATCTTTATTGAGGACATGGTATTTACGTGCAGTAGTTATCATCGTCTATAATTTTAAATCTCTGTTATTTTAAAATAATAATAGCTTCTACAAAATAACAACAATTGGTTAGGCCTGTTTTGGACACTCTTAAATAATAACAGAAAATAACAATAGGAAAGGAAACTATGTATATAATTGCGGTTATTATAATAATGTTAGTGACACCTTTACTCAATTTGTTTAAAGAACAAGACATGATACATCAAGTAATAGACATAAGACTTAATTCATACTCATACTACGAGTATATTTTTGTAGTATTTTGAAACTTTTGTCAAACCTCTATGTTCAATAAATATTTTTATAAATTGTTGTCTGTCTGTTTATTGTGCTGATTAGATAAAGACTCCTTCGGCTACTTTTGTTTTAAAGTAGCTTCACCCTACTTACATATTATATTGGAAACGGGAGGATTATATCTAGATGAATGCTCGCAGATTCAGTAATGCTGGGACATTGTGTGTAATGATACTTAATTATATAATGTTAAATCTACTTGTAAAAAATAGCTTAAGTTTAAAGTTTATCAAAAGATTTTATGAATTAAAGATGTTGAACATTACTATACAACGATGACTCATTTTATTAAGAACGCTCAGTGCACAGAACACATTTACTCAGAGAGGCTCAGTGTTTCGGAACATACGACGAGCTCAGTGAACGTAAGAAGTATATATATTAATTATTACAAAAGTAGGTAGGTCAATAAAAAAAAATATAAATCCACGGACATGACCGAATTTGCACCAAGGTCTTTTTGCGTGAGCACTCCGCAGTAAAGTCTTTTAAATAGTCTGATTATTTTTTAGAGTATCATTCTTTAATGATCTTATAGTTGGTAATCTTATTCGCCAGGTAGTAAACGATCTCATCTACAATAACGTAATGGGACCATACGTAGACAATACCTGTTTGTCTACAAGAGAAAATAACACATATAATTGGGTAACGCCATGATCCCCCAATTGAGAAGAAAGTTGCTCTACAATTACTTGTTGAATGAAAGTAACTTCAATATAGTATTGTCTCAGATAAATAACTGCACCACTTTGATTGTTGCGGGTGATTGTTTTGTTTGTCCTGCTTCTCGTTTCTGCTCTACATGTTTGGGTGCAGTCATTGAGACACATTATGTAAAATGGTGGCCCTAATCATCACAATCAGTATTGGTCATCATTGATTTTTCTTTCCTTTTCACAACTTATTTTAGAGCAGCGTATCGCTGTATATGGTAATTCAGCGGCATTGGCAAAAAGGCTTAATTATTATCCTAATGGTTTTTTCTTGTTACTAAGCTTTCACGTGAACCTTTTTCGTGGGAATAATACACCAAATAATGTGTCTATTGAGATTACACACATAGAGTTTTCGCAATTATTGATAACTAGCTGTGCCCGCTACTTCGTACGTAAATTACACGTCCTATACGTGAAATTTGAATTCAATTTATTTTTAATTTTCCACCGTTTAAACCTTCCCTGGATTACGACAAACATTTCAATACCAAAATCAACTAAATCGACCCAGCCGTTCTCGAGTTTTAGCGAGACAAACGAACAGCAATTATTTTTTTATATATAAGAAGATGATGAAAATCAATGTAAGTATAATCGATTCAGAGTTCAAAAAACTGAACGAGTTACATCCTTTTACCAGAATCGTTTGACCTCCAAAAATGTCCATTATTATATAACACCACATTGTGACGTCACGTCTTATCTTAGAGTGCAAGATCTGTCAGCGTATGATCGTCTAAGTAACAGTTTAATAGCGTGCTATAACATTACAAGTTCACACGTCGCCGGCGTGTAAGCGAGTTGGCGCTGGTGTGCCGGTATGCAGGTCAGCGAGCACCGAGCAGTGCCGAGCACTAACGGTGCAGTGCGCATTACGTGCTGTGCTGTACAATATTTGTAAGTGGAGCGGTACGGAATATGTATAGGGATGATTCGTATACAGAGAGCGTATACAATTTGATCTTGTTCGGTGTCTTAGGCTATCAGAAATTCTGAATAAGAGTTTCCTTCTACATCAAAAACCTGTATGTAACTTTTCGTAGCAAGACTGCATCGATGTGTAGTACCCACGAACAGATGCTGACTCTTAAGCTGCTGATGTCAAAGAGAATACATGACTTCTCTTTATACATACCCATGTAAAAAATTTGGGCGTAAAACATTTTAATGTCGTAGGTATCTGATAAATTCTCACTACTGCAAGTTTTCATAAACTGCGCCATCCTGTTTACTCCTTTAATTGAAATATGTGTTATAAAAATACAATAGACTACCTTGGGAGAGCCACGCTCTCACAGAAAACCGGTGTAAAATAGCGCTTGCGCTGTGTTTCATCGAGTAAGTGAGAATACCGGAGGCCCATACCCCAACCCCTACCCACATCCCTTTCCCCATCCCTCAAAGATCAGTAACGTACTTGTGACGCTTCTGGTGTTGCGGGTGTCCATGGGCGGCGGTAATCGCTTACCATCAGGTAATACGTCTGCTCGTTGGTCATCTATACCATAAAAAAATATGTGGAAAAATAGTTATATTCTGCATACCAAGGTAGGCAAGACAGGCAAACGAGCACTGGCCGATGTATTCGTTTGCCATCTTAGTTATATAAACCCTTCACATGTAGGGATTGTAAATCTTGTTATTTTATTTATATCCCATACAACGTATTCAACAATGAACAACACAGTGCTCGCACTAAGGTATTCGGCGCGTGCATGGCTCCTCGCTGATCTAGAACTAGTGTTCGACTGACACGCTTTTACGGCCCACTTGTTACCTAGACACTCGACGTATAAAAGCCGTATGATATGGCGCCGCAAATCTGACGCTAGCCTTAGTAACATTGCACTAAATTCCGTAAGATTTAATGCAAAACGATTTCTTGTATCTTAAGCTCGTAAGTCTTTTGTTACATAATAGAACATTTCAAACAAAGGCTACATTGTTATCTGAAGTAAAGATATCTAATGAAGTTGTTGATAATTTTTTGAAAGTCACATCGAAATATTTGTCTTTCATATTTGTTATGGGATTTATTTTTTCAATCAGTATTAAATCAAGTTTCTCGACCTACCACAAAATATGGTCGTTCTTCATATTAGTCAATTTTAAAATGTTTCTATTAATACTACATAGTTTATTTTCTAAAATATTTTTATTTGGGTTAGTTAGGTAGGTATTGACAGTCAAATAACCTAGTAAGGGTGAATCATTAACACGTAATTCCAAGCTTAACAGAAACTTACTTTATATTTCAGCTTTACTCTTATATCAAAACATTTAAATATATGTGTTGTTAATTTAGCGACGTTTCTCGTGACCAGAAGGCTGGCCTTTTTTTAGCATCGCAAAATTTACAATCGTCGTTTTCAAAAGACTGGCATGTCTTTTGAAAGCGAAGAATGATTATGTAGAGATTTTTTTATAGTTGAGGGGAATAATGTTATTAACTTTTCGGCTGTTTTCTTACAGATACTCAGTATATGCACTCGGGTCATCTTACCGGAGCCTACTGCCTCACCGCCGACTAGTGCAGAAGCCGACATCGACAAGAACGTTGAGTCACGCGATGATGCCCTCAGCGACGACAGCGAGGAGCCGCCTGAAGGCTACTACGCTTTCGTCGAATCTCCTAATGCCACACCACCCAGGTAACGAGACTCTTTAGACAACAACTTTTTTTAGAATTTATGGAATAAAAATAACTACTGAACATCACCACTTCAAATATTAAGTAAGAAAGAAAATACTTTTATTAGATACAGTTAAACTTATACCTAAGGATTGTTCTCTTGCAAACTATTGTAAAACAATCATATAGGTGGTACACTATTACATTAATTTTACACCTAACATTACTCCAGCTCAGATAAATTGAAATAAGCTTGAATTGAAAAGTTCATTAGAGCCAGTGTTTTTAAAAGAACCTCATATCCATAGCTTAGTATGCGCTAAAAACAATACTCTTAATATTTTTAATAGCATATCTAGTTAGTCGAATTTAACTTCATCATTCTTTCAGTTTCACCAAGAGGCTCTCACCATAGTCTTGGGTAAATTGTAGATGCGTTAATATTCATACTTATTTTGTCAGAAGATTTCCTATAATGTCAATCAACATAAGTTCTGCCATGTTACTATCTCTAGACATATTCTCTTTAACTTCCTCGTTACTTTCACCGCCGTACATAACACATCAATAACACCACGTATAGAAAAGCATGAGTAATGCCAGTGTCAGGTGTGGCCATGAAACAAGCGTATACTTTCACTGACCATGTTTGACTGACGAACTGTCTTGACCATTGATGGTGTCGGTGATGAATGAGGGTAGCGGATGTCTTTTGTGTTACAAATAATGTTCTTGAAAGCTTTTGAACTCAAAGAGAAAACAGTTAATCTTATTTTGAGAGTCAGAATCTAGCACTTAATAAAGAAATTTTGTTGATGATTCTTAAGTAGAACACACACACCTTTTAAGAAATAATATATTCGTAATATCTGGAGTATTGGAGCCTTTGGATTGTGTATGATACGGATATCAAACAGTTTGGCCAACTGCTTAAAGAGATGATTGATAATATTTCTTTAGTAAGGTACCTAGAGGAGCAGAAATAGAAAGTAATTAGAAATAAATGTACTGTGATACATGTTCTTGATTGTTCCAGAGTCCGTCCTCCACCCTATCGACAAGTGTCCTCACCATGTACTGACGTGGATTCCACGCGGCCGCACGTTTCCGCGAACAATTTGTGTGGAGACCTCAACAGGGGACTCATTCCTAAGAACCCTATGGGGCAGAACCCTAACGGAGAACCCTATCCGTTGTGAGTATCTAATACTTGATTGTTTTCGTTTGGACATGTTAAATGATGCTGATGCAATGATTTTTTTTAAATGCCGGTTTTGTTTATAAAAAACGGGACAAGCGATCAGATAGGTCACTTGATGGAAAGTAACAACCTCCGTCGATTAAGAATTAGAAGCGTGTCACAATTTTTTTAGAGCATGGCTCTTTCACAATGAAAGGTAGTTTTCATTTCTTACTTCTTATCCTTACTTATTAATATCTGTAGTAATATTTCAAATTTCCAAGTTAAACTGTACGTTTGTTAGGCTTTTACGCCTAAATCACTGAACTAATTTGGATGAAATATATAATCGAGATATTTTGATTCTTTGATTCTTGAGGTTATTTTGTACCGCGTTATCCAACGAATTCGCGGGTGAAAGCTAGTTTGATATTATATTCTATTGTAAATGTAAAAGTTTATGAGGATGTTTCAACCAATTTAGCCTATGTACTTTCTTAGGTTTTAGACTATTCGAGTACAAAATTTCATTTAAACCGGTTGAATAGTTTTGGCGTGAAAGCGCGACAGACAGATTTTTTTTTATGTATGGTTCTGTCAAAAGACTATGCCTGATGGAAAGCATAAGCAGAATCGAAGAGTGGTGGTCATCATACTCATTGCGAATGCAACAATGCAGTATGATGACTCACATTATGGCGGGCTAGTGAAGCTTCTTCATCATCGGTCTCGCACTCACCAACGAAACACGAAAGCATGAGCGCTGTGCACCCGGTGGAGCCGGCCCAACCGCGCTCACATCAGCGTGGCTGTACTACCTGTGGGACTGTTAATGAATAGTATGGTGTGTGGTGCAGCGAGCTGATCCGCAACCAGACGCTGCGCTTCCTGTCGCGCACGCTGCCCGTGCTGCGCGCCGACGACACGCTGCCGCGCGTCGCGCACCTGCCCGCCCCACACCCGCCCTCGCCCCCCGCGCACCTGCCCGACCTGCCCGACCTGCAGCACAACAGGTGAGGGGCAACTGTTCTACTACTCTAGCACACACGGCTCAAACTGTCTCAGGACTCCTACGCACTGTACGGTTAGCATAATGCGGACAGCATCAGTTTTTATTCACACTGAGATGCGGCTGCCGTCTAACCGCCAGGTCGCTCGGAGCACTGCCCGTGGCCTGAGTGACTGCTAGCCGGATAATCTTTATACACACCATGAATGAACTACGGTTCCCTGCTTTGTGGTCGCTAGCAATTGAAGGCGCACATATTTTTAAAAAGTTATTCAAATGATTTTAGATTTATTCTAGTGTACCTATCCAAAAATATCTCTGTAGTGCATCTCGTCATAATACCATAGTTCTTTGAATTTTTTTTATAAATTCCTAGGTATTAGGAGTCAACTGACGGTAAGTGACCATTGCTGTTTTTAAGATTTGGAATTCAAAATAAACAAATTAGTCTCTCGTTCTAGAATTACAGGGAAAAAGTTTAGGCTTTTCGTTTACTCGATACAAAGCAATAAAAAAATGTTTGAAACTGGCTTCCAGTAAGGATGTGTCAGTACCTACTCGAGTCTAAATAGATTCATAAATGCCAAAGGATCTTTTATTATTGAATTAAAAAAAAACATGTGTCAATATTTCAATATAAAGTGGAGAACGAATATCAAGTGTATCACGAAGCATTAAGGTTGAATTTCGTTTACAGACTAGAGAAACGTTCAAGGGACAAGCGTTCAGTATTAGAGGCGGAGAAGGCGGTGGTGGAGAACGCGGACGCGAGCCCCGCGCGTCACCTGCGCGCCGAGCACCGCGCGGCGGGCGCGGGTGGGGGGGACGCACCCCCCGCACACCCCCCACACGCCGCGCCGCCCAGGGAGGGGCGCAAGTTCTGCGACGGCGGCGGAGTGTGAGTACCTTACACATACACTAACCTCACTTCAATACGGTACTTCACATCATGCTCTACGAAAACAAGCTCTCGCATTCCGAGAGCGACTCGGTGTGACGTCACTATCCAGTTACCGCTTTACAGCGGCACGAAATGAACCAACCAGAACCAGCGAAAGCGATGACGACATCGTGTCGATTTCTCTGTCTCATAATGCCATACTTGGCAAAGTCTGTATATTTTTATACTATGGTGACACCTAGTCAAATTAGTTACTTACTTTTTATCACCTGTCAAAAATATCACTTTGTATGAAAAATTTACTAAATACAAACTTATAACGTCATCGTTTTACACTACTTAATTGAGAGAATATAGAAATATATATCTTGCACAGAATCAGCATTGCCATTCAACGTGGTAATGCTGCCAGTCGCTGCCAGTCTTTTGTGAACATACGAACTACCAGTAGGCGAAGATGTGGTTTTTAAAAATTATTATTGTTCTTTTTTTAATTATGGTTACGTATATGGGTTCTATACTATGTAATATAAAACTATCCCTATTGAACAATATATTACAATGTTTATTTGATTAAAATTTATATTAAAATGAAAAGCTGTAATAGTTATATTTTCCCCTTAACATAGAACACACCTCCTTCTTATATATAAAAATCAATTGCTGTTCGTTTGTCTCACTAAAACTCGAGAATGGCTAGGCCGATTTTGATTTTGAAATGTTTGTAGTCCATGGAAGGTTTAAACGGTTTTACGCAAATGGTAGCGTAAGGGACTACTGTGCTTGAGGTCTCGGGTTCGATTCCCGGATCGGACCAAATGTTCTTATGATCTGTTTGTTTCGGAGTTAATTTTTTTTCTATATAATAATATATTAGCTGACCTGGCGAACTTTGTTCCGTCTTAGAAGCAATAAAATGAGTAGTTCTTTTATTAGGGTAATAAATATAATTGTTAAAAAACTAAACACGAAACAAACACATCAACCGGTCAATTATAAAAATTTCAACCATACTTAACCATAGACAACATTACGTTTTACCATTTTTAACAAATTAACTGCCAGACGGATGTTTTGACTGATAAAGTATCTTGTCCTTCTCCTGGTTCTAAGCTACTACCCCACCAATTATAATAAATATCAGCAACTGCTTCACCCGCGTCGCCCTCCTCCTCCCGCTACAGAGGCGAGGGCGAGGGCGAGGGCGAGGGCGAGGGCGAGGGCGGGGCGGGGCGGGGCGGGGCGACGCGGGGTGAAGCGAGAGCTGAGGCGCACTCCCGCCGCCGGACATGCCCCACATTATCTACATCACTAACTTATCTAGTAGCTACCCATAACACGTCAAGCTCTGCTTAGCTCGGGACTGGATGGCTATGTGTGTTAGGCGTTCCAAATATTGTTTTTTTTTCGCAGTATGTATGGCCATCATGTACTCTTGAATTCCACTCATACTTGCTATCGGGCAGGATAGATTCATTTTAGCAGGCTCATACATAGTTTTAGTGGGTTCGAGTCCACCTTCCAGTGAGGTGAAGATTCAACAATAAAAAATCTAGCAATAAAACAATTCATACATAATTAATTCAGTTTAATTATAAAGCAATAATTTAACAAATGCTTACATTTACAAATACACGATTCTAACAACATAACTGACCATTAATATTTTCATTTACACTAATATATATTTTTCTTAATTTTTAAGAAATTTCGCTGTAAGACTTTACGAACAATATAAATATCACATTAAATATTCGTCACCATAACACCCATTACTGGATTCACAAAAGTTATAAGCAAACAATGTTTAATACGAACAATAACGTGAAAAAATATTTGTATAGATATTTTAAAATATGTTGGATTAATCTCACATTTGCTGACAGTTAACAACTTATATACTAGAAATTTAAATGAAGTCAGCACTGCATAAATACTTTTTGTTAAATGATATAAATCCTCAAAAATATAACATCAATACCGATGTATATTTTATATCTATGAGATTTTGTTTGCAAACAGGTTGACTGTAATTTCAATTCAATTCAACGTTAACATGTTGTAACTGTGATATTAAGTTAATCTCATCAAAATATATATCTATCTTTGTTTGGTACTAGCTTAGAGCATATTACCTGAAGGGGCAGTCGAACGGGCGGAGGGGAAAGCGTGATCGGAGTAAAGAGAGACTGCGTTTGGGAAGTCTGTCTCTCTCGTGCTGACTGACAAATCATACTTACTTGTGGATGTACGCCGTAGGCGGCGTCAAGAACCCAACATGCGATGGCGGCGCGATCATAGCGACCGCATCTAAGCGAATGGACTATAATACACTTGATAAAGGTGGCAAATAACCCTGTAAGCCTAAATTTATCTCGTGAAAGTGCATAGTGTATTTCTACCTTAAGTGATGTGAATGTGTCTAAAGCCTAGTTTGGGTATTCTGTTCCATTAACGTTTTGAGGTTGGCCATCACTGTGTCCAGAGCGTTTGGGGATTTGCCGTCCAGGATCGTGACCTGGGGGTTCTTCTCTATCTGAAAGTAGATAATTAAAATAAAGTGTATGAAATTGAAGTTTATAATATTCCTACTAGTGGTTGTATATGTCGATTATCGCGGCAAATAGTAGCCTATGTGTTATTCTGATGTATAAGCTATATTACTGTAAAGTTGCATCCAAATCCGTTCAGTAGTTTTTGCGGGAAAGAGTAACAAACATCCATCCATCCATACTACAAATTTTCGCGTTTATAATATTAGTAGGATGCAATATTTCTATTTCGTGTTTCTAATTTTGAAAGTGAGTATGTAAAAGCGTGCATCTCTTTTTCATAGAGATTGTTTGTTTACAAAAGTCTTATACATAAACTTTATTTAACTTTACAACGGTCCTGTGTTATTTTCAACTTTAAACTTATAGCCTTAAAGTTGAATATAGCATAAAATTATTAGTAATATAGCATTAAGTAGTTAATTATGTTATTGATTCTGAAGGATACCTGAATTGCTAAATGAAATTAACATAAAGGACAACTCATTTATTTAGACATGTGACACTAATTCGCAGCTGTCTGATACATTTTGTTCCATTCTAAGATTTCTTGCAAGAGATTGCTTTTGGCAATACACCTCCCTTTGTACACTACATCTCACATTTTATGTACTTTTGTAGTTCTGTAATATTATGGTGTGCAAAAAAAGTTTTCTATCTATCTATCTAAAATAGTAGTAAGTGGTGACGGGTTCGGCGTTTTGAGGAGTTGCGTTTGACTCAGGGTGTTCTCTTTACCGAGATACGAGAGAAGTGTGTATTGAGGAAAAATAGTTGGTACATAATATTGGTAGTAATTTAGGTTGCCTGGAAAAGAAAACTAATAGTTGGTGGGTGTACTGACCATCTGTCGGTATTTGACGTGTTCAGGCCACACGCACTGTTCGAAGTACCCCGGGACGTCGGGCGGGTCGTACACGCGCAGGCAACGCCGCGCCGCGCACTCGCCGTACTCCAGCACGAAGTAGTAGCTGGCGAGGACATCGGTACCTTCTTATAATCACCTCTATAATACAACTAGGGGAGAGAGATATGCAGGGCAACCGCAAACAGAAGGAAAACTTGAAATAAATCTTTAACTAGATCACCATAATCGGAAAACTCATTATATTCGATCGAATTCCCTATTTCTTTTAATGAAATATGGGTCAATCGAACAGAGCTATCGCCTGATGATAAGCGATTACCACCGCCCATGGACACCTGCACCAAAAGTGAGTTGCCGGCCTTGGGGGGATGGGAAGGTGGATGGGGGGAGGGGTTAGGATATGAGCCTCCTTTTTTGCACCTATTGCATTATATTTCACACCTAAAGGTTGACAGACACAGAATACCTCATGGCATTGTCAGTCTTCAGCTTTTACAGCATGTGCAATAAGTTTAAAAATAAATTAAATAAGTGTGTGAAGTTTCAATTTAATCCGACGATTGGAAATGGTTAAAAATCACAGTGTGCATGTGATTCTAATTCATTCTAAACTAATTCAAGTGTGTCAAAAGCCGATAGAAGAAGTGGATCCAAACAACAGAGACCGAGTACTCACCTCAGATTACACAGCTTCATAATAGGCTCATAATTCAAAACTGTGAACCCTTCGATAACCAAGAACTTCTTGTTTGGTATCCTGAATATATGCTCCCCGTCATGAGTGCTTGAGTAATTGGACTTATCGCTTCCCTCTATAGTCGCACATATGTCTTTGTACATAGTCTCCATGTCCAATGCTGACAGAATATCATAGTTATTGTGGTCTAAGTTCTCGCACTTGACATGATGTGGGCTATCGTCAGGGTAGAAGTACTTATCTTGGTGGAATAAATACACCGGAGATAGTTTCATATTTAACTGATTCGCAAGAGATGTTTTACCACCGCAGGTAACCCCTGAGATACCGATAATGATCCATTCATTTCTGTGCTTCATTTCAAATGTTTCTTTCTTGCTTTGGGTGGTGGCAACTAATCTGGTTGTTACTGGGATATGAATATGTGGTACAAGGTGAAAGACATCAGCCCCCCTACGAAAAATAGACCCCAAATGCCGCAGAATAGTAGATACCACTTGGGGTCTGGTACCAGTGAGTAAAATGATGAGTCTGAAAATAGAAAACTTTTTGTAAGTACTTTTTATTTTTGAATGGAGGGTCTAGTGTGACCCACACTGGACTCTACACCAATCGGCAAATAAACTCACACTAGATTCACAGATTATATGCACATAGAGAGTAGTTGATCTAGAGATTGGTGGTAATAAATGCTGAATGTCGTAGTTTTGGCACTTTTTTATTTGGAGGGGGTGTAATCGAAGTGCGAAATTGCCGAACCAATACTAACTTAAAGAAAAAGTCCTCTCTTAAATGCATATTGTTCGTGGGCGGCAGCAATCACTCGCACAGTTACTGATGAGCGTTTGAAACTAACCATGGGAGAGCCACGCTTCGGCATGCATGGGCCAGCTCGACCTGAGTGATCCCACGGCCTCACAGAAGACCGGTGTGAAATAGCGTTTGCGCTGTGTTTCACCAAGTGAGTGAAGATACTGGAGGCCCACCCCCAACCCTTCACCCATCTCCCTCCCCCCCTCCCGATCCCCCAAAGGCCGGCAATGCATTTGTGCCACCTCTGGTTGCGGGTGTCAATGGGCGGCGGAATTCGTTTACGATCAGGTGATCAGGTGACGCCTGCTCGTTTGCCCACCCTGTCATAAAAATAAACTAGGTAATCAAAATATTATCATATCAAGAGTTCCTAAAAACGATTGCAATAGATGTTCAAGTTCAAGTGAATATACAACCAGAACTGACGGCTTAACGTGCGATCCGAAGTACGGATGTTAACACTTTTTGGCTCGAACCGAGAATCGAATCCTTAGTAGTCATATATGCTAACTGCTGAAGCAATGACTAGCCTAACATTGACCTTTAAAACGTTAACTAAATAAATATTAATTATTTTAAAGACTCTTACCTTCGTCGATAAATGGGTAGCTGTTAATCCAGAGAGACAGCAGAAGGAATACAAAAGAAGTTGTACCCAACACGACCTTGGCGATCACACGGTCAGGCACATCCATATATAGGCATTTTATCACAATAATAAATCAATTAACAGTATATATTTAATCAGAGATTTTCCAGACTGAAGTGAATTCTAACTGCAGAAAAGTTCTGTTTCAAAATCTTCAAACGATTCAGTCCCTTCTGGGAAGAGTATAGATTTATTTTCGTCTACTTTGACAATTGGTTTATCAGCGAGTGTTTTCTGCTTTATTGCTCGCTCCACTATCTGTAACAAATATGGACTTGATCATTATCATAACACAGATAATAACTATAGCTAACTATTAATACAATATTTAAACACATCAGAACAATATTCATATTCGTTTGGCAAATAGAACAAAACACCTAACATTAATTGCTATTTTTAAGGTTCCGTAGCCAGATGGCAAAAAACGGAACTCTTATAGATTCGTCATGTGGGTCTGTACGTCCTTTCGTCACAGCCACTTTTTTCCGAAACTATGTTGAAACTAGGTAAGTAGCTGTATTCTGTGTTTTTTTTCATCAAACCCATGTGTTTTTGGGGTATCAATATAAGACAGGGTATAGGTCTTCAAAAATGATATTGAGGTTTCTAATTTTTTTTTTTCTTAACTGAATAGATTGTGCGAGAGACACTTCCAAAGCGGTAAAATGTGTCCCCAATATAACTAAAATAATATCAACATAAAACCTAATCAACCTAATCATAAAAAGCTATTGAGAATGCAACCAGATTTTTGATAACATACATTTAGCTTCAAGCTATATAAGAGCCCTTCAAATAATATAATACTTTTATACTCTTTTTTGTAAATACGTACATATTATACATAGAAAACACCCAAACTACAAAAAAAATATTTGAAGATCATATAAACATGTGGTCCGAGTAGTCATATGACCAATCTCGTCACAAAAAACTATTTATCATGGCTAGAAATCAAACCTACATTAGACAGGATCCACTATCCACTTAAAAACAGTCAAGACAAGGTAACAGAAGTGAAGGTATGACCTAACTTATAAAATATACTAAATATAATCATGGCCATTTGCAATAACAGATAAAATAGTTATCACTATACATACACAATTTGAAGATGACATTGACTTTTATAAACCTTGGTAAGACACAAAACTAAAATAGCATTCATCAGTTTTTGTAACACTAACAGCATTGTTCATAAATGTTATTTAACTATTAAACAACAGATCTGTGTTCTTTTACAAACTGATGGAGCTGATCTGATGCGGAAAGGTGGCCTTAGGAATTCTATAAAGAAACGTTGTAACACC
The DNA here is from genome assembly GCA_905220595.1 of Spilosoma lubricipeda. Lineage (NCBI taxonomy): Eukaryota > Metazoa > Arthropoda > Insecta > Lepidoptera > Erebidae > Spilosoma > Spilosoma lubricipeda. The sequence continues at coordinate 304,201 of HG992298.1, read as the reverse complement.
ATCGAGTTTGGACTCGTTTGATTCATCTCGAAGCATTCAAGTAAAAATTTGTTTTAAGAAAGTTTTTTAATTTAATTTATTTAACTTTAAAGTTGAAAATAACACTGAACTGTTTTTTATGTATCTTCTTTACATAGTATAAATTTAATTTTGTTTTGCTGTCTGTTCGCATACATATTTTAAACTACTCCATAGATTTTAATGCAGTTTTTGAGTGATTCGAGAGGCATGTTTATATGAATAATGAATAAATAAATAAATAAATATTTCGGACATCTAACACACAACGCCATCTAGTCCCAAACTAAGCAGAGCTTGTATTATGGGTACTAGACAACTGATATTAATACTTATATACATTTTTTTTTGTAAATACATACATATTATAGTTAGAAAACACCCAAACTCCGAAACAAATATTTGCAGATCATACAAACATTTGATCCGACCCAGTAATCAAACCCGAGACCTCAAGAACAGCAGTCGCGTACACTACCACTGCGCCACCGAGGCAGTCGATTACAATACATATTATAATAGGGGAAATCCAGGAACTTTTGACAAATTGAATTGATCAATGTAGGGAAAACAGAGATACATTATGTACTTCTATTTTATTTGTCTTGTGATTTAGAGGCCACTTAGAAAGAGGCTTAAGTTTGAATACCTATATTAAATTTACCTCAAAACAGACCAGCGGCTTAGTCTAAATACTTACTGTACACTGTGACTTATTATGATAACATTAAATTGAATAATAATGATGCAAAAAACCTAGCATGATTAGAAATACCCATCACACTAATATTATAAAGGACAAAGTTTGTGAGTGTGTATGTTTGTTACTTCTTCAAGCAAAAATTACTGAATGGATTTGGATGAAACTTAACAGTAATATAGCTTATACATCAGAATAACCCAGGCCACTATTTGCCACGATAATTGATAAACACGCGGGCACAGCTGCGGGCAACAGCTAGTATGTTTTAATCTTGAATTGACATTTACAGCAGTAATATGTATTGTTTTAAAGAGGTTGTACCTCTTTAAATAAATTAAACGTCTATAGTAATGTTATTATTTAAATGGTTACAGGGTTGTGTGCATCAGGATGCTTTCTTAATTAATCAGGATTAACACCTAAAAAGAAGCAGGTTATGTAGACCTTTTACTAAGTTAAAATAACCTCACCTTTTCAGCGGTGGCTGTATCTGCTGTAGGCTTAGACAATGCCAGCAATTTTTTAATATTCTCTTCAGTAATTAGATCCTTTGACCTGCTCACTTTACTATTCAGTTTACTTTTGTTCTTGGACAAGCGCCGATAACCTATAAAAAACAGTATTAAGTTTAACTATGATTTTAGAGAAATAAAATAATGGTGCACTGGACTACTTATCGCATGAGGCATAAAAATGTCTACAGTAGTAATATAAAGTAATTGATGGTAATAAAATCAGAATGATTAAAATGATTCACCGCGTTCTACAGCGAGGTTGCCTCCACTATCGAATACGACTATGGCAATTAATAAAATGAACGCTACAATTGTGATGTAATCATTTCTACGAACCTTGACCTGCCGGCCGTCGCTCGCGCCCGCCGCGTTTCTTGCTTAAACCCTCTAAAACAACATAAACAGACTCAAATTTCTCACAACAAAACATGGCTCTAATTCAAAACATCTAGAAATATACATACCTTCTTGATCAACGAGTTCGAGAGCCTGTCGAACTAAAGCTAAAGACATTTTAGTACAGCTGTATGGACGAAATGCATTTACTTTTTATAATAAATTATTTACACAAGAATTCCAATTCTAACCTAAAACCGAAATGTGAACTGTCAACTACGATAAATGTCAGTTCAATCAAGTTCGATACGCTACGTTTTACGTAGAAACTCAGACCAAAAAAAAGTCAAGACTGTGCCGTCGGGAACAATTGCGTTGAAAAAATGTAACACAGATTTTTCTACGTGTGCGTAATCACGCACATATTGCTTGCTAGCATTGGCTTCGTCTCGATACGGTACGCGGGGCCGGCATAATGTTGCAAGCGTAGTGCACAAACTCCCGTGTGACGTAAACGACTCCCGAGTGATGTGACTCTAAATAATAATTATATTTTATTTTGTAAACGATATTAATACTATTCTGTAAGTACCTAATTACTGGAGAAAATATTCCGGTATACTTTAGTATGGATGTATATCATACAACATACAAATTGGAAATGCTTACTGCGAATGAAAAATAATATTAATTGAATAGATATAACAAATTTATAGTTAAATAATGTATTGTATTGGGATGTACTGTATCTACTTAGCTACTAGATTTAAAAAAAAAAAAAAACAAACTTATTAAACTAAATTGTAAAACTTTATTTTTAGGTATTCTTATAAATATGAAAAGCCTTAAGCATTTAACCGAAAACTTAATAAAAACTGGCCAAGTGGGAGTCGGACTCGCGCACCGAGGGTTTCGTATAAAACCTTCAGTTAAATAAGTAAGGGTGGAATTAAATAGTATTTAATTAATAATTTACGGTTTTCGCAACTTTTCATTCACCTGTGCTATAAGACGTTGCTTCATACCGATGTTTTCATTAACTACTTGTTAATTACAGTGATGTTACTAACTAAGAATATTTTTTGAAACAATCTCATATTTATTTAGTTTAGGTTATTTCGAAACGTGGGTGTACTAAACACCTCTGTCTAACCCTCTAGCCCTCTGTCTACAGCCATGTTATGTTATAATAATTCGTTTTGGCGAAATCTTTCTTAAATCACCCCATTTCATGGGAAAAAAATATGTTCTTAACTTGCAACACGGCCACAATAGCGTCCAGAAAATATTACAAATTATTACTCGAAATTTTGGTGTTTACATAGAGTTAAACAGCAAATGCGTTACTTATTTAAGAAAAGTTATCCCATATTTTTTTTAAAACTGGAATTGTTTTTTGCAATTTCTGATAACTGATAACACATGAAGGCATAATTATGTTTATTTTGTGCATAACTTTTCGTCTAGCGCTCTCGCTCACTCATAACTCACGGCAAGGCCGACTAACGAGTGATCGTCTTCATTGTGCCGTTTTGTCATAATATGGTTTGTCTAGTAACGAGCGCGTCTTGACTTGTTTTTGGTCTGAGCGTAGAAAAGTTAGTAAATGTTGTGGTGCCTTCATGTGACATCTGTTCCGAAATAACATTTTATAAAATTAAAGAAACATTGAAATTATTGCAGAATTTAGTCGTTGTGACACCTTTTAAATATTAATTTTAAGTTCCACCACTATCTCATGTACAAGAATAATCAGCTAATAATGATATCGAATTTAGTTATCGAATAAGTTTGACTGCCTCGTTGATCTCGCGGTTGGCGTGAGCGACTACTGATCGTGAGGTCTCAGGTTCGATTCCCTGGTCGGACCAAATGTTTGTAAGATCTACAAATATTTGTTTCGGAGTTTGGGTGTTTTCTATGTATAATATGTATGTATTTACAAAAAAAAGTATATATGTATTTGTATCAGTTATCAAGTACCTATAACACAAGCTCTGCTTAGCTTGGGACTAGATGGCGTTGTGTGTTAGATGTCCGAAATATTTATTTATTTATTTTTATCAAATTAATAATTTAGGTATTTCTGGTAATTTCCAAAAGTCTTACAAACCAAACAATTTATTTATCCATTGGGTGTTCTAAAATATATTCATTTAATTTGCACAGGTTCTGTATGCTTTATCGCGCTATAAATGGCGACAGTGACTCCGCAGCCGGAGTAGAGAGGCGTGAAGACCCTGGCCCACAGCCGAACCCTCAACAGGCTCACCGATATGAGGTGAGTGATTGGGTGATGAACTTTGAAACGAACTATATTAACTATAAAATTTATGGGTATATGAGTCATAATCTGACTGACTGAGTTGATTGCACAGTTGGCCTAGTGGTTACAGTATACCGCTTCCTATTGCGTTAAGCATTGTGGGTTTAAATCCCACATGGGACAACACTTTGTTTGATCCATAATCCACAATCTGTAGATAGCATCAAGAAATATATAACGTACTAGCTGAACCCGGCGGTATTACCCGCGGTTATTGTTGTACCGCGAGTAACGCCGCGGGACAAAGTTAGTCTAAAAAAAGTAGCCTAAGTTACTCCCTGGATCATCAGCTACCTGCTAGTGAAAGTCCCGTCAAAATCCGCCCAGCCGTTCCGAAGATTACCCGGAACAAACAGACAGACAGACAAAAATTTTTTTAACTACATTTTCGGTATAGGTAGCGTGTATACATATATATGCATGTAGTAAAAAGCAGTTATTTTAATATTACAAACAGACACTCCAATTTTATTTATTTGTATAGATTTAGGAAGTGTTAACGGTGTGCGACAGTAGATACTGTAATCTGTTATTTTGTCCTTGTGTACATATTGAAGTTAACGCAGGGTCCCCCGACGCCGTGTCCAGCTCGCGTGGAGTACGCGACGCCCGTGTTCGCCCGCAACTACCAGGGCGTGTGGCGCTACGTCGTACAGATTCCATATGAAGGATATTTTACACAAACGGTGGAAGTCACCAGGTTAGTTATATACCAACTATATTTCTTGCTATTGTATTCAAATAATACGTTCCGCTAAATATAAATATACTCGTATATTTGAGGATTACAGTATACCTTAGAAATTGCCAGCAGTTTAATATGCCACATCATTTTAATTAATTTTAACCGAATAAAAGCCGATTGGAGACACATTTCCTCGACTATAGCTGCATAGGTATTAGTTAGTTCCATATCTATTACTTACGTACATAAGTAACACAAATTTGGAGGGATTTTGAAACCATTTGGAATTATGTAAGGAAGAATAGATAATACGTGACAATGGTGTACAGATGTATGCAATCTCGCTGCCACTACTTGGACGGCGGCTGCCTCAGCTCGCCGCGCTGGGTGTCGCTGCTGGTGGCGGAGCTGCACTACCCACCGAAACAACATCAGGTATCTTCCTCTCCTTATTACTGTCTCTTGAACCACAAGTTACCCCAACTCCTCCCCCCATCCTCTTTCCCATACGCCAAAGGCGGGCAACGCACTTGTGACGCCTCTAGGGTTGCGGGTGTCCATGGACGGTGGTAATCGCTTACCATCAGGTGATACGTGTGCCGGCTAGATACTTAATCTGTCTCCTTTCCTGTTTTTCACGATTTTAATGTTGCTTTCAGGATTACCAACAATATGCACAAAACCGCGTAGGACAACAGTCTGATACCGAGTCCAGCACCGACAAACCCTCACATTGTGATGGCCACGACGAAATGGGTTGCTACCAGGTAACCACAATGTCTTTCAAGTATTAAAGAACAAAAACGTTCTTTCGTAAACGAACTGCTTACGTTCTTTAAAAAATGAGATTGCGGTTTTACAAAAAATCTATTTATTAGCTAAAACTGCCTCGATGGCGCAAGTGGTAGCATAAGCGACTGCTGTGCTTGAGGTCTCGGGTTCAATTCCCAGGTCGGACCAAATATTTGTATGATCTGTAAATGTTTGTTTCGGAGTTTAGTGTTTCCTATGCATAATAGTCTTTACAAAAAAAATATAATGTATTTATATTAGTTGTCCAGTACGTATAACACAAACTCTATTTGGCTTGGGACTGGATAGCGTTGTGTGTTAGATGTCCGAAAATATTAAAAACTTTATTTATCTAAATTTTCAGGTACGTCTGTACTACGATTGGTTCCTAGTGCCCGGCTCCTGCAAGTGTTGGAGGCCCGACTACTTCGCAAGGTACGTCCGCCGTCGCCAGAACAACGAACTGTAGATCTATCCATCACAGAACTCCAGGGAAACATCACATAATTCATCTGAACTTTTATATCTATAAAATTTAAGAGATGAATCTTAATCTTTTCTAATATTGTTGCTGTCCTAAGGCACTGCATATAGATATTACATCATCTATGTAAACTAAAATCACAATATTAATATTGAACTTCACATAAAACTCTTGATAATTCAAATAGCTTGATTAAAATTATTTACAAATAAATTTTATTGTATGTATTAATTTTAAAAGAAAAGTATTTCCATTACACAAACAGAGAACATGAATGATTAGAACTTGTTAATACGTTTTTATCAGATCGAAGTAAGTGAAATGTTATCTTGTGTAAATGTAAAGTTTAAATTTTTATTATATTTTGGTGCTACTGTTAACTAAAAAGTTGTGACACTAAGACTGTTTTTAAATTAATATTTTTATCTAATAAGTAAGAATGTGTACCATACAATAGCTTACATAGGAATATCCTTTGGTAAACATAGAACTTAATTTATACTCAAACGGCAAATCTTCTAGCAGTTTACGGCAAATTTAATAATATTTTTATAAAAGTTGTTTGGACGACATGTTCTATATTTTTGGTACTTAAATATCTTGAGTAGTGTAATGTTAAGGCACCGTTGCTGTAATAAATGAACAATCCCTGTAGAAATACTCGTAATTTAGTTAGTTTTAGCAGAGGTAGTATTGAAGCTCAAAATGCATTTATATTGGTAACTTTCTAAAGATGGTATTAAAGACTTAACCATGCTTTCTTTTACTTATTCCTCATAAGTTTTCTTAGATAACAGAAAAAGAAAGTAATATCTAACAAGACGCGTCACCAAAATAATAATACATGTTGTGAATATAGAAAGCAAATGGTTCAAGAAAGCATGGTTTTAATAGTACTTAAGTATGTTTAAAACTAATAAGTTAGTGCTTATTTATTTCTTTTTAGGATAAATTAATTTAGTTGTATCAATAAAGCATTTAAATATTATACACATGGTGTTTGTAATTTATAAAATTCAAATTTTGTTAAATAGTCATCGGCAGTCAGTTAGGTATGTTTGCATTGATACGCTGCCTACTGTGTGACATTCTTTGTGAAGAATGACAAGACACCTTTTTTCTCTTTTTTATTGGTATATGAGGCAAATGAGTAGATGTATCGCCTGATGGTAAGCGATTACCTCCGCCCTTAGACACCCGTAATACCAGGGGCATCACAAGTACGTTGGTCTTTGAGGAATGGGGAGTAGAAAAGGAGTAGTGGTTGTGGTATGGGCCCTTAAGCGTCGAAGGATCAACCCTTAGGCTACTTAGCTAGGCTGCTAACTTCTAAACATACCATAACTCAGCTGTCCAACTACACTGGATAAATGTATGTCAAATCTTTTAGATCAAATTGAGGTAGTTAGAGATATCAACTCTAACAGAAATCCATAACAAAGTTTACCACTAATGGATGAGTCATGAAGAGCTTATCATTATGATTGTGATTTATTGTGATTGTGATTAGTCTTAACCCCCGGCTTTTGTCTCATTTAAGGTATGTTTTGTCCTTCGAGAACTGTTATTTTATTCTGGATGAAATATTTTGGGGTATAATAATTATTGTATATATTGTATAATATAATAATAATAATTTAATAAGCCTCTCAAAGCCTAATCCTATGTCCGAGCTCTACATCTTAGCCACGTGAGAGGTGGCCACCTAAAACATTATTTCTATACAGGTGACTAAAAGGGTAATGACAAACCCCCAACATAATGGAAAGAAGTAATAAGAGACATCGTTTAATGCCGCTTCCCGGGGATCGCCGGGGCAGCTGACGCTGGGCGTGATAGTAGACGGATCGTCAGTGGCTCTCTGCTGAACAGGCGGGCGGAGGTCGGGGATCTCGAAATGCCACAGCCGACCTGAACCGAGATGCCAATCACACTTTGCAGAATAGGGACGCTCCCATTGGTTCTGCCGGTACATAGGATACGACCACGACAAGTTCACAAGATATTAATGATGAACAAAGAAAGTAATACAAAGACGAAAAAATATATTGTGCTATTTTAAAGCTAGAGCACAAAGAATAGGTTTAATAAAACTACATACATTCACAAATCCTTTGGAAGTTTTAGGGGACACAGTATTTTCCTGTACCTTTAGTTACCTTAGTCAAATGAGTGTTTGTGATGTTGAGAAGAGTATTCGGTAAATAATATCCAATGCTACTGGCTCTGATTCTATCAGTCGCAACATGGTCTTCTTCATCCTTGACCAAATTTTACCCATAGTCAATGAATCCATCATTAGCGGCGTATTTTCATCCAAATGGAAAGAGGCCCAGATTATTAATGTACCTAAGAATCGTAGTCCCGTATCTTATTCCGGATATCAAACTATCTGCATCTTACCTTTCAACCTTTCAAAGGTCGTTGAACGCCTTATCCACAATCAGCTAAAAACATACCTTTGCAGAAACAACCTTCTTAATCCATTCCAATCTGGTTTCCGTCCCGGCCACATCACAACTACCGCTGTCGTTAACATAACTGTGTTATGCCTATTGGACTTTAGTAACGCCTTCAATACAGTTGATTTCGATGTTCTCCTTGCCATATTACACTTTCTCAACATATCTCCATCAGCTGTTGACTTTTTTCGTAGTTACCTGTTTACCTGTAACTACTCCAACTGGTTGAATACATCCGGTAGCGGTACCACCGGGAGGCGTTTTATCTCCTTTGCTATTTTCAATCTTCATAAATACCATCACTAATAAACTTATTTCTTCCTACCACCTATATGCAGATGATTTACAAACATATTTTCAGACTAACTTAATGACCTGCCTCTAGGTATTGAAGCTATAAATAGAGATCTTAACAACATAATATCGATGGACTACAATGTATGGGCTCAAAGTTAACCCTAATAAGATCCAAGTAATCGGCAGCTCCATACTTATCGAAAGGATTGACTGGCTTGCACTACCACAACTGTCTTTCGAAGGAGTCATAATTCCAATCAGCGACACTGTTAAGAACTAAATCAACAATCTTATCTCTCGTGGAATACTCAAATACAATATTTTAACCGTAAAATATTTGCCTGAGCTTTTTTCAGAAGCTTTCATTCTCCACTATGCCGATGTCAGCTATCTCTACCTAAACGAGGAACAACTTGACAAACTTGAGAGCCTTCAGAACTTCTATATCAGATTCATTTTTGGGCTACGCAAATATGATCATATATTCGAATTTCGTACAATAATCAAGTGGCTCCCAATTCGGCTTCACCGGAATACACATAATATTCTCTCACTCCTATATAATGTCTTATTTAATGCTACAACTCCATCCTACTTAAAGAAAGGATTTACTTTTGTTCATGACACACATATACGATGTTTAAGGACGGAACGGAAAATCAAACCTTAGAAATACCAACACACTCCAAAACTTTGATAAATCATTCTTAGTGTAAGCTGCACGCCTGTGGAACTCCTTACCGGAATCCGTAAGGCACACAGTGAATACTTTTAAGAAGCTCGTTAAAGATTACTATCCTTTCTATACTTTTAATAAAAATTTCAATTCTGTACATTAAAGATATTTAGAAATTTTTTTGGAGGGCTCTCTCTAATCGATACTGACTGAAGCCAAAATTAAAATTTCGAAGCGTTTTATGCACAAGCATTGTGTATAATGCGGTATATAGTTAGTATTTGATAGGTAGGTTTAGGTTCTATCTTTCCACAAAAAAAAAAAATATTTAAAATTTTCTTGAATTTTTTTTCTTTTCTTAAAACAGCGACATCTGTTGGAATCAAGTAACACTAACTTTACAATTCAAAACGTGTACTTAGTTGTAGTTGTTATTCTGTAACACGTAGTCCGATTACCTTCTTTCATTTTTTATTTAAAAAGAAAGTACTTTAAATGTTTTTCCATGATCATTTATTTATCAATATTTATAATAAAACTGTAACAGGTCCAATTATGTTACTTGTAGATAGGTATTTTGATTTTTTTTTCACCTAAGTAATACTAATATAAAATGCTATAACGTTAAATGGTCATGTTTTATTTTAAGATTAAAAATATTTGAATGAGGAGTTATAATTTTTAACATGAACATGTAACATAATATTTCATCATAATTTACCAGAAAATGATACAAAACATGTTCATGATAGGCACCAACCTGAGCGGAATACCTAGACAAGAATTGTCACATAGCAATTTATGAAGAGCCAGTTTATTTACGCTTTTTGGTGTTTCTAGGCAGCAAGTTTTCGTTGAATGTTTTTTGAAGTCGGTTTTTTATTATTTTGTTTTTTTTTTTTTAATTTTCATGTACCTACCCAGTGTCACTCTCACGACTAAGACGAATCTATTGACACCACTCACATAAAATACGACAAACCCTTTAGGGCCTGCCAAAGAAATATACGTACACTCGAAAACAAAACACTACTTCTTTCGTAGTCGGGTAAAAAGAAGAAACAAAATGAAACAAACACTAATTTTGTTACATCCTTATCCGATCGCTTTTTGGCTAAATTATCACAATCATATATTTAAGATGTTTTATCATATGAAATAAAATGCTCTGTTATATTTGAATAAAGTAGCATACCTATCGTATCACACTTCCTACAGGCGAAAGTTTGTGAGTGTGAGTGTATGTTTGTTACTTCTTCACGCAGAAACCACTGAACGGATTTGTATGAAACTTTACAGTAATATAGTTTATACGTCGAAATAACACATAGGGTACTCTTTGCCGCGATAACCGACATATACGCGGGCGAAGCCGCGGGCAACAGCTAGTCTCTATAATATCTATGTTCTTTATGAAGATCTATTATGCATGTAATATATGTGTAAGTGAGTGTATGTATATGCATGTGTGTGTATGTTTTTGTATTTATATGTGTGTATTATTATGTATGTAGGTAATATTAGTTTTACACGTAATATGTAAATATGGACCATAAAATACACATTACTGTAAAGAATATTCCATCTAAAGGTTGCCTGGATGTCAGTCTGCGATAAGGCCGCCCTTTGTACCAATGTTTTTACTTGTGTTATATTTACATTGTATTTTAAAAATTATGGTGTTCAATAAGGAGTCTATCTATCTATCTATTTTTGAATTTAAGGGAATCCTCTTCTCCTCTTCTCTGAAGGTTTCAGAGCGGGAATTAGGATAAATACCGAGAGAACACTCGGGTGAGAAAAATCTTAACCACATATAATTTAATAATAATTTATTTCAAAGGTATTTGTACATGGCACATGTGAATGACTTAATACCCTACATGGTGAATTGTTGATATATTATTTTTTAACAATTTCAAATTTAATTGTAAAGTCTAACAATTTATCAACAATTATAATTGTCATTAAAGAAAATGTTTTTAAACATAAATAATTAAAAGTTATAGACTAATACACAAAAGGCAATGCTTTGTTTAATGTAATTATCACAAATTTTAACAAAAAAACGCGATTTAGGAACTGGATCAAATTGAAATGGGACCAGACGGGAAGCACCAGCTTCCAAATGAAAAAAGAGTCATCTAAATTTTCAGTTCACGCAGTCGACCTTCTCCATTTTTTGAAGTCGATTAAAAATATAAAAGAAAGAACAAAAATATTTCTAACACATAAACAATATCTCACTGTGAGTGCGTCTAAGCTTATATTTAAATCGTGAATAAATAAATTAAACAGGATATCTAAGTATGATTTTAAGTTTATCCCAAAATGATGTTCCTATTATGGTGGGAAGAATTCTTGAATCTACTTGAGAGGTAGTAGTACCATGTCATCTTGAAATTGTAGTAACATTAATAAGGCCTTAATCTATACAAATAAATAAAATTGTAGTGTCTGTTTGTAATATTAAAATAACCGCTTTTTACTAAATGCATATGTATGTACACGGTACATATACCAAATGTGACCAAACCTGTCTGTCTGTCCGTCTGTCTGTCTGTTTGTTCCGGATAATCTCTGGAACAGCTGGACTGATTTTAACGGCACTGGCGGGTAGTTGATGATCCAAGGAGTAACTTAGGCAACTTTTTTTTACTAACTTTGTTAGGCGACGTTACTCGCAGTACAACAATACCCGCGGGTAACACCGCGGGGTTCCGCTAGTAAAAAATAAAGTCAATTAAAACAATTTCGAGTCTCCCGACTAGTCATTACAGACAAGGTGATGTTTAGCGATGACTTTCTTTAAGTATTTAATAAAACATTTAATTCGATTACTTTCTAAGCAAAATATATAGTTCAAACTAACTTTCACAGCGCTTCAAGTACCTTTCTTACTTAATACAATACTTTTTTACTTGTCATATATGCTATGACTATTATGACTAGGCTTTTTATTATGAACCTAAATCCAACCCGTAGTACGCTAAGCTGGGTACTTAGAGTACATTTTATCGAAAATGTCCATGTTCTACATATACTTCACTCTGGTTAGACTCCATTGTTGCCATCGCTAATGTCTACCGTTGTTTCATTTGCTCTACTTAACGTGACGGCACCAGAACTATTTTGCACAACGTTACTTCTGTCTGTCTCGACTACATTATTCAGATGTACATCTGTAGCAGTAATAGATTCTGGTTGTTCACCACTTTGTCTTTTATGAACCTGCGGTACTTCATCTGTATTTTTCAGTGTTTCAATACACGTAGAGTAAGGAGGAGGTAGTTCCTCAGAGTTAGCGTCGAAGCTTTTGTTGATAACCCCATCGTTCCTGGCTGCGCACTCGAAATACGTTGGCGGTGAATCAGAATATCTTCCACTCTGTGGCGAATGTTCTGAGTTGACCAACAAACTGAAAGATCCATTGTCATTGTTGTGTCCTTGTGCTGAAACAAAAACAAATTCGATATAAATTTCAAGTAATAATGATTTTGTGCATAAAAATCTGAATTACATTTAAATATGTATTTTGGCAAAAGGTTTTTATTACATAAATAAAACGTATAAGGACTGGTGAAATATAATATTATATAAGCAACCTCAAATTACCAGCTTCCAATTACGCTACCGATTTTAAAAGCTTAATTATAGTTAGTTACTTACGGTTTGCAGGCGAAATGTTTGATAAATTCCGCTCTTCTGTCATTTGTCTTCGTATGCTTCTTTCTGCACTTGGAGATCGTTGAGCTGTTTATATATTATAAATATTTATTAATTACAATAATAATAATAAAGCTTTTTATTCGGACATATGATACAACTACCTTACATTACTGCACTGTTATATATACGTATAGGTACCAATGTTAGACAAAATTTAAATTACTCGCGTATTCAATGTTTTTTACTACATAGTCCGTTCGCCAGTTGGCAAATAATATTTATTAATATTAATTAAATATAAAAATGGTAATGTCTGTTCATGTTTTGGGCACTAAACACATCTAATACTGTATTCGTTATAACATAGTCCCATTCTTTCTAACCAGAGGACAGAGGTGCAACCTGTCTTGTCTCAGAGTCTTAGGCCTGTTACCCATCATAAAATAACTATATCCCTTATCGTATCGGTTGATTTTATCTAATATTGACTTATCTTTTTGTTCCGTCTATTAAAAATTTTATTGTCTGGTATATTTTAAAACTAGTCGAAACACTGCAATGTTACACGATCAAAACTTCCAAAAAGTTAGGAAAAGTTATAGACACGCACGCACAAGCAGGACAGACAGGTTTTGCTTTAAAAGGCCTTTATTGCGCTAACTTCATGTAAGTTTTAAGTAAAGAAGTAAATTACTAGACGAAAATTACTTTCTACTCACCGCACTCTCAATTATGACGACGGAATTAGTTGCAATTTCAGAAGCGCTAAATCGGATAAATGATTCAAGTGGCCAAAACTTTGTAATTTTTACAGACAGTAAAAGTGCCTTACAGCATTTGGCTCGATGCGCCTCTGGGTACAGAGGTGTATCGATAGCCTATGTTATAATTAAAAAGGTACGTGATATCAGTGCGTCAAAAAATTTGAAATTGCAATGGATACCATCGCACATCAATATAAAGGGCAACGAGGAGGCGGACCGATTAGCCAAATTAGCAATTAAAGAAAGGGATAATATTAACATTAAACCACATTACTTCGAGCTATTATATAAATTCAAAGTTAGGTGCTACAATGAATGAAAAGAATATTTTGATGAACAGTCTAAAATAAAAGGAATTTGGTACAAGACTATTCAGTCCGAACCTCCTCATATACCGTGGTTCGGTAACTTAGAAATAAGTAGATCGTGTGTTACAATAGCTCATAGATTGCGTTCGGGACACGTTCCATCTAAAAAAATTTAATATTTAATGCGTAGAGCAACTCACCAAAGTGTGACACATGTAACATTGTCGACGATGTTCAACATTTGTTGATGGAATGTGTCAAGAATCAATCTTTAAGAGATGTAATAATGACACAGTTAAACCTGAATTGTTTGGATGTCGGTATAATTCAAAGTGTTTTGGCTATACCGACATAAAAAAAAGCTATTAAATTGTACAGTCTAGCATATAATATGTAAATTGATATTTGTTTAAGTTAAGGCCTTATGGGACTGGCATACCCTAATGGGGTAAAAGTCCCTTAAAAAATAAAGAGAGAAAAAAAGACTCACCGTACAAAATAACTCTTAGAACACAAAAAACCAAGAACAGAATAGATGTAATCACCACAAATATGGTTGTCGTAGGCACGTATCTATGCTTCACGGGCTCTTCAAAATTAGGTACTTTAAAGACAACCTCCTTATGGTTTTCCTGAAACAATTAAACACAAAAAGAATGAATATCAAGATACCATTAAGAATTTAATATGTTTTGATCGACTTTCAAAGTATAGAACTTATAGAAGGGCACGTGACATCGGTCCTTAGAGCTTTTCTTATTACTAACTAGCTGTGCCCGCAACTTCGTACAGGGGAAGTCTTTTTTTAAAATTATTCACCGTTTAAACCTTCCCTGGACTACGACAAACATTTCAAAACCGAAATCAGCTAAATCGGCCCAACCGTTCTGGAGTTTTAGATAAGAAAAGCTCGAAGGGCCGGTGTGCGTGTCTTATTTCATTATACATATAAACTTTACTGACATTTAATTCAAATCGATTGGTTTTGCATTATGACGTTATCGATACCCTCACTCTAACTCCCTTTACCTATTTGAATCCCTCACCACAATTCATCTTGTTCCTTTGTTCCATCTTAAAACGTATACCTACATTCTCAAAGACGCTTGGCAACAAACTGTCGACTAGTAATAAAAAAAAACAGTCAAAATGTTTCATTGAAAATATAATAAATAATAAATAAATATTTCGGACATCTAACACACAACGCCATCTAGTCCCAAACTAAGCAGAGCTTGTATTATGGGTACTAGACAACTGATATGAATACTTATATACTTTTTTTTTGTAAATACATACATATTATACATAGAAAACACCCAAACTCCGAAACAAATATTTGCAGATCATACAAACATTTGTTCCGACCCAGGAATCGAACCCGAGACCTCAAGAACAGCAGTCGCGTACGCTACCACTGCGCCACCGAGGCAGTTTTATGTAATATGAAAGAACAGAAACATGTAACTTAATGACTATTAATGAAACCAAATAAATTAACTAACATTAAATAGCGATGTGAAATCCCTGGTCGGGGGCGGTGAATAGAACCACGAGATGTCATCGGAACTCCAGTGTGGACTGTTCAGCACACGTCTTAATCTGAAAATTAAAAATTTATTTTTAAACCTAAAAAGAAGAATGGCGATGAATAAAATAATATGGATCCCAGAACAGACTGTACAACTTTCGAGTTGAAGTAATACTGTACAGTACTTTTTTTTTTTTTGACCGGGGGAAATCCTCATGAATGTCCTTCGCCCTGGGGAAAGGACGAAGGGGTCTGTCAGACTCCTACTGACTAAAACCCCCCGGTGTTCCTTCTCTCACCTACGCCGGGGATCGCGGGAACTTGAGAGACAACCGCAATCCCCGACTGGTGCCAGCCCGCCTCTGCGGGCCACTGCTCGTCAGCGAGGGGAAAAATCCCCTCGCGACTTCTTAGAGGGGCGCACGGGAACACTACGCGCCGCCACCTCGGGTCCAGTTGGTTAGGGGGGCGACGAACATCCCCAAGTCCGCCGCCCCTGGACCCAGTTACGGAGGCCGGTGGAGGGCAGCGTATGCTCTCCTTCGACGCGTCCGGCTCCCTGCCTATGCGACACAGAAACCTCCCGAAGCAGCCATGTCCCGAGAGGATCTGCGTCACACGGAACGAGAGGGAGCCGTGCCTTCTCCCGAGCCAGAGGTCGAGCACTGGCCGGATGGCCTCGATGGTGACGAGGCCGGCGGAAGGGCATGAAAGCCTGTCCCGCCATTCCGCCACCAGGACCTCTCGCAGCTGTGACCGACGCAACTCGATGATTCGATGCGTCAGTCCCTCGCCGCGAGCCCGCGCGTCCTCACGCCACCAATGAAGTGAGGCGAGGACTTTTGCCTCCAAGTCCCAGGGCGGAGATCCGGCCAGTACGCAAGCCGCCTCGTAGGAGATCGTGCGATAACCCCTAATGACTCTGACGGCCATCACCCTCTGCGGCCTTTGCAGAACGGTGATTGAGCCGGCCGTCAGGTCAGCCGCCCAAAGATACTGTACAGTACTGCTTCAACTCGAAAGTTGCATGGGTTTTATAAAATAAACAAATACCATTTACAGGTTATGTTTTGTAATAAACCAATTTTGTTTTTCGGATAACGTAACATAATCTTAAAAACGCCAATGGTTAACTACTAAATAATAGCAAAGTTAATGAACAAATCATTATCTCCCTTTACCTACTGAAATGATTGTGTTCATCATATGATTAACTGACCAGAATTGCACGCACTCGCTGTAGCGATCAAAATTAAAAAGAAACAGCTGTTAAAATAAACAAAATGGAATCGATTTTAATGTTTAATTTTTATTATATGTCATTACTTCATACCTGTTGAAGTACTCGTCATCGTTGAATACTTTGCTTTGGTCTCTCTCTCTGCTGTTGCCGAAGCCGCCCAGATTTGCTGAAACATCAATTATAATGATGATAAATAATGTTTGAATTATGATAAATTAGTACACCTTCTATTTTATTACCAACTTAACACCGTGGGGTTCAAGTGGTAAAACATAAAAATCGGCCAATAATTGCTGACTAGCGTTTCCTATTTCACCAAGTATTCTGGCTTCATTTCTCATACTGTTGTTCTGTGTCTGGGTGTTTTTTGTGTCCGTTTCATGTATGTTTGTTAAGTCCCCCGCGACACAGTCCTAGCGCGGGCATTATCATAATAAAACAAAATGGCAATTTCGCATAACATTATGCTTTCCATCAGGCAGAGTAGAGTCATTTTGGCAGGGCCAAACATAAAAAAAAACATACCCACTTTATATAAATATCGCGGCGACCTGTAAACTTCATTCTCTTTGATTTGGTTAAAGATTAAAAAGATTATTGGAATTGGAATTTGATTAAATTAAATAGAAAAAGAAGGTTAATGTTTTGACCACAAATATTTTTCAAATAATGAAAGGAAATGAAATCATTTATTCTGCAATTAGGTCACATAAACACTTTTACTAGTTAAACTTTTTTGAGCAGATGAGTTCGGCCTTTCATAAACGGACTAGCCCTGAGAAGAAAGAACGAAACAAAGTCAGGGATCATCGTTTGTTTTAAAGTCCAGAAAATTTTCTATAAATGCAAAGTTCATTATATCAGTAAATAAAAAAAACGGCTAAGTGCGAGTCGAACTCGCGCAGGAAGGGTTCCGTACCATTATGAATACATTTCATGCGTCTATCTGTTGCCGTTATCAATATCGAGCAAAAACAACCAAAAAATCACGTTTGTTGTATGAGTGCCCTCTTAAATATTTATTAATTTTGTTTTTTAGCATTTTTGTTGTTATAGCTACAACAGAAATACATCATCTTCTAAAATTTCAACTGTTTAACTATTACGGTTTATGAAATACAACCA
This sequence comes from Spilosoma lubricipeda, assembly GCA_905220595.1. NCBI lineage: Eukaryota > Metazoa > Arthropoda > Insecta > Lepidoptera > Erebidae > Spilosoma > Spilosoma lubricipeda. Next base: position 286,267 of record HG992298.1, on the reverse strand, counting down.
GGTGACAGACGGACGGACAGACAGACGGACAGCGAAGTCTTAGTAATAAGATGCCGTTTTACGCTTTGGATACGGAACCCTAAAAAGAACTATAATAATTCATACTAACCTTCAAAGGTTTTATGAAAAATTTGCGGTAGGTAGTGAGTCTGGATGGGTGCCTTCGTGGTTATTCGCCTTCTCGGTATTTTCTGTATGTGTCCGCCATCGTACGTAAATTTAGTACTGAAACATCACAAAAACAATGTTAAAAAAATCATACACTTACTTTTAGATGTTAATTTTGTAAATGAGAAATAGTATAACGGATATTTTTACCTATGGCCTTGCAATTTGGGACAAAATAAAGTTTTGCAACAGACATATATAAAACTACGATTATTTAGGAACCAAACTACTCAGGTCATCATCGCTGTAAGGAGAAACAAAACAAATGCTACCCGTACCACGTTAAGGAGAGAGAGAGCCTTGTGTCCTGCCGTGTACAGTAGGTAGTAGTATCAACAGATGACGTTGATTATTATTTAAATCTACACACGAATTAGGTAAGTTATAGAATTCTTCAGTTATCGTGTGAACTCGCAATTAGGGCATAGGCAGGAGCGTCTTTTATTAAGGTGCAGGGTGTGCGACGCACACGGGCTCAGTAGTGTTACGGGCGTCAGTCGCGGCACTTTTAATGAATCTGCGAGATCACTAAAGGGCGCTAGAGTAATGATTACACAAGGGCGCTTCACGGGCTAGAGCATATGTATATCAAGAGCCACCGTCGGGTACAAAACTAATTAAGTAAACAGGTACTTCTACCCGTAGACAGTATGCGACGCAAATTTTGCTGCTAATTATTATTGCATAGGTATTTCAAAGTGGAATTTTAATGTGGTTTCCTTAATTGGGATTTCATAATATCTAATTGTTTGTTAGGGATGACTAAATGACGAATGGTAACTATTTTCACATGAAAAACAGGTTATTTTACACATCATATTTACGTAAATTAATTCCACTTACATATTTTTACATATTTCCTGTATGCGTAAATATATGTACATAATATGTTTATATATGGCAATTTGTAGAAATCCCATTATTACTTTAGGGTCGTATAGTGGACCCTAGAAATGATGTGAGGCAGTGATAATTTTAGATAATTTAATGATGGGTGATTTTTGTACAATATAATCCTTATTTTAAACCCGTTCAATTGAACTTGAAAATTGACTAAAATAGTTAATACGGGCACTTCGTTGGGCGTTAACCATCCGCTTTTCTTCGATTTCACTTACAAATGTGTATTTTTAACTGAATTTTGTTTAATCATAATTAAGTATGGTCTACGTCACTTCTAAATAGTGCCGCTTTCTGTTATTAAAAGAATTTTCAGTCTCGAATCAGTACTTCCGAAGATTAACCCCCACAACCATACAAACAAAGTAAGAAACTTTACCTCTTTATAATATTAGTATAGATTGAGGGAAAACGAGAAACCCCAAAATGACTTTAGGGTCGTATAGTGGACCCTAGAAATGATGAAAGGTGATGATAATTTTAGAAGTTTTGATGATCAGTGATATTTATATAATCCTTATTTTAAACCCGTTCAATTGAACTTAAAAATTGACTAAAACAGCTAATTATGATTGTAATATGGAATAAGGAATTCTCTATCACTAAAAACCATGACTTAGCAGGGTAAATGTGATAGATATACTCAACCAATCTGATAATTATTTACTATTGGGATTTCATAATAATGCTTAAAGTGAGTCATACAAGCGGCAAATGCATAGATCTAATAACTAAATGCGCACGAGATGCATCTTCTTCATAAGCCCTATCAATAAAAAACGGTATGTTGAGGTAAGAGAACAGCGTGAGTAAAAGCAGGTGTCGTATCAATAAATGAGAAGGGGATGCGACTATGGTTCAAACATGCTGAGAAAATAAGCGAAGAGCGAAAGACGAGAGATAATCACTGTAAAGCCTCTGAGAGAGAGTATTAGAGGAGTTATAAGCATCGGTAACCAGCAAGACTGTATGAAAGGCTTTTTTTATGTGGAAGAAGAGCTATCGTATTTCGGGGTCGTGGGAAATAATATAATATATTAGTATCTCTGTTTACGCCGGACTGGATAGCGGTGTGACCTTAATTAAACAGGATGGAACTTGAAAGTAAGTAAGTCCCTTTCATTTACAGAAAGTCTGTTAATTTTATTGTAATGAAGCAGGTTTCTTTTTGTTTTGTTAAATACAATGCGTTTTATTAATTATTTAAACACACATCTCAAGATATTAATTATATCCTAAATACATTTCAACTGAATTTACATTTGAATGTGAGTCGAGAAAACACAATTGTTAATTTCCTACAATGTAACCTTACAGACTTTTCTAATTTTACAAGCTTAATCATGATTAACAGACTCTAATCATTTACGCAATAGTTTTACGCACAAAAATTATAAAAAAAAAAAAAATTGTGAAAGCACTAATTTTTCATAACAACTCCGGTTGTTGCATAATTTATCAGCACTATGCGAAAGATTACATTTAAACGAACAATGACAGACAGCTAACACTAGTATGGAACTAAAGCATACCTGTTTTTAGAGTTTGTATTCATTTTTGGCAAGTTCTGCGGTACATCCAACGTCACACAAGTCCAAAACACAACTGGTTTAAATACCGCCCACAGCGAAAGCCAGCCCACAGGAAAAGATTTCGTTTTCCTCATCCGCAACTGCATATATATTATTTGTTGGTTTGAGTTGTGCCTTAGGAACGTCCCATATTTTTATGACGTAATAACAATACTTTAGCTCACTCAGTCTATCTCTTATTTTCGTTTGATGGTGTAGGTTTCAACAGATATACGGTTCTTCGCATGGTTACCTTTATATCTCAAGACACAGGCAAGACATGATCATCTGTGTGTTCACGGATTGAGAATTCGAGAGTGTCGTTACCTATTCCCCTTCTTCATACCGCGGGTAACGTAAAAGACGAGTAAGGGAGTTAACTGCAAACAACATTACTTCAAAGAGAATAAAACCTTGAAATAAACCTTCTACTACACTGTCTGTCCAGCGCGGTATCCTAGAGTAAAACCTCTTTTGTAAGGAGAGGCCTATGTCCAGCAGAAGACTGATAAAGGCTGTTGATCACGATCTCAAGACACATAAGCGTCTTAACCTCCTTAGAGCGCACCTCACTTCGGTTCCATCGGTTTTTTGCGAGGACGTGAAACAAGCCCGTGTGTTCTATAGCATGGCAAAAAATCGACTCAACGGAACTTCCCATGAGCTGTATTTGTTAGAAAATGACCACAAGGATAAGAATGTGTTATTTTTTACCAAAGATATTGCACAATAACGCGTATTTAAAGTTTATGCCATTTTTGAGCAAAATATTATCTCGCGCGACTTCATTTTGATGTTGATTTTGCTATGAAAGTATACGGTACTTACATCAAAAAACATTATTTTTTGTCAGTCTGTCTGTCTATTTGTTTCGGTTAATTTCCGGAAGGCTGGGCTGGTATTATTTTAAAGCTACAATAAGAATCGCGGGTAACACCGCAATCAGTTGGTTCAAACTAAAATGTATATCTGTCATCTAGACCGCCGTTCTCGAATAGTCGAGTAGGTAACAAACAATCATCTTTTTTCCTTTCTTTACATACTTTCATGATATCTTTGGGGCAATTTGTTAAAGCCTCCAAACAAAACAATTTATTTTACCACTCGGTGTTCATAAAAAAACTATATTTATTTAATTTGCACAGATTTCGTATGCTCTATCCTGTAAATGGCGACAGTGACTCTGCCGCTGGAGTAGAGAGGCGTGAAGACTCTGGCCCACAGCCGCACCCTCAGCAGATGCATCGATATAAAGTGAGTGATTATCTTGACACCAATGAATTAATTATATGTAGGTACTAGTGGTTACGGCAAGTAGTAGCCTATGTGTTATTCTGATGTATAGCGTGAGCTATATTACTGTAAACTTTCATCCTAATCCATTCAGTAGTTTTTGCGCGAAAGATTAACAAACATCCATCCATCCATAGGTACTTACAAACTTTCGCGTTTTATTATACATTTTAGGGTATATCAGTGAGAATCTTTATTTCATGATATTGACATTTATAACTATCATGATTGTAATTCAAGGATTGTAATTGTTGTGTTGTATTGTTTGTAAAAATTCTATTACGGTAAAAATTGCAATCTGTTGATATTTTAACTTAAGGCAGGGTCCCCCAACGCGTGCAGAACGTGGTGCAGGTTCCATATGAAGGATACCTTACCCAAACGGTTGAGGTCACCAGGTTAGTTATACTAACTATGTATCATGCTATTGTATTAAAAAAATGCGTTCCGTTAAATCTATACTAATACTAATAATTAATGTTATAAAGCAAAAGAGTTTGTTTGTTTGAACGCGTTAATCTCAGGAAACGCTGGCCCGATTTGAAAAATTATTTCAGTGTTATACGGGCTATATATCATCACGCTAAGACCAATAGGAGTGGAGCACCAATGAAGAATGTTACAAAAGGAGAGTAAATTATCACGCTACGAGCAATAGGAGACGCAAATGAGGTTGCGCGGGTCGGCTAATATAATTATATATTTGAGGATTATAGTATATCCTGGAGATTGCCAGCAGTGTAATATGGGTACATCATTATAATTATAACCAAATAAACGAGCTATAGTCGAGAACATGTGTTTCCAGTCGATTTGATAGGAAACACATGTTCTCGACTATAGCTGCATACGTATTGGTAAGGCCCATATTTATTAGTTACGTACATCAAGGTAATGGAGCCACGCTGATTTCAGCATGAATGGGCCTCGACCGAGGCGGTACTACCCTCGCACAGAAGATCAACGTAAAATGACAGCGTTCGTACTGTCATGTTTCGTTGGGCCGGACAATGCGAGACCGGAAGCCCAATGATCCAGAAGCAAAACTAGGCCGCCATGGTGTGGGTCATCATGCTGCATTGTTGCTTTGTCTGCACGAGCAATGAGTATGGTGATCATCACTCTTGGATTCTGCTTATGCTTTCATCAGGCAGAGTAGAGTCACTTTTTCGGGGCCAAACATAAAAAAATATGACACAAATTTAACAGGATCTTAAAATAATTGGGAGTTGCGTAAAGAAGAATAGTGCATAGAAAATGTTTGCAGTCTCGGTGCCACTACTTGGACGGCGGCTGCCTGAGCTCTCCGCGTTAGGTGTCACCGTTGGTGGCTGAGCTGTACTATCCGTCGAATTAACATCAGATACCTTCCTCTCCTTATTACTCTCTGTTGAACAACAAGTATGATCACTGTTTTTCAAGATTTTAAATTTTGCTTTCAGGGTTACCAACAATATGCACAGAACCACGTAGGACAACAGGCTGATATCAAGTCCAGCACCGACAAACTCTCACATTATGATGGATAATTGTCTGTTCGAAACCGAATGCACTACACGTAATTTGTGGGAACCACACGTTGACGTTTGAGTTTGACTTATGATGTGATAAATGTGATTGAATTGAGATCGATCGCTCTGGGAGCTTAGGATAATGGCGGGCGGGCTGCGTTAATTGTGGATATAATAACGCGACTGGCTGCGTTAATATAGGTTATCGCTGGGATGCGTGTCGGTACGGACAGGCTTCTAATGTGTATAATTTATAAATCTTTGCTTTGGAAGTGTGTGATAGTCGTTCGGGACGACCTTGTAGGATCGAAGTAAAGATAAAGAGAAAGAAACACTTTAGGTATAGGAAGATTTCCTAATCTTCCTATACCTAAAGTGTTTGGAATTGTAACTCAATATTTTTTTATTTTATTTTTTTATTTATTCTTAGAAAGACTTACAGACATATAACAATGATATATAACTAAAATTAAATCATCCCATTGCTAATTACAAGTCTCTACTTATAGATACTCTGAGGAGAACTGTCGACTTTAGTTAAAGTTGAAATGCAGTTCACATTGAACACATACATACAAGAAATAACACATGATTATATACGTATAACAATTATATAAAGATATGCCAAAAAATTAAAAAAAAAATGCAAAAAACCTGAAACACAGAATAAAAAAAAAAACAGTAGAAACAGATTAGTACAGTTTGAGTGCCGCTTTACGTTTCGAAAAATGAATGAGCTAATATCCTCCTAACCGTGTTCACGTTGGTACAAAACAAGTCTATATCAAGATTCGTTGAAAGTTTATTAAAACTGTTTGCACTTCTTAGCGAAAAAGCGTTACGTCTATAGTTTGTTGTTGAAAAGGGTATTTGTAATAGGGGTCGCTGTCGAAAACTAACTCTATTCACACTCATCTCCACCTTAGCAACAAGTTTCGGGCAGTCAATGGAGCCCTGAGCAACGCTTATCAAATAACAGATGTCATTGATACAACGTCTTTGCTCAAGTGGTAAAAAATGGAACCTTTTGCACCTATGTGTGTAATCCTCGGACCATTGCCGCGCTTTAAAACTCATAAATCGGAGAAATTTCCTCTGGACACCCTCAATTCGTGACTTATGAATGTCATACTGAGGGTTCCAGACTTGAGACGCGTATTCTAAGTGGCTTCGTACGAATGAACAGTATAAAACTTTAATAGGTTTAAGGGATTTGAAGGAAGTCGTTGTTCTAATTATAAATCCCAGTGCCTTTGTAGCTTTTTTAACAATATCGTCAACATGTTGGTCATATAGAAGTTTACTGTCTTGCATGATTCCTAAATCTCTAATACTATGAACTTTGCTGATTAATTGATTGCCGATTGTGTATCCTGTGGTTATTATGGATTTCTGGCGGGTGAACGTTATGTGGAAACAGTTAGATACGTTTAGTTGAAGTTTATTGTGAACACAATATGCCTCAAATCTCCTAAGATCGTCTTGCAATTCACACGTGTCTGAAAAACTTCCTACGGCTTTGTGTACCTTCATATCATCAGCGTATAAAAGAATATATGAATGTTTAAAGCAGTGCTTAATATCGGCAATGAAAAGTGTGAACAAAAGAGGTCCCAAAATTGATCCCTGAGGAACTCCCGAAGGTATGTAACTCCAACCTGAAGTATATCCCTGCAGCACAACAGCTTGTGATCTATTTGTTATGTAAGATGAGAACCACCTATATACATCCCCGTGAATGCCTGCCATAGATAACTTTTTTAACAGCACTTGGTGGTCTATACGGTCAAAACATTTACTGTAGTCAGTATATATAACGTCTACTTGACCTTCATGTTCCATACCTCGTGAGATAAATTCGTGTGACAAGATGAGATTTGATGTAGTGGAACGATTTTTTAAGAAGCCATGTTGTTCTTCACCAAAACTGCCTTGCAACGCCGCATATACATCAGTATAGACCAGCCATTCGAGAATTTTTGAGAAGAGACATATCTTAGATATAGGGCGATAGTTTTGAATATCGGACCTCTTCCCTTTTTTGAAAATCGGGGTAACAAAAGCTGATTTCCATATTTTTGAAACTATACCTTCTGACAGAGAACGCTTAAAAAGAATGCAAAGAGGTACAGTTAAACTATCTGAACAACTGACTATAAAAATCGATGGTATAAAATCAGGCCCTCCCGACTTTGACAGGTCTAAGTTTTTAAGCAATGTCATTACACGGGACTCACATATTTCCACTGTGCTGACTCCCGCGAATGTATTATTAAAGCAATGTTCGCTGGTGATTGTGTCAACTGTATTAGAGACATTTGATGTGTGTGTGATTTGATTGTTGAAAAGTTGAATAAAAATATTTGGCGAATAAATTGCTGATATCTTCACCTGTGCAAGCTGTAATGTCTTTAAAGTGCATTATATTAGGGTATGTATTGCTTTGTCGTTTACTCTTAATATATGACCAAAATGATTTAGGATTTTTTATAATAGAAGATTCAACTTTATCCATATAAGTATCAAAACAAGACCTTTCCACTTCAATTACTCGTTTGCGAAGTAATGTAAAAGAATGATAGTGCGATAAATTGCGATATTTTTTATATTTTTGATGATATATGTATTTTTCTTTTAACATTTTAATTAGGGCCGTATTGTACCAAAGGGGATGGCATGATCGTTTCGCGGCTTTCAATGGAATATATAGCTCTCTTAGTTCATATAATTTCTCATAGAATTTAGTGACAGCACTTTCCAACGACTCCGTCCTTAAAAACTCGTGCCAGTTTATTTGATTTAGTTCAAAATTAATAGCTTTATAGTCTCCTCTTGAAAACAGATAACGAGATGTCAATTTTTCACTTAATCTATGAAGTTCTACATAACCAGTTTGGATTAGCAGAGGTTTGTGGTGTGCATTAACAGGTGTAGATAAAGGATCTATGCTTTCATTAACTTTAACGCAGTCATTAGAAAAAATCAAGTCAAGCAATCTACCGTTCACATTACGTATTCCGTTGTACTGAGATAGATTTAAAGTCCGAACGCTGTCAAAAAATTCCATTATTTGTTGACATGTAATATTTTTTGGAAATAGTTCATCGCTTTCAGTACTATTGCCGGACCAAGTAACATCATTACCAAAATTAAAATCACCTATTATTATAAACTTATCTGTTGGGTGTGTCAGTATTAACTCATTTAGTTTAAAATTGAAATTATTTAATTGAGTATAGTATGAATTCCCTTAGTTTTGTTTACAAAGGTACAGTGCACAAATATGTAAATTATATGTTACCTGGGGCCTCGATCTCTTTATAATAAGTGACACCCATAAGTCTTGAGCTGAACTACGCCACTCAGGTCTCTCGATAACTGTATATCCACACTTCACCGCGACCAAAACACCACCTCCCCGCTTCTGTCCGGTAAGCGAATAATCTCGATCTCGTCTCCAAACAAGATACCGGCTATCAAATAGTTCGCTGGTGTAAAAACTGTCATCTAACCATGTTTCCGTAAACACTATCACATCATGAGAGGTCAAACACACACGACTAAACACATTATTAGTTTTGGTACGTAAACCGCGAACATTCTGATAATAAATACTAAGTGTAGCCATTCCTGTATTTAACTATTATATTGTAGATTAAAAAACTAAGTTTAGTAAATGAAATTATTATAGAATACAAATAATTAAAAGTGTACAATCTTATGACACGATATAATACAATTCTGCGGGTAAACAAAAATAACATAATGAAATCTCGCAAGCACAGCTTCGCACGGTGTCTAATTAACGATGAGTGTGAACGTCGTCTATGAATACAAATGCAACAAACGAACGATAACAGCGGCCAATAACTATTTATCATAAGACAAAGCAAACTACAACAGAAAATCAACTTAATTGTGTAGGTTATGAGGAATAACTCTTTTGAATATCGATAGGTTCCGTCAGTAAAACATTCATTTGAATACACTGTGAACACACATTGCGATAGAAGGAAAACACGACTAACACAATGCAGTTTGCGGTTCTCAAACTGTAATACTCTGGTAAACGAATATATTATATTTCTAAAAAATAATGAACAACTTAAACCAACTATATGATCTTTGCTATATCTTTTTCGGAATTCACAATTAGCACAGGGGATGTATCCGTTTTTCTGATATGTATTTTTGCATATTTCACCCATACATATTGAAAATTCTTCTCGGTCGCGGCCTTCTTAGTTTTGGACAATAAAGACTTATTTTTCAGCGTTAAGTGATCGTTCACATAGATTTTGTGGTTTCCTTGCAGCCCTATTTTAGCTGTTGTTAAGTAAGAAGTCTTCGATTCCAACCTTGCCGCGGCTACAAAGTCCTCCTTTACATATCGGTTACAAAAATTTACTATAATTGGTTTTACATGGTCATCTTGCAAAGATGGAACTCTAGTTATAAAATTTATTTGTTGCCTCGTAATTCTGTAGGTTATCTTTTCACCTATTTTGGCCACAATATCAAATAGGTTTTCGTTTTTAGCCTGCGGTATGCCCTTAATTTCCATATTGTTCATTCGTGACCATTGATCCTTTTTCTAATTCCTCTTCCAATTTATCCATCCGTGACTGCATCTGATCTACTTGATCTTGAACCTTTTCCATACGCCCAATGCGCTGTTCCATTTCGTTTAGTTTCACACTGAATTCCTTGACAGTGTCATTAAACTCTTTTGTGAGGGAAGACTTCAAGTCGGCAAACTCGCTTCTCAGGGTCAAGATTTCTTCCCTTAATCCCTCTAATGGAGCCAATTTGATGGATAAAGCACGAATTTCACTGACTATGTTTGTTTCAAATTCTTGTTTCGAAGATCTCGGTGAGCTTGTTGGCTGGGTGATACCAGATAGCTTGCATTTCGAGCAACGCCATGTAAGCCTCCTATCTCCCAGCCTTCTATGACCAGCCTTGGTAATGCCCGCACAGTGGAAATGCAATGTTTGGTTACATGCAGCACAATGAGCACCTTCAGATATCGCTTCGTCACAGGCACCACACTTATTTGAACTCATCTTGATGCAACGTATAACAACGATAAAAAGTTGAGAAACACTGTTTTTTTTTTTTTTCTCTTTCTTTGCGAAAGAACGACAGTAGTGTATAATAAAACGACCGTTGGCGGTGAGGTCAACGACCGGACTGATATATCCCTTGTGTGGTTGAATAAATATTTTTTCGGACATCTAACACACAACGCCATCTAGTCCCAAGCTAAGCAGAGCTTGTGGTACTAAACAACTGATATAATTACATATATATTGTTTTTTTTTTTTGTAAATACATACATATTATACATAGAAAACATCCAAACTCCGAAACAAATATTTGCAGATCATACAAACATTAGGTCCGACCCGGGATTCGAACCCGAGACCTCAAGCACAACATTTGCATACGCTACCACTACGCCACCGAGGTAGTTAATCATCGAAGAATCAAGCAACTATCATCGCCAAGGTACCCTAGGCAGCTTCGGAGGAACCCACTGTCACCAGCAAGGGGTGAGTCACCATAAATTGTATTATGGTGGGAGAAATTCTCGTATCTACTCAAGGACTAATAATTATTATGAATTTCGACATCTTCTAATTATAATACTGTTTAATGAAAAACAATTTCGAGTCACTACTTCTACTCACCTGAATAGTTATCAAAAATAAGGCGATGTTACTTACTTTTTTTTTAAAAAACATTTATTACTTAATAAAGAAACTTATGTATATAACCATAATTAAAAAAACAATAACAATATTTACATACAAGCATCAAAAAACTGTACATCTTCGTCTACTGGTATCGTTCCCTAAAGACTGGCAGCATTACCACGTTGAATGGCAATGCTGATTCTCTGTGCTAGAACAAGGCCGGCCTTCTGGCCACGAGAAGCGTCATAATGTTATATCTTAGCTAGTTGTTTAAACATAGCGCGAGTACGGACCCCATACTTACTTTAAGTACATCATCACACTAATATTGTAAAGGAAAGAAAGAAAGAAAGAAAATTATTTATTTTGGCAACAAAAAGTAATCATACATAAAACACAAAGAAAAAAAAAAGGTTAAATTGAATTGTTGAAAATTATCAATTCAATTTCGTTAAGCCAAAAATGGACCCAATTCAGCATTGTGTCAGACAAGGCGTCTGACGCTGGTTTTCAATTGGGCCCAGGTGACGCCGTGCATAAACATATTCTACATATCCGTGCCATATACATATACAATATATATATACAATAACAAAAACAACAGTTACATACGTGTGTATTGCCCTATACTTAACATAAAGGGGAAAGTTTGTGTGTATGTTTGTTACTTCTCCGCGCAAAAAGTACTCAACGGATTTGGATGAAACTTTACAGTAATATAGCTATTGTCAGAATAACAACAAAGGCTACTATTTGCCGCGATAATCGACATACACTCGGGCAGAGCCGCGGGCAACAGCTAGTATTTAATAAATTCGATATTTCTATAATTATTTATTTATTATAATTAATCACTTTGTTTTACAATTCCCTCTTATTTCTATTACAATACAGATTTAAAATGACTAGACAACAATAATTATTAATGCGACAAAAATACTTCAATCAAACTTCTTAATAAAATACTTTTTACTAATAATACTATAAAAAATCCTAAACATATTGCTGATTATCTGCATGATTGTTAGATAGCAATAATGAAATTTAAAAAGAAACTATGACTATTTATTTTGAACTTAAATTCAACCATACGCTGACCTGTACTCACAGTACCTTCCTATATTTTATCGAGAATGTTTATCTTCGATATTTATTATTTGATGCATGGCCGCCATCGTTAATATTTATTGTTGTTTCATCAACTCTACTAAACGTCACGTCATCGGAACTCTTTTGTTCGATATTGATTCCGTCTGTATCGACTACATTGTCGAGACAAACATCTGTATCAGTGCGAGATCGCGATTCTTTCCCGCTCTGTCTTCTAATAACTTTCGGTAGTTGCTTCATCTGTATTGTTTAGAGTTTCATCGCATATAGAGTAAAAAGGAGGTAGTTCCTCAGAGTTAGCGGTGAAGCTTTTGTTGATAGACCCTGGCTGGAAATCAGAATGGTTGTGATTCTGTGGTGAACATTCTGAATTGGCAAAGAAACTGAAAGGTCTATCACTATTGTTCTGTTCTTGTGCTGAAACAATAACAATCTATACAAATAAATAAAATTGGAGTGTCTGTTTGTAACATTAAAATAACCACTTTTCACTAAATGCATATGTATGTATACACGCTACATATACCAAAAATGTAGTTAAAATTTTTTTTGTCTGTCTGTCGGTCTGTCTGTCTGTCTGTCTGTTTGTTCCGGGTAATCTTTGGAACGGCTGGACGGATTTTGACGGGACTTTCACTGGCAGGTAGCTGATGATCCAGGGAGTAACTTAGGCTACTTTTTTTAGACTTACTTTGTCCCGCGGCGGTACGACGACAACCGCGAGTAACACCGCGGGGTTCAGCTAGTATCCTATATATCTATACAAATAAATAAAATTGGAGTGTCTGTTTGTAATATTAAAATAACAGCTTTTTAATCAAAGCATATGTATGTATACACGAAACATATACCAAAAATTGGTTGCCTGTAAAGTCGGTATACGGGCGAAAGTTTTACGTGACAACGACTTTGATTGGTAAAGTGGACGCGTGCCTTTCACTTTTTATGTCTGTCTCTCTTGCTCTTAGGCGGGCTAACCATGCCCGAGTGGAAGGCACGCGTGCCTCTCACTCGCTCTCATTGTGAGCGCATAACGTGAGCGGAGCGTGACGCAGTTTCTTGAAGTGTCACCCGGCAAACCAATTTATAAGACGTTGTCACGTCAAAATGTAGTTAAAAATTTTTTTGTCTGTCTGTCTGTCCGTCTGTTTGTCTGTCTGTCTGTCTGTCTGTCTGTCTGTTTGTTTCGGGTAATCTCTGGAACGGCTGGACGGATTTTGACGGGACTTTCACTGGCAGGTAGCTGATGATCCAGGCTACTTTTTTTAGACTAACTTTGTCCCGCGGCGTTACTCGGTTCAGCTAGTAATCAAATAAAATCATATAAAATAATAATAGTTGATTATTAACTTATAGATTTGACATTATTATATCTTATTATATTTATTTTTCATATTTTATAAACTGTTTGTAAATTGACTTTTAAATTTTAATAGAAATTGACATTCCATGTATTTTTATTTGGTTCAAATGTAACATAATATTGTTTTTGATAGACATTCTAAACTATTGCATGCTTCAAATATAATTTTAAATTATTATAGAACAAAGCGGATCATTGAAACTTGTTCAAACATCCTTATATTATGTATACATAGGTATACATAAGGAAGTTTTCTTGGATCATAGGATTCACAATAAAGAATATTGATTGATTGATTGAATCGAGGAAGATTCTAATTTATGTATTTTGGGAATAGGTAGGTATTTATTAAATGAATAAAACTCATAAGGACTTGTAAAATGCAGCATGGTGATGGTCACCATGCTGCACTGTAGCATTGTCTGCATTCGCAGTATGGTGACCACCACTCTTGGATTCTGCTTATGCTTTCCATCAGGCAGAGTAGAGTCATTTTGGCAGGGCAAAATATATAAAAAAAATATATATATATATATATATATATAATGATGCTCGAGTTTCCCTCCTACTACGATCCCGGGTCCTCTAAGCGGGGCGTGATAAAGAATCTCTAGGCCGTTATAGTATGGGGTCACCATATTACTTTATCTTTTCATTGAATAGGGGGCAAACGAGCAGACGTATCGCCTGATAGTACGCGGTTACCGCCGCCCATGGACACCTGCAACACCGGAGGCGTCACAAGGGCGTTGCCGATGGATGGGGTGGGGGATGAGGAAGTGGATGGGGAGGGGTTGCCCCGGTCGAGCGGGCCCGTTAGGGCTCAAATCAAATGTATTGTTAAGCCTTCAGCCTTTAATTACGCTACCGATTTAAATGATGAGCTAATATCGGCTACTTACTTGATAGATCCAACCCTTCTGATATTTGTCTTCGTATGCGTCTTTCTTCACTTGGAGAGCTACGAGCTGTTTATAAATTATAATAAAAATATTTATTAATATTCATCTATGCAAATAAATAAAATTAGAGTGTTTGTAATATTAAAATAACCGCTATTTACTATATAGATATAATAATATATGTATATGTCACCGTAAGATTGTAAAAACCGTTAGATTATAATCTATCTAGCGAGATTGCAAACTATCGATAGATTGTCAACTGTGATATACTGCTTACGGGCGTCATACTGTCAACTATCCTTTATTGGGCAGTTTTATGGTTGGCCGTTCAATGGCCATAGAGTTAGATTAGGTTAGAACTTTGAACTTTGTTTTTATTAATCACAAATTAATTTTACCGTCACAACAATTTTATCTAACTAATTCTATAGCTATGAGGTATTGCTCACATGATATCAATTTACAATCACAAAAATACGTTAAATTCGGCAACAAAGACGAATTAATAAACAAATGTATCGGCGCAGGACATCTACTGTTCAACCAACCAAAGTCAGCGCGCGACTTGCGATTCGTCGATACCATTTCACAATCTTTCTAGTGTTTGCAATCTCGCGAGATAGACTACTAACGGTTTGGACAATCTTTACGGTAACATATTTTATATTTATATTTTATAATTCGCACATCTAACACACAACGCCATCTAGTCCCAATCTAAGCAGAGCTTGTGTTATGAGTACTAGACAACTGATACAAATATATATAATCTTTTTTTTTTGTAAATACATACACATTATACATAGAAAACACCTAAACTCCGAAACAAATATTTGTAGATCATACAAACATTTGGTCCGACCCGGGAATCGAACCCGAGACCTCATGATCAGCAGTCGCACACGCCAACCATGAGAACAACGAGGCATATACACGGTACATGTACCAAAATAATGTTTTTTTCAATTTTTGTCTGTCTGTCTGTCTGTTTGTTCCGACAAATCTCTGGCACGGCTGGACCGATTTTTGCGAGATTTTCACTGGCAGATAGCTGATGATATAGGGAGTAACTAAGACCACTTTGTTTTCGACTAGCTTTGCCGGTTGTTATTGTACCGCGGGTCCAAGACCGCGTGCCTTAGCTAGGTAAACATAAGAGTGATAATGTCTGTCCTTGTAGTAAACAAGTAAATTACAACACAAAAATTACTTTCTACTCACCGTACGCATAAATTTTCAGAACACAAATAACCATGAAGATAATAAATGTAATCCCCACCCATAATAAGGTTGACATATCTTTATGCTTCACGGGCACTTCAGGTTTATGTACTTTAATGACAGGTTCCTTATAGTTTACCTGAAATAATAAAAATAGAAAGAATGAATAGCAAGATATAATATGTTTTTATCGATCCTCAAGTTATAGGACATTTCGAAAGCCACGTGACACCGACCGCGGCCCTTCGAGCTTTTCTTATACATATATTGTGACATGGGTTTCAAATAAATTATTATTATTACTAATAAGAAAAGCTCGAAGGACCGGTGCGTATGTAGGGATCTACGCTCTTATTTCATTTTTCATGTTAACTTTACTGGCATTTAATTCAAATCGATTGGTTGCCTTATGTCGTTATCGGTACCCATACTCTAGCTCCCTTCTCCCATTCGACTTCCTCACCACAATTCACCTTATTCCGACTAGAAACCTATACATACCTATATAACCTATATAACAGTCGATTGGTAATTAAATAAGCCAGTGAAAATTATTCATTGCACATTACATGATCCTAATAAAATTAAGAAAAGGCAGAAATAATTATATGTCTATAAATCAAACCAAATAAATAAACTAACATTACTTAGTGAAGAGAAATCCCTGGTCGAAGGCAGTAAATAGAACCGCGAGATGTCATATGAACTCCAGTTTGAACTGTTCAGCAAACGTCTTAATCTGAAATTTAAAAATATATGTTAAAACTGAAAGAGAAGAATGGCCATGAATATATGGATCCCAGTACAGCACTACTTCAACTTGAAAGTTGCATAAGAAACTTTATGATAGAAAAAAGTAAATATCATTAAAAAAGCAAGATTTTTACTGGAAAACATACGATAAATTCAAAAAAGCCAATGTTTGGGCAATAATAACCAATAACAAAGAAAAGAACCTGAACAAATCATTACATACTAAAATGATTGTGTACATCATAATCATATCACACTAATATATAAAGGCGAAAGTTTGTGAGTGTGTATGTTTGTTACTTCTTTACGCAAAAACTACTGAACGGAAGAAACTCTACAGTAATATAGTTTACACATCAGAATAACACATAGGCTACTTAACCGCGATAACCGAGATACACGCGGGCGGAGCCGCGGGAAACAACTAATAATATAATGAACCTGAATTGAACGCACTCACTACAAGTGAGAAACATCAAGAAGAAACAGATGTAAAAGACAAACTACTGTACTAGTACTGGAATCGTTTTTTGATGTTTGTTTTAGTTCAGGCAATACTTTTTGATTTGTTATTTCATACCCGTTGAAGTACTCGACACTGTTCAACGCTTTGCTTTGTTCTCTCTCGCTACTGTTGCCGAAGCCGCCCAGACTTGCTGAAACATCAATTACAAACAGCTCAATATACTTTAATTATGGTAAATTAGTCTAGCTTTACTATTTTATTAAAAACTTTGAATCTATTCAGTAAAACAATAAAAATTGGCCAACAATTGATGACTGCTTGTATGACCTAGTTGGCTTAAGTGGTCGCCGCGCCGCTTCCTACTTCTCCAAGTTTTGTGGGTTCATTTCCCATACGGGATAACACTTTTTGTAAATCACAAATTGTTGTTCTGAGTCTGGGTGTTCTTCGTGCGTGTTTCATGTATGTTTGTTAAGTTCCCCGCGAGGGCGTGAAACAGGATTGATTATTGATTCCTTGTGCGGGAGTTTTGTAAGGTTAAATATTACAAGGTAGTAGAGCCACGCTGATTTCAGCACGAATGGGCCGGCTCGACCGGGGCGGTACTACCCTCGCACAGAAAATCAGCGTAAAATGACAGCGATCCTGCTGTCGTGTTTCGTTGCTGAGTGGGAGACCGGAGGCCCAACGATGCAGAAGCATCACTAGCCCGCCATGGTAATGGTTACCATGCTGCACTGTAGCATTGTCTGCATTCGCAGTATGGTGACCACCACTCTTGGATTCTGCTTATGCTTTCCATCAGGCAGAGTAGACTCATTTTGGCAGGGCCAAATATAAAAAAAAAAAAAAAAAGAAAAGGAAAAAAGTGTAGGCAGTTATAGGGACTGCCTACAGAAGTGAAAATTTTTTAACTTAGAATGTTATTTGTAAAATAATGTGCAACATTAGAATTTTTATAATGTTTGAATTAAAATTATCAACATCAAACATTAGCATGTCGGTGACGCGAATTCATAAGATTTTCCCCTACCAAAAAGTGCTCAACGCAGTTTAAGAAATTTATACTTCAAAAAACAAAATTAATAGAGATGTCGCATAACATACTTAAAATAAATAATGAGATGAATTATATACTTCCTTCTTTTTAATTTGTTAAAAACTAATAACAAATGTTTTAACGAAAAAACCGACTTCAGGAACTGGAAAAATTGAAATGTGACACCACGGGCAGCACCAGCTTTCAAATAATAAGGGAATCATCAAAATCGGTTCACCCCGTCGAAAGCTATGAGGTAACAAACATAACAAAAAATATAGTTGAATTGAGAATCTCCTCCTTTTGTGCAATCGGTTAAATATATGTAATTGTTATTTGATTAAATCAAATAGATAAAGAAAATTAACGTTTTGACAATGGCATCTGCTTCTTCTTCTGGTAAAATATTCTTCAATTAAGGTTATGAAATAATTTAATATCCATACAATTAGGTTACATGGACACTTTGCCAAGTTTAACTTTTTGAGCAGATGAGTTGGGCCATTCCTAACTGGACTAGTCCAGAGAAGAAAGCACGAAACAAAGTCAGGGATCATCGTTTCTTTTAAAATCCAGCTTTTTTTCTTTAAATGCAAAGTTCTTTCTATCAGTATATAAAAAAAACAGGCAAGTGTGACTCGGACTCGCGCAGGAAGGGTTCCGTACCATTATGTACAAGTACAATACATTTAATGCTGACAGCGAAGTCTTAGCAATAAGGTCTCGTTTTACCCTTTTGGTGCGGACATTAAATATCAGTAAATGAAAAAATGTCCTAAATGGCGCATGCAAATCCTGCATAAATAAAAAATAAAGAAAATTTTTATAATTGCATAAGTTGATTAAAATGCTATGCAATAGATTTACCGCGGCAGTCCCGGAGTGCCACATGTCTTTTTTTATTTTATTCTGTTTTTTAGTATTTGTTGGCATGACGGCAACAGAAATACGTCATCTCTAAAATTTCAACTGTGTAACTATCACGGTTCATAAGATACAGCCTGGCGACAGACGGACAGCGAAGTCTTAGTAATAGCGTCCCGTTTTACCCTTTGGATACGGACCTCTAAAAATAATTGTAATAATTCATACTAACCTTCAAAGGTTTTATTAAATATGTGCGGTTCGTGGTGAGTCTGGATGGGTGTCCCCGTGGCTGTTCGTCTTCTCCGTATTTTCATTATGTGTCCGCCATCGTAGGAAAACTTCGTACTGAAATATCACAAAAACACTGATAAAATGTCATACCTACGAGTGTAACCTTTAGACACTATTTTCATAAAATGAGAATAGTTTAACAGATATTATTAGCTCTAGACTTGCAAAAGGTTTGTAATATATAATGACTAGCTGACCCTGCAACCTTCGTACCGCCATGCCTAAGTTTCCGAAAAACTTATTTTAGTGTTTTACGAACTTCTCAGGTTTCCACAGGTAGTGTACAGTCGCGAACTAAGAAAATATAACCCTCACGGTTTCCGAATAACTTTCATCTTTACAAACCTTGCCCCGCTCACAAACACATAAAAAAAGAATCATTCAATTAGGTGCAGACATTCGGAAGTTATGCGCGTTGTACACTTCGGTGATTCATTTTTCTTGTATTTACATTGTACATTATATTTACAAAAAAAGTAAATATGTATTTGCATCAGTTGTCTAGTACCCATAACACAACACTTCCCTTCGCGGCACCGAGCGGTTAACGTGTGACGTTGCGTTGTGATAGTTTAAATATTGTTTTTGTGCATTCTCGCGACTGTTTCCCAGTTTGTGGGCGGTTTAAGGTTGTATATAGTGTTTTCTTAACAAAAAATCTGTAAGTTTTTACCCTTTTAAATACAAATACTGTGTTAGTTTCCTTTATTACGGCTATCGGTAAGTAATTTTATTATATTATTAAAGTGGGTAGGAGTAATATTTTGTTAGTATTAATTTTCTTTTCATCTTTTTGATTTTTAAGTTATTTTTATTGATTTTTCTTCTACCTGGTGTGTCTTTATTTGACCATGTCGGTTGTTTGCGATTTACCGGATCCAGGTGGTACAAACGAATTTTTAACACCAACCGGAAAGGGAATGTTTGGTAGAATGTCGCCAACAAATTTATCGCCAAGGGACAGTAGAACGGAAAGAATTAGGGCTTCGGACTCGGGCGGGAGTATTTCGTCGCTTAGTGGTCATGATAGTTGTGGGGAGTCTGACTATATTGAATTGGTATCTCAGGCAACCGAATATTTGGCAAAAATTAACGAATTAGTAAACGATCAAGGGTCGCGAATGAATGTGGGGAATAGGACGGCAATTATGGACATAACCCAGCGGATTACCGGTATCGTCTCATTGTTGGCTATTAAATCTTCTAGCAATGAAACGAAATTAGCGAATCTCGAGCGCCAGGTGGGCGGTATCGCGGTTCAACAGCCGGGATATACGTATGCTGACAAGCTTAAGCTTCGCTTACCGCCTGGTTCAGCTCCGTGTCCGGTGTCCGCTGAGGCGCGCGTATCTCGGCCGTGTGTTATTGCGTATCCTACTACGGAACGTTCAACAGATTATGCAACTTCGTCGGCCACAAAACAGGCTCTCATGAAGGCCATTAAGCCCAGTGACGAAGGTTTTCAAATTGTAGGCGTTAAAAAAACTGCAAAGGCAGGCGTCGTGTTGCGGGTTGCAAATGAAAGGCAGCTTAAAAAACTAGAATCAGTAAACGCCATTAAATCTGCAGGCTTACGCTTAGAAAAACCGAAAGGCCGAAGGCCCCGTATAATTGTAAAAGACGTACCCAGTTCTATGGAGGATCGTACCTTCCTAACAGCGTTATTTTGTCAGAATATCAAGGACGAATTAAAATTAACAGAAAGCGACTTTTTAAAATCAACCAAAATTGTCAGGCATCGTAAACTAGAACACGGACGCCAATGGATAGGCTTAGAATTAGAGACAGAAGTTAGGAAACACTTAGCTAGCACAAAAGATAAATTATATATAGACTGGGCCACTTGTAGGTTTATAGACGACTTAGAAGTAGTTCGTTGCTTAAACTGTCAACAATTCGGTCATGTTCAAAAGTTTTGCACTATTAAAACGCCTACCTGTGCCAATTGCGCCGCCAACCACGATGCAAGAGCTTGTTCGATTAAGGACACACCAGATTTTAAACCGAAATGCGCACAATGCAGCCGGTACAAAAAACCGTGTGACCATCGATGTGGATCACAGGACTGCTCCACATATAAACTTAAATTAGAGCAGCTAATCCTAAATACTAATTACTGAATAGTTTTACAGCAGTAGTTTAGTAATTGTAGTACTTAATTAATAATGGATAATATCTCAATAGGCCAGTTAAACCTTCATAATGACAAAATAGCTACGTCAGAATTAGACAATTTAGTTTTGGAACAAAAGTTAGACATTGTCCTTATACAAGAGCAATATCAAAGCGCTCGCTTGCGGAACAATGTAGTACAACTAGATGGCCGGTCACGGGCTGGGATATATGTTGCAAGTTCTAATTTTACGGTAACATCTTTGCGTAACCTTATGACGTCACACTGCGCCGTTGCTGAGATTTCATCCTCCACCTGTAAGGTTTATGTAGTGAGCTGTTATTTTCAGTTTTCACATCCCATTGATCCTCATCTACATCATTTACGTTTCGTTTTGCGGTCCCTCGTGGGACACAAAATTATCATTGGCGCTGATGTCAATGCATCCTCTACTTTATGGTATGGCAAGCTGCGTTCAACTGACATGACAATACAGACACCGACAAATTAGGCAGTGGGCTATCGAACCACCATTGTCTCCAATGTCTGACTTACCATCTTCAGATGAATTTCTTAGTATTGTTAGGTCATTACCACTGAACAAGGCTTCGGGCGACGATAAAATATCAAATAAAATGATAAAAGAAGCTTGTAAACTCTCGGGTGATACGATTTTATTAGTTTTTAAACGTTGCATTGCGGAAGGAGTATTTCCTAGTGTTTGGCGGTGCGGTAATATTCGTATAATACCAAAAAGCGGCGATAAGCCGCCGGACGATCCTGGGTCCTATCGACCCATAACGTTGTTACCATCGCTAGGAAAGCTTTTAGAACGTCTTGTAGTACCTCGACTTCTACCGGGTGGAGTTAAATTTCATGATAGACAATTCGGATTTACGTTGGGAAAATCGACAACAGATGCGGTTATATCTGTAAGGAAAACTGTCTCCGAGTCAAGGTTTCAATACGTCTTAGGTATCTTCTTAGATATATCTGGCGCCTTCGACAATGCGTGGTGGCCCATGCTATTGCTAAAATTAAAATCAAGAGGATGCTTTAAAAATATTTATTCCCTTATCACCTCGTACTTCACACAAGGCACAACTAAATTGAGACTAGGGCATCACTCTGTGTCGAAGGCGCTTACGATGGGGTGTCCTCAGGGCTCGGTGCTAGGTCCATACTTGTGGAATATAGGCTTCGACGATTTTCTTACAATACCTATACCACCCGGATGTACCCTAAACGCGTATGCGGATGACGGTTTATTACTGGTGGAGTCTGATACTAGAGCGGGGCTTGAGAGTCTGGCTAATAGATGTTTGAACTTAGTATCTCTATGGGGTGTACGTGATCGCTTGACTTTTGCACCAAACAAAACCTTCCAGCTACTTCTGAAAGGTAACCTCAAATCACCGCCGTGTATTAAATTTCAAAATGTTACTATTAAAAATAAAACCTCGGTTTGTTATTTGGGATTAGTTTTAGAAAGAAATTTTTCATTTATCGAACATATTAGAACAGTTAATGAAAAGTCTAAAAAAAGTTTCTTTGCTCTGACGAGAATATCAACTGCCACATGGGGTCTTTCATTTAATACATTAAAAATCATATATGGAGCTACTTATTTAGGCGCTGTTTGCTATGATGCTCCCGTATGGGCCGATAGAGCGACTGTAGGTGCTGTCCGTCGCAAACTATTACAAGGCCAACGACTTGCATTGATCTTCTTGTGCAAAGCATATAGGACGGTTAGTACTGAGGCGTTACCGGTGTTGGCGGGTGTTCTTCCGGTCGATCTCGAGGTGCAGAGACGTGCAGCCATGTACTATTCCACACTACAAAACATGGAATGCGATTTTTTGGGCGTACGAGACCGCGATAAAATCATAAGATTGTTTCAACAGCAGTCCAATGTCTATAACGACCTAATGGATGAATGGCAACAACGATGGGACGAATCATCTAAGGGGCGCCACCTCTACCAGTTCTTTCCATCTGTTCGCGAACGGATGTCGAGGACATGGCTCGAGGTAGATCACTGTGTCGCTCAATTTCTTACAGGCCATGGTAACTTTAAGAGCAAACTACACTCATTTAAATTAATCGATTCACCATTGTGTCAATGCTCAACACCTGATACTAGCTGTGAACAGTCGGCTCATCATATTCTCTGGGAGTGTAGTCTTTGGTACAATGAACGTAACACAATGCTAAATAGCTTACAAATGACATCTGGGGCGGTATACTATGAGGATCTTGTGTCAACTGCGGTGAATTTCCGTGCGTTTAGGCGATTCTGCCATACATACTATAGTAATCAAATATAGCTCACTTAGGACCCATAATATTTTATCCGTGGTGCTTCCCGGTTTAAAAAAAGGTGTCTGCCTATTTTGACTTCATTTTGTCTCCCGCTTTGCTAAGGAGGGAAGTGGACTTATCATATTTCCAACTCCTCCTGTTTTTCTTCTGATTAATTTCGTTGCGGGTTCCAAGACAGTTAATTTTTTTCCTGGGACTTCCCGAGTGTCATAACTCGGTGTGTTCGTGGGTCACTGCTGTTGATCCTGGTGTACAGGAGTTACAGTGTGGGCGTGTGGGTGGGATTAGTCCCAGACAAAAAAAAAAAAAAAAAACACAAGCTCTGCTTAGCTTGGGACTAGATGGCGTTGTCTGTTTGATGTCCGAAATATTTATTTATTTACTAGCTGAACCTCGCGGTGTTCCCCGCGGTTATTGTTGTACCGCGAGTAACGCCGTGCGACAAAGTTAGTCTAAAACAAGTAGCCTAAGTTACACCCCGGATCATCAGCTACCTGACACACAGATAAAAACATTTTGAACTACATTCTTGGTATATGTACCGTGTATAGATACATATGCATTTAGTAAAAAGCGGTTATTTCAATATTACAAACAGACACTCCAATTTTATTTATTTGTATAGATTAAGAGCCACCGTCGGGTACAAGAATAATTAAGTAAATAGGTACTTCTGCCTGTAGATAGGCTGTTATTAATTATAATATAGGTATTTCAAAGTGGAATTTTCATGTGGTTTCCTTGAGTGGGAATTTTTTATATGTAATTGTTTGTTAGAGAAAAATAAATGTCGACTGTTAGCAATTTTCACATGAAAAACAGGTTTTTTACGCATAATAAAGACGTAAATTAATTCCAATTACAGATGCGCTATATGCGTAAATATATGTACATAATATGATTATTTAAACATATCTAGAAATATGGCATTTTGTAGAAATCCCATAATTACTTTGAAGTCGTATAGTGGAACCTAGAAATTATGAAAGGCGGTGATAATTTTAGAAATTTTGATGATCAGTGATTTTTATATAATCCTTATTTTAGAACTTTCCAATTGAACTTGAAAATTGATCAAAATAGCTAATATTGAGGGAAAACGAGTCTCGGGTAGGACAGAGCTGACATTTATGGGCCATGACCTCACGTTAAGAAGGGAGGGAGGAAATCTCACAAAAAACACCAAATTTGTGTAGCGTAATTTATTGATAAACCCTAATGTAACTATGACTAAAACCAGGGCTGTTGATGGAACTTCAGTATTTCCTGAAATGTGTACCGGCGTCAGGAAAAGCATTTGTGAAAGAATTAAAATAATTTGTGATTTCTGACTTTGCCTAGTTCTTCTTAAAGTAATCTGCACATTTTTCTATTACTAATAGTACATAAAAAAATAACGGTATTCCCTATCACTAAAAACTATGAAATCACGTTAAGCAGGAAAAATGCGATAGACATAATCAATCTGATAATTATTCATAACTAGCTGAACCCCGCTGTATTACCCGCGCTTATTGTCGTACCGCGAGTAACGCCGCGGGACAAAGTTAGTCTAAAAAAAGTAGCCTAAGTTACTCCCTGGATCATCACCTCATCAGCATCAGCACCTACCAGTGAAAGTCCCGTCAAAATCCGTCCAGCCGTTCCAGAGATTACCCGGAACAAACAGACCGACAGACAGACAAAAAAAAAATTACGACATTTTTGGTATATGTACCGTGTATACATACATATGCAATTAGTAAAAAGCGGTTATTTTAATATTACAAACAGACATTCCAATTTTATTTATTTGTATAGATGTATAGATTAGTATGTCTGTTTACGCCGGATGGGATAGCGGTGTGACCTTAATTAAACAGGATGGAACTCGGATGTAAGTAAGTCTCTTTCATTTACAGAAAGTCTGGTAATTTTACAGTAATGAAGCAGCGAGCAATAGTTACTTAATTGTTAGTAAGTTCAGCTTCGTGCAATACAATGCGTTTTATTAATTAATAGCTGAACCCCGCGGTGTTACCCGCAGTGTTACCTGCGGTTATTGTTGTACCGCGAGTAACGCCACGGGACAAAGCTAGTCTAAAAAAAGGAGGCTAAGTTACTCCCTAAATCAACAGCTACCTGCCAGTGAAAGTCCCGTCAAAATCAGTCCAGGCGGTCCAGAGATTACCCGGAAACAAACAGACAGACAGACAAAACATTTTAAAAGTGTTATTTTGTACATGTATCGTGCAAAGCGGTTATTTTAATATTACAAACAGACACTCCAGTTTTCTTTATTTGTATCATTAATTTGATCATTAATCTTGGGACTTATAATGTATTATATCCTGAATACATTTCAACTAAATTTACAATTGAATGTGAGTCGAGAAAACACAATTGTTAATTCATTGCAATGAAATGATAATATATTTGTAAGAAAATAGTACAAAACAGGTCACAATAATTCTTTAAAGGTCGAGTACATTCTATTATAACACTGGTGTGCAACTAGCAATGTCATAAATTAGATTAAAATGGCGTGCAATACAATAAATGTCAGTGTCAATATTATAAACTCATTCATTTAATTTATGATTTTATAAAAAATTCTAACAATTCAACAAATCAATATTTTGGTTTATGTCAAAATAATTTAGAGATGTCAATAGAGTGAATAAAAAAAAGAATAAATTTAAAAATTATTTAAAATCATTTCACTATGTTTTCATTTCTTAATTTTTCGGTAATCATTTAAATTGTAAAAACATTTTTCAAAAAGCCATTTGGTTAGTTTAGTGATCCTAGAGTACATTTGGTAATTTACTATGTATGTAATATAACCTTACAGACTTATCTAATTTTACAAGCTTAATCGTGATTGACAGAGTTTAGTTATATACACAGATGCAATATATTTTCACACAAAAAAAAATCTGTAAATTAATTGAGAAAGCACTAACATTTCATAACAACTCGAATTGTTGCATACTGCAATCAGCACAGATGCACAGACAGCTAACACTCGTATGGAACTAAAGCATACCTGTTTTTAGTATTTGTATTAACTTTTGGCAAGTTCTGCGGTACATCCATCGTCACAAAAGTTCACAACACAACTGGTTCAAACACTGCCCACAGCAAAAGCCAGTCCACAGGTAAAGATCTCGTTTTCCTCATTTACAACTGCATGTACATAATTATTATTTGTTGTTTTTAGTTTTGTCTTTAGGGACGTCCAATGTTTTTATGACGCAATAACAATAACTTCTCTTACTCACTCTATCCTTTTTTTTTTTATTTATGGCACAGTGACCTCTATTTGGAGCTACTGTGCGAGGGATAGCTCGCCGCCTGTTTGTATCTTAGGCAGTGTGTAGAGTAGCATGGATCGTAATACCGCGAGTATATTAAACTTGGTCTGCTCCGGCACCTAGGTCTTTTCCCCATGGTTACCAGATTACCACTGCTCATATAGTTTTATATCTCAAGACACAGACAAGACATGGTCATATTGTGTTGACGGATTAAGAATTCGAGAGTGTCATTACCTTTTCCCGTTATTCATTCGCGGGTATTGTAAAACCCCTTAGTCCTCTAAGGGAGTTAACTGCAAACAACATCACTTCAAAGATAATAAAACCTTGACACAAACTCTCTACCAAACCGTCTGGCCAACGCGGTATCCTAGAGCAAAACCTCTTTTGTAAGGAGAGGCCTATGTCCAGCAGAAGACTGATAAAGGCTGTTGATCACGATCTCAAGACACATAAGCGTCTTCACGTCATACGTTTAATAGGTTGCAAATACAATCATTCGGTAATAGTCGACACCGGTAAAAACGTAAAAATGCGAGGACGTGAAACTGGTCCGACTCAACGGAACTTCCCATGAGCTGTGTTTTTTAGATGATGACCATAAGGATAAGAATGTGTTACGTTTTCCTAAAGATATTGCACAATAACGCGTATTTTAGCCTCAGTTTCTTTGAGCAGACACAGTGTTGCTTAAATTTGCGTTGAGGCAATTATATATTTATTATTTATTTGGTGCTTACGTTTTGTGTACGATTTTTCTATTAGTTCTTATGTTCAGCTTATGTTTGTTTTTCAATATTTTATATTAGTCTGTAACTAGAAGTGAAAACTTTTTATTGGCTGTCTGATGACTAATCTGCTTTACTTTTACTAACATATCTAGCTGTAAGTTTTCCATGAATAAATAAATAAATTAATCAAAAATTTATGCCACTTTTGAGAAAAGTTATTTTCATTTCGATCTTGATTTTGCTATGTAAATATATACGGCACTTACCTCATATATACGGTACACACATTATTTTTAATTTTGGTCTCTTTGTTTATTTGTTGCGGTTAATTGCTGGAACCGCGAGACCGATTTCTACGAGACTATCACTCGCAGATAGCTGATGATATAAGTAACTTATGCTACTGTTTTTCGGCTACTGGCTTCGCCCCGCGGCTGCATTTTTTTAAAACTACAACAAGAACCGCGGTGAAAAATGTATACCTGTCATCCAGAGCTAGTCAGCCGTTCTGGCATAATCGAGTAGGTAACAAACAATCATCAAAATTTCCCTTCCTCGCAAACTTTCAAGTTTTTAATATAAATGGGTTTATAGGTAATTAATGTGTCTAACTGACCCGCTGGTCTAGTCGACAGTAATCCTGGTTGCTAATCGTTGGTTGTGAATTCAATTCTTGCTCAGGACAAAATTAAATACATAACTGTGTGATGCGCACGATCATTTATTTATTCTGTGTCATTTCCACTTCAGCGTACTGAATACTCTGCCTGATTTCAGCGTACTGGTTCTCCGTGCGATGTTGGTTCCTCTAGTTCTCCATCGAATAACGTCGTTCTGAATTCTGTTGGACAGACAAACACCCAGCATCGCACACTGACCCAAGTGTGATATCATCAGTTATTTTTTGGAACTAAGATGCAGACAAAGACAAAATCTTTTCTTTAGGTAGATTGCGTAATCTAAAAATATGTTACCAAACAGCATAATGGCTGGTCGTATCTCTCTTGTAGACAATGGATGGATTGTATTGTTTACCAATACTTGCAAATATTTAAAACATTTTATTAAATTATTTATTTACGCTTATGCTGAACATTATATTATTACATTATACCTTACCGTGGGAGAGCCACGCTTCGGCATGAATGGGCCGGCTCGACCGGAGTGATACCACGGCCCCACAGAAAACCAGTGTGAAATAGCGTTTGCGCTGTGTTGCACCGAGTGAGTGAGGATACCGGAGGCCCATACCCCAACCCCTCCCCACATCCCTTTCCCCTCCCCCAAAGGTTGGCAACGCCCTTTAATCGTAATCGGTAATCGCTTACCATCAGGTGATACGTCTGCTCGTTTGCCCCCTATACCGTAAAAAAACAAATTGTGTATATGCAAAATTTATTGTTGATAAAAAAAAAAGATTAACACTGCCTCACTGAAATCTGCTACATAAAACTCACACTAATTTAATTTGGAGCGTATAATAACTTTAGATTTAAGTACATTTAACCTATATCGTTGTGAACTTTGTACATTTTAACTGACTTCAAAAGAATATAGTGTGTGCAAACCTGCCTTATAAGATTTCTGGAAAACCCTAAGGTTGACTGGAAGAGAACGCTCTTGGCATTAAGTCTGCCGATCTACATACTTAGTGCAAGTAAAGTTAATCATCACATCACATCACACTAATATATAAAGGCGAAAGTTTGTGGGTGTGTATGTTTGTTATTTCTTCACGCAGAAACTACTGAACGGATTTGGATAAAACTTTACAGTAATCTAGCTTATACATCAGAATAAGACATAGGCTACTATTTGTCGCGATAACCGACATTAACGCGAGCGGTGCCGCGGGCAACAGCTAGTAAATAAATAAATTATTGTAATAAGTTTTCGTGGCTTGGAAAGGACAACTTGGATTGGCTGGCTACAAAAATGAGAGCTCGAGTTTTGCTGACGGGAACTTGTTTTTGTAAGAGACGACTTCCGCACTGGGACATGTTCTGTGAATAGAAACATTCACGAAACGTACACAAAGAACACCCAGATTCAGAACAGCAAATGGAACCTAGAACACTTAGAGTTAGCACAGAAGGAAGCGGCGAGGTTGTTGAACCCAGTATGCTCTCCGTGCAGTCAATCTGTATTGTATTATTTAACTGCCTCGGTGGCGCAGTGGTATCATACGCGACTGCTGTTCTTGAGGTCTCGGGTTCGATTCCCGGGTCGGTCGGTATGGGTCAAAAACAAATTCAATGAATAGTCAAAATAAGTATATCACATTTATTTTCTACTCAAGTTCAATAACGAATATTGCCTTACAACGTGATATAAATCCTTAAAGTTAGTCTTAAACATATTCATAAACTAGCTAAACCCCGCGGTGTTAACCGCGGCTATTGTTGTACCGCGAGTAACGCCACAGGACAAAGTTAGTCTAAAAAAAGTAGCCTAAGTTACTCCCCGGATCATCAGCTACCTGCCAGTGAAAGTCCCGTCAAAATCCGTCCAGCCGTTCCAGAGATTACCCGGAACAAACAGACAGACAGACAAAAAATTTTTAAACTAAATTTTTGTTATATGTATCGTGTATACATACATATGCATTGATTACAAAGCTGTTATTTTAATGTTACAAACAGACACTCCAATTTTATTTATTTGTATAGATTAAAAACTAAAATGTAGTGTTAACACGTTAGCTGCGGCACCAATTTTTGCATACTTTCCGTTCCTGCGGCACGAGGTATAATCGGCCCGTACCGTGACCAGACGTTAGGGCGACACGCGGTCTATTAGACCCCACCTCCTTTTACAGACTAAAATCCATTTTCTGGCGCGAAATCAAAGATAAATGAGAATTTTGGTCCTTATTGATATAGACAGTGAATTGATGAACCCTAATCCACCGTCGCCCCGGGATCTGATGGCTAGTTTAGGAATTATTAGCAAAACAAAATATGGGATCTTATACACCTCGTTACGCACTGAAATAGGGCAAATTTTCGCTGCGATTAGTGATGGGAAAAATAATATCGACGTTTTTAAACTGTCTTAACTACGCAACGACTTGACCGATTTTGATCAATTATATCTTATTAGATCGTTTTAAGGGCAAAACCTGGCAAAACAACACAAAGCTATCAAAGGATACATTTTTTTTTAAATAATCTAAATTGTGCTTGAAGGCGCCATAAAGAAAAAAAAACCGGCCAAGTGCGAGTCGGACTCGCGCACGAAGCGTTCCATTCTATACCATTAAGAGGCACCTATTACAGACTTATTATTGGAAAATAATGGATTACGGTTTATGCATAAGGTTTATCTTTCTATTTGTATATGAAAATCTTAATGCGGTTCACAGAATAGAAAAAAAAGGCAACCAGAAGTAGAAAAGAAACTGTCCTATTTATTCTGCCTCGGGCTTTAAAAATACAATTATTAGAACTTGAATTAACATTAAAAAATCAGTATCAATATACTTTTTTTATAAAAATCTCAATATATATGTTGTACTTATTTATGAGTGTTTTTCATTGAAACAGGGTAGACAATAAGATTTTTTGCACTGAGTGCACTGAGTCAAAATCTTTTTGGATTTTTTATCAGCTTCACGAGATGGTAAAAATGTGCGTAGTTTTTGGTAACAACCAACACATCTTCTCCTTTTTTCACCCTTTTCGAGGCAATGGCGTGCGCTTTCAGGTGCTGAAAAATAACAAAAATGTAAAGATAACGTAATAAAACTGACATTGTTACTTAGGTTAGATCGTAGATGAGAATAACAATGATAATGTAGGTATAACTGCATCAAATGAATGTGTTTGTTTTATACTTAAAATGTTGAAAGAGTAGGTAGGTAAGGTAGCTTAAATTCAGAATAATTAAAAGGAAACAATAATAATAAATAACAATGACCAAATGTCAAGCTTAGTTTATGAAAGCTTCAACACGTTGACTGTCAAGAAATATATCTAAGCATTACATTACCTGGGGTCTCATCGATTTCCTTTTTTATTAAAGATTCTATAAGTTTCTCCACAAAGAGTCTTTTTGGTAACTTTTTTCCATCAGTTTGGATTGAATTAAACACAATCCAGGCATTAATTAGCGCCGTACCAAATATTAGCTCCATTACAACTTTTCTCCACCATTTGATTCCTCTCTTCAAAGTTGTATAATAAGAAGACATCTGGTCAGAAAAGTCAATGCCTTTTTTTGTTTTATTGTACAGCAAAACACATCCCGGTTTTTTATGCATTCGTCGGTTCCTCTCTTCTTTTTTCCAGTATCTATCAGGTTATCATCGTGATCTTTGCACGTAGTCAACATCAAAACATTCCGTTTATCCATCCATTTCATTACCTTTACGCCCTTTTTGTTCATTTTTCCAATAATTTCGCCTTTCTGCAATTTGTAACTAGTAACTTGCTTTGGCAGATATTTCCGTATTTTATTAAGTGTTCCACATAAAAATGTTTTTTGTGATAGAAGATCTTCTGCCAGGCCCAACGAAGTGTAGTAATTGTCTACTATTACGATTCTACCCATTTCTGTCAGATTTGTCATCAATCTTAACACTACTTTTTTACTGTGTTCTAATTCTTTTTTCTGATTTTTTTTCCCTGTATAAACCTCTAACTCAGAAGTATAACCTTCGGGAGTGCAAAGCTTATAAAGCTTTACGCCGTACCGGTGTGATTTGTTTTTTATGTATTGGCGAAAACCTAGTCTTCCTCTCCATGGTATCATGGTTTCATCGATTACCACATACTTTCCAGGATTTGCAATACGTCGAAAGTTTTCTGTAATCTTTGTGAACATATTTCTAATTTTATATAGTTTGTCAGTTTCGTCTTCATTACTTACATCACTGACATGCCAGCATTTAAGTAGCAATAAAAATCTGTCTCTGTTAAGTCCTAATAATAATAACATTATTATCACGATATAGAATAATAGGTAATTCTAGATATGTTGCAAAGTATTAGGTACGTCAATAATCGTTATTACCAATAATATCTTTAGGTATAATATACTTAAGTAATAATATCTTACACTTACTTTAGGTACATAGCTACCAAGATAAGAAAAAACTAGGTACTTACTGAAGATTTTTTCATTAAAAACTTACCTGTTTTGGCTCTGTTTCTGGGTTTTTTAAAATTAACTTCTTCCGACATCGTTTAGACATGTTCGGCGCTGTAAAAGGACGTGCTCTCCAATCGACGTGATGCACAACACTGGTCGCGGGAAGCTCGCGTTGAGTGCGGTACGAGGTCAGGGGGGATATGGGGCGTTTTAGCCTCGTTCCGCACTGCATTAAAATTATATTAATTCAGTGCGGCACGAGGCCTAAGACATCCGGTACCAAGGTAGGTACACCACCGAGTCCGGAACCATTAGTGATCTCAAATATATATTTATCTCTTTCCTACACTGGACCAAACCAAAGCTATGCCATTCGCACGACAGAGAAATTCACTTTTTTGCTTGCCGCACCACAGGGAAGTTGCATCAGGGGTGATTTAGGCCTCGCTTCGCACTTAACGTGTTAAGTAGTTCAACACTCAGATTCCTTATTCAATAAAAGTTTCGTGTAAAAAAATTGTACATGAACAAATACGACTGTCTAATAAACAGTAAGGACGGAATTCAAGGCTTTAATGCGGCTTTACAAAGTATTAAAATTATTCACTACTAGCTATAGTAAAAACTAGATAAATGCAAATATTATACATAGCTATAAAATAAGTAAGTATAATTTAAAAAAAACGAATAAATCCTGAAGAGAGCCAATGATTTTCGAACTGAATATATTTTCGTTAGTCATACAAAACACTTATTAAAACTAGACTGTAAACAATAAAAAAAAACAAATTTGATCACTGTTTTATCTGCAGTAAGCCACAGATAATAACAAAAACACCTACAGACGTTTAGTTATACTCACGTTGACAATTTAATATAGTCCGCAATATGGTAAGAAGTAATTAATATAAATAATTATTATAATTAAAATAATTAAAAATAGCTGCATTATTAAAACGCTTATTATTAAATAGTACCTACCTATCTTGTAATATGTACTAGTAACACAGCCTTCATATAAACATCGTTTAAGTAACAACAATTTAGTTTTAACCAACATTAACTTTCATTCCCAGAGGTATTTTTCTTCAAATCTGAATGGGATATCAAATAAAAGAGAACAATTGGTTCAGAAATGATAGAGCAATAAGATACTAAACACAAAAAATAAAAACAAAAAACGGTAAAAAAGTAGAAATGCTTAAATAAATTTAAATAAGCTTCCACTAAAATAAGCTTCGTCTAAAATAAGCTTCGACTAAAATAAGCTTTGACTTAAATTGCTTACTTTTTCTAGATGAAACTTGGTCTTTATGAATTTCTTTACAATAATTTAGTTTAACTGCTAAATCAACAACTTAATCATTATCAGGTATGACTAGGCCCTTTGACAAAACAAAATGTAACAATAGCAAGATTTAGCTGCTTGATCGTGGTTGATTTTTTGCAGTATTATCATAATTTGTTCCATTATTACTTTCAATTAAAGTATTAAATTCATCAATACCTGTAGCTGTTTCAACTGTTCTATTTAGAGGACTTGCAGTGCTATCTGATTGCTCAACGTTATTTCTATTTGCTGTATGTAAGTTGTTGAGATGTATGTCTGTGTCAGTATGGGACTGTTCTTCTCCACTCTGCCCTTTATGTACCTTCGGTATGTCAACTGTTCCATTCAATGTTCTGATGCACGTAAAATACGGAGGTGGCATGTCTTCAGAGATATTCTCAACTGTTTTGTTGTCAGCTCCAATATTATCGATGGCACACTGCGAGTATGAAGGCGGCAAATCAAATATGGAATTATTCTGGGTGGAGAATTCTGGATTGATAATGATGGATGTTGTTGGGACAGTTGGTGGGCCAATTTCGTTTGGTAGTTGTGCTGTAAGCAAAAATGATATTAATGTTAATTCTGTTAATTAAACGCAGCTGGTAACAAGCTAGTCAATAAAAGTAGCCAATTATTAAGCGTGTGAAGAGTTGTAAAGATGTATTCATCAAAAATGTTTAATGCAAACTTGTAAAATTACGAGATTGTGCAGAATCTTCCCTCTGTTTTGCGGTTATTATTTGTTGCTAACAAGCCTTTTATGGTAATGGTAAATAATACTTTCGTTAATACATATTCGAAAATACTTTATAGTCTCCGTATAAAAATGATCAGTCAGTTTTGCCTTTAATGTTCAAAGTGATAATAAGTTACACATTATTAATTGCAATGTTTGTTGCTAAATACTTACGATCTGTGTCTATGACGCTTGGTCTTTGTCGCTCTTCTGACAACCGTCGTCTGGAGAAGATGTCTGTTCTTGGAACACGTTGATCTATAATTTAAATAAAGAATCATTTAATTAGTGGACATTCTCCTGTCGATCAAAAACACTAAAAAAGACTATTTACATGAGCTTTATTTTTATGATGTACTAGCTGAACCCCGCGGTGTTATCCGCGGTTATCGTCGTGCCGCGAGTGACGCCGCGGGACAAAGTTTGTCTAAAAAAAGTAGTTTAAGTTACTCCCTGGATCATCAGCTACCTGCCAATAAAATCCGTCGAGCCGTTCCAGGGATTACCCGCAACAAATAGACAGACAGACAAAAAAAAATTTCAATACATTTTCGGTATATGTACCGTGTACACATACATATACATTTAGTAAAAAGCAGTTATTTTAATATTACAAATAGAAACTCCAATTTTATTTATTTGTATTGATGTATTGGACAGTTCTGGATCTGACATTATACTTAGTATGATGTTTGATATGATATATTGAAATGTCTGTCTGGTAATTAAAGTCAATAAATACTCTGCTCACAAAAAAGTTCTAAATAAAATAAACGTCAGTTCAAAAGTATTCTTGGCACACCTTGGTCGACGATTCAAGCATTGTTGTCGACTACTAACAACACACACGTGGGGCCATATATGTTTCTGAATAAACACTATTATAATAATTCATGAGCCCGGTACACAACAAATTAGGTTGCTATAACATAAAAACCATAAGGCTACCATCCTAACTTATAATAGGAACGGAAACTACTTAGAAGAACTGAATTATTATCTACTTACAATATAAGAATATTTTAAGGACAGCTAAAACCAAGAATATAATGGTCGGCGCTGACAGATAGTACTTCCATGTGGGGGTTCTTCTTATCACCACGTCTATCTTGGACGGGAGTGGTATCTGGCGAAGAAAAAAATTATGTCAGCAATGGCTACGACTCGTTAAAGGTCTTAATAATTATCATCTTTTTTTATGTTTGGCCTGCCCAAATGACTCTACTCTGTCTGATGGATAGCATAAGCATAATTACGATTATAATCCAAGAAAGGTGATCGTCATACACATTGTGAATGCAGACAATGCAACAATGCATCATGGTGACCCACACGATGACGGGCTAGTGACGCTCCTGCATCATTGGGCCTCCGGTCTCGCACTCACCAACGAAACACGACAGCACGATCGCTGTCATTTTACGTTGATTTTCTGTGCGAGGGTAGCATTTTTTGGCGATTTGTGTTTCTACAGTCAATTTGTCTATCCAAAGATCGCTTGTAAGAAATGAATTTTCAGCGATAGGGCCGCCATTTGTACATGGTCATTATATTGTTAAGCTCCTTTATATAACTGTATCAATTGGTGTACAATAAAGTTTATTCTATTCGATACATGTTTCTTCGTAACTTATGATAATCTTAATAAATTTTATGTTTAACTTTATTCTCTTAGTATCTTTGGGTCTAATAAAAATAATAAATCTATCTACGTCTAAAACGACATAATTGAGTCAGGCCGTTTAACAGTGCACGGTAGTAGGCTCATTTTGACCCATATGTAATAGACTAGCCGACCCACGCAACCTCTTTTGCGTCTCCTATTGCCCGTAGCGTGATACTTTTACCCCGTTTTTGTAACATTCTTCATTGATGCTCAGCTCCTGTGGGTTTTAGCGTGATGATATATAGCCTATAGCCTTCCTCGGTAAATGGGCTATCTGACACTAAAAGAATTTTTCAAATCGAACCAGTGGTTCCAGAGATTTATACCTGAGAGAACAAACAAACAAACAAACTCTTCAGCTTTATATATTAGTATCGATGAATGTTCTTAAACAAATAATTTATTTCAAGAAGAATGATTTTCTTTCCTGTCTAAAATATATCCTATATCCACTTCTGAACTTTTATTTCTTGCAAAAGCATAATATGTTACTAACTTGGTACAGCGAAGAGTAATCGTTGGTGATGTTCGTGGAAGAAAGCCACGGGAAATCGCTGTTCAGTAAGTATGTGTTATTGAACAACTCCTGAAATCTGAAAGAACAAATAAAAATTACAGCGTGTTTTTTTAGTTTTCAAACCTATCTTTATTTATTTTTTCAAAATTTTGTATAGTCATCAGTCCTCGATAAGTCTACTGAGTTTAAATGTAAACTGATGGTTTGTGTTACACAAACATACAGATGCAGTTAATAAAAAGCGTGTAAAAATTAAGACTATCTCTCATCCAAAAGCTGTAAGGTATGAAGAGGTTTGTGCGTTTAAAATTTCGAAAGCTTGATATTTACGAGACGTGATTTCGTTGACTCATCATTTGACTCAGACATTCTCTTATGGCATGAAAGAGTTTTCGTTAATGATTTAAACTATTTATAAAATTTACTTTTTAACCGACTTCAAAAAAAGAAGGAGGTTCTCAATATGACCGTTTACATTTTTTTTTATGTGTGTTCGCGGATATCTTCGTCGTTTATGAACCGATTTTGATGATTCTTTTTTTAAAAAAAGGATATACCCCAACACGAACCTTGAATTCGATTTTTTTTTTTAAATTTTACTTCTAGAATCGATGTTTTACATTTGGGTTTGATTCGATATTAAAAAGTATATTTTGATTTCTTAGACTATAACTAGTGGTCACCCAGTAGACGAAATTCGACCATGATTTGATTATATTTTTTATGATTTTTAACTTTCTGCATTTATGATCCATAGAAACTTTAGCTGTGTCAAATTTCATACTCCTCCCTTGGCCCAATTTTCGTAAAAAGTTTTTGTCTCAAGTTATAATGTAAAGATATATATTATACTAGTTTTTGCTTGCGGCGCCGCCCGCTTGAGTGTGATCCAACCAATCAGAGGAAAGAGGTTGTGACTTCGATGACTCGATGAAATATCGTAGTCGTCGATAGTTCGTAACTAGTTACGAAGGAGGAAAAAATTATCTTTGAACGAAACCAGTTTCAAACTAGAAGTTTTTTCTTTTTACGAGACCACGGGTACATAGAAAGAATTTATTTAGTTAGTTTTGATAAAGGAATATTCCCTGGCCAGTATTTTATGAATCATGAGCTGACTCAATGTCATGGAACAGCTATTCCTCCCTCCTCCCTATAAACAAACCTACAGCCTAAGGGAACAATAAAAAGAGTTGGGAAAGGTAAAAGACAATAAAATTACAACGAAGATATTGAAAAGGGTCGTACCTTTTACGTATGTATGCTCTGTCACGGTCGCTGTACGAGTTGCTGGGTTCGGTGGTCCCGTTGAAGTAGCGAGGGGTTGGTTTGTAAGTCGGTACGACAGATGGGCCGAGCGTCGTATCCCTCTTGCTTGGAATTTTCTGTATGTACGCATCGTCGTAGGATAACCTCGTACTGAAATATAACAAATTTAAACAATAAATAAAATATGTTTATAAATAATAGTAATACATAGTTCGGACATTTAACACACATCGCCACCTAGTGCCAAGCTAAGCAGAGCTTGTGTTATAGGTACTTGACAACTGATATAAATGCATATATACATATTTTACATAATAAACTCCGAAAAAAATATTTGTAGATCACAAAAACATTTGGTCCGACCCAGGATTTGAATCCGAGACCTCATGATCAGCAGTCACACACGCCAACCGCGAGACCAACGAGACAGTCAACTAAAGCGATCGGTAAGCGTGGTATAGTGGGTCAAAATTGTATTTCTAAGAAGAGGCTCCAGGGAGGAGTTCCCCAGTGGGCTAATTGAAGATAACGATGTACCTACTGTAAAGTAATCCATACTTTTTTCCATATTTAAATTATGCTTTTACGGCTAAACCTTTACTGGTTTCAATGAAATTCGTCATAGAGATACGTTGATTCTTAAGGAAGGACAGAGACAGAGGCTACTGGTGACCGAGATAACCGACATACACACGGGCGGAGCTTGTAGGATTTAACTATCTATAGTATCGGGTGTCGTGTCCTTTCAACACAAAAGGGAGGATGTTCCGACCAGCCCCCCTAGCCAAGTTGCAAGAGGTTTTCTTTTCGCAATCGTTAACGCATAAAGTCTAGTGTGTTATTGGTCAATAATTTCTCCAAGATTACTTTGTCTAAGATTAGCCAATGACACAAGAGAATTTAGGCGTTAACGATTGCGGAAAGAAAAACGCTCGCAACTTGTATAGTGGCGCAGGTAAGGTGATTAATGTTTAGAAGTAGAATTTGCCTTTAGAAGAATATCACTTGTTGAGAAAACTGTCTACTAACTGATCATAAAGTAACTTTAAGTTAACAAAATCCGTCGAAAGTATATTTGTCCAATATTAGGTAATGATACTTAGGTTTCATTATTTTATCTGCAACCTAGTCTAACTGGTAAGAATATTAGATTATGTAGGTGATAAACAACATTAATTTTGACTACCTAACGCTAATCGAAAGAACATGTTTAGGTAGATATAATACCTACTTAGGTTAGATATTTTTATTCACAGTCTAACTAGTCAAAATTGAGTTTCATAGATGATGTAGTGATTAAAAGTAATTTTGACTATTTTGTATTGAGACTATTTTTGTATATCATCAATTTCAAAAATAATCATTTAATTGTTTAATTTCTGGCAGTTAGTTATTATAATAAAGAGGTATTTCTTCGGGTTTACCTTAACACTATATATTTCGCATTACTCACATAAAACTGTATCTCATTTTTATTTTTTAAGTAAACTTTCTATTTTTCAATATGCATACTTCTCATTTTATCTTGAACACGACATCAATTATTAAGTTAATAACTTTGGTTATAAGCCACCCATTTCATAACATAACACAACTTTTTAACATTCACAAATTTCAAAAGAATAGAAAGTTATAACACCAATGTGTAGGTACCTATATCTCTTGCCCAACCGAATGTACTGCTATCAATACGCAACATAACCTCATCACTTGTCTAATTCACTAAACCACAATCCAATTCGCCTTCTGTGTTTACTCATCAAATAAAGCTACTTATAAAGCGAGCAATGTATTTCGAGTTTCGTTTAAAACACACATTACTGTAATTTATTAAAGCGTAATTTAATCATAGAACATAGAACACAGAACTTTAGAAATCACTGCATGTGTTACCCGGCCAGTAACGTCGACACTAGTCACTCAATTTGAGAAGAATTACAGTTTGTATATGTATGTATCGTACCTGTTCTCAGTGGAGGTTTGGAAGTGTCGCGGTACACCCATCGTGAAGCAAGTCCACAACACAACTGAGTCACCACAGCCACAGCTCTCACGGCCACACATAACGGTGTGCAAAAAAACCAAGACATATTTTTCCTCAATCCTCAATCAATCAGGTTGCGCCGCAGTGTGTGCGAGATTATTTGGTTTGTAGGGAAGTCCAGATATTTTTTTTCTATGTTAGCGGCTGCCAAAGTGTCTCTATATATTATTATCTCAACGTTGATGGTATATTGTTCAAGTTTTACTCATACTTTTGCCAAAGTCGTTAATGATAATTCTATTTCGAAATATGTTTCAAATATACTTTTATTAAGTACTAGCTGAATCCCGTAGTGTTACCCGCGGTAATTGTCGCACCGCGGGTAACGCGGCTAGGCGAAACTATTCTAAAAAAAGTAAGTTAGTAAGCCTAAATTACCATTATCAGTGAAAGTTCCGTCAAAATCGGTCCAGCCGTTCCAGATATTAGCCGGAACAAACAGACAGACAGACAGACAAAAATTGTATAAATGTTATTTTTAGTATATGTACCTTGTATACATATTATATTTTTGGAACGTAGTTTTTTTATTGGGGCGGAGCGTTGCGGAGGGGTACCCTAGCCCGCAAGAAGCTTCCGTAACGTAAGATTTCTGCCTTGGTGTCCCATGGCCGCCACTTGCGTCAGGCATCAAGCACCTGCTGCCAGAATTTTACATTTGCCGGCCCAGCGGTTGACTCTGCTTTGGTAAATCGGTCAGTCAGTGCAAGTAATGTTATATTTATAGATAGAAATACGAGTATATAGACATCAAAGTCAACTGACTAGGAATTCTAGACTTCTAGGCAAGGAAAAAGTGTAAGATAAGTACTACTATTTCCCTTATAAGAATTCTTGCACCAAAATCAAATTCTAACGCCACCAGTTGCCTTACCATGTGGCGGAATTTCTGACGCTTGTATGTAAATGTTAAAATTTTATTACATTACTGCTATTTCTAAGAATCTAATATGGAGTTCCCAAGAGGTCTTGTTCTGCGTGTTTGTGCAGGTTTTAGTAACCGGTTCCGATGTGGATGGCTTGCTTGTCACTTGTACAAAATAACATCAAGCCGGTAGGACCACCCCTCCCCTCTGCTTTAATATCCCATGAATTCTCAATTTCTCAAGAAAGTGAAAGTCAAAGAGTGTATATCATATTCAAAGATTTGAAAGACATTAAAATCATGAATATATGTATAATGTACTAGCTGAACCCCGCGGCGTTACCCGCGGTTATCGTCGTACCGCGAGTAACGCAGCGGGACAAATACAGTCTAAAAAAATTTAATTATTGTTAGTGAATATCAAAATAGATAACTTATTAGTGCATACAATCAAATATTATCAAACTGCATGAAATTGAGAACAAATTAAAGGCTTATTTATTTATTTTATACATACATATGCATTTAGTAAAAAGCGGTTATTTTAAAATTACAAACATACACTCCAATTTTATTTATTTGTATATATGATATAGATATCTACATCATATATTAACTCCAGAAAGATTTCGTTTCCAATGCATTAATTTTTTCGTGTGTAAAATCACCGTTTCTATTTTTTCTCTCATCATCCGTACTCATTTTGAACAAGAAAGTGTACACTTTGCAATGATTTAAGCGTATCGAAGTGGTGATATATAATAAGGTCGGTTTTTGTTATATTAAATATTGATGACGAAATTGAATAATGTACCTACTGATAACACAAAATCGTTACCAGAGGAAAATTTTGTTTATAATTTAAAAGCAATTTGAAATTATTCTTAATTGTTTTTAAATTTCACACATCATAATGAGCGTTGACAATAAAGCAGCTTTGTAGCTGTACTCAGCGGTGATTAAACCGTACACTTGAACATGAACTGATTGTCTCAATGCCCTTATTACCACGCGTTGACTTACTAAAAAGTATATCAGTGTCAGAATGAGACTTATGGTCTGATTATGCGAAACACATCCTTAAGCAGATTGAACTAGAATAGTTTTTACTCTATAATGAGTTCTAGTAGCGGTATAGAAATAATAGCTTGTATTCTAGCCGTTACGGGTTTTGAACACATTTAATATTTTATTGTTTTTAACCACCTATAAAAGTAGGTTTTTACTCAGAATGGTTTAATGTTACACTTTAACGTTTGTTATCTGATTATAAGTTTATGAATAGAATTTTGGGGAAATTGGCCACAATTAAGAAGACTAGTTTAGATTTTAACTTCTGACTAGTGGGATCCCCAGATATTCAAGGACACGACGTTATTGACTGAAAAGTACAATATAAGTTTCCACTCATAAACGTATTGCCGCTTTATATTTAAATATGTAACAGTATGAGAATGTTCATAGCGCGATACAGGATATAATATATAATTTCTACATACTTCCAAGTAGTTTCGTTAGAGGGCACTGAGCTGAAGATTATTTTATTTTTTAAATGGGCTAATCTTAGAAACCTTCGCCAGACTTAAATCATTATTTTGTATCAAACTGAGTATTCATTGATGAAGATTGTGGTCAAGTAACATAACTTGATGTTAGACAGTCTAAGATATCAAAATTTGCAATACTGTTGTATTGCTCTGTGTGGAGGGAACGGGTGTCATGTCCTTACAACACAAAAAGTGTGTTGGAAGGACGTGAAGTGATCATGCCTGGCGGGCCACTGCCCAAATCTTGATGTTGCGAGGTTGTACATGTGCTAATCGGTGCGAGAACTTCTATTGCGCGATTCATAATTGGTAGTTTCTTTGCTTCTTTCGTTACTCCGTAGTTCAACGTATCTTCGGTAGATGGCGCTGTAGTGTGTTTCAGTTTTAGCGTTGTCTAGTTGTTTTAGCGTTGGATGTCGCCACAACTGCAAAGGGAAGATGAACTTGAAACAAACACCGTACATATAAACCAAAGTCTAGCAAGCTTGGTAGAGTAGACAAAAACCTCCTTTAAGTAGAGGCAGTGTCCAGCGGTGGATCGCTGAATCAATCAAAAGTTTTGTTGGGTTTACATATTTAAAAAAAAACTGCCCCGTTGGTCTAGTGGTTAGCG
Organism: Spilosoma lubricipeda; assembly: GCA_905220595.1. Classification (NCBI taxonomy): domain Eukaryota; kingdom Metazoa; phylum Arthropoda; class Insecta; order Lepidoptera; family Erebidae; genus Spilosoma; species Spilosoma lubricipeda. The sequence continues at coordinate 242,961 of HG992298.1, read as the reverse complement.
TAACCGAATGCTGATTAAGAGGTCTCGGGTTCGATTCCTGGGTCGGACTGCTGTTGAGCTTTTTTTAAAAGAAATTCTTAATTGCTATTAAGCAGCCCGGAGTATGGAAGATGGCGGTGCTTCCTGCCCGTGCCTCGGAGAGCACGTTAAGCCGTCGGTCCCGGTTGTCATGAACATCTATGGCAATCGTTATTGGGAAGTGCCCTCAAATATACTGACAACTAGTTCGACCTTCGAATTCAGTTCACCCTCAGGGTTGCGGAGGTCCGATACCAGTCGCTCCGTGAAAAAACTGATATTCGGTAAAATACCGAATACACAATTTAAAAACTTAAGAACCTCGCCTTACCGGCGCCACCACCGGTTGAACTAGTAGCCGACCCCAAAATCTTGAGAATAATAAAGGCTAGAAAGACATATTTAAAAAAACAACAATAAATAATACACTTATATCTTTATGTACTAACTTATGTATATTTACATTATTCTCGCAATAGAAACAATTATATTTACAGTCCACAACAGCGTAGTAAACGGTATATTTATTTGTCATTATATTGCTCATGTTACATCCTAATTAAGAATATTTAAATACGAATTTAGCTTTGTTTTTTTTAGCATTCTGTCGTTAACTACTTAAACAAAGTAGTTATGCATCCGCCTGCACCCTCTGTCTTAGATTAAATAGCTACTCCGCTGGCTCAGCATTGCCAACGGATGTGTCTCTTAGAATTAGATAACGAATTGTTTTGACTATCGTCCAGACATGGAATATTGTAAGATGTTTTAAATATTATATTATAATGCTAGCCTCCAAATCGGCAGCACACTAGTTAAGATGTAGATATTTTATTTAAAAAACCCTTTGCCCAAACTGGAAGTTTAACTAAGTACATTTTTATGAGTAAAAATAATAAGAAATATTAATAAAAATAGTAATGAGGGTTTAAATAACTCAGTTTTTAATGCAGGGATCTTGTAAAATCTGGTCTCGTTATTTTAAAGTACTAGCTGACGCGTAAACGTTGTTTTGCCATAAAAAGGAATATGTAGGGATGGGCCACCCTTATCATTTAGGGGTATGAAAAATTGATGTTGGCCGATTCTCAGTCCTACCCGATATGCACACAAAATTTCATAAAAATCGGTCTAGCGGACACGAGAATTTTATATAATAGATTTTTAACTAGCTGCAAGTATCAGTAAAACCCGTTATTCCTATACGTAATACGTATTTACAATCAAAAATACAATACATTGTTTGGCCGACTATACTTTTATGTACTCTTAATAAACTTGAAACGTTGTTTGCCGATCAATCGTTTGAAATCACCAAAACAGCATCGATTTCCCTCCTTTATAGTGCATGATGTACTTCGGACGTTTTAATTACTAAACAAGCTACGTCAATACTGGTCAGAGATCTATTTTTACCTTTATCATTACTGCAGTAGATAACATTTTAGATAAAAAAGTAATATTCCTATTTTGAATCCATGCTCTTTGGAATTAACTACAACTTGAACAAATTACGAGGACTATCTCAGATTTCACTGCAAAAGATAATAATTCTCTATGTAGTTAAATGAGAGATAACAAGGTTTTTGAAAATGCATGTTTACGGGACTGTCGATAGAATTGTATCTGAATGTCTGGAGCCTATCCTAGGGGACCCTGCAACCCGGCGAAGGACTTACTTCAAGGTAGTAGAGCCACGCTGATTTTAACACAAACGCGTCGGCTCGACCTGGGCGGTACTACCCCCGCACAGAGATCAACAAATGACAGCGTTCGTGCTGTCGTGTTTCGTTGGTGAGCGCGGGACCGGAGGCCCAATGATGCAGAAGCATCACTGCTGTGTTGTTGCATTGTCTGCATTCGCAGTATGGTGATCACCACTCTTGGATTCTACTTATGCTTTCCATCAGGCAGAGTGGAGTCATATTGGCAGGGCCAAACATAAAAAAAACTATTTACAAGACCCCAGAGCTACGACTGTGGCAGCTACTTTCATACGAGAAAACAGAATTAAGCGTTGATGTATCCCTTGCGCTTGACCTCTGGTCTTATCCGTGTTTTAATTCAAATAATCAGCTTGCTGTGTGTCCTGTCTGAAAACGATATTCCCAAAAAAAGGGAAAAACTCCTTCAGTACAAATCACAAATAAAATTGAGAAAGGCCTGGAGAATGATAATGTATATTTAAAACGTATAATATAGTAATGACTATTTTGCCACATGTAGCTTACAAATATTTATTAGTATATATGTATAACTATACCTACTTATAACTTAACACAACCACAATCACATCTTTAAACATTACAACTTTTGTAAAAGGCAACACATTTGGACATATCTTTTCTAATGTTAATTTGGCATGAGTGTTTATTTATAAAAATAATAACTGAATCCATCTCACACACAGTTCTCTTATATATTATAATATTCTTATACATTTCTAACATAACGTTCTACAGGCACATACGTATATTTAACACATATAGATTGTTATAACCAGATATAAAAAAAATATGGTCGTTTTCATCACACAAACACGACGATGACTGCACAGTTGGCATAGTGGTTTAAGCGATCGACACGCCGTTTTTGTGTGTGTTCTGGGTTCAAATCCCACATAGGACAACACTTTGAGTGACCCACAAATCGTTGTTCTGAGTCTGGGTGTTATTTGTGGTCGTTACTATATATGTACGTTTGTACAGCTCTCGCGACACAGGATGTATATTTCTAATCCTGGAGTGGTCTTTTAAAGAAAAAACTTGTTGTCCTGGATCGAACTCAGCACGTTTGACTTCTCAGTCACTTACTACTAGAACAAACAATATACTTGTCTAAACAGTATGACTAGAACCAAGCGATGTAATGTTTATGAATAATTGTATTTTCTTTTCGTTACATGCCGCCCATGGACACCCGCAACACCGGAGGCATCACAAGTGCATTGCAAGAAGGAGTACGCTCTTGTCTTGAAGGTTTCAAGGTAAGTATAATAAGAATGGATTCGCAGTGACCCATTCGCAGTGTAAATTATAAATAAAATGAACTCTTCCAGTTTCCTTCAAACTAAACCAAGTTAAGGCGGTAGCAGCCGACATACAAAAGCCTGAAGAAGCGCTACATGACTAACGAAACAACTAAGTAAGTACAGAATAAAATCACTTGTTCACTCGATAACCATGTTTCTGTACCGACGGACAAATTTGACTCACATAAAAATCCTAGTAAAGAAATTCTTTTAATGCTTGCCACCAAGAAAATGAGCTTATTGGGCCTCCAAACCTATATTTTACCATTTTAATGTTGGGTTACCTACTACAGGTACAAAATAATCATGCTAGCTTTGACTGAAATGTAACATAGACCTTACTGAAATCTATCAGAATCATTACATGGAAAGGTGCGGAAGTGTTACAGAAAGCAGAAGATAAAAATATTTGAGAAGTGAAACCAAGTGAGGCTATAGTTGTGCGATAAATATATTTAACAAAATAAGTGGTATTTCATTATATAATCCATTGCTCCCGGTGTTCATTAAGTAAAATACTAAAACAGTCTCCTAAGTCAACATTTAATATTCTTTCAAAAACTGGCTTTAGCACCTATTTTGCTTTCTAGCAACGACACGCTCTACATACGTATAAGTCAAAGTTTATTGCATCTGCCACTTGGACTTGCAAATCCATCTTATATAGGGTAACCGTCAAGGCAGGTCACATTGCACTACTATCCTAGGGAGTAGAGCAAAATCTTTTCAAAAATGTCAAAGTCAACATACAAATCTACTCTAAATTCCCATTCCCAGCGTCAGATATAACTTGACTGCTAACAAGCCTATTATCTAAATTTGTTGTATCAACTACTGTACTTAATGTTCTAGAGTTATGTTCAATATTACTTCTATCAATATCTTCTATATTGGTAAGCTGTCCATCTGTGTCAGTAGGGGCTTGTGGTTCTTCCACAGTCCCTTTGTGAATCTTTGGTATTTCGTCTACATTGTTCAACGATTCCAGACACGTGGAGTACGACGGAGGCAGTTCGTCGGAGGAGAAGGCAGGGTTGTTAGTCCCAGAGGATCTGATCCCACATTCGGAGTAGGGCGGAGGTAGATCAGCTTCGTTGTCACTTTGATCAGAGTATTGTGACTCAACTGAGAGCGTTACGGAGAGATTGTCTTCGCTTCGTCCGTGTGCTGGAATTGAAAGAGTTAATTTTCATTTTTTTAAACCAACCAAGTTTTTTCATTTAAACTAACAGACGGATCATGGTTATAATCATTACCTCCACCTACAGTACGGGAAGAGAATGTGGAGGAAGGGATTTGGGTTTGGACGTCCGGCAACTTTCACTCGGTGAACGTAGCCAAGGAACAACTCAACACAGGCCATCTTTGAGGTCGTGATTACTCACGTCAATTGCATAAGCATAAGTACTGAGTTCATCATTCATCATAATCTGATGATTATGATGAATGATGAACTCAGTACTTATGCTTATGTCTCAGTAATTTCTGGCTCAATCATGAGCAATGTATGATTACATTGCTCATGATTGAGCCAGAAATTAGACCCCGTCAGTGGCTACCAGTAAACTTCTTTAGTTTGATTTTTTTTATTTAATTTGACCAGCCGAATGAGGAAAGAAATAAATGAAAAGATTGTTAAGAGACAGTGAAATTCTTTGTCGCATGTACACCCAGTACAGTCTTATAAGAAATTTTAACTAGTTTAGAATCTGGTTTACATTGCATGTTGAATACTTACAGGGGACAGGTGAATCAAAACGGTTCGACCTGTGTTGCTCTTCTAACCGATCTATCAGGAGACAGGTGTTCTGTTGTGGGGCAAAAAAACCTGCAATTAAACGGAATACATATAAAACAGTCTATCGAAAAAAATATGTTTTATTCTTAATTATTTTCAGTGGCTAGAAGTAGAACATTTGCTTTAAACTGAAATGGAATTAACGATTACTGCAATTAATTCAATTTTGGATTAAAAATAATTATATTGGTTAATAAATGACTAAGCCAAAGTTAATGAAAAAATACTTAAGCTACGGAAATTTTAAGATTGTTTTTTTTGATATTGGAGCAAACGAGTACATAGGTATTGATAAATTACTGCCATCACAAGGGACATCTGAAGAGATACAATATGAGTACAAACGTTTTCCAGAGCTTTGAATGTAGAATTAGCTCTTTACATTACTCTAGACTGTCTTGTTGGTCCCGCGGTTGGCGTGTGCGACTGCTGATCAGGAGGTCTCGGGTTCGATTCCCGAGTCGGACCAAATGTTTGTATGCTACAAATATCTGTTTCGGAGTTTGGGTGTTTTCTATGTATAATATGTATGTAAAGTAAAGGTATATGTGTATTTGTATCAGTTGTCTAGTTAGCTTAGCTTGGGACTAGATGGCATTGTGTATTAGATGTCCGAAATATTTATTTATTTATTATGCACAAATGTCAGTGTTCGTGCTGTCATGTTCCGTTGGTGAGTGCAAGACCAGAGACCCAGAAGAGATGCAGAAGCATCACTAGCCCACCATGGTGTTGGTCACCATGCTGCATTGTTGCATTGTCTGCACGAGCAATGAGTATGGAGACTACTACTCTTGGATTCTGCTCATGTTTTGCATCAGACAGAGTAGTCACTTTGGAAGGTCCATATCCATATATCTTCACAAATAAATAAAATTAGACTGTCTGTTTGTAATATTAAAATAATAGATTTTAACTAAATGTAAATGTATGTATAGACGGCACATATACCAAAAATGTATTTTTTACAATTACTGTCATTCTGTTTGTTCGTTGGTATTTCTGGAACGGCTGGACCGATTTTGACGGGGCTTTTACTGGTAGGTAGCTGATGATATAGGGAGTAACTTCGGCTACTTTATTTAGACTAGCTTCGCTCGACGGCGTCACTCGCGGTAGGACAATAACCGCGGGTAACTGGGGTAGATATATATATATATATATACATATACTAGCTGTCCCGGCAAACGTCGTTTTGCCATAACTACTAATAAATTAAAAATTAATTAAAAATACATTGTCCAGCGGACAAAATTGTGAATCTAAACCATTCCCAGATCCCCTTGAACACACACAAAAAAATTCATCAATATCGGTCCAGTCGTTTGAGAGTAGTTCAGTGACATACACACTCACAGAAGAATTATATATATAAAGATATACAGCTTTCCACGGGTAGTATTACAGTCTTAGACTAAAAAAATTACATTTCCGATTTTCTTATAATTTTCTCGAATATGAATCTTGTCCTTACGATTCCGAACAAAAAAAATGAATATGGTACAGTTGATCGGAAGTTATATGCGTACATACATTTCGGCAAATAATTTCTATTTAAATAGATCAAAGAAAAAAGACCATATAAAAGTAAGAATAAAGCAGCTTGTACTCACAGCGAATAATCTTCCTCAACAGTATTCCCAAGAGAAGCAAAAGAAAGAAGGAGAGCAGCGGCGCGGCCAGCCACAGCGCCGACGTGGGCGCCGCCGGCAGCGCCGACGGGCCCTCGCCCTCACCGTGCTCCGCCTGACCGATATACATCACCATCATCAACGGCCTTCAATACTCCACCGCTGGATATGTAATCGCTTACCATCAGGCGATACGTCTACTCGTTTGCCTCCTATTCCATAAAAAAACATGGACTTCTTCTTAGACGGGACGTTTTGGCCACGCCAAAGCCAGTTCATTTAGGGTTTGTTTCAAGTATTTCTTCTTTATTGCAGTGATCTTATCCTTTGTAGTTTGCTGTTTTAGTCTGTTCTCATAACTTTCTTCCTGCACTCATAACTCTTCTGTGTTTTGTTTTGTTTGAATTTGTATGCAGATGGATGGCTGAGCATTACGTTAGTAGCTATGCTTGAGCGCGAGGTATGTTTTTTTTTAATTTGCTTTAATTTTATTTCTGTGTGTTTGTTTTTATGGTCTTAAATTATTGTAATTGGTGTTCGGTTTTAATTAAAGATAAATAAATGAACAGTACGCGCGGGATAATTCGCTATATTAATTCTCCGTATCAATTCAATAGTAATATCCTAAACAGCAATTCATAAAATATAACACACATAATATGAAGGAGAAAATCTCAACAATGGAAATGAACAAACCACTAACACCGTGAAGCGAGGAGTATCGTTTGGTGACGGCTGTTGGGAACTGCCACGGCACGTCTTCATGAAAGTACCTATTCTTCAAAAACTGTTGTAATCTAAAAGCAGAAAAGACAAAACCTTCAAACCAAAACCGAAAACGAAAAAAGAAAGAAAGTGTAGTGGTATAAATTTAAATGTTGCCAAACAATGCTGCGTCAGAAATGGGCCAGATCGAATGAAATAATACAACGGCTTATAGAAAACCCGTTAGCAGTTATTTCTTTGTTTTTCACCGAGTAAGTTTATAGCTATTATAAGGCTCTATTAATAAATTATCTATACAAATAAATAAAATTGGAGTGTCTGTTGTAATATTAAAATAACCGCGTTTTACTTAATGCATATGAATGTATACACGATACATATACCAAAAATGTAGTTAAAACATTTTTGTCTGTCTGTCTATCTGTTTATTCCGAGTAATCTCTGGAATGGCTGGACGGATTTTGACGGAACTTTCACTGGCAGGTAGCTGATGACCCGGGGAGTAACTTAGGCTACTTTTTTTAGAACAAACTTTGTCCCGCGGCGTTACTCGCGGTACAACAATAACCGCGGGTAAAACCGCGGGGTTCAGCTAGTCTCAAATAACTTCAGCTGAATCATCAGTATTGGTGTGCAACATCCACGCTAAACTAACAAGTTACCTGTCAGACGAATCATGGTCTTTATCGAACTCGTTGTTGGGAACCAGCCGCACAATGGGCCAGATAAACGCCGGTATGGAGGCATTGTCTCTCAACTTATTTCTGTTGGTGCCACCTTGCGCTGAAAAATACAAGATTGAGTTTTCTTTATAGAGGGGAAACTGGCAGTCGTCTCATGGATCGTCTTCACAAATGCGGGGAAAGCAGGGGTTGTGCTAAAGTTATTTGAGGTGACTTGGTTCATTCCTTGATCGATTTTATTGATACATTTTATCGGACTTGGACTTGATCATGCATGGTCTTATAACCTGGAACCCTTAGATTGTAGAAATTTCCTAAACCAAGAGATTTTCATCAGTTTTTAAAAGACTGTGTTATAATTAGTGATGTGGACATAACATTAGGTAACGTTGTTAACGCTTCTAATCACATAACATTGTTTTATGTCAGAGCGTGCGCCGTGACGTGACTCATACGATCAGTGTACCATCTGGTGATATATCTAGCTTCTGGTACAGCGTTGGTACAGTCTATAATAGGTGTAAAAATATTTTAAATTCGAAAGCAACTTGGTTTGTCTGTCTGTGTCGTGGCTAAATCACTGCACCGAAAATTCGCAATTCGAGCCAATGATTCTCGAGAAAGGACATGTGCGACTTTTTACCGCAATAACAAAGAAGCACGGGATATTAAATAGATTTGTGTACACTTCAAAACCTGGAATACTGTTTGAAAATTGAAATACTGAAATTGAGCTCTGAAATATTGTTTTTATCATTTTTGTTTGGGTTACTTTTGTTCCTCATTTGTTATCAGTGCGACTACAATACTCCATAGCTAGCGTACCTACACATGTTTATACATGCATACCATACATGAAACGGACACAAAGAGACATCATGTGCAGTTCGTGTATTTATAGGCACAGAAACATATGCTATTTGAATTATGATAACTCAAGCCTAGTTTATCATTCAAGTTCTTGTTGTTGGTATAGCGAGACTTATTCACGATAAAATTATTTAAAAGGTAACGATACCTTCTACACGTCGTTTCGAACTGGTTTTGAACAATGAACCATTATCGGTTTATGGTTTTGCTTACCTTTGGGCTCGTCATCAAGATTGAGTACATGGTAGATTTGATACAGCGGCGGTGATTTATCCTGCTCATTGTCTTTGTCTATTTTCTCAATGACGTCGTGCTGTGTCTGCGTACTGGAATCGATAGAAAACGATTATCCTTAAACTACTGTCATCTGTGTCGGATTAAGAATATACAGTGTCACAGTCCCTCTTTATCTCGTGGGTGCCGTATGAGACGACTAAGGGAGCAATTAATACGGGACTACAGAGCTGCAAAGAGAGGGTAAACTTGACACAAACGTTATAATGAACTGAAATGAAATCGAAATGAAATGAAATGAAATTATCTACTTTTTAAGGAAAGGCCCATGTCCAGAAGTGGAAATTAAAGGCAGTTGATTATAATAAGCCTGCAATGTGCTGTCTCTAGACACAAAACGGAAAACGCAATGATAAACTTACGATCGATGGATAAACTCACAATTCTTACCTTCATGATACTGGCCACATTCAAAAAAATTAGGCAACTACGAAAAAAGAAAAAAAAAGTATGTAATTTTGTATTTAGAATGTTATGATTCTAATGTTGAGCGTGCCGGACGGTTTTTAACCTTAGACCTTGTACAACTTATCAACAGTGCAATACAAAGAAATTCTTACTGCCATTTGTACATTTGAATTTGAACCTTATGCTCATGATGATAAGTAACAAACAGTTAACCTTCGCGTTTGCATCATCAGCAGAAACACGTGAAGTTAGACGCTTTTATTATTATTATTATTTATTAAATATTCGATTGATTAACATTCAAGTTAAATATAAACTTTTTTTTATTTATAAGTTGATACTTATATGCATGTATGGAATGTTCAAAATATTTTTATAGAAATTTTGAATAAATATTGTTATCCACTCGTTATTTAAAAACAAAAATGCATAGATATACAACACGTAACTCAGTAATTTAAAAGAGGTTAATCAAAAAAATATTAAATCTATCATTCTTCTGTCTTTCAATTGGTTTTCATTTAATGCGCATCTAATATTAGCTATTTGAATTACCTGACTTGGTATCTACAAACAGGTTGTTTACATCATTTTGTTATTTTTCTTCCTGTGTCCTTCTACATCCATGACTTCGTACATTCATGTTCAAATTCACATTTTTCCCAGACACTTATCAAATGGTCGCGTTTCGCGTCAAATAACAACGAGAATGTCGACAACATTTAACACAAATACAGCGAAATTAAAGTGAACGGCGTACCTGTTCTCAGTCGCTGTTGGGAGGCGCGCCGGTACACGCATCGCTGCCAAGTTCACAACACAACTGACTTGAGCCACTCACGGCCTCACATAACGGCCAATAAAAAACTCGTGTTGCGTAACTTAATTTTGAGTAGAATCATAATGTTTTTCCTCGCCTATGGTAGTAGTAGTATTCTAACGTGTAGTTAAGCCCTATGAGTCATTCATATCCAAGCTATTGAAACGTCAGAATATTCTTTCTTCTTTTTCTTGGTAAATGGCAAACTGTGCCGATGTCGACAATTCTGCCAGTGTCAAGTACAATGGAAATACGTGTGTTAAAAAATAAAATCAAATTAACTGTGCAGATTTTCCGACCACACAGTGGACTAACTGTGGGGCGTCAAAATACTCTGTGGGCCCAAACAAACACTAAAATATTGTCAATGCTCGATTGACAGGTTTAACTTTTAATTTATTACAACTGAGCTGGCTACGGAAGCAAGCATACGGCCCGCCTGACTGTTACCGGATTAACTAACTTAAAACCACGCAATAGTCGCAATCGCAATAGATGCGTAACGTTCGTAACCAATTTTATCCCCCCTATGTTTTCGCGTCCTGCATCTTCGTTTTGTTTTACGTTGGTTTGTTAGTGATTTATGTAAAGGATCATGACCTTCAACCGAATTGACTACATAATACTTTATTTTTCTTTGCATAAGAACTTGATCTACATCTAAGCTGTTACTGGAAAAACCTTTGTATGCCTACGAATTTTCTTTTTTTTCTGATCTATTTACTAATCATGTCCAAGGAAATAAAAGTAGTGGTCCCAAAGGTTCTTCACTTCTTCTACTTTTTTGAGTTAAAAGATATTACTTTCTTACTAATCTATCTAACTCTGACAATGTTTATAAAAAAATAATGATGGGTGCATTAGTTAATGTCTAAAAACGTAACAAAGAAAAAAATATTAAATCCACATTATGCAATGTGGCACAGGAAGTGTAAATTAATTGAAGTAAATAAACAACCGCCTTTCTCCTTTTGAATAAAATTAAAATGATCACATTAAGTCTAGGTTGTAATAAATAAATAAGAAACGCCTGCATGATTGTTTAAAGCAATATTTAGTCAAATGGTTTTTTAACTTCTTACAATAATTATGATTGATCTGCAGTTTGTCTTGCCAAACTTGTCCAGATTGCCAAAGCGCCTGAGGGACTCACAGTAATCAGTTCTCTTGTTCCTTTTCACTGAGTAAATGAAGTTTCCAGAAAATCAACCTACAACCTGTAACTCTGAGTAGACTTTTGTCTCTTGAACAGCAGATGTCCACGGGCGGTGGTAGGCACTTACCATCAGGTACCAGTTGCCACGTCTGCTCGTCGTCTACCGTATTACGGGTTTTGTGCTCATTCGCAACCCTAACTATATATAATAATATCCTTAAGTAAAATAAAATAAAATTTCAAGTTAAAATTTATTAAAAATTGTAAATTAGAAGATGTACAATAGTAATACAATGAAAATACTAAATATACACTTGTTAGAGATAAACAATTTCTTGTATCCTAGTTATACAGGACGTTACTTTTCTTGAAAGGGGAACCCCCTTCGGGTCGCTCGTCGGTGCATCCCAGAAATATGCCTGTTAGTGAAACCGTTTACCTTTTAAATTACACACTTTGAACTTTTAGCTACTGTATCGATCACGTGTTTCCTATCTAACACTAAGTCTGTTTCTACAAAATTACAAAAATATCTACAAACTAACAAGTCCAAATAATCAGATATATCTTTGGTGAGCGTCTAGGGAGATACACTACCTACTAAATATATACTAATATTTAAATAATTTAAAAAAATCAGCACACACTACATATTATTAATTTATACACTTCAGTACCATGAAAACATTATTAAAGAATCCTATTTAATATGGATTTACATTGTAAGACCCTTAGCGTGCTAGCTGAACTGTGAAATATGTGTGTGTGGCTAAACTAGAAACACACAGGTACCAAGTTTAAATTTGACACGACAGTTACAAATACTTGACAAACTTTTAAGATCTGTCTACAAAGTTAGTTACTAATGCATGTATCGGTAATAGCAAGATTATAGACTAAACACCTGAACAGAAACTACATCTAGATAATATGAATGAATGTACAATATTTTTCCAGTGTCTCAGTGCAAGTAGATATGATTGTCTAAGATAACTACGGGTCGTGCTTCGAATTCAGATCTGTTCAGTATAAAACTATCATTCAAACCACACTTTACAGAAAATACTTATTTGTTAACAAATTGTGCCAATATGTTAATAACTATCTTTTACAAAAGGTCACTGATTTCATTCTTTAATAAATTACTATAAACTGTGTTTTTCGTGCCTTTTTCACTGCGAACAGACAAATATTTTTTTAACAATCAAATAGAACGAACCAAATTATTGTTATCATTTTTTAAATCTATTCACTAAATAAGAAAGAGTTTATCGAATTTTATAATAATAAATCATTAACTTAATTAATAATTACTCTCCAAATGACTCCCTAAATTGAATTTCTAGAATATCAATTAAGAATAATTCGAAAAATTATTGTCCATAAATACTGATTCCACTTGCTTAGTCAAACGCAAAGTTAAATTTCGTTTTTAAACTAATTGATTGCTTTTAATTTTGAGCAAATTAAACTTTAACTACTAAATTAAACGTTGATACATAACATAGATGTAGCACGAAACACACGTAAACAAGCCTTATACGAATCATTCAATTTAAACGTAACTTTTAACATCATTTAAAATATCCTTCGGGATTTTAAATAATTTAATTTGTGCTTGCAAAATAATATAATAATATCCGGCTCCGATATTATTAAGGAATGAATATTACATCCTTCCAAAACCAAGATAGATCCGTGTAGTAATCGGCAAAAAAACTTTTATTGTGCGATACAGTGTCACTAATCACTGCGTAGTTTAACCTGTATTCGCTAGATGGCGTTGAAATTTATCATCACGGTATCAACTGCAATGTGACTATTATTGTAAGTTATACTTTCTATACCAGAATGAATTTCAATATTATTTATATGTAACATATTGATATTATAAAGACAGATCTCGATACTCGTCATTGCTTTACACAAATATAACTCTATCTTGACTACTCGTAGCATTATCATCGACGTACGGTGCCTCATCTTCGAGAGCATTACCAATGACTGTTTCTCCCACTTGGGCAACTATGTCCGGGACGTTCTCGGTGCTCTCCACGTCTATCGTCCTCTCAACTATTCGCCCGTTGTCAAATACTAGCTCCAGTCTAATAGCTTCATCGTGATCATTTTGTTCAGCTTCCATCCTGTACCTATCTTCTATGAGGTCATTTTCAACGTTATCTACTTCAGAACTGGTCTGTGGCCCTTCAATTGTATCCTGTCTGTGGAAATATACTGTAGGGATATCTTTATTGGAGAATGTCACAACACAGGCTGAGTAAGGAGGAGGCGGCTCTTCGTCGTCCAGTATGTGAAGCAGCTTTTTGGCGTTGGTCTCTTTATTGGGGGCGCATTGGAAGTACGGCGGGGGGAGGTCTGAGTTGTGGTTGTTTGGAATCGAGAAATCTGAATCATCCAAATGCATTGACACGTCTAGACCCTGTTGTTGCACTGAAATGTAAAAATTAATATGACATGTAAGTAAAAATATGAAGGATGAATTCTTTTATTTTTAAGCTTTTGTTTCGAATTTTAATGTTCGGTAATACGTAGTTAAGTGACATAAACGCAACTTATTCTAATTTCTGTATGTACTCAATTCTTTGTGTTACTAAATCTCATCAGATCTTGGTGATATAAGTACCTACCTCCTACCAAACTATTACCAACGATTAATTGTTACCGAATTACCGATTTTGTAGTTAAATTTGTTTTTTATTTTAATGTATACTTACGGCTGGTGGCTGTAACGTTGGGCGTGTTCCACTCTTCTGAATCTCGTCTTGTATCTAAGACATACAAAAAAAAACAAAAATGTTTAAAAAATTGAGACGTAAATAAAAATGAGGCAATAATAATAAGCTTCGCTTTCTTATAGAAGATGTAACAAATAATAATAGCTTTTCAGAAATCTTCTAATAACTTATGTTAATTAGCTATTTATTTATTTCACATGTACAAAGACGGACTTAATACCATGAGCCTTAACGCGTTAAGTTCTTCTGTCGGTGATGTAGAAATACGATGAAGAACATATCTTTCCATTCTGTCTACGCCAAAGGCTGAAGTTACTTATAGTATTCGGCTAGTCTTATTACTGACGTAAGGTTACTAAATGTAAATTTTGATTTATTCACGTGTGTCGTCAAATAAATCACTGATAGTTTCATTGCTTCGAGATGAATGTAGGAGTGTGAAGCATTGGCTGCACTCACAGTTAAAAAGCCTCCTATCGAAGCACTTCTCGGTGGCACGCACGATGAGCACGAGCAGCGCGACGAGCACGGCGCCGGCCGCCCAGCCGCCCCACGCCGACACGCCCGAGCCCGCCGGGGCCCGCCGCCCCGCCGGCCCGCCGCTCAGCACGTCCGCCGGGCCCGGACCGCCCGGACCGCCCGCCGAGCCCGGCAGCATTATTGACACGGGCGAGTAGTCGTGGAAGCGCTGCTGGTGATACTCCACCGACTCCTTACCAAAATCGAAAAACTATTAACCGAGATGTTACTTATTTAATTTATTAAGCCCAGAGCTAAAACTCGATGAGATCAACTATGAAACATCCTAGAATTTTTTATTTTTTTTTATTTATTGATCTTTATTGTACACACATCATTACATATAGAAAAAGAAAAAAAAAAAAAGTGTTGCAATTTAGAAATGTGACAATTGGCGGTCTTATCGCTCATGGCGATCTCTTACAGACAACCTTAGTACGGAAATTATGATAAGTGACATTAATTAGGGTAGCAGTAGTAGAGTGCACAAATCTTAAACTTAGTATGTGAATGATGGAAACAATCACCAGATTCAAAATATTCAACTTTCATACATATACATACATCTACTTACATCACACATGTTAACATACTCATATAAACATACACATATATACATACATACACAAACACATACATATATAAATAGACTAAAATAAATAACAATAAATTATAATGACAAATAATAATCCTTCACTAGCTTTTTGAAAACATGCAAGGTTTTAGCGTGACGGATTGTTTCAGGCAAATTGTTTCAGAGTCTTACTGCTTGCACAGTGAAGGATTTGTCTGTAAACCGGGTAGAATGTTTAGGCATTTTAAGTTTCAAATTCTCTGCTGATCTCAGGTCCCTACAATGAGTGTTGTGTAAGAACTGAAAGCGTTCTTTCAGGTAAGAGGGAGTGTGAGGAAGAAACAGAATAGCGTATAAAAGAAAAAGAATATGAGCATTCCGGCGAAAGCGTATTGGGAGCCACTTGAGCTTAGAACTCTGAGATATGGTCATATTTGCGTAATCCAAATATGAATCTAATGCAAAGGTTTTGGAGTCGCTCAAGTTTATTTAGTTGGTCTTCGGTGAGATCTAGATAGCTGACATCACCATAGTCAAGGATGGGTAGAAGAAGAGATTGTGCGAGCGCGATTTTAGTGTTTGTGGGTAGAAAGTTTCGTAACCTTCGCAGAGACCCCGCTGCCGCAAATAGTTTGCGACTAACTTCCCCAATCTGAGGACTCCAGGAAAGGTACCTATCCATAAGAATTCCTAAGTTTTTTACCTTTTAATAGTTATTGTTATTATTATTTATTTATTAGGATGCTAATCTTTCAAAATTAGAATACTGAGCGTTAGCGAGGGAATGAAAAGAGAACAAGGTGAAAAATTTTTGCGCTCGACTGCAACACATAACTTTTCACCCCACCACAGCGAGGATTTTTTTTTAATATTTATTTATTTAATTAAATTACGAAGAAATAACTAAATGACGTGAAAAGAAAATGGCGCTGGCAAAGCAAATCAAAAAAAGTACACGAAGAAGGGTTCGTGTCTGAGTTTTTAACAAATTAAAAAAACATTGTATGATAAATTCAGTACCATAGAGGTAGAAGTAAATAGGTTTAATTATGTTTTGAATTCTCAAACTATAAGTGCACATAACGTTCTAAATTCAATTTACTTTATCCTCTAGCGAATAAAAACGGCTTTTACACTTAGATATTGAAGGGTAAAAATACTGTTTCCGAGATGGTAGGATGAAAAAGTTATTTGACGACAACAGATTGTTATCTTAGTTTTACGTTTTATAACAGATAAATCTCTTCTAATATTACAAATATGAACTATGAAGAACCTGTATATATCTGTTACGCTTTCACAGTTAAACCGGTGAACTGATATTTTTAAAAGCTTGAAAGTAGTTTGATTCTTAAGAAAAGAAATAGGGAATCTTTAAACCGATGATTAACATACATACATGCAGATTCCAGAAAAGCAAAAGTTTGCCACAATTATTACTTGAACCTATTTTAACGACCCTACTAAACAGATGTGAACCTACCAACATACACAAAACTAGTTTCGCAAAATAACAAAGATCTCCTGAAATGATATTTATTAGTAAGTAAATCTTTACAGATATTTTTACTAGTCGGACTTTACAGCTAGAAGAGAGAAAAGAGACTGAAAAATGGAAGAGTTACATCCTTTTCTATATTAAAAAAAAAAAAAAAATCACTGGGGCCCGGTATAGCTGACCATATTTTTTTATGTTAGACGTGTTGTCCTTTTTAAAAAAAAAATAATAACATGAAATTGAGCATTAGTTATTCTGTGTGTCCGTACCCGTAATCGAACTCGGAACCTCAAACCCCGCAGTTGCATACGCTACCACTACGCCACAGACCTAGTCATGATCTATGATGTTGTTCGTATGTGTTCATTACCTTAGACGAGGCGAGAAATGCGCGCCACCTCTCCTGGTCGGCGTTTAGTCTCTTCAGCCACTCGAAAGGAGGAGTGGGCATGGGGTCATCGGACTCGTATTGAAACCTGGACAACAAACAGGTGACGATGAATTATCCTATTCTATTTGTATGAATCTAAAGCTTTTGTGGGTGTACTGGATTGTACGAGAGAAGGAGAGGACATCAGTTGTATTGAGAAGTTTTTCTGAAGTCGACCAGAAAACATTCGGCATCATCATCGTGTTTATATTCTTATCCCATTTTTGTTTGGGATAAGAGTACCTAACGTGCAATTATGTTAGCTTAAAAAAAGGTTTGTGCAGTGTCTTTTATTGTGGGCTGTCTGTCTAACGTACAGACACCTGGCGTATACTTCACATCCACCACTTATCTACGATGTCATGGGTATTTCATACTGTACCAGGGATCTCGAATTGTGTATAGACACAATTTCTAGCTGGAAAAACAAGTAGTATCTACTAAACTACTGAACCAATTTTGATGAATGTGGTGTCAATAGATTTATAAATGACCAGAGTGACATAGGCTACATAAATACCAAAAGTTTTTACATGGCTGGGTCAGAGTTTTTTTAACTCTTTTTTGTCGTTGCGATTTTTTTTGGTATTTTACCCGAGAAAGTACATAAAGACACATGTAGATTGTAAAGATGTAAAATAATAAGTTGCATTTAATCGAAGATATACAATACGTTCAGACATGTAGTCGACATACGTTCTCATACTCATCGCTTTGGTTCTTCCTGCCTGTGGCGAGCGGTCACAAGCTGGAAGTCACTACCAGCATACGTGTTTCCTTCCCGCTATGGTCCCGGGTCCTTTAAGCGACGGGCGTGAAAAAGCATCTCACCAAGCCGCCATAGTGTGGGTCACCATGCAGCTTTGTGCTTATTCGCAATGAGGATGGTGACCACCACTCTTGGATTCTGTTCATGCTTTCCATCAGGCAGGTCTGAGTCATTTTGGCAGCTGACTAAAATATATATATATGCAGCAGGTACATACTTGACAAATGGCATGTGCTTTTCTGTCCTGTAGAGGCTGGTGTAGATGGAGACGCGGCCGGGCGTGCGGGCGCGGCCGATGTTCTGCCGGTACCACGCCAGCCATGACGGCAGCGCGGTGGGATGCATCATTCTACAACACATTAACTTAATATGAGCAACGGCTGTCTTCCTAGTCATGCTTTAGAACATTCTATATAGAATTGTTTAGTAATCTACCATTACATATTTTCGCTTTCCCCACGTATACTATTTATTTTACCGTGGGTGAGCCACGCTTCGGCATGAATGGGCCGGCTCGACTGGAGTGATACCACGGCCTCACAGAAACCGGTGTGAAATAGCGATTGCGCTGTGTTTCACCGAGTGAGTGAGGATACCGGAGGCCGATACCCCTCCCCACATCCCTTTCCCTATCCCCCAAAAGGTCGGCAACGCACTTGTGACGCCTCTGGTGTTGCAGGTGTCTATGGGCGGCGGTAATCGCTTACTATCAGGTGATACGTCTGCTCGTTTGCCCCAAATACCATAAAAAAAAAACGATATGTCCGAAAAGACACTTGAAAATATTATGTTAAAACACTATTATTTTAGTCCAGTCTATGTATGGCGTTGAGCCCTATATGTAAACAATTTGATATGCTTAACAAATCATTATATTATATGAGAGGTGAGTGCAGATAAGGTTTACTTCCTAAATCCTACCTGACCTTCACGGTTCGGTGACACGCTATTATTGTCCACTTCAGTAAAGTTTCTTGCTTAGGGAGATATTTATTGTATGTTTTGTAATGAATAAAAACCAAAAACAATGTTTATATTATAACTAGCTGTTGCCCGCGGCTTTGCCCGCGTGGAAGTTTGTTATATGTATTTAATTAAAACTGTGTAAAAGTATGTATTAGTAATTTATTCATGTTTTAAACCTATTTATTTATTTTTGATCAATAGCCCATTTAAAAGAACTTTCATACAAACATTTGACCCATATTTCATCCCCTTTAGGAACAGAATTTGCGTAAATGCTGATATAAGTATTCGTCTATTTGTAATCAGAAACATAAAGCCGAAAGTTTTCAGGCTGCTAAATTAAAAAATTATGGACTTCCAAACTAACTAATATATGAAATGCCAATGCCTATATATTTCTCCCCTTAGGGGTAGAATACCCAGAAACGTTTAAATATGTATCTACTCGTTTTTAATAAGTAACCCAAAGATAATATTTTATGTTTCTAACTCAA
The DNA here is from genome assembly GCA_905220595.1 of Spilosoma lubricipeda. NCBI lineage: Eukaryota > Metazoa > Arthropoda > Insecta > Lepidoptera > Erebidae > Spilosoma > Spilosoma lubricipeda. The sequence continues at coordinate 223,520 of HG992298.1, read as the reverse complement.
CAAATGACAGACTTCCATGCAATCTTGCAACCCCTAATTCACCACCTTAGGGGTATAATATCCAGAAACGTTTAAATACATATCTACTCATTTTCAATCAGTAGCCCAAAAACAAAGTTTCATGTTTCGAACTTCACAAATGACGGATTTCCAGACTAACCATTTCACCCCTTAGGAGTAGAATATCCAGAAACGCTTTAACGGGTGTCAAGTCATTTTTAATCAGTAGCTCAAAAATGTAGTTCAATGTTGCTAACCTTAAAAATGACGAACATCCATGCAAACTTTCAATCCCTATTTCACCCCCTTAGAGGTAGAATATCCAGAAACGCTTAAGCACGAATCTACTCTTTTTTAATCAGTAGCACATGAATAAAGATTCATGTTTCTAACTTAAAAAATGAAGAACTTCCATACAAACTTTCAACCCCTATTTCACCCCTTAGGGGTAGAATATCTAGAAACGCTTGAATAGTTATCTAGTCATGTTTAGTCAGTAGCCCAAAAACAAAGTTTCATGTTTTGAACTTCGAAAATTACGGACTTCCAGACCAACCTACACGTTAAATGTCAACCCCTATTTCACCCCTTAGGGGTAGAATATCCAGAAACGCTTAAATACGTATCTACTCATTTTTAGTCAGTAGCCTAAAAACAAAGTTTTATGTTTCGAACTTAAAAAATGACGAACTTCCATGCAAACTTTCAACCCCTATTTCACATATTTAAAATATCTAGAAACGCTTAAGTACGTATCTACTCTTTTTTAATCAGTAGCACATGAATAAAATTTCAAGTTTCTAACTTAAAAAATGACGAACTTCCATACAAACTTTCAACCCCTATTTCAACTCTTAGGGGTAGAATATCCAGAAACGCTTATATACGTATCTACTCATTTTTAATCAGTAGCCCAAACACAAAGTTTTATGTTTCGAACTTAAAAAATGACGAACTTCCATGCAAACTTTCAACCCCTATTTCACATATTTAAAATATCTAGAAACGCTTAAGTACGTATCTACTCTTTTTTAATCAGTAGCACATGAATAAAATTTCAAGTTTCTAACTTAAAAAATGACGAACTTCCATACAAACTTTCAACCCCTATTTCAACTCTTAGGGGTAGAATATCCAGAAACGCTTATATACGTATCTACTCATTTTTAATCAGTAGCCCAAACACAAAGTTTCATGTTTCGAACTTAAAAACTGACGAACTTCCATGCAAACTTTCAACCCCTATTTTACCCCTTTAAGGGTAGAATATCTAGAAACGTTGAAATACGTGTTTATTCATTTTTAATCAGCAGCCCAAAAGTAAAGTTTCAGGTTTCCAACTTAAAGAATGACGAACTTCATACAAACTTTCAACCCCTATTTCATCCCCTCACAGGTCGAAATTTCAAAAACGCTAGAACAAATGTTTTATTATTTTTTATCAAGTGCTTAAATATAAAGTTTCATGGTTTTATCTTTAAAAATTATGAAATCCCATACAATTTACCCCCCCCCCCCCCTTTTAACCCCTTACAACCCCTTTTTCGCGATAAAAAGTAGCCTATGTTTTATCTCGGGGCCTAGAATATCTGTATACCAAATTTCATTCAAATCCGTTCAGTAGTTTTGGCGTGAAAGAGTAGCAGACAGACAGACAGACAGACAGACAGAGTTACTTTCGCATTTATAATATTAGTTAGGATTATGTACTTTAGACCAAGAGTTGCACAATTCAACAAAGAAACAATATGAAATTTTCTTCCTGATAGTGTGTTAAAAGTCTTACTAGTATAAATAACTTTGTTTGAAAATAATTGAAAATTCAGTCGTGTAAAATAATTTACAACAATCTAAATTTAGATCAGTACATCTATACAAATAAATAAAATTGGAGTGTCTGTTTGTAATATTAAAACAAACCGCTTTTTAATAAATGCATTTGTATGTATACACGGTACATATGCCAAAAAAGTAGTTAAAAAAATTTTTGTCTGTCTGTCCGTCTGTCTGTCTGTTTGTTCCGGGTAATGTCTGGAACGGCTGGACCGATTTTGACGAGACTTTCACTGGCAGGTAACGGATGAACCAGGAAGTAACTTAGGCTACTTTTTTAAGACTAACTTTGTCCCGCGGCGTTACTCGCGGTACGACGATAACCGCGGGTAACACCGCGGGGTTCAGCTAGTTATATATATATAGAAATATTTCCTCAGAATTTAAATGCATATAGTTATTATAGTAAATGACACTGAAATAATAAAGATTCAAAATCAATATGTCATCTTTAATCTTTCAGTGTAAACCTGCACCCTTTTAAAGCCATTTAAGGAAGGACATCTTGAAGAGGTTTTTTATCATGCCCCGTAGATTCTTCGGTATCATGCGTTGAACACTTATAGGCCATTCAGAACTAATAAGGTAACAGTGTTTCACAAACGTGTATTTAGACCAAAAAGTAATTACAATTACATGTTCAAGCGATGCCAAACCACATCGTACGCATCACCGATTACATTTGTACACATCCACGCTATTTGTTCCGTAATCGTGTGATAATACATGAAACAACCGTTGAACCACACTTCACAATATAAGTACAAACATATATGTAGGCACACTAACGCAAATAAGCACACTAAATGTGTTATTTTGCTACATTTTGCTAACTGTAATTTTTACGTGACTTTGGCGAATCACCTAATGGTAAGCGATTACCACTGCCCATGGACATCCGCAACACCAGAGGCGTCACAAGTGCGTTGCCAGACTTTGGGGGATGGGGAGGGGAGATAGGGATAGGGGGTTTGGGTTATAAGCCTCCGGTATCCTCAATCACTCGGTGAAACACAGCGCAAGCACTATTTCACACCGGTTTTCTGTGAGGCCGTGGTCTCTCCCGCCTTAGCTCACTAAGCACATGGATAGGCAAGAAATATAACTTTGTTTCTCATCTAAATTCTACATTACTCGAGTGGTCATGAATTCTTAGCGGGATGTAATATACAAAGTAACTCGTGTTTGTTACTTTCCAACCCCTCGTGTGTATAATATTACTCACTGAGGCTGATGAGTCATACCACGTCAATCAAATAAACCTTAGAAACTGTACTGAATATGTACTATACTTTCGAAAAGGAACACTTTTAGTCTCGAGAAGTAAAGGAATGTAGTAATATCTCGTTATTTTATATTGGGAGCAAAAGAACACACGCGTCACGTGATGGTATATGACTACCGCAACCTATGGACACATTCGGGCTCAGGAGCTGAACGGGATAGGGCAGATCTAGAGCGTAAGCGACGTCGCCGGCTACACCAGCCACTAACAGGACCGCAAGCTGCCTGAGAGTGGGGACTTCTGGTAGCTAATTAAATGATGCTGTTGGCGATAGGAGGGGGCGGCCTGGTCGCAAAACTACTATCAGGCCGCAACATATAATGATTGGGTCGACAGGCAGGGGGAAGACAAAAAAGTCTTCTGTTAAGTGTCCTCCCCTAATTTTCTTTAATAACCTTATTCACTCGGTGAATGGTAATAACATTCTTAGTTGTAGATTAACTTTAATATATACATATGTTTTTCGAAATATATGTATACTGCCGGCCTGCCTCGCTAGTATACGACTGCCGATCAAGAGGTCATGGGTTCCATTCCCGGGTCGAGCCCAAAGTATTGTTGGGTATTTCTTATAAAAAATCTTAATAGCAGCCCGAAGCATGGAAATGTGACGCTGATCCACGCAACTGCCTCAGAGATAGCGTTAAGTGGGTCGGGTCCAGCTGTCATGAAAATCTATGGCAATTGTAATTAGGAAGTCAGTCGCCACAAATGCACTCACAACTAGTTCAACTTTCAAATTCAGTTCGTCCCTATACTAGTTTGGAATCAGAAGGTCGTAACTAAGATTTGTGTAGTTATTCACATTATTAACGCTTAAATTGTTCTACTTCTCTTTCCTCCAAATATTATATAAAAAACCCGAAGAAAATTATTATGGTTTTCGTATTGAATCGAATTATTTCTCATAATATTTTCACCGTTGACTCATGTTATTCATCTAATGTTGAGAATCAATTAGTCGCTTTATACGTTACATTTTTAACTAATACAATTTCCTGTAAATAATGATGAAAATGACCTGTGAACTTATATCCCAAGTTAAAGTTTTATTCTCACAATTAAAAGTAAATATCCGATATCAAATTGAGTCAAGTATCAAGGTCAGCCCTTCATTGAACGTTGTGGTTGAACCTGTTTAAATAAAATCGTGCAAACAAATTCACGAATAAATAAATCATTATATTCATTATATCGTTATAGTAGTGTTCACTGAATTGTATTATATCACTGTTATTACATTAAAATTTGTGTGTATTTCTAGTTAGCTCCACTTACATGTTCTGCTATCTGTAAAAACTTAATTGGCCTTCTTGTTTTGTTTAAAGTTTGTATAATGGAACAATATTGCTGTAAGTTTTCCTATAATTGTAAAATAAAATAACACAAAGGTACAATAAAACGAAGAAAAAAGAAAACAGGTTTATTTTGTACTAGCTGAGTCCTGCGGTGTTACCCGCGGTTATTATCGTACCTTTATAAACGCGGGTAATACCGCGGGGCAAAAGTTAAGTAAGTTACTCCTAACTAAGTTACTCCTTTTTACATCGATTATTATATTATATATTATACTTATTACAGATTATTTTTAAAAAAATGCATTTTCGGTATATAATGATATAAAGAGATCAGATGGGTCTAATGGTGGGTGGTTACCTGACTAATACGGATTGATTGGAGGCACAAATACGTTGTTTACTATCGAAATGGAAGTATATTTTTCTCGAAGGTCGTCTTAGTACGGAAGTACCGCAGGCGACAATTTGTTAATTGCAACATCAAGCATGGGATATTACTTATACGGAAAGATATGTGAATTTAACTAATATTTCTATTAAATCAAGGTCGCAGAACTTCCTACTGCATCAGGGAAGTTACAAATTTGTTAATCACTATGTTTTCTATATATACGTCGATATGACTTACCTGACCAACTTTTTATACGTCATTCAATTTACATATTTATTAGCTGAACCACGCGGTGTAACAATAACCGCGGGCAACGCCGCGGGGCGAAGATAGTCTAAACAAAAGTAGCATCAGTTACTTCTTATATCATCAACTACCTATCAGTTAAAGTCCCGTCAAAATCGGTCCAGCCGGTCCAGAGATTACCCGAAACAAACTGACAGACAACAAAAATTTAAAAACATGATTTCATCAATCAATCTCAGTAATCAATTTGGTACATGTACCGTGTATACATACATATGAATTTACTAAAAAGCGGTTATTTTAATATAACAATCAGACACTTCAATTTTATTTATTTGTATTGTACAGATTATTTGTATATATATAGTATAATAATATTATTATATATTTCAACCGAAAAACGTCCACTACTGGCCATAAGCCTTCGCCAAGACCCTCCACAACAACCTGTCCTGTGCTGCCCCCATCCAATTATCTAGCTTAATTTAATGAAATTTATTTTATTTCTGTTATTAATCATCAGCTCTGGCTTACCGGAATTCCCAAGAAAAAACTTAAATACACCTAATATACCATTGTTTTAAGAGCAACCCTGATGATTTAGATTAAAAGAACAAAAGAGAAATGGCTTCCTTTCATCTAAAAATAGCACTAGTTCATGATAAACATCTAAGTGTGTGTAATAAAGCAAGTGAAACTTCTAATAAAAGCTAGTAAATTATTAAAAATCAGTGTTATATCATAAGAAAAAACAACAAAATATTATAATCACACCAAAAAATATGCGTAGCATATATAGTACAGAAGGCAAATGTATTAAGACAGGCGCCTATATCAAAAAAGGACAGCAAAACGAGATAGTTTTTCAACGCTATTCCTTGTTGTGAGATAACTCAGTAAGAAATTCACAACACGGAACAGTGTCAAGGTCACCATGGCTTCAAATCAATCTTATGGAATATGCACTCACCGATCGTCCATTTGACAACTCGAACTCAACGCTATCGGTTTCAATCTACACAAACTAACAACACTTCATATTGCATTCGACACTTCACTTGTTATACTGTTTATATTATTTAGTTTGATATAAATAACACGTTCGCTTTCGCTGGTAATCTTTTAATAAATAAATGGCAGGGTCTGCGAGGTGTGTCGATCGGCGCGCGACTTGGAGACTCCGCGCGTAGTGCGCATGTGTGAGCTGGTCCGCGGGCCGCGACTGCGCCCTAAGCTACCCTCGGTACTACATGCCCTATTTATGGAGATATTTGCATTATTATAAAATTATACCCCAGTTGTTGCAGATCAGCATCGAATCTCAGATCGTAACAAAATAGAAGTATAACATTAAAAGCCATAAAAAAAACATTACATCAGTATTATTCACGATCGTCGTTGTTGAGGCTCTATCGTCTCGGTTTTGTTTTTTAAGTATGAAAATCGTCGAGGGTCGTTTTTCGGCATCAATAAGTCGGCTATGACCTGATAAGAAAATTTAACGCCTCTAGACCTTATTCATTTATTTCAGTAGACTCCATCGCCATCGGTTCAGAGGACGAAAGCTCTCATAGAAAGAGAAACAGGAATCGTTAAAGGAGACTTTCTGCTAATGTAATGGACTCCATTTAGGCTGTCATCTCGACGGTTTCTATTGCGCTGAGTATTGTAGCTCGGATCTCGCATGAGATAACACTTTCTAAGATCCAAGTGTTCTTCTATCTTGTTATCCAGTTAATGGTATTCCTCTCTTGTCTTGCTTACTTACAAGTAATGATATTTTGGATTCATTGTAAGTGCATCGTCTAAGAGATCATCATCAGCCTATCAATCTACAGCATGACATTGTGAAAATCATCAATTCATCTGGCCCGAGGACGTACTACACTCATAGACGTGGTCTCTGCCCTAGAATTCATTTACCCTATTCACTTCAACTTACTAATTCAATGGATATCGAAGGCCTTAGTTCTCTGCCACATTACCTAGGGAGACCATGTGATAACTCAAACAAGTTAAAATCAAGAAAAAGAAGATAGGAACGAGTTGTTTGCGAGTACATTTATGCTTTTTTCTTTTCGTGAGGATTCCTTGAAATTCTGAAATATTTACAATTCATTTTGATAAAACATTTTTCTTTACCGTTTACAATACAAACATAAATTACTTATAATATTTACATACAGTTATGTTGCATAAAGAATGGCTAAATTAAGTAAGATTAAATACATTTCTATTCGTGGCTGTCGGTGTAACAGTAAACGCGGTTATATAACTGTAATAGTACTTTCACCAGAATTATAAACTTACTACTTACTAGAATATAATAACTAACGTTTTCCCATTGATTAATTAATACAACACAACACAATACAGACATTATACACTTTTTTTTCAATGAACTCAATAATTTTGCTTATTTTCGATGTTATACCTAAATTAAAAGGGGATGAAATAGTCGTAATTTTTTTTTATGGAAGTCCGTAATTTTTGAAGTTCGTAACATGAAACTTTATTTTTGGGCTACTGATTAAAAATAAGTAGATACGTATTCGAGGACGAACAGTGAAGAGGAGAATTCAGCCGGGTTGGGCATCGTTTTCAAAATTTCGTCAGGTCTTTCAATCGTCGATCCCACAGTGCCTAATGACGAAAATCTTCAATCAGTGCGTCCTACCTTGTCATGAGATACCGTGCCGGAACGTGGAAACTTACGGAACGGCTGTTTCATAATTTCAAAGTAGCTCAGCGTACTATGGAGAGGGCTATGCTCGACGATTCTATAAGGGACCACATGAGGTGATCCGGCAGAGAACCAAGGTCATCGACATCGCCCACAGGATAAGCAAACTGAAGTGGCAGTGGTCTGGCAATATCAGCCGCAGAACTGATAACCTTTGGGGTAAACGGGTTCTTGAATGGACACCACGTCTCGGCATACATAGTGTAGGACGTCCTGGCCTGTGCCAGGTAGAATAATGATTTGCCCAAGACAGCTGACAAGATCTGGATGCGAGAAGCCAAGGATCGAACCAAGTGGCGTGCAATTGGAGATGCTTATGTCCAGCTGTGGACTGATGTAGGCTGATGATGATGAGATACGTATTTTAAACGTTTCTGGACATTCTACCTCTAAGAGGGTGAAATAGTATTTCGTCCATCAGGTCCTAGTTTGATTTTCAAAGGATATAGCGTGATTATCGCTGAATTTCTGTTTGCAATGTATCTTCGTGTTTTTATATGAATGGAGGGCAAGGGTGTAGACGTGTCACCTGAATGGAAAGTGAGTACCGCTGCCCGTGCACAACTGACCAAGACTGACCAAGACTGACAAGTATGACAAGTGACGTATGACCAGCAGTCGACTGTAAAAGCTATTGCCTGACTGGCCTGGTGGCGCAGTGGTAGCGTATGTTGACTGTTGTTCTTGAGATCTCAGTTCCCGGGTCGGACGAATGCTTGTATGAACTCCTAAAATTTGTTTTGACGTTTGAGTATTTTCTATGTTATCTATGTATATTTACAAGAAAATATGTATTCTATCAGTCATGAGAAGGATTACTAAACACATAGTAAGATTGAACTATGCACTCCATTAACAAGGGGCCAAGATGAGAAATAAAACTGTGTGTTACATTCCTAAGAAACTCTACACTAATTAAAATTGTGCTACTATCATCACATTATTTTCCCCCCTTTCAATTTTTCTACAATAATCTCTGCGTAGTTTGAAGTTAGGTAGCGTTGTGTGTCAGGTATGTATGTATCTATGTAAGTTTATATGTATTTAGTTATATGTATAGTATGTATCAATTTTTGTATGTATGATTAGCTTTTATATACTATTTGTATTTGATATATTGTTGGATCTGTTTATTTTGATATTTCTTTTTTTATAAAATGCACCTGCTTCTTGAATTCTCTGGATCACCCGATGGTTGACTGGTAGAAAATGCCTTAGGCATTAAGTCCGCCAATGCACCTAAATTGTGTGATGTATTAAATAAATAAATATCCAAAATTTTTATTTATGTTTATAAATATGACTTTAAAACTTTAGGTCTTGTCTTATCCGTGTCAGTTAAATTAGTGCTTGGCTTAAAAAACAAGTAAGAGAGAGAGTTTTCTGTTTGGAGGCAGATGTATGCCATGTTCCGCGTTAACCTAGTTGCGGTGTGAGTTGTGTGAGCCTTAGCCGAGTTGTGTCGCGAAATCAATGAAGAGGGAGCGCGGGATCGATGCCGGCCGCGACACTCCGGCGCCAGACGCAACCGCGACACACTGGGAGGAACGATGTACACAATTTATATTTATATTATTAGTAACAGGATAAAATAAAATAATAATAGAAAATATTCATAACCAAAGTCTCTATTATACGTTTTTTAACCGGCTTCAAAAAAGGAGGATGTTCTCAATCCGACTGTATTTTTTTAATTTTAATTCCCTCATAACTTTTTACAGGGCCAACCGATTTTGATGATTCTTTTTTTTATTTGAAACTGGTACTTCTCGTGTGGTCCCATTTCAGTTGACTTTAGTTCTTTAAGTGGGTTATGTTTTGTTAATATTTATAATATTTTAAATGTGTGTTTTTTGGTGGTGTGCCTAAGATAGTATAGTTAACATCACGCTTAAACCGATAGGAGCCGAGCATGATAAAAACAGACGCAGACAAAGTATCGTGGGTTAATTAGTATTGGTATATAATCTGATGAATGTTTTTTTGGTTATGTTATAATGTAGCTTTTTTTTAAATACACCCTGTGTCGCGGGGGACTTTACAAACATACATGATACGGACACAAAGTACACCCAGACTCAGAACAACAATTAGTTGATCACACAAAGTGTTGTCCCGTGTGGGAGTTGAACCTACAACACTTGGCACAGTAGAAAGCAGTGAGGCGACTGCTAATAACCAAACTACGACCTTCTGTAATAGGACAATATTAACGGTTCGCGTACCAATGTGTCTAAGATACTCTACATTAACAGAGGCTGCACTCGTGTATAAGTACCGTATAATTCACAGCTTATCATAGGTTTTTTTTTTTATATTTGGTCCTGGCAAAATGACTCTACTCTGCCTGATGGAAAGCATAAGCAGAATCCAAGAGTGGTGGTCACCATACTGCGAATGCAGACAATGCAACAATGCAGTATGGTGACCCACACCATGGCGGGCTAGTGATGCTTCTGCATCGTTGGGCCTCCGGTCTCGCACTCACCAACGAAACACGACAGCATGATCGCTGTCATTTTACGTTGATTTTCTGTGCGAGGGTAAAACCGCCCCGGTCGAGCCGGCCCGTTCGTGCTGAAATCAACGTGGCTCTACTACCTTGGTGAAAAGTAAACCTCTTGCCACCGTAATAAATGTAGTTTAAGATCTTTATTTCCTCATAAGAATTCACAATTCACTTACTGAGAAACAAATAATAATTATAATATAAGCTTAAAGTAAATTAATTACTACTTATTTAAAGCAAAAGAAGAAGAAGAAGAAAGCAAAAAACACAAATGACAAAAATAACACAACACGAAAGGTAACAATAAATCACTTAAGGTGGGTATACTGCAAACAAGTTGCAACCATATCGCTACTAGATGTGGCAAACACGACAAGCAGTGGATTTCACACAATAATGCAATAAAAATATATTACGTTTACATTCATTTTTTTTTTTTTCATAAAAATCATAGTTTTAACGTCGTCATCGCTCCAAAGGATAACCGCAACAACTCGTCTCTAGACTTTCTTTTCAAGCTATCGTTACTATACTCTATGTAAAATTATATGACTTTAACGAGCCAAAAACTTGTTGGGATTACTAAAAGAAAACGAAGAATTGAATTATGCATCTCCTAGCTCCATTAACTGGTGATCAAGCTGCGAAACAAAATACGTATTACATTCCTTGGAAACGCCGGACTAATTTAAATTTTGCTCATATTGTCACATTACTTATCCGTTTTCAATTTTTTTACCATAAATCAACAATTATGCTGAACTATTTACATGTGGTACATTTACTTTTAAGTTCATAGTAGAAAACTAAAACTAAGCAATCGTGACACTATATTCTTTTTCTTCCTAGCCTTTATTGTTCCCTATCTTATTTAAAATCGGCTTCTAGTTCCACTGGTTTTAACTGAACATTCATATTGAAAAGAATGGAACGAGAATCCTGTCACTAAATATATAACGCTTATTAGTTAGCTGAAGGACGATTAGCATGAGTGAAAACAGGGACAACGACTAGTATTTTCTTTTTAATAGATGCATACGCATTTTAGCTCGGTGTGTCTCCGGGACGTCAATTTTACTCTCGTTGGCGAGAGTTTTGGCAGAGATAGAGGCCAGTCGAGCTCGCCTCCGCCGCCCTGACGCAGTAAACAACCACACAACGGACTCACAACTATCCACTACAGCACACTTGCTCTCATCACCTTCACAACCGACTTACAACCTACTGAAGAGAATATCTAGATGATGTGAAACTTTCCAGGTTACAGAAAAGAGTTTTGGATTATTTGCACAGGTATGTTATTTAGTGTTATATTTTTTGGATAATTTCAACTCTGGGTCTTTTATTTACAAGGGAATGTCTTGATTAAGGGACTTCTTCGTCGTTCCGAATGGCCTCTTCTAGCTGTAAAGTCCGACCTGTAAAAGGTTTAACTACCTAATCTTAACTAAATTCAAGGGCTTAGGCGATTAATAGAGGCCACTAATAAATTTAAAAGCAACCTACCCAGTAACATAATAAAAATCAATAGCTTTCTGGCAAAATCTAAAAAAACTTATTGTTTTATTTGTATCTACCTATGCGTCCTTACTTCTTTTTCTTGTTGTGTTTTGCTACATAAATTAGTTATGTATTTGTATGTCCTTAAACATTTTGTTAGCTAATATAGATCAATCATTGACTCCAAAATTAGCAATATTCTATTTATTGCCATTTTCGTTCTTTAGATATATATGGATTAGGCTCATATAACTAAAATATAATTTTGACTGATTTCAACCACCGTCTTGAAGCTACCCTATCTGGGAACGTAAAATAATTTCTGAAAGCAATAATAAATGAAGTCGATAGGGCTTAAACAAAGTAATAAGGAAACAAATTTTAGGTTTATCAACTCCTGGACTGAGAAAAGAGTCTAAGAGTAGAGGGCAGGATCTCGTGTTTAGACGGATAAACCTTAACCACGGGGTTACGAAGAACCTAGGGCAATTGGCTGGGTACATAAGACTTCCTTTAGAAAAAAATATGCTATAATTTGAATAACGAAGAATTTTATGAAAATAAACTAGTACATTTTTAATTTCAGTTATCAACATAAGGATGGGTTTCGGAGGGGGTGTGACCGGGGTGGTGGCGGGGGTGCTCAGTGCGGAGGTGTGCGCGCCACTACTGCTGCTCTGCTGGCTCTGCTGCTGGTCTGATGACGCGAGCTCAGGTGAATATATCTTATGTTTGAGAAATTTATTACATACTAGTTGTGACCCACGGCTCCGCCCGCGTGTCGATTCTCGCGGTAGATAGTAGCCTATGTATTATTCTGATGTATAACCTATATTACTGTAAAGTTTCATCCAAATCCGTTCAGTAGTTTTTGCGTGAAAGAGTAACAACCATCCATGCATCCATCCATCCATCTATACTTACCTACAAACTTTCGCGTTTATATTATTAGTAGGATATATTGCATGTTGCAATAACTTATTATCTCTTTCTAAGTTCTTAGTGCACGTGTCTGGCTAGAAAGAAAAGAAATGATTGTAAGGTACGCTAAAGGTCATTGGTTTAGTTTTTAAATTACATTACAGACAGTACATCTGACAAACACCCACAGCGGCCTGTCCTCGCGCACGTTCACGGTACGTACCCAATTCGATAACTCACTCGCACGCACTCCACTCAAACTTATAGTGAAGAACTATAGAGCTTCTTGTGACTTATTTTTAATACTTTGCTTTATATTCTCATTACACGAATTAACAATAGTTTAAAATTGAAAAGTGTATGTCTTTAATGTTAACAAGCAAAAGTTTAAAAACTACAGGCTTATTACGTAAAACACGTAAATTCATTAAAATTGGTAAAGTAGTTGAAACGGTGCAGTGGAACCTCAGATAAAATCGTCAGTTTCCTAAAAGTATCGACAACTTGGACGATACTGACGAAAAGTAGCGTAGTTTCTTAGCATGTGTGTGTGTTAATGCGTGTGTTTACTTGGAAGTAGCTGAGTTTTTTTGCTTCAACAGGAACAAAGGCTGTGCGTTATCTACCTTTTCTTTTTTTATAGTATAGGGGGCAAATGAGCAGACGTATCATCTGCTGGTAAACGATTACCACCGCTTATGGACACCCGCAACACCAGAGGCGTCACAAGTGCGTTGCCGACTTTTGGAGGATGGGGCAAGGGATGTGGGGAGGGGTTGGTTTATGGGCCTCCGGTATCCACATTCACTCGGTGAAACATAGCGCAAGCGTTGTTTCACGCCGGTTTTCTGTGAGGCCGTGGTATCACTCCGGTCGAGCCCGCCCTTTCTTGCCGAAGCGTGGCTCTCCCACGATAAAATTTTATTTCATCTGACTGCCAAAAATATTGCCTTTTGACTTCGCCGTAGTCGGGTAAACATTAAAAATACGAAACAGAGTTACTAAAGTTACGAAAAGTATGAAATAAGGTTGATATCAATTTTGATTGTAGTAGAGTTATAGTTCTAAGTACTGACATGTTCTTGACTAACAATTATAATTGCATACAATACTGGCATTTGGTAAAATATCAATCTGGTGTCCAATGTGGAGCCAAATGATGATGATCTACTGCTTTCAGAGTCGGGTACCCGGCGACGCCGCTCCAGTGATATATTCGGCCGACGTATCGGCAGTAGTGCTGTGTCTTTACACCTACCTAGCACTTCAGGTAAATATTTCACCATCATCATCTCCCTACCTTTTACCGAAATTTATTTGGGGTCGGTGCAATGAGCTTTCTTCCTCCATTCTCCTCTATTACTCGTCGGTTCACGCCTGGCCATATCCTCTTTTACGTAGTCCATCCATTTTTTCTTTGGTCTTCCTCTACTTTTATATCCGTCGACTTCCATACTTAAAACTTTCCTGACTACATTTTGCTCATCTCTACGCATCACATGTCCAAAACGTGTGAACCTGCTGCTTCTCAACTTTTCATCCCCTGGTGCTACTGTCAGGCTTTATCAAATGCAGTCACTCTTCACCTTATCTATTCTAATTAGACCACACATGCATCTCAACATTCGCATTTCAGCTACATGCAGGCGTCTCTCATCCGTTTTCCTTATTGGCCAACACTCAGATCCATGCAGGACGGCAGGTCTGATGATCGTTTTATACATGTATTATATAACATGAAACTTGGGATCGCAAATAGTTCCTGTTACCTGTCGCCACTTCATCCATCCTGCATTGATTCGATTTTGTACAGATCTTTCAGGTAAATATCTATCCCAACACAAAACTTCACTCAAACGGACGGTACTAAAGATAACTATAAGAAAAACTTTGCACAGTTTATGATACGACATACAATCGTGAGAAACCATTAAAACATAAATACCAGAATTGTTAACTGAAACTATTAAGTGTAATATTAATTAGGTATTGGCACGGTATTGAATTTATTAATTTAGCGAAAGCAAAGCAGTTGTTTAGGGAAATTTTATCAACTCAATGACCTTATAAATTAAAACAAAAGAAACGCCTTGACCCAGTTGTAGAGGTTTTGACAATTAGCCAAAAGTTCTTAGCAAGGAATGTTCTTCTGTACGGCGGAAATAATTCACTTTTAAGTTAATAAGAAGTCGTAAATAAAATGAATCAATAATTGACTTAAAGATTTATAGTTATCTACAGATTTTCCCGATCATAAAAGTTTTACATTGAACGAAAATCCTCATTATAAATCTATTTCTTTGAAAACAAGTTATATAGAGGTCTTTTAAGATGTTAAGAAGATAACTTTAACCCAGGTTACAAGAAACCTCTGTCAGCCCACCGCAGCCATGAAGAAATTCCCAACCGTCGCAAGTCAAACCATGAAACCAGCAACCAGGAAACACGATATCACTCAGCACCTAGTGTGATCGATGAAGTCTTACACCGGAGAGACTGGGAACGATCCAGCAAAGACCTCTACATTCCTCTTAACCCAGAGAAAACAGAGAACCAAGAAATCGAGTCTGACTCCAGTGACAGTCCTAATATTGCCCCGTATGCAGAAGCAGAATCGTCTTCAATAGAAGCTAAGAGTGATGAACATATTCCTGGGAAAACTTGTAAAAAACATCACACAAATATAAAATCATCTCGTGGCAAGAAAGAAAAACAATCGGTTGACATAAAAGATTCTGACGCCACTGAATCTAATTTCTATATAGGGGACACTCACGGTGAAGAAACAATCTTAAAAAATAACGACAAAAAACGTGAGGAATTACAAACCAAGGCTATGTTCAAAGCCAAGGATGCAAAACAGTATTTTAATGAATCTGTCAGATCTAAAGAACGTCCCAGAGGCTCGTTGGCTCCTGTGGATGAAACTCTCACGTACACCCTCGGGTTTTGTCTTGACGATGTGATAGAACAGCTGGACACCCTGGACCGCTCAGGAGCCGAGCACCACACCATCGAGTCCCGGCTCAGTATCAACAGGCAGATTTTCCCGCCGCCTTCTGTTGGTGAGTCCGGTTCAAATGATTACCTTACTGTTGCTTGTCTTTGTCTTGTTTCTGTACTTAAACTTTCTTTATATATCTCTCTCTCTTCTTTCGAACCAGAAGCTAGTACATCAACTATTTGCTCATTGAATGAGAAAAAGGCAATTCATGTTGTGTTTGATCTATATATAGACATTTTTGATCATACTCGTTAAGTATGTATGACCAAAAATGTCTGCTTACATAATGCATGAATGCAAGATCGAAACTGTTGTAAAACCTTTTGTTCGCAATAGAACTTATGACCATATACGTTAACCTTAATATATTTTATTTAATTAATTAATAACTAGAAAAGAGTTAAATCTATTATTATTATCATAATAGCTATGTGAGTTTGTTAAATGTTTCAAATAATTATATTTCAAACTTGTTTTTAAAACCAATAAGTATTGAAGATGAGTAAACCAAATAAACGTGTTTGCTTTAGTGACGGAATACTATATTACTATTAAAATTATTAGTAACAGTCATTTTAACGACTCATAAGTTCACAGAAATTTTTTGTATATTTAAAGATTTCTCACCACCACACTCCCACCTTGTTCTATTTTAACTTACTTAATCCCCTAATAAAAACTGTCGCTTGTTCTGTTTCTCACTTTGCGCGGCGCGTTCGAAAGCTTTTACAGATAAAAGCCAATGCTTAGTCTGCAATATGTCGCACATGTGTGTTTGGCTGCATATGTATGGTGGAACAGAGCCAGTCGGGTATGACGGTGGCGCGTGTTATTTGGCTGAGGTCGGGGACTTGTCAAAGCTGAGGTCTCGCGCCGAGCAGCCAGGGCCGGCGCCGGACGCACGTGCAGTGGCCTTGGGCGCGATGAGAGCAAGACATGCAAGTGACGGTGATATTCTTGCGCCACCACATAGACCTGAGTCTGGAGCATTTTCAGGTGACGACAGACATTTTAAGGGTACCAGTGATAAAAATGTTTTAGTTAGTGAATTGAAAATTATTGATTAATACTTCATGAATTTGTGTTTTGTAGTGTGCGAGTTAACATTATGTTTTTTTTACTGAAACCTATTTAACAGAGAGTGACCTGGACCTGGAGTTAGAAGGCAGCGAGGAGCGTCCCCCTGCGTACGACGAAATACATCACTACCCTGCTCATGACCACAAGGAGACGGCTATATAAACAACAAACAGGCCTTCACATAAATAAATATTTTAAAATATTTGTTTTGAGAGCGAAACTTATTTGAATTTCAACTAGGTATTATGAGTTGTCAATTCTCTTAAGTTACCTTGTAATATTAGGAAAGTGCTACCTATGGTTGGTTGGTTATATGCATGGTTTGACGGACCAGTAAATAATAGTAATAATTTGATGTGAAACATCTAATTACCTCACTAACCCAAAATACCTGATCTTTAAATATTAAAAAAATGAAATCTATGCTACTACATGTAAAACTTAGACTTTTGTATGTATCTGTAAATATTGTGAATATTGTTCATGCTTCGAATTAAACTAATACTTGTCTTATAAATACTTATAACTTATTCAAGTGTCGTCGTCACTGGTTAAGTGTAGATATATTTTAATATTATTGACCGTGTTACCATTAAAGCTTAGTCACATAACGAATAATTAAAAAGAGTCAGTGATTTACGGAGGGACAGAGTAACTAAATAGATAAATATATAAAGGTGGTTTTAAAGAAACGGCTTGAAAGCAACTAAATATAAAGATGGCGACAACGCTTCAGAATATGCTTCTATACTTGCCTCTCACGGGCTTTCCAAGCCCACTTTAGGTTTAAGAGTTAAATGTTTAATTATATATATTTTTTTAAAGTTTGGCCCTATCAAAATGACTTTATTCTGCCTGATGGAAAGCATAAGCAGAATCCAAGAGTGGTGGTCACCATACTGCGAATGCAGACAATGCAACATTGCGGCATGGTGACCCACACCATGGCGGGCTAGTGATGCTCCTGCATCATTGGGCCTCCGGTCTCGCACTCACCAACGAAACACGACAGCACGAACGCTGTCATTTTATATTGATATTCTGTGCGAGGGTAGTACCGCCCGGTCGAGCCGGCCCGTTCGTGCTCAAAACAGCGAGGCTCTACTACCTCGGATTAATAGAAGAAAATACTACTATTATAATTATTTACAAATTTCACAATACTTTTACGGTTAAATGTTAACAGAAATATATTTTATACATTTATTTAACACGTAGTGAGATTATTTTCTAGTAATAAGTCCCTAGAAGGGACAGATGCAAGAATGCACGGGGAGCCCCGAGTGCGGCCCTGTTTCTTTAATAGTGTAGTTCTTTTTAGTTTCTTCAATTAAGAGCTGTATTGGACACAGAACAGAAAATAAGGTTATAGGACATCACTAAGGTGTCTAGCCGTACCGACCTAAGAACAATAGGGCTCGCAAATATGCAAGACAAATACTACTTTATTTAGCAGGCTATAAGGCTGTAATTAGTAATATCGTAAGTAACGTTTATTATTTAACAAGTTTAGCAGGAACTTCGTTAATCTATACTTGATAGTATTTTTAATTTGTAACTGCCTTCAAAAAACGAGGTGGTTATCAATTCGCCTGTATTTTTTTATGTTTATTTCCTCATAACTTTCAACTGGGTGAACCGATTTCGATGATCCTTTTTTTATTTGAAAGCTGGTGCTTTCTTTGTGGTCCCATTTCAATTTGGTTCAGTTCTTGAAGTCGGTTTTTTTTGCTAAAATTTGTGATTATTGGTCTCTGTTCTGTGTATTGAACAGCAATGGACGGTCTGTAACGCTTTACTTGTATATAACTTAAGTCAATACGTCTCTAGTCAATATTTTGGTGTTATAAAAGTTAATGTCAAATATTTGAGTTTCATTTCTCCAAGTTTCAATACGCAGCATTATAGCCTTTATCACCAGGTCATTATTACTAAGGCTAATCTTCAACTAATCTTGCTAGTAGCAGACTTACAGTAAGTAAAGTTACGTAACTTAAGTAACACAAACATTTAGACGTGGATAAGGACGAAATATAAATCAAGCTAATGAAAACATTCCATCGGTTTTTAGCACTTTTTATGTATGACAGACGCAGATAATGCAGCATGGCGACCCACACTATGGCGGCCTAGTGATGCTTCTACATCATTGGGCCTCCGGTCTCGCACTCACCAACGAAACACGACAGCATGAAAGTTGTAATTTTACGTCGTTGATCTTCTGTGCGAGGGTAGTACCGCCCCAGTCAAGACAGCCCGTTCGCGCTGAAATCAGTGATTTCAAGGTATAACCTTGTAACACTTATAAAAAAACTAACGAAAAATTTGGCTTAAAGTCTAAAAATCCGCAAGCGAATCTCCGAATGAAATAATAATTTTCACACATCAGTGTTTTCGAGGACCCTCTCTAACACACTCTTCGTTGTTGTCGTAGTGATTAGTACTTTTTCGCAGCAAATAATAGTACACTGTCAGTTTTTTAAGTAGGAAGAACCTTACTAAGTACTGGATAGATGGCGTGCACCCCAACTTACATCGCGATATAGCTTGGTTCAACACAGTAATATTTAAGCTAATGAACTTTGTATAACATTAGATCAATAAACCGGAGTTAGATCAGATTACAGCTGGTGTTTTCGTTCACTAACAAATCCTCTTATAAATCTCATTAAGGCAAGAGTTCAACATTGTCTTTTTTTATATTTGAGCTGCCAAAATGACTCTGCCCCGCCTGATGGAAAGCACAAGCAGTATCCAAGAGTGTTGGTCACCATCCTCAATGCGGACAAGGACAGTGCAGTATGGTGACCAGCACTATAGAGGCCTAGTTAGATACTTTTTCACGACCCGGGGTCATAGTGGGATGGAAACACGTGCGCTGGTAGTAGCATGTAGTTCTAGGTTTTAACCGCTCAGCACAGGAAGGAAGAACCGAATCGATGAGTGCGACAGCGTATGTCTTCCACTCTGAGGCGGAGACTTCTGAGGCTGGCACATGTTGTCCTGTAGAGGAGGGGAGAAGAAGGGACTAGTTGGAAGAGCTCCTCAGAAAACTCTTCATGATAAAGGCGATAAAAGACTGCCATAGAGGCGATATCTCTACACATCTTCAGAGGCTCAAGGGACTTGGTGGCTTCAGGACTGCCGACAATGCGGATTGCTGGCCGTTGTAACCGCTCGACAGCGTCAAACAGATACTGCGCGGCACCATCGCAAAGGTCCTTTAATGGCAGTTGAGTGTTATGAAAGATTGGAAGAGGAAGTAATGGAGACTTTTTGGTAGAAAACGCGCACACCTTTGTTTTCTTGGCGTTGAACTCGACCAGATTCTCGCAGCCCCATTGAGAAATTCGGCCCAGAACGTGGTCGAGTTGAGCGACAAGCTCCTGTCATTTTTCCTCAATTGACTTTGCTGCAGGGTGTCCGAAATATCGCCCATAAACTGTGCTGTCGTCTGCATAACAATGAATATTGCCAATACCTAACTTGTCATTGATATGCAGAAGAAACAGCGTGGGCGCCAGGACGGAACCCTGCATTCCCCTGAACTCCTGCGTTAATCGACTCAAAGTCGGAGGCCGCAGCGTCACAAAGGTCTCTGGCTAGCAAACAATTACACTCATGTAAAATATAACTTTTAGAACCTGTAATAAAATGCAAATAGAAGTCTGTAAAAACAGATTGATTATAGTTTTTCCTGTTATTCATGAGGAAAACCCATTATATTACATAAATAGGCCATACTCTAAAATTATTATATTAGAATATACCTCTTAAAACAGTCAGTGTAATACATATTAGGAAAAACACAAAAATGATATTTCGCAAGAGTATAACAATATTGGTTAATCACGTAATCTGTGGAATTTCTGGACCAATTAAGTTAAAATTTGTTATTGAGATAGTGTATACATAACTGTTTTGAAAGAGCCTATAGCTAGCCATACACTGTAAGGTGTACCTGACACGTTTACGTGTACATTTTCACCCGTCAGGTAAGCTAGAGTTAAGTAAAGGACATATCTGTACAGTTGTGCGAGATACACACTCCGACTTATTAAGCTCTACGGAGTACAATTTAACTCTACCGAGTTTAATTGAACTGGCGAACCTGCCAAGTATACCCTAACGTATATTACTAACTTCAAAACCCTGCCGGTTTTTATTAAAGTCCTAGTTTTAGTATTAAATTCTTTGAATTTGGGTGAGTGGTAGGTTAAGGGTTGAAAATATCAGCTAAAGTTATGATTTAATAACCTAGTAAATGGACCAAAAAGTGTTATTAAGTTTTTCCGATTATAGAAATGTTAAACTACAACTCGGAGTTGGGAAGTTCAGGTCTTAGTTCTCGTGCCTCATAGAGCACATAAAGCCGTCGGTCCTGCGCCTTATCTCCCCCGGTCGTATCGGAGAGCCTCCCATCGCATTGTGAGAGTGAGGGAACAGAGAGTGCACTTGTGTCTGCGCACACACTTGTGCACTATAATATCTCCTGCATAGTTGGCTGATCTCCGTTGAGACTGGCTGCCGTGGCCGAAATCGGCTATGAATACATCAATTGGGGAAAATTTTACTATAAGTGGCTTAAGAAGCTCAAGTGACTGCCGAGTTTGTATGAAATGCCTTGGGTTATTACACTGGTGGCTAGCGAGCGTTGAACCCGTACAATACAAAACAATTTATATGCCCTATACGAACTTGATATCGAAAATCTGATGCGATGACAATTTTTTGAGAAAAATAAGCAATTAGACAAAAACTAGAATTAATACTGAATTTTATTTTACTTACACAAAAATGTAAGTCTCTCTCTTCTATCCCAGCAAGTTGTGAAATCTATTCTATTCTACGAGTATTCTAATTGCACTTGTATTATTATTTACTAGCTGAACCCCGCGGTGTTACCCGCGGGTGTTGTTGTACCGCGAGTAACGCCGCGGGACAAAGTTAGTCTAAAAAAAGTAGCCTAAGTTACCCCCCGCGTCATCAGCTACCTGCCAGTGAAAGTCCCGTCAAAATCCGTCCAGCCGTTCCAGAGATTACCCGGAACAAACAGACAGACAAAAAATTTTTTAAATACATTTTTGGTATATGTATCGTGTATACATACATATGCATTAAGTAAAATGCGGTTATTTTAATATTACATACAGACACTCCAATTTTATTTATTTGTATAGATTCAAACTTTAATATCGGCATGGATGAAATCGGTGTATTCTAGATATCAATAAAATCTAAAGTATCAGAGCTATATAATTGAAACTTTGTATATTTAATTAATCCATTACTGATGTCATAGCCTGAGAATTTGAACTATTTGGTATAACGGAAACTAAAGTTATGAGGGTTCAAAAAAACAACGAAACACTTCGAGAAAAGCTAGGTAGTGCCCTTGCGCTTCGCTTAGCTCGTCTTGGCGGGGCCACGACACTTTTTTTTGTAAATACATACATATTATACAAAGAAAACACATAAACTTCGAAATAAATATTTGCAAATCATACAAACATTTGGTCCAACCCGGGAATCGAACCCGAGACCTCAAGCACAGCAGTCGCATACGCTATCACTGCACCACAGAGGCGGTCAAATAGGAGGGACATGACACCTGTACCTCTACAAAGTCTTAGTAATAGCTTTTACCCTTTGGGTACGGAACCCTATCATTGACTTTTTGTTTGTCAATGATTGTCGCTAGAGGCGCTCCTAGTACGCGTCACAGGAGCGCTACTTGCATATGTTGCTGTAACATTATCCTCCAGTGTGTGGTCATAGTTAGACGTGTAGTGCTTAGTAGTGGACTATAGGGACTAACTGAACAGATACACTTGTCCCATTCAATCATGGATCGTGATCGTCAACGAGTGGAAGACGCTGTATGTATATATACATTACTCTATGTGTATATAGTCTAATTCTTATTCCTTGATATTCTTCAAATAAATACACAATAACAGTTCACATTACTAACTACTAATTATTACTTATTATGATGAGATTCAAGTAGGAGGGCTTTAGAAAAGCTCAAAAATGAGCATGCATTTGTATCAAATTTATCTCCAAATAATACTTACATGTATATGTATTGTATAGCTTCAATATCTATACAAATAAATAAAATTGGATTGTCTGTTTGTAATATTAAAATAACCGTTTTTTACTAAATGCATATGTATGTATGTATACACGATACATAATATACCAAAAATGTAGTTAAAAACATTTTTTGTCTGTCTGTTTGTTCCGGGTAATCTCTGGAACGGCTGAACGGATTTTGACGGAACTTTCACTAGCAGGTAGCTGATGATCCAGAGAGTAACTTAGGCAACTTTTTTTAGACTAACTTTGTCCCGCGGCGTTACTCGCGGTACAACAATAACCGCGGGTAACACCGCGGGGTTCAGCTAGTATATAATATAAATATTCAGCTCTTTGTATTCATACCAATAATAACACAATTACTTAGTAATCTGTTGGATTTACCTCAAAAATTCTACTTTGAATAAATAAATTATTTTTCCTAACATTGTTGTGCTATGGATCAATAACTTCATGGTTAATACTCCCGCGCTATTTCAACGCATTACAGCGTAAATAGTCAAACTATTGCTTGATTATTAATTAATTATTGCGTCAGATAATGTCTATTTATCTTTCTTTTCTCTCAAAAGGCTCAGCTCCCCTCGCCAAGTTGCAAGAGTGTATGCAAGTGAGATTAGCCAACGACACACGAGAATTTAGGCGTTAACGTTTGCAGAAAGAAAAACGCTTGCAACTTGGATATGAGGGCTGGTCTCTCTTTGATAAGAATTAACGAAGTGGAACAAATGGCTCTATGCCCTTCTTGTTTTTGATATCAGAAATATCTACCTATATTTTACTTAGTTCTAAAGCAGGAAAAGATTCACGCTGTGTAGGAGATCTCCTAGACCTGTTGAGGGAGAGTCAGTTATCGACTTTCGCTTTCTCATCACGATGGCAGAAGGCAAATTCCTGTAATAAAAATATAGCCACAATTCAACTCTATTTTTAATCTTTATTTACGGAGCCTAGCCACAGTTATGACTATGTCGCTCAATTCAACTCTTGATTGTCATAAAAGGTGCTTTCCTCGTAAATAAACGTTGAATGGTTAATTATATACCTACTACAACCAGAAAAAGTTTTTAAAACTAAAATCCGAATGCGTAAAAACTTTTAATACAAGTACCATTATAACAAAAATAAAACCGACTTCAAGGTTCGACTCAATTCGGTTAAAAAGAAGTCGGTTAAAAATTTAAATAGCCTATATCACCCGGGCAATATATATATCAAATCTATTTACACCTCATTCATTCAAATCCATTCAAAAGTTTAGCATAAGATACAAAGACATTTAGACTACCAAAACTTCCTTTTTTGTTTATCGATTAAACATCGTTCAACGTCAATTCCAAACTGGAATTATTATTCATTCGTCCAGGCTTATCTCTGAACAAATATAATATTCCCTTGATTAGCACAAAAGAACTAGGTACTCGTTTTATCAGAACGTTTCATGGACGTCAGATGTAAAAATAACAAGGAAACTAAATTGTACACGCACATTATAAGTAGGTATGTATAGTGTATACCAGGCTTGACAAATAGAGAACAATGCATATACCTACGTGTAGTTTATTTAAGATTAATTAATAGGACTTAACATAGCTTCAACTAATTATACCTACCTACGAATTTTGCTTTTAATAATGAAAAAATATATAAGTACAACTAGCTGACCATCTAAAGTTCGAATTTTTTGAAAAAACCTTGTCCTGACAATAACAAACACATAGAATAAATCATTATTTAATTTAGTGCAGACAATCGGAAGTTAAGACTCGAAATCCACACTTATTTTCTACCAATCATTGAACACCTGCACTTCACACTTGCACTCGCACTAATCAAAGTGAATACGGGCGTTTATGCGCGCATTTCGCTGATTGATTATTATTTATATAGATAAGATACGGAGTTTATTATTTCATGATTTTTATTTTCCTCTTAGTCGTTCTATTACAAAATAAAATGACTTTAAAATACCTAAGTTTTTAGGGTTCCGTAACCAAATGGCAAAAAAACGGAACCCTTATAGATTCGTCATGTATATCTATCTATCTGTCCATTCGTACGTCAGAGCCACTGTTAATGTTGAAACTTGGTAATTAAATGTATTCCGTGAATTGCAATCAGACAAAAAAAGAAAAAAGAATATCTTAGAATTGAAATTTTTCATTTATTACCAACCGATACGTGTCTATGGATAGGTCTTCAAAAATGATGTTGAGAGTACTAATATATGTTTTTTCTAAGCTGAATAGTTTGCGTAGTTAATAAAACATCGATCAAAGCTACAACGAACTACAATAACTTTTATGTTTAGTTACTTGCTGCTATGAAACCTTTCATGGGCGAGTCCAACTCGCACTTGGCCGCTTTTTTTAAATCCAATTTTATTTAGTAGTTTGACTTTGTACATAATGCATTTTTTT
Source organism: Spilosoma lubricipeda (assembly GCA_905220595.1). Taxonomy (NCBI): domain Eukaryota; kingdom Metazoa; phylum Arthropoda; class Insecta; order Lepidoptera; family Erebidae; genus Spilosoma; species Spilosoma lubricipeda. The sequence goes on along the minus strand of HG992298.1, from coordinate 198,188 downwards.
TATTATTGAATAGCGGGCAAGTGAGCAGATATATCACTTGATGGTAAGCGATTTTCGCCGCCCATGAACACCAAAGGCGTCATAAGTGCGAGCAACTGGCGTCGGACCTCCGCAACCCTAAGGGTGAACTGAATTCGAAGATTGAACTAGTTGTCAGTATATTTTAGGGCACTGACTTCCCAACAACGATTGCCATAGATCACGACAACCGGGACCGACGGCTAAACGAGGCACGGGCGGGAAACACCACCGTCTTCCATACTCCGGGTTGCTATTTCGAATTTCTTGTAAGAAAATCCCACCAGCAGTCCGGCCCGGGAATCGAACCCAAGACCTCTTGATCTGCAGTCGCCTACGCTACCACTACGTTATCACTAGACCAACGAGGCTGTCCGACAGTGTATTGCTCAAAATTTGTAAAACTACCCTCGAACAGAAGATCAACGTAAAATGACAGCGTTATGGCTGTCGTGTTTCGTTGGTGACTGCGAGACCGGAGGCCCAATGATGCAGAAGCATCGATAGGCTGCTCTGTAACTTCCAAAATAAGAGAATGATAAAACTAAAAAAAGTATATTATGTATATTACCATGTAAACTTCCACCGAAAATTGGTTTGACCGAGATCTAGTAAGTATTTTTTTTAATACGCCTAAATGGTAAACCGCAATTTACCTTTCCTTCAATCAACACAAATCTTCTTAGCCTTTATTGTTCCCAAGATTTGGGGTCGGCTACTAGTTCAACCGGTTTTACCTGAATATCAGCCACTTTATTTATTTGATCTCAGGTTACGACGTGGTGCTAATTTTCGTGTTGACATTATTAGATATTTATGACTGAAACTAAAATGTATCTCCTTTTTTTGCAATAGGTTCGGGCGGTGGTGATGGCGTGTTACGTAGGGATTGGAATCATTTCTCTCGTCTTCTTCGGTATTTACTGGTGTACCTGCCGTCGCCGTGGAATTCCTGGTGTAGTCCTGGGTACGTAGTTATATCAAGTGAACTTTAGAGGATGATTAGTACCGTACTGTTCATCGAGTTTGTTATTTTTGATTTGTCTTGTTGCCTGAAAATCTGTAAGGTCCCCGCGAATTCTAGTGTGACAATGGTCTTAAAAATAATGTTCAATAACAATTAACTTTTGGTCAAAAGTAATTGACAATGCGATATAAACCTATCATAAGGGCGCCTACACAAAACTGCGAATTCGTAACGCATCGAATATCTGCGAGCTCTCACGTTCTTGTTAGTTTGTTACGCTTTGTAACAACTTAACCGATCATCGTGAAACTTTGTACACATATTCTTGGAATTATTAGAAGTAACATATGGTACTTTTATTAAATGCGAACGAAGCCGCGGACGAGCCCTATTGAAGTGTCACCGTGACTGTTATGCTGTGTCATGACTTCTGGGGTCGTGGTTTTGATTCCCATTTTTTTTTTGTGTATCACATATCAATGACAAAGCTTTTTCTTTCGTAAATTGCTGATATCAAAATCACCATTAGTCCTAAACATTGTTGAAATGATTAAATAGAATAGAGTGCTTCCCTCCTTCTCTAACTTAGTCCCTTGTGTCACGTTACAGGGATACCAAATATGATGCAGCCGAACGCCGTATTAGTCCCGGGGCAAAACGTAGTGGGACCATCGTACGTTGTGGTGGGGTCGGCAGCAACTCCAGTCCCGGCTACAAACCCGCACCCAGTAGCGCTGTCCGGTGCATGTGGGGCGGGTCCAACGTATACCCCTGTGATGACTCAAGGTACGTAGTATCAACATTGGCAATTACGCGCTGAGGAAGTCTTAACGAAACTAACACTGTTGAAGTAGTTGTTCTAAAGAAACATCAACAACAATTATCAGTTGACTGCTGAGAGCCTAGAGAGGAATTCAGAATATTTTCTGAATTTAAAAACCAAGGATACAGAAACATCTTAATAGGCCGCCATAGTGTGAGTAACCATTCTGCATTGTCTGCATTCGAAATGAGTATAGTGACCACCACTCTTGGATTCCGCTCATACTTTTCATCAGGCAGAGGAGAGTCACTTTGCTCATATAAATACATAAAAAAGCTGTAACCTGATGAAGGTAATCTCAGGCACTATAAGCTACATTTCCTTCATTCCTATCGCTTAAAACTTAGGTTGTAGACAGCGTTGCCAGATTTTTTTAGTCAAATCGTGTTTTTGAAACTTTTTGCTTAAAAAAGCGGGATTATTTCGTCTAAAGTGGTTAAAAGTTAAAAAAAACGTATCAAAGTATCGCAAATAATCAGAAATTACGACACATGAGTCTGAAACAATGACCTACGGAAGTTTATCTGATTAAATATATTTTTCTGTCCACTTTATATAAAACCCCATTGTTGTGTACATGGCATTAAAAAGCCCAGTACAAGAGTGTTTGTGCTTTGCACGTAGAAGTTCGATTTTGGGTAGCGGTGTTCCATGGTTGAGACTCTTTTCGGTTAACGAAATGGATCTAGACACGCGGCAGCGTGTCAAGCCAAGTTCAAGCAAAGGAACTGGCTAGCCAGCGCCGAGTGTAATATTACATGAACCACTTGGTGCCACTTTTGACTCTTCTATAACTCAAAACCTCTTTAACGTAAACACACAAAACTGCGTGTGTTTAATTATGTCTATAAGCACATCTAGAAGCCAAAATTTCATGAAGCTAGCTCAAACGGTTATAAAGATATGATGGCCAAAAAGTCGCAAATTTTAGCACTGACTGACTGACTTATAGTACCTAATTCTAACCTACTTCTAGATGACCTAGAAGGATGAAATTTGGAATCCAGCTTGGTAATTGTGTGTAAGCGTAGGAAAAAATCTAAAATTTAAAAAAAAATAAAAAACAGGGGGGGTGCCCATACAACAAAAAAAATTATAGCGCTGGAACCGTTACAAGCAGATATTTGAAACCATGCCAATATATGTATTGCTATTAACAGAAATATCAAAATAAAGTTAAGTCAAAAATAAGTGGTGTCCCCATACAAAAAACTTGTAATGCGCGCTAAACAACCGGCCAACGGTGTGTCATCGGCGGCGTGTCGCACCACATACTATAATTATACACAGAAAAGAAGTAAACCTAAATAAAAACGCTCACGAGCAACACATAAGAATAGGTAACGCCTACGAATACCGATTTAGTTATTTATTATTTTATTACATCAAGATATTACGTACTAGAGAAGCCATTCAAAACTAATATTATGTTCCGTTTGTATTTGAATTATAACAAAAAAGCGCTGCAGCGATGAAACAATATTTAGTAGTCTAATTCAACAGTATTAATAAGCAGCGCATTTGAGCTGTAGTTACTCGCGAGCCGTAATGTCATAAGCGCCGTAATTTTCATGACGCCTGCGCGTTTTAGTCTACGAACTGGTCCAAAGATTCGCTGTCATAGAGTAAGCTCCAAGCAAAAAAGCAGAACGGATAAATATTTTGATTCCTATGAAGCTTTATTAGGAAATTTACACTGAGTAAACAGTTCTTCAATAGCTTTGCCACTTTTATTTTTTTTTTGGAGAATGCATCGAGATATAAAATATAAAAGCCGAATATTCAATTTTTAAATTCTACTTAAACATTATAAATAATTGTTGTGTTATTTACGAAGCTGATGCAGAAGCATCACTAGCCCGCCATGGTGTGGGTCACCATGCTGAATTGTTGCATTTTCTGCATTCGCAGTATGGTGACCACCACTCTTGGATTCTACTTATGCTTTCCATCAGGCAGAGTAGAGTCATTTTGGCAGGGCCAAACATAAAAAAAAGAAAGCTATTTTAAACAACATATTATTTTTCCTTATCCAATTAAATAGGATAAATATATTGTGCATTTAACGTCAGTTAATTTTACCTAAATATCACTTCTGTATGTTTTACTCTTAGGTACTTTATGTCAAATAAGGCAACAATGGCGTCTTAAAATATTTTGTTCGTATTTAATTTTAAAAGAATTATATCTGGTTAATTACTGGTGAAAAGTTATTCCTTTGCTTTTCGCCGTATTCCTTGTATTATAAGTGCAATATCTCAAGACACAAAATGGCATATTTCACGAGTTTTAAAACGTTTTTAAATTTAAATAGCAAGCGACTGAAGGAAGGCTAAATGCAATTGCATGGAGCACCGCACTTATGAGTGGCATCTTCTCTAGTACATTATTATCTTGATGTTTTATTACATTTATGTTCATCCTGCATCTTTCTCAACGATGAATTTTATAATTGTCATACTATAACCATAAACGTTCTTCGTGCCTAAGCCAGTATGAAAGTGAAGTACAGTACTTATATGAGATTGAATGAATAAATAAATACTTTAAACAACCCATTCGCTATAAGTTTGCCGCTGTCAACTGTCATGCGTTTAGCATTGTCTCAGTCACTTAGATCTAGTGTCAGCAGCAAACTTATGTTGCAGCGACGCGGTTGGTCCAACGTCGCCCCAGCCAATAAATAAATAAACAAGGTATAAATTTGTTAGTTCGAACTCTTTGTACCTTAAAAGAAAGTCCAACGTGTAATTACAACAAGGTCAAGGCAATAGCGATGTCTTATTGTTACCGATACATGTATGTATTGACTAATTTAAGAGTACTGGTAAAATTCACTCGCGCCTTGCACTTGTACACGGGAGAAAGCGAGGTTTTCGGGCCCGCGTGGCTCTCAAGCGCTATACGATATATTTTCAAGGTAGTAGAGCCACGCTGATTTCAGCATGAACGGGCCGGCTCGACCCTAGCACAGAAAATCAACGTAAAATGACAGCAATCATGCTGTCGTGTTTCGTTGGTGAGTGCGAGACCGGAGGCCCAATGATGCGAAAGCATCACTAGCCCGCCATGGTGTGGGACGCCATGCTGCTTTGTTGCATTGTCTGCGTTCGCAGTATGGTGACCATCACTCTTGGATTCTGCTTATGCTTTCCATCAGGCAGAGTAGAGTATATATATAATGCCATACTCATAATGCCTTTGAAGAGTTTGTTGCCTCCCGTCCAGCTGATTTTTACAAGAAGGGCATCAATAAATTGCTAATGCGTTGGCAAAGATGCGTCAATTGCATGGGTGATTAATTCGAATAACAGAAATAAAAAAGTTTGAAACAATAAGTACTTTCACTTATTGCATACAAAATGGCAATTTCATAGGTAAAGACCTATTATATATTATGTTCACCGGGAACAGTTCTCTATTTGCTTGACTTATGCTATGACCATCCACAAATCACAAGGGCTTAGTCTGGACAGCGCTCTTCTCGACATAGGCACTTCAATATTTAGCAGAGGACAGGCCGTTGCGCTCTCCAGAGTGAAAACACTTATTAATCTAGACTTTAGTCAAATTAAGAACCAAGATAGTTCTATAGTAGAACTAGCAGACCCACGCAACCTCGTTTGCGTCTCCTATTGCCCGTCGCGTGATAATTTTCCCCCGTTTTTGAAACATTTTTCATTGGTGGTCCTCTGCTATTGGTCTTAGCGTGATGATGTATAGCCTATAGCCTTCCTCGATAAATGGGCTATCTAACTTACAGTTAGATAGCCCATTCTACTCAGTTACCTTGGAGTGAAGATCGATTACAGTTTTTCCTGGTCGTCCCATATACAATTCATTTGTGAAAAAATTAGAATATTACTAGGAAAATTCTATCACCTAAGATTTAGAGTACCTAGCACCACATTGAAATGCCTGTACAAACAATTGGTTGAACCTATCATAAGTTATGCTCGCTATGGTTTGACTTATAAATCCTATATGGATAAAATATAAACATTACAGATTAAATTTCTAAAGCTATTGGTAAACAATAAAACTAAAATAAGTTGTAACGACGATTACAAAAAGTTATTAAAAAAATGCAATATCCTTCCGGCTAAACTAAGACATATATATCTGTTAATAATAAACCTACACCGTAGCAATCCAAAGCATGAATTATCACTTGTTCCGAACTGTCACGGAACAAGGTCGACTACTGCTGGTAGGCTTCATGTACCAAAAGTTACTAACTACTATGGTGTTAGAACCCTAAAAAACGGTTACCATATATTATGTCCTCAACAGTTTACCGGTGCATATTAGACATGAACCCAATTTAAACAAACTTAAAAAAAAATTAAAGCAATTCTTATTGGATCTTGTTTGATAGCACAAATATATATAAATATATGTATACATGGATGTTATTAAACATATTATACCCATATATAAGTTTTATGATGATTGTTGTGTTTTGTGTGCATGTACGTAAATATGTAAATGTGACTGTGCATTGTGCATAGGACTGCACATGTGCATGTATTATGTATCTAATGCATGGGTGTGACGTGTGCAATGTTACGTACAAGCATGTTGCATATAGAGGCTCAACTGAGTCTACAGACAAACTGTTTAAAACAGTTTTGTGGACCTATGTTTTAGAATATTTTTTTATTATTTTGAACAATAAATTTTAAATAAATAAAAAAATAAAACGCTGAAAGAATTTTTCAAATCGGACCAGTAGTTCCTGAGATTAGCGTGTTCAAACAAACAAACAAACTCTTCAGCTTTATATATTAGTATAGATATAACCGCCTGAGATCGTTATATCGCCCGGGCTTGACCAATTTAAGCATAAACAGGAAGCGTATTAAACAGGTATCAGATAATGAATGGGCAATGCGCACTATTATCTCTAACATTCAAGAGAATGTAGACAATAGCATGAAAAAGAAAACCGTGCAGCGGAAACGCAAGAAAAAACATTAAATCTTAATAAATCAATCAAACCTGCCTAGTTTTCTTCACAAAAAGTAATGATATCCCACCAAAAACATAAATGTAAAAAAGGAGAGCCAAGTTCAATACAGAAATTATGCGTGGCTGTGGGCTTCGTCGCAAAAAGAATGGAGATCTCTAAATGAGGGCCAAGTTCTATGCAAAATCCAAATTTAATTTATAGGAACAAAATAACATTATGAACAAGTATTAAACGTCATTCATTTCATAAAGTTATTCAACATATATGTATATATATTTGTTTCATTCTGATAAAAACTGGCCAAGTCAAATCTAACCTACTTTAAGATCTCACATTTTAAAATAACAGCAATTGTTATAGGTATCCAATAAAGCAAAGAAATAGAGTTTAATACTTGTAAGAAAAGAAAACCACACACTAGAAACGCAATAAAAAACATTAAATCTTAATAAATCAATTAAACCTGCCTAGTTTTCTTTACAAAAAGTAATGATATCCCACCAAAAACATAAATGTAAAAAAGGGGAGCCAAGTTCTATACAAAAATTATGGTTGGCTGTGGGCTTCGTCGTAAAAAGAATGGAGATCTAAATGAGTGCCAAGTTCTATGCAAAATCCATATATGTATTTATAGAACCAAAATAACATTATGAACAAGTATTAAACTCTATTTCTTTGCTTTATTGGATACCTATAACAATTGCTGTTATTTAAAAATGTGAGATCTTAAAGTAGGTTAGATTTGACTTGGCCAGTTTTATCAGAATGAAAACAATATATATACATAAATATATATGTTGAATAACTTTATAAAATGACTGATGTAATGAAAACTGGCCAAGTTAAATCTAACCTACTTTAAGATCTCACATTTTTAAATAACAGCAATTGTTATAGGTATCCAATAAAGCAAAGAAATAGAGTTTAATACTTGTTCATAATGTTATTTTGGTTCTATAAATACATATATGGATTTTGCATAGAACTTGGCACTCATTTAGATCTCCATTCTTTTTACGACGAAGCCCACAGCCAACCATAATTTTTGTATAGAACTTGGCTCCCCTTTTTTACATTTATGTTTTTGGTGGGATTGAGGTTTCTTAAAACATTTAAACAACGATGTTAACTCATAACAAAATTGGGTAGACGATTAATTATGCAACAAATACTACCTTATTCATTTCAGAAATAGAAACGTCATTTATGATTTTATGTTTTAAGGTTAGAATTATTTACCTCTCAAAGTTTACAAATCATTTCATTTATGAAATAAACATTATTATAAAAAGTAGGTACATTTGGACATGGTGCAGAGCTCGTTTACAGCGATAAAATATATTATAGGTAGGCGACAAAATTTAGGCATAGAACTCCAGTTATGGACTGTTAACAGAATTGGATTTCATTAATTATTTTATCTACTAATAATTAAAAAATCCTAGTGCAAAGTTTCTGCACCCGGTTCTGAAGGTTTCTCTGTGTGCAACTGAGTAAGTTTTCTTACAATGTTCCAGAACCCCCGCCTTCTTACAATCAAATGTATCAAGAGAGAGCAGAACAGGTCCCGCTGTTCAAGTGAGCCGTGCAGCGGTCACCAGGCGTCACCACCGCACACTGCGAAAGCTCCCGCACATAAATCTTCAAACTATAAATCTTTTAACTTCATTATAATCCCAATCGTCAAATATCGACGAACGTGAACGAATGATCAATTAAAATAGTTTATTAGTTCACGTTCGCTTTGAAAATACCACAGTATGAGGCTATTTGTTTGATATTATTATAAGTAATGAAAATACAGATATTATAAAAATGTGTGCGTTATTATAGTATACGAGACTTTTAGTAAACTTCGGATTTATGTTAAGATTGTGTTATTGTACCCAGCAACAGTCTCTTAATATTAAGAGAAAGTGATAATTGATAATTAATATTGTATAAACATATTTTCAATATAACATAAATACGCACGAAGCGTTGGCAGGCCCCGTACAGAGTGGTCCAACGGCCTGCTGGAAGTCGTGGGAAACCATTGATACGGGTAGCACTTAAGATAGTAATGTTTAAAGTCACCTACAAGCAAGAATCATCATCAGTCTGTAATAGTCCACTGCTGGGCTCTCCTTAGCATTGTACGTGTTTGTTAGTTAAGTGGTTCATTACTTTCGTAAAACGTTTATTAACATATGATTTTCTATATAAGTAAATAAATATGAATATTTGTATGTTTTGCCCTTAAAACTAAACTATAGACTAGATTATGACGAAACTGATGGAGTGTGTTATTAACATTAAAAAACTAAATTTTTAACTTGTTTTATTTTATTATATTTCATTGATGTAGCTGTCCTGTTGCCCTCTCCTATAGGCGAGCAGATGCATCAGATGCAGATGCATCAGATTCTGATATATCAGAACAGACTTCGAGCTCCTTGGTAAGAGCCGTCTCTCCAGCTCACTCCCTGCGATATTCCTCACCTCTTACCCTCCTTTATTCCTCCTCCCAAATGATAGCATTCATCACACATTTATTGGTTATATGAGAGATTACGAACCAACAACCTTTGTTTTAGAAGTCAATTTCTAGTACTAACCACCGGACCTAAAGGCCGGTCTATCTATCAAGATCATCAGCAATCAGCAACTCTATGCTATGCTATGTAATGTTAAAATTAACTTTTTGTTTTATGGACTAGGTGGCAAATGAGCAGACGCATCACCTGATTGTAAGTGATTACCACCGCCCATGGACATACGCTACACCAGAGGCGTCAGAAGTGCGTTGCCGGCCTTTGGGGGATGGGGAGGGGGATGAGGGGAGGGTTTGGGTGTATGGGCCTCCGGTATCCTCAGTCACTCGGTGAAACACAGCGCAAGCGCTATTTTACACCGGTTTTCTGTGAGGCTGTGGTTCATGCCGAAGCGTGGCTCTCCCACTGTAACTTAGCTTATGTCTGACTTATATCTCTGCTTCTGCTAAGTTGTAAAAGGGTAATGCTACCACATCGGTGCATTGAAATGATACGAAATAAAAATACTCAAGTCGATCAGGCCAATTTTTCTGCATATTGAAGGTGCGGTTAGATAGTAGATAGTGCGGTGAGGTAGAATAAAAAATAAACCTATTTTCGAAACTAACAAAATCTAAAAAAACGTCAAACCGTTTCAAAGGAGTGAAACCACACACGCCATGACAATAGTGTCATGGCGTGTATCTATGTAAGGTATTAGAATATCCTTTACCCTATTCAAAGTCAAAGTCAAAAAGATTATATTCAAATAGACACTTTTTTACAGGTAATTATGATAAGTCAATATATAAAAATCGAGAAATTCTTGTCGTCAGTTTCAAGTGCAGCCTACCTTTCATGGAAAAGAACTCCACAAAATAACAATTACATCAATTGTATCAATTACCAATTTCAGAAGTACAAAAGGTTTTAGGGATGGATGTATGGATGTTTGTAATTTTACCCCCAAATACTACTGAACGGATTTAGATTAAACTTCACGGTATCACTCCTGGATTCTGCTCATACTTTCCATCATATAAAATGACTGACCCTGACGGGCTGATTGACGTCTACGTCAGGTCGTCGTTACGTCGTCGTAACGCCGACCGTAACGACCGTAACGTCGGTTAGCTCTAGCTAACCGCTGGTACCACATGCTTTGAATGTTGATAGCTTATATTATAAGTAACATTCGAAATTTAACCCTGAGGGCGTAAGGAGTGAGCGGTTGTATAGAAGTTCATCATTTTCAAAGTTAGAAAAACGAAATAAGTAGCAATTAAGCAAACGACGCACTCAATAGCAAACCAAAGGAACCAATCTATACAAATAAATAAAATTGGAGTGTCTGTTTGTAATATTAAAATAACCGCTTTTTACTAAATGCATATGTATGTATACAGGGTACATATGCCAAAAATGTAGTTAAAAAAATTAACTTTAACCAGTTACCTTATATTCGAAAGATAAGTTTTAAAGCTCTAGTGGAAATACGCGGATATCGAGTCATTATTATTTGTGTTCGTTTAATAATTAAAACAATGACTTTTTGTTTGTCAACGATCGTCGTTAGAGGCGCCACTAGCGCATCTCATAGGAACGCAGCTTGCGTTCATTCAAGTCATTCTGTTGTATCATTTTATCCAGTGTGTGGTCATAGCTAGAGGCATAGTGCTTAACTAAGGAACTATAGAGACGGACTGAGTCTCATGCAATCATGGATCGTGATCGTGAAGAGGCGACCGTTGTATGTATACTACTCTGTCTATCTATTTTTAACCTTCTTCAAAAAAAAGGTGGAGGTTTCTAAATTCGACAGTATATTTTTATTTTAAGTGTGTTCGCGTATAACTTCGTCGTTTTATGATTCTTTTTTTAATGGAAAGAAGATATCCCAACGGTGGTCCATGATAAGGACACTAAAATCTGATGATGACATCCAAGAGAAATCGAGTCAAACCTTGAAGTCGGTTTTATTTTTGTTAAAATTTTAATCTAACTTTTATTAGTTTATATTTGTCTAATAAATACATAATATTATCTCTATTCATCCCATGGCTGACGTAAGAGGTGGCTAAGGGTGTACAATACGAGGTCAACATAAATTATGAAGCAGACCCTATACCAATCCGTCTGACGAGGTGGTGTTGAAGGAAAGAGAGGCGTATGTCCAGTAATGTTGTATGATGTTATAAGTTATCTTATACCACTGCTTCCCCAGTAAATTCAACGATATCGCCCCAAGAATCTTGGATGCCGCGTCGCCCATTTCACATCACACATCATCAGCCTTTAATAGTCCACTGAATACTTTGAATGTTGATAGCATTGACATTGGCTTGTCCAGTACCCTCTACATCGCTTTCTAAAATATATACTTGTTTTGTAAAAGTATCATCAACCTAAAAGCATCAGGTCATCATCTTCCTAGCTTTTATTATTCCCAAGATTTGGGGTCGGCAACTAGTTCACCTGAATATCAGATATATATATATATATATATGACACACACAGTAATGTTGGTTGTTTACTAATTAAATTACTAGAAAAACACCTATTATCGCAATAAAGTGAGAAATTGACCTTCAGAGGAACAATATATATTCTTCACAATCAAAATTGTACTTATAATCTTTGAAAAGGAAGTGAACTGGTCGACACTTAGTATCAGTTCAACTTTGTTCAGGAGTTGTAAGCTTAATAAATAAGAAGAGATGAAACATTGTTTGTGCTCCGTCTTAAGTGTATCGTCATTGTTTATCTCTAAAAAAATATCATGTATGTTTGTATTATTAGATTAACGAACAAGTCATTTCAACGGGAAGTGTCATGCTCCTAGAGGTACGAGTAACGAGGAAACTCGGCGCACAGTCCAGTTCGACACACACACCCACACAAACACAATGTATTATTACGGGCAGTTAAGTCTATACATACAGCTTGTCAATTGGGAAATAATACATATACCTACGTGTAGCATATTCAACATCAATTAATAGGACTTAACATAGATTAAACTAACTATACCTACCTGCCTGTAACTGTAGTTTTTACGCAAATTTGCTGCCCTTAGTGTGTAGGAAAAAAATATACAATTATTCTTCTTTCAATCGTTCATTATATATGTAAATAAATAATAAATAAATAAATAAATTATAAATATTAAGTAGATATAGGTATGTATACCATCATCATCAGGTCATACCAAGGTCGTAATCCTCGTTTTTTGTTATATAGCATTACGGCCGCGACGTGGACGAACAAGAAGTCGATTCAGTTGTCGATAACAGTCACAAATACGGTCTTTGAGGTGGGGCCAAACATTTAAGCCAAAGAAATCACCAGATACACGCTGGTCTAAAATATTATATCCGCAAGGCCAACCTCCCTAGCGTCTATTTTTACCAAAGTTTCCTTTAAAATACGAATATGTGCCCAATTATAATACGTATGTAACATAACCAACCACAAAAATATTTGGTTGTTATTTACAAAATATGTTATAAGATTTTCATATACCATTTTATATTAAATTGTAAGTAGAAACTAGTGTTTTAGCTGGTTCCTTGACTTGACGTATGACTGAGGATATTCCTTCTTGGGAATAAATTATTATCAGCCACGAAGGAGAGAGAAGAGTGGGAAGGCTAAGGTTGTAGATAGCGCAACTAAAATTAGGCCGATGCTCATTCATCAGTCTACGATGTGGTATTAATCTTGTGTGTTGACATTATTAGACATCTATAACTGATACTAAAAATCTACTTTTTTTACATAGAAATCGATTGTGGTGATCGTGACTGTCCTAGTATTAGGAGTCATTCCCCTCATCCTCTTCGCTTTATATTGGTTCTGCTGTCGTCGCCGTGGGATTCCTGGTGTAGTCTTGGGTACGTAGCTATACAATGTACTCTCCAAAGGATGATTTTCACCGAATGGCCCGTATCGCATCGGATCGGAACGAATTTTTACTATCATTAATCGATATCGAATCTTGTACAAAGTGTTTAAAGTTTATATTACAAAGCCGCGCACAGCAGTTCGGCGTGTCGTAGTATACGATAGAAAACCAACGATGCGAACCATTTGGTGAAAATTGATCATCTACCTCAGACTTATAGTATCGTCAATAAGTCTGATGTAGAGCTGAACAATGAACTTACTTTTAGATATTTTGGTTATATGTAAGACGGCTTGGATGGCGCAGTGGTTTAAGAGGGCACGTCGCCGCATACTACTGCTTTGATGCTATAGGTTATATCCTCACATGGGACAACACATTTCGCTGTTCTGTGGACAACGCTATTTGATCCAAAATTGTCGTTTTGAGTTTAGGTGTTCTTAGTGTACGTTTGTCCATATATAAACTAAAAAGAAATTAAAAGTAAATAAATAAAACCAAACAGTTACTCAGCTGATGGACAAGGATCATTGGCAATACGATATCTTTAACTGCACAATAACTAACTAGCCCAATTGATTTAAGTGTCAAGGACCCTGATTGCTATATTAGGAATCACACGATAATAAAGAATAATGACAAAACCTTCTCTTTTGTACAGGTTAATGGTGACATCAAATTCATCATAAGTCCTAAACATTGTCGAAATGATAGAATAGAACGGAATCCTCCTTCACTCTCTAAGTCTTAGTGTCTTGAGTTCCGTCAGATCACTTGGCTGCCAATGAAATCTTGATTAAAATCAGCGTTTATACTCATTAATCTGGTAATATAATGTCATTACAGGGGTACAAAATGCTGTGCAGCCGAACACCGTTGCAGTACCGGGACAACACGCAGGGGGACCAATGTACCCGACGGGAGCCGCGGCAACTCCTGTCCCGGCTTCAAACCCAAACCCAGCGCTATCAGCTGCAAGTGGAGCGGGTGCTGTGTATCCCTCTATGATGAATCCAGGTACGTAGTAGCAACGATACTCCTACACAGTGGCAATTACACACTAAGGTAGTGGAAGGAAGACTCACACTACACACTGATAAACCTACAAAGGTGCGTTCCAAAAGTATTAACTATGAAAAATTATTCTGTGAATGTAAAGTGCTGCCATTACATGAGAAGTCAGTTCTGCTGTTGTCATTGGAACATTGTCATGCAGTAACACGGTAAAGGTCTCAAAGGGTGGTAAACGGAAGTTTGAAGTACCTGTTTGTTACAACTACTGTGGGTAAAGGGCCAGTAAATATTTAGATATTTTTATATGTGTTATAGTAACAGCTCTCATGTAGAACAAATAATCAAATCGAGGTTGATGATAACCTGGTTGACCTACTTGAGTACCAACACTAATTTAAATTCAAAATCATTTGTTCAATTAAGACACTAAGTAACATTTGTGAACGTTAAATTGAAGCTACAGTTCAAAAATCATAGATCGACACAGACGCACAGCATGTACTGAATTGTCAAGGTAAATTACGTGAAAACACCAGGCAGTAAGCCTGCTTGTCTCGATCTATAACTTCCAGTTGCCAGACTACACTACGGTATTGGTATGTCTTGATTAAAGAGAAGCGTCTGTGTATATTGACAGTCTATCAAGTAAAGAAAAGAATATTATACGGACTGTACAAAATTCATGTTAATTAAATAAGGAGCTACGTCTGCCAACAAACTGTCCTGCCGTTTGGCAGAAGTGAAAAAACATGTAAAATGATTGTTAACTAGTAATAAAATATTTCCTTCTTTCTTTTTTTCTAAAGAAACTATTATCATAATATAATAATTATAATAATATTTCGAATATTTTCTGAATTTAAATGGTGACCACTACTCTTGGATCGGCAGGATAGGCAGAATAGAATCACTATGCTTATATACATATAAAAAACTGTAACCTGGTAAACTAAGGAAAAATATATTTCCTTCATTCCTATCGCCTAAAACTTAGCTTGTAGAGATCAGAGTGAGTCGCTCGGCTTTTAGAAAAAACTAAGTTCAGCCGCATCGAAGTGGACTAAAAGCCGACTCCCAGCTAATTTGAGAGAAAAGCTCGAAGGACTCTTGAACTACAAGTTTTTGGAATATAAATAACTTACACACAACAATTTCTGATAGCTAGTGGGGTTTTCCTAGAGATGTCGTTAATATTTAAAACAATGGGCTTATGAAGTCCATTTGATTAAATACTTTTTTCCTGTTTGCTTTATGTAAATTTATTCCATTGTTGTGTAGCTGACATTAACAAAACCCCAATACGTGTAAAGTGCGTTTGTGCCTTCAATTCAAAATCGATTCTCCTGTTGACAGTTTTAGTTTTAAACTTATTACACGATTAGGTTACAAAGTGTGAGACTACCGAATAGATTCTTATGGAAACTAATGTCACTTAATTAATTATGCAACTTATACAACACAATTCAGCTCAGGAATGTAGATCTCATTTAAGATTAATTGGTATTTATTACTATGAACAATGTTTACTTATTATTTCGTTATTTTTATACGAACTTTTTCCAAGTAAGCGCATTTTACAAAAATTTCTTATGGAATAGATGGCAAACGAGCAGACGTATCGCCTGATGGTAAACGACTACAGCCGCCCATGGACACCCGCAACACCAGAGGCGTCACAAATGCGTTGCTGACCTTTGGGGGATGGGGGAGGGGCTATCCAATGATGGCCCACACTATGTGGTAGACGCGAGAAATAAAACGGGAATGTTTTTTTAAAAAACAAAATTCTTTTTCATGATTTTATTTTAGCAATTTGACGACGTGATAAATACACTGTTTGGAAGGTAAGCCGAGAACGAACAAACAGACGGACATAACGAAACTAAAAAAGTTCCGAGACGAACTACGGAACCCTGCACTTGGTTTTTAACTATTCTGTGAGTGCCACTAAGTGTAAGTTCTGTTAAAATGTTCCAGGGGCTCCACCTTCGTACAACCAATCGTACCATGAGAGAGCAGAACAGGTCCCGCTGTACAAATGAGCTGTGCTGCGATCACCAGCCCTCACCACCGTACATGAACCTTCAAACTCTCATATAATCTAATCATCTAATATCGGTGAACGGCGAAGAGTGAAGAAGAGAAAAGCTCTGAAAATGACAGAGTATACCTAAGGCAATTTGTTTGATATATTATTAAGTAAATAAATAAATAATAAGTATCCTTCGGTTTTATGTTTATATTTAGTTACCGTACCCAGCGGAAGCTCTCTATAAAGGGAGTTTCATATCACTTTCTTCTTATATTACGAGAAAGCGAAATAATTGATATTGCAAAAACTTTCAAAACATATTATGTTCAGTTAAAACTGAAACTGTCTAAGCATGGGTAGGTCCCTAACAAGGTGCTCCGATGACCTGGTGAGGGTAGTACGCAGTGGTGGATGCGGGCACCACATGACCGATAGTTGTGTAGAGCGAGGTATAGTCCGGTTAATTTAGACCAAAAAATGAGAGTGAAGTTACATAAAGTCCCAACAAGCTGAATTTCAGTGAAATTGTTCAAAACATAATTATTGACACTTACATGACATACTTCTAGACATTGTTTATAATTATGTTTTGAACAATTTCACTGAAATTCAGCTTGTTGGGACTTTATGTAACTTCGAATGTCTAAATTGACCGGACTAGTAGAGCCTCCGGGCCGACCTATATCAAGCATTGGACGTCTTTCGGTTGAAGTAATAATGAACCTGTATTGTACTAAGTGTACATGCATGTCTCCACAATATACTTAGCAGTGATATGGTGACCAGAGTCAATTGGTGATAGGCTTTTGACATTGTATCACAAACGTAGAAATTTAGAATAACTATGTACCCAAAACTAGACCAGATAGTGGATAATTTAGAAGTTGTGTAGATGTTCAGTTAGTTCACATTTTGTATGATCGCTAGATTTTATATTTTTAGCTACTGTATTTGGTAGCTGTAAGGTTTCCAAAGATATTGAATTATAATAAATATATATTTAAAATAACATATGTCTTATATTATTATATTATTTTATACTCGCTTTCTGAAGCGGATTCACTCGTATTTAATAAACACTATCCCATGTTACTTTTAATACCTCAACAAATATGTGTACAAAGTTTAATTTATTCAAAAATATTTCATTTTTTTTATCATTTCCGTTAAGTATCTAATGGCCTATATTCACTTTGATTAGTGCGAGTGCAAGTGTGACGTGCAGGTAATTGATAATTGGTACAAAATACGTGTGGACAGCGAATTCGCGGTCCACACGTATTTTCTTTCGTCAGGTAAATCAGAGGTATGTAGTACCTTTTTATAAGTGATCGCGTTAATTCCCGTAAAAATAATTGTTAATAAAAAAAATATCTAGTCTTAATAATACATACAGTACAGGACACGACGGTATACAAACGAAAATAATTAAAGCAGTAGCACAGGAGATTTGTAAGCCATTAGCCCACATAATCAATTTAAGTGTTTGTGAAGGCACCTTTCCCGATGCCTTGAAAAAGTCAATAGTAAAACCATTACATAAAAAATCGGATAAAGAGCAAAAAGAAAACTATAGACCTATATCTCTCATCTCAATATTTTCAAAAATATTGGAATCATATATTTATGGGGAACTTAGTACGTACGTGGAAAAACATAGAATACTTTGTAATGAACAGAAAGGTTTTAGAAAAAACAAAAACAATAAAATGGCAATTTACGACTTTTTGTACACAGTAATGACAAACGTAGATAAAAATAATCCAGTTTGTGCTATTTTTTGTGACATGTCGCAGGCATTTGATTATGTGCAGCACGATATATTGTTACAAAAGCTTGAGGCTTACGGTATTCGAGGAAATGTCAAAAATCTCTTACAATCTTATTTACATGGTAGAAAACAAGTGACAGAAATCAAAAGAATAAATAGTGACACTAAACGAGAGGAAATATTCTTGTCTGATGAACGCACTGTTGTGAATGGTGTACCTCAAGGAATTGTAATGGGGCCTTCTCTCTTTATACTTTATATAAATGACTTTCCGAGATCAATTAATTACCCTGTAACGCTATTCGCAGATGACAGCACAATTGCCATACCTTGTACAGACCGAGATATGTATGAAGGAGAAATAAATAACGCGTTAAATAAAACAATACAATGGTTAAATAACAATAACCTTAAAATAAATATTAATAAAACAGTAATTATACATTTTAGGCAACGTGCATTGACGTATACTAAATTTGACATTAAATATCAGAATAATAATATTGACACTGTTAATACAACAAAGTTTCTAGGTTTAACGATTGACTATAGCTTAAATTGGAAGATGCACATTGAAACTATTTGTAAAAAAATTACTAGCAGTGCATTTGCTTTATACACCTTGTCGTCGACGCTTAATATAGATGCTTTGCTAACAGCATATTATGGACTAACTGAATCTGTTTTGAGATACGGGATAATATTTTGGGGCAACTCAACCAACAAGGAAATTGCATTTAAAGCCCAAAAGCGATGTCTACGGTCAATGTTTAGATTGGACATCACAGACTCTTGCAAGCCGTATTTCATATGCTATAAGATTCTTACACTGCCGTCTCTTTATATTTTAGAAATGGCTTTATTTGTCAAAACGAATTCAAGCCTGTTTCCGCGTATGGCAGATGTTGTTCCTCGAAATAGGCGCGATAAAAATAAACTTTGTCTGCATACCTCTAGGACTGCATTTATGCGCAAAAGTTTTATTTGCATGGCTCCAATTGTTTATAACAAACTTCCTAACAGTTGGAAAAATCTTGACAGCCAAGCGTTTAAGCAAAAAGTCAAAGCGTTCCTTGTCGAAAAGGCCTATTATAATGTAAGTGACTTTTTAAATGATACATTAGATTTGACATAAGTAAGTGTCCAGGTAAATGCTTTATTTATTGTATATCATAATAATTTGACATAATTGATCTGGACATTCAATATTATTTGACTTAATTGATTTGACATTGTATACAAATTTTGCAAATTTAGATAATATATTTATACTCATTTAAGATTAACAGTTAATATCGGGTTAATGTTGGAAATGATCGGTTATTGGAATTGAAATTTATTCATACTTAATTATAATTATATTCGCAAGCCCATGGTATGTGGCAAACATGTCTTGAGCCTTCTCCAAAACTATATCTTACATGCGATTGTTTATTGTATGTACACATGTGTTTGAGCGAATAAATGAATCTTATCTTATCTTATCTTATCTTATCTTAAACTTTGTACACATATTCTTGGAGGTATTATAAGTAACATAGGATACTTTTTGTTTATGCGAGCGAAGCCGCGTGCAAAAACTAGTAATCATTAAAAACATTTCTATAAAAAAGTGAATCCAACAATATTTTTCAGGACTGTTACAGCGCTTTTATCGTTACTTATGGACCTTGATTTATAAACCCAACATATATAAATATCAAAAAAAAACATATATAAATTGGTAAATAACATCATTGAAGCTGTATAAAAATAAGTTAAAAATGTACAACCACAATTAAATCATATAACATTATTACTCGTTTAATAGTTTATTGTAAAAACCTACAACAATAGGCAAACATAGTTGTTGATATGACCATAATTTAAGGCACTCTTATCTATGTTTAATATATAATCATTAAGCCACTGGGCTGTGTGAAGTAAAGACCTTATATTGATTGCGTGAGTTTCCTCGAATTCCCTTCGTACTTAGCAAACATAAGTCGCAAGTTCGAGGAACGAATATTTGAAACTGTATAAGGTTGGTAACGTTTGTTTTAATTTTAATAGAAAGTGTTGATGCCTATAGTCGCTCTATTACCATGGCCTGGAACACTTCAAACCCTCCCTACTGCTTTCCTAAAAGTTTTTGGTTTATAAGGGCAAATACACAGTGTAAAATACTCTCTCCAAATCATCATCTTCAAACAGAGCAAGTATCTATAGTTTTTTTTGACATCACGGACCATTAAGGATTTATGTTATTTACTGTCAAGGTTTTTATATTTACATCACATTAACCGCCTATAACTGTCCACTGTTGGACACACGCCTATTCTAAGAAAGGAGATTTGGCTTCCATACCACACTGGCCTCTCCCTTTGTAGTGAAGTCTCTTTTTTTGTTTTTTTTATATGGAATTGGCGGGCAAACGAGCAGACGTATCGCCTGATGGTAAGCGATTGCCGCCACTCATGGACACCTGTAAACACCAGAGGAGTCAGAAGTGCGTTGCCGGCCTTTGGGGTATGAGGAGAGGAGATAGGGGGAAGGGGTTTGGATTATGGGCTTCCGGTATCCTCACTGACTCTTGCCTAGTTTGCTCCTCTAGTCGGCTCTTACGACATCCACGGGATGAATGGGAGTGGTGACTCTCTGTGTTCTTAATCCATGAAAACACAGACAACATATAATTTATGTTCATAATCTGTTGTGAAACATGTTTATCCGCAGTCTGAAGTGTAGATGCAGTAGATTAGAAAGTAATAGTCGATAGGTGCAAGGTCTGGTGAGTATGGCGGATGAGGGAGAGCTTCCAACCCCAGCTGACTGTGAGCAGACTGTCTGTTGGACAGACTGTCGCGTCCAACAGACAGTCTCCAAGCTGCAAGAGCTGGGGTTGGAAGCTCTCCCCCATCTGCCGTACTCACCAGACCTTGCACCTACCGACTATTACTTTTTCCACTATTTGGACAACTTTTAGTGGGTAAAAAATTCAATTCCCGAGAGGCAGTACAAAATGCCTTTGAAGAATTTGTTCCCTCCCGTCCAGCTGATTTTTACAAGAAGCGCATCAATAAACTGCCAATGCGTTGGCAAAGATGCGTCGATTGCATGGGTGATTACTTCGAATAACAGAAATAAAAAAGTTTGAAAAAATAAGTACTTTCACTTATTGCATACAAAACGGCAATTTTATATGTAATTATTTTTCATCACCTATTAATATTCATTCAGTTCATTACCTATTAATATTATACCTAGACACGTGACACAATCAATTTCTTGCACGGTTGGCTTATTAAACCGATTTGTATATGGTTGTCTCTCATATATTGTGATAAACGTCATACATTTGTTTTTTTTGGAATAGGCGGGTAAACGAGCAGACGTATCGCCTAATGGTAAGCGATTGCCGCCGCCCATGGACACCTACAAACACCAGAGGTGACACAAGTGCGTTGCCGGGCTTTGGGGGATAGGGAGGGGAGATAGGGGGTTCGGGTTGTGGGCCTCCGGTATCCTCACTCACTCGTTGAAACACAGCGCAAGCACTATTTCACACCGGTTTTCTGTGAGGCCGTGGTATCACTCCGGTCGAATCGGCCTATTCATGCCGAAGCGTGGCTCTCCCACGGTAAGCATTACAAACATTAAGTATTTTATTTCAATCAGATGACAAATAAATGAGTTATAGGTATCAATTTAAAGAATAACCGAGACAGTCAATATAAGCCTACGGAGCCCGTAGAATAGTAATATATATATAGCATATAATATACAATGGCAGGTAAAAGCTACTTTTCCATCTTCTATACTTATAAAATAACAAGTCCTGACTGACTGACTGATTCATCATCGCCGAGCGTAAACTAGTATAGCCAGGGCTATATAAATTTGGTGAGTAGGATAGTTTCACTAAGTAGCCACCCACTAAGAAAGAAATTTCGGAATTTCTACCCCTAAGGGAGTGAAATAGACGTTGACAATTTGTATGGAAGTCCGTTATTTTTGAAGTTAGAAACATGAAACTTTACTCTATATATATAACTCCGTATAGTTATAAAATAAGCAGAAACAACATCGTAATCAAATAAAATGATGTGAAATATTGACCCGAAACTCGAAATTATTAGCAGTCGGTATTAATTACATTTACTTCCTCTTGATAACAAACAGCCGTACTGTTAAGCATAATACTGTGCAATACAGTTTTATGAGTTTCGTTTGATACTAGCTCACCCACCCAATCTCGTTTACTTCTATTGCCCATAGTTTAATGTTATACGACGTGAAATGATTTGTATACCAAAAAGAAGGTTATTGATAGAGAGCTAACCAAGCATAAGCTGTCGCGAACTCTTTTAGAGATTTAAAGGCGAAACTGCCTCGGTGGCGCTGTGATGCCGTATGGGACTGCTTGAGGTTTTGGGTTTGATTCCCGGGTCTAAGCAAATGTTTGTATACTCAGCAAATATTTGTTTGGAGTTTGGGTGTTTACAAAAAAAAAGTAAATATTTATGTATTTATATCAGTTGTCTACTACCCATAACATAAGCTTTGCTTAGCTTGGGACTGATGGCTTAGTGTGTCGTATAATGAGTGTAATAGGACAATGAGTCATCCATTTCATGCATGCAGCCGGTGTTCATCAATTTTTTAGATGTTGTCACGTCAAAAACAACTATCGTACACTATTATTTATAGAACATTCATATAATCTATGGAAATTCTCAAAATGAATAATTTTCTCACATTTCGGCAACATGATTCTTTAATACTTTGAAGGAAATACTTGAGAAGGATTTTTCAAATCGGACCAGTAGTTCATGAGATTAACGAGTTCAACCAAACAAACAAACTCTTAGCTTTTTAGTATTAGGTATAAATTTAAATGATTTAAATTACTATGTTTTATGATGAATTTTACGTTTTAAAACACACATAGGTACACACAATGCAATACTTTAAAAATAAATTAGAAGTAAAATAGTTAGTTTGTTGTTGTAAATTCGTATACCGTGCCAATTTTATTTGTCTTAGCTGCGAGTTTCAAGACCATTGAATTTTTCTCAAAACAAAAATAATTGCGTGATGACTACTTATATTTGTTCTTTGTCTGAATCGATTATATTCATAGTAAGTATGTAAGTTAAGCTTTTTGCTTTACACTTGAAGCTTATTGATGTCTAATTTATCTATACTAATACAATAAAGCTGAAGAGTTTGTTTGTTTGTTAGAACACGCTAATCTCAGGAACCGCTGGTCCGATTTAAAAAATTCTTTCGGTGTTGGATAGTCCATTTATGGAGGAAGGTAATAGGGTATATATCATCGCGCTACTACTAATAGGAGCGGAGCAACAATGAAGAATGTTTCAAAAACGGGGATAATTTTCACGCTACGGGCAATATAAGGCGCAAACGAGGTTGCGTGGGTCAGCTAGTTAAAGAATAAAATTGACCTAGCCTTGAGAGTGAGTCTGACTCTTAAACGTAATGGCTCATACATTCTGGTGATACCCACGTAACAATTATATTTACCATCTCTAACTGACATGCGCAGCTTCATCCACGACTATCAATAAGAATCAATTAGACCCTTTGTTGCATCTTTTTACATTGATACTCTACTCCTATCGGTCGTAGCGTAATGGCGAGTTCCAGTAAGCAAACAAAATCAGCTTTATAATCTTAGTGAGAGAGAGAGTGAAAGAAAGTGAGTGATTGTAGACAGAAAGTGTACCTGTGGTTGTGCACTGTATACTCCTGCGTAGTTGGCTGGTCTCCGTTGAGACTGGCGGCCGCGGCCGACATCAGAGAGGAGTTTATCATCATCATAAATGTACCGTGGCAATGTCACGTTATCGTACGACTGTATAATGAAAAATGACAATGCTCAGGATAAGGTAATTGATTTAAGAACACTTAATAACTGTAACCGTGTATTCCCCTTCGAGTCATTCAATTTCTAACACTAAGTCTTATTGACGAAAGTCTTTTTTGCAAACAGATTAATAACACTTATCTGTCCGTGATTGATCCTAGTATTGATTGCTAGTAAGCACATCGAATTCGACACAAGACACATTAATCTACGTTATCACATGTTTCTGTGTATTTCGGTTATTGTGAGAAGTAAATGATTATAATTAACTATTGTTATTAAAATGATATTCAACACAACACCAAATACAATATATTTTTCTGATTTTTTGTGCCTCGTGTCGTCCGCGTCATCATTTCGGTTCTGGCATGTTAGATTCGAAGCCTCTGAAACGGGGTCACCTCACCAGGTCCTATTCTAGCAATACCAGGTCCCAACTGTGTCTACAGCAGTCTCTGTACTCCCCTGTGGGAGTAGACAAAATAATTTTGTTAGCTTATTAGTTCGATAAGCTAGTATGGCTAGTACTGTATAAATGATTCATTACAATAATTCGCCTACATTGTATAGTAGTGTAAAGGAGTTGCCACACGACTCAAAGAGCTTAAGATAGTTAAAAAAAAAGGGCTCACGAGGCGTAGGACGGGCATTCGTGTCTTTCTTTTCAGCAAAGTATAAAGTGTAGCAATTAAGTAAAGATTGTATATAAATTTTATTAAAAAATGTGCTAATGCATGGCTGTATATTGACAACGTTTTTCATTAAATTGTTGAATCCTGCCTGTACCCAACAAGTTAGAAGTGGGACAAACAAGAAAACATAACATTCTTGTCACGCTTACAACCTGAAAAACGTAAGTTTTACATATCTATACAAATAAATAAAATTGGAGTGTTTGTTTGTAATATTAAAATTACAAACAGACACACACGGTACATATACCAAATTAAAACTTTTTAACATTTTTGTCTGTTTTTCTGTCTGTTTGTTCCTGCTAATCTCTGGAACGGCTGGATACTCCATAAAAATAGTGACACATTAGGTAAGAGATTGCCGTTGATGGCCGTACTAGCATAAATCATGTAACAGTGGTCATTCAAACAAGAAAACTTTATAGGCATTCCAACAATTATTATATTATTTCAACACACGGGGCTTTTAGTCATTAACATTTGACATTTGACAAGGCAATTATGACAAATCTGAGTGATAAATAAAAAAAAATAAAAAAATGTATGTACACAGCGCACACTTACCCCACATGACTCTACAATGGAATGTTAACATCCGGCACCCCACGCTTTTTTAGACTAGAATAATTTCTTTTACTTTCTACTTTTAAGGAGAGAGTGACAGACTTGATCCTTAACTTGAATTATAAAAACAAATATTTTCTACTTTTAGTTTGGTTTATATACAAAAGCGTGGTGTTTTTAGTTGTTTTTAACTATTATATATTAAACATTTTGTACATTTAAAGTTAATACAATAATATTTTTATTTGTTTTCTTCTTTCCTAGATTGGAAAACCTGAGATTTGGAAATGGGCTTATCACGACGGTTCTACGTGACTGCGTGCTCCGCCCTTGTCGTGACGTTGCTACTGCTGGTGAACACATTGAATGTGACCATCAGCAATGCCTTGTCTCCGTACCAGTTGTACTACAGTGCCACAATTAAGAAGACTGAACCTGCATTCACAAGTTCCACTGATCATGCGGTCATTAATGAGAGCCGCGACACACGTAACACGCGACTGATGGTTAGGGACATATACGTGAATGGCCACGAGCGTCCACATTCTGAACTTTGCGATTCAACAAATTCCAACGTACACATCGTAATATTTGTAACGTCGGCGCCCTCCCACTCTGAGGCACGCAACACTATCCGTCGGAACTGGAAGCAGTATCCACCACAAGCAGGCGTAGCTTTTGCCTTCATGCTCGGCGTGCCAGATCAAGACCTCCTTCCAAGCATCGAGGCCGAAGATGAGCAGCACGGAGACATCGTGATGGGTCGCTTCGTCGACTCTTACTCTAACCTCACTCTCAAGACGCTCTCCATGCTGGAGTGGGTGGAGACGTACTGTCCGCAGGCATCGTACCTGCTCAAGACTGACGACGACATGAAGATTAACGTCGATCGGCTATTGGAGTTCACAGAGTCCGTCATTGTCCCTAGAACTATGTGGGGCAAGATGTGGCGGGGCGCACAGCCGATCAGGACGACCGCGGCAAAGTACTATATGCCGTCTCTACAGTTCCCGAAGAAGAGATATCCGGATTATTTGTCGGGGGAGGCGTATATGATGACGACAGACTGTATTCCACTACTGTTGAAGGAGGCGATGCGCCAACCGTACCTCCGCCTGGAGGACGTGTTCATAACGGGTGTGTTGGCATCGCGTCAATCCATTCGCCGCGTACACATCGAAAGGTTTATTGGTAACATCGCAGAGCACGTGTTACCTACGAATGTTTGATTCACTCAATATTGTCATAGTTAAGGCCGTCACTCTGCGCCATTTGTCTTAATTTTAACAGTTTAACTCGCTGTCTCGGCAAACGTCTTTTTGCCATAAAAAATAATAAGAGTGGGTCACCTTTATCATGAAAAATAGATGTTGACCGATCTTTAGAATTACCCAATATATACACAAAATTATATAGCCGCGTCGGAGGAGTTTGGTAACAAACACCGTGACACGAGAAATTATATTAGATGGATAATACAAATCAATGTTATGCAACTATTTACAGGGATAATTATATAATGCCCTCTTAGGATGCAAGTGTTTCGGGTTGATTCTCTTTCTACATTCGCTAACGCCTCTATCCTGTTGTATTATTGGCTAATATTTGATTTTCGTGCGCCAAAACATTTTTTGAGGAGGGGCCATTGTCCAGCAGTAGATTGTCTATGATGATGATGATTTCATTTTGAGATGAGATGACCTCATTCTCATACATTTCTTAGTTTTCTAATAACGTTTACATCTGTAGAATACCACTTTGTCTAGGGGGCTGATACATATATCACCGTTTCGATTCTGCCGGTGTATATATTGTATACCTATATACTCACGTCTACAAACTCGAAAGCACTGGTTTATTGAACGTTTAAGTTAGTTAATCATTAAGTTAGTTTAATTAGTTCGGCGATAGGAGCAAGCTTAATTGCTGTCAACATAGGAGCAAGCTTAATCGCTGTCAACTAGGTGCATTAGTTGCACGATGAGAAAATCGGGCACTTTGAAAGGTAAAATATATAATAAGGAAAAGCAAGGCAAAAAGAGGAGTGGAGCTAGAACTAGTCAGAGTTAGCAACAATCAATCGAGTACCAGGTGGACCTGGGAGTGTGACACCGCTAACTGAAGTTCTTTTCTTGCTTTTTTGATTTGAACTAAAACATGTTACTGCCACTAAACAATTATATTGTAACTGAAGTGTTGTGTTGTATTATTGATACTTTTATAGGAAACTTTAATGCTATAAACTATGCGAGTCGCTTATTTGTTCCTTTCTATTGTTCAATGGATGAAATATGTGAAGTAATAATTGCGTATATTTTATACACATTAGTATCAGCTGTCACATGGCGACCGTGGCAAGCGAGGAATTTGCGACCCTCGCATTAGAAACTCTTCAGGATGACCTCTCTCAGGCTCATGCAGTCGTCATCGCCAAAACTGCCTGCTAAAAGTTGTTTCAGAAAAATCTATCTCCGTCACCTCTGCTCCCAGCCAAAACCGTCGTAAAACAAAATACTGACCGGCAACCCGTCTCTTGACCCCTCTGCCAAAATCCTTCTAGAAAATTCTACCAAACCACTATCTTCCATTTCTACAAATAAATTCAAATACACTTCCAAATGCTGGTCTTGTCCAACACAATAACATTTATATATTATTAAATTAAGCTTCTATTATATAAACACCGTTTGTTTATAATCTCGTTTGTACTCAATTTCCAAAACTACCACAAAATCCTTATGTAACTCAGCGCCATCTATGAGCGATCTATGAGAACTACTTCAACGTTACAACACAAAACTTATCTGTTAATAGTTATAGCCTCACTAGGAATTTAAAAAAAACCTAAAACGATAAGCCTTGAGGCCAATTCTGATTACACACAGCTGAGAACCGCGCGACAGTGACACGAACATGTAAATAAAACACACATTAGCAAAGTAGCCTGTGTCTTGGGTGAATCTAAATGTACTCACTGCAGATGCTGTACGGCGATCCACAATATGGCAATCTAGTGAGATGCTTTTTTTCTAAATTGAAAGGACCCGGGATCATAATAGGATGGAGAGTACTTGAAAATAAGGACGTCGTAGAGATCTCTCACCATATACAAAACTACCAGATATCCGTAAACGTGACCAATATGAAAGTTGAACAATACATTTAGATCATTATCGTCATCGTTATCATCAGCTTATCGCAGTATACATGTAGTAATATAAACTGGTTCAAGTGGAGAGTCTTGGGGAGGCCTAAGTCCAGATGTGGACTGTGGACCATGATGATGTCAGTTCCAATCGATATTCCTTGTGATAAATGTAAAAATGGTAAACTGATATGAAGTTTTCTGAATAAAAAGAAATGGTTGATTTTAGGAATAAGAGGCAATGTGTTAGTTATATTTGTTTAATTCATAACAAATACAAGTGGATATAGACACCAAGCTGTATCAAAAAGCTTTAAAAAATTGTTGATTGAATTAGCATTTATATACTTTGCTGTACATTAGCCAAAGTGTATCAAATTTTCTTAAAGTATATATTACAAGAACATTACAGACAATTGGCACGTAATATTTGGCTAAAAGACAATATTGTATGGATCAACATACATACATACAAATATAGTATTCAAATAGATTTTAAAAGTGTACTTTTATTAAAAACAGGCGTTAAGACTCATTCACACAAAGGGAGGATGCCTGGTCAATGCAGGTCATCTTACCGAGTCAAGAACTCAAATTGTGCAACTCTCAAATCGAGAGAAATGTTCATTGTACGGTAGAGAATTAGCAGTTACAATTTAGTTCGGCTGCTCGTCGTTAGATGTCGGTTTCTGAATTTTCGTAAGTTCCCCCTACACAGGATTTATTCTTAGTACCTCAGTTTTTTTATAAAAAAGAAAACTATATTTAAACTCGATATTTCCATATTTTACAGGATTCATATGTCATTTTACGACTTAATTATATTAAACGTTGTAAGATTAACTGATATCGTTTACTATATCTTATTAACTGTTAGTTAAAAATGGCTCACAATTATTTGTTTAATTCCAATAAGGTAAGTCACATGACAGATACAACAATTTATATAAGATCTCATGACATATTTAAGACTCAATAATGTTTTAATGTAACTGAGCGTAAATAACGCTCAAACATAATGTAACTAAATAGTCCGCACAATACAGAACTAGTTGGACGGTAAAACTGTCTTCTTATTCAAAGTATAACGCTGGAAAAAAGCGCTCATAGCTCAGTTGCACTCGGTGATTAGAAACAATCACCAAGGGTAGGCAACGATGACACGGTCAGTACCTGAATGGGTGACCGCTAGTGGCACGTTACCATGAGCGTTTCCGTGATTCAAAGGTCGGTAAGCAGTCGGTCCCGGTTGTTATCGTAGTATGACAGTCGTGAAGCTTAGTTGGAGGACTCTGGGCGGCTGTGGTCTTGCCAGTCCCCAACTCGCACTTGGTCAGCGTGGGGACGTATGGCCTTAACTCTCTTAAGTGGAGATCCAAGCCCAGCAATGGGACGTTGTGAGTTGTTGAAGATGATGATTCAAAGTATACAACCACTAAACAAAGTACTCAAGTGTAAAAGCTAGTGACAGTTCCAAGCTTTCACAATGTGTACATTCTTATATGTCAATATTTAGTAAAACTGTGTACAAAATTTCCTATGGTCCTTTTTGATGAATACACAGCCTTTCTTTCTAAGAAAAAAATTGTAAGTAAAATGTTATTAACTTGAGTATGATCACAACACTCTCACTTGGAAATAATCCTTTCATCACCACCTATTGCGCCGTTAGTGATGGAACCTGATCGACAGTTATTACCGGCGGCGCCTGTTTTGTTAACACAGGCTCATGAGGGACGGACGAAACATCAGGAGCTGTTGGTGCACTGGGAGCCGCAGGGGGCACAGGCCCTGGCAGTGCGGGGTCGGCCTGGTTCCTCTCGCCCGTGTCTGTGCGGATGGCGGCGGGCGAAGTGGACGTTGGGTATATTGTTCCACCTTTGCCTGGTTGAGGCACCTGACTGCACAGCCTGGCCATCTCGCTCGCACTCTCACGTACCACTGGAGTTAATGTTACAGATAATGTTAGAAAATAATTGTAACTGATGTGGATGAAGAGTGCGGAAGTAAATTACGCAACACAACATCGCTGCAAAGAGAAGGGAAACTTAAAACAAACCCACCCATCTAGCCAACATACTACAGTAGGAAAAAACCTCCTTCCTAAAGAGTTCCCTTTGTCCAGCAGTGGAGTATTAAAGTCTGTTGATGATTAATTGATGTTTATTAAAGTACCAGCTGAACCCCGCAGTGTTTTCCGCGTAGTCGTACCGCCAATAACGCCGCGGGGCGAAACTAGTCTAA
Organism: Spilosoma lubricipeda; assembly: GCA_905220595.1. Classification (NCBI taxonomy): domain Eukaryota; kingdom Metazoa; phylum Arthropoda; class Insecta; order Lepidoptera; family Erebidae; genus Spilosoma; species Spilosoma lubricipeda. The sequence goes on along the minus strand of HG992298.1, from coordinate 167,660 downwards.
AAAAGTAGCCTAAATTACTCCCTATATCATCAGCCAGTGAAAGTCCCGTCAAGATCGGTCCAGCCGTTCCAGAGAGTTCCAGAGATTACCCGGAACAAACAGACAGAAAGACAGAGAAAAAAAATTATTAAATACATTTTTGGTATATCTACCGTGTATACTTACATATGCATTTAGTAAATAGCGGTTATTTTAATATTACAAACAGACACTTCAATTTTATTTATTTGTATTGATGAATAGGTACGCTTTGCTGCAGCAAAGAAACATTCATACACACGTCATGTATTTATGCACTGAGTGCCCTACGTGTGACCTACGACGTAGCACTCTCGTGCACAATCGCTACGTCGCATTTTCAACATAGATGCATATTGAGAACAACATTATAATAATAATAAAAATAAAATATTGCTTATTGACTTAAATATGACATATTAAGTATGTACTGATACTGAAACCCAAACTAGGTCAAAGGCCTGTATCTTGGGAGCCAGTGTTCACTCGCACAAAAGGTAGACAGTACTGTCTGTTCATTATCTTGCTACGTACATGTGTTTGAATGTGTGTATGTGTGTGAGTGTGTGTGTGGGCGTGTGTGTATTGAATATACAACATTGTGTTGAAACAAAAAAGGCAAAGATTTGTCCTTACCAATTTATCCTTGAGTTAAAACAATGGTAGTTTGAATCTATATCTTATCTATACAAATATATAAAATTGGAGTGTGTGTTTGTAATATTAAAATAACCACTTTTTAATAAATGCATATGTACATGTACCGAATCAACATTTTGTACAATTTTAGTCTGTCTGTTTGTTCCATGTAATCTCTGAAACGGCTGGACCGATTTTGACGGGACTTTTATTGGCAGATAGCTGATGATCTAAGGAGTTACTTAGGCTACTTTTTCTAGACGAGCTTCACCCCGCGGCGTTACCCGCGGTACGACAATAAAAGCGGGTAATACCGCGGGTTTCAGCTTCAGCCAACCCAGCTAAGCTAAGCTGGGTTGATTTGGCTGTTTTTGGTTTTGAAATGTTTGTCGTAGTCCAGGGAAGGTTTAAACGGTGAACAATTGAAAATAACTTGAAAATCCAAATGTCACGTGTACGAAGTAGCGGGCACAGCTAGTAACCTGATAAATGAATAAATAAATAACCTTTTCCTTTCAACACAAGCACTGTGTGTAATAACAATACTATTGTGTAGTGTGTGTGGATGACCCATGGCCATGTTACTAATATTAAAATGAAATCATGAAGTGGTTGGATAATACCTGGCTGGACGGGGTAAGCCGTGGCGGTCGGGCGTGGTGGTCTGCAAGCGGACGTAGCTGTCAGGGTTGGTGCGTCCACGGAACTGAGTTCTGGAATAGAGACACAATCATCTTAATAAAATTCATTAACTATTTATTATTTTAAACGCTGACACGGTCCTTTATTATATTTTAAAGACCACATATGAATATAAAGTCAAAATAAACATTTATATAATACAAAACATTAAAAAAACGACTTCAAAAAGTAGACCATATTGAAATAGGACAACACGGGAAGCACCAGCAAATAAATAAAAAAAGAATCATCAAAATCGATTCACCCAGTCGAAAGTTCTGAGATAACAAGCATATTAAAATACAGTCGAATTAAGAACCTCCTCCTTTTTATTAAGTCGGTTAAAAATAACACATCAGTCCGTCCGTATAACTGTAGAAAAAGTAGTTTTATATATATACATATATACAATGTCAGTATATAAATGTCCTTACTTTTGACCTTCTTGATGAAGAAGTAAAAGAAGTAGAGAAGCAGCAAGGTCAGAAGGCTGACGATCCCGACGAGGGCCACGTAGTAGGCCACGTGACTGGGCCGGTGGCGGGGCACGCCGCCCCCCACGCCGCCAGTGCCTCTCACACCCATGCTGAAGAGAACCACCTCTGATCCTGGAACGTAGAATACTACAATAGAAAAGTAAAGTGTTTATTATCTACAAATTGTCAATTTTACCACTGAACTGTGAAAGAGGTAAACTGTGAACTTATGCGTTTAAAATTAAGTTTTAAACGCATAAGTTCACAGTTTTTTTTACCTATAGGTAAAAACTTAATTTTAAACGCATAAGTTCACAGTTTACCTCTTTCACTTCTTGATTTACATATTGCGTCTATGTATACATAGACGCAATATGTAAATCAGAGCAATAATATGTAAATCATTAATTTCCATTAAACCTCTGATAGAAATTCTATGTCGTCCCCTCAGCAGGAGTCCGTCAGACTGTCATACGTGGAACTAGTTAATATTTGAATACGTAGATCCTGTGCGAAGAAAACATTTAAAAGAAAATGCACATTACGTTGTTTATAAGTTCGTTCGTATAAGTACCGTCTCGTTGTAAGATAAAAAGCTGTGCTCCCTTACATAGCGTGCGTTCATACAAAATTTAAATTGTCTCTGTTAACACTAAAACTACTTACTTTTTAAATAACCCGACCACTTAAAGGGAGAGATTATTTAATTGTCCCAGAAATACGGCCACAATGAGTCAGCAAAAATATTAAAAGGTCATTGAACTTACCAACAGAAACTATATTATCAAGAAATCCCTCAGTTAAGCGTTCACCTCACACCACAACATCCTTTAAGGATGTGTCCTCACTCTGACACTAAAATCAATGCAAAAGATTATAAAAATCATAATTCTGAAGGCGCGTGGAGTGATCATGGCAGCGTGTCTTTTGACTGAACTCTCATACACAAACTGCTTCTCAATTGTAAAACACGGACGACACTGTGTGCTATTCACTTCAATCTAGCGTTGGGACTACTATGTTCAGCCGTACAGTTGGAAAATCGGGGTGATAAGTATGAGGCAGGGACGAGACGAAGCAACAAGTTAGGGCGACACTCCGGCGCCTTACTCTCTTAGCGTTACTCCTAAGGATGGTATCGAAAAACTTCTTAAATACAGAAGGAACAAAATACATTTCTTTTTATTATTTTAGTATCTGTAGATATCTGTGGAAGACTTCGTCGAATAGTTGAACATTACATTAAACTTGGGTAATACCGACAACATACGTGTCTGGGCTGTCTGTATCTGTGTCGTAATCACATATTCTAATAAGTAATGACCGTTGCCTTTAATCCTTGAGTGCCTTTCTTTCCATGTTGCTCGCCATATTCCCACCTAATTCCTAAAGTGTCCATATGTGAGTCGTTTATTACTAAAACTATAGTCGAAAAGATGCCTAGGTATATCTACTTTTTCAGGAATGTTATCAATTTGGAAAGGTTTTGTTTCTTTACAAACCTGACTACAGAAGCCAAAAGAAAGGTTGATATTTTGGTCAGTTGTCAGTCTATATATATTTGTATGTTCTACCATAGCGCGTAGACTGCTGAACTAATTTTAATGAATGAGGTGTCTATAGATTCGTAATAATAGCCCTGTGAAATCGGTTAGGTACACAGGTTTTTACATAGTCATTTAAAACGTTGTTGTATATTTGTTTGGTATCATACAAACGTATACAGATTGTCGAAACTACTAGTACTTTTTGGCTTCACAGCAGTCGGATAAAAATATATTAGAAAGCAAATACGGTCTGTTGAGGCAGCCCTGGGCGGGCCGTGTGCGGCGCCTGACTGTCGCCCCGTCTTCGCGCCTGCGTACTCTTCATGGTGGTAACAGTCATCATCTTTAATCTTGTAGGTGGACCATTGTCGGTGCAGAGCCTCCTAACGACCTGAGGGAACACCGTTTGAAATAAGGGAGTTCTTGTTTTTGTTTGTTTAAGAAGTGGTACTTAATAAACTTTTAGATCTAAGTAAGTTACAACGTGAATGTTAAACTCGACTAAGTAAGTCAAAAACTACCGTTAACTTAATATAAAGTAAAGGAAAATACAACTTGTTCATACAATTTCAGCGAATCACTTACAGTCTCTCAACAAAGGTGAATACAAACACTGATGGCATATCATGGTCTAGTATCGACAATTTTAAGGGTTGAGATTATATTCTGGGGAAATTGTAACCCACGTAAAAGTATATTTAAGATTAAAAAACATAGTATAATATCTATGTTCAGATTGAAAATGACTGACAGTTGTGTGTGTATAGGTCTCTTAAAATATTAACATTTCCTTGTTTATACGTGTATAGTTTGGAAGTAGCTGTCTTTGTTAAAACAAATATTAAGAACTTGTTTTCCACGATTTCAGAGCAAACGACCAGCACAGTTAAGAAATAAATATAAAAATGTACTTAATCAGGAGGAAATAAAACGGCTTTATTAAAAAAAAAGCGTTGTGTATGGGTCCCATGATATATAATAAAATACCAGAAAATATTAAAATTAATTAAAAACTAAAACATATTACAAATTCAAAAATTATTTGACTTCACTATTAGAGCGTTTTCACATTATCCGATCCGATATCGATGTCGGGCGCCGATATGATATCGGAGCAAGTTAAATGTATGAAATATGTATGTGTCTTTCAAATTGTCCGGCTCCATATCGGATATCGGAACCGACACACACATACATTTTGCTTCCACCGATTTCGTACGCGCGCCCGACACCGATATCGGATGGGATGATGATGATATGATATGGCTAATATATGAAAGAGCTTGAATACTAGAATACATATGAAAAGTACTATGTAATATAATTAAAAACTAAAAACTTGAAAATAAAAATTATATAAAAAATGTTTTTAATTTAAACGATTTTATTGAAAATAATGTACAAAAAGCTAAAAAATAAATTGGTAAAAAATACCGGTATAAAATCGTTGGGCCCGTGTTTCCATCCAGACATCTCTGTTTACGCTACTCTCACCGATTTTATACCGAGCTAGCTGACCCACGCAACCTCGTTTGCGCCTTATATTGCCCGTAGCGTGAAAATTTCCCCCGTTTTTGAAACATTCTTCATTGTTGCTCCGCTCCGCATTAGTAGTAGCGTGATGATATATACCCTATAGCCTTCCTCGATAAATGGACTATCTAACACCGAAAGAATTTTTCAAATCGGACCAGCGGTTCCTGAGATTAGCGTGTTCAAACAAACAAACAAACTCTTCAGCTTTAAATATTAGTATAGATATTTTTTACGAAATATATTTTTTTGTTTTTAGAACATTATTTTCAATAAAACCGTTTAAATAAAATAAAAAAATTACATAATTTTTATAATTATTTGTATAGATATAGAGATATAGATTACATCGGATTCACAGAGAAGTTTAATAACAATTGAAAAATGTCATGAGTTTAGTGGCTGCCCTGGTTCCATGCACGGTTTTCGTAACACACATATTTTACAGTTACATTCTACGAAATAAATATGTTTAGTGATTTTAAAAAACTGAGTGTATATTTTGTTGACAGGATAAAACTCTTATGAACACCTTTTTTCTTCCTTTGTAACGAGTAAATAGTTTATCCTACAGGAAGTACAGCGACAATCTCCTTGCAATAATCGTATTATTCGGTGTGAATCACAGAATACTCCAGAACAGAAATAGCTTTCTACTATTTAATATTCTTAATTATCTGAGTTCTGGAGTATTCCGTGCCTTACAACCGACCTGGCCAGCGTATGAGGTTTTGATGTCCGGCAGTAAAATGATTTTCAATTGCAAGTGCGCGAATTATAATAAAACCGTTTTAATAACTTTTAAATTTTTTGTTTGTTTGTTCACAATATACAAACCCTATTAATTATTTATGAAATCCTACTGTTATAATCAATTTAACACATATAGTCAATTTTGGAATAAACAAGCTCTCACAAATATCACAATTCACAAGGGTATCACAATTTTCCCAACAAAGTCTGGAACATGTATGCGCTTTATATGAAGCTGCGAGGCCAACATCCCCGTGAAGAACGCGTCCTCTATGCGTATGTAGGGTGTGTTAGGCTCTTCAGACAACTCTCGTAGCGAGTGTATACAGTCCGTCGTCATCAGATACCCCGCTCCTAACATGTAATCAGGGTAAACTGTCTCCGGGAACTGCACCGGGGACAGATAGTAACTAGACTCTGTCGTTCGTATTGGCTTTCTGTCCTGCATCAGATAACCCCAGATTGTTCTATTTGCTGTAACGAAGTCAGGCGTTTTAATTAACTCCAGTAGCCGATCAATGTCAATATTCATGTCGTCGTCAGTCTTGAGCAGGTACGACGCCTGCGGACAGTACGTCTCCACCCACTCCAGCATGGAGAGCGTCTTGAGAGTGAGGTTAGAGTAAGAGTCGACGAAGCGACCCATCACGATGTCTCCGTGCTGCTCATCTTCAGTCTCGATGCTTGGAAGGAGGTCTTGATCTGGCACGCCGAGCATGAAAGCAAAAGGTACGCCTTTTTTCGACGCATGCTGCCCCCACTTGAGGCGGGTAATGTTGCGTTTCTCAGAGTGAGATGGTGCTGACGTTACAAGTATAACGACGCTCAAATTGAAATCTAATGAAGCGCATAGCTCGGGGTGCGGACGATCGTGTCCCCTCACATATATGTCATTAATATATAGTAAAGGTGTGTCGTGGCTCTCTTTAGTGACAGTAGCGGCAGGAGAAATTGTGAAGGCAAATTCAGTCTTGTCGGTTGTTGCTTTGTTGGATAACTGATCGGGAGACAGCGTGATGCTGATGGGCACGTTTTCACTGACGTTAGTCAATGACTGCAGAGCGGGTTTCCTGACGTTCACCAGCAGAAGTAGCAACACTATCAGGGTAGTGAATAGAGCCACGGATAATCGTCTTGATTTGCGCATATCCTCTTAATATCCGTCTCAGACTCTTACACTGACAACTAGAAAATAACAAAACACATTAAACTCCATACTAAGTAAAGAATGACACGGCTCCGTTGCAGTTGGTGTGGCATCGCCTGGTAGGACTGATCGTAGCAGGGGATATCATGAAAGGTGTTTTCCACTGCTACGACTGCTTGCATGAGACAATCTCTTCCTATCAACCAGAAGAGTAATGAATAGGGCGCATGCAGACAGAGAAGAGGTTTTGATTGTTATTGAGTTGCAAGTGTCAATGAGCTTCGGTAGCCTCTCACCACTACGTGACCCGTCTTGCTTCTTTGTCCATCTATACTATAAAATAACTCTTGTCAAAATCAGTCTGTTCTCGTTATTAGAAGTGAAATATCAATAAACACATATAGGACATGATTGATGTTTTAAACAAGGTGTCTATAATGTAATAACGTAGCTTTGTCTCGTGCCTTCATTTTGTTAGCAAAAGAAAGAGCAGTTTCTCTCACAGCAGGTGGTGGCGATAGCAGAGCGATCTACCATCTCCGTAAACTCTGGGCTGATTGTAACGATTGAAGCCGTCCAGGTCATGGTAAAAGCGGGACAACGTTGCGATTAGTTCCATGCTTCCCTAAACACTTGATTTTATTATAGTCTATCTATTTACCGTAATTATTGTGGAGTGCGATAACATTCACTTTCACTACTTACTTACTACTAAATACTACTTAGTACAATACGTACCTTACGTTAAAACACTTTTTCACCTTGCACTGAAAAAACGTTGAACAATTTAAACACAATTGAAAGGACTGAAATTAAATATGACACTCATTATAATGAATATCATTATAAATACGATACGTTTACTCGATCCGCATGCCCCTGAAATACAATAAGCACATTTGATAATATAGTATGTTATTAATAGAATAAATGTAAACGTATGTGTATGTGATAAGTGAGAACAGGAAAGAGAGAAGAGAACAACGTGGATGGGAGCGGAGCGGAGCCTGAGTTTTTTTTCCTTTGCACTTAAAATATATAAAAATAATTAACAAAAATAAAACCGACTTCAACGTTTGACTCAATTTCTCTTGGATGCCATGATCAGATCTTAGTGTCCACACATAAAAAATAAATAAAAAAGTATACGGTCGAATTGAGAAACCTCCTCCTTTTTTGAAGTCGGTTAAAAACAGGCAGAAATATCAATATACAAAACAGCGCCTGAAAAAATAATTACCGCAAGTTACACACATACTGATTTTGAATGAAAGATTTTTTCCACAAGCGATGCAAAACTATCAGTTATCACCAAACTGTCGCCAAACTCAGTGTTTTGATTTGATGTTTATATTTTGCTCAAAACTAGTCTACAATACGAGTACATCAAGTCAGACGTTTGATAATATATCTTCTCATCGTTAAGAGTTATTTTGCAATAAGGGAGGAAGAACTTACAACGTTTTGTAATCTTGAAATTAATCTATCTATCTATTAATCTAATCTTGAAATCATTGCAAGCTATTCAAAAATAGATGGTATTATTCTAAATGCACGCAATTATAACATTAATCGTACCGCTACTCGATCAGCGTTGTAGCACATAATAGAATACTATCAATAATATCGATACCTAACTTCTGTTTGGACGGAACAGAATAAAAACATGAATTGAAGGATATCTGAGGAGGTAACATTATAAAGGTAAGGAAGTGAAAAAATAAGTACTTCCATTATAATGTTGATTAATTTGAAGAATCTGTATTATAATCATAAAAAATTGCGAAAGCGAAAGTTTGTAAGTATGGATGGATGTTTGTTACTCATTCACGCAAAAAGTAATGAATGGATTTGGATGAAAGTTTACAGTAATTCCTACTAATATAATAAACCGCGAAAGTTTGTAAGTATGGATGGATTGATGTTTGTTACTCTTTCACGCAAATACTACTAACGGTTTTGGATGAAACTTTACAGTAATATAGCTTATACACCAGAATAACACATAGGCTACTATTTGCCGCGATAACCAACATACACGCGGGCGGAGCCGCGGGCAACAACTAGTAATATTATATACTGTACCGTTTGGTATAGTGTTTAACGATCCTGACTGCTTAGTCAGAGTTCGTGGGTTTAATTTCCACCCAGGACAAAATCATTTATCTGGGACTTATATAACTATAATATGTCTGAATTTAGTATTACATAAGTAAGTTTATGAGATATTTAACATTTATAATTATTAAAGTAATTAATATAACACGTTTAACAGTATGCATATCGATAAAACCAACATCCTACCGACTACATCACTAATCGAGTAGCATTGAAAATTGATAAAACCCGATCATACCAAATTGAGCTTTATGTGAATGGGATAAGGAACAGTTAAGCTTAAATATCTAGTCGATTATTAGTTAAATAAAATTTTAAGATTTTATTGATAAAATATTTAAAATAATTGTTCCTAACGATTGTAAGAAACAGCTCCATTATTAATGTTTTTCCTTCTGCTATCATTTTTACACTGTAAAACAGAGCAGTACGGCATTGTGGCGTAAAAAAGAACTTTCAATGGACGACCTATACGACCCAGCGTTGTAATACGACTATGATGCAAAATACTTACAACTCATAAAGGTATGCGTCGCAACGCTTAGTAGTGGCACGCGTTTGTGGGCACGCGCGTCACGCCTACTAGTCATTTCTACTTATATCTTTCTGTTCTGTGGTTATCACAAGCGAATTATATCAAGCGATATACCCAATAGACCGGGGTCGATAATTTTTGAAACAAAAAAATTAATAGTAGGATGAAACCCATTGGAAAAGGAGGAGAATATTATAAAAATGAAAGAAAAAATATTTTACGGGCAATCTGAGGTCAGAAAGAAAGACGGGGTGAGTTTAATGGTTTAAATATGATTTATCTCGATTTCCGGCAAAACTAAAAGTCCTATGGAAAAAAGTCAAATGGCACAGTTGAAGCTAATAAAAAGGATCTAAAATTTTTGTATTTACGCTTTTTTAATAACCTCAAAATTTATGTGAAAAAATCTAAAACCTAAGTTTTTAGTTTTTTATGTTTATCCTTTATCATTTTTTTTTAAATTGAAATTTGGTCAAAGCTTACCTTTCATGTCCCAAATACACTGTAATTTATTTGATTTGAAAAACCCATTTTTTTCACCTATTGTTTGCGCATTTGCATTCGATGACACTAACTGTTTTATCTTTCACTAGCTTTTGCATGCGGCTTCGCTCACGCAGACTTTTATCCCCTGATTTATCCCTTAGCGGTGGAATTTTTGAAATTCCTTGCTTAGTGCTCACTTACGTTATATAAAGAACCTACATGCAAAATTTCAGGATTTTAGGTTCAGCGGTTTGGGCTGTGCGTTGATCACCGAATTGGATTATTTTTTTTGATGTGTTTATATTACCTACAACTTTGTCATTTGACTTTTTTCCATAGGACTTTTAGTTTCGCCGGAAATCGACATAAACCGTATTTAATCCGTAGAAACTCACCCCTTCCCCTTCCCGGCCTCAGATCACCCGTAAATTATTTTTCATTTCATTTTTATAATATTCTCCTCCTTTTCCAATGGGTTTCATCCTTTTTTTTTCACTTTTTATTATTTTTAAAGGCTTCTCTACCCTGGTCTATAACCAAATTCTTGCACTTATACAATGTTATGGAAGACTAGCTTATGTTTTACATAAATGTCGAAATTTCAAAGACTCATTGGATATTTCTTCGGATTCGTCGTGTTTTGGAAAAGTCTTTACACATGTGAAATGCGTTAAAGAAATTCGCGAAATCTCATCAAACACTGTAAAAGTAATAATCCACGAAATTATGTGTCACTCAGCACTTAGATGGCTGACCATTATCTAAAGAAAGCTCCTAAAACATTTTCCAAATAAAATTAAGAAATACAAGTTTTCTTTCGATAAATTAATTGTGAATTTTCTTAACTTTGTTCCAATAGGCTGTTTCTTAGTCTACAAGTAAATTAGATACGGAAGGAACTACCGCTAATATATAGACTATATACATATCATCACGCTAAGACGAATAGGAGCGTAGCACCAATAAAGAATGTTTCAAAAAAGAAAACGCAATCGAGGTTGCGTGGGTCAGCTATTCTGAGATAAACCTTCACGTTTAATCCACACTAATATAATATAAATTCGACTAACTACTAACTATGTTTGTATGTCTGTGATACCTTCACAGCACGGCCGGGAATCGAACCCGAACCTAATGATCAGCAGTCGCAGACGCCAACCGCGAGCCCAACGAGGCAGTCAATATTCTATAATCTATACAAATAAATAAAACTGGAGAGTCTATTTGTAACATTAAAATAACCGCTAGTTACTAAATGCATATGTATGTATACACGGTAGATATACCAAAAATGTAGTTAAAAATTTTAGTCTGTCTGTCTGTTTGTTCCGGGTAATCTCTGGAACGGCTGCACCGATTTTGACGGGACTTTCACTGGCAAGTAGGTGATGATCCAGGGAGTAACTTAGGCTTTTTTTAGGACTAACTTTGTCCCGCGGCGTTACCCGCGGTACAACAATAAACGCGGGTAACACCGCGGGGTTCAGCTAGTCTATAAATATAATTTAAAACTAAGCTCACTTCTTAACTCTATAAAATCACGAGTATAATTGTAAACGAATGTTGTTGACGGTCGTACGCCCTACATACATATACTTACCTACTTCATAAATATGTGACATATATATACAAATGTATGTGTAATGGTGATCGTCAGCGCGGCGCAGAGACATCGGCAGTCGGCAGTCGGCAGCTTATCTGTTTTTAGTTTTGAGTTGACGCGAGAAGCGAATGTGTCGCGGATAGTCCGTACTTCGTTTTCCTTCTCCAGTGCTCTGAGAGTGATCCAGTCATGTCCTCCGACCCTTGGCATATCTACAAGGTACCTTCTGAAGGGACATTGTGTCATATTTTTGTGATAAAATTAGAATTCGCTACTAAATGTTGTGTGATTTAGCAAACCTTGTTCTGTGTGATTTTATAGTGCTATATTATAGTTGATAAATATGTGAAGACCTACGTCTCCAGAGAGGATGCTGTACGGTAATGTAAATCCTCATTAACTTAATAATAAAAAATTTGATAGGTGATGTGTTTGTGTGCACACAGAACGAGCCGTCGGGGTCGATCGACTACAACAGGCTCTCGAACATGTTTCAAAACAACCGGCCAGGGTACTCGACCAGCTTCACCACGACTACCACCACCACTAACTTCTTCCCAGTGCTGCTGGTCGTGGGATTGGTGGTGGGTGGTGGGGTCCTCTTCTGCATCATAGTCCTCTGTTGCATATGCTTTCGCCGTAAATCCCCCGGCAGGGTTCTTGTCGGTATGTTCCTATTGTAGACTGTAGAGAAAGAGTACTAGACTAGGAGAAAATTGTAGAAGAAGTAATTTGCAGGCAGTCGTGTAATACAGTCTTATACTTATCGCTGTAGCCAAGGTTTTTTATGGAATAGGTGGCAAACGAGCTGACGTATCGCCTGATGGTAAGCGATTATCGCCGCCCATCCACCCGCAACACCAGAGACGTCACATATGAATTACCGGTCTTTGGGGGATGGGTTGGGGTATGGGCTTCCGGTATCCTCACTCACTCGATAAAACAAAGCGCAAGCGCTGTTTCACACTGGTTTTCTGCGAGGTACATTTTTCTTAAACTAAAAATTATAGGTCAGAAGTTTCATCCATCAGTTTTACTGATGTTAAAGGTATGTAAAACCGCAGACGCAGTTTCTTTTTCTAAATAAAAGGTGAAAGATATCCTTTGATATTCTCCTTTATTCCCACCAAGGGAAATCATTAAGGCAATCAACTAAACAAATCTGGCTTTTACAGTGCGCTGCACTTTGACAGTCATAAGACTCATAACACGTACTTAGATCTTGTATTTGTTGCAAGTTTTACTTCTCTTTGAAGTGCCGTTCTCCTGGGCAGTTTGCTCCCTCGACTCTCACACTCTTACTTCTAAAATACCACAGAATGAATAGAGGTGCAGTCACTTCGCATTTTCAATTCATCACCACACGGTTAATTTAATGCTATCATCGCAAAAGAACGGTGGATAATTAAGTTTCAAGTATGTGTTGTCCTTCCAGCGCCCCCTGAGACGGGCTCCCACGCGCCGGCTCAGTACTTCCAGGAGCAGACCAATCCTGGCTACAACAGTAAGTAACTCTTTACTTTATTTTATCTACTACTAACGAATATGCATGTATGAGGTCTGTCTTATCTATACTAACCATCATTGTTTGTTTATGTGTATTAATCTAAATCTAAAAATGTGTATAATGCAAAAACGTTGCGCTTCTCCTCCAACAGGATCCTAAATATTTTTTCGGATAGGTGGGACTTCCCCCTCATGTCCAGGTGATTATACATTCACACTAAATAATGTATTATAAAACTAACACTAGGTTAACTCATTCTGTGACTAAGAAAATATGGATGTATTTATATTAGTAAGTACGAAATAAATAATTAGATTTAAATTTAATTGAATTAACAAATACCATTATCAATTCACTGCTGGACATGACTTCCTCAAGAAGTGGCTCATCATTAAATTCTCTCTGTGGAAGAACGGACATCATCAAAGCTAGTAGCGCCACGCTGATTTCAGCAGGAACGGGCCTTTTGGACCGGGATGGTACTACCCTCGCACAGAAAATCAACCTAACATGACAGCGATCATGCTGTCGTGTTTCGTTGGTGAGTGCGAGACCGGTGTCCCAATTATGCAGAAGCACCACTAGGCCGCCATGGTGTGGGTCACCATGCTGCATTGTTGCATTGTCTGCATTCGCAGTATAGTGACCACCACTCTTGGATTCTGCTTATGCTTTCCATCAGGTAGAGTAGAGTCATTTAGGCAGGCCATACATAAAAAAATCATGTCCCTCTAACACATAGGGACGATCCTCTGACCAGGCGGGGTGGTCACATCTGGTGGACTACTGCTCTACAGTTAATGTCAGGATGCTGTATCGGCGAGCGCGCGAGAACTTCTATTGCGCGATGCAGGATTGGTACTATCTTCGTATTGTACATTACTCCGTCGTTTGGTGCATATCCGGTAGATGGTGCTGTAGTGTGTTTTCTTGTTGCGCTGTAAGTGGAAGTCTCCACACTCTTTTTCTTTAATTTGACCTGTAATTCTCAAAAACCAGTGATTTTGAACAAATTATAAACAATACATTTTTATTGTGACTACCCTGTGAGTATAGTGGTGAGTGATCCTCACTACTGAACCAGATTTAGTGGGTTCGATTTGCACCCAGCCAGATTAAGTGAATGTGTGACAAACGCGATTGTTTGTTCAGTACAATATGTGCTGAATGCGCTCGGCCACTGGGCGCTCGGAATGTAGCAACGGCTAATATCGCTCAAATTGCAGGTGTCAGTTACCATCGAGTGTATGCTCGTTGCTCCTATGGCAAAATAATATCAATATCTATCTACAAATAAAATAGAAGTGTATGTTTCTAATTCCGGATGTAATCTCATATTAACAGCTTTTTAGTAAATGAAAGCATATACGGCACTTACTTCAAACAATCTTTCCAGGGTCTGTCTGTTCCGGCTAATCTCTGCAACGGCTAGACCTATTTTATTGGCAGAGATCTGATGATACAAGAAATACTTTGGCTAATTTTCTGGCTAGCTACTACTACTACTTAGTGAGTGTCCACTTTTAAGTACATAAAACAAAGCAGGGAGGCAATCTAGTTCTCGACGTTCTTTGGATGCTATTAGAAAGTAAATATAAGGAGTTGCTTTGTTCACAAGGTAAAACTTAAAATGTTTCCCACAGCGGCTCCTGCCGGAGGAACAGCTCTGTACCCCATGGTGTCGGCCACAAGTCCAAACACGTACTCGCCAGACCCCACCGCGGCGCAGTACAAGACTGACTCTGGCGCCTCTGGTAAGTAAGCATGGCAGAAAACTAATGGTAAAGATTTGAAACTTTATGATTATTCATATTGGAAGTATACCAGTGATACCAATGATAATATTTTCAATCGAGTGTCCAATCTACGACTATAATGTTATTCTAAACAAACATTTGAAATCCTACTAATATTATAAATGCGAAAGTTTGTAAGTATGAATGGACTGATGGATGGATGTTTGTTACTCTTTCACGCAAAAACTACTGAATTGATTTAGATGAAACTTTACAGTAATATAGCTTATACATCAGAATAACACATAGGCTACTATTTGCAGCGAAAACCGACATATACGCGAGGGGTGCCGCGAGCAACAACTAGTAAAGAACATATTTAAGTTGTTGTTACTTAAAATGTAATTGCCCGCGCTAATATACTTCGCTACACGAATGGTTGAAGTTGTCAATGTCGTGGCAGCTCCCTCCTGCGCCGAGTGTTGTAGGCTCGTCGTCACACGACGGTACCATGTTTATTGATCATTTATACCTATGTAACAGCCAATTTCAAGAAACAGCATGACATGCTGTTATATCTAAACAGTAGTGTAATGAAACAAAACCTTGCAAGTTTTAATTCACTAGCAAAATTTAAAGATGTAAGGCCAACTAACAACAATATGTACCGGCATAAGGGACCACATACATATGTTTTTCATGTCATTTACGAATTCCTGAGTAATGAGTCATAACAAACAGATGGACCACAAAGTGATACCGAATCTAAAATATAACTACTAATAATTCCGAATACCTACTCGTATTATGAAAAATAAATTATTATTATATTTTACATAGATACATAAATGTCTAAGTACATCTATGATACATAAATACTAAAAATAATTTATAAGATATGTATTTAAAATTTATTTTAACGTATGATTGAATTTAATCCAATTGTAATGTAAGAAGCTAGGTAATGTATAGCTAGCTAAGTATGTAATAGTAATCTAATAGTAAATTTTAGCCTGAAATTTAGAAAACTAATATTGCGAAAACACTTGATAAATGCATGGAATAAAAGGCTTTTTTTCTTTTATTTACATAAATATCTAATATACCTATGCATTCTTGAATATTACGTAGAAATATTATATTTCATTGTTTTTCTCCGATTTTTTACTTACTAGCTGATTCACTCAACCTCGTTTGCGTCTCCCATTGCCCGTAGTGTGATAATTTTACCCCGTCTTTGAAACATTCTCCATTGGTGCTCCACTCCTATTGGTCTTAGCGTGATGATATACGGCCTATAGCCTTCGATAAATGTTCTATCCAACTCCAACACTGAAAGAATTTTTCAAATCAGACCAGCGGTTCCTGTGATTAGCGCGTTCAAACAAACAAACTCTTCAGCTTTATAATATTAGTATAGATTATGAGGATGATTTCTGGATTACTTTCAAAGTCCTGAGGAAAGTGTAGTACACCATCTCACTCATTTCCGCATCACCCAACGGAAGTCCAGTTTATGCATAAAGTTAAATAAATAAATAAAAGAAATATTACCAAACAAACTAGTTTATAATATTCTTAAAAACTTGAGTAATGGAAAGTTTATTATGTTTATTTATATAGCCTAAATATATTATTATCTCCAAAAGGAACTAACTCTGTAGAGAATCAAAGCGGTGGTCTGTACTTGTGTATAGCACAACTGTTCATATATCCCTTACAAGAGGTGTCTGTCTGTACTGTACACACACATAGAATTTTAACGCGCAGTGTCAAATACAATACAACCGACAAATTCGTTATCAGCGGAAAGGTCCCAGTGCTGACTTATATGTATGAACAGTGCCCTCTGTATTGTTCTGTAGGTGCATTCATGCTATAGCAAGTGGGTAGGTACCGAGCTCTGCTAATCCCAAAGCATAAACATTGAAGATAACAGACGCCTTCGGTCCCCAATTCTCTGAATAGCAGAGTATATAAAAACGCCATTCGCCACAACTCGGCGGCTATTACTAGCCCATGAGTGGGCGAGCTTCTTATAATGGATTGCCGTATGCCGTATATTAAGAATTCCCCAATGGCGCTGTCGTCACGCGAATCCGTGTCAATTGGGAACTTCACATTATTGCCGACTGTTCTCGATATTTGGACATTTCCCAACAAAATGAAAGCTGTCTGTCGAACCGTGGTCTTCTGGAGCGTTGAGGTGAAAAATGTCCAAAATAACTAACATTTGGAACTTAGACGCTCTGGTAATATATTTCTTCATGTTTCAGGCTACCCACGGGCTTAAGGAAGGGAACGAAAGCTGCAGGGAAACGTGGGCGACAGCAAGCCCGCCCTCCATCAGAACGTTTGAGTTCGTGGCTCGCAGACAGCCTGCAATTTATCTATTATATAGATATTTCAATGTTAATCTATATGATACTACTTAGTTGTAAGTCGAATTTAAGATATTGCGAAATATAAAAAACGTAAAAGTCTGTGTTCTATTATTGAATAGCTACTCCTGCGTTGACAGCAATATATCTAATAATTTTGCTCAATTAATTACGCGACTCTGACTGTGATCAGTCAGACTAGTCAAAGTCGTGTACATACACATAAAAAATTACGCACAATTTTACTACTTACTACTTTTTTTAAGTCGGTAAAAAAGGGGTTATTTTAATATTACAAACAGACACTCAAATTTTATTTATTTGTAGTATAGATACAGATGTATAGATTAACATACATTTTGTATGTAAAAAACGCTTAAATATATCTATGCTGATCATACAAACGTTAGGTCCGAGAATTGAATCCCCGACCTTACTCAGCTGTCGCATACGCTACATCTGCGTCACCGACGAAATATCTCAATAAACAAAACGAATATGTAAGTGAAACAAGCACATAATAGATATTTTACTAAGTTCTCAAGTAGCTAACAGGCATGGCCGCCTTCTACGAATTATCGAGTAGGCTTATAAACAACTCGATGTTAATACATAGCATTAATTCTGTCCCTGGACGTATTGCGGTGTTGCCAGCGTTCATTTAACAATACAGGCTATAGTCCTACATTCGTATAACACCGACAGGCGGCAGCACTAGCACACTACACAGCACTAACCAGATTACGTATGTCTGAATATGAAATGTAGCTTATTTATTTATATCAGTAACAAAATAGTCAAAATACTTTGTAGCCTCTTTAGTGGGTATCTTTACTTTCAGATTCTGTTTTTCTACGACTTAGTACCCAAATAATAGAATACGTTTACACTCAAATTACTTTCCGCATTAGTAAATCAACTTAAGAAAGGACTTGTTTATTTCCGCCATGTGTTGTATAACCGTGTA
Organism: Spilosoma lubricipeda; assembly: GCA_905220595.1. NCBI lineage: Eukaryota > Metazoa > Arthropoda > Insecta > Lepidoptera > Erebidae > Spilosoma > Spilosoma lubricipeda. The sequence continues at coordinate 149,533 of HG992298.1, read as the reverse complement.
TAATTCGATCACACACGGTGAGTGGCGTATTTCTTAAATGTGTGACGCATTTGGTGTTACGGGTGTCCATGGGCGGTGGTAATCGCTTACCATCAGGTGATGAATGTGAACGTCTGTTCGTTTGGCCAATATTCCATAAAAAATATTGAGGTCTTCCAGTGGTCGAATTTCAACCAGAATTATTTTTCTAGCTTTCGGTACTTATCCTCGATGGCCCGCCAGGCATGATCTCCTCGCATGGTCGCAGGATCCTCCCTTTTTGTTGGTGGGACATCACACACCTGTCCCCCACAATGTGCATTAAACAACTGACATAAATACCTACATATTATACTTTATTTTTGTATTACATACATATTATACATAGAAAACACCCAAATTTCGCAACAATTTTTCTGTAGATCATACAAACATTTGGTCCGACCCGGTAATTGAATCCGAGACCACAAGCACAGCAGTCGCATACGCTACCACTGCGTCACAGAGGCAGTCGATCGATGAATCGACACGTCCACCGACCGTAAGCGCGCGCAATACTGAAACATTCAGCCTGACTCAGTCTGAATGTATACCAATACCAAGCGTGTGGATGCATCGCGAACTGTTTACCGAACATCCTTTGATCTGTGAAGAAAAACCGACGCCGACTCCGAACAGTGGCGAACACAAACAAGAACAGGCAAACACGTACAAACACCCATCCACATATCTGTGTTTGCTGTTCGCCATTGTTTGACGAGCGTGTGAACTGAGAACTACTTATAAAAATAATCGTTACATTTTGTTTTGTGAAATGAAATTACGTATACGGTTACAGGCCTCATAAGCGATTACTAGAACCGAATGCGGTATTTAACGCTCACTCCTAGTGACTGACTGACAGTGAGTGACTCAGTCAGTGTTTATCCGAATGTGGTGCGCGACGGAACGCGCCTCAGACACGCTGTCGTAGCAGAACCCTCTCTGTCAGTGCTTCGTTCTTTGCCGTGAGTGAGTGATCAGAGCCAGCCATGTCTTACCGCGATTGGAAATCATTTCAGGTACACTTATACCATTCTCAACAAGTTCGATAACATTTCAGTCCATAGGTACATTATTTATTGTATATGTTACCGTGGGAGGGGCACACTTCGGCATATATGAACCGGCTCGACCGGGGTGATACCACGGTTCACAGAAAATCCTATTCCATAAAAAAAATTTACCTGCAAAATTCTATACAATACCTAGGCACTGTAACAATGGCTGGGGCGTCCAGGCAATGAATGAAATACTTGCTGACCCACGCAACCTCGTTTGCGTCTCCTATTGCCCCTAGCGTGATAATATTGCCCCGTTTTTTAAACATTCTCCATTGGTGCTCCGCTTCTTTTGGTCTTAGCGTGATGATATATAGCATATAGCCTTCCTCGATAAATGTTCTATCCAACACTGAAAGAATTTTTCATATCAGACCAGCGTTTCCTGAGATTAGCACGTTCAAACAAACAAACAAACTCGTCGGCTTAATATATTAGTATAGATTACGAATATTATTGTTCATTACATGCTTTGCCTAGATACTCTTCACAATTCCTAGGGATTGTATAAAATACACACTGATCCACCTGTAATGTGTAAAAATAATTTTAGTCCGTATTTATTAATTTACTAGCTGAACCCGCAGTTATTGTTGTATTGTGAGTAACGCCGGGGAACAACGTTAGTCTTAAAAAAAGTAGCCTTAGTTACTCCATGAATCATCAGCTACCTGCCAATGAAAGTCCCGTCGGTCTAGCCGTTCCATAGATTACCCGGAACAAACAGACAGACAGACAGACAAAAATTTTTTTAAGCACATTTTTGGTATATGTATCATGTACACATACATATGCACTGATTAAAAATCTGTTATTTTAATATTACAAACAGACACTCCAATTTTATTTATTTGTATAGATAATATTTCACACATTACCTACACGTTTTAGGTATTGTATACATTGCCTGGGCATTGTATAGAATAACAGATATACAGATTGCTTGTGACATAGACACATAAATCTGTTTTTAACGGTTAGTTTCTTCGAGACAAAAATGTGAAACACGGAATATAAATATTTTAAACGTCTGTGTGCTAATTTCTTCTAATGCCTATACTTTTTTGCTTAGACAATGTAGATGTCTACCAGCTAAGAGGCCTGATAATTACCTAGGTACTAGAGCCTAAACCAACAGTGGGTACCTAAAGTTCATTTCGATTCATTAGGATTTAGTTTAATGTAAGTTGGTAATAAAGTAACAATTAACTCGTTATTTACCGTTTATTTGCAGAATGAGATATCGAACGACTATAATAGAATATACCAGGACAATGAACTCACTTCCTCCTCTTACCAAACCACTTACTCTAACGCCGTTTCCCCGGTAGTTGTGGTGGTGGCTGTGCTGGGGTGTGGTAGTCTGCTCTTCTGCCTCATAGTGGTGTGCTGCTGTTGTTGCAAACGAACGACCCGCGGCAGGGTCCTCGTACGTAAGTACTGAACGTTAATATTATCAACCGATTGCCTTCGACTGCTGAACGAAGATCACCTCCAAGGAGCGCCAATTATCCCGATCTTGGGCAGTCCGCCTCTCCATCCGCACAGAACATTAAACTCTTAAAACCAGTCCAACTGTTTAGACACACACTAGTTTAGACAATTAAAAAAATAAAGTCCACTAGTCTAAACTAGTGGCTTAAACGGTCGCCACACCGTTTTCTATTACGCCAAGTGTCGTGGGTCCTGATCCCACACGGGACAACACTTTGTGTGATCCACAAATTGTTGTTCTGAGTCTGGGTGTTCTCCGCGACACTGATTTTATAATTCCAATGGAAGAGTCTTTTATAAAAAAAATAACTTCGTACTTTTATAGTGGTAAATACGTGCAAGCTAATTGTAGGTTTAAAGAAACAAACAGATTTATTTTCGCATAATTACCAATTTCCAGGAATATTTATAAAAAGTGACAGCACTTCAGTCACTCACACATATTTATAAAAATGTCTTCACTTTCTTAATCTACGTACGTAACCTCCTTTTTTATTTGATCTGAGGCAGAAAGTCGACAGGACTTCCTTAATATAACATATCTATACTAATATTGGACATCAAACATTAACAGCAATCTTTCCCACAGCGGCTCCTGCCGGAGGAACAGCTCTGCACCCCACCGCGGCGCAGTACAAGACTGACTCTGGCGCCTCTGGTAAGTAAGCATGGCAGCAAACTAATGGTAATCATTTGAAACTTCATGATTATGCAATTTAGAAGTATACCAGAACGTACCCCACGATATATACTTCACTACACGAATGGTTCCAGCAAGCAGTCTGTTATGGGCTCGGCCCCCACATAGACAGCACTGTGTTTATTACTATTTTTAAAAGATTATACCTACCTATTTAGATTAAGCCAATTTTAGAAAACAGTAAAACATGCTGTTAACATATCAATCAAAAGTTGTGTAATGAAACAAAACCTAACAAGTTTTCATTCCAAACAAAATTTAAAGATATAGGACCAACTTGCACCGGACATAAGGGACCACGCACAAACGTACGAATAGGCATTACATCTCAGTTGTGAATTTCTGAGTAATGAGTCATAGTCATAACAAACAGATGGACCACAAACTGATATCGAATCTAAAACATAAACGCTAACAATTCTGAATAATTAATACTTAAAATAATTATTTATTTATTTATTTCAGTTTTAATAATACGAGATTCAACGTATTATTAAAAATCAAATATCATCATAAAGTTCATACGAGAACAAACTAATTGGCAACAGAACATTCACAATTTATGTTATTCTTATAAACTTGAGTAATTGAAAGTTTTTTAAAGTAATGGCAAGTTATAGTCGACCGTTCTCAATGTTTGGACATTTCCCAAAATCATAAAAGCTGTCTGTCCAATCGTGGTCTTCTGGAGCGTAGAATGTGGAACTAACATTTGGAACTTACACGCACTGGTATAATATTTCTTCATGTTTCAGGCTTACCACAGACTTAAGAAGGGGACCAAATGCTACACGTGAACGCGAGCGAGTTTGAGTTTGTGCCTCGCAGCTCGCAGACAGCTTGCGATTTATCCTTATTAGATATTTCACTGTTAATCTATATTTAATATGATACTACTTAGTTGTAAGTCGAATTTAAGATATTGCGAAATATAAAAATCGTATACGTCTGTTTTCTATTATTGAATAGCTACTCCTGCGTTGACTGCTAAATAGCCGATTATTTTCTTAAATTAATCAACTGCATAGAAGCATATTCCCACAGATCATAAAACTGTGCATATTCCCAAGAATTGACAATACAACTAATATTATTCCTCAATGGAATTGACGTTTTATTTGATGCTAAATACTAGATTTAGCCCGCGGCCAGGCCCGCGTAATAAATTAAAGAACTAAAGACAGTTTTGACATTATAAAAACACCTCCTTTAGGAAACAATGAAGATCTTCTATCTAAATATAAAATATAAAAGGTTCAAACATCTGAAATCTGCATGTTTAGTTAACTGTTCACTTTACAGTAGGCAAAGTTGTTTAGGCGTGAAAGTTTAATACAAAATATCTCACTCCGACATTTGAAATGTTGTACATTTAGTTTATGCTAGTATTGATCAATCCAAAATATTTGATCAATTTACATTTTATTTGGAACTTCGTGCACCTTTCCAATTATTTTAATAATGCAAGGTATACAGAATAGGCACAAGCTATTGCTGGCAGCTCCGCCCGCGTCCTTCCCCAAGAGTTGAAGTACTCGTATCTTCATTTCTATATAGATCAGAAGCAACAAATCTGAGGACTGTTGCCAAACTTTATTGACATCGGTGGTGCGGTTTAGCCGTGAAAGTGTAACAGACGGACAGACAAACAGATACAGCTACTTACGAATTTATAATATTACTAGCTGTTGCCCGTGGCTCCGCCAGCGTTTACATCTATTTTCGCGGCAGATAGTAGCCTATGGGTTGATCCAGGGTGACAGCTTCCTGTATACCAAATTTTATCACAATATTATAATATAATTCAGCCTTTTGCGCGTAAAGAAGTTACAAACATACACACTCACAAACTTTCGCCTTTATAATATTAGTGTGATGATGATCTTCTATACAAATAAATTAAATTGGAGTGTCTATTTCTAATTTTAAAATAACCGCTTTTTCATAAATACATATGTATTTTTAATTTTATATCTCTGTGTTACTGTATAATAAAGAGTTATCTATCTGTCTATGTATGTAAACACGGTACATGTACATTTTTTTTCTGTTTGTCGTTTGTTCCTGCTATTCTCTGAAACGGATGGACCCATTTTGACGGGATTTTTACTGAAAGATAGCAGATGATCTAAGGAGTAACTTAGGGTACTTTTCTTAGACTAGCTTTGTCCGCGGGTAACACCGCGGGGTTCAGCTAGTAATGAATAAAAATTAAACTTATAAAACATTCTTGCTCTGGTACATGATTAAGGCTGGGTAACGCCAACAAACAATTATTATATGGACATTTTAAACCACATTTTGAAATTAAACGTATATTTAGGTTAAGTTGCAGAAAAAAAACAGTGATCAATCTGTTTACACTTAAGGCAGTACTAATCGCTTGCACACACACACACACATACAACACATTTCGAAGTGTTGCAGTTAAAGTGGGTGAAGTTTCCGGAATGTTTCGTTCCAATATATAGGAGTCAAGTGTTTTGGGTGTTGTCACAAGTTTCTTGCGATGGGTGTCTTTTATCATACTGAACTAAGTTTCATGTTAATAGTGAAAGGTCAACTTTAATGGGGTTATCTGTGCCTTTAACACAAACTCTACAATAGGCTTGCTTTATTTTTTGTTTGTAACCAACTTGCCTTCTTAGGTAACCGTGCAACCCGCCCGGCTTTGCGGCTTTGCACGGAGGTCTTGTCAACTATAATATGCGTGTATTACAACGAAGATATTATATATTTTAACGTCTAATATAAATTTACATGATCTTAAAGAACCACACATAGCAAAGATACGATAATATATCTCAACCACTTAGTTTTGTTGTTAGACTTACTTGACAGCTCGTCTGATGACGAATGGGACAGTGAATTTGATTATTATGTTGCATCAAGAAGTAAAAATCGTAAAACTGGGTAGAGAACCACAAAACAATGAGGCGAATTAAATTTACCATGTAAGTAGGTACTTTAGAAATACCATAGAAATATATCAGTATTTGATTAAATACGGACAAAGTCAGTAATATTAGTATAACCGACATATACGCGGGCGGAGCCGCGGGCAACAACTAGTAGGTAATATTCGTTCAAGAGTAACCAATTTTACATTTTAGCTTTAAACTAGCAGAACCCCGCGGTGTTACCCGCGGTTATTGCCATAGAATACATAAGCTAGTCTAAAAAAGTAGCCTAAGTTACTACCTGAATCATCAGCTACCTGCCAGTGAAAGTCCCGTCAAAATAGGTCCAGCCGTTCCAGAGAATACCCGGAACAAACAGACAATTTTTTTTAAAAGTGTTATTTTGGTACATGTATCGTGTATACATACATATGCATTTATTATAAAGCGGTTATTTTAATATTACAAACAGACACTCCAATTTTATTTATTTGTATAGATTAAACATCAAATGAATAATTTAATAACGTGCTCATACAATTAGCATAACACATCGGCACCTACTTGAAATCATACATAGAAATATGTATTATCTCAATGTTTGCTATCACGCCGCGCCGCCCGGGACCGGGACGTTCATCTGGCTAACACATTGTTACCAATACTAAAATTGGCCAAGCACGAGTCGTACTCGCGCACGCAGGGTTCTATGTTCTACACCATTATCTATACATTTCAAATGTCAACCTGTTGTTGCCGTTATTAATATTGGGCCATAAACGGCAAAGAAATCACGTTTGTTGTATGCAAGCCAAACCTAAATATTTATATTATTCTGTTTTTTATTATTTGTTGCGGAAAAAAATCAACTATCTAGCTATCACGGTTGATCAGATACGGCCTAATAACAAAGAGACGGTAATAGGGTCTCAAGAACGAACAGAACCCTAAAACAGTTCTTTAACTATGTATTGTACTGTCAAAAACACTCTCTGGTCAAAATGCCGTTATACAAGGACAAGGTATAGACATTATTATTCATTAATTTCCTTACCAGGCTTCGATGCTTGAAGTAAGGAAGCCCGTGATCTAGCCTTTGCGGGCCCATGAGACAAAAGCCAGATCAGTCGAAAGCCTGTCCTTCTGATAAGGAAATCAACTTAGGTTCCAAACTGTATTTCAATAATTATTGGGCCAATTCTAAATCACGCCACCAATTTCCACCGAATTCTCATAACTCTCTGAGGTTAGATTTGATAACTGTGACACTTTGACATTTGCCAAAAGACAATCACACAGTGTTGTCATTATAAATACATGTTATAACGTTCGGTTTCGAACAACTATTATTCATCCGTTGCACTTCTACCTACATACAAAGTATTTATAGACAAAAACATAGTACGTTCCAAAAAATTCGAGGGTTTATTTTTTTTACCCTCAATTTCCTTGGGATCCCATTATCAGATCCTGATATGGTAGCAATGGGACCACCTCGGAAGCATACCCTTTCAAATACCAAAAGAATTTTCGAAATATAGATTAAACATAGGTGAACATAGATTAAAAAAACATAACGTGGAACATACTTAACCTGACTAACTCCTCCTTTTTTGAAGTCAGTTAAAACTCACGCCAGTCAATGCCTATTGGCAGATACGCATACATTGTACTCTGTGCAGACAGACGCGTATTGAACACCCACATTTGAACACTTTATTATTACTATTTTTTATCACATTAATATATAAAAGCGAAAGTTTGTGAGTGTGTATGTTTGTTACTTCTTCACGCAAAAACTACTGGAGGGATTTGGGTGAAACTTTACAGTTATATAGCTTGTACATCAGAATAACTAACTACTTACTATTTACCGCGATAACCGACATGAACGCGGGCGGAGCCGAGGGCAACAGCTAGTAGTCAATAAGCAGTAAACCTGTTGAAAGAAAATGAAAAAAAAAAGTAGAAAGAAAGTTTGTTTATTCAGTCATACAAAGGACACCACATGTTTTTACGGTTTTATATTAACAAGTTAGCCGTAGTTGCCGTTCCAAGTAGGTATTAGATAGAAGAATTAAATACGCTGAAAGGAACGGCTCTCTGCTCTTCTTTGAAGCCAATATACGGTTGGAAAGAAAAAGAACTCAAGCTGGCCAGGGCATACCTGTGGGTCGAATTCGGTGTTCTCGAAAAGTCCAAGCCTTTATAAGTAGAGTAGGTATGTTCAATAAGGTAAGTCAGTTCGCTAAAAATGATAGATTGTTTGATTGATGCATTCATTTTCTGATAGACAACAATTATTAAACAAATATTTTAGATACACGGAACGTCATCTAACTGAATTGGGACTATAACAATACAAATAATATATCTAATACTAGCTGAACCCCGCGGTATTACCCGCGGTTATTGTTGTACCGCGAGAAACGCTGCGGGGCAAAGTTAGCCTAAAAAAAGTAGCCTAAGTTACTCCCTGGATCATCAGCTACCTACCAGTGAAAGTCCCGTCAAAATCCATCCAGCCGTTCCAGAGATTACCCGGAACAAACAGACAGACAAAAAACTTTTTAACTACAGTTTTGGTATATGTATCGTGTATATATACATAAGCATTGATTAAAAAGCTCTTATGTTAATATTACAAACAGACACTCCAATTTTATTTATTTGTATAGATTAATATACTTTTTTGTAATAACCATGCATACCTAATAGACAAAGAAAACACTTAAATATACCTATGCAGATCATACAAACTTTAAGATCGAGAATCGAACCCTAGACCTTAACCCAGCAGTCGCATACGCTACTACTACGTTACCGACGAAATATCTATACATCTATACAAATAAATAAAATTGGAGTTTCTGTTTGTAATATTAAAATAACCGCTTTTTACTTAATGCATATGTCAGTATACACGGTACATATACCAAAAATAAAGTAAAAAAAAAATTTGTCTGTCTGTCTGTTTGTTCCGGGTAATCTCAGGAACGGCTGGACTGATTTTGACGGGACTTTCACTGGCAAGTAGCTGATGATCCAGGGAGTAACTTAGGCTACTTTTTTTAGACTAGCTTTGTTCCGCGGCATTACTCGCGGCACGACAATAACCGCGGGTAACACCGCGGGGTTCAGCTAGTCTCGATATACGAAACGAGTGAGTATCAAGTATGTGAGTTAAACAAATACATAATAATTTATAATTTAACTTCTCAAATAGCAAGCAGGCATGGCTGCCATCTACGTATTATAAAGTAGGTAATACCTATAGTAGGTATATAGGTAACAACTCGATGTTAATACATCGGAGTTCCCCACTGCACGTATTGCGGTGTTGCCAGCTTTCATTTTACAATACCGGCTAAAGACCTACATTCGTATAGCGCTGACAACACAATGAATCGTACGTACCAGTATGTAAATGTAGCTATATACCTACACGAAGACAGATTAAATCAATAACAAAATACTCTGTAACCTCTTTATTGGGTAACTTTACTTTCAGATTCTGTTTTTCTACGACTTAGTACTGTTAATATCCAAATAATAAAATACGTTTATAGTCAAGATAGATAGATAGACAAAAGAAAGAAAGAAGCTTTCTTTTGTAATCTGAGGTCAAGATACTTTTTGCATATAATTATCTAATGATGTGTTAGTAAATCAACTAAAGAAAGGACTTGTTATTTAGTTTGACGTTATATTCACCATTCGCCATGTGTTGTATAAATAACCGTGTATATTTCGAATCCCACACGGTGAGTTGCGTATTTCTTAAATACGCCCGTGTCCGTGAATAAATGGTTGCTCAGTGGTCGGTGTACGGATCCTACTTATTTTTTTACACGACTGCGAAAAAAGGAGGGTTATATGTTTTAGCTAACTTCAGACTTCCTCCACAGAAACTTTAACTTACCAAATTTAATATTTCTCCGTTCGCACAATTTTTGTAAAAAGGGGTACAAAGTGTTTGCTTCATATAGATACAGCTCAGATTAATAAAGAACTTTTTTTAGTGATGGTGGTTGGTGAGAACTACAGCCGATTGTTGGAAATCAATATTTGATAGTTTCCTTAAAGAATAGTGGTCTTACACTTTTTACCCGACTACGGCAAAGCCGACAAAGCAAAGGAGGGTTATGATTTTGACAGGCTGTGTATGTATGAATGTTTATTTGTTTCCTCATAGCTCCTTAACTAGTCATTAGAACTGGACAAATGAGGTGTCGTTAGAAGCGTCATGATCGTCTGCTGGTTATAGGCTACATGACGTGTCACTGAATCTAATGTGGCGCCCTCCAGCCGACATAAAGCACTGTTTTAAAAAAATAATTTTAGATAAATATGTCGTGCTTAGTATCATCAGAAAGGGCGTTACTTGTACATTTCCAAAATACATATGTTAATAGCATTTGCTCGTGACTTCGTCCATATTTATTCGATAAGTGTGGTATTTCTATGATATGCTTGTTTTTTCCCTACTCCTTTCTAAACTACTAGTCAGAATAAGACAAATGAGGTATCGTTAGAAGCGTCTTGATTGTCCGATGGTTAAAGGCTAAATGACGTGTCACTGAAACTAATGTGGCGCCCTCTAACAGACATAAATAAAAAAGAAATATGCCGTGTTTGGTATCATACGAAAGGACGTTACTTGTAAATTTCAAAAATATATATATTATTAGCATTTTGTTGTGACTTTGTCAGTATTTATTCGATAATTGTGATATTTCTATGGTACCTATTTAAAATATACTTTGCAAAGAAATTAATATTATAGTGACACCCAAACATATTAAATAAAAAAAAAAGTTAAAACTAAAACCTAACTACGACAAAAAACGCGCGTTGTTAAACTTTAACAACGCGTGACTACGACTTTTGAAACTTATTTCATGCTTTTTCAGCGTCGTTTTTTGTCGTAGTTGGATTTTTTTTTTATTTCATATATATATAATATATGAAAAAATATATATAGAGGCACCAAAACATTTTAAATAAAAAAAGTTAAAACTAAAACCCAACTACGACAAAAAACGACGCTGAAAAAGCACGAAACAAGTTTCAAAAGCCGTAGTCACGCGTTGTTAAAGTGTTATGGACTATGGTACATTACTAAGTTTCAAAAGCCGTAGTCCATGCAGTGTAATGTACCGTAGTCCATAATACTTTAACAACGCCTGACTACGTTTTTTGTCGTAGTTGGATTTTAGTTTTTACTTTTTTGGTCTTAGCATGAATAAATTTATATAAATCTGCAATATTAGACCTAACACCTAATATTATGAATAACAAGTACAATTTTAACAAAAGTAAAACCGACTTCAAGGTTCGACTCAATTTCTCGTGGATGCCATCATCAGATATTAATGTCCTTATCATGGTACCACCGTCGATACATCTCCTTTCCATTAAAAAAAGAATCATCAAAATCGGTTCATAAACGATGAAGTTATCCGCACACATAATAAAAAAAATGAACGGTCGTATTGAGAAACCTCCTTTTTTTGAAGTCGGTTAAAAATTATAATCGAAAAGTAATCCGATTGACTAAATACGTTGTTAACTCCAAGATAGTTGTGTGCCACACTACAAGCCTGACGTTTGTAGCGTGTCTTAAGTTACACATGTTAAGGAAGACTATCGTAATTATTCGTGATTCCCGTCTGAGGTTGATAGACTACGTCAATACATATGCTTATTTATGTGATAGACCGAGGTTTTTTAGACGACCTAAGAAGTAATCGAATAATTTAAAAAAACTACGGAGCCCTACATACACTGCAGGTGGCCCATTAGCTAACAATGGGTTGTTTATTTTAAACTGTTCGACAGAACGATATTAGAAGAAGGAATACTTTAAAACAGTTAAAATTTACAATGTGTGAGTTAACTGTCCTTATATACTTCGGTATTACGCGACGCAGTTGGTCGCAAAATGATTGGTTAAGTCGGTGCATTAAGTTCAGTCTGGTTCAGTCAGTCAGTGACTCAGTGTTTATCCGAGTGTTGTACGCGACGGGACGCGTCTCGCTCTCAGACACGCTCTCGACTCTCGTGGTACAACCCCGCTGTCAGTGCTCTGTGCTTTGCTGTAAGTGATCCGAGGAGCCAGCCATGTCTTACCGTAATTGGAATAATGACATGTTTCAGCCGATTCAGGTACCCACAATTATACATATTATTCAAATCAAGTTCGATAAGTCCCTAGATGCGACATTATTTACTTCATACCAATGATATTATTAGGAAGATAGGTTACTTTCATACTGAACGGCGTCCGATTATTGTTCCGGTATGACATGACGTACTTATTTATAAGTGTATACATTCGTAAGCATTTCTGTAGTTGTTTGTTCTCAAGGAATATTAAAAGCAAAGCAAGGCATAGATTCTTATAGCATCGTTCATTGTGTTTAATAAATATAGGACATTAAAAATGAAATTTAATAAATAAACAATGCACAACAAATGTTAATGTTCAAGTTTTCACTTCTGCCAACACTCCCGGAGTGCAAACCATTTTTTTTTTACAAAATATGTTTGGACAAAAGCAAAAGAACAATCTAATATATACAATTCTCGCATCGTGGTGTTTGTTATCAAACTCCTCCGGAACGCTTAACCGAATTATCTAATCGTGTGAATATCGGGTAGGTCTGAGAATCAGCCTACATCTATTTTTCGGCACTGCAGTTCTTTTCAGACGTATACAATATCCTTTCAAAGTAGTGTATATATAGTATATTTTTTCGTCGGGATCCAGTCGTATCACTTCTTTCCGCCTCAACTATGCTAACCCATTTCAGTCTCGTAAGATCTTCACTTGGAAATCTGGAAAATACAAAACCATATACGTTGTCTTTTTACCAACATACATTCTAACAATATTATTGCCAATTAATATAATCATTACATTAACCGAAAGACAATGACAACTAAACAGGGAACATAATAGTAATGAGCCGATCCATGGAATAAAAAAATCTAAGATTCAATTAGACGGTACTGGAGGACGCGGAAGCTATGTATTGTGCCTACGATATCCCTTCTGTTTGATTAATCTGTGACGCATGCCGGGTGCCCGTTATTTGTCCTTGTCGCACTGCAGTTATAATGATATTCTCTATCCTTTTTTTAAACGTGTTTTAATAATACAGGATTTCATGTAATAATTTCGGTAAATGGGAAACAAAACCGTGAAAAAATACAAATATTCTTCGTCCTTCATTTTTATTTACCTTGGAACCATCGTTTTTACATCTTCATAACACACAGCTCAGCATTTTGGTAATAATAAACACTCCACGAAAACGCTCTGACAACGTGTTTCTTCCCTAGCTTCTATTAACCGACTAAATGAAATCAGGACAATTTTCTACATTTGTCTGCAACAATTAATATCTACCTTATTTTTATAATATCATTGCTTCATACACATAAATCTGTTTTAAACGGTTAAATTCTTCGAGACATAACTGTTAAAAACTGAATACAAATACAAATAAATACCTAGCTACCAAAATTTTAAACAGCCATGTGCTAATTTGTCTTAATATCTAAGGCCAAATGCAAAAGTTTGTATTTATTGCAAACCCTTTTATGTCTTAACTATTAAAATGTTTACAAAAGTGGACACTAGAAATATTATCATTTTGATGGTAATTAGAGAAGTTGAATATCTCACTCGAGTGATATTTTTGCTCGTTTGCCCTCTATACAGACGGATTTAAGTCGGACGTTCGACCATCCACTTCTATAAGATTTACTTCCATTGGAAACCATTTGCGTTTGTTTGTCTCGCACCTGTAGATATAATATAGGTACATCGGTGCATGTAGAATTTGATATGCCTAGCCTGTGACGTCATCGTTATAGTTAATTAGTTACATGTACAATTAGATTGTTTACAATAGGCATACCTAATATAATACTTTGAGAATGTACCTACATGTCACTAAATGTGTGTGATCCCCTTAGAGCGGTTTCTCATTTCTTAGCATTTCGATTCATTAGGATTTAGTTTAATGTAAGTTGGTAATAAAGTAACAATTAACTCGTTGTTTACCGTTTATTTGCAGAATGAGATATCGAACGACTATAATAGAATATACCAGGACAATGTCGTCACTTCCTCCTCTTACCAAACCACGTACTCTAACGCCGTTGCCCCGGTAGTTGTGGTGGTGGCTGTGCTGGGGTGTGGTAGCTTGCTCTTCTGCCTCATAGTGGTGTGCTGCTGTTGTTGCAAACGAACGACCCGCGGCAGGGTCCTCGTACGTAAGTACTGAACGTTATTGTTATCAACTGATCGCCTTCCACTGCTGAATGAAGGTCTGCTTCAATATAGTTAGAGGTAGTAGAGTCACGCTGATTTTAGCACGGTTGGTCCGACTCGACCGGGGCGGTACAACCCTCGCACAGAAGATCAACGTAAAATGACAGCGTTCATGCTGTCGTGTTTCGTTGGTGAGTGCGTGACCGGAGGCCCAATGATGCAGAAGCGTCACTAGCCGACCATCGTGTGGGTCACCATGCTGCACTGATACATTGTCTGCACGAGCAATGAGTATGGTGGTGACCACCATTCTTTTTACTTATGCTTTCCATCATGCAGAGTAGAGTCATTATGACATAATAAAAATATACATAAAAAAAGGAGCGTAAAATATCCCGATCTTGGGCTCTTAGGCCGAACTCTTAAAAATATACATCTGTATATGTCAGATATATGTCGCCCGAGTAAAGCAAAAAAGTAGCTTTAACAAAAGCTAACATTCGATAAATCCAAGTGGACAGCACCCAGCGACAACCACACTTCAATGTCTCACTGAAGTGTGGTTGTCGATTAAGATTGTTTAATGTTGTTGTGTGTACAGCGCCGCCCCCGCTGAGCGAACCCACGGCGCCGGCGCCCCAACTCCTCGCACATCATACTTATCCCGGTGAGTATCTGCCAACCACAGAACAAACGAATATATACTTAGAAATGGTGTCGAGCAGCAAATGCAATGTACACTGTGTCGCCTAGACGCACACATTAACGATCAATAATATTAAACACACATAAAAAAGAATATCCTGATTCGTCCACTTACAATGATAATTAATACAACCTTATGCCTTTCAACTAAGGTAGGGTTTCACTTGCATATTTGTGTTTGTAGGCAGTGTCGCCGAATACTTTAGGGATGTGGTGAATTTGACATTTATCGAATATGATTATGTTACAATAATTTTTAAATTAATTATTTATTTGACTGATACTCTGATATCCTTTCATTCTACTTTATAATTTTTTTGTTGCAAAACATTGCAACTCCCTTATCTGCCCAAAATAAGTTATAGTATATATATAGTATTTAGGTATATTTCAGAAACTTTAAATAAATAAACCTTAAAAAAGACTGCGCATTTTACTGCGTTAGAACAATACGTTTATTCACAAATTGTTGTTCTGAGTCTTGGTATACTTTCTGTCAATTTCATGTAAATTTGTTAAGTCCCCGGCGATACAGGATAGATTACTAAGGCAGGGGTCGTCTTTAAAAAAAAAATGGTTACACAAATTTCTTTTGTATTTCAAACAATATTTTACATAGTTAGGATGCATTACGGGAAGCCGTTGGATTAATAACTAACTAATATAAATTACTTAAAATATGTCACGTTTATTATTTATTCAAAAATACTTACATACTATCTTTTGTTTATTCAAATCTGTTTTATTTCTCTGGTGGCTGTAAAATTTATATACCAAAATTTTACAGCCTCCAGAGAAATAAAACAGATTTGATTTGTAAAATTGTTTTTTTTAAATATATCTTCAATATAAGTTTCTATAAAAAAATTTAAACGATTAAACAAAAACATATATTATTTTAAAAATCGGATAGTAAACATAAAATCACTATAAAAACCAATATCATCAAAAAGTTTAATAATACGATATCGATTGAATTTGTCACATCCCTATGGCAAGTAATTGTAAACATTACTTTTACTAAATATGTTCGTACCAAATGTTTTGAAATATTCACGCAGAAAATGCAGTTCATTGCTTGCTCTCTTGGCAACTATGCAAATCATACTTAATTTTAATACGTAATGTATGATTTTTTTAATAGATTAGAATATAACGGTTTGCATGTGTATTACATAATACTTTTTAGTTTTTTGTTAATATTGCTTAAAAACAAAAGTTTTTAGACTTACCGATGATACGATATGTTTTCTTTGAGTAAATTGTAGTCCTTGCTTCGTTTTCGGCACGTAATTATCGCACAGCTCGGCATAGCAATAATTTTTTACGCAGCTACGTTCCCGACGAAAGTAATACGTGTATTAAAGCGTTCAGTTGATGCCAGTAGAGACATTAGTGACATCGGTGCTTAACTGCGGCGCGCCTGACCCGCCTACATCGCATTTCTACCTTTAATTCTCTTCTTCTGTGCTGCCAACTTTACACTTTATTGACATAGCTTTACACTCTACACACATCTATTATCTAATGACTGTAATCACTGTTGATGCGCCAATATCCTGTTTACCGAGTTGCAAGTAACTAAAGCGATAGCACTTGCTTTTACCCTCATGTGTTAGCTTAGACGGTACAGGACTTGTCATTTTGTGGTCGAATTTCTTTAGACTTATTCCATTCCAACATTCCTATGTGTAAAATGTCTGTTTTGTTTTTAACTACCTACTCTTTGACACAGCATTCGTAACGAAAGTTTGTAAGTTTTATTTGTTCAATAGTATTCAACTCAATAAATGAGGTTGACAAACAATACTAAACATATTTACATATATTTAGCGAAATGGTAAATTTTCTTACTTCATCATGTCCATATTTACGATGGGTATAATTTTCGAGCCTTATTTAGTTTGTGTTAAAAATAAAGTATGTTTTAAGGAAAAACCTCCACAATTGTAATAATTTGTACACCAGTATATTATAAAATGGACTTAAAATTAAGACCCGTACTCACTTTAGTTAGTGCGATTCACTTTGATTAGTGAATACAGTCCTTTAGGTATGTAGATACAAGTGGCGGCCTTATTGTTCGAGGCAACCATGGGATAGAGAGAAAAATATGATTTGGAGAAAGTACTGGGTAATGTCTGGTGCGTTAAAAGATAGATAAGAGGGAAAAATTATAAAAGTAAGATGTATAATTAAAAGTCTAGAGTAATACACGGCAGGGAGTCATGGTGTGTGTTAAATACAAAAATAGATACATACTTAGTAAAAGCAAATTCACTTAACAAGAAATTTGGTTAAGGGACATTGGTGTCTCCCAGGTAATGCTCCTTTACCAGTCTCTTATACGTACCTTATTTACAAGCAGTTTTTCATCACAAGGTAATGTTTGTTATCTAGTATTTGCCAACGCTGGACCGTCTCTGTACCCCGAGATGGCACCCATTCCTCGCGAGTACCAGCCGGTCGATGCGCCGTACAAAGTTGGAACCACTGCGACTGCGACAGTTGTACCAGGTAATATAACTACAGTACTCAACTGACTGCGACTATTCATTTATTTAAAAAGAATAATATTAACATGATATTCACATCACATAAACAGCTTATAATAGTACACTGCTCAAGATAGGCCGCTCCTTAGACGCTGACCAGTTGGGTTACTAAAGCGTTTGTTTCAAGTAGAAATAAATAATAATAATAAATATTTGGGACGACACACAACGCCATCTAGTCCCAAACTAAGCAGAGCTTGTATTATGGGTACTAGACAACTGATATAAATACTTAAATACTTTTTTTTGTAAATACCTACATATTATAAATAGAAAACACCCAAACTCCGAAACAAATATTTGCAGATCATACAAACATTTGGTCCAACCCGGGAATCGAACCCGAGACCTCAAGAACAGCAGTCGCGTAAGCTACCATTGCGCCACCGAGGCAGTATTCCTTCTCATTGCAATGATATTCTGCTTCGTAGTTTACTCCCTCAGACGGCCCTTGCGATACACACGAGAGAAATACGGGTGATGACAATCTATATTCTAATCTGTCACCACAACGATGTTAATCATTATTTTCTCTCAAGACCTGCAGCTCAGACGTCGTTCACTAATCATAAGTAACCAGAAATTTTATTATTGTTTCATTATGGGTCCTGAACTGTTCCTCTTCCGTGATTGCGCCGTATTTTGAATTCAGCGTGTAAGGAGAAACAATATACAAATGTATTTTATTTGTAAAACGTCAGGAAAAGCAAATCGTTGACGTCAAATTTAATCATCATTTTATTCATTTTCATATCAACTGCTCCCTACACTTATAGTCACGCAAAACGTGTAGCGTCACATTTCAAAATTAGGGTTATAAATATAGTAATTAATACTATTGTTATAGTATCTTTAAGAATTCACGATTTTTCATTCAAGATCTCCGATAACAGTATTGAACAGTTAACTTCTGGACATGGGGCTTTATAAGCAGGAATAGTTAAATTGTATGTTTGTTTCAGATTACCCGCCGTCGTACGACACCGACCGACTGCTGCGCGGCGATGCAAACGCGCAGCCTTCATAGTGCCTCCTGTCACCTTCAGTTAACACCTTCTCAGCTTGTTCTCACTTGTACATTGTCACGTTTGCTATTAAGTATAATGAATGACAGGTATTTTAGTAAACTATTTGTAAGAATCTGGTTTAGTTTTTATTTGGCATATGAATAAACCCAATTTACAAACATTAAGAATAATTGCCTTTGAACATGGGCAAGGATGGCGTGAAGTGGCCGCGGTTTTCTATTGCACTGAGTGTTGTATATATTGTATATATCATCACGCTTAGACCAATAGGAGAGGAGTACCAATGAAAAATGTTACAAAAACGGGGGAAAATTATCACGCGACGGGCAATAGGAGACGCAAATGAGGTTGCGTGGGTCTGCTAGTGTTATTATAAATGTACAACGTTGTTTGCTACATCTATCTATACTAACTAGCCGACCCACGCAACCTCGTTTGCGTCTTCTATTGCCCGTCGCGTGATAATTTTCCCCCGTTTTCGAAACATTTTTCATTGGTGCTCCTCTCCTATTGGTCTTAGCGTGATGATATATAGTCTATAGCCTTCCTCGATAAATGGGCTATCTAACACTGAAAGAATTTTTCTAATCGGACCAGTAGTTCCTGAGATTAGCGTGTTTAAACAAACAACTGAACCGGTGTACGAACGACTCGAAACATCGATAGTTATGGTGTAGTTCACAAAGCTTCACTCGATTTCTCGATCAATCGATAGAGGGAGTACTGCTTTTTTCAGTGCACTTGTGTAGAATATAAGTAATATAACACAGGCATAAGTGGTTAGGCATAAGTGGTTGGTGATAAATTCTTGGTGGATGTAAAATATATACCACCACTTGGAAACTTTTTTATCGCAATAAAATTAGACACTTATGATTTAGAGTGAAATATGTTACGATATGTCGATTTACCTACCTTCTTTAGCATGGGTCAGTCAACAAATGATGTCACCAACTCACCAAAAAACGTCTATTTATACTTAACTAGCTTTTGCACGCGGCTACGCTCACGCTGACTTTTCACCTGATTTACCCTCTTAAGGGTGGAATTTTAAAAATTCCTTTCTTAGTGCTTACTTAGGTTATATAAACAACTTACATGCCAAATTTCAGGATTCTAGGTTCAGCGGTTTGGGCTGTGCGTTAATCTCTGGGTATGTCAGTCAGTCAGTCACCTTCCTCTTTTATATAGATGACTAGCTGAACCCCGTGATGTGACCCGCGGTTATTGTTGTAACGCGAGTAACGCCGCGGGACAAAGTAAGTCTAAAAAAAGGAGCCTAAGTTACTCCCCGGATCATCAGCTACCTGCCAGTGAAAGTCCCTTCAAAATCCGTCCAGCCGTTCCAGAGATTACCCGGAACAAACAGACAGACAGACAGACAAAAAAAATGTTAACTACATTTTTGGTATATGTATCGTGTATACATACACATGCATTGATTAAAAAGCTATTATTTTAATATTACAAACAGACACTCCAATTTTATTTATTTGTATAGATAATTATGTTTTCTTAATATAATTTTATCCTGAAAGACCCGTCGCAACACAGAACAAAAGAATACGTCGCAATGTCCATGAGTCACCATTAGCTTAGTATACCTACTTCAAATCGTGGTATACGTACTAAGCTGCACCGCACCACGTGATCTGTAGTTTATTTATAATAGGTACTATTATTGTAGGTGAATCAGTTTTATACTCTCCTTATAATATCTGAAAGTCTAATATTTATTGTCATTTATCATGTAGCGTTCAGACAAGACAGACAGACAATGCTGTAACAAAGACATGTTTAAATCAAAGGAATATATATGTATTTATCTCATCACACACAAAAATATAGTGTCACGCCTATTTCTCATAGGGTAGGCAGAGACAATTGACCTGATCCTACTACGGTCCTGACACAGTACTTTTACTTCGTCCAAAATAATCAATCGCGACATGAATGCTTGTCAGTTCTTTCCTCAATATCAAATTCATGGGTTCAATCAAACCTATCAAATGTCAAATTAAAGAAAAAATCGTCACTGTTTTCTCGTTACGATTTAGTTGCTAACATTACTAAGTTTTGTTAATTTATTGTACAAGGCATGAGCATGCCGGATACTACGTCACTGCGCTCCCAGCGACCAGCGCGGCGTATATACCTACCTACAGTTGAATTCCTGGCAGGCGCGATAAGATGCCATGTTGCAAACAAACGCGCCCAGTGACGCCATCCCTCCGACAACTTAAATAGCTCTTTGTGTTGTGTCGGGACCACTTACATTGTAAACATAGATATATACTTCACATACTCGTATTATAAACAATTCTTAAGGTTATTTTGGGCGAACTTCATTTAAAAAATGAGCTAAGTGTATGTTGGGCCTCCCGCAGTGTTGAGTTCAGTAATGTTTACTATCCGCTGTAACTTTGTACTTAAGCAATGTCATCTATGTACTTTTTGTATGCAATTTTCTATGTAGCTAGTTGTACAAGTTGTGTGAATAATACTCATACATAAACTCGAAGATGTAGTTTACTGATATGTTTGCATGGAAGTTCGTCATTTTTTAAGTTAGAAGCATTAAACTTTATTTTTGGGTTACTGATTAAAAATGAGTAAAAAAGTATTTCAGCATTTCTGAATATTTTACCCCTAAGGGGTGAAATAGGGTTGACATTTCGTATATAGGTTAGTTTGGAAGTCCGTTATTTTTTAAGTGCGAAACATGAATGTTTGTTTTTGGGCTACTGACTAAAAATGAGTGGATACGTATTTAAGCGTTACCTGATATTCTACCCCTAAAGGGGGAAATAGGGGTTAAAAGTTTGTATGGTACTTCGTCATTTTTTAAAGACGTTTAAAAACATGAATAAATAATTCACACATACTTTTACAGTTTTAATTAAATACACATAATCAAGTTCCACACGAGTAAAGCCCCGGGCAAAAGCTAGTTAGTACATAAACAATTTACAGATTTGAACCCATGAATGCCATGTTTTCTACTGCACAACGGCACAAAATCGATTGGCACAGAAGTCAATCACATGTGTGTACTTCACTTTTCATATGTATGCCCGGCGGCCACTCTAGGGTTGTCAACTGTGGGCCTGTGGCTTATGTACAAAAACCTAGTTATCGTGATAGCGGCACTCGTGAATGAAACGAGAAGAATGGAAATATAAATTGATCTATACAAATAAATAAAATTGAAGTGTTTGTTTGTAATATTAATATAACCGCTTTTTAATAAATGCATATTTATGTATACACGGTGCATGTACCAAACTAACATTTTTTACAATTTTTGTCCGTCTGTCTGTTTGTTCCGAAATGCACGAATATTATATTTTAAAGTATAATAAATTCACAACTAATGTACAATTGTTTACAGTAAGCTAGTGGAAAACATTTGCAAGGCATTGAGAAGGTTAGAGTCTGTACCTCATTTAAGAAACTTTTTAGGATTTCACAGTTCAAGTAGTTCCCCTTGAAAAAGTAGCAGAATCGTTCCTCCACAGATCTGACCATCTCAAGCGGATGGCACTCGCGCTCGTACTGGTCCGAACCGGTCCCAGATATCGTGTCCGTGAGCAGTGTGTATGTGTGCGTTGCTCGAGCGCACTGTTATGTGGATTGACTTCTGTACTTATCTATTTTGTGACATGGGACATCACTTTGTGTGATCTACAAATTGTTGTTCTGAGTTTAAGAGTTTTGTATCCGTTTCATTTAGGTGTGGTGGTAAATAACCCGCGACACAAGAATTATTGTAATGCGGGAGTCATCACATAACACTAACATTATAAAGGGGAAAGTTTGTGAGTGTGTATGTTTGTTACTTCACGCAAAAACTACTAAACGGATTTGGATGAAACTTTACAGTAATAAAGCTTTTACATCTTGACGTTGACTGCCTTGGTGGCACAGTGGTAGCGTATGCAACTGTTGTGCTTAAGGTCTCGGGTTCGATTCACGGGTCGGACCAAATATTTGTATCATCATGAAATTTTCACGCTATTGCCCGTAGCGTAGAACGTAGAAAGTATAAGGCGCAAACGAGGTTGCGTGGGTCAGCTAGTATACACATATAATTATGAATAGGAGAAAACACACGATGTCCGAAACAAATTTTTGCCTTCATACGTAACAAGATGATCATACAAATATTGGATCGGACGTAGATCGGACCCTTTAGTCGTATTCGCTAACACTGCGCCGCTGAAGCCCGCTACATGACCACGGTCGTGTGGACCTTAACACTCTTGGCTCTGCTGTGCTGTCCTTCTGCTGCGACAGTTGTGTCACTATCCTCAAGTTTTTGTTACCTATGTTTGCATTCGCATTTCTAATCGTAAATAGTGTATCTTTTGAACACTCTTTTCAAATTGACAATTTATTACACAAAAGTGCTCAAAGTGATAATTGTGCTAACAGGACATAATATACGAATATTAATGATTTTAGTATGATAAACTTTTTTATCATAATGTTACGAGGAATAGTTTAAAAGTGGGTCATAATTTATGGCCCATTTGTTACAGTGTTTATCTATACTACAAATCTGTTTGTAATATTAAAATAACCGCTTTTTACTAAACCTTCAATTAGTATTGGGACAATGGGCACCTCAGTTATATTGTAATACTAGCTGAACCCCGCGGTGTTATCCGCGCTTATTGTCGTACCGCAGATGAAATCGCGGGGCGAAGCTAGTCTAAAAATGTAGTCTAAGTTACTCCCTACATCGTCAGCTACCTATCGCTTAGGACGCCAATGAAGCCTACAAGCTCCATGGTAAGTTTTCATGTAATATTTAGGGGGTGTATCGCCCTGTTTGAATTGTTCAGCAGTGATTGGTCTGCGAGTGCAATTAGCCTATATTTACCAAATTACAGGGTTCCTGACCCTCGAGAAGGAAGTAGCACTGCTGAACAGGATTAAACAGTCTAAATAATATAATATTCTACAGAGAGTGTACGTATGTACAGAGTACAGTGAAATGTTTGTGTATATGACACCAATCCAAACGTTTGTAACACGAGACGTGCAGTGTCGCGTCAGTGGATAGCCACTTACTAGTACCGAGTACGTAGGGGATTTGAATGGCATGCTGACCTGGCTTAAGTGTGACCTCGAGCTACATAATGTGCTCACAAATATCAAGTATACGAAACATTAAAGAAACTTAAAAAAATACATGTTTCACACGTAGGGAAAAAAGACAATTTCAGAAAATGCACATCTGTTAGTGCACTGTTATCACGTGACAACTGCTTCGTTGTCTCGTTGGTCTAGACTCTAGAGACTAGAGTCTAGACCAACGAGGCAGTTGTCACGTGACTAATCTCTAGGCTCTAGAGGTTAATGTAAGCGACTGCCGATCAAGAGGTCTCGGGTTCGATTTTCGGATCGGGTCAAAAGTATTTTTAACCGACTTCAAAAAAGGAGGTTTCTCAATTCGATCGAATATTTTTTTTGTGTGTGTTCGCTGATAACTTCGTCGTTTATTAACCGATTTTGATGATTCTTTTTTTGATGAAAAGGAAATGGCCCAACGGTGGTACCATGATAAGGACATTAATATCTGATCATGGCATCCTAGAGAAATCGAGTCAAACCTTGAAGTCAGTTTTATTTTTCTTAAAATTGTACTTGTTCTGATTATAGAAATGCTTAATAACAGCCCCGAGTTTGGAACTTAGACTCTTAACACGAGTGCCTCGTAGAGCACGTAAAATTGTCGGTCCTGCGTCTCCTGCTCTCACCCAGTCGTGTCGGTTAGCCATCCCATTGGAATGTGAGAGTGAGGGAACAGAGCGTGCACCTGTGTTTGCGCACATACTTGTGCACTATGATATCTCTCACCGTGAAGAATTGACAATGATGTACTAAACTTTTATAGAGGACATCAATATCCAACATCCATATGTCTAACTATTACAGGTAGTTCACAATACCTACTTTTTTCAGGGCTTTTATATCATGCTGTTGAGTTTGTTCGAGTGTAGTCTCTAAGCGAACTCAATTTTGTGTCCTTTCCGTTTTTGTAAACGAGTTATAGAAACTATTCGTCAAATAAGCATATATGTACATTTTAATAATATTATATAGCTAGTTGTTATTTAATACGATAGGTAACATATTGATGTCTCGACTAGAATCTACATGCACTTTGCTACTCATTTATACAAAAATGGCGGATCTGAATGAAATTTGACGAAGACATAAGTTATAGTCCGAAATAGCACACAGGCTACTTTCAATCCCGAAAACTGTGATATTCAAGTGGGATGAGTAGGTAAGCATCTGCAACAACTTCGGTCAACAACGCGGGGCGCAGCTAGTATGTATTTATATATTTCCTAATACATATGTTTTTAGATACCTAATTTACATCCAAACACAAAACAAATCACTCAATATTAATTGTATTCCGAGTGGAAATAGAAGCCACGACCTCTACCTTAACAATGGCAATTCTAACTCTTTAACTATAGTACTTGTCTTTACTTATAGGTACATCCACAGACAAAAAAAGATATCTTTTTGTTTTGTGGGTACATCATTACTTAGCATTTTATCAAAAATTCACATTTTTACCCGACTACGGCAAAGCCAAAGGAGGGTTATGATTTTAACAAGCTATGTATGTTTGTAAGTATGTTCATTTGTTCCCTCATAGCTCCTATGAGTAGTTAACTCATTAGAACTGGACAAATGAGGTGTCGTTAGAAGCGTCTCGATCGTCCTCTGGTTTATAGGCTATATGACATTGAAGTGTCACTGAATCTAACTTGTACAACAAATTTTAGATACATATGTCGTGTTTGATATCATTGGAAAGGGCGTTACTTGTACATTTCAAAAACATATATATAACATTAGCATTTGCGCGTGACTTTGTCCGTATTTATTCGATAATTGTGATATTTCTATGATACCTATTTAAAACATACTTTGCAAAGAAATTAATATTATAGAGACACCCAAACATATTAAATAAAAAAAGTTAAAACTAAAACCTAACTAGGACAAAAACGCGCATTGTTAAACTTTAACAACGCGTGACTACGACTTTTGAAACTTGTTTCATGCTTTTTCAGAGTCGTTTTTTGTCGTAGTTGGGTTTTAGTTTTTTTTTATTTCATAACTTTCTATTCAATACAAGAATCACTAGGTTGAAATTCACTTAAGACATATTGAAACTAAGAGCTCGTTCCCAATTGCCGGGTGTCGGGTCCGTTTAATAATCGGATGTCGTCGCCTTTGATAAAACTACGGTTAATAATCTGGTGTTTTGACGGGACTTTTACTGGCAGGTAGCTGATGATCCGGGGAGTAACTTAGGCTACTTTTTTTAGACTAACCTTGTCCCGCGGGGTTACTCGCGGTACAACAATAGCCGCGGGTAACACCGCGGCGTTCAGCTAGTCTAGTATAAAATACAGCGCTCATTCAGATACTATTTAGATCCTTAGCTATTTAAACATAAACAAGGAAAACTTAAATAATAATTTATTTTATCAAATTTAGAATGCAAATGGCGGCACGTCCTTTAGCCGCAACTCAAGGTCACAGCGCGTTCAAAACGTCGCCTCGGATGCAGGGAACGTCTCATTAGTTATCCATACAAATAAATAAAATTGGCGTGTCTGTTTGTAATATTAAAATAACCGCTTTTTACTAAACGCATATGTATGTATACACGGTACATATACCAAAAATTTAGTTAATTTTTTTTGTTAAATAAAAAAAATTGTCTGTCTGTCTGTTTGTTCCGGGTGATCTCTGGCACGGCTGGACGGATTTTGACGGGACTTTCACTGGCAGGCAGCTGATGATCCAGGGAGTAACTTAGGCTACTTTTATTAGACTTTTATTAGACTACAAACAGACACTTCAATTTTATTTATTTGAATAGATGTATAGATTACAATTCTTAATGTCATTATTACTTATAACTGCCCTCGGTGGCGCAGTGGTAGGGTACGCGACTGCTGTTCTTGAGGTCTCGGGTTCGATTCCCGGGTCTGAACAAATGTTTGTATGATCTGCAAATATTTGTTTCAGAGTTTGGGTGTTTTCTATGTATAATATGTATGTATTTACAAAAAAAAATGTATATAAGTATTCATATCAGTTGTCTAGTACCCATAATACAAGCTCTGCTTAGTTTGGGACTAGATGGCGTTGTGTGTTAGACGTCCGAAATATTTAAATATTTATTATGTATGGTCAATATTTTAAGTTAGTGATTTGCCTGATCTAGGTAACACCTGTGTTTACTGATTAGGATATTACTGATAGGGAGATGTGCCCCTTCCTTTGTCAATTTAGTGCCAAGATATTGTTCAGCCTCATACCTTAGCGCCCCGAATACGGAGCACTCAAACATGACGCGTAGGCGAGCCACGCTGAGTGAGCAGGGTTGGGCGGCTCCACCGGCTCCGGCGGCTCCGGCGGCTCCACCGGCCGGGGCTACGCCCTACCCCCGCACAAAACATCTACGTAAAATGACAGCGTTCATGCTGTCGTGTTTCGTTGGTGAGTGCGAGACCGATGATGCAGAAGCTTCACTAGGCCGCCATAGTGTGAGTCACCATACTGCATTGTCTGCATGAACAATGAGTATGGTGGCCACCACTCTTCGATTCTGCTTATGCTTTCCATCAGGCAAAGTAGTAAGTTTGGCAGTACCATAAAAACAGCATAATATTGTGAGAGAGAAATAAAACTGTTCAAATGGCATTACGCATATCAATATATTTAAATATTTTATATGAAAATTAAACTAATAAGACTGTGTGTCGTAACAAAATGCGCCTTAATCTTACATCCATAAAGCTTCAAATAACATTTGGAGCAGCCACTGCCGGTAAATAAAAGTACCTGTTATCAGTTCACATCTGAATGAAGAGACAACACTTGTAACATTTATCACATTGTTCGTTTGTATAACGGGTGTACGTACCTACAGTCGCACGCACGAGTGTTAGCGACGTTCTCATATTGAAATAAGTAATATTTGTTAACATTTTGTGACGAAAACTGACTTTATTCGTAGACACTAGTAGAACAACTTGTGCATGCGATTGTACATACGTGGAAGTACATTGATTAGGTAATAAACATTAGTTAGATCAAAATACGAATATAAATGCTGAGTTTAGTGTATGTTTGTTCGTACTGCGTGTTGTATATCAAACCACATCCTTGACGCGTGAGCTCGCGTGTAGTGCCTACTCTAGGTTCGTGTACCGAGCGGTAGGGAGGTAGTTTATGGCCGACAGTTACATAATTGTACTCAATAACTACATACAATATCGAGTTAATGAAGTATATTTAGTTAATCATGAAATCAATTATCAAAAGAAATGACGAACAAGAGATAATCTGTCGCAATACATTTTTACTTCTGACCACTTTTAAGTTTACATAAATACATATACTATATTTCTAGTTTGATTTGTTGTAAAATATTTTTCTACGAAGTCGAGGCCAAACTTCGACGTATCGACACTTATAATAATATTTAATAGTAATTAATCATAACTATTAAATAAATCAATATTTAGCTACAGCCACACCGGTGAGCCGGCGAACACGTGTTTACATCCTCGTGTTATACTTACAACATAACACCCTTTGCTTTACTTTTACATCGTATGTGTAGAATTAAGTACCGAGTGTCAACACTAAACATACGTCTATAAATAACACCTGTTCAATAGTAAATCGTTCGAAGGTAATAAAAAATCAAAGACATCAAATAACAGGAACTTGAGCGGAAATGAAACGTTTCGTCAGACGTCAGTCCGTCTGTATGTTATATTATATATATAATAATTAGTTACACTTACACACTAGCACATGTACATAATATATCACTGCCTACCTGAGATCTACGACAGCGCTGACGCTGACTGACACACGCGCTAAAAGACACGCGCTCAGACAAAATAAATGTCAACCCTGTACACAATTCGCAGTAAACGTCATTAATAAATCTCAGTATAATCTCAAATTAAATATAATACAAAAATATAAATTAAATATGCGTAGGGTTGTCAGCTTGGAAATGTAGAAGACGGTTGACGAGCCGGAAGTATTAGAATGTGAGCACGTTTACAAGACGCTTTACATAAAATTGAGCTCTCGTACGAGACAATAAACGTATGATTACGATAGTGACGTCACAGTCTTGCTTACCCTACGCGGTCCAACTTCAACATTCATTCATTACATAACAATCACAGTATCACTTCGATCAGCTCCATCTCAAACACTGACTAGTCGACGCCTGTAGTCTGTAGTCTGTACCCGCAGTAGTTCAGCTCTCGTGGGTGGTCGGTGGTCGGTAGTCGGTAGTCGGTGGTCCAAGCGAGGCTTAGCGCGCCACGTTCGGGTTGTAGGGAGGCTGCTTATCCGTGTGCTGCATCACTTGATCGTACGATGGCGGACACGCTGGAATACACAAAGAAATAAACATTATTGTAACACTTAACAGGTAGCTATAACAGGTAGATATAATTTCCCTATTCCTTGAAAATTTAATATAGAGTTGATAAGTCCATTAGTCCTTTACCTGAAGTACCACTTGGCTTTCAAGAGACTTTCTGTCAATGTTTCTTTGGGAGAACTTTAAATGTAGCACTGTTACATGGTATTTAAGTACTAACTGTAACTGGTCCTTTGGAGAAGGACTTTTGATATTAGGTGTTGTGTTATCTACTTTAGTGTGTCATTTTAGACAAATAATAACAAGATTCGTTGTTTTTACTCAGCCGTAACATACAAAACTAACTTGATTACTTACTGGGATTTCACTAAACAAAAAGTACATGCCAGAGCATACTCAGTATTAGCAGCATTTCAATACATTGTTTAAACGACAAATATTGGATCTATCACTTATTGAGTACAGAATGTACAACCTGACCTACCTCACACTGCTACACTTTACTTTCAGATGCGCTTATCAGTCTCTCTCTCAGACTTTCTTTGAATATAATTATAAAGTAATACCATGCGGAAGCAAACTATATACAAACTTATATCTGCTATTAGTTTTAAGTCATATATGTACAGAAAACGACCAAATAAATAACACTAGTCGAGACACAACAGTAATCAATCTACTTTTGGGATTCCAAAAACACAAGAAATACATTAGTATTTTTGCGGCAAGAAAAACACAAGTGAAGCGTTACGTTAATAGATGTTCAGAGAAGATATTTAATAAAGACGACCCAAAAGACACTTTGGGCTTAGGTAAACGTAAGTTCGTAAAACTACATTTGGGTCAATAGTGAGCTCTATATTGGCACTAAGTAAGGCTAGTGCGTGTTTTATTGCGTACTTACTTACGTTAACTACATCCAAGGATAATTAAGAAAATGCAAACAACGAGCCAACGTCATCTAGTGTCTAGTGGGACTTCATCATTATACACTATGGCCAACTACTTGGTAATCATTCCAGTAAATATCGACATTAATATTGAAGACTACAAAAACGTCTACCACTGTAACAAGTATAACAATAAAAACAAAAGCGGATGCAGTTAGTGTCTACGTCTAAATAACTACCTTTAAGGACTGATATTTCTGATTTAAAAAAAGCCTTCGGTTATCTTTCTTATAAGATGTCTACTGTCTAAGAAGACATATGAAGACGTTACTTGAACAGGTAATAATCTCTTACATATCCTAAAGTAGGTTCTACACACACACTACTAGGGTAGACTAGAAAGAAATCTGAGGAGTAAGTTAGTGAGGTATTTGTCATGCGATCTACTCCACCCACCTTGCGGCAACCAGCCCGGCGTCGCGATGCCAAAGAATGCTTAACAATCAAATCACATGTTAGATACAATGTTGCCATCTATATCAATCTTACTGCTATTAACATTACCTACGAAAAATTGCAAATAAAAATATTTTGAAAAGGAAAATCAGTTTATTGTTGTTCATTTAAAATGAACGACGGAATTTCTGAACGTGCACAATGATGAAGCAATAAATAAATTAATTGACATGGATTTTAAAATAAATTATTATGTAACTAAAATTCTAAGTTAGATCCGATTTTTTTGGACATTTTGTTCATACAAGGGAAGAAAAAAATTGATTGGAGGACCGTGGTAAATTATTCTGAATCAAAACCATCAGTGGTATCATTTTATATTTTATCACAACCATCCCCCAGTTCATGGTGTACACATTAATAGGTGTAGAAACTGTTTAGGTTGGTAAACCGGCTTCTTATCAGAGGTTATATATGAAGGATAGGTACTAATATATCGGTTGCCACGAGATGTATGAGTATTATGTTTCATGCCCAGGGAAGTACCAGTCGCGTCTCTCTACCTACACACACACACACACACACACACACACACACACACACACACACACACACACACACACACACACACACACACACACACACACACACACACACACACACACACACACACACACACACACACCAATACACTTGATTGCCACACTCAGAGTGAATCATCCCCGGGTGGTGGGATGGGTCGTTTGGGCAATTGAGGATAATATCCTGAAATAGTTTCAATTGAGGCTACGAGATAAACGTAAATAAGCTAGACATACTGAATAGAAATGAATAGAATGGGAAACTGTTACGACAACACTAAAAGAACCCATGAAGGACCATTCCAAAGACTTATTGGTAAACGTCGGAATACAAAAGGTAGAGACTCTCTTACATAAGGCGAGTAATGTGGTCGAATATTCCTATTATCAGTGATTACATTTCAGCCGCTTACAGTGAAAGGCAAATCCAGTTTCAGTAAATGACCTTTTGTCACTATCAACAGTTGCTATTCAACTAGTGTGTTATTTAATAAAGTGGTTTGTAAATAATTGTAATTACAAAATTTACTACTTATATATGTACATACATTTGTATGATGTTTTTTTTTATTATCAATTTTACAAACTGTATTTTTTATTTCTTTGTGTTATTGTACAATTAAAAGTTATTTATGTATCTATTCATTGTCTGGTTTTTGTCCTTAAATGTAGATTTTCTCAAGCCGATTGGTTGTCTGATAGCTATTCTCTTTCACTACCATTATCATTTGGACTCTTATTTATTTGTAAACGAACGAATATTTAACAAGGATGCCAACCAAATCATTGACCGATAATCATACAGTTTTGCACCACCCACCCTACCTCGTTCTGGTAAATACACGACCTTCAGCATAAATCTGTTATTCCTCATACGGAGCACGTTACACAATATTTGTACATCATATCAGATTATTTCATTGATAGCGCCGAGTGCCACAAACTCTGCAAATAATACTGATACAAGTTAAACAATCAGTGAACCGTGAGCGACGTCACTCAGCGACTATTGTTTATTCTACTTTCAGAGGCAAAGAAGCACATCCAAGAACGTTTAACGAACGACAATGCGGCAAAATTCATGTTCACAGAATTTAAATGTTTCAGACATGTAACATACAACACCATCTACTCCCAAGCTAAGCAGATCTTGTGTTATGGATACTAGACAACTGATATAGATACATAGAAAACACCCACACTCCGAAAGAATTTTTTGCAGATCATACAAACATTTGACCCGACCCGGGAAACGAACCAGAGACCTCAAGCACACCAATCGCATACGCTACCACTGCGCCACCGAGGCAGTTAATTTTGCCAAACAATCATGCTGATAACTGAGGCAATGCGCAATAACATGACGCAAACAACAATTCTTTGGAACTTCCTGAAAAGAGGAACTAGGGAAATGCGTTCAGTGCAATGACAACGCTATGCTAGGCTCAACGGTATTGAGGCTTGAGCCTAGCGAGCCTGTTGAGCAATACTCCTCGTGACCGCAACAAGATGGTAATGATGACTAATAATATAAGAAGTATATTATAAAAACCCGAATGAGGAAAAAAGTTGAGCTGTCCTTGCCATGAGGAAAAATACAAAAGTTACATAAATAGTCTACTATGTATTGATTACAATTAAGTGAAATCGAGGCTAATTTACTTGATTTAAACATTAATATACATGTAATCAAAATATCTATACTAATATATAAAGCTGAAGAGTTTGTTTGTTTGAACACGCTAATCTCAGGAACTACTGGTCCGATTATAAAATTCTTTCAGTGTTAGATAGCCCATTTATCGAGGAAGGCTATATGGTATATATCATCACGCTACTACTAATAGGAGCGGAGTAACAATGAAGAATGTTTCATCATTCATTCATTGTCGTTCAATTCCGAATTTGGACATTATAATAAAAAGTGGGTATACTGGCTCTTTTTAGTAATGGATTTTTGTGGCATTCAGCTAAATAAAACAAAATATTAACAATTCGTCTATTCGTAGGTATGAGCTAAAGAATACCGAGGGTCAGATTTATATGAAACGCAAATCGCTTATCATGAACTAAATTGTAATTACCGAGGATAAAGAAAAGATAAAATAACACATTTCGCAACTTGTAAAACATTTATGCGAAATATGACAAAGAAAATTGTAGTTCTGGAACCAGAAGACTAAAAGACTTCACTTGCACGAGTCCTATTTTGATTTCAAAAACACACGCAAGTGGCCACTCCCTTTGGGAAATCCCCCCGTAGTAGAATACATGCTGGTACCTTTATTCATATTAGAAACAGCATTAGGATAATAAAATATGCTATATATGTTAATTAATTGTAATGATTACACAAAAAACCCACTAATATTATAATATACCAATGACTCAACAAATATAGAGCGATGAGGTCGTTTCGAATGTAGTGTTTTATGCTCCTCAATTGGAGTATATAAAATATACAGTATAGTTGAATTGTAATAAGAGCTTCAATTTAGGGAAACAAGCTGGCAACTAGGAAGGCGAGCCCTTTGCCAATTGTAATGGAAAATCATGCAACTCGGAAAATAAAAGACTGAAGCCACACTACTGGACGCATGCAAAAGCGACCTTGAATTAGCTCTTCAGATTGCAAACAGAACACTGTTGCAATAACTAGGGAAGTAGGTAACAAACAATAATATTACGAAATAACAATTGAGGAAATTTCTTAAATTACGCAGTAAACCTGAAGCGGGTAGCGATCACACTACGAACGTGGCATCAAGCGCAATCTAAATGTGTTGATTAGATATCATAGTGTTCCGTCACGTTGTCCATTGGTTGCCTAAATTACTACAAATATAAATAATAATAATAAATATTTCGGACACACCATTAGCCATTACAGTTAACAAAGAATGGTGCAGATGTACTCATAACTTATACAACGCGTTCTCTGGTAACGCACGGTATGTTTTATACGCTTTGTTTTGTCTCGTGTTTGCTTGCAGATGATAATGGTGTACATCACACTGGACACTCGCGGAATTCACTACTGGGTGGTCTTATAACTGTGACTTTGTATATCTGTGTGTGGGTTGTAAATTCATAACAATATAATTAAGTATTCCATGTTGCTCATCAAATGGGTGACATAAAAGACGACTAAAGGGACAAATTATGCAGCACATCCATGCTCTGGCACAGTCTGTTATAACTTACTGTATACCGGTATGGGGAGGGGCCACTAAAAACAAATTTTTAGACTTAGAAAGAGCACAGAGGTCACTTATTAAGGTTATGTACTTTAAACCTTACAGATATTCCACAGAAAATCTGTACAAAGACAGCAATCTCTTAAGTGTCAGAAAATTATATGTCCTTAATATAACCTTGAATCTGCACAAAACACTGACTTACAATCCTTCTATTCTCGATAAACGGCGTAAAGATGTTGTAGCTCATGCCGCGAGAGTTCATTCTGTTTTTGCCAGGCGCCAATATGTAACACAATCCGCATATGTTTATAATAAGTTAAACTCGAAGCTTAATATATACCCCAAGTTACTCTATGACTGTAAAACTGTCACAACTGAATGGCTTAAAACACTGACGTATGAGGAAACTGAACTTATCTTTGTAAGAATTAGTTAACACACATACACTCACAATTGAACTCATTCATACATACACATTCACATATCCATACACAAACACACATACACACACCCACACACAAATACATACATACACAAACAAACTATATATCCCGAAATAAACTGAGCTGTACCATTGTTTTCTTTAGGCATTTTTGTTGTAATATTATTTACTTAGTAGACATTGTTCACTATGTGCTTATGAGAACTATTGATGTTATAAATAATATATAATACTAAAGTTATCTGTACGATGCGAACATTGCCTACCTGTTATAATTAGGGTCTCATCATTGTGTATTTATACATTACGGGAAGAAGCGAGACAACCCCGATACAAGTATTTCCAATAACTTACTGGGGTTTGCCTCAATTTATTTAGTGTATGACAATGTATGAGAAATAATAAACAAATTTTTATTATTTATTTTATTACTTTTTATTTTTTTTTATATTTTGCCCTGCCAAAATGACTCTACTCTGCCTGATGGAAAGCATAAGCAGAATCCAAGAGTGGTGGTCACCATACTGCGAATGCAGACAATGCTACAGTGCAGCATGGTGACCATCACCATGGCGGGCTAGTGATGCTTCTGCATCGTTGGGCCTCCGGTCTCGCACTCACCAACGAAACACGACAGCATGATCGCTGTCATTTTACGTTGATTTTCTGTGCGAGGGTAGTACCGCCCCGGTCGAGCCGGCCCATTCGTGCTGAAATCAGCGTGGCTCTACTACCTTGAAAATTTATTTTATTATTTATCCCTGCAAAGAGAAAGATAGAGCTGTCTCGATAGCGTGGTAGAGTTGGCTACAATCTCTTATCTAATCTAAGAGGCCTATGTTCAGCAGTGGACTGTGAAAGGTTGTAGCTGTGATGATCCCAAAAAGAAAAGACACCAACAAAGAAACAACACATGAGATACCATGAGGTACCAGGGCTGTCGCACTTAATTGGCAAAACAACTGAACACAGTGACGTCACGCTCAGCAAGTACACGCAAAGCAGTGTTATCATTGTGATAACATCATACACTTAATCCATTTAGCTGATATGCTGATGTGTTTCTTCCTTCACACCAGTCTTCAGGGCGAGTGTAGGCTTTTCGAAAAACTTGAGCATACTGTCAAGACTTTAGAAGTAGGTAATACTGGATTCAGACAAGGATTTGCCTAACAAATCTACACATAAAAAATGTCTCAATAGAGAACCTTTATGTTTATGCTAAAAAGGGGAGGTTTTGAAATGAACAGACACAAGTAAAACTTTAACAAAAATAAAACCGACTTCAAGGTTTGACTCGATTTCTCTTGAATGCCATCATCAGATCTTAGAGCCCTATCATGATACCACCGCTGGGATATCTCCTTTCCATTAAAAAAAGAATCATCAAAATCGGTTCATAAACGACGAAGTTATCCTCCTCCTTTTTTTGAAGTCGGTTAAAACGATTCTAGCAGAATCATTTTCATTTAATTCTGCTTGTACCGGCAACGGTGCACACAAACAAATAGTAACTGGTAACATCTAAATAAAATTGGAGTGTCTGTTAATATTAAAATAATTGCTTTTTACTAAATGCATATGTATGTATACATACATATACCAAAAACGTATTTAAAAAAAAATGTCTGTCTATCTGTTTGTTCCGGGTAATCTCTGGAACGGCTGGACGGATTTTGACGGGACTTTTACTGGCAGGTAGCTGATGATCTAGGGAGTAACTTAGGCTACTTTTTTAGACTAACTTTGTCCCGCGGCGTTACTCGCGAGTAGGGTAGGGCTGAATCCCGCGGGTAACACCGCGGGATTCAGCTAGTGTACAACAAATAAATCGGTTAGTCCTTATGGAGTTTTCAGAGAAACTATTTAATCTGTCCGCTCTCCCACACACGGAGTGCTGCGTCCGTTGATAACGCTCACCAACTGTATCTGCTTGTACAGCTCATACAGCATCACTGTTGCTGTGGATACAGTCAACTTCATAGAATAACACAAGACGCCGCCGCTTCTCTATGAACGGCACGAGTAAGTTCCATATAACACGTCCTTTTCAACAAAACGCAATAGAGTCCGCCGAACTGTCCGAATGAAACTTGAATTATAAGAATTCGCCAATAAAGCGTGACCCTGACATTATTAGCTCACTGCTTTGTTCAACAGTCGGCTGTACCAAGCACCGGGGCGTTAGGTGTCACTCGCCACTCGGTGGAGCCGCTTCTTGTAAATGACTAAAGTATCACTAATCACTGGCTTCTCAAGGCAACCATTTCGCTGCATTAGTCACGTCGGTATGACCTATCGTTCCATTCAATAGGTCACACTCGTTATAAATAATACATACTAATGAACAAAGAGAAAAACGCGATAATATATAGTCATGCGAGTATACAGTCATATTTTATAATTAGTTATTTTTTTATTAGTACATATTTTTTATTGTAAATGTAGATTGGAAGTTATAATTCTGAGTTGGATAGTGTCCAATTAACAGAAAGCCAAGTAAAGAATAAGCTTTAATTCTTAACTGGAACGTCTTACATGAAAATGAAGGCTCTATCTTATTTGGTTACTGAAAAAGAAATTCTAGTACAGATGTGAGAAAGGATGCAATAAAGCAAGGTTTTTGCTGTTATTATGTAAATGAAAGTTAAATTATAGGGTACAACACATATTAGAATACATACATACACCTCCCGAAGGGATACTTCGGGGATTTATATATCGGGGACATAACATACATACGATGTTATGTGTTGACCCAACAAGAAAGTTAATAAAACTTAGTTCGTTACGTTGACGCGTTGATAAATAATTAAAGTACGTTGTTATTGACATACGTTAATAACTTTTTACATCTAAAACATTAATCGTCACGAATGTAAAAAATTATCGAAGATAACTGCGATAAATAATCTTTGTTTATAGATATGAGTAATCTAAATGCTTTAGGCACTTATCGTGTAGAAAGTCTCCATTATTGCACCGTGTTAGTTTAATGGGTTCGACTTCATAACATAACACCTAAGGTCTATCTTAGACGTTCGTCGATTGTAAAATCTAATTTTAACAATGCGTTTACTGTAATTGTATGTAAATAGTCTGGACATTTTCCTCGAGCGGTGCCGTTTAATGGCGTGTGACGTTATAATAATGAGCTTCCTGCAAACGTAACGAGTGAAGCGATCGTGTCGAGCGATCATTGCGACAGCCGCGGCCGTTTCGGGAGCGCCAGGAGCGTCTTGACCTTATTCACCGTTGTGGGACATCAACTAGACTAATTAACACGAAACAGGACAATCGCTACTTTCCAACTAAACATGCAACGTGACTGGTGTTTAAAACTACACCAGACGAATAGATCACTTTTATATTCCTTTTACAGCTAATTCAGGTAGACTCGAACTGAATTAGCTGTATCTGATAGAGCATCTCAAATGTTTACGTCACATTTACATACCTAGTAATAATTAACAATGTCGGTACATACCGTGGGCATCCGGTGCGGTCGGCGCTTGCGTGAAGTTCGTCGCGTTAGGGTAGGGCGGCCCCGAGCCCCCCGCGGTGGGGTAGGGCGGGTGCGCCGCGGTAGGGTAGGGCGTGCCCGTGGGGTAGGGCGTCTGTGTAGGGTAGGGTGCCTGCGTGGGGTAGGGCGCCTGAGTAGGGTAGGGCGCTTGCGCAGGGTACGGGGCCGCAGCCGCCACCGGGTACAACGTCACTGTCGTCGCTGAGAAATATGACTCTGTTAAATCCTTGTAGTTTAAGCGGGAACCGGCAACGTTCATATCTTTAATTGCTACATCTATACAAAAAAATAAAATTGGAGTGTCTGTTTGTAATATTAAAATAGCCGCTTTTTACTAAATTCATATGTATGTATACACGGTGCGTATACAAAAATGTATTTTAAAAAATTGTCTGTCTGTCCGTCTGTCTGTCTGTTTGTTCCGGTTAATCTCTGGAACGGCTAGATGGATTTTGACGGGACTTTCACTAGCAGGTCCAGGGATTAACTTAGGCTACTTTTTTTAGACTAACTTTGTCCCGCGGCGTTACTGACGGTACAACAATAACCGCGGGGTTCAGCTAGTACATAATATAACCAAATATGTACTTCTATAAGGTCAAATGTACTTGTAAAGGCAAATGTATGAGAAAGTGATCGACATTAATCATAATGGGTCCGTAACATAACACTAAACATACCAAATTACTTTAGATAATAATATTACTTATTATCCAACACACACATCTACACTATCATATCTGTCGTCGATAAAGAACAATCGATACGATAAATAGTTTCGCTTACGATAATTAGTCGCTCGGTCGGCGAGAGATTCATATTCTATGTAGAAGTGTTTCTTCATGACAGTGGTATGTTTATTTTTATCTAGGTATGTGCTGGTCAAAGAGACTACTTTTCCTGATGGGAAGGATGAGCAGAATCCAAAGCCAGTGGTCTACATGCTCGCTGCGAATGCCGATAATGCAACATAGTGAGATCCACACTATGGCGATGGCGATGAACTGTTGAGATGGTTCTGCGAGGGTAGTACCGCTCGGATGCTGCTGATGCTAGGGCTAAGGGCTCACCTGGGTAGGCGGCGGGCGCGGCCACGAACTGCTGCTGCGGGTAGGGCGCCGGCGCCTCCCCCCCGGGCGGCGCTGTGCAACAGACACATCATGTACTCTCTCCTCCTTCGCACTGAGCCACTCAGATCACTGCCTTCTATGACTATCTCTAACTATTGTGTACTAGATGATAAATATTTCGGACATCTAACACACAACGATATCTAGTCCCAAGCTAGGCAGAGCTTGTGTTATGGGTACTAGACAACTGATACAAATACATATATATACTTTTTTTTGTTAATACCTACATATTATACATAGAAAACACCCAAACTCTGAAACAAATATTTGTAGACCATACAAACATTTGGTCCGACCCGGGAATCGAACCCGAGACCTCATGATCAGCAGTCGCACACGCCAACCGCGAGACCAACGAGGCAGTCAGTGAACGCATAACTTAAAGAAATCATACGAGTGTTTTCAAGAATGATCACGTTTTGCTAATCAGCCATCACATTATACATATATAAAACTCATCGGTCAACGTACGTGGAATAACTGTCGCTTCGACAGCGTCCGCTGCGTGCTGACTCACTCGCATCCACGTCACACAAACACACGCAAATCTTTACATTCAGTTGCGACATCTACGAAATACATCTCGGAATGTTCACTAGTTTAAACCAAGGTTAATTTCACATCGCACCGGTGTTCGGTAAATGGTCTGTTCGAAGGTATGAGGCAAAGTCGTAACATATGTAATACATACGTGCGAGAACCCTGCCACTGGACTTCCGGCAGCAGCAGCGGCACAGCGCCGTAAGGATTATGACAACGACGATTCCTACTATCAACGCTATCACCAGCTCCATCACCGGAAATCTCCAAGGTCTGTCCCACGAGTTGAAACGATTCTGGAAAGAAAGTCATAACAAAACTGAATTGTCTATTCTCCACATTGTCAACCGTCAAGTTGGTCAACCGAGAGTCACGTGATTAAACTAATAAGCGTGTTGCTGCTGTCACTAATCTTCTCTGTAACCGAACATTCATGACGAGTGGTTGATCAACTACTCATCATCTATTTTCGCATAAACATTCTCAATATGTTCATAATTACATGATGTTTACACAACATTTTGGCTTGTACATGTCTGTGTTGGAGTGTAGAAAATGTCATATTTAATTTAATCTACATAAATATGTATAATAATCTACTTTCATGCGAGCAATGCAGCTGGCAAACGACTATCTCCTTCTAAGACGCTTCTATTGACATTGCAGTTAATTAAAAGTGGGGTCTAGACAGAGACCTGGCTCGCAGGTACACATGAGATATTATAGGGCACAATCCGCTGGGACGGCTATAGGACACGACCGGGGAGAGATGAGGCGAACCATTTTGATTATGTAAAGCGAGGTGGTAGGTGTCGTTGGATATGGCTAGTAACGTAATGAGGTAACCGCTCCTGTGATATTATTTGATAAGGGATATAAAGTACAAAGTAATTATGATAATGACCACACCGCACACGCCCAAGCTTGGAACTAGCTTTTTCCGCGGCTCCGCCTGCGTACATGACGGTTATTGCGGCAAAGAGTAGCTCATGTCCTCCCTCAAGAACCAAAGTATCTCAATGCCAAATTCATTGAAATCGGTGCAGTGTTATAGACATATAACTTCTGAATTTATTACATTGAGTTTGAAAGTATGGATGTGTAGGCATGGTTATGTGATAGTGATATCTAATGTGGATAACTATTATTGGCTACACATGTATTTATAGTTTAGTAAT
The DNA here is from genome assembly GCA_905220595.1 of Spilosoma lubricipeda. Taxonomy (NCBI): domain Eukaryota; kingdom Metazoa; phylum Arthropoda; class Insecta; order Lepidoptera; family Erebidae; genus Spilosoma; species Spilosoma lubricipeda. The sequence goes on along the minus strand of HG992298.1, from coordinate 108,386 downwards.
TTAAGATAAGAGTTGCAAGCTGTTGTTATCCCTAAGAATAAATAAATAAATAGGAAAGTGAAGCTTATTTCTATTACATGAACAGCGAATTTGTTTTGGCTTGCAAATTATGGAATTGGATGCCTCAAGGGGCAGCCGCGCACTTGTGGCTGTTGTGTTGCCAGTGTCTATGACCAGTAGGCAGTAGTTATTTACATTCAGTGGAATTGTCAGATTGTTTGCCCCTCACACAAATTGTCTTAAATACAACAGTGGAGTACCTTTCAATATACAAGTATATGGACCTCTTTGTTACTAGTAGGAGTGCAGCTTTCACAGGTGACAAATAGCTATAGTCTAAGTTTAATTACTTCACACAATTAACACAAATTATTTACACTATTTGTACTATTCTTATGTAATATGTTGCACTACTAGAGAAGAAATGTACTGACTAAAGCTAAGCATTGACTTGAACATGTTTGGAGCTATTATCATTGATAGATGTACTTAATCATACTGATAAAGCATATCATAAATCATCACAATATATGAATCATCAATAAGCCTCTAGGAATTTAAATCATATTAGAACTTGTTTAGAAATTCTAGCATGGTTAGCTGTGCCAGCGACTTCATCCTTGTGGAATACTGACTTTGGGTAGCATTTGTACAATCTTTCATCCTCACCTTTCAACCTCTTACAACCCTTTGTTTGCATTAATAAGTAGCCTACGTCCTTTCTCAAGCTCTAGACTAGAATTAGTTCAGTAGTTAAATTTTGGTGTGAAAGTACGACAGACAGACAGAGTTACTTTCGTTTTTATTTTATTAGTAAGGATTGTAACATTGCTTTGGTCTTTCTATCACTTCGAGAGGTAGCACTACCTTCTAATGGTGAGCTCAGCTATGGGTCAAACATTTTGTTTGGTGAAACATTATATAACCATGTATTTATTAACTGCTAACAGATTTAAAAGAGACCATTGGTTTAATTTAAATTAACTGACAGTTCAGCTGCATAGTTATATAAAATATATAGTTATACAAATTTAAGGAAATGTTATCAATACTTAAAGTTCTCAAAGAACAATATATAACAAATTTGTGAATAGGTGGTAAAATCAAATGTAACTGAAACAATGTGCTACCATATTTTTTTATCATATTTTTTAAATACAATAAATTATGAAGTTAATATTTAAGGTCATATTTTTTGAAAGGGGAATGTCAAACTAACTTGCTAGTCTGACAAACTGTTTTCAATCCTTTTTGAGAATTCCAACCTTATAGTCTTGATATCATCGGAGGTAAGTTATTGCTCAAGTAGAACTAATTATTTAATTATTTCTAAGCTTTGTTTTGAACCAAGATATAAATATTTCTCAGATATTTTACGTCTGAAAATTTATATTGCAAAGTTGTAATAATCTAAATTATAATGTAATAGTAGTTAAACAGATAACATGGCTGTTGGTTTACATTGCATATAAGAACACATCCTGCTTCATAATCACATCAAGTTTCAGTGAGTTTAATCAAAACCACATGAATAACAATGAGCAACAAAGATTGCAACATATGAATAGCTAGACAGTTTAAGAACAAGTTACAAGACAGTTTAATAATTTCAATGCAACGTTAGAGTTGGCCTCAGTCTGGTTGACACAGAATGTCTCAATTTGAATATTAATTTATTTTAAAACTAGTTAAATAGTAATTTAGATTGCATTCCTAAATAATAAACTTTTCAGTGATTTTATATTTCAACTAAAATGTAATGAAATAGGAAACCATCAACATTGTACAATGAACAAGAAAAATAGGAAAGTATGTTGATGTTACATCTACAGAGTGAGACACCACACAGATATGAGTTTGGGACCTGCACCTTGTTTACTGTTTATAGTTAAATAAATACATCACAAATAAACGGCCCAGCTTTGTTTAAATTATGTGTTGTGTAAGGACAAAGAATACACAAATATGAGAAAATATCGGAGGGTGCCGGCGCGGGCTCATCGATGTGCGGCGGCCACCACTGCGGGGCTCTGTACCTGGAACTCGTCGTCCTGCCAGTCATCCGAACCGTGCATCACAACGAACACTCACAGAGAACACACTTCAACAACAATCGACGAAGCCGAGGGGCAAAACAGTTTATCTTCACGCGTCTCACAACACAAAGCACGACTGCTGCCTCGACGAACTCGCTCGCGATTCGCCTTTATCTGTTTATCAACCGGTTATAAAGTAATAAGGACTTTCGAAGTGACTCACCGGAAAGATTACGGCTATAGGACGGTTTTTCCGACTTTGTAGCTAATATTCAATGGGGGATACAAAGTATAACATGAAAGATCAAGAGACGATGTCCTGAAAAAAGTTCTTCTGAATCTCATATTAATATTGTCATTTTATTCGGATATTAAATTATTTAGTAATACACACACACACACACGCACGCATAATTTATTCAGTACAATGCGATTATCATATTATTACGGATATCATCGTAAAATGACGTACCTATTGATAATTGTGCTGATACGGGCGTATTAATTTTTTATTAACTACAAACAAACCACCTTGCCTTGCCCACATAGAGTGACAACTGTAGTGTTGCGCTTGATGAATATTTCTACTACTCTAAGGTCAAGCAAGTCGCAGCGTAATAAAAATAAACATTATTTTAATCGAACTTGGAGTGATTCAATCGATAAAAAACAAAACATTAATCACCTAATACAGTGTTAAGAGCTGTAACATGGTAGGTAGCAGCTAACTTTTAATACATTTTACAAATATAATTAATTAAATTATTAATTTACTAATTTTTGTTGTTGTATAACGTTACCGTTCGTTAGTTTAATGTTTTATTCCGAGTAAAGTTGAGAAGGGATAATACTTAATACCATACTTCTTATCTTGAAGACAATAACAAAAGAATTAAAATAAAATAAATTACTTTCAGAAAACAGTGTTTTACTGGAATGTAAAAATCTACATTTTTAGGGTTCCATACCCAATGGATAAATACGGGACCCTATTGCTAAGTCTTCACTGTCCGTCTATCTGTCTGTCCGTCCATCTATCTATCTGTCACCAGACTGTATCTCTTGAACCACGATAGCTAGACTGTTGTGCATAAGGACTATGAGGTCTAATCTCATGTGTATGCTACCTTTTAGGTATGTAATAGATTTACTTATAATATCTATGTTTTTGCTGTCTTGTAGACAACCGGTGAGAAAATGTTCTCTTCTTTAAAAATTGATTGCAAAGTTTCATTAGGTTATGAGCCCAGAAATACTATACCTTTATTGGAAAACGGTATAAATTATCTTTAAGCTTGAGTATTGAAAGACAAATATTTCAAGATGCTGAATTCCATTAACTTCGAGAAGTTGGCCAGCCAGTCGAATTATGGTACATGGTCGTTCTTAATGGAAATTTATTTATTATTTATTTATTTATACAACTTTATGAAATGTTCCTCGTAGACTTAGATTTATGGGATTGCGTACAAGAGGAGTTTGAAATCAAGACAAAAGAGGCTATGAAAAGCCAAATAGTTCTAATGTGTCATGAAAAGATTTATCCTCTCATTATGAACACAAAAAAAAGCGAAAGATACCTGGGAGGCGCTGCGACGAGCTCTGCTGATAGAGGCTTGGTACGGAGATTGAATTTATTACGAAAACTTTTCACAGTGAAGTTTGACGACTATGGTTCGGCAGAGGAGTATGTAACACAAATTCAAAGTCTTAATCGGGATTTACATAAGATTAAAGCTGGCTTGGATGACGAGTTCCTGGGAATCATTATGTTAGCCGGACTTCCAGAAGAATTTACTCCTCTAGTAATGTCAATAGAACACTCCAGCATTAAGGTTACTACGGAAACAGTAATAGCAGCACTGCTTAAGGAGAGTGTATTGAAGATAGTTATAAAGACGACAACAAAGGCGGTGGACTCTGCGCTGGTTAGCAAGAAAGATATCATAATTACGTCATTTTTGCAAGAAGAAGGTTTTGGATATAAAGCTCAAGTTTTGGTGAAAGATAACATTCAGAGTAAATTTGATTCCAAGACTGTCGAAATGATTATGACAGGCTATTGTGAGAATCAAAAGGCATACCGCTTCATGAATATGAACAATACACGACGTGTGATTTTTGCTCGAGATGCAACTTTTATTAAAGTGTTCATTCTAATGGTCAGAGCACTGAGGAAATCGATACTACTGAAGAGGTAAGACCGGTGCCAGCTATGATGCTACTGTTTCATGTAGTTGGTAATGATCATGTGTCTCTTAAAGATGCAATCAAATGTTCTGACAAAAATTTATGGTTGTAGGCAATGAAAAAGCAATATGATTCCCTGATCGAAAATGGTACCTGGGAATTAATAAGCCGATCACTGGAACTGAATGTCGTAAAGTCTAAATGGGTATTAGAACTCAGGATTGCTGCAGCGAGCATTATCACAAAACGAGATTAGTAGCTAAAGGCTATTCCCAAAAGCCGGGAGTAGACTATTTTGAGACTTATGCTCCTGTGGTGAGAATGTCATCCATTCTTTTGCTAATGGCTCTTGCAACTAAAATGAATCTACATATAATATACATCACATAGATGTAACCACGGTTTCCTGAATGGTGGGAGGAGCCGGAGTATTGCATTCTGCATGTCGTTTGCTTGTAATTAAATTGCTGTAACAAATGTGATTCGATATCATCGTATATTGGATTTTACTGATACTAATTCCCCCACTGCCCCCACATAATAACACCATAATCTTGACAGGCGGAGTCACATTCGCACTTGCCGCTTAAATCTTTAACTGGCAGTTAACCTCTCTAACTACCAGTAGATTTCTTTATATATCTATTTTACAACACACGTAAACCAAATCAATGGAGAATTGAAGATATCAGTGAAGCATAATAAGTTGAAATGGTCGACGCATCGAGAACATCGCACCCCTCACTATTTATTATTTGTGACCGTCACGTTTTGTTACTCCATGTCGAGATATTTCTAGTTAACTTAAAATCCTATTTTAACTATCATTGACTCTTTTGTCATTATTAATATTATTAAAATACATTTTATAGTTAAATTTAGTTTTAAATTTGATTTACTTATGGTTTTATCTAAGTAATTTAAAAGAAAATTAGCAGCTTTGGAAATAAAACGATGTACTGTGAAACTCAAAATGTCAATGTCAATAAACTCTAACAAAGTAAATATAACCTAAAGACACCAAAAAATCTTCTCGATTTAGATAATTTATACAATGTTTTCTGCTACATTAAGTCGGACAATTCTGCCTTTCCGACAAGTGCTAGTAATACAGTCGTTTAGTTTACACTGTAGTGCAACAAATTATGCTGCGGCGAAGAAAACCACTTCAGCTGCAGGAGGTAAATGCTGCTATCCAGTTTCTTTGACTATTCTAAATAGTGTAGTTGATTTTTCTACTTAATGACTTCAGACTTTGATAAGTATATAAAAAATAATTTCATGTACACAACAGAATCATATAAATGTGTTGCTCATAAAAATGAAAATACACTCCAACTGTAGTCATTGAGAAATACCGATATCAACGACTGTAGTGGTGTTTTAAGTTGAATAAAAAAAAACATACAATCACAGTAATCTAAAATAGATTTTTGTGCTTATATACTTAACCTTAGAAATTTTGTATTATAGTAACTTATTGTATTGTATAAACAACTAAAACAATCAAATTTTAGCTTTAAAAATATTTATGCTAATGAAGCATTTAAAATTTTATACAAAAATAAAACACAAAAATCATCAGCCTTCCACAGTCCCATGCTGGATATAGGCCTCTCCAATTGCACACCACTTAGTTCCTCATCTCTCCTCATCATTCTCAATTAAAAATGAGTTAAATTTAGCAAACTGTCTTGCATATTTTCTTAAATATTAATGTTATGAGTTTTTAATTGTTTGAGTGCATACAATGTCTAGGACATCAAACTAGTATATACTATCAAAGACTAATAGGCTTTGAGTCTTCAATTGTAACCAACATTTGAAAACCAACTGACACCACAAAATGTTGTCCGCATTTTATAAAATTTCTTATGGCAAGTCTCATACATCATTGTATGAGCCTAATTGTGTCCATTACCTCAAATAGCAGACCACAAATCTGGTATTTAAAGGAGAAACGGATAAGAATTTACTTAATACACATAGTAAATTGGCCACTCTTAATGCAGTATTTGTTCCTCCTTTGAGGCAGAGCTTGGGCGCTGAAGCTTGATACTAATACTTGCCTGGCTAATCTAAGGTACATGTAACTATTGATGTTGAATTAAAATAACAAATAACACAAACAATAATCTGGCATGGCAGGTGTAATGGGGCTAGGCAAAGGTAAGAAGAAGGGAGGCAAGCTGGCCACAATGGAGAAGAAAGAGATGCCCGTGGAGTCAGATCCTGAGAAGCTTGTCCACTTTGTGTGCGGCTCCAACATATATACTACCGGGGAGGATGTCAAGGTTTGCCTTTACCATATTTACTGTTCACTACATTTTTCTGGGCCTTGAGAGGTTCATATCTCAAAAATATATCACTACACAAAGCAGAATCACAAAGAAAAAACAATAAACGATCTCTCAAAAAACGAGCTCTTTCAACTTCAACTTTTGATTTAACGAGCTCTTTTTTCAAGTTTTTATTTCCTAGTGATATGTGACATGACAAAACCCTAGTGTTGCTATTATAGAAACTACTAATACCCAAATCGATGATATGGTATCGAACAGTATCTATACTATAATACTTAATATTAAAGCTGAAGACTTGTATATTTGTTTTCTTGGTTTAACGCGCTAATCTCAGGAATTACTGGTCCCATTTGAAAGAATATTTTACTGTTACGTGTAGTTAGTCCAATTATCGAAGGACTGCTATAGGCTTTACATACCATCACGCTGTTGCGAAAACGGGGTATAAGTGTTCCTTTTGAGAGCTTCCATTGCGTGCGCTGCGTAAATGGTTCAAGTTTCACAAAAACAATGTATGAAAGAATTGTTCCTTTTAAAAGATCTATAAAAGTCCGCAACAGCATATGTCTATATTTTGAGATTGGCTCTGTATAACAGTTTTTATGGGAACCAAATTTGCGGAGGTCAGCTAGTCAGTAATAAGACACTGGCTACTGCAGTTGCAAGCTAGAAGAAAATATAAAAAATGTGTGCGTCTCGGGATGCCCGACAGAATTGATAACTTAAACCAGGTTGAACTATTTACGGCTAGCGTTGTGGGTTAGAGTGAAAGAGGAGGAGCCCGCCTACCGCTGCCGTATGTGTGACTTACGTAACTGGTTACGTAACGAAGCGGTTTACCCTCCCATAAGAAGTTTTCATTCAAAAAGCTAAGTAAATAAACGATTTGATTACAGATAAAAGAGGACAGCGAGTATCCAGAGTGGCTGTGGTCGCTGAACACGGGGCGCGCCGTCCCGCTGGAGGAGCTGGACCCGAGCACCAAGCAGTACTGGCTGCGGGTCCGCGCCGCCGCCATGCGCCGCAACAACAAGCTGCGCTCCATGCGCCGGTTCTAGCTCCCGTCTCGTGCTGTGGGTTGTGTTGTGTTGTGTTGTGTGCAATGCTGGTTAGGCGAACGTAGACTAAGTGTTGTGTTAGTAAATAAATCTTGTTAATAAAATAATATATTTATTCAACAAATAAACTGTTCACAAACGATTATCTCAAATAAGTGATTACTCTTAACTCTATGAGTTGCAGGTTTGATTGTGCTCTCACGCTCACAATAAACGCTCACGGTACGATTTTTTTTGACAAAAACAGGACGATTTAGCGGCGGCCGGCCGCGCTCTGCTCTCGCTGGTTCGCTCAACTTTGTGGGGTTCCGTTGCGAAAGTTGAACATGAACTTGGGCAGTGCTCAGCCGGCCTCGATTCCAATAAGTTTTGAGCTGAAGCTATAGACAGTCCATGGTGTCCTCCCTGATGATCATGGGCGGCGCGTAGTCGCCGTGCCTCGTGCCGAACGAGTACTTGTACGAGTTCTGAAACAATTTATCTTGTTAGCTCTAAGTGTTCAGCTCGCCGACTGATTTATGGGTGTTTTGTTTCTTACATGGAAACTATAATAGGTAGTTCAATCATGTACAATCGTTTGAAGTAATCTGTTCAAACAGACAAATACATTGGCTCCTTCGCAGTTTCTGCAATGTCTGTTTCATATCTACAGAGAAAGGGACTCGGATCCGTTGTTATCTTTAGAGGGACATTGGTAATTTGGTTTTTGAATGCCAGATATTGTTATAGAAAAAAAATCAGAATTTAATTAGAGCAAGTGGTCGTCACGTCTCAGACAGACAGAAATAGAGGAGCGTGCGAGTGAACGCACCTGCTTAGTGTTGTAGAGGTTGGGCGGGTACACGGCGGGGCCCGGCGTCTTGGTCGGCTTGCCCGCGCCGGCCAGCTGCGCGCCCAGCGAGTACACCGGCTGTCTGCGGATACGCATACACATCACTAACTAAAATACTAAACGGAGCTCCAATAATGAGTCGCTATGAAATGAGATTAGGGACATCTATTTGATTTCGTTCAGTTAGGCATGCACCTGCCGAGCGATGCCGGTTCGGTGAAAGCTAGCGAGGTGAAGGTGTGTCGGCGTCGGCGTGGGCGGGAGAGCGAGGCGACTCACTTGTTCTTGTAGACGTTGGTGTCCTGCATGAAGTAGACGGCGGGCCCGGGCGACTTGGGCTTGGGCGCGAAGCCCACGCGCGCGCCCATGGTGTAGGCGGGCGTGCCCGAGCCCAGGCGCAGCGCGTAGGCGTTGGGCGCGGGCCCGGGCCGCTTGAGCGCGAAGCCCAGGCGCGCGCCCATGGAGTAGACGGGCGCGCGCGGCTCGCGCATGGGCGGGCAGCGCTCGGGGGCGTGCGCGCCGGGCCCGGGCGTGCGCAGCGTGGAGCGCGGCCCGAAGCGCGCGCCGAACGACCACTGCGGCGACGACATGGCGCCGTCGCGCGTCACGCGCTCGATGCGGTACGACGGGCCCGGGCCCAGCCCCTTCACGCGGTAGCCCGCGTTCACGCCGAACGAGTACATGGGGTTGCGGTAGCGCGACGGGTCGTGGCCCGGGTGGCCGCACGTCGTCGGCAGCTGGTACGCGCCCGGCCCGGGGCCTGCGATCAACACTAGTATTAGAGCAGCTCTACCTACGGCTCAGTGACTGATGTTTTGCAGCCAAAATGACCCTGCTCTGCCTGATGGAAAGCATGAGCAGAATCCAAATATATTACGTATAATTAACTACAGTCACTTAGAGCCTTTTCGACACGCTTTTATTAGCTTGACCTGTATGTATGTAAGGGAATCTTTTAACTTCATTTTATCCTACAGGAGTCTGATTATCTTGAAAATTTGCAAAGCGGTCAAGGGCCGATGACACTACAATAATTTGAAAAAAAAAAGTTTTTTTCTGATTTTTTTTAAACTAAACAAACACCGCTTTTATAAATATTCCAAACTAAAAAGTAAAAAAGAATTCTGAAGGCGGATAGACCTATTGCGTATTTACGCACCGCACCGCTCTCCTAAAGAATAAATGCAACTGCATTTTGATGCAACGACCTAGAATGAGCGACGCGTGCGACAGTTGGTTTTATTTGCTGCATCAAACAGTGTTGTATTTAGGAGAACTTTGGGTTCAACTCGCTACTGGAAAAAATAACATGTTAAGTTTGTCGCTAAATTCTAAGTCTCGATCAGATTTCTATAAAACTCATCTATAAAATAGCTTAGAAGAATAGATTCCTACGGCAAGACTTGTTAGCATAGCCGTAGATTTCGCTTAGTAGATTCCGTACACAATTAGATACAAATATATGAAGTAGTTATCTATTGTTATTCTTCATATCATATATGATTTTAATATTTCCTAAGAGCTATTCTTCAGTCTCAACTACAATTGAACGAAATAACAACATTGTAGCAGTCGTTACCACGCCTGCACCATAGGCCGCAGCCGTGGACAAGACCTGGCGCCTAACGCGGCCCATACTTAACAGCTTCAGAAGTCACTCACCCAAAGGTTTCTTAGACATTTTAACTGTTGCTTAGTGGGTATTTATATATGAATTACTAAAATTTTCTCATTGATTGCTATTTTTACTTGTACTCCGTTAATTTTGACATGGATCAATTATTGGCCATGACCGACAGGTTTGACTGTTGCTTTTGTAAACAAATGAACAGATTTCAAATGTCGGAACGCGTCGTGTCTGTGGTACAGCCGCAAGGAGATGCGGTGAGTTAGGTTTGAACCACACGGAAGTACAAGCAGAGGTAATCTTCAAGTACCGCTTCGTTGCATTCTATATATATAGTGCTGTAGTGTATAGTAGGTATATAAGTATCAAAGTATATAATTAAAAAATCACGTCCACAGCCAATTGATGTACATCTATCGCTCGGTTGATTACTCCAACCAGAGAAGCCGCTAAAAAGTACACTGCACAAATAAATTAATATTTACAGGAGAAATCTATGAGTGTAGTGATGTCATCTATATCCATGTAGCTATGCACACCCATGTACGCGCGTGAACAATGGGTGCCAGGTGAGGGGGTCGCGCGGCTCAGCTGTGCGCTGATGGAAGTGTAACGAACTAAACGAAAGCTGGTACTTCTACCGACACGACATAGAACTGCGCGAATTTCTGCGAACGTGTAACAATGTCTTCAGAAACTTTATAGAGATACCTATTATTAAAGTGTACGGGCACACGTCTGCCAGTACTAACCGTTTTGTGCCGGTTAAATGATTTTTGTTAAATAGTTTCTAATCGTGAATAAGCGAGCAACATATGATTATGTTATGAAAATCGGCCTAACACCGTCCACCGCTGAACGTGGGTCTGCGACATGTAAACTGCGCATCAATTCTTATGACATATATGCCTATAGGTATATCACTCATAAGAATTTATGCGCAGGCATATACGTAGGTAAAATATACTCTTACATTTTCGGCGGCGGGAAAAAGAAAATAAAAGTATATCTGGCTCGAAGGACCAGATGTACTTGCAGTGCCAATACTAACCCTTTTTGTGTCGGTTAAAAGATAATAATAAAATTATTATTTCGCATTTAATACACAACGCTATCTAGTCCCAAACTAAGCAGAGCTTGTATTATGGGTACTAGACACCTAATATAAAAATATGAATACCCAAATTTTTTTTGTAAATACAAACATATTATACATAGAAAATACCCAAACTCCTTAACACTTTGCAAATCATAATAACACTTAGTCCGACTCGCAAATCGAACCTGAAACCTCAAGAACCGCAGTCGCATACGCTACCACTGCGCCACCGAGACAGTCAATATGCGCCATTTCTTGGTAAATTGTAAAATATTGTAGTAAGAAAGAAACCAGACAGACAGCTGGTGTTCTGATAGTAAGTAACTATCTAATGCTGACCAATGACCATGGACGTGTGCAACTCAATAGATACATGCGCTTTGATACCCAGAATTAGAGTGGAGCGGGGCACTTCTAGTTAAACTTTCGTTAACTTCTCATCGTCTTCCTTTATTATTTCCAAGATTATTTGGTGTTGGCTACTCGTTCAACTTGTACAGCTGGTTTTACCTGAATAGCAGTTTTTTGGTTGGGGCGCCTGGTATTGGATCTCTTCAACTCTGGGGGCGAACTGACTTCGAAGGTTAAACTAGTTGTTAGTATATTTGAGGGCACTGACTTTTCAATAATGATTGCAACCTGTTGATGAGAACCAGGACTGAATGCTAAACGTGTTCTCCGAGGCACAGCCGTATATCATCGCCGCACTTCCACATCCTGGGCTTTCATTAAGAATTTCTTGTAAGAAAACCCAATAACACTTTTTGGCACGAACGAGGAATCGAACCCGAGAGCTCTTGATCGGCAGTCGCGTACGCTAACCGGTAGCCCAACGAGGCAGTTAGTTAACTTCACTTACTAGATAAAAGGTAACGAAATAGTTCCGACGAGTAAGCGACTTTCTAAGTTCATGGTAGTGGCCTCAATCTGGTCGAGCCTCCTCGTTTGTGCCGTATATTACTTACATACTTACTCGATATTACTTACATACACTTTTAATATAATAAAATTTGAACTACTCTAATCGAAAATTGACTTTTTGCAGATCCTACATTATTAATAGGGACCATCGAAATATGTTTTTAAAAATTTTTAACCAATTAGTTATCGAGTGTTGGTGTGAAATATAATATAATTAAATTATTTTACTTATTTAATAAAAATATTGACCTTATATACATAAATAACATACTGACGCATGCAACTTCGTTTGCATCACTTTTCAATTATGCTCGGCTCATATTGGTGTAAGCGTGAAGAACTATCTATCCTGGCTTAGGCAGGCCAATAATTATCTACACATTTAAAAAATAGTGAAAATCGGCTTAGATGGTTTCGGAGTTCAACGGGAGCAACGACGTCACGCGAGAATTGACAGGGGAAGGTATTTGTAAAGTCCCTTCAGATTTACGAGTCGCCGACGCTTCGGTGTCAGTGCGAAGGAACTCATCTATCATCGTAATCCTGTTCACTTGAGCGTGCGTCGGCCACAGAAGACGCGAACCAGAAAATTAAATAAAGCACACGCACCGCCGCGCGCTGATTGAAAGAGGCGTTATCGCGCGGGACACTCAGCGACAGCGGCCACTCGGCGCACTCGGCGCACTCGGCGCAGTGCTCCAGCGAGGCTGGCGCAGGCAGCACGGCTCGGGCCTCAGCATGCAGGACGCGCCGCCCGCCGCCAGCGCCCTCGCCTTCGCCCTCATCTACCTCACCTTCTTCCTTGACAACGTGCTGCTCACTGTTCTCGGTACGAACTAAACTTTGTCATTCGATTAATGTAGTTGTCGCGGGAAGCAAGCTGTACTGTAATTGTACTAATTACGAGGCTAAGCTGATAGAGAGAAAAACTTAGGTCGGTTTTATTAAGTAAAAGCATGTTTCGTGAAATAAGAATAGATCTCGGTGATCATTTTCAATACTAATAAAGTATGACTTTCAGAAATCCCATCTATTTCTCTTCTGTGGTGTGATGCTTTTCATAAGAATGATGTGGTTCGTCAGTGCCGATCATCCCAGACTGGATCCGTGGCGAGTCCTTGGCGCTGTGGGCCGAGGGGGACGCGCCGCTCGCCGGCCTGCTCAACCACACCGTGCACCGCATCACGCATGAACATCAGCACGGCGACGGTACCTACCCTTATAAGTTTTAGCAAAAAGGAAAAGTGAGAGTTCGCAGCTTACATGGCTTATACGTAAAACATCACGTCATCTACTGTACTAAAGTAAGATGATAAGTGTAGGTTGTGATGCAGGTGGTGGGGCGAGTGGTGCAAGTGGGGCGAGTGGGGTGGGTGGGTCGCAGGCCGTGGTGGGGCTGGTGCTGGGCGCGAAGGCGGCGGCGCAGCTGGTGAGCGCGCCGCTGGCGGGCGCGGCCGTGTCCCGCCGCGGCGCCGCGCCCGTGCTGCGCGCCGCCACCGCCGCTCTCGCGCTAGCGGCCTTCGGTGAGGAAGTTACCACTAATCTTATCATTGCATCGCTCGGTGAGGAGTTTCAATCTGTTTTTATGTCTGATACCTACGTACGTACCTATACTAATCAATCAACAGAATATTCACATCGATAAACGTACTTTCTCCAGTTTGAAAGAGGCATCGAGGCTCCGTGAAGACTGCGGAGTGCCTAGTTTATTTCTTTTGAAAGCGAGACAGTTGAAGGGTTTATCGGACTCACCCGGGTTCTACGTGCTCGGTATCGCTGTACGGTCGTGGTGGTCGTTACTGGCGTACCGAGCAGGGGCCCACGTCTGCTGTCTCGGTCGAGTATTGGAGAGATGAGACGGTATGTAACGGCGGGTGCAGGGCTGGCGGCGTGCAGCGCGTGCGGCGGCGCGGCGGCGGCGCTGTGCGTGTGCGGCGCGCGGGCGGCGCACGGCGCGGGCGCGGCGCTGGGCGGCGTGGCGGGGCTGGCGCTGGCGGCGCGCGCGCTGCCGCCGCACAGCCGCCACCGCGGCATCGCCGTGCTGCTCGGGGCCGTCGCTCTGGGTGCGTGTCTCCGCCGCTCCCGTCCCCTCCGCTACAGTGTTCATCTCTAACGAGTGGCCCTGCGCCGGTTGCAGGCGTGCTCGTGGGGTACCCGTTCGGCGGAGCTACGTCCGCGCTGTGGAGTCGCGAGGCGCCGTTCCTGCTGCTCGCCGCGGCTCTGCTCGCCGACCTCGGTGTGCCACTCATACTTACCTACCTATGCTTTTTGTTGTAGTTATGAGTCGTCGTTTCGTAGGCCCTGTATCAGAGGTGCACTTAGTTTTTTTAACGACTTCTAAAAAGGAGGAGATAGTGCGGGAAGTCTGTTACCGGGAGACCTAGGGCAACAGACGGAGACGAGACGGGAGCTGGGTTTAGGAGATGGTTTTCTCACTGCCGGTCGAGCAGACTCACAAGACCGATCTACTGACGGCTAAGGGTGTCTTGGCCACAGTGAGAGGTGGGGAAGGGTGACGAATCAAAGTCGGATTTGACAAAATGACTGGTTTTATTTACATAAATTCTAGCTTATATACTAATCTTACTCTAAGTACACATGGATGGCTATTTACATGTGTGCCATCCGTGTGTTATGTCGATGCAGCTGCCTTAATCTCGGTCATGCCTAACTGTTGACAGGGCCTGTACCGAGTGCGGTGCAAGCACTGCGTGCGACATAGTTTAGACGTTGCAGGTGATGCAATCATGTTCTATTGAACACACTTTATGTATTTTTATTTTATTTTATGGATGTTCACCGATTACTCCGTCAATTGTAAATGTCATATCTATGTATGTTACTTTTAATCGTATTCTTTCAAGTTATTTAGGTAAGCTGATAATGGAAGGTACAGCTCCTCAACTCCTCAAATAGTAAGGCGCTCATAGCCCAGTTGCACTCGGTAATTAGAAACAATCACCGAGGATAAGCAACGACGGCGGGGTCAGTACCTGGATGGGTGACCGCTAGTGGCATGATACCATGAGCGTCTCCGTAGTTCGTAAGTCACGTTAAGCAGTCGGTCCTGGTTGTTATTGTAGGATACCAATCGTGAAGCTTAGTTGGAGGCCTTTAGGCGGCTTAAAAACATCCAACGGCAAGATAACGTAGCCACAACGTTGTCTCGCTAGTCCCCAACTCGCACTTGGTCAGCGTGGAGATGGTATAGCATTAACCCTCTCCTGAAAGGAGACCCGAGCCGGGGTTGTTGATGATGAATGGTAGATCGTAAAACAATTGGGAGTTAGAGGATGATTCTTGAAATATTTAAGGTGACTTCAAACAGATTTCAGGTACTACTATTTTAATGAATAAAGAATTAGGTATAGACAAGAATTGGCACATAGCAATTTACGAAGAGCCAGTTTATTTTATGCTTTTTAGTGTTTCTAGGCAGAGCGTTTTCGTTGGATGTTTTTTGAAGTCGGTTTTTTAATATAATTAAAAAGTGTGCTTGTGTTTTTAGCGCTGCAATACATGTTCCTGGACAGAGAAGAGTACAATCGGGTGAGTCTTCCATGTTACTTTTATTGTGAGTTATTATTTTACTCGTCGCTCGTTTATGTATTTAATTATAATAAACACTCAATACGCTACTGCCTTTTGAGACATCTAAGAAACCCCTAAAACTTTACGCACAAGAAAACGGTAAACGAAGCTAAGTACCCACTGATGGGGAATGAAATTTGGAAAAACCTGCTCTCACTCCTCTTTCCACTCTACAGCCGCTTTCGGACGGCTACGTGGATGGCCCCGTGTCCCCGGTGGGCATGCTAGAGGTGGCCCGTCGGGGATCGACCGCCGCTTGTGCGGGGTGCGTGCTTCTCACCACCTGCGTGATGGCGGCGCTCGAGCCGTGCCTGCCGCTGTGGCTCGAGAGAAAGTTCCATCCTGCGCGCTGGCAGACCGGCGTCGTGTTCGTGCCGGACAGCGTCGGGTACCTACTCGCGGCGAGCGGAGGCGGCCTCGCCAGAAGGATCGGCGCCGAACGCGTCGCGCTCGCCGGACAGGTAGATACGAGGTTCCTGCGCGGAGCCAGGTCGCACAGAGTCGTCGTGAAGTAGGATGATGCGCGTGACGCAGGTGGCGGTGGGCGCGGCGGCGCTGGGCGTGCCGCTGGCGCGCTCGCTGGCGGGGCTGGCGTTGCCGCACCTGGCGCTGGGGCTGGGGCTGGGCGCGGCGGACGCGGCGCTGGTGCCGGCGCTGTTGGCGCGAGGCGGGCGGCGCGCGCCGGCGCTGGCGGCGCTGCTGCAGGCGGCCAGCGCGGCGGCCTACGCGCTGGGCCCGGTGCTGGGCGGGCTGCTGGCGGCCGCGGCCGGCTTCGAGGCCGCGCTGCGCACCGCCGCGGCGCTCAACCTACTCTACGCCGCTTTCCTCTACACGAGGCTGCGCGCCTACCCCATCTCCGAACAGGTCCGTGAGCCAAACCTACACACCCTAACGATAAGTATACGAGTGTCTCCGATCTCGAATCGGGATCACATAGGCCGACTCAACCGAAGTGAACACGTACGTAGTAGACGAGTACGAGTTAGCTCGACTCCCGAAGCATGACTAACCCCAATCCTCTCTCCCCTCTATATGTTCTATATGTACCTACAGTGGGGCGCCAGCTCAGACGATGCGCTAGACAGCGAGGACGACTCCAGCGATGGGACTCACGCAGAGGCAGAGGTGACCCCGCTAGCGCCGCTCGCGCACTAGGTACCCTACGCACCACACACCGCACTAGTAGCTGTCCGGCTTCTGCTCCTGGAACCCGAGACCAGACTCCACTATCTCTAGATATTGCCATCGCTTTATGGTTATTAAAATATTTACTTTATTAAAATCTATTTATTACGTACTTTGTTTCCTTCAAGAAAAAACCAAACTGTTACTGAGAGTTTTTAAATCTCTTTACACCACGGACATTAAAAACGTGTTATAATGCTTATTATAACGAATTATATGCTTTAGCACGCATAGGCCGGCTCGACCGGAGTGATACCACAGCCTCACAGAAAACCGAGTGCGTGAGGATAATGGAGGTCCAGGTGGTATCTCTCCCAGGTAAAGGAAAATAAATTTCAAAATAATATCTATTATTATCTTGCAATCGGATTGACATTTAAAACAGACTAGCCGACCCACGCAACCTCGTTTGCGTCTCCCATTGCCCGTAGTATGATAATTTCCACCCGTTTTTATAACATTCTTCATTTGTGCTCCGCTCCTATTGGTCTTAGCGTGATGATATATAGCCTGTAGCCTTCCTCGATAAACGTACTATCCAAGTTATCCAACATTGAAAGAATTATTCAAATTGGACCAGTGGTTCCTGATATTAGCGCGTACAAACAAACAAACAAACAAACAAACTCTTCAGCTTTATAATATTAAGTATAGACAATATAGATTTAATGTACTGAAATATGTAAATTTTCAGTTAATTAATAAATATAAAAACTAAAACCCAACTACGACAAAAAACGACGCTGAAAAAGTATGAAACAAGTTTCAAAAGCCGTAGTCACGCGTTGTTAAGTGATATGGACTATGGTACATTATTAAGTTTCAAAAGCCGTAGTCCATGTAGTGTAATATAATAGTTGGGTTTTAGTTTTTACTTTTTTTTATTTAAAATGTTTTGGTGACTCTATAATACTAATTTCTTTGCAAAGTGTATTTTAAATAGATACCACAGAAATATCACAATTATCGAATAAATACGGACAAAGTCACGAGAAAATGTTAATAATATATATATTTTAGAAATGTAGAAGTAACGTCCTTTCGTATGATACCAAACACGGCATATTTCTCTCATATTTATTTTTAATACACTACTTTACGACGGCTAGAGGGCGCCACATTAGATTCAGTAACACGTCATATAGCCTATTATCAGCGGGCAATCAAGACGCTTCTAACGATGACTCATTTGTCTTATTCTGACTAGTACTTTAGAAATAAGGATGGAACAAACAAGCATACCATGGAAGTATCACACTTATCGAATAAATACGGACAAAGTCACGAGCAAATGCTAATAATATATGTATTTTTGAAATGTACAAGTAACGCCCTTTCCAATGATACCAAACACAACATATTTATCTAAAATTTATTTTTTAATACAGTACTTTATGTCGGCTAGAGGGCGCCACATTAGTTTCAGTGACACATAATATAGCCAGAAGACGATCATGACGCTTCTAACGACACCTCATTTGTCCAGTTCTAATGAGTAGTTAAAGAGCTAAGAGGGAACAAATGAACATACATACATACATACATACATACATACATACATACATACATAGCCTGTCAAAATCATAACCCTCCTTTGGCTTTGCCGTAGTCGGGTAAAAACAAAGGTGTTTATTTCTTCTTGTCAATATGTATATTTGCACAAAGCGATGATTGTACTAGTTAGGGGAATAGAAATTCACTTTTATGCACTCATTGAAAAATAGTTTGTGTATTAAAAATATTCACATAACGTTTAAAATGTTTATAGAACTAAATTATTCATGAAGCTTTTACCTATCAATTCTGTAAGTTCCAATCTCTTCAAAATTGAAAAGTGAGAATAAAACGCAGCTGTCAAATACGTTCATCTTATCGAGTTGACAACTAGGGAAGACCGTGAGGTACATTAACAGTTAAAACTCGATCCGCTTAAATCGATTCAACTATATTTGTATATAGATACATAACCAAGAATTTCAATATTTAAAATAGATATGAATAAAATTTCTTAAGTTAAAGGTTAAAAACAATGCTGCAATTTCTGTAAAAATGATTTCACCACGCCGATTAGCTTAAAATATATGTTTCTAAAGGTGAACTACTGGTTCACCTTTCACCATCCGGGTTCCGTCCAGGTCCGATGCTATTGCAAAAATTGAAATTTAGGTAAAATTGGTTGAACAGGGAGCCAACTCCAAATAATCTTGATAAATATAAATGCTAGGCAGATGATAATGATAGAATACCAATTCACGTCATTTAACTAAATGAAATCATGTGTGTCTCATTTCATCTGCCTTTTAGACTTTCCAAAATAATGGAATATTTGAATTGAATAGTTTGGTTTTCATAGAAACACAACACCAACAAATCCAATAACATTATTCACTTTGTGAAGATTTGGAATCGATTAACTATAATTTAAATAGTCAGTTGATTTCGGGAAATCGATTTCAGACTAGAATTGCAAGTGCTACACTATCCGTTAATAAGTTTGTTACACTTACACTTGTTTAGTCATGTCATCGTCTGTGATGTTGAGTGGTGAATCGATGCGATTGATTTAATTCGTGGTGCGATAATAAAGAGAGGGAGACTGCGTGGAGTCAAGCGCCAAAGAGCGCCCGGTGCCGCCGGTGGGGCATGTAGTCGCCACTCGCAGTCCGCCCGCCGACCGCACGCCGGTGTCCGCCTCGACTCCTCGACACAGCGCTACCTGACACTGGCTCACACCGGCCACCGCTCACCGCCGACCAGTGACCCCGCGGACCACAACAATATTATTTCCATTATGGTGAGTACTACCTCGCATATTAATGTTTATCCTCGTACGTGTTCTGTGACACGTCTCTACCGACACCTTCCAGCACCGTACAGTTGCAACAACGCAACTGTCTCAACTGTCTGTGATGAAGTTTACTCAGGTGGTGACAGTAGCTAATTATATTATTAGTTATGGTGAATAATTGGGTGAACATATTTGATTTAACATCGATTGTGGTGATAGAGCGCGGTGCGGGCGGCGCACTTCACACACACGTTTGGTAAACAGAGTGTTGTAACTGGCAGTGTTTTTACACAATATCATCAATATTAATAATTGTCTATAATTGGTAATTAAGACACAGTTGACCTGCATGTATCTACACAACAAGTGAGAGTTTTGTGTGCACAGTTTGTACAATGTGTGTAAGGGATTGCTCTATTCAATTTAAAAAATAGTACTTGAGCTCAACATGGTTTGTTTATTAATGGCAATGGATTTATTGCAAAACATATGGCAATATGAGAATAAATTGAGTGTTCTAATTCACTCTACATGATGTAGGAGTTTTGATTTATAACAATTTGTTGAGCTGACACAGGCAGACAAATTATTTGTTTTGTTTAAGTTTTTAAACAATTTTGTATTAAAGCTAGCTGACCCATGCCCACTTTGATGGGTGGTAAACATTTTTTTCTCCAACTTACTTTGTGAATTCAGCTACCACGAAAAAGTATTTCCACTTTTTGGGTTAATATATATAGAGAGAAGCAAACGAGGTTGCATGGGTCAGCTATGTATATATATATTCCAAGCCGCAATACTTAGATAGGGAGTGTATTTAATGTATAAGACAAATTAAATACAGTTGCACAGACAATGGCACTGTTGACGATGGCTACACCTTGTTGATTGTATTGTCTTTCCCAACTCGGCCCACATACGCACTGGTTATCAGCACTTGTATTGTAATGTGATACACAGCCAACGCACCGGTCAACTCTGCACTGAACAGATGGCCATTGGCTGATAGCTGTAACCATATTTTTTGTGGAGATACAGTTGCATGCTGTACTGTACACATATTTTAAACAGTTACTATTATGTAGGAGAGGCCTCAGTAAAGAAATGGGCTATTAAAGACTCATCATAAACTATGATTATTATGTAGTAATAGTAGAGTTTAATTGCTTATTGTTAACCATAGCGTAAATAAAAAAGAAAATAGTCACATAGACAAAATAGCTAGTTATTATAGTTGATCTAATTGCTGTGATGCTGTGTGAGCTGTTCAAACATAGTCGGGATTTTGATCATCAACAATAGGTCATATTGAAACCTCCAAGTGATGTTGTAACTGACTTAATTACTAATTTGTTATCCTTAAAAAACATATAAATGAGTGTCACAAACATATGATATGTTACATTATGAAATTTAAACATTTGTTGTGAAAAACAACTTCCTGATCAAAGCCACAGATAACATTTCTTGAGAACATACTTATATTTTCTCAATTAGAATCTAAAAACTCTTTTAAACAATAAACAAACACACATAACCCTCTCCGCCACCCAAACCCAATGTTCACATGCAGGCCAGGGCTCGTTTGTTGAAAATATTTCTTGTCAAAGTAGAGGACAAAATTGTCTTTTATGTAATTACAAGTATCCTTAAGTTACGTTTTTTCACTTCCAAAGTTCATTAAAATGCAAAAATACGTACAGTAATTAGACAGCTACTTGCCAAATTTGACCTTGTTGGTGACCTTTGGTACCACGGACATACCATAACCATAGATATTGCTATGTTATCCCTAAGAGATAGTCAAATACAAGCCAGGACTTTTTTGTAGACCTATTTAAGGTGTACAACACTGTAGTAAATTATTTTGATTTATCTTGTAGGTTTCAGCCAGCGTTTGCAATGTAAGCGCAAAGAAATGTGTTTATTTACGATATCACATCAGAAATCTCTAAAATTATCAGTGTTTCTCTACTATATTATGCAGGTGTTATACATATAAACCTTCCTCTTGAATCATTCTATCTATGAAGGAAAACCGCATCAAAATCTGTTGTGTACCTTTAAAGATTTATGCATTTATGGGGATAGACAAACAGTGGATACGACTTTGTTTCATATTAGGTAACTCTGTACTGTCTGCTAGCTACAGACTTGTACTCCAGTGTACGTTTATAAGGCTTGCACCATTGTTAATTAAATGGTAATATACACGACGAATCGTTAACTAACAATTGTTCGGATGAGGCGTATTGCGCTACTTGTTCGTTAGAGGTGAGCTCAATCGCCGACAGTTTTTATTGAAATGTAGGTACCTATTGGTATTTATCTCCCTGCGCAATTAAATCTCATAATATTTGAGCACTGGGCCGACGCCCAGCCCGGCGCGAGGCTGCACACGGCTGACCTTCAGCGTAGCTGCTTCCGCCATTACACATTTGTAACACCGACCATATAACTCTTTCAAGTTATCGTTTCCGGTTCCCGTTTACAATTCAAAATATGATACGCTGAATGTCCTATCAATAAGATGAAATTACGTGTAGCTGACAATGTTCAGGACAGAATGGCTGCGCTCCGAATTACGAGGATATCTTAGCTGCATTACAAAAGTGTGTACAATGTAGTAAGTAGGTCTGATTACCGTCTTTATATAAAACCTGTATGATGCCACTGGTCGCGGCTCTTGAGTCAACGCAGAACACGGCGTCACGAGGCCGCTGCGTGACGTGTTAAACACCAGTTGAACGTTGCGCTGACACACGGACACCAAAAGTTCATGACTGTGTCGTGTCTTTGTAACTTTACATTTATCTTTATACTTAGTTGATGCGTATGAAGGAAAATCTGGAATCCTTATAGACTCATAAGCTCTTCAGCCTTCAACCTTCAACGATTACAATGTTTGGTACACATTAAAGTATGTTCATGTTATACTTACATGAATTTTGAATAAAGTTTGTCCCTTAAGTTGTTGTGTGCGTACAAATATGCATTACTCGTATGGCATTATCACTACAAAAATTCGACTCACACTTTGCCGGTATTTAAAATATACTTCCATTAAAAACACCTTCATTTAAACGCGAAATAGGAATCTTAAACTAAAACATGTAACTCTCGCAACTATGAAAGTGACGAACGTGGTAAAAAAAGTCACTAACGAAACGTGAATAAAATAAGTTAAAATTAAGTGTTTTGATTGTCCGAACGTAATACAGATTGCAATCAGCAAAATCTCACACCATAAACTTGCGCAAATGAAACAATAGGGGAAACTCGAGTTGTGCTGACAAAGATTCATTGACTCTGACGCTGAGCTGCGACGTTCCAGCCCCTGTGTTTAATATCTGCGATACATACCATCATGATCAGTCTTGAATAGTACACTGCTGAATGTAGGGCTTAGAATCAAATTAAATGACCGAAACGCGGGACTCCTTTCTTTCTATAAACAAATGCAAACGGGCAGCAGATTTCTACTATTGCTTCTTTCGTCTGTATTTCTACTCGAAGCGGTTGCGAGACCTTGTTGTTTAACAAGAGACGCTCATGCGACACCAGTGTCCTCTGGTGTCTCACCACCGCTTTGTTTCCATAGCTCGTATCTATCAAACTGAACTAAGTCATTTTGTTTAATGCTCTACATACATTAACACTCCTGGTATTTATGTAATTAGGTCGCCTCTGTTTAGTGCAGTTGCCAATTTTACGTGCACTGTCCGATCTCATTTCACTCCAAGGCAAGGGAAATTAAAAATATTTTATAAAATAATAATTACATACAAATGCTTATTATAGTTGTTGTACATGCACCAAACAACACACAATAGCAACAACAGTCGTTTTCGCGCAATCATTGTTAGTTTATCGCCGCCCGTC
Organism: Spilosoma lubricipeda; assembly: GCA_905220595.1. Taxonomy (NCBI): domain Eukaryota; kingdom Metazoa; phylum Arthropoda; class Insecta; order Lepidoptera; family Erebidae; genus Spilosoma; species Spilosoma lubricipeda. Next base: position 84,874 of record HG992298.1, on the reverse strand, counting down.
CACTGCTGGATCTTATGGCCTCTAAGACTTGTCAGTACGACACAATTGTATCATCAACTAGCCGACCCATGCAACCTCGTTTGCGTCTCCTATTGCCCGTAGCATGATAATTTTCCCCCGTTTTTGTAACATTCTTTCAAATTCAAATTCAAATTCAAAATCATTTATTCAATTAAGACACTAAGTGACATTTATGAACGTTAAATTGAAGCTGTAGTTAAGAATCATAGATCGACACAAACAGACGCCACATCATGTGCTGTATTGTCGAGGTAAATTAGGTGAAAACACCAAAATCTACTGCCTGCCTGTGTCGATCTATAACTTCCAGTTTCCAAAATGCGTAGAGCCTTATGAGAAGAATACTGGCAAAGAAACTCATGGCCACTCTTTTCAAAGTCAGATTTTCAGGTACAATAGTGTTAGTATTACATGTAAGGTAAACAGTATGCAAGCTGTTGCCACCTGAATTTCCTTTTATTAAAATGCTCCAAAATCTAACGCTCAAACAAAAAAAGAAAAGAAAAATCACTCATTGATAACGTTAAAGGTTTTAGTCTATCTTCATTGGTGCTCCGCTCCTGTAGGTCTTAGCGTGATGATATACAGCCTATACCCTTCCTTGATAAATGGACGATATAATACTGAAAGATTTTTTTAAATCGGACCAGTAGTTCCTGAGATTAGCGCGTTCAAATAAACAAACAAACTCTTCAGCTTTATAATATTAGTATAGACTAGCCGACCCACGCAACCCCGTTTGCGTCTCCTATTGCCCGTCGCGTGAAAATTTTCCCCCATTTTTGAAACATTTTCCATTGGTGCTCCTCTCCTATTGGTCTTAGCGTGATGATATATAGCCTATAGCCTTCCTCGATAAATGGGCTATCTAACACCGAAAGAATTTTTGAAATCGGACCAGTAGTTCCTAAGGTTAGCGTGTTCAAACAAACAAACAAACAAACTCTTCAGCTTTATATATTAGTATAGATTACGATACAATGCTGCTCATCAAGTCATCGTTTAAATAAAAAAAAACGTAAAGCAAAATGTGTGCTGCCATAGAACGACCCACATTAAAGTTGTAACCCAACGTCGTTTTTAGAATGGAATTAAATCAATCGAAAGAATTGAAATCATTACAGTCATACCCGTTGATATAGTTTTGAGTATATCTTAAATCATTACAGTCATACCCGTTGATATAGTTTTGAGTATATCTTAAATAATGTAAAATGTGATGCACAAGGCTGCGTCCTTCCCCGCGCGACGGTTGCGCAATATAATTGGCCATGTCTCATTGCCTCAGAGCGCCTTCAGCGATGTCGGTTCAGCACACAACACGATTCGTCTCAATAAATTCGCAATGATTATGATAACAGCATGTCAAGGCGAGTCTTACCTGTACAAATAACATTTATTAACACCCACAGAAATAAATCAATTTCTGTGATTATCACTACACGCCTGAGCGGTATATCTAAGTAATTTCAAAAACTTCAAATGACATTATCTTCCTCGCCTTTATCATTGCCAAGATTTAATCGGGGTCGGCTTCTATGCAGTTCCTTTTTTCCACGTAGTGACTGGCATCGGACCTGCGCAACCCTGAGGGTGAACTGAATTTAAGGGTGAATTCAGTATATTTGAGGGCACATAGTTCCCAATGACGATTGTCACAGCGTTCATGACAACAAGAGCCGGCGGCTTAACTTGTTCCCCGAGCCACGGGTGGGAAACGTCTTCCATACTCTAGGCTGCTACTAAGAATTTTTTGTAAGAAAAACGGAACAGCAGTCCAAGCTTAGAATCAATCCCGAGGCTTCTTGATCGGTAGTCGCTTACTCTAACCGTTAGATTAGACCAACGCAGTTTCAGAAACATCAAATTTAAATGAAATTTTAGTAAAAAAATAAGAATAACGTGGTAACTATTTGGAAGTAAAATATAATACCGTGCAACCGACAGAGGCAAAAACGGTTTACGATTTAGTGTTAGTGGAAGCAGAAGAGCTCTTATCATTCAAATATTAATATAGATTATAAATGAGTGTAGAAAACAATACAGATCTTTAAGTATTGCAACAAGCAAATAACACGGAGAGAGGGTTGGGGTTTGGAATGTCAAGTGTGTGGTTACACACGGTGCAACATTTCCTACCTACCTGCAGTTGGTGATAATAGCTTAGTTCACCATTAGGCAGGCTGTGCGTTTGTTGGCAAACTTACTTTAAACTAAAACAATTCACTTGGTATTTTACTAAATCTGTGCTGAAATATTCGTTTTATCTGTGTTCGCATTGTGTAACACTTAGTAAAGCTTATGGCTGTACGATTGTCTAAGAAGCAAAAAAACAAGAAACAATTTGATTATGCAACACATATGTGATAAACAATTATTTTATTTTGCTCTGTCGTACTTTTGTAATTAACAAAATATATATTCACTGTAGTAGCCTAGTATTCCAATCGAGAATATTATCATCAATTAAATTCCATCTTCTATCGCTATAGCACTATTTATGTGTAGCATGGGGACTGGGGTGTCCGCTCAAACATTGCCTCGTCATTATTTTATTGAAAGCTTTCTGAGAATGTGATCGTCTTTTTGTTAATAGCAAATCGCTTCAGAGACAAAACCCCTTCACTAGCATCGACGTGTCCATAAACAAACACGAGTGTCTTGGTACATAAATTAATTAGCATCGGACTCCTAGTAGGTAATAATTAAATTAGCTAAGTTCCAACCCACTCTTCGCAGTCACGCTGTTTCTACAGGTTGCTATAATTCCAATTGAATTAATAGAAAGAGTCTATTATATGTAAATATCTTCATATTTTGAGGCAGAACATTCGGTCCATCGTGTATCGGCGTTTTTAACAGAATCAATGAGTAGTTCAAATATTAAGTAATCTGTCACAAAGTGTCAAGATCGATGCCCCTTGTTGATAACAAGCGACTATTATAAACATTGTTCTTGTGCCAACTACGCAAATACTACGTTACTGAATCTTCATTATCATTTTAATATTCGCAACGGTACTGCAAAATGTTAAAGTTCATTCTTATGTTTTTTAATTGAAGCAGCTAGCCGTGTCCAACCTATTTGCTTGTTTTAAATGATTGATACACCAGTACAGTGGTAATGTTCACCTAATTCTTTTCAACAAACTTATACTCGTAAATATATTATTGTAAATATTTATTGTCAATCACTTTTGGTTTAATTGGTCTTTAACAGCTTAACCTTTATTAAATAAGTTGGTATAACTTTACCGGTAACCTTATAATAAACATCAAGAAACGTGTTTCAGTAATATTAACGCTTATCAGTTATTTAATTGTTCCTAAATTGTTGAGTACACAACGTCATTGCCGTTGCGTTCTGGTTGCGGTGACAACTCCGTCAAGGTGTGGGCTGAAAGGATGTCAGTCGGTAGCACGAGCACTAGACTTGCATCTTTTTTGGCGCATTGATAAAAGAAATAGAATAGAATAAGGTCAGCATCCAGTGTCTTGAAAACTGTATACACCTTTACTATTATTATTATTATACCGACAATCCAGCCGAGAATCTTGCTAACCGTAACGCGCAAGGATAACTGACGGGCGACCTAGTAAGTAAAGTTGCGCGCGAAAGTTGTGCATCTGATCTTACCGCCTGGCACCCGGGAAAAACGCTTACAAAAATTACCAGTCGACTCAGTGGATACAGGCCCTTGTTATATTTGTCACTTCTCTGGCGCATGACGTGTATCTTCGAGACACTGCGCACACGCACGTCAGGTGGTGGCGCGAATGCACCCTTGTAATGCAGCTGCATCGAATCTAACTTCGTGGACATCGCATTCGTAGTTGACTACAGAGTGACCTTGATTATATTTATCTTCATTCAATAAACATGTGCATGTAAATACTTGTGTCATCTAGTTATATTTGTATGCATATCGCGCCCTTACAAAACGTTCTTATGCTGTCTTCTTAGAAGCCTATATGGTAATGGGGTCTGGAATGTACCCAACAAACAGGTATAATGTAAACAAGCGGGTGGAAAGTAACTCTGAACGTCACAGTACTCAATATTCGTTCCTTAACATTTATATTACAAAAGCCACTCATCTCTATCTATTAAAAGTAAAGGCTTGATGACACTGGGCTAGTTTACGAGCTACAAAACACCGAGTTCGCGAGCAGTTTGTAAACTCGCTTCGTGTCATTGAGCTTTTTTACAATCTTCTTTTGAGTATCCAATTATAAAAAAGCTGCTTGAAAAATAGTAAGCCTGGCTAATTTACTCGCCATTCGCTGGCGTATTGGCCTGTAAGCTAGTTTATAGAGGAACGGGTGTCATGTCTCTCCAACACAAAGGGAGGATCCTCCGACCAGGCGAGGTGATCATACCTGGCGGGCCACTGCCCCACGGTCGATTTTGGGATGTTGTATATATGTTAATCGGTACGAGAACTTCTATTCAGGATTCGCGATTCAGGATTGGTAGTTTTTTGGTATTGTACGATACTTCGGAGTTAGTGTAACTTCGTTAGATGGCACTATATTTCTGTTGCGCTGTATGTGGAAGTTGCCACAAGTTAACTAGCTGTGTGTCATCATTGCTGCTAGTGAACTAGCTGCGAGCATCTTTGCGTTTTGGCAGTTGAAACTAAAATGTTAAGGGAAGTAGTTCACTAGCTAGCTAGTTAGCTACTGAGCGAATGGAAAGTTTGTGTGTCATCGACACTCGAAAACTTGCTAGATTTTAAACTCTCCGACCAGCAGCTCGTAAACTAGCCCAGTGTCATCGAGCCTTAAGATACTAGTATAAAGTACATAATATACATATAAGTACATGAACTACGGCGTCCTCGACGCTCGTCAGTTGAAAGCTATTATTATATGATAGTGCGCTTTTTGTCTAATACACAAACAAAAAGCAGTTTGAGCCATACGTCATACCGACATCATGCCAGTGGTAGTTTAATATCTCAAATAAAAAATGTTTTGTATGTATCTTTCCGCTCCTGACAGTTCTCGCTGGCATGCCACACCAACCTAAACGTACTTGACACCGATTGCGTTACTATGTTACTATACTATCTGCGTTCAGAGTTTACTGCTACGAAGGACTAACTTTTAAACATAACCCATTGTTCTCTAACTGCGTAATATGGAGTCACAAGTTATGGCACTCCACTTTCGCCTCTCTAACTCGTACATTGGCTTCTGACTAAATGCATTGCAAGGTTCAAAACCTCCAGCGCTGCTTGGGAAATGTCATTTTTGTGTACAAAACACTGCCACGTCCTGCCCATTGTACGACCTCTTGTAACGAGTGCTCCGACAACAATTGTTTTGTGACCATCACACACGATTCCCTATTTACGTACAATTCCATATTCTTAAATGTATGTTGATATAACTAAGCAACAAAATTTGCCTTAACGTACACCACCACCTACCATTGATTTGTATATTCAGTGGAAATAAATAAATAAATCATCACTACAATTTTTTAAAACAAAGTCCTTCGCCGCGTCTCTCTGTTTGTCTGTTTAGACGTTTAAGACGACGAAAAAAATAAGCCTGATTTTTTTTTTTCTCGAGTTGGTAACATATGCCAGCCTGCAGCAAAAGAGTCCGTGCGAAGCCGGGGCGAATTGCTAGTAAATAATAAATAAATATTTCGAACATCCAACACACAACGTCATCTAGTCCCAAGATACAAGTTCCCAAAACGACGCTGAAAAAGCATGAAACAAGTTTCAAAAGCCGTAGTCACACGTTGTTAAAGAGATACGGACTATGGTAAAGCCGTAGTTCATGTAGTGTAACCTGTAACATTAGGTCCGACCCGGGAATCATGCAATCAACTCGAGCACAGCAGTCGCATTCACTGCCACTACGCCACTGAGGTACAGCACAGTTATGTTCGCAGATCTCAGGGTCAGATCTACATATACAAACGTCTCCTGTGGCACGAACACAGTCGAGATGAGCCGGCCGGTAAGACTACGTTTTGTATAATAGTGCGCACGTTGCAATGAACGTATTATGAGTTCACTGAACCTACATGGAAAGCATTCATAATCTTTGTGAAAACGGTTAAACTTAACACTTCTGCCGAATCACAATAATTATTATTATTAATCTATACTTATATACTATACTAGCTGTTGCCCGCGGCTTTGCTCGCGTGGAACTTGATTATATGTATTTAATTAAAACTGTGTAAAAGTATGTATGAATAATTAATTCATGGTTTCAAACGTCTTTATTTATTTTTGATCAATAGACCTTTTAAAACAACTATCATCCAAACATTCGACCCATATAGGAACAGAATTCCCATAAATGCTGATAATATATAAAGCTGAAGAGTTTGTTTGTTTGAACGCGCTAATCTAAGAAACTAGGCTAAGGAACCGCTGGTCCGATTAGGAAAATTCTTTCAGTGTTGGGTAGTATATTTATCGAGGAAGGCTATAGGCTATATATCATCACGCTAAGACCAATAGGAGCGGAGCAACAATGGAGAATGTTTCAAAAACGGGGTAAAATTATCACCCTACGGGCAATAGAAGCTGCAAACGAGGTTGCGTGGATCAGCTAGTTAATGATATAATTAGTTGTAGTCAATGCAGTACAGGGACAACGCGACGTAAGCACGTGTAACTACAAGTCTAGAGATCGGTTCATCATAAATGCAATCCCAGTATACGTACACTTATGTTTAATGTGTGCGCTGTAAAGACGTCAGAGCGCGAGCGCCGCGCCGTCGCGCCGTGCGGTGGGACATGCACATGCAGGACATTGGCGGCGTTTCCGGAGCCACAGGTCGCGTCTCTAGGTTGTTCACCTGACGGGTCGACCAGCTCACACCGCATACCGACCTAGCCGCGATAGCTCTAACAAACAAGTGTACTCTACGATAAAGCAACTAACCAAGCCGATGCAGCGGTTAACATATTGTTGCTGTTGACTTGTACACCGCTTTGTCACACCACGCTTCACACTAACACTATAAAGGCGAAACTTTGTGAGTGTGTATGTTTGTTACTTCTTCACGCAAAAACTACTGACCGGATTTGGATGAAACTATACACATAAATGTAGCTTATAAATCAAAATAACATGGCTATTATTTGCCGCGATAACCGACATACACGCGGGCGGAGCAGCGGGCAACAGCTAGTATAAAATATGTTATTTCTAAATGTTAAGATAATTTAATGAAATCTAAGATGTTGAAGGCTTTAATAGTTGTCGAGCAATTAGACAAAACTCTTTCTACATGCTAAGTGATTATTGGTTTAGCCGATTGCTAAACAACCACTACGATCGAGGTTAGAGTGTTGCGTAATCGATCCATTATAACAATGCATGCTACTTCGTAATTTATTCACTATCCTACGGATCCTCTGATTATCACTAGCCAGAGACGTACAGGAGGACATACCTTTCATTGTGAAGAAGAGAACGTTCTCTATATAGAGATAATATAATACACGCGCGAAGACTGTTGTTTTTTTTACTGAAAGCTCACCCGAGCTTGATGCCTTTTGTTCCTTAAAAATCAGTACCAGAGCACACTAAGTTTCGGCTTGTGCACTGTGTGTGTAATGTTCAGATGTACCTGGGTAAATAACCTAGGGATTGCAGTAAAGTTCTAGCGAAACCTGATTATACATAGACACGCGCTGTGCGAGTCTTCCGCCAAGCGGCTTGTGCGTGTGTGAGCCCTGCCCCTCACACATGCACAATTTGTTGTTTACTACCTAACTGATGGATACAAGAACGAGTGCAGGGGCATAGCTGTTTGATTCTTGTGCGTATTTCATAACGGCCAGTATACAATACACCTCCAATTATTGAGAATGAACACTACATTATGCTGATGTTGTATTTCTCTTTACTTTACGAGGCGTCCAGAGAATGTGGGAGCTCGTCACTCGTCACACACAGCCATCACAGCCACTGCCACAATATCGATACCAATACAATTGTTCAAAAAATTTAAAATCGGGTTGGGTATCAAATGACAGTCTGCATCACGACATTATTCCTGCGGTAGGTATTTCCAGGTCAATTTGACCTTCAAGAAAAGCTCGAATCGATCGAACGTTTGCGAATATTGATACTTAGAGCATTATCAGAGATCGAGAAGCATAGCCGCGACCTTGTGGACGTGCGCGGGGTGAACAGCCGCGCTCCCATCGCGTCACCACAAACGCGCACGATGCACACAGCATTTGCTGCCACTGCCGCTCTTACCTCTCGGTACGTCGCACACCAACCGCCGAGGTGGCTACAATATATATGCTAATAATATATCTACATGTACATGTAGATATATAGACCCAGCTGCAGTTAGGATCAGTTACCATGTATGTACAACACAACAACCAACTTACTACAAGTAGCGTTAGTCGGGTAGGTTTGTGGCTGGCTACACTTGTCTCTATCACGGATGGCATAGCACTTAGCGGTTACCTCGCGCGTTTGCTAGTGTCTTGTATGTTGTTGCCGTTGTTGGTTCGATCCCACATGGGACAACACTTTCTGTGATCCACAAATAGGTACTTGTACTGAATCTGGATGTTCTTTCTATGCGTCTATGATGTTTGTGAGTCCCCCGTGAGACACGATATATTCCAAAGGTTGCATTTGCCTTTCTTAAAAAATAAAAATATAAACATTAATATGTATACAGTATTTGCACGCACGAACAACGACATTTGGTTAAATGGAGGTGTAGGAAACAGGTTCACCGAACATGTCACGTCAAATTAGTTGTTATTTACTACACCTTGTACCTATATGTATAATAATATGTACGTGTGTGAACAAACATTCCAAAGTAATTATATCTATAGACTAGCTGAACCCCGCGGTGTTACCCGCGGTTATTGTTGTACCGCGGGTAACGCCGCGGGACAAAGTTAGTTAAAAAAAAGTAGCCTAAGTTACTCCCTGGATTATTAGCTACCTGCCAGTGAAATCGTCAGTGAAATCGGTCCAGCCGTTCCAGAGATTACCCGGAACAAACAGACAGACAGACAAAAATTTTTTTAACTACATTTTTGGTATATGTACCGTGTATACATACATATGCATTTATTAAAAAGCGGTTATTTTAATATTACAAACAGACACTCCAATTTTATTTATTTGTATAGATTTATACTTTATGCTAAACAGTGCATAGGCGCACTTACAACTTTCATTTAAGTAATATTTATATCCCGATACATACACACCTACATAGAATTTACCTAATAAAAGCAATGAACCTGTGACGTGTTAGAGCGTTTTCACATTATTCGACCCGATATCGGTGCCGGGCGCCGATAGGATATAGGAGGAACTTAAATGTATAAAATATGTATCTATCTTTCATATCGTCCGGCCCAATATCGGATAACGGAGCCTACACATACTACATTTTACTTCGTCCGATAACGTATCGGCGCGGCGCCCGACATCGATATCGGATCGGATAATGTGAAAGCACTCTTACGCCGCGGTGGTCGGCTAGTGTGAGTCAACACCGCGCCGTGCGAGTCCGCTACAAACGCCCCGCCCCGCCCCGCCCCGCGACCTTCTCCTCTCAACATTGCATCCACAATCGACAATGTCTCATACACAAGCCTGCACATATGTAACTTAACGTAAGTGTCCAATTTGACCAGTAAAAAAGCGGCCAAGTGCGAGTCGGACTCGCTCATGAAGGCAGGCAGCAGCAAGTAACATAATATAATTTTTATTTTATTTTTAATATTTCTGTTGATTGAATGAAAGATAAATTGCAGTTTACGATATATGACGTATTAAAAAAAATCTGCTTACTAGATTTCGTTCAAACCAATTTTTGGTGGAAGTTTGCGTGGTAATTTACATCATATATTTGTTTTAGTTTTATCATTCTTTTATTTTAAAAGTTACAAAGGGGGGGGGGGGGGGGGGACATTTTACTACTTTGGAAGTGTCTCTCGCGCAAACTATTCAGTTTACAAAAAAAAGATTTTACAAACCTCAATATCATTTTTGAAGACCTATTCATAGATAACGTATGATGAAAAAAAATTTTTGTGTTTCAGTTCTAAGTATGAGGAACCCCCAAAATTAATTGTTTTTTTTTCTATTTTTGTGTGAAAATCTAAGTGCGGTTCACAGAATAAATAAATAATAAATATAATACATAAGAATACACCTACTTACCAAGTTTCAACATTATACTTCTTATAGTTTCGGAAAAAAATGACTGTGACATAAGGACGGACGGACAACAGACATGACGAATCTATAAGGGTTCCGTTTTTGCCTTTGGCAAGGAACCCTAAAAAAAGAAAGAATTACAACGTCACAGACATTATACATAATAATATAGTTCTTTGTACAGACGTTCCTAAAACGCCGAAAGATAATTGTGTTCTAATTGTTGTCTTTAGATATGCCACAAACATATTGCGCCGACCCCTCCTATTCTTCTGAATGTATTAGTTCAATAAATCATTTCTTCGACACATTAACCACATTAATTCCATACCAAGATTACTTTTTTACTTTCACATTCCCAATATTCATGAAAGACCTTGTCCATCCGAGTCACACCCCAATCCACGTTAGCATTCGCAATTATGTACGTTTAGACGTATGTCAAGCGTCTGTCAATATAGGACAACAGGTCTAACAATAGTTTTATGTATTTGTCCCTTAACTTTAAGCGGAAACTGGGCTCACAAATAGTTCTCCCCACTTCATCCATCCTGTTTTGATTCGGTGGCGTAGAGTTCGATCGGTCTCGCCATCACATTCCAAGAGGAGTCCAGGTACCTAGTTCAAGTTGGAGCAGACTGTAACCGCTATCTTTAAGTTTCGGCATCTGAGAGAGCACCTCGTTCCGTCTTCACTAATACAATGTCATCTACAAACAGCATGCACCAACGCACTTCTTGTTACGTGGATAAATACCATGCAATTGGGTTTATTTATTTATTTATACAGATTAAGGGTCTCCAACAAAGGCTATACACAACTATAACATACGATGAAAAATTCACATTAATCTCTCGGTGTACTCCCTCAATTACAGGAGACCACAGCATGCAAATATTAGTAACAAGTTATATTAAACAATGAAAAAAGAAATTATAGTGCAAATCAAAATCACAGCCACAGTTCAACATAGTTAACCCATTGATAAACAACATTATTAAGACATAAGCAAAATACTTTTTAAAGAACATTTATATTTTAAAAGAGAAGCACTGAGGTCTAAGTTTTTAGTTCTAGACAACATATTGTATTGCCTGCAGAGCCTAGGCACAGCGGCGTAATGACCCGGGTTCGTGTATTATAAAATTTAATTCCACCTTCCAGGTAGTTATTATGGCTCTACTCTTCGTCTTATTTCATAGCGAGCTCGGGTTTTACATGGTGATTGTCGTATTCATTTTACGTGAATTACACATGTCACGAAGTCAGGATTACGGCCCTCTTTTCACAGCTTACCGTTGACGTTAACAATAAGGGATCAGCTACTAGTTCAACCAGTTTAACCTGAATATCAGTTTTTACACGTTGCGACAGGCATCGGACCTCCGCAACCCTGAAGGTGAACTGAATTCGAAGGTTGTACTAGTTGTCAGTATCTTTGAGGGCACTGACTTCCCATGACGTTCATGACAACCGGGACCGACGGCTTAACGTGTCCTCCCAGACATGGGCAGAAAACACCGCCATCTTCCATACTCCGGGGTGCTATTGAGAATTTCTTGTAAGAAAAACCCAATAGCAGTCCGACCAGGGAATCAAACCCGAGACCTCTTGATCTGCAGTCACTTACGTTAACCGCTAGACCAACGAGACAGACTAATACTAATATTAATACACGGTACATGTACCAAAGCCATTCGCGTTTATTTCGTTTACTGTGAAGTCCAGTACATAGGTACAACTGGAAAAATCAGTCACAAAGTCGCAGCCGAAGAAATGGCTATCCCAAATGTTGAAGGATCAAGCCGCGTATAACGTCTACTATCCTTGTGTAAAAATAAGTAGTTTCTCGAACAAGTGCTAAGGTAGCAAGGCAGCAGGTACTTACTATACTGTTAATACTGGGTGTGTACAAGTTGGTACGTATGATGATGAAGTATTCAATAGAAGGTATCGGATCTCTTTTAAAATGCGACGTCCTGTTGTGTTAATGTGTTCCGTGTTATGTAAACGAATGGCAACTGACACGTGCTGATGCAATGCGACCTTTCCGAAGTACACATTAGCGGCACCTCCTTCTTCACTGGATCTATTGAATGCATGTTATGGCATGGTTAGGTCATGCGTCGCGTGGCGTCGCGTCGGTAGCGCCTCGCAGCTGCGGGAAGCGAGTCAGTGCACGAGTTCGTGAGAGACGCGCACGCATCTTACGTCAGCGACCGCTCTGATGGCGCTGCGTGCCACACACATTACTAACCACTCAGAGATGCAGCAATTAAGGAAGTCACGTCTTTACTATTACATTAATTATTATTCTCTTTATTATATTTATATATACATATTAATCACATTTTCAAATATAAATATAAAAACAAATACATTTAAAAATATAAAAAAATAGTAGACCACCGACTTCGGGTACAGGGACAAAGAAACCAGTGGTTAGGGCTCCAAAGACAGGAACCTCCTCACTATACGTTCCGTGTCAAAGAGGACTGCGTTCTGCATCAGGCCCTTCATCCAGCCGTCTAACGTGAGCCTCTTAAAGTGTTGGTCGAGGCTCTTGGCTATCAATCCGTGAACGATACGATTATCGAAACAATGATCAACGACTCCACATTCCACATATCGACAATCTCGTGAGATAAATTTAAATATTTTATTTGTTTTTCTTTTTCGACTTTCACGAGATTCTCGTCATGAGGAACGGCGAAGTCGACAATCATTGCGCGGCGCTCTAATCTATCTACCACCACAATATCAGGCTTATTGGCAACAATAGTCCTGTCTGTGATAATAGATCGATCCCAATATAATATAGCAAGACCGTTCTCGAGAACTGGGTCGGGCACATACCTGTAGTATGGCACCTCCGAATTCACAAGTTTGTATTTAAGGGCAAGCTGTTGATGCACGATCCTGGCTACTTGGTTGTGCCTGTGCAAATATTCGCCGTTAGCAAGACGAGAACAGTTAGAAATAATATGCCTAATAGATGCCCCGGGACGGTGACATGCCCGACAAATATCGACCGTACCATCTTTCAGGATATACTTCCGATAGTTATTCGTCATGATAACTTCGTCCATAATCGCACTAATAAAACCTTCGGTTTCTCCGAAGAGATCACCATACCGTAGCCAGGAGGTTGAAGCCTTGAAGTCCATATCGGGTCCATTAAGGGCCCGATTAAACCGATATTGTAATTATTATTATCAACATCCCGCGGTGTTATCCGTGGTTGTGTTGTAAACGCACAACAATAATGGGTAACGCCGCGGGACGAACCTCGTCTAAGAACCCAAGCCAAGCTTATATTGTGAGCCATTGAAAGTCTCGTCAGAATCCGTCCAGCAACTCCAGGGATTAGCCGGAAGAAGCAGGTTGACAGACAAAAATATTAAAATGATTGTTTTGGTGTAAGTATTAACCGCAAATACTGTCATATGCATTTAGTAAAAAGCTGTTAATTTAAAATTACAAACAGACACTTCAATTTTATTTATTTGTATGGGTTTATTTTTCCAGGCAATGCTAAGAGTTGCAGTTGCAATGCCGCTAACTCGTTTCTAGGTTCTAGCTTTACTCGCGTCTCGTTAACTCGAATCAAATAAAAAAAAAAGTAAAAACTAAAACCCAACTACGACAAAAAAGGACGCTGAAAAAGTATGAAACAAGTTTCAAAAGCCGTAGTCACGCGTTGTTAAAGTGATATGTACCATATGGTACATTACACTACATGGACTACGTCTTTTGAAACTTATTAATGTACCATGGTCCACATCACTTTAACAACGCACATAACAGAAATTTCACAATTATCGAAGAAATACGGACAAAGTCACGAGAAAATGCTAATAATATATATATTTGAGAAATCTACAAGTAACGCCCTTTCGTATGATACCAAACACGGCATATTCCTCTCTTTTTTTTTTTAATACACTGCGTCGGCTAGAGGGCGCCACATTAGATTCAGTAACACGTCATATAGCCTATAACCAGAAGACGATCACGACGTTTCTAGAGACACCTCATTTGTCCAAATGTAATGAGTAGTTAAGGAGCTAGGAGGGAACAAATGAACATACATACATACATACATACATACATACATACATACATACATACATAGCCTGTCAAAATCATAACCCTCCTTTGGCTTTGCCGTAGTCGGGTAAAAAAAGGAAGAAAACACACGTAGAACAAGAGAATGAAGCAGTTTTTTGTTAGTATGTCAAATATGTGTGAGTGACTGATAGTAACACACTGTGTTCAATTTGTCCCAAAATTATTGTTTAAAATCGAATGTAATTGTAATGGCATGGCAACATTTTAGTTTGTCATTTTCTTGAAATCTAGATTTTGTTGCATGAACACGTTGCTAATGGCATCGAATTAAACACAATATATTGTTTCATAGCTTCCCGTCCTTTTGTTTGTTTACCGAGACTATTAGGCTTCTTTAAGATAGCGAGGTTTGTAATTGCGTCGAATTTGTATTTCGCGATCCGCGAAGTGATTAAAACGGGCAGTGATTAGTTCCGGCCGAAAGACGGACCAGACCATCCACCCCGACCCTTCGTATTGTAATCGTATGTGTAAATGGACAGTGTGTAGAATCTCCGTGACAGCGTACAGAAGGCCCTCTTCGTCGCTTAGGAGGCCATGAGGTCAACGAAGCCTACACATCTCCATGGTAAGTTTTATATAGCAATATAGAAAAACAGGTGAAGCGTCTCTAAGTTTCACTACTGTTCCCAAGAGGATAGTTCTTTGGGCCCCGAAGGCAGGTGAAATTACTTTCTGGAAGTACGAAGCTCTGGGGAAAGGAATTAAACAATTTCTATATTGGAATTGATAATGTCATTCGAAGTAGTGCACACCTCACGTTTATTGAAATGCAAAAATATTTCGTATCTGTGCTGAAGATATGTACAGGTGTAACTAAAATATAAGTGAAATCGGAATCCTCACCTTATTTTCGCTGCCCGCTTCACGTGAAATGCCCCATGCCTTCTGTCGTTAAAGAGAGAGCATGCGTACGATCAGCGAGATATTTGTAATAATAATGAACAGTCAGATAAGTGCGCACGTATCAGCTAGAGGTCAGCTCGGCTTGTCGATAAAGTACAAATCGTTATTACATTCGCCATTACTTCACTCCTCTCATGAGGAGAAGCACGTGCACCAGCACGGTTGACGCGGCTGCCCGGTGCGGCGGCGCCACTGTTGTTGCATTGTTGAAAGCGCTTCACCATGGAATCGGTTGTCGCTCAAATAGCTGCACCTTCTTCGATGGCGAAAAGTAAAGAAACGATAAGGTACCTAAACGTAGTGAACATACCCCGTCTCGGCAGCTACATTTTTCTCTGTAATTACACTATGATAACTGTAATACCTACTTGTTCGCTTATTTAGTAGTGTTTATATATTAATATGCTATTTATACAAATATGTATACTCGACTGTCAGGAGTAGCGAGCAGAGAGCTTATTACGATGATACATAAGCATAAGTAGGCCGCCTTCGTGTGGGTCACCATGCTGTCTGCATTCGCAATGAGTATGGTGACCACCACTCTTGGATTCTGCTTATGCTTTCCATCAGGCAGAATAGAGTCAATTTGGCAAAGCCAAAAAATCGCGCTACGGAATGGCCAGGTGCCGCCTAGTTGGTGACAAACTGTGGTTTTAGCTCAATCCGGACTCGTTAGGTATCTGTGCAAAGTTCAAACGTAGGTACACACATCACATATGGTTGTGATAACGAAAAATAATGATTGTATTACAATTCTTTTTTATTTTAACGCTGATTAGTACATTTCATTTTGTACGCATGTCGACTGGAATAATCCTACTAATATTATAAATGCGAAAGTTTGTAAGGATGGATGGATGTTTGGATGGATGTTTGTTACTCTTTCACGCAAAAATTACTGAACGGATTTGGATGAAACTTTACAGTAATATAGCTTATACATCAGAATAACACATAGGCTAATTTTTGCCGCGATAACCGATATATACGCGGGCGGAGCCGCGGGCAACAACTAGTATATAAATAAAACACCAACAAATTATAGAAACGTGTTAATATTATTATGTTATAGAGCTCGGTGTTCCCGGTAACAGCCTAATCGAGGTGCACGAGTGGTTGAGCTAACTGAACACCCCCTCCACCCATCCGTGGAAGCAAACACCAATGTGTACGCTTTCCTTGCTTTTACTTCAGCTTTTCACAGGAAGACAGCGTTGCTTTCGAATTTATAATATTAATATTAGTACGTGGAAGTGTTGATAATTGTTTAGGTATGTATAAGAAAAATATAAATGATAAAATACTTATAATGACAATTTTTTTATGGAATAGGCTTACAATCGGGCAAACGAGCAGACGTATCGCCTGATGGTAAGCGATTACCGCCGCCCATGGATACCTGCGTTACCAGCCTTTGGGGGATGGGCCTCCAGTATCCTCACTCCCTGGCGAAACACAGCGCAAGCAAACACAGCGCAAGCACTATTTCACACCGGTTTTCTGTGAGGTCGTGGTATCGCTTCGATTGAGCCGGCTCATTCATGCCGAAGCGTGGCTCTCCCATGGAAAATGCGAGCTTTCTACATGAATGGTAAATGTAAGCAAACAACTATTAGATGTACCTACGTCCGTCACCGGAAAATGTTTCACTTGTAACACGACACGTGCAAGTTGCAACATACATGTTCCTGGTAAACATTGTTTACGAGAGTGTGGCGACATCCACATACAGCCCAACAACAGCATGCTACAGCGTCATCGACCAAAGATACACCGAACTACTGTGTGGCGTCACGACACGTAGTACACAACAGTACTAATCCTGAATCGCGCAATAAGATTTCTCGCGCCGATTAGCATATATACAACTAACCAACATCAACTGTGGGGCAGTGGCCTGCCAGGCATGATCACCTCGCCTGGTCAGAGGATCCTCCCTTTGTGTTGGAGGGGCATGACACTCGTTCCTCCACCGTGGTGACCTCGAGACGTGATCTAACAAAAACCAAAAACGAACCGAAAACCGAACTGAATAACTAACCGTAACCGAACCGAAAAACGAACCCAAAAACGAACCGAAAAACCGATATCCCCTTTCCTCATATCGACCTCCGGTCTTGGAGGGGAGTAACGTGGCGATATCCACATACAGCGCAACAGCAACATGCTACTACAGCGTTATCGACCAAAGATACACCGAACTACGGTGTGACGTCACGACACGTGCACACAAGCACACACACACATACACACACGTAACAGTACCAATCTTGAATCGCGCAATCAGATTTTTCGCGCGGTTCAACATAATACAATTTCCCAACATCAAACGTTGGGCAGTGGCCCGCCAGGCATGAACCTCGCTTGGTCGAAGGATCCTCCCTTTGTGTAGCAGGGACCTTACACTCGTTCCTCCACAAGAGTTAGGTACGTGGATTCTTAACAATCATAACATTAAAAAGCTAAAGCGCGGCGCCTTCAGTCATTGCACGAAGTATTCGGATATTATCCGGCCGGCTAATCACGACAATATTCCAAAAACAATTAAATTATAGCATTGTAATGTTTAATGAGACCCACATTACTGTAGTGTTAGCTGAACCTTCGTGTTTGCCACATCACGCGACGTTGCCTACTACTGAAAAGTTCAAGTAAACAGTTAAAGATTTTCATAAACTTTAAGCGCGGAAGGCCTTGTATGTCTGTGTTAGGGACTGTGGTGATTCGTTTATTTTAAAGTACGACGCAACGTTTACTGCTTATATTCTCAAAGCCTAAGTGGGGTTACTCGTCTGGTAGCTTTTGTTAATAAAATAAAAGTGTACACGTTAAAAACGGCAAAAACACGAGCAGCGCTTGACGTCCAGAAAACAGCGATTTCTTACCTCGAACTGTTCGTTTGCCCTCTCATATCGTACAATAAAAAAAGAGTATTTGAACAAAGCTTTTCAATAGATGAATGGTTTTTACGGTCGATTCGTAAACGAATACGTTTACGGATTGGCCGTAAAAACCATTCAGCTATTCTCGTTCCGCTGGCGTCTACCACGCCCGGCGGCTGCGCCGCCTCTACAGGGCCCGGCCTCTAAAGCCGAGCCTAGCACTGCCGCTCTTCTCTGCCTGGTGGTGTACACCTCCAGTTCTGACGCGGCCACTAACGCCGAGTCCAGCGCTTCTGCAAAGCGCCTCTCTAGCAGCCTGCTACGTAGCTACTCGAACTCCAGTTAAGTACCCCATGCTACCATGGAGGTACCTACGCTGATCGAACTTGTCAGAACCTTCATCCTGAATACTATCTGTGTCCATTCTGCTCTTAACGTAAATATTGCGAGCTAACTGTAATTGCTTTGTTTAAATGAATAAATGTAAGTGTGTAAATCTTCGTACTAAGGTGTATAATTTTTATTCAATTCAACCTTGTGGCGTCACCACCATCACCTCGTGGCGCCTAAAACCCACTACGCGATAGTATTAACATAAAAATATATACTTTCCACGCACAGCAGTGATACTTTCAAGAGATTTGATGAAAATATGTAACTGGAGTAAGGAGTATGGACTGAATGTGAATCCGACCAAAACACAGGTCACCATAGTTGGTAGCCGCGGGCTACACAGTAGATTAAACTTCCAGTATATACCAGACATTGTTTGCAGCGGCTCGATTGTTTCCTTCAGTGAGAAAGTAAAAAACTTAGGAATTCTTATGGATATGTACCTTTCCTGGAGTCCTCAGATTGAGGAAGTTGTCGCAAACTATTTGCGGCAAGCGGGGTCTCTGCGAAGGTTCCGAAACTTTCTACCCACAAACACTAAAATTGCGCTCGCACAATCTCTTCTTCTTCCCATCCTTGACTATGGTGATGTCAGCTATCTAGATCTCACCGAAGACCAACTAAATAAACTTGAGCGACTCCAAAACCTTTGCATTAGATTCATATTTGGATTACGCAAATATGACCATATCTCAGAGTTCTAAACTCAAGTGGCTCCCAATACGCTTTCGCCGGAATGCTCATATTCTTTTTTTTTATACGCTATTCTTTTTCTTTTTTTTTCACAATCCTTCTTACCTGAAAGAACGCTTTCAGTTCTTACACAACATTCATTGCAGGGACCTGAGATCAACAGAGAATTTGAAACTTAAAATGCCTAAACATTCTACCCGGTTTACAGACAAATCCTTCACTGTGCAAGCAGTAAGACTCTGGATCAATTTGCCTGAAACAATCCGTCACGCTAAAACCTTACATGTTTTCAAAAAGCTAGTGAAGGATTATTATCTATCATTATAATTTATTGTTATTTATTTTAGTCTATTTATATATGTATGTGTATGTGTATGTATGTTGTATATGTGTATGTTTGTAAGAGTATGTTAACATGTGTGATGTAAGTAGATGTATGTATATGTATGAATGTTGAATATTTTGAATCTGGTGATTGTTTTTATCATTCACATACTAAGCTTAAGATTTGTGCACTCTACTACTGCTACCCTAATTAATGTCACTTATCATAATTCCGTACTAAGGTTGTCTGTAAGAGATCGCCATGAGCGATGAGACCGCCAATTGTCACATTTCTAAATTGCAACACTTTTGTTTTTCTTCATTTTTTTATTTTTATATATGTAATGATGTGTGTACAATAAAGATCAATAAATAAATAAAATACTTTCAGTCGATAATCCGTTCCGTTTCGTTTCAGTTTCGGCGAGTTCGATAAAGCGCTCGGCATGGGCATGGGCGGCGTGCGGCGCTCGCACGCGGCCGCGCTTGCGGCGCTCGGCGCGCTGCTGCTGCTGCTGCTGGCGCGCCTCCCGCCGCCCGTCCCCGCCCCCGCCCCCGCCCCCGCCCCTCTGCTCGCGCCCGCGCCCGCGCCGCGCGCCAACCGCACGCAGCCCCCGCCGCCCGCGCCCTCCTCGTCGCTCGGCACCACGGCATCACGCGCGGCGAGCGAGCGCACCCTCCCGGTCGCCGAGGCCAAGTCTCCCGGGACGGAGGCCGCGGCCGCGCCGGGTGAAGCTCCCGCCGCTCCTCCGGCGCCCGCCGCGGCCGCCTCTCCGGCCTCGTCCAACCGCACCGCGCCGGCGCGCGACCCTCACCTCGTGTACGTGAGCGACGTGTACGTGAGCGGGCACGAGCGGCCGCACCCCGAGCTGTGTCCGTCGCTGGGCGCGCACCTGCGGCTGCTGATCCTCGTGACGTCGGCGCCGTCACACGCGGCCGCGCGCGACGCCGTGCGCCTGACGTGGGGGCACTACGCGGCGCGCGCCGACGTGGCCATCGCCTTCGTGCTCGGCGCGCCGCCGCCCGCCCTGCGCGACGCCCTGCGCGCCGAGGACGAGCTGTACGGCGACCTCATCGTCGGCCGCTTCGTGGACTCGTACTCCAACCTGACGCTCAAGACGCTGTCGATGCTGGAGTGGGCGGACACGTACTGCCCGCGCGCGCCGCGCCTGCTGAAGACGGACGACGACATGTTCATCAACGTGGCGCGGCTGCTCGAGTTCGCGGCGGCGCCGGCGCGCGCCAACGCCTCGCTCACGGTGTGGGGCAAGGTGGTGCGGCGCTCGCTGCCGAAGCGCACGACCAAGTCCAAGTACTACGTGTCGCCGGCGCAGTTCCCGGGCAAGGTGTTCCCGGACTTCGCCACGGGCCCGGCGTACCTGCTGACGGCGGACTGCGTGCGGCCGCTGCTGGCGGCGGCGCCGGGCGCGCTGTTCCTGCGGCTGGAGGACGTGTTCGTGACGGGCGTGCTGGCGGCTCGCCTGCACATCCGCCGCTCGCACGCGCCCGAGTTCTACAACAAGAAGGTGGCGCCGCACCCCTGCGCCGTCCAGCGCGGCCTGGCCATCCACATGGTGCGCTACCACGAGCAGTTCGACCTCTGGCGCAAGCTGCTCGACGGCAAGACCAAGTGCGCCAGCTAGGCGCGACGCGACACGCGCCTGGCCATCCACATGGTGCGCTACCACGAGCAGTTCGACCTCTGGCGCAAGCTGCTCGACGGCAAGACCAAGTGCGCCAGCTAGGCGCGACGCGACACGCGCCTGGCCATCCACATGGTGCGCTACCACGAGCAGTTCGACCTCTGGCGCAAGCTGCTCGACGGCAAGACCAAGTGCGCCAGCTAGGCGCGACGCGACACGCGCCTGGCCATCCACATGGTGCGCTACCACGAGCAGTTCGACCTCTGGCGCAAGCTGCTCGACGGCAAGACCAAGTGCGCCAGCTAGGCGCGACGCGACACGCGCCTGGCCATCCACATGGTGCGCTACCACGAGCAGTTCGACCTCTGGCGCAAGCTGCTCGACGGCAAGACCAAGTGCGCCAGCTAGGCGCGACGCGACACGCGCCTGGCCATCCACATGGTGCGCTACCACGAGCAGTTCGACCTCTGGCGCAAGCTGCTCGACGGCAAGACCAAGTGCGCCAGCTAGGCGCGACGCGACACGCGCCTGGCCATCCACATGGTGCGCTACCACGAGCAGTTCGACCTCTGGCGCAAGCTGCTCGACGGCAAGACCAAGTGCGCCAGCTAGGCGCGACGCGACACGCGCCTGGCCATCCACATGGTGCGCTACCACGAGCAGTTCGACCTCTGGCGCAAGCTGCTCGACGGCAAGACCAAGTGCGCCAGCTAGGCGCGACGCGACACGCGCCTGGCCATCCACATGGTGCGCTACCACGAGCAGTTCGACCTCTGGCGCAAGCTGCTCGACGGCAAGACCAAGTGCGCCAGCTAGGCGCGACGCGACACGCGCCTGGCCATCCACATGGTGCGCTACCACGAGCAGTTCGACCTCTGGCGCAAGCTGCTCGACGGCAAGACCAAGTGCGCCAGCTAGGCGCGACGCGACACGCGCCTGGCCATCCACATGGTGCGCTACCACGAGCAGTTCGACCTCTGGCGCAAGCTGCTCGACGGCAAGACCAAGTGCGCCAGCTAGGCGCGACACCTTTTTTACATTATTTTATTTTTTTATTCTACTATATTTTTGTACTCGTCTCGCGCTATTGCGCGGGGCGGTCCGCCATACCTCGCGTCCTTCGAATCCGTAGATCGACGACGTTCCCGAGAATCTCGCCTAGATGTGACTATTTTTTTTTTGTATATAAAGTACAAAACGATTAGCTTTTAAGCTCTCGTTGTGCCTCGCTCCCGTGACCGGTAATGAGTCGGGGCCGGTGGCTACCGCCGATCTCTGCTAGTCGCCACTGGTCGCCACTGGTCGCCAGCAGTCGCCACTGATCGCCACTGGTGTCGCCACTGATCGCCACTGGTGTCGCCACTGGCCGCCAGCAGTCGCAGGCGGGAGCGACGCACGACACGTAGTACGTCACCGTGCAATGAACTGTGACAATTGTAATGGAATTTGATCGAATGGCGCTACATTCCGCGCAAGTTGTGCCAGATGTAAATATTACATAAATATGTACATTACAATTGCTTTTTATTTCTCCATACTTCTCGCCATCCGCCCCCTCGTCATCATTGTTAACTTTTAGAATCATCTTTTACGATTATTTTACTGACATATTTTTTATTTAGTACGGAGACAAACCACTATTTTTTTTCATGAGATAGCTGAGAAACGAGCAGACGTATCGGCTGATGGTAAGCGATTACCGCAGCCCATGGACACCCGCAACACCAAAGGCGTCACGAGTGCGTTGCCGGCCTTTTAAGGAGTACGCTATTACGATGAAACTTCTGTCGGGTAGAGTAGTTCTGGCGGAAAGAGGCGGCAGGAATCAGTCAGAACAATTCCTCGGAGCTCTCCCCATAGTAGATGCCGTAGAAGATGCACAGCGAAGCCACATCTCTACGCAGCGCCAAAGAGTCTAGTCGAATTGAAAGTTCTTGGCAATCGATGATCGGAGTCGCTGGAGTCGCTCTCCGTTGAATGCGGTCCAAAGGGAGCTGTTGTTGGGGAGCCCCCGCCCAAGGACGGGGACAGTATTCCATGTGAGGCCGAACCTGCGCCTTATAAAGCAGATGGCGGTGGGCCGGAGTGAAGTACTGTCTCGATCTGTTGAGCGCACCTAGTTTTTTCGAGGTCAATTTATATATGTGTCATATAGATTACTAGCTTTTGCATGCGGCTTCGCTCACGCAGACTTTCATCCCCTCATTTAACCCTTAGGGGTGGAATTTAAAAAATAATAGGACCTAGTACAACATAATAAGACCCTAACTACCTAATTATCTCATTTAGAAAACCAAACAACAAATTAAACCAATAAAACGTACTTAATGTATTTTAATATCACAGCTGGCTGGGGAGAGGTCAATGTACCGTGCGCTAGCGCGCTGCACTGACCGCGGGGGGACGCTTCAGTTGCGCTGTACCTACTGATAACACAAATAAGACTAATACTGCCTAGTTAATATTGCTGTCTAGGCACCAGGTGGTAACCTAGTACCTAGACAGCACAGCCCGCCTTAATTTTACAAACTGAACTTCTTAGAAACATAAGTTCTAAAAAATGCCAAATATAAAAGTAGGTAGGTGGCCATTAACAATCAATACAATTTAAGGCCCTAACTTTATGAAGCGTGCATCTGCGCAAACAATTGTCTATGTAGATGCGTATAATATTGTATTAGGTAGGTACAAAACTTTATTTTATACACGACTACATGCGTCGATTTCGCCACCGCGAGCGCATCGGCGCGGCGCATCAAAGCTCCGACCGCGGGGACGCTGGGCGGGAGGGGTGCGGGGCGGGACGGGTCAGTTGACCAGTCAGTCGGTCAGTTTACAAGGATAGGACTGTTCAACAGTCACAACGAACATCTGTGGTTAATGAGGAATACTAAATTGACTCGACAGCATTCATTCCAACACAGTTTTAGTGTAAACAGTCTCCCGATCAACTCCTGTGGATTTATGAAGTGGAGGTTTAAAAAGTTTAAAAGAGAATTTAATAAATAGTGTTCGTGTTTGCAACATTAAGCCTTATGCATGTATGAAATATGTAAATTAAGTTCTGTAGTAGTTACCAGTTGATTACTTAAACTTAAAACTAACTAATAATAAAACAGTAGTAATAGTATCATTAGTAGGTACGTATTTTGTGTTTGTTCAATTTGAAAGCTGACTTCTCGGGTGTATCGAACTCGAAAATTAAAAATCGCAATTTGATCACAACGAGAAGGCCTTAAAATCAGATTCGTAAAATAAAATTGAATGAGTGATTGAAAAACTTTGTTAAGTAGGTAGGTATCACTCTGCTACTCGGTTTACCCAAAACTTTGCCTAAATACTATGATTTTACTAGAATTACTAATAGTATAATCAAGTAAAATGAGGCATTTTAATTATTGTTATAAGTAACGATCCCAACCTCGTATAAACGCGTAGTTCGTTAAAATCTTAATAATTACTAGGCATACAATATTATATATTATAACCTTATGATTCAATTGCTGATTTTATAATCAAGTAAATAGTTGATTTATACTAATATCTTGGCGCGTTCCGGCGCCACTTATATTTCATGATACTACTACTACTTCCGGCGTAATAAATCTGTAATGTTAAACAATTGTCTATTATCAAATAATAATTGGATGCTAATAACCATAGGAATAATTATGATAAGCAATATTTGATATTATCTACTAAATATGTGAATTTAGTATTAAACTGGGTCAGGCCTGTCAAATGCTATAAAATACCTTCAGTTCGAATATTTCGAACATTCATATTCCGATCGTTCTACTAGATGTGCATTGGAGAATATTATAAGGTTGTGCTACTTTAAAGTGTTGACTTTGCCGCCGTCCTGGCTAATCCACCGTTACATATCAGAAGTTGGATAACATCCTCGCGCGTCCTGTTTTGTATTTTTTTAACGAATTATTTTTATCTTGATACCCTTCGAAATGTTCTTGTTTTCCTTCGAGTAATTGGTGAAGATGCAGTAAAGTATATCTATCTGTAAATCTGGTGAGTACGTTCCAGTTTATTTATAATGAAATTTAAAAGTGATAAAAAGATCATCATGGATTCCATTTACCTATGTGTCTGCAATAATATAGTACACTGTGTGATACTTCTAAGTGAACAGTTATTTACCGCTGCATGTTAAATCTTACCTGTAAAGACGGCTGTGTGATCAAATCTGGTTACTTAAATAAAGCTACGTTTTCAAGTTAATGTACCTACATGTAAATACGGACGGCTATGTAAGCAACTCTATTTAACTAAAAGAGAGGACGGTTATGTAAACAAGTACATCTAACTAAAAAAAATGAAGACGGTAAGTGATCAATGTCTGTCTGTCTGTCTGTCTGTCTGTCTGTCTGTCTGTCTGTCTGTCTGTCTGTCTGTCTGTCTGTCTGTCTGTCTGTCTGTCTGTCTGTCTGTCTGTCTGTCTGTCTGTCTGTCTGTCTGTCTGTCTGTCTGTCTGTCTGTCTGTCTGTCTGTCTGTCTGTCTGTCTGTCTGTCTGTCTGTCTGTCTGTCTGTCTGTCTGTCTGTCTGTCTGTCTGTCTGTCTGTCTGTCTGTCTGTCTGTCTGTCTGTCTGTCTGTCTGTCTGTCTGTCTGTCTGTCTGTCTGTCTGTCTGTCTGTCTGTCTGTCTGTCTGTCTGTCTGTCTGTCTGTCTGTCTGTCTGTCTGTCTGTCTGTCTGTCTGTCTGTCTGTCTGTCTGTCTGTCTGTCTGTCTGTCTGTCTGTCTGTCTGTCTGTCTGTCTGTCTGTCTGTCTGTCTGTCTGTCTGTCTGTCTGTCTGTCTGTCTGTCTGTCTGTCTGTCTGTCTGTCTGTCTGTCTGTCTGTCTGTCTGTCTGTCTGTCTGTCTGTCTGTCTGTCTGTCTGTCTGTCTGTCTGTCTGTCTGTCTGTCTGTCTGTCTGTCTGTCTGTCTGTCTGTCTGTCTGTCTGTCTGTCTGTCTGTCTGTCTGTCTGTCTGTCTGTCTGTCTGTCTGTCTGTCTGTCTGTCTGTCTGTCTGTCTGTCTGTCTGTCTGTCTGTCTGTCTGTCTGTCTGTCTGTCTGTCTGTCTGTCTGTCTGTCTGTCTGTCTGTCTGTCTGTCTGTCTGTCTGTCTGTCTGTCTGTCTGTCTGTCTGTCTGTCTGTCTGTCTGTCTGTCTGTCTGTCTGTCTGTCTGTCTGTCTGTCTGTCTGTCTGTCTGTCTGTCTGTCTGTCTGTCTGTCTGTCTGTCTGTCTGTCTGTCTGTCTGTCTGTCTGTCTGTCTGTCTGTCTGTCTGTCTGTCTGTCTGTCTGTCTGTCTGTCTGTCTGTCTGTCTGTCTGTCTGTCTGTCTGT
The DNA here is from genome assembly GCA_905220595.1 of Spilosoma lubricipeda. Taxonomy (NCBI): domain Eukaryota; kingdom Metazoa; phylum Arthropoda; class Insecta; order Lepidoptera; family Erebidae; genus Spilosoma; species Spilosoma lubricipeda. Next base: position 58,349 of record HG992298.1, on the reverse strand, counting down.
CTGTCTGTCTGTCTGTCTGTCTGTCTGTCTGTCTGTCTGTCTGTCTGTCTGTCTGTCTGTCTGTCTGTCTGTCTGTCTGTCTGTCTGTCTGTCTGTCTGTCTGTCTGTCTGTCTGTCTGTCTGTCTGTCTGTCTGTCTGTCTGTCTGTCTGTCTGTCTGTCTGTCTGTCTGTCTGTCTGTCTGTCTGTCTGTCTGTCTGTCTGTCTGTCTGTCTGTCTGTCTGTCTGTCTGTCTGTCTGTCTGTCTGTCTGTCTGTCTGTCTGTCTGTCTGTCTGTCTGTCTGTCTGTCTGTCTGTCTGTCTGTCTGTCTGTCTGTCTGTCTGTCTGTCTGTCTGTCTGTCTGTCTGTCTGTCTGTCTGTCTGTCTGTCTGTCTGTCTGTCTGTCTGTCTGTCTGTCTGTCTGTCTGTCTGTCTGTCTGTCTGTCTGTCTGTCTGTCTGTCTGTCTGTCTGTCTGTCTGTCTGTCTGTCTGTCTGTCTGTCTGTCTGTCTGTCTGTCTGTCTGTCTGTCTGTCTGTCTGTCTGTCTGTCTGTCTGTCTGTCTGTCTGTCTGTCTGTCTGTCTGTCTGTCTGTCTGTCTGTCTGTCTGTCTGTCTGTCTGTCTGTCTGTCTGTCTGTCTGTCTGTCTGTCTGTCTGTCTGTCTGTCTGTCTGTCTGTCTGTCTGTCTGTCTGTCTGTCTGTCTGTCTGTCTGTCTGTCTGTCTGTCTGTCTGTCTGTCTGTCTGTCTGTCTGTCTGTCTGTCTGTCTGTCTGTCTGTCTGTCTGTCTGTCTGTCTGTCTGTCTGTCTGTCTGTCTGTCTGTCTGTCTGTCTGTCTGTCTGTCTGTCTGTCTGTCTGTCTGTCTGTCTGTCTGTCTGTCTGTCTGTCTGTCTGTCTGTCTGTCTGTCTGTCTGTCTGTCTGTCTGTCTGTCTGTCTGTCTGTCTGTCTGTCTGTCTGTCTGTCTGTCTGTCTGTCTGTCTGTCTGTCTGTCTGTCTGTCTGTCTGTCTGTCTGTCTGTCTGTCTGTCTGTCTGTCTGTCTGTCTGTCTGTCTGTCTGTCTGTCTGTCTGTCTGTCTGTCTGTCTGTCTGTCTGTCTGTCTGTCTGTCTGTCTGTCTGTCTGTCTGTCTGTCTGTCTGTCTGTCTGTCTGTCTGTCTGTCTGTCTGTCTGTCTGTCTGTCTGTCTGTCTGTCTGTCTGTCTGTCTGTCTGTCTGTCTGTCTGTCTGTCTGTCTGTCTGTCTGTCTGTCTGTCCGTCCGTCCGTCCGTCTGTCTGTCCGTCTGTCTGTCTGTCTGTCTGTCTGTTTTTTTTTTTTTTTTTTTGCAGAACTTCTTGAATTTTTTGAAAATACCAAAATTTTAAAATGTATGTAAAAATTTATCTAAGTTCTATTTACCAGATTTAAATAAAAGTGGTGTTGTTAGATAGCCCTTGACGAGAGCTATCTAAATATATAAAAACAAAAACTATTGGATGAAGGGTTATCGAACAATTCGACAAAACCTTATGAAAGTGTCAAAATTTCAGATATTAAAAATTTCTAAGTCCAAAAATAAAAAATTTTTCCTTATTTTACAGGTTCTGATGCTCCCACGGGACGCAGGAGTGTCTACAGGGATGGTTAAAAATAAAAACGCCGGAGTTACAAGGTAAATACAAGAAAATTTTCGTGCAAATGTTCTAAAAATAGTGCCCTAAGGTAGACTTTATTAAGTAAACAAAGATTACTGAAATTTTTTAAAATTACAATTTTTCAGGTTTCTATTTGCCCGATCTGAGCAAATGAGGTGTCGTTAGACGGGTCTTGAAGAGACCTATCTAAATATATATGATTCGTTATTAAGGAATTAAGGGCCGCCGAACTATTCGACAAAAACCACCAAAAATGTGAAAATGTACCAAATTTTTAATTTAAATATGAATTTTTTACCAACTTCTAATAAAGGGAGCTATATAAAAAGGGTGTAGATAGACGGGTCTTGATGAGATCTGTCTAATTATGTAAAAATATGGACTATTGGATGAAGGGATCGCGCGTTATTCAACGAAAACCTTCGAAATTTTTTGAAAATACCAAAATTTTAAAATGTATGTAAAAATTTATCTAAGTTCTATTTACCAGATTTAAATAAAAGTGGTGTTGTTAGATAGCCCTTGACGAGAGCTATCTAAATATATAAAAACAAAAACTATTGGATGAAGGGTTATCGAACAATTCGACAAAACCTTATGAAAGTGTCAAAATTTCAGATATTAAAAATTTCTAAGTCCAAAAATAAAAAATTTTTCCTTATTTTACAGGTTCTGATGCTCCCACGGGACGCAGGAGTGTCTACAGGGATGGTTAAAAATAAAAACGCCGGAGTTACAAGGTAAATACAAGAAAATTTTCGTGCGGGTTAGGTTAGGTTAGGTTAGGTTAGGTTAGGTTAGGTTAGGTTTTTTTTTTTTTTTTTTTTTTTTTTTTTATTGTTATCCCATTATGGGATAACGCAGCTTTTCCCCGTCCAAAGGTACGACAGGACCTTATTATTCTTGGTCTTAATTTTTTTTTTTTTTTTTTTTTTTTGTCGTTAGTTGTCGTAGTTTGTGTCGGGTAGAATTCCCGCTACTTAACTAGTTTTATTTTATGTACTGTAAGAATATTTATATGTTCTATTTTGTCTGTATTCTTGTTTTTATTATGTTGTTTATTTTATTTACTTTTATTATATTATACTATTTTTTTTTTTTATTTATTTATTATTATATGTTTCTAACTTTCTATTCTTTACATATCTCTCATTATTTCTAAAGGACTTTTATACTTAGTGTTCTATACAATTTCTGTTTTTATTTATTCTTATATATGTTCTTTCTTCTAATTGCTTAGTTCTTCTCCAATATTATATATTTATTCAGTCTCCCCAAGACGTCCCATATGGCCATTATTTACTATCCTGTGAGATTGCGATATTTATGACTTCGTGTTTTTGTTATGTGTACGTGTCAGTGTTTATGTGCGTGTTCCTTTCCTTCATTCACACGATTCTGTTTCCAATCCCTTTAACAATGTGTATATATGTACAAATATATACAACTGTTACCGCCTCCCTTGTGAATTCCTAACTGTCCTGATTGTTTGTGTACGTGTTTAATGTTGTTGTGCATGTTTTGATTTGTCCGTATATTGTAACTATATATTTACCAAATCAGTGTGTGTGTGCTTGTGTGTTCTGTACCGTGTGTGTGCGTGAGTGAGTGAGTGAGTCATAAATACGCGGTGTTCGATCTCGACAGGTAGTCCCACTTCAAGCGGGTCGGGCATTCTGTGCTGAAGGCGTTATGGCCGGTGTTCTGCAGCCCAGAGTGCGAGCAGTTGCAGCACTGCGGTTCCTTTCCCGCTGAGTAGTCTGCGCATTTTTCGCGCAGATGCGAGCCTCCACAATGGCTGCACCTGTCCACACTCTCGGTGCAGAACTTGCGGCCGTGGCCGAACGCCAAGCACTTCGTGCATTGGATGAGCGGAGACTGGTCCTCCACTCTGACCCTTTGCAGGTCCAGATAGAGGGTTCCAGTCTCCGTCATCCGCTGCCATACCCTTGGCTTGACCTGCAAGACCACATGGGAGGTCTTCGGGTTCCTGGTCCTTTTTTTGTATTTGACCTTTAGGTCCTTCTCCTCTTGTGGTAGGCCCATGAAAACTTCGGGGTTTTGGGTGTATAGGGCCCTCACCATCTCGTCGTCCTCACCGTCCAAAAAGACGTCTTTGAGGACGACGAGTGGATCCTTGTTTTTCATGGGCGCCACCACAAGCCCACCACCACGGCTCCCTATCTGCACCGCCACCCTGTCCCGCTCCACTTCCGTGTCGCAGCCCAGGATGACGGTGCTTCCCTTGGCCTTCCTGGCTTTGCTGATCTTAAGACCAGTAGCCCTGGCGTCGACCGCCTCCTTCACCTTGGCGAGCACCTCATCGGCAGTCTCCTGACTATCCGATGAGGTCACCGCCAGCGAGTGAAGCGCCGGTCGGCGCCCGGGCTTGGCTGCTACGGCGCTGGCGTATGTCTTGGGGATCGGGTCCGGGTCACTGCCCGGCACTCGCCCCTTTAACATTTCGCCGAGATGGGTCTTGGTCTCCATGACCACATCTCTGGCGACAGTAGCAACATGGTCCTCGAGCTGGGTCTGCGCTCGCACGACCATTGCCTCGGTCGACAGGTCTATTTCGACCTGCGTCTCTTCTATTTTTTCAAAGACCTTTTCGAGAGTGTTAGCGTTTTGGTCTTCATTGTTTTTCTTGACGCTCTGGATTTCTTTTTTCAGGAGGTGGTGCGACTTCTCGATCCAGTCGTAGACCGAGGATCGCAACTCCGCTAGGCCTGCCAACACCGTCCCGTCTTTTGCCGAAGATGCGGCCACTGCGGCCGAGTCCTCCTGTACAGGAGTTACAGCCACCGGAGCCGCACCGATAGCCTTGGACGCATCCGCCTCTTTCACCAGCTGATACAAGTGGTCAACGGCGTTAAGGATTCCCTCCTTAAGGTCTCGCTTCAGATTGCGAGACTCGTTCACACAAGCCTTCGCCCTCTGAAGCCAGACCCTAGCCTGGGCTGTCCTGGTCTTCGGAGCTTGTTGTTGTTTCGGCGGATGCGGGAGCGGCGACGGCGACGACGAGGAGAAGCTGATGCGCCTGGGGTCAAACGGCACACCAGTATAATAATAGGGTTCAGAGTCAGACATGTCTGTGGTGGAGGCTTATGAGTAGTGTGTCGCGTATGTATGGGGAAAATTGTCGTGTGTAATTTGTAGATGTATGTCCGACCCTGTATAGGGGGGTGGATGTCAATATGTGTTTACCCTGTAAATGGGGGTACGTGTCAGTTTGTTAACTAAAATAGTTAAAAAATCAAATGTATAATAAAATTTTAAAACTCTAATTTGAGCCGGTCTTTAGTTTTTTGAGGTGTAGAGTGCCTCGGTCAACAAATAAAATAACTTAGAACTAAACAAAAAATTTTTTAAAATGACAAAAATTTTTTGTCACAACCTCGGGTTGACGATCCCTGGTCAGCTATCCTATATATCCCGTAAAAGATGGAAGGGTGGGCGGGCAATTTTTCAGTTTTCTATTTGCCCGATCTGAGCAAATGAGGTGTCGTTAGACGGGTCTTGAAGAGACCTATCTAAATATATATGATTTGTTATTAAAGAATTGAGTGCCGCCGAACTATTCGACAAAAACCTCCAAAAACGTGAAAATGTACCAAAATTTTTATCTAAATATGAATTTTTTACCAACTTTAAATTGCCGGAACTATATAAAAGGGGTGTATATAGACGGGTCTCGATGAGATACGTCTAAATATGTAGAAATAGAAACTATTGGATGAAGGGTTAGCGCGTTATTCGACGAAAACCCTCGAGATTTTTTGAAAATTCCTAAATTTTAAAATGTATGTAAAAAATTTTCTAACTTCTATTTACCAGATTTATATAAAAGAGGTGTTGTTAGATAGCCCTTGACGAGAGCTATCTAAATATACAAAAACAAAAACTATTGGATGAAGGAATATCGAACAATTCGACAAAACCTTATGAAAATGTCAAAATTTCAGATATTTAAAAATTCTAAGTCCAAAATAAAAATTTTTTCCTTATTTTACAGGTTCAAATGCTCCCACGGGACGCAGGAGTGTCTACAGGAACGATCGCAAACAAAAACGACGCAGTTACAAGGTATATACAAGAAAATTTTCGTGTAAATGTTCTAAAATTGTCGCCCTAAGGTAGACTTTATTAAGTAAACAAAGACTACTGAAATTTTTTAAATTGCAATTTTTCAGGTTTCTATTTGCCCGATCTGAGCAAATGAGGTGTCGTTAGACGGGTCTTGAAGAGACCTATCTAAATATATATGATTTGTTATTAAAGAATTAAGTGCCGCCGAACTATTCGACAAAAACCTCCAAAAACGTGAAAATGTACCAAAATTTTTATCTAAATATGAATTTTTTACCAACTTTAAATTGCCGGAACTATATAAAAGGGGTGTATATAGACGGGTCTCGATGAGATACGTCTAAATATGTAGAAATAGAAACTATTGGATGAAGGGTTAGCGCGTTATTCGACGAAAACCCTCGAGATTTTTTGAAAATTCCTAAATTTTAAAATGTATGTAAAAATTTTTCTAACTTCTATTTACCAGATTTATATAAAAGAGGTGTTGTTAGATAGCCCTTGACGAGAGCTATCTAAATATACAAAAACAAAAACTATTGGATGAAGGAATATCGAACAATTCGACAAAACCTTATGAAAATGTCAAAATTTCAGATATTTAAAAATTCTAAGTCCAAAATAAAATTTTTTTCCTTATTTTACAGGTTCAAATGCTCCCACGGGACGCAGGAGTGTCTACAGGAACGATCGCAAACAAAAACGACGCAGTTACAAGGTATATACAAGAAAATTTTCGTGTGGTTAGGTTAGGTTAGGTTAGGTTTCGCCGTGTGGGGCCGGCATAGAATAGCCCCACCCCATCTCATCCCGTGGGTGTCGTAAGAGGCGACTAAGGGAAACACGCAGCCGAATTCCAGGCTGGCGAGGGGATCCCTAACAGCCCTTTTCAGGGCTCGCCGTCGCTCCCAGTACCCCTCTGTTTTGCAGAGGGGACATGGGAAGAGACGGTGTGAGGGATCGAGGGACGGGTCGGCCCACTGCTCGCGCAGGGGCTGGCTGGCACTAGTGCCACCGTCGGTGAGACAGGGTTAGCCACCCTGTCGCGTTCCGTAACCAACAGGGGCTCAGCAGCGACCTGACTGGTGGCTCCAGGAGGGTACGTTGAGAACCTGTTGGCCGGAGGGCTTGCCTTTATTGGCCGGCCCATGACAAGGATAGTCTATAACACCCGACAGCCAAGTCGTTAAAACCTGTGGATACCGGCCGACCTCCACAGTATCTAGGCTTATCCGGGTGCAGGGGGCACCGCCCGGACTGACCTTTATTTCCCCCATACTCGTGGGCTAAGGAATGGCAAGTGAAATTAATATAAAAATTGAAAATACGGACCGATCAAACAAAAAAACGAACAATGGCATGTCTACAGGAACTGAAAGCGTTGCGAAACGGAAGGGAAGAAGGAACGCCAAGGGGCAGTTCCGGAGGGCGGACGACTCCTCTACGGAGGAGGAGTCCGTGTCCGGGACGCCTATGGCGGCGGGGCTCCCAGTAGTCAGTCGGACTGCTGGGAGCCGAAGAACTTCGGAGCGTGCGCGTTCCGGGTCCACCCACTCGTCGGATGGCGCGAGTGGGATGGACTTGGAGCTTACGGACAGCCGTAAACGCGTACGCTCCAGCGACGGGGGCAGCGACGCCTACGAAATGCTGCCGCCCAAAATGGCGAGTAGCCATAGGGGGAGGTCCCGAACCCCAGTCCCGGGCACGTCGGGTTCCGCCTTTTGCAAGGCGGAGTCATATCGGCGAGCTCGGGCAGAAGGCGAGACTCAGGCGGAGGAGGAGATCTCGGGTCTCCTGCAGAAGATCGGGGAGCCGGTGGACGGGGACTCAGTGCCCCAGACGTCGGCTTCCTTGCAGGAGAGGGCGGACGCGGCGGTGGCCATCATACATAAGGTGGCCACCAAGTCCGTCAACCTTAAGGGCTCCTTCGTGAGGGCCCTTAAGGACTCCTCCTCCGCTGTGGCGGGGGTCGTAGGGACCCTGATCGGGGATGTGGCTCGCCTCCAGGCAGCCAACGATCGCCTGACGGGGCAGGTGGCTGAGCTGAGCGCTCAATTCGCCCAATTTCGGGCGGAGCGTCCTGAGTGCGAGGCCCCAGCCCTAGCCCCGTCTGCGTCGCGGCCGGCTCCGTCTGCGTCGCGGGCGGCTCCGTCTGCGTCGCGGGCGGCCCCGTCTGCGTCGCGGGCGGCTCCGTCTGCGTCGCGGGCGGCTCCGCCTGCGTCGCTGCCGGCGTCTGCGCCGCGGTCGACCCCCACTGTCCCTGAGGAATCTGATGCTCTAATGCAGCAGATCCTCATCGCAGTGGGGAATCTAGTGGACGGCCGCTTGGCCGGCCTGGAGGCTAGGCTGCCCCCCGCCCCTGTCGTTCGGCCGCCGCTCGCGCCCCCGAGGCCGAAGGTCTTTCCGGCGCCGGCGCCGCTCCCCGTAGTGGGTGGCCGCGTCACCTACGCGGCGGCGACGTCGGTGCCGGCTCCTTCGGCTGCCCAAAGGGCACGACCGGGGGCCAAAGCGGCGGCACCGAAGGTGACGCCTAAGGCGGCAGCACCGAAGGTGACGCCTAAGGCGGCACCCAAAAAGACGGTGCCGAAAAAGACGGCGGTGAATACTGGAGCGGAGTTCCCTCCGCTCCCCACTCCAACCGCTGCACCTGGACCCTCCACTTCTGCCCCCTCCAATGAGGGTTGGCAGGTAGTTGGCGGGTCCAAAAAGTCCCGAAAGCGGGCCAAGAAGGCTGCCCAGAAGGCGGCCTCTGGCCCGCAGTCGCCGCCGGTGGCAAAGGCCACCGCTAAGAAGCCGCGGAAGCTGCAGCCGCCGAAAACCGCGGCGGTAGTGGTGACCGTGTCGCCGGAGGCGGCTGAGGGCGGGCTTTCCTACGCGGCCCTTTTCAAAAGGGCCCGGGCAAGTCTCGCCACTTTCGGGACGACGGGTGTTAAATTGCGCCTCGCCCAGACGGGAGCTCGAATTCTCGAGTTCCCCGGGGCTGAAGGCGCAAAGTCGGCAGACGCGTTTGCCGAGAAGCTGAGAGGCATGTTCTCGGAGACGGATGGTGTACGGATCGCCAGGCCTACTAAGTGCGCAGAATTGCGCATTTCGGGCCTGGACGATTCCGTGACGGCCGAGGATGTTCGCGCTGCGGTTCAGGAGAGGACGAACTGCAGTGCGGAAAGCATCAGGGTCGGCACTGTCCGTACCGGTCCAGGGGGCCTTGGTGCGGTGTGGCTCAGCTGCCCTGTGGCAGCAGCCAAAACTCTTGGAGATGCCGGCAGGCTGCTCGTCGGCTTCGTTAGTGCCAGGGTTACGGTCCTGGCGCCGAGGCCGATGAGGTGTTTTAAATGCCTGTCGGCGGGTCACACGCGCACCAAGTGCAGCAGCTGCTTTGACTGCAGCGGACTTTGTTTCCGCTGCGGTCTAGCGGGGCACAAGGCGGCGGAATGTTCTGCCGCCCCTCACTGCCCCATCTGTGCGGCGGGCAATAAGCCCGCCAATCACCAGATGGGGCAGGGAGGCTGCAAGCCCCCTCGTGGCTCTCTTGCTTCTCGGCAAGCGTCGGAGGTCAGCCAGTCGACCCAGGCTGCCTCCGGCGTAGTTAACGCGTCTACGCCGACGCCCATGGAGGAGGCTGTAGAGACGATCCAGTAATGGATCGATTCTCCAGCCTCCTGGTCCAGACGAACCTGAACCACTGCGCCGCGGCGCAGGATCTCTTCCTGCAAACCGTGGCGCAGTGGTCCATAGGTGTTGCCGTGGTCGCGGAGCCATACTTTGTCCCTACCCGTCCAAATTGGATGGGTGACAGGGATGGCTCCGTGGCAGTCGTCGGCTCCGCGGCGGCTCATTCCCCGCCCTTGTCGCTAAGAGACAGGGGTACGGGATATGTTGCCGTCGACTGGGGGGGTATCACCGTTTACGGTGTATACTTCTCCCCTAATCGGAGTCTGAGCGACTTCGAGGTCTTCCTGAACAGCTTGGAGGCCTCGATACGGCGACTAGGGTCTGGGCACGTCCTCGTGCTGGGAGACTTCAACGCAAAGTCCATTGCGTGGGGGTCTCCCGGGACGGACGCCAGGGGCGAAGCCGTAGTGGAGTGGGCGGCTTCGGTGGGCCTCTGTTTGCTGAACAGAGGCTCCACCAACACGTGCGTGCGACAGCAGGGGGGGTCGATAGTGGACCTCTCGTTCGCTACCCCCGCTGTCGCCGCACGGGTAAGGAACTGGTGTGTCCTGGAAGAGGTCGAGACGCTCTCGGATCATTTGTATATCCGATTTGAGCTCTCCCGGTCCCAGGGCCCCAGTAGGGGTCACGTGGCGCGGCAAATGTCCCACTTTCCGCGGTGGGCAGTCGCCAAGCTCGACAGGGACCTGCTGGAGGAGGCGGCCATCGTTCATTCGTGGCTGTCTCCGCAGGCCCCGACTGGGGAGGTCGACGTGGACGTGGGGGCTGGCCGTTTTCGCGATGCGCTTGCGCAGATTTGCGATACGGCCATGCCCCGCATCCGGACTCGTCGGCCTCCTCGGAAGGAGGTCTACTGGTGGTCCCGGGAGTTGGCGGACCTCCGTGCGGCGTGTACTCGTGCCCGGAGGTCCTACACCCGCAGCAGGCGACGTCACCGTGGAGACGGTGGCGGGGACCAGCTTCACGAGGAGTACCGCGAGGCGCGGAAAACTCTGAAGCTGGCCATTTGCCGCGCCAAAGAGGTGAAAAGAGAGGAAATGCTGGAGAGTCTCGATCGTGACCCCTGGGGTCGCCCTTATCGTGCGGTGCGTCAAAAGCTCCGCACGCCGGGCCCCCCCCTTACCGAGACTCTCCAGCCCAGCTTCCTGCAGGAAGTGGTCGAGGGCCTATTCCCGCAGCGGGCGGAGCACACGCCCCCGTCGATGGCCTACCCGGCCAGGGACGACGGGGGCGAGGTTCCGCCCGTGAGGGAATCGGAGGTAGGGGCGGCGGTTCTGAGAATCCGTTCGAAGAACACCGCCCCCGGGCCGGACGGGGTACCTGCCCGAGTTCTGGCCCGAACCCTCGACCATATGTCGGACCGCCTCAGGGAAGTGCTGGACGCCAGCCTGGCGTCCGGTCGCTTCCCTGAGTGCTGGAAAGGCGGGAAGCTGGTCCTGTTGAGGAAGCCGGGACGGCCTGCCGATTCGGTCACGGCCTATAGGCCCATCGTGTTGCTGGACGAGGCGGGCAAACTTTTTGAGAGGATACTCTCTGCCCGCATCGTCCAGCATCTCAGCGAGGTGGGGCCCGACCTGTCGGACGCCCAATTCGGGTTCCGAGAGGGGCGTTCGACGGTCGATGCCGTGATGCGCCTTAGGGCCGTGACCGAAGAGGCTGTGAGCTGTGGCGGCGTGCTGTTGGCGGTGTCTTTAGACATCGCCAACGCATTCAATAGTCTGCCATTCAGCTGCATCGGGGAAGCACTCCAGTATCATGGGGTGCCAGAGTACCTGAGGCGGCTAGTGGCAGACTATTTGAGGGAGCGTACCGTCATGTACGAGGACCGAGAGGGCGTCTTGAGACGGCGGCCCATGTCGTGCGGCGTTCCGCAGGGGTCTGTCCTAGGACCGCTCCTGTGGAACGTGGGGTACGACTGGGTTCTGCGGGAACGTCTCCCCCCCGGGCTGGGCGTAATTTGTTACGCCGATGACACTTTGGTCACAGCTCGGGGGGCAAACTTCCAGGAGGCGGCGCGCCTGGCCACCGGGGGTGTTTCTCAGGTGGTCGGGCGCATCGAGGCGCTGGGCTTGCGGGTGGCCCTGGACAAGACGGAGGCCCTGTTGTTCCATGGGCCCCGTCGTGGTCCACCCCCCGGCGCCTCGATAGAGGTCAACTCGGTCCTCGTACCGGTTCGGGCCCAGATGAAATATCTGGGTCTGATCCTGGACGGTAGGTGGCTCTTCGACGAGCACTTCCGACAGCTTGGTCCGAAGCTGGTCGACGCTGCCTCTGCCCTTGGGCGATTATTGCCCAACTTGGGCGGAGCCAGCGTCGCTACGCGACTCCTGTACACGGGGGTGGTCCGGTCAATGGCGCTGTACGGCGCACCGGTGTGGGTGGCGGCTCTGACCGCCCTCAACAAGGCTCGCCTCTGGCGGCCTCAGAGGGTATTGGCGGTCAGAGCCATACGCGGATACCGCACGGTGTCGACCGAGGCGGCGTGCGCGTTGGCCGGAACACCCCCGTGGGATTTGGAGGCGGAAGTGCTCGCCGAAGTTTATCGACGGGTGGCTTCTTTCCGGGCGGAGTGTGGCATTCGCCCCCCGCCCGAGGAGGTACGCGAGTGGCGTGAAGCCGCCCGTCGAGCCACGATGGCTCGCTGGTCGCTCCGGCTGGAGACTCCACGCGCTGGCTTCGCCGCCGTGAAGGCTCTCCAGCCGGTCATCCACGAGTGGGCAGGGCGGCAGCACGGGACTCTTTCCTTCCGACTGACGCAGGTGCTTTCCGGGCATGGGTGCTTCGGGAAGTACCTGCACTCGGTCGCACGGAGGGAACTGAGTCCCGCCTGCCACCACTGCGACTGCAGTGAGGACTCGGCCCAGCACACGCTGGCGGCATGCCCCGCATGGGCGTCGCAGCGCCGGGCCCTCACTGCAGTCATCGGAGGGGATCTCTCGCTACCGGCCGTCATCCGCTCCATGGCCGGTAGCGACAGCAGTTTTACCGCGGTCGCCACCTTCTGCGAACACGTCATCTCGCAGAAGGAGGCGGCGGAGAAGGCCCGGGAGGACGACCTCCTCTCGGACCCGATCCGCCGCCGGCGAACCGGGCAGCGGAGGCGCGCTCACCAGCGCCTCATGCCGCCCTGAGTGTGGCCGCGGATGGTCGGGACGGGTTTGCCCTTCCATCCGCTATAGTGGCCGCCCGCGAGGAGGCGACGTTACGTGTGTGCCGTACGTCGCCTAAACGGAGAGGTTGAGGAGGAGGGTGCCCGCATCTGTGCGGGCTGGCGCCGGGAGGGGTCCGGAGGTCGTAACACAGCAGTTCCCGGATCTCTCCCTCTCTCAGGCGCAGAGTTGGCACACCGTGTGGTTTTAGTCGGTTCGATTCCGACACACCGCCCCGCCGCCGCAAACCCCGGCGGGGTGACGGCCCGAGGGGGTTTCCACACGTTAAAAAAAAAAAAAAAAAAAAAAAAAAAAAAAAAAAAAAAAAAGGTTTTTTTTTTTTTTTTTTTACGTGGTGGAATGCATTTACGCGCTTCGCTCGCCCCCCGCGGGGGCGGGGGGTTCGCTTCGTGTGGGACTCCTGGCCTCGGAGAGAGGCCAGACTACCCACTAAACCACCACGGTGTTCCTCCTTCACCCAATCCGAGCCACGGGATAGTTTGCTCACCGTGACTCGGCTGGGGATGCCCTGTTGGTCGGGCTCGCTACTGTCGAGGCCCCACCCTCCGGGCCACGTGCCCAGATGGTGGGGCCTGTCCTCCTCACATGAATGCACCCCAGGAACACAGGGGGGCGCATTCCGCCACTTTAGCATGGGGCGGCAGGTCCCCCGACCCACCGCCCGTGGCCACTCTCATTCGGGGGCGCGGGCGAATTGTGTTCGCCGGCGCCCCCTCTCCGGGGGTCTGCGGGGCGGGAGAGTGAGACCAGCTCGCTCCCGCTCCCGCAGAGCCTCTCTCTTGGCCGCCATCACCTCGTCAGCGAACGAGGCGACGGCGGCCCAACACTCTTCGCTGCCGGCCATAGCCGAGACCACGGCCGACAGCGAGAGGTCCGCACCGACGGTGCTCAAGAGGGCCGCCCTTGGTCCGTCCCACGCCTCACACACACTCAGGGTGTGGTGGGCAGTGTCAGGGTCGCCGCTGGTGCAGTTTCGGCACCGGGGCTCCGACTCGATCCCCACCACTTCCCACAGGTACTTGGCGAAACAGCCATGTCCTGTGAGAAGTTGGGTGAGGTGGTATGTCGGGGCCCCATGACCCCGCTCTACCCACTGACGCAAGACGGGCCGAACGGCCCCCACAAGTAGCGAGCCGCCGCGGGTCGCCCGCAGTCTTTCGGCCCATTCCCGGAAGAGATCATCGCGAGCCGATTGCCTCCAGCGATCGATCTCCTCCGGGGGGGGCCGACCTCCGAGAGCACGCCGCATCAGGGCGCCCTCCTCGTACACCCTCTTGAGGACGCGAGCCTCGAGATCCCAGGGGATACTACCCGCTATCACGCACGCCGCCTCGTAAGAGACGGTGTGGTACGCCCGAGCAGCCCTCTGCGCGACGGCGCGCTGCGGACGTCGCAGCAGCGCAGTATTCGTCGGGCAGAGGGCCTCCGCCCATATGGGCGCTCCGTAGAGCGCCTTGGAGCGCACCACTCCGTCATAGAGGCGGCGGCAGGCAGACCCCGGGCCTCCGCTGTTGGGCAGCAACCGCGAGAGCATTCCGGCAAATGCCACCAGCTTCGGTGCCAGCTGCCGGAAATGCTCCGCGAACCGCCACCGACCGTCGAGAACGAGCCCGAGGTATTTCAGGCTCGTCCCGACAGCGATGGGGGTGCCGCCCACCACAATCGACCTGTCTCGAGGCGGCGTCTGCCGAGGCCCGTGGAAGAAGAGGGCCTCGGACTTCTCGAGGGCGACTTCGAGGCCGAGCGCCCCAATGCGACGCACTACGTGCGCGACGCCCGCCGTCGCAAGGACGGCGGCGTCCCGAAATGTGGGGGCCTGCGCGGTGACTAGGGTGTCGTCGGCGTAACAAAGTACGCCGACTCCCCGAAGATTGGCACCGCGCAGGACCCAGTCATATCCGACGTTCCACAGGAGCGGCCCGAGGACCGACCCCTGCGGAACGCCACAAGACATGCCCCTGCGGACCACCCCGTCTTGGGCCGGGTAAACTATGACCCGGTCCACGAAGTAGTCCGCAAGGACGCGCCTGAGGTACCACGGGACATCGTGGTACCTCAGCGCCTCCGCAATAGTTTCCCAGGGGAGGGTGTTGAAGGCGTTCGCTATGTCCAACGATACCGCCAACAACACCTCACCCCTGGAGACCGCTTCGTCGACGCCGTCCCGCAGTCGGGATATAGCGTCGAGAGTTGACCTCCCGCGACGGAAGCCGAACTGGCCGTCGCTCAGGTTGGGCCCCGCCCCCTCGAGGTGGCCGACGAGACGCGCAGCGAGCACCCGCTCAAAAAGCTTGCACATCTCGTCGAGCAACACGATGGGGCGGTAGGCCGACGGCGATTCGGCTGGGCGCCCGTACTTTCTGAGCAGCACGAGCTTGCCGATTTTCCATCGCCGGGGGACCCTCCCCGACGCCAGACACTCCGACATGAGGGACAGCGTCTCCTCCTCTAGTGCCGGCATGACTGTGGCAATAACCTTCCCAGGGACTCCGTCCGGGCCCGGGGCGCGATTTCTGGACCGAAGTGCCAGTATCGCGGCCCCCAACTCGGCCTCGGACACGGGAGGTATTGCCCCTTCGTCTGCCGGCACCTGACTCGGTGCTGCCATCCGCGGCGGGACCCACTCTCCCCTCGCAGGGAAGAGGGAACTGACCACTCGGTCCAGAAGGCCCGACTCGAGAGTTCTGGTGAGGGGAGGCGCCCAAGGCCGGAGTTTCTGACTCACGGTCTTGTACGGGCGCCCCCACGGGTCTCGATCCAGGCTCTCGAGCCACTCCTTCCAGGCCTCGTCCTTGGCGGCTTTGATCGCCGAGCCGAGGGCCCGACGAGCGGCCAGGTACGCGGCGTGCAACTCCTCCTCGCGGGCGAGATCTCTAACAGCCCGCCTTCGGCTGCGGGCGTACTGCCTCTGGGCCGCGTAACTAGCAGTACGCAGCCCGGCTAGGTGGGGTCGCCACCAGTACACCTGCCTCCGGGGCGGGGTTGGTCTCGCCCTCTGCATCGCCGCGTCGCAGACGCGAGTCAGCGCTCCAGCGAGCCGCTCGCATCTCGCGTCCACGTCCTGGTCGCTGTCGACAGCAGCCCAACGCTCGACGATAGCCGCCTCTTGAGCCAGTTCCCGGTTCAAAGAACCGAGGCGCCACCGCGGACCTTCTCCTGTTAGAGGGCGGTTATTTCCACCTACTTCTCCTCGGGCGGCCGCTGAGTGAGAGACCACGTCGAACCGTACGTAACGATGGTCCGACGCGGTCTCCACATCCTCGACGACCCGCCAATTGCGAGTGCGGCTAGCCAGGGCAGGGCTAGCAAACGATAGGTCTACTATCGAGCTGCCCTGGGGCCGCACAAGCGTGGGAACCGCCCCCCTGTTGAGCAGCACCAAGCCGTGGGACACCGCCCATTCCTCCAAGATCTCCCCCCGGCCGTCGGTCCTCGGAGATCCCCACGCCCGTGAGTGGGCGTTGAAATCCCCGGCTACCACGACCGGAGTGGGGTGCGCATCTGCCAGCAGAGCCCCGACCTCCGTGAGCCACTGCTCGAACTCGGCGAGGCTTCTGCTGGGCGAGAAGTACACCCCGATCACTGCAGCGTCGCCCAGCGTGGCGAGGACGCACCCTCGGCCTCTCACCACTCTGTCGAGTTGGTGAGGGCCGGTTCGCTGGGCGACGATAGCCACCAATCCGTCGCGGTCGCTGACCCAGTTGGGGGCGGTGCGAACGCAGTACGGCTCGGCGACTACCGCCACTGTCGTCTGCCACTGCATCACGGTCTGGGCGAGTAAGTCCTGGGCCGTGGCGCAGTGGTTGACGTTGGCCTGCAGGATGGAGATCTTGTGAGCCATTAATTATGGGCGGTGTCCATCTCCTCCTCGTGTGACGGCGGCGACAGGGTGGTTGAGGTGGTTTTTTGTTCCACCCCCCCTGTCGCTTTGCGTCTCGACTGGCTCCTTTTTCGGGAGGCTGCCTGGCACTTGGCGGAGCCAAGCCTGTGGCCGGAGTTTGCACCCTCCGCGGCACAGACGGGACACTTGGGCTCCGCAGAGCAGGTGGCCGCCTTATGGCCCTCCTGTCCGCAGCGGAAGCAGAGTGCGCTGCGGTCAATGTTCGCAGCGCACCTGACCCCTACGTGTCCCGGCTCCAGGCAGCGGAAGCACCGCGCCGGCCTTGGCTCCAAGGTGGTCAGCCTGACAACCGACCACCCAATGATGATGCGGCGGCCGTCCGTCAGCTTCTTGGCCGCCGCAACCGGACACCGCAGCCAGGCAGTGCCCTGTCGACCGGGAGGGCGATTTATATCGCCCACCTTGATAGAGGCGACAGGGCAACCTCCCTCGGTTGCCAGGCGCTCCGCCACCCCCTCCTTCGTCGCCGCATCGCCCAGGCCAGAGATGCGCAGCTCCACGCACCTCTCCGGCCTGGCGACACGGACTTCATCTCCCAGCACCGTCTTTAGCTGTGCCGCCAGGTTGTCGGCCTTCACGGCCCTGTCGGTGCCACCCACCTCCAGGATCCGACCCCCAGTCACGGCAGTGCGGAACCGGAGGCCGTCAATGCCGAGAGTCTTGAGGTCTATTGACCTCTCGGCACTGGCGATCACCTGGGTGTAGGTGACACCCTTCTCCACCGCGCCCGGCTGCAGTGTAAGGCACACTGCAGCGGTCGTCGGGGCGCGGATTCTGCGCCTCGCCTTCGCCTGCTTCGCAGGCTTGGCGGGCGCCCTGGTGCTCGGCGGTGCTGGGGCAGCTTGCGCCTTCTTTGGCCGCGCCGCCACCACGTTCCACGCCTCCTTCGCAGATGGAGGGGCGGTGGCGGGAGCCTGCTGGCGCGGCTGACGGGCGGCTTCGGCCTCCAGCGATGCGGCGCTCTTCTTCTTGGCCTTCTTTTTCCCCTTCAACTCCGCCGCCGGGACCGTCCCAGAGGGGCGGGGACCCGGTTCCTTCTGCCCGTCTGTCACGACGGGCGAGAGGGGCGGAGCCGGAAGAGGGAGGGCAGAAGGCTCGGGCCTCCGGCTGGACTTGGAGGCCCTGGGTTCCGCATCGCGAGCAGCGCCAGCGGCTCTGGCGGCATTCCTCACGTCCGCCTGGAGAGGCGGACGGATACGCTCCTCCGGCAGCAGGCGGTCCTGGATCCCCGCGAATTTCGCCTCTACCATAAAGGCGATTTCTTCGCGGGTCATTGCAGGAGGAGCCGCTTCCGCCTGCCGCTTCAGGGCCTTCATCTCGGCCCGCATGGCGGCGAGCTCTGCCTGAAGATTGGCCACCTCCTCGTTTACTGTGCGGGCCTTGAGTTGGTGGGCGAGCTCCAAAATGGAGCTGCAGGCCACCCGCAAGTCCCGCACATACTGGCCCTTCAGTTTAGAGCTCTTGGTGGCGATGGTTTGCACCACCGCCACCGCCGCCTCGATGCTCCCCGTCAGCTGCTCGGCGCTGACGGGCTCGGAGGAAGGTGTTGGGTCCGACCTCGGTTGTTGAGCGGGAGTCTTGAGGAGGAAAGACTCCCTTTGCTGTCGGACCTCCTCCGCCAGCTCCTTCTCGGCACGGAGCTCGAGCTCCCGCTCCTGTGCCTTGATGAGTTCGGCCTTGGCTTTCGCCAGGCCGACGTACTCGCCCGTCGTTGGAGGGCGCCCTCTCCTTTTCGCCTTGACCGGGCCAGAGCTGTCGTCTTCCGACGCAGGGTTCTGGCGTTTCCGCCACAGCCGGCCCGGCGAAGATGGACGCGAGTCTTCATCCAGCATTGATGCGTCACTCGCCACCGACGAGTCCCTACTGGACGTGCTGTAACGCGTCAGGGTCACGCGTGCCTCCTTTGTCACCAACGGGTGTGGTGACCGGGTTCGCAACTCCCCCGTCTCCTCTCTCGTCAAGCTCTCCTTTTCTTCTTCAGGTTTTTTATTTTTGTTTTTTGTATTTAAATGTGCCATAATATTTCCCACGAGTGGGGGAGAAATAAGAGTCCACCCGGGCAGAGATCCCCCAGTACCCGGGTAAGCGTAGGTTTGTTTCCCAACCGAGGGGTCCGCAGGTGCCCCGGCTGGGGGTGTGCTTGCGACTGAACTACCCATCAGCCATGCATCCCCTGGCCACACACCAGAACACGGGATTCGGGGTAATTTTTTATAGAGGTTTTCTTCCTCGCGGCCCGGGCGATTAAGCCAAGACCCTCGCCCCCGATCTAATCGGGATTACGATATGCCAACGGTGGCAGGAACACAAGTCCACTGCCTGCTCGACGGTAGGGTGAGTACACGCCGAGCCCGTCCCTATGCGGTCAGCCTCTGCGCGAGCAGTGGGTCGACCCGTCCCTGGTTCCCGGACACAGTCTCTTCCTCTGTCCCCTCTGCTAAACAGAGGGCTGGGAGCGACTGTTAGGGATCCCCCTCGGCAGCCTGCTGGTCGGCGCCGTCTTTCCCTTAGTCGCCTTTTACGACACCCACGGGATGAGATGGGGTGGGGCTATTCTATGCCGGCCCCACACGGCGGAGGTTAGGTTAGGTTTTTTTTTTTTTTTTTTTTTTTTTTTTTTTTACGTGGTGGAATGCGTTTAGGCACTTCGCTCCCCCCCCGCGGGGGCAGGGGGTTCGCTTCGTGTGGGACTCCTGGCCTCGGAGAGAGGCCAGACTACCCACTAAACCACCACGGTGTTCCTCCTTCACCCAATCCGAGCCACGGGATAGTGTGCTCACCGCGACTCGGCTGGGGACGCCCTGATGCTCGGGCTCGCCTCTGTCGAGGCCCCACCCTCCGGGCCACGTGCCCAGATGGTGGGGCCTGTCCTCCTCGTATGAATGCACCCCAGGAACACAGGGGGGCGCATTCCGCCACTTTGGTATGGGGTGGCAGGTCCCCCGACCCACCGCCCGTGGCCACTCTCATTCGGGGACGCGGGCGAAATGTGTTCGCCGGCGCCCCCTCTCCGGGGGTCTGCGGGGCGGGAGAATGAGACTAGCTCGCTCCCGCTCCCGCAGAGCCTCTCCCCTGGCCGCCACCACCCCGTCGTACGAGGCGACGGCAGCCACTGCTTTTAACGACTTTGCTGTCGGGTTTTAAAGTCTTTTCCTTGACAGGCAGCCTGATCTTCGGCGCCGTCTTTCCCTTAGTCGCCTCTTACGACACCCACGGGATGAGATGGGGTGGGGCTATTCTATGCCGGCCCCACACGGCGGAGGTTAGGTTAGGTTAGGTTAGGTTAGGTTTCGCCGTGTGGGGCCGGCATAGAATAGCCCCACCCCATCTCATCCCGTGGGTGTCGTAAGAGGCGACTAAGGGAAAACAGCCGAATTACAGGCTGGCGAGGGGATCCCTAACAGCCCTTTTCAGGGCTCGCCGTCGCTCCCAGTACCCCTCTGTTTTGCAGAGGGGACATGGGAAGAGACGGTGTCAGGGATCGAGGGACGGGTCGGCCCACTGCTCGCGCAGGGGCTGGCAGGCACTAGTGCCACCGTCGGTGAGACAGGGTTAGCCACCCTGTCGCGTTCCGTAACCAACAGGGGCTCAGCAGCGACCTGACTGGTGGCTCCAGGAGGGTACGTTGAGAACCTGTTGGCCGGAGGGCTTGCCTTGGCCGGCCCATGACAAGGATAGTCTATAACACCCGACAGCCAAGTCGTTAAAACCTGTGGATACCGGCCGACCTCCACAGTATTTAGGCTTATCCGGGTGCAGGGGGCACCGCCCGGACGGACTTTTTATTTCCCCCATACTCGTGGGCTAAGCTATGGCAAATGACTCAATTGAAAATATAAATAAACCGGACCGATCTTCTCTAATAAAAACTGGCAAGACAACAGGACACGATAACGAAGCAAAGCGGAAGGGCAGAAGGAACGCCAAGGGGCAGTTCCGGAGGGCGGACGACTCCTCTACCGAGGAGGAGTCCGCGTCCGGGACGCCTATGGCGGCAGGGCTCCCAGTAGTCAGTCGGACTGCTGGGAGCCGAAGAACCTCGGAGCGTACGCGTTCCAGGTCCACCCACTCGTCGGATGGCGCGGGTGGGAGCTCCATGGACTTGGACGCGAGCGACAGCCGCAAACGCGTGCGCTCCAAAGATAGGGAGAGCGACAGCAGGGAAATGCTGCCGCCTAAGATGGCAAGCAGCCATAGGGGGAGGTCTCGAACACCTGTCCCTGGCGCGTCGGGTTCCGCTTTTTGCAAGGCGGAATCATATCGGCGTGTCAGGGCGGACGGCGAGATTCAGGCGGAGGAGGAGATCTCTGGTCTCCTGCTGCAGATCGGGGAACCGGTGGATGGGGACGCAGTGCCCCAAACACCGGCCTGTCTGCAGGAGAGGGCGCAGGCGGCAGTGGCCATCATTAACAAGGTGGCCACAAAGTCCGTAAACCTTAAGGGCTCTTTTGTGAGGGCCCTTAAGGGCTCCTCCTCCGCACTGGGTGGAGTCGTCCAGGCGTTGATAGGGGACGTGGCTCGCCTCCAGGCGGCCAACGACGCACTAACGGGGCAGGTGGCGGAGCTAAGCGCTCAGTTCGCCCAATTCCGGGCGGAACGTCCTGAGCGTAAGGCCCCGGCACCGGCCTCGTCTGCGTCGCGGCCGGCTCCCTCTGCGTCGCTCCCGGCTCCGTCTGCGTCGCGGGCGGCGCCGTCTGCGTTGCGGGCGGCCCCGCCTGCGTCGCGGGCGGCCCCGTCTGCGTCGCGGGCGGCCCCGTCTGCGTCGCTGCCGGCGCCGTCTGCGTTGCAGTCGGTCCCCACTGTGCCTGGGGTACCTGACGCACTTGTGCAGCAGGTCCTCATCGCAGTGGGGAACCTAGTGGACGGTCGCCTGGCCGGCCTGGAGGCCAGGCTGCCTCCGGCCCCTATCTTGCGGCCGCCGCTCGCGACCGCGAGGCCTTATGTCGCCTCGGCGCCAACCCCGCTCCCCGTGGCGGGTGGCCGGGTGACTTATGCCTCGGCGACGTCGGGCCCGGCTCCTGCAGCGGCCCACAAGCCGCGACAGGGGCCTAAGGCCAAGGCGGCTGCCTCGAAGCCGGGGCCTAAGACGGCTACAAGGGCTGGAGCGGAGTTTCCTCCGCTCCCCACTCCAACGACTGCACTTGGACCCTCCACTTCCGCCCCCTCCAATGAGGGTTGGCAGGTGGTTGGCGGGTCCAAGAAGTCCCGAAAGCGGGCCAAGAAGGCTGCCCAAAAGGCGGCCTCTGGCCCGCCGTCGTCGCCGGTGACAGCGGCCAAGAAGAAGCCGCGGAAGTTGCAGCCGCCCAAAACCGCGGCTGTTGTTGTCACCGTGTCGCCGGAGGCGGCAAGCGGCGGACTATCATATGCGGCCGTCTTCAAGAGGGCCCGGGATAGTCTCGCCGCCGATTTCGGGACGGCAGGAGTAAGACTGCGCCTCGCCCAGACGGGAGCTCGAGTACTCGAGTTCCCGGGGGCTGAAGGCGCCAAGACAGCGGACACGTTTGCCGAGAAGCTGCGAGGCATTTTCGCAGCCACGGATGGTGTCAAAATCGCCAGGCCTGTAAAGTGCGCAGATTTGCGCATTTCGGGCCTGGACGATTCAGTGACGGCCGAGGATGTCCGCGCTGCAGTACAGGAGAGGACGGGCTGCAGCGCGGATAGCGTTAGGGTCGGCACCATCCGCCCCGGTCCAGGAGGGCTTAGCGCCGTGTGGGTGTGTTGTCCCGTGGCGTCGGCCAAATTGTTGGGCGACGCCGGCAAGATCCTCGTCGGTTTCGTATGTGCCAGAGTCACAGTGCTGGCCGCGAGACCGATGAGGTGTTACAAATGCCTTGCCGGAGGACACACTCGCACTAAGTGCGAAAGTTGCTTCGACTGCAGCGGTCTTTGTTTCCGCTGCGGTCGACCGGGGCACAAGGCGGCGGAATGCTCTGCGGCCCCTCACTGCCCCATGTGTGCGGCGGGCAATAAGCCCGCCAATCACCAGATGGGGCAGGGGGGCTGCAAGCCTCCCCGCGCTTCTCGGCAGACGTCGGGGGATAGCCAGTCGACCCAGGCTGCCTCCGGCGTAGCAATCGCGTCCGCGTCGACGCCCATGGAGGAGGCTGTAGAGACGACGATCCAGTAATGGATCAAGTCTCCAGCCTCCTGGTCCAGACGAACCTGAACCACTGCGCCGCGGCGCAGGATCTCTTCCTGCAAACCGTGGCGCAGTGGTCTATAGGTGTTGCCGTGGTCGCGGAGCCATACTATGTCCCTTCCCGTCCAAATTGGATGGGTGACTGGGATGGCTCCGTGGCAGTCGTCGGCTCCGCGGCGACTCATTCCCCGCCCTTGTCGCTAAGAGACAAGGGTACGGGATATGTTGCCGCCGACTGGGGGGGTATCACCGTATACGGTGTATACTTCTCCCCTAATCGGAGTCTGAGCGACTTCGAGGTCTTCCTCAACAACTTGGAGGCCTCGATACGGCGACTAGGGTCTGGGCACGTCCTCGTGCTGGGGGACTTCAACGCAAAGTCCATTGCGTGGGGGTCTCCCGGGACGGACGCCAGGGGCGAAGCCGTAGTGGAGTGGGCGGCTTCGGTGGGCCTCTGTTTGCTGAACAGAGGCTCCACCAACACGTGCGTGCGACAGCAGGGGGGGTCGATAGTGGACCTCTCGTTCGCTACCCCGGCTGTCGCCGCACGAGTAAGGAACTGGTGTGTCCTGGAAGAGGTTGAGACGCTCTCGGATCATTTGTACATCCGATTTGAGCTCTCCCGGTCCCAGGGCCCCAGTAGGGGTCACGTGGCGCGGCAAATGTCCCACTTTCCGCGGTGGGCAGTCGCCAAGCTCGACAGGGACCTGCTGGAGGAGGCGGCCATCGTTCATTCGTGGCTGTCTCCGCAGGCCCCGACTGGGGAGGTCGACGTGGACGTGGGGGCTGGCCGTTTTCGCGATGCGCTTGCGCAGATTTGCGATACGGCCATGCCCCGCATCCGGACTCGTCGGCCTCCTCGGAAGGAGGTCTACTGGTGGTCCCGGGAGTTGGCGGACCTCCGTGCGGCGTGTACTCGTGCCCGGAGGTCCTACACCCGCAGCAGGCGACGTCACCGTGGAGACGGTGGCGGGGACCAGCTTCACGAGGAGTACCGCGAGGCGCGGAAAACTCTGAAGCTGGCCATTTGCCGCGCCAAAGAGGTGAAGAGAGAGGAGATGCTGGAGAGTCTCGATCGTGACCCCTGGGGTCGCCCTTATCGTGCGGTGCGTCAAAAGCTCCGCACGCCGGGCCCCCCCCTTACCGAGACTCTCCAGCCCAGCTTCCTGCAGGAAGTGGTCGAGGGCCTATTCCCGCAGAGGGCGGAGCACACGCCCCCGTCGATGGCCTACCCGGCCAGGGACGACGGGGGCGAGGTTCCGCCCGTGAGGGAATCGGAGGTAGGGGCGGCGGTTCTGAGAATCCGTTCGAAGAACACCGCCCCCGGGCCGGACGGGGTACCTGCCCGAGTTCTGGCCCGAACCCTCGACCATATGTCGGACCGCCTCAGGGAAGTGCTGGACGCCAGCCTGGCGTCCGGTCGCTTCCCTGAGTGCTGGAAAGGCGGGAAGCTGGTCCTATTGAGGAAGCCGGGACGGCCTGCCGATTCGGTCACGGCCTATAGGCCCATCGTGTTGCTGGACGAGGCGGGCAAACTTTTTGAGAGGATACTCTCTGCCCGCATCGTCCAGCATCTCAGCGAGGTGGGGCCCGACCTGTCGGACGCTCAATTCGGGTTCCGAGAGGGGCGTTCGACGGTCGATGCCGTGGTGCGCCTTAGGGCCGTGACCGAAGAGGCGGTGAGCTGTGGCGGCGTGCTGTTGGCGGTGTCGTTAGACATCGCCAACGCATTCAATAGTCTGCCATTCAGCTGCATCGGGGAAGCACTCCAGTATCATGGGGTGCCAGAGTACCTGAGGCGGCTGGTGGCAGACTATTTGAGGGAGCGTACCGTCATGTACGAGGACCGAGAGGGCGTCTTGAGACGGCGGCCCATGTCGTGCGGCGTTCCACAGGGGTCTGTCCTTGGACCGCTCCTGTGGAACGTGGGGTACGACTGGGTCTTGCGGGAACGTCTCCCCCCCGGGCTGGGCGTAATTTGTTACGCCGATGACACTTTGGTCACAGCTCGGGGGGCAAACTTCCAGGAGGCGGCGCGCCTGGCCACCAGGGGTGTTTCTCTGGTGGTCGGGCGCATCGAGGCGCTGGGCTTGCGGGTGGCCCTGGACAAGACGGAGGCCCTGTTGTTCCATGGGCCCCGTCGTGGTCCACCCCCCGGCGCCTCCATAGAGGTCAACTCGGTCCTCGTACCGGTTCGGGCCCAGATGAAATATCTGGGTCTGATCCTTGACGGTAGGTGGCTCTTCGACGAGCACTTCCGACAGCTTGGTCCGAAGCTGGTCGACGCTGCCTCCGCCCTTGGGCGATTATTGCCCAACTTGGGCGGAGCCAGCGTCGCAACGCGACTCCTGTACACGGGGGTGGTCCGGTCAATGGCGCTGTACGGCGCACCGGTGTGGGTGGCGGCTCTGACCGCCCTCAACAAGGCTCGCCTCTGGCGGCCTCAGAGGGTATTGGCGGTCAGAGCCATACGCGGATACCGCACGGTGTCGACCGAGGCGGCGTGCGCGTTGGCCGGAACACCCCCGTGGGATTTGGAGGCGGAAGTGCTCGCCGAAGTTTATCGACGGGTGGCTTCTTTCCGGGCGGAGTGTGGCATTCGCCCCCCGCCCGAGGAGGTACGCGAGTGGCGTGAAGCCGCCCGTCGAGCCACGATGGCTCGCTGGTCGCTCCGGCTGGAGACTCCACGCGCTGGCTTCGCCGCCGTGGAGGCTCTCCAGCCGGTCATCCACGAGTGGGCAGGGCGGCAGCACGGGACCCTTTCCTTCCGACTGACGCAGGTGCTTTCCGGACACGGATGCTTCGGGAAGTACCTGCACTCGGTCGCACGGAGGGAACTGAGTCCCGCCTGCCACCACTGCGACTGCAGTGAGGACTCGGCCCAGCACACGCTGGCGGCATGCCCCGCATGGGCGTCGCAGCGCCGGGCCCTCACTGCAGTCATCGGAGGGGATCTCTCGCTACCGGCCGTCATCCGCTCCATGGCCGGTAGCGACAGCAGTTTTACCGCGGTCGCCACCTTCTGCGAACACGTCATCTCGCAGAAGGAGGCGGCGGAGAAGGCCCGGGAGGACGACCTCCTCTCGGACCCGATCCGCCGCCGGCGAACCGGGCAGCGGAGGCGCGCTCACCAGCGCCTCATGCCGCCCTGAGTGTGGCCGCGGATGGTCGGGACGGGTTTGCCCTTCCATCCGCTATAGTGGCCGCCCGCGAGGAGGCGACGTGACGCGTGTGCCGTACGTCGCCTAAACGGAGAGGTTTTGGAGGAGGGTGCCCGCTTCTGTGCGGGCTGGCGCCGGGGGGGGTCCGGAGGTCGTAATACAGCAGTTCCCGGATCCCTCCCTCTCTCAGGCGCAGAGTAGCACACCGTGTGGTTTTAGTCGGTTCGATTCCGACACACCGCCCCGCCGCCGCAAACCCCGGCGGGGTGACGGCCCGAGGGGGTTTCCACACGTTAAAAAAAAAAAAAAAAAAAAAAAAAAAAAAAAAAAAAAAAAAAAAAAAAAAAAAAGGTTAGGTTAGGTTAGGTTTTTTTTTTTTTTTTTTTTTTTTTTACGTGGTGGAATGCATTTACGCGCTTCGCTCCCCCCCCGCGGGGGCAGGGGGTTCGCTTCGTGTGGGACTCCTGACCACTTGAGCCTGGCCAGACTACCCACTAAACCACCACGGTGTTCCTCCTTCGCCCAATCCGAGCCGCGGGATAGTTTGCTCACCGCGACTCGGCTGGGGATGCCCTGATGGTCGGGCTCGCCTCAGTCGAGGCCCCACCCTCCGGTCCACGCGCCCAGATGGCGGGGCCTGTCCTCCTCGTATGAATGCGCCCCAGGAACACAGAGGGGCGCATTCCGCCACTTTAGCGTGGGGCGGCAGGCCCCCCGGCCCACCGCCCGTGGCCACTCTCATTCGGGGGCGCCGTTGCCCCGTCGCCCATGCCCCGCAGGGCAGCGGTCGGGGGAACCCGCTCCCGCAGGGCTCGGACTCAGGAGCGCGAGCAAACTGCGCTCGCCGGCGCCCCCCCTCCTCGCGGGGTACTCGGCTCGCGAGGCAGGAGAGCTCCCCGCTCGATCCCGCTCCCGCAGAGCCTTTCCCCCGGCCGCCACCACCCCGTCGGCCGATCGCCGTCGGCGTACGAGGCGACGGCAGCCACTGCTTTTAACGACTTTGCTGTCGGGTTTTAAAGTCTTTTCCTTGACTCGACGGCCCAAGAGCCCGTCAGCCCCTGGGTCAGCAGGGGCCGACCCGCCTCGGCAGCCTGATGTTAGGCTCCGTCTTTTGTTCCCTGGCACCGTCTCATCCCCTGTCCCCTCTGCTAAACAGAGGGATACTGGGAGCGACGGCGAGCCCTGAAAAGGGCTGGGATCTCCTCGGCAGCCCGGTGCTCGGCTGCGTGTTTCCCTTAGTCGCCTCTTACGACACCCACGGGATGAGATGGGGTGGGGCTATTCTATGCCGGCCCCACACGGCGAAGGTTTTTTTTTTTTTTTTTTTTTTTTTTTTTTACGTGGTGGAATGCATTTACGCGCTTCGCTCGCCCCCCGCGGGGGCAGGGGGTTCGCTTCGTGTGGGACTCCTGGCCTCGGAGAGAGGCCAGACTACCCACTAAACCACCACGGTGTTCCTCCTTCACCCAATCCGAGCCACGGGATAGTGTGCTCACCGCGACTCGGCTGGGGATGCCCTGATGGTCGGGCTCGCCTCTGTCGAGGCCCCACCCTCCGGGCCGCGTGCCCAGATGGTGGGGCCTGTCCTCCTCGTATGAATGCACCCCAGGAACACAGGGGGGCGCATTCCGCCACTTTGGTATGGGGCGGCAGGTCCCCCGACCCACCGCCCGTGGCCACTCTCATTCGGGGACGCGGGCGAAATGTGTTCGCCGGCGCCCCCTCTCCGGGGTCTGCGGGGCGGGAGAGTGAGACTAGCTCGCTCCCGCTCCCGCAGAGCCTCTCCCCTGGCCGCCACCACCCCGTCGTACGAGGCGACGGCAGCCACTGCTTTTAACGACTTTGCTGTCGGGTTTTAAAGTCTTTTCCTTGACAGGCAGCCTGTTCTTCGGCTCCGTCTTTCCCTTAGTCGCCTTTTACGACACCCACGGGATGAGATGGGGTGGGGCTATTCTATGCCGGCCCCACACGGCGGAACCCCGTCGGGGCCCCACCCTCCGGGCCACGTGCCCAGATGGTGGGGCATGTCCTCCCTATGTGGATATACTGCCACTCTCATTCGGGGACGCGGGCGAAGTGTGTTCGCCGGCGCCCCCTCTCCGGGGGTCTGCGGGGCGGGAGAGTGAGACCAGCTCGCTCCCGCTCCCGCAGAGCCTCTCTCTTGGCCGCCATCACCTCGTCAGCAAACGAGGCGACGGCAGCCCAACACTCTTCGCTGCCGGCCATAGCTGGTGCAACGGCCGACAGCGAGAGGTCCGCACCAACGGTGCTCATGAGGGCCGCCCTTTGTCCGTCCCACTCCTCACACACAGCCAGGGTGTGGTAGGCAGTGCCAGGGTCGCCGCTGGTGCAGTTTCGGCACCGGGGCTCCGACTCGATCCCCACCACTTCCCACAGGTACTTGGCGAAACAGCCATGGCCCGTGAGAAGTTGGGTGAGGTGGTATGTCGGGGCCCCATGACCCCGCTCCACCCACTGACGCAGGACGGGCCGAACGGCCCCCACAAGCAGCGAGCCGCCGCGGGTCGTCCGCAGTCTTTCGGCCCACTCCCGGAAGAGATCATCGCGAGCTGACTGTCTCCAGCGATCGATCTCTTCCGGAGGCGGCCGACCTCCAAGAGTACGCCGCATCAGGGCGCCCTCGTCGTACACCCTCTTGAGGACGCAGGCCTCGAGATCCCAGGGGATGCTACCTGCAATCACGCACGCCGCCTCGTAAGAGACGGTGCGGTACGCCCGAGCAGCCCTCTGCGCGATGGCGCGCTGCGGACGTCGCAGCAACGCAATATTCGCCGGGCAGAGGGCCTCCGCCCATATGGGCGCTCCGTAGAGCGCCTTGGAGCGCACCACTCCGTCATAGAGGCGGCGGCAGGCTGACCCTGGGCCTCCGCTGTTGGGCAGCAACCGCGAGAGCATTCCGGCAAATGCCATCAGCTTCGGTGCCAGCTGCCGGAAATGCTCCGCGAACCGCCACCGACCGTCGAGAACGAGCCCGAGGTATTTCAGGCTCGTCCCGACAGCGATGGGGATGCCGCCCACCACGATCGACCTGTCTCGAGGCGGCGTCTGCCGAGGCCCGTGGAAGAAGAGGGCCTCGGACTTTTCGAGGGCGACTTTAAGGCCGAGCGCCCCGATGCGACGCACTACGTGCGCGACGCCTGCCGTCGCAAGGACGGCGGCGTCCCGAAATGTGGGGGCCCGCGCGGTGACTAGGGTGTCGTCAGCGTAACAAAGTACGCCGACTCCCCGAAGATTAGCACCGCGCAGGACCCAATCATACCCGACGTTCCACAGGAGCGGCCCGAGGACCGACCCCTGTGGAACGCCACAAGACATGCCCCTGCGGACCACCCCGCCTTGGGCCGGGTAAACTATGACCCGGTCCACGAAGTAGTCCGCAAGGACGCGCCTGAGGTACCACGGGACGTTGTGGTACCTCAACGCCTCAGCAATGGTTTCCCAGGGGAGGGTGTTGAAGGCGTTCGCTATGTCCAGCGATACCGCCAACAGCACCTCACCCCTGGAGACCGCTTCGTCGACGCCGTCCCGCAGTCGGGATATAGCGTCGAGGGTTGACCTCCCGCGACGGAAGCCGAACTGGCCGTCGCTCAAGTTGGGCCCCACCCCCTCTAGGTGGCCGACGAGACGCGCAGCGAGCACCCGCTCAAAAAGCTTGCACATCTCGTCGAGCAACACGATGGGGCGGTAGGCCGACGGCGATTCGGCTGGGCGCCCGTGCTTTTTCAGCAGCACGAGCTTGCCGACTTTCCATCGCCGGGGGACCCTCCCCGACGCCAGGCACTCCGACATGAGGGACAGCGTCTCCTCCTCTAGTGCCGGCATGACTGTGGCAATAACCTTCCCTGGGACTCCGTCCGGGCCCGGGGCGCGATTCCTGGACCGAAGTGCCAGTATCGCGGCCCCCAACTCGGCCTCGGACACGGGAGGTATTACCCCTTCGTCTGCCGGCACCTGACTCGGTGCTGCCATCCGCGGCGGAACCCACTCTCCCCTCGCAGGGAAGAGGGAACTGACCACTCGGTCCAGAAGGCCCGGCTCGAGAGTTCTGGTGAGGGGAGGCGCCCAGGGCCGGAGTTTCTGACTCACGGTCTTGTACGGGCGCCCCCACGGGTCTCGATCCAGGCTCTCGAGCCACTCCCTCCAGGCCTCGTCCTTGGCGGCTTTGATCGCCGAGCTGAGAGCACGTCGAGCGCCCAGGTACGCGGCATGCAACTCTTCTTCGCGGGCGAGATCTCTGACGGCCCGCCTTCGGCTGCGGGTGTACTGCCTCTGGGCTGCGTAACTTGCGGTACGCAGCCCGGCTAAGTGGGGCCGCCACCAGTACACCTGCCTCCGGGGCGGGATAGGTCTCGCCCTCTGCATCGCCGCGTCGCAGACGCGAGTCAGCGCTCCAGCGAATCGCTCGCATCTCGCGTCCACGTCCGGGTCGCTATCGACAGCAGCCCATCGCTCGACGATAGCCGCCTCTCGGGCCAGCTCCCGGTCCAGCGTTCCGAGCCGCCACCGCGGACCTTCACCTGCTAGGGGGCGGTTATTTCCACCTACTTCTCGGGCGGCCGCTGAGTGAGAGACCAAGTCGAACCGTATGTAACGATGGTCCGACGCGGTCTCCACCTCCTCGACGACTCGCCAATTGCGAGTGCGGCTAGCCAGGGCAGGGCTAGCAAACGATAGGTCTACTATCGAGCTGCCCTGGGGCCGCACAAGCGTGGGAACCGCCCCCCTGTTGAGCAGCACCAAGCCGCGGGACACCGCCCATTCCTCTAAAATCTCCCCCCGGCCGTCGGTCCTCGGGGATCCCCACGCCCGTGAGTGGGCGTTGAAATCCCCGGCTACCACGACCGGAGTGGGGTGCGCGTCTGCCAGCAGAGCCTCGACCTCCGTGAGCCACTGTTCGAACTCGGCGAGGCTTCTGTTGGGCGAGAAGTACACCCCAATCACTGCTGCAGCGTCGCCCAGCGTGGCGAGGACGCACCCTCGGCCTCTCACCACTCTGTCGAGTTGGTGAGGGCCGGTTCGCTGGGCGACGATGGCCACCAAGCCGTCGTGGTCGCTGACCCAGTTAGGGGCGGTGCGGACGTAGTACGGCTCGGCGACTACCGCCACTGTCGTCTGCCACTGCATCACGGTCTGGGCGAGTAAGTCCTGGGCCGTGACGCAGTGGTTGACGTTGGCCTGCAGAATGGAGATCTTTTGAGCCATTAAGTGTGGGCGGTGTCCATTTCCTCCTCTTGCGACGGCGGCGACAGGGTGGTTGAGGTGGTTTTTTGTTCCACCCCCCCTGTCGCTTTGCGTCTCGACTGGCTCCTTTTGCGGGAGGCTGCCTGGCACTTGGCGGAGCCAAGCCTGTGGCCGGAGTCTGCACCCTCCGCGGCACAGACGGGACACTTGGGCTCCGCCGAGCAGGTGGCCGCCTTATGGCCCTCCTGCCCGCAGCGGAAGCAGAGTGCGCTGCGGTCGACCTTCGCGGCGCACCTGACCCCGACGTGCCCCGGCTCCAGGCAGCGGAAGCACCGCGCCGGCCTTGGCTCCAAGGTGGTCAGCCTGACCGCCGACCACCCAATGACGATGCGGCGGCCGTCCGTCAACTTTTTGGCCGCCGCAACCGGACAGCGCAACCAGGCAGTGCCCTGTCGACCGGGAGGGCGATTTATGTCGCCCACCTTGATGGAGGCGACAGGGCAGCCTCCCTCGGTTGCCAGACGCTCCGCAACCCCCTCCTTCGTCGCCGCATCGCCCAGGCCAGAGACGCGCAGCTCCACGCACCTCTCCGGCCTGGCGACACGGACTTCTTCCCCCAGCACCGTCTGGAGCTTGGCCGCCAGGTTGTCGGCCTTCACGGCCCTGTCGGTGCCACCCACCTCCAGGATCCGACCCCCGGTCACGGCGGTGCGGAACCGGAGGCCGTCAATGCCGAGAGTCTTGAGATCTATTGACCTCTCGGCACTGGCGATCACCTGGGTGTAGGTGACACCCTTCTCCACCGCGCCCGGCTGCAGTGTAAGGCACACTGCAGCGGTCGTCGGGGCGCGGATTCTGCGCCTCGCCTTCGCCTGCTTCGCAGGCTTGGCGGGCGTCTTGGCGCTCGGCGGTGCTGGGGTAGCTTGCGCCTTTTTTGGCCGCGCCGCCACCACGTTCCACGCCTCCTTCACAGGTGGAGGGGCGGTGGCGGGAGCCTGCTGGCGCGGCTGACGGGCGGCTTCGGCCTCCAGCGATGCGGCGCTCTTCTTCTTGGCCTTCTTTTTCCTCTTCAACTCCGCCGCCGGGACCGTCCCAGAGGGGCAGGGACCTGGTTCCTTCTGCCCGTCTGTCACGACGGGCGAGAGGGGCAGTGCCGGAAGAGGGAGGGCAGAAGGCTCGGGCCTCCGGCTGGACTTGGAGGCCCTGGGTTCCGCATCGCGAGCAGTGCCAGCGGCTCTGGCGGCATTCCTCACGTCCGCCTGGAGAGGCGGACGGATACGCTCCTCCGGCAGCAGGCGGTCCTGAATCCCCGCGAATTTCGCCTCTACCATAAAGGCGATTTCTTCGCGGGTCATTGCAGGAGGAGCCGCTTCCGCCTGCCGCTTCAGGGCCTTCATCTCGGCCCGCATGGCGGCGAGCTCTGCCTGAAGATTGGCCACCTCCTCGTTTACTGTGCGGGCCTTGAGTTGGTGGGCGAGCTCCAAAATGGAGCTGCAGGCCACCCGCAAGTCCCGCACATACTGGCCCTTCAGTTTAGAGCTCTTGGTGGCGATGGTTTGCACCACCGCCACCGCCGCCTCGATGCTCCCCGTCAGCTGCTCGGCGCTGACGGGCTCGGAGGAAGGTGTTGGGTCCGACCTCGGTTGTTGAGCGGGAGTCTTGAGGAGGAAAGACTCCCTTTGCAGTCGGACCTCCTCCGCCAGCTCCTTCTCGGCACGGAGCTCGAGCTCCCGCTCCTGTGCCTTGATAAATTCGGCCTTGGCTTTCGCCAGGCCGACGTACTCGCCCGTCGTCGGAGGGCGGCCTCTTCTTTTGGTCTCGACCGGGCCGGAGCTGTCGTCTTCCGACGCAGGGTTCAGGCGTTTCCGCCACAGCCGGCCCGGCGAAGATGGACGCGAGTCTGAGGGTCGAACGCGAGAACGAGCCCGAGGTATTTCAGGCTCGTCCCGACAGCGATGGAGGTGCCACCCACCATGATGGACCTATCTCGAGGCGGCGTCTGCCGAGGCCCGTGGAAGAAGAGGGCCTCGGACTTTTCGAGGGCGACTTTAAGGCCCAGCGCCCCGATGCGACGCACTACGTGGGCGACGCCCGCCGTCGCAAGGACGGCGGCGTCCCGGAATGTCGGGGCCCGCGCGGTGACTAGGGTATCGTCAGCGTAACAAAGTACGCCGACTCCCCGAAGATTAGCACCGCGCAGGACCCAATCATACCCGACGTTCCACAGGAGCGGCCCGAGGACCGACCCCTGTGGAACGCCACAAGACATGCCCCTGCGGACCACCCCGTCTTGGGCCGGGTAAACTATGACCCGGTCCACGAAGTAGTCCGCAAGGACGCGCCTGAGGTACCACGGGACGTTGTGGTACCTCAACGCCTCAGCAATGGTTTCCCAGGGGAGGGTGTTGAAGGCGTTCGCTATGTCCAGCGATACCGCCAACAGCACCTCACCCCTGGAGACCGCTTCGTCGACGCCGTCCCGCAGTCGGGATATGGCATCGAGGGTTGACCTCCCGCGACGGAAGCCGAACTGGCCGTCGCTTAGGTTGGGCCCCACCCCCTCCAGGTGGCCGACGAGACGCGCAGCGAGCACCCGCTCAAAAAGCTTGCACGTCTCGTCGAGCAACACGATGGGGCGGTAGGCCGACGGCGATTCGGCTGGGCGCCCGTGCTTTTTCAACAGCACGAGCTTGCCGATTTTCCATCGCCGGGGGACCCTCCCCGACGCCAGGCACTCCGACATGAGGGACAGCGTCTCCTCCTCTAGTGCCGGCATGACGGTGGCAATAACCTTCCCAGGGACTCCGTCCGGGCCCGGGGCGCGATTCCTGGACCGAAGTGCCAGTATCGCGGCCCCCAACTCGGCCTCGGACACGGGAGGTATCGCCCCTTCGTCTGCCGGCACCTGGCTTGGTGCTGCCATCCGCGGCGGAACCCACTCCTCCCTCGCAGGGAACAGGGAGCTGACCACTCGGTCCAGAAGGCCCGGCTCGAGAGTTCTGGTGAGGGGAGGCGCCCAAGGCCGGAGTTTCTGACTCACAGTCTTGTACGGGCGCCCCCACGGATCTCGGTCCAGGCTCTCGAGCCACTCCCTCCAGGCCTCGTCCTTGGCGGCTTTGATCGCCGAGCTGAGGGCCCGTCGAGCGCCCAGGTACGCGGCATGCAGCTCTTCTTCGCGGGCGAGATCTCTAACGGCCCGCCTTCGGCTGCGGGTGTACTGCCTCTGGGCTGCGTAGCTCGCAGCACGCAGACCGGCTAGGTGGGGACGCCACCAGTACACCCGCCTCCGGGGCGGGATAGGTCTCGCCCTCTGCATCGCCGCGTCGCAGACGCGAGTCAGCGCTCCAACCAATCGCTCGCATCTCGCGTCCACGTCCGGGTCGCTATCGACAGCAGCCCATCGCTCGACGATAGCCGCCTCTCGAGCCAGCTCCCGGTCCAGCGTGCCGAGCCGCCACCGCGGGCCCTCCCCTGCCACGGGGCGGTCCAGTGCCATACGAGGCGTCGCCGCGAGGGCAGGGACGACGTCGAACCGGATGTACCGGTGGTCAGACGAAGTCTCCACCCCCTCGACGACCCGCCAGTTGTGAATGCGACGGGCCAGGCCAGAACTCGCAAAGGAAAGGTCGACTATCGACCCGGCCTGGGCCCGCACAAACGTGTGGACCGCTCCGCGGTTCAGCAGAACCAAGCCTTGGGACACCGCCCACTCTTCCACCATCTCCCCCCGGGCATCGGTTGCCGGGGATCCCACGCCCGTGAGTGAGCGTTGAAATCCCCGGCCACCACAGCCGGGGTGGGGTGCACCTCTGCCAGCAGAGCCCCGACCTCCGTGAGCAACTGCTCGAACTCGGCGAGGCTTCTGCTGGGGGGACAGTACACCCCAATCACCGCAGCGCCGCTCAGCGCGACGAGTACGCACCCTCGGCCCCTTCGCACTATGTTGAAGGGAGGGGCCGATCGCTGAGCGACGATAGCCACCAAGCCGCCGCGGTCGCCGGCCCAGTTGGGGCCGTTGCGAACGCAGTACGGCTCGGCGACTACTGCCATTGTCGTCTGCCACTGCGCCATGGATTGGGCCAGAAGGTCCTGGGCCGTGGCGCAGTGGTTGACGTTGGCCTGCAGGATGGAGATTTTGTGAGCCATTAAGTTTGGGCGGTGTCCATGTCCTCCTCATTCGGCAGCAGGGCGGGCGAGGACGTGGGTTTCGCCCCACCTGCTGCTCTCGATTTTGGCTCCTTACGTCGGGAGGCCGCCTTACAATTTGCCGACCCGAGGCGGTGGTCGGACGCCGCACCATCCGCGGAACAGACGGGGCATTTCGGCTCCGCGGAGCAGGTAGCCGACTTGTGGCCGGCCTGCCCGCATCGGAAGCAGAGCGCACTGCGGTCAGTGGCCGCAGTGCACCTGGCTCCGACGTGCCCCGGCTCGAGGCAGCGGTAGCACCGCGTCGGCCTCGGGTCCAGAGTGGTCAGTTTGACCACTGACCACCCGACGACGACGCGGCGGCCGTCCGTCAGCCTCCTTGCCGCCTCAACCGGGCACCGTATCCAGGCAGTGCCCTGGCGGCCAGGTGGGCGCTGTATGTCGCCCACTTTAATGTGGTCGACAGCACAGCCCCCCCCCGCCGCCAGCGACGCCGCCACCGACTCTTTCGAGGCCGAGTCGCCAAGCCCAGAGACGCGCATCTCAACGCATCTCTCCGGCCTAGCGACGCGCACCTCTTCCAGGACCTCCCTCAGTTTGGCGGCGAGCTGGTCCGCCTTTTGGTTTCTGTCAGCGCCAGCCACCTCCAAGATCCGGCCTCCGGTTACGGCGTTGCGGAGTCGGAGGCCGTCGATGCCCAAGCCCTTGAGGTCTATCGACCTCTCGGCCTTGGACATCACCTGGGCGTATGTTATGCCCCGCTCCGCGGCGCCCGGCTGCAGCGTGATCGCGACCGCCGCCGTTTGCGGGGTGCGCAATCTGCGGGGCTTCCGGGCACTACGTTTCCTCCTCTTGGTGGTAGCTGGCGCTACCGGAGTGGCGGCGGCGGCTGTGGCAGCCGACCGGGCAGGGGGCGGTTTAGGCGCCTTTGGCCTAGCCGCCACCTCGCTCCATGCGGCGAAGGTTAGGTTTTTTTTTTTTTTTTTTTTACGTGGTGGAATGCATTTACGCACTTCGCTCCCCCCCCGCAGGGGCAGGGGGTTCGCTTCGTGTGGGACTCCTGGCCTCGGAGAGAGGCCAGACTACCCACTAAACCACCACGGTGTTCCTCCTTCACCCAATCCGAGCCACGGGATAGAGTGCTCACCGCGACTCGGCTGGGGATGCCCTGATGGTCGGGCTCGCCTCTGTCGAGGCCCCACCCTCCGGGCCACGTGCCCAGATGGTGGGGCCTGTCCTCCTCGTATGAATGCACCCCAGGAACACAGGGGGGCGCATTCCGCCACTTTGGTATGGGGCGGCAGGTCCCCTGACCCACCGCCCGTGGCCATTCTCATTCGGGGACGCGGGCGAAAATTTGTTCGCCGGCGCCCCCTCTCCGGGGGTCTGCGGGGCGGGAGAATGAGACAAGCTCGCTCCCGCTCCCGCAGAGCCTCTCCCCTGGCCGCCACCGCCCCGTCGTACGAGGCGACGGCAGCCACTGCTTTTAACGACTTTGCTGTCGGGTTTTAAAGTCTTTTCCTTGACAGGCAGCCTGATCTTCGGCGCCGTCTTTCCCTTAGTCGCCTCTTACGACACCCACGGGATGAGATGGGGTGGGGCTATTCTATGCCGGCCCCACACGGCGGAACCCCGTCGAGGCCCCACCCTCCGGGCTATGTGCCCAGATGGTGAGGCCTGTCGTGGGCGGTGGCCCGTGGCCACTCTCATTCGGGGACGCGGGCGAAAAGTGTTCGCCGGCGCCCCCTCTCCGGGGGTCTGCGGGGCGGGAGAGTGAGACCAGCTCGCTCCCGCTCCCGCAGAGCCTCTCTCTTGGCCGCCATCACCTCGTTAGCGAACGAGGCGACGGCGGCCCAACACTCTTCGCTGGGCGAAGGTTAGGTTAGGTTTTTTTTTTTTTTTTTTTTTTTTTTTTAAAGTTATCCCATTAGGGGATAACGCAGCTTTTCCCCGTCCAAAGTTACGACAGGACCTTAGTATTCTTTGTCTTAATTTTTTGTCGTTTATTTTCGTAGTTTGTGACGGGCAAAATTCCCGCTTCTTTACCTAATTTTATTTTATTTACTGTTAGAATATTTTTATGTTCTATTTTGTCTTATTCTTATTTTTTATTATATTGTTTATTTTATTATGCTTTCATTTTATTATACAATTTCTAGTTATTTATTCTTATCTGTTCTAACTTTCTATTGTTTTTCTTCTTTTTTAATACTATTATTATTTATGTTCGGGTAACTTTACATTTGCTTTCATTGTTTCTATAGGACTTATGTATTTAGTGTTGTTCACAATTTCTGTGTTATTTATTCTTATATGTTCTTTTTTCTAATTGTTTGGTTCTTCTCTAGTATTATATTTATTCAGTCTCCCCAAGACGTCCCATATGGCCATTATTCACTATCCTGTGAGATTGCGATATTTATGACTTCGTGTATTTGTTATGTGTACGTGTCAGTGTTTATGTGCGTGTTCCTTTCCTTCATTCACACGATTCTGTTTCCAATCCTTTTATCAATATGTATATATGTACAAATATATACAATTGTTACCACCTCCCTTGTGAATTCCTAACTGTCCTGATTGTTTGTGTACGTGTTTAATGTTGGTGTGCCTGTTTTGATTTGTCCGTATATTGTAACTATATATTTACCAAATCAGTGTGTGTGTGCTTGTGTGTTCTGTATCGTGTGTGTGCGTGAGTGAGTGAGTGAGTCATAAATACGCGGTGTTCGATCTCGCCAGGTAGTCCCACTTCAGGCGGGTCGGGCATTCCGTGCTGAAGGCGTTATGGCCTGTGTTCTGCAGCCCAGAGTGCGAGCAGTTGCAGCACTGCGGATCCTTTTGCGCGGTGTAGTCTGCGCATTTCTCGCGCAGATGCGAGCCTCCACAGTGGCTGCACCTGTCCACACTCTCGGTGCAGAATTTACGGCCATGGCCGAATGCCAAGCACTTCGTGCATTGGATGAGCGGAGACTGGTCCTCCACTCTGACCCTTTGCAGGTCCAGATAGAGGGTTCCAGTCTCCGTCATCCGCTGCCACACCCTTGGCTTGACCTGTAAGACCACATGGGAGGTCTTCGGGTTTCTGGTCCTTTTCTTGTATTTGACCCTCAGGTCCCTCTCCTCTTGTGGTAGGCCCATGAAGACTTCGGGATTCTGGGTGTAAAGTGCCCTCACCATCTCGTCGTCCTCACCGTCCACGTAGACGTCTTTGAGGACGACGAGTGGATCCTTGTTCTTCATGGGCTCTACCACAAGCCCATCCCCACGGCTCTTTATCTGCACCGTCACCCTGTCCCGCTCCACTTCCGTGTCGCAGCCCAGGATGACGGTGCTCCCCTTGGCCTTCCTGGAATTAGAAACCTTAAGACCAGTGGCCCTGGCGTCGACCGCCTTTTTCACCTTGGCGAGCACCTCATCGGCAGTCTCCTGACTATCCGATGAGGTCACCGCCAGCGAGTGAAGCGCCGGTCGGCGCCCTGGCCCGGTAGCTGCGGCGCTGGCGTATGTTTTGGGGATGATCGAGATCGGGTCAGGCACGCTCTCGGGCATTCGCCCCTTCAGAGCCTCTCCGATGTGCGTCTTGGTCTCTCCAACGAGGTCTTTGGCGACAGTCCCAACCAGGTGTTCGAGTTGGGACTGCGCACGCACCACGATGCCCTCGGTCGATTGGTCTATTTCGACCTGGGTCAGTTCAATTTTTTCGAAGACCTTTTCGAGGGTGTCGGCGTTTCGGTCTTCGTTGTTTTTGTTGAGGCTCTGAATTTCTTCTCTCAATAGGTGGTGTGACTCCTTGATCCAGTCATAGACTGAGGCACGCAATTCCGCTAGGCTCGCCAACACCGTTCCGTCTTTTGCCGAAGATGCGGCCGCTGCGGCCGAGTCCTCCTGTACAGGAGTTACAGCCACCGGAGCCGCACCGACGGCCTTAACCGCATCCGCCTCTTTTACCAGTTGGTAAAGGTGGTCCACGGCATTTAGGATCCCTTCTTTAAGGTCTCGCTTCAGATTGCGAGACTCGTTCACACAAGCCTTCGCCCTCTGAAGCCAGACCCTAGCCTGGGCTGTCCTGGTCTTCGGAGCTTGTTGTTGTTTCGGCGGATGCGGGAGCGGCGACGGCGATGACGAGGAGAAGCTGATGCGCCTGGGGTCAAACGGCAACCCAGTATAATAGGGCTCAGAGTCAGACATGTCGATGGGTGGAGTTGTGTGTAGTGTCGTGTGTGTGCGGGGAAAATTGTCTGTTGTGTAAATGTGTGTGATGTTTGTCCAACCCTGTATAGGGGGGTGGAGGTCAAAATGTGTGTATCTGACCCTGTAAAGGGGGGTATGTAAATTTGTCAAAAAGTAATTAAAAACAATACAATCAAATAATACTAAAAAAAAAAATTTGCTCTAATTTGAGCCGGTCGGTATAATTTGAGGTGTAGAAGGCCTCGGTCAACAATTAAATTAACTTAAAAAATAAAACGAAAATTTGTAAAAATAAAATTTTCTGTCCCTACGTAATGTTGACGATCCCTGGGCAGCAGATCCTATATATCCCGTAAAAGATGGGAGGGTGGGCGGGCAATTTTTTAGATTTCTATTTGCCCGATCTGAGCAAATGAGGTGTCGTTAGACGGGTCTTGAAGAGACCTGTTTATAATTGTCAAAAATAAGGGTCGCCGAATATCCGACAAAAACCTCCAAAATTACGAAAATGTACCAAAATTTTAATTTAAATATGAATTTTTAACCAACTTCAAATAAAAGGAGCTATATAAAAAGGGTGTAGATAGACGGGTCTTGATGAGATCTGTCTAATTATGTAAAAATATGGACTATTGAATGAAGGGTTCGAGTGGTGTACAACGAAAACCTTCGAAATTTTTTGAAAATAACAAAATTTTAATATGTATGTAAAATTTTTTCTAAGTTCTATTTACCAGATTTACATAAAAGAGGTGTTGTTAGATAGCCCTTGACGAGAGCTATCTAAATATACAAAAACTGAAACTATTGGATGAAGGGTTATCGTACAATCCGACAAAACCTTGAGAAAATTTCGAAATTTCAGATATTTAAAATTTCTAAGTCCAAAATAAAAATTTTTTCTTGATTTTACAGGTTCTGATGCTCCCACGGGACGCAGGAGTGTCTACAGGGACGATTTCAATCAAAAACGCCGGAGTTACAAGGTATATATAAGAAAATTTTCGTGCGGGTTAGGTTTTTTTTTTTTTTTTTTTTTTTTTTTTTTTACGTGGTGGAATGCATTTACGCGCTTCGCTCGCCCCCCGCGGGGGCAGGGGGTTCGCTTCGTGTGGGACTCCTGGCCTCGGAGAGAGACCAGACTACCCACTAAACCACCACGGTGTTCCTCCTTCACCCAATCCGAGCCACGGGATAGTTTGCTCACCGTGACTCGGCTGGGGATGCCCTGTTGGTCGGGCTCGCTACTGTCGAGGCCCCACCCTCCGGGCCACGTGTCCAGATGGTGGGGCCTGTCCTCCTCGCCTGAATGCACCCCAGGAACACAGGGGGGCGCATTCCGCCACTTTAGCATGGGGCGGCAGGTCCCCCGACCCACCGCCCGTGGCCACTCTCATTCGGGGGCGCGGGCGAATTGTGTTCGCCGGCGCCCCCTCTCCGGGGGTCTGCGGGGCGGGAGAGTGAGACCAGCTCGCTCCCGCTCCCGCAGAGCCTCTCTCTTGGCCGCCATCACCTCGTCGGCGAACGAGGCGACGGCGGCCCAACACTCTTCGCTGCCGGCCATAGCCGAGACCACGGCCGACAGCGAGAGGTCCGCACCGACGGTGCTCATGAGGGCCGCCCTTGGTCCGTCCCACGCCTCACACACACTCAGGGTGTGGTGGGCAGTGTCAGGGTCGCCGCTGGTGCAGTTTCGGCACCGGGGCTCCGACTCGATCCCCACCACTTCCCACAGGTACTTGGCGAAACAGCCATGTCCTGTGAGAAGTTGGGTGAGGTGGTATGTCGGGGCCCCATGACCCCGCTCTACCCACTGACGCAAGACGGGCCGAACGGCCCCCACAAGCAGCGAGCCGCCGCGGGTCGCCCGCAGTCTTTCGGCCCATTCCCGGAAGAGATCATCGCGAGCCGATTGCCTCCAGCGATCGATCTCCTCCGGGGGGGGCCGACCTCCGAGAGCACGCCGCATCAGGGCGCCCTCCTCGTACACCCTCTTGAGGACGCGAGCCTCGAGATCCCAGGGGATACTACCCGCTATCACGCACGCCGCCTCGTAAGAGACGGTGTGGTACGCCCGAGCAGCCCTCTGCGCGACGGCGCGCTGCGGACGTCGCAGCAGCGCAGTATTCGTCGGGCAGAGGGCCTCCGCCCATATGGGCGCTCCGTAGAGCGCCTTGGAGCGCACCACTCCGTCATAGAGGCGGCGGCAGGCAGACCCCGGGCCTCCGCTGTTGGGCAGCAACCGCGAGAGCATTCCGGCAAATGCCACCAGCTTCGGTGCCAGCTGCCGGAAATGCTCCGCGAACCGCCACCGACCGTCGAGAACGAGCCCGAGGTATTTCAGGCTCGTCCCGACAGCGATGGGGGTGCCACCCACCACGATCGACCTGTCTCGAGGCGGCGTCTGCCGAGGCCCGTGGAAGAAGAGGGCCTCGGACTTCTCGAGGGCGACTTCGAGGCCGAGCGCCCCGATGCGACGCACTACGTGCGCGACGCCTGCCGTCGCAAGGACGGCGGCGTCCCGAAATGTGGGGGCCTGCGCGGTGACTAGGGTGTCGTCGGCGTAACAAAGTACGCCGACTCCCCGAAGATTGGCACCGCGCAGGACCCAGTCATACCCGACGTTCCACAGGAGCGGCCCGAGGACCGACCCCTGTGGAACGCCACACGACATGCCCCTGCGGACCACCCCGTCTTGGGCCGGGTAAACTATGACCCGGTCCACGAAGTAGTCCGCAAGGACGCGCCTGAGGTACCACGGGACATCGTGGTACCTCAGCGCCTCCGCAATAGTTTCCCAGGGGAGGGTGTTGAAGGCGTTCGCTATGTCCAACGATACCGCCAACAACACCTCACCCCTGGAGACCGCTTCGTCGACGCCGTCCCGCAGTCGGGATATAGCGTCGAGAGTTGACCTCCCGCGACGGAAGCCGAACTGGCCGTCGCTCAAGTTGGGCCCCGCCCCCTCGAGGTGGCCGACGAGACGCGCAGCGAGCACCCGCTCAAAAAGCTTGCACATCTCGTCGAGCAACACGATGGGGCGGTAGGCCGACGGCGATTCGGCTGGGCGCCCGTGCTTTCTGAGCAGCACGAGCTTGCCGATTTTCCATCGCCGGGGGACCCTCCCCGACGCCAGACACTCCGACATGAGGGACAGCGTCTCCTCCTCTAGTGCCGGCATGACTGTGGCAATAACCTTCCCAGGGACTCCGTCCGGGCCCGGGGCGCGATTTCTGGACCGAAGTGCCAGTATCGCGGCCCCCAACTCGGCCTCGGACACGGGAGGTATTGCCCCTTCGTCTGCCGGCACCTGACTCGGTGCTGCCATCCGCGGCGGGACCCACTCTCCCCTCGCAGGGAAGAGGGAACTGACCACTCGGTCCAGAAGGCCCGGCTCGAGAGTTCTGGTGAGGGGAGGCGCCCAGGGCCGGAGTTTCTGACTCACGGTCTTGTACGGGCGCCCCCACGGGTCTCGATCCAGGCTCTCGAGCCACTCCTTCCAGGCCTCGTCCTTGGCGGCTTTGATCGCCGAGCCGAGGGCCCGACGAGCGGCCAGGTACGCGGCGTGCAACTCCTCCTCGCGGGCGAGATCTCTAACAGCCCGCCTTCGGCTGCGGGCGTACTGCCTCTGGGCCGCGTAACTAGCAGTACGCAGCCCGGCTAGGTGGGGTCGCCACCAGTACACCTGCCTCCGGGGCGGGGTTGGTCTCGCCCTCTGCATCGCCGCGTCGCAGACGCGAGTCAGCGCTCCAGCGAGCCGCTCGCATCTCGCGTC
This sequence comes from Spilosoma lubricipeda, assembly GCA_905220595.1. Lineage (NCBI taxonomy): Eukaryota > Metazoa > Arthropoda > Insecta > Lepidoptera > Erebidae > Spilosoma > Spilosoma lubricipeda. Next base: position 15,292 of record HG992298.1, on the reverse strand, counting down.
CACGTCCTGGTCGCTGTCGACAGCAGCCCAACGCTCGACGATAGCCGCCTCTTGAGCCAGTTCCCGGTTCAAAGAACCGAGGCGCCACCGCGGACCTTCTCCTGTTAGAGGGCGGTTATTTCCACCTACTTCTCCTCGGGCGGCCGCTGAGTGAGAGACCACGTCGAACCGTACGTAACGATGGTCCGACGCGGTCTCCACATCCTCGACGACCCGCCAATTGCGAGTGCGGCTAGCCAGGGCAGGGCTAGCAAACGATAGGTCTACTATCGAGCTGCCCTGGGGCCGCACAAGCGTGGGAACCGCCCCCCTGTTGAGCAGCACCAAGCCGTGGGACACCGCCCATTCCTCCAAGATCTCCCCCCGGCCGTCGGTCCTCGGAGATCCCCACGCCCGTGAGTGGGCGTTGAAATCCCCGGCTACCACGACCGGAGTGGGGTGCGCATCTGCCAGCAGAGCCCCGACCTCCGTGAGCCACTGCTCGAACTCGGCGAGGCTTCTGCTGGGCGAGAAGTACACCCCGATCACTGCAGCGTCGCCCAGCGTGGCGAGGACGCACCCTCGGCCTCTCACCACTCTGTCGAGTTGGTGAGGGCCGGTTCGCTGGGCGACGATAGCCACCAATCCGTCGCGGTCGCTGACCCAGTTGGGGGCGGTGCGAACGCAGTACGGCTCGGCGACTACCGCCACTGTCGTCTGCCACTGCATCACGGTCTGGGCGAGTAAGTCCTGGGCCGTGGCGCAGTGGTTGACGTTGGCCTGCAGGATGGAGATCTTGTGAGCCATTAATTATGGGCGGTGTCCATCTCCTCCTCGTGTGACGGCGGCGACAGGGTGGTTGAGGTGGTTCTAGGTTCCACCCCCCCTGTCGCTTTGCGTTTCGCCTGGCCCCTTTTGCGGGAGACTGCCTGGCACTTGGCGGAGCCAAGTCTGTGGCCGGAGTTTGCACCCTCCGCGGCACAGACGGGACACTTGGGCTCCGCAGAGCAGGTGGCCGCCTTATGGCCCTCCTGTCCGCAGCGGAAGCAGAGTGCGCTGCGGTCAATGTTCGCAGCGCACCTGACCCCTACGTGTCCCGGCTCCAGGCAGCGGAAGCACCGCGCCGGCCTTGGCTCCAAGGTGGTCAGCCTGACAACCGACCACCCAATGATGATGCGGCGGCCGTCCGTCAGCTTCTTGGCCGCCGCAACCGGACAGCGCAGCCAGGCAGTGCCCTGTCGACCGGGAGGGCGATTTATATCGCCCACCTTGATAGAGGCGACAGGGCAACCTCCTTCGGTTGCCAGGCGCTCCGCCACCCCCTCCTTCGTCGCCGCATCGCCCAGGCCAGAGATGCGCAGCTCCACGCACCTCTCCGGCCTGGCGACACGGACTTCATCTCCCAGCACCGTCTTTAGCTGTGCCGCCAGGTTGTCGGCCTTCACGGCCCTGTCGGTGCCACCCACCTCCAGGATCCGACCCCCAGTCACGGCAGTGCGGAACCGGAGGCCGTCAATGCCGAGAGTCTTGAGGTCTATTGACCTCTCGGCACTGGCGATCACCTGGGTGTAGGTGACACCCTTCTCCACCGCGCCCGGCTGCAGTGTAAGGCACACTGCAGCGGTCGTCGGGGCGCGGATTCTGCGCCTCGCCTTCGCCTGCTTCGCAGGCTTGGCGGGCGCCTTGGTGCTCGGCGGTGCTGGGGCAGCTTGCGTCTTCTTTGGCCGCGCCGCCACCACATTCCACGCCTCCTTCACAGGTGGAGGGGCGGCGGCGGAAGCCTGCTGGCGCGGCTGACGGGCGGCTTCGGCCTCCAGCGATGCGGCGCTCTTCTTGGCCTTCCCCCTTCTAGCCTTCTGTTTCCCCCCCAACTCCGCCGGGACCGCTCCAGAGGAGCAGGGGCCCGGTTCCTTCCGCCCGTCTGTCACGACGGGCGAGAGGGGCGGAGCCGAAAGAGGGAGGGCAGAAGGCTCGGGCCTCCGGCTGGAATTGGAGGCCCTGGGTTCCGCATCGCGAGCAGCGCCAGCGGCTCTGGCGGCATTCCTCACGTCCGCCTGGAGAGGCGGACGGATACGCTCCTCCGGCAGCAGGCGGTCCTGAATCCCCGCGAATTTCGCCTCCACCATAAAGGCGATTTCTTCGCGGGTCATTGCAGGGGGAGCTGCTTCCGCCTGCCGCTTCAGGGCCTTCATCTCCGCCCGCACGGCGGCGAGCTCTGCCTGAAGATTGGCCACCTCCTCGTTTACTGTGCGGGCCTTGAGTTGGTGGGCGAGCTCCAAAATGGAGCTGCAGGCCACCCGCAAGTCCCGCACATACTGGCCCTTCAATTTAGAGCTCTTGGTGGCGATGGTTTGCACCACCGCCACCGCCGCCTCGATGCTCCCCGTCAGCTGCTCGGCGCTGACGGGCTCGGAGGAGGGTTCTAGGTCCGACCTTGGTTGTTGAGCGGGAGTCTTGAGGAGGGAAGACTCCCTTTGCAGTCGGACCTCCTCCGCCAGTTCCTTCTCGGCACGGAGCTCGAGCTCCCGCTCCTGTGCCCTGATGAGTTCGGCCTTGGCTTTCGCCAGGCCGACGTACTCGCCCGTCGTTGGAGGGCGCCCTCTCCTTTTCGCCTTGACCGGGCCAGAGCTGTCGTCTTCCGACGCAGGGTTCTGGCGTTTCCGCCACAGCCGGCCCGGCGAAGATGGACGCGAGTCTTCATCCAGCATTGATGCGTCACTCGACACCGACGGGTCCCTACTGGAAGTGCTGTAACGCGTCAGGGTCACGCGTGCCTCCTTTGTCACCAACGGGTGTGGTGACCGGGTTCGCAACTCCCCCGTCTCCTCTCTCGTCACGTTCTCCTTTTCTTCTTCAGGTTTTTTTTGGTTTTGTATATTAGAATCTGCCATAATATTTCCCACGAGTGGGGGAGAAATAAAAGTCCACCCGGGCAGAGATCCCCCAGTACCCGGGTAAGCGTAGATTTGTTTCCCAACCGAGGGGTCCGCAGGTGCCCCGGCTGGGGGTGTGCTTGCGACTGAACTACCCATCAGCCATGCATCCCCTGGCCACACACCAGAACACGGGATTCGGGGTAATTTTTTATAGAGGTTTTCTTCCTCGCGGCCCGGGCGATTAAGCCAAGACCCTCGCCCCCGATCTAATCGGGATTACGATATGCCAACGGTGGCAGGAACACAAGTCCACTGCCTGCTCGACGGTAGGGTGAGTACACGCCGAGCCCGTCCCTATGCGGTCAGCCTCTGCGCGAGCAGTGGGTCGACCCGTCCCTGGTTCCCGGACACAGTCTCTTCCTCTGTCCCCTCTGCTAAACAGAGGGCTGGGAGCGACTGTTAGGGATCCCCCTCGGCAGCCTGGTGGTCGGCGCCGTCTTTCCCTTAGTCGCCTCTTACGACACCCACGGGATGAGATGGGGTGGGGCTATTCTATGCCGGCCCCACACGGCGAAGGTTAGGTTAGGTTAGGTTAGGTTTCGCCGTGTGGGGCCGGCATAGAATAGCCCCACCCCATCTCATCCCGTGGGTGTCGTAAGAGGCGACTAAGGGAAAACAGCCGAATTACAGGCTGGCGAGGGGATGCCTAACAGCCCTTTTCAGGGCTCGCCGTCGCTCCCAGTACCCCTCTGTTTTGCAGAGGGGACATGGGAAGAGACGGTGTCAGGGATCGAGGGACGGGTCGGCCCACTGCTCGCGCAGGGGCTGGCAGGCACTAGTGCCACCGTCGGTGAGACAGGGTTAGCCACCCTGTCGCGTTCCGTAACCAACAGGGGCTCAGCAGCGACCTGACTGGTGGCTCCAGGAGGGTACGTTGAGAACCTGTTGGCCGGAGGGCTTGCCTTAATTGGCCGGCCCATGACAAGGATAGTCTATAACACCCGACAGCCAAGTCGTTAAAACCTGTGGATACCGGCCGACCTCCACAGTATTTAGGCTTATCCGGGTGCAGGGGGCACCGCCCGGACGGACTTTTTATTTCCCCCATACTCGTGGGCTAAGCTATGGCAGACATAAATATTATAATTGAAAACTCGGACCGGAAACAAAATACAACGAACATTGGCAATGATAAAGGACAACAGATTGAGGCAAAACGGAAGGGAAAGAGGAACGCCAAGGGGCAGTTCCGGAGGGCGGACGACTCGTCTACCGAGGAGGAGTCCGCGTCCGGGACGCCTATGGCGGCGGGGCTCCCAGTAGTCAGTCGGACTGCTGGGAGCCGAAGAACCTCGGAGCGTGCGCGTTCCGGGTCCAACCACTCGTCGGATGGCGCGGGTGGTAGCTCCAATGCTGATGCGTTGGAGCCTATGGACCTGGAGCTTACGGATAGCCGTAAACGCGTACGCTCCAGCGACGGGGGCAGCGACGCCTCCGAAATGCTGCCACCCAAAATGGCAAGTAGCCATAGGGGGAGGTCCCGAACCCCAGTCCCGGGCACGTCGGGTTCCGTCTTTTGCAAGGCGGAGTCATATCGGCGAGCTCGGGCGGAAGGCGAGACTCAGGCGGAGGAGGAGATCTCGGGTCTCCTGCAAAAGATCGGGGAGCCGGTGGATGGGGACTTAGTGCCCCAGACACCGGCCTCCTTGCAGGAGAGGGCGGACGCGGCGGTGGCCATAATTCACAAGGTGGCCACCAAGTCCGTCAACCTTAAGGGCTCCTTCGTGAGGGCCCTTAAGGACTCCTCCTCCGCTGTGGCGGGGGTTGTCGGGACCCTAATTGGGGATGTGGCACGCCTCCAGGCGGCAAACGATCGTCTGACGGGGCAGGTGGCGGAGCTCAGCGCTCAATTCGCCCAATTCCGGGCGGAGCGACCTGAGCATAAGGGTCCGGCACCGGCCCCGTCTGTGGCGCGGCCGGCTCCGTCTGCGTCGCGGCCGGCGCCGTCTGCGTCGCGGGCGGCTCCGTCTGCGTCGCGGCCGGCGCCGTCTGCGTCGCGGGCGGCTCCGTCAGCGCCGCGGGCGGCTCCGCCCGCGTCGCTGCCGGCGCCGTCTGCGTCGCAGTCGACCCCCACTGTCCCTGGGGAATCTGACGCTTTAATGCAGCAGATCCTCATCGCAGTGGGGAATCTAGTGGACGGCCGCTTGGCCGGCCTGGAGGCTAGGCTGCCCCCAGCCCCTATCGTTCGGCCGCCGCTCGCGCCCCCGAGGCCGAAGGTCTTCCCGGCGCCGGCGCCGCTCCCCGTGGTGGGCGGCCGCGTCACCTACGCGTCTGCGACGTCGGTGCCTGCTCCCCAGGGGGCAAAAGCGCCGGCAAAGTCGGCTGCACCGAAGGCGGCGCCTAAGGCGGCCCCTAAAAGTAAAAAGATGGCGCCAAAAGCAGTGGCAAATGCTGGAGCGGAGTTCCCTCCGCTCCCCACTCCAACGACGGCACCTGGACCCTCCACTTCTGCCCCCTCCAATGAGGGTTGGCAGGAAGTTGGCGGGTCCAAAAAGTCCCGGAAGCGGGCCAAGAAGGCTGCCCAGAAGGCGGCCTCTGGCCCGCAGTCGCCGCCGGTGGCAAAGGCCACCGCTAAGAAGCCGCGGAAACTGCAGCCGCCGAAAACCGCGGCGGTAGTGGTGACCGTGTCGCCGGAGGCGGCTGAGGGCGGGCTTTCCTACGCGGCCCTTTTCAAAAGGGCCCGGGCAAGTCTCGCCTCTTTCGGGACGACGGGTGTCAAATTGCGCCTCGCCCAGACGGGAGCTCGAGTACTCGAGTTCCCCGGGGCTGAGGGCGCAAAGTCGGCAGACGCATTTGCCGAGAAGCTCCGAGAAATGTTCTCGGAAACGGATGGTGTACGGATCGCCAGGCCTACAAAGTGCGCAGACTTGCGCATCTCGGGCCTGGACGATTCCGTGACGGCCGAGGATGTTCGCGCTGCGGTTCAGGAGAGGACGAACTGCAGTGCGGAAAGCATCAGGGTCGGCACCGTCCGTACCGGTCCAGGGGGCCTTGGTGCGGTGTGGCTCAGCTGCCCAGTGGCGGCAGCCAAAACGCTTGGGGATGCCGGCAGGCTGCTCGTCGGCTTCGTTAGTGCCAGGATTACGGTCCTGGCGCCGAGGCCGATGAGGTGTTTTAAATGCCTGTCGGCGGGTCACACCCGCACCAAGTGCAGCAGCTGCTTTGACTGCAGCGGACTTTGTTTCCGCTGCGGTCTAGCGGGGCACAAGGCGGCGGAATGTTCTGCCGCCCCTCACTGCCCCATCTGTGCGGCGGGCAATAAGCCCGCCAATCACCAGATGGGGCAGGGAGGCTGCAAGCCCCCTCGTGGCTCTCTTGCTTCTCGGCAAGCGTCGGAGGTCAGCCAGTCGACCCAGGCTGCCTCCGGCGTAGTTAACGCGTCTACGCCGACGCCCATGGAGGAGGCTGTAGAAGCGATCCAGTAATGGATCGATTCTCCAGCCTCCTGGTCCAGACGAACCTGAACCACTGCGCCGCGGCGCAGGATCTCTTCCTGCAAACCGTAGCGCAGTGGTCCATAGGTGTTGCCGTGGTCGCGGAGCCATACTATGTCCCTTCCCGTCCGAATTGGATGGGTGACAGGGATGGCTCCGTGGCAGTCGTCGGCTCCGCGGCGGCTCATTCCCCGCCCTTGTCGCTAAGAGACAAGGGTACGGGATATGTTGCCGCCGACTGGGGGGGTATCACCGTTTACGGTGTATACTTCTCCCCTAATCGGAGTCTGAGCGACTTCGAGGTCTTCCTCAACAACTTGGAGGCCTCGATACGGCGACTAGGGTCTGGGCACGTCCTCGTGCTGGGGGACTTCAACGCAAAGTCCATTGCGTGGGGGTCTCCCGGGACGGACGCCAGGGGCGAAGCCGTAGTGGAGTGGGCGGCTTCGGTGGGCCTCTGTTTGCTGAACAGAGGCTCCACCAACACGTGCGTGCGACAGCAGGGGGGGTCGATAGTGGACCTCTCGTTCGCTACCCCCGCTGTCGCCGCACGGGTAAGGAACTGGTGTGTCCTGGAAGAGGTCGAGACGCTCTCGGATCATTTGTACATCCGATTCGAGCTCTCCCGGTCCCAGGGCCCCAGTAGGGGTCACGTGGCGCGGCAAATGTCCCACTTTCCGCGGTGGGCAGTCGCCAAGCTCGACAGGGACCTGCTGGAGGAGGCGGCCATCGTTCATTCGTGGCTGTCTCCGCAGGCTCCGGCCGGGGGGGTCGACGTGGACGTGGGGGCTGGCCGTTTTCGCGATGCGCTTGCGCAGATTTGCGATACGGCCATGCCCCGCATCCGGACTCGTCGGCCTCCTCGGAAGGAGGTCTACTGGTGGTCCCGGGAGTTGGCGGACCTCCGTGCGGCGTGTACTCGTGCCCGGAGGTCCTACACCCGCAGCAGGCGACGTCACCGTGGAGACGGTGGCGGGGACCAGCTTCACGAGGAGTACCGCGAGGCGCGGAAAACTCTGAAGCTGGCCATTTGCCGCGCCAAGGAGGCGAAGAGAGAGGAGATGCTGGAGAGTCTCGATCGTGACCCCTGGGGTCGCCCTTATCGTGCGGTGCGTCAAAAGCTCCGCACGCCGGGCCCCCCCCTTACCGAGACTCTCCAGCCCAGCTTCCTGCAGGAAGTGGTCGAGGGCCTATTCCCGCAGAGGGCGGAGCACACGCCCCCGTCGATGGCCTACCCGGCCAGGGACGACGGGGACGAGGTTCCGCCCGTGAGGGAATCGGAGGTAGGGGCGGCGGTTCTGAGAATCCGTTCGAAGAACACCGCCCCCGGGCCGGACGGGGTACCTGCCCGAGTTCTGGCCCGAACCCTCGACCACATGTCGGACCGCCTCAGGGAAGTGCTGGACGCCAGCCTGGCGTCCGGTCGCTTCCCTGAGTGCTGGAAAGGCGGGAAGCTGGTCCTATTGAGGAAGCCGGGACGGCCTGCCGATTCGGTCACGGCCTATAGGCCCATCGTGTTGCTGGACGAGGCGGGCAAACTTTTTGAGAGGATACTCTCTGCCCGCATCGTCCAGCATCTCAGCGAGGTGGGGCCCGACCTGTCGGACGCCCAATTCGGGTTCCGAGAGGGGCGTTCGACGGTCGATGCCGTGATGCGCCTTAGGGCCGTGACCGAAGAGGCTGTGAGCTGTGGCGGCGTGCTGTTGGCGGTGTCTTTAGACATCGCCAACGCATTCAATAGTCTGCCATTCAGCTGCATCGGGGAAGCACTCCAGTATCATGGGGTGCCAGAGTACCTGAGGCGGATAGTGGCAGACTATTTGAGGGAGCGTACCGTCATGTACGAGGACCGAGAGGGCGTCTTGAGACGGCGGCCCATGTCGTGCGGCGTTCCGCAGGGGTCTGTCCTTGGACCACTCCTGTGGAACGTGGGGTACGACTGGGTCTTGCGGGAACGTCTCCCCCCCGGGCTGGGCGTAATTTGTTACGCCGATGACACTTTGGTCACAGCTCGGGGGGCAAACTTCCAGGAGGCGGCGCGCCTGGCCACCGGGGGTGTTTCTCAGGTGGTCGGGCGCATCGAGGCGCTGGGCTTGCGGGTGGCCCTGGACAAGACGGAGGCCCTGCTCTTTCATGGGCCCCGTCGTAGTCCACCCCCCGGCGCCTCGATAGAGGTCAACTCGGTCCTCGTACCGGTTCGGGCCCAGATGAAATATCTGGGTCTGATCCTGGACGGTAGGTGGCTCTTCGACGAGCACTTCCGACAGCTTGGTCCGAAGCTGGTCGACGCTGCCTCTGCCCTTGGGCGATTATTGCCCAACTTGGGCGGAGCCAGCGTCGCAACGCGACTCCTGTACACGGGGGTGGTCCGGTCAATGGCGCTGTACGGCGCACCGGTGTGGGTGGCGGCTCTGACCGCCCTCAACAAGGCTCGCCTCTGGCGGCCTCAGAGGGTATTGGCGGTCAGAGCCATACGCGGATACCGCACGGTGTCGACCGAGGCGGCGTGCGCGTTGGCCGGAACACCCCCGTGGGATTTGGAGGCGGAAGTGCTCGCTGAAGTTTATCGACGGGTGGCTTCTTTCCGGGCGGAGTGTGGCATTCGCCCCCCGCCCGAGGAGGTACGCGAGTGGCGTGAAGCCGCCCGTCGAGCCACGATGGCTCGCTGGTCGCACCGGCTGGAGACTCCACGCGCTGGCTTCGCCGCCGTGGAGGCTCTCCAGCCGGTCATCCACGAGTGGGCAGGGCGGCAGCACGGGACTCTTTCCTTCCGACTGACGCAGGTGCTTTCCGGACACGGATGCTTCGGGAAGTACCTGCACTCGGTCGCACGGAGGGAACTTAGTCCCGCCTGCCACCACTGCGACTGCAGTGAGGACTCGGCCCAGCACACGCTGGCGGCATGCCCCGCATGGGCGTCGCAGCGCCGGGCCCTCACTGCAGTCATCGGAGGGGATCTCTCGCTACCGGCCGTCATCCGCTCCATGGCCGGTAGCGACAGCAATTTTACCGCGGTCGCCACCTTCTGCGAACACGTCATCTCGCAGAAGGAGGCGGCGGAGAAGGCCCGGGAGGACGACCTCCTCTCGGACCCGATCCGCCGCCGGCGAACCGGGCAGCGGAGGCGCGCTCACCAGCGCCTCATGCCGCCCTGAGTGTGGCCGCGGATGGTCGGGACGGGTTTGCCCTTCCATCCGCTATAGTGGCCGCCCGCGAGGAGGCGACGTTACGCGTGTGCCGTACGTCGCCTAAACGGAGAGGTTGAGGAGGAGGGTGCCCGCATCTGTGCGGGCTGGCGCCGGGAGGGGTCCGGAGGTCGTAACACAGCAGTTCCCGGATCTCTCCCTCTCTCAGGCGCAGAGTTGGCACACCGTGTGGTTTTAGTCGGTTCGATTCCGACACACCGCCCCGCCGCCGCAAACCCCGGCGGGGTGACGGCCCGAGGGGGTTTCCACACGTTAAAAAAAAAAAAAAAAAAAAAAAAGGTTAGGTTAGGTTAGGTTAGGTTAGGTTAGGTTAGGTTAGGTTTTTTTTTTTTTTTTTTTACGTGGTGGAATGCGTTTAGGCACTTCGCTCCCCCCCCGCGGGGGCAGGGGGTTCGCTTCGTGTGGGACTCCTGGCCTCGGAGAGAGGCCAGACTACCCACTAAACCACCACGGTGTTCCTCCTTCACCCAATCCGAGCCACGGGATAGTGTGCTCACCGCGACTCGGCTGGGGATGCCCTGATGGTCGGGCTCGCCTCTGTCGAGGCCCCACCCTCCGGGCCACGTGCCCAGATGGTGGGGCCTGTCCTCCTCGTATGAATGCACCCCAGGAACACAGGGGGGGCGCATTCCGCCACTTAGGTATGGGGCGGCAGGTCCCCCGACCCACCGCCCGTGGCCACTCTCATTCGGGGACGCGGGCGAAATGTGTTCGCCGGCGCCCCCTCTCCGGGGGTCTGCGGGGCGGGAGAATGAGACAAGCTCGCTCCCGCTCCCGCAGAGCCTCTCCCCTGGCCGCCACCACCCCGTCGTACGAGGCGACGGCAGCCACTTCTTTTAACGACTTTGCTGTCGGGTTTTAAAGTCTTTTCCTTGACTCGACGGCCCAAGAGCTTGTCAGCCCCTGGATTAGCAGGGGCCGACCCGCCCCGGCAGCCTGTTCTTCGGCTCCGTCTTTCCCTTAGTCGCCTCTTACGACACCCACGGGATGAGATGGGGTGGGGCTATTCTATGCCGGCCCCACACGGCGGAACCCCGTCGGGGCCCCACCCTCCGGGCCACGTGCCCAGATGGTGGGGCATGTCCTCCCCATGTGGATGTACTCCCACTCTCAAACGGGGACGCGGGCGAACTGTGTTCGCCGGCGTCCCCTCTCCGGGGGTCTGCGGGGCGGGAGAGTGAGACCAGCTCGCTCCCGCTCCCGCAGAGCCTCTCTCTTGGCCGCCATCACCTCGTTAGCGAACGAGGCGACGGCGGCCCAACACTCTTCGCTGCCGGCCATGGCCGAGACTACGGCCGACAGCGAGAGGTCCCCACCAACGGTGTTCATGAGGGCCGCCCTTTGTCCGCCCCACGCATCACACGCAGCCAACGTGTGGTAGGCGGTGTCAGGGTCGCCGCTGGTGCAGTTTCGGCACCGGGGCTCCGACTCGATCCCCACCACTTCCCACAGGTACTTGGCGAAACAGCCATGACCCGTGAGAAGTTGGGTGAGGTGGTATGTCGGGGCCCCATGACCCCGCTCCACCCACTGACGCAGGACGGGCCGAACGGCCCCCACAAGCAGCGAGCCACCGCGGGTCGCCCGCAGTCTTTCGGCCCACTCCCGGAAGAGATCATCGCGAGCTGATTGCCTCCAGCGATCGATCTCTTCCGGGGGCGGCCGACCTCCGAGAGCACGCCGCATCAGGGCGCCCTCCTCGTACACCCTCTTGAGGACGCAGGCCTCGAGATCCCAGGGGATACTACCCGCTATCACACATGCCGCCTCGTAAGAGACGGTGTGGTACGCCCGAGCAGCCCTCTGCGCGATGGCGCGCTGCGGTCGTCGCAGCAGCGCGATACTCGTCGGGCAGAGGGCCTCCGCCCATATGGGCGCTCCGTAGAGCGCTTTGGAGCGCACCACTCCGTCAGGTTAGGTTAGGTTAGGTTAGGTTTTTTTTTTTTTTTTTTTTTTTTTTTTTTTTTTTTTGTGAGGTCTGGCTGACCTCTCTGCTTTTCCCCGTCCATTGAAACGACAGGACCTTGTCATTCTGGTTTCTATATATATATACTATTACATTAATGTATTGTCGTCGGGTAAAATTCCCGTTAGTTATCTATATACTTTATACTTTACTACTATCCTATATTACTACTATATATTTTATAAAATTACTTTGCAATTCTAGTGTTTATCTTAACTATACTTATTTTAATATACGGTTATTTTATCTTACTTTTAATTTTATGTTTCTATTTTCTTATGTTACGGTTGTTTCTTATAGCTTTCAATTTCATTTCCTTTTCTGTTTTATTTGAAATATGTTTCCAACTTATTTGTAATCTTCTTTGGTCTAATACTTCTAAGTGTTTTCTTTGTTTTATAGGTAATAATTATTATGACTAGGTGTTTTGTTCATTTTCTGTCGCTATTCCACTTGTTCCAATAGTGTAGTCTACCAACAATTACAACTTCTGTCTTCTTTTCCGTTCCATAGTTCTTAATTCCATTTCCTTCAGCCTCTACTTCCAGTCTGCGAGATCGCGATATTTGTGACCCGTGTATCCTGTTTTTGTGTGCGTGTTTAGTGTCCCATGTGTGTGTTATACCTTTCCCAATTCATACATTCTTTGTTACCATCTTTCTTTCAACAATGTATATATATATTTAATATATATAATTATTGCAGTCTCTGTTATGAATTGCTCTTAGCTGATGTTTGGTTTATTTATGCGTGCGTGTCTAATGTTTGTGTGCATGGTTTGATTTGTTCGTATATAATCATTATATGTTTCCCAAATCAGTGTGTGTATGTATTTCTGTGTAGTGTGTGTACTGTGTGTGAGTGGGTCACAAATACGATGTATTTGACCTCGCGAGGTAGTCCCATTTTGCGCGGGTTGGGCACTCGGTGCTAAAGGCATTATGGCCGGTGTTTCGCAGCCCAGAGTGCAGACAGTTGCAGCATCGCGGTTCGGTTCTCGCGGTATAGTCGGCGCATTTTTCGCGCAAGTGCGGACCTCCACAGTGGCTGCACCTGTCCACACTCTCGGTGCAAAACTTGCGGCCATGACCGAATGCGAGGCACTTCGTGCATTGGATGAGCGGAGACTGGTCCTCCACTCTGACCCTTTGCAGGTCCAGGTAGAGGGTTCCAGCCTCCGTCATCCTTTGCCATACCCGTGGCCTCGCCTGGATAACGATATGAGAGGTCTTCGGGTTCCTGGTTCTTTTCCTATATTTAATGGCCAATTTCCTCTCTTCTTGTGGTAGGCCCATGAAGACTTCGGGGTTTTGGGTGTAAATGGCCCTCACCATCTCGTCGTCCTCACCGTCCACGTAGACGTCTTTGAGGACGACGAGTGGATCCTTGTTCTTCATGGGCGCTACCACAAGCCCATCGCTGCTGCCCTCAATTTTCGCCCTCACTTTGGCCATCTCCACCTCTGTGTCGCAGCCCAGAATTACGACGCTGTTCTTGGCCTTCCTCGCCTTACTCACTTTCAGGCCGGTGCTCCTGGCGTCGACCGCCCTCCTCACCCTGGCGAGTACCTCATCGGCAGTCTCTTGACTGTCCGTGGAGGTCACCGCCAACGAGTGAAGCGCCGGCCGACGCCCGGGCTTGGCCGCTGCGACACTGGCATACGTCTTGGGGATCGGGTTCGGGACGCTATCGGTTAGGTTAGGTTAGGTTAGGTTAGGTTAGGTTAGGTTAGGTTAGGTTAGGTTAGGTTAGGTTAGGTTAGGTTAGGTTAGGTTAGGTTAGGTTAGGTTAGGTTAGGTTAGGTTAGGTTAGGTTAGGTTAGGTTAGGTTAGGTTAGGTTAGGTTAGGTTAGGTTAGGTTAGGTTAGGTTAGGTTAGGTTAGGTTAGGTTAGGTTAGGTTAGGTTAGGTTAGGTTAGGTTAGGTTAGGTTAGGTTAGGTTAGGTTAGGTTAGGTTAGGTTAGGTTAGGTTAGGTTAGGTTAGGTTAGGTTAGGTTAGGTTAGGTTAGGTTAGGTTAGGTTAGGTTAGGTTAGGTTAGGTTAGGTTAGGTTAGGTTAGGTTAGGTTAGGTTAGGTTAGGTTAGGTTAGGTTAGGTTAGGTTAGGTTAGGTTAGGTTAGGTTAGGTTAGGTTAGGTTAGGTTAGGTTAGGTTAGGTTAGGTTAGGTTAGGTTAGGTTAGGTTAGGTTAGGTTAGGTTAGGTTAGGTTAGGTTAGGTTAGGTTAGGTTAGGTTAGGTTAGGTTAGGTTAGGTTAGGTTAGGTTAGGTTAGGTTAGGTTAGGTTAGGTTAGGTTAGGTTAGGTTAGGTTAGGTTAGGTTAGGTTAGGTTAGGTTAGGTTAGGTTAGGTTAGGTTAGGTTAGGTTAGGTTAGGTTAGGTTAGGTTAGGTTAGGTTAGGTTAGGTTAGGTTAGGTTAGGTTAGGTTAGGTTAGGTTAGGTTAGGTTAGGTTAGGTTAGGTTAGGTTAGGTTAGGTTAGGTTAGGTTAGGTTAGGTTAGGTTAGGTTAGGTTAGGTTAGGTTAGGTTAGGTTAGGTTAGGTTAGGTTAGGTTAGGTTAGGTTAGGTTAGGTTAGGTTAGGTTAGGTTAGGTTAGGTTAGGTTAGGTTAGGTTAGGTTAGGTTAGGTTAGGTTAGGTTAGGTTAGGTTAGGTTAGGTTAGGTTAGGTTAGGTTAGGTTAGGTTAGGTTAGGTTAGGTTAGGTTAGGTTAGGTTAGGTTAGGTTAGGTTAGGTTAGGTTAGGTTAGGTGAGGTTAGGTTAGGTTAGGTTAGGTTAGGTTAGGTTAGGTTAGGTTAGGTTAGGTTAGGTTAGGTTAGGTTAGGTTAGGTTAGGTTAGGTTAGGTTAGGTTAGGTTAGGTTAGGTTAGGTTAGGTTAGGTTAGGTTAGGTTAGGTTAGGTTAGGTTAGGTTAGGTTAGGTTAGGTTAGGTTTTTTTTTTTTTTTTTTTTTTTTTTTTTTTTTATGTTATCCCTGGGGATAACGCTGCATTCCCCCGTCCAAAGATTACGACAGGACCTTTGTATTACCATTGTGTATTTGCATTTAATCTCTGTCGCGCACCAAGTGCCTCCCATCCGTCTCTTAACTGTTAATAATTTTTAGTCTTATTGATTTTCATTCTTGTTTTTTATCTAAAGCAAATTTTTATTTTACAACATTCATTTTGTGGCATTATCATCTTTTTCTTATATGTTTATATAATATATTTTTGGTAGATTAATTTTTCAATTCTTCTTGTTATTTTTATTATTTATTTTATCCTAATGTTATATGATTTTGTGTGCATGTTTTCTTTATTTCTTGTTTCTAATTCTTTCAATTAACGGTTTTTATTTCTGGGTTATTTTTATTCTATTTCTCTGTTTTATCTATGTCTATTGATTATCTAAGATTTTTAGAGTCTAACTATTTTATTCATTTCTTTACTTTGCTTCTATTTACTTAATTGGTTTCTTCTAAATTTTTCTTCTAATATATATTTTCTAGGTGTATTTTTATTTATGGTTTCCTTTATGTTGCAGAATTTATTTTTAAGCTTGTTTACATTAATTTAAGTTAATAATTCAAAATATTGTGTATATATTATTTAAAGTTTAAAATATGTTTTGTATGTCAAGTTTGTCTATTATCAGTTGGTCGTGATGGTATTGACTGTGGCTTCCCTATCTGTCGAGATCACGGCATTGTGACTTGTGTGTTTTTTGTGTTTGAGTACTTGTTCAGTGTTTGTGTGTGTGTTGTTTGTATTGTACAGTCTTAGTATCTGTATGTAATGTTCGTG